>JALGAY010000009.1:9822297-19822297 GCA_029207805.1 Tribolium confusum
CCAGCCAAACGGCTTCCGTTTTCTCAGGCGCAATTTGTAAGTAGTGGGCTTTCATCCATTTTTCTACGTAAGATATAACCAAGTTTGTTTTTCTCACTATTTCTTTTTCCGTTTTGGCCCGAGTAACTATTGCCAGGTCGTCGGCATATGCTGTAAGACGAACGCCATCCGGAACTGCTATTCGTAGCACCCCATCGTAAAGTAAATTCCACAGTGTTGGCCCCAGTACAGAGCCCTGGGGAACACCTGAGGAAATTTCAAACCATTTAATCTCCGATCCACACGTAACTCTGAGAGATCTTTGTAGTAAGTAGCTCCTAATCATGCGTATAATATATTCCGCTATACCCTTCTTTCGCAGTGTGTCCAAGACCTTTTGCCACGAGGCGCAATTAAACGCATTTCTAATGTCTATTGTTACAAGGAGACATAGATCACGATGTCTGTATGATTTACGCCTGCTTTCCTCTGCCGAACCAACAACTCTAGCAATAGCATCCACAGTTGATCGTCCCTCAATTGTGCATGCGAAAGAGCATTGCATTCATTTACGCATTCTTTAAGTCTTGCCAAGAGTAAATATTCCAGCAGCTTTCCAAAGACATTTAGGATACAAAGCGGTCTATAACCCGATGGGTCAGATATATTCTTTCCTGGTTTCGGAAGCAGGACTAGTCTTGATATCTTCCAAACGGCAGGAAAGTCACCAGCCGCCAAGTGGAAGTTCATTACATCCAGAAGAAAGTCTGGAATAACGTTTGCCGTCAGCCTAACAATTTCAGGCGGAAAGTCATCAGGGCCAGCAGCCTTACGCATTTTCATTCTGCCCACTGCATCTTTCAATTCGGCTTCAGTAAAAAGTCTGACTTCCTGGTCATCAATTGGTAGGTCCTGCCATACTACTTTTTCTCCCACTGGAAAAAGTGTTCTAATAATCTGTTCCACCGTTGCTGCTGGTATCGCTGTCATCGGCCCCCTAAGTTTTAGTTCACGCGTGACAATTTTGTAACCGTCACCCCAAACATCTTCGTCCAGCTTATCACATAGGCTTTTCCAGCATCGCTTTTTAGAGCGGAAGATTTCATTTCGTAGATTCTTTTTACTTTCCCTGTATATGTTAATAATCATATCCAGTTCCACCTGTGGAGCATGTGCCCGATTAAGTTTGCGTATTTTCCTGCGATGGCAAATGCATTCTTTACGAAGAACAGAGATGGCATCTGTCCACCAGTAAACAGGAGGTTTTCCACGTCTGCAGCAAAGTTTTGGCATTGACTTGTCACAGGCATTTGTCACAATTTTTTGTAAAGTATCCGCATTTACAGCGACGGCACGATTGCTCTCCTCAAGTAGGGACTCCTCAAACTTATTAGCATTGATCTTTTTCAACGACCAGCCAGTTGGCCCAGTTTGTAGCATATTTTCATTGCACCCCACAATTTGGAACATTATACAGCGGTGGTCTGACAGCATTTCCTCATTCATTACATTCCATTTTTTACACAGGTTTCCAAGCGTAGATGATACCAAAGTGAGGTCCACAAAGGATGTATGTCGTCCATTATCAAAAGTAGGACTGGTCCCATCATTTAACACAAGAAGATCATACTGTGCCATAAACTCAAGAAGTATCGTACCTCGTTTGTCTTGTCGTGCGCTTCCCCAGACTCCACTCGCTGCATTAAAGTCTCCGGCAAATATCACTTTTTTGTTATTATTGCTTTTTATGTGACTCTCAACATTGCAGATCTCATCAACAAAGCCCTCTTCATTAAGGCTAGGAGGAAAGTAACATCCATACAGAGTGAAGACCTCCAATTCCAGTGCCACAAAATAACGACCTAAGTAAGTATTATGCACAACACATTTTTTATTAATAACACCAATTGCACTATTCCCAAGACGATCCACAAACCACTTACATGAGCCATTCAGGACCTTGGGAGGCTCACTAACAATCACAACATCAACACACATCTTGACAGCCGTTGCAAGTAAAAGACTAAGCGAGTCTTGTCTCCTGTTAGTATTTAGTTGCATTACGCTGAATGCGAGGGAGAATCCTTAGTTTCTATACATTCTAAGGCTGCCTTGTTCGACTTATTCTTTACTTCTTTAAGATCGTTTACCGCTTTTTTATAAGCGGGACATCTAAAACTGCCAGAGGAGTGGTCTTTCGACTGACACATTAAGCAGTATTCATTCTCTGTGCATTCATTTTTTGTGTGACCTGCTCCTCCGCACTTAAAGCATAAGTTACTTCTGTCATTTGCGGCTGAACAATTGCCTCTTTTATGGCCATACTGCCAGCATTTTAAACATTGTAGAGATTGAACTCTTTCGTCCACTTTGGCCCTAATTACCCCAATTTTTAAAAACTCTTTTTTAAGAAGGTTATTTGCGCTTTCGCGGTCCAGTCTCACTGTTGCTATTTGTGTATCCCCGTACGTAGGCCTCAGTTCGCTTATTCGCATAACTTTGGCCTTCTTTGGTAGCGCTTCGATGATGGCTACCTCTAACTCTTTGGCATTAATATCCACGTCCAAGTTTCTGATGTTTAGCGTTACGCTTTCCTCGCCTTCCCTTGGAATGCCTGCCACTCTTGCCTTCACATGTTCCAGCTTAGATAAGAGTGCCTCTTTAATACACTCCGCCCCGTTGTCATTTTTATCCATTGTTATTATTAATTCTCCTTTCTCATTACTTCTGATAGCTCTGACTTGATCTTTAAATTGGTTTTCTATCAGCGTTTTTTTAACGTCTTTAACCAGTTCTTTAAATTCTTTATTTTCACTTCTTACAACAATCGCGTTAGTGTCTTTAAACTGTTCTCTTCTTCTAAATACGTTTGTGTTTTCTTTGTTCGATTTCGATCCTATTGCTATGGAGGGTGTACAAATAATGGCTTTCCCATGTCTATCAGCGTGCCAAGCAAGTTCTGTGAGCTTGGCAAGTCTTTCTGCGCCCACCCCGGGGATCTTAGGAATGACAATTTTTTCCCTACCTTCTTTCTTCATAATCTCTCCGATTTTTGTTATGGTTTCGAAGATATCAGCATCTTCAGTGCTCTTTAAAGGCGCCAGGTAAATAATCTTCTCCTGGGGTTTCCCCTCCCCGTCAGGTTTCATTGTTCTACTCATTTCCTTCATGTATATAAAGTCCAATTCTTCCCCATCAAATAGCTGGTAGTATCTGTCCTTTAATATTTTATAAAGCCCTTTAGGTGTATCTAATTCTTCCCTAGTAGCTACAATGACAAGATCCTCTCTCTTAAATTGTATGAGAGGGCTTCCCTCTCTCACCTCCGTTTTTTCAAAGGCTCCCTTTGGCCACGCCTCTTCCACAAGTTTTTGGATATCGTTTATTCCTTTAATCTCCCCTAGCTTAGCCCTTATTTGTGCCGATCTTACTACCTCTTTTGGGTTCTCCGTCTGGAGGCCTATTTCAGCGGTCGCTGGTTTACTATTAGCACATTTGCAAATTTTGTTTTTTCTTATTTGGACTAGTGCCTTTGCGTCTGCATCGACCTTTTCCATAGCCGCAATGCGCGCCTCCAAGTCTTTTATGCAATTGTTTGCCTTGTTCAGTTCGCACTGTAGGGCACCACTACTCTTTTTATCCTCAATCATTTCCACTTGTACATCCACGTCGTAAGTAGCCTTTTGAATTGGCTCGTACCTATGGTCTTGAAGCCATGTGGAAATTCGATCTTTTTGAAGTAGTTTAATACTTCTTTTCAGACCATCGGCTAGGCCGACATACTCTGCTTTTGGATGGTATGAGGTCTTGAGTGCCGTTTCCAACTTATCTATCATTTTGGCCATCGATGTAATGCCATCAATCAAAGTATAGACTTCGGAGCTTTCCTTCTTTTTGTACGCTTCCTCGTACCCTGCTCCAGCCGGTGATACCTCATCCACCCTTCTTTTCTTTTGAATTCCCTCCGACATTGAATTTGATCTTTCTGTTCTCAGTGAAGTGAGCTTCCTTCTCGCCAACTCCTCACATTCTACTGAACCTCGTCTTATTCTAGACGCTCCGGTCTCACTAGGGCCTCTCTTAGGCGTTTCCTCCGTACTAATCACAACGTTATAAATTAAATTTGGTGCTGACATTTGTTTCCCACGAATAGGGTCGAAGTACTGGTCGCCACGGGGTAGTGCGCCCGTGCCCCGTGGAAGGCTCTGATACTGTGGGGTGTGCCTGGTGCCCCACAGGTTTTTGCGACTTCGCTGTCGGTTTTTTATAGAGATATTCTTCTCGCAGACCGGCCGGTTAAGGCAAGCCCCCCGGTTGCGGGTCCCCGAAGACGTTCCCACGCCGCGCTCAGCGTGAGTCTCTGAATTCGGGCCGCATTTACGGTATTAAGCAGGTCGGCTACGCTCCACCTCCTGTAGCTCGGATCTACCCCGGGTGTGCCATTTCCCGTACCACCTAATCTCTTAAGTGGGTCCTGAGGTTTGAGTCGTCCTTTGCTTTCCTTGCTCCTCCTTGGCCTTACTGGCATGGGTGACCCTGCCAGGAGTCTCTTCAGCGACTCCCGCCAGCATCGCCCTCAGATTCATCACAAGTACTTGAGCCCCACTCACCAACGACAAGGTCTCACGACTCCTTGAGGGGGGACCTGACCTGACCTGACCTGACCTGACCTGACCTGACCTGACCTGACCTGACCTGACCTGACCTGACCTGACCTGACCTGACCTGACCTGACCTGACCTGACCTGACCTGACCTGACCTGACCTGACCTGACCTGACCTGACCTGACCTGACCTGACCTGACCTGACCTGACCTGACCTGACCTGACCTGACCTGACCTGACCTGACCTGACCTGACCTGACCTGACCTGACCTGACCTGACCTGACCTGACCTGACCTGACCTGACCTGACCTGACCTGACCTGACCTGACCTGACCTGACCTGACCTGACCTGACCTGACCTGACCTGACCTGACCTGACCTGACCTGACCTGACCTGACCTGACCTGACCTGACCTGACCTGACCTGACCTGACCTGACCTGACCTGACCTGACCTTGGCTTGACCTTGGCTTGACCTTGGCTTGACCTTGGCTTATTGTAGCTTGTGTGGACTAGTCTGAACTTGTTTGGACTTGTCTGGGCTTGTGTGGACTTGTCTAAACCTTGTCTTGACCTTGACTTATTGAAGCTTGTTTGGGTTTGTGTAGACTTGTCTAGAGTTGCATACAGTAGTGGAAAATAGTGAAATTTGTGAAAAAAAAAAAATAGAAATGTGAAATTCTGTAAAAAAATGTCAAAATGTGTAAATAGCTGTCAAAATCTGTAAAGAAATGTCAAAATTTGTCAAAATTTGTAAAAAATGTCAAATTCTGTAAAAAAATGTAAAAATCTGTCAAAAAATGTCAAAACCTGTAAAAAAATGTGTAAGAAATAGTCCAAAAATGTAAAAAAATGTTCAAAGCCTGCAAAAAAAAAAAAAATTAAAAATTTGTCAAAAACTAGTCGAAAAATGTAAAAAAATAGTAAAAAAGTAAAAAAAAAAAAAATTGTCAAAATTTGTCAAAAATTGTCAAGAATACTAAAAAAGTAAAAAAAATCTCAAAATTTGTAAAAAATTGTAAAGAAAAATAGTCCAAAAATGTGTAAAAAAGTCAAAATCTGTCAAAATTTGTGAGAAACTGTCAAAAAAAAAAAACAAAAAAATTTTGTCAAAAACTGTAAAAACTAGTCAAAAAAAGAAAAAAAAAGTCAAGAAGTAAAAAGAAATTCTAAAAAATTGTAAAAAATTGTCAAAATTTGTCAAAAATTGTAAAAAATAGTGAAAAAGTAAAAAAAATTGTCAAAATTTGTCAAAAACTGTAAAAAAAAAAAAATTGTCAAAAACTGTAAAAAGTAGTACAAAAATGTAAAAAAAAAAGTAAAAAAGTAAAAAAAATGGAAAAAAATTGAAAAAAATACGAAAAAATTGTAAAAAAAATAAAGTAAAAATTAGTAAAAAATTGTAAAAAGCAGTAAAAAATTATCAAAAGAAGTAAAAAATTGTCGAAAAAAAAAAATTAGTAAAAATTGACAAAATAAGTAAAAAAACTGTAAATAGTAGTCCAAAAATGTAAAAAAAAAGTGAAAAAGTAAAAAAATTTGTCAAAATTTGTCATAAATTGTAAAAAATAGTGAAAAAGTAAAAAAAATTGTAAAAATTTGTCAAAAATTGTAAAAAAAAAAGTCAAAAAAATTTACAAAATAGTCAAAATCTGTCAAAAGTTGTAAAAAACTGAAAAAAAAAAAAACTAAAAAAATTTGTCAAAAACTGTAAAAACAAGTCCAAAAATGTAAAAATAAAGGCAAAAAGTAAAAAAAATTGTCAAAATTTGTAAATGCCTTTTCTTATTCCACCTTCTCTCTCACTATACTAGAGCACTTTCTGTTTTTACTCATATTTGCAAGCATTTTTACTTATTTTGGCAAGACTTTAGAGCAAAAAATAAACGTTTAGTGCTCTATACTTTTATAATCTAAATCTATTTAAGAAATTAAAATCATACAATTACAGATAAATCTTCTAAAAAAAAATTGTTTTTTAAAAATTCAAATTGCAAATAAAAATGGCCTGACAGCACTTGTTTTTATATACACATAAAGCAGATATAAGTTACTATCCTTTCGCAAAAACTGAGCCCTGCAGCGTAAAAAATGGCAGGTTTATAAATTTTTTAATAATGTGTTAAATTTTTCACTCTTTCCACATTTCCTCAGATGCTCTTTTTTGTGAGACCTTCTGTATATCGCAACAACCTCATGAAAGAAGGCATTTTATTCCAAAAATGCAATTTTTTATAGTAATCTTTGCAAAATGCCCATTGCAGATTTTATTTTTATAAATTCTCGCCTACGGATCTCAGTTTTTTTTTTAAATGTCATATGCAGATTTTGGTTTTATTAACTAAACAAAAATTAGAAAATATCCCTTGTTTTTATAAAATTTGTTTTAATGGCTTATGAAATTTCTAATATATTTCTTAACAAAAAGGCAATTTTTGACTGCATCTTTTATAAAATGCTCTTTGTAATAATTTGTCGTTTGTGTAGCTTTTAGTTTTTACAAAATGTCACCTACGGTTTTTGGTTTTAATATTAAAAGCTAGAAAATGTAACCAGGAGTATGATTTTTATAAAATGCTTTTTGTAACAGCAATTTTTATAAAATAAGCCCTATACTTTCTGATAACTTTTTTTTACAAATTGACAATTTTTCATTACAATATTTAGAAAATACCCACTGCAACTTTCATTTTTATGACTTGTCTATGAATTCTGCTTTTCATAAAAAAAAACTTATTTATAAACGTAGAATGTTTTCTATTGATTCCGACATTTATAAAATGCCTCTTGTATGTTCTATAACAAAATTTATTATAATTTTATTTAAAGGTAACGGGTTAAAGGAACAAATAAAGGACGATTTAACTTTTATCATGATTTAAATCCTTGAAAAAGGCTTGTAATAAATCACAGTCGAAACGTTCGATAAAAGTTAAATCGTTCTTTATTTGTTCATTTAACCCGTTACCTTTAAATAAAATTAAAACAATTATTAAAACGTTATTATATTAAGAATCAAAATTTATTATATATTTTTAATAACAATACAATTTGTGACAATTTAAGGTCAACATGAATAATATAGCAAATAATAAAATAAATATTGTATAAAATTTGATGGTTTATTAAAAATTGCAAAATTTAAAAAATTGAATTTTGAAAACTATGGCCGCTATGTTATTCGTTTTAGTCTTAAATTGTCACAAATTGTATTGTCATTAAAAACATATAATAATTTTTAGTATAAAATTATTGCTTCAGAATTGAAATTGACAAAAACTCATAAAATTGTTTAAAATTTGGTAGATTTCTGTACCGTTTTTGCCACATCACAGATATTTTGCAGGGTTGGCTTTAAAAATATTTACATAAAAACTTACTAAAATAAAATCAATTTTTTTTTATATTTATTAGTGTTAACAAAATGCACACACAATAACTAGGTACCACCAAAATAAACACAAAAATTACGTTTTACCGTCACCGGCAAAAGTTAACTAAAGCTTAAACTTGGAGCTAACCCTATTTAAAGTACAGATGCACTTCTGTGATTAATTAATAAGGAAATGTTGACATTGTTATGCAGTTAGACAATAATTAGTGATTTTACACTTTGTTATATTAAAAACAAAGCTGGTCGATTGTATCAAAAACAAGTTGTCTTAAATTTAAGAATTATATTTACATAATTTTTACGACTAAAATCTTAATTTATAATTTTCATCTTTTTTAAACTAAAAATGAAATATTTATTAACAATATGAGATATAAAGTTGTACATGTTTCTACATTTTTGCGTTAGAATAGACTTTTTATAATTTTTTAAACATAAGCTACTACTGTTAAAACAACAAAAATAAGTTTTTTTCTCGTTTCTAATTTTATTTCATCCATCATTTCTTTCGTTTTGAAATTATATTTTGTTTGAAATAAAACAGAAAGATTTTAATATCTACTGTTAATATTTAATTAGAAAAATTATTAGGTATGTATATAAAAAGTATTATGCAAAAAAATATTGCATTCTTGTCAATGTTTAAACCGGCGACATTCTTTACAAATGCTTATATAATAAATAATAGCTAATAATTGTGTAATAACTGCATTCTTGATTTTAAAGGGCAGTCCTACTCGACCGTGAACGGCCCTGAATAGTTTATAAGATTAAATTCTATATTATTTATTACACACACACACATTATTCTTTTATTGCAAAAAATATGTATTCACTTGTAAAAACATTTTTTGTTTTCAACTTTTGTAAAATATTGATATACATAAGCTTTTATCTCATCTCAATATACTTTTTCAGAAAATGTAGATAGATTGTTTGAGGGTGATAAAAATTTAAAAAAATTGATAGATAGGATTAAAAAAGAATTTCATTATTCCTTATCACGATGTACAAAAGGGTTGTCACTCTGGCAACAACAGTGTCTTTTTTATGTTGTTTTTATTACCATCAAGTGTTTCCATCGTACACTGAGCGATTTTTTCTTATTTTTTCAGTGAACTACCTGTATATAAGTATATAATTGTAGTTTTAGATCTAAATACCTAATTAAACATAAGCTTTATTAAAAACACGAACACTTTCTTGCAACTGATAATAGCACGTCTTTGTTACTCTTATCAAAATATAAAAATAAAAGGTCAAAAGATTCTCATGAACTGAGCTAAACTTTCACACAAAATCTCTTCTTGAGTAAGGGTCACTCAAGTCAAAGAAAGTCATTGATGTTAGTTTTTTTTTTATATTAAAAAGTAACTTTAAACTTACTTATTTTCTAATACTTGTAATTAGTAATGTATATTACCTTACTATAAATTTATTTATTTAGTAAAATAACAATACTTCTTACAAAATTTTTAATAGAAAATTGGAATGCTCTATTTAAAACATCTATATATACGTTTGCAGTTAGATTTAAAAAAAAAATTAGTAAGTGTTTTAGCGATTCAAATTAATAAAAGTAGTATTGAATTTTTATTTTTAACAAAATTTCTTTCATTGAGTAATAACTTGTTTAAATAAAACAATTAATAAATTTCTAAATAAATAATTTGTATTTAATCCTTGCAGGTGTAATTAAACAAAATATGATAAAATATCAATATGTAAAAAAATGTTAGAAAAGTGTTTAATAAAAACTTCTCTAAACAAATATTGAAAACATTTTTTTTTATTGTTTTTAATACATACATTATGTTACGTCATAAGAGTATAGATTATGAAAGAAACAAAACGATCGCCGGATGCACGTTTCTTTGCAATAACATTGCTCTCAGAAGCCGTGAAAAAAAAAAACAAGTCTCAAGTACAACATCCGCTTGTTATTTAGAACAGTCTGCTATATGTATGCTTCATTTCTAGTCGTGCTATCCACCAGGTTTGTCCATTTTCATTTTGTTTTATTTTGAGATTCCTAATTGCAATAAAGAAATGTTCGCAAACCTTCTTTATTTGCAAGAATAAACTATGCACGTGTGATGATAGTGTTTAGTTAGTGATAGTACCTTGTTTTCACGGAAACCGTTTTCGTTTTCACAATCAAGTCACTAAAAATTATTATTTCTTGTAGAAAATTATAAAAGTTTAAAAATTATCACAATTAAAGGTAATACTAATAACTGTAAAAGTAACATTAGAAGAATAGATATCATATTTTGAACGTAGCGCATTAGAAAAACACTCAACAATGCTAAATTAACACTATTTTTTCTAATTTTAAAGTGATCTTTTGTCTACTGTGATATTTCAATAAAACTGGATAAAAAGGACTTTCCTGTTTTTGACTTCCAAAAAACATTTAGAAAATTTGTCTTTTATTAAAACTCACTTGTAAAATTTGTTTTTTATTAAAACAATAAAACACACTTTGAAAAAATAAATTTGTTGATTCAATTACTGCGTTTCAGAAAAATTGTACTAGTGATGTAGGAAATAAATGCCATTATATAACAGAATAAAGATAAAAAAGTAGGTTATAATGTATATATTTTATGTATGTTTAAAGACAAAGTATATACAAACTAATTTATATAAAAATATACAAATATAATATAAATCAGTACGTAAGTTTTCTTTTTAGACAACCTGCACTGTCGTGTAGGCACTAAAAGTAACTTTTTTTTCATTTTTCTTTTTGCTTTCTTCTTTTTTAATCACACTTTTTAAATTTCCTTCATTACTTCTTACAAAACTATTCCATCTGCATTCTCTCTCTCCAAAATCTTTCAGTTTTGCTGATAACCCAAATAGTCGATTTCCTATAGGAGAGTAAGTAGGTGCCGTATCAATATATCTATAAGCCATTGGAGTAAAACATCTTGTTTCGCTTTTACTTCTTTGCTTTTTTAAAAGTCTAGGTACAGAATTGGACCATACTTGTTCAGTTTTAACTGGTGGTTTGGGTAAAAGTAGTGTAACGAAATTTGATTTAACAATTTTTTTTTCTTTGAGTTGACTTTTCGCAACAAAATCTTTTGATTCTTTAGAATTGTTGACGTTAACTCTGACATATTCACCACGTAGAATATCTGAAGAAGATGGAATTTGTTTAGGAGGTGGCGGAGCTCGTCCTTTAATTTTTTTCCGACGTTCAGGACGTTTTGGTGTCAAAAGATCATCAGCAGATGACCATACTTTGCGAAGTGGAGTGACTAGGACTTCTGGTGTATTCAAACTTACGATACTAGATGGCGTTTGTTCTGTGAAAATTTTTGATGCAGAATCACACGTAATTTCAATATGTGTAACCCCATTGTTGTCAGTGCGTTGTAACAAATTGAATTTTGCATTACCAGATTTATTGTTATACACTTTCTGATTAGCTACGGCTTTAACTGCCGTAAAATTTAAATAAAATTTTTTCAAAATATCTAAATTATCAAATTTGTAAACAAAAATCTCGTTTTTTATAACAAAAATTAGTACATCAGGAATTTTGACGTCAGTGTAACAAAGACAGTCGACTAGATTATAGAATTCGGTATTGCTTCGATTATCTTCTGTTGTTATTTCTACATCACTATCGCAACTTGTCGAACCGTTAGCGCTGTCAGTTTCGGTAGTAACTTTCGTTTCAAAACTCCCATCGCTTGAAACGTTAGAAAGACTGTCGATATCAGATTCGAAACCTTCATCGGTAGTGGATTCTGAGGAACGTTGAAGGAGTTTAAATTCCAAATGGGTGGGACTTAAATTCAATTCATAAAAATGAAAAGGCGGCTTGCGCTCAAGCGATTTTTCGACTAATGTAGATAAAGATGAAACAGTTTTTTCCTTAAGAAGTAGAGTAGCGAGGGGCATTTTGGGATGGCATTATCTGAAACAAACAAAAAAGAATTTTAACCCAGGTTAAGTATGAATTTATGTAGGTAAAAAGGTGGCTATGCATTGTCTCAACGTCTCAGCCTATTTCCTGGTTGCGTTTACCGAAGCGTTTCCGACACAGTCGCTGCCATCATACCTATACGATGCGATCGACGGCGACGCGACGTGTTATTATGATATTTTTGTATGTACAAAATGTTGCTAAAGATCGACTGCTCTGTTGCCGGATGGTGAGCCTGAACTCGGTTGACGCTTGCTTCGAAGCTGGAACTATGACATTATCTTTGAATAAAGCTTTGAATAAATACATACATATCCGTAACTCTTGATTTTTAGACTTTTTTCCGAATTTTAATAGTAAAAAAAAAGTTCTAAACATTACAATCTCATAAGTGTCTTTGTTTGCCGCTTTAACACTGCAATTTCAAATCATTTCGGGTAGTTGAAACAATTCTATTATTCTTTCTCGAAAAAAAAAAATAATAATAAATGGGATTTGTTATAAAACAATCAATGTGAAGGACATGCAATCATTTTACGTATATTTATATCTTTCAGTGTAAAAATTATTTTGCGTCTAATATTCAATTAATTATTATTAAATTAGGTTAATTACGATTAATTGATTTTCTTTATCACTGATAAAACTTTAAATAAAACTGATGTGTTTTGAAAAAACTCACACAAATATTAGTTAAGAAAGTTGATTTGTGTTTATTTAAGAATTATCAAATTTTTCTTAATTTCGACAATACTTGACCCAAAAAAGAGTTGACTAACTATCGTACATAACATGACATTTCAAGTCTTATAAATAACTTTCGAAATTTAAATTTTTAATTGAAAACCTTGGTAGTCAAGACCAAAGACGACATTTTAGTTAAAAAAAATACGAGTGTTTCTACTTATTGAAAACTCTTAATAATTATTTATGAAACCAAATAGGCATACGCAAAATAGTATTTTAGTGCAACAAATAGTGATTGTTTGAGTCTCTTAAAAAAAAATAAGTCCGCTTAAACCATTTGCGTACAAGTTGCATACAAAAAAAAACATATTAAATTTTCAAATTAATTAATGAATAATTAATTAACAAATAATTAAAAAAAAATTTAAAAAAATATATTCTCATGATTGTTATGACCTTCGTAGTAGAACACAACCTGTTTGTTTTCATATACATCAGTTTTCTTACCTATTGTAACAATAAAATAAGTAAAAATTCTTGTTTTGTACAAAATTAGTGAAATTATTAAAATTATCGCAATAAAACCAATAGGTATTTATTATCATTATTTTTTATACAGTCTCAAGAATAATATTAAATAAATGAAATAAAGACATTGGCGCCAAAATCACTTACGCTTTTACACGAAGTTGTGAACAAAAAAATTGTTGTATATTGTTCATTTAAAAAAAAATGCTGTAAAATATGATAAATAGTAGTAAAAATCAAATTGGATCAAATTGGAATTAATTGGAAATCAAATTGGATTATTGATACCGACAAAGCTTTTAAATTCATGTAACATTGTCTGTGCTAAAAAAATTTCGCCTTTACAATAATACATAGTTCACACAAGGTGACGCATGGCAAGCTTAAGAGAAGTAGTTACCAATTTCTCTAGTATCGGGATTCCAATGTAAACGCGCGAATCTGTAGCTAGTTTATTTATAAAAAAAAATAAAAACGGTTTTTGCCACAAGTATTGTAATAACATGGACTACATTTTGACTTTTTTAAATTTTTAATTTCGTTGATTTTAAATTTTAATAATTTTTAATAATTATTTTATATTATTTATAAACATTTTTTTTAAATTACTTTCAGTCATTTTGTAGTTAATAATGAGAAGAATGATTGTGCCAAATTTTGTATAAATATTTTCATAAATAAAAGTGCTACAGACTCGCGCGTTTACATTGGAATTCACATAAGAGAAATTACCTCCATACTCCTTGCAAGCTTAACCCTATAACTCTGAAACTAATTATCCAATTTTCAAACACAAAAATTCTGAAAAGAGTAGCTACCCCCGACAAGAATGTAACTTATACAGAGTGTTATGGAAATGAGTGCAAAAATTTTAACCTGAAATACAGCACCACAAATAAACATCTGCAAAAAAATTTTGTCCTATCTCAACTAACAACAAAATTACAGGCCCTCAAAATTGGGTATAAAAAAACATTTTTTTGTTATATCTCGAAAACCGCTTAACTCATTAATACCAAATTTTATTATTTTTATTTCTTTAGCAAAATTTTGCTGCACATCTCAATTTCAAGTTACGGCACTTTTTTCACATTTTAGGTAATTAACCAATTTTCTTCTTATTAATTTAATTTAATAATTTAATTAATAGCAAAAATGAATATGCCAGTAGATTCTAGATAAAAATGCAAAAATAAAATATTTTGCTAAAACGTACCGTTTTCGAGATATTTACGTTTAAAGTATAAAAATGACTTTTAATATTGGCGTCTTCTAGCTCCTAAACGGTGCAACTTAGTATAGAGGTAAATTATGTTAAATAATTGCCCTATGTTAAAAAAATTTTGTTATACGTTTTGTAATAATTAATTTTTAGGTTATAATTTTGATATCAGTTAAGATAAGATAAATTTTTTTTGTAGATTTCTACTATTTGTGGTGCTGTATTTCAGGTTAAAATTATTGCATTCATTTCTATAACAACCTGTATATTAGTGTTGATATTACCCTAGGTATGTGTTCTCCTTTTAAGCGAAATCGATTTGCCGTTCAAACGATTTTCGAAAAATTAATGTTACATACTCAAAAACTTAATAGCTGGTTTTTGTTGAGCCACCTTGTATGTAGGTATGTAGTTTAAGTATGTATATTACAAGAAAAAAATTATAATAATTTAAGCGCACTTGCGTGAATACCTAATAATAACAATAATCAAATAATTATCGACCATTATTCAAAATGCTTATCATCTAAGAAATAAATCATTGTATTTTTGCAACATCCGATTAAAAAATAGTTTAAGAAATGTAAATGTAAACTTGTAAAGTAACACTTGTAACAGTTTTTGGATGTGTTTTGATTTAATTTCGACTCAAATACATAAATTTGTTTGCTTAGGGTTATTGGTAAGAATTAGGTTGAAGAGCGGTTCATGAACGAGCCACTTGAATAGATAATAGACGGAATTTATTCAAAACATTGTAATTATTTTGCACTATTTTTTTATACCATTACCTTTACCTGCAAAGCGTTGAATTATAATTGTTATTTATGCAAATTAATTTATATTAGAATAAAAATTTTTGGTAAAAAATTGGGTTAGTTGAACGAGTATCTAGATTTTATTTTATTTTTATAATGATTTTCATAATTCATTTTTTTATTATCTGTATTATCTGAAATTAATTTGTTCATTTGTTGGAAGATTTGGCAAAAAAATCGTACAACGCCAACAAAAAAGTTAACACTTTTGACGTGATAAAATTACCAGTTTTTTTTATTTATTATAGTTTTTATAGAAATTACAACAGTCAACAATTGAAACAAACATCCCAAATTTTTGACAAGTGTAAGGTCTTGTAACTCCTCGAAAAATTTATTAATCGGATTTTTTTTGTTTTTTAGAATACCTACATATAAGTTATATACCTCCAATTATTAGGTTTTTTTATATTTTTATTAATTTGAAAATAAATTAATAATAATATAAATCGAAGTCTTTTTTTTAGTGGCTGATTTTTTATACCTTAAGGTGTTTAATAGAGCATTTTCCATAGATTTATTATTATAGTTATACAGGGCGTTACAGAGGTAAACACTGCAGAAAATGAAAAGTTTAGACTGTTCCCAAAATATACTACCAAAAAAATTTTTTTATATATTTTTTAATGGGTTTGGGATAGGCAATGAAAGAAGCACGTTTAAATTTTTATCCTTTTTCTGACAAACAAAAATTTGCAGCCATTTAAAAATTGATAATCTTTTATTACTCAAAATGTTCAAAATTTAAATTTGAATTTTTGTCTTTAAAATAAAGCAAAGAAGACGAAAACTTGACATAAATTAATAGAGTTATTACTCATAGCACCAATTAAACGCTCTATTAAACACCTTAAAATATGTATAAGAAATGAACAAAAAGACATTATTCCGATTAATATACATTTTTCCAGGAGTTATAAAAAAGTCTTCCAAATCTTAAAAAAACTTTATTAAAAATTTTGAATGTTTTATTTCAATTGTTGACCACTGTACAATAAATAAGACAATTTATTGTTAAATAAACATTGTTATGCGATTTTCTCAATTATTAAGAAATTTTTTATTAAATACTTGTTTTCTTAAATTAGTATTTAAAAGCAGTAAGAGATAAAGTAAGAGGTCGAGACGCCCACATTCACTATATCTTGCTTGAGGGCATTAGAAACGCCAAATAACGGAGTCACTTTCGTAGAGTTTGATACACTCCCACATTAATTAAAAGTATTTTCTTAGATTTAAAATTTGAGATCATGTATTATCAAATATGTAGTTGAATGTACCAAACAAAATTATTCTAAAAGTCACCTCTAATTATGTAAATTAAAAGTCAAATATTTTATACGTAATATATATTTAATAAAATTATAAAATTTGAAAAACTCCGTTTTGGTTTAGTGGCCTTATTTCGGCATTGAAATCTTCATATATACTAGTAAAAGACCTCAATAGAGACCTCAATTAAGAATTAGCCAATCTTCTTAATTTTTTAAAAACTTTCTGGCCATCAACTTTGTTATTTGTTTAAGATCAAGGTTACTAACATCTTCATAAAATTTTATATATAGCAGTAAAAATTAACTTACCTACTTAAAAATTATCCAAAATTAAAAATATAATCCAAATCCATAATGCCACAAAAACAATCACAATATTTTTCTATTGATTTCGAAATATCAAATATAGAAAATCAAAACGTTTACTGATTAGTGAGAGCGCACTGTCGTGTTCCAAATCGATCAAAACACCTGTTGCTACTAAAAAGGGGGAACAAGCAAGTAGGCTGTGTACCTCCACGAGGCAGGTGAATGGAAGGTAGTACCCGGACGTGTTGTGGTATTCTTGAAGAGTCGCGCATCGGCCAGAACGAAGAAAATTTAACAAGTGATTTTATGGCAATGATAATACATTATATTGAAGGGCAAGGTCAAGGTTTAAATTTAAACGACTTAAAGGACCTAATTTCACAGGCGATTTAATAGCCTAAACTTTATTTAAACAAAGTTTAACTTTGATTCGTTTTATTTAGATAGAATTTAATAATTTTTCATTATAATAATAACAAAAAAATTACATAAAAATGCTGTTAAGGGTATTCGGACAGTTAAAATATCTGAAAAAATATTTGTTTAAAAAATGTTTGTATTTTTTTTTCCATAATTTCGCTTTGAAAGTGATCGTTTTGATCAGCACGCATCTTTTTTAAAGTGCAATTATAGCAGTGGTAATTAATAAAATGAGCAGTTCTTGTATAGTAATTATGTGAGGTTAAATGCTAGAAAAAAAAAACAATGACAATGAGAAACGAATAGTTTGCATTGTCTATAAAGACGATTCAAGAGAAACCTTGAGAATTAGCCAAGTTTAAAGAAAAAGGTTTGAACCTAGATTTTTACTACATAATTTATAAATTTTTCTAACAATTTACAATTTTTATGAAAAAAATAAATAAATAAATTGGGCGTGATTTTAAATAAGAAAGACTCGTAATGAGGAATTTTAAAATTTGCAATAAATTGATCGTTTTTCACTTTCACTCACATTTAATATCGTGTGAAAGCGATTTTTTAGAGAAAAAAATGATAATTTTTATTAAGATATGGGTAGGTTAAGTAGGCTGTGAAATCTGATATAAAAATATAATGATAAGTTTTCTATATTGTTTTAATTACCTACACAATATATTTATACTTATAATAACACAATATATTTGGATTGGATATCTTTCAAGCTGAATCTCTAAAATCAGAAAGTTTAAAAAAAAAACAAATAGCCCATTTGTAAACTAATTTTTCAAGAAAATAACTTTTGGTTAAAATTAAATTTTGCGATAGTCCTGTGTTTCCTAGTTACACAAATTAGGACTTGTAAAGCTCATATCCTGGTTATTATTGAAAATACTGAAACAAAAACAATACAAGTTTTTGCATAAAATCTATTGGCATTATAAAATATTTTTTTAGTTACTATTTTTGATACAATAACATAAAGTTGCATTTTTTAAAATGCTTTTTTTATACTACACATACTAGTATAAATGGAATTAGTCGTAATTTCTTTTGAGGCTCCGACTGCAGATTAAAAGCCAACCACATCATTCTCTCTGCATGTCTGGTAATTACATTCATTCATCTCACGTTGTATTTATTTGGTTATTATCTAGCATACTCAACATATGCACTATTGGTTTTATTATCATAAAAAAGTTGTATGAAAGTGGTCAAGGGCTTTGGTGAAAGTGCGAAATTATCGATTGTTTTCAATTTCTTTGCATAAATTACAGGATAGCGATATTTTTGAGACTAGATTGAAGGAGAAATTTCAAGGATGTTGATACTACAGTGATCTAGAAATAAAGAAAGGTTTCCGGAAATTAATCATAAAACATAAGAGAACAAAAATTCAAATATCAAATTCAAATTTAAACACGTCTATATGGTTTCAGTGTAATACGAGTAGGTATGTATGTATGTACTTGCATACACATATGTATTACGTAAAACTACTATGAGATTATTTTACAAGAAACAAAAAGCTTCTAAACTTTGTTATTCCATTTCATATTGAATTGTAATTTAATATCTGAAACCGCGAAAAAATTTTGAAATGCCTCGTCAACTTTCTTTCTCTTCTTGAAAGTAGTTCCTAAAATCGAACCATCGTTGGAAAAAATCACTCATCTAGACATTCTGTGTCCTACATCCAGCGGCGTCGAAATTCGGGGGCAATTCACGCAAAATTACTCCGGTAATGAACCTTTTCTGTCTAGAAAGTTGTTGTCATATCTCCATTTTTGGAAAATACCTGATGCATCTGCAATAACTGCAAAATTGTCGTTTGTGTTGTAACAATAATTATTGTTATCTAACGTAAAAATAATTTTTATGCGTTTACTGTTTTGAAATTTTGCAGTTTAGTAAGGAATGCGAGGCGAATGGTAATTTGGGCGTTTACTGCATGTATGTACATACTATCATTTGAGAAATACACAATTACAAGAAAATTGTGAAAGGTTTTGTTAAGATTATTAGTGAAAATTTTATTATACCTACATGTTTATTTTCATGGTAAATATTTAAACTTTTCGTGTTTAATTAACCTTAAAGCACGATGCCAATTGCTAATCATTGTTTATAATTTTTATGCTAATAAAAAAAATTATAACTAAAGTGTTAAAAACTAAATCAACATTAAAAAAAATATTAAAGAGACATCATAAAAATACTTATTTATTTTTTGAGTAATTACTACTGAAAGTTAATCCATGGCGTGAAATTATTTGCTTTTACTAACATTCTATTATCATCATGTTAAGCAAACAATTATTTTTTATCTTATTGGCTACCCACAAATATGATAATTTTACATTTATAAGAATACCAGTTTTGTTATTATTTTTAGTTCAATTTTCTACGTAAGTAAGGTATTATATTATTTATATTTATTTATATTTTTTTATTTTAGAAAAATGGTTTCTTTTGATTTTAATGCTTTTAAAAAAATGGGAGAAGATTTATTTTCAAACGCAAGTGCAAAAATAACAACTCGTCTTGAACTCGTAAATAATACAAAAACTGATATAATTAATGCAACAATGTCTTCAATGGATAATTTTGATTGGGGTGGCTTACAACCTTTATTTAAAAATGATTTTATTCCTTCGAAAACATCAAAAGAACGAATTGCAATTCTTACCGAAAATGCCAATCATTGTCCTTTTGAAATGAAATTAATTTTTGCTGATGGAACTATTGATACGTTTCGAATGCATCAAAAATATCCTTTTGATAAATGTAGAGGATTTCAACATTTTACAGGACCACATAAAATTACACCTAGAAGTGTTGATGGAAATAAAGTTGTTATTGATATTGAAGATAAATAAACAAATAAGTGAAAACAAAATGTGAGAGTGACTATAATGTAATTGAATATTGTTTATTTTTTCAATAAATATCTACATAAACGTAAATAAATATATTTTCTTTCACTTCTTTATAATTTTATTTTTTTTTACTTTTACCACTTCTGTTAAGTAAAAAAGTTAACATGAGTGCCCCAAAATAATTAGCGTGCCAAATTGTTGATACGTATGTAATGTTTATAAAGTTTTTTACATTTCTCAATGTTTCAATGAGTCTTTTTGATACATTTCTAAACAAATTTCGTAGATGACAATTGAAATTTTTTAAATATTTTTTTCATGTATACATATCTTTTATGACTGGAAATTGCTTGTAAATTATTTCAAGAATAGCCTGTATATTATACATACATCATGTAATTATGTATTAAGATACAAGACCTAATAAATTTATAGTAGTTATTTATGCATTAATAACATAATAAAAAAGATTATGACACAAAAAATGTTTTTAAAGCGCGATGTGCGCCAAAAAAAAACAGAAATTACTACCTATACAATTTGCAGTGCAATAGACATAATGAATAACAATAATTTCAATACATTCTTAACCGGACAACATTTTTAAATATTCTGTGTTGGGTAAATTATTTTTTTTAACTATACAGGTGTGGTTAAAATATTTACCTAGTAATTGTGTTTGGTTAATCAAAGTTAAATATCCAAATTGGACTTTACAAATATCCATAGTTTTTAAGATTTTTTTCTCAGAAATTACAACATTTTTGAGAAAAAAACTGTTACATTTTTAAAACCAGATATACTTATAAAGCAAATTTATGTTTTTAGCATCTTTTCAACAAGTAAAAATTCTGTACAACATTTACTTGATTACACCTGATATATATGTATAAAGTTTATAACAGACGTGAGATACTGCTGCAGCTCCATTTCAAAATATCGTTAAGCAACATAATTTGTGTAATTTCATACTGATTATAGCTGTAGCTTAATTTTTCTGCAAATTTTACCATTTCAAAATTACTTTTGAGTCTTATTTGGTCTGTTGCGCCAATAACGATACTCTAACCGAATTTTTGCTTTCGTGCACATAAAATTTTCATGTCTTTATCACTAAGGCATCAGAACTTGTAAGGATTTTAAGCATTATTTACTTTTTAACTCAGCAGATGTACTATTTTTAAGTGAAACATCAGAAGTACTATCACTAGTATCCTAAACATATGAACAAATATTTTTGACTTCGGTCAAAATATTTTTTGCGGTTAATTGTAAAATATAAATAAATAAAAACAAACAAGTTTTTGAGTTTATCAAATTTCAATTTACATAATAAAAACAAAACTGATAGAATTTTTAGTAAACCGAGATAAAGATGTTATTACAAATATTTCCTCCTTGAGAAGTTACTATAAAATAAAAAAATATTTTTGCAAAAGAATACTTTTTAGTACATGTGCTTGATTCATACGTTAAGTATAGGTAAGTTTTAAAAAAAACATAATTTTAAAAAATATTTTTAATTTAAACAATTATTTTAGGAAATGAATTCTCTTAACAAAGATAAAGATAATAAAGAAAAAATTTATACAAAAGATGATGAAAATAACGATGTTGATGTTGAACAAAAAGAAAAAACAGTTCAAAAATTTCTTAATGGAAAACCTTACGAACAAGAAGATATTACTAACTCTGCAAAAATTACTTTCTTACAATTTGAACAAAGTTTTAAAAAACAATTCAAACTTGTAAGTATCTCTGATGATTTAGATAAAATTTTTGAAAACAATATATTAGAAGAAAACAAACCATTATTTATCATTTTTGAAAAACTAAAACTTTGTTGGGTTCTTTGCTGCATAATTAAAACTAAAAATAACAAAATTAGAATTTTATTTAAAGATTCTTCAGGCGAAAAAATGCCTTACAGAATTGAAAAAGAACTTAAAGAAGTATTTTCTGAAGCTGAAGTTATATCAAATTTAGAGGAAGAACATGATACAGAAGAAAAAGAAAATTACGGTTATTTCTGTCTTTATAATTTAGACATTTTACTAAATTTAATAAGAGAAGATATAAATAATATTGAAGAAAAATTTTTAGAACTAAAATTTTTTAAAAGAAAAGATTTAGATAATGAAAAAATAAAAATTGTGCTTGAAAAAGCTCAAGAATTTCTTCCAAAAAATGAGTTTAAGGTTGCTTTAAAAAAATTTATTGACCAATTACCTTTGGAATTGGGTTCTAAAATGTTAAATTATAAAAAAATTCTAGAAGAAGAATTAAATAAAGACGAAAAAGATATTGATCATAAAAAAATTGAAGAAGCCAGAAAACATTATTTAAATGAAAATGACATTAACAAACTTAAGGAAAATTACAAAAAAAATAATGAAAACACTGAATTTGAAATTCAAAAAGAATTTAGTCAAGAAATTGAAAAACTTGGAAATATTTTCAATACACTACATACAATCATAGACAAAACGCAACTTAATTCTGCTTTAGAAAAAATTTCAGAAATTTTATTAATCGATTATGAGAAATTAAAATCTTTTTACGATGTCAAACAAAAAGAAGAAAAAAAAGAAAAACCAAAATTAACACCAGATGATATCAAAAGCATTGCCGATAACCTACCACCCTGGAAAAACCGAAATTAGAAACAACTACTCCATTTGAAGAAATTTTATCTGAAATAACATTAGGAAATGACCAAAATGACTTTTCGCCTTCTCAACACACTCACCAAAATAACAAAACACAACTTGAACAAGACTTCTACCTAATCAAATCTCACTACGCTCGATGGAAATGGAGTCAACTTGAAGATATTCATTCTTGGGCTATTTCAAAAAAAGGAAAACTTGGTAACAACATAGATAAGATTTGTGAAGTCATTGCAGTTGCCGACCGAGCTTTTACTTTATTAACTGGAGGACAACGTTTACGAGACACTCAAATCTTATCAATTTTAATTTTTTTTGAAGGACATACTAAACAAGGCCGATTATGCCAGATTCAAACCGGCGAAGGCAAAACTGTAATTATTTCAATTTTAGCTTTGATTAAAGCTCTTCAAGGACACACAGTTGATGTAATTACAAGTAGTCCAGTGTTGGCAACTGAAGGAGTTGAAGCAACTCGAAATTTTTATTCAGTTTTTGGTTTAACAGTTGGTAGTAATAATTCAGAAGAAAATTTTTTTAAAATTGGTTATACTGCTGATGTTCTTTATGGAAGTATTAGCAATTTTCAATTTGATTATCTCAAAGAAAATTTTGAAGGTTTGATTGTTCGAAAAGAACGAAGATTTGAATTTGTTATTTTAGACGAAGTTGATAGTTTGTTAATGGATAATGGAGCTAATATTGCCAAAATTGCAACACCATATCCTGGAATGGAATATCTAAGATATGTTTTTATAAAAATTTGGCAAGAATTGTATAATGCTGAAAAAAATTTTGTTGAAGAAAATAAAAAAAAAGTTATTGAAATTCTTGCAAATCCAAATAAAAATGAAATAAAAGAAAATTATGAAAATTTTATTGAGAAAATTGCTTTAACTGAAAGAAAAATAATTAAAAGTAAAATTTTGGAAAGTAAGCCAAGTGAAATATTTTTAATTCCTCAACACTTAAAACAATATGTCGCTGATAATTTAGAAAATTGGATAGACAGTGCTCTTCATGCCAAATACGACTATCACGAATACCAACAGTATAAAATAATAAAAAATACTGACAACGAAGAAATTATAGCACCTGTTGACAACTTAAACACTGGAATTACTTTAAAAAATACTGTTTGGTCTAAAGGATTACATCAATTTCTTCAATTAAAACACAATCTTCAATTGACTTGTAACACACTTAGCAGCATCTTTATTTCAAATATTGGTTACATCAAATGTTACCCAAATCAAAATATTTTTGGAGTAACCGGAACTTTAGGTTCAACAAACGAACAAAATTTTCTTTCTACTATTTACAATGTAAATTTTTCAAAAATGCCGACATTTAAAAGAAAACATTTCGAAGAACTGCCAGGAATTGTCTCAAGTGATGATAGTTGGGATATTGAAGTAACAGCAGAAATTGTAAAGAAAATTGATGAAGGTCGAGCTGTTTTAACAATTTTTGAAACCGAAAAAGATCTTTTAGACGTAAAAAAAAATTTAGAAATTATACAAAGTAACGACTTTAAAATCCGAATATTTTCTAATGAAGATAATGTTAGTGAAACAAAACACACTATTCAAATTGGTGATATTATTTTAGCAACAAATTTAGCAGGACGTGGCACTAATTTTAAAACAAATAAACAATTAGAAAAAAATGGCGGATTACATGTTTTTATTGGATTTCTTCCTTGTAATATTCGAGTCGAAGAACAAGCTTTTGGAAGAACGTCAAGACAAGGAAATAAAGGTAGTGGACAATTAATTGTAAGACAAAGTGAAATCCTACTACTTGATCTTGATAAAAATTCAAATTTTAACGAAATTAAGTATAAAAGAAATTTAATTGAAAAGCAAAGATTAGAAAAAATTAGTCAAGTTCTAATTGAAGAAATAAATTTTAAAGAAAAACTTGTTGAACTTTTTTCAAAATTATATTTAAAACTCAAGTGGATGAAAGTTTTATCAAAAGAGTATAGTTACGTTTTACATGATTTAAAAGAGTTTTGGGCTTTTTGGTTAGATAAAAAAAAATTTAACATAAATAATATTCAAGAAACAACGCCACAAAAACAATTCGATGAGTTTCTTTCCAATGCTCGAAATATAATAGAAGGTACAATTTCTCATAATCCATTTTATTCAATTGGTTTAGCTGATTATTATTTAGAAAAAAATAAAAAAAGTAGTGCACTTCGAGAATTAAACCATGCTTTATCACTAAGTGGAGAAAACACTGAATTGCTTGCTGGAGCCCATTTAAAACTCTTTGAAGTTGCTATTGGTAGTGGTAATCAAACATGGGAAAAAGTCAAAAAAGCAATAGCTAAAGTATTTTTTATCAATGTTCAAAAAAATTCACAATACAAAAAAAATGCACTTTTGCAATTAGAAAAGGCTAAAACCTTTATTAAAAAAGAAATTGATTATCTTGAAAATTTTCTAGATCAAAAAATCATTCAAGAAAAATCTAAAAATAAATTTTTACAACAGATTCATTCACGACTTTATTGTCTCAATATTCACGATGGAAATATAAAAGAATTAATTGACTTTATTAACGCTGAGGATTCAGGAATAGATTTTAATGGTAAAGCAGAAACAAATTTAAACAATTTTCAAAAAATGAGTGAAGAAACTGAAAATTATGTTTCAAAAAATGAACTAAATGAACTAAAATCAGTTGGAATTGATTCACTTTACTCTTTGAGATATGTTAAAGATGTCCCTGATTATGTTATACATGTAGCACAAGGACAAATAATTGGAGGAATAGCGGCACTAGCTGCTGGTTTAGTTTTCCCACCAATTTTACCATTCATGAGTTCACTTGGAGTCACTCTGATAACTGAAGGAATAATTGATATAGTTTTTGCTTTAATTGGTGATAGTCCAGAAGTTAAAGATTTAATCAAAGACAAAGCAATTTCTTATGGAGTATCTTTAGTCACTTTTGGAATTAGTGCAATTGCTCAATCAATTAAAATTCTAACAAAAGCTTTAAGTATTTTTCGAAAATTGTCTTCTTTTTTGAAAAAGAGTAAATATTTGAAAGGATTGTGTACAAAACTTGCAGGATATGTTGATAACATAGCAAATAAAATTGAGGATCTTTTAAAAGTTGCAAAATTTAATAAATTGACTAAAGCTGAACAATTGGATGAATTAACAAAATTGAAAGAAAGTGGACAATTTGATGCTTTCAATCATTTGGGAGGAACAAAGCAGTTAGAAAAACTTCAAAAATTACAAAAATTTGGAAAACTGAGAGAATTAACGAGAACTGAATTAGCTGCAAAATTTGCCAAAAATATTGCAATAGAAACTGGAAAAAAAGTTGCAACAAAATTAATTCAAGATTATGTTATTAAACCACTTGTTGAAAAATGTTTTAAAAAATTAATTGAGCTGTTAAAAAATACTTTTAAAAACTCATTAAAAAAATCAATACAAGAAAATAAAAATTTACTTGAAAAAATTCGAATAACTCCAAGTGACCAAATCGACAAAATTTTAGATAAATTTATCGAAGGCAATAAAATTTACGAAACAATCAAAAAAGTCGTTTTTGATGTTTTGGGAAACATTGATAATTCAGCTATCGAAATTCTCACTCACGTTTACGATACTGCTTCAAACGGAATTAAAATAGGTCGAATCTGCACAAAATTTACCACTTATCTCAGCGAAAATCTTCCAGGAGGTAGCAGTAATAACGACACTAATGAAATAATTGAAAAAATCTGCTCAAAACTCGCCGATGAATTGCTAGATTTAACTTGGGGTGTTTTGAAAGATAATGCAAAGTTTGCTTGGAAGCACAGAAATATTTTCTCGGCGAACAAACTTCCTAAAACTGATATTGTTGTATCAGAAAAACCTGATGAAAAACAACAAACATCAAAAATGGAAAATACTTGGGAAATCTTTGGATTGAAACCGACCACTTCAGTTATAGAAGTTAAGAAGCATTACAGAAAAATGGCCTTGCTTTTGCATCCTGATAAAAATTTAAACGATCCTTCAGCTGAAGAAAAGTTCAAAAAGCTTGGAAATGCATATCAAGAAATTTTGAAAAATTTAGATTCTACGGAAAAAGTGTAGAAAAAAAAACAAAGTAACCAAAACATCTTTGAGTAAATAATCTAAAACTTGTAAAAAAATAAAATAAATGATGTAACAATTTTTTTTATTATTATTAATTTCATAAGATATTTGAATTTTTATTGAAAATGTGTACTTAATGGAGCGGGAATAAGCTGAATAAACTTTACTGTAAACAAAACTACAAAAAAAAAAACAGAACAGAGCCAGTGCTAAAACATGTTTCATTTGAAATATTTTTTTAATAAATAAACTCATATTTAAATTATAATTATAAAATTAAGACTTCTATAAAAAAATCAGTATTTATTAAAAATAAATTTGAGTTTAAATAGACATCTGCTACATAATATATCTATATACTTACAAAACCAGTAATTACATAAATTATCTGTATAAAAAAATATAAATAACTAAATAAAAAACCATTGATTACTTTGTTATCCTTGAGGAGTAAATCACAGAAACAAAAAAATGTAACCTCCCTAATTCACCCCTCTCTTATTTTAATAAAGGCACATGAAGAAAAATAAATATACAATTAATAACTGTCATGGTTTCCTTCCTTTTTTATGTATATTACATACATGAGCAATCAGTACGGATGTACACTCGCAATTCCCACTCTTCCATTATTTGAAACGCTATTAGTTCGATGTAACATTTCAAAATGTTTCTTCCCTCCTTTTTCCACCCTTAATTTAGGTTCAGCATAACTATGTCTATACCCTCCTTTTTTATACTTTCCATCCCCAACTTGATCCAACTCGATTGTACTTTTAGAAAAATTATAATTTGCGTCCCTAACATCATCATCCAAATAACTCCGCCTCTTTAACTCCCTTGCAATTTCATTCGAGTTTTTCCTATGCTCCTCCTCAATTAAACTAAACATAGACCGCCTTTTTGGGTCGTACTTATCATTACGATATCGGCTTAAAGGCACTTCTCGGTATCTTATCTCATCAGGGTGGTGTCGAGGAGCAGGATTAGGACGATGATCACTGTACATCATGCTTTCGTGGCGTTTCAAGAATGGTTTGTCTTTAGTAACGGGTGAAATGGGTGGTTCGTGACTTAAACGTTCTTTTTCCATTGATAAAAATTTTTCTTTGGCGTCTTTAAAACGATCACGAGGAGAGATTTTAGTGTTTTCAGGAGAGGGACTACGTTGACGAGATTGGTAGTATTTTTGACGCATTTTTGGAATTGGTGGATCAAAATCGTAACGAGGACAGCTTTTATACCTAAAAACATTTTAAGTAAATAATTAAAAAAAGTAAGAATTAAAAAATACCTTAAGTTTTCTTCAAATCCGTCATCTTCAAAATATTTCATTGGTTTTTCTTTTTCTTCTTTCATATATTTCCTATCTGGATCATAATAACAAGTGCGTTCGAGTGATTTTTGACGTTCCAAATATTTAGAAATAGGTTTTTCGAGGTATTTAGCAGAATCACATGTTTTCGCTTTAGGTTTTTCGCAATAATATCGAGGTGATTCAGGTGATTTTTCTCTATTGGGACGTGGTAAAGTAACTTGAGGTGGTCCATGCATTAAATACAATGTAGATTCTCCTGGATCCCCATTCCAATCTTCATCTAAAAAATAAAATAAAAATAAAAAACATAAAATAATGTTACAAGTCAAAGTTCAACAGGTCTTCAATATTTTTTGCGTCCGCACCTGTTCACTCAAGTATGCAAAAGAAATGGCGGTATGTGGGTCATTGTATGTGGGTCTTTAACTCTGTTCACGATCAAGTCAACTTTGCAATTGTCAAAAAGTGGCCCTTGAAAGAAAAAATCTTGACTTCCGCATTCCTCGACCTATAGCCTGGAGCAAAGTACCTGCAGCAGCAACAGCCTCGCCCAAGACCCGCCCAGAAAGACTCATCTGTCATTGCAAGAGAAATCGGAACAATATATGTTTGGAAAAACAAGAAAAAATTGTAAATTTCTGGGTTAAAAGATTCAACTCTTGACATCAAGCAATTACATAGATCGGTTCCAAAATACGGTTAAGGATTAATTAGAGACAGCTATTATCTACAAACAATGCGTCTCACGCTGTCTGCAGACGATGTGGAGGTAATTGCGCGAACTGAAGACACTTCCGGATAGATAACAGGACAGTGATGACACCCGGAAATACTTATATGGTATAACAAAATTGCGGAACACATCACTTTGAAGAACAAAATCATGACTAAAAACAATAATTTTACAACAAATTATACTAAAAGCATGAGTTTAGAGTTTAGTGCTTAATCTGTAATTGAAATCACTAAAACAAATCAATTATTTAATATTGTGGCAATTTTATTATGTTATTTAATAAAAAAATAAACATTTTTTGTCGCTTATGCAAAAATCTTTATTATAAAAATTTTCAAAAAAATTAAGTTTATTATTTATTATTACACAATACTGCTCTCTATAACTGTTTTTTGAATAAGAAACATAAATAAATAAAAAACAAAAATAAAAAAATTATTACGCGAACATCAGCAATAGCCGTTACTCTTGTGGTCATCACCCACTGTTTTTCTTATTGCCATTATTATTATTATTATTATTACAAAAGTGTTTGCGGTTAGTAACCGCATTGTAACAGTTCCTATAATCCTGACAAAATTTTAGTTGTCCCTAAATGTGTATACTTCAACATAACTTCCTTTCAAATGTCGTTGACTGCGAAGAGAACAATTAAACTTGATACACGTTAACTATTTACTTTCGCTATACCAATTTTAAAGGTGTGTATAAATTCGGCCATGACTTTTTAGTTCTTCTCCAATCACGATTCAAATACAAAAAAAAAGTACAAATGTAAATAATTGTTGTGGTTGAAGTACCGTTACTAGGTCTGATGGGATACAATTAGACCGGTACTTGTATCTTTTACCATCAAGGTTATTTTACTCAAAATATCAAAATCTTTATTTTGACCCACTTTTCAAATAATTTTTTAAACCACCAATTAAAAGCTTTCTACAACCCCGGAGGGCCAATCACGACTTTTACTTTCGATTTGGAAAAAAACTTTCTATCTACTCACCGCTCGTGCTTTGGTTATCCAAAGTGTTAAATCTGGTGTCAGGGGCGTCGGGTGAGTCAGGACTTGGAGGGTGATCGGAACCAATTCCTGAACTACCACCACTACTTTCCAGACGTCGCCCTTTGGCATTTTGTCCTACAATATTTGCATTAAGGCATCTTCGAAGTTCGATTCCAGTTAAATTGCCTTTTTGACGATGAACTGTGTCGTAGTCACGAGGCGGAAGAAGAATGGGAACATTATTTTTACCTAACTTTTCCCGAAGTTCTGCCGCTACTGAATCATAAAGGCTTGTCACGCGAGATGTTTCGACAGTAAATCTACATTAAAAAAAATTTACTAATTAATTTGGTTTTATTAGGTTTTACAATTATTTTAGATAGTATCAATTATTGTAAAATATTGAAAAAAAAACATTATTGTTACAATAGTTCAAGGCTTGTATTTACATATAAAGAGCTAGAACAATGTATGTACTCTTGCAACATCTCTCGCAAAATCGAAACATTTTTGAAAAAAAAAAAAAAATCGAAATAACCTCGTGGGTATAACAATAAAATTATTAAATTATTATTGCTTCAAAAATTAGTAAAACCGAATAACCCAATAACCTAATTTTATTTATAAACATCAATGATTAATAAGACTTGTATTTGTTGGATGACCTTTTTTTGATGCTGCACATCTCCATTCTAACGGAACCTTTTAATTGTGTAAATACCAAACATTTGTACAAACTGTTATATTCTTATTAAAAAATAATATTTTTTTTAATTATTAATAATAAATAATAATTTAAAATTTTATTAAAATAAATTTTTATATAATAAAATAGGATCTTTGTATAAACTGCTTTGTTAATACTTACTAGATATTTTTATTATGTATTTAAAAAATGTAGGACATTGTTGCCAACTTTCCTTAATTAAAAAAATATTTTTGTATCACTTTCAATTAAAATCAGACTCAAAAATTTCACTATTTGATACGACCTCTTTAGTGATTTTTTATTTGTATAATTGACAATTTTTAAAAATTTAGTTAAAATTGCAAAGCTTTGACAATAAAATTTTGTTAAATAAATTATTTTTTTGTCTGGAAAAAATTTACCTTTCTTCACTTGATTCGCTCTCCCTTGTACTCGTCCCCGTATCACTCCCAACCGAACTTTCCACCTTCTTTACTTCCTTCCCGACCGGTTTCAACCGACTCTCAATCTCTGCAAATTTTTTCTGATTCTCAGGCTTTTCAATAAGCGTCTGCAGTTGTTGTTTAAGCACACTGGCCGTTTCTAAACTATCACATCTATAGGCATGAACATGTAGGGGGCACTTAGTTACAGGATTAAATAAGAGAAGAATACAAGCAATGACGTCTTCATGTTGATACACACAGGAGATGGTGTTGTGCGGTATAAAATGCTTAATAGTTTCGTTTTTTGGCTTAGAACCTTTCTGCGAAACGACATTCTGAACAATTTTCAAACCTTTATGTGAGACTTGAAGGGTGACTTTAAACGGTTCTACGTCTTTTTCACGCTCTTCCAGGTGCTTAATCACAGGAAGTATATATTCGGCGCCACGAAGACCTTTAGATTCTTTCGCTCCAAGAAACCATACATAGTAAGAAGACTTTTTGATGTCTTTACGCAGCTTTAGAGCCATTTTCTAGTACGAAGAGAGTCTGCAAGTTAAAAAAAAGTGTAAGTGTTAAAATATACTGGCAATGTCCGATTATTTCCTCTTGGTTTATTGACCACGCATGCCGGAAAACCGGTGTCGAAAGCAAAATGCAACGCTCTGCTAAACACCTAAGTAAACACAACTTAACTCCAAACCACATACACGTTAATTAAAGAAAACTTTCTATTTTAAGGTTTTTTGTGTTTTTGCGGAGTGGTTTAAGCAATTTTGGAGGTTTGTACGAGTATACTTACTCGAAAATCTGACGGTTTTGTAAAGAACGATAATGGGCTCCAGAAGCCGTGACGTAAAAAATGCGCGAAATTTTGAAACACTGTCATTCGATAAAAATACCTTGAAAAAGTCGACCTTATTGCACATGTAAATAAGGTTGAATTTATAAAGATCAAATTTCAAGCGATGAATAAATACACTAAATAAAATAAATAAGACCTAAAAATGTCGACATTCGATAGCCTAAACATTTCATTTATTGATAAGTCACGAATTACAACAAATTTACACTTAATAAAGAATTTAATGGAAAATAAAATGTTCGATGCACAGATTTCCTTCATTTCTAAGCTTTAACGCAGGTCCAACATGAGCGAATGCCAGCGAACTATGCCGAACGTGAACAATTTTCTCTATTCGTGAGCGCGTTTGCGCGCTACTTTGCTACTCGGCTATCTACGGTAGTTGCTTTACAGCGGTTCGGGTCACTTTGAGAGCACGAAGCCTGTACGGTGATTTCTATTTTCGATTAATTTCTCAAATATGCGAGAATTGTTTGTAACTTGTGTCTGGATTAAAACTAGAATGTCTAGAGTATTGGAGTTGAGTGTTTTTATGCCTTATTTGTGTTTCCATATGTGATTTTTATTCGGTCAAAGTTTAGTTGTTATAATTTCAACCTTATGTATTAGTGCAATAAGGGCGACTTTTTTAAGGTATGTTTTCAGAATGACAGTGCTTCAAACGTTCGCGCTAAAATTACGACACACTTCTCCAGCCCATAAAAAATTATAACTGTTAAGGTTGCCTATGGCAACTATAATTTTTTTTTTTTTTTTTTTTTTAGAAATTCAAGTACATACAAGATGTTACTAAAAGGTCTGTACAATAAGCTACCACGTAAACATTACATCATTTCGTGTAACCAATTTGTATTGGTTTATAGATATTTGGGTAGATACTTTTAGAGTGTATAAAAAATATTAATTTTTGACCAATTTTTAAGTCTTCTTTTTTATTTTATTTTCAATAAAGCAGCACTTTTTTAAGGTGACAAATACCTGGATTCAGAAGTAACATTTCATTTACAACTTTTGTTACATTTTTCTTTTCTTATTTGTTTCTAAACCTTGATATTTTAAAGTCATTTTTATAAAATTTTTAAGATGTTTTAAATTGATTTAAATTATAATTTTTTTGGTGCATTAATTATTTTTAGAAATTAATTTTTGTATGATTTGTGCATTTAGCTGCAGTTCATTGCATGTTGTAACATATAATGAAGACGCAGAAATTATACTCAAAAAAAAAATACGGAAATAATCAATGCACTTATTAGTCTATTATTATTTATTCAATAACAATAAATAATATTTAAAATTATTTTAATTAAATCAAAAAAAAAAATTAAATGATATATACAAGTAATTACACATATTTAATACATAATAAGAAACAATAAAAGAAACAAAAATAATAATAACAAATAAAAACCTTGATACATTTTTTTGAAATTATTTTGAACTCTGTCATTTAGACCCAAAACGGTTTTTTGTGCTTCACATTTTTAATTCTTAATAAATTAAACATTCAAACGTTGTACAGTTAGTTACACGGGTATAATAGATGAATTAAAAAAATGCTAACCCATAAGCCTACTTGAGAAAAGAAAGAGAGATTGTTTACAATCAAAGAATTCTAGTAGGTGGGAATTGAACCATTACTGATTTGATGTTTCATTCTAATTATCAGTTTGGAGGTTAAGATATTTTTTTGTCGTGTTATAGAAAATCCCACACCCTCGCATTCCTTGTATGATTGACACTAGAGGTCACATTTTTACGATTTAAAATTTATTATTTGGCATTTTGAGACAATAAAGTGATATTTTAGATAGACTGTGGGCGACAATTCAATGAGGAAATTGTTATAACGGTACTGGAGTTTTTACATATTTTACTCTTTTGCAACTCTGTGAGACTGCGATTGGAATTTACATCATCTGATTGGGAAATAATATTTATCCGAGTTGCCTAGTGAGAGCTAGAATAAATTGGAATCATTACTACATTATTATCTATTATGCAAAAAAAAAGGTTTCTTATATAGAGTGATCAAAAATAAATTCTCTCAAATTAATTAACCGAATCAACGAGTTTCGCAACACAGCAATTATTATTTAACGCAATTAAAATCAGACAATAGCTCTTGCAATGAAAATCGTGGGTATTAATCTATTGTTTCATGGGGCATTATGAAACTATGTATTATGATAGGTACGTCCACACGCATTTATACAAAAAATATTGCAGTTTCCTGCGCATTGCTCAATTGTTTTTAAACTGAAAATAAAAGATGTCCAAATTTCGTTGGCAGTTTTGTGTTACTAGACTATTTAGTTGTAGTTTGGTTTTGGTCATCATAGAGGAATTGTCCATCAAGAAACACATATTTATTGCGAAACTCATTCTACCAAACTTAGTAATAAGTTAAGTTGCCATTCCCATGTCGGAAGCCATCTGTTAACGTTATTAAACATTTTATAAAAAAAAATAAAAACTTTGATAAGAAAAGCAAGGCAACAAAAAACACTAAAATACTAAATTGCCCTTAATTATCAAACTAGGTCATGTAATCTCCACTCCTAAATTATTTTCTATAGGCTGATTTCAAGACAAGAGTTTACGCTAACATTCCTACACAACTGGTTAAATAATACTCAATCATTTGGAGAAATTAGATAAAGTGTTTACAAAAATTTTATCGAAAATTTTCTAGAAAGAATGTCCTAACATGTCAAAAAAGCAAAGTAAATATCACTTCTTATTATAAACCCCAATATTTTTACTTAAAAATAAAATAATAAATTTTACAGAGTTTTAGGTGTTTCATTACAAACCGATGTAAACAGCAATCAATATCAAGAATATGTCAAGTTTCACTTGAAATTTTTCCAAAATGATTTATTATATAAAGTGAGATTTTGTAGAGGGTCGAATAATCATCAATCAAAACAAAAATTAAAATTAAAATTTTTTTGTGGCTTTCTCCTTGTAAAGTTTTACTTCTAGATTTCTTACACCTATCCTATTAAAACTATTTTTTAGTAGTAAAACTTAAAAATTTTAATTTCACAACTTCACAAAAATTCTTAAATGTATACATGTAAGTATAGTATTTCAAAAACGCTAACATTATAGGGCTCTAATAAAATAATTTCATTATTTACTGCTTCTAGTTTCTTTGTTAGATAACAGTGCAACATATCTATAAATCAGTCACAAACGCAAATCAAAACATTGGGTATTACTCTTTTAAGGTAGGATAGAACTGAAACGATGTCTTACCCGATAAAAAACAGCAAATTGTAATAATGGCAAAAGTCGGTGAATTGGATTGTAAACTCTTTGTTAAGAAATTATTTTTTTCACAAAAAAACAGAGCCATATAGTGTTAGCGTTTTTAGATTACTATAATAGAAATTTTTGTATATTTTGTATAAGTAAAAACAAAAAAGCAAGTTTTTAGATATTTAACGTAATTTTTTCAAAAATTGATTAAAGAGATTATTTTTTTATAAAGAAAAACAATTTGTTGAAAAGAATTAACAATAATACTTTACTCTTTTTTCAGGAGTGGTTACCACTTTTAGAATTTTAGATGGCAAGTGGAGTTAAGTGGCGCATTATTAAAAATATAATTACACTTTCTCTAGAATAGTGTTTTGTTTTTGAAAATCAGATAAGTAATTTAAGTGTTATTAATTATTATACAAATTGAAAATGACTCCATGCATCTATAATTTATTTTTCCTAGAATTCAAAAACAATTGTATGTTGTTGCTTTTTTTAGAACCGACTCTATTAGCCGAGGTAATTTTTTTGAAATTTAGACCAATAACATCATTTTTTTGTAGCAAACTTACATTTCTAAACTTACTTTCGTAAAAAATATCAATAAAGAATCAAATTATTCTTAGAAAATCCAGACACTTTCAAAATTTCAATAAAATAACTAATAACTCTGATATTACTTACTCAATTTACAAAAACAAAACACCGTTTATAAAGAAATTTGTAGTGATATCCCACTTTTTACCCACGCTAAACGGATATCTAACGTATCAGTAGGTATTGTTCACACTTCTAAGCAAAATTAACCTGATCGAAAGAATATCGTTACAAATCCAAAAAATTGCCTATTTAGTTTTCGTTGGACCATTCTTTATAATTCCATTGTTTTTTTAAACAGTTAATTAAGGTAATACGTTGTTTGTAAAGAACACATCAGTTTCGCAGTTCATTAAGATAAAACATTATCCGCTTTCAGATGTGCTAAAAATTTTGATTTTATTGTTACTTTTAAATTAATATTAGTAAATATTTATTTACATTGTTAAATAATAAGGTAAAGTAGTAATCATATATTCGATTCTATTAAAATTAGATAAGTATTTTTATAAGTAAAAATGTAAGCGTTCTTTTTGAAGGCTATCTTTAAAAGCTGATAAATCAAAATTGAGAAATTTTCTAGAAAAAATAAAAATTTATTTATTTTTAATATTTTTATTGCTTAATTTACGGTAAAAATATTTGCACCTATTTGTACAACTAAACTAATCCGACACTTTTCCCCCACATTTAAATGTCAAATGTTTTAAAGTTATTGTTGCTAATTTTGTTTAATGTTGTATATTTGTTATTAAAAATATAATAATAATAATAATAATTTATTTACCATCAAAGTAGTTTACATGGTATGTCACTATATATATATATATATATATAAATATATATAATAATATAATGTAGTATAAACATTAATGTACAATAAACATAAAAAACTTATAAAAAAGAACAGTTTAAAAATTCCTCCACTGAATAGAAGGCCTCCTTCAGAAGAATTTCTTTAACTTTAATTTCAAATTTTGTTTTATTAAGTTGTTTTATCTTCTGTGGAACTTTTTGATAAAGTACGGCTCCCCAATACCCTATGTTTTGTTGAATTTGTTTAAGTCTCTGTCGTGGTATTTTAGGTTCTTCTTTGTTTCTGGTGTTGTACTTGTGAAACTCATTATTTTTCTTTAAAATACTTATATTAGAGTAGACATATTTGAGGCAGGTAATTATAAATACAGATGGTATAGTAAGTATTTTTTTCTCCTTAAACTTTTCTCTACATGTTTCATTGTATTTTAGGTCACACAAAATTCTCAAAGCTTTCTTCTGAAGGATAAAATTTTTTTGAATATTTGAGGAGCTACCCCATAATATTATGCCGTACGTTGCAATACTATGAAAATTTGCATAATATGTCATCTTCGCACATTGAAACGTAGAAATATAATCAATAATTATATTAAATTGTAAAATCAATAAATCAATAAAATCAATAAAAATAAATATAATAAAATATTCCTTTAAATCCTTTAGGAAAGTTTTATCCTGTTGTTCTTGCAGTAAAGCAATCACAAAATGTCTTTAATACTTACTTTATTTATATAGTTTTATTATTTGTTTATTTATTTTACTAAAAGAAAATTCCTGAATTTGTACGTAATCTGAAGCCATCATTAGAGTCATCATCATTACCTGTTTTTTTATTTAGGAATAGCGGAATCTCGATTTCCTTGAAGAGACTGTTATTAACAATGCCAAAGCTGGCAAATTTATCTTGCTTTAATAATGTTTATGTTTAAATGGTGATATAATGGCAAAAAATATTTAAAAAAAACTGTAAAATTACATAAAACGTAAAATTCAAAAATAAATAATTGATGATGTAAGAAAAGTGTAAAAATAAGCATTAAGACAAGTAAAAAAAACGTAGAAAATTAAAACAAATTTTTCTTATTAGATAATTTAGATTTCCTTGAAACTAAACTCGAATTGATGTCAACGGTTTTACTAAAATCACTAAAATTCTCTTCCGGCTCACGTAACACAATTTCCTCTCAACTATAAAATTTCGTATTGATTTTTTAAGTGAAAATTAATTTAAACAGCAAAATTTTTTACGACATTTTTATGTATTGAAAGGTACCTCATCAAGGTGCAACCTGAATCAATTCTATTAAAAAAAAATGTCAAAAAAGTGTGCAATTCCAGGTCACGTGCCGATAATTATACGTTATTATCATAATATTCAAGAGCACTTTCGCGTAACTTTATTTATTTATAAAAATATTTATAAAACTTTTATTGTGCTTAGTTTTTAGTGTTTTGATGTCACTTATGTAAGCATGCTCTGAATTTTCTTTTGTTTGATTTTTTTGGATAAATTGGTGGGAATCATGTTGAAATTTTTTAGATATAGGTACCTATTGTAAAATAGAGATTGTTTTGTTTTTAAAATTATTTAAAAAAAACGCTCTGTATTTCTATATCACAGTTCAAAAGGTATTATATAAAAAAACAAATAACACTATATTTTGAATACGTTTTTCAAGATGTGAACGACAGAAATTGTCAGCATTAAAGCCACATTCCCTGTATTAAAATTTCAAATTAACTTAGCTGGTTCATTAAAATATAAAAAACATAGAAAGAGCCTACAACTTTTAAAATAAATTAATATTTTTAAAAAAAATAAATTACATAAATTAAAACGCTCATCAAACTTCTTACAGGAAGCAAGGTATCAATATAATAATGTCAATAGATAGAAACATCAAATGTTCTGTCAAATTCAAAGCATATGATTGACATATTCAGTTTTGTTTGCGCATATTTTAAAAGATTCTGAAATAGAAGAACGGTCCATTAGCCAATTTAGATCCGTTTCTGTAGCAACAATAACGCAAAGTAATAAGAAGCTACTTTTGTTTTGCTAGATTACCGTTTTGTACCATAACAAAGCATACACTGTTATATTATTTTTTTTTAGTTTTGTATAGTTTTTTAACGTGTATTGAAAAATATATACGGTGAGATCATTAATATAAACTAATGCAATTAGAAATGTTTGTAAGAGACATGCTCGATTGAGCAAAACTATACAAAAAAAAACAGATCAAAGCTTGCTCTGACTCAGTTTATTTTCATTCGCACAATATTATTGAAGTTTATACATATTATAAATATAAACAAAAAACAAATAATCTTTATAAAATATTTTAATAACATTAAAAAAAACTAAACAAGTTAGTTAAAATAATAAAATATATAATAATAAAATTTTCGCTCTTAAAATTTATTAGGTACAAGATTTTTCAATATTTTTTTAACTTTTTAATTTTAAGAAGTAAAAAAAGTTGTAGATATTAGAAATTCATCAAACGCAATATTTTCTGAATAAATCGTGATTCGTGATAACATTTAATTTATCTTTAATGACGACCACTTCAGACAGGATGTTTTTTTTTAAGTTTAAGCGGACACCATATAATTTATTTCTCAGCCAATTTCTCATCCTCTCACAAAATTTCTACAAATTTCCTTAAAATTCTAATAAATCGAAAAAGGACGCCACCCCCACCCCACTCACCATAAGTCCGGTTTAAACAGCCGAAAAAAAAATCACTAAAATTTTTCAAAAACCATCACAAAATCGCCACAATTTTCACAAAGACACAATCACAAACATCCAAATTTTCACGAAAATTATCTGTTTTCACACAGATGGAATTCAAACTCTCTCACCTTACAATCACCATCACCATCTGAATTCAACAGGTATGTCGAGTTGGCTATGCTTGGCAGGTGTAGTCCGGTTTGGTGGCTCCGGGGATTAGGAGCGGCACATGAATTGTGATACGGACTAGATTTTGTGGGATGGAAGGTCAACGTTTTGTGGGGACAGAATGTTTATCAAAAATTCGGTCGAGTGGAATTTTTTAATGAAATTATTTGTTTATTTTTTAATATTGATTTCAAATTGTAACTAAGAAGTACAAATGTAATAATTGTACTACTTACGTATATTTATAAATTTTATTCTAAAAAATAAAAATTGGTTTAATTTTTTTTTTTTTGAATAAATAAAAAAAATGATAATGGCAACTTTAAATATAACACTGTATTACTGGTTGCAGACCTTATATAATATCAAAATATTAAACTTTTTATTAAATACAATTAAATTAGCATTTTTAATACGAAATAATTGTCTGTTATTTTATAATTAAGTACTATTTGGGACAAATTAATTATTTAAACGTATTAAAAAACTTAATCAAGAATTTCAGCGACCTCCTTGTCAAATGTCAATCAGTCGAACTAAAAAAACCACTTTTCACACTTTTGTTAGTCGGTGATGTGTGTTTTCCGTTAACGTTTTACAATTAATTAACCAAAGTGAGTATGTTATTTAAGTCCTAAAATCGATTTTTGTTGCTTTATGGCTTCTCATGACGATACTTTCTCAGTGTAACCCCTTGAAAAATTGAGGTTATGTTGTATTATCTGTGTTAGATTTTGGCAGTGAAAACCATCCTAATTTCATCCCAAAAATTACGGGGGGCTTTTTTTAGAGCAAGCCGTATGATAACCAAATGGCAGGGAAAAAAATCCGGTCAAGAACATCACAAAATTCAATATCTGTCAGTTGTTTAAGTAACAGGACAGTCAATGTAACTCCTAGTAATAATCCAGCAAGGGGGCGTCCTATTGATGAGCTTCTTGCTATGACTAAGGAGCAACTCAAGAACGAGTGCAGGAAAAAGGGACAAAAGACTACCGGCAATAAAACAGAGCTGGTATGGCATGCTTGTGAGTGGGCGTAAGGCGGGGGGGCTGCGTATTTTTATTTATTTTTTTTATTAATTTATCGCGCCCCCTCAGCGTAGCTTAGTGCCGCTTTGTCCATTTTCTTTGGTCAGATGGCGCCTCATAACCAATTAATAAGGTCATTAGAGGGTCACTGATAAGAGTGCCATGGACGATTTCGTTATTAATGTTGAAGATGTTAGTCGCTTCTTATTTATTTTGTTGCTATTTTGTTTTATTTGTAGGTTGTTACTCGATGTTTTCCTTTTTTGTTCTTAACATTTTGTAATCCTGTTGTTTCTTTTTTGTAGCTCCAAAGACTAGGCTACAAAATGACCTCAAACACAAAACGCAAAGAAAATTCAACAAACGGCGTTGCTTTAACTCAGGACGATCCAATGGAAGGCGGTTCAGGTGATTTAAATGAAAAATTAAGAAAAGAGAGAGAAAGAAAAGAAAAAGAAAATATAGTTCTTTGGAAGCAACCACTAACCACCATAGAATATTCGGCGAAAGAAATTACTATTTTATTAACAACGTACGGTAGAAAGTAAGTATTTAGTATCGCGTTAGTCGTGAAAGGAGGACACCTTTTGTTTAGTTTACATTACTTAATTGACGCCAAACGAATCAATAGCCGTTAAATAAACAAATAAATTATTTAAAGCCTGATTTAAGCGGTTGCTATAGTAACCATCATCTAAATTTATTTTGTTACCATGTAGACGAATATTTAGTTACAAAATCCATTTTCTTTTTGCCTGCAGGATCCTAGAACATAAAAAACTTGTCATACTAATATCTCTATCTCTCTTATCTTCTTATTTATTGATGAAAACAGCCGGTCCTCACCAATCCTACATTGACTTCATGTACAAGAAACTCCTCTGGTGTTTCTATTGGATAGGTTTAGGTATAACTCTATATCCCGCTTATTTGTCATCTTATTTATTTTTTTTAGGAATTTTATCATCTGTTGGTCTCGGTACAGGTTTACATACTTTTATCCTATATTTAGGGCCCCATATAGCAGCGGTTACTTTAGCCGCCTATGAATGTGAATCATTGAACTTTCCGGAACCACCTTATCCAGATGAAATTATATGTCCAGATGAGCGAAATCCAATGGCTGTGTCTATTTTAAGTATTATGTCAAAGGTACGGTTGGAGGCAATGTGTTGGGGAGCGGGGACAGCATTAGGAGAATTACCCCCATATTTTATGGCGAGAGCGGCAAGACTTTCCGGGTATGTAATTTATTGAGAACTTTAACGAAATTTCAATAAAAAATTAGTATTGACCCTGATGACGAAGATGGCGACCTTAAAGAATTTGAAGAATTGAAACGGAAACAAAACAGCAAAACCGAACTGACCCTTATTGAAAGAGGGAAACTTTTCGTTGAGGAATTAGTGCAAAGAGTTGGATTTTTGGGAATATTAGCGTGTGCAAGTGTAAGAACATTCATTTTTCATCAAAAAAAAGTAAAAATATAAAAATTTTCAGATTCCAAATCCACTTTTTGACCTAGCAGGTATTACCTGCGGTCACTTTTTAGTGCCGTTTTGGACATTTTTTGGTGCAACACTTATTGGAAAAGCCATTATTAAAATGCACATCCAAAAGTTGTTTGTAATAATTGCATTCAATGAAACTTTGATTGTTACGGCCCTGCAATGGCTGAAATACGTCCCTGTTGTTGGGGAAAAACTACAAGTACCTTTCAAAGCCTTCTTGGATGGTCAAAAATCGAAATTGCATCAAAGTGGAGGTGGAAGTAAAGTTGAAAGCGGGAATATTTTGAGTTCGATTTTCGAAAAGTTTGTTGTTGCCATGATTTTGTATTTTATTGTTTCGATAGTTAATTCGTTTGCTCAGAGTTACTATAAGAGGATACATAAAAAAAAGAGTAGTAAAGTAGCAAAAGATTAGGAAGGGTATTTATTTTATTAGTTTTGTTGTTGTTTTTATGAAGATTTTTTTTTTGTTGAATCATTCCGATTTGTATACAAGTATTTGATATTTAAGTATTTACCTTTTTAGTCAATTTTAGCGTGATTTATGCCTTTCATGTGTGATTTCAATTGTTCTCATTAAAAAAAATAAATGTTTGGACGCAGTTTATTCAATTACAAATAAAAATCATTTATTTTAGGAGAGCAGTTAATGGATCATCATCCGATTTAGTATTTTCTAATTTTTTTATACTAACTTTAGGTAATTTTTTTTCGGTTGCAATTTTTGTTACAGGTCCTGCAAACAAAATAATTACAACAGTGATCCGTTTTTATTAATACATAATACCCACTTTGTACACTTGCACTAGAAAAACTTTTAAAAATATCGTCATCATCATCTTCCTCATTATCGTCATCAAATAACGATTTTTTCCCTTTATTTGTTTGAACTGGCAATTTCTTTATACTAAATAAATCATCATAATCATCTTCATCGCCAAAAATATCACTATCAGTAGACTTTTTTACGTTTTTTTTAGTATTTTTTTCAAATAAATCAGCTGGAGGTTTGTTGAATTTTTCGTTTATATTTTCACTACTACATGCTATCTCATCAAATAAGTCAGTTGGAGGCTCATCATCAAATAAACTTGTTTTTTGTTTTTTATTTTTAGGATCGCTTTTCTCCGATTCAATCTGAAACTCGTCAGGTGACTTTTCAAAAATTTCTTTTCCACTTGACTTTTCTTCTCGAAAATCAAATAAATCATCATCTGGTGGTTCATCAAAAAGTCCTAACCCTGATTTAGCTTCATTTTTAATTTCCGCGATACCCGAATTAACCCAGTCATGTGACTTGCCAAATAAATCATCATCTCTTTCGTTTTTTGGTGATTCCCCGAATACAGAATCATTTTTATTGTCAGAATAACTAATTTTTTGGTCATCTGACGTAAAATCGAACAAATCATCATCTGGAGGTTCATCAAACAATCCAAACGTTTGCTTTTCTACTTTTTTATTATCCAAGTCACGTTTTTGTGACGTGATAACGAAAATATCGTCGTCATTTGATGCTGCAAATATATTTTTTTCTCTATTGGTATCGACCGGGACCTGATCTTCCTTAAATAAGTTATCACGTGACGTGACAGAACTTGGTTCACTTGAAGGTTCCTCAAACAAAACATTTTTTTCGGTTTCATCTTGATCTAACTTAAAGTCACTTGTTGAATTTTTCATTGCAGCTTTGCGTCCTCTTCTGGTTGACGGACGCCTATTTAATACTTTAGCCCTATCCTAAATTAAATCAATAAAAATAGAGAAAAAGAAAACAAGAAAAAATACTTTTGTGACACTTGGTAGAATTGTCACTTGATCAGTTTCATCAAGTGATTTTTTGTCAATTGTTTCAGTGGTACTTGTTTCTTCTGCCATTGATGTAACATTATTGGTGCCATCTGTCCGTCGCGATGGAATTGCACCAGGTCTTAAAGCTCCAACGTTAATATTGAGATTATATTTTAATTTCCCAGGCTTATTTCTAAAAAAAATCGACAAATATGAAGAGGAAAAAATAAAAAGAATCATACATTTTAAAATCAATTTTCTTGTTTTTTGCTTCTTCAACGTCATTGGTCGATTTATTAATTTCATCATCTGGGAGTCGACTGGGATTGAAAAGTTTCAAATCGGACATTGGTTTTTGTGGAGTAGAAGTGAATTCTGGTTGTGTAGGTGGAGCTTCAGTGGGCGTATCCAATAGATCGTCTGATTCAGGAGGTGGAGAATCAAAAAGAGATAAGCGGGGTTTAAGATCTGGTGGTGGCGGAGCTAAAAGTTAGACTTAAAAAAATTGATTTTAAACAAATGAAAAAACTTACTTTCTTTTTTTGTTGTTTCAGTCTTGTTATCAGAATTTATTGAATTTTTGTTATCAGGAATTGCCATTAAATCCTCAAACAAATAATTTTTGGGTGTAGTTTTTTCTTGTGTAAATAGATCATCACCTGTTACATCATCAAAGAGACCAGAAGTGAATTTTTTTTTGGTATTTGCTGAAAATATATCATCTTTGAATAAATCATCATTATCATCAAATAAACTAATTTTTGGCTTTTCTGCTTTTTTAGTTTCTTCTATATTTATTTTATTATTACTACTAAATAGACCACTCCCACTTGATTCTTCTTCTTCATCACTTTCAAACAAATTAACTTTTTTCTTTTCCTTTTTCTCTTCAAACAAATCTTTTACTTCATCATCTTCAGAATTTGGTAGTCGCCTCAACAACTTTTTATCAAATAAATTCCCGCCCCCAAAAATAGAAACACCACCTATAGGTTTCTACAAAAAAAAATAATCAAAATAAATCAAAAGAAAATTCATTTACTTTTATTTCATCTAGATCTGGAGGTGGTTCATCACAAAATAATGGCATTTTTGGAAAAGTTGTTAAATAAGGGGCAGATTTTTTCGCAAAAATGTCCTCATTTATGTTGGGTTTAGGGGTAGAAGAAGAAGTTTCATCATCATCAAACAATCCTTGACCTCCCGAAAACAACCCTTTGGGTTCATCCAATGGAGGAGGCTCATCAAAAAATAAATCACCTAAAAAATAGTGTTTAATATTTCTGTTATTTTATAATTTTTACTCACCATATTGCGGTTTTGTTTGAATTGGTCGGTTGTTTACTTCTGGTTCAGGATAATTTTGATCAATCACGTGGCCTAATTTAGCAGCCAACTCTTCGGCAAAATTTTTACCAGAGATGGGAGCTTGGACTGGAACTGAATTTTCGCTGTCGGTTTTTTGAGAAAAGTCTAATTCGGAACTTGTATCTGAGGTACCTTTAATCTGGAAGTAGAACCAAATGTTACCCATGGTGACTAGATAACAAGTGGAAAAAACATTTTTGGATGATAAGTCGAGCAAAAAATTATGATAATTAATGGATTCAGTTTAAGTTAATACAAATCAGTCATTGGAAAAAACATATGTACCTGAGACCTATCTTGGATAATTGGTAAGTCTGATTCTGAGTTGCTTTCACTTAAATTCTCTGAAACTTTCTCAGTTTCGCTGTCACTAGATGAGTCTTCAAGACCCACATGCCAGGATTTATGCCACTCGGTTGTACCAATTATGTAAGGTAGAGGGCGCTCAATATACAAATCTTTGGGTCTCAAAACATAACTTGAAAATAATTAAATTTAACAAATTGTAACAATTAAAAACAAGTTTTTACTTTGGCAAATCAATATCCTCGTCTTCGCTATCACTCACAGATACCTCCATCTTTTCAAAATATTTATCAATGACTTCTAGGCCTTTTAAAGCAGCCAACCTAATTTCCTCAGTTTTATCCTCATTTTTCTCCTCGGCTTCGGTCTTATTTTCATCTACAACTGCCTGTAACGTTTCGTCGTCTTCATACACTCGACTTTCTATAAATTGGCTATTGCGTAAACTTTGAAATTCATTTTGAGCAATATCTAACTCTAAACTTGTTTGAGATAAATTGTTTGTCAAGTTTTGTAAATTGTTACTGATTTCCGTCGTTCGAATTATGAGATTCTAAAATACAAATTTTAGAATAAAAAATATTTATAGGAAATTTATAATACGTCTGCAAAAGCTTTAAGTGTATTAAGAAGAGCAACATCACCAGCTAAATTCCAATTTTCAGAATTTTCTATTATTTCGTCCGTTGACCATGGACGGTCCCATGATTTAGTTTTGGACATTTTGAGCACACTAAAATATGCATAAAATGTGAAATTATTACATTTATTTTAAATTTATATTAACGTATATAAACTGAATTATTATTGACAATTACTTTTATATATATTTTTTTTTAATTAGGAAATGTCACTATCGTCATAACCTTTGAATAAGTCATAACACTCAACCATATGTTTTTAGTTAATTTTATTACACTGTTTCTACCAGAGGTTTCTACTGTTGGTATTAGTTTTTACACTAATACAGAAAACTGTAAATAATTTGTTTTGACATAAAAAAAAAATTATAAACACTCAATATTTTTTCTCGTGATGTGAATTTCCCAAAGTAATAAAGTCAAAATTAAATAGCAGTCTTATCCTATGGAATATGGATTATTTTAATACAATTTCTTGTTAGACAAAAGGTTTGATGTTGATATAACCTCAATTCATCATGGCAGATCGTCTCACGCAACTTCAAGATTGTATAAATCAGGTAATATTGTTATAAATTGAATAATCTCTTTTTTTTTAAAAAAATATAATTTTCATAATAACTAGCAAGCCGAACACTTCTGTAATAGCATTGGAATTTTGCAACAATTTGCTCCTCCAAGTAAGTTCCCAAATTTTGATCGAAGTGGTTCTCAAACACCCCAACAACAATCTCAAGAAGATTATGTTCAATTATTTACAACTTTGATAGCACGATGCGCTAAAGATATAGATACTTTGATTGAATCACTTCCAAGTGAGGAAAATTCTACTGAATTACAGGTATTTAATAGAAATGTAGACTGAAAATTAACCATTTCTTTTTAGTTACAAAACCTTCGAATTTTGGAAGGAGATAATCAAGAATCAGCTGAAAGACTAGAAGCAATTGTTCGCAAAGGCCAAGATCTGTTGGAGCAAATTCAAGCTGCCTTAAGTGACATTGCCCAATCACAATTGGATATGCAACATTTAACAAAAGTTGAAAATAATAACCAATAACACAACACATGTTAATGAATTTTATTTGCGATTGTGATGAAAAACAAACACAAATAACCATGTACTATTTACAGAAACATATATACAAATAAAAAAAGATAATTTAAAATTTTTATATAGTAACTCGTATTTTAAAAGTTGTTTAATTAAGGGTTCCTCTACACGTAGCAGCTCCACACAGACACGGGATTTTCTCATCTTCAATTGGAAATTTATAATCGTAAGTTATCTCTTCATTAACACCTATACTCTGTTTTGAATATATCACAATCTTCTTTTGGGATTCGATTGTAATCACTTTAGCATAGCAATTTGGCTAAAAAAAAAAACAACATAGAAGAAACACAGACAAATCCTTTAAAATAAATACTTACATTACAACTGTGATTAATAAACCTAGCCAAATTTCCACATTTTGTCGCATCAATGATATTTTCGAGATCAATTCTAAATAAATATGAACTTCCAATCCCTGTTGCTTCATATTTTCGTTCTCTTAGATCAGCAACACTGTGTCTTACCATTTGACCAACATATTCTATCACCATTTCATCAGCAGCAATTGGTTCCATTGCAAATAAGCCCCAATCATGTATAGCCGATTTGGCGAATTTCAAATGTTTCTTCCTAAATTTAAGTTGATTGAATTTGAGAAGGTCTGAATCAGTATCACCGCCAAAAGCTGCCAATAGGCGACGTTGATTTGAACGAGCCTCACGTGATAAACCTAAAAGATTATGAAAAAAAAAACAATAAAAGAATATGGTTTCCATAAAAATATCCTAACAACATAATTTCTTCATGATCAGTACATTAAAAATATTGTTACTAAATTATCTGAATAACTGAAAAATATTATATGACCAAAGCTTTATAATTTCTTTTACGTATACAGTAAATAATTAAAAAAATAGTTCATTATATAATATGTATTAGTACTCACCTTGCATTTTACTGACGGGTGCATTTGGCGAAACAATTGCATGCGCCTTGGCATGATGATACTTATATTTTGCTTTTTCATGTGCTTCGATTTTGTAATATCCTTCAGTTCTAGCACATCCTGTCGAATGCACTCTACTCTCATCCCTTTTTCGTCTTTTTGGTGGACTTGAGTACAAATCTGTGATACAATGATCGACCCAATGTGTATCATTTAACCAATATCCCATTGAATCATCAGCCAACATAAACTCGTAACTCTGCTTCATATATTGTATATCTTCATGATCTATACCTTTAGTTAAAAATTCATATAAGATACTCATTTGACTCATAACATCTCGTTCTTTATGTTTCACATTGTGTATAGTATAGGGTACTTCCGGTTTATACCGATCGTATGTATCTCGATACATCGTATTCTGTAATTCTTGTAATTTTTTGTGTTCTTTGCGTTTCCGAGGTCTTGGTGGTTTTTCTTTGACAGGTGTAGTTTTTTTCTCTTTTGTAGTGTAACCATGATCATGGACAAGATTCTCCTGAGTTGCTTCAGCTGAAATTTCAATTGGTTGCATACAGTATGAATGTTCCATTGTGACTTGAGAACTAGGACTACTTCCATCTGCCTCCAATGAAGATTCAGAAACACGTGGAGGAGCTGGAGTAGGTACATCCAAAACCCCATTATGTTCTTCCTCCTTCTTTCTTACTCTTGCTTCGAGATTCTCATCATCGGAACTACTTACAACTGGTGCTTCCTCAACTTCGGCTTCAGTTGTTGTTTCTTCAGGTGGTTCCGGATTACGTACTTGTCGTAACAATTCCTCACGTTCACTTTCTAACTTCTCTAAAGATTTCTCCTCAATTGGAGTTGGAGGTTTCTCCTCGTCCTCTTTCTCTCTCTCTTTTTTCTCTCTTTCAATTTGTTCCATCCATTCAGTATTTCGTCGCCGACGTTCCAAAAATTCCAATTCGCTCTCACTCAATTCTGAGTCACTAACATAAATCTTTGAATAAACCTTTTTCTTAGGTTCTGGTTTCTTCGGTTCAGGTGTTTCATCAACAACAACTTTCATTGGTTCCGGCGTTTTCGCCTTGATTTTTGCTTTTTCCGATTCAACTTCCGAATCTGAAGAACTTTCATCGGAACTTGAATCACTTACACTTGAGCTTTCCAAACTTTCAGAACTACATGAACTGCTAATTGAGTGTTTTCGTATTCGGCGTAATGGTCTCGATGTGACTTCGACATCTGAATCATGGACGATTTCATCATTGTCACTTAGTTTACGTGAATCTTCATCTTCTCGGACAGGAGATGGTATTTTTTTACGTCGAAAACTTGGCATTTTTGGGAGAGAAGCTTTCAAACCTAATCCAAAACTTAAACTGTCTAAATTTATATTTGAATAAAGATTTTCTCGGTTTGCTTCAAGCAAAACATTGATATTGTCACGTGTTTGTATTGGTTTTTCAACAACCTCCTCTTTATTCTTATTCTCTTTACTACTCTCCTCCTCCCACCAAGCCTCAAACTTTTTAAACGCTGTATTTTCAACCATTTTCTTATTAAAATCTTTTTTTAAAATCGCTTTTAATTCTTGTGTTATTTGTTGAATCACTGCATTTATTGTAGGAGAGTGTGGATCATCTTTGGAATTTTCAGATTTTTTCGGAGCCATCTGGTAATTCATATATTGCATTGAAGGATGTATAGAAGGATAAGGAGTATAAGAGGAAGGTGTAAGATACATGGGATGTGTATAAGGATATGATTGTCTCCAATCATGTTGACTATAAGGATACGAGTAAGGGATGCCAGGATAACCCGGATATTGTTGATAAGGATACGTCCCTCCTGTCATTTGTGGAGGCACAGCAAACTTTGATTCTTCAATTTTCTGTTCGTTATCACTCAATGGTGATAAACTCATTCGATCATCATCTTTATCATTTTTGATGCTAGTCTTACGTTCAAGAGGACTGTAATTGTCACCTGTCAGTAATTCATCCTCACTTGAAGAAATGTCACTGCCGATTTTGGTCATATCAATTTGTTTCAAGAGGGCGCTAGTTTCAAGAGCTTCTTTTTGACGTGCCACAACCTCCTAAAAAATTAAATAAACTAAAAAAAATAATTAACTATAGTAATTTACTTGTTCCAAAGCGATTTTATGACACTCCAAATAAATTTCTTTTGACAAAAATGGAGAAGGTGGTGTTGAAAGTGGAGCATTATCATCATTTTTAAGAGAATTTGTATCAAAATCCGGTGCTGGCGGATTAATCGGCATATCACTAAGTGAGATACTTGACCGATCTAAAAACTTCCATTTGAAAAAACTTAAACTTACTAAATAACAATATTACCATCATCACTGTCAATTGATGTTGGTATTGGTACCGATTTAGGCATTCTATCAAAGGAAGACTTCGATTCATCATCTGAATCTCCGCCCAATAGCAAGAAAGGCGGTGCTTTTTCTCCAGTGCCCCTCCCTTTCAACAAAAGCGCAATCCTCGTATCTAAATCTAGTGTTTTACTATCCTCTTCTTCCTTTTTAGTTTTTGGTGGTGCTACATTATTATTTCGTTTCTTTTCTTTTTCTTCTTTAGGTGCGTGTTCTTTTTCGGGCCATTTAGGCGGTACCGGTGTCCTGTTCTCCCACATATCTGATGGCCATTGAGGAGTAGCCATTGGCCAAACAGTTGGCGGACAATGATAAGTAGGTGTAGCATATGGATACTGGTGTGCCATGTGAGAATAATCGTAAGCCAATGGCGTGGTACCTGCCGAACCGTAACTGGCTGAAAATTCACTAGAGGTGGTGCCATAACCCATATCCGAACTACTAGGGGTTGCAAAATCGTTTCGGTACGACCTGTATCTATCTCTGTCTCTATCTTTTTTAATTTTAACTTCGTCTTGTAATAATTCTTTTGGTTCTTTTTCCTCTTTCTTTTTGGTTTCTTCGTCGATTTTCGTTTTTTCCGCTTCTATTTTTGGCGTGTTTTCGATTACAAGTGGTGGCCGTTTTTCTACTGTACAATCTTCGAATTTCTTTTTACATTTTTCGCCAAAAGGGTCAAGGAAGACTTCAAGAATTTGTCCCATTACACTGGTATCATTTAATTTTTCAACACAGGTTTTTGCACCAGCAACTGTTTCAAACACGACACGACCAATACCTAAATGTTTGTTGGTCTGAGGATGGTAATAAATAAAAAGTTCTTCGATTATGCCGTATTTTTGCACCATATCTTTCAGGAACTGTTTGTCAATGTTGTCGTTTAAATGGAAAATTGTTACTTCGATTGAAGGAGGTTCTCCAACGTAGTTTGTATCGATTTTAAACCTACACCCAAAAAATGCATTATGCATTTTATGCAATTTATGTAGGTAATGTAATGTAGTTTCAATTTATTTTGCTGAGGTAAAAAGTAAGGTTATGTAACAAAAGGCATCAAATTTCGATTTCACATAAATTAAACAAATACATAAAATAAAACATTTTTTGACAATTAAAGACCCACAAATTATACCAAACGCCCTTATAGCATTGTAAATCTACCTAAAAATATAAACAAAAAAAGTAAGGTTACAAAAATATATTTTTTACAACCTGCAAATAAAGTAAAATTAAATAATGTTAAAACAATTATCAACAACATATGAATTCTATAAAAAAATCAATTTACTTTTTTGAACTATTTTTATGAAAAAAAGTGAGGTTATTTAACAACGCAACAAAACTAATTTTTATTTTATTTACGCAAAACATTATTGAACTTGTTTAATCGTTTAGTTGAAATGTTTTTATACACCCACGTTTAAATTACTGAAATTTTTACAAAAACAAAATGATTAAAAAAATCCAATATAATTATATGAAATTATTAGTAAGACGTTGACTAAACACAAATAGAATCAATTAATTCATTCATTCAAAATTCTACACGGGAAATACGCTTATATTTTCATACAAACACAATCCTTTGTTGGACAGTGAATACAAATATTAAGAGTGAGGTTATGTTGATCTCAAACTATAAAATTGCCTTGATTATTAAATAAATGGAAAAGTAAAGAAAAATTTGGTGCATCATTATTTAACAAAAAAAACAGACCTTGGTACTGGCAAATCAAGTGTTTCGAGTCTTGTCCAAATTCTTGTAAGATGAGATCTGGGATCCCTTGGAACTGGGGGCCTGTATGAAGCATCATTTGGTACGACTCCGTCGTATCTGTACAGTTTAGAGGCTCCTTTAACAAGAAATGGATCCACAAGTAACTTATAGTTTTTAGGTCCCTTTGATGCACTATGGTTATGTGTATCACTCCTTCTTGGTTCCATTGTACCATTCATTCTTCATTTTTTTTGTAAAACATTTCGTTATTTTTTTGAAATTCGAGTCGAGATAAGTGTACTTACCTTAGTTACAATATTTAGAAGAAATGGAAATAAATTGTAATAAACAATAACAAATCAGCTTGGATCAAATATAAAAAATGCGTGCATGGTAAATTGAAGATGCAATGGCGAAAGGTAGTTAAAGATATCCTTTCTTGGCAAGTTGTCATTCACAGTTTTATTATTTTCGAGTAAAAAGCGCGATTTAACGTAAATAACTTACAACGAAATACACTCAACCTTCTAACCTACCCTCACCCCTCACGTCAAATAACTATTATTTAGTAACCACGCTAACCAATGTTACTATAACAAAAATCACCAAAATTCCACTAAATTTTACTTTACAATAGGTTGGCACAACTGTCTGGGGGCAATTAGCTAGTTGTTACGCAAGTTACCAAAAATTTTAGAAAATCCTTTCAATTTTATAATGTGGTTCGAAAAATTCATCCCAACTCTTCCCAAAGTCAAAGCTCAAGAAGAGGAAGAAGAATTGGTTGATCCTCAACAAGTTTTAAGGGTAATAAAATGACATAACCTCAAAAAAAGATAAGACGAAATTTTTTTGTAGGAAAAATGTAACGAAACGGAACATTGCATGAAATTACATGAAAAATACCAAGCTTGTAACGATCGTGTTAATTCCAGATCCAAAACAACAGAAAATTGCTCTGAAGAATTATTTGATTGGCTCCATGCTGTTGACCACTGTGTCACTAAAGATTTATTCAGCAAGTTGAAATGAATTATATAAGAATCGTAGAATTTTTTGTTATTTAATATTACCTTAATAAATAGTAGTTGAAAAAAAGAGCATTTTTTATTGGAATGTAAAGGAAGAGTGTTTTAAAATTAAATACCTAAGAACCAATTTTTATATTATTGCTTCTCACTGATAGGTACGTAATTATTTATTTAATTTCAAATTTACAGTATAGTCTGCTTTAATAAAATTTCAATAAAATTAACGATTATTATAAAAATAATGAATACAAATAAAGCAGGAATGTTCTACTTAAAACTTCAGAAAACCTTCCACTTAAAGCTGGCATCACAAAAATTATTGCAAATTTACCCTCCTGTTTTCAATACATCAAAACAAACATTACAGACCCGTACGGGTTTATTTTCCCCAAATTTTATAATGGGCACCTCCTGATCTGAACATTTACTACACAAAGCCCTACCACAATGCCTACAATGATGCGTTCGAACTGTAATCGAAAAATTCTTTCCACACTCCTGACACAGATCCGTATTAGTCCAAACTGCCGATTGAGACAATTGATCCAATAATCGATTCAAAAGTTGTTTACTTGGTACTTGATAATTAAAAATTGTTACCCTCTCATTGTTCTCTGTGGCTAAACAAGCTTTAGCTTTAACCAAAACACGACAAAGAGGGCCATTACCCTTCATATAAGCGAGAAGAAGAGGCGAGTTGCCCTTAAAAAGCATTAAAATTAAATTCAAATTTTTTCAAGTTCATTACCATAGCAACAACGTAACATTAAAATATAGTCTTAGTGGTTGCTACAGTAACATCACATAATTATCATAACAACTTGCAATCAGACCTTTACCCCCTAACTTACCATAATATCAGTCTTATTAATCGGATACTCTGGCATACATTCCAAAAACAGCTCACAAATTGCAGCTGCATTATCTTTGCCATACTTGCAGAGTTCATGTAAGGGATTTCTTCCCTTTAAATTGACAGCTTCTGCATCTATACTTGATTCGGTTAGCAAGGCACGAACCACACTTAAATGTCCCTCCTTTACTGCAATATGTAGAGCATTATCGTTTTCGATATCTAAGGCATCATAATCGGAGTTATTCTGTAAAAGAGCGGAAACTGCTGGAGCGTTGCCTGCTTCTGCAGCTACATGAAGAGCGGTACGTCTGTAACCACGCCATGTTTTGATAATAAATCACTTAAAAAAATAAAATATTACTCACTTTTGTGCATCTCGATCATCAACTCGAGCTCCAGCAAGTATTAAACTTCGTACTAAAGTTTCATTACCATGACGTGCTGCTAGATGAAGTGGTGGCGTTAACATAGGATCTTGGACACGAGAATTAACATCTACGCGAACAGTAAGCAAAAAAAGAGCACTCTCGATGTCACCTTTTTTTATTGCAATGTGAAGGAAGTTTTGGCCTTTGCTATCAAACTATTAGTAAAATAATTATAAGGAAAATAAATAAATAGGCAAATAAAAACGACTCACTTGTTCAGCTGCTGAAGGTAACTTATCTAAAATTGCTTGTGCAGCTTTATTATTCCTAAAAGTTAAAGCTGTAGCAAAAGGACTCAAACCAGTTTTATCTCTCAGACTTAGATCAATTTCAGGTACACTCAACAATAAAGAGATTATTTCAGGATGTTGATTTTCAATTGCAATATGGAGAGGGGTTTTATTATCTGAATCTCGATTATTAACATTTGCACGGTGTTCAATCAGTGTCTTTAAAATAAATAAATACAGGAAAATTCTTAAATTAATAAAAACTTACTCTAACAACAGTCTCCAAGCCCCATTGACAACATAAATGCAAAGGAGATGCTCTATCTCTTGCCTCCTCACCCCCTTCACCATTAGGTCCTGGCATTCTTGACGAATCTAAATCACATCCTGATTGGATTAAAAATATCGCAGCTGTTTCTTTATTCTCATCAATTGCTCTAAAATCAAATCCATTGAAGCAATTTCAACCAACCTAAATTTTCCCACCTGTGTAATAATGTTTGGCGACATCCATCAGGTCCTGGACCCCAACAATCCGTGTCTGCTCCATGTCTTACTAAAATACTTGCAATATCGTCCTGACCTGAATCAAGAGCTGCCCATAATGGACAATTACCCAAACGATCAGGTGCTGACATATCAACACCACGGATACATAAAGCATCAACAACTTCACCCAATCGACAATGGATAGCAAGTTGAAGAGGTGTTTCTGAATCAGCAGTCCTCAAAAGTACATACAAATTGTTACAAAAAAGTTAAGAGACCTAATATACGAAGCTCACTTACTTTGCATTCATATCTGCGCCATTATCAAGCAGAAACATTGCTGTTTTCGCATCTTCCTTTAAAATTGCTTGATGTAGAAGAGTAAAATCCTTTCCATTTCTAACATTAACATCAGCATTTCCTTTAATAAGCACCGGAACCAAATCTTTAAATCCTACATTTAAAGCCAAACTAATTGGTGTTTCACTATTTATATCCCTCGCATTAAAATTCGCTCCACAATTTTCTTTCTCAATAAAAACTTCAATTGATTCCTGTGCGTTATTTTTGACAGCGTAATGCAAAGCCGTCTGTCTTAATTCATTCGTCAACAAATTGGGATTCACATTCATTTCCAATAATTTATCAACAACTTTTGGTAAATTATTGGCGCACGCTATATGTAAAGCAGTTTCACCTTCACTATTTACGTGATTTATATTCGTTACATGACCAGCAAGAAAAATAGCAGCATTTCCAGCGTTCTCTTCAATTAATTTCTGAAGAAGACTGTCGCAATTTGCTGAGTATAAAACATCAGTATGGACACCTTTAGATATAAGATTTGAAGCATATGAGTCTTCTGAATCGTCACCAGATTCATATTTAAGAAGGGCGTAATATAACGGAACGTGTTCGTCTATTGTTTTTAAGTTTAAATCCAAATTGGACTGTGATAAAAGAGTGTCGAAAATTGCTTTATTATCAGCTTGAATTGCGATATGTAATGCAGTACTGAAAAACAAAAAATATCAATATATACAATGCTGATTTCAAATTAAATAATCGCAGTTTAATTTTCTGCAACCGTTACATACAGTGGTGGCCACTTAAATTTGAACACTTTAAAATTTGTCTCTAAAATTTGAAATTTTTACGTATGGCAAACTCACTGAATGGTTTTAATTGTTTAATTACTTTAATAGCCTTAAAAATTTTTAAGAGAAATAAGAGAATGTTCCTAAATTTAGTGTTCCACTACTATCCAATGACCACCACTCTAACTGCAGTAACTGCACACATTACTTACTATCCCAATCGGTTTTGCGCATTGATGTTCACATTTTTATTAATCAATTTCTCGGCAATCTTTGATCCTTCTTTAATATTTGGAGCACCAGCGACTAGATGTAATGCTGAATCATTTTCAGTTCGTGTTGATAATGTCACATTACAGTTATTATCCAATAGAAAAAATGTCGAAAAAGAATCTTCTTGTTTTATTGATCGGTGTAATAAAGTATCACCTTGTGCATCTCTGATATTAATATCAGCATTATGTTGAACTAAGGTAGTTGCAATACTTGAATTATGACTCCTCAATGCCAAATCTAGCGGTAATTCTCCGTTAGAACTCCAAACGTTGACAATATCGTTCAACTGAAAAAAACGCGCCAAATGTCAAAGACCCTCGAAACAAAATCGAAGCGCGCTGATGTGACTTAACCCCCTACTCATAACACTATCTCTTTCTTTTAAATGAATCAAAAAGTGACAGTACTAACCAGTTCCGAGTGATTATACGTCAAATCGCAGACGGCGTGAAACAGTTGACGATCATCGTGTTGTTAGTGGTTTTGTTTCCAGTGCTGACTGCGATATGCGATATAATATACGATGACTAAATTTTTTTATAATTAAATCTGCCTTTTTTGGGTCGCAATGGGTTTCAAGGATTTTTTCGTTTTGTTATTGACATGTAAGATTTTTTTTATGTCCTTGTATTAATTTCATTTTTAAAAATATTTTGCAATTAGTAATTAGAAGAACAGGAGAAAAATATACACAAATTTATTATTATAATTTTTTTTTGTATAATTTATCAATTTTCGGAAGAAAGAAATTCAACTGAAATATCCGAACTTCCGATAACTTCTATCAGTTTTCTGTATTTAGAAATCTCTGAGTAACTCTAATGACCTTTAATTAAATTATTAAAAATGACACAATTTTATAAAATAATGAGAAATAAATTACAAAAAAGTGGTTGGAAAAAATAAATTTGCATGTTTCGGCATAATTAGGGTAAATTGAAATTTGCATTTGCATATACAGGGTTAGTCATAATTTTATGAATCACTGTTGAAAATTTATTATTTTGATAGAAAAAACAGTTACAAAACTAATTTTCTGCTTGAATAATTGATAGTTTGAAAATTTTCTCTTTCGTTGCATTAAAAATCTAATTTTTTATTTGTTGAATTATTTGCAAAATTTTTCAAAGTAGTTTTACCAGTTTTAAGTTGCGTAAAAAATTAAAAAGTGAGTGTTATTCCGCTATGAAACCACAAAATGATAAGCGAAAAACCCATTAAATAAACAAAATCATAATACCGTAATACGATTTAAACAACTCAAATTTTATTAATATGAAGCTTTTAAATACATACTATATTAACGATTAACGCATCGTTAAATTATATTATATACAAAATAAATTTAAACAATTCATTACAATAATAATAAAAATTTGTTTGATATTGTTGTCGTCTTTATTTTTTGCTCGACCCACTTTTCAACTTTCTTTATCTGACCAGAATAAAATATTTTGCTGTGCGTGTTATGTAATACTATCGATGATTCTCACTAACTAATTAAAAAAATGACATTAAATCCAATTACATGCAACAATGACTCCAAATTTAGTGATAAAAACGTCCATCCCATAAAACACTTAAACCAAATTGGATTTAATAATAAATTTTGGACAACCTTGAAAGTAATAAATTGTTAAATTTTAATTCACAATGAATAATATCGGTCAAAGCCGATTATTGCGAAATACCGGCTATTACGTCTTTCCATTTTGTAACTGTTTCTATTTATTTGCAACATTAATTATTAATTAAGAACAATTATCGACTCGTATAAATAACAAGTTCTTCGGAATCTCATATATTTATAAATAATTTATTAATAAAAACGATTTAGATCCGCTTAATTAATTTCGATTTAGAAAAATATACTTTTTTTAAATTTGAAAGTCTAAACATTATTACTGTGACCTATTTCGGTAACTTCGGGATTCCAAAGCGATGAGAAATAAAGCACTTCCGTTGAAATTCGCCGAAAGCTAAACACATGTCTTTATTTAGTGTTTTCTTTTTTTTTGAGTAGATACAGATTGTAAAATTTTACACAATTTTTTAATAAAATCAGAAAAAAATGACAGACTTGGCACAGACTGAAACCTTAAAAATACCTTTTTGGTTATTTGCCAAAAACTTCCACAATGACAATTTTATGTAAAACTGTTAACTATATATTTTATAATTAAAAAAAAATGTAACTTAATCCGGATTTGAACAAACCTTTTTCAAAAAATCTACCAAAATTGTAAAAAAAAAACACACCTTCATGAAGATTGGTTCAATTTCATCAAAACTCGTTGAATTGACTGTGGCTTGTTAGCACAAACTTTAGTCCCAAAACCAATTTGTTGATACAACGTTTTTCTGGTCGTGTGATTTCCAAAAATATTGATCTTACACAGCGGCAGCCATTTAACTAAAGTCATATTATATATGTATGTGTTTTAAAGATTAAATTCGGCAACTCTATAGGGTGCTCACCCCGCTGTTATAACAAAAACATAATTATATCAACTCATTTTTCATCTAATCAAAATTTCTCGAAGGTCTTTTAATCACACCGGAAACCGCAATTCCTTTTAAAAAATCTACAAGTACAATGACCTCCTCTATCTCTTTTAATTAAATTAAAAAAATCTTCTTCCTTTCAGCACTTTCCTGCTCTCAAGCGGCCATCCAATGCTACAAATGTACCACAACAAAACCACCATTTTTCAGCAATGAAACGGTCCGTCTTTGTTCAGATTTCGATTATTCTGAAAAATTTATCGTCGACTGTCCTTACTCGACTTTTTGTATGAAACGATACTTTTCAGCAAAAATTCCAATACCAATCAATGCAACTGAACGAGACTGTGCCCATCAAAAACTACTCACACAAAATTTCAAAAATGGAGTTTGGCAACAGGAAGTTATGGTCGAAGAACCATACAATGAGGGTTGTTCTGTGGTCGATGATAAGGGTGTAAGGACATCAACAACAGTTGACTGTTATTGTAAAAGTTATTTGTGTAATAGTGCTGACATTTCCAGTTTCAAGGCTTTACCGGCTGTGATAATATCTTTTATGATCTATTTTTTTTATTGTATATTATGTTGATGTATTTTTTATAAAATTAAATTGTATGCAAATTTCCATTAGGTAATCGTTCAAAACATTACGAAATAAATTCAAATAAAAAATTATTTACGATTTCTTTATCAATTAAATAATAAATAAAAATTGCACAAAATAAATTGAATGAATTGCTATAAAAAACAACTTCCAATTTAAAATTTGGGCGCTCAATTAAAAATATTTTGAAACAAGAATTTGGCACATTTTCAAATCGTAAGAAGGTAAAATAACGGAAAAATAAATAAACTGTTTTAAGCATCAAAACAGTCAAAAATAGCATATACAAGAGTTGAAATAATAAATGAAGTGTAAATTGATCAGATTTTGTTTTTCTAATTATATTTTTAGACTCGTTTAACCACTTTTACGCATATTAAATATTTATTTAACTCTGTGAACAGAGATATGAGAATTAAAAAAAATCAAGCAAATATTTCACGCTATTTAATTTAATTTTATCAAATGCAGTTCTCCAATTTATAAAACCTTTTGAACGTTGATTTAATTTATTTAAATAATTGGCCTTGTTAAATCTTATTTATTTCAGTTATAGACCGGGAGGCGGCTACAAAAAAACTACAAACATTTTAAAGTGCTTCCTCGTTACTAATAAGAATTTAAAAAAAACTTCCTTGTTATGTGACAAGAGAGGTATAAATTCCTTTGTTAAAGTTTTATTACATACGCATTTTTTTTCCTTACCTTTGTTGAATTTTCCACTAAACACAAAAACACGACATCCTCCCTCTGTAATCTTACAGCTGAATGTAAAGGTAGCTGAGTTTTATTCTTTAACATTTGGTACAAAAGGGGTCCCGACATGTGCTCAAAGTCACTGGCATTTAAATCATCCCAATGAGTAGAAATAAGCCCAGAGCAATATTTAAGTAAATTTGCAGCCCCAATTTCCTCTGCTACTGAGTAAAATTTAACACAAGTTCTTATAGTAACTGCATAAATCAGAAATTGTTCACAACTTTCAACCAAATTGTTTAATTTGAATTCGTGTGCTTTTCGAATTAATTTCAGAGTTAAATCCTCAGATTTTAAATCGATTTTGTTAGTATAGAGCCAGAGAATTATGGCTTCAGCCACTTCAGGATTGAGTTCACTCCAATCAAGCTCATTTTGATCAATAAGGTTCGTCTCATCCCATAAATTCGAACGTGCATGTAAAACTAGTTTATGAGCGTTGATTTTACGATCGCAAAGTTTGATTTTAATATCACTGTACGTTTCAGAATTATATAAATTTGCAACGGTTTGTAAAAGGTGTGCAGCGAAAGTGTCTTCACTGTTTTCACCATTCGTTGCCGAAATTGCATTGTATTTATTCTCAATTTCGTGATATTTCGACTGTAATTTTGAATACTCTTCCTTGAGGAGAGCTAAATGTTGCTGTAATTTTTTTACTTCAGATTGACCAGCTAGAAAAATATTTATATAAAAAATTATCAACTGCAATTATAATAAGTACAAACCCATTTCTTTGGGGTTACTTTAAGTTCTACTAGAGCTAAATCATTGAAGTAAAGCACCGAAAAAACTAAAAACACTTTTAATTACAAATTACACCTCCCTAAATTATTTGACCAAAGTATTTGACACATACATAACCTTAAATAATTACAGGAAACTGTATAACCAATGATAAGTATAACATTGAAAAATAAATGGAAAATTTTTCAAGTTCATATAAGTTGTAATTATTTTCAAACAAAGTCTAGTGAAGCCCTTTTTAGTTTTTATGTCGATTTCAGTTCAGTTTATTTCGTAGAAAAATATATATTTTTTAAATTATAGCGCCCCCTAAAGGTATAAAGAGGTACTTTTCTCTGATGACAACAACGATGCTTCAAAATACCATCAATTCACGTTACTGATAACCTTCATGTCATTTAAAAACAGAAAAATAGCCGAAAATAGCTCGCGTGAAAGTGCACTAGTGAAAATATGGCAAGTTTAAAATATTTCAGAAATTTTCCACAAAATCTCAGGTAGCAACGAGATAAACAATTGAGCATCTAGTATTTAATGTCATTAGTGTCAAATTTCAGACAAATTTCAACTTCTTCATCAAAAAACGACGCATGGCTTTCAAAAATCTTTGTAAGAAAAATCGAGCCAACAAAAGAGTCCCACAGTCGTATGTTAAGCGACAAAGAAATTATCTATGCTCTTCAAACTCACAATTTCAGACCGGACTCCAAAGTTGCTTATTTAAATACCATGTAATGTAACCCCCTTAAAACCAGCGGAGTTTTCTTTGATTAATGCAATTTTAGCAAACAAACGGTTGATTTTATCAAAGCACAGAATTCTTTGTCTGCTGCTTTAGAATTAGTGGGATCTTGGACAGTGAATGTGGGAGATCAAGACCAGGCACTTAATTTGTGGAAATTCACAGGAGGGTATGAAAAGATTGATTTATATAATAATATTATCAGCAAGAGTGACGTAAGTTTATTGTTTCATTAAAACTTTGTTTCAAAATTTATTATTTCCAAGGACTTTAAGAAAATTAGTGAGGATCAAGGTAAAGTGGTAAGATCTAGACACTTGCAGTATCTGTTGGCGTTCAGTTATTGGCCCCAAATTCAGCTTCGTAATCCTAAAAATATTTATGAAATTCGATCATACGCTCTTAAACCAGGTACAATGATTGAATGGGGTAATAATTGGGCACGAGCCATCAACTTTAGACAAAACAACGATGAAGCTTTTGCTGGATTCTTCTCCCAAATTGGACGATTGTACAATGTTCATCATATTTGGTGTAAGTGTCCGCAATAATTTAAATTTGTATTTCGAATTTTCCAAAGGTTATGAGGATTTGAATAAGAGAAAGGAGACGAGGGAAAGTGCTTGGAGATCCCCAGGATGGGATGAATGTGTCGCATATACGGTGCCACTGATCAGGGAAATGCACTGCAGGATCATGGTACCCACTGAATTTTCACCGACTCAGTAACTGATATTTTTAGTTGTGAAAATTAATTTTATCAAAATATATAAAAAGCCTGTGCAAAACAGTTAAAGCAATAATTTTTATTTACGTATAAAATACATTTTGTTATATTTTATTGGTAGCCACAGCGAAAAATAAATAGTTATCAGCCAAACGAAATCGTTGCTCATACAACTAACCTCAGTTTGAATAATACAGTCCTAAGGTTCGGTAAATATGTACATTTCCGTGATAATTAGCGACCGCCTGACTAAAAGCAACTGTTTTTTTTTGTATTTCTCCAATCATTTCTCTACGTCTAAAAAAATCAGAAACAAAAAATTACATGAATAGCCTAGTTAACATGGTTTAAGTCAACCAGAAATATAATTATCACAATCTTAACATCGAAAATAGTTTGTGATGTGATTAAATACTAACGAAATTAAGAAATAAATTGCACTATGTTTTTTTTTACTAAATACTGTCCCTAAAAACAGTATAGATTTGATTTTGTCATGCTATCAAACAAATTACATTTACCATAACAGAATTTTACACGTAAATGAGCACTGACTAAAAAAATTAAAAAATATATACACAGTTGTTTTTCTATAATTTAATCAATAAATACTGCTATCAAAAAAACAAAAAGGAGACCGGAAATAAACAGACAATAATAATATCCCTCACCGATGAGTCGCCCAACTTGGCTTTGTGATCGTTATATTATTATTGCTTGATTTACAATTAAGCGTAAATACCAATTCACATTTTTTTTTTGGTATTTGTTAGTCTTTTTAAAAATTTACACTTATTATTAAGAGAAAAATTAATTTGTAGGCAACTGAATCGGAACCTTTTGATGACAGCAATAAACGTTAATTAAAAAAATTAATGTTAAATATTTTACAATCGATAATACTTGAGATATCGTTTGTAAAAATTTTCACACCCTACTACACCGACCCAGGAGGAAAACTCGTAGAGCTATTGGAATGAGTTAGACTTAGCATGGAACCAGACAGACTGCCATCATCGTCGTAATTCTCACGGGAAATCTCTGCTATCGCCAGAGCACTAAAAACCCCAAATTAAGTTTTCTTTTTATTTAAATAAAAAAAATCTTACCTAAACCCTTGCCGAACAGACTCACTATCAAACTCTTCTAAATCCCTTTCTTGCCTTTCATGCAAGATTCTAATCCTTTCCGCCCTCTCCTCTAAAAATCTCTGTGTTTCTGAACCCATCTTCGCCTCTAACAGCGATTTTCTCACTGCTACTCTCTCCTCCAATTCATTCCTTTCCCTATCTCTCTGTGCTTGTGCTTGCATCTTATTCTTGCTCTGATAAGCCATCAAAATCTCCAATTCATAATGCAACCTCTCTTTCATTTGTTGACACTCACTTTCCTGACTCTCATCTAATCGCAAACACTGTTTTTGCAACATTTCAGCAATACTCTGCTCGTATTGGTCACCCAATAAAGCCAATTTACGTCTTTGTTCTTCTTTTAATTTTTTTATTACAGCTTTCTGTTCATCTTTAGGTGTACTGGCGAGTATTTGGGCTTTGAGTGCCTTGTACTGTTTCGTTTGCACTTTACATGTCTCACGAAATTGTTTACGAACCATCATTTCCTTTTGTTTTAAGGACTTTGGTTGCTGTTTTACTTCAAGAGCGTGTTTTTTACGCAATTCGCGTTCGGAACGTTTCATGTACTCGGCTTGGTTTGCCAATTCTGTATCGTGCTGATTTTTCACCTAAAAAACAAAACCGACATCTAACTAGTAACTGTAACTAAGAACATTGTTTAAATTTTATTATTAAATTATTATTTCGTATAGATAGCAGTAATATGAAAAAATCTAATTTTACCTGCTCCTCTCTAAGTGCATGTACTGCCTTTTGTTGTCTATATTCCAACTCTTGTGTTTTTTCATGATGCCTTAATAACATCATATGAGCTTGTTCCAGTTGTTGCTGTCTTTTATTCAATTCCTGTCTCAATAAATCTTGTTCTAAATTATGATAAGAGAGTAATTTTTTTCTGCGAAATTTGCGTACTTCCAATTCTAAATATTCTTTTTGGCATCTGATTAATCTCTGCTCGTCTTGAGCATCAACAAGTTTTAAATTATCTTTATGCGTTCTGAAATACATCTTAAATTTCTAAAAAATCTTAAATAAAAATTTAAACTTACTGTAAAGTAGCGTCACGTTGACGTTTTGGTGTCGAATCATCTTGTGACAATTCCCTTTTCCATCTTTCTTTATTCAACTTGTACTCTTTCTTCCTATGGGCATCAAACGCTTTCCTGTCACTCTCTTGTCGACTTGTAATGTCTTTTATCAATTTTTTCTCACTTGCTGTATTTTGTTTTAAACGTCTTTCTAATTCCTGTTGATGTTTCGCCTGAAAAAAGAATCCAAATTTATTCTAAATTAACTAAAATAAATCGCTAATATAATTACCTGTAACTTCTCTAATTCCTTACTGAAATTCTGTAGCAAAACTTCATATTCTTTATCTAATTGATTTTTATGACTCTCCATTTCCATTTTACACTTTTCTTCGAGTTTCAATAGAGCGCTTTGGTGTTCGCGTCTCATTCGTTTATAACCAGTCATTTGTTCATGCATTTCTTCTTGCATATGTTCTTTTTGTTGCTTGGTAACAATACTTGTGGTCCTAATTGTGGCAAAATTATTAGTTCCATGATCACCCACAGCGGCTGCTGCTGCCACATGATTGAAACATCCACGATGTCGTCTCGCAGTGCCATCTTCAACACCTCAAAATTAAATTCTCATATATGAATAATCATTGGTAAGTACTTTATCGACTCGGATAATCGGTAAAGCAGCAATCCAATGATTGATAAATTACCTGCAGGTAAACTATTCGTGCTACTTGATTGGCTGCTTGCTGAAACGCCCACTGAATGCACACTATGTTCAGAAGTGACTGAATTACTTTTGCTACTGTCACCTCCAGCATGTTCATCAGGTGTATCATCCACATCTATGGTACTTTCTGTTTCGCAGCTATCTACCATGAGTATTTTTTTCATTTTGCGATAATTCAAATTGTCTAAATCACGAACTGCAGCTTTTGTACGCTGAATTAAATCAATTAAAACGTTTGGACTGCGAGAACGAGTTACAAATTGGTGATTGAGGAGCATCGATGATGGTGGACGATTTGCTGGAGATTTCTAGAAATAAAAATATTAAAGCAAAAAAGCGAAACAAAATGTTTTAATACCTGGAGGCAAGCTTCAACAAAATGTTTAAAAATGTCCGACCATTCGGAAGACTGCAATGTAGGTGATTCATTTTGAGCAATATGATATAAGGCCGCCATTGCATTCATATTGAAATATGGCGGTTTACGTTCGGCCAATTCGATACAAGTGATGCCCAATGACCATACGTCTACTTTACCATCGTATTGACCCTCGTCCATGGCCAAGATGACTTCAGGGGCCATCCAATATGGGGTACCAACAAAAGAATTTGCCGGGCATTTGATCGATGCACTGCCGAAATCGGCCAATTTTACAGTACCATTTTCAGTAAGAAGAATATTACCAGCTTTTACGTCTCTGCAAAATCAAAAGGTTGATAATTTTCTTAATATATATATATATTTTTTAAATATATTGAATGTTATTATAAAATCATCTTGAAAATTTATTAAAATTGACGCAGATGGCAATTATATTAAATCCCATGTTTTATGTAATCAAAGGACTATATCCATTATTATCAATTAATTAACTCAGAAAACCGCACCCGTGGTCGTAACTTCCGCTTGAGAAAATTGATGTTTATTACTGTGCTAGTCTGTTTTATAACATTGTTTTACGATACGTCATTGTTTCGTTGTTAAATAAACGTGGGATGATTGATACATATTTCAAAAGTAAATTATTAACATAAGAAAATAAATGATTTTTGAATTTTTTTATCAGATGCTATTACATCAGTAATCATTAAAAAATAACAAGTTGCTCAAAAAAGATAGTTGTGGTAAAAATATTTATCACAATATTATGAATAGAAAAGGTCAAGAGTACGCATAGTCTAAAATTATCATTCATTTAGCAACAAAATCAATACTAACTTTAGAAAAAGAAAGTGTGAGGTCAAAATCGCTTTAAGTAATTCAATATCAGAACAAATTAATAACAATAAATTTAATATAATTTATTTAAATTATTTTTAACGAGACGTAGTTTCATTTCCATAGAAACGTTACTAAATTAGAAACTGCGATTGGTAGTTTCCATAATTTGTGTTTTGTGTTGTTATGACAAACCTCTACAAGTTTAATTATTATTACATATTATTCTAATATTAATTTGTCTATTTTATAATTTTTTCAAAGTTATGGCAGCTAACAAAATTACAACATTCCTATGGAAACAAAATCATTTATAAAAAAATTATCTTATGTGGGATACCTCGATTAAAATTATTTCTTATAAATAATCTAAAAATGTAAATAAGCCTATCTAAACTCACATAAAATTCTCTTTTCTTTTATAATTGTGAAACAAAGACATCATTGTTTTTTATTTTACTCGTAATTGTTGAATAAATTATTAGATGTATACAGTTTAGGTTGGCTTACCTATGAATTCGTCCAAATTCGTGTAAATAACTAAGTCCCATTAAAACTCCTTCACAAATGGCAGCAATTTCCTCTTCCATAAGGGGTCTTTTGTGTACTTCAATGATATCAGAAGCAGATCCAAGACAGTATTCCATGACCAACCATGCTGTATTTTCCCTTAGATAGCATCCCTTGTATTCAATGGTGTTTGGATGTTTAAGTTGTTTCAAAAACCTGATTTCTTTCAAGATATCTTGCCATTTTTCAAGGCTCTGTTTGCCCATATATGACATTTTTTTAATGGCAACAATTTCTTTAGTAATGGTACATCTGGCATAGTAAACAGCCCCAAAAGAACCATGTCCGATTTCTCTAAGATCCTCAAAGATTTTTTCCGGATCATGTTTATAAAATAATTCGGCTATTTCGGGATCCCTTAGGCTACCTGGTCTTGGGACAGGTGCCATACTCCTCCAAATGCTTCGCTATACTCTCATCTCACTGCAAAAAATAACAAACTAAATGACAGGGTTTGATGAACTGTCAAAATGGTAAGTGTCATTGAAGGGGGCCTCACATGCCACCAAGAGATATATTTTCGCGTCGGGAGACCCAAGGGACCCCAAATCGATCAAATCCCTCCGAAATAATAGCTTTTACATTTACAAAATACTCACAAAATGGCGTCGTGGAAAATAATTTTGCAATGAACTTTCACAACTTGTACACTCTTCTAGAATTCACATATTTCCAGTGAAGGTTTGAAGACACACACGAGACACCACCGGACTTGTCCCCGACCGTCAAAATACCATTAAATTAACGCTAAATGTGAAAACATTCGAGAAATAATGACGAGGTTAGCTCCTTAAACTGTCACTGTAATGGAAGTTTTAACCTCAAAAACTCGGTCGATAAATCCACACAGACACAAACAGGCATTTTTCAAAAACAATGTTTCACACAAGTTCCAAAATCAAAAATTAAACACGTTGCGACCGAATTTTACAAAAATTACACCCAAAAAACCAAACTGACAAACCCCACCCAACAATATTTGGTTGCTGCTGATAAGATGTCGGTAATACAGAAAACTATACAATTTCTACCACCAGAGGCGTTATATTCAATTTTCACCAAAATTTCGCAGTTTTTCTAATTTTAGATTAGTTTGCATACACTTCCGGGAGCAAAATTTGACCCCCAATTGGCCATAATCACCGCAACACATTTCTAAATTAATCTGTTGCATAGTGAGTAAAAAACAAGTTTTCACAAATTTTACTCATTTTTTTTTAATTTAAACAAAAACACCGATCTAATTGCAGAATATTATTAAAATTCATACTCGAATTCATATTTCACTTTTGAGTTTATTATATACAGAGTGTTCGTGTTAAATTTGGAAATAAAGTAACTATATAGATTCTAGTTACTTTAGAATCTATATAGTTACCATAGTTACTTTATTTGGAAAAATGCAAAAGCGACATCTGTGACTGTCAAAATGTCAAAAAAGGCGCCAGAATTCAATTTATTTTTATACTCAATTTTTGGTAAGGTTTACAATGTAATAATTGTGTACAAATATAACATTAAGATAAGATAAAATTCAGCTGTTATAGGGGGATTAAAAATTCTCTAATTTAATTTACATTTTTAATCTTTTATATTGATAGCACGTCTACACGACTGCAATTATTACAGTTCTAAACAAAGAGCAACTTTCTAATTAATTAATGTTATGGTAAGTACCAATTACGTATAATGCTAGGGAAAATTACGCGACATTTTTTGCAAACTTTCTTTGTTTAAAAGTTAAATAGGAAGTAAAAAAAATAGCAATGTCATATTGTTATCGTTGAAGCAGTCCACACATTTATTGGGTTGTGTATGTCTAACATTAAACAAATAATTGTTTGAGTAGATGTAAGTCGTTGATTATTTAATTTTCTTCCAGGCTTTTGTCTCAATGTAATGTAATTTCGTAATCTATTAGCAAAATGATAAAAACAAATCTTTTTTACGTTATTATTTCAAACCAGAATCTTAAGTAATTAACAATGAATCGCGAACACATAATTAAATTAGAACAAACCGAAGATGAAAAAAACGACAGTGCTTTAATTTTAACTAAAGTCGAAAAACCTGTATACTCAATCCCATGGAGAAGTTCCCTAAGACAGGTAAATTATCTTTTTATTCATCTAAAGCAAATTATTTTAATTTGTTTGAAGATTTTAGCATGTTGTGCTGCACACAGTCTAGTTATTCAAGCTGGAATAAATATGTCTTTCAGCGCAATTTTATTACCACAACTCAATGACACTAAAAGCACTATCCACATATCAAAATCTGAAGCTTCATGGATTGGTAGGTACTTCATTTAAAATTTTCCTTTCATTAAAAACATATTTTTTTAGCAAGTATTGTAGCAATTGCGCTCCCAATGGGTTCATTTATTATCGGTCCTCTTATGGATAAATTTGGTCGTAAAACCCTTTGTATGTGGGCCACAGTTCCTTTTGCCATTTCTTGGATTCTTCATGCTGCAGCTACAACAGTGTGGCATTTATACCTAGCTCGAATTATCGCCGGTTTTAGCGGCGGATTAACAACTGTAGCTTTAGTTTATGTCAGCGAAATTACTCATCCAAATTTCAGAACAATGCTACTAAGTCTTAACAGCGTTTTTGTTTCTTTTGGAATTCTTTTTACTTGCGTTTTAGGTACGAACACAGGAGCCTGATTTCAAAATATCGTTTATGATTGGTAGTTGCTGTAGTAACGCCATGCTCTGTCGTCATAATACAGTCTTTAAATTTGAAATTAGGCTCCAAAATTTTCTTGAGATATTTTATTTATTTTTTTGTAGGATTGTGGTTTGAGTGGCGTGTAATGGCTGTAATTAATTGTTTTCTAGTTTTTGTTACTTTAATTTTCTTGTGGTTTATACCCGAAAGCCCTCATTGGTATATTGTTTTTAGAAGTAATCCAGATGCGGCAGCTAAATCACTTGAGTGGCTTTACAAAGATCAAAAGGTTGAGTTTTCTCGGTTATAAGATGGAAAAGATTTATTTATTATTTTTTGTAGATTTTTGAAAATCAGTACGAGAGATTACTTGATACAACAGTAAAAAAACGTCGCAAATCTCAAGAAGAATCAAAATTTGAAAAATTACGAAAAGATTTACGAATTTACAAAGAACCAATTGTTTATAAACCATTTTTAATACTTTTTATGATTTTTGTTATTCAACAATTGTCGTTAGGTTATGTGATTATTTTTTACGCTGTGAACTTGTTTCGCGAAATTGGAGGCCATTTTGAAAAGGGTTTAAACGAATTTATTTCGTTGGTTTTATTAGGTTCAATTAGATTTATTATGGCTATTATTTCAGCAATTATTTCGAAAAAAGTAGGTCGAAGACCTCTATTTTTTATATCAGGTTTAGGTCAATGTCTTACAAGTCTTGTTGCTGGGGTTTATATGTACCTAACTGTGATTCCCCCAGATGAATTAGCTAAATTAAGTATTCAAAAAGATAAGACTGATAATATTGTTCTTTATTGTGTTTTGGGATACGTATGTTTCAGTTCTTTGGGATATTTTGTTATTCCCTGGACTCTTATCGGGGAATTACTACCGGTTAAAGTTCGAGGTGTTTTAGGTGGTTTAATGATTTCAATTGCATATATTTTTATGTTTTTTACAGTAAAGATGTTTCCGTTTTTACTAGATTTAATTAAAATTCAATGCGTTTTTTATGTTATGGCTTTAGTAAATTTATGCGGAGTTATTTTTATATTTTTCTTTCTTCCGGAAACGTTAGGCAAAACATTTAAAGATATAGAAAATTATTTCAAACGTAATACTTGAATTGTTATTATAAATAAAGAGTTTATTTTCTCATTTTGTTATTTTCTTTTTAAATGTGACAAGTGTTGGTACCCCATGAACGAATTTCTAGATTTATTAAAAAATCCAAGGTAATCTAATATAAAGGTTAGATATTGAAAAATTATACAATTTTTCATTTAGAACCTTTTGTTTAAATAATAATGACAAAATTCAGGATTTCACTTAAAATTAAGATACTCAATAACGAACATTTTAAATTTTTATTTTTTAAGAAAAAAAATTATAGCTAACCTTTTTATTAAGTAGTCTTGACTGAGGTGTCAAAAGAGCAAAAGACGCAAGTGTGGTTGTAGCTTCTCTGTTTGTTGTAATAATCGAAAAAATTGTGCAATTAACTGAATTTTATCAAATCAGTGATTAAATATTGCTCCATTTAACCAGAATTTCGCGTTTTCTGTTTAAAAATGTAAGTAAATAACGTTTTACATCTTGAAAAACCTAAAAATCATCCAAACTGTCATCTGTCAAGAATCACAAATGTCAATTTAAAATTTCTCTAAACCAAACTACTTTTTCTCGTAATTATTGTAATTACAGGCGTTCGTCGCATACAAAACATTGTTAATTAAATTGCATTGCATTGAAATAACAACGTTTCCATGTTTCCCACACACCTAACCTTTAAATTATTTAAAGGTGGACATACACGCTACGTGTTCGTAAAACCGCTTTAAATTTTTGATGCAAGTTCCTGACCTAGAGTATCCTTTCTTGAAGGTCATTAAGGATTGCATCAATGTCGAGAGATAAGGAAAATATTTATGAAAAATTTGTTATTTTCACGGGGGTATCACGCGTACAGGGTTGGATTAAGGAGGAGAGAATATTGACGTCATTTAAAGACATTTTTGTGCCAACAAGGACGTCAGGTATTTAATAAACAAAAGGAAAATTATGTGACTAATTGGAGGAATAATCCGAAAGGAATTTTTACGAAGCATAACTGTTTGAAATATTTAAGGAAATTAATAATTAACTCGGTGATTTTATAAATGATAATAATAATAAGTAAAAGAACTTTTGTGATTATTGTTATCTTGAAAATGAGATATGTAATCCTGTCCCTCTTTCGAAAAAAGTCTCTATCCAGAAGTGTAATGATTATTACAATTATTTATTTTTTGTTTGGAAATAAAAAACACATTAACAATTATTGAAATTCATTTTTGTGCAATGATAAGGTGTGTGTTCTCTAAAAAACCACTCAAAAATTATCAATGTTGGCTGTGGTTATGAAGAATAGGAGATCGCTATCACTGATTTTCTTTTATTATTTGATTATTTATATGTATTATATTTATATTATTTACTAGCCTGACAAATTTTAAATGCACCCAAAAGACAGAAAGAGGAGTCAGGCTCATAATTTTATGTGAATCACTTTATATATTCAACAATTTTATAGCAAATATTTAAATAATGGCATGCATTATTAGTTTTTTTTTTTTGTATTTAGATTAGTAAAAATATCTGAATTTGTGATAATTTGCAGAGGACTAGTTTAGGCCTCACGCACTGGTCATCCAATGACCTCTAAATTGTTGACGGGACAGCGTCAGGACAGTGCGTCCCCCCGACTTGTATCGTACGATAATACTTCATTCACGCGATTTGCTGGAATCCGGTCAGTCTTCAAACGGCTTTCACCGTGTGTTAATGACGCGCAACCAATCAAATTCACTCGTTCTTATCATTTATTATCACAAAATCCTTTATCAAAAAATATATTAAAGCCGAGATCGAATTTTGATTCAGTGCAGTTTTTCTAGTGGTTCAGTTAAGGTAAAGAAAAAATTCCCGGAATCGTACACGTGTGTTACTTTTGAATTTTCATAGGGGCAAGGTCAATGCATTTAAATACGTGTGTGTATGTGTGTGCTTAAAATAGTTGGCCTATTTTTAAATTTTTTTTGATGGGCCAGTACTGCTCTGATGAGTGAAATTAGGTTAATTAAAAATTAAAATTTTGTACTGATTTCCCGCTGAAAGAAAAAGTATTTGTCGTACATTTATAGGTCAATTAATATTCACTTTAGTTTTGTTATTTCAGCAAAATTAACATACAATTTTCATTTTCTTGGTTGGTACACTGCAAAATATTCAATTTTTTTCATGTGGTACCAATGTAATTGATTACAAAAACATTTTTACTGTCTTGTATTCATTTTTAAATATTGCTTTCTCTTTATAACGGATGGTTCACCTCAAAAAATTATCGTAATTTGCAAATAGATACTGTTTTGGGCCACAGTTAACTGTGAAAAAGAAATAATTAAATTTTATGAGGTTTCTCATCATTTTTAAATTGCCCTTTTATAACTTATTAATGACATAAAGTAGAATAATAATTGGCGCCATTACAATTTTTAAATTTTAGACATTCTTATGGCAACTACCAATTCCAGATTTTTTATTTGTTAAATATTACCGTCACAAAAACGTAATTTTAACGTGAATTTTATAAAAAAAAAATGTGTTTTACAATTACTACTGACAATATTATGCATTACGTCAACAGTTTTTGTACTATTTGAGGTCACTGCAATCATATCTAATTTTTTTTCTCTCTTTTCTAATTGGTTATTTAACTTTATGTACATTTTATTTGTCTATTAATTATTTTTTAAGTAAATAACTGAGGTGTTTTCTTATTTATATAAAATTTGTATATAATAAATGTTTATTACAAACAAAATAAATAGTTTAATTGTAATAATAATAATGTTTTATAACCCACAAAAAAACGCGATATCTCAAATACTGTTATTCTATTTTTAACTTTATTACATTATGGGTGATCAAGTGATCAATCATGTATGATGACCTGATAAATATACTAATATTATTATTTTTTTTCGACAGAATTTGTAAAAATGTCAGCTAAGGCAATAAGAGAAGCCACAGGAAAAAATCTAATTAACAAGCATTTATCAGGAGATACAGCAGTCGTACAATGCCGTTTTGCATCCGTCGATCCCGATACAAAATTTTCAGAATTGGTTGCAAATAATCCATGGTTGAAAACAGAAAAACTTGTTGTGAAACCTGATCAACTCATTAAAAGAAGAGGAAAATTAGGTTTAATTGCTGTCAATAAAGATTTCACTCAAGTTCAACAATGGATTTCTGATCGAATGAATAAAGATCAAAAAATTGGTGCTGCCACTGGTAAATTACGAAATTTTATTATTGAACCATTTATTCCTCATAAAGACAACGAAGAAGTTTATGTTTGTATTTACTCACATCGATATGCCGATACAATTCTTTTTTATCATCAAGGTGGTGTTGATATTGGTGATGTTGATTCGAAAGCAGTGAAATTTGATGTTCCTGTAGGCGAAACAATTAACGAACAAGTTATCGTCGAGAAATTATTAAGTCAAGTACAAGAAAATAAGAAAGCAATGATTGCTAAATTTATAAATAATTTATATAAGTTATACGTTGATTTATATTTTACGTATTTGGAAATCAATCCATTGGTTGTGACAGATAATGAAATTTATGTTTTGGATTTAGCAGCAAAGTTAGATGCTACTGCTGATTTTATTTGTAGACCTATATGGGGAGAAATTGATTATCCACCACCATTTGGACGGGATGCTTATCCAGGTGAGTTTTTTTTTTAATGAGTGCAGAGTGTATAATTTAAAAAAAAATATTTACAGTAATTTGTAAGCTTTGATAAGAAAATCTCTTTAATAATATCCCAGGTATTGTGTCACTGGACAATAAAATTACCTTTTATAAACTCTATTGTGTCAATAATTGAATAAACATTAATTCAAGCGGATTTTGTTTGTTCATAATAATTTTTTATTCGTTGATAACGCATTAATCAAAACGATTTTTGATTGTTTGAATGAACAAATAAAGATTTTGCTGAGATAAAAAATTGTTACTATGGATAATTTAATGAAATAATCATAATAAGAGTGTTATCAATGTTTAGCAACCTTGAATTATAAATAATTATTCTCAAGTTATTTTTATTCAGGGTAAAACACATTTAGTATGCAGTAATTTTCTCAGTTACAAAAAAACTTCTTATATTTTACTAGTCGACAAATATCATTTTGATTTCTTTCTAAAAATAGTATAAATAAATTTTTTGGTTATAAAACATTGACATTTTTTTCTCATTTCTTTTTACAGAGGAGGCCTACATTGCCGATCTTGATTCAAAATCAGGCGCCAGTCTTAAACTGACAATTTTAAATAAATCTGGCCGTATTTGGACAATGGTAGCAGGAGGCGGAGCTTCTGTCATCTACAGTGACACTATTTGTGATTTAGGCGGAGCTAAAGAATTAGCCAATTATGGTGAATATTCGGGTGCCCCATCTGAACAACAAACCTATGAATATGCCAAAACTATTCTCTCTTTAATGACACAAGAAAAACATCCACAAGGTAAAGTCCTTATTACTGGAGGCGGTATTGCAAACTTTACAAATGTTGCTGCAACATTTCGTGGAATTATTACTGCTTTGGTTGAATTTCAACAAAGATTGATTGAACATAAAGTATCAATTTTTGTAAGAAGAGCAGGACCTAATTACCAAGAAGGTCTAAGAAGAATGCGTGAAGTTGGACAGACTTTAGGAATACCGTTGTATGTTTTTGGACCTGAAACTCATATGACTGCCATCTGTGGAATGGCATTGGGTACAAGACCAATACCACAAGAAAATAATGTTGAATTTGCAACTGCGAATTTTTTGTTACCGAGTGGAGAAAAGGAACCAAATAAACAAAGTTTGGGAGGGAAGAAGGATAAAGTCGATGGGGGCGCCACTGCTGCGATGTGTAGTCGAAAAGTACAGGTAAGTCGTAAATTTTTAGTTTTGTGATGGGTTATATCTGTTGTCTGTCGGTGGTTTGGTTTTGACACTTTTTAACATTTTTTTCTTTATTTTCTTTTCTGAATTTTGTAGACCGTTGTTAGGGATTTCTGGTTTAGAAAGGTTGGTAGATATTAAAAAAAAAATAATACATAATCCGAATTTAAGGAGTTTTGTTATAACTCTTTATAATTAATTAGAAACTGACATTTCTTAATCTAACAACATATAAAACAAATGTTATTTTCATTGTTGCAAATATATTATAGAAACTTTAAGACAGATTATGTAATTTTTTTTTTTGTAGTTTTGTAAATATAATTTATGAAATATCAGGCTTTGTAAATATGTAATTTTCATGATAACAAGTTTATTATGTCAGTCTTTGTTTTTTTTTATCATTAAGTTCAAATGTGAACGAACATGTTTTTCACGCTAAATATATAGATTAATTAATAACAAAAACAACACACACAACAGATATATCTAGTTAATTTTATTATTTCTTAACTTTTACTAAAAATTAAACAAAGACTGACACATACATCGATTTTTTTTCTACCAATAAATTTTTGCTTATGTTTTATATAAAATATTATTTCTGGCACAAAACGCTTTTTTTAATTAATGTGCAATTACAATCTTTGAATAACGATGCAATGTTAAAGGATGTCATACCAAACCAAGTAGTGCACGTAGAAATCCCCCAGAACTACAAGGTAATTTTTTTTGCCCATGATATAGACAATAACTGATTACTTACTGTGTCTCAATTGTCTTAAGGGTGATTCGTTAAGTGCCCAAGCACCCATGTTTACCAACAAAACGAAATCAATTGTTTGGGGAATGCAAACACGTGCCGTCCAAAGCATGCTTGATTTTGATTTCGTATGTAGTCGGGCCGAACCATCTGTTGTTGCTATTATTTATCCATTTACTGGGGATCATAAACAGAAATTTTATTGGGGACATAAGGAAATTTTAATACCAGGTAAATTGATTATTAAATAATGTTACTTACAAAAAAAAACACCTCTTTTTTTATTAGTTTATAAAAAAATGAATGACGCAATGACAAAACATCCCGAAGCTGATGTCTTGGTAAATTTTGCTTCGTTACGTTCAGCTTATCAAAGTACTGTTGAAACAATGGAATTCCCTCAAATTCGAACAATTGCGATAATAGCTGAAGGAATTCCCGAAAATCAAACACGTAAATTAATAAAACTAGCCAATGAGAAAAAAGTTGCAATTATTGGACCAGCAACAGTAGGTGGTGTTAAACCAGGTTGTTTTAAAATTGGCAACACTGGAGGAATGATGGATAATATTCTCCATTCAAAATTATACCGTCCTGGAAGTGTTGCTTACGTTTCAAGATCTGGTGGAATGTCAAATGAATTAAATAATATTGTTTCAAAAGCAACAGATGGTGTTTATGAAGGTGTAGCTATCGGAGGTGATAGATATCCTGGTACAACTTTCATGGATCATATTCTTCGTTATCAAGGCGATCCAAATATCAAAATGATTGTTTTATTGGGTGAAGTAGGCGGTGTGGAAGAATATGAAGTCTGTAATGCACTTAAAAACAAAATCATAACGAAACCATTGGTTGCTTGGTGTATTGGTACATGTGCTGGAATGTTTACATCTGAAGTGCAATTTGGACATGCAGGATCTTGTGCAAACTCAAATCAAGAAACAGCAACTGCAAAAAATGAAGCATTAAAAGCATCTGGGGCTCATGTACCTGCCTCTTTTGATTATTTAGGTGACGTTATACAACAAGTTTATGAAACATTGGTAACACAAGGCGTCATTACACCGGCAGCTGAAGTGCCACCACCTACCGTCCCAATGGATTATAGTTGGGCTCGAGAGTTGGGTCTTATTCGTAAACCAGCAAGTTTTATGACTTCAATTTGTGATGAAAGAGGTCAAGAATTAATTTATGCTGGAATGCCTATTTCGGATGTTCTTCAAAAAAATGTGGGAATAGGTGGTGTGATTTCTTTGTTGTGGTTCCAGAGATGTCTACCGAGTTATGTTTGTAAATTTTTTGAAATGTGTTTAATGGTAACAGCTGACCATGGACCAGCTGTTTCCGGTGCCCATAATACCATAGTATGTGCTCGTGCTGGTAAAGATCTAGTCTCAAGTTTAGTTTCTGGAATGTTAACAATTGGAGATCGTTTCGGAGGTGCACTAGATGGTGCTGCGAAACAATTTAGTGAAGCGTATGATACTGGAATGCATCCAGCCGAATTTGTAAATCATATGAGAAATAAAGGCCAGTTAATTATGGGAATTGGGCATAGAGTGAAATCGATTAATAATCCTGATCAAAGAGTGAAAATTGTGAAAGAGTTTGTAATGCAAAATTTCCCTGCAACACCATTATTGCAATACGCACTGGAAGTAGAAAAAATTACAACAAGTAAAAAACCAAATTTGATTTTGAATGTAGATGGCGTGATTGCATGCTCGTTTGTGGATATGTTGAGGAATTGTGGTAGTTTTACAAGGTGAGTTGTAATGAAATCAGAGTTATAGAAAGTACAAATTATTATTTTTTTTCTAGTGAAGAGGCGCAGGAATATATCAATATTGGAGCAATTAATTCGTTGTTTGTCCTAGGAAGGTCGATAGGGTTCATTGGCCACTATATGGATCAGAAGAGATTGAAGCAAGGATTGTATAGACATCCATGGGACGATATCTCTTATGTACTTCCTGAGCAATATAACAATTAGGTGTTAGGTTAAAGCAAGTTTTATATTTTGATGTTGGTTTAATTGAATGTGAATTTACTATTATTGTTAAGTGTTGTTTTTTTAGTTTTCATTCATTTTGACCTCAAAATTTTTTTCTTAATTTATTTAATGGCTATTTATATTTTTATAATATTTATATTTAAGATGTTTCCATTTTTTTAAACTGTACTGTGATTTCACAGTTTAGGTACTGTGTATAATGTACTGTCAAAAATAAACTAATTATAGGTCAGTGCGTTTTATTATTTGCAAACAGAAATGGTAATAAATGGCAAAACTTCTCTTAACTTCTTATCATGTACGTAAAGCCATAGATGGCCCATTTATGTCATGAACTATAACAAATTTAAACCAGAATTAGCTAATAAATCCTCTTTATTTATTCACCACAAGGAAATATTTATAAAATATAACAAATACATAATAAATACTTGCAGATCATAAGTAATAATTGTGTTAATTCTTTAAAAAGTTTCTAATTACGTCAATACACAAAATACTTTTAGTTTCAAGCATATTTCTAGAATTCATCTGAATCAGAATCATCAATAACAATTGTATCAACCCCATCCTCGTTAATAACAAAATCAGATTGATCATCATACTCATACGCAGGCATTTCAAGAAAAACAGTATTACTAACCTAAAAAAAAGTATTCTTAGAAGTCCTAAACTTAAGTCTAAAATACCTGTTTCCTCTTTCTGCCTCTTGTAGTATGTGTTATTTCCAATTCGTCATCGTCTTCATCTAACTCAATTTTTTCGTTTCGTTCTGCGTGTAATTTTCGAAGTACCTCAATGCGGTCCCTTTTTTTTAAATGTCCATAATCATTACAGAGAAAAATATGTGGAGTTGCAGTTTGGTAGAGCATCATTTGAACTCGGCCTTTTCTTAAGTGTTCTTCATAATTCTTCATATCTGTCTTCAGCTACAATTCATTTAAATTTAATAAATATGTACAATTCATTTATTAAATTTACATTAAAATGGTCCTGGCAACAAAACATTGGTGATTTAGGATTCCCTGTATTGGCTTTACCAACAATATCAAGCCAGACTTTCCGTCGAACGGGATTAACGGGAACTGTTATAAACATTTTCTCCGGAGTCATATGCGAAGAGTTGGGACATAACGGTACAAAACAAATTTTACGATATGTTCCTATTTTTGGGGCCCTAACCCTTCTAACCTCTCGCTTACCAATATCTTTATTATCTGTCAGTACGGTCACTTTTTTTACTTCTAATAAGGGCTCATCATCATCAGAATCAACTGTTGTTACATTTGTTATCTTGAAATCCATTTAGGGAACACATAAAACGAGCATAAAGAAGAAAAATAAATTATTACTGTATTTATTATTTTTAGCAATTTCCAAGTTGACAAGTGACAGTGAGAAGAAAGAAAACTGTAATTTTTGCCAATAATTAAGATGCACCATCTATCGCAAAATGTTCGTGGAACTTTAGTGGAGAAAGGTTGTGACATCTGTTGCTTAAGTTAGAAAGCAGAAAATTAAGAATAGTTTTAACGCCATCTATTATAATATTCTTTTGCAAAATAAATCAGGATAACTTCAGCAAAAGAATTTGGATAATAAAAATTCTTAATTTTTAAATTGTTAAGTTATATATTTTTACAATTTAAAATCAGAAAAAATATTTAATAAAATTCAAAACTACAGTGCATTGTTGGTTGCATAAGTAAGAAAAAATAATGTGGCAATAAAATTTTTATTACAATTTAATTGATACATTTGAGTTATTGCAGAGAAAGTAAAAATTGTTTTAAAAGTCCGTGTGGCTAAATCAATTGCCACAAAAACTTTCTTTATAAAATGTTTCACTAAAAGAACAAAACTGCAAGCGACAAGTCTGTGCAAGCGACTATTTACATAACTTACGATAGGCACTATTATATTTCATTAATTAAAAAAAAAAGTTATAAACATTTAGGCCAACAAAACCATCAACAATCGTTCAATTACTTAAATGCAATTTTTCACACAACAGTCATGCATACACAAACTATACATTCTTTATTATGTTAAGTACTGTACAATTAAATTAATTTCACCTAAAAATCAACACATTTAATCTATTTAACGTTATTTTTTTAAAAATAAATAAATTTTGATTTTTTTAGATATTAAAATGCGATATTTCAACTTATCTAAATCACATATTATACAATCCGTGTTTTTATTACTTTATTCCCCGTTAACTTCATCGTATTGCGCAAATTTCAAAAATACTTGTTCAAGTGTTGTTTGGCTGAAACTGTATTCTTCAATATCCAATTCGGTTTTAGCTGAAAAAAAATTTTTTTTGAAAATTTTAGGAAAATTTCAGGTGATAGTGTTGCCTAGCCTTTGAATGTTTCAAAAAAATTATTTAAAAGCATTAATTACTGTTTTAAAAATTTTTTGATAGTTTTTTACGTAATCAAAACAAATATTTTTCACTGTGATACTTTTTTTTTGAAAAGTTTTTGATAAATTTTTAATTTCTAAAACTCCTCATCTAAACCCTAAGTTAACTAACCTTTTTCAAGTTGTGTGAAACAGTTAGCTAAAGAAGGAACACTTTGTTGTGGAACACTGAAGACAAGTCTATCTGCAAAACTTTCCTGCAGCGTGGCATCATGAAACAATCCACTCACAAACTCCCTTAACTCATTTGGTCTGTCACAAGAGGTAGAGGTAGGTGTCCGATCTCCGCCCCTTAATTTCATTTCAAGTGTATAACCTGCCCCATAAAGATTTTTCAAATGTTGTGTAGATCCTAAACATCGTAATTCCCCTTTGACCATAATACCCACTCGGGAACACAAAGCATCTGCTTCTTCCATAGAATGTGTTGTAAGAATAGCTCCTCTTGAGCCTTGAAAACTTGCCAAAATTGTGTCCCACAAGAATCTTTTACTACGTGGATCCATCCCGGTACTGGGTTCATCCAGAAGTACTATTTTGGGATTTCCCACCATTGCCATAGCAAATGATAATTTACGACGGGTACCTCCTGAACATTGCTGAGCTTGTTTATCAGCATGTTCGTGGATTTGAAGTCCCGAAAGGTAGAGATTTACAATTTGAGGAATATCCCCAAATGGTACACCTCGAATTGCCGCATAGCATTCAAGATGTTCCCTTACGGTGATATTTTTCCACAGAGCATCGTGTTGGGGACAATATCCCAATAATTGAAACGCATTATTCATATTTGAAGTAATATTTTCGCCTCCAATTTGTACTCGACCTCTAGTAGGAGCTTCTTCTGCTGTTATAATTTTCATTGTGGTTGTTTTTCCAGCACCATTATGTCCCAATAATCCAAAGACTTCACCTGCATCTACTGCTAGTGATAAACTTTTAATTGCAATTTTAGTAGTGTCAGGTTCATCATCATGTTTACAGCAACATTCACATTTTATTTCACTCTTTGTATACTCTTTATGTAAATTTTGTACCATTACAACTGGAGGATTTACCACGTGACAGTCTATCAAATTTTTCACTTTTTGACGTTCAACTTTTACATCTTGATCTTCATTTTCACCAATATCGCTTAGTTCGTTTATGTCTTCGATGTTTTCATCAGTGTGATGTTTCTAGAATTTTAAGGGAATTTATATTAATAATTGGTAACAAAACAAATGTCACTTACGAAAAATTTGAAGGCATCACTTACACGTCCTCCACTTTTCTTTATATCTATAATCATTAAAACGAAGAACCAAAAAGGAATATTTACTAAAATTCCTACCAACATTACAATAATCTCACTAGTCATGTAATCTGTTAATGTTAATGTATTACATGTTGAATTTAATTTACACATCATGTAAACTCTTTGAATATAATAGATAATAGCATATGGTATATACATAGCATTTAGAAGAGAAAATAAAATATGTAATACAAAAGCTGCTTTTCCTCCAATATTTAACATATCTAAAGCAGTAACCAAGAAAAATGGTATACAACCGAAAAAAGTTGCAATATTTGGGAGAATTGACTGAGCAGAATCAGTCTTATCAAAAATATAACTGACACAAGTACTAAAAAGAATTGACGAAGGACAATATAAAAGTGTTAAAGTTCCAAGTGTAACAAGTGCAGGCCAGCCTTTAAAAGCTGGAATATTAAAAAGTAAAATTATTAAAACAAGAGCAGCACATATTAAAATCATTAACCCAGCTAAAACGACGAAGTATGTTACGAAATACATACAGAAAGATAAACCGTTGACACGTAATTGGTTTTTGGCTTTAATCTGAAAAAAATAAAAAAAATGTGTCAAGAAACGAAAAAACTGGCTATTAAAGAGACCTATATAAAGGCCTGATTGCAAGTTCAAATACAAAACTTATAATAAACAATTGTTAATATCCAATACATGCATTTTTGACAAATGTCAAACTCGAAATCAGGTCTGTAACATTTTTTTTTACCTCACCTCTCTGTCATACACCATATCTATGGCCAAACTGACTGGCACTAAGACGAAAATCATTCCCATAAATGTTGATGCCGAAAAAATTCCTATATCAAACTCTTCTGGTTGTGCCGTTTGTTGAAACGGCAATGTCATCACCTCAATTGGTTCCCATTGACCTCTAATCACTCTCTCCGGACTCATCCATCGATACAATCCATTACTAATCAAATTAATAATAATTGGCAAACTATGTTGGAGAGTATCATTATAAAGAATTGTAATACTCCTCATATCATTTGCAAAAACATTGACATTCAAGGCTGCCATGTGTGGTGCTACATCTAGCAATAATGAAAAATTGCCATCATATGAATCAATTTTTTTAACACCAACTTCTAGAAGTTGATCATAGAAGTCATCAAGAGAAACACCTGAGCCGTTATGAATAGCAAAAGTTGTCTCGTCACCATATGTAGATCCATTAAGAGCCAATGGTGTGAGTTTTACTTCAATTGTTTGCATACTGTTGAAATACAGCACGAGAGCTGCGAGACCAAGTGGTAACAACACCATAAAATACAATTTTTGAATATCACGTATCATACGTAACACCCGAAGACGTAAAAGAGCAATCAAAGTTTGGAAAATATTAGGATGACAGTCAGTTTTTTCTAAACCGATGCCTGTGATTGGTGATCTTGTCTCACTAATAATTTCTAAACCTCCGATTTGGGTCGTATCGCCACCACCTATAGAAATTACAGACAGAATGCTTGGCAAACATAAGAATACCAACCTTTGCCATCTTGAATTGCTGCATTGTTTCCTTCGTTTTGCAAACTCTGATAACTCGTACTTTTACTCTGCAGACTCAAACTTCGACTCAGTGCTCGATTTCTCACCATTTTTTTACTCAAATTATCCATTGTTCCTTCTGTTTCTTCGTCCCTTTCTAGATGCAAAAACACTTCTTCTAGGGTTGTCATAGATACTCCATAACTCGAAATTCCCAATTTACTTGATTTATTATTAATTTCGTGTTCAATAGCCGAAAAAAGTGACGCAAAATTATCTACTGCATTGTGAGGTAAAATAAAACTCAATTCTCGACCATGTCTTCGTGCTTTTTCAGCTTTTGGAACATGTGTTGTAACTAATCGGGTAATAGCATGTTCTCGACAAATTCCATCGAGTACTAAAGTCAAATGATAACCAATTCCAAATTTGTTTTTGAGAAACAATGAACTGCCACAACATCGGATATTTCCTTTAGATACTACAGCTTTGCGATCAGCTAAAATATCAGCTTCGTCCATAAAATGTGTAGTTAGAAGAATAACTTTGCCATGTCGACGATTTTGAAGCACTGACCACATATGACGTCGTGAATAAGGGTCAACACCAGCAGTTGGTTCGTCCAAAATTATAATCTGTAATACAAATTTTAAAATTCGCGCCATTTTAAGTCGACTTATTACTTTTGGATCACCAATTACTGCAATACCTATCGAAAGTTTACGTTTTTGTCCTCCACTTAAGTGTTTTGCTGACGCATTTGCTTTATCTGTCAAATCTATATCTCGTAATGTTTTCATCACTTCAAATTCACGTAAGTTTGTGGGAATCCCCTAGAAAATTTATCTCAAAATTTATTTATTTGTAAAACTTCAACGTCACGTACTTTGACAGCTGCAAAAAACTCTAAATGTTCTTTTGGTGTCAAATTATCGAAGAGAATATCATGTTGAGGACAAACACCTGTCATTCTTCGTATTTCATCCATATCATTTGCATCTCTAACGTCATATCCAAAAATATATGCGGTACCCGAAGTTGGTGCTGTTAAACCTGTCAAAATATTAAAAAGTGTTGTTTTTCCTGCTCCGTTATGTCCTAAAATTGCTGTAATTTGTCCTTCATAGATTGTCAAATTAATACCATTTATTGCTTTGATTTCGGGTTTTCGACAATGCTATAAATGTCCGGTAACAAACATATCTGGGATTTTAAACGACTTACATGAAAGGTTTTGTACATATCAACAATTCTGATAGCTTCTCGACCTTTCATTTCGCGAGAAACTGGTTCAACATCTAAATTACCATCTTCGCCCGTGGTCAATGACCCTGCTGAGCCGCCATTTGCCAAAGGTACCTAGAAAACATGGCGGATAAAACAAAATGGTAGTTTTTTGGGGAATTACCCTTTGGACTTGTTTTTTCGAGCTCCAGAAAAATGGTTTGAAACAAAAGAAAGGTGAGCGCCGAATACCATGCTCACTTGGTATAACACAATCGAGATAGTAGGCTAAGAGTCCATAAATTACAATATCCAAAGCCATCATGATTAAACTGCCACCGAATGGCATTCCAGGACCGGACCATAAATTATCAAAATTAACTCCTTCTCCTTTTAATTCCATTACAAGAGCCTGTAATCAATTGGTTTTAATACGTCATGGGTGGTAAGTCACTTGTGTTACCTTATCCATAGCTAATGCAAAACCTGATGAACTTATTAATGAAACAATCCAAAGTGCTACGGAACTTGAATGATCGACAAAAACTTGTATAAAATAGAAGAGACTCATGATATTGACAGCGAAATTGCCCAGAATTCCTGCAGTCTGTTAAAAAAATAATGAATAAGTGAAGTGACGTAGTTACTGTACTTACCCGTGATTTATCAAAAAATGGCGTTATCATAAATCCAAACATGATAATAGAAAGTGTATAAAATAGCACTAGAAGGAAGATGAGTAGAAAATTCGTGTTTTGGAATACTTGTAGAGTAAAAAGTAAAACACAACAAACTATAGAAAGAAAAAGAACAAAGATTCCATAAATAATGAACCAAGAGAGCCAAAAAACTGAATCTTTCAATCCCATTATTTTCATTCCTTCTTTTATTTTATTTTCTTTTTCACCAACAATTAAAATGAGAAGATAAGTAATAAATTGGGAGAGAGCCATAACCATATACAATGGAATAATAAGACGAAATGCCACCATCCAACCACCTGTATGGGCACGTTTAGGAAACATCTCTAGACTAATTTTGGGCACCCGAAAATCGCGGTCAGTATCGACCTAAAAAAGAAAAATAAATAACATATACGGTGTCCCAAAATAAAAATCAAATTAAATAACAGAAAGTGACTGTTTTGTATAAATTTTCTTACCCTAATTTTTGTATAATCCAATAAGGCCTGTAAGGCCACAAATCCCGAATAGTAGTATCGGTTAACCGGACAGTTATTTCCCGTTTCAATTGGTAAAACATTCGCTCCTGACCAAAAATCCGATGATTCCCTACAGCTCGCCGGCGAGCTAAACAACTCTGTTGTTGAAGGTGTCTCAAATTCGGACGGATTTGAGCGAATTTTGTATTTAAGAGGTCCTGTAATAGGTTTAGCCTCTTCGAAGACAACAGCAATAGGAATATTATCCGGTGTTGACCAATAAGCAGTTAAGAGATCTTCTTCCGTTGGAAATAATAACCAATTGATGGGATGCGTAACATTATTATCTATAGTTTGCCATAAATCATTGACACGTCGTAAAAACTCCTGAGTTTCGTTGGAGTTGGGTGCTACAGCGACGGTGTGGTCTTTTAATTTTTGGAAATAGGAGAAGAGATGCACCTCTCCACGAGGGGTATCCATTAAAGGGAAGTTGGGATTGGGAATTATTACTTTCATTACGATGAGGACTCCAAGAGAATAGAGAGGAAGGAGGACTTCCTATATGAAAATTAAATAAGGTTTTAATCTAGAAACCCTATCGCTGCGAAAACCTACCGCTGTTGTTTTCCTCTTTTCTCTCTTCTTCAACAGAATATTCCTCTTCAACATTGCCTTCAATTGAGAGAAGTAGATGGAGCCGTGACTCTCCCCCATCTCTCCAAATTTGAATAAAATTCATTGACCACACCACTAGATTACTCTTGATGCATTTCTGCAAAAGAGGAACCAAACATGCTAGTATGCCGCCATTTTGACGTGAGGCGGTCGATCGCCGCCAACAAGGCGCCTTGGGCGGTTGATCAAAGCGATGTAGACTTGAAGGCGGCCATCGTTGGCTGTTTTCTAGTAATTCTCACGCAAAACTAGTCGAAAATTTTGAGTAATTAACAAGAAAACGGCTGTTGCTGCCGCACCGCGATCACGGCACTGACCAAGAGAGAGTTGAAGGGGCGGCGACGGCGCACAATAGGGGATGGAAATGTATAGGGTGAATTCGAAAATAATAAAAAATATAATGTTTTAATTTTCAAATAGATTATGAGCATAAATTTTTAACAAGATTAGCAGAAAAAAAATAAGTTGGTCTGAGTCGGATTCGAACCTTTATTTTTTGTATAACTGCTTCAAAAATATTAAATATAATAAATTAATGAAGTGTGCCATTTGTCAAATAAAACGATTAGGTCAATTTAAATTTTTTTTTTGTTACACTATGTGTAATAATCAGATGTTTCTCAACCTCCCCTCTTCTTAGAATCGATACGAGTGTATGCACAATGCGAATTAAATTATGAATATGTATCCAACCCTTGTCTCAGTCACCCTAGTCGCGACCACGCACACTTTTAATGACTCATTCCGCCCTAATTGTCCATCGATCACCTACAAATCTCTAAATAATTCATTTGATGACGTGGACTCGGTATTTGTGACATTTCTTTTGTACAAGACAGCACCCTGTTTAGCGGGAATTTCGATTAATCGAGGGTGCGGTAGCCGATCCTCTTTAGATAAATCACAAACGATTTGATTTAATGTCACGTGACGTCAAAGAAAACGCGATTTTAACTAAATCAATTTAAAACGAAAAAATTGCACTCACCTTTTTTTTTGAAAGATTTTTGATAAAATATTGTCAAAATTTCAGAGTCTACTTCTAATGGAAACTGAATGCAATTAGAAAATTTTTATTATAGGTGACCGGATGTTTGGTATAGCCTTGAATTCTCAATTGTTACTAGATTTGGTTGAAATTATTTATTTATTCGTTGCATTTACATTAAATTTATATTAACAAATTATTTGCAATTAAATATTGATCTGTTTATTTTAATAATTTATAGAAAAAAAAGCAAAATGACCTGGCGACCGTGACAGGACTCGAACCTGCAATCTTCGGATCCGAAGTCCGACGCCTTATCCATTAGGCCACACGGTCACACTTATGTAGGCAACAACACTTCATTATAAAGCGCATGTATTCTAATATTGTATGCAACAATGAAGATGTATATTTGGTTGCCTAACACAAAACAATTTTATTTTCAGGAACAAAGACGGAAATTATCCAATAATGGAGTAAAGGAAGCGTAAACGAGGCGGAAGTTAACTGAGAAACTTTAGGGAGGCTTTATCTAATGTCGTTTGTTTCCAAGCTGATGTTTTATTTTAAGAGGGAGAATACAAATGTTTTATTTTCAATATTAAATTTAATTAATACATTTTTTTGTCATTTTTCTTTTACCTTCAAAGTAAAAATGAGCTGAAATAAAATAATCTCATTACTTCTAAACGTTTCAATTTTTTCCAAATGTAACAACCTCTCTAAAGACATTCCGTTTCATGAATTCGTAAAGAGAAGAAGATATGTGAAAGCGTACCAGAAAAACACATACAATAAATAGCAACTGTTGTGAACGCTAGCGAATGTAAATAGCTGATTATGCGCGAAATCGTGAAAACACTTCTTTTTACCCCTCAACCAATGCACATTTGAATAATGAAGAAGGCATCAAAATATACGAGTATTTGGCGTTCTTTACTACGAAAATATTTTGCAATAAAGCGGTTTTTTCGGGGTTGAAAATGCTTCAATTATAACCACGAGTTTATGACAGAAGGGAAATTGGATTAGGGGAGAATGATGAAACGGTTCACCCCTTTTTTGTTTTGTTTGCGTTATCGCGTGAATAAAATTTATCTAGTTTAGGGTTCATTATTTATATATTCCCTAAAACCAAAAAAAAAAATCATTTTATGAAAGTTTTTGTTTTTCTATTCCAGTCACAACTGAAAAACTTTTCAGTTTTCAGCGAAAACTTATTTGATTCAATTGCCAAATCGGGCAATTCCTGAAACTTTCCGACGTTTGGATGTTTAATCAATAGTACCAACATTTAAAACATAAACAAAAAATAAACTTGCCTTATTTACTCGTAGTTTATACTGAAATTCGAAATATCTAATTAAAAACTAAATTTGGAGCAATTCAAGTTCTTGAAACTTATTTCAGAGTTTGAAATCTGAATTTTTTTGTTTACTTCAACTTGAAGCTTTGAAGGAAATCGGAAAAGCCATCACACAAGTTCAAACTTATCGTAAAAGCATTAAAGTCGCCGTAATGATATCCGCATATCCGATTTAAACGAAAAAATCGTTGTTTTCTTCTCAATTTAAATAATAAAAGCTTTCAGAATGTATATATAATTATCGATTGCAAGAGAATTATCTAGGGTTTTCCCCTAGCTCATTATGACACTCTCTTTGCTGAAAAATCTCGATACTGAAAATAATTATGTGGCTTTCAGGAATGCTTTTACGTTAATGGCATGTGTTAGATCTTTGTAAATTATTTAGTGGCGATAATATTCCTGAAGTTGGTAAGACAATTTCAACCGACAAAAAATTTTCTCATCTTTTTTTCTTCTCTCCTTCCGTCTACCCTAATTTAATTTTCCGCAGTTCCGCACTGAAACAGCACCAATTACACCAAACATCAATCCCTTTGAAAGGACTTTTTGTCAAGAATATCAAATCGATATCTTAACAAAAATTTGGTTTTATTATTTTTGATATGAGCAATCTTTATAGCCCTTTTTGGTGCCCTTCCTGTCTCAATATCTCTTGATTTATGTCGGAAATTTCCGGAAGACGCTTGAGTCTTTGTCGTCGGGGTGTCATGCGCGTCGAGACGCCACTGTCGCGTGCTCTTTCCACTCAGTCGATTTTTCACCGTCGCGACGCTATGCCATGGATCAGAAAAGCCAATGGCCCGAGCGTCTATTTGGCAAACAATTACTAAAATGCGATACAAACGACTTCCTGTGTGTACCAACACCGGAAGTACTTAAAAATGTACAAATAACCGGTGTTTATTTCTCTTTTGCGAATATCAGCCAACAAAGTGATGAGTTTACAAAAAAATTAAAATCTTTGTATGAAAGACTCAATCAGGAGAATTGTGAAGTGAAAAAATACGAAGTAGTGCAAGTCGTGCTGTGGGCGAATAATGATGTGTTTAGTGATTTTGAAAATAGTCATAGGGATAGCTTGATGGGGATGCCATGGTTTGCAATGCCTTTTAGTGAGATTGATTTAAAGGTGACTAAAAAATTTAAGATTTTGTTGAAAATCCGAGAATAAACAAACAAGACACCCTCTCGCAGTCAATAAACTGTGTTTACATTTTTTACCCTCATGGTTTACAAAGAGTTGCCTTCTGGAACGCACGTGTCAACAAATTAACTCAGAGAGAAGCCAAGATCGATCGAGAGATTCCGATTTAAATGTTTTGGAAAAGCGTTCGACTTTTTGCTGTAAATTCAGACTGAAAGCCAATTTTCTTTTATCGTCTTGTTTTGGAGAGAATATTTTATTATTCTTTCACTAGAAAAGTTTCACTTAATTAAACATTGCGGAAACTGATAAAATGAAAATAACTTTTGAAATGGAAAAACGTGTATTGAATACTAAAACAAGTACAGTTATGTTTAATAAATTACAAAATTTTTAATTAGATATCAAATACGTTCTGATCTTAATTTTATGGTTGGTGAGACTGACTAATTAAGACGTCTTTGACAAATTAATTAATTTAATTGACATTGCAAAAAAATTCAATTAATTCACGGCCTATCTTATCAGTTCAAATTAAAACTAAAATCTCTTTTTATCCTGCTCTTTCCCTGTTTTCTAAGGGTCAGTTCCACCTCTCCCAGAGTGTAAAAATATTCACATTTACTATCCTGCTTATCCGTAATTTATCGGTCCATTGGGTAAACACGCCCTAGGCTCGAACCCCCAACACTTTATTTGTAATGAGCGAGCTTGAAAATTTCTATTTTAGATAGGAGGTGAACAAACTGATTTTTCCCAAAATTCAATTTTTCAATTTCTAATCAAAATACGATTAGGATTAGCATAGTTAGATTAATCGAATTCTGAGACAAAAGAGGGTCGTTGTAATGAAAGCCGCCACTTATAACCACCCCTCTATTCCACCAAAATTGATGCATTTTCGATAATGTAACGCGATTTAGTGTCACGTGACAAGGGTTCAATTTAATTAAATCGAAAGTTTTATCACGTGACGTGAGGTAATTTAAAAATTACATTTTTTTCTCTCCCTCTCACAGACAAAACTCTCCCGTCGCTACCGTATTAAATCCGGCGTTCCTACTCTAGTCCTTCTTGATCGTGACGGTTCAACAATCAGCGTGTCAGCTCAAGAACGCCTTCTGGAGGACCCTCACGGTGCTGCTTTTCCTTGGCGTCCTCGTCCGGTTGATCAAGTCCTCAAAGATGTCGTTTTACAACCTGGTGGAGCCTTCACGAAAGAACATCCGTGTCCTACGTCTGATCTCCGATACAGTGATCTTCCTGATGCAGTTAGAGGATTCTATTTTTCGGCAAATTGGTGTCCTCCGTGTCGAGCCTTCACACCACAACTAGCAGACGCCTATCGACGGATTAGGAAAAAGGAGCCTGGTTTTGAAATTGTCTTTGTTAGCAGTGACAGGTAGGGGGTAATTGTGAGTTATGGAACAGTGTTATTAAAGGATGATACATGTCATGTGAAATTATTAAGTGTCATTGCAGAGTAAAACAAATGGGGGTCGTTAAAACAATGCTTTTTGTTGGGATTTTGCAACAGTACTTTTTAATTTTTTTATTGATTAATTTATTTTATAAATATCAAAATATTTTTCTGTATTACTCTCTCGTTTTTAATTAATTTTGTGAAAAAGTAAAGTAAATAAAAAGCGCACATTTTATTTGTATTTTTTGGGGGTGTTATATCTAACGTCACGTTCCTTCGCTATCATAAAAACGTCACATCAATTTTGTATGTTACGAGTAGCAGTACAGCGAGATCCGATTAAATTAGATGGGAAAAATTTAATTTATAATTTACGTCTTCATACAAAATTAATAAAACACTCACTATATCTTTTTGAATAAAATTATGTGTAATACTCGCGTTAAAAAAAACAGAAATACTTTTTTAATAAATCACGAGTGAAAGAGACATTTTAATTAAAACATAAACAAAGTCCAGTGAATGAAAACAACGTCTGATAGGGAAAGAATTATTACCACGATATTTGCTAAATTATGAGCCATCAAAGTCTGTAGATAAGTAAGGAGAGGTGTTAAATGTGCAATTTATGTAAATGTTTTTTAAGGGAGTATTCTGGTGTAGAAATTTAAAAAAATATTTTTTTGATATTTTCAAAGCATAATCTTTCAAGAATATGTCCTTAAAAGGATTTTTTAAAATTTTAATTATTTTCAGAGATATAGTCATTTTATGCTGAAACGAATCGAACAAAAGACGTTGGGAATCACGCGTTTTTCTGAAAACTACATTTTTCAAAGACTTTGTCATGATTTCTCAGGTTCTACTTAACCGATTCACTTGAAATTTGGTGTGAGTGTTCTCAATACATGTCTCTCTATCGTACTAACTATTATTATAACAAAATAAAAAAATACTATTTTTAATAAATTTCAAATAAGCAAAAAATAGGACAAAATTTTTTCTTTTATACGGGCATCCGGAATTTAGCAAAAAAAAAAATTTTCCACTTTTTCTTAGTTAGTACGATAGCAGCATTCATCTCAATTAATAATCTTTTTTATTTTTTTGTTTTGGAACATTAGAAGGGTTTCAATCGTGACAATTTTGACGCGCCATTTTTTTTCAATCTTCTACTTCAACAACTTATAACATTTTGAGTTTTGAATTTTTTGACATTTTTTAATTTTTTATGTATTCTTAAAATATCAATAAATATCTTGTCAAAAAATGGATGGTAAAAATACTTTTTGTTTTTTATTTATAGCACCCAAAAAAACGCTTTAAATTCATGCCTCTACACCAGAATCCCCCTTAAAATTACGATTAAAGTAGTTATGGTGGATGCGCCGGGATACCAATTATGTAATGACATCACATTATTCAACAGTTTATTACCTAATATTTAAAAAAATCTCAAAAAAGCGCTATTTCTAAACAACCCATTTAAACTTTAAATCTGTTTAAGCCTCGTGACAAAATTGTAAATAAAATTAGTAACCCTAATCTCAATCTTGTCCTTTTCCACTTGAAATAAGTTCTCATTCCGTTAAATTAGCGCTGAAATCAGACAAATCTTAATTAAAGCAAACTTTACAAAAACCAAAGTAAACGACCGAAAGGGCTGTGTTGTTATGGTAACTCTGACATCACCCTATCTAATATTTTGTAATTTAGTCTCATTGTAAATTTGAATATTTCATTAAGGAAGTGACATTATTTCACGAACGTGTCTTAGGGGCTTTTTACAGCATCGTTAAAACGTTTACGACCTCTGACCTTATTTTTGGACAAGGGTTTAAGTCGATTAGAAAGGGATGGTTTATTTGAACAGAAGTTTGGAGATTAGAGGGGTTGAATGCAGGGATGGAATTAGTGTGATATCGAATCTTGGAGGAAATTTCTAGTTAAATTAACAATCAAAATAGTTGTATTACTTAATTTTCAATTTTTATCTTGAGAGGACTTCGAAGGGCTATAAATTTTACCCTGTGCGTGTGTAAAATGACTCATACTACAGATCCGTATTTAAAATTTTCTCTAGGAGCGCTGAATCATTTGGGGCTTATGTTGAAACAATGCCGTGGTTGGTAGTTCCATGGCAACAAGCAGCAGTCAGAGCCGAACTAGCCCAATTGTATGGAATTAGAGGGATTCCCACATTGTTATTACTCGACCGAAATGGTCATATTATTACAATGGATGCAAGAACTGAACTTGCTGAAGATCCAATGGCACAGGTCCGAATTATTTAATTTTATAACTGAATCTAATTTTTTTAATTGTAGAATTTTCCATGGAAGCCACGAGCTGTTAATATTTTAACTGAACGTTACGCTAATAAACTGCACGATTATCCGGCCATTGTTTTATTTGTGGGTAAGTTCATTTAACCTACTACTACATATACCTACTTACATTAATTAGTTGCATGTTTGTCCAATACACATATTTATTTATTTCAACATCACTAGACACTAGGATTTTTCACTGATGTTAGAGAACAACTTGGGATTATTATCGCGTGATTTAATTTATGAAGTGATAAGAATGTGTGGGTTTAAGAAGACAGGTCAGGGATTAGCTCTTTTGAGACGAGTTATTTTTGTTGTAGTGACCGATTTAAAACAGAGTTGGCAATGCAAAAAATATTTTCTGATAAATTCGCACTGTTACGAATTTTAATTTCTCATGCATGACTTAATTCTCATAATTACTATTTTAATTTTTTGATTTAAGCACGTTTTTGATAACTCTTACATGACTAATAAAAATTTTGCTTATGTTGGTAATAAAATTTTGATTAGATGGGGAAGAAACCGAACTTCAATTTGCGGAATCAGTCCTTTCTCCAGCTGCTGATTCCTACTATAAAAAACATAACATCAATTTTAATTCAGCGCCTGAAGACTTTTTTTCCAATTGTGAGGACGACCATTACCTTCAGTTTCTTATTGGTCTGGATTCAGAAACTAGTGATGTTCTTCGAGATCTTATTGGTCTTGATGATGTCGTACCTCTTCTCGTAGCTATTGATATCCCTAATCGGAGATTTGCTGTCATGGAATATGGAGTTGAAATTACTGTAGATACAGTGGGAGACTTCGTCGAGAGGTTTCAAAAAGGCGAAGTAAAATTTATTAATATTAGTGAAGATGAACGACAATAGTGCAATAATTTAAGATGGTAACATTGATTTTTTTGAAACAGTAACGTTTTGTAGTTTTGGATATTTTTATAGCTGCGATATTACCAATCAAAGTTGTACAGTTGGTCGTTTTTATGTTTGTTGTTGTGGTAGAAATACAATAAATATAGTGATATTTGCATTTAATTCCTTAAAATAAAACACACAATTATATACAAAAAATTATAATAAATTAAAAAATAACACATTTATTTACATTATTTGTCAAAAAGCGCTGTCAAAGCGTCAAAAAACCTTGTCCTATCCTTTATGTAAATCTCAAAATCTGAAAAAAACAATTACCAACACAAAAAAACACAACTATTACTTACAAGAACTGTCAAAATAATCTGACATGACTTCATAATTTATATTTTCAGCTGCTTCCTCAAAGGCACGTCCTATATTACTAAAAATTTATTCATTACATGTAACAATAAAATCAAAAAACATAAAATTACTTTTTTGGAGAATTTTGCCGTAATGGGGGAATTCCCAAAATAATACAAGTCCCTAAATCTAAATTTTTTGGTGCTGAAATAATTAATGGTAAATCTGGTGCTTTTCTATTCCGTGACATTGACACATATGCCCGTAAAATAAATTGAGCTAACATTAATAAAATGTGTTGATTTGAAAACATATACCAGTCTAAACAACCCTACAAAAAAAATGTTGGGTTTTAATGTCAATTTTAAATTTCCACGTCTTACTTCTTGTATAATATAATAAACAAAATTTCCAGCTGTAATAATTTGTTTCATATCAACAGCTGCTTGTACAGTCTTAAAAATAGTTCTTGTTATTATTTTTGCACGTTCCATTGCTTTTTGTACTACTTCTTTTTTATTACGATTTAAGCAATCAAGAGCAGAATTAAAACATTCTTCTGGTTTTTCTCTCGGCTAAAAAAACTCTTTATTATTTCGTTATAGTTTTCATGAAAAATTACCGATGATTCTAAAATGGCAAGTACTGCATATACAATATCTGAAGCACTATATTTATTCCTATATCCATATTGTATAACAAATGACGCAAAAACCAAATCATCTAAATTATATTTCTCTGATAATTTCTCAAGACTTTCATGAAATTCTTTACGTAATTGAAGATCCATTGATTCAAAAGCTTGCTGACTTTGAATTACTGGTAATCTGAAATAAACTCACTTTGTTAGTGTAAATTTGACAGGCCCTAGCTACTTACCCCATATCAGCCAATAGCTCGTATAATTTTTTACCCCCTCTATGTGACCACAGCTTCATTTTACAAGCTGTAAACATGGAAAATTTCAGACTTGACTCAACTGACCAATGACGATATAGCACTAATCTTAAATCTTTTTCATAAGAAATTTTAAGTGAGGTAGTATCAGTTGAACGACTTTTTAGTCTATTTGAATGTGTCTGTAATTCTCCTGTTGCTAAAACATATACAGTGTTTTCAATTTTTCCCAAAATGTATTGTTCAGTTATTGCCAGTATTGCCAACCAAAGCAAATCTTGATCATCTTTATTTAAAACCCAGGCCAGATTAAACATTGCAATTGCACTCTAAAACAATTTTTATAACACTCTATATACGTAAAAATTTCAAAAATTACAGCTTTGTTATAGTAAGTGTATTGAGAGTATTCTGCAATGATATCAAACCGTTTTTCTTCCCACAATCTCCGTTCACGTCTCTTTAAAATTGCTTCTTCATTTAATCTTCTCTTTTTTGCTGCTCTTCCCTCACTTTCACCTTCTTCATTTTCATCTTGATCATCCTCACTCTCTTCATCGCTCTACAAATGGTTTATTTAATTTAATTCAAATCAAATTCAAGGAAATACAAACATCATCACGGTACACAGAATGAAACTCAGGCACTTCTGAATCTTCTTCTGGGGTCCACAATAACCGTACTTGTCCGTCGCTGTATATATTATCTAAATGTGTAGGTCTATGTGAGTCAATAATAAAAAAAACTGCGTCTTCTTCCGGTTCAAATAAGTCAATAAGGTTAACAGTGCCCCCACAGTTTATCAACACAAAATATTTAACATCTGAGCAGTTTTCTCGATATGCAAGTTTTAAATCTTCAATACCTCGAATTACAGAAAGTGTGTATAGAATTTCTTTGTATTTTAAGAGACTTTGAAGGATTTTGCAAGTACAAATGCTGTCAATATCGTAATGGACCATTAATACAATACGCTACAAATTTTTATTAATTAAATTGTTGGGAGAGGTAAATATGACTTACTTTGCCTGTGAGAAACTCGTAAAAATCCTCTTGGAGGTTTTTTACGTACATTTTAAACTAATTTGAGAATGGGGCATCATAACCTCAAATAACCGCCAAAACAAACCGTTGAATGACGAATTGCCAACCTAAAAATATTTTAGTTAAATCATAATAAATGTTTATTTCAATAATAAATAAGTGGTATTACAATATTTCACCTATACTATAATACTTAATAAATATCTAAATTTATAATTTTCTATCAGTAGAATTAAATAATTAATAAAAAACCTCAAACTTGAGAAATTAAAACTCACTAAATTCTAACCTTAAATCAAAAATCAATCAAACGCACATGTTTTTGTTATCTAATAACTATAAATAAACATAAATTTTCGTTTATTTAATTAAAATGTCGCGGCCTGAGCACTTAGCGCCCCCTGAGATTGTAAGTACAGCCCCCTCAATTGATTGTCTTTGTCAAATTGACCCTAACTGAATGTTTCAGTTTTATAACGAAAATGAAGCTCGTAAATACACTCAAAAGTAAAGAAATTCACCAATTTTAAGTTTAATTTATTGTAAATTATAATACTTTTAGTTCTCGCATTATTGACATTCAAATGCAAATGAGTGAAAGAGCTGTCGAGCTTCTTTTACTACCTGAAGATGAACCTTGTTATTTACTTGATGTAGGATGTGGGTCAGGACTTAGCGGGAGTGTCCTTGAAGATCAAGGACATTTTTGGGTCGGAATGGATATATCTACAGCGATGTTAGGTAGTTTTTTCTCTGTTAATTCTTTAAATCTCATTTATTTGCTCAAGATATTGCACTTGAAAGAGAAGTTGAAGGAGATGTTTTATTAACGGATATGGGTCAAGGGTGTCCATTTAGAGCCGGTACATTTGATGGGGCTATTAGTGTATCAGCATTGCAGTGGTTATGTAATGCTGATAAAAAGTCACATAAACCGGTACAAAGACTGTATAAATTTTTTAGTAGTCTTTATGCTTGTTTGGTTGGTATTTTTAGAATTTGAGGAGAATTTTTTTATTTAGGGTTTTTACAGAGTCGTTCTGCACGAGCAGTTTTTCAATTTTATCCAGAAAATAGTGAACAAATGGAATTAGTTACAGCACAAGCAATGAAAGCTGGATTTTATGGAGGTGTTGTTGTCGATTATCCTAATTCAACAAAAGCAAAAAAGTTTTTTTTGGTTCTAATGACTGGAGGTAATTTGCCTTTACCAAAGGGCTTAGGTACAGAAGAGGGGTCACAAGGTTGGTTAATTGCTATAAAATAAAATAAATTGGACTGAATCTATTTAGTTTTACAATTTAAAGAAAAATATATATTTGTTTTTTATTTAAAAAAAAACACTTTGGTGCAAATAGTGACCCTCTACAATTACCTAATTCTCTATATCAAAAAGCATTACGTTGTCATAGAAACAATAACAAGGTGACATTTATTTGCACCACAGTGGTTTTTCAAATAAATACAAAACATATAACTATAAAATTGTTGTTAAATGGATATTTTTGCGTAATTAACTTTCATTTACATTATTATGAAAGAAAGTTATAATTGCTGTAATTTTCAAAGTAAAAAAAAGGAAAAAAAACCACTTGTCAGGTGTGGGGTTCGAACCCACGCTCTCTTTCGAGAACCAGAGCTTAAATCTGGCGCCTTAGACCGCTCGGCCAACCTGACTTGTATATGAATTTTGGTTGAAGTTGTATATAAATTAACAATCTTGCACAATATTACATTTTGTTCTTAAAATAAATTATTTTAATTCATTGTTATATATTATATTTTTTAGGTGTTTCTTATGTATCTAAAAGAGAACACACAAAAAAATCTCGCGGAAAACCACTTAAAAAGAGCCGAGATTGGATTTTAGAGAAAAAAGAACGGCGACGAAAACAAATGAAGGAAGTTAGGGCTGATTCTAAGTATACAGGACGTAAAAGAAGCGGCAGATTTTAATAAAATAAATAAATAAAACCTAATTTAATAAAATAATGATTAAATGAAAAATATTTTGTTAAAATAAAATTTAACATAAAATTTCACTAAGCAGTTAAATTTTATATTTATACAATAGAGGTTTGAGGTAAATTAACAACATAAGAAATTTATTTGCAAAAAAAAACAAAAATGAAGTACGGGCCTGTCCGGGATTTGAACCCGGGACCTCTCGCACCCGAAGCGAGAATCATACCCCTAGACCAACAGGCCGTTGATAGTCGGAAAGAAAAAAGAATAAATTAAGATGTCATTTATTTAACACGTTTAATATTTTCAAAATATGTAAAATTTGTAAAAAAATTACAAGAAAACTTCTTCTGACAAACCATAACTAATTCATTAAAAAATTGGAACTAAATCTAGTGATTTTTTTATTTTACAAAATTTAATTATTTCTTACATAACCTCACATTTACGTCAAAAATCATCACTCACTTTACGTAAATCCCCACAAAAAGGTGCAATGAGCTCGTCAAGTGGGACTCGTGACATTTACAAAGACACTCCAATTCGATTATTAGGTAAGTTTTCATTCAGTAAAGCAATTTTTTGTCAGGTTAATATTTTGGGGGGCTTCAGGCTACGCAAATGAAGTTGGTGAATCTCTGAGGGGCTTTATTGGCGCAAAATGGGTTAATGTTTCATACGGAGTGGCTACATTATACGTTATTGCAGATACGATTGATAAAACTGGCAAAACATATTTTGTATAATTTGCTCAATTTTAAAAGTTTCAATTTCAATTTTTTTGTTACAGAATAACTCAGGAAAACCTAAACGTGTCAAAAAGACAATATTTGCAGCCACTGATACTTTAACTTGGCAAATGTTCGCTTCTGTTATTATTCCAGGATATACAATTAACAGGGTGTGTGCTTTAAGTGATTTTGTGTTAACCAAAACAGCTAAATTACCTACAAATAGTAGAAAATTGATTGTAACTGGTGTTGGTTTAGCTGTTATACCTTTTATTATTAAACCTATAGATAATTTAGTCCACGTAATGCTTGATTATAGTTTGAGAAAAATAGCCCCCTAGAAGTAGGAAATGGCTTAAATTAGTACCAAGTAAATGCATGTATAGGTCAATTAAATAATTACAGCTTAAATTGTTGATGTTGAATTCATATAACATAAATTATTTGTTGAAACGTGTGGTAGCCCTGTCTAGTTACAAAAAAAAACTAGTGGTAAAGTGTTTTAGCGTATAAATAAATTGAAAAGAGTTAAGAGAAGAAATTGATCTAATTATTAGTAAATTTAATATGTCCAAAGCCAAAATAATCGAATTAGATGAGACAAACACCTGTGACTTGTAAATAAACAAAATTTTGAAAAAAAGTGAGGTTATGTTATTAAATTTTTTAGTTGTGATAACGCTTTGGCAAAGTATACGTGTCCCAAATGCCAATCAAAATACTGTTCTTTGGTATGTTATCAATCTGAAAAACATTTACAATGCTCTGAAGAATTTTACAAAAATTGTATAGTTGAAGAATTAGCACAACAAAATGATGATAAAGGAAAGAAAAAATTGTTGGAGATTTTGAAACGCCACCATTTGGAAGAAGATAACGAAAGTTTAGATTCAGATGATGATGATGATGTTGCTGATATTGCAGATAGATTAGCTGGAGTTAATTTAGATGATGCTGATGAAGTTTGGAAGAAATTAACGAAAGATGAACAACTTGAATTTGTTGCATTTTTAAAGTATGTTTAACACTATATATATATATATATTATATTTGATTTGTTTATTTATTTAGATCTGAGAATGTATCAAAATTTATTCCACCTTGGGAGCCCTGGTGGTGTGAAGACCTTAAAAACATTGAAGAACTTGAGACTTGCCAACAGTACAAAAACAAATGTCCTCAAATCATCAAAATAAGTAATTTTTGGGAAATTTCAGTAATAACAATTTTTGTTTAAATCTTCTCTTGTTTAATTTGAAAGTTTTAGAAAAAACAACCTGCAGATTGTGTCAAATACAATCTAATAAACGTCCTTGCAGCTTACTCATTTACTATACGTTATTTTAATGGAGAACATCACGATTTTTCTCAAGAAGTTATCAGTTGTGTTGTTTCTATTTCTTTGTGTTTGAAGAACAATCAGAATTTTGAAGATTTTGAAACTGCAATCAAGTCTGTTGAGTTTCAATGTATTGAGGTAATTTTTTGTTATTCCCAAGTGGTATAGTATATTTTTGCTAACACATTTCTAGAGTGATTGGATATTAGCCGATGGTGAAAATTTCAAATTGCTTCGAGATGATGTAGAAAAAATTCTGAAAGGTCCAAATGAAAATGAACGTAATTTTTACGTTTTGTGTGCTCTATCAGATTTACACTGTCTTTTAAATTCGGCTTCACAAAAGAAAACGGACAAAAAGTCAGGATTTAGTAAAAGTTTTCCAAATGATCATTTTCCAGAGGTAAAATTAGAATCAAAAAATAAAATCAAGACTTGTCTCAGAAAAATTGATTATCTTTTATCATTTGCCAAGGATTTTACATTGTAAGGTACAGTTTATGCTTCCACAATTATTTTTTCGTAATTATTTGTGGCTTATAATCTGGTTGAACAGCTTTTGTTAAAAGTTCAGCATACATATCCAATCTTTGAGTCATCTGTAATTATTTAATTGAAGAAAAATTAGTAAAACAAAGTGGTATTATTACCTGGAAGTTCCAGTGATCCCTAACTTGCCGACACAAATTCAAATCTATTTCAGCAACTAACAAACCATTTTTATCTCGAGATAATCCCTAAAAACGTGTAAATATAATATTTTTTAATTTTTTTATATTACCATAGATCTTGATCCATCAGGAGCTGCAACATAACTAGAACCATAAAAATGTCCAAAATCTTTATGTGCCGGTTTGCCATCACCGGAAGTAAATTCATTTTCAAATACTTCCGTTCCGACTCGATTTATAGCACAAGTGAAATAACTGTTAGTTATTGCTGCATTTCTTGCTTCAATCCCCCATAAAGGCTCACTTAAATTTCCTACAGTTGCTGAAGGATTAAAAACGATTTCTGCACCATTTATTCCGAACATTAACCAATTAAGGGGGTGATGACGGCCGTAGCAAATGTTTATTGCAATTTTACCGAATTCGGTCTGAAATGACGTTTCGTAAGGTACCCTTACATGTTTGTGCTGTCATATTCTACATCCCTCTATTTCTATGGTAAGAATTAATTATGCATAAATAAACAACGTACTTTGTTGTTGTGAATTTAGAATTTTAATGAATTTTTTGCTTATGTCTTTTAAAATTGTATTTTTTTTTGAAACCAAAAAAATTTAATAGCATAGAAATGACGGAGGTTGTAGAATATTGTTAAAACTAATTTTTTTGAAATTTTCTACTGACCTGAAAAACCGGATGTCCGGTGTTGCCTTCAAGATAGTAAGTTGATTCATTAAAATCACCCACTCTGGGAATATGATTTTTTCGATGTTTTCCTAAATAATCCCCATAATTATCAATAACGACAGCTGTATTCCAAATAGTTTGACCATGAATTTCATCACGTTCCAAAATTGGAGAAATTATAACTATATTATAACGTTTCGCCAACTAAATATATAAAAAAATTAAAAAAAAATCTTAAGTTAACACAAATTATACTTCTTTTAGAAAAATCGTAGTAGGTCCCGACTCTGCAACTTCAGCATATTCACACCAGGGTTGTTTTTCACGAGTACAAAAAGCAAATGGCATATCTTAAACAATTTATAATGAAAAAAGAACAAAATTAAAAAAAAAAATACTCCAAGCCTCCTGGAAGCAAAACACATTGACCCCTCCCAACGCCGCTGTCTCGATTGCCTTTTCCGCCAGTTTAAAAAGCCCATCTCTCACTTCTTTGATAGGTGAATTGGGAGGAAGCGGTAATTTATGTTGAAAAATCCCAATTCTAACAATTTTTGGGGGTCGAAGTTGTTCAACAGCGCTGTTATTAAAACGACAAGTGACCAGTTCAAGGTCATATTCACTGGCTTTTGCTTCAGCGTTGGGTAATTCGAGTTGACTGGAAATTGGTGTTGAGTTCGGTCGTTGCTTTTGTGTGAACTTACCATGTTGGTTTTCCATATAACACGTTTCGTATATTTTTGTAATCTTCAGGTGGGAGTTTTTCTAGGATTTTTTCAATGCTTGAAAAATGCTGTTGAGACGACATATTGAAACTTGTGTGTGGAATTTAAAAATAGGATTAATGTTTATTTATCAGTGACGTCAAGGACAGTGTCGTATTAAGATAAATTTATTTGTTTTAAATTAATTTGCGTTTTAAATGTTAGTTTTAGATTAGAAGAAGCCCCAATTGTTTTTCTCTAATCTTTCAAATATTTCTTTTGTAGTAAATTGTTACTAAAAAAGAAATAGATGAAATGTTAGAAATTATCATCGTTGGATCATCAAAATCGGAAAAATTGTAGTTTTGTATCACATTATATGTATTTCGCTGTTGGATTTATTTTCAGCTGAATTTTTTTGGTTATTTTTTTTGAATATGTTTGAATATCATTAAATAAAAACTTTGTTTTGTAATTGTTTTTTTATTTACCTAACTATTACCTAATGATATAGTTATTTGTTTTTAAACAAAGGATTGAGTCAATATTTAAATCAATAAAAAAAGTCCATTTTGCAAAAAACATGAACGAAAAACTTTATTTGGTAACTTTACAAAGTGTATTCCTTTTTAATAACTGAAAAACCATCATTTTCCCTAGTCACCCTATAATAATGGGAGACTCCTTGAACTCTTGTCAATGTAGTCAAAAACTCTTCATCATGCGTAATCACCAACAATTGAAAATTTTTCTCTAGTTGTCGCGCATTAACAATTCTCGAAAGTGCTTCACTTAAACTTTGAATATTTTCTCTATCCAAATTAGTTGTCGGTTCATCTAATGCCAAAATTCCACAATTCGTACTTAGGATCTCAGCTAATGCCATACGAATTATCAAACAAGCTAAGACTTTTTGTCCAGCACTACAACGCCCTCTCATTTCCAATTCAATTCCTTTTTTTACTTGAACCACACTGTAATCGTATGAACGTTTCTTTAAATTAGCAGTTCCAGTATAGTTGGTTTTAATTTCAATGTAATCTATATCATTCCCTCTGTATATCTCCCGCCATAATTCCCTGACGGTTTTATTGATTTGGATCATTTTTTTTGTATGGAAATCCATCATGGCTTTTTCTAAAGCTGCATTATATCTCTGTAAATCTTGAAGAGAAGCTTCTGTTATATTTAATTCATACAATTTTACCATATAGTTATGATGGGCTTCTTTGTGTTCAGGTTTGGCAAGTTTTTCTCGCAATTCTTCAATACTATCAAGTATGCCAGTTTTTTCTCCTGTTAAATTATTTATTTGTTTTTCACAAGTTTCACGATGAAGTGTTAATCTGTGTTTTTCATCAGTAACAGTGCGATAATTATGACCTCCAATAACATTCTTCAAATCTGCCACTTCTGCTTCTAATTCACTTTGTTGAGATTTTTTCTCGCGCAAAATCAAATTACTTTTTAAAGTCCTGAAACGAAGTTCGTTTTTAGCTAAATCTTCTTTCTTCTCTGAAATCATTTGCAAAATTTTTGTCTTAGTCTCATTTAAAGTATTTTCTTTTTCTTTATGTTCCTTTAAACTTCCCTCAGTCGATGTTAACTTTTTTGCTGTATCATTCAATAAATAAACATCTATTTCACTTTGAAGCTTCTCAATATCCTGGACTAACTTCTTTTGATTATTTAATTTCCTCCTTTCTTCTTCAATCAATTCTTTATTCTTTTTCATAGCAGACTTTTTATTTTCCTCAACATTCTTCAGTTCTGCTTCTAGTAATTTGAAACTCCTAGTTAATTCTTCAATTTCTTCTTTTAAAACTTGTACTTTTTCTTCCAATTCACACTTCTGTGCTTCAAGATTTGGTCGATTTTGAAGATTCTCTTTCAGTTTCATTTGTTTCTCAATTAAGGAAGTTCTTTCATTTGTTAATTGTTGTAATCTCTCCTTATGTGCGTTGAGTCTTTTTGTTTGTGAATCAATTTTTTGCCTCAATTCACTCAATTCTGATTTAACATAATCTATTTCAGCTTCAACTTCCTGTTTGGATTTCTTTGAAGCCACTTCAATTAAATCTTTTTTCCACAAATCAATATTTCTCTGTGCCTTTTTTATATCAAGTTGGTTCTGATCTAAATTACTGACATCTGAGATAATATTTTTTGCTATTTCCAGAATTCGTTGTGGCTCACATGACTCAATTTTTAGTTTTTCCAACTCAGATTTTTTTGTATCAAGATGAGTCTTTATGTCGTTGAGTTTTGATTCAAATTCAGGTAATTTTTCGTTTTTCAGGATCTGAATTTCATCATTAATGAATTTCAGTTGTTGTAATTTATTGTACTGAGCTTCTTCTTTTTGTAATTCATTTTCAACTCTTATTAATTCTTGTGGTACTTTATCTAATTTATTTTTCAAAGTTGAAATAATTTTTTTTATTGCTGAAGTTTTGCCTGAAAAATTTGTTTCACAAACCGGACAACAAGGCGATTCCTCTTCAAATTTTTTTATATATTGATTATAAATTATCTTCACTGAACTGTATTGACCCTTATCAATCTGCAAACGTTCCTTCTTTTGAAAACAACTTTCTAAAACTTCATCAAACTCTTTTCCTTTACAAACTTCTGAAATTTTTTCACGATTTTTCTTTAATTCTTTCTGATGCAAATTAATTTTCTCAATTTGATTTTGAATTTGAACTTCTAAAGTTGTCACTTCTTTCTGTTTTCTATTTATTTGTTCAGTCAAATTCTTTAGTAACGAATCAGCACTTTTCTGTTTAGCCAAAACTGCCTCTTTTAAATTCATCTCAGGAAGAGAATCACCAAACACCTGTTTTAAACTCTCAGAGTGCTTGTTTTTAATCCTAGTGACTTGTTTTTGTTTTTCCATTATTTCCTGTTTCTCGTGTTCAATCTTTCCTTCATTTATATCATTCTGAAGTAAAATTTTGTACTCCCCTTCTAGATTTTCCAAATTCCTTTCCATTGTTTGTATATCATTTCGACATGATTCAATTTTCTGACTTTCTTCTGTTTCTTTAAACGTATTATTTAAACTGGAGACAGTTTTATTAATATTTTCGAGACGTTTCTTATAATCTGATAAAACATCATCAGATGAGGACAGTGTCATTAATTCACCAGATATTTCTTCAATTTTTTTCTGGCAAGCTTTTATTTCAGTCTTTTTTGAATTAATATTTTCATTTGTTTTGATTGTTTTTCCTCGAACTTCATCAATGCTAGCTTGGATTGAAACTTGTTCCATTTCTGTTTCTTCAATTAAAGTATCCAAAGAGTCTTGGTTACTTGCTAACACTTGTTTTAATTGATTTAGTGAATTTTTTGCTCCCTCGTTGTCCTCAAAATTATTCAAATCGTTAAGTCCCATTTGATTTTTTGACAAATTAAAGAGGTTTGTCCTTTCAAGACATATTTTTTCGTGATGATCTTTTTGTTGGTTTAGTTGTCCAATTTGAGTTTGGATTTTTTCAATAATTTTACTGATATCTCGATTTTTATTTTCAATTTCATTTTTTCGTTTTTCTAAATCACGAATTAGGGTTTCTTCTTTGTCTTTGTCGTTTTCAAATGATTGTATTTTTCCACACAATTCCTCATCAGTACCTTCAAATTCAAAAGCAAGATTTCTTTTTATTGTATTTTGTTCTTCAATTATTCCTTTTGTAGCCGTTTCTTTTTTTACCAATTCATTTTCTAAACGATTTATATCTTTCTCCAATTTACAAATTTCTTCAATTCGTCTTTTGACCGGTTCCAAACTTTCAATTTTTGACTTAATCTCATCTTCATACTTTTCTAATTTAGCTTCTTTGTCTTGTAAAACTATTCTATCTTTTTCCACTTGTTCTTTCTTTTCTTTTTTATATGAAAGTTCTATTTCTAAAATTTTAATTTTAGCTTTTTTTTCTTTCAGCATTTTTATTATAGTCTCTGTACACTTATTATATTGTTGTGCATCAAAAATTTCATCAAATTTTTCTTTAACTTTTTTTCCTTCATCTAAAGGCCAAGCTGAGTTTTCTTGATGACAGAAAATCACATTATTTAATACAGACTGTGAGACATTCATAACCATACAACATTCATTTGTAATATCTGCACAACGACCAGAAACGCTTGTATCATTACCAGTTGGTGAAACAATTCGAATTGAAGCTGATTTTGAGCTGAATCTTGGTTTTGTTGCTGTTTGTTGCAGTTCAACAACTCGAGCAATTGTAACTTCGTTACCTTTTGGATCTATCATTTTTAATTTAATTTGCCCTTTAGTTGAGGAAGCACGGGACATTTTTGGGTCGTTAACAAAACCTTGACCATTGTTGGTACCTGCTGGCAGATCACCAGTACAAGCATATTTGATTGATTCAATAATTGTTGTTTTGCCACAACCGTTTTGACCCAAAATTAAAGTCAAAGGAGTCGCAAACTTTAGTTGCTGACAATGATCCTCATTGGGGCCAAAACTACGAATTCCAGCGATTTGCAACTTTAGAAGTGTCGCCATTATTTAGAAATCTTCACGATTTAGTAGTATCTAAATACAGCAAAAATAACAAAACAACAAATGTAACATAATTTTACTTACTTGAAAATTGTAATTTTTGAAACATTGAAACAATAGAGGTTATGTTTAAATTTGCGGGAAAAACACAAGTACAGTTTTCTATTTTACCGACTAACCTTACAGCACAGGAGATCCCTTACGACTGCTTATTGAATGGTATTGAACAAAACAACAAAAAAATAATTCAAAGAATTGAACCAGAATAAAACAAAAGCAAACAGATCTATCACAACAATTTTTAAAACAAAAAGGTGATCGATAATTTAAAGTTTATAGTAATTTTCTTTACCTCATGTTGGTATTATTTTGATATCTGTCATCTGTCAAAGCCATCCATAACCCGAAATGCTTCTTGTATATGTGCCTTACAATTTGTTATTGTTGTTGTTCTACGGTTAAATAATGAGATAGTTACTATCAAAACAAGATTATGTTAGAGAAAATGTCGCCATTTCGTAAAAAGAAATCAGAGAAAAGTTTCCCCGTGAAAGTATGCACACTTGATGCTGAATTAGAGTTCAATTTACAAGTATGTCTCTGCAAAAATTTGTGTTTTTTCAAAGTAATTATTTATTGTAGTGGCGAGCTACCGGCAGGGATTTATTTGAATTAGTGTGTCGGACTATTGGTTTACGTGAAACTTGGTATTTTGGGCTTCAATATGAAGACTCAAAAGGGTTTATTTCTTGGTTGAAACTTGACAAAAAAGGTTTGTTAATGCTTCAATTACAAATAAAATAACGAATTTATTGTAGTTCAAGACCAAAGTATCCAAAAAGATCCTCATAGTACTGTATCCTTTATGTTTTTTGCAAAATTTTATCCTGAGGAAGTAGCAGAAGAGCTTGTTCAAGAAGTAACCAAACACTATTTTTTTCTTCAAGTTAAACAAGCTATTCTTTCAATGGATGTTTATTGTCCTCCTGAAGCTTCGGTATTACTTGCAAGTTATGCAGTTCAAGCAAAGGTAAATAATTTGAGGTTATATTTATTATTGTTTAACGATCCCCAGTTTGGAGACTTTGATTTAGATACTTATAAACCCGGAATGTTGGCAAACGAGGACTTATTACCTCAAAGAGTCATTGATCAGTATCAAATGACATTAGATATGTGGGAGGAGAGAATTAGAGTTTGGTATTCAGATCATAGGGGTATGTCTCGGGATGAGGCTGAAATGGAGTACCTTAAAATTGCACAAGATTTGGATATGTATGGTGTTAATTATTTTCCGATTATGAATAAAAAAGAGACTGAGTTATGGCTAGGTGTTACTCCTTTAGGACTCAATATTTACGAGAAAGAAAATAAATTACAACCAAAAACTACTTTTACATGGGCGGAAATAAGACATATTAGTTTTGATGATAAAAAATTTATTATTAAACCAGTTGATAAAAATTCGCCGAATTTTGTCTTCTTTAGTCAGAAAGTTAGGATGAATAAGTTGGTAAGTGGGCGTGGTTTTATCAAGATGGGTATGGAATGTTTTTTTTCTTGCCCTCTAGATTTTAGACTTATGTATGGGCAATCATGACCTTTTTATGCGTCGTCGAAAACCCGACTCAATGGAACTTCAACAAATGAAAGCTGCCGCCAAGGAAGAAAAACAAAGACGTCAAATAGAACGTAATCGTCTTGCGCGAGAAAAACAATTACGTGAAGAAGCAGAAAGAGACAGAGCTAATATGGAACAACGTCTTTTACAATATCAAGAAGAAATTCGATTGGCTAACGAAGCACTGGTAAGTGTCTGATTGGTTAAAACAATTACTGTTTCATCTGAAATTTAAAGAAACGTTCAGAAGAAAGTGCTGATTTACTCGCTGAAAAAAGTCGAGTAGCTGAAGAAGAAGCAATTCTTCTCAGTCAGAAAGCATCAGAGGCTGAACAAGAAATTACAAGGTTAAGATTAAGTGCAATGCGAAAAGAAGAAGAAAAAGTTACACTAGAAAGAAAAACACGAGAAGCTGAATTATTAACAGCAAGATTAGTGGAGGATTCAGAAAGAAGAGCAGCTGAAGCAAATCGACTTAAAGAAGAATTATTAAGAGCTAGAGCTGCAGAAAAACAAGCCAAAGAAAAATTGTTGGATTTTTTAAGTCGAGGATCGTTTACTGGGTCCACTACAGCGAGTCCCATTTCGGTAATATATTTTTTTGTTTCAGTGTTACCAACCTAAAGTTTGACATTAAAAAAAAAGATAAATAATTGATATTTTTAGTCTGTTTCTACGTTATATTCGGCATCGTTGAGTCAATGTTTGGGTCCAGATTTGTCACTTTTAGATGGCGATGTTGGTACATCCCCTGATCTTAATCTCACTCTTAATTCGTATGATTTGGCAAATGCTGATACTGATCAGTTATCACTTGAAATTGAAAAAGAAAGGTTTCTCTTGATTATTTCTTAAAATTTTTGTTAATTATGAAAATTTTTTTAGAGGTTTTTGTTTAGAAAAACAAAAACATTTGCAACATCAACTGAGAGAGCTCCGTACTGAAATAGCTGTTTTAAAAGTGGCTGATAAGCAAACTGAATTCGATCAGTTACATAGTGAGCAAGTTAAATTAGGTGAAAATAAGTATTCAACATTGAAAAAAAGCAAATCTGGTTCGACAAAATCCAGAGTGGCCTTTTTTGAAGAATTGTAAAAACTATATTTTCTTTCGATTTTAATGTAGATGCGATAATAAATTTTATTATTTTATAAAGATTGTTAATATTTCTTGTTTGTCCTTGTTTTAAATGCGATTCGAATTTCCCGCGTCATCAAACAGGTGTTATGAGATCAAGTTACCTTACAAGAACAAGTAGATTCTCAGTTGTTTCGTGACCTTTCACTAGCTATCTTGATTTAAATGTTGTAAGAAGGACAGTTCGCGTCTCGTGACAAATAACCAAATCAAAGGAGGAATTGCAGCAAATCACAACGGTGGTAAGTAGCCTTTTAATCTTTTAGTTTTTTTTTTCGGCCTTAGTACCGTACAAAGCATCTAGTCGGCCGGTGTAAAAATCGGGCGTCACGTGATTTTTTTTTTTCTCGCACCTGAGTGAGAGTATTGGTTCGGACCTGGGATTCATGAATGAAAACCTGGTGAATGACCTACCTAAGAGTTTGGTGACGTAATTTCTTAGATATACCGCCCACAGCTGACTTTTTATGTCTGAGACATTTATTTATTGGCCAGATTTGAAAAAGTGGGCCTACGATTTGTTGAATGATTATAAAGCAAAACTGGCAACAGCGCATTGAGGAAATTTTTTTTTGAGAAGAATTTTGCATTATTAATTGGTGATTATAAGAATATTATTATTATATGGCCTTGGACAAGCACAAAGAATGTTTATATTGATAGGTTTTTCGTTTAATATGAATTTTTATTACCAGTTTTGGCAAGTTTCTACTGGATTTATCATATTGAAAATTTTTCTTGTACCATAATTTATTTTAGTCTTTTTGGCATTTGAAATAATTGTACCCCAAGGTCAAAAAAAAAATTCGACGCAAAACTCCTTTGGGCATCGTTGACCTTTTTAGATACCTACAATTATAAAATCAAATTATACTTAATAACCAATCCAGATTTAGTGCATTTAATTCGAAAAAATTGTTCATCTGAACTCATTTATGTCGTCTGCAACAGCGCAGACATAACGGTAAATCCCTCAAGCAACATAATAAATAACATCAACCACTCATTATATAAAAAAAAAACATTCTGAATCACGAAATTTTTACTTACAGGTGTTAGGTGTAAGATGCTAATTAAACTCGTGGTTATTTGTTGGGCTTGGGTGGTATATGCCGAACCCCAACATAAGGTAAAACATACAAAAAGTGTTAATATTTCTTTTAATTAGTTTTTAAGGTGCATAATATTATTTTATACCCGGAAAAATATGCATGGTGTCAGATTACACCTATACAACAAGTAGTGGCCTCACCTGGGTATGAACCTGTCACCATTCATAACAACGTCTGTGTCGGGGCATGCTATAGCTACAGTATTCCTAGTACACAACCAGCCGAACCAGGAGAACTTTTAGGGCCCTATTGTGATAGCTGTCAGCCAGTCGAGACAAAATGTTATCACGTAAGTACATACTTTGTTAAGAAAATCATAATTTTGTTTTAAGCAGTTGGCTATTCTGTTTTTGTTTGTGTATTTTCCTGGATTGACATGCGCAAAGTATTTGCGGCAATTTCAAATTTACTTTATTAATAATGTCATCAAAGACGAGAACATTATTAAATGCATTTTTTTTTTACAGGTGACCCTTCATGCCGACAGTAAAAACACTGAGGGTCCCCGTACATTCCAAAAACGTGTCCAAATTATCCTGAAATGTTCGTGCATGTCTTGCGAGAAATATCAACGTGAAGATTGTGAAATAACTGATCAAACAACTTTTGAATTACCCCAAGATCTTTTCTCTACAAAAATTCAAGAATCAAAACCTGAAGAACCCCCAGAACTTTTTGATTTTGCTTCAAACAAAAAGAAACGTCCAGTTAATTTAAATATTGATATTGTAAATACAACAAATGAACACAAATACCAACTAAATACAAAATTAATTTCACTTTTGAAAAATATTCAAAATGAAGGAGATTATGATAAAAATCAACTAAAAGAGTTATTGAAATTAATTGAAGGCTCCGAAGATAGACTTAGTGATCAAAATTTGATGGAATTTGTAAATTATGTAAACGTGCATAATTCGGAAGATCTAGAATTGGATTTGAATCGCTTGAAAGACGTTTTAACAAATTTCAAAAAAGATCAAATTTTAGAAAAACATCGCGAATTTGGTTTACTCCAAAACCAAAAGAACAACGCAAAAATTGAACAAGACTTGAAAAAATACAACCTTCCCAACACTTTTGGCTTAGAATCGACTCAAATTAAACACAACCACCACCTGGGAGATGAGCTTCATGTCGGTGTGGATGTGGGTCACCTAGTTAAAGGCCCTCACGGCAGCTTGGCTCTCTCACCAAATATCAAAGTCGAAGAGAAACTCAATATTGATTCGGATGTTTTGAAACCGAATCACGACGGCGTTGTTATAACATATGAGAATCATGACAGGGAACGAAAAGGCAACGACATCTTAACAAACTAAATTTTTTTTTGCGTGGAAATTTGAGATTCTAGTCGTGTTTTTTGGATTTGGAGCCGTCGGTATTAAATACGTAACTGTGGTAATTTTAAGAGTACTTTTACTATTAATCTTATCTTCCAACATACAGCTTTAAGTAGTACAAAAAATTGTTTTTGGAGAGTTTTTCACTCTCGAGAAAAGGTCGGAAAAGTGTACAGTACAAGTTTAGGAATGTTTACTAATCCGGTGTCTAACAAAATTAACGAATTTTAGACAACTGTGGTATTTTTAAGCTCTTTTTGTAAGGTCGAAATTGTAAAGGCTGTGTGCTTTTTTTAGTCAAATTATTTTTTACTTTTCTTTACTTTTGTTATCATAGTTTTATATATTTTTATGTACTAATCTGTTTTTAACAAAATATATAATATATTCATTTTCTCAATTTATGCAATATTTAAATAATTTAGGGACCTGTTTTTATAGCAACAAAAAAAATTTGAATTTTTCAGTGTGATTTAAATTGAGGGCTCTGATTGGATGTAGCTTTGATATTTAAAAATCGCGCCGTTGCAATCATGTTTTTTTTTAATTAGTGAAATATTTAAAAATAAATTTATTGTTATTTAAATTTAAAAAATCTTCAGTTGAAGGTTTCTTTGATTTTATAAATAAATTTCCAATTCATAAATGTTCAAGGCTGTTTTGGAAATATTGATAATACTAAAAAATTGTTATGCTTATTATCTATAATTTTCTCATTGATTTAAACATTTAATCAAATTGTAGATAATAGTAGACAAAAGACAAGTGTTTTTTTAGTGTGAGAGAATTTCTTTTGAAACACAACTGTTAAAATTTATTATTATATCAGAAATCAGATAAGAAATATCACAAAAAAATGGGATCAATGTCCTAATTTGCCTAAATAACTCCTCAAGATAGGTAAGTAAAAAAAACTTTCTATTTTATCTCTGAATCTAAATTTAAATTTAATCCATTTCTAACATTTATTTTACTGACAAATTTAATTACCCAAAGTTTGATAAGTCCCCACTTTACACACCTTAATAATCACCTTTTAAAAACCTGACATTCTTAACAATATTTTTCCCAGATTAAAGTGCGTGGAAGTTCACATTCACAATTGTCATACTTTCATGTTCCACTTTATCCTCAAGATCCTTTCATGGACAGGTAAGTGAAAATTCAATAATTAAAAAATTGCAATTCAGGCCCAATTTACCTCTTAATACGGTTCTGGCGTACTTAATCACTGTGACTACATAAATTACACAATTTCAGCGCGTTTTTATACACAATAATCTTTCCTGTTTACAAGTGATTACAGTGAGAGGGGGATATTACGTCAAAGGGGAGGCCCAATCAGGTCCGGACTACATAACAAATAAAAAACACTTGTGATAATTGTTTAAGTGAAAAATGTGAGAGGTTGTTTGAAATTATTTTGTTTGAATTACGCGCGCTTTTGTGCTTCCGGTCACGTGACGCAACTAAATTGTAATTAGCCTATTTTTTTGGCAGAATATAATTAGCATAATTACAGACTATATTTTACAGTAATTTTTACGATTTACCAATAAAAATTAATACCAATAAAATTAAGTTTTATAATTTAAGAATATTGTGGTAGTGCTTCCGGTTAGTCACGTGACTATCCCATCTGTCATTAGTGTCATTTTCACGAAGATTCACGAATTTTCTGTCGATTTTTTAACGTGTCTTGAGAGCTACTGCTGGTTTTAAATTAATCCAGTGATTAAAAATATCAACGTTCGTAAATAATTCCATGTGTCCTTCACGAAAGCGTTTAAAATAACCAGTGTCGTCAAAAATCAAGTGTAATCCGGTGATTCTACCAACTTGTTAAAAAAATTTAAATTTTTGTCAAATTTCATAATGAAAATGAAGATTTATAAGGTTTTAATATTAAATAAAGTTATTAGAAGCCCTTTGACTGTCTTTAGTAGTGAAAATTCGTTTTAAATAATCAATTTATAAAAAGTGAGGTTAGGTGACGTTGACTCGAATTTTTCGGTGTTTTTTAATGTTTAATAAGTTAATTATTATGTGTACGAGTGATTTAAATAGATACAATTATTTAAGCAAGTGCTTGGATAAAGTTAGCGGAATTGTAACTAATAAGATGCATAATGTAGAATCAAGCTTTGTCACGTGCAGCATTGGATACAGGGCAAGAAACGATCCTGGCGACTGACAAAAATTACAAGGAGGCTGCCAGGATGGCTATTTGACACTCACTTGATGCCTTCCCCCTGATTGATTTGATGTTTGATGTCCAGGTGAGAGGTAGCCCCCATTTTTGATGGATCAGTTGCGTAATTGGATTGGTAGTTGATGATTCATACAAGAGATAAGCAAAAAGAATACCTTGCAGCAAATTATCACTTTTTTTTCTCTCCTAATAATTTATTTCGAGAACATTTCAAGGACATTTAAAAAAATTGTAATTGCTGGGAAATTTGTGACCCCTAAGTCAAGGATAAGCGAAGTTCAGATGATAAATTTATGTTTGGCTCAAGTTGTAGATGTCCTATTTTTAAGATCAATCTTCAGTTTTGCAGTTTATACCGATTTTTTTTTGACACGTGTCTAAATATGGGAATTGATAAAAATAAATTAAGTATTCTAAATTTATAGAAATGTGACGACGCACGCACTAATGAATATTATATTTAGGAACTGTTTTTTTTTTTAATTTCAATAAATTTGTCCGAGTTTTCTCGGAAATGCAATACCTACTTGGATTATTTTTGTTTAAATCACAATTAATTTTTCACAACTACCAATTCAAAATCAAATTCGCTACTTACTACCCCTTTTCTCAGATTTCTGATAACTATCTTTAACCGTGAAGATTAGAAGTTGGTAGTATTGTGGAAGTTGATCAGAAGAAAAGAAAAAAAAAGAGAGAAAGAAACGAACACTAAATGTGATGAAAAACGGGAAAAGTTAGTGAAAACGTACTTAAGTTTTGCGTTACTTAAACTGTTGTTACTTAAAAAAGTGATTTTTGTGCAATTATGGCTTTCTTCAAGAAGGACTATTCTCGGTTCTCTTGGAAAAGCAAGAAACAGGATAAAACAGTCCAGGAGCAACACGCCGGGCTGTTAAAAGGTTAATTGGCCAGAATTGCGTTTTTTTTTTTCAAGAAAGATAAATTCAAATTATTTATTTATTTATTTATTTTTTCTGGGAGTAGGTACCATGCAACCCCCTGGTCATTTAATGTACATAAACAAAGGACAAGATGACGAAATGGAAATATTTTTTTTTAAAACGAGCAAAATCAAAATCGTTATTACATACTTAGTAACAGTACTTACATGTGGAATTTTGCGACTTATTTTTCATTGGATACCACATTGGTATATCTTTGCTACATGTCTTAAATGTCCAATTAATGAAGCGGAAAAAGTACTAATCAAGGTTAAAAATTATAAATTAAATTTTACTTTTTTTTCAAAATTATTCTTCAGGAAATTTTCGGAGGAAAACATAAAATATACTACGTTAAAAATTTAAAAGTTTTAACACCTGAAAGTATACAAAAACTTAAAGATGATGATGAAAATTTACTTAATTCACATCACGTGACTGTAAGAGAAAATAATCCGACGTTGTCGGTGCATTTCGAAAATGGAGAATTTAGAGACCTGGATAGGTAAGTAAAATTACTGTAGTAACCACAAATAGTGTGCTGGTTCTGGACTAACGAGTAACCTAATTGTTTATTATTCAAGGCTCTTAATGTTTACTTGCAAAAAAGTAACTTACATTTGGGATAGTCAAAAACGAGAATTTATAAAGTTACGAGGTCTAGATCAAGGTGTTGCTAGTGATATCTTACACAGAAATAAAGGATTGACAAATGGAGAACAATTTACAAGGTTTTTTTTTAAAAAACATCTTGTTTTTTTATTTAATTATTTTTTCTAGACGGCTAGTCTATGGTTCAAATAAAATAACTGTAAAAGAACTATCAATTGTCACACTTCTCTTTCTTGAAGTCCTAAATCCGTTTTATATTTTTCAAATTGGTAGTTTTATTTTATGGTTTTTGGACGATTATTACTGGTATGCGGCTGCAATAATAACAATGTCAGTATTTGGAATTAGTATGACAGTTAGACAAACACGAAAAAATCAACGAAAATTAAAATCAACAGTACATAGTTCAGATGTTTGTACAATTTTGAGAAAAATTCCTAAAAATTTAGATGGTTCTGGTGATATTTCCTATCAAACTGAATCAATTTCTACAGAACTTCTAGTACCAGGAGATGTTCTAGTTATACCATCACATGGTTGTGTCATGCATTGTGATGCTATTTTGTTAACAGGAAATTGTATTTTAAACGAATCTATGTTGACTGGTGAGTAATTTATCATTAATTAATTTGTTTTGGTTGATTTACTGCGTCATATTTCATTTAATTGGTTATCATTATCAATCAAAATTTTAGATGAGTTCATTGACAAGTTTATTGATTGATTTCATTTTTTTTTTAGTCAAAGGATTAATATCAAAATATTTTGTTAGCATTTTTTAGAATCACTTATTATACAGGGAAGATACTAATTTTTTTTAAATCAAGGCCTCATAGATTGTAGTATGAAGAAGGTATTAAGCCTTTTTTTTTGTTTCTTAAAACCACACATTTGAACATAAATTCGTTTTTTTGCCAAATACAAATGTGGAAACCAGGATAAACGCTGTCATACTATAATCTAGGAGGTCGTGTGTTCTTACTTTGAGCTACCTAAATGGTATTCGTTAACATCTAAATAAAATAAAAAACTCAATGCACCTCTTTATTTTAGGTGAATCAGTTCCCGTCACAAAAACAGCTTTACCAAATCTTTCGGATTTAATTTATGATCCTAAAGAACATGCGCGACATACACTATTTTGTGGCACTCAAGTCATCCAAACTCGATATTTTGGTAATGAAAAAGTACTTGCAGTAGTTGTGAGAACTGGATTTTCTACAGCTAAAGGTAAAATTAAAAAAAAAGTAACAATATTTTTAAATAACAATTATATGATTAATTACAGGTAGTCTAGTTCGGAGTATATTATATCCCCCACCTGTTGATTTTCGTTTCGAGAAAGATTCCTACAGATTTGTTATTTTATTAGCTGGAGTAGCATTAATTGGATTTATATATACAGTGGTCACAAAAGTACAGTTAAAGTTGAAAGATAACAAGTTTTTTTAATGTCTAATTTAAGGTTATGAGGGGCGTGTCATCACGTGATTTAGTAATTGAAGCATTTGATTTGATAACGATTGTAGTCCCGCCTGCACTTCCAGCTGCCATGACAGTTGGGCGGTTCTATGCACAAATTAGATTAAAAAAGAAGAAAATTTTTTGTATTTCTCCAAGGACTATTAATGTTTCAGGATCTATTGATTGTGTCTGTTTTGATAAGGTTTGTGTGTTAATTTGATGTTAAATTTAAAATTTATTTATTTTTTATTCAGACTGGAACTTTAACTGAAGATGGTTTAGATCTCTTATGTGTGGTACCAATAAAACAAAAGAATTTCCATATGCCAATGAAAAAAGTCAGCTCAATGCCTTATGATACTTTTGTTTGTGGTTTAGTTTCTTGTCATTCATTAACAATAATTGATAAACAAATAGTAGGTGATCCTCTTGATTTAAAAATGTTTGAAAGCACAAAATGGGTAATGGAAGATCATGATGTTGCTGATAATAATAAATTCAATATGATTTTTCCAACGGTTTTAAAACCGCCAAAAAATCGAGAAAATCAAAATTTGGATGATTTACAAATTGGAATAATTCGTGAATTTCCATTTTCGAGTAGTTCACAAAGAATGGGTGTTATAATAAGAAAATTAGGAGCACAACATTTTGAATATTACTCAAAAGGTTCACCGGAAATGATTTTGAATTTTGTTCGTAATGATAGTGTCCCTGATGATTTCCATGATGTTCTTGAAAGTTATACTCAAGAAGGTTATCGTGTTATTGCATTGGCTCACAAAGAATTAAAATTATCTTATGCTAAAGTAAATAAAGTACAAAGAGACGTAATTGAAAAAGATATGACCTTACTAGGATTAATAGTTTTAGAAAATCGATTAAAACCAGAAACTACACCTTGTATACAAGCTTTAAATGATGCAAATATTCGTGTAATTATGGTAACAGGTGTGTACCAATCAAATTGAGATTTTTACTATCACGTGACACATTTTTGTTTTAGGTGATAATATTTTAACAGCATTAAGTGTAGCAAAAGATTGTGATATTGTAACACCTGGTCAAAGTATGATAACTGTAAATAGTGATAACAGTACACCACCACAACTCTACTACACCCTTACCAACACAAAAAATAAAACTTCAAATGAAATAAGTGTATTATCAAATTCTGCCAGTATAGTCAGTCTTGATACTATTGAAAGTCAAATTCAAAGCATTACTACCAACAGTACAGTAAAAAATGACATTAAAAAACCACATAGTTTATATAATAATTATCGATTTGCAATGACAGGAAAAGTTTGGGGTGTTGTTAAAGATTATTACCCCGAATTGTTACCAAGATTAGTCACTAGAGGAACAGTTTTTGCAAGAATGTCACCCGAACAGAAGCAACAATTAGTTCAAGAATTACAAAATTTGGGCTATTGTGTTGGTAAGTTAGTTCATTTGTTATCAACGAGATTTAAACATATTTTGTAGCAATGTGTGGTGATGGTGCTAACGATTGTGGCGCTCTCAAAGCAGCACATACTGGAATCTCTCTATCTGAAGCTGAATCATCAGTTGCAAGTCCTTTTACAAGTCGTAATGCAAATATTTCATGTGTTTTAAATGTGATTAAAGAAGGTAGAGCTGCTTTGGTTACTAGTTTTGGTATTTTTAAATATATGGCTGCGTATAGTTTATGTCAGTTCGTTTCAGTACTAATTTTATATAGTATTGATTCGAATTTAACCGATTTGGAATTTTTATATATTGATTTATTTATAATTTCAATTTTTGCTTTTTTCTTTGGAAAAACTGAAGCGTACAATGGAAAATTAGTCAAAGAGACACCGTTAAGTAGTTTGATGAGTGTTAGTCCGATTTTATCATTATTATTACAAATGTTATTAGTGATTGGAATACAAGTTGGTGCTTTTGAACATTTGCAATTACAAAGTTGGTATAAACAATTTGAACATGATAAATTGGATAAAGATCAGGTGGGATGTGTGGAAAATTTTGTAATTTTTACTGTTTCAAGTTTTCAATATATAATTTTGGCGGTTGTTTTTTCAAAAGGGAAGCCTTACAGGAAAAGTATTTTTTCTAATTATGGATTTTTAATAACTGCAATTTTAATGGTGATATTTTCAATTTATTTAGCTTTATGGCCGGCTGAATTTTTTATAACTCAATTTGAGTTAGTTTTACCACAAGAATTTAATTTCCGTTTGTATTTATTAGGTTATGCTGCAATTAATTTTATTTTAAGTATTTTTATCGAACAAGTAATTATTGATTATGTGGTATTTAAAAAATTGCGTTTTAAGTTTCACAATATTAATAAATCTAAACGTAAATATCTAGCAATTGAAAGAGATATTAATTTAGATACAAAATGGCCAGTTTTAACTTCTGATTTTAAATCAGCTGCAAGTCCTTTAAATCCATTACCAACTTGTACTGCTGAAATTGTTATAGAAAAAGAAAAGTTTGATAAAAATCATGTTTTAAATAAATTGTATGAAGAAAACGTGAATTATAGTCCGGGTAAACAAAGTTTGCAAAGTTATATACCTAATGGTCAATTATTACAAGATGATCTTCCGTTTTCTAGTTTGCCTTCCGAGTCTAGTCCTAGTTTAAGTGAGACTTTTAAAAGCTTTCCAAGTGGTAATACAAGTTATGATTTAGCTAATTCTCAAACAAATATAGCTGATCTTCCATTTGATTCAGTAACTGTATGTATTCCAAATCAAGATAGCGGTGGTGATTGGGGTGATCCCCCACAAAACTTATCAAGTTTTAATTCATTCGGAACAAGTCCGAAAAATACGAAAGATAGTGTTAAAGAATTAGAAATGAATTATTTAGAAAATAGGTGAGATAGAATTTTAGATTTAGGTTATAAATTAGGCCAATTTTGGCTCACAAGTATTAAATGTGTATCTCTTAGCTAAAAAAAAATATTTATCTATTCATATCATGCTATTAAAAGGGTATTTATGGCTTTACTAAGTTCCTTTATTTTTACAATTTTATAAATGTAATTTTTAAACTTCCTTAGATTGTGTACTTAGTAAACTAATAAAAGTTATTTGTTTGCTCAATTATTCATTACAAACTTACCGTTTCCACATGAATCCTTCCTTTATTAATCCCGGAAAAATTAAAATACAATATTAATTTTAAAAATATTAGTTTTTTATTAATATTATAAAGTATATAATAAAATATGTGAAAGAATAACACTCCACAAATGGTAACACACAAAATAATTTAGTGATAATTCTGAGGACCCACAATTACTGAAAATACAAAAAAGCTGTCAGATTTCTTTGAGATCAATCTGAAACTCACAATCTTTGGCGCAATATACTTGATTTAAAACTATAAAAAGGACTATGAATCTAGTCCTCGTGATTTACGTTTAATTCTTGCATAAGGCCCCACATCTGGATCCATAACAAAATCATATAAAACTGCCGTCCATGAATTATGTTGTGGCAGAGTATCATAAAATTCTGGTGCAATTTTTTTCACCTAGAAAATTTTTTCAGTGTCACACGAATTGTATATTTTTTAAATTTTTACCTCAGGTAGACGTGACCCAGGTACGTAAGGAAAATCATGATGTTCGTTATGGTATCCTACATTAAATGTAATCCAATTTAAAGGTCCGTAATAACTATACGTTTCATAACCTTTTTTAAACATGTAATGCTCAGATATAAAATGCCCAGCGACTGGGTGTAAACCCATTGCCATCACAGAACCGAAAATTAAATATCCTAATACTCTACCACCTACAAAATTAAATATTAAATTGTGTATTTTTTATTTCGGAGTTTTTGTACCAAAATAATAGACAACAATTGCATCGAAAATTAATTGTATCACAGTATTAACAAGTTCAAGCATTGTTGGTGGTTTAGGGTATGTTACTAAAGGTCTAAATGCGTAAAAGAAGGGTTGGAGTAAAACCCAAATAAATTTCCCAAATGTTGTACAAAAAAGTTTTGCTTCTAGGTATGTAGGGATGTCAGTATCTTTGATTTCGTCCCCTTGATACTAAAAAAAAATGAATTAATGTCGGAATTCTATATTTTGTCTCAACCATCTGGAACCCATTACTAACTTGTCTACACATAAAAAACCGTATAATTACTCATAAACCCCCTTAAATACCTTATGATGCTCCAGGTGGTATTTTCTAAAGCTGATAGAAATCGGTATCCCAATAGGTAAATTAGCAAAAAATCCAAACATTTTATTCCACATAGGCCTCCCATGTCCAAACGCCAAATTATGTGAAATTTCATGTACAGCTAAAACTTCAAAATTAGCCACACCTCTCACCACTACCATCCCCTCAAATCACCTAACATCAATGAATGATTGATAACGCCCCCAAAACAATACGCCACTAAAAAAATAACCGGCCACGATTTATCCTTCATGATATAAATCATCACGAATTGTGTTAGAACCATCATGGTAACCACCCATTTGAAATTAGGGTCGTAGCCAAACAATTTCTTGATTTGTGGATACTTTTCTATAAGAAAATTTGAGTTAAAATGAAAATGGGTTGGGGAATCCTAACCTAGAATTATTTTTCGCCGGCTTGCATGGGGCTCCTCGGTGTATACCCATTCAAAGTCGGTTCGTGATACGTGTTGACCCATCCTCACTTAACTAAAACCGACACTTTAATTCACATAAATTTATTTTTTATCACATATTTTTGCTAATTGCAGTTACGTCACTGTCAATTTTGACAGTCGGATTACCAACTTAAAATTCACTTGTGATGCCAACTCAGGCTTGAAAAGCACTAATTCTGAATTTTTGTCACGTATGCCAGTGAAGTTAAAATGAGTCATAAAGTACTTAAGAGGGCGCCTGAGATATGCGAATTCGGTAGATGGCGAACGTGTTGTCGTGCAAACTGATTTAAGGGTTCCCTGGGGGGCCAATCCTTCGACAACAACAAACATTACAAAAGAGAAAGTGAGGCAGCTTACAGATAAAGATTCAATGCTTGTCTCGGCGGTTTTTTAACAAACGTTCTTTCCGATTAACTCGGTAAATAGTCTCCAAAGTCGATACTTTTTGGGAATTTCACCACAACAGATGTATATAAAAAATCGTCAGAGTGAACAGCTCGTTATGGACAATGCATTCGTAAAAAAAATTCGTGCAAAAATGTTACCATTCCTTCAGGATTAGCCCCAAACGTATTCATGACGTATTAAGCATAAAAAAAATGTTATAAAAAATGTCAAACCGAGGTAAAGGTCAGTGAACGGACTGAACGCAAAGTTTGGTTACTGTCTGATAGATGGCGCTATAAGAACATAAATAAAGAAATGTCAAATCTGTCAAATTTCTGTAATAAACATTGATTTACATATCTCACTATTTCTCAATAAAGTAGTCATATAAACAATACCTGCAAATAATATTGTGGAATATGTTTATTTATTTATTCCAGTTTAACGTTAACGTGTCTCATCGAACAATTGAGGTTATGTTGTTGTTTAACGGATTGTTGCTAACTTTTTTTTTGACTATAAAATTTAATACGTAGGAAATTAAACAGTCCATGTGATGTATTATTAAAATCGTAAGTAAAATATTAACAAACAGTATTACACTATCCTTGTGTAAGGTACTCTTTTCTTCAATGCTCAAATGAGAATATTATATTATAACCCGGATTTGCCAATTGAAAGCTGCTCCAGTAACCAGTACATACCTAACAAGATGTATGCACATCCCTTGGCCTGGTATAGCAATGTGCAAAAGCTGTGTTGTAGGTATGTAAAATACTGTACTTTATTAGTACTAAAAATATTGTGACAGCAGAAAGGATGGGCATTATTATGTATCAACCTAAGAATGAGTGGCTACAAATGAAGCTACATAAGTTCTACTCATTGTCTTGGTGCTTTCATGTGAAAAATATTTTTCTTCAAAAAGACCACCTATAATTTAAAACGAATTAATTTTCAAACAGTGCTACATTTGTATGTATTTTATCTACTAAAAACTTTTACAACCATCCTTTATTACTAAGTAAGTGAAAGTCGAGTACAACAGATCACACTTTAAAACGATCCCTGCGTGGAACAGTGTCAAAAATCCTAATATCTCTTATTCGAAAGAATAAGTTTGTAAATAGTTTTGGTAAGCTCTCATTACGCTATACTAGTAAGGGATGATTATAAAATTTTATAGCAGCCAAAGGACGCACAGATATACTCTACATTCTTTTTGAGAAAAAGATTAATGAATGATAACAACAAACAATAATTGTAACGTAATTTATTTTATCTTACAAAGGATATGAAATGTTATGGTAGTTGGTATTATTATTAAACAGTATCGCACTAAACCACTGTTTTTTACTATCTGCAAACGATCAAATAAATTCCACCATTTATTAAAAAGAAATTTTGAAATATGAATTAAATATTGTTATACCTATTTCACTAAAATTGGTAATTTATAGTTATTTTGAAGGGGTATTAAAACCTACTATGAAAATGAAACTAGTATGAATTATAATTAAATCACAATGTTGTCCTGGTCTTATCTGTACTTACTTCAAACCAACCACTCTTCTTTGCCTTCTTATGTCTTATCATTTATCATTATGACATTAAAAGAAACTACATAAATGATAATTATTTTACAGTGAGTGGCAAAAGTATGGAACATCTAAAATAACTTCAAAACTATTGATTTTTAAAAAAATCGTTCGAACAGGTCAATTTTATTTTTAAAATGCGTATTTGTAAAAAAAATTATACAGAGTGTTTTAAAAATGCGATACTGACATCAACTTTGGTTTTTTAAATGGCACTTTATATTTTTTATTGCATTTTTGGATTCTATACCAGATTCTAGACATATTTTATATACGATGTCTAAGAAAAAATGCTATTACTATTGAATTTTTTTTATTATTAACGGAGATTTGACTGATTGGGAAAAATTAAAATAAAAGAACATTTCAGCTGACGTTTCGGTTCTTCACTGCAACCTTTTTCAAAGCTTGCAGTTTGCAGGCAGCAAAGTTGGAGTAAAGAACCGAAACATCAACTAAAATGTTCGTTTAATTTAATTTCTCCCAATCAGTCCAATGCCCGATAATAAAAAAAAATTCAAAGTTGATGTGATAACTAGTTTTTGAGAAAAGTTGAAAAACACTTTTAGCAGACTCACCCTGTATATTAGAATATATATTTTTTTCATATTATGTAAAATAATATAATTTTGTCATGCAAATATTACTTTAGTTATCCAACTTTTTAAAATTATTGTCAAAAAGTATAAGTATCTAGTAATTTTTCTCAAAAAAAATTTAAAACACAGGACATGTCCGTTTCCTACAATAATAATTGTAAAATTAAACTTTCATTAAAAATTTTCATGTAATAAGTTTTAAACAACAAAGGTATTTCTTTCTGGAAAGAGGTTTGTGCAAATTGAAAATAAAAAAAATATGTCTAATAATTTGCATAATAATAACGAACGATCCAAAAGTCCTGAAAGCTCAATAAGCTATGGAAAAAAGAGCAAGATACAGTAATCATGTTTGAGGATTGTGCGTCTTTTAGAATACCAGAAGCATCTCAGAAGGTATCAGAAATGAATTTCAGTTTTTTTAATGTTGGTTTGCTCCTGAAAACTAACTTTAACTTGTTCATATTATTGTAACTGTTGCTGACTATATTTCTAGCACAAAACACAGATTAGTTACCTTATTTTCTAACAGAATTTCGCACAATAATTTCTGACATGTAAGATGACACTAATAATTAATTGGAAAAAACCAAACCTCATTTTCATCTAAGCCTGCTTTGATTCCATGGCTTTTGGGTCGCTCTTTATATAATTGTTAAAAATTTTTTGATAGGCACTGCAAAAATTGTAAATTATAAACAATTATATAATTTTATATAAAATAACATGATTGTGAGCTTGCGAATTATTTTAAATAATTTTGATCATAGTTAAATGCAATGGTTTTATACTATGGCAATGGTTCATTCATGAGAGAAATTCGCTGTTTGGCAATAATTGACAGACTAAGGTCCGGTTTCTGGAAACGAATTTAACTGGCCCGTTAGTTTAACCGTGGTTTAAAGCAAGAAATGGGTTTCTGAAAACTCGGTTTAAATTTAACTCTGCAAATTTGCACAGTTAAACTAACGCGCCACTTGGGCGAGTTAAATTAAACTGTCAACAATAAAATCTGAGAAGTGTGGTTATGTCTTTGTATTTTCCGTGCTTTCTTGGCTATGGAGGCTATCTTTTGGAGTCTTATCTTTTTGTTAATGGGGGGGGGGCGCTTTAGGCCTTCGCCCTCGTGAATTGGAGTCCCATCTTAAAGCCTTGGTTTTTTGACTATAGAGGCCCCATTTAGGGCTTTGGCTCTTTCGCAATAGCTCATCGCGGCATCGCACGGTCGTAGCTATATCCCTCACTTAAAATATGCTCAAATTGCAATCGGTAATAATGAGCAACCACTTGTACCATACCGAATGAACAAGAAGGCAAAGCTCTAAAAGAGAGCCCCTATGGTCAAGAGGGCAAAAGTCTAAATCGGAGCCCTCATGCTGAAAGGGACGAAGCCTTAAAAGCGAGTCTCTAATATCAATTGTTGCAATAAACAATTAATTTAATTGTAAACAACAATTAAAAATTTATTTGCGAAATATTAGTATTGCAATTAATACTTTAATCAATTAATCTGTAAAGTAAAAAATTAACTGATTATTGCTCAACACTGACCAAGGGTTATTCGGGACATTCGGGTGTTTAGAGAACGAGCGAATTCATTTAAAAAATACTCAGATCCCGAATTTCGTGTTCGATAATTTTTTTTTAGCCAACGTAGCGGCATCGGTTTCTTTGTTCTCAATGATACTAATGATAGATTTATATTTTGTGGTCAACACAAAATGTGTTACACGTTCTATTTTTTTATCACTTTTTTGAGACATTTTAAGTCCTGTCACTACGATAAATACAAATTTGGACACATCGGAGGTGGCGCCATCTTATAGTATTTTAGCAAACTGTTAGATAAAACAACAACCACGTTTTAACGGAGAGTTAGCTAACTGAGAGTTAAATTAATTGACGTATGTATCGAGAAACTCGACACTGTTTTAACTCTCCGTTAGTTTAAACTCCCATCAGCTAACTGCCGGTTTAAATTTTCTTTCAGAAACCGGACCTAAATCGCACGCTATCGAAGCGGCAGAACGACGGCCACGGCGTATAAATCCTTATCAGTTAGCAGTTTTTTGTACCAAAAAATATTTTATATTATTACTTATTAATCTATCAGCGCCACCAAGAAGACAATAGCAAAACTATGTTTGCGTCTTATCAGACAAGGTTGACCTTGGGTCTGTCAGGGGCGGTCTTAAAAAGATTATAAAATAAGTGCGTCACGTGATTTGTTTATCTAATGATTAACACAAATGGAGTTTTGATGTTTAATATTTAAAAAAATGTGGTTTAACGAGGCCCCGGTGGGATTCGAACCCACGATCTCCTGTTTACTAGACAGGCGCTTTAACCAACTAAGCCACGGCGCCGTTGCTTTAAACTTTTTTTAACCTAAAATTTAAGCTACAGTGGTTATCACTGAAATTTTTTATGATAAGAATATTTTTCAAGGTTTTTTAAAATTAGCACAATTATAAGTTTTAAATTTTACTAGTATTTACTTACCGTAAACAATGTAAAAAGTAGTGTAAACTTGCAGATTTTTTAATAAATTTATAACAGAGTTTATTGCTCAAATGAAGACGATTTGATTTCACTTGAAGTGCCAGGTGTTGGTATTTTATCTTTATTTGTGTAAAAATTTTTCATTAGAAGTGATTACGAATCAGTTAAATGTTCAGTCTGCTCGTTATTTTGCATATTTAGGACAGAGTTTATCATTTTTATAGTTTTTTTTCTAGAAAAAATTTGCTGTTATTAGTAATTCATGAGTATTTTTGTTTGAATTGTATGAAGTAAATAGTTTAAGATAAAACAATTCTAAAATCATTAATATGTTATAAAAATTTATAGTTTCATTTAAAAAGAAACATGTTATTCGATAGTAGGTATTATAAGATAAGTAAATTATTTTATAACAAGTTATTTTGTGTTGACTAAATTGTCTCGTCTTTCATATGTTTTTATTAAATTTTATTAACAAAATAACTTACAATCTATTTTTTAATTTTCAATTAAATTTATGGCAATAATCAATATTTTTATCCGGAAACTCTTGTCGTCCTCATTGATTTTTATTCGAGCGTTCGGTATTGGAATCCAAATTTATTATTTTTTTGTGAGACGATCTCATGTTAAAAGCGAATCAATATTTTTATTTGTTTACATTTTAGTTGCTTGTAAACAGTTTATAAAATTGAAATGTTTTTAAACTATGAAAAGATTTTTTTAAAATATAAACACACAAAAAATTTGTTTGTATTCTGAACAAACAAAATTCGCATTAAATAAAAAATTGGAAACTTTAGATAGACGGATCCACTTCCTTCCGAATTCATAACTTTTAGGTAAAGAAAACTAAACTTTAAGCTATCAAAGCAGACGTAGCCAAGAGACTTTAAAAGCTTTCAAGTCGATTAGGAAAATGTGAATCGACATATATTTTAATAAAGAAAAGAATATGCAAATTTTTTATTAAAATATTTTAGATAAATATTAATATTTTTTATACCTTTTTATAGTAATCACTGTAAAACAAAACGTAGATCACACGGAAATTGATTTATAGTGATAAATTTTTTACGAAAAATGTTTATTAAATGTTATTTATAAGTTGTTTTATTTATACAACTGTTTAAATTGAGTACACTATAACGTATTGCCTACCTATAGAGACCTGGAATGTAAATTGTGTATTCGAAATACACTCTATGTGAATTTTAGGTTGCCTAGATTTAATTTTCAAATTTAAAAATATCTAAACATTTTTTTTATTTAAGTGAACTTTAAGAACAAACTAATTTTTTAATATTTTTTTTATATTGAAAGTAAAATAGTAATTAATTTGTTACATATACAATTTAAAAAAATATTCCTACAATAAGTAACCCGGCGCATTCACCATTTTTAAACTCTTATGGATTATTTAATTATATATTTATTTATCGATTATTAAAATCAAGTAATCAGTATTTAGAAAAACTATTTGCAAAAATAAAGTTTTAAAGCGACCTCTGCAATAGGTGTTAAGTATTAGAAAAATAAGTACTCTTATATGTTAATTACTTTGACATTAAAAAGAATTATTTTTTGTTGTATTGGAATATAAAATTATAAAGTTTAAATAATTGTTATATTAATATAATTATTGTTAATTGTAATAAAAGTCTTCAGACTTTTAAGCAACCCACCTGACAGATCAGGACAACGTTTCAGGACAACGTTATTTAGCGAACGATATTTAAATTATTATTCAAGGTGGCATAAAGTGCACTTCAAAGTCTATTTAAGAATGTAGTTAAAATTAATTTTCTTTTTCGATTGTTTTATGTAAAATAATAATTATTAAAATAAAAACGCAGAAAAATTTAAAATTGTGTTTCAGTGTTTGACTTGTTTTGACATATTTCTTTTCATGATTTTGCAAAATTTGAATAGTAAATGAAAGGTGGCTTTATAAGACTTGGGGTGAAATCACATAAGAGATATTTTTGGAAACGTTGAATTATGATTGACGCTTTTGCCAACATTGTTATACTAAAAAGAAAAAAGTACTGATTGAGAATATTTTAATAATAATTAAAACTTGTAAATACTACTTAATGTAAATAAATATTGAGGTGTTAAGTTTTTTTGAGTTAGAACAGCTGTCAAAACACATAAATAGACACACATTTTTGACAGATAAATTTTAAAAGAGTTGTTGGATAGTTGGAAGTGGTTGGCACGCGTGGTTTCTGTTAATTCTAACTTAGAAAATATAAAAAATTAATAAAAAAAAAATCGATGTGAAATGCCACTCAAAATTTTGAATAAAAAATTATAAATTAAAACAGAAATCAGCAATTTCAACAAAGTCATAAACTGTACATAAAGACTTACTTAAAGCATCTTCTTCTGCCACAACTGTTGGGTGGCGAATCCCCTCCTTCTGCTTCTTTCGAACTTACCTTTAATCCTGAAATTGGTGCTTCTTCTTCTGCCTTATGTGGCGAATCCCCTCTGCTTCTTTCGGACTTACTTTTAATCCAGATTTCCAGCGATGTCTCCTGTTTTGTCCTATATTTCGTTTAATAATTAAAAGTACGCAACTTTGAGCGGCTGTGATGCGTTCGATTCGAGAGCTGGCACACGACTGATTCAAAGCCAAATAATGATAAATTTACAAAAAATAACAAAAAATGTCTATTATATCACCGTATGTTGAAGCGCCTTTGTGTTTTCTTTGAGTAATAAATCATCGTATTATGTAAGCAATTAGTTCAAATAATAAATTAATAATGTATTTAAATATTTAGGTATGTACATAAACAGTTTTGTTTTCAATTTATAGCTAATTACGAAAATAGCACCGAAAAGGCAATAATTAATTTTATTTAAACAAATGAGACTAAACATTGTTTAAATAGCTACGTTATTACTAATTGAAAAGTGAGGTCAAAAATATTTTGTCAACATTTTACGCAATCACAAAAAACTGTTTACATATTCTAAAGGCTCAGTATATATATATATATATATATATATATATATATATATATATATATATATATATATATATATATATATAGGGTTTCCCAATTTTATTTCTATTGTAAGTCTTAATAATTTAAAATGTACAATAATTTAAAATTAATTTAAAAAAAAATCGATGTGAAATGCCACTCAAAATTTTGAATAAAAAATTATAAATTAAAACAGAAATCATCAGCAATTTTAACAAAGACATAAACTGTACATAAAGTCTTACTTAAAGCATCTTCTTCTGCCACAACTGTTGGGTGGCGAATCCCCTCCTTCTGCTTCTTTCGAACTTACCTTTAATCCTGAAATTGGTGCTTCTTCTTCTGCCTTATGTGGCGAATCCCCTCTGCTTCTTTCGGACTTACTTTTAGTCCAGATTTCCAGCGATGTCTTCTGTTTTGTCCCATATTTCGTTTAATAATTAATAATAAATAAAAGTACGCAGCTTTGAGCTGATGCGATGCGTCCTGTTCGAGAGCTGTCACACGACTGATTTCAAACAAAGACAAATAATAATAAATTTGCAAAAACAACAAAAACTGTCTATTATATCACCGAATGTCGAAGCGACTTTATGTTTTTCAGTAATAAATCATCGTATTATGTAAGCAATTAGTTCAAATAATAAATTAAAAATGTATTTAAATATTTAGGTACATAAACAGTTTTGTTTTTAATTTATAGCTAATCACGAAAATAGCACCGAAAAGGCAATAATTAATTTTATTTAAACAAATGAGACTAAACATTGTTTAAATAGCTACGTTATTACTATTTGAAAAGTGAGGTCAAAAATCTCTTGTCAACATTTTAGGCAATCACAAAAAACTGTCTACATATTCTAAAGTCTCAGTATATATATGTATAGGGTTTCCCAATTTTATTTTTATTATAAGTTTCAATAATTTAAAGTCTACAATAAATTTAAAAAAAAATCGATGTGAAATACAACTCAAAATTTTGAATAAAAAATTATAAATTAAAACAGAAATCATCAGCAATTTTAACAAAGACATAAACTGTACATAAAGACTTACTTAAAGCATCTTTTTCTGCCACAACTGTTGGGTGGCGAATCCCCTCCTTCTGCTTCTTTCGAACCTACCTAAAATCCTGAAATTGGTGCTTCTTTTTCTGCTTTATGTAGCGAGTCCCCTCTGTTTCTTTCGGACTTACTTTTAATCCAGATTTCCAGCGATGTCTTCTGTTTTGTCCCATATTTCGTTTAATAATTAACAATAAATAAAAGTACGCAGCTTTGAGCCGATGCGATGCATCCTGTTCGAAAGCTGACACACAACTGATTCTGTCTATTATATCACCGAATGTCGAAGCGCCTTTGTGTTTTTTAGTAATAAATCATCGTATTATGTAAGCAATTAGTTCAAATATTAAATTAAAAATGTATTTAAATATTTTGGTACATAAACAAGATGTTTCGAGTTTTGTTTTTATTTTATATCTAATCACGAAAATAGCGCCAAATAGACAATTAATAATTTTATTTAAAGAAATGAAACTAAACATTGTTTAAATAGCTACGTTATTACTAATTAAAAGGTGAGATCAAAAATTTCTTGTTAACATTTTACGCAATCACAAAAAAATGTTTACGTATTTTAAAGTCTCAGTTTATACATATACAGGGTATCCCAATTTTATTTCTATTGTTAGTCTCAGTTTATATACAGAATGTACCAATTTTATTTATACACGATTTCAGCCCAAGTGTTACAAAGTCACCTCTGAAATTTATTTTTCAAACTCTCCAAAATATCGAAGAGACATATATCAAAAACAAGTCAAACCCTGAAATACAATTTTAAATTTTTCCGCGTTTTTATTTTAATAATTATTAATTTACATAAAACATTAAAAAAAATAGTTATAACTACATTCTTAAATAGACTTCGGACTTTATGCCACCTTGAATAATAATTTAAATATCGTTCGCTAAATAAGTAAAAAAAATTCTCAAAATTTATTCGCCATAAAAAGTACCAAGAACGTTGTTCTGAGGCTGCCGTATGACGTCATGTGAAAACGCCTAATTAAAGTAGTAGAAAAAATTAGAATGTCGTCTGCCATATTTTATGCAATTCTAGCGGTCTCATCGATTTGATTACGTAATTTGATTTTTTAATTAAAAGATTTACTAATTAGTTTTTTATTTATTTTTTTAAGTTTCAAAAAATTGAAACAAACTTATTTGTGCGAAAATCACTTTATTATCTTAAAAATATTAATTGTACTCATATGTCAAATAAATTATCACGTGGTAATCTAATAGTTGGTCACGTGGGTTCATGTTCCGTTGTTTTCTTGTTTGTTATACTTTGAACAATTAAATTAAGACAATCCAAACTGGAAGCAGTAGAACCAACGTCAAAACCTGAAACAAAAAACAACCAAAACTATTTACAAACACCTGAACTTTATTTTTATACACATCTCATTATTTTAATAGTTTCATAAATCAATGTCGTTTGTTTTATGTGGCAAATCTAGGTGCCGCTCTATTATTTTCGTGGCAGGTAGTTTAGTCTAAATGCGTCCGGTCGCCATCTAGATGGCTTTGACAGTACACGATCTTGTAATGATACAATTTACAAAGTTGGAGTTATTTATATACTATAAAATATCGTTTTACTGGTTGATATGTATTTTTGGACGCCACTGACTTTAACTACTATTTGAATAACAGACGAAAGACGAGCATTTTTATTTTTTACTTCTTGACATATACTGACTATAATTCGTTTTACTTTATGAGTTTTCATTTGAAAACGGGACGGTTTATGTTATTTTTTTTAGCTGAAAAAAACAAAATATTTGTTTATTTGTAAGTCGAGGGAATAGATTAATTTTAGGGATAAATAACGTAATTTGTTCTCTGTTTTTGCCCTTCTGTAAGACACTTAATTACATTTTTTTATTAACACATTTGAAACAACTGGGAGGTCCTTACAAAAACGACAGATGTTCATTTGTAATTTTCAAATTTAACTTGTTCGAATTTTTTCCCGTCTTTAATCCCACACTCGTCCGCTGAAAGAAGTAAATTTATAGCTAAGAAAATCCGATTCTGGTATCACCACCTGTCTAATTATTATTATCGAACTGGTGCCAAAAACTAATCAGCTTGAATTATACAGTATTTTTGCATAATTTCGGCTTTATTTTATATCCTAATATATCATTTAAATTTGTTTTGTTTAAGCAAAAGACACGGTTAAGCCATCAGTTTTATTTTAAAAGATCCAGATGTGATGTCGACTAATGCCTAAATCGTGTCTAAATGCCGCTTTTGGTGGCTTCAGTCAAAATAGAACAGAAATAGACAAATTGGCCAGATACGGTTAAGTGGAGTGGATTGAAACAGACACGCCCCTTTACTTCCGTCAAAAGAGGGTGTTGAATACATCTTGATTTAATTCGAAACAGTTTTGAAGACAAATAAATAAAAAATATTTGACAAAGTGGAGTTTTCCGGTTCGTAAAATTTCTAAAATTGATTTTTTTCTTTTTGGTTATTTTTCTGTTTACGTTGGATTTGATTTAAAATATTTTTTGTGAGCTACAACTAAAGAGAATATCAATTTACAGCCAACCTAAATTATAATTTTTTTTTGCTCTTATCTTATTTGAATAGAATTTTTTTTTACAAAAAGTCAATACTTGCGCTTCGTAAAACAAAAGAAAAGCTTTGCTGAAATAAATCACTGTCACAATTTTTTGTTTTAAATGCAAAACTTTAAATCAGGGAAAGGCAAGTTGTCAGAAAGCGTCATTCATCCTTTTCTTCTTTACTTAATTATTCCGTAATTATCTCGACAGTTTTACCAATTTTAGAAATATATAATAATAAATCTTTAGTTAAAAAAGTTGTTGAGTCTTGTTATTACCATTAAAAGACAAAAATAATTTTTATTGGTAATAATTTCTGGTATTTAACACTCATCGTAAACTCCTAATGGAAGTCTGACATCTTTATTTTGAAAATCATTTATTAAACACCCTGTTTAACCTAATTTTTTACAAAAGAAAATTATTACCCAGGACCGTAATAATGTAATCGCCAGGTCTGATTTCAAATGCAAAACTAACAATAGTGTGCCAAGTTTCATTTCCGGAATTGTAGTACGATGCAAAGCACGTAACGATGCCTGGAAACACCGGAAAAGTTGCGATTCAAGTCTTGGAAAATACGACCGAAATTGGGTTAGGTTGGGTGGACCTTTTTCCCATTGTTTCTTTTTCCTAAAGAAAATCCATGAATTGTGCAAAAATTGGTTTTTAAATCGAGAAAAATATTTTTTTTAAATTAAACTTAAAACAGATCGTTTCAAGAATGAGACAATTAGGATTAGGGTAAAGAATCATTTTTCATAAATGTCGAGGTAATTACAGAACCATTTACTACTGGAAATTGGGAAGGAAACACGAGAATTAATGATATTTCCTACATGACAGCTTAATCTTCTCCTGAATTAAAATTTGCTTTGTATATAAAAATTCTGACTTAATTAAAACAAAAATTTGAATTTTAAATTAAAATGTACAAAATTTTACGGTAGTTGAGTTAATTTTGAAAAAGTATAGAGTGTTCAATAAAATTTTTAATCAAGATTGACACAAGAAAATGAGAAAAGCGAAAATGTCTACTTTATTCAGTGTTTTTGCTCTCGTGTTGAATGTTAAATAATCACAATGCCGAACATTTCTAGAATTATGAATATATATAATGCGTAATTCTGAGAAATATTTTTAATAGCTATCAAGAAGTACGACAACTATAATCTTTAGAAGATTATGGAAAACTACTTTTAGAAGAAAAAGAATAACGAAAGAAAGTGCTGAAATTGCAAGACATAAATCTGGGAAAACAAAAAAAGATTTTGAAAAACTTTAATAAACGGCGTTTGGAAAAAAAAAAGAAATATAAGAAACGACAGTTAGAGTACCAAAAGAAAATTTCCGAAGAATTTAAAAGACGTTGGTTAGAAGATAAAGAACAACAAAAGAAGGAAATGCAAGAAATAATTTTAAAGAGCTTTAAAAACTGCTTTTAGAATAAAGGAATATGGAAGCGCTAATTAAAAGAAAAATTCGAAACACAACAATTAAAAAAACATGAGCTAATAAAAAGGTTTTAGAAGAATAAAAGACGATTCTAAAGGAACTTGAAAAACATTGATCGAACAGGAAAGAAAAATAAGAAAAGGAAGAACGAATGAAAATGCTGGAGGAGGGCAGAAAAAGTATAGAGAAGTTAGAAGAAAACAATGAAAAATTACAACTGAAAATAAAGGAAAAGCAAAAAAAGCTTTTAGAAAACTTTGGAAAACGACCAGCAGAGAAAAAGGAGAATATTTTTGAAAAATTTGATATTTTGCAAAATGTTTTTTAGAAGAACATACTTCTAAGCGGAATTTTTTTTGAAAAGGTTCTAGAAATTTAAGAAAATTTGGAGAAAAATGTCGATAAAATAGAAATGAAAGTCAATAAAAGTCTGGTAAAAAAGTTAATAAATTTGAAACAAGAATAAAAGAAGAAGAAGATTAAAAAAGTTAATGAGATAGAAACTATTTCATTTATTATTTTTTTATTATTTATTTATCAAATTATTGTTGTGAGTATTCGTGTATTTAGTAGAAATAAATTTTTTGTTATTAATTTAGTTCTTTAAATTAAAAGAACCTCGATTTCACACTGAAGTATTTACTCTGTTTCAATATAAATAAAATTTTTGGGAACACTCGTTTTGGGAATCTATCAATTTTTTTTTTGTCGCAGCAATATATTAATTCTTTATCACTTCTCTTTCCGTCATTTTCGTATCAATTGATTTAGCAAAAATCTCTGAATTATCGTTTTTTTTTCTCTACATTTATTCAATTCTAATTTTAACCGTTCGTGATTCCGGCTGAATTCCAGGGATTTATCGAATTTCCGTTCGAAACGAAAATTTTTCGAAAGATTTTGTGCGGGGAAAAGTATCCTGAAAGCGATCCATTAAGAGTTAAAATACGTGTCCTGTCATTAGACCTACTCCCACATTTTATAAACACATAAATTTTCAAACGAATATTTAAATATACTTAAGGTAGCGGATGTTGTAAAAATCGGGATCGCTCTCTTGAGAGAACTACAAGAGAGGGTGATACTAACGCAGCCACTTACACCAGACAAAGTACCTGTCAACAGTTATTTTAGGTTGAAGGAAATCGCCGAAAACGGAAACAAAAAATAATTGTAATTAAAAAAAAACTAGAAAATAGAAATAGAACAATAGTGTAGTTTCTATTTAAATCTTTGTCTATCCTTCGAATTTAATTAACCCAAATCTAGTTTTGTCAAACATTAGTAACGGATAATCTGATATACAAAGCATCTTCGGATGATAAATGTCGTCATTCTTTATGCAGAGTGTGTGCTTTGGCCAACTTGCAGACATAAAATAAATAAATCTAGACTCAAGTCCAGATGTATATATGTTCTTTACTATTATTACCGTTGTATGAGAGCGAAAAGTGATTTAATAGCATATTTTGTGGCTAAGTAATCATTTAACATACAATGCGACTAAAAAACTTTTAATTTAGAGAAACGCAAGAAAATTTACCTGAATTTGATGGAGGGAATCTCGATAAGGGCTCACCAAAATGGTGGAGACGATCAGAGACAAATTGTGACGTAGAACAATTCTGAAAAGCAGAAAAAAAAATTAATATTAAATATGTTGTAACTTTGATAAGAAATGTGATGTTACAGACATTGTTATCACTGTTAATTTTCAAAAAAAATATAATAATTTAAATTAAGTCTCTTTTCCTTCGTTGCCAACTCTTCCAATTAAATAATTTAATCTCTTATTTTAGAACAATAGTTTGATTATTCGCCAAAAAAAAATCATCTCGATAAATCTTTTCTACATCACTGAATCTCTCTGTTTTTTCTCTTGATGATCAAAGTCATTACTTTCTTATCGAACCGTTTTCCCGGTCACGTGTTCAATTAACACTGTTGTAGCACGAAGAGGAAAGAGTGTTGGGACAAAATGTTTCGATTTTCAGTAATTTGGGAACATTGTCTGGCTCAAGTCCAGGATCTGTTAGAGAGAAAAGCGACAGACATTGGATTAATCGCCGCAACTAACGGACAAGATTCAGATTAAATTCCTCTGCTTTCATAACAGTATTAATGCGAGCCAAATTTATGCGGCGAGAGACGGTGCAATGCCTTCCAGAAGATTTATGGATGAGGTTTTAGAAGAGTTTTCATTTTTGGAAAAGTCAGAAAAATGTTTAAAGAGGAAATGTATGTATAATGTGACTGTTGGCGAAATCTGAGTAAAAACTTAAAATTAACAATAAGATGGGAGCTGAAAAAATTTGAAATTAGGTAGGAAATTGAGACAATTTTATGACTAATTTTCGTACCAAAGCATTTTCTATTAATTGTTCTCGCTACTATTTCAAATGGCTTTGTTGGTTTAATATTTTCAACTATTTTTATTTGTTCTGACCTGTTTTATTCACATTTAACTGTAAAATGTTTCAAAATTGTTGTAAATATTTATGTAACTTTTTTATTTGAAAACATATTTGAGTTTTGACTGTGGACACGGTTTAAGAAGATTTTATCCTATTCTTCTTGCAGTAAAAATCTAATTGTAGATAAAATGTCATAACAGAATGCTACAAGTACTTTATTGTTTATTTATCTTTTTGATATGCTTGTTTTATTTTATGATTGTTTTGTTTTGTTGTTTTTTGATGCGCATTTTGTTTTGTTGGTGTTATTTACAATTATTTTACTTTTATTTTGAGTATTTTACATTTTATAAACAATTTAAACATATTTCTGTTTTAAACATATTTACAATTTGTTTACTGAATCTTTCATTTTAAATTTTTTTGCTGTTTTATAGCTTCTATAGTATTTTTGAGTTTGACAAGCACTAAAGTGTTTAACACATTGACAAAAAACTAAATTTAGCTACTTTAGTGTGCTTAAATTGTCACTAAAACTTGTCAATTAGCAAAAAGATTTTTTAATTAAATTTTTTTACAAAAAAATATCTATTTATTTTTAGTTTTATCGTTACGGATTTAGTAGCACGTTTAGTAAATAACTTGTAATTTAACGTCACTCGATAATAAGTTTTCGCTCCAAGTTTTCAGTTTTTCTCGAGTTTGATGTAAATAAATAATCTCCAATATAACTCAATTTTTCTAAAGTTTGCTTTAGAGGATTTTACGACAAGAATTTCAATTTTTAAATTAGATTACAATGTTTCTAATTATAACAAAGTTTTATAAAAAGAAGTTTCATATTTTAATAAAGAGTAATTTAAAAGATCTGCAATCTCAGTTGACCGTAAAAGAAAAAAATAGATATAGTGGTCATGTCTGAGATTTGTGGGGATTTTAAATTGTTAGCAGTGTCAGATTTAATACCTCATTTTTAGACAGTTGTTTTTTTAGGCGGTTGGCTATACTAGTAGCTTCAACTCGAATAAAATCAGTGTAGGTTCAAATCCCACCTAATTATGGATGTTTGTGAATGTCTCAGAGTTTCAGTACGCGTCTCAGTAATTAAAGACAGCTAATTAAACAAAATTTGAGTAATGAAATTAAATTAAATTATTAAAGCACCATCATGTTTTGAAATTTTGTAAGTATATCAAATTTTAGTTTTCAAAGGCAGTAACTTTATTTCTCAATCAACTTTATAATTTTGCAGAGGACTGAAACAAATTAAAGCTAGTTGCCATGAATATTAATTCAAAACTCTGCTTTCAAACTTTGAAATGTCATTTCAGAGATTTATAAATTTTTAAATAGGTTTTTTTTCTCTTGTAGTTGAAATAGCAAATGTGTCTTTTCCGTTTCTGTCACAATTAATAAATTTAACAAATTTCAAATTAATGAGAAAGTAAAATGTTTGATGTGATGTCTAATTAAATCTAAGCATTTGTCTTGTTTGTAAATTACGCCACGTGTGCAAATTCAGCTATTTTTAGGTCCTCGTTTTTAGTTTTTATTTAGTAATATTATAGAAAAAAAATTGAAGTAAGAACATGTCGAAAGTCACTCCAAGCTTTTAAAATCTGTCATACGTAATCCATCAGGCTTTGATAGATTAGAACGCAACAGCAAACCTAATCTTTCAAGCGTTCCAAAATAATGATTTATTATTTCGTAAAAGACAAACTGTTGCTTTTCCATATTTTCTCTATTTCACTCCCAAATTTAATTACTCGACTTGTTTATCGATTCAATGTGGAAATTGTGGTTTTGTTCTAATAATAAACTATAATCAAAGAGGAAAGAGTTAAAATTAATAGACAATTTTGATTCAACTAAGATGATTTATAAAGGAAACGTATTGCAACGAACTGAAATGTTTCATTTCGGTGGAAGTCCCATAGGTGTAGTATGACGGGTGTGTGAGTGTATTACGAGATAACGTAATCGAAGAGAAGAGTTTTTTTTTTGACTCAGACACGATTATTTATAGATGGATGAATATGCACATGAAGATTGGTTTTACGCTTCGATTATTTTTTGACTGATAGGAAGACGCAAAAAATTTTTAAATTTATTTACAACTACGAGTATATCTTTTTTAAATATTATAAAAAATGTTAAAATTACCAGAAACATTGTAAAAATATGTTTTAATAAGACCCGGAAGTTACCATTTCAAATTCCAGTGCAAAAAACTCGGTGTCCAAATTCTTTAAAAAAGGCTTGGTTTTAAACATTAAGAAGTTAAAAAAATTGTTCAATAAAGACGATGCTGCTTCAGTTCTTGCCGTTTATCTCGCAAGAAAAGCTTTTAAAGAAGATTGTCTTAAAGAAGGAGGGTAATAAAAACTAGGACAAGTAGATCTCATTTACAAAGAATCTTTAAGAAAAACAAAATTTTGTCATTTAAACCGGAATTTAGGCAAACTTTATTAAATGGTGATGAAGCCAAACTTTTGGATTTTTGTTTGGAAATTGTCTACATAGTTTTGGAAGATTTAAATTTTAATGTTTTCTGATGTATCAACTGTTGAAGTCATTGCATCTCAACAAGACATAGTGTATAGAAAAACTATAAGTTTGTGAGCGGTTAATTCCAAGTCGTAATTATTTTTAAAATTAGAAATGAAATCAAGTTTATTTGTGAGTCTCGACTGCAACAATGCTTTGTTTTAGTCTCATAATAATATAAAATAAAGCACAAGTGTAGCAAGCGATTAAACTGTTGAAGATGTATAAATACAAAACGCAAAACTGGTCATAAAAGAAGACATCCGTGAATATTTCTTGTTGTAACATTACGAAACGGTCTATAAATTCGCTGTTTAATTGACGCGTTCTCTTAATATATTAGATTTTTGGGTAAAGATTAATTATCGTCTAGAGACTCAAACAAAAATAAAAACCATGTCGAAACATGCGAGCTTTTAAAATTGTCATTATTAAAACTTTGAGTGAGATTTATATTAAATTGTAAACATGTGCGGTCCATGTGTTCTGCCACAATACGATACGCTATAAAGATGTTCACATATAATTATTGTTTTACGAAATGATACAATGTTTTATAAAAAAAGCACGTGGGGGATTAAATTTTTAATATTTAAGCGCCACAGTTTATCAAATTCTCCGATTGGGGCTGTAGTAAATCTGTTATAGGTTTATTTAGTTGTAGATTATAGCAAAGAGTAGGGATTTACAAAATCTACAAAATTACATAAATCCCTACTCTTTGATTATAGTTACAATTTCATCGCATGTTTAAAACGCTATAAAGTTGGCATTTGCCCGTAGAGTAGCTGTCAACATAGCAAACTTGTCGTTTTGTAAACTGGCTCGTATAGCTTTCAGTTTAAGCCAGAGCAATTATAAATTTAAAGGAGATTACGCACCAGAGGAACACCTCGAGAGAGATACACTACGTAATTGAGGTTGCCACCAAGGGTCACTCAATCATTAAAAAAACAAGACAATCAATATTTAATTACAACAGTTTTTTAAATTTTAAAGATAATAAATTAAAACATTGTTTTAACAAAGATAAGACTCAAAAAAACTGTCAAAAAACATTTTTAATGTTTAATGAATTATTATATTATTTTATTTGATCTTCTGTTTTATAATAAGCTTTTTTTGTAATATGTACTCTCACGTTTTTGCAACAATTTTTTAACAAATCGTGTGACTAAAAACTCTAAATTGTTAAAATTGTTGTTGACTATCATTGCGCTTAAAAAATATCAGATATTTTTTTGACCAAATAAACTTTTTAATAAGTACTGTTAATCTCATCAAACATTAAAAAAACATAATTTAACTATTGTTAAAGCACAGTTAAAACTGTTATTAACAGAGTTAACTGTTATTACTATGTAACAACATTATTAAATCTAGTTGACAATTAACAAGAAGCGAAACGCGCTCTGCTTATGATATTTATAATTAATTATTGAGGGAATAATTTTAATATGTGACTTGTTGTTGATAATTTGACGTTTCTCCTTCAATAATATTAATAACGCATAAGTTTACTATAATTTTGCAAATTTAACAAACAGAACGCATATACCATTTGATATTAATTAATTAATCAACTGTTATAAGTTAGTAATTTATAAATAACAGCATTAACAGACTGTTATTTAGCTTAAAAATGTTACTTTTAAAATTAAGTTTTAAACGTGATTTAATAGATAATTAAACATAACTATTAAGAGTTTAAAAATACGTTACTTTTAGAATTAACTGTTAAACGTGATTTAATAGAGAAATGAACGTAACCGAGTTTACTCTTATAACAATATTAGATAAAGTTTGCTTGTTGTTATGAATATATTGTCATTTATAGCATAAGAGATTGTTATTTAGCTTAAAAAATCAAACTTAAGAAGGACTTCACTGTTAAATGTGATTTAACAAAAAATTAAACGTCACAAAGTTAACTGTTATGTTGAAACATTTTTGTGTTTTTTTTTTTTGGTTGATTTTATGCGTTTTTATGTGGGTCATACTCGTATTCTTTGTTTTAAGACTTTTATAACAAGTTGTTACAATAGGAGATACTTCTATATATTAAAAAAAAAATTAGTGGTAGTCTTTCTACCCAACGATAAAAAATTATTGAAAAAACACAATAATAATGTGCTAAATTAAAAACAGTTTCTTTAGAAACATTTTTTAACAATTATTTTTCTAAATGGTAGGTATTTTAAACTCTTTGAATCAAAACAATTTATTTTTGTTAAACTACTCACCCTGTATACAATACATGAGTTTTTTTATTGATAATTAAATTATATTGTTTTTAATAATTTGTAAAAGTACTTACGACATAATTATTTGACGTCGAGATGATATTTTCGCCATCAGAAGCCGATTTAGCCCCTTGAAGAATTTCTTCAAGATATTCGATATATTCAATTGCACTTCGTAGTATTTCCACTTTAGGTAATCTTTGACCTGGGTTATTGCAAGTGCGTCGTTTCAGTACTTCAAAAGCTTCATTCACCTTAAAATTTGAATTTTTTTCAAAACAATTTTTTTATTATTTTCTTTACCTTTCTTAGTCTTCTTCTTTCTCTTAACGTTGCCGCTTTTCTTCTATCAATCGCTACCGTTTTCTTTTTACAAGCTTTACAAGCCCATGCTAGACATTTTCTCGGTCCTGAATTTTCACAATTGGTATTTTGTGGTTCCAAAACGTGTCTCAATTCTTTCTCATCATCACTTTCCAACGAACTCTCACCACTCGCATAACCCCGATCCGATTTAGCACTCTGTTTTTTCTTTCCATCACTGCACAAGTAATTCCCATAAAATCCCGGATAGAAATTCATCACTGTTGCTCCCTCTTCGGATTACCACTAACTAAAATTTGTCTCTCCCTACTCTGACTTCTCTGGAAGTTGAAATCATCTCCAACACGAATTTAAATAACATTTTTTTCTCGAGATTTTGTTTGTTTGAGAGGACGAATTAGGTGAATTGATTGCGATTAATTTCATCATTATTTTGATCGAGTAGGCTTAGGAAACGCCCAAATTTTACGACTTAACCAATCAGAAGAAAGCCACGCCTCTTTGCTAAGTATAAATAATCATTTTTATTGAGAGCGAGTTTTGAGAGCGTGACAACTTTTATCTAATGTAAATAAGTAATAAGTCAACGTCGAGACGAGTTATTTTGATGACAAGAAAAAGAAAAAATATATTTTTTTTAAATTAGGTTGGTGCTGGTTGAGATAAGGGTGGTAATATCCACCCTGAGTTTGACCCGAATTCTTGCTCGTCGTTGGCCTACAAGGGATGAGATGGCATGAAAAGGGCAAACATTTTCGGGTATTTTCGGTGTTTTAGGGTAGGTCAGGGTGGATTCGATTAGAAAATGACGTATTGTTTTCGATTGGATGAGAGGGAAGTGTGTGAAAGATTGAGTTTCCGCAACAATTTCCGGTCTTATCAGAAAGTTTTGATGAGGAGATATAAAGAAGAATTTATTGGTGTTTTCAACTATATGATGATTATCGAAAAATTGTCTTAAAGAATTTAGGTTTTTTAAGAAGAAAAACAGTTTTCTAGCTGTTTGTCATCGCAGAGTTGTGTAACAAATAATATTCTGAAGCAAATGTTTTTGAAAGACAAATAATACTTCAGAATAAGCAATTTTAATAAAAGCTCAAAATAGGTATATTCTGTTTTCTGTTCATTCTGAAATAACATTTTAACAAAAAAGCCTTTTCTTGACATAAAATGACCAAAAATGCAATTGTTGAGATTTAATTTATTTAAAAAAATTAGTGTAGAAAAAGATAAAGTGCAAATAAAAACTAAACAAAGTGATTTATACATTTAACAATCAACCAAACCAACCGAAACAATAATTTATATAATTTTTACATTTAAAGCAAATTATTACTGTTAAAATTAAATAAAAACTGTTGATTTTTTTTTTCTGTTAAAATTTATAAGTAGGTACTATGGTCTGTTTTTTATCAAGGAGAAACTAGTAAGCATTAGAAATTTGAAATACTCATTTGTGATTAGTTAATTTTTAGAAATAAACAAATCACAAATAAGTAACTTAAATTTTTAACGCTTCCTGTTTTTTCTTTGGTAAAAAACCAGTTCTTAGTTCTAGTAATTTAAATTTAGTTTTTTTAAACAACAATAACAACTAATAATAAACTGTTGGTGACATTTTTTATTATCCTAAATTTACCCTATTCTAGAATATTTTTCTATATTGCACTATCAAATTTACGTTATTTTAAACATTTTAGAATATTTTTATGAAACAAAACTATCGATTTTAGAACAATTTAGACAATTTTGTCCTATTTTACATAATAGATTTAAACATTTTATGAAGTAATAACAAACAATTTTAGATTTTCTGATAAATTAGGTCTTTTAATCTTCGTTATTGAAACATTCTAGAATATTTTTCTGTACCGCATTATCAATTTATTTTGCGCATTCTAGAATATTTTGTTGTGACGAATTGTATTTTTATACGAATTGTAATAGATTCAAACATTCTAGAACATTCTACGAAGCAATAACAAAACAATTCTAGATTTTCTGACAAACTGGCTTTTCTCAAACCGTTTAAAATGTGTTTACCTTATCTGAAACATTCTAGAATATTCTTCTGTACTTTATAATCAAATTTATGTAATTCTAAACATTCTAGAATATTTTTATCAAACGGAATCATAGATTCTAAAACAATTTAGATAATTTTGCTTTATTTTACATAATTGACTCAGACATTCTAGATGATTTTATAAAGCGATAACAAAAGAATTTGACATTTTCTGATAAATTGGGCTTTTCCAAATCTTCTAAAATAGATTTACGTTATCTGAAACATTCTAGAATTTTAAAATATTTTTCTGTACTTTATAATCAAATTTACGTTATTCTGAACATCCTAGAATATTTTTTATGAAACGGAATTATCGATTCTAGAACAATTTTGACAATTTTGCTTTATTTACATAATAAATTTAAACCTTCTAGAATATTCTGATGTAATGAATTTGACATTCTAAAACAATTTAGATAATTTTGCTTTATTTTACTTAATAGATTTAAACATTCTAGGAGATTTTATTAAGCTATAACAAAAGAATTTGACATTTTCTGATAGATTAAGCTTTCGTAAATCTTCTAAAATAGATTTACGTTATCTAAAACATTCTAGAATATTTTGATGTAACGAATTCTTGATTCTATAACAGTTTAGACAATTTTGCTTTATTTCACATAATCGTTTCAAACATTCTTGAACATTCTATAAAGCAATAACAAAACAATTTTATATTTTTTAATAAATTGAGCTTTCTCAGATCTTCTAATTTATATTTGCAAGTGACTGGACAGGTGAGTAAATTTATCGAAGCGCATAAGTGATGAAATTGCAAAACAGCTGTGGTTTTTTATAAAAATCTACAGCGAAGCTGGACTTATAAAATTGCTTTAAAATTAATTCAATAAAATTTTAATTTTTTAATATTTTACAATATTTAAAGTTTTTAAAATAGTACATTTGTTATAATCTAATTATTTATTACAAAATATTACGGACTTTCTAAAGCTTTTAATTTTGAAACTTTGTTTTTTATGAAATAACTGCAATTTTAAGATAAAGAAAACTAAATTTATTATATTATCTGACATTCTAACAAATTCCAAGTTTGTTTGGCATGCAATAAATCCTTTCCACCCCTTCAATTTATATTCCTGAACCACCTGAAAAAGCCTCAAACAATATCTTTTATCGTTCTTCAAACAGAAATCATCAATCACCGAAAATAATGTGGGCACGTGGCGACATCCGGAACTTGTAGAACTCTGAAATCTCCACCTATTTTAAATCTTCTTCAAGAATTATTAATGACCCAAAATAAATATTTTGCAGCAATTTTTTTGTCAAAATTTTGAATAAGAAATTTCGGATCGATTGGGGTCAGCGTTCGTACACGTGCTAAAATCCTGCAGGATTCCGATATAAACCGACCTAGTCCTGACTCTTTATCCTGTCCGACTTCCTCCGACATTCTCCGAAATAATGATCTGTGCTTCAGTCGGGGATGCTGGATGGTGGTCGAAGGGGTGTGTTTTGACGTGTATTTAAAAAAATTTTTGTTTCAATTTTTTGGCCTATTTTTCACAAAATGTACAAAACTAGGATAAATTAAAATGTCGTGGGAATCACTCAATTCGCATGACTTCACCAGGTAGTTGTAAAAATTCCACAAAAAAAAATCTCTCACATTTTTTTCTCTTTATTAATAAAAAAAATATTATTTCTAGTGGCGGCGTCAGTCACCAACTCTCGGCCACACGTCTGTTGTCATCCCCCGACGGATCACGGCATCCTCTTGATGGTCTCGAACAGATTTGGCCTTGGAATGATTCGTATTCAAGTCTCCATCGGGATACATACTCGGAAGTACGAACTCCAAGACCTCCTATTTTCACTTGGGGATGTTTTAGAGCATGTAGAGCGAGGATTTATCACAGTATTGCTAAAAGAAAGGTAAAAAGGAAAAAATATAAGAGAAAAGTGGGACAAATTGGGTGTGTACAGGTCGACCAAGGTGTCAAACTCTACAACCAACATAAACAACAGCAAGCTGTACGGAAATGGAAGTCTGCGTTAAAAGCTATCAGGAAGAGAGAAGATAAATTTGTGCTTTTGGGGTATTTGTGTCAAGCTTATATGGACTGGGGAAAGTACAGGTAATTTTTTTCTTTAACCACCTGTCCAGTAAGCACATCATTAATCCTACACTAACAGCAACAATCATAGAAACGACGTTGATTACGATTCCTAGGGCGGTAACCTTAGCTTACGACTCTTGAGATCTAAAATACTATTAATAGTATTTGTTAGTTTTGACAGAATAATTCTAAAACTAATGTTTTTTCTATTGTTGATGGTCGAAAGCTTTGGGATGTTTTTATGTAGGAAAGGTCGGGGTGCTTTCCCTTACGCGACATTAAACCTAAAGCTTTTCTATGGATGGATTCGTGACACGATTCGAACGTTTCCGGAAGACTTAACATTAACTTTTTTCTAATGAAAATCAGCTTTTTCTGCTACACAACTTTTCGTTTAGATTAACATAAAATCGGTTTTTCTTTTGAGGAACTTTTCAAATTTTGTTTTGAATGTTTTCTAGAGATGCATTGGAGTATGCACATCGACAGTTGTTTATCAGTGAAGAATTAGATAATCCTAATATGAGAGCGGAATCTTATCTGAGTTTGGCTAAAGCACATCAAAGACTAGGAGGCCTAGAAAAGTAAGTGGTAAATTAAAAAAAAAAGTTTCAACCAAATTTAAATCGCAAATTTTTAAAAATAAGATTTAGATCATTATTGTGTTTTTAAGTTTTAAAAATATATAAAAACCTAAGTTCAAAAACTTTTTGCTTTTTTTAAAATGTTTTTTAATGAATGATTACAATTTTTGGACAAAAATTAAAATGGTGGACTTAATATGGTTGATTATAAATGACATTTGTCTGTGTATCAGTCTGTAATTTGTCAGTAATCAGTTCAGTAAGAATCTTTATATTTTTTTTGAAATAGAGCCCTCGCTTACGCTCGTCATTCCTTATACAACGAATGCGAGCAATGTACAACTGCTGGTCACGTGCACCTCACCGTAGGTTCTGTATACCTAGAGCTAGCTGGATTTAATAAAGCCCTTGATAGTTTTCAACATGCTCATCGTATCGCTCAAGCTGTACATGATCCAGCACTTGAACTCCAAGTATACATAGGTCTTTCAGAATTATTTAGTCGTCTTCAAGATGCTGATAAAAGCGCTAAATACGCTGCCAAAGCCTACGACTTATCCAGGTCACTTCAATTAGGAGATTTAAACTCACGACATCATCGTGCAGCTCTTTTACAAATGGCCTCAGCTTTAAGAAAACAAGGAGAATTAGGAGATGCACATGATTATTGTTCGGTGAGAAAACACTCGAAGAAGATTTAGGGAGGTAAATGTGGTTTTACAGGAAGCAACGAGGTTAGCTCTAGTATCAGGGGATCAAGCTACGTATGCGAGAAGTATTCGAATTATGGGAGATATCTATAGAAAAAAAGCAGATATTAATGTAAAATTTCAAATGTTGACTAAAGCTTGAAAATTAACGTAGTTTTTTTAGAAAGCATTTAGGCAATATGAGACTGCAATGGGTTCAGCAGCAGCAATGGGCGACCGTGTCATCCAAATGGAGTCAATGGATGGGGCGGCAAGATGTTTAGAAGCTTTGAGACTCCAGCACAAAATTTGCAACTGCCGACCATTAGAATTTAACACAAGACTGTTAGAAGTAGCTAGTTCCGTCGGTGCTAAAGTAATTTAATTATAAACAATTTTAAAAAATTGAAATTTGTTTTAATTTCTAGTTGTTGGTACGTACAGTCCGACTGCGTCTTTCTCGTATTTATCACGCTTTAGGAGACGAAGAGCAACGTCTTCATCATGAAAGAGTCGCTTTTCGTCTACAACAAGATCTAGATTTGATGTGTGGTGGTTGTGGATCACCTTATGGCCTCGAAAGTGACTCACTTGAAGCTCTTCCATGCGCTCATATCTTACACGCAAGGTAAGTACACACAAATTTTAACAGAAAACTGGTGTTTATTTAGAATAACAGTTTTATGTTAAATTTTAAAAATTAACACTAAATTTGTGGCGCATAACATACTCACAGATCTTAACATAAAACTGTTGTTATTTAACAATACAGTTTTATGTTAAATTTTAAAGAACAGCACTAAATTTGCGGTTCTTACCTAACACAAAAATTTTAACATAAATCTGTTATTATTTAACAGAACAAATTTAGAGAATATCACCAAATTTGTCTTACAGATGTGCCTACGACTTGTTTCGGAGGAGTAAAAAGAAGAAACGGTCGTGTCCTGAATGCGATCGGACTAGTTCTAGGTTATATTTAAATTGTACTGATTATAATACATCGTTTAGTCCAGTACCTCTTTCAGTCTGCTCTTCCGACAGTCATTGTACTTCACATCAAGCTACAAGTTCAGTTTAGTTGACCAAAAAAAATTAAAATGTTTTTTATAAATTATAAAAGAAGGTTATTAAAATTGGGGAAAAACTGGGAATCGACCAATATTTTTTTATTTTATTTTTTTAATGACATAAGAGCAAAAAATTTTGTATTTTAGTGAAGGTAAAGTGAGAATTAAACTAAACGAATTACAGCACATTCCAGTGTCTACATGTGTTAAACATTTTTTTGCTCGAGTGTTATCTAAAATTATTCTCTGTTTAGAAAACTAGAACTAGTTTTTTTTTTTGGTTAAATATAGAATTAAAAATTTTTTGACTACTGTACAATCATTAAGTGAACAATCATTTCATCAGAATTTTTTTTTTTGGTAGATAGACCAAAATCTTTGTAGTTTTAGATCAAATAAAAATTGTAGATGTTGAAAATTCTATTGGAAAAACAACGCACTATTCTTCCATGCACTCTAATAAATATTTTCAAAAAATTTAGATCACACACGTAGGCATTTTTTTTTTCATTTTTAGTCCGAAATAAAAATCACAGGATTATTTCATGTAAATATTACAAAAAAAAACAATTTCTATTGTAAATAATACAAATATTATTGTACATAATGTTTAAGCAAATTATAAATATTATCAAGTTGTTTAATTCATTTATTTTCTCTTTATCTGTTGTTATAAGAACTATAATTCTACCAAATCAACTAAAAGGCGACTTTATAATTCTCTAGCGAATTTTATTACGATGTGGCTTATTTGCCGCTTTACAAAAAATGAGTTGTACTATGATTACCACCCACCGACAATTTTTCAGGTTTAGAAGTTTTTATGAAAATAAAGTGATTGCATAAAATAAAACACTTAAAAAATTAAATATTTTATTAAAAAAGTACTTTCATTATAAAACTGGCTCTCCTAAATCTAACTGAGCAAAAAATCTTGGTACTGTGATGACTCTCAATCGAATAAAAGGCACTAAACAATTTGAAAATCCCGACAAAAATCACCTAAAACTAATCAACGTTTTTTTGGCAAAAAAACAACAATAAATTATTGCACCAAATATTATCACAAGAATCACTAATCATCAATTTGAGCAATTCAGTTCAATTTTCTACAATAATCACAATTGATCAGGCTAAAAGCTGCACTTTCATATATCGATATCGTCCAAGCCATCAGTTAAATCAAGTAATGTATAAGTGTCTCTTTTAATCAGTTTAGGTCTAGCCACAGCCAGATATCCACTACCTCTTTTCCTTAACGTCTTCATTCCGATTTCTATAGTCTCCTTAGTAAAAACAATTGACTTGTATGCATTTATAAACACTCCAATTAGAATACAAGTACCCAAAAAAATAAACCCGTAAGTCATAAGGGGGCATGCAACATCCGCAAAAGTCGTTGCGAGGTAAATCCAGCGTCGGATTGGGGGCGTAAGATCATCAATACCCTCCTCAAGCCACATGATAGGGTACATTATACTGGGAAATTTTGCAACAGGAGCCACTTGTGGAGCTTGGTCTACCTTCAAGTTGAGCTGGAGCCGGACTTTGCCCTCAATTGGGACCCCCAGACGCTAGAAAAAAAATCAGTTAAACGTATGCCACTAACAATACACGTGAATTACTGGTTGTATTTTAAAATATGACTGATGTTTTTCTTTCACCGGATTTAAACCTTCAAAAGGTTCAATTAATGTCGGATCTGCTTCAAAAAAATGTGGGAATGATAAATATACAGGAGCGTCTAGAAAAAAACAATCAAAAATGTAAAAAAAATAATTGAGTTTAATACCAAATTGACAAGGACTAATATTTTGGAGACCTTTCGGAGGACAAAACTCGTTTCCAGAACAGTAACATTTATTGTCTGGTTCTTTAATTACAGTTTCAAACATACTATCAGCAGGTGTGTAAAGGTCAGCACTAATTCCTGTAAAAAAATTAGTAACTCTCTCTATAACTTTTTTTTTAAACATACCATGTTTTGTAACTGGTCCTCGATACTGTAAAGGCATAGTCCGGCATAAATCTTTGTCGTATATATTTACAACGTCTGATTTTGTGTAATATCGTGGTGGAAAAAACGAACCTTCACTTGCTCTTATTAAGTTACAGGGTGATTCGTTCCAATACGGAAGCTTATCGACTCCATTCAGTTTTTCTAAATAACCAAAATTTTGCATTCCGGTCATTCCTGTATATATGTTATGGACTTCGTTCAGTGTACCATTTCTCTAATAAAAAATAAAGATTAAATACAAGTAAAAGTTGGTTAATGCCCAAATTTTATTTAAGTGTAATTACCACAGTTTTTAATAACTACATAAATTAACTCTTAAATTTGTTTAAAACGTATGTTTAAAAAAAAAATTGAATTCCCAACAGTAAGGTGTATTGTTAGTTGCCTACATTTGAAGTAAATTCAAAATTAATTATACAAATTATATAAGTAAATTCAACGTGTTTTATACTAACACCTTTTTTAGTAAAACACACAACAGTCATTCCAAATATTGATAAAACTAATTTTGAAGATTGTATTTGTTTAACACAAACATACATGCATTTTTTTTTATTTATAAAAAAATAAATTAGACAAAAATTGCAAAAATTTTGAAAGTGTAAACACTCTAAAGTTTAAATTAAGGCATAAACAACAACAAATTAATTTTAGTGCGATTCCAAAATTACTTATTAGGGGATTAGCCAAATTGGGTTGGTACTAATAACTATTGGCAGCAATGTCCAACAGCCGGGAACTTCGCGAAAATCGTCGTGTGTTTTAGCTTACAAAAGTGGTATTTTTTATTAAATCGGACCTATTTTCTTGCAAATTATCTGTTTAAAGTGCCAGACTTTTGTTTGGAATAAAATTCGGAACGTAATTTTGCGATTTAATGTAATTTTGGTGGAAGATAATTTTAGTGAGGTTATTGAACTAATCGAATTGTTTGGAACTTTGCGCGAAATTCAAATTCTTGAATTTTTTCGGTGAGCTCTTTTTATTTTTACAATTTACAACGCAGAAAACTATTGGTCATTGCCAAAATATAAAAAATAGCAATAACATAACCTCAATTTTGACCGTAAATACAGGTTTTACAAGTTCGAGAAGGTTTTTTAAGAAATTTTAAAGAATTAACTGTAATTAATAATGCGTTTTTGGAAAAGGTGGTAGCGTGGGAATTTTAATGTGCATTTGTTTATTGTAATCATTGGAAATTTGAAATAATCATTTGTAATTGGTTGATTTCAAAAATTCCAACTTTTACTGGTTTCTCTTTGATAAAAAACAGATTGTAGTATAATGCTATCATTTGAAGTTCACAAATTCAAAAAGAGGCGTATGCACTTCACTATTTGAACTTACATTGATTAAAAGTCCCATTTTGGTCATGGGTTTTTTTCTTTTGGGATAAAACTGATGTGCTAAAGAGACTAGAGTGTCATCATAGCCAAAGACTAGTTCATCTGCTGTAATTGTGACAAAAGGTTTGAATCCTTTAACACTCAATAAAAAAGAAATTGTTCGTTGTACGAAATAACTAAGAGAATTTGATTGAGTTGATAAAGTCTAAAAAACAACAACAAATTAGTTATAATTAATCTAATAGGAAAACTTACCAGAAGAGGGATATTCGGGACGGTAATCTTCTGATCTTTATCAACGGATAATTCAGGTACAAATTGAAGAATTTTCTTATGCTGATAAGTAAGAGTGCCATTATCATGGAATTTTATGTTGACCTTTTCCATGTCTTCTCTGTGGATGCAAAAAAATGCCACTGTATTTAATCTGTGATTATATTAATTGCATAAACTTTAAAAACAAAACATTTTACTTTTACTATTGCAACTGGGCCAAAAGTTAAACAAGATTTCCGATTTTCACTTCAAGGCTTGGTCTATGAGAATGCCAACTCACAGATAGAACCCTAGACGAAAAATTCTTGCTAAATCAATTTTATGAAATCTCGAGGAGCGTCTGAAAATTGCTAAATAACGGGTACACTTTCACGAAACGAAATACCAAATCAAGGGTCAACGGTGTATTATTGGTTGTCTATTTTTTTACTTCATTTATTTAAATTATTAATTCGTTACCCTGACTGTCACCTTTCATAAAATACTAATTAAACATTTTTTTGTAAAACCCAGTCTCAGACATCACATGATGCTTGCCGACCCTGATCTAGAAAAATTTACAAAAACAATTTTTGTCTACCACTTTAACAAAAATGACTCATAACAGTCTTGTTAAAAACGTGACAGAAAGTATCATTTTCTGCCCTATTTTGAAGTTTGAAGCATCGCTACGCTCAGGCGTTAATTATATCATTTTGGTTAGATGTTTTTATGACAATTTGTACGAATGTCAACACACGTTTAAATTAGAATTTTTTTCGTTCACACGTTACAATTAATTCTTAGTTAATTTTTTTGTTTACTTTTTTTATTGAATTAGTTTTAAATATATAATTTTTTATGTTGTGTAAGGAATTCGATTATGTCACAGTTCAGTTAACTCTTACGAGATAAAAGCTATTGCAACCTTCTGAAGGCCGATATTAGTCCAGTGATTGCATTATTAAAGTAGTATTAAAACAAGTCTGAGTCTGTTTATTACTAAATAAAAGAGAGAAGAGAGGTAAAGTGTTGACCTTAATTTAGTAATTGAATATGTTGATGGTCAGACAAACAACTTAGGCTGAATTTTTATCTTGTATTTTTTTTTAATGTTTTTATATTTAAAAATATTTTTATTTTTCCAAGATATGCGAATGTTAAACTCTCTTTTATTAAAAATACCACTTTTTATCAAAATTATTGAACTCATTGTTTTTCTTTTTGCATTTATCATAAAGAAAAATATTTTCTTGGGGTATTTCCTCCCAATATGTTACCCCCCAAGCTGCTTGTTAAAATACCAATTTGGAAAGTTGGAAATTACTAATTATCAAACAACTTTGCCAAGGTCACTTGCATAATAACATTCATAACCGAAAAATAAAATTTCACGAAAGGCGCGAAAAAAAACGCAATTCTCAACCTCAAAACACATCTTAATTTGCTCTAATTTCATTTTTCCTCATTTTCTACAACTGACCTAATAAATGCCAATTGTCATCTTTGAGCAAAAAACAACTTTACTGCATTCCAAAGAAAGTCAGAGTTTCTCCACTTATGTAATCGTTTTTAGACGCGGTTAACTAGTTTTGTGCTCGGATATGAAGCCAATTTTGCTTTTATTTTCATTTCATTCTTAATTTATTTTTAATTAATGAGACAAGGTTTATGTAAGCTTTCGATTTGAATTTTGTCAGTCGTTTCTTAATTTATAGTCACACATAACAGAGATTTTATGTTCCTGAAGATGATTATTTAACTAGGTCAAAACAGATGACAGCTACTTTAAAAATAAAGCTGCAACACTAAATTCATCATAATTTCAAATTTATATTTACTTTTAGTTTTGTATAATCTGTCAAATCTCAATTTGTTAAATAAACTTGATAACAGGAACTGTTTAAAACTGAAATAGCATATTAACAGCTTCGAACACATTATATTGTTGAAATGGCACAAAGATCAGTCAATTCTAATATAATATAACAGTAACATTAAAAGAACCATATAACAGATTCTTTTAAATAAATAACGTTGTAACAAGTTTATAACAGTCTCTGTTTATAGCAGCATTATATCAAAATGTTAACATGCTTCACATTCTATTAAAAAATGGTTTTAATTATTTCTATGCAACAACAATGTAATATGTAATGTAAATAATGTTATTAACAGCATTGTTGCGGTTTCTGTTGTAGAAATAACCTCATAATCAACTCTGTTGCAGAAATATCGTACTAAAAAGTTCATAGCAAAGTCTGTTATCTTCATTAAATTAAATTAACATTATAACAACCTCAGAACAGAGTGTGGCTATAAAATGAAGTTGTATAAACTTCATAACAGGATCTTTTATTTCTAAGAAGCTTTAAAACACACTGTATTGTTGAAATAACATGACAACAGCTTCAAACCACATTATATTGTTAAAATCGCGCAAATTGTCAAACCAAAATTAGTCAGTTCCATAACAGTAACGTTACAAAAATCATATAACAGATTCTGTTAAATAAATAATGGTGTAACCAGTTATAACAGTTTCTGTTTTTTTACAGCATCATTATATTAAACGGGAGTAAGGCATGTTTATCCCGATTCATCTCGTATGATACTAAGAAGCATTCACAATCTGACAAATTTCTAACTAATCAAACAAACTACAAATTTCTTTTCTTTTTAACGTAAGTCGTAGCTTAATTCATTATTTAATTACCTCCCTAAAAAATCTTATTTAGAAATTTTCTTTTCATATTCAAGTTTCTTTAGAATTACAATAATAGCGTACTTTATAAAATAATTAATTACAAATTGAATTATGTAATACTTTTATGTCACCTAGTCTGAAATTTAAATTTATTTTTCCAACTTTGTGTATACGTTTCTGTTTTTTTTTTGTTTTTTGTAAAAAGTAAACCGTTAATCTGATTAATTACAAATACTAGACTCACGTACTTCGATTTTTTTTTCTAAAATAATTAATTTGAAATAAAATTACATAATTGTAAATTACAGACAGCGTACTTGTTTTCTTACATAATTATTTTTATTTATACTCGAAATAAATCTCAATTAATTTTTATTATGGAAATCTATTTATTTAATTTATTGCTTTGTGTCAATAAACATTATTTCGTGTAATAAAATGATTGGCAACATCTTTAAATTTTTTCAAGTTGATATTTCTAACAAAAACATTTTTTTCCTGATATGCGTTAACTTGTTTTGCCAAATTTTCCGGGTAATTAACATTGTTAAATTTCCTCATCGTGTCTTAATGTCAAGTACATTAAAATCCGGAACCCCTGAAAAACCCCCCGAAATCGGCCTCGCATTGCAGGTGGTACCAACCTTCACTGCATCTTACATAAAGCCCCGTTTCACACTTATACAATCGCTTTCACAAAGGGTGCCGTGAAAGCACTCTCTAACTCTTCCGTTATTGGTGCAGGTCGTGTAACAAGTGGTTGACCTTGGCATAGAAATTTTCACAACGACGCCGCCTCCAAAAGAAAACCACACACTTTTGGTGTTGTTTTATGTTATTTCGGTGTTGATTTTTTTACTAAAATTTATGTTCTACTAGTAAGTAGTTTATGGTTAGGTAGAACGGTTGTGTGTGGTAATACATTCCGAAGATTGGTTGAGTAACGACAGAGATTTGTCATAAGTTAAATTTGGTTTATCCCAAATCTTTTACATCATTTTTATTAAGTTGGTACAAAAAATTTGGGGGAAAACCGTTCTTTTCCAAACTTCCTTTTGATGAAAAATAAATTTCCCTAGATTTTGGTATCACGTAATTTGGTAGCAAGTGACCTTGAAATAGTTTTTTTTTTTGGTATTTATTAACATGATTTAATCGCGTGTGCCATGTTTTAAGAAATTACGTATGAATTTGAATTTTTAATTATTTCCGCTCTGTTAACTCTCTTATATCTAATAATATAAAAAGTTACTGAAAAGTGAAATCATGAAACGTTATTGCTTTGTTTATTTGATTTTTATTGATTTATAAGTATAATATAGAGATACTAATCTTTTAACAACTAATTTACTATCTAATAAAATGTTATAAAGGAATTTGCTACCTTTTTTCAAAAAAAAAAAAAAATAATAATAATAATTACTACATAAACTAAATTAAGTTGTTTTAAATTAATTTATAGTTGTTTATTAGTCAAAAATGTTTTTTTTTACCATTCAGTTGCGATTAGAAATGTTAAAATTAACAACGTGTGTTCAAATTTTGTATTATCTTCATTTTTTTATGTAGAAACAGGTCAAATGAAACACATTTAATTTGTTTTTATTATTAAAAAATGTCATTTAAGGTAAAAAAGAACTCTTACTTAAGATTTGTTATTGTCAAGTTTGTGAAGTATTATCAACGTGATCAATAAATATTGATTGAGTTGGCAATAAAGTTACTAGAAATTTTACTTTTGCAAGTTGCCGGTTTGTTAATAAGATTACAAATGCAGGTTATGTCTGACAGTTTATTGTTTTTTTATTGCAGACTCAATTTTTGAAGTACGCCATTACAACAAAAGTGTTATATTCTAATTCAAAAATCATTTTAACAAAACTTTAGCAACAACTAATGACAATTTATAAACAAATTTCTGAAATGTTAAATTTGAAGTTTAGAATAGCCAATTTCAAGTGACCTTTCAGTGTTGCCAACTCAATCAATACTTGTTGATCACGTTATATATTCTACATTTTTTTTTAACAATTGAAGAACATAATTGGAGGTATTAATAAGGTATTTTCCGCATTTGTTATAGTTGTTTGAATTAATTTTATTGCATTCACCTTAAAAAATCTTAGATTCTAGCTTACAATAACAAAAGAATCATCATAAAATTTTTATTTATCAAGGTCTGATCGAGGAAAACGTAAAATATCAACTGATTTGCATGTTTAGACAGATAACAAATTACTGAATTTTTAATAAAGTTGTAGACAGAATTTAATAAATTAAACTGAACAGGTCTAACGGTTCTAATTACATTTAATTACTTAAAAGTCGGTAAAAATTGCAATCGTTAGATAATTTATTTAATTTTTAAGATGCTTTTTTTGCTTAGACGTTTCTAATGATCTATAATTATTCCAAAATACTGTAATATTTTTTTCGTAGTTTTTAAAGTTCGACGATTAAAATGAGTCAGCATTTATAATATTTCACCTAGAAATTAATCCTGAGTTGAGTGAATGGTACTGTATAGCAAGTGCCATTGCCTCCGGCCGATATTACACCAAGTGTAAATATACTTGGCAAAGACCGAGTTGACCTTTGGTAACGATCCTTGACAAAGAAATCTAATTCCATTCATAAACATTCGTTCAATTATTTATTAGTTTTGCGTACGCGAATTTTCATTGATAAAATTATCACGAAAAAACAATTTAAAGTAACTCACCTATAGACAAAAGGTCCAACTTCTTGTAGTTTCGGTTTTTCTCCTAAATTTAAAAAACTATCGGGATTTGTTACATTAAAAATATAAACTTTTGTGAGTCTGATAACTCCGGGCTTTTGCCAATATTGGAAACTTAAAGAGCCATTCCAAAGTTTTAAATTCTAGAAAATAAAAAATTAGAAAAATTGTTTATTTTTATTAAAATTGATTTACTTTTAAAATGAGGTAGTCCACCCATGGTATAGATGAGAGAATTATACCCATTGCTAATGTAAATACTCCGATTAGAATGACAGCAATGCGACCTAAAAACAAACAAACAAAAAATAGTTACAAATCTAAAATAACTAGACCCAAATTAGGGAAATTCCCTAAATTATAACAATTATTATTTTTTTATTCATGGTCAAATTTCTAGTAAAGAGTCACGTTTTAACAGATAAACTACGTGAACATTTTCGATCAAGTCAGGTGTGTTTACATAAGGGAAAAACAAAACTAATGCTAGTTTAAAGGTCACATTTAATGAAATTTTGGTATTTCAAGAGATTATATTGCGAACGTCATTTGCAATATTTAATAATGTTGATCATAAAATTTGTCGGATTATGCAAATCAAAATAAGGAAATTGTTAGATTGGTAGCCTTGTTTTACTATCGAAATTGATAGAATTTTCGCAAGGTCAAATAGATTTGATAATATGTTGACAAGATTTTTTTTCCGTGTGAGAAATTTGTCATTTAATTAATTGAAACATGATTCAGTGAATTTTGTTATGCATAATTTCCTAAAATGCGGAAAATCACTTTGTGGAACAAGAAATAATTGCAAATTTTTTAAAAAACATACAAAACAATAGGTGTTCTTTACTTTTCCTGTATTTTGAAATTTTATAAAACTTTTAATTAAGAAAAACAAAAAGTAACACTTTCCGAGTTGTAAGAACTGTTATTATTGTCTAAATGATTTTTTTTTCGCCAGGAACCATTGCTGCATGAAAATGAGTCGTTTTACCTAATTTATTCTCAATAATAAGTGTTATTTTGTACAAACAAAATAAGAAAAAAATTTTTTGATAATTAAAAATCTTTTTTGTAAAAATTCTGCTTATAAATTTAAATTTTTAATTAATAAGATGTTAATAAAGCCTGAGTAACTAGAGCCAAAACAAACCAGTAACGGTTCGAATCCTACCTAGCCAAAATTGTTTGTGAATTTACTAGAGGGCACAATAAACCTAAAATCTCCAGTTATCAATGTACAGTGAGATCCTAGTAGATACAGTATGTAGATTGTAATTTTTCCAAAATTATAAAGTTTTTTTTTAGTGAAAAACTGTGAAAAACAAGCACAGTAAAAACTAGTTTTTATTTTTGGCTCTTAAATCATAATATTCCGCACACACATGCTGTTATGCAATAAACGGTTGATCTCACCTGAAGAAACGATGAATATAATTTCATCTCATGTAACAGTCGATGCACTTTCACTCTCATTGCTTAAACTCGGCCGATTGGTGTCCTTGAACAACAAAAATCTTTCTTCCATCTTGTTGTCAACGACAAGTGTTTCATAATCAGTCCCTCTGATACTTAGAATTAATTCAAAAATCTAATCATTACACAATCCTGAAGGCCATCTTTGGTTCTTAACAGTGACCTTTTCAATATTTGTGTCAGTAACGCGGATATCCATATTCAAAAAAGAATTTAAATCTAGATTGTTTCTAGGAAGTTTTTGTATTTGAGGTTGGTATAAGCTCAATCTGTTATTGTTACCAACTCTTACAAAATTCCCTAATTTAGAAATTTTCTGATTCTAGATCACACTGTATATAGACTTTCCAATTTTAAACGATGATTGAGAAACAGATTAACCAACTAGAATTTTTTTTATTGGTTAAATGTTAGAATACTTAACGCTATTGTCGCAAAAGAATATTAAAGATGAGATGTTTATTGGACATGTTTGGTAATCAACAGTTTATGAAATTTTAAATTTATGACGAAAAATTATTAATTTAAAGTCAACAGAAAGGTAAAGTAATATTTAAAAAACACCAATTAAATTCTCAAATGACGTATTTTAAAGTTAAGGACACAATTTATTTTTTTACTTAATTGTTTAAATAATGTACAAGTTTTTATCAAAAGATAAAAAACTTAATAGTGATACTAATACTATTAAAATGTTTAGAAATTAATTTGCAAATTAGGCAAGCTATTTTTAATTGACTGGCTTCTACATAGTAACGGCTCTTGGCGAATATAAAAATTTATTTTTTTTAGTGGGGAAAAAGGTCTTAGATCAAGAACTTGTAAGATAAGATGTCATTGAAACATTCCTGTTAACATTTGCAAACATAGCTTATCAGTAGAAACAATAAGAAAATTATTTTCAGTCAAATCAAAATTGATTGACAGGAGAGAGTTCGTAGTGAGTAAAGCGAAATAACGTCACAAAGGTAAAATTAATGGCGGGAAAAAGTTAGTTATTAAAATATAAGAGAATAACTAAAATTGTCTATGTTAATTTGTAACCTTAAGAAAGCGAATTGATCGATCAATCAATATTTAAAAAAAATATAACAAACATCTCTGACGTAAAAGTGACGTCATGTTTTTTTGCAATTTTGTAACCATATATGATCAATTTTTGAATAAATTTAAATATAAAACCTGTTGTGTTACCTCAATCAAACGAAAAAATTCATTACAAGTGCTAAAATATAGCTCAAAAATAAAGCAATAAAATGTCAAATAAACAATTAAAAAAATTTAGCCTAATATGTACTCTAATTTGTTTACAAATAAAAAAATTGTTTTTGATTTTTTGTTTAAACTAATTAAATAAATTATGTCACCTTGTAGTATAATGTGACTTGTTTAAAATTTTTGCAAATTTTTTTAGACGCAGAATATTTTAGATGTAACATCAAGGTCCGGTTAGAAAACTTGTTCGAATTTTAGTAATAGGTTTTATTGACCTCCAGCCACGAAAGAATTTTGCTAATGTTTAAATTACAATGGAAAAACCAAAATTTTGTCGAATATTTACTCATTTGTCAAATTTATAACAACCACCAATGAGTGGCATGCAAACCAAGCATTTCTGTTTAGAAACGCAATTTTTGACTGTTTAAGACCTTTACTTACTGTTACTAAACTTCCCCTGTTGTGAGATAAGCATTTGCAAAGGTGTGCCATCCTTGGATCGATCGGCCTTGCCAAAAATTTGATTTCTGGCGTACTGCCCGATCCGGAAGTATTGTTTGTAGAGTCCCATAGTGCCGTACCCAGATCGGGTATCCTGTAATTAAATTTAAAAAAAAATCTTAAAACTTTCACCAAAATCAATATTTGGCAACATTGGATTATAGTCAGGGATATAGTTGAATGAACGTTGTTTGCAAACTTAGCAAGAAAAAAAAATGAAATAAGAGATGTAACGAATTGCAAAATTACGGATGAAAATTTCATTGTCATTGGAAATTGTTTGGAGACATCGCGCTAACTTGTTAAAGAAATATTTGTTTGATGTGCAAGATTTAGGCATTTAGAAAAATTTTTTTAGCAAAAATTTTGACCCACTTTCAATCAATTACCCCCAACCGAAAAATATTACTTCATTTTGTGACCTCACATGAGTCGAAACCTTCAATTTAAAAATCCAATCAAATTTCAGCCGAAAAAATCTTTTAAAAACGTACTTTGCAATTTCCTCACAAACATGTTTCGACCTTATGATATCCATCTCCACGATTTTCTAAAAGGGAAACACTCAAGGTCGATGCAGTTGTGAAAGTTTTCTTTTTCGAAAAATTCAATTGGGACGAAAAGTGAACGCTGCGGTACGCACCAAAGCACATCGGAGGTCGATCACTTTCCGTTTTTTTCTTCATGTGAAAAAAATGTAAACAATTTTGACCTTGAAAACGAACATGGACTACTTGATGCCAAAAACTAGTAGATAAATATTTGATTTTAGAAAATGTAATTAAATGTTTTAATAATTATAAAAAATATTTTTGTCTCACAGATTTATCAGATTTTTATTTTTAATTTATTCATTTATGATAAAAAAATCTTGAACCTTAGCCTCAAAATTTTTATACAAATTATAATGCAGACTCGTAATTTTAATTACACAAAAAAAAATACTCAAGGTAAAAAATTTAATTATAAAAGTAGTGCAGTTTTTTTTCAATTAATTTTATCACTGTTGACCCATTTACCTTGAATTCAGTTACTTATTATTATTATTATTTTTCATTTCATATTAATATAAGATATCAGAAAGCCAATAAGTCACAAAGACAAAAATTATATTTCTCTTGTTAACTCATTTGAACCAAAAAAAATTTCTGTACTTTTATTGATATTAATAGAGCGACAAAATTGTTTAAATTTTGTGATTAATAAAACAACATTTTTAAAAATTTTGTTAAAAGTGTATCTGAAAAATTGTTTAAATGTCGTTTAAATGTCAACAAAATTGCATAATTCTGTATAAAATAAAAAAATTTAATTAGGAAACCTTGTACTCGTCATTTGAGAACAAATTTAGCATCTCAAGTAAAAACAAAACTGTCTACTGTCAATGTAAATAAAATAATCCGTTTCCGTATGTCATTGATGCCAACATAATAACGTAAAAAATCACGCAAAGCTAGACGGAAGTCTGGTGAAAAATCGCTTGCAATTATCGGATCACATAAAAAACCGTCTTCAAATGTTAATAAAAAAGCCGAGTTACATAAATGTAAGTAAATTGCACAATTATTATTATTATTTGACGTTCGCTATTAATATCCAGTGTAACACAGTGTGCAGCTTTCACGTGTTTCGTTAATCGAATGATTGGATTTTTGCAAATTGACGATTTCACTTGTGGAAATTTTGATAAAGAAAAACACTAATAATTAGGGAAGTTGTCTCAGATTACTCAAGACAAGAACGTTTTCATGGGTTTATGGTTGGAGAAATCAACAATTAAATGAAAAAATGAGGAGGTTTATGGGCCAAAAATTAGATAACTGTTCTACTTTTCTAATATCATCAAGTTATTTCAAAATTGGCGCCAAAAAAATAGAGATAGGGTCAAGGAAAAGTATTTTTTGATGCGCAATATTCAAAAAAATTAATTTTATGCAAATAATTAAAATATTAAAAAATAACAGATTATTACATATCTGCAACAGGAAATTGGTGTGTTTATATAAATAAAAATTGACCTTTCTGCAATTAAACAATCCCGAAAGATAACTTTTGCAGATTATTTCAACTTCCTTCTATTCCTCTCCGAAAATATTTTCGAAAATTAACTCAATTAACTTTCCAAAACTCAAATTTTAATTGAAACACTGCAGTACCGGAAACACCTCATTTCTCCACGACAATACTCAAAAATTCTAAACCTTTCACTCTAAAAAAATACCAGATACCATCAATGGCATTCAAGTAATTACAAATTCCTTGGAAAAACTTGATTTTTTCCCATTTTATCCATACAAAAAAGTCGTAAACCTTGCAATTAGGTGAAAATCGCCTTGCAAAATTTTTCATAATAATTAAAGCCAGGATTACACGTTTACGAAAATAATAAACGTGTGTGTTGTGCTCTAAATGCTACGATTGCGGCTTACGTTACGGTTAAGTGAACATGCAAGTGCATGGAAATTGAACAATCGCTTGATTATTAATTATACAAATGCAGGTTTACTAATTTTAATTGATTTGACATGAGTTTTTTTAAAATTTCACAATTTACTAATTTAAGCGATATAATTTGGAATGTGATTTTACTAATTTTAGTAGTAATGAATTAATTAATTAAATCTATTGTCAAACGTGACAAATTATAAACAATTTTATCTCAGAATTAGATACTTAACAGATACCAAAAATGTTTATAAAAAAATTGTAAACTACAATAAATTAGTAACAAAATTCTTTTATCAATTTTCTTAATTAATTACTTAGTAAACTGAAAAACTGAACTACTTCTAATTTAATTATATTTTTTTTTAATATAAAAAGGAATTTTTAATATAAAAAGGAATTAATTAGTACGTAGACAGAGTGACTAATTTAATTATTACTAAAAATTTTGTGTTTTTTGTATAATTTTTGTCCAATTCAATAAATTAGTAATTTTACTAATAATTGCAAATCAGCCCTCTGTTATACCTACTGAGTTGATTCAGTTATTCCAATTTTGTATTGTTTTATGAGGTCAGTAGGTCAGTATAAAAGCCCCCCATCAATATTTCGGTAATTTGTTGATAAATAGACTTTTACTTTCTTATTATACTTTTACTCGTCAAGATTCGTGTTATGTAAAACTATGTGCTCTACTGCTCGCTCGCTTATTCGTTCACACTTCACTCATCCGGAATGATATTTTCGTAATGATTTAAAACGAAAAAAAAAAACCGGTGTTGCAACAATTATTATTGTTGTTGTTGAAAAGCTTAAGTAAAAAACTTGATAAGGTTCACTTCCGGCAAAAGGGAACCAGATTACATATTATATACTCTTAATTAAAATTAATTAAGTTACAAAATGGCCATAAACCATTTTTTCTTCTTTTTATTTTTATTTTTTATTTTTTTAAAACTTTTCTACTATTTGTTGTCTACTGATTGGGTTCGCCTGTTGGACAACACACACATAATAAACAATATTTTATAAAAATTCAAAAAAATTAAAAATAAAAACACTTGCACTTTAAATTAAAATAAATTAATTTGAAAGAATTCAAAACAATTTTAAAAAATTATCAAAAAAGTCACTAATCTTTTATCTTTCCCTTTTCTTACCTGTTTGTTTTCACGCAATAATCAGTATGAGCGTCCACATTTCGCGTGTAAACAACACAAATTCCGCCGCGAAAGCTCCGAAGCTCCACTCACATTATTATCCTGAAGGAAAAGCGCCACGAAGAAGGCAACGACGACAGCGCACCGACTACGTTTACCCGAAGAGAATTGCTAGTTATCAGTCAACAGCGGAGGGGGCAAATTATATGTGGGACAAACGAGTGGTGGTACACAAATTATTACCTACACTAAAAACCAATGTCATGGTCCGAGGGAAGAAATTTAATAAAGTAAACATTTTTTTTAACAAAATATAAAAATAATCAGAATTTTTTAAGATAAGATTTTTACTTGAAATAACGGATAATTGGATATAATTTATTTTGCCTTGTTGCTATTTTTAAAATGTAAAACAACTTTGTTTGATAAATTTAAAAAGCTCCCTCTTGTGGTAATATACGGAAAGACACATTTTCAGAAAAAAAAGTTTTGTAGTAAACACTAGTAGAAACGATCTTTGTACACCGCTGTCTAGATTAGGTAAAATTTTGAATTAAACTATTATTATATTTTTTTAATTATACTTTAATCTGTGAAACGATTTTGTGTCTATTTAAATAGTCATTTTCTGCCAAAAACCTCTCTAATAACAGTTTAACAACCGTTTTTGTTCATCTTATATGCGTCACGCAAAATCTTGACATTTCCGGCAAAAATTCCACATTTTGTATAAATTTTGGTAATGGTCATGTAAACATTGTGGAAAAATTCGGAAAGGAAGTCTTAATTTGACACGTGTTAATACCTTTGCATAACGATTTTAATAGATTTGTTAATTTCTTTCACTTTTTTTAAATTGATTTTTTATTTTATCTATTGAGATGTCAAAAATAAGAAACAATACTGATTTTGTTTTTGTTTTTAATAACCTTGACCATCACCTTTCCATGGTACATAAATCGGGTGCATAACGTGGATAATTATTTAAATCTGACTAAAGACGTGATACTAATGAATAAATCTGGTAATTGTTTGTGTGTGGAACCACGTGATGACTTTGAAATTAAAATTGGAACAAAATATTTGTTTATTTAAACTTTGAATTTCAAAATTACAACTAATTAAAATTGTCAAAAAAACTCACCACAAAAATCTTCGTTGATCAACTTTAGTCCAAGTGTACTAAAACCGATCTGATCAAGATCAACGACTTCAAAATTTTACGCAAAATAACGTACTGACTAAAGAGAAGGGAGCAAACAACTTTTTTTGTTCGTCACACACAATTCGGCAATTTTCTCGAACACTTTTCTATTTTGATTTATCTTCTACGTTGTAATATCATTATTGTTGAACAATTAACCTGTTATTATGACGATCTCGATATTTTTGCGATTGGAAAAATTAAATTAGCAAAGTTTCCACGTCAGGAGAAATGTCCATGGCCGATGCACCTTCTTGGAATGAATTATGTTATTTATTGTTGTATTGTGGCCTCATTAATATACGAGTTTAATTATTAATAATAAGAATAATTAAAATTTTTCGATTTTTACACCAAAAAAAAATTTTTTAAAAAAAGAAGATTTGCAAAGCTATAAAACATAAAATGACAAGGTTGAAGAGTCGTAAAAGTAGTTGTGTAATGGTTTTTGTGAAAAATAAAAATTTCAAAAAAAAATTCATGGTTGGTACCAGGGCTTACTACAATCAACCTTTGTTTTAAGTTGTATAGCCAGAGGCGGTCTTTACGGGCTGCAGCCCAGGACCATGCGAATCAAGGAACCAAAAATAATTTAATTTTTGCCATAAACTGTGGTTTTACCAAAGAATTACAATGAGAAGATCAAATAAAAGACTTTAGTTATGAAGAAAATTATTTTTAATTTTTAAGCAAATTTGTTTTTGTTTTTTCTTATCAGAGTTTATCAGAGAAATGTAAATTGACAAGAGGGAATATAACCCAGCTTCTGGAAAGGTCAATTTTAGTAACTTCTGCATCATAGCTGACCAAAATGCATATACAGGATGTTTTTAAAGTAATGTTAGAAATTTTAACAGATGGTAAAAAACCAAGTTTGCTTCATACAAATGTTTACAGATTTTGAGATATAGGATGTAGAAGTTTTTGCTTAAAAACAGTGTTGTCATATTTGTAAATTTGCAAATTTGTGTGGAAATATAGTGAAATAAAAAAAAAACAAGAGAAAACTCCGAAAGTTATTTTATAAAATAATTTGGTTTAAAAAGTATTTAGACCGCTTAAAAGTATGTTTGCGAAGCTTCAAACGTAACAATATATTTGATAACTAAAAGAAATTGCGTTCAAAAATGAGAAAAACCTTTTAAATTTATAACTAATATAATAAGACATTAAAAAAGCAATAAACTATCGTTCAGGTTATTATAAAAACAACACTAAAATTCGATTTGCTAGCAGTGTGATAAACTAAAATCAGAAATTAAACTGAGGCACGTGTACTTAATGTGATGTCAAGTTAATTTTGCACTGGTGCAAACTGCCAAAATGGTGCAATTTGCACTGTTTTAGAATTTGCCATTGTCTCTTGGGCGATATAAATTAGTCTTTTCACCTTTGTAATATAAAAAAATTACCACATCTAGAAACTTGTTTATTGGGAATATAAAATAAAATATAACACTTTAACAAAAAAAAACAACAATATGACAAAAAAACTCAGAATGCATTAATTAATTTATAAGAACAATGTTACGTTTAATAAAAAAGTGGCATTCTACTGATCTGTCTTTTACTAGAAAATAATTTGGCGCTCTAATTTGTAATTAAAAGAAACAATATTTACTTCCCTTATTTCTTGCAAAGTTAGTGGTTTTAATTGGATAATTTTTGAGGAAAAAAATGCTTTATTTAGTGTCTTTTTTTAACATAAAAATACTTTCGTTGCTTCTTCCATACCTAAAAGGAATTTTTATGTGAACAAGTTTGAGACTTAATGATTTTTTTCTCTTAAAATAAGATTTTTGTATCGACCAGGAGCCGTTGCTGGGTGGAAACAAGTCGATTGGGGACCGTCTGCATGGTATAATCGGAGATTGGAATCAAAAAAACAAAAGAAAACTGTATAATTAAATACAATTTTCTTTTTTGGGCAGATGTTAAATGCAAATAAGTATTTTTTTTTGATTTTAATAAAGCGGCAAATTTTAGTTGTCGCTGAGAAAAATGCGATCTGTTGTAAAAGATGTTATTATTTAATATAATGAAGCTGTCATCTTTAAGAAAAAACAATTTTTCGTTTCACTAGGAGATGTTGTTATTGGAAACGGGTCAAGTTATATGAAAGTAGGTTTAATTAAGTAAAAAAAAAGGAACGCTCCCAAAACAATTTCTATTTGTATTTCTCAGAGAAATTTGTACAAAAAACATTTTTACATGAGCTTGCAGTTTTTTATATAACCTTAAACAAAATAAATACAAAAATAAAAAAATTGAAAACAAATACTATAAAATTTTATAACCGAACTCAACCTATTCCAGTTAACAACTAAAAAAAATATGCAAAACAATGTTAGCAATTACCATTTCCACGATTTCTTCAAATATTGATTCATTACATGCTGTTTGTCCCCTATTTCTAAGCAAAAATCCTAACCTACAATTAATTTTCCAAATCTGTCAAGGTCAGATTCTAATTAAATTTAATTACTCTTTTAAAATCACATAATTTTTGTTGTTTTTCGTAATTAGTGAACGATATGGAATTCCCATTTCCCCTAGAGACATGCCAAAAAAATCGCATAAATTACGATGACCTGAAGTGTGACGTCAAAACCGCAAAATAATTTTGACAGTTTTTTTTATTGGCTTAAAAAAAAGAGGCGTGCCGTTTGGTCCGTTTTTTAACCAATGACGCATTTTGGGATGGTTTATCTCACTTAATTGGTAAAAATAAAAAATATTATTTATAACGATACAATTTGCATTAAAATTAATGGTTCTATCAGAGAGCTTTCGTTTAAAATCATCAAATGGTTTTTTTTAATGGCAAGAATGTCGAATTACTTTAGTTTTTTTATTATTAAGAAGGCTAATAAGTCACTTTGACGTTTGATTATTTTAATTACAACAATTCGCAATTAATTATCATTTACTCTGCAATTATAATACTATTCCTACAGAAAATTAAAAAAAAAACTACTTCTATTTAAATATTTATTTTAGTAAAACAGGTGTATTAATCACTCATTATCCATAATGGATTGTAACAAGTGACAAATCTGTTTGACGTGTATTGACGTAACAACGAAAAGTGGAATATTTTTTTATATCTAATAATTTTTCGATTGGTATAATTAAATCGAAAAACTCATGTGATTTAATATATGCGTGTGTATCAATATGTTGCAAAAATTATTTATAGATTAATAATTAAGGAAAAACCGAAAAAAAATTGCATGTAAACAACAATAAAATGGATGCGTGAATTGACAAATTGGATGCTAATAACTTAGCAAGAAATTTAAATTATGTTGTAAAGCGTTATGACGTTAAACATTTTTTTTTATAAAATATTCAATATTGACTTGAGAATTTAAAGGCTTTTAACACCCAACAATACAGGAATTGGTTGTTTTTCTAAAATTAAGTATTTAGGGATTTTTTGGTTATTGATAATAACCAAATGCGTCAAAAGATTATTTAAATACCTAAAAAATTGAGTTTATTAATTAGATCTTACTCTGTTAAATGTTCACTCTACTACAGCTTTAGAAACATTTTTTTGCTGTGGTAGAGAAAGCAATAAAGGAAAAAATATCTGGGGACTCGTCTCCGTTTTGTTTGGTAGTTTTTGCTTATTTTTTTAACATTTTCTGTGCAGCCAACATTCAAATACTAAATTTTTAAATTTCGATTTATAAATACAGTTTTGTTGAAATTAGAAATAGTTTTGGATTTTTCCATATCATAAATAAATAAAAAATATTTAATACTTGACCTACGTAAGAACTAAACAAGTAGATCAGGTCTACAAAAAGTAGTTATTATTTTGAAAAATAAGTCATTAAAGAAAAATGAAATAACTTACCGTAAACATCTTATAAGAGGTTAACACAATCAGACAATATTCAATAACTTTATTTGGAAATGATAAGACAAGACAAAAATAATGAGTGACTATTTAAACTTCTATTTAGAGTGAGTTATTAATTTATTACAAATATAATTAAGTTAAACTATTTTTCATTGGACTTGAATGATTTAAATGAATATTTTAAGATCTTTTTTTTTTAATTTTAACAACAAAAATTGTTATTTTGTAAATTTTCTTTAAGTTTAAAAAATAAAAATCACTAAAACATTTGTAGAAATTATTAGAAAAGCCTAAGATACAATGATTTAATTTGCATATTATTATGCACATTTAAGAAAAATGAAATTAACAGAGTACTTCGCATTTTAATTATTTACGTTCAAGGTTATAAAAGTCCATCAATGTTGACAATAATTACATATATTTTTTAATAGATTTATAAAAGCCTACATTATGTTTCATATTTGAATAACAATATTCAGCAACAAAAAAAGTGTCAACAGAATCAACAAAAATAGGAATATTCCAACTCGGCTATAAATAAAACAGCAAAAAACTTATAAAACATTTATTAGTGATTAGTGCCAACAAAACACTACATGACACACAATTAAATAAACAGTAATAACCGCCATACTTGTAATCATAACAGGTAAGCCAACCCTAAAACAGACAAAAAATTACCAGATTTTCAATCACTTGTAACACATACTTTGTAAATTCAAGAAAAGTGAATCTATAACCATGTTGTTCAGCTACTCCTGCACACACAATATTCGACGATGATCCAAATAATGTCCCATTTCCTAAAATTTTTAATTTGAAAAAATTTACAAGATTTAGGGGTAAAACCCCTAAATACCTCCAAGACATGCCCCAAATGAAAGTGCCCAAATCAGCGGTTGTAGAGGTAAATGTAATTCACGATCGTCGGCTAAATTCGTTGCAATTCGGATCATCATTGTTGTTAAGGGTAAATTATCAACAAAAGCTGAAGCAATCCCCGAAACCCATAAAATCAAAATGATTGCAACTGTCAATCGTGATTCTTGATTAACTGACATTATAACAAATTGGGTTTGTTTGCCTACCCAATCAATCAGACCCAACCTAGATAAAGCCTGAAATTATGAATGTCAGGTTATATCAACCTAGAATTAACCTAACCTCCATTAAAATAAAAAGTGAAGCAAAAAATAATAAAGTTGACCATTCAACACGGCCGAAAATTCCTTCAATGTCTTCCTTATCGTATAAAAGTAGTAATAGTAAAGCTCCAAGAAGTGCAGTCCAACCTAAACCTAAAATACCTAACACAAACCTACAAAAAAAATCTCAAACAACCTAATAACTTACTCATAGCCGGAATTGAGTGTAAGAAAAACACACAAATTACTAAAGACAGTGTAATTCCAGATTTGATCAACAAAACTTTATTTCGGATAGGATACTGGAATTTTAAAGGAGTTAAATCAGGAGAGTTTGGGGGCTTGGTCTTACTTGACGTTGTAAATCTTTTAAATTTGTTGTGTAGTTTTCTTCTGTCATACTTGTGTTATTTGCTGTTAGTTTAAGTTTGCCTAAAAGGGTAGTACTACGGCGTAAAAGTGACTCTTTTACTGTATCTTCATCTTTACTGTAACTACTTAGGGATGCAGCCGCACGTTTCCAAACGGCTATTTCACGACGAAGTTCTTTGATTTTAAATTTTAAAAAAATGACGTTTTATAACCAAAGAACCCAAATACTGTCTTACCTTGAACTTCGGTAGGTTCTTTGTATTTGAAAATCCTCAAATCCCTATGGGTGTACCTCAACTGTGCATAAACTACCACGAAAGCAATAATAGCTCCAATACCCATATGTAACGTAAAAGTCCCAAAATTAATACCCTAAAAGCAAAAATGGTCTGACGCAGACACCTCTATGGTATCCTCTTGTTTACGTGTTATATATTTTAACATAATTTCAATGATATTCCTATTAAAAATAGCTTTTTTCCCTGTCGGATCTGACATCTAACGCACGACCGAACCGGTTATTTCTACGTTCTGTTATATAATAATTAATTTCTCTATTGGTCAAGTCAAACCATATGGTTTAATCTTCATTTCGACTAAGATTTTGTAATAAATAATTACGCAAAATTGCAATTTCGTGATAAAGTGCTTTAGGGAGGTCGAGATTTTAACCACAACCTTAAAATTCCCAGAAATATTCCTTGAGACTAATTTTAATGTCAATGACACTGTTTGGGGGATTCCCAAATTGACGCCATTTTGGCAAAAAAATTTGAACTACTTACCGATCTTATGACATCAGCATTTGACGCAATTATAACATTTGGGGGATCCCCGATAGGTGTAATTGCGCCCCCTATATTTGCAAAAATAAGCATATACATAAGAACAGGAACCGGGTTTAATTTCATAACTTCACACAACCTAAAAAAACATACTTGCCAACTTAGACACACAAAAAAAAATTAAATTACTTGACAGTAACAGGAGTTGTGAGTAATGTCGTAGTGACATTATCTAAAAAACACGAAAAAATTGCTGTGATTACACAAAGAATATTAATCAAAGGCCAAATTTTGCCACCTGTAATCTATTCAAATAAAATTAAGTTGGTATTACTGTCTATTTAGTTTTTAGTGTTTACCTTGTACGCAAAAACGGACATATAATCAAAAATTCCTGTTTCGCTTATAATTGTAACTAGAGTCATCATAGAGAAAAGTAATAAAAGTGTTTCAACATCAATCCATGAAATAATTTCGGCCATAGTAGGCCGAGCATTCAGTGCTGCCAATATAGCAACTGACATTGTACTAGCAAGCATTGCTGCCAATGTACGATGTACAAGCTGGAAAGGTTTTTTTTAAAACTGACAAATTTAATTCTGACTCACCTCGAAAATTATTAAAATATATAAACCGATAAGTACCAACCCTGCATAAATAATCCCTAAATCAGTGTTGATCGGTTGAAGATTATATGCAACACTTAGAGGAAAATTTGTTTTCATATTGGTACTAAATCTAACCTCCAATAAACTATTATTAAGATCACCGACTTTGATTGAATTTAAATGAAAAGTTTTTTCGTGTGTCACTTCAGGAACGACATCTATTAGTTTTTCCGGAACAAGAGCCACTTCCCACAATTCAGAAATATTCTAAAATTACAGACTTTGAGTGTGTTTAGGGGAAAATTTAGGGTTTACTTGAACAAGAAGAATGTTTGAAGGTTTTAATTTTCGTGAAGACTCTTTCATGACTACCAACTGTACCCAAACATTTAACCAATTGACAGACATGTTTTCATAACATGATGGTAATAAAGCACCTTCTAGTGTGACTCTAAATTTATTATTACGTGGTTCTTCCAAAATTAAAAAACCTATCAATTATGAAATACTGTTTTTATTTAGGAGTGGAGGAATTTAACTTACTTTTGGTTTCTCCACTTGAAATACTTAACTGATGTACGTGTTCTACCTTGACGTTGTTGGTCATAAGGGCACAACTACACACAATCCAAATTCCAACCAAAGCAGCAATTTTCACGTTTTTTCCAATTTCTTTCCATGTTGTTTTCTTTTTTTCAAATCTAATTCAGGGAATTAGTAAAGTTTAACTAATTGCTCTAATAATTTATTTTTTCTTACTCGATTTCAGTCGAAAGAAACACTTTAAGACTGTCTTCGATATCAGTTTGAGATTCTTTGTGTTGGTGAGGAATACAAGGGACTAAGTTTCTAAAAAAATAAATTATTAGAGACGTTTTGAAGGAGATTTTTGGAGGTTTTAAAATTTACCTTGTTCTTTTATTATTATCCATTTTTGGGAGGACTTAATCACATTTCTGGTTTACACACACAAAGATGGCAGTAGCGGACTATCAGAGAAGAGATAAATTTTTTGTGACTTTTTTCAAGGATTAAAAATTTGGTGGTTTTGTTCGTCATTGAAATTTTGTTTACAAAGATTCTTAAACTAATTAAGTTTGTGGTTTTAAGAAAGATAAGTTAAAAGAGTGTCGTTTCTAAGAAAAGTTAAAAAAAATGTTTAGGAAATTTTAATGCAAAACTCATTATGTGCCACTCGTGTGATTTATAATTTTTTTTTTAATAATTATATATTGTATCAAATCTTATGTAATTTATTGCGGGTATTTTTGCAATAACTTGATTAGAATTTTTGACGTAAAATATTTTGCTCAATCTTATTTTAAAACAAGAGGAAATCATTAATTTTATTTCAATTAATTTCATGTATTTTGGTATCACTGACCGGAAAAAATAACCAGACATGCCAACCTACATAACTTTGTTACTCCATTTTTACTTTTATAATTATTACGAGCTTGGTTATTTCCTAGTCTACATTTTTTTTTCTTCAATTTTAGTAAACTCAAACGATGACACAAATAAGAGTGTACCATGAAATTTCGATTAGAGATATTTAAGGTCATATTATGGTCAATTTTGACCTTCAGAACAATCAAATCACCAGACGAATTTTGACAGGTAGAAAATATTATGACGAGATTACAAAAGATGTTTTTAACTCAATTAAACATTTTAAATACTCTTCTTAAATAAATAAAAAATATCAATTTTGATTTTTATTTTGAAGCAAAAACAACATTAATGCGAGTTGTGTATCTCTGGTTCCAGAATATTCCAAAACAAATTTTTCGACCATTCACTTAATTTTTTTGCACATAATTTATGGATTTGTCAATACTAAATAACAACTGGAAATATACTCTCTTAGTATATAAAAAAATAACAATAACTTTTGCTACAAAATACAATATCTTTTCGTAAAGTCATCAACCTCATTTCCAAGAAAAAAATAATTCGAACGAATTGCATCTATGATAGTGCACAAAATTACTTGATACTTTTTATGAATTTTAATTTGTTTACACATCTAAAATAAATAAAATATGATAATGTAGAGGTGAACAAATACGTCAATTATTGTAACAAGAAATTTATTTACCATCAAAATTCTATTGTAATCGGAAATAATTTTTAATGACTAATAAGAATACAAATGAGCATACATAACTGTTGCCACACGCGAGAAAACATATTTTAATTTGTGTCAATATGCAGAACATAATTATTTACTTAACTTATAATAAATTTAAAAAAAAGTAGAAATAAATTAAAATAAAAAGAATGTTATATGCAACCAATAATACATACAGATAAATATTTATTTGCCTAATTCTCAATTGTTATATATTATGTAATTTTAAAATGATATTTATTATTTATTAATAAAAATTGTTTCAATTTATTTCATTATTTAAGTAAATTTTTGTGTTTTCGCATATACCGTAATTCGATTATTTGATATTTCAACAGTTTTAATCTTAACCCTTTTAACAAAATGTCAAATTCTTTAAAAATAAGGTTGTGTTTATTTATATTGTCAGATAATGATTCTAAAGCACAGATTTAACATTTTTAAGTATTTTTTCTTAAAATTGCAACCTCAAATATATTAAAAAAATAACCAAAACTCAATTCTAAACCGTCATGAAAAAAATGACAACAAAATCCAAGAACAGTGCCATTGAGTTATTAAAGAAGATTAACAACGTCCAAAGACGTAGATTGTACCTTGAAGACTTTTATTATTCATATAAATGTTCACAAAATGATTCTGCACAAAACCGTAACGATTCTAGTGATAATTGTGATGAAACTAAACCTAAGAAAGAACAAGATGATATAAAGCCCCACATTGAAGTACTACAACCAAAATCAACAAAGTAAGTTAATAATTTTGTAAATTACTCCATACAGTAGGCAACCAATTATACACAATTCCGTTGGCAACAGTGTTACAAATTCCCCTAACAATTTTTAGGTTAGAACTCGACGAAAAACCAGAATATCAATATAACACCCGTCGGAAATTAAACTACGGCGATTCCGAGAAAAAATTTATTTGTAATTATTGTACATTTCGTACTAAATACCGTAAAAGTCTTACTGAACACACTCTCCTTCATAAATCACGTGACGAAACACCCATCTACCACTGCAGTGAATGTTCCTATGAAACTAAACGTAAACACTATCTACGTAAACATAGTTTAATTCATAAAACCAGCAGCCAAATAGAAATGCATAAATGTCAACAATGTGACTTCCAAACGAAGAGAAAAGATGGCCTACAAAGACATATGCTACTAATACATGACCATACTTCAGAAGCTCTTATTTATAAGTGTCCCGAATGTAGTTACCAAACGAAATTAAGCTATAGCTTAACTTCACATATGTTAGTTCATAAAACTTCTGAAGATTTCTACAAGTATCAATGTCAAGAATGTCCATATAAAACCAAAGAAAAGCGTGCACTTTTCAAACACTCTCTAAGTCATAAAACTAAAGATGAAATTAACACTTACAAGTGTACCAACTGTCCGTTCGAAACTCGTAGAAAGTCAAGTTTACACAAACATGTACTACCAATCTCTGGTGAAGACTTCGGGGAAACCCATAAGTGTACAGTTTGTTTGTTTGAAACAACACGTAAGAAGTGTCTTAGGAGTCACATGTTGTCTCATAGAAATGCAAATAAAGCATATAAATGCCCGTTTTGTCTTTATGAACATACTAAAAAGAAAAAACTAACGAGACATATTTCTGTACATGATGATGGAGAGAAATCATACAAGTATAGGTGTCAGGAATGTCCGTTTAAAACAAAATGGGTGGATGCTCTCAATACTCATAAATTGAGACATGTTAAAGAAGAAGATGGAGGGTTATTTAAGTGTATGGTGTGTTCATATAATGCAAGAAATAAAGCACATTTAACAAGGCATTTGAAAATGCATAAGAAAGAAAATGGGAGCGTGGAATCTTGTAAAAGTCCTTAAATTTGTGTTCAATGAATGTGTAATTTATGATTTAAAAACAATAAAGAGATGTCTATAGTGTTTATTTTGTTTTATTTTACTAATTAAATAGGGTTTAAAGCACTTTTTTATATTAAAAATTTGAATTTGAATGTTTAATGTTGCCAACTGTTTAGTATTGTCACTAAAAAAATTGTTGCGCCATCTATCTGCATTTTTCTTTATTACAAAATTACAGAAATCTATAATTTTTTAATCAAATTTAATTTGCGTACTACTTTTAAAAAATATCATTTATTAAAATTTTATCCATGATTTAATTTAAAATCGTTTTAATTTAATTTTTGTCTAATTTAAACATCAAAAACAAACTTTTTATTGCCCCCTTGAGTCAATCTCCTCCAACTATCACTTATTGACATTTATTTGTGTACATGTCATCGAAAATGTCAAAAAATTTAAATACTATCCCATAAGTTCCCTTCTTGTGCCATGGAATATTTCCGTAGTGGTTTAAAATCAGTGTTGGGTACTCCAGCTCCAGGTACTCAACCCACAGGTGCCGAAACTGTAAGCCCCCATACATTAAATCTCAAATATCTATTTCTAACCTAACTTTTTAAAGGTGGAGCGTCTTGTAAGTCGAGTCAGTACTTCAACACTTCTTGAAGACCGTCGTGATGCTTGTCGTGCCCTTAAAGCTTTATCCCGAAAATACCGACTTGAAGTGGGGGCTCAAGGAATGGATGTCTTGAAACAAGTCTTGGAGTTAGACAGGTCTGATTGTGAAATTATCGGGTACTGTCTTGACACTTTATGTAATATAACAAGTAAAGAGGTTTTTGAAGAAGAAAGTGAGAGTAATTTGAATATTAAAGTGAATGTAGGAGAGCAATTTACGGAAATGTTTATAAAAAATACGGAAAATGTAAGTCTTGTTTTGGGGTTTCTTGAGGAGTATGATTTTCGGGTTAGGTGGCCGGCAGTCAAACTTTTAACCTCGCTTCTAGCAAGTAAACCAAAAGAAATACAAGATATAATACTAGTAAGTCCAATGGGAGTCTCAAAACTTATGGATTTGTTAGTTGAAAGTCGTGAAGTGATAAGAAACGATGCTCTCCTTCTTTTGATCAATTTGACAAAATCTAATGCTAATATTCAAAAAATTGTAGCTTTTGAAAATGCTTTTGATCGATTATTTGATGTTATACGTGAAGAGGGTTTTACAGATGGAGGTATAGTTGTTGAAGACTGTCTATTACTAATGCTTAACTTATTAAAAAACAACACGAGTAATATAAATTTCTTTAAAGAAGGTTCATATATTCAAAAACTAGCTCCTATGTTTATTCTTCCTGATAATCTGGAAGAAATAGGTTGGAGTCCTCAGAAAGTCTCAAACATGCATTGTGTCTTACAGTTAGTCCGTACATTAGTTTCACCTAATAACCCAGTTCAGATTGTTACATCTTGTCAAAAAACAATGCGAAATGCTAACCTTCTTGAAACTCTATGTAATATTTTAATGGCAAGTGGGGTACCTGCTGATATTCTTACTGAAACTATAAATACAGTAGGAGAAGTAATCCGAGGAAATTTGACTAATCAGGAGTACTTTGCTAATGTTATGGCACCTTCAAATCCACCACGACCCGCTATTGTTGTGTTACTTATGTCAATGGTTAATGAAAAACAACCATTTTTATTAAGATGTGCTGTCCTTTATTGTTTTCAATGTTTTTTATTTAAAAATGAAATTGGACAAGAACAAGTTGTTCAGACACTTTTACCAAGCACATCAACATCTACACTTACAACAGGACAACTACTCTGTGGTGGATTATTTAGTAGTGATTCTTTGAGTAGTTGGTTCAGTTCTGTTGCTTTGTCTCATACACTTATTGAAAATCCAGCCCAAAGAGAACAACTTTTAAGAGTTCTTCTTGCAACAAATCTTGGTTCGCAACCTGTCAGTCTTTTACATCAATGTGCTGTTTTTCTTCAACAAACAACAAAATTACAAGCAAAAATCGGAATTTTAATGTTACTATCAATTTGGATGAGTCATTGTCCTCAAGCTGTTCAAATTTTTCTTAATGTCCCAGGAGCTATGGCATTTTTGACAGCCCAAACAAGTGCAAGTGAATTTGATAATAATGAAGAGATTCTTCAAGGACTTTGTGCTTTTCTTATGGGACTCTGTGTTGCTTTTAATGATAATTCAGTTCAGAATTATTCAAAAGAGAATTTATCACAATTAATTGAGAAAAGAGTAGGGACTGAGACATATTGTAAGAAGTTAGGAGAAGTTTCCAGACATGAAGTATATGCAAAAGCAGCAAAACAACCACAAATCAAAGCGAAACATTCCAGTGAATTGTTGCTAGAGTTTGAGTTTTGTAAGTTGTTTAAGGCTTTAGAACCGGTTATTATTAAAGCATTGGGGGTACAGAGGGATTTGTCAAATGGGATGTCTGAATTAAGTTTGAGTGAACATGAAAATGCCTTACTTTTGCAATATAAAGAACTAATTAGGGACCAAGATAAGAAGTTACAAGATTTACAAAAGAATCTTAATAATATGCAAAGAGAAAATCAGGATTTGAAGGTAATATTATTTTGTTTGTAACAGTTGTAATTTTTTTTTTTTTTTGATTGTTTTAGACACAAATTGAAGAATTGCGTCAAACTAATTCCCAGCTTCATGACCAGAATACATTACTTAAAGCTCAAATGCAGTTGTCAGGAACAACTCCTCTATCTGAGTCTAGTAATGATAAAATGAAACAACTGGAAGTTGAGTTAGTGGAAAAAGATGCCGAATTGGAAAGACTTCGAAAAGATCAGGACGACCTTTTAGAATTACTGACAGATCAAGATACAAAATTAAATGCATTTAAAAATCGATTAAAAGAACTTGGAGAAACTATCGAAGATGGAGATTCTGAAGAAAATTCAGTCGGATCAGATAACGAAATGTAAATAGTTTTAAGGTGCAATTATTTATTTAAAAAAAAAGATGTATTTGATTTTAATTTTGCTTTATTTCTTTAATACATACACGTATTACAATATGGTGTTATTTTTATTAATGCAATTCCAAAATGGCGGCAAGGTTTTCACCCAAATCAGGTCGATATTCTAAATTCCATAAACTACTTAAAATCATTGTTTCACCTTCATTTAATCTAATCTCAATCTGTGAACACTCCCCTTCACAATTATTTCTCGGTATTAATTTCAAGAAATTCCCTCCAGAAATTTGCCCCACAACTGCAATCTTATCAACCAATCCCAACATTTTAAACTTGCTCACGTTGTAATTCCTACTCCATAATAACCAATTATATTGCACTGGTGATAGTTCGGGTGGGAGAAAATCCGGTCGTGGTGTAAATCCCCGAAATTGTTTAACGGCGCCAAAATCACAATTTTGAAAATGTATAAAAAAACTATCGAAAAGTTCCGTTTTAGTGATGAGATTTCTGACATTTGTGTCACCAGTGTGGATATTAGTGCCAACATTGCAAGGTTTAGAATCAGCAAAGGCTGTGTTTTCAGTCAGAATACCAGGAAAATTCATTTTTGACCAACTTTTTTTTATTATAACCGGAACTTCGATATCTATGTAGCGATTTTTGAGAGTTTCTGGTGAAATTGTGTCGTAGACATCAATCTGGTGGATATTTTCGCATAAGTCGCAGTTAAATGTGATTTCTTGAGTCGTTGTTGAGGGTTTAGAAATTAAACATTGTTGGTTTTTTAGACTTGTCCAGTTCCAAAATGGCAAAATTTTTATTAGGAGAATTCGACCAAGAGCTGAGAAATGCCAGGAGATTGTTTCAAAATATGTAGCGAAGTAGAGAATTGCAAAAGTTATAAGCGAAGCTGCGATTACAGTTGTTGCTAGTTTAAATTTTTTTTCGGGGCTTAAAGGAGCAAAAATCTTGCGAATTTCAGCGTCTGTGTATTTGTTGTCTTTGAGATATTTGTAAAAGTCGTTGATTTCTTCGTTGAATTGTTTGAAAGTGTAAGGAGTTGAAGAATGCTTCACAGTCATCTATTTAAAGCAAAACGAGCGTTAGCGAGATTATTATTCGAGTTGATTAAAAAAAAAAATTATTGTTTACCGAAAACTATTTTAATTAAAAGTTATTAATAAACTTGATAATAACATTCATTTATATTTTTTAATTAAAAAAAATATTTTTTTTATATTTAATTTTTTTAAAAAAATTCCCGTAATTAGTTCCATCTGTTAGGTTGGCAATTAGTTGAATTTCCCTAAATTCCAGCCACCTTTGATTCCACACTCAAATTACAAAAATCATCAATCTGTCAAATTACCTTCCTTCCAACCAACTCACGTTTTCCTGGTGGAAAACCTCTTCGAAGTGTTCGAGCACCAACAGGTTGTTACTTAAAACTTTTTTGGCGCAAGCCCGAATTTATTGATCCCGATTTTGCCGCCATAAACCGAACCGGAAAAACGAAGCAATGACCGAAGTTTTGAGTGCGTTTGCGCAGTTTGTCCATGTCAGTCTGACAGACAACACTTTGTGCAAATGCTGTGTTCTAATTGTTTGTTATCGAAATTGTGAAAAATTTCAAGCACTCATTTCACCAGGTCTTGAGTACACCGTGCCGAAGACGCCTTCCACGGTACTGTCTGCCACGCATGTGATTAGGTAAAATCGCAATTTGCATGAACGTGATTACGTCACTGAGCCATTTTGTGCGCTTCTAGGTGTCTTTGGAGCTTTGTTATAGAACGTATTTCGTCTATACAATTTTTTTGCGAACGGTTGTACTTTGAACGACTCCAAAATTCCGGTACCGACGAGAAATAAGGACCATACCGGCCATCACGGTAACGGTGAGATGAACAACAAGAGGAAAAACAGGGGAGGGCCTCTGAGGTTAGTATACACTCCCCAAAACATACAAAAAATAATTTCGATTATAAAAACCGAAAAAAGAGTTCCAAAATATAAACAAGTTTGATTATTTTGGCACTTCACATAATCAAAATTATGAATAGACAGATTTAAGTTCAATGCCCTTTAATGTGTTTCATATTATTTACAAATTAAAAGATCTAAACTGAGGTAATGAAATCCAATTTTTATTTCAACTCAATTTTACGTTTATTGCTTTTAATATATACAGGGTTATTGAATTAAAACAAAATTGTCATCTGTCAAATTTGACATGTGGCTTTTAAGGTTATGTTTTTTTTTTAATATATGTTCAACGTTCGGGATATAAATTAAGGCATTTTTAAGACGAAATAAAGCAATTTTCTTTTTTTTTTTTACTATGTTATGAAATAGATGGCGCCAAATATACAGGATAAAAACTGTCACATTTTCACAGGCAATTGTGTATTCGTTTCTTTTTTGTTTAATTATTTATGTTTTGTATGGTTGAAAATTATTACATGTTGGTTTTTTATTGCTACAATTTATTAAAGTGATGATAATTGTCTACGTGACCCTGTGGTGTAAAACAGGTTTTCTCCATAAAGATAAAGAAATGTAATCATGGTTGCTAACAATTACAATAAATTTAGTGATTTTATTTGAATTGATCACCGTTATAAGACGAAAAAATTCGCTTGTTTTAGGACCCAAAGAACTAGATCTGTTATAGCGGAAGGTGTTTATAACAATGCACATTTTATGCATTCAGCAACTTTACAAATCGGAAATGTAGTTCGTATAAAAACGGCTTCTGGAGTTGTATGGGAAGGTGTCTTTAAGACATTTTCAAGTAATTTTGATGTTGTCCTCGAGGTGGCAGCTAAAGTGGATAATCCAAATAGTTCATCACCAACTTTACTCGCCGAAAGTTTCGTCGATAAGTTAATTTTTAAATCGGGGGACATATCAACAATGGAAGCACGTGATGTTGATTTAGAATATCCTACGAAAGATACGTTTCAAACAGATACAGCGATATCAGCTCGACTGAATGGTAGCGCTAATAAAAATGAAGAAAAAGAACTCGAACCATGGGAACCATCATCTGGAGTAAATGGTGGTGATAATGTTCCTTTGGAACTTGATAATGCTAATGGTTGGGATGCTAATGATATGTTTCGAAAAAATGAACAAGAATATGGTGTTACTAGTACTTTTGATCACTCACTTAAAGGTTATACGGTACCTTTACGTAGTGATAATACACCAGATTATCGAGAAGCTGAAGCTAAAGCTACACAAATTGCTAATGAAATTGAAAATCAGCCTCAATATAAAGCACGTATTGAATTGGAAAACGGTGATGAAGAATCTGTTTTTGCCGCAGTTGTACGCCCAACAACAGAACCTAACGATAAGTATATCCCACCAGCAAAACGAAAGAATCAAAATTCAGGGAAACTTGTTCGTAGTACACCACCACCTCCATCTCAGCCTGTTCAATCAAGTCCATCTCCTAAAAGTGGTCCTCCTCCTGTTCCCTATCCTTCAAATAATGTTCATCCGATGCATATGCCTCCACAAATGCATCATGGACGTCCTATGTCACATGGATATCCTCAACAAATGCAACAACGGCCACCTATTAAATCACAAATGAATGGTGAAAGTAAACCTATGCAGCAGCAAAGACCACCAAGAGCACCATACCCACCACAACAAGCACCACCACCGCCACCACCTCAACAAAGAGATGAAACTATTAAGGATTTACATGGGTTTGCTCAAGATTTTAAATTGCCGCCACCACCAGTACCACCTAATGAACAACCAACACAATTACAAGGACAAGTGCCTATGGAACAGCCGAAAGTACAGCCACCACCACCACCCCAACAACAACCACCACCGGTCCCACCACCACAACAACCAACGCCTCCACAACAAAGTATATCACCACAACAGGATCCAGTCGAAAAAGTTACAAATACGTTGAAGAAGAGTACTTTAAATCCTAATGCCAAGGAGTTTGTGTTAAATCCAGCAGCGAAACCGTTTCAACCACGGTATAGTATTTAAATTTTTTTACAAGAAGATTGAGCTTAGGAATTGCTTTTTTAGTTCTCCAAGTACTCCTTCTGCGAGTCGTCCTCATACTCCACAAACTCCAAGTCACAGTCCTTACATCCCAGCGACAGTAAGTGGTCCTGTAGGTCAGCCCCACATGCCGGTAATGATGCCAGTGGGTTATATGATGACAAGTCAGCCTCAATATCAGCCTCAGCCACAAGGCAGCCGTGTCAGAAAAAGTACTCAACTGTCTCCAAATCAATATCCAGCTAATTTTTTTATTTCAGTACCAATGAGTCAAATGCGTACCGATGTCACAAGTCAAATGCAAGTTGCTGCTGCTACCGGCCAACCTCTTCTCGCTCCACCTATTCAACAATTTGTTTATCCTCCAGGTATCAATCCACAAGGCTATCACCAAATGCATGCTCTTCGAATGTATGAAACTCCTCCTCAAATCCAATACCTCCCTCCTAATCATTCGAATACGCCGTCACCGGCTCAACCTCCACAATATACACCAGGTCAAGGTCCTCAACCACCTCCTCAACAATACCAAGCAGCTCCACCACCACAAAGCCATCCTCAATTCCCGCCTTTGATGTGTTCGATTTTACACACTCAACCGCATATGATGCAAAATATGCAGTACCTTCAACAACCTCCACCTCCACAACATCATATACCTGTGATGTTGCCTCCACAACATCCACAACAGCAGCATGGGCCGGCCCCTTAGCGGTAATTTTTTTCTTATTTAGGTAATTTTCATTGGTCCCTTTTTCCTGATTCTTATTATTCCCGGAAATGTTAATTATTTTGTTGGTGTATTACCCATCTGTCAAATGACTGTTAACAGAGGGAGGCGGTTAAAAAAAAATAAATTTTTTTTTAGATAAGTAATTTATCTAATAACTGAATTGATTTACTATCAATTTTATTAGGAATTATTTTTTTCCATGTTGGTAATGTTAAATTTCAAGTCAGTGCAATTGTTTTTCTACCAACTTTTTTTATTTAGACTGAAATAAATACTAAATGATAGTAAATCACTCAGTACATATTTTTCTTTTCATACACTCATAAAACTTGACTTTATTTAATATATATATATTATACAAAAGTAAAGTTATATTTTTACAGGTTGAGTAATTATAATTTATTCGAAAAAAAAATATGTAATAAAAATGATCGTATGAAGTGTACAGCGTGCGTAAATAACAGGTTAGGTATAGCGTATAACAGCTGTCATGACGTCATTCACTGGATGAAATTTTTGACGCCAATCAAAATTCATTTATTATTTTATAATTTTGTTGTTTCTCGCAAAATTTTGTTGTTTTTTTATTATTATTTGTTGTATGTGTTGTTGACTATCCGGTGAGGCTAGGCATTTTTTTTCTATTTGCGCATTTTCCGGTCACGTGGTTGTCGAGCATCTCATGATTCATTCCATTTCGAAACAGTTTTCATCGTATTTGTTTGGAACAATTTTTTTTCTAAAAATGAGAAATTTTGGACGTATCCTCATTTCGACTATTGATTTATAAAGAGTGGGGATAGCGGTCCTACTTGAAAAGGTGCCTTAACATAAAGTTTTGTGTTTTTTCATCACGAATTTACGATGCAATCTTTGGCACCTGAAAAATTTCTAAATGGCTTAGTTTGAAACTAAGAATTCTCAAAAAAGTATAACAACTATAAATAATTATTTTTTTTGTTTTTCTTTTTTTTGTATAAGATCAAAATTATTTAAATTTTTTTATAGAATTAAGTAATTAGAATATTTAAAGCTGTGCAGAATATTTTTTAATAGTTGGTTATTATTACGTCAACTGATTGTTTAAAAAATCTGTAGAGCTGTGAATATTTTCAATGCACCATGTTGGTGCAGAAAAAGTATTGTCAAAAAAAAACAGAAAAAATTTGCAGTTGAAAAGTTGTATGATTTTTTTTTTTTCGCAAATAAAGTCGATTTGGTTTTATTTGTATTTGATTGTTTTATTCCTACTTCTATCTTTAAAAAAAAGGTAAGTATAAACAATACAAAATTAATAAAAATAATATTGTTTATTGGGTACCATTTTGTTAAGAAACTAAATTTTGTTCATAAAAGTTGAAGAAATTGTATCTGAAAGTCCAGGTGAGTACCTTTTTTTTTATTCAAAACTCAGTAAACCCAAAAAAAATAACGAATGATTGCTTTTCTACAACAGATTTCTTCCACCTTTCATGTCCTTTTCCGCCCCCACTTCTTTTCCACCCCCACAAGATGTCGCCGCCCCCGGCATCTGTCTGACGTCACCATCTCCGGTTCTCCCAAATCAATTGAAGGACGCGCGCAGATTGATTCAATAGTGACCTATATAGTGATGCCGCCATTTGTAGCTAGTTCAGTGTCTCCGTCCTAAAATTTTCACTAAAACCATCTAAAAAATCGGGGTAAGTCTTTACTTCAACTTCTTCAAGCCTTACCACATCCAGCCGTTTAAACCCCACCACCTTCCCAATCTTCTCCGGGACATCCCCGGAATTTCACAAATCTCTAAACCCAGCTAGAAATAGCATAAAAATGACGAAATGACAATTCTTACCCCCTTTCTGGGGTATTACAATCCGAGTGAAGTTTCAGATTGAGGGCCCTTTCTAACGCATAAATAATTTTAAAATCGATACGAATCGCGTGACGACTAAATGAAATTATGTGAAATTTTTGTGTATGGTTAGTTCGAAACAAGTAATGATGTTTTAAATGTGTGATTAGGGGTGGGTCGATTTTTTCAACTTGTTAATATTCTAAAGGCGTTTGTGAGATGACCGATTTTGTGGCAATTGTAACAGATTGATCGACCAGATTTTTCACATTTTTTTTTTTATTCTTTTTGTGGTATCAGTGATGGGGTTTAAAGTGATTTACTATTATGTGTAATCGATACATGTTTTGTATCAATCAACAGTGATAACGAGTTATCTATTAGATTAGTGCTTGAAAGGATTCTTGTAATTGTTGTACCTTTTTTTTTGTTTCTTTGTCTTTCTATAATTTTGACTAATTAAGACAGTTGAAGAACACTAAGAAGGATTATTTAAAATTCAACATTATTATTATTATTATTGGAAGGTATATGGATTTGGAAATGCAACTAAGGGCCGCCGAGGCCCGGCGCGCCGAGCTGGAGCGTCAGCACGGGGAAGCCCTCGTGGCACTACGTGGCTGTGGTCCAGAAACCCTCGAAGCCCGCCAATCAAGAGTCCGTGAATTAGAAAAGAAAGTAGCCCTTGAAACAGTCAGGTAGCAAATCACGTGTCTTCATTTCAATCACGTGTTTCAACACACTTCTTTAGGTGCGAAGAACTGCAATTAGAACTGGCAGCATCACAGAGGGGCAGGACAATAGGAGGCGGCAGTGGCGGCCCATTGACTGGTCAAAACTGGCCAAATAAAGGTACTGAAATAGAAAGAATTATGGCTAAAATAGAACAAGATAATCGAATATTAGCTGAATTAGACCATAGTCGATCCACGACATTGGGTAAGTCTTCCTAGATGGTGTTGTGGTCCGTTTAAACGAACTGTAGTCATTATTTAGCTCAGCCTTTTTTTAAACTTTTATCCAATCAGAGTTTTGTTTCAGGAGGCGGTCTGGCGACTAGCGCTAGCAGCCACGCCTTGGGCGAATGCAGCCCGCCTATTTCGCCCATCACCATGTCCCATACCACGCCCAGTATATACCCTACAACATCTCTAGGACACAATTCGTACCAAACTGGTACAACTAATATTTCTCCTTATATTCCATCAAATCCTGTAACATACCCAACATCACAATATAACACCCTTCATCATAATTATCCCAGCAAACCTATGATGGGTGCTTCTATGACACACCACACCCTTGGACAAACTTCTATACTTGGAGGTCCACTTACTCATCAGAATCTTGCAACCTCAATCGGTGGTAATGTTATGGGACCTTCATTGGTATCGACTGGATTAGGTACTTCTATTGTACCTCCTAACTATGCAACAAGTACTATTTCTAATACCACGTATACTAATCCGTTAGTCTCCAATAATCCAACTGGATTACCAACTTCCTATAATAATCCTACGTTTACCAATTCTGTTACGAATACGTTAACACAATTTAATCTACCATATAATCCTGTTACCACTACATATACGAATAACGTTACGTTCTCCAATCCGTTAAGTTCGCAGTTTAATAGTTTGGCCTTAACAGGACCAATGTCTATCAAACTCAAACCTCTGGATGAAGTCGAGTTAGGTAAGTTTTTCTTATGTTACGTTACGTAAAAAGTCAAGTCAATATTGACTCAACTCGAGGAAAACAGTTTTTTTCCTCTTCTTCAATTAGCATCAAAACGATGCAAATCTTCTTGTCACAGGAACACGTCGTGTCGCTACTCCCGTTACTCCTCATCCCCCTACATGGGGCTTAGGAACAACAACATTAAGCGGTATAACAGACACCAGATCTAGAATGTTAACTGATGGAATAGATTCTGATTGGAGTGGATTGCATACAGCTGAGAGGAACTACCTGAATGGACATAATCAAGGAGATGGACAAGTTGATATGCTGGATATTCCAGGAAAGGGAAGATGTTCGGTGTATATTGCCAGGTAAATAAAAAACAGTCATTTGACCCAGCGCATCCACCATTTTTACAAATCCAAATATTTTTTTTCTATTTGTTAATGCTCTAATTTATATGATCGATTGCTTTCATTGTGTATAGAAGTTCAATAGAAAACCTACTTAGGTCTGGTTATGTTGGTAATAGAGTGTTCAAATGAGAAATCAATTATCGGATTTTAATTTGTGTGACCAACTATAAAAATGTGCATTGGAACTTTTTTTCTCCTTTGTGTTTAATAGTTAGGGTCTCATCTATTCCATTAACTCTTGTTATAAATAGATTTTAATCAGTGGCAAATATTATGTGTAGGAAGCGGAATGTAATTGAAGCACCTTTAACCAATGACACTAATAAATGACAGATTTTTAAATACCAACATTGATTTAAGACACTTATTAGATTTGTTACCAAGTTCTTCAATTCTCTGGTAGATTTTCATATGAACCGGAACCTGACGTCGAAGAAGAGCTCAATATTCAAGCCGGTGATTATCTTCTAGTGTGGGGAGAACCTGCAGGACCTGGTGGTTACCTCGACGCTGAACTTTTAGATGGAAGACGTGGTCTTGTCCCTTCAAATTTCGTACAACGTCTAATCGGTGATGATCTTCTGGAGTTCCATCAAGCAGTACTTAGCACTCTCCGTGAAGAAGAGATTAACCAGGAGAATTTTGCTGCTGATGTTCAACGGCTCAATGAAATGGCAGAAATGTCTGAAACACATGAAGATGATGGGCCTGAAGGTGAGCAAGGTAGGCTTGGCATGGTTGGCCCATAGAGCCAGAGGTAAACCTAGTCAGCTCGAAGTTAGGTTTAGGCAGGTTTTAGACAAATTTGAGAATGATTGCATAATTTAAAGTTTTAAGGAAGGTTAGAAACTAGTTTTTCTTTATTCTTTACTAGACTAGGTATAAACTGTTTAAAAATTCTAGCACTTTTGCATGGTTTTTGAATTTAGCGCCAAAAAAAAAACAGCCAGACAAACTCAAAAAAAGCATGTTTGAATTTGAGTGAAATTACAGATTTATTAGGTAATATTTTAGTCAGTAATTAGAAAGTAATTAAAAAAAAAAGTTTTGGTAGTTTTTAATTCAACGCTTTCTAGATTTTTGACAGCAATGAAAATTTTTGAACAGATTTATGCTTCCACTGCATGTTTTGCATGATTTTAGTCACATTTAGCACTTTTCCTGTCCTTTCCCTCCAATTCCTTCCTATTTTTTTCTTCATAGAGTTTTTTCTTCAAGTTTCTTCTCTGTGTTTTTCTTCTTCTTCTTCATCGTCATCTCTCACACGAGCTGGCTAATTACCTTGAGGACTGGGTAAAACCTAGCACAATTTAGCTTTTAGAACTGACACATCATGATCTACAGCTGACCTATTCTTCTCCGTGTTAGTTCCGGCTCCACGTCAACTCACCCTTGAACGACAACTGAACAAGAGTGTGCTGATTAGTTGGACAACACCAGATGTTGGCCCGGGGAACCACATCGAGAGTTATCACGTATACGTGGACGGCGTACTCAAAACTACCATCAAGGCTACGGAAAGGACAAGAGCACTCGTAGAAGGCGTTGAAAGCAATCGGGTAAGTCTTACTAAATTATAAAAACACACGTTTTTATTCTGGAAATTTAAATTGTCTCGCAAACGAAGTTTTTGTAACAAAGTTAAATTTTTTTGTTAGCCACACCGTATCAGCGTTCGTTCAGTGACAGCAAACCGCCGTACATCCCGTGACGCCGCCTGTACCATGATTATCGGTCGAGACACTCACCAGCTGGGCCCCAGTGCAGTCCGAGCTTCTAACATCACATCTACTTCAGCTGTAATTAGCTGGCTTCCGGCAAATTCCAATCACCAGCACGTAGTCTGTGTCAATAATGTAGAAGTTCGTACTGTAAAACCGGGGGTTTACCGACACACCATCACTGGTTTAGCACCAAATACCCAGTACAGAGTCACAGTAAGGGCAAAGCACCATAGATCAGCACAGAACGTTGCTAATTTAGCTGAAGATCTGCCAATGCCTGCGGCTGCACATACAGATTTTAGGACATTGCCAAAAGGATTACCTGATCCTCCTAGTGATATCTTGGTAGAACCAGGTGAGTTATTTTATAATTTTGGAAGATTGTTTGTAAAAGTTGTAATAAGGTCCGCAAGATGGCACACTGTTAGTCACGTGGCATCCAATTCTTACACCACACCACCCCGGATCGACAATAACAGGATATGCTGTTTATGCCGATGGGAAAAAGGTGACAGATGTTGATAGTCCAACAGGAGATCATGCACTTATAGATATCAGCAAATTGTTGGGTTTAAATCCAAAACATGTGACTGTACGAACTAAAGCGAGAGATAGCCAATCAGCTGATTCTGTACCTACTCCAATACCAATGAGCGTACTTAGAGGCGGAGTTAAGGCAAGACAACAACCACATTCAGCTGTTATGCCTGCCCATATTCGTCAGCAAATGCCCAGGCAACAACAACAAGGACAACAGGTTCGTATTGAGATTATTTGCAATGCAAAATGTGTGATTTTTTTTTGTTCGTTTAGATTATAGAGCCTGATGAAAATTTGAGCGACAAGGAGATCTTCCCGAGTAGTAATTCGCATCGGCAACAATCTGGTATTCCCTCAATTGGTAAAGACTTTTAATTTTATTTTTTTTGGGGGGAAGGGCTAATGGGATTTTTTTTTCTATGATTAGAGTAGATTAAAAAAATAAAAATAAAAACGAATTGGCATGAAGTAGGTTGTAGAAGCTTTAAATTAGAATTTTAGAGAGTTGGCTTAAGGTAGAATTGGTGTCAAATCCAAAAAAACTAATAATTTGCTTAGACGCTTATTTCTAAACAATAGCACAACGCTCCATTGCAGAAATAACAAAAGAATCATACGAAGCAAATTTATCAGAAGATGAGTTATTAGATAGAAGAAATCAAAGACAATATCATCAACAAAGACAATTTAGACAAGGACAACAACAAAGAGAACAACAGCAACAACAACAAGCTCAACAACAACAGCAGCAACAACAACAACAACAGCAACAACAATATTACCAACAACAAGGTAAAAAATACACATAAAACACACTAAACACTCAGTACTCGAAGGTAAGCAACGTAGAAGCATGAAAAACTGTTTCTTTTTACTGTCTGGTAGATGACAATTGACACGTTTTGACAAAGTTAACTTCGCTTCTTAACTCCATCTTTCTTATTCTAGGCCAATCAAATCCTCGAATGCAAAACATGCGTGGCCAGATGCAAGGAGCAAGGGCAGGACCTAACAATCCACAAAACCCACCAAATCCACAAAAAAGAGCACGTTACTTTGTTGCTCTTTTTGACTATGATCCTGCAACAATGTCACCAAATCCTGATGCTTGTGATGAAGAATTACCCTTTTCTGAAGGAGACACTATTAAAGTTTTTGGTGACAAGGATGCTGATGGTTTTTACTGGGGCGAATGTAAGGGACGAAAAGGTTACGTACCTCACAATATGGTAATGGAAGTGGAAGGTAACCAAAATCGTGATAGATGGGGTGACATCTATGCTAACATGCCTGTTAAGAGAATGGTTGCGTTATATGACTACGATCCTCAGGAACTCAGTCCTAACGTAGATGCCGAGGTGAGTTGCTTAGAAATGTTGAATTTCCTCCGAATTTTCTCGAATGTTAGCTCTACCGAAACTTTTGTCCCAACTGCAGGTGGAATTGAGCTTCACAACAGGTCAAATCATCAACGTTTATGGTGAAATGGATGACGATGGATTCTATATGGGTGAAATTGATGGAGTTCGTGGTCTTGTTCCATCGAATTTTCTTACTGAAGCTCCTGAGCAGTACGGTGTTGGTCAGACATCGCAGGCGGGGAGTGGATCAATGGGGCGGGGTCAACGTGGTAGAGGTATAGGACCAGGAGCAAGAGGACCACCTCCACCACCACGAGAAAACCAAATGCGGCAAAGGAATAAAGGTAATTACATCAAGAGGCGATGTCAAAGCCCATTTATTACGTTTCAAAGAACCAATAAGAAAATCATCATCACACACTTGCTCCTTAACATTTTTTCAGGTGGATGGCTTACAAAAAACTGAACAGTGAACACAAACCAAGTCAACACTCTCCTTTTTGTCTTTTTTTCGGTGTATCGCAAGCGTGTGATGTAATACCAAAAAAAGTTTATTTCTTCGTTATGCGAAATTCGTAAGAAATAAACTCAGAAGCTTTAACTGTTTTTTTCAATGTTCGGTTTGCACTCATCGATAATGTATGCCAATCGCTAGCTCTATCTCTTTCTCTCTCAGCTGGTTTTTTGACACAACAAGACTCGTCCTCATCAAATTGCATGTTTCAATGCGCTCAAAAAGAGATAGAAAAGGAGGAGCGTCTTAGATTTTGTGTGAAACAGTACATGTTTGACTAGAATTTAGAGAGAGATTGAGATACTCTCAAATTGTCTTATTAGAAAAAGTCAAACATGTGCTATAGCTGATCAAATTGACTTTTAAGACTAGAAGATTAATTTTATAAAAGTGGTAAAACTGTCTAGCAAGAAGGTTATTTTTGCTTATACCTGCTTGACATACCCTCTTGCTAGACAAGTACCAGTTTTGTCGCTTTTATATCAATTGATTTCAACTATGGGATCAATCAACTAAGAGTCAATTTTATCAACTATAGGACACAAATGATGATTAAAAGACGAGTCTTTTTGTGTTGTAAGGCAGCGTCTGACTGTACTGTGTGTTGTCTGTTGCTAGATGCCTGCCCTGTGTTACCCTCTCAGTTAGACAATGCTATCAACACTGCGACACCGAATACACAAGTCTTCACCGAGCACAATCAGGTATTTACGCCAATACTCGCTCTCTCTCTCTCTCTCTTTCTCTATCTATTTTATCAAATAGACTACAATAATTTAAAAAAAAAGAATACATTGTGAATGTTGCTGCTCAATGTTCTTATTATTATGTATTACTATTATTATTTGACTTAGCTAGACGCGAGCATGACCTACAAAACATATATACACAGTGTTCGATTTAAGTAGAGTGTCTTCAGCTTTCTATGTTTCGGACAGGAGATAGATGCATGAGATGAGCAGTAGGAGGGGCAAGACGGTTTGTATTTTAAAATCGTTTGTTAGGTTGGCAAAACAACAATATCAACCAAAAGAAAAAAAATGCATGTGTTCTTAGTTATAGAAATAGAGGGCGCATTTTATTTCCCCTCTATATCTATATTTTTGTGGCTCGATTTTTGTGTCCTCTTTTGCTGAGGCGAATTGTGGTTTTCTAGGGGAGGGGGAGAGGCATGTCGAGGCTCGGTGGTAATCAACCTCAGCCCCAACCACCTCCTAATCAATCTACTGGTGTATTATCTTCAGTCCAATCAAGCCTTTTTGGTGGTGGTGGACAACAACAACAACAGCAACCATCAGCTGCATTTACTGGTCAACAACAACCATATTCTGGTGTACAAAATCAATCACGAATGCAGCATAAAGGTGTACCTCAAGTGGTACCTACAGTAATGATGGGTGGTCAACAACAACAGCAGCAGCAACAACAACAGCAACCCCAAGGACCTAATCTTATGCAAAAATTAAATGAGATTACGGCACCTGGTGGTGATATACTCTCCAAAGGCAAAGAACTCATTTTTATGAAGTTTGGACTTGGTGGAGGGAAATAATATCGTTTTTGTTTTTTAATTGTAGCTGTTTTTGGAACCGTTTCGTGTCGGATTTTTTGACGCGATCGAAATGTTATTATATCGCTAAAGTGTTCAAATTGCGGAGCAGCTTATGTATGTGATTTTACAAAACTCATTTATTCATATCTTAATATACAAATTCTATGTAAGCTGCAAATAATCATTCAGTATTATCATACTTATGTAAGGAAGTACAAAAGTGACCAATATCATTACTAGCTGTTACTGTATTTATCATTAAATTGTTGAATTTGCTTGCTATTATTGTTGATATTCTTAAACAAAAAAATCATTTTATTATCATAAATACTCTCGTCTGTTATTAAAAACACAATCTAGTTAAAATGCAGTGATTCTCTTTAAACTTTTATCTATTGAAACAGGCTATGGAAACATTCCGTAGTAACAGCAAATGATTAAGACATGATTGGTTGTTATTTTTGTTTCTCTAGCAACATCAGTATGATTGGTTTAACTGAGAATCTCTGCAACTTTTTTATAATTTCAGTTTGTGAAAAGACTGTTGTGATTTGAACTGTCCAATCACAATTGCAATGTGCAGTTGTGTAAGGACCGGTCTTGTAGGTTTAGAAATTGTTAAAAGTGATTTATTTCTTCCATGTTGGTTTCAAAAACAGCTGTTAATAATCGGCACAACTGTCAGTTAAAAAAAAAAAACAAAAGAACTTAGATGTCGTATATGATTTGTTTATGAATGTCAGATTTCTTTATACAGTTTCTGACATTTGCTATCAAATCATTTAAAGTTTGTTGTGCCTTCTTCTTTACACGCACAACCGGTGACGTTTCGGTCGCGTTTGAGACGCGTCGGCACGTTCTGGTATCGGCACTTACGTTGTGTTTCTTTTTGTACAATAAAATCTATTATGTAAGATATAATAAAAGTGAATAGATATAAATATCGATGTTGAGACCCTCTTTGTCTCAAGTGACATCACATGACCTAATTTGTGTCATTTATTTCGATGGACTGTAGTATTATTTTGTAATTTTTCTTGTGACTTGGATTAGGTCAGATGATGTTGACTTGAGATTAGTCTGGTTCCCTATTGTATATAATGAATTCTTTATGCAGCTTTATTGAATCTTGTCTTGAGGGATTCGAACCGGTCGCTAAAATGACGATTTTATTTGAATTTTATCGATCGGAACCGATAGTGGGAGTGAGTCTGTGTGTGTGCAATGATAGGTTGTGAATTGGTCACATATCAAATTATGGCCATTGGTTGGTATATATTTCGCGGCTTGATTGTTATCTATCTTTCATGTATCATACACTGTACCAAATAAAAATGATGAAGATAATAAATAATCATTTACAACGTTTATCCATTGTTTTTTAACAGAGAGAAAGAGAGAGAAAAAACAACTTTTGCGACAAAATACTTTATTGAAATGAAAAAATCCGTACAAAATCCATATTTAATTCCTTTGTTTTGGTCTAACAGTTCTGTCAGTAAATTTAATAATAACATCCTGTACTCTCATATTTGAAGTCAAAAATTGTTGAAGAGTATCAACTCCATTTCTAGGCATTCGATCAAAAGGATAACCCATTGAACGTCTATCAGGATACAACTTATCCTTAATACCACAATAACTTCCAGCATCATTACAAACACCTTCAGTATTTTGATCAATCTTATCATCATCATAATTTGAAATCATAACAAAAAGTTGTGCTTGCATTCCTTCAGGTGTTCCTTTTGGAATAAGCATATGTTGTGGCCAACCACATCCACAGAAATTAAATTGAGCCAATTCTTCACCACCTTGAGGACGATTTAAATCCAAATTCCTGAAAGTTCTTTCAAAAGGAATTGTAACAGACGACTGAGTTGAAGCTCTGGTTATAGTATTTTGTCCTTGTTTCACTGAAAATATACATATTAACTACATAAATAAAAAAAGAATCGGTCTTACAGTTAACAGTAAACTTATCCAATTCAATAAACATAATTTTCTGGTCTCTGAACAACCAGGGATTTCCCCTTTCATCAACTTTCGGTGCAAGGAAAATCCGACATGTCCCTTTTCTATTTCCATTACTCTTATTATTCACTGTGATTTTATAATTAAAAGGTTGGTGTTGCAAATGTGTGAAACGCACAAAAACAGAACCACGTGGCTGGAAATCCATTCCACGTGATAAATCGACATCTGACTGTTGCCAGAAAGTATTGAAGGTGTTTTTAGAAGCACCTTGTGCTTGTACTTCAACACCAGTTACAGTGATACCAGGATAATTGAGTTGGTTTTCGGTATATCTAGGAAGTGTTGCTTTGTACTCCTGGAAGATATCATCAATGTAGGAATGCCAGCGGTAGAAAACAGGATCACGCATTGCTGTAGCCGAATCACCCATCACTCCGAAAGATTCAAGGTGGCGATGATCCGGATCATGGATGTATGATATAAAAACATGTCCCATGTTATGCATGTCACCGTAATAGGTACGATTTGGTGAGAGAATACTTGATTCAATCATGTTACCCAAAATATCAATACCTTCGTTTTCTGTTAGGGTAATTGTGCGACCACGTTCCTAGAAACCGAAATGAATAATGAAATTTTTAATAAAAAAAAATCCTTACGTCAGTAACACTTCCTTGATGAATTGCTGCAAAAATCCGGTCACTCCATCTCTTCAAATCCTCAACATCTTGTTTAATTTGATCAACTTCTCGATTTAAATCTTTTAATTTTTGATTTGCGACTCTTGCAGGCCATGACCGACTTGCCACCAAACTGTCTAATTTCGGGAAATATGCTTCTTTAATTTCTTGATTGAAATCATTGAGTCTTGTTGCTCTCTTCAATTTATTACTCAATCTTTCGAAATTATACCTGGCGATGATCTGCTGGTGCATATAATAGAACAATTCTCCTCTTCTATTTTTTGCAACGACTTCTCTTGCCGCTTCGAATGGATACACCAAGTGCCAATGCCAGTGATGTAGATTAATCCCTAAATCTTCACGGAAATACGCAAGTCGATGCTCTTCTTCTAAATTTGAAGCAGTGTAATCACGTGGAATTTCAATAGGAGTCCGGGAACCTTCAGGTAGTACCGTTGCTTCTTCACGAGCTTTTGCAAATACTTTAGAATCGACATACTTATCCGGGAAAGACTCAATAAAAGACGGTAGATCAACGTCTTGGGTATCCGGCCGGTGGAGGATTGCAACAGAAAGAGCGTAGTTGAAGAGATATGGATTGACGCGGTCACGTGCATACACCGCTGCGGAAAGAAGGTCGTCTACGTTTCGCATTCCAAGGAAGATATCGATGAGTTTTCCGGCAATACGTCGATGTTTAGGGATGAAAAGTGAGAAGTTGGCATCACGTTCAAGTTCGAGGATTTCCCCGAATGGAGGAACAGAGATTTTCTTAATAGCGACACGTTCTTCAGCATCTTGGCCAAATCGGTTGCTTAGAGATACTCCAAGAGGCTTGTATTTGTCGTTGAGGTAGTCGTTAGGAATATCGAAGACGGTTTTTTTCGTACCTTTGCCGATGAAAACTGGCTCTTGAGGGCGGTCGAATAACAGAAGAAGGTTTTTCTTAGACATGGTGGTGGTGGTGGTGGTGACACTACTGAATGTAAATGAGGAAAATCAAGACGGTTTTATAGGAACAAAAGAGGAAGTCGTGGAATAACATGTTTGGGACGGTGAGGATGTGGTGATTTTGTTATCTCAGGGTGGTTGATTGGTTAAATAAGTTATTTTGTTTTTTTATGATAAAAAAGAGAGTTTTTTCCCGCCAAAAAATCAGATTTGTTGTCAGGTTTGATATTCCAAATTCCAAAATGTCAAAATTTGTTGAAAAATTATTTATATCACTTTCTCTCCTTGTAATAATTATCACGCTTCCTTTATCCATCTTCTGCTGTTTTGTAGTAAGTGAATTTTTCAGTTTTTCAAAAAAAAAATCAATCTTTTGTCGTAGATTGCGGCAGAATACGAACGCTATGTAATTTTCCGCTTTGGTCGCCTTCGTTCTGGAGGTCCTCGTGGGCCTGGAATAATTTTTGTCATTCCATGTATCGATTCTGGTGTCAAAATAGATCTCAGAACAGTTACTTTTGACATACCTCCACAAGAAGTTAATTTTTGTGTTCTTTTTTTTTGTCTTAGTACTTTTATGTCTTTTCAGACTTTGACTAAAGATTCTGTTACAATATGGGTGGATGCTGTTGTTTATTTTCGAGTAGAAGATGCACTTAAAGCTGTACTAAAAGTCGAAGATTTTCAAAAATCTACTCATTTACTTGCAATGACAACTCTACGAAATACTTTAGGAACAAAAACACTTATTGAAGTTTTAACAGATCGTGAAAATATCGCTGAATTAATGAAATTATCTTTAGATGAAGCAACAGATCCTTGGGGAATTAAAGTTGAACGTGTTGAAATGTAAAAATACAAAAAATTTGAATTTCGCGCATTAATTTTGTGTTGGTAGAACTGATATAAGATTACCGCAAAATCTACAAAGAGCTATGGCAGCTGAAGCTGAAGCAGGACGTGAAGCACGAGCTAAAATTATTGCAGCTGAAGGTGAAATGAATGCAGCAATGACGTTAAAAAAAGCAGCTGATGCGATGATGCAGTCACCAGCGGCTTTACAAGTAAGAATTTCATTTTTTAAAAGTTGGTGACAAACTGAATTTTGTCATTTCAGTTGCGGTATTTACAAACTTTGGCTACTATTTCAGCGGAGAGAAATTCAACAATTATTTTTCCAATTCCGATTGAATTTTTAAGTCATTTGTCAAAATAGTATTATTAATAAATCAAAAAAAAAATCTTATTTCCTATTTCTTTAATTCAAATTTGGAGCCATTTCCAAACGGCATCTCAGATGGCGCTGCCTGTCATAGACGCCCTCAAGTCGCCATCTTGTTTATCACCGATTTTCTCTCCGAATTATCAGACAAGAAATCATGTCTAACAGCCGTAATGATTGCCGAATCTACGTTGGAAATCTTCCTCCAGACATCCGCACTAAAGACATCCAAGATTTGTTTTATAAATTCGGTAAAGTAACATTTGTCGACTTGAAAAACAGACGAGGACCTCCTTTTGCTTTCGTCGAGTTTGAGGATCCCAGGTACGGCTTATTTCCCCTTCTAAATGGCACTCTTTTACTTAAATTTGCTTAGGGATGCTGATGATGCTGTCCACGCCCGAGATGGATACGATTATGACGGATACCGCCTAAGGGTTGAATTTCCAAGAGGTGGCGGCCATGGAAGTTTCAGAGGTGGACGTGGAGGTGGCGATAGAGGCAGAAGTTCACGAGGACCACCAGCAAGAAGGTCACAGTTTAGAGTATTGGTCACAGGTAAGCACAAATAAAAAAAAAGAGGAAATTACAGGTATCTGTGCAGGCTTACCTCCTTCGGGATCTTGGCAGGACTTAAAGGACCACATGCGTGAGGCTGGAGATGTTTGTTTCGCAGATGCATTCAAGGACGGGTCTGGTGTTGTAGAATTTCTACGTTATGAGGATATGAAATACGCTATTAAGAAATTGGATGATTCAAGATTTAGATCTCATGAGGTAAGTCGAGTGTTTGTTGAGTATTTTTGGTAATAGGTGTCTCAGGGTGAGGTTTCGTATATAAGAGTGAAGGAAGATCGTGGTGGTAGTGATAGGCGTTCAGGTGGAAGATCACGCAGTCGTTCGTATTCTCCTCGTAGAAGAGGGTCGCCAACATACAGTCCGGTGAAAAGAAGCTATTCAAGGAGTCGTTCACGCTCCTAATTTCGTTTTAACTACTCTACGGACTGGCCTTTTTGTATAATGTACGTATCAAAAAAATAACCGGGGCTTTTTTTAATTAATTTATAACAAGTTTCTGAGAAAAAAATCGGTTGGTCACCCTGGGATTAATTTATGTAATTGTTTTGTTCAAATTTTTTTTTTTGACATTCCTGGTAAAATCGGTTTTTTCTCTGTAATTTTATAGATTTTTAATTGATTTGATAAAAATATTCAATTAGGTTAGCATTTTAAGGCACTAATATGTATTGTTTCTTTTTCTGTTACCGTACAATTTGCTGAGTCAATCAGCGTTGGACTGGTTTTTGGAAAAATAATAATAAAGTCGATAGTAAAATAATAGACAATAAAATGTTATCTTTGACACACCCGGATGCAAGAGGAGTGGATGAATGTTGTTAGGAGGGAGTCTCAAAGATCGAAGGAGGATTTAGTAACAATTTTAAACACTAAGCATTGCATTTTTCGGAGTGTTGAGAGGACACCAAACCTTCACACAATTTTATTCTCGGTAAATAAGCTATTTCAATTTTCTAACAATGTTACACAATTCAAATTTTTTTTCAAAAACACGTTCTTTAAACAAAAATCAGTGTTTAAATGAGATGTTTTGCAATGCGATAGGTCTCACAAACACGGGATTTTGATCTCCACTTCACCGGAAAAGGAAAGGACAAACTCCTAGGATTAGGATTACATATTTAAAAATTAAAACTTTAAAAATTAATTTTCGAAGGATTTTAATACTTTTCCTAGGATTTTGACGATGAAGTGGATTTAAAACTGTTTGATGAAAGGATTAGGATGTAGGATTACTAGGATTAGGATGAGTGTACCGGAAGGACCTCGTGGATGTATTCCCAGGTATTTGAGACTTCTTTTTTCGTTTTTTTATTAATATTTTTTTATTATTTTGCTTGACAAAAAGTGTGGCTTTTTGTTGTTTTCACCATTGCATGTTTATTTAAATAAAAAGATCCAAAAAGGTTAAAGTTTTTTTATTCATTATCATAAAGCCTTACAATATCCAAAGGTTTGGCCGGAAGATTTGTAACTGGACACTTTTGATTTTCCCTCAAGTATCTCAAAATACAAGGAAAACAAAATACGTAACCAGACACTGGAAGAACAGTTGGAATTTTCCAATATTGCAAACAAATCGGACACTTATTTAAATAATTCCGGGCCTTACCATCCAACTAAATCAAAAAATTACATACTGCCAACTTAATATTAAACTCACCATTGGTGCTTTGACAGTTGGTAGTGCTGTCACACTATAGTTGCTTTGATGTGTACTCCAAGCTTGTAAAAATTGCAAGAAAAATGCTCCAATCTCAAATGAACTCATTATTGCATTTTTTAAAATATTTAATTGCCATAAATCTGCCAATTGACCTTTAAATAAAAGAGACCAGAAACTTGGTTCTTCAGGAAGTGGTTCCGTATACGTTAATTTCAAATCAATCATTTTGAGAATTGGTAATTGAGCTTCAGTTTGTAATGACATATATTTAATATAATTGTATACAGTAATCAGCCCCCATGTTATTTCAAAAGACGAATGTGACAAAATTAATAACTTTTTAAATCGACCCTCAAAATTCTAGGGATTTTTATTAGATATTATTAGGTTGGTAACATACATTACGTAAACAGCCATCTGCGTTTTCCAGTCGATACAAAGCGACTTTTTCATCTAATTTTCTTTTAAAATAAGGTAATAAAACACAAAAAAGTAAAGAAATACGTCGATGATGACTCGTCAATGTATTACCATTGTCAAGAACACGTTTCAAGCCATAGAAATTTTCACTAAATGTAGCATCTGAAATTTGTGTTACACAATTTTTAAAATTGTAAAAACTCACCGTAATTCCGTAAATAACCGTATTGGAGGCCACAATTTAAAAGAAGAAACAATTCGTCGTAATATTTACTCAACCAACTGCATTTTTGCGGACAATTTGTTGCGAGAAACTGAAATTTGTTACTTTTTGCAAAACAAAAATTTAGTTCTTACCAGTGCGATTTTCTGTAGGGCCGGATGTAGAGTATCATTCAATGATTTCGAAGCAATTATTTCAAAAATCGAAGGACGATTTTGTGATGTAAAAGTAAAATTTGCAGCATTTACCGCCATTTCATTTGAATTTAAGTTGGCAACACTTGACAAAACACAATAAGCAAAACAAGGTTAGGTTCATTTACCGAACAAAAAACGCACTTTACATTGTTATCTTTGCACTTTTTTATAATTATTTTCGTTATTTTGTGTAATTAACATATGATTTTACATATAGTCGGCAAAAAATCGGTCAATAACTCGCACTGTATACATTTGGTAGCACTGACTGTCATCTGTCAAAAAATTTAAACTTCCATATGTTATCACATATTTTTATTTAACAACAAAAGTGTTTGAAATGTTGTGAATTGGGTACAAAGAGTCAAGGCTGTGAAATGTTTAAATTAATTGTAGCTTCAGTACTTATAAACGTATCAATCTGTGATGATTTACTGTCAGTGGTTGTGGTAAGACCTCCCCAGGTGTCTCAAACTCTCTGTAAATGTTTTACATTTACAGATTTACAGACATGGAGACCGTACCCCGATTCAACCCTACCCCACGGACCCCTACCGCAATGCTTCCTACTGGCCTGTCGGTTTCGGTCAACTAACAAACGTAAGTTTATAATTTTACAAATTCAGTTTTACAAATAACGTGTCAGTTGGGTAAACAACAACATTACCATTTGGGTCAATGGCTTCGCACCCGTTACAACGGTTTCCTCCCATCGCATTACTCCGAAAAAGACATCTACATCCGTTCAACTGACGCCGACCGCACACTTATGTCAGCCGAAGCCAACCTGGCTGGTTTATACCCACCCAAAAACGACCAAATATGGGACCCATCAATCCCATGGCAGCCTATACCGGTCCATACAACACCCGAACTTGAAGATAATCTTCTTTCAATGAAAAAAGTCTGTCCCAAATATAACACTCTTCTTTCACAACTCTTCAAAACCGACTACTTTCAAAATATTTCACGGATTAATCATGATTTATACGTGTTTCTTACAAAATACACCGGGACGCAAATTGATACATTAGAAAAACTCGAGTTTATATACAACACTCTGTATATTGAAAGCTTAAATAAGCTTGAATTACCAGAATGGACGAAAAAAGTCTACCCTGATAAAATGCGACCGTGGGCTCAATTTAGTTTTGCAACTCCATGTTTTACACAAGATTTAGCAAGACTTAAAAGCGGGCCTTTGTTTCATGAAGTTATTGAACATTTCCAGAATGCCACTAGAAATGTTACTGATTTTCGAAAATTTTTAGTTTTTTCTGCTCATGATATCACTATTGCCAATGTTTTAAACACGATGGGAGCTTTCCAGTATCATTGTCCCCCTTATGCTAGCACAATTATCTTTGAATTAAGACGTAGTAATTTTACTTATATTAATATCTTTTATAAAAATTCCAGTCTAGTGCAAAATATTACCATGAAAGGGTGTGATTTTAATTGTAATTTTAATGAATTTATTGAAATTTTAAAACCGATAATTATAACACGTAAAGAATGGGACTTGGAATGTCAAATGAAATCGGAAAATGTTAATTGTGACTTATATTTTAATTTTATTATTTATTTAAGTTCCCTTATTGGTTTTCTAGTCTTTATTTTTGTTTTGTGGGCTATTTGTAAATGTATTAAATTACCAAATGAAGCTCATAATCGTTATACGAAATTACCAAGTGATGAAACTGCTTAAATCTAAACCCTAGTTAAGTACTTAATTGTTCTCAGGTTTTATTTTATTAATAAGGGGCCAATTCTTGCATTAATGTATCGAAAAAATCAAAATTTTTAGCTCTTGTGGTTGGTGACATTGTTATTTAATTATTACCAATCAAAAATGTTTTTAGGTTAATTTTTTATGGTGGCAACAAACGACTGATTTTTTCGTAGCTTAAGTGAATTGTTTTTGTGATTTTTAATTATTATTTCAAGGCCAAATTACGTATTAAAGGTGTGTTGTGAATTAGGAATATAAATGCTATTGCGTACAATAGAAGTCACTAATTGTTTTTTTTTATTAGTTTTAGATAAGTAAGTCTAGTTACTTCTATTGTACATGAATGAGTTACGTCTTGCAATGTTGTTTTACTTGTGTTGCATATACATATAAAAATATATGTTTGACAGAAAAACAATTATTGTTATCTATTTTGACCTAATTAGTGTGATAACAAAACATTTGTTAGTAATGTTTAATTTAAATCGTTTTAAGAATTTAGTTGTGAAGTTTGTAATAGTGACAATGTTGTGCCTACTTGACAAAAAAAAAAACGGTTTCAAACTTTGGATAAAATGTATTTCGTGACATAATCTTAAAATTACAAAAAAAATAATATATTATCACACTTTATAAAAAAAATCTAAAAACATTCTAATATTTTTACAATTGGCAAATTGACGTCAAAACCTTGCTATTTCCGTTACGTTACTGTCCAAAGTCCAATCAGATTGTGACCTAAAATCCCCCCTATCATAAATATATCATTCTGACAAAAACCAATACTCACACTTAAAATTTAGGATCTTTAATTAGTACATTATCGTGTTTCTTTAAGCTGTTAATAACAATTTGAAAATTAGTAAAAAAAGAAAACAAAGAAACAGAAAAAGCAAACAAAAAAGCAGCATACATACACATTCCCGCAATTTTAAGTAGACTCAATCAAGCGTTCTCTGTAAAAACAAGAGTGAAGCAAGATGCCCCCCAAAAAGACAAAACAATAATGTATCAGAACTTACCTTGAATAGCTGACTGGATTAACAGATAATTGTGAATCAATCGGACCCATAATATATTTCTTGACTAGAGAGTAACGTAATAATTCTGTGTTTCCCATACTGATTGCCATATGTATTACAAGATATGCACAAAAAATCAGGTAACAAATACCAATTATTACAACGATTAAAAGAGCAAACCAATGAAGATGTAATTCATTGACTGTCTCAACAACGAAATATGTATTAATACCAATTACAACAACACTGAGTAAAATCGATGCGATTTTATTAAACCTACAAAAAAGGTAATTTAAGTGTGTCGATTTTGACAAGTTCTTCCCTACCATCCATTTACAAATTCTCCCATAATTTGTGGATTGCTGGTAAATGCAATAGTAGGGATTGTTGCAAATGGTAATTGAAGGCTCATTATGGCATTGAGAATATCATTCATTCCTGTTAAATCTTCAATATGACTGAAAAAGGCAAGACAAAATGTTGGCACAATTGCAATGGTTCTAGTAAAAAGGACACGTTTCCAACGTGCCCATTGCAGATTGAGAAATCCTTCCATAGTAAATTGACCGGCATAAGTACCCGTCATTGTTGAACTTTGACCAGCAGCAAGAATTCCAACAGCCCAAATATACATAGCAAGAAGGCCATAAGTACATCCAAGAAATATACCACCCTTGTATAAATCAGCATCAACATATTCGTCATTTAAAGGAAAAATCGAAGCATTTATTGATGGATAATGTGTACATAATTCGTGTACTTGTTTATTTGTTTTGTGAAAAAGTCCATGAGCGAAAACTGATACAACAAAAACATTTATTATAAAACTCACAAAAAGTGCAATTATTGCTTCAACGAAAAAATATAAATTCGCATCACGAACTTTATCAGGTTTTGTGCGATCGATTTCACGAGATTTCACAAGAGCTGAGTGAAGATATAAATTGTGGGGCATTATTACAGCACCTGAAAGAGAGAAAAAAAAAATGTGAATGGAATTAAAAATTTTGAAAAGACACTAACCAACTATTCCAACAGCTTGGAGAAGTGCTCTCGAGTCACAACCTTCACACCAAGGGATAAACATCCCTTCTAGTACTTGGACTTGATCAGGTTTTGATGTAATATACTCAAAACCGAAAGTAACCCCCATGACTGTAATCAACAGTCCGAAAAATAACTCTAATTTTCTTAGTCCATACTTATCCAAAAAAAGAAACGTAAAAGTGTCAATAATTGTAATTAAAACACCTCCCCACAGTGGGATCCTAAAATATGGGGTTTTGTCATGTCACAAATGAAAAGGTTGGGTTTAAATTTACGTTTTGTTTGATAATAAATAAATTGCGATTGCAGTCCCAATAACTTCTTGCATGTCTGATCCAATTATCGCAATTTCTATCATAATCCATAAAATTAATCTCGGAATTTTTCGATATTGTCTAAAACACATTTCGGCTAGATGTAGCCCTGTTACAACTCCTAATCGAGCTGAAAGTCGTTGCATTAACAATCCCAAGATTGTAGCACTGAGTAACACCCATAAAAGTTTGTATTGAGCTACAGTACCGCTTTGTAAGTCACTTTCAATATTTCCAGGATCAAGATATGCTATCGACATGAGAAACCCAGGCCCTGTAAATGCCCATAATTTCCTGAAACTGAAACCTGACTGAAATTTAATTGTAAAATGTTGAAAAAAATTTGTGAAAGTCTTACACTTTCAATTTCAGGAATTTGGATTTTTTCATCAGCGAAATATGTTGATGTGGGAGTTAAGAGTGTTGTTTCACTTGCTGTATTGTTAGGTGCTGGGGGTGGTGTGCCCCCATTGTCTTCGGGTTGAGTATTTGAAGACATCTGGAATAAGTGTTTCTAACCTCACTTTGTGATTAAAAATTAAAATGAATAACTTACGGGTGTTTCTCTGCTTAATCACCACTGTTAAATCATCTTTTGTTGGTGAATTACTTAGAATTCTGATAACCTCACATTTGTTTATTATTGGAGTGACCTTGTGGAAGTTGCGAAAGTGTACAAGTTCGAATTTCGATTGTATGCACGTGTTGATTTGTTTAAAGTCTGAACAAGAATGGTATAAATCGGTTTAATTTTATGATTTAAGTAGGGAGAGAATTCTTATTATCTTGTTATGTGCACGTAGAGATATATTTATTTACTTACGCTATCAGAGGATTTTCATAAATCAATGTCAAGTTGTTATAGTACATTTCAAAAAGTTTGTTATTTTTTGTTTCTTCAACTGAAATGAATTTTTCATTTTGTTTTCTTCACATAAATTTATTTCGGGTACGGTTTTTATTACATTATAACATTTTTCAGTCACACAAAAAATTTTTTTGGATTTTTTTCTGGTTACACTTTTCCCTGTATGCTCCACAAAATAACATAAAACGAGTTAAAACTAGTTGTATTAAAAATGCCAAAACAAATTACCCTGTAATTAGCATCGTTTTAGATATAATAAAATCTTTATTATAAAATAAAAAAAAATATATCACAAAATAAAAAAATACTTAATGTAACAATCAATATAAATAAGATTTTTTTTAAATAGTAATATATCAAAAAATTGTAATGATACAGAAGCACCTAAGTATGGCAGTGTTACAACATTATAAAAAATGTTTTAGAAATAAATAAGTGCTAATCTACAATATGTAACTGCACTAAAATTCCTAATTATGAAATAAACTGTACATTAATAATACATTAAGCAGATATAAAACGTTCAGTATACACGTGGAAGGGTTTTTGTTTCTCTAAGTTTGGGTAAATTGATAACTGACGACTCCCGTTTGATCTAAAAAAAAAAAATAAATAAAAAGAAACAATAGAATACAATTTAAAAATGTACAATAAAAAAATTACAAAATTAAAACAAACATGCAAAAATGAAACTTACCTTATTTAAAATTATTCATTGCAAAATTTGTGTTTGTGGCTATTAATATTGCACTTAGAGGTAACTTAAAACTGAAATTAAATAATGAATTAGTGAAAAAATTAAAATCGATGAGAAATAAAAAACGCAAAAAATGAAACATGCGTCATGCGATGCGGGTGAACACAATACTAACAATTTTCATATTAAAAAAAACTATATTTACATCCAACATTTTTCACTTAATTAAATTGAATTAAATACAATTTAAAGCGTTAATTAAAACCTACAAATAATTTATATAATGATATATAAAACTTTTAAAATTAAAAAAAAATAACAGGTTATTTACACTTTTCAAGCAGTGGGAAAATGTGCTTAATTTGATAACGAGTGAATTTACAATCTACTCTCTTCTATACCAAGCCAGAAAAAAAAAATCAACACTACTTCAGCCAAAAAATAAAAATCAAATCTCGGTCATCCACCAACCTACATAACATCAACAAACATCTCACAAGGATTTCCCATAGCTATCTTAAATGATTGTCTACTACCGGCAATGTCTTTGGATTGGGCTGCAACTTGTGTCCCACTGCTCTGATCTGAACCGTTTGATGAACCGTTTCCGTTTCCGGTTGCCATTGGTAATGCTGAACGAGGACCTAATGATGTTAGATCACTATCAGATGCGCTGCTATGACCTGCTGCGGCGTCCTTTAAATGATCTGAACCGTTTGATGAACCACCTGAAATCAGGTTGAATTATTGCTGTTATCAGTCAATTGATTAAATCGAGACAGTATTACGAAACAAATTGTTTTCTTGTGGTTTACATTTTTTGTTCATAGAATAATTACTTTTTATTATTTCTCGGAAGAAATAAATTGTTATATTATTACATAATTCATAATAGAAAGATGACATTGGTTTTTTTATTTTACGTAATACTTATTTTTTCATGTAGTAAGCAAAATCAGAGACACGTTTTCGATAATTTTTATGTTTTAAGGTATCAAATCTATCGATCACGTACGGTGTCTGAAGTAATTACGAAATTATTTAAATTTAGAAAATTATGACGTCTTAAAAAAATGGTAGTTTTACAAAACAAACACTTAAAGTGTGGGTGAGTAATGTATTTTGATTTATATTTCTTATCATTTTAAAGAAATAAAAACAACAAATAAATAATACGTGATAAATATTTTTTTTTTTGTTGTAAAACTTACCACTTCCACTTAGTACTGATTCTTCTCTATTATATCCGTATACGGTATTTTCACTAGCTGTATAAAACGGCATCGGCATATACTCTAATGGATTATATGTACCACTATACGGCATATAATTAGGTACATTTGGTAGTGGTCCAACCGAATCTGTATCTCCTTGTATTTTCAAATTACTCATTGCTGAACATAAATCACCAAAAATATAATAACATTGTTCCGAAAATGTAATTTTATTAACTGTATGTCGTATAAAACCAGCTTTGAGTAAATGTGATGCATATTTTCTTGCATCTCTTCGTTCTTGAAAACCTTCAACATGTGTCAACAACCAATCAATCATATCTGTACCAATAAATGCATTTGGTATTGTTATTTTTAACCACATACGATCACGTATTTCCAAACCACTATCAGGTCGTTGCATTGCTTGTACAACTGTCGACATTGGTGTGTTTACAGTAAGAGGCTCTTCTAAATCTGGAAATCCTAAAAAAAATATGTAATTAGTTTACGATTTTATTTGTTGTAAAGACATTACGTTCATTTGCTGGTATTGTGCTAGTAATTGAAGTGCTTGAAACAGTTGAACTGCTAGGAGGACGTGCTACTGGATCACCTCTTACAGCAGCAGTATGAGCAACCCATGCACCAGGATCTATAGGTCGAACAGGTTCAGTTCTAGGTATTGTAAAGTAACCTTTAGGATTCGGATCCCAACATTTTGCTACCACTAATTTAATCGGTCTGAAAATTTTCTTTTATCAAATTTGATACAAATAAAGCTCTCTCAACTAACCCAGGCTTTTGAACTACTTCTCTTAACACACGAACAGCTTCATCATTTGACATATTTTCAAAATTGACATCATTCACTTGTAAAATCATGTCTCCTGGTTCTATTCTACCATCTAATGCAACCGCTCCCCTAAAAAACATCTATTATAACACGAAATTTCACTCAAAAGTCTTTACCCTTTCATAATTGATCCTACATAAATTCCACCATCACCTCCTTTATTGCTTTGCCCTACAATCGAAATTCCTAAGAAATTCACCGTGTCCATATTCAAAGTCACTGTTATAATATTTAAAGACATTGTCGAATCTGTTATACTGGAATACGATGAAGTTCTTGACATTGCTTGCATTCGTTGTTTTCGTCGTCTTTGTGGCCGTTTTCGTCCAGCAACATGTAATCTACTCACACTTGAACATTCTGAGAGAGCTGTGTGTCTTCCTGTTGTCTCTGATTGAAAACTTGTGGTCTCTAGATCAGAGCTGACAATTGATGCAGTTTCATATACTCTAAGAGGCATTGTTAGTAAAATTTAGAGGTACAAAAGGAAATAACATACCGTGGAAGATGTCCGTTAATACGTGAAGAGTACTTATGATGACGACGACCTTGTCTTGAGCTGATAATACTCTCAGTATCTGTGCAGATTGATTCAGGAGCTTGTGGTGGTAATCGTTGTTCAGATTGGTGTGTTACACTATCAGTGCATTGAGAGCCGCCATCAGACTGGTTAGAACCATCAGCTGAAACCAACTAAACCAGAAATTATACTAATTTAACTGTTTTGTTGTCGCTTACCCAACTAACAACACGGCCATTAAAACACGGTAAATGAGCGCCGTCGTCGATGATTTCTTCTTTGACAACACTAAAAATTAAATTGTTTAATTAAATATATAGATAGATAAGGTTAATTTACCCAAAATCATCGTCCATTGACTTGAAAAAGAACTTGTAATTGGGGCGATTTAAGACATTTTTAAAATCTGCTAAGGTCACTTTTTCGGGTGAAATTGGTATTTTTACTAAATAGGGGGTCTCTTCATCGTCTATATGATAAATTACTTTAGTTTCATCCATTATTTCACTGAAATTTTCACAAAAAACTACACTATTTGACAGGAGCAAAACACTTCAATACAACATGGCCGACATAATTAAAGTTATCCCCACCCAATACGGATTAAAGGGCTAAGGAAACGATAAAAAAGGCATTCAAGTGATAAAGATGCGAATTAAAGTATAATTCTTTTAAATTTTGTACATTAATTTGAATATTATAAACGAAAAAAAGCAAAAATTTCAAAGAAATGGTTGTTTAGAAGGAGTAGATGTCTGTATTACCGATCGAGGTTTTGCAGCTGAAAACAAATGGAAAATTTTGGAAAATAATAGTATTTTGTGTTTTGCAATTACAATTTTCATTAGATATTGATGTGTATTATAACATTTTTGTAATTAAAAAGATTTTTAACAAATGGCGAACTTTTAGACTATCATGTTCAGAAGATATATTCACTTGACTTATGTATTGTTGGTTGCATACTTTATGAGAATTTTGAGTATTTTTTTACAAAAATTTGTTAGCTGTTACAATAAATTATATTTTATTGTTATGGCCCTATGAAATTGGGTAATATTTAAGACGGAACGATATAATTGAATGCGTTTTTTGATTTAAATTATTCTAGTGATTAGTGATAATCTTTGATGAACGCAATTTTCTGTCAAGGACATTCAAGGATGAGTTAATTTTTTATTATAATATTTAATACAAATTTCGAGCTTTTTTAAAGTAACTTTTTATTCGAAAATCATGAAATAGTTAATTTTTTTTGGTCAATTTTTATTCCTGAAAATGAAATTTCCAAATTTTAGCTTGGCTTCAAACCACCTGTCAAAAATGTCAAATCCGTCAAAAAGTAGGTCAATATTTTACTTTTCAATACGTATGCTCATATGTTAGGGAATAATTGGCCAAAATTAGAAAATCCGTCCGTGTTTCAGGTAGATATAGTTCCTTTAAATGTGTCCCTTTATTTTCCACCCTTTTACAAATCTTTTCTATCAGAAAAAGTGTAATTTTTTAGACGTTTTATCATTCTAACCAAACCTGACATGGATGAAAATTGAAAAAATGGCAGAAAAATTGGGTTTAGGTAGCGAAGTAAGGCAGCTTAAGATAGGTCAAAGTTTTACGAATCCGAAATCGTCTGCTTTTCATTCACTTAAATGTAAGTTTATATTGAAATTGACACAAATCATTATAGGTTTCTTGTAGATGATTTTAAGCCAGCCTCGGTTGATACCAATAAAATAGCCACTGTAGATGTTGGCAATAATAATCAAGTTACAGTTACCGTACCTCACTTAGGTAATAAACTTAATTTAAGGGGACTGTTATCACTTTTTATATAACGTAAACTTGTAGATGGTGCAGGAGTGCCCCAAACAGTATTTAAAGGTTCACAACGACCTTACCAAAAAGAATGTGTGCTCATTATAGACCGAGCAACGGGAGAAATTACTTTAGAAAAATTAACGTGTAATATTCAAGTGAAAAAGACAAGAAGTGAGTCGGCCAAATTGCCCCTGCCTCAAGGTAAATAAACTTCTTATCAACAATTCTTAAAACATTAAAAAATTTCATATTTAGAGCGATTAGGCCAAGTCAATGATAGGTCAGGAACGACTTCGTTATCATCACGGTCACAAACACCCCCAATTGGCCAACGTATCTCCCATAAAACAAAAGTGACGAGCGGAAGTCGTAGACCGGACCGTCCGATCACTCATCTGGTGCCAAAACATTCGCCTTTACATGCGAGTCCAAGTTACCCATCGCCTAATCACCATAAAAGTCCTAAAAGGGACCCACACACCGAGTATGTCGCTTAATTATCTTTCAATTTCTTTCTAAATTAATTAAAATTATAGAACACATCCACAAAGCACTCTCGCCAGTCTACCAATGATCGGTATTGACGATTTTGATACGCCGCCCCAACAAAGCTCCACCCAAAATAATACTGACAAATCGCCGTCCATGTTTCCTCTTTCTGATCATGAAAATGGTGTTGTAGGGGAAATGAGCGATTCGTCATCGTCGAGCAGTGATTCCGATTCGGATTCGGATAATCCCGATAATACAATTATAAATAAATTTAATAAAACAAATGGACATACAAACGGAACGTCCAATACGAAAATAGCTACGCATTTATTAAACGAAGATTTATGCTTGTCAGAATCGGGATCTGATTCGGATTGAAAAAAACGGCGATGTTTATAAGGTAATAACGATAATTAAAATTGTTATATATTATGTATGATATTCATAAATATACATACTGCAATCTTATTTTATTTATTTATGATAATTCAATGATTTTATCACGTTGACTTAGAAGTAAACGTCCTAATTGAGCGGAACTTCCAATAAATAAATTGCAATGTCCACTCCAATCACGATATTTTACTTTTAAACCCATTTCAGTTGCACGCATTGCATGTAAATTATCACCAAACTCAACGAACATTTCAAAAATATTCTCTTTAAAGTTTTTGTACTCATCAAGAAGTATTTCACTTATATCATTATCAATTCTCACAATTGGCAATTTTTTTTGGTGTTGTTTACGAGCTACAAAGTTATATAAAAACATTGAGGAAAAAAAAACGTAAATGTGTTAATTACCAGCAACGTAATCTTTACCATAAAAAGCCACATATCTGTACTCATCACGATCAAAATGTCCAGTATTTTTATTTATTTCAAGTGTCGTAATTTGAGACACTTTCGGATTGTATTGTTTGAATGGAATCGGACTGAAAATTTGGAAATTTGCAATTGTATTCATACGAACTCGGTTTAAAAAATCACTTGAAATGTTTACGTAAGGATCCAAGACTAAAATTAAACCTTCAGGCCTAAAAAAAATATTAAGTTGTCATAAAGCCCTTATTAGCTTGTCCCTAACCCAATTTTTTTCAAAGCCAAGTCTGCAACAGCAAAATCCATCACTTTCCAATCTTCTATTGTTAAAATTGTTGGCCATGTTGGAAGTCTGATTGAGACCCAAGCAATTTTTAAATCATCATTTTTGTATTTTGTTGTAATTTTTGTTGCGTAATTTTTAACATCATAAAAAACATCACTTGTACCTTTATTACTTGATTCAGATTGGTACAGTAATACCAACATAAGAAAAGTTTTCTCTTTTCGATCCATAATACTTCCAGTGTAACTTTGAAGAAATTCCATAGCTACTTCAATTTCCATTTCTTGTACCGGAAGTACTATAGTTACACGTGAATTTTCTGTTACGTAAGGTACTGGAAGTATTTCAACTTTTCCTAAAGGTTTACATACTTCAAATCGTTTTATGACTTCTTTTCCGGTTGTTAAATCACGAAAACCTAAATCAAAAATATAATCCATTCCTCGACTCAAATCAAAACTTCGATAACCATTAATTAAACGTCGGTATTGATATTTTTTTGCGTTTTCTAAATGAAATTTTACGGTTATTTCATCAATTACATTCTAGAAAAGAAAAACAACTATGTCTCCCATGATCTAACTACTGAAGAAATACCTCAATATCTTTTAAATCTGCTGCTGTATGTTGTCTAACATTTGTAAAATCATCAGGAAAAAACATGTGAGTCATATTGAAGTGAAACTGTCTTGGTAAATCAAATCTTGTGGCAGGTTTTGCTCCAGGTCTTTGTCCCGGAGGCCATACTTCAGTCAAATCTTCACTCAAAACACCAATTTCGTGTTTAATTGCAGCTAACCGTTGCTAAAAAAAATTCAAGATTATAATAAATTAGAATTATTGTTTTATTACCTTTAAAAAGTATGCATTAAGCAGATAGAAATTCTCGCCTTGTAAAATCGGATGTACAGTTAGAGCTTTATTAAAATCATCTTTTTTTGATAAATCAAGTAAGTGTTCATTGAGTTGAAAATATTTGACTTTATAAGTGTTAAAAATTTGAGCTTGGAGATTTTTTTGACATGTCAAACCTATACTGTGGTGTACACAACGTCCTAAATTTTCACTATGATCATCTGATATTGCATTTATAACACACCAATCTAGATGTTCTCGCATTGATTTTACTACAGAATTACTTAAAACTATTCCAGCGTCTGAAATGTTATTTTTGACACAACCAATCAGATTGAAATAAGTGTCTTTCTTTACCTAAGTTGCAGTAGGAACTATCAGGAATTGGGTCTCCTAAATAAACATCCATACTAACACTGATTTTTTTCACTAAATCGTTAAGTCTGTGTGCATTTATAAATGTATAATCATTAGCAAGAAAATAATAATCATAGTCTTGAGCGAAATTGTCTCCAATATATTTCAAAACTTGAAACGGCCTATACCTTGCTCTTGTATCAGTAAAACCAACTAAACCACTCAAATTAAATTTGCTTTTTAATTTATATTGTGCAGTTATAAAAAACTTTATCTGATCTACTAAATGACTTATTGTTTTATTTAAATGCACAGCTTGGGAGTTGACTTTATCTTCAGAACTGAAAATTCCTACAAAAAGTTTCTCTCTAATCCCTAATTCCGTTGAATAATATCTTGGCCGTATCAATTTGGATTTTTTAGGTGTCACACTTGGTTTTTTGGGGGGGCTTACAGGCACAACTTTGGAAACTTCTTGAGGCACTTTAAATTCATTTTTTGAGGCACATAAAGGTTCAAGAGAGTCAGATAAAAACGATGATATGTATAAACCGATAATAATACCCAAAAATACATAAATATTGTTTGAAATCAGTCTTGAAACAGCTTTAAACATTTTGAGGTTAGATCACGTTAGTGATCGAAAATTGGCACTTGAGTAGTTGTAATAATTAAAATTTGTGTTTATTTTAGTTTGTTGTAAAGGAAGTGGCCTAGATTTGGCTGGGTTTGGGTTATTTAGCACTGTTGACCTTTGTTTTGGACATTTTTGAGGTTATATTTTTGCGGTAACTGTTTTACCGAGCGAAGCTAAAGTCGGTAACTGTTTTATCAACTGATAAAGTTTAAAAAGTTTTTAAAATAATATATTATTATTATTATGTAATTTTTATATCTAAAAACAAATGGTGTATTTTGTGATAAAAAAGTGTAATTTTTTTTAGTAAAATTACGAAATTTAGTATAGTCGTACTATTTCTTTTTTGTAGTTATGACTATAATGGTAACTGTATTATCGACTGAAATTTTTGACAGATAAGGTTAAGTGCGCGTTTGAAAGTTTTTCAAAAAAGAGTAGTTCTTATGTGAAAAACTATTGGTTTTTTTGTAAAAAAGTTGTTATTTTTGTTAGAATTATGATATTATGCTTAGTGTATTATTATTTCGGCGTTTGAGATTTTGTCGAGGATTTTCAAAATTTGAAATGGGAAAAAGAAAGGCCCCTTCTGGGGGCGACAATCCAAATTATGATTTTTGTGAATTTCTCACAGGTATTTTTGTTATTGTTTATATTTTAAAAGTGGAATATAATAAATTTTCAGAATTGGCTGAATATGAGAAAAATGTTAGCAGAAATATTCATAAATATAATGCTTACAGAAAAGCAGCAGGTGTTTTGGCTGCACTTCCCACACGTATTACATCAGGAAAAGAAGCAAAAAAGTTGAATGGAATTGGTGAAAAAATTGCGAAAAAAATTGATGAATTTCTTGAAACTGGCAAATTACAAAAACTTGATAACGTAATAATAGCGAAAATTTGAAATTTTCGTTTTGAAAATTTCTATTTTTAGATTCATAAAGATTCAAAAAGTACTGCAATTAATCTTTTGACCGGAGTATCAGGAATAGGACCTGCAAAAGCCCAAGTTTTGGTTAATGCAGGTATTACGACTTTAAAAGAGTTAGAAAAGAACAAAGACAAGTTAAATCACCATCAATTGATTGGTTTAAAGTATAAAAACAACTCTTTTTTTCCCTTCAATCTCAATTACTTATAAATTTTAGGTATTACTACGATTTCCAACAGAAAATTCCCAGATCTGAAATACAACAAATTGAGAAACTCATCTGTGGCCAACTGAGAGATTTAGACCCCCAAATTCAGTTAACAATTTGTGGCAGTTATAGAAGAGGTAGAGAAGAAAGTGGTGATATTGATGCTTTAATTACTCACCCTAATTACACAAGCAGTTCCTCAAAGAAGAAAAATATTTTAAAAAATGTAGTAGAAGCATTACAGAAATGTGGTTTGATTACTGAGACACTTTCTTTGGGTGAAACGAAATTTATGGGGGCTTGTAAATTGTCAAAAGAGTCACTTACGAGAAGATTAGATATTCGTTTAACCCCATATGATCAATATTTTTGTGCTATTTTATATTTTACTGGGTCAGATATGTTTAATAAGGAGATGAGGACACAAGCTTTAGAAATGGGATTCACATTAAATGAATATACTTTGAGACCTGTGGGAAGTACAGGAGTACCAGGAGAACCAGTAGAGATTAATTCAGAGAAAGAGATTTTTGACTGTATTGGATTTCCTTACAAGGAGCCACAAGAAAGGAGTAAGTAAATTTATTTTCTTAAAACGTTAGAATAAAAATAAATTTGAAGTTTTTTGACGTTTCATTTGTTGCCAGCACAACGTTATAAAAAATTAAAAACCTGAATCAGTTACGTAACATTTTCTCAGTGTATACAAAGACTTTAATAAAATGGTAAAAATTTAAAAAAAAATTTTATAAAATAATACCTATAAAGCGCTAAAAATAATTTCCACAATACATTTAAAAATTTGATATAAACTCAGTTTGGTCTTAGCTTAATAAATCAGTCTTAAAATCGAACGGTAACGTAGAAACAACCTCCATCATGTCACTCTTCCCATGTATATTTTTTGCATGTTGTTTTAAATAATACTTATCCGAGAATTTTTTATCACAGTCTTGGCACTTGAAAGGCTTAACTCCTGAATGTGTCCTAAGGTGTCTCTGTAGTTTAGATTGATCGTAAAACGTATTGGGGCACACATGACATGCATATTTCTTAACTCTGACCGGTATTTTCGCATTTCCAATGCCATGATTTTTTGTCAAATGTATTTGATAAAATCGTTTCTCTTTGTAGTTTTTGTCACAATGTGGGCACTTATAAGGGTTGGTCCCAGACGAATGTGTCCCTAGATGTTTCTGTAACTCGCTTCTGCTCACAAAACTCTTGTTGCAGATGTGACATGTGAATTTTTTATCGCCAGTATGTCGTTTCATGTGTTGTTCAAAACCTGATTTCAGAGGGAACCTCCGTGTACATAGATCGCATCCATATTTCCAAAAACTTGGGTCTGTGTGGACAACTAAAATGTGTGAGCGGAGATTTTTATTGGTATTGAAGGCTTTTTCACAGAATTTGCATTTGTAGTTTCTTCTGTTGAAATGGGTGTATTCGTGAACTGTTAAATCGCTTTTTGTTATAAATGATTTGCCACAGAAGCTACAAATGTTGTTTCTGCTACCGTCGTGGTATTTTTTGTGTTGGATTAAATTTGTAGAAGAGGAGAATCTCATAGGGCATTGAGGGCAACTGTAAGGCTTCACTGAACTTTTCTCCATTGAATGTTCACTTACACAATGTTCGATGATTTGTTTGGCTAAATGTGAATGGAAATTACATACTTCACAGGAGAATTTGCGTGATTTTTTTAATTGCGTTTGTTTAATTTTGCATTTTTTTAAATGGACTTTTAAAGTTTTTTGACTTGAGTACGTTTTATTACAATCGTTGCACTTTAATCTTTCAATATGTCTATCTGAAGTTTCTTTAGTTTCACATTCAGGGAGCTTCTCTTGTGTAAAACTGGTTTTTCGTTGGGAGTCAAGCTGGATACAGCGTTTTCGAAACTCGTAAGCTATTTCTAACTCAGATTTGCAGGAATTACAGATTTGGTAAGTTTCAAGCCATTCCTGGAATTTAAGTAAAAAAATGGGGGACTTTTTTTACTTGTAAGTACGTTACCACTTCAGGAATAACAGTTTTTAGTTTTTTTAAAATTAGTTTATGATTTTGTAGATCTGTTACTTCCTCAACTAAATTTAAACAAATATTACATTTAATATTAGAGCTTTCCATGTTGTTTAGGACCTCTGATAAAACATAAAACTGAAACAAAATGAAGGTTATGTTATTGTTGTTAAAAACATAACTTTAAAAATTAAAATGCATATGAATCAACATGTTCTGGCATTTATTTGAATGAATAATAATTCAATACAAGAATTTTACAGTAAGAGATGGCCAAATATTTAAATTAAGGCTTATTTAGTTAGCTTAGTTAATTACCACAATTACAATGATGTATTACTGGTTGCCCTTGCCTACTTCTTTTACATTATTGTTACAGTGGCAACTCGTTGATCAGAAATTAGGGATGTTTTTGATTATAATTCTCTCTTTGTTGTTCTTATTTTTTTACAGATTTTTTAACAAAAAGAAGACGAAACTGCAGATCAAGAAATTCCCTTGCAGATGTGTCAAAATGTGCTTTAAATGAAAGCAAAAACGGTTCTTTTTAGAACCACAAATCTTTTCAAACAAATAAAAAGTTTTGAAATACCATAACACATTTACGTCACCAAATTTTGAGATGACGATACATAAAAAAATAATACAAAAGTAAACAACCAACAATACCATTTGGTTGTAAATTTACTATCAGGAGCAACTGAATACCTCTTCGCATTTCTGTGATCCTGATATGAATCAGATTTTTTTAATGTTAGAATTTCATAAATCTTTAAAGTCAAATGTGTATCAGGATCACATAATGTGTAAGAAGGTATTTGCTAGTAAAGATCTCTTCGCATTTCTATGATCCTAATACAAATCTATTTTTTTCTTTAAAATTTTTGTTACAATTTCATAAATCTGTAAAACTAAATTTGTATCAGGATCACATAATGTGTAAGAAGGTATTTGCTAGTAAAGATCTTTTTGCATTCCTATGATCCTGATACAAATCTAATTTTTCTTCAAAATTTTTCTCTCAATTTCATAAATTTTTAAAAATCAAGTTTGTATTAGGATCATAGGAATGCGAGAAGATCTTTTGTGGCTCCTGACGTTGAAAATACTTCCTCACATATTATGTGATCCTGATACATTTGATTTTAAAAATTTATGAAATTGTAACAAAAATTTTGTAGAAAAATTAGATTTGTATCAAGATCATAGGAATGTGAGGAGGGATATCTTTGGCTGTTCCTGACATTGAAAATACCTCCTCACACATTATGTGATCCTGATACTAAATCGCAAAATTGTAAACGTTTTAGGTTTAAAGGATTGGTATAAAACTTTTTATTTGTTTGAAATGATTTGTGGTTCTAAAAAGAACCGTTTTTGTTTTCACTTAAGAGCAAATCCTGACACATCTCTAAGGGAATTTCTTGAACTGCAGTTTCTTCTTTCTTTGTCAAGAAACCTGTGAAAAAAAGAAGTACAACAATGAGGAAGCAAGAAGCACTGTATAAGTATAATGTAAAAATGTAGGCCACCAGTAATACACTGCCTTAACCTGTGCAAATCTGCTTTCTCTATTATATTTTTTTAAAAGATTTTTTAATAGTTATAAATTGTCTTCAAAAGTTTGTACATACAAAGATCAGAAAATCTACCTATAATAAGTAAATCTACCTTATATATAAGTAAATACTTATTATTTATAAGTACTTAGTTATGTAACCAACAATACACCTTTAATGCACTTATTCTTATAAAATGTTATCGTTTTTCCCTAAAAATTTACCATATTTTTAGCAAAAATTACATTAAAATCAATGCTTTATCAAAATTATTAAAGTTATAAAATATTTGTGACAAAAAACAAATAAAATACACAGTCTTTAAATAAATTACAAAATATGGAAAAGACCTCATAAATAAATCAAATATTCTATTGTCTTTTTCAAACGGCTTTGGTTCCTAAAATATTAAAAACATATTTTTACCAGAAAATGTCAGAATAATAAAAATATAATAAATTTAACCAGAAAAATGTCAGAAACAAAATTGAATACGCCACTGGTTGGACAATGTTGCAGAAGTCCGGTAAACGAGAATATATTCAGGCAACCAATAATACACGTTAGTCAACAATTTTTTAGGTTTACCATATCAAAAATAAATATGTTTTATAACATTTATGTTGTGAGGTACCCTTTTTTTTTATGTCAAAGATGCTGTTATTCTCTTTTTTTGATTTTTCTACAGAAAAAAAAAACAAATGCAGCGCCCTCACAACTAGATACAGCCAACTAGCCATGTTTATGTTCTTTTCGTATTTTCCAAATAAAAAATTTCCCGCATCATTTAGCTAAATATAACTACAAAAAACAGTTAGAATATGTTAAAATTGTTTCGTAATTCAATTTTACAATAGTAGAAGTGTTGTGTAGTTTTTGAGGTTATCTTTTAAGATGTCTTTCGCCCCCAGACTTCTTGATTTACCCACCTGTGTTATTTTACAACTTTTACAATATTTAGATGCTACCAGTTTATATCTTTTGGGAAAGTAAGTTTTTAATTTGAATTTTTTTTTTTTAATAAAAATCAATTTTTTAGGACTTGTACTCGTTTGGATGAAATAATACGAAATTCAAAAACTTTATGGAAACGTATTGATGCAAGACGAGCTCCAAATGATCACGAGAAAACCTCATACTGTATTGATCGATGTCACAAAGATACTCACACTTTTCTATTAAGGGCAGACAGCCCTTTGGAAACTCTAGTCTTAGAACAGTTTTACACAAAATTAAATAACTGTGAAACTTTAAAGAATATTGTTATTTTGGCACTTGAAAATCAAACAATTAACGGAGAACAAGTAATATTCAAAAATTTAGAAAGACTCTTAACTCACTCTATTTTTGCAGTACAAAGTTACTTCTTTTCCTCCTCAATTAGAAGAATTTAGTTTAAAAAAAACAAAAGTATTAAAAAGTTTAGAATTTTTTAAAGGCTCTGGTTACTATTTTGAAAAATTACGAGTCTTAATTTTAGACGAATGCAATTGGGTAACAAGTGTTGCATTTATGCCAATTGCAAAATATCCAGCTTTAGAAATTTTATCACTTTATAAATGCAAAAACGTTGAAGATTCTATTCCATATTTGGGACTTGCAAGTTGTGGTTTTAAGCAATTACGGATTATAGATGCTAGATTAACACGTAATTAATTTTTTATGTTTTAGCCATCAATTATATGACTTTTTCAGCTTTAAGAAACTTCCTAGTCCGTTCACTTCACAAATCTCCATCATTACTCGCAATTTATTTACAAAACTGCGATATTACTTATAAAATCGACTACTTTAAACGAAAATTAGCAATACTAAAAGGAGCTCCAACACGTGATTTCTACATCAAAGACACTGAATTTGACACAAAAGACACGATTATAGATGATGAAAATGGTGTGAGCTACCAACAGTGGGGTTTAGATGATAAGGGACTCCTCGATTATCTTCTTAATCTCAGTTCGAAACCTCTTCACGACTTCCCTAAAAGCGTACTCTATTTAGATCCTTACAATCCTTGTACTTGTAGTGGTACACCACAAAAAAATTCGAGTAAATCAAATCAAATAAATAAACGAATTGACTTTGATTTTTTTATTTTGTAGGTTTACCTGATGACTCTTCTGATTCTGATGATGATCAAGATGATGATGATGGTGATTTTACAATTCGAGATTTATCAAATACAATCACACGTTTGACTCGTTTAAGTCGACGTTTACATTATCGAATGTTTAATTATAATTCTCGTCGGTCAGTCTCATCACACCCTACTGATGTTTTAGGAATATTAGAAGATTATGAAAATAATATATGTGTAATAAATCTTGATTGGATGCATTTAAATCAAACAGAGGATGAAGGAGAAAACAATCAACCAATAATTGAGTAAGTTTAAAAAAAAAAATGAAATTTTGTAATAAAAAATTGTATTGAAGTGTTCGTATTAATCCACCTCAAATAAGAATTTCTGAAGTACGTCCTCGTGAAGTTCATAAACGTCTTTTAGAAACTGTAGATGGCCCTGAACGCAAAAGACAAAAGACTGATGATACAGCACCTGGTCCTAGTGGCCTTCAACCAATTCCAGAAGAACCTAATAATGAATATCAAGCTGTTAGACCTAGAAGACAAGTGAATCTCCAAGATTTCCCAATGGTACAAATTGAACATATTAATAATATCCAGAAAGATACTGTACCTTTAAGACGTCTGTCTTTAAGAGGATACTCAAAAATAACTGATACAGCATTACAATATATTAAAAATTTGGACTTGGAAGTGTTAGATTTGACGTATACAAATGTTTCAGTTAAAGCAATTGAAGATTATTTAGTTGAACATCCGTCTTGTCGAATTGTACATGAACAATTTTGTACTTGTCCAACTAATTTGCATTTTTAAGTGTTTATTTTGTGTTAAACATTGAAGGTACAGAATGAATACCTTAATTTTGGGTTTTTTCTCATAAATTTATTATGGAAACAATCTTATTTTGTTTTAAATTGGAATCCTTGTTTTGTTAAATCAGCCCTTGCCTCAACAATTTCCTACAACTCTCAATTAGTTAAAAATAACACAAAACTTAACAAAAATTACCTCTTGTAACTCCGCTGCAGCTTTTTCACAATCATTAAACGTAAAAACTCGATATAAAACCACAATAATTGCATAAAACTACAAAAATTCATGTTAAAAAATCATGACATAACCTCACTTTTTCTTACCCCAAATAAGGCAACAAAAATTACAGGAGAGTAAAAAACTAAATTTGGATACTGTTTAGACGCCCCAAACTCAATCTTATTTGTAACAAGTGCCCCCCAAACAGCTACTAGGGCTCCTAAAACTGCCAACCACTCAAATAATTTCGTCATTTTTAGTGTCAAACACAAAAATCCCTAAAAACTGAACATAACCTCACTTTAGAATTTGTTAGCCATAATTTCACTTTTATTTATCACAAGTGTCCCCAAAGAATCACTTTTAAACACTAATAAATTCTTAAGAAAATTTGGAAATTCTTAGGTTATGTCACAACTCACTAGTGTCATAAAAAAAAAGGAAAAAAAATCCCCAAAAACAGCTGACATGTGTTAAATTTTTTATTTTCAAAATTCTTCCAAAAATTCACTGATAACAAAAAATCAAATGATAAGCCACCGTTGGGACCGGGACGACTCGAATTCGCACGACTCGCCAAACAATGGTTTTCACAACAAAGACTTTTTAAGTAAACAATTTTGAAATAATGGAATTGAGTACAGTTCGTTTTATTGCTAAAGGTGAGCCCCTTGTGGCACTCCATGTATTAATTTTACACTAGTTACGACTTCTAGATGGGGTTAAGACAAGCCCCAAACACCTGAATGAGCTGAAAGAGAAGATCCAAAGAATTGATGGAACCACAATCAAAATCCAACCAGATCAGAGATACATTGATGTTACAATACCTGAAGGCAATTATTACTTGATCAGGTAAGATTAAGATTAGATAATTAGTGCGTGTGCAAAATGTTCAGGAAGACGTTGTTTTCTGGCAGCCCTAAATATTACAAATTGTAAGTTTCTGCAACCTTGATTGTATTCGAGGTCACTCTTTTCACTCAAAAAATGAGAGTAATGAGGACAGAACTAATATAGTTATTTACTTTCACCACGAGATACAGACAACTAAGCGGCTTTAGTATTGATATTGTAGTGTTGTTTAGAATGTTATTGTGATGTTTAGTCAAAAAAGGAAGTACGTATTATAAGGGGTTGCATACATGTTTTTTTCTGTGGTTTCTTTTATCTTGTTTATTGTGGCTTGTTCTTCATTTATAACATAGTTTTTTATTCATTTTCACACATCAATTACTAGTTACTCGTGACTACTTTTTTATTCAAAAACCTTGAAGTGTTAGCTAATACATATTATAACCGATAAGTTATTTTTTTTTAGGTAAGTTACATACAAAGCATTCATTTCTTATCTAATCGTTCTTTTTCCGATATAGAAAGACTTATTTTTCGCTTTATAATCATTAAAATTGTTGTTACAACATTACATGATTTATTTAAAAAAAAACAAGTTTTATTTTATATTTTGAGAAAGTTCATATGAAAGTAAACAAAAAATTAAATAAAACAATAAATTATTCACAAAACTTTCCTTATTTATTTATAACAAACGTTTTTTTTTTCGCTTGATTAAACGCACTCTCTTCCCAATGTCACCTAAAGTCACATTTTTTAATAGATTATAATACAATAGCACCACGTGACCTAAACAAATATTCATATTTTTTACGTTTCAATTCAAAAATATACAAACATAATAATCAGAAGAATTTATTTTCATATTTTGTTTTAATCAGTAAAATCCTTTTTTGATTAAATGATAAGAATTGTCTGATATATAAGATTTTATTTTTATCAGATTTAATTCTAAATTCCACTTTTCTCTGTTATAAAATTAAATTTCCCGCATTTTTCCGACAAAATGGCTTCCCATTTTATGTATTATGTATGGATTTTCAACATTAAATCGTCTTTTGCGCTGATAACAGTTATAAAAAGTCATTCCAAGGGACTAAAAAACGAGTGTCCAGAAAAGATGAAAAATGTCGCTAGATGGCACTACCTGGCGTATTGTAGAAACCTGTAATCTTACTAAATAAAAAAATAACTAAAAAACTTACTAGATAAATATTTAACATAACACATTTGCATTTAATATTTATTTATTTGTTTATAATAAACACAAAATATAATTTGACGGAAAACAATTTATCCAAGTTTTACACTTACTATTTCAGTTTCTATTTTTTTTGTGACTAGAGCGCCCTCTAGGTGTGCCTGAAATCGAATGGAACGACTTGACATAACTGTTAATCCACACAAACGACGATTAAACTAAAAAAAAATTAAAGAATTTATTTATTTTCAGTTATTTATTAATTCTAATTAAATTAAATAATTAAAAATTATATAGACTGATCCAATAATTTATTTTTACGTTATCTAATCGGCGATAGTAATATTAATTAAAAAAAAAATAGTTTTTAAGTATAGAGGGTGTTTTATAATTACAATTACATTTGTTACAAAATTTGTGCTTAAATTTCCATAAATAACGAATTATATCGCTAAAAATTCCCAAATGAGTTTAGGAATTCCCGGAATTTAATAAAGTCCTCGACTATCTTTTTCTCTCTCGTATTGAATTCAATAGTATGTAAATAATATCATAAGGTGTCTTATCATTATTTATTCAATCCACATAACTGTAGTATCTCCAATAGACAAATCAGATATCAGTCTAGAACACATCCTCTTATCTATCACTCCACCAAACCAGAAACCTTTATCGAATTATAAAACTGTTGATTCATTCATCCTTAATACATGTCGATCGTCATGACCGGTTGTGAATAATACGAAAAAAATCGTTGTTTTTTAACAAATTTTAATTGTTTGGCTAATTATGGACAACGATAAGGTGTTACTATTATCGGACAATGAATGGTAAGGTTTTTAATTTATTTGAAAACGTTGTACGCGCCCGAATGCAACGTTTTGTAAGTGGTCTCGCTTTTTTCGAGACTTTTTTAAATTATTTTACAATGTCTTTTCGTGTGTTATTTGAAAAAATTGCTCGAAGACGCTCCTGGTAGTGTATTTTAAGTTGGTAAACATGTTCGAACAAAACACACCCGAAATTTAGTTTTTTTTTTGTTCGAGCATGAAAATTCCCTAAAAATAACCAAAAAAAACCTAATTTTTTTTCCAGGGACGCTACCGAATCTCTCGGTTTTGAGCCTCTAATCAATGAACGTTCTTCCGAAAGTGAATCTGTGGCTCTTCTTGCCCCAACTGGTGATTTCCCTTCAGGTGATCACACTGTTATAACAGTCTCTGAAGATGATACAATTCGTGTTACAATTATTGGAATGACATGTCAAAGTTGTGTTCGTAATATTGAAGAAACTCTAAGTCGTAAATCTGGTATTTATTCAATTAAAGTAAGTCTTGAAGAGAAAGCCGCATTGATTCATTATGATACTAAACAACTTACCTCTAATCAAATTTGTGAATTTATTGATGATATGGGATTTGAAGCATCACTTCCAGGAATAGAAGGGCATCAAACACGTCAATGCCGGATTCATATTGAAGGCATGACGTGTAAATCATGTGTTCAAAGTATAGAAGGAATGTTATCAACAAAATCAGGCATTAAAAGCGCCACTGTTAACCTAGCGGCAAAAGAAGGAACTATTGAATTTGATCCTAATCTTATAAAACCGGACGAAATTGCTGAATTAATTGAAGAAATAGGTTTTGAAGCTTACCTTAAAACAAATGAAGGTAATTTCACACCAAAAATCACACCTGAAAGACACTTATTAAATCTTGAAAAATGTAATTTACAAGTTAAAGGAATGACATGTGGGAGTTGTGTTGCCGCCATAGAAAAACACGTACAGAGAATACCAGGTTGTGAAAAAATTTTAGTTTCATTACTTGCCGCTAGAGCTGAAATTCATTATGATCCATCTTTAATAAATCCAAATGAAATTGCAATTTCAATTACTGATTTAGGTTTTCCTGCTTCAGTATTAGAACAATCAGGTGCTGGTGCGTCTGAAATTGATTTAGAAATATCAGGAATGACATGTGCAAGTTGTGTACATAAAATTGAAACAAATGTTAGTAAACTAGAGGGCGTACTTGTTGCTAAAGTTGCCTTAACTACAAAACGCGGGAAATTTAAATATGATCCTGAAGTAACAGGTGCTAGAGATATAATTGAAGCAATTAATAAACTTGGTTTTGAAGCAAAATTATTTGATCGTGATCATGGAAATGATTATTTAGAACAAAAAGCTGAAATTAAAAGATGGAAATATGCATTTTTATTTTCGTTAGCTTTTGGTGGACCAAGTATGATTGCTATGACATATTTTATGACACTTATGTCATCTGGACATATGTCACATGAAGATATGTGTTGTGTTATACCAGGTTTATCACTTGAAAATTTAATAATGTGGATATTATCAACTCCTGTTATGTTACTTGGTGGTCGTCATTTTTTTATACAAGCTTATAAAGCTCTTAAACATCGAACAACAAATATGGATGTATTAATAGCAATGGCAACTTCGATTTCATACACTTATAGTGTTATAGTAGTTGTTGCTGCAATGATTATGAGACAAAAAACATCTCCACAGACTTTTTTCGATACACCACCAATGTTACTTGTATTTATTAGTTTAGGACGTTGGTTAGAACATGTAGCTAAAGGAAAAACATCAGAAGCTTTATCAAAACTTCTATCACTTAAAGCTACAGATGCTGTTTTAGTTAAATTAGGTCCAAAAGGTGAAATTTCAAGTGAAACACTTGTTCATGTTGATTTAGTACAAAGAGGAGATATTTTAAAAGTTGTCCCAGGTGCTAAAGTTCCAGTTGATGGTAAAGTTCTACAGGTAAGTTGGGTGTGGTTTTATAATAAAGGGGCGTGGTTATAATAAAGCTCCACCTTTAGGGTCAATCAATGTGTGATGAATCACTAATCACAGGTGAAAGTATGCCAGTACCGAAAAAAATTTCAAGTAGTGTGATTGGTGGTTCAATTAATCAACATGGTCTACTTATAATTGAAGCAACACATACAGGAGAAGCAACAACACTTTCTCAAATTGTTAAATTAGTTGAAGAAGCACAAACATCAAAAGCACCAATTCAACAACTTGCTGATAAAATTGCTGGTTATTTTGTACCAACTGTTGTTTTCTTATCAGTTTTAACACTTATAGTATGGTCAATAATCGGTTCGGTTGATATCAATGCACTTCCGGTTAGTGAAAGTGAAAAACATGATTTTACAAAAACTGGAATTATACTACAATTTGTATTTCGTTGTGCATTAAGTGTATTAGCTATTGCATGTCCTTGTGCATTAGGTTTAGCCACACCTACTGCAGTTATGGTAGGGACAGGTATTGGTGCCGTTAATGGTATTTTAATAAAAGGGGCGGAGCCATTAGAAAACGCCCATAAAGTTAAAGCAATTATGTTTGATAAAACTGGTACAATTACAAAAGGTGTACCTGAAGTGACACGTATATGGTTAAAAGGTGATTCCTTAAGTCCCGCCCTTATTCTCGGAGCGGTAGCTTGTGCTGAAACAAATTCTGAACATCCAATCGCATCAGCAATTATTAAATATGTCAAAGAGGCAATTGGGGCAGAGTTAAATGGAACTACTGAAAACTTTCAAGCTGTACCTGGGTGTGGTATGAAATGTACAGTATCAGATTTAAGTCACGTGGTGAAAAATGCAAAAAACAGTCAGGAAATGAGTAATTTTCTAACGTTGGTAACAACCGGAAGTTCCGGTTTGTTTACATTAAATGGAGTCGAAATTGAAGTTAATAACAGTCAGAATATGAAATTAGGACAGTTAATTGGTATGGGGGCGGAGTCTGATGAAGGGGAGGGGCGTTATGATGTTGTAATTGGAAATCGGGAATGGATGAATCGAAATGGATTGATACTATTGGATGAAATTGATAGAAAAATGGTTGTAGAAGAGGAGCAAGGAAGATCAGCAGTACTTTGTGTTATCAATGGTAAATTAAAGTGTTGTGTTACTCACTTGTTTTAATTCGCTTGTTATAGGAGAAATTGTTGCAATGATTAGTGTTGCCGATATGGTAAAACCTGAAGCACATCTAGCTATTTTCTCACTTAAAAAAATGGGACTTGATGTTATTCTTTTGACTGGTGATAATCGTCAAACTGCTGCAAGTATAGCTAAACAAGTTGGTATTAGTAAAGTCTATGCTGAAGTCTTACCATCACATAAAGTTGCTCGTGTACAAAGACTCCAATCCAAAGGCATGAAAGTAGCAATGGTGGGTGATGGTGTTAATGATAGTCCAGCTCTTGCCCAAGCAGATGTTGGTATGGCTATAGCAGCAGGGACTGATGTTGCAGTTGAAGCTGCCCATGTTGTACTTATGAGAAACGATCTTTTGGATGTTGTTGCATGTCTCGAACTGTCCAGGAAGACTGTTAATAGAATTCGATTAAATTTTGTGTTTGCGTCTGTTTATAATTTATTAGGTTTGGTAATACAAGTGTGATATTAAGTGGCTAAATTTTGTACTTTTTAGGTATTCCACTTGCAGCAGGTGCTTTTAGTTTTATTGGTTTTACGTTGGCACCATGGATGGCAAGTGCTGCAATGGCTTTAAGTAGTGTATCAGTTGTTGGATCAAGTTTATTATTAAAATTATGGAAAAAACCAACTGTTAGAGATCTACAAACTGAAGAATATTTAGCAGAGAGAAATCGAACTGAACCTGATACAATTTCAATACATCGAGGAATGGACGATATTGAAACGCCATCTATGTCAAGGTATACAAGACAATGTAACAATTTTCTTTTATAAAAAAAAGAAATATGCCGTAGAGATATTAAAAATAAAAGCTGGTTAAATGTAAGTTCATGCATGAATCTGTGATTTTTTTCTAATTATATTAACTTTTTTATTTTTTTCGTTTTTTTTTTTGTTTTTGTTTGTGATGTCTTTCCCATTTATCATTTAATATCCTAACAAAAAAATCATTTCAGTCCTGATTTACGATCAAATAAAATCAGGGCTTCAGAATGCTTATCACATTTCTTATCAGAACCTTATCTCAAAATTCTAGATTCCTTGGACGAAATAAAAGTGGACGTCAGTTATTACTTTCCAGTGATTTAGATGATGACACATCTGTTACTTTTGACAGAAGAAAAGGAGGTGTTCGTGAACCACTAATGATGGCTTAAAATAAGTTACTTAAGTCATTTAACTGAATTTTGTGATATCAAATACATCAGATTTTATTTACTTGAACCAAAACAAGGTTTTAGTTGCGAAATTATTTTTTTATTATTGTTTATACGTATTTTAAGACGTAAAATGTACAGTACTGCAATGGTGCTTAACGAATTTATAATCTCAAATTTACAAGAATAAACTTTTTTTTGTAATTTTGTGTTTCATTTTCTTTAACTCACTCTGTATATATTGTCGTTACACTTACGGTACTCCACTCTGTATACATTTAAAGTCTTTAGTGATTTTTGTCGCGTCAAGATTGGTAACACAACAACGTAAATTATGAAAAATAAAAGATAAAAAGTAAAATATGTAATAAAAAACATACAAGTAGTTAAAAAAACATTACTGAATTAGTTGAATGTGATAAAACTAAGTAAATTATTACTTCTTTTTAATTAAAAAAAAAATCTAGTAACTTTTTGTCAGGTTGGCACTGAACTAACTGCTTGTCAAATTATCGAAAAATTTTCCGCGGGTAAATTATTAAATAATCGGTTGTAAATAATCATTACAGTAACATTTTTATGTAATAAATCGTGTTTTTATACTATCGAGTGCACACAAACACATTATCCACAAATTCTTGGATCACTGCCACTTTTGCCGACTTTTTTTTGTTTGATAACAACCTAACCTCAAACTAGGGACTCTTCCCCAAAAAATGGCAAAAGTTCAGCTTTGTAATATCACAGTAATGGACAACCCTAGTCCATTTTCCAACCCTTTTCAATTTGAAATCACTTTTGAATGCATTGAGGAACTCAAAGAAGGTAAGACTTAATCCTGTGCCCCCATTTAATAACCCAAATGTCTCCTTAGATCTCGAGTGGAAAATGATCTATGTTGGATCAGCCGAAAGTGAAGAATACGACCAAATCCTTGATTCCGTAATGGTCGGCCCTATTCCTGAGGGTAAACACATGTTTGTATTCCAAGCGGACCCCCCTAATGTGGCCCGAATTCCCGAAAATGATGCTATTGGAGTCACTGTCGTGCTCTTAACTTGCTCATACCGCAGCCAAGAATTTATCAGAGTCGGCTATTTCATAAATAATGAATACACCGATCAAGAATTAAGGGAGAATCCCCCAAGCCCCCCGCAATTTGATAAAGTCATTCGAAATATTCTAGCATCTGAACCTCGAGTAACACGATTCAAAATAAATTGGGAGGAACCAACACCGGCACCAGCTGAGCCCCCGGCAGCCCCCATTGAAGAGCCTCGCGTTGAAATGCCTGCTTTTAATGAAAATTCTAATTCATGGGCCGCAATGGAATGTTCTTAATTCAATAATTTGCAGTTGTAAATAATTTAATAAGTTTAAGATATTTTTGTATTTATTCAAAAATAAAGTTTTGTATTTGGAACTTCGTTATTTTTTAATCGATAAGGGGTTAAATAGGGTGGGGATAGGGTCTTTCTCCTCTCTTTGTGATAATTAGAAATTTTGGGGCGACTGGAACCATGTGGCATGGCCGAAGGAGGGGAAGATCATTTTCGACGCAGCAGGCATTGAAAACAAAAGAATGCTAAAATGGCCGTTATAGGAGAGGTAGTTAAGGTTGCTTTTCGTTTGTTTCACTCTAAGTTGATTCTGGATGTTATTTTTTTTGTGTATCAAATGACGCGAGTCGTCAACCAATCAAAAGCTCGGATTCCCTGCTAGCATAGTAGTGGACCCCGTTTTTGCCAATGAAGTGAAAATTGTTTGAGGTACGTAGAAATTTTATTCATTTTATCACGGAAATCGTGCGAGCAGCACTATCGCGGCCTTAACTCACTCAAAACAGCCCGGAAAAAAATCAGTTTTTTTCCCGGAAGTTGCGGAAAAAAGGCCGCGTAGTGTGACACATGTATTTTGCTATTACTTTATCTAACCTAACTTTTTTATCGATTTTTTTCCAAATGGTTGTAAATCAGACTTTTGTTTGATTTTTGGAAATTTTCGCGCGTGTTTATGGCCTTTTGTTGTTGTTTTCGTCTCCTTTTCCAGTTTTTGACATCCCCCACTACTCGACATTCATTTGTTCCTAACACTCCACCCCCACCACAGCCAACTATAAAACGGGTGATAAATGATTTTTTATTGCATTAACGCCAGAATTTAGGCCATTTTCACACAATTCAATGGAAAAATCAACGGTGAAAAACCGGAAAATCCGATTTTTCCATGTCCGACAACCTTGAAATGTTGACGGACTGGTCCATTTTTCGCTGCCGGGGTGGGGGGAATGCGACAAGAAGAAGACGAAAAAAGGGGCATCATCGTAAAAGATGGCGGTAGAGTGATTAGTTATTTGTGGTTGCAAATTTGCAAATTTGTTTATAAACAAATCAAATTTCATCTAAAACAACATAAAATACACATCAAATTCAAACCAAGGCTTTTTTTCAAACAAACGTGAGTGTCTAGTTGGCTTTGGTTTGATTGTTTCCGTGAAAATTTGACGTAAATGTAGAGGTTATGTTTGGATTGAAGTTTTTGTTTTACTGTTTCAGATTTTACAACAATTTCTGACTAAATACCATCAAGAATTGTGAAAAAACAAATTGTGTGGATATAATTATAATAACGTAACGTTGTTTTCAACGAAAATTCGGCCGACATTGACCCAAAACCTGGCTCCATGGAAGATCATCTCACAACAAAATAATGCCTTGGCTTGTGGTGTTCCCTTTAGTTGTTTACAACGATAAAATGGCCCTATTCGAATTCGGTTAAATTAAAGTGATTTAGTGCTTTTAACACAAGACTTGTAACAAAACTTTCCTTAAAGACATGAGTTAGTTTTAAGCGTAAATTTAAACGACATTCCGGTGTACATTTTCGTTAAAAAAAAAAAAACTCGTAAAAATGTCGTACTTAAAGATACTGTGAAATAATCCGGGTGTTTTTCGTTTTTCGTGAAAAAATGTCTCAAACGCCCCAAAAACTCGGTCAAAAAATGTGTAAATCACCGAAAAATTCAACAAACAACTTTCAAATCAAACCAGAAAAAATCGACTATGAAAATCTCAGCACGAACTGTACTGTTGTTGGCTCAAATAATCTTAATTTGGTTAAAAAACCACAAATTGTGTCACCTGTATACTCAAATCCTAGTCCAGGATATCCCCCATCTCCCTATTCCTCACCAGCTAGTCTTAAATCTCCATCTCCTAATCTTAAACCTCCAACACCACAACCAAATTTTCCTGTTATGCAAATTATTAATAGTCATTCCCTTCTTGCACGTCCAATTCAAACAAACCAATCACAAAATATTATTAAATTAAAACCACATCTTAATATCTTGCCTAAACCAAGTGCCAGCCCACAACCAAGTCCTAAACCAAGTGTCAGGTAAGCTACATCTTGAATTTCATTTTAAATTAAATTTCTAATCAATTAACAGTCCACAGATTGTTATACCAACCAATCAACAAGCTACAGCTACAATAATGCCAACACAACCAGTACTTCTTAACCAAATGCCATTACTTACAACACCTGGTGTACAATTTATTCTACGACCTCAAACGAAGATACCAACACAAATGTCAACAGCAGCTCCTCAAGGATTAATATTACAACCTAGTGGACAACCATTATTACAAATACCAAGATCTCAACCAATGGTTCGTGTTTTAACAAATGGTGTACAACTTGCTCCTACAACAACAACAGCTTATGTTACAACACAAATGACAAATCCACAACCACCACCAACAACACAAAATCTTGTTGTTAATAACACACAACAACAACAACAAAATCAAGTTAAAAAGAAACCGAAAAATAAAGTAAAAAAGAAATTAGATTTAGCTAATTTAATGAAAATTTCTGGAATTGGTGATGAAGATGATATACAATTTGAAAGTGATGCTTCACAAAGTGAAAGTGAACCAAATACACCACAACCACAAAATCTTATTCAAGAACCTAAAAAAATTGGTAATATTCAATTAAGTGCGATGCCACAAACTGCAATTAATGCAACGACACCTGTTGTTCAAGTTTTAAATCAAAATTTTCAAAGTGGAATGATTTCAAATAGTTCAACACAACAACAAGCAAGTATTCCTTTTAGTCATCCTTTTATAACTCCAAATTTTACCATTAATAATGGTTTAATGGTACAACGAAGTGGAGGTTTTAAATTAACAATGGGTGAAGATGGAAGATTAGTTCTTCAACATGATCCAACATTAAATCAAGATCTTCAATCTCAATTAATTTTACAAAGTATTTTTGGTTTAAATGGAGGTTTAGTATTACAACCATCAATGGATCAACAAACTGTTCAACAGACTGTTCAAACAATTCAACAACAATCAGTTCAAACAATTCAACAACAAACTGTTCAGTCACAAACAATTCAAACAGTTCAACAACAAACAATGCAACCACAATTACAACAACAAACAGTACAACAAACAATACAACATCAAACTGTACAATCACAACCATTAATGCAACAACCAATGCAGATTGTACAACCACAACCAACAATGCATTCATTACATACATTACAATCACAAATTCAAGGCCAATTACAAAGTTTATTACAACAACAGCAACAACAACAACAGCAGCAGCAACAACAACAACAAAATCAAGCTGTACAAACGCATCAAGTACCACCACAATCACCAACTTTTCAACAACAGCAACAACAACAAAATCAACCAGTATTAAAAGTACAACCATTTCAAAAAACACAACCACCTGTACAAACAGTACATCCACAACCAATTATACAACAACCTGAAAATCAACAAAATCAACCAACTTCATATGTTGTTAATCTTACACCGGAACAGTTAGAACAGTTGAAAAGAAATGGACAGTTAACAGTGAATGGACAAACAATTTTTATGCAAAGACCAAATTCAGGAAAACAACAACAGCAACAACAAGAAGAATGTAAAAAATTATCACCGAAAATTAAACCAGTCAAAAAAGTACAACAAAAACAAGTAAAAAATTTCGATGAACCTGTTAAAGAAAAAGAAAAATCAAGTTTAATTAGTGCATTACAATCACCACCAAAACATATATCTCCACCACAAAAACAAGCAATAGTTCAACCGTCAATCAAAGAGAAAAGCCCTCCAAAACTTCCACCACAACAATCTCCTAAACCAAATGATTCAAATGGTACAAATCAAGACGTTGAAAAATTATTAGGTCAATTATTAGAAGAGTCAGGTAATATTAATATAATAACATCAGCGACGGCACCAAATGTAACATCAAAAAACCAAAGGATACATACAATTCAACTGACTCCACAAAAACAAGAACATTTAAAAAATATCCAATTACAGATACAGACTTTATCAGCAAGTTTAACACCGGGTAATTCTGAAATACAGACAGCATTAAAAATGTTATTTGCTGAACAACAGAAAATCTTAGCAACTGGTAAATTACTACCACCTTATCATAATAATCATTTAACGATTATTAATCCGTCCAGTTTAAATTTGGGACAAAAAAATGAACCAACACCTGTAACAACGAGAATTGAACCACCGGTTGCGAGTCAGGTAATGAATTACTCAACTCAGCTTTAGCATTGTTTAATTTAGCTTGATTTTAAGGTGGTAACATCACAACCGAGGATATCTGAACAACAAACCACGCCTAGTCAAGGTCCACGTTTAGCCACGCCTCAAGTGAAACAATCGCAACCAATACCACAACCACCTCCCCCACCACCACCACCACCTCCAACGCCACAACAACATGGACATTCAATAGCGAAAAAAGCACATTTGTAATAAATTGAGAATTCTTAATGTGTTTTATATTGATTGTTTTTGGTTTTAGAATCGAAGCACAGTTGAATTTGGACCAAACCGGTGCGGTTAAACCGGATATACATACACCATTTCGCGATAAAAAAGATGCCTGTATTCGTTTGATACGATATCATTGTTTGGATCAACCAGTTTTATCACAAAAAGATCTACATAAAGCTGATGAAATTTTTGAATTGACAGCTGAACATTTTATTGCAAAGTATGCGAAAATGGTCGACAAGTATAAATATTTGTTGATGAAAGAGAGCATGGTAAGTGGGAAAATTGTGTATTTCGATCAATTATTTTTTTTATGTAGCTGCTATTTTTAATAACTTTATTCTAGCTCACTCTTTATCTATGAATCACTTAAACAACTTGTTTTTTTTTTTTAAATATTCTACATCCTTTCTCATCTATTATTCTATTTTTTTAAATAACTTCTAGCTCCCTTCTTTATCTATGAATTCAACTTTGTTAAATCTTCTTTATGCTTTCGTATCTATGAAACACCATAGACATAAATAAACCTAGACTATTTTTGCTGTGAAATCTGAAATTAATTTTAAATTTCTCCACCAGAGAGCGGTCCAGACATCCGAGTTAATGATGCTCGACCGTATGTACCTTACCGAGGAGCGTCAATCGTTGATGCGTCTACGTCAGGAAGCCGAAGAGGCGGCTCAATTAGCTGATTTACAACCGTCTCCAGCTCCACCTCCTGCACCACCTCCCAATCCATCATCATCGTCACCGCATCAATCGGGCGAAGATTACGACGAATGGGCATGTATTCAACGTGAACTCGGTTGTATACCACATGAAGAATCACCACAACCGCCACTACCTTCTTCACGTCACCATCCATCAGTGACGCCGGTCGTCGCTACTAATTCTCATGCCCATCTTCAGCCTCCTAAACGTACGGCAAGCAGCGATTCGCGTCTCGAAACGTTAAAAAGGTTTCGTGTTGACAAACATAACAAAAATAAAACGTCGTTGTCGTCAGAAAACAATAGTGTTTTAAATAATAACAATAGTAGTGTACAAAGTGTCAGTAGTGGGATAAATACTCATCACGGTTATGATCAGTCAGGCCATAGTAATGAATCATCGTATGAAAATGAAGTCGAGAATAATAGTATAGATGAACAGGTGCAGTCAGCTATTGACTCCATTTTGAATTTACAACAGAATACTGCATTAGATCTTGATAGTATTCTTTCATGACGATATGTCTAAAGGCCAGACTGTTTCACACAACACACACATTATACACACGTTTTTCTCTCCATTGTGATCATTACTTTTTAAAAGTCATTTATTTTTACAGAGAATTTTAATGCAGCTCAAATAGTACGTCTAGTTTAATCACGTGACGTGTTTTTTTTCACAGTGTACCACAATTTTGTCATATCACTGTATATTGCAATAATTTATTTATTTGATGGCAGCTACATAAATATTTGATGTAATAAGCAATAATTTTAATTTATTAACCTTGAAATATTTGTAACATTATTGTAGTACACTGGAAAAAATTCTAATAATTTTTTTTTTACATTGTAAATATTTTAATTTATGTGTACTTAGTTTATTTTTTATTTTGTAAGGTTTTATTATTATTAAGACTGACTTTAAGAAATTTTGGTTCCTAAACGGAAAAAGTATTTCAAATAAAATTGAATTGTTTCATAATTTTTGGGTTTTTCTTTATTCTTGGAATGAAGATGAGTGATTAATTAGAATGATTTGTCATTACATTTCCAGACATCAAGGAGCTGATTATGAAATTCACTGAATGAACGTAAGCAATTTAGTAATTAATTCTTTTTTTTAATTACAAAAAATTATCTCAAGTATTTGATGATTCAGACAAAGAGTGATTGAGATAGAAATTGGATTTTTTTTCTTCAGATTGTAGTAGCGTGAATATTAAACAAAACAAGCACTACAATAATAAATCAAAATGTTTTTGAATTTTGGCGCCATTTCTTTTTTTTTGTAAAGGGTGCGACATCTACCGCTTAGGTTGAAAATCAGGACATCTGAAAAAGCGCGCTATCTATTATCTGTATTATCACAGTTCTCTAGGGACAAAGAGGCAACGAATTTTATTTAAAAAAAATCTTAAATTTTTTAAGACAACTTAAATTAGTTTAATTTAAAAATAAAAAAACATTTTTTTTTTCATTGTAGATGTGTCGGTAGTATCGTCAGTTACCTAAAGACCCAGACCCAAATTCCAAGTATTGTCCGTCCTTCCCTGAAATTTCCTCTCCCTTATCTCTAACAAAAACTTTTAAAATGTTTGCATTTCCGTCGCCAATTAAAAACTTAAATATTCCATCCGTGCACTTCCATTAGCATTTGAAGGCGCAAAAAAAACTCTTTTCTCTCATGAAAAATAACAAAAATTTACATATGAAAAAAAAGGGGCACGCGGGGGTTAAACCACCACCGCCACACCACCATCGATCCATATCCACAGGCGACTTATTTTATTTTTCTATTGTACCAATTAGATATCACCGCGCCAATAAAACTGTAGGTACACACGTCACACGCCCATCACCAGATAAGAAACTCTCCCATCAAATAAATTGGATGCGATCGTTGCATTTTGATATGCAACCAAAACACCGGGATTAAGGTCTCTCTCTCTCGAACGTTTACTTTTATGTCGGAACATTTTTGATTAAATCGCTTGCTTCCGCTTTTGTTCTGTTGTTCCACACAAGAAAAAAAATTCTGACCTTGGGTTTATCGGGGATTTTGTGGCATTATCGGTTACTATCCCGACAAGGATTTTATTTATATTATTGACGTAAAGATTTGGCGTTTTTTAATCAGAATAAGCTTTGATTATAATTTGCTTAACAATTTTTGTTTATATCATCGCGAATGTTGTGTAAATAAACGCTGCTTTGTTTGGGAACCCACTCAAGACGGTTTTTTTATTAATTTGTGAATGAACATTTTATAAATATTGATTTTGGAAAAATTGTTTACGACGACTTTAATTATAATAGCTAATTTCACTCCTCGACAAACATTTCCGAACAAATACTCCTTTAATTATTTCAAAATTAACACAAAAACAAGTTTTTTTCTTATTTTCATTGTTATTTAACAAATTTTTGTTATAAGAAAGCCCTCAAAAAAGACGGCTACTAGTGACTACGTAGACAACAGTGTCAGGGTGTATAAATATATTGATTATTTTTAATAGAAAAACAGTTTCCAAACTAACATTTGTGCAATAAATAATAATAACAACTATTGTTTAACATTTTTAAACAGAATTTTATTGCCAAAAATAGAATAAAAATATTGAAAAATTGATTTTTGATAGGTGTAATAAGAGACGTGACAAAATGTCGTTTTTTGAAGCTCCGATCTTTAATTCCTGTCTTTTCTGTTGGAATAACTCAAAAATACTATTTTTAATTAATAACAAATTAAGAAAGAAACTCAAAAATGTTATTCTAGACTAATAAAAAAAATTTTTTGTGAGTAAAAACATCTTTAAATTCAGCTTTTTTATGAAAAGATTTGAACAGTAGATTTTTATGTCAAAAGTTATTTTAAACAAAGATAAATAATAAAAAATAGTTTTTTGGTTGAATAAATTGACAGAACAGATAATTTGTTGTTAAAATCACGTGATAAATATGGCTTCACAAAAAACAAAATTTTTTTGTTTTTAGTTGCTACGTAGCAACCGGTCCTAGCAGATTCAATCGATTTTTCGAATATAAAAACGGTTGTATTTTCAAAATTTGCACAAAAAATGGTAAAAAAGAGTCTTTTAATGTTTGATAATAGAGTTTAATATTTAAATTAAGTTTTTAATAAAAAAAAATGTTTTCCTTAGTTGAATATTGTCTGACTGAAGTCACGTGATAAATACGGCTGACTTTATATCGTGTGATTAAATAATTTCTTAGTCAAGAGTGCTCTTGTTTTATTAACATAGCTTTTAATAGAATGACGCTAAACTACGACTCTCGATGACCGGTTGCTATGTGGCAACAAGGCTTTAATTTGCAAAAGTTGCAATAAAAACTTTAATCAGATTCTTTTTGACATTTCGAAAAAAAAAATTGTTGTCAAAACTCATTTTCTGTCAAGATTTTGAAAATCTGTTTTGAGTCGAATAGGCAGACAATAAATGGACTGTTTTAATAAAAAAATGTTTTCCTTAGTTGAGTATTGGCTGACTGAAGTCACGTGATGAATATGACTGATTTGATATCGTGTGATTAAATAAATTCTTAGTCAAGAATGCTCTTGTTTCATTAAAATTATCTTAGGCCATAAGGATTGATATAAGAGTTATAATTGGTCACAAACGTCACGTGATAATTACGTTTTTAATTTTGATTGGCTGAACTATACTATTTGCAACTCGATTTCTGCAAAAACAAAACCAAGACGTTCTTGTCTTAAATTTTAGTAATAATTTGATGAAAAAAACTGCTTTTTTCCATTTCAAATTATGACAAAAATAATATTTTTTAATAACAAATTAAGAAACTTGACTGATTGTTTATAAAACAGTTTTATATCTAATAATAATTAATCAAATTTATACGAAAATTGTTAAAAGTTTATTTTGGGTCAAAGCAACTAAATATTGACAAAATTAATTTTTTTACTTAGTATTTTTGATCACTCTGTATATCCATTTGGAAGTTATATTAAAAATTAAATAATAAAGCTTTCCATTACATTAGAAGTTGAGATAAGATAGGAGCAACAGGTGGGAAAGCTATCCATTCCGTCACGTTTATTATCTCCATTAAGGAAGTATTTTTTTCTGAGATAAAAGCAAATATAAAGCAAAAAACTTGTTTTTGAATAAATTTATTTCAATTTTTTATGCTTCCTTTCATAAAAAACTCAAAAATAATTGAAAGAACAGACATAAAACAAAAATTAGAATGATTTATTAAAATCAGTGTAGACCAGTTTCGGCTAGCACTGATTTTAACCAATTAGGTTTTGTGGGGGAGTTGCCTCACTTAAATTCTGAAAAAAATCGTATTGTACCACAATAATTATCAAAAAAAAAAAATTAAATAATAATAAATTGCATCATTACTACTCTAAGCGCGAAATAAATAAATCACGTGTTATCACATCTAAAATTAATTTAAAAAAAAATATTATAATTTTGTGGGTCAAGAATAAAAGCAGTCCGCTACTGTCTTAGTAAAAATCTCGATAAACTTGTGATAATCTCCCCGAAATGACGTCAGTAATTGCGCCACACAATTATCTCCCCCAAAAAAAGTATAGTCCGTCCCTGTATCAGTCCGGGGCGCCCAATTGCCCATCCCCGAACAATACCACTTGATTGCATCTAATGAGTAAACGTCTTAATTCCCTCAATTTCTTGGTATAAATACTACGTGAATGAACACACGCTTTGAACGCTTGCTCTCTCTAACCAATCGGGACCGGCCTTAGGGGGGGAACGAAACGGAGATAGGGTCTCATTATATAAGGCCCAGGGTGGCAAAAGCCCGCATTCGTGTTCCAGACGACCAACAAAATGGTAAGTCAGATTTTTTTTTTTGTGTATTTTTGGGAGGGTGTGCAACAGGTACGCCACTGGTTTTATTTCGCGCCAAAATTAATCGGGGGGATGATGCAATCGAGTGATCGAATTCAATCAGAAATTTTTTTTTCGGGTGAATGGAGAGAGAGAAATTATCAGTAATTGCCAGATGGGAAAAATTATTTCAAACGGGACTTTTTCGATTATTAGGTTTTAATTTGATGATGCGGTTTTATGAACCTTTCAGGCATTTATTATTACGAGAAAGGTGTTCTAAATTCGTAATGACACTTCCTGGTACATGTCAGATGTAAAAACAGATAATTTGACTTCAATAATTTGTTTTAGAAAAAAAAATTTGAAAAAAATTTAAAATGAAAAATTACTTGTAATTAGATTTTTCAGGGCCAAAATATGAAACATTTAATTTTTGGCACACTACTAAAGACTAGACATTAATTAAATATTATTTCATCTGTGCAGTTGGTAACTTACCAAATTTTAAACGAGAAAAATGTTAAATAAATTATGATTTACAAAAAAAAATTTGAAAAATTTTACTTCTGTCTGTTATCTCTTATCAATTCCAAAAATTTTACAATTATTTACTTTCCAAATTTTATTTAATACAAATAAGATAAAAATTTCATTCATTCAAATTCACAACCGTATTTACCACGTGACGTTATTAGAAATAATTTTTACGATTTTTTTTATATTTTTGAATATAAAAAATGCCTTTTAATTCATATTTCAGATATAAAAAACGTTTTTATGTTCAAAAAACTGATTTCTTAACCCGCAAAAAGCCGTTGATACGTCGCAAACAAAAAAGCAGAATTTTAAGTAATTTTAAGACCATTTTTTATCAAATTGTTATTAAAATTGAAGGCAGGAAGTTCTTAATTTTGTTTTTAGAGAAATCAGTTGCAAATAGTACAATTCTTGTTTAAACAATAAAGTGATTTGTTTATATTTATAATTTCATAATTAATACAAATTTTATTGTGCAATTATCAGTCACCCAAAATTAAAAAAAAAACAAATTTATTACTTAAAACTGAATTTGAATAGTAAATATTGTTTTTTTTTTATAGAAATCTTGAAACTAAATCCGTTTTGTTATGTCCAAAAAAAAACAATTTTTAAAATCTGCTACATCACAAGCGGTCAAGTCTTAAAATTTGTTATTAAAAAAACTGAATTTTTGACGTAATTTCAAATGCAAAATGCTGTTTTTTTCATCAAATTATTACTAAAATTTAAGACAAGAACGTTTTATTTTGTTTTTACAAAAAGCCAGTTGCAAATAGTACAATTTTTGTTTAAACAAAGCGACATTTTTAAAATTTTATTTTTATTCAGAATCTTGATAATCAAAACAAATTTTCTTGTGTAAAATGTTGATTCTTGTTGTTTCGATCAATCAGAATTAAAAACGTAATTATCACGTGATGTTTGTGACCAATTATAACTCTTATATCAATCCTTGTAACCCAAAACAATTTTAATGAAACAAAAGCACTCTTGACCAAGCATTTATTTAATCACACGATGTAAAGTCATCCATATTCATCACGTGACTTCAGTCAGACAATATTCAACTAAGGAAAACATTTTTTTTATTAAAACAGTCCATTTATTGTCTGCCTGTTTGACTCAAAATAGATTTTCAAAATCTTGACAGAAAATGAGTTTTGACAACAATTTTTTTTTCGAAATGTCAAAAAGAATCGTTGATTAATGTTTTTATTGCAAATTTTTGCAAATTAAAGCCTTTTTTTCTACTAAAAAACACATTTTTTGTATTTATCATTAAAGCAACCAAGCTGTATAACCGATAACCGGTTGTGATGTAGCAACTGGCCAGAAGTCGTTGTTTGCTATTATTAAAAAAACAGTTTTACGTTAAAAAAACGTAAAAAATCAAAGATAGAGATACTCTAGAAACAATTCTTAACTCTTTAAAGACATTTTGTTTAAAATAGTCCATTTTCTGTTGATTTGTTTGACTCAAAATAGTTTTTCGAAATTTTGATACAAAATTACTTTTGACACAAAATTTTATTTCGAAACGTCAAAAAAATCTTTGATTGATGTTTTTTCAGATATTTTTGCAATTTAAAGCTTTTTTTTCTACTAGAAAACACAATTTTTGTATTTACCATTGAAGCAACCGATATAACCGATCACCGGTTGCCACGTAGCAACCGGTCATCGAGAGTCGCAGTTTAGCGTCATTCTATTAAAAGCTATGTTAATAAAACAAGAGCACTCTTGACCAAGAATTTATTTAATCACACAATATAAAGTCAGTCATATTCATCACGTGACTTCAGTCAGTCAATATTCAACTAAGGAAAACATTTTTTTATTAAAAACTAAATTTAAATATTAAAATCTGTTATCAAACATTAAAAAACTCTTCTTTTACCATTTTTTGTACAAATTTTGAAAATAAAACCGTTTTTATATCCGAAAAATCGATTGAATCCGCTAGGACCAGTTGCTACATAGCAACCAGTGAAGTTTCTTAATTTCTTATTATGAAAAATATCATTTTTGAAGTAATTTTAAGTGAAAAAAGCTGGTTTTAATAAAATTATTGTTAAAATCAGGAAGCAGGAAGCCTCAATTGTGTTTCTAATAAAATTTATTGCGAATACTCGTAGCACAATTTTTGTTTAAACAAAGCGGCAATTATTATTTTTATAATTAATTTGTATAGAAAATTTGTTAAAAATGACAAATTTAAAAATTAGTTTTCAATTAAAGCTAAATTTCGATTTTAATATGTATATTTGTTTTTAAACCAAATTTATACTATTTGCAAAGAACGGGACGAAGGACCAAATTTGTTATCAAAATCCGAAATAACATTTTTAAAGAGATTTCAATTTGTTTTTTTGTGAAATTATCCCTCCCGTACCACCTAAAAACTGGTCATTTTCGATTAAACCTCAAATTGCTCAACCCCTTCAACCACTTTTCTTGGAAAACCTCGTCCCCCCCCTATTTAACCTATTCCTTTCAAGTTTTCCGCTGTAACACACACACACGTGTTGCAATTAATCACGTCCTTCCACCGAATCGTATCCAAATAATAACATGCCGAGATTCCCGGAATTTTAACTCCGGTCTAAGTTGAGACGGACAGTTCCAGGTGCTACTGGTATCAGTATTATTAGCGGTGCCATCGGCACTTAGCAGAAGACTGACTGACGATATGGATAATGAAATTTCGGTAGCGTCAGGCTCAATGTCGTATCGGGATCAAGATGAATGGATTCAAATCAGTAGTCCACCGAAAGCTGTTATCAGTAAAACTGTTGGATCTTATGTTGAATTAGAATGTGAAGCTATGGGATCACCACCACCTAATTTACAGTGGCTGAGAGGGAAGACTCCACTCACTGAGGTAAGAAAGATTTTTTATAGAGAAACGTATTTCACCAAAAAGACTGTTTTTAATAAACAAATTTTTATTTTTTATTGAAAAATATGATTTTTCTAAGCTTAATGTTAAAAAAAATTTTGAAAATTCAAAGCTGGGATGTTCTACAATCAATTTTTAACTTTTTAAAGACATTTTTGTTTAAATAGTTCATTTCTTGTCTGGCTGTTTGATTCAAAATGACTTTTGACAACAAAATTTTGGTTCGAAATATCAAAAAGAATCTTTGGTTAATGTTTTTATTACACATTTTTTTCTACTAAAAAACACAATTTTTTTATTTATAATTGAAGCAACCAAGCTGTATAACCGATAACCGGTTGTCAGGTAGCAACCGGTCAGAATTCGTAGCTTGCTATTATTTAAAAAACAGTTTTATGTTAAAAATACGGAGAAATTCAAAGATGGAGATATTCTAGAATCAATTCTTAACTCTTTAAAGACATTTTTACTTAAAACAGTCCATTTTTTGTTCACTTGCTTGACTCAAAATAGTTTTTCAAAATTTTGACACAAAATGACTTTTGACAGGAAAATTTTAACTCAAAACGTCAAAAAGAATTTTTGACTAATGTCTTGTTACATATTTTTACAATTTAAAGCCTTTTTTTCTACTCAAAATCACAATTTTTGTATTTGCTCTAGGAACTGAGCTATGACCGATTGCCACGTAATAACCGGTCAGAAGTCGGTAGATTGCTATTATTTAAAAAACGAAGAAGTTTAAAGATGGCGATTCGATTCTCCAGAAGCAATTTTAAAGTCTCTTAAAACATTTTTGTTTAAAATAGGCTATATCTTGTTCACTTGTTTGACTAAAAATGGTTTTTCAAAATTCTGACTTAAAATGAATTTTGACAATTTTTTTTTGTTTCGAAACGTCAAAAAGAATCTTTAATCGATGTTTTGTTACACATTTTATCAAACTAAAGCCTTTTTTTCTACTAAAAAACACAATTTTTGTATTTACCATTAAAGCAACCTATATAACCGATCACCAGTTGCTACTTAGCAACCGGTCATCGAAAGTCGTAGGTAAGCATCATTTTATAAGCTATTTTAAGAGAAAAAAAAAGTTGTTTTATTATGAGAAAACAAAAGAGACATGTTTTAGAAACAATTCTAAGTAGGTCTCGCAAGTTTATTTTCGTTTTATTTCAAAGTTGGTAACTCTGCAAACAATTGAAAAAACCCCTTACTGGCTTCGTCTTTAGGGACTGTTTTTCACTCTCTCAAACTTAACAGAAAAAAAATCTCCAACATTAAGCACAACCTACATATTCCCCCAGATCCGTCTTTATGAATATTTAACTTATCAAACATCTTTTCACCGGAAAAATCCGCTTAAATAATAAATGAATTCTATATTTACTTTATTCCAGCACCAAAGCTTCGAAAGCAACATGATCTCCGAAATCCCTTCACAAGGTTTAGGCAAAATCCGTGCCCGCCTTGTCATCAACTACCTCCTTCCGGTCCATAGCGGCCGTTTCACCTGCGTTGCAAAAAGCGGCTCAAAAATCATCACCGCAGACACCACGATCTACGTGATCAAAAAAGAAGGTTTTGAACGCAATTTCACCCAATTGCTCACAACGAAAATCCTAGGTGCCCACCACGTCCCTAGAATCTCTCTCTGGGCACCTACCTACACGGACGTGATTGGTACCAACGTTGTGCTACCATGCCGCACCTTCGGGAATCCTAAACCCTCAATCATGTGGATTGATCCGCAAGGACAAGTAATCGGAGAGAATGATTTAAGGGTTGGTGCCCTACCAGATGGGTCATTGAGTATTCGAGCAATGAGTTGGGCTGATATGGGAGTGTATACGTGTATTGCAAGGAATATGGTTGGGCAAGATTCGGTTGAGTCGTTCCTTTATCCAATGAAGGTAGGGGATTTTTGAGTGAGATTTAAAGTATTGCCAACTGTTTGGTGTGTTACAGGAATCGAAATAACGTATTAGAGGGGGCGCAACAAACGCACGTTATGTCAATCTAGTCAATGTTCAATTTGAAAATACTCCTAGAATAGTGTGGCAGTTATTTATGGAAATTCCATTCTAGTATTTATGAGTTAGGTATTTATATTATGTAATAATTACAAGACCTCTGTACTTATTTATAATTATTGTAAGGTTTGTAAGTAAATAAAGAAAATATTAAGCATTAAATTTAGTCAAGTTGTTTATTTTTATTCAATCCAAAATGAATGATTATAGTATTTTCATTTACGCAATTGTAGTAAATTTAATTATGATAAGTTTATTATTAAACAAAAAGTAAATAAAACAAATCATTTATTAGAAAGTATTGTGAAATTATGATAATTACAATATTTAACAACAGATTAGTTGGCCATGAAAGTCTACATTAAAAAAAAATACAAAAAAAAACGTGACGACAACTTTGACCAAGAATTTAAAGACACACCCTATATTTAAAAAGTATACAACCAAACATACATTTATTTACAAAAAGGCAGCGCTGAAAACTTGAAATACTCATTTGTGATTGGTTGTTGATTTCAATAATTAACTAGATTTGACCTTGAATTTATTATATTTATTTATCTCTGTTATTTGTTTATTAAAAAAAATGTTTAAATTCAGATAACGTTAGAAATTTCTGGAAATATTTCGTAGACTATATAAAAGGAAGAGCGTTGGCGTCAATTAGTGGTCTCATTTAAAATAAAAAAAAAAATGTAGAACGTCAAAGCTGTGCTAAATAAATATTTTTATTATAAAAAAAAGCAAAAAAATGTAATTATACACTTCAATCATGTCAGATAAAGTAACTAATAAAGTATTTTTTTGTTTTATGGTTGGTACAAAAAATAAATATTCTATATAAACAGTATTGTGTAAAAAAACTGTATTTTTGACAGTATTTGTAAATTTATTGTTATCATTATTATTTGCGTTTTTGTATTTAAAACAAATTCAGAGTTTTACTAACACTTTTGTCAAATCAGGTAAGTTGGTAACAACTCTAATTTGACATCTTATTTTTTTTATTAACAAAATTTGTTTTTAGAACAATTTCAGTGACTTTTCCCAGATTGGTAACACAAAAAACTTCTTGTATAAACTATGTCGTATTTATTATCTTGTTACATTTTTTTTTTTCATGATATTGGTAAAACTGTATTTTTGTTACTGTATCTAGTTACTTCTTTGAGACATGATTGCACTATACATACATATTTAATCCACAAAAATAAACCAAAAGTCCCAAAATATTTAAAAACTAGGAAATTTAAGCTCTAGATTACGAATAATTAGTAAACATAATAAACTAATTTGTTACATTTAGTAAGTAATTTTGAAAAAACAAGTTTAAAAAACGTCGGACTTAAACCTCAAAAACTAATTCAAATGTAGGGCCAACCTAACAAAAAAAAACATTTCAAAGGCGCGATTTATGAGTTAAAATATAATAAAATCAAATTATTAACAAAAACGAAGATAAATTATCAATAGTAGAAAACCAATTGACGTTTTACGAGCAACTGTATTTAAGATAAGCAAAGAATTTTTTACGAAATGGCTTAAAGATCAAAAACTGCGCTGACCCCCCCGAACTTTCATGACCTTTACTTTGATTCTTCCGACAGCCGTCTCACAATTTAATAATCTATAATTTATTGTCTATTAAAAAAGATAAAAATGCGATTAAAAAAAATACGAAATACGTTAAACCACCTGTCAATTTAAGTTGTCATAAAACAAATTTCCCTAAATTGTTAACATTTAAAAACCGAAAATAAGGTTACGCAATGAAGCAGACAGAGAATATCACTCAAATATTTAGAATATAAATTATCAATTAAAAATTTCCGAAATGTTCTTAATTCAACTTGTATGTATGTAACCAACAATACAGTGTACCCTTTGTGCCATTCCAGCCCTGTCTCCCATGCCCCGTCATTTGACGTTTATTGAAATGTCAGGTGAAAAATTGACAGTTCTATCAATCGACAATGAAAATTCCATTAAATTCCTGATAAATCCTCAATTCGATCAACAACCATGATGATTACCTTTCTTCCGCATTAATTTAAAGGTAATTAGCATTTTTCGCGTCGCAATAAAACCTTGTTTTGTAGCAAAGTGGTGGAAATAAAAAGTGAGGTTAGGTGAAAATGTACGAAAGTCCGAATTCGTTAGAAGATTTGTGTTTGGACACGATTTGTGATAATATTTTAATTTACGTTAAATTAGAACGTTCAAGTGATTCAACAAAAGGAAAACGTTATCATTTCGCTGATCCAGAATTATTCCTTTTTAAGGAACTGTCAGAGAAACTTTTAGCGAAATTTATTGAAAAAAACATCTTATGTGATGCCTTAATGTTTATTTTTAATGAAAAAAATACGAAATTAACTACAGTAAAATTAAAAAATTGTAATAAAATCACACAAAATGGACTACAAGTACTCAAACAACATAAAATCTTAGATTTAGAATGTGTCAATTTGAAAAATATTTGTATAGGAAATATTATTGACTGTCTTAATGAATATTCGACCAAAAATATTATCACTGTTAACTTCTCTAAATGCTCTTTTATTGATATACAAAGGCACAGTTTAATGGTTAAAATCACCAATTTCAAGAATTTAAGAGCACTTAATTTATCATATACCGAATTGAATCAACACAGTTTACGAATGATTTGTGAAGATCTTAAATTATTGGAGAAATTAGATATTTCCGGAACTTTAGTCAATGATCTCAGTCCGCTCCTGTCTCTTCTAAATCTCACCAGTCTTTCAATTAGTGTAAGTATTTTTTGTTAAGTTGGTATGACCCATAAACAAATATAGCGCATTCACGTCAAGTAGAAATAACCAACAGGGATTTTAGCAAGTTACTGTTGGTACAACAATCATTTTATAATAAAATTCAATCTTACGCTACAAAATTTTACTGTTTCATAAGTAGTTTTAACAGTTTTTTTACTAATTTTTGATCATTTCTTACTTTCTGACAGTTTATTTCTATTTTTGTCTGATATTCCATTTTTTCCAAGTTTTTTTTTGCTTACGTAGCTTTTGTCAGTTTTTCAGTCTTTGCAATTACACGCTTTTTTTCTATTAAAAAACACAATTTTTGTATTTACTATTGAAGCAACCGATATAACCAATCACCGTTTGTCACGTAACAACCAGTCATCGAAAGTCGTAGTTTAGCATCATTTTAAAAGCTATTTTAGGAGAAAAAAAATGTTTTATTAAGAAAAAACAAAAGAAATATGTTTTAAAAACAATTCCAAGTAGGTCTCGCGAGTTTATTGTCGTTTTATTTCAAAGTTGGTAACTCTGCAAACAATTGAAAAAAGAATTCAATTTTTTAAAAGTTTGTCAGTTTTTGACACCCTGTATATATGACACAGAATTAGTACTGTCTTAGTGGCCCCACTTCTCAACAACTTTTTCGGCTTAGGAGTTAATTTTTTCAACTTTATAAAATGTAGTTACTTGACGGTTTCATGAATGACCTATATTTCTTTTTATCCAACTTATAAAAATAAAATTCCCTAGTTAATATTAGTTTTTTTTTATGTTGGCAGGACTTATCACAATCCCGCAACTACGAATCAACTCTCATCCAACTAACATTTCTCCGTCATCTTGATGTTAGTGTTTTTAATGAAAAACACGATACAATTATGCAATGTCACATTCTAAACGTTCTTTATGACATCACAACTCTCCCATATCTTATCTCACTTGATGTAAGCGGTTGGCGTGATTTTATACCAACTGAATGTCTTGTACGTTATGTTGAAGCACATCCAAAATTAGAATTTCTAGGTATTGTACTTACCGATTGTACATTTGATCCAACATTCAGTACTACCAATCAATTTCCAAATTTAACAATTGCCGGTTTAGGTAATGAACATCAAATAAAAATTACATTAAAAAAATATAAAGAACGTTCAAATTATGTACAAAAAGCACTTTATCATTTATTTCAATTAACAAATCTATCACCAGAAGCACGTCCCGATATGTTTAATTTAGTACTTCCTGTAATGGCGGCACATTCAAATAAATTTGGTGTACAAATGGCAGCAACTGCATGTTTATATAATTTAACACGAGGTGATTTAAGTAAGAAAATTCATCCGAAATCATTAAGTCGTGGTGTTAATTTAACATTATTTGCAATGGAATGTTTTCCTGATGAGTTTCAATTACAAAAAAATTCACTTTTAACACTTTGTAGTGATACAATTTTACAAGAAATTAATTTTGATCGATTTCGTTGTGCTAAATTAGTTTTAGATGCACTTTGTGCTTTTGAAGATGTTAATATGAATCGTATGGCTGTTGCAATTTGTAGTATTCTAGCAGCTAAAGTTAGTACAGAAGAAACATCAGAATTAGGTGCACGTCCTGATTATATGCGTAAATTACTAGCAATGGTACAAAATCGTGTTGAATCGTGTGTATCAGACATTACTTTAAAATTTACATTAAGCGCTCTTTGGAATTTAACAGATGAAAGTGCTGCCACCTGTACTGTTTTTCTTGAACAAGGTGGTGCTTATCTATTTTTAAAAGTTTTAAAAACTTTTAAAGATGATAGTGCAATTGAAACAAAAGTTTTGGGTTTATTAAATAATATTGCTGAAGTTGTTAAATTAAGACATAGTTTAATGATGGATTCGTTAATAAATGAATTATTTGTTTTATTAAAATCTGAAAATATTGATGTTAGTTATTTTGCTGCTGGTATTGTTGCACATTTAGCATCTGATGGTATTGAACAATGGACTGTACATAGTCATACAAGAGATGAAATGTTGGGAGAGTTGAGAAATGCTGTTTCACAATGGAAAGTACCAGATAGTGAAATGGTAGCATATAGAAGTTTTAGACCATTTTTTTCTTTGTTAAGAATTGATATGGATTATCAGGTACAATTATGGGCTGTATGGGCTATACATCATGTATGCACAAAAAATCGTAAATAGTAAAATTTACAATTCATTCTTACTAATTAATTATTTTCAGCAAAACGATATTGTATAATGTTACAAGAAGAAAAAGGAAATTTACTTCTCACCGACTTGATCAATTTCAGCGATTCTCATCCTGATATTAAATCAATATCATCTCAAATTCTTGAAACAGTTGCTAGCCATATTTGATTGACGTAATTTTTATATTAATTATTGTGATTTATTATTAATTTTCAACCAGTAAATGTATATTTTTTACTAAATTAGGATTGTTGACTTGTTACTACTTATCAAAAATTATTTTTTTTAAAGTTTGATAGCACTGATTTATTTTTTATGTTGCCAGATTTAAAAAATACGTGCCAATGTATAATGTCTTGTACAAAACAAATGTATAAATGTTAGATTAATTTTATTGTACAACCTAGTCAAATATATCACATGTTAACAAAAAGAAATTTAAATTTCCCGCTTTAATGTCACCAACCTTAACATATTAAAAGTTAGAATGAGGTTAGGTTTGTGTGAAAAAAATTGTGTTTTTTTGTGGTTAATTCAAGAAGGATTGTAATGTAATTGTTTTAAAGTAAGTTTTAGTAGTGTTTAGTTGTATTTTTTGTGTTTGTCGGTCGTGTTTCGTGTTAAATTTTCTAGTGTGTTATTTAGGGAAATTTGTTGGTGTAAGGTTTGCAGTTGGTGGACACGCGCAATGATCGTTCTTATTCGTCATTCCGATCCCCTCTCAGTATGTTCGGGTGCACCATGTTTCGTGTTTCACAGTGCGGACCGAGGACTGCACAAAGCGCAATGTACCTGCGCCATTACTGTGGAGAGGAACTACGAACAGTTCTGTCAAAGTATATTCGATTTTCACGCTACAGGACGACTTTAAATGCAGAATAACGTAACGGAATTGACGCATAGATTACTACGAGCCCTCGACAGTAATTACAATGTAAGAATTTCCACGTTTTTTTACTAAATAACACAATCACTTGATCGAAAAGCGTACACCATTGCACTAACTTAACGACCAGGTGGTCTCACAACTTAAAACCTATCAAAATTCCTTAAAAAAACACTTAAAACTCCTCAAAACTGACAGTCAAAACGTCAAAAAAGCAATCGCCTTTTGTTGAAAAAAACGAAAATCATATAGGCGGCGGATTAAAACAAATGAACGTTTTTGACAGGTCGTGACAAAATGGGGGCTGTTTTAGCGGTAAATTTGAAAAATTTTGTGTTTTTTTTTTTCAGGTCATTGACATGCCTGCAGTTATCGAAATTGTTTCGCTACTTGAAAAAGTCACAATTACCAAAGAACTTCTCGAGGTAAGTTATTACTTCATCTAAGGGTTTTATTTAAAAAAAAAAATGTAATTTTAGACCACCAGATTGGGTAAACACGTAAATGAATTACGTCGAAAAACAGACAACGATTCATTATCAAAACGTGCAAAAGAATTAGTAAAAAAATGGCGCAATATGGTATTACCTGATTCAAATGGACAATTAAAAGAAAAACGTCCATTAAATCGGTCACCTTCCCAAGAATCTAAAAAGCCAAAATTAAATGGTCAAACGACCGAACTTGAACTGTCAGATAACTCAAATTCGAGTTTTAAAGATGTGATAACGAAAAAACGTGATGTGATTTTAATAAATTCCGATTCGAATTCGAGTCAACAAGAACCACAATTGGAACAACAATTACCTAAAAAAAGAGGCAGAAAAAAAGGCTCAAAAAATCATAAAAATCTTCTTGATGAAGCTGAAACATCATTCACAAATAAATTAGCAGTCTCACGAGGAAATTCCAAAGTAAAAACAACACAAGAATTAATAGCAGGACTTCAAAATAAAAATTCAACTCTTAGTAGTTCACCTGTTAAACCAAAAGAAGATCTGACTCTCCGTGCAGCTAAACTAACCGAACGTGTTTCAATAATTGATCAGAAACTTAATACAACAAATCGTTATAAAAATTCACAAAAGAAAAATTTCACACAAAAAATTACCCTAGGTGATCGTGTTATCGAATCTGGTTCAGTTATTAACGACAAATCTCTTCTTCCACCTGAAGAAGAAGTTATAGTTGTTGATGATATTGAACCACCACCACCACCACCTCCTCCAACAAAATCACCAACACCACCACCTGAATCACCACAACATAAAATCACGTCATTAAGTGTTGAAGAAGCTTTAGCTCAGTTACCTCCAATTGATCCTTCAGTTCTTGAAGAAGAAGATCCACAACCGCGATGTACTTGTATTCTGAAAGAGCATAAAGACTTTGCTGTTGATGATAGTGATGAACTTGGACAACCGTTTGAGTTTATTGAAGATGGAGAGTGTGCTGCACGGTTACACTTCGAGGAGAAACTTCAAAGTAAAGAAGTTACACCAGAAGAGCTTCATACGAAATTTATTGAGAATGTAAATGGGAATTGGGGTGTTGGTGTTGAGAAAAATCCACCGGATGTTGATGAGAACGGTCTATTTGTGAATGTAGTGCCTAATGTAAATACGGAAAGTATACCGAAAGATGTCAAAGACTTTGATTGTGAGAATTATAAAAAGTATAGTATTTCAGAAAGTGACAGGACAGGTGATAGAGTGTTTCGGGAGTGGCATGAAGTTCTCGATACACCTTCCTATAATGGCGAAATTTTTAAAATTTTGCCTTACGTTATTATAGATTAAAATACTAGTCTTGTATTAATTACACCTAAGAAATGTTTTTTTTTCTCGTCACTGAATTTTTCACGTGATTAGTTATTTTACAAAGGTGTCATATTATTTTATTGAGACCTGGATACTGTAATGTTGGGGTCGTCTTATTTTCCGTGTATAGTTTTTTTTTTTAATTATTATTGCACATCGCTTTTATAATTGTGTATATTTTATTAGCTAGGCAATGTTTTTCAAAGTGTTACAAGCTATGGTTATATATTTAAAAAAGAAAGTCAATTTCTAAATTGGCTATTGTTAATTTATTAATTTGTTAATATGTTTCGTGCATTAATACAATTTTTTTTGAGCCCCTACGTCACACCTACAAAATGGGCAACAATTATTTCTTCCGTTATTTCAGGCCAAAATCTTTTTATTGTAAATAAATTTAGGTTTTTTTTTTTTCTTCTCCCAATTATCAAAATAGTTATTGTACAAAACGGTTCATTTCTCTAGTTCAAAAATATCAGTACATTGCAAATGTAATGTTCTTGATGATATTATTGCCTTTTACGAAAAATAAACATATTTTCTATAAATTTGACACGTCTTTTGACTCAATTCTAGTGACCTAACCCACCCCAATCATTACTGCAGCAACAGTTGGTATAATTACCATAAGAACGATAAAAAAAATTGACAAGACAGAGAGACTAAATTTAATATTTATAAAATATATACAAAATATAAAATCAGACTTGATCCAGTAATGGAAATCCGTCTTCTCCTTGAGCAATAACTGCATCAATATTATAAAAAGAAGCATGTAAAGTAATAACAAAAAAAGAAGCTCCTAAAACCCAAAACATAGCCCCATGTGCCCCAACTAAATAATAAATTGGCATAGAACATAAACACACTAATCCATAGACTTGTGCTAGTGTTAGTTCTTTTTTAAAAAGTACAAGTTTCTTTTCTTGATGTCTTTTATTAAGTTTATACCCAGCATAAAAAGTTCCTCCAATTGCAAATAAAATTAACGGTGATGTAATCCTAGAAAAGACAGTTTTTTGGGACTGTTTTGTAACACACTGAAATTAGCTATCTTACAGGCAATAAACAATCAAACCGAGAAAAACAAACAAGTAATTACTTTGAAAATACTCAATGTTTCTCATAATTCGTTTACTGAGTCTTGGAATCGAAGGGGGTGCTTTAAAATTCGAAGTTTGTATAAAAAGCAACCAAGGTCTTACATTCTGTCTCTGTTTATTAAACCACTCTTTTGGGTCAGGTAACTGTGTTGGAATTTGCAGAAAACTAAAAAATTCGTTATTTCAACTGTAAAAAAGGGGCACAATACCTGGAAAGTGGTGGTTTTGGGGGGACACTTGGAGGTGTCATAACCCCAGACACGTCAACAGAAATATCAGTCATTACGAGTGCTTACTACATAAACAGTATTTTTCGTATGCCACGTGCCACTTTTTTTAGGGGGCTGTTGTGAAATAACTGAAATTAGGTCGAAAAAATTCTGACACTGGACCTGTTTACGTCAATCACAAATACGCCCACACATAGCCTACTTAGCAACACATTTATGATAATTTACCGTGTTTTTATTATAATAACCATTAATATTGCCTTTTCATGGTAAATAACCTCATTTAGGTTTGTTTATAACGTTTATTACGTGTCAAATTTTCAAATACCGCGCCTAAGTTATGTCAAAGATGGCGCTCGTGTCGCCTACCAATCACAACACATCAAGATTAACCGATTTATGTATTATTTATTATTTCTGAATAAGATTATTAGGAGCAAATTGTGTTATTATTAATTATCTTTTTTTATTATTAATTGTTAATAATAAATAGACTCACTTAAACAGTCAACGTTTAAAATCCCCGCTTGGTTCAACTGCAAAGATGTCGCTCGTGTTGTCAACCAATCACAAACTGGCAAGCTTGTTCCTGATTGGTTAACTCAAATTTTCAGATGCGTCGATTTCCGTAACCGTTTTAGTGCCCCAAATAGAGCTTGTGTTTGTTTTGTTATTGAAATTTGAGTGAATTTTGCGTGATTTTAATAAATTGGGGACAATGTCTGAGATACGACAAGTCACCCCTGATATTACCTTCGATTCGGAACATTCTCACGACCTAGATTCTTCATCAGGATGTGAGTTGTCTTTTGAACTGTCCAGTGATAATTTAAGGAGCCCCTCACCAAAACCTGGTTTGAAATATACGTTTAATACACCAGGACCTAATCCTTCGTACAGTCCACCGTATAAAAGAGTCCGAGCTTTGAGACTTTTTGATAGCCCCTTAACACCAAAGACTATCATACAGAAATCAGCAACGACACCAGCCCCCAGAAGCAGACTTTTTACAGACAAGCCGAGAACAACAACAACGAAAATTGAGAAGCCAATTGCTAATGTTAATCCGTTTACACCAAATGGTAAGACAGTCACATTTATTTTTTTTCCTGAATTTTATAATTAATTTTTTAGGGATGTACCAAAATAAGAAACGTTTACGTTCTACGAGTTCTCTACAAATTCCAAAATTTGATTTAAATGATTCTGATGTATCCGATATTGAAGTTGAGCCACCAGCAAAACGTGTACCCCTTCAAGAAAATAATATTTCTCGTTATCATAAAGAATTCCTCGAGCTTGAATTAATTGGTTCTGGTCAATTTGGTTCAGTTTTTAAATGTATAAACCGTTTAGATGGTTGTATTTATGCGATAAAAAAATCAACAAAACCAGTAGCTGGAAGTGTATTTGAAAAGACAGCTTTGAATGAAGTTTACGCTCATGCAGTTTTGGGTAAACACCAACATGTTGTTAGATATTATTCAGCTTGGGCTGAAGATAATCATATGATAATTCAAAACGAATATTGTAATGGGGGCTCCTTGGCTGATCGACTTCAAGAGAGCCCCTTAAGTCCTGTAGAACTTCGACAAATGTTAATGCATGTTGCTGAAGGTCTTCGTTATATACATTCTGAAGGCCTAGTCCATCTTGATATTAAACCTGGCAACATTTTTATTTCTAAAGAAAAGAAAATGCAATTTACTAATTACGACTCTGCTGATGATGGTTTTGAAGACTTGGACGAAACTCACTATGAGGAAGAATTGACATATAAAATCGGTGATTTGGGTCATGTAACAAGTTTAAATAATCCTCAAGTTGAAGAAGGTGACTGTCGGTATTTACCAAATGAGATTCTTCATGAAGATTATAGTCATTTAACTAAAGCTGATATTTTTGCATTGGGTTTGACGGTTATAGAATGTGCAGGAGCAAGCCCTCTTCCGAAAAATGGTGATGACTGGCATAAACTACGTAAGGGTGAGGTACCCCCTTTAGGTCAGAATTTAAGTCGTGATATGTTAAATTTAATAACATCAATGATTCACCCAAATCCGACGATGAGACCTACAGCTTCTCAGATTTTATATCATCCAGCTTTATGTCCTGTTGGTAAAAAGACAAGAGCACAACTACATAGAGAATTAAATGCTGAAAAATTGAAGAATGAGATTTTATCAAAACAATTAAAAGAAGCGGCGATTTGTATCAAGTCTATTGCACCTGATAGTAAACAACTGAAAGGTGTTACAAGGATTAGTAGTAGGTTGATTGGAAAAAAAGTTAATAGAAGCATTAGCACTACAACGTTTTAGTTTTATGTGATTGGAATCTAGTTTTGTTTCGATTTGTGAAATAAAATTTAGGTTGGTAGACTGTGAAGACTGGAAACTGTATTAAATTGTTAACAATTTTCGAGCTTGTTTATTTCTAATCAAAAATTTCTTTTCAGGTTCTTTTTAACGTTTCTAAACTTTTTTTTATTTTACATATTTTATACTTATAGCTTAAGATTTATTTAAAAGTACTTGTTATATTTATGTGATAATTATTTTTAAAAACTTTAAGATAGTTATATTAAAACGTATTGTAACTTTACATTCCTTATAACTTGTGCCTTTATCGCATCAATCTTTTTTGTAGCGAATTTGTTAGTGCATTTTATTAACCCATTTTGTAATATTTTTTATACCAAATAAACGATTGGTCGCTTCCAATTTTAATTTTTACACAAAATAATATTTTTGTGCTTGAAAATTGAAAAAATTCACTAGAATTTTTAGAACTTTGTGCAATTAAATGTCACTAAATCTAGTAATTTCTCTGAAACACGAATGCTACAATGCCATTTAAATAATAACAATCAAAACCTTTGCAGAAGGTTATCTTTAAAGTAAAATAAATGAATTCTCTTATCAAAATCCTTTCAAAATTGATAAGAACTCACACAGTTTTAAAATTTTTGACCTGAATGGCATTTCCCAAATTTTAAGTTAGCAACACTTTTAATAATTTTTTTCAAATAAAGCAACAAAAATAATTAAGTGGAGCATCGGTTGAATATCTGATATTTTAAAATCAACTCTAAATTATATTAAATTAGGCCCCAAAAAATTAAATAACCCCCTTGTACTAGCCAACCTGACAAATCAAAAATCCCAATTCCTGTCAAACTCAAACATCAAATCGCTGAACATGTAAACACTTAAAAAACATCGAAATTTGAATAAAATCACAATGATCAGTTTTGTAACATTTATGTAAGTGTAATCTAACTCACAATTAACTTCAATTATTGTAACAAAGGCCCGAGATAAATTTTTTAGTTGACATAACCTCACTTTTTTCTTTAGTGCTTCTCTACTTTATTCCACGGATTTCCTTCTATTTATCTCTTTAACAACGTTAATATTCATCGGAGTTGTAATTCCCGTGATTTTTCTCTACTTACGTTCAAAATATCACCGTCAGAAAGCAAAAAACAAGTCATCTAAACTTCAAGTGGGGATTTTTCACCCTTATTGTAACTCTGGTGGGGGCGGCGAGAAGGTTTTATGGGTGGCATTACAAGCTTTACAAAAACAGTAAGTTACAAGAATTTCACAAATTTCTATTTCACGTCAAAATTTCAGATATAAAAATGCCGAATTTTCAATCTATACTGGCGATATTGAAGCAACTCCTGGTGAAATTCTAGACAAAGTTTCAAAAGTTTTAAATGTGAGAGTAGATAAAAGTGTGAAATTTATTTATTTGACACGACGAAAATGGGTTGAAGGGTCACAATACCCTTATTTTACCCTTTTAGGACAAGCACTAGGCTCACTATATCTTGGTTTTGAAGCACTAAATCAACTAGTCCCTGATATTTTTATTGATACAACTGGTTATACTTTCACTTTACCTCTTTTTAAGTATTTGGGACAGTGTAAAATTGGTTGTTACCTTCATTACCCTACAATTACCAAAAAAATGATAACACGAGTATCAAATCGACAAGCTATGTACAATAACCGGAGTATAATCGCACGAAGTCCGGTTTTTACACATGCCAAACTTATTTACTACAAACTTTTTGCTTGGGTATTTAACTTAATGTTTTTTACGTTGTGTTAATTTCACCAAAAAAATTTTTCAGTTGTATTGTTTAGCTGGTCAATGCTCGGATACAACTTTAGTCAACTCAACCTTCACTTTCGATCATTTAACTGAGCTTTGGGGCCGCCCACTTCATTTAGTCTACCCCCCGTGTGAAACTGACCATTTAAAAAACATCCCACGTACTAAATACCGCCCTAGGAAAATCCGGATTCTCTCATTAGCTCAATTTCGACCTGAGAAAGACCACCCTTTACAACTTCAATCTTTGTATGAACTTCGTGAAATTTACAACGATTTTGATAATATCACTTTGGTACTTTGTGGAAGTTGTCGTAACACTGAAGATAGTACAAGAGTAGCAGATTTGAAAGATTTAAGTAAACATTTAAGTCTTGAAAATAATGTCGAGTTTAAAGTGAATTTAACTTATCAAGAATTGTTGGAAGAGTTTGAAAAAGCTTATTTAGGAATACATACAATGATGGATGAACATTTTGGAATAAGTGTAGTTGAGCAAATGGCTGCAGGTTTAATTGTTGTTGCACATAAATCAGGGGGGCCACTTCTGGATATTATAGAGACTTCAGAAGGGTCGAGGTTAGGGTTTTTAGCAACAACACCCGAAGAATATGCTTATGTAATTAAATATATTTTAACAAGTGGAGATGATGAGGTTTGTGAAATAAGAGAAAAAGCAAGAGCGTCAGTTGATAGATTTAGTTGTAAAAAATTCCAAGATGAGTTTTTGAGAGCCATTGATCCATTATTTAAGTAATAAAATTGTTTTAAATGTTTAACGTCTTATTTAGACCGTACCTAAGTTAATTTATGTGTATAAAGACTTGCCAAATCTTGTAGAATTCACAAAATCACTTTATTTAAGTCTACTTAAGTAATTTAGCGCGAAGAATACAGTTTTAATTACAGTTTTCTACTTAAAATTTTTATTAGTGATATAGGCAACTAACAATACACGTTTACACATGCGTAGTAGCGTTTTGTTTAAAAAATCTTTGTTGCGCATGCTCAATTTAGTTGTGAATTGGTTCCAAAGCGTTTGTTGTTGGAATAAGCCTATTTTGATATGTCAAATAAATTTAAAAATGCACCCAACTACACCAAACACTTATTTTGAACACGACACACGTTTTGGCAGTGATGTTGCCACTTCCGAGTGAAGTATAAGACTGAATATAATACAAATCACTCAGCCTTTTATATACTAGTGGATTACATAAAAGTAGCAAAATAAATGAATAAAATTTTGATTTATGTGACAGCTGACAGTTTTTGTACTTACACTCTTTGTGTATAGTTGATTACATAATAGCTAAAATATATTTAATTGATTTTTTTTGTGTGACAGCAGACATTAGATAAATAGGAATATGTTTTTAAAACACTTGTTTATATTATTTTACGTTTAATTAAATAATAACTTCAAAAATAATTAGATTATTATTTTATATACAAAAACGCCTATTATTTACATACAAATTTGACGTTTCATTTAATACCAACCTCAAAAAACAAAATGTTACAACATTAATGCTTTGTAGAAAAGAACACGATTTTTAAGAAAAAAATTTAACGACTTTTTCGATTATGTGATACATTATTTACTACTACCAATATTGTAAAACAAAATATTACTAGCGGACTGAAGGTTTATTTTTTGTTATTTCAAATATTATGGACATTAAGAAACGAAATATTACTAGATAATTAAAAACGTTTGTTTAAATACAAATTTGACGTTTCATTTAATACCAACTTCAAAAATAAAAATGTTACTAGATTATTGCTTCTTGTAAACAAACGATTTTTAAGTTGATTTTGGGAAGCATAAGTGACAAGCAAAAATCAGAGACACCAGATGCCAAAGAATGGAAAAATTACTTTAGATTGTAGAATATTTTCACTAAACACAAATAAATACCACGAATACTTTCCAATTTGCAATAATTTTCAAGGATTACCAAAGAATAACTTGGTAATGGAAAAAAAAGGAATACCACAAAGGGAATTGAAAGGACACCTGTTTGTCACAGTAATATATCAGTTATATCACACTTCAAAAGAGATTTTTTTAAATGTAAATAATATTTGACATTTAATTTGTCACCAACACTGAAAAACAAAATATTACTAGGTAGATAAATGTTATTTGATAAGTTCCAATTTTGAAAAACAACTACTTATACAAAACGTATTTTAAATAAAAAATAAAGTATTTAGCAAGTTATTTAAAGAATTTCTTGATAAAGAATTACTTATAACAGTTATACCTTTGAATAATACTTATAATGAACTAGGCAACCAACAATACATATTAATCACGTTTTGCTACTGCTACTTAAGTTTAAAAATTGTTAAAATTAATTTTTATTTGCTATTAATAATTGAGATAATGTAAGATATAAACAAAATCATAAATTATTGCAATTTTTTTATTGACCGCAGACATAAGCGTAGAGAATACAAAAAAAACTGTACAAAATTTATATTAAATTTTGTTTATGTCTAGTAAGTGTAGTTGCTGTACAGGGGGTGTTTAAAAATGTGATATTTTTGTGTTTTTTTAAAATAATTTTTAAATTTGGCGGTTGTTTGTTTGATTTAAAATTCCAGCAGATGTCTCTGTCGTTTGAAAGGTGAAAGAAAGGCATATGGCGTACGTTTCTATTTTTGCTAAAATCGCGATAAAATTAAAGTGAAAAACGTTTAGTGTCGTTCGTAGTTATCCGAAATAAATAAATAATTAATTCTTGTGCTTAATCCAAATGTCCTTCGTGCAAAAAATCCGATAATTTTCTGTTTGTTTACGTATGTGCGTATGTCGAGTTTTTGTTGACGAATTCTTAGGAAAAACGGACTGTGATATTAAACTTAGTTGTAATATAATACAAAAAAACGGTTTTTTTCATTTCATATTTACATTTTTCAATTTATTTATTAACTATTTAGAATCGATTTAGTTATAAGTGATATAAAAAACCGACGAAAAAACACAACAAAGACTGAAGTTTGGAAATTTTTACCAAAGACAGACAAAAGACAGTTTATAGATAAAAAACAATACGCAAATGTCGGTCACTGAAGAGGCCTCGGCTCCTGCCAATACAGCCCCAGATGATTCACCACCTGTCAATGGTAAGTAGCCCCCATTATCCAAATCAAGGATTGGGGATTCACCCCCCAAAAGGTGGGGGACAAGAGTTACACAAAACCTATAGAAAATTCGAAATAATTGCAATCAGTGACGTAACAACTCTATTTTTTTGCTAAATTGTGGGCGGATTAAAAACACATTAATGGCAATTAGGCATAGCCAAGTTAAGACAGTTTTCAGAAAATCAAATATATAGTGTGTGTGAAAAAAAAATTGAATTAGGAAAGTGGGTTATTGTGGCACAAGCTTTTTCGAGCTGCTAATTAGCTAAGCTAGTTTGGTGCAAAGTCACCAATTCGAAAAACGAAGTTGGTAACACTGTAATAACAAAGTCAGACTTACGAATTTGACGTTTCCTTTGATACCAACATAATATAGAAAATTTGTTGATACCAAACCTTACTGTTCGAAAAAGAAAAAGTTATTATATAATGTAATTGAGAAGTTTTTATATATTTTTAATTGTTTTTACGTTTTTTGAAGTGTTATTTGTTGTCAACTTTATATAAAGAACAATATTTCTAACTAAAAAACAATCTGTTACTAGATTTGTGTTAGCCTCCAACATTCTAAAACAAAATGTTATTAATTCATAGAGATTATATTGCTTGGTATTAATAATGTAACTGTAAACTATTTTGTCAATCTTTTACATTACTACCAATTATCAATTAAAAAAACAAAATATCACCAGATAATAGATAAATAAAAATGAATTTTTAATGCTTGTTGACGTTTCATTTATTACCAACTCTAAAAAACCAAGTGCTACTAGATTAGGGTCTTACATTTTTTTAGATTTTCACCAAACTTGGAAAATAAAATATTACTAGATTATTGTTGGTGATTTATTTGTTACATTGTTTGACGTTTTAGTTAAAAAATCGCTTATTGATTTGATATTTTATTTGCAAATAAAATAATACTAGAAATACAGAATATTTCATATTACTTGTCACCAACATTGAGAAACAAAATATTACTCGAAATTAAAGTAGATTTTTTAATGCTTATTTAACATTTCATTAGATACCAATTCTAAAAAACGAAATGTTACTAACTTAACTAAAACCTTTAAGTTGGGAACAGTGTAGTCAATTAGGTTGCTAATTTAAAGCGACAAAAATGTTTCTAAAATCTACTTTTTACCAAAGAGAAAATATTAATTTTTGATTTCAACCAATCACAAAATGGGTATTTTAAATTTCTAACGCTTACTGGTTTCTCATCAAAAAAATAATAAGTGACATCTTATTTGTTACCAACAATAAAAAATAACAACTTAACAAAAAAAAAAAGAAATGTTACTAACTTAATTAAAACACAAATAAGCATAATTTATTAATTTTTCGTAAACCAAATCAGAGGTTGGTAACACTGCAGTTAAAATTGCTTAACAAAATCAATAAAATTAAAGTGAGAAAATTGTTAGTAAATTATTTTGTTAAAAGAGAGGGATATAGGGATTTGTTTGACGTTTCATTAGCTACCAACATTGTAAAACAAAGTATTACTAGTTTATTGAAGATTTTTTTGAGATTATATTTAGTACTAACATTGAAAAACAAAATATCACTAAATAGTTGATAAATAAGGGTTTCTTCTTGAATTTAGAAGTTGGTAACACTTAAAGCGAGTAAGCAATGAATTTTGTAACAGGTTGGTAGCATGGTTAAAACTCATCCTACTTAAAAAAAAATTTATGACTTAATTGATTAGAAATTAATTTTGGGGAAAAATTCAATCAGATATTACGAGTATTTTTTCAGTTAAAAACAAATAATTAATTACATCATTCTTATCAGTAACTGTTGGTTTTTAATATCATTCCTTTCTTATCATTTTACTATACATTATAGAAGTATGCTAACAAGAATGAATATTTTTCTAATTTGAAATCAAAATTCTTTAAATTTGTCCTTCACGTACATTTATATATATTATCTGCTTGCTTTTTTTTCCCCTCTTCCTTCACCTAAGTTTTTACAGTTGGCAATTATCAGTGTGTAAATTATCACGTCGCCATTGCATCGTTTTAATAAAGTGTTGTTTAAAAATCTGAGAAAATCTGTATTATGGCTAAAACTAGAGCATTAAAAACACCAACGAGAAAACCAATACGAGTTAAACACGTTTCTTGGAGTAATTTATACAGGAAAAAAGTTTTTTCGGTAATTTCATTGTTTTTTTCAGGAGATGAACAAGGGGTGAGTCTAACTGGAACTCCCGAATTTTCCGATCCGGCTATTTTGGCTGTAAATCCGAAATTTCGATATGGAAAAGAAGAGTTAATGAAATTGAGAGATGCTCCATTGTCGCAAAGGAAACCTGATTTTTTGGACGTTAACGAAGTGTAAGTTTTGACTATTTTTTTTTTTTTTTTTTTTGAGAAATTGGTATTATTATTATTTTTTTTTTGGTTTAGTTCGCCAACTATTTGGGACCCCACTAGATGGAATGTGGATAAGAAAAAATCTGATACTCCGACTGAAAATGGACCGAGATCTGTTGATGAGCACAGGGTAAGTCAAAAAAAATATTGCAAATTGACGTTTTGTGTAATACCAACATTGAAAAACTAAGTGTTACCAGGTTAGACAGTTTTTTTGACGTTTCATTTGGTACCAACTTTGATAATCAAGAAGTTACTAGATTTCTGTTTTGTTCAAGATAATTATTACATATTATATGTTATTTACTTTGTTACCAATATTGAAAACGAAAATATTACTAGATTTTACAACAGACTGTTATTTTTTTATAGCGTCGTCCTGGTGATCCTCGTGAACGTCTCCGTAAAGAAAACGATGGAATTGTTTTAAGTCCTCAACGTCGTAGTTTTAATTCAGGTTGTTGTGTACCTGGACGTGAACCAGGACGTACAAATCCAAATCGGCCTCATAGTCCATTAGGTGGAAAAAATGATAATCCATCATCACATTTAACTGGTGTTCGTGAAATTCAAACAAATACTAGACGAATTGGAAGTGGAAGAATTTTACGTGATTCATGGGATTTCAGTGAGAAACAAGAAAATGAGAATGATTACAATTTTAGACCACAACAAAGATCTGAAAATACTGAAAGACGTTCATTTGGAAGAGATTTTGATGTGGGGAGAGATAAAGACAAAGATCGACGAAATAGTGGACGATTTAATGATCGAAGAAGAATTAGTGGAGGTTATTTAACAAAACTCATCGTTGTTTCCTGTTGTAAATTTTAATTTTTCAGGTGATTCACGTGATGAAGAACCTGAATGGTTTTCTGGTGGTCCATCATCACAAAATGATACAATTGAATTACGTGGTTTTGATGAATCTGAACGTCTTGCAAAAAAGAAAATGTCACCATCACAAGCGAAACGTGCACGTGATTGGTTCAAAAAGAAAACTGAAGTAGCAAGTGTTACAGAAGAAAAAGAAGAAATTGAAGGTGGTCCTGTTGGACGTTCAACACCAACACCACAAGCTGGAAATGAAACTGAAACTAATGTCCCAATTGAAGAAAAACAAAATGAGGCGAAACCGAGTCAAGAGAAAAATCTTAATGATCAATCATCTATTTTTGAGGATATTTTAAAGTCGGATATGATTCCAGGATTACCGGGACTTCTAACAGTAATATTTCTACTAATAATTTATATAAAAAATAATAATTTTGTTGTTTTGACAGAATGGAGTTGGTGGTGATGGTGATACAACAGGAAAGTCCCGATTTAGTAAATGGTTTTCAGTTGAAAATACGACTACATCTGAAAGTCGTCGATCTTCAGAACAAGATGAACCGATATTTAAAAATTTATTGAAGGATTTAAATGAACCAAGTGTTTCAATTCCAGGTGATTCAAGTAGTTATTTTGCACCAATTTCTCCAGCTGCTAATACAGGTGCAAATGCAACTTCTAAATCGATTAATATTATGGAAATGTTGCAAAAAGGAAAACAAAACGAAGCAGGAGCAAGTAAGTCACGTAAGTGTTTTTTTTTTTAAATGTATTGCACACAAATGTGTATTTTTTCAATTGTTTAGAAGTTTCTGGCCGTATTATGAGCTTGAATGAACTTGAAGCAAAAATGAGACAAATTTCTGAACCACAAATGCATAAACATCCGCAAAAATCAGAAGAAGATATGACTGCGTTCAACCGATTGGTAGGTATTCTTATTGAAAATTATAGTTTTGGTCTGAATGTTTTTTTTTTTTTTTTCTGTAGTTGGCTCATATTTCTGCTGGAAATCATTCATCAACAGCTAATGGTCCCGTCCCAAAATCACAACAACCAATGAGTTTAATGGAAATGCTCTCTCATTCTCAACAACAAGATGAAGCTCATGCACGTATGGCTCAACTTTTAGGACCAACAAGTCCTGGTGCTGCAAATCCTCATGATATTGCAACACGTCTTCAACAAGTTCAAAAACAACAACAACAAGCTGATATTTTAACGAAATTAATGAATGCACAAATGCAAGTTAGAGCTTCACCATTACCAGAAATGGGTGTACAACAAAGTCGTGAATTATTAAGTCGACCAGAAGCACAAGCTATACTTCAAGGTAAATATTTTTTTTGTGTTGATTTAGTAAGGTATTTAGGTCTAGGAAATGTTTTTTTTTGACATTTGATTTATTACCAATTTCGCAATTTGAATTGTCACCATTTTTGAAAAAAGGTCTGAAAATTGGTGACATCACTCCACAACATTTGTATCAACAACTGGCAAATCCGGCACTACAACCACGTCATCGCGAGATGCTCGTCACCATATTGAAATTACAGGGTGCAGGTGGTGTTGTAGGACCAAGTCCTAGAGTACTAAGTCCTGTTGCACCTCATCCTATGTTTCAGCAGCAACAACAACAGCAACAATTACGTGTATCGCCATTACCACCTAACGGTGAGTCCGAGAAACAACGCACGGACGCCATGTAGTTTTTTTTCTTTTTGTTGTTGCTTCTGCTTTTATTATGTTCTGTAGATGCGCTTTTTTTGTACTGCTTTAGTATTACTCTCTTAGTTGAGAGCATGATGACTAAAAAAAAAAATCACTTCCACTTTTTGACAAACACCCTGTATATTGTTACATGCAGCATACTGTGTATCTCCAATAATGGCCACAAGTCCAAACACCCTCACTGTACCCGGTGAGTCATTTTCACTTATTTAACACCGGTACACTTCGAAATTAATTTAATTTTTTCGCTATTTAAAAAAAAAAAATAATTTTTATTTTTCTAGCATTACATCAACGTATTCCTTCACCTCGAGAACTTCAAGTTCATACTCAAAATATTCTTCAAAGGGCGCTAATTAAGAAAAAACTTGAAGAACAACAAGAAAATTATCGTAAGAAACAAGAATTACAACAAAGAGGTCAAAGTCCTAACAATAATAATAACAATAATCAACAACCGACAAAAAGTGTTTCATCACCAACACCACTCGCATTTACTCCAACTTCAGTATTACGTAAAATGACAGCAGAAAAAGATGACGGTAATAAACAACAATAAATGTTTGTTACAGTTTTTGACAGTTTGTTGTTTTTACAGGTAAAGATGTGACAAAACTTGTTGATGGTACAAAACTGAGTCAAGGACGTGCTTTAACTGGAATGCGTCAACAAACACAACAACAAGCTGCCGCCCAACAACAACAACAACCATGGCCACAATATCCATTAAATGTTGTTAAACAACCTGGTCGTCCAATTGTAAAAGCTAATAATTTTCCACCGACTCAACAACAACAAGAGTTTTATAATCAGCAACAGCAACAACAGAAATTTTTACTGCAACAACAACAACAGCAGCAGCAACGTAAAGTACCCTATCATGGTCAAGCTGCTCATCATCAACAATATCCAACTAATCAACAATTTTCACAATTAAGAGCACAACATCAACAACATGTACGACCAACGCAACAACAAGGAAATGGATCATGGCAACAGTTTCTTAATCCACAACAACAACAAGGTGAGACGAAAGGCGAGTGAGAAAATGACTTTTTTGTTTGATGTTTTATCTGCTTTCAATCGGGAAAAAGAAAAATGTTACTAAGTTAATTTAAAAAAATAAATCTTATTGAGCATAATTTGATATTTCATTTTTTTGTGTGGTAGAATAAATAATAATTTTAAAACAATTTATGTGATTGTGAATTTGATATTTATTGTGTTACCAACTTCAACAGCCTAAATGATTTAAACTAAAAAAAAAATTTTTGACTCCCAATTTGATTTGGAAGATTCTAAGCAAAATTATTTTGTTATTAGGTAGGGGTCGAGGTGGGGTTACTGACGGTGATTTATCTCCAACAACCAATCAATTAACTCGTTGGTTTTCGCCTGATTTATTGGAAAGAGCCCGAGTTGGTGAATTGCCAAGTACAGCTGGCTTGTCACAGCATTTGCTCAGTTTGGAAGAGATTGAAAGACTAACAGCTCCCCCAGTCCATAATTAAATAAAATTTACTCAGTACCTGGCCTGTACGACTCGATATATTTTTGTGACAAGTTACGGTAAGTTAAAAATTGATGTTTTAAGTGTGATTAGATTTTTTTTTTTGTTTTAGGTTAATTTTTAATTCAATGTCAACGAAAAGGACTAATGTATAACAATTTAGTGATGGCATTATTAACTGTCGTAGATGACTTGTGTCAAAATTTTGGTTTAAATACTCAAGACTCAATTTGCAACAAATTCGATTAATTCTGAAAATGTAATTTTTGTAAATAGCCATGAAAAACTGAATTGTGATAGTCGTTGTAGTAAGCAGTATCGAGTTTGTTGGAATTTTAAGGGTCATACAAAACGGTTGATAAAGCTCCATAGATATATAAATATGTGTCTCTTGAGTTTTATTTCTGTGTTTGTGGGATTTTTCGAGAAATTTCTTTAGTTTCATTTCTGATTTAAATAAGATTTCATTTGAGGTTTGATGTTTTTTCGAACTAGGATTTTTTCGTTTCATTTTGGTGTTTAAAAAAACGGAGCTTTAGACACCATTTGCTGTTTCAAAAGGAAAAAAAAACAAAATATATAATATATACACATTATAAACGTACAATGTAAGAACATACTGTACTATTGTTAATTAAGTATATATAAGGAACTGATGATGTTTTTAATTTGTGTTTTTCTTTTTTTTTTTAATATGGCTGGAGTCCAGAAAAACGCATTTTTCTCGTGTTTAAACATTCCGTTTCACGTGTTATTTATTGTAATTCATGATCATATTATATCATTGAATTTTTTTTTGACTATATTGTTAACATTAAGACTCAATTTCGTCAGTTCTAAGTTTATTTTTGTCTCTCAAAGCTTGCATGAATTTTAAGTTTTAAAAAAGTCAATCAAATGTAAATTATCGACATTTTCTTTTCAAATCAATAAAACATTCAAGAAAAATTGTATTATTTCAACTCTCCTGTTTCCTTACATAAACTCAGAAAAAAAAAATCAGAACTGTTGCTATGACAATATCCAATAACAACGCTGAATTCTGTGATGTCTTCATGGACACCAAATATTTTTCTTAGTAAAAATAAACAACTCTCAGTAAAAACTAAAAAAAAAAAACACAAAATCAAGGCTAAACATGTAAAAGATAGGTTCTTTTTTAAAACTTTCACTAGAAAAACACATTTTCGGCTTGTTACTCCTAAAATACAAAAGAAATATGTAACTAAAATAAGTAGTAAAACCGGTTAAAACATGTAATGAGTGAGATAATCAAGTAAGTTGTGAATTACAGTAAAACAATTGATTGCAAATATAGTTTTTAGAAGTTAAAATTATAATTTTGCCACAAAAATATCACATTTTTGTTTGAATTTGACAAAAACTAAAATAAGAAGGAAATGCATGAAAAAAAAATGGAGTAATACTGGTTAAAACACGTAATTAGTATCATAATCAAGTATGCTGTGAATTACAGTAAAACAATTGACAAAATGACATTTATGACACGCTAACTATATAAATACAGTTTTTTAGGGTTTGAAATTATAATTTTGATGCAAAAAACAGACTTTTCGCCCAAATTTGATAAAAAGTACAATTTCTTTGGTGTTATGTAACTAAAATCAGAACGAATTACACAAAAAAATGTAGTTAAAACTGGTTAAAACATGTAATCAGTGTGATAATCAAGTATGCTGTGAGTTACAATAAAACAATTGACGAAATGACATTTCAGATATACACTAATGTTGCAAATACAGTTTTTGGGAATTAAATTTATAATTTTGCCACAAAAAACTCATTTTTTACTTTGTTACTCTTGAATTTAACAAAAAGTACAATTCTTATATTGTTACATAACTGAAATCAGAACGAATTACACAGAAATGTAGTAATTCTGATTAAAGCAAAATAATAAGTGTAATAATCAAGTTAGTTGTGAAATTACAGTAAAAACAATTGACGAAATGACGTTTCTGATATACGCTAACTATGCAAACTCAGTTTTTAGGTTAGAATCGTTAAGAAAAAGCACATTTTCTGCTTGAGACTGCGATTATAGGAAGGAATTTAATAAAGGCACAATTTGTGCTAGTAAAAAACACAAATTTCACATAAATATGTGCTGTAATCGAGTAGGTTGTGGTTTAGAAAAAATGACATAACGCCATTACATACGTCAACTGTATAAATTAAACAGCTGATTACTAATTTTTGCTTTAATCAGAATCACAATATCCTTGAAAATGACCATAAATCTGATTTCCGGTCTAAAGAAAGCATTGAAACGTCACTTGTCATAACTAAAATCGGCCTTAAGAATAATTGCGTCTCACACAACACGTAACGATGTTATCAAGGCGATAAGAAAAGCAAATTTCATTATGTAAACTTTTCTATTTAGTCACATTGTTACATAATATTAAATACAATAAAATATTGCTAGTTTTTATGGTTAGATGTCAATGGTAGAACTACTATTTTCCCGCACAATCAAGTCACCAAAACCCGCCTAAATGAATAACAAATGACTGCTTGTGCTTGCACTTGCACAGCTTGCTATGTTGTTGACCTAATAGAACGTTCGTTAAAATTCGGTCGTTTCCGCTTTACGTTTTCCTGCGCTGCGAGCGTCTCGTCTAGTTCTCAAGGAAGCTTTGCATGTAATAACGTTCGTAATAAAAAATGACAATGTCCACGTGTTGAGAAATTATGAAAAAAGTAGTGGAAAATGAAGGAAATCAACAAGTGTGAAGGTGGAATAATTAAATCTTGAAGAAGTACTAAAGAGTCAGTTGTGAAAAGACAAAAACGAGGTGTATTAGTATAGACAAGATGGCCGACGACGAGTATAACAAGAAACTGGAGAGTCTCCAACAGTATATTCCCTTTTTAAATAATATGATTGTACAATTAAAGGATCCAAGAAAGAAGAATCGTGAACAACAATTGACGAAAATGGTATCGCTGCATTCGATGATTACGGATAAAAAGAAAAAGTGAGTACGAAGGGGAAGGGAAGGGGTGAATGAATGAAGAAATGAAGAGATTACAACAAAATCTATGGCGTTCACTTGATTCATGTGAAATTAAACTAACTAAGAAGGATTTTATTAGTCTATCCAAGTAACAAATAAGGGTTTTACTAGTTTTCTTAATAGACTTCAATCATTACGGACATTATACGCAATCCTCAGCAGCAATGGCGGACAACCTGAAGTTAGGTGTGACAACCACGCACCTAACTTCAGATTGTCCACCATAGCTGGAAGTTGCATATACAGAGTGAGCATTAAATACAGACTTAGATGACAATAAAATATATATAAAAAAAAACAGGTCACTTGATTCATGTGAAATTCAAGTAACTAATAAGGGTTTTACTAGTCTTACTAGACTTCAATGTTTACGAGCATTATACACAACCCTCAGCAATGGCGAACAACGTGAAGTTAAGTGAAATTGAACCATGCAGCTCTAACTTCACTTTGTTCGCCATATCTGGAAGTTGCATATACAGAGTAAGCATAAAGTACAGATTCAAGTTAGCAAAGAATAACCCCAGAAATATATTGTAGCAAATTTGGCAGTATGTAAAGTCGTGAAAATAGGGCTAGTCAGTGCGATCATATGATTTTTTTTATACGATACGATCACGGAATTAAGGTTACTTAGGCTACGTCGTACAAAAAATTTTGGCATTTTTTATCTCGCTCAAATCATATTAGTTAAAGAGAGAAAAAAGACTAACTTGGGGTATTGCATCGACATTAGTTGTTTTACCGGATATGTGAATTTCATGCAAGTTTGAGGTTATGTATAACGTGTTTTATTAAAAAAAAGTGTTGTGTTAGTGGTGTTGATATTCTTGTATATAACTTGTGATGAAAATATATGAATTTCTACCATTATGGTGCCTGGGCACTTTATATGCAATCCGAAACACTCAAGGACAAACAAAGTGAAGTTAGCTAGTTGTGACTAGCAACAGCTCAACATAACTACAAAGCGACTTTGTTGATTTGAGTTGATTTCGTTGTTGTCGTGTCTCAATTTTTTAGAATTTTCATTGTTGTGGTTTTTAGTTTAGTGTAAACCAGAAGTTAGATTTGATGTTAATACATAATCTAGCTCACAACTTTAGCTAACTTCACTATGTTTGTTCTCCAGTATGTTGCGGGTTGCCTACAGAAGAAAACAAATATGGGCAGTTTAAAAGGTGGCAGCAGAATTACATTAAAAAACTTAGTAATTGCTCTTTTAAATCAATGATTTTTAAACAATTTGACGTTTTTGTTTGAAACTTCAATTTAAACATATTCGTCGATAAACAATATATCTGTTTTTAGTTTCAAAGTGCTTCCTACTCAATGTAGAGATGGGAATTATCGTTCTTTTGAATGAACTAGTTCGCGCGAACTAGTTCGTCAAAAAGAATCGTTCGTTTTTATAGTTCGTTCGCGAACTAATAAATCGGAATGTATCTTTGTGACCAAGTGAGACCGATACGTTCGCGACCGAGTGATACGTTGACTCGGTCGCGAACGAATTCATTATTATAGTTCGTTCGCGAACTAATAAATCGGAATGTATCTTTCGACCGAGTGAGACCGATTCGTTCGCGACCGAGTGATACGTTCACTTGGTCGCGAACGAACTAGTTCAAGTAGTTCGTATAAAAGAACCGTTCTTTTTATTAGTTCGTTCGCGAACTACCCATCTCTAACTCAATGCTTAATGTTCACTCTGTATAATGCCAGCGATTCATTGAGGATTAGATTTAGTCATTTTTATTTTGTGATTGAGATTATATCGAAATTTTGGTTTAGTAAAATACTGTAACAACTTTTTAATGTAGTTTTAAGAATAAGGTAATGCACTGCAAAATAAAGTTAGTATTAAAAAATATATAAAAAGAGAAAAATAACAGGGGAGTGTAGTTTCAAAGAAATAAGGTAATAGAGCAAAAAAAATTAAGATTTTTATAACGAGTGTTCAATTTTGACAGAACGATCGTTTTATTGCAAAGAATAGTATCGCTTTGAAAAATAAACACTGTCAATGCCGTCACTGAAGATGGCTGCCTGGGGACTTTAATAACTATGTTTTTGTGCTTATTGTTCTTTGTTTTAAGATTTATTATACGTGAAATAAAACCTGAATGAAATTACTGACGTTAAACGTACAATATCTTTTAAAGAACGAGATAAGGTTATGTGTAACGACTTGAACAACTTGTTTTTGATTACTCACAATCCGTCTTGAAGAAGATTAAAGTTAAATTCTTCAATCAAGAAGAAGATTAAAGTTAAATTAATAAAAACTTTCTACTTGGCAACTGTGATGTCATATTAAAGTACTTCATTCTGAATTTATATGAATAACAAAGAATTATTCTTCAATTACATTTTTATTAATGAATTTCTCTAGTAACACCAAACATTACACTTAACACAATGTTAAATATAGTGATTGGTGGTTGCTTTTGACTAGATTTAATGCTTTTTCTTATTTTTTAAACAAGAAATTCTAACGAAAATTAATTATAAGAAATCTAAATTATGACAGAAGCGACTTAAATGTAGACCAAAACTTATAATGTTATAATACATGTTGTAGGCCCCAAGTGTCTGAAGTAATTGAGTGCATTTCCTTGTTTATATACAATTATAATTACGTCAACAAATATTTTCATTAATAACATTCGAAATAATTTTGATTCGCTGGTGAAAGAGAAATTCTGGCTTCTTTTTTTAATCATACGAAGTCCACGAATGAAATAAAATTTTGGGACAATTTTAAAGAAGATAGAGACGAAATATACACAAGCTTTAATAAGAGAGGTTTTTGAATATTTCAATGCTTTACTTAAAAAAACTCAGCTTTTAGAAGATGTAGTTTTAAACAAGATATTCCCAAAAGTTTTGCAAAGTATAGAATAATTCAAAAACTGCGTATACCTTCAATTTTGAGGTTTACTTAAGCATCCAACCCGTGTGTTCTAAAATTATGTACTTACCATGTGTTAAGTGTAGTGTTTGGTATTAGTGAACGCTTTTTATCTTTCATTCGACACTGAAGAAGATCCAGAAGACATGTTATATTCTGAAAAAAAAAAAAGGTGATTACACAATATAACAACCATCTTTATCAGAAATATAGCCAGGAATACATGGCGATGATCAATGATCGGTTATATTTTAAGACGCTTTGTAAATGTTTTTTTAGTCCAAGATATAAAGATAAGACTACAAAAAAGTTTTTGTGCAAAGAACATTGGAAAGAAATGTGTATTGCATAACATTTTTTATTTATATTTAACTTTTTTTATGTTAATATATATTTTTTTGGTTGAGTAAACACTTGTTCAATAAATTCCGTTTTTTACTTTTTTTTTACATAATTTTCTTATAAACAAAGGTTTTTCAGTGTTACAAAAGAGTGTCTTATCATGTATTTTAAAACGGTTTTTTTATCTAACCACCTCTCTCGTAAACATGTTATTAATGCTACACTAACATCAACCCCAGTAAGCAACAATTATTATTCGTGGAATGATGATAACAATTACTATAGAAACGATACCTAAGGCGGTAAGCAGATGCCCTCTTGTTCTTTTCAAGTGGTTGCAAAAAATAGTATATGAACCTCAAGGCCGTAAGCACTTTTCGTAGAATCCAACGCTTAGAAAACCTTGGGCTTCGCCCTCGTTTTTCCAAGCTGCATTCTCGGCTAGTAAAAGTTATGTTTACAGCACTTGAGGTCTAATATACTATAACATAACTACGATAGAAGATAAACATAAATGGTAGTACTGAAAAATAATAATGCTAAATTTTCTAAATCTGAAAGTTTAGTAATGAATTATATGAAAAAACACAAGAAATTTGCCACTTTCTTTAGATAAAAATGAATAATATGTAACACAGAATTGATAAAAAAAATGTGGGAGTAGATATACTGTTAACTTACAACGTTTATATAGAAAAGAGATGGATTTATAGAAGAAAATCAGCAAAGAGGCTGACATCTGGTGTCAAACTGCTCTAAATGAGAAAACAATATAGATATTGATTCGAGAAGACCCTGTACATGCTTTATCTCAAACAGAATTGCAATTATTACATTTTTGATGTAATTTTGACATTAATTAGTGACATTTCAGTCGAAAATACAAAACATTGTAATGTCATATCAGCACTAGGTATCTATTAGTTGCTGATTTTTTCTTGTAGTATTATACTACGGCCGCCTAGATTGTAGTATGAGGTGTTGCATTTTTGACATAAGATATACTAATTTCGTTTTTTGTGCAAAAAAAGAATATTTAACAGTAAACTATAATTGTCTCGTCATTAGTTAGCTTAGAAGTACTTCTTCGATTCATTTTTTTATTGTACATGTAATATATTCTTTCTTCAGGTTAAAATTGGAAACTTTAATAAAATGTGAAGACGTCATTTTAAAACTATACGACAAAGTTGTAAGTACATTTACTTAAAAAAGAAAAAAGAAAGAAACATTCTTTTATCTCGTAGAAATCCGGTACACATCATTTACAACCGCAAGTACAGAGATCACCTCTTTCAATTGATCTAACTTCTAAAAATTCACCCATTACACCTTCAAGTCCAAGTCCACCACGTGACATTCCAGCAACTAAACCAGTAGTAATACCTACAGAAAAAGTGCCACATCGGTAGGTTTCTTACCAAATTATTATTATTATTTTAATTGTATATATATATATTTTTTGCAGTGAAAGCATATTGAATCAACCTAGTTCTAGCTCTAGTAGTAGTAATAATTATAATAAACCTAAGATAGATATATATAGTAGTGCTGCAGATAGTCTTAAATTAATAAATAAAATGAAACCTAGCGTTTTTGAACGTTTAGGTAAAAGAACTCCTGATATGTCTAAACCTCCAATTAGTTTGGAAGATCTACAATCATTACAAGATGATGTTGATACTGAAAGAATGACATTAAATGAATTAACAGATTTAAGAGAAAAACTTCAAAAACAATTAAAAACATCTGAAGATGTGAAGAAGCCATCACGTGATTTACCAATTAATACAACAGTAAGAAATACATCAATTTTAACAAAGAAATCAATTGAAAAAACTGAAACTAAGAGTAAATCAACTGAAATTAAACCAGTTTCTAAAACACCAGTTCCTAATAAATCAGTTAAAGTAATAAAAGAACCAGCTAGTATTTTTGGAAGTACACTTTCTAGTATTGATAATAAGATTCTTGAAGGTAGTAAACATAAAGAACGCAGAAATTCAACTAGTTTAAAAGATGAAAAGACTGAAAAGAAAAGTACAGATAATAGAAGTAAAGATAAAAAAAGACATGATTCACCTAAAAAAGAACATCGAGATGAAAAAGATACAAAAAAAGAAGAACCTAAACCTGAACCAGTTTATAAACGTCTTGCTGATAAATATAATCCTAAACCACGAAAACCTTCAACAGAAATTGAGAAAAAACCTGAAAGTACTGAAATTCAAAAACCACTTACTGTTCCATTAATTGAACAAAAACCTAAACCAAACATTCTTCAAACAACCAATCAACTTTTACTATCTCCAACAGATTCAACAACTAGTGTTGATAATGAAATAGCTTCATTTATGAAACAACCACCAATGCAAACTTCAACTATACCAACACGTATCACAAGTACACCAATTCCACCTCTTGCTCCTCCTCCACGTGCTCCTCCTCCTCCTGCTCCTCAACATCAACCATTTCCAGGAAGACATACACCAGTACCAACCAATCAATTTATTCCTCAAAATCAATATGGATATGTACCAAATCAACCTCAATATCCTCCTCATGATATAAGTGGATACAATCAAAATCAACAAGCTTATTGGCAACATCAAACACCTGTTACTTATCCACCACCACGTTCATATACTCCTCTTCCTATACCTCCAAGACAGAGATGTTATAATCCTATTCCTCGTTCTGGTACACCAGCACCTTATAGCACCTATCATAAATCACCTCAAACGTACGAACAACGTCCACGTCAACCAGAAATGAAAGATGTAGATATGCGACGTGATGTAGATATGAGACGTGATACAGATATGAGATGTGAAGATTGGAGACGATCAAGATCACAAGATTCAAGACCAAGATCACAAGAAACTAATCGTGATCCAAGATTACATAGAAGTTATCGTGATGATTTTAGAAGAGATTCAAGAGAATATGAACGTGATTCAAGATCAAGAGATCCAAGATTAAATCGTTCAAGATATGATTCAGATCGTTCAAGATCAAGATCACGTGAATCTGAAGATAATACATTTACATCACCTTTAGATAGTTTATATGGTGGTAATGAGGGATATAGAAAAACAGGAAAAGGATATGGTGTACAAAACTTTAAAATACCGAAAATTAAAAAGGAAGAAGATGAAGTAGAAGTAGAAAAGACCGAAATAAAAACTGCTACTAGTACTGAGTTACCAAAAGAAATTGAAGAAAATGTTGCATCAACTAGTGTTTCTTCATCAACAGAATCTGCTAATAAAACAAATGAAAAACAAAAAAATACAGAAATTGATGAAATTTCTTCTACGAATGATATTCAAGAGAATCAAACACGTGAAGAATCAAAACTTGAAGATCCAGGTACTGAAATTATTAATAAATTTTTAAAGAAACTTCTTGAAAATGATAAAACACGTGCTGCTGCTTCTATGTTTATTGATAATGTATCAAATACACTTGATGATGAGAAACTTAAAACAGTTGTAGAAACTGTTGTAAAAGCTACTGCTACTCAAGAAGCTGAAAAGAAACGTCAACTTCTTAAAAGAAGAATGAAATTAAAAGCAGCTAAACTCAAAGCGAAATTACTAATGAAGAAGAAACTTGAAGCTAAGAAGAAAATGCGATTGAAAAAAGAACGACTTGAAAAACTTAAAAAAGCAAATCAGGAAAATGAAGAAGATGATAAAAAAGAAAAGAAAGAAGAAAAAGAAAAAGAAGTTTTGGTAACTGTAGGTGAAAGAATTAAAAGTAGGAAAAGGAAAGCAACACAAGCTACACAAAAACGAAAGAAACCACAAAAAAGACATAAAACTGAACTTGATTTACTTCATGAAGATATCCAAGATATGTTTATAAGAGATGGTGTTTTAACAGCTACTGGTAAAAGAATGTGTCGTATATTGAAAAATGATGAAAAAACACCACCAACACCACCACAAGTTGAATCATCACGTTCTCGAAGAACACGATCAACAGTTGACCAAATCGATTCAGAAAAACTTAAAGCAATGAGTAGTAGTGTTAAAGTAGTTATTGCGAAATTAAATGTTGATGAAGAAAGATACTCACTTAGACGTTCAAATACATCAATTAAAAGTTACGTTGAAGAAGACAGTGATGATGAAAAAATTAAACCGAAAGAGAAAATTGAAAAAATCGAAAATGAAGAACAGAAACATGAAGAGAAAGTTCCAGAAGCACCGAAAAAAGTTCGTAAACGTGGAAAAACATGGGCAAGTGGTATAATTCTAAAACAAAAACGTAAAAAACCTATTGTTGAAGAAGAGGAAGAAGAAGAACAAGAAGAAGAAAAAGTTGAAGAAGATAAGACTGAATTTATTGAGCCTGATAGGAATTACTTTTCGTCAAAACCTTGGTATTTTCGATTTCCTTGTAAACTTTGTTCATATGTTGGTAAAAATATTACGAAACATTATCGATCGAAACATCCTGATTCAGAAGTTTTATCATCACGTTTAAGTCCGAATAAAGCTGAAAAAGCAATTAAAGCTTCACGTGAATTAAAACTTGAAGATTATGATGATGATTCTTTACAATCAACATTACGTTTTGCATTTAAATGTCGGTTTTGTGATACTGAAATGAATACAAGACCAACAAATTTCCATGATCATGTTACAACACATACTGGAGAATATAGACATTTATGTGGTGTTTGTTCATTTTCATCTTGTAATATGAAACCAGTGAAATTACATTATGATAAAGTACATCCAAGAAAGGATCCTCCTAAAGTACCAGCAATTAAATCAAGAGTATATGGTTATATCTGTTTGGAGTGTAACTATGTTCAAATTAATAAGAAATCAGTTGAGAATCACGTTAATGTATATCATTTAGGTGAAGGTAAGAAGATATTGAAGATACATTTATCAACACTTGATGATACTACAGTTCGAAGGAAGATGGCCAAAAAGGCAAAAGCTAGAAAAGTTGTTGAAGAGAAGGAGAAATCTGAAAGTGAAGAAGAAGAGGAAGAAGAAGAAAGTCCTGTTGCAGATGAAGAAGTAGAGAAAAGTGAAGAAGAACCTGAACCTAAACCAAAACGTATTAAACAACAAATACCACTTCCAAAACCAATTATTAAAAAAGAGAAAGAAATAGATATGACTGTTTTTACTTGTAATACTGATCTTGATGAAGACAATGAGAAAATTGAACAAGAAAGATTGAAGAAAATGACAGAATTAAATAAAACTGTCAAAACAAATCGACAATCATTGAATTTTACTGATCTATTAAGTAATAGATTGTTACAAGAAGAAAAGGAACCTCCTGTACTTGAACAAGTTATAATCAAGTCAGAACCTAAAGATCCAGATCCAGAACCTGAATTTGAACCAATTGAAAAGACATCAAAGAAACCATTAAAAGTAATTGAACCACCACCAGTAATAGCACCTTCTCTTAATGTAATTCAAAAAGATAATACAATGATTCAAGGAATGATTCAAAAACTTCAAGGGAAATTAAAAGATGTTAAAACTACAGATGGACCACCACCTTTAACACCATTTACAGAAAAACCAAATGATCAAGTTTTAATAAGTGCTGGTTTTTTGAATATAAGTAAAGAAACTGATGGTAGTATTAAATATATTTGTCGATTACCTTCATGTCTATTTTCAACAAATATTCGAATGAATTTTGTGTGTCATTGGGATGAGGATCATCCTTTAATTACTGAAAAACATACAGCAACAAAATGTAAAATCTGTCAAATTGAAGTTAAAGCAACAACTGAAACAACTCTTCTATATGAATTTTTTCATCATGTCGAAACAAAACATTTAATTGATCAGGAACTACCTGTTTTAAAAAAACCAACTCCAATAATTGAAGATCTTGATCTTACAATAAGTACAGGATTTTTAAATATAACTAAAGAATCAGATGGTTTTAAATACACGTGTCAATTACCTGGATGTACATTTTCAACAAAAGAACGTCAAACATTTCGTAAACATTGGAATGAAGATCATCATCAAACTAATGATACATACAAATTAACAAAATGTAAAATCTGTCACCTTGAAATTGAAGCAACACCTGAAACAACTCTCCTAAATATGTTTTATCAACATGTTGAAAACGAACATTTAGATTCAGAAGAAGAAGAACGTGAAACATCTACACCAATATTACGTACACGACGTCTTAGTGGTGATAAATTATCGAAAAAAGAAGTAGAAGTCAAACAAGAAGAAAATCCTTTTGGTTTTACAATTTCTAGTGTTATGTCACTTGCAGAAGAACCACCAAGTTTAGCACCAATTAGTGAAAAAATAATATCACCGAAAAAAACTGTACCACCATTATCACCAATTAAAGATCGGCCACCATCAAGAATCGAAAGTGTTGTACTTAAAGAAGCTAAAATGTCAGCAATTGAACGTGAAAGTATATGGAAATGTGAGGAAGCTATGAAGAAGTTTTTAACATGTCCAAGAGCACTTTATAAATGTCCACATTTTTTCTGCAAGTTTGCTTCAACGATTAGACCTTTATTTGATAATCATATTAGAATACATTCACCTGCAAATGATCAATTATTACCTTGTGTTTATTGTGATGTTAAGACACCATTGAATCAAGCAAGTCTTCATATGGATTTACGTCATTCGAATTGTCGATATTCATGTTCAAAATGTCTTTATCGAAGTATAACAGTTGAATATGTTGTAATTCATTTGAAATTAAGACATCCAAAAGAAGAACAAATTATTGCTTTACCACAAAAACAAATTAAAACTATAATGATGAGTAAAAATAAGAAATATTCAGTTAAAGAAAGTTGTCCTCCTTATAAATGTGGATATGACGGTATTGTCTATACGTTTTTTATTTATTTTATTATTTCTAATTGTATTTTTTTTTTCTAGATTGTATGTGCAAATTTTTATTTATTAATGATTACTATAATCATATTTTAACAAGTCATGAAGGTATGATGAGTTGTGGATATGAAAATAATGAAATGAAATGTGGTTATACTTGTGCTACAATTGATAATATGATTGATCATTATAGAACACATAATTGTTATCCTTTACATTGTCTTTTATGTAAAGTAGGATGTGTTGAAATGTATACAATGTTAGAACATTATGCTTTAGTACATCCAAATGTAAAACCTGATGTTGTTGATAGAAGAAATAGTCCAAGTACTTCAAGGGTTAGTATACAATTTTTATTTTAGGTATAAAACACACAATTTTTTTTTCTTTTACAGCTTAATTGTTTCTTCTATACTTTTGATGCCTTTCGTAATGTACGTTATGTACCACCTGAAGATATTTTAGGAACTGTTGATACTGGAACATTTACTATTTTATCATTAGATAAACAAGATGAGTCAACTAAAACAAAACTTGCATCTTTAACTAGTACACCACTAGAAAGTAAACCACAAGAAAAAACAAAACTAGTCCCTTTAAGTATAATTCAACCAAATACTTCAACAGAATCAAGTCAACTTCTTGCTGCATTAATATCAAAAACTTCAGAAACAGTTGAGGAAGATCCATTAAAAGATGATTCAAATACAACAGATCCACTTGAAATTGAAACTGATAGTACTATAACATGTGATGATGAAAGTGATTCACAAGATATCAATGAAAAAAGTATTGGTCTAATTGGTTATCAATTATATCGTTGTGCTTATTGTGATTTTTCATTTTCGAATACACGTGATTTTAAAACGCACTGTATGAATTCAAAAGAATGTCGTAATCCAAATAATCCAGCAAAACCATTGAAATGTGTACATTGTGACCGTATTTTTAAAAATCCACATGGTTTACTAGAACATATCCAATATCACGGCCAATTAAGATATTGTTGTTCATTATGTGCTCGTCGTTTTCCTTCAACATTCTCACTAAAACTACATATGAGAAGTAAACATGGTGTTACCAGCACTATAACAACACCACTAGTAGCAAATAAAACAGATCAAGAACGTGATGAATTTGTTTTACGACCAGTACCATTAATTGAAGAAACACCAATTAAAGCTGAGACAGAAAAAGAAATGTTTAGTCCTGATCAAATAGATGAATTACCAAAACGTTCTATATTTACATCAGAAATTAAATGTTCTCTTTGTCCTTATGGTACAAAAGTACGTTCAAATCTTGTACGTCATCTTCAATTTCATTCAGCTGAAAAATCAGTACCTGAAACTGCACCTGTAAATCCAGTACCATGTCTTGAAAAAAATGAGAAAATGTTTGATAAAATGACAAATCTTGCAATTAGTTCATTTACAGGAGGAAGTGGAAGTCGTATGGGAGGTGGTGGTTCACATAAAACCGAAACAAAAGATGAAAAAGAATTAGAAATACCAGCTTATGTACCATTACATCGTCGTTATGTTTGTTGTGCACCAAATTGTAATTATTTATGTCTTGAAGAAGGTAATTTACGTCATCATTTATATGCTTTACATGTACAAGAATCATCATATAAATGTGCACATTGTAAAGCACCTCTTAAAACTGAAATTGAAGGTTATCTTAAGCATCTTAAACTTCACGATTTACACTTGTATAAATGTTCACATTGTTTATTTGTTCATAATTTACGTCATAAAGTTGATAAACATTCAAATGATAAACATCAAGGACAAACAACTAGTACTATAACAATACGTGCCCTAGAGGCGGAGCTTAAAGACAGTGATCAAACAGTAACACCAATCACAAATGTTGTAAGTGAAGCCACACCTACTAGTAATATTAAATGGACAAAACCATGGCATTGTGGTGTATGTAAATATAGATGTGCAACAAAAGATGAAATTGTTACACATATTAATAATAAACATGATATTAATTCACAATATAAATGTACATTATGTTTGTATAAAACAAATGAAAAGAAAACATTTGATGAACATTTTAAAGAGAACCATCCAGGTAATGATATTGATATTATTTATGTTTATTATAAAAGTGAAGGAGCGGCATTAAGGGTAGTAACTAGTGGTCAAAAACAATTTGATACTACACCTTTATGGCAAAGAGATCGGCCAAGAGTTCGACATATCAGAGGTATTTTATTTGAAGAATCACCACAAAAAGGAAAAAGATTATTAATGACACGTCCTAGTACTAGTAGTACTAATCTTGAATTAACAGTTGAAACTGGTATTGTACTTGAGGAATCACCACAAAAAAGTAAAAAAAATCTGATGACAACACGATCTAGTACAACTGTATCTAATCTTGATTTAGCAATTGAAGCTGTAGCTAAAGGTTTAGATGAATGTACATCAGAAAAAGATGAATCTGTGATATTAATTGATGATGAAGATGATTTAATGATTCATGATGATTCTAATGATGCTGTAGATATTGAGAAAATTGATGAAAGTACAAAAATCGAAACGGAAAAAACTTATTTGAGTGAAGAGATTTTAATACGAAAGTATGGAAAATTACGACTACCTGTTAATGGACGATTTAGGTGTCCCATTTGTATGAGATTTAAAACGAAAAGAATTTCACTTTTTGTCTACCATATTTTAGAAGAAATGAAAGTTTACAGGTTTGTTTTGATTTTTTATTAAATTGTTTGTTTGTGGACGTATTACTTATTTATTGCCTAATTTCATGTTGAGATATTATTGGTAGTATAGCAAATTTTAATACTCTTCTATGGCAACAACCAAACACAATTCCGAATTCTTTTAATTTTCCACAAAACGAAGATATCGGTATTATCTCAACTTGAAATTAGCACATTAAACAGTTTGTATAATTGTGATAGATGGCGCTACATATTTAATATATAGTTTTTGTCAAACGTTTACAATTTTACAAATTATATTTGAGAAATGATACTAATTTATTAATATTTTTAAGGTTTAAATGTAATTCCTGTGATTATTGTACGGTCGCCTTGGATAGCATGAACTCTCATGTTTGTACCGAATCTATCGATATAGGTGTCAACTTTAGTGATATTCCTCTTGATCGTACATTTGAATATTGGCTTCAAATGCTTATAACTTTTCAAGCAAAATTTATAGTACCAGTTTTAACACCTCCACCAAGTGAAGATAATTTTACTGTAACAGCTAAACATCAGTGTCATTACTGCCAACTGTGGTAAGTATTTCTTAATTCACATAAAAAAAATCTATTTTTTTTTTCTTTAATTTAAGGTTTAAAACTTTCTATACATGTAAAGAACATGAAATATTTCATTGGGCTGACGTTAAATATAATTGTGGTCATTGTTCAGTTGAAAAAATGACATTTAATGAATTATTTCGTCATAGTTATATGTCACATGGAAATTTTGAATGTTTAGTAAAGACAGATGGTCCTTATATAAGAACAATTCTTGCGACTTTGAAAAGTCCACCAATTCCAACATTACCAACACCACAAACAAGTGGCACTCCAACAAATGAAGATTCTTTATATGGTTGTCTACACTGTGTTGAAGTTGCTGACAGTATAGATAAATTAAAAAAACACGTATTTGAGTGTCATCAAGGTGTAGGATTTACATATAAACTTGTAACAAAAGCAAAAGTTGAAGTTATGTATTGTTGTTCATATTGTCATGAAAGAGGATCTGATAAATTCTTAGAAGAACATCATAAAGAAAAACATAAAAATTTGAAATTTAATATTTATCAATATATCTGCCTGGAATGTTCTGGAACATTCATAAATATCAAACATTTAAGAAAACATTTTTCTGAAACACATTTGGGTAAAAAACTTACTTATAGTTGTGTTGAAAATAAAAAAAGTGATAGTAAAGAGCAATATTCTTGTACGAAATGTCCATTTCGTAGTTGTACTGTAGGTGGTATAAGAGCACATGTTAGAAAACATTTACGTCCATTTGATTGTCTTTTATGTGGTTCTACATTTATCTATCCAACTGAAGCAAGAGTACATCATAGTAAAGAACATCCAAATGATAGTGAATCAATTGAAGAAAATAGAGATAGATTAAAAGAATATGAAACAATGGTATCTGCTATTGTAGCAGCAAAAGAATCACCTAAATCACCAGTTAAAAGAATGTTAGCTCGTAAATCAACAGGAGCACCTTTTGTTAAAAGAGAAGAAAGTGTTTGAGGTTAATAATGATAATAAAAAAGTGTTGACATACTAATATTTTGAATTTTTTTTCAGTACATAGTCGAATTCGGCAGGGATCTTGACGAAATGTGAGGTTTTGTGATCGAACCTTACTAGATAGTGTTATATACCAAAATTTTTTGTTTAAGATTGTTTTTTGTATATAAATTACTTAAAATAAGTTTTGTATTACAATATAGAATTAATTTTCTAAGTAAAAAATTTGAGTAAATGTGTTTAATTCACAAATTTCGAATTTTATTTCAGTTGGCAATAAATAAAACCCCTAAATCTTAAGGGTATTTCATTTGAACTCAAAACCTGTGTGCAGGTTTGTCTTATTTTTATTTAATTGTTTAAAAATAATAGAAACAATCTTATAACTGTGACAACAATAAAAATTAATTGTGTTGGCAACATTTAATTTAAGTAGTAAAATACCTTTGAAGTTTGTTAATAACGTGTCAAATAAATCAAGCAATGCACCCAATCACACCAAACACTTTTTCTGTACAAGACACGTGTCCCGGCAGCGATGTTACCACTCTGAAGTGAAGCTGAAGACTGAATAATTTACAAACCGCTCGACCTTTTATACTAGCTTATTACATAAAAGCGTAAAAATAAAATAATAAAAATATGATTTGTTGTGACAGCTGAGAGTTTTTCACTTACACTCTTTGTATATTAGTTGATTACACAATAAAATACAATTAAATGATTTATTGTGACAGTTTTTTAGTTGTTATGACAATTCTTATAAAAAAAAGTCAATAAAGTTTGTTAAAGAGACGCGGGAAAACACGAATTTATTAATTTTTTTCAGATAGAATGTGTATTGCATCGAATTTTCGGTAAAAATAGCGTCGTCGCCAACCTTTTAAAATACTACTGAAAAGTCCCTAAATGTAAGTTGGTGACGGAAATACAGGAGTGTTTTGTTGGTTGCATATAAAATTAATTAATATTAATACAACAATAAAAAATAATAATAATAAATTAATTGATAAATAATAGCAATAATAACATTATTATTATTATTTATTTCAAACATACACTATAATTCTAATACGGAACTAGGATTATAAGAGAATAGGGTATTAATTAAATTGGTATTTTCGTTTATTTTTTTTTTTACTAATTGTTTAAATTATAACATTTCTTTTTGCGTTTATCTTAACGTTCTATCAACAAAATAAGGATGAGATTTTATTGCAAAAGCCAAAAAAAGAAATTAAATTTGTAATAAATAATACAAATGAAAAAGATGTGGTGACTGCTCTTCTGTGCACCACTTGTATCAGGAGTATAGCAAAGCTAATTGTAAAAGTGGAAATTCTTGAAAACATATTGAAAGATCGGTGTCTGACAGACCCCAGGAGGTATAGGGAGAGCAGAAATGAACAAAGATAAGTAACAACAATTTCTCTTCTAAAATGGTCGCGTTCTATTCGAAAATGTTCGATTTGATACCAGGATAGCAGAAGTAGCGAGAGATATGAAAAGTACAGTTGGCGGCATATATTTTGACAGAACAGCGCCATCTATAACAACCGGCAAATCCAAATTTAGCGCAATTGATGTTAAATAATGCAAGTTTTTTTACTTTCTGATCGCAAAATATAACAGAAACAGACTGCAAAGTGTAATTTCTATTAAAATACAGTGATTGATACAAAATTTTAGCTTCTTATAAGAAAATTGTGACTGGCAGTGGCTAAAGGCAGATGTTTCACAGAACAAGCGAAAAATTCAAATTGAACCCACTTTAATATTAAAAGTTGCAAGTTTTCTTACCTTATTAGTCAGAAAATGTAACAGAAATAGACCACGAAGTGTTATTTCTATTAAAATGTAGCGACTGTTACAAAATTTAAGCTTCTTATAATTGAAATTTATCACAAGCAGTTACTAAAGTTACGTTTTGAAAAAAGCGCTATCTGTCACAGTCACAAGCGGGAAATTCAAATTTAACGCATTTGAGATGGGCTGGAGAAGTGTGTCGTAATTTTAGCGCGAACGTTTGAAGCACTGTCATTCTGAAAACATACCTTAAAAAAGTCGCCCTTATTGCACTAATACATAAGGTTGAAATTATAACAGCTAAACTTTGACCGAATAAAAATCACATATGGAAACACAAATAAGGCATAAAAACATTCAACCCCAATACTCTAGACATTCTAGTTTTAATCCAGACACAAGTTACAAACAATTCTCGCATATTTGAGAAATTAATCGAAAATAGAAATTACCGTACAGGCTTCGTGCTCTCAAAGTGACCCGAACCGCTGTAAAGCAACTACCGTAGATAGCCGAGTAGCAAAGTAGCGCGCAAACGCGCTCACGAATAGAGAAAATTGTTCACGTTCGGCATAGTTCGCTGGCATTCGCTGATGTTGGACCTGCGTTAAAGCTTAGAAATGAAGGAAATCTGTGCATCGAACATTTTATTTTCCATTAAATTCTTTATTAAGTGTAAATTTGTTGTAATTCGTGACTTATCAATAAATGAAATGTTTAGGCTTTCGAATGTCGACATTTTTAGGTCTTATTTATTTTATTTAGTGTATTTATTCATCGCATAAAATTTGATCTTTATAAATTCAACCTTAGTTACATGTGCAATAAGGTCGACTTTTTCAAGGTATTTTTATCGAATGACAGTGTTTCAAAATTTCGCGCATTTTTTACGTCACGGCTTCTGGAGCCCATTAAAAATTGCGAATTTTTTACTATTTCGATCGCAAAATATAACAGAAACAGACCGCAAAGTGTAATTAATCTCTATTAAAATATAGAAATTGTCACAAAATTTAAACTACTTAAATAAAATTTGTAACTGGCACTACTGGCAGTGACTAAAGTCACAAGCTTTGACAGAACATCATCATGTATAAATAACAAGCGGGAAAAATTAAAACTAGTTTTTTTACTTTTTTGATTGTAAAATATAACAGAAATAGAGGTCAAAGAATAATTCCTATCAAAATACAGCACTTGTTACAAAATTCAACCTTCTTAAACTAAATTTATGACTGGCAGTGACTAAAGTCACTTCGTTTCGCAGAACAAGCAAAAAATTCAAATTTAGGGCATTTAATGGTAAAAGTTCAAAGTTTTTGACCTTTTTTGATCGCAAAATGTAACAGAAATCAACCACAAAGTGTAATTTCTATCAAAATGTACGATTGTTACAAAATTTAAGCTTCTTATAATTGAAATTCACAGGCAGCTAAGTTACGTTTTGACAAAAAGCGCTATCTGTAACAAGTGGGAAATTCAAATTTAACGCATTTGATATTAAAAATTGCGAGTTTTTTCCCATTTACATCGTAAAATATAACAGTAACAGACTGCACAGTGTAATCTCCATTAAAATGCAGCGATTGTTACAAAATTTAAGCTACTCAAATAAAATTTATTATTGACAGTGACTAAAGTCACGCGTTTTTTATAACAAAAGGACCATTATTTAAAATTAACGAATTTGATATTAAAAGAGGCAAGTTTTTTACCTTTCTGATTGCAAAATATAACAGGAATCAACCACAGAGTGTCCATTTCTATTAAAATGTAGCAATTGTTACAAAATTTAAGCCTCATAACTGAAATTTATCACAGGCAGTGACTAAACTCACATTTTTTGACAAAGCAGCGCCATCTACAACAACCGGGAAATTTAAATTTAACGCTAAAATATTGCTACCATTTGTACTCATTATATCCCCCACCATTCCTGCTATCCTGGTATCAAATCCGATATTTTCGAGCCGAAACAATGATTTTATAACAGGCAAAATACCCCTGTGCATTTCTGCTCTCCCTATACTCTCTGAGATCTGCTTGTCATTCACTTTCAACAATTTCTAGTTTAACATACTTTTTACGATTGCTATGTTCCTGATACAAGTGGAGCTTGAAAGAAGTGTATGTGTGGCGGATGTAAAATCAAAACAGATTTTTTTTATTAATAATATTTTAAACGTCAAGTACCAACTTAAAAACGCATAAAATTCCTACAAAATTATTTATGGTAAGAGAGTGAGTTGGTAAAAACTCTAAATCTTCCAACAATTTTCGAAATTCACTCTCGGAAAAATTACTTAATGACCTTGAATGTTTCGCGCCTTTATTTGAATTTAAAAAAAATCACCTACCTTGAATCCGAGACTGTTTTTTAGTCCTGAATGTCTTTTTGACACTTCATTTTATAATTTTCGAAAAGAATTTAATTCAAATATTTCACAAATTAGATTTCGCGCTTTCCGACCGAAATTTCCGAATTAATAATATTTAAAATTTGTTTAAATAAATAGTAAAACTAATGAAGAGAACCGAAACACAAGTTAATCGTACAAAAATCGCGACGAAACTGACCAAAACAGCGATAAAGAGGTTGCATCACTAGTTATTTGTCTGGACAAAAAAAGGGTGAGATAAGACAGGAAGAAAAAAAAAATTGAAGGACAGGTGAAACGAATTATTTTAAATAAATTCTGTAATGACTTTATTGTTTTCAACAATGACATGATATATCCCAATTTTTTTTGATATGTCTGACAAAATATAGGTCTTAATAATAGTTTACTTCTACAAAATGGGTCTTCATTGCTTCATTATTTACATTTTGGTTAGTAAAAATATTTAATACTACGAGTATAACAAATATTAAGACGAATCCCTACTAAACCTACAAAGAATACACACGTTTAGTAAGAAAAAACCTTCGATAATACACATTATTAAATCCTTTAAATAGTATTTATTGGTCAGCCATCAACACACATCTCTAATTTTTTTTTTTACTTAAAACCAATTTTTTTTGATTACTCTTCTACGCAGTCATTGGGGGATGATAAAATTCAAACAAAAATAAAGGCATGTTCGGCTTTACAATTTGTCGCCGTACAGGATCGGTCTGGTTCCGCTTGGGCCCGCAACCATTTACCATGACAATGGGGTGCTGAAAGGGCTGAAAAACGGGTAGTACGACCCTCGACACCATGACCTTGACATCGCCAACCGAGGTTCTGGTGAAGGGCTTCCGACTCGCAACGGACACATACTCTTTCACCTAGAGAAATATTTAAAATCGCCTCTAGATTATTTAAAAAAACAACAAACCTTCTTTTAGTGCATTATAGTTGGGTTCTTTTCGGCATGCTTTTGATGCTTTGACGATTTGAAATTCGACACAGTAGCTGGAACAGAAAAAGAAATAAAAGTGACTCTATTTAAAATTGCTCTAGAATTAAAAACACTGAAACGTAACATTGTTTGCGAATAAAAGAGACTCTAGAAGTCTAGAATGACTCTTAAATTACTCTAACTAATTCTAAATGAAAGAGTAAAAAAAAAGAGTTTTAAATTAGCGATAATCTAGTTTAAAGTAGCTCTACATGCAAAATAAAAGTAACTCTATAAATTTGAAGGTTGCTCTGTACGGCTTTAAAATTGCGCTAAATAAGAAAAAATCGCGATTGCTATGTTATTTATAACGTAGAGACTATTCTATAAATTTTGAAACTGCTCTAGATTAGAAACACAAAATTATAATAGGTAGTAAGTCCTCCAAAAATTTAAAAAAATGTAGACACTAGTGTGTATATTATTACAAAAAAGAAAAATAAAAAGTGCTCTATAACACGCAGGAAATAATTTAAAATACTGTAGAAAAAACTTTTTTCATAGATGTTTAAAGAGAGAAAATATAATAATTTAGAGTTTTTACTATACGCAAATCGCTAGAGCTTATTTTAAGAAATACAGATATTTATCTCAAAATAATTCTTCTTGAAAAAACAAGAACTTAATTCAATTTGATTATCTTATTCTAGAGCTGTTTTTAAAACGTACACTATGTTTATTAACTTAGTAATACCTTTAATAAATTTTTAAATTAAAAAGTGCTCTATAACTGCACTTAAATTAAAAAGTGCTCTGCAAAAAAAGAGAGGAACTCCCATTTTAAAGATATGGTACTACTAAAGCAACAACCAATCACAGTTCTTTTTACTATAGAAACAAAACAATTGACTGTGTAATCACATTATGTTATAAAAAATTATCAAACTCAATAGTTTTATTGTGAATTAAATCACGTAAAAAGATATCCTATCCTTTTGGAATGATTTATAGAATCATCTATCTATAATTGGCACCGGCATTCGTCAATTATTCATTTCAGTCACGTGTTCATACGTTTATGGAGTGAGATTCTGAAGTAAAATTGTCGAACCGATGAACTATGTATACAGGACCGGACGTTTTGATAAATGCATCAATTTCCTCCGTTGCCGGCTCTATATTTCAAACTGAGAGAGAGTCAGTCTGACATAGGCCACATATTTCTCAACTGTTGATTGTCTTTTTCGATTTTTGATTTCTTTTTATTATTATTATATAATCCCGACTAGAATCGGTGTTTTATTTCATTTTTGATGTATTAAGGGTGCTCCCTAGGTCTTCTCGTCTAAGTAATTTTAATATTCATGAATACAACCGAGTTGCCGACTCATACAACTTCTCTATTTGCTCTTGTGTAGACACACGCGATTATTAGAAGCGCACGAGATATTTAATAAGGATAAAGTGATGGAAAACATAGAAGAGGCAAGTGAAATTTTAATACAGAATCTTTAAAGCTACAAAAAAAACAATTTCTAGGGATTTTTACAACAGTTGGTAACAAACTAGTAATTTTTTAAGAGTTGGTAATAAACTGGCAATTTTTATGACAGTTGGTAACTTAATAACGTACTCTGAGAAGTGAGTTTAGTTATTTAAGTAATTTTATATCCTTGGTAACTTAGTAATGTCGTTATTAAAGTGAGTTTAGGTATTTAGGGATTTTTTTAACGGTTGGTGAGACACTAGTAATTTTTGTGACAGTTGAAAGAAGAAGAAGACAGTTGGTGACAAAAATTAGGTTAGTTATTTAGGGATTTTAGTGCCAGTTGGTAGTACAAATTTTTAGTTTTTTGTTTATAACTGATTCTACCAATATATGAAATCGATAGATCATTGGTGTCGGTCGCATCCAGGATTAAATCCTTTATGACTTAGCCATTAATTATTACAAGGATCAAGTGGTCTATTAAAATATGACTTAGTCCTTAATCTGACCAACCCTCGAATATATATAGAGAGAGGGAAGAATGTCCATAAATTTCGATAAATGCCGCATAGCGTAACGATCGATTAATAAAGTCCGCAACGTTTTTGACGGACGACACTGCTCTGGTAACAAAAACAAAAGAATGTCGATGAGGGTGAATGGGGTGGTATGAAGAGGACGGTTCGATAATGGCGATGCATTCTTGAGAAATGGGAGTTTTCGCGAGTTGTAATTGAATTTCGATGGGTACGAAAGCATCCAGTGAGAGATTTAAATTGATTAGAAAGAATAGTGTTGGTAAGAAATATTTTTGTTTAAAAATGACTCTGTAAAACAGCAGAAATACAAAGTTATAGTGATATAGAGCAGTTTTTAACATATTCCTACCTGTTTTTTAGAGTAAATTTTAAACTAAAGTCATCTAGAGACAGTTTAGCATTATTTAGCATAGTAAAAACATTTTTTCTGTTTAAATCTGACTCTAGAACTTACTATATTCTAGAGGATTTTTTAAAAAAAATCCAAACTTTCTGCTTGTTTTATTCAGTTTAAAACTCTCTATTGTTATTTTCTCGCTGAAATGTCAAAAGCATGTGTCCCCTCTGTTGACGCCTCTGCTTCTATGTGTGTGTGTGTTAGAGGCGTCGATGTATCGTAAAATTTATCGTTTTCCGTTAAGCCGACCGTACACGTATCTGAAGCCGACTAATAACGTTATTAATTACACTTTCATGTATTTCGAAAACGTTTGACGTCAAGTTAGAAACTCTGACGCTTGGCTGAGTCCGAAACAAACACGAAGCGTTAATGGCAGCCCCCTTAATGACGTCACAAAATTCTTCAATACCATAAAACATTGTTAAAAAACTTTATTACGACTACTTGGGGATAGAGTCACACAACTTTTATAAAGTCTCTCTCTCTCTCAGGTTGTCTCAAAGGTGTGATCTTTCAACTTTACAAAAGAATTTGTTTTTTACCGTGTGGCAGTACTGTCTCGTGGGATAAAAGACAAGGGATGAAGGTTTATTGATTTAGAAAGTTGGCACACCTGAAATTTTATCGACTTCTTTTTAAAATGTATATAGAGAGGGTCTTAGAATGTACAACCCCCTTTTTCGCGTTGTGTTTAATCCAACTTGTTGCGTTGCGTTGGTCAGAAGGGTCGAAAATACAAGCATTTAAAATATTCAGTTACGTCGGTTGGAATGCCTATCTTGTCCGAGTCCGAGCTTATATCGTTGGTGAAGAGAGGGTGCGACTTTATGAACTTTGCTCTAGATTGATCCGATTTCAAAGTGTAAAGTCGCTGACTACATACGAAAAGCTTAATGACTTTCCTAAAACGTGGAAAACGAGAGAAACAAAATAGAGCCTTTATTCTAGAAATATTTTGGGTTTTTCTGTTGGTAACATAGGAAATGTCAAAGAGATTTGTGATTAGAAGAAGTCGACACAAAGTTTACTAAATTATAGTTCTTCTAAAAGAAAAGAAAGAAAACTTTTTGTCTTAATATAATTTTATTGTTTAGTAATATTTAGTTATTTGTGGTTGGTACTTCATAAAATGTCAATAAATCAATAACTGTCAGTAATTCAAATCAAACTGTCACACAATTTTTCAAAGAGTGAGAAAGGGTATATCTCTCTTCAAAAAATATTGTTATTCTAGTAATATCTCGTTTTTTAAGGTTGTCAGCTTGCAAAATATCAAACTTTTTTGTTACCATTCGCTCTGAAATTCCCTAGAAACAAAAAATTTCGTTTAAAAAGTGTTACTATTTTAGTAAAATTTATTTATTTATTTAGTGTTGGTAGTATACGAAACTCGAACAAATTTTAGATACTTTTTTGATGTTGGTAACACACGAAATGTCAAAAAAATGTAGTAAATAACTTCAATTACCTTTTTTGTTACCAACTGCTTTAAAATTTCCTAGAAAAAGACTTCATTGTAAAAATGGAAAAAACAAAATAGTAAAATTTATTTTTTAGAGTTGGTAGTATACGAAACTTAGATAAATTTGTAATTTATAAAGTTTTTTGATGTTGATAGCACACAATATGTTAAAAAACTAATCTGAATTAGTTCCGTTATTCGAAAACTACTCAAAAATTCCCTAAACTGAAAAACAAATGAAAAACTCCCTTCAAAATGTTACTATATTTTAGTAATATTTAGATTTTAAGGTTGGCAGCATATAAAAAGCTCAAGAAATTTGTGATTTACATAGTTTTTTGAAGTTGGTAGTACATGAAATCCTAAAAAAAATTAGAAAATATAATTTTCGTTAATTCCCTTGTGACCAACTGCTCTAAAATTCCCTAGATTTTTCCTTATACTGAAAAACAAAAGAAAAACTTTCGTTTCAAAAATGTTGCTATTCTAGATATATTTAGTTTCTAAAGTTGGTAGCACACGAAATGTCAAATAGATTTGTGATTTATATAGTTTATTGAAGTTGGTAGCACAGAAAATGCTAAAAAAATTATTAGAAATAAAATATTCGTTAATTTCTTTATTACCAACTGCTTAAAAATTCCCTAAATATTTTTTCTTTAAACTGAGAAACAAAAGAAAAACTCTCGTTTCAAAAATGTTGCTATTCTAAATATCTTATTTTCTATAAGGTTGATAGCATACAAAACGTTAAATAAATTTGTGATTAATTACAATGTTAGTACTAATACGAGATACTTTTCTAAAAAAAAGATCTCTAGTAATATTTAGTTTTTTCAGTTTGGCAGCATATAAAACGTTTAAAAAATGTTTTTTATATATTATTTCATGTTGGTTGCGTAAATATATATCAAAAAAAGGAATAAACAAAATTTCTATTGATTAAATAAATATTTTATTATTGTAGTAATATTTAGTTATTTAAGATTGGCATCATATTAAATGTCAAATAAATTCGTAAATATTTATATTACCGTTTGAAAAAATATATATTTAGCGTTTTTGAAGTTGACAAATTAATGTAGTTTTTTAAAGTTGGTATCACGTGAAGTATGAAGCTATAAAATTCCCTAAATTGTTTCTATTCTAGTAATATTTAGTGTGTTAACAATGACAGTATATTATTTTAGTAAAATTAAGTTTTTAAAGGTTGGTATCCCACGAAACGTCAAATATGAAATTGTCTTTTGTTACCAACCGTTTCAAAATTTCCCTAACTTTATTAAGAAAGTATTTTGTTTGCTTAATCAAGTTTTGTGTTTATTGTTTTGGTTTCTGTTGATGCAATTTAATTTTTGAACTATATAGTTAGCTGCAGCTTTAATTCAGAATAAACCATTTCTTCCGTAACTAAATTTACTCGTTTGTTATTGTATATATTCATTCGTTTCTCTGACATAAAACAGTTATATACAACTTCATAAAATGCAATCTAAAATATCTCAATAATTTAAACAGTCGAGTGCATGCAAAGGATTTAGGTTTCTAGGTAATATAAAATGCATTTTCCATGAGACACAATTTTCTCTACAAGTAGCATATTGAATAGGAAATTAGAAGATTATCTTTTTGAAAAGAACGACAATAGATTTTTCTAAAGAATAAAGAGAACATTTCGGAAATAAATTCAAACATAATATGTGATGTTATCTAATTTTCAACGCAATTTTTAAAACGAAATTCAATTTCGTCTGCTTTTTTTTTATACACACAGAAACAAATTGGTCGGAATTTTTGTTTCAGACAGGCGAGTAAATTTTATTTTGGAAATTAGTACACAGTTTAATTGAGTTTATACCATCAGAGAGATTTTTTTTTAACAACAAAAGTTTGAAAAATGCTCAGAGAAATTTAAAAAATCTAAAGTTCTAAAATTACTCTACCACCAATAATAAAGCTAGATTATAGCATCTAATCATTTTATTCTTTTTAAAACAGCTCTACAATATCTCAGTTAATAAAATCAGTTAGAATAGTAAGTGTAGACAGTAGAAAACTGGTAAAGAACATTTTTAGATTTACTTTAGAATGTCTAATTTTTTTTTAAAGAGCTCTACAACGTTTTAGTTATTAAAATTAGGTAGAATAGTAAGTGTAGACAGACAGTAGTAAACTACACAAAATAATCACAAATCTTGTTTTAAAATATACTCTACACACAAATAACGTTCGTTAGATCTTATTTTAAAACAGAGTTTATAGCGCTCGTTTTATTTCTTACTAAGATTGCATAAAATTTTATTTAGACTTATTAATACTTCAAAAAGAAGAAATCAAATATAAAACGGATTGTTTAAAAGCTGAAAAAAGTTATAAACAAATTTAATATTCTTATTTTAAAGGTGTACTTTAAAACATTCTCTATATTTATCAGTTCATTTAATAAAACGTTGAATTACGATTAAATAAAAAAGTTACAAAACGTGTCGTGTCATTTAGATTAAAATAGCTTTAAAACGTGTTTAACAACCCCTATAAAACCTAGAGCAACTTTTAAAAATCTGTTTTTTTTTTCCTGGGACAGTCGAGAACGTGTCATATTCAAATACCGGCGGTTCCTTTACGAACCATAACGAGGGAAATAATTACGCCATGATACACGACCACTAATGAAAACATAGCGCTCCGTTGTGGTCGCATTAGCCACCCCCATTTCTACACCCTGTCCCCCTCACCTCATTGTGTATACAGCGTGAATTAATTAAAATGACCGCGGATGGTCGTCGCTTACACGATGTGAATTAGACGCCGTAGCGGCGTTATTAAGTCACACCGGGGGTGATTAATATGACGAGATGTTGGCTCACACCCTTAAATTCTCAATTTTCTAGCAATCTTCTAGAAAACAAACCAACATCGCGCTGCTTCACGTTTATTGGACGATAACTCTAGAAAGATGAGTGCTAGCGTTTTTCTCAAATCGAGTTATCTGAGGAAAATCTACGATGTGTCGCGAACAATCATGTAAATGTTAGGGAGTTTTATCCTAGAGGATGAGAAAATCAAAACTGATTGGCACAATCGTATAGAGGCACGTACAAAACACCTAAAACGTGTCTTACACGAATATGGCCACAGTGGTGTAATCAAATTACAACCAGAGATAAACACAACGATAATAATTAAAGGATTGGTGCTTTTGTCAAGGGGATTCACCGGACTATATCAACACAAGTAAATACGGAATACAGGTCGCAAGAGGGTTGATACAAGCCTCAATTTCTATACTTTTGTTCAAAAATGTATGAGAAATAATTAGCACCGATTTTTTTTGCTCTAGAACAAGTTTGTCCAGATGACCTTGAAAAGTTTGAAAGCTCATAACTTGCTTATTTTTTTGAGTTAGAAAATCTGCAAGATCTTAATCTATTCAGTACGGCTTCCTCTACATAAAACATTCAGAAAATTATGTTATCTGTCAAAACTAAATCTGTATTGCTCGCATAACCTTGAACATTTTGAAAATCCCCTATCTCGTTTTTTTCCACAAAATAAAGAATGTTTTTCGTCATAAATCACTTCTTAATCTGTACACGTGTACAATTTAATCTCAATGATAGATTATCCGAGTCGAAATTAATTGATCGATGGTCCATTCTGCTCACTTTAAAAATAATCCAGCAATTTCTAAGCTAGAAACGTTACGCATGTATAATGTTACGACTTACGTTTTTTCAGGATCATATTGCGGATACGCTTCTGGATCCCTTAATCGTAAATTCTTCCTTATATCGCTGGTAGCGTTAGCTGTCCGACTATGTGATAAAGAACCAGGAAGAAGCATTGCGATTTCTGGAACAAAAAAAAAAAAAAATGTAATTATGAGAGTACGTTAGAACCAGACGTTAATCTTGATGTATCGTGTGTAAATGGGGGGATTTTTTCCAGAACGCTGGCACCTACAGGTGCTTCCGATCCGATCCCACTTCTGATTTATAACACTAGAGATTCTCAACTCTGATTTATTTGTTTTTCGCTTTGTTTAACAAGATGGCGACGTTTATACTAAAATTAATTAATTGAAGAAGGTTTAATCGAGTGAAGGTGTCACGATTTATCACTTAACGCTTCGATAACTCTTTTGTTTTTATTAATTAAATCTGATCAAAGCCTAGCTTGTCACATAAAATTTAATCAATAATTTCGCCTGATAATTTTTCCATTTCCTAAAGTTAACAAAATCAAAATGGCGGTTTGAACCGCCATTTTGAATATAAAACTAATTCCGTGTTAAAATGTCCAGTTAATAAAGCGCCCCCTTTTGGAAACTTAATGAAACTTTTCCAATATGAAGTCAGTAAGCTGAGCTTCCCAAGATCAAACATAAGCTTTCGAGGGTTTACTCCTTGAATATAAAGAAGCTGTGTCACTGATTTATAACCTCACATTTTCGATTTTAATTAAAACACACACAAAAAATCGAAAAAGCAACACAAGAGCTAAATTATTCCATTTGTAGGCAAATATCCTTTTCAAGTTCGGCCAACTTTAAACTTCCATTTCGTGTTTGAGTTTTGTGCAATTTTAATTGTGATAGGAGCGGCGCCTCTTTCTCTGAGAAACACCTAAGAGACGAGCTTTTATCTTTCTGCGTTAAGTAAAACGCCTACGAACCGAAATTTATTGTGTGTTGAGTCAGGGAATTAAAGCTCATAAATTTTAAGGGATACAACAAAATTATTTTCCTTTGATAATAACTTTAAATTATTACGTTTTCACAAAAATTATGGGTGATAAGGATGAAACGCATCGTGATAAAGTGTTTGAAACGTCACACGTTTATCTAAGATGTATAATTACAAAGTTATGAGGGTTTAAAGATTTCAAGGTCATCGGGACAAAACAGTGCTAGAACACTCAAACTTGGTACAAAGATTTTTTTCAGAGTGTTTATTAAAAGTACAAAATTTCAGTTGTTTCTCTCTTTTTTTACACCTTTTTTTTGAGTAATTTATAATTTTTGATAATTAGCTAACTTATTAATTCAAATTGTAACATTTTAAGCAAAAATTAGATCATTTCTAATACAGTGTGGCCTCATAAGTCGTGTAAGATGTCACAGATGTATTTATGACGTGTAATTACAAAATTATGAGCCTTCAAAAATTTCAAGGTCACCTGGACAAAACAGTAATACAGTACTCAAATTTGGCACAAACACTTGTACCAGATTCCTTACTCAAAGTACCAAGTTTTGTTTAAATCCGCCCATTTTATACCATTTTCTTCAACTATTTTAAATTTTTGATAATTAAGTGAGTAGTGAATTCAAACTGTAACATTTCAAGTAAAATTTGGGTCAAATCTGATACAGTAGTGTCTCTCAAATTACGTGATCTTCAATCAATATTTATTAAATTACAAGCATTTAAAGTTTTCAAGGTCATCTGAACAAAACAGTGCTAGAATAATCAAATTCGACACAAAGATTGCCACCAGAGTGCTTGTTAATAGTATAAAATTTTATTTGCATCTTACTTTCTTACGCGTTTTTTTGAACCATTTTTAAGTTTTGGTAATTAGTTAAGTAATTAATTCAAATTGTAACATTTTAATTAAAAACTGGATCAATAATGATAGAATGCGGTCTCACAAATTGTTTAAGGTGTCACATATATATTTAAAAGATGAATTACAAAATTACAAGCTTCCAAAAATTTTCAAGGTCATCTGGACAAAACGATGCTACAGCATTAAAACTTGGCACAAATATTTGTACCAGCTTCTTTACTCAAAGTACCAAATTTCGTTTGAATCCGCCCCTTGTACCCCTTTTTTTAGTCATTTTAAGTTTTTCGGAATTAAAAGAGTATTTAGTTTAAACTGTAACATTTCAAGTAAAATTTGAGTTGAATCTAATACAGTAGTCCCTGAATCACATAAAATGACTCAGAATTAATTCTAATTAATAATTACAAAATTACGAGCTTTTAAAAATTTCAAGGTCATCTGGACAAAACGCCTCCAGAGTGCTGAAATTCAACACACGTATTTGTTTACCGTTCCTTAAGCAAAGTATAAAATTTCGTTCGTTTCTTTGTTGTTTTTCCTTTGTTTTCGGCTTTCTTTTAATAAATTCCACCTGTATTGTTAGTCGGGGAGCTCCTTTCACCCGCCTAATAAAGTGTTCGGAAACAACTTGCCGGCTTAAATAATTAACAGATCCCTTTTACATATACGTACATTTAACGCCCTTTGCGTTTTAACTCTATTTGAATAATTCATGAGTCATCGAATAAATCGTTTCGTACAAGACATATACACTTAAACACAGTCACTCATCTAGGGCGGCAAGACGAATTGTTACAAGAGTAGGAAGCTTGTAAAAGGGTGGGGATGAGTAATGGTGGTTATAAGCAGTGATGTAGCTAGAGGGCGCAATATAGAAATTCAAGTTTATTAATTGTAGAGTCAGATTTAAATAGAACACAAATATATTCTTGAAAGTATTAAATCAAAATTAGTAAACATGTAAAATTTAGAGTCAGTTTCAACGATTTATAGAGTCATACCCAACAAATTTTTAATATTATTAAAAATGCTCTAATAAAATTAATTAAAACTCTAGAGAACTTTGTAGAAATAATCACAAAACATTGTGTGATTATAGAGTCAGATACGAATTGCTAGAGCCTATTTTAAAACATTAATAAGAGTGTTAAAAAGAGTAATGCATTGTAAAAATCGAGAGTTGATTTCTATTAAAACATACGCTATAAACGAGTTCACTAGAAATTATTTTAAAAAATATAGAGTGCCATTTATATTTTTTATAAAACAGTTTTAAATAAAAATTTATTTCTGCGTATCTCGACACTCTATAAAAATTGTAAAAAATCTCTATTTATTTAGGTAATCAAATCTGTCACAATAATCTGTTATATGTATACAAAATTCTAGACTCACTTTTAAATAAATAAATCAGAATTAGAGTTTGATTTATTATTTTTAAATTAATAAATTAATAGAATTTCTTTCTTAAAATTTAAAAGATGCTCTACAAGATGTGAAATTCCAGAGTTTCTTTCAAAAAAAAAAAAAACTGGTATTAGTAATTAAGTTAGCTTAGAACCATCTATATTTCTAATAGAGTCAGTTTTAAGAATTCTAGAGTCAGATTTAAACAGAATACAAAATTATTTTGCCACAGCATTGTCTATCAATCAACGAAGTGAAACAAGTTTTTTTCACCCGAAATTCGATTAAGAGATATCGAGAGGTCCCGGGAGCGGCAATGTCTGCCTCCGTGTGATAAAACCATCATATTTGCGACAATAAAGACGGTTTCCGTTTGTTCTTTTAAAAGGAAACGTAAAAAAAAAACCGATAAGAAGCAGTTTGACACGACACAAAAGAAAGATTTATTGGGTAAAGTTGTTAGCCAATTCTCGGTGTTTTACAGCCACAAACGTCACCACATTTTATTTATTCACTCGGTAGATCCTAAATTGGAATTAATTATAAGTGTAAACAATCTATTAAGACAATAGGAGGCGGCTGCGGTTTGTGTCAATGCACTTTTGTTGGGAGTATTTATAGAAGTGCAGGACCGGACTTGGAAAATTCTATAGTACAATAACTAAATTGCATAAAGACGCTTTGATCTGATTTTAATTACTTGATTGGAGTTAGGAGTTGCTAATTATTAGTTATCTAATTATAGGAAGTTGGAATAGAGGTTGGTGCAATTAAAGACGTAAAATGTGACAGTTATACAAAGATTAACAGATTTTCTTTGTTTTGTAATTAGAATAGAAATGAAAGAACATATTAATAAAGTTAGAATAGCTTGAAACTATTTAATATTCTAATAATAATAATATTTGTTATAAAAATTTGGAAACATAATCAAATTTTTGAAATAGCTTAAAAGTGGCGATTTTATGTCGAAAAGAGCCTAAGAAGGCTAATTTGAATCAATTGCTGTAATTTTTTTTCCATAATTTATTATAACATTAGCTAGAAACTTAAAAAAAGCAAAATTCCAGTTGATTTCAAAACTTAACCTCAAATATTTTAAAACCAAATAATTTTTTTATTTTTTTGGTGAAAACTGGTATTATCATAGTAAATACTCACCAAATTTCGTCATTTTGTTGCAATTTTAAAGTGGAATTACCAAATTTTATTAAAATAAGCGCACAAAAACAATTTTTTTCGAATGAGAATTACAGAAACCTGTAAATCAAAACTGATAACCTTAATTCGAAAAATGCACTTTTCGAGTGAAGAAAACCTTGGGAAGACTAAATTCAGTCATTTTATATTGTTACATTATCTAAAAAATTGAGTTTGATTAGCTTTTTTTGCTTTGTATTAGTGTAATGTGAGCATATTTTGACATTAGAGGCTCACAAAATTGTCATTTTTGACATCAGAGGATAACAAATCAGTTTTGACATAAAAGGACAACAAAGATGTATTTTCTGCCCTCGAAAGCAGTCATTAATGAAACATTTTCTGTTTATTTTGTTTCTAGTTTTAAAAACTAGTAAATTGTGGCGTCTCACTTTAATTAATTGTGTAATAATAAAATAAAAAAAAGTTTGTTCTAGAGTTAGAAAACTCACCTGAATTAATTACGTAACAATAATAAAAAATACAACAATTATTGATATACTCTATCTAAAACAATCTTCTTTTGAGCTGAGTGAACTTTAGGAGTTTCCAATTATTAATTATCTAATTATAGAAAGTTGGAATGTAGTCTGGTGCATTCAAAGACAGTGTTTTCATTTAGAGATGTGTCACTTTATACAAAGATTAACAGTTTTCTTTGTGTTTTACTAAAGTTTCAACATTATTTTGGATGAGAAATGACGACAAGTAAAATATTGACAAAGTTATAACGGCTTGGAACTATTTAATATTTATGTAGTGGTGTAGGTGTTGTTTCAGATTTGGTTATCTAAATAAATACAAATGTTTCAAATTTATTCTCTTGCGTATAGAGTCCTGTTATTGCCGCTATTATATTTTAACTTAGAAATGTATTAAAAATAATGTTTACTAGATTTGATAGTTCTAAAGTGGGTTTGTCCCGATGACCTTGAAAAGTTTAGAAGCTTATATTTTGTTTATTTTTCAGGATAATTAGACGTTCAAACTCTTATTCTTTAAAGAAACGTTATCTTAATCTAATAATGTTCTTATATATCTAAAATTAAGTCATTTTTAGTGATATTTCATAGAAAGAAAGAAATGAAGACAAGAAACAATGTTATAACATTGTGGAACTAGTTAATATTTATACAATGTAAGAAGTGATGTAGTGTTTCAGATTTGATTATCTAAATAAATACAAATGTGAGAGATTTTTCACAATTTTTATGGAGTGTCGAGATACACAGAAATAAATTTTTATTTAAAACTGTTTTATATGTAATACGACTATAAATGAAGCTCTGTATTTCTTAAAATAAGCTCTATACTATAAATTTTTATAACTATATTTCTAATTTAGATTCTTACTTTATCAGTAATTTAAATTGTTTTCAAAATTATAGAGCACTTTTTAATTTTTGCCTAACAAGTTTTGTAATTATTTTCGCAAAGCTATCAACATTTTTAATTGAGTACTTTTCAAAATTGTTTAAATTGGTTGAATGATCATCACAAATATGTATTATAGTATGACGTGAGAGGGTTAAAAAATAATTAAAACTCCAAAAAAACAGGTTTTAGCTTTCATTTTTTTGGGGGGAGACACCATCGATTTCTTCCCCTTATAACTCTCGAAAAAAACACATTTATCCCATCAAATTTACCATACCTATAGACTTTGAACCGCTTTATCGATTTCTAAAAACCTCAGTCCCATATCATTTCGCATTTTTGAGAAAAAAATTTCAAAATGAAAGAATATTTTTTCACTTCTATAAACTTCTTTCTAGAATCGTCAATTTTCCTCCGATCCCAGATTTGAGTACAATAGTGGATTGAGAAGACCCAAATTAGCTTAGACAATTTTTTTCAAAAATTTTTAAAAACTTTTTTGAAAATGTCATTATTTTGTTAAGGGTTCAGATTGGCTGAAAATCGCTGAAAAGGTCATATTTAACGTTTTGATCACAAATATGTATGATAAAATGACGTAAAAGAGTCAGAAATAATTTAAAAATCCAAAAAAATAGATTTTAATTCCTTAAATTGTTGTTTTAAGACACCATCGACTTTCACTCCGCGTAACTTCCAAACGAACCAGATTTGCTCTATAAAATTTAGCACACTTACACATTTTGAATTACTCTATCGAATTCTGAAAACCGTAAGTCTATATCTCTTCGCGTTTTTGAGAAAAAAATTATCAAAGAAAAAAAATTAATTTTTCAGTACTGTGAATTTGTCTCTAGAATCGTCAATTCTCCTCTAATCTCAGGTCTGAGTCCAAAAATGGATTTAGAAGGCGCTAATTAGCTTAGACAAATTTTTTCAGAATTTTTTTAAAGAACTTGCTTGAAAATGTCAATTTTTTTGTAAATTTTTCAAAATTTTTCAAATTGGCTGAAAATTGCTGGAAAAGTCATATTTGACGTCCTGATCACAAATATATATCAGAATATGATGTAAGAAGGTCAAAAAAAAAAACTCCAAAAAAACGCTTTAATCTCCCAAATTTTTTAGGAGGGACACCATTGTCTTCTTTCCCTCATAACTTTCGAACAAACTAAATTTGCTCAATGAAATTTACCACACTTATAGATTTCTAACCGCTCTATCGATTTTTGAAAACCCCATTCTTATATTTCGTGCCATTCTCCAGAAAAATAATCTCAAAGTAAAAGAATAGTTTCACTTTCATAAAGTTGTCTCTAGAATTGTCAATACTCTTCCGATCCCAGATCTGAGTCCAGAAATAGACTCAGAAGGCCTAAATTAGCTTAGACAATTTTTTTCAAAATTTTTTTTAAAAATGTCGGTTTTTTACCCTTAAAAATTCGTTGATTTTTCAAAATTTTTCAAATTGGCTGAAAATTGCTGAAAAGGCTATCTCTGACGTCCTGATCATAAATATGTAACATAAAATTATGTAAAAGAATCAGAAATTATTAAAACTCCAAAAAAAAAAATGGTTTTAGCTTCCAATTTTTTTATAGGGGACACCATCACCTTCTTTCCCTCATAACTTCTGAATAAACTACATTTGCCCGATGAAATTTACTACAGGTATAGACTCTGAACCGCTCTATCGATTTCTGAAAACTTCAGTTTTATATCTTTTCGCGTTTTTGAGAAAAAAATTCTCAAAATAAAAAAATAGTTTTTTACTTTCATAAACTTGTTTCTAGAATCGTCAATTCTCCTCCAATCTTAGATCTCAATCTTGGTGATTTTTATTTAAATCTGCTTCTATAATCAGACGACGTTTTGTGATTATTTTCATAAAGCTGTCTATATTTTTTTCAATTTTAATAGAGCACTTTTAAAAATAGTGAATATATACTTGTTAATTTAAATCTGACTCTACAATATTTGAAACAATTGTTTTATGTTTTATTTTTGTTGTCATAAACCGTAATTAAATGTCACAATTGAGCAAATCCTTTTAAAGTCGATTATTCCAAAAGAAGAAATTTGAAATAACCAATTAGAAATGCATCATCGGCTTTTATTCATCACTTATCATCTGTGAAACGAAGTTTTGTTTGTCGCATTTATAAAAGTCGCGAAATGTGATATTCTGGTGATTTTAAAAACGTCAAGAAAGGAATTTACCAACAAAAAAAACTTGTCGACTCGATGAGCCCACATCCACCCACACATCACCCTTTATATCCTTCATTCATTCATAAAACACAATTCCTCGGATACGTGTTTTTAGTATCAAATTATAAATAATACAGCAAGATGGGTGCGCCCGACGTTTCAAGAATTCAAACAGGACCGGACTGTGTTTTTTTTCATCAAAATTTCCATCGATTTAATGCACTAATTAATCATCGCATATGGAGGTTTCTGTAATAATCAAGTGCGACGGTCAGTGATGGATTAATTACTTCGTTATCCGACCATACGCCCATAATTCAATCTACCATTACATTGTTAGCAATTAAATTAGGTCTGATGGGGTGGTAAAACTGGCTTTTTTCCAATTCATTTTACATTAACTTTGACCCCTCTTTTAAAAAGCTAATCGAATGTTGGGAAGCCATTAGCGTTATGAAACCTTCCGACATTTTATTAAACCAATTTGCACTCGTTTGTTTAGGAAATTATCGACGAATCAATTAATTGATAAACACCGACAGTTAATTAGTAAAACATTCAAATACCACAAGGTTTTTAGCATAATTAAGAAATTAATAGCACTGCAATTAGAACAGTAAAACAAATCTAAAGTGAAGTTTGGTAGTTAACACAGCAATTACAACAATAAAATAAGAAAAATTATAAAGTGACCTGTGGTGGTCATTTTGTAACTGATGAAAGACGTACTTTGTTCTATTAGTTAGTATGATTTTTAGCCGCCATTTTTGTCATCACTGAGGCGCCCCCACTGTAAGTTTAGTTTATTAAATCTACCCACTACGAGATGGCGCTGTTATAATAAGCTTATTTTAATTTACGACAACAATAACAACATAACTACAATTCAGTCAAATAGTAAATAACGAGTGTCTAAAAATTTGTGTTTAGAATCAGCTTTACAGGCTAAAATTAACAAATTTTTTATAAAACAATTTGAAAAGCGCCATCTAGTAACGAATGGCAGTATTACTGAAGCTTTATTAATAAAATAAAATTGACGTTTTATAGCTTCAATTGTTACGCTTCAATAAACGTCATAATCAACAATAGTGTGTAGCGCCATCTCTCAGTGACTAGCAGTATTACAACAGCTTTAGTCCTCCCTTAAGAATGTACAATAAAAATTAGCAATTTTTATAATACACTTTGAGTGTCGCCATCTAGTACCGAATAACAGAATTACTAAAGCTTCAATAATAAAATAAAATTGACGTATTATTTAACGTTTTATAGCTTCACTTGTTACACTTAAACAAACGCAATAGTCAACTGTAGTGTGTAGCGCCATCTCTCACTGACTACCAGTATTACAACAGCTTTTAAAACTGTATACTTTATATGACCTTGAAATCTGCAAAAGCTCATAATTCCGTAATTACTGATCGTAGATGTTAGTATAATATCTTAAACGATTTATGAGGAAGTGCTCTATCAGAATTGACCCAGTTTTTGCTTAAAATCTTTTAACTTAAATTGATTATTTAGCAAATTACGAAGAAATTGAAAATGGCTCAAAAAAGATTTAAAAAAGTCAGATAGAAATAAAATTTTATACTTTAAATAAGCAGTTTTGTAGAAATCTTAATACCAAATTTGAATGCTGTAGCACTGTTTTGTCCCGATGACCTTGAAATTTTTGAAGGCTCACAATTTTGTAATTAGTCATCGTAAATATTTGTGTGAAGCATCAAACAATTTGTGAAAACGTATTCTATCAGAATTGTCCCAGTTTTTGCTTAAAACGTTACAATTTGATTGAGTATTTTAGAAAAATATATTTAGTCTATTCAAAAGTTTTAAAAAACTTTCAATTTTGACGCGATTATGCAAATTTTAATCTAAAATCAATGTATCGAGTGATTGAAAAAATTTAAATCGAAGAGGGTGTCGAGAAATGAATTTTTCACCGAGGCTGTTGTTCTATGAACGCTGCCAACTTTTGGCAGAAAAATTGGAGAATGTCTCTAGAGATTGTGCCGGTTTTAATATTTGTTTATTTAACAAAAAAAAAACAAAAAAATCCTTTCACCCCTTATAACTTTATTCAAACAAGAAGATTTCAAACTAATTAAATCCAAGTTATTCGCCATGTGTTATAGTTGGCCGTCTCAAACTTATCCTAATTCAATTTCTTTTTTCCTCCCTTTCTCACCCCTTTCAAGTCTAATTTAATCGCACCCCTAATTGTCATTTAAATGACGTCCAATGTTTACCCCGTCAAAACAATTCCGGTACATCCACCCGAATCGAATTATTCCTTATAATGTCATAATGTACCCCAAAACCGATATTCTCCCCGACCTAAAAAGCACCGACCGGTACACGAAAGGGTGAGGAAGGGGTGTGCATGTGCAAGGGATGCGCTCGATAAAACAAACAATTCTCAGAAAAATATCAATAGGCAATTTAAATTGCGGTCACTGAATATCAGTTACTCTCTATTCCATTTAAAAAAAACTACCCTTCCTGAAAAAAATAAATAAATAATTCTCGATAATGACAGGTCTCCGATGCACTGAATCAAATTTACATTTGGGATAAGCCGTTTTTCGTTTCGGAAAGCTACTTAGTATCGATGAACGTCCTTTTGTCAGATTGCTTTTGGGGTGGTTTTTCTTCAATACCTGGGTATTATGATAACGCGATGCCTCCAGCTTCCAAAATAATGTCGGCATAAATTTGTCGTGCGTAATACGAGAACGAGGGATGAAAGAGGGACCTAGACTACTCCCAAGAATGTTGTTTTACTGTGTCTTAAAAGCACCAAGTTTTGTCTCGGGGATGTTTAATGGTCCGAAAATTATAAGGACAATTAGCTAATGATGGGGTAGTTGATGGGGATGGTTTTATAAGAGGTTGGAGACGATTAACCAAAATGGAAAGTACAAGAAAATGGCAATTTCTAGTTAAAAAATGTAAAAACTTAATTTTTAAGAGGGGATTAAAGCTGCTCTATTACTGCTAGTCATAAAGAGATGGCGCTTTTTTAATTATTCAAGGTATAAACGTCAAATAACACGTCAATTTTACTTTAATATTGAAGATTTACTAATATGTACTGCTATTCGTTACTAAATGGCAACACCCAAAGTGTTTTATAAAAATCATCAGAACAAAACAGTGCTACAGAACTCAAATTTTGTACGAATGTTTCTAAAAGACTTCTTATTTAATGTATAGAATTTTATTTCAGACATTTTTACTTTTTGAGAGGTCTAAGAGCATCTAAAATTACAGCTAATTCGGCAACTTTATATCTGCACCTGCGCTGTAGATTAGCATAAAAAATAAAAATCTTGTTTTTTCACGTTTACGTAGCGTCCAGTAGCAGCTTGTGTGTTGTGTCATTATTTACAAAAGTCTGTTTATTTTTAGGATATAAGCTGGAAAAACATTTACAATCAAAATATTTTTATTTTCTCGGATGAATGCATAAATGGAGCATCAAAGCTTGTTGTATTGATGCAATGTAGTTTTTTATTGTTTAAAAGTTAATTAGAATTTTGTTTAAACAAAACATAACTTTTTATTTTAAAAAACAACAAGAAAAAACTTTCTCTTCTCGCCGTCTTTTTATAACTTTTCTGTCCCTACAAACACCCATAACCATTAAAAATTCATTTCTTGTTTACCACGAAATTCTTTCTCGCGCTTGAAAAGTGATGATTTACCGCCCCATTACTTCCAATGCCTACTACACCACCATTTTACTACCAATAAAAAAACCTTCTAGTGTATTACGAGTCAAACACAATCTGGTGTATGAGTTTACGATCACAATTTCCATAATAAACAGACTTGTATGGTAGAAAAATCCGTCTCGTTTTACCTTTGATAGCTGGATCTGGATGGTGATAACACGTCGATACTTGACAACCCCTTCTCTGCTCCAGACTAGGACAGTGTCGGCCCCCGTTCTGGGGCTGAATTTTGATCGATCTGGCACGAGACATCGAACCGGGACCACAATCAGCATCGCAAGGGGACCATGGACCCCATGATGTTACTTGACAGTCGACAACTGGAAAAATAAACAGATTTTCATTTTAAAAGAAAGGAAAAACAAGGCACGTCTTGCGTGAGATGTCGTAATTATCAACAGGAAAAACTGATTACAACACGAGAGGAAAATCTGGGAGAAAATCTGAGCGAAATATGGAGGTTTTCACACACAAACGGGGCGGTTTTAAGTTTTAGAAATTACAGGCGAGTCGCGCACAATGTTTTAACTGCCTGAAGTCAATGCTAAATAACAGAAATTTAAAAAAAAAAATTCTAGTGACCACAATTTTATCATAAAATTTAAAAGATGAAAATAATAAATCTGCCATTTTAAATTTGCAAGTTTTCACATCAAAATCGTAATTAGCAATGTGAGAATCATCTTAGTGCACCATTTTATGTTATTTAGTAAAAAATTGTTAGAAATATTAGCATTTTTACCTCTACAATCGTCTTAATTGAGTCTGTTTACTTAATCTGTTAATTTGGACAATCTGCCATTTTTTATTTGCTATGTTTTACATCAAAATCGTAATCAGCAATATCAAGATTACCAAAGTGTAGTATTTCATATTATTTAGTAGAAAATTGTCTAAAATATTAGCATTCTTAGTTCTATAATTGTCTAAATTAAGTCTGTTCATTTACTCTGTTAATTTAAACAATTCGTCATTTTGAATTAGCTAATTTTCACATCCAAATCTTAATCAGCAATGTCAGAGTCATCTGAGTGCACAATTTCATATTATTTTGTACAAAATTGTCTAAAATATTATCATTTTTGTATCTAAAATCGTCTAAAATAATTCTGTTAATTTTCTCTCTTAATTTAGACAATTCGCCATTTTAAATTTACTAGTTTTTACATAAAACTCGTAATCAGCAATGTCCAAATTACTGAAGTGCACAATTTCAAACTATTTTGTACAAAATTTTCAATTAAAATAGTTTCAAAACGTATAAAAATTATAATTATAATAAGTAGAGTATTAATTTTATAATGATACTTAATTAACTAGTTACTACATAACTACGTAGTTAATTAAGTAGCAAAACTGTAAGTTTTCTTAGAATATTTATTTGTTTATTTAATAATTGTAAAATTAGCAAGAAAACACGAAACTGTCGAATTGTTGTTTTCCCGGAAAATTCTCTTGTAACCCTTCTCAATTCAATCAAACTTCCCCCAGAAAAGTCAAAAAACTTTCTAACCCCGCCATCAATTAACCCCAAAAAGTATAAATCAGGCACCATTTGGCATATTCCTCCACACAAACCCTTCGATAAGATACGCGAACAAAAGCTGGTGTATACAAAATCTAGCACCACACTGCCTTTCAATTAAGTCTCGGCTATCACGTCGATATTTCTTTTTTTTCTTTCACCCCGCCACCATCAATTATTGTATCGCCGCCCCCGGTACAAATCCGTTTGACAGCTCCCGATCAAACTTCTCTACTCCCTAAAACTCAAGACATATTATTTATGAACGCGCATCGATTCAATACTGACTGCCACTGCCACCTCACCGCCCCCAGGCCTTGCCCGTTTAACATTACAAATAGCAATTTATTACGGGATTCGGTTTGTTTACGACAGCGACGTATTTATTTGCTTTTCATTGTCAATATTTGGGAAAGAGGGGAATGATAGGCGCCCGACATGGGGCCCTCTCAAAAATTTTCCTGGAGTGGGGCAAATGGGAAATGCCTGGAATTTTGCAATTAAATAAGAAATGTTGGGATTATGTTTTTTGCAGTTTGTTTAATTAAAAAAAACTAGAGAAACGGAAAATAAATTACAGAGCAGACAACAACTGAGATTTATTTAAGAGAACTTAATAAATATGTATAGTTAATTTGAAATTTAACAAAGCTTTTAGGGCAAGCTGAGTAGAAAACTGACGCCTTTAGCTCCCAATTTTTGTTTTATATGGAATTTAGACAATCTGCCATTTTGAATTTGTCAAGTTTCACATCAAAATCGTAATTAGCAATGTCTGAATTACCAAAATGCACAATTTTAGGTTATTTTATAAAAAACAGTCCCAAATATTGGCATTTTTATATCCAAAAATCGTCTAAATTAAGTCTGCTAATTTAATTTATTAATTTGGCTAATCCACCATTTTGAACTTGCTAAGTTTTACATTAAAATCGTAATCAGCAATGTCAGAATCACCAAAGTGCACAATTTCAAGTAGTTTTATAGAAAATTCTCTAAAATATTGGCATTCTTATTTTTATCATTGTCTAAATTAAGTGTGTTCATTTACTCTGTAAATTTAGACAATCTGCCATTTTGAATTTGCTAATTTTTATATTTAAGTCGTTATCAGCAATGTCAGAGCCACCTAACTGCACAATTTTGTGTTATTTTGTACAAAGTTGTCTAAAATATTAGCATTTTTATGTCTATAATCGTCTAATTTAAGTCTGCGAAGTTAATTTGTTATTTTAGATAATGTACCATTTTGAATTTGTGATGTTTCACATCAAAATCGTAATCAGCAATGTCTGAATTACCAAAATGCACAATTTTAGGTTATTTTATAAAAAACAGTCTCAAATATTGGCATTTTTATATCCAAAATCGTCTAAATTAAGTCTGCTAATTTAATTTACTAATTTGGACAATCCACCATTTTGAACTTGCTAAGTTTTACACCAAAAACGTAATCAGCAATGTCAAAATCACCAAAGTGCACAATTTTAAGTAGTTTTATAGAAAATTCTCTAAAATATTGGCATTCTTATTCTTATAATTGTCTAAATTAAGTCTGTTCATTTACTCTGTAAATTTAGACAACTGCCATTTTGAATTTGTTAATTTTTATATTTAAATCGTTATCAGCAATGTCAGAGTCACCTAACTGCACAATTTTGTGTTATTTTGTATAAAGTTGTCTAAAATATTAGCATTTTTATGTCTATAATCGTCTAAATTAAGTCTGCGAAGTAATTTGTAATGTTTCACATCAAAATCGTAATCAGCAATGTCTGAATCATCAAAGTGCACCAAATAACCTAACCTATTTGTTTTATTAAACGTCAAAAACGACAGTTTGTTGTCATGGAGATAACTGTAGAAACCTGTAATTGATAATATATACTATTACATAACAAGACGGCGCTTATCAAATGAGGTTTTTTAATAAAGAGATTTTCGTTTTTTTATTGTGAAATACATTATAACACTGAATTGTACAACATATTCTACTAAAATGGTTTAAATTCTGAAATTTTCTTGAAAGAAATCTTCCAAAAAGCAAAATTTCAGGCATATTCTTGTTAAAATTTCGTCTCGCAGTTCATCTCTAAGAACAATATTAATTAAATGGAAGCTTGGATAGCAAACGAAGCATCCGGAAATGATAACAAGTGAAAATTTTTTCCTCTTCAAGCCATCTCAAAGCGAAACCCTATCGATCCCATCTTAAAAACTCGTCTCAATTAGCACAAAGCGACCTCTAATTAAGCCAAAAAATTTCACAACAACAAAAGCCATCACCTAATCAAAATCTTAATTACGATTCTTGGAATTAATTAAAATTAGCTTTAGATTTTTTTATGTGGGATGATTACGGGACCAAATCGAGGATTATCGAGTTGAATTTACAAAGTTTGGGAAATGACGCATATTTTAAACGAATTAAAAGGGATTGGAGCGAAATGAGCCTCGAGGGGCACCCACGACCGGAACACTCCGGAAGGAATTTTCAACCGCAACTCCGGGGGAATTGCGACATGCGTGAGTCCACGATGAGGACGACGAAAAGTTTCCGGAGTGGCACTCTCGAGACGACGACAACAATTCGCACTAAAAAGGATTTTATACATAAATAAAAAGGAGATTATTACATACTAAAATACAGAGTGTTCATTTAAAAAAAAAACGTTGGTTGGCATAAGAAAAAATGTCGTTTATTTGACCAACATTGTAATAAAATTCGGTAAATTTTAATTTTAAAATTAAACAGAAATTTTTGGCTTTTTTCGTGTAATTAATGAACAGTTTTGATAACAATTTGACGTTCCTAAAATAGATACTTCAGTTTGACAAGTGACGTTATCAATGACACCTTGTTTTTCAATATTCTACAGCACTCTGGAGTTTTATTTTTGCATTAAAAAATCTAAATTATTGATTGACTCTCTGTATATTAACAGTAAATATCATTTGATTAAAATCACCAAAATCCAATATAACACTGTTCAAACATGACTAGCACTGATTGCAGGAAACTGTAATAGTTAATAAATCGTGTAGATTAATTCGATTTTGAAATTTTTTCTACAACCCCTTCATTATCCCCTTACAAAAACAACCATCAAGCCTCTGTTATTACATCGAACATTTGAATTCAAGCTTTTGTGTGGTGGTACAACTGGGAAAAGACAAAAGACGTGATTATCTTTGAGTGGATGTAATTAACAAGATCTGTGATTGAGATTTGAAAATATTTTTTTAGGAAAAAAACAAGCATAAAAGAGTTCTTTCACAGAGAGATAAAAAAGATGATTCAAGTCTAAACAATTTTTTTTACATCCGACATTTTGTAGCACATATTTGTCGGAAGTTTCTGAATAGCCTAATCCATTTATCTCCCCCTGTTATAATACTCCATTATTATAAGCTCCTGGAAGTTACTAGGAAATGTTCTCGCAGAGATTTCCTTAATTATCCGAAGAGGATGAGTTCCAGTTGGAATTTTTATTCCGGAGGATAAAATAAAGACAAGCCGGTCCTGATTGGAAGCAATTGTACGAGAGGAAATTACAAGTCTTTGTCTGATCAACTGTAGCTTCGATTTATGTTCGAAGGGTAATTACAGGGGGTTGAAAATTAAAAAAAGACGATTTTATAGTGTGACAGCTCTATTACGAGTATATAGTCTCCTATTCAGATGCAAAATGACAGTATAAACTTGAATTGATTTAATGCCAATCGTAATAAAATCTGATTAAGAGCGTGTATCATACATAATTTTGTTTTCGACACAATTTCAAAATCGATTGATATGTCTAAAGTTCCGCTTAATAAAGTAAATCTACCTTAAAATCTTTGAATTATATTGCCTCCAGTAAAGAGAATAAAGATAATAGACTTGAATAAATGAGATAAAACAAGGTAGGTAATAAAAGATAAGCTAAGAATAAAATTATCAAGGTATATAAAAAGCTGTTTGAAATTGAGAATAAAAGAGAAACACAAAAATAAGAAAAAGTCGTAAAAAAACCTCAATCAAGGGTTGAAAATCGATATAAACACGAAAAACGCAAATCTAATATTTTTATTTCAGCAAGATTATTTCTCTGAAATATAAATTGAATTACCCTTAATTAAGAAATGTCGTAAATGTTTTATAGTTGAAGTTACTAGAAATATTTGGAAAAGGGGTTTTAATTAGTTTATGAGTTTGAAACAGCTGCCTTTCATTAAGACATTTTTACAGCCACTTAATTTTTTTTCTGTGTGAAACATTTCAGCACAAAATCGTCATAAGTGACAACCCGACTTTTCTAAATTTAATAAGTCACTCTAAATTATGTTTTTCATACATCAAAAGTGATTTAATTAGTGTCTCAAACTCAAATATCGATCAGAGAGATCCTCTAATGCTAACATCTGTTCAAGTAGTTAATGAAAATCAATTTTTTCCCGAGATTTTTCAATTATCTGAAAGCGGAAAAAACAGGAAACGTGATTTTGATGCTAAATATGATGAAATCGAAAATTTTAATTAAATTACTCGAGCTATTTGAGCAAGATGAGGATTCTTTTTCGGTGTAAACGGAGGGAGAGATAAGCAAATAATTTTAAGATGCTTAAGCAGATCACGGAAAAATAATAAAGACAAAAATTTAAACAAGAGTTCGAGTCTTTCATGATTTTTAAGCGTCTCGTGCACTTAAGGCGGCGCTCTCGCAATAGTAAATTTCCTATGCTGCAGAGTCTCTCGATTTGCAAGCCCCTGGCTTTAATATAGCAATTTTTATAAATTAAAAATTAGAAATAAAATCTAAAATGTATGTAGTATGACATAAAACATTTTATTTAAAAAAGTATTATTTAGTAAACAAGAAAAAAAATCCCTTTTAAGCACTAAAATTTTATCTTCATCAACGTCAAATTTTGCTTAATCTCTTAAATTTAAACTAATTTCAGACCAGAAAAAAGACTTTAAGTCATAGCTAGGACAGTCACCAAGTTGATGAGCCCAAGTAATTAGTTAAAACGTGTTTATATAAACTAGGAGCTTACAAATAAATAATGCGAGAAATTTAGCTTCAGTCTATTTCAGTAAACCATCCTATTGTAGGACCCTATCATATTTATACTTGGAATTTTACTGAGGTTGCTTGGGCAACTGTCTAATAGGTGGCGCAGCAGTTTTTACTTAATTTTGAAAAGGTTTGTGTGAGTGCCTTGTTTTGTAACTTATGGTCTAATATTAGGCAGGTTGCGCGTAAAATTAGAAAAAATTAAAATGTTCAAAATATTTATTCCATTTATTCCAATAAGCTATACGGATAAAAATGTTCACAAAACGTCAAGACTTTGCTTGTATAAAAAAAATTAGAAATTCATATCCTGAAATAAAAAGTTATGCTTATTCAAAAGCAGTAGTCTAGGGTGGGCCCAAAAAATCGAGTTTTTTTTTAACTTCCAACACTGCAAAATTGGTTCCCAAGTACCTTTAAAAAATGCTTTTTCAAGATGAGCTCTTAATTTTAATAGGAAAAACAATTGCAGTTTTCCATTTTTTTCCAGTTCCATATGGCAAAATCCATATCTCGTCACTACTTGATCGTATAGAAAATTTTATTTACATTTTTTGTAGGAAATTGAACGCTCTAAAAAAGGTATCTTACAATTTTTTTATAACTTTTACTGTTTAGAATATATTAAGGACAAAGTTTGAAGAATTTAGCAAAAATTTCTTTTTCATTTCTAAATTTTATAACATTATATAATTATATATTTTTTTCAATATGAATTTGTTGTACACATTGTTTTCTACTTATCAAAAAAAATCTGTAACTTACGCTTAATAGTTTACGAGTAATATGTGCTTATCATTAAAAGCGCAGTAGATAAAAACTTTGCACATTTGTAATTATAACTTTTGGAGTAATTATAACTTTTAAGCACAAGGTCGTAAAAAAGATATATGTTAATCTAAACATTTCTCTAAAAGATGGTGTAGATCCTATATTATTCTATCCGCTCTCTCTACTAATTAATATTCGTGAAATTTGGAAAGCCCGAACCATTATTCTTAGAAGGATCGAGGTATTCCAGCACTGGACTTTCCTGGTCTGGAGGATTAGTACTATTCTTTGAAATGCCGCTTTGGTGTTTTCCGCTTTGGGGTTGATGTATTGTCGAGTCTGCGCTTTATTTGAAACTTATAATAAGCAATCCTATAAGCTTTTTTTTTATAAGCTATAAGCTTTTCAATTATTTATCCCAACTTTTAAATTGAAACTAAATATCCTATTTTTTATTCCAATTTTTATATTAAAAGTGATTTTTCAATTTTTAATTCAGTCGTTTGAATTAAAAAATATTTTTTCAATTTTTAATTTCAAAAGTTGAATTATAATTTTAAACCAATTTTACCAAATCATTTTCAAGATCAAATTTACCAGATAATCTAAGAGGAAGTAAAAATGTGCCCAAGGTCAGAGTTTGGGTATTTGGGATGATTTCACCAAGGGATAATTTATGCACGGTTGCGGCTTGTGGATTGACATCGACTGCAGGGGTTGGTTTATGAACGCATTTTTTTTATGCAACACACAATCCTACAATTAGTCAATCCGTCGCTGTAATAGTTCGACTACCCTTGGACAGAGACCGCCACTTCCTTGATACAAAATTCCGTCTTTCTTTTTAGGTACTTCCTTTAGAGCTAAAGCCCAGCCTTAAACTATTAGGTACAGCGCAAAAAACCTTAATTAGTGCAATATTGCAATTTTTTTTTTAATGGGTGGATTCTAAGCTTTTTATTTTTTGTTTTACCTGTTTCTAACATTTTGTATAATTAATACAACATATCTATAGAAAAAACTCAGCAGGTCAGGGTATTTTTGTCTCCATAGTTGGTCATATTGAGTCCGCCATTTTGATTTATTTAATATTTATTACAAATTCGTAATCAGTAATTTCCTCAATAAATAAGTGTGTAATTTTGTCAGATATTTTTTATAGTCAGCCATATTAACTCGGCCATTTTGTTTTTTCCTTGAACCTTCTGAACATTGAACCAATTTTGACCTGAAAAAATTGACAAATAAGATACCAACTGATTAAAAATTAAAATCCCTAATAACTCCCTCGACTTGATTTTATCTATTCTCGCATTCTCTGCACAACTTTACCAATCCGGTCCTGTATGAAGGCCGTCGGCCGCCCTCACCAAGAGAAAAAAAAACAGAAAAACCAACAAAGGCACTCGTCTGACAACACTCGTGATAATTACACTGAAAATTCCCTCAGAATTCTCAACAGGTTGTCATCTCGAAGAGGGCGGATCGACTGACTGACTCTCTGCTTTGTCTGTTGAGAGAGCTTTGTTCGATGTTATTTATGCATAACTCGTCTTATTCTTTTCTACGAAGAGAAGCAAGTCTTTTGTATAAATATACGCATTGTATTACGTGTCTTAACACACAGATTTGGATAAAAATACAACGAGTTTCATGTGAGTGTGACTTTTCTCTCTCACCCACTCGTGATGAGAATAAATTGGTTAAATAAACACGAGGTGACGCCAAGAGAAAAGTTAAATAAAAATTCAAAACGTGGATTATTACACAAACTCGAAAAGTGAATGAAATGGAAATCGTGATTTTATTCCAAATATCGCAGCTGAAAACACAAAAATAACACAGTTTTTTCAAAAGATTGCTTTATTTTTCTATTCTGTATTATGTAGTGTTGCCAACTGTCTTTTATTTTAGAAAATAGTCCTTTAATTTTATAAACTGTCTTTAGTTTTTAACATGTACTTAAAAGACACAATTTATCCTTTTATCTAGTCTTTTTATCTAGTCTGTCAACATTTCGTTACTAATTGATTACAGAAGTGCAGCTTCAAGCTTAAACTTGAAGTCAATCCTGTTCAAAAGCACAGCTGCCCTTCTGTGATCAATTAGTAACGAAATGTGGACATAGTTGTTCAGTTGGATAATGATTAGTTATTTTACGCTTTATTACATTGAAAACAAAGCTGGTCGACTGTATTAAGGACACGGCTACTTAATTTAATAACTGTTTATATAGTTTTTACGACTATTTTACTTTTACAACTTAATTGGCAAGCCTTACATCTCTTGAATCAAGACTACCCAAGAGGAAAAACCTTTCACAATGTCCTTTAACTCGATATCGAAAAGTTGGCACAACACTGTAGTGGAAACTAGTGGAAACAGTGTTGCCAACATAAATTTAAATTTACATAGCCTGCTGCCATGCTATCTTTTGAAATGTCTTTTTTGAGTATGAAAAGGTGGCTTAGTGTGATTTTTTTTTTAATTTAGTAAAGTTTTGGTGGCCTTTTCCTCTTTCCCAATTAAACGAAACGCTTTGCACAAGACAAATAGACGGAATTAATTGCAATCGGTATGTAAATTAAAGTCGGATAACTCCTCTACCAAACTCTTCTTTTTAGGTCTCTCTCTCTCTCTTTTACAAGATTAGATTTTATCGTTGAATCTAACAAAACCTACAAAAATATTGTGCGGCTTCCAGTTACCTGAATGTAATTTTGTTGTCGACTTTAATTCCCCATTTATCTGTTGAATATTCCGGTGAATAAAAGCGACATTGTTGTGGCTAGAGAGAAGCTGATTTTTATTTTTACCAACAAATGGAAATAAATAATTGAGAAGGTTCTTTTTGTCGAGATGAATATGCATGAGCATCGTTGATAAAACTGATTTTTGTGGTCGCATTTTGCATCAAGAGGAATTGCCAATTTGTTGATTATCATTGTGAAAAGTTCGCTTTTCCAGCTGCTCATGAACAGAAATTTTTTTAATTTCACTTCTTAGAATGTAATCGATTTGAATCTTAAATAAAAAATGTCGGCTTTTATGTTTATTGTGTAGTTTGACAGATCTAGAATTGTTCTTAATTAAAGATATTAAACAAAGGTCTAGAAATGTCTGATAAATTGAAAAATCTAGATTAAAATTTATGAATTTAGAATTAGAAAAAACAGAATAAAGATCTAAATAACTTTAACTGATTTTTACTTTTGTTTTATAGATCTAGATATAATTTAAATGTTTAATTTAAAAAAACAGATATAGATTAGTTGTATAGGTAAATATGCTGTGTTATAGATCTAGATGACTTAAATGCTTCAAAAGGTAGTAAAAGCGTTTAACAAGTTACATTTTTATGTTTGTTGTATAGTTTGATAGATCTAGAATTACAATTAAAGATTCTGGAGTGTCTTTCAGCCTCGGCACACCTGCAAACTTCTTAATCTATGTCCATCTACATTTCCCTGTTCGTGCCTTTTTTCCGTTTATTTATTTAGCAATTTGCATGAATAATTCCTCGATGTCGCGTGCATTTGCGGACGATGCGGTGATAAAACGTCGCTTGAAGGCTGATTTGTTAACCGCCCTCTACCGCCACTCCCACCCTCTGATAAATTATTCCAATTAGCGTTTTCTCCTTTTTTTTTTAAAACACGAATTTTTTCCCTTTTGACTCGAAATTAAGTGATTTCGAAAGGGGCGACAAACATGCCGCCGCTTTGTTTCGCCGATTTAATAATTAGAAAAGTTTAATTAATTTGGAATAGCTGTATTCACACGCATTGTCTTTGTGGAGGGTGGAATATGAAATTTGTGTATCGAGATTTATAACAGAGGGACCACAAAGTGTGCTTTTTACAAGTGTTTTATTTGAGTTGAGAGAGGAGTTATAAAGTTGGAAGTAAATAACAGAACTTTCGCTAAATTGAGTATAACATGCTGAATGTTACGAAAGGTAGAATTGTGATGCTTAAATTTTGAAGAGAATTCATTTAAACTAGAAGAGGAGGAGCCACTGAAACTGAGAAAGTATTTAGCGTTTCCAAGAGATATTTAAATTGTTACAATAGACGAGGAAAATTACTCAAGTTTTACGGAAAAATTATTTCAGAAACTCCTAAATAGAGCTTAGTTATTTACATTTGTTAAATTAAATCTGTAATCGAGATTTTTTAAATTATAAACTTCTCTAGATCTATCTATTGAACCTCCAGAATTAATATAGATCTGTCAAACCATAAACTAGATCTATAATAATGTGTTCAGATCTATAATGTCACTATAATCATTTAAAATATGTCTAGATCTATAAAACAAAACTAAAAATCTGTTAAAATTATTTAGATCTTTATTCTGTCTTTTCTAATTCTAACTTGGTAAATTTCTATCTTAATTTCTAAATTTGTCAGACATTTCTAGACCTTTCTTTAATATTTTTAATTAAGAACAATTCTATATTTTATATTATAAGTTGGAGTTACCTGTGATAGTGTAGAAGTATACTAGCTTGAACCAATATTCTACAATATTGGTTTGGTTATTTGCAAACTCGACAAGACAAACCACATTCAAATTAGCACTTCTATTAGGCCAACCTCCGAGCTTAATAATGACCCAAAGAACTGCAAACAATTCGAGTGAAATTCTCCTGAAAATTCTCCTCTGGAAAAAATCTACATGAACCCGGTGTGCTTTTAGCACTCTATTTATCTTCCAATCACTTAATCTGTCATGATTGATCAATGATGATTGATAAAAATGTGAAAATTTATTTAATCTTCTCATCCGATTGATCGGATGTGGATCACGCTTTACTCATCCCAAAATTGCAGAGAACGTGTCTTAACAGTGACATTTTATGGATTGTTGCCGACTAATTAAACTCATGGAATACCTGTGTCTGATCGAGAGATCTAATTGGACAAGAAAATGAGCCTTCTTTCTAAAGAAACTCGTCTTAAATATTCCTCAAGTTGTTGAGACGAAAAACGACATTGTTAAATTCTCTTTTTTTGAAGCTTTTGTTCGTTATTAACTGTGTAAAATTCTTTCAAATGAGAGTATCGTTATACAAAGCTTTTTTTCCGGCAAAGTCGTTTACTTAAATTACAGCGCCGGAATTTTTTCGATGCAATAATTATGCATGAGATGTTCTTCTTCTTCTTCTTTTTAAAAAGACTCGAGACTAGTTTATTCACTCGACTTGACTTCAGATTAAAAGGGATCTTTCCGATTAATTCGATAAAAACAGGTTATAAGACAAAAATCAAAGCATACCGGAACTTTACTGCTATTGATCCAAACGTTTAATAATTTGTTTAAGTTAAAACCACCGTCTCAGCTAAACCAACTCTGACTCTATTAAGGAAACATGGCGCTGATATTTAATTTAGTCACGACTCTTGATAGCTCTTAACATTTCCATATCCACGACCAAAGCTTTTACAACAAATAAAAAAAATACCAAAAGCTGTCTGTAAAAAAATATTTTTATCTCTAGAAACGTTTAAAAAAGAGAATTGTAATGAAACGTTTTAGCGATAAATAATAAAGTTTTTCGCTTGACTAAACAGAAAATGTTTCATTAATGACTGCTTTTTAGGTAGAAAATACGTCTTCTTATGTAAAAACAGTCTTATTGGCCTCTGATGTCAAACATAACAGTTTTGTGAGCCTCTTATGTCAAAATATGCTCAAATTACACTATTGTAAAGTAAAAAAGACAGTCAAAATCTAAAATTTTCATTTTCTGTTTTATAGATGAGTCTGTGAATAAAAAAAAACAAATCTAAATTAAAACTGTCTTATAGATATAGACTTATATAAGATAACTTAAATATTTGACAGATTTAGAAATGCCTTGAGTTTAATAAGTATAAAATAGTCTTACATCAAGTCTGATTTAACAACTTAATGTCATATTTTATAGATCTAGACGAGTTTGTAAAATGAAAAAAACAAAGTTTTTTGGCAGAACTAGAATAGTTTAAAATAAAATTTTTAAAATTTTAACATCAAAGGAACTGAATATTAAATTTTAAATTAACTTGCAAAAATTTTGGCTTTGGGAAATATAGAAACATTACCTAGATCTAGATTTACTGTAACATACTCACCTTTTTAGTTTACAGATCTAGAATAGTGTGTGATGTAATAGATTTGTTACTTTTAAAGATTCTAATACAGTTAAAATATATCATCTAGTTCTAAATGATTTTTATAAAAATTGGTTTATTAAAAAACAAATCTAGATTAGTTATATAGATGAACATGCTGTCTTATAGATCCAGATGCCTTAAAAAAATTTGAAAAAGTTAGAAAGGTGTTTAATAAGACTAATTTTTATGTTTATTGTGTAATTTGACAGATCTAGAATTGCTCTTAATAAAAAATAATTAGGAAATGTTTTATAAATTCTGAATCTATCAATTTAGAACTAAAAAAGACAGAAGAAACATCTAAATAGCTTCTCATTTTTTGTTTTATAGATCTAGATATATTTAAATAATTTTAAAAAATTTAAAGTTTGCTTAATTAAAAAAAATGATCTAAATTAGTTGTGTACATAAACATACTGTTTTATAGATCTAGAAAACTTAAAAAATTTGAAAGAGTTATAAAAGTCTAATTTATACGTTTATTGTCTAGTTTAACAGATCTGGAATTGTTCTTAATTAAAAATATTTAAAAACATTTATAAAATCTGATAAAACAAAAATCTAGATTTAAATCTATTGATTTAAAATTAGAAAAGACAAAATTAAGATCATTAATAGATTTTTATTTTTTGTTTTAAAGATCTAGATATAATTTAAATAATTTTGGAATGTTTAAAGATTGATTAATTAAGAAAACAGATCTAGATTAGTTGTATAAATGAAGATACTGTCTTATAGATCTAGATGATTTAAAAAATTTGAAAAAGTTGGAAAAGTGCGTAATGAGACTAATTTTTATGTTTATTGTATAGTTTGACAGATCTAGAATTGTTCTTAATAAATGTTTAGTAAATTCTGATAAATCCAAAATCTAGATTGAAATATATTAATTTAGAACTCGAAAAGACAGAATCAACATGTAAATGACTTTAGTAGCTTTTCATTTTTTGTTTTATAGATCTTGATGTAATTTAAGTATTTTATAGATTTAGATCAGTTGTAAGACTACAAAGATCTTATAGATCTAGATATATAACATACCCCAATTTAAAAAATGCACTTTTTAAGTGCAGACAACCTTGGAAAAACTAAATGGTGTTATTTTCTATTGTTACATTAAAGAATTGAGTATAATTGTCTTTTTTACTTTGTAACAGTGTGATGTGGGCTTATTCTGACATAAGAGGCCCACAAAACTCTCACTTTTGACATCAGTGAACAATAAAACAGTATTTTGACATAAGGGGCCAGCAAAAACGTATTTTCTGACTTCAAAAACAGTCTTATAACATGAGATATAGTTTTTTTTAAAGATTATTTTCTTGTCAACAGTTGTGACGTCACAATGCAAGTCATGAAGTGTATTTGAGCTTCTATAACAGTTTCATTAGTTTCAAGTTTTCCTTTGAAACAAATTACATTATCACAGAGAGTATTTTATCAAAAAAGGCAATTTTACTTATCAAGAAGTTAAAATTTTGTGTGGGCGCCTAATTTGTCTGATCCATCACTCGGTATTACCGAAAATCCGGGCTTGCTTTCCGTCCCTTTTGTCATCCTTTTGACGAGAAGCCAAGGAGTGTCTTTCATTGTAATAATCTCGCTAATTTCTGAACTTGAGCCGTAAAAAAATTGTTAAAATATTTGTGTTTTTCGAATCGAGCCGTCCGCTTTCATTATTTGCATTGTTCGGCAGTTGAGTCCGGAATAATCCGGCACTCTAAGTAATGAACGCTTTTGCTGGCCCATTATGAGAAATGTTTTACAGCCAACCAGGTAGTATCGTTTTTACAACACACCGACCAACCCGGATTCTCTCACCGGAACCGTAAATAAAAGTCCGGAACGATTATTCCAGAACGTGACATCTCGATCGCTTATTGTTTTCAGCGATGTGTTTATCTGTCAAGACGTGACACGAGTCGGGGATTTCCGGAGAGTCCGCGATGTTAATTAAGCACTTTACCGGAAAAAAATTCTGATTTCGGTCGGTAGTGGAAAATTTGATTTAGTTCATTAAAAATAAATAAAGTTTTATAACCGGAGCGTATTTTTTAATTTGATTATATAAAAGTCGACTTTTCAAAGAGAGATTTATTAATTTTGAGGGTTGGGATATCAAGGAAAATCCTTAAAGGTAGATAAATGGAGTGCTAATATAAAAGACAGCTTGCAAAAATCCCATAGAGGTTCCGTAAATCTTGTTTAAAAAGGTCTAATCTGGAGGATTATCGGCCCGCTGCTGCTGCCACAACCGTTGCCAAGTGGACAGCGACATAGGAATCCAAATCGACTTCTGTCAGCGCTTTTCAATTGATTTCCACCAGCTTTTCGGTCTTTCAACGCACCTGATTTCCTCGATTAAGTAAGACAGAATAAGTCACGAAATGTTTGCTCAAAAAAATGGAAATTCACATTCATAATTCGAAAGCTTTTAAAATATTTCTTTAAATCAAAGTAGAGGATTTTAGCGGAATTTTACAGTGATTGGCAATACTGTCTTTATGTTTTGACATTTTTAGTAATTTTTAATATCAAGTTTTGGCATGAAATGCCAACAAAGATGTATTTTCTGTTCTCAATCGAAGTTATTTTCTGCTTAATTAGACAATAAATTTTTAAAAAATGACTTTAGCAAACTCAATAAACTATGGAAGTGTCAAAACAACAGTTGACATTAATGAAAACCCACAAAACTGTCACTTTTGACATAGGAGGCCAACAAAGAAGTACTTTCTGCCCTCAAAAGCAGTCAGTAATAAAACATTTTCTGTTTAGATAGGCGGAAAAAAGCTTTTACTGTTATTAGTTTCTTAATTAGTTTGTATTAATTTTGATATTTATGTAAAAAGCTCTGATGTTTCAGTAATACCAATATTCTAAACTAAAAAGTTCTAGACATTTTTTGAGGTGCGCTTCGGGCGTTTGAAATCCGATGCGCTTTGAATCCGAGAAGATTGAATTTTTTGTTTTTCCCGCCAGAAAATTGACAGTTTTAGAGTCGCCCAACAAAAATAACTGACATACTTGTTTGAAAAAGTTATCAGTTATTTTGTTGGCCGACTTTAGAAATGTCAATTTTCTGGCGAGAAAAAGACAAAATTCAATCTTCTCGGATTCAAAGCGCTTCGGATTTCAAGCGCCTGAAGCGCACCCTTGGATTTAAAAGCTTTAACATTTCAGTGCTACCAATCTTCTATAAAAACGTCTAGTCATTCTTTGACATTTGTGTAAAAAAGCTCAGACTTTTCAGTGCTACCAATTTTTTAAACTAAAAAGTTGTTATAGTTTGACGTTTGTATAAAAGGAAGCTCTGTTATTTCAGTACTTTCAATCTTCTAAAGTAAAAAGTTCTAGTCATTTTTGACGTTTATATAAAAAGAAACGCTCTGACATTTCAGTTCTACCAATCTTTTAAACTAAAAAGCTCTAGATATATTTCTAAAGCAATTCTCATGTATTTTAGTAATTACTAGTAATAAATAGGACTCCATTTCATTTGAAATATCTCTCATTCATGTCAATGAAACCTCCATTATAAAAATTGTGTACATTTCAAACACAACGAGCTTTCATATTTTATATTTCACCATTACATTTATAAGCATCATTTATGATTATTTCACTGAATGTTACTAATAAATAAAATTATCTAAAATAGATAAATATTTTTGTATCTAATTTTAGTTTTACAAATTGAAATTATTACACCTGAATAACAATAATTAATTTAGTAATTTTTAGTCCAGTTGACTGCATTTATTTTATTTTGTGAAACTCCATTTCTGCCAACCTAAATGACTCTTTCGAAACAAAACTTTTTCCCCTAAAACTTTAAACTATCCAACAATAAACCGCCTCATAAAATGCCTCTCAAACGATACCTGTCAGGTCGAGATGGTACACTTTATTGTCAGCATTGTGTTGGTCAAAGAAAAGAAATAAATCTTGTGGGCGGGTTTGTGGATTACACTTGGCGCCTTGATGGCGCCACTTACAATTTTTTTTCTTCTCAAAGTTAGCTACAAATGAAACGTCAAATCTTTTCACCCCCCCAATTTATTAATCGAGCCGCCGCGCCGTTACCGCCTCTGACCAAAAGCAAACATTAGTTTAGGACCGAATCGCCTAAATGTAGCAATCAATAATACAAACCTTCAGTTCGTATTTATTCAGATTAGACCAATTGGGATTGTTCATTCTGTGAAACTCTCGATCTTATAGATAACCGAACCGATACGGAATTGTCACCCAATTTTGGTCGGGTTTGTGGCCTTCCTCTCTAATTAAAATGTTATCGATTTCGAGGAAGAGAAAACAATTAATTCTAACTTTACTAAATTCAACACAAAAGCACCCTTTAAACACTTTTACCAATTTCAATTTGCAATGGTGGTGGTAATTAATTACTAGCACGAGGCTTGGTTATTCCAGCAAGTGGTTCACGAGAAATAAGCCGTTTCTATGATAATTAACAACTTTTTTTTTGTTGTTGCTTCTATAGAAACGAAGCGGTTACTACGACAATTGCTAATAAATAATTACTAGTCCGTCTTCCATAGTATTTTCTTTCTAGAATGTTTCAAAACCATTTCAAACCATTCTAGATTTGATAATTCGTTGCATCAGAATATTCTAGAATGTTTCACATAACGTAAATATATTTTAGAAGATCTGAGAAGTCTCAATTTATCAGAAAATGTGAAATTGTTTTGTTTTTTCTCTATAGAATGTTCTAGAATGTTTGAAACTTTTGTGAAATTAATTTAGACTGTTCTAGAATCGATAGTGCCCATATAAAAATTCTCTAGAATGTTTAAAAATTTCAAAAATACGCAACTTAACATTAAATGAGAAATAGTTTTGTTATCACTCTATAGAATGTTCTAGAACGTTTGAGACAATTATTTGAATTAAGCAAAATTGTCTAAATTGCTCTAAAATCAATAATTTCGTTCTAAAGAACGAAAATGTTCTAGAATGTTCAAGACAACGTAAATTTGACATTGCAGTACAAAAACATATTCTTGAATGTTTGAAACAACAATGTAAAATAAAGCAAAATTGTCTAAATTATTATAAAATCGATAAATTTAATAATGCGGTACAACAGAATATTCTAAAGATCTAGAAGGTTTCAAATAACGTAACAGATATATTTTAGACCGTTTAAGAGGCCTAATTTATTAGTAAATATGAAATTGTTTTGTTAGCTTTCTACAAAATGTTCTAGAATATCTAGATTGTCCTAGAATCAATAGTTTCGCATAAAAGTATTCTAGAATGTTTAGAATATCGTAAAATCAATTATGAATTACAAAAGATTATTCTATTATTCTAGAATGATAACGTAAATATATTTTATATAGTTTAAAAAGGCCCAAATTGTTAGAAAATGTGACAATGTTTTGTTATCGCTCTATAAAATATTCTAGAATATCTAAATTGTTCTAGAATAGATAGTTTCGATTTGTAAAAGTGTTCTAGAATGTTTAGAATATCGTAAAATCGATTATAAAGTTTAAGAGATTATTCTAGAATTCTAGAGTGTTTTAGATAACGTAAATATAGTTTGAAAAGGCCCAAATTATCAGAAAATGTGACAGTGTTTTGTTACCTCACTAGAAAATGTTCTAAAATCTTTAAAATGTCCTAGAATCTATAGTTTCGTTTCAAAAAAGTATTCTAAAATGTTTAAAATATCCTAAAATCAATTATGAAGTACAGAAGATTATTCTATAATTCTAGAATGTTTCAAATAACGTAAATATACTTTAGACGGTTTGAAAAGGCTCAATTTATTATAAAATATAAAATTGTTTTGTTAGCTTTCTACAAAATGTTCTAGAATATCAAGATTGGTCTAGAATCAATAGTTTCGTTTCAGAAAAGTATTCTAGAATGTTTAGCATATCATAAAATCAATTATAAAGTACAGGTAATTATTATGTAATTCTACAATGTTTCAGATAACGTAAATATATTGGATAAAGTTTGAAAAGGCCCAATTCATTATAAAATATAAAATTGTTTTGTTATCTCTCTATAAAATGTTCTAGAATGTTTAAATTGTCTTAGAATTGATAGATCCGTTTCATAGAAATATTCTAGAATGTTCAGGGTAACATAAATTTAATAGTGCGGTACCGGAGAATATTTTAGAATTCTAGAATGTTTCAAATAACGTAAATATATTTTAGACGGTCTGAAAAAGCCCAATTTTTTAGAAAATGTAAATTTGTTTTGTTTTCTCTCTACAAAATGTTCTAGAATATCAAAATTGTCCTAGAATCGATAGTTTCGTTTTATAAAAGTGTTCTAGAATGTTTAGAATATCGTAAAATGAATTATGAAGTTCAATAGATTATTCTAGAATTCTAGAATGTTTTAAATAACTTAAATATAGTTTGTATAGTTTGAAAAGGCCCAAATTATCAGAAAATGTGACAGTGTTTTGTTATCTCACTAGAAAATATTCTAAAATCTTTAAAATGTCCTAGAATCTATAGTTTCGTTTCAAAAAAGTATTCTAAAATGTTTAAAATATCCTAAAATCAATTATGAAGTACAGAAGATTATTCTATAATTCTAGAATGTTTCAAATAACGTAAATATATTTTAGACGGTTTAAAAAGGCTCAATTTATTATAAAATATAAAATTGTTTTGTTATCTTCTACAAAATGTTCTAGAATTTCTAAATTGTTCTAGAATCAATAGTTTCGTTTTGTAAAATATTCTAGAATGTTTTAGATAATGTAAATATAGTTTATATAATTTGAAAAGACCCAAATTATTAAAAAATGTGACTTTGTTTTGTTATCTTTCTATAAAATGTTCTAGAATGTCAAAATTGTCCTAGAATCGATAGATTCGTTTCATAAAACTATTCTAGAATGTTTAGAATATCGTAAAATCAATTATTAAGTTCAGGAGATTATTCTAGAATTCTAGAATGTTTTAAATAACTTAAATATAATATACTAGACGGTTTTAGAAGACCCAATTCACCAGAAAACGTAAAATTGTTTTGTTATCGCTTCATAGAATGTTCTAGAATGTTTATAACAATTATGTAAAATATTCTAGGATTCTAGAATGCTTCAGATAACGAAAATAAATTATAGATAATTTAATACGGCCTAAATTATCAGAAAATATAAAATTCTTTTCTTATGGTTTTTTAGGATGTTCTAGAATGTTTGAAACGATTCTGTAAAATAAAACAAAATAGTTTAAATTGTTCAAGAATTTAAACTATGAACATAAGGTTGTATGTATCTTTATTGAATAAGAAATTATAAAACATTATTTCTAGCTTCTAAAATTAGTAGAATTATGTCTGCAGATTTCAAAATTTGTAAAATGTTGCCTCTGGCTCCCAATAAAAAACCTTATTAGAAATGTATACTCTGTTATATAAATTGTAGCTCAAAGTTATTGCTATTTCTATAAAAACCAATACCTTTTATACAATAATAATAGAATCCCTTGTGTAGGTATAAAAACAGATCTCGATCTAACCCGATCTAATTGCTTTGGGACTAATAGTCCAATTAATTTGGTCACATTGTAATTATTGACCTGTCCTGTGTAAGAATCGTGTCCCTCAACCCACCCCTCAAATTACCACAAGAGGATGAGGCCACACAAAACTCGGCTAACTAGATTAATCGAAAGATTACCTGCAGCGAGATTGATTCCGGTGTTGGACTGGGAAAGACTTTCCGCAACTGATGCTCCGGATTCAAATTAAACTTTGTAAGAAGCGATTTAGAGGGGTTCTGTATCGATCTGAGAGTTTTTTTTTTTTGTTTTTAAGGGAGAGTCGATATAGGCGGTATAATATAGCTATCAATCATACAAGGAGGTGTCTTAATGCCCTCAACAGGTTTAGGAAGAGGGCCTTAAATTCGAGAGTAGTTTGGAAAATTTTTTTGGGGGAAGTTAAATGAAGGAGAAGGATATTGAGTTGTGAAATGGAATTTTTTAGGGTGTCTAGTTGGCGGAATTTCAAAACGGTTTATGGAACTTATAAAGTGAAAAATTCTTTTTATATTTGAAATTTCACATTTCCTAACTTTGTTATTCATTTACTTGTTGCCGAGGAACGGAGCGTAAACTTTTATCAACTCGTAAAAAAAACTTTATTCGTTATCACTCCTCTCAAAACGAGTATATACGAGAAGGTTTTATTAGAGGACATTTAGGTAAAAAAAATTGTGAAAATATAGAGTTGAAAATAGTCGAAAACTAATTTAAATTACAACTGGTTCAATTAGTACACCTTTCATCAGTTTCTCTCGTTTCCCTTAGGAAATAACAACGTCAACGACAGAAACAAGCAACGAATGAATGCAGACGTTTTTCTTAGGAAAACACTGGCACTGGTGGAAAGTTGCACATACAGAGCTTGTTTATTTTCACACGAAAATAAAACACAAAGAAAAAGGGAAAAATTCTCGTTAGTTTCAACGAGTGATGAAATATGCGAGCAAGACTCTCTTCCATTGATTGAGGTGCATTACAACAACGACCATTAAGTACGGAAAAAATCTTCTTTCACGGAAATACTTTGACTGCTGTACTACTAATGATTAAAAAAAGAAAAACTCAACTGTATAGGGAGTATATTTATTGCCTGGCTGTTGGTACTTCTGGTAATGTAAAAAGCACAATTATAGGGACTTTATTTATTTTCTGATTCAGTTGGTACCTCTAGTAAAATAAAAAGCACAACGTAAATATATCTAGAACACCTCTTTTTGGGTGCGCTTCGGGCGTTTGAAATCCGATGCGCTTTGAATCCAAGAAAATTGAATTTTTCTTTTTTCCCGCCAGAAAATTGACAGTTTTAGAGTTGACCAACAAAATAACTGATATAGTTTTTTGAAGAAGTACATCAGTTATTTTGTGGCCGACTGTAGAACTGTCATTTTCCTAGCGGGAAAAAAAAATTCAATCTTCCCGGATTCAAAGCGCATCGTATTTCAAAATTTTTTTTTTTAAGTTAGTAACACATAAAACGTCAACGCGTTTTTCGAAACGTCAAAAAAATTAAGATTGTTGCTGTAGTGATGAGACTTTTATGTTTACTTTGTCGAATGTAGTATCATTCGTTTTTCAAAGTTGGTAGCAAATAAAACGTGTTCTAATTATTTTTGTATCACACAACATGATTTTTATGATAATTTAGAAAGATAGTAGATGAATGGGATTTTTGTGTAGTAACATTTGTTTTTCAATGTTTTCAACACGATTTTTACAATCAGTTTTTAAAGGTTGGTAGCAAATAAAATGTCAAAATAATACTAGTAGTAGTAGTGAAGTATTACAACATTATAGTATGTACTGTTGGTTTTAAAAACTAATTGTATAAATATTTAAATAAAAAAATTAGTTTCTACGTGTTTTAAACTCAAATCTCCCGCAATTACCAACAGTAGAAAAAGAAATTGTGAGTTGGCAATCTTGTGAGAGAACAATGTTGACGCTGCAGGCTGCAGCTATTATCAAACATGATGGCGTCTGACTCGACTTTAACGCCAGATAAGGAATTTTCAGTGACAACCTGCTTCTACAGGTATCTAATCCACCATTAATTTGTTATTTTATTCATTAACAGCTTAAACATGTTTATTATGTCGGTTACATTATTAGGTTTATTAATACATTTCTAGAGAGTGAGAATTGAAATAAGGAGACATTGAATATTCCAAGCTTCTTCTACCAAATATTCTCGCTTCTATATTTTTTCTTGTATTTCTATTTTAAAATGCTTTCTTATTACCTATTACTGTACTAAATTAAAAATCTCGAGAAATTCTAACACAACCAACCCGGATTGTAATAAATTTTTATTTTTGTTTCTGTTCTAACCTTCCTAGAACTCGCCTTTTTGGTGGTTAACTCCCAAGTTTAGTTTCGGCAAGTTAAAACTAAACTTTGTTACGAAGTGAGATGTAAATTTGTGTTCTACACTCTAAACTGTAGTTTCTACCTACATTCAAGCTAAAAATAAATAAAAGAGTGACAAATTTACTGTCAGCAGATGCTCAAATCATCGACTTAAAAGCGTCTAAAATATTTTCAATGAAAAATGATCTGTCGCTGTTAGAACGATTTTTTTTTCATATATAATAAAAGCGTCGCGACGCTGATAGTGTTTTGTCAACTATGCACGTGTTTAAAGCGCTTACGTTGTGCTTTTGTTGCATACAAATTATTTAGTTTATGTTTACATTGTATATATATTTAGAAGGATTTCGCTTTCACTCAACTTTATATACAGACAAAATGTTAAATTTAGAATTGGATTAGGTTTCAAACAATAAAGATTTAAAAAAGTAGGGTTATCTGTCATTTGTTAGCTAAATACCAGGGAGACACTAGTAGGCGTTACAAATTTAAAATACTCATTTGTGATTGGTTGATTTCAAAAATTAACCAATCACAAGTAAGTTTGTCTTTATAACGTCTACTAGTGTCTCTCTGGTAAAAAAACAGACACAACAACCAGGAAACTGCAGGCCACTTTCCGGGTTGTTGTCTTATTGTAAGTACAGCAATTCTGCTTTTTACCTTTTCATAACGTTTATTATTTATCACAAATTGGCAAAAACATTTTAAATTTGTGAGTTTTTTATTAAAATGCCAAGAAATTGAATAACTTGACAAAAAAAATACTAAATAAAACGTCTCTTAGAAATAATTTTCCTTAATATAAAATGTTTTTTGTGTCATTAGAATTTATTAAAAAATAAATTCAGTTTAAAATTTTCTTTTTTAAAAATAGCTGCAATTATTTTTAAATTGAAAGTTTAAGCTCCAATCAATTTTTAATTATTTTAGTTCACGTCTAAAATAAACAACAAGATATTAAATATAAAATTAATCCTGTCCTTGTCCTTATTTAATTGTGAATCTAGCGTCCATTACAAAGCCACCTAGCTATTAATTTTCTATTTTCAGTCATATTTAATCGTTGAAAGTGGCTTTTCGAGTGCAATTTACTAAACTTTTAACTATTCATTTTTAATTAATTGCAAAAGTTTTGGAGCTCTCTCGAAAGATGATTAAAATAAACATCGATCGATGTAGAAATAACAAGAAAAAAAAAGATGTTTGAAGGGTCAGGCAGTAATATCGCTTGAAGGAAATTGGAGAAAGGGCTTCCATTTAGGAAATTTAAAACATGTTGGAAAACCGGATCGGATCCCACTTCTGACTTGATCCTTTGCAATTATCGGAAACTAGCTAGAAGCCACTTTACGACGATGTCTACTGTTTCGCAAACAAGACAAGGTGCTGATTCATTAACGCTGAAGAAAATGTTTAAATATTTTTGTTTAATTAAGAAATAAAATAGAAAAATAGAGTTTAACCTCACAAATAAAAAGTTATTAAACAAATTTTAATATATTTTTTGTTAATTTGTTACATTTCTAACAAAATGTGACATTTCATTTGTTGCCAACGTTTAAAAACAAAAATTACTGCTTTCTGAAAAGCAATAATAGCTTCTCCACTGTTTTAAAAATAAACTAATTACTTGTATTTTACAAGTTTTATTTATTTTTGATATTTATTGAAAAATTTGTGTCAGCAGTACCAATTGACAAAATTTAAAGTTACTAGAATATATAAATAAATAAAAACAACTGCGATTTGGATATTTCTTTAAAGATTTGATACTTCACTTGTTACCAACCTAAAATAACAAAAACTTTCTACATTTAAAAAATTATTTAGTTAAAAAACTAGTTTAGCATAAATTTTCAGCTATCTAGATTTGTTTTTGTATTTTTATATTGACAATAAACAAATATTTTTTTGTAATTTTATTCACCAAATTGGAACGACTTTTTTTGTGTATTTGAATAACAATAGAACGTATTGATTTATTTATTCACAATATTTATTTTAATAAAATTAAATTCGTTTGCTTTTCAAGTTTGAAAAAGCGAAATTTTCGTTCTTGACTAAAAGGAATTTCGTCGAGAATAGACATCAAACGAATTAGGGTTGAAAGATGATCCTTTAGAATCTGTCGAGTGTGGTTTCTGGTAGACCAATATTGGTCATTCATAAACTTTAAATTAATTTTAATAAAACGAAATCGATTCAAAACAAAAATAGCTCTCTTTTATCAAGCGATCAATAAATTTCCGCCGCCAAATCTCACTTCTTGTCAATTTACTATTTTCCTTAGTTTATTTTAAGACCGATTTCGTTTTATTCAAATCTCACCACACCACAGCACCGGTGTGGTAGAAAATAAAATAAATATCTTTCTCAACATGGTGAAATAAAAAAAAAATCTTGAATCATTAGTGCAGACACGGCACACTTCGCGTGTTTTCAAACGAAAAGAAACAGTTGCTCGGCTCCCAAAACCCGGAATCCTCCAGCCGCGACGTCCTATTAATCACTTGTCGTTGCTAATGTACGCAAATCGAAAGCTTTTCAAGGCGAAGGGAACGAAAGGGAGGAAAGTGGAGGAAATGTCATCGAACGATATAAGAAAAGAAGTCTTCGTAAGGGATCATGCGAAAAATGAGGAGAGTGGAGGGTCCTCAAATAAAGGTTCTAATTGAACAAAAATTTAAGTTGGCAACACTTTTGAATGAAGTGATTTTGGTTTTTAAATGTTGGTAGCAAATGAAACGTCAAATTTTGTTTCAAATGTCAAAAATTAACATCAAAACATTATTTTTAATTGGTTTCAGAATAATTTAAATGATTTTACAGTCACTCTAAAATTTGTTTAGTAACTTTTTTATTTGTGAGAATGGTAACAAATAAAAAGTCAAATCTTAATACAAATGTCAAAAAATTAATAAATACAGCAAAAAACACAGATAGTTTTTATTTATTTCTATTTTCTAGAAATTTTATGTTTTGTAGATTGGTACTACTGACACATTTTTTTAAATAAATGTCAAAAATAGATGAGGCTAATAAAATACAAATTAATTTAGTTATTTTTCGTACAATAAAGGAGCTAATGGCTTTTGAAAAACAGTAATTTTGTTTTTTAAATGTTGGTATCAAATAAAACGTCAAATATTGTTATAAAGTCAAAATTAACAATTGGGGTTTTCAAAACCAGTAATTTATGTTTTTTAAAGTTGGTTACAAATAAAAACTCAAATAATAGAAAATAAATAACAAGTAGCAAAACACAAAGTTTATTTTTATTTATTTACATGTCCTAGTAACTTTAAATTTTGTAGGTTGGTACTCCTGATACTGAGTGAGGTTGGTAACAACTAAAAAGTCAAATCTTAATACAAATAACAAAAAAGTAACAAACACAGCAAGAAACACAAATTGTTTTCTTTTATTTATATTTTCTGGTAATTTTAAAATTTGTAGATTGGTACTACTGCCACAAATCTTCTTAACAAATCTCGAAAATATGTAAAACTAAGACAACACACATTAATTAGTTGATTTTTAAAACAGGGGAGAAGCTATAATTGCTTTTCAAAATCACTAACTTTTGTTTTTGAAAGTTGGTAACAAATAAAACGTCAAAATTTGTTACAAATGTCAAAAATTAATAAACCTAGCAGAAACAGTAATTAAGTAACTTTAAGTTTTGTAGATTGGTATTAATGACACAAACAATAAAAAATAGAAATAAAAAATGTTTTGATCGTAACTACAAAAATAGTAATTTTAGTTTTCGAAAGTTGGTAGCGTCAAAAATGGCAGCCTGGTTAAATATCGTGCATTCAAAAACAGTAATTTTTTAGTTTTAAAAATTGGTAGCAAATAAAACAAATTTATCAGGGCTCACTAGATTATAATAATCAAAATTATGATGGCTTACTAGATTATTTTCTAAAATCAACAGAGCGGCAGTTGTTTTATTTAAAAAAAATGTTCTCACTACTCAGCTTGCTAGATTAAATTAAATTTGACGCTTTAATTAGTATGTATAGCTTAGAGAGTGAAGCTGGAATTTTAAAAATGTGTAAAAAAATTTAAAAGTTTAGAAAAAAACGTTTTTAATTTAAGCAAATTCCAGAAATTTAATTATAGCTGCATCCAGTGAACGACCGCAAGTTTTTGTTTTTGTTATGTTCTATTAATGGAACCTTCTTCTTTTGATTAGAAATAGATATTTAAAGCAAAAATAAAAAATTTTTGATTCGTATTTCAGTCCTGGCGTTTTTCTTTTGTTGCCATAAAAATCCGGTAAACTACCCTCCTCTTACCTCCACAGGCCTCTTTAAAATCCGGACAACAATCCCCCAATTTAAGGCATGCATGATCGCAATAGCATGGCTTATCAGAAAGATCCTCGATGATGGCATTTAGGGGTGCCTTTTGTACAACACAGGATGAGTCCCTTCCAGGACAACACAATTTAGCTTCGCGACAACTACCTCCCGATACAACATCCCATAGAAATGGTAAAAAAACGAGCACGAGTGCCGTCGTCGTCGCGATACCTTCCATTATATATTAACGTGATGGGCACCACATTCAAGACCGAAAGAGAGACGATGCCGACCACACAACGGACCGACCGGCAATGAACACGACGACTCCGGAATATGAGAAAGAGACTCCGGGAGGTGGAGGAGGGGATGGCCACGTGCGACGGAATGGGACGAAACTGGAGGAATTAAAAAAGGAAAGGAGGATTTTACAAGGTAGGAATAGTTTGGGAGTCGAGGTTGGTAGCAAATGAAATGTCAAATTTTGACAACAGAGATTGGATTTTAATGTAGTAACTTATGATTTTTAAAAATTGGTAGCAAGTGAAACGTTAAATATTGTTACAGATTTCTTAAATTAACAAGAAGACAAAAATAAAACGATTTTTTTGATTATTTTAAAATATTGTATAGTAACTTTTCGATTTTCGAAGTTGCTAGCAAATAAAATGTCTAATTTTGACAATATAAAATAGATTTTACACGGTTTTTTATGATTCTTAAGAGAAATAAAAAATTTTGTTTTGATTTGCTTGCTTTTCAAATGTAGTAACTTTTGATTTTAATACTTGGTAGCAAATAAAACGTCAAATTTTGTTTGTCAAACTACGCAACAACAAAAATTGTCAAAAATTCGATTCTGTACAGTTTTGGAAAGAAACAGTTGCTATAAAAATCTGTATTTAATTTTTAAATGTTGGTAGCAGCATAGAAAGTGAAAAATTTTTAAGAATTTGGTTTTGTACAATTTTGGAAAGGAAAAGCCTCTACAGAAATCTAAATTTAGCAAATATTTAGTTTTCAGATGTTGGTAACAAGACAGAACAACAAAAAATGTCAAAAAGTATGTTCTGTACAGTTTTAGAAAGAGAGAGATGTTACAGAAATTTGTATTTATTAAATATTTAATTTTTAAATGTTGGTAACAACATAAAACGTAAAAAATTGTCAAGAATTAGGTACTAAGCAGTTTTAGAAAAAACAGACGCTACAGCAATCTGTATTTAGCAAATATTTTATTTTCTAATGTTGGTAACAACAAACAAAGCCAAAAATTGTCAAGATTTAAGTTCTGTACAGTTTTACTTAGTTGCTACAGAAATCTGTATTTAGTAGATATTCAATTTTTAGATGTTGGTAACACATAACGTCAAAAATTCCATAAAACTTATTTAAAAAAAAAAATGATATTCTCCCTGGAAAAAGCCTCAAAAGCATAATAACGTAATTTAATAGTGACAGGAAATTAACTAGACACCGGAAATACAACACTAGCAACAGAATAAATGATCAAAGATAACAACGTGTTAAATCTAAAATCCCTAAAGTTTTTTTTAATTGAAAATAATCCAGGATTATGGTGCAATTAATGGAAATAGTCATTACAAACAGTGAAATGCACTTTGTGCAATCAACTTGAGCGTTTTAACAGCTAATCGCAAATGTGATTTAATTGGATAAAGCCGGATTTAGTAATCAATTAGAGAATGCAATTAAAATTTGATTTATGTTGTAAATAAATAATAAAACAAACAAATTAATTTATTATTGATATCAGTGCCTGAAACCTGAAAACTGAAATTGATTTCACCTAATGTAGGCAATCAACAATACATGCTGCACTAAAAAAAAACAGAATTTTGATTGTTACACAAAATAACTATACAGTGTAGAAAAACAAGTAATTATATGCATTTTTTGTTAGAATTAATAATAAATTTACAATAATGAATAAATCAATTAATTAATCTTGTTTTCGCAAGTACCGTATTTCAGTGTTTTTTAATGCATATTAAAAATAATCGTATTTAAGTTATGACACACTGAAATATGTATATAAAAATTAGAATATCTACACAAAATAATTTTACAAAATAAAAAAAACAGTAATTACTGTATTGTTTGTATAAAATTTTTTTGTTTTCGCAGACACCGTATTTCTGTGTTTCTCGAAACGTCACTTGTCATAACAAACATCAAGGTTATGTTTTAAACAAAATTCTCATTTGTTGTTCAAAATCACCAGTTAACAATTTAAACTCATTTCAGCATGTCATAAAACCATTTCACGTCTCAAAAACCATGCAAATTGATTTCGAACCGTCTCCCAAGTGCCCCCCGAAATCAACAATTTGCTTTGTATCCTTCAGACGTCTCATTGCAATAATTTTCGCCCTAATCACCGGCTTATCAATCGTTTTACTGTGCAAGTTCTACATAAAATTCATCCTTCTATGGCTTGAGACTCAAGACCCTCTTGTTATATCCTCAACTTTAAGTGTCCTTTTTATTCTCGTGTCTCTTCCAATTAGTATCGGTTATATAGTGCTAGTAGTGGCTGAAGGCTACCTTTTTGGCTTTACTCGAGGGTTAATTCTCACAGTTTTGGGGGCGAATTTAGGGATTTTTATCGCGCATAATATACTTAAACTTGTGGGGCACCATAAAACTGTATATAAGTACACACAGAATGATACAGCACAAGCTATAATGAGGCTAATCTCAGGGCCTTTATGTTTTAAAATTGTGTTGTGCTCAAGACTGACTCCTATTCCTTTTGGACTGCAAAACACAATTTTTGCGGTAATTTAATTAAAACAATTTTTAGAGTGTTTTAATTATTTTTTTTAGTTGAGTAATGTCAATACAAAGATTTATCATTTGGCTTCCTTTTTGGGGCTGTTGCCAGCTCAAACTGTAGGTGTCTACATTGGGACTACATTGAGGTCGATGCAAGATGTTTTGGAAGATCGGCCTGCATCTACAGGGACTTATATTTTTATAACAGTTCAGTTATTTATGGTTGTGGTATTAATGATTTGGTTTAGTACGAAAGCAAGGACGGAATTAATGAAGGCTTTGGCTGAAGCAGAGTCGTCAACGACTAAAACAGCTCATTTTTCCATTGTGTGATACGTATTTATGTAATTTCATTAATAAAATATTTTAGTAAAAAATTTGTATGAGTTTGAGGGAATAAAAACTCTCTGAGGCCCCCTTACAAATATTTAAAAAAGAAATTTACATTCTAATCGTTTAGAATTATCACAAAAAGTCCTTGTATTTGTAATTTTAACTACCTGATAAAAAAAATGGGCCTAATAAATACAGAATATGATAATTTTAATTTTTTTACCTATTTTTTAATTTAAATATAGTAATTTTTGTTTTTAGAGGTTTGCAACGAATATAAATTTAATTTTTTTTAGTTTTATTTCGTAAAATTGTAGTAAAGTCACTTTAAGACGGCGCCTGACAGGCCCAAGGTCAACCTTGTCTGATAAGACGCAGGCATAGTTTTGCTATTGTCTTCCTGGTGGCGCTGATAGATTCATCATAACATAAAATATTTGTTGGTACAAAAAACTGTGCTAACTGATAAGAATTTATACGCGTGGCCGTAGTTCTGCCGCTTCGCTAGCGTGCAATTTATAGTCTGTCAATTGCCAAACAGCGAATTTCTCCCATGAATGAATCGTTGCATTGTAACTAAGTATAATGAAAATTATTTAAAATAATTCGCAAGCTCACAATCATATTATGTTATATAAAATATAATTTTATATAAAATTGTATAGTTAAATGTTTATAATTTACAAGTTTTGCAATATTAAAAAAATTACAACAATTATATAAAGAGCGACCCAAAAGCCGTGGAATCAAAGCAGGCTTAGACGAAAATGAGGTTTGGTTATTTCCAATTAATTATTACTGTCATCTTAATTCATTGTGCGAAATGCTGTTAGAAAATAAGTTAACTAATCTGTGTTTTGTGCTAGAAATATACTTAGCATCAATTACAATATATGAACAATTTAATGTTAGTTTTCAAGAGCAAATCAAAAGTAAAAAAACTGAAATTCAATTCTGATACTTTTGACTTTTTTCCATAGCAATCTTTTATATCGCTTGTTATTAACATGCAAATTATTATTACGTTAAAATTTCTAATGAAAGTTTTATTTTACAATAATTGTTGTAGAAAAGAGACATATCCTAAGTTTTAAATTTTTGGGAAAAAAATTCCTAAATATACTTTTTAACGCCAATTTTAAAAAGTTGGTTAACTAAAGTAATATTTGCATTGAAGAAATTATATTACATATTTTATTTAATGTTATAAAAACATTGTGAATAAAAAAAATTCTAATAATTTTTAAATACGAGTACAATAAATCAATAATAAACTTTAAACCCAAACTTGAGTTCAATAATTTAGATGTATAGTTCCATAATATAATTATCATTTATGTAGTTTCTTCTTATGTCATAAGCGAGTGGATCGTCACCGAGTTATTTTTGCTGGTGAAAACTTAGGGCTTGGATATATTGCTACAAATAATTAAATTATTAATTAAATTATAACCAAATTAATGGTTTTTGTTGTTTTTTTTTTAAATAATGTCAATATTTCAAAATTAAATTTCATTGTTCATTTTACGGTAGGTAACACCCTGAATTGTAACTTGAAATTTTTTGGTCGAATATTAGAATTTTTTTTCGTAAGTAACACAAAGTTAGAAACAAATATAGGTACTCAGAAATAGTTATATATGTATTAAGAGCGTAATCAAGGGGATTATGGCACGAAGGAATGTTTAAAGCCCGACGTAGGAAGACTTTTAATTTACAGAGGGCCATTAGTAACGATTACGCCCGTGGTACATACAACGTTTTATTTTATTTTAAATCGTTTCAATTTTTTAAATCAAAAGAATAATATTCAAAATTCCGGTATTTTTTTTAATACTTCCAAAAAAATTCTGATTAACTAGTTGACTAGTTTGTCGTTGCCACGATACGCTATGTTGTTATTTTCTTTTTTGAGATTTTTAAAAAGGAATCTGGTGAAAATCCTGTATAAAAACGTGTATTCCAGAGAAATGTTACAACAGGTAAAAATGCCCAAAATTCAAGAAAAAGTTGTGTCACACTCCCTGCTTTTGTAGTGTTTAACAGTTTTTGAAATAAATGATGATTTTTCATGATAATTGTTATTTAATGTATAAATGACGTCTACAAAATTGAAGACGTTTATTTGACAGCTAGACGAAAGTACAGTTATTTATTTGTAATTGTTGCGTAGCAACTTTAAAAAATTTAGTGCTATAAAAATAAAGATTACGCCCTGATTTGCGGACATATAAAGTACATTATGGTTCCAAAATAAAATTGAGTGTCAAAATCGTGACAGAAGCCATTTGCCAAGTTTACAATTAATGTAAAATATGAAAGATAATATAATTATGCCTTTAAATATATTACAATAACATAACTGTTATGGGATAATTGACACTACGAATCTCCATTATTTTTTAAAAGCCCCACAGTACATTACAAAAAAACACAATACGACAATGTAGATTTCCGCAAATAACACACTTTATATTAATTGTAAATAACTATTTTATTAAATTTGAACACACAAATAGTTTTTTTGATTTGCATTGGACGGCCGCGGCCCCTTCCATCATGGCCGGCGGCGGCGGCGGCGGGAGCAGGGCGGTCTTGAGCCTCTTCTATGGCAAAAATACATTTTTATATAGAAAAATATGAATAAAATCACAGATAAAACGATATTTACCGTTGCCTCCATGTGCTCCCTGGGACGGCTGGTACGGCCGCTGGAACCAGCGACCCCAACCGCGACCCCCACTGCGACCTCGGCCACGTCCTCGCCCTCGCCCCCGACCTCGCCCCCGACCTCGCCCCCGACCACGCCCCCGACCTCGCCACCGATCTTGCCCCCGAGCTTGCCCCTGACTTCCATGATCTTCATTTACATCCCGAGCAGCATCATCAATGGGACGAGGAACATTATGATCGGGATGACCAGGAACATCATCATCGGGACCATGAGCGTTAGAATGCTCCGGTCCCGACGAGTTCCCGCCATCAATTTCCATAGTATTGTCTATATAATGAAAATTTATAATATACATACAAATCTACAATTTTTTAAACCTCACGTACCGTCTCCTGCCATCTTTCCACAACTTATTATCAAAGAAATGTATTATCGTAATAATGCTTGCCAACAGAGAAAAGAGAATATCTCCTAAATGTTTAATAAATAAAATAATAAGATGTAATATTTGAGAAGATCTAATTCCCACATATTCTTAAAAATTTATTTTATTTTTTATTTAAAATTATTCTTAAAATATTATTTATTATATGTTTAAAACGTTCAATACTACTGAGTTGGTCATACTGTTTTATTAAAAAAACGCTTTCTAATCTTTACTTGAGATTGGTATTTATCAATCGAAAACATTGTCTGAATTATTTGCAAAATATTTCAGGCAATTACACTGTTGTGGTAATGATAGTTAAAAAATTGGTATGTAATTTCTAATAGTTCGTAAAAGTTGTAGTTTAAAAATGGTTCGAGTTTCAAGTTATAAAAGATCAAAACGATCTCGTGCGCAAAGACTACGCTACAAAAAACTGGAAGGCTCTGTGCTCAAAAGTAATGTCATTTTTGCACATAGAAACTACGGATAATAAATATGAAGAACAAATGACGTCACAATGTTGCTCTCATTACACTGTAGCAACAAGTAGCGATTCGAAAATAGACCGAGAAGACGAGCAGTTTTTTGTGGGCAATCATAAAGAAGAAGAAGAAGAGAGTGACTTAGAGAAATGCATTACGAAAAATCCAAATTGGGGACTTAGAAAATATGAAGCTCACATATTTTTGGCTAAACAGTCAAAGAATATTGGTGTAATAAGAAATAATGAGTTTGTTGATATTTCCAGTCACGAAATAGAAAGAGAGAAAGTGCCGAAACAACCTTCCCCAATTGAAGGAAACCGAATTGTAGAGTTAGGGTACCTTTTAGATCGAGTATTAAAATTACAGTATGATCACTGTCAAAGTTGTACATTGGGAAGGCTTATCACAAAATGGGAAAGTAGAAAAGCATCGGGTTTAGTAAGTACAATTCTTTTACAGTGTGAACAATGTTGCAAAGAATTCAAAATTTCAACTGAAAATCCTAAATATTCTGTATCACAAATTAATACCGGCGCTGTTTGGGGAACACTTGCCACAGGAAGCACTTATTCTCATTTAGAAGAACTTTTAAGTTGCATGAATATTCCAACAATACCAGACAATATGTTTTATAAAATGGAAAATGAATTAGGTAAATAATGGAAATGGTCATTGATCCATTCGATGAATGAAGCAGGGAAAAAAGAAAAAGAATTTGCAATTGCTCAAAATCATCTTTGTCTTGATGGAACTCCATGGATAACAGTTTATATAGACGGCTCTTGGAGTAAACGGTCATATGGAAATAATTATAATTCTTTTTCTGATATGGTTGGAATCATTGGACGTCACACTGGCCAACTTCTCTTCATAGCTGTAAGAAATAAATTTTGCTCTGTTTGCAGCAAAGCAGAACAAAATAATGAACATCCCAAACAACACGTGTGTTACAAAAACTGGAACGACTCGGCACCGGCTATGGAATCAGATATGGTCGTAGAAGGATTCAACTGCAGTGAAGAAATGCATGGTGTTAGATACTGCAAATTTATTGCAGATGGTGATTCCAGTGTATTTGCGAAAATCCGAGGAAACGTCCAATATGGGGCTTTCGTAAAAAAAGTGGAATGTACAAATCACGCCATAAAAAACTACGGTAATCATTTATTCAAAATAAAAGCTGATTTGCAGATAAACAAAGAAGGTAGAAAACTGTTAACAAAAGACAAAATCAAGAAATTAACAAAAAGAGCAAAATGTTCCATTTATGAACATTCCAAAAACGACCAAAATGTAGATAAGTTAAAAGAAGACCTCCGCAATGGGGTATTGCATGTTTTTGGAGATCACAGCAAATGTACAGCTAGTATTTGTAACAACATTGGTGATATGTCTTTAAATAATGTACCTAATCTGAAAAAAACATTTAATTTATGATCATTTAATAGGTGCTCTTACCTTATTAGTAAGGAAAGCAAATTTATTGATTGAAAATGAAACTAACAACAGAGCAGAAAGGTTAATGAATATAGTTTCAAGATTTAATATGGGAAAGAGATTAAATTTGGTACAAAGAGGATCATATGAACGCAGAGTTCATCTAGCTGGGTTAAGATATAATCATTCTTTTAAATGGCATTCTAGTGCGTGGAAAAAAACAACAGGAAACAGTCCAGGCAAATATTTAGAAGAGTTTATGAAGAAATATGAACAAATGACAAAAAAAGCAAATGTGCGGCATAGTGGTAGTAAAGAAAAAAAAAATACACAAAAAAATAGCGAATAATGTTCATACCGAAGTCAATCGAGATTATGGCAAATATGCTGAACAACCGATGAAGATGATCTCAGACGATGAAGAAACGGTAAACACAGAATCCGAGCTATTACTGCAAAGGTTGCAAGTAAGCAACAAAATAAAAAAATATTTATATTACATTTAATTTACTTACTACAAATTATGCTTTAGATATCTACTGAGGAAGAAAGACAAAAAATCCAAACATCAACAGTTGGGCAATTCGATAACACTTTATATGAGTATCATCGAAAACACAGACTGACAGCATCCCTTTTTGGTAGGGTTATAAACAGAAGGCCATACACACCTTGCCACAACATTGTGAAAGAGTGTTTAAAAGTAAACAGAAATATTTTAACCGAAGCAATGCAGTTTGGTATTTGCAAGGAAAATGTTGCTATTGAACTATTTAAGAAAGCAATGGCAGCAAAGGGTACTATTCTTAATGTTGATAATAGTGGGCTGTGGGTGGATTTACAATATGGCTTTCTTGGAGCATCTCCTGATGGACTTGTAAGGGAAGAAAACGCTATAATTGAAGTGAAATGCCTTTATAGTGCCTGTAAAGCAGAAGTTTCTTCTATACAAGAAGCCATTGCATTAAAAAAAGCACCTTTCCTGGAAAATAACAACGAGACAATTTCTCTGAAATTAACTCATAATTACTACTATCAGGTAATTTGTGAAATTTATTTTTAAAAGAGAAATGTATACTAAGTTTTTTTTTGTTTGTGACAGGTTCAGGGACAATTAAATGTTACACAAAAAGAAAAATGTTACTTTGTTGTGTACATCAGCGATACCGTAGACATTTTTTATACTGAGGTTTTTAGGGATGAAACGCTGTGGAACAACACAATGCTACCAAAGCTCATTCAGTTTTATAAGGAGTGTATTGCTCCAGAAATAATACGGGGAAATATTATGAAAAATAAAAAATGTAAAGATCCACCTTTTATTACGAAAGAAATTGAATTGCACCAAACAAAAACAAAAAAAAAGACACAAAGTTAGTGATAATTACAGGTATGAATAAAGTTGTTTGGGGTAGTAAAGTTTTGCACAAAAAGGTACAATTTTACTCTTTCACCAAATGTTACAATGGTGTTGTGTAGTACGAGTACTAAAATACCACATAAAAGTTGCATGATAGTTGAAAGGCAAAAGAAGGCAACAAAAAGTGAGTGCTTTAAAATATCTAAGTACAAATAAGACACACAACATTGTAATTTAATCATAGTTCATGCTAATTTGATTTTCATAGTAGGCTTTAATACCCCTTCAAAATAAATAACTATAAATTATCAATTTTAGTGAAATAGATATTATTTAGATTAATTCATTTTACACAATTTCTTTTAAATGAATGGTGGAATTTGAAATTATTTGATAGTTTGTAGATAACAGTGGTTTAGTGTACGTAATATTATTTAATAATAACTGCCATAACTTTTCATATCCTTTGTAAGATAAAATAAATTACGTTACAATTATTGTTTGTTGTCATTCATTAATCATTTTCTTAAGAAGAATGTATGTAAATCAGGCACTATAAAATATTACTTACAATCATTCCTTATTAGTAAATCAATGAAAACTTATAATTATTAACAAGCGATAGTTCTTTTAAATAAGAGATTACGATTTATGACTGTTCTATGCAACTGAAATTTATGAATAATAAAACTTTGTTTTTCAAATAATTTTATTCAAACTATTGATTGATTAAAAATGGAAAGAAGGGTTTATAATATAAACTTATTTTATCGGATGAGCTTCATAAAACTTACTTATCTTAACCTTAGCTACAATATTTTAAGTTTTATATCGTTGGCGTGCGGTGAAAGTGTAAGATGACAATATAACACTGTTTGAAGATAAATTTGTTTTAGATTATACGCTGACTTTTTTGAGAATATCTATCATATCAAAGCACCACGACAATTAATAGAACTTATGTAGCTTCATTTGTTGCTACTCTTTCTTATAATGCTACATACTTTTTGCTGTCACAATATATTTAGTATAGTGTAATGTAAAGCATTTTACATACAACACAGCTACTGTACACTGCTGTACCTGCCCAGGGGGTGTATCGTGTTAGGTATGTACTGGAATACCTAGCTTTCAATTGGCAAATTCAGGATATAATATTCTCTTCTTATTTCTTAACCACTGAAGGAATGAGTAGGTACCTAGCACAAGCATGGTATAAAAGTGTTTGTCTAAAATTTTACTTAGGCTTTTAATAAGTCAAAAAAAATTATGTTAGCAACAATTCGTTAAACAACGTACATCATTTGAAGTACGTTAAAGTAATGTTCTTTATTGTTATTCCGTTTACAAATCAATTTGGAGTTTGATTCATAACCTCACACCTCCATGGAATGTTAATAACTGTTTTATGAGTCCATAACACACGTTAAACTAGAATAAATAAATAATATTCCATAATATTATTTCAGGGATTGTTTATATGACGACTTTATTGTGAATTAGTATATGTAAATAAAAATTTTGCCACTTGACAGAACATTGACATTTCTTTTATTTACATTTTTTATAAGAATTTATTTAGAATAATAAAACAAGAAAAATTGTAAATGTATAAGAATTGATGAAGACAGTGAACATAATTAATTGAAAAGTCCTTTTTAGTGTACTAATTTAGATTTTAGTGTGTAATTTTAATTATTTATCTTGAAGCGCCATCTATCAGACAGTAACCAAACTTTTCGTTCAGTCCGTTCACTGACCTTTACCTCAGTTTGACATTTTTTTTTATAATTAATACGTCATGAATACGTCTGGGGCTAATCCTGAAGGAATGGTAACATTTTTTCAAGAATTTTTTTTACGAATGCATTGTCCACAACGAGCTGTTCACTCTGACGGTTTTTTATGTACATCTGTAGTGGTGAAATTCCCAAAAAGTATCGACTTTGGAGACTATTTACCGAGTTAATCGGAAAGAACGTTCGTTAAAAAACCGCCGAGACAAGCATTGAATCTTTATCTGTAAGCTGCCTCACTTTCTCTTTTGTAATGTTTGTTGTTGTCGAAGGATTGGCCCCCCAGGGAACCCTTATATCAGTTAGCACAACAACACGTTCGCCATCTACCGAATTCGCATCTCTCAGGCGCCCTCTTAAAAGCACTTCAAAAATGTAGTAATTTTTTACTTTTATAAGTTGGTAACGAATGAAACGACATAATAGATTTTATTTTTTTTAGATTGGCAATAAATGAAATAAAAATAAAAACACTTTAAGAGATCCTAATTATCTTTAATTATATTTTTTTGGAGAAAATAAATGTTTAAATTATAATATTTCTTAGTTTTTTGCTTTATTTTTATTGCAAAAGTGAAAAAAGTTATAAATTTTTATATTATAAACACGCGGAAAAGATCCCGATGAGTGTGTGCTTCTCAGCTCCACTTGTATCAGGAACATAGCAATGCAAAGAAGTCTGTCTGTCTGTAAAAGCAGAAATTTGTGAAATGAATCGCCAAGATTTGTGTCGAAGGTATAAGGATAGCAGAAACGTATAAAGGTGAGTAATAACAACAATTTCTCTCGTAAAATGGTCGCTATCGAGGTCGCTATTCTGTTCGAAAATGTCCGATTTGGTACCAGGGTAGCAGGAATGGTAGGAGATATGATGAATACAGTTGACAAATCAGAAGCGGCAAAATCAAATTTAACGCATTTGACATTAAAAAATTGCAAATGTTTTTAGTTTTTTATCGTAAAATAAAACAGAAACAGACAGGAAACTGTAAATTTTATTAAAATGCAGCAATTGCTACAAAATTTAAGCTATTCAAATAAAATTTATTATTGGAAGTGACTAAAGTCACAGGCTTCAACAAGACAAGCAGAAAATTCATCTTTATGACATTTGATAGTAAAAATTGAAAGTTTTTTACCTTTTTGATTACAAAATATAACAGTAAAGTGTGATTTCAATTAAAATGTAGAAACTGTAATAACAAAATTTAAGCTACTTAAAACTGGCAGTGACTAAAGTCACGTTTTGACAGAATAGCGTCATCTACAACAACCAGAAAATTTAAATTTAACGCATTTAATTTTAAAAATGCAGATTTTTCAACTTTTTGATCGCAAAATATAAAAAATAGACCGCAAAGAGTTTTTCTACTAAAATATAGCAAAACTTAGGCTTAAATATCACTTATGACTGGCAGTGGCTAAAGTCACATTTTGTCACTGAGTATATTGCGCAATTTGGACTTTTTTTTAAGATCGAATGATCAAACTTTCGGTAAAAAAATTCCGTTATTGCCAACCTTAAATGTTTTGAAATGTTATTAAAATATGCCTAAAAACTGTAGGTTAGTGACAAAAATACAGAAGTGAATTGTTGGTTGCATACATTACAGATTATCTATTATTTAAACTAATGATATTATATTAAATATTTATGTTATAAATAATCATTTACCAAATAACTGTGGTACAATATTAAGTAAACATAAATACAATATTATTTTTCTGATTATTTTATACACAAAAAATTTTTGAAACCTTTTTTGTTTCTTTTCTTATATAAAATGTGTGACTTTAGTCACTGCCAGTTACAAACTTCTCTTAAATAACTTAAATTCTGTAACAATCTCTATATTTTAATAAAAATTACGTTTTGTGGTCTGTTTCTGTTCTATTTTACGATCAAAAAAGTAAAAGTTAAATGCGTTAAATTTAGATTTCCCGCTCTTTAATGTGTTATCTGCCGCCATCTGCTGTGTTCTCTCTTCATATCTCCCTCCATTCCTGTTATCCTGGTACCAAATCGGACATTTTCGAACGGAACGCGACCATTTTACAAGAGAAATTGTTGATTATTACTTACCTTTGTGCATTTCTGCTCTCCCTATACCCCGTGGCGTCTGTCAGACACAGATCTTGTAAATTCATTTTCAAAAAATTGTATTTTTACACACCTTTTTGCATTGCTATGTTCCTGGTACAAGTGGAGCTCGGAAGCACACACTCATCGCATCTTTTCCGCATGTTTATAACCTACAAATTTATATTTTTTTTATTTTTACAATAAAATCAGATTATTATTTTGTTGCTAGAATCCTAAAATAAACGCAAAAAAGTAGAGAAATATTATAATTCATTAATTTAAAAAAAACTTGAAATTGTTAACTTTTCGAGGTTGGTAAGCAAATAAAATGTCAGTTCTTGTATTAAATGCCAAAAAGTGACTCCAAAGATTGCAAAATCACACAAATTTGTGTATAAAATTACTAAAATTATTATTTATTAACACAGTCAGTTGCTTGAAATTAAAAAATCTAGTAACTTTTTTTTTTGAGGTTTGGTAACAAGTGAAATGTCAAATCTTGTAGTAAAAAAAAAACAATTAAGTAGATTACAAGAAGAGAAGACAAGAATTTAAAAAAAAGAGCTCCTTTATTAGAACTACAAAGTAATTTTTTGTTTAAGAAGTTGCTAACAAATGAAACGTCAGTTTCTTTATAAATATAATAGAATTGCCAAAAAGTGACAAAAATATCGCAAGATTGTCGATTTTAAAAACAAATAAGTTATTTATCAAATCTTAATTTTAAATGCAACAAAACAGGCTTTAAAAATCTAGTAACTTTTTATTTTTAGATATTGGCAGCAAATAATACGTCAAATCTCTTTTTATAGATTTAAAAAATAGCATCAATTTTCTGACTCTTGATATCTTCTACCATTTCTGCTACCCTGATATCAAATCGGTCATTTTCGAACTCAACGACGATTCATTTTGTAAGAGACACTTACCTTTGTAAATTTCTGCTCTCCTTATACCTTCTGGGGTCTTTCAGACACCCCAACTTGCCATTCATTTTCACAAATTTCTCTTTGTATTACCTCTTTGCATTGCTATGTTCCTGATACAAGAGGAGATACAAGTGGAGCTCACAAGAACAGTCAAGTCGGATGTTACAAAATTTATTTATATATATTATATATATTTTTTTGGTTTTACAATAATAAATACAATTCAGTTACTGTTTTATTACTAGAATTCTAAGATAAACAATAATAATAATAAACAAAAATACCTATTATTAATCTAATAATAATAGTTCCTAATAATGGCTATTGAAATAGTTATTTGATACAGCTATCACTTATTGTTAGTAATAAATATTATTAATGTTATTTATTATTAATATTATAATAATACATACATAACTAAACATACCAAAAATAAATATTATCTCTTAAGATTTTATTTATCTGGTTATATAAAATCTGAAAAAAAGCAAAATTAATTATACGTTAAGCATTGGTAATAATCAAATTATAATATTTATTATTGTTTATAATAAACATATTTATTATTATATCATTATTTTAAATTTATAGGCCAATCCTTTTTATATACAACCAACAATACACCAATGTACTACACTCATATTAGGGATTTTTCAGAAATTTTTCAGAATATTTAAAGTTGGTAATGACAGAAACTGTTGTTGGAAATTTAGAAACTGTTTACTTTTGAAGGTTGGTAGCAAATAAAACATCAAAAATCTTAAAACGACATCACAAATTGCAAAATCATCGATTTTAAAAACAGAAATGTTATATTTAGTCTCAACTTAAACACAGTAAACAGAAGTTTTCAAAAGTTAGTAACTTTCTATTTTAAAGGTTGGCAGCAAATAATACGTCAATTTTTTTATATCAATAACAAAAAATAATTTCAAATTTTACAATAGAAGTGTTTAAAAAAATTTGCTAAAAAATGTGTATTTCAAGTTGCATAACGTTGAATAAAAACAAAAAGCAAATAATCTACAGCTAGGCAACTCTTTATACACCAACTCATGTATTTTAAGTTGCATAACGTTAAACACACAATTCTTTAAATAAATGTCAAAGAGTTACACCAGAAATTCCAGAAATTTGCGTATTTTAAATATTTTTTTTTATTTTTAATTTAAATACAATAACTAGAGTTTTTAAAAAACAGATAACTTTTTATTTTTGAGAGTTAGCAACAAATAAAACGTCAAATTTGTATTAGAAATGTCAAACAATATCACCAAAAATTGTAGATTCAAGTATTTTAAAATTGTTGCTTCACAAATATAACAAAATAGATGATTGAAATTAAATAATAATAATAAATAAATAGATAAATAAATAGCTAAAATAGGCAACTCTTTATACACCAATATGTGTATTCAAAGTTGCATAATAAAAATACAAAATTAAAGCATGATGCTAGGCAACCCTTTATACACCAAAGTAAAGTAGAACACATACTCGAATAATAAATAATTAATTTTAAAAATATTTGTTTATACCTACCTACAACGTGTTTTTTTTTTAATTTAATCAAAAATTTGATATTTTAGTTGAGTATTAATAATAAAAAATTATTAAAAAATAAAATTTGAACACTTCTTTGCTTTTAAAACAATTTATTTAAAGGTGCGGATTTTCTACGTATTATTTATTTATTAATTTAGATATATTTTGCAAGCTAATAATTGTTATAAACAATTTTGGTGCGTTCACAACACTATTAGTTATTACAATTGCCAATTTCGGTATTAAATTAAATTAAAGAAAAAAAGATTTGTAGTCTGTACATGATTATTTATTGCTATTTTATTTATTTAAATATTGTAAAAACACTCGTAGAGTAAAATATTTAAAAAAATAAAAATAATAGAAAGAATATAGCTTAAAAAAAAAATTGCCGTAATTTTCTCTCCCTTTCAACAAACCTCTTCAACACCACTTCTATTAAGTAGTTTAAATTCTAAACGATCAAAAATAGCAACTTCCTAATAAATCCTCCAAGTGTTTAACTCCAGATGGCGTACTCCATCTACAATATCACAAAACATGCGCGTCTACCACTTGTATTGATTGCAAAAACCCTCCAAAAAATTGATTTAGCAATGCGTTAAAATGTTATCAAAAAAATTCTTTTTTATTGTTGTTATCACAGTTGTAATTTGTGTAAATAGAGCACAAGAGAAAGTCACTAAACAACACCCTGAATTACCAAATCTGTAAGTAATTAATTTATTGAAAAAACACCCTTAAAAAAATTTTTTTTAATGAAAATAGAGTCAGAAGTTGGGCCCAAAAATTAGGAGGTGAGCTTTGGCATTTTGGGGAGTTAGTTACACGAAGAACAAGGGTTAATGAGGTATTTTTGAATTTTTTTCCGACTTAAAATGTGTTTAAATTTTTTTTTTTTTAGAGTTTTAAAAGACATACAGTTATTAAAGAAGAAAGTGGTGAAACAATCCTGAAAGCAATTCATGAAAAAATCTATAATATGACTAAAGAAAAAGTCGAAGCTGTTAAGGTACAACAACTAATTTAATTAAACTAATTTTTATTTATCTACTAATTAATTCCTAATTAGAGAATCATGGATATAGCAGAAGAAGCAGCTAAAGCCCAAAAAGAAGATGATATCAACGTTAATTACCAATTTATCAACGCCAAAAACCTAACAAATTCCGCCCCAAATAACACCGAAGAGCCCCAAGAGGTAATTTCGAAAATACATATGCACTCAACATCAATTTCGACAGTTTCGAAATGCAAAATAGCAACTATTTATATTTTTATTCGATTCTGTAGCTAATTCTCTTTCAATTGGCGCCAAAATATTAAAAATTGGTTTATTTGTTTAGAAGTTAGAGTCAGTCAAATGATGGAATTTTCGAAATTTTTGTTTTTGATCTTTAAAAATTCTAAAAAAAATTTTAAAAAACATTTTTTAAATGCAATCAATAGCTTATCAAATATTCTTTTAAACGCTGTCAAACACTTAAAAATCGGGTCATTTGTTTAGAAGCTAGAGGCAATCAAATGATGGGATTTCCAAAATTTTTGTTTTTGACTTTGAAAAATTCTAAAAAATGTAAAAAATTAGATTTTTTTATGTAATCGATAGCTCATCAAAAACTCTTTCAAGCTGCGTTAAACACCTAAAAATCAGTTCTTTTGTTTAAAAGTTAGAGCCAATCAAATAATGGAATTTTCGCAATTTTTGTTTTTGACCTTAAAAAATCCTAAAAAAAAATTTAAAAACCATTTTTTAAATGCAATCAATAGCTTATCAAATATTCTTTTAAACGCCGTCAAACACTTAAAAATCGGTTCGTTTGTTTAGAAGTTAGAGCCAATCAAATAATGGAATTTTCGAAATTTTTGTTTTTGACCTTGAAAAAATCTAAAAAAAATTAAAAAAACATTTTTTAAATGTAATCTATAGCTTATGAAATACTCTTTTAAACACCGTTAAGCACTTAAAAATCGGTTCATTTATTTACAAGTTAGAGCCAATCAAATGCTGGAATTTTCAAAATTTTTATTTTTGACTAAAAAATCAAAAAAAAATAGAAAAAAACACTATTTTTTTATGTTTCAGGTCCGACAAGACTACGACGACTCGTTTATCTCGACTGATCGCCGATTTGAAGCAATGGTCCAACCTGATGAACTTGAAGGCTACCAACAAGACCAAGAAGACGAAGAGGAAGATTCAAAATTTGAAGAGAGCGAAATTGAGGCAAGTAGAAACGTCCCAAAATCGTGTTTTAATTCGAATTTAGGTCACTGATGGTAGTGAGAAGGACCCACAAGCCAGTCAAGTACCACAAACTGATCGGACCAAATTGCCGCTTTATCGAAATCGGAATTTTTATAATATTCCAGTAAATACGAATTTCAGTGCTGTGCATGTACCTAGTAATGTCTACGAAAGATGTAAGTAAAAAAAATAAAATAAATAATAAACAGAAATACAAAAATTATTAAATCAAAAAAACTTATTTCAAATTCAAATTTCGCTCAATTTATGACAATAGACGGAGAAATTTTAAGTTGGTAACTATGCTTAGACGTACTGGAACATTTGGTAAAAAAATCTTTGACACAAGTCAATAGAACAAGGTCTACGACAGATGTGAGACAAACAGAAATACAAAAATAATAAATCAAAAAAACTTGTTTGAAATTCAAATTTCGCGCATTTTATAACAGAAGAAAAAGAATTTTTGAGTTGGTACCTCTACCTAGAAGTATTAGTAGTCCAATTATCTTCCTACATTTCTTATCAATTGCTTTGATTGCAATAGCAGTAAATAAAAAAAATTGAGAACGAAAATTTTAGGTTAAAAGTAATTTTTCTGCATTTCTCCAAAACTACAAATTGGATTTTAATAAATTTAACACCAATCGAAAGATCTCAAAATTATGTATTTTGTGTATTTTTTTCAAATTTTTTTATCAAGTTTTTTAGAAAATATCTACAAATAAAAAAATTCTAAAAAAAAATATAACCTCCATAACTTCAAAATTATTTGGAATTTTGTACTTTTCTGATTATTAATGGATTACTCGCATTATTTTCTGTCAGAAAATGTCAAAAAAGTCGCATTTTGAGCGGTATATTTTATAAAAAATTGACAAAATTTAAAAACTGTGTCAAAGACTTAATAATTTAAATAAAACAAAAATTTCAAAACACAAAAGGGCAATTATTTATATTCATTCGATTCTCTAGCTAATTCTCTTTCGAATAACGCCAAAATTTTAGAAATCGGTCAATTGGTTTAGAAGTTAGAGTTAGTCAAACGCTGAAATTTTCAAAATTTTTTTTTGGCCTTGAAATATTCTAAAAAAAATTAAAAAAAAACATTTTTTATGTAGTTGATAGCTTATCAAATGCTCTTTCAAACAAAGTCAATCACTTGAAAATCGATTCAGTTGTTTGAGAGTTACAGCCAATCAAACACACTAAAATTTTCAAAATTTGTTTTTGACCTTGAATATTTTTAAAAAATTGCAAAATTTTTTTTTATAATGTAATTGATAGCTTACCAAATGCTCTTTCAAAAACCGTTAAGCACTTGAAAATCGGTTCATTTGTTTTGAAATTAGAGCCAATCAAATTCAAATCTTCCGCGATTACAGAACAAATTTCAGTTGGCAACACTTTTAAAAAGGTGGCCAAACAAGCGAAACACAGTTACTTTAATTTGATTGATTTATAGCAGCTGCTTTATACATTCCAGTGATTTTCTTGTTGCTACTTCACATAATTTTTTATTTCTGTTTATTACAAGCCTTCTTTTGTCGCGCCGCCATTTTGTTTTAATAAAAATTGTAGCAAAAGAAGTAATTTCTGGAATAATCTGGTCCGAACTACTTGATAAGACATTCAAAAGTAACTACAAACTAGATCCGACTCTTTCCTGGCAATATTTCGGTAGTTCCACAGGTTTTATGCGTCAATTTCCAGGTTAGGCAACGTGACAAACCCAAAAGTTACTAAATTAGAATATTTGTAGCAATGATTTGGTCACAGGACCCGATTGATTTATTTGATTGCCGTACTAGATCCTGGTATATAGAAGCAGCGTCATCACCAAAAGATGTAGTAATTCTCGTTGATCGTTCTGGCAGCATGACAGGGATGCGAAGGGAAATAGCACGGCATGTCGTTCACAACATACTAGATACTTTAGGAAACAATGATTATGTTAATATCTTCACGTTTAGTAATACAACAGATCCGTTAATTGAATGTTTTGATAACATGTTAGTCCAAGCTAATCTAGCAAATGTTCGCATTCTTAAAGAAGGAATGAGTGATTTTAAAACTGAACAAATTGCAAATCTATCTCTAGCTCTTGTTACCGCATTTCAACTTCTTGAAGAGTACAGAAATGAAAGCAAGGGTGCCAACTGTAATCAAGCAATTATGTTAGTAACTGATGGTGTCCAAGATAACTATATGGAAATTTTCAAAGACTACAATTGGGACAATTTACCATTTATTAATGTCAGAGTTTTTACATATTTAATAGGACGTGAAGTCTCTGATGTAAGAGAAGTTAAATGGATGGCATGTGCTAACCGAGGTTATTACGTTCATTTAAGTACTTATGCAGAAGTAAGAGAAGAAGTCCTTCAGTATATACCGGTCATGGCACGTCCGATGGTACTGAACGCAAATCAAAAACCTAACCCGACTTGGAGTCCAGTTTATGCTGACGTAACTGATCCTAAATTAACCAACTGGTTGTGGATAAACAGAGAACGAAATAAACAAAGAGAAAGACTTTTAACGTATTTCGGACGGAAAAAAACACTTCTAACATCGGATGAACAAGATAAGAAGTTTGTACATCAACAGAAATACGTAAGTACTACCAACTGGAGAAAATGAAAACTAAAAATAACCTTGTAGAAACAAGATAACTACGGAGAATTACAGACTTACCGCCTGATGACATCAGTGTCTTTACCAGTCTATGATAGAAAACCTCGTGCGGTAAGTACAACTTTTCAGTACTGATTTTAAATAAAAAAAATTTGGGAAGAGTGTTGAATGTTATAATGTCTACAGAATATCACCGAAAAAATTCAAATCAACGAAGCCATTTGGATAAGTATAACACGCGAGGTAAACTCGGTTTTTTTTCTAGTGTTTAGACTCGTTGTGGCAGGATTTAGAAGGGTGGCAGCGCCTGATTTTAGGTAGATTTAGTTCCAGAAGAAATGTAGTTTCTAGTCCTAGATTTAGATTTTAGTAATGCTGAGTAGATCTAGATCAGAATCTGACTCATCTAGATTTAGACAAGACTCAAATTTTTCAGGAACGTGTTGCAAATTTACTTGGAGTTGCTGGAACTGATATTCCAATTGAGTACATCGAGGCATTGATGTTACCCTATAGAGTAAATTCCGTTTACCCCACCTTAAAAAAAATTAAAACGTTTTTTTCTAGCTTGGTGTTAACGGTTATGCGTTTATTGTTACAAATAACGGTTATATTTTAACGCATCCGGATTTACGACCTGTGGTAAGTCACAATTTTTTTTTCCTGGTTTTACTAATTTTGGAAAGTAACAGTTTCAAGGTATTCTCAAACCAGCGTATAACCGTGTTGATATGATCGAAATTGAAATTCTGAATGATGAGAGTGATCCTCGGAATTTCAGTGAACAAATGCTCGAATTTCGACGAAGAGTTGTTATGCAGGAAAAGGGTGACATCACTTTACAAGTCAAAAGCCATATTGATGAAATGGTAAGTACTTTTGACACTTGTGATATAGTTGAGAGCAAGTAACGTTATAAAATGCAATCGGGTATATGCAACCATGTATTACATTAAAATAAGATATGCAACCAGTTATATAGTAACGTATAATTAATTGTATAAAACCGGTTGCAGTTTATGACGTCAGGGCATGCCTAGTTAATTCACAATGACGTCAGTTGATTACTTTTGTGAAAAAGTAGCAATATGACAGCTACAAAAAAACAGTGTCACCACTAGTTTTTAAAATTAGTAAAATCTTGCCTCCAATTCTCAAAATTTGAAAAAGTAATTATCTACGGCTCCAAAAATTAGTAAAATATTTGCACTTTTTGACATTGCAGCGCCGTCTAGTGACAGGCACCCGTCATTACTACTACATGGGAGTGAACAACACTCCCTTCAGTCTTATTGTCTCTCTACCTGCTAAATACGGCTTTAATAAAGTCGAATATCCTGTAGAGAATGACATTCACCGAATGAGGTCTAATGATAAGATTGATAAGAGTGAAGGATGGCTTCCACAGTTTTTCACCGGGAATTGGACGCTGCATCCTGATTGGTAGAATTTTCAAATTTTCCCGCCTTGCTATTTCCTCCAAAAATTTTTTTTAGGCATTACTGCCGCTATTTGGATAATCGCTACGAATTTGAGACTCCTGAAGAGGAGTTTTTGCATTTTTTGAAAAAAATTGAAGGCACTAAGTGGAAATGGGTCGAATGTGAGTTACACTACCCCATTAGAATTTTTTTTTATCTGTGATTTCAGGTGATCGTGGCTTGATTATTAAAGTTGTAGCAGATGCTAAAATAACGTCTTGGTTCAGTGAAAATATCACAAATTCAAATAGTAGCAAAGAAGAGAATGGGTAAGTCACTTTTTTGCACTTGTGCCGTACACTAACTCACTCTAATTTTACCTCTTTTTTTCTTAATAAAAGACCCATAGCTATGTTGATGGCTTTAATACCAAGGTACAGTACCATCATTGGTCAAAAAACGTTGATAAATAGTTATTTGCGATGTATAGAAGTGATCGTACGGGAGCAACGCTGCTTAATGTCACAACAGACTGGCAATTTTCAAATTTTTTTGTTTATTTCTGACATAAATGCGAATTTCTAGGTCAACAGAAAGTCTTCTTCAAATTTTGGTGATGTTTAAACAGCTGTAACTTTTTTTTACCTAGAGCAAGAAACTTCATTTTTTTACACAGACATAACACTGTTATTCTTAGTATTTAGTATTAATTTCAGCTTAATACCTCTTGTTGTTTCAAAGAAAATAAATAAAAAGTAATTCTAGATCTGTTTTTGTAGTTGCTACAACATTTTTTTTTTTGTCTAGGGATAAATTCATTCGTCGTTTTGGTATCACTGTTGCGTTCCTTGCTACACATAGTGGATTAACAAGATGGCAGGATTTCCCACAAAATGTCGATGCTATTGCTAGAGAAGAACCGTAAGTTATAATATTAGATAATAGATGTAGCTACTGTTTCTGTGGTTGCAATTGATTTATGACAGCTGCTTTAGAGACTCTAATATTTCTGAAATAACTCGATTTTAATTCAAATTTCCCGCGATTATCAAACAGAATGAGACTTATTATCAAATCAGTAAAGCAGTCGCTATAAATCAGCTGCAATTCTAGTCCGTACTATCTAACCTCCCCAAAAATAGGAGTTTCAGACACTTTCATATGCTTCACAATAAAGCAATTGATGAAATTTGGTATAAAAGAGCAGTAGAGTATCATTATATTGATCCGACTGCTTATATTTATTCCGTCCCGTTTGATATCGGCGATGAAAACAACACTTTACTGACTGTTAGTCATGCAATTTTTCGTGAAGATGGTGGTAAGAAAGCACCAGCAGCTGTGATTGGTTATCAGTCGTATCATTCGGCACTTTATACACTCTTTCGGAACATAACAACAAGCGTAAGTAATAATCCGTACCAATTTATAACAGCCCGGTGGTTTGTTTGAATAGACCGGGCTGTTATAAATCAGTTCGGATTATTTTATAATAGGCATTTTTAGAAAAATTCTCGTTTTTTTTTTTTGTAGTGTGGAGACATCCCATGTAAGCGAACTTGTGAAACCGACGAACTTGATTGTTTCCTCTTAGATGATAATGGTTATATCATTGTAAGCGATGACTTAACCCAGACTGGTTATTTTTTCGGGAAGATTCGTCCCGATATTATGAGTTTTTTAGTAGATGAGAATATCTATAAAGTGACCCGAATGTATGACTATCAGGGATTATGTCCAGAAGAGCATGAAAGTCCAAATCCAGCTGGTAAAATCTGGACGGTAAGTAACTCCAATTTCTGAATTTCTAGCACTCATCCTTGCCTTCCTACCAGCCCTTGATGACATTTTCGTACTTCTTGAATTGGATTTTCAACTTTCTTCTGACATTTACACCAACACTGACACTCAGCACTGAAGACATGTATACACTGTATCATCGGGCAATTAAAGAACATTTGAAATATGCACCGTGTGATTATGAATTCTATTCGTATAGTTTAAATCGGGCTGGGAATTTTCAAACTATTGCTGATTGGTAAATTTTACGAGAAAAGGCAGAGCGACAAAATGGCTAAATCTGGTCGAATTTAGCAGTTGTTAAGAGGTTTAGAGTATGCTCAATTCGAACAGTTTAGTCACAATCAGTGCCGTAGCAAGCGCCTGGCATTATATATGTAGCCTCCGGCTCTAAAAAAATCGTAAATATCGCCTTAGGCCCTAAAAAATTTAAAAACATTGTCTTCGACTTGCAAAGGTTAGAAATATAGCCTCCAGCTCTAAAAAGTTTGTAAAATATTGCTTTCGGCTCCAAAATTTAGTAAAATTGTTCCCTAGCCGCCTTGCTGCAGCACTGACCGGCCGAATCACATTCTAACAATCTTCAAAACCGTGATTTGAACTTCTTTTAAGGAACATCTACGCCACAATTATCAATCATACCAATTTAGTTCTTCTCGTTGTTGATTATAAAGCCGCCGGCTTTGAAAACACCACAATTTTAGCCGACTTTACTCAAATTACATACGATACTCGATGGGAATGTCGAGTTGAAACAAGCAGATTTGCCAGAAAACCGTACCAAACGTGTTATAATCACGTCGAAATTAATGTAAATTTAAGGTTTTTTCGTTTTGTTACTAACAGTGTCTTGTAGGAGACTGAAATTGCGGCTTGTGGATGCTCTACTATATTTTTTTTATTACCTCTCCTACTTCTAACTCTTCTTGTGATTTAAAAGCTTAGTTTTACGCACATAATCTTTCCCTTTATTGGACTAGAGCAACGTTCTTCTATCTTCTACGTTCAGTCACTGCTGAATTAGATGTAGATGCACTGTCTCACTACTTCTTCTAATCTTTCTTGAGTGTTGTTTCTAGCCGTATTTTTAGTTAATTATTCGACCACAACAACCTTCTATCTTGCTGAATTAGTTGTGGATACACTACTATCTCCTTCACTACTTCTTCTACTCCTTCTTCTTTTTTTTAATATAATTATTGCACTGTTTCTAGCTGTTGAAACACGTCTCTTTACTTATTTACAAGACCACAGCAACCTTCTTCTATCTTCTACATTCAGTTACTCCTGAATTAAATACGGATGCATTAGTAGCTTTTTCTCACTACATCTTTTGGTTCTTCATCTTCTATTTAAATTTTGGATCAGTTTCTACTCGTTGAAGCACGTATCTTCACTTATTTATTGAACCTCAATAACCTTCTTCTATCTTCTACGTTCAGTCACTGCTGAATTAGTTGTAGATGCACTACTGTCTCTCTCATTACTACTTCTTCTTCTTCTAATTTAATTTATCGCTGTTTCTAGCTGTTGAAACACGTCTTTTCACTTATTTATTGAACCACATCAACCTTCTTCTCTTTTCTACGTTCAGTCACTCCTGAATTCAATATAGATGCACTACTATCCTTTTCTTTTTGCTTCTCTTACTTCCTTTTCGCTGTTTCTTGCTGTTGGAGCCTCCATCTTCACTTATTCATTAGAGCATAGCAACTTTATTCTATTTCCTTTGTTCAGTCATTGCAGAATTAGATGTAGATGCACTCTCTTCTTCTTCTTCTTTTATTTAAATATTGACGCTGTTTATAGCCGTATCCTCAGTTATTTATTGGACCACAACACACAACAACCTTCTATCTTCTACGTTTAGTCACTGTTGAATTAGATGTTGATACACTGCTGTCTATTTCTCACTAACTCTCCACACTTTCCTTTTCTTCTAATTTTAAATTTTTAGCGCATTTTACAAACTTCTTTTCCCTTGTTTTTAACCGTCCAAGCACCTACCTTAACTTCTTCTATCTTCTACGTTCAGTTTTTCTTCTTCTATCTACCTGCCCTACTCCTTCTTTTTCTTCTAGTTTAAATTTTGTCGCATTTTACACACTTCCTTTCCCTTGTTTCTAGCCGTTCGAGCACCTATCTTCACTTATCCATTGGACCACAGCAACCTTCTTCTATCTTCTCCGTTCAGTCACTGCTGAATTAGAATCCTTGTCATACCCAGAAGAAGAGCACGAGATTCATACTTATGACACAGAACATGAATACGAAACTGAAACAACCGAACAACCATCACGACTTACAGAAAAAGAATTTGATCAAAGAGTAATCATAAAGAAGACTAAACCAGAACCTTGTGATTATGAAATGTGGCTTTATACTCTAGTGCATTACACGGAAAAGAATTTCGGATCGAGTGGTTACAACAAAGCAATGACTGATGACTGTACAAGACCTTTCATAGTTCAAAGAGTTTTTAGTAGTAATATGATTCTTCTGGTTGTTAACAGTGTTTGTTGGGAGAAGGAAAACACAATGGCAAAGATGCCTGATCCTGTTGAAGTTGATTATAATATGTCTCTGGCATGTTATAGAGCACTTTTTAATAATTTCACAAGAAGACACTATATGAGCTGTATTAATAGAAACGTCAATGTAAGTCTTCTAAATATTCTTCTAGATACTGCAATTTTTTGTTTTAGGAAAGTGAAATCAAGCTTTGTGGTGACGCTTCAACTGCTTCATTATCACCGTTTCTTCCTTTTCTTTTACTCATCATCAGGAATTTTATTTAGATTTTCTAAAAAACCAAATCTAAAAAATATCTGTGATCAACTCGATTTTTCTCATATTTTTTCTTGTTTATTTGTCATTATGTAATGCTCAATAAATACTTTGGAATAAAATTGTGTTTGTTCACAACTAATATTGATAAAAGGAGAGTGAATTACAGTTTCTGTATCGATTTTCGATGACATTGAATAGCTTCGAATTGATGGAAGTCGGGGTTCCTGGTTGGGAGGGTTCAGGGTTCAAGTGGGAGACATCTGCGGGTGATTTATATGCAGAAAAAAAGAAAAATGTTTGGACAAATATTTAAAGAAACGGGTTAAAATAACCGACTCGTAATTTTCAAGTTATATTCAGTTATTTCACTTGATAGAGCTTCTTTTAAATTTTATAAAGCTTACTCTACTAATTATAAAAAAATTCTTTATATATATATATATATATTAATTTCTCTTGTTTTAGAAACTCACACATCTTGTACATGTTTTTTAATATAGAGCAACTTTAAATTAGAATATTACAGTCGCTAATTACAGTTTTATTTTGCAAATTGCCATGGAAACAAAGATTTAAATTCGTTTCTATTCTAACTTGCTGTAGACAAAATAATTTTTTTTTTCTCTATTAGAATATAAACCTGGTGGGATTAGTGCGCCCCCACATTTCTAATTAACTCCAAATCCGTTTGATGACAACGAAAACTCATAACTACTCAATAAATCGAAATTGTGTAGGTTTCTGTTTTAATTAAACCCAATCAATGACTTCAGATTCTAATTAATTTGACGGCTTTTTATCATATTTTTTTTATTTCTCGAATATTTTTTCCGGCTTCATTCAGACGACTTAAAATTTGTGAATCAATGACACAAGTTCATCAAACCTAAAAATTGTTCTCTAGGAAATAGTTAAAAGTGAAATCACGTACTCACCCAAAAAAACAATAGGGGAATTAACAGAAAAAAAAAATTGACGATTGTGTGTGTTACACTTATGTAAGTCTGTAAATGTATGTGTGTAATATGTAATAGAGACGACCCAATTTTGTAATTTACTTTTGCTAAATTTAATTTCGGTTTTTACATGACTTTTTTGAATTTTTTAATTGGGAAACTCAACGTCAGTATCGACAGTTTTTTTCTCAAATAGAAAAACAAGCCTTTTTATAGGTTGTCTATATTTAGATGAATTTACAAATTAGTTTATGAGGGATTTAACAAGGGTGGTTGTAAAGATAAGTGAACCCTATTGTTACTGAAGCTACCAGCAAACAGAACCGTATTAAAATTCAGGAGCTGGGGTTTCTTTATCAGTGAGGGACCGAAAAATTAATACCTTTATCGCACTATAAAATTCATCCAAATATAGGTAACCGATATAAAATATTTATTGTAGTGTAAATTATTTTACAACAAAAAAGTCTAGAAGAAATGGAAAATAAAAACTCAAAGATCATTTAAAACAAAAAAAAAATCTGGAAGATTGAAAAAAACTACTTTTAAAAGTAAAACAACAAAAGAAGTTTCTAAAAATGCAAAAATAATTCTGGCAGAACAAAAGAAGATTTTGGGAAAGCTCGATCAACGGCATTTGGAAGAAATAGAATATGAGACGACAATTAAAAGATAAAGAAGAACTTGAGAAACGACGATTAGGAGAAAGAGCAAAAACGTTTCTAAAGAAGCATCAACGATTGGAAAGAAAATAAAAATTAAAATGAAAGAAGATGTTGCAAGAGAAAAGAAAGAGTATAAAAGAATTAGAAGAAGAAAACTAAACAAAAAACTCTCAAAAAGTCAAGTTTTTAGTAAAATAGGAACAGTACAGTACATTAATAAATTTCTATAAGGTTCTAAATATTCTCCAGTAGTTCTATATAAAAAAATAGAAGCTCTAATATTGCGCTATTAATTTAAAATATCTCGACTAAATGATTTCTAAACTATAAATTTTAATAAAAGAAAAAACTGAAATTAACTTATTCATTTCCTTTTTTACATCAAGAGCAATTTTAAGAACAATTTATGTATAATTTGAGTGTTAGTAATATATAAAAAGCTGTTAATAAAGGAGCTCTAGCTCCTAGACAGTACAATTTTCACCTCTTTCTATCTCATTTTTATGTAGAACAATTTAAATTTTTAGAACGTCTTTTATTTGTTATATCTTTTTATATTGTTCTTTCGCTTTTCAAACTGATTGTGATATTTTTCTCTTGATTTTCCTTAAGTCAAACAGGAATTAATCTGTCAGAAACAAAATTTCAAACAATAAAACTCGATAAAAGTAGAAATTTTAAAAAAACCGTAATCTGTTTACGTTTCTTCGCTTTAAAAATCAGGTTCTAGTTCATCTCAACCTATTTAAAAGTAGCACAATTGCGTTTAAATATTATTCTCATATGACCAACCAACTCGTTATCGTGAATGAGAGCATAAATTCTTTACTCTCTTTAAAAAAAATAAATACTTAAGGGAGAAGAACGGAAGTTAGATGTCTGGCAGTCAGCCAGATTTTCGACCTGAGACAATGTGAGAAATCGAAATCAACTCAAGCTCTATTAATAGTTGTTTTGATTGTTTATTCATGTCACGTTTTGTGAAATGATGATAAAAGGAGTGAATTTCCATTCAGATTAGAGCTTTATTATGTCACGGTCTTTGTAACAATTTTTTTTTTATTTGAACAACATTGTCTGTAGAAAACGGAAGCGGAAAAATGCATTGAGTGCACTTTCTTTGAAGGAAATCGGACCGTGATAACACATAATAACTGACTTGGCCGTTTTTAATTTTTATTAGAGCAGATAGAGGTATTTTTAAACACGTCTGTGTCTGCTTTATTGTGTCATTGTACGAAGTAAATAAACTATAACTGCTGATACAATAAATAGAAATTTGAAAATTAGAAAAAATTAATTAATTAAGCCATTTGAGGTGACTACTTTGGTGTCGTATCCCTTCTTGTTTTATTCTTAAAGTTAGAATTAACCTTCAAAAATCGCATTTTATTGTTTATTAAAATTAGAAACAAATTTTGTTAATTTATTTTAATTAATTTAGGCAAAAAACTTGCGTTACCTTTATAGAACCTGACCTGAATAATTTCATTTTCCTCTCTCTTCCTCTTCTATCCCAAAATAATTTTGTAATTCGTTTATAAATACTTAGACATAATTAAAATTGCTCTATTTTCTTTGATTTATTAAATTCAAGGACGTTTTAACTAATACGTAATTTGGGTATTTTCAAATTTCACATCATAAAATTAAAGAAAAAATCTCAAAAAACCCACCTTTGTTTACAAATAAGATTCTAGAGGAAATTTCTCACATTAGAATAAAATTTTAGTAAATATACTGTTATTCAACATAAAAATATTTTAACCACAAAATGATCATAAATAAAGTCAAGGGATTGTGGTTGGTTTTTTAGACAAAATTAATAAATAAGACAGTTAATTTGATTTAAAAAAAATAGTTGTCACAATAATTTGACAACGGCCAATCACAGATTGTTAATTTGTGCCGTTGCTAGGAAACAAAATTGTTTATTTAATTTAGTATGACATAGAGAAGTGTCACAGAAAGTTGTTTGTTTATAGAGCAAATTATTTCTTTACGAAATTGTACTGTCTAAGAGCTAGAGAGCCCCAAAGTTAGAAATTAAAATTTATAGCTTTTGATAAAGTACTAGTAGGTACTATTAAATTATAAATAAATTGTTATTAAAATTGCTTAAAATACACTGAAAAAATTACTGAAAATTTTAAAATTCTTATTTTAAAAACAATTTTGTTGTCAACTTTGTTAGTCTCCCATCTTGAACCCTTAAACAGTCACATATTCACCGCACCGCCATCATGTTAAACACAACGTTGCGCTCCTTTTCACTCAGATATCCATCAATTGTATCAATTTTTCTATTTTACATTTAAATGTTTTGGCAAACTTGAATTTACTTGTCAGATTTGTTTATTTTTCTTTATCTTGTTCTACTATCCTCTAATTTCAATTTGTGTCAAGATCAATTCACGGAAAGGCCTCCTCACTTTATTAAAAAATCATTTATAAATAGGACCACTTATTTTGTCATCGGTTGTGTTTTTCCCTGTCATAATTTGAAAATGCTAAACCTTCCATTACCCACAGGAAATTTGCTACAAAAATAAAGTTTTACTCTAATTTCCCAAGGAGAAAATTTTTTCCTAAGAAATCTGATGTCAATAACCCGAAAAATGTGACCTTGTCACCTATCAAGGCTACCAACAAACACTCTTCATTTTGTTTTTCAGGAATGAATAATCAGCAGGGATTTACAAAGTTCCAAGTAGTTGATAAGCGATAAAAACATTTTCTTCATTCCAATAACGACGTAAATAAATTTTTTTGCAAAGAACCAATTGGCATTAATCCCGAGGATTTGACCTGTTATTGAAGGACACACATTTTCATTTCATGACCTACTCAATGTGTCAACCACTAAAAAATATTTTTGGACGGAAATAACCTCAGACTTGTAGGGTGATTGATAGATTTTTTTTAAATAGAGATTAAAATGATATTAAATGACAATAAGGAAGTGATTTTGTAAAGAAATGTGTCATAATCAAATGTTAAAAGGTCAGTAAGAAAATGTAATTAATTTTAAATGTTGGTAACACTGTTTGTGTGTTTGTTTTTTTGGCATAGACGGTATTGGTTGACTTTCTAAGTAAGAAATTGTTTGTCAGTTCCGTGTATGTTTTCCACTTTTATATAAATATTATATAATTTTAAAAATACAGAAATGAAATAGAAGACTGTAAAAATAACGTGTATTACTAATATTTATATTTTTATCAAAATTTTAAATTACTAATTTTAAAAGCAAGAGACAAATAAGATATTGTTTTCTAATTTTGAAATCGGAAAATATCATTTTACTAATTGTGAAGCTAAAGGCAATAGTTCTCTTTTGTTTTAAATGACTAAAAACAAAAGCAACATTTTTTTACCAATTTTGTAAATCAAGGACGACAATTTACTAATTTTGAAGCTGAAAGTAATAAATACAAAAGCTGTATTTTCAATACTAGAAGCTGGAGGCAACAAATTACTAATTTTTACAATTTCTACACATTTTAATGATTTAGCGAGTCTGAGGCTCTATTTTAGGAATTTTTTAGAGCCGCCATCACTGGATATTTGTGCAACTTAGATAATAAAAAATTCTTTGTCTTTATATTGTTATTATCATTCAAATTATCGCTTGCTTTGTTTGATCACTTATCAAATGTTTACGAAAAAAATGTTATTATTTTAATTTCGTATGATCTACATGAGTAATTGTTTTTCATTGATTACATTTGTTTACTAGAAAATGAATAAAAAATTATAGATAAAATTACGAAACGAAAAGTCGTCAGATTTTTTTGTAATAACAATTATTTATATTGTGAAATTGTGTTAAGAAAAAAAATATTTGTCAATCGAGAAGTGAACTTAATTTTTTTAACACATTTCTGAAAATTAATTACTTCCGCATTAATGAATATTCAAAATTCAAAAAAAAATTTATTGACGCATTTTATTTATAATTAAATTGACGTTTTTGATTGTCCCGAAAAATCCAAATCTTCTATTAATAGCACGCACTTTCTATTTTTTCCCAATTCTTTGTCCTTCTGTTATTATTTCTATTCTCTCTCTATATATATATTTTTTTTGTTCTTTGTCTCTATTACCTTGAGAAACACGGAAGCAAATCAGATTTTGCGAGTCATTATTGCTTTATTTAGTTTGTTGATTATCTTCTTCAATCTTTAAATCGACCTTTTAATTCGTTTCGTTCAAAGTGTCGCCAACAATGCGGAAACCAAATCTAAATTTTGATCAAACGGTTTTACTAAAAGATTTCGATGAAAGCTTCGAGCTGTAAATTTTTGTCAATTTGCGAAATTATAAACACTTCAAAAATAGTTTTATTGAATCAAGAAGTGTTCTAGAAAAGCAGGATATATCGGGTGACTACCAAAATAAAGTAAGCCACGATTTTTTAAACTTTCTAAATTAAAAACTGCTTTAGAAAAGCAGGACATATTAGGTGACTAATCAGAGTAAGACACGATTTTTAAAACCTTCTGAAACTCTTAAAACTATTTTTATTGAATCAAAAAGTGTCCTACAAAAGCAGAATATATCAGGTGACTCCCAAAATATGTAGTCAGGGTAAGCCATGATTTTTTTAACCTTCAGAATCTCTCAAAACTGTTTTTATTGAATAAAAAAGTGTTCTAGAAAAGCAGGATATACCGAGTGACTACCAACATATTCATTCAGAGTAAGCCACGATTCTTAAAACCTGAAACTCTTAAAACTATTTTTATTGAATCAAAAAGTGTTCTACAAAAGCAGAATATATTGGGTGACTCCCAAAATATGCAGTCAGGGTAAGCCACGATTTTTTTAACCTTCTGAATCTCTCAAAACTGTTTTTATTGAATAAAAAAGTGTTCTAGAAAAGCAGGATATACCGAGTGACTACCAATATATTCATTTAGAGTAAGCCACGATTTTTTAACCTTCTGAAACTCTTAAAACTATTTTTATTGAATCAAAAAGTGTTCTACAAAAGCACAATATATCGGGTGACTCCCAAAATATGCAGTCAGGGTAAGCCACGATTTTTTAACCTTCTGAATCTCTCAAAACTGTTTTTATTGAATAAAAAAGTGTTCTAGAAAAGCAGGATATACCGAGTGACTACCAATATATTCATTCAGAGTAAGCCACGATTTTTTAACCTTCTGAAACTCTTAAAACTATTTTTATTGAATCAAAAAGTGTTCTACAAAAGCACAATATATCGGGTGACTCCCAAAATATGCAGTCAGGGTAAGCCACGATTTTTTTAACATTCTGAATCTCTCAAAACTGTTTTTATCGAATAAAAAAGTGTTCTAGAAAAGCAGGATATACCGAGTGACTACCAATATATTCATTCAGAGTAAGCCACGATTTTTTAAACTTTCTAAATTTTTTTAAGTAGTTTTATTGAATTAAAAACTGCTTTGGAAAAGCAGGACATATTAGGTGACTAATAAAATATTCATTTAGAGTAAGTCACGATTTTTAAAACCTTCTGAAACTCTTAAAACTATTTTTATTGAATCAAAAAGTGTTCTACAAAAGCAGAATATATTGGGTGACTCCCAAAATATGCAGTCAGGGTAAGCCACGATTTTTTTAACCTTCTGAATCTCTCAAAACTGTTTTTATTGAATAAAAAAGTGTTCTAGAAAAGCAGGATATACCGAGTGACTACCAATATATTCATTTAGAGTAAGCCACGATTTTTTAACCTTCTGAAACTCTTAAAACTATTTTTATTGAATCAAAAAGTGTTCTACAAAAGCACAATATATCGGGTGACTCCCAAAATATGCAGTCAGGGTAAGCCACGATTTTTTAACCTTCTGAATCTCTCAAAACTGTTTTTATCGAATAAAAAAGTGTTCTAGAAAAGCAGGATATACCGAGTGACTACCAATATATTCATTCAGAGTAAGCCACGATTTTTTTAACCTTCTGAAACTCTTAAAACTATTTTTATTGAATCAAAAAGTGTTCTACAAAAGCACAATATATCGGGTGACTCCCAAAATATGCAGTCAGGGTAAGCCACGATTTTTTTAACATTCTGAATCTCTCAAAACTGTTTTTATCGAATAAAAAAGTGTTCTAGAAAAGCAGGATATACCGAGTGACTACCAATATATTCATTCAGAGTAAGCCACGATTTTTTAAACTTTCTAAATTTTTTTAAGTAGTTTTATTGAATTAAAAACTGCTTTGGAAAAGCAGGACATATTAGGTGACTAATAAAATATTCATTTAGAGTAAGTCACGATTTTTAAAACCTTCTGAAACTCTTAAAACTATTTTTATTGAATCAAAAAGTGTTCTACAAAAGCACAATATATCGGGTGACTCCCAAAATATGCAGTCAGGGTAAGCCACGATTTTTTTAACCTTCTGAATCTCTCAAAACTGTTTTTATCGAATAAAAAAGTGTTCTAGAAAAGCAGGATATACCGAGTGACTACCAAGATATTCATTCAGAGTAAGCCACGATTTTTTTAACCTTCTCAATTTCTTAAAATAGTTTTATTGAAATAAGAAGTATTGTTTTAGTGTTTGTTTTGGCTCGTGTCTTTCTCAATCGGCTTCAAACAGGCCATAATTTATAATAAAACTTATAGATTTTAGTTTTCATAGCAAGAAAAATTAAAATAGTTGCTATAGTAATGACGTAACTTAACCTAAGCTAACCTCAAGTGTCATATTTTACACGATAAAGTTTTTCTAAAATAAAATATTTTGTTTGATTTTACAGGTGCCAAAAAGAAGTCTGTTGGCTACAATAATTTAGCAAGTTTAAAGCTGAAATTTATAAATAATTTTAATAATTTAAAATCGTTTCATTTCCCTTTTAAATTTGCTGAGTAATAAAATAAAAATCTAAAGTTTTCCATGTAATAAACTTGACACAAATTTGGATAGAACAAGTGTTTGAAAATCTGTTATAAAATATAAAATTAATGACTTATATTTTTTAGATTTTAGCTGAAAGAGAGTAGACTGATATTTTGCACAGATGCTTAATTTGGCTTGTCACAGGGCTAATGAACTTATAAAAATAGATTTGAGTGAAAAATCGTGAAAAATTTTGTCCGTTAGAGTAGTAAAGAGGGGAAAAAAGGCAGAATTAGTGCCATATTAGTGTCAGTGGGAAAATACGCAACGGTACAACTTGCAGAACTTCTTGCATCAATGACCTTGATTTAACAAATTTTCAAAACTAACGATACTAGATATTTATAGTCTTGTCAATCATCACCCAGTCTACAAAACAAAAATAGAAAATTAGTAAACGACAAACAAAAATATTTTATTTTTCACACAAAATTTGTAAAACACTTTTTAATTAATTAAAAACTACTTAATTCCACTACACAAGGTTATTAAATAATATGCTAAATAGTGTGCAAGAGATTCGAAATTTTTTTAATTAATTTCACAATAAAAAATGCAGGAAAATCGATTTAAATTTCGAAATGGAATTTCAAGGATTGCGTTTTATCAATTTCAAAATTCCAAAAATTTATTCATACTAGACGCTATTTATAATTACGTTGGCCTGATATTTAATAGCTGTTTTCGATAAATAAAGCGCGGAAAAATACAAACAAACAATTGCAAATTTCATGCTAATGAAATATAGGCGAACAGTAGAGGCTATGAACTGAAACATGTCACTTTCGTTGAGAAACTAGTAAAGATGTCTTGCATTAATTTATATATATAAAAAAATAACAAATATTGCTTTCAGTTCTTAGAAAACTAGTAAAATATTATTGCCTCTAGCTTCAAAATTAGTGAAATGTATACAAAATTAGAAGACAACATCACTATTGCTCCCAAAATATCACTTTTGTCTTTATTGTTATAAAAATTAATAAAAAACCTTGCCTTTTAAGCTCTAAAAATTAGTAAAGTATAGTTTTTGGATCCCAAAATAAAAAAACAATGTTTCTTTGTTTTTATTAATTTAAAAGTCAGTAAGAAATATCGCCTCTATCTTCTCAAATTTTCAGAATTAGTAAAATGTTTTTTCCACTTGCAAAATTAAAAACAATGCCTTTTACATTCTTTTTTAAATAGTTACCAATAAAAATTCGTAATAAATGTCGTTTTTGGTTTTATAAAACTAATTAATGTTGGTTTTGGGTTTTAAAACTAGTAAAATGTAGCCTTGGGCTTTGAAAATTGTAGTAAAACATTATTTTCTTCACTCCAAAATGTAGAAATCTGTTTAGACAACTTTCTTTATCAATTAAACATCTAAAAAGAAATGTCTCTTTTAGTTTTCAAAAAATTACGTCTTTGGATTTCAAAATTGGTAAAATCTTAATTATTGCCTCGTATCTCCAGAATTGTTTCGACTCGGCTGTTTGTTGCTATTAATTTGAAAACTAATAAGATTAAAATTAGAACTACTGAACTTAAAAATGCTACCTCAACTTTCCCAAAACACAAAAAATACTGGTTTTCTCGTTACTATTACTAATTTAAAAATTTATAAGAAATATTATTGACTCTGGGTTATAAAATAGGCCCCAAAAACCTGTGTCTCATGTTGCTACAATCATAATACATTGCTCCAATCTTGTTACAATATCGCCTCCGGCTTTTAAAATTAGTAAAATGTCTCCAGTTTTTTAGGTTTGCTGATTTAACACGTCTGACTTCTACGATTTGTAAAATTAAGTTTTCAGATTCAAAATCAAATAAAGTCTTGTCGCCAGTTTTAAAAATTAGTAAAAACATAAAATAAAATATTTTGAGCCGAATTAACACGTAATAAATCTGGTTTTATATCAAACTATTCTTAAAATTCAAATTTAAGTAACTTTAGTTGTTGTTTGGCTTGACTTTTGCAATAATTTATAATTTTTGGTTATCGTGTGAGTGTCTCAATGCCGATAAAAGTCTTTATTTGAAATTTTGACTAAATACAACTTCCCACAACTGTGCTATTCGTTTTTTATTATCGTTTTTTGAAGAAACAGGATTGATATCAAATCAGGGTTGGTAGCACACTTTAGAAAATTAAATTCTTGCTTATTACCTAATTAGAAATTCTTTATCTTAAATTAAAACCAGCTGGATTTTAATAACATCTGCTCACGAAACAATTTAAAAATTCCTTTGTTTAGTTCTTTGTCCGAAAATACAAGCAAACAATTTCGATTATGTTTATTTACATTTTATAAAACTTGTTTTACTTCCAGTTGATTTGATTAATTTATTTTCATCAAGGTAAGGAAAAACTAGATTAATTTTTAAAAATTAAATATAAACACACAATATTATTATTATCTATGGTTTACTAATTTATTATACGCAAGCATGCAACCTAGAAATTTTACTAATTTAGAAAAATGTTGTTAGTAAAAAAGAAAGTCATAAATCTATGCAATAATAGATAAATAAATAAGTCTAATAGAGATAGAGTAAATTTCCCTATTTATTTGTTTATTTATAGATGTATAATAACGCACCTGAGGCGCCATTTTTTATTTTAGTAAACACACCTTAAAAAACAAATTTGTGCACTCCAAATATTAATAATAATAATTAAATAACTCGATTTCCCCCGCTGTCATTTCAATATTTTTTTTGTTTGTTAAAGTTGGTACCACTTGTAAGAGCCCCCCTAATTTTTCAAGTATATTGTCTTTGGTCAGTCCCGAAATATCATTGACCTTGTAAAACATCTCGTCCCGGAAATGCGGGTCCGGGCGTCGCCATTCCCCCGGAAAAATTGGCAGATTTATCGTTGATACGTCGCCGGAAAATCTAAAGAGCGGCTATTGACCTTCAATAAATTGCCACAAGGGTGCGTCTGTTTTTTCGCAATACTGCCAACATAAATTTGTGATAATTTTCAGTCAATATTTGCTAAAATTAGATGAGGAATTGTTTGTAAATAGTTAGTTCTTGCGCAAACATGTTTGAAAACGATTAGGAGAAAATGCGTCAATTGGGGGTTGGAGGCGGTTGAGGTTCAAGGTCAGAAAGGGTTTCACAAGAAATAAAGGAATTTCTGAATTGTTTAAAGCTTGTTTAAGTGACTTAATACGTTTTTTATTTGAGATTCGTGTTGTTGTAATCAGGTACTTGTAATAATTACTATTTTTAAACTCCGATCTTTGATTTACAGAATTTACACGTTTAAATTGAATTTTATAAATATGTATGTTATACAACTGTAATCGCATTTTAACTCTATTGTATACTAATGTAAAAAAATTGAAGCAATGATATAACATTTTTTTTTTAATCAGTAAACAGTTATTTAAAAATTTAAAAGGCTTGCTAGTGCCTGAGGCAAAATTTTTTAGTGGATTGGTACAGGAATCTACAGGTGCGTCCATTGTTCTTAAATATTTGTACCTTCCGCTAGTCCCGTGTTGTAATAAACAATTTAATAATAAAAAAAACTATATTTGTTTATTACACTCCCCTATAGTTTGGCAACGTTTTATTAATTTTAGAAACAAAAAATTATGTTTTTTACTAATTTTTAAATAAATAAGGACAAAAATTTTTTAATTTTAACAGTGGAAGGCGATATTTTACTAATTTTAAAATATAGAAGTGATAAATCAGAAAATATTTTTTTATAACTTAGTAAACTAGAGAAGTAAAGACAACGTTTATAGTAATTTTTAAAGCCGAAAACGATATTTTAACAACTTTGGAGCTGATAAAGATACCATTTTTCTATTTTTATTAATTTTAACGAAATTTTTTAAAGCAATTTTAAGAGAATAAGGCAACAATTAATATTTTTATTAAGTTAGAGATGTATTTTTACTAATTTTTAGAACGTGAAAGCGATATTTCTTGTCAGTATTTGAATCAATAAAAACAAAATACGGTTTTCTAAAGAGAAAATTAAAAACTCAAGTCATTTTACTAATTTTTTAAGCCAGAGGTTATGTTTTAACTTTAAATTTGGGAGCCGGAGGCGAGATTTTTTGCCACTTTTAAGTATTTTTTATTTTAGTATTTTATTATTTATAACATTATTATTTATCATTAGTATATTATTGAGTATTTAATAAAGCCAGGGGGCGATAATTATCAATGTTTAAATCAATAAAAAACACGTCAACTTTTTTTAATAAACTAGAATTCGGAGAAAAGCATTTTTCTTTAATTTTCTGGAGCTAGAGGCGACATTTATTAACGACTTTTTCTATTTGTAATAACAAAAACAATATTTTGTTCTGACTAAAGCAACCCGAAACAATTTTGGGATACAAAGCAACAATCAATATTTTACTAATTGTAAATTCAGAGAAGTAATTTTACTAATTTTATAAACAGGAGGCAATAACTTTTTGTAATTGTTAAATAAATAAAAACATTCAAATTTTGAATGTTAGAGGCAATATTTTAACAACTTTGCAGCTGATAAAAGCAATCTATTTTTAATTTTGAAAGCCGGAGGCAGTATTTTACTAATTCGTAAAATCGGAAACAACATATTTTACTAATTCTGAGATTTGTAAACGTAATTTTACAAGTTTTAGAGTCTATTATTACTTAATTATTAGAATAACAGTAAAATAAATATGATCTTAAAGCGTGCGTTTTCAAAAAGAGTTCTTAATACAGAAACTGGTCTTGAAAGATTTTATTATATTTTATGTTAAAGTTTATTGTTTATTACATTTTTTGAAATTTCGATTGTTTAATGTTAAACTAAAGGAAGTTTTTGTTTTAAAAAATTTCGAGCATCATTTTAGCAATTTTCAAAATTCTCTCGAAAACCTTCTGACGCCAAAACAATAAGTGAAGAGTGATAAATTGACGCCAACTTGTTAAATTTAAAGTGTGAATGATAAATGAGACGAATCTTTTAACAGTTTCTCGATTTTTGATTGATTGAAAAGAGAAAATAATTTTATTTGAAAACTTTAAAAGTACAATTTACGATTATTTTTTTTAAATTTCTTTTAAAAATCTGTATTTTTGGAGGCTTATATAAAATCGAGAACTTATTACATTTATTTCTGTGTGATGTATTTGGAATGTTGCCACCGGCCAAAGGTAAATTTTGAAATTGTGTAAATTTTCAATTGACGACATTGTTTCGGATGTTTGTGTCCAAAAATAAAACCAATCGAAATGTTTTCATTTTATTTCAATAAACTAAATAAATAAAAAAAGCGGAGACAAAGTGTCTAGGTTAGAAATTCTCGTAGATAAATTGAAGATGTCTCCAAATATTTATTTTTGATTACATGTCATTGACACTAAATCCAATACATTTTTAATTACAAAAAAAAATAATGCAAAAACCTAGTAATAACCAAACAAAAAACATAATAAATTCCAAACAAAGCAGCGAACGACACAAAGTTCAGGGTCCAAAAAGCGATATAATAAATTATTACTACACCAGGAAGGAAATAAGGGAGGGAAATTTTTCGGGAGAAATTTTTTTATTGTCATTGAAATGAGGTTATCTCCACAAGGATTCTCACAAAATGTCAATTTTAACATGGACTAAATTAATTTGGTATTTAGAAATAAATTAAGATGAGACGTAGTTACTAACCAGCATAAATACGATTAAAAAAAATATCTGTATATTATTGACCTGGAATTGTATTGCACGGGTTTTGGCGGCCTAGTTTTACAATAAAAAAATTGTTTTGAAGTTTTTGTTATCATAGTTAATTGAAATCTTCATTCCGACCACAAAAATTATACTTACCGTCCTTGGGAAGTACGTGATGAAGCTACATTATTTAAAAATTATTATGGATGAAAGAATTTAGATTCGACACTTCTATTTATATTTATCTATCAATGTGAGGTCAAAATATTTTCAATAACAGATCTAAAAGTAATATTCTAAGAGGATTAATCAATATCAAAATGATTTCTACAATTTTTTACAGATCAACAGCATTTAGAATTTTTTTTTGTTTCAACTACTTGTTTTGTAAGCATGTCATGAATGCTACACTAACAACAACAGTAAGCAACACTTACTGTGTAAGGAATAATAAACAAAGGAAATACGCTTCTTACGTAAGCAGGAGTCTAAGAAATCCTTCAAATAATCAGTTTATAATGAAATTTTTATCACTAACAGAAGACACGTCTTAGGAAATCCTTTTGGCCGAACAAATCCTCCAGAAATCCTCCCGAAAAATCTCGAAAAACATATCTTAAAAAATCCTTTTGACAGAAGAAATTCTTCAAAAATCATTAAAAAATCGCTGATCAATCAAAATATTTAGAAATTTTTCAGAAATCCTATGTAAATTCTGTTCCTTATAAACACGAAATCTCAGTGTCTACCTCTTGTTTTGCGGTAATTAAAAATTCCAAAAACCTTTAAAAATTCCAATCTAAATTCCTTCAAATGCCTGTAAGTCCTTCATAAATCTTTGAAAGTCCCCAAATTTAATCAGAAATCCATGTAAAAACATGGGAAATCCTTCCTCTTTGAACACCAGAAATCCCTCTATCTCCATCAAATTTAATAAAAAATTCATTTCCTTTGTCACCAGAAATCCCTCTGTCTGATGGTAATCATAAATTCCTAAAAAATCTTGAAAAAAATCTCCGGAAATCCTCAAATTTTACAAAAAAAATTATGAAAAATCCTACTCTTTGTACACCAAAAATCCTTCAGTGTCTACCCCTCCTCTTAAGGTAGTTATAAATATCACCGAAATCCCTCTTAAATTCTTTCAAATTCCCAGAAATCCTCTATAAATCTCTGGAAATCCTCAAATTTAATACGAAATTCATGTGAAAACAAAGAAATTCATGAAGAATCCTGTCCTGTATACACCAGAAATCCCTCTGACTTACGGTAATCAATCATAAATTTCCTAATAAATTACTTAGAAATCTTTAAACAATCCCTTCTATTTTTTTTCAAATTAGAAATCCTTTATAAATCTCTGGAAATTCTCAAATTTAAATAAAAATTTATGTAGAACCTTGTAAATTCATGAGTAATTCTGCTCTTTGTACACTAGAAATCCCTCTGTAACACCTAGATTCTTTCAAATTCCTATAAATTTCCAGAAATACTCAAATGTAATACGAAATTCATGTAAAAACACGGAAAATCATGAGAAATCGTGCCCTTTGTACAGCAGAAATTCCTCGCTCTCACGGTAATCATAAATTTCCCGGAAATCTTTAAAAATTCCGCCTAAATGCTCTCAAAATCCTATAAATCCTTTATAAATCTCCCAAAATCCTCAAGTTTGACAGAAAATTTGTGTAAAATTTATGAGAAATTCTGCTCCTTGTACACCAGAAATCTCTCTCTGTCTACCCATACTCTTAAGGTCATTGTAAATTCCCGAAAATCTCTCCTAAATTCTTTCAAATTTTCAGAAATCCTTTATAAATCTTCGGAGATCCTCAAATTTAATAAAGAATCCACATAAAAACATAAGAATTCATAAAAAATCCTTTTCTTTGTACACCAAAAATTCCCCAAAAATTTTTCAAAAATCCCACTTAAATTCTCTCAAATTCCTCCAAATCCACTATAAATCTCCAGAAATCCTCAAATTTAATCAAAAATTCACGTAAAAACATAGAAATCATTAAGATTCCTGCTAAATTCCTAGAAACCCTTTAAGAATCTGCGAAAATCCTCAAATTTAAATAGAATTTCATGTAGAAACATGGAAATTCATGAAAAATCCTATTCTTTAAACCTCAGAAATCCCTCAGTGGCCACCCCTCGTCTTACAGTAATAGTAGACTCCCCGAAAATCTATAAAAAGTATTATCTAAATTCTTTCAAATTCCTAGAAATCCTTTATAAATTTCCAGAAATCTTCAAATTTTATAAAAAAATTATGTAAAAACATAGAAATTCATGAGAAAACGTGTTCTTTGTAAAACAGAAATTCCTCTGCTTACGGTAATCATAAAGTTCCCGGATATCTCCAAGAAATCCCACCTAGATTTGTTCAAATTCCTATAAATCTCCAAAAATCCTCAAATTTAATGAGAAATTCATGTAAAAACTTAGAAATTCCGCATTTTGTACATCAGAAATCCTTCAGTCTCCACCCTTCGTCTCAAAGTAATCATAAATTTCCCGGAAATCCTTAAAAATCCCATCTAAATTCTCTACAAATTTCCATAAATCTTCAAATTTAGTAACAATTTCATAGAAATTCATGAGAAATCCTGCTCCCTGTACATCAGAAATTCCTCTGTGTCCACAGCATTTCACGGTAATCATCAATTCCCCGAATTTTTTAAAAATTCTATTTAAATTCTTTTAAATTTCTATTTTAAATTCATGTAAAAACCATGAAATTCATGAGGAATCATGCTTTTTATACACCAGAAATCCCTTTGTCTTGGGGTAATCATAAATTCCTTAGAAATTTTTAAAAAATCCCACTTAAATTGTTTCAAATTCTTAGAAATCCATTATAAATATCCAGAACTTCTCGAATTTAATTAGAATTCATAAAAAGTTCTGCTCTTTGTCCACCAGTAATCCCAATGGTTTTGTTGTTTTAGGAATTTATAGCGAATCTATCTGTGATATCTGTAGCAATAGAAATCTTTGGTAGTTTTTGGAAATCGGTAGAAATCAATACAATCTCTAAGTAATCATATTTTTGTAGCAATTTTTTTGATTTTCTAAACCATCTTTATTGTATAATTAAAAAAACCTTTTAATTAATGTAAAGTATTATGTTTCTAATGTGGTTTTTATGATTAATACCGACGATTAAAAAAAAACGTTCAAAAAACCAAAACCAGGCCTGAGCTATGATTTGCAATAATTTCTTGAGACCTGTGGTGCTCTAAAAACCACAAAAATAAAATTAGAAACGTATTACTTTACTTTAATATAAAAATAGTTTTAAATTGTATTATTTTCGTGTTTTCTCTTATAAATTCCATAAAAGCCCCTCCATAAATCAGTCTTTGATCCTCCCACACCTCTTCGTCCTCGCAAGGCCATTCCCTTATGACATCACTGGATTTTTCACCCATCGTCCCTTCAACTCACTCGCCCACTTCATTTCTCACCTCACCAATCCCCTTGATGTTTTAACATAACCATCTGGCTAACTGGCACCCACCTCTCCCATACAATGGTAACCGTAGACCAACCGTTTTATATCGACGACTCGTTCCACTGTTCCACACTCACCGAACAGAATCAGTTGTGAATTAGTAGTGTTGAAATGCGGTCGGGCATTTCAATCAGACTACGGCAACTAGATGTGGAAAAAGTTTTAGTGGTTGTGAATAAGCCCCAAGTGCTGTGATTATTTCAACCAGCTGCTGGTCTGCTTCAAAAAAAAAAGGGACGAGCGACTTTTTCCTGAGTTTCGGTCAACCAGTGGCGTACGTCATCATGAAAGTGTGCGAAATGGAGAAATCAACACAGTAAGAAGGTAATATACACAGTTTTAATTAAAATGCACCACTTGATTTTATCGCTGTTTTAATTATGTCCGAAATTTAATGAAGTTTTGGTTTTTTCCTGAGTGGGAATCACGTGATTGATTTATTAATTTTTTTTCGGACAAATTTGGGAAATTTTATTAATCTAGTTGGCGTCACAACAATTCCACCGAAAAAAAAAACACAAAAATAAAAATGATTTGATTTTTATTGACAGTTATTAAAAAATGACAAATTAGTAATTAATTAACACTTAGTTGTTAAAAGTCTAATTCACAAATTAACACAATTTTTTCCCGTTATTTTCTATTTTTAATATCAAAATATGTCAAAAATGTGACAATTTTCAGTTTTGTCAAATGTCAGAATTTTTGTTTTTGAAATTGTCAAATTACGACAAAATAAATACATAACCTCACATTCTCTAAACCAATACAAAGTTGCACCATTTAGGACCTAGAGGGCGCCAAAATTTAGCCATTCTTGTGTTTTTTTCTAAATATTTGTTATAAAGTACTGAAATACTGCCAAAATTACAAATTTAGCCCCAGAACTTTTTTATGCGTTATTCAATTGTTTTGGTTTATTTTTTAATCGAAGCTTATTTTATTTCTGAACATTTTTTGTCTCTTGTAAAATTTTCGTATCGAGCTTAGTTTTGAAGTAAAAAAATATTTGCGTTGTTTACGTTATATATTAAAATTTTTGGATTTGTAATTGTCACATTACAACAACATGAATACATAACCTCACATTCTCTAAACCTATACAAAATTGCACCATTTAGGAGCTAGAGGGCGCCAAAATTTAACCATTCTTTTGTTTTTTTCCTAAATACTTGAAATACTGCCAAAATTACATGTTTTGCTTCAGAACTTTTTTATGCGTTATTCAATTGTTTTGATTTATTTTTTATTTGAAGCTAAATTGATTTCTAAACAATTTTGATCTCTTGTAAAATTTTCGTATCAAGCTTAGTTTTCCAGTAAAAAAATAATTACATTGTTCTGTAACTAAAATTAACAATTTGATTGTAACAAGATTTTACCTAAATGTCAAAATTTTTTTGAACTTTTTAGTTGTTAAATTATCCCACTTCTGATTTTCTTTCTAAAATAGATTTTTAGTACTCCAAAAGTTATAATTAATACATAAACAGTTGTTGTTATGTTGGCTGCACTACAGTACTTTAAAACAATAAAAAGATAGAAAGTGTTAACACCAAAAAGTGCATCATAAGTATGCCAAATTTCATTAAAATCGCTTAAATAATTACAAAGTTCTTTGAAAAAATTTTTTATTTTTATTTTGGTGCCCTCTAGCTTCTAAATGGTCCAACTTCGTATAGAGGTAAATTATGTTAAATCTTTCTATCTTAACCCAAACAATGTTAATATCTCAGGTTGACACACTTAATAACTTAATTAAATGTGGTCCTTCGAGCCGGATCAAACAGCTACTTATAGAAATTTTGTCCAAAATTTATATTTTTCTCTACTTTAATGCCCTCTAACTGCCAAAATGTTGTATTAAGTCGCTTTATTTTGGCTTACTAAATTTCTGGTCCGCTTATATTCCCATAATTTGTAGTCAGAAAGAAAGTCTTTTTGAAAAAGTTTTTTTAAAATTGATTCAATTTTAATATATTTATTGTTTTATTGCTTAACACAGAAGTGTAATTTTTTTATTATGTATACAAAATTTCATTAAAATCGTTCAAGTGATTACAAAATTATTAAAAAAACAACAAAACAACTTTTAAAACTTTGGCGCCCTCTAGCGGCTAAATGACGCAACCTGGTATAGAGATAAGTGTGCTAAATCGCTCTATTTTGGCTTAAATAAGCTCAGGATAAGCTGTGACCTTCTTAATAACTCTATTGAGTATGGTCCTTCGAGCCGGATCAACCAATGAGCTATGAAAATGTTTATTTTTAAACTGTGGTGCTCTCTAGCTTCTAAATGGCGCAACTTGGCATAGAGATAAGCTGTATTAAACTGCTCAAATTGAGTATGGTCCTTCGAGCCGGATAAACTAGGGATTTTTGAAAATTTTATCTAAAAAACTAGCTTTTAAACTGTGTTACTTGGCATAGAGCTAAACTGTCTTAAAATGTCTTATTTTAGCCAGAGAAATCTATGTTTTTTCTGTCGAGTAAATTTTTGATTTAGAAAAAAAGACAGTAATTCTCAATTTTTAATTATCAAAACTGTTAAATATACGAAATACGCTAACGATCTATAGAAATTTTCTTTAAAACACAGATAACTGTTAGCTTTGCACCCTCTAGATTCTAAACTGTGCAACTTACCTAATTTTTTTTAATTTGAAAAATTTTTGGTTATAGAAATTGTCAAAATACAGAATTAATTGAACCTTCGAGCCGGTTAAAAATTTTAAATATACACCCGTATTTTTTTAAATTTGACGCCTTAGAGCTCAATTGTTTTTTTTTAATTCCTCTTTAGTTGTTTTATGTCTAAGAGATTGTAATTAATTGGTCCTTCAAGCCGCATCTATGAAATTTTGTCCCAATTGTATCTAGACTGTACAACTTGGTATAGAGCCAAACTTGTGTCAAATTTTTGTTTTACATTTTGACAAGTTTTAGTTTTAGAAATTGTCAAAATCTGAATCTGAAATCGATAAATTTCCCAAAACCACACCTCTGGCAATATTCCAAAACACATGTTTCTCTATGCAAATTGTTTATTTAAATTATGACTCCAATGACATTTCACAAATGACACTTTTACTACGTAATAAACAACTGAAATATGATCTTTTTTCAGTAATAAATCATGATCGCCTATTCTGAATCCATCGATCAATCAAACTGTCAAAATAAAAACATATATACAGTTAGAAGTATTTATCATTTTTGTTGTGCGATTTTATTTCTGTTCCGTCTTGTAGAAAAATTGTTCCGAAAATTGATCAATCAAACTGTCAAAATAACAGTAAGTCACTGATTTGACGTAAGCCGCCTTAAAAAAAATTTTTTTGGTACATTGCCACCAACTATTTAAAAATGAAAACGGTCAAAAAAAGATCATGATTTACTTTGGCAAAGCCGTGATTTATTTTCACCTAGACAAAACTCGTGTATCTAACCTTAAATAACTCTTTTAGAGAAAAATTTAAAAATCACACCTGATCTAGGAAGCTATTGACTCATTTGTTTGTAAATAAACAGAAAATTTCTATAAATAGCAAACAACCTTAATCTAATTTTTGTAAAATTCGCGATAATAATAGAGGAAATCACACAAATGACATTTATTTTGTATCACACTTTACACAACGGAAGTCTCTCCAAACACGTCTTTTTGTGTTTCACGATGGCTACCGAAAATGACAATAATTTCGTTAATAAAGCCCTATTCACACCCCTTCTTGACGTCATTTAATTACCACAGCTAACTAGATATTACGAAATTTGTTCATTTTGTCGGAATTCACGGCAATGACATTTTGTTTAAATGATTAATTGACAATTAAAATCTCTAATAATAATTTTCTGGTCTAGCGAAGATCAATCAAGGTCTTTTATGTCAAAAAAAACAATAACACGTGACCTCATAACTGTACGACAACCAATTAAAAACCGTTCAAATTATAATTTGTTACGTTGGTGGACGTGATGTAAAAAAATTCGACAGTCAAGGACACGTGAAATTGGACCAATCAGATCAGATTTATTTAGTAACGGTACATTTTTGTTTTTTTGCTGATGACACCTGATGGTGAAACAGTGGACGAAACGTCGGTAATTCGACCTTAACCTCGTAATCAGCGGTCAAAAACACGAAATTATCGGTGTGGTAATTAAAAAAAAAATTGTTTTTTATAAACTTTCTAAAAATAACTTTTACTTCTAATTGCAAATTCCTGCACGTCCAGAATGACTTTATGTAATTTTTAAGCGAAAGTAAAATGTGTCACACTGAAATAAAACACTGACAATACCTTATCAATAACCGATATTTAATTTTTGATAAATGTCAGTCTAATATGACATTTCTTTTCTTTAAAAAGGCGCCTGATAATCCTTATCACAGTTACCTGACTTGTCAGAATTTTTTAAAAAAAGAGGGGGCCCCCAAGTTGACCCTTGCGTGACACCTACTTATCACCAAATATGAAAAATCTGGTTTAAATACAGTGTTTTTCTACTGCTTTAGGGTGTGTCACGTTTTGTAAATATTTTAGGGAGCTATGAATCACTGAACCATCAACATTAATTAAATTAGATTTATGTGATTGTGTGACCTCTTTATCTAATTGAAAAAAACTCTTGCGAATATTTATTTTTTCAATGTCTTCGTAAATTAGAGAGCTAAGCATAAATTAAATTTAAATTCATACACTGCTGAATAACTACATTGTGATTTAGTTTCGTTATTATGTCAGCATATTTGTTTAATCGAGACCCACTTTATTAAAGAATTTTTTGACATCTGGTTTGTTTAAAACAGTTGGCTCAGGTTTAAAGCTAAATTACATTTTGAAAAAACAATTAAAATAATCCTTATTTGAATAAAACAATCTAACATAACTTTCCTCTATAATAAGATATACGGTTTAGAAGCTAGAGGGTCTCAAAATAAAAAAAAAATATTTTAACCCTTCAAAACACCATTATGACAGTTTACCTCCCCTCAAAACGCCATTATGACAGTTCAACTCTCCTCAAGACACTATTATGACAGTTCACTTCCCCTAAAAACACCATTATGACAGCTTACCTCCTCTCAAGCCGCCATTATAATGTTGTCAAATTTTACCAATCAAAATCGGTCTTTAAAGTGTCTAAAAATCTGAAAGTAATTGTTATTATGTCTTTGATAAATTTATCTATCTGCTTATCAAAATGAAAAATTATTGTTACATCAAATCTTGGTCTAGGTTTGTTTTTAAATATTGCGTGGGTCGGTTTTGTTGTTAAAAAAATCCGCAAAGTAACGGCACTTTCAGTCATAAATTTCAAACAACAATAAGAACAGAGAAACCGTCTTAATTTTTCACATTCACACAATTTTATTAACCATAAAAACAATTTAAAAAACCATATGTTGAGTAGATTTATGTCTCCGTGTCTATAAATTCGGTAATAAAGTCTGGCAAAATGATGTAATTTCTCCTCGACTTCGGCTCGGAAAAAAAAAATGGGAAAACTCTATTGAGACGTCAAATATAAATCAATCCCTTATTTCATGTGAGTCATGCTGTCAATTTACGAAGGCAAAAAAAAATCCTAAATGCTTCTGACTTGAGTTTCCGTTCGTGTTTTAAGATTTTTAAATAAATAAATAAAAAAAAACAGTCAAGGTGACTACTTTTAGCATATCTTATAAACTAGATGATGCGGCAAAAATCCACTTCCGAACCTTGATCAATAACAATTTCTTTGTTGAATCCAAACGTCTTGTTTTGTAATTTTCCTGTGGTGCAATCTGGCACGTGACTAATCCCTTATCAATGGTTTAATTACAATCGCATATTTTGTCAGTTGAAATGAGCGTGCTGTGTTCATTGGGAGTGTCTTTGCTAATACTCTCCTATCCCGGACTTAATCCGGGACCTGTCAGGTATTTTTTAATTTATTACAAGACCTCGTCCTCTCACATTTTTTCCTCTTTCTTTTATTTTTAATTACAATTCCTTGAACACCATGTCAAATTTGGAAGTCCCATTATCCTGTCAGTGGGCTTGATTGAGGTAAACCGCCATTCTGACCCCAAACTAAACTTTAAACAACCAGGTGTTTGCCGTTTTACTTGCGAACTCATCAATTATGCATCACAACCTACACGATTTTACAAGAATCTTTGTTTACCGCCCCTCAAAACCACATTGTAACAACTTAACTCCCCTCAAGATACCATTGTAACACCTCAAGATACCGTTATGATAGTCTACCTCCCCTCAAGACGCCATTTGATAACTTATCTCCCCTCAAAACGCCATTGTGACAGTTTACCTCCCCTCAAGACGCCATTATAACAGTTTGCTTTCCTTCAAGATACCATTGTGACAGTTTACCTCCTCTCAAGCCACTTTTTCATACACTTCCCCACTAAATTACTGTTTACGTATCCTTCCCATCAAGACACCATTGTGATACCTTATTACCCCTCAAAAGGCCACTGTCACAGCTTATTTCTCCTGAAATCGTTATTGTGTTTACCTTCCTTCAAACCGCCATTATCACAGCTTAACTTCCCTCAAGACGCCATTGTGACAGTTTACCGCCCCTCAAATTGCCATTTTGACACCTTACCGCTGCTCGAAACGCCATTTTGACCCCTCAAGACACCATTATAATAGTTTACCTCCTCTTAGAACGCTATTGTGGCAATTTACCTCTCCTCGAGACGCCATTGTAATAGCTTAACTCCCCTCAAAATGCCGTTATGACAGCTTAACTCTCAAAAGGCCATAATGGCAGTTTACTTCCCCTCAAACCGCCATTGTGACACCTTACTTCCCCTCAAAACGCTCATGTAACCTCTCAAGACACTATTATGACAGTTTACCTCCCATCAAAAGCCCATTGCTTCAGCTTATTCCCCTGAAGACGCCATTGTGACAGTTTACTTCTCCTCAAACTGCCATTGTGACAGCTTGCTTCCCCTCTCGCCGCCATTGTGCCTTTTCCTACGTTTCTAGGGTTATCAAGTGACCGCAAGTGATTTCAACTGTTTTAATTTGACTTCCCCTTGAAATTCCTCAACTTCCCCTCCTGGCGCCATCACGCTCTATTTCCCACTGTATCACCAGCCTTGATTAATTAAGAAATGACCCACGTCTTAATTGTTACGTCTAAATATAGCGACTTCCGTAATAAGTAACGGAAAATAGTAAAAAAAAAATGGCGGTTGTCCAACCAATTTTCGTTAGTTCATTTAGTTTATTTATGACTTTTTTCAGATAATAAATGGAGCCGGACGGTCATTGGCTGATTGGTGCAGGTCTGGTGACGTCATCAATCATCGCCATTACAGCCAATGCGTTTCTTCTTTTGATTTTTTGCCGAAGAAGAGGACTTAGAACTGTACCTAACAGGTATTTTAGTTTTCAGTTGGTGACACTGTTTTTTTAATAATTTTTTTGACAGATTTGTTATCAACTTACTAATTACGAATCTGCTGTCAAGTGTTTTATTAATTCCACTTCTGATCGTCGACCAATCATCACACGTTACGTCAAATTCAACCAATGAGAGTGTCGAAATTTCAAATTTTGTCATTCATGAAGAATTTAGTGAAAATTCAAATAACCTTGAGATTTTTGAAAGTGTCTCAACTGTTACAACTCATCCACTTCCAACCAATCAAACAATTTTATGTTATACAGCACAAGTTAGTACCAGTTTCGTCTCAACACTTTCCATCTTCAGTATTCTTCTGATTGGTATCAATCAATATTTCGGTGTGATACACTCGTTACGGTATCACTTCTACATAAACAAATGCCGATCGACAGTTTTCATCCTGACAACATGGTTGGTAGCCCTGATTTTAAGTGTATTAAGTAGTGCAACCGAAAGTGACAGTTGTTTGTGGCGTTTTTGTCGTGATAGACCATCAAATTCACGAACATTACAAATTTTGAATAGTGTTTATGCCGTTACGTATTTTTCGGCAGTGATTTTAGCACCGTTTATTGCAATTTGTATAATTTATGTGTGTATATACACAGCGGCGCATAAAAACAGTGAACGCATGCGCAAATCAACATCAACAAATCTCGACGGTTGTGAACAGAGGGCGCTACCGAAAGTTCGTTCAGCACCTAACTTCATGCGATTTGAAGAGATTGCCAACCCGAAAAAAGTCACCAGAACTAGTAGCGAACGTGCAACAAATAATTTTATAACCTCACTTAAACATAAAATTTCAAACGCTTCAGTTTTTAAATATCGCGAAGAAACACGAGCGGCAAAAATCAGTGTTTTAGTGATTTTTCTCGTATTGTTTTGTTACGTCCCGTATGGTGTGACGTTAGTTCTAAATTCCGGATTGGTTAATATAGTGACGTCACCTGTTTTAAATTTAAATACTGTAGTGTTATTGGCTCTGTCAAATGTCATTTCGCCATTTTTATTTGGTTATCGTAATAAACGGGTAAAACGTGAAATTGGTAAAGTTTTTGGTGTGGTACCACCGAAAATGCCTGATTTGTCGATAAATCGGCGAAGAAGTACGAATGATGAGCCAATGACAAGTAAGGAGCCTTTTTTAGGACCGAATTATACCGTACCCGAAGTGATAGTCACGTGTAAAGTTGAAAATGAAAGAAAAAGTATTTTAAAAAGAGTGTGTCAAAGTTCAAATTGGACAAATTATAAAAAATGTAATTTTATAACGGTACCTGAAAGTTGTATAAGCGGTGAGGCGAGAGGATCTTTCTCTAGTGCCAGCACGCAAATTTCAAATGAAGACTGTTAGGGAGTTTTATCTAGTCGCGATTTAAGTTGGCAGCATTTCAAATAGACTGATGTAAACACTGGTGGCCAAAACTTAGTATTTTTTTCTAGGTTAAGTCAGAATTTGTATAAAACCAGAAGTTTTAATTAAGTTATTAACAATTTGTAAATTATTGTATTTATAAATTTTTGTAATATTGTTAAGAGCTTCAGAAATATAACATAAATATTTAAAAAAAAGTGTTTTATTAAGTGATAATTAACCTCACAAACATTTAAGAAAGTAATTAACACATGCTTAAATTTAGTTCACGCATTCCACACTTCAAAAATTCAAATTTGGCGCTCTTCAATCACCCAAGGCTAACACTATTGGAAAAATTTAATACAGACACTGTAGAGTATTAATTAATAAAAATTGATAACAATAATCAATAGACACGTGTCAATTGTTTTATAGTTTCTTGTTTTTCTGTAATTATGTAATTAGTGACGTATCTGAAATTGTCATGAATTTCTATAAAAGGGGACATTGTTTATAGTTTTAAATCAGGTTTTTTTAGTTAATTTCTTCTCTAAACTTCTTTAATTATCAATTTGGAATTTTTTTAAGTGAAAAAAATTAACTAAATTAGAAATTAAATTATGTTGAAATCAAAAAGTTGGTTGTCTTCGGCTTTTCCTTTTTTTTATCGAAAGATGAGGTCATAGATGTCACTTTTTTGTTTTAATTACTATTAAAAACAATAACCATGCTTAATTATTAATTAATTTAAAAAGAATTAATTAATTTAAATATTAAATTATTTTCAAAATATAACAAAATTAATTGCTTTTGGCTCTTACATTTTTTTTTTTTAAGAAATTATGTAGTCGTAGGCAACAGTTTTTGTTTTAATTTCTGTTAAAAACAACATTTGTGGCTTCAAATTATTAATTATGTAATTAAAAAGAATTAACTAAATTAGAAATTAAATTATTTTTAAAAACATCGCCGTCTTCAGCTCCTACATATTTTTTTTTTAAGAAAATACAAAATCAGACGACAGTCTTTTGTTTTAATTACTGTTAGAAACAATCTCTATAATCCCTACATTATTAATTAATTAAAAAAAGCAACTAAATTAAATTATTTTCAAAATAATAAAGAAATTAGTCGTCTTTGCTTCCTACAATATTTTTTTGAGAAAATGTGGGGGCATAGACGACAGTTTTTGTTTTAATTACTATTAAAAACATTAATTGCGACTGCAAATTAATAATTAATTAAAAAATAAATTAACTAAATTAGAAATTATATTATTTTTAAAAACATAAAAAAATCAGTTTTCTTTGGCTTCTAAATGTTTTTTTAAAGAAAATATGAGGCAATAGACGTTAGTATTTTGTTTTAATTGATGTTAAAAATAATAATTGTCGCCCTAATAAATTAAGTAATTTAAAAAATTAACAAAATTAGAAATTAAATTATTTTCAAATACAAAGAAATTAGTCGTCTTTAAATATATTTTTTAAGAAAAGTAAGGCAAATAAACGACAGTTTTTTTGTTTTAATTACTGTTGAAAACATTAATTCTGACCTTAAATTATTAATTAATTAAAAAATAAATTAACTAAATTAGAAATTAAATTATTTTCAAAGACAAAGAAATTAGTCGTCTTTGGTTTCTACATATTTTTTAAAAGATAATGTGAGGCAATAGACGCCAGTTTTTTGTTTTAATTACTGTTAAAAACAATAATTGTGGCCGTAAATTAATAATTAATTAAAAAATAAATTAACTAAATTAGCAAAAAAATTATTTTTAAAAACATAAAGAAATCAGTCGTCTTTGGTTTCTAAATATTTTTTTACGAAAATATGAGGCAACAAACGACAGTTTTTTGTTTTAATTACTGTTAAAAACAATAATTGTGACCGTAAATTAATAATTAATTAAAAAATAAATTAACTAAACTAGAAATTAAATTATTTTTAAAAACATAAAGATATCAGTCATTTTTGGCTTCTAATTTTTTTTAAGAAAATGTGAGATAATAGACGACAGATTTTTTGTTATAATTATTGTTAAAAACAGTAACTGTTGTCCCAAAATTGTTAATTAATTAATTTTACATTAGTTTTCTATCTTTATTACAGATTTCTGTTTCAGCGTTTCAAGACTTCGCTACGAGATGCCGCCAAATACTACATTCTTTAAAAACCGTGTTAATTCCCTAACTCACATCTAGATGTCGCCTATTTCTACTATTCACGCTTTGATGTCCTCCCTCACGGCTATATAACCGATTACAGCCTTAATCTCCTCGTGCCTTAAACTAATGAGTAAGGAAAATATACAAGCCTTGGTAACGCTTGGCTTACATGCTAGGCTTTCCTAGTCTTGAATTTTTGTAAGGGCAAAGGTCGTCCCATGGATAGTTGCCTACTTTTGCAACAGTCCAGGTGAAGCGATCTGCCCTCCTAATCCAATCGAAAATAAAACAGTTTCTTTGTTGTCGCGTTTTACAAATAAATGTAAATTACATGAAAGACCTTGTAATTCAGATGGAAATTTATGCGGAAATTGTTGAGATCGATCGACGTTTATGGAAAAACGGGGTGATTAGAGAAACTTCGTAATTGGGTTATTGTAGATTGTTGGAAATTGCCAATGCAACCTTTAAGGTCGTTCAAATTTCAAGTGACGATGTTATAAAACAATTGAGAATCAAGATTTGCGTGTTAGCTTTTCTAACCTCAATTCTGATTCAATTATAACCGTTTAAGTAAATATTTAGGACAGATTTGCTGTAATTAATTAAATTAACACACTGTCATAAATCTTGACAAAAAACGACAACAAATATTAATAATTTGCTGAGATAATCACGAGAGTCATTCGTGACGTTTTACTTTCATCTTGATAATTTCATAAATGGTTTTTTTTTAGAAAAATATGATTAAATGTGTGTCGAAATTTTATTGCACAAGTAAACTTTAAATTTTAATTAAAATATGATTTAGAATTATGGCAAAGACAGAAAAAGAAAGTTTGGAGTAGTTTTAATGGAAGAATCTGGCAATTAAATGGAATTTTCGTGTAAATATTTGTAAAAAAATGATTTTTACACAAAATTAGAAAGTAAAGAATGACAAGTGATCTTATAAAAAAATTAAAAATTGTAAAGAAAAGAAGCAAAGAAAAATACATTGTCCTTTAATGTTTTACAGTAATCAGTGATGCCAATACAATATTTAATATTGAAACAAAGATTAAAAATCACCTCCCATTTTGAAAACTAGGATCTACAAAAAAAGAATCCAAAAATATTCAAAATGTTACTTTTATAGTAATCCAAAAACGCAAACATTATGACCTTATTTGTTCTGAACGAAAAATTGTATTTTTGTACAGTTTTAAATTGCAAAAATAATTTTGGCGCCCTTTTTTACCTCCTAAACAAGCAATTTGGTACATAATTAATTGTTCTATTTTGACCTAACCTAATCTTATAAGCCACAACTGATAAATAATAGTGTTTTCCCATTTTGTTCTTATTTTATTTATTACTCACTTTTAAATTATTTGTTTAGATGTGTAAAAACACGTGAAATAACTTTTTCCTTGAATTTCCTATTTTATCAAATTATAGTCGTTTTATCGTCCTTGATATAGTGACTAAACAAAGATTCTGTCATTTATTTATTAAAACGTATTAACGTTGTTTGAATTTTTTTTATATTTAGTTTGTGTATGATTTCGTCATTTCTAATTATTTATTTTTAGTACTGCTCCAAATTTTTGAGATTGTCATAAAAGAAAATATCGTGTGTTTAAAAAAAAAAAACTCTAGAGTGCTTTGAAACTAAAAAACAATTGTTTTGTATGTCTGTGATTAATCGTTTACACACTTGTCAAACTGACAGATCTCATAACCTTACTTTTCGACAATTAGAACAAAAATACATTTTTATAAATATATTCATTTATTACCTACAAAAACTGTTGATAGCTGCTCAAACACCTACTTTTTGTGAATGGAGAGGTTCTTCTACAATTTCATAAGGATGTTCTGTTGCCCAAATTCTCATGTTTTGTGAATTCATGTAGCCGGACAGGTAAAACCACGCTTCATCCGTAAAGGAAGTTTTTTGAAGGTGTTCATTATTATTTGCAATGTTATTTAAAAACGACTGACAATACTGCAATCTTCTAGGAAAATCTACGGGTCGTAACTCTTGAACGGCTTGGAGACGATAAGGGTACATATGTAAATCTTCTCGTAGGAGTTTATGACATGTACTAACAGAAAGTTCAACTTGCTGAGACAGATGTCTAATCGACGTTTTTGGATCTTGCTGTAGAATCTCTTGTGCAGCATGAATAACTTCATCTGTTCGTTTAGTTGGTCATCCACTGCCCTCTTTACGTGTAATGGCCCCAATTTCACGGAACAGATTCACACTTCGGTGGAGAGTGTTTTTAAACCCTTCATACACAACAACAACGTCAGGAAAAGCTTCTCGAAACTCCTCCAGGCACGGCTGAATTGAATATTTCCAAACACCGTTAACATTCTCTCCATTTCGGAAATAACTTTCCAACAAAAAAGTCTCATGTTCACTGGTATACACCATGATTACAAATCAAGGAAAACACAAAATTTAGTATTGAAAAATACTGATAAATAAAATAACGAATGTTTGAAAAACTAAAACACCACGAAGGCAACCACACAAAAACACACCAAGATCAAGCCCGCTTTGGCGGGAAGAGGAGACATTTTTAGGTTAGGATAATTTGTGACGGATAAAATTGTATAGTAGGCAACCAACAATACACGAATAATGTAAATAATAAAAATTTTGTTGTCATGGAGGTTGTTGTATGGGATCATGTACGACATACGTAACAATGTCATGGCTTGCTACGAGTTTTTTTTAAACGAACACACATTATAATAAATGTACGTAAATATATGCATTTAATATAATCTCAGTTTTTTATTTATTTATCTATTTATGTATTTCGTTAAGTACATTTTAAATATTTTTAAAATAAAATCAGAGAAAGAAACAAAAAGACAAAAATGTAAATACAAATATATCACAATGGTCTGCTTCTTTTAGCTTCTTTTCTGTTAATTTTCGTTATCAACCAATCACAAATGAGTACTTTAAATTTCCAAACCTTACTAGTTTTTCTCTGTTAAACAAAAGACTAACAGAATCTTTAAGACAATATTAAAATATCAGATTCTCAAGTTTATTAAAATTTCTAAATTTACGAACATTAAAATTCTAGAATTATGGAATTTCTAAGCTTTTGATTTCTTTATTTATTTAAAAATTCTCTGAAACTTCTATATTTTAAAGCTTTTAGAATTTTTGCGTCTTCTTGAGAGTTTCAAACTTCTAAGTTTACAATTCATCTTCCGATTGTATAATTTTTCAGTTTCTAAGGTTTCTTAAACTCCAGTTATGTACAATTTTGAATTTCTGAATTTGAGAGAATTCAAAATTGAATGTTTCTAAAATAAAAAATTGTAAAAATTTGAAGACACTTCTAAAATCACAAAAATTCTAAATTTCCACAATTGATTGAAGCGGAGATTTTAAAATTTAGTTTCTGAGGTTTCTAAATTCAATAATGTATAATTCCTGAATCTGTGAAATTATCAGAATTCTAAATTGAAAATTCAGATACCAAACATTGTTGAAATTCAATATTCGTTAAAATTCTAAGACACTTTCTTAGAATATCTTAAAATTAAAGATTTCTAATATAATTTTTCTAAGATAATACCGGTAGTATCGCAAATTTTAATACTTTTCCACGACAACAGCGAATCACAGCCTCAAATTTGTTTATTTTTTCATGGAAACGAAGACATTACCATTATTATCTCAACTTGAAATTAGCCCATAAATTTCTACAATTAATTAAAACTGCGATTCTAAAATTTATGAATTTCTAAGGCTTCATAAACGCCAGTTTTATATGATTTCTGAAATTATTTGAAAACTAAATTGAAAATTCAAACACCAAATATTTCTGAAATTCAAAAATTGAAAAAAACTCGTAAGACATTTTCTCGAAATTACATTACATGATTTCTAAATTTCTAAAATTGATTGAAACTGAGATTCTAAAATTTTTGAGTTCTTTATTTTTCTAAAATGTGATTTATATTTAATTCCAAAATTCTGAGATTATTGGAATTCTAAAAAATTAAAAATTTAGACACTAAAACTTACTAAAACTAAAAAATCGTTCAAAATCTAGACATTTTCTCAAAATCTCTTGAAACTACAAAATTTCTGATTTTATAAAGTTGATTGACACTGTGATTCTAAAATTTTTGAATTTCTAAGGTTTTTAAATTTCAGTCATGTGTAATTTCGAAATTTCTGAAATTATTGGAATTTCAAATTGAAAAATCAGTCGAGAAATGTTTCTAAATTTACTTCTAAGATATATTTCAAAATCTCTTGAAATTACAAAATTTCAAAATTTCTACACAGCGATTTTAAAATTTTGTAGTTTTAAGGATTATAAAATTCCAGTGAAGTACCTATAATTTTAAATTTCTAAGATAGCAGACACTCTAAATTTAGAAATGAGACACCAAATAATATCTCTGAATTTTAAAAATCTCGTAAATTCAAAATTAAATGGCAATTTTTTCAAATTTCTTGATTGATGAAATCTGAAGATTAAAATTTCTGTTATTCTTTTGTTTTTCTGTCTTTAAAATAAATAATGAATTTCTGGGTGCGCTTCGGGCGCCTGAAATCCGATGCGCTTTGAATCCGAGAAGATTGAATTTTATCTTTTTCCCGCCAGAAAATTGACAGTCGGCCAGCAAAATAACTGATATAGTTTTTCGAAGAAGGAAATCAGTTATTTTTGTTGGCGGACTTTAGAACTGTCAATTTTCTGGCGGGAAAAAGATAAAATTCAATTTTCTCGGATTCAAAGCGCATCGGATTTCAAACGTCCAAAGCGCACACGAATTTCTGAAAGTAAAATAGCTAATTTTTTAATTAATTAAAATTAAGACAAAACACAATTTAACTTAATTCTAATTTAATTAAATTAGAAATTTAATTAAAAATATTATTATTGTACTCGGGCGTAAATAAGAAACGAGCTGTAGGCCGAGTGAATAATTTATAAATTCAGGGTTGTAACCACATTTTTTTTATCAAAATTCAACAGAACACCAAAATGAGTATTTCAAATTTCCAACGCTTACTATTGTAGTATCTCTCTACTAAATAAACAAACGACCAGAAATACAAAATAATCATTTTCCAAAGTCCTCAAAACTCAAGTGTTTCATTTATTATCTCTTTTTTTTATTTTTCTCAAGACGACAAACACATTTATCAAAAGATCAATTTAAGCGCAAATCTTGATAAAACCTTCAAATTTTCTAAAACTAAGCACCGCTCCGAAATAGGAACCTTGCGGTACCCCGGACGTACCTTTATATGGTAACGACCTGTACCGTATTATTTCATGGTCATCAAATAAGGCCAGAATAAAATTAATTTCGCGCCGGCCCTGCGCGCCATTTCCACCCTTCAGTATGTGCGTTGCGCCGGCTTCGATCCGGTGAGGGTGACAGCTCAAAAAACCCCATCATTCGCAAAACGTTGCTGGTATAATTCATGGTAGTAGTGGTGGATCTCGTTCATATTGTAAATGAGTAGTTAGAATGTGCAGTCAGTTGACTTAGAAACGTTGCGGTGAACGTCGCTACCGGAATAATGCGCGACTCCGGTGATTGATAAATCGACTCGAACACTGTGATAACAATTATTTTTATCGCATTTTCATATAAATTTAGACGGATCCTAGTGTGATGCTGTAGTGTGCTAACGATATGGGTACTGTACTGTTAGAAGCAAGGCCTTATCGGCCTTTTAAGTCCGGTGAGGAGTATTTGTTGGCAATGAAAGAAGATTTAGCTGAATGGCTTCAGACAATGTACCCTTCATTGGATATCAATGTGGATAATTTCATGGAGAAGCTGGAGACAGGGGTGGTTTTATGTGAGGTTAGTTTTAAGGGCATGTGCGGTTTGAATTTAGCGCTTTTTTGGGTGTCTATGTGGTGGCCAAAAATTAGATAATTGGACGATTTCAGAAATCAGAAATAATTGATTATTGTAAAGGAAGATAATTGTGCAATTAAATTCTAAATTGGATTTCAAGGCGCGCGTAATTTTACTTTTTTTATTATTTAAACAATTATTATTTAAGAAAAAATAAACGAACTAATCTAGAGTGTGTTTGAAGCGGTTTTTTTTGGTTTTCTGGTGACGTATTTTGTGGTTACTCCAGTGATTTATTCAATTATAAATTATTCACTCGGCATGCGGCTCGTTTATCACAATGTCTACGTAATTTTTAATTTAAATTAAGTCATTTTCAAACTGTGTTTTGTCTGCGGTTTTAATTTTAATCAAAATCACAGTTTTTCAAATTTTGGAATTCAGAAATTCTAAAATCCTAAAACTGAAAAACAAAATTTTAATTTTTTTTTAAATAATAAAATGTCTTAATGTTAGAATCTACAATTTTTTAAAATTCAGAAATATTTTTTTGGTGTCTTAATTCTAATTAGAAACTCTAAAATTTTATACTCTCAGTTTCAATGAATCGTAGAATTTTCAAAATTTAGAATTTCAAGAGATTCTAAGAAAGTTGTCCTAGAATTTTAAAAATTTTTGGATTTCAGAAACTTTTGGTAGCTAAATTTTTAATTTAGAATCATAAGCTTAGAAATTCAGAAACCTCAGAAACACAAACATTTTAAAATCTCAGTTTCAATTGTAGAAATTTAGAAATCTTGTATTTTTAGGTGATTTTGTAAAAGTGTCTAAGAATTTTAACAATTTTTGAATTTCGAAAACATTTGGTGTCTGAATTTTCAGTTTAGAATCTCAGAAATCCAAGAATTATACGTGAATAGAAACCTTAGAAACTCAAAAAATTTAGAATCTCAGTTTCAATGAATTACTTATAGAAAGTTAGAAAATTTTGTAATTTCAAGAGATCTTGAGACAATGTTTTAGAATTTTTAATAATTTTTGAATTTTCAGAAGTAATTGGTGTCTGAATTTGCATTTTAGAATTCCAATAATTACATAAATTTGGAATTTTAGAAATCCTAGAGACTCAAAAATTTTAGAATTTCAGTTTCAATCAATTTTATAAATTTAGAATTCCTGTAATTTTAAGAGATTCTAAGAAAATGTTTGGAATTTTAACAATTCTCGACAAATTAGAGTTCTAAAATGATAAAATTTCTGAATTAGGTAACACTCAATTCCGAAATTATTATCTATTTTTAAGAATTCCTAAATTTCTAGGATAAGTTTGTCATTTAGGTATTTACAAAAATAGCAGTATCTATTGTTTCAGTGTTTGTTTTGCCTCCCCTCAAACGGCCATTTTGTGGGGTGGGGGTACAAGATCATTGATATTTTAATACTTTAGATACGATATTTGCTTTGCTATTTTAAGAATCTAGAAAAATCTCTTTTGAATCTTATATTAATTTCTAAGATAAGCTTAACAATTAAAAAGTCAGTCATTTCCAAAAATTGCATTTTCAATTGCTTCACTTTGGCCTCCCCTCAATTGGCCATTTATGGTGGGGGTGAAATGTCCGTTTGAAACGCAAATCCGTGTCCCCTGGAGGCTTTCTCGTTTGTTATGTTCTCTTTAGTAGAGATCTGATCGGATCGGTTGGAAATTTTCGCCTTAAGCACCGCTCATAATAACACCAATATAACATAATACAATTGGTTCGAACACCCACACTTTCTAAAGCGCGATCTCTATTCCCACAAAGACTTTTTCCTCAATTATTGCAAGAAAAACACATGTTCTGCATATGTGGATATATTATCACATTAAATATTCAAAACAGGGCCGGAAATGACCGATATTTCCTTCCTTCCAAATCGGGAAAAAGACACAAAATGGCCGTCAGAGGGGAATCCCTCCCTTTTACTTCAAGGTCACAAGTCAATGCCCGGATTTGCATACGCAAAGAGAAGCCATTAGAGATTTCACATCGCAGTCCGGCTGTCTAGATCGACATGAAAAAGCAATCAGCTGAGCTACTTTGATTTTTGTGTCATGATGGCGCCCTAAGGGGAAGCAATAGGCCTATAGGGGCGCCCTAAGGCTAAAGGGAGTAACCCCCTCTAATGCCGCTTTAAGGGGAAGTAACAACACTGTAATGGCGCCGTAAGGGGAAGCTTGTGAAAGCACCAATGATTTATGATCGTCTTTGACAGATGAATGCAGGTTCGGCCTTAATCGTTTCGACCTTGACGACGACATTCTGTTGTTTATTTCGCGATTTGCGTGGGTCAAAGCGTTGAGTAATATGATGGAAGGTTGAAAGGGAAAAAAAATTCAATTCGGAACGAAAACGAATTTTGTATTTTGAATGAAATGGAGAGAGTTTATAACGGGTGACTCACAATAAAACTTGTCATACCATTTTCGATAATTCGTAGGTTTTAAATGCGTCGCGAAAATTTCTGAAAAATTGCGTTGAAATGTCAGTGACTAGAAAGTTAAGAAGAAAAAAATTTCAAACCTTGACACTTATTATCTTTATTTGCTCAAATATTTAGTGTTGGTCGATAACAAACCTCAAAGATATGTAAATTCTTGTTGTATATCATTTTTGTTGATATAACAACTTGTATAATGGTAGTAACTGTTTTCTTAACAATGTTGTAAGATTTTAAGCAACTACTTAAGGAAGTTGGAAATTATTTTCATAAATCATAATTTCTTAAATACCGATACAGAGGCTATATTTCATAATTATCTAAGATTTGGATATCTGACATTCATTAAACAACAATAAAGGTGCAGTTAAAAGACGGATTAATTTAAGAAAATGTGTAGGAAGAAAGACAAATTTAGAAACAAAGAGGGGTCATGTTTGATATTTGAGAAGAAAACCGGAAAAGTGATAAAATTCAGAAAAATGCAGCCAACTGTGATAATAACACATTTAGAGTGCGGAAAAGGGTGTGATCGGAAAATACGTTTTACTTAGTTATTTTCAATTTTAAGTAATTAGCTAATTACTAGAATTATGTAATTATTTTATTTCAATTTTCATCCAATTATATAATTAGGTTCGATTTGTAGCTACAAATTTTTTTGTAAAGAATAATTTAACATTCTTAATTAGAAAATTAAAATTTACAAGTGTTGAAATGGTAAGCATAACACGACAGGAATTGGTAATTTTATTGGAAAAAGTTGATTTATGTTCTAATAATTCTCTGATTAATTTTCGTAAATAAATAACGAAATAAGTTCGTTACCTAATTTTTAATTAATTTAATCTAATTTTTTACGATTGATTTGCGTAATCAAATATACTTGGGACAAGTAAAATATGAATTTGAACATTATTTTAGGCCCTTTTATTTCTGGGTCTACAACACTTAATTTTTAATTAATTAAGGACATTATTATGTACTTTAGGAGTGAATAATGTAGTCCACATCTTAAATATTTAGAATTGAGTGTTACCTCATTCAGAAATTTTACTTTAGAACAGGAGTGAGCAACCTTTTTAATCAACGGGCCAATTTAAATTTTAGAAATGCTTGGCGGGCCGCATAAACATGTGTGTTGCTCATCCCTGCTTTAGAACTCTTTAATTTTAAAAACTTAAGAATCTTAAAAAAAAAATCTGAAGATCAAATTTCTAGAATCTTAAAAAAAGCTAAATTAAAATCTAGAATTCCAAAAATGTTAAGATTCTAAAGAGCTTAAAAATTCTAAAAAACTTTGTAATCTTAGAAGCTTATCTTCGATTTTTCAAAATTTTTAAAGATCGCAACTTATAAAATTCAGAATTCTGTAAACTGTTTATTGTAATTCAGAAATTTAATTATCTTAGAACCCCTGGATCTTACCTTAATTCCAAATTTTATAAACTTTAAACAAAGTTTCTAAATTCAAAAAATTCTGGAATTTAGAAGCTCTAGAATCAATAAGCAAAATTGAAATTTAGGATTCTAACGAACTTAGAAATTCTAAAATTTGGTAACTTTAGAAGCTTTGGTAATCTTAGAAAGACTCTAACAATCTCAGAAATTCAAAATTTTTGTAATTTTAGCTTATTTTCGATTTTTTAGAATTTTTAAAGATTGTATCTGATAAAATTCAGAATTCTGTAAACTGTTTCTTGTAATTCAGAAATTTAATCATCTTAGAACCCTTGAATCTTAGAATGTTAACTCAAAATTTAATAAATATTAAGATAAGCTTGTAAATTCACAATATTCTAAACTTCAGAAGTTGTAGAATCTTAAAATTGAAAAACAAAGCTAAACCGTAGAATTCTAAAAATTCTAAGAGTTTATCGATCTTAGAAATTCTAAAATTGTGTTATTTTAGATTTTTCCTAATTTTTAAAAATTTAAAATCTGTAAATTATTATTGTAATTGAGAAATTTTAGAACGTTAAGAATTCTAATTATCAAAATTTAAAAAATCGGGATTTTAGAAGCTCTAAGAACCTTAGAATATAAAAAACAAAGCAAAGAATTTTAGTGATTTTCAAAAACTCTAATAGATATTCATGAATTTTAAAAATTCAGAATTCAGTAAGTATTTAGTGTAATTCAGAACTTTTTAGCTTTTAGTAACATTTCGAAATTGTTACTATTATTTCCAATTCAACTAAAATTGTCAGAAATCAGAAATCTCAATTTAGAATATCTAAAATCCTAAAAATCTAGATTTCAAAATTTCTAACGAAACGATCTTGTACCCCCACCCCACAAAATGGCCGATGAAGGGGAGGCAACACACTGAAACAATAGAAAGCGGATTTTTTGGCAATTAAAGCTACAACACGTGACTACAATCACAAACAACTGACTTTCCGAACAAATAATTTAACAATCATGGCTATAAAAACAAGTAATATTTTATGGATTAGGCAAATAACTGTTGGTTAGTCAAGGTTAGACTTTTAATAAATTACATGATTTTAAATCTAATTGTGTGGTTATGTGACGATTAGCGTAAATTTCATGCCTTGTGAAAACAATAATAAAAAAAAATTACAATGAAATTACATCACAAGTTTTACTTTTTTTTGATGACCCACTTAAGAGACAAAATGTGCCATCTGTTTCCTCTTTTTTTCGTCGTTCAGTGAACTAACAAATTTTAAATATAAAACAGTTGAAATAACTGTAATCACTAATCTTTTTACAGACGTATTTCTATAAGCAATAAAGTATTTACAACATTATTTATCAACGAAACAATATAAAACGTTTCAAAATCACGTTATTTTTCGCAAACAACCTACTTTATGCTATATTTATTCAAAAAAAGACTCGTTTTCATCCAAACATTCGCCAAAACTCGTTTTCAGAGACATTGCACCTGCTTGAATCAAAACAAATTTAAATAATGGCCGCTTGAGGGGAAAACGCGACGTGGCAAATGGCGCTTAAGGGGAGGCTGTTTTTGGTATAATGGAGTGTGAGGGGAGACTGTTTTTTGACATAATGGCACATGAGGGGAGGCTGTATTTACTTAAATTGTCAAATAGCCCTTGAGGGGAGGCCGCGATGTGTGAAATGGCGCTTAAGGGGAGGCTGTTTTTGACACAATGCCACTTGAGGGGAGGCTGTTTTTGGCATAATGGCGCTTGAGGGGAGGCCGCGAAGTGTTAAATAGCGCTTAAGGGGAGGCTATTTTTGGCTTGATGTCGCTTGAGGGTAGGCTGTGTTTATAAAAATTTGGTGAGTCATCCCGTCGGGTCCATGACATTGAAAATGAATCGTATTACCTGCCGATCGACCTCCTCGAGATCGAACAACAAGGTTATCCAACCTAACCCATATAGGGAAGTAAAAAATCAAGTTGGCGCCACACAAGTAAATAAATCGAAATGTCCTTTTGTTCGTTAAGGATATTATCCTTATATGTCACTGTTATTGAATGTTGAATTTTTCTCGTTGAGTCAGCAAGGTCCTTACTGATTTTAGTACGAAAATCAAGGGCCACTTTCACTTTATTTTCCTTATTTGGAAAAACAGACCATGACACTTCTAATATTTTTGTTTTTTTTTTTGTCAACAGCATGCCAATGCAGTGAGATTTCAAGCATGTGAATATGTTGAAAAGAAACAATTGAAGAAAATTATGACACGTTCAGTTACTGGCAATTTGGCATCAGCACAAAAATTAGTTAATATACCAGAAGTGAAATATTTTAGTACAGCAAAACCACAGACTTTCTTTGCAAGAGACAACGTTTCGAATTTTATAAAATGGTGTAGAAATTCGTTGCAGATCATCGAATGTTTATTATTTGAATCGGATGATTTGATTTTAAGAAAAAATGAAAAACACGTTATTTTATGTTTATTAGAAGTAGGAAGACGAGCAGCTAAGTAAGAATAAATTTCCTTCTGATTACAAATTACTAAAATTTCTTCCTTCTTCTAGATTTGGTATGTTAGCTCCAATGCTGGTTCAAATGGAGCGTCAAATAGATCGTGAAATTGCCGCTGATCAAAAGAAGCTTAATAACGGTTTCCAGGACCAAACAGGACTCGATGATGATGATGACAGTGATGTTGAAGAAGAAACAATGTTGATATATGGACCTGTCCCACAAATCGTCACAAATGATTTAAAAAGTCTAGATGAAATGGTAAGTCTAATCGATAACCGCCGTCTCGCCGCCACCATCACTACCATCGATTCGTTTATTGCCCATAGCAGTTAATAAGGTTAAGTTAAATGCGCTATTGACCCCGTATTTCCAACGGGGACGGCTTATCTATGCATTTCCGCCATTTTAGGCGATTTGTGACACCATTTTGTGATTTATGACTGTGCTGGTGTGACGTCATAAAATTAGAGACTTGAGACCGGATATTGCGACTTACTTGTACTTAAATTAAATTAAAAACAATTCGTAATTAATAATAATGACAGTGAGAACCGGTGTAATGTCATTATTTAACTAAATTCGTTCTTCTTATGCACTTCAATTACCATTTTCCTGTGACGTCAATTAAAATTAATTAAAATTTCAGACGAGACTTTAATAATTGATGAATCAAATTTAATTTAATTTTGTGGATGATTCAAACAATTAAATTGTTATCTAGACAACTAGTTTCTTAAACTTTGAAGCGTTATCTAGGAGCGACACTATTTTTCTAAAGTTAGCAGCGGAAATACGTCAAAATTTCAAATCTTATCAGATAGTACTTTGTTTCTCAACCGACTTGATTTTCATTGTCGGAATTTTTTAAGAACCACAGTTTAAAATTTGGACAATGCTTGCTTTAATTTAAAACGCTGCACAAACGGTTAAAGATACATAAAAATGTCACAAGAAAATATTGTAGAGAATCAAATTTTCTATAATAAAGTCCCTACAGTGATAGTTTTATGTCTATTAGTTTAGACCCTAGAGATCCTTAAATATAAAAAAGTAAAACAAACAGTTTCTTAACTTGTTAATCAATTATCCATTGAAATACGAGAAGAGTTGTTCAACTTTTCCTTATATTTAAGTTTTTTTAGAGAAAATTATCGTCTCGCTGATTTGAAAAGATCTAGAACTGTTATAATGTCAGTTGTCGTTCCATTTTCGCATTCTAAAACCCACAAGGAATTCTCTATTAAGAAACATTCCACAATATTGCACCGGGATATGCATTTAATAAATTAAAATTCGCTTTCACTTGAATCGTGCACATCATTAGAATGGTTATTTGATCAAGGAAGCGAAAGTATTGTCCTTCGAATATCCCGAAAAACGAAATATATCGTAGGTGCAGAAATTATTCTAATTGAAAGTAACAAGTGTAGGCATAGTTGTGGATTAATCGGCCAAGATTGTATAAAACCGATTTGAAAACTTGAAAATGTTAAAGAATTTCTGCGTAGGTTTTGTGACCACGCCAATAATGACAGAACCTGTCGATTCAAAGCGAGACTAAATAATATATTAAATAAACAAGACTTAATTTTGTTATTTTCTAAATGATCTATCAAAGTTTGACGTTGAGATGGTTATGATAGGAAAGATTGGAACACAACGCGTACCTGACTTATTAAACGTACACAATTTATTTATTTTTATCAATTTAATCCACTAGAAAACCACTTGAACTTTTCTTTGATATTTTTTTTAGCGAGTCATTATTGTCCTATTTGTCCGTTTTTGACATGTTTTATTACTAGGATTTTTGGATAAGCTTTTTATTATGTCTTGTTATTTCTTATCTTGATTTTCTTAATTGTGGCAATACCTTGACTACAACAAAATATAAATATATTTTTAGATTTTAAAGATATAACTGAAAAAACTTTATAGATCTGATATAAAATAATAATATTTTGGGTTTTCTCAAATGATTAATCTATAAGTGGTTAACAATAATGTACTTATACACAAGTACTAAACATAAAATTACATTTTAAACAATTAAAATCGATACAATCTTGACAAGAACTTTTATTATTTAATACTCTTGTTTTTCTCTTTCAGCATCTTCTTTTGTTGTTTTTCAAACTCATTTAGAATCGTCTTTTATTCTTCTTCTCCTCCTAATCATCGTGTCTCTCTTTTATTTGTCGTCTCTCACATTCTTTTTGTTTCAAACATCGTTTTTCAATTTCTTCCAAAATCACCTTTTGTTATTACAGAATTGTTTCTTGCATTTCCAGAATCTTCTATTTCAAAATCTTTTATTCTTAGAGGTATTGCTTCATGCATTTTTAGAACATTCTTTTGTTGTTTTTTATCTTCTAAAATTTTCTTCTGCTTCTTTAATCGTCGTTTCTCATATTCTTTATATTTTAAACGCTGTTTATCAAACTCTTGTTTTTCTAGAATTGTTTCTTGCATTTCAAGAATCATCTCTTCTAAAGTCTTCTTTTATTCTTCCAGTATTGTTTCCTGCATTTTCTGAACATTCTTTTGTTGTCTTTTATCTTCTAACCGACGTTCACAACTTTTTTCTTTTGCTTCTTACACATCGTTTCTCATATTCTTTTATCAAACTCTTTCAAAAACTTTCATTTTCCCAGAGTTGTTTCTTACATTTCTAGAACATTCTTTTGTTGTTCTTTATCTTCTAACCGACGTTTTTCATCATTCTTCCAAAATTTTGATTTGCACCTCTAATCGTCGTTTCTCTTATTCTTTTTTTTTTTTAACGTCGTTTATCAAACACTTTCAAAAAGTTTCGTTTATCCAAAATTGTTTTCTGCATTTCTAGAACCTTCTTTATTTTGAGACATCCTGTATACTCCCGTAATAATGGTTAAAAGTATGTTATGTTGTGTTAACTTAATAGATTTTTTTTCTTGTAGTTAAAAGGTCATTCGCCGCGTCTTCCGCTACTAATCCTATTAGTACAGTTTCGGATCCGCCCCCTAGGTATGTTTTGAAAAAAATACCTTCCCATTACATCACAGTGGCCCATTCTCACGCATATTTTAATCCATTCATCAACATAGAAAGTACCTAACCACCGTTCAATTGTTTCGAATTGAACAATGACTTAACTGTATATATGACTTATTACAGTAGATTGTCATGTTTTTCGTATTTTAATTTAAAGAAAAGTGAAATTTTCCAATAAATTAACTATTGCTTGAAATGATACTAATTGATCAGAGCCGTATTCGGTCGGATTCTCGGTTTAGTCATGTGGTAAATTTAAATTGACGATAATCATTAGTTCCGAGTTTGGTACGTGACATTTATTGTATTTAAATGTGCGCTGCTAATTGTAAAAGGTGCTAATTATAATGGGAAACTTTCCCGATTGAGAGGAAATAGGGAAAAAATTGAAATGGGTGAGAAGAAATCGAAATTATAATTGGAGGAAAGTGAAGATTGCTCAATTTATTAATAAACAATGCAGAGGCTTTTTTTAAAGAATTATGTAAAAAAAATTTGCATAAATGTTTTGAGGAAGTGACGGAATTATTACTGTTATTATTTTGGTGGTAACAAGACAAGAAGTTTGTTTTGAAAGTTGGTAAGTTTCATAAATCACTGAATTAGTCATTGCTAATAACAATTTTACAAAATAATAAAAAACTATAAATCAACACCTACTACGATTTATTGAAGAAATAGTAGGAGTCTTTAAAGATTCAATATTCTTGTAATATTAACTACTGGGGGACTTTCAAGGCTATAATTACGATTTTTATGTAAAAATTATAAAAACCAAAATGGTGGACACAATTAACATGGAACTACAGAACGTTTAAATAAATCGTAGTGACTCATAGATTTGAAAATGGAGAGTATAGCTTACTTACTCTGTTAGAATTGAACTAAACGGTACTGACTTTGCCAATTTGTATTTACGTATTTTGATTATAATTTAAAAATTAATAACAATTTCTAAAATAGAAATCTAGAAATTGAAGAATCCTTGAGTTTTCAGGATATTACAAATTTTGAAATGCAGTAATTTCAGAAATTTTGGATTATTTATAAACTTAACAATCTAATTCATCTTATAATTTCCAAAAATTTGTATTTTAGGAAGTTAAAAATCATCCAAACTAATTTAAGAAGCTAAAGAGTCACTGAAAGTAAAAAATCTTAAAATTTTTATTAAAGAAACATCAGAATTTTCGATTTTCAAAATTAATAAATCTGAAAACATTTATCTTATAAATAGAAATTTTAGCTTTTTATGAATAAAAAAACCAGAATCTCAACTACATAATTGGTTGAAATTTAAAAATCTTGGAACGTGAGAATCTTGACTGTTTAACATTAAATGGTCCTTCGAGCCGGATAAAATTTAGAGCACCTTGAGCTACAAAGAATATATTAGGAAATTTGAGAATTAGGGATTGGCTACTAAACAATTGTGTTGATTTTAATAAATTGATTATTTTTGTTTAAAACATTGTTTGAATCATTCGTATTTTCTTTCGCAATATCTTTGTAATCCACACACAATACAATCTTAATCTATTCTATTCGTAATCCTTTGTTCCAGGTGCGCGACTTGGTAGCACAATGCACGTGTCCAACACAATTCCCCATGATCCGTGTCTCCGAAGGCAAATACCGGATCGGTGACACCAAAGTGTTAATTTTCGTGAGGGTAAGTCCCATTGACCTCTTTATTACCATAAAAACGTGACTCTACTCAATTTTACTCCCAGATTCTTCGTAACCACGTAATGGTACGTGTTGGAGGCGGCTGGGATACTCTCTCCCATTATTTAGACAAACACGATCCATGTAGATGTAGATCCCAACACCGAACAACTCAAGGAGCTCGTCTTGTTAATAAACCTGGAGCTCCTGACCTTCATGGTTCTCATGTTTATTATGAAAGAGCTACTGTTTCTACACCAATAACAAACCACGTCTCAAACTCCACCTCTTCCACTTTAGGACCACCAATGAATTCATTGAACCGATCTAGATCACGATCACCTTCATATTTAAATGATCGAAGATCAGTTAGTCCAAATCTTCCGCGCAAATCTTTAGTACCTCCTACTAGATCACGTAGCCCTACACCAAACTACACGTCATCACATCATGCTATTTTAACCAATAAGAAACAAGGTACGTCACCTGTCCACCAATCAAAATCTACCAATCATGTTCATCAATCCAAAAATCATGTTGCTTCTGTGCAAGTCCCAATTGAAAATCAACTTAAATCTGAAGTTTCTGTCCAAATAAATGAAGATCAAAGTGATACAACATCAGAAGTTTCAGATGAAGGATATAGAAGTTTAGGAACAACACAAGATAAAACAAAACAAAGATTAAGTCAAGGATCTGTTGATGATGCAGACTATAACGGTAAGTCAGTCAGTCAGTCAAATATCAAACAATCAAAATTTCTTTTCTAGAGCATCAAACTGATATCTTAGACGACACAAACGATAACGGTTTACGTAAAACCTCCTACTCGCAACGAATCTACGGTGAAGGTCCACTCAAAACCCCGCCTTCTCGTGAACCAAGCATTGATCGCTCCACCCCGAAAAAATCCTCTCGGTGTGGTACATGGAACGGCCGACAGAAACAACCCCGTCCTACTCTTCAAATCGAAACTTTCAGTCCACCGTTACAAAGACATACTCCTACAAGACGTAGTATAACTCCAGCTCCTCACGAACGTCGCCACTCATCTGCAACGACCTCACCAACCAAAGGCAGTCTTAAAGAAGTACTGATCAATACAGTTCAACAAATTGAAGACGAAACAGTAATGGCACAACAAGTCCAAGAATTACTCAAAAAATATACTTTTGATTTCAAGGATGATGAGGGACGGTTTGTTCGAGGCGGTGGCGAAAGGATGTCGTATCGAAGCCCTAGAAAAGACTCGCGGCCTGATAATCACCTGTCAAGAATTCCAGCACCGGTTTTGTAGATAGATAGAGACCTTAGACAGGGTATTTTTTATAAAAGAGTAGAAATAGACGTAGGGTTTGATTTTTTGGTGCTATTTTAACATTTGGAATTGTGATTTTTTCAAATTTTTATAGAGTTGTTAAGTTTTTTGAGAAATGCTCAATTTTTTATGAGGAAAGTTATGATGATCGGGCACTTTTTTTTAAGAATTGTGTAACCCTAGATTAGACTTCCATACGTGCATTATATTTAAACACCTTGTGTAACACTAATACGCCATTTTGTGCAACTTTTAACATGCTATTGGCAATTTATAGCTAATTATATTAATTTATATTTTATTTTGTATAAAACATACAAATATTAACATTTTTTATTACAAAAAAAAAAAACACTAATTTTTATTATTGATTACGTATGCCTTTTTTTCAGATTTTTCAGAATCTCATACTAAATTATTAGTCTGAATTGTATGCATTTTTAAGGCAATAAAATTGTAGATTTGATTTTTTGTCTTTTTTTTAAACTGTTTAATAACCTAGGTCCCCCCCCCTTATATTCTTCTTATTGGATCTTCTTGGTGTGTTTAAATAAAAAATGAAAGGTAATACACCCACTAACACCAAACTTTTTTACTTAATACGAAGCACGTTTCGGCAACAAAGTTGTCATCCTCAGACAGGAATTAAAACTGTTTCATTTTTCATTTAAACACACCAAGAAGTACTATTCCACTTTACCTTGACAGACTGTACTTACCTTCAGACTCCACATTACCCTGACGTACCGTATTGGACAGTAGTGACGTCACAACCAACCAAATTTTTGATATTTACCAAAATCAATTATATTTTATTTTATTATTATTAATGAATGCTTAATAATACTATTTTTAGTACATTAATTACACCAAAATGACGAACCAATCGTTATTTTCAAATCTAATTTGAAATTCGCGCCAATTTCTACAACAGTTTCAATGACCTTGATAAAATTATCAACCCCTAAAATGACATTAAATCACAAAATTACGTTCCAAATTTTATTTCAATCAAAAACCGAACACTTAAAACACAAAATTTGCAAAAAACCGGGCCTAATTTGACAAAAAATACCACTTTTATGGGCAAAAAACACACCGCATCTATCAAACACAATGGAGAAACTTCGCGCTAAACTGACAGTGCTGCCAAGAATACCAACCTTATTAGAACCCCCTAGTAATTAAAAAAATATCAATAAATTTGTAATTATTAATTAATTATAACAAAATGACATCGAATGATGCTTTCAAAACTAGTTTGAAATTCGCGCTAATTTCGAAGCAACGGCTTCAATGACCTTGACAAAATTATTAACCGTTAAAAACACATTAAATCACAAAATAACGTCTCAAATTTTAGTCCAATCGAAAACTGAACACTTAAAACACAATATTTACACAAAACCGGACTTGATTTGATAAAAACACCACTTTTATGAACAAAAAATATACCGCGTTTGTCAACAGTGATGGATCAACTTGGCGCTTAATTGACAATGCTGCCAACAATGCCAGCATCATTTCAATTCCCTAGTAATTAAGAAATTATCAAACAGACGCTTAATTAAACGCTTCTTAATTGTAATAAACACTCGTAAAACAAAAAATGTAATTGTTTACTTACGTTTCCGGTTTAATTACTACCTTTAATTAAATTTTTGTGATTTGTTGGTACCAACATACCAAAATTAAACTTACTAAATGTTTAAGTTTGGTTGTGTCAAAAACTCAAATGTTGTGTTAAGTACCAAATCAGTTATTATCAATAAAACTGCGAGAAAAACTGTATTAAAATGCGTTACACCTTCAAAGAAGCAAGCACACAGTGCCCCAAAATGCTGAAGTGGGCAACAGCCCTCACAAAATTCGGGCCGTGTTTTGCAGCCTTCAATGACAAAATCTTGGTGTTTATGACATTTTTCGACAGTAATTTAGAAGTCCCTATCGAAGCCTTGAGACGCTTGTATCCTCACTCTGGTTTCCGTAGAAACAAAGCATTCTCGAAGACAATTTCTCAGATAATTGAAGATACAAATATCACCGAGATCTCTTTCAAAGGCACAGATTTTGAAATTAAGGTTTGGCAAGCTGTGCTGGAGATAAAGAAGGGCAAAACTGCGTCTTATGAAGATGTGGCTAAGGCTGTAGGGAGACCTAAGGCTGCAAGAGCAGTTGGGAGAGCTTTAGGGAAGAATCCTTTGGCTTATGTGGTACCCTGTCATCGTGTTATAAGAAAAAATGGCGATATTCACATGTATTCTTCAGGAGGACCAGAACGTAAAAAAATGATTTTGGAATATGAAGGTGCAATTTGAAAATAAATTTAAGGTTTCAGATACATTTATTGTACTTATATCGAAGGTCATATAATATATATATTTTTTACAAAGTATGGTCCATTTTCTACTATCACAGATTAAAAAATTATCAATTTAACGACGTAATTGTAGACTTCTCCGTGTTTTTTTTTTTTTTAGGTTAAGTCTTCAATTATATAAAACTCAAAATACAACATCTATACTGTAACAATTCCTTTCCACGTTGAAATAGCATGAATAAAACCTTAATTTCTGTATCATTCGCACCATTTCAATGTTATTTATCATCATAAAAAATTCAACATAGAAAACTTTGTGTTTTTTCCATATTACACATTTTTTTTGGCAACTATATTTATACATTTACATTATATTACAATATTTACACAATGTACATACAGTGAGGTCTATGGGAAGGAAAAAACATCATCAATCTATAACACTTCATACATAAAATAAAGTCCGTGTTTTTTTATAATCAATTGTCAAAGTGTCGTCAAGTTGGTACTGTAATTTGTTAATGACAGATGGTAATTTTGCCATGTTATGTTGCTTTGCTAGCACTAAATGTCAGTGTCATCGCTTTTGTGTCGATAAATATTTGTAAACAGTGAAAATAATATTTGAATTTAACCCTTAATTTACACAACCTGAACTCTGACATAAGGAAAATATTTTAAAGTCGGTTCGTAAATATAGGTCTTAGTGTGGTACAGTATGATTTTTGTAAAAATTTTGACATTGACAATTGATTATAAAAAAAATAACTATATGTACAGGTTTCTTTTTTGTACACAGAAAAAATTTAACTCACAAAAATTTGAGGTTATTTGGAAGCACCTCAACAGAAATTACGTTGTTGTCGTGCTGGGGTACTGAAACATGGGACCTGTAACCATATCTGCAGACCTAGCTGCAGGACGTGGAGGCAACCTGGGGGTAATCTGACCAACACTTGAATCGTACCGAGGGGAAATACTCGCCGGTGGGTTCTGAGGAACACTACGAAAAACCAAATAAGAAAAACACAATCAAACACTAGAATTTTTAAAATTTAGAAAAAAAAACTAACCTCAAACAGCAACCAGTCACGTGACCTTGTACCAACCGCAAAAAAATGGCTTACAATTCTTATTTTAACGACATTTCTGTGTTGTTTATTATTATTTTTGCGTAAGAAACACTCAAATTTCAGTTTTTCAAATAAGAAAATTTAAAAAAACACACATACCTAACCTCAAATAACACCAAGTCACGTGACCTCATACCAACCACAAAGATAACACACGAAAATTACTTTATTATCATTTAAACAATATTTCTGAGTTTATTACTATTATTTTCGCGTAACAAACATTCTAATTTCAATTTTTTACATTTTTTCAATTTAATTTAAATCAATTTTTCCCCAATTTATTAATTGAGACCTAGTTCTTTTTATGTTTATAACAAAAAGGTTGGTAGTAAATGTCAATTTCCGACCTGTCAAAATCAAAATTCAAAATATTCCTTCAAAAATCGTGAATTAACTCAAAATTTCTCTATTTCAACCCCGTACGTCCAATTCCTTGTAATTTTCTCTACAAAAAAACCCTAAATTACTTACATATTGCTCCCTGAGGTATTATGAGCCCTCCTTATGACTTGGGGCTGTATAGTTGAGTGCCTCCTCATGTGCAATTGAGACATATGTGTAGGATTTAACCTGGGCATAGTCCCGCCTCCAAACGACGAATTAAAGGAATGATGTGAATGAATATGTGACGAAGGTGATGATCCTGGATCACCTCGTCTTGGTGGTAGTGGTGGTGGTGAACATTCACGCCAATTCGGATCATTATTCGGTCGTAATTGCGGTGAACTAATCTCGGGACTGTCACGTCGTCTTCGTGGAGGTAGTGGTGGTGGAGGAGGAGGCGGTGTTAAAGGACGTCGAGGACTGTTTGGTTCGTAAGTAGGACCAGGAGAGGCGGGACTATGCGGACCTGGACTGTTTGAACCCTGACTGTGATGAGTGTATTTCGAGCTGTGAAAACACAAAAAATAAATGTGAAGATTTGAAATACGCGACTTACGATTGTGGAGGTGGTGGTGGTGGATTTCGCATTGACGTCGTCGACATTATTGAACCAACACTTGGACTTCTGTTGTGATTCGGTTGAAACCAACTTAAAATTGTATTGGACGTTGCTGGAGAAACTGGACTTAAAGTAGGACTATTCTGACATGTTCCTAATTGAACCGGAGCAAAGACACTAAATTCATTATCAGATTTTGATGAGTCTTCACTTTTTGAATCATCACTTTTAATATTTGATGAGTTAAGAGTTGAGTTAATTGCATTATTAACTGCAGTTGCAATTTGTTTAGTTGATTTTGATTTAATTCCTGGACTTTTCAAACTTAAGTGTGGCCATTTTCGTGGAAATTTCTGTATTTGTTTTTGTCCTCTTGGTTCAATTTCCATTGATTTATTATAAAGATAATTACTGATTTCAGTATCTGGGAGATCACCAAATGGATTTAAATTTTCTAAAAAATGTCGAATTTTTGGTTCAACACTAAAACAGTATGGTTGATTCTGGTATTGTTGTATTTCTCCAGTAATTTCAGCAACTTTTCTTCGTTTAAAAAAATTAATTAGTTGTGTATTTGGTAGGAAATCAGGATTACCTTCTTCAATATGAAGGATATTAGTGAGATACATACCAAGGAATGGGACACAAGGAGGATTTATGGAACGTAATTTTTCTTGATATTTTTTAAAATGATCATCAGCACGACATTCTTCAAGTGCTTTTTTATTTTGTTGTGTTAAAGATGCAAATGTTAGTTTTAAACGATGAACTGAAGCTGATGCACATGTTGAAACTATAGAAAGGACACCATTAAAATTATTTATTTCATATAAAACTATCATTATTTCAATTATTCGATTAACGATAGCAACACGTTCTTCAAAATTTTCAGCTTCAACTATATTTTTCTCTAACCAACGACCAACATTTGTTGTATGTTTTATCATTTTTAATAGATTTGGACTACTTGTTTCTTTATCTTTTTTTGTCCATACAGCACCAACTAATTCTGATGGTTTAATCATTCTGTATAAATCAAATTCAAGAATTGTTAGTTGTCGTGCTATTTCAATTGGATGAAGTGTTAAAATACCATATTCTTCTTCATTACAAGGAATGTGCCATTCAATTGGAGGTGGTGGTTCATCAAAAGCAAATCGGATGTGTCTTTGATTATCATTTTCCATCTGTAACATAAGAAAAACAGTTGATAAGGCTGGAAGGACCACAAATAAATACTTACTTTTCTGTGTAAAATCTTGAGGACACTATCAACCCATTTTCTCATACTTTTTCCATTAACAGCATCTAAGAAATCACGTAATTTAACTAATAATGTTGGATCTCTTTCAAAATCATAAAAATGATGATCAACCCAATGTCTTAAAACATTTAAAACACGAAATTGTACTGGTTGTACATATTCTTTTCTATATTTTTTCCAATCTTCTCTTTGATTATTTTTTTGCATTTTATCAGTATCACAACATTCTTGTCCATAAACTAATGATGGATCAGGTATTTGAAATCTTTCAATGAGCAAATCTAGCAGCTCTTTCGGCGAACAAAAACTACGATAAGTTGTTAAAAATGTACGTACAAATTTTGGATCAGCATAAATATGATAAGTCAGTCTTTCAATAAGTTTATAAAGTGTTGCACCTTTAATAAGTGGTACACCACCATTTTCTCTTTGTTCAAGTATAATATTATCTTTTGAATCTGGTTCAGCAAATTTATATAAAGATGGCGGTGGTAATTTGAGCGGATGTTTACGTTCAATATCAGATAAAATACTATCAAGAATACGTTCAAGCATTGATCGAGTATTTAACATAACTAAATCAGCCATCCATGAATTTTTTTCATCACTTGTTTTTGCACAAAGTATAACAGGTGGTTGCATATGTCTTGGTGCAATTTCAAAAGCATGTTTCATTTCATCTGTATCTAAATGATCAACAATTTCAACTTTTCGTATAAAAAAACGTTCTTTTAAACGACATTCAGCATGATTTTGATGTACTGAACTTTGTCTTCTTGAATTTGGTTTACATAAAATTAATAAACCATCAAATAGAAAAACTCTTCTTTCAGTTAAACGTTTCCCTGAACTAACTTTCATTAAAACATCTTCACGTACAAATTCATTACAACACTGTCCCAAATCTTTCGGATCCCAATTCTCAACATTTTTTTCAATTTCGTGGAGTTTATCTAAAGCAGCTTGACGTCTCGCTCGTACTTGAAGAAACGGTGTTGTACTACGAAGAATTGCAGGTGATGGTACACAACGTGAAAGTTCCATCTGAAGTGGTTTGAGAAGACCTTCGACTTGGGTGAGTGTTTCACGATCTTCAGGTGCGACAGAAAGACCTCGCAATAGAGTGATGTACTCGAGGTAGGAGAAACAATGACGAATAGGACCCATAAGAAGTGCTGGGAGGTAGTATTTAAGAGCGAGACGCATACCTTGACCGGCTGAAATAAGAGCGCTTTCGACTTCCGGACGGGAAAGGAGGGTGTTAAGGGTTGAGCGACAACTAGGAGCAGTTACGTCTTTCGCGTATTTTATGTACACGTCGAATTCGGCGGCTTCGGCTAGTTCTGGGAACAAAAAAAATGTTACGAGCCGAAACAAAAAATAAAACAAAACTGTAATTAAATGCGTAGTTTTAATGGAAAATCTTTTTAATATTCTACCAAATAAACACAGCATTTCATGTTTCTCCTAAATTTTAAACTCCTGCAAAAATAGATAACTTTTATTTTCAGTTATAAAAGCAAAAACAATTAAGAATAAATTAAAAGAAAACTGCATAAAATAAAAAAGAACGTAATCTAGTAGGTTGTAATATTTTATTTGTTTTTCATGGCCACTTTCAATATAAATTTAGTACCAAATCCGGAAAAAAACACAAATTTATTTTAAACACCTGTTTTAGTAAATTTCCATTAATTTTATTATTTAAAAGAATTTAAAACGTTCCTTGAAGCGTCGTGTAAATATTTAACTGAATTTTTATGACCCTCCCCCGGTATTTGTCATATCTCGTGATCTTTTAAATTTAGAAACAAAGTTGGCGGTGATTATAACATACCTTTGAATTAAAAAATGAGATTTTTAATCAATTTTTACCTTCAGAATCAAAACTAACGGTAATTATGACATATTTTCGAATTAAAAAGTGAGATTTTAAAGTTGGCAGTAATTAGAATTGAAAAGTGAGGTTATTATTGAATTTTTACCTTCAAAACAGCTGCCAATATATGACATTTGATCTTGCGCCATCTCGATGACATCTTCTAAACTTCCTAAAAGAGTATAAGTGAGCTCATAAATATCCATAATATTTGAGAATATCAATTCAATTTCGGTTGGATCTGAGCTCAATTTAATAATTTCCTCACTGTAAACAATGACGTCAAACATCACGTGACAGCGATTCCTAATCTCAACTTACCGAAATACTTTAATAAGCATATGTAATTCTTTAATATATGCTTTTTCTGAAGCAATTAATTCTCTTACAACTTCTTCATATGTTAAACTTGTTCGAGGTGCTGTTGATACTAAAAGTGATTCAGTTGGTAGACCTGCTCCTCCACCTTCATCTTGATAAAACATATCCATAAGTGCCTAGAAAAAATCCCTAAATTAATAAAACTAAAATCACTAGAAATGTTTAAAAAAGAAGTGCAAAAAGCGGAAATCATAGTGATATTGGCAAGCGGCAACTAAAATCAAGCCCAACTACAACTAACGGGTGATTATTTAAAATTTAGCAATGAAGTTTGGAAAAAAAAAGGGGGAGAGAAAAACATGCTGCCAACATTGAAATAAATTAAATAAATCAAAACATGGCTACCTACCATGGCTGTGGGCTGTGACGCAGCGTGAAAGCAAAAGCAAGTTAATCAAAAAAAATTAAAAGCAATTTTTGATTTTTTTATTGTCCTAATTTTTAATAAAAAAAAATTTCACACACAAAAATCTAATTTTGGAGGCAAAGCCTCTTCTAATTCTCCAAAAAAAGACATTTAAATCGAAAAAACAGTTGTTTACCTTATCGGCATTCATTGAAATTTGTACATCCTGATACGTAATTTCAAAATGTTTGATGTTTTTGACGTAATTTCCAGCCAACTTTAAAATATCAGCTGATATATATTCCAAAACAGCGACTAGAAACAGTGAAACAGTCGAGTCAACCTTGTAGAGTAACAATTCCTGTAAAAATTAAAACAATAGTAACATACTGTATTTTTTTTAACACCTGTATTACCTTTTGTAATAAACTGTGAATTTTGTCAACGGGCAACAGCAGTACGGATTTCTTTTTGCCACGATCTAAAGCACCTTGGGCTTCTTTTAATGCCCATTTATCAATGGGTGTTGGAAATGTGCTTTGAACTCTGTATTCGACATCCTAGAATTTAAAAAAAAAATTAGTGAAAGTGTTAGAAATAAAAGAAAAATTAAATACCTGAACTGTGTGTGGACTAGGTTTGGCACATAACATTGCCAAAAGACGCAAACAGAGGTTTTCGACGTATTCGAGAGCATCTTCACGAGCGTCCAATGAAGGGTGCACTTGTTCCAACACCTGAAAAATAAAGACAGGTCCTAAAATACTACTACTACTAAGTAGCCGTATTTTATAACTATAAATCAGTTTATTCTAGTTCTCACTGTATAAACTATTAAAATATTTTGATTTGAATTTGGGGTAAAATAGTAAACTGTGTTACTAACCCCTGAATGACTCATACAAAAATCCCCATCTTGTAATAAAATTCCCCTAATTTTGGCATTCAGTTGGGTTTTTAGTCATATTTTTGACAAATATTTGATAGTTACGGATTGGATTTTGAAATAAAACTATGCCTGTGAACACAGCAAGCTATTCCGATCCGTCTCGTTTGAAGAATTCGATCAGACTGACTGAAAAGAGGCCTTATCACACAAATGAATAATAAATATAATACGTAATCTGCCGTTTTTACATACTAGAACACAAAAAAAGCACGAAAAATCGGATTTGCTCATAATGATTCATGCATTAGTTACATAATAACAATAAATCAATCGAAGTCAACTCAGACAAAAACTGAAATTATAATTTGTCTATAAATGCTTGAATTTCATAGTTTTGACTTGTAATAAACCTACCAGTTATAGACAAACTTTAAACATACATATAATACTGTTGTCATTGAATCATCGACCTACTCGAAAAAACTAATGACTTCTAAAGAAATATTGAATAATAATAATAATACTATTAATTTCTAAGTTTTTATTGAATTTGAGCTAATTCATAAAGGAAAAAAAATATTTTTGGTCACACGTTATGAAAACTACTCAACTAAAGCAACACCCCTGTATATATTTGTCAAGTTGAACAGTTATAAAATGTCAAATAAATCACTTTATGTCCTACTGTAAACACTACAAAATTGATTGACAGATAAACCCCATTTTTTTTCCTAACTGTCAAATTAAAAATTATTAAGAGGAAAATTGTAATGGATATGTTACGTAATTGTTGTTCAAATATTTTTTTTTATAAGTTATTCCACTTAATTACGTCATTTTCCTCTAGTTATCGTCACTGCTACCTACACTGTTTTATCTCTTCATTGAAAAAAACAGTCTTTTTTGATAATGAAAACAATTTTATTTTTACAAGGAATTGTTTTTTTGTAATAATTTAGGCCGTCCTTGAGCTGTAATTAGACATACTTCCAAATAAACAATATATTTTCCCTTTTTTGCCTTACAAATTATAAACAAAAATCTAGTGTTGCTCTATAAAAGTGCATTACTGAAACATCCTGTATGTGATAATGTAATTAAAATTCTAATTTTAGCGCCCTCTATCTCGATACCTCAATTACTCTCAAAGGGTATTTTTGGTACACCTGTATTTGCAAATGTCAAAAATTGACATTTCCAATGCTTCAATAACACAAAGTTTAATTGAACACACTATATTTAACAATGTCATTTTTAAATAAAATAATGTAAATTGATCTGACACGACCTTGAAATTTTGACACAACTGAAATAACCTTTGTTTTTAGATTAGAATAACAAAATAACGCACTACTTGATTGTCCCCGAACAAATAAATCAAATTCGATCTTTGAAGAAGACACAAAAGTGTCAAATGACGACAGACGCAATGTTGCCAACTGATTATTTCGTGTTATATCCTACAAAGGGAGTCCCCCAGGATTTACAACAACAAGCCCCCACCTTCTTACCCTCTTCAAGGCAAATTTTGGCGCTCTCTATCTCAAGAATCTCAAGTTACTTGATGAGGAGGTATTTTTGGGTCAGCCTGTATGTCCAAATGTCAATAATTGACATTTCAATCTTAATAACACAAATTTTAATTGAACACCCTGTATTCAACAACGTAATTTTTAAATAAAACAATGTAAATTGATCTGACACGACCTTGAAATTTTGACGCAACTGAAATAACCTTTAAACCGTTTCTGTTTTTAGGTTAGAATAACAAAATAACACACTACTTGATTGTCCGGTAACAAATAAATCAAATTCGATTTTTGAAAAAGACACAAGTGTCAAATGACGTCACGAAATTCTCAAAAAAAAAAGTGAAAATTTTGAAAAATCGATATTTGACAGATGACAGACGCAATGTTGCCAATTTCATTTCGTGTTATTTCTACAAAGGGAGCCCCCCAGGTTCCCAGGATTTTCAACAGCCCCTCCTTACCCTCTTCAAGGCGGTGGTAAGTACTCCTTTCCACTTGGCTGAATTTTCTTCATTTGTAAAATCGTAGACATTGTCGCCGGCATTGACAGTATTCATTATTAAACAAATAAATAAGAATCGCAGACATTAACACACTTGATTTATTAAAAAACAATCACCACAAACACAATTTATTATAACCGCCATTGTTCGAAACATAGAAATAGCATTCTCGCTAAACCGGAAAATAAACAAATAAACCGTATTTTAAATAATTCACGTTATATTGCACATTTTTCACTATGTTTTTTATATGAAAACAATGATTTTTCTTTATTTTTCACTTTCTAATCGGCTCATGAACAAAATACCGATCAGTTGACAGCCGCCATTTCGGTTATTTTTCATCTCACTTCTGTACACTAATTTAATATCACGTTATCTTTGTTTGGTAAAATGCAATGCTACCAACGCGCAAGACTAAAACTTGTGTCTCTTTTTAATTTCATTAGAGTGACATAAGTGTCTCTTTTTCTACTAGAGGCGTAAATAGAGAGAGTTTGCGCATTTAATCAAATCGATACAAAAAATCAGTTCATCGGATATCATCACTTTTAATTTGTGTGTTTCATGTAATGTAATCACTTGGAGTGTGAAGTTAGGAATAGAATAAAAAATTGAAATCTGTTATAATTCATGTTTGATTTGATCATACAAAAAAACAATAAAAAAAATTAACAATATATACATATATTAATTGAGATTCGATAAATTAAAATAAATAAAATAAATAACTTAGTAAACGACTAGAATAGAGCTAAGTAAAAACTTAATACTGTTTTAGTTAAAAGAGACATAAAAAATGTCATAATTGTCATTCATTCATTTATACAGTCACAAATCACTATTCTAAATTTTGTAATCTCTGGATTAAGTTTTCGTAGTCATTCAACTCGACCGGGTCACCCTTATCTTCTTCCGATTGGTTGAAAAGAACATCAAGAAATCTGGTTTGTGATCGTCGCCTACGGCCTCTATAAAAAAAAACAATTAGTTTTGTTTCTTTTACACAAAAAAAGAATTCTTACATTCTGCCTGGATCAATCGCGCCTCCTCCTACAGGCATAGTAATCTTAATTCCTTTAAGTTTATTACTCAGGGCAATACGTGCTTGAAGATCAGCAAGATGAGAATCCGAGACTCTTTTGACCCTAGAAGTTAAAAAAATATTTAAATGATGCAATAATTTCAGATTTTACAAATTTAAATATTGACCGATTTTAAAAAAAAAATTACCTGTAGCGTGGTCCTGCCAAAACATTTTGTACACTGATCACCAAAACGACAAAAATATAAACTGTAGCTGTCTTCATGTTGGAGAATTTTTCAAAAAAAAATAATTAAAAAAACACTTGCACTTGTCACTGCGATTTGAAACACGCGTTTGAAGCGATGATGCTTGATGCGCGGCCTACTCTCTGATAAACTATGATGCGTTCGAGGAAAGTTTGTTGTATTTATAGGGATTTGCACGGAGCGTGCTCATTGGAGAGAGACTGCAAAAAAAATTCTCAATTTTTTTTTTATTAACAATAAGTCTTTAAAAAAATTTTGATAAAAAAAACTAACACAATTTTTGTGTGTTTAGGATTTTCTGCTTATGGCACGTGTCGAAACAAATATTGATAATTGACTTAATTGACATCTGTCAGATACATAAACAAAAGGATTAAGTCCAGACGTGACATCTGACAGGATGAATCTACTAAAAAAAAAATTGTTTAAATTACAAAATTAAGTAAAAAACGCAAAATACCTGTTTTTGATTAATTTTTTAAGTGCTAAAGTTCAGATAAAAAATAATTGCATTGCTAATTACTAAGTACATGTTATAAAATTAAATAAATAGAGACTTTGGTGCAAAGTGTGCTTGCATAATTTATTAAATGCCATCTACTTGATAAACAAAGAAAGTTGACTTATCTAAAATTCACATTTATTTAAAATTTTAGAAAGTTTTTTGTTAAAATATGTAAAACTGGAAGAAACACGTTAGCAGTTATCTAATCTTGCGCAAGACTAACTTGTCTTAAGGCGCCTAAATCTTATCTTTAAGTAGCAATCTGATTATCATAACAATAGATGATTCAACAAATTGTTTAAATTGTTTTATAGCTTAATAGTTTTACATTTGTGAACTTTTCTATAGTGAAATAAATTATTTTCTTTTGAATAGATTTAGGAGGAAAATTAGGAAATTTTTAGTATTTCATGAGTTAGTTTTTATCTAGGGCGCTATAAATAGTAAAATAAATGTTTAAAATTTATTACATCTAGTGTGGAACAATATTTAATAAGATATTTTAAGATTTTATATTACTGATTTTATTTTTAAAATGTAACAAAAGAAAAAAACACTTTTCATGCTAAAACTGTCACAATGTTATAAAAATAAACATAAATAAATAATAAACGTTTTTAGTGTTTTAAAAAAGGAGAGTTAGATGGATGGCCCTTATTTAGAAAAAATATAGTACATAGAAGGCGAAGTCTAGCCAACAGGCTATTCAATTTAACCTTAACTAAAATAATAATAATTTGAAAAATAATTCATAATTCTAACATCTGAATAAACATTAAACATAAGATTATTTTACACTAATGGCTCTTTTGAACAGCAAGATAAATTTTTTTTACTATTTTACTTTTAAAGGAGAGTTCAGTAAGTTTCGTTGATTTATAAAAAGAAAAGCCAAATGTTATTTTTATTAGAAAATGGAAATGTAACTAAAGTTATAAATTGTTTTAACAAAGCGACTGTATTTAAGCTATTATTAACACATTTAACACAAATTTATAATTAAAAAAAATTGAGAAAAAGGAATCATCAATGATGTAATAACAATAACAGTTGTTATATAATGAGAACAAAAATAGAATAAATTAATTATAAAATAAAAATAGAAGTTACTAAAAATAAAAAATTGGAAAACAAGAGATAGAATAATAAAATGGAAGAAAAATGTGCTAACAATTTAAACAGAATGGAATCGAATAAATTGAAAAGAAAATTGTTACAAAACTACGTTTCTGGGATATTTACAATTTGTTGGATCACTAGTGACGTCACTAAACGATTGATTTATTCACATTTTGATAGTTACTATAAGGATACCTAAAGATTTCAATGTATTTTCTTGGGATTTCTAATGATTTCTAAAAATTCTAGACATTTTTAAAGATTTTCAATGATTTTAACGGATTTCTAAAGATTTAGTTAATACTTCTAGTGATTTCTTAAGATTTCTAAAATTTCAACAAATTTTTAAAGATTTCTTTGGGATTTCTAACGATTTTAACGGATTTCTACACTTTTTTTGCGTATTTGTAGAGATTTATAAAGATTTTTAAGGATTTCTAGAATTTCTAAGGGTTTTTAAAGTTTGCAACGGATTTTAAAAATTTCTAGAGTTTTTTATAGGATTTCTTAGAATTAATAATATACTAGATTTTTAAGCGGTTTACCCAAAAAGATCTAAATAGACAAGAGAGAATATAACCCAGTTTCTGGGCTGTAAAACTTGAAATAGCGTGCAAAAAGGGATGAAAAACAAAAAAATAACAAAAAAGGAATTTTAAAGATTTTTTTGAGATTTCTAAGGCTTTCTAAGGATTTTTTTAATAAATTTTAAAAATGTTTTTGGGATTTTAAACATTTTTAAAGATTTTAATGGGTTTCTAAAGATATCTTTAGGATTTCTTAAAATTTCTTTCAAATTTTCAGAGATTTTTTAAGATTTTAAAATATTTTAAGGATTTGTAGGGATTTATAAAGAATCCAATGGACTTTTAAAGATTTCTTTGAAATTTCTAAAAATTTTGGCGAATTTTTAAATATTTCTTTAGAATTTATAGAGATTTTTAAAGATTCTTTTTAGGTTTTTTAGAGGTTTTATTATCTAAAGATTTGAATGAATTTCTAAAGAATTCCATAGGATTTTTAGAAATTTCTAAAGATTTTAAAATGTTTCAGTGGGTATCTAGAGATTTCTAAAGATTTCAATAAATTTTTTAAAGATTTTTTAGTCTTTTTAAAAACTTTGGCGTATTTTTAAATATTTCTATAGAATTTCTAGAGATTCTTTCTACATATTTTTTTAGGATTTTTAGAGGTTTTATTATCTAATGATCTAAAGATTTTAATGGATTTTTAAAGATTTCTTCGGGATTTTAAACATTTCTAAAGATTTTATCGGATTTTTTAAAGATTTCTAAGAATTTCTAAAAGTTTCAATGCATTTAGCTTTTAAAAAATTTTAGAGATTTCCAAAGACTTATAAAGATTTCTAGAGAATTATAAGGATTTCTGCTAACTAGTGCACTAGATTTCTTGAGCGGTTTTCTCATTGAAATATTTTCTAACAAATTATCTAACTTACTACATTGATCAAGCATTTTTCAGGTAATCTATTTTAAAAATTTGGTCCATTTGTGGGTAAATACCTGTAACAATAATGATGTTTATAGGGTAATAATTGCAAATCGATAATGACTACTCAATGGCACAGTAATTACATCGATAATAAAAAAAACCTTCAGAGGGAGCCTTGCAATAAAACTAAAATAATAAAGTCATAAATAGATCTGGAATAAAACAGTGATAATTTCAAAAAATTGCGTCACATTTATGACGTAGCAATTTCGGTAATTACGTGGAAATTATAAAGTCAACAAAGATGAATGGACACTTTCGTTTATATGACACACACACATACACACCGGATTTGAAATTTTTTTAATTTAAAGTCCGACCCTGACTTAAAAACAAACTATTAAAAATTTTTTGGTGGTTCAATGATTTCTCAAGAGGTGAGAAATGATTCAGCTCAAAGAAATGCAATTTCAGTGCCCCCACACTACTAAAAAACAATTTTTATCTATTTTGTTTTCTTTCTTGGCTGAATTCGATCTATAATCCTTCCGGGATTAAGTTATATTTCCCGATGAGTTAATTGTGTGAAAAACTAAAGCCTGAAATGATTGATAAATCGCCCACCTATTCGATCAAGTGTAAAAATTTTAGCACAGAGAGCCAATCTAAATGAATTTCAGAAGATAGGCAGCATTTTCAATTCGTTGCCTCCAGATATCAGATGCGATTCGGGATTCTTGGCAGGAATCGAGACATTAATCAAATTTTCGACAAGAAGGGAGTTAAAGAATTTTTTATCGAGGAATTAGACTAATTAGAGGGAGTGGTAATGTATGTTAGAGTTTTTTACAGAAAATTGTTTTTAGTTAATCGGATTAGGGATAAATCAAAATGTCAGAAACACTCGACGTTTTTATAATTTTCTCGATACTGATTTTGTAATAATTTTTGTTTTAATAATAAAGTATTGTTAAGGTTTAACTAACAAAAAAAAGAAGATTAGAATGAATTGTGTCGTAATTTAAACAAATTTTTGACGTTTATACAAGTTTTGTCTTGCAAAATAACAATTTTGTGTATGAAAAAGACAGTAAACAATATCAAATTTTCTCTATATCTGCCTCGAAGGATTACAAAAATGTGGGAATTTCAAATAAAAAAATAAAAACTGGCACTGGTGAGCTAGAAAAAATTTAGTAGACATACAAACAAATATTTATTTTTAATATCATTCAGAAAAACATTTCATGAAAAAGTGTTTATATTGTTAAAGAAATAAATAAAGAAATACAATAGTGAAGGTCAATGTCATTTCCGTATGAATTATCTTCAGATAAGATGAAAAAAGATAAATTCAACTAAAGCTTCTTCCGTTTATTTTTTACAAGTTTTGTCTTGTTTGAATTTCAGTTTGAAATTTAAAAATAATTAATGCCTCGAAGGACACATTGAATAAAATTTGGAAGTTGAAAGCCAACAAAATGTTTCTTCTATTTTTATAAATAATTAATACAAACTGTTTTTTTTAGCTTCCAAATTTTATTAAAACCTTCTTTATATCTGCTTTAAACATCATGACAATTTTAATAGAATTTACATATCTAAGACGCCAATAATTATTATAAAAATAAATATCTCTGCAATGTTTATAAGAAACAACTAAAAACTGTCGCCTATGGCTTCTAAATTCCATTAAAAACATTAAAATATAAATTCTTAGAAGTCAGAGACGAGAATTATTCTAAATTGATCTTTATACGGATCTAAATCCGTCTCGAAGGACCATAAATTTTTAAAACAATTTGGAAGCTCAAGGCGTCTTTAACTATTACAAAAATAAAGGTCTTGCTGTAATATAAAAAAAACAAATGAAACTACTAAATTTTGTTAAAAAACTTAAAATCTGAAATTTTTGTACAAAAAACTATTAAATTTTGGCTTTTAGCGCTCAAATTTTATAAAAAATTTAAAATATAGATTTTTGAAGAGTTGTAGAAATATTTAAAGATTCCAAAGGATTTCTGAAGATTTCAACGGATTTTTAAAGATTTCTTTAGGATCTCTAAAGATCTCAACGGATTTTTTTAAGATTTCTAGACTGAAATCTTTAAAGATTTGAACGGATTTTTCATGATTTCTTTGGGATTTCTAAAAGTTTTTAAATTTTTTTTAGATTTTCTAAAAATTTCTACGAATTTCTGAAAGATTTCTAGAGATTTCAACAATTTTTTTTGAGATTTTAGCGGATTTTTAGAGATTTTTAAGAATTTTTAGAGATTTCAAAATAGGGGCTTTTCTTTGGGATTTCTAAAAACATTTAATAATTTCAATGGATTTCTACAGATTGTTTTAACGTTTCTAACTTTTTAAAAAAATTCTAATTATTTTTAAAGATTACTAATGGTTTTTGAAACTTTCTAAAAATAACAACCCCTTTTTTAAGATTTTTTTATGATTTCTAACTACTTGTACAGATTACAACAGATTTCTTTAAAATTTCAAGAAATCTCTAAAATTCTGAACAAATTTTTTAAAAAAAATTACGTTTTTAAAGATTTTGTTGTAATTTTTGCGGATTTCAACGAGTTCAAAAAGTTTCAAAGGATTTTTTAGATTTCGATAGATTTCTAAAAATTTCTAAAGATTTTTTAAGATTTCTAAATAATTCTAAACATTTCTGAAAATTTTTAAAGATTACTTGGTGTTTCTAAAGGTTTTAATAGATTTTTAAAGTTTGTTTAAAATATCTAAGAATATCTAAGGGTTTTAACAGATTTCTAAAGATTTTTAGAAATTTCTAAAGATTTTTATAGAATTTCTAAGAATTTTTTAAAGCTAGTAACCTAGATTTTTTGAGCGGTTTACCTTCCCAAAAATTCCGATTGATTTTAGGCTTTCATAAAAGCTCAAAAACTACTTATCAAAATAATTAATGAATTTAGGAAATAGGAAATAGAAAATAGGAAATGACTTGTAGTTTTAAACAGTACAAAGTTTACTAAATTCTGACTATAACCGAAAAAAAAAATTGTTTCATATAAGAGAGAAAAATACTTGTTAATTAATAAAACGAAAAAATTAAAAAAAAAGATTTATAATAATAAACAAGGTAAACATAATTTAATTAAATTTAGATAAAATTATAAAAACAGAGAGGAGCACACATTTGGGATTTTTACACAATATAAACAAATGACTAAGCTTAAATCTACAATATAATTGACGTTTCAATTACGTATTGTCTCTTCATTCAGTTAATTCCGATGATTAATATAATAAAAAATCAAAGTTGAATTTATGATTTTAAAATTAGGTACAATAAAAAAATGGCGTCACTAAAAACGTCACCCTAAAATAAATAAACTTTTAGTAATTCCTAAAAAAATGTAGGACATACAATAATTTTCCTGGAACTCATCTGTAGGGGGGTATAATTCCCTCTATAAAACTGAAACTTGTTAATCTTGTTATCAGTTCATCGTATTATGTCACGTACTGTAATTATCATCTGATAAGATAACAAACCTTGTCGATTAGTTTAAAATCTACCACACCGGAAACACCTTTTCTAAGCAAAAATATCATCTCCTAGAAGCCCACTCTCGTCAATTGTTTTATTACTCTTACGCACAAAATGACAAATGATTCAAACATCTGCCTTCAAAAGCTTTTCTGAAACAATATAACGTAAATATTTAACGAGCGGGAAATTTTATTTCAGATATATAAAACCGCCCGTCATCGCCCTCAGATAATAATCGTCTTGTTATTATTATTACTAATAGCGTGAGGTGTTTCGAAACACATTAAATTTACTACAAATACACCAAAAACACCGATATTTTATGCAATATTAAACGCTCTTATCGCGGTTTGTTGTTTTAGCAAAAATTGTTTTTGGGTGTTTTTGGGATTTAGGCATTGATCTCATTTTTACTCTCCTTTTCTGAAGATTTTTAAGGATTACTCAAAATTTCTAAATATTTTAACGGATTTTTAAAGAATTCTATAGGATTTTTAGAGATTTCTAAAGATTTTAAAATATTTCAGTGGATATCTAGAGATTTCTAAATATTTTAATGAAATTTTTGTGACCTTGAACATTTTACAGGGTTGACTCAAACTATACATATAAATTGTCTCGTGTGACCTTGATAATTTTAGAGAGTTGACATCTGCTATACATGTAAATTTTCGCTCAGATTGTGACAAAAGTGGCCTTGAAAATTGACACAAAATTTAAATAAAATACAAGCAGAAACATATAAAAATTATTCAATAATTACTGTTTAATTTAATAAAGTTTTTAACTCGCTGTAATTCATTTCTAGGGGATTACTGAAAACAGGGTTGGCAGCAGTGCCGTATTACCGCGCTGTTCGTGCGTTAGGGGTGTGCGTTTTTCGGTCAAAAAAATGGTATTTTCTACCAAACCGGTTCAAATTTTTTGCGTACTTCGTGTATTAAGTGTCCGACTTTCGTTTGGAATAAAATTTAGGACTTAGTGCTGCAATTTAGTGTACTTTTGTTTGATTAGTGTAATAGTTTTGAGGTTATTGAACCCACCTCTTGAAAAATGGCGGTAATTTTAAAAATGACAATTGACATGTCTGTCAAGTTTGTTCGAATTAATGTACTAATAAATTAACGGATTTTAACAATTGAGTGTAAATCAGATATGTCGCTCAACTTCCTTGAAGGATTTTTCCGATAAGTTTTCAAATAATTTTTATACACTTTATTAACGAAAATGGCCGACTGAGACAAGTGTGACCTTGAAATTTTTGACAGTTTAACACAAACTTTACATTTATTATTTGCACAATAAAGACCTTTATTATTATTATTATTAGTAGTAGTAGTAGTAGTGGTAAAATACAAGCAGGAAAAGTCAAAAATTACTTACTAATTATTGTTTATTTAATAAAGTTTCAACACGCTTTAATTCATTCCTAGGGGATTAGTGAAAACAGAGTTGGCAGCAGTGCCATATTACCGCGCTATTCATACGTTAGGGGTGTTCGTTTTTCGGTCAAAAGATGGTATTTTTTACTAAATCGGGTCAAATTTTTTGCGCATTTTGTGTATTAAGTCTTGTGTATTAAGATGTTTAGAGATTTTTAAAAAAAATTTAAATATTTCAGTGAATATCTTGAGATTTCTAAATATATCAATGAATTTCTAAAGATTTTTTTGCGAATTTAAACATTACTTTGCGGCTTTAACTAACAGCTAACTCTACTTTTACTTCCGTTTTGTTAGTTTTTAATTTTTTGGTGTGCAAATTGAAAGAAAATACGATTTTAGCCTTCTCAATTAATTAAAAAGATGTAAATTAGTGTGCTAAAAGCACAAGGTCAATGCAGGTTTATAAATATACCGACTCCACTTGATAGAATTGTTTATTGTTAATTTCATTTAAAAATAAATCTTTTGTGTTGTAATCTGATAACTGGTTTTTCACTTAATCAAAATAATTGACAAGTCTTTGTTGACTCAATATTTTACGGTTAGAAATTTTTTGACTAACTGTACTTATTGAGTCAAGATTTATCAAAAACTTTTTAATTTCATCACTTTTATATCCGTTACTACAAGCACCAGTTGTATTTTTAATCTTGTCTAGTTTCTTAATATCAGTTTTTTGTACAAAATTGCTAATAATAATTAAGTTTTTTTTATTAATTGGACTTTGATTAGAGATAGAATGATTCAGTAATTTGATGGTAAACAGAGAATCGAACAAAATTTTATTTTAACCAGACAGAACTGCTTATTTATTATATTTAATTAGTTCTATTTTCATGAGATATTAATGCAAAATTTAATTAAGTTATAATTTAGACGTTATAGTCGATAGTTATAATAAAGATTGTTGTTGTCAATATTTTATAAAAATTAAAAAGAAAGATATAACAATACATTTATAACTAAATTGTGTCGTTATATCCGGTTTTTACTGTATAAATTCAAACTTTACTTTTAGTAAGTAGGTACGCACTCGTATTTTCCAGGAATTTATAAAAAAATTGACGTTTCATTTGTTACCAACCTTTAAAAGTAAACAGTTCCTAGATTTTTTCAATTTTTAAAGCTTCTATTTGTTGTATAACATGTATGTTTTTAAAATCAGTGATTTAGCGGTCTCTAATATTACTTTTGACATTTATAGCAAAATCTGACGTTTCATTTGCTACCAACCTTCAAAGTAAACAGTTCCTAGATTTTTTATAATTTTTTAACGCTTCTCTTGCTATAATTACAGTTAAACTGTAATGAAAGACAAAAATATTTTATAATTATAACCTAGAAGGACATACAATTTTTTTTGTAATACAAAATCTGCTTAATTAAATTTTTGATATTTGAGTCATTTTAGTTTTATCTAAAACTGAGACACAATTAATCAAATTAAAGGAAAATATTTCTATAAACATGTGTCACATATAATATCTTTATAGCTCCACTTTAGCTTATATCCCTGTATTAATTCTTGCATCATATAGTATGTAGAAATTTCGTGTAAAACCTCTAATTTTTTTAAATTAATTTCAATTAGATATTTTTAAAATTTTGTCAGAATTAATTAGACTAATGATTGCGGAAATAATTTTTATCTCTCACATAAAGAGGGTATCGACATGATTCGTCTCCTTTTTCGATCGCAAATCATCCGTTTCTTATCACATTCCACGAGTCTCTTAAAAAAAAAAAGTTGAGCATTTGCGTCTATTTCACGGATCACAGCTTCCATGCATGACCGCCATGTTGCAATTCAAGAGATTTTAAATTTCCCGCTCTCGAAAAAACTAAATACATTTAGCAAAACTCGGTCACATAATTCAATATTGATACAAATTTACAGGTCAAGTTCTCTAACCTAAAACTGACCGATAAATGATAAAATTCTCCGTCGTACGAGGAGTTATTACGAATTGGTTTTAATTAAGAGTCTGATGATAATTTCATTGATAACTTCTTTTACTATAAATTTGTAGTAAATTATTTATTTATAAATTTCTATTTGGATGAGAAAACATTGTTCATTTCCGACATGTGCATTCGATCTTAAAGCGCTCTCTTATTTGTCAATTTCACAAAGGAAATAACTGAAACTACACAATAAATTGCTTTGAAGAAAAATCAATTTGAGTCTGTTTGCATGATAAAACATTGAGAGGGGTCAGTTTAATTACAAAAAACAACAAAATTAGGATTACAACACTTTATTAATCGCAATAACAGATTGTGACAAGTGTGACCTTGAACATTTTACAGGATTGGCACAAACTATACATATAAATTGTCACGTATGACCTTGATAATTTTAGAGAGTTGACATCTACTATACATATAGATTTTCCTTCAGATTGTGACAAAAGTGACCTTGACAATTGACACAAAATTTAAATAAAATACAAGCAGAAACATATAAAAATTATTTAATAATTACTGTTTTATTTAATAAAGTTTTTAATTCGCTTTAATTCATTTCTAGGGGATTACTGAAAACAAGGTTGGCAGCAGTGCCGTAATACCGCGCGGTTCGTGTGTTAGGGTCGTGCGTTTTTCAGTCACAAAAATGGTATTTTGTACTAAATCGGCTCAAATTTTTTGCGTATTTCGTGTATTAAGTGTCCGACTTTCGTTTGGAATAAAATTTAGGACTTAGTGCTGCAATTTAGTGTACTTTTGTTTGATTAGTGTAATAGTTTTGAGGTTATTGAACCCGCCTCTTGAAAAATGGCGGTAATTTTAAAAATGACAATTGACATGTCTGTCAAGTTTGTTCGAATTAATGTACTAATAAATTAACGGATTTTAACAATTGAGTGTAAATCAACTATGTCGTTCAACTTCCTTGAAGGATTTTTCCGGTAAGTTTTCAAATAATTTTTAAACACTTTATTAATGGAAATAACAGATTGTGACAAGTGTGACCTTGAAAATTTTAACAGTTTGACACAAAATTTATATTTATTATTAATAAAATACAACAAGCAGGAACAGACGATAATTACTTAATAATTATTGTTGATTTAATAAATTTTTACCGCGCTTTAATTCATTCCTAGGGGATTAAAAAAAACAGGGTTGGCAGCAGTGCCGTATTACCGCGCGGTTCGTGCGTTAGGGGCGTGCGTTTTTCGGTTAAAAAAATGGTATTTTCGACCAAACCGTCTCAAATTTTTTGCGTTTTTTTGTGTATTAAGTGTCCGACTCTCGTTTGGTATAAAATTTTGGACTTAGTGCTGCAATTTAGTGTACTTTTGTTTGATTAGTGTAATAGGGAGGTTATTGAACCTGTCACTTGAAAAATGGCGGTAATTTTGAAATTAACAATTGACATGTCTGTCAAGTTTATTCTAATTAATGTACTAATAAATTAACGGATTTTTAACAATTAAGTGTAAATCAGTCCAGTCGTTCAACTTCCTTGACGAATTTTTCCGGTAAGTTTTTAATGCGCAAAAATCTCTAGTTTAATCAAATTCTGATATCATTTCAAGGTCACAAGTTCAAAAAAAAAAAAAAAAGAAATGTAAAAGTGTCAGTGACATTTCTACCAACCTGAAGAAAAACAAATGTGACGCATTATGCAAACAGAATTTTGTTTACCTTTTATTAAAATAAAAGCGAATTGATAAAATTCTATTCTTGAATGATATATGATATGACGTCTTTTATTCTATTACAAAATTGTTGATAAAAATTTAGAAATTGGCGTTACTGTTAAAACTGTTGTTTTTCAATAATAATCTCCTGATAAGCGAATTAAATTTCCTCACTTGAATGCAAATCAAATATTTTTAAAAGACCTGGGGAAACACACTCTCCAAGAAGAGTAATTAAACAATGTTTGTGTTTTAAATTTTATAGTTTTAAGTAAGTAACTAAAGAGACTTTGATCTTTGGATTTGATCCAGTAAATAAATAAAACAATTAAATTTAACATTTTAGCCAAATATGAAAAAATACGAAGGGTAGATAACGTAAATAATTAACCTAGATTATAAACAAATGACAATATTGACATTATTGACATGATTTTCCAATTCGATGAATTTAGGCCGCAAGCAAGTAATTTCGATAATCAGATCGGCATGCGGCTGGTCTCCTCTAATAATTTTTTTTATAAAGTTTAACTCGTGGAGTTTCGGGTACAAAGTCTGTTTTTATAATAGAATGATAACCTTTTCTGCTCCACCTAAATTAAGCAAAAAGACGCTTTTTGGATTTTTGTTATGGAAATTTTTCAAGTGCTAAATATTTATTATGTAATTGTTAAGAAAGTTTCTTACGTGATGGGTAAATTTTGCAATATTAGTCGTCTCTAATTTTATTTGAAAATAGTGTGGGGTTTTTAGTGTTTGTTTTGGTGTTTTTTTTAATTGCATTTAGGATAGGTGTTGTTGTGTCTTGTTTTGATTGTTTTATCTTGTATAAAAATATATATGTTAGGATTTATCATTTATCTAATTTTTTTAATAAGTATTGATGGCCTTGCAGAGAGTAAAACTGATTTGACCAGACTGTAGATAAAAAAATAAGTTAAAAAAAATATTCTAGAAGATTATTTTATTTTAGAAACATATTATAGATTCATTTCGATGTAAATTTGTTAATACAAAAAGAATAAGATGATTTACATTGACAGATCTAGATTTGTTTTATAGATCTAAAGATGTGTAGATCTAGATTTTTTTGAAACTTTATGAATCAATCAATTGGTAGTATCTAATCAATTTTGGTAGTATTTTTGCTGACTCAAATATCAGAACCAGAAATCGTCAGTAAAATAAACAAACAACTGACAGAACCGGCTGTAAAATGATTAAATTATAAATATTAAAAATTGCGTTTTCGGAAAAAACAAAAAATTTTCAGCACTAAAATTGCTGTCTTACACAAACTTGGAGCTTATTAGCCGAGGAGAATAACCAAATGATTAAAATAAGATCAATGTTGGTGCCTTATTGTTATACAAATAACTATCTTTTGTATTTTTTGTTGCTTATTATACAATTTAAAATTATTTTTTATTACTATGCTTTTCTCAGGGTTAACTAACTCTTCGGGCATTATCGGGTCCTATATATACATAGGCTATAGTTTTATTAATTTAGTTTTTTGTTGTTTTGTTTTTTCTTTTTTTGCATTATTTTTTTAACTCAATTTAGAGCAGATATAATCTAAATTCAAGGTGATTAGATTGATAACAAGAGTGTAAAACAAAAACGTATTTAAAATATTTTAATTAATTATTGTTAGTAAATAATACAAATACAATGGAAGTTTGTAGTAATTTTTCAAAATAAAAAACTATAATTTGGTTAATTAATAGTGTTTATTTACTACAATTAATTAATAATTAATTCTAGATTTGAACTTGGTATTTCTAATTTTAAACTTTTTTTTTCTTTTTTTAAATTTCCATAATCCAGTTTTATTTATCTAACCCGCTTCACCCTTAACCTATTTATTGTAAAGTCATAACAACCTCGCTGTAATTTATTCCACCACTGTGAAAATTTGAAAGACACTTTCCGTGTTAATTAACACCGAATAAACCATCATCGAAAGGTCGGTTTTTCTTTAATTTCGTTAAAAAATTTCAATACACACCGCCAAAGAAAACTCGATTAAAACCTCAAATTAATCCTTTTCACTCGATCTTGATTAAAAAACTTTATTTTCGTCCTAGTACGTCCTTCAAATACACATAAAAAAAGGTAAAAATTAAAACGCTTTTCGTATAATCAAATCAGTAAACATTTTTACCAAAGTGCCCCGAAATAATTGATTTTCGAAGTGTTCAATCGAGGTAAAAAGCACTCGCTTCTTTTGTGGTCTTTTGACGGCGCTTTTAGATGCATAATATGTCGTAAAGGTGGTAGAGTCTCTGGTTTATTTAAATAAAATAGGAAATGTGCTGTGTTTTGATATTTTCATGTAAAATTCATGCAACGTATTAAATTGACAAGCCTTTGATCTTGTAGACTACCACAATTCTCTAAGGGTAAATGAGACTAGTCCGGACCTGAATTGAAACGAGAGACATCTGGGGATTAAAGCGTAAAGTAACGGGAGTGGGTTATTTACAGTGCCGGACTTACACACTTATTTATAAATAATATTATACTTATAAATCAGAGAAAAAAAAATTTGTTCAATTTTGTATCGGAAGTAATGAAAGGCAACGACCAGATAGAAGCAACTACTCCTACTTGGAATATAAATGTTACGACTTCCTCTACCATTATTGAAAAAAACTAGAATTTTTTGTTGGTATATCTGAATCAATTTCTATTTAAAAAAATTAAATTCTGTTTTTTATAGATTTAAGAGAATTTTTGTTCATTTTTGATAGATATAGATGTTTTTTGCAAATTTTGTAGATCTATTAAATTTATTTAAATGTAAATAATATTTTACTTTAAAAAAAAATTAAATAAACATTCATCACGATAGTAGACACAGACCTAGATGATTTTTAATAAGAAGAAAAGGCTTAATACATCTCGAAAAATGTAGATCTAAATTATTTTTTAAGAATAAGAAAATACGTAATTTGCAAATTTAGAGGAATCGTAATTTTTGAGAAAAATGTAGATTTAGATGAATTTTTAAAGACAAACAAAAATTACTACATCTAGAACAAATGTTATCAAAAATATCTTTATAGATCTAGATTGAAATAATCTAGAAATAATGTTTCGAAATGTGAAAGTACGATAGATTTAGATATAGAGAAAAAAATTAAAATTATGCCGACGTTTCGCTTGACATTTTCAGGGTTAAACACTGAAATTTTTCAATATTTTGTTAGAAACAAATATTTTTAATTAAGAATTGTGAATTTAAGTCCTGAAGAAGCTTCTAAAACATGAAAGGGCGGAACGTTGGGAAAAAAAAATCTGAGAATTCTTAATTATTATGTCAAAAACTGTAACAAAAATCTTTTTTTCGTTAAAATCTTTATAATTTCGTGATTTCCCTCTATTCTTTTGGTTAATTCTGTATAAATAATAAAAAAATATTGTTGAAGCTAATATTTTTAAATCTATTGGAACTAAAAAAAAAATTTGAAGCTAGAGGGGCCTCCACTACCGAAAATTTTCCAATCAATCTGTGTGCCAGTCCGGTACTGGTAAGTTAAAAACAATACAATTCGAAAAGAGCTTCTTTATTGAGACTTTTATGACGGTTTTAAATTCACTTCCGATAATAACATTTCTTCGGGAAAATAAAGTTTTTTTCTAAACTCTTCAACTACGTATAAACTTTCAAATATAATTTATGTTTTTCACGACAACAAAAACAACCAGTTGCGTTTAATGAACAAGAAGAACAAATTCGGCAGCGTTTTCCTCGAGAAGTGCAGCTACAGTGGATAATTTTTCGTGAATTTTGACAATTAACGCTCATTTTTCCACAATGTTGTAACCAAAATACTGAAATTTAGTGCTAATTTTTTTTTTACAAAAAAAAAAACTTACGTAAAACGACAATCACACAATGGAGAAGTAAACTCCAGAAAATGCAGTCTAAAATAGAAGAAGAAATATTTTCAAAATTAAAAACTGTCATTTTGAACGCGTAAATATCAAATTTTGAATGCACGGGCTGCTAATTTCCAAATTTTGATATTTGGTGTAATGTTGGTCGTCTAAAAAAAAAAGTTTGTGCGTGAATTGTTAGTTGCATATGCACTTCGAAGATTATGTGTAGCATTGGTTGCATAAGTAGCTGAAAAATCTAGTAATTTTCACTTTCTTATCTTGGCACACATTCTAAATTCAAATAAAACCCAAAATTTTCACATTTTCATGTTTTTTTTTTTTATTTAAGCTGACCACACAATTTACATAGCTCCTTCATCCCTTAAAATATTAACTTTCCGTTGCTCCCCCCATCTGTATTTGCTCACAGACCCATCCTTCCTTACAACTCGATGACATGGTACAAAATACGCTACATTATTCTTTCCCACGGCTTTAGCAACAGCCCTTACAGATTTCGGTCGTCCTAACGACTTAGCAACATCTTCGTAATTCGCTGTTGTGCCTTTTTCTAATTTCAGGATAGCCTCCCAAACCTCAACCTCAAAATCCGTTCCTTTTAGATAAATTCCAAAATTTGCGGTTCCATCAAACAGTTTTGTCATATTTGATGAGATTAGAGCATCATTTTCGGTTAGAATAGCATTAGCCCAGGTTTTTTTCAAGTCGTCGAGTGGGGGCTCCTGGTCATAGAAGCTCATGTAGCAGAGAGAGTTGCCTTGGAAGGCTGTCAAACAGTTACCAAACTTAGTAAAAGCTCGGCCGTAATTAAGCATCATTTTGGGGAGCTTTTTGTAAGCTTTGGGGCTGATTGTAGTCACTTGCATTGCTGTAATTTAAAAAACATTAAGAGGGGGGCTTCTAAACTACTAAATCGGCCACAAAAAAGGCCCATTTATGGTAATTAGAGGTTACCCATTTTTTCAGAGTCGAGATGACAAACAATTTAGGGATTTTTGTGAGTTAGTTGGTAGTACTGAATCGATTTTTAATTTTCTTTATTTGAATAATTTAAGATATAATTATCACAGCCAACTAGTTTCATTGATTAATTACCTAATTGTTTATTAATTAGTAAATAAAAAATGTTGTAATTTACACGTGACTAGTTTTATTAAATTTTGTTAAATTAAAGGCGTCGTGACGCTGTGACGCATTAATAATTTTTATGACGCATCTCCCTGAATTTATGTAAATTTTAGAGTTGCCGCCCTTACATCTTTCTCGTTCAATTGTTTACAGTACAGTCCCGTTTGACTTGTCGTCAAATTAAAAATCGTTAAAATTGTGACTTTCGGTTATTTTTTAAAGCGTCCCGACGTCATTCCCGACATTTCATGACGTCTTCAAGTTTTTCATCTCGTATTTGAGCCCCTTTATTGTCTCAGATTCATTTCTTGCATCTTCTTGTTGTTTGCCGCGACTGTACCAAGCCGGCAAAATTGCAAATGGCGGGGGTCTATATATAAATATTATATTTAGAATTGTTAGCACGTTTTGGGTTTTGTGGCGGCTGTTGAGGGTCCTGTGGGTCTGTTTGAGTGTCTTGGGGGCTGCTTTGTGGTATTTCAGTTAGTGTGTGTGAGTTTTCGGGGTAAAAAACGCCATTTATTGTCTGCTTGTTTATATTTTAAAATTGAATAGTACACCCCCTGGATCTCGGAAAGTAAATATTGTAGTGCGCCGGTGCAAGCACAGACGTACGCTAACACTTCTTACATGCTTCTAACGTACGTCTTCGGCGACACCGTCGTCGTTAACTCAAGTCGGTGATTGATCCTTACAAGCAATATAATTATTTAAGTGAACATTTTGCATTAAAAGTTTTTATCGATTTTTTACGCATTTTTCTCAGTGCTGGCGCTTTAATTGTGGTCTTAAAGCAAGGGTAAGTCTTTGGTTTACTACAATTAACACTAGTTCACTCATTAACACACAATTATTGACATAAATATTGTTTTTGTTGTTGGTTTTTTTCAGGTATTATTTAGGGGTTAGCCAATATGGCGAAGCTTGCTTTTTATGTAATGTTTATTTCAACTAAACGATTTTTATACTTATTTACAACCCCTAAACTTAAAATTTTACAACATTTAGCAATAATTACACTAATTAATTCAATTAATAACCTGATCAAAAGATTTTTTTTTTCAAAATTCGCTTCTTGTCTCATATTAAAAATTCAACCGCTATTCATTTGTTTCTCCCTCTAAATTACTATAGTTAGGTTATGTTTGTCTGAAAATTTCGTTTTCCAAACCGGAATTTTCTGAAATACAACTCGGCGTGAGAATAAAAGAGCAAAAACCTCAACCACACGCTGAGACTCTCTTTTTTTACCAAAAAAACCGGCAACAACTGGTGTTTTTCTTGTTATAAACAATGCGATTGGCAATCATGTTGTTTTTATTTAAACAAAATGGCGGCTTACGAATTTCTATATTTATTTCAGGTTTTGGACGATTGTACATTGAAAAAACTATTTTTGGAGGAATATACACCGCCCCCTTGCTCTAATGAGTCTCGAGTGACATTCTGTGGAAGAAAAAAAAAATTCTTTTTGCAAAAATGGTGACACCACCACAACAATTTTGTGTTCGATGGAACAGTTATCAGTCAAATTTGCAAAATGCCTTTCCAAAATTACTCAATTCTGAACATTTCGTTGATGTTACATTGGCGTGCGAAAATGAAATGCTGAAATGTCATAAAGTTGTACTTTCAGCATGTTCAACATATTTTGAAAAACTTCTACTAGACAATCCTTGCCAGCATCCTATCATTTTCATGAAAGACATGAAGTAAGTTGAATAAGGGGTTTCTAGATGTATGATCTAGAGGGCCGTGGTTTGAAGTTGATAAACAGTCTCCTAGATTATCGTATAGCCTTTTAGATTACGGTATGATCTAGGAAGGCCGTGGTTTGAAGTTAAAACCAGCCTCTTAGATTATAGTATAATCTAGAAGGTCGTTTGTTTGAAGTTAGAAAACGGTCTCCTAGATTATAGTATGATAAACACATAACTTTCTAGATTACAGTATGATCTAGAAGGCCGCGGTTTGAAGTTGAAAAACGGCCTATTAGATTATAGTAAGATAAAAACATAGCCTCCTAGATTATAGTATGATCCACACCAAGGTATCCTAGATTATGACGCCATGGTTTAATTTTTTTTTTGGTTTGTGTTAGGTTTCAAGAAATGCAGTTATTGGTCGACTTTATGTACAAAGGTGAAGTGAACGTAACTCAGGACGACTTACCTTCATTGTTGAAAAGCGCCGAGGCCTTGCAAATTCGGGGATTATGTGGTTCAGATCAGTTGTTAAGTCAGCAACAACTGGGAGCCCTCAGAACTCAAGTAATTGTTTGTTTATAATTATCTAAATTTATTTAGTAACTAGCTTAATAATTTTCTAGTTTAAATTAGCTGTATTTTCGAGTTTCTAATAATGTAGAGTCACTTTTACATCATTTGAAATGGCTGTAAATTACAATTTTAAAGTTGCTTCTGATAAGACTCAAAGTTAAAAAGTTTAGAGGCGGTTTTAATACAAAGAAATTGTTAGAAAGAGTTCTGGATTGATAAAAATTTAATAGTAGTTCTTTAAATTTTAGCATTTACTTGTTCTAGATTGAAATATAACAAAACGTTTAAGTTTCTAACAATATCGACTGTTTTTTAAATTTTAAAACTATTCTAGAAAGGAAAAACTATATACATTATACGATTTTAGAATGACTCTTGATATATAAATGTTTTTTAAAGATAATCGATTTTTGAATTAAGTAGAAATTCAAAAATTTATTGGTGTCTCTGAGTGGCAAATATAAATGTCTAACTAACTTTAATGTTGCTCTACATAGATAAAAAAAGACGAATTTGAAATAGCTTTATTTAATACAGAGATATGTGTTTGAAAAATGATAGAAATATTAGTAACAGAGCTTTAGAATGGTAAAATTAAAAGTAGCTCTATATAATTTGAAAATTGCTGTAGATATAATAGAATTTACAAAGTGATTTTATATACGGAAATATAAAATTCTAATAGAAAGTACTTCAAAAATAATTTACCTTAAAACAACTGAAGAAAGTATTTGTATTTATAACAATAAAAGTGACTATATAAATTAAAAATGACTTTGAACTCCGAATAAAAGATTTGAAAATACTTGTAGCTCTAGAGTCTAGTTTAAATTTATAAAAAAGGTACATTATGAGTTTAAAATTCTATTAAGTATTCATAAAATAACAAAATACGTTTTTACTTCTTGTTAAAAACAGCTCTATATTGCCTACAGTTGCTGTTCTAGATAAATAATTTTATAACACGTCTACACAACTATGTAAATCACTTGAAAATGAGAGATAAAAGTGTCTCTGTATGACTGAAAATATTTTTAAATGAAATAAAAGCAGCTCTGGGTAAATTTAAACTAGTTTAACCTTAAAAGACAAGTTTTTAATAAAGATTTTGAATTGGAAAAAAAAATTGTTTAAGAAATCTCTGTATGAGTTTAAACTAACTCGTATCTTCAAAAATTAAATGAGTGTAGAAAGTGGAAATAACAATGGCTCTATTATATGTTTCAAAGATAAGTTTTTTATGTTGTAGATAAAAAAAATTGTTATTTAACATATGAATTAATAATTTACTACAACAAAAAAGAGTGGTTATGGACTAATTTTAGAAAAAATGAGTTTATTACGACTTTTCTCAAATAAAAAATCTTGTATTTTAAAAACTTTTCAAAGATTATTTATGTATTATCCTGAAAAAATTAAAAATTGGCTCTATATTAATTAATAACAATTCTTTTAGACATAAAAACAAAGAACAATTTAAAGCAGTTTTTATTATTTTATAATCGATTTAAAACTGCCTCTAAGCTTCTTCTTTAGGCGTCTTTAAGGTCTAAACTATTAGAGATAAAAATATCACTTTGAGGACTTATTTCCAGAGATTTAACTCTGATTTAGCTTATTACTAAGTTAATTTAAGTGATTGACTTCTCTTCGGTTTTAAATACAAAAAAATGATTATTTTTATTTTTGTTTACATAGACAAAACCAATCCTCAATAATTCAATAGAAAATAAAAATCACGAAATGGCAAAACCGGCCGAAGTTCATGTAAAAAAAGAGGAAAAACTTGAAAATTCCGAAAGTTTAAATAATCCGTCATCGTCTGAATGCGATTCAAATGATGGCGTCCAAAACAAAGGTAAACTTTACCGAAATCCGTCATCAAATCTCCAAAGAATTGTTTTCCCAGAACATGAATTAAAAGAAGAAGTGGGAGATAATGATTCATATTATGAAGGTGAAAGTGATTTAATGGATACAGAATTTCTTGAAGAAGATGTTCCAATTAATACAAATGATCTCAATAAAACGCCAGAATTTGCCATTGCCAATGTTTCTTGTCAATACGATGGAAGTCCAGGTAATTAATAATCACACAAAGAAATTTCGGAATTGATAAAAAAAAATAAAATTGTTAGGTTCAGCAACAAATCGTCGGATTCGCCGTTCCGACGAGGAGCTTCGGAGAGCTGCAGAGTGTATAACTCGAGGTCAAACCTTCCAAACGGTCAGTGATCAATTTAATATCCCCATATCGACAATCCGTTTTTATATGGCAAGGAAAGGAATATTGCCACGACGTAAAAGAGGAAGGGCTTGTTCAGGTCCTACTGGACTACCAATGCCACCTGTACAATCGTACAATTCACCAGGCAATACTAGTCCAGTTGGACCACCATACCATATCGTCCATTACAAGTTACCAACATTAGGTGTTTCAAAACTTAAGTAATTATTTATTTTGGCGGACCCTTAAAACAATTTTTTTTTCTCGCAATTTATATATATATTTATTCAGTATTTTTTATTTTACGACTGTACTTAGAATTTAAGGATTTTTTGCTGCCAAATAATTTATTTTTTTTCTCATTTTTTATTAATAATAATAAGGAAAAAAATGGAAAATTGTCTTCTTATTAAGATATTGTCGTGGTTAGAGAAAAAAATGTAGGAAGTTGTGACATTAGGTATAATTGGGTGAATTGTACAAAAAAAAACCTTCTGATATTTAAAAAAAACTGTACTAGTCCGAAAAGATAATTATTTTGTATAACGTGATTGCCCACTTATTTTTTTTAATTAAGGAGGGCTGCCATTCGTGATATTTTTTCGTTTAAAAAAAATCGTTCTCATCTTATTTATTTTTAACCATCACAAACGTCACGTAATCAAAAGTAGGCTTCCATTTGTAATTTAAGAATAAAAAGAATCTCATTTTTTAGGTTTAAGAACCTAACCAAAGCAGTTGACTGATAGAGAGAGTGGCAGCTTAAGAGACTAAGCAATACCAACACAAAACTACAATTTATACGCTTATTTTTTTTATTTTATTGCCCCCCCCTCCTTTAAAATGAAGATAATAATGCCAGTGATACACACACAGAGTAATTTTTAAGCCATAGGACCGCACTCACCTCATTTTATTTAATTTGTTTTTTTTTTAATTTTTTGGTCGTAACAAAAACTGAGACACCACTATTTAGGTGCCAGATTCTCTGTAAAAAAAGGAAATAAACAATCGTATTTATCAAGTGAATTGTTGGCACCACTGCAATTCACTTGAAACCAGTAATTATTATCGATAAGACTTAGGAGTAAGTGATTTGTTAGATTTAGACCAGTTTGTGTTGAATTTTTATTTTCTCACTTTGTTTTATGTATCCGGTTTAGATAATTTTTTTTAGGTTGTAGGTTCGTGTATGATATGTAGCCGTTAAAACAATTAGTTTAGGGAATTTCGGTTTTTATTTTTATTTTTTTTCGGAATTTTGTTTTTTGAGTTGAAATACGACAAGTATTATCAGATATGCAGCTGATTTTCGTTTTTAAAAAAGGAATTTTTTTTTCGTAGAAAACCTCTCCCTGTAAAGTATATTATGTGTACAAGTGCCATCTATAATATATTTTTCTAGTTAAATAGAACGCTTATGTCTTGTGACTTAGACATTGTATACAGTATTCTGTCGTAATATACAAGTATTATATACAAAAGGATAAAGGATTTCAATTTTATACCTTTTGAAATTTCCTTTTAATCCTTTATACAACTTCCTGATGGTCCTTTATAGATAGTAATAATTTTTTTGGGGGAAAAAACTGACAATTTTATAACGTATGTAACAGTAAAAGCACTGCAAGACATAAAAAAAAATAACAAGAAACGAACAAAATGTAACAAAACTTCCCAAGGATTGATTCAAATTAATAAAAATTCTTTGAAGTGATTTTTCTGTCGATAATGGCAAAAATATATATAAATAAATAAAACTAAGATAATTAAGATAAAAATCCCTGGACTTTACAGAACTAGCTTCGAGACACTCGATGTTTACAAAACATTTACAAGTAGTTTCAAATTATCACAATAATTATGGCGTCATTGCAGAGCTTTTTATTTCAAATCTCATTTAGTCAGTTGCTGAAATCAGTGCATCATGAATCACCAACTAATGTCTGAAAAATTAAAAAGGGCAGCCCCTTTTAATATTTTTTATAATTCAATTCCTGAAATATCTCAGGAAGACAATTCGATTGTTTTTACTGATTTGTTGTGCCCAAGTTTAGGTAAATTAAAATGTTCTTTACAAGTGAATTCCTCGGTTAATATTGATTGGTTGATGCAACAATACGAAGCTAGAAATTTGGGGTAAGTACAGAATTTTTACAGAACAAAAAAGCGTTTTATTTCTCTTAGATCAACACCAATTACAATTTTGTACGATAGATACGATTCTAATATAGAACAGAAAATAATTAATAATTTCCCAAATGTCATTTATAATTGTCTGGAATTAAAACAAGTCACACCATGGGACTATATTTGTCAAAACTCGTAATAATATTATTTTCTTTTTCGTTTTATCTTATATTTTTTTTTTTAGGAAATTCGGTATTTATGTCTACGAAGACGATTCTTTAAGATTTGTTTTAACAACAGCAAGTCTTTATGCTGAATCATGGGACAAATACCATCAATGGTAATAAAATAAATTGTTAAATCATACAATTTTTGACGTTTTTGGCTTTATTTTCTAGTATTTGGGTGAGCCCTCTATGTCCCAGACTCTCAACTAACTCAAATCATTCTGGTGAATCACCGACTGGATTTAAATCATCTCTTATCAAATTTCTAGAACATTACCAAATGCGAATTCTTGATGTTTGGCTTGATTACATAACTAAAGCAGATTTTAGTGAAATTAACGTTTTTCTAATTACTTCAGTTCCGGGACTTCACTCAAAAATTTACTCCGGGTCACATAATCAACAAGTTAAGGAAATATTAAAAAATCACTGCAATTTACCATCGGGAGAAGCAGAATTATGGCCGATTATTGCCCAAACTCCCTGTATTGGACAATACAGTGGGTCAGAAAGTGGCTGGTTACGTACCTATTTTTTGGGGAGTGTTGCAACTCATTCAGGATCAAATTATGGCGATCTTGCAAACATTTCTCTTAAAATTGTGTATCCGTCAGTGAAAAACGTAAATGAAACTTTATTTCAAGACGATGAAATACTTGCAAAAATGCGTTACGTACCAGAAATTCATGAAATACAAAAAGACTGGCTTCAGAAATATTTCTAGTAATTTTTTTAATTATTTAGGAAGTTTGATTAATTTGATTTTTTAGTAAATGGAAGGCTGATATATTGGGAAAAAGTCAGATTTTACCTCATTGTAAAACTTATTGTCGTATTTCACCTTGTAATACAAAAATGGCGTGGTTTCTAGTAACTAGTGCAAATTTAGCACGAAGAGCTTGGGGATTCAAGAAAATTGGATTGCAGGGAACTTCTGATGTATTTACTCGAAATTACGAACTTGGTATTATGTTTCTACCACATTTCTTTTTTATGGAATTTTTTCAAGTTAATGAAACAAGAGGGTTTCCAGTTCCTTTCGATTTGCCTTTGATTCAATACGAAGATGACGAAGATCCCTGGACAAAGGAGGATACCACTCACAAAATTAAAATTACTTAATTTTTTTATTATATTATGTTTTATATTATATTTCATATGTTATTTTTTATATTTTATTTAAGATTATTATCGTAGGTTTATTACTTTATACCTCACTCCAAAATCAGAATTACTTAATTTTTTTAATAATTATATTACTTTTTTTTATTAATGAACTTGTTTTAAATCAAGAAATTGTTTGAATTTCGTGTCTTAACAGACAAAACGTTGATTTAAAAATTTCTTTTCTTTTATTCTTTATTTAAATTCGATTATTTTTATTAATTTGTTATGTCCAAGCTATGGGGCAATTAAAATGTTTACCTATTAAAAATTAATTTTATGATTGGTATTAGGTGGTGATAACGGGTGTGTATTTAATTTTTGTATTCTCACTTTTGTGCTCGAGTAAAAAATTTTTTGCTAAATCTTTACCGAATATCTTTACTTTTAAAAACACAAGAATCTTAAAAACTTAGACATCTTAAAATTCTAACATTTCTGAGACTTAAAAATATGATTTTAAAGATTTCTCTTTTAAAGTTTTTCAGAATCTGAATTACAGAGTACAGAATATTTAAACTTCCAAAATACCTTGAAATTCTTAAAAAATCTTACCTTCTCTTGCAGTTTTTATGGTTTTAGATTTCCGAATTTTTGCATTTCGATTTTGGACATTCTGAGCCTCTAAAATACTCTCAAATATCTCAGATTTTCCTATAGTTTCTAAGACTCAAGAATCTTGAAACTTCTTAAATGTCCTAAAATTTTTAAATATCTTAGATTCTCTTGGAGTTTCTGTAATTTAGAGTCTCAAAAACTTCGGACATCTTAAAATTTCAAATTTTTTAGATTTCTGAATTTTTGTATTTTAATTTTGAAGATTTCGAGCCTCTAAAATACTCTGGAATTCTGAGAAATATATCAGAATCATCTGTAATTTCTAAAACCCAAGAGTCGAACAAACTTAAAAGATATTTAAGATTTTTTTTTGTCTAGATTTGTAAATAGGCTTGATATTCAAAATCTAAACACTCTAGAATTCTTCTAAAATATTCTGAAATTTCTATTGTATTTTTCTAGATTTTATGTTTCGAAAACTGCTGGATTCTTAGAATATTTTCAAGACATTTGAATGTACCGCTCTTTGTTTCCAGTGCCACCAACCACTACAAATTAAAAACACCAAGTATTTTCTAACCTAACTTTTTTGAACATGTGTGAATCATAAACAAAACTGTAAAATGGGTAAAAAAGACACTAATAATTTGAAGAAAAAAAGGGACATACCAAATGAAGAAAGTGACGGAAGTGATTCAGATGGAGAAAACGAGGTTAGTCTTGTTAAAACATTCTAATACTGTTATTACTTATTAGTGCTCTTTGACCAAAAATTCAATTAAATACAGAATTTCTACTAAATAAAGCTAGTTTATTACGAAAATATCTCAACATAAATCAAAAATACAAAAATTTGTATAATTAGAAAACCTAACCTCAAATTTTGTTTTAGGAATTTTTGAATGTTGTAAATGATGAAGATGATGACAGTTCAGATAATGAAGAAGAAGAAGAATCAGACGATGATGACGAGGAAATATCAAGCGGTGAGGACGATGAAACAGTCCCAAACAACGCAGAAACTACCTCACCTGACGAATACGCCGAAGAGGACACATCCGATGAAGAAGACATCCGTAACACCGTGGGTAACATCCCAATGAACTGGTACGACGACTACAAACACCTAGGTTACGACTGGGACGGCAATCAAATAATAAAACCCGAATCTGGTGATCACCTTGACACCTTCCTCAAACGTATGGAAGACCCCGATTTTTGGCGTACAGTTAAAGATCCTCAAACTGGTCAAAATGTCGTCCTTTCTGATACTGACATAGCGTTAATTAAACGTATAAAAGCAAATAAAATTCCTGATGAAACTTTCGATGAATACGCACCTTGGATTGAATGGTTTACCTCCGAAGTAATGAAAACTCCAATAAGGAAATTCCCCGAACATAAACGTTCATTTCTACCAAGTAAATCCGATGCGAAAAAAGTCTCGAAACTAGTTCATGCATTAAAAATGGGATGGATTAAAACACGTGAAGAAGCTGAGAAATTACGAGCAAAGAAAGAACCCCAGTTTTACATGTTATGGGCGAGTGATGATCAAGCTGAAGAAATGAGAAGAATACATAAACATATTCCAGCACCTAAACGACTACTTCCAGGACATGCAGAGTCGTATAATCCACCCCCAGAGTATCTTTTTGATGAAAAAGAAATGAAACAATGGAATAAACATAAGAATGCACCGTGGAAACGTAAATTACATTTTGTACCGCAGAAATTTGAATCGCTAAGACAAGTTCCAGCATATCCAAGGTACATAAAAGAGAGATTTTTGCGATGTTTAGATTTGTATTTGTGTCCTCGTGGAATTAAAATGAAACTTAATATTGAACCTGAATCACTTGTACCGAAATTACCAAGTCCCAAAGATTTACAACCGTTTCCAACTGTACTTGCAATTGAATATAAAGGTGAGAAACTACTTTTTTTTATTTGGGAATTAACAATTTTCTTTTTCTGGTAGGTCATACTGATATGGTCCGTACTATAAGTACTGATAAAACTGGTCAGTACCTTGTTAGTGGTTCCGATGATGGTTGTATCAAACTCTGGGAGATTAATACCGGTCGTTGTCTTAAAACTCTTGATACAAATGGTGTTGTACGTTGTGTTGAATGGTGTCCCAATTCTGCTCTTACTTTAATTCTTGTTGCTTCTTCAAATCGAGTCCTTTTAATTAATCCACATCTTGGTGATACTCTCATTTGTTCTAAAACAGATACAGTTCTTGAAACTCCACCTCAAAGTGATGCAATTATAAGTGAACGTATTAAAACAACAGTTGAATGGTGTGACTCCACTGATTCTAAAGAATACGACCAAGGTGTTCGTATTATCCTCAAACATTTTAAAGAAGTCACTCAAGTGACATGGCATGGTAAAGGTGATTATTTTGCAACTGTTATGCCTGATGGTCTTAATCGGAGTGTTCTTATAAGTCAGATTAGTCGTCGAAGGTCACAATTACCATTCACAAAATCTAAAGGTTTAGTTCAGTGTGTTTTATTTCATCCGACTAAACCATTTCTCTTTGTTGCAACACAAAGACATGTTCGGATTTATGATTTAGTTAAACAGAATCTTATGAAGAAATTATTAACGAATTCGAAATGGATTTCAACAATGGCAATACATCCTGGTGGTGATAATCTTCTTGTTGGAACTTATGATAGGAAAATGTTGTGGTTTGATTTGGATTTGAGTACGAAACCGTATCAGACGTTGAGGTTACATGGGACTGCTGTGAGAGGTGTAGCGTTTCATAAGAGGTATCCTTTGTTTGCATCAGGATCGGACGATAAAAGTTTGATTATTTGTCATGGAATGGTGTATAATGATTTGTTGAAAAATCCATTGATTGTACCATTGAAGAGGTTACAGGATCATGAAACAAATAATGATTTTGGGATTTTTGGTGTGCATTTTCATCCATTACAACCGTGGGTGTTTTCATCAGGAGCTGACGGTACTATTAAGTTATATTCTAATTAATTTAATGTATTGTTTGAAGGGAAAAAAAATTCTAAAGTTCATGCAATAATTTCTTAATTTTTCCTGTTAAAATTCACTGAGGTATTTAAGAGTAAGAAACAATGAACAATTTTAAGAATTCTAGATTATTTTAAAAATGTTCAAAACAGTCTTACCAACCCCTCAGGACATTTTCCCTTAATTTTGATGTATCAATCAAACGGGTTAGATTTGGATGTAAAACTGTGCCTGTAATCACAGTATGTTATTCCGATCCGTCTAATTTGGAGAATTCGATCAGACTGATTGAAAAGGGGTTTTATCACAATAATGACTAATGAATATAATACGTAATCTGCCGTTTTTACATACTAGACAACAAAAAAAGGCGCGAAAAATCTGAATTGCTCAGAATGATTCATTCATTAATTACATAATAACAATAAATCAAGGTAATGACAATTATCAAATAACAATGAATATCGGCTTTATTTTAAAAATATTGATATTTTGACAGATAAACTGCTTCTTTAAAAATTTGCTTGTGTACTGACATGTGGGAGCCGAAGGCGACATGTTATGTAATAATTGAGATTAAAATAATCATCTGTGATTAGTTAATTTGCATTATTTATACTACTACTTTTAGAAAAAATAATTCTTCCAGCGAACTTTATAATGGTTGATATTAAAATTTATGGTTTATACACAATTTAATTAATAATAATAATTAATTTTATAACTTCCACCAATTTGGGACATAAGAAATCAGTAAAAATAATCGAATTTGAATGAAACATAAAAGGAAAGAAATTTTTAAATCAACGTTTTGTATTAATTAGGCACGAAATTCAAACAATTCCCTGATTTTATACAAGTTTATTAATAATAAAAGTATAATATAAAATATACGAAATACATATTACAATAGTTATAAAAAAAATAATTTTGATTTTGTGAGTACAGTTTAAAATAATATATAAATTGGAATATAAAATATAATAATATAAAAAGAATTAGGAAAACCTAATTGTGTGTTTTACATCTTCGTTCGTCCAGGGATTCTCGTTATCATCGTATTGAATCAAAGGCAAATCGAAAGGAATTGGAAACCCTCTTGTTCCATTAACTTGAAAAAAATCCATAGAAAAAAAATGTGGTAGAAACATAATACCAAGTTCGTAATTTCGAGTAAATACATCAGAAGTTCCCTGCAATCCAATTTTCTTGAATCCCCAAGCTCTTCGTGCTAAATTTGCACTAGTTACTAGAAACCACGCCATTTTTGTATTACAAGGTGAAATACGACAATAAGTTTTACAATGAGGTAAAATCTGACTTTTTCCCAATGTATCAGCCTTCCATTTACTAAAACATTAAATTAATATAATTTCCTAAATAAAAAAAAAATTACTAGAAATATTTCTGAAGCCATTCTTTTTGTCTTTCATGAATTTCTGGTACGTAACGCATTTTTGCAAGAATTTCATCGTCTTGAAATAACGTTTCATTTACGTTTTTCACTGACGGATATACAATTTTAAGATAAATGTTTGCAAGATCGCCATAATTTAATCCTGAATGGGTTGCAACACTCCCCAAAAAATAAGTACGTAACCAGCCATTTTCTGACCCACTGTACTGTCCAATACAGGGAGTTTGGGCAATAATCGGCCATAATTCTGCTTCTCCCGATGGTAAATTGCAGTGATTTTTTAATATTTCCCTAACTTGTTGATTATGTGACCCGGAAAAAATTCTTGGGTGAAGTCCTGGAACTGTAGTAATTAGAAAAACGTTAATTTCACTAAAATCTGCTTTAGTTATGTAATCAAGCCAAACATCAAGAATTCGCATTTGGTAATGTTCTAGAAATTTTATAAGAGATGATTTAAATCCAGTTGGTGATTCACCGGAATGATTTGAGTTAATTGAGAGTCTGGGACATAGAGGGCTCACCCAAATACTAGAAAATAAAGCCAAAAACGTCAAAAATTGTATGATTTCTCAATTTATTTTATTACCATTGATGGTACTTGTCCCATGATTCAGCATAAAGACTTGCTGTTGTTAAAACAAATCTTAAAGAATCGTCTTCGTAAACGTAAATTCCGAATTTACTAAAAAAATTCATAAGATAAAAGACAAAATAAAATAATATTATTACGAGTTTTGAAAATTTGAGTACCATGGTGTGACTTGTTTTAATTCCAGACAATTATAAATCACATTTGGGAAATTATTAATTATTTTCTGTTCTATATTAGAATCGTATCTATCGTACAAAATTGTAATTGGTGTTGATCTAAGAGAAATAAAACGCTTTTTTTGTACTGCAAAAATTCTGTACTTACCCCAAATTTCTAGCTTCGTATTGTTGCATCAACCAATCAATATTCACAGACGAATTCACTTGTAGAGAACATTTTAATTTACCTAAACTTGGGCACAACAAATCAGTAAAAACAATCGAATTGTCTTCCTGAGATATTTCAGGAATTGAATTGTAAAAAATATTAAAAGGGGCTGCCCTTTTTAATTTTTCAGACATTAGTTGGTGATTCATGATGCACTGATTTCAGCAACTGAGTAAATGAGATTTGAAAGAAAAAGCTCTGCAATGACGCCATAATTATTGTGATAATTTGAAACCACTTGTAAATGTTTTGTAAACATTAAGATTGTCTTGAAGCTAGTTGGAGCCAAAACATTTTTTTCCTTTTTTATGCTTTTTATATTAAGAATTTTTTCCTTGCACATTTTTGGTAATTAATATTTTTCTTAATATTTATAGCCAAAATAAATTCGCATTTTTTTTTGCTTGTCACCGTCCATTTCTTATTTTGTTGCCGTTTTATAAACTTTTATTTTTGTTGTTTCTATATCATTTTTAGACATTCTTTTTTATTTTAATTTAATTATACGCAATGAGAAATAATAAAAGATAAGTTTGTCTTAAAATTCTTGAAGTAGATGAAGCTGGCCATTGGCGTCTTTACTTATTTAGCTTTCTTACGAAAAATAAAAAAAATCAATCATGACGTGCAGGAAAAAATAAAATCCCACCAAAAAAAGTAATATAAATCCTTTATTAATTAATTACACCACGGATAATCACTTGATTTATACTCAGTTAAGGGCAGATCATACATAAAAGGAAACAATTTCTTATTTTTTCCATTCAAAGTTGCTGCAATTTCGAAATATTCCTCATCAAAAAATTGCGGTAGAAACATGACACCAGCTTCATAGCTTCTCACATAAACTCCTTTATCTTTCTGTAATCCACTGCCCCACGCCGACTTTGATAAATTAGCACTTGTTATCAAAAACCAAGCTAACTTTGATAAACACGGTGATACACGACAATAACTCTTGATATGAGGCATTGCACGACTTCGACATAATTTATCAGCTTTCCATTGGCTGAAAAAAAAAAGTTATTTTGGAGAGCTCGAATCCCATGATTTCCCTCTCTTTCTCTAACTTACTGTAAATAGCTCTGTAACCATCTTTGTTTCTCGTTTGTTTGTTTGGAATAAGGTAGACAGCCACCACTTTCCGGCCCAAAATACCCTTTCATCACATTATCAACAGTTGGAAAAATGATATTTAATGTAGCATTTGAATTTGACACTAATTGTGTTTGTTTATGACCTGATAAACTTCGTAAAAGTGTCCCTCTGAGCCATTCAGATGGTGATTTACCCATTGAACCAATACTTGAAGCTTGAGCTATAATACCCCATGATAGGGGACCTTCACTCTCTACTTCAGTTTTAGCAGGAAGTCTACAAAATTTCGATAGTAAATCACCAACGTGATGGACGTGACTTCCAGGTTTTCCTGGATAGTGTTTTCCTGGTACTGATGTCACAAGAAATACACGAATTGAGCTAAAATCGGATTTTTTGACTTGGTCTATCCAGGGTTTTAGTATTGGTAAATTATAGTGTTTTAGGTAGTTGAGAAGTTGAGATTTGAAACCAGTAGGAGATTCACCATCTTTTTCTGAAGAAGTTTCAGGAAGTTGAGGACAGGAAGGACTTATCCAGAGTCTTCAATAAAAACAGGTAATTAATAAATTAATAATGATTAAGGAGAAGGAAATGTACCCTTGATTGTAGTGATTCCAGTCTTCGTAATAGAGATTCGCAGTGGAGACAACAACACGAATTGAGTTGTTTTCATAAACATAAATTCCAATTTTACTAAAAATTAAGGTAAGAGTGTTTAACTTTCTTAATTAGGTCATTAGAGATGCAACAATATCATTAAAAAACAAAATAATAGTAAAACCCTTTTTCTCTAATGAATTATGGCAGAGTTAGTAATCCGTATAAATTTTGTATCAAAGATTTATAACGTGTGGTCAAAAAACTTTACAACTAAACAATTTAGACTATTCATAGAATTTTTTTAACATAGTCACGTCATCAGTGGCCTCATAGGTCGTAAATATCTCAAAAATGAAAAGGCGAAAAACATCTCAAATACGTGTCTAATTTTTTTATTTATTGTTTTTGTAATTTTTTGTCCACACATTGTAAATGATAGAATGAACAAGAGAAAAATATTTTTAAAGGCCCACTAAAAAACACCCTTAATAATATGGTACTCACGAATGATGACACCCAAATGGGTCCTTCATTTTGACGTAATGATGAGTCACATTTGGCAAATATTTATCAATAAATTCTTTCATTTTCGGAAATTCATCACCGTACAAAATTGTGAGTGGTTTCTTACTACAAACAAATTTAAATTCCCACCCGTTATTATTAAAAACTTACCCTAAATTTCGTTCCCTGTACCGTTCCATTAACCACATAATATCAATCATAAAATTAATTTGTAACGACGATTTTAACTCTCCTAAACTTGGACATAATAAATCGGTAAATGTAATCGAATTTAAATGTTTAAGAGTCTCTGGAGATTTAGGAATTGTTGTAAAAAATAAATTATAAGGAGCTGCATTTTGTAATTTTTCAACCATTGTTTTGGGGTTTGCTACAATAGGAATCTCAATTTCCTTACTTGTACTAGCTTTTGCGACCGATTTTATTTTAAATAAAGGACGTAAAATGTTTAATTGTTCGAAATAAACAGCTTTATCAAGAGGGAAATTTTCAGGAATTTCAGGCTTATCCGTCTCAAGTAATGTCATTACTGTAAGATTGGGAAATTAAAAAAAATTCTGAGAGTTACATGAATGTAGGACTTACAATGAGGATGTGTAAATTCTCTAAAATGGTGAGGATTTCGCCTGTAACACTTGATACCATGGGGGCACTCTTCTTGCTTCATTTTTTTACTAGGACCACCTAAATGTACATAATTTCATATAAAATCGTTAAAAGAGTGAAAAAAAGTACCGTTATTATCAGATTTACGCTTTAAAAACGCCTCCATTTCGAATTTTCTGATGAGAAAAAGTCGGACAAAAAGTGAGGTTAAAGTTTCAAAATTATTTCAAAAATGACTTGATTCCGTAACTTAACAACACGTAATAATTTAAACAAAGTTTTTATAAAAAAATCTGATTTAACTCACAATAAGTCATCAAAATTAGGAACAATATCGGCTTGAAATTTCTCACGAAAAAAGTTAGGTTATGATTTTGAAATTAGAATAATCAGATCTAGGGATTTTGGTGTTTGTAGATTTATAGGTTGGCACCACTTTATTTTTTAAAAATAAAACAGAAAAAATATTAAATTTCGCAGAATCTCATTATGAAAACAAGTTTTTCAACAACCTTGAATTGTTTACATCTTCAGTCTCAGATTAGCTCTCGTTAAACAAGCACAAAATGGAGCTAATTTTATTTTTTGTGCTTGCAAGTGTGTCTTTTTCTTTTGCTTCTGTTTGCAAAAAAGAGTTTGAAGAAACAGTCTGTGAGAATTTCGTATTTTCCCCTAATTTGGTCCTTGACAGTGGTGCCAACAAACTCACAATAAAAAATTCTCAAGGCTCTATAATCCACGAAAATTTCGCAAAATTACATCAAGTAACTGAATTACTAATCACTGGAAGTACAATAAAAAATTTTGAGCCAAGAGCTTTGTGTTCTTTACCAAATCTCACATCTATCACGTTAGTGAATAACAAAAAAGTCCCTAAAATTACTAGAAATACACTATATGGGTGCCAACATCTCAAACGGATTTATATCGATGGCCCTGGAGTAGAAATTGAAAATAATGCGTTTATTAATTGTGAGAATCTTCAGATCTTGTCTTTGAATGACACAGTTTTACCACAATTACTCGATAAAAATTTATTAAGTGGACTTGAAGCGTTAAAATCCCTAACAATACAACATTCAAACTGTACAAAAGTCAAAAAAGACGTGTTTACACCAGTGAAAAATCTCAAATTTTTGGATTTGCAAAACAATAAATTAACGACACTTCCTGTAAATATTTTTGATGGATTAGTGGAACTTAAGGTGTTAAATTTAGCTGACAATAAACTAAACTTGACTTGGAACGAGTTTAAAGGACTGAAATCACTCAAAGTTTTGTTTTTGGAACGTAACGATTTTGAGTTTGTTGACGTTGATAAGTTGGTAGCATCTGTTCCGAATTTAGAGCGTGTTTTCGTCAGTTACGAAAAATTATCACCTGAAAGTCGTCAAAAAATCGAAGAAACTTTACCAAAATTAAAAATTACATTTATTTACATTAGAAAACCGTTTGAAATAAATAAATAAATTCAAAATCTAGGGTTTTTCTTTTCTCAGTGTTGCCACTCGATTTTGACATTTGTGTCAGTTTTTGTGTGTGTGAAGGTTAAAAACGTGTAAACAGTAAGTATTTTTTCATTTTTTTGTTACAATTACGTTGTTTTCATGTAATAATTGAGTCATAATTTGAATTTAAATAATAGACGGTATTTTGTTAAATCACGTCATGTCAGATTTAACCTTTATGAAGGGTATGGTTATGGCTCATTGTTAGTTGTGTTATTTTTAGTTATTGCTTCAAAAATAATGGCCAAAGAGGAAGAAGATGATAAATTACCAGATCAAGATGCTGCAAAAGAATTTTATGCCAAATATGAACCCAAAGAAATTTTAGGAAGGTAAGAACAGAGTGGCCTTCAAATCGAGAAGAATTCAATTAATTACGAGATAATTGAAATTCAAAGATGAATCTTCATCCGGGATGGAAATGTTGGGTGTGACACACGATTTACGTGTTTTTTAATTAATTACAAGCTTTATTACCTTTAAGGGGCATTTTTATTAACCAAAGTTTACTCAGAATAACACAAGATGGCGCTCAAATTCTTTTTAATCAAGGCTAACTATGTATATAACGTGTTTAATGCAGAGAGCCATGGTTTTATTAAAAAATTGACTTATATGTATAATGCGTTGGAATTAGATTTTTTTTAACTTAAATGAGCATCGCAATACTGCGCATGTGCAATCTAATTTTGAACTGTTATTGGTACAAACAACAAAAAATCAGTGTTGCTAACCTGGGGGATTTTTCTCTAAATTTAGGGTATTTTATAAAGAAGAGGGGAGGAATATTTAGGGGATTATTAGATAACTACTACTAAATTACTAAAAAAATGTTAAACTGTTATGTTTTTGTTGCCAACTTAATCAGCATTTATTATTACGGCATAATTCACGTTTATCAGTTAATGAAAAGTGTTTTATTATCCATTCAAGAAATAAATAAAAAATTCTACATTGTTTCTTTGTGATTGTAGTTCTTTTTAAAATGAAGTGTTTTGGGAGAATTTAGCTTTGATTTAGGGGATTTTAACCCAACATATGGGGGAAATTATCGTCAATGGGTTGTCAATACTGCAAAAAATTGTCCTGAATGTCTAGTAAATTTATCTATTTGTCAAAATCACACATTAAAACACATTATTTCTCTATAAAAATATATCTAAATAGAGTTTTTACTAGTTTTAAGAGTTTTTTTTTTTGTTAAATTACTGGTTGCATAAAATTGAGCATTATAGCGTGACGTCACGTTCTTCAAGCAGAATAAATACCTTATTTATTGTTAAAATATATTTTTTATCATTTATTTATCAATATTTACAATCTATTTTTACAAGTAGACAGATAAATTTATCAAAAACATTCAAATTAACTGTTTTTCAAAGCATTTCAGAAGCTATTTTTATAATAAAAAAATAAATGAACCATCTCTTAAAGGTTTTGTGCTTCCATTCTAGAAATTTTGTCCCTTTAAGGTCCAAAGTTTGACTAGATGGCACCTTCAAACAATAATAATAACAATAATAATTTTATTTGTGATCAAAAAATTTTTTGGTGGACACAATTTAGAAAAAAATATTTTTCTATAAACAAAATTTGGAGCTTGAGGCAATTGTCGTTTTTTTCTTCCTTTTTTTAATACTAAACTAAGCGGATTATTTACTGACATCTGTCAAAAGTGTTACATGACATAAAGGAGTTTACTAAATTTACCATTTTCTAATTTTTTTGTGAGTTTTTTTTAGAGTGCTGTGATAATTACTAAACAATTGTTTTCAATGTTCTTGATTAATTTATCATCTACTTGTCAAAATAAAACAGAATAATGACTTATTTAATCTTTTTGGAGTAGATTAACCCAATTTAGAACTGTCGCTTTCGGCTCCTACATTTTTAAATTAATTTTAAACATTCTGAGGGAAAAATTAGTCGTATTCTGCTTCTATATTTTAACAGAATAACAAATTTTATTATATCTGTGACATTATATCTGTCAAAATTCAGTGTCAAAAACGAGTTTATTAATCTTACTAATTTCGAAATTCAATTTTTGTATCGCTCTAGTATCTTAGTACTTTAGGAACTGCAAAACAATTGTTTTGAGTGTCTTTGATAAATTAATCTATCTACTTTGCAACAGTAAATTACAACGTTTTTTTGAGTGTCTTTGATAAATCTATGCATCTACTTTGCACCAATAAATAACTTTTTTTTAGAGGAATAAGTTCAACCGTTCGTCGTTGTATCGAAAAAGAAACGGGCAAAGCCTTCGCTGCCAAAATAATCGATTTAAGTAATGACAGTAATGAAGGTATCTCAGCAAAAGAAGCAACAAAACAAGAAGTTGCAATTCTACGTCACGTTGCTGGTCATCCATACATAAGTAAGCTTTGATTTACTTCAACCAATCACGTCTCTCCCAGTTGAATTACAGGATGTTTTTGAATCGCCAACATTTATTTTTTTGGTTTTTGAATTATGTAAAAATGGTGAATTATTTGATTATCTAACATCAGTTGTTGCACTCTCTGAGAAAAAAACAAGGTATATTATGCGACAAGTGTTAGAAGGTGTAGCACATATACATTCACGAAATATTGTACATCGGGATTTAAAACCGGAAAATATTCTTTTGGATGATAATTTAAATGTTAAAATTACTGATTTTGGTTTTGCAAAAAAATTAAATCAAGGAGAGTTAGTACATGAGTTGTGTGGTACGCCTGGATATCTTGCACCAGAGACTTTGAGATGTAATATGTATGATGATGCTCCAGGATACTCGTATGAAGTTGATATGTAAGTAAAAATTTTTTTTGTATATTTTAAAATGTTTTTTTTTTAACAGTTGGGCATGTGGCGTTATTATGTATACACTGTAAGTACAGTACAACTAGCGCCATCTGTTTTAAATTTTAACGTTTTAGATTAGTTGGATGTCCGCCATTTTGGCACAGAAAACAAATGATAATGTTACGTAATATAATGGAAGGAAACTACTCGTTTTCATCACCAGAATGGGCTGATATTTCAGGTAAAAAAAACTTTAAAACACCCACAAACACCAAACAAAGTGTTTGGTGTTAGTGGGTGTCTTACGTTTCATTTAACACACAAAGAAGAACCAACAAGAAAACTGACATTACTAATTTTAATAATAGATGAACCAAAAGATTTAATTCGCAGACTTCTTGTCGTTGATGCAAAACAACGTATTTCAATAAATGAAGCTCTCGAACATCCTTTTTTCCATACAATGGTGAGTATTCACAGATGGCGCTCTTCTAAATTTTCTTTTTTTTTGGAGTAGGTGGTAGCTTTTGTGTTTAATTTTTTTTCTAGCAATTGTGGGATCAAGATATTGCACCATTGAAATACTCTTTGCGAAAGAACAGTCGTAGATTCAGTAGAATTTCAGAGCTGGCTTTGGTAAAAAATTTGTTGCTTGCTTCTTACTAACAATGTGTGTGTTTCCTGTACTAACTCAAATTATTTTTTAAATAAATAAATAAAATTTGTAATTTTTCAGAAATTGCAACAACGCACATTTCAACCTAGACAAAAATTCCAATGGGCAATTTTAGTGGTTAGAGCAATGGTTCGTTTACAACGTTTAAAATACACACCTGAGCCGCTTAGTTTAGATACGGCAAGAACTGATCCTTATCGTGTTAAATTATTGAGAAAAGTGAGATTTTTTGTGATTTTAATACCATAAAAATGTGGTTTTTCAGATTGTTGATGGTTGCGCTTTTCGGGTTTATGGTCATTGGGTGAAAAAAGGTGAAGGACAAAATCGTGCTGCACTTTTTGAAAATCTACCAAAAACTGAACTTAAACATATCTACGTTACCAATTTGAGCCGATAACGTATCAGTTATTTTTAGTTTTTAATTTAGACCAATTTTAGTTGCAGTTTTACAGGTAATTATTGTTGATTTTTTTCAAAATGTGATAAATTGTATTTAAGTTTGCCGTTTTTTATTTTACGGCAGTATTCTATGTATTATCAATAAATAATCTCAATTTGAGCCGACGCTCTTCAAACCTAACATCAATTGTGTATCATACAGTAACTATATGCATACAGTAACGCAACGTCCGCCATATTTGGAGTAAAAGTTCTGGCGGGAACATTCAAATTTCTAAATGCTAATTTTACTCAGATTGGAATCCGGAATCGAACAAGTTGACACTATAAAAATACGCTCTACTGTGTTTTATGCAGTGTGATCCATTTGTATCGAATAACTTGGATATACAGGCTGTCCCAACATCGGGATACAGCCTTCTACTTTGAAATTTTTAATGGAAACCCCAATTTTTTTTAGCATATCTGAACTCTACGTATAATTTTGCGTATTTTTTATGTAGCACACACTATGTCGATTTTCAGTTTTTTTTAAGGCGTGATCTATTTGAAATAAATAAATTCTTTAAAAATTCAGGGATTTTTTAACCTCTAATTTATTGTCCAAGGTCAATAGTGAAAACTCATTATTGACCAAAGTAGAGAAAAACAACTTCACAACCTCTTAACAAACTAAATAATGGTACCTTAGTGGAAAAAAATTATTAAAATTTATATATTATATTTTTCAATTAACAAAACATACAATATACACTTGTATTTAATTGTGACCGCAATTATACATATTTTTTTACAATATACCAAAAACTATTTTAAATTAATCCTCATTGCCATGCTCCGACTATCTTTTCCAGTTGATGTAGTGGGATCTATTCTAGATTTGAGATGAAAATATATGCGTGATCTTACATACAATTTTACAATTTTCTTTAATATTTCATGACAATTTGGAATAGTCGGCGCAGTGTGCATATTATATACATGAGATAAAAAGTTATTGACAAGTTATATACAAGATAAAAATAATTGCTTATTATTTGATTTTCAAATATTCTATATTCTGTCTCAACCTTACAAATATAGTGGAATAAATCTAAAGTAGCGAAAACTAGCGCATTCTCCTTAAATTCTTTTAATTTTGTAAATAAATTTAAACTATTTATTTCCTTGGGATCCGTTTGTACTGTTTTGTAGCAATAGTTTTGTAGTGAGTAAAATTTTTCTTAATTTTTAATATAATTGAACCCAAAAGATAATAGATATCAGATTTAGTTTCAGCTACAAAATTATTTTCATTTATAATTTTATCCATTTCATACATTATTTCGTCTTCAATCTGCTCATGAGGTTTACTTAAAAGATTATTTAAATCATTACAGTAACTTATTAAGTCATTGGATTCACTATCACTATAACTAGTTTTCTTCAATGATGATTGAAACTGTGATAAGCATACTAGTCTCAGTGACACTTTAAATAGTCGAGCATCTGGAATTGGTTGTCGCTTTCTAATCATCGAAAAAGAATTTTCAATCGGATCCTGGACTAATCTGCCGATCATGACATATTTGTAATTACATTCTTCCAAATAAGTTTTCTGAAAATCTAAAGCTGTTTGTGTGGCCATAATTACACCTGTTTGATATGGTTTCCAAGTGCCATTCACTGTAATGCAGTAAAACAATTCTTGTATAGATATTAAAAAATTTATCGCTTCCGTGTGTTTTTCTTCATTAGTCGGATCGAATACGAAGGCGTGATACCTTCCCGTCATGAATTTGAACCATTTTTCCATTTGAGTTAAGAACCAGGCTGTTGTCTGATGTTCTGGATTTAACTTATTTCTGATTATATAATAGGATATAGCTGCTGCTACATCATGGCTTATTAATGCCACACTTAAACTAACGTTCATCTTATCAAAATGAGAGGGGTTAAGAACACTTTCTTTTAATCGTGGGCATAACTTTATTACATCACCCTTTTCAATCTCAAATATATGTTTGATTGGTTCAATACTCACAAGGTTGGAAGGTAAACCGTATCTTTCTACAATTGCATCATGTAAAATGAATTTATGACCTTTTGTGAGGGCACCAGCTATATTCTTAAATACATGTACTGAATCTGGTGTAAAAAATAATTTATCATTAGGTAAACACGGATGTTGGATGAAGTTCCTGATTTCAGTGAGTTTTCCAGCAGCCATATCTAATTTCTTCCACAAACACCGATTTTGAGGACCCATGTCTGAAGTTATTGCTCTAATTGTAATATTTATTTCATGGCATTTTTGGATAATTGTAATTATAATACTATATAATTCATCAGCACTGATTGAGTTTCCAGAGAATTCATAGCCTATAATTTGTTTCCATCTTGATGATACTCCTGCTAACATAAAGACTAATCCATGTGTGGCCAGCTGATTCGATAAATCCTTGCTATCAGATGTGCCAATTGTAGGTCTGCCAACTACCATTGATAAAGAATTATCATACTGTCGTCGAATATTAATACTGCGTGTCTTTCTTCAGGTTTAAGATTTTCCATCTGCAAAAAATGTTGAAAATGAGTGAACTTATTGTGAACATGATTTACATTTAGTCTTTGCTTAAAGAAATTGAAATAGTTAAACTACTGACTAGCCACTAAGAATTTATATGACCAATGAACAAGAAATAAACAGATTAACTATAACAACTTGCCAACACCAAGAAAATACTAACTCTTAGCTTTAAAATTTGTAATACATCATCCAGGATACCTGGTTTGAATTTCAAATTCCTCAAACGATGTTGAAGCGTCCTGATGCTTGGATAAGGCAACTTCTGATTTAGAAGTTCCTTGTACCCTTCAGTAGTTCCACAAGCCATATATAACTTCAACCCCCTAGTTATTGTGTCATCTGACCACATTGTTCCTCTACGTTTGTCCGTTTCTAAAAACTCTAGTTGATCCAAATTGAAAATTTTTTCAAGGTTAGTAGGTTCCCTCTGTTTTAACTTTTTTTCATAATAGCGGCATTTTCGGGATAATGATTTCACGATTTTTCTCAAAGAAGCCACCAGATCTTCGGTATTTTCCAACGACGTCGACGTTAATAGCTCATTATCTAATTCGTCATCATCATTCAAACAATTCAAAAGGGACTCTTCATTGTTAGAATATTCAGTATTTTCGTAAGACACATCAAAAGAAACATCTACGGAGACAAGTCATTTTTTAATAATTAGTAGTTTTTATAATGTAAGATTACCATTTGAAGAATTATAGAAATATAGAAATTGTTCTTAATCTTATTGTAGTATTCAACGATATATCATTATTGTTACGTAATTATAATTTGTTTTTGTAACACAACTTACTAAATTTGAAGTTTTTTTTTTTAATTTTGTAATTGTGATACTAAAAAGGTTATTATAAAAATATTTAACCTTTAAGTTTAATTCAAAACGATAATATGGATGGGGCCATCTAGACCAGGAGCGCGCGCGGCGCTGTTTCGGTCGATAATTCAGTTTGCCTTTTTACTTGTCTGTTGCGTTGACCGTTGACAGTTGACAGTTAACACCGCAGCAGCAACTAACAATTTTCAGTGCATTACACGTTATTCTACGGTGGATCATAGGTGTTTAATCGTTGTTAATAGGTAAGTCAATATTATTTATTAAATGTTATAAGTAAAATGCAATTCGTCTGACATTATGTTCATTTTCAACGATTGTGTCTAAAATTGAAGTAAATCAAATAACTGAATCCTGACCCACGAACGTGGTTTTTATAGGTATTGTAATCGTTTTTCAATGTCATAAAAGAAAAACATTGTTTTCGCGTCCAAAACATGGTAGTACTTAATAACTAGAATAATTACATTTATTATACTGTTATCACTGGGAAGTTGTAACACGTGTTGTTTGTACGGTAGGCAAAATTGCTTTTCTGAATTTGTGTTTTCGTAAGGTTTTTAAGTATCGCAGAGAAAATATCTTCTTAAAGCTGACTCGTACTGTAAGTTGTACCTACTTATTCTATCAACAACACAATTTCACTCAAAGTTAGTTGCATTCCAAAAAAAAAATATTGAAGTAATCTAAAAGTTGGATTTTTTTAAGGACAACTTGTTGTGCTTAGGTTATCAAAGATGAGTTAGTTATCTGTTTACATTATGATCATCGATTAAATTATAATGAAAACATGTCTTTACCACAATGTTGTTATATTGTTTATTACCGAATCTTTGCTATAAAACTATTATACTATTAATGTGATCTTTGGTGATAACTTGATAATATTTTTAACCATCTCTCTTAATTTCAATTATCTTTTCAGTTTGCTTTATCTGACTATCTTTTCGAGTGATTCTCCTATATTCAAATAAAACTTTTTAGTGTATTCCAAATATGAATAAAATATAAAAATAAATAAAGTAATATAATATTCTTTAATTTCTTGATCCGTTTTTGTATTTAATGTTATTATTAGGGATTTAATATTACGAACACTCAATAAAATCCATATTGTTTTATTTAAATTATTTGGCGAAACATTTATAATATATTTTGTTATCAATTTTTTATAATATGATAATTCATTTTTAATCTTATCATAATTTATTATTTTTATAGTTTTCTAAAATTTTCTTTAAATCTTGTATAAAGATGATCTTGTAGAAATTCCATATTGTATAAAGCATAAAAGATCATTTGTTATTATTATATTTTTCTTTTAAATAACGTAAACCATATATCGGTTAACCAACCACGTACTCATATTAATTTTATAGGAGTAGTTATTTTTATTTATAAAGACAAACAGGTTTAATGGATTAGCATTAATTTTATAATTATGTCAACGTTAGTTTCCTATTTATCTAGCAATTCTTCTAATTTAAAATAATATTTCCTAACTTTTTTTTGCCTTATTGTTTGCCTCAACATCATTATTAATTCTTTAAAATTTTTAATCATATTGTATATATTTATACAAATTTGCTTTAGCATGTCCTTTAAAAAGTTCTTAAAATCGCGTTATTTCTTCAATAAATCCCATGAATTGAAGCAAATTGTTTGTGATTAATATTTTTCTTTTTCTGCAAAAACAGCATATTTCCAAAAAATACGACTATCAATTTTCTGTTAAAATCAACACCTACGTCTTTACTTATAATAGCATTTGTTGATTTTTCATAACCCAATATTTCTGCTAAATCTTTACCTTTAAACAATTGTCTAATATGAAAAATACGTCTTGATCATAAACTTTCAAGTAACAGTATTATCTATGTCAATATTTATACTAAGGCTCTGGATCATTCTAAGGTACCGCCAACGGTTGCGACGTATATCTCCATCTCACTTAATTTTGAGTTAATCTCAAGTAGAGATGGGGCAATGGCGGAAAAATTTGCATCTTTTAAAAATTAATTTTTGCGACTTGAGTTGCCTCATTTGTGACTGCCTACAAAATGTACCAACAAATTAAATTGTATTAACTTCACCTATTTTATTTATGACCACATTGGTAAATAGAATTTAAGCACTGCAAACGAATGCATACGCACACCTCCAACAAACGTTTCAACAGATTTTTGGGTGCTCTTTTTCAGTAATCCACAGAGACCTCCAGTTTTCGGTTCACTTTTGTTACATTACGAATTTGTGATCTTTGGTTTTGGTTCAGTTTTGATAGTTACTTACATTTTGTTGCGTAGTTTGTAGTTTCGTTGCTGTTCATATTCAGTTTCATAATTATTTCTTGTTTATTGGGGTGTTATTTGGGTACCTAAGCATTTAGTTTACATTGAGTTTTGGTTTTACTTCGGACAGTGATTTAGGTACTTGCGTACGCAGGTTTTCCACTATTGTTAAACAAGATGAATTGTATACCTGAATAAATTTCTTGCAAAAAACTATGCTTTATTAGTTATATTATACCGCAATTGGGAAATGTTGCACCCTGCAGTGAATTTTTTTATTTTTTGTCACAACAGCTTAACCCATAACCTCTGCGTGACATAACTGTCAAGCTGTTTGAAATGTTAGTGGTGATGTAATTTTGCAAAAATTTATAGAAACATTCAATACTTCTATCTCTGTCGCACTCACGGGATTTCAAAAATGGGGAATGAGTTGGCGCTACCTTATTATAATCATCGAGAACCTTAATTTATACTAACTAGCTGTCTCAGTTTCAGGTTATCGTTTTTCAATTGCTCCAATTCATTTGCCATGCTTTCGTATTGTGGGAAAACCCTCTGATGTCAATTTTTCTTGGATGATAAAATTCTTTCCATACGTTATTTGTCTTCATCATATAATTACTTCTAATAGCTTTATTTATATTATTATTCTAAAATAATTGCTCTTTTCTCTTGAATATCTAGCTTTTCATTTATTTTATGTAGACTTTTTATAATACGTTGGTCCCATATTGCCTCGCATATTGTACTAGATCCCTTTTATTACAAGTATTTATTTTTTTTGACAATTAATTAAATAAACATTAAATTGATCACCACCTCCCTATACCACACATATTTTTTTGAATCTCGAGACTTATCACAATTTTACCTAAAAAGGGACAGTGTGTTTTAGTATGCACTGTTTATAGATAATTTCTTATGAAAAAAATGTAATAAATTAAATGAATCGCTCACATAACGATGACCAAGAAACATGGCAAATGTTTCAAAAAATATTGAACGATATGAGAAGCAAACCAAATAATGACTTTGAACGATTAGTATTTAAAAATATGCATAATCAATTTAAAATGTATGAAAATAACGTATTAACCTTGGCAAAACTAGATTTTCTTAAAATTCGTTTTCCTAATCTTCAAGTCTTTGATGAATAAATTTTCTAATAAATGACAAGTCTTTGCTCCATTTGTTTGGAATTAAAATGTCCAGATTATTTTTATAACTATAGAAATAAATATGAAGAAACATGTAAACAATGTAAAAAAGCAGTTAATTCTACTCGTTTATTATGTGATTGTGGTAGATATTACACTAGAACTAATTTTAGAAGGCATATAAAAACAAGTTTGCATAAAAATGGATTGAATTTATTTATTTACTAAAAATTGTTTGTTAGATTTTTTCCTATAATAAATGGAACGAAGGAACTTAAGTAATCTTCGTTTATCTGTTGAACTGTTTAATATTGCAAAATCATTAGACATCAAATATATTAGAAAATATACTAAAGCAGACTTAATAAAAGCTATTATCAAAGCTTCGGACAGAGTCCTCATGAGCGAAGCGAATTCAGAAATATTTTCATTTGATGATGATTTATTTGCTGAACCAAGGAAAAAGAGAGTTAGTAAAATCAAATGTGACATATGTGGAAAATATATCAAAAGCACCCGAATGCACCTCCATAAAGAGAAAGAAAACAAAAAGAACCTAAAAACATTTCAGTTTGATGACGATATATTTGCTAAACCAAAAAAAAAAAAAAAAAAAAAAATAGAGTAAAGAAGATAAAATGTGATATGTGTGAAACATATATCGAGGAAACTCGAATACATTTGCATAAATTAAAACATGATTTGAATAGTCGTCGTTTGCTCGAATTACGTAATATGGCAAAATCCTTAGGTATAAGATACATTAAAAGATACAATAAGGCAGAATTGATAAACGAGATTATTAATGCTGAAGAGCAATTAAAAATAAAAAGAGAAAACAAGAAGAGCTTGGAAATATTTCCGTTTGATGATGCCATATTTTCTAAACCAAAAAAAGAAAGAGTAAGAAAGATCAAATGTGATGAATGTGGAAAGTATATTAAGGAAAGTCGAATGCAGTTGCATCAAGCAAGACATAATCCAGAGCCAGATTTTATTTTAGTTCAGGTTGCTTTTAAGGGAAGATTATTAACATATCAACATAATAATCTAGAAGAAGGTATAGATATGGAAACATACATGGATATGATAAAAGAAAAGGCTATTAAAATAATTATAAATGCTTTAAATCTCCATAAAAATATTAAAACCAATCTAGAGATGGAATGTGAGTTTATGAAGCTGGAAAATGAAGACTTCACAATGATACATAAATTTCAGTTACCAAATGTTATACTAAGAGAAAAAGACGCTTTAGAGGAATACTGGGATGAACAACAGGATTTATTTATATCAAGATGTGATGAACTACAAGAAAAAGGATCTGGATGGACTCTGAAAAATATAAATCATTTGCGCATTAATATAAACAAATATACACCTTTAAGCGGAAATTCATATGTAGAATTAAAGATAAAAAAGCTTGCGTTAATGTTAAAAACAACGATAACAAATGCTTTATGTATAGCATAATATCCTGTTTACATCAAGCAAAAGAACATGTAGATAGACTGAATCATTATAATAAGCCGGAATATATAAACGAATTAAATTTTGAAGGAATAAATTTTCCTGTCAAAATCCAGGACATACCTAAATTTGAATCACATAATAAAATTAATGTTACCATGTTTAGTTACGAAGAACAAATATTTTATCCTTTGTATCATAATAAGAAGCGAATCTATGAAATGAATATCGACTTACTATACTTTGGAAATAAAGACAACAATTGGATCAAGAATTTGAGTCGATTGTTAAATGATCAGTTGGAAATAAATAGAAACAAAAAACATTTCTGTAGAAGATGTTTAAACTACTCCTCTAGAACTGAAGATGCTTTAAAGAAACATCAAAATGTGTGCTTTAGTAATGAACCATGTGTTCCGAACATGCCTGAAGATAGTGTATTAAAATTTAAAAATATTCAAAGAATGTTAAGACATCCGTATGTAATTTATTCCGATTTTGAATCTATTCTGAAACCTATTCCTACATGCGAACCAAATCCTGAATCATCATATACTCATAAAACACAATCTCATATTCCCTGTGGTTATGGATTATACGTTAAGAGTGCTTATAATAATATTGATAACCCATTGGAAATTTACAGAGGAGAGGAAAGTGATAAATGTTTTATAAAAAGAATAACTGAACATGCCAGAACAATATATAAGTTATTAAAAGAAAATAAACCCATAAAAGATATCGAACTAGAAGTATATGAAAAAACAAAAATTTGTTATCTTTGTGAAAATGTGTTTTCTATAGAAAATCCAAAAGTAAGAGATCATGATCACTACACTGGAAAATATAGGGGAGCTGCTTGTAAAAAATGCAATTTGAAATATAGACAACCATTGTTTATTCCAATTTTGTTTCATAATTTAAGTTCTTACGATTGTCATTTGTTTATAAAAAAATCTAGGAGAAGATAAAAGTCAATTGAAATTAATACCTAATAACGAAGAGAAGTATATTTCTTTCAGTAAAATTTTAAGAATGGATGATAATGGATATATCGAATTGAGATTTATCGATTCATTTAGATTTTTAGCAAGTAGCCTAGACAATTTGTCATCTAATCTGGAATCAAGTCAGTTGAGAGAAATAATAAATAATGAATTAGATGTGTTATTTAGGAAAGGAAAAAGCAAGATAATTAGAAAAGGAATATATATATCCTTATGAATACATGGATTCTTTTGAGAAATTTTCTGAAACAAAACTTCCATCAATAGATAAATTTTATTCTTCGCTCACAAAAGAAGGAATTTCTCAAGAAGAATTCAAACATGCAGTGAAAGTATGAAAACATTTTAAAATCAAAAATTTGGGTGAATGGCATGATTTATACTTAAAACTAGATGTTTTGCTGTTAACTGATGTATTTGAAAATTTTAGAGACTTATGTTTGGAAAAGAGTTAGGGACTCGATCCTGTTTGGTATTATACAACGCCGGTGTTAGCTTGGGACTGTATGCTCAAATATACTTCAGTGGAGTTGGAATTATTAACTGATTATGAAATGTATTTGTTTTTTGAAAGGGTAATTAGAGGAGGTATTTCACAGTGTAGTAACAGGTATGAAAAGCAAGCAGATGAAAATACTCAGATTATCTATATAGATGGTAGTAATCTATATGGATGGGCTTTATCTCAGAAATTACCAGAAAAAGACTTTAAATGGTTGACTTGTGATGAAATTAAAAATGTCGACGGTATATTGGTATCAGATAGTGATACGGGTTATGTTTTGGAAGTCGATTTAGCATTTCCAGTAGACTTAGCTATTAATCATAACAAATTCAATGATCTCCCTTTAGCCCCGGAAAATAGAATTCCTCCGGGCGGAAAAGTAGAAAAACTACTTTGTCATTTCTATGATAAGAAAAATTATATAATTCATTACGAAACATTAAAACTTTACAAAAATTTAGGTATTAGAATAACAAAGGTTCACAGAGGTATAAAATTTACTCAGTCAAATTTCATAGCACCATATGTAAAATTTAATACTGAACAAAGACAAAAGGCGAAAAAGATTTCTGGAAATTAATGGTTAATGCCCCATATGGTAAGTCTATGCAATCTGTTAGAAACCAACAAAATATTAAATTATATTGTGATGAAGAAAAATTACAAAAAGCGATAAACAAACCTAATTTTAAACACAGAACTATATTTAGCAAACACCTGGCAGCAGTTCACAATTTTAAAAACAAAAATATTGTTTAATAAACCAATTTATATTGGGCAAGCTGTATTAGATTTATCGATCGAAATTGTTAATGTATAACTTCCATTACAATGTAATTAAAAAAGAATTTAATGAAAACGTAAAACTTCTTTATGGAGACACTGATAGCTTTATATATGAGATTAAAAATGAATTTATCAAAAACAATCCCGACTATTTTGATACATCTGATTATCCAAAGGATCATCCATTATATTCTGATAAAAATAAGAAAGTAATAGGGAAATTCAAAGATGAATTGAATGGTATTAAGATATTGGAATGCATAGGTTTAAGGTCAAAAATGTGCAGTTACAGAACCGAAAATTCTGTTTCGAAAAAATTAAAAGGTATCAAAAAAGCAGTATTGAAGAAAGAAATAAGTTTTGAAGATTACAAAAATTGCTTGTTTAATCAAAAAGAATACTTCCATAGACAGAAAGTGATCAGGAGTCATAAACATGATATATTTACTGCTGAAGAAGTAAAGAAAAAGTCTCTAAGTTGGAAAGATGATAAAAGATACCTTTTACCTAATTCTACATACAGATACATTAGCTTATGGACACGTATTAGGTACGTTCATGGACATTGTTGAATAAATCGCTATTTTTTATTAGTGTTGAAGTAATAAATTAAGAAAACAATAATTACAATTACGATAATAAACATAAGAACAAAAATAATAATTTTTAATTTGTTAACTTGTTGAATGAGACTTGAAAACTTTTTTCGGAATTTTGGATATTCTTCATTGATTCTTGAATACAGTACTTTCCATTTAATTTACAATTTTTGAGTTTTTTCATTTATTGCTCTCATATTTTTACTATGTCTTTAAAATATTTTCAGGGTTCTTTTCTTTACATCATCGATGTTTGATGGTATTGTTTACTACTGTTTTGTTTCTTAATTCTGCTAGTTTCTTAGGATCATAATTATTGTAGTTGTCTAATTTATATTCCAATTCATCTATTTTATTATTAGCGGATTCTAGTTCACAGTCTGTCATAATTAATTAATTGTTCAAGGAATAAATTAGCTGCTTTTCTTGCAATATATTTATCTACAACTTCTTGTTTGAAACCAACTATTTTTGCTCCATCTTCTAATCTGTCTATTTCAGTAATAATAGGTTTTAAATCTTTTTTCCATTTTTCTTTCTCATCGTTGGGAATGTATGAAACTAGTTTGTCCATTTATGACTGAAAAGTTTCTAAAGATTTACTAATTAATTCATCTGCTTCTTCATCTAAACTTATATGTTTACGACTACCTGCTTTGTGTTCTATCTACATTATCGAATATTTTTTTATTTTTTGTTTTGCTTTTTCTCTCTTTTGTTCCCAATTGTTCTCTTTTGTTCCGGATTGCTCTGGTTTGTTCCCGTTTGTTTTCGTTTTACATGCAATCTTAATTCCAACTGAATTTAAGGGAATTTCTGGAAATACTTTTAGATTTGCAAAAATCTGTCTTTGTTAGTTTTTTATTTACGGTAGAATTGAGGTATTCAATGGCAAAATTACGATTTCTCATTTGAGTTACTTCATTGATATTTTTTGGTATATTTAGTTTTTTATCTTGAGTAAAAGATTTGTAACAATTTTTGAATTGCTGGAGTTCAGATGGTTGTCTTGTTTTTAATGGTGTATAATATTCTGCTACAATTTTGTTCTCTTTAGTATTGGTCATTTTTTTTTATTTATTTAAAAAATATTTGCCTCCATCATTCAAAAAGAAATAAGGAGGTTACTGATATTTCAATGACTGAATCTGTTGGCGGCACTGCAACTTTGAATGAAATTTGTACCTCTGCTAAGTAATAAATAGTTTAATATTATTACGATTAATTATAATTTTTTATTGTTAATCTTGTTGTTATTGTAGATAAATGGCCCAGCCCCCTTGTAAAAGAACTAGATTGGCGATTTCTTCAGACTTGGAAACTCTGTCCGGAATAAGTGAAAATGTAAGTTTTGTATAAATTTTAGTATGTTGTTAAATTTCTTTATAAATTTTGTTAATCCCGGTCTTAACTTAATATATTGTGTCCTATTGTATAACCAGATGGATGTAACAACCGAAAACAGAGGTGTAGAGGTTCTAGGAGCTGGTGCCCAAGGACTTGAAGGGAATGGGCAAAGTAATTCTGACGACAATGTAAGTTAATTTGTTGATCTTAATTTCCTTATTAGCAATGTTTCTTTCAAATTTTCAGAAAGATTGTCTTATAGAATCAGAAGAATTTAAGGACCTTCTTAGAAAATCCTGTGCGTTTATTGACAAAACGCTATTTATAAAAAAATTTTTTGGTTTTAATCCGAGTTATGATCCCAATGAAGAATTAAGTGCAAAGAGTATGCTCATTACAGCACCTAGTCGGTTTGGTAAATCAGTAATCATGAATACCTTGAAGGTGTTCTGTGAACCAGATGTGGATGAACAAGGAAATATCGTTACCTGTTTGAAAAAGAATGTAGCCGGAAAATGGGTCGAAGATAAAAACAAAACTCCACCAAAAAATTACAAACTATTCAAGACCGTTATTAGAAACAAGCACTTGCAAATTTACAGCTGCACCTGTCCTACAAAGCACATGGACGACGATTTGGAAAATGGAACATGCGAGAGCAGACAATTCTTCTATCAACATTGTGGTCAGCATCCAGTAATTTTCTTTAGCTTGAAGGATATTTCGCCTCATAATTGGAACGGGTTTATTGAGACACTCAAAGAAAGTCTGTGTCAAACATATAAAAAGCACATGTATTTGGGTGACCAAAGAAGTCGTTTAGACGAGGATATGAAGCTAGAGTTTAATTTGTTTCTTAAGGGTAAGAAACGTGATTTGGATAAGGAAGGTCAACCAATTACCTTGGAATTAGATGAAGATGATTTGCGGGATTCTTTAGACAATTTGATAGAATATTTGTACATCCAATTCAATAAAAGAGTGCTGATATTAATAGAAGAATTCGACGCTCCTCTTATGAAGTTGCTACATGGATCACAAAGTATTGAACTAGCGTACGTAAAGAAGATCATTCGGTATATCGGGGAAATGTTGAGTATCGTTCTAAAAGGTAATGAGAAGGTATTAGGTGCATTGATTAACGCCTGTGTTTTATTGGCAACAACTATATCACCGTACGCGAACAATGTTTCTATTTATCCATTCCTAGAAAATCATGGTTTCTCTGAATATTATGGATTCACCAAGGATGAAGTAGCAGATTTACTAAAGATGCCTGTATTCAAGGGTTTTAATGAATCCGACATTTTATCATATTATAATGGCTATAAAGTGTTTGGCACAAATGTACAGTTATATAACACATTTTCTGTTTTAAAATATCTCCAGGATTGGAAAGATGCACGTGAACGCGAGAAACGTGAAACTAATAAGAGTCCAGATATAAAGAAGTACCCACCTAGATCTTATTTTAGTAGCCACGGGATTCAACCCTTGAACAAACTGTTTGCAGTTGAGGGTCTTAGAGACAAATTTAGTTGTATTATTACCGAAGGTACAGTTACTGTAGAGAAGCCTGTGGATAGGTTGACACCTGAACACGTTATGATACTGAGGGAAGTGATGTTACAACCTAGTGAGGTCAATAACGAACATGCCAATTTATTCCTCCAGTATATGAAGGATCGGGGATATTTCAACATAATTGAACGGAATCGAAACCAGCATGTTTACGATATACCAAAGGGTGAAGCAACAGACGAAATTCTTTCTCAGTTTTATGATACATCGTACTTTAAGAGCAAATACAATATTAGTAACGAGATGATTAGAAAATATAGGACGGCTATAAATGATTTAGATCGTCACAATGATGAATCATTTCAAAAGTTCGCAGATTCCATTGCAAGCTTATTTTCTGGAAGTTTCAAGCCAAAGAATCATGATGAACTTAAGGGTATTCTCTATGCTTTTTGTGTAAACAAATTCGATACATTGTGCGAAGGATTTTGTCAAGAAAATAAAAGAAATCGATTTGACTTACCGTTAATAATAAGAAAGGATGGCACAGGAATAATTATAGAAGTGACGTTTAGTCAGAGGAGTGCACAAAATGGTCTCAAACAAATTTTTGACAATGAGTACTATAAAGCTTTTGAAGGAAAGAATATTACAAAAGACAAAATATATATTGGGCTACACACGAACCATCAAGAAGTAACTGTCTGTGGTTTTGCAACATCTTATGAACAGGTTGTTGACTCTTTCGCAAATATTTCTGATGACAAGCTGATCGTAAAATCTAGTAAATTGTAAAGGATATGGTATCATATAGCTTAGTTCACATAAATCCCTTATGAAACTTAACTTTTAGACGTTCCGTCGGATTATAACAAAACGAAAAAAAAATTGAAATTATCGTTTATGTTAGCTAAGCTGATATATGGTACCGAATTTGTTTATGTTTATACATTTCTTCTGTACAAAATGTGTTATCTCATTTACGAACGGTAAAAGTGTGAAATTTGTTTACCTAGAATAAAATGAGATTGAAAACGATAATTTTATGTATTTAATTTTATTGATATAGGTTGTCTAGACAGGATTTTTTAAGTCTAAATGTTTTTGTATGATACTAACTTTATTATAAAAAATGATCAATGTTTCATGTAATAAAAAACGACCTGTCATATTTTGTGACCCAAGATTATTGATTTCGTTCCCACAGTTGGTTCTGAACAGTATATAGACAGACACACACTGCTCTAGATGGCGCTAACTATATTGTTTTGCTTTTTATAAACTGGCCCAATTTAAACTTTATTATTTACAAAATATAAAAATGTATAACGGTTTAATATCACAAAACAAAAAAAACAATTTTAGTAAGTAGTTGTCTTACAAAAACAAATTATAAAAAAACGAATTTTACGTTGGCATCGTTACTTAGGTGTAATAATATTTTTTCAGCCAATGTAAAATCCTAACAATTAGGATGTGAATGAACTTGTGATAATATTGTGTCTAGAATTCCATTAAGATATGCAAACCAAAAAAATCAGCTAAAAATTAACGGAAAAAAAATTGCTTTTACAGTAAACCCGTTTTTTTTAACGAGTAGGCCGATGTATCAGCGTATTTTTGAAGGATACCAACGCTCGACCGTTTTCTGTTTAATAAAAACGCTCAGAAGTCAAAATGCGTTATTCGTTATCAAATTTAAGCGCTGCACGATCGAGCGTATTCAGCGTATTACGTGCGTGTTTACCTTTAAAAAATAAATTTAATTTGGATACAATAATTGTTATGTACACTAGTGCGTAGCATGCGAAACGAATTTCATTTTTTAATAAATAAGAAAATTAGGACAGACACTATAAGATCTTTCATTCGAAAACGACTGTACAAGAGCCATTATGGGCGTGTTGGTAAGATATTTGCTTTCAATCCAAGGGGTGTCTCGGGTTCGAACCCCCGCGGATCCAATTTCGTAATATTGCGCAATTTGATGTATTATTGTAGCTGATTAGAAATCGCTTCGCTCATGAGGACCTTGTCCGAATTATAATGGACAAGACATAAATAGCTCAGTTAGAAAAGAGTGAGACAGATAATTACAAGGTTTTGAGTTCGATTCCTATCGCCGCTTTTTTTATTGAGAATGCAGTTGTTCTTAAATCTGAACTGGTGAGATCTCGAGTGGCCATAGAGATTGAGGACCCACGAAGATTGACGGGCAACTGAGTGCTGCCAAATATTCTCAAAACATTTCTCGGTTTTGGGACTCTTCCATCTATTCATGACTTACAGTAATATCGAACAACAATGACCTGTCTGTCCTGTTGATTCGCCAAAGGCTCATGAGAGGATTGATGATTCTCCTCGATAGACACATACTTATAAACGGTATAAGCTGTCGTGAAAGAGGAGATGCTGTAAGAATAGATCGGATTGTAATCGGAATGAAAACGGGGAATGTTTTGCACTTATTTTTATCAATTCTGTAAATATTCTGAATCCAAGAATTATCATGAAGGCATAGTCGAATATTGGGGTGTTACAGATAAAGCTTTCAGAATCGATGTAGACAAAGAAGACAAAGTACTATGGAAAAATTTAAACCCCCCCAATTTTTGGGTTGAATGATAATGAAAAAATAAGCACAAATTATAATTTTTGAAGAATTTTATGTCTTTTTCGGTTGTTTACTTTTGGGAAATCATATAAATTTTTAGGATTCTGCCTAGATTTTTAAGACGTTAAATATCGTAGTATCCTCCTTGATTTAGTGTGTTTTTACTTTTTTTTGGCTTGCGCCAAATGGCTTGGTCCAGAAATAAAAAGCCATTTTGGGCTGTGTAAAAACACGGTATTTTGTTAGTTTTTTTAGGGCGTTCTTAAAGTAGTTTTAAAGTTTTTTTCGTGTGCCCAATTTTTGGTGGTCTACAACAGATATTTGGTACTTTTGAGGTGCATAAAAATTAATGCTTTCTGAAGGGTTTTAGGTCTTTTTCGAATGTTTACTTTTGGGAAAACACTAAATTTGTAGGATTCTGCCTTGATTTTTAAGACGCCAAATGTCCTGGTCCAGAAGTAAAAAGCCATTTTGGGGTGTGTAAAAACAAGGAATTTTGTTAGTTTTTTAGGGCGTTCTTGAGGTAATTTTCCAGTATTTTTTTCATGAAAAAAAAAAGATATAAAAAAAGAAAAAAAAAGATAGAACAAAAATAAAAAATATTTTTACCCTGGTTTGCATCGGCAAGCTTCAGCTCCGATACAGTCTCCCCCAACTCCGCACCCTCCTGTACACACCGGTGTGCAGTATTTTCCGTCAAGACTTGGTTGAAATCCTGCATTGCAGGAACAAATTCCGTTATTTGTACAAACCCCATTTAGGCATCCAATGGGACAAATTGGGATACAATTTTGGAGATTATCCCTAATGTAGCCTCTTTTACAAGAGCAGACATTGGGGGCTGTGCAGTTGCCGTTAGGGCAGACTGGCTCACATTCATAGTGGCTGTGAGGCTTTTGAGCCCATCCTGAGCAGCAAATTTCGATTTTACTGAAGCCAGGTCTTGACTGAAAAAAATCATGATTTAATATTTTTTGCTTTCGTAAATTTGTTTACTAATCGACTTGACCTCGACAATTTCAGAGAAGTCGTCGATTAGTCAAAATACGCATTTAAAACGTGATGAAATCATCCGTTTATTGCCTTTTTTAATTAAGAAGAAATTTTTGTTTCTTACCCCATTTCCTTGTGGTCGGAGACCTGATGCTCTATCTTCTGGACTAATCAGGTCAATAGTCCTTGAAATTAATTCAGTAATTAAAATAAACAATTCAAGGTTAAAATAGCGAAAATTTTTGACTTACGGTACTTCTAAAGTGCAGATTCCAGCTCTAGATAAATTAAAAGTGTTTAAATTTGGATAAAGTCCTTTGGCAACAGCACCATTTGTATAATTTATATAAAATATCACAAAAAATAAGAAGAGAAACGCTCTGTTTGGCAACATTGTTGGATCTTAACTGAGAGCTCTATTGGAAACTCTATTTGTGAAAGTTTAAATCAGCGGAGGCTGTTGTGATAAGCATGCTGATTTCGGACGAAACTTATCTTTGTAATTAAAGAGAAATCATTAGGAAAAATAATTAACATAAATTGATTTATTTCTGATAAGATAAACACTAACCAGAGGTACAAGAATTAATTTAGACAGAAATTTTATTTTTGTTTTTAAATAACTGGATGTGGCAGCTACTGATAAAAGGGCGGAAACGACATAATTTCGATAAAAAAATTAGCAAAACTTCCGGTTAAATTTGACTCACTTTCAAGGTTAAAAATTTAACAAGACATTTTAGTTTAAAAGATAAAATAGAAGAAAATACAAAATTAGAAATACAACAGAAGAAATCGTCTAGATTATAAAGTAGATGTTATAGAATAAGATGGGTTAGATTGCAGATTTTATAATAAAGTATAGCAGAAAATCTTGCGACTTCTATCTTCTAGCTGACTTCTATCATCTGCAAAAAATGTATTTTATAATACAGAAGCAAAAAGAGACTAAAAACTACACTTTTTTTAGAAAAACTTCTTTAAATAGAAGTAAAATAGAAGATAAACTAGAAGAGAAAGCCGAAGTAAAAAAAGTATAACAGAATATCTGCTGACTTCTATCTTCTGTCTTTTGTAGAAAAAAAATGTATTTTGTCATTCTTTCAAGTGAGAATTACAACTAATAGAAGATAGTTTAAAAAGTAAAATAGAAGAAAATACAAAATTAGACATACAACAGAAGAAGTCGTCTAGATTATGAAGTAGATGTCTTAGAAGATAGGTTAGATTGCAGACTTTATAATAAAGTATAGCAGAGAATCTTGTGACTTCTATCTTCTAGCTGACTTGACCTGACTTCTATCTTCTGTACAAAAATGTATTTTATAAGATAGAAGCAAAAAAGAGTTTAAAAACTACACTTTTTTAGAAAAACTTCTTTAAATAGAAGTAAAATTGAAGATAAACTAGAACAGAAAGTCGAAGTAAAAAAAGTATAACAGAAAATTTTTTGACTTCTATCTTCTAGATTCTGTAGAAAAAAATTGTATTTTGTCATTTTTTCAAATGAGAATTACAACTAATAGAAGATAGTTTAAAAGTAAAATAAAGGAAAATACAAAATTAGAAATACAACAGAAAAAATCGTCTAGATTATGAAGATAGGTTAGATTACAGACTTTACAATAAAGTATAGCAGAAAAACTTGTGACTTCTATTCTCTAGCTGACTTAACCTGACTTCTATCTTCTGTAAAAAAATGTATTTTATAAGACAGAAAAAAAAAGTCTAAAAACTGCACTTTTTTAGAAATACTTTTTTAAATAGAAGATAAACTGGAACAGAAAGTCGAAGTAAAAAAGGTATAACAGAAAATCTGCTGACTAGAAAAAAAAGTATTTTATCATTCTTTCAAATAAGAATTAAAACTAATAGAAGATAGTTTAAAAGATAAAATAGAAGAAAATACAAAATTAGAAATACAACAGAAGAAGTCGTGTAGATTATAAAGTAGGTGTCTTAGAAGATGGGTTAGATTGCAGACTTTATAATAAAATATAGCAGAGAATCTTGTGACTTCTATCTTCTGTAAAAAAATGTATTTTATGAGACAGAAGAAAAAAGAGTCTAAAAACTACAATTTTTTAGAAAAACTCCTTTAAATAGAAGTAAAATAGAAGATCAACTAGAACAGAAAGTCGAAGTAAAAAAAGTATAACAGAAAATCCTCTGACTTCTATCTTCTAGCTTTTATAAAAAAAAAAGTATTTTGTCACTCTCTCAAGTGAAAATTACAACTGATAGAAGATAGTTTAAAAGGTAAAATAGAAGAAAATACAAAATTAGTAATACAACAGAAGAAGTCGTCTAGATTATGAAGTAGATGTCTTAGAAGATGGGTTAGATTGCAGACTTTATAATAAAGTATAGCAGAAAATCTTGTGACTTATATCTTCTAGCTGACTTGACCTGACTTCAATCTTCTGTACAAAAATGTATTTTATAAGACAGAAGCAAAAAGAGCCTAAGAACTACACTTTTTTAGAAAAACTCCTTTAAATAGAAGTAAAATAGAAGATCAACTAGAACAGAAAGTCGAAGTAAAAAAAGTATAACAGAAAATCCTCTGACTTCTATCTTCTATATTCTGTAGAAAAAAATTTTATTTTGTCATTCTTTCAAGTGAGAATTACAACTGATAGAAGATAGTTTAAAAGGTAAAATAGAAGAAAATACAAAATTAGAAATACAACAGAAGAAGTCGTCTAGATTATGAAGATGGGTTAGATTGCAGACTTTACAATAAAGTATAGCAGAAAATCTTGTGACTTCTATCTTCTAGCTGACTTAACCTGACTTCTATCCTCTGTAAAAAATGTATTTTATAAGATAGAAGAGAAACATAGCCTTAAAACAACACTATTTTAGAAAAACTTTTTTAAATAGAAGTTAAATAGAAGATAGACTAGAAGATAGAACAGAAAGTCGACATAAAAAAAATAAAAAATGTAGTAGAAGTAAAGTAACATCAAATAGTTTATCTAACACTACGCCTGTTTGGACAACAACGTTGTCATTTTCAAGTGAGAATTACAACTAATAGAAGGTAGTTTAAAAGATAAAATAAAAAAAAATAGTAACAGATAGATAGTCATAAAAAACAAATTTAAAGAAAAAAAAAGAATAGAAAATGAGTAAAAGGTTTATTAAAAAATTAGAAAATAGAAATATATTAAATAGAGTAGATAAAGTAAAACAGAGAGTTCACATAAACAAAATAAAAAAACAGAAGCTAAAATAAAACGAAAAAATAGTATAGAGCAATTAGGAAGTAGACTAGAAAATAGAAAACATGATAAAAAAGAATAAATGAAATATACAAGATAAAAAACAACAAAAAACTCAGAATAAAGCAAAAGGTATGATAGAACTAGAAAAAAAAAACAGAAGAACTAAGAATAGAACAGAAGGTAGAATAAAACTAGGAAACAGAGTAGATTAACTAGACTAAAATATATAATAAATAAAACTAAATAGACAAAATAAAAAACAGGACAAAAAAATTGAAATAAAACAAAAGATATAATAGAACTAACTAGGAACAAAACAAAAAAAACTAGAAACAGACTAGACGCTAAAATAGAACTAGAAAACAGTGACAACTAGGAAGTAGGCTAGAAGAGAGAAAACATGTTAAAAAATCTAGATATAAAACAGAACGTATAAACAGAATTAGAATATGTTAAAAAACAACAAAACAAAAAATCTAAGAATACCACAAAAGATAGAATAAAGTCAAAAGCAAATCTAAAAAAAATGAATAGAAGAAAAAAGATGATTAAAAAATGTAAAAATAGAATTGTATCAAATAAAGTAGGTAAACTGGGACAGAATGTTGACATAAACAAAATAAAAAATGCAATAGAAACAAATAAAAAAAATTGTTGTTATCTTTAAATACAATAAAAAATAGACTGAAAAATAAAATAGAAGACAAACTGTAACAGATAAAAAATGAGTAAAAGTTTTATTAAAAAATTAGGAAAAAAATTTGAAAATTGAGATATATCAGAGCATTTTTTTTATAGATTAAACCATTAAAAATAAAATATATTTTTGCAGAGTATGTGTTAATTACAAGAACTAAACTAGATTTAAAAAAATTACACGATAAACTACTCGTATAGAAAATAAATACAACTAATTGTTTTTTACAAATTTTATTGTAATTTTCCTATTAATTAATTCACGGTTACAAACTATAAAAAAATAATGGCACTTAAAAAATTCAATTTACTTAAAGTAATTAAAAGGAACACATCAGTTATTACAAAATAAATATATTTTTTAATTAACTAAAATCGGGTCTTTCATATACAGTGAAGAAGCTTTATACGAGGGTGGAGGTTCAGAAATTGGGGTGGGCATCATTCCTGAGGGAATCTCATCATAGACGGGCTCAAAAATCGTTGTTTGAGGATTCGAATCCGAATCTGATGGGTCAGGGATTGAAGCTGCTCGATAACTACCAGTTGAGGGTGGATGATCGTATAAATACTCTCTTGAGTCTTAAAAAAATAAATTATCCAAAATTAAAAACAAAAAAATTGTAAATTAGGTCTTAAAAAATAAATTCACCAAAAAAAAATTATACCTTTTGATGGGTGTGTTGGAAAATTCATGCTGCAAACGACGTGAGTTTCAATACGTTGTCCTTCAGGATTGGATTCAGGAGCGGCAAAAATGGGATTTTCGAAAATTGGCGGTTCTGTAATTAATACATTTTAATAAAAAATAAATTTTAAATTTGAAAAAAACGTATTGACCCCGACGTGATTTGAACACGCAACCTTCTGATCTCCGTTGCGCCACGGAGTCACTTGAAATAAGTATATATTAAAGATACATTCAGAATCTTAATATTTTAACAATTATATATAATTAGTTTAAATAATTGTAACACATTTTTTGTTAACAATTAATAAATAAACAAAATGCAAAAATGTGTATAAAATTGCACAAAATGATAATTTATTTTGTTATTTAATAAAAAATGAATATTTGGTTGCCTAACTCACTTATATCTAGTAAAAGTTAATTCATTAATAAAACAATTAATTAACAATTAATTATTAATAATTAACTGTTAGTCCTAATTAGTAAAAAACAAAATTAAGCAAAATTGCGTAAAATAATAATTTATTTAATATTGAGTGAATATTTGGTTGCCTAACCCCCACTTACCTGGAAAAATACTGTGTGTATAAACCGCCACTGTCGATACCCCTTTCTCTTTCTTTACCCCTTTTTTTCCCACCCCTTTCCCTCTGAAATGATTCGCTGCCAGAATCACCGCCGCCACTACAATAACCCCTACAGAAATAGCAGTAGCTGCACTTGCACTATTCACCTCTCCCCTATCAAAATCGTCATCTTTTGACAATTTCGGACGATCAGTTGTCAAAAAATACTGACGATTCGTGTCAGAATCAACATGTGACGACATAAAATTATCAATAATTCCAGTTGAGATGATTGTGGTTGAAATCAGACCATTTTTATCAATTTCAAATTTTCCGATGTTTTTTAGTTGAATTGTGTTGACGAAAATTGTTGATTTTTCGGTTGATGTTGTTGAGATTGACTCGCATTGGCCGGTTATTGGATCACATGACTCGTCAGAATTACAGGAGCATTGCTCGTGGCAATCTGAACCAAAAAAGCCAACAGGGCACATCGTTAATAAATGTTAAATTTGACAGGTTAAAAGGTTAATATATAATTTAAAGGTTAAAGTTTTAATATATAATTAAACAGTTATAAACCTTAATTCTGCTATATCTAAAATATAATATATAAGTAAGTCTAGAATATGTGTTAATTTTATAGAATTAGTAGTATTTAAAACGATAAGTGTTAATTAAATGTTAAATCGCAGTCTTAGTCGTTGTTATATTTGAAAATAAATGTTAATATTAAACAGTTAAACGTTATTTGAAAAGTTAGTTGTTAACAACTACAATTTAAAAGTTAATTAAAAGTAAACAGTACTTAAATCTATAAACGTTAAATAGAAAAAGTTTGTGTTAAATTTTAACGTTAAATTTTTAACGCTAAGCGTTATATTTATAAAATTGTTGAATTAAAAAAGTTAACATTTAAAATTCTACTTTTAAAATCAAAACATTAAGCGTTATAAATGTTAATTATAGACTTTTAAATTTGTCAGCGTTATGTAAGCAGTACTTAACTCATCATGTCATAATTACATCGTTAAGCGTTAAATACGGTATGTTAAGTTAGAACTGTTAAACTGAAAATGTTAAATGTTAAACTTTAACAGTTAAAGGTTATACATATTTAAAACATTGCCTATTGAAATACATTTACGGAACTAAGCGTAAACCTTGGTGTTAAGTATCGACAAATATTGATTATAGAGCGTTAAAGTATTTATTTCTCTCTCTAAAATGTTAATTACTAAATATTATAAGCTTGAGTTAAAGCAATAAATGTTTTGCTCAAAACTTTAAAGCGTTAAGAGCTAATTTAAACGGTAAATGTGTACAGTTCTTAAAAAATAATTGTTAAATTTTAAGTGCTAAGCGTGTTAATTTTGTTATACTAAGTTTAAAATTTTTACACTTAAATCATCATCTAAAATTGAGTAAAAATAAATTAAGCAATAAATGTTAAATCAAAAAATTTAACTGTTAAATTTTAAGAGCTGAGAGTTAACTACTCAGCATTAAGCACAAATAAAACGTTAAGTGTTAAATTTAGAACGTGAGGGTATTTAGTTCTGTTTCTATTTAACATAATTTCAAAACATTGTATGTTAATTAAAACGTTAAATATTTAACGTTAAGTGTTATAAATAAAAATATAAATGTTAAATTCTAACAGTTAAGTCTCGAAAACTGGTAATTGTCAAAATAAAAAAATAAGCGTTAAATATTTAAATGTTAAACATGTAACTTTGTACGTCATATTTAAAATTCAAGTGTTAAATTTGCAAATAAAGCGTTATTTATAAAGCTAATCTAAATAACTATAAAAGTTAACTGTAAGAGAATTAATTGTTAAAAATTTAAGCTTTAAAACTTTAAATGTTTCACTTTTAACATTAAATCGAGTGTTAAAGTTTATAGTTACAATTAAAACATTTACAATTTTTTATATTGTTATGCGCTAAATCTATTATTTTAAGCAAAAATTTTATAGCGTTAAACGTTAAATAAAAATATCGTTTAAAATAGTTGTTAAACATGAATTGTTAACATTTAAAGATTAAATATTTAGAGAATTTAATAAAGTAATATTTACAGATTGCTAAACCTTGTTTTTTTAGGTGTTAAATATAAGCTGTTAAACTGTTAATAAATGTTAATTTTAGTGCATAAAGCGTTATATATAGATTTAATTATTACTAAACAAATATCCGCGTCTTAAATATTGTATATAATATTTAAAATGTGTTAAATGTTAATTAAACAGTTGGTTTGTGATTTGTGTTAAATGTTATATGGTTGTAAGCGTTAACAATTTTAACATTGCTTAAATGTTAATAATGAAAACGTTAAATAATTTTCTAAGCATTATTGGTTAATTTTTCTTTTTTTACTCGAGTTAGAGCATTTATAAAAGTTAATTAATAAGCAGTTTACTTGTTAACTGTTAAATAAAATAATTAATACAGCTTGTTGAAGTGTTAATTATAATTTTAAAGCGTTTTTTGTTTATTGAAGTGTTAATTGCTATATTTAATATCTTGTTAAGGTATATAATAACCGTTAAACTTAAAAAGTTAAGTGTTAAATGATTAATATTTTGCGTCTTTAAATGTTAAATGTAAAATTTAAAATGTGTTAAATGTTATATGTTGTAAGCGTTAACAATTTTAACATTGTCTAAATGTTAATAATTGAAACTTCAAATAATTTTCTAAGCAATATCGGTTAATTTCTTTTCTTCTACTCAAGTTAGAGCATTTTTAAAAGTTAATTAACAAGCAGTTTAAGTATTAAATGTTCTGTTAAATTTCAATACTTTGCATCTTAAATGTTAAATGTAATACTTAAAATGTGATAAATGTTAATTAAACAATTGGTCTATGATTTGTCTTAAATGTTATATGTTGTAAGTGTTAACATTTTTAACATTGTTTAAATTCTACTCGAGTTAACATTTATAATAGTTAATTAACAAGCAGTTTAAATGTTAAATGGTAAATAAAATAATTAATACAGCTGGTTGAAGTGTTAATTATAATTTTAAAGCGTTTCTGGTTAATTTAAGTGTTAATTGTTACATTTAACATCTTGTTAAAGCTATAACTGTTAAACTGAAAGAGTTAACTGTTAAAGTTTGTAAGTTAAAATTTAACATAATTTTTTAAGTGTTATTCTAATCTTACTAATCTATTTCCGGTCCATCCTGAGGCACAAACACACTTCCCATTGGTCGGTTCACAAAATCCGTTATCACACGAACAGTTAAATTGACAGTTTTCTCCCCATTCTGTTTTTAAACATCCTAAAAAAAATGTTTTTAAATTGTTATAAACTGTGTTCTATACTTTTGTCACAAGATTCTCCTTTATAACCATGAAAACAGAAACATTTTCCTTGTTTACATTCACCATTTTGACAGTTTATGCAAGATGGTGTACAAATGTCGCCATCTTGGACGTATCCAGGACAACATTTATCAATGAGATCAATAATTTCTTTTTCCTGAAGATAAATTTCGTTGAGTAATTGATTTATGAGTTGGGAAATCTAGTGATGAAATTTTTTTCTGGAAGATTTTTGTTTTTGTGTTGGCACTCCTTGATTGACTTTCACAAAACAATATAATTTTTTTATTTAGTTATTAATAAGAGCCCCACCTCGTATTGTTATTAAAAATTTTTCAAGATGGATTAAACCACAAAATGCGTTATTATAGCTAGTCTTAAGAATCGATATTGCCCCCCCTGTTTAAATCGGAATAAATTGGCCAATAAAGTACTACCAACTGACATGATTTAAAATAATTTGGTTGGTTAAGTAGATGTAAGTTGCATAACACGATGAACGACTACGTAATTTTATCGAAGAAAATGAAACGGTTGTATCCGGCTTTAGGGGGGCTCAAAATTCTAATAAAAAAAAAATGAAAATTTTAGAAAAAGACACAAAATACTAGTTTAATCAAAAAAAAAACACTAAAAAAATTTTTAAAAAAGGGGGGCATGAGGGGGCAGCTCTGGAAAAAATCGTAAAATATCGGAAAAAATTTTATAAATCACTTTCATAAATTTTGAGTCCGATTTGAATAGAATTGTTGTTGATTTCCAGAGCGAAGTTCCTATTTGGATGTAGTAATAAGTGTCCGATCATGAAAATGTAAATAAGCCACGACAAAATTACTTGAATTTCATCACTAGATTTCGTGTTTTATTTATCCTTCGATTTTTCAGCTTACTACAATTCTTGAATCGTTGATAGTTTTTGTAGTGTAAAAGGAGCATCTGGGGGGCACATTCATACACCACTCGTAATTCCGAATTGTTGAATTTCGTTGAAAAAACTCGGTTACATTTGTTTTATATCTGTGAACAAATTGAGGATATTCAATTAAAATTAATTCAGTTAAGCCCCCTCTTGGTTTTATAAAACAACACGGTTTACAACATGCTTTTCTCAAGCATGTTGTAAAATTCTCAATTTATGAAGGGTTATTTCAGTCAAGGATTCTTATTGGCTAAAACGGATATCCGGTAATTACGTCTTAAGCAAGATGGCGAAGATAAATTCCAAAATAAATAGATTTCTGTATTTATTGCAAAATATTCTTTCACCAAATATGTCGACTTTTACTTTCATTTGTTTCTGACATATATACCCTAATCAGATCATTACTTGTGTTCCGGTTTGTACTTATAAAATTTCTGCATGTCTTGCGTGAGATATTATCAAAACGGAGGCTTATCAGATTCGCTTTCAATGTTTCTACAAGTTTTATAGACGGCTGACGAGCGCATCTTAGAAATTGTTGCCAACGAAAATAACCAACAAACGATTTTGGAACACTCTCCTCTACAATATTTTATCAATGCATTCCAATTGTTTTATTTAAATATTTGTTTTAGATAAGAGAGTTTTAAAATAATATTTTTTATTTGACAATATTGATTATTTAAAAGAAAATTATTGTTAAATTAGCTCGAAACAGACTTTAATGAATATATAAAAAAAGTGTTTGACTAAGCGATTACATCGGCGATTATTCAAGGCGATAGAAGTGTGAAAATTAAGATGTTTTATTTAAAAAAGCATGAACAGAAATCCACATAAGTTAAGTCTCTTAGAGTTCAAAATTGGGACGAAAAAAGAAAAACTACAAAACGATAATAAGAAAAAAAAGAATTTAAAAAACGTTGATTATTGAAAGAAAGAACAAAAAACTGTAGAAGAATAAGAAAATATTTTTGAAAAACCTAAAAATTGGCGATTAAAAGACAAAGAAGTTTTTTTTTAAAAAAAAAAAAAAAACAGAAAAATAGTATAACAAAAATTTAGAAGAAGAATAGATAGAAGAAAAAAGAAGCTAAATTTAATCTAAAAGATTAAAAAAACCGTTCTAAAATGGCTTAAAAGACGACAGTTATGTATAAGAGAAAAAAAAGAACAAATAGAACTACCTCTAGATAAAAAATAGAAAACCTAAAAATTTTTTTATAAATTATGTTTTTAAGAAAAAAGTTTTAAAGAAGCAGAAAAAACAAGAAAACAAGACAAAACTTACTTAAAAGTTTAGAAGAAAAAAAAGAGCTAAAAGAATCCTAAAAAACAAAGATTTTAGAGGACATTCTAAAAAACAAAGAGAAAAACTAGAAAACGGCGATTAGAAAAAAAAAGAAGAAATTAAAAAAACGTTAAGTATCAAAAAGAAGAACAAAAGATTGTAGAAGAATAAAAATGATTTTCGAAAAAACCAAAAATCAGCGATTGGACAAAAAAGAAGATTTAAAAAAAAAAAGAAAAATAGTGTAGCAGAAATTTAAAAGTAAAGTTTAGAAAAGAAAAAAAAATAAATAGAAGAAAAAAGAAGCTACGTTATTTTAAAAAAACAAGAAAAGCGTTTTTTAAAGTAGCTTAAAAAACAACAATTAATAAGAAAAGGAAGAAGAAGTAAAACTACGTCTAGATAAAAAATGAAAAATCTAATTTTTTTTTTAAAACCACATTTTGAAAAAAGAAGTTTTAAAGAAGCAGGAAATACAAAAAACAAGACGAAACAAAAAATATGTCTACAGAAAGAAGAAGAGCTAAAAGGAATTTTAAAGAAACAAAAATTTTAAAAAACCATAAAAAAATTCTAGAAAAAAAAATGTTTTGAAGAAAAAGAAAATTCAATCAAAAAATTCATTTTGATGAACCAAAAAAATGTTTCAAAAAACAGTGTTAAACAAAAAGAGTAAGAAAAGATTTTGAAGAAAAAAAAAATAAAAAACAATTGTATACTTATCATATACTGCAATAGAAAATTGAACAAAAAAAGACAAAATAAAGCGATTTTAGAAGAAAACAATGACAATTAAAGAAAAGTCCGGAAAATGCTTAAAAGTTAAAACAAAAAAGTCCTAAAAGAAATTGAAAGACGATAGTTGAGAGCTAGAAAAAATAGAAACATTTTTTTGAAAATAAAAATTTTAGCAATAGATAAGGTAGATCTAGAAAAGATACAAAAATTTGAAAAAAAGAGTAATAATCCTGAAAGAACAATAAAAAAACAAAGAACACTTTTTATTCAAAACATAATCAAAATTTTTCAAAGAATCTTAGAGAAATTGAAAAAAAAAAAAGAAAGAAAAAAAAGATATTATTACAGTTTTTTATTACATGAAACATTGTGAATATTTTGATCATTTTTTATAATAAAGTTAGTATCATACAAAAACATTTAGACTTAAAAAATCCTGTCTAGACAACCTATATCAATAAAATTAAATACATAAAATTATCGTTTTCAATCTCATTTTATTCTAGGTAAACAAATTTCACACTTCTACCGTTCGTAAATGAGATAACACATTTTGTACAGAAACACAGTTTTTAGAAATGTATAAACATAAACAAATTCGGTACCATATATCAGCTTAGCTAACATAAACGATAATTTCAATTTTTTTTTCGTTTTGTTATAATCCGACGGAACGTCTAAAAGTTAAGTTTCATAAGGGATTTATGTGAACTAAGCTATATGATACCATATCCTTTACAATTTACTAGATTTTTTGATCAGCTTGTCATCAGAAATATTTGCGAAAGAGTCGACAACCTGTTCATAAGATGTTGCAAAACCGCAGACAGTTACTTCTTGATGGTTCGTGTGTAGCCCAATATATATTTTGTCTTTTGTAATATTCTTTCCTTCAAAAGCTTTATAGTACTCATTGTCAAAAATTTGTTTGAGACCAGCTTTTGCACTACTCTGATCAAACTTCACTTCTATAATTATTCCTGTGCCATCCTTTCTTATTAACAGTAAGTCAAATCGATTTCTTTTATTTTCTTGACAAAATCCTTCGCACAATGTATCGAATTTGTTTACACAAAAAGCATAGAGAATACCCTTAAGTTCATCATGATTCTTTGGCTTGAAACTTGAAAATAAGCTTGCAATGGAATCTGCGAACTTTTGAAATGATTCATCATTGTCACGATCCAGATCTTTTATAGCTGTCGTATATTTGTTAATCACCTCTCTACTAAGATTGTATTTGGTCCTGTAGTATGATTTATCACAAAGCTGCTTAATAATTTCGTCTGTGGCTTCACCGTTTGGTATAGCGTAAACACACCGGTCTTGATTCTTTTCAATTACGTTGAAATATCCACGATCCTTCATGTACTGAAGGAATAAATTGGCACGTTCGTCATCGATCTCACTAGGTTGTAACATCACTTCCATTAGCATTAAAACGTGTTCAGGTGACAATTTATCCACAGGCTTCTCTACAGTAACTCTACGTTTGGTAATAATACAACTAAATTTGTCTCTAAGACCTTCAACTGCAAACAGTTTGTTCAAGGGTTGAATCCCGTGGCTACTAAAATAAGATCTAGGTGGGTACTTCTTTATATCTGGACTCTTATTAGTTTCACGTTTCTCGCGTTCACGTGCATCTTTCCAATCCTGGAGATATTTTAAAACAGAAAATGTGTTATATAACTGTACATTTGTGCCAAGCACTTCATAGCCATTATAATATGATAAAATGTCGGATTCATTAAAACCCTTGAATACAGGCATCTTTAGTAAATCTGCTACTTCATCCTTGGTGAATCCATAATATTCAGAGAAACCATGATTTTCTAGGAATGGATAAATAGAAACATTGTTCGCGTACGGTGATATAGTTGTTCCCAATAAAACACAGGCGTTAATCAATGCACCTAATACCTTCTCATTACCTTTTAGAACGTTACTGAGCAGTCCCCCAATATAGGCAATGATCTTCTTTACGTACGCTAGTTTAATACTTTGTGATCCATGTAGCAACTTCATAAGAGGAGCGTCAAATTCTTCTATTAATATCAGCACTCTTTTATTGAATTGGATGTACAAATATTCTATTAACTTGTATAAAGAATATCGCAAATCATCTTCACTTAACTCGGAGATAATTTCTTTACCTTCCTTCATTTTCCCTTTTTCGCCATTACAAAACAAATTAAATTTTGCCCTATCCCGTTCAGATAAATGGCTTTGTTTGTCATCACCCAAATACATGTGCTTTTTATATGTTTGACACAGACTTTCTTTGAGTGTCTCAATAAACGCGTTCCAATTATCAGGCGAAATATCCTTCAAGCTAAAGAAAATTACTGGATGCTGACCACAATGTTGGTAGAAGAATTGTCTGCTCTCGCATGTTCCATTTTCCAAATCGTCGTCCATGTGCTTTGTAGGACAGGTGCAGCTGTAAATTTGCAAGTGCTTGTTTCTAATAACGGTCTTGAATAGTGTGTAATTTTTTGGTGGAGTTTTGTTTTTATCTTCGACCCATTTTCCGGCTACATTCTTTTTCAAACAGGTAACGATATTTCCTTGTTCATCCACATCTGGTTCACAGAACACCTTCAAGGTATTCATGATTACTGATTTACCAAACCGACTAGGTGCTGTAATGAGCATACTCTCTGCACTTAATACTTCATTGGGATCATAACTCGGATTAAAACCAAAAAATTTTTTTATAAATAGCGTTTTATCAATAAACGCACAGGATTTTTTAAGAAGGACCTCAAATTGTTCTGAGGCTATAAGACAACTTTTCTGAAAATTTAAAAGAAATATTCTTAATGAAGACATTAAAATCAATAAATTAACTTACATTGTCGTCAGAATTACATTGCCTATTCCCTTCAAGATCCTGTGCACCAGCTCCTTGAACTTCTACACTTCTGTTTTCGGTTGTTACATCCATCTGGACACAATATATTAAGTTAAGACCGGGATTAACAAAATTTATAAAGAAATTTAACAACATACTAAAATTTATACAAAACTTACATTTTCACTTATTCCGGACAGAGTTTCCAAGTCTGAAGAAATCGCCAATCTAGTTCTTTTACAAGGGGGCTGGGCCATTTATCTACAATAACAACAAGATTAACAATAAAAAATTATAATTAATCGTAATAATAATAATCAGTCAGGTGAACATGGTTTATAAATATAAGTAATTAAAATATGTAAAAAAAATAATCTGTAATGATACGGATAAATCAATGCTGAAAGAAAAAAAAATTAAGTAGCCCTTTATGATCAAGCTACAGAGTGATAAACAATGACTGAATCTGTTGGTATTAAAACAATCGAAAAATATCGACTTTTGTTTGCGGCCAAGTTGTAAAATCTGGACAAACCGTAAGTCACAATATTCGGGCGTGAATTAGGTTATCTCACATTGGGGATTTGAAAACACGATGAAAGGGAAAAAGGTTAGAAAGTCACAAACCCTGTCAAAATGTTGTCAGTGCAGTTAAATTTGACAACAGGAAATGTATTTATTCACAAAATCAATTGGTAATTAACTGTTTTCTAACTTTTAAAAAGTTTGAAAGTGACAATTACTCACTTTCACTCCCATTCCCTGGGTACATCGGTCAATCGGTCAGTAATAATAAGAAAAAGACGTCGGTAATGAGACGTATGTACCTAGCAGTTAATAATGGTCATTCTTAAATTGTGCAGGCACGGGCAATATGTTTATTAAAAAACTAAACAATTGTAAATTTGATGTGAATTTGTTAAGTAATTTAATAAACGATAATATTATAATAGAGTTAGATTTTTACCTATTTTTTATTAAACTATTTATTACTTAGCAGAGGTACAAATTTCATTCAAAGTTGCAGTGCCGCCAACAGATTCAGTCATTGTTGATCACATCGAAATATCAGTAACCTCCTTATTTCTTTTTGAATGATGGAGGCAAATATTTTTTAAATAAATAAAAAAAAATGACCAATACTAAAGAGAACAAAATTGTAGCAGAATATTATACACCATTAAAAACAAGACAACCATCTGAACTCCAGCAATTCAAAAATTGTTACAAATCTTTTACTCAAGATAAAAAACTAAATATACCAAAAAATATCAATGAAGTAACTCAAATGAGAAATCGTAATTTTGCCATTGAATACCTCAATTCTACCGTAAATAAAAAACTAACAAAGACAGATTTTTGCAAATCTAAAAGTATTTCCAGAAATTCCCTTAAATTCAGTTGGAATTAAGATTGCATGTAAAACGAAAACAAACGGGAACAAACCAGAGCAATCCGGAACAAAAGAGAACAATTGGGAACAAAAGAGAGAAAAAGCAAAACAAAAAATAAAAAAATATTCGATAATGTAGATAGAACACAAAGCAGGTAGTCGTAAACATATAAGTTTAGATGAAGAAGCAGATGAATTAATTAGTAAATCTTTAGAAACTTTTCAGTCATAAATGGACAAACTAGTTTCATACATTCCCAACGATGAGAAAGAAAAATGGAAAAAAGATTTAAAACCTATTATTACTGAAATAGACAGATTAGAAGATGGAGCAAAAATAGTTGGTTTCAAACAAGAAGTTGTAGATAAATATATTGCAAGAAAAGCAGCTAATTTATTCCTTGAACAATTAATTAATTATGACAGACTGTGAACTAGAATCCGCTAATAATAAAATAGATGAATTGGAATATAAATTAGACAACTACAATAATTATGATCCTAAGAAACTAGCAGAATTAAGAAACAAAACAGTAGTAAACAATACCATCAAACATCGATGATGTAAAGAAAAGAACCCTGAAAATATTTTAAAGACATAGTAAAAATATGAGAGCAATAAATGAAAAAACTCAAAAATTGTAAATTAAATGGAAAGTACTGTATTCAAGAATCAATGAAGAATATCCAAAATTCCGAAAAAAGTTTTCAAGTCTCATTCAACAAGTTAACAAATTAAAAATTATTATTTTTGTTCTTATGTTTATTATCGTAATTGTAATTATTGTTTTCTTAATTTATTACTTCAACACTAATAAAAAATAGCGATTTATTCAACAATGTCCATGAACGTACCTAATACGTGTCCATAAGCTAATGTATCTGTATGTAGAATTAGGTAAAAGGTATCTTTTATCATCTTTCCAACTTAGAGACTTTTTCTTTACTTCTTCAGCAGTAAATATATCATGTTTATGACTCCTGATCACTTTCTGTCTATGGAAGTATTCTTTTTGATTAAACAAGCAATTTTTGTAATCTTCAAAACTTATTTCTTTCTTCAATACTGCTTTTTTGATACCTTTTAATTTTTTCGAAACAGAATTTTCGGTTCTGTAACTGCACATTTTTGACCTTAAACCTATGCATTCCAATATCTTAATACCATTCAATTCATCTTTGAATTTCCCTATTACTTTCTTATTTTTATCAGAATATAATGGATGATCCTTTGGATAATCAGATGTATCAAAATAGTCGGGATTGTTTTTGATAAATTCATTTTTAATCTCATATATAAAGCTATCAGTGTCTCCATAAAGAAGTTTTACGTTTTCATTAAATTCTTTTTTAATTACATTGTAATGGAAGTTATACATTAACAATTTCGATCGATAAATCTAATACAGCTTGCCCAATATAAATTGGTTTATTAAACAATATTTTTGTTTTAAAATTGTGAACTGCTGCCAGGTGTTTGCTAAATATAGTTCTGTGTTTAAAATTAGGTTTGTTTATCGCTTTTTGTAATTTTTCTTCATCACAATATAATTTAATATTTTGTTGGTTTCTAACAGATTGCATAGACTTACCATATGGGGCATTAACCATTAATTTCCAGAAATCTTTTTCGCCTTTTGTCTTTGTTCAGTATTAAATTTTACATATGGTGCTATGAAATTTGACTGAGTAAATTTTATACCTCTGTGAACCTTTGTTATTCTAATACCTAAATTTTTGTAAAGTTTTAATGTTTCGTAATGAATTATATAATTTTTCTTATCATAGAAATGACAAAGTAGTTTTTCTACTTTTCCGCCCGGAGGAATTCTATTTTCCGGGGCTAAAGGGAGATCATTGAATTTGTTATGATTAATAGCTAAGTCTACTGGAAATGCTAAATCGACTTCCAAAACATAACCCGTATCACTATCTGATACCAATATACCGTCGACATTTTTAATTTCATCACAAGTCAACCATTTAAAGTCTTTTTCTGGTAATTTCTGAGATAAAGCCCATCCATATAGATTACTACCATCTATATAGATAATCTGAGTATTTTCATCTGCTTGCTTTTCATACCTGTTACTACACTGTGAAATACCTCCTCTAATTACCCTTTCAAAAAACAAATACATTTCATAATCAGTTAATAATTCCAACTCCACTGAAGTATATTTGAGCATACAGTCCCAAGCTAACACCGGCGTTGTATAATACCAAACAGGATCGAGTCCCTAACTCTTTTCCAAACATAAGTCTCTAAAATTTTCAAATACATCAGTTAACAGCAAAACATCTAGTTTTAAGTATAAATCATGCCATTCACCCAAATTTTTGATTTTAAAATGTTTCCATACTTTCACTGCATGTTTGAATTCTTCTTGAGAAATTCCTTCTTTTGTGAGCGAAGAATAAAATTTATCTATTGATGGAAGTTTTGTTTCAGAAAATTTCTCAAAAGAATCCATGTATTCATAAGGATATATATATTCCTTTTCTAATTATCTTGCTTTTTCCTTTCCTAAATAACACATCTAATTCATTATTTATTATTTCTCTCAACTGACTTGATTCCAGATTAGATGACAAATTGTCTAGGCTACTTGCTAAAAATCTAAATGAATCGATAAATCTCAATTCGATATATCCATTATCATCCATTCTTAAAATTTTACTGAAAGAAATATACTTCTCTTCGTTATTAGGTATTAATTTCAATTGACTTTTATCTTCTCCTAGATTTTTTTATAAACAAATGACAATCGTAAGAACTTAAATTATGAAACAAAATTGGAATAAACAATGGTTGTCTATATTTCAAATTGCATTTTTTACAAGCAGCTCCCCTATATTTTCCAGTGTAGTGATCATGATCTCTTACTTTTGGATTTTCTATAGAAAACACATTTTCACAAAGATAACAAATTTTTGTTTTTTCATATACTTCTAGTTCGATATCTTTTATGGGTTTATTTTCTTTTAATAACTTATATATTGTTCTGGCATGTTCAGTTATTCTTTTTATAAAACATTTATCACTTTCCTCTCCTCTGTAAATTTCCAATGGGTTATCAATATTATTATAAGCACTCTTAACGTATAATCCATAACCACAGGGAATATGAGATTGTGTTTTATGAGTATATGATGATTCAGGATTTGGTTCGCATGTAGGAATAGGTTTCAGAATAGATTCAAAATCGGAATAAATTACATACGGATGTCTTAACATTCTTTGAATATTTTTAAATTTTAATACACTATCTTCAGGCATGTTCGGAACACATGGTTCATTACTAAAGCACACATTTTGATGTTTCTTTAAAGCATCTTCAGTTCTAGAGGAGTAGTTTAAACATCTTCTACAGAAATGTTTTTTGTTTCTATTTATTTCCAACTGATCATTTAACAATCGACTCAAATTCTTGATCCAATTGTTGTCTTTATTTCCAAAGTATAGTAAGTCGATATTCATTTCATAGATTCGCTTCTTATTATGATACAAAGGATAAAATATTTGTTCTTCGTAACTAAACATGGTAACATTAATTTTATTATGTGATTCAAATTTAGGTATGTCCTGGATTTTGACAGGAAAATTTATTCCTTCAAAATTTAATTCGTTTATATATTCCGGCTTATTATAATGATTCAGTCTATCTACATGTTCTTTTGCTTGATGTAAACAGGATATTATGCTATACATAAAGCATTTGTTATCGTTGTTTTTAACATTAACGCAAGCTTTTTTATCTTTAATTCTACATATGAATTTCCGCTTAAAGGTGTATATTTGTTTATATTAATGCGCAAATGATTTATATTTTTCAGAGTCCATCCAGATCCTTTTTCTTGTAGTTCATCACATCTTGATATAAATAAATCCTGTTGTTCATCCCAGTATTCCTCTAAAGCGTCTTTTTCTCTTAGTATAACATTTGGTAACTGAAATTTATGTATCATTGTGAAGTCTTCATTTTCCAGCTTCATAAACTCACATTCCATCTCTAGATTGGTTTTAATATTTTTATGGAGATTTAAAGCATTTATAATTATTTTAATAGCCTTTTCTTTTATCATATCCATGTATGTTTCCATATCTATACCTTCTTCTAGATTATTATGTTGATATGTTAATAATCTTCCCTTAAAAGCAACCTGAACTAAAATAAAATCTGGCTCTGGATTATGTCTTGCTTGATGCAACTGCATTCGACTTTCCTTAATATACTTTCCACATTCATCACATTTGATCTTTCTTACTCTTTCTTTTTTTGGTTTAGAAAATATGGCATCATCAAACGGAAATATTTCCAAGCTCTTCTTGTTTTCTCTTTTTATTTTTAATTGCTCTTCAGCATTAATAATCTCGTTTATCAATTCTGCCTTATTGTATCTTTTAATGTATCTTATACCTAAGGATTTTGCCATATTACGTAATTCGAGCAAACGACGACTATTCAAATCATGTTTTAATTTATGCAAATGTATTCGAGTTTCCTCGATATATGTTTCACACATATCACATTTTATCTTCTTTACTCTATTTTTTTTTTTTTTTTTTTTTTTGGTTTAGCAAATATATCGTCATCAAACTGAAATGTTTTTAGGTTCTTTTTGTTTTCTTTCTCTTTATGGAGGTGCATTCGGGTGCTTTTGATATATTTTCCACATATGTCACATTTGATTTTACTAACTCTCTTTTTCCTTGGTTCAGCAAATAAATCATCATCAAATGAAAATATTTCTGAATTCGCTTCGCTCATGAGGACTCTGTCCGAAGCTTTGATAATAGCTTTTATTAAGTCTGCTTTAGTATATTTTCTAATATATTTGATGTCTAATGATTTTGCAATATTAAACAGTTCAACAGATAAACGAAGATTACTTAAGTTCCTTCGTTCCATTTATTATAGGAAAAAATCTAACAAACAATTTTTAGTAAATAAATAAATTCAATCCATTTTTATGCAAACTTGTTTTTATATGCCTTCTAAAATTAGTTCTAGTGTAATATCTACCACAATCACATAATAAACGAGTAGAATTAACTGCTTTTTTACATTGTTTACATGTTTCTTCATATTTATTTCTATAGTTATAAAAATAATCTGGACATTTTAATTCCAAACAAATGGAGCAAAGACTTGTCATTTATTAGAAAATTTATTCATCAAAGACTTGAAGATTAGGAAAACGAATTTTAAGAAAATCTAGTTTTGCCAAGGTTAATACGTTATTTTCATACATTTTAAATTGATTATGCATATTTTTAAATACTAATCGTTCAAAGTCATTATTTGGTTTGCTTCTCATATCGTTCAATATTTTTTGAAACATTTGCCATGTTTCTTGGTCATCGTTATGTGAGCGATTCATTTAATTTATTACATTTTTTTCATAAGAAATTATCTATAAACAGTGCATACTAAAACACACTGTCCCTTTTTAGGTAAAATTGTGATAAGTCTCGAGATTCAAAAAAATATGTGTGGTATAGGGAGGTGGTGATCAATTTAATGTTTATTTAATTAATTGTCAAAAAAAATAAATACTTGTAATAAAAGGGATCTAGTACAATATGCGAGGCAATATGGGACCTACGTATTATAAAAAGTCTACATAAAATAAATGAAAAGCTAGATATCAACGTAGATTCAAGAGAAAAGAGCAATTATTTTAGAATAATAATAATATAAATAAAGCTATTAGAAGTAATTATATGATGAAGACAAATAACGTATGGAAAGAATTTTATCATCCAAGAAAAATTGAAGCGAAAAATTGACATCAGAGGGTTTTCCCACAATACGAAAGCATGGCAAATGAATTGGAGCAATTGAAAAACGATAACCTGAAACTGAGACAGCTAGTTAGTATAAATTAAGGTTCTCGATGATTATAATAAGGTAGCGCCAACTCATTCCCCATTTTTGAAATTCCGTGAGTGCGACAGAAATAGAAGTATTGAATGTTTCTATAAATTTTTGCAAAATTACATCACCACTAACATTTCAAACAGCTTGACAGTTATGTCACGCAGAGGTTATGGGTTAAGCTGTTGTGACAAAAAATAAAAAAATTCACTGCAGGGTGCAACATAATAAAGCATAGTTTTTTGCAAGAAATTTATTCAGGTATACAATTCATCTTGTTTAACAATAGTGGAAAACCTGCATACGCAAGTACCTAAATCACTGTCCGAAGTAAAACCAAAACTCAATGTAAACTAAATGCTTAGGTACCCAAATAACACCCCAATAAACAAGAAATAACTGAAATGAAAAACTGAATATGAACAGCAACGAAACTACAAACTACGCAACAAAATGTAAGTAACTATCAAAACTGAACCAAAACCAAAGATCACAAATTCGTAATAAAAACGACAAACGATTAATATAGGTACACAACAGGAACACGAAATGTAACAAAAGCGTTGAATGAATACACAATAGAAGTGGAATCGCTATGCATTTTTGCGTGCGCGAAAAGTGGATGCCAGATATGAGCTTTTGGATGCGACCACTTGTTTTTGGGGTAGCGCTGCTTTCTTGACAGGTTTCTACCGAGAGTTTTCAAACAGAAAATTAATTCAATTAGTTGGTCTATAGGCGGCGTTGTATTTAAATCTAGTCAGGACAACCTTGAGTCTTTATAATGGAGTAAAATCGGGCTAAAATAACGCCTATTTTTGAAATGAAGGTATAACCAGATGAGATCTTCACAGTCTTGTAAAGTATCATTTTGGCCATCTGAAATTGCTATCTACAACTTTTTTTAGTAGGACCGAACATTCTTAATTTCTTTTTTTTTGTATGTCGGAACAACAATTTCCAGGGTTTTTTAACCCTCCAGTACTCGGGCTAGGCCTGTGAGAAAAACCAAATTATTTAAGCGGTATATCCGACACATGGTGAGAGATTATGTTTGGTGCTTTAAGGTACCATTCGCCTAAATGGTGAGAAATACGTACCTAAGTGAGACATACGAGTTTGATCTGTGTTGCGGGAATTGTAAATTATTGTAGTCTCTCAGGCCTAGCCCGACTGTCCGTGTTATATTATTGTTCCTTATAGGTAATATATAATATACGTTTTTTTTTTTTTTGATTTTTTTTTCTTTTTAATTATTTACTGGTTTTGGTGTGGTTGATGATTCACAGCGGATAACGTGTCACACTTCGGAGGCAACGGATATGATTCTTGAAAGAGTTGGAATTACGTTTATTGAACCAAAGTTGTAAAGATCAAGCAAACAACAAATTTCTTACAAATTTGACAAGACACATTGCCCCAAAATTATTCGGTAAACTTCTGGTTTTGCCCATCAGAGCAAAAAATCAAAGCGGATATTTCCATTTTTGCCGAAATCGGAAAACTAAATACTTCTGCCAAAAATGCCACAAATTCTTTTGTCTACAACATGTACAATCAGTGTGCGAAGATTGCATTGAATAGACTTTTTGTTCTTTTATGAGAGTGTATCTTAATTTACAGTATTTTAGAACAGTGCAATTATTTGGGTTTTTTAGTGAAAAACTATTCTTTTTAAGTTTTGTCAGTATGCCTCTGATGTAAATAAAACAGCTTAATACATTTATTTCAAAATTTTATTATTTTTTTTTCAAAATGTGTTCCTTCAAACTTCTAGTCTCACAGGCCTCTTCCGACTATTAGTGCGATTCTGGGAAGCCCGACTACTGGAGGGTTAAAACGTACATCGCGTTTATAAATTAACTGTTTATGCTAAAATTTTGAAATTTTGTCCACTTATAGAGAAAACCAGAGCGCATCTAACAGTAATAAGATATTTTAGAAAAAGTTTTTTGTTTTTGAGAAAGTGATCTTCAAGGTCATAAGACTTTAAGTAAGTTTTGTTAAAAAAAATAGGATAATAAACCTATTGGTTTCCGAAATATAATTTATTTAAAACAAGGCTTTGCCGTGCTGCTCCGAGCAACAACGCGTTCAATCTACGTAGGTACTCGCACAGTATATACAAGTATTATGAGTTACGACTTACTTGAAAGTATAACTTGTCAAAATCGTATGTTCCATAAAGTTAATTTTTACTAAAAAAATATTATTATTATTAAACAATGGCTATTTTTTATGTACTAATTTTTAATTATTTATATTTTAGTAAAATAAGTAACTTAATTATTTTTATTTAACTATTTATATTATATCATTAATTCTGTCATTTATTGACCAGCTATATTATGGCGTCTAATTTCGACATATTTCGCATAGGTATGGCTTGCCATCCAAATTTTTAATTGATATAAACTTTTAGAATATTTAACACTCCGTAAAGATTTAAATATTAGAAAAATATCAAATAGGTAAGACACAGTTTTTTGACGAAAAACCCACAAATTCCTATTAGATGATGGCTGTGTAAGAATCCCCTTCAAAACTCGATAACTACCCTCGTTTTTTTTAAACTCGATAAACGTTAGCAAGAAAAGATATATTTTTTTATTCTTTGAGTTTTTTTGTATGTATTTTAGAAGTAATTATGGTTTGTAAGTTAGGCTACCTGTTATATAGGTTAAATGTTTAGTGTCGTTTTAACAAGCTAGAGTGTTGCTTAAGGTGTTGTTGTAGGTCTCAATTCTTTTTTTTTTTTTAATTTTCATTATGGACTCCTTCGAATGTGGTGAATATAATAAAGATGTTTGTTCTGTAATGATAGGTAGAAAACTCGTGCTTTTAAACAAATTCCAGAGAAAGTTATTACGCGTTATTGTAAAGAAAGACTAGGTGAAGCTGGTTTGGATGCAATCATGTCAACAAAAATACAAAAGGCATTATTTGCCCAGGCAGGAGGAATAACCAGAAATGACATACTAGGTAAATCATATTTTCTTGGGTATTTAAAGATATTTAAAATATTTGTGTATGGATAGCTTTTATAATAATTAATTTTTAGCTTTTAGGGAAATGATTTACGGATTTAAGGTAATGACAAAAAAAAATGAGCAAAATAAAGTTTTATTAAAATTTATGCATACGCATTTCCATTTTTTTATATATACGTAAAATTAAAAATTGATTAATTAACTCATGCCCGAGTATTGTAATTTGTTGTTTTTACTTCCACAGCTTCTTTATAAGCCAATCAACCCCGGAGTGCACTATTTAACAAGAGTAAAATGATAAAAACTAATTACTAATCAAAATTAATTGTTTAAATATTTCAGCAAGTGCATAATTGTTTATATTTTAGCTAAATTAAAAACTTATAAGGCAGAACGAATCGCTGTTTGACAAAAATAGAGTCGAGCAATTAGCAAACTTATAAAAAAAAATTAATAAGAACAATCCTTTAATTAATAAATAATTAAAGGCACGCCATGCATCGCTGCAGCAAGTCACGTAGACTAGACACCCTTGGCAACACCAAAGGCTTGAAGACGATTAGAAACAAACTAATCATCGCTGCGAAAAGTAGCGTCATCATCCCTAGCAACATCAACGGTCCAAGAACGGTTAGAAAACGAACCAATCACCGCTGCGAAAAATGACGCGATTATACCTAGCAACAGCAACCGTCTAAGGAAAGTCGTTAGGAAAGCGCGCTAAACACTCTTGATTGCAGTTACGTAGACAGCTCTGAAGTCACTAAAAATTTGGATATAAAAGGATGATGTAAAAGGTTGATTTCGGTTGTTGGTATCTCATTTTTGGGCTACACTAAATAAAAAAGATAGTAAAATTAATTGACAAATTATTATTAAAATGCACAATTTATTATTGTTTAATAATAAAATAAAATGTTAAAAAGAAAGAATTTATTAAAAAATATTAGAAAAAAAAGTTTATAACATACCTTACATACAGAGTGACATAAAAGTGTAGAATAAAATTGATATTTTGCACGTTTTTCACTTATTTCCAAATTTTTTTTGCTAACCGGTTTTTTGCTGTGACGTAATCGATATTTTTTTTTAAAATATCAATTCTTATTTTTGGTGTATAAAATTGAAACTACTTTTTTTTCTGAGTATAACAGTATATAACGCAAATGTTTTTTTTGCTAAAGTGACATTTCTATAGGATAAACTAGGAAGAAAATGTAATTCTCCTTAATTGATAATTATAATATTTATGCTCCAAAAGCAGAGCGGCACACGATTTAAGAATCAATTAGCATGGTGAAGGGCCTTGCAAAAGCAATATGCTCGATTCACTACTAGTACGAACTATTTTTTTTTTTATACGATAAGCAGTCGAATGAGTCGTTTTCAGCGGCGTCTCATTCAGTTATAATAAAACATTGAAATAAAAAAAATAGATTTTAACAAACTGAATAGTTATAAAGGTTTTTACTTAAAAAAACAGTATTTACCTACGTCACTACTAGACAAAGATGAGTGATAGTACTGAAATATAATTTTTTTACAGTAATTTTAATCTCCTAATTGCTCGAGAACGAATATCAATGAAAACATGTAGGTATAAATCAGATCTCTGTTGATAAATAATAAATTAATTTAAGAAACGAGTCAAAAAGGTTTTTTTTCTATAATATAGTTTTTATATAATTTTTCATTATTAATAATGGCCAAAAAGATGACAATTTTAACAAATTTCTAAAACCCTTTAAACTAAAAATTATGTAGATCTTATCAGAATTTGTATTCCATAGTAAAATATTGCTTAATCAAATGGTTCTGATCTCTGCTTTCAAAAAATATAATTTTGCTACTTTACAACTGATGGCGACACTTTCTGGACGAAAATTTCAGAAACTTCGGCGCACGCCTTTGCCCATATACATTCCACTTCTATGGTATAACTCATTCAACGACAAAAGTGAACCGAAAACTGGAGGTCTCTGTGGATTACTGAAAAAGAGCACCCAAAAATCTGTTGAAACGTTTGTTGGAGGTGTGCGTATGCATTCGTTTGCATACGCAGTGCTTAAATTCTATTTACCAATGTGGTCATAAATAAAATAGGTGAAGTTAATACAATTTAATTTAACTGGTACATTTTGTAGGCAGTCACAAATGAGGCAACTCAAGTCGCAAAAATTAATTTTTAAAAGATGCAAATTTTTCCGCCATTGCCCCATCTCTACTTGAGATTAACTCAAAATTAAGTGAGATGGAGATATACGTCGCAACCGTTGGCGGTACCTTAGAATGATCCAGAGCCTTAGTATAAATGGGATCGTTGACCCAATAATAAAAAATAAATTAAATTATTGACATAGATAATACTGTTACTTGAAAGTTTATGATCAAGACGTATTTTTCATATTAGACAATGATAATCAACCTTTGTTTAAAGGTAAAGATTTAGCAGAAATATTGGGTTATGAAAAATCAACAAATGCTATTATAAGTAAAGACGTAGGTGTTGATTTTAACAGAAAATTGATAGTCGTATTTTTTGGAAATATGCTGTTTTTGCAGAAAAAGAAAAATATTAATCACAAACAATTTGCTTCAATTCATGGGATTTATTGAAGAAATAACGCGATTTTAAGAACTTTTTAAAGGACAAGGAAATCTCATACGAAGAAATAGATTATAAACATGCTAAAGCAAATTTGTATAAATATATACAAAATGATTAAAAATTAATAATGATGTTGAATAACAATAAGGCAAAAAAAAGTTAGGAAATATTATTTTAAATTAGAAGAATTGCTAGATAAATAGGAAACTAACGTTGACATAATTATAAAATTAATGCTAATCCATTAAACCTGTTTGACTTTATAAATAAAAATAACTACTCCTATAAAATTAATTTGAGTACGTGGTTGGTTAACCGATATATGGTTTACGTTATTTAAAAGAAAAATATAATAATTTTATGCTTTATACAATATGGAATTTCAGTGGGGGGGGTGGCTATCCCCCACTGAATTTACGCGATATTAAGAAAGATTTAAAGAAAATTTTAGAAAACTATAAAATAGAATACCAAATAATAAATTATGATAAGATTAAAAATGAATTATCATATTATAAAAAATTGATAACAAAATATATTATAAATGTTTCGCCAAATAATTTAAATAAAACAATATGGATTTTATTGAGTGTTCGTAATATTAAATCCCTAATAATAACATTAAATAGAAAAACGGATCAAGAAATTAAAGAATATTATATTACTTTATTTATTTTTATATTTTATTCATATTTGGAATACACTAAAAAGTTTTATTTGAATATAGGAGAATCACTCGAAAAGATAGTCAGATAAAGCAAACTGAAACGATAATTGAAATTAAGAGAGATGGTTAAAAATATTATCAAGTTAACCAAAGATCACATTAATAGTATAATAGTTTTATAGCAAAGATTCGGTAATAAACAATATAACAACATTGTGGTAAAGACATGTTTTCATTATAATTTAATCGATGATCATAATATAAACAGATAACTAACTCATCTTTGATAACCTAAGCACAACAAGTTGTCCTTAAAAAAATCCAACTTTTAGATTACTTCAATATTTTTTTTTTTGGAATGCAACTAACTAACATTGAGTGAAATTGTGTTGTTGATAGAATAAGTAGGTACAACTTACAGTACGAGTCAGCTTTAAGAAGATATTTTCTCTGCGATACTTAAAAACCTTACGAAAACACAAATTCAGAAAAGCAATTTTGCCTACCGTACAAACAACACGTGTTACAACTTCCCAGTGATAACAGTATAATAAATGTAATTATTCTAGTTATTAAGTACTACCATGTTTTGGACGCGAAAACAATGTTTTTCTTTTATGACATTGAAAAACGATTACAATACCTATAAAAACCACGTTCGTGGGTCAGGATTCAGTTATTTGATTTACTTCAATTTTAGACACAATCGTTGAAAATGAACATAATGTCAGACGAATTGCATTTTACTTATAACATTTAATAAATAATATTGACTTACCTATTAACAACGATTAAACACCTATGATCCACCGTAGAATAACCTGTAATGCACTGAAAATTGTTAGTGTTAACGGTCATCGGTCAACGCAACAGACAAGTAAAAAGGCAAACTGAATTATCGACCGAAACAGCGCCGCGCGCGCTCCTGGTCTAGATGGCCCCATCTACAGTAACTATATGCATACAGTAACGCAACGTCCGCCATATTTGGAGTAAAAGTTCTGGCGGGAACATTCAAATTTCTAAATGCTAATTTTACTCAGATTGCGAACAAGTTGACACTATAAAAATACGCTCTACTGTGTTTTATGCAGTGTGATCCATTTGTATCGAATAACTTGGATATACAGGCTGTCCCAACATCGGGATACAGCCTTCTACTTTGGAAACCCCAATTTTTTTTAGCATATCTGAACTCTACGTATAATTTTGCGTATTTTTTATGTAGCACACACTATGTCGATTTTCAGTTTTTTTTAAGGCGTGATCTATTTGAAATAAATAAATTCTTTAAAAATTCAGGGATTTTTTAACCTCTAATTTATTGTCCAAGGTCAATAGTGAAAACTCATTATTGACCAAAGTAGAGAAAAACAACTTCACAACCTCTTAACAAACTAAATAATGGTACCTTAGTGGAAAAAAATTATTAAAATTTATATATTATATTTTTCAATTAACAAAACATACAATATACACTTGTATTTAATTGTGACCGCAATTATACATATTTTTTTTACAATATACCAAAAACTATTTTAAATTAATCCTCATTGCCATGCTCCGACTATCTTTTCCAGTTGATGTAGTGGAAAATATATGCGTGATCTTACATACAATTTTACAATTTTCTTTAATATTTCATGACAATTTGGAATAGTCGGCGCAGTGTGCATATTATATACATGAGATAAAAAGTTATCTAATGTTAGCCTATTGCTTATTATTTGATTTTCAAATATTCTATATTCTGTCTCAACCTTACAAATATAGTGGAATAAATCTAAAGTAGCGAAAACTAGCGCATTCTCCTTAAATTCTTTTAATTTTGTAAATAAATTTAAACTATTTATTTCCTTGGGATCCGTTTGTACTGTTTTGTAGCAATAGTTTTGTAGTGAGTAAAATTTTTCTTAATTTTTAATATAATTGAACCCAAAAGATAATAGATTGATGACTGGATATCAGATTTAGTTTCAGCTACAAAATTATTATTTTCATTTATAATTTTATCCATTTCATACATTATTTCGTCTTCAATCTGCTCATGAGGTTTACTTAAAAGATTATTTAAATCATTACAGTAACTTATTAAGTCATTGGATTCACTATCACTATAACTAGTTTTCTTCAATGATGATTGAAACTGTGATAAGCATACTAGTCTCAGTGACACTTTAAATAGTCGAGCATCTGGAATTGGTTGTCGCTTTCTAATCATCGAAAAAGAATTTTCAATCGGATCCTGGACTAATCTGCCGATCATGACATATTTGTAATTACATTCTTCCAAATAAGTTTTCTGAAAATCTAAAGCTGTTTGTGTGGCCATAATTACACCTGTTTGATATGGTTTCCAAGTGCCATTCACTGTAATGCAGTAAAACAATTCTTGTATAGATATTAAAAAATTTATCGCTTCCGTGTGTTTTTCTTCATTAGTCGGATCGAATACGAAGGCGTGATACCTTCCCGTCATGAATTTGAACCATTTTTCCATTTGAGTTAAGAACCAGGCTGTTGTCTGATGTTCTGGATTTAACTTATTTCTGATTATATAATAGGATATAGCTGCTGCTACATCATGGCTTATTAATGCCACACTTAAACTAACGTTCATCTTATCAAAATGAGAGGGGTTAAGAACACTTTCTTTTAATCGTGGGCATAACTTTATTACATCACCCTTTTCAATCTCAAATATATGTTTGATTGGTTCAATACTCACAAGGTTGGAAGGTAAACCGTATCTTTCTACAATTGCATCATGTAAAATGAATTTATGACCTTTTGTGAGGGCACCAGCTATATTCTTAAATACATGTACTGAATCCGGTGTAAAAAATAATTTATCATTAGGTAAACACGGATGTTGGATGAAGTTCCTGATTTCAGTGAGTTTTCCAGCAGCCAAACCTAATTTCTTCCACAAACACCGATTTTGAGGACCCATGTCTGAAATTGTAATATTTATTTCATGGCATTTTTGGATAATTGTAATTATAATACTATATAATTCATCAGCACTGATTGAGTTTCCAGAGAATTCATAATGAGCCTATAATTTGTTTCCATCTTGATGATACTCCTGCTAACATAAAGACTAATCCATGTGTGGCCAGCTGATTCGATAAATCCTTGCTATCAGATGTGCCAATTGTAGGTCTGCCAACTACCATTGATAAAGAATTATCATACTGTGATGGCCATTTCGTCGAATATTAATACTGCGTATCTTTCTTCAGGTTTAAGATTTTCCATCTGCAAAAAATGTTGAAAATTGTGAACATGATTTACATTTAGTCTTTGCTTAAAGAAATTGAAATAGTTAAACTACTGACTAGCCACTAAGAATTTATATGACCAATGAACAAGAAATAAACAGATTAACTATAACAACTTGAAAACACCAAGAAAATACTAATTCTTAGCTTTAAAATTTGTAATACATCATCCAGGATACCTGGTTTGAATTTCAAATTCCTCAAACGATGTTGAAGCGTCCTGATGCTTGGATAAGGCAACTTCTGATTTAGAAGTTCCTTGTACCCTTCAGTAGTTCCACAAGCCATATATAACTTCAACCCCCTAGTTATTGTGTCATCTGACCACATTGTTCCTCTACGTTTGTCCGTTTCTAAAAACTCTAGTTGATCCAAATTGAAAATTTTTTCAAGGTTAGTAGGTTCCCTCTGTTTTAACTTTTTTTCATAATAGCGGCATTTTCGGGATAATGATTTCACGATTTTTCTCAAAGAAGCCACCAGATCTTCGGTATTTTCCAACGACGTCGACGTTAATAGCTCATTATCTAATTCGTCATCATCATTCAAACAATTTAAAAGGGACTCTTCATGGCTCGCATCATTGTTAGAATATTCAGTATTTTCGTAAGACACATCAACGGAGACAAGTCATTTTTTAATAATTAGTAGTTTTTATAATGTAAGATTACCATTTGAAGAATCTTTTAAAGTTGAACTTTCTGCCGCAGCCCCCTCATTCTCGTTTGTCCTTACTAGTTTCGCACACATGACAACTTTCTCGCATTTTCTCTTGATCCCGGAACTTGTGCTATGTAACACATCAGGGACAGCAAAGGGCTTCAGCAATTTCTTGCCATCTAACCTTGCACTTTCAAATTGTTCCTCCGAAAAGTGCACCTTAAATGCTTCCAACTCCAACTCTAATATACATACCTCACAAATTCGGGCTTCATTATGTAAATTTGGACGAGCAATTAAATCAAGCCAAATTTGTTTCCTTTCCGCATTGGTAGGAATCTTAAATAGTCTATAACCTTTTGCGACATTGTTTTTACACGAATTAACACAGCAATTATGCGGCATTTTCACTTTTATCACAATTTAATCAAATCAACAACACTGGTCGAAACTCTTACGACGAAGAGCACAAAAAAACAGGAACAGGCCCACGAAAATTTTACACGCGGCTACGCCAAACAAAACGCAAAACACGTGTTGCCTCCCGTGAAAAAGTCGTAACTAAAAAGTGAGGTTAATTCAAAATTGTCATTTTTGGGGAGAAAACTAGGGAAAAATAAAAAGTAACTAGTTAGGTCGCCATATTTGGAGTAAAAATCATTCTCTCTCTCTCTGACTCATTGGAACATAACCTTGCGATACTGTATTCTTTTAGTTACTGTAGTGTATCAGACTCTACATTGCATCACTTGTGTATTCCACTGTACTCTTCAATTCGCACAAAAAAAAACTTTTTTTACGCTTTTTTTGATCAAATATTAACACAAATACTATTTCAATTGTTTAAAACAATGAATTGCCTCTAATTTTACGCAATTTGTGTGATTTTAATGCAAAAAAAACTTAATTTTATAAAATAAAATCACCGGTTGGCAACACTTGCTGTCACTTGTCAGTCAAGTAAACAAAATAATGTCGGATTTGTGCATTATTTGTTTAAATAATGACTTAAATTTGACAAATTTAAGTACAACTGACGCAAACGAAGTGAAAATAGTAATAAAATTGCGTAAATGCGTCCCGGAAGTGGTAAGTGTCGCTTTTGACATATTTGAGGTTACGTATCACTGTTTTTCAGGAGTGGAAAAGCGACTATCAGATATGTTTTTCGTGTTTACAACAATTGGAAAATGTGTGTGCTTTTCGCGATTTGTGTATTAAATCGTATTTATCCCGAAAAAACGAAGAAAAGTCTGAAATTGTCAAACTTGAAGAGACTCCTTTGAATGACAGTGATTGGAGTGAGGCCGAGTCGAATTTTGTGTGTTTTCACTGCGAGAAAAGCTTTAAATTGAAGAGTGTGTTAGAGGATCATATTAAGTACAAACATACGGGGAAAAAGTGTGAACAATGTGGTAAATTCTACTCGTCTGCGAGTTCGTTAAAAAAACATGAAATTATCTGTGGAAAAAAAGACGTAACCAAAGCTGAAGAGTCTGATACGAAACCGTTTAATATATGCGATATTTGCGGCTCGTCTTTTAGTAATAAGTATTTATTAAAACGTCATATAAAAAATGTACATGCGACTGAAAAAAAATTCAAATGTGAGTTATGTGACAGAAAATTTGCATCTCCAGTATATTTAAGTGCACACAAAAGGTATCATTCAGGTGAACGTAGTCATATTTGTTCGTTTTGTGGGAAAGGGTATATAACAGCGAGTGATTTATACCATCATGAAAAAATCCACGCTAATAAAAGAGCATACAGGTGTCATATCTGTCCTAAAGCATTTAATACATCATCAGATTTACACAAACATAAGATATGTGTACACCTTGATAGATCTCAATGGAAATACGAGTGTAGTTTTTGTCAGAGAAGATTCCCTTTGAAGACTAATCTCGATACTCATACTAAAACTCACACAGGAGAGAGGAATTTCCTCTGTCATTTATGTGATAGAAAATGTATAAATCGTTCAGTGTTAAAACGGCATATTGAAAGTCATTCAGTTGTGAAATCGTTTAAATGTAATCTGTGTTTACAAGGATATAAATACCAGAAAAGTCTCGATATACATATGGTGAAAGTCCATGGAATTGGTGATGTGAAAATACCAGAACGAGTTAAAAAATTCTTTTGTAGCATTTGCCCCAAAGGTTATTTTGCGAATAATAAGTTACAGAAACATATAAGATCTCATACTGGAGAAAGACCGTTTCAATGTCCTGCTTGTGATAAGTGTTTTATTGATAAGTCGTATATTAAACAACATTTAAAGACTGCACATAATGTATTTTAATGTCAGTAAAAAATAAAAGCCTTAATTCTAGTTTTATTCAGTCCAACGGTGGGCACACATTGGATTTGTACAAACGTAATAGAGACGCATTTCTTCTTCAGCTCGTCGGGTTTGGGCTTGGAAGAAAACAGCCTCTCTGAAAAAAAAAATCCAATTTTAACAAATTTGAAGATATTTAAATAGTAACTCTCCATTTAAAATTATATAGTCTTAAGCCATCAACTCAAATTCTCAAAAATTTTAGAGACAAAAACTGTAATTTGTATCTTTCAGAGTTATAACCGGATTTTTGTGTTTTTAATAATAATTTACTATTTTAATAAATACTGTCAAAATATTTGTTTATTTCCCTTGGTTAGTTCAGTATCAGCATGTTTAATTGTTCCATTTTAAGGGGTTTTCTCAGGTATTAAAAGACCTCACCTGTGATTACACTCAGGACAATGATGTTCTTCAGTTCGAGGCAGAGTCGGATCAGAAATAACATCAGCAACAATGTGTGTCAATTCACTAGAAAAGACTGTTAAGAGGGGCCCTCTCCAAATTTTTTACTTACTCAATTTCGTGCATAATTTTATTTACGTAGATACATTTTGAGTCTGCATGTTGTTTATAATCACAATTTCGGCATGCATACAACAGAATTTTATTTTCTTTGTCTTCTTTGGGGTACAACATGTTGTTACTGAAAAATTTGAGTGAGATTTTGAGGTTATGTTTGACAAACAACTTACCATTCTTGACAAAATCTGATTCCAACAAATCCAGGACCTTCACTGTGGGAATCATAACCGGAAGGTCTTGACATTATTTATATATTTCGTGTATTTGTTTATAAATTTAGTAAATATAAGCAATAAATTCGGAATGTGTCACTTTGACAGATGAAATGCAAATTGCAAAGTGATGCCAACTTAAATTTAGTTGTGTAATTTGTGAATGTTTTTTTGGGTGAAAATAGCCTCCTACACGAGTAGTTTTAATCAAACACGTGATAAATAAAAACAGGTCATAATTAGTCATTAGCAGCGGTGCCAAATTTTGGTAACAATGTCAAGGTTGTGTGAAATTTACTAAAATTTTCGTTGTGTTCTGTGATTTTTCCCCAATTTGGCAACATTGTATCTGTTTCACGTACGCTATTTTCACATTGCGCATTCATTTTGCGCACCACACAAGCGGTAGGCACGCGGCCTCCATCCCCACTCTCGGTCACGGCACGCCAGATAACTTCTTTATTCCCTTCGTTTCGGTCACGTAGGCGAGGTCGCGTCCTCCACAGGCCCAACGGTCACCCTCCAGGTGTCGGCGAGCCCTGCCGCAGCCTCCCGAAGTATTTAATCATCGCAACCGCCCCATCAACTCGGCCAGGGAACAATCGAATCACGCGCACTCCCATTGGTCGATACAGCCAAACACGCACGTGATGTGGCTCTTGTAGTGCGTTTGTCGTTTGTTTGTGGTGTGCGGTAACGAAATTAAGAGCTCAACGACGAAGCTCTCTGACGCCGGTATCCAGGTAACATAGATATAGAATGTGGAAAGTGGAAAATGGGGGCTGCTCAAAATTGGGTGGATGCAGTTCAGGGCATTGTCCGGGCCACCTCGTGACGTTAGCATGTGCGTCGATCCGATTGGTCGACGACCCCCTCCCTCTTTGTTTATTACAAAAACGGCAGCCCCCATTCAACACCCCCAAAAAATAAACAAAGGACAGTCGAGACAAAACGGCCTACGTGAAATTTACCGACACGTTGTCGTTAAAAATGCAACGTTGCCAGATATTCACACACCTTATTTAATTATTACAATCAAATTTTTATTTTTACAAACTTGATTTGATTTAAAAAAAAATTTTTTTGAAAAATTGTGATGGGTCGATATGGGTGGTTGTAGTGAAATATGGCAACGTTGCGTCGCCGCATGCCACGTGGAGCAGCCAGCTCTCTGGGTGATTTTTAAGGGGCGTATTGGTCTAGGTCAGCCTAGGCTATGCGTGAACGCATACCAAAACAAGTGACGGTGTGCGACGATCGTTGCCGAAAATACACGGAAAGGTGCGGCTTTTCAAAAAAATAAATTAATAAAACAAATAAAATAACTTGTCTAAAACCAGTCTCAAATAATTTTTTATTTCGTATTTAACGCCACTTTCCCCATCACGTGACACGATTTTTCTAATTTTTATGTAGACTATAAACGTGGCAACACCGCTGTTTTAAAATCATCCAAAGATGGACGTGTCTCTATTCACAATTTTCGAATTATGGGGGGATTCCTGATTGACAGATGTCAATAATTTTTTTTTTTTGCTTTTCAGTGTGTCAAAATGAGCAGTTTGAATACGTTAATAGAGGCAGCAAAATTTTTAGAAATGCAGGAACAGAAAGAACAACAACAAAAAGCCTCTGAAGCTGGATCATCAAAGACAACAATACAAAAATCAACACATTTATCAACAGTTTTAATAACGTCGCCGGAAATTTCATCAAATTTGTTAACGTTAGCACAAGAAACAACCAAAAAACAAACACAAGCTGAACAACAACAGGTAGGGATTTTAGTGTTGTTAAGTTGGGAAGGTTTTTTAACAAATGAAATAGTGCCGTTGTGGCGCCAAATTTAAAAAATAATAAGCTCCGCCTATTGTCTTTTCGCTGTAACCAATAAGAGCACTTGTTTCAGGGCGTCAAATTTAAATAAACGTAATTTTCGAGTTTCATCGTCTTTATGAGTATAAAATTCTCAGATACCTGATTTTAAATTGAGTTTTCTGAGATTCTGCTGTATTTCTTTAAAAAATTTTGGAATTCAACTCAAAAAAATTTTTTCTAAGATTTTAAATTCTGTGTTTTGTGTTAATGCCTACTATCACATGACTTTAAATGTAGACATCATTACTTTTGTGCAAAATAATTAGAGTGAAGATTTTTTTTTATTAATTGGATATAAAACAAAAGAAGATCAATTAGTTTATAAGATTATACTCGGTCTTTGGTTATTAACAATTTTTTTTTGTGACGAAATTGTAACTTTTTTTGCAATAAAATAAGAGTAATGGTTAGCCACGCCTTCTGTTTTTTCTTAATAGCCAATAAAACAGCTTGATTATGGCGGCAAATTAGAAAAACAGTAAACTCCGCCCATTGTCTGTTCTGGATAACCAATAAAACAACTACAAACGGGGTGCCAAATTTAAATAAACAAGAATTATCAATTTTGGTTTTTTTAAACAATCTGTTGACGCGATAATTTTCAAAAATTACAAATAATTATTATTAAATAATAAAATTAATTTTTTTTATGATTTTTGTTCGTAAATGCAGCCTTTACTTAGAAATTTCATGTTTTTTATTATATTGTGACGTCATCGGTGGCCAGAAAATGTTTAAATATTTATTTTGTACAAAATCTATTATAGATTTTAAAAAATAAACAATTTTGGTTTTTGTTTCTTTCGCAAAAATGTAGTTTATGCACTGGTGACGTCATCGGTATTTTGGTAATAAAACACCTATCATGTGCAAACTTCACTGCTGGCGTTAGATCGTGACGAAATAGACCGAAATACAGTTTTTATAACTACTTTTTTTGCTGTAAATTTTTACGATTTAAATTGGCTTCACTGCACTTTTGAGATTTCTAGTTTGCGTGTACTATTTTTTTTTAAATTAGTTTCTTGCATTGGCCTATTAATTGTTTTTGGTTCTGAGTTACGGCGAGTTTTTGCGAGTTTCTGACTCTTGTTGTCTACAGAATCGTTCTCTGGTACTAAATTAAGAAAAAATAGAAACCTCGTCCTTTTTTTTCAGTAATTAATAAAATATCTCGTTTTAAGGCTTCAAATTTAAACAAAAAAATTTTTTTTAGGACATTATTTCGATTAAATTAGCGATATTAGTGTTTATATTTTTTTGAAGCGCAGTTTCTTCATGAATTGCAAAAATTTGAATCTATTCTGGGATATTTTTTCTAAGGTCATTTGATATTACCATAACTTTAAAACATTAAAAGCAGGAATTATTTATTGCAACACTTGTAGAAGTATTAAATAAAATCGATTTTAAAATAGAACAATTTCAGAAATTGTTTTTTTTTAGGTCGTTTCAAGTACAGTTAACCATCCTCGCCGCATCCTTCACAACAGTTTTGATATAATGAATCCTCTTGTAATTGACGAATCGAGTGGTGGTAGTGATGTAAAACGAAGACAACCACCAATGGTATTTCGTGCTGGAACACGAGAAGTCCATAATAAATTAGAAAAACATCGACGTGCTCATCTCAAAGAATGTTTCGATGTTTTAAAAAAACAACTTCCACAAACACAAGATGAAAAAAAAACATCAAATTTAAGCATCTTACATTCGGCTTTAAGATGCATTCAATCATTAAAACGAAAAGAACGTGAATTAGAACATGAAATGGAAAGATTAGCACGTGATAAAATAGCAGCACAACAGAAATTAGCTGTTTTAAAAAAAGATATTTCATCACATTATGATAATATTGATTTTGCGAAAATTCTACCAGAAGTTGTTCCGGTTACAACACAACAATCGGTTATAATTGACGAAATTCAAGAAATTAAAACCGAACCGGTTAGTAGTACCAGTCAAAATGGTGGTGATCGAATTCAAATCCCACTTCTGCCAAATAAAACACAGATTTCTCTTGCGACTACACAAGTTGGAACAATCAAAGAGGTACCTAGTAATTTAATAATTTTAAGAAATTTCTGACTTAACTTCTCTTCTAGGTTACTCAACCAGTTCAAACAACAGCACTGTCAGTTCTTCCTGTTGGCTATTCAGTGCCTCAAGGTCTAGTTTTGCAAAAATTGATTGTACCCAAAGGTCTAACTGAACTGACACCTCTTGTATCAACCCATTTTATCACCCAACAACAAATCAACGGCAAAGTCGTGCCGTTAGTAAATGCGCAATATGTTGTTAAACCAGTGGTGGTTGTAAGCAGACCAAGCTAGTGGTCTTAAAAAAAACAAAAATGGTGTGATTGAGACAGTATGAATGTTTCTAACCCTAAAACTTATTTGATGTGATTTCCTACTTTTATTTACGGTGATTATTATTTTTTTTTTGGATAGGTTGACCGCCGTGACGTCATCGGAGCCCAAATTTGAAACATTCCATTTTAGCTTCGGTTTTTTAAACAATCTAGTCATTTTTTTTAATGATGGTTTTAATTCGATTTTTTAATTTTTTTTTTTTTGGAAATTCAAATTATTTGGGTATCCAGTTTTTGTGTGATAGATTTTCGACTGTCTTTTTATTTTATGAAAAAGTGACACAAAACAGTTACGGTGATTTAACTCTGTCTAAAACAAGGGTTTTAACCCTGTTCTTAGATCTCTGGCCTTTATGTATTACTTTTTATTTTATATTATGTACTGTACATTAATGAAGAAAAAAACGTATATATATATATTTGAGGTTTAAGTGAATGTTTTACGAATGAAGATATTGTTGTAAATAAAACTAGTTTTTAAATTGTACAAAAATAAGGTTTAAGTTAAAAAAATTGTATTCATTCTATTATATGTTTATTACAGAGCAGAGAATATCTCTGTTTATAGTACAGTAAAATGCGTGAACGCGACTCAAAAACCACAAAAAAATAATGAAAACGGTTGATGTAATAAATTATTTAAAAGTACAAGAAATGCCTGTCATGTGACCACAACCAAGTGATGTCATCCCATGAACGGTTTTTTCGCAAAAATTTCACAAAGCAATGTAATTTTATAAGAAAAATAAGTACCTAATGGTTTTTAATAATAAATTAACAAAGAAAACACGAAAATTATGCAAGAATTGTGATAATTATTGATTTTTGATGACGTTTGAGGTTAGGTTTTTCACAACTTTACCGGCAGTTATTTACTGAACACAGCAATGTTGATTCACTGAAAATTAATACATTACGGCTTTTTTAATGAATTTCTAAAAAAAAACACTAAAATAATGGGATATTTATTCAAAATTTTTAATTGTTTTGTACGTCACGTGACCACAGATCAGTGATTACATCCCATGAACGTTTTTTTTTCATAAAAACTTATTAAAAACGGGTAATTGGACTAAAAATAAATACATAACACTTATAAATAAGAGATTATTTTAAAAATAAAAAAAAACTGAAATAATAGTGATTTTAAAATTTGAAAATTATTGATTTGAGTCCGTTTTGAGTGACATTTGAAGTAAGTCGTTTCCTACTTTACCGGCAATTTTTTACAAATCACGAAATAAATGTTAATTTATTATGAAAATAAGTAAATTTCGGTTTTATCTAACAAATAACTGAAGAAATCACGAAAACAAAGCGGTATTTATTTAAAATATGCGATAATTATTGATTTTAAATCCAGTTTGGGGTAAGTGGTTTCCTGTTTTACCGACAGCATAGATAAAGAAGGAAATAGATACCACTCTCTCGCTTCCTCATTGGAAACACGCTTTTCTACTCCATCTAGCGTCTGGTCCAGCAAGTTTTGAGAAAAAATTTAAAAGAAATCTTCTTTAAAATTCTAAAAAATTTGGCGCCACATTTAAAATATTACACTATTTATATTTTCGAATTTATTTTCGCTTTAAACTAAAACTTAGCACTCTATAGTGACCAAGTTTTAAACTCGATCACTAAGAGTGCTAAGTTTTAGTTTAAATGCTGTATTTTATATATAACTATTTACCATTATGCACTTGTGTATAAAAAAAATATCAAGTTGTATAAATAAATGAAACACCCAATATATTTAAAACGTTTTATTGCGAAAAACCTACATCTGGAAAATTGTGATACAATTAATGGCATTAGATTGTAAAGCCAACTTTAAAAAATACAACAATGAGTAGGCTAATATGTTATAAATTTTGTGTATGTAAAGGCGTGTGTAACACCAGCATATAACCCAATGCTAATAAAGTATTTTATTTGAACACCACAATAAACTGCAGTGCTTATATTAAACATCAGAACAAAATCCAATGCTAATAGGTTATTGTATTTGAACACCACAATAAAATGCAGTGCTTATATTAAACAACTGGACCAAAGCTAGTGCTTTAATATTATTATTGGTGGTATAACTGAGCAACCTAAGATTTCTTGGTTTTTCTCAATTTGTCATAAGCTAATTTAAAAACAGCATCCTGATTCTTGTACCGTAAATCCTTTCCATTTAACATTTTATTGACATTAGATATGTATGAAAATAGTATTACATTGCTTGAAATGTTAACAAATGTATGAATAGCATGCTTATGTTGGTCACAAAAAAGCAATGAAATATCCGACGAATATTTACTGAGAATCAGTTGTCGTAATTCTCGTCTTAAATCAAAATATAATACTTTTGTTGGTATGTATGCTAATAAAGTGTTTATAACCTTACGAAAAACTCTGTTCAAGCTTCTGTTTGGCTGAAAAAGCTGACAATTTTCATACTGTCTTTCTGCAATCAAACGATTTTCTTCCAAGGGAATGTCGCTCCTCATACGTTCTTTGCAGGTGTCACAGGAAATGCTTTGCATAAGCTTTCGACCAACATATCCTGCAACATAAGAAGTACAGTATTTACCAACAAGATCATCTGAAGGGCAACTTCTAAAATTGCTCATAATGGGTGGTACGTAAGGTGTAACTGTTTCTGCTACAGGTTGTTCAATAAATGATGTTAAATTGTCTAACGGACCTGTAGACTCATCATCTTCACAATTAGCACCCGCGGAGTGTGAAGAAGTAAAATTATTAACTAATAACGACTTACACGAAGAAATAAATGCTGAGCATGTTGGATTAATGTTTCGATGGCCGTAACTACGTATTGCAGAGAAAAAATTTTCGAGGGGATCTTGATTAAATGCTCGAGGTGCAAAATGCTTAAGTTTATATTCCCACAATTTTGGTGTAATATATATTAAAGCTCGTATTGAAAATAACCAGTTTTTTAAACAAGGGGGCCTTATTTGTTTTTGTGAATTATTTTCTGTAAAGTACATTGAAGCTAATACCGGGAGAGACTGTTTCCAAAAAGTAACATGTTGCGAATTTGGTTTCACAACTGTGCGTAATTCTTTTCCCGGTTGAGACTGTAATGACCCACCATTGATGCTATCAAAAAGCTGATCAAAGAAAAGTAATAAATCAGCTGTTTCACTGGCTTTCGGATCTATATAATGCTCTGAATCTGGAGCCAATTCTTTACTTACTTCAGCCGACAATTTCATGGAAGTAGCAACAGTACGACTGAATACTTGAGTACAATTTTTCACTTTCATTTTCTTAAGTTTAGTCGGATATATATGCTCATCTGTTAATTTAACAAATTGACTAAACGATCCGTGGGATTTATCCATTTCATACAAACGTATAACATATGACCAAGAAGCTATCTTTTCAACACCATCCTGTGAAAAATGTAAATTTTTTGCTAGCATCATATTCCTAATACATTTCATTAAATGTGGAAAGTCAAACATATGTATTATTTCCTCATCATTAATTTTATAACGAAGAAGGTCCGCATTATTTTGTATGGAACTTTCGGCCACCAACTGATTAATAGCAGCTTGATTAGTACTACCTTGATCTGAAATAGTAGCCACAATTTTTAGTCCACAATTTTCTACATTTGTAACAACAGATTTAATGATGTGTTTTAAGTCAGCAGTCGGTGTTGTTCCTTCACAGAATGAAAACCATACTACTTGTTTCCATTTTGTACAAATTCCCTTTACCATAAATGTTAAGGCGTGGTCGGCAAATGATAATTTACGATTGCAACCACCATAATCAACAAAACCATCGATGGAGTCTCTGCGACTATCATACTGCAATCCAGTTGATAGTTTTACCTCATCAAACATAAGTACACATAATTTATCTTGCATTCGCTTTTTCGCAACACGTTCTTTTAAATGATTAAAAATTGATTCATTGATGCCAGTATTAAATGGCACTTTATTTAATATTGCGGTCAAAACTTTTTTTGATGGCAAGCTAAAGAATTTTGATAAATAACGATATGCTTTACCACTTTGTTTATATAAAGCTAAAGCAAAAGTTTTATCTTTAACTGTGAATCTTCGGCCCTTTGGTTTGTATTTTTGGTTTTTTAATTGCGACCAGATGAATTGAGCTGTAACTTCATTTACGTCATTAAGTTGGGCTAACAAAAAGTCTTTGCTTTGTAAATATTTAATTTTATGTTTCAATGATATTTGACGAGATTTTAATTTACTTACAGCTTGTTGTAAATATCTAGCCCTTTTATATAAAGATTTCCCCTCAGCGCCAAGGTGGTTTACACGTGTTACGCCAAGTGAACGCAAGAGACTGGTTTTCTTGTGTGCTTTTAATTTCAACTCTGAAACAATAGTAAAACACAAAATTAAAATTATCAAAAGTAGAGAATAAAACGATATTCTGACCCGAACATGCAAATCATATGAGCACAGAATGTAAGTGCAGTTATCCCTCAAGAAGGTAGGATTAATTTCACTTATAGGATTAAATGAACTTTACTCCCTTCAAATTCGGGGCGATTTGAAAGTATAAAACAAAATTTTAACTAATTACAATCATTAAAGGTACCTGTAATTGGCTGGGAAGCAGAAGTCAAATCCGACACATTGGTAATTTCAGACAAATTGATAGAAACAGATTGTTCAACTGGAGAGGCAAATGAAGTTGATGGCTGGGTATCAGTAATTACATTTTGACTACTCTCTCCAGGACCAGCACCAAATAATTTTTTTTTGAGCCCTTTTGCAGCATAAACTATTTTCGGTAGCTTCACTAATAGTTCGTCAGGAGAACTTCTAGATGACGTGGAAGGTAACTGAAGACTCTCTGTAATTTCTCTTAAATAAAGTAGAAATAAAATTGTCAACACATACCTCTTATTTTTTCAGGTGTTTGATAACCACGATACCCTTCCTCAGGATAACTAAAACAGTCACTATTGGCTGAGGCTGGCTGGTGAAAACCTTTAAATAACTAAAATATAGATACAAGTAAAAAACAACAAACTGGCGAATATAATTGGTACCTGGTAAGTGTAATGTGGGTATCGAAAATCGTAACAGCTTCCCATTTGAATTCAGGCATCTTTCATCAAAATGTGCCGCACAAACTCTCAAATCTTTATTAGTAAGCCTGGCTAGTGATGAATCACCAGTTCTTTCAAGCCAAAGGCTTCTTATACGGGAATCTGTTGGTAACCTAAACCTGTAGGGACAAAATACATCAGGAAAATACATTACACGTAGAAGAAAACCCGATAGTCATGCCATTATAAATTTGGGTGTGGTTATAATTACAATTATAATTGCGATTTACATTTCCTATTGTTACTTACCTGCGACTAGACTTGTCATCGCAACCTAAAATGCAACACCGTTTCATCTTTAAATAAATAAAACAACAATAAAAATAACAGAACAATAAAACAATTCTTTCACGAAAATGTGAAAAATGACATGGCATGGCGTGTCAATACAGTGTTGTCAGATTGCGGCACTCCGTCGGCGGTAACTTTGAACATTGTTGTCTTTATTTTAGAAAATCCAATCGAATAATGCATCAACACATGATATTGTATATGGTACTGTACTTCTATTTGCAATGCATTCATAAATACTTTAGTACAAGAAGAAAATGTTATAGAATTTATCTGTGTTCAAAAGTCGGTACATTTCATGCTTTATTGCCTAACTTGGCAATGCTGTTAATCAATATAAAACGGGGAACCTGGGGGAACTGTCGATATTGCCAATATTGAAAAAAAAGTACTAAAGAGTGCTAAAATCATGTTGGTATTTAGCAACTGTGGCGGCATCTACCATGCGGTCGATGGACTATAACACGTTTCTAGCAGATTTTATTCCAGTTCTAAACCCCTGACCGACAGTTTGACAAGCTACAACCCTAACCTTGCTTTCTTTAGTGCTGTTGTCAATTTTTGGTGTTTTCGGGTGTTTTTCTTGCATTTTATGCCACAATGGCATCTCCAATGCATTCTTCAAGCTCCAAGAAACATAAAAAGCATAAATCTGAACGTAAGGAACGCTCAGACAATTACGGTGAGAAGCCCCCAGGTCTCAAATTAATCCTGAAAGTTGGAAGTCAAGCAACTCCTGAGCACACCACAGACTTTGGGTATAATTTAAATTCGTCGTATAGTATTCATGCCGGTGAAGATCAAGTAATGGATCAGAATGACCCGTATATGGGTATGTCTCGGAGTCATCACAAGAAGAGCAAAAAGAAGAAGAAGAAAAAGGATAAGGGTAAAGACCGAGAACGGAAACATCGTCACCATCATAAAGAGAAGAAACGGAAACGTGAAGAAATGGAATTTGAAGGTTTGTGTTGTTTTGTGTTGTGGTTGGCCTTTTAGGTGGTTTTTCCAGACGAAAATCGAGATTGTTCGTTAGGTAGTCCAAGTCAGCATCGGGAGCCCAGGACGTGTGTTTTACGGCAACGACAGGAAAGAACCCCTTTGCAGAGAATGCTTGATCAGCTTTTGGGTCTATTAGAGAAGAAGGATCCTCAACAGTTTTTTGCATGGCCTGTTACTGATAATATTGCACCTGGGTACTCTTCAATTATCACACAACCAATGGATTTTAGTACTATGAGACAGAAAATTGAAGATAATCAATACGAAAGTCTTCAAGTAAGTTACAAAAAAATTGTAGGTACTTAAGAGTTAAGTCTTTATTTTAGGATTTTGTTGCTGATTTCAAATTAATGTGCACAAATGCAATGAAATATAATCACGTGGATACAGTTTATTATAAAGCAAGTAAAAAATTGTTACATGCTGGTGGTAAATTAATGCAACCGGAAAAATTGGGTTGGGTTTTGAATTTAATTCCAGAATTGACTAGTGATGATATGGGATTTGAAATAACACCAGAATTGAGACAGAATAAAGGTGGTCATGAGGATCATTACGACAGTGATCATGTAATTGAGGGTAAAAAACGTATGCCAGCTACAAAATTCGAAGCTATACAGGATGATCTCACTCCTGAAGAAATACTAAATAAATCACAAATTGCAGCGAGAGAAGCAAGAGTTAAATTAAGTTAGTTTTTCCCGTTAATTTAAGTTTGTCAAATAATTACTGTTTTGCAGTTGCTCGTCGTGGTGCTCCCAGTATGGGTTTTCTGAAACAACGTAAAGACGGTACTACAAATCTTAATATTCTTGTTGGAGGCGATGGTGTAATTCCTGGTACTAAAAAACGTCCTGTTTTACTTGGCCAACTCTGTGGTAAACTAACTGATGGAACAGGTCAAATTCAAGGTTTTCGTGAAGATAGACGTAATGTAACCAAACCGGTGAAACCTCTTTATTACGGTGCTTTCGGTTCGTATGCACCAAGTTACGATTCTGCTTTTGCTAATTTAAGTAAAGAAGAAAGTGATTTAGTTTATCAAACTTATGGTTCAGATACTGCAGTACAATATGCTGAAAGTGTCTTAGATTTTGTTAAAGACAGTGATTATGCTACACATTTAGTTGATAGTCTTTTAGATTTATTAACAGGAGGTGATCATAGTAAAACACGTCGTGTCTTAGACGAGAATAAAAAACTCCGTGAAGAAGAAGAAGCTGTTAAAACAATGCTTGAAATCAAACCAATTGATGCAGTTAAAGTCGATGTTGATGAATTACGAAGTCTTCAAGATTTAGGTATTGATATAAATTTCCTTGATAATATGGAAGAAGAGATAAAAATCTCGGAAGAAAGACACGAATTACAACAGAGACTTGATAGTATGTGCCAACTTTTACAAAAATTACAACAGAGTCAGCATCAGAGATTATCACAGACTCCGCCAGTACATTTAAGTCAGTGTGTGCCCCCATCTGAAGAAGAACGAGAAGTAGCAGAGACTATAACTGATAGTTTGACGGAAATTACAAAGAGGGTTAATCCAAGTGATGTAGTACCGGTTGGAGGTGTTAGAAAAGCTCTAGGTGTCGCTTTACCTGATGTTGAGGTTAGTAGTGAAGCTGTTGTTGATTTGGAATCAGAATTGAGACAGTTTTTGGAAAGTGAACCAGCACTAACACAGAGTCCTTTAAGGGATGATAAAACAATTGAGGAGATTTTAATGGAGTAATTGTCTTTGTGTGAAATAAATGACATAACCTCACTTTTTCCTGTAACTATCCCAATTTACTTTCCGAGGTATTTTCAAAGACTGGTTTTAACGATATTTTGTTAGGTTTAAGTTAACTTATGCCGTAAATTTTTATTTTTTTTTTAATTTGTAGGTTAGGGTTTAGTAACTTTTGTTTGTGAGGTTGGCAATGCTTTTTTCTTTTCGAGTTTCAAGATGGTGATTTCAAATTTGTGTTTTTTAACTCAAGAAGTGTTAATTAATGTCGTGTTAACTATTCAAAACACAATTGATAATATTTATAGTGTTTTTTTTACTGATTTGTGTTGATTTTATCGAACTCAGACACATCACCAGACAAGAAATTGACGAGGTAAGATTTTTGTAACTTTTTTAACTTATGTTACGTATGTTATTTATTTGAATGTTTTTTATCATTATTTTATTCTACAAAAAAAGGTTTTTACGACAAAAAAAATCAATTTCATTGTCTTAATTAGTTTAGAAAAATATTTTTTACAGAAACCTGTAATCCGCCATTTTGTTGCATATACTTGTCACTAGATGTCGCCCTGTTTTATATTTTTACTTTTTAGTGTAATTTTTTAAGTATATTGCGTATTTTATTTATACAAATGTTTTTTACTATAAAATTAAATAACTGCAACAAAATTAATTAAAAAAAATATATATTTTTAATAAATTACAGAAATCTGTAATTTTTGTACCTAGTTTTGTAGTTTTGCCGCTAGATGTCAATCGTTTTTAAATAAGAAATTTTTCCGCCTGAATTCAAAAATCGGAAAACCATCAATGACGTCACTTCACCCCCAATTCACCCTCCACAAAAGCATGTAATTTGTCCAGTCCGGCGTTAACATCTCGCATTAGTTTCCTAAATGGAATTTCTTACCGTTGCCGGTACATTTATCCAGGATTTAAATGAAATACTTGTTAAATGTCCTAGAAAAGAATTTATCGGGGGGTTGTACTGTATTTCCGTTTTTTTTTTGTTAAATTATTTTTCTTGACGTTAATTGTCGCGGTAGGCGAGGTAACCGCGATGCTACCGTAGCGAATAGATTGTCATTTGTTTGGTTGTCTCATCTTCTTTGATCTTTGCCGATTGCGAACAATAAAATGAAAATAAATTTCTTGGTTGCGGTTTATCATTTTTTTTTTAATGTGTATGTGTGTGAGGTAAAGTGTACGCGTTATCTGTGGTTCTTATCGGGATGGGTCTCTTCTGTTGTAGAGGAGGGGTGGGGAAAGTTGGAGTTGAGCATGCATCAAAAATATAATTACAAAGTGGGCGGGTTGGGACACGAACCGATTACGCTGTTCGACCGGTATAGAAGGTTGTTATTATGTGGTGGCAACCCTGCGAGCGTGCATATACCGCTTCTGCTACCGTAAAAGCAGATTTGGATTGGTAGAATACGGATTTTTTTTGGGCTTATCACTGAATCGAAAATGGCACTCATAACGTCATATCTTCTTTTTTTTTGTACAAAATAATGTATAGGTTTTGTACGAACTTGAAGTAATTATAAGTTAGAAGAAAACGTGTAAATACAGTTATTTGTGTTATGATTACGTTTATTTTGATTCGCACTATGTAATTGCTAGTTGTAATTTATCATTGAACAAATTACATTTACTTTTCCTTTAGGAGAGTGAATTATGATGATTATGATGACGACAGAAAAAAAAATATGATTAATACATGAAGAAAGAAAAAATTTGTAAAAATATATGTTTTTTAAATTTTTTTTGAAATTTCTGTGGCTCTACCTACATGAGTGAATCTGTTGGTAATTATGAGTTGGTCTATAAGCTGTCATCATTGACATATTATTCGCAAAAATTTCTCCGTAGATAAACAGTGAACTTTTAAAATTGCGAGTGGTATAAAACACTATACAAAACTGCAAAGTCAAACTTCAAATTTGGTGCAGTTCAGTTTGCATTAGTGAAGATTGGTCTCATGTGTAGTATTCTAGATGTATTTTCATTAAATAAGATTAGGGTTAGAGTCTTATCTGAGTTGTAGTCAAAAAAATAATATATAATCCACGGTCGAGTAAACTGTTTTTTCTACCCTGGCGTCTATTATACTATTCTAAAATCATAAAACATTAATTCTTAATATGATTACGTTCCAACTGTTATTATTATATGTTTTTTAAAGGTAACGGGTTACAGGGACAATTAAATAAACGATTTGGCTTTAATCCGACGTTTCGACTGTTTTTTATTACTGTCTTTTTTGAATGAAAAACAGTCGAAATGTCGGATTAAAGCTAAATCGTTTATTTAATTGTTCCTGTAACCTGTTACCTCTAAAAAACATAAAACATTAATTTATTATCGTTAGAAGTACTTTTTGTTGAAATTTGGGAGCCGTAGGCGACAGTTACTGTGCTTTAAAAAAATTAGAAAGGATTTAATTTCAGATTAAATTTTAAAAAAATCCAATTTTTAAATTTGAAATTAATTTTTAATCGAAATTATGTTTATTCAATTTTTTATTGTCATATTTGAGCTACCAACATTGAGAAAGTTGTAAAAGACAAATTTTTTGACGTTTTATATGTTGCAAACTTTAAACTTTGACAGATTAAATATTACTAGAATAGTAACGAGAACATTTTTTTTTCTCGTTTTAGGGAATTTTAATGAGGTTGGTAACAGACAAGTTCAATAAGTTTGTCACATTTTTTTGACATTTTGTGTACTATTAACATCACCTACTGTTACATTACCAACCTTTAAAAAAATAAATATTATTGTAATAATAACATTTTTGAAACGAAATATTTATTAAGTATGTTACACGTAAGTTTAAAGTTTTAAAAGATGCGTATAAAAATAACAAAAGACCACTATATCTCTAGTTGAAAACATGAAAACATCTCTATAAATGTTGAAATACTTACTCTAGATAAATAAAATGGGTTAAGTTTTAAAAACATGACTTTATGACAGCACTACACACTTAAGCATTTAGAAAAAGAATAGAAATAAAAGTGACTCTATATAACTTTAAAAGTTCTCTAGAAAAAATATAGGTAGTACTAGGTACGAGTTTAAAACAGATGTATCTAAATAAAAATAAATAAAGTGATTCTAAATAGTGAACAGTGCTCTAGATAAAATATTAAAACAGCTCTACTTCAAGAAATAGCGGTAGAAATTCTAATAAAATTAAGTTAAAAATGTAAGTAAAACTCTTATTTTGAATTAAAAAGTAACGTGGTAACTACTATTGGTAACTTTATGTTGATGTTGACTCTAGAAAATTATAAAAACTATAAGAAATGATCGGAAAACATGAGTTCTAGTATTTAGGACAATTTTGGATGTAAAAAAATAACAAAAGACGCCATTACTTTTAGTTAAAATCAGCTCTATAAATATTAAAATGTTCTAGATAAAGAATATTGTCAAGTTTTAATAACACAACATTATGACAGCACTGCACACTTGACCATTTGGAAAAAACTAACTTTAAAATTTCCCTAGAAATAAATAAAAGTAGCACTTAGTATATGAGATTAAAACAATTGTATCTAAAAAAAGCTGTAAAAAGTCTAAAATAATGTGGAAAAAAGAAAATTAAAACAGCTTTACTTTAGAAAATAGCGATTGAAATTTTAATAAGATTAATTTGGAAACAAAAGTAAAATTCTTATTTTCCTAGAAAATCTTAAAGATCATAGGAGATAATTTGAAAACATGTAGTTCTATAGAATTTAGGACAGTTTTAAATCATAGAAGTTTAAAATTTTTATTAAATAAAAGTAAATATAATAAAAGTATAAATAAAAGTAAAAGATAACAAAAGACGACTACACCACTAGTTAAAAATACCTCTGTTAATGTTAAAATGCTCTAGATAAATAACATGATTAAGGTTTTGTAAGGATAACTAATGTGTGTTCGTTAAAAAAAAACTCGTAGCAAGCCATGACATTGTTACGTATGTCGTACGTGACCCCATACAACAACTTGATGAAATTAATGAAAATTTGTTTGAACTGAATAATGTGATAAATAATGTTCGAAGACGACATGCTTTATGTGTTCAACATCAAGGAAGACATTTTCAACAGTTTCTGTAGGTAATAAATGAATATTTTTATAAAAATGTATTTTTGTTTTAATTGTCGAGAAGTGAGGTTATGAGATCTGTCAGTTTGACAAGTGTGTAAAGATTAATCACAGACATACAAAACAATTGTTTTTTAGTTTCAAAGCACTCTAGAGTTTTTTTTTTTAAAAACACACGATACTATCTTCTTGGTGTGTAGAATGAAACGTAAAAAACACTATGTCAGTAGTATACACTGAGTTATTTGGAAGAAGGAAACAATTAACAATTCTGCTCTAGATAGAAAAAAAAAATGAAAAATAGCTTTATTCTAAAAAAAATATCGATGCAAGTTTTTGTTAAATATGTTTCTTATAAAGAAGAATTAGCTGTATAAATTTTAAAACAACAACAGGAAGCGTTTAAATAAAACAACAAAAACAAGGAAAAACATTTATTTTAGAATGAATATGTTAATGTTTAAAAAGTGTGTTTAAAGAGTACAATTATGTACAATTACCTACAACGTAATTTAAAATTGCTCTGTAGAATTTAATAATTATAAATTACTATAAACGGTGTCTTTAAAAGCAGAAAAAATCATTGCAAATACTAGAAGAATTAAAGAAAAGCTTTATAAAACGAAAAGGAGCTGTATATGACTTTAAAGTCTAATAGACTATTGCTCTCTAAGACTATTGCTCTACATAAGCTCGATAAAACGACTCTAGAATGACTATGTTATTATATGAAGTTGCAATTTTTTCTGCTTGAAAATCTGTATTTTATAAGAACTGTAGAAACTAGAGAAATACAAATAAAAGTGACTTTTTATGATTTAAAAATTACTCTAGATATAATAAGAGATTTATTATAAATGTTTAATCTCATTGAATAATGAAGACTCTAAATAATACCCATGTAAAAAACGGTTTTTTTTTTCTAAATTCTACTGGTATACAATGAATTTCGTACATTCTCTAGGTTACAGTAAGAAATAAAAAATCTGCACTTCATAACCCCGTGTTTACTTTGCACTTGTTCTGATCAATTGAGGTTAACTCGACTGCAGAATAAACAAGAACTCGAACATATTGTTGGGTCCTCAACAAAAGACTCGCCGCCGGCATCCATCATCGTTCGAATCAATCTGTTAATATTTTATAGTTTTGAAAATGTGTGTTCTACATACTAGAAAAGAGAGCATTAAAAATAGTTGCGCCACTAATAAACCAGAAGAGAATTTGTTTGGTCGCTACCCTTTTGGCGCATTTGGCCCATCTGAGCCCCATTGGAACAGTTGGGATTCCGTCAGCGCCCCCATCATCACCATATAGTCTTCCCTTAAATCTACCCTCAATCGTCCCAATGGACCAGTTGACCGAATGTTCGCTGACGTTGAACGATCGTGTGTATAAGTAGGAGTTCTCTCGTAGAACGGATGGCACCCCCGAGGCATATACACACACAAACAACGCGAATTGGGGGTCAACACTTAGCCCTTCACATATGGCAATATTTTCTTTCACCCTCAAAAGAAATATAACAAGGAGAAAAAAGAGCGTTAAATAATAATTACATGATGTAATTGTGTTTGTTACACTTCACCCTCTCTCTCTCTCCAAAATTATAACATAATTGTATTTGTTACACTTCTCTTTTTTTCAAAAATTTAAATTTGCAACAATTACAACATAAAATTATTGTGTTTGTTACATTCTCCCTCCCTAAATTAAAATTTGCTTATATTTAAAAAAAAATCCAGTGAATTCTTATCAGCACTTCCCCAGACGCTTCCACCCCGACCCTTCATTGATACAATCAGCGTTAACATTGCGATTGCAGTTTCTGATACCAATTTTTTGATTTATCCTTCTCATCTGTTGGTAATATTTAGTAAAAAAAAAATCACCACCACCACTACCACCAAAACATTGCGGCGCTCCAGATCACAGGTGGCTGGTATCATTAATGAGCCAATTTAAATGCATAACACAAGGGTCGAGTGTGCGACCGATCGCATCCGACTGGTCCCGAGGGGCAGAGGACGATCGCCGTTGCTGCCACCCCCACAAACGACCGATTGGATTTCTTCTTTTCTTATCCTTGAGGATAAGAGAGGGTCGGGTTCTTATCAATACATACACACGCAGAATAAGCGCACGCGGCACCAACACCACCACCACCAAGTTTCTCTCTCTCCCCCTTTTTCCTAGAGATGACAGGATCATGTGTGTGCATGCGAGTGATCCTCTGTTCCCGACAGATATCCTGGCAGGGACGGGAAGTTCACGCGTCACTGGAACTATACTGTCGGGGAGTGTGTGATGAAGAGAATGAGGTTTACTTTAATGTTTTGTAAAGATTGACAAGGTGTAAAATAGAAATGAAGATATTTTAAATAATAGATATTATTATTTTTTTACTACTGATTGCGTCAAGGGGTGTTTTATAGTTCAGAATTTAAAAATAAAATTTTTCTAGAATTACTTTATTTCATCACTTTTATTTATAACTTTTTAGACGGTTTTTACAATTTTAAGGTACAGATTTTTAACTAGCAACAAATCGAATTTTGTGTATTCTAGAGCGTAACTTTGAAATTTTCATTTTTTTTTGGTTTGTTTTTTCATTGAAACCTAGAACAAGTCTCAAGTATGACATTAGATCTAAACAAAACTGTACATTCTATCATAATTACATATATATTTTTCAATCTAGAGCCATTTTAAAATTTATTTAATATTTTTAAATTCATCGTAGACCTATCTTTTGTTTTATAGAGCAACTGTTAATTTTTTTGGTAATTACAGTCATTTTTTTTTGCTTTTAAAGACACTGTTTACAGCAATTTACAATTATTAAACTTTATCTCTTGTATCTAGAGCAATTTTAATTGCGTTGTGGATAATTTTACTCTTTTACTTACTTTTTGAGAGCTTTCTTCAGATTAGTTTATGTTTGAGTCATTTTTTATTATTAGTTATCTTCTAGAATTGTTTTAAAATTTATAGAACTGATTCTTTTTATCAGAAACATGTTAATTACAGAATTGTGTTGGTATTTTTTATGGTAGAGCTATTTTTAATATTTTTTTTATCTAGAGTATTGTTACCTTTTTAATCATTATTTTGATCTTTTCTTTTTATTATTTCTTAAGGTGTTAGTGCCTTTTTTATTTTTATAGAGTCATTTTTACTTCAGATTTATTTTTAGTTTTCTAGATATTTTCTAGAGCAATAGAGTGTTTAGAATTAGTTTTTTATTAATGAAGATTTAAAATTTTATTTTTATTTTAAATTTATTTTCAACTTATATAGAGTCATTTTCGTTTTATTATTTTTATTTTTTTCAGTCGTTGGAGAGGTTTTTTAACTAGAACAACTTTATTTTTACACAGGGTAATATCTGAGTCCTAGATACGTCATAGAGTTGTTTTAAAAGTTATAGAGCTTACTTTACTTTACTAAAATTTATTCTCTGTATAAAAGATGTTTTTATCAGAATTTCTATCGGTATTTTTTAAAGTAGGCATGTTTTATTTTTTCTAGAGCACTTGTTGACTTTTTAGACTCGGTTTTATTTGCTATTCTTTGGTTTTTACAATCTTTGTTTTTAAGTATAACCAGTTTAAACTCATAGAGTCACTTTTAATTTTGTTTTATATAATTAAGTGTAAAAGATATTATTATAGCTATTTCATTTATCTAACTCGAGCATTAATTTTTATTTTATAGAGCTGTTTTTAACTAGAAGTATAGCAGTTTTTTGTTATTTTTGTACATATCTAGAAGAACAAAATCATTGTATGAAGTTTTTTTTTTTTTGAGTTGAGTTTCTAAAGCTGTTTTTAAATTTATAGAGTTTACTTTACTAAAACTTATATAAAGTATAAACAAATATTTTTTATTGTAACTTTTATTGGCATTTTATGAGGTTGAACTGTTTTAAATTTAATTTTTTGTCCAGAATTGTTATTTATTTACATTATTTCAATTTTTTATTTGTAACATCTTTTATATCTTCCTAGAGATTTTTTAAAGTCATAGAGATACTTTTATTACTCTTCTTTTTCTAAATATTTTATTGTATAGTAGCTGTCATAATAAAAATTATTAACACTTTATCATTTTATTTATCTAGAGTTTTTTTGATAATTTTTATAAGGAGCCCCAGAGTCATCTTTATTTTTTTTAGATATTTTTTAAAGATGACATCAACATACATAAAACTTAGTTTTTAATTGAAAATAAACTTTTTTTTAAGTTTAAATAGAGTCACTTTTCTACAGTCATTTTAAGAAAAAGATTTATAGAGCTGATTTAAAAATTTATTGTTTTTCTAAATCATGACCCGTTTTGTAAATTTAACAGTGTAGAGCAACTTTAAATTTATATAGAGTTTTGTCAATATTTTTTTTTATTAAAATAATATATTTCACTTTAAATTTTAAATTTGTCTTTTTTGTTTATTTTTTTCGTGGAGCAATTTTAAATTAATATAGAGCTAAATTTTACGAGTTTTTTTTAATTATTTTGATATTATTTTCTTATTTTAAGAGCACTTTTTAATTAAAATTACTTTTTAAATTAGAAATATCTTGAATTTTGTATCTAGAGCAATTTTAAATTAGTTATTTGACTCTTCTATATCATAAAATTGATAAAACAATTTTTTTATTACAAATATTTCAAACACAGATTGTTAAGGCTTAAAGTCATTATTTTCTAATTAATATATTTTATATAGAAGTTAACAAAAATTTAAATGTTGTCGTGTAATAAATATTCTATTTACATAAAATCATCATTTGCTTGATTATCGTCTTGATACTTGTACTTTCTAATCTTAGCACATGAATATCATGTTGTTAATTCGTGTGTAATTACTTCGTTTTACATCAATTTTCTAAAGTACTATTGTATTTAATAGTCTAACTAAAAATAAAACAAAATTGATATCTAAAACGATAAAATTACATACTTAATTGAATATATTCATTAGTATTCATCGTCATCTAAATGTAGAGCCTAATAGAGGGGTAATAACATGGTTTAAAAGCGCAAATTATACACTGAAAACAGAGCAATTACAGTTTTTCACATCAAAACAACCAAAACACTAAATTTAGCTTAATTATCATTCTGATCAACGAAAAAATTATGTAACCTACTTTTTTACTAATCAATTAATTAATAGTTCTCACTTCTGAAATCCCCTCAACTCCCACTTAATTATCCCAATTATTGCATAGAGGGGATACCCTCTTAAAATTGAACGTCATTTCCACCAAAACATTTGTCGTGTGGTATTAAGTCATCACGTGACCGACACTTAATTACATCAACAATCACGTGACTTGCTTACCGCCCTTGTGATTTTGTTTTTTTCGTCGTTGTAGTGGTGGCGGCGAAATTAGCGGTCATTACGATGTGGTGACGGATGAAGATTGCCGCCTCCAGATTACGTATGTGTGTATATGGATGTATATGTATGTGTGTGTTAGAAGGGGGGCCAAAGGGGGCGCCTCGGGCCGGTATTGTTGATAGCTATCCCTGGTTGCCGGGGTAACGCAGATTAACGGGCCGTGCGCCCGATGTCTATTTTGTACAGGTCGAGGAAGAATGCCGATTCAATCATTGTACAGTCAATGAGAAAAGCTACGGGTGAAAGGCACGTTCACAATTAAATTTAGAAAGATTAAAATGAGATTTTTTATTTTTTTTTTAAATGGACAGATTTGAGCAAATTATCAAGGTTTGAAAAATATCTACTGCTGTATTTTTTAAAATTAAAAAATTGTGAACAACCCAGAAAAGATTTTTTTAACTGAAATTAATTTTTGTTTAATTTTGTGTTTAGAAGGAGCAGAAAAAATGACAAATTTCTAAACAGAAATGTAACAATTGTTTGCGTTTTAAATTCAGAAGTGGGATTGACAGTTTTAAATTTATTTTGGATTTACAGTTGTGTCAAATTTTAATATTGTGTAATACAACGATTAGAAGAAACTAAAACTCTCACTCTCAAATTACATTTTTAGAAATTCAGGAGTGGGATTGTAGCTAACTTTTTGTGTTTAAAAAAATGTCGATTTTATGTTAGATTTACATTTTGAATTTAAATTTAAATGTCCGACTTTGTTTGTTGGTAAAATTAAAAATACGTATTTGATTTTGTGAACACACCTCATGGTTAATTTCTTGTCGATGACCCAGTGAGTAAATTTGTATGTAATGAAATTTTTGTGAACGAGCCACAGTATCTGTATTTGTCGAATCGTCCGCTAGGTGGCCTACGAGATAGAGCCGTCACGGGGCGGCGGTTGTCGGGGTAAGAGGGGTGGCGCTATGAATATAGATTAGCTGTTTTGCCGCGGCCGTTCGGTGAGGCGCGAGAGATGCCTCCACCACCGCCACCACTACCACCACCATACCACTTTTAGAAGACGTCGTTTTTGTCGCTTGATTTTTATTTTTTTTTTGGTTTTAAGAGGGGTGAAAACTATGATACGGATATTGTAAAATCCCCTTCTGGGACAGGTGGGTATATATATACACGTTGGTTAATCTGGGACCTACTAGAGCCGACTGATGGTGGGTTTTTACCATGTTGAATGAGAGATCAACCAGCCGGAAGAATCTGTTTGACACTTGGTACAATAGTGTAAGACCACACGCATAAATATACCTTTTGTTGATGGGTTGGCTTTGGTGGCAAAAGAATTTTGTAGGTTTTTTTATTTTGGGGTGAAAAAAGTCGATGACTTGTGAATGATCATGATGGAAAATTGATTTAACTGTTTCATTAATTTGACGTTTATGAGGGTAGTTGGACGTTATATGGGATTTATAATTGTGTTACTAGAGTTTATTAAATTATAGGTTTTTAACTTGATGGGTCTAATTAACTAGTTAGCTAATGATATATTTATTTTATTTTAACTATTAAGAAAGCTGAATTTATATAATTACTGGAATCAGTGGAATTATTGTCGGTAAAATTGATTATTAGTTTCTTTATCTAAATTATTATGGATTTAACGTTATTTTGACACAAAAATTATTTCTATGACAGTAGGTAGCTTTTGTTTTCGTTTTAAAACGTAAATTTTACTCAAAAAAACTAAATTTTAGTAGTTTTTTTAAAGAACCAAAAAATTTAAAAAAATCTTAAGGTGTTAAGTCCGCAATTGTTTACAATGTTTTTTAACTAATTAGTTATTTGATCACAATAAGAACATCTTCCTGGAGCTTCTTGTATATTTTGAAAGTTATTTTTTTATAGTTAAAATACATTATTAACTATTTACTTTTATTTTCTCTTTTTCTATATTTTAGATTTTAAAAAAACACACAAAAATTTAGGTTCAGTATTCTTTTGACTAACTGTTGTTGTTGTTTGATTTAATATTTTTAGTAAACACACTTAGCTAATACTTAATTGCGAATCTTTCATCTTTGATTTTGTAATCGTCGTTGATTACGTGTTTTTGTGATTTTTGATAAAGTTTAAAGCTTTTTATTAAAGTTTTTTTATCAAATTCAACTTCCCACAACTGTGCTATTTATTCTGTGTTATCAAATTACCATTTTTTGAAGAAAATAGCAATTGTCTGAAACAGGATTTAGTGGACACACATTGTGACCAATTATTGTAAAAACATTGCTTTAGCGATTTTCTTTGTTAGTTTTCTTATTTTGGTTTTTTCTTTATGACTTTTATGTATTGGAACTAATTTCAAGTTGAGTAAACTTAGGTAATCTCGCAAATTTTAATCTTTTTTATGACAAGAATCAATCAGAGCACTGAATTGTTTCTATTTTCTATATTTAAATCTTCTTTTTGGATATTTTTGGTGTGTTGAATAAAATTAATACACTTAACATGATGCGCGTTTCGAGAACAAAGTTGTCATCGTCAGGGAGGAATTAAAACTTTAATTTTGTATAGAAACGTAGATTGTTTTAATGATAATTTAATTTGAAAGAAAAATTTTTTTGTTTTTTTCTACTGTGATCTAAATATCTTGCCATATTGAGCTTGATAGTTTGTATAGTTCTTTGCCAAATTGGTTGTTTAGGTGTTAGACTTTCTTAGCTAATTTAGCTCATTTATTAACCGTTTACCTTTTGTTCCAGTAAATTTATGTTCAATTTTGATTTATTGAACAGGAGTCTATATTGTTTGAATTTTTTCATTATTATTATTATTTGCTCTTATTACTTATTAAACAACGAACAATAAATGTCTAATGTACGACATACGTATATTTTTTTTATGGGTAAAATTGCGATTTTTTTTAATAAACAGTAATTTTGCAGAGTTAACTATTTCTTTTCTGAATCATAACATCTAATATACTTATAAATGTGAGAGGAAAAAACTATATAAAAGGTTTTTTATTGTAGAATGTTCTACTTCATTGTTTTTCGTAATAATTTGACATCCTTTAAAAACCCTTTAAGCCTCGAGCTGCTACAGTTTGTAAAAAGACAAAAAAAGTATATTGCAGCTTTAGGTGAAGTAAAGATTTTGTTCTTCAACTCAAAATTACTCTTATTTTACAAAACTAGACATAAATTTTAGATATGTAAGTATTTACATTAAAAAAACAGGAATTTGTTTAAATAAAAGTGGGAACGAATCCATCAACACTGTACATTATAACCAGGTTTTACTGTATTCATGAAAAACGAAATATTATTTTTTATATATAGAAAATAAAAAATTGGCGTTGCACCATGTGTTTTTTGCAAATTTTTAAAGTACCTCTGACTTCAGCCCTGAAGAAGGATTAATATTTAATTTCGAAACGTTGATGATTAACAATAACTTTTTATTTACTCGACTCCAATATTAACAAAATTAAAATTTTCTTTTTAATAAACTCAATTAAAAGATCTATTTAGGTATTTTGAGAGGTACAAGTAGGTATAAGGAAATATAAAGTGAGATCGAAATGTAACTGAATCAGAGCAAGCTGTGCCAGCATAACTGTAATGATTCAGTTACATTTCGATCTCATTTTATATTTTTTCCATTAGTTGTTTCTTTATACAGTTTGTTAATAAAAAAAAGAAACGTAAATATACCCAATAATCCTAAACAATTTTACTTTTTTACGACGCACGTTTTGACAACAAAATTGTCATCCTCAGGTGGGGAATTAAATTTGTTATATTAAACAATTATTTGTTAACGTATTCACAACAAACAACAACACGGCTTAACTCTTGCTTGATACCAACAATACAAAGTAATATTTTGACATTTGTATGAATTGTCATTATGATTACCTATTTGCATATGTTTTATTGTGAAAATAGAAAAAAATTACACTAAAAATAGTTTAAAATTAAAACAGAGGTTATTATCGAGAAATGTTTATTTTATATAATTAAAATATTTAGGTGCTTTTTGTAGATAATTTGTTAGGGATTTTTTTTTTATTAAATGAATAAGAAATAAAAAAAAATGTTTTTTGATACGGAGCTGTGTTTTAGTTTTTTAAATTTTAACCAGACGAGTTGAATTTTAATAAACAAATAAATAAGTCAATCATTACAACAATTATGATGTATAAAAATGGATTGGGTGCGACCGTTTGGTGGTAAAATAAATCACAACTTTCAAAATAATTTTGTTTTTTATTAATTTTATATGAAATAGACATAGACTACTTTTACTGTTTTACTGTGTTATCTTCTGAGAATGTGTAATTAAGTGATTACAAAGACAACTTGTGTCTGTGGTTAGGTTACAAAAAAGTTCGGAATGATTTTTTTTAAAATTAATTGAGCTCGACTTGCTTCGCTCACGTATTTTTAGACTTGTTGATTAAATAATTATTATTCTATTAGATAAAATAGTAAATTATATATTAATAACTAATAATAATAATTATAACAAAATTACTTAAACCTTAGCCAACGGGAGCATACAATTTTAACTTCCCATCGTGTAACAAGTGTTTTTATTGCACTTTTTGTAGTCTTGTTTTCGAACAAATGTGTAATTAAAACGAAAATTTGTTTCCATATCATTATAAAGTAATTATTGCTGACTCTAATTGATATTGTAACTCTAGTGGTTCATTCAATTTGTCGTTTTATTGTTATTAATTATCTCATTTCACGAAATCGGCAAGAGATTTATTAATTTATAAAATGTTTGTCTTTTTAATTATTATGTTGCAACAGTTTCTAGTAAGTACAATATTTTTAATTGTTATTTTATGAGAATGAGTAATAAATGCGTAGATTATTAATTACAAGTAGCAATCATAAATTAAATTTAGAATTTTTTTAAGTGATGTTTGTCACACAGAACCACCCCCACAGATAAATAAAAATCTCGTCAATTTCTTATTATATCTTGGAATGGTGATTTTTCGCATCTTTGATCGCAATACGCTCTGCCCCATCACAAGCCACTAGATTTACCTGGCATTTCAGTGATTGGTCGACGATATTAAAGGTGTTAACTTACGCTGTCCTGCCTCTCGGTTTCGGTGGTCCTCGAAAGAGGAAGATACACGTTTTTAACAACATACCAAAATTAAAAAAAAAAAATCTGCGATAACATCAACTCAAACACTTTATAAATGTATAGAGAGATGTCTATCAAAGAATTTTTTTTTCTTTCTAGTAGAAAAAAGAAAAAAAAATTAATGAATGTGTTGGGATTCTTTCGATAGGTGTAAAATGACTTTGTTGATTGGGTTTCAAAAGAGTGTAGACCTTAAGTATAGATGGTTGTGAGGGTTTAAATTCGTTGCACCGTTTAATTGGAGCATATGCCCGTGTCATAGCTTACTGGATTTATAGGTCTAGAATGACTATACTAATTTTACTTCGTCGTATTCCAACACGCCATTAATTTTTCAGTGGCTCGACCTTCGGAAGTCATCGACTTTAAACTTGTATAACATCCCTAAGTAAAATAATTAGAGAAAGCTGAGATTTTACACATCGATAGATGCCTTGTTTTGGAGGGGTTGAAACGGGTTAATAAACCAACTGAAATTAGCGAGGAAATGTCTTAAAATATAAACAAGTTAATAGAAAAACAGAATTTTGTTTAATGAGTCTAAAAGGATGAAGATTAGCCACGGCGCCAAAACTTTATTAATTACTAAAAACTCCTGTCTAATTGCAGAAATAAATCGAAAAACAATTTTTAATTTGTGTTTATTGAAAGAAAACTGAAGATAATACAGTTAAAATACTAATAATGAATGTGAAGTAAATTACAAAAAAATAATAATAATTCTTTTTTGTTCTGATAGCTATATGACGTACTTTTACGTACTAGTGCGTAAAAGTGACATAATTTTAACACTAGGGCTCAAAAATGAAAAATACAATTACTTAAGTGACTAAATTGAACATTTGAAGATTTTTTTTTTGAACTTCCATACAAGTAGAAACGGTACTTGTAGACGCTATTTCAGATTTGCTATTTTTATCACAGATTTTTCTTTTCTTTGATACATTTTCTTCTTTTCCCATAATTTTCATCGAAATTGCATTTTTGCTTTTAACACAGTTTTCTATGTAAGTTTCCGTAACAGAACTCGATCGACATTCTCTATGTCATTTCAGTAATGTAATATCTATTCTTGAATCTGCTAAGAGTATTGATGAACAACGGCGAAAGCAGTGCTCTGTATATTCTTTTGCATTTAGAAGGTCGAGACATTTTTTTAGGCATACCTCCAATAGTATTTATACCAATGGGTAGCGTACAGCACTTGGAATTTCTATAAGTTAAGAAGAATCTCTAATGTTCAGTATGAGGAGGTCGAAGTTGTGTCTATTTGTGGAAAATTTCTTGTAGCATTTGTTGTTTTATTTAAACATTTTTAATAATATAACATATCATCTTCGTTATTGTTTCTTCTCCGTACTTCTTCATTTTTGCTTGAATGTTGTTTTGTTGTTTTTCTATTTTTCTACAATATTTTAAACTTTATCATATCTGAAAAGTTTCTATTCTCTTCTCAACAAGAGTGAATTTTACTGAGAAATCAAAAATAACAAATGTTTGTTCTCTTTTCAAGTCATCAATCCGGGAATATACTGTAGTAGACTTCTAATGACAAGACATACAATGTTATTTTATTCATAAATAGTTAAAATTGTTTTTTTTTGCAGGGAAATTTTCTATTAAAGTTAGTTACTTAGCAAAAAAAATTCTAGCTTTTTAGTTAAGAACACTATATATAGTTACTGTTTTTGTAACATTATGAGAAAAAAAAAACACCCACACTGCTTTGAAAATTTGCTTTAGCTGCAAAACCCGCTTATCTCGTCCGACTTTTAGTCCTATGGGATCACCCTCAGTCAGAGTCGTTCAGTTCAGAGTCCTCTCGCTCGCTTTTGACATATTTATATGATAATTCGGGTGCGTAACGACCTAATGCGTACACGATGCAGGGTGCGTGCTCGAGATTACCCAGAACAATACAACCGTATCTTGATCAGAACGTCGGCCATGTGTGCGTCTGTAAAGTGCATGCATGTCTGGAACAGACAGCCGCCCAGATTAGTACAGCAGCAGTACAACCACCCCCAGTTTTCCTATTCGATTTTTTCATCCCCTTCAAAGACGTAACTTTTTTTTAACTGTTTGTCGTCGTCGTCTTCCTTCCCTTCAAACAGGTTTTTTAACGAAATTAGCGATAAAATCGCCACCACTACCACCCTCTTCGTACTTGCCTTCAAGTTCATCTTTTCCAAGGGGTAGTGGTAGGGTAGTGTCGACTATTGTGCAAATAAATTGGAAACAGCGGTCATGAGTGAGCGCGCTGCAAGGCACCTGATAACAACTCTTGTAACGGGGGTGAAATTTCCCCCCTATTTTATATAAATAACCATTTACTTGACTAATGTACCCATAAGAATTCCTCTGTGGTTGGTTCTATTGTGTAGCTATATGAATCTCGGACGTTATATTTAGAGGGGGAAGGTTAGAATTGAACAGTTTTTGTTACATGGAAATTATTGCTCGATTGATTACAAATGTACTTACAACTGGTAGGGAATTACTAATTTGTATAACATGAGGGATCTAAATTAAACGGTCAATCAATTTTTTTTTTTCATGCACGCTTTTATTACTAACACGTCAAAACAAATTTATAAAAAGAAGAAGACTGATTAAACTCTGATAAGACATATATCCAAAATTGTCGGATATTTTAAGAAAACAGGAAGTGTTGATAGTGGGAAATCACAGAGAGACTTACCTAATTAAGAATTTAATAATTAATATTAATAAAAGAGTCTTTTAAGCACGCGACGTAAATCTTGGACCACGAATGCAACGAGTGGCAACACTACTGAATAATAAACTAGAAGAACATTTTGCTACTACTTGTAATCGGTGGACTGCTACTTAGAATAGTTCGTGAAGTGAGACTAATAGCAGTTCTTCAACTGCTACTAATCCTTTAATTTTTGATTAGAAAAAATGTATGAATGGGATTTAGTGAACACATCTTTATGACCATATTAAAAATTAATAATTTTTGTAATTTTAAAATTAATTAAACCATTTGTTACCGTTATATGATATCTAATATAATGAAAAATAATCTCAATCAATAAATAATCTCATAAAACTCTGAGAACTATTTCATTGTTACCACCCATTACATAAATTACAAGACACACATTTATTTAAATTGTAAATGCTATAACTGTTGTAATAAATCCATCATTTTGATTTTATCAATGATTATTATCACACACTATTTATGTAACATTAATTATAATATCATTAATTGATACAATTTTCTACAAGTACTAGAAAAAAAAATGAAATCAAAGCCACCACCACCACCACCCTTTCAATACTCAATTTAAAATTTTTGAACCCTTGAAAGTGTGTGTGTTATTTTGTTGACGAAACAAAGCTTTTGGCGTAAGGTTTCGCAAATACTCGTCGGTCTCTATTTAAATATTTAACAGGTTTCTCCAATTACCCTATTGTCGTTGTGTGAGTGTGTCTCTGTGGAGCTCGTTGCCGTTGCCAGGGTGTTAGAAATGTTGACATAACAGACAAGACACGTGGCATGATTTTATACGCAATACTGAACAATTAAAAAAATAAAATAAAAAAATTCGTATTTTGTCTTTTTCTCTAGTTATAGAATTTTTTTGGGGGGAGGGTTGAGGTTGATGTTCGTTGAGCTGTCATGCAAACACACATAGATTGGTTTTCGTGCTAGTTAATCGAAAAACGAAAGGCTTTGGTCACGTCAGACACACTTGCCCACGTTTCTAAGCTATCTGCGATCTCGTGTATTTGGCTGTGTGTGTGTGTGTGGATGTACCCCTATAATACACCCGAAACTACGTCAAGAACAAATGACTGATTCTCACATTGGGTTGTGGTGAATTTTTTTTTTCTTTTGATGGACAACTTGGCAGACAGATAATTGTATTTATCAATGCAGAAATTTTATTTTTTGTAAAAATATATACAGATAACTTATAGAAAATTTCATTTTTTGACATTGAAACAAACTGTGATTTTATTAGCAAAGACCTTCTTAAAAAAAAACACTTCAACAAAAAAGTTTTTTATTCAGAAGTGTAATTATACTGTTATATCAAAACAGTTCAAAATAGTTTAGAATTAAAAATCGCACTATAGTGCGTGATTCTGAGACATATTCGTCACGGTTTTTGACGGGATACTTCTGGATAATTGCTACAAGAATGTATTGTTATATAAGAGCCGCGAAGACTATTACTACTGACTTAGTGTGGAATTTAACAAACGCTTATTGATGGAAAAACTCGAAGAAAAAAATAAGAACAATGGGAAATTGTAGAAGAAATGGAAAAACAAAGACTTGAAGACAATGAAAAATATAAAAAATTTGTAAGATTTTAGAAGGAAAAGAAGAACAAAAGAATGAGTAATATGTATAAAGAGTAGTAGAAGCTTTTTCTAGCTAATTATCTTCTTCCAGTCCATACTAATTGCATAAGTTTGTCTTGTTTCAATCAAGCAAAAGCATTTGCTAAATTTTTATGCATTTTACCCATTGTTTTAAAAATGCAAGAAATAGTTCTGGAAAAACAAAAGAGTATTTTGGAAAAACTTGAAAAACTGCATTTGGAATTTAAGAGACAACAATTAGAAGAAAAAGAACAGCTAAAGTAGTTTCTAGAAAGACAAAAGACAGTTCTAAAGGAGCTTGAAAAACAAGGATTATAGAGGAAAAAAGAACAAGATAAAGAAGAATGAGAAAAGATACTGGAAGTTAAAAAAGAGAGTATAAAGAATTAGAAGAAAGAAACAAAAAAAACTACAATTGGAAATAAAGGAAAAACAAAAGAAACTTTTAGAAAGCTTTAGGAAAACATCGAGCAAAACAAGAGATAATTTTTGAGAAATTTGGGACTCTGCAAGATGTTTTTCAGAGGGTCATAGCAAAGGTAAAAAAGAAATTTGAGAAACTTGTAGAAATATAAATGAAAGTGATAGAAAATTTGAAAAGAAAGATTATTAAATTTGAAACAAAATTAAAAGAAGAATTAGACAAAAAGATTAATGAAATAGAAACAAATTGGGGGTAGAACAGTTTACGAGGATCAAGCCAGTAAAACCTCTAATATTTGACGGCCAATGTATGGAAGACAATTTGAAACGGCAGTGGAAAAGAACCATTAGAATAATCTCTTGTTTGGTACCAAGAGCGTTCACGTTTATTGTTGAAAATACTTGAACAAAAAGAACGGAAAAAGAAAGAGAATGTAAAATTCTAGAAGAAATGGAAAAACGAAGACTGTAAGATAATAAAAAATACAAGAAAATTGTGGAAGATTTTGAAAAACTATTTTTAAACAAAAAAGAAAAACAAAAGAAGACAGTTCTGGAAGAACTAAAAAATTTTTTGGAAGAGTTTGATAAACGTTGTTTGGAAGAAAAAAATGAGAAACAACGATTAGAGAAGCAAAAAAACATTCTGGAAGAAGTTGAAAGATGTATATTAGAAGATAAAGTTTAGCAGAAGAAAATTTAGGAAATGCAAGAAACAATTCTTGAAAAACAAACGAAGATTTTGGAAAGGAAAAGAAGAATTTGAGAAACGATGATTAGAAAAAAAAAGAAGAGTTAATGAAGATTCTTGAAAGACAAAAAACAATTTTTAAAGAGCTTGAAAAACAACGATTGGAAAGGAAAGAAGAACAATAAAATGAAGAACAAACGAAGATCCTGCAAGAGAAAAGGAAGAGTATAAGAGAAATTAAAGAAATAATAAAAAAAATGCAACTGAAAATAAGGGAAAATGCTAAAGAAACTTTTGGAAAACTTCTTAAAACAACCATAAAAAAAATGTTGCAGTGTTATTGGCTTTATTTTAAAACGATGTAGAAATGGTCAGAGGTATAATTTTTTTTAAGGAAAACGATTTGTTATTAGGTAAAAAAATTGGTTTATGCAACTACCAATTTATCAAATTGACTTAGTTATAAACATCCAAAAACTTAGTTTTGTAATAATTTTTATGTCAATTCAATTTTTGAAAATGATTTCTTATTATAATAGAGATATTTAGATTTAACAAGAAATAATATAGTGTAGGGTTAATGTCCTATATTTTGATGATGTCCACCACAAACACATACATACATACAATCCACCAGTGAGAAACGGTCAACACATGTATTTTTAATGACCCAGTATATTTATTAGGTAATTAAAATAATCTAGGGCAGCTAAAACGGTCGTTAAATGGCCAACGATTTAAATCAACCTTTTATATCATCTGGGCATTAACACCAGGATTTAGGATTTGTCACCCATCAAGTGGGGAGATTTCTACCTAAAAAAAATTTTAAATCACAAACAGACATACACAACACTTATTTTTCCCTAAATTGAGACATTAATACAATGTCAAGTTTGTTTCTCGAATTATTTTTCTTTTTTGTAACTTTTTTTGAGTTCATTAACGGCGTTAATGTTGACGTGCTGCTGTAAAGATGAAAACAGTAAGCTCTCTTGTTTTATAGAGGATTTTATTAATGATGACCGTAGCGCGTTCCATTTATAAAGAACCGTCATTATTACTATCCAATTTAAAACGTATTAAGACAGAATTAAAACGATGAAGATAATAATGTTGTTTGGAGTTATTTTTTTGTGTGATTTCCGGCAAAATTTTATTTAAAAAAAATGTTTTTTGCAAAAGTAGTATATGAAATGATTTATATCAGACACGTGTTATCCTCACACAATGTGATGTGATAAAAATAAAAAAAAAAGAAACGATATCACATTACATTTCGATGATAAAGAAGAATCGTAGATTTGTAGGGTGTCTAGTTTGAATTAGGGTGGACCACAAACAGCAGGAATTAGTAAGGGATACATCTGGGTATAATTTTTTTTGTGTGTGTGTGTGTGTGTGGTAGGATTTAAGCGATCCGTTTTCTTCTCACCTTTGAAACAAGATTAAAATGAACAACAAAAGATGTTTTCGTTTTGCGAAAAGTAAGAAAAGAAAAAAAGGATTTTTCGTTTGTTTAACCGTGCGTGTAATATTTTAGAAAGTAGAAGAAAAATAAAACGGCAGTAAATACAAAAATATTAGTTTGAAAAATCTACAATTCTAGTAACACTTTACGTGACTGAGTTTGTAGAAGGAAAAAAAATCATGTTTCGCTTACTAGTTTGATAAAAATCAGAATCATGTATTTATTTACTACTTAATTAAATTGTTAGGTGAAAAAAATTTATGACAAGATCGAGTAGAGATAATTAAAAAAGGTAAAAAATGGGAGAGAAATCGGAATTGAAATTTTGAGAACTGATCTCATACAAACAAGTATAATAAATAAATATTAAATAATCTAATAAGACGTTAAATGAACATTAAAAGGTTTACAATTTAAAAAAAAAACTCGCAGTCTTCCATGAGATTGGCAAGTATGACGTTATTTTTTGCATCTAGTTATCAGTTGATAAACAAATTTATTTTTACTTGTTTAAATTTTAATATTTTATCACAAACTTTTGAACAAAATACTTTTTTTGTAATATTACTTAATAAAAATTGAAGTATATTTTTAAGAATATTAAGATTAGAAATCTTTAAAAGAACAAAATACAAAAGAAACTAATAGAAATCTTGTTAGGAAAGAAGACACTTTTAGCAGTTATTAATTTAACAGTTTTTGCAATAAATAATATTTGTTTTAAAAATAAGACACTTTAATGTCAAAAAAAGACATTGCGAAATTTATTGGCGTTTTATTCTGATAAATAAATAAATTAATTTATCACAGACATCCAAAATAATTTACAAATAAAACAAATTGTTTATTATATCACAACAAAATAATAAACATTTACTATAAAATTAATAAATTAAAAAAAAGGACCAAATAAAACCTTCCTAAATCGTGTTCAGAAATATCTACTTATCTCTTGACCTTTATGCCAAAGTTTGCTTTAATAAAGACAATTTTATGCTGTAACAGTATTAATAAAAATAAAATGCTTCTTGCTGATTTTGATTCTTATAAAATACCTTTTTCTACTTTACGTCTGTAACAGATACCAATTTGGGTGTTGTATTAGCCATTACCGCACCCAAATTGCGTGCGCAAAGTACAAGTGCAATTTTTTTTGTGGTAACACGCTTTCTCTGATATTTGTGACGTTTCAGCGTTTATGTCAGCGTTAAAATTATAATAATTTTATTTGAATAAATTTTGTTGCATTTGATGACTAGTATTTCCTTACTAAGGTGTTTGTGTGTGTGTGTATGTGTGTGTCGCAATTAACCTATAATGCATTCCAAAATGGGGGGTAGATAAGCGACGATTACAATGAGGTAACTTCAACTTTCTTTTTGAGGTTAGAACAGCTTTAAAATGAAACAGTTTTCAGCCACTATTTTGGCAATTTACAACCCTCATAGCGTTTGATAATTTACAAGTTATTTACTAGATGAGTATATAGCACTGCTTGGTCTGAAATAATGATGAGAGGAATCGCTGAGGATCGCAATTAATTTGGTAATTTAAGAATAATGTTACGATGTTTTTGGAGATTTTTCTTACTGTGTTTATACCAATTGGTGTATTCAATCAATAACTGATACAGTAGGTAAAAAAAATCATTTGTGAATTCCTTACACAGAATTTTGGACAAATTTGAAAACACTTCAAAGAACATTTGACACTTTTATGACATTTATTACCAACTATCTCGTATTAACACAAAAGTTTTTAAAGATTTAGTAATTAAGTTTTTTTACTTAAAAATCACGTAAAACGCGCAAAGTAGAAAAAATAGCATAAAGAACTCGTTTCTTAGGTCATTGTGGCACTCATTCTTTATAAAAACTCGCGCTTTGCGCTCGTTTTATAAACTTGAATTCGTGTCACAAAGTTAACTTTTCCAAATGCGTTCTTTAATATACTATTTTTAGCCTCTCAGTTTTATAAAATTTGATTTACAATGCAAATATAGTTTTTTTTCACAAAATTTCTTTACGATTTTTACAAAATGCTTCTTGCGTCTTCTATTTTTATAAATTGTTGCCTGCAGCGCTCAGTTTTAATTTCTATAATTTCCAGTTTTGATAAGAGTAAAATGCTTTTTAAAAATCAAAATTTAGATTCTTATAAAATGCCTTTTGAGGCTTCAAATTATATAAAAGGTGGTTTATTATTTAAATATACTTTTTCACAAAATTTGATTACTATTTCTTTGCCTTCGGCTTCCAGTTTTTATAAAATGTTTTCTAGAGTTTCTAGTTTTATAAAGTGCTTCTTGCTGATTTTAATTCTTACAAAATGCCTTTTTTAGCACCCAATTTTATAAAATGTAATTTCAATTTAAGTATATAAATTTTCACAAAATTTGATTACATTCTTTATAAAATGCCTCTAACGGTTTCCATTTTTATAAATTGTTGTTTGGGGCTCTCAATGTTTATAAAATGTTTCTACAGCTTCCAGTTTTAATAAGAACAAAATGCCTCTTGCTAACTTTGATTCGTATAAAATGCCTTTTTCGCTTTCAATTTTATAAAATGTGATTTACAATTGAAATATACATTTTTTTAAACAAAATTTTATTAGATACAATCTTTATAAAATGCCTCTTGCGATTTCAATTTTTATAAATTATCGTTTGCGACGTCTAGTTTTTATAACATGTGTCTACGGCTTGCCGTTTTGATAAGAATAAAATGCCTTTTGCTGATTTAGTTTCTTATAAAATGCCTTTTGTGGTTCTCAATTTTTTTTAATGTCGCCTACGTTTTTCAATTTTAACAAGAATAAAATGCTTTTTGCTGATTTCGATACTTATAAAATGCTTTTTATTGCCTTTGATCAAAAACAATTTCAGGGAAATGTAATGCACACATAAAAAATCAAGAGATTCTAAATTTTTGCTAATTTTTTATTTAAAATCACAGAATTAATAAAAAAAAAAATTGTGGCAAAATATTACGGTTATTTTATCAACTACAAAATGATGTTTTCTCAAAGAAAAACATTGAAGTGGCCCATGCGGATATAACAAATTCAAATAGCGTTGTTAAGTTTAATTTTGTTTTTTACGAATAATAAAGGACCATATGTTTGACACCTGTATTTGCAGGATCCCATTTCTAACCGTTTTTTTTTTTTCGATTTCATGCTTTGATTAGGTTAATGCAAAAGCTCTCATCTCTTGGAAATAAAGCTTCTACAATATTTTTTTTTTTTAGTGTATTGCAAAATGGCGTCTCGGCCGCATTCCTAAAGAAATCGACAAGCAAAGATCTCTCGTCGCCGCGATCGCCTCAAGCCAAACTACGATATTGTGACATTAGCGGTCGTAACTATGATTTATATATAGTGGTCTGCGGTGTTCTCTAAATGAAATATGTTCGGTAGTTGTACGAAAATGACCTTTGATCTTTTTTTTTTTATAAAAGTTATGATAGAAAGAAGAAAAAATAGAAATTCAGGGATGGCTTAATTTTTTCGTAAAAAAAAAACACTCTTCATCTTTTGTTATCCGTCTAAATCGAATTCGGTTTGGTCGCAGTAGGCGATTGGCGACGCTCTGTTGTTACTCTAGTCGGATGTTCTTCGGCCACCTTGCATGCGGCGATCGTTCTCTGTGTATGACTGTTCGTTTTCTATTGTTCAAGTTGCACATCAAGTCGCTCCATGTTCCTCACTAAAGTGACGAAGCACTTGTATTAGAGAAGATAGTAATTAATCGTGCTGTTTGGGAAGCTTGATATTTTGACCGTGAAAAATAATAAAAGAAGCTTTTGTGCAATCATCTTGAATGATGATTTTGTAAAAATCTTATATGTGGTTGTGAAAAAAACTAAATTTTTTATTTGATTTTATTAGTTCAGTACTTGAATTGGGTGATGGGAATTTTTATTGCGGTTTATAAGTGTCAATTTCAAGTTTTTTTCTAACCACAAAAATGCAAAATATATAATAAATATCTAGTGTTTCAGAAGTAAATAAGAGCTTCAAATTTAGTAATTTTTGAACTTTGAAGATCACTTGATTTATTAACGTATTAACCGAAAACATAGTGTAGAACAAAATTGGTAGTAAAAATATTTGGTAGAGAAAAATTTGAGCTGAGAATTCGTTAGAATAGTTTCTCATTTATCATTTTAAAGTTTTTGTAGTATTTTTGATAACTATTATCGTGTTTATTACGTTTATACTTTTAGGGACAGCCTGTATACATATTTTTTATATTAACCTTTTGATTTTAGATGAAAAATTAGTAAAAAGTCGTAATTTGTTGATTTTTCTGTGTGTATATTATGTACCCTAAAGTAAGTGATTTTATCTTTGAATTTTTGATGAGAGAGTAAAAATTAATTTCTCGCTTTTAGAAAATCCGAGAAAAACCTTTTCCTCTTGTGAAAAATATTTTCCTTGCTATTACCTTCCCCTTTACGTCGTCACATCACGTAAAGAGAGCTTTGGGAATATTTTCTTTATACATCACAGAGTCTAATAGAAATAAAAAGTGCGGCCATCTCTCCTCGAGCAATTTCTTCCAGACACGACAACGACGACGACATCTCATTGGACGAGAAAACTCTCACGGAAAATTGATTTTTGTGACGTCAACTTTATGTATATATACAAGACGAAAAGAAGAGAAAAAAAAAAAACTCTTCTCAGTTGTGTTACCATCTTAAATTTGTGTGTGTAAGAGAGAGAGGAGAGTTAGAAGGGCAATTGAAGATTTTTTTTTTTCAAAAGAAAGGGGGTTTGAAGGGAGTTAAAACGGAAACGACGCCTGACGTCGGCTCTTTCGCACACTATTTTATCGTTTCAGCTGTTTCCAGGCAACCGACGATACGCTTCGGTCGTAGTCATGACGACACGCGCCGGCCTGAAACTGAAACGCGACCCTGTCCCTGAATATTTCAGTTTTTCACGAAGAAAATACGTCTGATTTAATATTTTACAAAATTAATTGTTACTTCAAAAGTTACTTAGTAAAGTAGTCGTTACTAATTTGTTACTATAAAGTTCCAAAAACAAGGATTCTTGCGTCGTAACAGACACTAAGAAAATTACTAAAATAGCTATTTATGTATTAAGTACGCAGAATGTAGTTTTAGGGGACGAATGAGTTCTCTAAAACTATTTTGCGGACGTGGTGCATACAAGATTTTTTTGCTTGAGTTCTCTAAATCACAAAATTGATTCCTAAGAGAATTGCGGCTTAATAGAAGACGTTTTTAAGTATTATAGTTAGTTTGGCATCATAAATAAAAAAACTAAAATTAAAATGAATCCAAGCACAATCGCTGAAAAAGCAAAAAATATTGTTTTGAATTTATTTCCTGCTAAATTTCGTGAACAGTATGAGAAAGAGTATACCTTGTTTTGTGAGTGGAAGGCAAAAAATGAAGTAACATCAGTAAATTTGCAATTTTAATTTATATCTTCATGAAAAAGTAAGTATACCTGCATGTAAAAGAAATTTTACTACAAAGTAACTAAATAGTAAATATTACAAATAGAATTACTTGAGCTGTCTGATGTGACAACGATGAAACTTTTTTTTTATTTGTTGGTACATTTTTAAAGAAATTGATTACCACAATCCATCGAATTACTACGAAACCATGACCGACAACGATTAAATCGTTGACAATCTAATTGTATCAATTACGCTTGAAAATTTTTTTTTAGTTATTTTGGTATTTTTCCGTGTAATAGTTGGTTAGGTTTTCATGTTCAAAGACGATTTGATTTTGTTGCAACAACAATAGCATATCGCACGATACTAATAATAATAAATGATAATAAGTAAAAAACCACAAAAACCTAACTGTTGTAATAATAATAATAATGATGATGATGGTCGTGGTGTAAAGAAGAAGAAAATTCCCACGCGAGTCGATTGTTGTTCTTCTTTTATTTAGCGTTACGATATACTTTCTTTGAAGGAATCGTATCGATTCCCAATGTATAAACCACAACTAATCTATCTTTTGAATTGCGAACAATGTGTCAGGCAAAAGACGCGACAGCCAATGATGCCAACATACGAATCAAAAAAAAAAAAAAACTTTATAATACGACGAAGAAGGAATCAATTTCGTTGCTACAATGCAACGACGAGATGGTAAAGAAATAAATTTTTTCGAGAAACAAAAAAAAAAAAATGAAAATGATTAGATATCAGGGATTGGCGCCGTTTTGAAATTTATTCAACAAAGAGTTCGCGGTTAATTTGTCGATTAGAAACGTTCATTGTATTGAATTTATCGTGTGAAACTGGCGCCTAATCATAGATTAAAATTGTTCCACTGTGGCAGATTAAAGATTTTATATATTTTTTCCGATAACAACAATTTTTTATGAAGAAAAATGAAAAGGGGAGGGGCTAGTAAAGTCTAAAATTTTTATTTTTTATACTGATACAATAAAATGATCTTAATTGGGAAAAAGGGGGCATTTAAAAGGCAAGAAGGAAGTCAAAAGGAAAGGTATCATCAAATATTTTTATATTACAAAATTTATAAAAAAAAATTGGCAAAATAGAAAAGTCAAAGAATCTTTATTGTCTTTTCAATAGAGCAAAGAAAGAGTACACATTCAATTCAATATAAAACGACTTTATTCACAAAAAAAAATAATAATACAAGAAAGCAAAAAAAGAGGATAATAAACAAAAAATAAAAATAAAAAAAATTAATACATAGACGAAGTCTAGCACAAATTGCTACTCAACCTATTCATTCAAAAAATTTCTAAATAATTAATGTTTTTTGGTTAAGAAACATTAAAATTTCATGCCGAGGCACAATGAAAAATAATTCCGCAAACTTTGAAAATACATAGATAGGTGAGATCTTGTAGAAAACAATTAGAAAATACACAATTGTTGTGAAATAATTGTAATTATTGGTAGAAATATAGACCTTAAGCAATGTTATGAAAAGTAGGAGACAGTTTGTGGCAATACAGCGAATAGTTGAATTATTCTGATTGATATTTATAAAAATAATTTTTCTCTTAATTACTAATTATTAAAGGAATTTAATCGATTTTTCTTGTAATTTTATGCTTGTTGATTTCGACATTTATTGTAGTTTTATTATGACTAGTAAATTAGAAAATTTGTAATAGTGAACTGTCGTTGTTATCAATACTTCAAAACATAATTATATTTTCTAGTAATAAAATTTGATTTGTTTTCTTTTTAATATTCAAAAAAATTAAAAAAGAATTTTTTCTCCCTTTTATCAATCAAACTAACTTAACAGTAATAACAGAGCGGCTCTTCCTCAAATTCTCATCACGCAATCAGCTTAAAAAAATCGTGTAAAAGTCAACTTTTAACTTCCGGTTTACGTAATCGTAGATCCAGTTGTTACGGAAAATCGCATAGCGTGAGCGCGTGCCAACTTCAAACTACTATAATCATACAGTCATGCCAACCTACCTTTTTTGACAACCTACAATTATTCCTAAAAATGAAAAGTTATGCCACTAGAACAAAAAAATTTATTTCTTGTTTTGGGTTTCACACAGCCACGCTGAGATATATGAAAGATATGCCCTTCTAAATATTTTGTAATCAAAATTTGCCCCACCTCTAATCTAATAAACCTCAAAAATATTCATAGCCTACTAATTACAGGTCTGCCATCGAACCGTCTATTATCAAGAAGCAGAGGCGGTACCTGGGATGAGAAACAGAAGAACATCGAGAGGACTTTAGCTATATAGTCTGGAACGCATTCAAGAAAAATTGCCACTGACCATCATAGAATTCACTAAATCTAGATATCGGTAAGTGTTTTTATCTTTAAAAAAATTCAAAAAAAACGTGTTGCGTATGTCTAAACGTTTTTTGTCGCCCGATTTGTATAATTGTCGCCCGAACTCAAGTAAATTATGTATTATAATGAGTGACATTCTAATTTTTTTCAAAGTTTGTGATACGCCTGTATTAAGGTATGCCTCGGTGAAAACAGATGAACATTGTGGGCGTGTCAGAATGGTCTTATGAATGATGATCCTTGGCGAACTCAAAAGTTATTAACTTGCGGTCCGTCCCCTCTCTTTGCGTTGCCGTCGTTTTGTGAATATACTTATAAAGGCAATAAAAATTCCACACACAGAGTGTGTGTGTGTGTTAGATGTGATGAGGCAAAAAAAACGGTAGAAAAAAAAGATGTAAAAAAATTTTTTTTTACGGGAAAAGAAAATAACGTTATTCCTTTGTTTTATATTTTGGAAGGCTATCGCAGTAGGCCCTGACGACTTCTTAGCAGCGGGGCGCAACCAATCTTGGCACTCTTGACGTGTAACAAATAGACAGGCATCAGTCATCGGAGAATGAATGATGACCTCTGTGGCCCACTCGAAACAATCGGGAGTGTCTTGAACTCTCTCTGTTAAGGGAGAGAAGTTAAAATAATTTTTTTTTAAAATATTAAAAATGCAAGATTTATAGAAATATCGATTGATATTTTACATTAGAGAGAAATTGAGTAAAATACAGCCGACATCGTGATATTTTCCATATAATCTATGGTAGTCTTGTCATGTCAAAAGTCACCAAAAATATATATATATACTATAAGTATCTGCCTGATATGCCTACATACTTAACATCACAGAAAACAAAAATAGATTTGAATACACAGAAAATTTTTATTAGAAAAAACATTTAATTTTTAGTTATTTTGTATTAAAAAAGTTCTATTTAAAATAATTAAAAAGGCGGTTGAATATCAGCCGATATTGTATTTGATCAACTTTTTTTGAAGAAACCTAGTTGAAAGTACCAAATTTTTGTTAAAATAAATCAGTTATCAGCTGATATAAATCAAGAATATACATACTTATCATATCAGATTTTTTTTTGCAATATCAGCCGATATTTAATTTGTAATTTACATCACAAATAAACATCTTAAATCTTGTTATAGTATTTGGTTGACATACAGTGGATATCCGAGAATATTGCAATTTTTATTTTGAATTTTGAATTTTCAGGTTTATGTTAGAAAATATTTCAATTCTAATCAGTTAGTGTTAAAGAAGTCTTGATTTAATTAATTATTAATTGAATACAAAGTCAATCAAATATCGGTCGATATTTCACACTAGAAAAATTTTTTTTGGAATGCGGCCGATATTTTGTAATTTCTCGATATTTCTTTTATATTTTATTTTTATCACAATGTTAAAAGTTTCCAAAAAATATTTAATATTTGATGTAGGTATTAAATATCTGCCTGATATGGCTACGTATAGGTATACAAATCCAGCTTGGCGTGTGAGATGCGTAGAAACGGAAAAGGAAAGACATACTATGTGCTTCTTCTACATTACACTTCGAGTACTGGGTTTGAACTGAATTTCCACCATGATAACACTCAGTCTACTGCGTCTCTGACCTTCACACGCCAAGCTGAACTTGTTAGGCTTTACATAATATAACAAAGAAAAAAAAATAAATTTGAATACTCAGAAAATAATTTATTTCTGGTTATTTCGTCTTAAAAAGATTTATAGAATTTTTTGTTTTTAAATAATTAAAAAAGTTGTTGAATATCAGCTGATATTTTGAGTTTTACGTATTTTAAAAAAAATAGTTGAAAGTGCCAATTTTTCTAGAGAAATAAATTAAGTATGAGCTGATATCACAGAGTCACCTCCTTATTATATCAGAACTTTATAATATCGGCTGATATTTCTAGATTCACTTATTTATGTTACTTATTTTATTTTACATTACAAATATAAATTTAAAAACTTGTTACACTATTTTGTTAAAATAGGATTAATATCACCAAATATTGAAACATTTATTTTTATCGGTTGATATCTTCTGATATAAAGAATATCACGGTAAAAATATAATTATAGATTTCGAATTTCCAGGTTTATGTTAGGTTAGAAAATATTTAAAACCTAGTAGTGTCTTGGTTTAATTATTAATTTTAATAAGAAGTTGATCGAATATCGGCCGATTTCTTAAGTTATATATATTGTAAGTAAAATATATGCAAAAACATCAAAATTTTACGTAAAAATAGCATGATTTTCAACGTCATTTATTATAAAAATTTAGGAATTTAGTCAAGAATAATTTCGGCCGATATTTTGATATTTATATTTGAAATATATATTTTTAAAATGTTAAAAGTGTACAAAACATATCAAGAAAGAAATTTTCAATATCGGCTGATATTATTATTTTTTTTGATAAAATTTGGGGTCGATATTTCGAAATGGCGATATATTGTACTTACCTTGAAATACAGTGTTATCACAGAACTTTTACCCTAGATTTAGGGTCGAAATTGCTTGAATAACTATCGGCCAATATCACTAAATATATTTATTATAGACAAAGGGAAGTTGATATTTTAGTATCATTTATATGGAGGTAGATATATCTCTGAGATATCAGCTGATAATTGATATATATTTCTACAGAAAAATTAGCACTTTCAACTACGTTTCCTTAAAACAAGTAAATTTTAAAATCGGCTGATATTCAACAACCTTTTTAATTATTTAAAAATTAAAAATTTTAGAATTCTTAAGACGAAATGACCAGAAACTAAATATTTTCTGAGTATTTAAATTTACTTTCTTTCTGTGATATTAAGTACGTTGCTATATCAAAAGACGTCAACGAAATATCAATTAGGTAATACGTGTATTTTGCAATAATTTTGTTAAAATACATTTCAAGGTTACTAGCTGATAATTGAAAAATACTTTAAATTCATAGGAAAAGCAATTAGATTGTGAATGTACTAAAAAATTGAAATATCGGCCGATAATTGGAAATTATTATTGTGGTGTAATATATCGTATTTATCCGTTCAGAATTTTTAATATGAAGTAAAAATGAAATCAAATATCGGCTAATATCTTTGAATATGCTTTTTTAAAAATCAAAATTTCAATTAAATATCGGTTGATATTGCAAAATATCTCTACTTATCGTACAGAATTTACGTGAATTTCAAAGTTATTTATTATCAACGCTTATCAAACGTGTTTTTTTTAGAAAAACACAACTAAAAAAAGGAAGTTATAGGCCGTTATATTTAATATACAATATATGAAGCAAAAAATAAACGTTCAAAATTTATTTGAAGTGTGATAAAAGAATCTTTTGAGAACTGTGTTAAATAAGCCGATATTTTGAGATATTAATATATGATTTTCGCAAAGAAATCGTTTATTAATGTGGTTATTAATGTACGATTTTACATTAATGACTGTTTTTAAGGAGTTTTTTTCGCAACATAAAATACAGTTATGTGTTGTTTTCTTTTCTCCCTTTTTTTTTAATAATAAAATACAGTGATTAAAATATTTTTACTGATTGTTTAACAAAGAAAGCTAGTTTTTTTATAATTTTAAGTTAATTTGTTTGGATTTCGGTGAATAAATGAGCGAATTTCGATCTAAACACGGTAAATTCGTTGCGTGGAAAGGGTTCTAAACCCGTTGACAGTCAATAAGCCTGGACTTAAACCCTTAACCGGGCATTGTACGGATGCTTTCCACAAAATCAACACAAAATCTCATTTGTAAATTTTATAAACTCTCTCTTTCAAAAAAAAAAGGAAAAACAAAAAAAAAAAAGAATTTCTGAACACGTGTTTGTTGTCATATAACCAACTACTAGAAAAAAAATCAGACATAAATCGTTTTAGCTACCGTAGCTTATCTCTCCGGTGGCATATAAGTTGACAGTTGTCCATAATAACCCTTTGAAATGTATTCATTTATTTTATATAACAACTTATTCGGTCAACTTGATTTCTTTATCATATGATCTGAGTTGAAAACAGGGTGTAGCAGTGCCGGAATGTATAACGTTTTTATTGTGTTGTTTGTTAGTGGTAAAGGGCGCGTCCGGTCCTGTTAAATAATATAACAATAGGTGCTTAAAAAGGATTAAAGTTTGATAAAGATTTGTTGGTCCTGTAAGGAGTCAAGGTCATGTCATTAATAATAATTTCGTTTCTGATGCTTTTGATCGATTGGTGTTTATCTAGAGGAGAGGATCGCACAATTGGGGGTCCAACACCCGGTTTAGAATTGTGTTTTTCAACAAATCCAATAATCGAAAACTATAATTTCAATTGTTGGGTAAATAAACAACAATTCGAATCGAATTACTAATAAAACAGAAACAAAACAATGATAATTAAAAAGATTACAATTTCGAATAAAATTTCAATTTGTGAATTTGAAATCACAATTTTGTAAATTTTTTGAAAAATTCTATTTTCTCACTTGTTTGTTATCCATCTGGAATTTAACGCAGGCACATTCCTTATAAAGGATCCCGACTTCCTGTTTAATCTCCTGTCATTTGCAAAGCTCATATCCGTCGTCGTTGAATGAAATTTGTAGGAAAGAAAAAAAATAATTTTTTCTCTCGTTTTTACGCAATAAGAAAAACAATCAACAAAAAGAAAGATTTTAAATATTCGAAACATGTGTTGTGGTTTCACTTAAACAAGAAAAGGGAAGTAAAATCTCACGTGACGGGTTAAAAAGGGATGGTTTACAGTATTTCGGTTTTAAATCCGGCTTAAGTTAAAACCTTGGCGAGAGATAGTGGAACGCATACGAAATCTAAAGTCATCATACCTAGCTACTACCAAAGACGACGGACTCTTATTGAAAAGAGGGGAATTCTTTGAGATGTGTGTGTGTAGGTGTTTTGTTGGTTTAGGGAAATTTTTAAAAGAAGTGAAGTAGCTAATTGGATTAAAATTTTAAAAAAATAAATATATATAAACAACTGTTTTTTTATGACGTAAATTTATTAGTATGTGGCCGCGCATACCTATAATTATATTATAAAATAAGATTAAAACTGTATATTTTATTTTAAAAATATAAACAATGACTATTATCTCGTATCGTTTTTTTTTATAATTTATGTTAAAAATTTAAAAATTACAACATTTTTTTTTTTGTATTTTGTTGTTGATGGGTCACGTGACTGTCATTTAAAAACTTCTGTTGATGCAATAAATGTTTCAAAGCAAGATATTTTTTTAAAATCTGTAAACATTTGCGTTCACAACTAATCTTGTTATATCAGCCAAAAAAAGAAGAAAAGTAAGTTTCACTACTTGTAAAAAAATAGATGCATGAGGTTTTATCACTTCTAACCACGTGATTTTGTCGCTTGTGGCTTCTTATTTTCTTAAATATAGTTATACAAATAATAATAAAACATTTTAATTTTTTGTTTCTCGTTGTGTGAAGACGTTTAAAATTAGTATATTAAAGAACGCGTTTCGAGAAGTCAAATTTGTAGCACGAATTTAAGTTTATAAAACGAGCGCAAAGCGCGAGTTTTTATAAAGAATGAATGCCACAATGATTTTAAAAACGAGTTCTTTATTCTATTTTTTCTATTTTGCGTTTTACGTGATTTTTAAGTAACAAAGTTAATTATTCAATCTTTAGAAACTTTAACGTTAGGTTTGATAGGTAATAAATATCATAAAAGTGTCAAATGTTTTTTGAAGTGTTTTTAAATTTCTCCAAAATTCTGTGTAAGTAACTCACAAAAGATTCTTTTTTTACCTACCGTATCGGTTACTGATTGAATACTCCAATTTATATAAACACAGTAAGAAAAATCTTCAAAAACATTGTAAAATTATTCTTAAATTACCAAATTAATTGCGAGTCTTAGCAATTCCTTTCATCGTTATTTCAGACTAAGCAGTGCTGTATAGTTATCTAGCAAATAACTTGTAAAATAACAAACGTTATGGGGGTTGTAAATCGTCAAAATAGTGGCTGAAAGCTGCTTCATTTTAAAGCTATTTTAACTTCATTGTAACCGCCGCTTATCTACCCCATTTTGGAATGCTTTATAGGTTAATTGCGACACACACACACACACACACACACACACAAAAAAGCACTTTGGTGAGGAAATACTAGTCATCAAATGCAACAAAATTTATTAGAATAGAATTATTATAATCTCAACGCTGACGTAAACGTTGAAACGTGACAGCGAAAGTATGTTGCCAATCCAAAAAAAGTAAATTACACTAGTACTTTACGCACACAATTTGGGTACTGAATTGGCTAATATGACATCCAAAGTGGTATCTGTTACAGACGCAATATAGAAAAATATTTTTTTTATTTTTTAATGTATGACGTAATTACTTACTAATATGTCAATTGTTTTTGCCATTAGTCACGTGACTGATGTGTTTTAGAAATTCCACCTATTTGTGCTACAAATGATTCATATTAAGTGTTTAAAAAAAACTGTAAAAATAACAGTTGTAGATAAATGTCATATAATTTTATTTTTTTGTCTGTTTTGTAGCTTTTTTCGGTACATATTTTCTTTAACTTAATGGAGGCATTATTACTTTACTTATTACACCTTTTTATCACGTGACTATTAGTTATTAAAATTGTCAAAAGATTTGAGTATTATGCCTATTGTCAATATATATTTCTGCTTTTCAAAGTTGGTATTGCTATTTAAAATGTATATATAAAATAATAGGATATATAGGCGTTTTCTGACTGAATAATATTTCGATCATGTTTTGTTTTTGATCACGTGACAGATTTTTGTTAAATACATTTCAATTTTTTGTGATTACCTTTAAAAACATATTTTAATCTTTTATTTTTTTTAAATTTTTTTTATAAATACAGTGAGAACGAAAATATGCTGAATTAGAGTAAGTTAGAGATCGAGTAAAACTGTTTAAAATATGACAGATTGTGTTATAAATGTCTCAAAAAAGGCGTTAAAAAAATCTATTAATAGACAAATATTATATATTTTAGTTTTTTGTTTATTTTTTTTTTAAATATCTAAGCATCTAAACTAATAACAGTTCCATAATGCCATTGATCACGTGATGCTTCTACAACTTTCAAATTTGTTAAATATACAAATGTTAAAACATTTCAGATTTTTGCCTACTGTCACGTGACTATTTTTGACTATTTTGTTGTTCTTTTAGCACGATATTTTATTTATTTTTTGTTTAAAAGCATTATTATTTCACTTATTATGTCTTTTTTGGATTGATCATGTGATTTGATGTAGAAATCTTTATTTATACAAATTTATGTGAAAAAATTTGTAAATAATTTCTAAATTAATTATTAAGAATTATAATTGTCAAAATAAGTTAAGTATATTGCCTACTGTCACATAATCACTCTAATTGCAACTGTCATTTCGTTCTCTCAATAAAACATCGTTTTCCATATGGTTTTTTGCCTACAGTCACGTGAAGTGATTTACACGTGATATTAGTTTAGGAAATTCCAACAAGTCTTTCTTTCTTTTTCCAAAATGAAACAAATTCGTGTTTCGATTTTTTTAAATAAACAAATTTTAATTAATTTTAATTTTTTTACCTATTGTCATGTTTTAGTCATATAAATGCAAAAATTGTAGAGAACCGTGGGTACAATCCACTCTCTTTATTATCTATTTTTATTTTTGCGAAATCTTAAACATACTCTTTTCGTTCTCGAAGAAATGAATGGTCCATTTAAACATCCCGTCGTTGTAATTAACACGCAATTAGTTGAAATCAAGGCTGGCATTTGTACGCATGTATCCAATCAACCAAATTAAATTTTCAACATGACGATCATTTAAATTCTTTACGAATTTTAAATTTGTCTAATTGGACACATGTTTCGAAATTATAGCAAAACAAATTCTTGATGACTTGAAGAAACAAAAATAAAAATAAACACAGAGAGAGAGAGAGACAAGAAGTTAAACGTTTTAGTTTTTCGGGTTTAATATTATTATAAATCATGTGATATTGGTGTATATATGTGTGACGACATAAGAACACAGCAGGATGACAAGATGTACCGCTGAGATGATCTCAGTTAAGTTGTGTGTGTATTTTTTATTTTTTTATTTTACTGATTTAAGGTAATTTTTTTTTCTAGTCGAATTAATTAATTTGTTATGTTAGTATTTACATATTTATATCGGAGGTTAAAACCGGAAATTAATCAATTAACACAGCAATTAATTATAATTTGTAATAATTACTAACTTGAGGTGTTAACTTTGTTTTGTATAGGTAGTTTGAGTAAAAAAAGAAAAACTCTTCAGCAAGTCAGTGCTTGTAGATAATTTTTATTCATAATGATTCTCTCTTCTCTAATCCGTCCCGAATGGAAAAACCGGGGAAAAAACCCTATTCGGACGAACGCGTATTATACCAGAGGGTGTGTATAGTAGGGTGGCCACTCGATCGAGAAATAGAGTTTAGGAGAATTAGCGGTCGGATAAGCGGAGGGTTTGGTGGTGGGATTTTTAAAGCGAAATTATTAGATTTTTGCTTAATATTCTTAAATAAAACTACCAGATGATTTGTCTACATAGATATTAGGAAATGTCAATCGAAGAACGATCAGTCTTGATGTAAGCAATAGGTTTTTAATGTGTTTGCTAATGGATTTATGGGTTTGTGGTTGTAAGTATAAAGAGGAGAGAAAAATTTCGATTTACTGCTATTTCGAGATGTTGTTGAGGTCACGGAAAATCATTTCTTTTCATGGCCAATTAAGTAAATTAGTTTTATATCATTGCGAAATTATGATATGAATACATAAATGGGCAAATAAATCTAAAAATACCATAATTGGAAAGTTATGTGATATTAAAAATTTGTTTATAAATGAAGAAAAATATAATAAATTTGTGTTCTTTGTTAAAGATTGTGAACCAACCTTAAAATTTTAAAATGAAGAGTGTTTAGTAACAAAGAAAACAGTTTTTTGTAATACTTTTGGTTGTTTGGGTACAAACAAGTGGTCATTTGAAAAAGTTGTTAAGAGTGCCATGATAAAATAAAAACATTTTTTGTTACAGCGTTTTATAACAGTGACTTTTTGATTGTCATTCCGATTGCTAAATGACGTACTTTTAAGCACTAGTGCGTAAAAGTAACATAATTTTAAACACTAGTGCTCAAATATAAAAAAAATACATTTTTTATTTTATTTATTTATTATAAACATGAAAAGTATTTAAGTGACTAAATTGACTTTAAATATTTAAGTGACTAAATTGAACATTCGAGGATTTTAGATTTCTTTTCTGAACTTCAATAGATACAAGTGGAATCGGTACTTGTAGACGCCACTTCAGATTTGCTATTTTTGTCACAGATTCTTCTTTTCCTTGATACAGTTTCTTCTTTTCCCATAATTTTCATCGAAATTGCGTTTTTGCTTTCAACAGAGTTTTCTATGTAAGTTTCCGTAACAGAACTCGATTGGCATTCTCCATGTTTTTTAAGTAATGTAATATCTGCTCCTGAATCTGCTAAGAGTGTTGCTGAACAACAGCAAAAGCAGTGCTCTGTATATTCTTTTGCATTTAGAAAGCTGAGACATTCTGCAATTTTTTTAAGCATACCTCCAATAGTATTTATACCAATGGGTAGCGTACAGCACCTGGAATTTCTATCGATTAAGAAGAATCTCTGGTGTTTAGTATGAGGAAGTCGAAGCTGTGCGTATTTGCGGAAAATTTCCAAGAAACTAATTCCATCTACAAATCCTTCAGTTATTGTTAACATTCATGAAATTTTTGTCTTGGTTTTCGGTATTTTCACTTTAATAAAACTTGTACAATCTTCTATATCGTCCACATTCAAAAAACATAATTTCTTCTCTGCGTAACGCGCCAAAAATCCAAGTAATTAGAACAAATTTTGCCAATAAATAGTCTTTATCATCAGCTGTTTTCATGAAACGTTCTGTCTCTTGCTTGGTGAGTATTTTGGATTTTTTAGCCCTGTACCTACTGGAATTTCTTTTTAGAAATACAATCAAAATTGTAAATTTTTTGATATCTACATTCTTGTTAAGATATATTTTGTTTTTATTATTGAGTAGGTAGGTACTCCATAAAGTAGATGGTTTATTATACATGGAAGATAATTTCGAAAAATAGGCCAAAAGTACCTTTTCTTCAAAACTTGTTACATTTTTTTCGTCAGATCAACTACTAAATTTTCTGTATGTTTCATTGTAAATTTTCTTAGATTTTTCGGGAACTAGCGTGGCTAGTGCAGCTTCCGCAGCATTTTCAATGTCGGAATTAAATTCAGAATCGCTCATTTTTGTGTTTCTTTATCACAGAACTTAAACACAGAACCCAAATTGACAGTCTATAATTTTATAAAAACAGTAAACAACGAAATTTACATCCATAGCAACCTGCCGTCTGCCTTTTGTACAATGTGAATGTTCGATTGAGATCATTATTTTTCAAACGCTGTAACAAAAAATCTTGAATGCAATACGTTGCAAAATCAATGTCTCTTTTTGCAATACAATTTGCATTAATAGCTATTGAGGTATTTCATAGTTAAATTCGGCTGTCGTACTGTCAGTGATAGTCGACAGAAATGTCGGAATTGTTAGATTAGTGACATGAAATTTATTTTACGAAATATTTTATAAAATCTGTAATCTCTAAACTTTTTTGTAAATAATTATTTAACAATTCGTATGGAATATCATTCCCAGTGCAATATTTGCGGATTTCAAAGTGTTAACATCTTGTGAACAAAATCACCGACTCTTCTGTGTTTCATCGAATAGATCCACTCGCCTTCATCTTTTCTACCACTTTGAAACTATGTTTCAACTAAAAACTTTTTGTGTTTTAATGTGTAATTAGCTATTGCGACAAAATAACAATTGACTAGACTCGATAACAAACAAAACTGAAACCGAAACTTGAAAAAAAAAAAGAAACTAGAAATGAAAGTGACTCAGAATTTTCTTACATTTTCTTTTATCAAAATTTCATAACACTCTTGACAACTTTTTTAAATGAACAACTTTTACAACGAGCAATTATCGTTTCTTGTTTTATACCGAAATTTCCTGTTTTATAAGCTACAGACTTCAGAGAATTCTTAATTTGATGTATTGCTTGTTATCATTTGGTACTTTCACACAGTTTTGTTTCTATGACAACCACTTAATTTTCTATACTTACCGTTGTTGTACATCTTTTTGTGTAATATTTGTTATTGTAAATTTGTATTTCCTGTAAATAGTTGAAATAACTTTCCGGTAATTTTCTCGTGTGTTGCGTTGCATCTTCCTCTTTGTATAAAATGTGTCGGCTTGGCGCGTTTTTGATGTGACGTAACTTGTGTAACGCATCGTCGACTTTCAACCTAATTATCTCTGAAAAATCGCCGCTAATTTGTTAGCTGCCAAAACACACGTCACGTCACGTGAGGAGGGGTGTTGACAGCCGTGTTGTTGTCACCCTCTTTTCTCTGATTAGTAGTAGTGTGTATGAATATTTTCCGCTATTTCAACTTTACAAGACTGCTATAGCAGCTACATTGGTATTTCCGGTCGTCAATTTACTAGCAAATTACCAAATCAAAACATCATTATTATTAAGAGTGTGTGTGTGTGTGTGTAAAAACCGAAAAACGAATTTCGTAAACGTAAATTTTAAAAATAGTTAAGAGCATGTGTGTGTGTATGTGTGTGTGGGGCTCGATATATTTTGCTTTAATTTCAATCGTTTCGATGCAGTCAATAAAAATTAGATCGTTTGTAATCTGGTTGGAACGAACTTGAGAATATGCGTGAAATAGGGTCATGGTAATGGGATATTTAGAGGGATACAATACAAGAAAAAAATATATATATTTTCAACTTGTTGTTTTATTTCATTACAAAGACATTAAGCTAATCAGTACTGTAATTAGAGAATGAAAAACGCAATCAATTACGTTATAAATTACTATTACACGCAAAGCTATGTAATGAACATGTTACCACACTATACAAAATACTTTACCAACCATAAAACATAAGTACTAACAGTGCCACAAAAAAAAATTTCGATTTTTTATTATAATCTCTGCATATACATATATTTATTACTTATCTTCTTACTATTTTATTTAACGTTGTAGTTTGTTGTCTCAATTACAATTAGTCTATCCGTTATTCTATATAAATTAGTGATAATCAATTTATTAATTACATAATAAATTATTCTTACACGCAAAGCTATAACGTAATGAACACATTATTATACTTCTTTAAGAAAACTCATCTATGATGAGAGAGGGAAAAAAAAAAGACGGACCGTCGGCGTAATTGAGGGCCTCGGCGTGTTGTTTTGTGGCGTGTTGGGGCCCCTCGAATTCGGGACATCCTGCTGTGGAGGCTCTGTTTCGGCGAACGTCCTGGCCTAGGGGGGCGCCATTACCTCAACGGGGGGTCTTTCACAAACTCATATCTACCACGCCCCGTCTAGTATGCTACGTTTTGTTTATCCATCATCATAGCTAACTTGTCTCTTCACCACCACCTTCTTTCTCTCTTTTACAGGAAAGAACAATGCCCAGGGGACGACGACGACACATTGCGAACGAGGCTCAGACTCCTAACATAACGGTGGCCTAAAGTAAAAAAGAAAAAACTGTTAATTTGATAAAAATAAAATCTTACAACATTCACTCGCTTTTTATTTCCCTTTAAAAAATATTATTAGAAAAATATCATCTAAACGGAAAAGAATTTCATCTAGATCTATAGATCTAAATGAAATAATATAAAAAAACTCTTCTAGATCTATGGTAGAACTAGTTCTAGATGAAAAATTCATCGAGTTAGAGAATAGAACTAGATCTAGATGGTAAAATTCATCGGTCAGTGAATAGCTCATCGTTGACACCTAGATGATAAAATTTATCGAGTTACAGAATAGAACTAGATCTAGATGAACAAATTTAATGAGTTAGATAATAGAACTAGATCTAGATGAATTTTTCTTACAAAACACGTAGATCTAGATGAACCATTACCATCTAGATCTAGTTCTATTTTCTAACTCGTTAAATTTGTTCATCTAGATCTAGTTCTATTCTCTAACTCGATAAATTTTATCATCTAGGTGTCAACGATGAGCTGTTCACTGACCGATGAATTTTACCATCTAGATCTAGTTCTATTCCCTAACTCGATAAAATTTTTCCATCTAAATCTAGTTCTATTTTCTAACTCGATATTTTTTTCGTCTAGATCTAGTTCTATTCTTTAACTCGATTAATTTTTCATCTAGAACTAGTTCTACCATAGATCTAGGTGTGTTTTCAATATTATTCTACTTGTATCTATAGATCTAGATGAAAAATTTCATCTAGATCTGCGTGTTTGTAAAAAGATATTTCATTTAAATTCACCAAACTTCAATTGTGAGTATGTATGTTTGTTTAGGTTGTAAAAAAAACTCAATTCAAGGTAAGTAATAGATATTTATTATCTACAAATTGTAACAATTATGTAAATCTCGAAATTTTTTATTTTTCTCTCCCTTCCATTGGGTGACAGTCAACGTTGGTCGGCCCCTAAACAAACGAAAATGTGTAGTACAACAAAGTGCAAATAATTGAATGTCAATAGAGTAAAACTCAAACACGCGGCCCACTTAGGACGGTAAACACGATCACGACTTGGAAAAACTTCTTTTCAGTTTTTCCTATTTGTGATCAGAGAGGAAAAGAGAAGGGAAGGAAGGAAACACTCTCTGAAAATGTGATTATTTTCATTTCGATTGTTGACTTCTCTTGTTATAAATCTTGTTATATACAGTGTGTTGAAGATAGGTTGTGTAGTGTCACTAATAGGGCGTCGTGCTGAGAACGACAGGGAGACCCCGGGGGCCACCCTTTCATGACCAACTGTTACATGCTACATGCTCCCCCGAGGTTTCAACAATTTTTCACACTGTAAACATATCAAGTGGAAAAGCCGACGGACAACGCAAGAATACACACTATAATAATAATAGTAATAAAAGAATTATCGTATTGATTGGTATAAAACATGTTCGGCTTCTAGAGGGGATTTTTTTTAAATATATTCACATGAAAGTTGATAATAATAATAACAGACGAGTCACTAATTAACAAAAGAGTTGATTACATAATTTTTCCGTTGTTTGTTCCGTTGTTGCGTTAATGTCTATTTAAGATTCACACCTCTGGAAAAAAATAGCAAATGTGTGTTTTAATTTAAATTCCGATTTGAAAAATGTGAACACACAAGAGAGTGAACGTTAAAAAAAAGAATGCTCCCATGCTACTAAGATCGACAGCTAATCTATGCGTCGTTATTTTTTACAACGTGCCGTGAAATTAGACGCCCGAGATTTTTGGCTGTCATGGTGTGCTTTCAGTTCAGTTGTTCAATCAATCGTCTCACTTATACACACGCAGAGATTACTACTCTTTTGATAGCTGTTGCTGCTGCTGCTATAAGAAAATAGAATTCTCACACTGATAACAAAAAAAAATTACTTCACAAAGTCTTTAAAACAAACTTTGTTTTGTTTCAGTTATTACATTGAGTGGGTTTTTAATTACTTGGCTATTGACTTATCGGAAAAATTTTGAAACGCTTTTACCCAACCGTGAAAAACCAAATTATTTTTCCAACAAATGTTTATTTTAATTTTATCAAACAGAGAAAATTACTCAAGGATTAGATCGAAGAAAATTCAAATTGGTATATCTACTTATACACTCATATTACCTTTGTATATGTAGTAGGTAAGTAGTAAAAAAGATTGTTAACAAAGCATAATATTACGCATAATAGACTTAATACAAAGTTGCTATTATTACACTGAAGGCGTAATATCCAAAAAATAACAATATTACGCTAAAATATTTTTGTAATAAATAAAACAATCCAAAAATAAAGTGTTATTGTTACGCAGAGTGAGCGTAATATAAGTATTACATTGGTAAATTGTACAAACGTTGCAAAACTATTCTTTTCGTAAAATATTTCGGGCCCATCAACCATTTTTCCCGTCGATATTACGCTTATTCCCGTCCCGTCCGCCTTTATCTTTTTTACGATGCATATAAAAATAAAATGAAAAAACAAATCAATCTATCAACATCTCGACGGGGGTTGCGAACGGTCTAGTCTAGAGCCGACAAAAGCCATGTTATTCCATATTTAATGCACCACAGGTAAAAAGGGCTTTCGAACGGGGAGGCAGCGGCAGCGCCAGCACCACCGACGTTAACAAATAGTTGAGGGTTATTTTTCGCTAAAAACATCACGGAAATACGAAAACGAACGACAGACAGGTGATTGAAAAATTTTTCGTAAATTTTTGAATTTAAAATAAAAAAGAATGTCCTCTTTTTTAGTAAGCAAGCACCTGTCATTTGACGCGTGTCTAATTGGGTAATTTATCATCAACTCGACTTTAGTGACACTGAATTGGACAAATCGATTACGTTGCGGATGATGGAATTTATTTTTCTCAATTTTATACAATATTATAAATTATAATATAACGCGTAAAAATTGTATATTACGCTCCTGTTGTGTAATAATACAAATAATCTCTAATTGACTGTGTAGATTTATTTTCTCCTCTCTGTATATAAAATTCTTATTTCAGTTTATACACATGAACATTAGGTATGCTTTTAAAACTAAACTACACTCGAAAATGTGCCTAAATTGCTCATATTACGCTCACTGTGCATAATAAATAACACAGTATAATTACGTTTTATATATTCTACTAATTTCCGCTTATTTTTTACTTTGTTTATTACAATAAATACAAAAAATGTACTTAAGAGCGTAATAATACATATTACGCACATATTACTGTGCTTAATACTTAATTAATCTTCTACACTATCGTTACGTAAAAATATTTACGCTTAATTCTGTCTTTTTTGTGATTAAAAAAATGTAATAGAAAAAACAAATAAAGATATTCTTATAAATCTATATCGTATTTATTTTATTTTATTGTAGTAATTTAGAACAGACAAATAATTATTACACAAGAGTGTAGTATAACGCCCCTTATGCTTAAAATTATTTGTATAACGCTCATGTTGTATACTTCTAAAATAAAATACAGTTTACTTTTTAGTTCCGTTCTAAATTCGTATAAAATCCCTTCTTGCATATAACGCAACAAAATTTTATTTAGTATATTATAATGCCCTTTCTGTATATTTTGTTGTTTTTTTTTATATCGTATTGTCCATATTATGCTCTCTGTGCATAATACGAACACGGTTTGGTAAAATATGCTAATTTCAGTCAATTTTTAGGTAGTAAGTAACAACGTAGTGTTTATAACAATAATACATACTTCCTGTATATATTATGCTGCTAATGCGTAAAAACACTCTTCCTTCAGTAACTCAAAAATATTTTGTAACTTCCTACGTTATAGAAACTTATCAAAATAAATTTTGCTTATTACGTCTTTGCATTATTATACTTGTTACAGTTTATATTTTTTTAGTATATAATGGGCATTATTTCTATATTACGCCCACTGTGCATAATAACTAAATCTTTTGCGCATAATATGCTTATTTCTCGACTATTTATTGCAGTAAATAAGAAAAATAGAGGAGGGTAAGTATTATATTATTACTCGAGAGCGTAATACATGCATAATACACTTAATTTTTTTAAAAAGTATTGTAAAATGATGCAATTTTACCAACATAAATTCGTGAAAATTCTCAAATAGGAAACTATGTTTTTGTATATTACGCTACCATTGCGTAATAACACTCTTAATTTTTGGTTTTTGTTAAAAAAAAATAGAAATGTTATTATAATTTACGTAATGACATATAATGGCAGTTTTATCTGCCAAACAATTAAAAAAAATATTACTTTTTTTCTCAATTTTTTTATGATTATATTTGCACAAGCAACGTCTATAACGAAATAACATTTATCCATCTCCTCGTTCTTCGCTTTTCTCATCTATAACAGCGATGAAGGGGCGAGACGTCAAGAGGGTGGAAAAACTCAATCAAAAAACAATTTCAACTTTACAGTATTGACATTATTGGCGTACGAAAAAGTAAAAAAAGAAAGAGAGACAAAAACAACAAGTAAGATCGAGAGAGAGAGAGAGAGAGAACACAATGATACACTCGTCGTAACTTCATTACATTCTCATTCCCTTTCCTGAAAATAAAATTATCGAATTAGATTTGGGCGTTTTGAAGGGACATCAGGACCGGACTAATTATAATAGACCACATAACAAAGGGAGAGAAATAAAATAAATCTTTCTAGATAGGTACTGTGATTTTTCCTTCGTTTAATTAGAGTATTTTGGGAGCGGTAAGAGAGAGAAATTACGCCGCCACCACCACCGCCAGGTCATCATATCACCGCACGACAGACTCACTGAATTGTGAAATTACATCGCTACAGGCCACCATCCCCTGACACCGCCACCATCACCGTGCTACCAACGAAAATTATTCATGAAAACGTTGCGGTTTTATTTAGAAAAAAAATTGACAACCCCCAATATTTAAAATAATTTATTATATAAAGTGATAAGTGAGAGAGAATATAAAACAAAATGAAAATAAAAGAAACAAAAATTTTTAAAGAAGATTTCGTTGTGTCAATACCTTGCCACCCACTCGGCTGATGCCTGGTTGACACCGAAAAGGAGCTTAAAGTATCACTAGACGACTTAACGGTTTGTTCAGCTTACAAATGTCAAAACGATTAAAGCTATCCTTCCAGTTTCTCTAAATATTCAAAGAAAAACCACAAATCCTATTTCTTTGAAAAAAAAAAAAGAAAAAAAAATCTCTTAATCAAATTAGAACTACACCGTGTCGAGAAACGCCATTTGCAATTAAAAGATGGAAGCCGTGAGAGTATTAAAAAGAACAAAACAACCAACACACACACACAAAAAAAAAAACTAAACATCTATAAGATTGCGTCCAGTAAAATGTTGGTGCTGCTTCACTATTTCACCATTAATCATCGATGGTATAACGCGAGAGGCCTGAGAGTGTGCTTCTTCTTCGTCATTATCATCATCATCAACAGAACAGGCCGCCCCCCTCCTCATCACAGCTGCTGGTATTTCAAAATTTCGTTTTTAATTAGAATTTTTGCCAGAAGAATGCGACAAAGAATCGTAAAAAATCGACACTTTAAAACAACCTCAAAGTGTTACCACAAGCATAAAAACACAAAATATTTTAATTAGTTTCATCCCAAAATCTTAAAATGTCACAATGTTATCAAAAATATTTACTATTTATCCCAAAAATTATTAAAAATGATTTCCGACAGGGTTACGACATAATTTTTTTTCTCACAGCTAACTGCGAGTTTTTTTTAAGAATAGTTTATGTAGAAAATAATAATAATAATATATTAAAGAACGTGTTTTGAAAAGTCAACTTTATGGCACGAATTCAAGTTTATAAAACGAGTGCAAAGCGTTCGTAAAAGCGTTTACACATTTAACTAAAAAAGTTAATTATTCAATCTTTAGGGACTTTTGCGTTAATACGAGATAGTTGGTAATCAAATTTTTCAAATTTTTTCACATGAAATTCTATGTAAATAACTCACAAATGTTTCTTTTTTACTTACCGTATAAACACAGTAAAAAAAATCTCCAAAAACTTTGTAAAATTATTCTTAAATTACCAAACTAATTCTGATTTTCAGCGATTCCTCTCATTGTTATTTCAGACCAAGCAATGCTATATACTCATCTAGTAATTAATTTGTAAATTATCAAACGCTATGAGGCTTGTAAATTGCCAAAATAGTAGCTGAAAACTGTTTCATTTTAAAGCTGTTTTAACCTCACAAAAGAAAGTTGAAGTTACCTCATTGTATCCGCCGCTTGTCCATTCCATTTTCGAATGTTTTCAATACAACAAAATTTATTCTAATAAAATTATTAGAATTATTAGAAAAGAGTAAATTACACTAGTACTTTACGCACGCAATTTGGGTGCTATATTGGCTAATACGACACTCAAATCCATTTCTGTTAACGACCCAAATTAAAAAAAAAAATTTAAACAATTATAAATAAATAACGAAGACAGAAATAATTCAATGAATAAAAATTTAACCTTCTCAACGTTTTTTTTTTTTTCCAAATTTTAACACGTGCCAAAGTTAGCCGCCCCCGATATTATCATTTAATTACCATAAACGTGGCATTTAAAATCAAACGAAGGCGTCGATTCGTTTCGCTCGTGTTTGATATTATGACGTCAGAGGATTTTTTTTTGTGAGAGTAGATGAAGGGGGTGAAAAGCTATTAATTCAGTTTTACAATAGTAAAAGATAGATATCGAAAAAGGGGGTCTTGTCCTCTTGTCTCTAGAGTATATTCTAAGCTGGTGAATTCCCTAGTGTTGAGCTATTCAAGAATGAGAGAGTGTTGTCCCTGCATGATGCGTATTTGGGAGAGAGTCCTTTGGGAATGACTTGGGATGTCCTGTATGTGATACAACAAGGTCTCGACTAAATTACGGTGTGGTGATTCTTATTAAACGAATTTAGGGGTGGGATAGATTAAATACGATTTAAACAGAAAAAGAAATTTAGTGTCTTAACACAATTCTGAATTACTGTGTAAAACAAATGAAGAAACAGCACTTGAATCTATAATTAAAGATAATTAAATTAAACACTTGAAACATTCTCAAGTAGATTTTTAAATTAATTAATTAATTGGCAATAAAAGAAGCAATTCAGTTGCATTTTTACCTGTCAGAAAAATTATTTCGTTATTTTTCTCTGTAATTAAATTAGACGGTGTATAACCACAATTCAAATAAATTACGTATAATTTTAATGAGCAATTAACTGTTTTTATTCTTGTTTCAAATTATTGTGTTTTACTTTCTTTACTCTTATTTTAATATAGATACTCTCGTTATCTATCGATCGGAATCACTGTTTTTTCAATTTTTTTTCTCCACCTTCTTTTTCATCTAGTATATCATAACCCATCGGTTATGGTAATTAAATTAATGATTCGTTTCTTGGATGTGAAAAAAAAATCATTAGGGTTTCACGTTTAACATATAAATAACGAAGGAAAAATATTTCATAAAAAACGAAATTAATGGTCTTCTTTTAGATCCCAAAAGACAAAAAAGTGCCGCCAGCCATAAAACTACCTGGTAATCGAAAAGAAAAGCAAAATCACCATTCTAATTACCATATACTAATTAAACCTTGACCCATCCATATAAGAGAAAACAATATTTTGACTACTGCTTGATGGTTGTTTTGCAAAACATTTTTTTTAAACAAAAAATAGAGATAACAAGCGAGAAATTCAACAGTTTCATGGGTTCTATTTAAAATTAAAAATTGTTACTATTATGTAAATTGTTTAAAATAATAAAAATAACCCGTTTGCCTCAAGTAAGTTGTAATTACTACTATCTGTGCTAGTAAAAACTACAAATTAGTAATAAATAAAATTGACATTACTTAGTTTGTTACTTTAAAGAAATATTTCTTTAATAAGAGTAGCAAGACTTTAAACACATTTTTCTACTTTACGTCGGTAACAGAGTCCGATTTGGGTGCGGTAATAGCCAATTCCGCACCCAAATTGCGTGCGGTAACAGCTAGTGCAATTTAGTGTTTTCGGATTGGTAACACCGTGTAACACGCTATCGCTAAAATGAAAGGTTCTGTTTCTGTCGCCGTTGAGATTACAGTAATTATATTCGAATAAATTTTGTTGCACTTGTTGACCAGCAGTATTCCTCAACAAAGTATTTTATTGTGTGCGTGTCGCAATTAATCTATAAAATATTCGAAAGTGGGGCGGAACAAACGACGGTGGACGCGATAAACTTCAGCTTTTGAGGTTAGAACAGCGTTAAAGTGAAACTTGAAACTAAAATGGAGCTTTTGGCCTTTATTTTGAGCATTTACAACATCCATAGCATTCGATAATTTACAAATTATTTGCTAGATGAGTGTATAAATCTGCTTGACCGAATGCTTAACGATGAAATGAAAGGAATCGCTGAGAACCGCAAATGGAGTGGGAATTTAGAGATAAATGAAGATTTTCCTTACTGTGTTAATGCCAATTGGATTATTCAATCAATAACCGATACGGTAGGTAAAAATGAACCATTTGTGAGTGACTTACACAGAATTTTAGACAAATTTGAAAACATTTCAAAGTTCAATGACTTCATTGACACTTTAGTGACATTTTTATTACCAACTGTCTCGTATTAACGCAAAAGTCCCTAAAGATTAAATAATTAACTTTTTTATTTAAAAATTGCGTAAAACACGTAAAGTAGAAAAAATAGCATAAAGAACTTGTTTTTCAAAGTCATTGTGGCACTCATTCTTTATAAAAACTCGCGCTCGCGCTCGTTTTATAAACTTGAATTCGTGCCACAAAGTTGACTTTTCAAAACGCGTTCTTTAATATACTAATTTTCTACTTTACGTCGGTAACAGAGTCCGATTTGGGTGCGGTAATAGCCAATTCCGCACCCAAATTGCGTGCGGTAACAGCTAGTGCAATTTACTGTTTTCGGATTGGTAACACCAATGACTACCATGATCACTTTCCCCCACTTCTTGGCTCAAATTGGTTCTACGCACCGCACAATAGCGCAGTAACAAGAGAGATAGAAATTACCATATATTCGTATTATACTTTGACAAGTCAAACATTTAAATCGTACTATAGTAGATACCGCGTCGTGTTTCTATTGGCGAACTGTTAAAATGTTGCGCTAAGGATCCACTCAGTTGTTGTATTTTCGTCCAAGGTTCCTGAAAATTGAACCATGAACATTCACAAAGACACCGACAAGAGTGACCAGTGGTAACACCGTGTAACACGCTATCGCTGAAATGAAACGTCACGTTTCTGTCAGCGATGAGATTACAGTAATTTTATTCGAATAAATTTTGTTGTACTTGATGACCAGCAGTATTCAAAAACAAAGTGTTTGTGTGTGTGTGTCGCAATTAATGTATAAAATATTTGAAAATAGGGTGGACACTGGACAACGGTGGTAGACGTCACAAACTTTTCTTTTGAGGTTAGAACAGCATTAAAGTGAAACTTGAAACTAAAATGGAGTTTTTGGCCTTTATTTTGACCATTTACAACCCCCATTGCATTTGATAATTTACAAGTTATTTGCTAGATGAGTGTATAAATCTGCTTGACTGAAATAAGGATGAAATGAAAGGAGTAGCTGAGAACCGCAAATGGAGATTTTCCTTACTGTGTTAATGTCAATTGGATTATTCAATCAATAACCGATACGGTAGGTAAAAATGAACCATTTGTGAGTTACTTACACAGAATTTTAGACAAATTTGAAAACATTTCAAAGTTCAATGACTTCATTGACACTTTAGTGACATTTTTATCACCAACTGTCTCGTATTAACGTATTAACTAACATATTAAATTACGTAAAACACGTAAAGTAGAAAAAAATAGCATAAAGAACTCGATTTTAAAGTCATTGTGGCACCCATTCTTTCTAAAAACTCGCGCTTTGCTCTCGTTTTATAAAGCTTAAATTCGTGCCACAAAGTTGACTTTTCAAAACGCGTTCTTTAATATACTATTTAGTAATTTGTTGAGTAAGATTTTGGTAATTATTACTTTATTAAGTTACTTTAAAGTAAAATTTACTTCACAAACTCAAAATATAAGAATTATTACTATAAAGGGTGCCTTTAATTAATTAAAAGAGTCAGATTGGGAAATATTAATTGTTCAATTCCTAATTTAATGAATGATACTACTTAGTAGGTACTTGTATAGCTAATGAACTGAATTAATTAAAAACTTTAAAGAAAAAAAATATAAATTATGATAGTACTCAATCAAGTTTCAATCATATAACAAAACTCTGGTACTTCTTTACAAATTAATTTCTTTATGATTTATTACATGCTGCTAAGTGCAAATTAAACTCGACAAGTTCACTGAATAACTTATCAGAGGTACTATACTTAATTAATTTAGTACTTATCGAAAATTAACTTGTTATAAAGTTGCTTGAAAATTTCTTTAATTAATACGTATATACACACACCAGTGGCTGACTGCTGATGGTAACTCAATCAAAATCTAGTTTTTTTTAAATTTAAAAAAATTCAGTAATGTTTTTTCAAAAAAAAAAAAATAATAAAAATTCTTGATTACATTTATACGAAACCGTTCCGGTAGTTTAGTTACAGCCAATATAAATAAAAATTAATCTGAAACGATGTATGAACAACGTATTTTCTTCTTTCATCTTTTATCTATAGACACAAATAATAAAATTTAACCGACAAATTGATCGCATTTTTTTTTACCTTACTACAGTGATGGGGGTCGAACGTGATAAAATTCAGATATCGGTATCGATGCGACGCGAACTAAACCGCAAAAAATAAGTTTTGTTATAAGAAAATTCATTTCAGAGGACTACCTAAGGTTTAAAATTTGTCTTAAATAACGTGTTAAAATCTTTGTTACATTGTACTAGAAAAAAAAATTAATTGAAGGGTTATATTACTGCGCAAGTAACATTTTTAGTAGCTAATACGTAATTGTTACTTTGGAGTTGATTTTAAGGTGTATTGTTACTTACAAATATTACCAAAAAACAACATTATTTTCAAGTAAATTTTCCAAAAATTGTGAATGTTTATGACGTAATTTTGAGTTATTTATAACTGTCGCCACTATGATTTGGCTATTTTGTAGTTACGTTATCCTGTAAACGTCTTAAAACAGTTGCTGTTACTGCTAATATTACTTCTTTGTCTTACCTAATTATCATCATTATCTAAAGTTAAATAATCTCTAATGGGCTGATTTCAAGTTGAGATAATACCGGTAATAACTTCGTTTCCATAGAAAATTAATAAAATTCACTGTTGTTATTGGTGTTGCTATAGAAACATATTAAAATTTGCGATAATACCGGTAGTATCTCAACTTGAAATCAGCCCATTAGTCAGCTATGATAGCAGAAATTACTAAAAAGAAATTTTAAAGTAGCATAAGTAACTAAAATTGGGTTTTTCGGCTAAAATTGATTAAAAAATTTCAAACAACTACTACTTTACTGACAAATTTAGTCGTTTTAGGTCCTTAAAATGTATGCGTATATATTCCTAAAAATCTCTTTTTTATTGATATTTGTTAAAATAGATAGTAAAGTTAATAAAATACACGTCGAAAATTAATGCAAAATACATAATTTATTATGTGTTTATTAAAACAATATGACTACCAACAATTGTAAAGAAAAATGGCGTTGGTAACAGTAAATTACTTTGTAGTAGTGATTCTTATATTTTGGATTTAATTTTACTTTTCAGTAAATAGTTATTAGCGTAGTTGTTTTATATTGAAGTTATATTAACTTTAAAGTAACTTAGTAAAGTAATAGTTACTAAAAACTCACTTAACAAATTATTAAAATTCTTTAAAATCTTACTATAAGTCAAAAATACGTTGTAGAAACCTCATTGATAAAGTAAACTTTAAAAAAAACACAAAATATTCGGAATGTAATGTAATTTTTATTTCATTTTAAAGATTGATCCTTGCCATTTTTAGTTATAGAAGATATCATTCAAATGTCTTCCACGGGACTTCTTACAGGCCTTGATCTTTTTGAGGTAATTTTCAATGACTTTCCGGCACATTTCGGGCGGTATCTTGGCCATTACATTACGAATATTAGTTTTCAATTCGTCAAGAGTTTGAGGATTGTTTGCATAAACACGATCTTTTGCGTAGCTCCACAAAAAGAAATCCAAAGGCGTCAAATCGCAGAATCTTGGAGGCCAATTGACATCAGCCAATCGCAAAATCACATGTCCAGGAAATTTCTCTTGCAAAAGAGCTCGATTTGCATGTGTTACGTGACTGGTTGCTCCATCCTGCTGGAACCACATATCGTCAAGATCATAATCTTCGATTTTCGTAAAAAAATAATCGGTTAACATGCGGCCATAGCGCTTAGAATTGACAGTAACGGTTCGTCTTTGGTTGTTCTCAAAAAAATACCAATCACACCACCAGACTACAATGCGCACCAAACAGTGACTTTTTCCGGGTGTAATGGCTTTTCTACAGTCAATTGTGGATTTTCTGAGCCCCAAATTCTACAGTTTTGCTTATTAACGTATCCACCAAGCGAAAAATGAGCTTCATCACTAAAGAAAATTTTGTTCGAAAAATCAGCATCGACGGCCTGTTCTTCCAACACCCAATTTGCGTTGTCCATGATCAGCAGGCTTTAGCTCTTGTGTCAAATGGACTTTAAACCGGATGAAAAAGCAAATCTAGATGCAAAATGCGCCATAAGATAGGCCTAAATGTTGAGCTCGACGAGGAATTGACAAATTTGGATCTTCTTCCACACTTTCAGCTACAGAAGCGATATTTTCAGCATTGCGAATGTTTCGATGATGCACAGGGCACAGGCCTTACAATATCAGTAACAGATCCAGTTTGTTTAAATTTATTTACTGTATTCAATATGGTTTGCTTTATAGGACGATTATGACGACCATAATCTGCTCGTAAAGCGCGAAATGTGGATAATGCAGAATCACTATTTTTATAATAAGATTTAATAATTTTAACGCGTTAGTCGATTGCTAATTGCTCCATATTCTTAAATGGCAGAATGTCAACTAAATAAATGACAGCGTACTTGACGTTTATCTTTGACAGATGTCGGTATACAGATTTTTACTTTATCAACCTCCAAATGGATAGCCTTGTACTTTAAAGTGAATTTTACTAATTTCAGTTTCATAATAATTACTATTTTGTCATCTTATATACTACCTAATTATTCAAAAATCATATAAATCCACTCGTTATGACTCATAATTGTCATAAGCACTGTGAAAATAAACAAAAATAAATGTTTTTCTTTAATTTTGAAATTTTTTTTCTTTTTAGTATTATTGTTATTATTATTGAAAAAAATCCTGTTTGTTCCTTTTACCTACTAGATATATTTATCAAAAAATTACAAAAAAAACTGCACTCCAAAAACGAAAATTTTATTTTTTACTTGTCGTACGACATTCTTTGTTCATAATTTCATTTCTCATTTTAAGAAAAAATGAAATTTTCCCATACTCTCCAGTAGTCATAAACACGATTTACAACCGCACCGAACGCATTTCGTTTTACACATCACCTCGAGGTGAAACTAATATGAAAAGATGCAAAACAGTAGCGCAAGACGACAAGAAAACCTCTATTCGTACTTATCACTCATCTCCATAAGGCTTTTCACTGAAAATCATACCGATAAGATCGCAAACTGATGGCTACCTGCTGAGGGCGTGTCAATAAATTGGGCGTTTCCTTAAATTCTGATTGGTTAAAATGAAAAAGAGGGGACGGATCGATAGATAGGAGGGATGCTGACAGTTGAGAATCGGTCGTCAGTCGCTTGTTTCGTATCGTAAAGGTCGCATCGTATCGTGTTTCATAATTTTTTCTTCTTTCTCTCCCTCAAAACAAAACAAAACAAAAAAAAATTCGTGTATTTTTTTCCGGTCATTGTGTGCAGTGATACCAACAAAACAACATTATTTTTTTTTTGGAAAGTGTGTCTTTAAGTGTGTGTTAAGTGCAACAAGTCAATCTGGCGGCCTACCTTGAAGGAGGGCCGACTTGCACCTCTGTCGGGGCCCTTACACTTAGGGCCGGACTGGCCCATGTGCCTATCGGGCCCAGTTCTAATTATATACAACATTCAGCACACAATATAGGTCAGTGACCATCAAAAGTGACACGCAATTGCCGACGGTCTCTGTGACCAATTGAAAATTTCAAGCTATTTATCCGCAATCAAAAAATGAAAAAAACACAAAACAAAAATTGTGATAAGAATTTTATGAAAAGCCCACACTAAATTCACTTCTAACCTGAATACATATCATTTTCTTTTGACACAATACCTACTAATTTAAATAAAACATCACATGGGAGGAGGACTTTACTTTAGATATATTACTGAAGATGGCAGTCAGAGAGGAAACACATTTTTCAAAAAAAAAAAAATTCTAAGTAAGCCTTGTACAATTTCCGCTTGACGTTTCGTGTCTCAGCCACCTTCGTGATATTTTTTGAATTGAGAAAGTCTCACCAATCATGGCTACGCTTGATTTATATTAACAAAAAAAAAAAAACACACCAATGCGATAGTGTTTTGTTTTAAAAGTTAAATCACGTGATTTTCTGTTGAAAAAATAATAAGTTTGTTACACATTTTTTCCACAATTATTGTTAGTTATCTTAAATTATATCCGTTTTTGAAATTAGTAAAATTTCAGTTAATTGTCAAAATAATTAAAAAAAAATAATTTCTACAATAATTGTTGTAACAGAAAAATTTCTAAACTCTTAGAAACATTGTGTCTTACTACAAAGACAGTACGTGATAATTTAAAAATTTGTAATTTGGTTGTTAGGCAATGAAAAATATTGTTTATAACCTCAAAACAGTAATTACAATATTAAATTACAAATTGAGTTTTAATTTTGAAATTAAATTTTTTTTGTGACAGAATTGTAAATTTTGACTGAAAGCCTACCTATATTTAGAATATTTTCGCTCTCATTTTATTTTTAATTAATTAATAAAATCTAATTTTATAATTTATACAATTCTAGACGAGTGTTTAATATAAATTTAATTAATTTGATGTAATTTTATTATGTTTGACAAGTTTACACCTCTGTAATTATCTCATATTTGTTTTGTTGTCAACACTGAAATATATCGAGTGATCAAATAAATTTGTATTTGAATTAAACCTCTGATATTACAAGTACACATAAAATAAATAGATTACAGAGGAAAAAGACAGTTAGTAGCGTCAGTCAGAGTTTGATCCCAAAATAAGAAATTAAAATGTCGTTTCAAGCTTTAAAATTCTTTTAACAAAATTCTAGAAGCACAAAGTAACATTGTCAAAAGAAAAAAATTACTAGAAATAGTAATTTTAAAATGACTATTACCTTTGCCACAGACAATTCTTATTATTTGCGCATGCTCTGAAACTTTTCTTTGTTTTTTCTTATAAAAAAAGATAAAAAGGCAGTTAAGAGCGTCAGCTCAAGTTTGGTTTTAAATCATCCTAAATTACTATTCTGTTTGACAAATACAAAATATTAAATACACTAGTATTTTTTTTATATAAATCTATGAGTTATTACATAATTAAGTTTTTAATTTATTATATCATCATATTAATTATAATTTATGTGTTTTATTATTTAATTACGTTCCTAGTAAATACTTTTTTTTTTCACAAAAGAATACTGTTTTGTTCTAACTGTAATATTTTTTTTAATATGCAAATATCAGGATATAGATAATTAAGATCAAGGCAAGCATTGACCATCTTTTTTTTTATCTGAAATTTGATCTAAATTTGAAATTCTGAAAAAAAATCTGAAATTCTTTACTTTCTCATTTAAATATTCATTATTTTTTTTTAGAATACATACACGTATATCATCTACTATTTTTTGTGCTTAGAGACACTAGCTAATTTTCGTAATATTTTTTTCTAAAATCTTTAGGCATTATGTAAAATACTATTATTGTAGGTACATCTTGCCCCGTTAAGTTACTACATATATATGCCAAAAAAAAATGGTAAACTCGAGGTTTTACCAATAGCAACACCATTAATTATAATATAAATAGATTTCACTGCCTGTTTTATAACAAAAAAAGCGTTCAAGTAACTAATAATCTTAAATTTTTGAAATGCTGATCGACCTGAACCTTTCCGCGCCTTTTACTCTTTTAAAATGATATTCCACTGTAAAAACAAACTCGGATTGACGCTACTGACCGCCTTTTTAAACTAGATTTGGTGCTTGCTATTTGTAATTCTTTAATTTAGAGTGTAAAAAAACAAATTTAAAAGCCGGCGGCAATATTTTCACTTATACCTTTTAGCTCAAACTAAAACAGCTTAATTTGAGTCTTAACTCGGGCTAACGCTACTGATCGCTTTTTTTATTAGTAAATACTGAATTTAGCACGAAAAAAATAAAATTTGGAAGCCAGAAACTGCTGTTATTGTATTTTGAAACACAGTAAAATCTGGTTATAATGACGCTAAGGTAAATGGAAAACAAAATCATATTAAACAAAAGTCTTTAATTACAGATATTATAAACAGATTTCACTGTTTTTAAATTGAAAATGTATTAATTTATTATTTTTGTACCTCCGAAAATTTTTTCTTGTTCTTTTAAACGTCGTTATAATCGATTTCTACTCCGTGTTCAATTAAAAGATTTGACAAATCCAAAAAACAGTTGATAATAGTTTTAATTAAACATGCGATATGCCTAACGACATTTTTTTTTTAAATAAGATATTGAAATGTTCTAGAATTTCAGAAATTTTACATATTTGTAATAACTTCATTTACTTACCTGTACAAAGTAAATTTTAGAAACGTCTTTTTTTTTTCAAAATTAAACATCTATATTCATTTAAAAATCTTTTTTTTTATTGTTTAATGTCAGAATATATTGTAAATTTAACGAAATACACATCGGTAAATATTGCAAAATACTGCAGTTGTTTTATATCAAAATTACATTGACTTCAAAGTAACTTAGTAACGTAATAGTAACCAAAAAATTACTTAATAAATTATTAAAAAGTGTTTAAAATCGCGGAAATTTCAAACGTTACCCTTTATTAGAGAAATATTTTCTTCATTGTAACAAACCACAGTCGCCGTTATAAAGTTTTAAATTGAATGGCAATGTTTTTTCGGAAGCATTTTAAAAAAAAGTAAATATAACAAAAAAATTACTAAAAACAATAAGTGCGCAGTTTATTTTCACTTAAAAGACGTAAATTAGGTAACTTATCGGTAATATTTACTATATCAAAGAAGCAAACACTGACTGTGCTACTCGGGTACTTACCTTTCTCAGGAGCTACGAGTTTTTTTTTTTTTTAATTTTAGAGTGAGTAACTGTCGCCTACGGCTCTCAAATTTACTAAAAAAAAGTTTCAGCAAAATATCTGCGTATTTTGTGTTTTTTTTTTAAATAAAATATGAGAGCCCTAGGCGCTAATTTCTTCCCAAAATGTTTGACAATATTATAGAAATCAATTCTTTTGTTTTATTACCAATAATTAACAAAAATACTCTATCTATTTAAAAAATGTAATTATTTTATTTATTATAGTTATAGTATTTAAAGACAAAATTTTTCATTTTTAAGGTTATCTAAACTAATTACAGTATAACAAGAGCTCATATGCATTAATAACCAACAATTTAAGAAAAAAAAAAAACTTTGATGATTGTCTAATGTATTTCTTCATCTCATGGCTAGATAAGAGATATTCTTTTTGAATTTTAGAATGATTAACTAAAATTTTTGAGTGAGAATATTTTTAAAGTAAGATTTAGAAGCCGTAGACGACAATTATTATTATTGCTTTATGCTAAAAATTACTTTATAATAAATAAATCAATCAAAAAATTTGAAAATTAACTGTCGCTTTTGATAATCATTATTTTTTAAAAAATAATTGTAGAAGCTTGAGGCGACAGTTTTTGTAATTAACTGTCATTTGCGGACCTCATACTGAGACAAAAAAAAACCTTTTTCCTTTTCCTAATCCTTATCAGAGTTTCATTAATGCACTCCAAAGTGTTCGTTAATGAACTCTATTAACAAACTGTTATTACCAACCGTATAAATCAATATTTTGACATTTGTAGTAACTGTTGCCAGCGAATTGTATATTTAGTTTAAATAAATAATGTTTATTGAATAAAAACAACAGAAAAAAAGAACAAATAAGAAAATAAAAATTAGAACAAGAACCTTGCCGAGTGTCGTAATAAATACAAATGTCTTAGTTGTTATTAAATACGTGTTACATATACTATTTTTTCCACGATCAGTTAATAATAATCGCGATATACTCACCTTATGTTCAATGTTTAATAGATAACTTAGATTTAAATTTTTTTTTGATAAATCAAAATAAACAAATAAAAGAGAGTCTTTTAAGAACGCGACGTGAATCTTGTGGTGTCCAACACGTTAAAAGAGCTTAAAAAACATTGATTTTTCAACGTATTGAATTCAAGTTTTTTTTACAGCGTTTTATAACAGATTTTTTTTTTTTTCAAAAATAATGATCTCAATCGAATATTCACAGTGTATAGTAGGCAGATGGCAGGTTGCTATAAATGTAAATTTCGTTGTTTACCTACTGTTTTTATAAAATTACAGACTGTCAATTTGGGTTCTGTGATGAAGGAACACAAAAATAAGTGATTCTGAATTTGATTCCGACATTGAAAATGCTGCGAATGCTGCACTAATCACCCTAGTGCCCAAAAAAATGAAAGAAAATTTACAATCAAACATACAGGAAATTTGGTAATTGGTGTGAGGAAAAAAAATGTAATAAGTATTGAAGAAAAGGTATTTTTGGCGTATTTTTCGAAATTATCCTCGATGTATAAGCCGTCTACTTTATGGAGTACCTACTCAGTGCTAAGAACAATAATATATCTTAAGAAGAATGTAAATATCAAAAAATTTACAAACTTGATTGCATTTCTAAAAAGAAATGCCAGTGGGTACAGTGCTAAAAAATCCAAAACATTCACCAACCAAGAGATGGAACGTTTCATAAAAACAGCTGATAACAAAGACTATTTATTGGCAAAAGTTGTGCTAATTACTGGGATTTTTGGCACGTTACGCAGAGAAGAAATTAGTTTTTGAATGTGAAAGATATAGAAGATTGTACATACAAGATTTATTAGAGTGAAGGCACCGAAAACCAAGACAAAAATTTCACGAATGTTTACAGTAACTGAAGGATTTGTAGATGGAATTAGTTTCTTAGAAATTTTCCGCAAATACGCACAGCTTTGACCTTCTCATTCCAGGTGCTGTACGCTACCCGTTGGTATAAATACTAATAGAGGTTGCCTAAAAAATTGAAGAATGTCTCTTCCTTCTAAATACAAACGAATATACAGAACACTGCTTTCGCCGTTGTTCAGCAACACTATTAGCAGATTCAAGAGCAAATATTACATTACTTAAAAGACATGGAAGATGGCCATCGAATTCTGTTACGGAAACTTACATAAAAAACTCTGTTGAAAGCAAAAACGCAATTTCGATAAAAATTATAGGAAAAGAAGAAACTGTATCAAAGAGAAGAAGAATCTGTGAAAAGAATAGCAAATCTGAAGTGGTGAATCTATAATTTAGTCACTTAAGTAATTGTATTTGTCATGTTTATAATAAATAAATAAAATAAAAAATGTATTTTTCATTTTTGAGCACTAGTTCGTAAAGGTATGTCATTTAGCAGTCAGAATGACAATCAAAAAGTCACTGTTATAAAACGCTGTAACAAAAAAAATTTTAGTCTCTCTATCATCCATAATTAAAAGAAAAATTCAAATAAAATAAACTGTTTTGCGAAAGTTTTTGCTTGATGCACGATTGCTCGTAGAGTTAAATTTTCGATTTTTCTTTCTGATTATTGTTATAATATTGTATTCTTATTGGTTACTAGATTTTTCTAAAAAAAAATTGTAATATCTTAAAAAATGTCATCAATTAAAGTATATTAGTAAAAAATATTTTAATTTTTGTATAAATTATTATCAACAATCAACGAAAAAATATTGTAATCAACTCGTACATCAACTTGTTATATTTTTATTGTCAAATTTCGCTATTTTCTGTAAATTTAATATAGTTTAAATCACTTACCTATTTCAGCTGAATTTTCGTTATTTTTATTATTTTTCAGGTCGGTGCGAGCCAGCCGCCGGTATGTTGATAACCTGCGCAGGCTGTGACAAAGCAATCCTGGATAAATTCCTGCTGAATGTCCTGGAAAGGACGTGGCATGCGGACTGCGTACGCTGTTTTGATTGTCACGCCCCTTTAACAGACAAGTGCTTTTCAAGAGAATCAAAACTCTTCTGCCGAAGTGATTTCTTCAGGTATATATTACAACACTGTAACAAAAGAAAAACATTTTTTTTTCCCGTATATACAAACACGCATAATCTTTCTAAATCTTCCATGAAAAACCCATCAATCTGTCAAAAGTTGAAGTGATTTAAAATCGCTTTAAGGCGCTCCTAAATCCACGTTTTATAGACCGTATTTGGCCTTGGATTTGTTGCATTTCTGCGGTAGAAACAAGGTCGAAATTATAAAAATACAGGGTGTATCAGAAAAAAATTTAATAATCAAGTTTATTGTGCCTTCCTGAAAATTACACAAAATGACACAACTTTTTTTTATTTGTTTTACAACCACGATTTAAAGATAACGTTAATTTTTTTACACTTCAAACATTTGTGATAAGATCAAAGTTAGTTGAAAAGAAAATTGTTTAATTTATTGCTTCACACACACAAGAGACTTGATAAGAAAAATATGACACACGTTTTTTATTTTTTATGACATTTTGTTAGTCATACTGAAATCAATAAATTATATAATCAAAGACATGTTTTAATTGATTTTATCTATTAAAACAGCCAATCACAGAAAGTTATTACATTATTTGACAGTTGATTAACCAATCAAAAAATTTGTTTACAACTCATGACAACTAATAAAAAATTTGAAAAAGACAGTTGCTTGGTAATACTCAAATTGGTTATAGAAAAATATTTTTTAATGTAATTTATTTTAGAATATTAAAATTTCATTTTAAAATAAATATAGAAATAATGGAAAAATATAAATAATAGATTTTTAGAGTACAAAATTGTGTTTTTATTAAAATTTTAATTTGTTTGAAAGCTTTCTATGATTTGCAAATTAACAAACATATTTTACAGTTTTTTAATAAAATATTTTGAGGATTATCTAATAATAATAATATATAAAGCATCTTCAATAAAAAATTGTTAATTCATTTTATTGATTGAAGAGAAAAAAATCAAAAATTCATAAATGCAACTATATAAACTATCCTTTATTTCTAAATACGGCTTAGATTCAAAACAATTTGATGCTTTATGTAAAATCCTTACAAAAACAATCACATTTTAAAACCAAACTTGGACTGACGCTACTTGACTGCCTTTTTAAACTACATTTTACTGCTACTACAACTACAATTAATAAGATTTTGTGTGCAAAACATAGAATTAAATATTTTTATTGTAAATTCTTGTCAGTATTTATTTTTATGTTTTGAAATATTTATTTATCCTTGATCTAGGTTTAATTCTTTTATATATTTATGTAGAAAATTATAAATTTAACATACCTAATGTATAAAAGTACACCTTTCCTAAAACTAGAATTTACTAATTTTAGGTCGAAATATAATTTTAGTCACGGTGGCCAAATTTTTAATATATTTGCATAGCTATTTTCTTTTGTCTACAGTTACTCTGCTATTTTATTTTATAAATATGTAAGCGATAGTTGCCAAAATATTATTTAGAATTATTTTAATTGTAATATATGCAATGAAAAAATAAATAATGACAATAGTGGCTAAATTTTTAGTGGTTGGATACACTAACTGTACTATTTTTCTTTAAAATTGACTCCTAAAACCCTTCAAATTTATTTTAAAAAAGAACTATTTAGCAGCTGTAATCTAAATTTACAGTCGGTACACAACAAAATTAGCTACTGCAACTACGAGGGATGTTTCTAAAGTTCTGGGAATCGTGCTCTACTTAAATAACACAAAACTTATGGTAATTATATAGGTAACAGACAACTCTTGACATGTTTATGCAGCTATCTATTACAATATTGTTTAGTATAATTTACGTAGTCGCGCTATTTCGTAGCCCTGTTTTTGAACCATCGAAAACGCGGCTAAATTTCAAAGAGCAACAATTTTTTTGTGGAAAAATGGTGTAAAATCTTCAGAATTTATTCAACATCGGCAAGAAGTGTTTAGTAAGTCTGCAAAATCTAAAATTACTGTATTTTGCTAAATCGATTGTTTTAAAACTGGTAAAACATCATTAGAAGACGATCCCCGCAGTGGTCACTCGAGTACCTCGGTAAATGAAAGAAACATTACTGTCGTGAAGAAACTACAGAAAGAAGACAGGCGAAAGACTATTCGTTGAACGAGTGTACGTCTAGGACTAGGTATATGACAAGTTTATAATATCTGACTTGTTTGTATAGACGTAAGCAAGGTTTTAACCCACTGGGTACATACCAAGACTGTTGGGATCGAAAGAGAAACTTCATAAGTATGACTTATCAAAACTGTTAGCTTGTTATAGAGATAAATTTAAGCAACAATTAACAGTTTCTGACAAAACATTGATTCTTTATTTTAATCCTCTAAGACCAAAAGTCGATATAAAAAATAACGTAAACCCGAAAAAGGGTCTTCATTTAAGGCGCGTGCAATCTAGTTTATTGCAAAACTCATGCCGTATTTCGGACTTGCAAAAGATTTATTTTTATAGATTACCTCGCGCAATGTGCTACAATTAACGCAAAATATTATCACTCCGGCAGAAACTTGTCAAAAAACGACCTGGAAACTTGCAGAAGCGTCCGAATGCAAGACCTTACACTGTCCAAAAAACAAAGGATGTTTTGAACGATTAACGATAGGAATTGCTTTAGTATCCACCTTACTTGTCGGATCTGATTTTCATCTGTTCCTAGAACTAAATTTTGTTTTATAAAATGTGTCACAAATAGGTAGAATGAAGAGACACCGAAGAAGTTCTTCAAAAACAGTTTTTAAAATTTAGAACATCGTTGAGAGAAATGTATTCAGTTAAACAAAGATTATATTGTAAAACTACATCACAATATTTACAAAAATTAACAGATTACAGCTAAATTCCCAGAACTTTAGAAACATCCCTCGTAAAATTATAAATCCTTGATTGATTATTTAAAATTTAAGAACCAATTTTCGTATTTTTACAAAATAACCCCAACTTTTTTCTTTGTGTCTATTTTTCTTAACTAAAAAAATAAGCATTATAGTAGTTGACTCTCTTGTTAGAGTTCTACTTTTCAAAGAAATATGGTTTTAGTCACAATGGTCATATTTTGCTTAGACAATTATTACGATTATACAACTGAAAATTTCTGTATTAAATAGATTTTTATTAAAATAAGCTCTTCTTATGTAAAATTATCCGAAAAGTACGAATTTTATACTAATTTTTGGTGACTTTTTAAAGCAACTCAAAAAATTTGCAAATTTTGACATCTCTAAATGTTTTAAAATTCAAACTATTTTTAAATATCTGGCACGATTTGAAAGGAAATAACCGGACAAATTGTTTAAAAAAAGACACTTTAAATTTCTTTAAGTTTAAATATTTTTTAAACAAATCTTCAGCTTTTCGAAATTTTATCAAAAAAAACAAATATCAAATTCATTTCAGGTTTTACATTTGAGGTTAGAAAAAATTAAATTTTTCAAAACTAATTCGAGGTCAAAGTTGTAATTACTATAGTAAATTTTTCATATATAATTTCTAAAAAAATCAATGACATGTTTTGAATCTTATTACAAATGTCCTTTAGATGTGTTTAAACTTTGTTAGACTAGCAACACTGTAAAAAAAAATTATTTTTTTTTTCACTTTTTTAAGCATTTCTAGGCCCTAAACAATTACAGATGAAAATAGAGCGTTTTAGAATTTTTGCATTTCTCCAAAACAACACTCAATAGAACAAATAACTTTCATAATTTAGAAAACTGTTTTAATTTTTTTTTTTAATTGTAGAAAAATTATTGCACTTCAAGAATGACTCGTCTTGTTATTAAATCTGAAAATGGAACTAATTTATCATTCGATTGCAATTAAAATTTGTATTTTTTACATTCGAACCATCTGCCTTCTTGTCAAAACACCCATCACCTGCTACCATAATAATGAATAATAATCAAATATCTCTTCGTAATTGTTGAACACTGTCATGACAAAACTCAATGTTTATGTTTATATCCGACAAAGCTAAATTTTCAAAGAAATTCTTGTTTCCTTGAAAACTTTCGGAAAAAAACAATTAATTTCTGTCTTACCCTCATCAATACAATAAATAAAAACCCGACAAACGTTTAAACCTTTCTTTGTTCTCAATTTTTTTTTTGTTTTGTTTTGAAAAAATATTTACAAAACAAAAGCTATGAAAGGTGTAGCGTTGCAAAATATATGAGTTCCACTTCATTAAAAACTGACTTTTGTTATGTTTAGTTTTTTTTTCTAGAAGAGACTCATATTTCGAAAAAAAATCAATCGAACTTTCGACTATTTATTAATTAAATGATAACAATTTAATTAAATTTATGTCTCAATAAATAAATAAAATTTAATTTAAATACGTTTATAAAAATTTATTTTTTATCTAAAAGGGCAAACTTTTAACCTCATAAACTGGTTAATTTGACAGTCACTAGTACCAATACTAATTTGTTGAGAGAAAAAAAAAAGTTTACATATCATGTGCGTGTTAAATAAATTTCGTTATCATTTAATTAATTTTCTTTTATTAACAAAAAAATAAACACCCATTTACGTCAATTCTTATATTCTTTACGACATCCGCATCTCTGATAACGATATAGAAGACTTTTTTTTGGGGGGGAGGTTGTAGTTAGCGATGAATTTCATCCCGCTCTCCTCCCTCCCTCTTCTTTATGATAAAATTCTCTCATTTATTTATGGTAATCGGCATGAAAACGTTTAGGGATGCTTGAAAATAGAAGGGATGAGGGAGAATAAAATAATGTTTGACTTTGAAACCGCCCTTTGGGCCACTTAATAAATTATGGAGATTGTGTAATTAAAGAGCTATTTTTTCAGAAGGGAAGGGAGATGAATAAAATATTTCAGAGGGAGTGATAAGGGTACTTAAAGAAATGAATATTAAAGAATGGATTTTTTCTAGTATTTACGATTAAAAAAAAACATTGGTAATTAGAATAAATCACACCCATTTTTAGTTCTTGACTTAACAAATATTTCAGACAATTTTAGAAATTTTAGTCACAATTTTCGCTTTATTAGACAGAATTTTAGCACTGTAAGGGGCTGATTTCAAGTAAGTATAAGATAAAACCGGTAGTATCTTCGTTTCCATGGAAAAATAAACAAAGTATGAAAATTTGCGATACTACCGGTATTATCTCAACTTGAAATCAGCCCATAAGTCACTTTATTTAAGACTTTTACTCACAAATTTTCTTACAAAAAAAAACAATTATTCAGGGTTATTTTTACAGCTGATTGAAGCTTCTTTTACTTGTTTTTTACTGTTTAATATTAGGTTTGTTTCAACAACAATTCAAAATCAGTTCAGTTATTGTTTAAAATTAGCTTTTTTGAAATTCAAATTAGTAATTCAATCTTTTATTTAATAAAGACAAAGTAATTAGAAACGAAAAGTACAAATTAACCATTTATAAGTTGAAACTAATGTTGTGTATGGGTTCGAAAACCTGTCTACACCTCTCTTATATAGGAATTTATTTAGACACATGATATATTTTTATAAAATAAACTTTGAATTGTTACAAAATAAAACAGAAAATAGATTCAGCTTTTTTTATAAAAAATCTGAGAATATTTTCTTGTTTTTTCTAATAAAGAAAAATCTCTTCTCACATAAAACCTTCTCGTTCTTTGTCCTTTACCATCCATCAAGCAACGAAATATAACCGATTCGTTACGGTATAACCAAACTGTGCAGTGTGTGTCGGTGCTCGATTACGTTTTATTATCAGGAACGGAACGACTGGATTTTCTCTCTTTTCTTGGTGCACACGAGACCGAAATTGCCTTGTTACGCCGAAGGCTTGTTAACTCGAAAACATGTTTGTTAAAGAATACGATTTGAATATTGATCATTATTCTGCACATAATAATAGCCATATCTACTTCTCTCTCGTTCTTTTTCTCTTTCATCAAAAGAAGTTTCGAATTGCTAGTGTGTGTATTATTTTTTTTTTTCTTATTCTAATATAGGTACGTTCGAATTCTGAGAAAGATTATAACGAGATCGGAAAATACATAAAAACGACGTGTTAATAGCTGAGCAGGGTGGACATTTCAGGTGTTGTATTTTAAGAGTGAAATATGGTTATTTCAGGTGTAAATCATATGGTTTTATGACCGAAAAATTTTTTTTTTTGAGTTTATTTAAAACAAAAAATAAAACAGGTCAAAGTAGAGACAAGCTTGCAGAAATTATTAAAAAAATATTTCATTTTTGAATAGTGAAAACTACCAAAAAATTACCTAATTTACGTTTTTTTCGTAACAGTAAATTTTTTTGTTGTGGAAACTTGTTGGAACGATGTTACGAGAATACCTCTTCAAAAGTTACTTTAAAATCGTCCTGACATGTCTTTAACTTGTAAAAACCATTGATATTTACTTTAAAATCGTCAAAACTTTATAGAAAAAATAAATTAGTAACGATTACTTATAGGGAATACCTTCTCAAGAGTAACTTTTAAAGTCGCCCCAACGTATTTTCAACATTAAACACAACGAATATTTAAGTAACAACTACTTAACAAATTTACTTTTTCTAGTTTGCGTTTAACAATAATGACACTAAACTATCATTTTAGCACGTAAAACAGTAACTTTTTCATTGGTTATGTTGGCACCGTAAGTGTAAAAATTACATCTACCGCCTACGCAATGGAGATGATATAAAATAATTGATAAAATTTTAAGCGAACTGTCGGAAATATTGAAGCAAAATATCAGTTAATTAGTAAATCAGTTGAAAACCTTAATAAACTTGACAAATGTCATTACTTCATTAATGCCAACCAAATTTGTCAAAAATCCCAAGTTGTGATAATTCATCAAAAGAGACTCTTATTAGAATGTTTTTTTTGCAAAGCAAAATAGAAAAAATAGTATATTACACTCGTTTCATAAAACGATTTGTGACACTCATTCTATTTGAGCACTCCTCGCTTCGCTCGTCTTATAAAACACGTATAATAATGTACTATTAAAGAAAATATTACTAAATGGTTATAAATACAGTTGTTTTATAGTAGTGTTTTACTTTGTTACTTACAATACGTTTATTAATCGTGACTATAAAGTAATAAAAAACATTCACTTAAAAAAGTTGTCAAAAGTAAGTACAATTGTTAAAACAAAAACATTTTGAAGTATTTCTTACTTAAATTCGGCTGACGTACTATCACTGATAGTTCTCAGAAATGTTAGCATTGTCACACATTATATAGAAAATAAAAAAATACTGAACACGAAAAAAGAAGGAACAAAATGGAATTAGAAATTACAACAACAAACCTATTCGTATCTTATAAACAAGCAAGTTCTTACATCTATTTTTCCCTACATTTTCTTTTATCAAAATCTCGTAACACTCGTGACAACTTATTCAAGTGAACACCTGATATTTAAACAAGTCGCCATGTTGGAAAAGGTACGAGGGATGTTTCTAAAGTTCTGGGAATCGTGCTCTACTTAAATAACACAAAACTTATGGCAATTCTATAGGTAACAGACAACTCTTGACATGTTTATGCAGCTATCTAGTACAATATTGTTTAGTATAATTTACGTAGTCGCGCTATTTTGTAGCCCTGTTTTTGAACCATCGAAAACGTGGCTAAATTTCAAAGAGCAACAATTTTCTTTTTGTTGGAAAAAGGGTGTAAAATCTTCAGAATTTATTCAACGTCTGCAAGAAGTGTTTGGTTAAGTCTGCAAAATCTAAAATTACTGTATATTGCTAAATCGATTGTTTTAAAACTGGTAAAACATCATTAGAAGACGATGCCCGCAGTAGTCACTCGGGTACCTCGGTAAATGAAAGATACATTACTGTCGTGAAGAAACTACAGAAAGAAGATAGGCGAAAGACTATTCGTAGAACGAGTGTACGTCTAGGACTAGGTATATGACAAGTTTATAATATCTTACTTGTTTGTATAGACGTAAGCAAGGTTTTAACCCACTGGGTACATACCAAGACTGTTGGGATCGAAAAAGAAACTTCATAAGTATGACTTATCAAAACTGTTAGCTTGTTATAGAGATAAATTTAGCAACAATTAACAGTTACTGACAAAACATTGATTCTTTATTTTAATCCTAAGACCAAAAGTCGATATTAAAAATAACGTAAACCCGAAAAAAGGCCTCCACTTAAGGCGCGTGCAGTCTCGTTTATTGCAAAACTCATGCCGTATTTCGGACTTGCAAAAGATTTATTTTTATAGATTACCTCGCGCAATGTGCTACAATTAACGCAAAATATTATCACTCCGGCAGAAACTTGTCAAAAAACGACCTGGAAACTTGCAGAAGCGTCCGAATGTAAGACCTTACACTGCCCGAAAAACAAAGGATGTTTTGAACGATTAACGATAGGAATTGCTTTAGTATCCACCTTACTTGTCGGATCTGATTTTCATCTGTTCCTAGAACTAAATTTTTTTTATGAGGTGTTCGACTTGAGTGTTTAACTGACGTAAAATGTGTCACAAATAGGTAGAATAAAGAGTCACCGAAGAAGTTCTTCAAAAACAGTTGTTAAAATTTAGAACATCGTTGAGAGAAATGTATTCAGTTAAATAAAGATTAAATTGTAAAACTACATCATAATATTGACGAAAATTAACAAAATATAGCTAAATTCCCAGAACTTTAGAAACATCCCTCGTAAGTTAAGAAACATTCAGATTTTTTAATGTTCAGAGTGAATTTTTTATTTGTTCCCGCTCGAAACTCCAAAAATAAGCAGCACATTATACTTTGCTAGTTTTCTAAAATTTAATTTTCAAAATTAGGACATAAAGAGTAAGGTTGCCAACCGTCCTTTAATTTTATAAACTGTCCATTAGTCTTTAACATGTGCTTAAAGGGCACAATTTGTCTTTTTATCTATTTTTTTTTACTAGAAAGAAACGAGCAAGCGTTAGAAAATTAACAAACTTATATTTGTAATTGGTTGATTTCAAAAATAAATAATTGGTTAGACGTCTTTTTAAGTCACCAAAATAAATTTTAAGTATGTACGTATAAACAAACAAAAGTTCTATCCAGACTATGAAACCTACGTAAATAAGGTATTTAATGGTAAAAAGAAAAGAACAATAAAGAGAATTATGACGAGTGAAAAAAGAATAACAAAAGTAAGTTCTAGAAAAATTTCAAAAAGTAGAAAAAGTAAAAAATTTGTAGAAAAGATGATCTAATGACCAAAAAAAAAAAACTCGGAAGATTAATACGTATATTGTACAAGAAAAAAAAACAAAGAGGAATTTTAAAATCGTAGTTTCGACAATTCTAAAAGAACTGTAGATTCTAAGCCTATAAAAAAATAAAGAATTACAAAAGCAACGATTGGAAAAGAAGAAGAATAAAATACAATTAAAACAAACGATAAGGGAAGACTTAAGAAGTTGAAAACGTCAATTGGGAGGTCCTAGAGGAACAAAATTTGAAAAAAAAAAATATAAATAAAAGAAACGACTAGGTACTAAAGAAAAACAAAGCTTAATAAAGAATAATCTTTCGAGTCGAATACTGAGAAAAGGAACAATAATTTTCGCTTCAAACACCCTAAAATCACTATTTTAGTTATCTACATTAAAGTTTTTAATAGAATTTAGGAGCTGGGGAAAACAGTTTGTTCTCTTTAAAAATAAAAAAATTACAGAAAATATTTATTTTTGTAATAATTGTCACTTTTGGCTCTCAAAGTGTACATATTTTATGATCCTTTGAGATAGTTGAAAAGAAACGTTTTATTGTTAGTATAAAAAAGACAGTTTCACGCGAGGGTTCATTTTTACTTTTTTATAAACACTGCAAAAACATTTTTTTATATTAGTTGTTCTTCAGCTCACAAAGTAAGTTTAAAACTGTATAGTCCTTCGAGCGGGATGTAGAAAAAAGAGTATAGACGGGAGATTTTGAAATATTCCTATTTAAGGCACTTTTATTTTGGTTTTTGTTACTTTACTACTAAAGTTTTTCCTTTCTTTCACTCCATAAAAAACAATCCTAAATACTCCTTCGACAATGTCCATTATTTCGATATCAAAAAGTTGGCTTTTTCGATATCAAAAAGTTGGTTAATAGAGAGTTGTAAATTAATGTCAACATTGTTGACAATACCTTTGATTTTCCAAAGTTGCTTATCGTTTGTATAACGTGTTGCCTATTTTTAAAATTTAAGGCGGGAGCAAATAAAAATAATTACCTTGTACATTTTATAAAAATCTGAAAAATGCAACCAGTAATATACAGGGTGGGTCTGCTAAAAGTGTTTCTTAACTTTTCTCAAAAACTAGTTATCACATCAACTTTAAAGTTTGGCATTAAAAACTTTGTTTTTTGCACTACACAGGTTTTTTCAGAATTTTTCTAATATTCCTTCTAATTAATAATAATTAATTTCTTCAAAAATATTTAAATATTTCCAATTTTTAACATTATTCTAAAAGAAAAGATGTTAAAGTATTATTTTGTGCAAAAAATATTTTTAAAAAAATGTAGATAACTCGAAAAAATATAAAATTTCAAACTTAAATACGCCATTTTTTTCTAAGAGGGCCCACCCACCCTCTTAGAAATCTTGGTAATACCAAAACACTAGTTTTCAAACAGCCAATTGCAAGCTACTATTCAAATAACCCGGGCAAAAGTGGGCGGTTTTATTACTATACCTTTTGACGATCGGACTCTAGAGGGGTAGGTATTGTCGAGTTACAGCAGTTGGCAGGTTCAGCTTGGCAGTGCTGCACCAAAACGCGTCTTAGGAATCAAATAAATGTTATTATTTTTTAGGGTTATCTACATTTTTTTTTAAATATTTTTTGCACAAAATAATATCTTGAAATCTTTTTTTTTAGAATAATGTTACAAATTGAAAATATTTAGATTTTTTTGAACAAATTAATTAATATTAATTAGAAAGAATATTTGAAAAATTCTGAAAAAATTCACCTGTGTAGTGCAAAAAACAAAGTTTTTAATGCCAAACTTTAAAGTTGATGGGATAATCAGTTTTTGAGAAAAGTTAAGAAACACTTTTAGCAGACTCACCCTGTATAGTCAGATTAATTTATTTTTGTCTACTTGATGGATAATTTTTAATTTTGATCTAACAGTCTACAAAAGAACTTCTTTACGGATTATTTTGGTCTAGTTTATATACAATTTCAACAAAAAAAAATGTTTCTGCAATGTATATAAAAAAAAGTTAGAAACTACGGCTCTGAAATTTTCTTAAAAACATACCTAAAATACTCAAAAGAAAAACCGAAATGTTTGAAAATATAATTTGAAAGGCAATTTACTGTAAAAAACAAATAGAAAGAAACAGTGACTTACGGCTCTATAATTTTATTAAAATAACGTAAAATATGCATTTTTGGGAGTTCTATACTCACACTTTTCTCTACATCTAGTTCGAAGGACCAATAAAATTTTTAATACAAATTGAAAGTCAAAGACAACCATTCTAATGTTTAAAACAATAAGAATGGAAAACAATACAATAAAAACAAAATGTTTATGCTAACATAAAAAAAACTGTGACTTATAGGACTTGACCATAATTCTATTAAAAACGTTTTTGTAAATCGAAGACGAAAAATACAGTAAATTCTACCAACAGGATTAAAAAGCTTTTAAAGTCGCAGGCCATAATTACAAAATCTACATTCTACATCTAGACTTTTCTATCTATAAAAATTTTAAACACAAGATAGAAAAAACTATTGCCTTCGACTCTAAAATTTTATTAAAAACCGTTTAAAATCTTTATTTTTGGAAACCAGAAGCGAGGATTATTGTAAATTGGTCCTTCGATGTACTCAAACGTAAAATATTGTTCTATAAATGTGAGTAAATCTATTTGGTAATCAAATTTATATAATTTGAAAGCCCAAAATTACAATTATAATAAAAAAAAGTTTCTGCAATGATTATATAAGCGAAAAATAGAAAAAACTGTAAGTTTCGACTCGAAAAATTCTATTAAAAAACCGTAAAATACATATTTGTCTCAACATCCGGCTCGAAGGACCAAAATATTAAAATCTGGTATTAAAATTTAAAAATTAATAAAGCCAATCGGTTATTATCAATGTCATTCTAACCAATTTTTCTATAAACATTTTTACTTGTTATTAATAAAATTTTTCTTTTTTTTTCCAGGAGGTACGGTACAAAGTGCGGTGGTTGTGGTCAAGGCATATCGCCTAGTGACTTAGTGCGTAAAGCGCGAGATAAAGTGTTTCATCTCAATTGTTTTACATGTTTGGTGTGTCGAAAACAACTTTCGACCGGTGAAGAACTTTATGTTTTAGACGATAACAAGTTTATATGCAAAAACGATTATTTGAACGGAAATAAGACAGCCGCCATTACCGGACATCATCAGGGTAAGTTCTCATCCTTTCTACTGGTTAAGAAAAAAAAAACAAACACTTTTATAACCCATCAGAAAAAAAAAGAAAAAAGGGTGCACGCCCCTCCTTTATTACACATCAACAATCGAACGAGGGGTAACGACATACACACGACTCGATTGGACACGACTATCATGTGGGAGGAGTCACATGTACTACCTCCCATTTGCACTTTATATAAACTCCCCGCAATTCAATTACAGTAGAGAATCGTGTTGTGGAAAGCATCGTTGCGACAAAAAAAATTTTTGGTTTAGAGATGGGAGTCATTTTTCATAACGTGACTGTTTTTTGGATACCTTATAAATATTTAATGAGATGGTTTTTAAAAGAGCGGCAAACCTAGTCAAATGCTAATTTTATAGTTGTTTTAACGTATGCGAGATGGGGATAATTAACTGTGTTCGTACTGTGTTGTTGAATCGGCACTCTTTTGCTCTGTTTTCAAAAGGTTGAACTATAAACAAAATCAAGAAAGAGGTATAAAGACAGTTGAGAGACGAAAAAAAAAAATTATAATGTGATGATACGACGGATTTAGATTGAATTATTAGTTTGTTAATTGTTTTTGAAATGAATTATGTGTGAACAGAATTTTAATATTAAAACCTGCTCGAGCTTATTTAAAATGACATTTGTTTTAGTAAAAAAAGTGGTATTAAATATATATTTTTTTAAATTTAGATAAACTTTAATTTGAATAACCAAAGATAAATTTTGCAGTTTTAAAATAACTTTTCCAAATAAAACTTTTTTTCTATAAAATGTAGGAGCCTCAGGCCACAAAGAAAAAGCTACAATTTGTCTATAACCATCCACAGAAAATTTGGCCAATATGATTAAAATTTGTGTATAAAAAATAGCATAATGTGAATAACCTGAATTATAATAAAATGACTTAACCTGAATTGTAGAAAAATGACTTAAACTGCTAAAAACTGTCAATAACTCTAAGGAACTATTAACAAGTTTAGTTACAGTGGCCAAATTTCTTATATTTGTATAACAGTTTTCTTGATTTTGACGCCTACTATTTAAAGTTTCTCTGCTATTAAAAAAAAGACTTTATTTAGCAAAGTTTGTGAACCAAAATTTTTTTTTAGAAAGAATTATATTTTACTGCAAAAATTTAGTCACAGTAGCTACATTTTTCGTGGTCGGCTATATTAATTATAGCTTGTATCGTTGATACTACCTCACATTTTTCTTTATTTTATTAAAAAAAAAATCCAATTTGGCATAGTTTGAGAACCGTTATTTAAATTTATAATTGCTATTTGACAAAATTGGCCACTGTGACTAAAATCAGAAGCAATTTTCCCTTGCCAGAGTTTGATTGTTCGAAAAAAAAAAACATAATTTTAGTTGCATTGCCCAGATTTTTGTTGCTGCAGATAGTTATTTTCTTTGTGACACTGTTTTCTACAACTTTTTATTATTAAAAAAAATCTATTTAGCAAAATTTGGAAGCGCAAAGTGACATTTGTTGCTAATTTTACTAGTTTTCAAGTTTTTTTTTATAAATAAGAAACATCTAGTTCCTCGTCTAACATAATATAACTGTTAGAAGAAATATTATTTTAATCACACAGGCCAAATATACTAATTGTAGCTTTTCATTTTGACATTATCGTCTCCGACTCTTCTATTTTATTAACAAAAAAACAATTTTATTAAGACTAAAGATTTTACTAGACTAAAATTATAGATTTTTAAACAATAGATCTTTACCTATTCAAAATTTAAAATGGAACAAATTTTTTGTCTGCTTATCTAAATGAATCATTTGGTTGTTTTCTCAAGTAATAAACATGATAATTATACCATAATCATTATGGTAATTGACTCCCTCGCCAAAGATCTACTAACTGTTCCAAAAAAAATATGATTTCAATCACAGTAGTCAAATTTTTATGACCAAATATACAATTTTCTTTGATCTGTCACCGACGCCGTGTTTATCTTATTAAAAAAAAATTTTGACGTCCAAGTCGACAGTAATAATAAATAATTATTTTTTTTATAATATAACAAATACAAAAATAACCAAAAAATATCGAAATAACATTCCAACAAAAAAACTTCTTACTCGAATATACAAAATTATTTAATATTAAAATTTAGATCAAAAAATAACGTTTAATTTGATAAGATTTTGTCAAATTAAATAACAAAATGTCTTATGCAACCAACAATTCATGAATCTATTAATTTAGGCCAGTTACTAAGCAACCGAATAGATGAAATTCTCATAAAATAACAATTGATAACAAAAATTTTGGGACACACGTTATTAAACATTTCTGTGTATTTACAGAAAAACTGTGCGTTTCAGAGGATTCTTAATTCGATATACTGCTTTTGTATTTTTACCAAATTTTGAAATTTGAATTAAGATTGGATAAATCAGTTGTTGATGTAGTTTGTATCTTTTCTTGGAGAATCTTAGACACTTTCTTTAAGATTTTAAGAGTCTATACTGCTTTATTTGTTGTCCAACGTTATAAGTGTCTACAGTTAGATTATTCTAAAAGCTGCGCGTTTCAAAAGAATCTTAATTCAAGTTTCTTTAAAATTTTAAGAGCTTATGTTGTTTTATATGTAAATCAGCTGTGTAAATGTCAACAGCTAGGTTATTCCAGAAGATGTGCGTTTCAGAAGATTCTTAATTTGACGTACTGCTTATTATATCGTCTTGATTATATAAAAATTGGATAAATTGATTGTAGTTTTCTTAAAGAATCTTAACCATTTTCTTTTGTTATTTTCTTTTTTAAAAAAAGTAAAATCATTTAAAAAAGATTCTAATGTGACTAGATAAATAAAAACAAAGATATTTGTTAGTAAATAATATAAATAAATCAGTATTAAACAGCGGTTTATTCAATGTAATGCATTCACCTTGTATTTTTTTTCTCGAATAAAATTTTATCAAGCGAGAAACAATTTAGGATTAAATGTAGGTCAGTTGTCATTTCTATTTTTACCAAAATTTATGTCTTCATCTAATCAATTGTCTTACTTGTGAATTAAACACTATAAAAAAAATTTCATTTCAGATAATAATTAAAACGCTGTTGAAAGTAGAGTGATAGGCGGCGATTGTATAAATCATAATAGATACAGGTATTAAAAAAAAAAAACTCTTATAATGTTCTAAATTTTGCAATAAACACTCATGTTATTGAACTTTTCGAATAAATTAATAACTTATGAATAATAAATGTTGGAATTTATAATAACAGAATGAAACATGACTAAACCACTAATCGGTCAAGATTATAAACCCGAAAATTGCGGTTAAAATTGTAAAAAATTACTTAGGTATCCAGTCAATAGAGAAAGTCATCTTTCAAATAATTTTAGAAAAAAAACACAGATTAACGTACCTTAATTGTCGAGATTTAACCCCACTTCATCGAGCTTAAATTTCACTTAATTTTAGAAACGTCCGACCGAATTAACTTTAACACGTTTAGAACTGACCTGCTCTAAATAGATTTACCTAATGAAATAGGTATCAAAGGAGAAACAGTGAAGCTTATCAGGAAGACAAAAAAATCTGCAAAAAAAGAAAAATTTTATCTTATTTGATAACAAATTATGAGAGATTTACGATAAAATTTTGTATTTTACTTGTGTGGAGTCACTGAAAGAAATTAGCCACAAAGCCAATATAATTATTTAAATACAGTAATGTCCGGTTATAACGAATAGTTTTTTTAGTTGAAGACAGAAATTTGGCAATATTATATACAACTCGAAATTACAATTTTAGTCACAATGGACACGTTTCTTGTAATCCAGTATGTACAGCATATTTTTTTTTTTTGACACTGTCATCTGTGGCTCCTCAGTTTTATTTAAAGTAAAATAAGTTCTATTTAGCAAATTCTGCGAACAGAAGGCCCACAATTGTTGCTAAAAATCTTTTAAAACCACTCGTACCTATAATTGTTTAAATAAATAACAAATACATATCTAATCATTCTAGTCTCTAGTTTAAAATCTTCTCATCTTAAGAAAATCTATTGTTTAAAGAAATAATTTTAGTTACAGTGGTCAAATTTTCAACTAAAAATTTCTATGTTTAAAAGATTTATAAAAATATATTTTTTTTTACGAAAAATTTGACCAATAATTACAAAGAAAGTCTTATTTTTTGTAGCCAGGTATATTAACTGTAGCTTTTCTCTCATTTTTTTTTATTTTACTAAAAAACATCTATTTCGCAAAATTTGATAGCCATTCTTTCAATTTATAGACACTGTGACTAAAATAGTAAATTTTGGCTATTAAAAAGAAAAACAATTGTCTTTATTTAAATAAAATATCCAGTCGCTCCCTTTTAATCCAAATAAAAAACTTCAATTCAATTTAAAAAATTATGATTCTAGTGACTGTAGCCAAATTTTTCGAAATATTTTTGTAACTATCGCTTGCGGTTCATATATTTTTTTTTAAAAAAAGTTTTATTTCGCGAAATTCTGGACGCAATAGGCGCTAGTTCTTAAAAAAAATGCTTTAAATGTACTTACTTAATAATTTTTTTGAGAATCGTTTTAACTGAAGACTACTGTATTTCTATATATTACCATTTTAATTATTATTTTAGAAAAAAAAACACTTATCAAGCTAAAATATAAAATCTATCATTTAAAAAAAAAATACTTTTATGATTCATTTTTATTGTTTTCACAAGGTGAAAAATGTAAAATATGTGTTTTTAAAATTTTTAATAATAGAAGAATTGCACTTATTTGAATAATTTATAATAAATTATGCAAAAAATAATTTCAAAGTGAATAGAAATTGAACAAAAATCTCGTTTTTTTTTCGAAATTATTAATTTCGTCACTCTGTTTTTGAATTATATCAGAAAACATCTAGAATAGTCTCATGTTTGACCTTGGCACTATATAAACAAGTGTAGGGCTTTAAGTAAAGACGGAAATAGAAGTGCGTTATACAATTTTTTAAATACATCGTTTAAAAATCCAACAAGAAACCTAATTTAAGTCATCAAGATTATTTTTATTTGAAAAAAAAAATATGATTTTAGTCATAGTGGCCAAATTGACACTGTTTTTTCTTGTAAAAAAAATGTCTGTTTAGTAACATTATACATTTCAATAATAAAATTTCGAAAAAATAATAACAATAAAACATAATATCTGGTATTATTTACAAAGATTACACTTATTACAAATTTTATTACTTCCACAAGGTGTTTACAAATAAAAAAAATTTGAAATATGTGTTTTTAATCCTCTAGAAGAATAGACTTTGAATAATTCATTAAATAGAGAAATTATACAAAATTTAATACGGAAGTAGGCAGTCTTAAATCGGATTTGTCCAATTAGAAAAATCAACACAATTTTTATTTTTTGGGAAACTTGTTCCTTCTCATCTTAAATATATATTTTTTTTAGATATTTAATTATTAATAATCTACGTATTCTTTTTTTGTTGTTAAAAATTTTTGTTGGGCGCCTATAGCGACACGTTCAGCATCACGAAACCGCGCCATCATCATCATCATCAGAACCAGAGATCAGACAGACAGCATTCAAAAAGACCTTGATGGAGCGTGGTACGTAAAACCACGGAACATGGGCATTTCACGCTACGGGTCCGTAGACACACTCAGCCAAGTGTAACGTGTTTCGTGTTAAAAATAAAAATATCAAGAAGGTTCAAATGAGAAGAGTAACAACAAAAACATATTCTACAATATTATATACGCAGTGACCCAAAAATCTAAAACAAAAAAAAACTTTTAAATTGTCCTTACAAGGCTTCGTTCCCTTTTTTAATGTCCTTCTTCCACTTTCTCGCCTGATTACACCTTTTTTTTTTTTCGTTTCTTCTCGCTTCTAACCAACAAACCAGCAAGGTCGCCCGATTTCACACCCCTTGATTTGCGAAATCTGAGAATGGCGGTATTTATGACAAAAAGAACCCTTCGAATGTTTAGATAACGAGTATTGCCACCGTCGGCATAAAAATCCCCTTTAAAATAATATTTGTGCAATACACGGGGTAACAACTTGTAACAAAGAGGGTTGTTTTCACAGCCTTCGTGGCGGTTTTAACTTATATCTGTTGTATAGGCTCTAGCTCTCTCTCTGTGTATGTAGAGAAGAGAGCCGCCGAGGGCACAACCCTGGAAATAATGTATTGATCTTTGATTTGATGGTGCTTGGGGGCGGCGACGGCAGCGGCGGTATCCCACACATGTGTATACAGAACGAAAAGGGGGAAAATCCGATAGGTTTCAGGGCAAAAAGCAAAAAATAATGTAAATAACTAAAAATCGGTCTATCTAACTTGTGTAATATTTTTAATATATTTCTAAATTTATTAATTATATTTATTTATTACGCATTTACAGTGACAGATATAAAATTTAGAAATAATTAAATAGTATATTAAAGAACGCGTTTTGAAGTCAACTTTGTGGCACGAATTTAAGTTTTATAAAACGAGAGCAAAGCGCGAGTTTTTAGAAAGAATGGGTGCCACAATAACTTGAGAAACGAGTTCTTTATGCTATTTTTTTCTATTTTGCGCGTTTTACATGATTTTTAAGCAAAAACGTTAATTATTCAATCTTTAGGGACTTTTGCGTTAATATGAAATAGTTGGTAACAAATGTCATCAAAGTGTCAAATGTTTTTTGAAGCGTTTTCAAATTTATGCAAAATAAGTAATTCACAAATGTTTTTTTTTACCTACCGTATCGGTTATTGATTGAATCCTCCAATTGGCATAAACACAATAAGAAAAATCTCCAAAAACATTGCAACATTATTCTTAAATTACCAAATTAATTGCGATTCTCAGCGATCCTCTCATCGTTATTTCAGACTAAGCAGTGCTAGCAAATAACTTGTAAATTATTAAATTCTATAAGAGTTGTAAATTGTCAAAATAGTGACTGAAAGCTGTTTCAGTTTAAAGCTGTTCTAACCTCAAAAAGAAAGTTGAAGTTACCTCATTGTAACCGTCGCTTGTCTACTCCATTTTCAAATGTTTTATAGATTAATTTAATTGCGACACACATACACACAAACATTTTGGTGAAGAATACAACAAAAAAAAGCTTTGATAGAAATTTTGTTATAAATCTTGGAATTGCATTTGGCTATTGCAAAATTGTTTAAATATTTGGGTTTGTAGCCATTCTGGCTGTGTTTATGCTTAAATCAAAAGAACTTATTAGCAGACTTGTTTTACAAATTTTACTGCCAAATTTAGTTGGTTATACAACAGATTCTTTAAAACTATTTAAGTATAGATACTGACAGATATTTTTATTAGAGTTTTTTTTTCAATTTAGGATAAAAAGGAGGTAGTTTACACGGTTCTTATTCTCTCAAATCCACTACATTTTTTACACAACATATTTCGGCCAATTTTCATTGATTATAACCATTTTCAGGCTTAGACATTTATTTAATAAACTCATCTAACTTATTAACTATTGTTTATTCGCCATTTTGTAAACGATATAGTCAAAATGGCGAACAGACAACAGTTGAGTCAGATGAATTAATCAATAAATGCCTAAAGATAGCTATAATCAATAAAAATTGGCCGAAACATGTAGCAAAAACAATGAAATGGATTTCAAAGTATAAGAACTGTGTAAAAAAAATCATTTTTACTTTAAAAAAGATATATTTATATCCTTGTCATAAGTAACATAATAAAACAGTGTTGCCAACTTATTTGTATTTTCATAATGTGTTTGTTTAAAACAACTTCTGATTGACAGAAAATACGCGCTTTTTAACACTTCCAATATAAAAAAAAATGTATTAAATTCTAATTCTAATTTTCGGCTACGCCTCGAGCTAAAATTTCTATATTTTTTCATATTTAAACTTGATTTTTGACTTGCACGTTTCTAGAATGATAATTGTCTGTCTTCTTCTTCAATACAAAATATATTTAATTTAAAAATTGAATAAAATTTACTTAAAGTGGTTACAAATCTAATTTTTTTGTTATTTTCTGTAGTGCATCAAATTTTAATTACAACTCTCGGCTACGCCTCGAACTGCATTTTTCCGATTTCATTAAAAAAAAGAGATTTTGTTATCAAAATAATCTAGATTCTAAATAATAAACAGCTTTAAGAGATTCTGATTTGTTGGTTGCACTGATAAAAAAACTAAATTGATATTTTATTTTTTTAGGTGCCGATGCCGATTTGAAATTAGCCATTTTGAATCCTTGTTTTAGATTTCCAAAGCCAATTTAGTTTCTATTATATATATGTTGGAAGGGAGTGGAGTATAAATAAAAGCAATTTTTCAAAATTTAGAGAGACAATTTAAAGAAATGATTTTCAAACGACCAGAAACAGCAAATTCTCATCCGTACCTACCAACCAAATAAATCAAAACACATTTGTCAATTTCGCCTACTCTATAATTTCATCTATTTTAAAACATCAAAGGTACTTTGCGCCACTTGTCTGACCATCATTTTATTAATTACCATCATTAATAATTCTCACTGACAATTTCAGAAAAAACAAACTACACAAAAACATTGTTTTCTTCTTAAAAAAAAAACAAAAACAAATTTTCCCACACCTTTATATATACCTCACACTCATCCTAAGCAATATCTCACATTAAATTGGTTCCACCACTTGCTAGTAACATATTAATAACACAAAGTGTTAATAAATATTCACGTATTTATTATTTATGTTTCGCATTATATTAGTTTCGGTGTGTGGGTGTTTTGGTATAACACACACACACACAGGACTTTTTTTTTTTTTATTTTGATGATGAAGGTCCTCGCTAGAGGCACACTGCTGCACTTCAACTCTCTGACACTGCACTGACACCAAAAACGATAAGGGTTAAAGGTCTTACCACAGGGTATAAACACAAGACAACCGACATCATATACAGTTATAGTCTTTTTTTTTAATTTTAAAATTATATACATATACAGGGTGTTTTTTTGTTTTTTTATCAGGTGATGGGTCCAGTTCCGAATTAGAGATATTTAAAGGAATCGCACCCGTCGCTAGCGCTTCACCAACGTTCAATTTCAAATCAAGTAAGTTAAAAGCATTTTTTTTATTTATTTAGTCATACACAATGCATGTTTTATTAAACACCCAGTATATGATATAATTGTTTTAATAATAAAAGTAATTATTTGCGGTTTGCAAATAATTAGATTAATTTGATTATTTAGTAATTTTTATTCGGAAAATTTTCTAAATCAGTTATTGTTATTCAAATGGAAAAAATAAATAAGTGTTAATTACTTATTTTACTAAATTTGTATCATTGTTTTATAGATTACAAAATAATTGTTATTAAAACAAAATTCTTAAAAATTTGAAATATTCACAACTTGTTTTTCAAATTTTTTGTCAGAAAACTAGGTACTAACTAGTTTAAAAAAATTAAAAAATCTGAATCTAGAAGGTCCTTAGATCCACTAATTGATTTTCTTTCAAATAGTACCAAATATTTAAAAAACGGTTCATTAGTTTAGCAATTATAGCAAATCAAAATTTTCAAAATTTTGGACACCTAAAATTCAAAAATTATAAGTTTTTAGTAAAAATTAATGTAAAATTTGTGTTTATTGTACAATATTAAACGTAAAACAAGTTTATTGTTAAACCAATTGTTAAATACAGAAATTTTGTCTTTAAATATGTATAAATGTGTTACCGAATTAAAAAAAAATATGAAAATAAAACCAAAACATTTTTTATATATTATATAAATAGTAATCCACTAAATTCTTTCTCGAATAATGTCAAATAATTAAAAATCTGTTGATTGGTTTAGCTATGCAATTTAAAAATGTCAAAATTTTGATTTTTTTCCTTTTTATATAGAAAAATTGTTTTTTTTTTTTAATTTTTCTAAAACTATTTTTTCTTATAATAATAATTTTAACACCAATGGTTGGTCATTATCAAATTCCTCTAATCATTTTATATAAAAATATCTCAAATAAGTTTTATTCTGAATGGTAGTGTTTTCAAAAATCGACAAAATTTGAAAAACACAAAAAAAAAATCTAAAAAAGTTTCAAAATTTAAAACGCTGTTTGATCCGCTAGCTAATTCTCTTTCGAATGTTGTTAACTATTTGAAAATCGCTTTATTAACTATTCAAAAAAACAAAAAATTTTTGGTTTTTCTAAAAAGCCACCAAAAGTTCAAAAATTTAGTGTCAAATGTTTAATTTTTAAATATAAAAATTTTCGGTAAAATAATAAATAATAATAGAAAAAAAAATGTCCACTGTTATTAAAATCATAAATTTTCAAACAATCTGGAAAGAAAGTCATTTAGCATAATTATGTTTATTACTTTGATTGAGGGCCGATTTCATAATCAACATAAAAGTTTTATTAATTTAATTGACGTTTAGACTGTAACTGTCATTATGACAATATACATCGAAAAATACAATCTAAAGTTTAAGTTGATTATGAAATCGGTCCTGGGAGAATTACAAATGATTCTTCTAAGCTGACCAGATAAATAAATTTCGAATAGCTGAAAATCTTATTTGAGCATTTATGATTTTAGTCACAGTGGTAAAGTTTGCTATCAAACTTTCAGAAAGTTTGAAGAAAATCTTCTAAACCTAATATGATTTTTTTTTTTGAAATTTTTAAGCTAATAATTTTGTGAATATTAAACAGATTAAATTACTCTTTAAAAAAATCCGAAATTCTTTATTGAGATGAGCGGATTATAAACGACTGTAAAGTGATTAGATAAATAACCAAAAACCTTGTTCAAATATTTATTATTTTAATCACAGTGGTCAATTTTTTTTCGTATAATTCGTTTAATATTACGTAGGAAAAACCCATTTTTAAAACGTTATATTAAATATAAAAAATCTCGGTTGTTTAACAAAAAATTTGACTATTGTAACTAGAATTTGAATTTTTGGAAGAATAAATCTACTATTTGTGTTAAGCAAATTTTGGCATGTTCGAATATAAATATAAAAAGTGTTCATTTAAAAAAGTTGTCAAAAGAAAATGCAGTGAAAAATAGATGTCAAAACTTGATACACTGTAACTAAATCATTTTGATTGTTTTCGAGTGTGTTTCCGAGTTATTTTCATTTTTAATTTCATTTTGTTCCTTCTTTTTCGTGTTCACTTTTTGTTTGTTTTAAGTTTTAGTATTGTTTATTTTTGAGTTTAGTTAATTGTTATTTTGTCGCAATAGCTAATTACATTTTAGAGCACCAAAAAGTTACTTTCAAAGGTTGAAGGCGAGTGAATCTATTCGATGGAACACAGAAAAGTCAAGTGATTTTGTTCACAGAATGTTAACATTTGGAATTCGGCAAATACCTGCATTGGAAATATTTCCCCATCGAAGTTAATGAATAATTATTTACAACAAATAAAAAAAATCACCCTGTATTATCAATAAATTTTCAATAAAAAATTTTTTGATAAAATATGAAAGCCGAAAGCGACAATTAATTCTAAAAAATTATTCACCATAATTTTTAAAATCAAAATGCGACAACAAAATTTTCAAAAACGACGGTTGTTTTCGGCTACAATACGTAGTTTAATGTGTGTTTAATCATTATTAAACAAATTTTCTCTATTTTTTTTTAGATAAAAATTATGTCAAAATGCAATTAGTCATAAACTGGGACCTATTATTCAAATCACGGCTTCATCATTTTGAAATAGCTAAAAATAGGTGTCGTTAAGCAAATTTGCATAACTCAGCTGTGGCAATAATTAAAATATATTTGTACGTATTTCCATCGACAAAATAACAATAATCAGGTTATTTAAATTACATAAAGTCAGTCTAGTGTAATTATTAGTTTTTGTTTTATAGTCACACAAAGTCTATTAAAATGTCCGAATTCTAAACGTTTATCAAACTTCAAAACTGTAATTTCTTGGATCTTTTTTCTTCAAAAAATTGATTGATTAATCTTTTAATTTTTGATACAATGTTTCGTCAAATAAAATAAATCACCCACTAGAATAAAGTAAACACATGTAAGTCTCATCATTTCCCCTCTCTTCCGTATAAATGTTTACACGAAAACTTACACATGTTTGTCTAATTCTCGAGTGGTAAGTTGTTAGAGAAGGGTGTAAGTTATACACCAACCACTCACACTCACACATACATATATATCTAAGTGTGAAAGGGGTCGGTTGATCAATAATCACCGTCAAGTAGTGTGTTTCTATAAGGGTTCACCTCAAATAAACATAATCGATATGGTGAAATTTCGCGACCTCGCATTCTTCTAGTTATAATAATACGCGCGGACCAATTACTGAGGCCCGTACCTAACCGGTAAACTGCATGGGGTCTACGTCGTTGAAACAGGCCCCAATTAGTACCGAACCTGCTGAGAAACAAGGCATTAATCACCCCTTTGCCCTCTTACCTCACCCGCAGAGATGGACCAAAATTCAAGATACTCTTCGAAAGAAAGAAGAGAAAAGATGATCGTTCACACCTTCTTGTATATACACCCACGAAAAACGACAATGATATATTGTGACCTCGATGAGAAAAGGTGACCTATGACCGGCACACGACACGATGCTAAGGAGCTAAGGTGGTTTTTTTTAAGTGACAAAATGTAAAGGTTTTGTTCAATAGACGAAGACATAAACTTTTTTTTGTATCTTTGGCCGTTTGCGCAGCGATTTAAATTAAAAGCAGTGATGCATAAATTTTAAAATATTATTTCAAATTTCCAGTGCTGTTATTAGTAAAAAAAAAAAGACTTTTGTATGACAGTAGATTATTTTTGGTAAAATTTTAGGAGCCAGAAGCGACATTTTACTAATTTTAGAAACTGATTTAGAAGCGATTAAAAAATTTTATATATTTTTTTTTTTAATAATTAAAACCAAAGCGGCAATATTTTTCTAATTTTAGAGAGCCGTATAATACAATTATATCAGAAGCTGGGGGCGGTTTTTCCTAATTTTAGAAGTTGGAGGCATTTATTAATTGTGCTCTCTACAATTTATACGTTTACCATATGGGCATATTTTTTTTACAGATTCACTGATGGGTTCAGCGTCGGAAGACGAAGAAGACGACGATAACAGTACAGCATCATCAGTACTAAAACATCACACGTTACATGGTTCCTTACCTCCAGCACCAGGAGAAACCAATAATAATTCACTACCCCATTCAGATATCAGTAGTTCAATAGGACAGGTAAGAAAATAATTTACGAATTTTTAGTTACAGTTATTAACAAAAAACATTTTTTTTTCTTTTCTTCTAGGATTCAAAAACTGGTCAAGACGATTCAGAAGATCAAAATTCACTTGACGGTGATGCTGAAATGCGTGATTCACAAACAGAAAATAAAAGTCCTGATGATAGTAGTGCCGGTTCGAAACGTCGTGGTCCACGAACAACAATTAAAGCAAAACAATTAGAAATATTAAAGACGGCTTTTTCACAAACACCGAAACCGACAAGACACATCAGAGAACAGCTGGCGAAAGAGACCGGTCTACCTATGAGGGTTATACAGGTAAAAATAATATACAGTGTGTTTTATTAAAAAAAAAGCGTAAATACCATATTTTAGTGACAATTTAAACGCATTAGCAAGCAGTAAAATAGAAACTTTAGAGCTGCTTCAAAAACAAACAAAATTCGTTTAAAAAAATTTGTAAATTCAGTAAAGTAATACATTAATTGCGATAATAAATCAGATTTAAAGCCACGGTTGCGCCTTGACTGTAAACTGTCAATTGCGGTATTAAATTACCCAATTAAATCAATACAATTTTATTACAACAAAATTAATATAACAAGTTGCGAGGTTTGTGTTTCGTTTTAAAAAAAGAGTAATCTTATTACAAAAAATCTGACATGGCGTGCTTTGAGGTTTTTTTTTTTGGACTACACCTTTATTTCCATTAAGTTAAAAGATTTTAATTTTGTGTTTTATCTAGTTTTTTTGTTGAATTTTGTAATACAGAATGTCTGCTTGCGGTTTGATAGATCTAGACCTAAGCATTGACTTCAATAGATATTGAATCGTTTCCAATTTGATAAATTAAAATGAATTCATAAATCTAGAATTTTCTTTTAAGAACAACTTGTAATTCAACACTTTTCGGTCTCAGAAACCGAGATTTAGATTATCAAACATCTAGATGAGGTTAATAAATTATTTTATTTATAAATTTGTTTGAATTAGTAACACAATTAATAGATCTAGATGTATCTAAAATTCTATTTTACCAGAATTTAATTTACCAGAAATTTTACATTTTGTCACAGATCTAGAATACTCCGTAATTTAGCAGATTTGAGATATTTTTATTTAGATTATCAAAAATCTAGATTAGGTTAAAAGATCTTGTGTTTTATCTAGTTTTTTAGTTTAATTGTGAAACAGAAAAAGTGTCTGCTTTTGCTTTATTGATAGATCTAGATGAGTTTTCGAATAAGTTTTGGTTTCAACAGATATTGAGTAGTTTCTACAATTAATCCACATTTTTCTTACAGAGATATAGAATATATTTAAAACTTTCTTGATCTAGAAATTTAGAATAAATTGATTAGAAAAATTCTGATTACTCTACATTTTCTCAAAGATCTAGAATAATTTGTAATTGAACAAACTTGAAGGATTTTGATCATTAAAAAAAGCATAAATATCATATTTTAGTAACAATTTAAACGCATTAATCAACATGTGTATTGACTAAGCAGTAAAATAGACACTTTAGAGCCGCTCAAAAAATCAAATTTAAAGCCACGGTTGCGCCTTGACTTCAAACTGTCAATTAAGGCATTAAATCACCTAATTAATCAAGTAACTATTTTATTACAACAAAATTAATAAAACAAGGTGCGAGTTTTGTGTTACATTTAAGAAAAGAGTAGTTTTATTACAAAAAAACACTGACATGGCGAGCTTTAAGTTTTTTTTTTTTTTTGGACCACACCTTTATACCGTTCTGCACAATTTCCATCAAGTTTGCTTCGACGCGCTTCAAATCACCGTCAAATCAACTAGACAGACTTGGCGGCGACGTCGCTGAGTTATTTCAATCCAAAAAAGATAACAAAAAGTGAAAGTAGCAATTTTAAATTTTCACTTGAAATCAAAACAAAAAAAAAATGTTATGACAACGTTTTTTTGTGTGTGTGTGTGTATTGTTGATTTAATTTCAGATATCAAAATTTGTGTTCGTGTTGAAAACTGTTAAACATCTTTATTAGTCTTTATTTATCTCAATTTAAAATCTTGTTATTATATTTCTCTAGTTTTATTTTTGATACGAATAAATTGCTAACTTCCTGAAAAGAGAGAAGAAAAAAAATTTTTTCATTACGGTCCATCAATTCCAGTGACAGATTTTAAATAGAGCGCGTGCACGTTGCCTACTACGATGTAAAATACGAAAAGAAAAAAATTAATCGAGTCGTTTGTGTGCGGTTTATGTGTATGTGTGTGTTCCCATTTCATAATAATGGTGTGTGGTCTTTACACTTTATTGAAAGGGAAAAATTTATTACTCAGACGAATTTTAATTAAATTTTACAAAAAATTACAAAAAAAAATAAAATTGAGACAATCAAGTGTAACGAAAATTCACAAAAACGAGTTGGTACAACCCGGATCAGGTTTTTTGTTTAATTTACAAAAAACTATTCTAAATCTATAAATTTATTGTTGTAAACTAGAATTTTAGATATTTCTAGATCTATTAATTGAATGAATTCATCCGAATTTATTACTATCACTCCAATCTTTGATAATCTAAATCTCGGTTTCCTAGACGAAAAGTATTAAAACACAACTTATTCTAGATCTAGGAATTCATTTTAATTCATCAAATTAAATTATTTTATATCTGTTGAAGCCAAAACTTAGATCTAGATCTATCAAAGCAAAAAGAGATATTTTCTGTATTAACACAAAATCTTTTAACTTAATTTAGATTGTTGATAATCTAAATCTAAGTTTTAAGAAGAATAAGAAGAATTTTTCTGTCAAACTGTAAACTATTCTACATCTATAAAAGCTGTAAAACTGTACAATCTTAGTTGGATCTTGATCTCTTACGTGTTACCTCTTATACTCAGTTAAATCCTTTATGATCTAAATCTGTCTTTTCCAAACCAAAAATGTTTTAAATCTGTTAAATTACAAATTATTCTAGATCTTTAACACAAACTTTTAGATCTATCAAGTTACTCTAATCAGTCAATTCTGAAAATATTCTTTAACTGTTAAATTATATTAATTTCACATTCATCTAGATCTATCAAAGCCGACAGTCTTTGTGTTTTAAACTCAAATAAATCTATAAAACAAAAAATCAAAATCTATTTACCTAATATAGAACTTTGATAATCTACATTTGGGTTTCGTAGATCAAAATCTGTTAAATTATGATATAATATAAAAAATGTAGATTTATGAGAAATATCTAAATCTATCACTGGAAACTATTTTTATATAGAATAAATTGATAGAATTAAATATTTCTCATAAATCTAGAATTTCTTACAGATCTAAAATAGCTAGTAATTTAACAGATTTAAAACATAAAAAAGATATTGATTGTGTGTTTTATCTAGTTCTTTAAAAGTTTCTGCTTTTACTTTGTAGATCTAGATGAATCTTCCAACAACTTTTGTTTTAATTAATCAACATTTTCTTATAGATGTAGAATAGGTTGTAAATTAACACTTCTTTGATTTAGAAACTCAGATCTAGATTATCAAATATCTAGATTAAATTAATGGATATACCTAGAAATGTTATATAGATCTTGAAGTTATACATTTTCTTAGACATTTTTTGATCTAGTAAATTCAGATATAGATTATTAAAGATTTCGATTAGACTAGTAAATAGATCTAGAATTACTCGTATTATTAGTTAGATTGAAGTTTATTTTAATATAAAAATAAATCAATCGTTAAGGTGTTTTATCATTTTTATTTATGAAAATCTGAGAGAAATACGAATACAATATTGTGTTTTTTTTTCACTCCCATAAAATCACGTTTATGGCACTCAATGATGTTACTGTGACAACTACCAATCACAAATCCTCAACAAGTTATATTAATTCTAATATAACGTAATAATTTGTTTAAAACAAATCTAATAAATAAACTTGATTTGATTTTATTAAATTTTTATAACTGTAGGAGTAAAAATATAATTATCTAGTTTTCTTATTACATCTCCATTTAATTACTTTGCAAAAAATTTCTTTATTTGTTCAATTACTGACTTCAAAGCGTCTTGTGAAACTTTTTTTTTCTCTCTCTCTCTCTTTATCGTTGTCGTCTTGTTTTAAGAAGACGTCGGTGTCGACGTCGCAATTAGAATTTTCTAAATTCTCTTCATTTCTCGAATCCTTGCCAAAGTTATTTCACTTTAATTTTCTCTGGAATGTTTTATTTTTTAAGAGTTGGAAGATTTCCGGAGGACTCTTCCAGGATGATTAATGTGGCAGGTTTCGAGAGAAAAAATATTCAGACGAAATAAAAAATTCTGTCAATTATTGCAATTTATTGATGAACTTGGATGTTTCATAAACAACTTGATTTATCGGATATTGTCTATAATTTTTTTTTTTTCGGTTGATACTTAGGGGAGACAAGAGGTTTTTTCGGAGTTAGTTGAATGTGACAGCATGACCTTGACGAGGGAATTTTCATGTACTCTTCGAAGAGGTAATAAAGTGCGATTTATTAGTATGACATTTGACACGAAATTTACATACTCAAAGAGAGTCACAGTCTAACGGGATTTTAGCAAAATCTCAAATTTTGATTTATTAATTTAGAAAAATAAGAAGAAATGACCTGATTTGGATTCGAACTTAGATTTTTTTTGAGTTTAGATAAGCTGTATAAATGAATCTGACTGAAATTTTCTGAATTTAATTTGCTTTAAGTTTAGCACAAGCCGCTTTAACCATAAAACCTCCCCATCATCCATCCACATACATATATAAGCTCTTTTGCGATGTTTTTATCACTTCAAAGAACGACCATAAGTCGTAAGTTAGTTGGATATGTATACCGAAATCCTTCAAAATAAAATTTGACATTTATATTTCTACGCCTTTAAAAGCTTGATTCAAAAAGGCACCGATTTTATAAAATATCACAGATACAAAAATCTTAACACCTGAATATATAAAATATTTATAAAGTCGTAAAACACATATTAAAAATAATATTTATATATGTGAAAAAGGACCGCCATTCGGTTTTACGGCATTTGTGACTTGTTTATGACGACCGCCTCAAAAACTCAGGAGGCCATGAATTCCCATATAATCCAAGTGTGTATATGTATAAGCCGTTAGTGTGTTGTTTTTCAACAGCCTACTTTGCGTGTTCATAAATTACCCCAACCTATAAAAAATCATCCCTCTCTTTCTCTCTCACTCTCTTTGAGTGTATAATTCGACAATTGTTATTGACCAAAAATGTAACATACTGAAGTTACGCCTACATCCCTCTCTCACTTATTCAATAAATCTAAATTAGCCCTCTCTTATAAAAGGGACCATGTGTGGTGGAAAATTAGCCGCGATTTTCCCTATTCAGGGTTTGAAATACACTTGTCATAATTTGCAACGAAATCAAGGACATGTCGGAACATTTTTCAGTATAGTTGGTAACATCTGCGGGATACCACGGCCGGCAAATGTATAAAGGGCACCCCAGGAGCACCGACCACAAAAGGTGAACCCAGGGGGTGGGTTCTCGCATTCGTCACGCTTGTGTTCCAGAAATAATATATTGAATAAAAAAAAGGTTTTTTTACTTTCGACTTTTTTCACCGAATAGAACGCCCTCAACTAAAATTAATTACCAAAAAATTAATTTCAACTCAAAGAAAAAATCGGTCATTAAGTTAGACGCCAAAATTTATGCAAAACATTACTTAACTACGAAAAAAAAAAATTGATTTTGTGTAACTTTGTGAATGTAAAATCTCTTTAATCGAGTTAATTTCAACTCAATAAATTGTTATTATCAAAATGAAATTATAAATAATAAAAGAATAAAAATCAAAGCCAATTCTACCGGGTGTCCCAAGTTTTACCTCCACCCCCCTTTTTTACCTTATTTCTTATTGGAAAGAAATGAAAAAAATAGAGCATACTTTGACAAAGGTTTACTTTAGTTGTACCAAGCTTAATTAGAAAAAAAACTCATATATAACAGTGGCAAAGCGCTTTGGGAAACTTAATGTCCCATCATCAGTGTCTAAATAAAAATGTAAAATTGTTATTTCTACAGCAACGAGATAAAATAAAGACTTCTGATTGGTAGTTGTCATAGCAACATGCAAAACGTGACATTATAGAAGTGAAAAAAACATAATATTGCATTTGATAAACTTCAAAATCTAACCTCAGATCTTTAATAATCCATATCTGAGTTTACTAGAACATAAAATTTATCAAATTTGTTAAATTACGATGTGTAAGGAAACGTCAAACTTCTAGATCTATTTAACATATCTATTATCCGAATCTAGATCTTTGATAATCTAAGTTTTCTGTATAAAAAATGTTTCAAATTTGTTAAATGACGAGCTATTCTAGATCTGTGGAAAATTGTATATTTATAAGGGATATATTTCTGTCCAACTGCAAACACTTCTATATCTGTTAAAGCTTGAAAAAACCGTACAATTCTAAAAACATCTAGATCTATTAAATGTGTAACAAATTAAAAAAAAATTATAAAATATTTAATTAACCTCACTTAGATCCTTTATAATCTAAATCTGTCTTTCCCAGACAAAAGTGTTTCAAATCTATTAAATTACAAATTATTCTGAATCTTTAAATTAATATAAACACTAACTTCTCGAACTGTCAAGTTACTGAAATCACTTAAACCGCAAAATATTCTATAACTGGTAATTAACTTAATTTCAAATTCATCTAGAGCTATAAAAACTGACAATTTTTGTGTCGCAAACTTAACTGTATCTATAAATCAAAAAAATATTTACTTAATATAGAACTTTAGATCAAAATCTAGAAATTATTTTGGATGTGTGAGAAAATGTAATCAGAATTTATATAGATCTATCAATTTATTCTAAACTTCTTTTATATCTAGCAAAGTCAAAATTGTTATAACTTAATTATCTAGATTTATCACAGCTGACACTATTCTATTACAAATTCTAGATCTATAAAATAGAAAATGAAAATCTATTTATCTAATATAGACCTTTGAGTATCTAAATCTGGGTTTTATAGATTAAAATCTGTTTCAATTACAAATCATTCTAGATCTGTTAGAAAATTTAGAGTAATCAGAATTATCTAGATCTTTTAACTCAGACAAAGGCAAAATTGTTATAGCTTAATTGTCTAGATTTAGATGTAAATCTATCAATGCTGTATTCTGTTACAAATTCTAGATTTATAAACTAGAAAATCAAAATAAATCTAGATGCTATGCATCTTTATATGATTAATAAGAAAACAAATTTAAAACTCGTTCCGTATTTTGGGCGCCAAAAACATGTCATTATTATAATAACCATAAAACATTTGTAAATAATAATAATAAAAAAACAATTTGAAGATTACAAAAACAAACACAAACTCATAAATAGAATGTTCATTTGTTTAAAACTTAACAAAGATAATCAATTTGCCACACTAAAGTAATAAATAAAGCTAAAATTTCCCTTGCCATTTTAAACACACATTGTTTTCTATTTTATTACCCCAGAGCCAGAGAGAGGTATTGGTAATTTTGTCGCCCAACACGAGGCCCTCACATAAACACATCATTTTTAATTATCATCACCTCATCTAATTAAAACCTCTCTATCGTTACCTACCTATAATTCACCGATTTTATGTGACAATAACATGTCATCACAGATAAGAGAAGTGACGTCACGAGATGATTTTTTTTGTGTGATAATTACTGTTTTTCTATGATTAATGAGATATAATTCAGGGGCGGATTGTGATTATATACCAGAGACTTAATTAGTTCATCATTAATTACACCAAAAGAAAAATTAAATAAAAATTTAAGAAGAAAGAAAAGAGAATTTTAAGGTTAAGTAATGACCCGTAACGACTTCTGCAATGTCAAATGACACTGCAAAGTCATTGTTGTCTTCAAAAATTGCGAAATTCTTATGAACGCGGTGGGCCGCAAAGGTCTGTTTCGGTGCCTTTCTTATTCATACATAGGCGTTACAAACAATTTCTCTTTGTTTTATAAACATAATGGCGGTCAATAGGGGGAGTTGGGCGCCCAAAAAAAATTTTGCCAGTGTTGTTCAAAAACAGACAAAGAAAAAATGAAAATTTTTAGTCCAAAAACAAAAAGTGTTTTATAAAATTGGCATTGTATTGTCCATAAACACAAAACGGTTTTTATTGGTTTAAAAACGTCACTAAATTAATAATGTGTTGGAAACGTTAATTTTTTTTTTTTGATTTTGACACTTTATTAAAAATTCTTATCGTTTTTATCCAGAAACTGTCAAAAAAATTTTAAAATCAATTTATTTTTGTTGTTATTGCTCAAAAACATCCACGAAATTATTAGTTCTGTCCAAAAACATTTAAATTTATTACTAAAAATTATAAAAGTAACAGAAAGTGACATTTTATTGTTCAAAAATATTAATTATTAAGCAGTGTTGTCCAAAAAATCATGTCAATTTTAATATTTTATAAAAAAAATGGTTTTTGTCCAAAAACTGTCGAAAATTTATTATACTATTGTCCAAAATTTGTTAATCTTTGTCCTTATTGTTCAAAAACAGCCACAAAATTGTTGGTTTTGTCCAAAAAACATCTAAATTAAATGCTATACTTTGTAAGCATATGTATTTGCAATTGAAATTCTATTGTTCAAAAACATTAATAATTAGTCAGTGTTGTCCAAAAACAAAACATGTTTTATACATAAAACTGACAATGTGTTGTCCATAAACATCATGAAATTAATAGTGCGTTGTTCAAAAACACTAAAAATTCAGCAGTCGATGGCGGTCTATAGGGGTTTTGGGCGTCAAAACTTACCTTAATTTCCCTTGTTGCAGGTATAATTTCAGAAGAAGCGTATTCAAATAATCCGTTGTTCAAAATACACAAAAAATACTATTTGATTAAAAAAACTCTTATCGTTTTTGTTCAAAAACTGTCAAAAATTTAATATTATTATATTGAATATTGTTGATGTCCGAAATCTGTTAATTGTTATCAATTAAAAATGTTGGTCAATTGGAAATTGGCATTCTATTGTTCAAAAACATTAATAATTAGCCTGTGTTGTCCAAAAACAAACAAAATCAGTGATATTTTTAGTCTAGAAACTATAAATGTTTTATAAAATTGGCAATGTATTGTCCAAAAACACAAAACTTTTATATTTGTCCAAAAACATCAAAAAGGATAACGCATTGTTCAAAAACAGTAAAAATTTGTTAAATTTGATACTTTTTATAAAAATTCTTATTATTTTTGTCCAAAAACTGTCAAAAATTTAATACTGTATTGTCCAAAATTTGTTATTTTCGGTTACTATTGTTCAAAAACAGCCACAAAATTGTTGGTTTTGTCCAGAAACATCTAAATTTATTGCTGAAAATTGTAAAAGTAACAAAAATTGGTATTCTATTGTTCAAAAACATCAATAATTAGTTAATGTTGTCCAAAAATAAACACAAAAAATTGTAGTTAGTCCAAAAACAAAAAACGTTTTATAAAATTGACAATGCGTTGTCCAAGAACGTCAAAAAACTGATATTGTCAGTAGCGGTTTATAGCGGTGTTGGGCGTCAAAAAAATTTAGCCAATGTTGTCCAAAAACAGACAAAAAAAAATTGAAAATCTTTAGTCCAAAAACAAAAAGGTTTTTATAAAACTGGTCTAAAAATACAAAAATATTTTATTTGTTTAAAAACAACACAAAATAAATATGTTGTCCAAACACGTCAGAAAATGTGTTATTTTGATACTTTAGTAAAAAATTCTTATTGTTTTTGTCCAAAAAAAAATAGTTGAACTTTGTAATTATCATTCAGAAACAGTCAATAATTGTTGGTTTTGTCCAAAAACATCTAAATTGCTTACTGAAAATTATAAAAGTGACAAGAAGAGCTAACAAACTGATATTCTATTGTTCAAAAACATCAAAAATTAGTTAATGTTGTCCAAAAACAAACAAAAAAAATTGAAGTTAGTCCAAAAACAAAAATATTTTATAAAACTGGCAATACGTTGTCCAAAAACGATAAAAATTTCGAAGCCAATGGTGGCTTATAGGTATGTTGGACGCCAAAACTTACCTTAATTCCCCTTGTTGCAGGTATGGTTCCAGAACAAACGTTCAAAAGAACGCCGTCTCAAGCAACTAACCTCAATGGGTCGTGGTCCATTTTTCGGTGGTTCACGTAAAATGCGTGGCTTTCCCATGAATCTCTCTCCTGGAGGTCTTGAAGATGGCCCTCCTGGTTTTCCTTACTTTGCAACAGCCGATGGTAAATTCGAATTCGGTTATGGTGGTCCTCCTTTTCATCCACACGACGGTCCATTTTTCTCTGGTCATCATCCAGGTGGAGGACCTGGTGGTCAAGGCATGCCATTCAATCAAGGAGGTAGTAATACTGAAACCTCCATCTGAAACACACAAAAAAAAATAACGTTTTCGATTTCAAGGTGGACCTATGGATCATGGACCGATGAATATGGGTGGTGAATTTGGTGGTATACCAAATGAACAAGGACAATTTATGCCACAACAACCAGGACCTGAACAAATGATGCCTGGTAATGGAGGACGAGGGGGAAGTCCGGAATTTATGTCGCCAGGATCGTTCTCTGATAATCCTCAACAGCTCAATGAAGGACTTGTTTGGTAGCTGGCGAAGGCTCTAGCCAAAAGGGCTAGAGAATGATTCGTGTGTATATAGATCTAGAGCAAAAGTGACTGCTTGTGACCAAAATTTTTTTGTGCAATTAACGTGTGGTTTATTCAAATATACAGTGTTTTGCTTTTTTGCTAAAAAACAATGTATATAATTTCTCACACTATTTTTTCTCTTAAGTAAAACACTTCAGAAAAAGTGCCAAGCATTTAGTGCAGTACTAAAACGAAATGCACTAAAAAAAATCTTTCTAGTACTGTACTTTTTTCAGTTTTTTTTGTCATTTGTTTTATTTATATACACAACATTGTACTATTTATAAATGTATAAAAAACTTAGCTTATAAAAAATTGCTTGTATATAAAAATCTCGAAGGACGGTTATATGTTATGTTTTTTGACTAGGCCTAGTTGTCGTACAAAATATTTGTACAGGGACTTGACATGCTGTATAAAAAGCCATCCGATTATATAATTAGTGTATATTGTTAATTTTAGGTGTACTATCCAATAAAACAAATTCTCTAAGAATTTTGAGTTTCATTCCAGTCCCATATTTTTTTTGTTGGTACTTTCATTATTTTCATTTTTTTTGTGTCTTCAATTGTCTAAAAAACACAAAACTAACTTTTATATTTCTCTAAACACTTCACAAAATTAATAATGCGTTGTCCAAAAACACTTATTATATTTTATTAAAACATTCTTATTGTTTTTGTTCAAAAGCTGTCAAAAATCTGATAATATATATTTATTAATGTTTGTTATTATTGCTCAAAAACAGCCACGAAATTGTTGGTTTTGACCAAAAGCATCTGTATTTATCTCTAAAAGTTGTTGACGTAACAAAAAGAGCTAACAATTTAGTAACATTTTTTTTCCTGGCAGTACAATTTATTATCTTGATTTTTTTGTCTGTAATGAGCTAATTTAAAATTAATTTTAGGCGTACTATCCAAACAAACAAATTCTTTAAGAATCCAGAGTGTCATACGAGCCCCACGTTGAGCGCCAATTTTTTTTCTGGTGGTTGACTCGTTATCTTGAGCTTATTTCAGGTTTATCCAATAAAACAAATTCGTTAAAAATCCGACCCCACGTTGGGGGCCAATTCTTCTTCTTCTAGTGGTACTTTCATTTTCTTCATGTTTTTGTCTCTAATGGACTAATTTCAAGTTAATTTTAGCTGTACTATCCAATAAAATAAATTCTCTAAGAATCTTGAGTGTCATACGGACCCCACGTTGGGCGCCAACATTTTTTCCTGTTGGTAGACTCATCTTCATGTGCTAATTTCAAGTTTCAAAATAAATTCTCTAAGAATCTTCCATGTTGAGCGCCAAAATTTTCTCTTCTTGGTGGTAGTAATTTCATTGCCACTTCTCTTTGTTCCACCTTTCAAATAATTCGTCACACGTTCCGCACCTTCATCATTTGACTTTCTTCAAGAGATCAATTCGTCTCCTACTTCTGAAAACTGTCTCCCTATACATATATAATCGATTATATTTGACGTGTGTCAACAACATCCGATTTTCCCACTCGGCCCCCCTCTGTTCGTCACGAATCATCCCTTTATTTTTTAATTGTGTCATTACTTGAAGCAAATAACAGACAGGTGTCTTCATTAGTCATTCAAGTAACCCGCAAACGTTAGTGTTTTGTTTGGTTTAGTTGGCACGCAAAGGTCACTCAGATCACGCGACCAATTTCCAAACAAGATGACACTACACGCCTGCTTAGATAATTCCAGGGTATAATCCCAACGATAATTAGTGGGTAAACACGTAAATGTTGATTTTGATAATTGGGTATAACGTTTGTGTTGTTTTTTCTACGTAATCAAACGATCTGGTAGTGGTGTTTTCGTTTCATTGTGATAGAGGCGACAGCTGAATCAGTAATTGACTATCGAACGGTTGGTTACATTACTGTTTCCTCAATCTAAAAGGGTACATCAGGAAGTAAACATTTTTCTAAATTACACACCCTCAAAAACCACATCCGAACTCGGGCGCCAAAACTTTAGATATTATTATTAATATACGAACTCGGGCGTCAACATTTCCAGATACAAAAAAATTGTATTGTTATTACATTCACTTCAATAAATAAATAAAAACAAAGTGAAGGGCGTACTCCTCCTACATCGTCACGTCTCCAGAAGCACGTCTCCGTGGCCTGCCGGAGAGGTTCGCATTTACTCTATAATTACCGACCGAGCTTCTACCTTAATAACATCTTAGCCTATCGTCGTGTATACGATTACAGTGTGTCCGCAAACTTGGGTTTAGGGTCAAAGCGAAAATAAATATTTTGGCGCCCAAGTTGGAATTATTGTTTTGGAAGGATTGTCGATCATAGGTCGACAACCGTCAGCGATCAGTATTTCTGATCTGTTATTAACGTTAGTTCGGCTCCGATATTACGTTATTATGATAATCGTAGCCACAAATTGCTGACATTACTGACCTGAGTTGGTCCACCCGCTGCCTCAAGCTGGTATTACACAAGAGAAGCAAGACGATGGTGTAACGGAATTCGAGGGTGTAATTTCGAAAAACGACCATTTCCTTTACAAAAAGGAAGAAAACAAAGATATAATACAAGAAACGAAAAATAAATAATCAAAACAAACAGTCGACAGGTGTACAGATGTGTTCCTCATTATAAAAATATAGAAAAACATGTCTTGTGTCAAACCTAACAAAAAAAAAATGCAAACAGAAGTTAGTTATTCTCCCTTCATCATGATTTTATAAAAGTATCTTGAAAATTACATTCCAGAACATTGCATTTTAATGAACAATTACCTAATCCAAATTGGTAATGAAACTAGAGTTTGTTACGTGAGTCCTTAGATTCCTTCAGGCACTTAGCTTTGCATTCATTGCAGATATAATGTATTTCATCCTTAATTACAACAATTTTTTGTTAATAGACGACAAAATTTACCTCGGGCGCCAAAACTAGGGTACTTCTGATGCCCAAACAGTATCCTTAGGCTCCTTCTGTATTAGATATTATCAATTTTTCTCTAATTGTGGAGTAGATATAATGTATTTCATTCTTAATTACAACAATTTTTCTCTTACTAGATGTCAAAATTTACCTCGGGCGCCAAAACTAGGATACTTCTGACGCTTAAACAGTATCCGTAGCGTCCTCCTATATCGGATATTTCCATTTTTTCTCTAATTTTTCCATAACTCTGACGTTGGGTTATTTACAACAGCTTTGTAACCCATCAATTTACTCTCCCGGCCCACTTTTCTAATATTAAACAATTAGGACCGTCTGTCCCGTCGAGCAATTTTGTGCAATTTCATGAAATCCATTGGGTTATTTTGCGGTCATAACCATTATCATCGATTCGAAATCGTTTAAAAAACCTAATTCAAGTTAAATTTGTGGTAAAACACCCGATTCACAGTTGTTCTTTCTTGATATTTACCCTGAAGACAAATCGGAAGCTGTTTCAGGTTGACGATCCCATCTGTAATTATTTTTGACATGTTAGGGAAATATATTGATTCCGAACCGGTGATTATCGCCTATTATAAACTTTCAGAAATCCATACTAAAATTATCCCGTGATTGCGATGATGGTTTTAGTGAGCATCAAGAGATAATTTCACATCGGCTAGAAGCTTAGAAGAATATATCGCCATTCTCGTCCTCGGGGCGTCCTTTCTTTTTCAGGCGCGGTAGCCGCGCCGTATCATTACCAAGACTCATCATCTTCATCTTCAAAAAGACGTGAGGGTATTTCGCATCATAGACTTACACACATTAGAATGTAATAATACAGTCAAGACGACCAAAGCCCCATACTGGGCGACAATGAAAAAAAATTCACTCTATTTTTCTCATAAAATTTTTAAAGCATCATAAAATTAATTCGTGCAATTATCTACCTCCAAGTTTGTTTTAGTGAGTTGTAAAAATTCTTAGTCCAGCCTTCTCTAATAATTTAATTATAACATTCAGTCAGTTATTTATATAAATTCCAATTTAGAAGGTGTAAAAGCAAGATCTTCATTACAAAATTTTCGGTTTTTATCCCAAAAGTAAATGTACGAACCCCACGTTGGGCGCCATAAACAATACAACAAAATTTTTCTGCAGTATAATAGTCGTTGTATATGCAGGTCTTGTTGATTGCCCTATAATTGGTTCATAACTCATACAATTTGATCCTGAGGCGACATTTCATGGTTTCCTTGAACAGAAGCTGCTATAATAATACCTTGCCATACATACATTTAAATAATTCATGAATTTTATATAATGCCCACCTGACGACTTGACGTTCAACGTCAATAATCCGATTTTCTCCAGAGTCGTACTCTAAGATAAAAAAAACAACAAGCAACTTCTATGTGGGTTGTACCTCACCGCTGTTCACATTATTATAATAATAATAAATGGTCGGGTACGCCCCGGCGAGGGTAGATAGTAAAAGTTAATTTCCGGTGACGATATCGCAGCCCACTAGACCAGAGGACGAGCTGCCGTGAATGAACCGAACCGGTCATTATCTGCGATCAGAGAGCATCGCCGTTTAGGTCCCGACGGTCTATAATCGATGTGAAAACGTTCAACAGAGTTAATCACTTTTTTTTTTTAGTTTAGTCCTCTCGATTGATTCGTTGATGCACCCTCGTCGCGAACAAAACTAATTTATAATTACACCTGTTGTAGGTAAGTGGGAATGCCAATAAGGGTTCTCACGTCTCTCTCTTTCTGTGACAAATAGATCAGTCAGCATGTGGTCAAGTTTACACAATAAATAACACCCTCATGTATTTTGGAAGCACATTGATGGATGTTACGACCACATTATTGCAATGGTCAACACGATTCAGGATGGGAAAACACACATGTCTGACCAAGAAACATTCTTCATTTACATAATTAGCTGATAAAGTAACAAATCTCTAGGGTAGGCATTTAATGACTCACTTCTTAAATGTTCAATTCCTATTGTTTCCCCTTCAATTCGGCAATTTATTACAGATTTAGATTCGTTCTTCTGTAATTTAATCAAAGATTTTCCTTCCAGTTTCATTTGGCGCTCAACATGAGGCCGTTTTACGTAGTCTCTAATCAAATAATTTTTTTGAAACTTTTCACTTAACACATCTAATTAACTGTAATTAAAGTTTATAAATATATACAGAAAACTGGATAATTCAGTGTTGTTTGGCGCCCAATATGAGGCAATTTTCTGAATTTTCACAATTTCACGAATTTAAAAAATAATTCTTTTTGTAAAAATAACATGTCTACAGTATAACCAAACTCTGTATATTTACAGAAAATTGAATAATCTCTCGTTTGGCGCCCAATATGAGGCTGTTTCCCGTAATTTTTGCATTTTCGCCAATTTAAGAAAAAATCCTTTTGTAGAAATTACAATTTAGAAATTTTTCCCTTGAATATTACCAAATTTACTTGACAGAAACTAAGCTTTGTATGCAGAAAAATCGATAATTCAGTTTTATTTGGCGCCCGATGTGGAGGCGTTCTACATTTTCACCGAAATAAAAAATATTTATTGCAGAAATTACATAAATTCCAATTTAGAAACAATTTTTTATGAAGCTATAAAATCGTCTTAGCAACATCTTCATTACTAAATTAGAAAGTAGATATATGAGCCCCACGTTGGGCGCCATTTTATAATTTTTAAACAAAAGTTTTTGGTATTTTTAAGACTTTTTTCTTAAATATCAATAATTATACCTAACTGTAACTAAAAACAGTTTCATTTGGCGCCCAATATGAAGCTGTTTCACGTAATTTTTGCGTTTTTACCAAAATAAAAAATATTTTTCTTGCAGAAATTAAAATTTTGAATCTTTTCACTTAAAAATAACAAATTTTCTTGATAATTAAGCATTATATGCAGCAAACTGTATAACTTAGTTTCGTTTGATGTCCACTATAGAGGTGTTTTCTGTACTTTTCAGCTACTTTAAAAATATTTTTTGTAGTTTTTTTAATTTTTTTCTTAAATATCAACCATTATACTCAACTGCAACTAAAAATAGTTTTGTTTGGCACCCATTGTAAAGCCGTTTTCTGTAATTTTCGCGTTTTTACTGATCAAAAAATACAACTTTTTACAGTATTTGAAAACTTTATCTGTAACTAAGCTCTACATTCTGGAAATTAGTCATTTGTCGCCCAATGTGAGGCCATATTCTGAAATTCTCGCATTTTCATCTCAAAAATATTCTTTTTGCAAAAATTATATTTCAAAATCTGGAAATTGGCGCTTAATTTGCGACCAATTCTCGGGATAGGAAACAAAGGATATATTTTTATTTTATTTTTTGTCACTCACAAAAGTCAAATCCTTTATTACCTAAATATTCAGCAAAAAAACCCGATTCTAAGACCGAGTACACAAAGAACAAAAAAAAAGGCAGTGATTTACTTAAACATGAAACTAAGTTTGTGCCTTTTTTAAAGATAAAAACTTGGGTATTTTCATACCGCACGTTACTATACCAAAAAAAATAATAATAATAAATAAAACATAAATAAAAATGTTAATAAGCTAACCAAGGATGATGTTTGAGTGATTCTTTGGATCTATCACCATAATCATAAGTGATTTCATCGCCTGCTTTGATATCATCTTTAGCTATAAGTACTAATCGAGGTTTATTATCAACTGATACTGTTCTGGTGATAAGATTTCCATTTCTGGAATGGTTAACTAATCGACCGAGTTTTCCAGTTTCTGCAGTAGCATCAACGCTATAAAAAAAAAAAACACACAATTATTTTTGTTTGTCTACCAACTGTTTTTACAACCTACCAATACTGTTGGTTATTGTGTTTGAAATAATACATATAACAGCCGGTATTTAAATCTTGGGCGTACTTTAATTCTCTCCTTTTCGCTTCATTGAAATCAATCAAATCTCCACTATACTCAACAACAAAATCACCTTTACTAAATGACCTTGAAGTAACAACACCACGACCTTTATCCGAAAAAACACGTATTTCTAAACCTTCTTCCACACCATTTCTTAATAATTCTTCTAAAGTCCTTTGTTTCTCCTCCATTACAGTCTTTGTAGTTTTTCTCACTGATCTTCTCACTGGGAAATAATCAGTGACTTTATGATTGTCTTTCGGTTCATTTGTCAATTGACAGTTCAATCTAAAATTTAATTTAGAAGTTTTACTTCTAAAACAATTAAAAAAATATATACCGTTTCTTTGCTTTTGGTTTCGGCTCAATTTTAAGTTCGTCTGGACATAATTCAATCCGGTGTGGTGTTGGTGGTCCCCCTTCAATTTTTTTAACCATCATGGGTGACTTCGCTCGAATATCATCAACTGTCAAAATTGAAAGTTTGATTAAACACATCAAATAAACAATTTTTGGTGAATTCTTCTTAAATATATAATGAAATGACTGATTCTGGAACCGAATTAAGAGAAAACAATGAAAAAATTGTTAGATTAATGGCACTATTAAAAAAACAGAGAGATGAAATGACTTATTTGATACAAAAACAACAAGAAGAAAAAACACGAATCCAAACTGAAATTGAAAGATTATCGTTTAAATTATCTTTGGTAAGTTGCCAGATTTTGAAAAAGAAACTATTTTTGTAGTTCAGTTAACAAAAAGTTTAGGTCAAAGAGTTCAAGCTAAAGGTAATTACGACAAAACAATTAAAGAAATTGAAGAAAATTACTCAAATCTAGTAGTAGATTCAGGAAAACTTCTAAATGTTCTCACTAAAGAAGTACACGATTTGGAGGAAATCATGGATAAAAAGACAGGAACGGAAGAGTAAGCTATTTTCGTGTGACTTTAGTAATAAAAGAAGCTTTGTAACACGTGATTGTCGAAAATACAAGACACTATTTTTCTTCTTAATACATTCTTTTATTGCTTTATCAGTCACAATCATTTAGATAGACTATAACTGTTTACTTTCTTTCTAGAAAACGAAGATCTACACAAGAATCAATCGAGAAAAAAGAAGAATCAAATACTGAACAACTAGCTGATAGTTCAGGCACAAAAATCCCTGAAAACGGCCAACCCTCTGAAGAAGATGAACAACAGCACGAAGACGAATTTGACGACGAGGAAGAACAACATCCTGAAGAATACGAAAAACAATTATCTGACGAAATTGAAGAAGTATCCCGTGATCCTGATCCTTTCCGACCTAAAAAACCTTCAGATGCTTCTTATGTCTCATCATCAAGAGTTGAAAATCCGCCCCCAATTAAAACCCTAGACAGTTATAAACGTAGTAGCGTCGATGAGGAATTACAGAGTTACAGAGAGGCCTACGGTCGCCAACACACATCCCATTCGCCTCCACATTCCATAAACGGGGGCTCGTCTCGTCGCAGTTCTGGTTTTAAAAACACAAAACGCTAAACTCACCTTCCGTCATTAGCGTTAACACGATTTCTTGTCCATCTTGTTCAGTAATCGGGGGAACCTCCTTAAAGATAAACATTTAGATAAATTTTCAAAATTTAAGACTCTAACCTGGAAAAAATCAGTGATTGTGTTGGTTTTGTTTGGACCTAAAATTGTGAGTTTTTGTCCTCGTCTTTTCGGGTGTGGTGAACAACAATCGTCGGTCCTTGTACACGCAAAAACTGCCTTTACTCTACGCCCTATAAATTAGAAATAGGTTGTCTTAACTGTGATATGTCAATTTTTTGAGGTTATGTCAAATAAAAACAGTTTATTATCAAAACAATCAAAAGAACGTGACTAATTATTAGTAACTTATCATTATTTTGTAATTTTATTACAATTTTGTTGATAATATTTGAGTTATAAACAATTTTAATTAAAGATCACGCCCTGTGATTAGTGATCTTAGAGATTGCGTCCTGTAATTAGATAAAACAACAAACTAGGAGTAATAAATTGATAAAAATCAGTAAAAATCAATAGAAAAACGTTAAATAAAGCTAATTTTAGGTTTTCCCACTGCAAACACTCACCTCTAACCATTTTTTTCCTGTTAATTATACAAATTTGTTAAAAAATTTCAACTCTCACTAAAGACACTAAATCGGGACAAATTACAAACGGAAATGATAATACAACACGTCCCGAATTACGAAATAGATAAATTTGCCACTTTTCTACATTTTTTTTGTTAATTTGTGTTCAAAATCATTCGTAAAAACAACCACAAAATGAGCGTCGCAACTTAAAACTTAACTTTGCTGTAATTGGTTATTTGGTGTCACGTGTACATTACCGTTAAGGCGGTTAATTCAAATCAAATTTTTAGCGGCAAATTCAAACAAGTCGAATCTTTAACCATATATTTGCTACATATAGAAATTACAGTTGTATGAAAATAAGGGGTTAAAGAGTCGGGTTGGAGAGATTCGGGATGGGAGTATTGGAAAGGGTTAGAGAAAATAACATTAAGTATACAGATAATTTCCTATACTAATGAGTGAAGATTTGAGGAGTAAAAAGCGATATTTAATTTAGTTCTTCTAAATTATAACAATTGCCTAATTAATCTAATAAAAATAAAAAGAGAGTCGCTATCCATAAAAACCATGCCCATCCCGTGGGTTTTTTTTTACAAAAATATATTTTACATTTATCCTTCCTGTTGAAAATTTCTTTTTTAATAATTTTCAACAGCATGGAAAAATGAGCGAAGCAAGCAAAAATTGTTTTTAGTTCTTCTAAATGTAGCGGCAGTGACTCAAGTCATTTAAAAGAACTAAATATGTATCACTTTGGAGCGAAAATGGACATGAAACGCTCCTTAAATTATTTAAGAAGTAAACAAAAATTAAATCTACATTCAAGTATAACAAGACTTAAGTACAACTTTAGTAAAGATGGCTTATATATAGATTAACAACTTACGGAATAAGAATTTTTTTTAGTTATATGAATATATTTAGCAATTCAACATTCACTGAAGGATCAATATAACCAGAAATGTTGATTCTGTGCACAAACTAAAGCAAATCCACCGCAATATTGTGCGTTTAGTGATTTTAAATCAACATTTCCCCCCAAAAAAACAATATACAACCAAATCAAAATTTATTTAAATAATTTACACCAAAAACACCCCATGATTTGGATTTAGAATCCATTTTCGAATCACCCACCCATTCCTAAATTGCCACCTGATTCGAAAATGGACAAAACAATAATTTGACAAAAACATAGCTGCAAAAAACTGGCTTTGTTAAATTTTTTTTTTGTGTGTGGAATACTGCAGGGAATGATAAATTAACCGCTCTTGAATAGAAGTATCGCAACTTGTCCCAAGTAGAAATAGATGAAATGACGTGTTTCATGGGTCACGTATGATCCGAAATTTCGACCAACGATGCAATGCCACGTAGGGTTGTACTTCTTGTCAAACTCCTTCTTGATGTATGCTGCAATATCCTGAAAAAAGATTTTTTTTAAAAAAGGAGATCCTATATTTGATATAGATAACCGATCCGATCTATACATATACGACCCTATTAAATTAATAATAGCTTCAAAATAAAATACGTAGTGTAATTCTTTATAATTTTTTGCACAATAATTCTTTAAATTGTTATAACAAATATAAAACTGTCAACTGAGACACAATAAATTATACAAAACTAATATACAAAGAATGTAAGTAATAAATTGTCAATTGTCACAAAAAAAGTTAAGGTGTTATGTAATCAACAAAGAAATAAATTAGGTAAAATTGCCAAAAAAATTGTGAATGTGTTAAGTCCGCCTTAAGTCAGAAGATCCTGGGTACGTAAAGTAATAACTTTCATAATTTGGTAACATTATGTCTTCCATTTTGACACTATTAACAAATATTCTACCTCCAATTATATCTAGGATTGTACCGTATGAAAAGTGAAATTTTGAGCTAATAAGAAAATGATCTAAAAAAAACCTGGTTGTCAAAAAAAATTAACAAGGGGGCTACCAATGTTTAAAGTAGATGAAAATATCAATAGAACCGCACGTGGAGTCAATAAATAGAATAGAACATTGAAAACTTATAATTCACTTGATAAATCTGCACGTGGGCCCCCGTACTAAACAAACAAAAATATAGGAGACATTAAGAAAAAAACAAACTCTTCTTACTATTATGGTTGCCTCATGTCACGCGACAGTGTTACACGTTCTATAACTTTGTCACTTCTATGGAAAGACAATGAGACCTTTTCAAAAAGTCTATACTAGAAATTACAAAATAGGCTTAGCTCGTCTCTATTAATTCATAGAATTGAAAAAAAAGAGGCAAAAACTGGTAGAAACTGCAAGAAAAATAGTAAAAAAAAAAACTGACAAAAAGTGGCAAAAATTATTGCATAATATAACAGAGCTGATAATTTTTACATCTTGTCTGCCATTTTGATTTACATTTTTAACAAACTTTAACGAACTCATATTTGAGCAAATATGACAACCAAAAAATTATTAAAATATTAAAAAGACATATAAAAACTGTCGAATTGACAAAAAAAAAATAAAAATTCTAGAAAATCTTAAGATTACACTTTCAAAAACTACCGTCAGTTTTCCACACGTCACGTGACAGTAACTTTCTCAGTACTTTGATATATATATATATATAAAAAAAAACAATGACGTCATATTATTTACAAGCGCAGTAATAGATCGGTCATCTTTAAACAAGTGAGCTAACCCAAAATACGCTAGTGTATAAACCGCGTTGACTATTAAAAATAGCTGAAGGCACCTTAATTTTCATTTTTTGTGTTCTCTGATGGCCCCCCTTATGCAATCCAGGCTTTATCCGTAAAATTTCGAATCAAAGTCTATTTTTTTTTGAGTTTGGTATACTTCTGTGCTCTCTGGTATTGTTATTTTTGTGCCACTAGACATGCAAAAAAGCTCAAAATTGGAAAAAAACAGTAAGCCGGATGAGAAGACGTATGTCACGTGACATCTGACTTCTATAACTTTAGTCAGTTCAATGATAAGAAAATGAGACTTTAAATACGCAATAGCTTATTGGGTATCTTTGAAAAAAATGTCACATGACTTAACACGTTAACAAAATTTAAAACTAGAGACTGTTTTTCGAGTTAGGTATACTTCTGTGATTTTCTTTATCAGCAATTTATAGTACTCTGTAATTTTTGGCCACTAGATTTGCAAAAAAAAAAGAGCGAAATTGAAAAAATACAGTAAAAAAAGTAGGATAAAAACACGTATTTTCAAACCTTCTTCTGTCCCATACCACGTAATACTGTGGTAAAAAAGTGACATTCTTACAATGCCGCCGTATTGTTTAGATGCGCAGTAGCTTATTTGGCATCTTTGAAACAATGTCACGTGCCCCAAATTAACAAGTTTCTTCATTATAATCCACCTAAATAACCCTGAAGACACTCTAATTTCCATTTTCTGTGTAATGTGATGCCCCCTTTATAAAATCCAGGCTGTATTTTTGAGTTTGATATACTCATGTGTTTTCTGGTACTGTTAATTTTGTGTCACTAGACATACAAAAAACCCGAAATTGGAAAAATATAGTAAGTACGGCGAGAAGACATATTCTGCCTCATGTCACGTGACAGTGCAATACCTTATGGGCTGATTTCAAGTTGAGATAATACCGGTATTATCGCAAATTTTAATACTTTTCCATGACAACAGCGAATCACATCCCCGAATTCCTTTAATTTTGCCTGGAAACCAAGATACTACCGGTATTATCTCAACTTGAAATCAGCCCATTTAGAGTTTTTCTTAATACACATACTATAACCGATTGATGTGTTCTATCCTTATATTTTTGTATGGTAAAAATAAGAATAGAACATACCCATTGGTTATAGTGTGTGCATTGAATAAAACACTCTTCTATAACTTGTCAGTTCTAATAATGTAAGAAATTGACACATGTATAATGCCGCCATATTGTTTAGATGCGCAGAAGCTTATTGGTCATCTTTGAAAATTCTCACGTGACCAAAATTAAGAAGGTTGTTTATTATAAACCGCATAAATAACCCTGAAGACACCCTAATTTCCATTTTCCGTGTAATCTGGCAATAAATTCGTGGTTGGCAAGTTTCGCACCCCAATTTCGTGCCAAAATCAATTAGTGTGGTCACGTGTGTGTCTCTCACGTGTCTCAAATACTTACTTTTTCAATGTTGTATTTCTCGATCGCTTGTGTGGCACAATCGACAGCATCCTGCTGCATATCTTCGCTCATATCGGCATTTTTGATAACTGCTTTTCGGTCGGTCATATTGGCGTCTGTCTTCTGGTGCTTGTTATTGGACCTGTAACAGAAAGTATCAGGGGGCTGTCTTTGTGATTTTTTATATGTAGCGCCAAGATCTTTAATTCGGACACTAGCTCTTGCTATTAGTTCTGCCATTTAAGATAACTGGCACCGCTAAGCTCCGGTTTTATCAATAAAATCAAAAACATCTTTGACAAACATGCAATCATCTCTCATTGATTGATTAAACTGTAGATTTACGTGACTTACGTGAAATTTACCGGCTTCAACGACAAAAATCTTCCCAATTGTCAAACTTTTACACTTTTTCGAAATTTTCTTTTTTATTGAAAAGCACGATTTTCAATTTTTTTCGACTAGCTTTTGATCGCACAAGGCCTAAAAATCAACTGAAGACTGAACTGAAGTGTCCGATTGGTTGCCGGTTAGAGGCGTCTGGCAGAGGTGTCTGGCAAATGTATTCTGATTGGTTCAAAGCAAGTCAGTGGCGTACCCCATACATGCATCATGCACTTAAATTCATGCAATTAATTACCAATTTATACTTAATTTAATGTCGTCTGAAAATGATGCTTTTACAGTTTTACTGCTCATGAGAGACACGGGCTGAAGCTAAAAGCAAAAATTAACGTGAACGGAAAAAAGTGCAGGAATTCTTGCATGCAAATTTCGAAAATGTGACTAATTACTGCTTGATACATACTTTCAAGAATTTTTCAACCAATTCAGATGGTTTTTACACCCATTTGGACCCAACAACACCAAGACACTGATGCTCTATTAATTTTTAGAGAGATCGATAAGTACATACGGCACTGGTGCGCAGACAGGAATTTTTAAATCTCCGCGCCAAAAACTCGGAAACACTCGATGAACAACGTCCAATCCGATCTCATCTTCAACACTTTATTTAAATTTAAACTATTTAAACAATTTTTTTTTCATAATTTATTACACGGTTTATTGCAAAAACACTGTACTGTAATTTATTTAATAAAATTAAATAATAAAACTCACCGTTTTTGGGAAAACCAACAACTCCGCGACTGTCTTATGTCATTTCAAGTTTTTTTTTTTGAAATTTTTAAAAAATACACTCTGATTTTAATAAAATACGGAACGCAACACAAAAATTAAATAAACAAATTTTCAAAATTAATAAACGTGATTTTGCACAAAAAAATTTGAATTAACACTGGCCTTTTTCAAAAATCGCAATACCTCAGCTTCTTAACTGTCACTTTTTGAAAAAGTGAAAACAACGAGTTGGTAGAAATGGGTGAAACTCATCCTGAAAGGTCTAAAAAATGCGAAACAGTCTCTGAAAAGCAAATCTCTGCTAAATTACGTTCTTTATCCCGAAAAATGCAGGTGCTGCGTTACAACATATCAGTAATAAGCCTCTTGTACCTGAAGATTTCCAATCAGCTCCAGAAGATTGAAGAAGAATTAGATGAGCTTGAATTGATTTATGTACTTAAAAACCTGAATAAATAATGTTTATATAACAATGTGTTGTAATTTATTCAATAAAATAACAAAAATGACCCTTATAGAAAAATCAGCAACGCTGCCACTGTCTTATGTCAATTCACTTGTTTTTTGAAATTCGTAAAAATACACCCGGAAATTGATAAAACACGTACACAACACTGAAAAATTTAAAAAAAAAACAATTCTTGAAATTAATAAATGGAATTTTACAGGTAAAACTTGTAAAAAATTTAAATAAGAACCTCTCCCTTTCAAAAGTAGCGTAACGTCAGCCACTGTCTTCTGTCACTTGTCATTTTTTGAAAATGGAAAACAAGGAGTTAGCTCTAGTAGAAATGGGTAAAACCCACCCAGAATGGGCAAAAAAGTATGAAACGATAGCCCAATTATCTGAAAAACAAGTTTCTGAATTACGTTCTTCATTCCGGAATACCCTGATGATGCGTTACGAAACATCAGAGATAGGGCTCCTCTACTTGAAGATTACCAAACAGCTCCAGAAGACCAAAGATCTCCTTGATGAGCTTGAACAGATTGATTTTGTACCACAAAACTTGAATAAATAATTTTTGTGTAATAATTGTTTTATTTACAAAATAAAAAATACATGGAATGTGGAAATAAGTACGTTACATGCTTTTTGAGCTTGTATTAGTTATGATATCACATAAATTCTAAATTAAACGCTAAAAACTTGTTCCATTTTTCAAATTGTAATACTTAACAGATTTATCACAGAATAATTAGTAATTTTTGTCAGATTACATGAGCATTGGAACGTATAAAGCACTGTTAATTTATTAATTACAAAGGTGTGTACTCTTCAGGACTGGAACTCCGTCCCCGACTTTCAACTTTCTTACTTCCTAGAACTTTTAGAGAGCATCGTCCATATTTACCTCTTTCAATAGAATCACGTTCTTTGCGATTAAAATTATCAATGATATTTCTCACCAGACCTGAAGTCCCACTTTCTGAAACTTCAGGTTTACGTCGTTGTAGTATAGGAGTTCCAGAAAGACGCATATAACGTCTTCGAGATGAACACATGTTAGAATTATCAGGAGGCCTACTTAAAGTCGATGAAACAACATCAGGGATACTCTTTTGTACTATTGAATTATTAACGAATTTTTGAGTAACACGAGAAGGACACATCGTATTTAAACTGATACTTTGTAAACTCAAATTCGACATTTTCGGTTCAGGAGGCTCCTCTCTTCGTGAAGCAAAACTCTTCGGTACTTTCCGTAAATTCACTTTAAATTTATTCGGTTCAGTTTTTTCAATTTCAGGTTTTTCAGCTGATTCATTTTTCAAAAAATCGAGATTTTCATAATTTGGAAACTCTTTTGGTACAAGTAGATTTTCAGCACTTGAGACTTTAATAACAGGTTTTTCACTTGACGACATTTTGCCTTCTTTAATTGGTTCCAGAGCAGGACTTCTATGCCCTGAAATACTATCTGGAGTATTACTACCTGATGAACTCGGGCTTAGACCTCGATAATGATGAATATCAAAGAGTAAATCAGGTGGAAGAGGCATTCCAACTGATAAATGCATTGAGAGACTCTCTAACCAGACTTCCATCACCTCAAAAGGAGGCCTATAATCAAAGTTAAAACATATCGCCACCACCAGAACGCTTCGAATTACCTTTTATCAGGATTGAGATCTGTGCAGAGAAAAGCAATTTTATAAAAGGCCTCAGGGCAAGAAGCGCAAAATTTCTCTTTGAAGGTCATTTGGTTAAGGCCGAAGTCGTTTGAACGAGGAAGGAAGTCCGGGTCGGCCAAAACGCGACCAATTATCTAAAAAATTACAGAAAACTACTCAAAACGAGAAGACACAACAGCTGTTTTCTAAATTTTTCTCAAACGATTTAAACCTCTAGTTTCTTAATAAAAAAATAGAAAATATTGAAACAGATTTGTTTAAACAACAGTTCAAAATTAAGACTACACATGTGCAGTAGCATTTTGATGGTCAAAAATTGTGCATGCTCTAGAAAATACAATCTTGGACCAATTTCACACAGTACAGCGCCATCTTCACTTTTTGTAACTCACCTCACACAGTATAATCCCAAAACTGAAAATATCCACCTTCTCATCATACTTATTCCCTTTCATCATTTCCGGTGCCATCCAATAGGGATTTCCCACAACTGTATACCTCTTCTTCCTTTCTTGCCTCTTTGTACCACCTGGTGACATCCTCCTTGCGCTATTAGTCGTATGAGACACAATTCTTGCCAATCCAAAATCGGCAACAATCACAGTCTTATCCTCCCTTACTAAACAATTATGTGAATTCAAATCTCTATGAATGATATTCATAGAATGTAGATAAGCCATTCCTGCTGCTATATCTTTAGCAAATGAGACTCTTTGCTCCCAAGGAAGTGGTTGAGAACTGTCATGTATTAATTCAGTTAAAGTACCACCAGAAATATATTCGGTTACTAAATGTAATCTTCTTTCTTTATATAAAACACCAATGAATCTTAAAACATTATTATGATGAAGACTACGAAGAACAGCAACTTCTTTAAGAAAATTCTTCTGTGCTTCTTCATCAACTCGATATAATTCTTTAAGTACCATAACTTCAGCTGTATCACGTGTTGTAACTTTAAAAACTTGACCAAAAAAACCTTGACCTAAGAGTTCACCTTTAACAAGATCTGAAGCACGAAAAACACGTTGTGGTGGCCGAGATTCAAGAAATGAATAAGCTCGTGATAATTCAAGACATCTTTTTGAATTTGGTGCTTCATCTAATAAACGACTCATACTCGAGCTTCGCTCTTTATCCAATGACTGTCTTTTTTCAGCTAAATGATTTTTTCGACGTAATTGACGTGATCTTGTACCACTCATATAACCTTCATCACGTCTTTTAAATAAACGCTCTTTACTACTTGTTGTTATTTCAGGAATGTTTTTTTCGGGAATATTGGTAGCACTTACTGGTGGTGCTAATTTTATTGTATCAGGATCATGTTCTATTGTTAATTGAAGAACATTATCAGAATATCTTAAGAGATTTTCAACTGTATCTAAAGCTGTTTCTCTGACTGGTGTTCCATTAATTTCAAGGATTTTATCACCGATATGTAGTGACATTAAATCTTCGTTAACATCAAGTCTGAAAATAGAATGGCGTGTTAAGAACAAAATAGTAATTTTTCGGGGAAATACCAACCTAGTACAGCACATATTAAAAGCATTTGTTAAAAAAGCAAAAGCCACTTGAATAAGTTTCCCTTGAATTTTCCAAAATATCCTGTTAGTACGCAAAATGCAAAATTAGTATTTTTTTTAAGTTTAATCCTTACTCTGAAATTGTCAAACATTTTGTTGTATCCTTTGACAATTTAATTCCTTTTTGTCCTCCTGGTATTTCGACAAGTCGAATTGAGTGTGGTTTTCGAATAAAAGGACATCTAGCGGTTTTTTTAAGTGGTTGCATTTGACGTTTGTAACATTGTCCACTACAATTATGTGTTACATACAAGCTTTTTTCTACCACCTTGAAAATATTACCAGTAGAGTTTTGAGCGTTCCACAAGTGCATACGAATCTCCATCGCCGATAAAAGCCCCACATGAGACACAACAGAAGCATTCTGGGTGGAATTTATGCTCACCAGCAACCATAACAGGACCAGTTATTATTTCACTGCAATGTTGGCAAGACTCGCCATAACGGGCCCAATAATCATCTTTACAAAATAAAAGACCGTCTTTTTCGAAATACCAGTTGGATAAGGGGGCATCACAGGCTGAACAACTGTAAGAAAAAAAAAAACAGTTGCTATCATTTGTTAAGGGGTGGCATACCGAAAGCACTCCATGTGCCACTCCTGGTTAAGGGCGCAAATGACATCCTCCTCGTCCAGGACATTGAGACACCCAGCACAGACGTTATCAGGGCCCCCATCTGGAACATAATCGGCCGTTTTATCACATTTGACATTTCCAGGAACTGTCACCCACGCATTTTAATCACAAATTTCGTGTGTTTCGACGCAATTTCACTCGTTTTTTTTATTTGAATTTGATGTAGTACGATGGGAAATTGTGTTTTTTGGGGGTTTTTAAGTGTTTTTCATTTAATACTTACCGTTTTGGGGCTGTTCTTGCATGTTTTGGTGGTGTATGTTGACAGCTAAAAAGTTTCCATGATGGCGACTAAAGCCACATTCACACTGGGGAAAAGTCAAGGTTACAGGAGGAAAAAGTGAAAGTTTTTCGGCTGGGAAATTTGGAAAATGCCATTTAAAGGCGATGAAAATAGAAAACTTAGGTTTGAGGGATTGTTCTTGGGGGTTTGGGAGGTTTTTTGAAAGTAAAGGCCGTGGCGAATTGTCAAATGTCAAAAAATGCTGCGTTGCCATTGTTTTGATGATTAAATAATTTTTTTTTTGGAAAATCCTTTATTAAACGCCCAATTTTCTAAATAGTTTAATATTTAGGGGTAAAATCACGTCCAAAAACTGGATTTTTTGGAGTTTCGAACGTATTTTAGAGTAAATATCCAGTGCTGATTTGTTAATTTATGTCAAAAAAATGCAGCGTTACCAGTTTGGTTTTGACTTATAAAAAAAAATCAGATTTTTTTTTTGGGGGGTTTTCTACAGGTTTTAAGATAAAAACATCACTTAAAAATAATTTTGGCCACATTTTGGAGTGAATAACCAGTGGCGTCTTGTCAAATGTCATAAAACGCAGTGTTGCCACTTTTTTTTGAGTAAAATTTTAGGAAAAACACCTTCCAGAATACATTTTTTTCGGGTTTTAGATACATTTTACGGTAAATAATCAGTGGCATCCCATCAAATGTCAAAAATTACAATGTTACCAGTTTGGTTTTGACAAATATTTAAAAAAAAAATTTCAAAATTCCATTTTTTTAAGTTTAAGACACATTTTGAGGTAAACAGTCAGTTGCATCTCACTAAATGTTAAAAAACAGCCCTTATCTGGAGAGTAACGTTTTGCCTCAAATGTCAAAAAATGCAGTGTTGCCAGTTTAACAATAAAGAAATTGTATTATCTAAGTCAGTGGCGCCCCATTAAATATCAAAAATGCAGTGTTGCCAGTTTAGTTTTTGACTTATTAAAAAAAATCACAGAATTAATTCTTTTTGGAGAATAACATCTTAAAATATAATTTTGGCCACATTTTTTGGGGTGAGAATCAGTGGCGTCTCGTCAAAAGTCAAAAAATGCAGTGTTGCCATTTTTTCCAAATAATATTTCGAACGCTATACCTACATAAAAGACGAATTTAAAAAAAATCGATGTGAAATGACACTCAAAATTTTGAATAAAAAATTATAAATTAAAACAGAGATCAACAATTTTAACAAAGTCATAAACTGTATATAAAGACTTACTTAAAGCATCTTCTTCTGCCACAACTGTTGGGTGGCGAATCCCCTCCTTCTGTTTCTTTCGAACCTACCTTTAATCCTGAAATTGGTGCTTCTTCTTCTGCCTTGTGTGGCGAATTCCCTCTGCTTCTTTTGGACTTACTTTTAATCCAGATTTCCAGCGATGTCTCCTGTTTTGTCCTATATTTCGTTTAATAATTAATAATAAATAAAAGAACGCAGCTTTGGGCCGATGCGATGCGTCCTGTTCGAGAGCTGGCACACGACTGATTTCAAAACAATGAAAAATAACAATAAATTTACAAAAGACAACAAAAAATGTCTGTTATATCACCGAATGTCGAAGCGCCTTTGTGTTTTTTAGTAATGAATCATCGTATTATGTAAGCAATTAGTTCAAATAATAAATTAAAAATGTATTTAAATATTTAGGTACATAAACAAGATGTTTCGAGTCTTGTTCTCAATTTAAATCTAATCACGAAAATTGCACCGAAAAAGCAATAATTAATTTTATTTAAACAAATGAAACTAAACATTATTTAAATAGCTACGTTATTATTAATTGAAAGGTGAGGTCATAAATCTCTTGTCAACATTTTACGCAATCACAAAAAAAGTGTTTACATTTTCTAAAGTCTCAATTTATACATATATAGGATGTCCCAATTTTATTTTTATTGCAAGTCCCAGTTTATATACGGGGTGTACTAATTTGATTTATACATGATTTCATCCCAAGTGTTACAAAGCCACCTCTAGAATTTATTTTTCAAACTCTCCAAAATCTTGAAGAAAAATATGTCAAAAACAGTGTTGCCATTTTTTGGAGTAATATTTCGGAAAAAACGCATCTCAGAATAAAATTTTTCGGGTTCTTGGTCACATTTTCGAGTGAAAAATCAGTAACTTTTCATTAAATGTCCAAAAATGCAGTGTTGTCAATTTCGTTTTGACTATTTTGAAAAAAAGTATCAATTCTTTCGAATTTTCGCCCAGTGGCGTTATGTCAAATATAAAAAATGCGGTGTTGTCAATTTAGTAATAACAAAATTGCATTATCTAGTTCTAGTCAGTGGCGCCCCATTAAAAATAGAAATGCAGTGTTGCCAGTTTGGTTGTGACTAATATTTCAAAAAGGACTCATTTTTCTCTAGTTTTGGACATATTTTGGGATAAATAAACCCAGTGGCGTCTCGTCAAATGTCATAAAATGCAGTGTTGCCAGTTGACAAAAACACAAATTTTTCCCTTTAATCGTTTATTGATCGAACAGTTATATAAATATCCAACACAGTTTGATTTTACAAAAAATTCTATCAAACGTGCCCTTATAATAATTATTGTGCTTCAAAAAACAACTTTTCGTATTTCGAAAAGAGAAGTTTTTTTCACGAAAAAAAGGTCGTGCTTAGTGATAAGAATTGAGCAAAGTTTTTGCCGAAAATTTAAGAAAAAAGAAGGAAGTACATTTTAAGGCATTATTTTAGTTTTTCGTCACAAAAATTGCTGAGGTACACGATTAAAATTCGTAACCGTAAGCAAACAAATTTTTTTATGAAAAATGGTTTTCACAGCCATGCAACTTACCTTGAATTGTCCAATCAAAATCGCGATTACGAATTTTAATTTAAGACAGACTGATTTCACGCTTTTCAGCAATGAAATCAACCAATACAATTTTGTCTAAGCTAAAAACTTACATCTGGTGCAAGTTGGTAATAGTCTTGTACATCAATTGACTTCTAACATGCATGATTATAGTTGATATATAATTTACCACATTGATTATGTACAATAGGTAAAGGATATGCATGCAAAAAATTGCTGATCCCCCAACTGTAAGCTATTCCAGTATTGCCACTAGTCACGTGACTGGAAGTGTATACAGCGGTAAAGTAAAAATGTCGTGCACTACCTATTCAATTGTATCACAAATGAACTTAGAATTTGGGTTTAGTGTTGGTGCATGCAGCCCCCCCAGTCCCCATGCCCGTAAAAAATACATAAATCTGCTAAGTACAAAACGCCTGGCTTTAGCTCAGGTTTGATTGACTTTTCAAAGCTGTTTCAACGAAAAATACTCAGTTTTCTGTAGAATTTTCAACTCGAGGTGGTCCAACCGCACCCACTTTCTCCTTGAGAGTATTAAATTTGGCTTGCATCATTTTCAATTGGAGCTGTAATGAACTACTTAGTTGTTTTTGTAGGTCTTGTACTTCCACGATTTCTTTACGTAAATTTTGGTAGTTGTTTTTTACCTCATTTACCGACTTCAGGAGGTTATTTACCTCGATTTCGGCATTGTCTTCAGAGAAAATCTCGGTTTCGATGTGACCCACCTGTGTGGCCAAGTCGTCGAGTTTTTGGTCGGTTTTCTTCATCTGAAATTGAAATACTCGAAATGGGGCGCCTATAATAACAATATACCTTCTCGGTGAGGTCTTCCATAGCCTGTTCCATTGTCATTTTGCCTCAAAAGGGACAAAAATTATTTAGAATATAAAATTAGAGCTGTTTTGAATCGATAAGCATCATAAATGACAGCTGTCAGCTGTCAACGGTCACAAGAGAGCCATCTAGCGACATATTTAGCAACCACTAAACAAATAAATCGATTTTTTTTTATATAAAAAACTAAATAAATAATTGACAAAAATACTCATTTGCAGCTAAATATATAACAAAAATTATAAAAAACAGTTATTTCATCTATTTATATATCAATAAATCAATTTAATTTAAAACATGTTATGCAACTAACAACACTTATGTGGTCTAGAAGCTGCATACGTAACCAATTATTAAATTTTATTGACACTTAATAAGGAATAAAGCGCACTCTGGTGGTAGAGTTTGAAACTGAAAGTTTTAAATGCTACCAATCGTAAGAAATAATAAATGTGGTTCTAATAAATTTTGATATTTCATTTGACGTTACTAATGCTACCAACATTAAAAAATAAATCTGGTGATGTAGATTTTGAGTATACACAGTTTATTTAGCTTTTCTAATGCTGCCAACATTAAAAAATAAGTCTAGTAATATAGATTTTAATTTTACACTGTTTCTTTAACGTTTCTAATGCTACCAACATTGAAAAATAAATCTGGTAATGTAAATTTTGATTTTACAATGTTTATTTAACTTTTCTGAAAATACCAACATTGGAAAAAAAAATCTGGCAGTAAATTTTGATATTTTGGAATGTATTTGACGTTTGTAATGCTACCAACATTAAAAAATAATTCTGCTGACGTAGGTTTTCATTTTACACTGTTTATTTGACGTTTTTAATGCTACCAACATTGAAAAAAAATCTAGTAATGTAGATTTTCATTTTATACAGTTTATTTGACTTTTCTATGCTACCAACATTAAAAAATAAATTTGGCAGTAAATTTTGATACTTTTGAATGTACTTGACGTTCGTATTGTTACCAACCCTAAAAAATAAATCTGGTCATATGAATTTTAATTTTACACAGTTTATTTGACTTTTCTAATGCTACCAACATTGAAAAGTAAATTTTGATATTTTAGAATGTATTTGATGTTTATAATGCTACCAACATTAAAAAATAATTCTGCTGACGTAGATTTTGATTTTACACTGTTTATTTGACGTTTTTAATGCTACCAACATTGGAAAAAAAATCTAGTAATGTAGATTTCTATTTTATACAGTTTATTCGACTTTTCTAATGCTACCAACACTAAAAAATAAATTTGGCAGTAAATTTTGATACTTTTGAATGTACTTGACGTTCGTATTGTTACCAACCCTAAAAAATAAATCTGGTCATATGAATTTTAATTTTACACAGTTTATTTGACTTTTCTAATGCTACCAACATTGAAAAATAAATCTGGCAGTAAATTTTGATATTTTAGAATGTATTTGACGTTTGAAATGCTACCAACACTAAAAAATAAAACTAGTAATTGTAGATCTTGATTTTACACAGTTTATGTGACTTTTCTAATAATACCAACATTGAAAAATAAATCTGAAAGTAAATTTTAATATTTTAAAATGTATTTGACGTTTCTAATGCTACCAACATTGAAAAATAAATCTGGTCATGTAGATTTTAATTTTACACTGTTTATTTCACTTTTCTAATGCTACCAACATTGAAAAATAAATCTGAAAGTAAATTTTTATATTTTAGAATATATTTGACGTTTGAAATGCTACCAACACTAAAAAATAAAACTAGTAATTGTAGATCTTGATTTTACACAGTTTATTTGACTTTTCTAATGCTACCAACATTGAAAAGTAAATTTTGATATTTTAGAATGTATTTGATGTTTGTAATGCTACCAACATTAAAAAATAATTCTGCTGACGTAGATTTTGATTTTACACTGTTTATTTGACGTTTCTAATGCTACCAACATTGAAAAATAAATCTGGTCATGTAGATTTTAATTTTACACTGTTTATTTCACTTTTCTAATGCTACCAACATTAAAAAATAAATCTGAAACTAAATTTTGATATTTTAGAATATATTTAACGTTTGAAATGCTACCAACACTAAAAAATAAAACTAGTAATTGTAGATCTTGCTTATACACAGTTTATTTGACTTTTCTAATGCTACCAACATTGAAAAGTAAATTTTGATATTTTAGAATGTATTTGACGTTTGTAATGCTACCAACATTAAAAAATAATTCTGCTGATGTAGATTTTGATTTTACACTGTTTATTTGACGTTTTTAATGCTACCAACATTAAAAACCAAATCTGGTAGTAGATTTATATTTGGGTAATGTTTAGATAATGTTCTTATTACAGTGCTGCTAATAATAAGATATATAAAATATAAAATTGAGATTTTGTTTATATTTTACAATTTTATTAAAAACATTGTTGTTTTTATTAATTTTTCAACATCTTAAAATTACAAATTACTTCTTAAATTGCTTATTATTCTCAACTAACAACTAATAAAATTGCATAAGAGTGTCGTAAAGTTGTTTGTAATAAAATAGTTTAGAAATAAAAAAAACTATTATTAATTCATGAATGACTTCACCCTAAATGCATTTTCCGTAATAAACTAGATTAAAAAAAAAATAATTACGATTTAAAAAAACATAAACCACTTTAAAAACAGTTGATAATAAAGTTAATGAGATTCTAAAATGAGTTTTGATAAGAAATATGTGTCAACAACAAAGAAAATTTAAAAAAATACCTAATGTTACTGTGAAGTAGATAATTTTTAAGTAGTGGCAACACTGTTTGTATGACTGCGAATTTCAAAATTTTGCTACTAAAAGCTCCACTGTTTTGTTATTATTAAAAAATACAAATTACATTCGTTAATAAAATTTTTGGATAATTAAAGAAAATTACAAATGACTTTTGCAGTTCCGTACTAAAATTAGTTGATTGCAACTTTGAAAATTGTTTCTTATAAAATCGATACGAAGCCTCTAAACTTGATTATTTGCAAAAGTTTCGTCGAAAACATTTATATTTACGTGAGGTAAGAAAGTTTCCGAAGCAATCATCAAAATAAAAGCAAAACAACAAGCAGTCGTTGATTGTTAAGATAAGAAAGACAATTTTTAAAACTAGGACAACGAAGGAAACGACAACCCTTTTGTATGAATTGCTGTGAGCCATTTCCTGTTGGTAGTAAAACAATTCGAAAAGATTTTTTTTCTTCAGGTTGGCACTTTAAAGAATCTCGTGACGTTTATAGGTAATTAAGTTGAAATCGGTTTTTAACAGCTCACTGCATTTTCAAATAAAGCGTTTCTTATCGGAAGAGACAGCCATTGTGTCGTCACATCAATAATAAATTGGGCCAGATGTCGCGGAGAAAAGAGTGAGGTTAAAAAAATCCGAAATTAAGTAGTGCCAACACAAACAAAAAGTTTAATTAGGGTTTTTTCATTAAACAGATATTTTACTAGTTTTAGGAAAATATTTATGGCATGTTTACGAAATATTTAATTAAATAAAATGTAAAGATCAAAGTTAATGAAGGCGCTATTTGATTACTTTAAAAAATTGGTCATAAAATTTTAATTAGTTTGTTTAAGTTTTTGTCGTTTTATGTACTCACATCTGTTTTTTATTTAAACAAAAATCTGCTTTATTGAGTTATCAGTATTCAGTATTCATAATTATAAATATTTAATTAATTTATTTATTAATAAACCAAACAGTCAAAAACTATTGCAATGTTGCCACTTGTCACATTCACTTCTTAAAATTTTGTTTTCTAACAGTTGGCGGTAAAGCCTAACTCACATTGTACAATAATTTCGAAAAGCAAAGTCAGTTTTTGGTTAACAAAGCAAAGAGAACAAAATTCTTGTTTTATAAAGTTGGTATTACGTAAAATTAAGAATTGTTTTATATCAAAGTTGGTAACATCACCTTCAAACTAGAAAATTTTAAAAAATAACTGTACCTAATTGCAATTTTTAGGTGTAAAAAATCACGCTTTAAACACTTACCAACTGTACAAAAAAAAAAACTCTTGTTGTTTCATTGCGAGTTTTAGTTTGATCCACTTGTTTTTGGCTGATTATAATTTTAAAAAAGTTGGCAACAATGTTGTTGCAACCTAATTGAACAAGATTTTTGTGGAAACACAATTTTGATTTATTTTAGAAATTTTTAAACCGAAAGTTGGCAACAAAACCTTGTTCACGCTGGACAATTTTGAAAAATTAACCAAAATATTTTTAACGCCAATATTTTTTCTAATATTTAAAAATCCCCTAAACGGAATTTTACTAATTTTAGAAGTTACACAACACTAGAAGATGCTAGACATAACATTTGACTAATTTTAGAAGCCAAAAACGACGTTTTATTAATTTTAAAAGACAGAACTGAAGAAGTCTTATTTTTATTGCTTTAAAAATTAATGAGAAGTGTTCTATCTAGTTTGTAAAATTAGTAAAATTATGTCTCACAATTGGTAAAATGTGAATCTAGTATTTATTAATTTAAAATTCATAAAATACTATTTATATTTTGTGCATTTAGTACGTCACGTTGGACTTCAAAATTAGTAAAACATTTTCAAATTACTTAAATATTGTCTCTAGCTTCTTTTAGTGTCGTATAATTTCTAAAATTAGTAAAATTACGTCTCAAAAATTAAGAAAATTAGTAAATAATGTTACCCACAACTCTCTATATTAGTAAAAATCGTCGTCTTAGTATTTAAAAATGAGTTTAAAATTTATTTCTACATTATAATGTTAGTAAAATGTCGCTTTGAGCTATCAAAATTAGTAAAACATTGCTTCTGACTTCTCGAATTAGTTAAATAGTGCCTCTAGCATCTTCTAGTGTTGTGTAACTTCTAAAATTAGTAAAATCAAGTCTCAAAAATTAGAAAAATTAGTAAATAATGTTACTCACAACTCTCTATATTAGTAAAAAACGTCGCCTTAGTATTTAAAAATAAGTTTAAAATGTATTTCTACATTATAATGTTAGTAAAATGTCGCTTTCAGCTTTCAAAATTAGTAAAACATTGCTCCTGACTTCTCGAATTAGTTAAATAGTGCCTCTAGCATCTTCTAGTGTTGTGTAACTTCTAAAATTAGTAAAATTACGTCTCAAAAATTAAGAAAATTAGTAAATAATGTTACCCACAACTCTCTATATTAGTAAAAAACGTCGTCTTAGTATTTAAAAATGAGTTTAAAATTTATTTCTACATTATAATGTTAGTAAAATGTTGCTATGAGCTTTCAAAATTAGTAAAACTGACTTCTCAAATTAGTTAAATGTTGTCTCTAGCTTCTTCTAGTGTCGTCTTTGCTTTTATTGATTAAAAAATTAAGAAGAATGATAGCATAAAACTTGTAAAATTAGTAAAATTGCATCTTTCAAGACTCAAATTTTTCTTATTTAGTAAATTTAACAATTTGATCTGATTGTAAATAAAAAAAAGATGGTACTAAAGACACACTTACAGTGTACAATTTTAACAAAATAATAAGAGTTTGACAGATCACGAGACGACGCCATAAAAGCCCTAAAATTTGTCGTCTTTGTATTTATCACAGGTGGTGACACTTTCTATTTCTAAAACTTTTTTTTCTTGTTATATTTGATTAATGTGTATGAGACCAAAGCGATGCTTTTTTGTCGAATTTGCAACATCTGTTACAGACCACTTGTTGTAAAAAAAAAATGTGAGGCGACAATACCTCCTACTCGTACATACATACATACTAATAGTTGATTTTACCACATGCAAAGGTGTACCAACTTAAATTTGAGTTTATTTAACTTCTAAAGTCACTGAAATGAATTCATCTTGAATAATCATAACTCATCATCAGTTCTGGAATAGATATAACAACTTCTGAAATCTAATTTTAGATTAACTTTTGTTCTTGATGAAAATTTAGTTAGTTTGAAGTTGTTTTTAACTAACTATTTTCAACTCATTGTATTCTAACTTATTTTACATAAAACAGTAAACACACACCTCAAGAATTTTTGTTTATTGAACTCCTTATATTTATTCTTGAAGAGAGAAATTTCTACCTGAAGTTGATTGCTGCAATAGCAGGTAAAATTTCCCTGAAGGATACTTGTATTTCTGGAATAAGCAATTAGAAGGGATTAAATACAATTTCTCTCAGTAAGTTAGTAATACCTACCTTTCCTAGAATTATATTTAAATATATTTTTTTAAAAACGTAAAATTATTCTACCACAAAGTACAATAAACACGGGTCGTTGATCAGATCAACTGATAATCATGAACTGTAAATTTGAATCAGATACAACAGCGGAAACCACTATAAAGCCATTCGTTACAATATTTTTTAAAACAAAAAAATCTTTTTTTAACAGAGGGTAGGCTAGGAAACGCTGAAAATTTGAAAAACGCATTTGTGATTGGTTAACTACGATAATTAATTAATCATAAATAAGTATTTAAAACAGTTTTTTTTTTACAAATAGTACATTGTCGTTTTGAGCTTCAAAAATTAGTAAAATGAGTTTCTGATTTTCGAAATTACCGAAACATTGTCATTTTTGTTTTTATTAATGGAAAATTGGTAATAAATATTGCATCTACCTTTCAAAATTATTAAATTTATGTCTCATAATTAGTAAAAGAATAAAATTCTAATCTGACTTCTCAAATTAGTCAAATTCTAATGTCGTTTTTGTAATTATTGATTAAAAAAAATTGAAGAAATATAGCAGGAAGCTCGTAAAATTAGTAAAATTTTAAAACACTAAAATGAAATAGTGTTACCAACCTAATTTACGATAACATTCATTTCATTTATCGATTTTGTTTTGTTATCTTTGGAGTAAAGTTTTTAATTGAAAAGTTTGAAGAGTGTCAGTTGTCACGTGATGATTAATTTGCACGGCGCTTGACCGTGAGTGAGAGGGGGTTGAGGGTTTTCTCCCTAAAGTAAAGATGAGAAGTTTGTTGGTTAACCGAATAATATCAAGGGATGAACCAATACCCGAAACAAACTACACTTCGACCTATGTCTTAATCTGATGAAACCGTAGGCAATGAATATTCAGACAAGACAGCTGGACGGTTAATTTACGACGCGACCTAAGCAAACTGAGAGATTATAAATTAAAACGAAAGTTTTATTTCAAAGTTGGCAGCGAAATTTTCAAGTTTTTGGGGATTTTTTTAAGTAATAATTGGCAAGAAAAGCAGATTTACACTGGACAAGTAACTGTAAAGTCACGTGATGCTTTAAAACACTTTTAACTCAAAGAATTTGTGGCAATTTGAAACCAAAACGAATAATATAGCAGTCATAGTTTTTCAAATTTCGCAATTTCCAATAAATTACTATATTTTATACAATTTTATTTATATTTGAATTTGATTCCGACATTTGAAAATGCTGCGGAAGCTGCACTAACCACGCTAGTATTGAAGAAAAGAAAGTTTTGGTCTATTTTTCGAAATTATCTTTCATGTATAAACCGTCTAATTTATAGAGTACCTACTCAATGATAAAAACAAAATATATCTTAACAAGAATATAGATATCAAAAAATTTACAAACTTGATTGCATTTCTAAAAAGAAATCCCAGTGGGTATAGGGCTAAAAAATCCAAAATATTCACCGATCAAGAGACAGAACGTTTCACGAAAACAGCTGATGATAAAGACTATTTATTGGCAAAAGTTGTGCTAATTACTGGGATTTTTGGCGCGTTACGCAGAGAAGAAATTACGTTTTTAAAGATGGAAGATATAGAAGATTGTAGAAGTTTTATTAAAGTGAAAATACTGAAAACTAAGACAAAAATTTCACAAATGTTTACAATAACTAAAGGATTTGTAGATGGAATTAGTTTCTTGAAAATTTTCCGCAAAAACGCACAGCTTCGACCTTCTCATACTAAACACCAGAGATTCTTCTTAATCGATAGAAATTCCAGGTGCTGTTCACTACCCGTTGGTATGAATCCTATTAGAGGTATGCTTAAAAAAATTGCAGAATGTCTCGGCCTTCTAAATACAAACGAATATACAGAGCACTGCTTTCGCCGTTGTTCAGCAACACTGTTATCAGATTCAGGAGCATATATTACATTACTGAAAAGACATGGAAGATGGCGATCGAGTTCTGTTGCGGAAAGTTACATAGAAAATTCTGTTGAAAGCACAAACGCAATTTCAACGAAAATTATGGGAAAAGAAGAAACTGTATCAAAGAAGAGAAGAATTTGTGACGAAAATTGCAAATCTGAAATGGCGTCTACAAGTACCGTTTTCACTTGTATTAAAGTTCAGGAAAGAAATCTGAAATCTTGGAATGTTTAATTTAGTCACTTAAGTAATTGTACTTTTCATGTTTGTAATAAATAAATAAAATAAAAAATGTATTTTTTATTTTTGAGCACTAGTGCTTAAAAGTCTGTCTTTTTTACGCACTAGTACGTAAAAGTAAAAGTATGTCATTTAGTGTCAATTTATAAAAGTCACTATTACAAAACGCTGTAATTTTAAACCGTTTTTTAAACGATAAAAATCTCTGTGTTCTTTGCAGATACTAATGCGGTAAAAACGGAGAATGATTGTAAATTTGACGGTTCCGATTGTTCGCTCAGTGCGTAATCACTTGATTTTTAGTAGAGTAGTGCAAAATAGTATATTAGTATGGAGAACGGTAAGGAATGCTTACCATTCGAAGACAATTGTTTGGAGGAGCGAAGCGACGACTCCAATTATTGTCTGAGAACGGTAATCCTTAACGTTCGACATGCTTATAACGTTTTTTGAGCGATTGGAGTTTCTAGAATAATAATAGTAATAATTTATATCAATACATTTGTGATAATCGTGAAGATTGAAACTGAAAACTTTGGGTGGCTGTTCCATGGTTGCTGTGGTTTTCTTCCAAATAAGTAAAATTGTCTTTTTGATACAATCATTCCTACATAGTTCTGTTTTGTGGTTCCGTTTTCAAAACAAATATGAGCGATAGTGATGATCTACCGGATGATTTAGAAGACGCTTGGCAAGAAGGATGTTCGGCAATAATTCCAGAAAAATCTAAAGCCCGATATGAACAGACATACAAGTTGTTTAAGGAATGGCGTGAAGCAAAGAAGATTTCTGTAAATGAAAAGAGCTTGTTAGCGTATTTTGTGGTGAGAAGTGGACACTTGAAGGTCCCAGGTAGTTTATGGGCGGAGTATTCTATGCTGAAGAGTACAATTTTTCTCCATGATGCTATCGATATTTCTAAGTTTGCTACATTAATTGCTTATCTTAAGAGAAAAAATATTAGATATCGGCTTAAGAAGGCTAAAATTTTTACCAAAGAAGACATGGAAAAATTCTTGAATGAAGCACCAGACGAACAATTTTTAATTCAAAAGGTATGTTGTAGATGATGAGGTGGTACATCTGAGTTCTACAGAAACAATATATTTGCAGGTAGCAGTGGTATTGGGAGTATCGGGCGCTTGTAGACGAGAGGAATTGTACAATATTAAAATGAGTGACATAGAAGAACATGAAGAAATGTTTATAGTAAATATTCCAAATACAAAGACGAATATTCAGCGAACGTTCACAGTTATTAATAAAGAAAATAAAGCAGTTCATTATTTGGAAATACTTCGAAAATACATAAGAATTCGACCAAACAACCCAACGTCAGATCATTTATTTCTGAACTATCGAAATGGCAAATGCACTAGGCAAGTCACAGGAAAAGGCACAATTGGAGGCTGGCCGTCAAAAATTGCAAAGTATTTAAAGTTACAAGCCCCTGAAGGTTTTACTGGACACTCGTTCCGACGCACATCGGCTACACTTTTGGCGAATAACGGAGTTGATGTGTTGGGACTAAAAAGACATGGTGGGTGGCGTTCATCAACGGTGAGTTACGTGGAAGATTCCCTCCAAAACAAAATTGAATTTGCTCATAAAATTTTACACAGCGATGTTGGTGGACTATTACAACAACCTGGGACTTCTATGTCGGAAAGTTTGTCTATTAACACTAGAAACTCAAATGCGAGTGGTATTACTACTATTAATTATAATAATTGTACATTTAATTTTAATAAATAAATCGCAAAATAGTTTTTTTTAGATTTAATTGCTTACCGTCCACTGAACGGTAAGTGAATTACTTACCGTTTCGTTACACGTAGCAGCCAGTAACAGCAACCTACCGTCGTGGAAACAGGCACAGTAAACTGATAAAAACAACCAATCGCCCAAGACGTTTATCTCATCTTTTTTCAAAAACTAGATAACACACCGACTTCATGGTTTGCCAATAATACATTTCAAACGGAATGTTATTGCAATTTTCGGATGGCATTTGTCATTTTTTGATGGGAAATAATGTTTTTATAAAATGTATATTCACGATCGATACTTTCAAAGTGTTTTCGTTTTGTCTTTGAGAAATTAACCTAGTTATTTGTCTCAAATGTCACTTTTCGAGTGTTCTACACTGTTCAGATATCCAAAGCCTGCTGCAATAACATTCATTTTGAAACAAACTTAAAACAAACGAATTGTTGCTCTCGCCGATTTAGGTTGGCACCACTTGGTTTTAGTGATGCAAAAATGTCATTTTTTGGCGGGAAATAAATGTTTTTTTGGATTGGATGTACACAACCGACAATTTCAAAGTTTTTCAATTTATCTTTAATAAATTAACCCGTTTACTTGTCCCAAATGCCACATTTCGAGTGTTCTACACCGTTTTACACACTCATGGCTTCCTGCAATTTAAAACAAACTTAAAACAAGCGAATTGTTGCTATTTTTTGACGGGAAATAAAGTTTTTTTAGAATGTATGTACACGGTCGATAATTTGGAAATTTTTCAATTTATCTTTGATAAATTAACCCATTTACTGTCTCAATTTCGAGTGTTCTACACTGTTTTACACACTCATGGCCTCCTGCAATTTGAAACAAATTTAAAACAAACGAATTGTTGCTTTCGCCGACTTTGTCCGACCCGACCCGACCATCCATTCGTAAAGCGCGCCCGTTTGAGAATTCCGGTTTTCCAGTAACGGCGGACGCGCTGCTCCATCAAGGTGAATCGCAGCAACCTGTGCTCTAGTGACGCGTCGACAACGAGTGCCCTTTTAAAAAAAAATAACAAAAAGAGAAAAATAGTGCGCCGAAATGTTTTGATTTAAATAGTGGTGACTTGATTTTTTTTGGTGATGGATTTCAACGCACTCTTTGTATTTCTTATTGGCTTCGTGGCGGCGAAAGGTGAGTTTAATTACCTATTTTTTTTTTGGAGGGATTAGAGATGGGTTACACTTGGTCAAGGTCAATGGAGGGTGAGCTGAGAAAGACCGGTTTTAGGGCCGCTGGCAGGTGGTTCTTTGTTCGGGTTAGGTGGCTTAGAACAGGTGGTTTTAAGGGATTTTTAAGGAAGCGCCGATTCTAGAAATTTTTTTTTTTTAGCACAATTATTTCACAGAAATATTTTATTTATTTATATTTTGTAATTAGTGTTTGTTTAGCCTACTTATTAACACAGGAATTGTCATCAAATTTTTATTTTATTAAAATATAAACAGTGAGAAAATTATACCGGAAATTTGATCTAAATATTTTTTTTTGTTTTAATTAAAAGCTGTAAATGTTATTAACAGTTTGTTTCATGCATTACATATGTTTTTAATTTTTTTTTGCTGTTTATGCTATAATCTGATCTCTATTTTTATGCAAACTAGCTAAATTGTCTGTCTTTCTTTTTTAACAACAATTTTTAAATTTTCTCAGATCAGATTCGAATTAGATTTGTAATTTTATCTATAAAAAAGATAAGAAAGTGAATCATTTGAGTATTTTCTGTATTAATTTGATTAAAGATAAAACGACAAGTCATAGTGAAAGTAAAACAAATTAAAAATGATATAAGATGAATTCAGGTTTTAATTTATTTAATTTAGTTTTACTTCATTTTGTTATTTTCTCCCACTACAGACTAATTAATTATAATTAATTCTAACATAATTTTACTTTTATTTTAGCGTTTCAAGTTTTGTTTTTGCAATTTTTCATCCAATTTAGGAATTAATTAAGAGCAAAGCTTTGAGATTTTCTTTTGCTTGACGTGTTTGTTTATTTTTATTAATTATTTGAAAATTGTGGAAGGTGGAGAAGAAAACAAATATTAATTATTGATTTGCGTTGATTTAAAAACGGTTGTACAGTTAATTGGTCTGTCATGTTTGGAAAAAAAAAATTAAAATCTGTTTTCTGTCAAATAGCTTACTCTCAAAATTATAACAAACGTTTTAAAAAACAACATCTAGAGGGCTTTGAAATCGTAAGGCAATTGTTTTGGATGTCTTTGATGACGTCATATTTGAGCTGTCAAATAAACGTCATCACTTTTTTTTTAACTGTCAAATACATTCATTGTTTTTATTTCCATTTTTTTTATATAAAAATTAATAACAATTTTTTTTTTAGAAATTAGATCAAATTGCCAACTTTGCTAAATAAAAACGAATTATAAGTGCAACTGAAATTTTTTTTTAGAAGTGAGATCATCAATGATATTTGAAACATAACAGTTTTTGTCAAATTGTCACGTGACCTTCTTTGTTACCAAAAAAATGGGGCTCTCTGAAAATCAGAGTCAAAATTTCACTAATTTTGGAAGGCCGATATGATATTTTAGTAATTTTGAATAACGAAAGACGCAATTTTACTAATTTTACAAGCTTCATGCTGAATGATTTTTCAGTTAATAAAAACAAAGACGACACTAGAAGAAACATTTAACTAATTTGAGAAGTCAGAAGCAATTTTTTACTAATTTTAGAAGCTTTAGGCAACATTTTACTAATAATATAATGTGGAAATAAAGTTTATACTCATTTTTAAAAACCAAAAGGCGACGTTTTTTACTAATATAGAGAGTTGTGGGTAACATTATTTACTAATTTTCTTAATTTCGGAGACGTAATTTTACTAATTTTATAAGTTAAACAACACTAGAAGAAGCTAGAGGCAACATTTATTTAATTTGAGAAACTAGAAGCAATGTTTTACTAATTTTGGTAACTCAAGACGACATTTTACTAATAGTATAATGTAGAAATAAAGTTTATACTCATTTTTATATATTACGACGTTTTTTACTAATATTGAGAGTTTTTACTAATTTTGTAGTTCGGAGACGTAATTTTACTATTTTTAAAAGCCACAAGACATTAGAAGAAGCTAGAGGTGAGATTTAGTTAATTTGAGAAGTCAGAAGCAATGTTTTACAAATTTTGGAAACGCAAACCGACATTTTACTAATAGTATAATGTGGAAATAAGTTTTGTATCCATTTTTAAATCAATAAGTACTAAGGAAACGTTTTTTACTAATATGGAGAGTCGTCTGGAAATTTATTTACTAATTTAGAAGCGAGACGCGATTCTTATCAATTGTTAAATTAAGACGACAATGTTTTTGTAATTTTGGAAGCCAGAAGTAAATTTTACTAAATTTGAAGGCAAGATTATACTAATATACTAATTGTAGAAAGTAGAAATAGTATTTTTTACTAATTTTTAAATCAATATATAAGAGAATATGGCATTTTTCAATACTAAGAACCTGAGGCAACATTCATTTACTAATTTTAAACCTCAGACACGTAATTTTACTAATTTTAAAAGTTCGAAACAACATTTCTTATCAATTTTTAATTAATAAAAACAAAAATAACAATGTTTTTGTAATTTTGGAAACCAGAAACGACATTTTATTAATTTTGAAAGCTCGAAGTAATATTTAACTAATTTTATAAGGTGATGAGTGTATTTTATACTTATTGTTAAATTACTAAACATAAAAGCAACAATTTCTTCTAATAATGGAAGCCGGAATTTTATTAATTTTCAAGTCTAATGGGCTAATTTCAAGTTGAGGTAATACCGGTAGTACCTTCGTTTCTAAGCAAAATTAAAGGAATTCAGGGCTGTGATTGGTTGTTGTCATAAAAAAGCAATAAAATTTGCGATACTACAGGTAGTATCTCAACTTGAAATTGGCCCATAAAGCGACATTTTGCTACTGTACTAATTATAGAAAGTAGAAATACTATTTTATGCCAATTTTTAAATTAATAAGAATTGGAACAACATTTTACTAATTGTGAGACATAATTTTACTAATTTCAGAATTTCAGACGCGAATTTTTTTATCAGTTTTTAAAAAAAGGCGACAGTGTCTTTGTAATTTTGAAAATCGGAGACTAATTTTATTAATTTTGAAGCCCAAAGCAACATTTTACTAATGTACTAATTGTAGAAAGTAGAAATAGTATTTTATACTCATTTTTAAATCACTAGATAAGAGAATATTTTTTCTAATGCTGAGAACTGGAGGCGACAGTCATACTATTTACTAATTTTGAAGCCTAAAAACGTAATTTTACTAATTTAAAAAAATTAGAAACAACACTTCTTACTAATTTTTAATTAATAAAAACAAAAATAGCAATGTTATTGTAATTTTGGAAACCGGAAACAACATTTTATTAATTTTGGAAGCCAGAGGCAACATTTAACGAATTTTATAAACTAATTGGTTGTATTTTATACTAATTGTTAAATTACTAAACATAAAAGCAACATTTTTTTCTAAAACCGAAATCCAGAAGCTACTTTTTACTATTATTGTATTTCAAAAACATAATTTTAATTAATTAATTATATTTTCCGTGTTAGTCACGTGACTTAGGGTTTTGCACATTATTATTATTATTGTATAATTTGTGTCATAATTTTGTTTTTTATTGACTATTTGGTTGTTAAATTAAAGTTTGTTTTTGGTTTTGTATTTTAATAGTAACATTTTTTTATTTTCTGTGGCCAGTTTAAGCGACTTGCTCTTAAAATTTTAGGGGTCCTAACCCAATAACATTTATTTTTATTTATTTATTTATTTTAGCACTAATCTAGTCTGGAGGGCTTCTGAAAATGCTCGCTATAACACCTAACGTTGATTTCTGTCAGTCTCAAAAACAATGTCTCGGATTTTGGATTTATGTGAGCTTCAGAAAATTCTTAATTCAACGTTTTACGAGCAGATTTTGTTGTTTTTTGTTGTTTCTAGCTTTGTGAATGTCTTCAGCTTCTTGTTTTATTAATGTATTAAAAGCACCAAAATTGTTTTAATAATAATGTTGTGTCAACTGTCTCAGTCTTTAGTATACTGCTCTGGCGTTAGATCGTGACGAAATAGACGGAAAATGGAAATACAAGCTTCAAAATTTGTAAGTGAAGTAGTAACTCAATAAAATAATGCTGAAAATACAGATTTCAGCCTTAGTTAATCTGTAAAATAAAATACTAGATTATAATAATATTTTTGCTTTAATTTCTTTTTGTTTCCTAGGTTCTTTATTTTTAATGACTAGTACTACATTTTTTGCTCAACACTCTTTTAATTCTAGTAATTTGATTAAAATCAAACATTCAGATTTATTATTTGTTTATCCTTCAGAATCAGAATAATTTTAAAATCGGTTATAACGACTCTGTTTTTCGTTATTTACAGATTTCTATTTTATCATAAAATTGATATTTCAGAAAAATGTCAACGTTATCACAAGATTTATGACCGGTTGGAAAAATGGCGCATAAAAGTGAGCATTTCCGTTGATTAATCGATTAGAAAGTCGAATACAGTGAAACGTAACTAAATATATGTCACATTGTATTTTTATTAAATACATAAATCGGCCATTTTGTAAAAAATCCATCGAGAAATCATCTATGGCTCAACACTGATAACAATTGCCACACAATTAACTCCCAAGCCATTATTAATTCCGATCTGGCACCAATTGAAAACGTTTGGTCCGTCGCCAGATAACCAACCCTCTCTCCAATGAAAAGTTGGAACAATGACGGATTTCGAACAATTGTCACGTGATTTACACTGTTTATCTTTGGACATTTCAAACGGTTATCGAGACGGCTTCGAACTAACAATTGTTTTAGAACAGTGGCGGCGGCGGATTTCATTTCGGGCATAATTAACGTGTTACTTGTCAAAGTTAATTAATTCAAGTTTGCCTCATTTAGTTTTATTACAAATTGAGCCGCTTACAAGCTCATGAATTTCCCAATTTTCAACCAAGAATTTTCTTGACATCACAAGTGGCCGCAATAATGTGCAATTAACGGGAAAATTGAAGCACGTGATCAGAAGTAGCACAATATCTACAGGGTGTGCATTCTTTCAACGATGTTAAAAACATAAATTATTAAATAAATGTCTGAAGATGACTATATGCATAGCCGAAACATGTAGTAAAACATAACTAAATCTGATTTGAGAACGAAAAAATCTTGAAAAAACATTAAATCTGTCATTTCCTAAACTGACATCCACAAAACACTTGTAGCCTAACTAAATAATTTTTTTATCCCTCTCACGTTACAACAAAACATGTTCTCTTGTCATTTAAATGTATTTCTATGATTTGAGTCACTCTAAACACATTCTTTTTTAAAAAATGCAGGAATTTAAATTCCCTAAATATTTCTTAATTACAGAAAAATGTTTTTTTGTCAATTTAGCTCTCTAATTGTAGCTTTAAAAGACATAAATAACATCTGCAGCTCCATAATTAAAACAAAATAAGCAAAAACATAAAAAAAAGGGGATTTTGTATAAATATCGGGTGATTAAAATAAATTAAAATTCTAGTGGGAGAGTCTTTTATATATTTTACAAAAAAAAATCCTAAGCGAGAAACTAAATTTCAAAACTCGTAATTAATAAAAGTAAATAAACCTGGAGAAAAAAATTTGAAAAATAAACAGATAAAAGATAAGCTGTTATCAACAACGCCGATTTTTACAAAACTATGAAAACAAAAGCCTAACGTAAAAAAACTAAAGCTTCAGCATTCCATAAAACCGATAAAATAAATCTTCCAGTCCGTAAAATGCTTATTGATCGCCATAAACCTGACCAATATGATTAAAAACTTTGTTAGAGTTTGCCGAAAATAATAATAATAATAATGAGTGAGGTATATACACTTTTAAATCTTCGACTTCCCGTTATTCTCATACCCAAAATTCCACGATTGGAATCTCTGTCTGGGTGAAAGTGGAACAAGCATCATCAAGTGATCGCGTCCTTCGTTTATACTTTTGAATTCCACCGAAATAAATCAACATTAAAGTCGAGTCTGATTTATCTGCTCTCTCCTAAAGCCGTGTTTACATGGAAAAACGTCCGTTAGACGGCCATCTTTCGATAAATTCGCGCGGAAAATTAATGAGAACGGACAACGGGTAATAACCGGCTGTGAATTGTTATTTGGTATGCATGACTCAGTGCTGCTTCTTTCAGAAATAACGGTCGGTTGGTAACAATGGATGTGGCAACACTGGAATTGTTTTCGATTTAATTGGCGGTTAAAGATATAACGAATTTCAAATAAACACAATCAAAAATGATTATTAATGCCGAATTACATTAGAAAAAAAAGACCAATCAGGTTTACCAACTTATTAAAGATAATTTCTCGGGTCTGAGCTTCAGAAAATTCTTAATTCGAGGTTATGACAGTAAAATTTGTCGTTTCCAGGTTTATGAACGTCTTCAGCTTTTTGTTTTATTAGTGTATCAGAAGCACCAAAATTGTTTTAATAACAATTTTGTTTATAACATGATAAATACAGATTTAAGCCTTATTTATTGTAAAAAAAAATTACACAACATTTTAGTTTTACTTTCTTTTTTTTTAATTATTGTTATTAGATCCGAATTTCATCTCGTTTCTAGTTTCGTTATTTCTAATATTAGATTTTTTGCTCAATACAGTTTTAACTATAGTAATTTGATAAAAATCATCCCACCCACCCATCTTGTTGGTCACAAACCCATCCCGTGATATAACCCCCACGTCTTCCACCTCCTCCCCCGCCTAAAGTCTTAGTGGTAACAACCTGCCTCGACGTCGACTGACCCAACGAAGCGTAACTGTTGAATGCGCCAGAGCGAGGACGAACCAGGACCGGCTTGGGGCTCCTACCAGGACCGGTCAACAAAGAAACCGAAAATTTTCACGCTCTGAATACTAGAAACAAAAGATCAAATGGGGCGACATCTCGTGAGGGGTGTGAACTGTTTTTGCTCGTTTCTGGTGATTTAATATCTGTGGGAGGAGTTGAATCACAGTCTAATGTTACCTTATTTCTTAACTGAGTTGAGATTGAGAATTTTATCTCAGTTTTCGAGATTAGAGATGCTAAAGTTGTGACGGCATTGTTATCAGAGACGTAAAAAATTTCAAGATTAGAACTTGAACTTGGAGATTATCGAAATTGGGGGAATGAGATATTACCCAATTTTGAATAATCTTATAACGGAATAGAAGATAACAAATAATAAATGTTTATAAACGTTTTTTATTAGTCAAGTTAGCTACATACTTTAATAATAGCTGTTTCGTCGAGAACTGTCAGTTTTCTGTCATTTATATTTCATAAATGGCAATTTTACAAAAAATATTTATTGATTCTGCCTTAATCCAGATAATTTAAATTACAGTTTTGATCAAGAAATATCTATAAACACCCTGTAGAACTAAAAATGTTAAATTGACATAATTTCAATATTTCTAATTTCTGCAGTTCGTACATTAGTAAAATGTTGCTTTGGGCTTTAAAATTCATAAAATTTGCCTTCGATTTCCAAAATTACAAAAGTATTGTTTTAAGAATTGATAAGAAGTATCGCGTTTGGCTTCTAGAATTAGGAAATAGACTTAAATTACAAAATAAAATATTTATTTTTGAATCAGAAAATTATTTAAAAAAAGATTTAACTTCTAAAAGAGAAAAGTAGGCTATCCCACAGCTAAATGTTTCTATAACAAACAATATAAATTATAAAAATATTTGTTTCTGAAACAGAAAACTGGTTCGTAATGGGCTATCTAATTCGAGCTTGATAAAGTAAATTAAAAAAAAAAAAAACACAAAATATTCGGAATGTAATGTAATTTTTATTTGATTTTAAAGATTGATCTATGCCATTTTTAGTTATAGAAGATATCATTCAAATGTCCTCCACGGGACTTCTTACAGGCCTTGATCCTTTTGAGGTAATTTTCAATGACTTTCCGGCACATTTCGGGCGGTATCTCGGCCATTACATTACGAATATTGGTTTTCAATTCGTCAAGAGTTTGAGGATTGTTTGCGTAAACACGATCTTTCGGTAGCTCCACAAAAAGAAATCCAAAGGCGTCAAATCGCAGGATCTTGGAGGCCAATTGACATCAGCCAATCGCGAAATCACACGTCCCAGAAATTTCTCTTGCAAAAGAGCTCGATTTGCTTGTGTTACGTGACTGGTTGCTCCATCTTGCTGAAACCACATATCGTCAAGATCATAATCTTTGATTTTCGTAAAAAAATAATCGATTAACATGCGGCCATAGCGCTTAGAATTAACGGTAACGGTTCGTCCTTGGTTGTTCTCAAAAAATACGGCCCAAACACTCCACCAGACCACAATGCGCACCAAACAGTGACTTTTTCCGGGTGTAATGGCTTCTCTACAATCAATTGTGGATTTTCTGAGCCCCAAATTCTACAGTTTTGCTTATTAACGAAAAATGAGCTTCATCAGTGAAGAAAATTTTGTTCGAAAAATCAGCATCGACGGCCTGTTTTTCCAACACCCAATTTGTGTATGTTCTTCGTTGTCCATGATCAGCAGGCTTTAGCTCTTGTGTCAAATAGACTTTATACAGATGAAGATGCAAATCTAGATGCAAAATGCGCTATAAGATAGGCCTAAATGTTGAGCTCAACGAGGAATTGACAAATTTGGATCTTCTTCCACACTTTCAGCTACAGAAGCGATATTTTCAGCATTGCAAATGTTTCGATGATGCACAGGCCTTACAATATCAGTAACAGATCCAGTTTGTTTAAATTTATTCACTGTATTCAATAGGGTTTGCTTTGTAGGACGATTATGACGACCATAATCTGCTCGTAAAGGGCGAAATGTGGATACGGCAGAATCACTATTTTTATAATAAGATTTAATAATTTTAACGCGTTAGTCGATTGCTAAATGCTCCATATTCTTAAATGGGAGAATGTCAACTAAATAAATTACAGCGTACTTGACGTTTATCTTTGGCAGATGTCGGTACACAGATTTTTACTTTATCAATCTCGAAATGGACAGCCCTGTATGTATCAGAGTTATTTTGCTTCTAAAACAGAAAATTATCTTGTAACAAAGCTTAATAATTACTTTTAGAAGAAAAATTTATCTTAATAGAAGCTTCTAAAAGAAAAAAATCTATTTTTGTAACAGAAATTGGGCTTATAGCAGAAACACAATACGTTTGTTTATAATTATCTATAGAGAAATCACAAAAATGATTCTGAAATAGATATTTAGATTCTGCTAAATTAGAAATCAAGATTAGCGATCAATATTTTATTCTTGCCACTGTAAATACTTTCTAAAATTGATAATATCTATCAATTAGAAGTAATTATTACTTCTAGAAACAAAACTATTCTAGAACAACAGATGTAAAACAAAACATTTGTTTCTGAAACTAAAAACTAGCTTGTAACACGCCTAAATACTTTCTGAAACAAATAGTTACTTCTAAAAAGAGAAATTTACTTTGTAAAATTTCGAAAACAGAAAACTGTAGTGTGAGTATTATAGCTTCTAAAACAAAAATTTAATTTTTATTCTAGAACAGAATTCTTTTATATCTTTCCAAAACAGAAATTCTGCTTGTAGCTTAAATACAGAAATCAGAAAAATAATTCTGAAACAGAAATCTATCGTATACAAAATCAGAAGTTTCTTTTGTTTTACAAATAACTTGTTTGAGAAGCAAATGAGTTGAAACTGTAGTAAATGTTATTAAAAAACAAAAAATAACTTGTAATACAAAAAAATTGCTTTTAAAACAACACACTGTATTACAGGTTTACAGCTTCTAAAACAAAAAATAGAAGAAAAATGAATGATTAATTCTGTAGATTGTGCAATAGAAAAACTAAAACACATTTTTCTACAGACTTAGTTAGTTCTAGCTTCTAAAACAGAATATAAAGTGTGTAATCTGTTTAATCTACTTCTTCTCGTCAAGTTCCATGTTAGGCGCCACTTTGAAATCGGTTTATTCAGAATATAGTTTATTTACAATAGATGGGTTAATGTTATTTTGCACTCAAGTCGAAACCGTGGTGTTAAGGTCGAACGTGGATGTACCGAGAGTCTGACCAGATAGGGACCCCACGGGTGCAGAATGTCACGAAGGAGAGCTTTCAAGACCAGATGGGACCCCCAGGATACCCGGTTGATCCAAGAAAGCGACTCCTTGACGATGCAGAAGAGTATGAGTAGCTCACAAGACCATTTGGGACCTCCAGGATGCTCGGTTGATGCAAGAGAGCAACTGACTGCTTGATGGCTGTGGAGAAGACTTGGGAGACCAGATGGGACCCCCAGGATGCCTGGTTGATGCAAGAAAGCGACTCCTTGACGATGCAGAAGAGTATGAGTAGCTCACAAGACCATTTGGGACCCCCAGGATGCTCGGTTGATGCAAGAGAGCAACTGACTGCTTGATGGCTGTGGAGAAGACTTGGGAGACCAGATGGGACCCCCAGGATGCCTGGTTGATGCAAGAAAGCGACTCCTTGACGATGCAGAAGAGTATGAGTAGCTCACAAGACCATTTGGGACCCCCAGGATGCTCGGTTGATGCAAGAGAGCAACTGACTGCATGAGGGCTGTGGAGAAGACTTGCGAGACTAGATGGCACCCCTAGGATGCCCGGTTGATGCAAGCAAGCAACTCCTTGACGATGCAGAAAAGTATGAGTAGCTCACAAGACCATTTGGGACCTCCAGGATGCCCGGTTGATGCAAGAGAGCAACTGACTGCATGAGGGCTGTGGAGAAGACTTGCGAGACCAGATGGGACCCTCAGGATACCCGGTTGATGCAAGAAAGCGACTCCTTGACGATGCAGAAGAGTATGAGTAGCTCACAAGACCATTTGGGACTCCCAGGATGCCCGGTTGATGCAAGAGAGCAACTGACTGCATGATAACTGTGGAGAAGACTTGCGAGACCAGATGGCACCCCCAGGATGACCGGTTGATGCAAGCAAGCAACTCAGCGTTTGGTTGTGGGTGGATGCCTTTTATTACGGTTTGTCGGTACCTCTCGGTCGAGGGTGGTTCCTTCCGGACTTATGGGAAAGGGTGGAAGCGATCTTATTGTTAGCGCTACTCTAGTAGGCGCTCGGATTATTAGAGAATACGCGGTTACAAGTGTAAATATAGAATATTGTAGTATTCCGATTTTTTCCCGAATTTAATATACTTTCATTTTTGTTCTGTCTTTTAATCAAAATTTGTTTCAAGAACAGAAAATAACTTGTAACACAGCCAGGTAGCTTCTGAAACAGAAAACTAGCTGTTGGGTTAAATACAGAAATGTAGCTTCTGAAACAAAAATAGAAGACAAATGAAATCTACAGCTTGTAGGTATTTCTAAATAGTTTTCTGATCTTTTATATTAATAGTTTCAATTTCTGTTTTGGCTTTTAATCTAAATTATATTTAGTCAAATTTAGCTTAGAAAGCTTCTAATACAGGAAACTAATTTCTGAAACAGAAATTTAGATTATAAAACATAAATCAGAAAATATGCTTCTGAAACAGAAAATCAGTAATGTGGCTTCTAAAACAGAAGATAACTAACTAATAACGTGTTTAAGAGTGGAAAAAACATTTCTATTGGTATGTCACAATGTCGCTCACTTGTATTAACAATTTCTTTGGTCGCTCGTTAGATAATAATTATTAGAAATGAAATGAATTTTGCTAAAAGGTGCCTCTACTGATATATCAATTGATAACAGATAGATAAAATTATTTTTCTATTTATCTCTACAAGTATTTTGTTATTTTTAGACAGTAATTGTGATGATTTATGTTCAAAAATTTTGTTTCTTTCTCAAACTTTCTGAAATAATATTATTTTGTCTCTAAAACTGTGGTTTAATTGTTGAATAGTTAAAATTAAACCTCCAATTAAGTTTAAGCATCGTTTAAAAATTAAGCTTCTGGTCCAATTTAACGAACAATTAAACTAAGACAATATTTGATGAAACTTGGAGTCACATGAGGATGATTTGCGGTTAGTCTAATCCGATTAGAGTACAAATTGAGTTTGCAGAACCGACTTGATCCAAATTTAAATTTATCGGAAACGAAAAGAAAGCCAAGTCAAGATTCTCTCTTGCTACAATTTATCAAACATTTAGTTTGGATCGATCGGGTTTACTACACTAATACAACATTGAATTAACACTGATTTTTTTTTTTTGGGGTTTTACACTCGATTAACTTATTGTTTTTGTTGAATTGGCGAAAAAAAAATTTCTCAAGTCACGTCGATCAAATCAAATTAAATAAAAGGATTGGAAACCAATATCAGAAGGGATTTTCGTAATTCAAAAGCCAATTGTGAACCAATTCTCTTCAATTGTCATTTCTATTTCTATCGACGTTCTTAACAAACTTATACACTCTGATCCGATTTCGATGAACGTTTTTATTTTAAAGCTAGCAAAGTTTTGCTGAATGCAAAAATCGTGAATTATTGAGATTGAGGTAAATCGGAATGAAAACACAAGAAAATAAGAGAAGTCATCTGCAGAATTGAAGCGACACACGCTCATTTATGTGACACAAGTCAATTATGACTAGTATAACCATCTTGAATTTTTCAATTTCGATAAAAAAGTCGTAATCAAACTAAAAAAATTTCAAGTACCTACCCACTTAGAAGCAATTTTGTCGAAATAATATCTTACAAGTGCAATCTTACAAAAGCAGTAATAAAGGAAAAGCTAGTTTACTGTTTTGAAAGTTTTAAACTTCGTTACTTGAAGTTACTTTTCGATTAGTGAAATTAGAAAATGTTAATTATTCAAGTTGAGTAATTCCAGCTGAAGTCCTTTATTTTGTGACACGATTTCTGCATCCAAGCACCTTAACCACATCCACCCCAATTTAATAATGAATCCTTCTCAAACATGTCATTTCACTTTCGGTTATTCCACAATTTCACTTCTCGTTTTCTTCAAATATTTACGAATTAATTGTCCTCTGGGATCCGGGAAAAAATACCCTCACTTCTTGCTGAGTTGGAAAAACTTTCACGTTTGGATTTACGTAAAATTTGTGTAATTTTTAATTAATTAATTTTATTGATGGAAATTAGCTGCCGGATATGTTTGTACTTTCAAATGCGGCTATTGTTTTCGGTTTTTTTTGTTAATTTAATGATAAAAAGCGAAAGTTTGAATAAATTATTGGAATTAATCTTGAATCGAGTAGTTTTGAAAATAATTGGCTTGCAAAATTTTAAACTTTTCAAAACTTATTTGCATTTTAAGTCAGGAAAGTTAAGAGATTAAAATATCGACGAAAAGTACTTATAATAAGTTAAGAAATTCTCAACAGAATTATTAAATACAATCACTGGTATTTAACCTTCGTTTAAAGAGAAAATATCTATGACTAACCTTTTGAATCAAAGTTTTAATGTCACGGCAATTATGAAAGTACTTATTTAAAAATGTGAATCACTAGATAAATAAAAGAAGCTTTAGTTTTGAGAATTTAGGTCAAATTTAATCTGGATAAATTAAATTTTTAAAAAGGGTTAGATCGTAACTAAATGTTAGGATTTAAGGCTTAAACCCAGATAAAAATGTCTATAAATTATACATAATTAATCTTCGAAATTGTAGAATTTTGTAATTTTAGAAGCTTATTTTTGATTTTTCTTAATTATCTTAGTATTTTAAAAAATTAACAATCTTAGAAATCATAAGATAAGCTTCAAAAGATATAGAAAATAAAAGCTTCTAATTTAAAAAATTCTGGACTTCAGAAGCTATAGAATCTTAAAACAGAAAAACAGAGTCTAAAATTTTAGACTCTAATAAGCTTAGAAATCCTAGAATTTTGCATTCTTAGAAGCTTGTTTTAAATTTTTTGGAATCTTTAGAGATCGTATTTGCTAAAACTCAGAACTGTTTAAATTATTTATTGTACCTAATTCAGAAATTTATTAATCTTAGAACACTTATATCTTAAAAAATTAAAATCTTATAAATGACAAAATAAGGTTCAAGAGACACAGGACATAAAACCTTCTAAATTAAAAAAATACTGGAATTCAGAAGCTCTGGAATCTTGAAACAGAAAAACAAAGCCCCAACCCTAAAATTCTAAAAGTTTTAAGACTCTAACAAGCTTAGAAATTTTAAGATTTTGTAATTTTAGAAGCTATTTTACACTTTTCTGAAATTTTAGAGACTGAAGGTGTCTGATAAAATTCAGAATTCTCAAAACTGTTCATTGTAATTCAGAAATTTTATAATTTTAGAACACTTGGATTTTAGAAAGTTGAAAATCTTATCAGTGATGAGACAAACTTTAAGAGAATTGAGAAAATGAGAGCTTCTGAAGTCAAAAAATTCTGGATTTCAGAAACTATAAAATCTTAAAGTAGAAAAACAAAATTCAAAATCCAGAATTCTCAAAAACGAGCTTAAAAATTCTAAAGTTTTGTAATCTTATAGAAATTTATTTTAAATTTTTCTGAATTCTGAAACAGAATTCTGAAAATACAACTATCTGTTGTAATTTAGAAATTTAATCATTTTAGAATATTTTAATCTTAGAAAGTTAAGAATCTTATAGATATTAAAATAAACTTTAAGACATTTTGGATTTCTACGAATAATAAAAGCTTCTAAATTTGAAAAAAAAAACCTGGAACAGCAATATTTATAAAATAAATTCAATTCTGTTTCTCAGCAATAAAGATTAATTAAAAAAATCACTTCCGCTCCTCGGTTTTCCAAACCTGTACTTCCATCTCGGAAAAGTTTAATTATTACCTCACCCCTCTCCCCTCTTCAGGCAACTTTAATGAAACGTCGTTGATAAAAATCCAATGCTATATTCAGGCGGGAAATTTAAATCGATCCCTGATCGGTTCCACACAATTTCTCCCTTAATGTATTTTCAGGTCTACCAACATATTTCACCACGTACACGTTCCTTGTGTCGGTCATAAATCCCATTTAGTTGTGATTTATTTTAAACGTGTTTAAAAGAATTTTTTTATTGGAGGAAATTCTTGTGATTGCTTATTCCTTTTGTTCCCCAACGTGTGAATCCTAATTAATGCCCAAAATGAAAGTTCAAAAGGTTAGGAGAGAATCAAGATTTCTCGTTATTACGTAAGCAGTTCTCATCATTAAATCATTACGTCACAAATAAATTTTTTAAGAGTGTTCCTCTTAGAAGAGAAGAGAGACGAATTTATTTTTAATGCGGGTTTAGACTTTTAATTATTATTGAGTGTTTAGGGGACGGTCCTGGCCTGGATTTAAATTATTCGTGTGCGTGCCGGAAATAAAACGTCAGCGTATTTAACTTAACGGTTTCTTAAGGGACACCTACATTTATATTCATCTAGACGGAAAATGTTTTTTGCTGCTTTTAATCGCCGGATTAAATTTTCATCTCCTGACTTGCTACAGAGGTGTTAAATACTCAAATAAAAACTTAATTAAAACGAACAAAAACTTATACTCTGTTTCCAGAGAAAATTTCTTAAAGAAACATTATAAATCAAGGAGAAATAATAACAATTATTTTTGTTCTGTCTATTCTAGTTTCTATTAAGAATAGAAATTTACAGAAAACTAAAATAAAAACAGAAATTGCAGAGACTAGAATGTCTAAAACAGAATCTAGAATAAAATTTAAGACCAATTATTTTGTATAGAAAATTAGAATAAGTATTGAACCTAGAGACAGAAATAACAAAAAAACAAAGGGTAGAAAGACTAAAATAAATATAAGCTGTCACAAAAAGTACTAAAATTACTACAACAACTAGAAAAACAAAAATAGAAACTACAAAATAAAAAAAAACTTGACGTAAAACCACAAAGCTGTTAGAGAAGGTAGAATCTAGAATAGAATTTTAATAAAATCAGAATTTAATTTAGATTTAATTGAAGATAGAATGTAAAACTCAGCCATTAATTCAATATAAAAAAATATAAATTTCGAAAATCTAGAAGCTATATAGAATAGAACGAAGTTAAAAATTAAGTTTAGAAAGATTAAAACAAAATCTGCCAAGCTAATTTAGCCCAAAATTTAGATTAGAAGTAATAGATACAAGAATAAAAGCTGTTTCATAAGTCAGAAAGTCAAAAGTCAGAAATTAGAAGAAAAATTAGGAGTATTAGAACAGAAATTAGAAACTATAAATCAAAACCTAGAATAAAACAATTAAAATAAAAGCTGTGAAAAAAAGCTTAAAATAAAATTTAAGCAATAAAATCCTAATAAAACTAGAATAGCAACTATAGAAGAATTTAGGAAGCAAAGTAGAAAGGGAACTAGAAAAGAATGTAGAAAGTCTGACTCAAAATCTAACAAGCTTAATATCGAATTTGGAACAAATTCTTGAATCGAATACTGTAGAAAGTAAAACAGAAGCTGCTGCAAAAACTAGAAAGTATAAATAAGAATCTAGAATGGAAATTGAAGGAGAAATCAGGATTTTTTTTAAATTTTCTGATAGAATCTACAACTGAATCTAGAGGTCTATGCTAGAAAGACTAAAATAGAATTTATTTATAACATTTTAAGATAAAATAGAAGCTGTTATAGAAATTGTTAGAACTAGAACAGTAACTACAAAACCTAGAAGAAAATTTAGAAGTTGTAAAATTTCTGGTATCTTTTTAAATATTTCTTCTTCTGAATCTGCTTCTAGGCATACTCAGACTTATTTTCAAGCGTACTTAATAGCACTATAAGCAAGACAACACTTCTTCTACATAGAAGAAGACTTCACAGGAGGACATCTCCTTGGGACAGTTGTTCAAGGACATCTTAAAAGGCTTAAAAGAAGATTACTACCAATTGTTATAGTCGTATTATCTTTAATAATTAAAAAACATTTTAATAATTATTTGAGTTTTATTTAAATTTTCTCATCTCTCCTGTATAAAAACAACCAAATAATTAACCAAATATTTGTTGTAAGGTTGGTACAGAAATTATAGAATCTTGAATAGAAACTTAAAGAAAATTCTGTAGATGAATTCTATAGTGGATCAAAATGAAAATAAAAACTGCTTAAACAAATTAGAATAAAGACAAAGCCAGAATCAGTAAATGCAATATAATCTAGAAACTAGAATATAAATTGAAATAAACTTAAAGAATAGCAAAGGAGAAGAATTGAAAGCCTAGAATAGAATTTAAAAAGAAAATCAACATATTAAGCAGTTAAGCAAAGAAAATGGCAAAATCTAAAATAGAATTTGAAAAATCTAGAAAGTCTGATGTAGAATTTAGAATATAAATCGGAGTAAAGTTTAAATGACAAACACGAGAGACTAAAATAACTAGAACTAATTTATAATATAGATTGTAGTAGAAAGTAGAATACTAAAAATAATCTAGGAACTTTAAAAGAGAAGATAAAATAGAATTCAGAAGAGAAAGCAGAATGTTAAGTTTGGAAAATCTGTCAGACAACTATTGAATTACTAAAGTTTGAAAATTAGAATTTTTCTAGATCTAGATACGTATGTCATGCATGTTGATTTTACTTCCTCATCAGCACAGCTAAATCCGAGCCAATTACCTCTGCATTTCTCTATTATGTAAACCAATTTAGTCCCACTTCTTGTAACTAGCCACCCGAAAGATCCGCGTTTAATTATCGTCTGTGTCGGTTAGCGCAATGATTTTTCTTCATCATTTCCCCTCCTCCTCTTTAATGGAAAATGTAAACTCCTTTTGGTGTACGCTAGCGATGTTTATTTTTCCGGGGCGTTAATTAACTAAATGGAAAAAGGGCGACCAACGCCCGATCTTCGGCTTTAATTGGAAATGAACGCTCGCTAAAGTAAAAATGAATCTTTCCATCCTGAGAAGAGTGAGTTAAAAAAAAGTTTGTTACACCGGCGCGAAATACGGGGACATTTGGGGGTTAAAGGGGATAGGGGAAAACCGCCGGAATTAATTTCGCTGGCAGTTCGCGGCCGATATTGTTCCGGCCGGAACAAAAGAAGGATTATACTTTGCTTGGAATTAAGTTAACGCATGATTCAACAGGGTGGGGGAGGATTAAGGAGGCGGGATTAAAGGAAACACTAAAAAATAGTCAATATAAACCTTGATTTAGTCGAATATTAATATCGCACTTGAAGCGCTCGGAAATTATCGTTTAGGCGTTCAAATTCTGATGATATACTGGCCTAGATCGCTTAGTAGAAAGAGCCGAAGTTGGCCCACAACTTTTTCAGTTGCAGAAACAAATATTTCAATTTATAATTTAAGTCTTCTGTTCTAGAAGATAGATTTTCTCTTTTTAGAAAGTATTGTTTGTTATAAGCTAGTTTTTTGATCCAGAAACAATTCTTCTACTCTAGAAGAATCAATTTTTCTTTTTTCTTTCAAAAATTCATTTTCTGTTTCAAACGTTATTGAACTGTGTTAAATATAAGCTAGTTTTTGTTTCAGAAACAAATTTTATGTTTCAGAAACTGAACCTTTTTCTAAAGTTAATTTTTTGTTCCAAAAGATATTTAGTTAGATACAAGCTAGTTTTTTGTTTAAGAAACAAGTATTTCATTCTATAATTTAAGTTTTCTGTTCTAGAAGATATGTTTTTTCAAAGTAATTATTTAGTTTAAAAATTATTTAGCTGTGTTACAAGCTAGTTTTCTGTTTCAGAAACAAATCTTCTGTTTTAGAAGAATTGAGGGTTGCTAATTAGAAAAACAATGTCATCTTGCCACTATCACTTTACTGAGTAATTTCTTTGGTATGTTAAAGGGTGGAAAACAAGTTTTATGTCCCTTGTTTCGGCCCTGGCTGTACAAAATGTAAAACCCAAATCTCTGCTTTTATATTTTTTATCAGAGAAATGTGGTGTTAGATTTTCAATAGCTCGGTAAAATCTCGTCGACTTTTCTTCCATTTAATTTGACACAGGCTTTCCAACCCTTTTCGCGTAACGACCGTTGTCGTAGCGTAATAAACGCCTTATCCATAATCCAAGCCCGGCCATTATAAACCCATTTTCCTCAGAGAATCATCGACGATATTTTTACTTAGTTCCAAAAGAGAGAAAAAAATGAAAAACACACACACAAATTAAATATTGAAAATCTCAGTCTTTTAATAAATTTATTGAGTTGAAGCAGCGTATTTTCGGAAAAAGTTTGATTGCTTTCATAAGAAGTTGTTCGATTGTTTTAATGGAAGAGACGAGATTGAATTAGATTTTATTTAAGTGTGTACAAGACGTGTTGTGGGATTTCTCCTCGACTACTACAAGATGGTGGAAAAGTTTGATAAAACGAGTAGAGTTATAGTTTTATGACATTTAAAATTTTAAGCACAAAGTTAAAAAGTCGTTAATTTTAATTTTTATTAACGAAAATTTCAGTTACTACTTGATATAAAATTGCAAGACTTAATTTACGGCTATTTCTGTTTTACAAGGCTTTCAAAAATTAATTAAACGAATTTTAAATGTTTAATGAAAATTTTATTGAGCTCTAGAAGCTGAGAGAAAAATTTAATTGAGACTACATTATGAAAAAGTACAATTATTTGTTTACAAGAATGAGATGAAGCCACAGCGACATCTTAAAACAGCGCTAGCAAATAATAACAAGTAGGTACTCCACAGTCAGACATTTGTAACCAGGAAACTGCAGATCGGTTTCAGGGTTGTTGCAGCGTCTCTCAGAGCTGTTCTTACCCCTTTTTTAACATATTTCTGTTTTATGTTCTAGAAGCCACGTTACTGGTTTTCTGTTTCAGAATCTTACCTAACTGTGTTAGTATAAGTTAATTTTCTGTTTCAGAAAGAAAGCTTCTGTCTTAGAAGCTAAATCTTTGTGGATATTTATTTGTTTTTGAGAAGCTACGTAGCTTTACACATACCTGCTAGTTTTTTGTTTCAGAAGTAAATTTCTTATTTTAGAAACTATCTATTTGAGCTCTGTTACAAGCTAGTCTTCTGTTTTAGAAGCAGATCTTTCATTCAAAAGTGAATTTTCTGTTGCAGTATTTTAGCTCTATTAGTCGTAAGTTAATTTTCTGTCTTAGTATTTATTTTAGCTCTGCTATAAGCTAGTTTTCTGTTTTAGAAGCAGATTTTTTTCTGTTTCAGAAGCTATTACAAACTACATGCAATTTTTGTTTTAAAAATTATTTTTTTGTGTTCTGTTTCAGAAGAGCCATATTTAGTTTTTCAAGTTTATAAAACAGTTTTTGTTTTAGAAACTAAATCTCAGTACTTTAAGAATTCACGTTTTGTCTTAAAAGCTGTGTTACAAATTAGTTTTCTCTTCTAGAAACACGCTATTTTTATGTCTTACAAGTACAGAACGCTTAGAAGATAAATCAAAAAGCTCCTAGTTTTTTTCCCTACTTTCTTAATTGCTGTTTTGTCCTGTCAACGCCAACTGAATTACCCTTGTTTTTTTTTTCCAGTAGCATTTTACAAGCAATCAATATCCGATCTCAATTTCTCTCGGACAAGTTAATATCTCACAACAAAAAGAAAATCTCTGGATTTTTGGTCGGTGGTGGTGTAAATTATTTATAGCGTCTCTGGCCTCTCGTTTAATTTTTCTTTAGGCGTCTTGTTCGTGTCGGAAAACACTCGCGTAAAAACCTTTTCTATCCAGTAGTAACTCGTCATTCTTTTGTTGTTTCTTTCGGCGGCGGCGGTGGCGGCGTCCCATAAATAAATCGTCTTTTCGGTGAGCTTTTGTTCTCTTGATGAGCTTGTTTACGTTTTTAAAGTTTGCTGTGGTGGATATCGGCAAAATATCATTTCAGGAACGCTCAGGGAACATAAAGTAATAAAACAGAAAGGAAGGGGGTTGATGTATGAGACAGTAGAGGATTGTCCCTTTTGAAACGTACAAGACTGGAATAAAGGATTCATAAATATATCTTAGGGAGCTGTAAAATTACAACAGTTTAACCAAATTATTTTAGGTAATTAGGCGGAATTGGATTCTTATTTTATTAGCTGAAGACGATATTTATGAATTTTCAAATTCGGAAATTAATTTTTACTAATTTTAAAAGCCGGAAACGATAAATAAATCAATAAAGTCAACAGTTTTTTATAATTTGACCAATTGCAGGCAACGTTTTACTAATTTTGAGATTTGAAGAGAATATTTTAATAATTTTGGAATTATAGCTAAGCTTCTGAAACAGAAAATTCCTTTTTGAATGAAAGATTTGCTTCTAAAACAGAAAACTAGCTTGTATGTAGCACAGCTATGTAGCTTTTCAAAAAAAATATTTTTGCTACAGAGATTTAGCTTCTAAGACAAAAAATTTGTTCTTGAAACAAAATTTTTTTTGAATAAAAGATCTTCTTCTAAAACAGAAAATTAGCTTGTAACAAAGCTAAAATAAATACTTTCTAAAACGAAAAAATTAACTTCTGAAACAAGAGCACTGGCTTATATGTAGAAGAGAAAACTAATTTGTAACACAGCTTCTAAAACAAAAAGTGAAAAGTCTATTTTGTAAATTTGTAAAACATAAATATGGCTCTTCTAAAACAGAACACAAAAAATTAATTTTGAAAACAGAAATTGTTTGTAATTATTAATGTAGTTTGTAATAGAAAAATCAGAAATTTTGTTTCTTAAAAAGAAGACTAGCAAGAAGACTGGCTTCTAAAACAGAAAATTTAGTTTCTAATTTAGAAGACTGTTTGCTTTTTAAACTAAATTTCTAGAACTTCCCTTCTAGAACAGGTGATATAGTACTTTTACTTCTGAAACAGAAATCTAGCGTTTGGCTTAATACGGAACTGTAGATTTTGAAAGAAAACCTTGTTTGTAACTTTGCTTATTATATAAAAATCAAAAAATTTTCTTCTGATACAGAAAACCAGCAATGTGGCTTCTAAAACAGAAGATTAATTGACTATAGTGAAATTTTGTTTTGTTTACAACAGATGTCAATATTTTTTAAATTTTGTGAGACAGAAACACTATTTTACAAATTTTTAAGGCCAAAAACGCTGTTTTACTAATTTTAAATGTGGGCTTTCACGTATTTCTCTCGAATTAATCAATTTTGGGTTGCAAACCTTCTTCACATCTCCCGTATTGGAATTTTTCGTTAAAACTATTCAATTAATAAATTTCCGGAGTGTCATTCCATCGTTGGCGTTTAAAAAGTTTTAATTAAAATTTTCTCCGATATCCGGGAAACAAACACAAAAAAAAAAATTCCGTTATCAAGACAGGGGAAACTTTCAACCGGAAAATCTAATCCGATATCGGCCGCTTTGATCCCACCCATACTTATCAGATTTATACATATAGAACCGGCTTCAGCTTTAATAAACTTCTTCATCCTCATCCGTACGTGATTTCATAGCGCACTAAAAAAAATATTATTAAAGAGTGCGCGCCCCCTTTTGACTCTTGTCTGAAAAAGGATGAGGTAAAGGATTTGACGGTTCGGTGGCGTTCTTTGAAAGGTTTTCGAAATCTTACAAAGTGAGTTTTCTTGTTCTCTTAACCTCACGTAAATACATCGATCGGGGGTGGCAAATACCGCTCCTACACTCACAGGAGGTACTAATTAAACAGTGATTTTTTTCAGGGACATTACCGGTGACGGCAATTAACAGGATCGGTGTGTTGATGCGAGGTATTAAAGTGATTAATTCTCGGTGTTATGGAACAGGGGAATTCTTTGTCTTTTGGGGATTTTCGGGATGAACGAAACGAGGGAGATCTCTATTAGCAGTTATTAATCGCGTTGGGGGATGTACAGTAAAACAGAAAGAGACAGGAAAACAGAAAGCTAAAAATTTAGTGCACGTTATTGAGAAATTTAGTTTTAGAACTGTTTCTGAATAAGAATCTACTCTAAAATAGATAGATAATGTTTCTGAAACAGAAAATTAGTTTTTTAAGAAGAAATGTAACTTCTAAAACAGAAAATTTGTTTCTAAAATAGAAAATTAACTTACAACAGCTAGGTAGTTTCTAAAACAGAATTTAGCTTGAGACTTAAATACAAAAATGTGTCTTCTGCAAGAACAGAAATTGCGCTTGTATTTTGTAACTGAACTAGAAAACTAGTAATGTAGCTTCTAAAACAGAAAAGTAATGTGTTTGAAGAAAGAGAAAGCGAATCGGAGGATTTGTTTCTTAAACCGATTTCTAGAAATATAATTTTTAAAGCGCAAAAATGAATAAACAAAAGGGAAATTCTGCATTTTCGTTTAATTATAATACAGAAAATTTGTTTCTGAAATAGAAAACTAGTTTACAGCTGGGTAAACAGGGACTAGATAAAATAATTTGTTCTGAAACAGAATCTAGCTCAAGAGTTAAATCTACGAATGTGTCTTCTACACCAGAAAATTTTCTTTTGCAACAGAAATCACAACGGCTTCTGAAACAGAAATCGAGCAGAAATCCTAAGGCAGATATTTCGTGTGTTGTCCAGCGAATTATAAATAGTTTTAGCTTTCGGTTTAACAAATCTATTTTGCTTTTGAATATTCACTGAATTTTTTTTTGTTGTTTCAGGTACGTTGGCAAAGCTCGCAATAATCGCGTTCGTTTTTTGGTATGTATAAACAATTCAATTGCGGTTTAATTTCTGCTTGTAGTTGAAAATACTATGATTTAGAATTTAATTCCAAAAGTACGTTTTTTACGTTTATCATGTCACAATTTATAAAAATCTCTACAAAAAAATAAAGCACCCGATTTAATTTCAGTCTTGTTCAAAAGTTTCTGATTAAAAAAAAACTTTTTGTTATTCTCAAACGTACTATTTTATTTTTTTACCCCAACCTTAATCACTTAAGCAGGTGTGTCTCTATTTTCGAGCATTGCAATTAATCACGATCGAAGCGTCTCGGAATGATCGCCGCCACCACCGCCGCCAACTCTCGCTCTGTTTTGATCCAGAAACTTGAACCCGAAACTACGGACATAAATTTGAATTGCTAGGGATTTACTAGCAAAAACACGACGGTTAGTTAGGTATTAGGGGCGGCGGTAGCGGCGGCCGCTGACATTGTTAGGAAGCTTTTTACTAGCCCCCAGAATCTATTGTTATTAATGAAAGCTGTAAGGGATGCATTTACAATTTACAAAGAAGCTTTTTCGACACGTCATCTTAGATTTTTTTTCAAGAAAGTTGCTACAGGAACATGTGTTACGATTAGAATATTTTAGAGGCAGCTGGAGGCAAAAAAGTGACAGGAAATACGTAACTGGGATTTAATAAATATAATAAAACTTAAAACATATACAGAGTGGCAAAGAAATAAAATTAATAGTGTTTTAACAGTCTCATTTATAGTTGTTTGTTTCTTCTTTTGCTTATAAAACAGAAAATTTGTTTTTGAAATAGAAAACTAGCTTATAAAACTAGGTAGCTTCTGAAATCAAGAAAAGAATTTTTGAAGAATTTAGTTTCTAGAATAGATAACTCTTCTATACACAATATTTGCTTTTAAAACAGAATCTAGCTTGTAGTTTAAATGCACGAATGAGTCTTCTAAAACAGAAAATTTAATCTTTCAAAAGAAATCGTGTTTGTATTTTGTAACAAAGAATTTAGAACTGCTTCTGAAACAAAAAACTAGTAAGATAGCTTCTAAAACAAAAGAATAATGTGTAAAAGAAAAAGTTGCTTCAAGAAAAAAATCTAGGAATGAGTTAGAAACAATTGTCTGTTACACAGAAACGAGGTTTCTGAAACGGAAAGCAGATTTAGAAGAGTATTTGTTGCTTAACAGAAATTTAGCTTCTAGAATAAATAGTATTTTTTTTTGAAACAGGACTCTGTTTAGCTTGTGGCTTAAATACAGAAATGTATCTTCTAAAACAGAAAATTTACTTTTATAACAGAAATTGTGTTTGTATTTTGTACTAGAAAAATTAGAACTGGTTCTGAAACAAAATAAGGTAGCTTCTAAGACAAAAAAGTAATGTGTAAAAGAAGAAGTTGCTTCTAGAAAAAATCTAGGAATGAATTAGAAACAATTGTCTGTAACGCAGAAACGTGGTTTGTGAAATGGAAAGCGGATTTATCGGAGTATTTGTTTATAAAACTGAAAATTTGTTTCTGAAATACAAAACTAGCTTATAACAGCCAGGATAGCTTCTGAAACAAAAAATAAATTTTTAAACAGGAATTTAGCTTCTAGAATTTATAACTCTTCTATACAAACATTTGCTTTTGAAACAGTCTAGCTTGTGGCTTAAATACACGAATATGTTTTCTAAAACAGAAAATTTACTTTTGCAACAGAAACTGTGTTTGTATTTTGTAACACAGGAATTAGAACTTCTTCTGAAACAAAAAAAACTAGTAAGGTAGCTTCTAAATCAAAAAAGTAGTGTGTAAAAGAAGAAATTGCTGCTAGAAACGAGGTTTCTGAAACTAAAAGCGGATTTATCGGAATATTTGTTTCTTAAACTAAAATCTAGAAATGTAACTACTAAAGCAGAAAATTTATTAACAAAAAAGAAATTCTGTTTCTCTTTTGGTTATAAAACAGAAAATTTGTTTCTGAAACAGAAAACTAGCTTATAACAGCCAGGGTAGCTTCTGAAACGAAAAATAAATTTTTAAACAGGAATTTAGCTTCTAGAATTTATATATAACTCTTCTATACAAAACATTTGCTTTTAAAACAGTCTAGCTTGCGGCTTAAATACACGAATATGTTTTCTAAAACAGAAAATTTACTTTTGCAATAGAAATTATGTTTGTATTTTGTATCACAGGAATTAGAACTTCTTCTGAAACAAAAAAACTAGTAAGGTAGCTTCTAGATCAAAAACGTAGTGTGTAAAAGAAGAAATTGCTGCTAGAAACGAGGTTTCTGAAACTAAAAGCGGATTTATCGGAGTGTTTGTTTTTTAAACTAAAATCTAGAAATGTAAATACTAAAGCAGAAAGTTTATTAACAAAAAAGAAATTCTGTTTCTCTTTTGGTTATAAAACAGAAAATTTGTTTCTGAAACAGAAAACTAGCTAGGGTAGCTTCTGAAACAAAAAATAAATTTTTATACAGGAATTTGGCTTCTAGAATTTATAACTCTTCTATACAAAATGTTTGCTTCTGAAACAAAGTCTAGCTTGTGGCTTAAATCCACAAAGGTGTCTTCTAAAACATTAAATTTACTTTTGCAACAGAAACTGCATGTGTATTTTGTAGCACAGAAATTACAACTGCTTCTGAAACAAAAACTAGTAATGTATCTTCTAAGACAAAAAAGTAATGTGTAAAAGAAGAAGTTGCTTCTAGAAAAGATCTAGCAATGAATTAGAAACAATTGTCTGTAACGCAGAAACGTGGTTTGTGAAATGGAAAGCGGATTTATCGGAGTATTTGTTTATAAAACTGAAAATAGAAAACTAGCTTATAACAGCTAGGTTGCTTCTAAAATAAAAAAATCTAGAAATGTAATTAACTATTAAAGCAGAAAATTAATGAACAAAAAGGAAAATTCTGCTTCTCCTTTTGTTTATAAAAGAGAAAATTTGTTTCTGAAATAGAAAACTAGCTTGTAACAGGCAGGGTAGCTTCTGAAACAAAAAATAAATTTTTAAACAGGAGTTTAGCTTCTAGAATTTTTTTATACAACTTTTATATACAAAATATTTGCTTCTGAAACAGAAACTATCTTGTGACTTAAATACTCAAATGTGTCTTCTAAAACAGAAAATTTACTTTTCCAACAGAAACTGTTTTTGTATTTTGCAGCACAGGAATTAATTAGAACTGCTTCTGAAACTAAAAAAAACTAGTAAGGTAGTTTCTAAAACAAAATAGTATTGTATAAAAGAAAAAGTTGCTTCTAGAAACGAGGTTTCTGAAACGAAAGCGGATTTATCAGAATATTTGTTTCTTAAACTAAAATCTAGAAATGTAACTACTAAAGCAGAAAATTTATTAACAAAAAGAAATTCTGTTTCTCTTCTGGTTATAAAACAGAAAATTTGTTTCTGAAACAGAAAACTAGCTAGGGTAGCTACTGAAATAAAAAATAAATTTTTATACAGGAATTTAGCTTGTAGAATTTATAACTCTTCTATACAAAATGTTTGCTTCTGAAACAAAGTCTAGCTTGTGGCTTAAATCCACAAAGGTGTCTTCTAAAACATTAAATTTACTTTTGCAACAGAAACTGTATGTGTATTTTGTAACACAGAAATTACAACTGCTTCTGAAACAAAAACTAGTAATGTATCTTCTAAGACAAAAAGGTAATGTGTAAAAGAAGAAGTTGCTTCTAGAAAAAATCTAGCAATGAATTAGAAACAATTGTCTGTAACGTAGAAACGTAGTTTGTGAAATGGAAAGCGGATTTATCGGAGTATTGGTTTATAAATCAGAAAATTTGTTTCTGAAATAGAAAACTAGCTTATAACAGCTAGGTAGTTTCTAAAATAAAAAATGAATTTCTGAAACAGAAACTAAAATCTAGAAATGTAACTAACTATTAAAGCAGAAAATTAATGAACAAAAAGGAAAATTCTGAAACAGAAATTTAGCTTCTATAGTAGAAAGCTTTTCTATATTCTATATTAAATGTCATTTTTTTAATTTTAAGTGGAAACGACAAATGAAATATATAATATCTATATATTCCGTGATAATGCATCCTCTTATCAGATAAGCCTAAACTAATTTCCATTTGGTCAAGTATTGATTTCTCGCTTTGAAAATTTGCTAAATAAAATTCCTTTTTTTTCAGATTTTTGCTTAGTTGATTAAAAAGCTACCATACAATTTAATTAAATTCAATGTCCATCTACTGAAAAATGTGAAAAATTAAATACAAACATCAGAATTTCAGTATTCACTCACATATGAATGGCATTTATTTGGATTTGTTATTAAAATTGTCGAATAAAAATTTCGCTTCGTTTAATCTGTATCGAATAATTTAGCCATTTACATAGTTTATAAAATGTGAGAGTTTGGTATTTAGGATAAATGCAATTAGTATTAAAATAAACTGTTTTATTAAAATTTCGAATTATCGAAATATTAAATTTTCATTGCGGCGTTGCGGTATTGGAAATTGCTAAAAAAACAGGAAATTACACTCATAATCCAAACAAAATTAACTACTGTTGGGTAATATTCGCAATTACATGAGGTTTTAACAAGTTTATAGCGTAAAACATCAAAAAAAAAAATACTTCTAAAACAGAAAATTTGGTACTAATACTGAAAATTCTGTTGCAGAAGAAACTGCTATTCTAAAACAAAAATATAATATTTTAATATTTAATACAGTTTTAGAAGACAGTTATCTACTTCTGAAACAGAGGATCTACTTATAAATCAGAAAGTTACAATTCCGTTGTAGAAGAAATTGTCATTCTAAATATAGTTTCAGAAGAATGTTATGTATTTCTGAAATAGAGGATCTGCTTATAAAGCAAAAAGGTGCTACTAATACAGAAAATTCTGCTGTCAAAAAGCTTGTAATGACAATTCAAAAGTGTGCTTCTAAAACAGAAATATGAAAATGTGTTTCTTAAAAAAGCCTGAACTTAACCGTGAAATACAAAGAAGTAGCTTATGTTTGGTATAAAATGTTTACTTCTAAAACAAAAATCTTTGTTTTACAAGAAAAAATTTGTTAGAGCTTGTTATGTTTTGTTACTTCTGCTTTTAAAACAGGAAGATATATGCTTCTAAAACTGAAAGTCTTCTACGGTAGGACAATTTGTTATCACAGAAAACATAGCTTGGCTTATATAAAAGTGCAACCTAAAGCTTTTTTTAAAGCAGAAGCGTTTTAAACAGAAATAAAGCTTGCAATTTAGAAAAATAATTTTTAAAATTACAAATTTGGAATGAAATACAAAGAAATAACTTTTAAACCTCAGATTTTGTATGAAGCAGAAACTTAATAAGGCTTCTAAAACAGAAAATCTGTATTGCAGAAAAGTCCAGTGTAATGGTTTTTTACTCAGCAGAAGTTTCTAATACAGAAGACTTGCTATTAAACAGAAAATTTGTTTTTGAAGCTTGTAGTAGAGAAAAATAATTTTTAAAATTACAAATTTGGCATGAAATACAAAGAAATAACTTTTAAAACTCAGATTTTGTATAAAGCAGAAATTTATTAGTACTTCTAAAACCGAAAACTTGCAAACTTACTTTGCACTGCAGAAAAGTCCTGTCTAATGCTTTCTATGCAGCAGAAGCTTCTAATACAGAAGACTTGCTATTAAACAGAAAATATCAAGTAACAATATCTTGTGTTACTTCTAAAACAGAATATCTTCTAATACAAATTGTTTTTATTGCAGAATATCAGCTTCTAAAACAGAAAATTGTGATACATTAAGACAGTTCCTTAAAATTTTGTTCTTTCTTTAATAATTCTCCTATATCGCCACACTTTTCACCTCCGCCCCTTATTAATATTTAATTAACCCTAACCGTGCCCTTTTTATTATTTCCCTTGTTTTTTATTAGATCGATTTAATTAATTAAATCCGGCGGAAACGTTGATTTTCTCTACCGCCCCTTCTTTTAATTAAATTTTTCTCTCTATATGTATCAAATTTTTTAAAGCCTTACCCCCATTTTTAATAACTAGTGTCGCCGCCCCTCTAGCGGTCGAAAAATCTCAATCAATCTTACCAGCCCAGTCAGTGGTAATTTTTCTTGGCTCTTTTATCCTTTAGCTATGTCCCGACAAAAACACATTTTCTTCTCTCGAACGATTAATCTTAAGGTGGTCATCCGCAGGCCATGCTGGCTTGATTATATTCGCAAGAAGCTTTTTATATAGACTGAAACGGACATGATTTTCCTACGAATAATTAAGCGATGTCGGAAGTTTGACTCGTTTTTAAAGGATGCCCGGAAAAGATCTGATTGTGTCCGGAATAATGCCATAAATAAAATCAAGCGAAAAAAGAGGAATTTAACGAAGGATTTTAAATCGCTAATTAGGCAGAATAAATTTATTTAAGCCTAATTAAGATACATTTCGAGTTTACAAACAGATTTTCCAACTGCAAGCTTATTTCTTCTTCTACTAACACAAATCTTGCTTTACAAACAGTTCTTTATCTCAAAAATATATTTTTTTGTTTTAGAAGTAAACACTGGTTTTTTGTTTTATAACATTATATTTCTTTACAAGCAAATTTTTTGTTTTAGAAGATCTGATGCTTTATACAAAATGTAAATTTTACAAATTAATTAAATTTGTGGTTTCAAAATTAATTTTGTACACCACATGCTTCATTTCTGTTTGAGAAGCAAGCCTTGCTGTATTAGAAGCTCCTATTTTATAGACTTTTATTCTGCAAAGCAAGCTAGGTTCATTCTGTTGTATGCAGAAAATAAATTGTTGTTTTAGAAAGAAATTTTCTATTTTAGAAATTCTTCTAAGTTTCTCCTTTAAGAATATAAAAATCAGAGTTTATATATCTGTTTAAATTTAGTAAAAACTGTATCTGGTGTAATCTTTTGTTCATTAAGTAAACAATTGTAAACCGTTTCATTCTGTGATTGTATTTTTGATTGTTTTCATTTTAACTTTTATCTTAACTCACAATCAGCTGTGTTTTAAACGGGATTTTTTATTACGCGAATTAGAACCACCACGTCATATTTCACTGTCTTAAAAAAAATGTATAAAACCCAGCATGATATACACTTGCTACCACCAACGCTATTATCCTTTTTAACTCTAGACGTTGTAGATGCAAGCTTGATTTTATTTTTATAGTAGAACAGAGGCGAGTGACGTACACTTTTGATTTACGGTTGATAAACGTATGAATAAGCCAACGATACGAGACAACATCTATGAATAATAAATGAGCGACTTTCCTTTACTCAAAAGTAGAAAACTCGTTTAATCTATGTCTTTTCGCGAAATCCCTACAATAATTTCAATTTTAGGGAGGTGAGGGTCAGATATATTAAAACATTAACCCCTATAGTAGAGTCGAGCAGAGCAGCGGTTTCAAAACCCATCACCTAATCCTCGGATTAAATAAATGTCCGGATTAGTAGCGAAAACGTACACCTGTTGAATCGATGTCACAGTCTTTTTCTCTCCCACAATACATAAATAATAAGAATCGACGCGTTTTGAATACTAATAATAGTAGCAGAAGGGTGCTGGTAGCTTTTAACGATAATTGAAAACGATATAGTCTTGTTCCGGTTTTCTTGCGGATACATTACGTAATTTAATTAGGTACACACATATATAGACCGGATATAATAGAGAGAGAGAAGTGTATAAATAATAAAGGCAAGTTCGAAAATGAAATTAAGTTACGATAACATGGATTTCAATAAATAGAATGTTCGAGGAATGGCTTGTTTCTGCTTTCAAAGCATGGAAATGGCGAAGGAAATCCAATTCAGGTGCTTTTGAGATGGAGGGATAGGCAAAGAGATGGGCCGGGAGGATGGAGAGAGTTGAAACAATGGGAGTAATTGAGGTGGGACAATAAAAATTAAGTTAGTCACTTCGACTACAAGCTAGAAATGGATAAAGGCTTTCTTTTAGTTTCTTAAATAAAAAATAATCGTAGTAGAAAAACTAGCAGTTTCAGAAACAGAAAGCTAATTCTATCTACTATAACAGAGTCAATAAATTTGGCTTGAAATAGACTCAGATTTTGTATAAAGTCAAAACTTAGAAGAATTTCTAAAACAGAAAATTTCTTTCTAAAACAGAAATTTTTTAGCTTTGAATATTCTTCGTTTAAACCAAACTTTGTAATACACAAACCAGAAATAAATTGAGTTTGACTAAATAAAAGTTGTTACCACTCCCCATTTTTCTTTTGTGTTTCGTTTTATAATGGCAATATTTCTGGCATAAAATGCGCAATTTCATGTCGCTTTTCTTCTTCCTTGATTGATTATAATAAAATTACTTGAGGTGAATTGAGCAAAGGCAAAGGAGGTGGGTGAATGGTGTAAGCGAGCTGCTCCATTTCATCGCTATTAACGTGAATATAAGCTCACCCCTTGCGAAAGCGAAAATACAATGACCGCGTGATAAAGCACGCATTTTTCGGATTTGAGAGATGACAAAGAGCACGTTTAGATCTTTCTTTTTTCAGGAGAAGTTGAAGAGGTAATTAAAATTGTGACAATTGGGGGTAAAAACAGTTAAGTAAATTAATATTTGGATTGGATGTTTTTGCTTGTTATGTTTTGTTGGAACAATGTCACAGCTTGAGGGAGGATTGTTACGTTTAAGGGATTTAAAGGAAATATTGTCAGAGCAAGATTCCACTTTGTAGAATCAAGTGAGACGCATAATTAAAGTCGAGAATAAATGAATCCAAAATTCCCATTTAAACCAAGCTTAATTTTAACGGCTGGGGGTGGGGATTTTATGCACTGTTTACTAATATCGATTACACGTTCTACAAGTTGATATATATTTCAGATGGCGATTATTACTATTTTACAAGAACATTCATAACCCACTAAGATCTAAGCTAAATTTTAATTATTTTCACGAAAAAAGAAGAAAATACAAGCCAAATATCGGTTTTAGAAGTATTTTTTTTTTCAGAAGAAAATTACTTTACTGTTTTAGAAGTCCTTAAAAATTTGAATACTCCTCAAACCATCCCCTTAATTATCCCATTTTTCCCGTAATTGTTGTCAGAACACTATGTGTGTGTTATCGTGGATAGTAGGAGTAAAGCTGGATATATAGACAATGGGATTATGGAGGGTTAATGCTTGGGATTCAAGCCAGCTTGAAAGGACCCATTTTAGGTGACATTCCCTTAATCTAGCATGTAGCGTAAATAAAAAATGAGCCATCCGAAATCAATAAAAATTACTCGCATCACAAATCAAATCAGGTGTGCCAACCTGAAAACACATTTCAACACAACTCTCCCGGGCCTACTTTGATATTCAAATTTTTACGACAGTGGGAGTTTTGTTTTAAGCTCGCCACCGCCACTGCTGCCAACCTAAAGTGCCAACGATAAAAAATATATATGAAACAATAATCTATAAAAAGAATGTATGAATATAAGAAAGCAAGGAACGGATTTACATTTTTTTCCGAAATTGAAAGAGAGAGAATCGATTTTTTAACAATAAATGATTAAATAATACATTTAGGAGTGTGAAGAGGGTTTGGAAAAAACGTCAATGTCAATTACTGTCCTATCAAATATTTCTTTTTTATTTCACATCAGAAGATATTCAGGTGTCCACACACTCGATTCAATTTTCTTTGAAACATCACACTCACATGCAATGCAATATCAAGATGGTAGCAGATTTCTTGTAATTTAAACACACCAAGAGTTGAGTAACACAGATTCTTTCCCAACAATGTAAAAAAGCAGGAAATTAGTTCAAATTTTTTTTACATGTTAATGAGCTCTTTCACTAACGAAGAAATCAATTAAGAGGCACGTGACAAGGGAAAAACAAAAAGCTAAATCGGATTTTCTACTTCCGAAGTACTCTGTATTTACTACTTTCTGTGGAAGACACGAGTGACCTACTTTGTCATTTTTTTCAAATAGAGAAATTTGCCTAAAATAATTTATATCTTTACTGTTAACCTATCAGTTTCTGCTCTTCTAAAACAGAAATTTAGCTTCTAACACCAACACGAAATAAACTAAAAGATTGTGTGATTAAGTAAGCACCTTTTGTGCACAGAAAGTCACAACAAAACGAATATTTACTTCTAAAACAAAAATCTAACTTCTAATACAGAAAAATATGGCTTGTGAAACAAAAAATATTTTCTAAAATTGAAAAATAGTGTTATTTGTTAAATCAAAACTTGTTTTGTAATATAAAGCTACAACAAAATGAATATTTACTTCTAAAACAGAATTTTTTTGTGTTTCAAAATAGGTTTTAAATAGGTAAAATATATTTTGTAATACAGTAATGCAGAAAACTTTTTAATTGTTTTCTGAAACTGCTAATTACTAATACAAAAGATTGGTTGTGATGTAAGACAAAATATTCTCTAAGCCATTCTTTTCTAAAACAAAACGAAAATTTACTTCTAAAACAGAAATTTTGATTATGAAACGAATCAGGAGCTTCTACAACAAAAATCTTGTTTATAATATGAACAGTTTAACATATCCTTTAATACAGGATATCTGCTAATTTTCTTCTAGAACAGAAATCTAACTAAAATGAGCTTTTCGTACCAAAAAAAATAGCAGAATTGTTTAAGTAAAAATTTTATATTTTTACAGAAAATTTGCAAGAAACAAAAAACCTGCTGCTAAAACAGAAAACTTTCTTCTAAAATAAAAGTATATTTTTAAAAAGGTTTGTAAAACTAATAATGTTCTTCTAAAACAGAAATTTATTTAAATAGAATTTAAAAAAAAGGGAGAAACTGTTTGAATCTGAGAAATGTTAAAAAACTTCTAAAACAGAATTTTTTTTTGGAAACAGTAAACGTTTAACTTGTGTTACAACACAGAAAATGCTATTTTTTTTCTAAAACAGCTAATTATTATTAATACAAAAGAATGGCTTCTGATACAAACACATTTAAAAAATTAAAAATTGTGTTTTTTTTATTAGACAGAAGTTTATTCTTTGAGCCACTTTTCTCTAAAACAAAACGAAAATTTACTTCTAAAACAAACATTTTGTTTGTGTTACAACGAAACAAATCTGTAGCTTCTACAACAAAAAATCTTGTTGATAATACACATAATAATCGTTTAACATATCCAACAGTACAGGATATCTGCAATCTTCTAAAACAGAAATTTATCTAAATAGAGCTTCTCGTACACAAAAAATATAAGAATTGTTTATTTAAGTAGTAATTTTGTATGTTTTCAGAAAATTGGCTTCTATTTTGGGTACACTGAAACAAGAAACCTGCTGCTAACACAGAAAACTTACTTCTAAAATAAAAAAGTATACTTCTAAAACAGAAATTTAATTTATGTGACAAAAATATGCTTCTACAACAAGAAATGTTGCTTACGTTATTAATAATAAACGTTTCACATGTCTTACAATACAGAAAACTTGCTAATTTTCTTCTTAATCAGCCAATTACTGATACAAAAGAATGGCTTTTGAAACAAAATATATTTTTTAAAATTGTGTTATTTATTAAGCAGAAAATTTCTGTTTTAGAAGAAAATTTGCAGGAATTCTGCATTGTAGGATATGTTAAACGTTTACTGATAATATTATAAACAAGATTTTTTGTTGTAGAAGCTACTGATTCGTTTTATAATCACGTTTTGTAACACAAACAAAATTTCTGTTTTAGAAGTCAATTTTATTTTGTTTTAAAGAAGAGGGGCTTCTAATCAGTAGCTTCTACAACAAAAATCTTGTTTATAATATTATCAGTAAACATTTAACATATCCTACAATACAGAATATCTGCTAATTTTCTTCTAAAACAGAAATTTATCTAAATAGAGCTTCTCGTACAAAAATAGAAGAATTGTTTATTTAAGTAGAAATTTTGTATAATTATAAAAAAATTGCTTTGATTTTGGTTGACTAATAAAACAAGTAATCTTTGCTGAAACGTTGCTGAAACAGAAAATTTACTTCTGAAATAAAAAAATTTACTTCTAAAACAGAATTTTTGCTTATGAAACGAATCAGGAGTTTCTACAACAAAAATCTTGTTTATATTATGAACAAACAGTAAACGTTTAACATATCCTGTAGGACAGGATATCTGCTAATTTTCTTCTAGAACAGAAATCTAACTAAAATGAGCTTTTCGTACCAAAAAAATAGAAAAATTGTTTATTTAAGTAAAAATTTTGTATTTTTACAGAAAATTTGCAAGAAACAAGAAACCTGCTGCTAAAACAGAAAACTTTCTTCTAAAATAAAAGTATATTTTTAAAAAGGTTTGTAAAACTAATAATGTTCTTCTAAAACAGAAATTTATTTAAATAGAATTTAAAAAAAAGGGAGAAACTGTTTGAATCTGAGAAATGTTAAAAAACTTCTAAAACAGAATTTTTTTTAGAAACAGTAAACATTTAACTTGTGTTACAACACAGAAAATGCTATTTTTTTTCTAAAACAGCTAATTATTATTAATACAAAAGAATGGCTTCTGATACAAACACATTTAAAAAATTAAAAATTGTGTTTTTTTTATTAGACAGAAGTTTATTCTTTAAGCCACTCTTCTCTAAAACAAAACGAAAATTTACTTCTAAAACAGACATTTTGTTTGTGTTACAACGAAACGAATCTGTAGCTTCTACAACAAAAAATCTTGTTGATAATATACATAATAATAATTTAACATATCCAACAATACAGGATATCTGCAAATTTCTTCTAAAACAGAAATTTATCTAAATAGAGCTTCTCGTACACAAAAAATAGAAGAATTGTTTATTTAAGTAGTAATTTTGTATGTTTTCTGAAAATTTGCTTCTATTTTGGGTACACTGAAACAAGAAACCTGTTGCTAACACAGAAAACTTACTTCTAAAATAAAAAGTATACTTCTAAAACAGAAATTTTATTTATACAAAAATATGCTTCTAAAACCCATTAATCTTCTACAACAAGAAATGTTGCTTACATTATTAATAATAAACGTTTCACATGTCTTACAATACAGAAAACTTGCTAATTTTCTTCTTAAACAGCTAATTACTGATTCAAAAGAATGGCTTTTGGAACAAAATATATTTTTTAAAATAAAAAAATTGTGTTATTTAATAAGCAGAAAATTTCTGTTTTAGAAGAATCACGTTTTGTAACACAAACAAAATTTTTGCTTTAAAAGTCAATTTTCATTTTGTTTTAAAGAAAAGAGGCTTAGAGTAGCTTCTAATCAGTAGCTTCTACAACAAAAAATCTTGTTTATAATATTATCAGTAAACGTTTAACATATCCTACAATACAGAATATCTGCTAATTTTCTTCTAAAACAGAAATTTATCTAAATAGAGCTTCTCGTAGAAAAATAGAAGAATTGTTTATTTAAGTAGAAATTTTGCATAATTACAGAAAATTTGCTTTTATTTTGGTGGACTAATAAAACAAGAAATCTGTTGCTGAAACAGAAAACTTACTTCTAAAATAATAAAATATACTTCTAAAACAAAAATTTCTGCAAAGCGAATATCTAAGCTATAAAAGTATATTTTAAACCAAAGAAAATTGTAAAGTAAACCAGTAATTTGTAGAGATAGAAAGAAGATTACAGCAAATCTTAAAAAAAAATGTGTTTATAAAACAAGAAAAAATTGTTTTTATCTAATTGCTTAATATGTCTCACAATTAGAAAGTTTGTAAAACTAATAATGTTCTTCTAAAACAGAAATTTGTTTAAATAGAATTAAAAAAAGGGAGAAAATTCTGTTTGAATTTCAGAAACGTCAAAAAATATTTTTATTGTTGCGAGTGGTTCTAATAAACCCAAAATTTAAAATTTAGATAAAATATTTTGCCAGATAAATCACGTGACTTTGTAAAATCATAAAGAAACAAATATTGGCAACACCTATTCCAGAAAGTAATTTAGTTCAATCTTTTTTATATTTTCACTAGATTTCATCTGTTTCATCCCTCCTAACACCCATTTCGTCTCTCGCCGACTTGCTTTTTATCCAATTCTCTCCTATTTGCATATCTTAGAACTCTGTACTTCGAGTGAAATTTATCTACTACTATAAAAGAATCCATAATGGTAGAAAAAATAAAAATTCACGCCATTTTGAGTATGGTTATAGTGGCCGAACACTCATGCAATATTAATATAAATCGTGTTCCAGCCGTGTATGTGTTAAAAAGGTAAAACTCGGAGCGACGCCGTATAATTTCCGCCGGAAAATTAAAAATTGTAATGGCCGATTCACACGAAAAGGGATGAGACACCCCTCTGGAATTTTCTAAATTCGCAAGTAGGTTACTTGGGTCAGTGGCAATCTAAATCAAATTGTCGTCTACCTCTAGTGAAGCAGATCGGAGCAGTGAAGCACACCTGGCAAACGTGATTAATTAACGGCACCGAATGCAACTCACCTGCAACAAAATAAAACAAAATTAGAAAGAGAAAAATCACAACCAAACAAAACAATATAAAAGTGCTCATTATACCGTTACGGTCCTTAATTAAACAAATCGATCGTGTCCGGCAAATATAATTGGCCCAGATATTTTTTTTTTTGAGACGGTACTGTACTCGTCCGTTAATTACAAAGGACGTTAGCATTTAGGTGGAAAAAATGTCGTTTCTGGTGCAGTGGACTCGACTGCATATAAAATTTGAAATAGTGCTTGTTGCCACACCAGTGAACACTGGACTATGTGGTCCATAATTACTGCATTTCGCTACGGTACAGATATTTTAATTAAACAAAAAATGGCTAAAAATCGATATACAAAAACAATAATTTCGTGCACAAATCGTTGGAGCTTTGGCGTAAATCCGATTTTGTCTCGAGGACAGCTTGAAATGGACCAGATAGCGGCAGGTAAAGCCACTCCGACCATAAAATCCTTATCGAAGACTCGATTATTCGAGCTGAGAATATTGCCAAGTCCGGTTAATGTCAAAATGAAAGTTTTAGTTGTGTAATCCAGTTCAAATATGTACTAACAAATATGGGGACAACGAGGGCAACAACCGGAAATTTACACAGTTAGAACTGCATTTTATATACTGGAGAGAAAAAAGAAGACGGATTTTTAATTCTAAGCATTGCGTTTTATAAATTTTCCGTACTGTTAGAGCGAAGAGAGTGGTCTGTGTTGTCATTTCTATTCTAGATTGGAGATTTTATTCTAGGCATCTATATTAACAAATCTAGAAGAAAACAAATCTACAAAAGATAGAACAAGAAACACAAAATACATTGAAATCTATTCTAATAATCAATTTAAGAATCTTTAGAATCTAGATTTGATTAAAAATATCAACAGCAAATTCTAAATAAAATTTTAATTGCTCTAAACTCTGAATTTTATTCTAGACAAAATCTATCACTTATTTAAAGTTTGCTTAGATATTAAACTGAATTCAAAAATCTATTTCTTTTTGAAAAAAAAAAAAAAACTAGAACAAAGACAAATACATCAAAATCTACTAGAATATTTAATTCAAGAATCTATAGAAAACAGATTTGAATCTAAAACATCTAGAGCATTATCTATATTTAGATTTCAAATCTTCTTCTAAGAAAAATCTACTGCCTATTAAAGTTTCCTTATATTCTACATTCTATCCAAAATTTTACTTCTATGTTAATAAAAGAAACTAGAAGAGAGTCGAAGAAACTATAACAGAAAACTCAAATACATTGAAACCTTGCTGTAATAATCAGTTTAAGAATCTATAGAATCTAGATTTTGATTAAAAACATCAAGAACATAATCTAGACTAAAATTTTAATTACTCTAAACTCTAAATTTGATTTTAGGCACAATTTGTTACCTGTTAGTTAAAGTTTTCTTAGATGTTAAACTGTGTTCAAAAATCTACTTCTATTTTTAAAAATCTAGACGATAATTTTAAAAAACTAGAACAAGAAACACAAATATATTCAAATCTACTGCAATAGTCAATTTAAGAATCCATAGAACCTAGATTTTGATCAAAAACATCAACGGCATATTCTAGACTAACATTTTAATTGCTCTAAACTCTAAATTTTATTCCAGACAATATCTGTTGTTTTAGATTTTAAACTGAATTCAATAATCCCTTTCTATTTAAAAAAAATCTAGAAGATTATTTAAAAAAGTAGAACAAAGACAAATACATCAAAATCTACTGGAATATTTAATTCAAGAATCTATAGAAAATAGATTTGGATCTAAAACATTTAGAGCATTATCTATATTGTTTCTGTTACTCTTTTTGTTTTAGATTACAGATTTTCTTCTAAGAAAAATCTTCGGCTTATTAGAGTTTTCGTATATTCTACATTCTATCCAAAATTTTACTTCTATTTTAATAAAAGAAACTAGAAGAGCGTCGTAGAAACTGTAACAGAAAACTCAAATACATTGAAACCTTACTGTAATAATCAATTTAGGAATCTATAGAATCTAGATTTTGATCAAAAACATCAACAGCATATTCTAGAATAAAAAATTAATTGCTCTAAAACTTTAAATTTTATTCCAGACAAAATCTGTTGTCTTATATCTTAAACTGAATTCAAAAATCTATTTCTATTTTTAAAAAATCTTGAAGAAAATTTAAAAAACTAGAACAGAAGACACAATACATCAAAATCTAGTGCAATATTTAATTCAAGGATCTGTGGAAAATAGATTAGCATCTGAAACATGCAGAGCATATTCTGTTACTATTTCTGTTTTAGATTACAGATTTTCTTCTAAGAAAAATTTTCTGCCTATTAGAGTTTTCGTATATTCTACATTCTATCAAAAATTTTACTTCTATTTTATAAAAAAAAACTAGAAGAGAGTCGAAAAAACTGTAACAAAAAACAGAAATATATTGAAACCTTACTGTAATAATCAATTTAAGAATCTATAGAATCTAGATTTTGATTAAAAACATTACGAACATAATCTAGAATAAAATTTTAATTACACCAAACTCATATCAGATGATCTGATCTAAATTGCAAATTTCATTCTAGGTAAAATCTATTACCTACTTAAAGTTTTCTTAGATTCTAAATTCTATTCGAAAATTTAGTTCTATTTTAAAAAATCTAGAAGAAAATTAAAAAGCTAGAACAACGAACATAAATTAAATTAAAATTGCAAATTTCATTCTAAGCAAAATCTGCTACCTAAAGTTTCTTTAGGCTCTACATTATGTTCAAAATTTGACTTTCATTTTGATAATCTAGAAAATAATTTAAAAAGAAACAAAGGATTTAATAGAATCTAGATTTTAGTCATCTAAAACATAAAGAGCCTAAATTTTATTCCAGGTTCTGTTTTATTTCTGTTCTACATTGCAGATTTTATTCTACGTAAAATTTACTACCCATTGGAGTTTCCTGAGATGATAAATTCTACCCCAGATTTTACAATAATTCTATTTAAATAATTAGAATAGAATCCGAAAATTTCTGTTTTAGAAGTAAAATTTTGATTTATTTTTTACAAAAGCGACTTGCAAACTTCTGTTTAACAAATAATCCACTTTTTTTAAATTATTTCTTAGTTCCACAACCCATTTTTGTATAAAAAAACTAGTTTTTTGTCTCAGAAGAGCATTAGCAGCTGTTCTCGTTTTAGGACGTCTTGAATTTATATTTTTTTATATAAAAATTAGATTTTTTGATATAGAAACTATTGATGTGATTTATAAGTAAGTTTTTGTTGCAAAAAAATTTCTGTCTTAGGAGTAAATTTTCGTTTTGCTTTCACTTTCTATTTCAGAAGAGGAACTTACAAAAGAAACTTCTGTTTAATAAATATCACAATTTCGGTTTTAGAAGAACGCTAGTAGGTTTTTTTGTATTGCAAGACATGTATATTTTACTATTTACATCACAAACAATATTTTTTTCTGTTTTAGACGTGTAAATTTTCGTTTTGTTTTACCTTTTTTTTTCACAAAATGAATTTGCATAAAAAGCTTCTTTCTGTTTAACAAATATTCAAAACACTTAGAGAAAGGAAAAAGAATAAATTTAGTTTCAAATATTGAAATATTCCAAAAAAAAAATTTTTGTTTTTGCTAAGGGCTGGCAAGAGGTCAAGTGACTTGAAATTATTATCGATAAAAATGTCATTTCCAGTTAATTAGAGAGAGCAACTCTGAGTGTTTAATTTAAAATACACCAATTGTTGTTGTGGGGTCTAAATAGGTTGTCATTTTCCCCAAACAGTGAAACCTTCCCCAACCCAATTAGAGCAATAATTTCCTGAAATTCCCATTTAATACGTCCCTGTACGACTTACCAACTCTTTTCAATTAGCCTCCCAAAACCGTGTCATTTATTCATCGCATTGCCTTGCCGCATTAAGGCCTATTGTATCGCAAAAAGCCCCGAAAGGCCAGTAAAAACCGGCATTTTTCCCCGGTTTTATTATTGTAATTTCGGGCGAGAGCTTAAAAAAACACATCGGGAGCCGAAGTGCACCAGACTGTTTAACATAATACCGGGATTAGAGGGGAAAGAGAAATGCAAACTGTTGCATCGCTCTCCAGAGGAATAGCTTTTTAAAGCTGGAATAAATTTTTTTTTGCAAATTTAAATTAGATTTGATGTGGGTAAGCGTCGCGACGCCGACACAATTCGTGCATTAATTCCTCGATGGTGGAACGGTGTCATCCGACGCCGAAGCGTCTAAGTATATGTGGCAGGTCTTGTAAATTAATCGTTGGAGAGAATGCAGCTTAGACGGTTGTCTTTCAAGGAGATTCTGTATTGAATTAGGACGGCATCAGAGGAATTGCTGAAATTTGTTTTGTCAACTCAATTTCACGAACAGGATTTTCCTGAAAGCGTTTCTTTTAAAATACGGTTTTGTGCACGATTTCAGATCAATTGCTGAATTTTTGCACGAATTTTAAGAAATATAAACTGCGTGACTATTATCTCTTCGAAGCATAAATTATTATTCTTATCAACACTTTGTTCTCACTGCAAATTATTCGGTTTGTTATTTATGTTTTTAGGGCTTGCGACCTTAAATTTTGTGTGGAAATGCTTCAATCGTGATAATATTGTTCAGAATGTGAGAAACGAAAAAGGAAATTGTGAAAACAGAATCGCAATAAATTACTTTTCGTATTGATAACAAATTAGAGTAGAAACAGGAAAAACAGAAATCGACTTGGTATAAATTACATATTTTATTGACACACACACAACACTAATTTTCTAATTATGTTATTAGAAACGCCAAAAATTCAATTTTTCTTTAATAACAAATTAGTATCATTTGACTGGTTGCTAGGTAGCAACCGCTTTTAATAAAAAATGTCTCTAAATTTCAAGTCTTTCAAGATGAAATAGTATATTAAGTATGAAGAACGGTAAGGAATGCTTACCGTTCGACATGCTTATAACGTTTTTTGCGCGATTAGAGTTTCTAGAATAATAATAATAATAATTTATATCAATACATTTGTGATAATCGGGAAGATTAAAACTGAAAACTTTGGGTGGCTGTTCTATGGTTGCTATGATTTTGTTCCAAACAAGTAAAATTGTCTTTTTGATACAATCATTCCTACATAGTTCTGTTTTGTGGTTCCGTTTTCGAAGCAAATATGAGCGATAGTGATGATCTACCGGATGATTTAGAAGACTCTTGGCAAGAAGGATGTTCGACAATAATTCCAGAAAAATCTAAAGCCCGATATGAACAGACATACAAGTTGTTTAAGGAATGGCGTGAAGCAAAGAAGATTTCTGTAAATGAAAAGAGCTTGTTGGAGTATTTTGTGGTGAGAAGTAGACACTTGAAGGCCCCAGGCAGTTTATGGGCGGAGTATTCTATGCTGAAGAGTACAATTTTTCTCCATGATGCTATCGATATTTCTAAGTTTGCTACATTAATTGCTTATCTTAAGAGAAAAAATATTGGATATCGGCCTAAGAAGGCTAAAATTTTTACCAAAGAAGACATGGAAAAATTCTTGAATGAAGCACCAGACGAACAATTTTTAATTCAAAAGGTATGTTGTAGATGATGAGGTGGTACATCCGAGTTCTAAGGAAACAATATATTTGCAGGTAGCAGTGATATTGGGAGTATCGGGCGCTTGTAGACGAGAGGAATTGTACAATATTAAAATGAGTGACATAGAAGAACATGAAGAAATGTTTATAGTAAATATTCCAAATACAAAAACGAATATTCAGCGAACGTTCACAGTTATTAATAAAGAAAATGAAGCAGTTCGTTATTTGGAAATACTTCGAAAATACATAAGAATTCGACCAAGCAACCCAACGTCAGATCATTTATTTCTGAACTATCGAAATGGCAAATGCACTAGGCAAGTCACAGGAAAAGGCACAATTGGAGGCTGGCCGTCAAAAATTGCAAAGTATTTAAAGTTGCAAGCCCCTGAAGGTTTTACTGGACACTCGTTTCGACGCACATCGGCTACACTTTTGGCGAATAACGAAGATGATGTGTTGGGACTAAAAAGACATGGTGAGTGGCGTTCATCAACGGTGGCCGAGAGTTACGTGGAAGATTCCCTCCAAAACAAAATTGAATTTGCTCATAAAATTTTACACAGCGATGTTGGTGGATTATTACAACAACCTGGGACTTCTACGTCGGAAAGTTTGTCTATTAACACTAGAAACTCAAATGCGAGTGGTATTACTACTATTAATTATAATAATTGTACATTTAATTTTAATAAATAAATCGCAAAATTGTTTTTTTTTTTAGATTTAATTGCTTACCGTTCACTGAACGGTAAGTGAATTACATACCGTTTTGTTACACGTAGCAACCAGTAACAGCAACCTACCGTCGTGGAAACAGGCACAGTAAACTAATAAAAACAACCGATCGCGCAAAATTAAACAAATATTTGAAATTGGTGTCCATTCGCGCAAAAAAAAAAATAAAAAAAAATGATTCGATTTGCTAAATATAAACAAAATTTAATTGTAGAAAACATTCTGAGGAAAACTCATTTTTTTTAAACATCCGATTTATTTAAATTTAGTTTATTTTTAAAATTAGAATTTACTTCTAAAACAGAAATTTTGTTTTGATGCAAAAACATGCTTATAAAACAGATTAATAGGTTGTACAACAAAAACTATAGTTTATAATATAATAATTAGTAAATGATTAATATTTCGTATAAAACATCTGCTAATTTTCTCTTGAAAGAGAAATCTAGCTTCTAAAACAAAAGTTTGGTTTATTTATTTTTTGCCAAATAGTCGTAAAGAACTCTCCTTTAATTATTTATTTTTGTTAATCAGAAAAACAACACAATTTACTTCTAAAACAGAAACTCGGATATAAAATAGGTGTTTTATTATTGAAATTAGCTTTTCTTCTAAAACAGAAAAAAAGAACATTTAGAACTTCAAGCTTTTAATTTTTTGTTGTAAATTCTAGATAGATTGTCTCTAAACTTCCTAAATACATTCATATCTTTTATTTTTTATTCTAGCTTCTGCAACAGTTGCTATTTTAGTTTCCACTGTAGGTCGATTCTATTGTAAAATCGGTATTATTTTCTATTTCGATTTTAGCTTCTCCCTAAATTCTATGTAGGTACATATTTTATTGTTAGTTTTCTGTGTTGTAATACGCTTTAATTACACCTTTAAAAAATTCTGTTTTTAGTGTAAATTTAAAATCTTAATCTGCTTAAATCTTAAAGATCTTATGTTTACTAAGTTATAATATGAAATTCTCAATCTTATCTTAATAACGCCTTATTTCCTATTAAAAGTCAAACATCCTCTAACCGCATGGATGAGTAAACGTGTTCTCTAGCAAAGTTCCCTAACTTGAAACTTAATATTAACAAATCTGTTAAAAAAATTCGTTTCAGAAATCAATTCGATCGAAAATGAAATCTTCTCCCCTTTTCAGTAATTGAATAGTTAATACGAAACGAGCATATAAAAAGCGAACGACGCAATAAAAACGTACCGAAATTTCGTTTTAGAATAATAGAGGCATAAAGAATACAAGAGCTTTTCACTAAACGGGAGGAAAATATATTGTACAAGTTTTGGATAATTGCGCTATAATAGATGTCAAGAGCAGGTAAAGTCTCTCCGCGCTTTAATAAAGACAAAATTTTCGGCAAGAATTTATAAATTGTTGGGATTTAGTTGAAATGGTGCAATTTCTCACAGAATTACCTAAAGAGAGACGATTTTTTTCGCCTTAAGGCGACTTCTAAAACTCCCTCTTTCTAATAATTTCTTAATTGCATCGTTTAAATTCTATTTTAAAACTTGCACTGCAGTTCTATTTATCTTTGGGGTTTTTTTTCTACAAAAGGAAATTGCAACGTCTAAAACAGAATTTCTAAGTACACAGTTGCGAACTAATTAAGTTTATGGATGCCATGAATCGATACGTTCTTTTGTGGTTTTGGTAGGCGGATTTTGATTGATGTGCTTTGTGGAATTGGAAAAATAACGTTATTTGGACGATGGAACACACAAAAGAGGGGAAAAGAGCAACAAAAAAATTATACAGTGCTAAATTGAGAAATTCGCTTTATTATAGAAAACTAGAATAACTGAATCTAACGACAGAAGCAAAAACTGCAGAAAGTCTTAAACAAAATCTAAAATAAAATTTGTTATAACTAAGCTTCGGTGCTGGAGAGTCTGGATTAAACGATCAGGTAATTAGCCAGTGTAGTCCAGCGGGTTGCATGTTATATATTCAACTGGTCTACACCAGTTGACCAGTAGACCAGTTGAATGAATAACATGCAACCCGCTGGATTACATCGGTTAATTACCTGGTCGTTTAATCCAGACTCTCCAGCACCGAAGCTTAGTTATAACACAATTTATAATTTTTAATAAAAATAAAATAGAAGCTATTATAAATGAAAAAAGTTAGTAAAAGAGACCAATTTCAGAAGCTATAAGAGAATTAAGAACGTTTTAAACAAAATCTAGAATGGATAAAATTAAAATTTACTGTTAAAACAAAGAAACTACTATAAAAAATAAAAAATCAAATTTTTTTTTAAATGAAAGCCAAAAATTCAGAAAACTAAGACAAAATCTAGAACAGAATTCAGAAAAAAGATAGAATTGATTATTCTGTTATAAAATATAACAATTAATGTACAATAGTACTTAGAAATCTAGAAGTAGAAGCTAGAAGGAAAAGTAAAAAGTTTTAGGCGATCTTAGTAAGCTTATACTCGTATAATAATATTGAATTTAGAACAGAATCTAGAATAGAGTTGAATAGAATCATAAGGTCATAGAATGAGCGTGATACATGATAGAATATAAAGGAGAAATTAGAATATTTATTTTTATAAATTTGCATAGAATTTCAGATGAAAATGCTTAAAATTTCAAGCAAAAAGAGAATAGTAAAAATTAATGAGCAGTAGAATTTAGAAATTTAGAAATAGAAGCTAGAAAAGAATGCAGAAAGTTTGAAGCAATTTTTGTAAGCTTGTATTATCGAATTTAGACCAGAATCGAGAACAGAATTAAGCTTTATATACGTTGTAGAAATGAGAAAATATGAAACAGAATCTAGAATAGACTTTAGAGAAGAAATTAGATTATTTATTTTTATAAATTTGCATAGAATTTAGGACAAAAATAATGTTGATAGTTTAAAGCAATAATAAAACTGATTAATCTGGTCTAGAATAGTAAAAATAATGTAATGTATTTAAAAATCTAGAAACAGAAGCTAGAAAAAAACTAGAATATTTAACGCGATTTTGTTAGGCTTATAGTATCAAATTTAAAACAAAATGTAGAACAGAATTTTTTAATTGAATTCATTGTGTTTTTATTTGTTACTAAAAAAATGTCCATAAATCCTGTTATGGCAGCTTGAATTGTGGCGGCTCTAGAAGATCTTTGCAGCCAGCGTGAAACCGCAAGGGCCTATGTGCAAGTCGTTTCAGTGTGCAAAGAGTGTTAGATCGGTTTTAAGAAACTCGTCTGCTAGACCATTATCCGAAAGAAAAAGGGCTACAACAGCTAGAAATGACCGCTTTCTTGTTTCTACTGTTTTGAGAAACCGAACGGTTACGGCAGTTTCCTTTCGAACTAGCCTACAAGACGTAAGAAATGTAAACGTAAACGAGTAGACCATAAGAAGAAGACTTTGTACTGTGAAATTGTCCTCCGCATTCTCGTGAACACCGCGTTGCGAGGTTGAATTTCGCAGGAAAACATTTGGAATGGACAGTGGAGGATTGGAGTCGAATGTTGTTTTCTAACGAATCTCAATTTTGTCTCACAGGTTCAGACAGACGCGTGAGAGTATGGTGACGATAGGGTGAGAGGTACGCTCAAGCTTGCATAGCTGAACTTCTTTTTGGTGGAGGCTCACTTATGGTATGGAGAGGAATTCCTGAGGCCCGTACAGAACTAGTCTTTATTCAAAATGGGACTCTGACTGTGCACAGCTACATTACCGAGAATCTAGAAGACTATGTTGTGCCGTTCATGGTTATTCTTGAAGAGGACGCTACCTTCGTGCATGATAATGCACGGCCCTACACTGCTCCTTTACGAGGTTCGAAGTACAAGATTTGACTAGCCTGCTTAAAGTCTGGATTTGAATCCTATCGAGTATGTTTGGGATGAGATTAAGGGACGTTTACGGAGATATGTACTGGCTCCCAGAAATTCCAGAGAGCTTTTAAACTATTAGAAATATTAGTATAGGAATGGAATAATCTTTCTCAAGATGTATTTCAAAACTTAATTCTCAGCCTCGTTGTCTACAAGCTATTGTCACTGCCAGAAGAGGAAATACTCGCTACTGAAGGGACAAAAAATTGTTAAATTAAATAGAAATTTTGAGGTGACCCTAATTTTATGCTCGGCAGTGTAATGTAGCCTACAGTATACTTCTATAAATATAAGATAAGTGTTACAAGTCTAGAGAATATGAAAACTAGAATAGTATATACAGAAATTAGAAAATAAAAAGTTTTTTAACAAAATCTAAGGTAAATCTAGAATGTTTCTCTTTTGACATTTTTTCTGGAAAAAAAAACGATAATAAAAACAAATAAAACTAGACAAACACTAATCTGCAATTGCAATGAAATCTAGAATAGAAACTAGATTGAAAAGAGAAGTTATTAATGCATATAGAAAGTTTAGAGACAATCTGTTTAGAATTTCAACAACATTCGAAAGAAATTTGAATAAATAAATAAAATGGTTAAGAATAAAAACTAGACAAAATCTAGAATACAATTCAGAAATTTATGTTCAAAATTTTGTATTGAATCTAGTATAGAATTTAAGATAAAACCATTTATTATATAAATTATACGAAATCCAGAATGAATTATAAATAATCTGTATTATCCAAAAATTAAATTAGAAGCTGTTACAAAAATATCTAAAGTAGAACTAGAATAGCTACTACAGAAAAATCTAGGAAATAGAAACAGAAGCTAGAAAGACTAAAAAGTCTAAGACATCTGAATTTGGAACAAAATTTGAAATAGAAGAATGACATTCAATAGAAACTAAAATAGTAGTTTTTGCAGAAACTAGAAAGTCTAAAACTGAATCTAGAATGATATATAAGAAATTATTTTAAAAATTTCTTATAGAATCTAGGAAGTGGAATGTAAACATAAGCTACAAAAAATCTTGAAAGTCTGAAACAAAATCTAAATCTAGAACAAAATCTGAAATAGAAAGGTGACATTCTGTAGAAACTGAAATAGAAATTCTTGCAGAAAATAGAAAATCTCGAAATTAATTTTTAAAATTTCAAACAGAATTTAACTATTTGTTCCTTAACATTGTATTTTTTTTTTGATAATTTATTGTCTACGCTTCGGTACACCTTCTGACTCACATCATTGTCGTCAGTATAAATTTAGGTCTGGTAAAAAAATATACAAAAAACTTTTGTATCTATCCTTTGAATAAATTTTTACAATATTCTTTCCCCCTAGATTCATAAAATAACTCACTAAACTTTTATGAAAGAAAACTTTCCTAATACATCTATTCCCCAACTTTCCTTCCCCTTAAAAATATTACGTCATTCCAGGTGTTAATTGGCGCATAATCCCGTCGGCGTCACGACGCCCGTTGTTACCTTTTCCCTTGGATTAATTATTTTTAATGAGTCGTATTTGATTCTCGCAGACATTTTAATGAGTCTCGACCATCACGAAATAAGAAGAAAAGTGCCAAGAGGCCTACCTTTGATTTCTCTCCCTTCTTCACAACGACCCTTTAATTAACTCACACCGGAAAGGGATTTTTTCAAACCTCAGTTTAATTGAAAAATAAATTAAAAATGACTTTTCGGGAAGTTTGGGGAATTAACTCATAAATAACTAGTTTGGTCATCGGTCATTAAATGTCTCCAGAGAGGGTGAGAAATAAATCAATTGAGGGGTGGTTAGAATTTCATTAATAATTTTCACTAAGGGTGGGTTTATAAAGTTGTAAAAAGAGATAAGTGTTCGTAAAAAATTATTACGTTATTATAGGATTTATGAGAGGACTAAAAATATATTTGGGATGTGGATGATGGAAGGAATCGGTCAGGGAATATATAAAAAATGTTATTTAGGTGTCGGAATTACATATGGAAGAGTCAATAGAAGAAAAATGAGGGAGGTTTTATGTTTTATTGTTGGAAGAGTTTATACAGTTCTGAAATAAAATTATAGACACATTTTTAGCAAAGCTACATATTAAAATATTATATTTCTGTGACGTCAGTTCTTCAATTAGAGTTTCTTGAAGTTACAAATAATAAATAAACCAATCTCAAAGTTTACAGTTACAAAATCTCATTGTTTTCTTTTAATACGTCTCTACCAACTGCATAAAACTTAAACATTTTGTTCCTTTGTTTTCCACAGTCTGCACTCTTAATATTTTTACCTCTTGACATTGTCTATCTTTTTAAATAGTTTATTTTTTTCTCACATTTTCTTAGACTAGTCGGCCATTAAACAATTATCAAAGTACAAAGCTCGACTGGGTTGAGAGTATTGTTAAGGGTGGTGTCCACCCTCCCAGTTAATGGATGTATATAGCAAGTTGGCGTCTCGTGACAAATGAGAGTGCTTGTGACGTCATTAAATGCAAGTCGTTAGCGGCCTACAAGACGGACGTTATAATATACATCATCGGGGATGATATCCGGGACTAAACGCGGATACAAAGCCCCTCTACAAAAGATGGATTACCAAAGACTTGCTCTCAACTAAATTAACTCGGATTATATTTAAATGAAGGGAGACACTACTTACACCTAATAAAGCTACAATGACAAATTCGAGATGATGAATGATGGGTTGACACGAAAGAGGGTTCAAAACACGTAGTTTTTTAAATTTGTGGCGCCATTTATACTATTTATAAACAAAATAACAATTTAAAATTTAATTTAGTAATTCAATGTCTTAAATAAAATTTGGATGTCCTAAATAAAATTATTATTATTATAAAAAAAAAGCAATTAAACCGACACTAATGCTATTTTTAGTTTCAAAATTAGCAAAATGTGGCCTTATTTTTTTTAATTGTTTTAAAAATGATAAGAAATTTTGTCTTTCGGTTTCTAAAACGAGTAAAACTTTGTAAAATTAAAAAACAATGTCACTTTCAGCTTCAAAATTGTCTAAGTGGCGCTCTCAGTTTGTAAAACAAGTAAAACTTTGTCTCTGACTCTGCGGCTTATAGAACTAGTAAAATGTAGCTTCCGACTTAAAAAATTAGTAAAATGTTGTCTTCAGTTGCTACAAATTGTCTTAGATTTCTAATTCTAAGACTCTTTTCATTATTAATTGAAGATTTCGGCTTTCAAAATCAGTAAATTTTCTCTCCTCGTTTTCAGGTTAGCTGCTATAAATTTTTTTCTCCCCACCCACTTCAATCCTTAACTCCTAATCAAAGTTATTGTTTTTTTTTTGTGTTGGCGATACATTATCGAGATGTTCAAAGAAGGCGTTGGCAGCAGCAACAGCTGGTGTTCGGCTACAAAGGGATTAAAATATGGTTCGCCATCAAAAGAACGTGCTGGAAGGACAATACGTAGGGTGCGGGTGGTAAAAATTAGAAGGAAATATGGCGCGTTATTTATCACCGGTACGAACAAAAGCTTCGTGATGTTTAAAAATGACGAAAAAAGCCTCACACTAACGACACTTCGAGACTCATTTAATGGATTCCTTTGTGGTGGGCGAAGAATAAATTCGCGATTTTTCCTCTAATTGGATGTGCATTAAATCCGCGTCTATCATTTCTAATTAGGACAGGCTTTTTCCGGTTGTTTACTTTGAGTGAATCGTTTGTCATCGTTCCCTGTCTAGACTCCAGGATAATCAAGCCCGGAGTAATCGAGTTATGTTTTATGCCCAGAGTATTTATCTTGTTTTATTAATATTTCGAGATTTAGTAAACAAAGTTTGCAGTTGCAGTGTCAAAAACAAAAAACTTGTTCTTTGTTTGGATTATTTAACAAAGTGGGATGCAAGTGACAGGATCTAAAACTTTAGAAAAAAGTTCTATTTTATGCTAAACTACTTATCAAACTGTTTTAGTATACGTTTTAGCGTTAATTCTGTACGGATTACTAAGTGGTGCCAATGTTAAATCCCACTTCTGACACACATTTTACCTTGAACTTTTCGTCTTTAAGTTTGCATTTAAAAAATTTTTTAAGTAGAAGCTTCTATTATAGATTTGCTTTTCAAACAGATTTTTTTTCACACAAAAAAGCTTGTGATACTAATGGTTGCTTGTAAAGTAGATATTTTTGAAAATAGAACAGAAATATGGCATCTAGGATAAAAAACTTAATTACAAAAAAAGAAAAATGCTTCTAAAACAGAAAAGAAGCTTGTAAAATAAGGATTTAGCTTAAGGAATATAATAATAGAAAAAAACATAAAATGTACTTCTAAGCAGAAATATAAAAAATGCTCCTGAAACGGAATATTCATTTTGTAAACGCGTATTCTCTAATAATCCGAGCGCCCACTAGAGTAGCGCTAAGATCGCTTCCACCCTCTCCCATAAGTCCGGAAGGAACCACCCTCGACCGGAGGTACCGACAAATCGTAATAAAAGGCATCCACCCACAACCAAACGCTGAATTGCTTGCTTGTCCCAACTGGTCTTGTGAGCTACTCATACTCTTCTACACCGTCGGGGAGACCTTTTCTTGCATCAACCGGGCATCCGTGGGGTCCCACCTGCTCTTGAAAGCTCTTCTTCGTGACATTCTGCACCAATAGGGCATCCGTGGGGTCTCTATCTGGTTAGATTCTCGGTACATCCGCGTTCGATCTTAACACCACGGTCTCGACTTGAGTGCGAAATAACATTAACCCGTCTATTGTAAATAAACTGTTTGTAGTGTATTCTTTAATTATTATAAATAAACTATTTTCTGAATAAACCGATTACAATTTTTAAAATAAAGCAGATTCTAAAATAAGATTTTTTAGAAGTAGTATAGATAATAGAACTTCTAAAACAAAAATTTTATTCTGAAATAAAAATCTGTTCTTTAAGCAGAAATAAATTTTGAAGTAGAACAAATAGATTTTTGAAAGTTCGCAATACTAAAAGTTTTTTCTAGAGTAGAAATTTTTGGAAGTAGAACAGAAATCTAGCTTCTAGAACAAACATCTTACAATTAGATGCAAAGAAGAAAAATACTTCTAAAACAGAAAGGAAGCTTGTAAACTTAGAATTTAGCTTAACAGAAGGTTTCTAAAATAGAAACCTGTTGAACCTTGATAGTAGAACAGAAGTATGGCTACTACTACAAAAATCTTTGTTTCTTTCAAAGAAGAAAAATACTTCTAAAACTGAAAAGTGGTTTGTAGACGTAGCAACTTATATTTACATATTAGGAACAAAAGAATTGACTTTAGGATAAAAATTAAAATCTTCTCATTAAAAACTAATATCTAAAACAATAAATCTATATTAAAATAAAAACACTTGTTACTTTTGATTTTCTGAAACAGAAGTATTTTCGAAAGAAAGTGCTAAATTATTTATCAGAATATTTTGTCTGTGTTTCATTGTTAATTCTGTTACTAGATGGCGTTGCTGTTAAATCCCACTTCTGACTCAGAACTGGGATGAATAACTCATCGGAATATTCTGTATACTAAACAAACTTGTGATTATTCTTGGAGCAAACTTTTAAACGTCATTTCTCTCTTCCCCATTTAAATTTAAACGATCTCATTGTAGAAACAAAATTGTACAACTTCCCTCCGGCATTTCCGCTTTCAAACTCCCCGCTTTTAATATTAACAATAACAAACAAAAATGATAATTTATCGAAATTTGCGTAAAAATTTCATCAATATCTGCATTGAATCGACCAAATATGTCATTTATGTTTTAATGAAATTATTGTCGGTCCGTTTTCCGCATTATAAATTTCCGACATCAACACAGTTATTGCATTTTTTCGTAATGAACCAACACACCCAACATGGGGAAAATCTCATTTTTCTTGCCATTATTTTGGCATTACTGCAGCAAGGTGTTGGCTGGGAAGGAAAGCATTAGAGTTTGAAAACTAGTTTCAAATGGTCGGTTGTTAGAAAATGCTTTTTTTGTAATTGTGTACACATCAGAGGAAAATTCAATTTTCTCCGTTTTTCTATTATGCACCGATACAATGTTATTGAGTGGCTTAATACACACGAGCTGTCTCTCTCGAAGGAAAAATAACTATAGGAAGTTGGAAAAGTGTCTTATTTCAGTTGCAGGGACACAAATATTATTTTCTAATATTAGAAAGTTGAGGTGGATTCAGTGAAAAGTTGAAAGAAATACGGGTGTTTGCGAGGTGTTTGCTAGACAGTTGTTGACATCTAGTTTGCGCGTTTTATTTATTTAGGAAAGTTGGATTCTGTCTAGGAAAGGACTAGGATAACGAGATTTTAAATTGCCAAGGAGAGAAAACGACATATAATTAAACATTTATTTATTTAGAAATTTTGTACTTTTATTCCAATTTATTTTGAAAATAGATTTTGAAAGAACTACTTCTAGTTTTTTGTTTCATTTTAGATTTTTATGTCCTCTGTTTTTTCTGACAACTTAATACGTATTCACCCTCCTGTACCATTTTTTCTGTTTATCCCCAATCCTTCCATCAATATTGACTCGCCACGAATAATTACTGTTTATCTTTGATGTATTGAACGCCATAGATAAGCACGACATCGTCCGGAAAATTCTCTTATCACGGACATTTTTCCACCCATCACTGGTCGTGATTTATTTACGATGTAATTTCTCAAGACGTGTCAAAAAAAATTTTCAACGATTAATTTTTATAGGAGGGTAGGAGTTTGATTCGGAAACGAACACGTGACGGTAGTATTAAAACGGATCGTTTTTCAACTAGAAGAACACCTGACTTATTGACAGGTTGGAGGAGTTAAGTGGAACTTGAGAGGAATTGTGAGTGAGTTTGTTTTATTACAACCACTTTGAATTGAAAATCATCCGACTCAACCGAAAGCCTAACTCCAATGGTAGATTTACTGACACCAGCCAAAGAAATGATAGACAATGCTCAGTATCCGCTTAGTTTTAACGAGATAGTACAATTTATGGAAAAAGCCGCCGGACGCGAAAATATTTTTGAACTTGCCAAGGAATATACTGATGACGTACAAGAGATAATTTCTATGTTGTATGATATCGTGCCTACAGTTAAACATAGAAGTATAAAAAATAAGTGTAAAAAAATCCAACGAAAGCTAAAGAAAGGTATTGAAAAATCAAACTAGTTTCATCTCATTATTTCATTCAATTTCAACTGTATAAATAGTAATATATCCCAACATTATTTTGTTAGTCCAATTGTTTATACTAATATTGCATCGCTCTTATCAAAGCACAATAATTTATCAGTCTATATATCTCTTGAAAAACCTACTTTCCTCTTATTGACTGAGACATGGTTGACCTCTGACATCTCGGACTCCGTTGTGGCTCTGGATGGCTATACATTGTTTAGAAAAGATCGTGTTTGTAAAAGGGGTGGTGGCGTGTGCATTTATGTGTTAGATGAAATAGCAGCCAGATTTGAGTTAACTGAAGTTCACGTTAATACTGGAGGTATTGATGCTCTTTTTTTGAAAGCTTACTGCAAAAACTTTTCGTTTATCCTAGCTTGTGTATATAGACCTCCCAGTTCGCTAATTGGGGATGATATCAAACTTTTTAATACAATTTCCAAAATTGCCGACAATTATGACAAGATCATCATATTTGGTGATTTCAATATGCCCGACATTACTTGGCCCCTAAATCTCTCTTCTACTGTATCTAATGCATCCCAGATACTGATAGATTTACTAACTAACAGCCATTTATCACAAATTATCTGTCAACCCACTCGCTACAGAGCCACTCAAAGACCGTCTGTTCTTGATCTAATCTTAACGTCAGATGAGAGTTTACTTTCGAACGTCGAATTTCTTGATCCAATTGATAAATCTAATCACATAACATTAAAGGTTGAGTTGCAAATTGGTTTTGTTCCCCGTACTAAAACTTTAATGTCTGAGAAGGTTATAATTGATTATGACAAAGTAATTCAACGTCTTTCATATGTGAGTTGGGAATGTGCATTATCAGAATCTTCAGCCGAGAGTAACTGGACGTGTTTTAAATCGATTCTTCAGGGTATTGTATCTGAATGCTCTCGCATGATTTGTACAAAAAAATCGTCAACAAAGCCCTGGATTGATCATAATATCTTAAAACTTGTAAAAAGAAAGAGGTCACTTTGGCGAACCTACAAACGCACAGAGAATGTAAGAGATTATAAAGCGCACAGAACATACTCCAACAGACTCGCCTCCATTATTAGAAATGCTAGGACTGAATACGAAAAGCGCATTATAGAAAAGAAAGATACAAAGTGCCTCTATAAATATGTCCGAAGTAATTTATCGGGACCAGTTAAAACACCTAGTTTGCGCGACAACGGTGGACGTATTGAGAGTGACAATAATTCTGTTGCAAACATGTTTGCTGATTGCTTTGCGGCTAATTATACTATTGAATCAACACTGCAATTTCCAACAATTCATCATGCACCTAATAACGTATACATAGATACTATTTCTTTTTCTGAAAACTCTGTCTTAGAAAAACTAAAAAAATTAAAGATTAACAAATCACCTGGTCCAGACAATATTACCGCTACTTTATTGAAGAGATGTGCTACTCATCTAGCTAAACCTATTAGTACCGTCATGGAGCAATCCTTTCTATCTGGGGTTTTGCCCCTTGACTGGAAATCGGCAGTAGTTAAACCAATTTACAAGAAAGGCGACAAATTTGTTCCGTCCAATTACAGACCTATAAGTCTAACCTCCATTGTAGCTAAATTGATGGAATCGATAATTTATGACCAAATAATTGAGTTCTCCAACCGTCATCTTCTAATACCAACTAATCAGCATGGTTTTGTACCCTCGAAATCCATTACTACCAACCTGCTTTGTTGTCTTGCGGACTGGACACAGTATATTGACTCTGGGCAGCCTGTAGATGTAGCCTACCTAGACTTCTCTAAGGCATTCGACCGTGTACCCAAGCATCGCCTTCTTTCTAAACTAGAACATTATGGTGTACGAGGTAAACTTCTCCACTGGATAGAGTCTTTTCTCTCTGATCGCAGTTTTAGAGTCAGAGTAGGAAATACCTTAAGTACTCCAAGACCAGTGTTGAGTGGCGTTCCACAGGGATCCGTACTTGGTCCGTTGTTGTTTATATTGTACACGGCAGACATTCCATGTCAGCTGCGATCCAAGTGTGTAATGTATGCTGACGACATTAAGGTTTACAACACTAGCACCAATCATCTAGACCTGGCACATGACCTATCAACGATTTATGAGTGGTCCCGTAAATGGCTGCTTCCACTAAACGTTGACAAATGCACCATTCTTTATATTGGCGGCAAAAATCCTAAACAAACTTATAGCATAAACGGGGAGGAATTGTCCAAGTCGCAATCTTGTCGCGACCTAGGTGTTTTAATCACGTCATCTCTAACTTGGTCCGAACATATTAGCATCGTCGTTAAGAGAGCTAATAAGACTCTGTATATTTTACAAAGAACGTTCTGCAAACCTGATATTAGCACTTTTGTTAAACTCTATAAGGCATATATTCGACCAATTCTTGAGTTTGCCAACAGCGTCTGGGTACCCACTTTCCAGAGAGACATAACACTCTTGGAAAACGTACAACGTCGTGCTACAAGGTCACCTTTTGGGCGCTTTCGTCCTCATTACCCCCGGCGTCTAGCAATTATGAAGTTGCCTCAGTTGACAGATAGACGTATTAGAGGTGACATGATCACAGTTTATCAAGCTCTCACAAACGCCGGATCCCCGATTAAGCACCTGTTCCCGCTGAAGCTGAATAGTCGCACAAGGGGACATTGTTTTAAACTTTTGAAAAATAAATTTCAAACGACCCCTAGGCAGACGTTTATCTCTAACAGAGCTTTCGATAAGTGGAATTCTCTACCCCAGCAAATAGTCACGAGTGAGTCTACTGCTATTTTTAAAGCAAGGTATGACACTTATACTGGGCTCTAATAAAATGGTTACATATTTTTGACATCGTATTATGGGCGCGGGCTAAACAGGTACTTCCTCAGCCCGATCGCACTCTATAATAATAATAATAATAATAATAATTTTTTTCTAAGGGGAGGTTTTATGTCCTAGAAGTGGGAAATTAAAGGACAGAAAGTAAATAAATAGAGACTGATGAATTTAGCGAAAATTAAAGTTTGGTAGTGTATTTCGAACTGGATTACGAATTAATTTAAGTTTTATTAACAGAGTGCACTCGAATTTGTGCAAATTTGTTTATTATAGAGAGTGTTTAATGCAATCAACAAGATTAAGTCCTTTAAAGGATAACTAACTGACTTAACTCACACCTGTTCAGGTGTTATATGTATATGATATTAAATCTAAAACAGAACAAGAATAAAAATAGCAGGCATCAATCTAGTTTTTTATTTCTAATTTAAATTCTAGATCTGTATCTAGTAAGTAATATATAAAAATGTCCAAAAATATATCATAATCTACATGCTGTTTCATTCTTTTTATTCTAGCTTTTATTCTATATTTCCTAGATTTAGATGAAATATGTAAATAAAGAGCGAAAACTAGTTTATTGATGACTTTAATATAGTGCATTTGTCAAATTTGCCCAAATTTGTTTGATTATACCTAGTGTTCAATATAATCAGCAATATCCTGTGGAATCTCCGGCATCCCTTTGAGGTTAATTAACAGTCTCATCTCCCACCTGTCAGGTGTTAGCAAGTGTTTTCCCCTTCTTCGTTCATCATGTGATGGATGAAAGAGCAAAATATGAAGTTCTTAGTAGTATACTACCACACTTTTAAACCATCGTTTTGATGAAAAACTTGGCCGGAATGATTGATGTAGCTCGTCCGTGTCTAAACTTCAACTCCCGGTGTTTATTAAGTGAAAATCACTAACCCTGAGACGGTCTCATCTCTGTGTTTTCCCCAAACACTTTTCAACTCTTATTAAGGATTAATCTTTCGCATTATAAAGGCACAGAGAGACGATGCTAAAGGAATTTTTCCTCCTCTGGCGGCCTCCGTTTGACATTTAAAGCAAATTCCTTGCATATTCCCAAGCCCTATTTGAATATATATTGTAACAGGACAAGGCAAGAAAATTGGAAAATCGCTACGAAAAATCGAGCTGATTTCTACGGTCACCAAACACGCGAAAAATCAATTAAATCATTTACGGAAAATCAGGATATGCTTGCTACAAGTGAAATGTAATTAAAAAACTGTCACGAGCTGAATTGCTGAGTAAACTTTTCTTGAAAAATAAGCGAAATTGCTGTACTGTTAAAGTTAAATTCTTGCAAACACTGATTTTAGGCATTTATTGATTAATTACTCTATATATCTATCTACCTACTGCTTGAGGAATTTGGAAACTCTAGAGTAACACCTAGAATATAATCTAGAAAAGCTATTCATTTTAATAGCAGCGGATATTGCAACCATTCGGCTGAAAGAGGTTGAGTAGCATTAAAGCTACAAAACAATGCTAAAAAAGTTGTAGAATTTAATAGATTTTAGTTTAACGACTCCAAATAGAAATAGATTAATTATTATTCTAGATATGTATCTAGATCTATTTTATTTAACGCTATTTTTATTTCTCAGAAACTAATCTAGATTTGTTAAACTTTAAGAGATTTCTGCAGAATTTAGTTAGAATTTTTAACATCGAAGATCTAGACGAATCTATAGTTACAGAGATTCTATATGAGTTTTGCAATAATTTAATAGATTTTAGTGTAAAAATTCCAAAACTTGCAAAAGAGATTAGACTCGAGATACGCTTAAATATAATCCGATTTCACTCTCTCTTGGATATTTTTATGTGGCTCAGGTCCGGCGAGTGAATCCTCTTCTCTATTATTTCACTTGGTGCTCACTTTAATCCATAAATTCCGTGAAATAATCCCCTCGTTGATGATTATTTATAGATAGATAGTCAGTGCACACACATTGCGGCTCCCGTTGTGGAATGTCGCGTTTCCGTTACCCCTATATGTGAATGTACAATATTCAATAGGTGTCAACAGCATCTCGCACATGATGTACGACCCGCATTGATAGCGGTGTAAACAGCAGTAATTAGTGCGGCATAAACGTAGTCGACGGTCCGTGAAACCCTATCTCTTCACTAAAGTCGCAAGTCACATAGAATTCAGATGAAATAAGAGAGAGAAATGTCTATACCAGCGCTTCCAGACACTACTACTCGAAAATTAATATTATTGGAAAGAGGATTATGTGGGGGAAAATTATATGCATAGTTGTTTTATGTTTGAGAGAGTATTACAGGAATTTTACAAAACAATCAGTGAAGGAAAAAATTACAAATGGAATTTGTGGTTAATTAACAAGCTTATCCCATACGTTAAATTTTTTAGAGAAAAGTCTCCAAATACTAATTTTATAAACTTCCGGATTGGATGAACGCCAGGGTGTTATTTAGGCAGGTATTTAGAACGTGTATATTTGAAACAGGCTGCAATGGCCACTTTAATAGTGGTGGCAAAGCTAGCAGTATATGATCATCTCTATACCAGTGGATCTGACAAGAATTCGGCTGAAACTTCGATTTAAAAACCTCTGTTACAAATTTTTATTTTATAGAATATTGCTTTATCTTGTTCTAGATTTTACAGGTAGATTTCCTTTTAGATCTTATAATACAAACACAATCTATCTGATTTGATAAATTTGAAACACAGAAAGCAAAATCTAGAATATAATCTACTATTTACATTAACGTTGCTTGCAAATCTATTAGAAATCTTTTTATTCTCTCTTCTATTTTGTTCCAAATGTTCTTCTAATTGTTGTTTCAGGTAGAATTAAATCTATTCGCAGACAAAATTCGTAATCTATTGCTATTTTTTTATTCTAGATGCTGCTCTTTAAATTTTCTTTCTACATCTGTATTTTTTTCAAATTATATTATGCATTCTATATAATTATTAATATTTTTAGAATCTTTTTAAATAATTAAAATAAAATAAATAAATAAACGAATTTATTTCAGTTCGACTTAAAATAAAAATTTTAAAAATCTCGCGAGAGTAGAAGATAGAATAGAAATCTTTCTCTATTTTAGAAGCTAAAAAATAAAATCTAAAAATTTGAACAAATTTAAAATCTAAAATACAATCTAGAAAAAAAAACAATTTTTTATTCTGTTTCTAGATTTCTCTTACTACAGCTCGTCCTGCTAAATCCCAAAATTATTTTTTTGTATTTAAATATTTGAATTGTCGTTATTATCCCATTTTGTTTGCGTTCATTCTCATCCCTGAAATCCCCTGTTTAATTTTTCACATCACTTTATTATAACTCAATTCCCGTCCCATCCTGTTTAAATATTCTCCTTTCATGTTTCATCTCTGAACCTCTTTTGATAATAGCATCCTACATTTTTGTATCTCTCATTTAAAACACACCGATTTTCTCAGCTTTTGTCATTTTGTATTTTCTTTTTCGCAAAAATTCTATTCACATCATGTACATCGACCTTTGTCCAAAACGAGATAAACGATATTTATTTATTTAAAGTCTCGACGTCACTCTGGATTCTCCGTTTGTAAATTGGACGTTTTCGCGGATCATTAATTCAAACACTGTGTATATATAGGGTCGACTAAACTTGACTTGTATTTCATTGAATACGTGATGGGAGTATGAATTTGGGGGACAGGATAGGGCGCCAAATCTAACCTCAAAGTAAACACGTCGATAAATTCCAAGGATAAACAAGTTTTCGTTTCGATTAATAAGTGGCGTCGATATCCGCCGACAAGATTGAAAAATATGATGTATAATTCAAAGGAGTTTGAGAGGTAAACAAAAGTTTAGGAAAACGGTCGCCGGATCAAATCACCATATTTCAGACGGTTTTATCGGGTTTCCAGATGAAATTATATGAAAATATTTTTTCTTTATACAGTTTGACGTTTGTTTAGAATGTATTCAATGCGAAAAATCGGTTTTTTCCTCAAATGTTTTCATACAGATACACTAAAGGAAATTAAATTGCAGATGGCGGTACTTGAGTTTAAATAACTGACAATCGTAAAGCTTATTAGCTTCACAAATAGCTTTCTGCTTCATTAAAAATGTTATCATATTGATAAAATCACAGTCTGACATTTACTACAAACTTAATCTACTTAATCAAGTTATTGTAGCAATTTTCATGAAATGGCGCTTTTAAGTTTTACAAAATCAAAATTTAATATAAATCTTTACAACTACAGATTCTTCTTGATCTACAAATCAAAAATTGCTAAATTTCTTAAACCAAATATTATTAAAGTTGCCAAATATGGCTACATCTGCCAAACAAGAAAATAATCTATTTTATTGTAGCTGCAGATTCTTCTAGATCTATTAAATTAGAACTTGTTAAATTTGTAAAATCAAATGTTTGCTCAATCTTTTAGATACTTTAGATGCTATTCTATATTCTGTTATAAACAGAATGAGATATCTAGATTAGATCTAGATTTATTAGATATATTCTATTGAAACAAACTCTAAAATATACAATAATTTGTATCAAAAAAATTAAAAAGAAATCTAAAGTAGAACAGCATCTAGAATTAAAAATTTGAAATAGAAGTTACAATTTAAGTAGTTATAATTTGCTATTTTGATTCTTGAATACAATAAATAATAAAGAATCTAGAATCTAAAATAGAATCAAAAAATCATGATAGACTTTCAAACAAAAATTAATATAATAGTATTAATAATATCTAGGGATAGTAAAAATAGTACAATAGAAAAGAACAATTAGAATAAAATCCAAAAACTCCATATAGGATAAATTAAAAGTTTATAGCAAGTTTTCACATAGAAGGTAGTGTAAATGGAAAATTCGATTCTAGATTGTGTTTGTGCCTCTAATTAGAATAGACAAACAACAAAATCTAGAATAGAATAATATCTACAACAGAAGAAGATGCAAGACACAATTTAAATTTTATTTTAGATTGTCTAGAATTTACAAGACCTAGACAGTAACAGGAACAGAATCTAGAATATATTTTTGTGCAAAATTTAGAGAAACAGAAGTGGAACAGCATCTAGAATTAAAAATTTGAAATAGAAATAATAGATTTTGATTTTTACTCTAAAAATTCTAATGTTAGATGTTTTTCAAGAAGAATCATAGTAAAACAGCAAAATCAAGAATAAAATCAAGAAATCTAGAATAGGTTGTCAAATAGAAGACTCTATTTTAGAATGTGATTTCTATTTTTTCGATTTATTCTATAACTTTCACTCTGAATGATTTCTATTATAGAAACTAGCACATAACAAAATCTAGAACAGAAAACAGATGTATCTAACGATTCTATGTACTTTGATTATGTGGTTCTTTTATTTTAACTTTTAAAGGAAAATTTAGAATATGATTTTGAGCAGAATATATGTATATAAAGAGATAGAAGAAGAAGAATATAGAAATTATAGATGAAAAAACTTTTATTTTAGATATTCTCAGCAGTAGAATCTACTCAAGATTGACCTTATTTTAGCTTTTTTCACAGATTCTTTATAATTTTTACCCGAAAGTATATCTATTGTGGAGTCTGAAGAATAAAATTAAGAATCAAAAACAACAAAATGTAGAATGTTGTAGAAAATAGAATATAATAAAGAATTTAGATAATTTTTTTAGGTTTTTTTCCTCGATTCTGCTGATAATCCAGATCGTGTTCATTTTTATAACATATTTAAGATTTAAAAAATTCTTTCTTAGAGTAGAGTTTGTAAAGATTGTTGCTTTAATAAAAAAAAAATCTCAATAAAACCCAAGATTTCCGATTCGTTTGTACTTTTCTCGAAATCGCTAAAAATAAACTACAACTCTTTTCCGTGATTTCAGGTTGCGATCTTATCCAAAATGCACCGCGTCAGCACTGAAAACTCTTAAAACCCTCGCTAGTGTACTTTTTCCCTTCATAAACCTCCCAATCCTCCTCGTAACACTTCAATTTTTATTATTTCTCGTGTGATTTACGTCTTTGACAACTCTCTTATTTCCTCGTTTTGATTTTTCCCTCATAAATTCCTAAAAATATGTTAATAAACCGTACCGAGATTTATGTCTTTGCCGATAAATCCTGTTTTAATCTTACATGTAGTACATTTTAATATCGAAGGTTGGCGACCGTGTGAAATATGAAAACCGCATTTTACGATTTTCTCACACTGTTCCGAAGGCCCTCAGGAAGCAGCTTGGCGATATATATTTAATATAAATCGTGAGATAGATGTGTGGGGAGAAAAAAAAAGAGAGAAAATTCTAGAGAGCAAGCAAATGGCAATTTTCAGACGGATTCTGTGGTATATTACCTAAAGTGCGATGCTTTTAACGTCGTAACTTTCGTTTTAAATATCTTAGACGATTTCAAAATGGTGGAACGAGGCAAAAATATTTGAAGACACGTATTTAAGATTTAGAGAAACTAAGTTAAAAGTTGGGGAAATAAATGAGCTGCAAGTGCTGAACCATAACTAGAGAAAAGTTATGACAGATGCAAGATGGGGTTCGAGTTATGAGTTATAATCAAAAAGAAAACACTTTTTACTGTTTTATTTAAGACTTTTATACTCTTCTTGTAATTATTGTTCACTCACTTTATCGAATAGCTTGCTAATATTAATTTTTTTCTTTTACAGGTACGAACTTATGATCACCTGAACACCACCTGACCTGACATGAATTTGACTGCCTAAAAATGGCTAAGTAGCATTTTGAAATAAATTTTTTTCATACCATCAGATTAATAAATTAAATTAAATTAATTTGTAAAAGTTAACAGATCTAGATCAGTTCCTAATTTTTTATTAAACAAGTTTATAACATTAAACAGATTGTGACGTCTTTTACAACTAGCTCTGCTTCCAATATTTAAAACGATTATCGGTTCTGCATAATAGGCTCTTCTGCTTCTTTTTTATTTTTTATAAATTCAGTATACCATAAAGGATCTTGCCCAAACTCCTTGTCGTCAAATTGATTGAAATATTTGGCGATTAATTCTTTTTCAAGCAATTGTTCATCATAAACTACATCTAGTATTTCTTCTTTCATCTTTTTTTCTTCTTCCTGGTCATCATCAAGATTGCAATAATTTCCGTCGGTGATATACACTCTTGAATAATTTTTCTGTGTAGAACCTTCTTCAAATGTTACTTTATGCTCTATTTTAGAAGAAATGCGAGTAGTATGGTCGTGCGGGTAGTTAATGTTGTACAAATTCTTTATTTTAGATCTTCCTTGTGAAGGACCTGGTTGTACTTCGCCCTTTACTTCAGTTGAGATATAGTCATATGATTTACAGACAAAGTCAGAAATTAAATCACTATAATCACTATAGTCACTATAATACAAATTCTTCTTTTTACATTTTCCTTGTAAACGACCTGGCTTTACTTCTATTGTGTTCTTTATTAGAGATGAAATATATGTGTGATTACAATACACGAATGAGTCGAAATTAGGAAGCAAATCAAAAGGGTCAATGGTCCACATAATACCTAACTTCTGCATTACTGGAGTTTCTTCTACTTATAAAATGGTTTATTTTTGTAATACGTTTTTTAATTTGATTAATAATCTTACCTTTAACTCTACAGAAACACACTATCAACACTTCTTTATCAACTTCTTTACGAAATGAATCTTCGGAGTCTTCTCTTGGTGGTAATAGCGTTTTCCAAATTTTTTTATTTACTTCGTTTCTATGGCAGTTTGCAAATTTAAGGACAGCTAACTAGATTCCTATAGGTAAATTTGCCACGCTACCTTCTTTTTAAAAATTTGAAGTCCCGACTAATACTGTAGGGTATCTGCCATGGTAGAGGCCTAAACCTTAATCATCTTTGTATGTTGCTGTCCTCTTTTTATTCTAAAATCTTGATCATTTAGGCACTTTATTATTTCGTAAGGTCCGTCTCAGTTTTGTTGTAACTTTGAGAACTTCCCAACTGTTTTCTTTGGGTTGTAAAACTAGACCAAATTGTGTTCTTTCTTTATTTTTGTTTTTCTAGTTTTTCAAATTGTTCTTTTTTCCAAATCTATAATAGCACGATCTACTAGATTTTTATTAATCTTTTCTTTTTATTTAAATTTCACGACGTGATCTTCGATCTTTCATGAACGTTTTAAGTCTTAAAGTCCCCATTTATGACTTCAGACTTCTTCAATTTTCTACTACTTTTCTTCGGTTCTTTATTTTCAATTAACAAGCTTTAATCATCTAACATAAGATCTCTTTGAGGCCCCACTTTAATCTGTGAAGCTGGCATTTCATTCTCTTCATCATATCCTGGATCATCAACTCTTTCTTCTCTTCTTCTGTTTCTTCAGTAACTTCAAATAGTTTCTTCTTACTCTTATTATCACTTATTAGATTTGTAACCGGATTCTAGAAGATTAAATCAATCATTGTTATTTTTTGAAGATCAAGTCTTTTATGTTCAAAATCTCGTCTTGGTTCAGGCAATTTTCGGCTTTCTTCAGTCCTGCAACTCTTCTGCTGAATTACCGAACTAAAGTCTTTTGATTTTTGACGTGAAGAACATTCAGGAATTAAATTTGAGTCCAAAAAACCGGACACAGACAAAGAAGCAGAACCATTTCTGTCTCTGCACTTCTTCTGAGTTTCGTCTTCTGATTCTTTTGTACAATAACTAGTGTTTCTTTGTCGTAGTCTTGGAACAACAGTAATCCTACTTCTGCTGATTTTACTAGGACTTACTGTGGGACCCTTTCTTGCGATTTAGTAGACCCTTTTTCTCGGAATTTAGATACGTTCTTTCGAGGATTTTCTTTTATTAACAGATTATTTCGGATTTCAGGAATCTCTGTTCTTGTTTTAAGCCGTCTCTTGCTTGTCTTCTATCTTCTTTGACATTAGGCGTAATTCGGCATCTTGGTGTGCTTCCGCTTTCTTAATTTGCATTCTTTCCACTCCGTTTAGCACTTTAAATCGGTCTCTTAGGTTTTCTCAGAAGTCTCTTTGTCTTTCTCAAATTTCTTCAGTCCTGCAACTCTTCTGCTGAATTACCAAATCAACATCTTTTGGTTTTTGAGGTGAAAAACATCCAGGAATTGAATTTGAGTCCAAAAAAAAAAAAAAAACGGACGCAGACGAAGAAGCAGAACCATTTCTGTGTTTGACTTCTTCTGAGCTTTGTCTTCTGATTCTTTTGCACATAACTAGTGTTTCTTTGTCGTAGCCTTGGAACAACAGTAATCCTACTTCTGCTGATTTTACTAGGACTTACTGTGGGACCCCTTCTTGCGATTTAAAAGACCTTTTTTCCCGGAATTTAGATACGTTCTTTTGACGTTTTTTTTTTTGGTAAGAGATTATTTCGGATTTCAGGAATCTCTGTTTTTGTTTCAAGCCGTCTTTTGCTTGTCTTTGATCTTCTTTGACATTGGGCGTAATTCGGCATCTTGGTGTGCTTCCGCTTTCTTAATTTGCATTCTTTCCACTCCGTTTAGCACTTTAAATCGGTCTCGTAGCTTTTCTCAGGAGTCCCTTTGTCTTTCTCAAGCTTCTTTTCTTGTTGTTCAAGTTTCAAGTTTGCTTTAAATGATAAATTCTAGAATTGTTTTTGTTTCTGTTTTTGCAAATACTTCAATTCTCGCAATCCCTGTTTTCGGTTATTACGTAAATCAGCTAAGTTGTTGTTGTAGTGATTACGACGCCATCTATAATAAATTTCCTTGTCCTCTTTCGTGTTTTTCAAGTAGTGTTTGCTAGGATTGTTTCATTAGCTTTTCGTGACCTTTTTCTCAAGACAATAGCATCATTATTTTCGTCTAATTCGGATAATTTTGGTTCTTTTCCGGTCTAACGTTCTTCAATTTCGTTTCTCACTTCACTGATTTCCGACGAAAAATTTCTTTCTTCTTTATTTGTTTTTCTTGATCTTTATTTATTTCTTCTTCTCTTACTCTATCCTCTTTTTTAAGTAAATGAAGAACATTCTTTTGAAATGACTCTAAACGTTACATTTCTTCTTCTACTTTCTGCTATTCTTTGAGTGTACAAAGATATTCTTTCAAATAACTCTAGACGTTTATTCATTTCTTCTTCTCTTACTCTATCTTTTTTTTTAAGGAAATAAAGAATATAAGCATCTTCATTTTCGACCAATTCGGATAATTTTGGTTCTTTTCCGGTTTTACGTTCTTCAATTGCGTTTCTCACTTCACTAATTCCAAACGAAAATTTTCTTTGTACTTTCCTAAATTCCATAAACGTCTCTCTTTGTTCTTCTAAATCTTTATCTATTTCTTCTTTTCTTATTCTCTGCTCTCTTTGACAGAATGAAGAACATTGTTTTAAAATAATTCTAGACGTATTTCTTCGTCTCCTACTCTCTGCTCTGCTATTCTTTGAGTGAATAATTGATCAAGAAAAATGTAAATAGCTTTTATAAATTTGTAATTAATTTCCTAAACTGTATATTTAGATTTCATTCAAAGTTTTACCTATTCTAATTTTTTTTTAAATATATACAGATTTCTCGATTTAATTTTAGTTATTAGAATATTTTTTCTGTTCTATTGTTGTATATATTCGTTCATTAAGTAACAAGTAAATATTTTATAATTGCCGGATCTAAAATAAAAGTAATAGTGCTTAGTAAAGTTGAAGTCTGCTTGAAATGGGGTCGTTTGCTCCCTCTAAGCAGCCATAACCTCTCTCCCCTTCACCTGCTGGAGATTGTTTCCTCCCTCTGGAGTCAGGCTCGTTCACTCGTTCCGTTAACTTTTTCGTCGCTTTTCAGCCTCCGGTGAAAATATATCGTTAGCCATAGCAAACTTTGCCATATTGGTAAACAGCCCGCAGTGTAAAATCATCGAAACATGTATTTATAAAAAAAGCAGAAACAACAAAAATCTAGTTTGATTTTTAAGCACTCCACCTTATTACTTATTAACGAGCACTTAGTGCATAGTTTGAGTTTTCAGCCGTTTTAAAATACCAGCTTTTAAGATGCTATCGAGCTTTTATAAATTATTTCACGGCTAAGTTGCGTTTAATGCCGAGACGGTTAGACTTGTAATTAGGACAGGGACACAGGTGAAATGGGACGATAAGGACAAGGGATGGCTAATGATCGAGGAGTAATTTAGTAGAGGACCAATTCGAGATTTTACAAGTGATTTGTTGGAAGGGAGATATTGAGAAGAAATTTTAATTCGGCACCAGATGAGGCAAATTTGATATAAATTTGTGGGGGATTGAAAAAACGCGCCATGCAGCTTTATTTTTTAATTTCATTGAATTAAAAAAGTTTCTGCTTCACAATTTTCAAGCCTTAGAAGAGTTTTAGTTTAAGAAATCTAGATGTGTTTGTAAGAGATTTAGATTACGTTTTATTTTATAGATCTAGAAGAGATTTAGACCTCAATTAGGAAACAAAAAATGAATAAATGTCTAGAGTTATTGCAAGAATATCTTCATTCCTTCAAAGAAGAGCAGAGAGTAAGAGAAGAAGAAATGAACGTTTAGAATCATTTTAAGAAAATGTTTTTGATTTACTTAAAAAAGAGAAATTTAAACTAAAAGCCATACTTGCATAAAAATGTCTTTCTACATCTGTTAATCTGGAATCTATTTAGATTTCCAAAATAATAAAATATACTATATCTAAAACAATATAACGCAAATTTGAAATGAATTTGGGGGGATAGAAAAAGCGCCATTTAGCTAGTAATTTAAATTTTATTTTTTAATTTTATTACAATTAAGAAAAGTTTTTGTTTCACAGTTTTCAATTCTTAGAAGAGTGTTTAGTTTAACAGATCTAGATGTGTTCGTAACAGTTTTAGATCACTCTTTATTTTATAGATCTACATAAAAGAGATTTAGACTTCCATTCTAAATTTTTTTTTTGACAAGAGAGGCCCGAAGCGCGAGCCGCACACCGAGGCCTACGCCCATAGTGTGCTACCTCTCGGAATAGAACTACTGCAGTAGCCCTGTGCCTCTAACGAAGCTCAGTACCTTGTCTGTAGGAGCCTTCTCGATAGCACTGGGCTTCAGATGTCGAGAGCTCAGGTATAAATCTCTGATGCCTGCAAATGCAGGGCAGTAACAGAGATTTTGAAGAGGAGTTTCCTCATCTTCAGCACAACCTCTGCAAATCTCGTCCTCGCTGAGTCCGATAACGTGCAGGTGTCTTTTTAGTAGGCAATGTCCTGTGTACATGCCTACCACTAACTAAAGGTCTCTACGATTGAGACGCATCAGGTTTTTACTGCGTGCCTTGTCCGGTCCTTTAATAAAAAGTCTGGATTGCCGCATGCCATCTTGAAACTGCCATTCAGAGAGATGGCGAAATTCTATTCACTTATGAAGTGTTTCTTTCTGCCGTCTTCTGGTAACGCCAAGAGCCGGTTCTGTCTCAATATGTGAACCCTCTCGAGTCAGAACGTTAGCCCGTTAGAATTCTAGATTTAACATGATTCTATCTGTATTTTTCAATATATGTAGAAATTTGATTTTAATAGATCTACAAGATCTATTAAAATCTACATTAAAGGGTTGACAGCTGTAGCGCATAGTTAAATTTTTTTTGTAGTTTGATAGATCAAGATTAGTTCTTTGTGCGTTTTATTCTATGTTCAGCTATTATGTTTGATTTTTATGTGACATATCTAAAAGAATATCCCCTCTAGATTAAAAATCGTGAAAAATCTTTAAAGCCGTAGCGAATTTTTTTCTCTTGTAACACATTTTCTCTCATGTAATGCGATTTTTACGACATCCCCGCGTTCGAAAATCACTTTTCGGTCCGTCGATTCGCATTCGAAGCCGTGTTTTATGTGTACGCTATACAGAATTAATTGAAAAGCGCACCGAATTAATATGACAGTTTTATTTGTTAATATTTGATGATTTATTGTGGCCCCTTAAACCACCCTATTCTGACCACATTTTTCCTCCATCACAAAAGCTTCCATTTTCCGAGAGAAAATCCAGAAAGCCGAGACGAACGCGACAAGTGAACATCGCAAGGTGGTGGCCGCATGGTGTGATCCATCATTGCGGAACGCGTCACCTACAGATGTGCATTTGTTCGGCTAAAGGGGTAGGGGGTGACAAGGATAAAAAAAAAAGTCAAGGTGTATTATGTCGTAAAATGAAACAGGGAAATAAAATGGAAGGAAACATCAGAGAAGGCGGGTTAGAGCGAGGAGTGTTTGAAGTTTAATTGCAATTATGATGAGGCCATCTTGAGAAATTACGGATCACGTGAGCCTTAAATTACTCTAAGTTATATTTATTACCTTAAGTTTATAAACTTTTTTAGATTTATTTAACTGTTTCATTACGACTAGGAACTAATCTCGATCTATCAAATTACAAATTCTTCTAAATCTAGAAAACTAAAACTGTTACTTATTCAACCAACAAGTCTTCTAGATCTATAAAACCAATTCTCCTATTATTGCTTTTATCTTTTATATCTTTTAAATTTACAAGTAACGAGTCTAGATCTTTAATATAAATGAACTTTTAGAATACATTAAAAAAATAATCCAATCCCTCGCCATATAGAGCCCCACCCTTTGTTAACACGCCTAATTACTTGCGGCTTATTTGAATAATAAATGAAGGGTGAGTCATAAAAAACAACCCTCGTAGGTCACTTCCTGTTCTTATCTGGTCAGAGAATCACCCTGCCACTCTTTTTTCAACCCCAACGATAATTAAAATGCTCGGAAAAAGAAATATTTGTATAGGAATGACCTAAAAGAAATTGTAAAGACGCGAAGGGAAACATAAGGGTTGTCAGAAGTGCTCAGAAAGGTCAGATGGAATGCCACAAACAGAAAGGCAGTCGTGGTCAAGTAAATAAACAAAGCTATAACTTGGAAAACACAACTGGCAGGTAATTGAAAGTCGCCAAATGGGAAAATCGATTTTACACGAAAAAGCTACAGTCACAAGAATAAGAAGGATTATTTCGTGAACACAATAGGGGGTTAAATTGTAAGTGACTCGGCATTTTTTTTTTTTTTATTAAAATTGCGGAAGTTTTATCGTTTTGTTAAACTCTTTTCCAGATAATTTTCTAGGTAAATCTCCTAAACAAAAACGAATCTATTAGATTTAAACTAAAAGCTGTATTTGCGTTAAAAAGTGTCTAATCTGTTAACAAATCTGTTAAGTTAAAATCTATTTCAGATCGGCAAAACAATCAAATTTACTATCTATTTCTTTATGTAAAACTAATTTATAGTTTCTTCTAGATCTGTCAACTTAAAAACTATCTAAATCTGTCCAACCACAATCTATTTATTTTATAACGACCTTATAGTTTTTTATAGATAATAAATGTATCTAAATCCGTAACTTTCAAAAACACAAATTAATCAAATTCTGTTAAATTAGACACTATTCTAGATCTATCAAATAAAAAATGTGTCTTTATTAAACTAGACAGAAAACTAATTTATAATTGTGAAATTATACATTCATCTAGATCTAACAAAAGTCTATTAAATTCTTAAGACCTAGATTAAACTGGAAGTGCTTATAGATTTTTTTTGTAAAAACATTTAAATTTGTAATTTTCAAAAACACAAATTAATCAAATTCTGTTAAATTAGACACTATTCTAGATCTATCAAATAAAAAATGTGTCTTTATTAAACTAGACAGAAAACTAATTTATAATTGTGAAATTATACATTCATCTAGATCTGTCAAACAAAAGTCTATTAAATTCTTAAGACCTAGATTAAACTGGAAGTGCTTATAGATTTTTTTTGTAAAAACATTTAAATTTGTAATTTTCAAAAACAGAAATTAATCTAATTCTGTTAAATTAGACACTATTCTAGATCTATCAAATAAAAAATGTTTCTTTATTAAACTAGACAGAAAACTAATTTATAATTGTGAAATTATACATTCATCTAGATCTGTCAAACAAAAGTCTATTAAATTCTTAAGATCTAGATTAAACTGGAAGTGCTTATAGATTTTTTTTGTAAAAACATTTAAATTTGTAATTTTCAAAAACACAAATTAATCAAATTCTGTTAAATTAGACACTATTCTAGATCTATCAAATAAAACATGTGTCTTTATTAAACTAGACAGAAAACTAATTTATAATTGTGAAATTATACATTCATCTAGATCTGTCAAACAAAAGTCTATTAAATTCTTAAGACCTAGATTAAACTGGAAGTGCTTATAGATTTTTTTTGTAAAAACATTTAAATTTGTAATTTTCAAAAACAGAAATTAATCTAATTCTGTTAAATTAGACACTATTCTAGATCTATCAAATAAAAAATGTTTCTTTATTAAACTAGACAGAAAACTAATTTATAATTGTGAAATTATACATTCATCTAGATCTGTCAAACAAAAGTCTATTAAATTCTTAAGATCTAGATTAAACTGGAAGTGCTTATAGATTTTTTTTGTAAAAACATTTAAATTTGTAATTTTCAAAAACACAAATTAATCAAATTCTGTTAAATTAGACACTATTCTAGATCTATCAAATAAAAAATGTGTCTTTATTAAACTAGACAGAAAACTAATTTATAATTGTGAAATTATACATTCATCTAGATCTGTCAAACAAAAGTCTATTAAATTCTTAAGACCTAGATTAAACTGGAAGTGCTTATAGATTTTTTTTGTAAAAACATTTAAATTTGTAATTTTCAAAAACAGAAATTAATCTAATTCTGTTAAATTAGACACTATTCTAGATCTATCAAATAAAAAATGTTTCTTTATTAAACTAGACAGAAAACTAATTTATAATTGTGAAATTATACATTCATCTAGATCTGTCAAACAAAAGTCTATTAAATTCTTAAGATCTAGATTAAACTGGAAGTGCTTATAGATTTTTTTTGTAAAAACATTTAAATTTGTAATTTTCAAAAACACAAATTAATCAAATTCTGTTAAATTAGACACTATTCTAGATCTATCAAATAAAACATGTGTCTTTATTAAACTAGACAGAAAACTAATTTATAATTGTGAAATTATACATTCATCTAGATCTGTCAAACAAAAGTCTATTAAATTCTTAAGATCTAGATTAAACTGGAAGTGCTTATAGATTTTTTTTGTAAAAACATTTAAATTTGTAATTTTCAAAAACACAAATTAATCAAATTCTGTTAAATTAGACACTATTCTAGATCTATCAAATAAAACATGTGTCTTTATTAAACTAGACAGAAAACTAATTTATAATTGTGAAATTATACATTCATCTAGATCTGTCAAACAAAAGTCTATTAAATTCTTAAGACCTAGATTAAACTGGAAGTGCTTATAGATCTTTTTTGTAAAAACATTTAAATTTGTAATTTTCAAAAACAGAAATTAATCTAATTCTGTTAAATTAGACACTATTCTAGATCTATCAAATAAAAAATGTTTCTTTATTAAACTAGACAGAAAACTAATTTATAATTGTGAAATTATACATTCATCTAGATCTGTCAAACAAAAGTCTATTAAATTCTTAAGATCTAGATTAAACTGGAAGTGCTTATAGATTTTTTTTGTAAAAACATTTAAATTTGTAATTTTCAAAAACACAAATTAATCAAATTCTGTTAAATTAGACACTATTCTAGATCTATCAAATAAAACATGTGTCTTTATTAAACTAGACAGAAAACTAATTTATAATTGTGAAATTATACATTCATCTAGATCTGTCAAACAAAAGTCTATTAAATTCTTAAGATCTAGATTAAACTGGAAGTGCTTATAGATTTTTTTTGTAAAAACATTTAAATTTGTAATTTTCAAAAACAGAAATTAATCTAATTCTGTTAAATTAGACACTATTCTAGATCTATCAAATAAAAAATGTTTCTTTATTAAACTAGACAGAAAACTAATTTATAATTGTGAAATTATACATTCATCTAGATCTGTCAAACAAAAGTCTATTAAATTCTTAAGATCTAGATTAAACTGGAAGTGCTTATAGATTTTTTTTGTAAAAACATTTAAATTTGTAATTTTCAAAAACACAAATTAATCAAATTCTGTTAAATTAGACACTATTCTAGATCTATCAAATAAAACATGTGTCTTTATTAAACTAGACAGAAAACTTTTTATAATTGTGAAATTATACATTCATCTAGATCTGTCAAACAAAAGTCTATTAAATTCTTAAGATCTAGATTAAACTGGAAGTGCTTATAGATTTTTTTTGTAAAAACATTTAAATTTGTAATTTTCAAAAACACAAATTAATCAAATTCTGTTAAATTAGACACTATTCTAGATCTATCAAATAAAACATGTGTCTTTATTAAACTAGACAGAAAACTAATTTATAATTGTGAAATTATACATTCATCTAGATCTGTCAAACAAAAGTCTATTAAATTCTTAAGACCTAGATTAAACTGGAAGTGCTTATAGATCTTTTTTGTAAAAACATTTAAATTTGTAATTTTCAAAAACAGAAATTAATCTAATTCTGTTAAATTAGACACTATTCTAGATCTATCAAATAAAAAATGTTTCTTTATTAAACTAGACAGAAAACTAATTTATAATTGTGAAATTATACATTCATCTAGATCTGTCAAACAAAAGTCTATTAAATTCTTAAGATCTAGATTAAACTGGAAGTGCTTATAGATTTTTTTTGTAAAAACATTTAAATTTGTAATTTTCAAAAACACAAATTAATCAAATTCTGTTAAATTAGACACTATTCTAGATCTATCAAATAAAACATGTGTCTTTATTAAACTAGACAGAAAACTAATTTATAATTGTGAAATTATACATTCATCTAGATCTGTCAAACAAAAGTCTATTAAATTCTTAAGACCTAGATTAAACTGGAAGTGCTTATAGATTTTTTTTGTAAAAACATTTAAATTTGTAATTTTCAAAAACACAAATTAATCAAATTCTGTTAAATTAGACACTATTCTAGATCTATCAAATAAAACATGTGTCTTTATTAAACTAGACAGAAAACTAATTTATAATTGTGAAATTATACATTCATCTAGATCTGTCAAACAAAAGTCTATTAAATTCTTAAGACCTAGATTAAACTGGAAGTGCTTATAGATTTTTTTTGTAAAAACATTTAAATTTGTAATTTTCAAAAACAGAAATTAATCTAATTCTGTTAAATTAGACACTATTCTAGATCTATCAAATAAAAAATGTTTCTTTATTAAACTAGACAGAAAACTAATTTATAATTGTGAAATTATACATTCATCTAGATCTGTCAAACAAAAGTCTATTAAATTCTTAAGATCTAGATTAAACTGGAAGTGCTTATAGATTTTTTTTGTAAAAACATTTAAATTTGTAATTTTCAAAAACACAAATTAATCAAATTCTGTTAAATTAGACACTATTCTAGATCTATCAAATAAAACATGTGTCTTTATTAAACTAGACAGAAAACTAATTTATAATTGTGAAATTATACATTCATCTAGATCTGTCAAACAAAAGTCTATTAAATTCTTAAGACCTAGATTAAACTGGAAGTGCTTATAGATTTTTTTTGTAAAAACATTTAAATTTGTAATTTTCAAAAACAGAAATTAATCTAATTCTGTTAAATTAGACACTATTCTAGATCTATCAAATAAAAAATGTTTCTTTATTAAACTAGACAGAAAACTAATTTATAATTGTGAAATTATACATTCATCTAGATCTGTCAAACAAAAGTCTATTAAATTCTTAAGACCTAGATTAAACTGGAAGTGCTTATAGATCTTTTTTGTAAAAACATTTAAATTTGTAATTTTCAAAAACAGAAATTAATCTAATTCTGTTAAATTAGACACTATTCTAGATCTATCAAATAAAAAATGTTTCTTTATTAAACTAGACAGAAAACTAATTTATAATTGTGAAATTATACATTCATCTAGATCTGTCAAACAAAAGTCTATTAAATTCTTAAGATCTAGATTAAACTGGAAGTGCTTATAGATTTTTTTTGTAAAAACATTTAAATTTGTAATTTTCAAAAAACACAAATTAATCAAATTCTGTTAAATTAGACACTATTCTAGATCTATCAAATAAAACATGTGTCTTTATTAAACTAGACAGAAAACTAATTTATAATTGTGAAATTATACATTCATCTAGATCTGTCAAACAAAAGTCTATTAAATTCTTAAGACCTAGATTAAACTGGAAGTGCTTATAGATTTTTTTTGTAAAAACATTTAAATTTGTAATTTTCAAAAACAGAAATTAATCTAATTCTGTTAAATTAGACACTATTCTAGATCTATCAAATAAAAAATGTTTCTTTATTAAACTAGACAGAAAACTAATTTATAATTGTGAAATTATACATTCATCTAGATCTGTCAAACAAAAGTCTATTAAATTCTTAAGATCTAGATTAAACTGGAAGTGCTTATAGATTTTTTTTGTAAAAACATTTAAATTTGTAATTTTCAAAAACACAAATTAATCAAATTCTGTTAAATTAGACACTATTCTAGATCTATCAAATAAAACATGTGTCTTTATTAAACTAGACAGAAAACTAATTTATAATTGTGAAATTATACATTCATCTAGATCTGTCAAACAAAAGTCTATTAAATTCTTAAGACCTAGATTAAACTGGAAGTGCTTATAGATTTTTTTTGTAAAAACATTTAAATTTGTAATTTTCAAAAACAGAAATTAATCTAATTCTGTTAAATTAGACACTATTCTAGATCTATCAAATAAAAAATGTTTCTTTATTAAACTAGACAGAAAACTAATTTATAATTGTGAAATTATACATTCATCTAGATCTGTCAAACAAAAGTCTATTAAATTCTTAAGATCTAGATTAAACTGGAAGTGCTTATAGATTTTTTTTGTAAAAACATTTAAATTTGTAATTTTCAAAAACACAAATTAATCAAATTCTGTTAAATTAGACACTATTCTAGATCTATCAAATAAAACATGTGTCTTTATTAAACTAGACAGAAAACTAATTTATAATTGTGAAATTATACATTCATCTAGATCTGTCAAACAAAAGTCTATTAAATTCTTAAGACCTAGATTAAACTGGAAGTGCTTATAGATTTTTTTTGTAAAAACATTTAAATTTGTAATTTTCAAAAACAGAAATTAATCTAATTCTGTTAAATTAGACACTATTCTAGATCTATCAAATAAAAAATGTTTCTTTATTAAACTAGACAGAAAACTAATTTATAATTGTGAAATTATACATTCATCTAGATCTGTCAAACAAAAGTCTATTAAATTCTTAAGACCTAGATTAAACTGGAAGTGCTTATAGATCTTTTTTGTAAAAACATTTAAATTTGTAATTTTCAAAAACAGAAATTAATCTAATTCTGTTAAATTAGACACTATTCTAGATCTATCAAATAAAAAATGTTTCTTTATTAAACTAGACAGAAAACTAATTTATAATTGTGAAATTATACATTCATCTAGATCTGTCAAACAAAAGTCTATTAAATTCTTAAGATCTAGATTAAACTGGAAGTGCTTATAGATTTTTTTTGTAAAAACATTTAAATTTGTAATTTTCAAAAACACAAATTAATCAAATTCTGTTAAATTAGACACTATTCTAGATCTATCAAATAAAACATGTGTCTTTATTAAACTAGACAGAAAACTAATTTATAATTGTGAAATTATACATTCATCTAGATCTGTCAAACAAAAGTCTATTAAATTCTTAAGACCTAGATTAAACTGGAAGTGCTTATAGATTTTTTTTGTAAAAACATTTAAATTTGTAATTTTCAAAAACAGAAATTAATCTAATTCTGTTAAATTAGACACTATTCTAGATCTATCAAATAAAAAATGTTTCTTTATTAAACTAGACAGAAAACTAATTTATAATTGTGAAATTATACATTCATCTAGATCTGTCAAACAAAAGTCTATTAAATTCTTAAGATCTAGATTAAACTGGAAGTGCTTATAGATTTTTTTTGTAAAAACATTTAAATTTGTAATTTTCAAAAACACAAATTAATCAAATTCTGTTAAATTAGACACTATTCTAGATCTATCAAATAAAACATGTGTCTTTATTAAACTAGACAGAAAACTAATTTATAATTGTGAAATTATACATTCATCTAGATCTGTCAAACAAAAGTCTATTAAATTCTTAAGACCTAGATTAAACTGGAAGTGCTTATAGATCTTTTTTGTAAAAACATTTAAATTTGTAATTTTCAAAAACAGAAATTAATCTAATTCTGTTAAATTAGACACTATTCTAGATCTATCAAATAAAAAATGTTTCTTTATTAAACTAGACAGAAAACTAATTTATAATTGTGAAATTATACATTCATCTAGATCTGTCAAACAAAAGTCTATTAAATTCTTAAGATCTAGATTAAACTGGAAGTGCTTATAGATTTTTTTTGTAAAAACATTTAAATTTGTAATTTTCAAAAACACAAATTAATCAAATTCTGTTAAATTAGACACTATTCTAGATCTATCAAATAAAACATGTGTCTTTATTAAACTAGACAGAAAACTAATTTATAATTGTGAAATTATACATTCATCTAGATCTGTCAAACAAAAGTCTATTAAATTCTTAAGACCTAGATTAAACTGGAAGTGCTTATAGATTTTTTTTGTAAAAACATTTAAATTTGTAATTTTCAAAAACACAAATTAATCAAATTCTGTTAAATTAGACACTATTCTAGATCTATCAAATAAAACATGTGTCTTTATTAAACTAGACAGAAAACTAATTTATAATTGTGAAATTATACATTCATCTAGATCTGTCAAACAAAAGTCTATTAAATTCTTAAGACCTAGATTAAACTGGAAGTGCTTATAGATTTTTTTTGTAAAAACATTTAAATTTGTAATTTTCAAAAACAGAAATTAATCTAATTCTGTTAAATTAGACACTATTCTAGATCTATCAAATAAAAAATGTTTCTTTATTAAACTAGACAGAAAACTAATTTATAATTGTGAAATTATACATTCATCTAGATCTGTCAAACAAAAGTCTATTAAATTCTTAAGATCTAGATTAAACTGGAAGTGCTTATAGATTTTTTTTGTAAAAACATTTAAATTTGTAATTTTCAAAAACACAAATTAATCAAATTCTGTTAAATTAGACACTATTCTAGATCTATCAAATAAAACATGTGTCTTTATTAAACTAGACAGAAAACTAATTTATAATTGTGAAATTATACATTCATCTAGATCTGTCAAACAAAAGTCTATTAAATTCTTAAGACCTAGATTAAACTGGAAGTGCTTATAGATTTTTTTTGTAAAAACATTTAAATTTGTAATTTTCAAAAACAGAAATTAATCTAATTCTGTTAAATTAGACACTATTCTAGATCTATCAAATAAAAAATGTTTCTTTATTAAACTAGACAGAAAACTAATTTATAATTGTGAAATTATACATTCATCTAGATCTGTCAAACAAAAGTCTATTAAATTCTTAAGATCTAGATTAAACTGGAAGTGCTTATAGATTTTTTTTGTAAAAACATTTAAATTTGTAATTTTCAAAAACACAAATTAATCAAATTCTGTTAAATTAGACACTATTCTAGATCTATCAAATAAAACATGTGTCTTTATTAAACTAGACAGAAAACTAATTTATAATTGTGAAATTATACATTCATCTAGATCTGTCAAACAAAAGTCTATTAAATTCTTAAGACTTAGATTAAACTGGAAGTGCTTATAGATTTTTTTTGTAAAAACATTTAAATTTGTAATTTTCAAAAACACAAATTAATCAAATTCTGTTAAATTAGACACTATTCTAGATCTATCAAATAAAACATGTGTCTTTATTAAACTAGACAGAAAACTAATTTATAATTGTGAAATTATACATTCATCTAGATCTGTCAAACAAAAGTCTATTAAATTCTTAAGATCTAGATTAAACTGGAAGTGCTTATAGATTTTTTTTGTAAAAACATTTAAATTTGTAATTTTCAAAAACACAAATTAATCAAATTCTGTTAAATTAGACACTATTCTAGATCTATCAAATAAAACATGTGTCTTTATTAAACTAGACAGAAAACTAATTTATAATTGTGAAATTATACATTCATCTAGATCTGTCAAACAAAAGTCTATTAAATTCTTAAGATCTAGATTAAACTGGAAGTGCTTATAGATTTTTTTTGTAAAAACATTTAAATTTGTAATTTTCAAAAACACAAATTAATCAAATTCTGTTAAATTAGACACTATTCTAGATCTATCAAATAAAACATGTGTCTTTATTAAACTAGACAGAAAACTAATTTATAATTGTGAAATTATACATTCATCTAGATCTGTCAAACAAAAGTCTATTAAATTCTTAAGATCTAGATTAAACTGGAAGTGCTTATAGATTTTTTTTGTAAAAACATTTAAATTTGTAATTTTCAAAAACACAAATTAATCAAATTCTGTTAAATTAGACACTATTCTAGATCTATCAAATAAAACATGTGTCTTTATTAAACTAGACAGAAAACTAATTTATAATTGTGAAATTATACATTCATCTAGATCTGTCAAACAAAAGTCTATTAAATTCTTAAGACCTAGATTAAACTGGAAGTGCTTATAGATTTTTTTTGTAAAAACATTTAAATTTGTAATTTTCAAAAACACAAATTAATCAAATTCTGTTAAATTAGACACTATTCTAGATCTATCAAATAAAACATGTGTCTTTATTAAACTAGACAGAAAACTAATTTATAATTGTGAAATTATACATTCATCTAGATCTGTCAAACAAAAGTCTATTAAATTCTTAAGACCTAGATTAAACTGGAAGTGCTTATAGATTTTTTTTGTAAAAACATTTAAATTTGTAATTTTCAAAAACAGAAATTAATCTAATTCTGTTAAATTAGACACTATTCTAGATCTATCAAATAAAAAATGTTTCTTTATTAAACTAGACAGAAAACTAATTTATAATTGTGAAATTATACATTCATCTAGATCTGTCAAACAAAAGTCTATTAAATTCTTAAGATCTAGATTAAACTGGAAGTGCTTATAGATTTTTTTTGTAAAAACATTTAAATTTGTAATTTTCAAAAACACAAATTAATCAAATTCTGTTAAATTAGACACTATTCTAGATCTATCAAATAAAACATGTGTCTTTATTAAACTAGACAGAAAACTAATTTATAATTGTGAAATTATACATTCATCTAGATCTGTCAAACAAAAGTCTATTAAATTCTTAAGACCTAGATTAAACTGGAAGTGCTTATAGATTTTTTTTGTAAAAACATTTAAATTTGTAATTTTCAAAAACAGAAATTAATCTAATTCTGTTAAATTAGACACTATTCTAGATCTATCAAATAAAACATGTGTCTTTATTAAACTAGACAGAAAACTAATTTATAATTGTGAAATTATACATTCATCTAGATCTGTCAAACAAAAGTCTATTAAATTCTTAAGACCTAGATTAAACTGGAAGTGCTTATAGATTTTTTTTGTAAAAACATTTAAATTTGTAATTTTCAAAAACACAAATTAATCAAATTCTGTTAAATTAGACACTATTCTAGATCTATCAAATAAAACATGTGTCTTTATTAAACTAGACAGAAAACTAATTTATAATTGTGAAATTATACATTCATCTAGATCTGTCAAACAAAAGTCTATTAAATTCTTAAGACCTAGATTAAACTGGAAGTGCTTATAGATTTTTTTTGTAAAAACATTTAAATTTGTAATTTTCAAAAACAGAAATTAATCTAATTCTGTTAAATTAGACACTATTCTAGATCTATCAAATAAAAAATGTTTCTTTATTAAACTAGACAGAAAACTAATTTATAATTGTGAAATTATACATTCATCTAGATCTGTCAAACAAAAGTCTATTAAATTCTTAAGATCTAGATTAAACTGGAAGTGCTTATAGATTTTTTTTGTAAAAACATTTAAATTTGTAATTTTCAAAAACACAAATTAATCAAATTCTGTTAAATTAGACACTATTCTAGATCTATCAAATAAAACATGTGTCTTTATTAAACTAGACAGAAAACTAATTTATAATTGTGAAATTATACATTCATCTAGATCTGTCAAACAAAAGTCTATTAAATTCTTAAGACCTAGATTAAACTGGAAGTGCTTATAGATTTTTTTTGTAAAAACATTTAAATTTGTAATTTTCAAAAACAGAAATTAATCTAATTCTGTTAAATTAGACACTATTCTAGATCTATCAAATAAAAAATGTTTCTTTATTAAACTAGACAGAAAACTAATTTATAATTGTGAAATTATACATTCATCTAGATCTGTCAAACAAAAGTCTATTAAATTCTTAAGATCTAGATTAAACTGGAAGTGCTTATAGATTTTTTTTGTAAAAACATTTAAATTTGTAATTTTCAAAAACACAAATTAATCAAATTCTGTTAAATTAGACACTATTCTAGATCTATCAAATAAAACATGTGTCTTTATTAAACTAGACAGAAAACTAATTTATAATTGTGAAATTATACATTCATCTAGATCTGTCAAACAAAAGTCTATTAAATTCTTAAGACCTAGATTAAACTGGAAGTGCTTATAGATCTTTTTTGTAAAAACATTTAAATTTGTAATTTTCAAAAACAGAAATTAATCTAATTCTGTTAAATTAGACACTATTCTAGATCTATCAAATAAAAAATGTTTCTTTATTAAACTAGACAGAAAACTAATTTATAATTGTGAAATTATACATTCATCTAGATCTGTCAAACAAAAGTCTATTAAATTCTTAAGATCTAGATTAAACTGGAAGTGCTTATAGATTTTTTTTGTAAAAACATTTAAATTTGTAATTTTCAAAAACACAAATTAATCAAATTCTGTTAAATTAGACACTATTCTAGATCTATCAAATAAAACATGTGTCTTTATTAAACTAGACAGAAAACTAATTTATAATTGTGAAATTATACATTCATCTAGATCTGTCAAACAAAAGTCTATTAAATTCTTAAGACCTAGATTAAACTGGAAGTGCTTATAGATTTTTTTTGTAAAAACATTTAAATTTGTAATTTTCAAAAACAGAAATTAATCTAATTCTGTTAAATTAGACACTATTCTAGATCTATCAAATAAAAAATGTTTCTTTATTAAACTAGACAGAAAACTAATTTATAATTGTGAAATTATACATTCATCTAGATCTGTCAAACAAAAGTCTATTAAATTCTTAAGATCTAGATTAAACTGGAAGTGCTTATAGATTTTTTTTGTAAAAACATTTAAATTTGTAATTTTCAAAAACACAAATTAATCAAATTCTGTTAAATTAGACACTATTCTAGATCTATCAAATAAAACATGTGTCTTTATTAAACTAGACAGAAAACTAATTTATAATTGTGAAATTATACATTCATCTAGATCTGTCAAACAAAAGTCTATTAAATTCTTAAGACTTAGATTAAACTGGAAGTGCTTATAGATTTTTTTTGTAAAAACATTTAAATTTGTAATTTTCAAAAACACAAATTAATCAAATTCTGTTAAATTAGACACTATTCTAGATCTATCAAATAAAACATGTGTCTTTATTAAACTAGACAGAAAACTAATTTATAATTGTGAAATTATACATTCATCTAGATCTGTCAAACAAAAGTCTATTAAATTCTTAAGATCTAGATTAAACTGGAAGTGCTTATAGATTTTTTTTGTAAAAACATTTAAATTTGTAATTTTCAAAAACAGAAATTAATCTAATTCTGTTAAATTAGACACTATTCTAGATCTATCAAATAAAAAATGTTTCTTTATTAAACTAGACAGAAAACTAATTTATAATTGTGAAATTATACATTCATCTAGATCTGTCAAACAAAAGTCTATTAAATTCTTAAGACCTAGATTAAACTGGAAGTGCTTATAGATTTTTTTTGTAAAAACATTTAAATTTGTAATTTTCAAAAACAGAAATTAATCTAATTCTGTTAAATTAGACACTATTCTAGATCTATCAAATAAAAAATGTTTCTTTATTAAACTAGACAGAAAACTAATTTATAATTGTGAAATTATACATTCATCTAGATCTGTCAAACAAAAGTCTATTAAATTCTTAAGATCTAGATTAAACTGGAAGTGCTTATAGATTTTTTTTGTAAAAACATTTAAATTTGTAATTTTCAAAAACACAAATTAATCAAATTCTGTTAAATTAGACACTATTCTAGATCTATCAAATAAAACATGTGTCTTTATTAAACTAGACAGAAAACTAATTTATAATTGTGAAATTATACATTCATCTAGATCTGTCAAACAAAAGTCTATTAAATTCTTAAGACCTAGATTAAACTGGAAGTGCTTATAGATCTTTTTTGTAAAAACATTTAAATTTGTAATTTTCAAAAACAGAAATTAATCTAATTCTGTTAAATTAGACACTATTCTAGATCTATCAAATAAAAAATGTTTCTTTATTAAACTAGACAGAAAACTAATTTATAATTGTGAAATTATACATTCATCTAGATCTGTCAAACAAAAGTCTATTAAATTCTTAAGATCTAGATTAAACTGGAAGTGCTTATAGATTTTTTTTGTAAAAACATTTAAATTTGTAATTTTCAAAAACACAAATTAATCAAATTCTGTTAAATTAGACACTATTCTAGATCTATCAAATAAAACATGTGTCTTTATTAAACTAGACAGAAAACTAATTTATAATTGTGAAATTATACATTCATCTAGATCTGTCAAACAAAAGTCTATTAAATTCTTAAGACCTAGATTAAACTGGAAGTGCTTATAGATTTTTTTTGTAAAAACATTTAAATTTGTAATTTTCAAAAACAGAAATTAATCTAATTCTGTTAAATTAGACACTATTCTAGATCTATCAAATAAAAAATGTTTCTTTATTAAACTAGACAGAAAACTAATTTATAATTGTGAAATTATACATTCATCTAGATCTGTCAAACAAAAGTCTATTAAATTCTTAAGATCTAGATTAAACTGGAAGTGCTTATAGATTTTTTTTGTAAAAACATTTAAATTTGTAATTTTCAAAAACACAAATTAATCAAATTCTGTTAAATTAGACACTATTCTAGATCTATCAAATAAAACATGTGTCTTTATTAAACTAGACAGAAAACTAATTTATAATTGTGAAATTATACATTCATCTAGATCTGTCAAACAAAAGTCTATTAAATTCTTAAGACTTAGATTAAACTGGAAGTGCTTATAGATTTTTTTTGTAAAAACATTTAAATTTGTAATTTTCAAAAACACAAATTAATCAAATTCTGTTAAATTAGACACTATTCTAGATCTATCAAATAAAAAATGTTTCTTTATTAAACTAGACAGAAAACTAATTTATAATTGTGAAATTATACATTCATCTAGATCTGTCAAACAAAAGTCTATTAAATTCTTAAGACCTAGATTAAACTGGAAGTGCTTATAGATTTTTTTTGTAAAAACATTTAAATTTGTAATTTTCAAAAACACAAATTAATCAAATTCTGTTAAATTAGACACTATTCTAGATCTATCAAATAAAACATGTGTCTTTATTAAACTAGACAGAAAACTAATTTATAATTGTGAAATTATACATTCATCTAGATCTGTCAAACAAAAGTCTATTAAATTCTTAAGATCTAGATTAAACTGGAAGTGCTTATAGATTTTTTTTGTAAAAACATTTAAATTTGTAATTTTCAAAAACACAAATTAATCAAATTCTGTTAAATTAGACACTATTCTAGATCTATCAAATAAAACATGTGTCTTTATTAAACTAGACAGAAAACTAATTTATAATTGTGAAATTATACATTCATCTAGATCTGTCAAACAAAAGTCTATTAAATTCTTAAGATCTAGATTAAACTGGAAGTGCTTATAGATTTTTTTTGTAAAAACATTTAAATTTGTAATTTTCAAAAACAGAAATTAATCTAATTCTGTTAAATTAGACACTATTCTAGATCTATCAAATAAAAAATGTTTCTTTATTAAACTAGACAGAAAACTAATTTATAATTGTGAAATTATACATTCATCTAGATCTGTCAAACAAAAGTCTATTAAATTCTTAAGACCTAGATTAAACTGGAAGTGCTTATAGATTTTTTTTGTAAAAACATTTAAATTTGTAATTTTCAAAAACAGAAATTAATCTAATTCTGTTAAATTAGACACTATTCTAGATCTATCAAATAAAAAATGTTTCTTTATTAAACTAGACAGAAAACTAATTTATAATTGTGAAATTATACATTCATCTAGATCTGTCAAACAAAAGTCTATTAAATTCTTAAGATCTAGATTAAACTGGAAGTGCTTATAGATTTTTTTTGTAAAAACATTTAAATTTGTAATTTTCAAAAACACAAATTAATCAAATTCTGTTAAATTAGACACTATTCTAGATCTATCAAATAAAACATGTGTCTTTATTAAACTAGACAGAAAACTAATTTATAATTGTGAAATTATACATTCATCTAGATCTGTCAAACAAAAGTCTATTAAATTCTTAAGACCTAGATTAAACTGGAAGTGCTTATAGATTTTTTTTGTAAAAACATTTAAATTTGTAATTTTCAAAAACAGAAATTAATCTAATTCTGTTAAATTAGACACTATTCTAGATCTATCAAATAAAAAATGTTTCTTTATTAAACTAGACAGAAAACTAATTTATAATTGTGAAATTATACATTCATCTAGATCTGTCAAACAAAAGTCTATTAAATTCTTAAGACCTAGATTAAACTGGAAGTGCTTATAGATTTTTTTTGTAAAAACATTTAAATTTGTAATTTTCAAAAACAGAAATTAATCTAATTCTGTTAAATTAGACACTATTCTAGATCTATCAAATAAAAAATGTTTCTTTATTAAACTAGACAGAAAACTAATTTATAATTGTGAAATTATACATTCATCTAGATCTGTCAAACAAAAGTCTATTAAATTCTTAAGATCTAGATTAAACTGGAAGTGCTTATAGATTTTTTTTGTAAAAACATTTAAATTTGTAATTTTCAAAAACACAAATTAATCAAATTCTGTTAAATTAGACACTATTCTAGATCTATCAAATAAAACATGTGTCTTTATTAAACTAGACAGAAAACTAATTTATAATTGTGAAATTATACATTCATCTAGATCTGTCAAACAAAAGTCTATTAAATTCTTAAGACCTAGATTAAACTGGAAGTGCTTATAGATCTTTTTTGTAAAAACATTTAAATTTGTAATTTTCAAAAACAGAAATTAATCTAATTCTGTTAAATTAGACACTATTCTAGATCTATCAAATAAAAAATGTTTCTTTATTAAACTAGACAGAAAACTAATTTATAATTGTGAAATTATACATTCATCTAGATCTGTCAAACAAAAGTCTATTAAATTCTTAAGATCTAGATTAAACTGGAAGTGCTTATAGATTTTTTTTGTAAAAACATTTAAATTTGTAATTTTCAAAAACACAAATTAATCAAATTCTGTTAAATTAGACACTATTCTAGATCTATCAAATAAAACATGTGTCTTTATTAAACTAGACAGAAAACTAATTTATAATTGTGAAATTATACATTCATCTAGATCTGTCAAACAAAAGTCTATTAAATTCTTAAGACCTAGATTAAACTGGAAGTGCTTATAGATTTTTTTTGTAAAAACATTTAAATTTGTAATTTTCAAAAACAGAAATTAATCTAATTCTGTTAAATTAGACACTATTCTAGATCTATCAAATAAAAAATGTTTCTTTATTAAACTAGACAGAAAACTAATTTATAATTGTGAAATTATACATTCATCTAGATCTGTCAAACAAAAGTCTATTAAATTCTTAAGATCTAGATTAAACTGGAAGTGCTTATAGATTTTTTTTGTAAAAACATTTAAATTTGTAATTTTCAAAAACACAAATTAATCAAATTCTGTTAAATTAGACACTATTCTAGATCTATCAAATAAAACATGTGTCTTTATTAAACTAGACAGAAAACTAATTTATAATTGTGAAATTATACATTCATCTAGATCTGTCAAACAAAAGTCTATTAAATTCTTAAGACTTAGATTAAACTGGAAGTGCTTATAGATTTTTTTTGTAAAAACATTTAAATTTGTAATTTTCAAAAACACAAATTAATCAAATTCTGTTAAATTAGACACTATTCTAGATCTATCAAATAAAACATGTGTCTTTATTAAACTAGACAGAAAACTAATTTATAATTGTGAAATTATACATTCATCTAGATCTGTCAAACAAAAGTCTATTAAATTCTTAAGATCTAGATTAAACTGGAAGTGCTTATAGATTTTTTTTGTAAAAACATTTAAATTTGTAATTTTCAAAAACACAAATTAATCAAATTCTGTTAAATTAGACACTATTCTAGATCTATCAAATAAAACATGTGTCTTTATTAAACTAGACAGAAAACTAATTTATAATTGTGAAATTATACATTCATCTAGATCTGTCAAACAAAAGTCTATTAAATTCTTAAGACCTAGATTAAACTGGAAGTGCTTATAGATTTTTTTTGTAAAAACATTTAAATTTGTAATTTTCAAAAACACAAATTAATCAAATTCTGTTAAATTAGACACTATTCTAGATCTATCAAATAAAACATGTGTCTTTATTAAACTAGACAGAAAACTAATTTATAATTGTGAAATTATACATTCATCTAGATCTGTCAAACAAAAGTCTATTAAATTCTTAAGACCTAGATTAAACTGGAAGTGCTTATAGATTTTTTTTGTAAAAACATTTAAATTTGTAATTTTCAAAAACAGAAATTAATCTAATTCTGTTAAATTAGACACTATTCTAGATCTATCAAATAAAACATGTGTCTTTATTAAACTAGACAGAAAACTAATTTATAATTGTGAAATTATACATTCATCTAGATCTGTCAAACAAAAGTCTATTAAATTCTTAAGACCTAGATTAAACTGGAAGTGCTTATAGATTTTTTTTGTAAAAACATTTAAATTTGTAATTTTCAAAAACACAAATTAATCAAATTCTGTTAAATTAGACACTATTCTAGATCTATCAAATAAAACATGTGTCTTTATTAAACTAGACAGAAAACTAATTTATAATTGTGAAATTATACATTCATCTAGATCTGTCAAACAAAAGTCTATTAAATTCTTAAGACCTAGATTAAACTGGAAGTGCTTATAGATTTTTTTTGTAAAAACATTTAAATTTGTAATTTTCAAAAACAGAAATTAATCTAATTCTGTTAAATTAGACACTATTCTAGATCTATCAAATAAAACATGTGTCTTTATTAAACTAGACAGAAAACTAATTTATAATTGTGAAATTATACATTCATCTAGATCTGTCAAACAAAAGTCTATTAAATTCTTAAGACCTAGATTAAACTGGAAGTGCTTATAGATTTTTTTTGTAAAAACATTTAAATTTGTAATTTTCAAAAACAGAAATTAATCTAATTCTGTTAAATTAGACACTATTCTAGATCTATCAAATAAAACATGTGTCTTTATTAAACTAGACAGAAAACTAATTTATAATTGTGAAATTATACATTCATCTAGATCTGTCAAACAAAAGTCTATTAAATTCTTAAGACCTAGATTAAACTGGAAGTGCTTATAGATTTTTTTTGTAAAAACATTTAAATTTGTAATTTTCAAAAACACAAATTAATCAAATTCTGTTAAATTAGACACTATTCTAGATCTATCAAATAAAACATGTGTCTTTATTAAACTAGACAGAAAACTAATTTATAATTGTGAAATTATACATTCATCTAGATCTGTCAAACAAAAGTCTATTAAATTCTTAAGACCTAGATTAAACTGGAAGTGCTTATAGATTTTTTTTGTAAAAACATTTAAATTTGTAATTTTCAAAAACAGAAATTAATCTAATTCTGTTAAATTAGACACTATTCTAGATCTATCAAATAAAACATGTGTCTTTATTAAACTAGACAGAAAACTAATTTATAATTGTGAAATTATACATTCATCTAGATCTGTCAAACAAAAGTCTATTAAATTCTTAAGACCTAGATTAAACTGGAAGTGCTTATAGATTTTTTTTGTAAAAACATTTAAATTTGTAATTTTCAAAAACAGAAATTAATCTAATTCTGTTAAATTAGACACTATTCTAGATCTATCAAATAAAAAATGTTTCTTTATTAAACTAGACAGAAAACTAATTTATAATTGTGAAATTATACATTCATCTAGATCTGTCAAACAAAAGTCTATTAAATTCTTAAGATCTAGATTAAACTGGAAGTGCTTATAGATTTTTTTTGTAAAAACATTTAAATTTGTAATTTTCAAAAACACAAATTAATCAAATTCTGTTAAATTAGACACTATTCTAGATCTATCAAATAAAACATGTGTCTTTATTAAACTAGACAGAAAACTAATTTATAATTGTGAAATTATACATTCATCTAGATCTGTCAAACAAAAGTCTATTAAATTCTTAAGACCTAGATTAAACTGGAAGTGCTTATAGATTTTTTTTGTAAAAACATTTAAATTTGTAATTTTCAAAAACAGAAATTAATCTAATTCTGTTAAATTAGACACTATTCTAGATCTATCAAATAAAACATGTGTCTTTATTAAACTAGACAGAAAACTAATTTATAATTGTGAAATTATACATTCATCTAGATCTGTCAAACAAAAGTCTATTAAATTCTTAAGACCTAGATTAAACTGGAAGTGCTTATAGATTTTTTTTGTAAAAACATTTAAATTTGTAATTTTCAAAAACACAAATTAATCAAATTCTGTTAAATTAGACACTATTCTAGATCTATCAAATAAAACATGTGTCTTTATTAAACTAGACAGAAAACTAATTTATAATTGTGAAATTATACATTCATCTAGATCTGTCAAACAAAAGTCTATTAAATTCTTAAGACCTAGATTAAACTGGAAGTGCTTATAGATTTTTTTTGTAAAAACATTTAAATTTGTAATTTTCAAAAACAGAAATTAATCTAATTCTGTTAAATTAGACACTATTCTAGATCTATCAAATAAAAAATGTTTCTTTATTAAACTAGACAGAAAACTAATTTATAATTGTGAAATTATACATTCATCTAGATCTGTCAAACAAAAGTCTATTAAATTCTTAAGATCTAGATTAAACTGGAAGTGCTTATAGATTTTTTTTGTAAAAACATTTAAATTTGTAATTTTCAAAAACACAAATTAATCAAATTCTGTTAAATTAGACACTATTCTAGATCTATCAAATAAAACATGTGTCTTTATTAAACTAGACAGAAAACTAATTTATAATTGTGAAATTATACATTCATCTAGATCTGTCAAACAAAAGTCTATTAAATTCTTAAGACCTAGATTAAACTGGAAGTGCTTATAGATTTTTTTTGTAAAAACATTTAAATTTGTAATTTTCAAAAACAGAAATTAATCTAATTCTGTTAAATTAGACACTATTCTAGATCTATCAAATAAAAAATGTTTCTTTATTAAACTAGACAGAAAACTAATTTATAATTGTGAAATTATACATTCATCTAGATCTGTCAAACAAAAGTCTATTAAATTCTTAAGATCTAGATTAAACTGGAAGTGCTTATAGATTTTTTTTGTAAAAACATTTAAATTTGTAATTTTCAAAAACACAAATTAATCAAATTCTGTTAAATTAGACACTATTCTAGATCTATCAAATAAAACATGTGTCTTTATTAAACTAGACAGAAAACTAATTTATAATTGTGAAATTATACATTCATCTAGATCTGTCAAACAAAAGTCTATTAAATTCTTAAGACCTAGATTAAACTGGAAGTGCTTATAGATCTTTTTTGTAAAAACATTTAAATTTGTAATTTTCAAAAACAGAAATTAATCTAATTCTGTTAAATTAGACACTATTCTAGATCTATCAAATAAAAAATGTTTCTTTATTAAACTAGACAGAAAACTAATTTATAATTGTGAAATTATACATTCATCTAGATCTGTCAAACAAAAGTCTATTAAATTCTTAAGATCTAGATTAAACTGGAAGTGCTTATAGATTTTTTTTGTAAAAACATTTAAATTTGTAATTTTCAAAAACACAAATTAATCAAATTCTGTTAAATTAGACACTATTCTAGATCTATCAAATAAAACATGTGTCTTTATTAAACTAGACAGAAAACTAATTTATAATTGTGAAATTATACATTCATCTAGATCTGTCAAACAAAAGTCTATTAAATTCTTAAGACCTAGATTAAACTGGAAGTGCTTATAGATTTTTTTTGTAAAAACATTTAAATTTGTAATTTTCAAAAACAGAAATTAATCTAATTCTGTTAAATTAGACACTATTCTAGATCTATCAAATAAAACATGTGTCTTTATTAAACTAGACAGAAAACTAATTTATAATTGTGAAATTATACATTCATCTAGATCTGTCAAACAAAAGTCTATTAAATTCTTAAGACCTAGATTAAACTGGAAGTGCTTATAGATTTTTTTTGTAAAAACATTTAAATTTGTAATTTTCAAAAACACAAATTAATCAAATTCTGTTAAATTAGACACTATTCTAGATCTATCAAATAAAACATGTGTCTTTATTAAACTAGACAGAAAACTAATTTATAATTGTGAAATTATACATTCATCTAGATCTGTCAAACAAAAGTCTATTAAATTCTTAAGACCTAGATTAAACTGGAAGTGCTTATAGATTTTTTTTGTAAAAACATTTAAATTTGTAATTTTCAAAAACAGAAATTAATCTAATTCTGTTAAATTAGACACTATTCTAGATCTATCAAATAAAAAATGTTTCTTTATTAAACTAGACAGAAAACTAATTTATAATTGTGAAATTATACATTCATCTAGATCTGTCAAACAAAAGTCTATTAAATTCTTAAGATCTAGATTAAACTGGAAGTGCTTATAGATTTTTTTTGTAAAAACATTTAAATTTGTAATTTTCAAAAACACAAATTAATCAAATTCTGTTAAATTAGACACTATTCTAGATCTATCAAATAAAACATGTGTCTTTATTAAACTAGACAGAAAACTAATTTATAATTGTGAAATTATACATTCATCTAGATCTGTCAAACAAAAGTCTATTAAATTCTTAAGACCTAGATTAAACTGGAAGTGCTTATAGATTTTTTTTGTAAAAACATTTAAATTTGTAATTTTCAAAAACAGAAATTAATCTAATTCTGTTAAATTAGACACTATTCTAGATCTATCAAATAAAACATGTGTCTTTATTAAACTAGACAGAAAACTAATTTATAATTGTGAAATTATACATTCATCTAGATCTGTCAAACAAAAGTCTATTAAATTCTTAAGACCTAGATTAAACTGGAAGTGCTTATAGATTTTTTTTGTAAAAACATTTAAATTTGTAATTTTCAAAAACACAAATTAATCAAATTCTGTTAAATTAGACACTATTCTAGATCTATCAAATAAAACATGTGTCTTTATTAAACTAGACAGAAAACTAATTTATAATTGTGAAATTATACATTCATCTAGATCTGTCAAACAAAAGTCTATTAAATTCTTAAGACCTAGATTAAACTGGAAGTGCTTATAGATTTTTTTTGTAAAAACATTTAAATTTGTAATTTTCAAAAACAGAAATTAATCTAATTCTGTTAAATTAGACACTATTCTAGATCTATCAAATAAAAAATGTTTCTTTATTAAACTAGACAGAAAACTAATTTATAATTGTGAAATTATACATTCATCTAGATCTGTCAAACAAAAGTCTATTAAATTCTTAAGATCTAGATTAAACTGGAAGTGCTTATAGATTTTTTTTGTAAAAACATTTAAATTTGTAATTTTCAAAAACACAAATTAATCAAATTCTGTTAAATTAGACACTATTCTAGATCTATCAAATAAAACATGTGTCTTTATTAAACTAGACAGAAAACTAATTTATAATTGTGAAATTATACATTCATCTAGATCTGTCAAACAAAAGTCTATTAAATTCTTAAGACCTAGATTAAACTGGAAGTGCTTATAGATTTTTTTTGTAAAAACATTTAAATTTGTAATTTTCAAAAACAGAAATTAATCTAATTCTGTTAAATTAGACACTATTCTAGATCTATCAAATAAAAAATGTTTCTTTATTAAACTAGACAGAAAACTAATTTATAATTGTGAAATTATACATTCATCTAGATCTGTCAAACAAAAGTCTATTAAATTCTTAAGATCTAGATTAAACTGGAAGTGCTTATAGATTTTTTTTGTAAAAACATTTAAATTTGTAATTTTCAAAAACAGAAATTAATCTAATTCTGTTAAACTAGACACTATTCTAGATCTGTCAAATAAAAAATGTGTCTGTATTACATCTGTTAAATCAAAAAATTAATTTAGAATTGTAAAAATATACACTCTTCTAGATCTGTTAAAACAGAAACGGCTCTTCTAAATTGCGTCTACATCTGTCAATATATCTGTTAAACTAGAATCTTAGTTAAAAGAATAAGAAGGATTATTTTGAGAACACAATAGAAGCTGTAATTTTGGATGACTTAACATTTTTTTTTTATTAAAATTGCTAAAGTTTTATCGTTTCCTTAAACTCAAAATAGTGAATCCATAAAAGCTTTACGTGACTTAGCAGTTTAGCGTATCTCCGTTATTTTACCGTAATACTGAACCTTATTGAAGTAATGACTGTATTTTACTTTTGAAAAACTTTCTCGACGAGATTTTAGCTTATCGTTATCGATAACAATTTCGTTGGAAAAGTTCAATCTCGTCTTCCTAATTGTAAAATCAATACGTTTGATATCAACGCCAAAATTAAAACGGAAACTAATTGGACGGGATCAGTTTTGCGGTTGCGATTATCACAATTTTTTTTCTGTTTTTTTTTTTATGTCAACTCGATACTCCAATAAACGACCTTTCAAACTATCGCGTTTCATTTGTTTAGGGAGATCCCTTAAGACTTGTAGGCGGAATCGATTCGAATACAACGACAAATTGAATAATGATACGAAATTTACTTCTTTTTCTCTTCTTTTGATTGAAATTGGAGAAGTTGCGAAACCTCGAAATTAACAAATTCAAATTGAAACACTAATGAAGAAATTGATACTGAGTTTAAATTTAAATGAGGTGGAAATTAAGACAAAATTGAACAGTAATTTGATATTTCCAGGCTTCAGTTGAGAAAGGGTGAGTTTTTAAATGGAGAAACGCAGTTGGCTAGAGAAGTATTTTGACATTTTACTTACTAAAATAGAGAGTTATTAAGTCGAAAAATCTTTTTAAATTCCTGCAGATAAGACACTGAAATAATTTTTTAACAGATTTCAACAGATCTAGAAGAATGTAGTTACAAAAATCTAGATTAGTTTCTCGTTTATAAAAAAAAAAAAATGATGAATTTACAAAATTAATAATAGATCTAGAAGAAAATTGCAACGTAGATTTAATTTTAGTTTATAAACATAAAGTTGTATAATAAATCTAGATAATTCTGTAGTTTAAAAGATCTAGATTAGTTTCTACATTTAAAAACAAAATCAATTTTTAATAGATATAGAAGAGAGTTTCTCACTTTTTAGTTGTAGTTTAACACTAATTTAAAAATTTTTAAACGATATTGATCTTGACAGAACTAGAACTAGTGTTGTAAAACTAGAATTATCTACTGTACACTACAAAAAATGTTTTATTTTATCGGTTAAAACAGTCTAAGAAAAGGTAAAAAACCTCTTATATAGCTCTAGGTAGTTCGTAAATTTCATTAAACCTGCCTCACCGGAAATGTCTCCGCATTACAGTAAACTAATTACAACACCGTTTCGTAAAAACCTTCATCAATAATCTTCCAATCGTCTTTTGTTTACACCCCACTAATAATTCTTACACATCCAATTAAATTTTTGCCGTTTCAGTTAGCAAACATTTTAAAACTTCACTCTCTAATTACACAGTTTGCATCTTCAACAAACAAAAACAAAGATTTAGAAGGTTTTTAGAAAATTCATTGTTTGCTTGAAAATGAATCGATGAAGCGAGAAAAATCGCTAGACCTTGAACATGATTAACAAAAGCAAAAATGGTGGATGCGCTGGGATAAATTCCGATTTTGATTTAGTGACGATTATAAATTCTCTTTCCAATATAAATGTAAACGATTTTACCTCAAAAACAATATTTTCCAGTAGTACTATCGATTTATAAAAATAGAAAAACAAGAGAAAATAATTTGTAAGTTCCTGAAGATGACCTAGTTTCTTTTAAAGTTTAATTTAAATTTCCGAAACGTTGACATTTTTAATTTAAAACTAGAGCTACCGGCAAAATTTTCAATCATATGAACAAGGCATGTTTATATTAATCTACTTTAACCCCAAGGAATTTCGGAATTTCATATATAGATATAGAAGAAACGTTGTTTAAAAATATTTAAAACAATAAACCCCGACCTTCTCAGGCCTCGATCCTGTGATTAATCGCCTCCTGTCACTTGATCCGTTCCTTTAATTCTGTCAATCTGTTGCACTGTCTGGTCTTTGCCCTCTCTTTTATCGTTGGCGGAGGGAAAAAAATTGAGCACTCAATAATCCACCACTCATTTCTCATCGATTTTGTAATTAGGATTCGATTTTAATACAATTCGTGCCATTGTCTTGCATCAGCCGGATTTATTCGGGGATTTTTATTTCAAATCGTTTTTTCAGCACTGATGTGCTTTTGTAGCGAGACAAAAGCCCTTCTTTTAGACGAATTTGCAACGCAGATGAGGCACACAAATCGAATTTTTTACTGTTATCAATTGGCGGATATTTATCAACATATCCAAATAGATTTATTCCGGCATATACACCAGTTTTTGCATTTTTTTATAATTTGTTTATGCAATAATTATTGGTGAAAGTTTATAGATGTACAGTGTGTCCCAAGAAGAAGAAAGGAGGCAAAACAAGCCTCTTCTAAATCTTGATAAAATGAAGTATAATATTGTCACATAAATCAAACCGAAATTCTTCTAGTTCTACGAAAAAAATATATTTAAATCTGTCAAATGTAATTACTTCTAACTCTTAGAAAGTATAAATTAAAGTATAAAGTTTAATTATAATAAGAACAAATCTAGTTCTATTAAAGTAATTGTTTTAAAGTAGACACTCTATAAAACTAGAACTGATCTAGATTTTTTTTAAATCTAGATGTATATAGTAATTTTACGTAACAATATCAAGATAATAACCAGTACACTCTTCTGGATCTATAATATTATAAATATGTTACAAGTTATAATAACAACTAATCTAGATCTGTCAAACTCAAAATGCTTTTAAATCTGGAGATTTTCTAGTTCTGTGAAAAGTAAAAATTTATTAAAATCCCTCAAACTAATTTTACCATTCAAAAAAATCTAGATCTGTTAAAGCTAAAATCTTAGAATAAATCTATTAGTTTTTCATGATCTGTAAAGCTATTTTTTGCTGCACTTTCGGGTAGATCTAGATTCTAGCTCTTTAAAATTAAAGCTGAATCAAAATCTATTAAACTAAATTACATTATCTGCCACACTAAAATATTTTTATGTATTTAAGGACTTATCTAGATCTGTCAACATTTATTATTCTTTGACACCATAAGTTCTTCTAAATTTATGCAAATCAAAAAATAATTAATTCTGTTACACCAAAATCTTGTCTTATCGTATTACACTTCTAAATCTACAAAAACTTTTTGGGAACACTGACAAGATAATGTTAGTATATTATTCTAGATCTATAAAATTATAATTAAATCTAAATTTGTTACGATAACAATTAATCTAGATGTACCAATCTCAAAATGCTTTAAAATTTTTCAAATCTGGAGAATTTCTAGTTCTGTGAAACTATATTCTAGCTCTTTAAAATTAAATTTGAATCAAAATCTGTTACATAAAGATTCAATCTAGATCTGCTAAATTAAGATTGTTTTTAAATCTTTTAAATTAGGACCTTTTTTAGGTTTAGTAAATCCAAAATTACTTTTCTTTATCTATCCCATTAAAATATCTTTGTGTATTTAAGAAGTTATCTAAATTTGTCAACATTTACTGATCTTTCAAACGTTTTCTAGATCTACAGAAATAAAAACAGATGTAAAATATAAGCACATTTTTGCTTTAATAAATCTAAAATCATGTGTTTAGTATGACAGATCTAGATTATTTTAACAACTAGTCTGTAGATCTGTTACATATAAAAATAAAAAACATAAAAGAAACGCATTCTAGATCTAAAAAAAAAATTTTGTTTGTTTTTAATTGATTAAAGAAACGATATAGAAGTCATATCCATTTCCGGTCCAGTGAGACGCAACCAATCCACTTTTGTCGTACGCAAACTGCATATCAAAACACGGAATCGAGGTGTGAAAACAGATTTAAGATAACTGAAGCGGTTGCCGGAAATGTGCGACACTTCCGGGCCAGTGATTTCCATCGAATTTCCCTGAAATATGGCTTTAGCTGAATTCAAATAAAATCCACAGAATAATTAATTCCAATCTAAAAAAAACTATTTTTGCATCGAATTGTTTGTCCATTTCGTGACCAAAAAGCTGATTTATTTTCCAGTGTTACCAACTGGCGCAACTCTTCTAATTGCATATTAATAATTCCTCCCTTTCTCCCCCGGACAAAACTTAGAAATACTCATGTCGGTTTTCAGTTACACGAGGAGTTAATTGGATTCGTTAATTGAACCTTGAAAGTTCTTGTGGCTACATTAACTCTCTGGATTTTCGATGGGTGAAAAAAATTTTGTGAGGGGAGATTTATGAAGTGTCAGATTCGACTTTGCTCTCTATTTTAATCAATTCAGATGAATCAAGTTTGAAAATCTCGGCCAACAGCAATTAATGCGTTTTAATACGTCAGAGCCGTCAAATAATGTACGACGAAATTGCCTTCATAAACAACAATAACGTCGAAATGGCGTGACGGTCCAACCATTTTTATGACGAAAATATACAAAATGGGACAGAGAGATTACTCAAAATAATGGACGAGAGATTATTACGACAATAAAAAACAAAAAATTAAAACACATTCTAGATCTGTCAAAGTCAAGAAGCTATTTACTCTTCTAACTCAAAGTCTGTTAACCAAAGCGTAATAATTAAAGATTCTTCAAAAATTTATTTAAACCAGTCAGGCTGAAATCCATCTAGATCTGTAAAACTAGTCTGTTCTAGATCGTTCAAAGTTAAAATATATAAATACAATCGACCGCAAAATTAACTGGACACTAAGTTTTTTGGAACAATTTCAGTGACGAAAATTTGAATCAAAATAATTTTAATTGAAAATGTGCAGCGATAAACATTTAAATTGAAATTAAGATAATTTTGATTAATAATGTTCAAAAATAAATATTTATTTACAAATTAAACAAAAATTTGATTTCAAGTAACAAAACAAAATTAAGAAAACTGCAAAAAAATGGTTTCAGTAGCGAGTATTTCCTCCTCGCGATTGAATTACACCTCTCATTCGTCGAGGCATACTTGCAATCAAGTCTGCGATCTCATCTTGGGCTATTGGCTCCAACTCATTCAGCAACGCCTGTTCCAGCTCAACTGTTGTATGAAACTCGCCGTAGTTCTGCCTAATCCTTTTCCCCAGGTTATCCCATATGTGCTCAATGGGGTTTAGGGCTCATGGGTCAAGCACATTAACATCGAGAAGGTACTGACGCGTAATCTGGGGTGTGTGAGGGCGCGCATTGTCGTGCATTAAGAGAAACTCTCTCTCTACAAATGGCGCAAAAGGAACCACATACTCTTGTAAACACTCCCTAAGGTACCAGTCAGCGTTATGCTACCTCTCCGCACCGTTACAAGAGCTGTATGAGCCTCCAAAGAAATCCCTCTCCATACCATTACACCTCCACCACCAAATGCCACTCTAGGCGTAAAGCAACACTGGGCATACCGTTTCACCGGGCGTCTAAATACTCGTTGACGACGATCAGGTGAATACCTAGTGAAACGCGACTCATCCGTAAAGAGAACGGAGCCCCTTTCGTCCATATTTCAATCAACATGATTTCGCGCAAATTCCAATCGGTGTCTGCGATGCTCTGCGTTCAACTAAGGGCCAGTAGCAGGTGGATGTGATGTCATTTTTTTTTTCCTTTAACCTTCTTAAAACAGTATCAGGAGAAACCATGGTCCCATGAACATCCACCAGTCTCCTGGCCAAAGCTGTAGCAGGAAGAGTCCGTTCTCGCAGCATTTGTAATCGAAGAAATCGGTCTTCCACTTCATTTGTTACTCGTTTTCTGTCTTGTCCAAGTCTTTTGAAATAGGAACCAGTTGTCCTGAACCTTTGTATCGCATCGGATACCGTGCTTTTAAGACAGCCAAGCACATTTGCAATAAATCGTATGCTGCGTTCATCATTATGTAAAGCAACAGCCTGGGCAGCTTCTTCAGGACTCATTACAATATGAATCGCTTCTACAACAAATCTCTTCCCCAAAAAGCCAAATTAAAGAAACCAGAACCAGCTATCGACAAACAAAACCTTTCTAATTAGAAGCCGCCTAAGAAAATAGGTACAAAAAGTAATCTGCGTGATAGGGGTTACCCCAAAAAACTTGAATATCCTTTCTTTTAGTTGTTTCTTATGTGTGGCCATATAAAATCAATGTAGAGAGGGTTTTCGCAAATTTACGGGACAAAAATTAAGTGTCCGGTTAATTTTGCGGTTGTATGTATTCTTCATCTTCTAGATTTATGAAATTAATTATTCTGTTAAATCAAAGACTCTTCTACATATTTTTAAAATTATTTTTACTTTTAGAGCACAAAATTTGTCTGACAATGAATCGTAAAGATTTCATAATAATGAGAAAGTTTAAAATTGATAGATCGAGAAGACTTTTAGTTTTACAAATCTAAATTAGTTTAAGAATAAAACAATATGAATTGATACAAACTAATCTAGATTTGTTAAGTCAGAAATATCTAAGGTTTAATAAAGCATAAGTTTTTTAAATAAAATTAAAAAAAATATCGTAAGAGACATAACTAGAAAATTATAAAAATGGTGGCTGCGCCGGACCGGTTTGAAGTTTTACCAACCGTTTGAAATAAAAACCCCCTAAAAGTTTAGCACTGAAAGATATTTATCAAAGGTTGCTTTTTGCAACTCCGTCGAACTCAATATGTCCGTTGGAGGTGTAAGTGCCGAGTCTCTTCTCCAATTTTAATAAAAAAACTTCGACGCTTATAGGAAAAGTTCAGTTGCTGGCTTGTTCGGTCTAGTTTCCAAAGATGTTACCGCACCGAAAAACCTTTACTTCGTTCTTTTTTTCTCTTCCCTTTAATGCGCCAACCTTTCAAACAATTTGTGACGGAAATAACGACCAAAAAAGAAACGCAATAATTGATACAAGCGCCTCTATAAAAAAATATAATCCAGTTAGAATCAAGATGGCGCGAGAAAAGTTGTTGTGGCTTCCAATTATCAAGTTGGTTGTGTTTCACCTACCCGATCTGGAAGGGCGGTTCTTTAATTACCCCATTGTTGCCGTGATACGTGCGTTAGAAAAGTTTAAATGCGAACACTTGAAACAACCGGAAGTGCGGTTAAAGTGTCATATCCGACGCACGTCAACTGTTTTAGTAACTACATTTGTTTTGGGGACGGCATCTTGCCGCCAACGAAACAGACGGACTCGCTTTGTCATAAAGAGAGATTTATTGGTTGGGGGAAAATAAAGGGAAAATCATTTGAAACTTCTCTCGAATTTATTGTTGTTACATTTATTTAACAGATTTTTTTAGTTTGAAAGATCTAGATTCATTTATAATTTTAACAATCTAAATTTAGTTTCGTCATTAGTTTAATACAATTACAGAATTTTTTGATAGATCTAGAAGTACAAAGTTTTTGTTTTACAGATTTTTTACGTTGATAGATCTAGTTCTAACTAAAGTGACAAACTAACGGTTAAACTAGATCTGTTAAACTGTTCTTCTACAATCTAGATCTATCAATCTAAAAATCAAACCATAAATTCTCATTTAAAAAACGAAAACCATCATAGATCTGTCATAATAAAACAATTCTAGAATCTAGCCTCTTCTGTTAATGACAGTCGGTGTGTGTTAATTAAATTTTAGTCCTTTTGTTACCAACTACCACTCTCAAATTCCCTACATATTTTAAACGTGGTATTTCGCAAATTCAAAACTAGAAAAACATATTTCACCAAAGAAAAATTAAAAAATTATAAAAATAAACAAATTATAGATGATCAAAGCGCCCGCTAAACCAAATAAAATCAGATTTTTTTTATCTAGATTGATGTATAAATCAATAATCCAGTCATGTAATAATGTTAAATAACAAAGGTCACTTAGGTCTTTTCATATATTTTTTTTTATGTTTTAGGTGCCCAAGTGGAGGTCGAACCACGCGAAGTCCTCGTCCTTCCCGGCCACAATGTCACCGTCATGTGTCGTGTTGGAGTCCCTCTCCAATATTGTCGCGTCGAAATTCCCGGCATGATGCCTTTAAATCTCAATTCAAAACTCTCAAATAACGATGTTGCCTACTATGGAGCAGGACTTCCAGCCGGTCAATGCGGTTTTCGGATAAACAGAGTGACTGAACGAAATAACGGAATGATTAAATGTACCCTAGGAATTGAAACCGAACCAACAGAATCGATAGGAACTGTACAATTAATTGTAGCAAGTGAGAATTTAAATTATTTCTTTAAGATAGATTAGGAAAAAAATAAATTTTCAGAGGCTCCTAGAATTCCAGAACTTGATTTAAGTCGTGGCACGGATTCGGTTAATATTTATAAAATCAATGATGTACTTCAAGCTTCTTGTATTGTTAAAGATGGACGACCTGTTGCTAATATCTCGTGGTATTTAGATGGTGAACCACTTTATAGTAATGATTTAAGTATGCCAACTGTGATTGATCTCGCTAAAGAGAATTTACAATCAAAAGTACAGAATTTAACAAGAGTTTTACAAGCTTCGGATAATGGAAAGCATCTCAGATGTGTTGCGTTTCATCCAGCATATCCTGAAGGAAGAGCCGAAACGTCGCGACAGTTGGATGTTAAATGTAAGTAACAAAATCATCTAGATTTGTTAAAACACTCCCTTGATCAACCTGTTAACAAAAGGACTAATCTAATTCTGTCAAACTATAATCTTGATTTCGATATCTAAATAAAAATATATTTAAATCTGTTAACATATTTAATCTGTTTTTTTTTTGTCTACATTTGTCAACAAAAATTTAATTTGTACTTTTCTTCTAGATCTATCAACCAAAAAACTAATTTACATCTGTTAAATTGAAAGTAATCTAGAATTTTGAAGTTATAAGCTTCTATAGATCGATCTGCTCGATCTGGATCGAATTAGTGGTTCTTCTAGATCTGTTACACTAAAAAGTCTTTAAGTCTGTTAAATGAAACACTACTCTAGATCTATTAAACTAAAACTGTATCTTAATTTGTTAAAGAAAACACAATTCTAGATCTCTTCTAAACTCTGTTCAAAGCAAAAACTGAATCCTAATCTGTTACATTCTCTTCTCAATCTGTTAAAATTTTTTCCGTCTTTTCAAATAACTAAAAACAAAAACTATAGATTTTTTTAGAATTTAAATAATATCAAATGAAAAATAGATTGCTGTCTAAACGAAAATCTTCTAGATCTATCAATTTAATTTTTTTTCTAAATTTAATCTAGATTTATTTCATTAATTGCTAATTTAAGGTTATTAATATATTCTAGATCTGTCAAACTTAAATTATCCCACATCTATTAAATCAGAAATAAGTTTAAACCATCTATATCTGTTAAAATTCAACTAATCTACCAATTTAAAACTGATCTAAGTCTGAATTTATAGTTCTTCTATATCTGTTACACTAAAAATGTGTCTAAATCTGTTAAAAGAAACACTGTTCTAGTACTGTTATACCGTAAATTCTTCTAAAAAACTTAATACAGTTCTGTTACATACTCTTCTAGATCTGCTAAAGTAACTTAAATCATTGTAACCGTAAATACTTCTAGATTTCTTAACTGCTTAACTCCTCTATATCTATTAAATTAACAACTAATCCAAATCTGTTAATTTATTTGTTCAATTAAAGCTATAGTTTTTTTATTAAGCCTGGAATTATTCTAGATCTATTAAAAGAATGTGTCTAAATCCATTAACCCAAGAAACTTATTAAAACTCGTAAAAATATACACTTTTCTAGATCTGTTAAATTAATCCATATTTGCTCAACTAAAATCTAGATCTGTCAATAAACTAAATATTTGTTTAAATCTTTACAAATAATGATTTCAATTATTATTATTATTTAAATCTATTTAGTGGTAAATGTTCCAAATCTATCACAACAAGTATTAATTTCTGATGTATTTGAATTCTTCTAGATCTGTCATATTGCGTGTAAATTACTGTTTAAAAATCTAATGCAAATCATCTAGATTTGTCAACCCAAAAAATGTCTTTAATCTAACTGTTTAATTAAAACTAATCCAGAATTTGGAAATTATAAACTCATCTAGATCTATATGTTAAATAGGACTAATGAGGATTAATCTAGTGGATTAATCTGTTAAAATAAAAACTTCTAGTGTTTTCGTCTAGATCTGTTCTAAACGTCTAAAAAATACTATCAACTATTCTAGATCTATCACATTAAAATAAACTCAAGCAAATCTTACCCAAATCTTCTTAAGAAATCTATATCTATTAGAGACATTTAGATCTACATTTTTTTTAGTCGCTCCTCTTCCCCAAGGAGAACTAGACAAATTCGGGTATACTTTGGGAGAACCAGGACTTATTACAGTGGTACTGGAAGCTAATCCTAAACCCATTATAGAATGGGATATTGGAGGAGAGAGAATTCGGGAGAAGGATAATGACCATACTGGTCGACTTAAGGCTGAACCAGTCAGAGATATGGTAAGTTTCTGCATTTAATATACATATATATATATATAGCTAAAAAAAAATTTTAATAGGGAAATGGAAGATATGATGCCAGTTTAAGAATCGCAGCTATAAATAAACATGATACAGAAAAAACTTATTATTTAAGGACGTACAACGATATGGGAAGCACAGATTACACTATCAAAATCTCGACGAGTCCAGAACCAGAAGGTAAGAGAAACAAAATTGTAAGACTAATCTAGATCTGTCAAATTAGTTCGGAATTTCGTAAAACTAGAACTGCTCTAGAAGCATCTAGATTCTTGTTAAAGCTGAAACTTTTTATAAAATAGAAATCTAAATTTGTTAACTTAATCTGGATCTTTATTTTTCCAAATTTGTTACATTACAGACTATTCTAGATCTGTAATTTTGAAAATGTCTGTTACAATCAATGTAGATTTAATTAACTTATCTATAATCTGTTAAACTATTGTCAATCTAGATCTGTCATATTAGTTCTTAATTTCGTGAAATTTGAACTATTCTAGAATCATCTAGAAATCTAAATCTGTTAACCTAATCTGGATTTTTTTTCCACAAATTTGTTATATTACAGACTATTCTAGATCTGCAATTTTGAAAACGGCTGTTATAATCAATGTAGATCTAATTAACTCTTCTATAATCTGTTAAACTATTGTTAATTTAGATCTGTCAAAGCAAAGACCTAACAATTTTTTTTATTTTCATTTAGATCTATAAAAACGAGATCCTTTCAGTTATAATCTCATCTAGATCTGTAAACAATCAGTGCAGGTTTATATCATTTTTTTATAGAAATTCTATCTTTATGCTTGTTTAAACCAAACTATTCTACTTCTATAAAGTAAAATTCTATGAATCAGAAAACCTAGATCTAGATGTAATTTAAAAAAATCTTTTTTCACGCTGCCTCAGGCTTCCACAAATTTTTACACCAAACGAAACTCTACGGTAAGCCGCCCCTTTTACTCCTTCTACCCCCCTTTCAACCCCATCTAACTCTATCTTCCTCCACAGGTATCGAACTGGGCATTGGTGGCATCATCGGCATAATCATCGCAGTTCTCATCATCCTCCTCATCGTATTCCTTCTCATCTTCGCCAAAGTGACAGGCCGATGGTGTTTCAGCGGTAAGTCTCCCCAAGCCTCTTTTAACCCCCAAACGGCTGCAATTAATTGTTGTGATTGTAATTATTTCGGGCATGCTGCATGTCGGTGTTTTTCGCGCCGCCTCTCCTCTAGCTTTGATCCGTTATAGATGGCGCCACGGTGATCGACTACACAACAAGTGACAGCCACCATCCCCCAATGACAGCAGACGGTGTTGATAACCCTCATCATCAAGTCTCTCAAGAGTACATCAACGGCAACGATGTCAAAAAGGATGAGAAAAAAATCGATACTGCCGTTTAAATAGTGATAGACTTTTTAAGTTGGTACGACTGCTCTGTTTAGGTTAGGTTTTTCCCCCCCAAAAAAACAAGTTTTCTCTAAATGTAAATATCGACGTGATGTTTGTCAAATACTCAATTTTTTTTGTTATTAAACTGCCATAAAATTTAAAATCAAAATGAGAATTTGAAGTTATGTCATCAAAGTTTCAGTTGGCAACACTTACAACATTCCAATATTTTTTTAAGTTAGTGTATATTTTTATGTAATATAAGACAATAATTAGTTTATTTTTTTACCTAGTTTTAGTCTCATTTTGTCATTTATTTATTTCTCCCCCTTTTTACCTACCTTCTCCCCCTACATTTTTTACTCTTGTTAAGCTATTTAAATTATAAAAAAAAATAACAAATTGATGATATTAATGTAAAAATTTTGTATGTTACATGTACTTAAATATTATAGAAATAAGTTGACCGATAATTATAAAAAAAATTGTTTTATAAATAAAACTCTAAGCCAACATAACCTTATTTTCAGTCACTCCAATTAGTTGCAGTCCAAAACAACAAATCCCTAATCAATTTTCTTCATTCCAGCAGACTCACAAGACCCTAAAACAATCGGAGAATCGTAAGTAATACCAACTTAAAAATCCTCCCCCTTAAAAAAATTCCCCTAGAAGTGACACTGAAAGTGCCGATATGCGCCACCAAAAATTCCCTATAAAACTAACCCAATTCTTCAAGAAGAGTAAAGATAAAGTCGCATCAGTTGAAGAAATCGAACCGAAGAAAACTGAAGAAGAAGAAGAACCACCGAAAGAGGGCGGTTTAGTCTACGCTGAGTTAGATTTAGTCAGTCCTGCCAACGTAACACTTGTTAAAAATGACAACGAAAAAACTGAATATGCTGAAATTGTGTATACGCCACAGGAGCAACAGTGATGTACAAATCTCAAGTGCACTTGAATCTCTAGATATTAGATAATGTACTTAATTATTTTTTATTTTTTAAATAAAGTTTTATACGATTTTATGGTGGGTTTTATTACAGTTTCCTTTAATTTGTATAAAGAAATCTGTAATTACATTTGATGAATTTATGGGTTTTGAGAGAATTTAATTAATTTATTGTAATGAAATTAAATTTTAGTGAAGGCAAAATCAATTTGAAATTTTATAACTCTTTTATTGTTTAATTTATAGCAATTTTAACATTCTCTGAAGTAAAAGTAGATGTAACAAATTGAAAAATGTTGAGATTATTGTTTATTATCACAGAAACTGGGTCGTTATTGCTCTATCAGTATTTTAGAAAATTATCTAACAATAAATAGTTGTGAAATTATTAATTGGGACAATTTAATTTTTTTAATTTTCAATTTGCATAAAAACATGTCTCTACTTTAATAATTAAAATATTCTTCCATTGTTTTTGCAAATCAGATTTTTTCCGATTTAGAAACACATTCTAAACAATTATGTGGTTGGAATTTTACCGTTTTTTTTATTTATGCAAATTATTTATGACGTTATTTTCATTAATTTCAACATTTCAAGACAACAACAACAAATTTTGAAGCAAATAGGTATTTTTATAATTGTGTGGTTTTACTACATACTTATAATCAGAGAAAATAATAAATAATGTATGTAAATACGAAACTTGAATAAACATCTAGGGCTTTTGGTTTTATGACGTTGGTAGCACACAAAATATTAAAAATCTGGTGTTATTTTAAACTTTAAAGTTGGTTACAAATATAATGAGCACATTTTATGTTGGTATTCCTTAAAACGTGAACTAATCTCTAAAATACAATTTTATTTTTACTGTTGGCAGCACGCAAAACGTCAAATAATCTTTAATAAAGATGTTAACAGAGCCAACAATGAAGTATTAAATTGTGATAAATGTACAAAAAACTTTTGAAAGTTTACTCTAGTGTAATTTATTTTTACAACGTTGGTAACACGAAAAACGTTAAAAATTTGATGTTTTTTTTTCTAAATTTACTACTTTTAATCACAGATTTTTTAAATAATATAGCTTAAACCACCATCTAGTGGGTTTGCTTTTACAACGTTGGTAGCACGTAAAATGTAAAATAATTTGTACCACAATGTCGGTTTCGCAAATATGTTTTTTTAATGTTGGCAGCACGCAAAGTAATATTGTTAGCAATGCCAACATTGAAATATTAAATGATTCTAAAAGTAGAACTGATGTTTTGTGAAATAACGATTTTTTTAATTCAATAAACATCTAGTGACATTTGTGTTTACGTTGGCAACACTTAAAATATCAAAAATCTTGCCTTATTTTTGTATTACGTTTTACTACTTTTACCACTTTTAATCACAGATTTTTTAAATAATATAAACACGAAGCTTGAAAAAACATCTAGTGCGTTTTGTTTTACGACATTGGTAGCACTCAAAATAAAACATCTAGTGTTATTACAAACTACAATGTTGGCTGCAAATGAAATGAGCACAGTTAGTAGTATTTCTTGAAACGTCAAGTAATTTCTAAAATAAAATCGGCCTTAATAAAGGTGTAAGCAGTGCCAACATTAAAGTATTAAATTATAATAAATGTACAAAACGCTTTGTACAGTTTTATTCTAGTGAAATTTATTTTTACAGCATTGGTAACACGAAAAACTTGAAAAATCTAGTGTTATTTTGTATTACAACGTTGGCTATAATTGAAATAACATAAAATAGAACAGAATTTATTTTTTTTGTACACATTATTACAATTTTTGACGTGTTTTTTAGAGTTGCCAACATTAAAATACAAAATAGTACTAGATTCAAACATTTGACTAAGTAACATCTAGTGACATTTGGTTTTATGAAGTTGGCAGCATGAGAAATGGTAAAATTCTTTATTTAAAAGTTTATTTAGGTACTGCCAACATTGAAGAATTAATACACCAATTTAATATTTGAGTGTTAATTTACACTTTTCTAGTAATACCAACATAAAAATCTAGAAGAAAGTAAATTTCTTTATTATTCTAAAATGTACTGCATTGTTTAAGTGCTGCCAACATTTAAAAACTTATTTGACAATTTAAATTTATTTGTGAGCTTTTCCATTTTCACATACCATTTTCAGATCTAGTTTGAATTTCGCGCTATTTTTGAAGCTACAGGTTTGATGACCTTGACAATTATCAATAACCAAAATTAGATTAAATTGCAAAATTACGTTCTAAATGTTACTCCAATCTAAAGACAAACACTTAAGACACTAATTTTGCAAAAAATTTGACCCGATTTAATAAAAAATGCCACTTTTAAGAGCAAAAAACACGCAGCGTTCTTCACCCCTAACGGACTAACTTCGCGCCGGTTTTATCACTGTTGCCAACTCTGTTCCGCTAATCCCCTAGTAAGAAATAACAAAAACACACTAAAAACTAAGTAATAAATTAATTTTTTAATATTTATTGTTTTAGATTTTTCTAATTTATGTCGTAATTGTCTTTATTTAATTCAAAAACATGTTTATTTTGGTCAAACTACTAAATCTTCAAGGTCAATTTTGTCAATTTTTTTGGGTTAGTAACGAGGGTTTTCTAGTAATACCAACATTAAAATATAAAACAAAATTAATCTTTTTGATTTTCGTGAATAAATTGTAAGGTTTAAATAATGTTTTAGGTGCTGCCAACATACAAAACTAAAATATTTAAAAATACAAAACTCACCGGAAAAATCCAAAGAATATGAAGCACAGCAAACACTCCACTTACTGTTAAAAAAAAAATTAATTATAACAAATTTATTAATAAAATAATAATTTAAAAAACTCATAATTTCCACGAATTTTCAAACGACGCCAACAACGAGTTCAATGACCTAACCAAATTTAACAACCGCCACAATTGCACTAAATCACAAAATTACGCCTCAAATTTTATTTCAATCGATAGACGGACATTTAAAACGCTAATATTGCAAAAAATTTGGCCGAAATTAACGAAAACTACCACTCTTTTGAGCAAAAAACGCTCAGCGTCTTTCACCTAACGAAGCAATGTCGCGCCGGTTTTAACACTGCTACCAACATTATTCCACAAATTCCCTAGTAATAAATAACAGAAACAAGCAACTTATTAACTATTTTTAATATATAACAAATTAAAATTAACGAATTATTTTTTTGATTACTTGCTTTTATAATTTACGTCGTAATTGTCTTTAATTAAATCAAAGACATGTATACCTCGTGTCAAAATAACAGAATCTTCAAGGTCAATCCTGTCAATTTACAAAACATCAAAACGGGACAACTTTATTGATTTCTAACACTCCTAGATACATTCTGTGACTCGACTGAAATCTCCAAAAACACAAACACAAACTTTCTTACAAACTCTTCATGAAACTCCCCAAAATTCCTCACAATCTTCTCTGCAAGTGCATCAAGATCAGTAAACTTCACCAAAACAGCACTACCAATATCATCTGTTTTATTTCCACTGGTATCCCTGTTGTAGGGATCAAACATGTAGTAAAACCCTGATTTAAAACAAATTGTCACAACGAAAGTACCATAACCAAACAAAAAACATTTGACATTTGACAAAAAAACTCTTTCTAAAGCTTGGACAAGGTTACTTTTAGTTAATTCTCCAAAAACAAGAGGTCTGTGAACTTTTAATTTAATAGTGTTGTTTAAACAATCAAAAGTACGTAAAACTTCAGAAATTTGAAGTTGTTTTTCAGGGAGTTTATATGCGAGAATTGAATCAATGTGAAGCTGTTGGCCGAGTTGTAAAATCATCTCAATATTATACCAGGACCAACTGTCTAAATCTTTTTCAATTGTAAAATACGTAAAAGCAACGTAATTAACTGAAAGATCACTATTTTTATATAAAGGTCGTATTCCACGTATTAAACTTTCTCGATTATTAACTTGATAAATACTTAATTCACCAAGCAAATTCACTTGTTTCTGCCGACATTTTGCTGCCTTTTCTTCAGTCTGAAAAATAAAAATTAGTAAAAATTTAAATTTCCCGCCTTAAATTTACAATCTGCGCAAGCGCTTGATGTTGTAACACTTGCTCCGCCTTCTTTGGACACGTCACAGGTGTCCCAGTATAGGGTTTTGGTGACGGTTCCTTAATTGTCTTCACTTGCAATTTACAAGTCTTCTTTTTTGGACTCTTAACAATCTTCGTGATCATATTAATCGGAACAAAAAGAAAAACAGTAGTTGGTTCACTTGTTTGAAGACACGTAATCACATGATCAGCTGCCAACTTAGCATCATGAAACCGCATAACACAAGCAACACCGCCATGTGTTGGCAAACCTGTTGCACCACGTGAATTCGGATCAAACAAATAGAGAAATTTCTCGTTGTTTTGTTTCCACACTGCGAGTTTAAAACGCTGAACTAGAAGAACACCACGACAGTAAACTTCAAAAAATTTCTCAAAACCTTGCCGAAGATTTAAAATTGGAGAGTTTTTGACGTTAATTTTGCCCCAAATCCGTTCTTCTGGAGGAACATCCCAATTAACTCTAACAACTCCAACTTGAAAGTCATGATTAGTATCAGCAACTTCAAGATCATGCTCCCAACGATTAAACCGATCACCTAACTTCTCTAAAGTCTCTTCATAAACCTCCCGACCAAACTCTACAACTTGATCAACAATTAACTTCGTCCAAGTTAACGGATCTCGGATTTTTGACAAAGCTAGAGCTACTAGACCAATAGGAGAACTGTGAATATGTACACCACGAGAGAAATCATCACATTTCGGTTTATTCCCGCCTCTTAAAATTGCTTTTCCTGCTGTAATACTCCCGAAACCTCCCAAATTCTTCACACCTTCTTCTTCTTCTTTTGGAGGATAATTAATAGGACACTTGCCACTAAACTGGAAACTCATAGCATGAATTCCAAAGAAATGTTCTCCGATTTTTGGTAGATTCTCTTTGTATAATTTAGCAAGATCTTCAAGATTTGCAAAACGTGTTATACAAGCAACACCTACTGGTGATTGAAGACCACTCGGGCCACATCTATGCGGATCAAACATATAGAAGAAATTATCAATTTGCCAAATACTAACAGCATAATTGTTACATTTTAAAATTCCAAACTGTTTCTTCTCGAAGAAATTTTGAAGACCACGTGCCAAATCTGGAACTTCTTCAATTGTTGAAGTTATATCACCGGAAGAAACATCAAGTTCTGTTGATGTTTTAAGAGCAATGTGATGAATACAAACTTGTGTTGGAAATTCTGTAATATCACAAGGTGTTTTATCAACAATTTCATCAATTTCTTCTTTTGGTAACTGAGTTTTAAGTTGTTGACGTTTAAGACGTTTTAAAACTGTCAGTAAACGATCACCATAATCCATTATCTTATCAACAACTTCAGAATTATACCATTTTGGATTGTAGATATTTGCAAAAGAAAGTGACATTATTGAAGATGGTATTTCTTGTTGACCACGATTTGCTTCTAAATAAGTTTCATCATCAAGAGATCTGTGACTTCTCAAAATCCATTTTCCGTAATCAATTTCAATAAAAGAATGCCAATTGTTTAAATTCTCATCTTCTGTTTCTTCATCTTCAAGAAGAATATCATGTTTAACAGGTGTGTTAGTCATTGTGACTAATGTCCACGTAAATTCATTTTCTTCTCTTTTATTTGGTGGTGTGTTATTAACTAAATGATCGTGAAGATCTCCCAAACGACTAAATCTTAAAACACAAGCTTTTCCACTTTTCTCTTCTTCAATTCTCCAATAAGCAGAATCTTTCTTTTCAACTGGAGGAGGAAAACCTTCTTCACCTTCATCTTGATCAACAATTTCATCATCTTCAACTGTTTCTTCTTGAATTTCATTAGTTTCTTCAACAGGTTTATCAGCAGGTTTTTCAACAGCTTCTTCATCACTTTCTTCAACAGTTTCATCAAGATTCTCATCAGCAACAACAGCTTCAACTTGTTTCTCTTGAATTTGTTCTTCTTCTTCAACAATTTTAATACTCCAACTGTCTTTTCCGTATACTTGTCCTCGTTCATCTCTTGGTTTTGGATCAAAAAGATAGAAGAGATTTCCATCTCGCCATATTGCAACTGTCAGTAACGGTGATTCAAGTATCGACATAAATGTCAGATCTTTATCTTCATTTAGCTTGTTTATTAACAAATCGAAAGAATCATCTAGTTTTTCAAAATTCCCAGAAGAGAAATTCTCAAATTCGTAACTAAGAAGATTGATTCCAAAGAAGACAGCTTTTGCAACATTATCAGTACTAATTTCGTTTGAATTTATCTCAATTTGATTACTCTCATAGAGTGCTGCCATTGATTGTTGAAAAAGCTTATCACCAACATTTAAAACCGAATCAACATCTTCACTTTTCCAATTTTCTGCTGATATAATCAAATGCATTGCAAGAGCTGCTAAGCAATTCGGAATTGTCTGCTTATCATTGTGTAAGGGGTCATATTTGTGATGTTTCTGACTGAAATTTGAACGGATAATTGTTGTATGATCTGTAAGTTCTGTATAATTATTTAATGGAGGCTTAATAAAACCGTCATCAGTTATATCAACAATCTTTATATCAACTCTGCTGATATTAAATAAATTCTTCTGATCTGCTTTAAGATTTGTTAGAAGACACTGATTGAGATCTTCAATATTGGTACTTCTAATGATACAAGCCGTTCCAAAACTACAAGCAACACCTTCAGGATCTCTACTATGTGAATCAAAATAGAAGAAAGCGTCTTTACATTTCCAAATTGACATCGATTGATCATTCGCTGTGATAATCCCAGATTCTTCTTTTTCAAAAAACTCAACTAAACCACGTTCTAAATTAAAAATTGCTTCTTCTTTCGAATTGATGATACCATTAACTAGACAATCCTCTATTTCAAAGAAGAATCTTTGTTCTCCCATGTCGAAACTCTTGTAGAGTTCTGCAACCATCAAGTGTGGATGTTTAAAAAGACTGTTTTGTTGAAGATATTCAATACAGATGTGGTAATACTGATCACCTCTTTCTAAAATACTGTCAACAGTATCAGAATTCCAATTTTCAATATTAGTCCAGGCGTTATAAGCTAGAGCTATAGCAGCAATAGCTGTACATTGCTGATTTCGTGAATCTTCAGGAAATGTTGGATCTTTTTGACTTTTAGTGCCTCGAAGAATCCATTTTTGGGAAGATAAAGGCTTGAAACCAAACCAATCTTCAGCTAGAAGTTTCTTATCTTCTATTGTGACTTTCCGTAGAAGAAAATACCACTTCAGTTGTTTTGGTGTTAAATTTAGAAGAATCTTATTTTCGTAATCATTTACAGAAGTAAACCACATCACACAAGGTTGTCCTTTATTATCAAAATCTACAGTACCAATATGGTTACATGGATTTGGTTCAAATACATAAAACTTGTTATCTTCTTTCCATAAAGCAAGAACTTTATCTTCAATTTGTAAAATTCCACAATCATTTTCTAGAAAATGATTAGTTAGTGCTTCACCTAAACTAAAGACATTTGGATCTGTTGAAATGACATGACCAACAACTGAAGTATCTACTTTAGAAGTAAAACTTTTGTCTTTGATTGAAATTTCTTGGTTTTCATCAGGAAGTCCTTGATACTTCTTAAAAATAACATCACCATATCTCAAAATATCACTAACTATGTCTTTATTCCAAAATTTTGATTTATAAACTCGGAGCATACAAAGAGCGGCTAGAGCATTTGCCAATCCTTGTTCTTTTGTAAATTTTGTAGCATTCTGGTAGTTTGAAGCGTGTAAAATACCAAAAACATCTTCCAGAAGTACTGAAAACTCAGAATTAGAAGAAACTTTAAGAAAATGAAAACAAACCGGTGTATTTCGTCGGTGCTTGCAATTGAGGTCTTTGAGGAGGCACAACAGATTCTGAAATTACTTTCTTCACAACTTCTTCTTCTACTTGCTGATCTTCTTCAGGCGGTTTTGGTTCAGGTTCAGGTTGAGTCTTTTCAGATTTTTCAACAACTTCTTCAGGTTTTGGCTTCGTTTCTTTCTCTTCATGAAAGAGAACTTTCCGAAGTGGTTGTTCTTCTTTCTTCACTTGTGTTTCAAGTGTTTCCGGTGGTTTCGTGTTGACTTTAACGATCTTCTCGACTTTGCAAGGATAGATCGTGAAGAAGATTTTGTATTTTAGGGGTAGAATGCAGGTGATTGTTGCTGCAAGTTGTGTGATTTCATTGAAACGTAGCAAGATGCAAACACCAAGACCTGGAGGTCCCGACCAACGGGTTACTTCTTGGTCGTATTCTGTTGAATCAAAAATGAAGAATTTGTCTCCGAATTGCCAAACAGTTAAGTAGATTTGGTTGAAGACCAAGATGCCAGATTTGTGTTTTTTGAAGAAATCTTCAAAGAAATTGATTAAATTCAGAATGAAGAATCTGTCGTTTATGGCTTTGAGGTGTTGGCTTTTCTCAATCTTCATACTAACTTGAGTACTTCCTAAATAGAAGTATTTATAGATGTGAGTCGGTGATAAGTGTTCTCTGCATCTATTACTGCCGATTTGGCGACTCTTGTGGTATAGATTATCTCCGACTTCTAGTATCTTATCAAGAGTGTCTTTCTTCCAAGATCTCATGTGTTTTAAATAGGCAAAAGCACATGCTACTATTCCAATTGCTGCTCCTTGTTGGTTATGTCCTTTAAACTTTTTATGAGCTTGGGAGAGATTTCCAGTCAGGAGAGTGCTGTTATGGCTGAGTTTTCTCCATTCGTTTGATAAAGAATTGTCGGTTTTCCAGTTATCCACATTTTCGGTTTTTTTTTCTTCCATATTTCCAGAAAAACACAAGAATTTTGAAACGATTTGACACGTATCGGCGAAAAATTACATTACTTGTCATTTTGACATTGAAACAGATGTCAAAAGCGGTTTTGTTTCTCTTGGTTACAGTCTTTGAATGATGAAAACACCTGCAACAATTGGAAGGAAGAATTGTATTTATCTTCACTTTCTTCATCAACTTTTTTTGGTTTTGATTCTAGTTGTCTACGAGTCACTTTATCTATTTCTTTATTTTGATTTAAACTCTCTTTCTTTTCAACAATTTTTTCAACGTCTTTATCTGTGTTGTTCTCTTCGTCAACTTCTTCTGATTTTTAATCTGGTTACTCACAAACTACTCTACTTCTTTACTTGTTTCTTCCTTTTAAACGTCTTTAACCTTATATGAATCTATCTCTAATCTATCTAAATAACTACCTATTACTAAATTTTAGATTACAAGCTTTGACTTCTTGTTTATTAAAAGCTGACAGAAGTAGGAACTTTATAATCTTTGAAGAGTGTGAGAGTAAAACTACATCTTTATCTTTGTTTATATCTTTGTTTTTCTTCTTCAAGATTTTTTTTTTGGTTTTGATTTTGGTGATTTGGTTATCCATAGACTTTTTTTGCAATTCAACTTCTTCAACTTTATCTTTTCTTTATCAGCTTTCTTCAGTTTTAGATTTGGTTGCCTTCTGTTTTTTAATTTTTTTTATTAAACAACTTTAACAGCTTCTTCAACGTCCACATCTTTGTCTTTCTCTTTATCAACTTCTTCTGATTTTAAATCGAGTTGCCTACAAGCTATGACATCTATATCTTTATGTTTTTCTTATTTTTACCAACTTCAGCAGCTTCTTCAACGTCTTTATCTTTCTCTTTATCAGCTTTTTTCGCTTTTAATTCTTGTTGTTTAAGGACTATTTCATAAAATAGAATCAGAATGAAATAGAATAAGATCAGCGTTGAGTAGAAAAGAGTCAGACTAAAATAGTAGAAAATCATACTAAAATAGAATAGAATCTAACTAGAATAGAGTAGAATCAGACTAGAATTGAACTGAAGCAGAATAAAGTAGAATTAGACTAAAATAAAATAGGATAAGAGTAGAATAGAATAGAGTCAGACTAAAATAAAATAAAATCATACAAAAATAGAATAGAATCTGACTAAAATAGAGTAGAATCTGACTAAAATACAATCAAACTAGAATAGAATCTGACTGGAATATTCTAGAATCATACTAGAAAAGCAATAAAACAGACTAAAATAGAATAGAATCTAACTAGAATAGAGTAGAATCAGACTAGAATAAAATTGAAGCAGGATAAAGTAGAATCAAACTGAAATAAAATAGAATTAGAGATTAGAGTAGAATAGAACAGAATCAAACTAAAATAAGATAAAATCATACAAAAATAGAATAGAATCCGACTAAAATAAAGTAGAATCTGACTAAAATACAATCAAACTAAAATAGAATCTGACTGGAATATTCTAGAATACACTAGAATAGAAATGAAACAGACTAAAATAGAATCAGAATGAAATAGAATAAGATCAGCGTGAAATAGAAGAAAGTCAAGTTAAAATAGTATTACTTAAATAGAATTAAATTCAACTAGAATAGAAAATTGAAGCAGAATAGAATAGAATCAAATCGGACTAGAATAGAGTAGAATCAGACTAGAATAGAATATAATGCGCCTAAAAGAAAATAGAATCAGAGTAGAATAAAATAGAATTAGTTAAAACAAAACAGAAATAGAATAGAAACAAACTAGAATAAAATAAAATTGAATTTAAATAAAATCAAATAAAATCTGACTAAAATAAAATAAAAATAGAATAGAATCAGGCTAAAATAAAATAGAATCCGATTAAAATAGAGTAGAATTAGTAGAAATAGATTCGAATCACATTAGAATAGAATTTAAGCAGACTAAAATAGAATTAGAGTAAAATAGATTAGAGTCAAACTAAAATAGAACAGAAGTTGAGTCAACAAAATCAGATTAGAATAGAGTCAGACTAAAATAGAAGAGAGTCAAGCTAGAAGAGAATTGAAGCTGACTAGAATCGAATATAATTATATTAAAATATTCTAGAATTAGATTAGAATAAAAGTGAAGTAGACTAGAATAGAATCAAACTAAAAAAGAATAGATTCTGATTAAAATAGAATAATACTAAATTAAAATTAGTAAGAGTAGAATCAGACTAGAATAGAACTGAAGCAGAGTAAAGTAGAATCAGACTGAAATAGAATAGGATAAGAGTAGAATATTATAGAGTCAGACTAAAATAGAATAAAATCATACAAAAATAGAATAGAATACAACTAAAATAGAGTAGAATCTGACTAAAATACAATCAAACTAGAATAGAATCTGAATGGAATATTCTAGAATACACTAGAATAGAAATGAAACAGACTAAAGTAGAACCAGACTGAAATAGAATAGGATCAACGTAAAATAAAAGAAAGTCAGATTAAAATAGTATAAAACCATACTTAAATAGAATTGAATTCAACTAGAATAGAATTGAATTAGACTAAAATAAAATTGAGGGAGAATAGAATAGAATCAAATCGGACTAGAATATAGTAGAATCAGACTAGAAGAGAATAAGGCTACAATTGAAAAAAAAATGTTCTAAAATAAAATAGAATCATTAGAATCAGACTAGAATAGAATATAATGCGCCTAAAAGAGAATAGAATCAAAGTAGAATAAAATAGAATTAGTTAAAATAGAACATAAATAAAATAGAAACGAACTAGAATAGAAATAGAATAAAATAGAATTTAAATAAAATGAAATAAAATCTGACTAAAATAAAATTAAATTAGAATAAAATCCTACTGAAATAGAGTAGAACTAGACTAGAATAAAATAGAATTAGACTGAAATAGAACAGAATCAGCGTAGAATAGAAGAGAGTTAGATGAAAATAAAATAAAATTAATTAATTAAAACTAGAATGAAATCAATCTAGAATAGAAATAGAATATACTAGAATCACACTAGAATAGCTGAAGCGGACTAAAATAGAATCAAAGTAAAATAAAATCATACTAAATTAGAATAGAATAGAGTGAGATTAAAACAGAATATTTTAAAAATTATACTGAAATAGAGGAGAATCCGACTAATATAGAGTAGAATTAGACTAGAATAAAATTAAACTAGAATAAAATAAAATAGTATTTAAATAAAATCAAATAAAGTGTGATTAATATAGGATTAAACTATTAAAATAGAAAAGAATCTGACTAGAATAGAATCAAACTAGAATAAAATTGAAGCAGACTAGAACAGAGTTGAAGCAAACTAAAATAGAAATGAATAAGAGTAGAACAAAATAAAATTAGTTAGAACAGAAATAGAATAGAATCAGACTAGAATAGAATAAAATAGTATTTAAATTAAATTATTAAATAAAATCTGGCTAAAATAAAATTAAACTAGAATAGAATCAGGCAAAAATAAAAATAGATTAAAATGGAATAAGATCAGACTAGAATTAAATAGAGTTAAACTAAAATAAATTAAAATCATACTTAAATAGAATAGAATCCGTCTAAAGTAGAGTACAATCACACTAGAATAGAATTTAAGCAGACTAAAATAGAATCAGAGTAGAATAGATTAGAGTCAAACTATAATAGAATGGAAGTTGAGTAAAATCAGACTAGAATAAAATAGAATTAGTTAGAATAGAACAGAAATAGGATAATATCGAACTACAACAGAATAAAATAAAATCAAATAAAATCTGACTAAAATAAAATTAAATTGAAGAATAGAATTGAAGCAGATTAAAATAGAATAAAATCAGACTAAAATAGAAGAGAATTAGACTAAAATACAATAAAAACACAAAAAAAATTTGACCTCTTGTTCATTATGATGGCAAAAGACAGTATTTAACGATTTATAAAAGCGGTGCTGTTTTAATCTTGGTTTTCATTTTCTCTTTTGTTTATTTTTCCTTATCAACGTTTTTTTTTGGTTTTGATTCTGGTTTTTTGATTATACATAAACTATTTTACATTTTTTTGTCTTCTTTTAAACTATTTTTCTTTTCAACAATTTCTTCAACGGTTTTGTCTTTTTTTCTAAACTTCTTTCGATCTTAGAGCTGGTTGTCTACAAGCTATTTCATCTATTTTTTACTTTTTTTTTATTTTAAATAGCTTCAACAGCCTTTTTTGTGTTTCTTTCTATCAATTTTAGTTTTATCTACTGTTTTATCTATTTCTTTACTTTTTGTTTTCTTCTTTAACAAGTTTTTCAATAACAATTTTAGTACCTACATACAGATAGATTTTTTTTAACCACACAAAAAACAACAATTTGAAAAATCGGCTTTATTTATCTTAGTTACAATTTATTTAGTTAGACGTTGGACACTTAAGACACCTGCAACAATCAAAGCAAAACTTTTTGGTGGACTTTTTTCCGAAGCAAAGTTTCTGATGATTTTCTCTGCCATACTTTCTATAGTCCCAAACCGTAACATAACTGCTGTTCCATTATCACACTTATTCCCATTAAGATCTCTCGAATAGGGATCAAAAATATAATAGTATCCTCCTTTGAAATATAGAGTAATAATCGATTCTTCATACGTCAACAAACAACAATTTGTTGCAGTAAATAAATGTGAGACTTGAGCCATAACATTCTCTCTTGTAAACCGGCCACAATTCACCGGCCTTTTAATATCAATCTTTGCTTCCAAATCACGAATCAAGACACGTCTTAGAATATGTTGAAGAGTCAATTTACTAGTCATAGGCTTGTAAGCATTGTAGGAATCAACATAAAGTTGATAACCGGTCTCAAGTATAACTTCAGGTTGTTTATAAGTCCATTTATTGAGATCTGCTGAAATTTTCATCAATATTAGAGCAGCTACAGTTACAGGTAAGTCTCGGTCAGGTTGACACGCTCGAAGTGCTCGAACAATAGCTTCGTTTTTACTAATTTGGTAGATTTCATTGCGACCAAGAGCATAACAACGACGTGCTTCAGCTTCTTTTCTTTGTTCTTCAGCCTAAACAAGAAACTAAGTTTGGTCAAAAAGTTTGGCATACTTACAGTTTGTCTCAGTTTTCTTTTAGCTTCTTGCAAAGTTGCTAAATCAGGACATTTAACCTTTTCAGGTTTCTTTTCAGGTGGTTTTATTAAATCTTCACAGACTTTTCTTCGAGTTTTAAGACTTCCTACAGCTATTTCAACAGGTACAAGTCTAAATTCAGTTCGTGCTTTATCAACATCAAGCATACAAGCTTTGATATGATCAGAAGCTACTTTTGCGTTACAAAACTTCATAATACAAGGACTTCCACCTTGACTTGGTAGTCCTGTAGGTCCTCTCGAATTTGGATCAAACATATAAATCCAAACATCTTCACCTTTAGCTTGTTCCCATAGAGGAAGTACAAATTTATCAGCAACTAAAATCCCGTGTGAGTTCTCTTCGAAAAACTTCTCAAGTCCTTGTCGTAAATTTAAAGTTTTTGAGTTTTTAACATCGACAATACCTCGTTGTTCTTTAAAACGTAGAGCAGTGTTTACTTTTAATTTTCCAATGTTGAAGTCATTTTTAACTTGACAGACATCAAGTCTATGTTTCCACGGATCAAATTTGTCACCAAGTTTTTCAACAGATTCGTTATGTAATTCTTCACCAACTGTTAAAATCTCTCTGATAATAATACGTGTCCAAGTTTCTGCTTCTTTACTTAGTGATAATGCTAAGACAACAAATGCAATAGCAGCACTGTTTACATGTACACCACGATCAAATTTAGTACAGTCGAGTTTAATATCACCTCTGATGATACTCTTACCAGCCATAACAAGATTAAAACCACCAAGTTTTGGTAGTTTTTCAATTTTTTCTTCTGGGTGACGTTCACGAACACATTTCTCTTGAGTGAAAGTAAAGGAATGAATTTCGTAGATGTTATTACCAAGACGTGGTAGATTTTTAAGAAAGATTTGAACTAGATCTTCTAAATTAATAAATCTAGTAATACAAGAGACACCAACAGGTGATTTTAATCCTGAAGGACCATTAGGATGTGGATCAAACATGTAGAATATATCTTCTTCTTTCCAAACAGCTACAGGATAGTCTTTACAAACCAAAATCCCGAATTTATATTCTTCAAAAAATTTTGTAAGTCCTGAAAGAACATCAGGAACACTTTCTGGTTCTTTTGAAGTTATATCACCAAGAATAACTTCAAATTTACTTTCCCACATTGCTAACTTTTCTTCCATACAAATATTTTTCGGGTAATCACCTAAATTAAATGTGGCTTGTTTTAAAATCTCTTCAACTTCATCATCTTGCAGTTCAAGACTTTCTTTTAAGTCTTTTGCTCGTAATTTTCGTAAAACTGTAAATAATCGGTCACCATAACTTAAAATATTATCTACAACATCTTGGCTGAATTTTCTTAAGTCATAAAGATGAGCAAAAGCCATTGAAACAATACACATCGGAAATGCTTGTTTGCCACGATTACAAACCGGAAATAGACCATCTTGAAAGTTTCTTGTACTTCTTAAAATCCATTTTCCATGATCAACTTCTTTAAATTCAAACCAATCACCCGAAATCTCATCAGTTTTTTCATCAACTTCCGGATCAAATATTTCATGAACTACAGGTGTGTTTGTGATTTTAACAGTTTTTAACACAAATTCTGTATCTTGACGTTTGTTTGGTGGTGTATTTTCAAGTAGATGTTGAATTAAATCATCTGTTTTACTAAATCTTAAAACACAAGCTTTGCCTTCTTGTTCTTTAAGACGCCAAAAATCTGAACCTTTCTTCACGACTTGTGGAGCTTCTTCATCTTTTTCCTCATCTTCGTCTTCATCTTCGTCTTCAACATCAAGTTCTTCTTCTTCTTCCGGTTCCGGTTGTGATTCAGGTACAGGTAGAGGTTCTGGTTCTGGTCCTAGATTATCACCACCTGCCATTTCATCAATCTCTTCACTTTCTTCACCTTCTTGAACCTCTGCTTTTTCAGGAACATCTTCAATAACTTCTTCTTCAACAACAATCTTAGCACTCCACTCGTCTTTTCCATATATTTGACCTTTCTCATCTCGTGGTTTTGAATCAAATAAGTAAAAGAGATTGTCATCACGCCAAAATGAAACTGTTATCCATTCTGATTCTAAAATCGTTTGAAAAACTTCATTTCCTTCTTCACCAACTCGGGTATTTAAACCTTGAATTGCGTCTTTTAAGTTATCTTCGAAATTTCCAGAAGAGGAATCTTCTAATTCAAATGAGATTAAATTAGATCCAATTGTGATTTCCTTCTTGACGTTTGTTGTAGTAACATCATCGTTATCTTCAGCACTGTAGATTTCTTCCATTGTGTCTTTATATAATCCATCACCAAATACTAAAACCTGGTCTAAATCCTCACGACTCCAATCAAAAGCAGGTGTTAACGTGTTAAAAGCAAGAGCTGCAAGACACATTCCAACAGTTTGTTTCCCTGCTTTAATATCAAACTTCTTATCTTTTTCACTCCATGTAGATCTTAGAATTGCAACAAATTCATTAACAGCATCATAGTTGTTAAGTGGAGGTTTAACAACACCTTCATCAGTCAAATCAAACAATTTAACAACTACACGACTTATATTAAAGAAATTTTGTGTATCAGCACCAAGATTTGTAACTAAGACTTTTGTTAAATCTTCAATTGTTAACAAACGAAAAATACAAGCAGTACCATAACCACAGACTATTCCTTTTTCATCTCTTGAATGTGAATCGTAGTAGAAGTAAGTGTCGTCACGTTTCCACACTGCCATTGATTGAAAATTAGCAGTAACAATTCCTGCTTCACTATCAGTGAAAAACTGTTCAAAACCTGTCTTTAGATTAGGTATTCCTGCATCACTTTTTGCACATATAATTCCATTAACAAGACAATCATCAATTTCTAAATTAACTTTCTTGTTTTCAAGATCAAAACTTCGATTAACTTCATCAACCATCAAGTATTTATGTTTGAAACGTCCAGCTTCTTGTAACGCATTCACAGAAGCACGATAAAACTCATCTCCGTTTAATAAAACATCATCAACAGTTCTATCATCCCAATCTTTCTCTTCCTTCAACTCTTTAAAAGTCAGTGCCATTGTAGCATTAGCAGTACATTGAGCATTCCGACTCTCAGGACCAAATCTTTTATCTGCTTGGCTGAAGTTGCCTCGTAAAAGCCATTTGTTAAAAGCAAGTGGTTTGAAATTAAACCAGTTTTCAGGTCTTTGAATAAAATCTTTAATTGCGACTTTACTAATTACGAATCGGTCTTTAATACTTGTTTTAGGGACGTTATTAAGGTACAAGTTTACTAAATCTGCTGGTTTTTTGAACCAAGTAACACATGCAACACCTGGTGGATCTCCTGGTCGGAGTTTAAGACCACCAGGACCTCTTTCTTCAGGATCAAACATGAAGAATCTGTCGTTTTCTTTCCAAATTGCTACAGTGTTTGGTCCTTGAAGGATACAACAATCTGTGTCTATTAAAACGTTTGTTAACGCTTGTTCAAGACTAAAGATTTTATCGTCATCAGAAGTTAAACGACCAACACAACCCATTCTATCAATTTTTGGGTTGTAGTCTTTGTTGTTAAGAGTTATCTTTGTTAGAATTTCACCTTTAGGAAGTGATTTTAATTCGTGATGAATCACTTCACCTAGTTTTAGAATATCATCAAGGATTTTCCTTATCCAAACTCGAGATTTATACTGACGAAGCATTGTTAAAGCTGCTATAGCATTAGCAATACTTTGAGCACCTGTATTGTACCTAGAAAATCTAGGATCACGTTGATGGGTTGATGCGCGAAGAACTCCAACTGTACTATCAGGTGTCTTAACAAATTTTGTCACACTTGCTAGTTTTGGCCGTTGTGGTGGTATCCGTGACTGTGATATAGATTTTTTCGGTTCTATTTGAGGTTCTTCAGGTGGTGGTGGTGGTTCAGGTTTTGGTTCTTCTGTTTTTTTTGGTCGTGTTGTTATAGTTTTAGGAAGAGGTCTAGGTTTTGGTGCTTCAACTGGTGTTGGTGGATGACCTTCAACAGTTTCAGGTGGTGTCCTATTAATCTTAATAACTTTCTCAACTTTACAAGGATAGATTATAAATCTGTTAATCTGTTTAATCGGACAATTTTTGAGTATTATATTTGCTAAAATTTTGGTGTTTGGGACTCGAATTGCGTAGCAGAAACCACGTCCTGGTAAACCATCCCATTTTCCTCCCAAATCGTTGTGCTCAGTTGAATCAAAGATGAAGAAATTCCGACCAAGACGCCATATTGCAAAATACATGTGTTGGCAAGCAAAAATTCCAGAGATGTTCTTCAGGAAGAATTTATCGAGAAGTTTTTCAGTTTTTTGAAGAATAGTTGAGTCTCTTGTTACTCGTTCTGCCAGGACATCTATCCCAACTCGAATTGAGATTTTGTTATCATCAAGATAGAAGTACTTGTAGATTTCTGGTGGTTCAAAATGTTCAGAGCATCGGTTTTCAGAAATTTGACGTGTTTTGAGATGTAGAGCAGTACCAACATCTAGAATTTGATCTAAGACAGCTTTTGCCCAAGTATTCATTGGTCTGAGAGAAGAGACAGCACAAGCAACAATACAAACAGCAGGACCTAGAATAAACATTATTTATGTGGTCAAAAATTTTGCAAATACTTTGTTGGTTGTGTCCTTTATATCGTTTATGGCTCTGACTGTATGATCCTAAACAAATCATAACATGTTTTTCCAATTCTTTCCAATCTTTGGTTAAAGCCGAAATATCAATTTTTGGTGTTGCTGTTTTTTTAGATGGTAGTTTTGAGGCAGGTGTAGAAGCTTTTTTGCTTCCTTGTGCCGGTTTTCGTTGCATTTTTTACAAAAAATTTTGAATCGATTTTAATTGCCAAAAGTTTTAATTTATTTATTTGATTGACATTTCATTAATCAAAATTTTAGTTGAAATGGATAAATCGTGAGATCAATTTTGAGGTAAAATCTAGGTTTATTATATTGTTTCAGGCTTAGTAAAAGTTGGATTCATTCGAAGAAAGCAGGGACTACTGTTTTTAATCCAGATCCTGTCTTGGAACAAAGTCGGAAAGATGAAAAAAGTCTTCACAAGCCTAAACCTAAACTTGACAAAAAAGAAGATTCAGATATTAGACTTCAACCATCATTAACGTAAAAAACCTAATCAAAAGATTGATCTTCAGAAGTTTTTTTTAGAACAAGAGTTGATCTTCTAACTCATGACACTTCTGTACCACCTGGAACTAAATACAAACCTCCCAAAACCAGAAAGCAAAGAAAAGCAGAAAAAGAACGTAAAGAAAAATACCAAGAAGAATTGAAGTTTTGTCAATATGACGTCACACAAATTCCAAGTCCTACAAAACTTACAAAAATTGATATTAAAGTACTTAACCTTCTGAAATTTCCTTATCTAATTTTGGTTTTCAGTTAAAGGCACCTTCAGCAGAAATCAAAGAAGCAAAGATTTTTCCTCGAAAACCATCAGTTTCACCAAGTGATATTCATCCAGAACCACCAGATTTAGCTGAGCTTTCTGAAAGAGAACCAAAAAGTGGTACAATTATCAATGTTACAAAACAAAAAAAGAAAAAAAAGAAGCGACCAAGAAGGACTTTTGATGATGCTCCTCAAGGTCCCACCATAGAAGAATTAATAGCGCAAGAACTTGCAACAATTCAAGAAATGGGTGAAGGTGAAGAAGGTTTTCAACCAATCCTACAACCACCACCTGAAAATTACTTAACGAAACAATTCCGTCGGAAAGTCTCTCAACTCTCTAAAACTACATCTATCAAAAGTAAAGATTGGCGAGTTGAAGAAGAAGGTGAAGATCAAACAATACCAGAAGAAGATAAGTTTGTCTCTACATTAGTACAGAAATTTCGGCGCGAGTCTGAGATTCAACGTTATCAGAAACCTCGAAGGAAAATCAAACCTGGCACATTTGAGAACTTCTCTTTTACAAAATTGAGACAACCAACATTGAAGACGTTCTACTACGGTGTTAAATTAGGAACAGTCCATCAAGGAGACTATCATTTCTCACCTTTAAGCCGGAATCGGCAAGGAATTTGTATGCCAATTGCAGCTTACTGCTTCTCAATACTTAAACATCCAGATAGGTGGACACAAGCAGATATAGATGAGGTTCTAGAAGCTGGAAATGAGTTGTTTCTTGAAAGTGCTGACACTCAACACTTACATGGTGATAACGTCGAGTTGAAGATCACAGATTTACAGAAGTATTGTAAGATAGGGAAGAGAAAAGTCAGGTTTGTTGTAAGTGAACCAGAAATTTCCGGAATGGTCAAATCTGATGATAAGAAAGTCTACAATTTGACAAAAGGAATTAATATTTTTTTCTCACGGTACAATTCAGGGATTTTACAAACAGATGAATTATGTATTGGTCTTTGGAAAGACAAACATTTCTATTTCTTTGATGCAACACCAAGAACTATAGATTTGTATTCTCACCAAAATGGTGTTGCACTTATGGCAAATTTCTATGATACTGCTTCAGTATTAACGGTACTTCTGAACCGTTCTAATCTAGAAAATATTCCGTTTATTATCTACTCAATCAATGCATATAAAGTCTTGTTAAGAGATGCTGAAGAAGTTGATTCAACTGGTGAAATTAAAGAAACTGATAATTTTCAAGTTCTAAATGAAGAAAAAGCTGTTGCTCTTGGTTCTTTTGATTTAGCTGATATGTGTTTTGGTTTTTCTAGAAACAAACAAGCTCTTACTGTCGCGATTATAGCTTTGATTTATGCAAGAATAACACCACCAAGTTCCTGGCATAAAGGTACAGTTGACAAGGTTATAATCATAGGAAATCAACTATTTCTCGAATGTATTGAAAACGATAAAATTGAAGAAGTAAAAATAGAAGATTTGCCTGCTATTTTTACAATTGGACCTTACGTTGTTGAGATCTATATTGTCCCAAATCGTTTTGTCGATTTCTTATTTAAGAAGAGTAAGTGTGTTCTTCTAGAACGTCTGGAGAAATTCTTTGAGACTGCTTCTAATGCTATAATCCAGATTGATTCTTTCACTCTTGCTGTTTGGAAACAAAGAAACATCTACCATTGTTTTGACCCATATTCTCGAAATAATGAAGGTTTGAAATGTCGTGATGGATCAGCTTGTGTCTCAATGCATACAACCTTAGATTCTTTAATTAAGACAATCTCAACGAATTTTGATCATAAAGATATGATCTTCCATATTCACGCATTGAAAGTTTGTAAGATCCACAGAGATCCTAATTCTAAAGACTTGTTTCCGCAATGTTTAACAATGAATGATTATCCAATTGAGAATTTTAAAAAGACCAAAATGAAGAAAAGTAAAAGAAAAGCTACAATGAAATCTGTAACTGTTGATAACACCACAAGAGCTACTTTTTACGGTTCAATTCCCGAAGATTCATTTTTTGAAATTGGTTCAACTGTGCGAAGTCTTGGAATGGATGAAATTCCACCAATGGTTCATAAACCACCATCACGTCCTCTACCAAAAATCACACCACCTGATGCCGAATTCATTGCTGATTTAGACTCTCCCAGTCTTTCTGACACTCAAATCGAACCTCCACCACCAGAAGAAGGTGAAGAAACACAAATTGAACTAATGGACCTTGACGGTTTCGATTTAACTCAAGAAGAAAAAGAGTTAGAAGTACGTGGTGAAGGTGAGAAAGGTAAAGGCAAGAAAGGTAAGAAATCAAGCGGAGGTGAAGGAGAAGATGACGAAATGGAAGATGAAGGTGAAGGTGGTGGTGGTGGTGAAGGTGGTGAAGACACAGGTGCTCAAGAATGGTATATGGCAGCTTCGGAATTTACTCAAATTGGATCACAGTCTTTCATGAGTCGAGTCTCAGCTGAAATGAATACGGAATTGTTCCCGATTGAAGTACCACAAGAAGAAGTACCAGTTTTAGCACGAAATATCAAAGCTTTAAATGCACAAAAGAGGCAAGATATCAACGCAATGTATGATTTTGAAATGACAAAAGAACCGGATGTTACACTCTCAGAAGAATTAGCGAAAGAAACGAATTTTGTTGATTTACCTGATGGAAGTCAGATTGTTCTTGGTGGGACAAATATGGCAGAATATGGTGCAGATTTAGAAATTATGGCACCGTTTGTATGTATTATGGCATCAGCAGTTGCTAAGAAGTATTCTATTGATTCTTGGTCAAAAGATGTTGTTGATTATGTGTTAAAATGTGGATCTGAACTTTACCAAAATTCTAATACTAGATACGACCAGAATTTTAAACTAGAAATACCAAGAATTAGTTTGGGAAAAACTGATTTTAGTATTAGAGTAAACTACATTTTTGATACTTACATCAAATCAAAAGTTTTATCTGTTGCAATAACAAACATGCTTTTCTCACAATGGAACTGTGGCATTGTTGTAACTCCAACCTACTCTTGTGGTCTCTTCTATAAAAACCATCTCTTCTACTTGTATGACGGTTTTGGAAATAACGAAGTTGGTCTTGGAAAAGGTTCATCTAATGAAGGTGTTGCATGTTTGGCACGTTTTACAGATGTAGATTCTTTAGTTGCTCGAATTCTTCATAATAAAGCAAAACGAGAACAAGATGAAAATATTGAATATAACAGATTTGTTCTTAGTTCTTGTTACGTCAAGCAGCTACCAAAAGAAGAATCAGAAAGTGAAGAAATTGTAGAACAAGCTGAAGGTGGAGATGTAGACACAAGTGATTTTGTAACAGTCCAGAAGAAGAGTAAAGTACCACAAGAAAAACCACCAACAAAAATGGGGTACCGGCTGGTTGATAACCATTTGAAAATTCAAGGAAATAAGAGTCTTGGTGGTGGTGGTACAGTTGCAGATGTCTTACAAGAAGATTACTTTGTGTGTCTTTGTGCATGTTTACTTCTTCTAAATCTACCAATCAAAAAATGGGATAATAATAAGATTGATACAGTACTTGATCAAGGTTTAACTATCTTCACTCAAACTAAAGATCATGAAGTCTGTTCGAAGAAGTTTATTAAAAATATTGTAGTCGATGATTACATCTTTGATATTATTGCAACCCGTGTTAAATTCGCTGATTACAAAGCTCGACGTACTTTTAAATCAGGTGAGTAGTAAAATTTTAGAAGTCTTCTTATTTCTCACTCTTCTAGGTATTGAAACAATGTTAAATAAGAAACACGAGCATTTTATTCTACAATTTCCGAATCGTTGTTATGCTCTTAGTGTCCAAAACGGTGTGTATCACCTCTTTGATCCAAATGATTCTTCTGGGAAAGCTTCTTGGACGAAATACACGAAATTCGAGAAGTTAATAAAACGAATCAGAAGAAATATGAAAAAAGGATGTGAGAGTTATAATTTTCACAGTTTTGAAGTTATGACAATTAATAAAGCTCCTAAAAATGTTATTATAAGTAACAGAACGAAGAAATATAAAGTACTTAAAGGGAAAAAAGTTGAGTCTGTTGGAAAACCATTTTATGAAGAAATTTCTTGGTTGGATGTTGATCCAATTCCTTGGTCTTGGAGATTTAATAAGAAGGATCTTCCGAGATGGAATCATTGGTTTGTTGATTTTCCTGATGATCTTTTCTCGATGTTTGGTTGTATGAGTCCAATGGATGACCGATTTCCTAAAGAAATAATAAAGAAGCAAACTTTAGCAAATTTAGTTGTTGCAATTGGAATGATTCAAATCTATGATTTAGCTGACTGGACTTTCTATATAATGGATTCGATTTTAATTAACGGAGATGCATATTTTCGACATTGTACTAAAGATATAACAGATGAGAATTACGAACTTACTTTTGAAGATATCAATGAAGAATGTATAATTTTCCCGTACAAATTTCAAGTTAAATTTACTCCAGTTGTTGAAGGAACAATCTTCTTAGTAAGACTCAAACAATTTAATTTGTATAAAGCCTTAAGGCTCTTCTTTGATGATTACGTCAAACGGTTTGGTGTAATTTGTGTGACAAAAAGTGAGAATGATAAAAAACTTTTTGCTTTTGGTAAAGTCCAAGAAGGTGAGTATTTCTTCTATGATTGTGAAACTTTGGGTCCTCCAATGTACATCGAGAAAGACTCAGGAGTACCATACATTCTCCGAACTACAACCTTGAACCGGCTTCTACACGTTATGACTTTGACTCTCCGTGGAGGCGACTTCTTTATCTTCGAATTGAGCTTATCCGAGTTTAAGGCACTAAACTAATTTTTTGTCTTTGTGTTTGTGTGAATAAAGTTTGTTTGTTTAAGAGACAATTTTATTTTTAAAGTGGTCCTAAAATTGTAATTTTGTGTAGAGAAAAAAAACTGAAAACCAGCGTTTAGCAATAATCTTTTGTTAGTTTGTTGAGATATATATTGTCTCAAATCGTTTTGTTGATTTCTTGTTTAAGAAGAGAGTTTTCTAGAACCAAAATGATGTTGCACTTATGGCAAATTTCTATGATTGTAGATGATACTGCTTCAGTGTTGACATTACTTCTAAATCATTCTAATCTAGAAAATATTCCGTTTATTATCTACTCAATCAATGCATATAAAGACTCGCTAAAAGATGCTGAAGAAGTTGATTCAACTGAAGAAATTAAAGAAACAATTTCGTCGGAAATTCTCTCAACTTTCTAAAACTACATCTATCAAAAGTAAAGATTGGCGAGTTGAAGAAGAAGGTGAAGATCAGACAATACCAGAAGAAAATAAGTTTGTCTCTACATTAGTACAGAAATTTCGGCGCGAATCTCAGATTCAACGTTATCAGAGACCTTGAAGGAAGATCAAACCTGGCACTTTTGAGAACTTCTCTTTCACAAAATTGAGACAACCAACATTGAAGACGTTCTACTACGGTGTTAAATTAGGAACAGTTCATCAAGGAGACTATCATCTCTCACCTTTAAGCCGGAATCGGCAAGGAATTTGTATGCCAATTGCAGCTTACTGCTTCTCAATTCTTAAACATCCAGATAGGTGGACACAAGCAGATATAGATGAGGTTCTAGAAGCGGGAAATGAGTTGTTTCTTGAAAGTGCTGACACTCAACACTTACATGGTGATAACGTCGAGTTGAAGATCACAGATTTACAAAAGTATTGTAAAATAGGGAAGAGATAAGTCAGGTTTGTTGTAAGCGAACCAGAAATTTCTGGAATGGTCAAATCTGATGATAAGAAAGTCTACAATTTGACAAAAGGAATTAATATTTTTTTCTCACGGTACAATTCAGGGATTTTACAAACAGATGAATTATGTATTGGCCTTTGGAAAGACAAACATTTCTATTTCTTTGATGCAACACCAAGAACTATAGATTTGTATTCTCATCAAAATGGTGTTGCACTTATGGCAAATTTCTATGATACTGCTTCAGTATTAACGGTACTTCTGAACCGTTCTAATCTAGAAAATATTCCGTTTATTATCTACTCAATCAATGCATATAAAGTCTTGTTGAGAGATGCTGAAGAAGTTGATTCAACTGGTGAAATTAAAGAAACTGATAATTTTCAAGTTCTAAATGAAGAAAAAGCTGTAGCCCTTGGTTCTTTTGATTTAGCTGATATGTGTTTTGGTTTTTCTAGAAACAAACAAGCTCTTACTGTTGCTATTATAGCTTTGATTTATGCAAGAATAACACCACCAAGTTCCTGGCATAAAGGTACAGTTGACAAGGTTATAATCATTGGAAATCAACTATTTCTCGAATGTATTGAAAACGACAAAATTGAAGAAGTAAAAATAGAAGATTTGCCTGCTATTTTCACAATTGGTTCTTACGTTGTTGAGATCTATATTGTCCCAAATCGTTTTGTCGATTTCTTATTTAAGAAGAGTAAGTGTGTTCTTCTAGAACGTCTGGAGAAATTCTTTGAGACTGCTTCTAATGCTATAATCCAGATTGATTCGTTTACTCTTGCTGTTTGGAAACAAAGAAACATCTACCATTGTTTTGACCCATATTCTCGAAATAATGAAGGTTTGAAATGTCGTGATGGGTCTGCTTGTGTCTCAATGCATACAACCTTAGGTTCTTTAATTAAGACAATCTCAACAAGTTTTGATCACAAAGATTTGATCTTTCATATTCATGCTTTGAAAGTCTGTAAGACCCATAAGGATCCTAACTTTACAAACTTGTTTGTTTAATATTGAACTAAGAATGGTATTCAATTGAAAATTTTAAGAGAACCAAACTGAATAAAAGCAAAAGAAAGCAAGAACAAAATCTGTAGTAGTTGATAACTCCAAAAGAGCATCTTTCTACGGTTCAATTCTTGAAGAGTCAATTTTTGAAATTGGTTTAACTCTGCGAAGTCTTGGAATGGATAAAATTCCACCAATACTTCATAAACTACCCATTATGTTTACTACCAAAATTGCATCTTCTAATGCCGAATTTATTGCTGATTTAGATTCTTCTAATAGTCTTTCTGTTACTAAAGTCGAGCCTCTACTACCAAAAGAAGGTGAAGAAAGGTAAAGACACTAAGGAATCAAGCGGAGAAGGAGGAGATGACGACGAAATGGAAGATGAAGTAAATCTTGGTGCTGATACACAAAATTTCTTTAATATAAGTCGTGTAGTTGTTAAATTGTTTGATTTGACTGATGAAGGTGTTGTTAAACCTCCACTTAACAACTATGATGCTGTTAATGAATTTGTTGCAATTCTAAGATCTACATGGAGTGAAAAAGATAAGAAGTTTGATATTAAAGCAGGGAAACAAACTGTTGGAATGTGTCTTGCAGCTCTTGCTTTTAACACGTTAACACCTGCTTTTGATTAGAGTCGTGAGAATTTAGATCAGGTTTTAGTATTTGGTGATGGATTATATAAAGACACAATGAAAGAAATCTACAGTGCTGGAGATAATGATGATGTTACTACAACAAACGTCAAGAAAGAAATCACAATAGGATCTAATCTAATCTCATTTGAATTAGAAGATTCCTCTTCTGGAAATTTTGAAGATAACTTAAAAGACGCAATTGAAGGTTTAAATATCCGAGTTGGTGAAGAAGGAAATGAAGTTTTTCAAACGATTTTAGAATCAGAATGGATAACAGTTTCATTTTGGCGTGATGACAATCTCTTTTACTTATTTGATTCAAAACCACGAGATGAGAAAGGTCAAATATATGGAAAAGGCGAGTGGAGTGCTAAGATTGTTGTTGAAGAAGAAGTTATTGAAGATGTTCCTGAAAAAACAGAGGTTCAAGAAGGTGAAGAAAGTGAAGAAATTGATGAAATGGCAGGTGGTGATAATTTAGAACCAGAACCGGAACCTCTACCTGTACCTGAACCACAACCGGAACCGGAAGAAGAAGAAGAACTTAATGTTGAAGACGAAGATGAAGACGAAGATGAGGATAAAGATGAAGCTCCACAAGTCATGAAGAAAGGTTCAGATTTTTGGCGTCTTAAAGAACAAGAAGGCAAAGCTTGTGTTTTAAGATTTAGTAAAACAGATGATTTAATTCAACATCTACTTGAAAATACACCACCAAACAAACGTCAAGATACAGAATTTGTGTTGAAAACTGTTAAAATCACAAACACACCTGTAGTTCATGAAATATTTAATCCGGAAGTTGATGAAAAAACAGATGAGATTTCGGGTGATTGGTTTGAATTTAAAGAAGTTGATCACGGAAAATGGATTTTGAGAAGTACAAGAAACTTTCAAGATGGTCTATTTCCGGTTTGTAATCGTGGCAAACAAGCATTTCCAATGTGTATTGTTTCAATGGCTTTTGCTCATCTTTATGACTTAAGAAAATTCAGCCAAGATGTTGTAGATAATATTTTAAGTTATGGTGACCGATTATTTACAGTTTTACGAAAATTACGAGCAAAAGACTTGAAAGAAAGTCTTGAACTGCAAGATGATGAAGTTGAAGAGATTTTAAAACAAGCCACATTTAATTTAGGTGATTACCCAAAGAATATTTGTATGGAAGAGAAGTTAGCTATGTGGGAAAGTAAATTTGAAGTTATTCTTGGTGATATAACTTCAAAAGAACCAGAAAGTGTTCCTGATGTTCTTTCAGGACTTACAAAATTTTTTGAAGAATATAAATTCGTAAAGACTATCCTGTTATAAATTTATATAAATTTGTAAAGACTATCCTGTTGCTATTTGGAAAAAAGAAGAAGACGTTATTTGATTCACATCCTAATGGTCCTTCAGGATTAAAATGCTCAAGTTTTGAATTGTTGTTATGCTTTCAGTCCAAACTAGTGTTCATCATCCTTTTAGATCCAAATGATTCTTCTGGGAAAGCTTCTTAGACAAAATACGCGAAATTCGAGAAGTTAATAAAACGAATCAGAAGAAATTTTAAGAAAGAGTATTAGAGTTAATCAACTTTTTGCGTTTGGCAAAGTCCTAAAAAGCGGATACTTCTTGTATGATTGTAAGACTTTGATTCCTCCAATGTACATCGAGAAAGACTCAGGAGTACCATACATCCTCTGAACTACAACCTTGAACTGGCTTCTCCATGTCATTTTTTGTATTTGTTTTTTTTTGTGAATAAATGTTTGCCGCAAGGCGTTACTTGAGAGACAATCCTTTTTAGTAGATGGTCGTAAAATTGTGATTTTTGTCCAGAAAAAACTTGAAACCAGTGTTTGGCATTGATCTTTTGTTGGTGGGTCCAAAAGTCGGTGACTGGATTGACGTAAATTGAATAAAAACACAATCGATTAGGATTTTCGGTAAAAAATTAAAAGCCAATTTGATTTGGTAATTAAGTCGCGAAATTTCAAACAGAACTGACCTTGCGATGACCAGTAATTATAGATTAGAAAAATGTTAACAAAAAAAATGCTTTTTGGGAGAAAGTGTTACGCAAGAAGCTTCTTAAAGCCCAATATTTTGTTTTATAAATTTCTGAAAATTTACAATTTTGCCCAATTATGTTAATGCGTGTGTATCCACGTGGTATTCGAACTTGAATTACTGATTCTAATTAAATTATTGACGATATCTGTTTAAATTACCAGCAATCTAATGATTCTTTGAAACAAATAAATATTATTATTTATGAATCGATCAGTTTTTCTGGTTTTTCCTGTAATTCTAACTGGATTTTATTTTTGTTTTTATCATTTCCGTTTGATTTTATTTTATTCTAAAAGAAATTTATTTAAATAATTTTTGACACGTTATTATTATTATAAAATTATTATTTCATTTTTTATTATGTTGTTATCAGTGAATTTATTTGTTGTTGTAAATAAATTAACGGTAAATGGACAAATAAATATTCATTGGCTTTAAGTGAAATAATAAATCACTTTTAACACTGCAATTTCTTGTTTTTTTAATTATTATTTACTATAGTACTACTACTACATTTTTTAATCTTTTAATTACTCTTATTACTTCACTAAATGTGGTTTTTTAACCGTTTCTACGTTGTAAGGTCAAAAATGTGTTGTTCTAAAGTCAAAAATCAAGTTTTGAAAAAAAATTTGACAACAAAATATCTTGTATTAAAGTTTAGGAAAGAAATTTTTTGTCAAAATATAACAATTCTTCTTTTCAGAATTTGTTTAAAAAAAATTTGAGGTAATTTCTGCAATTTTAACCTTCTTTACACATCAAAATACAGTGAAACTGCTCAAGAAACTTTTGTTTTTGTTGTCGTAATTTTAAAAAAACAGTAAATTTTAAATTTGGCAAAATAATGTCAAAAATACTCTCAAAGAAAAATTTTGTTGCCAAAAACAGTATTTTAGAAAGTTTGTTAATAACAAATTAGTTTGTTCTACTCAAAAAAACAAAATTTAAAATTATTAAAAATTATTTTTGAAGTGTTTTACTTGTTACTTACAAACATAAAAATGATTTTACCAATTTTAACCTTCTTTAAACAGTAAAATATAGTGAAACTACTCAAGAAACTTTTGCTATTGCTGCTTAAGTAGATGACATAAATGAAAAAACATTAAGTTTTAAATTTAGCAAAATAATATACCAAAATACTCTTAAATAAAATGTAGTCGTCAGAAACAATATTTTGAAAAGTTTGTTTTTAGAAATTAGCGTATTTTACTCAAAAAAACCAAATTTGTTATTACAAAAAAATATTTTTGAAGCGTTTATACAGAGCAAAAACTCGTTTTTTATAAAAAATGCAGAAGTGACTTCGAATTTTAACATTTTTTTAAACAAAATACTTAAGAAAAAAGAACAGGAAAATCTGCGATAGAAAAATAAAAAGTAAATTTAAAAGAAAACAAAATCAAAGTTAGATTTTAGAAAAATAAAAATATTATTGAAAAGTTTAAAATAAAATGTTTAGTTGAAAAAATTACTATTGTTCTTGTATTAGTTACTATTGAAAGACAAAATAAAAAGCATCAAAAGAGCTTTAAAAATGATGATTAAAAAAATAAAAACATTTAAATAAAACTCTAAATACGACTATTAAAAAGAGATTAAAGAATTACATTTAAAATAAGAACAAAAAAAAATTCTAATTAACTGTTGTAAATTCTAATTAACAAAAAAAATATTTTATAAAAATTTAGAACTGGCACATGAATGAAATAAAATACGAATTAAAAAAAAGTTTGTTAAAAACAGAAAACAAAGCTTAAAAAACAATATTTAAAAAAGAACAAAAGAAACTAAAATTGGGCCAAATAAACATAAAAAACGGTAACTGGAAGAGAAAGAACAAGAAAAGACTGACGTAAAAAACAGAAAAAAATCTTCGAGAAAGAAAGAGTTTCTTTATTTGTTTAGAAAATTTTTAGAATTGTTAATTTTTGTAAATTACTGTATTTTCTTAATTATTTTTTGGTTTAAAATCGTGTTTGTTGATTAAATTTAGGTCTAAAGTGTTAAAAGCTCATATAAATTCTTGTTTTGATAACAGTTTTACAACAAATTTTAGACAAAAAATTAAAAAAAAACATTGTTTACAGCACAAACTACCAATAACTATTAGCAAAAATGTATATTTTATTTAAAAATAATTATAAAATAGAAAAAGAGAATTTGCCGCCTCCTAAAAGCCATATCTGTAAAAATATGTACGAATTCAGAACATGTCATTTATGATTCTTAAGTGTTGAAATAAAAAGCCAATCCGTAATTACTTCTTATTAGACTAAACTCAGCATTGATAGTTGCTATACTTTGTTTGTGACATCAGTAGATCTCAAATTCAGTCTACTCAAAAGAAAACAAACTGAATTTGGTTTAATCTAGTGTTTACCAAAATTTATAAATATTTCTTTGAACTTTTAGCACAAAAACAAGATTTTTGTGTTTTTTATTTTTGAATCCTTAAATTCACTGTAGGTAGATAAATTGGCAACACTGTGATTCCTCAATATATCCCTTCTTTTTGTTCATTATTGTTCCTCAATGTATCCCTTCTTGTTTATTATTGTTTTCCCTTTATTTATTTTTTTTCAGTGATATATAATAAGCAAAACTTGTCGTCAAAAACAATATTTTAAAAAGTTTGTTAATAACAAATTTGTTTGTTTTACTCAAAAAGACTAAATTTGTTATTATTACAAAATATTTTCAAAGCGTTTCTTCAGAGCAAAGACTTCTTTCTTCTAAAAAAAATATAAAAGTGGTTTCATTAATTTTAACATTTTTTAAACATCAAAATACAGTGAAACTGCTTAAGAAACTTTTGTTTTTGCTGTTATAAGTAGATGACATAACTAAAAAAACAATAAATTTTAAATTTAGCAAAATAATATATAAAAATCTGCTTAAACAAAGTTTAGTCGTCAGAAAGAGTATTTTGAGGAGTTTTTTGATAATAAGTTAGCTTATTTTACTCAAAAAAAACCAAATTTGTTATTATTAAGAAATATTTTTGTAGCGTTTACACAGAGCAAAAACTCGTTTTTTATAAAAAATGCAGGAAATATTTAGTTGAAAAACTTACTTTTGTTTTTGTATTAGTTACTATTAAAAGACAAAATAAAAAGTCTTAAAAGACTTTAAATGACGAATAAAAAAATAAAAAAAATTAAATAAAACCTAGAATACGATTATTAAAAAGAAGATTAATAAAGAATTACATTTAAAATAACAACAAAAAGTAAAAAATTCTAATTAAGTATACAAAAAAAATATTTTATAAAAATTTAGAACTGACACATGAATGAACACAAAAAATACGAATAAAAAAAGTTTGCCAAACACAGAAAACAAAGTTTAAAAAACAATGTTTAAAAAAAAAACAAAAGAAACTAAAATTGGACCAAAAACTTAAAAAATAACAACTGGAAATAAAAGAACAAGAAAAGACTGACGTAAAGAACAGAAAAAAATCTTCGAGAAAGGAAAAGTTTCTTTATTTGTTTAGAAAATTTTTAGAATTGTTAATTTTTGTAAATTACTGTATTTTCTTAATTATTTTTTGGTTTAAAATCGTGTTTGTTGATTAAATTTGGGTCAGAAGTGTTAAAAGCTCATCTAAATTCTTGTTTTAACTAAAAAAAAGTGTTTTTTCCTGACCAACTTGTAACATTCGTGACAAAATTAAATACTTTTTTAAATTGTTACTAAAGAAAGTAAACAAATTAGATATAAATAAATTAATTACTTAATTAGAAATTAATAAAATTACTTTCACTTGTCGCAACTGTAAATATTTATTACCTCTAATTGTTGTAGAATTAACCACAAAACACAGATTTTTCGAGGTAAATCACGTGATGTGACATTTAAATTTTGTTTACAATTGTTAAAAAAACGGTTTTTTTTTTAATTCTAAAGACAAGCAGTTATAGTAACGGATTTCGAAATTTTTATTGTTATATTAATCAAGCTTGTTAATAATTTTGAAAAAAAAGCTGATTTCAACAAAATTAATAAACAATTCTGACTGAAAAAATTTTTTGTTTTTTGAGCTACATAATTAAAATAAAGCGACAATTTTCCTTGTTTTCCTCATCTGACTAAGAATCTGGTTGTCCTTTGATTCCATCTTACTACAAGATTTTCTGTTTTAATAACAAATAAAAATAATAATAAAAAAAGTGAGAAGATAATTGACGAAAAACAAGTTTTTGCAAGTACTTGCATTATGCAATTGAAATTATTCATAGTTAAAAATAGTGTAAAAACAGATTATCTGAATGTAATACATAAATTAGACAAAATTTTGATAAAAATGTAGTTCAAGTGTAGTCAAGGATTTGTATTTAATTAATTAATAAGAGCACTTGCAAAATTATTTTAAACGTTAGAAAATCTAATTAATCAAGACATTGAACTTCAATTAGTGGCAATGAAATAATTAATTAGTAGAAATTTTTGGTGAGAGTGACCTTGGCCGTTAAAAAATAATATTGACGTTCAAATAGATAAAAAGCTACTGCAATTGCAACAAAGTAGAGTTTTTTTCTCTTTATTCTCAAGTTTTTTGTTTAATTATCTTATTATAGTATTTTATGGACGTATTATTCGACTGTAATTACGTCAGATAATAAATATTGTCATAAATGCAAGCCGATTGAAAAGCTACTTAACGACATTTTAATTCAAATGAATTTATTCTCTATATTTAGATATTTGTTTTACTATTTATTTTATCTCTTCTCACTTATCAGTTATCACAATTGTTTGTTTTTTTAAATTTGCTTAATTTGATACCCAAAACCGTATAGCCCATGGCAAAAAATTGTATTTTTCCACTATTTAATCACAGAAAAACCAGTTTGTACCTAAAACCCAAACTTGATTAAAATTCAATCATGATAGAGTCCAAAAATAGTTCAAAATAGCTAACTGTACGTAAGAGCTTTGTGTGATTTCCTGAATAAATAACTTCTTCTATTTCAAAATCTGAATCACGTAATTGTTTATATCTTAGTGAGATAAGAGAGGTTAAAGTTGTGTGCACAATACGCACCAGATTTAGCTCCAATTAAGTAATTCTTGTGAGAAAATCGGCTGAGATTTTGATAAATTTTTGAAGAAATCCGGGTCAAGGGTAGGGGAAAGCGGGGAAAATGGCGACGGTTTTGATAACCTCAACGAAATTTCAGTGTCATTGCTAAGGTTTAGAGAGTTTTTCTTGAATTTACTTGAAATTGCTTTAATAAGGTTGTGTGATTGCTTCATTGTGTTGAAAACTGAAAATTTTGCTTATTTTATCACTGAAGAAAAACAGAAAGACTAAACAATAATAAACAAAAAGAAGGGATACAATGAGGAATCACAGTGCTGCCAATATATCTACCTACAGTGAATTTAAGGATTCAAAAATAAAAAACACAAAAATCTTGTTTTTGTGCTAAGAGGTCAAAGAAACATTTATAAATTTTGGTAAACACTAGATTAAACCAAATTCAGTTTGTTTTCTTTTGAGTAGACTGAATTTGAAATCTACTGACGTCATAAACAAAGTATAGCAACCATTAATGCTGAGTTTAGTCTAATAACAAGTAATTACGGATTGGCTTTTTATTTCAACACTTAAGAATCATAAATGACATGTTCTGAATTCGTACATATTTTTACAGATATGGCTTTTAGGAGGCGGCAAATTCTCTTTTTCTATTTTATAATTATTTTTAAATAAAATATACATTTTTGCTAATAGTTATTGGTAGTTTGTGCTGTAAACAATGTTTTTTTTTAATTTTTTGTCTAAAATTTGTTGTAAAATTGTTATCAAAACAAGAATTTATATGAGCTTTTAACACTTTTGACCTAAATGTAATCAACAAATACGATTTTAAACCAAGAAATTATTAAAAAAATACAGTAATTTACAAAAATTAACAATTCTAAAAATTTTCTAAACAAATAAAGAAACTCTTTCTTTCTCGAAGATTTTTTTCTGTTTTTTACGTCAGTCTTTTCTTGTTCTTTCTCTTCCAGTTACCGTTTTTTATGTTTATTTGGCCCAATTTTAGTTTCTTTTGTTCTTTTTTTAAATATTGTTTTTTAAGCTTTGTTTTCTGTTTTTAACAAACTTTTTTTTAATTCGTATTTTTTTTCATTCATGTGTCAGTTCTAAATTTTTATAAAATATTTTTTTGTTAATCCGAATTTACAACAGTTAATTAGAATTTTTACTTTTTGTTCTTATTTTAAATGTAATTCTTTAATCTCTTTTTAATAGTCGTATTTAGAGTTTTATTTAAATGTTTTTATTTTTTTAATCGTCATTTTTAAAGCTCTTTTGAGGCTTTTTATTTTGTCTTTCAATAGTAACTAATACAAGAACAAAAGTAATTTTTTCAACTAAACATTTTATTTTAAACTTTTCAATAATATTTTTATTTTTCTAGAATCTAACTTTGATTTTGTTTTCTTTTAAATTTTACTTTTTATTTTTCTATCGCAGATTTTCCTGTTCTTTTTTCTTAAGTATTTTGTTTAAAAAATTGTTAAAATTCGAAGTCACTTCTGCATTTTTTATAAAAAACGAGTTTTTGCTCTGTATAAACGCTTCAAAAATATTTTTTTGTAATAACAAATTTGGTTTTTTTGAGTAAAATACGCTAATTTCTAAAAACAAACTTTTCAAAATATTGTTTCTGACGACTACATTTTATTTAAGAGTATTTTGGTATATTATTTTGCTAAATTTAAAACTTATTGTTCTTTCATTTACGTCATCTACTTAAACAGCAATAACAAAAGTTTCTTGAGTAGTTTCACTGCATTTTAATGTTTAAAGAAGGTTAAAATTAGTAAAATCATTTTTATATTTTTGTAAGTAGCATAAAACACTTCAAAAATAATTTTAAAAATTTTAAATTTTGTTTTTTTGAGTAAAACAAACTAATTTGTTATTAACAAACTCTCTAAAATATTATTTTTGCCGACTAAATTTTTGTTTAAGAGTCTTTTTGGTATTATTTTGCCAAATTTAAAATTTACTCTTTTTCTTAATTACAACATCAAAAACAAAAGTTTCTTGAGCAGTTTCACTGTATTTTGATGTTGAAAAAAATGTTAGAATTATAAAAATTGCTTTTAAAATTTGTTTTTTACAAGAAACAAGTGTCAAAAAAATGTATTTTTGCAAAACAGGTTTTTTAGTTTGAGTAAATCAAGAAATCTAGTAAATTTTAGAATACTTTGTATTTCAAATGATTTTTAATCAAATTCAAGTCGTAAAATTCAACGATTTTTTTATTAATGAATTTCCACAATTTGCAATAAATTCTTAACATTTTCTTATCAACAATTTCCTGGAACTTCAAAGTCAATTTATTTTTATAAATTATCTGTCGTTTTTTATAATAATCTGTATAGTTATTTAAGTTTAAAATATTTTCTTGAATGATAAACCAATCACCAGTCGTAAGTGTAGTGATTATCATACGTAAATATTACTAATAATAAAAAAAAATTTCGTAAAAATAAAGATATAATCGCGCAATTATACAAAACATCTATAGTTAATATCAACACACGCCTGGAAATAATTTCTAAATTGCGTTTTCACGTCAAACTCACCGCATTTATAAATAAATAAATGAATTTTTTTGAATAAAAATTACTTCGTTCATTTGCAATTAAAACCCGTTCTTCCTCATCCACCTACATTTTTATTACCCTTGACAGCACCACAACCAAAATGATAATCCCGAAAATGGCCCAAGGCTTCTCAAAAACCTAGTGTCCATCCGAATCGGCCTTGGACCGGGCCCCCTTATCACAATAAACAAGTGCACATCGGGTACAAATTAGGGTCGTAAGATCAAGTCGGCACTGTACACTTTGTTCTCGATTTTTTTTTCAGGTCCGCAAACAAAACTTATCGCAATGACCGCCATTTAAATTATCGTTTTTCCCCTCAATTTATTAGGTTAAAGCGGCCGACTGCGATTTCAGTAATTCAGAGATGAGCGTGTAAGACGGGGTTTTGACGAAATTACCGGATTTTTTAAAAGTGCTTAATTGTTTGACAATCATGTTGAGTTTAGCGAGGTGTATGGTCATTTTCAGTGGTATTAGAGACATGTCAGCGAAAATGTACGAAGTTTTGATGAACTACAGAGGTGAGTGCTAATTTTTTACACAAAAAACAGCACATTTTTGCAAAAAGAAAAGATAGAGATAAAACAAAAAACAAAAAAAGAACAAGTAAACAGATCTTTTTAAAAAAACGCAAATTTTAACAAAAAAGAAATACAAGAAACAGATAAACATAAAACAACAAAACCGAAACAAAATTTTTTATATTGTCTTTGCTCCCTGACCTGCACATTTTACAATTTCCGATGTTTCTTGATTCCGTTTGACATTTCGTTTTAAAGTAGATCAAAACGTGAAAAGTGAAAGGAACACCTTAATTTTACAATAATTAGATATTTATTTACTAAATGGTCGTTTAAAGTAATTTATAATTAGTTTAAAGTTGGTTTTAACCGTAATTAAAATGCAATTTGGGAAATTTTGGTTTTGGCTCTTTGTTCTGAGAAAAAAAATTGTAAATAAAGATATGATAAAAACAAGTTTTGTAGGAAACAAATATAAGGAAGAAAAAAAAACAACTTTTATGGGAAACAAATACGTAAAAAATACAAGGAAGAGAAAAAAAGGTCATCTTGTCTCTAAATGACGCACAAGTGGAATTCAAAATATTTAAAATTTAGATATTTTGCAATTACTAAATAATTTTTTAAACAAATAATATTTCAATCAATCAAATCTACCAGAGTTTTGGCGCCTCATGTTGTGTTTAAAAAAACAATAAACCATAACGGCTTTAAAAGTGTGACAGAAAGTATAATTTTCCGCCCTAGAGCAAAAAATTTCGTTTTATATCTCTCTTTTAGGTTTTTACATGTTTTTCCTATTTTGAACAACAATCAAAATAAAAAACAGTCATTTGTGGCTAGATCAATTAGTTCGATTGTTTTTCAACGTATGTCTTAGATTAGTTATAATGTTTTCTGTCTGTTACTACTTTAAAATTACAAAAATAAATGACCAAAACCAATTGAGTTTACTATAAATGCCCGAAATTATATTTTCCGTTTACGAAGCCAAAAATGAATCAGAACAGCCCTAAAACTGTGACAGAAAGTGTCATTTTCCGCCCTGGAGCAAAAAATTTCGTTTTACGTCTCGGTTTTTACTGCTTTTTGCAAAATTATATTTTTGCCTATTTTAAACAACAATCAAAATTCAAAAAACAGTCATTATAGTCAGATCAATTAGTTCAATTGTTTTTCAACGTATGTCTTAGATTACATTTAACGTTTTCTGGCTGTTACAACCACAAAATTGCAAAAATAAATACCCAAAAACAATTGGGCTTACTACAGATGCCCAAAATTATATTTTTTGTTTACGAATCATAGCAACCCTAAAAATGTGACAAAAAGTCTTATTTTCCGCTCTAGAGCAGAAAACTTCATTTTATGTTTCGGTTTTTTCTATTTTTTACAAAATTAAGTTTTGCCTACTTAGAAGATTATTCAAAATAAAAAAACAGTCATTTTTGGTTAGATCAATTAGTCCAATTATTTTGCAACGTATGTCTTAGATTAATTATCACATTTTCTGTTTGTTATTGTTTTAAAATTAAAAAATAAATGGCCAAAAACAATTGGGTTTACCATAAATCCCCGAAATTATATTATTTTGTTCTAAAACAAAAATAAACCATAAAAATGTGACATAAAGTATCATTTTCCGCCCTAGAACAAAAAATTTTGTTTTAAGTTTTTTACAAAATTCAATTTTTGTCTACTTAAAACATCAAAATGTAAAAGTCATTTGTGATTAGATCAATAAGTTTATTTGTTTTTCAACGTATGTCTTAGATTAATTATAATCCATCAGCTCTAAAAGTGTGACAAAAAGTCTTATTTTCCGCTCTAGAGCAGAAAACTTCATTTTATGTTTCGGTTTTTTACTATTTTTTACAAAATTATGTTTTTGCCTACTTACAACAACAATCAAAATAAAAAAACCGTCACCTGTTGTTAGATCAATAACTTCATTTGTTTTTTAACGTATGTCCTAGATTAATTATGACATTTTCTGTCTGTTATGCGCCAAAAAGTCTTATTTTCCGCTCTAGAGCAGAGAATTTCGTTTGACGTTTCGGGTTTTTTACAACTTTCTACAAAATAATTTTTTTTCTCTCTTTAGAACATCAAAATAAAAAAAACAGTTATTTATGTTCAGTTTCGGTGTTTTTCAACGTATATCTTAGATTGAATAAATCATAACAGCCTTAAAAATGTAACAGAAAGTATTATTTTCCGCCCTAGAGCAAAAAATTTTGTTTAACTTTTCGCTTTTTTACTAGTTTTTTACAAAAAAAAACAGTTATTTGTGGTTAGTTTCGTTGTTTTTCAACGTATGTCTTAGATTAATTATGACATTTTCTGTTTGTCACTGTTTTAAAATTACTAAATTAAAAGCCCAAAAACAATTGGGTTTATTTCAGACGACCAAAATTGTTTTACTTTGTTTTTAAAAACGCAAATAAATTCTGACAGCTGTAAAAGTGTAACACAAAGTCTTATTTTTCCGTTCTAGAGCAAAAAATTTCGTTTCAGTTTCGGGTTTGTTTCTACTTTTTACAAAATTAATAATAAATCAATAAAAACGGTCATAACCGTTGTTTTCAAAACGAAAATAAACCATAAAAGCCTTTAAAATGTAGCAGGAAGTATCACTTTCCCTTCTAGAGCAGAAAATTTTGTTTTCCGTTTTTTGCATTTTTCAGCAAATTACCTTTTGGTCTACTTAAAATCAGTCAAAAAAAGACCTTTTAATCACGTAAACTTTCGAAATTTATTTCAGCCCTTATATTCGGCTTTTATCCGGCTCGAAGGACCATAATATTTTAAAAAAACTGTCTGCTTTGGTTCTAAAATTTTATTAAAAACACAAAAGTCTACTACAAAAAAAAAATACTAAAATTTTTGTTTACATCCGGCTCAAAGGCCCATAAAATTAAAAAAACTGTCATTTCGAGTTCTAAAATTGTATTAATTTTTTTTTAAATAAATATTTTATAAATCGGATATTCTATTACTTAGGAACTTACCCTTTTTCGTCTAAAAATAAACTAAAAGTATTAAAACTGCTGTAAAAATGTGACAGAAATTATAATTTACGACCCTTGGGCAGAAAATACTATTTTAATACAGGTAAAGAGAGTCAGTAGCGTTAGTCCAAGTTTAATTCATTCTTTTACAGTTTTGAGGTGCTAATACCTTCTTTTTGTCCTTGTGACATAATATACCATTTATTCATTAATTTAAACATACTGTATAAACGACAGTTAGTAGCGTCAGCTCAAGTTTAATCAATTTTTCTCAATTTTTTTCTGTTTCTATTTTCTTTAAAATTAAAAAATAAAAAGCTAAGAGATTCTTTATTTTTCAGAATATAACCGATGACATTCCCTAATTTTGAGTCAGAAAAGAGAGAACAAAAACAAAATATAAAAAAAACAAAATAAAAAAATAATCAAGACAAGAAAAGAGAAAATCAATGAAAACACAGCATCTACATCTGTACCTTACCTACTATAAACAAGAATTTATTTGATCACTCAATATACTTAATAAAGTAATTTTCGAATTGTTTTTTTTATTACGTAGCATAAAAATAACTCGAAACTATGTCAGATATAATCAGAGCGAGGCCTAAAAATTAAAATTGACCCATTTCTCAATGTTTCAATTGCATAATATTTATATAAACAAAATCAGAAATCAATATTTTTGATTAATTTTCAGTTATCTCTTCTTATCTCGTTTTGACTAGCTAATAATAACTAAGTTAGACTATTTGAAATAGTTTTTTTTCGTGAAACAAATGACTTTTCAAAGAACCCGATTGTGTAATAAATATTTTTTTCTGTTCTACTAATTAAAGACAACAATTAATAACAATGATAATCTCGTTTCAAGAAATATTTAACATTTGACCTCTGCTCTCAACAAACTCCTAATTTATTTTTATTCGGATTTAAGCTTTGTAAATTATCAGAAATCTTTTTTTTTTTGCTTGCATTGACCTGCCATAATTCTTGATGAACTCATAACAATAAACATCTTATGAAACTTGATTTTTTTTTGGAAACTGACCATGGCAGTATTTTGTAATTTTTGAAAGATTCAAAAAGGAAAAAAATCCGATAAATGTCGGTCTGATGCAAAAGCGGAACGTTTACCAACTAATCACATTAATTAAATGTCAGAATTATTGATAACATGGCAAATGTTATCATTTGACCTGTCTGTACTTTAATCTATTTTGCACATTTCTGCAGAAACGTGACGAGGATGTAGAACAGTTTTTGATTTTTTTTTGGGTTAGACGTGACGTCAAATTATCAATTTGAAAAAATCTTAGAAGAGTTTTTCTGACCTTTAGATGACTTGAAGACAATCTGTTATCGGATCTGTCGCTTCTTATCAGGACTGTCGTCATATTCGAAACTAATTTTGGATGTGGCAAAGGTCGCAAAAAGTGCACAAACAGATTTTGAAATTAATAAAACAAAATCTAAAATAATAAAATATTTAATAGCACTAGAAGTAGAAAACACAATTATTACAAAATAAATAAAGAAGAAATGCAAAAACATTTAAAAATTGTAGTAAAAACGGTTTAAAAAGAACGGAAAACAATCTAGAACGGTTAAAAAATAACAGAAATAATAATAATAAACGAAATAGTTGAAATAGATATGAAATCTAAGAAGCAGCATCTAGAATTTATCTATAATTCAGCTGAAACAACAAAAATCTAGAAAACTTAGATAGAACAACGAAAAGGATAACACTACTAAAGCAGAATCTTCGAATTATAGAATATAAAACAACAAAATTTAAAACAAAATACAGAATAGAATCAAAGAATTTTTATTACCTTTGCAAATAGAAGATTCTATTCTAGATTTTCTTTCTTTGTGTCTTAGATTTTACGATTTCTACTTTGAGCAAAACAACAAAATCTAGAGCAAATAAGAGAATAAAATCAAAGAATTTCTAGAATCTAGAAAGCTTAAATAAGACAACAAAAATAATACACTACTGAAGCAGAATCTAGAATATAGATTGTAATCTTTCTCTACGTAGAATCTATTCTAGCTAAAACAAAGTCTAAAGCACAAAATAAAATCAAAGAATCTCTGATAGCTTTGCATAGAATAGATTCTATTCTAGATTTCTTTTCTTTCTGTTTTAAATTTTATAAATTTTATTTTTTACAAACAATAGAATTTAGAATACAATAAAACGTAAATTATAAACAGGCGTAAAATAGAATTATTTTAGACTTATTTTTGTATCTGTTATCTCTAGAATCAGAAGACTTAGATAAGACAACAAAAAAAATTGTAGGTTCTGAGGCAAAATCTAGAATATAATTTACAGTAAAATATTAGAAGATAGATTGTAATCATTACACAAATAGAGATTTTCTTCTAACTAAAACAACAAAATCTAGAATAGAATTTAGAGCAAATAAGTATAAAAAATCAAAGAGTTTCTAAAATTTAGAAGATTTAGGTAAGACAACAAGAAGAATAACACTACTAAAACAGAATCTAGAATATAGATTGAATCGTTGAATATATTTTAGCTAAAACAAAGTCTAGAACAAAGAGAGTCTAGATTTTATAATTTCTACTTTGAATAAAACAGCAGAATCTAGAATACAATCAAATTTAAATTAGAAACAAATATAAAATTGAATTATTTTAGATTTATTTTGATATTTATTATATCTAGAATCTAGAAGAATATAAATAGAACAACAAAACACAACAGCGTCTAGAATAAAAAAAATAAAATGAGAATAGTTTTTCTCTAGAAGTAGACTTTATTCTAGCTAAAAAATAAAATCTAAAATGAAATCTAGAGCAATACAGAATAGAATCAAATAATTTCTGATAGTTGTTATTTAGAATCTAGAATTTCTAGGTGAAATAACACTTTGAAACGAAAACTAGAAAAATATAGTAAAGTAAAAGTAAAGTCTAAACAACAAAATCTAAAAAAAAAATAGAGCAAAGTATAGAATAAAATCAAAAGATTTTTTATAATTTAGGGCAGATTTTGTTCTAGATTATTATTTCTGTTTCTTAGATTTATTAAGTCAGACAGATTCTATAATTTTTGCTTTAAACAAAACAAAAAAATCTAAAATAGAAACAGATACAGAATAAAATTTAAATTTTATTTCAGACTTATTTTAGCGTCTTTTACCTGAAATGTAAAAAACTTAGAAATACAAATGCATAATACTATTAAAACAGAATCTAGAATATAATTAATTTGAAGAAATAGAAACGAAGACTAAGAAAGAGAGCGTCTAAAATTAAAAATATAACCCTTGTCTACTAGTTCTACTAGAGAAGATTCTAATCTAGGATGTTATATCTATCATAGATTTTTAAAATTGGATGCAATCTAGAATTTTTACTCTAAAATATTAGTTTTATAAAATCTCGAAAAGCAGTCTACATCTAGAATTTGAAACATAACAAAACAACAAAATAAAAACAGCTGAAAATAGAATTTAAAATTTGTTTTAATCTTTGTTTTATTAGATTTTGTTTATTTTTTTATAATTAGTTTAGTATTTGTAATCTAGAATTATCTAGAAAAATAATACTTTAAAGAAACAAAAAAAAACAAAAAATAGAACGAAATCTAGAATTTTTTTCTTTTAAATAGAAACAGATTATATTAATTATTTAGCAAAAATTAAACAAAGAATTTTAAAGACGACAAAAAACTCAAACGTAAGAAATAAAAACAATTGAAATATTTATTTACAAAATAATTTAAAAATTTGTTGATCATCTTGATAGCTGCAGATCTGCCAAGAGATCAAATTTAAATTTTTACTGAATTTTTTAGGAGAAAAAAGCATAAGAAATAGGCAGGAATAGTCCAGGTTTTTTCTCGAAAATAACATCAACAAAGTAGACTTTAAAATGAACACAAATATGTAGTAAAAAAATTGTAAAAACAGCGGGAATAACAACAAAATAACATAAAAAACACAAGAGAAATGCTGCTTGATTGTCTTTTAGACAGTGGTGTAATACATTGGGTTTGATTATTAAAACACTGGAGATTTATTTAACAAATTTATTGCAACAATTAATAAAATAATCTCGTTTATTTTAAAAAAATTAAAGAGTGTCACTTTGGACTCACAATTGTTTACAAAAATCGTAAAATCATAAAGTGTTTTATAACAGTTTAGGAAGAAATCGACGTTAATTATTATAAAAAAAATATTTTTATTAAAATTGCAATAAAACGATTACTTTTGGCTTCAAAAGTTTATTAAAAACCCGAAAATTAGCGTTTTTAAGAATGAGAAGCAAGAATTTTGTAAAACATCCGGCTCGAAGGACCAGAAAATTAAAAAAAACTGTTGCTTTGGGCTCCAAAATTTTATTAAAAATTTGTAATATACATTTTCAAAAGTCAAAAAAGAGAAATATTGTAAATTGCCTCTCCAACTGGCTCAAAGAACCAAAAACTATTCAAAAACGTAAAAATAAGAATTTTTAAAAATCGAAAACAAGAATATTATCTTTAACAACAAAAAAATTGTTGTAATGTTTTTTATTGTGTTATAATAAAATCAATTACCCATAACATGCTTAAAACATATTAATTTAAATAAAAATGTAATTATAATTAGCAAAAAACTCTATTGTAAAAATAAATCTAATTACGTAAATAGCATAATTAATTTAAATAAATTAAAAGTCTTCACAGAAAAAACGTTAAATCCGGTTTAAACTTTTTTGGTTTAAATTGAAACTCGACAGACTTGTATATTAACAACGAATAATTGTTTAAATTTTGAAATTGTTTTCTAACAATTTTTAAGACAGAAACGTGAGTAGTACCGGTTTTAAACTGCAAGCCAATCTATGTAGATCTAGATTAAAATTGACAGCTGATTAATATTAATTAATATTAATTAAAACAGTTTACTATATTATATTGCCAAATTTCTTGAGGGTTTAAAACCGCCTTAAAACCCGCCTTTCACCCCGGAAATGTCTCCATTTCCTCAATCCCCAAAATTCTGGAAAAAGTCTGTCCTTCATCAGCTTGACCTCCTCACTTCCCTCGCCCCAAACAAAAATTTTTTCGCAACCTCTCTAGGCCATCGGAAAGTTTTCCAAACAATTATTACTAATTATCCAGCCGACTTCGATGCACTTTAAGGAAAATTACAATGACAGAAAAACATCAATTACGCACTGCCAGTTTTTAATTCACGACGTAACAGATATTTTTCCTTAATTGCATCCGGAGCGACGAAATTTTTCGGAAAAGGTTAGCCGCTTTTCGCTCGTTATTATAATTAGTAATTAATGGATCACAAGGTTTTTTGTTCGTTGAACTCTCAACTTCCCCAAGAAAAAGAAAAAACGTGAGGGCTTAATTATTTTTTTGAGGTCATGTTCTAAGTGACATTCGGGTTTTGTGCAAGATTTTTCAACGAAGATATCCTTAAATGGGAGAAATCGTTGGCGCAAGGACAAGGCCTAGACCTCTGATTTGAACCCATTTCTACCATTTCTAATAATTAACAAAATTCAAGTTCGTAGAAATTTTTGAAAAATTTCAAAAGAAAAACTAAATTTTCAAAAAAAAATTTGTGTATTTTTTACTGAAAATTGTTGTAATTAAGAGTAATTAATTGCTACTTAAATTATCTAATTAAAACAGAGATAAAAAGTCGATTTTCTCGAGTTATTTGGTTTTTATCATTCCAGAAATATCTTTTTAATTTATTATTAATAATAACTAATTTGTTTACATAGAAAAATGTCATTTTCGTCTTTCTCTACCAAGGGGTAGAGAATAAACAAACAATTGATAAATAATATTAATTATCAGGAGTCTAAATCTGAAACAAAAACAATTTTTGTTTTTTATTCAATTTTTGTTATTAAAAGCATTTTTATTATCTCAGAAATATTTTTTACATTATTATTAATAATAACTAATTTGTTTAAATAAAATAATGTTATTTTCAGCTTTCTGTACCTCTCTAAATAGATAAATAAATAATAAATGATATCAATTATCAGAAATATAAATCTGTAATCAAAGCAATTTTTGTTTATTTATTCTTCTTTATCTTTTCACTTTTATTATTATCAAAAGCTTGAGTAAATATTCCCATTTTTATTAAAACGAAACCAGTAATCCTTGATCAAGAGTAGGAAATATTTTTTATTTAGGAAAATTTTTGCGTGGAACTGAACTTCATCACGCTATCTTTCATAATAATAATGATAAATAATTTAAATAAAATTGCAAATTAAAAAAAAATTAAAAAGAGACTTAAGGAGCCTTTATCAGTATCAGAGATAATTATTGTATTTTTTGAGAGAACACATCTGGCTTAAAAAACAATACAATAAATTAATAAATAAATAATGTAAAAAAACTAATAACACAGTTGTGGGATGTTGAATTTGGTAAAATTAAGTCGTTTTTAATTTTCAAAATTTGTTTTTTTAAGCCAGATCTGTCCTCTCAAAAAATGCAATAATTATCTGTAACACCGATAAAGGCCCCTCAAGTCTCTCATCAATAGAGTTTTTTTTGCTAATTATAATTACATTTTTATTTAAATTAATATGTTTTACGCATGTTATGGGTAATTGATTTAATTATAACACAATAAAAAATATAACAACAATATTTTTTTATTGTTAAAGATAATATTCTTGTTTGTTTCAAAAATTCTTATTTTTACGTTTTTGAATAGTTTTTGGTTCTTTGAGCCGGTTGGAGGGGCAATTTACAATATTTCTCTTTTTTGACTTTTGAAGATGTATATTACAAATTTTTAATAAAATTTTGGAGCCCAAAGCAACAGTTTTTTTTAATTTTCTGGTCCTTCGAGCCGGATGTTTTACAAAATTCTTGCTTCTCATTCTTAAAAACGCTTATTTTCAGGTTTTTAATAAACTTTTGAAGCCAAAAGTAATCGTTTTATTGCAATTTTGTTATAAACATAGTAAAAATATTTTTTTATAATAATTAACGTCGATTTCTTCCTAAACTGTTATAAAACACTTTATGATTTTACGATTTTTGTAAACAATTGTCAGTCCAAAGTGACACTTTTTAATTTTTTTAAAATAAACGAGATTATTTTATTAATTGTTGCAATAAATTTGTTAAATAAATTTCCAGTGTTTTAATAATCGTAACCAATCCATTACTCCACTGTCTAAAAGACAATCAAGCAGCATTTCTCATGTGTTCTTTATGTTGTTATTCCCGCTGCTTTTACAATTTTTTTACTACATATTTTTGTTTATTTTAAAGTCTACTTTGTTGACGTTATTTTAGAAAAAAAATCTGGACTATTCTTGTCTATTTCTTATGCTTTTTCTCCTAAAAATTTCAGTAAAAATTTAAATTTGATCTCTTGGCAAATCTGCAGCTATCAAGGTGATCAACAAATTTTTAAATTATTTTGTAAATAAATATTTCAATTGTTTTTAATTCTAACGTTTGCGTTTATTTATTGTCTTTAAAATTCTTTGTTTAATTTTTACTATTTCATTAAATATTGTAATAATTATTATTAATAATATAATCTGTTTCTATCTAAAAAAAAATAATAGATTTTGTTCTATTTTTTAGTTTTTTTGTTGTTTTTTAAAATATTATTTTTGTGATATTACGCTTTTTAGATTCTATAGAACAAATACTAAAATAGTTTAAAAAAATTTTCTTTAAAGTTCTTAAAACTAATACTTCCAATTAAAAAAATTAGTAAAAATGTTATCTTCAGCTTCCGAAATCAGTAAAATTAGGTCTGTCGATTATAAAACTAATAAAATGTCGCTTCTAATTTTCAAAATCTGTTTTTGTTATTAAATTTTGTTAAAAAAATGTATTTTTACTTTTGAAATTGTAAAATTTTATTTAAAGATTTTAAAATTAATCAAAATTTGTTTTTTTATTAAAAACTTTTAAAAAATATTATTTCTGGTACTTTAAACTAGCAAAAATGCTGGCTTTTAGCTACTAAAATTAGTAAAATTAATTCTGTGGATCTCAGAATTAATAAAATATTGTTTTTGGTTTTTAAAATTATAACATTCTATCTAGAAACTTCAAAAATAATAAAACAAAGCTTCTGACTATTAAAATTTGTTTTTAAATTCAAAAATTGTTAAATAATTGACTTCTAATTTTCAAAATTAAAAAAACGTTTCTTCTGACTATCAAAATTTGTTTTTTTATTTAAAATTTCTTGAAAATATCATTTCTGGTTCTTAAAACGGGTAAAAAATTTGTTTTCACACTTCTAAAATTAGTAAAATTAATTCTGTAGATTTCAGAATTTAGAAAATGTTGTTTTGGATTCTCAAAATTTCAAAATTTGTTTATTTACTTAGATATTGTTAAAAAATAAAAAAAACTGTTTTTAAAATTATAATATTCTATCGAAAAATGTCAAAATTAATAAAACGGAGTTTCGAATATTAAAATTATTTTTTTTATTTCAGAAACTTCAGAAACTTGTAAAAATGTTATCTTTAGCTCCTAAAATTAGTAAAACTAAATCTAAACATTATAAAAAAAATTATTTTTGTTTGTTGGAATTGTAAAATTTTATCTATAGATTTCAAAATTAGAACGTAGAACGTAGATTTTGACTACCAAATTTGTTTTTTATTTAAAGATTGTTAAAAATATTAATTCTAATTTACAAAACTAGTAAAAATCATGTCTTTGGCTTCTAAAATTAATAAAATTAAGTCTGTAAATTTTAGAATTAATAAAATGTCGCGTTTGGTTCTCAAAAATTTGTTTTTATTAAAAAATTGTTTAAAAAAAATACTTCTAATTTCCAAAACTAGTAAAAATGTTTTTGGCCTATAAAATTAGTAAAATTTAATTTCTAGAAATTTCTTTATATTTAAAAACTAAAATAATATAAATGTAAACACAGGTTTTTGACAGTTATAGTGACAAGGTCCTTGAATTTATTTAAATAAAACTGTAGTGGCAACCCTGATTTTTCTTAATTTATTTCGAAAAAAGGACATTCAAAAATAAACAATAATCAAGTTTAAATTGAAAATAATAATTTTATAAGACAAAAACAAGAGAGAATAACATGAATTAACAGTTTAAAGAATTGTTGCTAGACAAAAGTGCCAAATTTGTTTAAACAAGATAATTACAGAAGTATAAAAAACGCAATATTGTATTCGTAATTAAATTCCAATAAAAACAAATTAAATTTAATTAATATTTTTGTTATCAATGAATTGACAGACCCTGAAAACCGCCATTCAATGCCTACTCAGCTTATTATTTGTATTTCAATAAACAAAATAACAGTAATAACGCTAATTAAAAATTACAAATACGCATTTTATCAAATAAACAAAAAAATTTATTTAATTATCTGAAGATCCTTTCATTGTTATTCAATTTGATGAAATTGTGCGTAAAAGCCTTCTTTACGCAACTAGAGCATAAAATAATGTCTCAACAATCCAATTTATTTATGTTTTAATATTATTAAAATTGTGTTTTGACCCCAATCGAATTTTTACACTTCTCTTTATGTTCATTATCAAATTTCAATTATTACAGTACTTTTTGCTTTCTAATTCTGAAGTAATCTTGACATAATCTTGATATAATACAATAACAAATGACATAACACCTGAAATAGTTTATTTCTTTCCCTAATTCCCTCAAAAAACCCACCTCAACCTCAATCACTCAAAATCGTTAAATTTTTTGCCCTCAATGACGTCAAACCGGACAAAAACGCTAATTGTGTGAAAGAATTCACCCTCGAGCGGCTCACTCCGGGACCATCTTTCTCTAATCATCAAAAATTTCGCCAGATCCGGTCCCGGCTGAACGGAAAGCTTCCAAAAGAATCTGTGGTTGCACCGTTAATATCTCTTGTCTGGGTTTCCCCATCGAAATTGGTCCTTGCGGTGTGTCCAGATTTTTATTATTTACGGGTGATGAAAAACCAAGTTTGACATCAAAGTTTTGCCACTATAACCGTCAAAAATCTGTATTTATATTTACACTATTTTAGAATTTAAACTATTACTGAAAGCTTAGTTTTACAAATCAAAAGTAAAATTTTTAACAAGTTTTAAATAAAAAACAAATTTTAGAAACTAGAAACTATATTTTACTAATTTTGAAAGCTGAGGACCTAATTATACTAATTTTAGAAGCTAAAAACAACATTTTATTTGTTTTAAAACACAATTTTTAAATAAAAAAAACAATTTTCATAGTCGAAGCTACGTTTTACAAATTTTAAAATCTATAGAAGAAATTTTACAATTTTAAATTTGAAAATAAAATTTTTAAATTTACAGAATTAATTTTACTAATTTTAGAAGTTAGAAAACAAATTTTTTACCCGTTTTAAGAACCAGAAATGATATTTTTAAGAAATTTTAAATAAAAAAACAAATTTTGATAGTCAGAATAAACGTTTTTTTAATTTTGAAAATTAGAAGTCAATTATTTAACAATTTTTGAATTTAAAAATAAATTTCAGTAGTCAGAAGCTTTGTTTTATTATTTTTAAAGTTTCTAGATAGAATGTTATAATTTTAAAAACCAAAAACAATGTTTTATTAATTCTGAGATCCACAGAATTAATTTTACTAATTTTAGTAACTAAAAGCGAGCATTTTTGTAGTTTAAAGTACCAGAAATAATATTTTTAAAAAGTTTTTAATTAAAAAACAAATTTTGATTAATTTTAAAATCTTTAAATAAAATTTTACAATTTCAAAAGTAAAAATACATTTTTTTAACAAAATTTAAGTAACAAAAACAGATTTTGAAAATTAGAAGCGACATTTTATTAGTTTTATAATCGACAGACCTAATTTTACTGATTTCGGAAGCTGAAGACAACATTTTTACTAATTTTTTTAATTGGAAGTATTAGTTTTAAGAATTTCAAAGAATTTTTTTTTAACTATTTTAGTATTTGTTATCTAGAATCTAAAAAGCGTAATATCACAAAAATAATACTTTAAAAAAACAACAAAACAACTAAAAAATAGAACAAAATCTATTATTTTTTTTAGATAGAAACAGATTATATTATTAATATTAATTATTACAATATTTAATGAAATAGTAAAAATTAAACAAAGAATTTTAAAGACGATAAATAAACGCAAACGTTAGAATTAAAAACAATTGAAATATTTATTTACAAAATAATTTAAATATTTGTTGATCACCTTGATAGCTACAGATCTGCCAAGAGACCAAATTTAAATTTTTACTGAAATTTATAGGAGAAAAAGCATAAGAAATAGGTAAGAAAAGTCTTAGATTTTTTTCTCAAAAATAACGTCAACAAAGTAGACTTTAAAATAAACAAAAATATGTAGTAAAAAAATTGTAAAAGCAGCGGGAATAACAACATAAAAAACACAAAAGAAATGCTGCTTGATTGTCTTTTAGACAGTGGTGTAATAGATTGGGTTTGATTATTAAAACACTGGAGATTTATTTAACAAATTTATTGCAACAATTAATAAAATAAACTAGTTTATTTAAAAAAAAAATAAAAAGGGTTACCTTGGATTCCCAATTGTTTACAAAAATCGGAAGATCATAAAGTGTTTTATAACAGTTTAGGAAGAAATCGATGTCAATTATAATTAATAAAAATATTTTACTTTGTTTATAACAAAATTGCAGTAAAAATTACTTTTGACTTCAAAAGTTTATTAAAAACCTGAAAATAAGCATTTTTAAGAATGAAAAGCAAGAATTTTGTAAAACATCCGGCTCGAAGGACCACAAAATTGCAAAAAAACTGTTGCTTTGGGCTCCAAAATTTTATTAAAAATTTGTAATATACATCTTCAAAAGTCAAAAAAAAAATGTTGTAAATTGCCCCTCCAACCGGCTCAAAGAACCAAAAACTATTTAAAAACCGAATTTTTGAAAACCGAAAACATGAATATTATCTTTAACAATAAAAAAATATTGTTGTTATATTTTTTATTGTGTTATAATTAAATCAATTACCCATAACATGCGTAAAACATATTAATTTAAATAAAAATGTAATTGTAATTAGCAAAAAAACTCTATTGATGAGAGACTTGAGGGGCCTTTGTCGGTATTAGAGATAATTATTGCATTTTTTGAGAGGACAGATCTGGCTTAAAAAAACAAATTTTGAAAATTACAAACGACTTAATTTTATCAAATTCAACATCCCACAACTGTGTTATTAGTTTTTTTACATTATTTATTTATTAATTTATTGTATTGTTTTTTTAAGCCAGATGTGTTCTCTCAAAAAATACAATAATTATCTCTGATACTGATAAAGGCCCCTTAAGTCTCTCTTTATTTTTTTTTAATTTGCAATTTTATTTAAATTATTTATCATTATTATTATGAAAGATAGCATGATGAAGACCAGTTCCACGCAAAAATTTTCCTAAATAAAAATTTTTAACAAGTTTTAAATAAAAAACAAATTTTAGGAACTAGAAACTATATTTTACTAATTTTGGAAGCTAAAAACAACATTTTATTTGTTTTAAAACACAATTTTTAAATAAAAAAAACAATTTTATAGAAGAAATTTTACAATTTTAAATTTAAAAATAATATTTTTAACAATCTCTAAATAAAAAAGCAAATTTTGAGAATCAGAAGCAACTTTTTTCTGGCTTTGTAATCTACAGATTTAATTTTACTAATTTTAGAAGATAAATACAACATTTTTACTAGTTTTAGAAGCCGGAATTATTTTTTTTAGCAAAGTTTAAATGGAAAAAAAAATTGAGAACAAAAAGCGTCATTTAACTTTTACTAATTTCAATCAGCAGTTGCCCTGTTAACCTCTCTTGTCTGGTTTTCCCAGGTCCTTGCAATGCGCTCGAAATTTTCGTCAAAAATCCGGTTTTTCATTTTAATTAGTGTCCGGATACGTCATTTTTTTTCGTAACGGAATAAACAATCCGCTGTGACGTCAATCGCTGTGATTATAGGGAATCTGCACACAATAATCTTGAGAATCTTCCCATCGAGTGGGGTCAGATCTGGCGTAGGTGAAGGCCGCGAACCCTTTTTTTTTTGTGTTGTGACCTTGAGATTTTTGCGCAAATTTTTCGTTTAGGAAAAACAGATTTTATCAGAACGGAATTAGAAGATTACAAATACTTTGAAATTCTAATTCGAGGTGACCATGATTTTTGCGCTGGTATAATAATTATGGGTTGCAGTGATGGCCAAGGTGTTGGTGTTAAATGCGGAAATGAGGTATTCAACCTCAAATTTTTCACTCAAAACTAGAAAAAGCTATTATTTAGAATTTTGCTTTAAACATTGTTTACTTCTCGAGGCAAAACAGATATTTCAAAGCGCCTATTTAGGCCCTTAATTTCACACTGAAACAAAACTTGAGCTGACGCTATTAACTGCCCTTTTCTCTCTCATGTTCTGTTTATTCATGACAACAAAAAATTTTTTTTTGGCAAATTAGGTATAATTTTAATAAATAATCTGCATCTACTGAAAAGCACAATTATTTATTGTTATGTTAGAGCAATAAATAAATGCAAAACTATTTAAGTATTTAAGTTTGTCAATAAATAAAATCTAACCGCCATAAATTACAATAATAACTGTATTAAAAAAATAAAAAAAATTTAAATTTGATTATTTTTATTTAAATTAGTCTGACTGTTATTATCAATTTTTTATTTTCTGACAATTTTTTCTCAGTTCTTTTACAGTGTATTCACTATTTTTTGTTTGTTTTTGACATTCTTTGACTGTTTTTTGAGAATAGTTCCAGCTTAGAACAGTTTTTTTTATTTGTGTTTGTTTTTTGACAATTTTTTATATATTTTTTTGTTTATTTTTGTTTTATCATACATTTTTCAGTTTGTACGATTTTCGTTTATTTTTCTAGTTTTTTATGACAATTTTTGTAGTTTTTTAGTATGTAGCAGTTATTGACAATTACTTAAATTTTAACAAATTTTAATTCATTTTTTGACAATTTATAAATTGTTTTTAACTCTTTTTAAATAGTTTCTGTCAGATTTCAACATTTTTTTGTTTTTTCTTGACAATTTTTGGCTTGTTTTAAGTCCTTTGAGTCAGTTTTTGACAATTTTGTTGTTTTTAAAGATTTTCATACATTCGCTTTGTCACTTTTGTTTTTGACTGTTTAAAAAATATCAATTTTTTGTCATTTTAACGGTTCTTTATATTTTTTATAATTTTTAACCGTCAATTTTAAATGATTTTGACACTTTTTGAAGTAGTTCTTGTCACTTTCTGTCAGTTTTCAACAGGTTTTTAGTCATTTATTCACAGTTTTAGCTTGTTTTTTTTTTAATTTCTTGTTAGTCAATCTTGTTGTTTTTGACAGTTCTTACAGTTTTTTGTCTATTTTTTTTAAATTCTGAACGGTATTTTTATATTTTTTATGATTTTTCACAGTCATGGCAGTTTTTGTCATTTCTTCTTGATGTTTTTGACACTTTTTAAGTAGTTCTTGCCACTTTCTGTCAATTTTCAACAGGTTTTCTGTTATTTGTTGACAGTTTTGCGTCTGTTTTATCAGTTTTTGACAATCTTAATACAACTTTTGACAGTCTTTTGGATGTTTTTCTGACAATTATTCGTGTTTTGTAGCTTTATTATATATAATTTATTTTTTATTTTTATATACAGAGTGTTGTATCAATTTTACTTGCCAATAACTTGTCCTGACGCTACTTACTGTCTTATTCAACTCGTTATCTATTTAATTTAAAAGCACACAAAATTCGAATATTAATAAATAATTTAGATCTACATAAAAGCAAAAATATTAATTAAAATAATAATTGTTATGATTAATTAGAGCGTATGGCAACAAGGTTAGAGAAATTTCGGAAATTTGTGATAATTCCTAAATAAGGAATTGATGGCCGTTGAAGAAATAATGTCAAGTTTCCTTGCGTAAAAGAAGAAATAGATCAAGAATGACTGTGATAAGGACGAATCGAAAGTGATTTAAGAGAGGACAAAGAAGTGTAGCAACTCTGTTGTTTCCAAAAATGGGGAAAAAAATAAGGAAATGAGAAATAAATAGTGGGCTTTGCTAGTTGTTTTTATTTTGCAACTCCAAGGCCTACCCTCTTGTCACGTTATCTTAATTACAGTAAATTATATTTTCATCTGAAGTACAAGGGCATGATGACAGAAAATTAGATTTCTATCAATAAAAAACAAGAAATTATGTTTGCACTTAATAAAAATTATCTAATTCATGTTCAATTACGTTTATAAGGTTATAAAAATTGTTTTATAGGAAAATTAAAAATTAACCGGAATTGGAGAGAATGGTAATATCTAGAATTTCAGTAGCAATAAGAGATAGTAGGTCAATTTTCCCAACTCAGAAATAGAACGAAATTTTCGAAAAATGAGAGTGAAAGGATTACAGATCAAAATTTAAACAATTTCAAAATTATTTAAGTTATAAAAATTACTGATTCATGTTTACTTCCATTTAAATAATCGTAAAATAAATATTGAATTACTCAGAATTAATTATCTTGACTGTTTTTTCCGAAACAAAAAAACTCGCAGCAAGCCATGATGCCGTGAATACATTCTGCCGTGTGTTGTTACATTACACAGCCGTTTTTCGGTTTAGTAAATTTTTGTTTTTGTAATTAAACAAAATACGAAAGAGGAAACGGCACAGCAAATTCTACAGCAAAAATGTCAAATACTGACATAAATTACATAAAACAGACAAAAAACTGTCAACAAATAACAAACAAAAGGTGTTGAAAACTGGCAGAAACAAAAACCATTTAAAAACAGCCAAAACCAAGAAATACTAGAAACGTACAGAATCAATGAAAAATGGCAAAAATGACGTCAAAAACCTGATAAACAAGCAAAAAAATTGTCAAAAACTAACAGATATTTAAGAAACAAGCTGAAAATTGGGGGTAAATAACAAAAAAAATTGTTGAAAACTGATGGAAGATGAAAAAAACGAATTAAAGCCACTTACAAACAAAAAAATTATAAATTGACAAAAGATATCCAAAAAGTAGTCAAGCAATGTCAAAATCGGACAAAAAAACAGCTAATAAATTGTTTAAAAACTGAGAAAAAATAAAAATATAAAATTGCGAGTACAATCAGCCTAATTTAAATAAAAACAAAATTTAGAATGTCAAATAATTAAAGTTCTGTACTCATATTTACTCATAAAGAAAGTGGAAGAACTCAAGAAAATGGCGACGGACAAGACAAAATGGCAGATATTCAAAAATCCGACCAAATTACCATAAAACAATTACAAAAAATGCAATAAATCGAAATGATATATTAGCACTATAATAAAACCATTACGTGTGTGTTAAACAAAAAAACACTGAGCAAATATTTATTTATATTATGATAGGTTATTAAATACTTAATCAGCAAATAAAGTCGATTTTAGTTGTTTTTTTTTTGCAAATCAAGTGCGAGATTTCTGAAAATTTCCTCTTCCTTGTAATAAAAATTCTGAAAGAAAAGTTTGTCGAGTCAAGGTTAATTCTTCGATCATAAATAAAATATTTTTATTATTTATTTCTTAACAGAGGTGCAAAAATTAAGGAAGAACAAAGAAATGGAAAATTCTGGTATATACTAAAGGTCGAATGCACAAAATCAAATTTTGTAATAACCCATTTTAGAGGAATTTCAACAGCATTCAATCAAGTTCATTTCAAAATGATTGGCATCGCAGATTGGTTTGTTTAAGTCAAAATTAAAAGGTGATAGATTATTCTATACTAAATTATAACAGTAATACAGCTAATTAAACGGATAGTCGATAGAAAATTGTAAAAACCCAGATTTAACAAAACTTATTTTCTTGTCACCCAAAAATTGTCGCAACACTAAAGTCATCTAGAGGAAACAGTGTTGCCAACATAAATTTAAATTTGATGTATTAGGAATAACAAGATTGTCAAAAACTAATAAAAATTACAAAAAATTGATTAAAAACTGTCAACAAATAATAAAAAACTTGTGGAAATTGACAAGAATTGACAAAAACTACTTAAAAAATAGTCAAAAACAGACAAGAAATGTCAAAAAACAGCTGGAAGACTGTCAAAAATTGTAAAGAATAAGAAAAATTTAATTAATGGTTTCATATAGTAATTGTTAAAAGCTGTCTAAAAAATGACAGTAAATTGTTTAAAACTAAAAATTGTTAAAAACTGACAGTAAATGACAAACTGTTGGAAATTAAAAAAACTACTTAAAAGACAGTCAAATACAGATAAAATTTGTTAAATAACAGCTGAAAGATAGTCAAAAACGAGCAAAATGACTTAATAAATTGCAAAAACCTAAACTTGTCAAAATTATTTTTTTGTCGCCTAAAAATTGACATTGTCAACGTCGAAAAACCAAAATTAATTAGGGGAAGCAGTGATGCCAACTTAATTTCAATAAATTTGAAATTTCAGCATTCTGCGATTACATTCTTTCTGAAAAATGTATTAAAAACAACAAGATTGTCAAAAAGTAACAAAAATTATAGAAAACAAGCTAAAAGCTAACAACAAATTGACAGAAAGTGACAAAAACTACTTAAAAAACAGTCAAAAACAGTTACTAAAAAATTACAAAAACCGAGATTTGTCAAAACTAATTTTTTGTCGTCTAAAAATTGACACTGTCAATGTCGCAAAACCAAAATCATCTAGAGAAAACATTGTTGCCAACTTAAATTTGGAATTTCAGTCTTCTGCGATCCCATTCTTTCTGAAATGTTTTAAAAACAACACGATTGTCAAAAACTAACAAAAATTACAGAAAACAAGCTAAAAACAGTCAGCAAATGATAAAAGGTGGGAAATTGACAGAAAATGACAAAAACTACTTAAAAGACGGTCAAAAACATGTCATAAAACAGCTAAAAGATTGTCAAAAACCAAAAACAATTACAAAAAACACGGTAACAACGGTAAAAATGACTAAAATAATTGCAAAACCCAAATTTGTCAAAATTTCATTTTTTTGTTGCCAAAAATTGAGATTGTCAGTGTCGCAAAATCTAAATCTACTAGGGAAAACAGTGTTGCAAACTTAAATTCAAAATTTCAGTCTTCTGCTGTCCCATTCTTTCTCACTGTTTAAAAAAACAAGATTGCCAAATACTAACAAATAGAAAACCTGCTAAAAGCATACAACAAATGACAAAGAAATTGTCGAAAATTGGCAGAAAGTAACAAAAACAACTTAAAAGACGGTGAAAAACAGATAAAACATATCAAAAACAGCTAGAAGATTGTCAAAAACTAGAAAAGATTACAAAAAACACGGTAATAACAGTCAAAATGACTAAAAAAATTGAAAGAACCCAAATTTGTAAAAACTTATTTTTTTGTCACTCAAAAATTGACATTGTCAATGTCGAAACACCAAAATCAACTAGAGAAAACAGTGTTGCCAACTTAAATTTGGAATTTGTTTCCTGCAATGTCATTCACTTTGAAATGTATTAAGAACAACAAGATTGTCAAAAACTAACAAAAATTATAGAAAACACTCTAAAAACTAACAACAAATGACAAAAAAATTGTTGAAAATTGACAGAAAGTAACAAAAACTACTTAAAAAACAGTCAAAAACAGCTGAAAGATTGTCAGAAACTGACAAAGGTTATAATAAACACAGTAACAACTGTCAAAATGAGTAAAAAAATTGCAAAAACCCAGATTTGTCAGAACTCATTTTAGTGTCGCCCAAAAATTGTCATTATCAAAATCGCAAAACTTAAATCAACTAGACGAAACAGTGTTGCCAACTTAAAAACTTAAAATTTCAGACTTCTGTCTTGTCAAAAACTAACAAAAATTACAGAAAACAAGCTAAAAACTGTCAACAAATGACAAACTGTTGGAAATTGACAGAAAGTGACAAAAACTACTTAACAAACAGTCAAAACAGAAAAAAAAATATGTCAAAAAACAGCTGAAAAATTGTCAAAAACCAAAAACAATTACAAAAAGCACGGTAACAACGGTAAAAATGACTAAAATAATTGCAAAACCCAGATTTGTGAAAATTTCATTTTTTTGTTGCCAAAAACTGACATTGTCAGTGTCGCAAAACCTAAATCTACTAGGGAAAACAGTGTTGCCAACTTAAATTTAAAATTTCAGTCTTATGCAAACCCATTCTTTCTGAAATGTTTTAAAAACAACAAGATTGTCAAAAACTAACAAAAATTACGAAAAACAAGATAAAAACTGACAACAAATGACCAAAAAATTGACAGTAATTGACAAAAACTACTTAAAAGACAGTCAAACAACAGCTGAAAATTGTCAAAAACTGGCAATAATTACAAAAAACTCGCTAATAACGGTCTAAATGACTAAAAAAAATTGCAAGGGCCCAAATTTGCCAAAACTCATGTTTTTGTCGCTCAAAAATTCACATTGTAAGACCAAAATCAACTAAGAAAAACCGTGTTGCCAACTTAAAATTGAAATTTGTCTCCTTGCAATGTCATTCAGTTTGAAATATATTAAGAACAACAAGATTGTCACAAACTAACAAAATTACAGAAAACAAGTTAAAAACTAACAACAAATAGACAAAAACTACTTAAAAGACAATCAAACACCATCTGAAAAACTGTCAAAAACTGGAAAAGATTACAAAAACTCAGGATAACATCTGTCAAAATGACTAAAAAAATTGCAAGAATCCAGATTTGTCAAAACTCATTCTATGTTGCCCAAAAATTAATGCAAGACCAAAATCAGCTAGGGGAAAACAGTGTTGCCAACTTAAATTGAAAATTTCAGTTTCTTGCAATGTCATTCATTCTGAAATGTACTTTAGATTGGCTATAAATAATCTATGTGCAAGAAAAATAGCGTGTGGTGAAATAATTACAAAATGATTTTTCTAGAATAGTGTGAGTGTCACCACAACTGAATCACTCATTTTTAATAAAACGGAAAAATCAATAATCGAAGAAAAAATCTTTCCGAAATCGCTTTTGACGTAAATTTTCTTTTCCTAAACCGCTGAATTACCGAAAATACCGCTGATGCCGACAATGACCTTAACCGTTTCGTGAGTCACACCTCCTAATATCAATCAATGAACTACGGAAATCGCACTTATCACAAATCCTAGAGCCCACACTAGGTCTCAAGGATACCGCTGATGAAGATTAATAGCGGGAATTACGACTCCTTGAACTTTTTTTCAGGAGATTTCGATGCTGGATGAGGACATGAACCGGCTAATTTTAGAACGTAGTTACACCTTCTAGAAGATTTGTATTGTTGTTATTAATTCTAATTGTTTACGAATTGAAATCGTACAAGGTCCTGGAATTTATTCAAAATTTTTTAATAAATGAGTTTTCGATTTTTTGCATACATTGCCATTTAGAAAAACAACATTGACATTCAAGACGAACAGATTTTGCGTTTTTTAGATCGTAGGAGGCTGATTTAAATAAAAACAATTAAATTTAAACAATTTTTTTTCAGAATTATTTCCTTAATATTTTATTGTAATTTATAGCGGACAGATTTTATTTATTAAGAAACTCAAATATCATTTAAACAAAGCATTTATTTATTATACTTTGACATTTATTTATACACTAATATAATAAATAATTTTGCTTCTAAATAGATCTAAATTATTTATTAATTATTTATGAAATGAACAGATCATAAAGGTAAAAAAGGCAGTTAATAACGTCACGCCGAGTTTAATTTAATAAATTGGGCCTTTCAAGGATTATTTATTTAATTACACCCTATATATAAAAATTAAAAGTAAATTATTTATTTAGTCTCTTTTTTATTTGTGTTTTTTTTATAAATAGAGTAGTTTTTTAGTTGTGAGTAAAAAAATTAAGTTTGAATAATTCACAATATATTAAAAAATAACAATTAATAGTAAAAAATTGGTAAAAAACAGTCTAAAATCAAAAAACTGTTATAAAACACAAAAAAGTACCGAAAAAATTATATAAAACATTAATCAAAATGTAAGAGTAATTAAACTTTTTTTTAGGAAACTATTAAAAAATGACATGACAGTAGAGAAAAACAAAACTGTCATAAAAGCCAAAAAACACAATTAATAGTCAGAAAAACATCCAAAAAGCTGTCAAAAATTTGTAAAAAATATATTAAGATTGTCAAAAACTGATAAAACAAACTAAAAGCTGTCAACAAATAACAAAAAATCTGTTGAAAACTGACAGAAAAGGGAGAAACTACTTAAAAAACTGTCAAAAACATTTTAAAAAAATACTAAAAAACAGCCATGACAGTCAAAAATAAAAAAAATAAAAGAATATAAAAAAATCAAAAAAGAATAAAAAAATTACTAATAGCTGTTAGATATAAACAAAACAAAGATAACAAAAACAACTAAAACCAGTCAAAAATATAAAAAAAAACATGAATAATAGTCAAAAAACAATCAAAAAGCTGTCAAAACTTGTAAAAACCTATCAAAAAAAATTAAAAATTGTAAATAAGTATTTTAAACTAGACAGAATTAACAAAAAAATCTAAAATAACGCAAAAAATACAGTTAAAACATCAAAGACTTAAAAAAAATGCAAAAAATGTGTAAATATTGTCAAGATGTGACAAAACAAGCTAAAAACTGTCACCAAATAACAAAAACCTGTTAAATACTGACCAAAAATGTCAAAAACAAAAAAAAATAACTGACAAAAACATTCAGAGGAAATGTTAAAAAACAACAAAGACAAGACTGTCAAAAATTATAAAAAAAATAATATGTATAACTGTTATAAAATAACAAAAAAATCAAAATTAATGTCAAAAATTGTAAAAACTTCGAAAAAGCCCCTAAAATGTATTACAAAATAAGAATAAACAACAAAAAACCAAAAAAAAAAATATGCCAAAAACACAGACAAAAACAAAAAACTCTAACAAGATGACGAAAAAACCCAAAAAAACAGTTAATTAATGTCAAAAACGCACAAAGATAGTCAATAAACTGTTAGAAAAACAACTGTCAAAAATTGACAATAACTGTCAGGTTGATTTAAATAAAAACAATTAAATTAGACATTTTTTTAAATTGTAATTTGTAACGACCAGATTTTATTTATTGATAAATTTAAATATCAATCAAACAAATCATTTATTATAGTTTTTTTATTTATTTATATATTAACATAACAATAAATAATTTTGCTACGAAATGATCTAAATTATTTATTAATATAATCATTTAATAAAAAAAAATCTGTAGTTATTAACTTAAGTGCTCAAAAATTGTTGGGAAAAAAAGGCAGTTAATAGCGTCACCCTGAATTAACTCTCAAAACGGCATTAACTAACCGCTTTGGTCCGATTTTTTCGACAAAAACAGTTTTTTAATAAATAATTTGTCTTGTTGTTTCTATTTTTACAATTTTCCTCAACAATTTTCCAAAAAAATTTAAGTGATTGCGTTGTCGACGTCAATTGGACTCAGATCCGCATAATATCGTGGATTTGCAATTTTTTGCTTGTAAAGATTATTAATGGGTTTAGAGTTTGTACCGTGTGGATGATGGACCGCTTTTTGTAGATGGACGGTGATTTTCCATACGTTAATGCGAAACAACAGGACCGAATTAAGCCCACATGCCAACTTACGTCAAGTAGAAAGACAAAAAGATGAGAGTCATTTGTGGTAATAGAAGCGAGAAAATTTCTATTATAAAAAAAATTCTAATTACAGTTTTGTTTAAAATCGTGAGACAAGAAAATTTGTTGACAAAGGAAAATCCGGTTGTTAATGTGTTTACAGATTTGAGGTGGTATTAAATTTTTTTTGAGAGAGTAATTTGGACGGAAACTGATTTTAGTTAATTGTTTTCGTCATTTAAAATTTTCCACAAATTAAAAAAATAATAAATTTTGTTTCGTTTTTGAGATTTTTTACAGTCCATCAACCTCTAAAATAGCTTAGCAAAAACCGTAAGCTAACCCAAAAAAATCAAAACATCTGCCACTCGCCGATATTCTTTTGTTCGACAATGATTAATCATTTCTTCTCTACCAAATCTTCCTCATCACTCCTCAAAAAAACCGTCAAAATTCGTCCTAACCGAATTGTCGTCAGACCAAAAACCCAAGACACCCATCGTCCATCTCCGTCAGATGCAGCAAGTAGTGGGGCGGTAGCATGTTCTTAATAAACCTCTCGCCGCCGATTGGTCAGTGAAAGTACTTTGCAATTATTTAAGACGTTAGTTAAGTAACTCACTATAATACAAACTAAGCCGCGAATTTTCTCATTTATCGATCGGATTTCGAGTTGTGAGTGTGACTTTGTGACACAAAAAATAAGACAAAATGAAAGATCTTGTTACAGTGTGTAACCGGTTAGTGAGATGGAGTTATAGTCCTGTAAGGACAAGGCGACAGGACGAAACTCCTGAGGAAGATACACCCTTAAGGATATTTTGTACTCGGTACAAAAGTAAGTCACAAAAAAAATTTTCCGAGCAATTTCTGTCTCAAAAAATTCTAAAATATTTTTTTATTATTATTATTAATATTATTATTTTTTTTGGGTTAACAACAATTAATAAATGAGTTCTAGAAGCACATAAACAAGTTTTTAAAGTAGATAAGTAGCATCAAAGTAATTTTCTATCAAGGTTCTATTATTGTGCTTTGATTTTTTTATTCTATTCTTGTTTATTATAAATTTCAAAATTTGAATTTTAAATCGCAAATTCCGAGTCTGAATACTAAAATAATCAAAACTAAACCGAAAACAGATATTTCGAAACGTTTTTTTTCTTTTTTGATAATGTTAATTACAAACAAATCAAAACTTATCGACCGCCCCTTGTAGATAAATTTTGACAGGTCTTATCAGTAATTAATTTTGTTTGTTATCTTTTGTAATTAATTAAATAGCAATTTTGTGGTAATAATAACGTAAACAAATTTTTAAGACATAATCTTGTGTTAGATACAAGATTTTTTTTACTTTTCTTTTGCAATCAGGATTTAAGAGTTTTTGGACTAAAATTAATTTGTGTTTATAGATTTTTAAACAATCTGAAAGCCACAAGAGACATTTATTATTTAAAAAAAAAATTAATTTACAAAAAATATTAAAAAAAACATTTCTTCTTTTTTTATTTTTTTATGTTAATTTTGAGGACCGGTTTCAGCTCCTAAACCTTCTTTAGACCCCCCAACCTGTACAATATTATTAAAAATATGCCAAAATTGAGAATTGCAAGCTATAGTTGTTTCTCAAAAAAATATTTTTCGAAAATTTGAGAATCAAATCAAAATTTTTTTATTAAATTTGGAAACTGTAGGCTACTGTTGTTTCTCAAAATAAAAAATATTAACAAAATTTAAGAACTAAAGACAGTTTTTAATAAAATTTGGAAGAGGCAGGTAATAGTTCTATCTAAAAAAAATAATTTTAAGAAAATTTGGAAATCAAAAAATATTTTTTTGATAATTTTGGAAGCCGCAAGCGATAGTTATTTAAAAAAGTATATTTCTACCAAAATTGGAGAGCGCAAACAATATTTTTTTTGAAAAAAAAAATAATTTTAACAAATTTAGAAAACCAAATTTTTTTAATTTTATCAAAATTTCAAAACCAAAAAAAAATTTTTTGATAATTTTGAAAGCCGCAGGCAACGATTGTTTCAAAAAAATATATATTTTTACATAATATGAAAGATATTTTTTTTTTAATTTGGGGGCTGCAAAGACAGTTTTTTCTCAAAAAAAAAATATTTTTACTAAATTTGAGACACAAATTTTTTTTATTAGATTTGTGAGCTGCAAACGACAGTTATTTTTCCAAAAAAATATATTTTCACTAATTTTAGAAACCGTTAGTGACTGTTGTTTCTTCAAACATATTTTTGCTAAATTTAGGAATTGTAGACGACAATTATACTTTAAAAAAATATTTTGGCAAAAATTGGGGACCACAAGCGAGAGTTATTGCAAAAAAAAATATTTTTACTAATTTTAAAACCCATTGACGACAGTTATTTCTTTGAAAAACATATTTTTACAACATTTGAAAGCCAAAAAAATTTTTTTTATTAAATTTGAAAACCGCAGGCGACAGTTGTAGTTAGAAAAAAAGTATTTTTACTAAATTTAGGAAATGTAGGCGGTAGTTACCCTTTAAAAAAATATTTTTACTAATATTGGGGGCCACTGGAGACAATTGTATTTCAAAAAAATATATTTTTACGAATTTTGAGAGCCACAGAATTTTTTCATTAAATTTTGAAACAACCTGTATATAATTAGCCACAATAAAGTAATTTGACATAATTTACCCTTATATAAGGTTACGTATTTTGTAAGCTAGAGGGCGCCAAAAAAAACAATTTTTTGATATAACTTCGTAACGACTTGACCGATTTTAACAAAATTTGACACAGATAATGCTGTGATAAAACAACATGGTTTGACACTATTTTTAGTCAAAAATACCGAATTACTACCAACGTAAAAAAACAAAAATTGTACATATTTAAATGAGTTCAAAAAAATCATAAAAATTGTTTTCTGTTATAATTTATGAATCGATTTAAAACCTGTCTAGACGTTTCGAATATTTACAAAATAATCGAATTTGAATTACTTTTTTATCTTTTCCGGAAATTCCAAAAATTCCACTTTTTCCAAATAATCATTCTCTTTTGAATCCCAGTAAATAATCGAGTCTCTCTTCTAGACATAAAACTCGTTGTGTTTTTTAAAATCCACGCGATAATACCATTCTTAAGAAAAATCCAACAAACTCGTTTTGCAACTAGTCAATTGCGTCTTAAGAATCTACTAAAAAAAATTTCTTGCAGCTCCTCTCCTGATCGCCTTTTTGGGCCTTTTGGGCATCTTTAGTGGCCTGTTCGTGATTTTTGTCCGACCCTACGACTACCTCTTCAAATGGGTAAGAAAGCCTCTTAGGTCACCACCATAAAGGTCATCATGTCATTGAAAAATCACGCATTTTAGGAACACACTTTATACAAAAAGACATTCGTTTTTAAACACGCGCTCCTTGGACGTGATTCAATGTATAAATAGAGAGATTTATTAAGAATTTGCATTTTTCTAGTTGAGTTTTGAATGTTTGATCGGTTTTTGCAATTATTTAGTGTGTCGTCATGCTATTTATATTTAATATATACAGTGTGATTGAGAAAATTATGTTACAACAATAGCTTGGATACTACCAACTGTAAAATGAAAAATCTCAATTATTTTGAGGTTATTCACTTGTCAAAAACGACATTTCTGTCAATAGATTTTGAGGTTATGTTCAAGTTTTAGTAAGCTATAGTTGCAACATTAATTAAATTAATTGGAATTTTGTAAAAATCAAGTTTGTTTTGCAGTTCCGTTTCCGGTTATTTCCGGAAACTTTTTTTATCACTGAATAATTAAAAATTGCTGTATTTAGAAACAATATTATGCAGTTCAAGGATTTTTTTAAATTAGTAATTTAAAGTAATTCAAAATATTATTGTTTTTGGTGAAAAAAAAAATATTTAAAACGTTGCTGACATTGCCCTAGTTATTAACGTTCCATTTATGACACAATTAATCACTGAATTCAAACAAATTCCGAAATATTTATCAAGAAAATAACTGTCATTTTTGCGCCCAAAGGCCTACAGCCTGTCAAATCAAAATTATTCCAAAAATACCTTTTTTTCGTTGTTTTTTAACCGAAAATAGCAAAAAGCACAGTCAAATACAATCGAAATGACAGTGTTTATACGCGTGCTGCATACACTATTTTTTTTAACACCCGAGAAACGTCGAAATTTAATTTAATTCGAATTTTAAGGTCTAACAAAAAATTGTCGGTGAAACACGTGTTTCAGCTAAAATTTAAACATTTTACATTTATAAATGTTAAACTAACACCGTGTGTCATACAATATTTTTTATTATACCCCCATTCACGTGTAATAAACACTGTTTTTTATAACACCTATCTCACAGCAAAATTATTTCAGAAATCTCATTTTTTCGTTGTTTTTTAACCGAAAATATCAAAAATTACAGTCAGATTCAACCGAAATGTTAGTGTTTAAAACGTAGTTATACAGGTGTTGCATACACGACTTTTTTTAACACCTAAAAAAGATCAAAATCTGATGTAACAAGTTGTAACAAAAAATCGACTGTAAAACACGTGTTTTAGTTAAAATCTAAACGTTTTACAAAAAAAATGTTGAGATTACATCGTGTGTCATACAACATTTTTTATTATACTCACATACACGTGTAATAAACAGTGTTTTTTATAACACCTATCTCACAGCAAAATTATTTCAGAAATCTGATTTTTTCGTTGTTTTTTAACCGAAAATATCAAAAAGTACAGTCAGATACAACCAAAATGTTAGTGTTTAACACGTATTTATACACGTGTTACATACACGATTTTTTTTAAACCTGAAAAGTCTCAAAATTTTAATTTAATTCCAGATTTCATTTTTTTCGTTTTTTTATCCGAAAATGGCAAGAAGTACAGTCAGATTCAATCGAAATGTTAGTGTTTAAGACGTACCTATACAGGTGTAGCATACACGATTTTTTTTAACACCTGAAATACATCAAAATCTGATTTAATTCGAATTTCAAAATGTAACAAAAAATTCTGTGTGAAACACGTGTTTTAGTTAAAATCTAAACGTTTTACAAAAGAAATGTTGAGATTACATCGTTTGTCATACAATATATTTTATTATACCTGCATACACGTCTGAAATACACTGTTTTTTATAACACCTGTATCACAGCAAAATAATTTCCGAAATATCATTTTTTTGTTGTTTTTTATGCGTAAATGGCAAAAAGTACAGTCAGATACAATCGAAATGTTAGTGTTTAAGACGTACCTATACAGGTGTAGCATACACGATTTTTTTTAATACCTAAAAAACGTCAAAATTTAATTTAATTCGAATTTTAAGGTCTAACAAAAAATTGTCGGTGAAACACGTGTTTCAGCTAAAATTTAAATATTTTACATTTATAAATGTTAAAAATACACCGTGCGTCATACAATATTTTTTATTATACTTGTATACACGTGTAATATACATTGTTTTTTATAACAAGTGTATCACAGCAAAATTATTTCGGAAATCTCATTTTTTCGTTGATTTTTAACCGAAAATATCAAAAAGTACAGTCAGATACAACCAAAATGTTAGTGTTTAACACGTATTTATACACGTGTTACATACACGATTTTTTTTAAACCTGAAAAGTCTCAAAATTTTAATTTAATTCCAGATTTCATTTTTTTCGTTTTTTTATCCGAAAATGGCAAGAAGTACAGTCAGATTCAATCGAAATGTTAGTGTTTAAGACGTACCTATACAGGTGTAGCATACACGATTTTTTTTAACACCTGAAATACATCAAAATCTGATTTAATTCGAATTTCAAAATGTAACAAAAAATTCTGTGTGAAACACGTGTTTTAGTTAAAATCTAAACGTTTTACAAAAGAAATGTTGAGATTACATCGTTTGTCATACAATATATTTTATTATACCTGCATACACGTCTGAAATACACTGTTTTTTATAACACCTGTATCACAGCAAAATAATTTCCGAAATATCATTTTTTTGTTGTTTTTTATGCGTAAATGGCAAAAAGTACAGTCAGATACAATCGAAATGTTAGTGTTTAAGACGTACCTATACAGGTGTAGCATACACGATTTTTTTTAACACCTAAAAAACGTCAAAATTTAATTTAATTCGAATTTTAAGGTCTAACAAAAAATTGTCGGTGAAACACGTGTTTCAGCTAAAATTTAAACATTTTACATTTATAAATGTTAAAATAACACCGTGTGTCATACAATATTTTTTATTATACCCCCATTCACGTGTAATAAACACTGTTTTTTATCACACCTATCTCACAGCAAAATTATTTCAGAAATTTGATTTTTTCGTTGTTTTTTAACCGAAAATATCAAAAAGTACAGTCAGATTCAACCGAAATGTTAGTGTTTAAAACGTAGTTATACAGGTGTTGCATACACGACTTTTTTTAACACCTGAAAAATATCAAAATCTGATTTAATTCGAATTTCAAAATGTAACAAAAAATTCTGTGTGAAACACGTGTTTTAGTTAAAATCTAAACGTTTTACAAAAGAAATGTTGAGATTACATCGTGTGTCATACAATATATTTTATTATACCTGCATACACGTCTGAAATACACTGTTTTTTATAACACCTGTATCACATTAAAATAATTTCCGAAATATCATTTTTTTGTTGTTTTTTATGCGTAAATGGCAAAAAGTACAGTCAGATACAATCGAAATGTTAGTGTTTAAGACGTACCTATACAGGTGTAGCATACACGATTTTTTTTAACACCTAAAAAACGTCAAAATTTAATTTAATTCGAATTTTAAGGTCTAACAAAAAATTGTCGGTGAAACACGTGTTTCAGCTAAAATTTAAATATTTTACATTTATAAATGTTAAAAATACACCGTGCGTCATACAATATTTTTTATTATACTTGTATACACGTGTAATATACATTGTTTTTTATAACAAGTGTATCACAGCAAAATTATTTCGGAAATCTCATTTTTTCGTTGCTTTTTAACCGAAAATATCAAAAAGTACAGTCAGATACAACCAAAATGTTAGTGTTTAACACGTATTTATACACGTGTTACATACACGATTTTTTTTAAACCTGAAAAGTCTCAAAATTTTAGTTTAATTCCAGATTTCATTTTTTTCGTTTTTTTATCCGAAAATGGCAAGAAGTACAGTCAGATTCAATCGAAATGTTAGTGTTTAAGACGTACCTATACAGGTGTAGCATACACGATTTTTTTTAACACCTGAAATACATTAAAATCTGATTTAATTCGAATTTCAAAATGTAACAAAAAATTCTGTATGAAACACGTGTTTTAGTTAAAATCTAAACGTTTTACAAAAGAAATGTTGAGATTACATCGTGTGTCATACAATATTTTTTATTATACTCGCATACACGTCTGAAATACACTATTTTTTATAACACCTGTATCACAGCAAAATAATTTCCGAAATATCATTTTTTGGTTGTTTTTTATCCGTAAATGGCAAAAAGTACAGTCAGATACAATCGAAATGTTAGTGTTTAAGACGTACTTATACAGGTGTAGCATACACGATTTTTTTTAACACCTGAAAAATGTCAAAATCTCCTTTAATTCTGATTTCAAAAATTAACAAAAAATCGTCTGCGAAACACGTTTTTAAGCCACATTCTAAACGTTTTACGAAAGAAATGTTAAAATTACACCGTGTATCATACAATATTTTTTATTATACCTTCATACACGTGTAATATACATTGTTTTTTATAACAGGTGTATCACAGCAAAATTATTTTGAAAATGTCATTTTTTCGTTGTTTTTTAACCGAAAATATCAAAAATTACAGTCAGATTCAACCGAAATGTTAGTGTTTAAAACGTAGTTATACAGGTGTTGCATACACGACTTTTTTTAACACCTGAAAAAGATCAAAATCTGATGTAACAAGGTGTAACAAAAAATCGACTGTAAAACGCGTGTTTAAGCTAAATTCTAAACGTTTTACAAAAAAAATGTTATAATTACACCGTGTGTTATACAATATTTTTTATTATGCTCAGATACACGTGTAATATACACTGTTTTTTATAACACTTGTCTTGCAGCAAAATTATTTTAGAAATTTCACTTTTTCATTGTTTTTATGGAAAATGGCAAAAAGTACAATCAGATATAATCGAAATGTTAAGATTTAAAACGTATCTATACAAGTGTGCCATACACAGTTGTTTTTAACACGTGAAAAACGTCAAAATCTTGTTTTAATTAGAGATCTCAGTATTTTAGATCTAAAATAAAAAATCGTTTGTACCACACCTAAATAAGTTCAAATCTATGTATTAAACAAAAGAAATGTCATAAATACACGTATGTCATACAATATTTTTTGTTACACCTAGATAAAAGCAAGATTGTTACTTTGACGTCTTTTTTTTAATCCAAAACTGTAGAAAAGTGTTTCATACAACGTGTTTTCTAACACCTGAAATTTTTTGACGTTTTTTGTCTATATAGTAATGTCAAAATGTCACCAAATTTTTACCAAAATAATTTTTTTAAATTACTTTTTAAAAAATTACAAAAACTAGCTTCAAAAAAGCTTGAAATCTATTCAAATTCTAAATAAACATTTCTCTTTCTGTATTTTCTATTTTTTCTTTGTGTTTTCTTTTTCTTTCTTTTGTTTCGGAATTTGTTTGATCCAGTTTCACTTCCTCGTCGTCTCGCTCATTTCGTTTCACAATCATTAATCTCACAAGAGTTCCCTTTGCTGAATATCCCCTTAAAAATTCCTCGCAGAAATGCGTGTTCAGTGAAGGGGGCGAGATTTTCGAGCTGTGGAAGAGCCCCCCAGTGGACCTCTACCTTCGTGTCTATCTATGGAACGTGACCAACAAGGACGACTTCCTCAGCGGCAAAGACGACAAACTCAAAGTCCAAGAAGTCGGCCCTTATGTTTACAAGTAAGTCCGTGACATATTTAAGGCCCCCCTTCGCATAAAAAAAAAACAGTGAAACTCAAGGTTAAATATTGACCAATGATTCTTCAAAGTGTGTGTTGTTAAATAAGACTTTCCAATTGGAATGAGTTTGTGTTGTAACAAGATGAAAATTATTTAAATAAACAACAAAAATAATAATATTAATAACAAAGAAAAATTGTTTTAACTGAGATAATATCAAATCGTGACAAATTTTTTGTTTTTTTTTTTTTAATTTTTAGATAAATATTTTGAGTGAAAGTTTTTGTGTTACGATCACAATGTGTTGCAAGCGGCACGAAATCTAAGCTATATTCAATTAAAATTGTGGTTTGGTTAGATTTGTTTTAATTAGGGACAGAGCTATAATCTAATTATTGGCTTTTCACATTCTCAATTTCAAAATTATGATTATATAAAAAAATATTAATTATTTGTTATGAAGCTGCATTTTGAGTGAGATAAATATGAGTGAAAGTGGTAAAAAAATAGAAAAACTGCGGAATAAAAAAAATTTTTTTGGGGGGGGTTATAATACGAAAAGATTTTTTGTGAATAATGATTGCACACTAAGTAATTAAAATACAAACATAAAAGGATTAAAATTAATAAAAATGAACAAAAAAACTAATTTTTAATACAAAAAAAAAAATTTTTTTTTCGAAAATAGACGAAAACATAACTTGACCTGAACTAGAGTAGCCTAATCTGACTAATTATTAGACACCTTTGGTGTCAAAATTACGTCCAAATTACTGGAAGGAGTAATATTTTCAAAATTAGAAAATTATACAAAAAAACTGTTTTTTAAACAAAAAATCTCATTTTTTTTTCGAAAATAGACAAAAATATAACTTTACTTGGGGTAAAGTATCCTAATTTGACTAATTATAAGACAATTATAGTGTCTAAATTACGTCAAAAGACGGTCAAAATTTCAAGAAAAAATATTACGTTCTAAATTAGAAAAATATTAAAAAACTGTTTTTTATTCCAAAAATCGCAACTTTTTTTCAAAAATAAACGAAAATATGACTTGACTTGAACTAGAGTAGCCCAATCTGACTAATTATTAGACAGTTTTAATGTCAAAATCACGTCAAAATTTCTGGAAGAGATATTTGTCTAAAATTAGAAAAATATTCGGAAAAAACGGTTTTTAGTCCAAAAATTTCATTTTGTTTTTGAAAATAGACTTGACCTGAAATAAAGTAGCCTAATCTGACTAATTATTAGATACCTTTGGTGTCAAAATTACGTCCCAATTATTGGAAGGAGTAATATTTTTAAAATTAGAAAAATATTCAAAAAACTGTTTTTTATTCCAAAAATCGCAACTTTTTTTCAAAAATAAACGAAAATATGACTTGACCTGAACTAGAGCAGCCCAATCTGACTAATTATAAGACAGTTTTAATGTCAAAATCACGTCAAAATTTCTCAAAGAAATTTTATATCCAAAATTTGAAAAATACACAAAAAAACTGTTTTTAGTCCAAAAATCGCTTTGATTTTTCAAAAATAAACAAAAATATGACTTAATCTGAATTAGAAAAGCCTAACCTGACTAGTTATTAGACATTTATAGTGTCAAAATTACTTTAAAATTCCTGAAACACATATTACGTCCAAAATTGGAAAAACATCCAAAAAGACATTTTTTTAATACAAAAATCGATTTGTTTTTCCGAAAATAGACAAAATACAACTTGACCTGAACTAGAGTAGCCCAATCTGATTAATTATTAGATAGTTTTAATGACATAATTACGTTGAAATTTCTCAAAGTAATTTTATGTCCAAAATTTGAAAATTATACAAAAAAACTGTTTGTAAACAAAAAATCTGATTTTTTTTCCGAAAATAGACAAAAATATAACTTGACCTGAGGTAAGATAGCCTAATTTAACTAATTATAAGACAGCTCTAGTGTCAAAATCACGTCAAAATTTTTCGAAGAAATGTTACGTCAAAAATTAGAAAAATATACAAAAAAAATGTTTTTTTAACAAAAAAATCAAAGCTTTTTTCGAAAACAGACAAAATATATCTTGACCTGAATTAGAGTAGCCCAATTTGACTAATTATTAGACAGTTTCCGTGTCAAAATTTCTGGAAAAAAAATTAAGTCTAAAATTAGAAAAATATTCAGAAAAAACTGCTTTTTAGTCCAAAAATCTCATTTTGTTTTTGAAAATGACTTGACCTGAACTAAAGTAGCCTTATCTGACTAATTATTAGACACCTTTAGTGTCAAAATTACGTCCACATTACTGGAAGAAGTAATATTTTCAAAATTAGAAAATTATACAAAAAAAACTGTTTTTTAAACAAAAAATATGATTTTTTTAAAAAAATAGACAAAAATATAACTTTACCTGAGGTAAAGTAACCTAATTTGACTAATTATAAGACAATTATAGTGTCAAAATTACGTCAAAATTTCTCGAAAAGATATTTTTTTCTAAAATTGGAAAAGCATCCAAAAAAAAACGATTTTCTAATACAAAATCGTTTTGTTTTTTCGAAAATAGACTAAAATATAACTTCATCTGAACTAAACTAGCCTAATCTGATTCGTTATTAGACATTTATAGTGTCAAAATAACTTTAAAATTCCTGAAACACATATTACGTCCAAAATTGGAAAAACATCCAAAAAAACTGTTTTTAGTCCAAAAATCGTTTTGTTTTTTCGAAAATAGACTAAAATATACCTTGGTCTAAACTAGAATAGCCTATTCTGACTAATTATTAGACAGTTTTAGTCTCAAAATCACGTCAAAATTTCTGGAAGAGATACTTTGTGTAAAATTAGAAAAATATTCGGAAAAAAACGGTTTTTTGGTCCAAAAATCTCATTTTGTTTTTGAAAATAGACTTGACATGAACTAGAGTAGCCTTATCTGACTAATTATTAGACACATTTAGTGTCAAAATTACGTCCAAATTACTGGAAGGAGTAATATTTTCAAAATTAGAAAGTTATACAAAAAAACTGTTTTTTAATCAAAAAATCTCAACTTTTTGTCAAAAATAAAAAAAATATCACTTGACCTGAACTAGAGTAGCCCAATCTGACTAATTATTAGACAGTTTTAGTGTCAAAATTACGTCGAAATTTCTCAATGAAATTTTATATCCAAAATTTGAAAAATACACAAAAAAAACTGTTTTTATTCCAAAAATCGTTTTTTTTCGGAAATACACTAAAATATAACTTGACTTAAACTAGAGTAGCCTAATCTGACTAATTATGAGACACCCTTTAGTGTCAAAATTACGTCCAAATTACTGGAAGAAATAATATTTTCAAAATTAAAAAATTATACAAAAAAAATGTTTTTTAATAAAAATGTCATTTTTTTTTTCAAAAATAGACAAGAATATGACTTGACCTTGACTAGAGTAGCCTAATCTGACTAATTATTAGACATTTATAGTGTCAAATTTATGTCAAATTCAGGTCAAAATTTCTAAAAAAAATATTAAGTTATAAATTAGAAAAATATCCAAAAAAAAACAGTTTTTTAATCCAAAAATCGTTTTGTTTTTTAGGAAATAGACTAAAATATAACTTGAACTGAACTAGAGTAGCCCAATCTGACTAATTATTAGAGAGGTTAAGTGTCAAAATTACGTCAAAATTTCTCGAAGAAATATTACGTCTAAAATGAGAAAAATACACAAAAAAATGTTTTTAAACAAAAAATCTCAACTTTTTTCCAAAAATAAACAAAAATATGACTTAAGCTAAACTCGAAAAACTTAACCTGACTAGTTATTAGACATTTGAAGTGTCAAAATTACGTCAAAATTCCTGAAACACATATTACGTCCAAAATTGGAAAAACATCCAAAAAGACAGTTTTTTAAACCAAAAATCGTTTTGTTTTATTCAAAAATAGACTAAAATATAACTTAGTCTGAACTAGAATAGCCTAACCTGACTAGTTATTAGACAGTTTTAGAGTCAAATCACATCAAAATTTCTCGAAGAGATATTACGTCTAAAATGAGAAAAATACACAAAGAAAATGTTTTCTAATCAAAAAATCTCAACTTTTTTTGAAAAATAAACAAAAATATTACTTGACCTGAACTAGAGTAGCCTAACCTGACTAGTTATTAGACATTTATAGTGTCAAAATTACTTCAAAATTCTTGAAACACATATTACGTCCAAAACTGGAAAAACATCCAAAAAAACAGTTTTTTAATCAAAAAAATATATTTTTTTTGGAAAACAAACAAGAATAAAACTTTATCTAAATTAAAGTAACATAACCTAAATAATAACAATTACAATTGAATTATAAATTGAAGACTAAGAAACTAATAAAAATTTGTAAAACTGATGTCTTTTCAAAAAAAAATTCAAAAAAAACTCTACAAAAATTTCAGGTGGCACTAGCGTAAAGGTTCTTGTTTAAACTTAGAAATTTTGGCTTTATTGTGTCTCAGAACTCAATAAAAAATTCACAATTTAGCAATAAACACGTGTTGGTTTGTTGCTATTTCTAACTCATTTTAAGACAAAAACAGCTGCATTAAACAGCTAAAAATTGGGTAAAAAAGGACACTATAAATGTTTTAATTTTCTTCTGAACTAAAAATAGCAATGAAATTCTCAGGATGTTTGAAAAAAATTCGGAATTCACTATATTTGTTTAAACAATTTTTTATGTGATTTAGGTGGTAATTTATTATACAATAATTACCTCTAAATCTCCCCTCCCCCTCTCCCACACCCAAAATCCGTTTTCACCTTCCACGGAAAATTAATAGTAATTTTATACAGGTCAGAGTTCACACCAAACATGTTTTTTTCGTCTATTCATCTCTCAAACAAAACGTTTTCAATAATGATTTATTATTTTCCTTTTACGTCAAGCCATGACCAATCAAAACCGAAAATCGCTAAAAAGCCTTGAAAAAAATCTCCTATTGTCCTTGGTGTATCTATAAATTTTTCCGGGATTTGAAACTAAGAAAGTGAATTCTTGCATCAAGATGCCTTGCATCACAAACAAACTCGAAGCGACTTTTACCCGAAAATTGGAGCAGGAAATTAATTGATTTCCGTGTTGATTAGAAACAATTACTTAATAACAAATATTTTTCTAGGGAAATGTTTATGCACGATAATGTCACATTTAACCCCAATGGTACTGTCACAGCTGTACCACGACACCCTTTGATTTGGATCCCAGAGCTTAGTGAAGGCCGCAAAGAGGATGATCTGCTAATCTTGCCCAATATTGCCCTTTTGGTGAGTGAATTTCACGCAACTAGAGCACAAAATATCGGGTGTTAAACAAAATTTCGGGAGTGTCCTAATTTCCCACACCTAGAGCACAAGATATCGGGTGCTTGAAAAAAATTAGAATTGTGTCTTAATTTACTGTATTTAGAGCACAAAATATCGACAAAATTTATATAAAAAAATATCCCAAATTCTCGCAATTAGAGCACAAGATATCGGGTGTTTAAAAAAAATTGAAATGTGTCCTAACTTTCAGCAATTAGACAACAAAAATATATGTAAGAGTCCTAATTTCCCAGATTTAGAGCACAAAATATCGGGTGTTAAATAAAATTTCGGGTGTGTCCTAATTTGCCGCAATTAGAGCACATACAATTTACGCGACTGTCCTAATTTCCCGCGGCTAGAGCACTAAATATCGGGTGGTTAAAAAAATTCGAGTTTGTCCTAATTTGCCGCAATTAGAGCACATAAAGTTTACGTTACTGTAATAATTTCCCGCATCTAGAGCACAAGATATCGGGTGTGTTTGAAAAAAATTAGGAATGTGTCCTAATTTACTGTATTTACAGCACACAAGTTCCACAAAATTTATGTAAAAATGTCCCGAATTTTCGCAATTAGAGCACAAGATATCTGGTGTATATAAAAAAATTAGATGTGTTCTCACTTTCCACAATTAGAGCATAAACATTGAAGGTTAAAAAAAATAAGAATATATCCTAATTTACTGTATTTAGAGCACAAAATGTCGTCAAAATTCCTTGTCTAAATGTCCCAATTTCTCGCAACTAGAGCACAAAGTATCAGGTGTTTGAAAAAAATTTAAGAATGTGTCTTAACTTGTCGCAATTAAAGCACAACAAATTCATGTAGGAGTGTCCCAATTTCCCGCATTTAGAGCACAAAATATCAAGTGTTCTAAAAAATAAAAATCAGTTTTAATTTACTGTATTTTGAGCACAAAATGTTGACAAAATTTATGTCTAAAAGTCCCAATTTCTAGAAACTAGAGCACAAAATATCGGGTGTTTAAAAAAAAATTCGGAATGTATCATAATTTACTGTATTTAAAGCACAAAATATCAACAAAATTCATGTAAAAGTGTCTTATTTTTCCGCAACTAGAGCACAAAATATCGGGCGTACAAAAAATATTTAAAAATGTCTCCGAACGTGTCGCAATTAAAGCATAATAAACTCATGTAGGAGTGTCCCAATTTCCTCCATTTAGAGCACAAAATATCGGCGAAATTCATGTAAAAGTGTCCTAATTTCTGTCGACTAGAGCACAAACTATAGGGTGTTCAAAATTTTTTTAAGAATGTTTTCTAACTTTCTACAATTAGAGCACAAAAAATTTATGTAGGAGTGTCCTAATTTCCCGCATTTAGAGCACCAAATATCGGGTGTTACAATTTTTAAAATGTGTTCTAATTTTCTACCATTTGAAGAACAAAATATCAACCAAATTTATGTATAAAAATACTAATTTACCACAACTAGAGCACAAGTTATGAAATGTTCAAAAAAATTAGAAAATTTCACCGAACTTTCCGCAATTCGAACACAAAAAATTCGTGTAATAGTGTCTCAATTGTCCGCATTTAGAGCACAAAGTATCGGGTCTTAAAAAATTTAAAAGTACGTCTTAATTTCCTCAATTAAGAGCACAAAATATCACCAAAATTTATGTGTAAGTGTTCTAATTTCTCGCAACTAGAGCACAGAATATCGAGGGTTTGAAAAAAACTAGGAATATGTCCTACTTTACTGTATTTAGAGCACAAAATGTCGACAAAAGATGTAAAAGTGTCTTAATTTCCCGCAACTAGAGCACAAGATATCGGGTGTTAAAAAATTAGGAACGTATTCTAACTTTTCATAAATAGAACACGAAAAATTCTTCTAAGTGTCCTAATGGAGCATTAATTTTAAATGTGCTCTAATTCCCTGTATTTAGAGCACAAATTATCCACAAAATTAACATGGAAGTGTCCTATTTTCCCGCAACTAGAGCACAAAATATCGTGCGTTCAAAAAAACCTCAATTGTGTGTCCTAACCTTGCGCAATTCGCGCACAAACTTGGCAATGAAATTTCCGGTTAAATTCCGGTAAATTCGGAGATTTTTGAGTATTGTGTAAGTCCCACGTTACTTAACTAAGGGCGTTAATTAAGTGAGAGGAGATTTCAAGGTGAACAAGGGTTGGTGACCCGAAAAAAATTGAGAAAATTTTCGTTATGTAACTTTTCACTTTCTTCGGGTGTCTGATGGAACTTACTGACTCACTTTTGGTGACCCACTTTATAAAAAATTTTTTAAATGTTTTAACGTGAATCAATTAGTAACTAAATATAGAGATAAAGAGAGACATAATTGGTTCTGTAAAGGGATGTTGACGTATTTAATTACATTTATTTTCCTTATCATTGTTACTCTTTTATTCAATAATTGCTTCCTAGAAAATAGTTTTCCTTTGTTGTGTTCATAATTATAACTTGGAATCAAAAAAAATATATTTATTTCGTCATCTAAGGAAAAATCAGTGATGGTATTTGACCTCAGAAATATTCCTTAAAAGAAATAATTATGTATTTCCTAGTTATTTATCTTTATTTTCTTCTTCTTTATTTTTTATTTATTTAATAATCGCGTTGGCCACGGATATGCACAAATCAGTGATTCTTAAATTCAAGTCACGTGACTATTGGCAAAAAACCATTGACCCAAATGGTATAAACCATACATACAAAGTAGCATTTGTACAGTCTCAAAAAAATATTTCTCAAAAATTCTCAAATAATTGATAAAAGAAGCAGAAACATTGACAACCAGTGGTACAAAAAAAAAGCAAAAATTTTTCAAAATTCGCCTGTTTTTTGACAAAATAAGAACCAAAAAGTACTAAAAATGTATAAAATAGTCGCCCTACTTTGTTTATAATATTTTAATGTGCAAGGGACACTCAAAAAATTGTTGTTAAAGACTCAAATATATTTTTTTTGAGACTTGTATAAAAAATAAACAAAATTACGATTTTTTTGACTTTAAAAGACTTTAAAGTGTTTAAAAAAATACAATTTTTGAATTAAGACGTCTTTTACTTTGTTTATAATATTTTAATGTACAAGGGACACTCAAAAAATTGCTGTTAAAGACACAAATATTTTTTTTTAAGACTTGTATAAAAAATAAACAAAATTACGATTTTTTTGACTTAAAAAGACTTTAAAATGTTTAAAAAATACAATTTTTGAATTAAGACGTCTTTTACTTTGTTTATAATATTTTAATGTACAAGGGACACTCAAAAAATTGTTGTTAAAGACTCAAATATATTTTTTTTTTGAGACTTGTATAAAAAATAAACAAAATTACGATTTTTTTGACTTTAAAAGACTTTAAAATGTTTAAAAAAATACAATTTTTGAATTAAGACGTCTTTTACTTTGTTTATAATATTTTAACATACAAGGGACACTCAAAAAATTGTTCTTAAAGACGCAAATATTTTTTTTTGAGACTTGTATAAAAAATAAACAAAATTACGATTTTTTTGACTTTAAAAGACTTTAAAATGTTTAAAAAAATACAATTTTTGAATTAAGACGTCTTTTATTTTGTTTATAATATTTCAATGTACAAGGGACACTCAAAAAATTGTTGTTAAAGACACAAATATTTTTTTAAGACTTGTATAAAAAATAAACAAAATTACGATTTTTTTGACTTTAAAAGACTTTAAAATGTTTAAAAAAATACAATTTTTGAATTAAGACGTCTTTTACTTTGTTTATAATATTTTAACATACAAGGGACACTCAAAAAATTGTTGTTAAAGACGCAAATATTTTTTTTTGAGACTTGTATAAAAAATAAACAAAATTACGATGTTTTTGACTTTAAAAGACTTTAAAATGTTTAAAAAAATACAATTTTTGAATTAAGACGTCTTTTATTTTGTTTATAATATTTCAATGTACAAGGGACACTCAAAAAATTGTTGTTAAAGACGCAAATATTTTTTTTAAGACTTGTATAAAAAATAAACAAAATTACGATTTTTTTGATTTTAAAAGACTTTAAAATGTTTAAAAAAATACAATTTTTGAATTAAGACGTCTTTTACTTTGTTTATAATATTTTAATGTACAAGGGACACTCAAAAAATTGTTGTTAAAGACACAAATATTTTTTTAAGACTTGTATAAAAAATAAACAAAATTACGATTTTTTTGACTTTAAAAGACTTTAAAATGTTTAAAAAATACAATTTTTGAATTAAGACGTCTTTTACTTTGTTTATAATATTTTAATGTACAAGGGACACTCAAAAAATTGTTGTTAAAGACACAAATATTTTTTTTAAGACTTGTATAAAAAATAAACAAAATTACGATTTTTTTGACTTAAAAAGACTTTAAAATGTTTAAAAAATACAATTTTTGAATTAAGACGTCTTTTTGTTTATAATATTTTAGTGTACAAGGAACACTCAAAAAATTGTTGTTAAAGACACAAATATATTTTTTTAAGACTTGTATAAAAAATAAACAAAATTACGAATTTTTTTACTTTAAAAGAATTTAAAATGTTTCAAAAATACAATTTTTGAATGTTTTATATACGCGGGATCCTCAAAAAATTATGTACCCCAATCAAAACAAATGACAGTCGTGTTTTTTAATACGTCAAAAACGCGGACCTCTAATTTCTTTATTAAAATTTTTTGATTTGTAATATTCTAATCTGAATATTTCGGATTGACTAAACCATTTTTAAACAGATTTCGTGATTTCCAAATAACCAATCACCTTGAAATTTCAGTTTAGTTGTGCAACAAATTTCTAATCCGGCCTAATATTAAAAAATTGCCTTAGATAATTACTATTAGATAAAATATTCAGATTTTGTTTGTTTAAACATTGTTTATAAACAAATTTTTTGTTAAAAATCTGCGCATCACCCATAGAAATAAACCTTGAAAGATCGCATTACAATGCTCTATTATCCCCATCTTACACAATCTTCTTTCTATTGACAATATCTATGATTCAATTTGAACATTTCGAAATGTCATTTATGTAAATTTTTTTGTCCTGTAACTACCATTCCACATAATTGCTTCCTTATAACCCCTCTATTTCCTTCAAGTTTCCCTTCCAAAATTCTCTCAAATACCAAATCGAACCTTCTCGAAGTTATGTTTTACGTAAATCCCTGTTGACACAGTTTCGCGCCAAACGATACTTGCTACTACTTTCTATCAAGTTCAAGCTACGACACACTCCCAAACAACATCAGTCGTTGATTAAACTTTCACTTTCAATACAAACTTGACCTAACTCAATTATTTTTTTACAGAGTATAGCGCACGTGGTTTCGGACGAATCGTATTTCACCAGAGTCGGACTTAACCTACTTATACGTCAAACGAAAACTGAGCCCCTTATACAAATGACAGCAAGAGAATTTATGTTCGGTTATAAAAGTACACTTATGACATTAGGGAATAAATTTATGCCGAGTTGGATCTATTTTGATAAGCTTGGATTAATTGATAGGGTAAGTTTCGCAGTTATTTGAATTTCCAGGCGTTATAACAGCCATTTTCGCAGATGTATGATTTCGAGGGTGATTTTGAAACTGTCTATACTGGCGAAGATGACGTCAGTAAGACTGGCCTTCTTGATACATACAGGGGTTCCACGAAAATACCTCAATGGGAAAATCCATGTGGGAATATCAAAGGCGCATCTGATGGTACTAAATTTCCCGGATTTATCAAACCAAACGACACTCTTTTATTCTTCCGGAAGAGTATGTGCCGTGCTAAATCTTTAGTGAAAGTTGGGGAAACTGTTAAGAGCGGTCTTAATGCCTACGTTTATAATTTTCAAGAAGATGCAGATGATAATGGCGTTAATAATCCAGATAATAAATGTTTTTGTAAAGATCAAAATAAGTGTCTTCCTTCGGGACTTCTTGACGTTCATGGATGTTACTACGGATTCCCTATTGCCCTGAGTTACCCACATTTTCTGGGAGGTGATCCCATCTTAAATGCCAAGGTCATTGGAAGTAATCCCGATCCAGCCAAACACAAGACATATTTCGCTATCAATCCAGTAAGTCTCTTACATAATGTCAATAAAAATCTATTGTTTGCTAAATGACATTCTCTTTCATTTTATTAACGCATTGTGTAACACGGAAAAAAGATTTTTTTGAAACGTCAAATGTCAAATTGTTACCAACCGAAATTTTTTTTACAGGATTCAGGCTTACCAGTTGATCTTGCCGTCAGATACCAAATCAATATGGCGCTTGGAAGCATTAAAACAATTGCCAATGCTGAGAGGTTTAACGAAATGGTTCTGCCTCTTCTGTGGACCGAAATTGTAAGTCAACTTCTTTCTATGTAGTTACACATTTCTACTGCGCATGCGCAGATACCCCCTCTTTAACATTTGTCTAATACACATGCGCAGTTTTAACAATCAAATTCTAACCTCTTTTTTCTTGCAGAGACTGTACACATTGCCTGAAATGTTGGCAGCCCGTTTCCGATTATACCTCAACGTGTTGCCATTGGTCGAAGGTGGAATAATGTACTTCTTCTTTGCTGTCGGTGGTTGTTTCCTTTTATTCTCCCTCTACAAATTCCTAACTTCAAAGTCCAAACGTAATTTCTACAATACCCAATGGATCGAAGACGATTTTCTCAACATTGAAAAAAAATTATCAAATTATAAACCAAAAAAACGTGCAAGTATGAATGCAAAAGAACTTGAAGTGTACTTTTCTAGTCTAGTAACACCACTTAATCAAGATTTAACTTGCCACGATTCAAATGATGAGGATGCGTAGTTTAGGGAGATTTTAGTAACCCTTTTTTTTGTGATCTTTTTATTTATTTTTTTAGCCTTTGTAGTGAGGTTTGTTAGAGAATTTATTTTTTAAGATAGAGGATTGTTTCGTTCTAGAGACAAGACATTGTGATATCTAATTTTAGATTAATGGCACGCCGCTATTTATAATTTGCTCAATGTTTTTAGATTTTAGGGATTTTTACAGAAATCACTATCAGTATTTTTGTATCTATTTGTACATAATAAAGTGGTAACAAATTAGAATTACATGTTTTACTTACCTTTGACACACCGTAAAAAAATATAAAGGTTTTTGTCCAAAAAAATAAAACAGAGATTGTTAAATTCTCTATTTTTGTGCTCTTGTGTCCAATAAAAAATACTCAAAATATTAAAAAATAAACATAAATTAATAATATCACAATTAACTAGAGAGTTTTACTTCCAGCTACCTCTCTCCTTGTTTTTCCCCTTCTTCAATAACTTGTAAAAGCCTTTGTTTTGTTTTTTTATTACTCTGACAAGCACAACTAACCAATCCAAACAAATGTTTTGCTGAATATTCCTAAAAAAAATTATTAGAAAATTTTTGTTTAACATATTTCACTCACATTATGTTCTTTTATCCACTTTTCTAATTCAAATTCAGGTAAATAATACGCTTTTATATAATTTTCAACATACTCTCTATGAGGTACTGGTCTTAATCCCGCCATTTTTTCAAATTTTGTTAAAAACTGTATAAAATCTAATTGCATAAGTGCACGACCAGCATTTGAACATTTCTTAGCTTCACTAAACCTTAAATTAAAACAAATTAATTATAATTTATAAAAATTAAATTAATTACCCTTGTACTAATGTATGGGTTATAATATGAGCAATACTCTCCCACAATGAATTAGAAACTTCAATACAAACCGGAACTTTCACAGCAACTTCTTCTAACCTTAACGTAAATATCTGTACCTCCTTAAAATTAATTTTAATTAATTAAAACTTCACTGAATTAATTCTAATTATACCCGTAAAATTAAATCAATATAAGTATTATGTTGCGACATAACTTCTTTTACTTCCCAATTAATTTTAGCCATAGAAATTAATATTTGACGTAAATCAAATGCTCGTGCCCCTACAGCCATATACACAGGTTTTCGTAAATCTTTGGCGCTTGAAATATTCTGAAATTTAAATTTATTTAGAGATTTTAGTGTGACAGTTGGTATTTTTGTTGGTACTCCTGTTTTCACTAAATTCTATCTATCTCTCTTTGATACACGTAAAGTTGTATCGTGCCATCTCTCTCTCAAGTGACAGTTATTTTGACACGTCAATCTAACCTCAAAATTTAAAAACAAGCATGGATGAAAATACGATAAAAATCGGTGATTATTTAATTGTACAACGTCAAGGATACACAAAATTACATAAATTAAAAGGTCATGGTACTCTTCAATTGGGTAGTTTTCATATTGAGATGGATAATGTTGTTGGTGAGAAATATTCAGATACTTTTCAAATGAAAAATTTTCCGGGAAATAAAAAGCTTTTTACGCTTGAAAAAGTAGATGAAATAGCTTCAGTCACATCTATTAATATCGAAAAAAGTGGAATTGATAATAGAAATATCACAGATGATAGTCAATCACAAAATCTGACAACTGAAGAAATATCAAAACTGAAATCAGAAGAACTCAATTCGACTAATATCGTTGAAAAACTAATAAACAACTCGAAAACTTTCACTTCAAAAACTGAATACAGTCAAGAGAAATACATAAAAAAGAAAGAGAAGAAATATTTCGAATATGTCCAAATTAGACGTCCCACAATTCGACTTTTAGCAACAATGTTTTACCGTCAGGACCCATCAAAAACTCTCGGAATTCGTATTGATGACCTCTCACAAATTCTCACTTATTCAAACATTCAATCCCAAGGCACACATTTACTCTACGACAGTGGTACATCAGGCCTTCTTCCTGCTGCTCTTCTCAATCAATTAGGTCCAGAAAACAACGCTCATCTCATCCATCTTCATCCAGGAAATGAATGTCAGAAAACTGCCCTCAACGCTATGAATTTCCCACAAGAACAACACAATCGCTGTATCAACGTTAATCTCTACTCGGTTTTACGCTGTTTCTATCAGAAGAAAGACACTGCTGAACCCTCAGAAGCTAAGAAAATCAAAATCGACAAACCGATATGGCAACAAGAGAATGAAAAAGCATGTGAATTACTTAATTCCGGTGTTGATTCGTTAATTATTGTTTCAAAGGAACATCCACGTGGTCTTGTTGATGAATTAATGAAGTTTCTTAAAGGTGGCCGTTATTTGATTGTTTTTAATACATCGCGTGAAATTTTACAAGAACTTTATAATTTTTTAAAAGAGAAACTTGATTTTATTTATATTAGAATTTTAAATAATTTTATGAGATATTATCAAGTACTACCAAATCGAACACATCCTGAAGTTAATATGACAACAGGTGGTTATATTTTAACAGCTTATAAATTAAATAGATGACTCACCTGAGTGAAAAACTGTTGAAGCATTATTTTATTTGTTGGTGGTATTAAATATTCAAGAAATTCCTGTAAATATTCGTATTGTTTTGCAAGAAAAATTACACTTTCTACACCCACAATACGTTCAGCCAATCCATGTAAATATTGTGGTTGACTCAAATCAACCATTGGTGAAAGAGTAGGACGTGAAATTTTATAATTTTCTGTTGTTGGTGGTTCCTCATATTCTGTTACTAAATTATCAGAGATTTTTTTTAATGTCGTATTTAATTCATTTGAATAGAGAGAACTACTTGCAACAGTCTTAAAAAAAACACATAAAATAGATATTAAACAAAAACTAATTAGATAACTTACTAAATCTGCAGCAAAAAATGAATGAACTGTATAGAGATAAAAATCAAAAAGTTGATTCATACAAGTAATTATCTGATAAGCTATTGGTTTTAATAATCTCGACATTTGTAAATATTTTCCCATTTGTCTTAAAACTGATAATGTTGTGTTAGTTAAAATAAGATTTTTATTAATTTGTTTCTCTTTTTTCTTAGGACTTGACTTGTCATCATATTCATCAACAAAATCTCTTTTTAATTCTTCAGGTTCTTCATCACTTTCTTCAGAAAAATAACAAGAAGCATCATTTTCACTTGCTAAAATATCTTCTTCAATTATTGTTTCATCAAGACCTGAATCAAAAGGAGTTCCACTTTCGGCATATCTCACAAAGTAATTCCCAACAATACTACTACCATCTTGTGAATGATTTGATGAACAACAATCAGAATAACCACCACTTGGTTGTGATGGTAATGGCCGAAATTTAAAATTTTTCAACACACCTCTTAAAGACTTAAATTCTTGTAATTGTAATAATGTAAATGTTGGTTTAACAGGACAAACTTCCCAAATTTCATTTTCAAGAAAGATTTTTAGTTCTTCTAATCTCTGAATGTGATAATTCTTAAAATAATTAATACTTTGCTTCTTGATTGATTCTTGTAAATCATCTGATTTACTCAAACAGAATTCCTCACCAACTTGAATAAGACGATGCACAACACCCAAAACTTGTACAAATTGATCAAATTTATAAGATGCGAGGTCAGCATTGAGGAGAAGACCTGAGACTTTCCGTTGGACATCATCCCAAATTTTTGTTAGGTTATGATCAAGTTTTTGCCTGTTTAATGTATCATTTTCCTGGTCATTGTGCCATTTAATCAGTTGGTGATAACTAAGTACGATTTTAAATAATACTTTACATAAACTTATCAAACACGGAATAAAAACATCAGTTCCAATACTCTAGAAAAAAGTGAGGTTATGTCACAAAAAAAGTGAGGTTATCTCACCTGACAAAGTATTTTATAAGGATTTTTACCACTTGTATCAGAATTTTCGAGTATTTCAGCTGATGTAACGTATGAATGTACAACATTTAAAGACGTGTTGTAAATTGCAGTGATATAATGGACGTGTAAATTATCAATCATTGAGATTTCAGACTTATCAAGTAGATTATAGGCCTGTAGTAATTTCTGATAACGTTCAGCATCAAAATGATAACACGTCTGTAACAAACATTATTATCAATCAGAAACTGCTTTAAAATTCCTCAAACCTGTGCTAAAACCCGATCAAGTTGTCCATCAGTACTCTCCAAAGTTTCTTGTAATTTATAAGTCAAAGCTGCAACACAACTGAAATGTCGGTATTTCGTTGCGATTTTATGACACTTTTTAAGTTCAATAATAGCCCCCGCGTAGTCTTCATCAGCCAAAATTCCTTGTAACCTCTTATCAAAACAGTACTAAAACCTAACCTCAAATGTCACTCTTAACATAACCTCACTTACCAAATATTTGATCATTTTGAGATTATTTAGTAAGTTTTGTGCGATTTTTCGTTTCCGGTAATTCGCAAGAAGCTCAAGTGAGGCTCTAAATTGATCCGCAGCAACATGTAAGTGCTTTCGACTCTCTTTACATCTCTCAAGTGTCTCTCTAACCTGCTCTAAAATCTCCAAAACTTTCTCAAATTCAGTGTTACATCCACTCTGATGCTCGAGAATCAACTGGAGGACCTTTTTACTCACTACTTGATGTTGCTGCTTGAGATTTTTGAAGTCACGCTGGATTTGGTCACAGTCAAGGACTTCAGGCAATTTCTACAATATTTTCTGAGTTATATTAAAATGAAAATGTGGGAAATTACTCCTAGTTCAAATCTACAAATATCAAAGTCTTCGTTTAGAGAAAAATAGGCCGCTTCGATACTTTCAAGTATTTCCTGATCGGCTGGTCTGTCAGTCTCTGCTACTGTTTTACTATTAATTGAAAGATTCTCGACTTGAGGGAAATGGTAATTAGCGTCAGAAAAACCCATTGAAGGGATTTTAGGTGACTGAAAAGGAGAATTTAAGTGGGGCTATCAAGACACGTAATTTTGACCCACCTGTTTGTTAATCAGACCTAAAATTTTGTGCTTTAACTCGTCCATTGTCACACAATTAAAACTTTAACCGTTATTTTATGTACAGAATATTAATTTATTTATTATTTTTATCCTTAAACAGCATTACTCAATGACATTGTCAAACTGACAGATGACTGTCACACCCTCTATTGTTTTTAACTTAACTGTCAAAATTACAGAAATCTATAATTATTTCAGATTTATTTTACAATTATTTAGTACAAAAATAGTAAATTTTTATAAAAATTGTTACTATTTTATAATTACAAAAATAAACAAATTAGTATTATTTGTTTTAATTACGTATCTAATAAATAAGTGTTTTTAGGGTAAAGAAACCTGTAATTTTTTTGTAAGTAAAATACAAAAAATGTCAAAAATGTAATTATTAATCAACACTAACTAATTAGTAATTACAAGTCTGGTCTAAATTAATTCGAATAAAATAGTAATTAATTAGTATTTTTGTGTTTTTTTTTATTTTTCGTGTAGATGTCGCTGTATCTCTCACTTGTGAATGAACAAATCAAGGAAGGCCAAGTTAAAATGGCCGTCTGAATCGATAACACTATTATCCGATATTTTGTGTGCAATTTTACGGTTTTTGGGTGTGTTAAAAGTGTTTGAAAGTGTATAAAACAGTGTTTTGTTGTTTCTGTGTATAAATTCTGTGTAAAAATCTCGACTTTTGACATTTTGGACACTTCCTGAAGTCATTTATTTATTATGTAGCGACAGCAGCTTTGAGGTAAGTTTGCGATTTTCATTTGTTTCCGTCATTTTGTCATTTATTTTATCAAAATCAATTACGGCCTCCTCGCATCCACATCATTCCGGAAATAGAAACGATCCTCGATGTTCATTTGTTTATGGCGCTAATTATCTCGATTGACAAGTTAATTGTTATGTATACAAGTCGTTTTTTTGGGGGTGGGGGGCGGCGGATTAACGGGTTAATTTGTTAAATGATTGCGTGCGCGAGCCGATGACGGCCCTTTGATGGGCCGTTTTGCGGCGTCTTTGATCCGATCTAGTGAGCGCTCTCTCTAACCGGATTTCCGCCGTTAATTGTTTTACGGTATATTTCATCGATTGTCTTTTGTTTGATGTCAAAAAAAAAAATGGAGAGAGATGTCAATGAGCGACAAAAAAATAAACATAAAAACTCGTTAAAATGTCATTTCGAGTGGTTTTAATTGATCGTTTAGCGTAAAGATATTGATTTTTCGTTTAATCACATCGTAAAAATGGATATTTTCGTCAAGGACTCGAAATGTTACAAAAGCATCGCAGTAGGCTGGGAATTTACGAAAGAAAATCACTCAATTAACACGTTAATTAACATTTAAAATTGATGACGTAATAATTAGGCATTATGGCCGCTAAAGGGGAGGTTAAATAATTAAAAGAGGAGAAGGGGTAGGTGGGGACATGAAACAATGGCCACAGTAGGAGAAGCAAAGATGACAGATGTCAATTAAAAACTTAAATTACAGTATTTATTTCCAAAATTATCAGTAAATGTCTTATGTTATTTATTATTAAAACTGATCTAGATCAAACTCGTAATAAATTGTTGATTGTAATGTCCGCTGGAGGGGAAGTAAAACAAGCAAAGAAGGGGAACAATTGAGTGGAGTCATTTGACAATGGCCGCAGTAAGAGTGGTAAAACAATTGAATGAAAAGAAAGGGTGGGTGGGAACATGTAACAATGGCCGCATTAGGGGAGGTAAAAATGACAGGTGACATTAAATTATGTTATTTATTCCCAAAATTGATCAAAATCAATCTCCCAATAGTTATGGCCATTGGAGGGGAGAGAAAACAATTAAAAGAGGGGAAAACAATAGCGGAAGCAATTAGATGTCAATTAAAAAGTCAAATTACCATATTTATTTTCAAAATTATCAGTGGATGACTTTTAAGGAGTAATTAAGGATTATTAATCAATGTCAAATTACGTTATTTATTATTAAAACTGATCTAGATCAATCTTGTAATAAATTGTTGATTATTATGGCCGTTGGAGGGGAAGTAAAACAAACAAAGGAGGGGAACAATTGAGTGGAGTCATGTGATAATGGCCGCAGTAGGGGAAACAAAAATGACAGATGGCAATTACGAAGTCAAAATTGATCTCAATGGGGCGTTTTTAGACTTTTATGCAACAAAATTTTGAGAATTTTTTTCACTTATTTAGCGAACAATATTCAAATTATTATTTAAAGTGGCATAGAGTAAACTTCGAAGTCTATTTAAGAATGTAGTCAAAACTATTTTTTTTTCTCAAGGCTTTAAGACTTGAGGTGAAATCATGTTAGAGAAATTCTTGGATACGTTGAATCGTAATTGACGTTTCTGCCAACATTGTAATACAAAAAAAAAACTTGATTGAGAGTTTAAAACTTGTAAATACTACTTAATGTAAATAAATATTGAAGTGTTAAGTCTTTTTTGAGTTAGAAAAGGTGTCAAAACACATAAATAGATACACATTTTTGACAGATAAATTTAAAAAAAGTTGTTGAATAGTCGGAAGTGGTTGGCACGCGTGGTTTCTGTTAATTCTGACCTAGAAAATACATTATACCTATATAAAAAATTAATTAAAAAAAAAATCAATGTGAAATGACACTCAAAATTTTAAATAAAAATTATAAATTAAAACAGAAATTAGCATTTTAATAAAGACATAAACTGTACATAAAGACTTACTTAAAGCATCTTCTTCTGCCACAACTGTTGGGTGGCGAATCCCCTCCTTCTGCTTCTTTCGAACTTGCCTTTAATCCTGAAATTGGTGCTTCTTCTTCTGCCTTATGTGGCGAATCCCCTCTGCTTCTTTCGGACCTACCTTTAATCCAGATTTCCAGCGATGTCTTTTGTTTTGTCACATATTTCGTTTAATAATTAATAATAAATAAAATACGCAGCTTTACATCGGCTGTGATGCGTTCTGTTCGAGAGCTGGCGCTCGACTGAATTAAAAACAAAGAAAAACATCAATAAATATGCAAAAGATAACAAAAAATGTCCATTATATCACCGAATGTCGAAGCGCCTTTGTGTTTTTTGGGTAATAAATCATCGTATTATGTAAGCAATTAGTTCAAATAATAAATTAAAAATGTATTTAAATATTTAGGTACATAAATAAGATGTTTCGAGTTTTGTTCTCAATTTAAATCTAATCACGAAAATAGCACCGTAAAGGCAATAATTAATTATATATATAGGGTGTCCCAATTTTATTTCTATTGCAAGTCTCAGTTTATATACAGAATGTACCAATTTTATTTATACATGATTTCAGCCCAAGTGTTATAAAGCCATCTCTGGAATTTATTTTTTAAACTTTCCAAAATCTTGGAATAGAAATATGTCAAAAACAAGTTAAACACATTTTTTAATTTACATAAAACAATCAAAAAAAAAAAGTTTTGATTACATTCTTAAATAGACTTCGAAGTGATGTCAATAAAGTTAGCAGAACACTTTTAGCAGAACATATATTTCTTCGCAGAAAAATTTAAAGCTAATTAAGAGCTAATTAAATGCTCTAATTAAAAATTTTGTGCTCGTATTTTTTTTAAAAAAACAACATGTTCTGCTAGCTTAATAAAAAGTTAGCAGAGCAACAATAAAATATGACATAAAACGTAAATATAATAATGGAAATATTTTAAGCTTATTACGAGCTAATTAAATGCTATAATTAAAAATTTAATGCTCGCTAATTTAAAAAAAAAACACATGTTCTGCTGGCTTAATGAAAACTTAGCAGAACAACAACAAAATATCACATCAAACATAAAGATTATAATAAAAATATTACAAGCTAATTACGAGCTAATTAAATGCTATTATTAAAAATTTTGTGCTCGTATGTATTAAAAAAAAAAACATGTTTTGCTGGCTTAATCAAAAGTTAGCAGAACAACAATAAAATATCACACCAAACATAAAAATGATAATAAAAATATTACATGCTAAATACGAGCTAATTAAATGCTGTAATTGAAAAAATTATGTTTGATTTTTTTAAAAAAACATGTTCGGCTAGCTTAAGAAAAAGTTAGCAGACCAACATTAAAGTATCACATTAAACGTAAATATCATAAGAAAAATATTTTAAGTTAATTACGGTCTAATTATGTTGAAAAATCGTTGTGAAAAAGGGGTCAGTCTTTGTGAAAAAAAGGGGTTCGCGCATGCGCACAATTGTCAAATAAATAAAAATGTTTTTAGGAGTGATTATAAGACGCAAGGAAAGTGAAACAAAGTAAAATTATCAAATTAATTTAACATTTTAATGTGAAATACCACCGTTTTTTCCTAAACTAAGCTAAAATGTCAAAATACTGCCTAAAATTATTTGAAAGATAGACACCTAAACATACACATTTTTAAATATTTGTGCGGTGACTGATAGATGACACTTTGGATAATTTTTTAAGTATTTTTTTAATTAACTAAAGTACGATTAATTAGCTCGTAATAAGCTTTAAATATTTCCAATATTATATTTACGTTTTATATTATATTTTATTGTTGTTCTGCTAACTTTTTGTTAAGCTAGCAGAACACATTTTTTTTAAAGGCAAACATTAGATTTTTAATTATAGCATTTAATTGGCTTGTAATTAGCTTGTAATATTTTTATTATAATCTTTATGTTTGATGTGATATTTTGTTGTTGTTCTGCTAACTTTTCATTAAGCCAGCAGAACATGTGTTTTTTTTTTTAAATAAGCAATCATTAAATTTTTAATTGTAGCATTTAATTAGCTCGTAATTAGCTTAAGATATTTCCATTATTATATTTACTTTTTATGTCTTATTTTATTGTTGCTCTGCTAACTTTTTATTAAGCTAGCAGAACATGTGGTTTCTTTTAAAAAAATACGAGCACAAAATTTTTAATTAGAGCATTTAATTAGCTCTTAATTAGCTTTAAATTTTCCTGCAAAGAAATATATGTTCTGCTAAAAGTGTTCTGCTAACTTTATTGACATTTCGAAGTGTACTTTATGCCATTATAAACAAGCAAAGAAGGGGAATCATATGACAATGGCCGCAGTAGGGGAAGTTAAAATGACAGGTGGCATTGGGCGACATTAAATCATATTATGTATAGTTCGTTTTTTTTTTTTGCCTTTGTCTGTCTCTGTTCTACACATTATCTATATGACATAACAACGTATACAACAATGTGTTGAAAGGAGACAAACAACGGCAAATAAATAAAAAATGGAGTAGGTATTTCGCTAAATTTCGATTAAAATCAATCTATGGCCGCCGGTGGGGAGGTAAAACACTTAAAAGAGGGTGGAGTCCTGTAACAATGGCCCCTAGTAGGGAAGGTTAAAATGACAGGTGCCCATCGGCGGCACATTTATTAAAGATCAATTGCGTGTCATTAAATTATAACTTTATTTTCCAGAAACATGTAATTATCGACGTTTTTTTTTTGTTTGAAAAAAAAACCACATAATGGCTACAACACAAGGAGAGATTAGGGTGGGTCCTGGCAACCAGGTAAAAGATATTTATGTACGTGAGACCGACAACACGGTAACATTCAATCAAAATTTTATTCTAAATTAGGATCGATACTAGATATAACTCTCTCTCAAAAAAAAAAATTCTTTTGTTATATCTAGATTCGAATTGGCATGTTTTCTATTGGCAAAATTGCACGACTTTCGGGGTATTTTGGTTGTATTTGTCAAAAGCATGTTATGGTAGAACTGGTTGAAAGAAGAAAGTTACTAAAGACGTATCTACAACCAGATTTAACTAGTTGTATATATAATTAATTCCTGCCATTATTTTCCTATCTTTGATAATCCTAGTAGATGTCTTGAATTTGGATTATAAAACGGTACTACTCTTGTTGTCGGCCTACTCTGTTTTCCGCTTCCGATTTTATTAAATAGTAGTACCTTTAGAGCCCATTCAATTAATATAAAGAACAATCTCAGGCACGTTTGCCCGAATACCGTCCTGGTATTTCACCGGAATTACTCTCTCCCGATCCAGAACATACTCGTATTAGAGAAGAATTGAGATGGGTACCAGCAATGACATTAGATTCCGATCTTTTAATGTATTTAAGAGCAGCCAGATCTATGGCTGCTTTTGCTGGGATGTGTGACGGTGGATGTCCGGAAGATGGCGCAAATGCAGCTTCCAGAGATGACACTACTATAAATGCACTAGATGTGGTATGTTCACAAAATTTTTCCCCTTTTTTTTGTAACTCACAAAAATCTAGTTACATGATTCTGGATATGATCCTGGAAAAGCACTTCAAGCTTTAGTTAAATGTCCTGTACCTAAAGGAATTGATAAAAAGTGGAGTGAAGAAGAAACTAAACGTTTTGTTAAAGGATTAAGACAGTTTGGAAAGAATTTTTTCCGAATTAGAAAAGATCTTTTACCACACAGAGATACAGTAAGTAATATTTTCTAAAAAAAGACTGTTTTTAATTTGAAAAATTTAGCCTGAATTGGTTGAATTTTATTACTTGTGGAAGAAAACACCAGGAGCTAATAATAATCGACCTCATAGAAGAAGACGTCAAGGTTCATTACGACGAATTAGAAATACTAGAAATAGTAGAGGTGGTAGTAATCAACCACCTTCAGGTAAATAACAATTTTTTTTTCTGTTATTTAGATGTTATAAATTTGATTTAGGTCGTACAGGAGTACCAGTTGAGACAGAAAGTAGTCGTCCAAGTCCTCAACCAGGTAAAGAACCAGGTGAAACAAGTTCAGTAACAGAAGACGATAATTCCGAAGACGATAGTGATAGTCGAGAAGCACAATATCGTTGTTCCCATTGCTTTACAACAAGTAATACAAGTATTTCTAATAATTCAGTTGGTAACACTAATTTCCCAGATTCAAAAGATTGGCAACCTGGTGGTAAAGACCGTCAACTTCTCTGTTGGGATTGTCGTTCTCATTTAAAGAAAACCAACGAACTTCCACCACTTACAGCACCAGCTGCAATAAGTGGTACACCTCCAATTGGTAAGTTTGATGATGGTTTCTCTTTAACATTCTTCTAAAATTATTTACAGAAAGTCCAGACGCAAGTCCACAACGTATGCGTACACGTAATAAAGCAGCAAAAGAACAAAATACAAATCGTGCACGACCAAAACGTGGTGGTACTGAAACACCTGAACCAAAAACACCAGTTAAAAGTCCAATGGAGAAAACAAATCCAACAACACCAGCAAAGAAAAAAGGTAAAGAGAAATCGGAAACACCTGTAAAAAATCGTAAACGAACACAGGAAAAAATTGATGAAGTTGATGATGAAAAAGATTTAGGATTATTTAAGAAAAAACGTGAAAGAGCTGAAAGTCCATCAAGTGTTACTACAGATTCTGGTTCAATTAATGATGATGTTGAAACGAATGAACCTGAACCGGAAGTAACCGAACCAGTTACTACAACACCACCACCATCAACAGTTGTAACTACAACAATAGAAAGTGTTAAAACACCAAAAGTTGAAAGTGGTGATGAAAAAGGAGGAGTTGTATCAACTGTACCTGTGATAATGTCAGCGAAAGCTGTTGAACCATTACCATTAAATGTTTCAATACGTTTACCTGATGATATCAATGAAAGAAAAAGTTTAATTAAGAGTGGACCTGAAATTAAAAATGAAACTGTTAAAACAGAACCGGTTAAACCACCAGAAAAAGAAGTAGTTAAAGAAGAAATTCCTGAAAAGTTTAAAACTGAATTGATTATACCTAAAGTTACAATAAAAGAAGAAGTTGAAACAAGTAATGAAGCTATTAATATGAATTCAAAAGAAATAGATATTTTTACACCTCAAAATATGGTTAAAGAACAGATTAATTTCAGTATTAAAGAACCTGTTTTAAATCATTATCAGCAACAAAATAATCATCCTTTAAATCTAAGAGATAATAATCAGGAAAGAAATAAAGATCAAATTGTTAATATAAATCATTCATCTTTTATTAAAGATATGAAACAAGAACCAAATTTTAATTATAATCAACCAAAATCAACTCAATTATGTCATAATATGAGTAATATGATTAAATTAGAACCACGTGATGAACCAATGGAATTAACAAGTCAAACACGTACTGAATATACTAATCAAACACAACCATCTCCTCTTAATATTCCTACAGTTATTCCTTCATCAACTCCTAAAACTGATTACGAAGATGAGAAACAAAGAGTTGAGAAATTAGAACGTCCTGAACGTCTTGATAGACCTGAACGTACTGATTTAGGTCCAATAACAACACCAACATCAATTGGACAACCACCACTTCCAAATCTTATGCAATCAAGTAATCTTGTAACAATAGGTGGTAGTCAACCACCACCACCACCACCAATATCTCACTATGGTTTTATGACATATAACCATCAACAATCACATGAAAAGAATCAACAAAATGAACCACAAAATCTTAAAATTAAACAAGAAATTCCCGAAACTCCGAATTACAGTCAACCACTTCCTGCTACATCTAGTCATTTACCAAGTGATCCACTTCAAAGTTTAAAAGATGTTAAAGTTCCTGGTTATTTACCACCACCAGTATCGAGTGAAAGACCACCATCAGGTCCTAATATTGAAAATATTAAAAAAGAACCAGAATTACCAACAAGTCGTACAAGTCCAGCTCAAATAATAGAGAAATGTACAACACCTAAAACAACAACTACTCCGCAAACACCTCCCGCAACAAATTCACCACATTCTGCAATTAATTTAATAAGTCCAAGTGCTGTTGTACCTACGTCTTTACATCAACAGCATCAGCAGCAACAACATTCTTATCCTGGTGGTTTACATCCGTCACATGCATTAATGCATCCTTCGTTTTTACATGCAATGCATCAATTTCATACACATCCTTATTCAGGATATTCATTTCCTTATCCTTATCCATATCCAGTGCCTCAACCACATGCAATACCACCACCATCAACACGTCCTGATTTAGCTAAGACTATAGATACAGTAAGTGCAACTGTACTTTCTGCTCAACATACATCAAGTAGTACAATGACAGCAAAAAGAGAAATACGTGAAAATGATGGTGAAGGTGCTGAACGTCATCAAACTCATGAAATGACATTAACACATCATCAATCAACATCACATCATAGTTCAGTACATGCAAGTAGTGAAAAACAAAGTTATGGAGGTGGTTCTAGTCATTCAATAACAATAAGTCATTCAACTAGTACTAGTTCAAGTCAATCAGTTCAACATAAAGTTAATCAAAAAACAGTACGAACTAGTTCACCACATACACCATCATCATCACAATCAACAACAACATCAAGTATAAATCATTCATCATCAACACATACACATCATCATACACATCATCATGATAGATTATCACCAGCAAATCCACTTCTACGTATACATAAACCACCACCACCACCAACAACAAATCCACATCATTTAATGATACAACCACCAAGTTTAGGACATCATCAAAATAGTTCACTTGATGCATTAAGAGCACATGCAGCACAAGCTGCTGCTAATATGCATCCGCATCAACCTGCAACAACAGCACCACAAACTAAACCACAACAACCACCAGTTGAAGAAATTAAAGTTGAACCAGAACCTGAACCAATACCTGAAGAAGAAGGTCAAACAAGTCCAATTGGTCCACCACGAGGTCCTTCACCTGAACCACGTGTTGAAGATACTGAATGTCATCGAAGTCAATCAGCAATTTTCTTACGACATTGGAATCGTGGCGATTATAATTCTTGTACTAGAACAGATTTAACATTTAAACCAGTACCAGATTCAAAATTAGCGCGAAAACGTGAAGAAAGACTACGTAAACAAGCTGAACGTGAACGTGAAGAACGTGAAAGAGCACAACAAGCACAAGCAAGAAAAATAACAACACCTGAAAAGCCTGATATTAAACCGCCTTCAAGAGGACCACTTGAAACAGTTTCATCGCCTTATGAAAGATTTCCAAGACCTGGATTTAATGATACTCCAGCTTTAAGACAATTATCGGAATATGCGCGACCTCATGCTGGATTTAGTCCAGGTCATATGCAAAGATCATTGTTACCACCAGCACATGTCATGGATCCTATCATGCAGTATCAATTAAACAGTATGTATGGACCTGGTGCAAGAGAACGACTCGAACTCGAACATCTCGAAAGAGAGAAACGTGAAAGAGAAATGAGAGAAATCCGAGAACGAGAATTAAACGAACGCCTTAAAGAGGAAATTATGAAAACTGGAATGAGAGGACCACCGAATCCGATGGATCCACACTGGATGGAAATTCAACGAAGGTCTGTGTTTCTGTGATTTTTAATAAATCACTCAAATCTGGGTGTTTTTCTAGGTATGCAGCTGCAGGTCTTGCCGGTCCTGGAGGTCCTGCAGGTCTCCCTCTTCATCATTTAGCGTTTTATCCTGGTGCTGGTAGTAGTGCTCAATTAACACAACTTGAACGTGAACGTTTAGAAAGATTAGGAATACCAGCACCTCCAGGTCCACCAGGACCACCAGGAGCACCACCAGGACATCCACATCATCCTGCACATGCCGCCCAATTAGAAGCTGAACGTCTTGCACTTGCAACAGATCCAATGGTTCGTCTTCAAATGGCTGGAATTTCACCAGAGTATCATGCACATACACACGCACACACTCATGCACATACTCATCTACATCTACATCCTCAGCAGCAACAAGCACAACAAGAAGCGGCAGCTGCAGCAGCAGGATTTCCTTTACCCGGTAATAATTTTTTTTTTGAAATTTGAGTTTTAAGAAAAAGTTGGTGTTGATTTGGTTAATTGAGTAGCTTCAGGTGCTCCAGGATATCCCCGGCCTGGTTTAATTCCTGGACGTGATGGTCCCTTGGGTTTACATCATCCGGAATTATTAGGACGTCCATATGCAGATCAATTGGCACATCAAGTATTCAGTATGGTGTGTTTGGTGTAATTTTAATTTGTTGGGTTGCAGGCTGCTGCCCACGAACAGTTACAAAGACAAATGTTACTAGAAAGGGATAGGTTTCCACCACATCCTTCAATTGTTGCACAACATGAAGAATATTTAAGGTTAGAGATAACGTAAAGATTTTTTTTTAATTATTTATTTCAGGCAACAAAGAGAACGAGAACTTAAAGTGAGAGCACTGGAAGAAGCAGCAAGGGGGTCCAGGCAATAATCAAATTTTAAATATCATGTACAATGTTTGCGACGTTAAAAAAATTAGGAGTATTTAAGAGATATATATATATACAAGTTTTTTTCTTTTAAGTATCTTTTGCAATTTTAGAAATAATTTTGTATACAATGTATTTGATGTTAGTGGTTTTTTTTATAGCTAGTTGGACGATTTTTATATACATTTTTTTCTGTGTATAATTAGTTTGACCAATATTGTATATAAGTGAGGTTAATGTTTTAAATTTGTGGCAGTCTTCCTATATTCGGGTATATACAAGATTTTTTTTTTCTTCCTTTTTTTGTAAAAATTGTACATTATTTGTGTTATTAATTTGTTAATTAAAATTTTAAACTCAAAAACTAAACTAACGAAACTAAAACTTCTTGCTTTACTTAAGATCTGAAAAAGATTTTTTGATCTGTGGTATTGTTTATTTTAACACGATTCTTTTATTTATATAATTTATGTCTTTATTTAATTTTTTTTTTGTTCCACACTTTTAAAAAGAAATAAATTTTTTACCAAAGATTTTTATTTTTAGTTTCTTTTTTTTATAAACTAATAAACAATTTTAAATAATGATAAATAAAATAGAATATTTTTCAGGAAAGCTTTTTATATTAGAGAGTGTAATATACTGAAAGAAATATTTCAAATGTGTATACTGTCTATATTAGTATATATAATGGAAATAAATAGTATTCATTTGTATATTTGTTTTATTTTTTTACCTCTCTTTTATTCTGTCATTTATTACGCCACTGACAACAACAAAAATAGAAATTACAATCAACGTGTTAATTAAGGCAATTGATGGGTGGTGAATCCTCTCCTTCTGCTTTTAATTAATTTTATTTTTAAAACGTTTATTGTATTTTTGTGTGCCCATGAAACTGAATGATAAGTAAAAAACGATTTCTATTGTTTAATGACATAAATAATAACTAAAATTACTCAGACCTCCTTTATGTCGCTAATTATACGTAATAATAGAAAAAAATTTAAGAAAAAAGTGTTTACAATAATGAAATTTTGAGTCTTTTGTGCAATTTTAATTTCTCTTGTCGAATTTTCGGTGAAAATGGCGTCGTTGCCAACCTAAAATGTCTTGGAATATTTGCGAAAAGTCACTAAAAGTTGTAGGTTGGTAACGGAACATGCGTGTATTGTTGGTTGTATATATAAAATAGATTTTACATTTTTTAAACAAATATTATAATAAATATGTATGTTATAAACAAATATTTATTAAATAAATATTATATTATAATAATATACATAAATAAATGGAAAATTGGTATAATTAAAGCTTATTTTATTAAATAATTGTTTAAATTATAATTTTTCTTAGCTTTTTTACGTTTCTTGCATTTATTTAAAGGAAAAACCAAAAAATATCATAAATTTGTATGAAACTTGAATGATAGTGACTCTCAGTTCATCAGAGCTCCACTTGTATCAGGAGTATAGCAATCCGAAGAAGTGTGAAATTTTGGTGCCTGACAGACTCCCAAGGAGTATCAGGAAAGCAGAAATGTATAAAGGTAAAAGTAACAATCTTTATACATAAAATGGTGTGTGGTTCCGTTCGAAAATGTCCGATTTGATACCAGGGTAGCAGGAATAGTGGGAGATATGAAGATTGAAGAATACAGGTGGCAGCAATGTTTGGGTGTTTTTGATAACTACAAAAAATATATTTATAGACTAATAACCCGATTTGAAGTATTTTTTGCTACCAACCTCTAAAAATAAAAAGTTACAAGATTTTCAAAGCTTATGTTGTTGTATTTCGCAAATTCTGGTGCCATTTTTTGTCATTTATAAAGAGATTTCACGTAGCATTTGCTACCAGCATCCAAAAATGGAAAGTTACTAGATTTTTAAAGCTTGTTTTGTTATATTTAAAATCAAGATTTAATAAATAAAATTTCTGTTTTTAAAAATCGATGTTTTTTCGATAATTGTTGTTATTTTTTAGCGTTTATAAACAAATATAAATAAAACTGTGAGAGATATGAAGAGTATTTGAGTTTCGGAGAAAAAAATGTTTAATTAATGTTTATTAATAAAGAATAATATTTATTTTGAAGATATTTGTTTGTAACACATATATTTATGACTGTTTTTGATAATATACAGATTTTTTTTTATTAAAGGAACAAGGCACTCTTATTTTTCCGCTACCAACGTTCAATTTTTAGGGAGTTTTCGGTAACATTTCAAAACATTTAAGGTTGGCAATGACGCCATTTTTTTTAAAAATTTTGAAAAGATGTGACTGTAGTCACTGCCAGTCATAAATTTCATTTAAGAAGCTTAAATTATATAACAATCTCCATATTTTAATAAATATTACTCTTTTTTTTGTCAATTTCTGTTATATTTTGCGATCAAAAAAATAAAAAAGTGCGGCAAATTTAGATTTTCCACTTCTGTTTCATTCTGTCAAAGCATGTGACTTTAGTCACTGCCAATAATAAACTTCAACTTAAGAAGCTTAAATTTAGTAAAAATCTCTTATTTCAACAGAAATTACACTTTTCCGCCTGTTTCTGTTATATTTTGCGAGCAAAAATGTAAAAACTTGCAATTTTTAATATCAAATGCGTTAAATTTGAATTTTCCGCTCTGTCAAAACATCTCATCCGCCATCATCTCTTCATATCTCCCATCATTCCTGCTATCCTGGTATCGAATCGCACATTTTCGAACAAATCACACCATTGTTATGCAAGACATTTATTACTATTACTTACCTTTGTACATTTCTGCTCTCCTTATACCATTTGGCGTCTGTTAGACCGATCTTGCACTTCGTTTTCACAAATTTCTGTGTTTACATACATACCTTTTAGGATTGCTATATTCCTGATACAAGTGGAGCTCAAAAGAACACAGTCACCACACCTTCTTATCAGCGTCATTTTTTATCTTTATTTTTTAATAATTTTTTTGCTTTAAATATCCGAAATCACAGATTTTAAAATCTGACATGTTTATTATTGTTATTATTTTATCATTTATAACAAATACAAACTTTGAAAATCTAGTAAATTTTTATTTTTAGAAGTTGGTACAACTCAACATCCTCAAATATCGCGAAATCACCTATTTTAAAACCAAAACTGTTATTTATTAAATTTTAACTTTAAATACCGGAAATAGAAGCTTTTTACACATTATAAAATCTAGGAACTGTTTACTTTTCGAGGTTGGTAACAAATAAAACGTCAGTTATAAATACTAAAAAATACCACCAGAGATCCTAATAAGTCATACAAATTTTAAACACAAAAAGTGTAAGTTGTTATTTAAAAAATTTAGTAACTGTTTGTTTTTAGAGGTTGGTAACAAGTGAAATATCTAATCTTGTAAATACTAAATTTCGAAAATTGACTAAATCTTTTTGTTTCAAATAAAAGTGACAAGAATTTCAAAAATAGAGCATCTTTAGAAATATATAGTAATTTTTTATGAGGTTGGTAACAAATGAAACGTCAAATCTTTGACAAATTAATAATAAAACTATTAAATACGGCTAAAATTCAGATTATCTTTTTATAAAAACTAAAAAAAAAGATCGCAAAATCATCGGTTTTTAAAACAAAAATCTTATATAATTTTAAATACAACAAAACAATCTTCACCAACCTACAACTTTTAGGGACTTTTCAGTATTATTTGAAACCATTTAATGTTGGCAATGATACCATCTGTACCGAAAATTCGATGTAACGCACATTCGATTTGAAAAGAATTCGAGATTGTGCAATCAAAGTAGATGGCGCCATCAGTGATAAACAATATTTTTTCAAATAAATCCTTAATTTCGGGCTCAAATGTGATAAAACACGACTAAAAATGAGTAGAAATCGTCGAAAAAACCGCGAGGATGACGACAACGGCTTTGAAGAATGGGTAAACACTCTTTTTACGAATTTGCAATACCTAACCTCACTTTTCCAGGGGGGTTACATGGAAGCAAAAAAAGCGAAATTACGTGAACAATACAAAGAAACTGCAGTAAATCAAGTCGAAAAACTATCTGATATCTTCTCCGGAGTCTCAATTTTCGTAAATGGGTTAACACACCCGACTTCAAATGAATTAAAACTTTTGATGGCTGCACATGGGGGTACATTTCATTTGTACCAACACTCAACTACAACACATATTATTGCATCAAATCTTCCTAATGTCAAGGTTAGAGTGATTTCAGCTTGATTTCTTGTTAAATTAGAGTTTCAGATAAGCAAATTAGGTACAGTTCCTATCGTGAAACCGTCTTGGATAACCGACAGTATTTCCGTTAATAAACTTCTCGATTACAAACGTTACCTTCTCTATACCAATCAGAGTACGTCACAGCCCCGTCTAGACTTCCCTGTTGTCGCCAAAACAGCCTCAGACCCAAATTTCCTTGAGGAATTCTACAGCAATTCTCGCTTGCATTTAATCTCGACTCTTGGTGCTGAATTCAAACAATTAATCACAGAATTACGTGAAAAGCCAGTCCGAGAATTCCCCAATCGGGATAAACTCACAACAATCACTAAAACCGGGACTCCACCACAAAATCCTGTAATTATGCATATCGACATGGATTGTTTTTTTGTCTCAGTAGGACTAAGAAATCGGCCGGAATTAAAAGGCCTTCCAGTTGCTGTAACACACGCAAAAAACCCTCAATTAAACCGTAAAGAACGTGACGAAACTGTGACTTTAAATATGGACAGGGTAGCTGACGGAGTCGAACTGTTGATGATTGATGGACGATCATCAATGTCAGAAATCGCAAGTTGTAGTTACGAAGCGAGAAAATGTGGTGTACGAAATGGAATGTTTCTAGGAGCTGCTGCTAAACTCTGTCCTGAAATTAAAACAATTCCATATGATTTTGAGGTTTGATTAATAAAAAAATCTATTTAGACTTGTTTAACAGCCAATATTTAGGGCTACAAAGAAGTTTCAACAATTCTCTATAAAATCATGGCTTCCTACACTCTTGATATAGAACCAGTCAGTTGTGACGAAATGTATGTCGATATCAGCACTCTCTTGAAAACTTTTAATTTATCTGTTGAAGATTGGGCGAATCATATTCGATCTGAAATTCAATCAGCTACAGGTTGTCCTTGTTCAACAGGTTTCGGTAGTAATCGTCTTCAGGCACGTCTTGCAACAAAAAAAGCCAAACCTGCAGGTTTCTACTATCTAAAACCTGAAGATGTTGAAACATACATGTCTGAAATTGCATTATCTGATTTACCTGGAGTTGGTTATGCAACTTTAAATAAATTAAAAGGATTAGGTTTAGTAACTTGTGGTGATATTCAAGTTGCATCTTTACAAGTTTTACAAAAAGAATTAGGGACGAAATTAGGGGAAACACTTCAAGAACAAGCTAGAGGTATTGATAAAAAACCTTTAAATTTTCATCATGAACGTAAATCTGTCTCTGCTGAAATTAATTATGGAATTCGTTTTAAAACTCTTGATGAGTGTTATAATTTTTTAGAAAGTTTAGGAAATGAAGTGTGGAATCGTTTAAATGAGATTAAAATGCGTGCTAAAGGTGTAACTTTGAAGTTAATGGTGAGAGCACCTGAAGCACCACTTGTAAGTATTAAAAAAAAATTCAGACTAACGCTATTAACCGCCTTGTAAAAACTTACAGGAAACTGCAAAATTTCTAGGACATGGCTTGTGTGACAGTATTAGTAAAAGTATAACAATTTCGCATCAAATTCCAGATGTTAAAATACTACATCGAGAGATTAAAACACTCTATGACAAAATGAATGTCAATTTTACCGAATTACGTGGTTTAGGAATACAATTAACAAAATTAGAAAAAATTCCTGTAATAAATCCTACTTTAAACAAGTTTTTGCAACAAAAAAGTGTGCCTCAAGCTACCACTGCAAGAGGACGTCCACGAAAATCTCAAACCAACCCAGTTAGTAATTTTTTTAAAAGTAAAAAAGACACTCCAAGTCAGAATAAAACAGTTTGGAAGAAAGAAGAAGTCGATTTGAATGTCCTTAAGGAGCTTCCAGCAGAAATTCGGGATGAAATTATTAAAGAGTATAATTTAGAGAGTGAAATACCTCAACCTGAACGTCCAGTGTTACCACCTGAACCACGTCCGATGAGAAAATCCCCATTTTCTGGTTTGCAGTGGTACCAACTGAAACCGATTCTTCAGCAATGGATACAAACCGATCCGAAACCGAACGATTATGACGTCACACTACTCGGTGAGCATTTCCGCCAATCAGCGATTGATCGCGATATTGATTGGTTGCCGATTGCGATGAAGTTTCTGTATAGGAATTTCGGCCAATTAGATTGTAATTGGCACAAGGCCTACTATAAAATTGTTGATTTGGTACAGCAGGGTATGGTGGCACGGTATGGAGGCACACTTGTGCTTAAAAGAGAGTTTAGTTGTTTGCATTGTGTTTAATAAATTTTGTATTTTAGATATTGATTGTTGTTTAAGTAAAAATAAAAAATAAAAATTCTTCAAGGTCACTCAAAAAAAATATGCAACACTTAAAACAATTGCCCAAGTATAAAGCAAGGTGCTTATTTGTATATTCGAGAGGTTACTGCAGTCATCGATTACGATTTTTGTGTGAAAATTGTAAAATTCAAAATGGCTGACCTTATAAAATGGTTAGTTTGATACAACAAACGAGATTTCAGTTGTCTACATTGTATTTAATAAGTTCTACATCAATCACTTTCTGCTTTTTCCGGTTTTTGGACACGTTGGGGCTCCAAGTAGGTGTACATGTCATAAAACGAATACGTTTTGTATGACAAGTATTCTTTATTTTTGTAATTCTCTGAAGGAATTTCTTCAGCCAATGCAAGCTTGTTACAATCAAGAATATCAACACTATCGAAAATATTTGGAAGTCCTGGAAAAAAAACACGAAATTTTTTGATAAAAACTAAGAATTGAACTAACCCTGAAGATTACTATCGGATAAAGTTCTAAATTCTGAACAAGGTCCATTTATTATCGGGTAGGATTTAACATCTTCCTTTTCTTTTTCACAACGTTTTGGTGTTTTTGGTTTACATTGATTTTTAGGTTGATTGCATGGATCTTTCTTACATTTATCATCAACAGTCATTGCTTTTTTACAGGGATCATCTTTCTTCTTTTTGCATGGATCTTCCTTCTTCTTTTTGCAAGGATCTTCCTTCTTCTTTTTACAAGGATCTTCCTTCTTCTTTTTGCAAGGATCTTCTTTTTTCTTTTTGCAAGGGTCTTCCTTCTTTTTCTTGCAGGGATCTTCTTTCTTTTTCTTACAGGGATCTTCTTTCTTCTTACAGGGATCCTCTTTCTTCTTACAGGGATCCTCTTTCTTCTTACAGGGATCCTCTTTCTTTTTGCAAGGATCGTCCTTCTTTTTACAAGGATCTTCTTTCTTTTTGCAAGGATCTTCTTTCTTCTTCTTGCAAGGATCTTCCTTTTGCTTTTTACACGGATCGTCTTTCTTTTTCTTACAAGGATCTTCTTTTGCCTTCTTACAAGGATCGTCTTTCTTGCACGAATCAGATTTTTCTCGTTTTCCACTTTTCAATAGATGCCATTTTTGAAATAAAACACTTTTATTTCGTCGACAAAAATCTCCTTCAGAATTCGTTTTAGATAAAACATTGTTCGAATTGATCGTTTCTTGATTTCCTTGATCAATAAATCGATTCAAATAAGGATTAACTGATACTTTTGGATATTTTGAATCAGTTAATTCATTCACTTTTTTCATTAATTCACTTGCTTTTTTACATTGTTCTACTGCTTTTTCATAAACATGTTCGCGACGACTAAATGACTGATGAGGAGGATTTTTAATTGTTGTAGATCGATAGATATTTAAAATTTGGAAAAAACGATTTAATTTTGATGAAAAATTCATCGTGAAATGTTTAACAAAAAAATGTGACGGAAAGACTGTCAAAGGTTGCTATAGAAAAAACTTTTGTTAAAGAGAAACAAAAAACAAATGAAACAATTACAGGAATCACTGTGACGTCATATTTTTTTGTTAAACAACTTTAAAAACGAAAAATGAAATCACATCACAGATTATATATAAAATTAAATACTTAATTTTGTATTAAAAAATACAATTATGAGTCAAGGCTTCTTCTACTAAATGTTTCTACTACCAATTTAAAGAGTTTTGTTGGATCAATACTTCGTATTATATAAAAAAACATATTCAAATATATTTGAGTATTATTTGTGGAGTCGGTTTAGGGAGGTTTTATCCGGTCCTTTTCGCAGTAAACTAATTTCAGGTCATTATAGACCACTGTTTTGGGTTAAAAAAGACTATTAAAGCTAAAATTTTCTATTAATAAGGACATAACAATTCAGTGAAGAAAAAAAAACTCAAAAACTATAACAGAACCCTGTAAATTTCAGAAAAAAAATTAATTTCCGTTTAAAAACAAAGAAATTGTTTAGTCTAGTGTTAAATTTCTTTAATAAAATAATTTGTTATCAGATTTTTATTAAAATTTCCATTATGTAAATTCGCGTTATCAAATCTATCGTCTATAGTAAATGCGGAAAAACACTGATTGGTTAATTAAGACAAAATTTTGAAACAAATTTTAGACACAATTAAATTAAATTCGGTGATACGCTTTAATCTCAATTAATTAACCAAATTAAAAATTCCATTTTGTTATAATTTTTACGTCAAAGAATTAATTGAGGAAATAAAATTAGTAAAAAAAAAAAAATTTCGTAATGCATTTATTCTAATCACTTGAAGAAGTTTAGAAAAATATCCAATATGAAAAACAAGTGACTATCTACAAAAAACTACAGATTTTTTTTTAAAGCATGCACAACTATATACAATAATCAATTTTTTAAACTCTTACTACCTAAAAAAATCTGTTTCTAAATCTATAAAAAAAAATCGGTTATTGTTTCTTATCAATAAAAACCTGATAAAAAACCCAATCTTCAAGAAACGAAGGTACAAAAGCATGTGACGTTGTAAATTTAACAGGCGGTTGTAACTTCATAAGTTGAGTTTCATACATTTTTAGAGCATCACTTGCTGCTGAACCAATCACCTTAAATTATATATAACGTGCGTCCAGAAAAAAAATTCAAAAGTGGCTACTTACATGTGTCATAAATTTACCATCAGGTTTTAAAATTTTAAACGACAAACTTAGAATTTTATTAATAAAATCCCATAATTCTCCAGTTGGAGATTCCGAAAGTGGTACATCAGTTAAATCACCAAAGACATAATCAAATTTTCGGCCTTCTTTGATATATTGTTCGATTGCTTTAATACAGTCGCCCACAATTATCTACGAATTTTTTGTATTATATCAACAGCCACGTATTGATGAATTTACGTCATTTTTGTTGACGTAAATTCATTCGTTTGTGGCTGAAACTATACCTCATAATTTGGTCCTGACATTTTATCAAGAACATCACCACAAATCGATCTCATGTGTTTCGCACACGCTTTCATAACAACTTCATCAATTTCTAACATTATTACTTCTTTTGGTTTTTCTTTTAATAATTCGTAAAGAAGGGCACCATCACCACCTCCCAAAATTACTATTTCTTTATCTTTGTAATTTTCAATGCCTCGACCCATTAATGTCTCAGTGTAGATCAAATCGGCTTCAGATATGTCTTAAAAAATAGGATTTTTAAGCACAAATAAAAAATTTCAAAAAAAAGAGATCCCAAAAGACAGATTTTTGTATAATATTCCGACAGAATTTTTTCTTTATTTAGTTACGTATTTCTAAAATAAAATTATCGATCAATTGTCTCAAGATTGATTGAACTGATCAATTATCGGCTGATATCTCAAGATTATCGCAGAAAAAAAATCGATCTAGTATCTTAAGAACATTTTGCGTCATAAAACATCTGTTTTATTGTTGTTTCATGTAAAAAAATAACAAAAGCCTCAAAATAAAAAAATTGATCAATTATCGGCCGATATCTCAAGATACATTTATCACAGAGGAAAGATAATTATAGATTCGGAATTCTCAGGAAAAACTGCATCTGAAAACAGATATTTCGGGGTCATCCACCGTTAAAGGTCGCCAAGAATTTTTTTTTTAATATTAGATCCCCGAAACAAGATAATCAATCAATTATCGCCTGATATCTCAAGATACACTTATCATACACGAAAAATAATTGTAGATTCAGAAAGACAGTTATTTCTTTATCATCTGCCATAAACAAACACCAAAAAGATTTTTTTTAAACAGTAAATCCTGGAAATAAGATAATCAATCAAATATCGGCCAATATCTTAAAATACACTTATCGTACAAGAAAAATAGTTATAAATTCGGAATTCTCAGGAAATACTGAATATAAAAACACTTATTCCTTGTTTATCTTCCGTTGATAAACGCCAAGAAATTTTTTTTAGATATTAGATCCTTGAAATAAGATAATCAATTATCGGTCGATATCTCACGATATACTTATCGTACACGAAAAATAATTATAGATTTGGAATCCTCAGGAAATACCGATTCTAAAAACAGTTATATCTTAGTTATCTGCCGTTAAAGGACGCCAAAAAAATTTTTTCTGTAGACTAGATCTTCAAAGCATGATAATAATTCAATTATCCAATATCTCACGATACACTTATCGTACAAGAAAGATAATTATAGATTCGGAATCCTCAGGAAATACCGATTCTAAAAACAGTTATTTCTTAGTTATCTGCCGTTAAAGGACGCCAAAAAAAAATTTTCTAGAGACTAGATCTTCAAAGCATGATAATAAATCAATTATCGGCCGATATCTCACGATACACTTATCGTACAAGAAAGATAATTATAGATTCGGAATTCTTAGGAAAAACTGAATCTGAAAACAGTTATTTTTTTGTTATCTACCCTTAAAAAACGCCATGAATTCATTTTTAGATATAAAATCCTCCAAACAAGATAATCAATCAATTATCGGCCAATATCTAAAGATACACTTATCGCAGAGGGAAGATAATTATAGATTCGAAATTCTCAAGAAACACAGACTATAAAAACAGTTATTTCTTGGTCATCTACTGTTAAAAGACGCCAAGATTTTTTTTTAGATATTAGATCCTCGAAGTAAGAATATCAATCAATTATCGCCCAATATCTCAAGATACACTTATCACAGAGGGAAGATAATTATAGATTCGGAATTATTAGGAAACGCTGATAATAAAAACAGTTATTTCTTACTCATTCACCGATAAAGGACGCCAAGAGATTTTTTTTTAGATATTGGATCCTTGAAACAAGATAATCAATCAATTATCGGCCGATATCATAAAAAAAACTTATTGTACACGAAAAATAGTTATAGATTCGGAATTCTCAGCAAAAACTGAATCTAAAAACATTTATTTCTTAGTTATCTACCGTTAAAGGACGTCAAGAACTTTTTTTTAGATATTGGATCCTCGAAATAAGATAATCAATCAATTATCGGCCGATATCTCAAGATACACTTATCACAGAAGAAAAATAATTATATAATCGGAATTCTCATCAAACACTGAATCTAAAAACAGATCATCTATAGTTAAAGGACGCCAAGAAATTTTTGTTAGATACTAGATCATCAAAATAAGATAATCAATCAATTATCTGCCGATATCTCAAGATACTCTTGTCGTACAGAAAAAACAATTACAGATTCGGAATTATCAGGAAACACTGAGTGTAAAAACAGTTATTTCTTAGTCATCTACTGTTAAAGGACACCAAGAGATTTTTTTAAAGATACTAGATCCTCAAAACAAGATAATCAATCAATTATCGGCCGATATCTCAAAATACTCTTGTCGTACAGGAAAAATAATTAGAAATTTAGAATCCACATGACATTTTAATTCAGAAAAAATATATTTGGTAATCAATTATTATCAAATGGCACCAAAAATTTTTTTAAATTGGGAGTGTTAATATTTTTAAATTAATAATCGGTTACCGGGTGATACCTCTAGAGTTCTAGTCAGATTTGTCACAGAGAAAAAATTATTGAAATTAAACTCATTTCAATGTTATTTAATGTCAAAGAGTGTCATAAGAGATTTTTAAGGTTTTACGTAATTAAAAAATTGACAAAAAAATTTCGAAATGAAAGAATTTTTTTCCTTTTTTTCCCCTCTCTGTATTTTTTTGCTCACACAATACAAGTTAGATCTTTAGAATAAAAAAAATCTGCTTTTTGGGGAATCCTTTTAATATTTTTTTAGAAAACTCACTTTGCAAATCATCTAAGACAAGCATATTCCCCAAACTTTTCGAATGAACAATTTGTATTTTTTGATAGGGCGTTCTTTCCTCAAAAACAAGCTCATCAATATCATATTCGAGCAATCGGTCGTCTAAAAAAACCCTCAATTAAAATAAATTTCGACAAAATTTCCGCGATAAAGTAATATAAAAAAAAATGACAAGGATTTGCGTGAAATAAAGCAAAAAAACTGGCCGAATTACGAACCTGATGTGGGATAGTACCTCTTGAAAGTGCCCCTTTTGATAGGCACTAATGCTTGACTTCGATGGATCCCCACAACGCGTTCAACAATATGCCGATCGAGTTCCCTGCACCGCTACAAAATTCGCATGCATCAAACTCAAAAAGAAGCCTTGCTTGAGATTGAGGGGGAACAAGCAAAAAATAAAATAAATGAAACAAGCAATGAGTACCCAATGTTGTCTCGATATCCGGGAAATAGGGGCTATTCCAGGAAGCTTTAAATCAGCTAGGAATAGCCCCACAAAACAGCCTCTGACCTAAAAATTCACCTGAGCTAAGTATATAAACATCAATGTACGCCCCTCTTTTAATTGGAGGAAGAAGTTTAGACCGGTAACAATTTAAAACGATTCGTAATTTTTGTTCTAAAACTTTGGTACGCTGTAAAAGAATTTTAACAAAGTATACAAGACATTCCTTCAGGAGAATTACCTCAAAACTGAGTAGGGCTTCTTGAGACTCTCCTTTGAAGAATTCAATGTTGAGGGTTATTAGACCCGTATTGAAGATTCGGAGGGTTGCTGATAGCCCCCCATCACTCGAATATAACTTCAAAAGATCAGTTTCCAGACGAATCGTTGTTAAAACTTTCAAATTGGCGAGGTACTCACGCAGGACGTTTTCAATGTTTGAAGACACTACAGACACTTGAGATTCGTTTTTAACAGCGGACGGATCCACGGAAAAGTCCAATAGAATTGTATTTGCTGACATTTTCACAATTTTCACCGATAATTTCCACGAAAAACCCCGGTTTTTACAAACCTAACCAACAAATTCGAGACGAAATGTCAAAACGGTACCAACATCACCAACAAAAAACACCAGATTTATCACCAAATTTACAATTTTTATATTTTATAAACAAATTCAACGATTTTTATCAATTTAAAACAAAGAAAACGTAGTTTTTTTCAACTTTTCGCGGAAAATTTCGACGGAAAACGCCGGTTTTTACAAATATAACCAACAAATTCGAGATGAAATGTCACAACGGTACCAACCTCACCAACAAAAAAAAACCAGATTAATCAACAATTATACAATTGTTAAAAACAAATTCAACGATTTTTATCAACTTAAAACAAGGAAAACATATTTTTTTTCAACTATTTCTTATTTGGTACTAAAAAAACTGACCTACATGCCATAATAACAAATCAAAAAAAAAACCTAAATGTGTAGTCTGCTACAGATGTAATGACAGGTACAACCTGACTCAGATGTAATGACACAGGTGTGTCAACACTGTCAACCACAAAAAAATAAATTTTTATTTGTTACAAATTTAAAACTTTGAAATAATTATAATAAACATACATAAAATGTCTGTATTTACAAAACCATAAAGATAAAACCAATAAAAGTGTTTTTAGCGAATTTCACTACCCGAAAATGCATAACAATCGTGATTCTTATCAAATTACTTAATTTCAGATTAATCAGAGTAATTAAATCAAAAATTGTTCGATTTAAAAGGCAATAAAACTCATAAATCAGTTTAATTACTTTCTCACTATATTTAAACTTCATGACCTTGATATGAGCTCTTATCAGGTCTTTTTCGGACAGGTTTGCGAAGTTATCGAAACAATTAATGTCTAATTGAGACACTTTCTTACATTAATAAAATTTAATTGCAAAATAAATTATCTTAACGAGATTTTTTTTCTCTCAAGGTTGGTAACACTTTTCTAGGTGAAAACCTAACTTAAATAAGTTTTAGGTCACTGCAAACGTCTAGTCGAAAAGTTCAAAAGTGAAATTTTATTACTGTCTTTTTAAAAAATCAAAAATTTCACAAAATTGATAAGAATGTGTTGCACACTGCATGATCCTCATCCTGTTTTAGGCGCCATTATAGTAAACAAATACACCTTAAAAAATGGCACACGTTTTACAAATTTTTCATCAAAACAAAAGTCGTACGATTTTGTTGTGTTGTTGTCTAGACGTAAAAGATTACAAAAACTTTGTTTTTTTTTTAAATAAAATTATCGGTTCTTTCCAGTTTGTTACCATACCGGACACAGCACCAGTCAAAACATAACATCTTATCAAAATTTTTTTATTATTCTGATTAAAATAACACACCCGAATTGATATCAGGGGCGGCAGATAATCAAAAGAAATAAGTTGGCGCCAGGCGGGGAGTACGACCTCTCTCCTACCTGGAACAGGCGGGGAGTACCTCTCCTATCTGCGCCATTAAATGTAGGCGTGGCTAGTTACAAAATGACATCAGATAATCAAAAAAATCAATTAGCGCCAGGTGGGGAGTACAACCTCTCCTACCTGCGCCATTAAATGTAGGCGTGGCTAGGTGAAAAATGGGAGGAGAAACACGATGAATATAAAATCTGATTAGGTAGAATCTCTTTTTTGAGGAGAAATTTTAAGACAGATATTAATGAGTTTTTTGCTGGTTTTCTTATCGAGATTTGTTTTGAATAGAGGAACTGTTAGGTTTATTATTATTATTGTTGTTTAGACTGACGTTAAATGATCGAGTTAATTAATCATTTTTTGTGCTTACGTGTTTGGATACACATTTATTAATTAAGGAAAAAATAAAAGATTTGTTATCGAAAACAAAAAGAAAAAAATTATATCACTCGCCGAAGGATTGTCACACTTATTTTAAAAAATTAATAATCCACAATATACATAAATAAAAATAATTAGATGAACAAATTTGGGACAATTTTGATAAATTTTAATGACACAAATTAATAAAAAATAATAAAAGAAGTAATAAAATTTTAAGAGATAGAAGAAAAAAGAAATAAATAAATAAATTTAAGTGTATTTTTCTGGAATTGGTCCAATGCCAGGTCATAAAAAGTTACAATGAACTATAAGAAAAACAAAAAAGAAAATTACTGTTTAAGTAAAAGCAAGAAAAACAAATTTCAAAATCATCTCTGACCTCCTAAAAGAATAAATAAGAAAAATCTTTATAAGAAAATAATATTTTGCGTCTGCCAGACGTCAAAAATAAATTAAGAAATAAGAAAAAATTAATCGTCTGACTTCAATGAAAATAGTAAAACACTGATAAGAAGGGGTTATGATTCGTGCGTTCGTTGATAAGACATTGGATCTTTTATAAATATCAGGTCTGAGACAAAACACAACCAATTCTTAACTTAACACAGATCAAGACAAGTGACAAAAATTTTTTTTAAAGTGATGTCAAGACAAGAAAGTGAAAAAATGCCACCAAATAAACCAAATATCGAGAAAAACTGTGGCCAAATTTTCAACAAAACACCCAAAATCACAAGAGAAATCATCGAGAAAATGCAAAAAAACAAAACCTACATTATGGGCTACCAGATCCAAACAAGACAATTTTGGGGTAAGTTTATAATCCCTCTTGTAGTTCGTCGTGGCCGCGTGAGGGGAAACTACCCCTTCCCGAGTTTTTCTAATGGCCGCGTGAGGAGAAATTACTCCTTCCCGTTGTTTGCTATGGCCGCGTGAGGGGAAACTCCCCTTTCCCGAGTTTTTCTAATGACCGCGTGAGGAGAAATTACTCCTTCCCGTTGTTTGCTATGGCCGCGTGAGGGGAAACTCCCCTTTCCCGAGTTTTTCTAATGGCCGCGTAAGGGGAAATTACTCCTTCCCGTTGTTTGTTATGGCCGCGTGAGGAGAAATTACCCCTTCCCGAGTTTTTCTAATGGCCACGTGAGGAGAAACTACCATTACTCGAGTTTTTCTAATGACCGCGTGAGGGGAAATTACACCTTCCCGTTGTTTGCTATGGCCGCGTGAGGAGAAACTCCCCTTTCCCGAGTTTTTCTAATGGCCGCGTGAGGGGAAATTACTCCTTCCCGTTGTTTGTTATGGCCGCGTGAGGAGAAATTACCCCTTTCCGAGTTTTTTTAATGGCCTCATCAGGGGAAACTATTATATTTCTGGAACCATTTCGTAATTGGCGCTTTATTGTCCATGGCGTGATCTCTAATGTCAAAAGTTTATCATAAAATAACAAAAAAAGTGTCCAATTTTGTATAATATTGTGATAAAACGAAAAACTTTGCGTCAGTTTCTTATCATGATGTTTTCATTGAAGAAAAAGTTTTTCGAATAAACGCGTCTAGACTTTAAAAGGTTATCAAAAAGTTCACGAAAAAATCCGACGTTTCTTGTAATAATTATCACTGTGCGCACTCTATTAAGATAGCAATAGTTCAAAAAAGTCATCGATAAAAAGACCCATTTTTAGGCAAAAAAAAGATTATTACGTGATAACCCTAATCGATCTAAAGACACACCTCGAAATTAATTTTTTGTATTTTTTTTTCAGTACTTTCCGGCCTTCTTGTCCTATTTCTATTAAGTTTAACTGGAGTTATAGCTATGTGGTTCACTGACATGTTTGATAATGCAGTTTTTTCGGTAAGTAATGACCGCTTGAAGGGAAGTCTCTAACTTTAAATTTCAGAACTTAGCTGTTGTTCCTGGTACTAAAAGTTACGAAATGTGGGCAAAACCATCACCAAAACCACTTCTTATCGTCCATATTTTTAATTACACAAATGTACCTGAATTTGAGAGTAAAGATGATGAAAAACTAAACGTCAAAGAAGTCGGACCTTATGTCTATGAGTAAGTTGAAGTTTTACTTAATGTGACGTCATTTCCCCTAATTAAATATTTTTCAGAGTGGCTTTAGAACGTGTTAATGCTAAATTTGAAGGAAGCCAAGTTTCATATCAAGAACAACGTGTTTATAAATTTATGCCTGAATTATCAATTGGTCGAAAACAAAATGATCGAGTTATTGTCCCAAATATTCCACTTTTTGTAAGTTTTCTAATATTTTTTAGGTGAAAAACACTCATTTTTTTTTCCTTCTTTAGACTGCAGCATCACTCAATAAACACACAAACTTTCTAACACGTGTCGGAATTTCAAGTCTTTTAAACAGTCTTGATGCTAAACCATTTTTAAATATTGCCGCTCACAGATTTATTATCGGTTACGAAGATAATCTTTATGCCCTCTCAAAGAGTTATATGAAATTCCAGAATCAGAAGCCTTATGAACGTTTCGGATTGGTCTCAAGTGTAAGTAACTCCGCCCATTTGAATTTAAGCACCACCCACTAACATTTCTCAACTTATAGACTAACGGTGTCCGTGATGAAGTTCTCACAATTAATACTGGAGCAACAGATATTAATAAAATTGGAATAATCAATCAAGTCGATAATGAACCATCTTTAAATTTCTGGTCAACAGCTGAATGTAACGATCTTAGTAAAGCCACAGATGGTACACTTTTCCCACCGAAACTAATCCGTAACAAACGTCCTGTACAATTCTACCTTAAGGAAATGTGTCGTCCTCTTCCTCTTCATTTCCAAAAAGAAGTCAAAATACTTAATGGTAAAATCCCAGCTTATCGCTACACACTTCCTGAAAACGTCTTCAACACACCTGATCTCACTCCCTCAAATCAATGCTACTGTGATTTAGATTTGGGTGAATGTCCTCTTCAAGGTGTTTTTAATGCAACTCCTTGTACATTCGGTGCTCCAATTTTTATGTCTTTCCCACATTTCTACAACGCTGATTCTTCTCTTAAAGAAGGCGTAACTGGACTTAATCCAAATCCAGTTTATGAAACTTATGCTGATCTTCATCCTACACTTGGTTTTGTTATGGCGGGAAAAAATCGAATTCAAGTTAATGTTCAAGTAGCTAAAGCTTTTGGTATCAGTCAAGTGAATATGTTTGAAGATGGATTGATGTTACCAGTTGCTTGGATTGAATATGTACTTGAAGATAAAGCTTTACCAGATGATATGATTGGTATTATTTTCCAAACTACGTTTACATTAAGAAGTGTAGAATTAGGATTGAAATACGGGTGTATTCTTTCAACTGGAGTCACACTGTTTTGTATTTTAATGATTTTGAAGAATAAATGGGAGAGGAGAGAAAGGACAAGTAGCGAAAGACCGTTACAAAGAAACGAGGAGATTTGTTTGAGTGCTTAAGTCTGTTTTTTAATAACTGTTTTTCTATGAAAAATAGTCTGAAGTTAGGTTAGACTCCGTCCAATTTAATGGATAAGTTTTATAAATTTATACCAAGACTGATGTTATTTAAGTGTTTTGTAGTTGAAATAAATTTTTATGATTATTTTTGAGTTTAATTCAGGGAGAAGGGATAACAATCATTGGTAAAAGACAATAACGGATTAGTTTCATTGATAAGAAGCATGACTTGGATAATGTCGACTTGAGGAGAAGTAAAATTTTTCTCTAATCCACGATTTTATTGGCACGATAAAAAATCACAAGATAAAAAATCTAAAAAATGGAATGATAACTTGATAAGCATAAATCTAAATGTGCCACTAAATATCTTTCATATAAAATACAAGCGCCAAGCTTAACAAATCAATTTGAGCTGTTATAAATAAAAACTTTCAATACTTTGTCTATCACTCAAAAATCACATACATTATGGCTACATTCGACTATAAATACCTACCTTTTTATCTACAACTCAGTAGTCATATGATTTGTTAAAGTTTGGACACGTTTCGCATTACAACTCTTACATAAAACATGATCATCCAAAGGATAACAACCTCGACCTTCAGCTTCTGATGATAACACCAAACCGCAGTCCTAAAAAACCAACATTAAGTCTTCTAAATACCTCAAATTTTGTTTAACAAACCTCGCATTTATAACATTGAATATGAAAACTATGATCAAGAGCAACAACACGAACAGTTTCTTCTTCTCCAGGCTCTGGCATTATGGGTTGCTTACAAACCCAACATCTGGGAGCGAAAATCTTATGAAAGTCTTCAATACAGTGGACACGATTTGTAGCATCCACAGTGAAAGGAATACCATCCAGACTTTTACCACAAACAACACAACAAAAGCATTTGGGGTGGTAGGGCTTTCCAGTGGCGCGCAAAATACGGTCCAGAATGGGATTCTGGCATACGCAGCATTTCTCCAATGTATTCTACAACAAAAAATTGATTTTAAGACTCATAAAACACGAAAAAACAAAAAGAAAAAAGTGAGGTTATGTCGAGAAAAATTGACGAAAATTAAATAAAAACGCTGGAGGCTGACTAAAATCTCATTGTAAATGTTTTAGTAATGCAATAAATAAATTAGGAGACTTTGTAATTGTATAAATGTGATTAAAAATAACAAAAATGTAAAAGTGAGGTTATGTTGGGTTACAGTAATTTTCAAAAAAATTTAGTTTTTGAAAAGTTTATCACGTATTTATGTAATTCTAAACGCACTTTTAGTGTATTTAAACAAAATTTTGTAAAAAAATTGATACCAAAAATTGTTTTCTGAGACAGATTCACAAAAACTAGAAAGAAAAAAGTGAGGTTAAGTTAAGAAAAATTACGAAAATTAATTAAAAACACTGAATGGTGAGTAAAATCTAGTTGTAGATGTTTAAATAGTACAATAGATTAATTATCAAGCTTTTTAGAAGTCTTAAATATGATTAAAAACAATAAAAATATAAAAGTGAGGTTATGTTGGTTTACAAAAATATTAATTTTGGAAATGTTTATTGCGTATTTACGAAACTCTAGACGTATTTTTAGTGAATTTAAATAAAATTCTGCCGGAAAATTCACACCAAAAATTCATTTCCGAAACAAAAAGCCACAAAAACTTTAAAGAAAAGGTGAGGTTATGTTGGTTGTAAAAAAAAATAGTGAAAATTCATTAAAAACACAGATGAGTGTCTAAATACTCGTTCTAGATGTTTCAATTAGTAAATACACAAAGTATTAAGCTCTATAAATGGAAAAATACGATTAAAAATTGCAAAAATGTAAAAGTGAGGTTATGTTACCTAACCTCTATTACCACCAAAATTTTGAAAAAAAAATGCTAAATTGAGTACGTAATAACTGTTATACAACACAATTAATGCCTTTCTTTCACTTTATTTTCGTAAAAAGCCGGTAAAAACCTACCAAATAGTCCTCCTCGCAGTAGGGGTTCCCTTCAAGTGCATAAAAGGGCTTCCCTTGCAAATTAATAGCACAGTGATGACACGTAAAGCATTTTGTGTGATAGAGTTGATCCATAGCTGTACATCCGCTATTTTCCCCAATAATTTTCTCTCCACATTTAACACAGACCCCATAAACATCTTGGTCTTGTTCATTATCCATTCCTTGGACCAGTAGATCAGTCAAACTGTCAACTTCTTGTAATTTATTGCCTTCAATACGACTTGCTGATTGACTTGGACCTGTCATGGTACTGCTATTACCACTGACATAAGGGGCATAGAGTGAATAATTTGATCTTGACGACATTTGACTTGGAGGCCTTGGATTAATAGGCTCGTATATTGACTCATAAGTCGATGAGGACTGTCATAAAACAAAAATTATACTAAATTTTTGGTGAACAATTATCGTGTCAGAAGTGGGTTATTAGATAGGAAATGAATTACCTGAGACATAGCCCCATATCCATATAAAGAATCAGAATCAGCATACTAGTTAGCGAAAACCAAAAGCATATTGTTACCAAGCTTAAGCAAATTTCCAAATACCACAAATACCTGCGATCCTAAACTGTAGTTAAAATCCTGTGCCCCCGGTTGTGTAGCCCTCCTCAACTCGCTATAACTCGAACTAACCGGCGATGGAGGCGGTAGTAAATCCTCAGGAGGCGGTGGCAAGTTCGTATTAATTGTACAAGGGGCGTAATCCGCTAAATTCGTTGTCAAATCAAGCGGAGGAGGAGGCGGAGGTAAATCCTCTGATCAAAATTAATAACAAATCAAAACAAAGAGGCGTGACTTACCTCCGTTTGCGTAGGCGTTGCCACCGGGAGGTACATTACTGTAGACATTCCCCTCACGTGGAGGATGTACCAAATTACTGTAAATCAAACCATCAGGATTCCGTGATTGGCCCACTTGAATATTGCTGTAAGTCACGTGATCAGGTTTGGTGTACGGTTTTGGGGTTAAATTAACCGTTTTGATGGGTTGTCGTGGTAAATTCGCGTAATTTGATGAGGTGAGGGGAGTGTTAGAGTAGGTGGGGAGGTTCGAGTAGAGTTGGGCGGTTTGAAGGCGGGACGAGTAGGAGGGCTCAAGGGGTTGTTTCAAGGGGTACGATTGAGGTATCTGAAACATGTTTTATAAACACACTGTACAAGACGTTTGGGGTTTTTAGTTTTTACCTGTGGTTGGGTTTTTTTGGGTTTGGGGGGTACAGCAGGTCCGACTTTTTTGCCTAAAGTACCAGTGGAGGGATTAGGGGGTAATTCAGTTTTGTTAATTAAAGCCAATTCGGCTAATTGTTTATCCAAGTCGTTCATTCTAGAAATAACAATTGTTGATGTAGAAAAAGTGAGGTTATGTCGGGAAAAATCGACAAAATTTCACTAAATTTTGATATTTTTTTAACCTGAGTGTGACACTCACCTCACTGATCACTTCTACATGCAATTTCAGTCACAATTATCACAAATTTAGTGAAAATTCATTGATTTTATGGGTGAAAACCCGAATTTGATACGATGACACTTCACACTGTGGACCATATCAAATCTAGTTGGCCATGGTTTGACAAAATGGTGGTAAACGACATGGTTGATTGTAGTTGTTTTACTTGACAGACGCGAATGAATCAACATTTAAGAAAGCATTGTTATCACAAATTCCTTAAAATATAATCCATTTGACCCTTGTTTGTCCCCCAAAATGATTTATTTTTCGAAAAAAAAGTTGCTCTCACCTGGATTCGAACCTGCGATTTTCTGTTATTTGTCAAAAAATGGACAGGGCCGTATTCCCCACTTTGTAAAAAATAGGCCGTTTTAGCAAAAAACACTCTAAAAAGGCACTAAAAACGCTCAAGATACAAGAGGACAGTCTAGATGATTCATTTTGAATGATATAAATCCGACTCAGTCATCAAATTCCTTAAATTTTTGTATGAGTCATTACCCGATTTTATTGGAGGAGGGAATGTTGAAATACCAACAAATTTCAACGATAAAAAACATTATTTGTTTATTAAATACACGTTTGTAATATTTATTATGCAATCTACAGTGTGATTCTTTAAAATTTTTGGGAAATATAAAAGGTCAGTGTTGCCAACACATTAGAGATGATTTTCTCTATTTATTGCATCAATTTTTTTTTAAATCTAAGACAAATTTCCCCAAAATTTATTTTAATTTAAAAGGATTACAATCACAAAGTAAAAAATACCGTTTTTTACGTTTTACAATTTTTAGTTTAAGATATAAAAACTAGAGAAAAGTGAGGTTATGTCAGCTGTAAAAAGTACTGAAAACTCATTAAAAACACGGAAGGGTGTTTAAAATCACGTTCTCGATGCTTCAATTGATAAATAAATAAATAATTGAGCTTTGTAAATAGAAAAATAGAGTAGAAATTGCAAAAATGTAAAAGTGAGGTTATGTTATTTTCCAGAGGAAAAAAACGCACTTTTGGTAAATTTAAATTATATTTTGCTTGTTTTTCATTCTCAAAAACTAAATTAACTCTGAAAAAGCTCAAATTGACTAAAATTCTAATTTTTTTATTATTATTGTTTACAAAAAGTGATATAATATTACGCAAAATTTATTTTTTAAATGTTATCACTTATCAGTTTTCGATTTAATTGGAATTACTTAATGTAAGTACTTCAAAAAATACTTAATTACTGCTTCTTACACATGTATTTACATTATTATTATTATTAAAAAATAATAATAAGAAATTTGATAAATAGAATGTTTAGATAAGACGATAACTTGATAATTTATTTAATTAAGCGGTAACAATTTCTGTAATTCCCCTTATTTATTGATCAGTAAACCAATTAAAAAAAAAAAAATAGTTCGTTCGTTAGCACTAGGTGACACTTTATTATTATCAGATAATAAAAAAAAAACGATGAATAAAACGTAAATAATCCTTGAGACATAAACCAATTAATCTGTACGCAATGACACGCATTTTTTTAAAATATAAAAAAATGTTTTTTATATTTAATTAGTGTTTTTATTTAGTTTCAATTTTTGGTTGGTAGCAATTACAAACATGTTTTCTCCTTGTCTCACTCATTTATTTCTTGTATCTCTCTCTTTGTTTTTGGTGTTTTTACCTTAAGCGTCCTTTATTACCGACATGGCGGGGCTGGTAATGTAACAACACAAGGGGGAATTCCCTTTTTATGTGTTTATTTCAACCAGAAATAGTCAGTTAGTCCCGCACACTTGTCTGGTATTCAGGTGAGTGTTATATTTATCTGAAATACAAATTTGGGCTTCCCACATTACTAACCTAACTCTTCTAGAAATGGAGTTGCATGAAGTCTCTGCCTCTGCTGTGTGCCCCTATAGATGTTACGTTCGTGGCAATTCTCAGCAAACCGAAGGCGAGAATGTGAAAACGATCGGGTTTAAAGACGGTCTAGCAGTTGTTCAAGCGACACCAATTGATAAGCCTCCTGATAACAAAATTGATCTAACCAAACTGAAAAAGATTATTCTCAAAGTCGATCCGCAAACTGGCAAGAAATACATTCAGAAAGACGGAAAACGACTTGAAATTGTGCCGCATACATTCAAGGGTGATATTAAAACATCGATAGTTATTAAGCCGAGTTTGATATTGAATGGGGCGCCGTTGCCAAAGCTTGTTCCAATGAAGAGAACACCACCGAAAAATGATCCAGTTAAGCTGCAAGTGGTGTCGGTGAAGCAGGGGAATAAGAATAAGGGAGTCGCTGTGGGGACAATGACTGAGTCGAATGTGAGTTTTAATAAGATGATACAAACGGAAAGGACAGGACATACAGTCGCTACACAAACTGATATTTTGTATTACGATGACCGGGAATCCCCCTATGTGAATGAATTGTTTAATTTTTTACTTGAAGATAGTGAAAAGTTAGAAACGAGGAAAAAAATCGATCCAACTAAGCTTAAATCGAAAGAAGAAATACACAAATTTAATTTTTTTAATGATATGAGAAATGCGCTGAATTTTGACCGGTCAGGGAATTTGTAAGTAATTTCGTTAATTATGTTTTTCATCTAACAAAAAAATGTGTTTTTACAGGCCAATTCATGACAGTGTTATACTAAATGACATAAAGGGTGTGCAAAAAAATTGTGTTGTTTTAAAGGCACTTAAAGAAAATGTGAATATTCTCAATCAGCACTCTTTTGTAAGTATAAAATTCTCAGAAATCGATTGCTTTTCATTGGAAAAATGTGATAAGAATTTCCGTTTTCTTATCAGTTTGATTGGTTTACCAAAAAATTGCATGTCACGTGTTTATTTTACCTTCTTATCAGTAGATTAACGTAAAAATTGTGGTTTTTTACCTAATAATAATTACAATTTCAAGGTTAGTGGGAATTACCACGGATTTGATTGGTTGTGTAATTATGACGTCATATTATACCTGGTGACCAAAATAAATTTTTCCAAGTTCGGTATAGGTTAGGATTTTTAAAAAACTAAAATTATTGAAATGGCGCCATTTATTATATTTCTGTAGCATGGCTTACTAGAATATAGTATGTAGGGGATGTGTCCTGAAAATGTCGCTTCTGACAGCGCTATCTATAGACTGTTTTACCGAAATTTTAGCTATTTCTATGGAAAAGTTCTTTTTTTTTTTACTTATTTAGCGAACGATATTTAAATTATTATTCAAGGTGGCATAAAGTGCACTTCAAAGTCTATTTAAGAATGAAGAATATGAAATTAATAATTATTAAAATAAAAACGCGGGAAAATTTGAAATTGTGTTTCAGTGTTTGATTTGTTTTTGACATATTTCTTTTCAGGATTTTGCAAAGTTAAAGCATCTTCTTCTGCCACAACTGTTGGGTGGCGAATCCCCTCCTTCTGCTTCTTTCGAACCTACCTTTAATCCTGAAATTGGTGCTTCTTCTTCTGCCTTATGTGGCGAATCCCCTCTGCTTCTTTCGGACCTACCTTTAATCCAGATTTCCAGCGATGTCTCCAGTTTTGTCCCATATTTCGTTTAATAATTAATAATAAATAAAATATGCAGCTTTACAGCGGCTGTGATGCGTTCTGTTCGAGAGCTGGCGCTCGACTGAATTAAAAACAAAGAAAAACATCAATAAATATGCAAAAGACAACAAAAAATGTCTATTATATCACCGAATGTCGAAGCGCCTTTGTGTTTTTGAGTAATAAATCATCGTATTATGTAAGCAATTAGTTCAAATAATAAATTAAAAATGTATTTAAATATTTAGGTACATAAATAAGATGTTTCGAGTGTTGTTCTCAATTTAAATCTAATCACGAAAATAGCACCGTAAAGGCAATAATTAATTATATATATAGGGTGTCCCAATTTTATTTCTATTGCAAGTCTCAGTTTATATGCAGAATGTACCAATTTTATTTATACATGATTTCAGCCCAAGTGTTATAAAGCCATCTCTGGAATTTATTTTTCAAACTCTCCAAAATCTTGAAGAGAAATATGTCAAAAACAAGTCAAACACAATTTTAAATTTTCCCGCGTTTTTATTTTAATAATTATTAATTTACATAAAACAATCGAAAAAAAAAATAGTTTTGATTACATTCTTAAATAGAATTTGAAGTGCACTTTATGCCATCTGAAATAATAATTTAAATATCGTTTGCTAAATAAGTGAAAAAAATTCTCAAAATTTAGTCGCCATAAAAAGCACCAGAAACATTGTCCTGAAGCTGCCGTACGACGTCATGTGAAAACACCTAATTTAAAAAAAAATCGTCAGTACTTTTATTTAGTACAAAATAAAAAAATAATGACATTAAATTGATGAAAATCAAATTTTTGACATTGATTTACCAGAATTCAGTTTCTAGGTTATACAAATGTCATAAATGACGTTTTTGACTGTGGTTCCCTCTATGAAACTTTGTGCAACAAGAAAAAATGACGTTTTAACAGCAACATTTATAGATAATTTTACCGAAATTTTAGTTATTTTTATGGAAACACAATTTAAATAAAAACTGTGTTTTTTTTATTTAGTGAAAAAAATAAAATTAGTTACAATAAATTGATAAAAATTAAATTTTTGACACTGATTTAACAGAATCAAGTTTCTAGGTTATGTAAATGTCTAAAATGAGGTTTTTTACTGTGGCTCCTTCTATAAAACAAAAGAAATGGCGTTTTAACAGCGCCATCTATAGACTATTTTACCGAAATTTTAGATATTTTTATGTGTAGAAAATGTATGGTAAAATGTCAAATTGGAACAATAAAAAAATATCATGTTTTTTAAAGCATGGCTTCCTAGACTATATGTAGTCTAGGACTATGTAATTTTAGTTATTTCTATGGAAAATATAATTTTAAAAAAAAATTATAAAATGTAAAATTAGAACAACGAAAATCGAGTTTTTAAAGCATGGCTTCCTAGACTATGTGTAAAATACGTATACAATAAAATTGACACAATGAAAATTGAGTTTTTCAAAGCATGGCTTCCTAGACTACGTAGCCTAGGACTATGCAATTTTAGTTATTTCTATGGAAACAATTTAAAAAAATGTGTAAAATATAAAATTAGAACAATGAAAATCGAGTTTTTAAAGCATGGCTTCCTAGACTATGTGTAAAATACGTATACAATAAAATTAACGCAATGAAAATCAAGTTTTTCAAAGCATGGCTTCCTAGACTATATTTCGACTAGGATTATGCAATTTTAGTTATTTCTATGGAAACATAATTTTAAAAAAATGTGTAAAATATAAAATTAGAACAACGAAAATCGAGTTTTTAAAGCATGGCTTCCTAGACTATGTGTAAAATACGTATACAATAAAATTGACACAATGAAAATCGAGTTTTTCAAACCATGGCTTCCGAGACTATATGTCAACTAGGATTATGCAATTTTAGTGATTTTTATGGAAACATAATTTTAAAAAAATGTGTAAAATATAAAATTAGAACAACGAAAATCGAGTTTTTAAAGCATGGCTTCCTAGACTATGTGTAAAATACGTATACAATAAAATTAACGCAATGAAAATCGAATTTTTCAAAGCATGGCTTCCTAGACTATATGTCGACTAGGATTATGCAATTTTAGTTATTTCTATGGAAACATAATTTTAAAAAAATATGTGAAATATAAAATTAGAACAATGAAAATCGAATTTTTAAAGCATGGCTTCCTAGACTATGTGTAAAATACGTATACAATAAAATTAACGCAATGAAAATCGAGTTTTTCAAAGCATGGCTTCCTAGACTATACGTCGACTAGGATTATGTAATTTTAGTTATTTCAATGGAAACATAATTTTAAAAAAATGTGTAAAATATAAAATTAGAACAATGAAAATCGAGTTTTCCAAATCATGGCTTCCTAGACTATGTGTAAAATTCGTATACAATAAAATCAACCCAATGAAAATCGAGTTTTTCAAAGCATGGCTTCCTAGACTATATGTCAACTAGGATTATGCAATTTTAGTTATTTCTATGGAAACATAATTTTAAAAAAATGTGTAAAATATAAAATTAGAATAACGAAAATCGAGTGTTTAAAGCATGGCTTCCTAGACTATGTGTAAAATACGTATACAATAAAATTAAGGCAATGAAAATCGAGTTTTTCAAAGCATGGCTTCCTAGACTTTATGTCGACTAGGATTATGCAATTTTAGTTATTTCTATGGAAACAATTTAAAAAAAATGTGTAAAATATAAAGTTGGAACAATGAAAATCGAGTTTTTCAAAGCATGGCTTCATAGACTACAATACTTAGTCTCAGATATCTGTCATTTCAACTGTTTCTCTAGAAATGGCTAATGTTTCTGTAAAAGAGTGTATAGGAGGCGCCACTGTTTATCTGGACAGTTTAAAATCTTCACAATTATTATTTTGTATTGTCTAAAATTTTGTATTAAGAATTGTGTTAAAAAAATTTTTTAGGCTCCAATTCATTTGGCTATCATTCACAACGTGGACCTTGAGATTGTCAGAGCCCTTATACATCATGAAGCTGATCTGACACTTGCTGATCCCGAGGGCAATACAGCTCTTCATCTTGTTATTGAGCATCGTCGTTCCCAAATGTTAAGAATCCTCCTTAAAAGCTCCCTCACTTTCAATATCGACGTTTTTAATTACGAGGGTTTCACTCCCTTAATCCTAGCTTGCCAAAATCAATCTTATTCCGATGCTAAATTATTACTAGAGCATGGAGCTGATCCTAATATTAAAGACATGAAATCGGGGAGAACTGCACTGTTTCATGCTGCGGAAAGTCATGATAGTAAGTTTTGATATATAGTTGAGATTTAGTATATTGAGAGTGTTTGTTTTTAGTTAATTTAGTTGAGTTGCTTATGGAACATAAAGCTGATACGAAAATTCGAAATTTCTTTGGAACAAGTCCTCATGATGCTATGTTTGAAGTTGATGAAATTCCAATGAAAATTAAATATTGTATATTAGGAAGAGATCATCAGAGATTTCAAGGAAAGAAAAAAATTGATAAAACAAGTGGTGTTGTTGCTGTTAAGAAAGCTAAATTGGAAACAATGCCTGTATTAAGGAAAGTTAGCAGTAGTGATATTTTGTTGACTCAATATAGAAGGAAGTAGCTGTAGATTTTTTTCCCTCTTTATTTATTTCTAAGTTTCTTTTTTTATATATATTTTGAATCAGTTTAATATGTATATTTTGGAAGTGTTTATTGTGTTGTATTAGTAACGATTTTCGAGATAAACAAGTTAATAAAATTGTCCAATTTCATTGAAAAATCCTTATCAAATCAGGTGATTTTTACGCAAAAACCTGAACTGCAGTTATTTAGATTTTTATCTCAGGAAATGTGACACTGCAAGTAACAGGAATCTAAATAATCACTTTTTACGTCAAGTATTTGCAGGAAAAAGAGATTTAACGCGAAAAACAAGTACTGAAAAATGTAAATACTCGTGTTATCTGATATTTACAAAGCTATTTATGTAGAAAAAAAGGGAAGATAACGAGATTTTGACGATTTTAAGTGGCGCCACTTTTTAAGTGACATTATCAAGTGGCGCCATCTAGCAACAGAAAGTGTAATACAACAATTTTAAGCCACTTGAATAAATTTGACGCAATATTGCCACATTTTGAGAACTTTAAATTGGGCCATTTGGTGTTTAAAATATGAGACAGCACATGTCTTACTAAGATTGAATATAGCTGACGCTATATTCAATCTTAGTAGGCCATGAGACAGTATTTTAGGTGGCGCCATCTGCTGACTAACGACGATATTTAGTAGCGCCATCTAGTAACAAAGTGTTGTTTTTATTAAAATAAATTTTCTTGCGTTGGTGATACTGTTTATTGAAAAACTGAAAAAAATAGTAATTTTGTGTTTATTAGATTTAAGTTGGTGTTACTTGCTAAAATTAAAAAAAATCTAAAATTTACAATAAAATTTGGCATTTCACTTGTTACCAACCTCTAAAAAAACAGTTACTAGATTTTAAGCAAGTTTGGGGGCATTTATAACGAGAACTGACGTTTCATTTGTTACCAACCTTCAAAAATAAACCTTTTCTTAGTTTTTTTGCGTTTATTTATTGCAAAAGTCAAAAAAATAATAAATTTGTATGAAACTCGAATGGTGGTGACTCTCGGTTTATCAGAGCTTCACTTGTATCAGGAGTATAGCAAGTCTAAGAGGTAGGTAAATGTAGGTATTTGTGAAAATGAATGACAAGATTGACGTCTCATAGACCTTAGGAGGTATAAGGAGAGCAGAAATGTACAAAAGTAAGTAATAATCATACAAAATGGTGTGTGGTTCAGTTCGAAAATGTTCGATTTGATATCAGGGTAGCAGGAATTGTGGGAGATACGAAGAGTACAAGTGGCAGCATTGTTTTAGGGTTTCTGACCACCACACAAAAAAATATTTATTTAAAAACATCATAACTAACCCGATTTGAAGTTTTTCTTGATACCAACCTATAAAAATAAAAAGTTACTAAATTTTTAAAGCTTGTTTTGTATTTAAAATAACATTTATTTGATAAATAGAATTTCTGTTTTGCAATTTTTGTTGTCACTTTTTAGCATTTATAAACAGAGATAAATAAAAGATTTGACGTGTTATTGACGTGTAGCCAACTTGTAAAAAAATTGTTAGTTATGCAACCAACAATACACACCACAACAATCACTTTTTGACACTGTAACTTGACTATCACGGTGGCCGCATCAACTTTTTAGCCAATCAAAGCCCAATTTCAATATAGCTGTTTTTATTATGCCACTCATTCTAATGCATACAATTTATGATGGAATATTACTGGTTGCCTATCTCCAAATGCAGTTTTTGCTTATTTTAATAAGTGAAGGATGCGGCTACCGTGGATTCACCTAACCATTAAATTACAAAAATTCATTATAATTAAATAAATAAATTGAAAAAATACTAAACTATTTTAGAATAAAACAGACTTAAATTTAATTTTAATTTTAACAATTTTCTAATGGCCGCACTCACACCTATTATTATGGCGTAATTAATTACTAATTTTAATTTAATTACATTCTTTTGACTGTGATAAGTCACACTGATCTTCCTGAGTGCTTATTTTTGTCAAAAACCGTGTTTTAATGCCGCCATTTTGCTGTCACTTTTGACATTTAATTTCCTCCAATCAGGATAAGTCACGTGACAATTCTCGCGTTTTTGATTGGTGGAAATCACTCGGTTACCGCCCTTTTCACTTGTTGTTATTTCAAAATTGTTATATATACAACCAACAATACGTAATTTGTCGCAACTTGATAAATAATAACCGGTCGTGTACGTTTCGTCCTTGACTTTGTTGTATTTTGTTTAATTATTTCGTAATACCGGTGAGAGTTAGTTGTTTTGAAAGCTTTGAATAGTGTGTATATCCTAGTGTGGAGAGCGCGCACGTGACATTGATTTTCCTGTGGGAAACGTATTCTTTGGATCAATAAGGGATGCTTGAAATGGATTAGAATTGTTTAGTTGTGCGCATTGTTTTCGTTAACCTCCGTTAGAAGTGTCGGTGGTGGTTTTTTTAATGATATGGATTGAATCGTGGAGAAAATGAAGCTTATTCCTGTTAATTACTATGGATTTACGGCGATGGATAGGAGATTTTCCAGTCCAATGCTGCCCTGGATTGTCTCCGAAATACGGAAACGGGATTACTGCGAAAAGGTAAGAAAACGACACGGTGGAAACCTGACCTAAGCCCCATTGATTTTGTGTGGTCGCTTATCTATTTTCCGACTCCCAATGAAATTACGCTGAAAAAATCTGAAAAAAACCACTTTCGAAGCCTGAGCTGAATCACATTGATTTCTTTTGGTCATAAAAAATAAAAACACAAGTTATTTAACACAAAAATGACTGAAAATGTTTTAATTTAAATCCCATTCTGTTCTTTTGGTGATAGACAAAACTGATTAGATAAAAAGCCACAAAGGAAACCCGATCTAAATCCCATTGATTTTGTGTGGGGATTACAAAAAACTTTTACGCATTTTTCTATTTTCGATTCTTGACAAAATTATGGTGAAAAAATTTGAAAAAAAAACCTTGATGGTCTGAATTAAGTCCTATTGATTTGTTTTGGTCATAAAACTAACACTCCAAGTCATATCTCTTCTAAAAATGGCTAATTTTTGGACGACATTATTTAAAAATGTCTGAAAACATTCCGATTTGAATCCTATTGTGTTCTTTTGGTAATGGACTAAATGGAGTAGATAAATGGCCACAAAAGAAACCCGATCTAATTCTCATTGATTTTCTGTGGTGATTACAAAACACTTCTTTTGTATTTACCTATTTCTGTTTCTTGACCAAATTATGGTAAAGAATTCTGGAAAAAACGCTTTGGAAGCCTGAGCTAAGTCCCATTGATTTTGTTTGGACATAATAACAACTTAAAGGACATTTTTTTTATTAATTTCTAGTTTTTGGAAGAGATTATAGAAAAATATTTGAAGACTTTCTGATCTAAACCCCATTGAGTTCTTTTCACTGGATTTTTGCTGAAATGACGTTAGAAAAGTCTGGAAAAACCACGTTTAAAGCCTGATCTAAGCTTCATTGAGTTCTTTTGGTGATAAAGTAGAATTCAGCAATTCTCAGAAGGAACAGACTTCTTCAGCAAATGAAAAACCACATTGGAATACTGATTTAAGCTCCATTGATTTTGTTTGGTGGTTATAAACAGCTTCTTTATTATATTTGTACTACTCATTTCTGATTTTTGCTGAAATTACGATAGAGAAGTCTAGAGAAACCACGTTTAAAGCCTGATCTAAGCTCCATTGAGTTCTTTTGGTGATGAAGTAGAATTCAGCAATACTCAAAATGACTGGAATTATTCAAAAAAATGAGAAACCACGTCGAAAGACTGATCTAAGCCTAATTGACTTTGTTTGGTAGTCATAAACAGCTCTCTTATTTCATTCATTTCACTTATTTCTGATTTTTGCTAAAATTACGTTGAAGAAGACTGAAAAAACCACGTTGGAAGCCTGATCTAAGTTCCATTGATTTCTTATGGACATAGTAACAACTCAAAACATTTTTTTTTCTAAAAATTTCTAGTTTCTGGACAAGATTGTACGAAAATGACTGAAGACACTCTGATCTAAGCTCTTTTGAGTTCTTTTGGTAATAAAATATAATTCAGCAATACTCAGAGTGACCAGAATTCTTCAAAAAATGAGAAACCATCTTTTAAGCCTCATTGATTTTGTTTGGTGATTTTAAACAACTCTTTTGTTTCATTTGTATCACTCGTTTCTGATTTTTGCTAAAATTACGATGAAAAGACCACATTGAACGCCTGAGCTAACTCCAATTGATTTCTTTTGGTCATCAATCCTCCAGTGTCCTCTTAGAAGACATTTCGACTTTCTGGTAATCAGATCTTCACTCAAAACGAGTGAAATAGCCACAGAAAAACCCGACTCAAGCCCTATTGACAACACCGTTTCACCGTTAAAAAGAGCTTTTTTATATTTTCTGTATCACTCATTTCTGTTTTTTGCTAAATTTACTGTAAGGAAATCTGAGAAAAACCACGTTTCAAGCTTGAGCTAAGCCCAATTGAGTTCTTTTGGTGAAGAAGTAGAATTCAGCAATACCTAGAAGGACCAAGATTCTTCAGAAAATGAAAAACCACATTGGAATACTGATTTAAGCCTTATTGATTTTGTTTGGTGGTTATAAACAGCTTCTTTATTATATTTGTACTACTCATTTCTGATTTTTGCTGAAATTACGATAGAAAAGTTTGGAAAAACCACGTTTAAAGCCTGATCTAAGCTTCATTGTGTTCTTTTGGTGAAGAAGTAGAATTCAGCAATACTCAAAATAACTGGAATTATTCAAAAAAAAAGAGAAACTACGTTGGAAGACTGATTTAAGCTTAATTGACTTTGTTTGGTAGACATAAACAGCTTTCTTATTTCTGATTTTTGCTAAAATTACGATGAAAAGACCACATTGAACGCCTGAGCTAACTCCAATTGATTTCTTTTGGTCATCAATACCTCCAGTGTCTTCCTAGAAGACATTTCGACCTTTTGGTAATCAGATCTTCACTCTAAACGAGTGAAACAGCCACAGAAAAACCCGACCCAAGCCCCATTGACAACACTGTTTCTACTCAAATCTTTTTATTTCTACCACCAAATCTCAGTCTTTTGGTTTTGTTTTATAAAATTTATTTATAAGAGACTGATTTGTAAAGAATAAAGACTGATTTAAGCCTCATTGATTTTGTTTGGTGGTTAAAAAGAGCTTTTTTATATTCTCTGTATTACTCATTTCTGTTTTTTGCCAAAATTACGGTAAAGAAATCTGCGAAAAACTACGTTAGAAGCTTGAGCTAAGCCCAATTGAGTTCTTTTGGTGAAGAAGTAGAATTCAGAAATACTCAAAAGGACCAAAATTCATCAGAAAATGAAAAACCACATTGCAATACTGATTTAAGCTCCATTGATCTTGTTTGGTGGTTATAAACAGCTTCTTTATTATATTTGTACAACTCATTTCTGATTTTTGCTGAAATTACGATAGAGAAGTCTAGAGAAACCACGTTTAAAGCCTGATCTAAGGCTAATTGAGTTCTTTTGGTGATGAAGTAGAATTCAGCAATACTCAAAATAACTGGAATTATTCAAAAAAAAAGAGAAACTACGTTGGAAGACTGATTTAAGCTTAATTGACTTTGTTTGGTAGACATAAACAGCTCTCTTATTTCTGATTTTTGCTAAAATTACGATGAAAAGACCACATTGAACGCCTGAGCTAACTCCAATTGATTTCTTTTGGTCATCAATACCTCCAGTGTCTTCCTAAAAGACATTTCGACCTTTTGGTAATCAGATCTTCACTCTAAACAAGTGAAACAGCCACAGAAAAACCCGACCCAAGCCCCATTGACAACACTGTTTCTACTCAAATCTTTTTATTTCTACCACCAAATTTCAGTCTTTTGGTTTTGTTTCATAAAATTTATTTATAAGAGACTGATTTGTAAAGAATAAAGACTGATTTAAGCCTCATTGATTTTGTTTGGTGGTTAAAAAGAGCTGTTTTATATTCTCTATATTACTCATTTCTGTTTTTTGCCAAAATTACGGTAAAGAAATCTGAGAAAAACCACGTTAGAAGCTTGAGCTAAGTCCAATTGAGTTCTTTTGGTAAAGAAGTAAAATTCAGAAATACTCAAAAGGACCAAAATTCTTCAGAAAATGAAAAACCACATTGGAATACTGATTTAAGCCTTATTGATTTTGTTTGGTGGTTATAAACAGCTTTTTTATTATATTTGTACTACTCATTTCTGATTTTTGTTGAAATTACGATAGAGAAGTCTAGAGAAACCACGTTTAAAGCCTGATCTAAGCTCCATTGAGTTCTTTTGGTGATGAAGTAGAATTCAGCAATACTCAAAATGACTGGAATTACTCAAAAAAATGAGAAACCACGTCGAAAGACTGATCTAAGCCTAATTGATTTTGTTTGGTAGTCATAAACAGCTCTCTTATTTCATTTATATCACTTATTTCTGATTTTTGCTAAAATTACGATGAAAAGACCACATTGAACGCCTGAGCTAACTTCAATTGATTTCTTTTGGTCATCAATACCTCCAGTGTCTTCTTAGAAGACATTTCGACTTTCTGGTAATTAGATCTTCACTCAAAACGAGTGAAACAGCCACAGAAAAACCCGAGCCAAGCCCCATTGACAACACTGTTTTTACTCAAATCTTTTTATTTCTACCACCAAATTTCAGTCTTTTGGTTTTGTTTTATAAAATTTACTTATAAGAGACTGATTTGTAAAGAATAAAGACTGATTTAAGCCTCATTGATTTTGTTTGGTGGTTAAAAAGAGCTGTTTTATATTCTCTATATTACTCATTTCTGTTTTTTGCCAAAATTACGGTAAAGAAATCTGAGAAAAACCACGTTAGAAGCTTGAGCTAAGCCCAATTGAGTTCTTTTGGTAAAGAAGTAGAATTCAGAAATACTCAAAAGGACCAAAATTCTTCAGAAAATGAAAAACCACATTGGAATACTAATTTAAGCCCTATTTATTTTATTTGGTGGTTACAAACAGCTTCTTTATTATATTTGTACTACTTATTTCTGATTTTTGCTGAAATTACGATAGAGAAGTTTGGAAAACCACGTTTGAAGCCTGATCTAAGGTCAATTGAGTTCTTTTGGTGATGGAGTAAAATTCAGCAATACTCAAAATGACTGGAATTATTTAAAAAGAAAATAAGAAACCACGTTGGAAGACTGATCTAAACCTAATTGACTCGTTTGGTAGTCATAAACAACTCTCTTATGTCATTTATATCATTTATTTCTGATTTTTGCTAAAATTACGATGAAAAGACCACATTGAACGCCTGAGCTAACTCCAATTGATTTCTTTTGGTCATCAATACCTCCAGTGTCTTCTTAGAAGACATTTCGACTTTCTGGTAATTAGATCTTCACTCAAAACGAGTGAAACAGCCACGAAAAAACCCGACCCAAGCCCCATTGACAACACCGTTTCTACTCAAATCTTTTTATTTCTACCACCAAATTTCAGTCTTTTGGTTTCATTTCGGGTTTTATTAAAAGAGGAATTCCTTGAGTGAGACTCTTCCTTGCAATATTCCCAGTATAATTCGTAATAAATGTAGTTTTAACAAAGAGTGGACTTGTATGAATCTGATGCATAATCCATCTGATTAACATCTGATGTACATACATCGGTAGATACATATAATTGTCATGCAAGAAATCAAAAATCTTCTTTTCTATCACTGGAACTAAATTTGTATCACGAAGAACTTCTTCAATTTCATCTTTTTGCATTTGATTCATCTACAAAACATAATTTAGAAGCAAAACCAGACATAAGATACTCACTGGAGTCCACTCATTCTTCTCTAATCTTCCCCGAACTTCATCAACAAGTTTCACACCATCTGTTGTTTCAGCAGTTAGAAGAAGATCAGAAATTTCGTTTTGAATTTTCGGGAAATCCTTGTGGTATAAAGCACAAGCCCATGGTTGATCAAAAAATTCAAAAAGATCAGAAATCATACCGAGATCATACCGGAGAAGAAGATGATTTAGAAGTAATTCGTGTTGACCCCATAGACTTATCAAATTATGTACATTCAATTCCTAAAAGAAATTTCTAAATTCAAAAATTACAAAAACAGAAATACCAACAAATTTCGTAAGACATGTTATTGTTTCAACTGTTTGAAATTGATTTAGATGTAACCTGAAATATCCTTGCTTATCTAGCTTCTTACAATCACCAGTTTTTAAGACTCTGCCCTAAAAAACAAATTGTATTCTTCTAAATCTTCTGATTTGTCTTACATAATTTCCTTTATTTGTTGCAACATCTAGAGGAACAGGACGTCCTGCTTTAGATACTTGAAGATAGTGAAGATTTCCAGGAAATCTACAATATTGTACAATTGGTTTATGTATTGGTGATTCTCTAACAGGAGGATCCCAGTATTTCTCAGGGATAAGTTTTCTTCTCATTGTTCTTCCTAGATTATAACCAATTTCTCGTGGATTATAGTATTTATGCATTAAATGCTCAGCGTAGTATTTCTTTGAATACATAGTTAAAGGACCAGCACCAAAAATAAATGGATCATTCGTTTGATAATTCTTATCAATAACTAATCTTCCATTAAATACAAGACCACTTCTTGCAATTGCTTGAAACGTTCTAGCACTTACTCCTTTAGAATAATAAATAAAAAGAGCAGATAATTCAATATCAACAAACTTATATTTGCTTTCAAATTTCGCAGATGTGACAAAATTTTTCGTTGAATCAAGCCTCCACTCAACAAAATTATAATCCTGATAGATTGTTACTCCTTGATAGAGAATTTCATCAAGAACAGAAGTCTCAACAGAACTGTCATTAAAAAATTGTGTTAAATGTTCATGTCTGTCACTTCGTATTGATAAATCAGGACTTGGATCTATAAAAACTAAATTATTTCCTGGAATACCAAACTCTAGAAGAGCAGCAAGACAACAGCAAGCTTCTAAATAGTGACCAAACACAACCATATTGCCTTGTTTTTGTCCAGAAGTTAGATTCTTCAACGCATTAAATGCATTTCCAGCATCTGCTTCAGTATTAATAATAAAAACATTCTGAGGAAATTCAGAACGTTTCTTTACAATTTCTTTTTTCTTAGCTGGTGGTTTCTGAAACTGTTCACCACACATCAAAAAGAGATAATCATAAGGCAAGAAAGAGTCGTCATTAAGACCAACGTATTTCTCTTTGCGATTGATTGAAGTCATAACTCCTGTTACTACATTTATGTAAGTTTTAAGACAGATTGAATCCATGTATCTTCGATCTACATGACCATCACTCACAAAAACCATTTCACGGACTGGACTTGGTGGTTTGTGATATGTCACACCATGAGGGCTTACAACAGTCACGTTAGAAAATGAAACTAAATAATTCGGGTTATTTGCAAAAATCAGTGATTCTAAGAAAGCAACAGTCGTAAGACCTGCTCCTACAATCACAAGCTTCTGATTGATTTCTATTTTTGGCATACTTGTAAGCCGGATTGTTGAGAGATAAAGACCAAAAGGTTGGTGATGTTTTTGAAGACATTGTGGTAGAAGATATTCGCCACTTGTTTTCTGACTGTATTCAGGTCCTTGATTTGGTAAAATTGGGACCATATTTAGAATTGCATTAACTACAGGAAGACTTCGATGACTGTACATGTAGTCATACCGTTTGAGTCTATAACAAAGAATATCAAAGTTACTCAAACGGTGAAGTTCTCTCATGAAGAATGAAATATGTCTTTGGAAAACTGGTGAGATAAGAAACTGTTCAAGACAACCGTAAGTACCAAACCGTGCTTCTTTTGGACTTATCCATGCATCAATATTGTAGTAGACTTCAAGGTACTCGTGTTCTTCTTCTTCACAAACAACAGCACAACCAATTATTTGAGTTTCACAAAGGAATGTATATGCTTTGAAAAGACTGAGTTTGTTATCAACAGCTTCTTTGAAGAGTTCTTCAACAATTGCAGGTTTGTTCATTCCTGTTACAAGTTTACTAATTGAAGCTTTATCTTCTGGAATTGAAACACGTGCCCAAAGATAGCCCATAATTGCATTTTTATGCAAGACATATAATTCATGACTGAAGACAGAGTTTGGTCTTGGTGTTACTTTAGCGAAATGTTTTCTCATGTAACACACATTTGAATTTGCTGGAAATGACACAACGATGTATTCCCGGTCTGGGAAACATTCAAAAGCTGCTTGGAAGAGTAAATAAAGACAGTTTTCATGATCTTCAAGTGCTGTACTTATCTCAACAGCAAAAGCATTTGGTTCACCGTAATAAGTCGGGATTATTATATTTTCTTGTTTGCTTTCTTTACGTCTTAAAAATCTTCTTTCATCACCTTCAATCATATCACCTGGGACACGATCAGAATTATATAAATGATCTTCATATTCTTCGTTGAGAACAACAGCACTGAAATGACTTTCAATACTTGTTTCACTTTCAGCAAGCATAAGATGATCACTTGTGTCTTCATCTTCGTATAAGAAATTAAAAATGAGAGATGAAGATAAATTAACAAGTGAGAATTCATCTTCAGACATGTTATCTTGGTCGTCTTGTTCAACAGCTGATTCTTCACGTTCTTCTTCTGGAATTGAGATACCTGACATTCGTTCTGAGCTACTACAATTTCAGGAAATTAAATCAAAATCTAGATTTTACAAAACATACTCTTCCATTGTTGGCAAAACTGTATTACTTGGAGCTTGTGATTTGAGAACTTCATCAGCAATGTCATGTTTGCGTAATCCATTGAATGGTACTAATTCAAATTCTTCGTTTAAAACATCGTAATTAACAACTTCGTTAAGACAAAGAACACCAACAGCACAACCTTTATATTCTGCGACTATTATTTGTCTTCCTGTTTCATCTGGATTACTCAAAAGTTCAGAAATGTAGTAAGATCCGTACGTTTCTTCAATTATCTTCGGACATATTGCAACAAGATCATCGTTGTCTTCTTCAACAGCTCGCCGGATGACGTAATGTGCAACAAAATCAGATTTTTTTGCTATGTAGACAGTTTGGACTTTTGCTGGATTTGTGTATTCGAAAGGTAAGGAACGTGTTGAGTATTCTTCTATGAAGTCGAGTTTTTGGATACCTGGAGGACATACCATACAGATGGTGTCGATAGGTTCGTATGTCAGGAAGAGATGTTGAAGAATTGGTTTAAAGAAGAGAGTTGTGTATCTTCTGTCCCAAACGGCATAATGTATCCAAAGACTTGTCATTGGTAAGATATCATCTATGTGGTACTTGTTATGTAACCAGTAGCTCCACTCCCATGGTGGTAGTGCTGGTAAATTTGGAAAACAATTAAAACAAAGTACTCCACAAAGTTCATCTGAATCATTATAGACACCTAAAGAGACAAAACAGCGATTTCTGGAAAATTTCTAATTAGTTTTAGACAGATCTAGATGTTTAGTACAGTTGTTTATCAACTGGCGTGTCTCCAAATAGATATTCAGTGTTTTTCAGGGTTAATTTTTCAACTTCTTTAGCATTGTGTGGTCCAAGTCTTTTAACATTATCTGGTGATAGAACAAAAGTAAGTAAACTGTGCATTTTGTTTCAGTTAAGTCTTGGAATTGAAGATGGGATTTTACAAGCGTACAATCCAGATTTTGAATTACAATTCTCACATAAAATCTGGCAAGTGACAAGATTCTCACAAGCCGACCAAGATCCAACTACTTTTCTCTATTTGATGAGAGATGATAACGATACGCTGCTCTATTGCTATCTATTTCAAGCGAAAAAAGGCACTGATGTAAGTAGCTTTAAATAAAACAAATTGTAATTATTTAAAAAATTTAATTAAGGGTTTAAGTCACTGTTTTAAATGATTCAGTGACTGAATTTGTGTCGTTACACTATAAAGAACGTTTTAGGGATTAATTTAAAGAGGACTAATCATGTCTACACGCTAGTAGATAATTTAGACAGGAACGTACTGAAGTTCAATTTACTGCTCTCCATTTTTGATAAAACTGTCGCCAATGGCCTCGGATTATTATTAAAAAAGAACTGGGAACAGTAGACGATAGTTTTATTAAAAATGAGATTTTGGAGAGACAGTTTTATTAAAATTTGGAGCTACAGTCAATAGTCTTATAAAAATTGAGATTTTGGGGCAACAGTTTCATTAAAATTGAGATTTTGGAGAGACAGTTCTATTAAAATTGAAATTTTAGGGCTAGAGTTCTATAAAATTGGAATTTTGTGGCGACAGTTTTATTGAAATTAGGATTTTCAAAAGACAGTTCTATTAAAATTGAGAGCTCCAAGCAACAGTTTCATTAAAATTGGGTTTTTGGGGCAACAATTCTATTAAAATTAAGATTTTGGGGCGACAGTTCTATTGAATTTGAGATTTTGGAGCGACTGTTTTACTAAAATTAGAAGCTCCAGACGACAGTTTTATTAAAATTTGGAGCTGCAGTTGACAGTTTTATTAAAATTGGAATTTTGAGACGACAATTCTCTTAAAATTGATGAATTTTGTGGGGCCACTTTCATTAAAATTGGGATTTTGGAGAGACAGTTCTATTAATATTAAGATTTTGGGTCGATAGTTTTATTAAAATTAGGAGCTAGTCGATAATCTTATTGAAATTGGGATTTTGGAAAGACAGTTCTATTAAAATTGAAACTTTGAAGCAACAGTTTTATTAAAATTGAGAATTTGAGGAACCGTTTCATTAAAATTGGGATTTTGAGACGACAGTTCTATTCAAATTGAGATTTTGTGGCTAGAGTTCTCTAAAATTGGGATTTTGGGGGCAACGTATTTATTAAAATTGAGATTGTGGGGCAACAGTTTTATTAAAATCGGAAGCTCCAGCTGACAGTTCTATTAAAATTGAGGTTTTGGGTTGACAGTTTAATTAAAATTGGGTGCTCCAGGCGACAGTTTCACTACAATTGGGAGCCAAAATTGTGATATTGGGGCGGCAGTTCTATTAAAATAGGGATTTTGGAAAGACAGTTCTATTACGATTGAAATTGTGGGACTACAGTTAAATTAAAATTGAGATTTTGGGTCGATAGTTTTATTAAAAATGAGATTTTGGAGAGACAGTTTTATGAAAATTGAGATTTTGGGGCGATAGTTTTATTAAAATTGGAAACTCTAAGCAACAGTTTTATTAAAATTGGAATCTGCAGGGAATAATTTAATTAAAATTGGTTTTTGGGGCGACAGTTCTATTGAATTTGAGATTTTGGAGCGACTGTTTTATTAAAATTGGAATTTTGGAGCGACAGTTTTACTAAATTTGGGACTCTGCAGTCGATAGTTTTAATAAAATTGGGATTTTGGAAATACTTTTTTATTAAAATTGAGACTTTGGGGCAACTGTTTTATTAAAATTGAGTTTTTGGGTCTTTGGGGCGACAGTTCTATTAAAATTGAAAATTTGAGACGACAGTTTCATTAAAATTGAGAGCAACAGTCAATAGTTTTATCTAAAAATGAGATTTTAAAAAGACAGTTTTATTAAAAAAAGGATTTTGGAGAAACAGTTTTATTAAAATTGAGATTTTGGATTGACAGTTTTATTGAAATTGGGATTTTGGAGAGAGTTCTATTAAAATTGAGATTTTGGGTCGACAGTTTTAGTAAAATTGAGATTTTGGGTTGACAGTTTTATTAAAGTTGAGATTTTGGGGCAACAGTTTTATTAAAATTGGGATTCTGGAGAGACAGTTCTATTAAAATTGAGAGCTACAGTCGATAGTTTTATAAAAAATGGAAATTTGGATAGACAGTTTGATTAAAATTGAGACTTTGAGTTGACAGTTTTATTGAAATTGGGATTTTGGGGCGACAGTTTTACTAAATTTGGGACTCTGCAGTCGATAGTTTTAATAAAATTGGAATTTTGGAAAGACTTTTCTATTAAAATTGAGACTTTGGGGCAACTGTTTTATTAAAATTGAGTTTTTGGATTTTTGGGGCGACAGTTCTATTAAAATTGAGAATTTGGGACGACAGTTTTATTAAAATTGGAAACTGCAGTCGACAGTTTCATTAAAATTGAGAGCAACAGTCAATAGTTTTATCTAAAAATGAGATTTTAAAAAGACAGTTCTATTAAAAAAGGGATTTTGGAGAAACAGTTTTATTAAAATTGAGATTTTGGATTGACGGTTTTGTTAAAATTGAGAATTTGGAACGACAGTTTCATTAAAATTCGAAGCTGTAGGCGATAGTTTTATTAAAATTTAGTGTTGCAGTTGACAGTTTTATTAAAATTGGGATTTTGGAGAGAGTTCTATTAAAATTGAGATTTTGGGGCAACAGTTTCATTAAAATTGGGATTCTGGAGAGACAGTTCTATTAAAATTGAGAGCTACAGTCGATAGTTTTATAAAAAATGGGAATTTGGATAGACAGTTTTATTAAAATTGAGACTTTGAGTCGACAGTTCTATTAAAATTGGGATTTTGGGGCGACAGTTATATTAAAATTAAAATTTTTGGATGACAGTTTTATTAAAATTGGAATCTGCAGGGGATAATTTAATTAAAATTGGGTTTTTGTGGCGACAGTTTTATTAAATTTGAGATTTTGAAGCAACTGTTTTATTAAAATTAGGAGCTCAAGACAACAGTTTTATTAAAATTGGGATTTTGGGTCGACAGTTTAATTACAATTGGGAGCTCCAGGCGACAGTTTCACTACAAATGGGAGCTACAGTCTATGATTTTTTAAAATTGTGATTTTGGGGCGACAGTTCTATTAAAATTGGGATTTTGGAAAGACAGTTCTATTAAAATTGAAATTGTGGGACGACAGTTTAATTAAAATTAAAATTTTTGGGCGACAGTTTCATTAAAATTGAGAGCTGCAGTCAATAGTTTTATCTAAAAATGAGATTTTAAAAAGACAGTTTTATTAAAATTGAGATTTTGGATTGACGGTTTTGTTAAAATTGGGAATTTGAAACGACAGTTTCATTAAAATTCGAAGCTGTAGGCGATAGTTTTATAAAAATTTAGTGTTGCAGTTGACAGTTTTATTAAAATTGGGATTTTGTAGAGAGTTCTATTAAAATTGAGATTTTGGGGCGACAGTTATATTAAAATTTTGGAAAAAGTTCTATTAAAAATCAGAATTTGGGTCGACAGTTTTATTAAAATTGAGATTTTGGGTTGACAGTTTTATTAAAGTTGAGATTTTGGGGCAACAGTTTCATTAAAATTGGGATTCTGGAGAGACAGTTCTATTAAAATTGAGAGCTACAGTCGATAGTTTTATTAAAAATGGGAATTTGGATAGACAGTTTTATTAAAATTGAGACTTTGAGTCGACAGTTCTATTGAAATTGGGATTTTGAGGCGACAGTTATATTAAAATTAAAATTTTTGGGCGATAGTTTTATTAAAAATTGGGAGCTGCAGTCGATAGTTTTATTTAAATTGGGATTTTATGACGACAGTTTCATTAAAATTAAGATTTTGGGGCGGCAGTTTTATTAAAATTGAGAACTGTAATCGATAATTTTAATAAATTTGGGATTTTCTAGAAATAGTTCTAATAAAAATTAATAATTTGAGCCAACAGTTCTATTAAAATTGAGATTTTGGAGCGACTGTTTTATTAAATTTGGATTTTTGGAACGACAGTTCTATTAAAATTATGATTTTGTGGCAACGGATTTATTAAAATAGAGATTTTAGGGCGCGGAAAGGGACTTTCGGGCGCGACCGTTGTGGCGCGGCCGTTAAGGCGCGGCCGATGGGGCGCGAGGACACTCAGGCGCGAGGACACTCGGGCGCGGAAACACTAGGGCGCGAAAACACTCGGGCGCGGAGACATTATGGCGCCGAAACCAAAGAATAAATTCTTTAGCAAAATATACACGATCTTATTAAAGACCTCAAAAAAAAAAGTTAATTAGAACCAACAACTATCATGATGTACTGGGATGGCCATTAGGGTGGGCCAAAAAAATCAACTATTTTTTTTTAACTTTCGACACTGAAATTTGGGTTCCTTGGTACTTTTAAAAAAAGCTTTTTTAAGATGAGCTCTTAATTTTAGTAGAAAAGACTTCCTCATCGCAATTTTCCATTTTTTTTTTTAGTTCCATATGGCAAAATCTATATCTCGTCACAACTTGATCGTACAAAAAAAGTTTATTTACATTTTTTACAAAGAAATTTAACTCTCTAAAAAAGGTATTTTACTATTTTTTTATAACTCTTACCGTTTAAAAGATATCAGAGGTCAAAGTTTGAAGAATTTAGCAAAAATTTCTTTTTCACTTCTAAATTTTATAACTCGTACATAATAAATATTATAAAGTGCTCAACATACGGTTTTGTAGGAAATTAAACGCTCTACAAAAAAAGTCGTTTGTGGTTAATCGATTACTTTCATTCATCATTCAATCATTTAAAAAAAATTGGGGATTTAGTATCAAATTTTGGTTTTTAAAATGTGAATATCTTCTAAATGGTTAGAATAATCAATTAACCACAAGAGACCTTTTTTATAGAGCGTTTAATTTTCTATAAGGCCATATGTTGTCCATTTTATAATATTTATTTATCTCTGAGTTATAAAATTTAGAAATAGAAAAGGAATTTTTGTAAAATTCTTTAAACTTTGACCTTCGATATCTTCTAAATGGTAAGAGATATAAAAAAATTATAATATGATTTTTTGTAGAACGTTTAATTTCCTACAAAAAATGTAAATACTAATTTTCTGTACAATTAAGCAAAAACGAGATATAGATTTTACCGTATAGAACTGAAAAAAAAAAACTGCGATGAGGGAGTCTTTCCTATTAAAATTATGAGCTCATCTTAAAAAAGCATTTTTTAAAGGTGTCTAAGAATTAATTTTTCAGTGTCGGAAGTTAAAAAAAAATTATTGATTTTTTGGCCCACCCTAATGGCCATATATTTGGAACCAAAATATTCATGATCAGATCTTAAAGTTTTTCAAAAAACTAAGATGCTGGAATCGAATGACCACTGCTAAAAAATTTTTAAATGTCTTTTTAATAATAATAAGTTTATTTACGGACAATAGTTTTGAATAATGCAATAACATAAATATTACATATAAAATATGTAGTAATTACATAAAATTCTTTGGCAGTTGTTTTTTTTAATTAACGCGTATGACCTAATGACTTTTTATTTTCAAATTGCAAATAAATAAATTAAGACGCGTTTTATTTTATACGATTTTTTTAAATTTATACATAATTCTCACGCGTAGGAAGTTTTTAATTTCTATCATACGTTTAAAAACATATTGATTAAGAAAAATGTGATGTTATAAAATATTGTTTTAAATTAAAAAATAACCCTTTTTTAAACAATTACTTTGTAACAGTTTTAATAAGTTTAAAGTTTAATTGGAAATATTGTTTTTTTTTTTTACTTTCTTTACTCATTATAAATTTTCACTTACAAATAACTAAACCAGCTGTTTATTTTTGGCATTTGGAGACACTTTTGGAGTAATCTAGCTATCTGCTAATCTAAATGATACTGTTATTGCTAAAGTATAATAATTTTTATTGATTATTGTCATGGCATTCCCATTTTAGCAACTTGCTGTTTTCAAAACAGAATTGGGGAGCAATTGTAGGGTTTATTATTATACCTTCTTTGATCTTTGAAATGCATCGCCGACAAGGTTAATTTCCATCTGGACAAAATCTGCAACAAAAGACCCTCGACCGAACCCATCCAGATGTTGGGCCAATAATTTAACAAGAAATAATTTATAACTTCTGAACCATTAAAGATAACTAAACTATTTTTTTAGTTATTTTTTTATATATATGTATGCTGGTGCTCTTAAGGTGAATACCATTGCATATGTATAGTTGGACAGACACGTTTTGCGCATTAACTAACCACTATAACCCCCAACTCTCAAAAAAATTTATAATCGCATACATATTTTGCGCACCAAGACAGGTAGACACCGTAGCTGGTCGGTAATTAATACTTTACCTAGTTCAACCAGAAAAAATTCCAGATGCACAGTTCCAAGGGTGCTTATTCCATTTAGTAAAAAACTTCAAAAAGCAGCTGGCCAAAGTGAATTTAATTTCTAGACACCAAAATGACGCTGACTATCCGACTATGTGGAAATTCATTGACACTTTAAAATGTCATAACAGGTGTCAGATTTGTATATCAAAAAATTTGTCGCGAGACATCGTCCAAACTGCAAATTAAAAAAGTATGTGGATGCCGATGTCAGAATAAAAAACACTATGCTCGACTATAAAAACAGAAATATCTTGGAATGAACCTGCGAGGAATTGCTCATAATTATTCTATGAATTAATTATGTCATACATTTGTCATACATTTAATAAATATAGATATGCTTAAAATGATCGTATTTATATAATCAGTTTTTTTATTATTATTTTATGTCAAAGACCTTAAAGAGCATTTTCTAAACACATAAGCGTTCTTGTAAAAATTCATCTTATAAAACCAAATAATAATCTATGTTTTTAAATAATGCAAACTTTAAATAGATATCAGCTTATGAAATAAAAATTTTTGGAGGCGCCCAAATGTCCTCGCGTCCGGTTGTTCTCGCGCCCGAGGGTCCCTGCGCCTGTTTATCTCCGCGCCTGAGTATGTTTGCGCCCGATCGGCCGCGCCTCAACGGCCGCGCCATATCGGTCGCGCCCGAGTGTCCTAGACCGTTTAGGGCGACAGTTTTGTTGAAATTGGGAGTTGTAGTCTCAATAATCGATAGTTTTATTTAAATTGGGAATTTCGAAAGATAGTTTTGTTAAAATTGAGAGCTCCAAACAACAGTTTAAGTAAAATTGAGATTTTGGGGCGACAGTTTTATTAAAATTGGAAGCTCCAGGCTACAGTTTCACTACAAATAGGAGCTACAGTCTATGATTTTTTAAAATTGTGATTTTGGGACGACAGTTCTACTAAAATTGGTAATTTGTGGGGCCAGTTTTATTAAAATAGGAAACTCTTGGCAACAGTTTTATTAAAATTGAAATCTGCAGGGGACAATTTAATTAAAATTGGGTTTTTGTGGCGACAGTTCTATTAAATTTGAGATTTTGAAGCAACTGTTTTATTAAAATTAGGAGCTCCAGACAATAGTTTTATTAAGATTGGGAGCTATAGTTGATAGTTTTATTGAAACTGGGATTTTGGAGAGACAGTTTTAATAAAATTGAGATTTTGGAGAGACAGTTTCATTAAAATTGGGAGCTCCAGACGACAGTTTTATTAAGATTGGGATTATGGGTCGACAGTTTAATTACAATTGGGAGCTCCAGGCGACAGTTTCACTACAAATGGGAGCTACAGTCTATGATTTTTTAAAATTGTGATTTTGAGTCGACAGTTTCATTAAAATTGGGATCTGCAGTCAGTTAATTAATTAATTAATAACAACTAATTCCAATTAAACTGTTAATTTTTAAGAAACTGTCGTCTCCGACTTCTAAAATGTCTGTCAACTCACTTTCTTAAAAATTTGGAGTCACAGACGACAGTTTCTTAAAAATTGGTTCATACATAACAACAATAATTTATTTAATTTAATAATTAATTTAATTTAATTATTTATATTTAAAAAAATTAAAAACAATTTGTACAACGTTGTTTATTTGTTAAAACTCTGCGCAAACAGTTAAAGTTACAAAAAATAGTCTCTAATAATTTAATCCTTTGAGATAAAGTGTTCCTTAGCAATTAAGCGTTTCTAGGATCTAAACTCTAAACTCTTAGAGGTATCACGATTTTGGTCACGTGAACATGCTCTTCAATTTGTACCAAAACCCAGATTTGGGTTTCGTTTCCGGTTTGGCAATTTTAGGAACGGCAAAAACATCATCAACAATATGAACAACCCCATCACTACATCTATAATCAGGCCTCAAGATTTTCACCCATTTCTTCTCCCATTTCACCCAATAAACACCATCCGCAAACGCGATTTCAACTCTTATTCCACCACCCAAAGATTCTAGAATAGTACCATTGGTAGTTTTCGACATTGCGACTAATTTCGACATTGTATATCTCACATCTGCAACTATTAAATGCCGGCTGAGGATATCCGTAAGGGTATTATGCGTGTACCCAGTGTAATTCATCCATGCGGTGTCTTTAGGTGCAAAATACGTGTACATGCCAGTTTCGCGTTGTAAAATCTTGTTAATTCTAGATCTGGCACCTAGATGGTATGTTGTATTAAGATCTGGGTCTGCTGTGATTTTATAAATGACAGGTAAATAAGGAAAAAATTGTAATTCACGATCAAAGACAGCTAATGGTTTTGATATTAGATGAATAACACCATTGGTTACTGGTATATCACTTTTGATAATCTCTGCAAGAATTTCACCTTTTTTATGGTCACTATCACCCAACACTGTGTAACTCTTAACGTAATTTTTACCATTTTGGGTTAGCATTGATAACACTATATAGATGTAATCACCATTTGAAACACTTTCAAAAATAAAATTTTTGGTTGTTGGTCTTGTAAAAAGTACCATATTTGGTATAACATGACCTTCAATAACATAACTATCAATACTTTGTAATTTATGATCGTCCATTTTATCATCAATTGGGATAAAAAAAGTGTGTCCTCCTGGTTTTTGGTATAGTTTGGTTTTCTCATGGTATTGTACTCTTGTCCACCAATTAAAAATCTTCCTTGATCCTAATTCCCACTGTTGGTATTTTTGTAAAAAATCAAAAGCTGATGGTTGTGTTAGTGTGTGTACCATTGGGTCCAAAACGCGATCAATTACATGCAAAACCTTAAATTTTGGGTTATTCTAAATCACGCTGGTTCTTTACCAAATCTCACCTGGTTCAAATTCTGGTTCCTTTTGGCTTTCGCAACGTAATTTGATTGTTTTTCCAAAATTTTCGCATTGTTGATATAGTACCCATCAGGTGTGACACTCACCCATAATGGTGGGTTACTCTCGTGTGCGCTGTGAAGCGAGTGGTTCAAATTGAGGTCTTTTAAAGTATATGGTTGGGTACCCATATGGTACTGGACTAACTCATCGGAGAAAAAACCATCATAGGAGTGAATTGCTTGATTCGTTGGGACGAAAACAGTGACTCCACTGTAGAGGAGGTTGAGGCTTGAGGCACGATTGCTGGATACCATTGTTTTATAACCGGAGAATTCATCTTCTTGGGTGATTTTGTCGTAGATGGTTTTCCATGTTTGGTAGGAATTGGTCAATGGTGATAAGAGTAATAAAATAGCAATGATTGTACACATGGCGCACTTTGATTAGAAATGAGATTTGTTTTTGAGACAAGGTCGTGTTTATCGACTTTGGGTTATTTTTGATCGTTGCCAAGCTGTCTAGAGGTGGGAGGATTATTTTAGAAAAAATCTGGTTTTGAGGAAGAGCAATAGTCGGGAATTGGGTCGTGGTCTAATTTTAGATTTTTTTTTAAAATAGCGAAATGTATTTTTTTGTTTATATAAAACAGAGATAAAGCACTTTTTACAGTCTCGTCTTTGTAAAAATGTTTAAATAACAATAAACAGTGCGTAAAACAGCGTTTAACAACCTGAAATTACAAGAAAAATAAATTGTTTTGCACATTGTTTGGGAAGGTCTTATCCGGCCCTTTTTGCACTATTTTAATTTCGTATTTTTGTCCCAATTTCTTATTCTCTCACAAATCCAAAATTTAGGAACAGTTACTTCTGAAAAACTTTTTTATCTGTCCTTGTTTTTTGTTTGAGTCACTTCTTGCTCTTCCAGAAGCTTTTTGTTGTTCATTTTCAACTTCTGGTATTTTCTGTTGCTACTTTTCTACAAAAAGTCGTTTCTAGAAACTGTTATTGTTCTTCTAGAATTTTCTTTTGCTCTTCCATATACTCTTCTTTTCTTCCAGTCGACATCTTCCAACTTTTTCTAGACTCCTAGTTTGCTCTCCTTTTCTGTCAAACGTCCCTAAAATTTTCATCTTCTTCTAAATAGAGTTTCTCAAACTCTTCTAGAATCTTTTGTCACTCTTCTTTTTCTTCTAACTCACCTAATCATTGTTTCTCAAATTTAATTACAAATTTTTTTCTTTTTCTAGATTTTTTTTGTTTTACCTTTTAGAATATCTTCTTCATCTAGACATCTACCAACATTTTCTAGAATCTTCTTTTGCTCCTCTTTTCCGCCAAACATCGTTAAATTCTTGTTTTTTCCTCAAAATGTCGTTTTCGAGCGTTTCTAGAATCTTCTTTGGCTCTTTTTTTTCTTCTAACTAAATCAATACCTAATTGTTTCTCAAATTTAATTCCAGAAATTTTTCTGTTCTTCTAGAATTGTTCTTTGCTTTTCTTTTTTTTTAGTTTTTACAATATCTTTTTTATCTAGGATAGCTTCTAGACATCTCCTAACATCTTCTAGAATCTTCTTTGACTCTTCTTTTTATTATAACTAAATTTTTTTGTTTTGTTTTAGCTTCTAGATTATCTTCTTCATCTAGAATAGCTTCTAGACATTTCTCAACTTTTTCTAGAACCTTATTTTGCTCCTCTTTTCAACCAAATATCGTTAAATTCTTATTTTTTTTCTAAAATGCCGTTTTTCGAACTTTTCTAGAATCTTTTTTGACTCTTCTTTTTCTTCTAACAAAATTATTACTATTAGCTTGTTATTATCTTTAATAAAAATTTTAAAAATGAGACTTATAAAAGATTTTTAGAAGATTTTAGAAGAACTTAGAAGAAAATATTAGAAAAGAAACACAGTTTGTTTAATTTTAAAACGCTGCACAAACGGTTAAACATACAAAAAAATGTTATAGGAAAAAGTTGTAGGGAATTAAATTTTCTACAATAAAATCCCCAAAACTATATTTCTATCTCTAATAGTTCAGGCCCTAGAAACGCTTGAAGATGATAATTTTTCTCAGATAATAAACTGTTTAATTGTTTTTCTTAATTTTTCTAGAATATTTTTTTGACTCTTCTTTATCTACTAATTAAATTATTACTATTAGCTTGTTATTTATGTTTAATAATTGCTTTAAACAGACTGGAAAAAATAGATTTTTAGAAGATTTTAGAAGAGCTTAGAAGAAAATATTTGAAAAAAATACACTTTGTTTGATTTTAAAACGCTGCGCAAACGGTTGAAAATACAAAAAAATGTTATAGGAAAAAGTTGTAGAGAATTAAATTTTCTACAATAAAGTTCCTGAGACTATACTTCTAGCTCTAATAGTTCAGGCCCTAGAAACGCTTGAAGATGATAATTTCTCTGAGGTGATAAACTGCTTAATTGTTTTTCTTAACTCTTCTAGAATCTTTTTTGACTCTTCTTTTGCTTCTAACAAAATTATTACTATTAGCTTGTCATTATCTTTAATAAAAATTTTAAAAATGAGACTTATAAAAGATTTTTAGAAGATTTTAGAAGAACTAAGAAGAAAATATTAGAAAAGAAACACAGTGTATTTGATTTTAAAACGCTGCGCAAACGGTTAAAGATACAAAAAAATGTTATAGGAGAAAGTTGTAGAGAACTAAATTTTCTACAATAAAGTCCCCAAAACTATATTTTTATCTCTAATAGTTTAGGCCCTAGAAACGCTTGAAGATGATATTTTCTTTCAGATGAAAAACTGTTTAATTGTTTTTTTTACTTCTTCTAGAATCTTTTTTGACGTTCCTTTTTTTCTAACTAAATTATTGCCATTATTTTGTTATTATCTTTAATAATTGATTTAAAGAGACTGGAAAAAAATAGATTTTTAGAAGGACTAAAAAGAAAATATTAGAAAAGAAACACAGTTTGTTTGATTTTAAAACGCTGCGTAAACGGTTAAAGATACGAAAAAATGTTATAGGAAAAAGTTGTAGAGAATTAAATGTACTACAACAAAGTCCCCAAAACTATAATTCTATCTCTAATAGTTTAGGCCCTAGAAACGCTTGAAGATGATATTTTCTCTCAGATGAAAAACTGTTTAATTGTTTTTTTTTACTTCTTCTAGAATCTTTTTTGACGCTTTTTTTTTCTATCTAAATTATTGCTATTATTTTGTTATTATCTTTAATAATTGCTTTAAAGAGACTGGAAAAAATAGATTTTTAGAATATTTTAGAAGGACTAAAAGAAAATATTAGAAAAGAAACACAGTTTGTTTGATTTTAAAACGCTGCGCAAACGGTTAAAGATACAAAAAAATGTTATAGGAAAAAGTTGTAGAGAATTAAATGTTCTACAATAAAGTCCTCAAAACTATATTTCTATCTCTAATAGTTCAGGCCCTAGAAACGTTAGAAGATGATAATTTTTCTCAAATGATAAACTGTTTAATTGTTTTTCTTAACTTTTCTAGAATATTTTTTTGACTCTTCTTTATTTTCTAATTAAATTATTACTATTAGCTTGTTATTTATCTTTAATAATTGTTTTAAACAGACTGGAAAAAATAGATTTTTAAAAGATTTTAGAAGAGCTAAGAAGAAAATATTCGAAAAAAATACACTTTGTTTGATTTCAAAACGCTGCGCAAACGGTTAAAGATACAAAAAGATGTTATAGGAAAAAGTTGTAGAGAATTAAATTTTGTATAATAAAGTCTCCGAGACTATATTTCTAGCTCTAATAGTTCAGGCCCTAGAAACGCTTGAAGATGATAATTTCTCTGAGGTGATAAACTGCTTAATTGTTTTTCTTAACTCTTCTAGAATCTTTTTTGACTCTTCTTTTTCTTCTAACAAAATTATTACTATTAGCTTGTTATTATCTTTAATAAAAATTTTAAAAATGAGACTTATAAAAGATCTTTAGAAGATTTTAGAAGGACTAAAAGAAAATATTAGAAAAGAAACACAGTTTGTTTGATTTTAAAACGCTGCGTAAACGGTTAAAGATACGAAAAAATGTTATAAGAGAAAGTTGTAGAGAACTAAATTTTCTACAATAAAGTCTCCGAGACTATATTTCTATCTCTAATAGTTTAGGCCCTAGAAACGCTTGAATATGATAATTTCTCTCAGATAATAAACTGTTTAATAGTTTTTCTTAATTCTTCTAGAATCTTTTTTGACTCTTCTTTTTCTTCTAACTAGATTATTACTATTAGTTTGTTATTGTCTTTAATAATTGCTTTAAAAATAATTTAAAAAAATAATTAGAAGAACTAAGAAGAAAATATTAGAAAAAAAACACAGTTTGTTTAATTTTAAAACGCTGCGCAAACGGTTAAAGATACAAAAAAATGTTATAGGAAAAAGTTGTAGAAAATTAAATTTTCTACAATAAAGTCCCCGAGACTATTTTTCTATCTCTAATAGTTTAGGCCCTAGAAACGCTTGAAGATGATAATTTCTCTTAGATGATAAACTGTTTAATTGTTTTTTTTTAACTCTTTTAGAATCTTTTTTGACTCTCTTTTTTTTTCTAATTAAATTATTGCTATTATTTTGTTATTTATCTTTAATAATTGCTTTAAACATACTAGAAAAAATAGATTTTTAGAAGATTTTAGAAGAACTAAGAAGAAAATATTCAAAAAAAACATAGTTTGTTTAATTTCAAAACGCTGCACAAACGGTTAAAGATACAAAAAAATATTATAAGAAAAAGTTGTAGAGAATTAAATTTTCTATAATAAAGTTCCCGAAGCTATATTTCTATCTCTAATAGTTTAGGCCCTAGAAACGCTTGAAAATGATAATACTTCTTATGTAACAATATACATTGTTTAATTGTTTACCTTATTACCAATTTGTTTTTTAGTAAACAAAAACATTTTTAACATAAAATACTTAAACTAAATTGTTGTAAATTAATTTGTTATTATTTTTAACAAATCTAACACAGAGAAAAAAATTAAATAAACAGACAATTACTTATTTAGTTTTACTATATTTTACACTCTTTCTCATCTTTAAGGGTCTCTAGGGCTTTAACTATTAGAGATAAATAGATCATCTTGGGGTCTTTATTATATAAAATTTAATTTTTTGTAAAGATATAGAAACAAACAACAAAATATTACAAAAAAAAAATAAAAATTAAAAAACAATTTATATCTTTTTCTGTCTCGAAAATAATTAGAGAGTTTATCTACCAACCTCATTGTATTAGTTTCACACAGAACTGTTTACATCCTAAAACAAGGTCGCGTTTATAAAAACCTTTGATCTCAGATGTAGTAATTGTTTAAATAAAGCAAAAAAAAATTAAACATTGAAAGCAACTAATTAATTTTCATCAAAATTTTATTAATTCCTTGATCCAAAAACCATTTCAAGGTATCTAATGCGGTTCGACTATCACCAAACATCCGCTGATTATCCCGATTTATATCCAATTGAAATTTCCCTGAACTCGTATCAAAAGTCTTGATCTTGCATTCCAAATGACGTCATTATCTCATCAAGTTTCATTAAGGCAAAAACGTCACTGATAAACAATAAATCGCTTTTTAATGAACAATTTGCGTCGAATTTATTGATCGGAAATTGTTTTTCCTGTTTTTGTTTAAACTTTGAGAAATTGCAACGACAATAATGAAATAACTATAAATTAGCAACGGATGCTATAAATTTTGTTGTTTCTAATTGAGGAGAAAAATTAGCAATCTATTGTTAAATTTATAAACAAATATTTGTTTGTATAAAAGAGATATGTTAATCAGTGTTCACTGATTTTTTTTATTATTACTCTTAATAGTAATAATTGAACGTTTTGACGTATGTCAAAAGCTTGATATTTACATAAATAGACTAATTATATTATTAAAAATAATAAAGTATAAAGTCGACAACAAAATAATAAAAAAATTTTTTTTATTTTTAGTGATTATGTATTTTATAGCTCCTTTTTCAACCGAAATAATAACTCTTTTAAGTAGTTACTGTAATTGTCACTAATTACACGAATAATAAATTGTTTAAATTTTACTGATAATTGCTTTATACAGCTGTTAAAAGCAATTACCAGTAGAAAAAAAAAATGTTTTAAGGAAGCAATAACTTGTCGAAATATTTAACCTTGAAGCAGAAAAACTTGGCACAGTTGGCAAGCCTGTGGAGAGTAATTCACCAAAATTTGACAAATATACATTGATAAAACAAAATTGATAACTTTTGTTTTTTTTAGAATCTTTGTTTCCTCTTCTTTTTCTTCTTGTCAATGTCTTTTATCTTCTAGTTTTTTATTTGTTTTTGTTTTTCTTTTATGTAAAACTTGTTTTTCCAGTTTTTCTTCGTTTTTTAAACGCAACGCTATTTTTTAAATTCTTCTAGAATTCTTTTGTATTCTTCTATAAACTAGTTCTTTACGTTTTCTAGAACTTCTAGAATATCCTGTTACTATTTTTTTTGTAGCCGACGTCTTTCAATTACTAGATTTTTTTGGTTTTCTACTAATTCTGCTAGATTCTAATAAATTCTTCTAGAATGTTTTTTTTCTCTTCTAGAAACTTCTTTTCTACTTATGTCTTTCTACTTCTAGAATTTTTTGTTGCCGTTTTTGTATCAATTGTCGTTTATAAATTATTTTTTTTTCATCTAGAATTTTTCTTTTATTCTTCTTCTTCATTTATTTGTAGTATTTTGCATTGTTCCTTATTTCTTTTCCCATTGTCTAAATTTTTTAAATCTTCTTCTTCTAGTAACAGAACAAGCATTTTTGTCCTAAGATGTACTGTAAGAAACTAATTTTATTCTTCTAGAATTTTTCTTCCAATTTTTCCACCAATCTAGCACATTTTTCTAGAAACTTTTTTCGTTCTTCTTATTTTTTTGAGGTTTTTTCTTTTTTTTTTTTGCTACGCTACTTTTTCAACATTTAGATTTTATTTTGTAGAATTTTTGTTACTCTTTTATCACCAACCGCCGTTTCTAGAAAGTTGTTTTGTGTTTCTACAAATTATCATCTTCAAGCGCTTCTAAGGCCTAAACTATTAGAGATAGAGATATAGTCTCGGGGACTTTATTATAGAAAATTTAATTCTCTACAACTTTTTCCTATAACATTTTTTTGTATCTTTAACCGTTTGCGCAGCGTTTTGAAATTAAACAAACTGTGTCTTTTTCGAATATTTTCTTTTTAATTCTTCTAAAATCTTCTAAAAATCTATTTTTTCCAGTATCTTTAAAGCAATTATTAAAGATAAATAACAAGATAATAGCAATAATTTAGTTAGAAAAAAAAGGAGAGTCAAAAAAGATTCTAAAAGAGTTAAGAAAAACAATTAAACAGTTTATCATCTAAGAAAAATTATCATCTTCAAGCGTTTCTAGAGCCTAAACTATTAGAGATAGAAATATAGTTTCGGGGACTTTATTGTAGAAAATTTAATTTTCTACAACTTTTTCCTGTAACATTTTTTTGTATCTTTAACCGTTTGCGCAGCGTTTTAAAATTAAACAAACTGTGTTTTTTTCCTAATATTTTCTTTTTAATTCTTCTAAAATCTTCTAAAAATATATTTTTTCCAGTCTGTTTAAAGCAATTATTAAAGATAATAACAAACTAATAGAAATAATCTAGTTAAAAGAAAAAGAAGAGTCAAAGAAGATTCTAGAAGAGTTAAGAAAAACAATTAAACAGTTTATTATCTGAGAGAAATTATCATCTTCAAGCGTTTCTAGAGTCTGAACTATTAGAGATAGCAATATAGTCTCGGGGACTTTATTGTAGAAAATTTAATTCTCTACAACTTTTTCCTATAACATTTTTTTGTATCTTTAACCGTTTGCGCAGCGTTTTGAACTTATTTTTTTGAGGTTTTTTCTTTTTTTTGCTACGCTACTTTTTCAACATTTAGATTTTTATTTTGTAGAATTTTTGTTACTCTTTTATCACCAACCGCCGTTTCTAGAAAGTTGTTTTGTGTTTCTACAAATTTCTTTTGTTTTTCTGTCATCTTCCTTTGTTCTTCTTTTTATACTAAAAATTGTTTTTCAACTTCTTCTTGATTTTGTGTTATTAATTCTGATTAATCTTTTTTTCTAGAAACTTTTTCTAATTTTCTAGAATATCAATAGTTATTTTTCAATTTTTTGGCATTTTCTGTTGTTTTTTATAAAAATCTTTATTTTTCTTTCATGTTTTTCTAGATACTTTCTTTGTTTTTCCAAAATCTTCTCTAATTTTCTTTTTTCTTCTAGACGTTTTTGTTGTTCTTTCTCTGCTTTTTTAAACTTCTAGAATTTTTTTGTTTTTTCTGCTAATACTCTTTTTTTACTTTTTCTTTTAGACGTAGTTTTTCTTGATCTCATTATTTCTTTCGTTGCTTTTCTTTCTCTTAGTTGTTTTTTAACATTTCTTAGAATTTTCTGTTGCTATTTACCAACCACCATATTACCAACCGCTGCGCCATTTCTAAAATTTTTTTATTCTTCCAGAATCTTTCTTTGTTTTTCTTTATTGTCTAGACTTAGTTTTTTTTGTTTTTTTTTTGCTGCTTTATTTTAATTATTATGTTTTTATATAAAAAAATTTGCTCTTTTTTTCTACTTATCTTTGAATCTCAATTGTTTCAGAAATTTTTGATTTTTCTTCTTTTTCTTTCAGACGACATCTCCTAATTTCTCCTAAAAAATTTTTGTTGCGCTCTACCTCTAGATTTTTATTTATCTTCCAAACTGTTCTTAAACCTTCTTTGACTCTTCTTCAATCCAAGTTACAAGTTTTAATTTAACACACTTCTATCGCCTTCAATAATTATCTGAAATTTGCTTGTAGAAATCGCTGACTTTCACAAAGTCGAACTAGTAAGGGAACAGTGTTTTACAAAAAAAAGGTTTTTGTTTTCGTTATTTTTTTTCACTATTGTGTCATTAATTATGAACACGACTATACACTAAAAAATTTCTCTCGTATACACAAGACGTAATAAATCTCAGACTGCCATTTCTTATGTACACAACTTTACATCACCAAAAAAATTTACAAAAAATTTATGAAACTTGTTTCCTTCCCCTTCCATTCCCAATTTTCTTAATTCCCATCACCTCTCCACGTGCACATCACACCGCGATGCGTTTTAAATTTGGACGCTCCCGACGTCAGCGTCGTTTCCTCGTGTTTGTAATTTTCAGTTCTCGCGTTTCGCTTCTCCAAACTGATGTTACTCTCGCCTAAAACACAATGATAACCATCCCCAATTACGGTTACAACCCCATCTCCTCCCATAGTGATGCCTCCTACATTGAAAAGAAAACCGTAAGTGCAAAGGTCACGTGGAAAAGTGCGCCAGAAAATTATTGAAGGACGGCTAAATTTAAACAACGAGTAAACATTTGGCGATCAAACCTATCAATTTATTGAATTATCTTGACGAAAAACAAAAGCTTGTGCTAATCAATAATAATAATAACAACGGGTGATAACAAAAAAATTGTGTTTTGGAAGTGGTTGAAGTGTCAACAATTTTTCTTTCACAAGAAACTAAAGCTTATTAATAGTAATAATAACGGGTGGTACAAAAAAATTTCTTTGTGATTTTTTGGAAGTGGTTGAAGTGTCACAAGAAATTTTGATTTTTTTTCGCAATCACTCTGTAAATATTTGTTGCGTTGGCGTTCGCGTGTTATTGCACGTAATTTAGGTTAGTTAAGGTGAATGAAATTGAAAGTTTGTGTGAATCAAGGGTCAGTTTTAATAATAGTTAGTTGAGAAATTTTGCTGCAATTAAAATGTCATTACAGCTTAGAATTTGAGATATTTTTCTGGTGACAGACAAAGCAGTAAAATGAATTTTTAGTGCCGGGAGGTTTCAAAAGTACTGCAATTCTTAGAAAAAAGAAACTCTAAACTTACAGAATGTACTTATTACAAAGAAATTATTGACGAGATTTAATTTAATTTAATTAAGTATGCTCTAATTACCAATTTTATAAAAAAAATATCAAAACTTTCTTTCATATTGTGAAGGGTAAAAGAAACGCCCACTAACCTTTGACAGCCATTGGTGAAGTAGAAGAAAGTTTTGATAAAAATTAAATATTGGTGAACTTGTAATTTGTTACAACCTAGGCTTGAGTTAGGTTATTTATTTATTTTTTATTTGCTTTTTGTTTAATAAAACCTGAATTAGGTTAGTAACGTTAACAAAAATTAAATTACAACAACCTCAATCATGTTTTATCTCACCTAGACTCTCTCAAAGATACCTAGGTTTGTCTAGTTTAATCTGAGCTAAACCTATTTTTAACTCGGAAATTTCTAGTTGGAACGAAATTGATCAAGTCTTAGGTTTTTAAACCTAGTTTGCTAGGTTAAAATTGCTACAACCTGGACTATCTTAACAACCTAATTTTAATTTTAACCTCTTCTATTCACAACTAAAAAACCTAGTCTAAATTTAAACTCTAAACTAAATAAACTGCTAGAGTTTTAAATTTAGTCTAGGTTTGTCTGTTTTTTATCTAATTAACCTTGTAGCTAACTGCAACGTAGACCTTTTCAGCCTAGGTTTTATACGATAATTGGAGTCAATTTGCGTTCCTTATAACAACCTAGACAACTCATTTTAGTTCAGATTTTAGACACAACTTCGAAACGAAAAATAAATTCCTGTCTAGGTTAGTCTCTCTTGGCTTAAAACTTTTTTTCTGATAAACCTAGACTAAATTTTAATTTGTCTCTAGGCTTCTTTTCTAACAATTAGTCTGCCTTTTTTTATTAACCTAGGAGCTTACTGCAACCTAGACCTTTTCTGTCTAGGTTTCATACAATAATTGAGTCTAATTTTTGTTTATTTTACAAAACCTAGACTACTAATTCTAGTCCAGATTTTAGGTACAACTTTAGAGACTAGTTTAGGCTTTGTTTGCTCTAGTTCAGTTTATACAACTTCGAAAAAGTTACTAGAACTTGGGGATATATCAACGAGAGTGATATCGGATTGGCAGCACTGCTTAAAGATCGTGTTAGTGCCTGATTTTGGTCTTTAATTTGTTTTTACAGTTCTGAAACCTGAAAGATTAAATGTCAAGGCAAATTCTGGTAGAAATTGAAAAATAAAATAATTGAATCATATTTTATCCCACCTAAACTGATTAAAAAAACCTAGGTTTGTTCAGGTACCACGTATTAGGTTTAACCTGAGTTAAATTTATTTTTTAGTCGGAATTTTCTGGTTAACAAGCTTGGACAAAATTGATCAAGTCTTAGGTTTTTAAACCTAGTTTTCTAGGTTAAAATTGCTACAACCTGGACTACGGTTAGAGATTTTTCTGTCTTAACAACCTGATTTTAATTTTTACCTCTTCTATTTTTAACTAACAAACCTGGAATAAATTTATATTGTCTATACTTTAGACTAACTGTGAATCACTGTTTATTTACTCTAGTAAGCCTAAAAATGCCTAGATTTTAGACACAAAACAATTAAAATACTGACTAGTTTAGGCACTATTTCGTCGAAATTTTTTCTAAAAATTCTAGACTGAATTTAATTTCTAATCTAGATTTTTCAAATAAACTATTTAAGTTTTGGATTTAGTCTAGGTTTGTCTATTTTTTCCAGTCAACCTAGTACCTAACTGCAACGTAGACTTTTTGCCTAGGTTTCATACAACAATAGAGTCTATTTTCTGCGAATTTCACAAAACCTAGACTACTGATTCTCGTCCAAATTTTAGACACAGCTTAGAATGTAAAATTAAATTTCTTCTTAGCCTAGGTATTTTTTTCTAACAAACCTAGAATATATTTAAATTTGTCTTTAAGCCTTTTATTTAGTTTATATATTTAGATTTTTTCTAACAATTAGTCTGGTCTTTTTTTATTAACCTAGCAGCTAACTGCAACCTAGACCTTTTCTGCCTAGGTTTCATACCATAATTAGTGTCTATTTTTTGCGTATTTCTAGAAGATATATATTTTAGGCAATCTCATATGTAAAAATATCCTGAGTAGCCTAGGTATAACTAAAAATAAAACCCTAATTTCAAAAAAAATATTAGCAAGCTGTGCTTTATGTGCTTTTAAAGAAACTTGTTTCAAAAAGAAACAGTAAAACCTAGGTTTAAGATTTTACTTTTTTAAGTAGTAAATTCATCATTTCATTCTTCTCTAACCCAGGTTGTCTTAAAACTGACCTATCGACAATAAATTTTTAACAAACCAGAGTTGCCTGCAAAGCCTAGACAAAACCAAGTTAATTAATCTCCAAAAATATACTCGTATATCTTAACCCAGGTTGCTTTTAAGTCAATTTTATCTAAAACCTAGACAATGTTAAATAATCTATGTTTTGGTTAAAGTGTGAAAATATTCCTAGTAATGCCTAGGTTGTAGCAGTAGAAAAGACTAAATTTAGGTTTGTAAAAAACAGTTGTAGCAGATAGTATAATTTGTCGAAATTTTGTATAAGTTTTAAGCTGTTTCTGAAATCTTCACTTGTCAAAAACAGCTGAAAACCTAGGTTTGTTAAAAATTATTGAAAAATGTACCTAGATATTTCTAAATCCAGGTTTGGGTTGAAAACTGTTCTAGTAAATACCTAGTATAAGTTGTAAAAATTTTGTATTAACTTCTAGGTTGTGTTTAAAAACTGTATTTGTTTAAACGAAGCCTGAAAATGTAGGTTAAATTTAAGATAAATCAAAAATGTACTTAAATAATTAAAAATCTATTTTGTTAAAAACTGTTCTAGTAATTACCTAGTATAGGTTGTAGAAATTATATATCAACTTCTGAGGTATGTCTAAAACCTAGATTTACTGAAAAAAAGCCTAGAAACCTAGATTTAATTTCAAATTATCTAATAATATATCAAGATAATCCAAAATCTAGTTCTTTTTTTAAATTGTTCTAGTAAATAATGACTACAGTTTGTAGCAATTTTTCTTCAACTTCTAGGTTGTCTTCAAAACCTAGATTTACCAAAAATAATCTTAAAACCTAGGTTTAATTGAAAAATATTCAAAAAATTACCTTGTTTTGTTAAAAACTATTTTAGTAAAAACCTAGTACAGTTTGTAAAAAAACTAATCAAAATATCAAAAATCTAGGCTTATTTACCCAGGTTTGCTGTACAAAAACAAAGCCAGGTTAAGTATTGTCAAATTTTAGATACAGCTTAGAATGGAAAATTAAATTTCTGACTAGTTTAGTCTTTGCTTAGCCTAGAATTTTTTTTTATAAACCTAGACTAAATTTAAATTTATCTCTAGGCTTTTTAATTAGTTTATATGTTTGGAATTTTTCTAACAATTAGTCTGGCTTTTTTTCTTAACATAGCAGCTAACTGCAACCTAGACCTTTTCTGCCTAGGTTTTATGTAATAATTGGAATCTCTTTTACGCATATTTTACAAAACTTAGACTACTGATTCTCATCTAAATTTTAGACTAGTTTAGACTCTGCTTAACCTAGTTTTTTTTTCCAATAAACCTAGATTCAATTTAAATTTGTTTTTAGGTTTTTTTATTAATTTGTATGTTTAGATTTTTTCGAAAAATTAGTCTGGCCTTTTATTTTAATTAATCTAGTAGCTAACTAGCTACAACTTAGACCTTTTCTGTCTAGGTTTCATACAATAATTGAAGTCTATGTTTTGCTGTAAGATTGGCAGCACTGCTTTAAAATCGTGTTGGTGCCTGATTTTGGTCTTTCATTTGTTTATACAGTTTTGAAACCTGAAAGTTTAAGTGTCAAGGCCGATTCTGGTATAAATTATTCGCATTTTCTGTTGGTTATATTATTAGAAAATAATTTATTTTTTACGATAACAAACTGATAAAAAATTAGTAATGAATAGCGAGTTTCAAGGCCACATTTTTGTCATTTTTAATATGCAAGAAATGTTTGTGGTTTAAAATTCAGTACTTGTCTTTGTTTATTTATTTTTGTCGTTAGGCTCTAGTTGGTAATTTACCAGCACGTGGATTATTTTTTTTTTAAGTTGTTTGACTGATTTGCATAATTTATCATGAACTTGTAGTAATAACAAATTCCAGTTATATAAACTTGGCAAGGTTTTGTAATAATAAATTAAAACAACTTTAGACGAGTTTTGCAAGTAAAAAAAAAAATTGTAAAACTTAGATTTTGATCTAGTCGTTATATGTTTAAAAGACAGTCAATGTTTTACCTGTTATCATGTTCGGAATACCTCAACACTAGATAACAACGTCGTAAATTAATAAGAATGTAAATATTTTGAAAAGAATTTTTTTCTACAAAACTTGGAACAACGACAAAACAAAGTCGTAGGAAAATATAGTTTCTTAAAAAAAATTAATTTCGACTAGTTAGTTCTAGCTACCAGGTCAATAAATTATAACTTTAGTCTAAGTTTGTGGAATATGCAACCTTGATAACCTAGGTTGTTTGTTAAAAACAGTCCTAGAACAGTCCAGGTTGTAGTAATTTAGGTTTATCCGATTCAAATTCTGATTTAAATAAAGCTAAAATTCCGATTCAATTTAGTCTAGTTTGAGAAATTAGTCAGGAATTTGATTTTTGTTTCTAGGTTGTGCCTAAAATCTGAACGAGGATTAACAGGCTAGATTGTTTTAAAAAACGCAAAAACTAGACTCTAATTACCATATAAAACCTTGGTAGAAATGTCTAGGTTACAGTTAGCGACTAGGTTAATTCGAAAAAAATAGACAAACCTAGACTAAATCTAAAACTTAAGCAGTTTATTTAGAAAATCTAGATTAGAGATTAAATTTAGTCTAGAATTTTTAGACAAAAAATTTAGACAAAATAGAGCCTAAACTAGTCAGTATTTTAATTGTTTTGTGTCTAAAATCTAGACATTTTTAGGCTTACTAGAGTAAATAAACAGTTAGTAACTTTTTGAGGTTGTAAACCGAACTAGGCCGAACAAAGCCTAACTAATCCCTAACTAAGGTTGTACCTAAAATCTGGACTAGAATTAGTAATCTAGGTTTTAGTAAAATACGCAAACAATAGACTCCAATTATGGTATGAAACCTAGGCAGAAAAGGTCTAGGTTGCAGTTAGCTGCTATGTTAAGAAAAAAAGCCAGACTAATTGTTAGAAAAATTCCAAACATATAAACTAATTAAAAAGCCTAGAGATAAATTTAAATTTAGTCTAGGATTATAAAAAAAAATTCTAGGCTAAGCAAAGACTAAACTAGTCAGAAATTTAATTTTCCATTCTAAGCTGTATCTAAAATTTAACAATACTTAACCTGATTTTGTTTTTGTACAGCAAACCTGGGTAAATAAGCCTAGATTTTTGATATTTTGATTAGTTTTTTTACAAACTGTACTAGGTTTTTACTAAAATAGTTTTTAACAAAACAAAATAATTTTTTGAATATTTTTCAATTAAACCTAGGTTTTAAGATTATTTTTGGTAAATCTAGGTTTTGAAATACAACCTAGAAGTTGAAGAAAAATTGCTACAAACTGTAATAATTATTTACTAAAACAATTTAAAAAAAGAACAAGATTTTGAATTATCTTGATATATTATTAAATAATTTGAAATTAAATCTAGGTTTCTAGCCTTTTTTCAGTAAATCTAGGTTTTATAAATACCTCAAAAATTGATATATAATTTCTACAACCTATACTAGGTAATTACTAGAACAGTTTTTAATAAAATAGAATTTTAATTATTTAAGTACATTTTTGATTTATCTTAAATTTAACCTAGGTTTTCAGGCTTCGTTTAAACAAATACAGTTTTTAGACACAACCTAGAAGTTAATACAAAATTTCTACAGCTTATACTAGGTATTTACTAGAACAGTTTTTTACCCAAACCTGGATTTAGAAATATCAAGGTACATTTTTCAATAATTTTTAATTAAACCTAGGTTTTCAGGTGTTTTTGACAAGTGAAGATTTCAGAAACAGCTTAAAACTTATACAAAATTTCGACAAATTATACTATCTCCTAGAACTGTTTTTTACAAACCTAAATTTAGTCTTTTCTACTGCTACAACCTAGGCATTTCTAGGATTATTTTTACACTTTAACCAAATCATTGACTATTTAACATTGTCTAGGTTTTAGATAAAATTGACTTAAAAGCAACCTGGGTTAAGATATACGATTATATTTTTTGAGATTAATTAACTTGGTTTTGTCTAGGCTTCGCAGGCAACTCTGGTTTATTAAAAATTTATTGTCGATAGGTCAGTTTTAAGACAACCTGGGTTAGAGAAGAATGAAATGATGAATTTACTACTTAAAAAAGTAAAATCTTAAACCTAGGTTTTACTGTTTCTTTTTGAAACAAGTTTCTTTAAAGCACAGCTTGCTAATATATTTTTTGAAATTAGGGTTTTATTTTTAGTTATACCTAGGCTACTCAGGATATTTTTACATATGAGATTGCCTAAAATATATATCTTCTAGAAATACGCAAAAGATATACACCAATTATGGTATGAAACCTAGGCAGCAAAGATCTAGGTTGCAGTAAGCTGCTAGGTTAATAAAAAAAGACCAGACTAATTGTTAAAAAAAATCTAAACATATAAACTAAATAAAAGGCCTAAAGACAAATTTAAATATATTCTAGGTTTGTTAGAAAAAAATATCTAGGCTAAGAAGAAATTTAATTTTACATTCTAAGCTGTGTCTAAAATTTAGACGAGAATCAGTAGTCCAGGTTTTGTGAAATTTACAGAAAATAGACTCTATTGTTGTATGAAACCTAGACAAAAAGTCTACGTTGCAGTTAGGTACTAGGTTGACTGGAAAAAATAGACAAACCTAGACTAAATCCAAAACTTAAACAGTTTATTTGAAAAATCTAGATTAGAAATTAAATTTAGTCTAGAATTTTTTGAAAAAAATTTTTGTGAAATAGAGCCTAAACTAGTCAGTATTTTAATTGTTTTGTGTCTAAAATCTAGGCATTTTTAGGCTTACAAGAGTAAATAAACAGTGTCTCACAGTTAGTCTAAAGTATAGACAATATAAATTGATTCCAGGTTTGTTAGTTGAGAATAGAAGAGGTAAAAATTAAAATTAGGTTGTTAAGACAGAAAAATCTCTAACTGTAGTCCAGGTTGTAGCAATTTTAACCTAGAAAACTAGGTTTAAAAAACCTAAGACTTGATCATTTTTGTCCAAGCTTGTTAACCAGATAATTCCGACTTAAAAATAAATTTAACTCAGGTTAAACCTAATACATGGTACCTGAACAAACCTAGGTTTTTTTAAATCAGTCTAGGTGGGACAAAATATGATTCAATTATTTTATTTTTCAATTTCTACCAGAATTTGCCTTGACATTTAATCTTTCAGGTTTCAGAACTGTATAAACAAATGAAAGACCAAAATCAGGCACTAACACGATCTTTAAGCAGTGCTGCCAACCTGATATCACTCTCGTTGATATATCCCCAAGTTCCAGTAACTTTTTCGAAGTTGTATAAACTGAACTGGAGCAAACAAAGCCTAAACTAGTCTCTAAAGTTTTACCTAAAATCTAGACTAGAATTAGTAGTCTAGGTTTTGTAAAATACGCAAAAACTAGACTCAATTATTGTATGAAACCTAGACAGAAAAGGATTAGGTTGCAGTTAGCTCCTAAGTCAATAAAAAAAGGCCAGACTAATTGTTATAAAAGAAGCCTAGAGACAAATTAAAATTTAGTCTAGGTTTATCAGAACAAAAGTTATAAGCCAAAGAGAGACTAAACTAGACAGGAATTTATTTTTCGTTTCGAAGTTGTGTCTAAAATCTGAACTAAAATGAGTTGTCTAGGTTGTTATAAGGAACGCAAATTGACTCCAATTATCGTATAAAACCTAGGCTGAAAAGGTCTACGTTGCAGTTAGCTACAAGGTTAATTAGATAAAAAACAGACAAACCTAGACTAAATTTAAAACTCTAGCAGTTTAGTTAGTTTAGAGTTTAAATTTAGACTAGGTTTTTTAGTTGTGAATAGAAGAGGTTAAAATTAAAATTAGGTTGTTAAGATAGTCCAGGTTGTAGCAATTTTAACGTAGTACACTTTAAAATTAGAGTCTAGGTTTACAAATCTGATATTTTATTAATTTTATTCAAGTTTGTTAGCCAGAAAATAGGTTTGAATAAACACCTAGACAAACCTAGGTTTCTTTTTACATCAGAATCGGCATTGACTCTTAATATTTCAGGTTTCAGAACTGTATAAACAAATGAAGGACCAAAATCAGGCACCAACACGATCTTTAAGCAGTGCTGCCAATCTGACATCACTCTGCGTTGATATATCTCCAAGTTCTAGTAACTTTTTCGAGGTTGTATACACCGAAAAATTCCCAAAATTTTCAAATTACAAATTTCAGGTTTTGTATATTGGTAAAATCAAAGTTTGGCAAAAGAAAGTCCCAGATTCGTTCATTGACGATGCTTTGGAAAAATTCAAAACGCACGAACTCGAAAAAATCAAAGCGAAAATGTTGGGAAATATTGGAAGACTTCGCAGTGAAGACAACATTAGAAGAGGCTCAAATGACTCGACTAGTTCAGTCGAGAGTGCACCTAGACATCTCCAGAGATCGCAGTCTTCCATTACAAGTCTCACAGTTAAAGCAGCAATGGATCTGGAGGATAAAGAAGAGAGGAGTGCTCAATCGAGCGATAATGATTCAATTTGTAGCACCCAGACTGTTGAAGTTGATGATCATAACCGGACAATGGTGTTGCAAGTTGATCGAACTGATTTAAGATTGATCAGTCCCGATCGGAAAGTTATTTTACTGCACAAGCAACACAGAGATATCACAACGTGTGTTCAAGGAGTGCAGAAAAGTGAACATTTTGGATTTATCTGCAGGGAGGGAAAGAATGGACAGAGTTTTGTGGGTTATATATTTAAATGCGAGTCGTCTTCCATTGCTAGCGATGCTGTTGCAGGTAAGTCTAGTAATCTAGGCTGTCTTACTTAACAAACCTAGGTCAGACATTTTTTTTTTTTTTGAGAAAATTTAACTAGGTTTTAAGCTATAACTTCTAGTTTAGGTTTTTACCAAACTTGGCTTTGTTTTTGTACAACAAACCTGTGTAAATAAACCTAGATTTTTGACTACACACAACAAAACCTAGGCTTGCTTTTCTAGCTATACAAGCCTAATATCTGCACTTTGCTATTTCTAGCAATAACCCAGGCTTTTGGAAGTGCTGAAACCCGTCCTCGGCCTACTATAACTTCCTGTGACCATTGTCCTATGGTCTGGTTCCATAAACTCTGCATCGAAGTGGAACGTATGTCTGACAGGAAGACTCAAGCGGCTATTTTACGTCGTCTTGAAGAATTAGATATCGAAGAACAGAATGTAATTTTAACGAAATTTAAAGGTGCAGAAACGGACTCAGTCCGTGAACAAAACGAGTTCCTAATGATGCTTCTTCGAGCCCATTGCGAGATGAAACAGGGCCGGCATGTACACGACACTGCTGAAAATCGATCAGAATTCCTCAACCAGTATTTAGGAGGAGGAGGAGGAGGAACAATTTTCATGAAAGCGAAAAGGTCCTTAACGAATTCATTTGAAATGCTAAAAAGGAAAGCTTCTAAGGATGATTTTGGGGCAAGTTTGAGAGAAATGAATCTTCCAATTGCGAGTTTCAACAGGGTAAACCTAGGTTGTATCAGATTTTAAGGTTTTCTTATTTTTCTTGGTCTAGGAGAACTCACCAATATCTCCAACTATTGAAATCTCTGATAAGGATTCAGAAGGAATGAGATCAAGATCATCAACAATTGGATCACAAAATGATTTGAAAGAGAATCATCTTCTAGTTCATGATATTCATAAAGGTTCTGTTTCACCAGATAGAAGTGTTACAACACCAGAAAAAGGACTTAAATCACCCATGATGGACATGTCAGTCATCTTCTCTTTTAGTAACTAATCTTCTAATTTTTTTTTCTTCTAGATTTCTCAAAGTCGGAAGTAGTCCTAAATCAGTCACCTCAGAAGATGGTTCTTCTAGGTTAGATTCAGGTTCTTGGCGTCAAGCAATTTTCAAAAGAGTTATAACACCAAACAAAAACGAAAAACCTGAAGAAACTAAGAAAAAGACAAGAGAAGAATTAAGAGAATTGTGGAGAAAATCAATTTGTCAAGCGATTCTTTTAGTACGAATGGAGAAAGAAAATGCAAGATTGAAAGCAGAACAAGAAGAATCTGCTGTGAAGAGAATTAAATTAGAATATGATGAGATGAAACCGCCTCACAGAGAAGTTATAGAAGTATGGGAGATGCTCACTAATAAAGAAACAAGAATGAAGTGTGATAATCAGATGTTGTTGCAAGCGATCAGACAAGGTGAGTTAACTAGGTTAGCTAGGTTGGAAATTATAACAGAATGTAAATTTAATTATTGCCTAGGTTTCATTTATAAAAAGTTTTAATTCGCCTAAATTTGACTTTCTCTTGATACTTTACATCATAAATACAATCTAAATTGCCCAGGTTTCATACACAAAAAATATAGTTTGGCTCAATTGCCTAGGCTTTAAACAACCTTTATCTTGTTATATTTAATTTTGGTTTAGCAATGCCTGGATTTTATATACAATTTTAGAGAAAATAAATTCTATGGCTATTTCAGATTTTGTCTAGGTTAGTTTAGCCTAGGTTTAGTAAAAAGCAAGATACTTTGTTCCGGTTTTTAGTTAAAAAAGCCTGATTTTTAATCTTCTAAAATTATGTTTCAAAGATTTTAAAGACTAGGTTTTCTTCAAAAAAAATTTGAATTTTTGCTATAAAACCTAGACAATCAAAACTCCATTTAAATTTTTTAAAAAATTGATATAAAATTTTAAAAAAGTCCAGGTTGGGGCACGTGTTATATTTCACGTTGAATCTAAAGTCTATTCTCATCTAGGTTTAGTAAAACGTAGAACCATTTCTCTAGGTTTTTATTAAAAAAAACCTGATTGTTTTAAACTTTTACATATTTTTTATATAAATATGTAATTTTCAAAGATTTTAAAGCCTAGGTTTGCTACAAAAAAATCAAATTTTTGGTACAAAACTTGGGCAAATCCTAAATTATTTTTTTTTTTAAATAGTCCAGGTTGAGACACATTTGTCTTGATCTGGCCTAGGTTTAGTATAAAGCACAAATCCTTACCTAGGTTATTGTTTAAAAAACCTGATATTTATAATTTTCTATATATTTTTTATATAAATATGTAATTTTGAAAAATTTGAAAGCCTAGGTTTTTTTATAAAAAATTCAGATTTTTGCTTCAAACCTGGACAAATGTGGTTTAATTTAAATTTGCAACAAAAGTCAATAAAAAATTTTGAAAAAAGTTTATATTCTAGGTTGAATCTATAGCTTATTCTGGCCTAGGTTTAGTAAAAAACATGGGCCTTTGGCTAGGTTTTAATTTAAACAAAACGTAATTTTTTAGTTTTTTACATATTTTTTATAGAAACATGTAATTTTCAAAGATTTCAAAGCCTAGGTTATTTACAAAAAAAAAACAGATTTTTGCTACAAAACCTAGACAATTTGTTTTAATTTGACTCTGTCTAGGCTTTAGGCAAACTTTCTCTTGCTACTTTAGATCTTGATTTAGCAATGCCTGGGATTTAAAACAATTTAAGCTGATCAGAAAATAAATTTTTGGTCTATTTTTAAATTTGTCTAGGTTTAGTCGAGATTGACTCAATTTGGCATGTTTTATACGCTACAAATACAATATAAATTGCCCAGGCTTTATACACAAAAAAATATAGTTTGGCTCAATTTGTCTTTGCCTAGGTTTTTGTCTAGGTTTTAAAACAACCTAAATTAATTAATTATAAAACCTAGGTTTACTTTAATATTATTATCTAGGTTTTACTAAATTTTTTACTAAGGTTTTATTGGCTTTTATTTCAAGCATAAATTGACCTTAGGCTTTTATAGGTTTTATTTTATTTTAGATTATTTAGGCTTCAAATAAAACCTAGGTTAATGCAAACACACCTTTTTTTAAACAATTTAAAAATAATAAAAACCTAGGTTAACTTAAATATTATTTCAACTAAGTTGTAGAATTTATGTAAATTAAAATCAAACCTAGGCTACTACGGTTTCTAGTTTATATGAAATTTACTCACATCTAAGGTTAAACAATAATTAAAATAGACTTTTAACATTACCTAGGCTTCAGCACATCTTACATGTAATTTTACAAGCTGTAGCAATGCCTAGGCTTTAAATATAACCTAGGTTATTAAAGCAATTAACTCTATTTGAAACATGAACAAGGTATACATAAAGAATATAGCCTAGGTAGAATAACACTATTTTTTTAACAATCAAAAAATGTTAATAAACCTAGGTTAACCTGAGTATTAATTACTAAACCTGAGTTTATTTATCTTTATTTTAAGTATATTGTAGAATTTAAAGAAACCAAAATCAGACCTAGGCTACTACAGTTACTACTTTATATAAAACTCATTTAAATCTTAGGATAAGGTTTTTGAAGCTGGCTAGGCTTCAAACATATTCTAAGTTAAATTTTGTTGTGATTTCAAATTTTAATTACATTGAATTAAGCTTGTTTCAATGTGACATACTGTGGCAATGCCTAGGTTTCAATTATAACTCAGGTTAATAAAGAAATATAGCCTAGGTGTAACAACAATTAGAAATTAAATTGACTTATATGCTGGGTTTTACTAAATCTAGGCTTATTTTAGTCAATTCTAGGCTGCAATAAGTGTTAGTTTATTTGAGATTACCCAGGTTGCAAATTTATGTCTTAATTCTTGTTTAATTTTGGGATAGATTTGTGAAATTTGATTATAGTGTCTAGGCTTAGGCTTAGTGTTAGGTTAGACAAGACCTGTGTTTATAAAACCTAGGCTTTTTATTCAGCTTTAATAAGACTAACTGTTGTTTACACACTTTACGAGCATTCTAGGTTATCAAGCATTGGTTTAAGAATTGTTTTAACCAAACCTAGGCTTTTTAGCTAAGCGTAATTTAATTTGAACAAGCCTAGGCTACAGATTTATCCCAAGTTACTTCAATAAAACTTGAGCTAAGACTAAATTAAAAACCTGGGCTATAGATTTAGCTAGAATTTACTGTTTTATTATATTAATAAAATAAATTAAAACCTATTTTTATTCATCAGGTTTGACCAAACCTAGAGTCTTTTAGTTTTTTTTTGTAATGTTTATAAAACCTAGGCTTTTAATTCAGCTTTAATAAGACTAACTGTTGTTTCCAGACTTTAAAAACGTTCTAGGTTATTGAGAATTGATTTAACTAAACCTAGGCTTTTTAGCTAGGCGTAATTTAATTTGAATAAGCCTAGGCTACAGATTTACTTCAAGTTACTTTAATAACGCTTGAGCTAAGACCAAATTAAAAACCTGGGCTATGGATTTAGCTCAATTTTTCTCAGGTTTTTCTTTACCAAACACAACTAGTGTTTTATTTTTACTGTTTTTATCAGGTTTGACCAAACCTAGGGTCTCTTAGTGTTTTGTAATCTTATAAAACCTAGGCTTTTAATTCAGCTTTAACAAGACTAACTGTTGTTTCCAGTCTTTAAGAACATTCTAGGTTATTAAGAATGTACTTTGACTTAACCAAACCTAGGCATATTAGCTAAGCGTAATTCAATTTGAAAAAGCCTAGGCAACAGATTTACCCCAAGTCATTTTAATAAAGCTTGAGCTAAGACTAAATAAAAAACCTAGGCTATAGATTTAGCTCAATTTGAAATTAATAAAACCTGGGCTAAGAATAACTTTTGTTTTAAGGTGTTCCTCGGGGTAAACGTGGCGAAGTCTGGCAATTCCTTGCAGAACAATTCTGTATGAAAACAGCCCCAATTGATACTTCCAATTTCCCAAATTATAATGTTCCCTACGAACAACTCCTCAAACAATTGACTTCCCACCAACATGCTATTCTAATTGATCTAGGCCGAACCTTCCCGAACCATTCATATTTTAGTAGCCCACTTGGACCTGGTCAACTTGCCCTTTTCAATCTTCTTAAAGCCTATTCGTTACTTGATTCAGAAATGGGCTATTGTCAAGGCTTGAGTTTCGTTGCTGGCGTTCTGTTATTACACGTAAATATTTTTTTTAGGTTTAAGAGTGTGTGTTAAATAAACCTGGGCAATGTTGTAGATGGAGGAATCACAGGCGTTTTTCTTGTTACGTCATTTAATGTTTCGGAGAGGACTTAGATTGCAATATCTGCCTGATATGGTAGGTTTACAGGTTAAATTGTACCAGTTGTCTAGGTTGCTTCATGATCAATTACCTGATCTTTACAATCATTTTGATTTTTATGAAGTTTCACCGACTTTATATGCCGCTCCTTGGTTATTAACAATATTTGCCTCACAGTTTCCTCTAGGTTTTGTTACTAGAGTTTTTGGTAAGTTAGGTTTCTAGTTAACTAGGTTTGTGACTAGGTTTTTTATTTTGCAGATTTGATATTTTTGGAAAGTCCTGATGTTATTTTTCGAGTTGCTTTAGCTTTGTTATCATTTCATAAAGACAATCTTTTATCTTGTGAGAGTTTTGAAGAAATAATGAATTATTTAAAAAATCAATTACCAACAATTGATAAACCAACTCTTGATAAAATCATGAAACAAGTATATACAACTGATATAAATAAACAATTAAATGAATATAAAGTCGAATATCAAGTTTTACAAGAAGAAATGACATCAGTCCAACCTCAGGTTGAGGCATTACATAAACTTGAATCTCAAAATAAAACCTTAACTGAGCAAAATAAAGCCTTAATGGCTCAACTTGAACTTGCATTAAGTAATGTTCAAAGACTTGAGAAAACACGGACATTGCAACAATCTCAATTAAATAAACTTGAGATGCATAGTCGAGCTCTTGATGTTACAATTTCAACTTTAGGTAACTTTATTAATAGTTTAATTGAGCAAAAAACCGAAATTGAGATACCTGATGACGTGAGAAGGATTCTCAATCAGATTACGTATTCAGAACGGCGTAAAAACGAACTGAAACCACAAAATAATCTAATTAAAATGTTTCAAAAGCCGCCTGAAAATGACAGAGTTATGGTAAAATCGTTGAGCACTGGTAAAATAATGGTACCGACGAATCTTGAAAGAACGAACAGTTTAAATACGAAAAATGAAGATGATAAGAAAGTCTCTCATTTCTTTTCGACGTCTCACAATCATATTTTGCAACAATTTCAGAATAATAATAATACGAAAATTGATATAAAGATACAAGAATTTGAGAATACAAAAAATGAGAAATCGATTAGTTTGCCGATTCCGTTAGTTGAGGAATACCATGAGAAGGTGTCTCCGTGTAATTCAGTTGATAGCGGTGTGAGTACACCATCAAGTCCTCGAAATACTATGGAACCTCATCCGTTGAGTAATTGTGATGTGAATTTTACTTTTCATGGTACAAGAGAATTGAAGAATATTAAGAGTATTAGGAATATGTCGAGGAATTCTAGTCCGGATATTATAGGAAAATAATTTGCGTGTGATATTAATTTGTACTGTGTTTATTGGAGATTTATGTACTTATGTTGGTATTACTGATTATTTTTTTCGACTGTATTCTATTTTGTAATCACTTGTGATTTTTGTGAAATTTTTAGTATTTAATAATAAAGTAGTTGTTTATAAGAGGACGTTTTCTTTCTCTTAATTAGCAAAACCGCAAAACCTGGACGTAATATAGTTTATTACCCAGGATGTGTCTAGGTTTTTATACAGAAACAGACATTTTTATATCTACCAAAGTCAAAAATACTTCAGCCTGGACAGGTAAGTATTCAAAACCTGGACAATCTGATCTAGGTTTGTTAAAAATACTTTAAACCTGGACAAATTAATCTAGGTTAGTTAAAAAATTAAAAATTCTTTAAGGTTTACACGTTAAAAATTGAATAAACCTAGACAATTTAATTTAAATTTGCTGAAAAATCAAAAACGTTTCAAGATTTCTTTGTAAGTGGACTAAACCTGGATAATTTTGTCTGTTTTTTTTAAAATGGTCTAAACCTGGATCATGTAATCTAGGTTTCTAAAAAAATACTTTAAACTTTGACAGTTTAAGTAACGTTGGCTAAAAGACAAAAAGAGATCAAGATCCTCTTGTAATTGGACTAAACCTAGATAATCTTGCCTAGGTTTGTTAAAAAATAGTCTAAACCTAGACAATCTAATCTAGATTTGTTAAAAAGTACTGTAAACCTGAACAATTTAATATAGATTTGCTGAAAAATTAGAAAAGCCTTAAGGTTTCTTAGTAAGTCAACTAAACCTGGTTAAATTTGTGAGTTATTTTTAAAAAATAGTCTAAACCTGGACCATTTAATCTAGGTTTGAAAAAAAATACTTTAATCTGCGACAATTTAATCTAGGTTTGTTCAAAAACAAAAAAAAGATTAAAATTTTGTTGTAACTGAACTAAACCTAGACAATCTTGCCTAGTTTTTTAAAAATTTTGTCTAAATCTAGACAGTTTATTCTAGGTTTCTTAAAAAATTAAAAATACCTTGACGTTCATACCTAACCAGCCTAAACTAGACAGTCTTGTCTAGTTTTATTATAAAAATAGTTTAAACCTAGACAATCTACTCTAGGTTTATTAGAAAATACTCTAAACTTAGGCAATTTAATCTACGTTTGCTAAAAAGCAAAATGAGATCAAGATTCTCTTGTAACTAGATTAAACCTGGATAATCTTGCCTAGGTTTTTTAAAAAATAGTCTAAACCTAGATAATTTATTTTAGATTTGCTGAAAATTAAAAATACCTCAAGGTTTCTTTATAAGTAGACTAAACCTGGATAATTTGGTGGGTTTTCTTAAAAAAAAAAGTCTAAACCTGGGCCATTTAATCTAGGTTTGGAAAGAATGATATAAACCTAGACAATCTAATTTAAATTTGTTAAAAAATACTTTAAATATCAAGAATTTTAACTAGGTTTGCTAAAAAGGCAAGAACAGATCAAGGTTTTCTTGATCTAGGCAAATTTAGGTTTAGTTTTATTTGTTAATCTATAATTCATCTAATAGAATTTAGATACATTTTATATCTAGACAAATACAGGTTTAACCTAGGTTTAAAGTAAAACCTAGACAAACCTAAGTTATTTTTCTGTATTGTTTGGAATGTAGGTGTTTAAAAAAAACTTTTCTTTCTTACCAAAACCTGGGAATACTTAATAGAATTTGTTGGCCAGGCTTTGTCTAAATTTATCTACAAAAACAAACATTTCTACATCTACCAAAGTCGAAAATACTTCAGGCTGTACTAATAAGTATTCAAAACCTGGACAATTTGATCTAGGTTTGTAAAAATACTTTAAACCTGGACAAATTAACCAAGGTTAGTTAAAAAATTAAAAACCTTTTATGGTTTACACGTAAGCAGGAACAATCTTGTCTAGTTTTGTTAAAAAAATGGTATAAACCTGGACAATTTAATTTAAATTTGCTGAAAAATTTAAAACGCTTCAAGATTTCTTTGTAAGTGGACTAAACCTGGATAATTTTGCGTATTTCCTTAAAAAAATAGTCTAAACCTGGGCCATTTAATCTAGGTTTAAAAAATATTTTAAACCTCGACAGTTTAATCTACGATTGCTAGAATGCAAAAAAAGATCAAAATTTTCTTGTAATTGGGCTAAACCTAAATATTCTTGCCTAGGTTTGGTAAATAAATAGTCTAAACCTAGACAAACTAATCTAGATGTGTTAAAAAGTACTATAAACCTGAACAATTTAATATAGATTTTCTGAAAAATTAGAAAAGCCTTAAGGTTTCTTAGTAAGTCAACTAAACCTGGTTAAATTTGTGAGTTATTTTTAAAAAATAGTCTAAACCTGGACCATTTAATCTAGGTTTGAAAAAAAAAATACTTTAATCTCCGACAATTTAATCCAGGTTTGTTAAAAAGCAAAAAAAAAGATTAAAATTTTGTTGTAACTGAACTGAACCTGGACAATCTTGCCTAGTTTTTTAAAAATTTTGTCTAAATCTAAACAGTTTATTCTAGGTTTGTTAGAAAATTAAAAATACCTTGACGTTCATACGTAACTAGCCTCAACCTAGACAGTCTTGTTTGGTTTTATTACAAAAATAGTCTAAACCTAGACAATCTACGCTAGGTTTATTAGAAAATACCCTGAACTTAGAAAATTTAATCTACGTTTGCTAAAAAGCAAAATGAGATCAAGATTCTCTTGTAACTAGATTAAATCTGGATAATCTTGCCTAGGTTTGTTAAAAAATAGTCTAAACTTAGATAATTTATTCTAGATTTGCTGAAAATTAAAAATACCTCAAGGTTTCTTTGTAAGTAGTCTAAACCTGGATAATTTTGTGGGTTTTCTTTAAAAAGAAAGTCTAAACCTAGGCCATTTAATCTAGGTTTGGAAAGAATGATATAAACCTAGACAATCTAATTTAAATTTGTTAAAAAATACTTTAAATATCGAGAATTTTAACTAGGTTTGCTAAAAAGGCAAGAACAGATATAAAATACAGGTTTAACCTAGGTTTAAAGTAAAACCTAGACAAACCTAAGTTATTTTTCTGTATTGTTTGGAATGTAGGTGTTTAAAAAAAACTTTTTTTTCTTACCAAAACCTGGGAATACTTAATAGAATTTGTTGGCCAGGCTTTGTCTAAATTTATATACAAAAACAAACATTTCTACATCTACCAAAGTCGAAAATACTTCAGGCTGTACTAATAAGTATTCAAAACCTGGACAATTTGATCTAGGTTTGTTAAAAATACTTTAAACCTGGGCAAATTAACCTAGGTTAGTTAAAAAATTAAAAATCTTTCATGGTTTACACGTAAGCAGGAACAATCTTTTCTAGTTTTGTTAAAAAAAATGGTATAAACCTGGACAATTTAATTTAAATTTGCTGAAAAATTAAAAACGCTTCAAGATTTTTTTGTAAATGAACTAAACCTGGATAAATTTGTGTTTTCTTTAAAAAAATAGTCTAAACCTGGACCTGGACTAAATCTAGGTTTGTAAAAAATATTTTAAACCTTGACAATTTAAGTAACGTTGGCTAAAAGACAAAAAGAGGTCAAGATCCTCTTGTAATTGGACTAAACCTAGATAATCTTGCCTAGGTTTGTTAAAAAAATAGTCTAAACCTAGACAATCTAATCTAGATTTGTTAAAAAGTACTGTAAACCTGAACAATTTAATATAGATTTGCTGAAAAATTAAAAACGCCTTAAGGTTTCTTTGCAAGTAGACTAAACCTAGAAAATTTTGTAAGTTTTCTTAAAAAAAAATAATCTAAACCTGGACTAATTAATCTAGGTTTGTTGAAAAATTAAAAACGTCTCAAGGTTTCTTTGTAAGTAGACAAGACTTAGATAATTTTGTAAGTTTAAAATAAAAAATAAGTCTAAACCTGGGCTATTTAGTCTAGGTTTTTAAAAAAATACTTTAAACCTCAACAATTTAATCTAGGTTTGTTAAAAAGCAAAAAGAGATTAAATTTTTTTTATTGGACTAAACCTGAATAATCATGCCTAGGTTTGTTAAAAGAATAATCTAAACCTAGACAATCTAATCTAGATTTGTTAAAAGTTACTGTAAACCTGAACCATTTAATATAGGTTTGGTGAAAAATTAAAAACGCCTTAAGGTTTCTTTGTAAGTGGATTAAACCTGGAAAATTTTTTGTGTTTTCTTTAAAAAAATAATCTAAACCTAGATCATCTAATCTAGGTTTGTTAAAAAATACTCTAAAACTGGACAATTTAGTCTAAATTTGTTAGAAAATTAAAAATATTGTAAAGTTTATACAATAGTAGACTAAACCTGGAAAATCCTGACTAGTTTCGTTAAACAAAATAGTCTAAACCTGGACAACTTAATATAGGTTTTTTAAAAATTATTCTAAACATGATCAATTTAATCCAGATTTGATAATTAATTAAAAATATCTTAAACTTTATACGGACTATGCGGACTAAACCTGGACAAACTTGTCTAGGTTTTTCAAAAATTTTGTCTAAATCTAGACAGTTTATTCTAGAAAATTAAAAATACTTTGACGTTCATACATAACTAGCCTAAACCTAGACAGTCTTGTCTGGTTTTATTACAAAAATAGTCTAAACCTGGACAATCTACTCTAGATTTGCTGAAAAATTAAAAATGCTTCAAGGATTTATTGTAAGTGGACTAAACCTGGATAATTTTGCGGGTTTCCTTAAAAAAATAGTCTAAACCTGGGCCATTTAATCTAGGTTTAAAAAAAATTTTTAAACCTCGATAGTTTAATGTACGTTTGCTGGAATACAAAAAAAGATCAAAATTTTCTTATAATTGGACTAAACCTAAATAATCTTGCCTAGGTTTGGTAAATAAATAGTCTAAGGTTTCTTTCTAAGCCTCAAGGTTTCTTTGTAAGTGAACTAAACCTGTTTAAATTTGCGAGTTATTTTTAAAAAATAGTCTAAACCTGGATCATTTAATCTAAGTTTGAAAAAAAAAATACTTTAATCTGCGACAATTTAATCTAGGTTTGTTCAAAAACAAAAAAAAGATTAAAATTTTGTTGTAACTGAACTAAACCTGGACAATCTTGCCTAGTTTTTTAAAAATTTTGTCTAAATCTAGACAGTTTATTCTAGGTTTCTTAAAAAATTAAAAATACCTTGACGTTCATACCTAACCAGCCTAAACTAGACAGTCTTGTCTAGTTTTATTATAAAAATAGTTTAAACCTAGACAATCTACTCTAGGTTTATTAGAAAATACTCTAAACTTAGACAATTTAATCTACGTTTGCTAAAAAGCAAAATGAGATCAAGATTCTCTTGTAACTAGATTAAACCTGGATAATCTTGCCTAGGTTTTTTAAAAAATAGTCTAAACCTAGATAATTTATTTTAGATTTGCTGAAAATTAAAAATACCTCAAGGTTTCTTTATAAGTAGACTAAACCTGGATAATTTGGTGGGTTTTCTTAAAAAAAAAAGTCTAAACCTGGGCCATTTAATCTAGGTTTGGAAAGAATGATATAAACCTAGACAATCTAATTTAAATTTGTTAAAAAATACTTTAAATATCAAGAATTTTAACTAGGTTTGCTAAAAAGGCAAGAACAGATCAAGGTTTTCTTGATCTAGGCAAATTTAGGTTTAGTTTTATTTGTTAATCTATAATTCATCTAATAGAATTTAGATAAATTTTATATCTAGACAAATACAGGTTTAACCTAGGTTTAAAGTAAAACCTAGACAAACCTAAGTTATTTTTCTGTATTGTTTGGAATGTAGGTGTTTAAAAAAAACTTTTCTTTCTTACCAAAACCTAGGAATACTTAATAGAATTTGTTGGCCAGGCTTTGTCTAAATTTATATACAAAAACAAACATTTCTACATCTACCAAAGTCGAAAATACTTCAGGCTGTACTAATAAGTATTCAAAACCTGGACAATTTGATCTAGGTTTGTTAAAAATACTTTAAACCTGGGCAAATTAACCTAGGTTAGTTAAAAAATTAAAAATCTTTCATGGTTTACACGTAAGCAGGAACAATCTTTTCTAGTTTTGTTAAAAAAAATGGTATAAACCTGGACAATTTAATTTAAATTTGCTGAAAAATTAAAAACGCTTCAAGATTTTTTTGTAAATGAACTAAACCTGGATAAATTTGTGTTTTCTTTAAAAAAATAGTCTAAACCTGGACCTGGACTAAATCTAGGTTTGTAAAAAATATTTTAAACCTTGACAATTTAAGTAACGTTGGCTAAAAGACAAAAAGAGGTCAAGATCCTCTTGTAATTGGACTAAACCTAGATAATCTTGCCTAGGTTTGTTAAAAAAATAGTCTAAACCTAGACAATCTAATCTAGATTTGTTAAAAAGTACTGTAAACCTGAACAATTTAATATAGATTTGCTGAAAAATTAAAAACGCCTTAAGGTTTCTTTGCAAGTAGACTAAACCTAGAAAATTTTGTAAGTTTTCTTAAAAAAAAATAATCTAAACCTGGACTAATTAATCTAGGTTTGTTGAAAAATTAAAAACGTCTCAAGGTTTCTTTGTAAGTAGACAAGACTTAGATAATTTTGTAAGTTTAAAATAAAAAATAAGTCTAAACCTGGGCTATTTAGTCTAGGTTTTTAAAAAAATACTTTAAACCTCAACAATTTAATCTAGGTTTGTTAAAAAGCAAAAAGGGATTAAAATTTTCTTGTAACTGGACTAAACCTGGATAATCATGCCTAGGTTTGTTAAAAAAATAATCTAAACCTAGATCATCTAATCTAGGTTTGTTAAAACATACTCTAAAACTGGACAATTTAGTCAAAATTTGTTAGAAAATTAAAAACATCGTAAAGTTTATACGACAGTAGACTAAACCTGGGAAATCCTGACTAGTTTCGTTAAAAAAAGTCTAAACCTGGACAACTTAATATAGGTTTTTTAAAAATTATTATAAACATAAACAATTTAATCTAGGTTTAATAAATAAATAAAAATATCCTAAACTCTATACGTAAGCGGACTAAACCTGGACAATCTTGTCTAGGTTTTTCAAAAATTTTGTTTAAATCTGGACAGTTTATTCTAGATTTATTCTAGAAAATTAAAAATACTTTGACGTTCATACGTAACTAGCCTAAACCTAGACAGTCTTGTCTGGTTTTTTTACAAAAATAGTCTAAACCTGGACAATCTACTCTAGATTTGCTGAAAAATTAAAAATGCCTCAAGAATTTATTCTAAGTGGACTAAACCTGGATAATTTTGTAAATCTTTTTAAAAAAATAATTTAAACCTAGACAAGCTAATTTAGATTTGTCAAAAATACTTTAAACCTGGACTAATTAACCTAGGTTACTTAAAAAATTAAAAATACTTTAAGGTTTACACGTAAACCAGAACAATCTTGTCTAGTTTTGTTAAAAAAATGGTATAAACCTGGACAATCTAATTTTGTTAAAAAATACTTAAAACATTAAGAATTTTAACTAGGTTTGCTAAAAAAGGCGGGAACAGATCAAGGTTTTCTTGATCTAGGCAAATTTAGGTTGCCGACATTACATCAATTGGTAAGAAAAATGAAATTTAAATGAATCTTAAATCTAGGAAAATATAGGTTTAACCTAGGTTTAAAGTGAAACCTGTACGAACTTAGGTTATTTTTCTGTATTGTTTGGAATGTAAGTGTTCAAAAAAAAACAAGAAACGTTTATTCCTTACCAAAACCTGGGCACAATAGAATTTGTTGGCCAGGTTTTGCTTAAATTTATCTACAAAAACAGACATTTCTACATCTACCAAAGTCGAAAATACTTCAGGCTGTACTGATAAGTATTCAAAACCTAGACAATTTGATCTAGGTTGGTTAAAAATACTTTAAACCTAAACAATTTAGTTCTAGGTTTGGTGAAAAATTAAAAACGCTTCAAGAGGTTTCTTTGTAAGTGGACTAAACTTGGATAATTTTGTGAGTCTTTTTTAAAGCTTAAACCTGGGCTATTTAATCTAGGTTTTTAATAATGTAATTTAAACCTCAACAATTTAATCTAGGTTTGTTAAAAGGCAAAAAGGGGTTTAGCCTAGGCTTAAAGTAAAACCTAGACAAACCTAGGTTATTTTTCTCTATTGCTTAGGTGTTCAGAAAAAAAAACAAAAAAAATAGAAAATACAGTTTATTGTCCAAATATACAACACATTACCAATAAAATATAGTTGACATAATAAAAAAAATGACTATAGAAAATATACATGAAATGAAAAAGGACGGACTGTGATAAAAAATAGAAAAAAACTCTCTCTAAACAAATAAAAAAATCACTTTTCCCTACAATAAACACGTATCTAAAATTATTTATACAATAACAATGTACAAAAATACAAATTCCGCCATTTTGTCTTTTAATCATCGTTTCGTAAGGCACAATTTTGACATAGAAAAACCAACAAAAAAACTTTTTGTACTTGCTACCTACCTAAAATCACTTAACCCTAACAATGAGCAAATTGTCCTAACCTATAACAAAAAAAAAATTTCGTTGTTCAATCACCTTTTAATTCCTAACATTTCCCATTGGAACGTCTTTATTTTTATTACTAGGCGGTCCTACATGTCCCGGAGCTAAATGCAACGAACTCAACCGATTGGCTCCTCTAACTAACCTCCAAACGGCAATCAATAGAAGCACCGCCCCCATCACAAACAAAACACCAGCAAGCGCCGCCCTTGCAATAGGCGGTACTGTCGTAGCTAATCCCATCAGACCTGTCATCTCCTTCGGAAGGCCATCTAACCCCTCCTCAAACCACATTATCGGGAATATAATATCCGGGAATGTTGCAACTTGTTTAATATCAACAACTTGCGATACGGCTAGGTTAATCTGGACACGTGCCTTAGCACTCATTGCTGTTCCCATAACAGGCTGGACATCAATATAAAACTTGTGTTTTTCTGGATCGGGAGGAGAGATCCCGTCGAGAGCAGTGCGATAACTGTCATTGGCGAGGTAAAAATGAGGAAATGACAGAAGAATTGGAGAGTCTGGAAATGAGCCAATTAGATTTGAAAGGGGTGGAGTTTAAGGGCGTGGCTTACCGTATTGACACAGTGATACGTTGAAGAAGCCAGAAGGTGCACAGGGCGGGCCGTGTGGGCAGAAACAGAGATTCTCGGGGTTCTCGTCGACATCACCGAAGACGTTTCGTGGGGGAGTGAAACGGAAGGCAGGGATGTCGTCACTACCTTTGACGTCTTTTTCATATCTTCAGAGAGAAAAAAAAATTACGTAAAAGACGGGTCGCAACAGTAATTAATTTTTTTTATTCAAGGTGTAATTACGAATTTAAAATGATAATTATGGGAAATCCAACAACGTAAAATGATGAATAATAGGTTAGATTGTGTTAAATTTCATTTACATACAGTGCTTAAGCATTTTTTATTTATGTATCATTGTTTAAACATTTTTTTTTTGATAAAATGTTTATTAATAACTTAAAATGAAATAGAATTGTTAAATTTGAAATTTGTCTAAAAATACTATCATTTTTGGTTTAGCCCAGGTTTTTTGTGTAAAATCTGCAACCTAGGCAAAATGTGTATAACCTAGACACACAAAAAACTAGCCCAGGTTTTTCAAATTATTATATTTGTGACTCTCCTAAACAAAGTGAAAAACCTGGACAACTTAGGTTTATTCTAAATTTAATTCTTGATTGAATATAAAACCTAGAAAAGCCTAGGTAAAATCCAACATGACTGAATCCTAGCAAATCTTAAAAAATTTTATATTTATAGCCTGGGCAATATTAAAGCATTATTTAATTATTTTTTGCATATTTATAGCAAAAATTTAAAACCTGGGCATATTAGGTTTACTTTAGGTTTGCTAATTTAATCCAAGTTTGATACAAATATACCTAAAAAAGTCGAAAACTGCTACTTACTTAATTTTTTAAATTTGGTTTAACATCAAAAGTAGACAAACCCAGGTTGGACCTAGGTTTTTAATAAAAAAACTATGATTTTTTTTAAATTTTTAAAAAATAGTACTTAGATTTGCTACAAAAGATAATAAAACAGGTGATATTTTGACTACAAAACCTAGACAAAGTAGAGTTAATTAAAATTTGCTAAAAAATTTCAGAAAATAGTCCAGCTTAGGGCATGTTAAACCTGTTTAAAAGGTTAGTCTAGCCTAGGTTTAAAAAAAAAGCAGAAAACTTTGTCTAGGTTTTTATATAGAAAAGCCTGATTTTTAATCTTCTACATATTTTTTAAAAAAAAATTAATTTTCAAAAATTTCAAAGCCTAGGTTTGCTACAAAAAAATCAATTTTTTGCTACAAAACCTAGACAAATCAAGATCAATTTATTCCAGCTTAGGGCGCAATTATCCCAGTTATATTCCAGGTTGAATCCAAAACCTATTCTCGTCTAGGTTTTGTGAAAAACAAAAGCTATTTGCCTAGGTTTTTATTTAAAAAAAGCGTGATTTTTTAATTGATATTTTTTTTACAAATATGTAATTTTCAAAGATTTCAAAGCCTAGGTTTGCTACAAAAAAATCAATTTTTTGCTACAAAACCTAGACCAATCTAGATTAATTTAGTCCAGCTTAAGGCGCAATTATCCTAGTTATATTTCAAGTTGAATCTAAAACCTATTTTCGTCTAGGCTTGGTAAAAAGCAGCAGTTATTTGCCTAGGTTTTTGCTTAAAAAAGCGTGATTTTTTTAGTCTTTTACATATTTTTTATAAAAATGCGTAATTTTCAAGGTCAAAGCCTAGATTTTCTACAAAGAAAATCATATTTTTGCTTCAAAACCTAGACAAATCAGGCTTCATCTAAATTTGCCAAAAAAGTTAATATAGAATTTTGAAAAAGGTCCACGTTGGGGCACGACTGTTCTAGTTATATTTCACGTTTGAAGCCTATTTTTAAAGCCCATTTTTACCTAGGTTTACTAAAAAGCAGAAACATTTGTCTGAGTTTTTATTTTTAAAAAACCTGATTCTTTAAATCATCTACATTATTTCTTAAACAAATATGCAATTTTCAAAAATTTCGAAGCCTAGGTTTGCTGCAAAAAAATCAATTTTTGCTACAAATCTAGATCAGTTTAAATTTGCCAAAAAAAAAAAATTTTGAAAAAAGCCCAGCTTATAGGTCGTAACTATCTTAGTTATAACCTGGAATATATTCCAGGTTGAATCCAAAACCTATTCTCGTCTAGGTTTTGCAAAAAACAAATGCTATTTGCCTAGGTTTTTATTTCAAAAAAGCGTGATTTTTTAATTGATATTTTTTTTATACAAATATGTAATTTTCGTAGATTTCAATGCCTAGGTTTGCTACAAAAAACCTGAAATTGTTGTTACAAAACCTAGCCATTTGTAGTTCAAATTAAATTTAGTAAAAGAAGTTAGACAATAATTTTGAAAACAGTCCAGGTTGAAGCTTATGTATCCTGGTTTTGATTCAGGTTACAAATGAAGCCTAGTCTAAACTAAGTTTAGTAAAAAGAAGCCTAATTTTTGTAATTTTCTACATATTTTTTAACCATGATGTATTTAATAAAAAAATAATGCCTAGGTTTGTTATTAAAAAAAATGGATTTTTCTTGAAAAACCTAGACAATAAGCATGAATTTAAATTTGTTAAAAAATTAAGCAAAATTTCAGAGAAAATTCCAGGATAAAGCACATCTATTCTGGTTTTAATCCAGGTTAAGACTGAAGCCTAGGCTGGTCTAGGTTTAAGAAAAACATGTATTTAATTAAAAAATAATGGCTAGGTTTGTTGTTAAAAAACAATTCGGATTTTGGCTTCAAAACCTAGACAAAACAAGACAAAAAATGTTTAAAAAAAATTCAAAAACAGTCTAGGTTGAGACACATTTGTCCTGGTTATATTCTAGGTTAAATGCAAAACTTATTCTCGTTTAAGTTTAGTAAAAAGCAGGATCCGGTGTCTAGGTTTTTATTTAAAAAAGTGTGATATCTTAAACTACATATTTTTTACAAATATGCAATTTTAAAGAAATTTAAAGCCCAGGTTTTCTAGGGAAAAAAATCTGATTTTTGCTAAAAAACCTAGACAAAATTGCTAAAAAAATTAATACAGAATTTTCAGAAGAATCCAGGTTAGGGCACAACTGTCTTAATTCAGGTTAAAACTGAAACCTAGTCTTGTCTAGGTTTTTAAAAAGAAGACAAATCAAGTTAAAAAATCAAAAAAAAACACTTTAAAAAAAAGTTCAGGTTGAGGCACTTTGCGCTGTTTTTAATCTAAAGCCTAGATTTAGCCTAGGCTTAATAAAAATACTTTATATTTAAGTTATTTAAATTTTGCTTTAATCGAGGTTGAACCTAGGTTTGCCCAAAATAAAATACAAAATTTTTTGTTGTTGTTTTGAGCCAGGTTAAGCCTAGTTTTAGATAAAAATAATTCACTTAAAATATTTTTTAGCCTAGGTTTAGTAAAATAAACCTACTTTGAGAAAATTTAATTTTTTTTTTGTTTAAAACTCGATATTCTTTTGTTTTTATAAGTGAATTAACTTACCTTCTTGAAGAACCTTGGATTTCTCTTTTCTACTTACCTTCAGAATTTTTTAACTCATCTAATATTTACCAAAAAAAAAATTATTAAATATTTACTTACACCAAAGGTAAAATCCTGCACAAATCCTTATCATAAATATAAATTGTACTATTCTTGGTCAAATGCGGTGGAAAAATCGACCCATCTGAACCCATCAAGCTATTACACTTATCAGACGTGTAATGGGTTAGATGAGAGTGTCCATTAAACTTATCAATTAGACCGTATTTCGTGATATCTTCAGCTCCAGTAAAGAGCGTAACTGTGTCTTTTGACGTCCCATTTTTCTAAAAAAAAATTTTTTTGAGAGATTTTTTAACTAAAATGTATTTAATTAAAAAAAGCCTAGGTTTGTTGTTAAAAAACAATTCGGATTTTGAATGCAAACCTAGACTGATCAAAATAAATTTAAATTTTTTAAAAAATTAGTCTAAATTTTCGAAAACAGTCCAGGTTGAAGGTAATCTCTCTTGGTTGTAATTCAGGTTAAAACTGAAGCCTAATCTAGCCTAGATTTAGTAGAAAGAGACTTAATTTTTTTAATTTCATATTTTTCTGACATTTATCTATTTAAAAAAATATTTCCTAAGTTTGCTATTATTATACATACATTATACATAAGCCCAAACTCCTCATAAGGCAACTTTTGCTCTTTGGGCACCACATCTTTGGCCAATTTTAATAACGGATCCTCGTAGCCCCACAACAATTGACCTACAGTGACCTCAACGAATGGCTTGATTTTCAAGATATCCATGATACTGGCCATTGCTAGTCGCAGGAATCTGGCGGCATGCTTCGATTGAGATGTGGCACTCTAAGAGAGAAGAGAGAAAAAAACAAATAACAATTGCGAAACTTTCTCTGGTTTATGTAACACGTGGTTAAACGACGAAATTTCTGGAAGTAATCAATCGAGTGGACTAGATTTTGTGCTTGGATACGCACAACGCGTGCTATCTCAACACAAAAAAGTAGAAAAAAGAATTTTTGATCAAAAACCTGGGCAAAGTTGGCTGGTTTACAGTGGAAATCTATTGTTTAAAACTGATAAAATAGTAAAATTTGTCAAAAAAGTAGTCTAGATTTCCTATAAACTCGTATACGAAGAGTTGAAGCCTAGCAGATTTTGCCTAGGTTTACTTTAGTTCAGAATTTCCTAAAACAGCTAAAACCTGAAAAATCTAAATTCTAAACTCAATTTTTTATTGTATAATAAAACCTAATTTAGGTATTTATAGCTAGACAAAATTGACGGTTTTAAAATGGTAACCTAGGCAAAATTTAATCTGATTAAGCTAAAACTGTTAAAACAGTAAATTTTGCCAGGAAAAGTAGTCTAGGTTTTCAAAAAATTGTATACATTGAGTTGAAGCCTAGATAACATCAGTTTTTGTGTAGGTTTACTTTAGAGTGAGTAATAAAGCCTAGGTTATTTATAACTAAAAACCTAGGCAAAATTTGACTGTTTTAAAGTAAAAACCTAGACACATTTTGATCTGACCAAACTAAAATTGTTGAAACAGTAAAATTTGCCGGAAAAAGTGGTCTAGCTTTCCAGAAAATTGAAAACATGAAGTAGAAGCCTAGACAACATTAGATTTTGTCTAGGTTTAGTTATTTGTCATTATTTAAACATTTTTTTTTGATAAAATGTTTATTAAAAAGATTTTTGAAATTGATCTAAAAATACTATCATTTTTGGTTTAGTCCAGGTTTTTTGTGTAAAATCTGCAACCTAGACAAAATCTATCTAACCTAAACACACAAAAAACTAGCCCAGGTTTTTAAAATTTTTACACTTGTGACTGTCCTAAACAAAATGAAAAACCTGGACAACTTAGGTTTATTCTAAATTTAATTCTTGATTGAGGATAAAACCTAGAAAAACCTAGGTAAAACCTGACTTGTCTGAATCCAATAATTTGTACTCTAGCATTTTCATATTTATAACCTGAGTAATATTAGGGCATTATTTAATTTTTTTTCTATAACTGTAGCAAAAATTTAAAACCTGGGCATATTTGGTTTGCTAACTTAATGCAAGTTTGATACAAATACTACACCTAAAACAAGTCGAAGTGATACTTATTACATTTTTTAGTTTAAAATCAAAACTAGATAAGCCCAGGTTGGGCCTAGAAATAGTACTTTAGATTATTAGATTTGCTACAAAAAATAATCAAACAGTTCATACTTTGACTACAGAACCTAGACAAAGTAGAGTTAATCAAACTTTGGTAAAAATTTTTAGACAATAATCCAGCTTAGAGCACGTTAAACCTGTTTAATACGTTAGTCTAGCCTAGGTTTAGTAAAAAACAGAAAACTTTGTCTAGGTTTTGATTTAAGAAAGCCTGATTTTTAATCTTCTACATATTTTTTTAAAATTAATTTTCAAAGATTTTAAAGCCTAAGTTTTCTACAGAAAATTCCCAGATTTTTGCTATAAAACCTAGACTAATCAGGTTTTATTTAAATTTGCTAAGGAAGTTAATATAGAATTTTGAAAAACGTCCACGATGTGGTACGTCTGTTCTAGTTATATTTCACGTTAAATCTAAAGCCTATTTTTACCTAGGTTTAGTAAAAAGCAGAAGCATTTGACTAGGCTTTTAGAGTGCATTAGATTTTGTGCTTGGATATGTGCACGCCCAACGCATGCTATCTCAACACAAAAAAGTAGAAAAACTGACGAAAACAGAATTCTTGATCAAAAACCTGGGCAAATTTGGCTGTTTTACAGTGGAAATCCATTGTTTAAAACTGATAAAATAGTAAAATTTGTCAAAAAAGTGGTCGAGATTTCTTATAAACTTGTATACGAAGAGTTGAAGCCTAGCAGATTTTGCCTAGGTTTACTTTAGTTCAGAATTTCCTAAAACAGCTAAAACCTAAAAAATCTAAATTTTAAACTTGATTTTTTATTGTGTAATAAAGCCTAATTTAGGTACTTATAGCTAGACAAAATTGACGGTTTTAAAATGGCAACCTAGGCAAAATTTAATCTGATTAAGCTAAAACTGTTAAAACAGTAAATTTTGCCAGAAAAAGTAGTCTAGGTTTTCAAAAAATTGTATACATTGAGTTGAAGCCTAGACAATATCAAATTTTGTCTAGGTTTACTTTAGAGTGAGAAATCAAAAAATTCAGAATTTTTTAAAACGGCTAAAACCCTAAGTTATTTATAACTAAAAACCTAGGCAACATTTGACTGTTTTAAAGTAAAAACCTAGACACATTTTAATCTGATTCTCGTGAAACTGTTAAAACAGAAAATTGGTTAAAACCTACTAAATCTTATTGTAATAAAACCTAGGCTATTTATAGTTATTAAAAACCTTTTTTGACCAGCTAGATCAGGATCTAATCGACAAAATTAAAGTTGTTACAACAATAAAATATGCCAAGAAAGTGATAGTCTGTTGTTTCAAAATAAATAAGGTTTAAGCCTGGACAAAATCAGATTTTGTCCGTATTTACTATAAAAGTAAAAATTGCAGAAATCAGAATTTGCTAAAACAAGCAACGACTATAAAATTTTAAATTTAAAACTAGGTTTTTTTAAACTTATAAATGTATCTTGCCTAGGTTTGTTGTATAACTTTGAAGTATTTTGTTTTTTCAAATCAGTAAACATTTTAAGCCATGTAAATAGTGAAACTAAAGCTTAGATAAAACTAGGTTTATATTTAAGCCTAGACAAGCTTAAGTCTAGCTTTGATCAAACTCAAATCCTATCTAGGTTTTGTAACAAACACATTTGTACTCTCTTCAAAAGCTGTAGTCTCTAGGTTTGCTAAAAAAAATTCAGAGTTTCTGTATTCCCCAAACTTTGTCTAGGTTTAGCCTAGGTTTTCGTAAAAAACATATTTATTTTTGTATATGTTTCACTTTAGATAACAAGTTTCCAAAACCTACTTAATATACCGTTTAGACAAAGTTTTAAAACCTGGGCGTAATCAGATTATTAGTCTAGGTTTACTACAATACTAAGTAAAATTTAGAAATGTTTTATTTCTGATTTACACTCAATAGAGGTTTAATAATAAAAAAACAATTTAATCCTTGTTGTAACCCAGGTTTTGCATTTAAAAAACCTAGACACACTCCAGTTTGAAATAACGAAATAATATTATTTATTTATAGTTTCTATAAATTTTGAAGTTGTAGTAGTTTCGTATTATTCTGTCTTTGATCTAGGTTGTAAAAATGTATTAAAGTTGAATTTAAAACCTTGAGAAATTCATATTTAGCCTAGGTTTTGTAAAAAAAAATTAATTAAAATAGAATATTGCGAATTATCTAAACAGATTTGTAACAATTTAATTCTAATTTTGATGCAGGTTAAATCTCAAACCTAGGCAAACTTAAATTTCGTCTTTAACCTAGACAAATTTTTGGACTTTATGCATATTTTTTTTCCGAAAATAACGTCTTCAAAATGTCTTTCTAGACTGGTTTTTGACAATTGATTCAGGTTGAATTTAAATACTAGACAAATCTAGATGTAGCCCAGGTTTTCTAAACAAATTTAAATGTAGTTTAAGTTTGATAAAAATAATTCAAATTAAAATAGAATGTTCCGAATTATTTAAACAAATTTGTAACAATTTAATCCTCATTTTAATCCAGGTTGGGTCTAATCCAGGTTGGGGTTTAATCTAGCTAAATATCTAAACTTTTCTGCATATTTTTCTACGAAAAAAACTTTTCAAAATGTCCATTTTGACTAATTTTACTAATCAATAGGTTTTAGTCCAGATTGAATTGAAAACCTAGACAAATTCAGATGTAGTCTTAGTTTAGTAAATTTCCATATCAAATTTATAGATTGTTTTGAATTATCTAAAACGATTTGTAACGATTTAGTCCTTATTTTAATCCCAGGTTAGGTTTGAAACCTAGACAAACTTAAATTTCGTAATTAACCTAGCCAAATTTCAAATTTTTATATAATTATGGCCTTAATGTGTACTTTTAAACAGATTTAAAAGTTTTTAAGGTTTTAGTCTAAATTATATTTAAAACCTAGACAAATTCACATGTAGCCTAGGTTTGTTAAAAAATTTCAAAATAAAAAAAAAATTTCCTAAAATTTTAAACTAATTTGTAATAATTTTAAACGACTCAGTTAAAAAAAAAATATTTATTTGGGATTCGCAAATCTTAAGATTCAAAACTATCTTCTCTTCTTGTTATATCTCTACTTTGTTCTCAAATTTTTTGCTCATTTAAACCAACTGTATTTTGTCCTCTTTACACCATTTTGACACTCAATAAAACCACACAATTTTACGAGACACTAATTACCTTCTAATTGCATTTCAAGGTGAGCTAAAAATTTTTTCGACGACTCAAATTAAATTTCCAATAAACTAGTTTCTAATTTCATAAAAACAGTACCTTCCCTGTATATACAAACAGCAAGAAAAAAATAATTACTCCTTTAATTGGGTACAAAATCTAATTTTGAAATCTTGTAGTAAAAAAAAAAAATAGAAAAACCACGTGTGTGTTCTTCTAATGAGTTAACACGAAAACCTCGTCAAATATTAACCAATCAACTTACCAGCATAGGTATGTTAGGTACTACAACCACATCGTCTTCAAGGCCAGCTGATAAAGACTCGTCGAACGTGTAAATTTTTTCCTGGTTGAAGGAAACTGTCCCATTATCGTGGAATTTTATATTTTTCTTTTCCCATTTTTCACTAAAAACACACAAACAAGCTATAATTGATTATTTAAGCCCTCCAACGATGAGCGTAAAATTGCTTCAGTAAAAATAAGAGAGGGCTAAAATATTTTTGGCGACAAATTTCAGAATAGCACGCTTAAGAGGGCCTTAATTAAAGCAAAAAAATTTTTCTTATTAAGTGAAATATTTCACACGATATTTGCTAAGCGAAAGTTAAATTGACACCGACCACAGTACAGGTCAAATAAAAATTACTCCAGTTTTTAGGTTATTTTAGATGATTATCTAAGTATTAGTTGCGTAATTTTTTTTTTATTATGTGTTACTTTCACTATCTTGTTTATCTTCTTAATACTTAGATTCTTTTTCCCCCGTTTCAGTTTTTTTTTAAATCACGCATGATATAACAAACTAGGTTAGAAAAAACACGTTAATTAAGGAACCAAAAGTAGATGAAGAAAATTGTTTGATTACTACAAAGTATAAAAATTGCATAAATTCCTTGATTTGTTCTTGATTCATTCAACTTTCACTTCTTATTCATTTCTGGGAATTTTCCTCACCTACACTAACATTCCAATGATGCTATCATAGTTTCTCTATTGGTAGCACTGTTTTGCTTCCACTCATAATTTTTCAAATTTTTTACTTCCCCTCAAGCCGCCATTACGCAATCTAAAATTAACCTCTCCTCACGGCACCATTGCTAATTAATGGCGCCAAGAGGAGAGGTTTATTACGCAATCCTTCTGATTAACTTCCCCTGACGTCATGCTAAGAGGGGAGGTTTATTACGTAACCCTGATTAACCTGAGGTTTACTACGTAACCCTGATTAACCTCCCCTCACGTCACCATTACAAATTTCTAATGGCGCCAAGATTGCTCATTACTCAATTCAAAATTAACTTCACAGCACCATTTCGAATTCTTAATGGCACCAAGAGGGGAGGTTTATTACGCAATCCTCTTGGTTAACATCCCCTCACGCTACGTTAAAAAGGGAGGTTTATTACGTAATCCTCTTGATTCATTTCCCCTCACGTTACGTTAAGAAAGGAGGTTTATTACGCAATCTTGATTAACCTCCCCTCACGGCACCATTACAAATTTCAAATGGCGCCAAGAGGGGAAGCTCATTACGCAATCTAAAATTAACCTCCCCTCACGGTACCATTGCTATTTAATGACACCAAGAGAGGAGGTTTATTACGCAATCCTCTTGATTCACTTCCCCTCACGCTACGTTCAGAAGGGAGGTTTATTACACAATCTTGATTAGCCTCCCCTTACGGAACCATTGCTATTTAATGACGTCAAGAGGGGAGGTTTATTACGCAATCCTCTTGATTCACTTCCCCTCACGCTACGTTAAGAAGGGAGGTTTATTACACAATCTTGACTAGCCTCCCCTCACGGCACCATTGCTATTTAATGACGCCAAGAGGGGAGGTTTATTACGCAATCTTGATTAACTTCCCCTCACGGCACCATTACAAATTTCAAATGGCGCCAAGAGGGGAAGCTCATTACTCAATTCAAAATTAACCTTCCCTCACGGCACCATTACAAATTTCAAATGGCGCCAAGAGGGGAAGCTCATTATGCAATCTAAAATTAACCTCCCCTCACGGTACCATTACTATTTAATAACGCCAAGAGGGGAGGTTTACTACGCAATTCTCCTGATTAACTTCCCCTGACGTCATGCTAAGAGAGGAGGTTTATTACGTTTCCCTGATTAACCTCCCCTCACGGCACCATTACAAATTTCTAATGGCGCCAAGAGGGGAGGTTTATTACGCAATTCTTTTGATTAACTTCCTCTCACGCCATGCTAAGAAGGGAGGTTTATCACACAATCTTGACTAGCCTCCCCTCACGGCACCATTGCTAATGAATGGCGTCAAGAGGGGAGGTTTATTACGCAATCCTTCTGATTAACTTCCCCTGACGTCATGCTAAAAGGGGAGGTTTATTACGTTTCCCTTATTAACCTCTCCTCACGCACCATTACAAATTTCTAATGGCGCCAAGAAGGGAAGCTCATTACGCAATCTAAAATTAACCTCCCCTCACGGTACCATTGATATTTAATGACGCCAAGAGGGGAGGTTTATTACGCAATCCTCCTGATTAACTTCCCCTGACGTCATGCTAAGAGAGGAGGTTTATTATATTTCCCTGATTAACCTCCCCTCACGGCACCATTACAAATTTCTAATGGCGCCAAGAGGGGAAGCTCATTACTCAAATCAAAATTAACCTCCCCTCACAGCACCATTGCAAATTCTTAATGACACCAAGAGGGGAGTTTTATTACGCAATGCTCTTGATTAACTTCCTCTCACGCCATGCTAATAGGGGAGGTTTATTACACAATCTTGACTAGCCTCCCCTCACGGCACCATTACTATTTAATGACGTCAAGAGGGGAGGTTTATTACGCAATCCTCTTGGTTAACTTCCCCTCACGCTACGTTAAGAAGGGAGATTTATTACGTAATCTTGATTAACCTCCCCTCACGGCACCATTGCGAATTAATGGCGCCAAGAGGGGAGGTTTATTACGCAATCCTTCTGATTAACTTCCCCTGACGTCATGCTAAGAGGGGAAGTTTATTACGTTTCCCTTATTAACCTCCCCTCACGCACCATTACAAATTTCTAATGGCGCCAAGAGGGGAAGCTCATTACTCAATTCAAAATTAACCTCCCCTCACAGCACCATTGCAAATTCTTAATGGCACCAAGAGGGGAGGTTTATTACGCAATTCTCTTGATTAACTTCCTCTCACGCCATGCTAAGAGGGAAGGTTTATTACACAATCTTGACTAGCCTCCCCTCACGGCACCACTGCTATTTAATGACGTCAAGAGGGGAGGTTTATTACGCAATCCTCTTGATTCATTTCCCCTCACGCTACATTAAGAAGGGAGGTTTATTACGTTTCCCTGATTAACCTCCCCTCACGCACCATTACAAATTTCTAATGGCGCCAAGAGGGGAAGCTCATTACTCAATCCAAAATTAACCTCCCCTCACAGCACCATTGCAAATTCTTAATGGCACCAAGAGGGGAGGTTTATTACGCAATTCTCTTGATTAACTTCCTCTCACGCCATGCTAAGAGAGGAGGTTTATTACACAATCTTGATTAGCCTCCCCTCACGGCACCATTGCTATTTAATGGCGCCAAGAGGGGAGGTTTATTACGCAATCCTCTTGATTCATTTCCTCTCACGCTACATTAAGAAGGGAGGTTTATTACGCAATCTTGATTAACCTCCCCTCCCCACGGAACCATTACAAATTTCAAATGGCGCCAAGAGGGGAAGCTCATTACGCAATCTAAAATTAACCTCCCCTCACGGTACCATTGCTATTTAATGGCACCAAGAGGGGAGGTTTATTACGCAATCCTTCTGATTAACTTCCCCTGACGTCATGCTAAGAGGGGAGGTTTATTACGTTTCCCTGATTAACCTCCCCTCACGCACCATTACAAATTTCTAATGGCGCCAAGAGGGGAAGCTCATTACTCAATCCAAAATTAACCTCCCCTCACAGCACCATTGCAAATTTTTAATGACACCAAGAGGGAAGGTTTATTACGCAATTCTCTTCATTAACTTCCTCTCACGTCATGCTAAGAGGGAAGATTTATTACACAATCTTGATTAGCCTCCCCTCACGGCACCATTGCTATTTAATTACGCCAAGAGGGGAGGTTTATTACGCAATCCTCTTGGTTAACTTCCCCTCACGCTACGTTAAGAAGGGAGGTTTATTACGTAATCCTGATTAACCTCCCCTCACGTCACCATTGCGAATTTCTAATGGCGCCAAGAGGCTCCTTACACAATCGAAAAATGAATCAATTATGACCCTCCCCTCTCGCCGCCATTGCATAACCTTATTGACATTTCATAATCGTATAACGCGTCCCGTTTCATTCTAATCGTCATCACTTTCTCTACTTTCATCTTATGCAAGATTTTCGTAAAATATACAGAGTGTTTATACTTTCACTTACACATAAACATAAGGTCCTAATTCATCAACGACCGGTTTCGATCCATTATTTAGAAATTCATCAGCATTTGTTACATTATATACATAGACTTTAATCATAGGTACAACAGGTGGTTTTGCCCACCAACCGAACGATTTTGACCCATTTCGTAACGTTACTTCCTGTAAAAAAAAAATAAACATGAAGTTAGAATGTAGTTCAAGGTTATGAAAAGCCACAACTTACGTGATTTATTACTAGATTCACCCAACTAAAGAAGAAAATTAATACGATGACTCCGAATAGAATAATGCCGACAGATGCCGCCACTACGAACCCTGAAACAAAAGAAATTTGAGGTTAGAGGAGAGTTGATAAATCAAAATGGACGCGATAGGGGAGGCTTGATTATTTTCTAAATCAAAATGGCCACGTGAGGGGAAGCTTTAACCATAGATATCTAATATAAAGAGTGGAGTACGTGTTAAAATTTAACAATTTTTCTGAATCAAAATGGTCGCAATTGAGAAGAGTTGACAGTTTTTTAAATCAAAATGGGCGCGATAAAAAAGATTTGATTGTTTTCTAAATCAAAATGGCCACGTGAGAAGAGGCTTCAACCATAGACATAGAAGTTAAAGAGTAAACTGTACACTAAAATCTCGAAAAGTGATAAACTCTCTCTCTTTTTCTTTTTTTCTGAATTTTCTGAATCAAAATGGCCGCAATTAACAAGAGTTGACAGTTTTTTAAATCAAAATGGGCACGATAAAAGAGATTTGATTGTTTTCTAAATCAAAATGGCCACATCAAGAAAAAATTGACAGTTTTTAAAATTAAAATGGCTGCATTAGAAAAAACTTAAGAATTTTCTGAAACAAAATGGCCGCATCTGGAAAGAATTGACACTTTTTTAAATCTAAATAAGCAGAATAAAAAAGATTTGATTGTTTTCTAAATCAAAATGGCCGCAATAGCGTAGTTTTCATTGTTTTTTCAAATAAAAATGGCCGCATTAGAAGAAAATTGACAGTTTTTTAACCCAAAATAAGTGCGATAGAGAAGATTTCACTGTTTTTTAAATCAAAATGGCAGCAATAGGAGAAAATTGACAGTTTTCTAAATTAAAATAGGCGCAGTAACGTAAGTTTCATTGTTTTTTAAATCAAAATGGCGGCATTAGAAAGAATTAACAGTTTTTTAAATCAAAATGGGCGGGTTAGGCAAAAATTGATTGTTTTTTAGATCAAAATGGCCGCAGTAGCGTAGGTTTTATTGTTTTTTTAAATAAAAACGGCCGCATTAAAAGAAGATTCACAAATTTTTAAATCAAAATGGCCGCGTTAGGAGAGACTTAATAATTTTCTGAATCAAAATGACCGCATTTGGAAAAAATTAACAGTTTTTTAAATCAAAAAAGGCGAGATAAAAAACACTTGATTGTTTTCTAAATCAAAATGGCCGCCTTAGAAGAAGATTGACTGTTTTTTAAATCAAAATAAGCGCGATAGAAGAGATTTGACTGTTTTCTAAATCAAAATGGCCGTATCAAGAAAAAATTGACAGTTTTTAAAATTAAAATGACTGCGTCAGGAAAGACTTAATTAATTTTCTGAATCAAAATGGCCGCATTTGGAGAAAATTAACAGTTTTTTAAATCAAAATAAGCGCGATAGAAAGGCTTGACTGTCTTCTAAATCAAAATGGCCGCAATAGCGTAGCTTTCATTGTTTTTTAGCTCAAAATGGCCGCATTAGAAGAAGATTAACAGATTTTTAAATCAAAATGGCCGCGTTAGGAGAGACTTAATAATTTTCTGAATCAAAATGGCCGCATTTGAAGAAAATTAACAGTTTTTTAAATCAAAAAAGGCGAAATAAAAAACACTTGATTGTTTTCTAAATCAAAATGGCCGCAATAGCGTAGCTTTCATTGTTTTTTAGCTCAAAATGGCCGCATTAGAAGAAGATTGACATATTTTTAAATCAAAATGGCCGCGTTAGGAGAGACTTAATAATTTTCTGAATCAAAATGGCCACATTTAGAAAAAATTAAAAGTTTTTTAAATCAAAAAAGGCGAGATAAAAAACACTTGATTGTTTTCTAAATCAAAATGGCCGCAATAGCGTAGCTTTCATTGTTTTTTAGCTCAAAATGGCCGCATTAGAAGAAGATTGACAGATTTTTAAATCAAAATGGCCGCGTTAGGAGAGACTTAATAATTTTCTGAATCAAAATGGCCACATTTAGAAAAAATTAAAAGTTTTTTAAATCAAAAAAGGCGAGATAAAAAACACTTGATTGTTTTCTAAATCAAAATGGCCGCAATAGCGTAGCTTTCATTGTTTTTTAGCTCAAAATGGCCGCATTAGAAGAAGATTGACAGATTTTTAAATCAAAATGGCCGCGTTAGGAGAGACTTAATAATTTTCTGAATCAAAATGGCCACATTTAGAAAAAATTAAAAGTTTTTTAAATCAAAAAAGGCGAGATAAAAAACACTTGATTGTTTTCTAAATCAAAATGGCCGCAATAGCGTAGCTTTCATTGTTTTTTAGGCATTAGAAGAAGATTGACAGATTTTTAAATCAAAATGGCCGCGTTAGGAGAGACTTAATAATTTTCTGAATCAAAATGGCCGCATTTGGAGAAAATTAACAGTTTTTTAAATCAAAAAAAGCGAGATAAAAAACGCTTGATTGTTTTCTAAATCAAAATGGCCGCAATAGCGTAGCTTTCATTGTTTTTTAACTCAAAATGGCCGCATTAGAAGAAGATTGACAGATTTTTAATCAAAATGGCCGCGTTTGGAGAGACTTAATAATTTTCTGAATCAAAATGGCCGCATTTGGAGAAAATTAACAGTTTTTTAAATCAAAAAAGGCGAGATAAAAGACACTTGATTGTTTTCTAAATCAAAATGGCCGCAATAGCGTAGCTTTCATTGTTTTTTAGCTCAAAATGGCCGCATTAGAAGAAGATTGACTGATTTTTCTCACAGATGTATCTGAGTTTGACAATTTGTGAAACAAAATGGCTGCAATAGAAGAAAAATTGACAATTTAAAAAATCCGAGTTGGTAAGTTTATTAGTTTCTTAAAATTGTTAAATCAAAATGGCTGCGATAGAAGAAGCTTGATAGTTTGTTAAATCAAAATGGCTGTGTTAGAGGAGGCTTGACCATAGATATAAAAACTACAAGATAAAGCACTTAACACGTTAATTACGTTAAAAAAAAATAGTTAGAGGTTAGGAGATTCTTATCACTCTCCTTAAAATCAAAATTTAAATTAAATTAAATTAAGGAATCTTGGGCTTGCCCCTTCCCTCAAAATCAAAATGGCCTCATTAGGGGAAGTTAAGTCACTTAATAAAATAAATATGGCCGCATTAGGGGAGGTGAACCAAACCAGTCTAAGTGTATTTTATGCGACAAATAAACCTGTTTTGAAAGGTGACCTCGTCTCATATCTCATTTCTTGCTTTTTGATACAGAATCTTTAACCAAATCGCGTTACCCTTGAAATTTGCCCATTGATCAGGTGTTAAAAAATCATACACGAGGCTCTTATAAACTACAACTATCAATTAATGTTTAACCTCCCCTCTGACGCCATTTTTAGATAAATTTCTGTGACGTTGGCAACAATGCTTGTTTGGATGTCAAGGAAATGTTTTGTTACTTATTTACATAAATAATGACAAGTCGTTAATTTGTTTTAATTGAATAAAATCGAGTTTGGAATTTTTATTAATTGGCTTTAAGGGGAAGTTAGAGGGGGCACTTTTGTAATAAAAATTTAAACAGAAATTAAGGTAATTATTATTTAACCGTAACGAAACGAGGAAATATCACTTTTAAACTAACTATTATAACAGACATATATACTTATATAAGTAGAAATTGCTGTAATATTTCAGATTGAGGTTAAGTAAAGGGTCAAGAAAGAAAAAAAAAAATTCGGAAATAAAAACGAGGAAATTTCCTGTTTTCCTCGATTTTCAGTGTCGAATTTATAACAAGGTTATCAAGAAATCATAACCTAACCTTTTAAGACAGTTAATTAAACAAAACCAAAATGGCGTTTGGAGGGGAGGTCGTCGTAAATAAAAATAAACAAAATTCTTTCACGTTGACCTTTCTATGCATTTTTTCAAGGTGAAACACTTGAATCAAACAAACTTTAAAGAATTTGCATTTATCAATTTTTATCACTGACCTTACAACAATTGCTTATTAGACAAAACTATTTTCTTACATCATTATATAAATATTTGTTATAAATAATAAAAGAGAGAGTCCCGAAAACAATATGGACGCTTGAGGGGAATTCAAAACAAGTGAAACTCAATCAGTTTTAAAAGATAATAAAATGATTACATTCACGTGCCGAAGGCGAGTGAAAATCTTACGCAATTTTACGTTACGGAAGTGATTTAAAAATTCACGAATTGATTTCCTTCATCCCTACCCCGAAATCGGGATAATGGCGACGCAAAGGGAGGTGAGAAAATTAACTCGCTTTTGTTTCTTTCATCCCTACTCTAATGGCGCCTCAAGGAGAGGTAAGAAAATTAGGTCGCTTGTGTATTATTTTAAACAATTGAGAAACTTTTTGCTTCATCCCCACCCCGAAATCGGGATAATGGCGCCGCAAGGGGAGGTAGAGAAATTATGTTTTGTTTCGTTCATCCCTACTGTAAATTCGGGTTAATAGCGCCGCAAGGGGAGGTAAAAAAAATTAAGTTTCTTTGGTTTTAAAATTTGAGTTTTAAAAAACCGAAATAAGTTTAGATTTTGACTACTTATTTGTAAATTTGCAAAAATTTCTAATGTCTAGGTTTGTTTTAAAAAGTTTGAGATAAGAAAAAACACCAAAATTAGGTCTTTTATAAGCTTTGACTAAGTTTAGCACCCAGGTTGGCAGCACTACGAAATGATTGACAGTTTTTTAAACCAAAATAAGCACAATAGAGAAGGTTTCGCTGTTTTCTAAATCAAAATGGCAACAATAGGAAAAGATTGACAGTTTTCTAGATCAAAATGGCCGCAGTAGCGTAGGTTTTATTGTTTTTTTAAATAAAAATGGTCGCATTAGAAAAAGATTGACAGTTTTTTAAATCAAAAAAGGCGAGATAAAAAACACTTGATTGTTTTCTAAATCAAAATGGCCGCAATTGCGTAGCTTTCATTGTTTTTTAGCTCAAAATGGCCGCATTAGGAAAAGATTGACAGTTTTTTAAACCAAAATGAGCGAGATAGAGAAGACTTGACTGCCTTCTAAATCAAAATGGCCACATCAGAAAAAAATTGACAGTTTTTTTAATCAAAATGGCTGCATTCGAAAAGAATTGACAGTTTTTCAAATCAAAATGGCTGCATTCGAAGAGAATTAATGGTTTTTTAAATCAAAATGAGCGAGATAGACAAGACTTGACTGTTTTCTAAATCAAAATGGCCGCAATGACATAGGTCTCATTGTATTCTAAATCAAAATGGCTGTACTAGAAAAACTTGATTATTTTCTAAATCAAAATGGCTGCAATAGCGTAGCTTTCATTGTTTTTTAGCTCAAAATGGCCGCATTGGAAGATTGACAGTTTTTTCAATCAAAATAAGCGCGATAGAAAGTTTTGACTGTCTTCTAAATCAAAATGGCCACATCAGAAAAGAATTGACAATTTTTTTAATCAAAATGGCTGCATTCAAAGAGAATTGACAGTTTTTTAAATCAAAATGAGCAAGATAGAGAAGACTTGACTGTTTTCTAAATCAAAATGGCCGCAATGACGTAGATTTCATTATATTCTAAATCAAAATGGCTATATTAGAAACAGATTAAAAGTTTTTTAAATCAAAATAAGCGAATTAAAAAAAACTTGACTGTCTTCTAAATCAAAATGGCCACATCAGAAAAGAATTGACAGTTTTTTTAATCAAAATGGCTGCATTCAAAGAGAATTGACAGTTTTTTAAATCAAAATGAGCAAGATACAGAAGACTTGACTGTTTTCTAAATCAAAATGGCCGCAATGACGTAGGTTTCATTGTATTCTAAATCAAAATGGCTGTATTAGAAAAAGATTGAAAGTTTTTTAAATCAAAATGGACGAATTAAGAAAAACTCGATTGTTTTCTAAATCAAAATGGCCGCAATAGCGTAGCTTTCATTGTTTTTTAGCTCAAAATGGCCGCATTAGGAGAAGATTGACAGTTTTTTCAATCAAAATAAGCGCGGTAGAAAGGCTTGACTGTCATCTAAATCAAAATGGCCACAATGACGTAGGTTTCATTGCATTCTAAATCAAAATGGCTGCATTAGGAAAATATTGACAGTTTTTTAAATTAAAATCAGCAGAACAAAAGAGACCTTATTGTTTTCTAGATCAAAATGAAGGTTTGACTGTTTTCTAAATCAAAATGGCCGTAATAGGAGAAGATTGACAGTTTTTTAAATCAAAATGGGGCACGACAGAGAAGGGTTCACTGTTTTATAAATCAAAATGGCCGCATTAAGAGAAGCTTGATAAATCAAAATGGTAGAGTTGGAAAGATTGGCAGTTTATTGAATTAATATGGCCGATTAAATGCATTTTTTAGGAGACGATTAACCATAGATATAAAAACTAGAATATTAATAATAATACTAATAAACTAAATTGGTCGCTTGTGTATTATTTTAAACAATTGAGAAATTTTTTTCATCCCCACCCCAAAATCGGGATAATGGCGTCGCAAGGGGAGGTAAGAAAAAATCAGGATTTTTTTTCTTATATCCCCACCACAAATCGGGATAATGGCGCCGCAAGGGGAGGTAAGAAAAAACGGTCACTTTGTTTCCTTCATCCCTACTTTAAATTCAGGATAATGGCGCTATAAGGGGAGGTAAAGATACTATAATGGTTTGGTTGCCTTTATCCCTACTCAAAATCGGGATAATGGCGGCGTAAGGGGAGGAAAATTAGGTCGCTTTCGTCACCGCTTAGCTAAGCATTTATTATTTTATTGCGACAAGATCTGTGTGAGAATTGGCGCCCAACGCGTGGCCACAGATTAACAACAGTTGAACGACCCGGAAAAACACTAATATCATAGCACACTAGATAGGTCATACTTACACCACTTTCTTAGGAAAGCGCTGCTTAATTTAGCACAGAGTTTCTCTCTTCCTTTCATTTTTTTTATTTATAATTAATTGTTGGGTCTATATAACTAGCACTGCACTTGTTTTTAGAAAAGGAAGGAAGCACTGTCACTTGTTTCGTCAAAAATTATTGTGTGTTACTTCATTTTGGGTTGGCTGTGAAAAAAAAAATTTTTTTGAAGATTTAGGAATCAAGGAGGGAGAGTGTGTGTTAAACGAATTAAAGGAGGGAGATTGTCTGTTATCCAAATTTTGGAATTTTTTTTTTTTAAGAAATCGCGTCACACTAACCCATAAACTAAGCCAACTAGATAAAATTCACACCGAGAAAAAGAAGATCGTAGCGGTTATTATCAAATATCGGCTTGATATTGCAACAATTCTTGTTATTTTAGAAAGTTGTTGGTAAATACGTCACAATTTTCCGAAACTTGAACAACAGACAATCACTTGCGAACAAAACACAATCGTCGTACCGTTATTTTCGAAAATTTGCTACTTTTTTATTTCGGAAAAAAAGTAGGTGGGGAGTTTTTTTGAATGAAAGCGCACCGCGCGTACCGAAGAAACACTGCCAACTGAGAGGCTAACGGCACGTTACACCTGATCAAGTCTTCAGGTATGCCGTGTAGATCCCCTCTTGATTTGTGCAATAAAAGAGAGGGGGTTTGTCCCCCCTCTGGACGCCATTTGAGGATTTTTTTCAAAATCGGTGGCCTTGGCGGAGGTGATTTTGGATGGGGTTTTGTAATTTGATGAGTGAAAGTGAGGGATTTCACATTCCGGGGGGCTAAATTTCAAGAAACGACAATTGTGTTAGGATGGGAAGAGAAGGTCAGCTGGTATAAATAACTCCAGGTTTGAATTACTTGAGTTGGGAAGCCTTGAACTTCTACCTGACGGAGATTTTAATTTTACAGGGATATACAAACGTTTTTCTACTACATTTTCTCGTGTTTTTTGTATAAAATGAGAACAGAAGATAATCAGAACCAAAATTAAGAGCTAGAAACTACTAAAACAAAAAAAACAGTATTTTCTAAACCTAGATACCTACTTAAAATCTAAAAAAACCTAAAGTTTGTCTAGGTTTTTGGTCCTCAAATTTTTATTATTTTTTATATTTTTTTACTAACAAAATTTTTAAAAACCTAGTTCTATGCTAAGAAAAATCTAAAAAATTCTAAATTTTGATCTAGGTTTATTATATTGCAAAGTCCTAGGCTAAGATCTAGTTTCTAAATATTGAATCTAAAATCCTAGATTAGGTATTATACATATTTAAAAAAAATTGTAATAATCTTAAACCTAGACAAGTTTAAAAACCTAGCCTAGGTTTTTTAAAACAACCTAATTTAATTACTAGCTAATCAAAAATATTGCAAATTGCAGTATTTAACATTCTAGGTATAATCCAGGTTGTATTTAAAGCCTAGACTAACCCAGGTTTTTCCTGTTTGTAGCCTAGATAACATATAAAACGTAAACGAAATTAAAATTAGTTTAGGTTCTTAAACCTAGTACAAACCTAAAAAAGCCTGGGTTTTAATTTTAATTAAAAATTTATTTAGAAAAAGCCTAAGAAACTTAAAATCTTGTCCAGGTTTTCTAAAATTCCATATTCTAATATTTATAAAAATCTGTTTATGTCTCTAGGTTTTTCAAAAAAAGTTTTAATTACACTAAATATCAAGATGTCTAGGTTTAGTCTCTAAATTATCGTAAAATAGAAACTAAATTTTATAGTATATATAGTATAGTATAGAAATTTAAAAAAAAATGATAAAAACCTAGGCAAAATCTGATTTATTCGTCTATATCTAGATTTAAAAAAATTGGAAATCAAATAATTTATTTTTAAACTATGTAGTTAAAATTTTGATTACAGCGATAAAACCTAGGTTAATCTGTATTGTCTAGGTTTGCTAAATAAAATTTAAAGTTTCTGTTTTTAATTATTAAATAATGCAAATTATAAAACTAAATTCTAAATAAATAAAAATAATATTGTTTCTTATTTTAATCTAAGCCTAGACACACTTAAATCTAGCCTAAATTTAACAAAACATTATTTTTGTATAAATAACATGCGTTTTAAAAAACCGGGATAAATTCAGATATTGACTAGGTTTTGTAAGGAAAATATTTTAATATTTCCAAAAATCTGTGATGTCTAGGTTTGCTGTAAAAAGTTTGAAACTACAATAAACACCTATTACCTAGGTTTTCACTAAATTGAAACCTAAATTACATATAATATTATTCTCACTCGAGATTTTTCAAACAACTAGCTGATATTATAGACTACCGAAAATTTTAAACCTGGGCAAAATCAGATTTGTTATTCTAGGTTTGTTAAAAAACGTAAATCAAAAAATTCACAATTTTCTGTCAGCTAAAGACTTAAAAATTCTGAATTTTAATATAATAAGACCTGGGTTAGGTATTATTTGCGCTTTCTAGGTTTGCTACATATTCTTTTTAAATTAAACTCCAGCCTAGGTTTAGTAATAAGTATCTCTAAATAAATAAAAAAAGCATGTTTTAGCAAATAAGTTTTGGTCAAAATCAAGGTCAAGTCTTAAGCCTAGACAACCCAGGTTTTCTATAAACCTTAACTATTTTAAATTTAGGTTAAAAATCTAAAATTTTATTAAACAAAAAGCTGAAAATAAAGATATATTTTAAATAAAAATTAAAACCTAGACAAAAATCAAGCATTGCCTAGGTTTGCCTAAAAATTCAATAATTTCGAAACTTGAAACAACCTAACCAATCTGCTCTCTAATTTTTATTAAATGATTCAAGCCAAAGTAGCTTAGATAAGCTTAGATATTGTCTAGGTTTTGCAAACAACAATTAAAATAATATTTTCAAAAATTTATGACGTTTTTAGGTTTTCTAAATACAATTTGGGATCAGGTTTAGTACCTAGATTTTTGAGTTTTTATTAATTTAAAAACTGGGGTTATTAAATAATTTGCAGCCAAAGTCTAGGTTTAATAGAAACAATTCTAGGTGTAATTTAGGTTGAATTTAAAGCCTAGACATTAGGGTAGGCCAAAAAAATCGACTGTTTTTTTTAACTTTTGACACTGAAAAATTGGTTCCTAGGCACCTTTAAAAAATGCTTTTTCAAGATGAGCTCTTAATTTTAATAGAAAAAATCTCCTCATCTTAGTTTTCTAATTTTTCTTAAGTTCTATTTGGCAAAATCCATATCTCGCCACTACTTGATCGTACAGAAAAATTTTATTTACATTTTTTGTAGAAAATTAAACTCTCTAAAAGATTTATCTTACATATTTTTTATAGGTATTAGCGTTTAGAAGATATCAGAGGTCAAAATTTGAAGAATTTAACAAAAATCTGTTTTTAAGTCTAAATTTTATAACTCGTAGATAAATAAATATTAGAAAATGCGCAACATACAGTTTTGTAGGAAATTAAACGCTCTCTACAAAAAAAAATCGTTTGTGGTTAATTGATTACTTCAACCATTTAAAAAAAATTGGGGATTTATTATCAAATTTTGGTTTTTAAAATGCGAATATCTTCTAAATGGTTAGAATAATCAATTAACTACAAGAGACCTTTTTTATAGAGCGTTTAATTTCCTACAAGACTATATGTTGCGCATTTTATAATATTTATTTATCTCCGAATTATAAAATTTTGAAGTAGAAAAGAAATTTTTCTTAAATTCTTTAAACTTTGACCTCTGATATCTTCTAAACGGTAAGAGATATAATAAATTGTAAAATAACTTTTTTGTAGAGCGTTTAATTTCCTACAAAAAATGTAAATACAAATTTTCTGTACAATCAAGTAATAACGAGATATATGGAGCTGAAAACTGCGATGAGAGAGTCTTTCCTATTAAAATTAAGCGCTCATCTTGAAAAAGCGTTTTTAAAAGATGCCTAAAAACCAATTTTTCAGTGTCAGAAGTTAAAAAAAAATAGTCGATTCTTTGGCCCACCCTACTAGACATACTTTATTGCTTAGCTTAATTTAAAAAAAAATCTTCTTGACTAAACTTTTTATTAATTTTCATATAGTTTTTATGGTCCTTTGAGCCGAATTATTCAACAATTTATAAAAATTTTATCTAAAATGTATTAAAAAAAATTGTTTTATTACTTTGGCGTCTTCTGACTGCCTTATAATTTGATATAAAGTCTGGTTATCTTAAATTACTATGTTTTTGTTATTATAAAAAACATGAAGGTTAGAACAAAAGCAAAATATAATATAAAATGTAAAATACTGTTAATAAATTGCATTTTATGTAATTTTAATTAGAAAAAATAAAATTTAATTAAGAATAAAATAATGAAAATGAATTTTACTGGTTTACCTCTATTCTGAAGCTGTAAACAGATATTTTACATTACATTGAGTCGAGTTTTGTATTTAAGAAGCTAATTATAGAGTCATCAGACCTTCTTAGAATATACCTGATTTAGAGATTATTCTAAGAAAAGAATTTCAGTTAGTTTTGGTTATTTTTACTCTACAATGTTGGTATTTTAATAACATTATTAAAAATCACTAAACAATAATTAGTTTTTAATATTTTTTTGAGATTAGAAATTGTTTTATGATCGGAGCGCGGCGGTCGATCACCTGAATAAATTAGCACTTCTGAAATAAATCCGAAATTTTTATTACATTTCCTTTCTTGTAATGGAAAAAAAAAATGTTTTTCTACTAGTAGAAAGAGAGAAATTTAATAATTTAAGACACTTTGACCTTTTAATATCACTGAAACAAGTTCATTTCAACATTTTCAGGAGAAAGTTGATAAAATCGAAAAATTGAAAAATCTGATTTTTTTTTTAAATTACATGTTTTCCTAACCTTGAAGGTATTTACACGTAAAAGGAGCCACAATTCATAACATAATTGTTGTATTTATCACTTCTTTATAAAAAAAATTTACAACGGCAAATTGGCGTCTTATCAACAAATTCAACAAAATGCGTCAAGTGCTAATTTTTTTCAAAATGTCAAGGCCGACATGACTAATTTTTTGTAACTCACATTTTTTTTAATCACCCTGTATTATCTAACTGGCGCAAATTTCGCGATTTTTGAGTTCGTGTCGTGACCTGTCATTTGTGTCTCCACTCAATTTCTAAATCAAAATGGCGACAGGAGGGGAGAAGTGACAGACTGTTGAATCAAAATGGCCGTAAGAGGGGGAAACTTAACCACAGACATATAAATACTAAAAAATTGATTACAAAAAAGAACAAAATGGACTATAATTTTTGTAAAAAATACTTTGAAATAGAGAAAGTGCTTTTTCTAAGCTTGAAGTGTTTAAATGTACAAAAATAAACAAAATAACAGAAGAGGATTGCTAGTTTTCTAAATCAAAATGGCCGTAGGAAGAAAGGCTTCTAAATTTTTATAAAAAATACTTTATAAATCCAGAAACTGCTTTCTCTAAGCTTTCAGTGTTTAAATACACAAAAATATAATATAATTCATGTTTATTAAATCAAAATGGTCACGTTAGGAGAGATTTGGTAGTTTTCTAAATCAAAATGGCGACAGGAGGGGAGAAGTGACAGACTGTTGAATCAAAATGGCCGCAAGAGGGGAAGCTTGACCATAGACATATAAATACTTAAAAACTGATTACAAAAATAGACAGAACTCTCTTAAATTTTTATAAAAAGTACTTCATAAATACAGAAATTGTTTTTTCTAAACTTCTAGTGTTTAAATACACCAAAATTTAGTGTAGTTCTTGTTTATTTAACCAGATTAACCACATTACAGAAGGGTTGGCAGTTTTCTAAATCAAAATGGCGACAAAAGAGGAAAACTGAGAAACTGTTAAATCAAAATGGGCGCGGTAAAAGAGGCTTGACCATAGACATATCAATACCTGAAACAAAAATGTGCTGTAGAATGTGTTTGTAAAATCAAAATGGCTACATTAGGAAAGACTTGGTAGTTTTCTAAATCAAAATGGCTACAAGAAAAAAAGTTTAATATATTTTTTCAATCATAATAATTGCAGTAGGAGAAGCTTGATTATTTTCTAAATCAAAATGGCTGCGCTAGGGGAGGATTAACAGACTGTTAAATCAAAATGGCCGCAAGAGGGGAAGCTTGACCATAGACATATGAAAAATTAACTAATAAAACAACAAATACTCAAAAAATAATTACAAAGAAACCAAATTCTTTTTGAGTTCTTTAAAACCTACTGTATAAATACAGAAATTGCTGTTTCTGAACTTGTAGCGTTTACGTACAGAAAAATGTGGTGCAGTTTGTGTTTAATAAATTAAAATGGCTGCAGTAGGGGAGGCTTAGTAGTTTCTTAAATCATAATGGTCACAGAAAGAAAAGTTTGATTATTTTCTAAATCAAAATGGCTGCAGTAGAAGAGACTTGGTAGTTTCCTAAAAAAATGTGGAGTAGTTTGTGTTTGATAAATCAAAATGGCCACGTTAAAAAAGATCGGGTAGTTTTCTAAATCAAAATGGCGACAAGAGGGAACTGAGAGACTGTTAAATCAAAATGGCCACGCTAGGGGAGACTTGGTAGTTTTTTAAATCAAAATGGCTACAGGAGGAGAAGCTTAATGTATTTTTCAATTATAATGGCCGCAGTAGAAAAGACTTGCTAGTTTTCTAAATCAAAATGACGACAAGAGGGAACTGAGAGACTGTTAAATCAAAATGGCCACGCTAGGGGAGACTTGGTAGTTTTCTAAATCAAAATGGCTACAGTAGGAGAAGCTTAATGTATTCTTCAATTATAATGGCCGCAGTAGAAAAGACTTGCTAGTTTTCTAAATCAAAATGGCGACAAGAGGGAACTGATCAAAATGGCCACGCTAGGGGAGACTTGGTAGTTTTCTAAATCAAAATGGCTACAGGAGGCGAAGCTTAATGTATTTTTCAATTATAATGGCCGCAGTAGAAAAGACTTGCTAGTTTTCTAAATCAAAATGGCGACAAGAGGGAACTGAGAGACTGTTAAATCAAAATGGCCACGCTAGGGGAGACTTGGTAGTTTTCTAAATCAAAATGGCTACAGTAGGAGAAGCTTAATGTATTTTTCAATCAGAATGGCTGCAGTAGGGGAGGTTTAATAATTTTCTAAATCAAAATGGGCTCAAGTAGAAACCAAACGTACTCTAACCACAACCACATCGTTATCTAATCACTCTTTATCATCTAAGAACTGGCAAAAACAACAAAAATTACTCGATTTTTTTAAACTAGCTTCGTGTCATGACTCATTCCTCGTGTCTTCATCGTATTTTATCCGTTATCAGTTATCACCCACGTGGAAACCATCTCGACAATTACCAGCGATAAAATTACCATAATGAGTGTACTCTAACCATAATCACGTCGTTATCAATCCAAACAATCATAATTTTCTTGTAAGTTTACGCGTTTGATTTACCGTTGAAATCACCGAAAAATTTCACCGGAACTGCTTTAATCATCACGGAAATGGTTTATTCTTTTGATTAAATTTAATTGTTTAGAAATTTTGCGTAATTTCAAGGACAGAAAAAACGTATTTTTTTCAGTCGAGACACGAAAATGGACCAAGGAGAAGGTTGATGGGAGAAGCGTGCAGAAGACGTGTGGAATTCTAATGAGAAGAAGGATTGGGAAACGAGAAAATTTAAGTGACCTTCAAATTGGACAAAATGGGAAACCTCAATGACTAGATATGATTACTCAAAACAAATTTATTTTTGTTTTAAAATTTTTAAAAGAAATTATAGCACAACTTTCACTCAATTTCTTTATATAAAATCATTTATTTTCACTTATTCTGAATAGATTATCTTGGAATTCAGTCTTTTGACCTCTGACCAAGGCGGGTATTAAAAATTTCCGACTCATTTAATTCAGAAAGTAAAAAAAAATTGTTCTATTTTTAAATTACTTTTATTAGTTTATATTTTAACACTATAATTTTCACAGTCATCACAATTTATTCCACGAATAGAACAAGCGTCATAATTCTTATAATTAATGACAACTCAGATGAATAATTTTAAATAGATAAGTAGCAGATTAACTAAATATTAGAACACTGAATTACGTAATTAATTATAATTTACTAATTTAGTGCAGTTGTTTTGACCGGAAAGCACACTTACTTTATATCAATTAGAAATAACAAGAAAAAAAATTGTCTAAATCAAAATGGCTTCACGAAGAAAGTGTTAAATCAAAATGGCCGCAAAAGAAGAGGTTTATAACAAGCATGAACTAGACAACAAATATTAAAGACAAAATTCTTTTTAATTTCTGTAAAAACTACAGAAACTGCTTTTTTAAACTTGCAACAGTTAAATAAACAAAAATATTGTGTAATACGTGTTTGTTAAATAAAAATAGCAACAATAGAAGAGACTTAGTAGTTTTCTAAGTCAAAATGGCAACAGGAGGGGAGGATTGATAGACTGTTGAATCAAAATGGCTGCAGTAGGGGAGGCTTAACCATAGATACATTAATACTCAAAAAGTAACATTAAAACATAACAGCCACAGTAGGGGAGGCTTGATGATTTTCTAAATCAAAATGGCCTCACAAAGGAAGTCTTATAAGTGACAGAGTGTTAAATAAAAATGGCCGCAAAAGGGGAGGTTTGGCCATAGACATCAATAATTAACAGACGACAAATATTAAAGACAAAATTCTTTTTAATTTCTGTAAAAAGTATAAAATAGATACAGAAACTTCATTTTTTAAGCTTACAGTAGTTAAATAAACAAAAATGTAGTTTAATTCATGTTTGTTAAATAAAAATAGTTACAATAGAGGAGATTTGGTAATTTTCTAAATCAAAATGGCGTCAGGAGGAAAAGAAATTGACAGTCTGTTGAGTCAAAATGGTCGAAGTAGGAGATGCTTGATTACAAAACAAAACAAAATTCTCTCTAATCTCAATAAAAAGTACTTTATAAATTTAGAAATTGCTTTATCTAAGCTTGTAATGTTTAAATAAACAGAAATATAGTGCAATTTAAGATTGTTGAATAAAAATAGCTATAATAGAAGAGACTTGATAGTTTTCGAAATCAAAATGGCAGAAGGAAAGGTGAATTGACAGTTTGTTGAATCAAAATGGCCGCAGTAAAAGAGGCCTAATCATAGATAAATGAAAAATGAACGGGACAATAAATATTCTAAAAATAATCACAGAAAAAAAAATTCTTTTTAATTTGTATAAAAGGTAATAGATAAATACATGTTTGTTAAATCAAAATGGCGACAAGAAGGGAAGCTTAACAGATTCTTAAAACATAACAGCCACAGTAAGGGAGGCTTCATGATTTTCTAAATCAAAATGGCCTCACAAAAGAAGGCTGATAAGTGACAGAGTGTTAAATAAAAATGGCTGCAGAAGGGGAGATTTGGCCATAGACATATCAATAATTAACCAGACAAGAAATACTAAAGACAATTTTATTTCTGTAAAAAGTATAAAATAGATACAGAAACTCCATTTTTTTAAGCTTACAGTAGTTAAATAAACAAAAATATGGTTTAATTTATGTTTGTTAAATAAAAATAGTTACAATAGAGGAGACTTGGTAGTTTTCTAAATCAAAATGGCGGCAGGAGGAAAAGAAATTGACAGTCTGTTGAGTCAAAATGGTCGAAGTAGGAGAAACTGGTCTCCAAAAAAAACACAAAATTTTTCTCAATTTCTATAAAAAGCATTTTAAAAATACAGAAACTGCTTTTTCTAAGCTTTTAATGTGAAATCAAAATGGCCATTCGTAGTATCTTAAATCAAAATGACTGTGATAGAGGAGGCTTTAATGCTGTTAAACTTGAAGTGTCTAAATCAAAATGGCTACAAAAGGGGAGGTTTGACCATAGACACATCAAGCATACACCAGATAACAAATATTAAAGACAAAATTCTTTTTAATTTCTGTAAAAATACAGAAACTGTCTTTTTAAACTTGCAACAGTTAAATAAATAAAAATATTGTGTAATACGTGTTTGTTAAACAAAAATAGCAACAATAGAAGAGACTTAGTAGTTTTCTAAATCAAAATGGCGACAAGAGAAGAAGACTGATTGACTTCGTTGAATCAAAATGGCCGCAAAAGCGTGATTATAGATTTATAAATACTCAAAATGTCATTATAAATAACGACAAAATTTGCTTTAATTTCTACAAAAACCACTCTAAATCTGTAGTGTTTAAATAAACAAAATGAGGTGTAATTCGTGTTTGTTAAATAATAATAGCCACAATAGAAGAGCCTTGGTAGTTTTCTAAATCAAAATGGCGGCAGGAGGAAAAGAAATTGACAGTCTGTTGAGTCAAAATGGCCGCAGTAGGGGAGGCTTAACCATAGACATTATAAATACTTAAAAAAATAAACACATAAAAGATAAAAAAAATAATTTTTATAAAAAGTACTCTATAAAAACAGAAACTGCTCTCTCTGAGCTTGTTGTATTTAAATAAATCAAAATTTGGTGTAATTCATGTTTGTTAAATAAAAATAGGCACAATAAGACTTGGTTGTTATTTTCTAAATCAAAATGGCGGCAGAAGTAGAGTATATACTTGAGATGTGATCACAAAAAAGACTAAATTTTCTTTAATTTCTATATAAAGTACTTTATAAATAGAGAAACTGCTTTCTTTAAGCTTGTAGTAGTTAAATAAACAAAATTCTAGTGTATATTGTGTTTTTTAAATCAAAATGGCCACAAGAGGGGAAGTTTAATATATATTCTGCAAACATAATGGGCGTAGAAGGGGAGGCTTGATAGTTTTCTAAATCAAAATGGCACTACAAAACGGATTGTTAAATCAAAATGGCCGAAAGGAAGAAGGCTTAACCATAGATATATGAGGAATAGACAATAAATATTCCAAAAATAATCACAGAAAAAACTGCTCTCTCTAAGCTTATAGTGTTTATTCTGTGTATTCTAAAATCAAAATTGCCGTGATAAAGAAGACATGACTGTTTTTTTAACCAAATAATAAAACACGCACTCTCCGTTTATATTTCAAATTATGTTTTTAAAATCAATTTGCGAAATGAAGATAATGACTTGTCAAACAATCATTTAGGAAAAAATTTGCACGCAAACAATTCTGTTTACTTAATTCTGCAATAAATATTATAAAATATGAATCAAGTTTTCTAAAACAATAAAATAAATTTCCTCGAATAAAAAAATTCAAAACTAGTCCCAATTACGTCAAAATCTTGGACTTTAGTCGTCGGTGAAACAACTTGTCCTAAAATTACAGAAAATTAACTAATTATTTAAACAATTTTCTATCAAGGACTTTTTAAAACAAATTTTGATTTCTCATCTGATTGTTGTTGTAAATAGAGTAGTAAACGTTGAATATTTATTTAGAGGCCGAATTTAGGTGACTTTGAAAAAAGAATGATGATAAACAGGAATTGAAAGGTGTGAGAAAAAAAATTAATTAAAACAAAAAAAAACGCTACTTAAACAAACTAAGAGTAATGTTAATTATAATTCGAGAATTTTTCCATAAATTTGCATAAAAACTAACACAAATAAAATATTTACATGAAGAATGTCGGTTAATCATTTCTGTGATTTTATTGTTATCAAAAGATAAGAAATTCATAACTCAATAATTCTTTGAACGCAAAATTAGTCATTTGAAAAGACGCAATTGCAAATTACCTGTCTGGCATTTTCGTTGTTGAAAAAATCTCAAAAACATTGTAGGCAACCAGTTATACAACACCCATCAAGGATTTACAACCCTTCACTTTTACAAATCTGGAAAAAAAAAGAAAAAATTATAATTGCAAAACTGAAATAACGGGAAGTGTTGGCAACACCCAAAAAATTTTTTTTACTAAAATTGTACATAAAAAAATATTTCTAGGAGTTTCCGAAAACAGTAAAAAAATTTTCTTGTGTTACCTGAGAGAAAACAAAAGAAACACACCGAAAAAAAAATATGAAGTGTGTGGAACAAACGATCACAGACGACTAAACACATTCTACTTTATTGTTTCTCATTCTCTATGATTAAGCCACATAATTACTTTAATAATAATACAACAATTACAGTACGAAATTAGAGAGTGACGGAAAGTTTGTTTTAACACGTGATTGAGTCACAAATCAAAATTTTGGAAATTTTTTCAAAAATCTCAAGGCCTTAAGTCTTGTAGTTCGCGTGTACTTGAGTAGATATAATTTTTAAATCGCGTAGATATTTTGTACAAAAGTAGATACAATGTCTTGACATTGATTTTGAAAGTCTCCGTGTTTGGAGTCACGTAGGCACATGTTGGAAATTCGTGAAAAATGTCGCAGTTTTCCACAAATGAAACCGTCAGTTTGGAAAAACAAGTGGAAAAGGTGATTAATCAACCGATTAAATCTGAACTAATTGACGAGGTATACGAACTACAACGGTGCCTCGACTGGATACAAACCAACAATTTCCAGAAGGTAAAAACAGCTTTTCCGGTGCTTTTTCTTAGGTTTTTTTGTAGGTTTGTTTGCAATTTCCCGACCATTTGCTTCCTGACTCTTCAGAAGTGGCATTGAGGTTAGAAAAAGCCCTCAACAGGACTGTTTACATTCTCGCAGATACAGCTTACGAAAGGTGATTTTAACCCTATTTGAAGCCCTCTTAACTGTCTTTTACAGCTGTTGTATTGATTACGTCGCTGCGGCTCACATAAACGCCGATTGTGTTATCCACTTCGGACCTGTTTGTTTCTCAAAAACTTCAGGGAATATCCCGTATTTAAACATTTATGAAAGAGAAAAACTTGATTTAGATGTATTTCAACAATGTTTCATTCAGAAATTTCAAAACGGGGGCGAAAATCCTATTATTTTACTTGATACAAGTTTTAAACATTTGACAGGTAAAAGTGAGGTTATGTGAAATTTTCTTACAAAAATCGAATTTGCAGATGAAATAATCACGAAAATTCCTAATTACGTGATAAAAACACTTGATTCAGATAATCTGAGTTTAGAAAATGCCTCAGTTGTGTTTATTGGAGGCAGATATTCGCATCGGAAACTTCCTAACCTCAAATTTTCATATAAACGTGAGTGTCACAGAAAGCTGTCTTAAAATTACTTATTTGTTAATTTCAGCTAAACAATTGTACTATTTTAAAGAAGAAGGTCCAAGTTTAGTAAATTATGAACAAGATGAGAAAGTGTTAAGACGAAGGTATTTTCTAATTGAAAAAATTAAAGATAGCAGTACTGTAGGTATAGTTATAGGAACTTTAGGTGTTAAAAACTATCTAAAAGCCATTGAACGATTAAAAAAACTGTTTTTATTACACCAAAAAAAATATTACATGATTAGTGTTGGCAAACCTACAGTAGCTAAACTGGCAAACTTCCCTGAGGTAATCCTAACGTCACTTTTTATTTCTCAAATTTAACTGTCTTTTTCTCCACTAGATTGACATTTACGTGGTTGTTACATGTGCTCTAAATGAAATTTATGACAGTCGAGAATATTATAAGCCAATTGTGACAATTTACGACGTAGAAATGGCTCTAAATCCCTGTCCTGGGGGCCTTGAATTTAGTTATGACTACAATGAAGTTATTTCACGGCCAATTTGTGACGTAATAAGTGATTCAAGTGACGTCAGCTTACTAACAGGACAAATCAGAGCGAATTCAAATTTGACAGTCGGGGCGGAGCTTGTAGTAAAAGAGGCGGGGACTGTAGCACTAAACACCAATCACGGTGCAGGCTTTCTAGCAGCGAGAAGTTGGAAGGGATTAGGGTGTGATTCAGGAGGGGATGAAATTAAAATGGCAGAAGAGGGGCGGCATGGAATTGCACAAGGATACAGTGATGAACAGTTGTAAAATATGAGATTTATTGTTGGTAAAAACAAATATATTGTTTCATAATTTCACATTAGTTAATAACGTAACGTTATTTCGTCTAAGGGCGGAGTTTATAGTAAAAGGAGGTGGTAAAATCACAATGGCGGAAGAGGAGAGGCACATATATACACCATTATAAATATTAGTATTTTATTCCTGGAAAAAATAAATAGAATGTTTCTTTTTAATTGCACGTAAAATTGCCAACATTCCACGCAACAACCGTCACGTGATCTAATTTCCCTGGAAGATTTTGGACTTTTTCTAACCCTTTTTTCCGTCTGATTTTTTTCTCCTGTTGTGTAACTTCAACAAGAACACCATTTCGATTATCAAAATACAAATCTTGGTCCTCTAAAGTATGACGTTTTGCTGACGTAATACTAAATGTAAAACTGACTAAATTCTCGCATAATTTTCTGGCAGTTGTGCACGGTTCATCTCGTCCACTAATTCCGTGTTTTAATACATCTTCAATAAGTAATAATTGAAGTTCGTACCGTTGCAAAGGCGTAACGTATGGAATACCATCCTCATTACGAGCTACGTGATGTCGTGAAACTCCGCCTCCTTGTCTAACCTCAATTGTTGTTTTCGATCTTAGAAATTTATAACCTGTTTGACCGGTTTCTGATTTTTCTTTATGACTAGCTGAGATTTGTTTACGAAGATTACTAGTTTTGTTATCGACAGGACGAGGGGCGGAACGACGAGGTGGTTTAATTGGTGGTTCAGTTGTACTGGGCGTTCGTCTAACACGAGATGGCGCCTCCCCTATTCTACTATTTACAGTAAATCGACATACATTCGGATCAAAATTATCAGTTAAACCATCACTGGCTACCATAATTATATCACCTTTATTTAAGGTTGTTATACTCAAAGTTAAATTACTTAATTCAGGATTAATACCATCAACAGGACCTAAAGCACCAAGAGCATCTCTCATATCTCTATTACAGTTAATATCATGTGATCCTTTAGTTAATTCACGTAAACCATGACGTTGTGAATAGACATAAGCTAAAGTATCGCCAACATTACAAACACAACAAACATAACGTTGTGTTTCATCTCGACGTTTCAGTGGTAATACAACAGCCACTGTCAGAGTTGTCAGCATTCCTTTGTTTTCAAGAATTAGATCATGCGCACAACTGAATGCCCGAAGTAAACAAACAAAAATCTCTCGAGTATTTCCCACACGAGTACAAGCGGAAGCATCCGAAGCTTCTTCGGGTTTAATCGTAAGTTTCTCGAATGGTTTCGTATCGTTAAAAATTGTTTTATTTAAATAATGAAGACTGCCATGAACTGCTGATTTTGCAGCAATACTTGCTTTTTCACCCCAATTAACACCATCGGCAACTGCGAGAATAGCCGAATTTGAGCGTGAAATTATACCGAAACAATCAGCAATCGGGTCGCCATTTTTATTATCAGTGACTTGATTTCGGTCGTAGAGTGAATCCGAAATACCGAAAATTAAATCAGACTTTTTGGACCATTCATCAGGGAGGGCGGAGTCATCAGGAGGTGTGTATGAAGAAGAGTCGGCCTGGTCATCCCCACCTAGAATTTAAACTTGCTGATTGGTGCATACTAACAGGGAGGCGGGGACATAACATGCAAAAACAAGTGTTAATATCATTTTTCAACACACAAAAAAAATTAGAAAAATAAGCTACTGGCGGGCACACATGCTGTTTACCCCTCGAATTAGCCCTTTGGGCAACTTTGATAATTTTCCCTCGTTTTTTATGTTGAAACGGATTGCCTTCACTTTTCGATTTAGCCAAATTAAAATTCTGGGAGGGCTCATTTGACCCTCCACTTTCTTCAATTTCAATTTTTTCATTATTATTTGTATTATTATAAAAATCTTTATCAATTTTAGTTGTTTCAATTTCCAAATTGAAATCAGATAAACTCCCTAAACTGTGACATTTGTTGTGTTTTTTTGTACGGTTGGTAACGCAATACTCTTGCCCCGCCACCTTGATTACCATCGTCGTATTATCGACAGGTAGACCTTTCGGTCTTTTTGGTGATTTTTTCACAGGTGGCACTACTGCAAGAAGTGGTCAGTAAGCCCCCTAGACCTTAACCAAACTCACCTGTCTCTTCTTGAGGAGTATCAATAAAATCGATATCAGTATCAGGAACTGACAGGTGCTTTTCGGTACGTTTAACAGTTGTTAGCCCCCCATTAGGACCAGAATAACAACCCACAATTGAAGAAAAACCAGTCTCATACTCCCCCAATTCGTAATTCGGCAAATCAGTCGGGTTCTTTCCGTAGATAATCGGGGGGCCTTCACGTAATGTCACGTGACTAAAAGAAAGTCAATTAAAGTGGGGCTAAATTGAGGTTAGATTTATTACCCCTGAAGGTATTTTGTTACAAATGAATTCTCGTTTATATTATGACGTTTATCTCGAGGCTCGTTGTGGAAACTTAATTGACGGAAATAACTTGAGACTCGTTTACGTAAAGACGGCATTTTCAGACTGATCTTTAAGAAAATTAAGTAAATATTTTTGTTTACAATGAGATAACCTACCTGATATGATCTTGATTGATTGATGAGTTTTTGGTCGAAAATAACACTAGAACTTCACTAGAATTACATAAAGACACTAAATTTGGGCTTAATTAGTAATATCATCTTAATTTAATTAGTTTTTTTGATTAAAAACACTTGGGTGTGCCCCATTTCACTTTTGACAGATTTGTTACTAGATTTCAAAGTGATAAAATGAAAGTCCCTAGATTTGACCAGTGGCGCCTCATTTAATTAAATCGCAAATAAAGAAAATAAATTATGCGTAAAACGGTTTATTGTTTTATTTATTGCATCAAAAACAACATTTTATTATTTCTGTTATTCTAAAAATAAATTTTAATTTCTATTTCTAGACAAAATAAAAATACAGCTGGATACAACAAATAAATTAAATAAAAATGTGTTTAATTGGCTGTTACGAATAAATTTAGTTTTATTTAAGTTTAGTTATTAATAAAAATTAAAAAGACGCATCAAATTGCTATTTTTAGAACACAAAAGAATTTTTTTCCCGAAGTTCAAGTACAAAAAAAATGTCACTGACCGTTCCGCTTTTCCAATCTTGGCACGTCCATGTCTTTAAGTAATATTTTTCCAAATAAAAAGTGTTATTTTTATCACCACTAATTAAAAAATAAAGTCTTTAACCCCAATAAGGTAGATTTTGGCTGAATGCCAACACGCCACTGTCTTTTCCACGAATTACTGGTTGCCTAACTATCGATTTTTTTTCACCTCAATTCACATAAAATCTAATTTTAACTCTCTTTATCCGCAAATAGAACATCGATTTTGCGTCTTTGGAGGCCAACAAATCGCAATTTAATAATCACCAACAAAAACAATGCGCTTTATGTCGTTTTTGGTGTATTTTCAGAACAGGGTTTTGGCCTCAAAAACTCTTTTTTTAAGTGAAGGCACGTTTTACAAGTTAGAAACTTGTTTTTCCTTCGAGAATTAATAATTTTCTCAGCCCACAAGTTAATTCAAGCGGCTAAAATGCGTTTTTCCGGGGTGGTTTCGTAGGGGAGAGTGTCCAAACCGGCGCCACGTGCCCGCAACAAATAAAACAAAAGACAAACGTTGAGGGTTATTGGGGATCAAAGGACGCAATTTCCACGTGCCGTTTAATACTGCGAAATTTGTACCTAACAAAGAAACAACTTCGTACTTGGCTAACGGCCAGTTTCTAGTAGTCCAGTTAAATAACGCTCCTGCAAAATTACCCAAAAATCGCCCTTTTTCACCCCCAATTCTATAAATATCGCTGTTGTCACGTCTTGTAGACTTGGTTTTCCACGTGGGCTTTGTTTGAATTGCGTAAATTTACTCAAAATCCCAATGACATTTGTGAAAATGCGTCCAGACAACGTGGAAGGGTAAACACGCTTATAAATAGAAAATCGTCGAAGATTTAGCTTAGTTTAACGCGGACTTTAAGAGAGACGTCGCGACGCGACTTAAAAAACTTACAAAAAAATTATTTAACTTCGCAATATTAAATTTCCCGGGTTTCCCGACGTTATTTTAATTTCTCTAGGTGAGGGTCCTAATTTTCCGGGTTAGAGTACCACGTTTTTAGAGTTTTTGTGTCTTTAAGTGAGAATTTTTTTATTAGAGGGACATAACTAGTGCACTGGGTAAGCCACCAAATGCTGCAAAATGGCCGAAATTTACGTTTTTTGTTGGCAAACAGATCCACAGCTGTGAGAGTTATTAATAAATCAAGGTTATTTGATTCTAGAATGCCGACTGAATGTATTACTAACCCTCTTCAGAGGGAACTTGCTGATTCAATTATTCGGATGGTACCTCTTGATGAAATCCGAATTCTTCTAGCTTGTGGTGCTAAAGTAAGCTGTTTTTCTAATTCTGGAACTAGTCTAAGACGTGAGGATTGTAGGTAAACGAACCGGTGACTCAAGGATTAATGCCTCTTCACTATGCTGTCTGGCAGAGATACTACGAAGCTGCTCAACTTCTTTTAACTCGTGGTGGTGATGTTAATGCTGTTGATGAATGTGGTTACAGTCCTCTTCATCTTTCTGCTGAACACGGTTATACTGAAGTAGTCCGTCTTTTGCTTCTATCAGGAGCTAAAGTTAACTACCGACCAAACACTGATGAAGATTTTCCAAGAACAACTCAATGCGATGAACCTCTTCGTCTAGCAATCAGAAATAAACACATGGATATTGCAAGGTTACTCCTTGAACACGGTGCTGATCCAAACAAACGCTACTTCTTCGGAGCTGAAATAAACCTAGTTACTGACCTGGAATTCCTTGAACTTCTTCTAACTTTCGGTGCAAATCCTGATAGTAGAGACAGATCTGGACTTACTCCTTTGATGAAAGCAGTAAGGCAACCTCAAGGCATGGAAGCTGCTTTAATTCTTCTCAAATATGGTGCTGATGTTAATGCAATGGCGGATGAAAGGCATGATTATAGAACAGTACTTCATTATGCCGTTCTTTCAGGCAATTACGAGATTATTAATTTGATGATAAAGCAAGGAGCGAAGCTAAATTACGAAGAAGAGTATGACTTGGGGAAGCCAAGTCCACTAGATCTAGCGATTCTAAAAGGAGATCCTAAGATTGTTGAGCTGTTGATACGATCAGGTTTGTTAGCATTAACTGATCTACAAAAATAGAACTATTGAAGCTGTTAAATTAACTCTTCTACAAAAGCAGTACTGTTAAAACTATTTAACTAATTAACGGTTCTACCAAAATAAAACTGCTAAATTAAATTTTCTACAAAAAAACTGTTAAAACTGTTAAATTAATATTTCTACCAAAGTAAAATTGCTAAATTAAGTCTTCTACAAAAGAAAAATGAGTAAATTTTTAGATTAACTCTTCTATAAAGGTGGAACTGTTAAACTGTTAAATTTACTGTTCTACAAAAGTAGATCTGCTAAATTAACTCTTCCACACAAGTAGAATTGTTAAAAATGTTAAATTAACTATTCTACAAAAATAAAACTGTTAAATTAACTCTTATGCGAAAGCACAACTGTTAAATCTACTATATTAACTGTTCTACAAAAGTAAAACTGCTAAATTAACTCTTCCACACAAAAACAACTGTTGAAACTGTTAAATTAACTGTTCTACAAAAATAGTATTGTTAAATCAACTCTTCTACAAAAGCAGAACTGTTAGAACTATTAAATTAATTGTTCTACAAAAATAAAATTGCTAAATTAACTCTTACACACAGGCAGAACTGTTAAAACTGTTAGATTAACTATTCTACAAAAATAAAACAGTTAAATTAACTCTTCTACAAAAGTAGAACTGTTAGAAGTATTAAATTAATTGTTCTACTAAAGTAGAACTGCTAAATTAACTCTAGAGTACTACTTTAGTAACTGTTAAAACTGTTAAATTAACTGTTCTGTTAAAGTGAAACTGCTAAATTAACTTTTCTACAAAACCAGAACTGTTCAAACTGTTAACCTAACTTTTTTACAAAAAATTGTTAAAACTCTTAATTTAAGTTTTCTACCAAAGTAAAACTGCTAAATTAAGTTTTCTACAAAAGCAGAATTCTTCAAACTGTTAAATTAACTGTTCTATAAGAATAGATCTGCTAAATAACTTTTCTACAAAATCAGAACTGTTAAAACAATTAAATTAACTGTTCTACAAAAGTAAAACTGCTAAATTAACTCTTTTACACGAGCAGAACTGTTAAAACTGTTCTACAAAAATAAAACAGTTAAAATAACTTTTTTACAAAAGCAGAACTGTTAAAACTGTTAAATTAACTTTTCTGTAATAGGAGATCCGTTAACTAAATTTATTAACTGTTCTACAAAGATACAACTATTGAAGCTGTTAAATTAACTTCTCTACACAAGCAGAACTGTACAAACTGTTAAACTAACCGTTCTACAGGAGTAAATCTGCTAAATTATTTTTTTCACACAAGCAGAACTGTTAAAACTATTAAATTAACAGTTATACAAAAGGAAAACTGTTAAATTAACTTTTATACGAAAGCAGAACTGTTAAATCTACTACATTAACTGTTCTACAAAAGTAAAACTGCTAAATTAACTTTTCTACACAAAGAGAACTGTTGAAACTGTTAAATTAACTGTTCTACAAAAATAAAACAGTTAAATTATTTTTTTTACAAAAGCAGAACTGTTAAAATTGTTGAATTAACTGTTCTACAAAAATAAAACTGTTAAATACTCTTATACAAAAGCAGAACTGTTAAAACTTTTAAATTAACTGTCTTACAAAAGTAAAACTTCTAAATTTACGTTTCTAAACAAGCAGAACTGTTAAAACTGTAAAATTAACTCTTATGCAAAAGAAGAACCGTTAATTAAAATTACTAACTGTTTTACAAAGGTAGAACTATTAAAGCTGTTAAATTAACTGTTCTACAAGAGTAGATCTGTTAAATTAACTTTTCTACAAACCTAGAACTGTTAAATTAACCTCGTATGTTTCAGGTGCTAACGTCAACTGCAGTTCACCTATAATCGGTTCTCCTCTTCACGTTGCTTGTGCTGATAACATCCCCAACCGTTACGATATCCTCCAGATGCTTCTCAAAGCTGGTGCTGATCCAAATCTAAAAGTCTACAACGATATTTTCGATCACAATTCTCAATTACGGCCTGTTCTTGTCGAATATCTCGCAAGTAACACCAATCCGAGTTTGGCTGTGGTGAATCTTCTTCTAAAATATGGAGCTAGAGTTATAATGAAGACACAGTTTCGTGATCCGGATGGTATATTAAACTCGCTTCAGAATGTTATTTCAGCTGATTCGATTTTTTTTCTGCTGATGGAAGCGAGTGAATCGTTTGATGTTTGTATGATTAGAAGAAACAATGTGATTACTTCTGATCAGAAAGCGACTCTGCTGGAATTGGCGAAGTATCCGTTGAGTTTGAGACGGCAAGTGAGATTGTTTTTGAGACGGTTAATCGATGCGAATAAATTGATTGATTCGGTTGGGAGGTTTGAGCTGCCGAAATGTTTGGAAAAGTATTTGCTTTTTGATTATAATTGAATCATTTTTTAAGACTTGCTTGGATCCTGATAATTCCGATTTGTTGGTATTATTAATTGTCTTAAGCTTTCTTTTAGGTGATAGTTTTATATATTTTTATCCTGTCTTTATCGTTATATTTGTAATCACTTATATATTTAATAAAAATTATTTTAAAAAAAATTTGTTATTTCACTTGTTTTTTGTAATTCTGAAACAAGTTTAAAACGTGAAGATTGTAGGTAAACAAACCGGTAACTTAAGGATTAATGCCTCTTCACTATGCCGTCTGGTAGAGATACTACAAAGCTGCTCAACTTCTTTTAACTCGTGATGGTGACGTTAATGCTGTTGATGAATGTGGTTACAGTCCTCTTCATCTTTCTGCTGAAGACGGTTATACTGAAGTAGTCCGTCTTTTGCTTCTATCAGGAGCTAAAGTTAACTACCGACCAAACACTGATGAAGATTTCCCAAGAACAACTCAATGCGATGAACCTCTTCGTCTAGCAATCAGAAATAAACACATGGATATTGCAAGGTTACTCCTTGAACACGGTGCTGATCCAAACAAACGCTACTTCTTCGGAGCTGAAATAAACCTAGTTACTGACCTGGAATTCCTGGAACTTCTTCTAACTTTCGGTGCAAATCCTGATAGTAGAGACAGATCTGGACTTACTCCTTTGATGAAAGCAGTAAGACAACCTCAAGGCATGGAAGCGGCTTTAATTCTTCTCAAATACGGTGCTGATGTTAATGCAATGGCGGATGAAAGGCATGATTATAGAACAGTACTTCATTATGCCGTTCTTTCAGGCAATTACGAGATTATTAATTTGATGATAAAGCAAGGAGCGAAGTTAAATTACGAAGAAGAGTATGATTTGGGGAAGCCGAGTCCACTAGATCTAGCGATTCTAAAAGGAGATCCTAAGATTGTTGAGCTGTTGATACGATCAGGTTTGTTAGCACTAACTGATCTACGAAAGTAGAACTATTGAAGCTGTTAAATTAACTCTTCTACAAAAGCAGTACTGTTAAAACTATTTAATTAACCGTTCTACCAAAATAAAACTGCTAAATTAAATTTTCTACAAAAAAACTGTTAAAAGTGTTAAATTAATTTTTCTACCAAAGTAAAATTACTAAATTAAGTCTTCTACAAAAGAAAAATGAGTAAATTTTTAGATTAACTCTTCTATAAAGGTGGAACTGTTAAACTGTTAAATTTACTGTTCTACAAAAGTAGATCTGCTAAATTAACTCTTCCACACAAGTAGAATTGTTAAAAATGTTAAATTAACTATTCTACAAAAATAAAACTGTTAAATTAACTCTTATGCGAAAGCACAACTGTTAAATCTACTATATTAACTGTTCTACAAAAGTAAAACTGCTAAATTAACTCTTCCACACAAAAACAACTGTTGAAACTGTTAAATTAACTGTTCTACAAAAATAGTACTGTTAAATCAACTCTTCTACAAAAACAGAAATGTTAGAACTATTAAATTAATTGTTCTACAAAAATAAAACTGCTAAATTAACTGTTCAACAAAAATAAAACAGTTAAATTAACTTTTCTGCAAAAGCAGGACTGTTAAAACTGTTAAATTAACTGGTCTCTTAAAGTAAAACTGCTAAATTAATTTTTCTACAAAACCAGAACTGTTCAAACTGTTAAACTAACTTTTTTACAAAAAAACTGTTATAACTGTTAATTTGAGTTTTCTACCAAAATAAAACTGCTAAATTAAGTTTTCTACAAAAGCAGAACTCTTCAAACTGTTAAATTAACTGTTCTATAAGAATAGATCTGCTAAATGACATTCCTACAAAATCAGAACTGTTAAAACAATTAAATTAACTGTTCTACAAAAGTAAAACTGCTAAATGAACTCTTTTACACGAGCAGAACTGTTAAAACTGTTCTACAAAAATAAAACAGTTGAAATATCTATTTTACAAAAGTAGGACTGTTAAAACTGTTAAATTAACTTTTTTGCAAAAGAAGATGCGTTAACTAAATTTACTAACTGTTCTACAAAGATACAACTATTGAAGCTGTTAAATTAACTTTTCTACACAAGCAGAACTGTACAAACTGTTAAGTTAACTGTTCAGCAAAAATAGATCTGCTAAATTAACTCTTTTACACAAACAGAACTGTTAAAACTGTTAAATTAACTGTTCTACGAAAATAAAACAGTTATATTAATTCTTCTAGGAAAGCAGGACTATTAAAACTGTTAAATTAAATCTGCAAAAGAAGAATCGTTAACTAAAATTATTAACTGTTCTACAAAGGTAGAAATTATTAAAGCTGATAAATTAACTCTTTTACAAGAGCAGAACTGTTTAAACTGTTATCTTATCTTAATTGTTTTACAAAATTAAAACTGCTAAATTAACTTTTCTACAACAGCAAAACTGTTCAAACTATTAAATTAACTTTTCTACAAAAAAACTGTTAAAACTGTTAAATTAATTTTATGCCAAAGTATAATTGCTAAATTAAGTCTTCTACAAAAGAAAAATTGAGAAAATTTTTAAATTAACTTTTCTATAAAGGTAGAACTGTTTAAACTGTTAAATCAACTGTTCTACAAAAGTAGATCTGCTAAGTTAACTTTTTTACAACTACAGAACTGTTAAAAATGTTAAATTAACTATTCTACAAAAATAAAACGTTAAATTAACTCTTATACAAAAGCAGAACTATTAAATCTACTACATTAACTGTTCTACAAAAGTAAAACTGCTAAATTAACTCTTCTACACAAAAATAACTGTTGGAACTGTTAAATTAACTGTTCTACAAAAACAAAACTGTTAAATCAACTCTTCTACAAAAGGAAAATTGATTAAATTGGTAGCTTAAGCTTTCTTTTAAGCGATAGTTTTATATATTTTTATCTTCTCTTTATATTTATAATCACTTATATATTTAAATAAAATTTTTATATAAAAAATTTTTATTTCACTTATATTAATCAGATAAATGAACCGGAAATAACAACAAATTTGTTTTAGCTAAATTTAAATCTGAGTGTATGTAGCCAAAATTTTCTCTCATTATATTTTTATTTTGACCTTAACTATTTTAAGAATAATCTTTTGTTGTTGCTTACTCAACCTGAAATTATTTATTATTTAAACAAAATTATTTTAATTATTATTTTCCTTCAACTTGGCCCACTTTCTTCTTATCTAATTTTATTCTCTAATTTCTTTATTTAGATTTCTTTTTATAGCCAAAAAAAAATTTCCGTTTAAAAAGCATTTTATAAGAACAAAATACATACAAAAAACATAAATTATGTTAATTTCAGTCGCCTGATTTAATTTATCACAAATAAATTCTGTTTTTTACTATTATTATTATTTTTTACAGTAATAAACATAAAACGTAAACAAAAAAAATTGTTTGGAAAAATAAAAGTGTCTTTCCTAAGGTATGTAACAGATTTATTGTTTATAACATTTAAAATAATTGTTTAATTGTATTATTAACTTGGAGAAATTTAGATAAGGTCACAGACTCTAGAAATTAAGTTGGTAATACTGTAATAACAATCTCAGATTTAGAAATTTTTTAATACATTATTTGACGTTTTATTTGATACCAACATTGTAAAACGAAATATTACTAGTCTATAGAAGTTATTTGACATTTTATTTGTTACCAACATAATAAAGAAAGTTTGTTGATACCAACCTTATTATTTCGAAAAAGACAATTAATTAATGTTATTGTAAATTTTGTATTTTAGAAGTTGGTAGCACTGTGATTAAAATTTATCAATAAAATTAGATTGTTTACTAGTTTTTTTCACTTTTGGTAAAAATAAATGTTTGACGTTTGATTAGCTACCAACAATAAAAAATAAAATATCACTAAATTACCAGAGCGGATTTTTCACGTATACCAATATAGAAAAATAAAATAATACTAGATTTCTAGAAAAAAACTGTTTTATATTAGGAACGTTTGGATTATTATACAGAGTGTCTAAAAATCAAAATTTCATTAATTTTAACAATTTTTTTTTTAAAAAAAAAAAACTTATATAAACCAAAATTGCCGAAGGATTAAGAATTTAACATTAGTTTTTAGGTGAAAAGTATAATTTTTGAGTTTTAAGTCACTTTTTAAAGTTACTCAAATTTTGAAAAATTTAGAATTTTTGAATGGCTCTAACTTCTAAACTAATTGCCCGATTTTAAAAATTTTTGCGTTGTTTGACAGAGAATTAGCTAGTACAAAAAATGCGCATTTTAAATTTTAAGATTTTTTAATTTTTTTTAAACAAAAATCTTTAAAAAAATTTTTGAAATTTTGCCATTTTCGAAAAAAATACGAATCAGAAGTAAGTTTTTTTAATATTTGTTTATACACAATAATAAAAGAAATCAAATAATGCCTAAAAAAATACAAAATTCTAAATACTTTAATAATTATAAATTTTTGAAACTTTTTTTTTTATATATTTTGATTTTTATATATTGTTTCACCAGTCAACTTCGAAAATTTGAAAAAAATACTGGAAATAGAGAATTTTAAGAGCTTTCGATTGGTGTAAAACGCGTTAAAATCCGATTTATAGTTTTGGAGAAATTAAAAAAATACTTATATAACCTAAAATAATACTCAAAATTGAAATTTTTTGACAATTTAAACGCCTATAACTTCTGAAATAATTAACCAATTTGGAAGTAGTTAACTGTATTTGAAAGAGCATTTAATTAGCTATCAAACACAAGTAACAAAAATCAAATTTTTTTTAAAATTATTTTTATATAATAAATAATATTTTAAATAATAAAAAATTTTTTTTTAATTTAAACCAATTCAAAATTGATTTCAAAAATTGGTAATTGCTAAAAAACTATCTAGAATAAAAATTGGCACTTAAAATTTTAAAAATTTTTGTTCTTCTTAAACTAAAAAAAAATCTTACAAATTTTTCAATTTTTTTCAATTTTGATTTTTTTTCAAAAAGTTGCCAATAATAAGTAAATTTTTTTTACATGCGTTTATAGAAAGTGATAAGAAAAATCAAATGATACTCAAGAAAATAAAAAAATTTAAACAATTTTGAAATTATAAATTTTTTAAACTTTTTTTAAAGAGTATTTTCTCGATTGATATTGTCTGAACTGTAAACTGAAAAAATTTGAAAAAATTATGAAAAATAGGGAATTTTAAGAGCTCTCAACTGGTGTTAAACTTATTAAAATCCGATTTATAATTCCGGAGAAATTAAGAAAAAACTAATTATAATTTAAGATTGTACTCAAAATTGAAATTTTTTGACAGTTCAAACGTCTGTAACTTCTGAAATAATTAACCAATTTGGAAATGGTTAACAGTGATTGAAAGAGCATTTAATCAGCTATCAACTATACGTAAAAAAATCTAATTTTTTCTTTAATTTCTTTATATAATAAATAATATTTTAAATAATAAAAATTATTTTATTTTTCAAATTTTTTTATTTTGATTTTTTTTCAAAAAAGTTACCAATCTAAAGCAAACTTTTTTTACATGTATTTATAGAAAATAATAAGAGAAATCAAATGTTACTCAAAAAAATAAAAAATTTCAAACAGTTTAAAAATTATAAATTTTTCAAAGTTTTTTAAAGAGTATTTTATCGATAGAAGATATTGAGATTGATATTGTCTAAACTATAAACCCAAAAAATTTGAAAAAAATAGCAGTGATAGAGAATTTCAGGAGCTTTCGATTGGTGTAAAATTTATTAAAATCCGTTTTATAATTCCGGAGAAATTAATAAAAAACTAATTATAATCTAAAATCGTACTCAAAATTTAGAATTTTTGACATTTTGAATAGCTATAACTCCTAAAGCAATAGACCGAATTGCAAGTGCTTATCACTGTTTGAAACGGCATTTGATAAGCTATCAATTACGTATAAAAAAATTACAATTTTTTGTTTAATTTTTAATCAGCATTTTTTTGAATTTTTGACGTGTAGTAAATCAAATTTTTCTGTCTTTTTAAGTCAAAATATTATACAGGGTGACTAAAAATTGTTTTGAAATAAAAGCAAATTGATGTTCCCTGTCAGAACTTGTTGCCAAGTAACAACAAGTCACGTGACTTTATAAAAAATGTTTATAATTAAATTTTGAGTTTCTCTACATTTTCAAGAATTATCCAACAATTAGAATTTTCATTTTCTAAATAGTTGTATTGTTATTATTTTTTATTATTGTTGTACTACGATTAAATAATATTTACATTTTATTTTTCCTTATAAGCCCCCCTCAGATAATTCAAATGATTCAGCAAAAATTTGAGTAATTTTTTTTTTTTTCATTATCATTTTTCAGCTTAAAAGTCCACTCCACTTTTTCAGATTAATTTCCTAAATCTCAAAGAAAATAAAATTCGCAAATTCCAAGGAACTCGTTTATTGCTTTATAACGTATTGTCATTTCTTAATCCTTGAATTCTATTTGACCATGACCATCATAAATTCAAGCCCGCATTTACGTAAATTCAATAAAAACATTTTCTTTATCCAAAGACACTGTAAAACAGGGCCCCCTTTGCATAACACCCGAATTTCACTCGGACCTTACATAACCCCTCATCCTCGAATCTGGAAAACCCATTTACACAACATCCGGAAAAAAGCGCTGGGGGGGCCTCAAAGGGCCGGAATTTTTGGCCCCATCACCGCTCATTACATAACCAAACTTTCTTCCTGCTTTCTCTCAGCGACTGTTTCCGCAAAAGTGGGGCACCCGGACCCCAGCATCAGTTCGCAGCAGGCTTAGAAACAGTTCGGTTGAATGCAAGAAAATGCACAGTTTGGCGGTTTAAGTGACGATTTTTTCAATTTTTTAAATAAAGGGTGAGTTATTAAAAATACGAGGGGGGCTCGGACACACTTTGCGTTGCGGTCAAGTGCAAAACTTGACCTAAATAAAATAATTAATAACTGTAACAGAAGAAAAATTAAGAAACTGTCTTCATTGATTTTAAAATACAAAAAATTTTTTTAGCCCCCCCTGTATATATTTTCTCGTGGAAATCTACAGTATCTATTAAAAGTAGTTCACCAGACAGTTATTGACCGAGATTTGTCTTCCGATTTTTTGCAAAGCCTCAATATATGCTAGAACGGTTTAATAATTAGCAGAGCGATAATAGATCCTTAAAAAAATAATTTAGTGGGACATCCTGTATATTAAAATAAATTAATTAGGTAGAAAAGTATAACTTTGTAATAAATAAATACAAAACGTCAGTGACCTACAATCTCGTACTTTCTATAGTGGTCCCCAAGTTTCAAAGTTCAAATATGCTATTAAAGAAATTTTGTGAAAACTTTCGAGAGTAATTTTCTAGAATTGTGAAAACAGTTGTTTTTTGGAATATTTCAAAACTAATTTTTCAAACACCTTGTATAATTTTCAAGTTCGGAATTACAGTTTTGCTATTTTAAAAGACTCAATTTTAATTCGTTTAAAAAACCGATTTTTTGGTTTTTACAGCCAAAAAAACCATTTTCAACAATCAAAAACCATTTTCAAGTAGCTGTAGTGCAAATTTAAACATACAGGTTACAAAATGGCGCATTTAATGCATTAAAACAGCCAAAATTAACTCAAAAACTCAAAAAAAACAGTCTCGACCGCAAAACCTATTTTTTATTTTTTAAATTTAGAAAACCATTTTCAAATACTTGTAGTTTAGTAGTTGTAATGTTCACTTGCTTATACAGGTAAAAAAAGACGCATTTAATACGATAGAAGAGTCAAAACTAACCCAAAAATTCAAAAAAACAGTTTCGACCTTTACTTTCATTACAAAACCAATTTTTTGTTTTTTAAAATTAAAAAACCATTTTTAGATATCTGTAGTTTAGTAGTTATAATGTCCACTTGATTATAAAAGTAAAAAAGGCGGATTTGATGCTTTAAAAGAGCCAAAACTAACCCAAAAACTCAAAAAACCGGTTTCGACCTTTTTTACAAAACTAATTTTTTTTTACAACTAAAAAACCATTTTCAGGTATATATACTGCAAATCTAAATATATATGTTAAAAAATAGCGCATTAAATGCGTTAGAACCAACCCAAAATCCCAAAAAACAGACTCATCTTTCCTCTTATTTTCAAAATAATTTTTCTGTTTTTTAAAATATAAAAACCATTTTTAAATACCTATAGATTAGTAGTTGTAATGTCCATTTAAACCCACAAATAAAAAAGGCGCATTTAATGCGTTAAAACAACCACAACAAACTCAACAGCCTAAAAACGGTTTTCGGCTTTGTACGCTCGGTTTTTGCTCTTTTTACAAAATTAATTTTTGTTTTTTACAATTAAAAAATCATTTTCAAGACTTTTTAGTGCAAATGTAAACATACAGGTTACAAAATGGCGCATTTAATGCGTTAAAACAGCCACAACAAACTCAACAACCTAAAAACGGTTTTCGGCTTTGTACGCTCGGTTTTTGCTCTTTTTACAAAATTAATTTTTTGTTTTTTACAATTAAAAAACCATTTTCAAGTCTTTGTAGTGCAAATGTAAACATACAGGTTACAAAATGGCGCATTTAATGCGTTAAAACAGCCACAACAAACTCAACAACCTAAAAACGGTTTTCGGCTTCGTACGCTCGGTTTTTGCTCCTTTTACAAAACTAATTTTTTGTTTTTTACAATTAAAAAACCATTTTCAAGTCTTTGTAGTGCAAATGTAAACATACAGATTACAAAATGGCGCATCTCATGCGTTAAAACAGCCACAACTTTCTCAAAAACCTAAAAACTGTTTTTAGCTAGGTGTGTTCGGTTTTTGCCTTTTTTACAAAACTATTTATTTGTTTTTTAATTTCGAAAAACCATTTTCAAGTGTCGATAGTGCAAATTTAAGTATACAGATTAAAAAATGGCGCAGTTAGTGCGTCAAAACAGCCAGTACTGACTCAAAAACCTTAAAAAAATTCTAGCTCTATGTGCTCAATCTTTGCCCATTTTACTAAACCAATTTTTAGTTTTTTATAATAAAAAAACTATTTTTAAGTATCTCTAGTGCTAATTTAAAAATACAGTTTTAAAAATGGCGCATTTAATGCGTCAAAGCAGCCAAAACTAACTTAGAAACCTAAAAACGGTTTCCAGCTTTGTGCGCTCGGCTTTTGCCCATTTTACAAAATTATTTTTTTGTTTTTTAAAATAAATAAACCATTTTTAAGTATCTGTACTACAAATTTAAACAAAGAGGTTAAAAAATGGCGCACTTAAAGCGTCAAAACAGCCACAACTGTCTTGAAAAACTAAAAACGAATTTCAGTTTTTTGTGTGCTTGACTTTTGCCCTTTTTTCAAAATTAATTTTATATTTTTAACAATTGGAAAACCATTTTCAAATAATTTTAGTGCAAATTTAAATATACAGTTTAAAAAATGGCACATTTAGTGCGTTAAAACTGTCACAACTGTATCAAAAACTTAAAACGGTTTTCGGCTGCGTGTGCTCGGCTTTTGTCTTTTTTTCAAAATTAATTTACAACTAAGACACTATTTTTAAATATCTGTTGTACAGATTTGAACCTACAGGTAGAAAAATGGCGCGTTTAGTGCCTTAAAACAGCCATGACTCACTTTGAAACCTAAAAATGGTATCTGGCTTTGTATGCTCACTTTTGCCTTTTTTACAAAATTATTTTTTTGGTTTTTATAATCAAAAAACCATTTTCAAGTATTTGTAGTGTAAATTTGAACATACAGGCTAGAAAATGGTGGATTTAATGCGTTAAAACAGCCACAACTAACCCAAAAACTGACAAATGACCACACCTTTTACAAAAGCAATTTTTTGTTTTTTAAAATCAAAAAACCAATTTCAAGTGTCTGTAGTTTAGTAGATGTAGTGTCTACGTAAATCAACAGATAAAAAAAGGCCGATTTGATGTGTTAAAACAGCCACAACAAGCCCTCAAAACCAAAAAACTGTCCTGGTGCGCTCGCTCTTCGTCCTCTTTAAAAAAATTATTTTTGAGACTATTACATCACCGATTTGAGATTTTTTCCGACATAGAACCCACTTCCTATTAAAAATCTAGTAGGTCATGTCCTTAAACTCTGCAATCCGAGCTGTCATGCATGGTAAATCGATCGAATCGGCCGTGCAATTCCGCCACGGCCAAATTATTTTTTTTTAACCAGAATTATGCCTTCTAATCCCCATTTCGGCGAATCTAGTGGACTAGCAGAAAGAGCGCGATAGTGATAGCACGTGCTTCACAGGTGGGGTAGTTTATGGTACCTCAGTTGGTTTAAATTGAGTCGCTGATACTAGAAGGCTGTGATTTTGTGAGTGCGCCTACTGCGATTTTTATGTGAGTAATTGGTGTGAGTGGTTAGCAGATGTGGTTTAGTGGTTGTAAAATTGATTTTTTATGTAGGCACAGGTTTGGGAATCAATAAATCTAATTTTGGTTTTAATGACGAGAGGGGAGTGGAAGAAAAAAAATTTTTTTCAGAGGATATTAACAATTGTATTTGCGTTGAAATAAAATAATTAAAATATGTTGACGAATTTAAATTCTTATCGGTTTAAGGAATAGATTAAAAGAATAATAACACATTTTAGTTAGTTAGTTATTTTTTAGTTATAGTTTATTAAATATTTATGAAGAAAAGCTATAATTGGTATATTTATTTTTTTTTATTTAAAAAGTATACATCAGATACTTTTAAAATTAATACACAGTGTTGCTAAGGTCATCATAAATACATAGTATTTTTTTTCGAAATTTTTGAATTGTTAGTTTTTTCATAAAAAATTAAAAAGTAAGTAGTTTATAAATTTTTTAAAAAATTCTAATTTTTGATACATTTTATTTTTTTGTGAAAAAACCGTACATCAGATTACATCCAAATTAATACACAGTGTTGCTAAAGTCACCATACACTCATGGCATTTTTTTCAAAATTTTGGAATTTTTAGTTTTTCTATAAAAAAATTAAGAATTTAGTTAGTTTATTACATATTAAAAAAGCTATAATTGGTATATTTAATTTTTTTATTTAATAACGGTACATCAGATACTTTTAAAACTAATACACGGTGTTGCTAAGGTCCTTATAAATCCATAGTATTTTTTCCAAAATTTTTGAATTGTTAGTTTTTCCATAAAAAATTAAAAAGTAGGTAGTTTATAATTTTTTTAAAAAATACTAATTTTTGGTTCTTTTTTTTTAATTTAAAAACGGTCTTTCAAATTATTTTCAAATTAATACACAGTTTTGCCAAAATCATCATACACTCATGGTATTTTTTTCAAAATTTTAGAATTTTTAGTTTTTCTATAATAAAATTAAGAATTTAGTTAGTTTATTACATATTAAAAAAAACTATAGTTGGTATATTTAATTTTTTTATTTAATAACGGTACATCAGATACTTTTAAAATTAATACACGGTATTGCTAAGGTCCTTATAAATCCACAGTATTTTTTTCAAAATTTTTGAATTGTTAGTTTTTCCATAAAAAATTAAAAAGTAGGTAATTTATAAATTTTTTAAAAAATACTAACTTTTGGTTCATTTTATTTTTTTAGTTAAAAACGGTCTTTCAAATTATTTTCAAATTAATACACAGTGTTGCTAAAGTCACCATACACTCATGGCATTTTTTTCAAAATTTTGGAATTTTTAGTTTTTCTATAATAAAATTAAGAATTTAGTTAGTTTATTACATATTAAAAAAGCTATAATTGGTATATTTAATTTTTTTATTTAATAACGGTACATCAGATACTTTTAAAACTAATACACGGTGTTGCTAAGGTCCTTATAAATCCATAGTATTTTTTTCAAAATTTTTGAATTGTTAGTTTTTCCATAAAAAATTAAAAAGTAGGTAGTTTATAATTTTTTTAAAAAATACTAATTTTTGGTTCTTTTTTTTTAATTTAAAAACGGTCTTTCAAATTATTTTCAAATTAATACATAGTGTTGCCAAAATCATCATACACTCATGGTATTTTTTTCAAAATTTTTGAATTGTTAGTTTTTCCATAAAAAATTAAAAAGTAGGTAATTTATAAATTTTTTTAAAAATACTAACTTTTGGTTCATTTTATTTTTTTAGTTAAAAACGGTCTTTCAAATTATTTTCAAATTAATACACAGTGTTGCTAAAGTCACCATACACTCATGGCATTTTTTTCAAAATTTTGGAATTTTTAGTTTTTCTATAAAAAAATTAAGAATTTAGTTAGTTTATTAAATATTATAAAAAGCTATAATTGGTATATTTATTTATTTTTTTATTTAAAAAATACACCAGATACTTTTAAAATTAATACACAGTGTTGCTAAGGTCATCATAAATACACAGTATTTTTTTCAAAATTTTTGAATTGTTAGTTTTTTCATAAAAAATTAAAAAGTAAGTAGTTTATAAATTTTTTAAAAAATTCTAATTTTTGATACATTTTATTTTTTTGTAAAAAAACCGTACATCAGATTACATTCAAATTAATACACAGTGTTGCTAAAATCCCCATACACTCATGGTATTTTTTTCAAAATTTTGGAATTTTTAGTTTTTCTATAAAAAAATTAAAAATTTAGTTAGTTTATTACATATTAAAAAAAAGCTATATTTGGTATATTTAATTTTTTTATTTAATAACGGTACATCAGATACTTTTAAAACTAATACACGGTATTGCTAAGGTCCTTATAAATCCACAGTATATTTTTCAAAATTTTTGAATTGTTAGTTTTTCCATAAAAAATTAAAAAGTAGGTAGTTTATAAATTTTTTAAAAAATACTAATTTTTGGTACATTTTATTTTTTTAGTTAAAAACGGTTTTTCAAATTATTTTCAAATTAATACACAGTGTTGCCAAAATCATCGTACACTCATGGTATTTTTTTCAAAATTTTAGAATTTTTAGTTTTTCTATAATAAAATTAAGAATTTAGTTAGTTTATTACATATTAAAAAAAGCTATAATTGGTGTATTTAATTTTTTTATTTAATAACGGTACATCAAATACTTTTAAAATTAATACACGGTATTGCTAAGGTCCTTATAAATCCACAGTATTTTTTTCAAAATTTTTGAATTTTTAGTTTTTCTATAAAAAAATTAAGAATTTAGTTAGTTTATTACATATTAAAAAAGCTATAATTGGTATATTTAATTTTTTTATTTAATAACGGTACATCAGATACTTTTAAAACTAATACACGGTATTGCTAAGGTCCTTATAAATCCACAGTATTTTTTTCAAAATTTTTGAATTGTTAGTTTTTCCATAAAAAATTAAAAAGTAGGTAGTTTATAAATTTTTTAAAAAATACTAATTTTTGGTCCATTTTATTTTTTTATTTAAAAACGGTCTTTCAAATTATTTTCAAATTAATACACAGTGTTGCTAAGGTCATTATAAATTCATAGTATTTTTTTCAAAATTTTTAAATTGTTAGTTTTTCCATAAAAAATTAAAAAGTAGGTAGTTTATAAATTTTTAAAAAATTCTAGTTTTTGACACATTTTATTTTTTTGTGAAAAAACGGTACATCAGATTACTTTCAAATTAATACAGAGTATTACCAATGTCATCATAGACACCAGATATTTTTTTCAAAATTTTTGAATCACTAGTTTTTTTTTAAATTGAAATTAATAAATCTAATTTTGAAAAAGGAAGGTAACAAAAAAAATTTCAGAGAACATTAACAAATTGTATTTGCATTGTTATAAAATAATTGAAATTTGTTGACGAATTTAAATTCTTATCTGTTTAAGGAATAGATTAAAAGGATAATAACGCATTTTTATTGTTGCTATTTAAATTTTAAATATTTAGATAAATCGGTTTTAGACTAGAACTAATTTCGGTATTTTAAGTAAAAATTCTTCTTGCAGAACACTAAATTTGTAAAAGAGAATTTATTATTGATGTCCTACTTATCTTAGGAAAAGTTTTTAGTTATTTAAGACAAGAAAGAGTAACTTTTTCCATATTTTTTAAACAATTTTATTCATTGGAAATTTATTTAAACAAATCGCGTGAAAGTTTATAATAAAATGAGGCAAAATCCAAGACGTGTGGGAGGTAATTGACCTAAATTCTAGATGAGTAGTGTCCAGCCGTCCTTAAATCTGTGCTCTCTGTATACGTGTTGTTCGCACGATTTTAAATTTTCTAAAAATCGACTAAACTCACTTTTTTTATATAGAATCTGTGAAAATGGGCGTACCAAAACCTCAACACCCCTTCTACTCATCTCACCCCTTCAACAACAACTACATGTACAACACATCGCTGACACCTCCCTCAATCTCCAGTTTTTACAACGACGCTCAAATCTTTATAACCGGAGCTACTGGATTCGTTGGAAAAGCCCTCGTTGAGAAATTACTCCGGACATGTGATAACCTCGACTGTCTTTATATCCTGATGCGGCCAAAACGCGGCATGAGTATTGAACAACGGCTGAAAGAGTTGCTCAAAAATCCGGTGTTTAACCGTATTAGAGAGAAAAATCCCTCTGTGTTTGATAAAGTTAGAGCTGTGGCGGGTGATGTGGCTGCACCGAATTTGGGATTGTCGGATTCTGATAAAGATAAAATCGTTGAAGGTGTTAACATCGTGTTTCATTCAGCAGCCACAGTCAAGTGAGTAGAAAATTGATAATTCGCGAGGGAATTTTAATGTTTTTTGGTAGGTTTAACGAGGATTTGAAGAATGCAGTTACTTTGAATACGCTTGGGACGAAACGGGTGCTTGATCTTTGCCAGGAAATGAAGAATTTGAAGAGTTTTGTACATGTTTCAACGGCTTATAGTAATTCGGATAAATATACTGTGGAAGAAGTCGTTTATCAGCCTCCACATGATCCTAATGCTGTTATTAACAGTATTGAGGTTTTGCCGAAAGAGGGAATTGATGTTTTAGCCAAAAAGCTTCTGGTTAGTAAAGTTGAACTGTTCAAAAAAAATTTTTTTGGAAAAAATATTGTATGTCTATGATGACCATAGTTTTGGTTGGTTTTATTTTTTTTATGAACAAACGGTAAATCGGATTATTTTCAAATTAATACAAAATATAACCAAAGTCATTATAGACCTACAGTATTTTTTTCAAAATTTTTAAAGTGTCATTTTTTCTATAAAAAATAAAAAGCAGCTAGTTTATAATTTTTTAAAAAATATTAATTTTTGATACATTTTATTTTTTTTATTTCAAAACGCTATATCAGATTATTTTCAAATTAATCCAGAGTATTTCCAAGGTCACTGTAAATCCACGGTATTTTTTTCAAAATTTATGAACTTCTAGTTTTTCTATAAAAAAATGAAGAATTTAGTTAGTTTATTAAATATTAAAAAAACTGTATTTAGTACATTTTATTTTTTTATGTCAAAACGGTACATCAGATAATTTTCAAATTAATCCACAGTGTTGCCAAGGTCACCGTAAACCTATGGTATTTTTTTCAAAATTTATGAACTTCTAGTTTTTCTATAAAAAAATGAAGAATTTAGTTAGTTTACTAAATATTAAAAAAACTGTTTTTAGTACATTTTATTTTTTTATGTAAAAACGGTACATCAGATAATTTTCAAATTAATCCACAGTGTTGCCAAGGTCACCGTAAACCTATGGTATTTTTTTCAAAATTTATGAACTTCTAGTTTTTCTATAAAAAAATGAAGAATTTAGTTAGTTTACTAAATATTAAAAAAAACTGTTTTTAGTACATTTTATTTTTTTATGTAAAAACCGTACATTAGATAATTTTCAAATTAATCCACAGTGTTGCCAAGGTTACTGTAAATCCACGGTATTTTTTTCAAAATTTATGAGCTTCTAGTTTTTCTATAAAAAAATGAAGAATTTAGTTAGTTTACTAAATATTAAAAAAACTGTTTTTAGTACATTTTATTTTTTTATGTAAAAACCGTACATTAGATAATTTTCAAATTAATCCACAGTGTTGCCAAGGTTACTGTAAATCCACGGTATTTTTTTCAAAATTTATGAGCTTCTAGTTTTTCTATAAAAAAATGAAGAATTTAGTTAGTTTACTAAATATTAAAAAAACTGTTTTTAGTACATTTTATTTTTTTATGTAAAAACGGTACATCAGATAATTTTCAAATTAATCCACAGTGTTGCCAAGGTCACCGTAAACCTATGGTATTTTTTTCAAAATTTATGAACTTCTAGTTTTTCTATAAAAAAATGAAGAATTTAGTTAGTTTACTAAATATTAAAAAAACTGTTTTTAGTACATTTTATTTTTTTATGTAAAAACGGTACATCAGATAATTTTCAAATTAATCCACAGTGTTGCCAAGGTCACTGTAAATCCACGGTGTTTTTTTCAAAATTTATGAACTTCTAGTTTTTCTATAAAAAAATGAAGAATTTAGTTAGTTTACTAAATATTAAAAAAACTGTTTTTAGTACATTTTATTTTTTTATGTAAAAACGGTACATCAGATAATTTTCAAATTAATCCACAGTGTTGCCAAGGTCTCTGTAAATCCATGGTATTTTTTTCAAAATTTATGAACTTCTACTTTTTCTAGAAAAAAGTGGAGAATTTGGTTAGTTTATTAAATATTAAAAAAGAAATTTTTTGAAACATTTTATTTATTTATGTAAAAATGGTACACCGGATGATTTCCAAATTAATACACAATATTACTAAGGTCATCGTGGACCCATGGTATTTTTTTCAAAATTTTTGAACTTCCAGTTTCTTCATAAAAAAAATAAAAACTGTAATTTTTGTAATTTTTTCTAGGGGAAGCACCCAAATACATATACTCTAACCAAAGCCATGGCCGAGCACTTGGTTCTGGAGAGCTCCTCCCAAATCCCTGCTGCTGTCGTACGCCCCTCTATAAGTAAGTTTTTTCTTACCTCCCTATATTTCCTAACTTTCTTATTACAGTTACAGCCGCTTGGAAAGAACCCTACCCAGGATGGGTCGATAACGTAAGTGGAATCACGGGAATATTCATGGAATGTGGCCGAGGTACCATCAAAAGTATAATCTGCGATGAAAAATGTACCATGGACTTAATTCCGGTCGATATTGTGGTCAATACGATAATCACAGCAGCGTGGCATACCGCAGCTCACCCATCAAACACCATGAGGGTATACAACTGTACCAGTGGTACAGTGAATCCAATCACGTGGAAGGAATTCGGGAGATTAACCCATAAGTATTGGCTGGAGTTCCCGAGTAAATACGTCACGTGGTATCCAGGATTCACGTATCGGACGAATCGGGTGATGCACGTGATCTGCGCTCATTTGTTTCATTTATTACCATCGGCCTTCTTGGATGTGTTTTTGTATTGCACCAAGCAAAAGCCTATGTAAATCTCAAAAAAAAATTTTTTTGAAAAATCTAATTTTTCTATTTTTTTAGAATGTTAAAAATCAGTCGAAAATTCTATAGTGCCCTCGATGCTGGTAAATTCTTCTCAACAAATCAATGGGACTTCAAAATGTCTACAATGGGTTCACTTGTTAGTGCAGTTCATGATACTGAAGATGGCGACAATTTTGAAATTGACATGACAGCTGAAAATGGCTTCAATTGGAATTTTTACGTCAAAGATTTTATTCTAGGAGTGAGACAATACGTTCTTAAAGATGACATGAGCAGTCTACCAAATGCCAAAGTCAAATTAAACAGGTAAAATTCAGGTGTTAGAAAAAATACAGTATGGTACACGTATCTAATTTCAGATTGTACTGGTTCCAGAAAGTATTTCAAGCGCTCACAATATACACTTTAGTCAAATTGGCCTTACACCAATGTACTTAGTACAATTTAGTGAAGTGTCTTAAGAGAAAAATCAATTATTTTTTCAACGGACAAAAATATGACAAGTATTTAGAATTTATTAAATATCTTACTTTATTTATTCTAGTTTTAATTTGTATAACACTAACATTGGATAAGGTTTATGTTGATAATAAAATTTGTATCACCGCAAAAACCAATTTTATTTTATCACCCGTTGTAAAAATATGATTTTGAAACATTTTTGATGCTAGATGGCGCTCCTTCAAACTGATAGTGTCACTAGATGGCGACACATACAATTCTAAGAATTTGACAATTTTCCGACAATTATCTACTAACTAAACTTTGAAAAACGTTTTTATTATATTAAAAAAAAATACCAACTCAAATATACGCTTGTAGTCCAAAAATAGTTTTTAAAAAAGTTTTTTTACTCACTAGATAGCGCCACTATTGAAACCACTAAAATCGAGAATCTAGTTTTTTCTTTTTGTTGTGTTGGTTAATAATTAGGTGCGTCTCTTTATAAAATATTAAATTAGAAAGTTGTAAAGCTTGGCAAAAGTTAGTTTCGTACTACAAAATAGTTTACATATTTAATTAAAATCCCACTTTTGTAATTAATTGGCTAGGCTTGATTTAAGTTGGTACTGGTCATGTGACATTGACACCTGTCAAATTTCAAATTCGTGACTCAATGACGTATAGTAAACAGTAAATAATCTGTGGTAAATAATTTTCTCAGGTTCTGTATTTATTTTTATTTATTGGCTGAACAGAAGAACTGGCTGAAGCAGTAAGTAAATTTAAGATTATATTATTTTCTACTATATTTTTTGAATTTGAGGTTATGATGAGAACTAAAATATATGGTGTTAGTATGGAGGATGTAGAAAAACTTCGACAATTTCAGTTTTTATTGATGAAAAAAAAATTCGGTATCAAGACATTTAATAAAATGGCGTTTCTGGCCTACGTGCAATTAAAAAGTGATATTATTCTAAATCCTTTAATTACACGAATTGCAGTTATAAACTCTAACATTCAATTAGATGATGGATCTATAATAATTTCAAAAAATCGAATATTCAGAATTACCAGGAATGATAAAAACGTGATGATAAGACTAAATCGACCGTTATTAAGATTTGGGACCTTCATCAGTTTTGATTTTACCAACGGCGATAAAATACAAGATTTTTTAAACGCCGTGGGCGAAATTGAATATGTTGAAAGGTGAGACAACTTCAACAACTCAAAACAATTAAATTGTTTTTCTGATAATTGTTTAATTGTTGCAGTGACAGTAGTAGCGAGGATACGGATACTCCACCTAATTCAGAATCGCCACAATCTTCTGAATGATTATTTTTCATAATAATTAATTAGTTAGTTTATAATAATTAATTTCATTTAAATTCAATTTCAATTTTTTCAATCAAATAAGTAATTAAATTATTAAAAAATCTGGTATTGTATTATTCTAAAGAGAACATATTTTATTACATATTATTTTTTGTGTGAGATTTTCTTCGTGTCCTGTGTGAATTAGGTGATAAAATTTTCGGGAATTTTCAGGACATAATGTTTATTGAGAAATTTTGGGTCAACAACGTTTCGAAAGTGTATACTTTCTTTTTCAAGTTGGATATACTTAAAAATTAGGAATAAATATCATTTTGTGTGATGAGGTTATGTTGCACCTCCAATCTGCAAGTAATTACGGGTTGTTGTTTTATGAATTGGATGAATATTTCTACTTACTATTTATATTGTGGCAAAATATTTGGTGGTCCAACATACCGTTTGATGTTACAATTACAATTTTGGATAGGACATGTTGTGGGTGAGTGAACCTCTGTCAACCATAGACAACAAGACAACTGTCAACCGTCATTGAAACCACCAGTGTTGCCAGACTAACAAAATTTTTATCTCGCCATGTGCACACGAAAATCCCGTTTTTATGTAAAAAATCCCGCGGATTTTCAAATTTCTTGCTTCCATTAAAATAACTAAAAAAAGTAATGTCTTTTGTTCTTTTTTGTTCTTTGTTTGTTCTTAAAATGTCCCGCAAAATCGGGATAATCCCGGTCATCTGGCAACACTGGAAACCACTAAAATCGAGAATCTAGTTGTTTCTTTTTGTTATGTTGGTGAATAATTAGGTACGTCTCTTTATAAAAAATTAAATTTGAAAGTTTAAAGCTTGACAAAAGTTAGTTTTGTACTAGAAAATTGTTAAGATATTCAATTAAAACACCTCTTTTGTAATTTATATACTAGGCTTTATTAAGGTTGGTACTGGTCACGTGACATTGACATCTGTCAAATTTCAAATTCGTGAAACGTGGACAAATTTTCCGTGAAAAATGGGTGAAAACGCGAAAATTTTAGTAACTGGGGGCTCAGGACTTGTGGGAAAAGCAATTCAGACTGTAATTGAAGACGAGAAAAGAAGTGACGAGACGTGGATTTTTGTTAGCAGCAAAGATGCAAATTTATGGTAAACTCTTTATTTTCCGACATTTTTACTAAACACAGAGTTTCAGCGACTTAGATTCGACGAAAAAACTGTTTGAGAAGCATAAACCGACTCATGTTATCCATTTAGCCGCTATGGTTGGGGGGCTATTTCATAATATGAGCCACAACTTGGATTTCTTGGTAAACAGATAATTCACAGTTTTTTAGCCACAAAACACGTTATTTGGGGTTTCAGAAGAGTAATTTACAAATGAACAGCAACGTACTTGAAGTCAGCCACGAAATGGGGGTCAAGAAAGTCGTTTCATGTCTCTCAACTTGTATTTTTCCTGATAAGACTACGTACCCTATTGATGAGACAATGGTACTGTTTTTAAAAACTTACTTGTCGTTAATTTCACAGTTTTAGATACATAACGGCCCCCCACATCCCTCAAATTTCGGTTATAGTTACGCTAAACGTATGATAGATATTCTAAACAGAGCTTATCACGAGCAACACAACTGCCAGTTCACTTCTGTAGTTCCGTGTAATGTATTTGGCCCCCATGATAACTACAATCTTGAATCAAGTCATGTAATTCCGGGTTTAATCCGAAGATTACATGACGTTATGGAAGCAGGGGGCTCTAGTTTTACTGTTTTGGGTACAGGAAAGCCACTGAGACAGTTTATCTATTCCCTTGATTTGGCAAAACTGTTTTTATGGGTTTTACGAGAGTATAATGAGATTGAACCAATTATTTTATCAGGTTTTGTTAGGTTGTCAGAAGTGAGGTTATGTGCCTTAATTTTGATTTTTTTACAGTTGATGAGGCGTCTGAAGTGTCAATTAAGCAATTAACTGAAGAATTAGCTAAAGCTTTCGATTTTAAAGGCGAAATTGTTTATGATACGACAAAAGCTGACGGTCAATATAAAAAAACTGCAAGTAATGCGAAACTACGGAAATATTTGCCAGATTTTGAGTTTACTCCGTTTTCGGTTGCGATAAAAGAGAGTGTTGATTGGTATAAATCTAATTATAAAAATGCAAGAAATTAATAAATAGGAATTTAAAAAAAAATGTGACGTCAGCCACTTCCTTCAAATTCTTGTCAAAAGTGAGGTTATGTGTATTTATTTTTGATTTTTCCTAGTTGATAACAGTGTTAATTAAGCATTTAACTGAATAATTTACTCGTGTTTCCGGTTGCGATAAAAAAGAGTATAATTGATACAAATCTGATTACAAAAATGCAAGAAATTAATAATTAAAAAAAATTGTTACATTAGTCACTTCCTTAAATCCGCCATCTTGACATGTCACTCCGCCATTAAAGATGGCTTTTTTGAAATAACTCAAAAAAATGCGTTAAAATGTATCACAGTTTTGTGTTTTTTCTAATTTTAAGTTTATTTAGTAGTTTAAGATGTAAGTATTGTGTTTTTTGCTCTTTTTTGATGAAATTTTTGACACTAAATTTTTTGAGGTTAGGTAATCCCGAGCTCACTTTAAAAATAATCAAAAGCACTGAAGACTCATTTACTCCTGTTTCTGCAGTTGTTGAAGAGAAAGCCGGTGCGAATTTTTCATTACTCTGTGATTTAGTGTCTTCCAAAACCAATAGTAATTATTATGACTTTCAAATCTCTTGGATTAAGCAATCAAACGATTTGAGGTACCCTAAACTGTCTTAAAACTCTTATTTTAACTGTTTTTGTTAACAGATTCTGGCGCGAACATGACTCAAGTGATAACACCAGCTCGAAAAAAATGTACTCAATTCTTAAACCCAGTGAAATGAATAAAGCAATAAAACACTTCTATCCGTTAAAATCCGAAGATGGGGGCCGTTATCTTTGTGTTAGTCTTAAATATAATCTCTTGAAAGGTGTTGAAGTTGTTGTGAGAGATGAGAAGCCTCAAATTAAAGAGCGTCCTTTTTTCCAAGAAACTTTCTTTTGTAGTGAACAAATGTTTCACTGTGCTAATGGAATTTGTATTTTTAAGCATTATGCTTGTGATGGAATTGTTGATTGTACTGATGGTTCAGATGAGAGTTTTGGAACTTGTAATGGGGATCCTTGTAAAGATAAATTGCAGTGTGAGGATGGCAGATGTATTCCTACAAGTTGGTGTTGTGACAGGCATCATGACCCTAATTGTACTGTTACGAATCGGCCTAAATGTTGTCAAGTTTTGTCAGATTGTGAGTTGCTAAATTAATTCTGTAATTATAATTTTTTTTTGCGGTTTTTATAGCGTATGAAGAGATGGAATATGGCTCAGCTACAGTAGCACAAAGTCATAATGGGGCCCGATATCTTTTTATAACAATATGTAAGTAAAAAATCAATTATTTGCGGTAAATTAATTCAAGGTAAATTGGGGTTTGTTTGGGAAAATTTACATTACATACTTGAACTAATCTCAAGGTTTTTATGTTGAATAACAAAACAGGAATTGAAATGAGGCTATTTTAAAAAAAGACTACACATAAGACAGCTAATTTAAAAAAAAACAAGTTTTGAAGAAATTTGGAAATAACGAGTGACTATTAATATTTCAGTTTAGAGTAGACAGTAACTTTAACCACAAAACTGTCAATTAAACATAATCTAAATATTTACTTTACGATTCGTTTTATTTTTCAGGTACTCTTTGTATTCTCTTCGTGATTTTATTATTTTTGGTGCTTGCATCTCGAGTAGTTTTAATGGCCCGGAAGTCAGATCTTGATCATCATTCAACATCCCCAAATCCGTCAAATATCGAAACAATAGGTTTACATAATCAAACATCTCTTCTTTCTTGTGATGTATTTACATATCAAAATACAACAACGCCTTCAAATACTCATCATATCATTGATAATTGTGATGTTTCTGATCCTTTATTATTTACTGAAGAGGATCAACCACCTTCATATATAGATGTAATAACAGGACAAAATACTGGAATGAATTTAAATGAACCACCACCACCATACACTAGCAGAGAGGTTCTTAATGTTCCTGATGATAAAAATGAAACAGAGAATTAATTGCATTCCTCTGTTTTTTTTTTTTGGGTTGAGTATTTTTTTTTTCAATTATTTCAAGTATTTTTGTGTTTGTACTATATTATTATTTTTAATGTATATAGGAAGATGTTTTTAGGATTTTTTTAGGAACGAAACGACAATACTAGACTGTATTTCAATTAGTACAAACTGATTTTATCAAAATTATATATTTTAGTAAATAAAGTGAGTTTTTATAACCTTTAAAAAGTCGAAATAGCCTGAAGATTCAACAGAGAACGTCATTTCACAGTCTAAAATTAGTAAATAAAACAACTAGTGACGTCAGAGAGGCTACTCTTTTTTTTTAATTCACTCTAAAACGTTTTCATTACGTTAAAAACTCGAAGTAGTGTGAATATTTAACAGAGCAAGATTTTTCACAGTCTAAAAATTAGTAAATAAAACAATTAGTGACGTCAGAGAAGCCACTTACTGTTTTTTAATAGAAGAAAATGTTTGTCTTACTTTAAACAGTCGAAGTAGCATGAAGATTCAACAGAGAACGTTTTTTTACAGTCTAAAATTAGTAAATAAAACAACTAGTGACGTCAAGAGAGGCTACTCTTTTTTTTTTAATTGACTTTAAAACGTTTTTATTACGTTAAATAGTTGAAGTAGCGTGAAGATTTAACAGAGAACGTTTTTTCACAGTCTAAAACTAGTAAATAAAACAATTAGTGACATCAGAGAAGCCACTTACTGTTTTTTAATAGAAGAAAATGTTTGTCTTACTTTAAACAGTCGAAGTAGCATGAAGATTCAACAGAGAACGTTTTTTCACAGTCTAAAAATTAGTGAATAAAACAACTAGTGACGTCAGAGAGGCTACTCTTTTTTTTAATTGACTCTAAAACGTTTTTATTACGTTAAAAAGTCGAAGTAGCGTGAAGATTTAACAGAGCAAGATTTTTCACAGTCTAAAAATTAGTAAATAAAACAATTAGTGACGTCAGAGAAGCTACTTACTTTTTTTTAATTAAAGAAAACGTTTGTCTTACTTTAAACAGTCGGAAGTAGCATGAAGATTCAACAGAGAACGTTTTTTTACAGTCTAAAATTAGTAAATAAAACAACTAGTGACGTCAAGAGAGGCTACTCTTTTTTTTTAATTGACTTTAAAACGTTATTATTACGTTAAATAGTTGAAGTAGCGTGAAGATTTAACAGAACGTTTTTTCACAGTCTAAAACTAGTAAATAAAACAATTAGTGACATCAGAGAAGCCACTTACTGTTTTTTAATAGAAGAAAATGTTTGTCTTACTTTAAACAGTCGAAGTAGCATGAAGATTCAACAGAGAACGTTTTTTTTACAGTCTAAAAATTAGTAAATAAAACAACTAGTGACGTCAGAGAGGCTACTCTTTTTTTTAATTGACTCAAAACGTTTTTATTACGTTAAATAGTTGAAGTAGCGTGAAGATTTAACAGAGAACGTTTTTTCACAGTCTAAAACTAGTAAATAAAACAATTAGTGACATCAGAGAAGCCACTTACTGTTTTTTAATAGAAGAAAATGTTTGTCTTACTTTAAACAGTCGAAGTAGCATGAAGATTCAACAGAGAACGTTTTTTTACAGTCTAAAATTAGTAAATAAAACAACTAGTGACGTCAGAGAGGCTACTCTTTTTTTTAATTGACTCAAAACGTTTTTATTACGTTAAATAGTTGAAGTAGCGTGAAGATTTAACAGAGAACGTTTTTTCAGTCTAAAACTAGTAAATAAAACAATTAGTGACATCAGAGAAGCCACTCACTGTTTTTTAATTAAAGAAAACGTTTGTCCTACTTTAAACAGTCGAAGTAGCATGAAGATTCAACAGAGAACGTCTTTTCACAGTCTAAAAATTAGTAAATAAAACAACTAGTGACGTCAGAGAGGCTACTCTTTTTTTTTAATTGACTCTAAAACGTTTTTATTACGTTAAAATGTTGAAGTAGCGTGAAGATTTAACCGAGAAAGACTTGTCACAGTCTAAGATTAATAAATTTTATTTTATAAATATATAAACAAACAACTAGTGACGTCAGCGAGTCACTCATTTTTCCTAAATTGAACCAAGCATCTCTTTCAGTTTGTTCCTAACTTGAAAAAGAATTTTTTATGTGAAATTTGCAACTTGAGAGTAATAAATAACCTCAAAACGTGATATAAATCACGAATTCTTCATTGCGTGTCTACACCTACTATGTCAGAAGTGGGATTGAACCTCTTGAATATTGAATTTTGTAAGTTTTTACGCAATTTGAGACTTCTACGTATTTAAAAATTTTTAATTGGGTTGTTATAACGAGTTGAAATTTATTCTCAACTGACCTCTTTCAGTTTACGAAGTTAAATTAGTAGGGTTGGAAGAGTTCTAATGGGAAAAATGATCTCCGGATTAAATTTTTTTAATGAATGTTTGTGTTTATTTGGTTGCATAATTTCTAGGGTATCAGATAATGGAGATAATTTCAGGATTTCATTTTCGTTGTTGTTATAACCTTTGACATAATCCAATGTATAGTGTCTTAATGAGTTGTATTGTTTGACCTAAAACTAAATATCCGGCCTCGTTGAGATGAAAAGTTCATAATTCTGCTGAATTTCAGCCGGTTTTTTATTGGTTTTTGCCTTTTTTTATCAGTTTATTTAAATTTTAAACGATTAACGTTTAAAGAGAGTTTAAAAATTGTAAATAAATATGACGTGTTAAGTCTTTTTGAGTTAGAAAAACTGTCAAAACACATAAATAGATATACATTTTTGACAGATAAATTTCAAAAGAGTTGTTGAATAGTTGGAAGTGGTTGGTATGCGTGGTTTTCTGTTAATTCTAATCTAGAAAATACACTATACTTACATAAAGATGAGTTTTAAGAAAAATCGATGTGAAATGACATTCAAAATTTTGAATACAAAATTATAAATTAAAACAGAGATCAACAATTTTAACAAAGTCATAAACTGTATATAAAGACTTACTTAAAGCATCTTCTTCTGCCACAACTGTTGGGTGGCGAATCCCCTCCTTCTGCTTCTTTCGAACTTACTTTTTATCCTGAAATTGGTGCTTCTTCTTCTGCCTTATGTGGCGAGTCCCCTCTGCTTCTTTCGGACCTACCTTTAATCCAGATTTCCAGCGATGTCTCCTGTTTTGTCCCATATTTTGTTTAATAATTAATAATAAATAAAAGTAGGCAGCTTTGAGCCGATGCGATGCGTCCTGTTCGAGAGCTGACACACGACTGATTTCAAAACAATGAAAAATAACAATAAATTTACAAAAGACAACAAAAAATGTCTGTTATATCACCGAATGTCGAAGCGCCTTTGTGTTTTTTAGTAATAAATCATCGTATTATGTAAGTAATTAGTTCAAATAATAAATTAAAAATGTATTTAAATAATTAGGTACAAAAACAAGATGTTTGGAGTCTTGTTCTCAATTTAAATCTAATCACGAAAATGCACTGAAAAGGCAATAATTAATTTTGTTTAAACAAATGAGACTAAACATTGTTTAACCAGCAGCGTTATTATTAATTGAAAGGTGAGGTCATAAATCTCTTGTCAATATTTTACGCAATCACAAAAAAAACTGTTTACATTTTCTAAAGTCTCAGTTTATATATAGGGTGTCCCAATTTTGTTTCTATTGCAAGTCCTAGTTTATCTACGGGTGTACCAATTTTATTTATACATTATTTTACCTCAAGTGTTACAAAGTCACCTCTGGAATTTATTTTTTTAACTCTCTAAAATCTTGAAAGAAATATGTCAAAAACAAGTCAAACACAATTTTAAATTTTCCTGCGTTTTTATTTTAATAATTATTAATTTACATAAAACAATCGAAAAAAAAAATAGTTTGGACTACATTCTTAAATAGACTTTCCACAACTGTGCGCCATCTTTTTTTCATAAAATTATTTAATTTTGACAGTATTTGTCAATTTTTATTTGTATTTGACAAATTTTAACGACTTTTGTCTTTTTATATCAGTTTTTGGCAATATTTGTCACATTTTTTGCAATTTTTGACAGCTTTTATAGTTTCTGACAGTTTAAAATCAATTTTTGACAATTTCTCAGTTGTTTGAACACAGTTTTTGTCAATTTTATTTAGTGTTTTGGCTTGCTAGTACTTGACACACTTATTATTTTATACAGTGTTGTGGCGCCCTGGCTAATCTCTATCAAGTCTTGCTTGATTAACCAAAAACGAATTTGTAGACTTTTTTAGACTCAATAAATAATAATAATATTTAAAAGAACGTGACTTTGTTTAGTGGTATCGTGAATATTTGAGAGAGAAAACTTTATATCATGACAACTTTGTTTCAGTATACTACCAACTGTTTCACCAATTTTTCGATCAATTTCAGAACGTAGCTATTTTTTATTTTTTTGAATAAAATATATTGTATTTATTATAGATTCTTTCAATATATTGTTGTAATTAATCCATTATTTATAGTTAAACATTCAGTAATAAATAACGAAACATATTACCATTAAATTTAAATTAGAACACCCACATATACAATTGGAAATGTAGTTAATAAATCAATGCAATTGTTAATAAAAATAAAATAGAAAAATTTCCCTTTTTACACTTGACTAGTCTTATCAATCCTTTAATAGATAACAAATTTTTTTCGCTTAAACAGTTCAGTAAGTTAATTGATATATTTACGTCCTATTTTAGGATCCATTCAAAAAATTTACTCTCGTGTGCTATAAATAGTTTTTTTTTCTTGTTCTTAATTTCTCCAAAACTTGCTTATCTTCCTCGTTGTAGAATTCGAGCTGGACTACGTCATTTCCTGGGGTTGCACTGCGCCATTCCGGGGGCTTTTATTACTCTGCAACCCCACGCAAACTCTCCTCCTGTTTTACACTAAACAAAACGACAAGCTTTTCCGCCTATTGCCAACATAATGCGACGGAAAAAATCAAGAGAGTAACAAACAGAAATGTTACCGCACTTTTCTAATTAAAAAAAAAACGTTCGCAATTGATTTATGACAGTTGCGAAGGTTGTGGCGGCGGAGAAAACCTCTTAAAAATTTCGCTCAGTACAGTCGGTTGACAAAAATTGATGAAATTTGTTAAAAAAGCTGTCAAAAAGTAACGAAAACTGTAAAAAACAAACGAAAATTAGTTACAACTATCAGAAATACACCAGAATTCTCTAAACTGAATAATAAAATGTCTAATTTTAGTAAAACTAAAAAATTGCGAAAACTGACAAACAAGTTGTCAAAAACTGACAAAAACCAATTAAGAAAAAATTGTTACATTTTTTTCAATGACAGATAAAAACGACATAAAGAGACAAAAACGGTTAAAAATTAAAAAAATTGTCTAAAAAACGAAACAATAAAACCTTGACAAAATTGGTAAAATTGACAAACAACTGGAAAAACTGTCTAAAACCGACGAAAACTAATTGGCAAAAATTGTCAAAAAATAAAAAAAAATTTAGTTTAGTAAAGACAGTGTTTTAAAATTTACCAATTTAAGGAAAATTCGACTTTGATGGCGTTCTAGGTAGTTACCAGAAGCTGCTTGCCACCAAAGAGAAACTTAAAGTTTAGACAGGTAAATCAAAGTCGGAGAAAACCTCTCAAAAACTCTGATCAGAGCGCAAAAATTGGGTGCAATAATAAATTAATTCAAATTGATTTTGTTGGCTCCTGTTGCACCCTTTGGATTCCTGCCAACAGTGCCACCAGACACATATTTCATCGTCTTTGTTTGAAACACACGCAATTTCCGAATAATAATATCAATAATGAAGTAGCGGAAAACAGAAGCGAAGAAAAAAAAATCGCTTATTCTCTGACAATATTGAATCATGAAAGTGTTAAAGGATAGAATAGACTCGACTGATTGAATTTCTTTTTGTCATCGTCCTGTGTTTACTTCATTTTATTTTTATTCCCTATTCAAGGTAAAAAGAATCTTGTTTTGGAACTGTTATCAAAGCGATACGTGATCGAAATTTATTTTTTAGTAAAGTTTAGCTCAAGTTTTACATAGTTTTGATCGGTGCAGATTTTGCGGTTGATGTCTGAATTTAGAGAATTTCTACTAAACTCGCAGATTTATGGATTTAGAGCAAAGAAAAAAATTTAATCTAGTTCTGATTTTTACTTAATTTACATTTAAAAACGCAGATTTGCGAGAATTAATGAGTTGCTACAGAAAATTGTAGTTAAACGTTGAAAAGCTGCTTGCTATAATCGTATTACCGGTGTTTTGATTTAAATAGTATTTTTGCGCGATTGATTGTTTTTATCAGTTTACTGTGCCTGTTTCCACGACGGTAGGTTGCTGTTACTGGTTGCTACGTGTAACAAAACGGTATGTAATTCACTTACCGTTCAGTGAACGGTAAGCAATTAAATCTAAAAAAAACAATTTTGCGATTTATTTATTAAAATTAAATGTACAATTATTATAATTAATAGTAGTAATACCACTCGCATTTGAGTTTCTAGTGTTAGTAGACAAACTTTCAGACGTAGAAGTCTCAGGTTGTTGTAATAGTCCACCAACATCGCTGTGTAAAATTTTATGAGCAAATTCAATTTTGTTTTGGAGGGAATCTTCCACGTAACTCTCGGCCACCGTTGATGAACGCCACCACCATGTCTTTTTAGTCCCAACACATCAACTCCGTTATTCGCCAAGTGTAGCCGATGTGCGTCGAAACGAGTGTCCAGTAAAACCTTCAGGGGCTTGCAACTTTAAATACTTTGCAATTTTTGACGGCCAGCCTCCAATTGTGCCTTTTCCTGTGACTTGCCTAGTGCATTTGCCATTTCGATAGTTCAGAAATAAATGATCTGACGTTGGGTTGCTTGGTCGAATTCTTATGTATTTTCGAAGTATTTCCAAATAATGAACTGCTTCATTTTCTTTATTAATAACTGTGAACGTTCGCTGAATATTCGTTTTTGTATTTGAAATATTTACTATAAACATTTCTTCACGATCTTCTATGTCACTCATTTTAATATTGTACAATTCGTCTCGTCTACAAGCGCCCGATACTCCCAATATCATTGCTACCTGCAAATATATTGTTTCCTTAGAACTCAGATGTACTACTTCATCATCTACAACATACCTTTTGAATTAAAAATTGTTCGTCTGGTGCTTCATTCAAGCATTTTTTCATGTCTTCTTTAGTAAAAATTTTAGCCTTCTTAGGCCGATATCCAATATTTTTTCTCTTAAGATAAGCAATTAATGTAGCAAACTTAGAAATATCGATAGCATCATGGAGAAAAATTGTACTCTTCAGCATAGAATACTCCGCCCATAAACTGCCTGGGGCCTTCAAGTGTCCACTTCTCACCACAAAATACGGTAACAAGCTCTTTTATTTACAGAAATTTTCTTTGCTTCACGCCATTCCTTAAACAACTTGTATGTCTGTTCATATCGGGCTTTAGATTTTTCTGGAATTATTGCCGAACATCCTTTTTGCCAAGCGTCTTTGTAAATCATCCGGTAGATCATCACTATCGCTCATATTTGCTTCGAAAACGGAACCACAAAACAGAACTATGTAGGAATGATTGTATCAAAAAGACAATTTTACTTGTTTGGAACAAAACCATAGCAACCATGGAACAGCCACCCAAAGTTTTCAGTTTCAATCTTCCCGATTATCACAAATGTATTGATATAAATTATTATTATTATTATTATTCTAGAAACTCCAATCGCGCAAAAAACATTATAAGCATGTCAAAGGTTAAGGATTATCGTTCTCAGACAATAATTGGAGTCGTCGCTTCGCTCCTCCTCCAAGCAATTGTCATCGAACGGTAAGCATTCCTTACCGTTCTCCATACTTAATATACTATTTTTTATTATTTATTTATATTTATATCTTTTTGACTTTATTATTTTTATATACTATTATGTTTAAGGGGGACTAGAAATGCGGTTAGAATTTGTTTTTTAGTTAATCAAGCAAAGAACCAAATCTTTTTTTTTATTTACTAAATACTGTATTAGAAATATTATTTAGTTAGAAATTGAATATTTTTTTTGCTCGTTTTGATTATGTAAATGTTGGTCTGGGCTAATTAATAAATATTGATTGATTTCCTTTCTTTAATAAAAGCTTTTTGTCCCGAGTTAATTACAATTTGTTATTAAATTTTGTAAAATATGTTTCTGCTCGAGTCATCTCCAGTCTTCCTTTTTGTATGTTACATACATTTTTATTTCATCATGTTAAATTGAGTGGAAAAGGGTAGCCGGTAATAACGTCATAACTGCTTCATATTTTATTCTCATATCTCCATTTATTAATAATAAATTCTGGCTAGTCAAAAACGTTAAAAACAGCTCAACCTACTCAGCTAAAGCTGAGCTTCTTAAATCCAATAATGGCAAAAGAGCTTTATGTCATTCGTGTTTACTCGTATTTTAGTCCATTTTGTTGATTGCTAAATTAAATTTTCGTTTATTAACAGATGTTTTATAATGACGTATTTTGTTATAAAATAATTGTAAATTAGTCAGAGTTATTTATAATTTAATTTCCTCATCACAAAAGGTTCTGTTTGTGACGGTTAATGGATTAATTAATACAAACAAACAGTTTTTGGTGACGTTTTTTTTTTAAAAGAGACGTAACAAAAACGCTAATTGAAAGTATTGATTTTGACGTTTATCTATAAAAAAAAATTGAAATTCTTAAAGTTTAGACAGTTATTGCTTTCATAAAATTTAAAAAAATCGTTACAAGCATTCCGCACTTATATAATAAATATTATATTATTGTGTTACAGTTTTTTTTTAATAATAAAAAAAATTGTTATTAAGCAGTGTCTTCCTTGTTTTATTTCCTAAACTTCAAATTTCTATTTGCTGAATATTGAATTTAACAGCAAACAGCTCCTGATAGCTACGTAGAAGACTGTCAAGGTGAAATTCCTGTAATGAACCTATATTTTTGTTAATAGCTTAATTTTGTAACCGTTTCAAAATTGCATATTACATAATAGTTATTTAAAAAGAAATAGTTAATATTAAAGTAAAAGTTGTTGTTAAAATAGCAGTTGTTTTAACAATACATGTTTTCTTAAATAATTTAAGAAAGTTGGTTGCTCGAAATAGTAGTTTTTCTTGAAATACCACTTATTTTAAAGTAACAGTTATTTTTTAACAGTTTTTTTATTTTTAACAGTTTTGAGTAAAAATAACTCTTACTTTCTATACAAAGTATAAAAATTTATTAGTGTGTTTTGAAAATAACAGTTAATATTAGCTGTTTATTACTTAAAACAAAATAGTTTTATTTTGTAACTGTTTTGTAACAGTCTACACTAAAAATAACTGTTATTTTTTTTTTTAAAAGTAACAGTTTGTTATTTTAAAATATTTTTCTGTACCATAATATCAAATTTATGTTATACTAAATCTTCTAGAGTTATCTAGAATTGTCTAGTAAACCGCTCTATCAAATGTACGTTATCTTAAACATTCTAGAGTATTCTAAAATATTATAGCCTACTTCTTTATTAAATTTTCGTTATTCTAAACATTTTAGAGTTATCTAGAATGATCTAGTCTACAGCTTTATCAAATTAACTTTATTCTGATAATTCTAGGGTATTCTAGTTTACCGTTCTATCAAATCTACGTTATAATAAACATTCTAGAGTTATCTAGAATATTATAGTGTACCGCTCTATAAAGTTTACGTTATAATAAACATTCTAGAGTATTTTGAAATATTGTAGTTTACTGATTTACTAAATTTATGTTATCTTAAACATTCTAGTCTACTTTTTTATTAAATTTACGTAATCTTAAACTTTTTAGAGTTATCTAGAACATTCTAGTGTATTTTAGATCAAATCAACTTTATTCTGAAAATTCTAGAGTACTCTTGAATATTCTAGTTTACCGTTCTATTAAATCTACGTTATAATAAACATTCTTGAGTTATCTGGAATATTCTATTGTACTGCTCTATCAAATTTACGTTATCTTTAACATTCTAGATTATGCTGCAATATTCTAGTGTATTGCAGTATTAAATTGACGTTATCTTAAACATTCTAGGTTATTCTAGAATATTCCAGTCTACTGTTTTATCAAATTTTGGTTATCCTAAACATTCTAGAATATTTTAGAATTTTCTAGTCTACTTGTCTATTAAATCTACGGTATCCCAAACATTCTAGTGTTATCTAGAATGTTCTAGTATACTGTTTTATCAAATTAACTTTATTCTGAAAATTCTAGAGTATTCTAGATTCTAGAATATTCTAGTTTACAGTTCTATCAAATCTACGTTATAATAAATATTCTAAAGTTATCTAGAATATTCTAGTGTACCACTCTATCAAATTTACGTTATCTTAAACATTCTAGAGTATTCTTAAATATTCTAGTCTACTGCTTTATTAAATTTACGTTATACTAAGCATTCTATAATTATCTAATATGTTCTAGTGTATCGCACTACCAAACTTACGTTATCTAGACATTCTAGATTATGCTGCAATATTCTAGTGTATTGCAGTATTAAACTGACGTTTTCCTAAACATTCTAAATTATTCTGGAATATTCTAGTTTACCGTTCTATGAAATCTGTGTTATACTAAATATTCTATAGTATTTTGAAAAATTTCTCTGCACCGCAGTATCAAATTTACGTTATCCTAAATATTCTAAAGTTATCTAGAATGTTCTGGTGTACCGCTCTATCAAATTTACGTCATATTAAACATTCTAGATTATGCTGCAATATTCTAGTGTATTTCAGTATTAAATTGACATTATCTTAAACATTCTAGGTTATTCTAGAATATTCTAGTCTACTGTTTTATCAAATTTTGGTTATCCTAAACATTCTAGAATTATCTAGAATATCTACTACTTTTCCAATAAACACAGTTCTCTACTATGAAATTTACTTTATCTTAAACATTCTAGATTATTCTAGAATATACTAATTTACTGCTTTATCAAATTTTAGTTATACTAAACATTCTAGAGTTATCTAGAATATATACTAGTTTTCTAATAAACACAGTTCTTTATTATCAAATCTACGTTATGTTAAATATTCTAGAGTGTTTTGGAAAATTTCTCTGTACTGCACTATCAAATTTACTTCATTCTAAACATTCTAGAATATTTTACGATATTCTAGTTTATTTCTCTATTAATTTTACGTTATCCTAGGCATTCTAGAATTATTTAGAATGTTTTAGTGTACTGCTCTGTTAAATTTACGTAATATTAAACATTCTAGATTATTCTTGGATATTCTAGTGTATCTCACTATCAAATTCACGTTATTTTGAAGACTCTAGAGTATTTTGAAAGATTTCTCTGTACTGCACTATCAAATTTACTTTATTTTAAACATTCTAGAATATTTTAGAATTTTCTAGTCTACTTCTCTATTAAATCTACGTTATCCTAAACATTCTAGTGTTATCTAGAATGTTCTAGTGTACTGTTTTATCAAATTAACTTTATTCTGAAAATTCTAGAGTATTCTAGATTCTAGAATATTCTAGTTTACAGTTCTATCAAATCTACGTTATAATAAATATTCTAGAGTTATCTAGAATATTATAGTGTACCGCTCTATAAAGTTTACGTTATAATAAACATTCTAGAGTATTTTGAAGTATTGTAGTCTACTGCTTTACTAAATTTATGTTATCTTAAACATTCTAGCTTACTTCTCTATTAAATTTACGTAATCTTAAACTTTTTAGAGTTATCTAGAATATTCTAGTGTATCTTTTTATCAAATCAACTTTATTCTGAAAATTCTAGAGTACTCTTGAATATTCTAGTTTACCGTTCTATCAAATATACGTTATAATAAACATTCTTGAATTATCTGGAATATTTTATTGTACTGCTCTATCAAATTTACGTTGTCTTAAACATTCTAGATTATGCTGCAGTATTAAATTGACGTTATCTTAAACATTCTAGGTTATTCTAGAATATTCTAGTCTACTGTTTTATCAAATTTTGGTTATCCTAAACATTCTAGAATTATCTAGAATATCTACTAGTTTTCCAATAAACACAGTACTTTACCATGAAATTTACGTTATCTTAATTATTCTAAAAGTATCTAAAATGTTCTGGTGTCCGCTCTATCAAATTTACATAATACTAAACATTCTAGATTATTCTGGAATATTCTAGTGTATCGCACTATCAAACTTACGTTATCTTAAACATTCTAGATTATTCTAGAATACACTAATTTACTGCTTTATCAAATTTCAGTCATACTAAACATTCTAGAGTTATCTAGAATATCTACTAGTTTTCTAATAAACACAGTTCTTCATCATCAAATCTATGTTATGTCAAAAATTCTAGAGTATTTTGGAAAATTTCTCTGTACTGCAATATTAAATTTACTTCATTCTAAACATTCTAGAATATTTTACGATATTCTGGTTTACTTCTCTATTAATTTTACGTTATTCTAGGCATTCTAGAATTATTTAGAATGTTCTAGTGTACCGTTCTATCAAATTTACGTAATATTAAACATTCTAGATTATGCTGCAATATTCTAGTGTATCGCATAATCAGATTTACGTTCTCTTAAACATTCTAGATTATTCTGGGATATTCTAGTGTATCTCACTATCAAATTTACGTTATTTTGAAGATTCTAGAGTATTTTGAAAGATTTCTCTGTACTGCACTATTAAATTTACTTTATTTTAAACATTGTAGAGTATTTTAGAATTTTCTAGTCTACTTCTCTATTAAATCTACGTTATCCTTAACATTCTAGTGTTATCTAGAATGTTCTAGTGTACTGTTTTATCAAATTAACTTTATTCTGAAAATCCTAGAGTATTCTAGATTCTAGAATATTCTAGTTTACAGTTCTATCAAATCTACGTTATAATAAACATTCTAGAGTTATCTAGAATATTCTAGTGTACCACTCTATCAAATTTACATTATAATAAACATTCTAGAGTATTTTGAAGTATTGTAGTCTACTGCTTTACTAAATTTATGTTATCTTAAACATTCTAGTTTACTTCTCTATTAAATTTACGTAATCTTAAACTTTTTAGAGTTATCTACAATATTCTAGTGTATCTTTTTACCAAATCAACTTTATTCTGAAAATTCTAGAGTACTTTTGAATATTCTAGTTTACCGTTTTATCAAATCTACGTTATAATATACATTCTTGAGTTATCTGGAATATTCTATTGTACTGCTCTATCAAATTTACGTTATTTTAAACATTCTAGATTATGCTGCAGTATTCTAGTGTATTGCAGTATTAAATTGACGTTATCTTAAACATTCTATGTTATTCTAGAATATTCTAGTCTGCTGTTTTATCAGATTTTGGTTATCTTAAACATTCTAGAATTATCTAGAATATCTACTAGTTCTCCAATAAATACAGTTTTCTACTATGAAATTTACGTTATTTTAAAGATTCTAGAATCTTTTGGATAATTTCTCTGTACCGCACTATCAAATTTACTTTACTCTAAACATTCTAGAATATTTTAGAATTTTCTATTCTACTTCTCTATTAAATCTACGTTATCCTAAACATTCTAGTGTTATCTAGAATGTTCTAGTGTAGTGTTTTATCAAATTAATTCTGATAATATTCTGAAAATTCTAGAGTATTCTAGATTCTAAAATATTTTAGTTTACAGTTCTTTTAAATCTACGTTATAATAAACATTCTAGAGTATTTTGAAATATTGTAGTCTACTGCTTTACTAAATTTACGTTATCTTAAACATTCTATAGTATTTTAGAATATTCTGGTTTACTGCTTTATTAAATTTATGTTACACTAAACATTCTAGTGTTATCTAGAATATTCTAGTGCACCGCTCTATCAAATTTACGTCATATTAAACATTCTAGATTATGCTGCAATATTCTAGTGTATTGCAGTATTAAATTGACGTTATCTTAAACATTCTAGGTTATTCTAGAATATTCTAGTCTACTTCTTTATTAAATTTTGGTTACCCTAAACATTCTAGAGTTATCTAAAAAATCTACTAGTTTTCCAATAAACACAGTTCTCTACTATGAAATTTACGTTATCTTAAACATTCTAGATTATTTTAGAATATACTAATTTACTGCTTTATCAAATTTTAGTTATACTAAACATTCTAGAGTTATCTAGAATATCTACTAGTTTTCTAATAAACACAGTTCTTTATTATCAAATCTACGTTATGTTAAACATTCTAGAGTATTTTGGAAAATTTCTTTGTACTGCACTATCAAATTTACTTCATTCTAAACATTCTAGAATTATTTGGAATGTTTTAGTGTACCGCTCTGTCAAATTTACGTAATATTAAACATTCTACATTATGCTGCAATATCGTAGTGTATTGCAGTATTAAATTGACGTTTTCTTAAACATTCTAGATTATTCTGGAACATTCTAGTGTATCTCACTATCAAATTTACTTTATTTTAAACATTCCAGAGTATTTTAGAATTTTATAGTCTACTTCTCTATTAAATTTACGTTATACTACACATTCTAGAGTATTCTGGAATATTTTTCTGTACTGCTCTATTAAATTTACGTAATACCAAACATTCTAGAGTATTCTGTAATATTCCTGTTTACTGTACTATTAAATTTAGGTTATAGTGCTTATTCTAGAATATTTATATGTAAATACTATCGATTCAAGAACAATTTAGATTATTTTGTTTTATTTTACATGATAATTTTAAACATTCTAGATCATTCAATAACAATTTTACATTTTCTGATAAACTTCTTAGAACTTCTCAGAGTTTCTAAAAATATTTACGTTTTTTTAAACATTCTAGAGTATTATAGAAAAAAATAACAGATAGAAATTACTAAATTTACTAAATCTTGCAACGTGCACATTCTAAGTGTCAAAATTCCGTAAATTAGAAATCTTGTTAAGTTTTTCTTGTTACTAATTTAGTCAAGATTGATGCCCTCTAAAAAGTGTAGTATTAAAGTGGCAATTAATCAAAGTCATCTTAAAGGAAAAAGGAGTTGCAAAATGCAAAACTGTCTCTGTAGCAGTATGGGCCAAATCCGACATTTCGGCAGGATCAATAACGACACACTCAAATCCAAGGACATTCAAAGGGGTGAACAGTTTCCTTCTCAATGTTTTTTCTAGTTATAACTGATAAGAGATTTGGTAAATACACTGAGAAAGAAAGAGAGAAAAAAATATTTTTTGTTGTACTATCCTTTCAAATAATAAAACGAGTCAAGGACGCCATCTTTTATAGATTAAAGTGAGTTTTTAAAAATGTATCACAGCATTCAAGCGAGACAGAAATCGAAATCAACATGTCGGTTGGAAAATAACTGTGACAGCCGACTTCTATAGCAGAGAAAAGTTGGAAAATGTCACTGGATAGTATTCTGATACGTTTAAAACATAAAAAATATAGATTTTATATAAAAAAAATTGGTTTTGTTGATAGGTAGCAAGAAGATTTGATGGAGAAAACTTTGCTTAACTACTTAGTTAATTAACGTTAATACGTTTGAAACAAGAAAAAAACTAATTTTGTATAAAGAAAGTAGCAAAAACTTTTGGTAGGGAAAACTTGGACACAAGAAATTTGCTTGTCAGTTCTGTAATCATCGAGTTAATTACAATCAAGTGAAATCTCTTCGTCTATTACACAAGTCTTAGCAGAAATAGCCGCTTTTATCATCTTAATTACAGCACTATTCATCTTTGAGTGATATTCTAACAAACCTACGTCATCAATGCTAAAATTTACCAGTAGAAATGGTAGAAATGTGTCGGTTATTCTCATACAACCTAAATTGGAAAGGGCGCTGCTAATCCCGGCTTTGATTCTTATATAAAGTGGTGGTTTTGAGCGAAACTAAGCCGTGTTTATGTTAGGAAATTGTCAGGGTGGGAATTTTTTTTTCTCGCAAATATTTACACTTTTCGAAGGGTTTTGCAGGCTTAGCACAACTTGAAAAATAGAATTTTTTATGTCAGCAATGACTAGTTTAATAAAACGAAAATAAGTAAATTTGATAATGTGATACAGAAAAATCTTCCAAAATGCTCTAGAATATTTAAGAAGAATATTTATGATAACGTAAATTTGATAGATCGCAAAATTAGAATATTCTAGATAACTCTAGAATGTTTAAAATACAGTAAATTTATAGATCAGTAAACTAGAATATTCTAGAATGTTTAGTATTACGTAAATTTGATAAAGCAGTACACTAGAACATTTTAGATAACTCAAGATTGTTTAAAAGAACCGAAATTTGATAAAGCAGTAGACTAGAATAATCTAGAATGTTTAAGATAACGTAGATTTGATTGTGCGATAAAGTAGAATATTGCAGTATAATTTAATAAAGCAGTAAACTAGAATATTTTAGAATAATTTAGAATGATTAAGATAACGTAAATTTAATAGATAACAGTCACAATATTTGACTGTATTTTACATTAGAATATTCTAGAATGTTTAGTATGACGTAAATTTGATAGAGCGGTACACAAAAACATTCTAGATAACTCTAGAATGTTTAAGATAACGTAAATTTGATAGTGGGGTATATTAGAATATTTCAAAATAGTCTAGAATGTTTAGTATTACGTAATTTTCATAGAGCGGTACACTAAAACATTCTAGTTAATTTTAGAATGTAACATAACTTAAATAGATAACGTAAATTTAATAGAACAGTAGATTAAAATAATCTAGAATGTTTAAGATAACGTAGATTTGATTGTGCGATAAACTAGAATATTGCAGCATAATCTTGAATGTTTAATATTACGTAAATCTGATAGAGCGGTACAGTAAAAGATCCTAGATAACTTTAGAATGTTTAAGATAATGTAAAGTTAATAGAACAGTAGACTAGAATATTCTAGAATAATCTAGAATTTTCCGTATAAAGTAAATTTGATAGTGCGGTACAGAAACATCTTCTAAAATACTCTAGAATATTCAAGATACCGTAAATTTGATAAGGCGGTACATTATAATATTCTAGATAACTCTAGAATGTTCAGAATAGAGTACATTTGATAGATAGTAAACTAGAATTTTTTACAATACTCTAGAATGTTCAAGACAACATAAATTTAATGGAAGAGTAGACTAGAATATTCTAGAATACTCTAGAATTTTCAGAATAATGTAAATTTGACCATGCATAAAAAAATCCAAAACACTCTAGAATATTTGATAGATCTGTAAATTAGAATATTTTAAATAACTCTAGGAAGTTCAAAATAGAGTTCATTTGATAAACAGTGAACTAGAAGAATATTTTAGAATACTCTAGAATGTTTAAGATAACGTCAATTTGATAGTGAGGTATATTAGAATATTCCAAAATAGTCTAGAATGTTTAGTATTACGTAATTTTGAAAGAGCGGTACACTAAATCTTCTAAAAAATTCTAGAATGTTTAGGATAACGTATACAATAGTTGGGTACACTAGAATATTTTAGATTAATGGGACGTTTAGTATTACGCAAATTTGATAGAGCAATACACTAAAACATTCTAATTAATTTTAGAATGTAACATAACATAAATAGATAACGTAAATTTAATAGAACAGTAAATTAAAATACTCTAGAGTACTCTAGATTGTTTAGAATAGAGTAAATTTAATAGACAGTAAACTAGAATATTTTAGAATACTCTAGAATGTTTCAGATAATATAAATTTAATTATGGAGTACATTAGAATATTCTAGAATGTTTAGTATTACGTAAATTTAATAGAACAGTAGATTAAAATATTCTAGAATACTTTAGAATGTTTAAGATAACGTAGATTTGATTGTGCGATAAACTAGAATATTTTACATTAGAATATTCTAGAATGTTTAGTATTACGTAAATTCGATAGAGCGGTACACAAAAACATTCTAGATAACTCTAGAATGTTTTGGATAACGTAAATTTAATAGAACAGTAGACTAGAATATTCTAGAATAATCTAGAATTTTCAGTATAAAGTAAATTTGATAGTGTGGTACAGAAACATCTTCCAAAATACTCTAGAATATTCTAGATAACTCTAGAATGTTCAGAATAGACTACATTTGATAGACAGTAAACTAGAATATTTTACAATACTCTAGAATGTTCAAGACAACGTAAATTTAATGGAACAGTAGACTAGAATATTCTAGAATACTCTAGAATTTTCAGAATAAAGTAAATTTGACCATGAAATAAAAAAATTCTAAAACACTCTAGAATATTTGATAGATCGGTAAATTAGAATATTTCAAATAGCTCTAGAAAGTTCAAAATAGAGTAAATTTGATAGACAGTGAACTAGAAGAATATTTTAGAATACTCTAGAATGTTTAGTATTACGTAAATTTGATAGAGCACTACACAAAAACATTCTAGATAACTATAGAATGTTTTAGATAACGTAAATTTAATAGAACAGTAGACTAGAATATTCTAGAATAATCTAGAATTTTCAGTATATAGTAAATTTGATAGTGTGGTACAGAAACATCTTCCAAAATACTCTAGAATATTCAAGATACCGTAAATTTGATAGATCGCAAAATTAGAATATTCTAGATATCTCTAGAATGTTTAAAATACAGTAAATTTATAGACCAGTAAACTAGAATATTCTAGAATGTTTAGTATTACGTAAATTTGATAGAGCAGTACACTAGAACATTTTAGATAACTCAAGATTGTTTAGAAGAACCGAAATTTGATAAAACATTCGACTAGAATATTCTAGAATAATCTAGAATGTTTAAGATATTTAAGATTGAATGTTTAATATTACGTAAATCTGATAGAACGGTACATTAGAATATTCTAGATAACTCTAGAATGTTCAGAATAGAGTACATTTGATAGATAGTAAACTAGAATATTTTACAATACTCTAAAATGTTCAAGACAACGTAAATTTAATGGAACAGTAGACTAGAATATTCTAGAATACTCTAGAATTTTCAGAATAAAGTAAATTTGACCATGAAATAAAAAAATTCTAAAACACTCTAGAATATTTGATAGATCGGTAAATTAGAATATTTCAAATAGCTCTAGAAAGTTCAAAATAGAGTAAATTTGATAGACAGTGAACTAGAAGAATATTTTAGAATACTCTAGAATGTTTAGTATTACGTAAATTTGATAGAGCACTACACAAAAACATTCTAGATAACTATAGAATGTTTTAGATAACGTAAATTTAATAGAACAGTAGACTAGAATATTCTAGAATAATCTAGAATTTTCAGTATATAGTAAATTTGATAGTGTGGTACAGAAACATCTTCCAAAATACTCTAGAATATTCAAGATACCGTAAATTTGATAGATCGCAAAATTAGAATATTCTAGATATCTCTAGAATGTTTAAAATACAGTAAATTTATAGACCAGTAAACTAGAATATTCTAGAATGTTTAGTATTACGTAAATTTGATAGAGCAGTACACTAGAACATTTTAGATAACTCAAGATTGTTTAGAAGAACCGAAATTTGATAAAACATTCGACTAGAATATTCTAGAATACTCTAGAATTTTCAGAATAAAGTAAATTTGACCATGAAATAAAAAAATTCTAAAACACTCTAGAATATTTGATAGATCGGTAAATTAGAATATTTCAAATAGCTCTAGAAAGTTCAAAATAGAGTAAATTTGATAGACAGTGAACTAGAAGAATATTTTAGAATACTCTAGAATGTTTAGTATTACGTAAATTTGATAGAGCACTACACAAAAACATTCTAGATAACTATAGAATGTTTTAGATAACGTAAATTTAATAGAACAGTAGACTAGAATATTCTAGAATAATCTAGAATTTTCAGTATATAGTAAATTTGATAGTGTGGTACAGAAACATCTTCCAAAATACTCTAGAATATTCAAGATACCGTAAATTTGATAGATCGCAAAATTAGAATATTCTAGATATCTCTAGAATGTTTAAAATACAGTAAATTTATAGACCAGTAAACTAGAATATTCTAGAATGTTTAGTATTACGTAAATTTGATAGAGCAGTACACTAGAACATTTTAGATAACTCAAGATTGTTTAGAAGAACCGAAATTTGATAAAACATTCGACTAGAATATTCTAGAATAATCTAGAATGTTTAAGATATTTAAGATTGAATGTTTAATATTACGTAAATCTGATAGAACGGTACATTAGAATATTCTAGATAACTCTAGAATGTTCAGAATAGAGTACATTTGATAGATAGTAAACTAGAATATTTTACAATACTCTAAAATGTTCAAGACAACGTAAATTTAATGGAACAGTAGACTAGAATATTCTAAAATAATCTAGAATTTTCAGAATAATGTAAATTTGACCATGCATAAAAAAATCCAAAACACTCTAGAATATTTGATAGATCGGTAAATTAGAATATTCTAGATAACTCTAGGAAGTTCAAAATAGAGTAAATTTGATAGACAGTGAACAAGAAGAATATTTTAGAATATTCTAGAATGTTTAAGATAACGTAAATTTAATAGAACGATCGGCTAGAATATTTTGGAATAATCTAGAATTTTTAGAATAAAGTAAATTTGATAGTGCGGTACAGACACATCTTCCAAACTACTCTAGAATATTCAAGATAACGTAAATTTAATAGAACAGTACATTAAAATATTCTAAAATACTCTAGATTGTTTAGAATAGAGTAAATTTAATAGACAGTAGACTAGAATATTTAAGAATACTCTAGAATGTTTCAGATAATGTAAATTTAATTATGGAGTACACTAGAATATTCTAGAATGTTTATTATTTAGATAACAGAATGTTTTGAATAACGTTAATTTAATAGAACAGTAGACTAGAATATTCTAGAGTGGTGGTTTTGAGCGAAACTTAGCCGTGTTTATGTTAAGAAATTCTCAGTTTAGCAGGCTTACCAAAACCTAAAAACCAAAATAGAACTTTTCCAGTCGGGAATGACTAATTTAATAAAACGAATTGGCGATAATTCGATAATAAAAATTAGTGGCTTTCAAGGGAAAACTGTAATCAACGTCATTTCTGATATAAAATATACACCCACGAGGTTCGTAATTAGAGGTAAATAAACCACTCGTATATAAATGAACACATAATTTAATTACTGCAAATAATACAAGAGAAAAATGAAAATTACTAATTTTTGTGTTCTCTTAATTAAATATTGTGTTTTAAATTTATGGAGAGATTAATAAAATTTATTTGAAAGAGGGCTAACTGGAGAATTTGCAAAATATACTACATATAACGTGTCTTTTTATTTAAATTTTTAGAAATTATTTATTTCAGACATTTAGTATTATTATTGTTGCTGTATAAGTATTCTTGGTGTTATTCTATTAAACTATCGCGTTAATACTTTCTCTACCAAATGTTCTTGTTACTTTTGTAAATTCGTTTTGTTAAAATAATAAATTTCTACTAAAAATTATTTTTTTGAAATAATTCTACACTAGAATGTTCTAGAATGTTTAAGAAATGTAAATTTGATAGTGAGATACACTAGAATATTCCAGAATAATCTAGAATATTTAATGTTACGTAAATTTAATAGAGCAGTACAGAAAAAAATTCTAAAATACTCTAGAATGTTCAAGATAACGTAGAATATTTCAGAATAATCTAGAATGTTTAGTATTATGTAAATTTGATAGAGTTATATACTAGAACTTTCTTGATAATTCTAGAATGTTTAGGATAAACGAAATTTGATAAAGCAGTAGATTAGAATATTCTAGAATAATTTAGAATATTTAAGATAACGTAAAGTTGATAGATCGGTACACTAGAACATTTTAGATAATTCTAGAATGTTTAGAATAAAGTAAATTTGATGGTGCGGTACAGAATTTTTTTTTAAATAGTCTAGAATGTTCAAGATAACGTAAATTTGATAGAGTGGTATACTAGAACATTCTAGATATCTCTAGAATGTTTAAGATAACGTAAATTTTATTGTACAGTACAAGAGAATATTCTAGAATATTTTACAATATTTAGGATGACGTAAATAATTTTAAAAGATTTAAGAAGTTTTAATTTAATTGTGAAATTGTGTTGCTATTGCTTTATAAAATGTTCTAGAATGTTTGGCTTTTATGTGAGAAAAAAAAATACTTTAAAATGTTCTAAAATTAATAGTTTGTTACTACATCAAGTATTCTAGAGTATTCAGGACAACATAAATAATTTAAAAAATTAAGAAATTTTAGTTTACTAATAAACGTGAAATTGTTTTGTTATCTTTGCTAGAAAATTCTAGAATGTTTAGTAGAATGTAAATTTTATAGAGTGGTAGATTAGAATATTCAAGATTCTAATATAAACTCTAATATAGAATATTCTAGATTACTCTAGAATTTTTAGAATGTAGCAAATTCTATAGAACATTCTAATATTCTAGTGAATATTTTAGATTATTCTAGAATGTTTAGGATAACGTAAGATTAATAGAGAAGTAGAATAGGACATTCTATAATTTTTTGGATAAAGTTAATTTGATAGTGCGATACAGAGAAATCTTCTAAAATACTCTAGAATAATTAAGAAACGTAAATTTGTTACTGGGGTACACTAGAATATTCCAGAATAATCTAGAATATTTAATATTACGTAAATTTAATAGTGCGGTACAGGAAAATATTCTAAAATACTCTGCAATGTTCAAGATAACGTAGAATATTCTAGAATAATCTAGAATGTTTAGTATTATGTAAATTTAATAGAGCTGTATACTAGAACTGTCTTGATAACTGAAGAATGTTTAAGACAACCGAAATTTGATAAAGCAGTAGAATGAATCTAGAATGTTTAAGATAACGTAAATCTCTTAAAGCGGAACTTTAGAATGTGGAGAATATAGCAAATTTGATAGTGCGGTACAGAAATTTTTTTTAAAATACTCTAGAATGTTCAAGACAACGTAAATTTGATAGTGCGATACACTAGATACTAGAATATTTTAGAATATTTTAGAAGATTTAGTATTATATGAATTTGATAGAGCGGTACACTTAAACATTCTAGATAACTCTAGAATGTTTAGAAGAACCGAAATTTGATAAAGCAGTAAATTAGTATATTCTACAATAATCTAGAATGTTTAAGATAACGTAAATTTAATAGTGCGGTACACTAGCATATTCTAGATGACTCTAGAATGTTTTAAATAACGTAAATTTAATAGATATGTAAACTAGAATTTTGTAAAATACCTTAGAATGTTTAAAATATAGTAAATTTAGAATGTTTAGAATAACGTAAATTTGATACAATAGTAGACTAGAATATTCTAGAATAATCTAGAATGTTTAAGAAAACGTAGATTTGATTGTGCGATAAACTAGAATATTGCAGCTTAATCTAGAATGTTTAATATTACGTAAATTTGATAGAGCGGTACACTAGAACATTCTGGAATAGTCTAGAATGTTTAGGATAACGTAAATTTAATAGTGGGTTACACTAGAATATTTCAGAATATTCTAGAATATTTCGTATTACGTGAATTTGATAGAGCGGTACACCAGAACATTCTAGATAATTTTAGAATGTTTAAGATAACGTAAATTTGATATTGCGGTGCAGAGAAATTTTCCAAAATACTCTAGAATGTTTAGTATAACGTAAATTTGATAGTGGTGTACATTAGTATATTTTAGAGTAATCTAGAATGTTTAGTATTATGTAAAGTTGATAGAGCAGTACACTAGAACATTCTAGACAATTCTAGAATATTTAGTTGATAAAGCAGTAGACTAGAATATATATCTAGAATGTTTACAATAATGTAAAAAATTTCAGATGAATTGAGAAACTTCAGTTTGTCAAAATATATAAAGTTGTGTTTATTCATCAGAATGTTTTACTTTAAGTTTTTTATTTTTTTATTGTTTTACATTTAAACGTAAAATATTTTAAAGAGTTATATAGTAGCTTAAAGAGTACCGAGCCGGCAATGTAGGTATCTGTAGAGAATTTACTTTCTGGACTGTCTCAATTCGATTTTCAGAAACTAAGAAAATATTTGCTTAAATTTAAGTTTTAATTGAGACATTTTCCACATAAAAAAAATTGGGAGACAGTTTTTCTTCTTGTAAAGTCCTCTAATTAATTTTAAACTAATTTATCAGTTACGTCATTAATCTCCTCTCTAACCTAGTTCTCACTAAACTCAACAATTTATTTAATTAATTCACAATTCACTTACTTGATTAATTACAAAAATTTATAAATTTTCTAAAGTTCGATTTTCAATTGTCTTTCAACCGCAACCTAGTTACATATGTGAATAAATTAATTCAGAGCTTGTATTTGAGTGAAGTAGGAGAGAGTATAGAATCTAGAATCATGAGAACAGATTTAATTTTAAGTTAGAATATTTGTTTTTTATCTAGAAATGTTTGTTATATTACTGTCACTTGTAATCAAGTTTATTACGTAAAAAATAATACATACTGTCAAATTTATGTTTTTACACGACTCGGTACTCGACCTCGTTGGTAACATAATCTAGTTTTTTAATTATTCAACTAAATCAAACGTCAAACCGGAAATCATCTTAATACCAATCGTAGTTTCTAATCTCTCTCTAGAAGTTGTATGACCTAAATCTCTCCACAAACAAATTCTATTTTGACATATAAAATTTAAATTTGTATTAATAGAAGAACGTAACGAAATTTTCTTATTCTATTCACGCTCTTTTCGTACGTTCTTTGACTTTGAAGGAACATTCTGAATGAAAAAATAAGTTTTTTATTCATTAGTTTATCGAAAAAATATTTGAACAGAATTTGCAATTTTTTTATAAACGTGTAGGTTGTACCTTTTAATGTGTTGATGGTTATTTAATATGAATTCTGTTTGATCTTCTGCACGGGAAAATGATGATTTATGCATTTTTAAAGTAAATATTAGTTAAGCGAGAATTTTTTTTGTAACAGACAGGATATTAGGATTTTTATTTAGAAAAAAAATCAAGGTTTTTGTCAAAAACTTTCTCTACTAAATATTCTTGCTGCAAGTGTCAAATAGTTATTTAAATAATAATAATAAACAAGAAATTATAGATAAATTTGGGAAACAACGATTTGTAGAAAAGGGAGAACAAGAAAAATTGTAGAAAAGCAAAATAAGATTCTAGAAAAACAAAAAATTTTTCTAGAAATGCTGTTGTTAATATATTTATATAAAAACGATTACTGAAAAAGAAGTAAGAAGATTAGAAAGAAGAATTTAAGAAACAACGATTTGTAGAAATTAGAAGACAAGAAATTCTAGAAAGACTATAGAAGAATACAGAAATTCTTCAAAAGAACACAAAATAATTCTAAGAAAGCAGAGAAATTTCTAGAATCTACTGTTAGTAGAAAGAAAGCAACCAGAAGATTCCAGGAAATCAAAGAAGTTTCTAGAATCTATTATTGGTAAAAGAATGGCAACAAGAAAGAAGAATTTGAGAAACAATGATTTGTATAAAGTGGAAGATAAAAAAAATTCTAAAAAAGATTCTGTAAGAACAAAGAAAGAATTTAGAAACTAATATTGGGGAAACAAATATTAGAAAATTCTAGGTAAAGTTAAAAATCTATTATTGGAAGAGAAAGAAGAACAATTAAAGATTCTGGAAGAACAAAATAAGACTTTAGAAAAACAAAACAGTTTCTAGCATCTACTAGTAATGGAAAAAAAGGAACAGAAAATTTTAGAAAGAATTGAAAAGCAGCTGCTGGAAACGCAAAGAAGATTAGAAAAATAAAAATATGAGACACACTAGTTTGTAAAAAATGGAAGATAGAACAATGTTAAAAGAGATCCTGTAGGAACAAAGAAAAATTCCAGAAACTACTATTGGTGAACAAAAGATCAGAAAATTCAAAAAATGTTGAAAAACGGCTATTGGAAGAGAAAGAAAACACAGAAAGATTCTGGAAGAATCAGAGTCTTTTAGAGGTAACTGTTTGCTTCCAAAACAAATTTTATTATATATCTTTGAGTCCTAGAATTAAAAGAAGAATTAAACAAACAATTAGCTTAAAAAAATTTAAAAAATACACAAATTTGAGAATTTTTGGATTAGTAATTTCAGAAAAATAAAAAATAGAAATTTATGCTAAATGCTGAAATCGAGGAAATTGCAAATTATTAGTTTATATGCAGTGAAAAAGTCAAATAAACGTGAAATAATGCCTCAGTGCCATTTCTAAACACACATTGCTTCCAACGATCAAAACAGAAACAACTACTTTTAAAAAAAGAGCTCTGACAAGCAGTGAAGTACACCATTTTGGTTGCTTTAGCAACTAGAATGTTTAGAAATTTAAGCATTTTTGATTGGCTCTAACTTCTCAACCAATGAACCGATTTTCAAGTAGTTGACGTCGTTTGAAAGAGTATTCAATAGGCTATCATTTCCATAAAAAATCATTTTTTTTTGTGAAAATTTTTTGGTATTTCACATTTTTTACTGTAGTTAAGTATAGTATTGTAGTTAAAAAAACAAAAAACGTGGTTACTGCAGAAACAAAATTATGCGTCTTTGTTACTACAGTAACAAGCCAAAACTCGAAAATCTGATTGGTTGTTACCACAGCACCGTTTTAAACAAGAAACCAAGAAAATCGTTAAGACCACAAATTCCATTTTTAAATAAACACTGAATTATCGATTCTCGATTTTTTTTTAGTTGGCAACATTGTCCCTGAATTGAAAAACTGTCATTTCCACTCGTTATTAATTTTTCTAACACAGTTGTATTGTTATCGGGATGATAAGTATAGTTCTGCAGTCGTCGTCCTGCGTGTTTCCTCATCGCCGTCCCGTTGAGGCGGCGACGCCAGTCGTCCACGCGTCTCGATGCCAAACTGACGCGTCTTTAACGCACACTTGTTCATTTCGCGGTTATCGTCGTTTTATCAGTGGTTCAGTGCGTGTTATCAATTTCCTGTGTTTTAATTTTGTGCTAATTTTAGTGGTTTTCTGTGCTGTTTTTACACACTTTTTACGCTATTTCTAGGTTTGTATTGGAAATTTGTGGTATTGGTGAGGGTGTGACGGGGTGCAAATTTATTAGAGGATATAAATTTTGATAGGGGCGCTAATTACAAGCATTCATCATTTTCCCCGATTTTGAAAATTTTTTTTTTGTTCCAAATTTTGTTTTAGTTTTTATTTATTGTTCGTTTATTATTGATTGTTTGTTATCTTTGTGATAAAACAATTTTATCGCTTTTGGGGAATCAATATAATCCGTTTTTGATGATTTTCCTGAAAATCTGAAATCATAAAACAATCTTATTAAATTCACAACAATATTGTAATTAATTAGAATAATTAATTACGATAATTAAGCAATTCTGTTCGACATTTAACACATTAAGTTAGAACATTGTTGCCATCATTAGTCGACTGTTATATTCTGCTAAACTTTAGGAAGTTTAGTTAAGTTAGTTAATACCGAAAAAAAATTTTTTAACTGTCAATAAATTAAAAAAAAAAATTGATTAATGTCTCTTCCACTTGTCGAAATTCTCCTTTTTATTTGCATTAAGCTTTTGATTGAAGTGACAACCTAGTTTAGTTGCTCGAATAGCCAAGAAATTGATGTTCTTTTTCCGAATATCAACTGAGAAAACTCTTTTCATATTTTTCACTTAAAAAATTTCGGTTTTTTCGTGTTAAAATATGCACAACAAAGCTATATTTTATCCTAATTAGTTTCTATATCGATCCAGAAACGTAAACAAATGAAAGAAATTACAAGGAGATTATAAATATTATCGTGTTACGATCTGCTGGAACAAAGTTTTTAGCTGATACGACATTATTGGCAGGATAATTAGTCCTTTGTTTATAGTTATTTACATTTTTGAAAGATAGCTTTTATGTAATTGTAAATACTGAAAAAAGTTTTTGTAATTTCTAATTTGGGGTTTTGGGATTTTAAAATTTTGTTCTTTTTTTTAATCTGTGTTTTTTTGAATGTCCGGCTTTATCTACTCCAGGAAGGTTAGATAAGTAATTATGCCAATGGCCAGCAGTAATTCCAAATAATTGTGTCACTAAAAAATGTTTTTGCGTTTTCTAATTTTTTTCTTTTAATTTTAGAATTTTTAATTTTTTTTTTATTGAATGATTGGCTTTATCTACTCCAGGAAGGTTAAATAAGTAATTACGTCAATGGCCGGCTTTATTTATACCAAGAAGCTAAATTAAACAACTGAGTTTAGCTGAAAATCTTTTTTTAAATATGAAAATTGCTTTTGTTTCTGATTTTTCAATTTTTTTCTGCTTTTTACATGTTTCTTTTTGTTTTCTATGTTTTTATTTTTTTACAGAAGAGAATCATAGAATAAAATAAACCAATTCTAGATTTAACTTAGCTAATAAAATTTTTCTAAGCAATTCTAGACAAAGTTTCTAGACTAAAATCTATAGAAATAGAAACGAAAATCTTTATAGAATATAGAGAATTCAGTAAAAGTAAATTATACAAAAATAAAATTAAATAGAAAATAAAATTCTAGGCAAGACCTAGATTGGCTAATTTTCTAATTTGATTCTATTATAAGGTTTTATTAAGTTATTCTATTAAGTTATGCAGAAAGAAACAATCTAGATGCTATTTTGTATAAATAGAATGTCTAAAAGTTAATAAAAAAACATGAAATCGTCTAGATCTACATAAAAGAAAACAATCTGGGTCATTAACATTTATTAAAATATTTTTCGTAATTTTTATTTGATAGATTTAGATTCTGACAGATTTAGATTGTATCTGTATAGTTTTTTTGTTTTATAGACTTAAATAGATCAGTTAGATGGACAATAGATTTCTAGATTAAACAATTTAACCAATTTAAACCGTCTAGTTCTATAAAAAGGAAACAATCTAGATGCTATTTTGTATAAATAGAATGTCCAAAAGATATTAGAAAATCATGAAATCGTCTAGATCTACATAACAAGAAACAATCTAGGTCATCAACATTTATTAAAATATTTTTCGTCATTGTTTTGATAGATATAGATACTTATAGAATTAGATTGTTTTTGACGCTATTTTGTTTAAATAAATCGTTTAAAAGTTATTAAAAAACATGTAATCATCTAGATCTACATAATAGAAAACAATTTACATCATCAACATTAATTAAAATGGCTTCTGTAATTATTATTTGATAGATCTAGATGTTTATAAATCTATCTTGTTTTTAGATAGTTTTCTTGTTTTATAGACCTAGATATATCAAGAGAGTTTTAAGCAAGATTTTGAGATTGAGATATGTAGATTGTCTTTGCGTTTTATAGATTTATGTATAAACTTCTTGCTATATAAAAAAGAAACAATCTAGATGTTATTTTGTATAAATAGAATGTCTAAAAATTATTAAAAAACATGAAATCATCTAGATCTATATAAAAGAAAACAATTTGGGTCATCAACATTTATTAAAATATTTTTTTGTAATTTTTACTTGATAGATCTAGATTTTTATAGAATTAGATTGTTTTTAGATAGTTTTTAGGTTTTGTGGACGTAAATAGATCAATTAAACGGACAATAGAATTCAAAACAGGAACTCTAGATTTTGATATTGATTTATGTACAAACCGTCTAGTTCTATAAAAAAGAAACAATCTAGATGCTATTTATTATAAATAGAATATTTAAAAGGTATTAAAAACACATAAAACCATCTAGATCTATATACATATGTAAAAGAAAACAATCTAAGTCATCAATATTTATTAAAATGTATTTTGTAATTTTTACTTGATAGATCTAGATTCTTATAAAATTAGATTCTTCTTGAATAGTATCCTTGTTTTATAGACTCAAATAGATTAATTAGATAGATAATAGAATTCTAAGCAAGATTACTAGATTGAACAATTTTATATTTTGACTAAGTATATTCAAAATTTGATTTATGTAGATACTATATAAGCCATCTAGTTCTATAGAAAAAAAAACAATCTAGATGCTATTTTGTGTAAACAGAATGTCTAAATATTATTAAAAAACATGCAATCATCTAAATCTATATAAAAGAAAACAACCTAGGTCATCAACATTTATTAAAATATTTTTTGTAATATTTATTTAATAAATCTAGATTTGGTAAATCTTGGTAAAATGGGTTCGCACAATGCTGTCTAATAGATTTATCAGAGCGAGCATAGGCTCATTCTCTGTTACAGTGATCGCTACTAAAGGGTGTCCCCAAGGAGGTGTACTATCTTCTTTGTTGTGGGATCTCACAGTTGACGATCTTATTCACAAGTTAAACGAGCTTGGCATATATTGCCAGGGCTATGCTGATGACATAGCCATTCTGGTGAAAGGCAAGTTTCTCAATGTGGTTGGAGAGCTCACAGGTGGGGCACTCAGACTCGTTGAGAAATGGTGTAATTTCCATGGCATATCGGTAAATCCGAAGAAAACAGGCTATTATATTTTTACCAGAAAACGGTGGGACCATTATGTGGCCCCTCTGCTTTTCGGCGAACAGCTACGTGTAGATCGTAAGGTTAAATATTTGGGGGTTGTTTTAGACTTCCGTTTGACCTGGAGATCACACGTAGAAGAAAAGATGCGAACAGCTACGAGCACGCTCTAAGAGCTGTTGGCAGAACCTGGGGTCTTACACCTCGCGTTATGCTTTGGCTCTACAACTATGTTGTCAGACCAATGATGACGTACGGATTCCTTGTCTGGTAGACCATATCGAGTGCGTTCTGGGACAAAAAGAGTTTGGCACGGGTTCAGCGTTTGGCATGCCTGACAATCACAGGGGCTTTCTGAACTACACCGACTGCAGCCATGGAGCTCATTGTGGGGATTTGGTCACTTTATCTTGTTGTGGAAGAGTCTGCTGCAGTAGGTTTCCTACGGCTTCGCGGTACTAGAAAACAGCAACCGGGAAAGGTCATCGGACAATATCCAGTAGGATGTTGAATTTGGACCCCATTTTTGAAATGGGGGACGACAGTATGATTCTCAGGATTGCTACAAAACACAAGTATCTTGTGAACATTCCACCACGTGACAACTGGTATGAAAAAACTGGCTAGTCTGCTATACTGACGAGTCGGTTCACCCCAATGGAGCGGGTTCAGGGATATCTATGTGGGCTCGGTGTTGAAATTTCAATACCTTTGGGCAAACATGTTGACGTTTTCCAAGCGGAAATCTTCGCTTTGCTGGCTTGTGTGACCTAGTGCGTGCAGACCGCTTTGTCAAATAGGCGAATCTGCATTTGCACCGACAGTCAGACTTCGCTGCAGGCCTTGCAATCGTGCAGGTACTCATCGAAGCTTGTCTGGGAATGTCACAACAGGTTGTATTTTGTTGGGTACCGGGACACTCTAATCTATAAAGGGTAACGAGAGGGCTAACGTTCTGGCTCGAGAGGATTCACAAATGGACTTTGCGACTTGGCGTTACCAAAAGACGACAGAAAGATGGCTCGAGAGGGTTCACAAATGGACTTTATCAGGGTGGAACCGGCTCTTGGCGTTACCAAAAGACGACAGAAAGACACACTTCATAAGTGGATAGAATCTCGCCATCTCTCTGAATGGCAGTTTCAAGAAGGCATGCGGTAATCCAGGCTTTTTATTAAAGGACCGGACAAGGCACGCAGTGAAAACCTAATGCGTCTCAACCGTAGAGACCTTCAGTTAGTGGTAGTCATGTATGTACATAGGACATTGCCTACTAAAAAGACACCTGCACGTCATCGGACTCAGCAAGGACGAGATTTGCAGAGGTTGTGCTGAAGATGAGGAAATTTTTCTTCATATTCTCTGCTACTGTCCTGCTTTTGCAAGCATCAGAGATTTACACCAGGGCTCCCGATATCTGAGGCCCAGTGCTATCGAGAAGGCTCCTGCAGACAAAGTACTGAGCTTCATCAGAGGCACAGGGTTACTGCAGTAGTGCTATTTCGAGAGGTTACATACAATGGGTGTAGGCCTCGGTGTGCGGCTCGCGCTGCGGGCTCCTCTTGTTAAAAAAAAAATACAAAACTGTCTAAAGTCGCAAAAATATAAAGACAAACATATTTTATTGCTTTGGCTTATCTTGAATAAGCCAAAATAAATAATATAAAAATACAAAAATTTATTTACTTAGCAAATTCTAGATATTTAGAATCTTTATTACCCGACTGTGATATATATCATTAATCTTTTGATATAAAGATAAAAAACACAGAGCTATATAAAGATACAGATATGTGTTGTTTGCTCGCCTAATTCTAACTATATAAAATCTGTATTTTTACATAGAAAAAATTCTGGTTTTATGTACAATCTTAGTCTTAAAAAACTTTGTTATTAACGACTTTTACTGTACAAATTCCAGTGAGAAATTGTTATAAACAGTGAACAAACACAATTTCAAACTTTTCCCGTTGTTTCATTTTCGATTAGTTCTTCGTATCGAGTTTAAAACAGTCTTGCTATCGCCATCTTTTCTAATTTTGTTAACAGAAAATTTCTTTATTTTTAATTATATTTATTTTGTGGTTGTAACAAAAGAAAATTTCAAATTTGCGTGAATTTTTTAATTAGTAAATTAACAATTTTATTTTTTTATAAACAGTGAAAAGCGATTATTCCACTTCCATTTCCACTTTACAGATATTATAAGCTTTTGACACGATTCACAAACGCTTTCATCTTATAACTCTACTCGAAATAATCACTAATTCCATTAGACACTCTCTTTCTTTTATTATATAAGAACAAAACTAGGTCAATATAATTTTGATAGAAGTGAAAAAAAATCATCTCTTGCTATATTAACTATTAGTAATTGGATATTTTGACAAACAATGTTTGTGAGAAATTTGATTATATTATCGATGCTACTATTTGATAATAGACATGCTTTTAAACGAAATTAATTTAACCTGAATGTTGCTTATATTATAACAAAACTGTTTTGATTAATTGGAATAAATGGAATTGTCTTGTCTTGATGGAGACAAGGTCGACAACGATAGATTACCCTTCATTTTCCAGCTTGAGTAATGAAGATTTTAAATATTCAAGATATTACAAAGCAAATAACAAAATTGGAAAGACCAAAATAAAACAAACATTTATCTTTATATATCTTTTACAGCTCTATATTAAAAATAACTCTGTTTCTTGTATCTTTATATCAACAGATTAAATATTTATATCAGAATAGAGTAATAAAGATTCTAAATATTTAGAATTTGCTAAGTAAACAAACAATTTTTTGTATATTTCTGCCTCTAAATCTTTGTATCTTTATATTATTTTATCTTTACTCTCTATATCTTTATTACATTTTAAGATACTAAGCATTAAAGACAGTGAAAGAAAGTTAAAATAATTAGTGATTAAGATTTGTAATATTCAAGATAACATCCACCATTTATCTTTAAAACTGTAAAATTCTGTATCTTTATTTCTCTTTTTATGTCTCTATATATTGCTCGCAGTTTTTGCCCTCTTCATTAGAATTCATCGTCGATAACCAAATAAATTTCTACCCTCTTTAAAACCTCCCCAAACCAGACATTGACCCATTTCTGGCAGAGACAACCAATCCACTAGATAAATTTAGCTACAAAGCAATACAAAATCGCTTTTTATAAGTCTGGAAAGGTCGATAGAGTTAATAATTGATGATGAGGTACAGAAGTCGGTTTTAATAAGACGTATTTTTCTTGAATTATTAAAATTCATCTCGAGGTTTCATTCATTCTTTTTAATTAAGCTACACTCTCGACGGGTTTCTATTGATTTGTTCCTTTTTTATTCGTAACGGAAATTTTTGTGTTTCTTCTAATAACAAGGTAGATTTGAATTTGATGAAAGAGTTGTTTGGTTAAGAAAGAGCCAATTGAAACGTGACTGATGTAGTTAATTCAGAAATTTTTTTGTTTATCTTGGTTACATATTTAATTCAGAAATTGAAAAATATGAAATTCTAGAGTTAGAAATGCTTTTGATATAAGTAAAATCAATAAAGTCACTTTATCTTTGCTGAAAAACAGTAAAATAATAATTTTAAAGAGACGATTTAAAGCAAGAACAAGCATTATCAAGATTATTAAATGCTTTATAAAGATATTATAGAATATAAAGATGCAAGAATTCACGTGTATAAAGATATAATAGTACAGAATTATAAAGTTACATTATTAAGTGTTTTAGTGGCTTAATTTAAAGATCTAAAATCTTTATTACTTGTTTACAAAATAAATAATGACAAGATATTGATATAAAGATACAGATTTATAAAGATAATTTTGACAATCCTAATTACTAACTCAAAGAATAAACATTATTCTATCGATATAAAGATACTAAAATACAGAATGTTTCTCAGTTTTTAAAAGAGTAGTAGCGTTATAAAGATACAGAAATACTATAAAAAAATACAATTACTTTATAAAGAGTACTAAGTTTATCGAACTTGAATTCATGTTGGTTGTAATTTAAATGGGCAGTGTCAATACGTGCCTGGAATTAGAAAAAAACTTGGGGGGAAAAATCAATAGCTGATTCGTTTTCAATTCGAATGATTAAATAATGTCGATTTGGGAATTAGAAAACCATTTTTGATGACATACAGAATATTTTAATTGAGTTACAAAAGCTAACCCTCAAAAATGTAAATAAGTGTAAACAGAAAATTAATTTGGCGTTTTTATTACAATGTCGTCATTAAAATGTTATCAGTTAAGGACTTTATGTTTTAGATTGTAACACGATAATTTGTAATCTCTTGTAATTTCATTGTTTATGGATCGATATACAATGTAATTAAGTAGAATCATGATAAAAAGCTGTTTTGTTGCGCATTTTTTAACACCGAAAAACATCTATATCTAGAATATAATCTTACAAGTTTTTTTGAATTTTTAAAAAGTGTTTTAGTCTACAAATATCATCTAGTTCTATAAAAAGTTAAATCTAAATCTTGATCTACAAATTATAAAAACTGTTAAAATTTATGAAATACAATGATTATTTACTTCTATAAAAACAGAGTCTAGATCTATTAAAATTTTACTGGAAATTGACTCTTCTATATCTAAATCTAGGACACACGAAAACTATCTAAATTAAAATATAAATTACCAAAATATTTGAATAGATGTTGATGAACTAGTTGATAAAATATTTTTTCTTGTAAATCTATATTCTGGCAATTAATAGAAGAATTTTAAGAAATCTAGAGAAATATCAAAATATAAAATACAGAACTGTTCATTCAAGAGATTTTGCTTAGTATTCTATTATCTACTTAATTATTCTATCTTGATCTGTTAAACAAAAAAATTATTCTGAAACAATATACTACTACAAGCATCTAGATCTATCAAATAAAAATTACGAAAATTTTTTTTATTAGACGTTGATGACTCTCTGAATTGTTTTCTTTTTCTGTAGATCTAGATGATGTTTTTTAGTAATTTTTAGACATTTATTGTTTAAGCAAAATAGCATCTAGATTGTTTTATTTTGTAGAACTAGATGGTTTTTGTCATTTACAAATTAAAATCTAAATATTAATCAAATTCTAAAATAGAAAATTTAATTAAAATGTATAGATTTTGCTTAGAAATTTATTGTTTATTTATTTAGTTGATCTATCATCTACATCTATAAAACAAGAAAATTATCTTGGAACAAATGGGCATCTAAATCTATTAAATAAAATTTACAGAATATATATTAATAGATGTTGATGAACCAGATTGTTTTAATTCTTGTAGATTTAGACGAGTATTTAGATTTTTCTAGAGACTTTCTAGATCTATCTAGGTCTGTCAAAGAGGAAAATTATTCCGAAACAATGTATTTTTATAAGAATCTAGATCTATCAAATAAAAATTACGTAAAATATTTTAATAGATAGCAAAGGTGTTCCAATCGAGCAACAACGTCGAGAAACTGTATACCGGTTTCGGGGTTTTTGCCCCTCATCAGTACAGTGTATCCCGGAGCGTTGTGCTCGATTGGAACAGGTGGGAGAACTCGCTTATATCAAGCGAAGTCCGGCTAGTAGTCGTACAGACAGACACAGTGTGCCATCTAACGAAGAGTGCTGGAAGGTGCGAGAGTTAATATAAAATTATATATCTTTAATAGATGTTGATGACTCTCTGAGTTGTTCTTTTTCCTGTAGATCTAGATGACTTTACGTTTTTTAGTAATTTTTAAACATTTTATTTAAACAAAATTGCATTTAGATTGGTTTTTTATAGAACTAGATGGTTTTCATTATTCATAAATTAAAATTTAAAAATAATTAAAATATAGAATGGAGAATCGTTGAATCGAGAGATTTTGCTTAATATTCTGTTGTCTAATTTATTATTATGTCTAGATCTGTTAAACAAAAAAAATATTTAGAAACAATATCATCTAGATCATCTAGATCTATTAAATAAATATTACAAGAAATATTTTCTTTTGGTAGACTGTTTTCTTTTTGGTAGATCTAGATAATTTCTAGACATTTTATTTATTGCAAATAGCATTTCGATTCTTCTAGAGATCTTGCTTAGAATTCTATATAGTATTATAGGCATCTAGATCTATCAAATAAAGATAGAAAAAAATGTTTTAATAGATGACTTTCTGATTTTTTTTTGTAGATTTAGATAATTTAACGTTTTTTAGTAATTTTTACACATTTTATTTAACCAAATAGCATTTAGATTTTTTCTTTTTATAGAACTAGATGGTTTTTATCATCATTATTATTTTAGAAAAAATCAATGTCTCTTGAAATAAACAAGTTATAGAGTTTTTTCGGACCGTTAAGGCACCCTGTATAATTTAATAAAAGTAATAATAAAAACTAGAAAGACAAATAGTTAAAAAAAAATTCTAAATTATTATTATTCTTTTAAACAATAGAAAAGATAAAAAAAATTTGTTAAATAAGAGATCAAAAGCGGTAATATACCACAATAAAAACTAAAACAAAAAATAGACAAAACTGAGTCACAAGATAAAAAAAAAAGAAATAAAAACACAGAAAGTTAGTTAAAAAAAAGTAAAATGATATAAGAATAGAATCCTTGTTCGAAAAAACAATTTTGATCTATTATGAATCGAATCGAATTTCCCAATCACTTTTTTTTATTTATAGTATGAGGTCACCCTCAAAATCTATCCTTCTAAGGTCACACTATCCTCGTGTCATTCTCCAATAATTGTTTTAATTCACTCTGAACCTATCCTGATAGTAGCAGCCATCAACAAAATAGAATAAATTATGCATTAAGCTCTCCATGTCTCTTCGTAAACATCTAAATTGACAAATAATGCACGATCCTAAAACAGACCTATTTCCCACGGGATATCACCCGGGAGGAGGAGAAGGAACAATATGAAATATGACAAAGCAATAATTTTTCATTGTTTAATTCCAGAAGGTGTTTTTCGGAGAGGACAGAAAAGGCAGTAATTACCAGTTCCGGGGTCATTATCGATTGGGTTTTATAATTCATAATGGACAGGAATAGGGCATATGCGTTTAGAATAGTGAAAGAGGGGGTTGTAAATCATAGATAGGGTCGTAAAGTGAGGTTGACTGCTTAAAATAAACAAGTAGAACACGGTTTGTACTATAAAAAAATAAACATAAAGATAATTGTTGATAAATTTTGTTATTTTTTTTATTTTGTAACTCACTTATGTCTTTATTTCCGCTTTTTATGTCTCATTTATCAGGCTTTTATTGCTTCAAAATAAAAATAAAAAATACTTAAGCACAGACCGACAAGCTTATACCCGAAATTCACTCATATGTTTATGTCGAATTATTCACTCAGAACTGAGTTTCTCTCTGTCCTCAATTCCATAATTGTTGTTTTTGTTTTAGGGTTGTTTATCAGCGCCCACAACGCTGTTTATTCCAGTCAGTGTCGATAGAATGATATCCGGGCGTCCAGTGGTTGAGTGTAGTGTTGTGTGGTGTTCCTGCGGGATCATCCCAGTATAGTTTTCATCGGGAGGAAAAAAAAACGAAAAAACGAGATGTTTCACGGGGGAGCTTAGACAACCAGTTAGAAGAAGGTAAGACGAAAGGGGGTGAGGGTGTAATTCTCGATGTTCGAAACTGGGACGTGACGAGGGTTGAAAATGAGAGGGAGATAATTGACCTGACCTCAGAAAAAATTAAAAAAAAAATATTGCGAGTTGTTGCTTGTAAAAAAAAAAATTGTGATTGATTGAGGGTGGTGAGTGTTAATTTAGTAGGAAATCGGCTATAAATAAAACCCTTTTAAGATGTTGAGATGTTCTAATCCTGTCTAATCCCAGGGATATCAACGGGAAAAGGGACTTAGATCTAAGGTTTCTAAATTTGCATAAGTGGGAAGGTTTCGGGATGTATTTTTCTAATTTTCATCTATTTACATTTCACAAGAGATTTCCTTTGATATGTCAAAGACCACAGAAAAGGAAACATTACCATATTCTCTATGTTTCTAAAGTTTTAAGATTTTTTTTTAACTTCTTATCCCACTTCTGACTTTAAACCAAATTTAAATTTTAGATAAAACTTTATTAACTGTTCATGGTTATTTTAAACAGGACCGGACTAATATACAATATTTTAGGAAAAGATAATTGGACTGAACGCAATTTTCTTTAAAAAAATTTCCAAACAAATCAAAATATTAATTTAAATTGAAAGACACAAAAGATTTTATCTAATCTTATTTATAACCCTAATCTTCTACTACTTAAAATTGCTTCAAACTAGTTTAAGCCGGTTTTGTTTACACAAACTGAGTCAAACTGGTTTTATTTGAGCAAACAGGATTAGTTTAAACTAGTTTGAAGCCGTTTACAGGTTAGATTTCTCTATTACCGACTGAGTTTTAACAACAGGCAATACGCTTTCTAGTGGTACAATTTCGAACTAGTAAATACTCTAAACTAAACTGTCATTTAAAGCATTGAAATTACTCTAAACTAATTTCTAAACCGCTTAAGATATCTTTAAACTGGTTTAAACCGATTTTGTTTATACAAACTGTGTCAAACTGGTTTTGTTTGTGTAAACTGGATCAGTTTAAACCAGTTTGACACTGTTTGTGGATTAGGTCTGATCTAACTATTATCTATTGTTTGCTTAAAACTGCTTTAAACCGGTCTGCAATCTGTTTTAAACTAGTTAAACTGCTACTGTTTTTACAAACTGCTTTAAACTGGTTTTCTTTGCTTTAACGAAATCAGTTTAAATCAGTCTTTTGTAGATCAAATCTACTTAATCTACAGTCTACTTAAAACTGTCTTAAACCGGTCTACATTCTACTTTAAACTGTTTTTTTTTTGCTACAACGGAATTAGTTTAAACCAGTTTGAAGCTGTTTACAGAACAGATTTAATTATTGTCTATTGAATATACTTAAAACTGCTTTAAACCAGTCTACAAACTGGTTTAAACTGGTTTCAATTACTACTGTTTGTTCAAACTGTTTTAAACTGGTTTCAGATCTAAGTAATGTCTATTGTCTACTTAAAACTGCTTCAAGCTAGTTTAAACTGCTACTGTTTGTACAAACTGCTCGAAACTCTTTTAATTTGCTTTGACGAAATCAGTTTAAACCAGTTTTAGGCTGTTTATAGAAACGATCTAACTATTGTCTATCGAGTATACTTAAACCTACTTTAAACTGTTTTTTTTTGTTTCAACGAGATCTGTTTAAACCAGTTTGAAGCTCTTTGAAGATAAAATTTAACTAATGTTTGTTGTCTACTTAAAACAGCTTTAAACCGGTCTGCAAACTGCTTTAAACTGGTTTCAGATCTAACTAATGTTTAGTGTCTACTTAAAACTGCATTAAAATGGTTTTCTTTGCTTTGATGGGATCAGTTTAAACTAGTTTAAGGCCGTTAACAGACTTGATCTAACTATTGTCTATCGAGTATACTTAAAACCAGTCTACAAACTGCTTCAAACTGGTTTCAATTACTACTGTTTGTACAAACTGTTTTAAACTGGTTTCAGATCTAAGTAATATCTATTGTTCTATTTAAAACTGCTTCAAGCTAGTTTAAACTGCTACTGTTTGTACAAACTGCTTCAAACTGTTTTAATTTGCTTTGACAAAATCAGTTTAAACCAGTTTGGGGCTGTTAACAGACATGATCTAACTATTGTCTATCGAGTATACTTAAAACTGGTCTACAAACTGCTTCAAACTGGTTTCAATTACTACTGTTTGTACAAACTGGTTTCAGATCTAACTAATGTCTATTGTCTACTTGAAACTGCTTTAAACCAATTTGCAATCTGCTTTAAACTAGTTTAAACTATTACTATATGTACAAACTGCTTCAAACTGGTTTTTTTGTTTTAACTTAATTAGTTTAAACCATTTAAAGTTGTTTACAGAACAAATTAACTATTGTCTATTGAGTATACTTAAAACTACTTTAAATCTGCTTCAAAGCAGTTTAAACTGCTATTGTTTGTACAAACTGGTTTTCTTTGCTTTGACGAAATCAGTTTAAACTAGTTTGAAGCTGTTTACAGACCAGCTTTAACTATTGTCTATTGAGTATACTTAAAACTGCTTTAAACCAGTCTACAAACTGCTTCAAACTGGTTTAATTTGCTTTGACGAAATCAGTTTAAACCAGTTCGAGGTTGTTTACAGACCAGCTTTGACTATTGTATATCGAGTATAGTGAAAACTACTTTAAACTGTTTTTTTTTGTTTCAACGAGATCAGTTTAAACCAGTTTGAAGCTCTTTGAAGATAAAATTTAACTAATGTCTGTTGTCTATTTAAAACAGCTTTGAACCGGTCTACAAACTGCTTCAAACTGGTTTCAATTACTACTGTTTGAACAAACTGTTTCAAACTGGTTTCAGATTCAACTAATGTCTATTGTTTACTTGGAACTGCTTTAAACCAATTTGCAATCTGCTTTATACTAGTTTAAACTGCTACTGATTGTACAAACTGCTTCAAACTGGTTTAATTTGCTTTGACAAAATCAGTTTAAACCAGTTTGAGGCTGTTTGAAGATCAAATTTAACTAGTGTCTATTGTCTATTTAAAACAGCTTTGAACCGGTCTGCAAACTGCGTCAAGCTGGTTTAAACTGGTTTTCTTTACATGATGAAGATCAGTTTAAACTAGTTTAAAGTTTTAGTAGATCAGATTTAACTAATGTTTATTGTCTACTTAAAAATGCATCAAACTGTTTTTTTTTGCTTTGACGAAATCAGTTTAAAACAGTTTGAGGCTGTTTATAGAACAGCTTTAGCTATTGTCTATTGAGTATACTTAAAACTGCTTTAAACCAGTCAACAAACTGCTTTAAACTGGTTTCAATTACTACTGTTTGTACAAACTGTTTTAAACTGGTTTCAGATCTAAGTAATGTCTATTGTCTACTTAAAACTGCTTCAAGCTAGTTTAAACTGCTACTGTTTGTACAAACTGCTTGAAACTCGTTTAATTTGCTTTGACGAAATCAGTTTAAACTAGTTTGAGGTTGTTTACAGACCAGCTTTAACTATTGTCTATTGAGTATACTTACAACTGCTTTAAACCAGTCTACAAACTGCTTTAAACTGGTTTAAACTGATACTGTTTGTGCAAACTGCTTAATAAATATAAAATTATCATTTTTTTTATAATTGTAAAAGTCGGAAATAATATTTTACTATTTTGAAATTTGAAATTTGGGGACCCAATTTTGCTAATGTCAAAAACCGGAAGTGACATTTTACTAATTAAAAAAACAAGAAATAAAATAATAACATAATAAAGCTAATGATGTGCGGCATTTTACTAATTTTATAAATTGCAAACGTAATTTTACAGATGTTAGTTGGAGAAGGTAACAATTTGCTAAATTTAAAGACAAAATTTTACTAATTATAGTAACATTTAATAAAATGTTTCTTGCGGCTTTCAATTTTTAAAAACCTGTGTTTTACTTTTAATCAAAAATGACAGTTTTGCGGTTCTGAAAGCAACAAGTTTCAGAAAATTTTTAATTTGAATGTTTGGATAATCGGTCATTGTAAAAATTCTGTTTGTTTGTAGCATGTTTTTTAGGATTTTAAGAGTCTGTGTTTCTTGTGTGTTATCAATATTTACAAAACGAAAAAATTATAAAACACATTTCTGGTTATCTTAACACCCTTGTATAAGCACGATTGTTTGGCTTGTAATTTAGTTAACTATCTCTTTGAAGTTTGTTTATTTTACAGTCATTCACGCAGATCTTGTTTAAATGTGTGGATATACATTAGCATTAGCTCATTTCACTGTTTGTTTATTATAAAATGTTTATATAACGAACATTTCAGGTAATAATAATACAACAATAAAGATTTAAGTGTGTTAAAACACCAAATCAATAAATTCAAAAATCATAAAATTGTAGTCGAGTTATGTTTTTTGCTTTTAGTTGGTAACACTGCTAGAAAAATTAAAATTGGTTATATAAATTTTGATCGGGAGTGTGAAGTACGGTCATCTGATCCTGATTAGATTACCCAAAGGACTTGGTGTCGATTATCCTTTCCCATATTGCGGGTTTCAACCTCTCACTCTCTTATCCTACAGGATACAGGATAAATTAAAACCTTCTCTGTATACAGACTTAATTTCTATTTAAAAAAAAAAGTCAGGAGGAAATGTCGACAAATAACTCACTTCACAAGATTTTCCTCGAAACGTTTTTCGAATACTGAAAAGACAAAACGTCGGGAATGTTCCCTTGATACCAACCGCTGTTCAACTTTTGTTTGGTTGGTAATAAAAAAAAGAGTATTTACTTTATGGATTTTCTCTAATCCTCCTCTTCGTGATTAATCAGGAGAAATATTGTTTCTAAGTTTCAAGAAGGAAAATTCGATTTTAACCAGTCAAGTTAAACTGGTTTAACTTGTTTATTTCACAATCAAAACTGGTTTTTACACGACAATTTTAATGTGTAACAAGCGAAATGGAAACTAAAGTGACTAACTCCACTCAAAGAAACTTGATTCAAGACACTTTTTCACTCGTGAATGGGTTTTGAAGGAGTGCTGAAAACAGGACCGGAACGAAGAAAAGGAGAAGTGTCTTACTTTAAAGAAGATTGATATTTAGAATCAATAAACTATTTTTTTTAATTGTTGCAGCTTAGAATTTAACGTGATGACACACAAGAAACATAGGCTTTTAATGTAATTTAATAATTCTACTTACTAGTGGTACAACGAATTGAAAATTATTTGAAGCTTGTAGTTCCTAATAGAAATAGAATTTTTTTACTAAACTGAAACTGTTTTAATAGGTATTTGTTTTAAACAATTTCGTAATCTGCCTGAAATAGTTTAACTAACCCAAAATAACTCTTTTCCTCACCCCCTTCCCTGTACATACCACTCGGTTAATTGGTGCTGAAAAGTCAAGCGAAGCGAGTGATTAATTTATCGTCACTCGATGGCAAACGAAGGTCGCACTGAGAAATTTATCAGAATAAAAAAAGAAAAAATTGGTCGACCACTGAATTTCTTAAAAATAAACTAGAATTTTAATTAAATCATTCAGGAGAAAAATCTCTTTCAATCCATTCTAATTGGTTAACTGCCTAATTGCCTTTCTTCCGATTTAATTATTTCCTCACAATTTAAATACCTTTTATTCCTTCATCGTCTTTATTTCCACTGCAATTTCAGGACTTTTTCAGGACTGAAATATTTCGTCCGGTATTTTTCATATTTCATGCGAATTTCAGTGTCGATAAGTGACACTTAGGATGAGCTTTTGACGGGATATTGCAAGGATTACTACAGATTTTGAATCAATTCAGTTCGAACTAGAAGGATTTCGACTAGAACTAGGACAAGGTTTTAGAAATAATGAAAAAATAGGTTTTTTAAACAAATAATGAGCGGAATAATAAGCTAAAAATGTAATCCGACTAAATGAGATTTGCTTTTATCTGGAGAATATAATGGAAATGTGAGAGATTTTTTTTTATAAGCACTTTAGCTAACTAGTTTCTGTTTTTAATCTAATTTTTTATTTAGTTGTTTAACGCGAATAGTTGAATGACGCTTTTTGTTTATAAAATTAGTAAAATTGTGTATCTAAATTTCAAAATTTTCTAAAGAAACAAACAAGCATAATTATTTTTTATCTTTGAGATTAACGTGACGGCACACAAGGAACACAGGCTTAAAAAAATTCTGAAAAACATGCCAAGACATTTTAAGGAAACAAACAGAGTTTTCACAATGACCAATAATCTAAATTAGAAAATTTTTGAAATAACAGGAGCGACAATAAAAATTAGAAAATACATTAATTATATTTCTGTTTTATAACACCTTATTTACATTTTTTTTTTAATTTTTTACAATTTTTTTATCATTTATCTTTTGTATTTAGGTATACTTTTCTAGTTTTAGTATTTTTATGTTTACATATTTGTTTTTTCATCTTTTTGTTTTTTAACTTTTGAGGCGGCTTACTATTTAACGTAATGGCACACAAGGAACATAGGCTTTGTAAATTTGACAAACAATTTAAAAAAAAAAGAAGCAAACAGATCTTTTACAATGACCGATAAGTACTAAAATACTAGTAAAATGTTTCTTCATCTTGTAATATTAGTAAAATGTTACTTGTTGATTTTAAAATTAGTAAAATTGTTTAATTCTATACTAGAGCTAGATGAGTGTTTTTCAAATTTTAAAACAAATAGATACAGAATGTTTATTTGTTTGATAAATTTATGTTTTTAATTTTATTTCATTTTCGCATTATATTTGTTTTTTTTTTGACATTTTCTAGAGTATCTTTATAGATCTAGATTAAAAGTTTAAGAAATTGAAGTGAATCTGGTTCAATTTGTTTAACAATGTTTATATAGAATCTAGTAGATTGTATTCCAATATTTTCAAGATTTAGATGATTTTTTGACAAATCTTGATAGATGAGTCTAGTAAATTGATAAAACTAGATTATTTATTGTACAAATCTGGAACACTTTTTTAACTAAGAAAGATACAGATTATTTTGAAAATATTATTTGAAATTTTAATAGATCTAGATGAGAGTTTAGTAATAGAAAGTGATTTAGTTTAATTTTTCTAACAAATTAAGTTTAAATAGATCTAGAAGATAACCTCGTTTGTTTAGAAACGTTTTTATAGAATTTAGAAAGATGTTTTAAAATATTCTGTAAAACCCTTTTTTAACAAAGATGCAGATTATTTTGAAAGTTGTATTAAAGATTTAATAGATCTAGATGACAGTTTAGTAACTTAAAGTGACTCTAGTTTGCTTAAAAAAATTTGTTTAGATAGATCTAGACTAGAAGATAACCTAAATTGTTTAGCAACGTTTCTGTAAAATCTAGAAGAATATTTGAAATATTCTCAAGATTTAGATGACTTTTTCACAAATTTTTATAGATGTGTTTGCTAATCTAGTAGAACTAGATTATTTGGAGCAAAATTGTACAAATCTGGAACACTTTTTTACTAATAAAGGTACAGATTATTTTGAAAATATTATTTAAAATTTTAATAGATCTAGATGAGGCTTTAGTAACTTGAATTAGCATTAGTTTAGTCTTTTTAACAAATTTTGTTTAAATAAATCTAGAAGATAACGTCGTTTCTATAAAATCTAAAAGAATGTTTTAGAATGATTACAAGATTTAGAAGGTTTTTGACAAATTTTTAAAGAAGTATCAGGTAAACAGGTAAAACTAGATTATTTTAATAAAATTATACAAATCTGGAACACTTTTCTAATTAAGAAAGATATAGATTATTTTGAAAATTGTATTCAAAAATTTAATAGATCTAGATGACATTCCAGTAACTTAAAGTGACTCTGGTTTAGTGTGCTTAAAAAAATTTGTTTAGATAGATCTAGGCTAGAAGATAACCTAAATTGTTTAGCAACGTTTCTGTAAAATCTAGAAGAATATTTGCAATATTCTCAAGATTTAGATGACTTTTTCACAAATTTTATAGATGCGTTTGCTAATTTAGCAGAACTAGATTATTTGTAACAAAATTGTATAAATCTGGAACACTTTTTTACTAATAAAGGTACAGATTATTTTGAAAATAATATTTAAAATTTTAATAGATCTAGATGAGAGTTTAGTAATTGAAAGTGATTTTAGTTTAATTTTTTTAACAAATTTGGTTTAATAGATCTAGAAGATAACCTCGTTTGTTTAGAAACGTTTTTGTAGAATCTAGAAAGATGTTTTAAAATATTCTGTAAAACACTTTTTTAACAAAGATGCAGATTATTTTGAAAGTTGTATTTAAAGATTTAATAGATCTAGATGACAGGTTAGTAACTTAAAGTGACTCTAGTTTAGTTTGCTTAACAAATTTTGTTTAAATAGATCTAGAAGGAAACGTCGTTTTTATTTAAAAGAACCTTTTAGAATTTTCTATTAGATGACTTTATGACAGTTTTTTATAGATATGTCTAATAAATTGATAAAACAAATTTGGAACACTTTTTTGACTAAGAACGATGCAGATTATTTTGAAAATATTACATAAAATTCTAATAGATCTAGATGAAAATTTGGTAAATTACAGTGAATCTGGTTTGGTTTATTTGACAATTTTGGTACAAATAGATCTAGAGGATAACTTCGCTTGTTTAACAATGTTTCTGTAGAATCTAGAAGAATGTTTAACAATATTCTTAAGATTTAGATGATTTTTGATAGATAGATTTAAACAGATTATTTTTAATAAAATGCTACAAATGTGGAACACTTTTTTAACTAAGAAAACTACAGATTGTTTTTAAAATCTTATTCAAAATTTTAATAGATTTAGATAACAGTTTAGCAAGTTAAACTGACTCTAGTTTAGTTTGCTTTACAAGTTTTGTTTAAATAGATCTAGAAGATATTCTTGTTTATTTAGCAACGTCTCTGTAAAATCTAAAAGAATATTTGGAATATTCTCAAGATTTAGATGATTTTCTTACAAATTTTTATAGATGTGTTTGCTAATCTAGTAGAACTAGATTATTTGTAACAAAATTGTACAAATCTGGAACACTTTTTTAACTAATAAAGGTACAGATTATTTTGAAAATAATATTTAAAATTTTAATAGATCTAGATGACAGTCCAGTAACTTAAAGTGACTCTAGTTTAGTGTGCTTAAAAAAATTTGTTTAGATAGATCTAGACTAGAAAATAACCGAAATTGTTTAGCAACGTTTCTGTAAAATCTAGAAAGATGTTATAGAATCTTCTCAAGATTTAGATGACTTTTTTCCAAATTTTTATAGATGTGTGTAGTAAACTGCTAGAACTAGATTATTATTAATGGAATTAATGTACATTTTTTTAAATTGTGGTAGACCTATATTATCATATTTTAATTCGGGTAGATCTAGAAGATTGTCTAAAATAAATAAAACAGTGAATTTTGCTTTTAAAATTACTAAAATTACGTTTCAAAGTTGCAAAATCAGTAAAATTATGTAATCTTATTAAATGAGATTTGTTTTTATTTTTATATCTAAATCTAGAATAAAATGGAGATGTGAAACCTTTTTTTATAAACACTTTAGCTAACTAGCTTCTGTTTTAAATTAAATTTTTTTATTTAGTTGTTTATATATTTGCTTAGAGAACAATTTTATCAAATTAATGTTGTTGTAATAATGCACTTGAATCGCTCGAAAATTCTCGCTTTTTCTACCTTCTGTATCAATTTGAAAATGAAAAATGTACTGAAAAAAAATTTCAGCAATATTTCAGAGATATTACAATATGTGTTTCCAGCAAGTCGCATTAAAATCAAATTTACTTAATGCAAAATTTACAACAGGCGCACCACATCCATTATGCGTCTCGATGTTCATTTGTATGGAAATAGTATTCGTTTGTTTTTTTTTGTGTGTGTGTCGTTGCCATTTGTTCAACTATAAAATATCTTTCTTTTCATTTCGTTTCAGTAAGTAAATCGATAATAGTGAGCATTTGTCATCATAAAATGTTTCAGTCATCACCGATGTACAGTTTGTCCGTCGGTAATATTTATTATGACCGAAAATAAGTGCAAAAAATGTAAAAACTCAGTGAGTAACGCATTTCTAAAGTGTGTAGTTTGTGGAGTGTGTTATCACAAAAGTTGTGCCGCTGTTCTAGAAGATAAGAAGAAGAAGTTTATCATGATTACTGATAATGAAATGAAATGTATCGCTCACCCCAGGACAAACTCGGTCTCTGAGTCAAATTCAGATATGGAAACACAAGTTTCTCAAGACGGACTAAAAGAAAATGAAATTTTTTTGACAGAATTTATTAAAAGTGAAACATATGCGAGGATAATACAGGATGCAATATCGGTGGCCACATTACCGCTTTATCAAGAGATAAACAAACTTTATCAGGAAATAAAAAATTTAAGAGAACCAAACTGTGATTTAGTGCGTTTGCTAACAAATGCTCCATCAAATAGCCGATTAAATTCATTTGTATTGAATGACCCAGAACCAGCGATATCAAAAGTTCAAAAAACGCCTGTTGCTATCGCCAGCACCGGTTCAGGTAGCTATCTGGAAGTGACCTCAAAAGGAAAGCATCAACAAACAAAAATACTTAAAGACCACTTGGACTGGACTAAAGAAGCAGAGGAAGTCAAAATTGCAGCAAATGTTAAAAATGATGATCAGTGGATCACCGTTAAGAAAAAAATTCCACGCAAAACCAGTAACAACGAAAATACTACTCAACGGAAAAAAGCACAAGTTATAGTTGGGGCCGCAAAATTAAATGATAATGAAAATTTTTCTGCAGCTAAAAACAAAAAAGCGTGGTTCTATATAGGTAAAATTGCTAAAGGTACAGGTGAAGAAAAAATAATGAACTACCTCAAAAATAAGTTACCACACGGAGACATTTCAGTTGAAACACTTGCGTTCAAAGGTCAAAATGAAAGTTACAAAATAGGTCTCAAATATGAATTTCTAAATGAAGTAACTAAAGCTGAATTTTGGCCAAATGGAGTTATTCTTCGTAGATGGAATTTTCCATCGAGTAAAAATAAAAATAGCCTAAATTCACCATCAGCATTTCCGTCGCCAAGAAACGATAAAAATAATGTTTTTATATAAAGGCGGCTATAGAGAATTATGCGACATAAACCCAATTCAACTTTTTCGAATCAGTTCTTCTCAACCCTTAAATAGACCCACACTCAAAAAAGAAGAAAAAAAGAAGAGAGAACTTACTAACAATTGTAATGGCAAGTCGCTAGTCGTAGGATTTTTAAACATAAGAACCTTACTTCCATCAATAGAGGCTATCACTGAGATCATTTACGATCGTTATCTTGATATGATGCTACTAGTTGAAACTAACCTTAATAACAGTGTGCCAAATGAATCTATTAATATTGAGGGTTATAATCTGATACGAATGGACCGGGACTTTGAAAATACCAACCAAAAGAAAGGTGGTGGACTTGTGGTATATATTAAAAAACATTTAAAATATAAAATTTTAGACAGCAACGTTAAAAGTAATGTGGAACAAATTTGGGTTGAGGTAGCTCTACCTAAAAACAAAAAATTGGGTATTGGATTAATCTATAAACCGCCGTCAACATCGTATCTTGAGCTTGGCCACATCGACTCTAACATTTCTATACTGTATCCTCAAGTCAATTACTTAGCTTTGTTTGGTGATTTTAATATTGATTTTAAGAAAACAGAATCAGTTGCATACAAAATTTTTAATGCAGGTTTTAAACCCTTACGACTTGTCTCAAGTTGTCAAAGAACCTACTCGAGTCACCCCAACCAGTTCTACACTAATTGACCATATCTACATAAGCAATGAACTGATACCTGAAACAAAAACTGCTGTGGAAATGATGAGCCAAATTCTTAATAGTGGCAACAAACCAATAAGTGATCATAATCTGTTATGCTCTAAATTTTTATTAGACACCCCACCAGAACCGGGACCCATTAAAAAGTACAGAAGATGTTTGTCCCAAATAAATATTGATCAACTTCAGGAAGATGCTTCACACTTACCGACGCAAAGTATACTAAAATGCAACAATATTAATAAAAAAATTTGTTTATTTAATGCTTTCATCTTACAATTATTTGATGTACATACTCCAAAAAAACTGATGACTACGTCAAGGAACCCTAGACCTGAATGGCTAACTTATAATATCACGAAAATGATTAAAGCTCGAAAAAAGGCTTATTTGGCATATAAGCGTAACAATACTCCAACAAAATGGCAATTTTATGTAGACATTCGTAATGAAGTGAAAAGAGCAGTCCAGCGTGAAAAAAACAGTTTCTCAACTTTTAAATTGAACACCTGCAAAGATGGTAAGAAGCTATGGAAGGGTCTAAGGTCGTTAGGATTAAAGCAAAAAGCGTCTGTAGAAATCCCATCTCATCTTTGTGAAGCCAATCTTATAAATGACTTTTTCGTAACCAGTGCAAAAATAGAGTCTTCAGATATAGAAGGTGAAGTTGCTAGCTACAGGATGGGCTCACTTCATCCAAAGGTTGTGAAACTCTTTGAATTCCGGTGTGTTAGTGAAAGTGAAGTGAAAAAAGCTTTAAGTGCAATACATTCTAAAGCAGTGGGATGTGATGACATATCAATTGACATGATTAATTTAATTTCCGAGGTATGTTTACCAGTGTTAACAAATATTGTAAATTATGCCATTAAGACGCAAACTTTTCCAAACATATGGAAAACTTGTCAAATAACTCCCTTGCCTAAAATTGTAGACCCTAAAAATTTTTCTGATTTAAGACCAATATGTATATTACCTGCTTTGTCAAAAGTTTTGGAGAAATTAATGTCATCTCAGATACGTGAATATTTAGATCAATATAAAATCTTACCACAGAGTCAAGCTGGCTTTCGAGCTCAAAACAGTACAGCTACAGCTTTAATTAACGTTACCGACTATATTCTAAACGCTTATGATAAAGGTATGATGACTCTTTTACTCCTATTAGATTTCTCCAAGGCTTTCGACACTATTAGTCATAAGTTGTTACTAGCTAAATTGCATTATGTTGGATTTTCTAGCAAATCATGTAAATTTATCGAAAGTTATTTATCCGAAAGATACCAGCAAGTTGTTATAAACGGGGAATCTGTTTTAAAATCCAATTTTAAAAAAGTAAATAATGGTGTACCGCAAGGTTCTATACTTGGACCGATTTTATTTATTTTGTATACTTGTGATATTGAAATGTTTTTAAATGATGTGGGAGTGCAATGCTATGCAGACGATACGCAGATATTCCGATCATTTACAGTAACCGATGCACCTAGGGTTATAGATCTAATAAACAATAATTTAAACAATTTAAACAAAAAATGCGAGAAACAATTATTAAAGTTGAATCCAACAAAAACTCAGGCAATGTTATTTGGTCCGAAGAAATCTTGTGAAATTGTTTATAATAATTGTAAACTAGCTGTAAACAATTGTGACATTACGTTAGTTTCGTCCGCTAAAAATTTAGGAATAATCATTGACAACGATCTGGACTTTTCTAGCCATGTTAATAAAATTTGCAAAACATGTTATGGTATATTGAAATCGATATATTTTTTAAAGAATACTCTTACTACAAAGTTAAAAATACAAATTTGTGATAGCTTAATTTTAAGCCATATTAACTATTGTCTTGTATTTTATGGATCTTTTATAACTAATGCTAATTTTTATAAATTACAAAAAATTCAAAATTCTTGTTTAAGATATTGTTATAATGTAAAACGTCAAGAGCATATAACACCTTATCTGCGTAAGTCTGGCTGGCTTAGCATCAAAAATAGATATAAGTTCTTTTTAAGTTGCTTAATTTTTAGTATTGTCAAAAATAAAACACCTGATAACTTATATAATAAAATTGTACTCCGAAAAGATATTCATGATCGCACAACTAGATACAACGAATTTTTGCACATTCCAAAGCATAGCACGGAATTATATAAGTCATCATTTTCCTATTTATGTCCTAGGATTTACAATGGCCTTGATAATGAATTTAAAAATGATAATTTTAAAACTTTTCAAAGGAAATTAAAAATAACTTTGTTAGAATAGCAATTAGAATTAGTATTATTAGAATATAATAATGGACTAAAATGAAAAACAGTTCGCAGAACTGATTTTTAGTCCTTTTGTAGCCTCTTTTTTATTTGCTTTTGTAATTTATTTATTTATTTTGTATCTATTTCTTTTGTATGATTTATGGCTGCAATAAACATTATTATTATTATTATTATTATCATTAAGATTTCGTTTTGGGGGGGTAAAGAATGCAGACATTGACAAAAATACCTGTCACAGGACCGCATTGCAGATTTTTAAACTCACTCCTGATCCTTGTTTAATTACCAAGTTTTCATGAAGGCCCTTTGGGTGTGTTCTACAAGCACTGAATTTCCATCCTACTATTCGAAAATTCAGTGAGGATAGTTCAAGTGGGCGGTTTGTAGCTTTGTTTGGTATTTAGAAGCTTACTAGAGTTGAAATGTTTGTTTTATCGCATTTTGCTCTTTTTCAAGTGGTTGTTTTTTAAAACTTGGGGTGGAAATAATGAAATGTTTTTGTTAGGAAGTTAGTTAAGTGTTTTATTTTGTTATACACGCTCGAGTGCTGTATAAAAATATTCATGTTTACAAATCACAAGTGAAAAATTAAATTTCTTTAGATTTGAGATGTTTTTCAGGTAAAATCAATAAAATGTCGCTTGCCGTTTTTACAAATTAAAAAATTTGGTAAAAAACATTATTTCTGACATCTAAAAATTAGTAAAATCTAATTCTGAAAATTTAAAATTAGTAAAAATTAATAGTGATTAGAGTTATTTGATTTAGTTTCTAAAATTAGCAAAATTACTTTTTCTGACTTTAAAATTAGTAAACTGTCACTTTCAGATTCTAATATCTAACGATTCAAAAGATGATATTTGTTTAAATTTTAAGAGAAAAAGTGAGGCATTTTGAAGATAAAAATTTTGACAGTAATTGCTTCTTTAAAAATCAAAAATTTCTACAGCAATTGTTTGTTTAAAGATCTCAGATGTTTATAAGAAGAATTAAAGATATAGAGCTACTGATGACATTGTAGAAGATCTTAGAAAAGGACAAAAACACTCTTTTTCAATATCAGAAAAAAAGTAGCTTTTAATGTTTGTTTTAGTACAAAAAATTTTTGTTTTTACTTTTGACAGCATATAACCTCTCTTTTATTTTTCCCTTTTAGTTTTATTACATTTTATTTTTTTTTAAAAAATATGAATCTCCTTGGTCAATTTGAGTATTATACAAGCTTCGAATTTACACTAATCTATTAAAAAAAAAAACAGTAAAATTAGTTATAAAGAGTGTTTTGTAGCTTTGTTAGTTTATTTGTTTCTCATTGTTCTTTTTCAGTGGTTGTTTTTCAAAACTTGGGGTGAAAATAATGAAATGTTTATGTTAGGAAGTTAGTTAAGTGTTTTATTTTGTTATACACGCTCGAGTGCTATTTAAAAATATTCATCATGTTTACAAATCATACAAGAAGTGAAAAATAAAAGCTAAACTTTGACCTTTCTTTAGAATCGAGATGTTTTTCAGGTAAAAGCACAGGTAATCAATTGATTTTTCTAAAGAAAATTATATCTGGCACTCAACTTTTAACTCACGAGATTTACGTGAAAAGCAAGAGGCAAAAAGACGAAATTTAGTGGCTTGTTTTCAAATAAACATAACCTAGTTTTTTGATTTTTTGGAGCTCAGAAATGAAAAACAAGCACTTGACTACAGGAATTTTTCAATATAATGATATTCCAATAGTTTTGTAATATCGAGATACAAGAAAAGTCTTCTAACACACAGAGAGAAAGACATAATAATAAAAACTGATTACAAAATTAGTAAAATATTCCATCCGGGTTGTATAATTAGTAAAACTTTTGTCTTCAGAGTTTAAAATTAGTAAAATGTTGCCTGCGACTTCAAAAATTAAAACAAAAATTTTTTTTCTTGATTAATTACTAAAATGTTGTTTTTGGCTTCAAATTTTAGTAAAATATACCTTCTGGTTTTTGTGATTAGTAAAATTATATCACCAAATTTTAAAATTATTACAATGTCGTCCCAGACTTTTATAAATATAAAAAAATCGCTTTTGTATTGTTTATTAATTAAAAAATTGCTAAAAAGTATTACTTCTAGCTTTTAAAATAGTAAAAAGTTGTCTTTGATTTTTAATATTTCTAAAATTACATCTTAATTAATTAATTACAAATTACATTTGGAATTAGTAAAATATCATCTATGGCTTCTACCACTAAAAAAAATTGTTTTTTCTCTACCTAAAAATAAAAAAATATATAAAAAAATATTATTTTGGCCCTTAAAGTTAGTAAAATATCGCTTGCCAATTCTAAAATTAGCAAAATTTTGTTCTCAAATATTAAAATTAGTAAAATAATACTTAAAACGTTTACATTTTTGAATCTATTAATTTAAAAAAAATGTAAAATGTATCTTCTGTAGCCCCTAAAACTAGTAAAATGTTACCCCAGTTTTTAAAATTAGTAAAAAGTAGCCTCTTGCTTACACAAACAAAGAAAATGATGTTTTTATATTTATTAGCTCAAAAATTGATAAAAATCGTTATTAATTGACTTTAAAATTAGTAAACCGTCGCTTTCAGATTCAAAAATTAATAAAATTACGTTTTTGTATATCAAATTAGTAAAATGTACACAATTTGAGAATAATGACGGTTTTGTGTTTAAGAAATTAAAAATCGTGGAAAAGCATCATTTCTTGTTTTTAAATATTAGTAAAATGTCGCTTCTATCTGCTAAAATTAGTAAAATTACATTTTAAGATTTCAAAATTAGTAAAAAATACTTCTATTTTTTAAAATTAATATAATGTTGGCTGCTGTTCCGACATTTTACATTGTTTTTTCATTTATTATTATTAAGATCAAAAAAATATAATTTTTAGATTCAAAATTGCTTCTCCAGATTTCAAATTTAGTAAAATATTCTATCCGGCTTTTATAATTAATAAAACTCTTGTTTTTAGAGTTCAAAATTAGTAAAATGTTTGAAAAAAATGCTTTTTGTAATAATTACTTTAAATTATTTTTATTAAAATTCGTAAAAAGTCGCTTCAATCTTTTAAAATTAGTAAAATATAACCTTTCGTTAGTCTATTCAGGCACCTATACTTAGTAAACTTAAGTTTTCAGATTTAAAAATTAGTACAATGTTGCCTACGACTTGTTTTTTTTTCTCTAAATTAATTAAAAAACTTTTAAAAAATATTATTTTGTGGCTTCGATAATCATCAATAATTTGTTTTCGGCTCTTAATATTAGTAAAATGTCACTTCCGGCTTCTGTAATTAGTAAAATTACAAGTTTTAACGAATGTAAAAAAGTTTGTTTTTGTATTTTTTTATTACATAAAAAATTGCTAAAAATGTAATTTTTGGCTTTAAAATTAGAAAAAATCTGTGGCCGGCTTTTAAAATTACTAAAATTACGTTTCCAGATTTCGAAATTTTGACTTTTTAAATGTCAAAATTTGTAAAATGTCGCCTCTGTTGGCTTGTACAGTTTAAAATAAAAAAAAATTTTTTTTTTATTTACTAATTTATTTCTGGTTTCTATAATTAGCAAAATTATTAAATTTGTGTTTCTAAATTACAAAATTAGTAATAAACAAATTTATAAATTTATAACTAAAAATACAAAACTAGGAAAATATCTCTTCTGTTTCTATAAATTTGTAAAATTACATTTCTAGATTTAACAATTAGTAAAAAAAAATTTTTTGTATTTATTAATTTTAAAAATGGTAAAAAAACATTAATTCCGTATTTTAGAATTAGTAAAAAGTAGTCTTCGGTTTTTATAATTAAAAAAATATCGCCTTCAGTATTTAAAATTAGTAAAATTGCGTTTTTAGGTTTTAAAATTAGTAAAAAATTATTCTATTTTTCAAAATTAATTAGTAAAGTTTTCGTTCCACCTTTTAAAATAAATAAAATAACAATTCACAATTCTACAATTAGTAAAATGTGGCTTTCAGTTACTAAATTTTTAGACTTTCAGGTTCTAAAATTAGTAAAATGGCTTTTTAAATTAAAAAAAATTGTTAAAATATTGCTTATGGCTTTTCCAATTAAAAACATTAACAATTATTTATATATTATTTAAAAATTTGTAAAAAAAATATTTCTACCTTTTAAAATTAGTATTATGTTGCTTTTTATCTCAAATTAGTAAAATTAAGTTGCCAAATTTGAAAATCAGTAAAAAAAATTTTTTATTTTTTAAAATTAGTATATTTGCATTATCGTAGCTTAAATTTAGCAAAAGCAGTTGACGACATTGCAAATTATAAAATGAATAACAAGAAAAGGCGCTAATTTTCGAGAGATTTCAGTGAATTGAACTTGACCTTGACTCTATATAAACAAGTGACAGATTATTGCTATTAATTTACCGAAGTAGAACGATTACATAAAACAATTCTCCGAGCGATTACTTAAAGCGATATAATTGTGTTAATTACTGAGAGTTAGTTTCTTGAATTAATTGGCTCTAAAAAATATTTTAGCAATTTTAAAATTACACTGTTTGTATTTTTTTATTAAACATATTTAAATAAAAAATTCTTTTCACCTAAAATAAACATTCCATTGTTGTTATAAATTATGTATTTATTATAATAACGTAACAAAAAAAAACATTTCCTTAAAGCAACCGCTTCAACCTTATAAAACATAATTCTCTATCACTTTCGTTTTTGTTAAACAAATTCCGTTGTTGTTTAATTAAATTTCGAATTACGTTCCCTTCCTCTCTATTTTATTAAACATCATCCCTACAAAAACCACATCCCAAAATCCTAAATAATAAACCTGGAAACACTTAAAGTGATAAGGGATTTCCAGAACTAAACAAAATTTTCTCGAATATTGGAGACCACCTGCAGTTTGATGATTTCTCAGGTGTTTAATTAAGTTAAAACTAAGGCAAATATAGTGCTATTAATGAGTTGATTAAAGACATGCCTGTTTTAATTACATTAAGTTGTTATTTCCGGTATGAATACAAACTTATCAAAGACATTTTTAATTTATTTATAAATTTTATTTAAAGATTTTCTTGAAAGGATGTCATTAAACAGATATTTTAACGCTAATTAAAAAACTTGCAGTGTCAGCATAAATTTTCTACAAATATTTTTTAATTTATTTTGTTTATAAATAGTATTTTAATTTTTTATCTAATTAACTAACTTTCAAAGTTAGTAAAATCTCGTTTTGAAATTCTAAAATTAGTAAAACTATGTTTGTAAATTTTTTAAATTAATAAAATATTGCTTCCGGCTTTTAAAATTAGTTAAATAACATTTCCAAATTTTCAAAATTCGGTAAAATATTGTCTTTAGCTTTCACAACTATAAAAGGAGACACTTTTGCCTTCAATAACTTAAAATTAATTTAGTAAAATGTTATTTTCGGCGTCTCAAATTAGTAAAATTACTTTTTATATTATCAAAACTTGTAAACTTTGACAGGAAGTGCTTCTTTAAAGAACAAGAATTTCTACAGCAATTGTTTTTCTAAAGATTTAAAGATGAAGATTTACTAATGACATTATAGAACAGCAATTGTTTCTTTAAAGATTGTAGATTTTTACAAAAAAAATTTTTTTGAAGATTATTGATGATATTATTAAAATAAATTCGAAGATTTTTTTGAAAGTACGTCTTTAAACAGTTTAAAAAGTGTAGAAAAATTTAGAAAGAAAGCTCAAAAAAACAGAAATAGAAATAAAAGAAAAACAAAAGAAGGTGTTAACAATGCTACAAACAATTTTAGAAAAACAAAAAAAAGAATTTAAAAAAGGCGTTTGAACGAAAAAATTATGAGAGGCGACAGTTGAAAGAATAAGACAAATTTAAAAAATGACGATTAGAAGAATAAGAAGAGCTAAAGAAAGTTATAAAAAAACAAAAAATGATTTCAAAGAAGTTTATAAAACAAGGATTACAAAAAATAAAAAAACAATAAAAGATTCTTGAAGAAAAAAAGAGGAGTAAAAGGAAACGAGGAGAAATAAATGAAAAACTACAATTATTTTTGAAAGAAACACAGACTTTTAAAATTCAGAAAAACGTGCCAAGATTTTTCAAAAAAACGAACAAACAGAATTTTTACAATGACTAATAATCTGAACTATACAATTTTAGAAATAGAAATATAATAAAAATTGTAAAATACTGTAATTTCTTATTTTTCTCATTTCTTTCACCGTTATTTTTTTGGTCTCGATCTTTTCGTATTTGTTTTTCGTGTTTTATAACTATTTTTACATATTATTTATTTTTACATAGTAAACCACAAAGTGGCTTATTATTTAACGTGGAGACACAGGAGAAACATAGGCTTTTAATGTGATTCAGTAATTCTACTTATAAAACTATCTAAAAGCTTAAAATAACACAATAAATGATACAACAAACTAAAAAATTTTTGAATCTTGTATTTCTTAATAGAAATAGATTTTTTTTACCAAACTGAAACTGTTTTAATCGCTATTTTACGTTTTTTATTTTACGTTTTAGACAATTTCGTAATCTGCCTGAAATATAAAATTTTCTTCAAGAATCTTTTATTGTTTTTTATTTTTTTGTAATACTTGTTTTTGAGCTTTTTTGAAATCATTTTTTGTTCTTTTTAGCTCTTCTTATTTTTCTAATCGTCGTTTTTTAATTTTTTTTTAATTGTTGTCTCTCTTATTCTTTCCTTCAAATGCCGTTTTCAAGCTTTTTCAAATTCTTTTTCTGTTTTTCTAAAATTGTTTGTAGCATTTTTAAAACCTCTTTTTGTTTTTTCTTCAAATTCATTAACTTATTCTTTTGAAATTTTTTTTCCAATACGTCTCTCTAAAAAACATTTTGTAAAGTATTCTAGTGTTTATTTATCAAAAATTTTCTAAAAGTTTTTTTGTTTCTCCTTTATTTCCGATTGTAGTTTTTTATTTCTCTCTTTCAATTTTCTTATACTCTTTCTTTTCTTGTCTAGCATTTTTTTCGTTTTTCTTTCTTTTCTAATCGTTGTCTTACAAGCTTTCTTAGAATATGGTCTTATCTTTCTAGAACCTTCTGCAATTCTTCTTTTTCTTATAATCATCGTTTCTTAAATTTTTTTAGTGGACGTCTTTTATATTTTATATTTCTTCTTTTTGTTCTTCTTTCTGTGGCAGTTGTTGTTTTCTAATTTCCCAAAAATCGTTTTTTTTTTTGTAAACGTCCTTTTCTCAAATATTTTTAACCGCCGTTCTCCAGGCTCTTTAAAAAAATATTTGTTTTTTTTACAATTGTTTCTTGCATTTTTAAATTCTTCTTGTATTTTTCTTTCTTAATTTTTTTGACTTTCTGTTGAATTTGGTATACTATTCTAGTTTTTAAAAAAATATTATTTTTACGATTAAGATTTAAACAATTTAGAAGCTTTCAGATGCTGAAAAACTACTTGACCTCCTGAAAAAAATCTGTTTGACACACTAAGCTTACATTTGTTTTTCTGAAGATCTGAAATGTTTCTAAAACGAATTGAAAATAAAGAGTCACTGATGACATTGTAGAACAGCAATCGCTTCTTTAAAGATCGTAAATTTCTACAGCAAATAATATTATTTAAATAAATTTGAAGATATTCTTGAAAGCACGTCATTAAACAGACATTTTAACACCAATTAAGAAACTTGCAGTGTCAGCATAAATATTCTACAAATATTTTTTAAATTGTTATTTTGTTTATGAGTTTTTCTGCTTTTTCATGTATTTAACTAAGACCAAAAATTGTTTTATTTAATAATTTACTACAGAAATGACTACATAAACCGAAAATGTGAGTCTGATTTGTCTTCAGCTGTTTAATACTGCAATTAAAGAGTTAATTAAAGACGTGCCTCGCTTTAACTACATTAAGTTATTAGTTCCGGTCGAATTCCAAACTTATCAAAGACACTCTAACCCTAATTTTGCTCCCGTAAATGTGACCACTTTACCATAATTTTTCATAATTATTAATGACATTAATATTGTTAGATTAGAGTGACTTTGTCCCTCTAGAGACTTGCATAATTTAAGTGTGTTTACTAGAGACGAGAAATTAAGATTGTAGCAAGTGAGAGAACAACGAAAAAAATTTATAAATTATGCAATTAATTAAAGTCATGACGTGATAAATGTCTCTTTCTCTCTGAAGTGTTATCACTTATCAGTGTGAAACTTTTCAATTAAACATCCTGAATTGTGTTATCAACGAGAATCTGCTAAAATGATAAACTTTCAGGTCATATAACAGCTGCATTAAGATATTAGTTCCACTAATTTGAATCTAAGAGAACTTCCAAAGTTTGGATGAGAAGGATGTCTGACCAGTGAGTTAGTTCAAGACGGTTTTTTCAGGCGAATTTCAGTTGATTTAGAGAGAAATTGCCTGTTGAAATTTGTTTTTAAGCTATAACTGTAGTTTCAGAAGCTATACGAGCTTCGGAAAATTTTTAATTCGTTTTAAAACAGTTTTAAAAGTAAAATTACTGAATATATAGTATTGTTTTGTGAAGATTCTGTTTGTTCTGTTGAAGATTCTGAGAAATATTCGTTACGGTTATTGAATACGAGAAGATTGTTCAGATTTGAATGCAAATAATTTATAGATTAACAAAAATTTGAACAAAAAGAAGAGAGACGACAAATTAACAAAAAAGAAGAAGAATTTTAGAAGAAACGGCAAACAGAAGACTTGAAAATGATGAAAAAGATAAAAGAAGATTCTGGAAGATTTCGGAAAACGTTTTTAAAAGAATCGGAAAAACAAAAGAAAGTTTTAAAAATGCAAAAAACAATTCTGAAGAAACAAAAGCTTGATAAACGGAATTTGGATGAAAAAGAATTTGAGAAATGTCAATTTGAGTAGAAAAAGAAAATTCTGGAAGTTAGAAGAAAGAGAACAGCAAAAAAGGTTTTGGAAATGCAAAAAATAATTTTGGAAGAATAAAAGAAGATTTTGGAAAAGAGTATAAGACACAACAAAAAAAAGAATTTAAGAAATGACGATTAGAAGAAACGAAGAGCTGCAGAAGGTTTTAGAAAAATAAAAAAACAATTCTCAGAGAGTTTCAAAAAGAACGATTGGAAAAGAAAGAAGAACAAAAGAAAAAAGAACTAAAAAAGATGCTGGAAGAGGAAAGGAAAAGTATAAAAAAATAGAAAAAAAATTAAAAACAGTAACTTAAAATAAAGGAAAAACAAAAAAAACTTTTATTTTAAAAGAACAAAAGAGCTTTATAAAAGACGTTTAGAACAAAAAGAATATGAGAAACAACGAAGCAGAAGATTTTAGAAGAACTAATGACGATTTTAAAAGAGCTTGAAAAACAACGATTAAAAAAAAAGAAGAACTAGATAGAAGAGAACAAAAAAACCACTGGAACACAAAAACGGAGGGTAGAAGAAAATTAGAAGAGAAAACTGAAAAACTACAATTGGGAATTATGGAAAATCAAAGTAAATTTTGAAAAAACTTCGGAAAACGACCAGTAGTCGAGGAGCAAAAGACAATTTTGAAAGATGTTGAAAAACGTTGATTGGAAAATAAAGAACAACTAAAGAAGGAAAAGACAATTCTGAAAAAATTAAAAACAATTAGAGAAAGAACTAAAACAATTTTAAAAAAGTTTAAAAAACAATGATTAGAAAGTAAAAAAGAATGAAAAGAGATGCTAGACTAGAAAAGAAAGAATATAAAAAAATTAGAAAAAAAAACTGAAAAACTGCTATTGGAAATAACGGAAAAGCAAAAGAAACTTTTAGAAAGCTGTGATAAACGACTACTAGAAAAACAAAAGAATATCTTTCTAACACTTTGCAAGATGCTTTTTAGAGAGACATATTAGAGATGACAAAGGAATTCGAAAAAGTCTTAGAAATTTAAGAAGATTTAAAAAAAATGGCTAACAAAATAAAAATAATGATTTATAGAAAATTTCGAAAAAATTTAATAACGGCGTTTGAAAGAAAAACATAAAAAAACAACGATTATAAGAGCAAAAGAAAATTTTAGATAACATTGAAAGACGTCGGTTAGAAGACAAGGAAGATAAGGAACAACAAAAAAAGATTTAAAGAAAGTCTGAGAATCGATGTTTAGAAGAAAGAGAATACGAGAAACGACAATTAAAAGGTAAAGAAGAATTTGAGAATCGACGATTGGAAGAAGGGTTCTAGAAGAACAAAAGACGGTTCAAACGAAGAAAGAAAGAAGATGCTAGAACAGAAAGGGAAAAGTTGAAATAAATTAAAATAAAAACTACAATTTAAAATTAAGAAAAAGCAAAAAACTTTTGGAAAATTTTGAAAAATGACGACGTTTTTGGAAAATAAAAGAAGATCTAGATCTAGACAAAAAGTTGTTGAGAGAAACAAAAATAAAGAAACAAGAAATAGAACAAATTACGAGAATCGAACCAGTGAAAGAAGCAATTCTAAGCTAGATTTATTCTTTTAGATGGGCAATGCTACGAACTAGTTCACAGAAATACAAAGAACTTTTAGTATTAGCGCGTGTGATTCTGAGAATATTCGTCACGGCCATTGGACAGTTAAGTTATCATTTCGAAAAGTTGTATAAGCAGCGCGAGGACAATGATCGACTGAGGGTGGCTGAAATTCGAGGCGGAAGAAGAGAGCGCGCAGTTTATTGAAGCGATGGCAATCCTAGTTATTACTGTGTGAACATCGAATTCTTGTTGTATTATATCATGTTAGGTTGTTACGTCAAAAATAAAACGATTCTTTTAGTGAAAAGCTGTGTCATTATTTTTTTTTTTCAGGAGTTTGAGTAGTTTTCAGCAAGAATTATCAAGATCCTGCCTGTAAAAATTACCAGACACGCAGATGTTCTTTTTTTCTGTCTGATTAAAATAGATTACAAGCGGAATGTTATTGATTAAGTAGAAAATCCGAATCTTGAAATATCAGGACACAGTGAATTTCATGAATTATTAAATCCTTTTATTATTCATGGTTTTGTATAATGCCATTCGATCCTTTCTCTTTGTACAAAAACTTTTCGGATTAAAAACCTCTCTAATGTTAATTTGAGACAGTATTTTCTATTTTAATCAAATTCTGTGTGAAAAAAAAAGTTTTTTAAAATTCCAAACACATCGTGAATGTTTTTCGTACAAACCGAGATTAAATTCGGCAAACAACATGTGTGTTTCGCTAGTTTGAAGCGAAATAAAAACTTTATTGCAACCAAAAACACCAAAACTAAGCACTAGAAAATAGGAGAAATTGTTTTTCCTTTCCTAGTCACGTAGATTTGGTATAAATAATTTTAGAGAGAATTATAATTAGGGAAATGACTCGGAATGTCGTTTATGGACAATAGGGTAAGCGCACGACTGAATAAATTATTCAGAGAGCTGATTTATTTTTACTTTTGAATAGAAGAGTGAATTTGCGCGCCAAAATTTTGCTAAATAGATTTTTCAGCTACTTAATTAACTCAATTTGTTTCGATATTATTAATTTCAGTACAAAGCTGTCGTTGAATTAACTCGATAAAATAATCGGCACGAATTTGATTGGTTCTGAGTAAACAACGTGACAGGAATCTTGCAAAATAAATTTTTCTTTGATGTTTTTTAATTTTTTAACAAGAATTTTCCCCTTAAGGTTTGTAAAACTTTGTTACTTACATTTTGAAGGAAAATTAAAAATTCCTTGTTTAGGACATTTTTTAACTCCTACTCAATTCTATTGATGTTTGTTTATCACCGGCGGCAAATAATTTTCTATAAATCAAAAGTTTTTTTCCGGTTTTTTTTCCTCCGATATTAAACTTCATAAGCAGTAAAGCAGCCAGCGGCTCGCTACACAAAAAAATAACTGAATGAACGATGTAATAAAGCTGAAAAGTTCGAGAGATTTTTTAATTTTGTAGAGCGATTTCGACGGTTTTCGCCTTCATCAGAGCTAAAAACCTGTAATGAGAATATTAAAAAAATAATATTTTTGGTTTTTAAAATTAGTAAAATGTCGCTTCTGCATTTAAAATTAATAAAATTTTAGAGAACATCGAAATTCAAAATTAGTAAAATATCGACTCAAGTTCTAACAAAAACAAAATTAAGTTTTACTCAATTAATTAAAAAATATCTAAAAAACAATATTCTGGCTTATAAAATTAGTAAAATATTGTCTCAAAGCTTTTAAAATTAGTAAAATTGGGTCTTCTGCTTTAATCTCAATTACAAAAATGTTTTAGTTATTAATTTACAAATTGATTAAAAAACACTACTCTGGCTTTCAAAATTAGTAAAATGTGACTTTCATGTGGGTTTTTGATTTATTAATTTAAAAATTAATAACAATACGCTATCTCTAGCTTTTATAATATAATATGACCGAATTTACTTTTATTAAAAATGTCTTAAAATAAAAAACAAGGTTAAATAATTGAATTGTTTTACTAGTTTTAACACCAATTTCAAATATTTGTTTAATATTATTTATTGTTGCTGTAATATTCGTGCTTTAGAGTTAGAGTTGGGCGAAATATGCGTTCAAAATAAAGTTCAGAATATTTCAAATTTCCGCTTTTATAACACTAATTAAACATTTTTTTAATAATAATAAATTATAAGCTTACTCTCTGACATTTAGCGCTCGTCTGAAAAAATGTGCAACTCACCTGTAACACAAAAAAAAAGAATTTAATTAAGCTCATAAAACCTCTGTAAAATTTTTCCCTGTTTATAATCCTCTTATTTTGTCATTAGTAAGCGCTATACGTTTTAACTCAACACCGGAGTCCGAGTTCCGGTCCACTCCGGAGAGGATAATTGATAGAGAATATATTCACGAAATACAAAAGGTTCTATTGTTAGAACTCGCCTCAAACAATTATCGATTTACCTAAATACAAAAGTATATCCGAAACAAAACAATTACAATTATTAAATGTCTAAATTTAAAAAAAATCTCGTTTTTGGTTGTCTCTGTTTATGAAAATTTGAAAATTACGGGTTTTTAGCACTGATGAAGACTAGGAAACGCCGAAACCGCTGGGAGTAGCTTTAAATATTTTTTTTTTGGTTACTTTGTTGAATTACTAATTACAGGTTTATTTAGAACTAAAGTTTTACTAATTTTCTAAACAAATAAAACACAAAATATTTAAATTATTATTAAAAAATGATTTTTAAAAATTGTTAAAGTCGGATGTGACATTTTACTAATTTTAAAATTCTTAAATGTTATTTTTAATGTCAACAATTTTTTTTAAATAAAAGTATGTCATTTATTGTTTAACCCAGAAAACAGAGAGAAACTTTAGTGTCATCTGTTGTACGAATTTTTTAAACCCAACTAATAAAGTCCTTTTACCAACTAGAATCAACTTATCAAACGTCAAATGTCAAACGACAGAATTTAAGTAACTCCAAAGAAGCACTTCCATCCGGAGAAGTTTAAAAATAGTGCCGGAAGTTCAGTTGAAAGTGATTTTTTGGAAGTTTTTACACTTTAAGAGGAGATTGGTTCTTCTGTTTCTATGATTTGCTGGAAATTTTTGGATCAAAAACTATAGAACGTGAAGGAGTTTCTCAAGAATTTTGTTTTGTTGGAATTGGAATAGAAGACTGGATTTCTTTAAATACTGTCTTTAAACATCTCCGGGTGGAAGTTCTTCTTTAGAGATGTGAAAATTTTGGGACAATAAAATAGAAGGAAAAATAGTGTTCTTTAATTGCTTTTTTTCTTAGATCTTCTATATTGTCATCAGCAACTCTTCATCTTTAATTCTTCTTCTTCTAATTGCTGCAGAAATTCTTGATCTTTAAAGAAACAATTGCCTCAACATGCCTCACTTTTTCTTTCAAAATTAAAACAAATATGATCACTTGAGTTGTTAAATATTAGAATCTGGAAGCAACAGTTTACTAATTTTAAAGTCAGAAGAAGTAATTTTGCTAATTTTAGAAGCTAGACAGAATAACTCTTATCACTATTAATTTTAAATTAATTAATACAAAAGCTACGATTTCTCTACTACTGGAAGCCGGAGACAATATTTTACTAATTTTATAAGCCAAAAATAATATGTTTACTATTATTTTTAAATTAATAAATAAAATAACAGAATTTTTTTACAAATTGAGAGCCAAAAACGACAGTTTACTAATTTTGAAGTATGCAAAATATGAAAAACGAAGTGTAAACGGTAAAATATTAAATTTCTTGTTTTAATTTTTTAAATAAAACAACATTAAAAGCTACTTTCTTTCAGGTTATTATTATTAAAGCCTAATTGTTTTATTCTGACTGAAATTACTATAATAAACCACCACTTAATACCAATCCACTTTAGTTTATGAAGTTGAATAAACAAAAAGCATTTGTATTAAGCAATAAAAGTCTAGAAAAGATATCTCAATAATTTATTTTTCTCGAATAGTCTCGCATTTAAATGCAAAACGTACATTCTCGTCTCTTTGTTTTCTCCCACACGTTATTTCTTTATTCTGTCTATTCCATGTTCTTGTCGTCTTTCAGACTTATATCATTAAAATTGCACAATTCACTCACTCTCTAAACAGAATACTAAAATAAGAGTTTCATACACCAAAACTAGTTAAAATCGTTAAAAGAACTCGCTTCAGGAATTTCAATAATGTCCTCACCTTATCGAGAACAAAAAGGAAATAAGAAAAGTTTTTTTAACTAAATTTTATATTTCGATTTGTCACACGAAAGTAGCGAGTGTTTATTTAAAAAACTAATAAAGAGAAGAACATTTTTGAGTCAACAAATTAAAGAAACATTTATTTCCAGCAACAGTTCTCTAATTTTGAGATTTGAAATCGTTCTTTTACTAATTTGAGAAGTCGGAAATAGCATTTTACTAATTTTAGAAAGCAATTCTTATATTATTGAATACTAAAAGGTCTTTTATAATTGTGAAAATTTTACCAAATTTAAGAAATCTGGAAATGTTATTTAACTAATTTTAAAAACTGGCGGCGGTATTTTACTAATTTTGTAAATTTGGAGACTTGATTTTACTAATTTTATGACTCTAAAGCAAGATTCTAGTAACTTTAAAAGCCCGACAACACTTGTAACAATGAGAGACAAAGTTTTACTAAATTTGAAATACTAAAATCAAATTTTACTAATTTTATGAGCCGAAAGCGATATTTAACTAGCTACTATGAGTTAGATTTAGTAAAAGACTTTGTTCATAAAGACTTTTTAGAAAAAAGTTGGTGGAATCAGTTAAAAGTTGATTGATGATTTATTTGATAACAAGATGAATGACGTTATCAGAAATATTTAAAACAATTTTTTAACGATTTCAAAACATTCTGAAATTTTGTCAAAAACTTTTTATTAGTAATTTTTTTTTATCAAAATTGTTGTTTTTGAATTACTAAAAAAAGATTTTTACCTCAATATATACTATTTTTAGCTTCCACAATTAGTAAAATGTAGTTTTAATGTTTCATATCAGTAAAATACATAAAATTTTTGGTAAAAACTCTTTTATCAATAAATTATTTCTTCAAAATTGTTGTTTTTAAAATACTAAAAAAATTTTTTATCTCAAAATATACTATTTTTGACTTCCGCAATTAGTAAAACGTATTTTTAATGCTTCATATTAGTAAAATATTTTGGATTTTTGCTAAAAACTCTTTCGTTAATGAAAAATTCCTTCAGAATCGTTACAGAAATGTTTTTCCCAAAATTTTATATTTCGATTTGTAAAACAAAATATCGGAAAGTAGCGAGTGTTTATTAAAAAAAACTAATAAAGAGAGAAACACTGTGTTACTAATTTTAGAGTCAACAAATAAAATAAACATTTCTCCAATTTTAAGATCCTGAGGCAATAGTTTACTAATTCTGAGATTTAAAAACGTAATTTTACTAATTTAAAAAGTCGTAAATAACATTTTACTAATTTTAGAAAGCATTAATTCTTAAATTATTGGATACAAAAAAGTCTTTTATAATTGTGGAAGTCAGAAGCGACATTTTAACAATCAGAGACGACGTTTTACTAAATTTGAAATTCTAAAATCAAATTTTACTAATTTGATAAGCCCAAAGCGACATTTAATTAGTTATTGTTAGGTTAGTAGTTGGTTTAGTTGGTGAAATCAACGTTTTATTTGATAACTAGATAAAGGACGTTATGAAAAATATTTAAAACAATTGCTTAACAATTTCAAAACACTCTAATTTTTTTATTATTGATTAAGTAATCGTGATATTATTTCTGAGACTCACTATATATTTGAAACGCAATTATTGTATGTCTAAGCTTGACACCAAAATCAATAATTCCTTTTATAAATTTTAAAACAGTATAAAACAGTTGTCTTTGTGGCAATTTTTTTCTTAAAGAAAAGATCTTTGTCTTTATCGTTGCATTAATATTTATTGAGCCATTAAGTCGCTTGACAATGCTTTCAACACGTCGCTATCAATCATAATATCCTGAAGGAGATGAAACGTGACTTATACTCTTAAAAAAAAGGAAAAAAAAGGCGAAAATAAATAAATAAATTATTAATCATTCAATTAATGTAAACAAGAGTTGCGTGTGTGATCTGATAAGATAATAGCCGTGTTTTACATACGAGTAAATAGAATCAAAGATTTGATAAGTGTCGGCTTTTATTGATTTCGTTTTCATAAATTTAGAAGAGTTGTTCTCAATTTAAATTTTAAAATCTTTCTTTAAAGTTATGTGATAGTTTGGCAAGGTTTCTGAATGAATTTTATTAGATTTGGAAGCTTTGCCAAGTTTAGAAACGAATAAACTAACAAAATGATGGCAGAATAGACATTGTGTTCTTAACACAATGAGACATCCTCAAGTGGTAAGAATAAAACCAGATGAATTACAAAGTTTTCTGCTTTATGTACTAATTGCTCCGCCTTTTTCCCCCACCCTTAACTAACGAGTAGTGGGAAAAGGTGGGGATGAGTCTGTTGTCAGAATTTATTAGATTACAGCTATTTTCTACTGGTGCAATGATTGTAAAATAGGAGCTTGTTTTACAAATTAAAAAAATGTTGTTTTTGATTTTAATAATTCAAAAATTATTAAAATCATTATTTCTGACTTTTAAAACTAAGCTACAAAATTAATAAAACGTAATCTTTGGTTGCTACATAAAAAAATTTGCTTTTTGCTTCTAGAATTGTATTCTGCATTTAAATTTTAAGGTATCACTCACTTCAAAAATTAGTAAAATTACGTTTTTGGTTTTTAGAATTGATAAAATATTGATTTTGATGTCCATAATTGTAAAAAATTTTATTTTTAAAATGTATTTTTTGAAAAAAGGAGTTACATGTAGCTTCAGCTTCAAAAATTTGTAATTTCAAAATTACTAAAATGTCGTTACTGGCATTTTTTTATATTTATTAATTAAAAAATTAGTGTAAATCATTATTTCCGACTTTCAAAATTAGTAATACAATGTTCTTGTTTTTTGTTTTTTAATAAATACTCAATACTTTCTGATATTTGATTTTACAAATCAAAATATAAAATTTTGGTAAAAACATTTCTGTAACGATTCTGAAGAAATTTTTCATTAACGAAAGAGTTTTTATCAAAAATCCAAAGTATTTTACTAATATGAAACATTAAAAATACGTTTTACTAATTGCGGAAGTCAAGAATAGTATATTTTGAGATTAAAAAAATTTTTTTAGTATTTTAAAAACAACAATTTTGAAGAAATAATTTATTATTAAAAGAGTTTTTATCAAAAATTTTATGTATTTTACTGATATGGAACATTAAAACCACATTTTACTAATTGTGGAAGCTAAAAATAGTATATATTGAGGTAAAAATCTTTTTTTAGTATTTCAAAAAACAACGATTTTGATAAAAAAAAATTTACTAATAAAAGAGTTTTTGGCAAAATTTCAGAATGTTTTGAAATCGTTAAAAAATTGTTTTAAATATTTCTGATAACGCCATCCATCTTGTTATCAAATGAAACATCAATCAACTTTTACCTGATTCCACCAACTTTTTTCTAAAAAGTCTTTATGAACAAAGTCTTTTACTAAATCTAACTCATAGTAACTAGTTAAATATTGCTTTCGGCTTATAAAATTAGTAAAATTTGATTTTAGTATTTCAAATTTAGTAAAACGTCGTCTCTCATTGTTACAAGTATTGTCGGGCTTTTAAAGTTGCTAGAATCTTGCTTTAGAGTCATAAAATTAGTAAAATTAAATCTCTAAATTTTGAAAATTAGTAAAATACCGCCGCCGCCGGTTTTTAAAATTAGTTAAATAACATTTCCAGATTTCTTAAATTTGGTAATATTTCCTCAATTATAAAAGACCTTTTAGTATTCAATAATATAAGAATTGCTTTCTAAAATTAGTAAAATGCTATTTCCGACTTCTCAAATTAGTAAAATTACGTTTTCAAATCTCAAAATTAGAGAACTTTTGCTGGAAAAAACATTTCTTTTAATTTGTTGACTCAAAAATGTTTTTTCTTTATTAATTTTTTAAATAAACACTCGCTACTTTCCGATATTTCGTTTTACAAATCGAAATACAAAATTTAGTTAAAAAAACTTTTCTTATTTCCTTTTTGTTCTCGATAAGGTGAGGACATTATTGAAATTCCTGAAGCGAGTTCTTTTAACGATTTTAACTAGTTTTGGTGTATGAAACTCTTATTTTAGTATTCTGTTTAGAGAGTGAGTGAATTGTGCAATTTTAATGATATAAGTCTGAAAGACGACAAGAACATAGAATAGACAGAATAAAGAAATAACGTGTGGGAGAAAACAAAGAGACGAGAATCTACGTTTTGCATTTAAATGCAAGATTTTTCGAGAAAAATAAATTATTGAGATATCTTTTCTAGACTTTTATTGCTTAATACAAAGGCTTTTTGTTTATTCAACTTCATAAACTAAAGTAGATTGGTATTAAGTGATGGTTTATTACAGTAATTCCAATCAGAATAAAACATTTAGGCTTTAATAATAATAACCTGAAGGAAAGTAGCTTTTAATGTTGTTTTTATTTAGAAAATTAAAATAAGAAATTTAATATTTCACCGTTTACACTTGGTTTTTCATATTTTGCATACTTCAAAATTAGTAAACTGTTGCTTCAGGTTAAAAAAAAACTCTAAATTTTTTCTCCGTACTTCAAAATTAGTAAACTGTCATTTTTGGCTCCCAATATTAAAAAAAAATTGCTATTTTATTTATTAATTCAAAAATAACAATAAACATATTGTTTTTGGCGAATAAAATTAGTAAAGCATCGTCTCCGGCTCCCAGTAGTAGAAAAATCGTGGCTTTTGTATTAATTAATTTAAAAATTAAAAGTGATAAGAGTTATATGGTCTAGCTTCTAAATTAGCAAAATTACTTCTTCAGACTTTAAAAATAGTAAACTATTGCTTCCAGACCCTAATATCTAACGACTCAAATGATGATATTTGTTTAAATTTTGAAAGAAAAAGTGAGGTATGTTGAAGATAAAAATTTTGACAGCAATTGCTTCTTTGAAGATTAAGAATTTCTACAACAATTGCTTCTTTAAAGATCTCAGAAGTTTATAGAAAGAATTGAAGATAAAGAGTCGCTTCTAAAATTAGTAAAATGTCGCTTTCGTTATTCACAAATATAAAATAATGCTTTGGTACATATAAAACTCCTAAAATGAAGCTTCTAACTTCTGAAAATAGTAAAATTTCTTCTGCAAGCTTCAAAATTAGTAAACTCTGTTGCCTCATACTTTTAATATTTAAAAAAAATGTTGATTTTGTAATTATAGTAATTTAAAAAATTAGTAAAAAATATTTTTGGCTTGTAAAATTAGTAACAAAAAATCAGAAATATTTAGTTCTTTATTTTGCAATCAACATTAGATAAAATTAGTAAAAAAAATTTTTTTTACAGTTTTTACTCTCTCGACTCAACAACCCTATTTTTCTCTCCCTAACTCGCCCTATTTTACAAATCTCAAGATGTTCCCAACCAAAAACTGTCTTTTTCTCCTCTCACCCCCTTCCCTTTTCTTTTTCAAACATTATTGCAACTTTATCAGTTAATACACTCGAATGCACCCCAATTCGAATAAATCAAATTTTTTACACAAAGAAATGACTGTCTAACTTAACTCTCCTGCCATCTATTCTCTTCCACCGGCACCAAATTCACCCCAATACAAAGTTTCCACTCGTAAATCAACTCTTGGCTGCCAGATGGCGCAACGTGAGTTAAGGGTAGTGTCTCACCTTGACCGTGTACCCTTTGTGATGACGTCAAAAGACTTGATATTGATTGCAGTGCAACAAGAATTTGGGTAGGTCCTAACGGTACGAACTTTTGACAAGGTTGAAGGGATTTTTTTAAAATTTATTGTTGTTGTTTAGGATTTTTGGTGTGAAGGGGGATGATTTATAAGTTCTTAAATAAAGTGTTAAAACATTTTTGTTTCTTAAACTTTAGACATTATTTATTTCTGACACGTTAAGCTAAGTTCTCTTGAAAGGTCTCATTTGTTAAAATTTTTTTTGTTTCTTTTTCTTTTTTACATTAATTTTTGGCGTTATGTAATGACACATTACATCACTAGTCACATAATAACCAAATTTAATGAATTTTATTACATAACTAGTTACGTAACTGGCCGACTTTATATAATTAATTATTAAAAATAAATTTCAGAGAGAAAAAAAATATTTATAAAAAATTTACTTAAATCAGTCTTTTCATAACTCGTTACGTAAATAACTCTTTATTAACTACATTAATAACGCAATAAATCAGTCCGAACCTACCCCATTTCTTGAAGCAAGCCATTCAACCCTTAGCTATTGTGACGTTCCAATTCAACCTCTATTTGTGCGCACTTTCCGGAAAATTTTACCACCACCAAGTGCTTTGACCCTTTCGTATCTTTCCATGTGTGTCTCGATTTTCCTCAGAGATCTCAATTTTTTATTTTTTTTAGTCGAGGAAATTTAAAACCTTTTGTAAATATTCATGTGATACGTGGCTACAATTTTAAACGTTTTTGTAATGTATTATTTCGTGTTTAAGCGCTGGCTTTTATGCCTAGGCATGAATATAGGGCAAGATGGGTACAATATGCAATGAGGTTTGATCTGTTTTAATTTTGGGATTTTCTATAAACAAGACTAGATAATATATGCAACTATTTATATAAGTCAGTGTATAATTGGTTGTATAATTTGCATAAATTAATTTTAAAGGATTAAATAATCCTTTTCTTCTGCATTTTTTATGTAAAAACTCGTTATAAATTACAGTAGCCATATTTACTGTCTAATTTCTAAAAAATATCTAAAATTTGTAATTTTTATTTAGAGAAAAAAAAAGACTTACGTTGTGTTTAACAAAATGGCGGCAAAATTTGTTGTAATATGATTATATAAGAATTTGAGATAAGAAGCTACTAGAAAACGAGAATATAAAAAAACATATCTGTTATAGCAAAAGTGTTCCAATCGTGCAACAACGTCGAGAAACTGTATACCGGTTTCGGGGTTTTTGTCCCTTATCAGTACAGTGTATCCCGGAGCGTTGTGTCCGATTGCAACCGGTAGAAGTACTCGCTTAAATCATGCGAAGTTCGGCTAGTAGTCGTATAGACAGACACAGTGTGCCATCTAACGAAGATTGCTGGAAGGTGCGAGAGTTGGTGTAATAATGTTGGCGGATAACAAAGTTATCTCTTAAGCTCTCGCTCGGCCACCAACATAACCAACCTCCACGATTAGGTAAAAACAACTACTTCGCGGACTAATGCCTCGACCGACATTGAATTACATCACCTAATCGCCCAACCAGCAACACACCTAACCGACATTATTATACCAACTTTCGCATCTTCCAGCACTCTTAGATGTCACACTGTGTTTGTTTATACGACTAATATCTGTGATAGTTTAGGTTCTACAGATGCTCAATTCTCTACAATTTTTTTGTAGCTTTGACCGTTTTTGCAGCGTTTTAAAAGTTGAATTAGCTAGAATATAAATAACAATTGTTTTTAATTCTTTCGAATCTTCTTTAACAGAAATAAAAAAATTGGTTTATTGAATTTGCTCTCTCAAAGACTAGTCTCACTTGACAATTAAAATATTAAAAAAATTAATTATAAAACAAGTGTAGCAAGAATATTTAGTAGTAGAAGCTTAGACTTAGAAAAGAGTTTTTTAAACACAATATATACTGTTGAAACAATCAATAAAGTAATAGTAGCGTGAATATTTGACAGAGCAAGTCTTGTTTTAACAGGCTCTATATCATCAGAAATTTAATACACTACTATTTCCTATAAATTCTACTTTACTTTTATGTTTCTAACATTTTAGATTTTTATCTTTCACATCTGTACTTTTCAGATGTATTTTTACAGTGTTTTATTTTTTTGTTTAGGTTTCTTATTATTATTATTTTGATTACTAATTTTTCTTTTATAATTTTGTTTTTCTTACTTTTTTATCTTTTTACTTTTTGTTTTTTTTATTTTGATTTCTACAAATTGTTGTTTTTGCTATTACCAACGCTGTTGTCAACCAAGACTACCAAAAAAATTAGAAAATCATAAAAAATAAATGAAAATATGATACAAAAACATATAAAACCAAAAACCAAAAATACCGGTAGTCGGTCAGGTCAGGTCAGGTCAGGTCAGGTCAGGTCAGGTCAGGTCAGGTCAGGTCAGGTAGTATCTTCATTTACATAGAAAATTGATACAATTTGTTGTTGTGATTGGTTTTGTCATGGAAAAGTATTAAAATTTGCGATACTACCGGTGTTTAATCTTCGATTAAACAAAATTTTAATTTTTTTGTTTACAATTTGCCTTATATTATTTTTATTTTTTATATTTAACTTTTGCGCGATCAGGGTTTAGTACATTGTAATATTAGGATATCTAGTTACGTTATTACAGAGGTCAGGATCGTAATCTTTTGCCGAGTCGCCAAGATGTTTAATCTTCGATTAAACAGATTTTTTCTTTCTTAAATTCTTGTAAATTCTAAACCGATGTTGCGTTATTTGTCAGCGCTTTGAGTTACACATCCTCATTGTTTCGTAATAAATATTATACTTTCGTAATCAATTAACCGTAGAGCAATGACTTACTTAGCTTGCATTTATTAACTTCCTTTTCTACAGCGACTTGATTTACAATTCTAAATTTAATATAAAGTTTCTGAATTTCTCACAAAATTTCGTATCTAATCAAACACAAAGTTATAGAACACGAAGCACACATTGTTGTGTTGATCTTAGTATACACAACTTGGATTAAACCAGGTTTAGTTTAAATCTAAATCTAGGAAACGTAAGCTTAAAAGAAAATCCAGAGAAATCAAATATCAAGAGGTATTTCCACTTCTCCCTCTCTCTGTATGTGGGTAAGTGGAAATGTTATCTGTGATTTTAGTAAATCGAAAAATGAGTATTTCATTCCGGAAACTCTTTAATCGAAACTTGAAATTACTAAAACCGAAAAAAAAAAATTATAAGATAAAGAAAATTTAGATAAACACTATCTGATTTCTAAAATTAGTAAAATTTTGTTTCTTAACTATAAAAAAAATAAAAGTCAAATAGCTAAACGACATATTTTTCTTTCACATGGCTAGCTGCGAGATTTTTTTAAGCAAACTGCCTCTACCTGAAGTTATGTTTTATTCATTCTCTTCTATTTTCTTACCGAAAACTGAGCTTCCTTGTTAGGAAAATCAATCAAACCAGGTTTAGCCTGAAACCTCCTTGAAAATCCTTTTTGTCCACTCAATTTATAGCAAAAATTCCTCAATAATCTCTTGAATAATTTCACTTAATTGCATTCGAGTTTGTGTAATCAATTTGCATTTGTCGAAATGAATATTCCGTGTATTTACTAATGCCTCTAACAAATCTCCAGCTGTGCATCCCTAGCGGTTTTATAATTGACCAAAACTGTTGGAATTGTTGGTTGTGTAATTATTATTTTTATTTACCAGTCATTAATGTCGACACGATTTTCACAAAAATCGTTTAAAAACGGTCAACAAAAAAAAAACATTCAAAATGAACTCGTGTGTTAAAAGTGTCTATTAATCTTGACATTTAAAGCAATAACGAGCGTTAACGAGTGAATAATTAATTTTTAAGAGTCTTAATAGTTTAGTCTGTTATTTCATTTTTTTATTTTAAACTGAAATTTTTGTTTTGAAAAGTCGTAACTCTGAAACAGACTGAAGTTTGTTATTGGCGATTATTAAATATACATTTGTAACTCTTGATGTTCAAGAAGGAGAAACTATTGCGAAACTTTCGAAACTTTGTTTCCGGGCGAAAGAATTTTTACAGAAATCAAATAAATAAAACAAAATTAGTTTGGTAATTTTTTTTCCGTTCTAGTACAAAAAAGTAGTTTAACACTGATTCTAAATTTAGTCTAGACACAGCTAATGCAGCTCGTAAAGCTTTTTCCGAGCTTTAAACTTAATTAAAGTGTAACAATTGATTAAACTGATTTTGTAATTAGTTTTAAATGATCTCGAAAGACTCTCACCGTAATTAATTATTTTTTTATTCTAAAACAAAATTTAAAACAATGAATTTTAGTAGATGCGTCGGAATAATGTTTTTCAAAAATTCCTAGTTACAATTTAATCAGTTTAGAGTCTGTTTATTTGAAAAAAAATATTTTTTTGAGGCACTGACTTCCACAGCAGTGGAGCTGACAAGAATTTGGCTAATATTCGTCTTTAAGCAATTTTTGATTATTTTAACATGGCTAACAATAAACAATAATAATAATACTGTCAAGCCACTAGAAGGGCGTAGTTACAAATCATACAAAATTAAGTAAATTATTTATTTAAAGATTTTTGGTTAAAATTCCAACAAGAAAAACTAGTTTGCACGCAACAAATTTAGCCTAAAATAAAAGATAAAGATGAAAATAAATAATAAAAATGGCGTTTAGAGTTACACCCAATAATAGAGAACGTGAGATGGAAAACGACATCCCACAAAGAAAAAAGAGACACTTATTCCCACCTACGTATTTTGAACCGGGCATTACGAATTTGACAATTTCATTTCTTCAAATTTACTCCCTCCTCCTCAAAAAAGGGGTGAAAACTGAAAAAAACACAATTTTATACTTTAAAATTTTTTTTTACTCTTAAATTTAAATTAAAAAATTGAGACCCTCAAATGAAGCTCCGGACATGTTTTAAATTTGATATTCTACAAAAATTTTGTACATGCGTTGTGCCGTTTAGGCTGTGCATTCTGGACAATAAACGTCTATAGAACTCGGTAACTAGAGGCTATATAGAAATTCTGTTAGAGCCAAAAATGTTTAAAAAATCCATATTTTGTGTCCCCAAAATTTCAGATTTTTAGGGCCATAAATAAAAAAGTTTTCGTCCCCCCCCCTGTCTCTAATCGGGACTTTGAGATGGATTTGGGGGAAAAAAATTTTTCCGATTTTTAATTTTTTTTTTGTATTGTGTAGACATTTACTTAAAATGAAATAGCAAAATATCAGTTGTTCTGTACCACCCCCCATACGGCCCCCAGCCGCCCCCAAAGTTACCAAAAATTTTAAAAATCTTTAAATAAAGTTAGAATGATGCGGTTTTTTTATAGGGGTACCCCATAAGGTCCCATACCCAAAACTTAAAAAAAAAATTTATCTTTAAAGGGGGATGAAAAAAAATTAAAATATACCTAAAAAAAAACAAAAAAAAAATTTAAAAATTCATTTGGACCCCTAAATATTAAATTTAAGAAGTTACGGACATGTCTTAAATTTTATATTTTACAAAAAATTTGCGCATGCGCAGTACGGTTTAGGCTACACAGGGTGGACAATGAACGTCTACAGTTCTCGGAAACTAAATGTCGTATAAATATTCTGTCAGAGCCAGAAATTTTTAAATAATCTATACTTTGTATTTCCCAAATTTCAGATTTTTAGAACCATAAATAAAAAAGTTTTCTTCCCCCCCCCCCTCACTAAAATTTGGGAACGTGAGATGGGTTTTGAAGCAAAAAAATTATCGGATTTTCGAAATTTTTTTTTAAACTTATAGACATGAACGTTTAATAAACAAATAAAATATCAGTTGCTCTGTACCACCCCCCATACGGCCCCCAGCCGCCCCCAAAGTTACAAAAAATTTTGAAAAAGTTTAAATAAAGCTAGAATGATGCGGTTTTTTTATAGGGGTATCTCATAAAGTTCAATAGCTATTTCTTAAAAAAAATTTACTTAATTTTAAAAAATAAATGAAAAAAAAATTAAAAAAAAACAAAAAAAATGGAAATTTATTTGTACTTGAAAATATTTTCTACATCACTTCATGTACATATACAATGCTTTAGATTTGCATTTGGACTCTAAAAATAATTTGTAAAATTTCAATCGCCGTATTTCTTAGTTTAAATAAAAACGCTGCACTTCTTACTTTAAACGCTGTATCTCTACGTTTCCTCACACTTCCTCTATTTCGACTTTCCCCCTACGCGTGTATTTTTATTAGTGTCACTTAGAAAACGCAATAAAAATTTAATTAGAAAGAGTTAGAACCATTTAAAAATTCTAAAAAATTTCGAATTTTTTACCTGCTTTAAATACACTCGACCGCAAAATTAACAGGACACTAAGTTTTTTGGAAAAATTTTAGTGACGAAAATTCAAATCAAAATAATTTTAATTGAATATTTAAATTGAAATCAAGATAATTTTGATTAATAATATTCAAAAATAAATATTTATTTACAAATTAAACAAAAATTTGATTTCAAGTAACAAAACAAAATTAAGAAAACTGCAAAAAATGGTTTCAGTAGCGAGTATTTCCTCCTCGCCCTTGAATTACAGCTCTCATTCGTTGAGGCATACTTGCAATCAGGTCTGCGTTCCCATCTTGGGCTATTAGCTACCATTCATTCAGTAATGCCTGTTCCAGCTCAACTGTTGTATGAAACTCGCCGTAGTTCTGCCTGATTCTTTTCCCCAGGTTGTTCCATATGAGTTCAATGGAGTTTAGGTCAGGGCTCATGAGTCAGGCACGTTAACGTCGAGCAGGTACTGACGAGTAATCTGGGCTGTGTGAGGGCGCGCATTGTCGTGCATTAAGAAAAACTGTTCCTCTACAAATGGCGCAAAAGGAACCACATGCTCTTCTAAACACTCCCTAAGGTACCAGTCAGCGTTAGTGCTACCTCTTCGCACCTTTACAAGAGCTGTATGAGCCTCCAAAAAAATCTCTTCCCATACCATTACACCTCCACTAACAAATGCTACTTTAGGGCATACCGTTCTCTCGGGCGTCTAAATACTCGTTGACGATGATCAGGTGAATACCTAGTGAAATGCGACTTATCCGTAAAGAGAACGGAGCTCCTTTCGTCCATATTTCAATCAACATGATTTCGCGCAAATTCCAATCGCTGTCTGCGATGTTCTGCGTTCAACTTAGGGCCAGTAGCAGGTGGATGTGATCTCAGATTGTTTTCCTTCAACCTTCTTAAAACAGTATCAGGAGAAATCTTGGTCTCATGAACATCCGCAAGTCTCCTGGTCAAAGCTGTAGCAGAAAGAGTCTGTTCTCGCAGCATTTGTAATCGAAAAAATCGGTTTTCCACTTCATTTGTTACTCGTTTTTTGTCTTGTCCAGGTCTTTTGGAATAGGAACCAGTTGCCCTGAACCTTTGTATCGCATCGGATACCGTGCCTTTAGGAAAGCCAAGCAGATTTGCAATAAATCATATGCTGCGTCCATCATTATGTGAAGCAACAGCCTGGACAGCTTCTTCGAGACTCATTACAATATGAATCGCTTCTACAACAAATCTCTTCCCCAAAAAACCAAATTACCAGAACCAGCTATCGACACAAATTTGCCAAACGTGTAAAACAAACAAAACCGTTCTGATTGGAAGCCGCCTAAGAAAATAGGTACAAAGAGTAATCTGATATGGGTTAACCCAAAAAACTTGAATATCCTTTCTTTTAGTTATTTTTTATGTGTAGCCATATAGACAGCGTTTTCGCAAATTTACGGGACAAAAATCAAGTGTCCTTTTAATTTTGCAGTTGAGTGTAGTTACTCAAAATCAAAAATTATATTTTTTATGTCAAAACCAATCTTAAATTTGTAAATTTTCTGACTATTTTTAGGTAAAAAAAATCTATTTTTGCTGTATTTTACTAATTTTACCGGAAATGTATTTTACTAATTTTATATTGATGTTTGTATTGATAAATAAGAAAGCGACATTTTCTTCCGATACTGAGAAACTGAAAGCAAAAATTTACTAACTTTGAAATCCACAGACTTAATTTTACTAATTTGAGAAACGAAAAATAATGTTATTTAAATAATTTTAATTATTAAATACACTCAAAAACATTGTTTTATAGTCTAGAAACTGTAACTTGTATTTTACTAATTTTGAAATATACAAACGTAATTTTACTAATTTAAGACATTAAAATTAATATTTTTTTGTTAATTTCGAAAATATCAATTACAAAAACAAATTTTTTATACAATTTTAAACTTTGAAAATGAAATATTACTAATTTCAAAAGTAAATATAAAAGCAACTAACAACTTTTAATGAATAAAGACACAGAGAGGTATTGTTTTTGTAATTTTACACAAAGAAAGCTGTATTTTACTAATTTTGAAACGTACAAACGCAATTTTACTAATTTTAAAAATGAAAAATTATATTATTTAAAAACGTTTAATTACACAAGCACACAAGAATTTTGTTTTTAGTAGTTTAATAAGTCGAAAACTGTGTTTTACTAATTTTGAAATCTACAAGCGTAATTTAGTAGTTTCAGAAACCAGAAATAGTATTTTCTTTTTTACTAATTTATGAAATTATTATTAATTCTAAAAGCAACATTTTTATTTAATATTGGGAGTCAGAAATTATATTTTAGTAATTTCAGAAGCCGGAAATTATATTATTTAAAAACGTTTAAGCAATAAAGACATACAAAACACTGTTTTTTTAGTTCTATAAGCCAGAAGATGTATTTTACTAATTTTAGAAACTAAAAAAATATTCTCTTCTTTACTAATTTTTGTAAATTATTTTACGAGCAACATTTTTTATAATAGTAGTATTCGGAGACTATATTTTACTAATTTTAAAAGCTAGACACGATATTTTTATTAATTTTGAAATCAGTAAAGTTAAATTTGTTAAACCGTTTTTTTTACATTTTTAATTGCTATTGTAGAATATTTTGCATAGACTGACTGACCAAAAATCTAACAACCTTGCATACACTTACTTAATTTATTTTTTTTAAATATTTTGTAGTTCTTTTTGCCAATTAAACAACGGCGATGTTACATCGCCCTTCCATACCGATTATTAACGTCAAAAAATTAAAATTTGTTTAATAACAAAAACAAATGAAGTAACAAACATTTTTACAAGTTTTTTTACGCAAAAAACAATTATTACAGTAGAATCTTGATAATCCGAACAAATCTCAACAAATTAAAAATTAATTAAAAAAAGATTTTTTTTAAAATAATTTATATTGTTGATTCTGAGGCTAGTAGTTATCGATTTTATTATTTCTACATATTTTTGAGTTGTTCTAGTAGATTCTTTTGCTTCATTAATTGTTATTGTAAAACGTTATTTTAGGACGTTACAGGCTTTGATTGTATTGACTGACCGGTCCAGATTTTAACACTCTTGCATACCTAACTTTTATTTTTGTTTCTTTATTTTGTATATTTTGCAGTTTAATTTTTTTCTTGTTATCAGTCTTTCCACTTATCATCTAGTTAGAAACTTTGTCGCTAAATCCGGATTTATAATGTTTTCTAAAGTTTTCACTTGAAAATGCATAATTACGCCTTCCCTAAACCAACTCACCAACACGAAACTTTGATTAAATCCTTGTTAATTAATTTTACTTGCACATTTCCTACAAAATTATTTTTTTTCTCGTTTTTTTAACACAATTATTACTGTTTTACAAAACAATTAATCGAGGTAGCGATACTTGCTTTGTAAATATTATAAACAATTAATCGTAGTGGCTATAGTTGACTTAACAAAAAGCAAAAATTCTCCCGAGGCTTACACAATATTTGATTTCCTACGAGATATAACATTTTTCGTCAAAAAAAAAATTGTTCTTGAAATCAAGGCTAATTAGAAAACAGTTTTACTAATTACACAATCAGCAATTTCAGTTGTTTCTAATAATGAACCAATCAGGACTAATTAAGGTAAGTTCACGTTCGGTTATCTTCGAAATGTAAGCCGAACTGGTCCGATCCTGAATCGAATCCATGGCACGTCACGATTTTGTTTGTTATCCTTGTGCAGTTGCAGTGGTGACTAGATCGTGCGGTGTTTAAACCGGTGGGTGGTTAATTTGAAACGTGTTGCATCAGGAGTACCAATCTAAAAAAAATTAATAGATGCGTCGGGATAAATAGTGTTAAAAGTGGTGGATGCGCCGGGTTATTATTTTATTCTCTACAAAAATAATAGAACATTTTGCTTGAAGTGTGGGTGTTTTTGAATTACAAATGTGGTGACTTGAGTTTCTCAAGAGACTACTTGGAATACGTATTGCGGTCTTTTATCTTGAAATCTTCACAAAATATAAGACTTTCGGAGTTAAAGATTGTAAATCTGAATTAGACAAAAATAATTTGGATTTTTTTTAAAAAAGACAAGCAATTGATTGACGATAAATTCGTTGTCTACATGCTTTCGTCGTAATTTTTTATTATTTACGAGTTACGACAACAAGAGCGACGATGAAAACGATGCTTCTTGCCTGGCACTATATTTTCTAAGCTTTGACACTTCGAGTCGTAAACAAAAAAATTCAGGCAATGTTTACACACAATCAATATTTTTTTTGTTAATAAATTGTGTCTTTAAGAAACTTGCAAAACGTTTTTAAGCGCTTTAATATCTATTTTATAATTTGCGTCTATAAAAAACTTATTAAAAAACTCAATTAGATGCTTTAATAGCTATTATAGTACTCAGTGTTGTAATAAAATATTTAGAAAACTCAAAATTTACTTTTGTACTAAAATAGTTTTTTTTGGATGCTTTTATATCTATTTTATAATTTGCGTGTTTAAAAAACTTATTAAAGAACTCATTTAGATGCTATTATAGCCATTATAGTACTCAGTGTTATAATAGAATATTTAGAAAACTCAAAATTAACTTTTGTACTAAAATAGTTTTTTTGGATGCTTTTATAATTTGTGTCTTTAAAAAACTTATAAGAAAACATATTTGGGTGCTGTAATGACCATTATAATACTAAGTGTTTTAATAGAGAATCAAAAAAAATATTATTTAGATCTTTTAATAGCCATAATAGTACTCAGTGTTATAATAAAACATTTAGAAAACCAAAAATTAAGATTTTACTAAAACAGTCTTGTGGGTGCTTTAATAGCTGTTTTATCATTTGTGTCTATAAAAAATCTATTAAAAAACTTAGTTAAATGGTATTATAGCCATTATAGTACTCAGTGTTATAATAAAACATTTAAAAACATTATTCAAATTCTTTAATGGCCATTATAGTACTTAGTATTACAAGAGAAAATTTAAAAAGTTGTGGGTGTTTTAATATCTATTTTATAATTTGCGTGTTTAAAAAACTTATTAAAGAACTCATTTAGATGCTATTATAGCCATTATAGTACTCAGTGTTATAATAGAATATTTAGAAAACTCAAAATTAACTTTTGTACTAAAATAGTTTTTTGGATGCCTTTATATCTATTTTATAATTTGCGTCTTTAAAAAACTTAGAAAAAAACATATTTAGGTGCTTTAATAGCCATTATAATATTCAGTGCTTTAATAAAGCATTAAAAAACATTATTTAGGTTTTTTAATAACTATTATAGTACTCAGTGTTACAATAAAAAATTTAAAAAGCTTAAATTTTATTTTTTTGTTGAAACAGTTTTGTGGGTGCTTTAATGGCTGTTTTATAATTTGTGTTTTTAAAAAACCTAATAAAAAACTCATTTAGATGCTTTAATAGCCACTATAGTACTCAGTGTTATAATAAAACATAAAAAAAATATTTAGATGCTTTAATAACTATTTTAAGTACTCAGTGTTATAATAGAACATTTGAAAAACCCAAAATTAATTTTTTTTGTGGAAACAATTTTTTGGGTGCTTTAATAACTGTCTTATAATTTGCGTCCTAAAACAACTTATTAAAAAACTCATTTAGAGGCTTTAATTTCCATTCTAATAATCAATGTTAAAATAGAACAATAAAAAAAATATTATTTAGATGCTTTTACAGCCATTATAGTACTCAGTGTTATAAGAAAACATTTAAAAAAAGCAAAATTAATTTTTTTACTAAAACAATTTTTTGAATGCTTCTAAATTTATTTTATAATTTGCGTCCTTAAAAACCTATTAAAAAACTTATTTAGATGCTTTAATAGTTATTATAACACCCAGTGTTAAAACTGATTTTATAAAGCACGTTGTTTAGTATACTATTTTAAACAGTTTGTCTATGTTTATACACAATCAATTCATTTTTTTTATTTTTTGCGTTTGTAAACAGTTTATTATAGCATTTTTTTGAGTGCTTTAATAGCTATTTTATAATTTGCCATTTTAGAAATCTATTACAAAATACATTAGACTGCTTTAATAATCATTATTCTACTCAGTCTTATAATAGAATATTACAGAACACAAACTTTTACTTTTTACATTAAAAAAATCAGGTAAAAGAGGCAAACGAATAAATGGAATAAAGAGCTCGCGCTTCGCGCTTGTTTTATAAACTAATTTTATAAAACGAGTTCTTTAATATACTAGTACAAATACTAATTAATGAGCTTAAAATCTTCTTTAATTCTTTTAACAAATTACAAAACTATCTGTTGCCAACCTTGTCATCATAAAATCCCTAAATTTCGTCGTGTTTGACGTCAGCAAACTTATTTTAAAAACCGATAATTAATTTTAAATGCTTTTCAAGTTTCCTTGCAAATTTTTCCCGGAAAAATTAAATCCTGATTATTCCTTTTCCAATTTAAAAGTTTGTTTAACAAACTCTCTACTAAATTCCGGAAATTTCTTCATAATCAAATTACGCATACCAACTTAAAAAAAAAATGGTCGCTCTTATTTCCTTTATACTCATTCAACCAAAACTCTATTTATTATCAGAAGTTTCATCGTAGATTCTCATACCTACCGGAACAAATAACAATTACCAACCCAAAGGAATAAAATCCTCTAACCAACAGGTTAATTAGTTTCATACGTTAATCGCAGGAAGTGCTTGTCTAGCGTTCAATTATCTTAAATACGTGACGTCAGACATGTATTGATTACGGGTTCAGGTGCAAGGGATACACGAAAAATTTAATTGGGGGTGAAAAGAGGAAGAAGGGGGAGTGTAACTGCACCCAGCGCATCCACCATTTTTCTTTGAGCAAGATTTCTATTAAATTCTAGTAGAAAACGGTGTTATTAAAGAAAAGAGAGAAAGGGAGAGTGTAAATGCATTTAACAAATGATTCTTCTTTTTCTTCTACCTTCCAACATCTTCGAACATTTCGCTAATTACCGTTTTTCTTATTTAAGCTCTTCTAGAATTGTTTTATGTCGTTTTTTAGCTCTTCTAGAATCTTCTATAATTTTTTTTTACACAACGGCAATGTTCTTCAATTAATTTTAATCATCGTTTCGTAAATTTTTCTATTTCTTCCAAAGAAAGAATGTCTTCTAGAATGTCTTCAATTTTTTTTATTTTTCGCATAGGTTCTTCTAGCATCTTCTTCTAACTTGGATCTTTTTTGATCTTTTATTCAAACGTTATTTTTTGAATGATTTTAGAATCTTCTTTAATTTTCTTTTTCGACGATTTCTATCTTCTTTCAGATTTTCACAAATAGAAGCAAATTTTTTGGGGTGAATTTGAATTTTCCGCTTGTTATGTTCTGTCAAAACATGTGTTTTATCTGCACTATTCCTGCTATCCTGGTACCAAATCGGACATTTTCAAACCGAACCACACTATTTTATAAGAGAAATTATTATTATTATTACTTACCTTTGTACGTTTCTGCTCTCCTTATACCTCCAACACGAATCTGGTGCTATTCATTTTCACAAATTTTTACTTATACATACCTCTTAACCCTGCTGTGTTTCTGATACAAGTGAAGGTCTGAAGAATCAAGTCATGATTTGATCAGGAGAGGAGAAATCTGGTCTCAAACTTATTTTACATTTAAATTTTGTGAATTAATAAACATTGAAGGGATGAAAGAAGGGAGAGTGTTATTGCACTCTCCGCATCCACCATTTTCGACTTTTAACAAATTTACTCGGCGCATCCACCATTTTTAAAAATTTAAATTTTACATTTGCGTTACAGTGAACGAGGTTTCTATTATTATTCTAGTAAAAAACAGCATTATTTAAGGGAAGAAATAAAAGAAAAGTGTAACTGCACCTTATTTTTGCGTTTAAAAAATTTACCCGGCGCATCCACCATTTTTCGAAATTTGCATAACTTTTAAGAAGATTTCTATTATTATTATACTAGAAAACAGCATTATTTAGGAAAAGAAATGAGGGGAGAATGTAATTGCACCCCGCACATTTACTATTTTTGACTTTTAACAAATTTACATCATTTTTCGAAAATTAAATTTGAAATTTGTATAACTTTAAACAAAATTTTTGTTATTATTTAACCAGGAACCAGTGTTACTAAAGGGATGAGAAAAATGGAGGGCGTAATTGCACACAAAGCATCCCTTATTTTTGATTTTTGCCGAATTTGCCCGGCGCATCCACCATTTTTTGAATAAACCGAATTACGTAAATTCGAATTTAGCATAACTTTGAACGAAATTTCTGTTATTATTTAAGTAGAAAACAGTGTTATTGAAGGAATGAGGAAAGGGGAGAGTGTAATTGCACCCAAAACATCCCCTGTTTTTGGTTTTTCCGAATTTACCCGGCGCATCCACCATTTTTCAAAAAACCTAATTACGTAAATTCGAATTTGAACGAAATTTCTGTTATTATTGTAGTAGAGAACATTGTTATTTCGATTTAAAAAACCAATTTCGTACGATTAGGTTGGTATTCTTGCAATTTTTCCCACCTTGCGACCTGTCCTTGGCCTACTCCACCTCATCCATATTAAATCGCCGCGATTTTTAGTACTTATACTTGGTGCAACACGTTTTTTTAAATAAATTGTGGTAGAAATGGTACATCTGGGACCTGGAGGACAATATGTGGCTGAAGGCGGTAATGCCTTTCCTGCAAATCCTGAAGATGTCGTTGTTGAAACGAAGAAAATCGTAAGTTTTAATTGATTTTTTTTCTGTAAGTAGGGAAAGGTTAGTGATAAGGTAGGGCAAGGTTAATGGGTGAGGGTTAGGGTAGTTAAGCTACAAAATTAGAGAGATTTTTTAAATTCTGTAACACGTGAAGTAACCACAAGCGTCAAGATCAGGAAGTGTATCAATATTGTATAAACGGAGCGGAAACTTCTATTAAACTTCGAAATTAGTTAAAGATAAAGAGTTTTAATAGAGAATGAGACCTCTCTCTGAAATTATAAGAGATAATCTGTCAAATCAATATTTAAAAAAAAAGTTTTTACAGTGTTACACTGAAAATAATTAGTTACTGAATTATCGCGTAGTAGCAAAACGGTTTCAAAAATCTAGTTGTAAAAAATTTCTTATAAAAAATTATTTCTTCGAGGTGTAACAGTTCTAATCTCGTTGAGTATATTTATACGACAAAATAAAAAAAATAAAAATATTGTGAATATACAACACGCTCAACTCGACTCAAGTTCGTATTATTTCTTTGCACAACTGTTATTTATTTATTTATCGGTAATATGAGTGTCTTTCAAAGTGTGAAGACGCTCAAACGAACGTTTTAATTATCTCGGACTTTATTAGAAGATTGTTAATTAAAAAAAAGTCAGAGTCAGGTTAATCTTGTTTTAATCGGTCCTCTTTGTGTGTCTGATAGGGATTTTTAGCGCTGAAAGAGGTAATTACAAGAGATCGATTTTAGATTTTTGGTAATTAATTTGATGCTCACTGATTTAAATAGTCTTTTATTAATTTTCTAATTTTGTTTTATACCAAATTAGCAATTCTTTCAGTTACCTATTAAAATCAGTATAGATACGTACTTATAAAAACTACAAAATGAAAAATAAGGAGAAATTTTAGAAGCTTTTTCTACTTTGTTTTTCTCCAGAATTTTGTCTTAATTTTTCAAAATTTTTCTTTAAGACAGTTTTTTGTTTTTCTAGATTTTTTCTTAGCTACTTCTCTTAGAATTCTTATTTTTTCTCTTTCATTCAATCAATATCTTTCTACTTCTTCTAGAATTCTAATAATTATCGTTTCTCAAATTCTAGTTTTTTTTAAATAACGTTTTGTCAAGATCCTTTACAATCATTGTTTGTCCTTTCAGAATATTTCTTTGTTCATTTTTTTACCGCTTCTTAAATCTTCTTTTGATTTTTTGAAGAAGAAATTGTCGTTTCTGAAATTCTCCTTGTTTTTTGATTGCTCTTAAAATTTGCTTTATTTTTTTTTTAAAAAGTTTTTTTCTAGAATTTTACAAATCGACGTTTTGCAAATTCTTTTTTAAGTGCTTCTAGAATTTTTTTCTGTGTTAGAATCTTTCTTTTTTTTTTCAACATCGTTTTAGTTTCTTGTTTAAACTCATCTAGAATTTTTTCAATTTTTTTAAATGTTATTTTCAAGCTTTTCTAGAATGTCCTTTATTTTTTTTTACTCGACGGCAATATCTTTTAAATTCTTTTAATCGTCGTTTCGTAAATTTTTCTATTTTTTCTAAAAAACGGTTTCAAGCGTATTAATAATCTTCATCTGTCTTCTTTCTTTGTTCTTCTTTTTTTTTACTCAACATTTTTTAAAATTCTACTTGGTTTTTTCTTCAAGTAACCTTTTTTAGACTTCTTCTAGAATCTTCTTTTGTTCTAGAATTTTTTTGGTCATTCCTTTTCTTTCAAACGTCGTTTTTCGAATGCTTCTAGAATCTTCTTTGATTCTTCTTTTTTTTTACTCGACGTTTTTCAAGTTTTTTTTCCTATTTTTTTTATTTAAATGACGCTATTTAGTTCTTTTAGAACTCTCTTCTGACTTGGAATCTTTCTTGATCTTTTGTTTAAACGTCTTTGTTATTTTTCTTTATTTTCCAGTTGACAATTTCTAACTTCTTCTAGAATTTCACTAATTGCAAATTTTTTTTTCAAGTGCTTCTAGAATTTTTTTCTGTCTTAAAATCTTTTCTTTTCTCTTAAACGTCGTTTTTGGGATACTTCTAAAACCTTCTCTGATTCTTCATTTTCTTCTACCTGACGTTTTTCATCTTTTAAAATTTCGCTAATTGCATTTTTTCTTATTTAAGCTCTTCTAGAATTTTTTTCTAGAATTTCTGTTTTATGTCATTTTTCAGTTTTTCTAGAATCTTCTATAATTTTTTTTCCTTCAATCTCTTTCAAATTTTTTTAATCGTCGTTTCGTAAATTCTTCTATTTCTTCCAAAAAACTGTTTTAGGCTTCATCTTTATGTCTTTTTTAAAAAAATTTCTTCCAAGCGTTGTTTCTTGAATTCAATTAGAATCTTCTTTATTTTTTACCCAACATCTTCTGAAATTCCACCAAATAACATTTTCTTCTAAAATCTTTTTTTATTCTAGAATTTTTCTTGACTATTCTTTCTCTTTTAAATGTGTTTTTTTGAAGACTTCTAGTATCTTCTTAGTCTCTTCTTTCTTTTTTCACCCAACGTCTCCAAGTTTTTGTAAAATTTTCTTCTTCTTCTTGTTCTTCTTAGTGCTTCTAGAGTTTTTTATTTTATGTAAATAACCTTTTATAGGTTCTTCTACAACTTTCTTCTGACTTGAAATCTTTCTTGATCTTTTTTTTAAACGTCGTTTTTAAATGATTTTAGAAACTTCTTTATTTTTCTTTGTCTTCCAGACGACAATTTTCTACTTCTTCTAGAATTTTACTAATTGCCTTTTTTCCCCAAATAACACTATTTAAGTTCTTCTAGAATCTTCTTCTCTTCTTCTAGAATTTTGTTTTGCAAAAATGACTAGGTTCTTTCGAGCTTCACTTATATCAGGAATGTAGCAATTCTAAGAGATATTTAAAAGTAGAAATTTTTGAAAATAGATAGCAAGATTTGGAGTCTGACAGACCGCATTAAGTATAAGGAATGTTTCTCATAAAATAATGTGATTAGATACCAGAGTAGCAGAAATGGTGGGAAGTATAAAATATATAAATAGAAGCAATTTTTTAGGGTTAAATTTGAATTTCCCGCTTGTTATAGATGGCGCTATTTTGTTTAAAAGTGACTTTAATCTCTGCCTTTTAGTTAAGAAACTATATTTTAATAGAAATAACACTTTCCAGTCTATGTCTGTTCTATTTTGCTATCAAAAAAGTAAAAAATTGAAATTCAATTTGAATTTCCCGCTTGTTATAGATGGCGCTGTACTGTCAAAACATGTAGGATAACTGAATATACAGGTAGCGCCAATGGAATTCACTAGACATGAGTTCAAATTAAAAGAGATAGCTATATACACGCATGAGTAAAACAAAGATAGAAATAGTTTTAAATTGGTTTTAAATGCATTTCTAGGGATTTTAGAAATATAATGTTGCCTACATTGGTAATTAGTTTTACATAGTTTGGATTCAAATTAAAAGAGAGGTCCGAGAGAGAGAGAGGTAGAGAGTTGGCGCTACCCTTATTATATTAAGTGATTCTAAAAACATGTGTTTCATCTGCATTATTCCTGTTATCCTGGTATTATATTTTTAAACTGAACCACACTATTTGATTATGGGCTGATTTCAAGTTGAGATAATACCAGTAGTATCTTCGTTTCTATGGAAAATTAAACAAATTCGAGTCTGCGATTCGCTGTTGTCATGGAAAAGTATAAAAATTTGCGATACTACCGGTATTATCTCAACTTGAAATCAGCTCATAAGAGAAATTATTGTTATTATTACTCACCTTTGTACGTTTCTGCTCTCCTTATACCTCCGACACGAATCTGGTGCGATTCATTTTCACACATTTCTACGTTTACATACCTCTTACCGGTTGCTATGTTCCTGATACAAGTTGAGCTCTGAAGAATCCGGTTATTTCATCAGGAGAACAGAAATCGAAATTGTGCAATAGAACAAATTATTTTTTATTTAAATTTTGTGAACTAATATATTAATTATTTAACAATTAAATATAAAAATAATATAATTTTTGTAGAATAAACAGATTTTTATTTTTTTTTGTTTATTTGTAAGGACATTTGAGTTCTGAGTTATTTAATATCTACTGGAAGTTTGTCGAATTAATAAAATTGCTTGAAATTAGTTTAAAACTTGGAAAATGCGAAAATTGGGAAATATTAAATTGCAATTTAGTGTTTCGAAAAAAAAATTAAATAAAGTGATGCATTTCCTCTCAAAAATAATTTCAAAATAATCTGATTTTAATAATTTCTAGTTTTATATAAATAAAACCGAGTTAAACTCATTTAAAAAAATTATTTCAAAATGAAATTTCCTCTTGTGCTAGCACTGACCATTCTCGCAGTCCTAATCTACGACGTAAGTCCTGATTTTTCTATATATTTTTTGCCAATTAATTAATTATAATTATGCAGTGTGTAGAAGCTAAAGAACGCAAAGAAAAAAAAACCGATTCTAAAACTGAGGAAAAAGGACCTGAACAACCAGTAAAACCCAACTGGAATTTTTTTAAACCATCACATGGTAAACACCATGGTAAAGGTAAAGAAAAAGAAGACAATACAGAAAACACTGGAACTGGAAATATTAAAAAACCAATGGAGACACTAGTAATGTCACCTCCCTAAATTCTATTAAGAATAGCAATTCTGATTTAGCTCTGTTTGCGTATTCTCACTACAGTTCTGAACTTAAAATTTTTTAATTAATAAAATTGTATTAAAGCAGATCCGTAATCGATTTTTACCACACACTCTCAAATCTTGACACATTCAAGTGCGCAAATCCTCCCCCGGAAATAAGACGAATGTCCGAGAATCACAAACACTTGAAAAATATTTATCACTGTCTCGTTAAAATTAAATGAGGGTTGGAAGGTCAAGGACAAGGTGTATAATCTCTACTACAGGAAAAAAATCTATTTTCTATTTTAACGCCCTCAAAAATCACTAAAAAGGCAATCTTTGAAGTGAAATTATAATAGCGAAACCCTTAAATGGAGTGCACTGTTTTCAAGTTTTTTTATTTAATTTATTTGATGGAATATTTTGAATTTGATGATTTTTTTTACGTTTGTAGATTATTACATTTTGCAACAAAAAAAAATGAAACTTAAGAAAATTTTAGAGAAGATTGAATAGCGTTAATAACGTTTGGAAAAAATGAAGAACAAAAAAAGATTCTAGACAGACAGAAGAAAGAAAATTGGAAATGAAACACCCACTACCTGAGGATGATAACATTGTTGTCGAAACGTGCGTTGTATCAAGTAAAGAAGTTTGGTGTTAGTGGGTGTTTCATTTCCAATTTTCATTTAAACACACCAAGAAGATAGACAGAAGAAAATTTTAGAAAAGTTTGAATAGCGTTATTAGGAAAAGCAAAAACTGTAATTAGTGAAATTCTAGAAGAAGTTTGAAGATGATGAATTAAAGAAAATTCTAGAATTCATTTGAAAAATGACTTTTGAAAAGAAAAATAGTTTTTAAGACAGAAGAAGATTCTAAAATTGCTTAAAAATGTTTATTTAAGAAAAGAAAATAATAAAAAAAGAACTTTTAGGAACACTTGAAAAATGATTTTCAAGAGCTAAATAGCGTGATTCAGAAAAAAACTACAGTTGGTAAGATTCTAGATGAACTGGAAGACGTCGAGTAGAAAAAAAGAAGAATCAAAAAAGATATTAGAAGTTTTCAAAAAATCACGTTTAAGAGAAAAAAAGAGGTAAGAATAATTCTAAGACAAAAAGATTCTAGAAGAGTTAAAAAAAATTATTTAAGTAGAAGAAAAATTGGTAGAATTTTAGAAAAAAATAAAGAAGGTTTTAGAAGCATTTGGAAAACAACGTTTGGAAGAAAAAGAAGAGCAAAAAAAAAGATTCTAGACAGACAGAAGAAAATTTTAGAAAAGTTTGAATAGCGTTATTAGGAAAAGCAAAAACTGTAATTAGTGATATTCTAGAAGAAGTTTGAAGATGAAGAATTAAAGAAAATTCTAGAATCATTTGAAAAATGAATTTTTCTTAAAAGAAAAATAGTTTTTAAGACAGAAGAAGATTCTAGAATAGCTTAAAAATGTTTATTTAAGAAAAGAAAATAATAAACACTTGAAAAATAATTTTTGTGACAAAAAAAAGATTAAAAGAAGATTTTGGAAAGTCAGAAAAAATTGTAGAAGAGCTAAACAGCATGATTCTGAAAAAAACTACAGTTGGTAAAATACTAGATAAACTGGAAGACGTCGAGAAGAAAAAAGGAAGAATCGAAGAAGATACTAGAAGCTTTCAAAAAATTACGTTTAAGAGAAAAAAAAGGTAAAAATAATTCTAAGACAAAAAATATTGTAGGAAAGCTTAAAAAAATTATTTAAGCAGAAGAAAAATTGCTAAAATTATAGAAAAAAATGTGCGTTAAAAAATAAAGAAGGTTTTAGAAGCATTTGAAAAAAAAAGAAGAGCCAAAAAAGATTCTAGACAAATAGAAGAAAATTTTAGAAGAGTTTGAATAGAGTTATTTGGAAAACAAAAACGACAATTGGTAAAATTCTAGAAGAGAAAGATGAATTAAGAAAGATTCTAGAATTATTTGAAAAACATTGTTTAAAAAGAAAAACATATCCTAAGACTGAACAAGAACATAAAAATGATTTTTTGAAAAAAAAAGAATATTCAAAAGAAATAATAGAAATTGTAGGAACACTTGAAAAATACACTGTTCCAAGAAATTAACGCACCACTTGAAAATAAAGTAAAAAAATTAAAATTGTGTACATTTGACAACTTTGGTTGAGAAGGTTTAATCAAGCTATAATCTAGTTACCCATTGTAATAAAAGTTTTGACATTAAAGTCAGAAATTTGAGTTTAATAGTTTTTTAAGCAGAAATTTTAAAATAATTTTCATTTTTAAATTGTGTTAATTTGTAATTTCGTTTCATTGTTATTTGAATTTGCCGTTCTGTGATAGTTTTTATCATTTGAAACAATAATAAAAACATGAGGAATGTGACTCGAGAAGAATGCGCCCAAGCTGTGGTTTTGTTGGAGGAAGGATGGAGCTACAGAAGAATTGGTAAAAGGTTTGGTGTATCTCATACGTCAGTTTCGCGTATGATACAAAGGTACAGAGAGACAGGAAGTCACCTCAGAAGACCTGGGCAAGGAAGAAAAAGGAAAACCACTCCTATCCAGGATAGATTTTTAAGAATATCTGCGCTAAGGGAACGCTTTGTAACCGCCAGGAAGCTACAAACTGAGTTCCGTGACGTAGAAGAAATTCAAATCAGTACCGAAACTGTTAGAAAAAGACTTAAGGAGGATAATTTAACACCTCATATTCCTGCTCGAGGTCCTGCATTGACTGCAGAACACCGCAGAGCCCGATTAGAATTTGCTAGAGAGCACATAAATTGGCAAAGAGAAGATTGGGAGTCTGTTCTTTTTACGGATGAGTCAAAATTTTGCCTTTACAATTGCGATAGACGTGTTCGTGTGTATCGAAGACCAAATGAGCGGTACGCACAGTGTAACATTCAGAATACCACATTGTTTGGTGGAGGCTCAGTAATGGTTTGGGGTGGTATTTCCTTACAAGCTCGCACGGAGTTAGTGGTTGTAAATAATGGCTCTATAAATGCGGACCGTTACATAACAGACATTCTTGAAGAGCATGTCGTACCATATGCCCCTTATATTGGTCCAAATTTTTTATTAATGCAAGATAACGCAAAACCCCACACTGCCCGAATTGTTAAAGATTACTTGAATGAGGCAGAAATCAATGTTTTGGATTGGCCAGCTCGAAGCCCTGACCTGAATCCTATTGAGCATGTTTGGGACATTCTCGGGAAACGTTTAAAAAATCTTCCACATCCTCCTGTCCATCTTCAAGAGGTAGGTCCTCAACTAAATGAAATTTGGAATAACTTAAATCAAGATCATAAGATCGTTAATTTTGAGTATGGAACGAAGATGTGCAGCGGTTATTCAAAGTTGAGGTGGAAATACGCGATATTAAGATGTTTTCTGTAACTTTAATAAAATTTTGTTTTCGGTTTGTTTTTCTATATTTGGACAGATTAGATATTAATTTACTTTAAACAAAGGTTTTTGTTAAATTTTGGTCGAATACATGTTTCAATTTTCAAAAAAATTCAAGTGGTGCGTTAATTTATTAGAGCAGTGTATTTATCACAGTTAGTCTCTCCTGTGTCGTAAAAATTAAATAAGGGTTTGTAGGTCAAAGACGAGGTGTGTAATCTTTTCCCGAAAAAAAAAATTCTTTCTATTTTTACTTCCCTAAATCCCTCTTTAAAGAGAAATTATAATACTGAAGCCCTTAAATGGAGTGCACTGCTGTCACGTTTTTTATTTAATCTTCTCTGATGGAATATTTAAAATATTTTACATAAACATGTTGGGGTTTTTGTGGGTACTTGTTTTGAATTGTTTCCGTTCGAGATAAGGTTTCATTGTTGTCGTTTTGATAAAAAAGAGGTAATTATTTTGTGTTTGTTCATGTTTGTTGTGGGTGTTTTTCATTATTGCAAAAAGCTAACAATAATAAATGAATTTCAGATTTTTTCTAGCTCTATTTTGAGGAAAAATTGTGTGTTTTTCAGCCGGATTTTAAATTTCGATACGGACTAAACGGAAACGGAAAACGGCTGGGAATATAACGGTTTTACTGCTGTTTTGTACTTAAAATAAAACTGATTAAAACAGATTTTATTGCATTTAGAAATGACGTTTCAAATATCATAAAATCGGTTTAATCCTTCAAGGAATACAAATATACATAAATCAAAACCGAAAAATTAACTATTTTAAAGAGTGTTCGAGGTCGAAGTTGAAATTATAATAAATTTCACAATTTTTTTTTTAAATTTGAAGATTACTACATTTTCTACAGTATCAAGGAAAGCCTCCATATTGTTATTCTGCATCATTTAATAACATGTTATTTAAAAAAAATGCATAAAAAAAAACAGTTGGAACTTACTATAATTCGAATAACTTTTAAAAAAGTAAATTTATCATAAATAGAAAAAAATTTTTTTGTAGAACACAATAACACTTATAACAAGTATGTAAATGTCAATTTTTTGTAATAGAATCACTCATACGGTAAAAATTAATAATAATAATTTATAAACTAATTAATTGTTTATTAATTTACGAAATCTAAATACAAACATTCGAGTCTATTGCGAAATTTCGTTTTTGTGCATAACATTGAATTTTCGGTGAAAATGGCGTCATTGCCAACTTAAAATTACTGAAAAGTCCCTAAATATTGTAGTTTGGTAACAGAAATACATAACAACGCTATCTAGAACAAGCGGAAAATTCAAATTTAACACATTATTAAAAGATGCATTTTTTTTAGATTAGAAATTAATGGGCTGATTTCAAGTTGAGATAATACCGGTAGTATCGCAAATTTTAATACGTTTCTATAGGAACAACTAATAACAAAAGCGAATTTTATTAATTTTCCATAGAAACGAAGATACTACCGGTATTATCTCAACTTGAAATCAGCCTATTAGATTACTTAAAGGAAATGTATAATTCGCAGTGATTACAGTCACGTTTTGACTAAACAGTGCCATCTATGAGAAGCGGAAGTCATAAATAACCTATCTAATATGAAAAGTTGCTGATTTTTCACTTTTTGCTTGCAAAATAGAACAGAAATTAACAAAAAATTATGATTTTTACTAAAATATAGCAATTGTTACAAAATTTGGGCTTTTTAAACAAAATTTATGATTGGAAGTGACCAAAGTCACATGTTTTAACATTGCTGCCATCTATACTTTTCATATCTCACACTATTCCTGCTATCCTGGTATTAAATCAGACGTTTTCGAACCGAACTACACCATTTTACATGAAAGACATTTTGTTATTATTGCTTACCTTTGTACATTTCTGCTTTCCTTATACCTTCTGGTGTCTGTGAGACGTCAATCTTGTCATTCATTCCTATAATTTCTACTTTTACAAACCTCTTAGAATTGCTGTGTTCCTGATACAAGTGAAGGTGAGAAGAACACACCTTTTCCGTTTGTATTAGGAAGAAGTATTATTTATTATTTATTGTAAATTGATATTTTTTGTGTCTCTTGCAATAAAAAAAATAAAAAATCTTATAATTCAGACATTTATTAAGAAAAAAAAGTAAACAAAACATAGTTTCTAATAGAATTATTTCTATTTTCTACATATAAAAGTTTTTTTTTTTTTTCAATTTCATTGTTACTAAAATAAACCAATCATTTTCGTTCCAGAAATAGTCACTAAAATCTAAGCCGATTAAACTTGAGCTCAAGGAAAATTCTTGTCACATGTCTTTTCCAGTCTAGAATTTATCGAATTTCAAACTTTTATAGAATTAACAGTAAAAAAAATACTTATTTGATCCTTACATTACGAAAAAAGAAAAAAATACAGTAATTGTGATAATAACAATGAAAAAAAAAGACTTTTCTGACATTTGCTACTTATCACGTGACAAAAAGCTTCAGAATCAAACAGTTCTGGTTCGGTTCGAAAATATCCAATTTGATATCAGGGTAGCAGGAATGGTGGGAGATATCAAGCTATCAAAAATACAAATGGCGGCATAACAAGCGGGAAATTTAAATTTAACGCATTTATTATTAAGAGTTTCAAGTTTTTAACTTAACAATCTCAAAATATCACAGAAATTCTAGCAATTGTTACAAAATTTGAGCTTCTTTTATGATTCTTATGATTGGAAGTGACTAAAATCACACATTTTGACAGAACAGCGTCATCAATAACAAGCAAAAAACGCGAATTTAAAGCATTTGATATCAAAAGTTGCAAGTTTTTTTACCTTTTTAATCATAAAATATAACAAAAATAAACTGAAGAGACGGGAAATGGACCACGAAGGCAATTCTTACAAAATGAAGGTTACTTCATTTATAATTAGCAGTGACTACAGTCACGTGACACAGAACAGCGCCATCTGTTACAAACGGGAAACTTAAATAAACAATTAACTATTAAAAGCAACAAGTTTTTTACCTTTTTGATTGTAAAATATAATGAAAATAGACCGCAAATCGTTATTTCTATTAAAATGTAGCAATTGTTAAAAAATTAATTAATGACTAGCTGTGACTAAAGTCACATTCTTTGACAGAAGAAGTCAAATACAAATTTTATGAATCTGATATTAAAAATTACAAGTGTTTTTATCTTTTAGACTGCAAAATATAACAAAAATAGACATCAAAGTATAATTTCCTTTAAAATATAGCGATTGTTACATAATTTAACCTTCTTAAGTGAAATTTATAACTGGCAGTGACTGAAGTCACAGCACACTGAAGTCACAAGCGGGAAATTTAAATTTAAACCTAAAACATTGCTGCCATCTATGCTCTTAATATCTCTCAGCATTTCTGCTATCTTGGTATCAAATCGGACATGTTCGAACGGAACACACCATTTTGTAAGAAACATGTTTTTATTACTTACCTTTGTACGTTTCTGCTTTCCTTATACCCCTTTTTGGGGGTTTGTCAGACAGCAATTTTATCAAATTTCTACATTTTCATACCTCTTAGAATTGCTATGTTCCTGATGCAAGTGGAGCTCGAGAGAACTCACCATTTTATTTATTAAACAAAACAAATTTATAGTTTTTTTTTTGACTCTTGCAATAAAATCTCATTATTTTGTTGCTAAATTCGTAAGATAAACACAAAAAACACTAAAAAATAATATAATTTAAGCATTTATTTAATAAAAATATAAACAAAATGTATTTATTTTAACATTCTGTGATTGTCTTAGTTCCTATTTAGAATTATAAAGTTTGTTGGAAATAAAAATTATTATTATTTTATAATATTTATTTCGTATTTATTTGTTTATAACATACATATTTATTATTATATTATTATTTTAAGTTAATTAAGTAATTTCTTTCTTATGCAACCAACAATACACTCCTTGTACTCCCGTCACCAACTTTTAGGGACTTTTCAGTAAAATTCCAAATTGAGGTTGGCAACAACGCCATTTTCACCGAGAATTCGAGATTGCGCAATAGACTCAGTGAGCAAATGTGACTTAAGAAGCTTAAATTTTTCTGTTTCTGTTACATTTTGCGATTAAAAAAAGTAAAAAATGCAACTTTTCAGTATTAAATAATAACTAATAGTTTATTTAAGTTTCCCGCTTGTCAAAGATGGCGCTGTTCTGTTAAAACGTTTCTTCAGTTACTTCCAGTCATAAATTCCGATTAAATTTGTTAAATTTTGCAACAATTACTACATTTTAATAAAAATTACACTTTGCGGTCAATTGTTGTTATATTTTGCAATGCAAAAAGGTAAAAAACTTGCAACTTTTGTCATCAAATGTCGTTCTTGTCGAAGTATGTGACTTTAGTCACTGCCAGTCGTAAATTTCACTAAGAAGCTCAAATTATATAACAATTGCTATAATTTATTAAAAAAACTCTTTTCTTTCAATTTCTGTTACATTTTGCGATCAAAAAAGTCAAAATCTTTCAAAATTTAATTATCAAATGCATTCAATTTGAATTTCCCTCTTGTTGGTGGCGCTGTTCTGTCAAAACATGTGCCGTCATATCTCTCACCATTTCTGCTATCCTGGTACCAAATCGGAGATTTTCGAACTCGGAATACGACCATTTTATAAAGAGACGTTGTTATTTGCCTACCTTCATAGATTTCTGCTTTCCTCATACCTCCAGACACAATCGTGTCATTCAAAATCTGTACTTTTGTGTACCTCTTAGGATTGCTATGTTCCTGATACAAATGGTGGTGAGAGAGAATCGAGTCGCTTCTTGATTATTTAAAAACGCAAAAACACAGAAAAAAATTGAGTTAAACACCAAAAATATAGAAAATAAAACTTTATTAATTAAAATCCAACAAATAAATAGTTTAATTAAATACAAAAACAGGATTAACAATTTCATTAACAACTCGAAACGACATTTTATAAATTTCATGACAATTATTTAAATTATCAATCGTTGCGTGCTCTACACTATTCCACATGATTTTCAACATTTTAACACATTTCAAAAGCTGAAAAAAAATTGTTTATAAATCTGAAAAATTTACTCAATTTTATACCGTATAAAATCCGTGATTATCAACTTTTTTCTCTCGAATTTCTTCAACTGAACGATGAATCGATTTAACAAAATCCTCGTGGGATGTTATTAACGATTTGAGATCATTTGACTTTTCAAAATCTAATTCGAATTGGATTCGTTGTTTGGTAAAAACGAAACCAAATAAATAGTGTTGGATGCTATTTAAGATATTTATCAGGTTAAAACGAAGATATTTCAGACGTTTTAGTGTTGTTTCAGTTACAGGAGAATTCAGGGATTTTATTTTTGATTCTATATCTAAAAATAGAGATTTTAATTGTAAAAAATAAATATTTATTCAATGAGAAATGCTTTCATTCACTTCAAAAACCAATCTTATAACTTCTTTTCAATGATTTTTCTCTCGGTTATTCCACTTCAATAATTTCTTATCAAAAATAAACCGGAAATAATTTATCGACCAATCACAGCAGAGTAATACACCCACAACCAATCACAAAACAAAGATTTCACTTGGTACTAGTCTTTACCACTCTGTGATTGGTCAACCAATAATAATCAGTACAAGTGTAGCCAATAAAAATGCGAGAATTTTAATTAATTAAATCAGCTGTTTCAAAAAAAAATATCTTCAGTAGCTAGTGACGTCATTGATAGTCTAATAAATTATAAATATCTCAAAAAAATCTCTTTTTTTTGCTATTTTTTAAGAGAAACTAAAAACTTCTAAGAAGAACTAATCATATTATCAAGAAATATTTGGCAACCAATCAGAACAGTGATATTTAGGTTGGTACTTTAGTTTCAGACTGTGATTAGTCAGTTATTTCAATTAACCAATCACAATGATACTATAGTAGCCAATCAGAGCGCTAGAATTTCAATCTGTCCAATCTGTAATTGGTCACTTAAATTTCCGCCTCTCTGATTGGTCATTCGCACTGTTATAACATCACAAGTGACTAGATTTTAAAGTACTTCAAATTCCTTAAAACCCCCCCTTAAGAGCCAAATATCCTTTCTTAAAACTCAAAAAAACTCCAAAAATATTATTTTTTGTAAGTAAAACCAAATTATTGGTAGTATAGAACAACCATTTCAGTTTTAAAACAATCTCTGTGATTAATAAGTGTGATTGGTCACTTATTTGAATTAACCAATCACAATGTTTATTTTCTAGCCAATCAAAGCGCTAGAATTTCAATCTGTCCAATCTGTGATTGGTCACTTAAATTTCCGCTTTTCTGATTGGTCATTCGCACTGTTATAACATCACAAGTGACTAGATTTTAAAGTACTTCAAATTCCTTAAAACCCCCCTTAAGAGCCAAAATGTCCCCTTTTAAGACTCGAAAAAACTCCAAAAAACTTGTTTTACCTCCAAAAACCTAATTATTGGTAGAAAAGAACAACCATTTCAGTTTTAAAACAATCTCTGTGATTAATAAGTGATGAAGCAATCTGATTGGTAAATTATTTTCATTAACCAATCACAATGTTTATTTTGTAGCCAATCAGAGCGCTAGAATTACAATCTTTCCAATCTGTGATTGGTCATTTAAATCTCCGCCTTTCTGATTGGTCATTGGCAGTTATAACATCACAAGTGACTAGATTTTAAAATACTTCATAAATCTCTTAAGTCATCCTTTTAAGACTCAAAAAAAAATCATCTTACCTCCAAAAACCAAATGATTGATGGTATACAATGCCCATTTCAGTTTTAAAACAATCTCAAAAATTTCTTTATACATAATTATCTGTTCTTCTGTTATTATAATACTTAAAGGCCACTTAATTTCATACTGAATTGTTAATAACGAACAAGCTTTAAGTGAATCACGACATTGTTTCCACATTTCATTGACCTGGACTGTACAATCTTCATAGAAATTTGGATATTGGTCCATTATAACATCCTGAAGGTGTGATGTCAACCAGACACTGTTACCCCAATTACTATGCCTTAAATTCATCTAAAAAAAAAGTATTACGACTCTTCCCTACACAAAGCAATATAAATTACTTTCTCAAATAATCTGCGATAAAAAGGAAAAATTAAATCATCAGAAAACAAAAAAATATGATTGAGAAAATCAAATTGTTTATCGAGATTATAATTCTCAATTAGAAGATTTTTAACCATTAATCCTGAAATCGTAAATCTGTCTTTCAGAATTTGTTTAAATATTTTTTCAGGAAGTGACTGTAAAGGAAACAAATTCGTTGTAATATTACAAATCCTAAAACACAAAAAATTAATCCCGAAAATTTATTTTCTGTGAAACACACTTGTCAAAAAGACTCTCTTTAGATGTTGTATTTTTAGTTTTTTCAAAATAAAAATCCTCAAAAGCTTTAACAAGAAAACCATCAGATGAATCAACAAAATTCGTCCAATCTCCCATACCATTCAAATCAAAACTCGAATCGATTTTTTGTAATTCAGGAATTTCAGGATACGTTTCAGGAATATCACAATCGTAATAAATCGAAAGTTGTTCCAAAAAACGCCTAACAAACTCTTCATGAATTGTTGCTGAAATTTTTTGATTATAATTACGTAATTTCAGGTTTTTCTCACCTGTATCCTTAGAAAAAACATCGTATTTACCCAAAAGACGTAATAAATGTATATCACGACCTATATTTAAGACTTCATCACAAATTATTTTAATAATACCGTCTTGTTCATATTTTATTACATTGTCTTGTACTAGAAAATTAATTTCAGTCTTTTCTGTGTTTTTACTAGAAAAAAAAAATTTGTGAGAAGGTTTCTAACAAGTTTTGACATACTTTAAAATAATAAATTCTTGTGAATGATCAACTAAATCATTTTTAACAAGCCAGGCATTAATAATATTGAAATAATAGGAGAGACTTTCGAGGTACAAAGTTAGGCGAATATCTTGTTCTAATTTATCAATAGAAAAATCTAGGCTTTTTCTCAAACGTGTTAGAAGTGTTAAAGCACATTCTAATTGTGTCTTCTGCTCGAATTTCTCAATTATAACTTCATCCTGAATTTGTTTAAGTATAAAAACAGGTTTGAAGAGAATTTCAAGTCTTTCTGCAAGTTTTAACAGTGTCATTGTTGTTTCTGGAAAGAAATCTGTAACAAGTCAAAGAAAAAACTCTATATGTCACACCTTGTTTCCTAACTTCAATCTCAATCTCTATCAATTCTCCATAAATACGTTGAATGATTTTTTTGACTCCAGAAGCGTACGAATTGTATGTTTCAGGCGCAAAACTTTCTAATTTCTTGTAAAAACACCTGAACTCTTCTAAAATCTCAATATACGGCAGAAAAACTCCCATAAAACTCTCAAAAGTGCTCTGGAATTATTTTTTAAGAGTGTTAATTCAGAAATTTGAAACTCACTGATCGAACACTTGAAATCGTGACATTCCCTCTTGGCATAACTTCATTAACAGACAGCTGAAACGCATCAGAATTGTGAGGCCCCCATAATTGCCACAACACTTCCCTCATCGCTCTATACTCTGTGATTATTTTAACCGGCTCAATTGGTATTAAATTCATGACTTGGGCGCGCAAATGCTCCTCCCAGAGGATCCCCACGTTGGCGTTAAACCAATCACTCGGAGGCTTCCCGAAATTACATTGAATTGTCTCGAGAAGAGTCCTGCGAGACTCCTGGAAGTCATACGGAACAAACTGCGGCATTTCTGTGATAACAGGCCGAGGAATGCAACAACAAGGACTTGGAGTCGTCTGTGGCGTTTCCTCGTCAGAAGAGTGACTAAAACTTGTGTCTGGGGGCGGCGTCCAGCCGAAACCTTCGTTGAGATAAGCTCCCCAGTCGATGACGCTGCTGTGGTCGGGAACTTTTGTGATAAACTCGAAATCGTGGGGGTTTTGCCAGAAGGCAGTTGTGGGGCTTTGAGACATGCATAGGAGGAATTTAACGATGTTTAGACGTGGGGTTAGATCTGATTCTGACAGGTTTAAATCGATATACTTGTCGTGACACTGTTTTAAGTAATCTGCGTGCTTGAAAAAGCCGTGAAACATGAATTTCTCAGACATGCTATCAATTTCACGTTTGATATCTTTCGTATTCAGGAAATACATACTATCTGACTTTTTTAAAGCGGTTAATATGCTCTTTTCGAGTGAAATAAACCGGTCGGAGTTCGGCTGAAAAACAGAAATTAGTTTGGGAGAAAAAGTGAGGTTAGGTTACCTCAAAATTTGTTATTTTTGTTATTAATTCACGCACACCAGCCAAAATATCGTCATTTATTGCTTTTGCCATTGTTTTTCACTAAATTCACGGTTTTTCTACCTAAATTCACGGTTTTCTAGCTAAATTAACAATTTTTATTTAAATTGAGTGCACCTCGAATTACCGACTGAGTTGACGTTTCAGAACTGTCAAACGCATGCGCGCGATATATTGATTTTGAAATAACGTAGGCAACACACAATACACGCATTTTATTTTATAAAAGTGTTTTTATATTTAAACAATTGATCTAAATTGTTGTATTATTGGTAATGTATTAATTTAAATTTACTTGCAGTTAAATACATAATTGTAATATTTTTGGTGTTTTTAGGAAAGTTCGGAAAATATTGATTTTGAAATAACGTAGGCCACACACAATACACGCATTTTTTTTTATTTTTTGAGAAATAATTTTTTAAGCTTAAAGAACTGATCTGAATTGTTGTATTCCCGGTGATTTACCAATTTCAGTCCACTTGCAGCTTAAATACATATTTGTAATATTTTTAGTGTCTTCAGGGAAATCTAAATAAATTTCAAAAAAATCATCCTCAGGTGACGATAATAACAGTCGAGGAACAATTTCAGGATCACGTGGCAACTCCTGAAAAAAATTAATTTAAACTAATTAATAAGAATTTAAGTGTTACCTCGCAAAATATCGCGGAAATTGTGAAGAGAAAAATTGTGAAAATATGTAACAGATAGGAGCACATTTTTTGGGATTTTGACTGAATTAGAGGACTTAATTTAGGTTTTTATAGTAGCAAAATGACTCTAATTGCTTCTACGGGTCATTAATTTGCTATTATTGTGCTTAATTTTGTTCTAATAACGCGCAAATTGTCTCTAAAAAAATTAAAGTATGCAACTAACAATACTTTAATTATTCTATTAATTTTAAAAATTTTTAATTTTAATTAAGTTTCAAGGGCTTAATTTAGGTTTTTATAGTTGCGAAATGACTCCAATTGCTTATTTGGGTCATTAACTTGCTATTATTGTGCTTAATTCTATTCTAATTACGCGAAAATTGTCTTTAAAAAATATTAAAGTATGCAACTAACAATACATCAAATATTTTATTTATTATTTTTTATTAATTAACCCTTACAAAATTGTTGTAAAACATTATTCTGAAGTGTAGTCAGTCCACAAGCATTTCAAATACAAATTTTCGACTTTTTTGTCTTTTGGGAAATCCAAAAAAATGTTGAAAAATCCGTCATCTTGCAAATCTTGTCCGTTTTCAGAATAATCTGGTGGTGTAGCTGAATACATAATTACATTGTCTTCAGATTTGATTACCTAAAATTCTAGAATAAAAAAAAATTTTTTTGAGTGGAAAACACAACGTGACTGGCCCCTATTATCAAAACAATTGCAAACTTCAAAAACATTTTTGAAAATTCGATTAAAGCTTCAAATTGCGTCTATATTTATAGCGAAAAATGCATTTAATCCGTTCTAAATTAACATATAATTGGATGTGGTGGTTCAATTACAGGCCTCGTAAATAGTTTATTCATTAAACTAAATTATTTTCCTGAGTGTGATGAATGCAATCAATTATCTGGCTCAGTAATTTAGTAAAAAGTGTAATTTTTCCACTGCTTTTTATCTAAATTTAATCAAGGTTTATTGCAAAAAATGGCGCTCTTTATATCGTCATAAAAAATAATCTGATTAGGTTCGAGTATTTTTTTTATTAAAGCGAAACTAGGAAGTGCTGTTGATATAGCGAGTATTTCGTGTTAAAAATCTGAAATTTTGGATTTATTACTAAAAAAAATTTTTTTTTACAATTTTTTTTTCAGCAAGACTGTTCAGAATTAGACTGCGCATGCGCAGTGCTCTTTCAATAGTCTGAAATTTTTATCGCGCACGCTCAATACAGTTCGAATCTGAATTAAAACAGTTTTTTTTACAAGAAAAATTTTTTTCAGCAAATTCGTTTCAGCAAAACTGTTCAGAATTAGACTGCGCATGCGCAGTACCGTTTCAGTAGTCTGAAATTTTTATTGCGCACGCTTAATACAGTTCGAATCTGGATTAAGGCAGTTTTTTTACTTTTTTTTAATTTCTGATATTTCTATTGATCTGAGAGAGAACAACAATAAAACTAATTTAATTTAATTAATTACAGAAATTTTAAATACTTTTTAGAGCCTGAAAGTACAACAAAAAATAAGAAAGTAAAGAACAAAATAGAAAAAACGTAATAAAATCTGAAAACAAAAAATTAAAAATCTGAGAGATACGGCTGCTATAATTAATTGAATTTAATTTAAGTAATTACAGAAATTTTAAATAATTTCTAAAATCTATAAATACAACAAAAACAAATCAAACAACGAAATAAAAAAGTACTAAATACAAAATTTTTATCCGAAATTGCAGTTTTTTTATTTTCAAAAAATGCAAGTTCGATTCCGGGTTAGACAACATTTTTTTTTTACTTTTTTTTTTAAATTCTGACGTGTTTGTTACATTTATTATTGCAACAAAAATAATAACTACAAGTATTTGCAACAAAATAGAATAAAAAAACGTAATAAATAGAAATTGAAAATTTAAAAAATTAAGTCATTATTTTGCCATTTGTGTGCTCTATATTACGGTCAAATTTTCCAAAATGACCACAACCATGACAGGCTTGTATTTACTAAAATTCGTCCTGTTTTTTTCATTTTTCCAAACCAATTATAGCAGAAATCCAAATTACCAAATTCCAAGTAAAATTTTTTTTTGACAAAATTTATTTTCGTTTAGAGAATTTTTTAGGTCAAGTTTTGGCAAGTTGTTGGGGGGGACGAGGCTGGGGGGGAAATAGAGGAACCCCAGCACCCGCCACAACTTCAACCCGTATTTAAAAAAAAATTGTATTATTTTTGTTTGTGAGAGAGTTGTTTTAGCTCCTTTTGTTATACCAACGTTTTCAACTGAAGATTATGGAGGGATTGATGGAGATGGTACTGATTATGGTAGTATTGACGATTTTGAAGATATAAATGGTAATGGAAGATTAAGAATGAAACAGAAAGAAAAAAATAAAAAACGGTTAAATCAAAGTAAGACAATTTTGTTTTCCGTTTGTATTTCTCCCCGAAATTAATTTTTAGAAAATGTTAAAAAAGAGAAACAGAAGAGGAAACTCAAAAATAAAAGAGACAGGAAAAACAGAAGAGATCAACAAAAAGGAAAGCAATAATTTCGTAAATTTAATAATAAAAATGTTTTAAGAGCAGCAACACATTTTATTTTTATTTCTTACTCAAATAACAATTTTTTTAAGTCGCTACAAGCGATTTTTTTTGTTAAAAAAATACTCAAACGATAAGAGGTGCTTTGGGCGACCTCGTGGTCTACGTAAAATAAATCAAATTATTATAAATACACTGAAAAATTAAATCTTATTTTTTTTAGCATCTCTTTCAAAATAATTACATATTGTTAGTAATATTTTTATAATCGTTAAATTAAATTTGCATTAACACACTTAACAACAAAATTACGAAAATTGCATTATAATTACATTTAAACAATATATAAAATACTGACTGTATCAGAGTAACAAAGTGAAAAGCAAAATGAATTTTTTTTTGTTATCAACAATTTTTTTTCTAGCTTTTGCATCTTTGGGCAAAGTAGTAATTTAGTAGAGATTTTAAATTATTTATTTATAAATTGTAGTCAAGTTGGTCAGACGATCCAGAAAGACCCTTTATTAAAAGACTTCCTGTACCACCAGTACCAACAGACAACCAAGATGAACCCTTTGAAATCCATTTTGTTTATCCCAAAGATACCACCAATATTGAAAATATGTATTTGAAATGCGAATGGTACGAAAATGAAGACGAAGAATAAAAACAGTATAAATGTAAACAAAAAAAATAAATAATATTTGCATTTAATTTTTGTTTTATTTATTGTGATACAAGTCGTGAAACAAGCTCAGTTCTAAAATGAAATTCAAGCTCGTTTATTTCTTCTTGTTTCTTGTTGTTTTATGTTTCGTAAGTTGTGAATTTTGTGTTTACAATACAAAAATCGGTTTTAGATCTTTGAGACTGAAGCTGCAACTAAAAAAAAGAAGAAGAAAAAGGTTAAAAAAGTAAAAAAGTCGGGAAAGAAACATCCGAAAGTTAAAAAGAAAAGACAAAAATCAAAAAATTTGAGCAAAAAAGATGAGAAAATTGTGAATGATTTATGGAAAAGTCACGAATTGTTTACTCCACGATCTCTTCTGATAACTGAAAGCCAAGAAGAAGAAATGCTGAATTTTACGGTTGCTTTGCCTGATTCTGTTATTTCTGATGAAGAATTTGACTCTTAATAATAAAATCTGGGAATTTGCTAAAAATAAATTGAGGTTAATTGATTTTTGTTCGTCTTTTCACCTTTTGACACTCTCTAATTGCAGTAATTTGATTTATTTCAGTCGCTGAAAGCCAATTTATAATTTTTTTTAGCTAAAACAGGCAAATTTTTACTATTTTCTGAATTTTAAAACACTTTTTGCAATATTTAAATTAACAAAAATGTCAGATATTGAAAAAAAAATGTTGTCTGATCCGGATTCGAACTTGCATTTTTTGAAAATGAAAATCTGTGATTTTGAAAATAATTATTTTGTATTTAGTTTTGTTATTTTTTTTATTTTTTTTGTTGTAGTTTCAGACACAAAACTTATTTAAAATTTCTGTAATTAATTAAATTAAATTATCTCTATCTCTCTATTTTATATTTTCCACCGTTTTTCTGCCGTTTAATATGTTAATTGCAATATTTAAACCAACAGATATGTAAAAAAAACTAAAAAAACTTTTTGAAAATAAAAAACTGTAATTTTGAAAAAACATTTTATTCTGTGTTTGTTGCATCTTTTCTATTTTTAAAATTCTCTCTATTCCTTCCCTTAATTGTTTTTTTTTGGATGCAGTTCCAGGTTCTAAAAATAATTTACAAATACTCTAATTAATTAAATAAAATTAAATTAAGTTAGTTGTGGTTGTTTTTCTCTGATTTTTTAATTTTTTACTATTTTTCCGACTTTAAAACGGTTTTTGCAATATTTAAATCAACAGAAATGTCCGAAATTTAAAAAAAGTGAAAAAAAATGTTGTCTGATCCGGATTCGAACTTACATTTTTTGAAAATGAAAAACTGTGATTTTGAAAATAATTATTTTGTATTTATAGTTCGGTTTTTTTTAATGCGTTTGTCTATCTCTGTTCAACACATTATTTAAATAACATAGCAACGTATACAACTATGTGTTGAAAAGAGACAGACAAGCGCAATAACAAGAAAAACGAACTATAGTTTATTAAATTTTTTTATTTAGCTGTTTTATTTTTTTTTGTTGTAGTTTAAGGCTTAAGATTTTGTAATTAATTAAATTAAATTAGTTTAGTAGATGTTCTCTCTCTTTCTCAGATTATTAATTTTTTACTGTTTTTTTGCATTTTAATATGATAATTGCAATATTTAAACTAACAAAATTGTTATAAATAAAGTAAAAAAAAATTCTGAAAATAAAAAACTAAAATTAAAAAAAATATTTTGTATTTGTTACATTTTTTCGATTTTGTGTGTTTGTTTTTTATTTTTTTGTTGTACCTTTAGTTTCTAATAATTATTTACAATTTTTATAATTAATTAATTTAAATTACAATGAGTAGTCGTTTCTGCCAATTTTTTTTTTAATAAAAAAACTTTCATTTTGAAAAAAAAAATTTTCTATTTGTTACATTTCTTCTATTTTTAACATTCTTTTTATTTCTTTGCTTAATTTCTTTATTTCTTTTTGTTGCAGTTTTAGGTTCAAAAAATAATTTACAATTATTCTAATTAATTAAATTAAATTACTTATGGTTGTTTTTCTCTGATTTTTCAATTTTATACAATTTTTCAGAACTTTAAAACACGTTTTGCAATATTTAAATCAACAGAAATGTCAGATATTGAAAAAAAAAGTAAAAAAAAATGTTGTCTGATCCGGATTCGAACTTGCATTTTTTGAAAATGAAAATATGCGATTTAAAAAAAAAAAAAATTTGTATTTAATTTTGTTACTTCTGTTTTATTTTTTCTTCTTTGTTGTAGTTTCAGGCTCAAAAATTTATTTAAAATTTCTGTAATTAATTAAATTAAATTATCTCTATCTCTCTATTTTATATTTTCCACCGTTTTTCTGCCGTTTAATATGTTAATTGCAATATTTAAACCAACAAATATGTAAAAAAACTAAAAAAACTTTTTGAAAATAAAAAACTGTAATTTAAAAAAAAAACATTTACCTTGTATTTGTTACATTTTTCTATTTTAACATTCTTTCTATTTCTTTGCTTAATTTTTTTATTTCTTTTTGTTGCAAATTAAGTTACTGGTGGTTGTTTTTCTCTGATTTTTTAATTTTCTACTATTTTTCCGGACTTTAAAACGCTTTTTGCAATATTTAAATCAACAGAAATGTCCGAAATTAAAAAAAAGTAAAAAAGGATGTTGTCTGATCCGGATTCGAACTTACATTTTTTGAAAATGAAAAACTGTAATTTTTCGAAAATAATTATTTTGTATTTATAGTTTGTTTTTCTGTTTAATGCGCTTATCTGTCTCTGTCTAACACATTATGTATATGACTTAGCAACGTATACAACAATGTGTTGAAAAGAGACAGACAAGCGCAATAACAAGAAAAACAAACTATAGTTTATTAATTTTTTTATTTAGTTTTTTTGTTTTAGGCTCAAAATTCTATTAAAATTTTGTAATTAATTAAATTAAATTAGTTTGGTAGATGTTCTTTCTCTCTCAGATTTTTAATTTTTTACTGTTTTTCTGCATTTTAATATGATAATTGCAATATTTAATCTAACAAAATTGTTATAAATGAAGTAAAAAAACTTTTTGAAAACAAAAAACTGAAATTAAAAAAAATATTTTGTATTTGTTACATTATTTCGATTTTGTTGGTTTGTTTTTTATTTTTTTGTTGTACCTTTAGTTTCTAATAATTATTTACAATTTTTATAATTAATTAAATTAAATTACAATGAGTTGTCGTTTCTGCCAATTTTTTTTTTAATAAAAAACTTTAATTTTGAAAAAAAAAATATTTTTTATTTGTTACATTTTCTCTATTTTTAACATTCTTTCTATTTCTTTGCTTAATTTTTTTATTTCATTTTGTTACAGTCTTAGGTTCTAAAAATAATTTACAATTATTCTAATTAATTAAATTAAATTAAATTACTTATGGTTGTTTTTCTCTGATTTTTCAATTATTTACTATTTTTCAGAGCTTTAAAACGCTTTTTGCAATATTTAAATCAACAGAAATGTCAGATATTGAAAAAAAAGTAAAAAAAAATGTTGTCTGATCCGGATTCGAACTTGCATTTTTTGAAAATGAAAAACTGTGCTTTTGAAAATAATTATTTTCTATTTATAGTTCGCTTTTTTTATTGCGTTTGTCTATCTCTGTTCAACACATTATTTAAATAACATAGCAACGTATACAACAATGTGTTGAAGAGAGACAGACAAGCGCAATAACAAGAAACACGAATTATTTATTTATTATTAATTATACTAATTATAGTTTATTAAATTTTTTTATTTAGTTGTTTTATTTTTTTTGTTGTAGTTTAAGGCTTAAGATTTTGTAATTAATTAAATTAAATTAATTTAGTAGATGTTCTCTCTCTCTCTCTCAGATTTTTAATTTTTTACTGTTTTTCTGCATTTTAGTATAACAATTGCAATATTTAATCTAACAAAATTGTTATAAATAAAGTAAAAAAACTTTCTGAAAATGAAAAACTGTAATTTAAAAAAAATATTTCGTATTTGTTACATTTTTTCTATTTTGTTGGTTTGTTTTTTATTTTTTTGTTGTACCTTTAATTTTTAATAATTATTTAGAGTTTTTATAATTAATTAAATTAAATTACAATGAGTAGTTGTTTCTGTCAATTTTTTTTTAATAAAAAATTTTAATTTTGAAAAAAAAATATTTTCTATTTGTTACATTTCTTCTATTTTTAACATTCATTCTATTTCTTTGCTTAATTTCTTTATTTTTTTTTGTTGCAGTCTTAGGTTCTAAAAATAATTTACAATTATTCTAATTAATTAAATTAAATTACTTATGGTTGTTTTCTCTGATTTTTCAATTTTATACAATTTTTCAGAACTTTAAAACACTTTTTGCAATATTTAAATCAACAAAAATGTCAGATATTGAAAAAAAATAAAAAAAAAATGTTGTCTGATCCGGATTCGAACTTACATTTTTTGAAAATAAAAAACTGTGATTTTGAAAATAATTATTTTGTATTTATAGTTCGGTTTTTTTAATGCGTCTGTCTATCTCTGTCCAACACATTATGTATATGACATAGCAACGTATACAACAATGTGTTAAAAAGAGACAGAGAAGCGCAATAATAAGAAAAACGAAGTATAGTTTATTAATTTTTGTTGTATTTTGCTATTTTATTTCTTTTGTTATAGTTTCAGGCTTATTTTTTTTCTAAATTTTTGTGATTAATTAAATTAAATTAGTTTAGTAGATGTTTTCTTTCTTTCTCTCTCAAAATTTTTAATTTTTTACTGTTTTTCTGCAGTGTAATATGTCAAAAATAAATTTAAAAAACTTTTTGAAAATGAAAAACTGTAATAAAAAAAAATATTTCGTATCTGTTACATTTTTTCTATTTTGTTGCTTCGTTTTTTTATTTTTTTTATTGCTACTTCAGTTTCTAATAATTATTTACAATTTATATAATTAATTAAGTCGTTTCTGTCAATTTTTTTAAATAAAAGACTATAATTTTGAAAAAAAATTATTCTATATTTGTTACATTTTTTCTATTTTTAAGATTCTTTCTATTCTTTTGCATAATTTCTTCATTTCTTTTTGTTGCAGTCCGAGGCCCTAAAAATAATTTACAATTACTCTAATTAATTAAATTAAATTAAATTACTTGTGGTTGTTCTTCTCTGATTTTTCAATTTTCTCCGATTCTTCCTAATTTTTCTCCGTCTCAAACGCAACAACTCATCTTCTGTATTATCTTCATACTCTGCTTCTTCCGTTGTTGTTGTCGGAGCTGACGTAGCAGAAACAACAGTTATAGAAATACGAGCTGGAAAACTCCAAAAGCAATTAGCCAAATCTTGTTTTTTGATTTTTCCCAATTTTTTTTCATTGTAACAACAACAAATTTTTAGAAAAACCAAAACGAGAATTATTCTAACTAAACCCATTTCTGGTAAATGACTAAACAATTTTTCTGGTTGTATATCGCGTAGGATAATGGTAAAATAATTGAATTTATTATGTTTATCAGAAAATTAAATTTACATTAAAACAAGGTTTCACTCGAATTAAAAAAATCGCCATTTTCTAAACTGGTAGCAAGTGTCAAATTCATTTCGTCATAAGTTTCATTTATCATGGGATGTATGATGGGCAAAGTCCGCAGATATTCTCTTGGTATAGGTATAGGTGTTTTTGATTTTTTTGTTAATGTTTTTTTCTTTATTGACTTCTTTTTCGTCTTGTGATGTTTCACTTTCTTTACATTCTTCTTTTTAACTTTCTTTTTTTTCTTAGTAGCTGCATCAATTTCAAAAATCTACAAAACTATCTTAATTAAAAAAATAAGAAAACAAAACAAACAAACTAACAAAAGACATAATAATAAGAAATAGAAAAAAATACACAAGATCTAGTTTCATTTTGTGGTTTAAATTTGTTTATTACAATTCGTTTTATATAAATTTAGCGGAAATGAGAGTCATTTAGTTCCAAAAAAAGTTTATTTCCGCTATCAAGGGTTAAATTTAGAGCATCTTAATTAAATTTATCACTCAATTAAGGAACAAAGGATTATTGTAAGGCACTCGCTCTCCATTTGCAATATCACAAATTGATCTTATTTAGTTTAGTGAAAATTTAGTTTCGGACTGAAATGGTATTGATTTTTGGGTTTTCCGTGGCGTCCATGACCGGCATGTCCACGATGGTGCTGTTGGTGGCTGTGCATTTCGTGAAATGTCATTGTTCCGCCACGAGATGGGTCTTTTAGAGTTGTGTTCTTCATTTTGATTTCTTTCATTGTGTCAAGGAAGGGATTTTTTGAGTTAATATCCTAAGAAATTATTTTTGATTTAATTTTTTTAAATGAGTTACTCACATTGCACAATATTATAATCGCGAATAGAATCAGAAATTTCATTTTTTGACATTTAAACTGTCAAATTTTTGACGTTTTTTTCAAATTTGATCAAACTAGATTTTCAGATAGTGATGGATTCAAGATTTTTTTCAGTTTTGCCTTATTTTTGGCTTTTTTGAAAAGCTAAGGGACTTTAACGAGCTAAAGAAGAGATTTTGAAATTTGATTTAATTTAGAATCTAGATCTTTAGGTAATGTTTTTTTATTTTTCTGATTTTTTGAATTTCTGATTTCCAAGAAGCCAAAAAATGTATCTTGAAATTTATTTTTTATTTTTTGATCTTTCGTGATCTAGAACTGATATAAAATCTAGATCTAGATTTTGAGGTAGTGACGGATCTATAGTTTTTTTTTAATTTTACAATTGTGGTCGGCTAGAAGAGGCCAAGAAAAGATTTAAAAATTCAATTTTTTATTTTTTGATTTTGATCTCGATCTTTAGGTAGTGATAGATCTTTAATTCTCTTTTTGTTTTTATTGTATTTCATTTTTTATTGTTATCTGTAAAGCAAAAGTCTTTGAAGAGACAAAGACATGCTTTTAAAATTTATTTTCTATTGCTAAATCTAAATCTAGAATAGAATCAGTAAAGAGGTATTTAGTTGGTAAAGAATTTCTAATTCTCTTTCTGATTTTTTTATTTCACAATTTTGCTTGGTCTTAAAATCCAAGAGCATCTAAAGAACTAAAGAAGGGATTTTGAAATTTAAATTACTATTTCTAGATCTAAATCTAGGATAGAATCAGTAAATACTTAGATCTTCAGATAGTAATTAATCTCTAATTTTCTTTCTGTTTTCTTTATTTTACTATTTCGGCTGGTTTAAAGAACCAAAAAAGGAATTTTAAGATTCAATTTTTTATTTCTAGATTTTGATCTAAAATAGAATCTAGATCTCGATCTTTAGGTTATGATAAATTTCTAATTTTCGTTTTGTTATTATTTATTCTACAATTTTGACTGATTTGAAGAGTCAAGAGTCTCCAAGGAGCCAAAAAAAAGAGATTTTAATATTAAATTTTAATTTCTAGATCTAGAATTGAATCAGAAAATAAATTTTCAGGTGGTGATGGATCTTTAATTTTCAAGGATCTCTGAGGAATCCAATTTTTTTTTCTAAATTTAGTTTTCAATTTTTAGATTTAGATTTAGAATAGAATCTAGATTTAGATTTTCAGGTAGTGATAGATTTCTAAATTTATTTTGTTTATAATTTTAATTGCTCGAAAGAGCCAATGGCTTTTAAGGAACCGAAGAGGCAATTTTATTATTCACTTTTGTATTTCTACATCTAGAATAGAATCTAGATGAATTTTATGTGGTGATGAATAAATAAATAATTTTTTTTTAATTTTACAATTTTGGTTGATCTGAAAAGCCATGGGCTTCTAAAGAAGCAAGAAAGAGTTTTAAGATTAAATTTTGTATTTTTACATCTAGATCTAGAATGTAATTCAGATGTTCAGGTAATAATAGATCTATAATTTTCTCTTTGTTTTTTACATTTTTGGCAAATTTGAAGAGTTAAGAGCCATCTTAAAAGCCAACGGTCTCTAATAAGGAGCCAAGAAAGGGATTTTGACATTCAGTTTTTTTTTTCTTGATGTAGAACTAGAATAGAATGTAGATTAAACATCATTAAGTGGTGGGGACTACTTCTCTTGTTTTTTTTTCTACAATTTGGTTAATTTGAAAAGTCAAAATATAGAATAGAATCTAGATCTAGATTTTTAGATGGTAATAAATTTGTAATTCTTTTTCTGTTTGTTTTTATTTTACAATTTTGGCTGGTTTAAAAGGACAAAAGCTGCAGAATATACACAGCTAGAGAGCCAAAAAAAGGGTTTTAAGGATTTTTTTAAATTAAATTAATTTTATTAATTTACAAAATTTAGTAGAGACAGAAAACGATATAATAGGCAGTACCTTGAATTAAGAATTTTTTGAAACGCGCAGCTTCTAATACAATCTAACTGTAAACAATTAGAAAGCGGAAAACAACATAAAAAAAAATTCTAAAAATTACAAAACAACGTAACGACACACAAGAAACACAGGCTTTTAAAATGTTAAAAAATGTCTCTAAAGAAAAATGAAATGTTTGAATCTTGATTTTGACTTTATTTAAATCATGTAATAATAGTAATAATTATTAAAAAAGATTGAAACAGTAAACTAAGTAAAATCTTTAAAAAGCGTATTTATTTTAAAAATGAGATAAATTAAGAGGTGAAAATTCTTGTTAATTATAATGCCAGCTCAGGTAATTTAAATTTTAATGAGCGACATCTTGTAATTAAGTTAGAAGCTTCATACAGTGCTATATTACACGCCTCGAGTCATTTAAAGACTTTTCAACACTTTTTAATGATCTGGAATTTATCAAAATTCTCAATGAAAAACCGGAACTAATGATAATATAATAATGATAACAACAAAATAATTTCGTTTTTGTTAAGTTTATTATTCACTTTCAAACTGTCATGAAGCTCGAATCAATCTATTTTTTTCTTTTTTTAATCATTTTGAGTTTGGTGAGTTGACTAAAAGTTTTTTTTTAAATAACAACTAAGGCTTGTTTCTAGTTGTTTGAGTGTGAATTAGCAGCCGGTCAGAAAAAGAAGAAGAAGATAAAAAAGAAGAAGAAAGCAGTACATAAAAAAGGTCATAAAAAATCTGTTAAAAATAAAACGAAACCAAAAGATGGTCCTCTGTATTATAGTCAAACACCACCGTCACTTCTGCAAGGGCCAGTGTCGCCAACTGATAACGATTTTCTAAATGATACAGAATGTGATCTTTCGGATGTCTATCCGTCACCGCCTGAAGATCTAGTTGCACGAAATTTAACAAAAAAACAATAATTTGAGAGATTTAATCTAAAAAAAAATAAAAACTTTTTTTATAATTTGACAAAATTTTTTTCGTATTTTCTTAGATGCTCTTATCTCTTTAATCTAGCCGAAATTGTAAAATAAAAAAAACAGAAAGAGAATTAGAGATGTATTACTACCTAAAGATCTAGATGAAGAATAGAATCTAGATCTAAAAATAGAAAATTAAAGCTAAAAATTTTTTTCTTGGTTTTTTTGACAGAAAACAGAAAAAAATATAGATTTATCACCACCTGAAACTCTACATCTAGGCATTATTCTAGATCTAGATCTAGAAATAAAAAATTGAATTTTAAAAATTCTATCTTCGGCTTCTTGAAGTCTTTTGGCTCTTCATACTAGTCAAAATTGTAAAATAAACTAAAAACAGAAGAAAAATTAGTGATCTATTATCAGCTAAAAATCTAATTATTGTTTCTGTTCTAGATCTAGTTTTAGAAACAGAAAATTAAATCTCAAAATCTCGTTTTTGGCTTCTAAAAGGTTCTTAGCTATTGAGACCAGCCTAAATTGCAAAATAAAATTAAAAATTGAAAAAAGTTAGAGATCTATTATTACTTGAAGATCTATTTACTGATTTTATTCTAGATCTAAATCTAGAAACAGTAAATTAAATCTTAAATTTTTTTTTAACTCTTTAGAGGTTATTGACTCTTTAGACTAGTCAAAATTGTAAAATGAAAAAGAACAATAATAGAATTAGGAATTTATCAACACCTGAAAATATAGATCAAAATTTTATTCTAGATTTAAATCTAGAAATAGAAAATTGAATCGTAAAATCTCTTTCTTGGTTTCTTAGTGACTTTTATTGGCTCTTCAGATTAGCTAAAATTGTGAAATTATAAAAAATAGAACAAAAATTAAATATCCATTACTACTTGAAGGTCTAGATCTAGATTCTATTCTAAATGTAGAACTAGGAATAAAAAAATTAGTCGCAAAATACCTTTCTTGTCTTCTTAGAAGTCTTTCGTTCTTTAAACCAACTAAACTTGTATAATATAAAAAAACAAAAGATCTATTTACTACTTCTATTCAAGATCTAGATCCAAAAATAGAAAATTAAATTAAAAATCTTAGTTCTTTGTTTTTTAAAAACCTTTGGACTCTCTGACTAGAAAACTGAGGAATAATAAAAACAAAATGAGAATTATAGCTTTATTATTACCTCAAGATGTAGATTCAGATTTTATTCTAGATCTAGAAATAGAAAATTGTATTTAAAATCCCTTCTTTGGCTTCATAGAGACTTTGTTGACTCTAGTTGGATCATATAAAAATATAGCTTTATTACTACCTTAAAATGTAGATCTAGATTATATTCTTGATCTGGATTTAAAAATAAAAAATTAAATCGCAAAATTTGTTCTTTGACTCCTTAGGAGCCCATGGCTTTTCAGACCAACCAAAATAGTAAAATTAAAAGAAACTAAAAAAGAATTATTATTGCTTGAAAATCCAGATTTAGATTTTATTATAGATCCAGATGAGATTGGATAATTAATTATTGTGTAGTTTGTATGTTTTTTTAGAGAATTTTTGGCATTTTTTTAAAGAAATTAAGAGGACAGTAAGTGTCTACAGCTAGTTTGTTCTAGAAGCTGCGCGTTTCAGAAGATTCTAAATTCGATGTAATGTTTACCATATTGCTTTGTTTCATCAATTAAAAAAAAATTGTAGACAATAAAAAGAAGTGTTTTTATTTCATTATTTTTAACAAAACTCAAGCCTCTACATAGAAAAAAAATTTAATAAAAGATATAAATTTAGGTATATTATCAAAATTACGAAGTACTTTCAGTTTCTGTATTTGTAGCAACAGTTGTTGACGTTTGTTGACCTCCACCACTTGGAGGCGGTCCTGGTGGAAATCCTTGTGGTGGTGGACCTGGTGGAAATCCATGTGGTGGTCCTCCAGGTCCGGGTCCACCTGGAGGTCCCCGAAATGTTGCACTCTACAAAACACTCTTATTAACAACAAAAGATAACAAAAAAATTAATTTACTTCAGCAATTGCCAAAAACACGAGCAAACAGCTAACAACAGCAAAAAGCCGTTTCATTTTCTATTTTTACTGCGAAAATAATTTTTTGACGGCTTTTATACGTTTTGTAAACGCGTCAGAGCAAGTCATGCATGCAGTTTTACATAATTATCATCGGAAATGTTTTTTTTTATTTTTTTTGTGTAAAATAAATTTGAATTTTTAATTATAATAATTTGATGAATCACGATATTGACATAGGTTTAGAGGTAGAACAACATGAAAAGCAGGTGTTATTGTACCGGTAATCAAGTCCGGATCATTAAACATGACAAAGCCGGAGGGTAAAATAACGCTTAACGAGCTTAAAATTGGCTGAAACGAAATTATTTTCAAGCGTTTGCGATTTTTGATTGGCTGGAAAGAGGGGTGCTAATTTTGCACAAATTTTAGATATGGGTTTCAAGGACAAGCTTTACTGAAATATTTTAACGAGATTTTTTATATAACTGCTTTTATTTTAAGAAAAACTAATTAAACAACGAATCAATAAACAAATTATGAAAAAGAATTAGAATAGAAGAAGAGAAGAAAGACACAGCAAGGAAAAAAATGCTTGAAGAAAATACGCAGAACAGTGAGAAAGAATATGAAAAACAAAGAACAGAAGACAAAAAAATTTGCAGACAGACGAAACGAGAGCACAACACTTGAAAATAAAAGATATAGAAGAGAATTACAAAAATCAGAATCAAAGATTTAAGAGAATTAAACAAGGATTTTATCCTAAAACTATATTATGTCGAGATAAACATAGCCAATCAGTGGAAAGCGAAGACAAAGTAACAGAAAAAAAAGCTAAATATTTTGAAGAATCGTTGATTAAAAGATAAACAGTTGAAGAAGATGAGAGCAACAGAAACGGACAAGAATAAAAAAAAGAATTTTTACATATAAGGATTTTAAAAATATTGTAGAAAAACAGGAAAAGAACAAGACAACATTCATAGAGAAATAACACTTTTTAATTAACTCAAACAGTTGTCGATTTAAAATCTGATTCTATTCTATTTTAATCTGATTTTATACTATTCTAAATGTACTATTCTAATTTTTTCTAAATGTATTTTATTCTATATTAGTCTCATTTTATTCTGTTTTATTTTTGTCTATTTTATTCTGGTCTATTTCTATTTTATTTTAGTCTAATTTTATTTTATTATACTTTAGTTTTCTTTTATTTTATTGTATTTTACTCTATTTTAATTTGATTCTATTCTATACCAATCTGATTCTATTCTACTTTATTCTAGTCTAGTTTTGTTTTATGCTATTCTAGACTGATTCTATTTAGGTACTTTTCTTTTATTTTACTGAGATTATATTTTAGTCTAATTCCTTTCTATATTATTTTAATCTAATATAATTTTATTTTTGTATTATTTTACTCTAGTCGCGTTCTATTTTAGTCTAATTCTATTTTACTCTATTTTAGTTAATTTTATTCTAGTCTAATTTTACTATATTTTATTTTTATTTTATTTTTTTTATTCTAGCTTGGTTTGAATTTAATCTATTCTAGTCGAATTTTATTCTACTCTGGCCTAATTCTATTCTATTTTAGACTTATTTTATGATAGTTTTATTCTATTCTAGTTTGATTTTGATTTTATACTATTTTATTTTAGATTAATTTTATTCTAATTATAATTATATTTTTGTTTGAGTCTAATTCTATTATTTTTTATTCTAGACTAACTTTATTCTATTCTAGTCTATTCTAAACTAAATCTATTCTATTTTAGTCTGATGAATCTATTTTATTTCGGTCTGTTCTAATTTTTATTCTAGTCTGAATCCATTCTATTATAGTTTTATTCTGTTTTAGTCTGAGTCTATTCTATACCAGTCTGATTCTATTTTATTCTAGTCTAGTTTTGTTTTATTTTATTCTAGATTGAATCTAATTCTAGTGAGATTCTATTCTAGTTTAATTCTACTATATTTTAATTTTATTTTACGTGATTCAACTTTTTTCATTCTAGTTTGGTTTAATTTTAATTTATTTTAATCAGATTTTATTCTATTCTTGCCTGATTCTATTCTATTTTAGATTTATTTTATTTTAGTCTATTCTATTCTATTACTCTATTCTACTATAGTCTGATTCTATTTTATAATATTTTGATTCTATTTTAGTTATTTTAGTCTAATTCTATTTTAATCTGATTCTGATTCTATGTTATTTCGGTCTGATTTTATTTTCTTTTACTATAGTCTGACTTTATTCTAGTCTGGTTTAATTCTGATTCTATTCTATTCTATACCAGACTGATTTTATTCTAATTCTATTTTATTGTAATCTAGTTTTGTTTTATTCTATTCCAGACTGATTTCATTTACTTTTATTCTAGTGAAATTCTATTTTAGTGTAATTCTACTCTCTTTTAGTCTGATTATATTTTTTTCTAGTTTAATTCTAATTGTATTCTCGTGTGATTTTATTTTATTTTGTTTTTATTTATTTATTTTAGTTTGTTTCTATTTTAATTTATTCTATCCGGTTTTTATTATATTCTTGCCTGATTCTATTCTATTTTAGATTATTTTTATTCTAATTATACTCGTAATTATATTTTTGTTTGAGTCTAATTCTATTCTCTTTTATTTTAGACTGATTTTATTCTATTCTAGTCTATTCTAAACTAACTCTATTTTATCTTACTCTGACTTTATTTTATTTTAGTTTGATTTTATTTTATTATTTTCTGGTTCTATTCTATTCTAGTATGATTTCATTTTATTTTATTATTTTAATCTAATTCTATTTTGTTTTATTTTAATTTGATTCCGATTCTATTTTATTTCTATTTTATTATTCTATTTTAGTCTGATTCTATTTTTTTATTCTAGTTTGGTTTTGTTTCAATTTATTCTAGTTGGATTTTATTCTATTCTAATTATAATTACATTTTTGTTCGAAATCGATTCTATTCTCTTTTATTCTAGACTGATTTTATTCTATACTAGTTTATTTTAAACTAATTCTACTTTATTTTACTCTGATCCTATTCTATTTTAGTTGGATTCTATTTTATTTTATTCTGATTCTATTTTATTTTATTTTAGACTAGTTTTGTTTTATTCAATTCTAGACTAATTCTATTTACTTTTTTTAGTGATATTCTATTCTAGTCTAATTCTACTCTATTTTTTTAGTTTACTTCTCTTCTTTTTAATTTTAATTTGATTCCATTCTATTGTAGTTTGATTTTGATTCTATTTAATTTCTATATTTTTTTGTTCTAGTTTGCTTCTGTTTTAATTTATTCTAGTCAGATTTTATTTTATTTTAAACTTATTTTATTCTAGACTGATTCTATTTACTTTTATTTTAGTCTGATTTACATAATTCTATTTTTGTATGATTCTACTTTAGTCACATTCTGTTCTAGTCTATTTTACTCTATTTTTTTCAGATTCTATTATATTCTAGTTTCATTCTAATTCTGTTCTTGTGCGATCCTATTTTATTCTGATTCTATTTTTTATTTTAACTTGGTTTTGTTTTAATTTATTCTATCCGAATTTTATTATATTCTTGCCTGTTCTATTCTCCTTTATTCTATAAACCGATTTTATTTTATTTTAGTCTATTCTAAGCTAATTCTATTCTATTTTAGTCTCATTTTGTTTTATTTTATTTATCATAGACTGACTTTATTTTATTTTAGTCTAATTCTGATTCTATTTTATTTCAGTTTCAATTAAAAAACTCAAAATTAACATTTTTCTATAAAGTGGCGTAATTTTTTGGTTAAAATACACGATTTTTTAACGTTAAGTCTCCTCACTGTTTGAATAAAATTTTGAAAATTTTTTTTTTCGTTCTAGTTGATGATGCAGAAACGCGACATAGTCCTAACCGCTGTCTTCTCCAGCTTAGCAGCTTTGATTCTCCTTGCTGGTATTGGCGCTGCTTGTTACTTTTTCCATAAGCGTCGTCGTAAGCGTGAAGACGACGACGATGAAGACTCCCCCGATGCAAACAGTAGCCGAATCGAAGCTGGTCATGAGAAAAAATCCCGACTTAATGGCTTTCTCAGTCTTAAAACTCCGCTTATATCGACGAAAACGCTCGGGTAAGTGTTCCATAGTGTTAAGAATTGAGGAGAAGAGAAAAAACTTGTTATCGAGAAACGTCTCCTTATCACGCTTCCAACGTAATTGATCCTTTGTCGCTTTGATATGCTGCGATATTGTTTTAATAGATCGAGGAAGAGACATCAAAGGGGTGATGGTATATTCAATTTTGGTAAATAATTTCAATTTAGAAGAGATATTATCAGGAAAGAGAATTTTATCTGGGTTATTTGTGGAAAAAAAATTTAAAAAAAGGTTTGGTTTTACCGGGATTTGAACCGGGGTTTTTTGGAAATTGTCAAAAAACAATTTTTGGGCATCATTTTAATACACGATTTTAATTAATACAATAATTTTCGCAAATATTGTAAAAAAAAATTTGAAACAAAAGTTTGGTCTTAGCGGGATTTGAACCGAGGTTTTTTGAAAATTGTCAAAAAACAATTTTTGAGAAACATTTTAATACATAATTTTGATTAATACAACAATTTTAGTTATTGCTGTACAAAAAAAATTGAAAAAAAAAGTTGGTTTTACTCGGATTCGAACCCGCACTTTTTGGAAATTAGTTCCGAACAGCATTTTACTGAGTAATGTAATTTTGACTATAATTTTTTTATTTAAAAACAATGTAAGCCAAAACGTTTTAAGCCAAATTTTATCTGTTTTGTTTGTGAAAAAAATTTAAAAAAAAAAATTTGATTTGACTCAGATTTGAACCTAGATTTTTTGAAAATTGTTAAATAACACTTTAATACACGATTTTGATGAATACAATAAACTTTAGTAATTATTGTACAAAAAAATTTGAAAAAAAAGTTTGGTTTTAGCGGGATTTGAACCGGAGTTTTTTAAAAATTCTCAAAAAGCGATTTTTGAGGAACATTTTAATACATAATTTTGATTAATACAATTATAGTAATTATTGTAAAAAAAAATTGAAAAAAAAGTTGGTTTTACCCGGATTCGAACCCGCACTTTTTGGAAATTAGTTCCAAACAGAATTTACTGAGTAATGTAATTCTGACTATAATTTTTTTATTTAAAAACAATGTAAGCCAGAACTTTTTTAAGACAAATTTTATCTGTTTTGTTTGTGAAAAAAATTTTAAAAAAATTTTGGTCTTACTCAGATTCGAACTTAGATTTTTTGAAAATTGTTAAATAACACTTTAATACACGATTTTGATGAATACAATAAATTTTAGTAATTACTGTACAAAAAAATTTGAAAAAAAAGTTTGGTTTTACCGGGATTTGAACCGGAGTTTTTTGAAAATTGTCAAAAAATAATTTTTGAGGAACATTTTAATACATTATTTTAATTAATACAACAATTTTAGTTATTGCTGTACAGAAAAAAATTGAAAAAAAAAGTTGGTTTTACTCGGATTCGAACCCGCACTTTTTGGAAATTAGTTTCGAACAGAATTTTACTAAGTAATGTAATTTTGACTATAATTTTTTTATTTAAAAACAATGTAAGCCAGAACTTTTTTAAGCCAAATTTTATATGTTTTGTTTGTGAAAAAAATTTAAAAAAATTTTGGTTTGACTCAGATTCGAACCTAGATTTTTTGAAAATTGTTAAATAACACTTTAATACACGATTTTGATAAATACAATAAATTTTAGTAATTATTGTACAAAAAATTTGAAAAAAAGTTTGGTTTTACCGGGATTTGACCCGGGGTTTTTTGAAAATTGTCAAAAAACAATTTTTGAGGAACATTTTAATACATAATTTTGATTAATACAATTATAGTAATTATTGTAAAAAAAAAATTTGAAAAAAAAGTTGGTTTTACCCGGATTCGAACCCGCTCTTTTTGAAAATTCTCTCCTAAATCGTGCTAAACCCCCAATTTATTTATTATTTCGTAAAATTTCGTTGTTTTGTAATAAGCCCGCGCTAAGAGTGTGGCCGGTATTGATCCCACTGTGGCGGTGGCAGTGACTGAGAGCGTCGGGGGTGGCGTCGCTATAACACATCAAATGCACAAACCCCCATTTGAAATAAATATAATTACGGCGTCATTTTTGTTAGATTGGTAGCAATGACACCATGCCGGTTTCACCCATTTTCCAAAGCGCGCTTCGCGGTAATTAAGCGGTGGCCCATTTGATTTAATTTGTTTTTATTTGGAATGTAGGGAGACGAGTGGTTTAACGCGTTTTAGGGGGTGAAACAAAACGAGGTGCTTGCTGGTTTATTTACCGAACGGCTGTAAGACTTTGACAGTTATTTTATGTCAAGTCAGAGAAGAGAGAAGCTAATCTGTGACTAGAAAAAATTTTTTTTATTGTAGATTTGTATTCGTTTCATGTTCTAGGAAGTTTTTCTAATTTCAGATAAATTTCTAGATAACTGCTTGCTGAAATACGTTTCATGTGTGTCCTGAAATACATTTCCAATGGGAAAAGTTGTCACTAAAATAAATTTGTTGTTGTATTTTTTGAATTTAAGAGAGTGAAGAATTTTTTTTTTTTACAAGATTGGTAATCAATAAAATACGTTTATAAGAGTTTTATCAATAAAAAGTCTTTCAAACAAATTATATTAATAAAACAAAGCTTAAATCTTGTGAAAACTGAAGTCAAGAAATGCATTTTTTGTATTTTTCCCAGAAAAATAATTAGAGAAGTTATAAAATAAGCCACAAAAAATTTATCTAATTCCGGTGCCGACTGTTTATATGTTTTCAACGTTTTTATTTTGTTTTTTATGTTTCTGCAATAATAAAATTTATATTTATTTGCCTGAAATAAATAAAAAAATATTTTTCTCTCTAATGACAGAATAAATTTAAAAAAAAAATTTTCTGAGTCAGAATTATTCTCTCAAGTAAAGTTTTGTCACATTTAGGAGTATTATAAAAAATATTTTTACTCTATGAGGGCACACCCGCGCCCTACTAACGCAGCTACTTTGGAAAATTTGTTTTGTCTGAAACTAATTTCCAAAAAGTTCGAGTTCGAATCCGGGTGAAACCAACTTTTTTTTCAGTTTTTTTTTGTCTTACAATTTGTGAAATTATTGTATTAATAAAAACTGATAATTAAAATAGTGTTCAAAAATTGTTGTTTCTTAATTTTCAAAAAATTCTATTTGAATCTGAATCAGATTAATTTTTTAAAAATTTTTTTCACAAATTAAACAGATAAAATTCTGTTTTAAAAAATTCAGGCTTACATTGTTTTTAAATTAAAATTTTTAAGCAGAATTACATTATTCAGTTGTTTTGTGTGAAAGTAATTTTCAAAAAGTCCAAGTTCGAATCCGGGTGAAACCAACTTTTTTTTCAGTTTTTTTTGTATTACAATTTCTGAAATTATTGTATTAATTAAAAGCGTGTATTAAAATAGTGCTCAAAAGTTGTTTCATTACAATTTTCAAAAAATCAAGGTTCAAATCTGAGTCAGACCAAATTTTTATTTTATTTTTTTTTAAAACTGTGGCTCACATTGTTTTTAAATGATAAAAATTAATCAGAATTACGTTATTCACTAAAATTCTGCTCTAATTTTGAAACTAATTTTCAAAAAGTGCGAGTTTTAATCCGAGTAAAACCAACTTTTTTTTAAATTTTTTTTTATACAATAATTGCTGAAATTATTGTATTAATTAAAATTGTGTACTAAAATAGAGCTCAAAAATAGTTTTTTTTCAATTTTCAAAAAATCTATGTTTAAATCTGGCTCAAATCAAAAATTTTTTAAAAAGTTTTTTACAAATAATGCAAATAAAATTCCGTTTTAAAAAATGCTGGCTAACATTGCATTTAAATAAAAAAAAATCAGAATTACGTTATTCAGTAAAATTTTGTTTGAAACTAATTTCCAAAAAGTGCAGGTTTGAATCCGAGTAAAACCAACTTTTTTTTTCAATTTTTTTTTACAATAATTGTTAAAGTTATTGTATTTATCAAAATTGTGTATTAAAATATTGTTCAAAAATTGTTATTTAACAATTTTCAAAAAATCCAGGTTGAAATCTGAGTCAGACCACATTTTTTTTTTAAATTTATTTTACAAATAATACAGATTTCAAAATTCAAAATTCTGGCTTATATTGTTTTTAAATGAAAATGTTTAATCAGAATGACATTATTTAGTAAAGTCCTGTTTGAACCTAATTTCCAAAAAGTGCGAGTTCGAATCCGGGTAAAACCAACTTTTTTTTTTCGTATAATAATCGTTGAAATTATTATATTATTAAAACTTGTGTTTTAAAATGTGGTTGCTTAAAAATTGTTATTTTCCAATTTTTAAACAAATCAGGATTTGAATTTAAGTCAAATCAAAAAATTTGTATTATTTTTTTTTTGACAATTTATACAAAAAATTTTTTTAGAAAATTCTAGTTTACAAAGTTTTAAATTAAGAATTTTTTTAAATTTAGAATATTTAGAAAAATTTTGTTGAAATCAATTTTGAAAAAATACGAGTTCTAATCCGAATTAAACCATTCAAAAAATTTTTTTGGATACTACTTTTGACAATTAATGCACTAATATAAGTTAAATATATGTATACTTAAATTTAACTTATTTAACAAAATTTTGGGAGTGGTAGCACAAACATTTGATAGTAAAATAAAATTTTATAAAAGTTTTATGACTTTATCCTCTTTTCTTCTGTTATTTTTTACGTTTTTCTTTTTCTAACAAATATAAAATATCATTTTCAAGAAACACGAGAGTGCTGCAGTAGCATAAACATTTTACAGAGCAAGTTTTTTGTTTTGTTTTTACTGTTTTTACTCACTTTGTGAGTCTAATTCACATCTCCCACTTTCCTGAAACGAGTGAATTTTTTTAAACAGTTGATTATCCTCCAGACAGGACCTGTATCGATCCAGGATAACACTGTTGATTGTCGATTATCATCATAAAAAATTCAGGAGCTGAATTTTAACAATATTTGACGTGTGCAAATTAGGTCAAAAGACGCGGTTTATAAATTTTAATAAAGAAGAATTCCCACAGGATTTTTCTGTCAGAAATAAAACAATTTATTTTTGTTTCGGTTTTTTTTTTGATTATTTTGAAACAAAAATAATAAAAATTTTAATGAACGAAATTTCCGTAATACGTAATAAAACATTTAATAGGTTTGTAATTTTGAACGAGAGGGCTTTAATATTGTTTATGAAGTTTGGATGGAATTATAATGTTGATTTTAATAACATTCTAGCAAGGATCTACTAATTACATTGTAGGGAAATATTGTTATTCTGTCTCTAGATGACCTAGAAATAACAACAATTTTAATATCTCAACAAAATTTTCTTTGAAATTGTCACTGATGGTTTTTTTTTTAATTTAGAATTTCTTTGAGATCAATGCAACGTCAAATCCGACATTTCTCTTAGATCTTTTTAATTTTTTTTCTGTCACACTTTTTTAAAAAAAAATGTTTTATAATAGAGCTTCTATAATCAAAATTAAACTTGATTATGGACCTTTCGGTGTATATTCTGGTGTGTTGTGTTACTATTCAAAGGCTTTTCAAGACAAAGACAAACTTTCAGATTAATATAGTAAGACAAATATTTGCATTTCACTGAAAAGGTATTAACAAAGTCATTGTTGAGGGAATAATCTGATATTTAATTGACTAATTTCTATGTCAACTAATTTTCTAATAAAATCGTTTAAAAGAGAATTTCAGCGAAAAATATTAAAAGTTATAAACGCTATTTAGATAGATCACTAAAAAGCAAAAAGGTTTTTGTTTTATATTTTGGACAAGCACCAAAAATCGCAGTGAGCCATTCAAGCTAAAAAAAAAATATTTTAAATAATAAGAAGAAAGAATATATTAATATTCGTGTCAAAATTTTTTCTACCAAATACTCTCGCTATTACAGTTTTTATTTGGACTTTCAAATATAGATATTAGTTGTAGTAAAAACAAAACACAAAATTTATTAGAGATATTATTATAACATCTCTGTTTTATAGAAATTTTGCTATTATTATTATTTTTTCTTGATAGAATTCTACAAAAAGCGTTATGTCAATATGTTTTGTTAATTAAATTATTCACTTCAAGCTACCCACTTCTAAGTAGCTAAAGTCTTTTTTCAGATTATTAAAAATAACAATATTTATATTTACTTTCTTTTTTGCTAAATGTAACCACACAAAACCCATCATAATTGACGAGACCTCGCTTATATCAAGCGGAGTTCGGCTAGTAGTCGTATAGACAGACACAGTGTGCCATCTAACAAAGCTACCTTCCAGCACTCTTCGTTAGATGGCACACTGTGTCTGTCTATACGACTACTAACTATTTAGATAGATCACTAGAAAGCAGTAAAGTTTTTGTTTTATATTTTAAAATAGCAGTGACTTATTTAAAATAAAAAAAACTTTATTTAAAAAAATAATAAAAAAAATTCTGTCTCAAAGTTTTCTCTACTAAATATTCTTGCTACTGCTAGTTTTTCTTGATCTTTCAAATGCAGATATTAGCTGTAGTAAAAAAAAAACAAATTAGTATTATAACATAGCTGTTTAATAGAAATTTTTAAACAAGTTTTCCCAATTTTAAAAACTTGAGACAAAATTTTATTAATTTTAAAATCTAAGCATGCGAGTTTACTAGTGTTAAAAACAAAAACAAATTTTTTCCATCAATTTTTAGGTAAATAAAACAAAGACAACATTGTTTTTCAAATTTTGAAACTTGGGAGCGGCATTTTACTAATTTTGTAAACCAAAAGCACGATTTTACTAATTGTAGATTATAAAGGCAACGTTATAGTAATTCTGATAACCAAAAATAGGAGTTCTTTCAAGATCTAAATTAGTAATTTTAATGTTAAACTTCACTTACATTGTTTTAGGTGAAATATTTATAAATAATTTCTCATCTGAAATTTTACAAGTAACTTTAAAATTAATTTTGTTTCTTATTTTGTCTTTAATTTATTGAAACAAAAAAAGTGAGGCTTTTAGGTCCTAATTATTGCTTCTTTAAGGTCAAGACCTTCCTTTTTTACTTTGTAACAGTGTAATATCACTATATTCTGACATCGGAGGCCTACAAAACTGTCACTTGTGACACAACACAATTTTGACATTAGAGCTTAAAAAAATATTTGAAATAATAAGAACAAAGAATAATTTAATTTTCGTGTCAAAACTTTTTCTACCAAATACTCTCGCTATTTCAGCTTTTTCTTCGACTTTTAAATATACAGGGTGGGGCACTAAGACCGCCTCGGTCTATTACGAAGTTACGGTTTGTTTAATCAAAAGGCGCATTTATACAAAAATGTAGATCTTTATAGGGAGCACATTTAAAAAATACTTTCTGTTATACGGAGTGTTCCAGAAAAAGTTACACGTCAAAAACATATTTTTTTAAATGGAATACTCTATATATTATTGCATATTTGCATTTTACGGATTATTCTAAACACTTTTTGTATAGCATCTTTTGTATCTTTCTCTAACCGTTATTTAGACTTGAAGTTAAAAAATGATAGTTGCTATCATTGATAAAAATGCCAAAATCTCGTTAATTGTAAATTATTTTGCCGCAATTTTTTGCGAGATTTTAATAGAAGCTTTATTTTAGGTGTGCCTGCATGAAAAGGTTTGATATAACATACAGGCTGTTCAAAAAAAATTGACAAACTTGGCACTTTAAAATTACCAAAAACTCAAAATTTTTAAATGAGAACCCTGTTATTTTTTGGCGGATTTAAGTAGGCCGTTAAATTATCTTTAATCTGATACTACATTGTTCTATACCTATTTTGTCTAGTTTTCGATTAAATCAGATTTTTTTGAATTTTGGACAAGCAAAAGCATTTTTTTGGATACCGTGGTCACAAAACAATTTACAAAAAACGCTAAGAAATAATAACATCTCATAAAACGAAAAAAACAAATTACTCGTTATTAATACACGGTTGAACCCTTTCGGATTTGGATTTATTTTCCTATAGACATTTTGAATACGAGTTTTTATGTCATTTTTAGTTGTCAGAAGCACTTTATAAACTTGTTCTTTAGCCCCATAAAAAAGTTTATGCTAGTAAGGTTGGGCGCCCTTGGTGGCTACAAACAGATAGGGCTATGTCGTCCTATCTGTTTTTGAGGGAATGTAGTACTGAGAGCTTTCTTATAGACTTTATAGAAATGCGCGGGTGCACCGTCTAGCTGAAACCACAGTCGCCTTCTAACCATTATTGGCACTTCTTCCAATAACGCAAAAAATCTGCTTTCGATTAGGTTTTTGAACATTTCACCGTTTAAATCTCCATCGAAAAAGTAAGAGTCTACAACATCTTTTATAGAACTTCACATCACATATTGAGGGACTATCTATGTTGGCGGTTAACTACGGTCTCCAATAAAAAACTGCTTTCGTTTGTTCATAAATCACATAAATCTGATTTAATCGAAAACTAGACGAGATAGGTATAGGACAATGTAGTATCAGATTAAAGGTAATTTAACGGCCTACTTAAATCCGCCAAAAAATAAAGGAGTTTCTATTTAAAAATGTTGAGTTTTTGGTAATATTAAAGTGTCAAGTTTGACAATTTTTTTAGAGACTTGTATGTTATATCAGGCCTTTTTATGCATGCACATCTGAAATAAGGCTTCTGCTAAAATTTTGCAAAAATGGCGACAAGATAATTTACCATTGACAAGATTTTAATAATCCTACCAATGATAGCAACTATCATTTTTTAAATTCAAATGTAAATATTTCCAAAACGGTTAGAGATAGGTACAAGACATGCTCTACAGAGTGTTTAAAATAATCCGCAAAATGCGAATGTGTATCCCATTTTAAAAAATATGTTTTTTACGTGTAACTTTTTTTGTAAACACTCTGTATAACAGAAAATATTTTTAAAATGAGCTCCCTAAAGATTTATATTTTTGTACCAAAGTTGGTTTTGATTGAATAAACGTAACTACGTAAGGGACCGAGGCGGTCTTAGTGCCTCACCCTGTAGATATTAGTTGTAATAAAAAAAAAACACAAAATTTATTAGAGATATTATTATAAAATCCCTGTTTTATAGAAATTTTGCTATCAAATTTTTTTTTTGATAGAATTCTACAAAAAGCTAAGCTTTCAGTCAATATTTTTTGTTAATAAAGTTATTCACTTAGAGCCACCCACTTTCTTCATTATTTCTAAGTAGCTAAAGTCTTTTCTCAGATCATTAAAAATAATAATATCCATATTTACTATTTTTTGCTAAAAGCAGCCACACAAAACCCATCATAATTAATTTTTTTCTTTTTGTATTTAAGCTCTAAGCTTCCAGACCACCATTTATAATCAGCCAACAGTAATTCCTGGTTGTTTACCGCTCTATAGAAAATCACGACTCTATAACTCATTCCATATTTCACCTAAATAGAGACAACACGCCATTTCTATGATTTATAAACTTGTTTCGCTCATAATCATCGTTGCTAAGTTGATAATGCTGGATTATCTTTCAGAGAGTAAAAAGCGAGATTTAAAAAAGCCGTGATAGTGCTTTAGATTGTGGAGAATTATTTAAACAAAAAAATTGTTTTGATAAGAGACATTTCAACTATCCCTTGGTTGAAATTCTTGTCATTGTTATTCAAGACCTTAACCTTCTATGGGTAAAGCTGAAATTGTTTAGGAATGGCAAGTTCTGATTTGAATTGGTAATTGTTAATTGGTATTTACTTAGAGCCACTCTACCTTAAATTTACAAAAATTTGAATTTTTATTTTCTTAAGGGCAAGCTTACACTTCAGAAATAATAGAAGATATGAATTAATTTATTTTGAAAGGTGTGTCTTGATAACAAGACCCTCTTATTGATTTGAAACTTGATAAGAAAAATTAATTTTGATTATTAAGACAACAGAATTGTTACAATAATAGCGTCTTCAGTTTTTAAAATTGGGAAAAGTATTTGCAAAATTAGATAACAAAATGTCGCCTCTCAGGTTTAAAATTAAAAAAACAGAGTTACTTTTGATAAAATTGAGACAATTGAGATAAAAATGAGACACAAAAAATTAATAATAATTGATGTTATATCAATTTTTATAACCGAAAGCAACGTTTCCTACCGAATTTTAAATTGAAAAAATAAGATTTTAACAAGTTACTTTTTTAATTGAGAGCCTGAGGCGGCATTTTACTAATTTTGTTATTTAAAGACGCAATTTTACTAATACTGAAAGTTACAGACAATGATTTTATTAGTTTCTAAATTAATGAAAACAAAAGTAATACTGTTTTTTAAATTTTGAAATTTGGAGACGACATTTTAATAACTTTGAAAGTCAAAGACAAGATTTTACTACTTGTAATTACACAAATTTTAATATTTAAGAAGAAAACACTGTTTTTTGCCTTCTCAAACAAAAAAATTATCAGTAAGAGCTGCTTTCAAGGACAAAATCCGTTTTTGTTGGCCTCTAATGTCAAAACTGTGTCGTGCCACAAGTGACAGTTTTGTGGGCCTTTTATGTCAAAGTATGCTCATATTGTTATCAGTCTTGGTGTCTTAAGGGCGAATTCTATACAAATTTTAATATTTAAGAAAAAAACAGGATTTTTTGCTTATTTAAACAAAAAAATTATCAGTAATAACTACTTTTAAAGGCAAAAACCCGTTTTTGTTAGCCTCTAATGTCAAAACTGTGTTGTGTCACAAGTGACAGTTTTGTAGGCCTCTGATGTCAGAATATAGTGATATTACACTGTTACAAAGTAAAAAAGGCAGGTCTTGACCTTAAAGAAGCAATAATGAAGCTATAATATTTATTTTTTGTTTTAATAGATTAAAGACAAAATAAGAAACAGAATTAATTTTAAAGTTACTTGTAAAATTTTAGATGAGAAATTATTTATAAATATTTCACTTAAACCAATGTAAGTGAAGTTTAACATTAAAATTACTAATTTAGATCTTGAAAGAACTCCTATTTTTGGTTATCAGAATTACTATAACGTTGCTTTTATTATCCACAATTAGTAAAATCGTGCTTTTGGTTTACAAAATTAGTAAAATGCCGCTCCCAAGTTTCAAAATTTGAAAAACAATGTTGTCTTTGTTTTATTTACTTAAAAATTGATTGAAAAAATTTGTTTTTGGTTTTTAATACTAGTAAAATCGCATGCTTAGATTTTAAAATTAATAAAATTTTGTCTCAAGTTTTTAAAATTGGGAAAACTTGTTTAAAAATTTCTATTAAACAGCTATGTTATAATACTAATTTGTTTTTTTTTTACTACAGCTAATATCTGCATTTGAAAGATCAAGAAAAACTAACAGTAGCAAGAATATTTAGTAGAGAAAACTTTGACACAGAATTTTTTTTTTATTATTTTTTTAAATAAAGTTTTTTTTATTTTAAATAAGTCACTGCTATTTTAAAATATAAAACAAAGACTTTACTGCTTTCTAGTGATCTATCTAAATAGTTAGTAGTCGTATAGACAGACACAGTGTGCCATCTAACGAAGAGTGCTGGAAGGTAGCTTTGTTAGATGGCACACTGTGTCTGTCTATACGACTACTAGCCGAACTCCGCTTGATATAAGCGAGTTCTCGTCAATTATGATGGGTTTTGTGTGGTTGCATTTAGCAAAAAAGAAAGTAAATATAAATATTGTTATTTTTAATAATCTGAAAAAAGACTTTAGCTACTTAGAAATAATGAAGGGAGTGGGTAGCTTAAAGTAAATAATTTAATTAACAAAACATATTGACTGAACGCTTTTTGTAGAATTCTATCAAGAAAAAATAATAATAATAACAAAATTTTTATAAAACAGAGATGTTATAATAATATCTCTAATAAATTTTGTGTTTTGTTTTTACTACAACTAATATCTGTATTTGAAAATCTAAAAAAAAAACTGTAATAGCGAGAGTATTTGGTAGAAAAAATTTTGACACGAATATTAATATATTCTTTGTTCTTATTATTTCAAATATTTTTTTTAGCTTAAATCGGTCACTGCGATTTTTAGTGCTTGTCCAAAATATAAAACAAAAACCTTTTTGCTTTCTAGTGATCTATCTAAATAGCGTTTACAACTGTTTTAATATTTTTCGCTGAAATTCTCTTTTAAACGATTTTATTAGAAAATTGGTTGACATACAAATTAGTCAATTAAATGTCAGATTATTCTCTCAACCATGACTTTGTTAATACCTTTTCAGTGAAATGCAAATATTTGTCTTACTATATTAATCTGAAAGTTTGTCTTTGTCTTGAAAAGCCTTTGAATATTAACACAACACACCAGAATATACACCGAATTGTCTATAATCAAGTTTAATTTTCATTACACAAGCTTTATTATAAAATATTAAAAAAAAAAGTGTGACAGAAAAGAAATTAAAAAGATCTAAGAGAAAAGTCGGATTTGACGTTGCATTGATCTCAAAGAAATTCTAAATTAAAAAAAAACCGTCAGTGACAATTTCAAAAAAAATTTTGTTGAGATATTAAAATTGTTGCTATTTCTAGGTCATCTAGAGACAGAATAACAATATTTCCCCACAATGTAATTAGTAGATCCTTGCTAGAATGTTATTACGATCAACATTATAATTCTATCCGAACTTCATGAACAATATTAAAGCCCTCTCGTTCAAAATTACAAACCTATTAAATGTTTTATTGGGTATTACGTAAATTTCGTCTATTAAAATTTTTATTATTTTTGTTTCTATCCAAAAAACTAAAACAAAAATAAATTGTTTTATTTCTGACAGAAAAATCCTGTGGGAAGTCTCCTTTATTAAAATTTATAAACCGCGTCTTTTGACCCAATTTGCACACGTCAAATATGGTTAAAATTCAGCTCCTCAATTTTTTATGATAATAATCGACAATCAACAATATTATCCTGGATCAATACAGGTCTTGTCTGGAGGACAATCAACTGTTAAAAAATTTTGACTTTAAACTTCCGTGTCAAAGCTTTTTTTACTAAATTTTATTGCTACTGCAGTTTTAAACAGTTTTTCTATTACAAAGGAAAAAGAGGAACAGTCAAAAGTAATATTTTACTAATTTTAAAAGCTAGAAACAATATTCAAAGATAGATACGATGTTATAACAATTTTAATAATCAAAATCAATAATTTTTGTCAAATATTTTTTTAATATGTAAAGTGTGAGGCGACATTTTACTAGTTTTTTAATTTATAAACGCAATTTTACTAATATTAAAAACCAGAGACAATTCTTTATCGTTTGTAAATAAAGAGAAACAAAAAAAACAAAGTTTTCTAAAATTTTAAAACGTGAAAAATACATTTTATTAATTTTGAAAGTAAGAAACAAAATTATACTACTTGTAAATGACAAATAATTATAATAATTGAAAAAATGCTTTTGTTTTATTTTAATTCAATAATAACAAAGTTTTGACAAGTTTTTCTAATATTTAAAACCCAAAGTGATATTTTACTAATTTTTAAAACAAGCGACACATTTTACTAATTCTGAAAGCCAGAAACAAAGTCAAAAGATAGAAATAATGTTATAACAATTTCAATAACCGAAAACAACGTTTTTTATTAAATTTTGTATTAAAATAATCAAGTTTTTTTAATATTGGGGGCCTGAGGCGACATTTTAATAATTTTGAATTTTAAAGACGCAATTTTACTTACATTAGAAAATTTTTTTTTATTAATTTGTAAATCAATAAAAGCAAAGGCAACACTGTTTTTAAAATTTTGAAACTTTGAGGCAACATTTTACCAATTTTGAAAGTCGGAAACAAGTTTTTACTTGAGAAAATTGAGATCGACTTTTTTTATTAAATTTTAAATTTATAATAATAAAATTTTAACAAGTTTTTCTAATATTTAAAATTCGAAGTAATATTTTACTAATTTTAAAATCAAGCGACGTAATTTTACAAATTATAAAAGCCAATAACAGAGTTAAAAAAATAAAAACAGTATTAAAATAATTTTTATAAACGAAATAAGCGTCTTTTATCAAATTTTAAATTAAAATATTCAATATTTTGACAATTTTTTTAACATTAAGAGCGTGAGGCGACATTTTACTAATTTTGTAATAATTGAAAGACGCTATTTTACTAATATTAGAAACCAGATTTCAGATTATGAATTTGTAATGCAATAAAAACAAAGGAAACACCATTTTTCGAATTTTAAAACTTGAAGACGACATTTTACTAATTTTGAAATTCAGAGACAAAATTTTACTAATTGTAGATGACGAAAGCTCTGTTATAATAATTCTGTTAACCGAAAACGACATTTTTAATTAAGTTTTAAATTAATTATTAGAATGTTAGGGATCCATGAGCGACATTTTACTAATTCTAAAAATGTAAAACGCAATTTTACTAACTTTGGGTGTCAAAACCAAGATTGTTTATTAATTTTAGTAGAAGTAAAACTGTTTTTTTTTAAATTTTGAAACTGAAAGACGCAGTTTTATTAATTTTGAAAGCTACAGGCAATACTTTTACTAATTTTGAAAACTGAAAAAACAGTTTTTACTGTTCTCTACTAGGCTACGCCTAGAATCGCACTTTTTATTTTTTTTATTGTATTTTTTTACAATTTTTGGTTATGTTTTAAAATTTTTGTTAGTGTGACATTGATTTATTAAGACGGGCAGTGTTACCACCTCGGTTTTGCAAGATTGCCATTACATATTTGTTTCTCTGCTGTTGATAATTGCGGGAAATTTAAAATTATAGCAACAGTTTTTTGATAAGTTTTCACTCTTTTAGATATAGTTAAAAGTTTGCAGGATTGCCAACTTAAATTGGTTTCTCTACTATTAATACTTGCGGGAAATTTAAATTTTCAAACTAGTTTTGTACCAGGTTTTTGCTCTTTTTAAAGTAGCTAAAGGTTTGCAGGATTGCCAATTTAAATTTGTTTTTTAACAGTTAAAAATTGCGGGAAATTTAAATTTATACTTTCAGATTTTTAACAGATTTTTACTTTTTTTGAAATAGCGAAAACCAATTTGTTTCCTATCAGAGTTAAAGAAGGTAAAAGAGCAGAAATAAAAGACAGTCGTGTCGCAATTCGTTGACAGAAAAGAACCTAAAATACAGATACGAACCGGAAACTGATGGAAAAATACGCACAATCGAGCATAACAAACACGCCCCAATTCTAATTTTTGTTCTTATCAATAATTATTTTTGGTTTTTTTTTGGGTATAAGCAAATTGCGGTCACGGTCTTACTTCTCCAGGATAATTATCTTTCCGCGTGCATCAGTACAAGTGTGCGCCCGGAGCCGACTCCGCTCCGGCGCTGCCCCCACCCGTAACCTACCCAATCTCGTAACGTTCTATCTCCAGTTTTGGCCGCACGATGCTGACGTTCAGCCGGGATTTTCGAAACGAACTCTAGCATCTATCTATTTCTCGTCTGCTTTTTCTTGTTATCTTATCTTAAAACTTTGATAATTCATTTCATTGTTATTGTTAGTGTGTGTAGTAAAAGTGTGATCGGTGCCAAAACCCCACCCCCACAAAACGTGCTTTATGACGTAACGCGGTTCTAAATTTTTAAATTGTTGATATTTTTCGAGCTGTTTTGGTTAGTGTTGAATTGTTGTTAAAGGGTAAGACTAAGGGGGAGGGTTTATACGAGCTTTTACCATTTTTTTAAATCTAAATAACCACTCTTTAAAATAATAGAAAAAAAATACAAAATTTTTTTTGTTATCCAAATTTTACCCAAAATGAATTTAACAAAAAATTAACTCAATTATTTACTTAATAACAAGTTTAAATTTAATATTATTTTAGTACAAATTTGCATAAATCAAAACTTATTTTAGCTCTGTTTGGTTAAACAAGCTTCTAGTTTTTTATTTTCAGACATTTTAACTGCTTTTTGCAATCCTGAAATTCCGAAATGATCGAGTCCAAGCACTCTCCTAAAATTGGTCCCGTAGGACGGCGCTATTATTATCGTTTGAGTAACCGTAACCGTCCACCCTCGACCCTATTAATTTCACTCTTGGAATGCATTCATATTCTTTAGACACTCTAGAAAACTAGAATACACAACTGAGAAATGGGTCGAGTTGCTGAAAAAAATCGGTATGGAACAGCAATGTTTTATTTATCATATTTATAAAAGACAGACAGAAAAAATATTTTTGTCTGATAGCAAAACAGTGATATAATTTCAAAATTTTTGGACTGAAATAAACAAATTTTTTGTTTATAAATTTTATTTTGTTGTTACCAGATCTTTACGTTATTTAGCTATGTTATTGCTGAATAGCAAGAAGCGTTATGCCCTCTAACGGCGATTTTTAGACATTTTTAATATAAATTTAGACTTTTTGAACATTTTAAAGTATTCTAGAATATTCTTTTGTACTAAACTGTCCAAATTACGTTATTTCAAACATTCTAGAATTGATATTTTTGTGTAACATACTATCGATTCTAGAACAATAATACTTTTAAACCTTCTAGAACATTCTATAGAGCGATAACAAAACATTTTTACAATTTTTAATAAATTAGGTCTTCTAGAATTTTCTAAAATGTATTATTGATCTTAATATTAATATTCCAAAATATTCTTATTTAACAAACTATTTATTTAAATACAATACAATAAAGGTTTTAAACATTCTCGAACATTCTATAGAGTAAAATCAAAATATCTTTCTATTTTCTAATAGATTGAAGCTTTTTAAAACCTTAAAATGGATTATTTTTTTTGTTATTAACATTCTAAAATATTTTAAAGTATTGTTCTGTGCTGCAAAAAAAATTTACTTTATCTTTAACATTCTAGAATATTCTAAAAAACTATAACAAAATATAGTTTTACAATTCTTGTAGAATTCAAGCTTCTTGAATCTTCTAAAATTATTTACGTTATTTTAAACTTTTTAAGATATTCTAGAACACTCTCTTGTATTGCATCATTTAATTTACGTTATTCTGAACAATCTAGAATATTCTAGAAAAATTTTTTGTACTACACAATTAAATTTACGTTATTCTAAACATTCTAGAATATTTGTGTGTAGCAAACTATAGATACTAAAGCAATAATTGTTTTAAACATTTTAAAACATTCTATGAAACAATAACAAAACAATTTAATATTTTTTGATAAATTGGTGCTTTTCGAATTATGTAAAATATTTTATTTACGATAATCTCAGCATTTTAAAATAATCTAGAATACTCTTCTATACCGCACAATTGAATTTACGTTATTCTGAGCATTTTAGAATGTTTTTGAGTAACAAAATAACGATTTTAGAACAATAATGGTTTCAAACATTCTAGAACTTTCTATAGAGTGATAACAGTACAATTTTACATTTTCTGATGAATTGAAGCTTCTCGAAACTTGTAAATTTATTTACGTTATTTTAAACATTCTAAAAAATTCTAGAACACTTTCATGTATAGCATTATTTAATTTACCTTATTTTAAACATTCTAGAATACTTTCTTTTGTAGTATTATTTAATTTATGTTATCCTAAACATTCTAGAATATTCTAGAATATTTTCTTGTACTGCACAATCAGATTTACCTAATTTTAAACATTGTAGAATAATCTTCTGTAACAAATGATTGATTCCAGAACAATAGTAGTTTGAAACATTCTAGAACATTTTATGAAGCCATAACAAAACAATTTTATCCTTTTTGATAAATCGGATCTTTTCAAATTATCTAAATGTTATTATCAACATTCTAAAATATTCTAGAATATTTTGCTGTACGACACAATTAAATTTACTTTATCTTCAACATTCTAGAATATTCTATAGAGCGATAATAGAACAGTTTTATATATTTTTTAGATAAATTTAAGGTTTTCGAGTCTTTTAAAAATAATTACGTTATTCTAAACATTCTAGAATATTCTAGATTTTTTTGTACTAAATAATCAAATTTTCGATATTTTAAACATTCTGGAATATTTTTATAAAACACACTATCGATTTTAGAACAATAATAGTTTTTAATATTCTAGAACATTTTATGAAACAATAACAAAACAATTTTACTTTTTTCTCGATTTTTTCTGATAAATTGGACTTTCTGAAATTTTCTAAAATGTTATTATCAACATTCTAAAATATTCTAGAATATTCTTCTGTGCCACATAATCAAATTTGCGTTATCTTAAACATTCTAGAATATTTTGTAGAGCGATATCCAAACTATTTTAAATTTTTTTTTTAAAATATAAATTCTCTAATTTTTTAAATTTATTTGTGTTATTTTAAACAAACTAGAATATTCTAGAATACTTTCTTGTATAGTATTATTAAATTTACGTTATTTTAAACATTCTAGAATTTTTTCTTGTACCGTTCAATTAAATTTACGTTATTCTAAACATTCTAGAACATTCTATAAAGCAATAACAAAATAATTTTACTTTTTTTGGTAAATAGAAGCGTCTTAAATTTTTTAAAATAATTTAGGTTATTTTAAACAATCTAGAATATTCTAGAATATTTTTTGTTGAATTGAAGCTTCTTTCTTTAATCTTCTGAAATTATTTACGTTATTCTAAAATATTCTAGAACATTTTCTTGTAGTAAATTATTCAATTTACGTTATTCTAAACATTCTAGAATATTCTTATTTAACAAACTATTGATTTTAGAATAATAATAATTTTAAAAATTCTAGAATATTTTATGAAGCAATAGCAAAACTATTTTACCTTTTCTAATAAAGTGGGCTTTTTCAAATCTTTTAAAATGACATTATCAACAATCTAAAATATTCTAGAACATTTTACTGTATCACACAATCAAATTTATTTTATTTTTAACATTCTAGAATGTTTTATAGAGCGATAACAAAACATTTTATTATTTCTATTATTTTCTGAAGAGTGAAGTTTCTCAAATTTTCTGAAATTATTTTAAACATTCTAGAATATTCTAAAACACTTGTTTTACAGAATTATTTAATTTACGTTATTCTAAACATTATAGAATATTCTAGAATATTTTCTTGTACTGCACAATCAGATTTACCTAATTCTAAACATTGTAGAATAATCTTCTGTAACAAATGATTGATTCCAGAACAATAGTAGTTTTAAACATTCTAGAACATTTTATGAAGCAATAACAAAACAATTTTACCCTTTTTGATAAATCGGATCTTTTCAAATTATCTAAATGTTATTATCAACATTCTAAAATATTCTAGAACATTTTGCTGTACGACACAATTAAATTTACTTTATCTTCAACATTCTAGAATATTCTATAGAGCGATAATAGAACAGTTTTATACATTTTTTAGATAAATTTAAGGTTTTCGAGTCTTTTAAAATTATTTACGTTATTCTAAACATTCTAGAATATTCTAGATTTTTTGTACTAAATAATCAAATTTACGGTATTTTAAACATTCTGGAATATTTTTATGAAACACACTATCGATTCTAAAACAAAAATAGTTTTTAATATTCTAGATATATAACTTCTAATAATATTCTAGATATATATTCTAGATGATAATAACAAAACAATTTTACTTTTTTTTTCGATTTTTTCTGATAAATTGGACTTTCTGAAATTTTCTAAAATGTTATTATCAACATTTTAAAATGTTCTAGAATATTCTTTTGTGCCACATATTCAAATTTGCTTTATCTTGAACATTCTAGAATATTTTGTAGAGCGGTAACCAAACTATTTTAATTTTTTTTTAAAATTTAAATTCTCGAATTATTTAAATTTATTTGTGCTATTTTAAACAAACTAGAATATTCTAGAATAATCTAGAATACTTTCTTGTATAGTATTATTTAATTTACGTTATTTTAAACATTCTAGAATTTTTTCTTGTACCGTTCAATTAAATTTACGTTATTCTAAACATTCTATAAAGCAATAACAAAATAATTTTACTTTTTTTTGGGAAATAGAAGCGTCTTAAATTTTTTAAAATAATTTAGGTTATTGTAAACAATCTAGAATATTCTAGAATATTTTTTGTTGAATTGAAGCTTCTTTAATCTTCTGAAATTATTTACGTTAATCTAAAATATTCTAGAACATTTTCTTGTAGTAAATTATTTAATTTACGTTCTTCTGAACATTCTAGAATATTCTAGAATATTTTCTTGTACTACACAATCAAATTTACGTTATTCTAAACACTCTAGAATATTCTTATTTAACAAACTATTGATTTGTAGAATAATCATAATTTTAAACATTCTAGAACATTTTATGGAGCAATAGCAAAACTATTTTACATTTTCTAATAAAGTGGGCTTTTTCAAATCTTTTAAAATGTCATTATCAACAATCTAAAATATTCTAGAATATTTTACTGTATCACACAATCAAATTTACTTTATTTTTAACATTCTAGAATGTTTTATAGAGCGATGACAAAACATTTTATTATTTTTATTATTTTCTGAACAGTGAAGCTTCTCAAATTTTCTGAAATTATTTTAAACATTCTAAAATATTCTAAAACACTTGCTTGAATATTTATAAATTTAAATTCTCGAATTTTTTAAATTTATTTGTGTTATTTTAAACAAACTAGAATACTTTCTTGTATAGTATTATTTAATATACGTTATTTTAAACATTCTAGAATATTCTAGATTTTTCTTTTGTACCATGCAATTAAATCTATGTTATTCTAAACATTCTAGATCAATAATTTTACATTTTCTGATAAAATGAAGCTTCTTGATTCCTCTAAATTTATTTACATTATTTTAAAAATTCTAGAATATTCTAGAACTCTTTCTTGAATAGCATCATTTAATTTTCGTTATTCTGAACAGTCTAGAATATTCTCATGTAACAAACTAGTTTTAGTCTCTTAAGACTAAGTTTAGTCCTTCTGGAAGTGCAAACAAAAATTATTTTTTTATTAAAGCAAATTATAACACTATTTTAGTGTATTTTTTTAATATAAAAAATCTGTTTTGATCAGCAGTTTTTCACTCTTAAACTAAATTTAAATTTGTTTTGTTTTTCCTCGTAAATTCAGCGTGGAATTCCGCCCCTAATCAAGGTGATAGTGTGACAATAAAACACCGTTTGATTTACACGCCCTTTGGCTGATCTCCAATCTTGGAAATCTGATAAGGAGAGGGTTTTTCTTTCCGTATTTCAAGAATTCTAAATAAGAGGAGTCTCAAATAACAAGATTTTTGTTTATTTTTTTTCTATTTCATTTTTATTAATTTTCAAACATTCTTTATTTTGTTTTTAATCAAGTTTTTCGATTTTTCTATTGATATAAATGTCAAAACCAGCAAATTTGTTTGTCATCGAAATCCTTTCAATTCAGGTGAGGATGTATTTTTTTCGGGAGCATATTCGAGGGTGTTATAGGGATAAAGGAAGATTGTGAAAAGGGATGAAGGGTATAAAAAAATAACAGTTTATTTGTTTGCTTGCCAATGGATTTTTCAGGAAGATTAAAGAAGCTTTTTAGATGTCAATAAAAATTAGGTTCGGATTTGACAAAAATCGAAGGGAAATTGTGTTTTCAGTCTTAAATACTTCCTGAAACTGTTAATCAACCCTTAAGTTCTGAAAAAAAAACAGAAAACGTACTATTTTGTTGTTTTCAGTTTTGAATTGTTGCTGAAACTAAATCATTGTTATTTTGCTAATTGTGTCTTTTTAATCCACCTCTAAATCCTGAAAAGAAACTGAAAACACGCTATTTTTTCTATTTCTAGTCTTAAATAATTGCTGAAAATAGATTCATTGGTATTTTGCTAATTCAGTCCTGTTAATCAATTTCTGAGTCCTGAAAAAGTTGCTGAAACATGATTATTTGTCATTTTGCTAATTCAGTTTTGTTAATCTATCTCTAAATCCTGAAAAAAAAGCTGAAAATGCACTATTTTTTAGTATTTTTAGTGATAAAACTTGCTGAAACTGGATCGATTACCATTTTACTAATTTAGTCCTTTTAATTAATTTCTGAGTCCTAAAAAATTTGCTGAAACATGATTATTTGTCATTTTGTTAATTTAGTCTTGTTAATCTACTTCTAAATCCTGAAAAAAAACGCTGAAATTACACTATTTTTCAGAAAACACAAAAAAAGAGAAATCATACTGAAACATAATATTTTCTTGTATTTTCAGTTTTGAAAACTTGCTGAAACTGAACCGATTTTTACTTTGCTAATTCAGTCTTGTCAATCAAGCTTTGAGTCCTGAAAAAAACTGAAAACATACCAATTTCTTGTATTTTCAGTTTTGAATAGTTGCTGAAACTAGATCATTTGTCATTTTCTTAATAAAGTCCTGAAAAAACTGAAACGTACTATTTTCCTGCATTTTCAATCTTGCTGAAGCTTGATCGATTGTCATTTTGTTAATAAAGTCTTGTTAGCGTCCTGAAAAACTAGAACATACAGTTTTTTGTATTTTCAGTCTTGAAAACTTGCTGAAACCGAATTAATTGTTATTTTGCTAATTTAGTACTGTTAATCAATTTTTGAGTCTTGAAAAGGCTGAAAATACACGATTTTTCTGTATTTTCAGTCTTAAATAGTTGCTGAAATTAGATTAATTGTTATTTTGTTAATAAAGTCCTGTTAAAATCCTGAAAAAAACTGAAATATGCTATTTTCTTGTATTTTCAGTCTTCAATACTTGCTGAAACTAGAACAATTGTTATTTTGCTAATTTAGTCCTGTTAATCACTCTCTGAGTCCTGGAAAAAACTGAAAGTACACTATTCTTTCGTATTTTCAGTCTTAAATAGTTGCTGAAACTAGATCGATATACATTTTGCAAATAAAGTCTTGTTAACTTCCTGAAAAACTAGAACATACAGTTTTTTTGTATTTTCAGTCTTGAAAACTTGCTGAAACCGAATTAATTGTTATTTTGCTAATTTAGTCCTGTTAATCAATTTTTGAGTCCTGAAAAGACTGAAAATACACGATTTTTTTGTATTTTCAGTCTTAAATAGTTGCTGAAATTAGATTAATTGCCATTTTGTTAATAAAGTTCTGTTAAAGTCCTGAAAAAAACTGAAATATACTATTTTCTTGTATTTTCAGTCTTCAATACTTGCTGAAACTAGAACAATTGTTATTTTGCTAATTTAGTCCTGTTAATCACTCTCTGAGTCCTGAAAAAAACTGAAAGTACACAATTCTTTTTATTTTCAGCCTTAAATAGGTACTGAAACTAGATCGATTTTCATTTTGCTAATAAAGTCCTGAAAAAAATGGAATCATACTATTTTCTTGTATTTTTAGTTTTGAAAACTTGCTGAAACTGGTTTAATTGTTATTTTCTTAATTTAGATTTGTTAACCAATCCCTGAGTCCTGAAAACATTGAAAACACACTATTTTTCTGATTTTTTTGTTTTAAATAGTTGCTGAAACTAGATCAATTGTCATTTTCTTAATAAAGTCCTGAAAAATCTGAAACGTACTATTTTCCGGTATTTTCAATCATGTTGAAGCTCGATCGATTGTCATTTTGTTAATAGAGTCTTGTTAACGTCCTAAAAAAACTAGAACATACAATTTTTTTGTATTTTCAGTCTTGAAAACTTGCTGAAACCGAATTAATTGTTATTTAGCTAATTTAGTCCTGTTAATCAATTTTTGAGTCCTGAAAAGACTGAAAATACACGATTTTTCTGTATTTTCAGTCTTAAATAGTTGCTGAAATTAGATCGATTGTCATTTTGCTAATAAAGTCCTGTTAAAATCCTGAAAAAAAATGAAATATACTATTTTCTTGTATTTTCAGTTTTCAATACTTGCTGAAACTAGAACAATTGGTATTTTGCTAATTTAGTCCTGTTAATCACTCTCTGAGTCCTGGAAAAAACTGAAAGTACACAATTCTTTCGTATTTTCAGTCTTAAATAGTTGCTGAAACTAGATCGATATACATTTTGCAAATAAAGTCTTGTTAACTTCCTGAAAAACTAGAACATACAGTTTTTTTGTATTTTCAGTCTTGAAAACTTGCTGAAACCGAATTAATTGTTATTTTGCTAATTTAGTCCTGTTAATCAATTTTTGAGTCCTGAAAAGACTGAAAATACACGATTTTTTTGTATTTTCAGTCTTAAATAGTTGCTGAAATTAGATTAATTGCCATTTTGTTAATAAAGTTCTGTTAAAGTCCTGAAAAAAACTGAAATATACTATTTTCTTGTATTTTCAGTCTTCAATACTTGCTGAAACTAGAACAATTGTTATTTTGCTAATTTAGTCCTGTTAATCACTCTCTGAGTCCTGAAAAAAACTGAAAGTACACAATTCTTTTTATTTTCAGCCTTAAATAGGTACTGAAACTAGATCGATTTTCATTTTGCTAATAAAGTCCTGAAAAAAATGGAATCATACTATTTTCTTGTATTTTTAGTTTTGAAAACTTGCTGAAACTGGTTTAATTGTTATTTTCTTAATTTAGATTTGTTAACCAATCCCTGAGTCCTGAAAACATTGAAAACACACTATTTTTCTGATTTTTTTGTTTTAAATAGTTGCTGAAACTAGATCAATTGTCATTTTCTTAATAAAGTCCTGAAAAATCTGAAACGTACTATTTTCCGGTATTTTCAATCATGTTGAAGCTCGATCGATTGTCATTTTGTTAATAGAGTCTTGTTAACGTCCTAAAAAAACTAGAACATACAATTTTTTTGTATTTTCAGTCTTGAAAACTTGCTGAAACCGAATTAATTGTTATTTAGCTAATTTAGTCCTGTTAATCAATTTTTGAGTCCTGAAAAGACTGAAAATACACGATTTTTCTGTATTTTCAGTCTTAAATAGTTGCTGAAATTAGATCGATTGTCATTTTGCTAATAAAGTCCTGTTAAAATCCTGAAAAAAAATGAAATATACTATTTTCTTGTATTTTCAGTTTTCAATACTTGCTGAAACTAGAACAATTGGTATTTTGCTAATTTAGTCCTGTTAATCACTCTCTGAGTCCTGGAAAAAACTGAAAGTACACAATTCTTTCGTATTTTCAGTCTTAAATAGTTGCTGAAACTAGATCGATATACATTTTGCAAATAAAGTCTTGTTAACTTCCTGAAAAACTAGAACATACAGTTTTTTTGTATTTTCAGTCTTGAAAACTTGCTGAAACCGAATTAATTGTTATTTTGCTAATTTAGTCCTGTTAATCAATTTTTGAGTCCTGAAAAGACTGAAAATACACGATTTTTTTGTATTTTCAGTCTTAAATAGTTGCTGAAATTAGATTAATTGCCATTTTGTTAATAAAGTTCTGTTAAAGTCCTGAAAAAAACTGAAATATACTATTTTCTTGTATTTTCAGTCTTCAATACTTGCTGAAACTAGAACAATTGTTATTTTGCTAATTTAGTCCTGTTAATCACTCTCTGAGTCCTGAAAAAAACTGAAAGTACACAATTCTTTTTATTTTCAGCCTTAAATAGGTACTGAAACTAGATCGATTTTCATTTTGCTAATAAAGTCCTGAAAAAAATGGAATCATACTATTTTCTTGTATTTTTAGTTTTGAAAACTTGCTGAAACTGGTTTAATTGTTATTTTCTTAATTTAGATTTGTTAACCAATCCCTGAGTCCTGAAAACATTGAAAACACACTATTTTTCTGATTTTTTTGTTTTAAATAGTTGCTGAAACTAGATCAATTGTCATTTTCTTAATAAAGTCCTGAAAAATCTGAAACGTACTATTTTCCGGTATTTTCAATCATGTTGAAGCTCGATCGATTGTCATTTTGTTAATAGAGTCTTGTTAACGTCCTAAAAAAACTAGAACATACAATTTTTTTGTATTTTCAGTCTTGAAAACTTGCTGAAACCGAATTAATTGTTATTTAGCTAATTTAGTCCTGTTAATCAATTTTTGAGTCCTGAAAAGACTGAAAATACACGATTTTTCTGTATTTTCAGTCTTAAATAGTTGCTGAAATTAGATCGATTGTCATTTTGCTAATAAAGTCCTGTTAAAATCCTGAAAAAAAATGAAATATACTATTTTCTTGTATTTTCAGTTTTCAATACTTGCTGAAACTAGAACAATTGGTATTTTGCTAATTTAGTCCTGTTAATCACTCTCTGAGTCCTGGAAAAAACTGAAAGTACACAATTCTTTCGTATTTTCAGTCTTAAATAGTTGCTGAAACTAGATCGATATACATTTTGCAAATAAAGTCTTGTTAACTTCCTGAAAAACTAGAACATACAGTTTTTTTGTATTTTCAGTCTTGAAAACTTGCTGAAACCGAATTAATTGTTATTTTGCTAATTTAGTCCTGTTAATCAATTTTTGAGTCCTGAAAAGACTGAAAATACACGATTTTTTTGTATTTTCAGTCTTAAATAGTTGCTGAAATTAGATTAATTGTCATTTTGTTAATAAAGTCCTGTTAAAGTCTTGAAAAAAACTGAAATATACTATTTTCTTGTATTTTCAGTCTTCAATACTTGCTGAAACTTATTTAGTTTTGTTAATCACTTTCTGAGTCCTGAAAAAAATTAAAAGTACACAATTCTTTTGTATTTTCAGTCTTAAATAGTTGCTGAAACTAGATCAATTGTCATTTTCTTAATAAAGTCCTGAAAAATCTGAAACGTACTATTTTCCGGTATTTTCAATCATGTTGAAGCTTGATCGATTGTCATTTTGTTAATAGAGTCCTGTTAACGTCCTGAAAAAACTAGAACATACAATTTTTTTGTATTTTCAGTCTTGAAAACTTGCTGAAACCGAATTGATTGTTATTTTGCTAATTTAGTACTCTTAATCAATTTTTGAGTCCTGAAAAAAATGAAAATACACGATTTTTTTGTATTTTCAGTCTTAAATAGTTGCTGAAATTAGATCGATTGTCATTTTGCTAATAAAGTCTTGTTAAAGTCCTGAAAAAAATTGAAACATACTATTTTCTTGTATTTTTAGTTTTGAAAACTTGCTGAAACTGGTTTAATTGTTATTATCTTAATTTAGATTTGTTAACCAATCCCTGAGTCCTGAAAAAATTGAAAACACACTATTTTCCTGATTTTTTTGTTTTAAATAATTCCTGAAACTAGATCGATTGTCATTCTGTTAATACAGTCCTGTTAATAAACCAGCGAGTCCAGAAAAAACAGAAAACATTTTAATTTCTTGTATTTTCAGTTTTAAATAGTAGCTGAAACTGAATTGATTGTTACTTTGTTAATTAAGTCTTGTTAATCAATCTCTAAGTTCTGAAAAAACTGAAAACACTAATTCTTTGTGTTTTGAAACTTAAACTGTTGCTGAAACTAAATCAATTGTTATTTTGTTAATACAGTTTTATTAATCAACTACTAAGTCCTGAAAAATACTGAAAACACCACTATTTTCTACTAAATCCAGCCAAAGCTTCCTCAAAATAGAATTTTTTGATGAAGCTTTGAGTCGCAAGTAATATGATTTCTCTTGTCTTAGCCTGACATTACCATTAATTTCCGAAACCGCTCATTTACTAAAAGCAACCCTTTCAACACGTGTCAAAAGGGTTCGACTTTCAATTAAAAACCACTCAGAGGAAAAACCAGTTTTTTTTCTCCAAATCGCACTAAATTAAATGAGATCTGGTTGAATAGAAGCGGTGAGATTTGAATGAGAGAAATTAATTTTCTCTCAGGCGTATTGAAAAATATTTTTTTCGCAACAGCTTGAAGGTACAAGATCTGCATTTTCAGCTTGTTTCTGAGATAAATCGATTCGAGTGTGTTTTGTGTCACTCAGACGTTTTTGTTTTTTTTTTCAGAGAATTTTTCACAAGTAGCTTCCAAAAAATTCTAAGGTAGCATTGTTGTGGCCCTCAGCATGTGACCCTTTATGAAATTTTGTTATCCTTGTATTATTAAAGTTGTGACTAAATTAGAATTTCGAGATTAATCTTTCATGTAATTTAGTTTGATGTGATAAAATCAGTTTGCGGTTTAAATTGCTGAAAACGTGTTAAATTGGACAAGCTCTCGGTTCTGAAAATTTTTTTCAGACGGAATGGATCTGTGTAGAACAGCAATCTTTCATTATTTAACAAATCGATTTTTTTATTAGATTTGTTATAGAATTTGCCAATCTTATCCTGAAATTTTTTTCAGCGAACGTAACGAGTTTTTATGGAGCAGCAATATTTAATTTTTTATCAAATCGATTTCTTTCAGTTGCTAACCGTAAAAATTTTACAATTTTCACAATTTTTTTCTACTAAATTAATTTTTTTACTGAGTTAACAGTAGAAATTTTCTATAAATCTTGCTTATCTTATTCTGATTTTTTTTCAGAATTAACAAATTTTAAAAATAAAGTCGAAATGTTTTTTTAAATTAAATTTGTTTTTCAGTTGATTAACATTTGTTATGCAACACACAATACAGAAAAGTATTTTAAGTTGCATACCTCAGATTGACAGTACGTCAAAAAAACCAAGATGGCCAACGCGTTGATTTGAAAATTCCTGAATAAGTTTGAGTTTGTGTGTTTTTGTTCGCGTTTTTTAACTTTTTTGTGATAACAAACTGATAAGACCTACTGCCGATGATAATAGCTTCAAAAATCGGTAAGAAAATACAGAAAATAACGTTATTGGAGGTTACTATGATTTCAAGGATTTGAGTCTTTCTGACTACTTGCAGCTTGGTCGAAAATTTAGATTAATTACAGAAATGTGTTTTAATGAAATAAGATAAGTAGTGATTCTCTTGAAAAAACAGTGTTTAAATTGAAATTTCGTATTTAAGTTGGTTAGGTTGGCCATTCTGGCACTACGTCACAAAATTCAAGATGGCCAAAGAGTTGATTTACATTTCGTGATTAAATTTGATTTTGTGGGTTTTTGTTTGTATTTTTGTACTTTTTCGTGATAATAAACTGATAAGACATCTATTGGTGATGATGATTGCCTAAAAAAACGGTAAGAAAATACAGAAAAATACGTTTTTGGAGGTTATTGTGATTTCAACTTCATATTTAAGTTGGTTAGGTTGGCTATTCTGACAATACGTCACAAAATTTAAGATGGCCAACGATTTTATTTGAAATTCGTGATTAAATTTGATTTTGTGTGTTTTTGTTCGTGTTTTATAGTTTTTTGTGATAATAAACTGATAAGAAACCTACTTATCACAACGATTGCGTCAAAAACTGGTGAGAAAATACAGAAAATACATTTTTGGAGGTTACTATGATTTCAAAGGTTTGAGTCGTTCTGACTACTTGCAGATTGGTTGAAAATTTAGATTAATCACAGAAATGTGTTTTTATGAAATAAAAAAGCAGTAATTATTTAAACTGGTTAGGTTGGCTATTCTGACAATACGTCACAAAATTCAAGATGGACAACGACTTTTGATTAAATTTGATTTTGTGTGTTTTTGTTTGTGTTTTTATACTTTTTGTAATAATGAATCCATAAGACATTCACTGGCGATGATGATAGCCTAAAAAACCGGTAAGAAAATAAAGAAATATACGTTTTTGGAGGTTATTGTGATTTCAACTTCATATTTAAGTTGGTTAGATTGGCTATTCTGACATACGTCACAAAATTTAAGATGGCCAACGAGTTTATTTGAAATTCGTGATTAAATTTGATTTTGTGTGTTTTTGTTCGTGTTTTATAGTTTTTTGTGATAATAAACTGATAAGAAACCTACTTATCACAACGATTGCGTCAAAAACTGGTGAGAAAATACAGAAAATACATTTTTGTAAGTTACTATGATTTCAAAGGTTTGAGTCGTTCTGACTACTTGCAGACTAGTCGAAAAATTAGATTAATCACAGAAATGTGTTTTTATGAAATTAAAAAGTAGTAAGTCATATGAAATAACAATGTTTAAACTGAAACTTTTTATTTAAACTGGTTAGGTTGGTTATTGTGACAATTTGTTAAAAAATACAAGAGGGCCAACAAGTTTATTTCAAGTTCTTGGTTAAATTTGATTTTGTGTTTTTGTTCGTGTTTTTTTACTTTTTTATGATAATAAACTGATAAGACATCTACTAACGATGATAATTACGTCAAAAACTGCTAAGAAAATACAGAAAATACATTTTTTGAGGTTATTGTGATTTCAACTTTATATTTAAGTTGGTTAGGTTGGCTATTCTGACAATATGTCACAAAATTTAAGATGGCCAACGAGTTTATTTGAAATTCGTGATTAAATTTGATTTTGTGTGTTTTTGTTCGTGTTTTATAGTTTTTTGTGATAATAAACTGATAAGAAACCTACTTATCACAACGATTGCGTCAAAAACTGGTGAGAAAATACAGAAAATACATTTTTGGAGGTTACTATGATTTCAAAGGTTTGAGTCTTTCTGACTACTTGCAGACTGGTCGAAAAGTTGGATTAATCACAGAAATGTATTTGATGAAATCAGAAAAGTAGTGATTTTTTGAAAAAACAGTATTTAAACTGAAACTTCTTATTTAAACTGGTTAGGTTGGCTATTCTGACAATATGTTATAAAATACAAGATGGCCAACGAGTTTATTTCAAGTTCTTGGTTAAATTTGATTTTGTGTTTTTGTTCGTGTTTTTATAGTTTTTTGTGATAATAAACTGATAAGACATCTACTGACGATGATAATTGCGTCAAAAACCGGTAAGAAAATACAGAAAATACATTTTTGTAGGTTGCTTTGATTTTAAAGATTTGAGTCATTCTGACTACTTGCAAATTGGTTGAAAATTTAGATTAATCACAGAAATATGTTTTTATAAAATAAAAAAGCAGTAATTATTTTGAAAAAACAATGTTTAAACTGAAACTTCTTATTTAAACTGGTTGGGTTGGCTATTCTGACAATACGTCACAAAATTCAAGATGGTCAACGACTTTTGATTAAATTTGATTTTGTGTGTTTTTGTTCGTGTTTTTATACTTTTTGCGATAATAAATCGATAAGACATTTACTGGCGATGATGATAGCCTAAAAAAACGGTAAAAAAATACAGAAAAATACGTTTTTGGAGGTTATTGGATTTGAACTTCTATTTAAGTATTTAAGTTGGTTAGGTTGGCTATTCTGACATACGTCACAAAATTTAAGATGGCCAACGATTTTATTTGGAATTATTGATTAAATTTGATTTTGTGTGTTTTTGTTCGTGTTTTATAGTTTTTTGTGATAATAAACTGATAAGAGACCTATTTATCACAACGATTGCGTCAAGCACTGGTAAGAAAATACAGAAAATACATTTTTGGAGGTTACTATGATTTAAAAGGTTTGAGTCTTTCTGACTACTTGCAGACTGGTCGAAAAGTTGGATTAATCACAGAAATGTGTTTTGATTTTTTTGAAAAAACAGTATTTAAACTGAAACTTCTTATTTAAACTAGTTAGGTTGGCCATTCTGACAATATGTCAAAAAATACGAGATGGCCAACGAGTTTATTTCAAGTTCTTGGTTAAATTTGATTTTGTGGTTTTTGTTCGCGTTTTTCTACCATTTTGTAATAATAAACTGATAAGACATTAACTTATCACGATAGTTGCGTCAAAATCCAGTAAGAAAATACGTTTTTTTGTGGTTATTGTGTCATTTCAAAGATTTGAGTCTTTCTAACTACTTGCACATTGGTCGAAAATTGAAATTAATCACAAAAATTGTTTTTGATGAAATACGAAAAGTAGTGATTCTTTTGAAAAAACAAGTGCTTAAATTGAAATTTCGTATTTGAGTTGTTTCGGTTGGCCATTCTGACAATACGTCACAAAATTTAAGATGGTCAACGAGAAGATTTTCAATTCTTGATTAAATTTGATTTTGTATGTTTTTGTTCGTGTTTTTATACTTTTTTGTGATAATAAACTAATAAGCCATCTATTTATCACAATGATTGCGTCAAAAACTGGTAAGAAAACACATTTTTTGAGGTTATTGTGATTTCAAAGATTTGAGTCTTTCTGACTACTTGCAGATTGGTTGAAAATTTAGATAAACCACAGAAATGTGTTTAAATGAAATGAAAATAGTAAAGATTCTTTTATTTTTTAAACAAAATTTTAAAGAGAAAAATAAGAGAGAGAAAAATAAAAATCATATTCTCAGACTTAATAAAATGTTCTAGAAAACAAAACCTTTACTGCTGTAGACATTTTTTGTAATTCAACAATTCTAAGAGAATAAGTATTTAGACAACTTACCACAATACATATTTTTGTTGAAATAACATTTAATGTTTGTTCAGCGAAAAGACAGTGTACATCAGTAAATCAACCGCGACGTGTTTATTTTATTTATTTTCCAGTTTCTCGCATCTACTATCATTATGTAAACGTGGTAAAATTTTCGCAAGTCTGGTCCTTTAAACAATTTAATCGTGATGTGGAATGATTCGTTGAAAAAGCTCAACGATGTGATGGTAATAAAGTACGACGAGGACGTATATTAAAAGGATGCCATCAGTATGCCCACAGAGTACTAAGGAAGATATAAAGGACGTGTGAGACCGCATTTTACCAATTATTTTATCACAAAATACAAGAAATAAACAATTTTTTTGTTTTGAGATGTTGCAAACAGCAATGTTGGAGTGTTTATCCAAAAACAACAGTTTATTTTTGTTAGGTTGGCGACATTTATGACAGACTCCTGTCCGTTTGTATTTATCCTGTTTTTGAGCCAAAATCGATGTCACATTATTGCGACTTTCTTAGTTTTTATTTGTTATTTGCTTTAACAAAGATTAAATTACTTCCAATTATGGCAACAAATGTACATTTTCATTTCCCTCTTCTCGAATACCGAACCAATATCGATTTTCTTTCAAAATTAAGTGAGAAATTTCCTTAATAAAGCAAACTCGGAGAGAGTCTGAATGTTTGAGTATTAAATATTCAAGCTAATAAGACTATCATCATGTAATTACAGTTTTCAGGAAATCAAATCGTAAAAGCTCCAAGTCTCGTATATTTAAATTTTCGTCAAAAAAAAAGCACGTATATCATCTAAACGACTCTATAAAAATACTTTACTGCCGTCAATGTATTAAAGCTTGAGGGAGGCCGTTTAAAAGATCACATTTTTAGATAAAAGAACTGTTTACAGTTGACATAACAAGATTTCACAAAGAAAATCAGTAATGACTGATTTTCGAGGGCAGAAAATACGTTTTTATTGCCCTCTCTTGTCATAAATGACAAAGTAAAGTTAGTTACAAGCATTACATGACTGACATCAACATGACATAACCACAAAACGGCTTTGTTTGTCCTTGAAAGTGTTGCATTTTGCATATTTTTATGTCAAAATATGCTCATATCACACTGTTTTAAAACAAAAAAGGCAATCAAACTCAATGATTTTTTGAAGAGGCAATCTTAATGTCTTAAAAAAGCCCTTAAATAAAGATTGAGGTTATGTATGAAAATTCCATTAATAAATAATAATGAAGCCACATTGTACAATTTATTTAAAACATTTTTTTTTCGTCAAAAAATAAAATAGAGATTTAAATAAAGCATATTTAATTAGAAAATAACAAACAAAATCTCTGTTTTTTATTTTCCTGTCAAACTGGTAAGATAGTTCTCTACCTTACCGACCCAAATTTTAAAACGAATTATTCAAACGTTTTAAGACTCGCGGGCTGAAAATGCCTAATTTGTGCTTTAAAAACTCAAAATACCAGTTGTATTTTACCTAATTTGCTTGTTTTAAGACTCGCGGACTGAAAATGCCTTTTTCTGCTCTAAAGACACAAAATACTTATATTTTGCCTAATTTGCTTGTTTTGAAACGGCGTACTGAAAATGTTTACTTTCTGCCTTAAAGACACAAAATACAATTTGTATTTTGCTTAATTTGCTTGTTTTAAAACGCGGACTGAAAATGCCTACTTTCTGTCTATGAAAAACTGAGACACAAAATACTATTTTGTACTTTGTCTCATTAGACAAGGCTCGTTTCAAGAATCGCAAGCTGAAAATGCCTATTTCTGTATTTGAAACAAAAAATACTATTTTGTATTTTGTTTAATTTCTTCGTGTTAGGACCCACGGGCTGAAAATGCCTACTTTCTGCTCTGAAGACGCAAAATACCATTTTGTATTTTATCTAATTTCTTCGTGTAAAGACCTACGGGCTGAAAATACCCACTTTCTGCCTTTGAGAGACTGAGACACAAAACACTATTTTGAACTTTAATTTGCTTGTTTTAAGATTCGCGAGCTGAAAATGCCTACTTTCTGCTCTAAACAGACAAAATACCATTTTGTATTTTGCTTAATTTGTTTGCTTTGAGACTCGCGAACTGAAAATGCCTACTTTCTGCTCTAAGACACAAAATACTATTTGAATTTTGTCTTATTTTTTTATGTCAAGACCGTCGGGCTGAAAGTGCCTACTTTCTGCCTTTGAGACATAAAATAGCATATTGTATTTTGCTTAATTTGTTCGCTTTGAGACTCGCAAACTGAAAATGTCTACTTTCTGCTCTAAAGACATAAAATACTATTTGTATTTTGCCTAATTTCCTTGTTTCAAAACCTACGTGCTGAAAATGCCTACTTTCTGCTCTAAAGAGACAAAATACCATTTTATATTTTGCTTAATTTGTTCGCTTTGAGACTCGCAAACTGAAAATGCCTACTTTCTGCTCTAAGACACAAAATACTATTTGAATTTTGTCTTATTTTTTTGTGTCAAGATCCTCGGGCTGAAAATGCCTACTTTCTGCCTTTGAGACATAAAATACCATTTTGTATTTTGCTTAATTTGTTCGCTTTGAGACTCGCGAACTGAAAATGTCTACTTTCTGCTCTAAAGACATAAAATACTATTTGTATTTTGCCTAATTTCCTTGTTTTAAAACCTACGTGCTGAAAATGCCTAATTTCTGCTCTAAAGACACAAAATACCATTTTGTATCTTGCCTATTTTGATCGTTTTAAAACTGTAGCCTGAAAATGCCTACTTTCTATCCTTGAGAGACATAAAATACTATTTGTATTTTGCCTAATTTTCTTGTTTCAAGACCTACGTGCTGAAAATGCCTACTTTCTGCTCTAAAGACACAAAATACTATTTGAATTTTGTCATATTTTTTTGTGTCAAAACCCTCGGGCTGAAAATGCCTACTTTCTGCTCTAAAGACACAAAATACCATTTTGTATTTTGCCTATTTTGATCGTTTTAAAACTGCAGCCTGAAAATGCCTACTTTCTATCCTTGAGAGACATAAAATACTATTTTGCTTAATTTGCTCATTTCTATAGCTAGTTTTTGGTTAATCTTATGCCTCAGGTGGTAGAATCGTCGTCTTTCCATTTAGAAAATGGCTGACAGCGGCTACATTTCCTGATTTACGTCTTATTCAGTGCATTAAGATCGAAAAAGCACGATCGTTTCCTTACGAAAAGCATTAAGTTTGTGATATCGTTTTTTTTTTTCTTCTGATGCGTTAAAACCGGAGATGTTTTCGGATTGCTCCAGGCTAAGTTACGATAGGCTTTTAAAGCATCTAACTTATATAAGATCGATCGGGGGCGGGAGAGAAAAAATTGTTTAATTAATATTCAGATTCTAGTTAAGAGCTGGTCTTACAGGTAAGGCACTGAATTTAGCTAAGTTTGGTAAGTTTTGTAACAAGTCTTTACGGTCAGGATATGAGAGATTTGACGCCCACTGATGGAAAAATTGGAGTGGTAGAAATTTATCAAGATTTGATACGTGATAATATGTGTTTATCATAATTATCTCAATTAAAAATTGAGATACAATAACTATTTTTAACTGATTTTATCATATACACTATATATTCTTTTATTTTTAGTAATTTAGTAATTTTTATTTGTCTTTTAATATTTTTTTTTTAAATCTGTTTAGCGAAAATCATGTTTTAATGTTAATTTCATAAATTAATATTTTAGTAACTTATCTAACTTTGAGATGAAAGAAGTAGTAAACGTCTCACGAGAGTTGTAAACAAATCAAAACTTGAACAGTTTTCAAAACTTTTCATTCATTTCTTCAGCTCGGTTTCAGGATTTTTTCAGGATCATTAGTCATAATCGAATTATTAAAAATTGGACAATGATTGATTGTCTCAATTTTTTTCTCTGAGAAACAATTTAGCGGTTAGTTTCGTTTTAAATTTATGAAATAATTGTCTTAATTGAGCTTTATGGAATCAGAGAAACTAAATTAGAATATCCCAGAAAATTACGTAGTAAAACGACTCAATTGCCTTAGCTTTAATCTTGAAGGTTTTACTAAACTGTCTCAAGTCTTTTGTTCACTTTTTACAACCCTCTAATTCGATGAGAAATGTTTAAAAATCTTGTTTTGACAGGATGATAAAAGAGTAAATTCATGATAACAGACATTTTCTTGTGAAAAATATGGTAACGTGTTAAATGCAAATGTAACATTACCTCTGAACATACTGTTTGAGGTGAGCTACATTTATCAAAAAAAAAAAATTTTTTGTGTGTATGGTAAAAGCTCGTTGCGATTTTCTAAATATAAAAGACTGTTTAGTTATTACGTAAATAATAAAAAACAAGTGCTTTTTTTGAATGTTAAGTGTGAGTTTTTTAATACATGGAGTTCTTGGACGGTCTCCGACACAACAAAACACTCACCAGATTCCTGTCGCAGTCTCTGTAAGTATTGATTCTGAGATGTATTCGTTACGGTTATGAAAGAAATACGAGAAAGTTATGCGAAGCGACGTATTGCTATATAAACGGTGTGAAAACCGACGTGAAGCGCTAGCGATCACAGTTATTACTGTGTCAATATCGAGTTGTGTTATTTATGTATATAGCAGAAAAAAAATATTTGTTATTAATTCCATTTTTTGAAACAATAAAAAACAATAAAAGGTGTTTAAAAAAATCCAAAGAGTGTTGTAAAATTAAAAAACAATTTTCAATTTTTTTAATGTTTCTAATAACTGCATTTTTGAACGACCTGAAGTAAAAATAAAGAGAGAGAAATAGTTTATTTTACAAAGAAACGTTATTTTTTTTTAATCTTGGAATTTTGATTTTAACTTTAAAATTTTAATTAAAACCTTAAAAACTAGAAATTATGAATGTGTTATTGTAGCTTTAAATTTGGACATTTTGGCAAAACTTGGAGGTAAATAAGTATTAAAACTTACATTAAAAAGCAAAGAAAACTCAAAAAACTTTTCAATTTTGGAATTTTGACTTTAACTACAATATTTCACTCAAAATCTTAAAAACTAGAAATTATAGAAACATTATAGTAACAAATTTAGACTTCTCGTGAAATTTTACGTAGAGTAGAAACTAGAATTTTGAAAGTTACTCTAAAAAACAAAAAAACGCAAGAAGGAATTGAAATTTTGACTTCTGCTACACAATATTGCTCAAAATCTCAACATGTAGAAGTCATAGAAACAAAGTGACGACAAATTTTAATTTTTTGAAAATTTTACGTTAAGTAAATACTAAAAATTATTTAAAAATAAAAGAAATGGCAAAAAACTGTTAAATTTTCGAATTTTGACTTTAACTACAGAATTCTACTTAAAATCCTCAAAACTAGAAGTCATAGAAACATTAGAACTACTGATTTAGACTTTTTGCAAAATTCTACGTAAAATTAATAATAAAACTTACTTTCAAAAGCAAAAAAGAGGCAAAAAAGAAATTTGAAATTTTGATTTCTATTACAATATATTGCTCAAAATCTTAAAAGTAGAAGTTATAGAACTATTGTGACAACAAATTTAATGTTTTTGCAAAACTTTTGGTCAAATAAATACTAGAAGTTACTTAAAAAATAAAAGAAAAGTCAAAAAACTGTTTAATTTTAGAATTTTGACTTTAACTACAAAATTTTACTTAAAATCTTAAAAACTGGAAGTCATAGAAACATTATAACTACAGGTTTAGACTTCTTGCAAAATTCTACGTAAAATTAATATTGGAAGTTACCCTAAAAAACAAAAATAAAGGCAAAACAAGTTAGATATTTGAAATTTTGACTTCTACTACAATATATTGCTTAAAATCTCGAAAAGTAGAATTCATAGAAACATTATGATGACAAATATATTTTTTTTGCAAAATTTTACGTTAAGTAAATACTAGAAATTATTTAAAAAATAAAAGAAATGTCAAAAAACTGTTTAATTTTAGAATTTTGACTTTAACTACAAAATTCTATTTAAAATCTCAAAAACTGAAAGTCATAGAAACATTATAACTACAGATTTAGACTTCTTGCAAAATTCTACGTAAAATTAATATTGAAAGTTACCCTAAAAAACAAAAATAAAGGCAAAACAAGTTAGAAATTCGGAATTTTGACTTCTACTACAGTGTATTGCTCAAAATTTTGAAAAGTAGAAGTCATAGAAACATTATGATGACAAATATATTTTTTTTGCAAAATTTTACGTGAAGTAAATACTAGATGTTATCAAAAAAATAAAAGAAAAGGCAAAAAACTGTTTAAATTTAGAATTTTGACTTTAACTACAAAATTTTACTCGAAATCTCAAAAACTAGAAATGATAGAAACGTTATGACTTTTAGATTTGAACTTTCTCCGAGATTTTAAGTAAAAGAAATATTAGGAGTTACTCTAAAAAGCAATCAAAAGCAATAAAAACTAGAAGTCATAGAATCATTATAACTACAGATTTAGACTTCCTGCGAAATTCTACGTAAAACTAATAATGAAAGTTAGTCTAAAAAGCAAAAAAAGGCAAGAAAAGTTAGAAATTTAAAATTTTGACTTCTACTACAATATATTGGTCAAAATCTCAAAAAGTAGAAGTCATAGAAACATTATGACGACAAATTTAAATTTTTTGCAAAATTTTACATTAAGTAAATACTAGAAGTTACTTAAAAAATAAAAGAAAAGGCAAAAAACTGTTTAATTTCAGAATTTTGACTTTAATTACAGAATTCTACTCAAAATCTTAAAAACTAGAAATCATAGAAACATTATAACTACAGATTTAGACTTTTTGCAAAATTGTACGTAAAATTAATATGAATGTTACTATAAAAAACAAAAATAAAGGCAAAAAAAGTTAGAAATTTGAAATTTTGACTTCTACTACAATATATTGGTTAAAATCTCAAAAAGTAGAAGTTATAGAAACTTTAGATGTTATAAAATGTCTCTAATAACTGTAATTTTGAACGACTAGAAATAAACATAGAGAGAGACATTATTTGTTTTGTTGCTAGGGTTATTTGCTCCCGTTGTTAAGGTATATAGAGACAACACGTAACACAAAATTGAAAATTTACAAAAAAAAACAAAAAAATTAAAATGTTAACTATCAAAATCGACTTCTTTTAACTACTAGAGTCTTGTCTACTATACGGTATATTTCCTTCTTTTTCTCGTGGCTATTTGCGAGTTTTTTATTTATTTAATAAAACACTATTCGTATTTTAATTCCAGTCTTGCGTAATTAGAATTACAATGGCGGACGCACCAGAATAATCAATAAAGTGCAACGGAAACAATGAATGAACGTTTATGACTGATAACAGATTTGTTTATTGTCATCATAAAATGTGGATAGTTTGATAAGGGTTTTGAAAAATTCTGATGGGATTTGGGAATTTATTGGGATGATTACAAGCCGAAAATTGGGAACTCTTGTATCTGGATTGATCCAATAACATGATAAACCGAAACTTTGTTTGATTTGAATTTATTGTAATTAGTTTCAAATTTTGCTGTTTGCTTTGTCTGATATTAAAATTAATTAAAATTGAAAATTGTTATTTATTTTACATTTTTTTAAAGATTTAAAGAATGTTTTTGAGATATTTTGTTTGATGGCAGAATAAAACTATGGAATTTTTATTTGTCATTCTCTTAATTTATAAAAAATGTGGATTACAGACTTTTGAAATGTTTATTTTGTTAGTTATATTTACTGTTTGCTATTCATCCAATCACGGTCCGCTTTAATAACAGGATAAACATAAATTGTGTGTTTGATTTCCAATTATAGCAATTAGTGTACCTACTTAATAACCCTTCTAGCTGATTTATCTAAATTTTTAGATCCCTTTCAGTCAAATTTCAAATTTTTCTCGCTTTATTGAATATCTGAAATTTTCTCTTTGATCTCTGGAATTCATAACCAGTTCCCGAAATTCCCACCCTTAAATTAATCAACATTTTCAACTACGTTTTTTCTCCCCTATTTAAGTATCCTGATTTTATCCCGGTCAACAACTTGTATTTAGTCGTCGCTTCTTTTGTACTCTTTTAATGAGAACAAGCGTAACTGAAAACTCTTCTAGAATATAGAGGAGATTTTTTCTCCCGGGCTTCTTCCTCTATTTACATACGCCAGCTCGAAATGCTTATTGTTATATTTTAGCATTATTGCGACGTAAATGCTTGCAGAGAATAGAATTAACTTCCGGATTTAATCAGGGTAGTTTGGGAGAGAAAGAAAAGAGGAAAAAGTTTTGGAGGGGTTTTGTTGTACAATAAGAACTAATTTGTTTTGCATTTAAGGGTGGTTAGATTTGTGGCAAATTTAGTTTTGTAATTATTTAGTTGTGTAATTATTTTGAAATTTAATTCGTAGCGGAAGTAGGGAAATGGTAATTCTACTAATTACTAGATGGCTCTACTAGATGTATTTAAAAATTAACAAAAAGCCCAAATCTGTAATTATAATTTTGACTTCTACATTTTTAAATTTTTGATAGTATATGTTTTAAAGTCATAATTTTAACATTTTTTTGAGTTTTTTTTTGAGTAACTTCTAGTTTTTATTTTATGTAGGATTTTACAAGAAGTTGAAATTTGTAGTCTCAATGTTTGTTTCTATGACTTTTAGTTTTTGAGATTTTGTGTAAAATGAGGTTAAAGTCAAAATTTTAAAATTTGTTGTACTTAACGTTGTTTATAACTTTAAATTTATGGTCTCAATGCTTCTATGACTTTCAGTTTTTGAGGATTTATAGAAAATATGACAAAAGTCAAAATTCAAAAATTTTAAAATGTTTTTTGACTTTCTCTTTTCTTTTTAAGTAATTTCTAATGTCTATTTTATGTAAAATTCTACAAGAAGTCTAAATTTGTAGTCATATAGTTTCTAACTTTAAATTCATAGTCTCAATGCTTCTATGACTTTCAGTTTTTAGAAATTTATAGTAAAATATAGCAAAAGTCAAAATTCTAAGATTTTAAAATGTTTTTTTGACTTTCTCTGTTCATTTTAAGTGATTTCTAGTGTCTCTTTTACATAGAATTCTACAAAAATTTAAATTTGTAGTTTAATTGTTTCTTATTTTATTTTATAGTCTCCTCGGTGCTTCTGTGACTTTTAGATTTTGAGATTATTATTTTTGAGACGACTTAAATGATTTTTCAACAGCATTTCGGTCGAATTCACTTTCAGTTTTTTATTTTAATGTCAATTGATAATTTTATCCGAAAGTGATTAATACCGAATTCGGTTTTTTACACAGTTGATCATTAAGCGCATTTCTAATTAAACAAAATAACACAAAAACCCAGTCTGTATTTAATTAATTTTTTAAATAGAATCAACACACGTCTCGATAAATTCGAAATTAAACCCCGATCTAACCAAACAACAACCGTTGACTCATCCTCTTATCGATAACACCAACAAAACCTCTCGAGATAAAACCAGAAGCCTTAACAAAACAAAAGCCGTTATTTGATTTTTAATAATAATAAATTCTGACGTGGGTGGTCCAATTTCTAAATATTTACTTTTGATCTTTATCTGAAAATTGTTGATTACAGCTATCATCAATCACTCAACAAATCGAATTTCTGTTCTCTCGATTAATCAAATTTTGTTCGTTAGAAAGTGCTGCTATTTCTGGCTATTGTCCCGTCATCAAAAAGACACTTTTAATGGCATTTATTGGGCCGATGCCAACACTACAAGAGATAAATTTCCGACGCTGCATTATTATGCTTGTTGCTTCTTCAACAGGTTCTATCTCTAGAATAGTCTTATCTATCAACAATTATTTCTTGGTTCGGGAGGAAAAAAACTTCCGGAAGTTGAATTATTAAACAGGAATTGATGATATGAATGAAATACGGTTTGAATGACCCGGATTCGCTCCGGGTAATTCCGGGAATGATCTTTTACAATGTTGGACGGTATTAAATCGGATGTTTACGGTTTGACTTACTCGGATTATACAATATAAATGGATTCTATTTTTAGAACAAGAAATAAAAAATGTTGTTTTTAAGAGTTTTTAAAACTGTATGACTACAAATTTAAACTTTTTTAAAAAATTCTATGTAAAATAGGGACTAGAAGTTAATTAACAAGAAAGGAAAAAATTAAAAAAACATTTTAGAATTTTGACTTTTAGCACATTTTACTAAAAATTCTCAAAAACTCAAAGTCATAGAAGAATTGGGACTATAAATTTAAAGTTAGTAACTATATGACTGCAAATTTAGAGTTTTTGTAAAATTCTATGTGAAATAGAGACTAGAAGTTACTTAAAAAGACAGGAAAAAGTCAAAAAAAAGATTTTAAAATTTAGGAATTTTGGTTTTTATTACATTTTATTAAAAATACCTAAAAATTTAAAAGGCTTAGAAGTCATAGAAGCATTGGGACTATAAATTTAAAGTTAGAAACTGTATGACTACAAATTTAGACTTTTTAAGTAAAATTCTACGTTAAATAGAGACTAGAAATTACTTAAAAAGAAAAGAAAAAGTCTAAAAAACATTTTAAATTTTTAAAATTTTGACTTTCATGATGTTTTACTAAAAATCTCTAAAAACTAGAAGTCATAGAAACATTGAGACTATAAATCTAAAGTTAGAAACTATATAACTAGTAATTTAGACTTTTTATAAAGTTCTACGTAAGCCATAGACTAGGAGTTACTTAAAAAGAAAGAAAAAAGTTTAAAAAACATTTTAAAATTTTAGAATTTTGACTTTTACTACATTTTACTAAAAATCTCTAGAAACTAAAAGTCATAGAAGCATTGAGGCAATAAATTTCGAGTTAGAAATTATGTGACTACGAATTTAGACTTTTTGTAAAATTCTACTTAAAAGAGAGACTAGAAATTACTTAAAAAGAAAGGAAAAAGTCAAAAAACATTATAGAATTTTGATGTTTACAACATTTTACTAAAAATTTCAAAATTAGAAGCAATAGAAATATTGAGACTACATATTTAAATTTTTAAAAAGCAAATATGACTGAAATATTCTTGATGACCGACTGTGTAGAAGACTGAATTTGGTACTAGACACTTTCGGCTAAAACTATTTAGTTTTTGTCATGGGAAAAAAGCCGATATTTTTGGTTTTAAATTCCGGTGAGTTTTTGCGAGTCATCTGCAAAACAGATTTCTGTAATTTGTGAACTTTTGTGGCTTCTATCCTTAACTTTTGGTCTTCAATTAACGCTTTAAAACTTTTAAAAGGTTACAAGCTATCAAAGAATTAAAAGTTGCTCATCTTCTCTACGCCTGACAAAAGCAAATTTAACGTCAATAATTACAAAACTTTCTGAATCCATAAATGCGTCAAAAAGTCACGTCTTTTATTACTCCAAACTTGTCACAACACTAAAAATAATTAAATACAAATAAAGTTGCAAAATATTCGAGAGTTTGAGGTAATCTTTCAAAACTTTTTTGAAATTTTCTTTTTGTAGCAAACTTTAATACACGTCTCAATTTTAAAATTCTCTTTTATATTATTTTACGTCTTTTTAAAAAAGAAAAAAGTGCTTGAGAATATTACTAAACTCCCAGCAATTCAAATTCTCGAATCTAATTCGATAATACCAATTCAGAAACTTTATCTCGAAACACACCGAAACGTTATTCACTTTAAAACTTGCAACACCCATAAGAATAATAAAATTTTATGTCAGACGAAAACTTCTCACTTAAATTTGTTTCACAAACTCCCTAAACTTTAATTTCTATTAAAATCCTGGATAACTCCCAGATGGCGCAACTCTTTCTCTATTGATTTCTCTCAAAATTTCAGCTACATGAAACCAGATGGCGCTTGTACTACTGCAGAAATCTGCAAGTCGAGTTAGGGTAAAACGCGGTGAGATGTCGCTGATTTTGCAAATTTCGTAATATATAGGAGTTGGGGGTAAGATTGACTTTTAAACTCGTGCGATAATCGAACACACACCTTTAGTTTGAGATTAAATGCGGGTCGAAAATGGAGTTTACATGAGAGCTTAATGCCGGCTATAAATTTGCACGGTTTTCAGGAGGGTTGGGAGGTGGATTTTGCGGTTGGGTCGTTTAAGCTGGCGTAGGTTGGAGTGTTTTTGGGGTTAACGTATAGGTGGAGGATAAAATGTGGTTTGAAGTGGGGAGGTTTTCGGAATTTACGGTGAAATAAAGCCTAAAACTAAATGGAAACATGTATTTTTTTGAGTTTTGGGGAAAACCCGATTTTTTTGACGTTCTGTTTGTTGCCAACTTTAAAAAAACAAAAATTTTTGATTGTTTAAAGAAACAAACTAGATACTGAAACTAGATAGAAATTTGTTTATTTTCTAAAATTAAAAAAAATATATTTATAAAAAACTAAAGCGTTTTGCTTGTTGCTGCCAACTTTGAAAATAAAAAAAATAAGAATATATGTTTAGTTTTTTAAATAAAAAACAATTTTTGATATAAACAAGAGTTTTTAACAAATAATTAAGGAAAATGGAAGTTAATTACGGATTGTAACAAAACAACGAAGAATATTTTTTTTTAAATAAACCAGATTTGAACAAAGCGTGTAACCGCCATAAAATTTTAAATTGATTCTTGATGTGTAACAGTCAAACAAAGAAAAAATTGTTTTTTTGGATCAAGTCTAATGTTCAAATGCGGTTTAATGTAGAAAAATTTAATCTAAAATGAGACTTTTTTCGTTGTTTAAAAACAGAAGTATTAAACAAAGTAACCAATAGTTTCTTGTTAAATATAAAGGCGGAGCAAAGCGTAGTGACGTTGACCAATCAAAACAGCTCTAGGAGATAGAGGTGTTGTCTTGTCGATGAAATCGAATATTATTAGAATTGATAATTGAGACAAAAAACAAAAACTACTAACCTTTGAATTATAACACAAGATAAAAATAAAGCTTGGTTTGCTTATTGCCAACCTTGAAAAGATAACAGCACTAAAATAAAAAAACTATTTAATACCAGCTGACATTAGAATTTTTTTTGTGATATGGATTCTTTACGTTTATTTAACAAATCCCGGATTATTGATTAAAATTTGTGCTTTAGCCTGGTAAAAGAGCTATGCAGTAATAAATTAATGAAAATTAATAGTAATTTAACCACTGTAGATTATCTCTACGCATTAAATATAGGTATTCGGAGCTTATAGAAGCGCGCCACACTGCGCCGCCTTGAATATTATGACATTTTATGATTAATTGCCTCATGTTTTAACGATCGTTCGTTTTCAAACAAAATTTATTTAAAGGAAATTACTCGAGAATGTGTTACTTGCTTTAACAATTTTCCTTGTTGCAATATCTTGAAGTGTCTTTCTAATGTTTAGATATACTTAGAACGAGTCGTAAAACGTTTATATTGCTGCTAAGGCGATTTATACGATTGGATGATAGACGAAAAGGGAATTGAGTACCAAATCTGTCAATATTTAACGCTCTTTGTGTAGATATTCTATTACATTTTAATTTAAATTGAAAAAATTCGAATTAACGCAATTTACTGATTTTTTTGTTTATCTAAAAAAAATTTAGTTTCTACTTGAATTCAATTTTGGTTGTCTGTTTTGTCTTTTGTGTTAGAATTCGTGCCGTAATTATGATAATGAATCCGTGATTGCATTGCGTAACGACCTAAGCTGAGTGAAATGTGAAAGAGAAGTTCGAATCGGAGATGATTTGAGTTTTGTGAAAGCACAAGAGAGTGTAATCACGAATGAAAGATCGTCTAGGATTAATATGGAGATTGATCAATTTTCTCAAATTGCAAAAATTATTTTTAGAATATTTTTTTAACAGAATTGTTTATTAATGTAACATGCCTTTACAGAATTTATTTTATTAAAAAGTTTTTACGAATTTTGCTAGATTTATAAAAAGAGAAATTTTCTAGATTTTTTTATTAAATAAATTTTGGTTTTAGATAATTTTTTTATTTTTCTAGTTTGCTTACATCTATTTTTTTACTTACAAAATAATTTTGTTTATAGCATAACTTCCACTGGTAATTTATCAGCATTCATATCACGTTTAAAAACACATTCCACTCTATCCCCATCTTCCCTCTTCACTCTTTCCTTACTGAATAAATAATCGATTAATTTCTCTCTTTAAAACCACGTTTCTCGACAGCTGTCAAGTCTCAAAAACGAATTAATTTATCACACAGAGAGAGGAAAAAACACCAACTATGAATAGATACAACAGCGATAAAACGTGACTAACCCGGTGCATTTACCATTTTTGTACTGCTTCAATAAATAAATTCAATAACTGTGTTGACTAGATTTAAGAAAAAAAACCTAACTAACACTAACTTTTATTTTTCTTGTTGTACTATATTATTACAACAAGAAAAAACAACTATGAATAGATACAACAGTGATAAACGTAACTAACCCAGCGCATCCACCATTTTTGTAGCGTTTTATTGAAAATATTAACTGGATTTAAGAAAAAAATAACTTTTCTAAGTTTTTCTTGTTGTACTACAATATTACTGAGAGAAAAACAGAAAAAACACAACTACAAGTAGTTAGAGTGGTTGGGTTTTACCGTGGGTGATGACCTTGAACAGATCTGCGTGAAGTAAAATCTTAAATGCGATAAGTAAAACCCAAAAACATCTGACTAGTTTCAGATTGCGGCAAATTTAAAAGTCTGCATGAAATGCGCAGGCAGGGACCCGTTGTTTGTTGTATTTTGTACAATAATACAATGAAAATACAAACTAAATGACAAATTTAATAGAATAGACTGCACAGCGATTATTAAAAAACAAAAGATAAAATAAAGAGTGTAAAATTTTTTTTTAAATTTATTCTGTTGACATAAAACATTTTGCATTATTCTTGCAATTTTGCGCAACCTAAATCGTTTTCCTCGTGGGAAGAAATAAAAAATTCCGAATCGTTATCACTTTCGTCAGCTCTAACAGAAATTATGAAGTCTTCTATACCATCCATAATGTGTTCTCTGGCCATGTATTCCTCCTCGGTTTTTTCTACGTGGTTACATATATTTCTCCATTGTTCCACTGAAATCGTAGCAAATTTGTCTTCAGCTAATTTCCAGACGTCTTCTAATTTAAATGTTACGTTGTGAACGGCCACATGATTTTTTACTAATGCCCAAATTTTTTCGATGGGGTTAAGCTCCGGGTGATATGGAGGCAACCGTAAAACTGGCATATCACATTCTGCCAGAATTTTGTCGATTGCAAATTGCTTATACGGTGGTTTATTCAAATTAATTTTTTTTGTATAATTCTGCCTTTGTTTCTTTGGTCCCAAAAAAAATTTCTTTTTCGTTTAGCTATTGCTGCATTGCTGCTTTTTTCCATGATGAGTTCGGACTAGGTTCTATTGCCACATTATGATAGGACGCGTTATCCACCACCAAAACCGATTTCCTTGAAATGTTGGGAATAAATTTTTCTTTCAACCATTTGGTGAAGTTGTTGTGGTTCATTTCATCGTGATAGTTGCCTGTTTTCGATCCCGATTTAAATACATTTAAAGCATTAGGCACAAAACCTTGCGCGCCTCCAGCATGTAAAACAATTAGACGTCGCCCTTTGGCTATCGGTGCCTTAAGCATGTTACTTGTACCATCATCCCATGCCATCGGTACAGTATGGAAACTGTGAAGGTAAGTTTCATCACAGTATATAATATTTCGACCTTCTTCTTTGTACTTTTTAAGTTGTCTTAAATATTTAACTCGTTTTAACCTGATGTCTGTTTTTTCAATTAAGATTTTTCGATTATCTGTCGATTTCTTCCAACGAAAACCTAGCTTTCGGATGAACTGTCTAAATGAATCTATCTTCCCAGTAAAATTAACACCTTCACGTTTTACTGCCTCAAATAAAACTTGCATTGTCGGTCTTCTTTTATGAATGGCGGCAAAATTATAAATTACTTTTCGAACTATTTCTTCTTCGAATTTATCCAATGTGCTTTTTGGCCCTGGTTTGTTGATTTTTTTACGCGGAGATTGAAATTTCCTATTTTCAGGTTTCTTGCTACCTTCTTCTATAATTCTCCTTACCGTGTTAAGACCAACACCAGTGGCTTTAGCAACACGTTCTTGTAAACGACTTAAAGGAATTATAACTTCACCTTTCTCTTTTTCCTCTTTTATAAACGAAAAAACGTTATAAATTATCTGCCTCCCTTGACTATGAACAACACGACCGTTATTGCTCGTCACATTGTCGCAAAGTATGTTCTGCAAAAACACATTTATATCCTTGTTTCTAAATTTTGTTAGGTATACTTACAAAACTGTAAACCACGAAAAAACAGAGTCTTGAAAAAGACTGTTGAAATAAAATTAGAAATCTGTCAATACACGCAGGCTTAACCACAACCGTTCGAGAAGAAGGAACGAAACGATATGAGAATGCTTTTGGGTTAGTGAATAGCGCTTAACCAAAACGTGTTTTCGTACTTTGCGCAGAATGACTCATCGCTCACGACAAAATCAAACCACTCTACAACAGTTATAAAAGGTTACTAACCTGGCGCATCCACCATTTTTGCAGCGTTTTAATAAAAATATTAATTGGATTAAAGAAAAAAAATAACCTTAACACTAACCTTTTTGTGTTTTTTGTTGTACTGTATTATCACAAAGACAGAAAAAGAAAAAAAACAATTATGAATAGATACAACAGCGATAAAACGTAACTAACCCGGCGCATCCACCATTTTTGCAACGTTTTAAATAAAATTTAATAATAATATTGACTAGATTTTAAAATAAAAAGTTTAACAAACACTAATTTTTATTCTTTTTGTTGTACAATATTATTACAGAGAGAGTAAGAGAGAAAAAACAGCTGGAAATAGATACAACAATGATAAAAGGTAACTAACCCGGCGCATCCACCATTTTTGCAATATCTTGAATAAATAAAATTTAATAAAAATATAGACTAAGTTAAGCAAAAAAAAATATAACTATAGAGAGCGTGTGAGACAATGTGCGACAATACAAACACACAGATTTATGCAGTTTAATAAATTAACTAAAGCAGAAACTTGTACAAGCTTAGCACACTAACCTTTGTTCTTCCTGTTGTACTATAATAACCCAAAACTCGACACAAATATCCAAATATTATTCAAACTTGTTGCACTCAAAGCTCTGATTTCAAAGAGCTTCTCAAATTTCAGATCGATAAAGCTTTGTTGTATGTTCCTTTTCTTAAAAAAAAAACAAACAAATGCTTTCAACTTGTACTGATTTAAATCATTTTTGTTTCAGGTAAGTCCACTTCCTGTCCAGAGATAGCGTGTTTTGAATGAAGCTTTGTTCTCACACCAGATAAGGTAGTTCACATTAAATTGAATTTTTTATATAGTCGAGTAGGGAGAAAATAAAACACCTGAGCTTTTCTGGTGGAGGAAGAAAATCGATCTTTTTGAATGTCTCAAGAGAGTCTTTTTTTATTACTTCTAATTATTTGAAATGCTTAAAATTGTGTCATTTTGGCAAGCAATAGAAGTTAAAAAAATTTTTGATCAAAAAAAACTCAGGATTTTTAAATAAAAGCTTGATTTTTTCTACTTTTAAGACTTTCATTTAGCTAACTATAAGCCAAGAAAATAGAATGTTTGCAGAAGAAAATTACTTTTCTGAATGGGTTTAATATTTAACTTGAGGCGTTTTTTGTGGTGAAAAGCTTTTGAAATTAATTGATAAGTTAGTAAGTGAATACTTTTCCAGCTTCTAAAATTAATAAAATTTTATCTCTGGCTTTTAAAATTAGTAATAATTATCTCTTTAGGTTACAAAAATAAATAAAAGATTCTCGATTTATAAAACTAATAAATATTATTTCAAGCTTGTAAAATTAGTAAACAAAACATTGTTATTTGTATTTGCTTTTTTTAATTAGTTAAATATTGTTTCAGCTTTAAAAATTAAACTTTCATAATTGCAAAAATAATTTATTTTTATTGATTAAAATTTTTTTAAACATATAAGGCTTTTAGCTTTTATTATTAGTAGAATTAGGACGTTTTTAAACTTTAAAATTAGTGAAATTTTGTTTCCGAATTTTAAATTTAGTTAAATTTTAATTGTTATTTCGTTTTTCTAAAATTTTCTGATTTTTTAAACTAGAAAAAGTATCGTTTTTGTTATTATTAATTTAAAGAATAAATGTTGTATCTGTTTTTCTAAAACTAGAAAAATGCTGTTTCGACTTCGATAATTAGTAAAATATTACTTTTAGTCTCAAAATTACAAAAAAAATTATTTTTATTGATTTAAAAATTGTTAAGAAATGTCGTTTTTTGGGGTTTTAAAAATAGGAAAATCAGGACGTTTTTAAACTATAAAATTAGTAAAATTACGTCTTGGGATTTTAAAATTAGTAAATTTTTTTTTGTTTTGTTGTTCTAAAATTTCTCGTCTTTTTAAAAGAAAAAAATATATCTTTTTTGTTAATACTAATTTAAAAAATAAATGTCGTTTCTGTCACTCCAAAATTAGGAAAATATAATAATAATAATAATAATAATAATAATAATAATAATTTAAATGTTGCTTCTACTTTGATAATTAGAGAAATACTACTTTTTGAGTCTTAAAATTACAAAAAATGTTATATTTCTATTGATTTAAAAATTGTTAAAAAATGTAGTTTTTTGGGTTTTAAAATTAGAAAAATTAGGACGTTTTTGAACTTTAAAGTTAGTAAATTTACGTTTTGGGATTTCAAAATTAGTAAAATTTTTATTTCTGCTTTGTTTATCTAAAATTTTTCTGGTTTTTTAAACAAAAAAAAATCGTTTTTGCTATTATTAATTTAAGGAATGCATGTCGTCTTTGTCTTTTCAAAACCAAAAAAATGTTGCCTTTGTTTCGATAATTAGTAAAATATTACTGTTAGAGTTTCAAAATTTCAAAAAATGTCTTATTTGTATTGATTTAAAAATTGTTAAGAAATGTAGCTTTTTGGGTTCTAAAATTAGAAAAATTAGAACGTTTTTGAACTTTAAAATTAGTAAAATTACGTTTTGGTGTATTAAAATTAGTAAATTTTTTATTTTTGCTTTGTTTTTCCAAAATTTTTTGGGTTTTTTAATCAAGAAAAAGTATCGTTTTTGTTATTATTAATTTAAAGAGAAACGCCATTTTAGATAATAAATTAAATTATTTGTTAAAACTCTCTTAGTAAATTACGACAAAATATATGACATAATTCTATTCTCATGACTAGCTGCGAGATTTTTTTAAAAAATAATAATAAGAAAAAATATTTGTTTAGCTAAAATTTCAAAATTTTCTTTTAGTGTCTAACAAATTATTTTCTAATTTTTTTTTTAAACTAGAGGCCACCCCTAGACCTGTTGCATCTCTGATTACACTCCCTCTCACCCCTCTCGTTAAAAAACCCAGTGCACTAACCTATTTTAAGTTTATCGATCCCAAGACTCGCCCTACTAATTGCATCTCGACCCCAATCAATAAATACTTCTTTTTCACTCCTAATCCTTTACATTATACATACTACATTAATCATCTCTTTAAAGAAAAAAATTAATTTCGCTTCTAACGATTATATAAAATACGTGGCGACGTCGTGGCGTCGTCCCAAGACAACGTAAGTCGTGGATAGTAGTGGCGTTACATGCCATGCTTGGAGAGTAGAGGAGGACGCGCTCTCTGCATCAGTTTAGTTGTTCATCCGGGATTTTCGGGGAATGTGCAAGTTAGAGCACGAGTGCGGTTGGTACGACTGCAACAGTATTACAAAATGTATTATTTTATGACTGGTGTAGTGCAAAATTGCGAACAAATATTAAGGTATTTAAAATAAAAAAAAAACAATTTGAAGAAGTTTAATTAATTGTGATTTTAATTTGTTTTTTTTTATTAAAAATTAAAAGTTAATAACAAAATGCAGGATGGTAAGACATAAGAAAAAGTCTCTAATTTATAATACCAAAAACAGAATTTTTTTAGTGAATAAATAACAAATCTGGGTGGGTAATACTGAAACCTTGTTTTCAAAAAAAAAATTAAACTATTTTTTTTATTAATTTTGAGTACTAAAAGAACATAAAAGAACAATTTTTTTGTGAAGAAATTTTATTAATTGTGGGTTTAGAAACGTGACAAAATGAAATTAATTTAATTTTAATTAGAGCGTAATTAATACCTGATTAGTGATATATATCAATTAATAATTAGTAATAGAGTGTGGTATACAGTAGTGTCACGTTTTTGCTTTAATAAAACAAAAGTCCCTAAGATAAAGGGTCAATTACAATTCTCGAGGGTCCAACAATAGATAAAGATGTTTCGAAGTTTCGAAAGTAACTTCAGAGACGTTTCTCTTAATAACAAGACCTTGGTGGAAAAGTTTCAGAGTATTCCATTATTGTAATTTGTATTTTTTGTTTATATTATTGTGTTTTTAATCCACAAAGTTTTTTTGACTGTAAAAATGCTCTTTTGTTTGTCAACAAAAATATTAAGCTGAGATTTTTTTTGTTGGAAACAGAGTTTTAATATTACACACCCAGATTTGGTATTTATTTTCCAAAAAATTTCTGTTTTTGGTATTGTAAATTAGACACTGTTTTTTATGTTTTACAATACTGTTTTTTGTTACTAACTTTCAAATCAAAAAAAATTTTAAGTCGGTTTTTATTTTACTGTAGTTTTAGAATTTTTTTATTAAATACTAAATGTTAATAACAAAAAGCAGGATTGTAGGACATGAAGAAAAGTTTAATTTACAACACTAAAAACAGATTTTTTGAAAAAAATTACTTATAAGAATACTCAAAGGACATTATTTATTATTGATGTTTATTGTTGCAGAAATTTGTTTTTTCCTTTACCTTTTTTGTATCATAAATGCGCATTTTTATGTAAATCACAACAATACAAAAAAATTTTTTTGTCAATCACTCAAGAATGCCACACCTCGTCCTGATTTCCCAGGACGAAGCTATAATTTTCACGGAAATTTTATCACTCGATACGTTTTTTCGGTAAGCAAATATTTGACGAGACGAAGGTCGATGCTAAGTGGAAAGGATATCCCAAATAAAAAATGCCACAATGTCAAAATGAGGCTTTTCTTACATTTGTTTAAATTGTCCTTTTTGTAAATGTGGGAGTGAAGGTGGAAAGGGTCTAGCTATGAAGGTTGTTTACGTCAAATTAGTCGTGGCTCCATTGAGGTTGTTTACAACGGAGTTAACTTGAAAATGTAAAAAATGCGGTGGAGAATCATATTGCTGATAAATCTAAGTTTTGATATTATATATATTTTAATTATATTTGTCTATCTATTCTAGTGAATAGAGATTATTTACAACAGAATTTTGCTTAAAAATATATAATGTAATAGAAGCTGATTTATAAAGAATATTTACATTTAAAAATAATTTTTGTAAGTTCACACAGACTATTTACATTAGAGTTAACTATAATTTTAAAAAAATGTGGGAGTTGAGTCATTACCGCTCCATAAAGGTTATTCACGTCTTAACCAGTATTTTTTTTTTTTGGGGATAAAATTTGTAGGAATTGCGTTCTCTCTGTGTATGTGACTTATGGACTTGAGGGTTGGGGTATCGGTTGGGTAATAATTCATGACAATAACCCTTCTCTATATCGATTTTGTCCCGAAATATTTGAGGTAGTATGAACTTTGGTGTAGGTCACCTAAAAGTTTGAAAATGAATATTTACCTGGAAATTGTATCGATTTGACCTGTTTAGATTTATTTTTAGTGCAATTTTGTATAAGCTTTTATCGAAATAAAAGCACGGTAATGCATTAACAAGATACGTTTTTCAGGGGTGAAAAGCAAGTTCTAGATAATCCTTTAAGCCGATTAAAAATCTGATCAAGATATTTTTTTTTGTTAAATTCCAACAAGCTACTTTATTTTTATTACGATTATAAAAAATGAAATTTGATTTGGGGCTATTATCGTATCGAATTTAGGAACGGTTTTATTTTACATAAAAAGAAAATTGAGATGATTAATCGTTGAATAAACAGGATTCAAGGTTGAGAAATAAAAAAGTCCTGTTTTGGATTTGAATTAAAATCAATTGAGGAAATATGTTGGTTGAGTGTATTTTCACCGGAAATTAAATTCGACACGGATCAACTAACGCTACATCATCGATTTTCAGGTTATGACATGAGACACTCTCCAAAAAAAAAATTTCAATTACACTAACTTTATTTTTCAATTTTTGGCCAAAATGCTGTTCAAACATTTACTTTATCAAAGTTGCAAATCACAACGTCAGGTCTTGTTTAAATATTACATTTGTTTCAAAACTAGATGGTGTAACAATGAAATATTCAAATTTCAAAATCAATTTTGTCTCAAGTTACTTACCATTTTTATTAAAGATTTGATTGGAAGTTTTGTCTTGCATTTAAATCGGATTTGATTAAGTCGTAATTATGTTTATATTTTATAGAAAAAAATACAGTTTTATAGTTTACAATGTTGCAAAATTTACATTATTGCTAAATTACAACTAACATTTGATAATTTAATGTTTACAATTTGAAGTTTATAATTTACAACTCAAACTTTTTTTAATTTGTAACTTAGAGGTTGCAGTCTGTTTATGAATTTTTTGCGTGATTGGTTGTTTTTATCAGTTTACTGTGCCTGTTTCCACGACGATAGGTTGCTGTTACTGGTTGCTACGTGTAACAAAACGGTAAGTAATTCACTTACCGTTTAGTGAACGGTAAGCAATTAAATCTAAAAAATACAATTTTGCGATTTATTTATTCAATTTAAATGTACAATTATTATAATTAATAGTAGTAATACCACTCGCATTTGAGTTTCTAGTGTTAGTAGACAAACTTTCCGACCTAGAAGTCCCAGGTTGTTGTAATAGTCCACCAACATCGCTGTGTAAAATTTTATGAGCAAATTCAATTTTGTTTTGGAGGGAATCTTCCACGTAACTCTCGGCCACCGTTGATGAACGCCACCCACCATGTCTTTTTAGTCCCAACACATCAACTCCGTTATTCGCCAAAAGTGTAGCCGATGTGCGTCGAAACGAGTATCCAGTAAAACCTTCAGGGGCTTGCAACTTTAAATACTTTGCAATTTTTGACGGCCAGCCTCCAATTGTGCCTTTTCCTGTGACTTGCCTAGTGTATTTGCCATTTCGATAGTTCAGAAATAAATGATCTGACGTTGGGTTGCTTGATCGAATACTTATGTATTTTCGAAGTATTTCCAAATAATGAACTGCTTCATTTCTTTTTTAATAACTGTGAACGTTCGCTGAATATTTGTTTTTGTATTTGGAATATTTACTATAAACATTTCTTCATGTTCTTCTATGTCACTCATTTTAATATTGTACAATTCCTCTCGTCTACAAACGTCCGATACTCCCAATATCATTGCTACCTGCAAGTGTATTGTTTTCTTAGAACTCAAATGTACCACCTCATCATCTACAACATACCTTTTGAATTAAAAATTGTTCGTCTGGTGCTTCATTCAAGAATTTTTCCATGTCTTCTTTGGTAAAAATTTTAGCCTTCTTAGGCCGATATCCAATATTTTTTCTCTTAAGATAAGCAATTAATGTAGCAAACTTAGAAATATCGATAGCATCATGGAAAAAAATTGTACTCTTCAGCATAGAATACTCCGCCCATAAACTGCTGGGGCCTTCAAGTGTCCACTTCTCACCACAAAATACGCTAACAAGCTCTTTTCATTTACAGAAATCTTCTTTGCTTCACGCCATTTCTTAAACAACTTGTATGTTTGTTCATATCGGGCTTTAGATTTTTCTGGAATTATTGCCGTACATCCTTCTTGCCAAGCGTCTTTGTAAATCATCCGGTAGATCATCACTATCGCTCATATTTGCTTCGAAAACGGAACCACAAATCAGAACTATGTAGGAATGATTGTATCAAAAAGACAATTTTACTTGTTTGGAACAAAACCATAGCAACCATGGAACAGCCACCCAAAGTTTTCAGTTTCAATCTTCCCGATTATTACAAATGTATTGATATAAATTATTATTATTATTATTCTAGAAACTCCAATCGCGCAAAAAACGTTATAAGCATGTCGAACGGTAAGCATTCCTTACCGTTCTCCATACTTAATATACTATTTATAGTTTACAAGATGCTGTTATTATTGCTAAATTACAACTAACATTTGATAGTTTAATGTTTACAATTTGAAGTTTATAATTTACAACTCAAACTTTTTTTTAATTTGTAACTTAGTCTGTTTACGAATTTTACAGCTTATTGTTTACAGTTTACAAGCTATTCTTTAAATGTATAGTAACTTGCAATAACATTACAGAACGTTATAATTTAAAGAATTTTGTTATATTTTACAGTTGTAATTAGCAGTTTAAAATTTTACAATTTTTAGTTAAGAATTTGCAGTTAATTGTTTGTAGCAACAAAATACAGTTTTGGGGTAAAATTTACAGATTACAAAGTTAAATTACAAAGTACTGTAACAAATTAATTTACAGTTAGCAGTTTATTGTTACATTTTTACAGATTGTTTTACAATTTACACTCTGAATTTACATTTAGAGTAACAGTTTAAAATTTACTAGTTTAACAATTACAGTTTACAAGCTATATATTTAAAGTACATACTGTTATAGTTTACAGTGACAGTTAAGATTTTTTGATAATTTACAATTTATAGGCTAACATTAAGATTTAGTTAACAATTTTTAGTTTATTGTTTAGAGCTACAATAATCAATTTTTTGAAAATTGTTGTGTTTTTAGTTACAGTTTATGAACTTAATCTACAAATTACTGTTACCGTTAATAATAATTAACAGTTACAGTTAGCATTTTATAATCTACTGATTACAATTTTATCTTTTATAAGACGCTACAACTTTGAGTTGACAATTAATTAACAGTTACAGTTGTTTACAGTTACAATAATTAGTTAAATAGTTTAAAATTTAGTTAATTTACATAGTTAATATTATTATTATATTACTTTTTTAAAATGATTTACAATTTTAGCATTTACCGGTTATTAACCTAATTTTTAATAACGGTTTACTATCTGCTTCTAAACTATCCATTCTAAACTAGAGCAGTATACCAATTTTTTTTTCACCTTTCAAACCTTTATCAAAATATGAAACTTTTCGATAAGTTATAGCTTTCGAACTGTAGATATATACAATTTAAATGATGAAAAATGTGTTTTGTTCGGTAGGATTGATGGCATTTCCTGATTGGACTAAAAATATTCTTTGCAATTAACCTCGATCTTAATGATGCTTCTTGAATACAAAATAAGCTTAAACAAGTTGATTTGCATTTCACGACTTTCAACATCAACAAAATGGACATCGATTTTTTTTTGTCGAGTAGTAAATTTGTTGAATTAATTGCGGTCGATATATAAGTACCAGTCACGTGATATTGCGTGATATAAAATTTCACTATATTTACACAATTTGGTACAACAAACCAAAATAATTATGATGTTTAGTAAAATTTTACAAATTAAATTTCAGGATTTTACAACGTTTAGAATTTATAATGTAAAGTTTACAATTTATTGATGACAATTTTTAGTTTGTGGTTGTAACAGTTCACAATCTACTTGAAAAATTTACAAAATATCAGTAACAATTTACATGCTTAATTAACAAAATACTGTTATAGTTTACAGTTAGTAGTTTGTTGTTAACATACATTTAATAATGTTTACTTTTATAACAAGCTGTAACTAATTAAAATTTACAAGTATGTTAGCAGTTTGTTTTGTAATATACTGCTACTACTACTGCTATACCTGTATATCTAGTTTACAATTTACAGTTTAAAATTTACAACTTCTAGTTAACAATTTCCTATTACAGTTTACAAATTTTATTTATAAATTTATAAATTACAGTTAGAATTGACATTTAGTTTACAATTTACAGTACAGTATTTACAATTTTTACTTATTAAGTTAATGTTTATAACTACAATAATTGTTACAGTTTGCTCCATTAATTTACATTTTACCAGTAATAGTTTACAAACTTTATTTATAATGAATATAAAGTTAACAATTTTTTACTTTGTTTAAAAAACTGTTATTGCTTCGAGTTTACAAACTAAATATAGAAAAAACTGTTATAGTTTATGTTTTACATTTACAATTAGCAGTTACTAGTTAGTTTACAAATAGTTAACAATTCTTTTTTCTATAAGAAGCTGTACTATTTCAAGTTTACAACTACAGGTTTTAGTAGTTTACAAGTTTAATATTTACAATTTGCAGGTTTAAATTGCATTTTATTCGTATTACATTTAGTTTACAGTTTACCGTTACATTTAGCAGTTTATGATTAGTTTACAATTTGCAGTTTGTTGTAAATAATTAGTAACAGTTTTTAAGCTTAGTTTACGAACTGTTACACTTTACAGTTTATAGTTATAATTACAGTTAGTTTACAGACAAATTAGTGTTTTTCTCTTTACTAGTTGCTGTAACTACTCCGAGTTTATAACTACAGTAGCAATTTACAGAATTAATATTTACAGTTTACAGGTACAAAATATGCAAAATACTTTTGTAATTAACAATTTACAGGTTTAAATAGCACTTTTTTTATTTTGCAACAATTTTTAAGCTTAGTTTACGAACTGTAACATTTTACAGTTTACAGTTATAATTAGTAGTTTATAATTACAGTTAGTTTACAGACATTATTGTTTTACTTTTTACTAATCGCTATAATTACTCCAAGTTTATAATTACAGTAGCAGTTTACAGATTTAACACTTACAGTTTACAAGCTAAACAAATATGAAGTTTACATTTTACAGTTACAATTAACAGTTAGAAGCTAGTTTATAAACAGTTTAAAGTTTAAAATTTTAGTTTTTTGTTAAAATAACGTTACATTTATTTGAAAAATGTACAGTTTACAAGCTTAATTTACAAAATACTGTTACAGTTATCAGTTTATATTTGTATGTAGTTTACAGATAGTTAACATTTTTTTTATAGAAAACTTTAACTATTTTAAGCTTACAACTGCAGCAGCAGTTTTCTGTTACATTTAGCAGTGTGTTAGTTTACAATTTACAATTTTTAGGTTGTTGTTTTTAAACTTCGTTTACAGTTTGTTACATTTTACAATTGTAATTATTAGTTGTTTATAGTTACAGTTTACAATAAGATTACAGTTTTACTTTTTACAAAACGCTGTAACTACTTGTAGTTGATAATTACAATAGCAGTTTACAGATTTAACATTTACAGTTAACAAATTAAACAAATATTGTTACAGTATATATTTTTCAGACAGTTTACAGACAATTTACAGTTAAAATTAGTAGTTTATAGTTACAGTTAGTTTACAGAATAACAAGACGCTGTAACTACTCTGAGTTACCAATTACAGTATTAGTTTACAGATTTAACATTTACAACAAACTAAATAAAAACAAGTGTTATTGTTTACATTTTACAAATTTATTAAACTGTTAGTAATTAGTTTACAGACAGTTTATAACTTACAGTATGTAATTTATTAATTTTAGTTTCTTTCTGTGTTACTACAGTTTATGTAATAAAATTTACACTTAAATTTTACAATATACAGTAACGGAAAGAGATTGTAGAATTTACAGTTTACAGTTTCTACAACTTATAAAAATAGTTTTTAACTTGTTAACTAGTTTTTAAATATTATTTTACAAAGTGATTTGTATATTTTCTGTTTATTATTTACAGTTACAGGAGATTATTAGTAGTTTAATTGGTTACATCTAGTTAATAAATCACAACAAATTTTTTTTTGTCTCTTCGTTTAGATATTAAATTTTTTCCCTTCAATGTTACCATAGCAGCACCATAAGGGTTGTTTACATCTGAACTCGTCGCTTCTTGAGCTTTAATTGGACGCTTTTCGGGCATTGATGTCACGTGACTTCGTCAATATTTACGAAGCTTTTAATACTCGAGATCTGCTGATGCTTCTTAATCGATAAACATTTGTGGTCAAGTGGAAAACTTTTTTTCTCTTCTCTTTAGTACGAATACTTTGGTAATCTTATCAGAGATAGCGCCGCTGGAAAACCATCAAGGTCATACCCGGAAAACTCAATAAAACGCAACCCGAACTTAATTAAACTGTCAAAGAAGATTTATTTAAAAGTTATTAACTTTATAAGGAACGTCACTGTCTGATAATTAATAATTATAGGAAGCCGGTTTTATTTTTTATTTTTTTTCTAAAGAGAGGAAATTTGCAATAAATCAAATTAGGTCTAGTTGGCGGTTTTATATTTTTTTTACATCAATCTTGAGAAAGGCTTGGAAAAGCTGGAAAATCTGAAAATCGATTTGCATTTTTATTGAATTTAGGTTTATCTAGAAGATTTGAAACGCCACTGAAAATGTGTGACAATCAAGTCACCTATCTCTAGTTGGAGATTCTTCCGATAGATGGCTTTCAATTTATCAACTTGAGATTAGGAAAAATGAAAAATTTCTAGATGAAAATCACTGAAATTCGATTAAGTTACACGAAATCTCAATCTTAACTAAGTAGCTACTATTATTCTTAAGAAAGGATTTAGTCCTGACTTTAATTACACAGAAATTGATCCTGAATTTTTTTTGGGAGTGTTTTTTAGAGCAGAACGAACTTTTAATGGTAGAGTTTTTATAAATCAGATTGTAAAACGTTTAAATTAATTAATTTCATGTTGCGTGTTTTAAAAAAAATATTTTTAGATAACAAAATTTGTTTTTTATAAAATTTTTGGTAATTTGTGAGAGAATTTTACGAAACGTGACCTTTTACAAATATTCTAAAAATTCCGGTTCAGATTTCCTTTAAAAATGTGACTGATTTTCAGCTTTTACCCGGAAATTTATTACGTGTTTCGGAGTGACGGCATCTTCAGGAATGCGAATTTTTATGTCAGTCTCGAAACTAATGGCTGCTAAACTAATTTTATTAAACTTTTTAAAAAAACGAAATCGCTTCATTGAGAGAGAAACACTCTTTTGTGTTTTATTTATTTTGTATTTCGTTTTTACAGTTGTAATTTACAGATTACAGCTACTAGTTGTAAGTACAATTTAGACATTACTATATTAGTTCAGAATTTTAGTTAGAAATTTACAATTTACTGATAAATTTTTAGTTTAGAATTTTCTTTCTCTGTTTACAGATCTAATTTACAATAAAAATTACGGCTTACAGTTAGTTTACAAACAGTTTATAATTAACAGTTTATAGACACAAGATTACAATTTACAAAATAAAATTTATAATTTTTGTTTTAATGTTTAATTTACAATAATAATTTACAAAAAATGTAATTGTTATTTATTTTTAGTTAACAATTTTTAGTACGAAATTTACAACTTACAAAAATAAAACTAAAAGTTAGTTTGTAGTTTACAATTACCACTACAAACATTATGTTATTTTGAAGTTTAATTTTACACTTACAATTAGCACTGTATAGCTAGTTTACAATTAACAGTTTAAAGTTGACTATTTTCAGTTATTTTTTATAAATTACAATTTGCAGAAACTACATTCAACTACAATTAGGTCTTTGTTTACAGAAAATCTCCAGTTGTGTGGTTTACAACTTACAGAATGAAATTTGCAACTTGTAATTACAACATATTGCTTTTGTTACTACAGGCATTTTTTTATTTGCACTCTTAATTAGTATTGTAAAGTTAGTTTACTATTTACAGTTTGAAATTGACTATTTTTAGTGAGTTTATGTAGTTTACAGTTACAAAATAATGTTTATTTACAATTTTTACTCTAACTGCTTGTTAAATTTACCGATATTTAATACAGTTGCTGCTCTGAGTTATAGTTTACAATTACAATAAACAGCAGTTAGTTTACAAATTATAGTTTTACACGTGTTGTTGTTTTCAGTTTAAAATTTCAGTCAAAATTAACATTGTTTACAATTTACAGCTTAAAATCTACTGTTTTTAATTAGTTTTTATAGTTTACTATTTACAGAGTGATACTTACAATTAAATAAGTTTTTTGTAAATTACAATTTACAGTTCCTATTTTAGTTTACTGTCTGCTTGTTAAATTTACCGATATTTAATACAGTTGTTGTTAATGTTTTGAGTTTACAATTTACAATTACAACATTTTCAAGTCTATAGCTTAACAGACAACTTACAAAATAAGTTATTTAGTTTACAATTTACAGTTTATCTTGAATTAACAATAGCGATGGTTAGAAAGTTGTTTTTTTATTTTCGAAAGTGGTGTTATTAGTTATTGGTGTTACAGTTTTTAGTTACTGTTAACTGTAGAAGTTAGTTTACAAACAGTTTTTAGTGTTTAGTTTATAAGATTACTAGATTAAACTCTGTTATTTACAGCCAAATTTAATTCAAAATATTTTTCAGTCACACGATATCTTTGAAGCGACATTATTTTTCTGAATTTACATTTAGCAATGTGTTGTTAGTTTACAGATAATTTACACAATTTACAATCGAGAATTTACTATTTTCAGTTAGTTTTTATAGTTTACAACTTACAAAATAAGATGTTTGGTCTAATTTTTTTTACAGATTACTCGTTAAATTTACAGATATTCGATACAGTTGTTGTTATTTCTTTGTGTTTACAATTAATTTACAACTTATCAAACAACTTACAAAATAAGTTATTTAGTTTACCATTTACAGTTTATTTTGAATTTACTATAACGATAGTGCAAAATGGCGTTATTACACTCAATTTACAGTATTTAACTACAGTTGGATGTTGTAATTAGTTTAGAAACAGTTTTTAGAGCTTAGTTTACAGGATTACAAGAGTAAGGTCTGTTGTTTACAAGCAAACTTTAATTTACATTTTTTTCGGTCACATTATATATATGAGGGGACATTACTTTTCTGAATTTACAATTAGCAATGTGTTGTTAGTTTACAGATAATTACAACAATTACAAGTTTATAACTTACTAAGTAATTTACAAAATAAGTTTTGTCAGTTTACAATTTACAGTTTATTTTAAATTTGCAAAAACAATGGTTAAAAAATCGTTTATTATTTTATAAAATGATGTTATTACACTCAATTTACAGTTTTTAATTACAGTTAGCTGTAGTAGTTAGTTTACGAACAGTTTTTAGTGTTTAGTTTACAAATTTACCGGAGTAAGCTCAGTTATTTCTTTAATATTACTTCTCTGAATGAACAGTTAGCGGTGTGTTGTTAGTTTACAGATAGTTTCCGAAATGGACTATTTTCAATTAGCAATTTTTAGTCTTTAGTCCGCAAGTGCTGTTCTAACAATTAGTTTACAAATAGTTTACAATTGAATTTAAAATTCTTTTCAAAATTTTTACTCAACAGCTCCCAGAATTTCCAATTTACAATATGTAAACAAAATTTTCTCGTTTACAATTTGCCTTGAAAATGTATATCGTGTTTCGCAATGACGACATCTTCCGGAATGTGATTTGATTCACGTTACTATAGACGGTAACCGAAACAATAAAACTGTCAGTGGCGTCCGAACAAGGAATAAAAGCACTCCGGTTAGCAACAGGTTTACATGATGATGGAATCAATAACGCCTCAAGCTATTATTATGTGATGGCATAGGCGTGCTGAGTGGTAAATTGTATTTTAAGAAACAAAAAAATGTTTTAGAAAAAGTAGCTGAATTAAAAAAAAATCGAAGATTTTAGCAGAGAGACGAAAAGTGAGAGAACAATTTTGTGTTTTTACATTTGATTGTATCACGTTTTTGTTGTTTGTTAAAAAAATGTGGGATAGATTTGTGACATAGCTGAACCATACAGATTGTTAACATCAAAATAAAAAAAAATTAAAATTTTTTTGCTTTATAAATAAAATAACTAAGATATAATACAAACATGTTTATTAACTACTAACTAAAAAAAATATTTTTAAAATGTGGTTTAACTAAATTTAGTTACAATCTAATAATGGCGGTAAATTTAAATTTTTTGCGTCATTTTTAACGATTAAAAACACGTAACCTCGCATGACCTAACACTGCCGCAATTATACGTTTGTTAATTAGGCAAAAATCTAATATTCTGCCGCGTTTTGATAACGTGGGGGTGGGGGCGGTTATACCGCATGAATTTTTTTTATGGAAATAATAGAATTAAGTGTGTTTTGTAATTAGTTAGGGTGCGGCGTTAAGAAAGTGTCTTGATATGGAAAAAGGGGGCTGCCGGTGCATGCAGCCTGGTCTGACTACGGCGGCGGCGGCAACCAGGTCGATGTTGCCATAGTAACGTAGTACTCGTGTGCCTCTACTTTCTTTTAACGCTTCATTTTACACGTTTATGCCTTACCTGCGACACTACTTGAGCTAATTACCTAGGTATTTAAGTGGACGAATAGGTGTTTGATGAGGGGGAGAGGGAGGGGAGACAAAAGAATTTTTTTTGGAATTATAAAAATGAAGTTTTTTAATAAGAGACGCGATATTAATTTTAATCAAAAGTAAAAGACGGTTTGATCGATTTTCTTTTCTAAAGCTTTAGAAATTTTTTAAATGTTAGTATGACAGGATTTTTTTAAATTTTAATTAATTTTTTTGTTACCATCTGGTGCTCGAGTCTTATATCATTTTGTTTTGTCACTTTTTAGAACGATAGAAATGTTTGTTATGATGTATTGCTAGCACTTATCTAATTTCAAAATTTAATGTTTTGGAAATTTAAACCTGTCTAAAACAGAAATAGATGAAACACGAGAATAGTTTTAGTCAGTTACAATATCTATTTAAAATTTTATACAACAAAGATAGAAATTTTAAATTATTTAATGCTTTGAGCTTTGTTTCAATTGAGTTAAAAGCTACAAAGCTCTATCTAAAGCTCTATTACTAGTTATTTAAATTTTGGATGTTGGTTATTGCAGTTTTTTTTAATAAAATTTGTAAAACAAAATTGGTAAATACTATTTTTAGATTTCTAACGCTCACAATAGTAGTTTTTTCTTTAGAGCAGAAAGTAGACATTTGCGGCTTGTCAGAGTGACATACAACAGTTTTTTTTGCTTACCGTAAAATTATTTGTTTTAAAATTTTGACGTTAAGATAAAGAACAATTTGAGAAGCAAATGATAGTAAAATAATAATGTTTATTAATAGAACTTTTTTAAAAACAAAAAAAAATTTAAAAAATGCATAAATACGAAATTTTGACTTTGATTACAACATTTTACTCAAAATTTTAAAAAGCAGATGTTATAGAAAAAATATGAATACAAATCTAGGGTTTTTGTAAAATTTTATACAAAATAAATTCTTAAAATTAGTTAAAAAAATATATAAAAGTCAAAAAACTGTTTAATTTTTCAAATTTTGACATTTACAATAAGATTTACTTACTTTCTCAATAAATATAAGTTGTAGAAACAATATCAGTACAAATTTAGATTTTTCATAATATTCTATGTAAATCAAAAACTAGAAAGTTACTCAAAAAGAAAAGAAAAAGTCACAGAAAACTCTAAAATTTTGGAGATTTTACTTTTAATTTATTTTACACATAATTTCAAAAATTAGAAATTATTCAATCATTATGACCAGAAATTTAGATTTTTGTAAAATTCTCTGTAGAATAGACATTATAGAAGTTGCCCAAAAAACAAAAATAAGTCAAAAAATTATTGAAGTTTTAGTCTCAAAAAGTAAATAGCGTAAAAACAATATAAAAACAAAATTAGCACATTTTACTCAAAATATCAAACACTAGAAGTCATAGAGACGTTATGATTACAAATTTAGATTTTTTGTAGGATTTCACATAAAACAAATTTTAAAAGTTACTCAAGAAGCACTAGAAAAGTCAAAAAAATGTTTAAATTTTGGAATTTCGTTTCTAAAAAATAAAAACCGAAAAACAATATGGCTACAAATTTAGACTTTTTGTAAAATTTTTTGTAACGTACAAACTATAGTTTACTTAAAACGAAAGGAAAAAGTCAAGAAAATGTTAAAATTTTGGATTTATGTATACCACAACATATTGCTTAATTTTTCAAAAACTGAAGGTTATAGAGACATTATAACTACAGATTTAGACTTTTTGCAAAATTCTGCGAAAAACAAATGTTAAAAATTGCTTTAAATACGAAGTAAAAATTATGAAAATTTGTAATTTTGACTTTTACAATGACATTTTATTTAATTTCTTAAAAAGTAAAAGTTGTATAAAGAATATGACTACAGATTTAGAGTTCTTGTGCAATTATAAGTAAAACAAAAAGCAAATAATGTTACTCAAAAATCAAAAGAAAAGTCAAAAAAGAAAACAAACAAAAAAAAAGCAAATTTGTTTTTTCTTTTTTTTTAAATTTGCTAGCTTAGCGGAATAAAAATTAAAATGCGAAAACTATTCCTAACTAATTTTATTACATATTTTGTGTTTTTTTTTTGTTTTTACAATATATTTTAAGTAATTCAGAAATTTTTGTTGTTCTTGTAATCCGCTCCGAATATTTATTTTTTTTAAATTATTCAGCCTGAAAATAGAAATGTTAATAACATTGCTGTGCCATATAGACTGTTTACATCACCCCTTATAAAAAAAAATAGTTGAAGGTCACGCTGCATTTTCGGCAAAGTAGGCCGTTGCCCGGATCATCAGCGCCACCGCATCCCTTCCTCTAAACGCTCCTACAAGTGGTAGTTGGCCATGCCTTTGGACTTTAGTTGCGCGTCGCGACGCCGAGCGTCAAGTGTCCTTTTTTGACGTCGCCGCGTCGCCAATTGCCGTTTTGTTTACCTCTTGTTTTTTGTCGTGGTGGTTGTGGTGTGTGTATGTGTCTGTGTTTGTATGTGTGAAGCGTTGTACAAGGTCAAAGATACTTAAGTAAACCCTCGGTGAGGGGTAGTGGCAGGGTTGATTTAGCGTCGCGGTGAATTTTTCAAATTTTTGATTATTTCAGGGGGACGAAAAAAAAACGATACGTGCAGGGTAGAGATGCGATCGATCAAGACGGCCGGGGCCTTCCTCCCTTTATTTGTGCGCTCCACTCCAGGCTATTTGGGTTCTCTCTGACACAAAACGACGGTGTATTATGATAGGGTGGGATATAGGAGGGGGTGCAATTGTTGATCGGATTGTTGGTGGTGGCTTTTTACAGTTGTAATGTTATGAAAAGGTGGAGGGAGTTTAATACCGCAAAAAGTCAGAGCTAGTCAAGGGAGGGTTTTTTTTATTAATATTTTCTATCATGGGAAATATCGTGTGGTAAAATAAAAATAAAATTTTATTACTTTTGCAACTGTGTTCACTACAAAAACGGTTTAATCCTCGCGCAATTTTTTTTTTTAATTTTGCTATGTGAGCAATTACGAGACTTTTATCAGATAAATTTTTATTTATAGATGAAGTTAATGACTTTTCAGATAGTTTTCCACTTACTGCAGGCTTTTCTGTTAATTATTTTTTATTTTATCAAGTTGAAATATTGTAAAATTTTTATTTAGTAAACACAAACTAAAAATTATAATTTTAAATGAACGTAAATTATACAACTAATTGTTTTATTAAACAAAAAATTTGTAATTCAAATTTTTGTCATTTCATAATGTTGATTTAACGATTAATATGAGAAAAGTTTTGTTAATTTGTCTTTAGCAAATACATAAAAAATTCATTTTTTTAAATTTAGATTTATTAATGAAGAGCTTATATTTACTTAATAAAATTACTGTCTTATAAAAGTTCTAAATTTACTTCAAGTTTAGTAATTAAATTATGAGAAAACTTTATTTTTATCTTGAAGAGAAAAGTAAGTAGATTTTTAATTTCACCAAGCTACGAAATAATTTTATTAAGGTTTTTAAAAAAGGAAAGATTAATTTTAGATACTTGTAATTACAATTTATAAATTACAATTATAAACAAACATTGCCTGACTATAATTTACAATTTTTAATTTTAGATTTATTTGATATTAACTGACTTACAGATTACAATAATTTACAACTATAGTTTAGGCTTACAAAGCGTAGTTTACAATTATACAGATTTAAACGTAAAAATTACAAGACTTTTATTACAGTTGCTTTACAATTAATAGTTACAATTTTTAAAATATAAATTACAATGCTAAAAAAACTTATCTGTCTTTAAATTTAGTAAGCATTAGTTGAATTATAGATTACAATAATTTACATCTATAGTCTACGTTTGCAAAGCGTAGTTTACAAGACTACACTTAAAGTTACTCTACAATTTATAGTTACAATAATAGACAAACATTAAACTAATAAAATGGGCTCTTAAATTTATTGTTTTTAATTAACATTGTATGAGTTAAAATTTACAGTTTACAGCTACCATATTTTTGATGTTGTAAAATGTACAAGAATTTAAAACTTTAGTTTACAAGTTTGGACTACAAAATACAGTTATTATTTTAAAATTACAGTTTACAATAACAATATACAACAACATGTAATGTTCTAGTAGATTATACATTTTGAAAATATAGTTTACAAGTTTAGTTTACAAATTACAGCTTGTAAGTTTACAATTTTTAGTTACACGCAGTTTTTTATGCAGAGGCAATTTACAGGTACTAAGTCACAATGTACAGTTTACAATAATTGTCATTTTGTAAAATTTACAGAAAAGAAACTTGCATGAGAATTTTTATTTAAGACTGTATTATTGTACAGTTTTGATCATACTGTTTACAAGACTAATTTATTAACTAAAGTTACTGTCCTTCTACAATTTACAGTTAGAATAGACAGTTTATTAGATTTACAAACAATAAACTATTAAAATAGATTCTAAAATTTATTGTTTGCAATTGACATTATAAATGTTAAAATTTAGACTTTGCAACTACCATATTTTTGATGTTGTAAAAGCTACAATAATTTATAACTATAGTTTACAAGTTCGGCCTAAAAAATACAGCTATTATTTTGAAATTACAGTTTACAGTAACAATATGCAACAGCACGTAATATTCTAGTAGATTGTACACTTTAAAAATATAGTTTACAAGTTTCGTTTACAAACCACAGCTTGTAAGGTTACAATTTTTGGTTACAGATAGTTTTATATATAGAGACAATTTACAATTACTAATTTAGAAAATGCAATAATTGTCATTTTGTAAAATTTACAGAAACGAAACTTACATAAGAATTTTAGGTTAAAACTGTAATATTGTACAGTCTTGATCATACAGTTTACAGGACCAATTTATTAACTACTGTCTTTACAATTACAATAGACAGTTTATAAAATTTACAAACAATATAGGTACTACTAACATAGGCTTTAAGATTTTTTGTTTACAATTGGCTCTGTACAAGTTAAAATTTACAGTTTACAAGTTTAAAGTACAAAATACAGTTATTATGATGAGAATTTAATTTATAGTAATAGTACACAAGAGTTGATGTTCTAGTAAACTTCACAGTCTACAAATACAGTTTACAAGTCTAGTTTACAAAGTATAGTTTTTAAGTTTACAATTTTTAGTTACAGATAGTTTTTTTTTTAGTAAAAACTATTTACAAAGTACAGTTTTACAATTCACTTATTTTTTTAAAGTTACATTTTGATATTTAATAATATTCTTACTTTTAACGCAATTTTCAAATAATATAATGCATTTGTAAACTGTGAAGTTTAAAATTTACAGTTACAATAAATAGTTTTTTTTATGTTGAAACAATTTTTAACTATAATTTATAAATTACATAATTTTTAAATACAGTTTACAAGTTACAGATTTAAATTTAATTTTTACAGTTTAGGATTTTAATTTACAAATAACACTTACATAAAAAAATTAACACAGTTGTGTTTACAAATTACACTTTACAATATTTATTTAACATTTACAGATAAAACTAAATAGTTTATTATCTACAGTTTACAATTACGTTGGGATTAAACTTACTAGTCACAATTTATAAAGTACATTTTACAATTACTGTCATTTTACAACAAATTAAAGTTTAGAGAATAGATGTTTGCAAGATACAATTAAATAAGAATATTTTTAACATATTATTGTTTACATTTTACAACTATTGCCTTTACAAAGTACAGTTTACAATTTACAAGGACGATTACAATTTACATATCATAAAATCTATTTTTTTATACTTGACACACTTTACAAATATATAAAGCATTTGTAAACTGTCTAAAATATAGTTTACTGGTCTAGTTTACAATTTACAGCTAGAATAGATAGTTTTTTATGCATAGTTGTAAGTTATAAAATATAACTTTACCTGATTTTTATGTAAATAACTAACTTACAATTTACAAAAAAGGTTTAGAATGTTTTTTATTACCAAACTCTTCATATAAATGCATATTAACTTAACCTACTTGATTATAAAATCCACAACCCCTTCATAAATTTCCTAATCAAATAACTCCGGTTACAAACCACTCTAGTCTCATTTAAATAATAGACCAGATACCGGAAACGTCCGGTTAATTACAAGTTTACTCAAATATAGCAACAAGTCGGGTTTAGATAACCTTTTAAATAATCAATAGAGCGAGTGAAAAAAATTAGAGCAAATTTGAGAAAAGGGGAGGTTAGGACACGCCTACTTTGAAATAACTTTAAGATAATAACAGAGATGGGGAAAATTTTGTCGAAGTCTGTAATTTGTGATTGTCGAGTCAGCAAATTTAAAATTTTTTTGCGTATAATAGGGTTATAAATTTCGTAAATTTTATTAAAGCTTGTTTGACCATTGGAATTTTTTTTCCAAACTCTAGCTCTAATAGCCTCTATTCATCATTTTTCTTTTGTTATCTGACTGCTATCGATTACTACAATTCGTTACCTTTTGACATAACAAACACATAAAGTTTTCTAAATATCAGAGTTGTTTTTTTTGCTTGCAATCGTAGAGAATTAGTTCAAACTTCCTGTTTTTGCGCTGCTCACGCTTTTTCTGAGCTTAGATTATATTCGCGTTTGAAAATTGAGATTGATGCATCCATTAGGGAAATCCACCACTGGGTTATTGTAATTGAAGTGGAGAGAACAAGTTTAAAAGCGAGGAAGGCACCCATGACCTATATCTATCTCATTTTTTTGTTTAAATTTGATGAAAGTATCTTTTCTTGAAGTAGGGGAATTTTTTATAAACAATTATAATAAAAATAATTGTCAAATCTACAAGATTAATTAAAATTTTAATATTACAGTGGCAAAGCGCTTTCGGAAGCTAAAGTTTCATCTTCAGTGCCTAACAATAACAATCTAAAATAGAAAGTTATACAATAAGTTGAAAAAAACTTACTGATTTTTTATCAAAACGAATTAAATATTAAACCATAAAGATGTACAGTAAAAATAAAATAAAACGGTATTTTTAGTTTAATACTTTCTGAATGATTTGAAGAAAATAATAAAGATAAATAGATAAATAAATAAAGCAACAAACCATTGTTTATTAATTCGTTTTGACAAAAGATTGGTAATTTTTGTTGTTATTGTTAGGCACTGCAGATGGAACTTTAGATTTCGAAGGCGTTTTGCCATTAGAATAAAATAATTTGAATTAAATTTGTAACTTTGACATTGATTTTGATTATAATTATTTATTTTATTGTATTTGAAGTTATGACAATTGTGTGAAGGAAAAAAAAAAAGGTTGATCATGCTGTATCAATCGTCGCCGTTGAAGTAAAGTTATGAACAATCATGTGTGACAATGTGGGCGGCTTTTTCAAGGTCGATCGAAATACTCGTCGCCTTCTTCGAGTATTATTCCGCAAGGTAAGAAAGGAAATTTTTGTTTTGTTATTTAAATTATTTTATTTTTCTCTGAGAGTTGTTTGGAAGAATTGTAATTTAGAAAGTTAGAGCGAAAATACGGTTCTTTGAAAGACGTAAACAACTTGTATGGATCGGCGAAGTAACAACTCTTACCACACAAACAGTCTATTTTGACTAATTTGTTATTACATTGAAAATGCGAAAAACAGCTACAAATCATTGAAATGTGGTTGTTTTGGCGTTGCGATGCTAACGGTGCACTTCCTGGCGTCGACGTCGTTAGGTAAAAGCGATTTTTATTTCCGGTGTCTCCGGTGTTTTCCAGATGATTTTTTTTCATTATTAATTTTTTAAAATTAATAATGGAAAAGAAGATTAAATTTCTAGGTGTAGAGTTTTAAAAAAACTGTTGATATTTGTCTAAATCTATTATATGTTTTTTTAAATTATTAATATCTAGATCTACGAAACGCTAAAATTATCTAGATTTACAAACAAACATTTACTATTCTATGTAATTTGTTTAAGCTAGATTTTGAATGGTATGTAAAATTGTCTAAATCTACAACAAGAACAGTTTAGATTTTCTATTCTACATCTATAAAGAATAAAAAAGTTAAAAACTATGTAGATCTACAAATACTATTTAATTTTTTTAAAAAAAATTACACTAGTTTTACGAAAAGCGAAAACTATATAGATTCACAAAAAACAACTATATTCTGTGTAATTTGTTTTATCTACAGTTTAATGTTTACTATGAAAAACCTGTCTAAATCTATTGTATAAAAAACAGTTTAAATTTGCTATTCCCTATCTATAGAAAACAAGAAAGTTATAAATCTACTAGAATTTTTGAAAAATATTAAAAACTATGTAGATCTACAAAATTTTTAAAAAATTTGTTACCTTCTAGATCTACGAAACGTGAGTACTATCTAGATTTATAAAAAAAAAAACAATTACATAGAACATTTATATTTTGTGTAATTCGTTTTCTGTAAATTTTAGTGTTTGATGTATGAGATCCTTTCTGAATCTATAAAAAAAGAAAACTGTTTCAATTTGTTATTCTATAGCTGTAGAAGATAAAAAGGTTAAAAATCTATTAGAAGTTTTGAAAAATTCTAAAAACCATGTAGTTTTACAAGAACTATTTAATGTTTTGAAAAATAGTTATTATCTATATGTACCACACGTAAAACAATTTAGATTTTTTAGAAAAACAATTTTCTACAGTCTTTATCTAGATCATCTACTTGGAGATTTATGTTGTTATTATTATTTAATAGATTTATGGGCTGCTTTCAAGTTGAAATAATACCGGTAGTATCTTCGTTTCCATGGAAAAATAAACAAATTCGAGGCTGTGATTTGCTGTTGTCATGGAAAAGTATTAAAATTTGCGATAGTACTGGTATTATCTCAACTTGAAATCAGCCCATGAGATACCTATTAAACTAGATTGTTTTTACAATTTACAAATCTAGATGGTTTCTTGTTTTTTGTATCTAAATCACAATTTCCAATTTTCTATTGTTACAATTATAATTGTTTAACGGTTTTTAAATCTACCTGTAGATAGTTTTGACGATTTGTTTACGTAATTTTTATAGATATAGATGGTATTTGCAAAGTAAAATATTTTTTGTAATTAGTTTGTTTACACATAGATGCAAAATTATTTTTATAGAACTAAACTAATTGAGTTTTTGTTCTATTACCAGAAAATATGTTATTTGATTTATCTAGATTTAAATGTATTTAGATGTATGAAAAGAGAAATCAGTTTAAATCTGTCAAAAAATAGAAACTTTTAAAATTTATTAGCATTTTTAAAAAATGGAGAAAAAATAAACCAATTTGTCAATATCTAGATGTACAAAACATAAAAACTATCTAGAACTACAAAAAAAAACAGTTACTGTGTTTTAAATCATCTACTTAAAGATCTATTTCTATCGATTTTGATAGATCTAAACTGTTTTAAAGATCTACAAATTTATGTGTTTTTCTTGTAGATTTAGATGAGATAATTTTTGGAAAATGTATTATATTTAAATAGGTTTTATTACATTTCTCAAATTTTAAACTTTCTATTGCTTCAAATATAGATTGTTTGGATTTTTTTACTCACATACTCTTTCACAGATATAGATGGTTATTGTAAAATAAAATAGAAGAGACAGTTTTTAGAATTTATTTTTACACTCATAGATAGATACAGAAGAATAGATTTAGATTCTTTTCTTGTCTATCTAGATGATTTTGCACAAAACGCACAAAGTTTCAGATTAAATAAATTTAGATGAGTTTATTGCCGATTTTGATAAATCTCAATTGATTTTTAACAAAATGTGGTTAAAGTTTTTATTAATTAATAAATCTAATAGCATTGTTATTTAATTAAATATATATTTACATAAATTTTTAACGATTTTTTATAGATTTTCATACATTTTAACGTATTTCTGTTATAGAAGAATTCTGTTACTACAAAATATTGTATTTTATCTAGATTGTTATGTATGCTATAAATACTATCTAGTTCTATGGAAAGAGAAAACAATCTCTAGAAAATTTAAAAATATACTAGCGTTTCTATAAAATGTTGAAAATCATGTAGATCTGTGTGTACTACTTGAAAATCTATTTCGTTATTTTTATTTAATAGATTTAGATTGTTTTCTTGTTTTACAAATTTAGATTGTTTCGATTTTGCAAATTTTGAAGAATTTTTAATATTTAAATTGTTTTTAATCATATTTTACAAATTCTAGATTGTTTTGCATTTTTCAGATATAGAAGATTATCACGATTTTCTTTTGTATTTTTTTAATAATAATTGTAAATTTATGTTTGCAAAGTAGTAAATTTTTTCGTAATTTTTGTTTTGTTTTGTTACATCTAGATGATTTTTTCAATTGTAAATTACAAATTTAGATCAAAACAAGGCGTAAACAACTCGAATACCTCCAACTTTCTATTTTTAACAAATTTGTTATTACTTCAAATCGCCAAAAACAGCTACAAATCACTAAAACAGTTTCCGAGTTTAGTAATCTTGGCGTCGCGACGTTTGTGGCGTCGCCAGGTGAAGGTGATTTGCATTTCCGGTGTTTTCCGGATGACTAATTCCGGTGGTAACTTACATATGATGATGACACGTTAAATTAACTGTCATAATGTTTAACTAACTTGTCAATAGCATGAGAATAGAGGATTGTTGTTAGTTGGGGTAATATTTCCTCTTCGTTTGATGTGATTTTAAAGGGTTGGAGGATTGGGAGATTTTAAAGGTAGAATAAATAAAAATAGTGGAGGGAAAACAATACGTTGTGATTGAAAAAAATGAAATATTATTCTGCTATTTGTACTAATTAGTGTATTATAGATTATGCATTAAATATGAGTAGAGTAATTAACAATGTTTTATATTAATGTAATATCTAATTTGTAATAATTTTTTAAAAATTAATAATTAGAAAGAATTTGGTCTAGATACTTTAAACAAAATTAAATTTATAATCATTTTGGTATTTTTATTTGATAGATTTAGAGTGTTTTTGTAATTTACAAATCTAGATGGTTTTCTTGTTTTCTAAATCTAGATGAGGTAATTTTCAAAAAAAATTTAATTATCTAAATGGCTTTTATATAACAGATTAAGATACAAACGTAGAATGTGTTGCATTTTTTTAGATTTAGATTCTAGATGGTTTTAGAACATTGTTTTTATAGATACATAGATCTAGAATAACAAACTAATCCTGAATCACGTTGAATCAAATCTGAATCGATTACAATTTCTCAATTCTCTTTAAAATTCTGCAATAATTAATAAACGTGTCGATTACAACCCTCGTCCTACCCCAGTTACAATTTACATTAGCACATAGAGTGGGGACAATGACTATTGATCCTTTCGGAGCAACTCGTTGCAATAAAACTAGTCCTAAACAAGCTTCTAGAAATTCACCTTTTTTAAACAAATTTTTAAAACACGATTTTTCCATTTGTGTTTTTCACCAACGATTTATTTGTATCATCGCTCAAACTGTTTTTTCTTCTTGCAATTAAAAGCCTGTCTTATTTTTTCGGAGATAAACGAGGAAATTGTAGAGTTTTGTTCAGTCTTATGTACCTTTCGGCTGAGTTTAGACTTGATTGATGATGGCTTAGATGAATTTACGAAAAGAGAAAAGGGGTTTCAAGCGAGAAGGTTAATCGACGAAAAATTAAATCTAGAAGAGAAATTAAAACAGTATTTAATCGAGTAATATTCTACAAGGACAAGGTTATTTATAAACGAGGTTTGAAGAAAAGCAAGTCGTGAATATATTACAGAAAAAATCGTTTTTATTTATACCGTTTGTATTATTTATGGCTTAGAAAATAAGTAGAAAGTTGATTTATATATATTTTTTTTAGAAAAATGAGCTAGATTTGCTTATTACAGTTTATAAATCACAACTACAGTTTATAATTCTGTGATAAAGATATGTTTTTTGTTTTGATTGTCATTCTGATTGCTAAATGACGTACTTTTACGCACTAGTGCGTAAAAGTGACATACTTTTAAGCACTAGTGCTCAAAAAAAACATTTTGTATTTTATTTATTTACTATAAACATGAAAAGTACAATTACTTAAGCCATCTTTCATGTCTTTTGAGTAATGTCATATCTGCTCTTGAATCTGCTAAGAGTGTTGCTGAACAAGGGCGAAAGCAGTGCCCGGTATATTCTTTTGCATATCATTTATAAAACGCTGTAACAAAAAATCTATATTACAATACGTTGGACCACTATTTCTTTAAAAAAAATATTTTTTTACAGCCTAAAGTCTCAAAACCAATTATTTACCACAACTTTCTCTCTAACCCTCTCCTTCTTTCTCTCACATCTACACCCTCCCTTTTCGTGTTTACTTTCACTAATTATCTGAATCCTTCCCTGTCTGTGACGCTTTCAAAAATTATTTATTTAATGTGAGCTTCCCTTTCTATTTAAACTTTCCGAAAATCATTACTAAAATTACACAATTTTGTTTCATGTCTTTTCCTTTTAATGGATACTACAGAGCACAGTTAGAGTAAGTAACTTATCAAACAAAAAAAAAAAACAATCTCGAATTGTACATTTTCCAGGACGACAGGAAGTCCACAAGCAAAATCGCCAGCTGGAAGCAGTGCAGGAGCTTTACCATCAGAAGCAAGAACTCCTACAGCTCCAGCAAACAAGGCACTTCAAAATGTCAAAGGGGACCATCCATCGGTAAGCCAGGATGTAAGCATGATCAATGTTTTTATTAACCTATTAACTCTTCTAAACACAGAACGTGTTAGCCTCTCGAATTGTTGCCACAATAACAACAATAAAAAATTGTTTGGTGGAGAAGTATCTTACTCTCGAGAAGTTTCGATGTCTTTTCCTAGTCTTGATCTGTTAATTGTCGTGTTAAAATGCATGAATATTAATGTAAATCGTTGTTAAATTGTAGGAAAAGAGAGGGAAAGTATGGAATTTTATTGAGTTTGTTTTAACAAAATAAAAAAACATTATAACAAATGACTAATTATTTAATTGTTACAGAAATTAGGTTTCTAAAGCTGTTTAAAAGCAGAAAATGCAATAAACGAGACGATGAATTAAGAATTTTCTGAAGCTTGTAGCTTTTATTACGACTAAACATCGGTAATTTGGGTCGGACTTATAAAATATAAAATAAAAATATTATTTAAATTTGGATATTTGATTTGCTTGACAAAAAATTGATATTAAGTAAAACTCAAAACTTTGAATAAAAAAAATCTGAATTAAAAAAGAGATAAACAATTTTAGTAAAATTTTAAACTATATTTCATCAAAAAAATTTACAAATACAATATCAAAAGATTTTTGTACTACAAATTGATAAATGGCGAATCTTTTTTTCGGACTTACCCTTAATCCGGATTTTCAGCGATGTTCTTGGAACCTACCCCCAAAACCCAATAAAACGAAAGGAATTTACGTTATAACGTTTATTTATTTTTTTAAAGGGGAAGTGGAAAGGGACTCTAAATAAAACGCGTGTTTATTATGAAATTAATTACAGTAGATACCTAAAATTGTTTATCTCTGGGCTATTTTTTAATTTTAAAATGTTAAAAATGAATTTGTTTAAACAAAACCGCGATAATTCTGTTTAATAATTAATAATAAATAAAGTACTTAGCTTTTGAGTAGCTGTGATGCGTCCTGTTTTCGAGTTGTTGCACTACTGACTGAAACAAAGAGAAATATCGGTAAATTTACAAAATAAAAAAAGCGATAAATGAAAAATGAGTTACTGTATTACATAAACTGCAATAACAAATTAAGAAACGAAAAATTGATTTAAACGTTTAAAAAAAATTGTTTTGTTTTTGTGTAAAAATTACAAAAATTATAAATAAACTTACCTTAAATATCTGTACATATTGTCTCACAAGAAACTGTACAAAAAAACTTGCTAATTTTAGTTATTTAAATAAATTACAGATTTTGTAATTATTTCAGTCAAATTATTTATTTTTATTAACAAATTAGTTTTAAAAACAACAGAAATAAATTATCGAAGTTAATTATAAACTTGTAGAGAATTTTAATTTGTAAACTACCAAACAAATTATGTTCATTATTCAAATAAACTTTATTTTAATTAAAAAAAAAACAGATCAATAAAATTCCATTTTTTCTCTCTCCCTCTTTTGTAACCCTTTCTCAATGTGGTTATGGTTGTTCGATGTACTCAACCAGCGAGAGTAGAGAGACTTTCATTCCAAACTTTTTTAATTAAACTAAACGTGTGATGAAACAATTTACTCAACGTCCATTTATTTAGTCTCTTTTACAATTTTTTTTTTAATTATTATTAAAATGTGATTTAAGCTAGTACTGGCATTGAAAACAATAGCAAAGACAGATCAAAGAGACGAAAGTGGAACACTAACAGGACGTTGCTGAAATTGCAAGCGCACACACAAAGAGACAGCTTGCGGCTGTTATCAATTAAAGCTTTACATTGACAATGATGCCAACATGCTAAATATATACACGAAAGCACGACAGATTTTTTTTTTTAATTTATGGAAATTGTGGTGAGAATTTAGAGGCTGATTGCGGTGAGATATTTCTGAGAGAGAAATTTTTTTTGGGATTAAATTTTAAATTTTTGAGGAGATTGAGGCGAGACTAGGGGAAATTTTTTCAAATATTAGGATTTTTAATGTTTGAAGAGACAGTAGGGACAATGGCCGGTTAATTACTGGGGTTTTTGAGCGCCTGAATGGATTTTTCAGACAATGAAATCGTGAAAATCTGAAAAAAAAATGTTGGTAGCTAAACATGTAATTTTTACGGTTAAATTACAATTTCTAGTTGAACTGTAATTACAATTATAAATTTCAATTTACAATAGTTTAGAACTTGCAGTTTATGAGAAATACTTTTGCAATTTACTGTTTATTTTTACAGATTACAATTTGTAACTACAGCTTGTAATTTACCGATTATAATTTACAGTTTTTTGATATCGATTTTAGCTGATAAAAGACAGTTTACAATTTATTGTTAACACTTTACAACTTATATTTAACAGTGCTTTACAAATTACAATTACAGATTAAAATTTGCAAACTGTGATTTAAAAAAATATATAAATTACAACCTACAGTTTATGAGAAACATTTTTATAATTAACTAGTTTACAGCTTGTAATTTACCCATTACAATTTGCAGTTTTAAAACACAGATTTCACCTCATAAAACACAATTTACAATTTTTTATTTACACTTTACAACTTACAACATTTAACAGCATTTTACAAATTACAAACATGTTGTAATTACAGTTTAGTTTATCAATTATAATTTACAGCTAGTAGTATTTTACAAACTACAAATTATATGTTGTACAATCTAGTTTATTAGTTACAATTCGCATTATTTAAACTATAGTTTGTCGGCTTAATTTTTAGCTGATAAAACATAGTTTACGATTTTTTTATAACATTTTATAGCACATAGTTTACAAATTTAGTTTAAAGTTTACAAACTGTGCTTTTAAAATGTAGTTTAGAAGTAATGACTTACACTTTACAACTTACAACTTGCAGTAGTTTACAAATGAACAAACTACATGTTGTAATTATAGTCTAGTTTACTAATTATATTTTACAGCTTTTATACTATAATTTCAGCTTGTTTTCAGCTTGGTTTAAATTTCAGCTGATAAGACAACTGTTTACAATTTTTATTTACAATTTACAACTTACAACAATTAACAGTACTTTACAAATTACAAACTAAATGTTGTAATTACAAATTTAAGTTTGCAGTTAGTAAATATAAAATAATATAGTTTACAACTTACAAATTATAATTTACAATAGTTTATAACCTGCAGTTTATTACAGACTTTTTTACAATAAACTTTTAATTACAATTTATCAATTTTCTACTGTGTTTAGTTTACGGATTACAATTTACAGTTTCTAAATTATAGTTTTTTTGGCTTAAATTTTAGCTGATAAAACACAGTTTACGATTTTACTTACACTTTACAGCAGATAGTTTACAAATACATAAAGAGTACAAACTGCGTCTTTAAACTGTGGTTTACAATTTATGGCTAACACTGTATAACTTACAACTAGTAGTAGTTTACAAACTACTAATAATTACAGGTTGTAATTACAATCTAGTTTACTAATTACATTTTACAGTATTTAAACTCTAGTTTGTCGGCTTAATTTTGAGCTGATAATACACAGATTACGATTTTTTACATTTTGTAGCAAATAGTTTACAAATACAGTTTAAAAAGTACAAACTGAGCTTTTAAAATGTAGTTTAGAATTAATGACTTACACTTTACAACTTACAAGTAGCATTAGTTTACAAATATAGAAGCTACATGTTGTAATTACAGTCTAGTTAACTAATTACATTTTACAGTTTTTATACTATAGTTTGTTAGCTTAAATTTCAGCTGATAAGACACAGTTTATAATTTTAATTACATTTTATAGCACTTAGTTTACAAATACATTGTAAAGTTTACAAATTGTGCTAGTATATTTTACAATTTAAAATCTACAATTTATGTTGTAATTACGGATTGCAATTTGTTGACTGTAATTACAAATATAGTTTTTAAATTACATTTTGCAATAGTTTACAGTTTACAGTTCATAAAAAACGTTATTACAATTTACTGTTTATTAATTACTATAGTTTAAATTTGTAATATACATTTTTTATAGTTTACAAACTGTTATTATAAATTATAGTTTATAATTTACAGTTTTCTATCTAAACTTTTTGATTGTCATTTTATGAATACGAAATAATTACAGCTAATAGTCTAAAAACTGCAGTTTAATATTGTAATTTACAATTTTTCAAAAAACAATAGTTGTTAGTTTACAAATTACAAATGACAGTATATAAGATCTGCATGTTGTAATTACAAGTTATAAAAAACATTGTAAAACTGATGTAGTTTACAAATTATAAGCGTAACACTTATTTACAATTGTTTACAAATAATTTTTTAAAAGTTACATTTTGCTGGTACTGATTGTAATTTACAGATTTCAAAGAGTAGTTTAAATCTACAGTTTACTATTCACTTTGTAATTTACAAATTAAATTTTATTAAATACAAATTACAATTTGTAATTTACATTTTACAGCACATAATAAACAAATTACTATTTATAGTTTACAAATTGTTTGTACATTGTTTTTTTAAATTTGTTATTACTACTTGTTACAAAACTGTTATTTTGTATAAATAATTATAATTATTTAATTAAAAATTTAATTATTTGTTTTAATAATTTTGTGATACTTTACAGATTACAGCTTATAAAATACACTTTATAATTATTTGTAATTTACATTTTACATGGTTTTGTAGTTTAGGAAGTAAGATATATGTAATTTACAAAAAATATACTACAATTTAGTTGTTTTTTTACGAGTATATTTTACAATTAATAGTGTACAAATTACAAAAACATTGCACAATTTACAAGTTATTACAATTTAAAAAGTGCTGTGTTTTATTAAAAATTATTTTAATTTACAATTTATTATTTACAGTTTTTTTTTTATATCTATGAAATTGGTCATAAATGGACATTAGATAATGCTGCATTGTTTCAAAACTAAAATAAAAACAACTACTCCTTGGACAAAAGTTTTGACAAGCATTGAATTACTTCACTTTGGCTGCTTCACCAGCTAATGCTTGTAATGTAAACGCAGACAAAGCAGATCGTAAATTAATTTCGGGATTTATGCTCTGAATCTTATCTGAAAAGTAGTTTTTATCAATCTTTTTTAACTAGGTCTGCAGTTTCCTGGTTCTGTATGCTGTATTTGGCTTTTTTACTGTAAAACACAAATTAACTCGTTTCGACTTATCACAAAAGTAATTAATTGCTCATTTTGAAATACCAATATTTGTTGATTTAACGAATCGAAAATAACAGTCTAAATAGAACGTAATTTGTCATAAAATTACAAAAACAGTGTTTTCAATTTTGTTGAATAAATCAATCACATTAAACAGTTTTTATTAATAAAGCCAGTGATGCAGTAGTGAATATACATTTTTTTTTAAATTTATATCATACAGGAAATAACATTTTTCTTCCAAAATGTTTTGACAGAAAATCTAATATTTTTCTTACTAAAAACAAACAAAACACAAAATTGAAACACTTTTTTGTTGAAATATAATCGGAATTTAAACACGTTGCAGATCAACCGCTTTTCAAACTTTCATTCTGTTTATTTACACAAAAATTTTATGTTGATTTATTCATTAAATACGATTTTTCTTTCTAGAAAATTGAAAAAGTTTAAAACAATATGAGAACGTTAGATAAAAGAAAAATATATCAAAATAAATGACATGTAATTTGTGGAATATTTTTCAAATAGTCGGTATTGTTTTATTCAAGATTTTCAGTCACATAAAGTCTGAAATTGATTTTTAGAAATACAAAAAAGAGAGTAATTCAAATAAAAAAAATGTTATATTGTTTGAGTCTCAAAAGACTCGTAAAATGTATTCTCGAGGGCTTTTACCTCCTGTCCATATTAAATTATTTTTCATTTGATTTCACAGTTTGAAAAATTGAGAAACAAACAATAAAAGTTGACACAATTTAACTGAAAAAAATTTTTTTGTGAATAATTTGTTTTACACTGCAATCTACCTTGGATTTACCTCAGTTTTATCAAAATTTGTTTGAGTAAAAGCAAATTTTAATTGCTGAAATTCTCTTGAAAGACTTCAGCTTTAATTACCTTTTTTTTCTCAGAAATATCTCAAAAAAAAAACTGTTGACACATCTTTATGCTCCGACTTTCTCTCTACTAATTTTTTTTTGTTTTTTCTCTTCTTCTAGATGGCCTTTTTGCAAAACCGCTCCATATCTCTGGTGGATATGTATATTGACAATTCTGAACCATCAGAGAATGTTGGTCAAATTCATTTTTCTCTTGAGTATGACTTCCAGAATACGACACTTATCTTGAGGATAATTCAGGTGAGTAATTTGGTGGTTTTTTAAATGAATTATTTCAACGATTAGACTTTTAAATCAACGTCAAAGACGTCAAATGAATATTTGAACGTCGCGACGCGTTACTAAGGGAATACGGAAACCGGAACTGCTTTCGGACCGATAATTTTCAGACGGGTTTGTTCCGGGATACATCAAAAGGAGAAAAAAAAACCGAGAGAGGCGAAAAAGTGGAAATTTATTAAATGAGATTTTGGATTAGAAAGGGTGAGAGTATCATGGGTTTATTGCTTTTTAAAAAGGTTTTACTGGAAATATGGAAAATTGGTTTTTTGAAGGTAGTCTATTAAAACTTTTGTAAAGAAAATCCTGTTTTTTTAAATTTTGAGATTACAGTTTTTTTAAAATTACAATTTTTTGGAAAATTTTAGATGAGAACAACTTTTTTTAGTAAAATTATGCGCAAAATTTAAAATAGAAAACAATAAAATATGAGATTTTTGTGTTTTTGATTTTTGAGATTACATTTCTTTAATATCTCAAAAACTAAATGTCATTGAGAAACTTTAGTGGCAGGTTTATATTCTTAAGAAACTTCTAGTAGAGAACAACTTATTTCAGTACAATTGTGTTCAAAATTTAAAATGAAAATTAGCAACGTTTGAAATTTCTGTGTTTTTTATTTTTGAGAACACATTTTTTTAAATATCTCAAAGACTAAGCGTCGTAGAATAATTTTGGTGGTAGATTTGTATTCCTAAGAAAATTCCAGTTAAGAACAACTTATTTTTGTACAATTGTGCTCAAAATTTAAAATGGAAAAGAAAAAAAAATGAAATTTTTGTGTTTTTGAGTTTTGAGATCAGTTTTTCTTTAATATCTCAAAAACTGAATGTTGTAAAAAAAAATTTATTGGCAAATTTGAACTCCTAAGAAAATTCTAGTTAAGAGCAATATGTTTTAGTACAATTGTGCCTAAAATTTTAAATATAAAACAAAAAAATTTGAAACTTCTGTGTTTTTGAGTGTTGAGGTCACTTTCTTTTTAATATCTCTAAAACTGAACGCCGTAGAAAATTTTGTTGGCAGATTTAAACTTCTAGGAAAATTATAGATGAGATCAAGTTGTTTTTGTGCAATTACGCCTAAATTTTAAAATAAAAAGCAGTAAAATTTAAAGTTTTTGTGTTTTTCAATTTTGTGTTCACATTTTCTTTAATATCTCAAAAAGTAAAAGTCGTTAAGAAATACACCGTAAAATTGAGCTTTTTGATTGAATCAAATAACCAAATTAAGGATTTGACATTGCAAATATTTTTTTTTACTATTTTATTACCAAAATGGTAAATGTTGCGTCATGCTGTTCCATAAGAATTGTTAACATCTTTTTTTGTGTCAAAGTAAATTACTTCTAATTTTTGTACTTTTGTTCTGAAGTAGTAATTTTAGAAAGGATAAATTATTCGTTGAAAGCTTTTGTTTGATAACACGCAAGAGGATAATTATTGTAAGTGATGTAGAAAGAAAAAAAAAGAAACGAAATGCAACAGTTTGGTGGTTAAAAATAGAAAGCTTGAATGTTTTATCTAAATCTAAATTATTTATTTTCTATAAGATAGTATCACAAATTTGTTTAAAACGCATTTTAAATTAATTTAAAGAAAAATTTCGAACAACTAAAGTGATTTACAAAGTAGCAACACGTAACTAATTGGTAATTACAGGAACTGTTGTCTGTAATTGAAAAGTTTTGACCAGAAACTATCCAATACGGTTTGGTTTAATAGTTTTAAACTCATTAGGAATCGTGCTTTAATAGCTAACGATGGAATTTTGTCACAACTTCTCTTCTTAACTCTTCTGAAGGAAAACTTTTAAAATTCAATTAGTTGAGATGTACGTTATGATGAAAATTGCTAAATAGTTGAAATGTAATTTTCAACTTTTGAAGCTTAAGCTCTATTACATTTTTTAACAAAAAAATTTAGAAAGCATCGTGAAAAAAAATTAGAATTTTATTTGGAAAAGAATTTGTTTTAATATACATATTTTGGAAGAAATTTGGTTAAAAATTGTTAAATTTTAATTATTCTACAATTTGTTGTTGGGATATCGTTGAAAATTTTTTGCTCGATTGGTTGTTTTTTATCAGTTTACTTTGCCTATTTTCACGACGGTAGGTTACTGTTACTGGTTGCTACGTGTAATAAAACGGTAAGTAATTCACTTACCGTTCAGTGAACGGTAAGCAATTAAATCTAAAAAAAAAACAATTTTGCGATTTATTTATTAAAATTAAATGTACAATTATTATAATTAATAGTAGTAATACCACTCGCATTTGAGTTTCTAGTGTTAATAGACAAACATAAATTGTTGTAATAGTCCACCAACATCGCTGTGTAAAATTTTATGAGCAAATTCAATTTTGTTTTGGAGGGAATCTTCCTCGTAACTCTCGGCCACCGTTGATGAACGCCACCCACCATGTCTTTTTAGTCTCAACACATCAACTCCGTTATTCGCGAAAAGTGTAGCCGATGTGCGTCGAAACGAGTGTCCAGTAAAACCTTCAGGGGCTTGCAACTTTAAATACTTTGCAATTTTTGACGGCCAGCCTCCAATTGTGCCTTTTCCTGTGACTTGCCTTGTGCATTTGCCATTTCGATAGTTTAGAAATAAATGATCTGACGTTGGGTTGTTTGGTCGAATTCTTATGTATTTTCGAAGTATTTCCAAATAATAAACTGTTTCATTTTCTTTATTAATAACTGTGAACGTTCGCTGAATATTCGTTTTTGTATTTGGAATATTTACTATAAACATTTCTTCATGTTCTTCTATGCCACTCATTTTAATATTGTACAATTCCTCTCGTTTACAAGCGCCCGATACTCCCAATATCATTGCTACCTGCAAATATATTGTTTCCCTAGAACTCAGATGTACCACCTCATCATCTACAACATACCTTTTGAATTAAAAATTGTTCGTCTGGTGCTTCATTCAAGAATTTTTCCATGTCTTCTTTGGTAAAAATTTTAGCCTTTTTAGGCCGATATCCAATATTTTTTCTCTTAAGATAAGCAATTAATGTAGCAAACTTAGAAATATCGATAGCATCATGGAGAAAAATTGTACTCTTCAGCATAGAATACTCCGCCCATAAACTGCCTGCGGCCTTCAAGTGTCCACTTCTCACCACAAAATACGCTAACAAGCTCTTTTCATTTACAGAAATCTTCTTTGCTTCACGCCATTTCTTAAACAACTTGTATGTCTGTTCATATCGGGCTTTAGATTTTTCTGGAATTATTGTCGAACATCCTTCTTGCCAAGCGTCTTCTAAATCATCCGGTAGATCATCACTATCGCTCATATTTGCTTCGAAAACGGAACCACAAAACAGAACTATGTAGGAATGATTGTATCAAAAAGACAATTTTACTTGTTTGGAACAAAACCATAGCAACCATGGAACAGCCACCCAAAGTTTTCAGTTTCAATCTTCCCGATTATAACAAATGTATTGATATAAATTATTATTATTATTATTCTAGAAACTCCAATCGCGCAAAAAACGTTATAAGCATGTCGAACGTTAAGGATTACCGTTCTCAGACAATAATTGGAGTCATCGCTTCGCCTCTCCGCCAAACAATTGTCTTCGAACGGTAAGCATTCCTTACCGTTCTCCATACTTAATATACTATAGTAGTTAAAAAAAAGAAAAAAAAATTTAATTTATTCATTTATTTAACAAAATTTAAAATATTTTATGTAATGACAATACCAAAAATTATTTAAAAGACAAAAGAAAAGTCAAAAACTGTTTAACTTTTAAAATTTCGACTTTTACAATAACGATTTATTTAATATTTCAAAAAATAAAAGTTATATAAACAATCTCACTACAAATTTTCAGTTTTTGTAAAATTCTACGTAAAATAAATAATTCAAGTTAGTTAAAAAATAAATTGTTAAAATTTTGTAATTTTGACTTTTGCAATGATATCTTACCTGATATCTCAATAAATATAAATCGTAGATAGAATATGATTACAAATTTGGACTTTTTATAAAATTTTAAGTAAAATAAAGATTGAATATTAGTCAAAAAGCACAGAAAAAAAACAAGAAACGGTTAGAATTATGACTTTGACATTTCAAAAATTTAAAATAAAAAAAATGTTGACAAAATTAAATTTTTGGTATAATTTGGTATAAAAATAATCTATTTTAAATTTATGTTGTTTAGAAGTCAAAAAATAAATTAAAAAAACTTAAAATTTTGTATTTTTTTAGATTTAGAATTACAGTTTAAATTTCATATTTCGAAAATTGATACAGAAATTTTTGACAGATTTAAATTTTTTATTAAATTACATTTTAATGAAATTTATTATAATAACAAAATATTTTAATTTTGAGATTTTGACTTTTTGATCTACATTACAATTAATATCTTAGAAACTAAAAGTTGTAGAAAAATTCTATTAACAGATTTGAAATTATTGTAAAATTTTATGTAAGAAAATTTTGCTTTTAAACGAATTATATCAAAAAACAACAACAAAAAATCAAGAAAATGACAAGTTTTTGACTTCCTAAATCGAGTTTTATTTTTTATCTCAAAAGCTAGATGTCGGCATAAATTTGTTGGTTAATAGTTTAAAAAATTTTAAAGATTTTTTTAAATAAACAATAATTTTGATGTAATTTTGTCTAAAAAAAATCAAAAGAAAATCGAGAAAATTTTAAAAAATTTTAGATTTTGACTTTAATATTTAAAGTCACGTTTGAAACTACAAATTGTAGATAAATTTTATTAATAGAAAATTTTTAGAAATTTTTGGATAAAAAACAATAAAATTTAAAAAAATTTAAAGATATACAATTTTATTTTTTGAAATTACGTTAAGAACAGTAGGTATCTCAAAAACTAGAAACTGTAGAAAAATGTTGTTAACACAATTAAAATGTTCAGAAATTTTTGAATAAAACACAATAATTTTAATTTTATATGGCCTAAAAAACAAAAGAAAAACGAGAAAATGTGGAAAAATTTTGGATTTTGTTTTTTAAAATTTTATCTCAAAAAATAGAAATTATAAAAAAATTCTATTAATAGATTTGAAATTTTTAAAGATTTTTGAATAAAAAGCAGTTTTTTTATGTGATATTGCCTAAAAAAAATAGAAAAATTTAAGACTTCTAATTTTGACTTTTAAAATCACATTTAGAACAATATCTCAAAAACAACAAATTGTAGAAAAATTCTGTTGGCAAATTAAAAATTTACAGAAATTCGTAAATTTGCCTAAAAAACAAAAGAATATTAAAAAAATTTAGAAAGATTTAAAATTTTGAGTTTTAAAATCACATTTAGGACAATTTCTTAAAAATTACAAATTATAGAAAAATTCTGTTAACAGTTTTAAAATTTTCAAAAATGATTGAATAGAATACGACAATTTGAGTGTGATATTGTCTGAAAAACAAACGAAAATCGAGAAAATTTTACAAGATTTTAGATTTTCACTTCAAAATTCACATTTAGGACAGTATCCCAAAAACTATAAGTTGTAGAAAAATTCTGTTGCTAAATTTAAAGTGCTCTGAAATTTTTGAATAAAAAACAGTTTTTTTAAATGTGATATTGCTTTAAAAAACAAAAAAAAATCGAAAAAATTTTACAATCTCGGTATTTGAGCAATATCTCAAAAATCGGAAATTTCAAAAAACACAAACACAATATAATTAGCTGCTAAAAGAGTCTACAAAAGCCGCAATAATACAAAAAAAATGTTTTTCATTTCAAAAGTGATCTTTTCGAAATAAACCCATCTGTATGTACATCCATAATCCAAATCCTTCAGGATTAAAATCCAGCAAACTCCTGGTTATATGCAATACATAAAGGTGTCGAAGGTCGTCCAGTGTAATCGATGCTCGTCCGCTCCGTTGATCCGGGCCGACTGTGATTTAATTTGATCCTTTTTCTTTTTTTTTATATTTGACCTTGTCCTTTTGTTCCAGGGCAAGGAGTTACCAGCTAAAGACCTATCAGGAACCAGTGATCCTTACGTTCGTGTCACTCTCTTACCGGACAAGAAACATCGTTTAGAAACGAAAATCAAACGACGCACACTCAATCCCAGATGGAATGAAACGTTCTATTTTGAAGGATTTCCTATACAAAAATTGCAATCACGTGTTCTGCATTTGCACGTTTTTGATTATGATCGATTTTCAAGGGATGATTCTATAGGAGAGGTCTTCTTACCGCTATGTCAGGTAATTATTTTGTGAATAAGTCAGTTTTAATTCTTACGTGAGGATGACAACTTTGTTGTCGAAAAGCGCGTTTTTTTAACTTACCGTAACGGTTATTTTTTCAGTTTTATATAAACACAATAAGGAAATCTGTTAAAACATTGCAACATTTCTTAAATTACCAAATCGCAAATTTTTTTTTTTCTTTTATCGTTGTTTTAAATCAGGCATCTAGCAAATAATTTGTAAATTATTAAACGCTATAAAAGCTGCAAGTTGTGGCTAAAAGCTGTTTTAAAGCGTTTTTACTTTCAAAAAAAAGAATTGAAGTTACCTCAATGTTTAAGTGGCTTATGACGTTTTTTATGACGTTTTATTAAGCGTTACCAACCCGAAAAAAAAAATTGTTTTAGTTACTTTTTGCGACACTCAAATCGGTGTTACAGCGGCAATGTAGAAAAACTATATTTTCCACATTTTGTGACCTCATTTTCACGAATCAACAATTTGGAAAAATTGAATTTGTGTTATTTGAAAGTTTGTACGAATTGGATGAGTATTTATTGAAGTATTTTCGGTGTTTACGTTACAAACTTTTGAGAAAAATACTCAATTTTAGTGATTTTGTGTTTTAAACCAGAAACTAGATCGTTAATTATTTTTTGTGAATGAAATCTTGGCCCTAAAGCGTATTTTATAGAGTAATAAAAGCTCTTAATTGCACATTTATCACCCCTATTCAAATGAGTGCTTTAATGGGGAAAATTAGTTATAAATTGTAAATTGGTTAGTTAATTTTATGAATTTTTCAAATTTTGATAAAAGATTAACAAAATATTTTTGAGAAAAAATTTGAAATTTATTTTATATTTGACGTAACAAATTTATATAGATCAGTTATTTACCTTTTTTTCTTAAAAAAACTAAATATTTTTAATAAATTTTTGTTTGTTTAATGTTTGACTGAAACAGAGAATTTTTTTTTCGATTTAAAATCTCAAAATTTTAATTTTTAAGACGCTATTTTTGACAATATTTTAAAAACTAGAAGTCGTAAAAAAATTTTGTTTAGAAATTTTGTTTTCTTGTAAAATTTGAGACAAAACTAGTATATTAATGAACGCGTTTTAAAAAGTTAACTTTGTAGCACGAACTTAAGTTTCTAAAACGAGCGCGAAGCGCGAGTTTTTATCAAAAATGAGTACCACAATGACTTGAGAAATAATTTCTTTATGATATTTTTTTTATTTTGCGCGTTTTACGTGATTTTTAAGTAAAAAAGTTAATTTTTTACTCTTTAGGGAATTTTGCGTTAATACGTGATAATTGGTCATGTCATGAAAGTGTCAAATGTTTTTAAATTTGTACAAAATTCTGTGTAAGTAACTCACAAATAGTTCTTTTTTACTTACCGTCCAATTAGCATAAACACCGTAAAGAAAATCTCCAAAAACATTGTAAAATTATTCTTAAATTACCAAACTAATTGCAGTATTTAGCGATTCTTTTCATCATTATTTCAGACCAAGCAGTGCTATATACTCATCTAGCAAATAACTTGTAAATTATTAAACGCTATGGGGGTTGTAAATCGTTAAAGTAGTGGCTGAAAGCTGTTCTAATTTCAAAAAAAAGTTGAAGTTATCTTACTGCAGCCGCCGCTTGTCCACCCCATTTTTAAATGTTTTGGATTTTGTAAAATAAAACATTTTTATTAAATTATTTATTTATTCTAATTTATAACAACAATTTAAAATCCATTTTATTTTATTTTAAGACGTTTTTATACTGATAAATTATCTAAGTAGAATAGTCATATTTTCTTTTATTTTTATTCTTGTTCTTGTTGTTCTCCTTGTTGACTTCCTTGAGCAAATGCCGTCATGATGAGACTGCATAGAAGAAAAGCAGCAATAGTGGCGACCTATTTTTATAAATAAATTAATAATTATTTATTTATAGTTTGGTAATAAACATGTAATTTAATGCCACGGTTGTCAGATCAAAGCCAAACAAAGCGTTAAATCTGTTATATTGCAAAAAAAATTTGCCGATTGTTTTAAATTAATATTACATTGACTAAACAGTAAATACTGTCAATTAAAAAATTAATAAAAAAAATACTTACTTTGAGATATTTAAACATGTTGCAAAATTCGATTGTTGACTGTTTTAAACTGATTTTTACTGTTATTTGCTCTTGTTTTTATACAGAAAAATTTACATTTTTGGCTAATAAAATATTAATTTTGTTTTTAAATCATAACCTAATTACATTTTTGAATTTTATTATAATTAAATACTATCTTAATAGTGGCTTATCGGCAATAATTGACATATTTTTTTTTTGCTAAATTGCTAAAACCAACGAATTTTTGATTTTAATTCAATTTTCAGTAGTATAATGAACGTTTTATGATTAAACGAAATGGATTTTGTTCGGATAAATAAATTTCTTAATTAAAAAAAAACGTTTTATTATAAAAAATTCTCTTAACCGGTACTTTTTAAATTCAAACACACCAAATATTCGTTGAACTGAACAAAATCGAATTTCCGTCTGATTAAATAATCACGTAATTTGTGTTTTTTATCAAGCAAAAAATGACTTCAACAAAAAACTGATTCTATTTTAATCAAAAAAAATCAATAGAAATAAATTTGTTATCAGAGGATGACATAAATAGTTAAATTTGTAACAATATCCTGTCTTGTTGAAAATGATTAATGTCTTTATCCATACAAGCCTTTATAATGTTTTTTAAATTGCTTTAGGTGGTGTTGTTATCAGAAAATTTCGATTTGATACAAACGTGATAAAGCAAATAAAAATCGAAATTAACTTAAATTATTTTTGACAGTATTACAAACATAACAAGTTTAAATTGTGTCCTCGTAATTACGAAATGCAATTAGCAATTAAACCAAGTTTCTACACAAATTTGTAATTTTTCAAGATTAAAAGCAATTTGGCTTAAAAACTTAATTAAATTTATCGTATAGTGCATCTGCATGAATATGAAACATTAACTCTATCAAAACTTTAGTGAAATTTTGAGATTATTAGAAATTTAAAACGATTTGTGGTTTTTTAGGATTCTGAAAAAAAATAAAATGAAAAAATCAAAATTTTGAAATTAGCTCAATTTTTTTTGGAGATTTTGAAAAAATGTTATCGAAATAACTACTACTAATTTAGAATTTTATAAAAAAAAATTAAATCAGTAAAATTTAGTTTTTGACGTTGTCTTTTGATCAACATTAAATAAAAATGAAATTTTTCTGCTTTAAATTTATTAAGAAATTTAATAGAATTTTTCTATAATGTTTCTAGATCTATAAAACAAACAATCTTCTAGATCTACTACGATTAAAATTTGTTAAGTTAGATCTACCACTAAAATTTTGCGAAAATATGAAAAAATAAATTTTACTTGTACTAATTTTTTACAAATTCTTCTAGATCTATAAAACAAATATTCTTCAAGATCTATTCGTACTAAAATCTGTTAATCCAGCGCAGTTAATAATGCCTAGAATTTTATTAAAAATAATCTAGATTTGCCTACCACTTATACTACAAACACATTTAGGTTTATAAAAATCTATCATTGAAATAAAGAAATCTTCTAGATCTATTTGTATCAATTTTGTTAAAAAATTGAACCAGATTTAGCTTAATTTACTAAGCAATAATGAATAGATCTACAATAATTACTAGATGTACAAGATTTTAAAAAATATTTTTAGATCTAGATCTAGCAAACTGTAATGAGTTCAAAATTGTTTTTATTAATTTTAGAAAAAATCTACTAAATTTTTAAAAAATCGAAAAGGTTTTCTCACTGTCTAGATCTAGATTTCTAGATGCATTAATGGGAAATGTATAAATATTTCTGAATTATTAATTAATAGATCCAGATTAGTTTGAAGAGGATAATAATTAATAGATCTACAAGATTTAAAAAAAAATAGATTTAGCAAACTAAAAATTGATCTAAAACGGTTTTTATTAGATCTAGCTGAAAATTTAAATAGTATTTTAATAGATTGTGATACAGAAATCTAGAGATAGATTTTACAAAATTTTATTTAGGTTTAAAAGGGTGGACTAAATTAGAAATTTATTTAAAAAATTCGTAAGAAACATAATTTTTTTCTAATTTGCGATAGATCTAGATGATTGTATTTAATAAAAAACGTACTCATAAAACTAGAAGATTTCGATTATTAGTTAATGGATCTAGATTAATTTTGATAAACAATTTTTTTTTACAAAAATTTGTAGATAGTAGATTTTATTTAAGAAAATTATAGTTATTATAATTATCTAGATCTATAAAGATTTTACAAAAATACTAAAAATTGAATTTGATTTATAAAAAAAAATTACATTTGCCTCTAACTTTTTTAAAACCAGTAATCTTCTAGATCTACTTGTACTAAAACAGTTTTTTAGACATTTTATATCTGTAAAAATTCAAGAAAAGTGGAAAAAATTGAATTAAATTGATATTTTTTTTTACAAATTCTTCTAGATCTGTCAAACGGATAATCTTCCAGATCTACTCGTACTAAAATCTGTTAATTCATCTCAGTTAAAAATGTAGCACATTTATAGAATTTTATTAAAAATTATCTAGATTTGCTACCAGTTTGGTACAAACACATCTAGGTCTATAAGAATCTATCAAAAAGTCGACAAATCGTAAAAAATTTAACTAAAAATTAAAAAAAATAAAAATAATCTTATTGTATCTATCAAATAAATCTTCTAGATCTATTTGTATTAAATCTGTTAAAAACTGACCAGATTTTGTTTAATTTATTAAACGCTTATCTAGATCTACAACAATTTTAGAAATTTACTACAAATTTATAGAATGTTTTTAGAAATGCATCTAGATTTATAAAACAAGAAAAATTTTTAATTTTACATTTACTAAAACACATCTAGATCTATAAAAATCTATTAAAATGTTAGCAAATTGTCTGAATTTTGTAAAAAGTCTGTCTATATATTAAAAAAGAAATAAAAATTTATGTATTCTATTTATTAATAAAATAAAGAAATCTTCTAGATCTATTTGTTTAAAATCTTTTAAAAGATTTAACCAGATTTAGCTCAATTTACTAAGCTATAATTTATAGATATATAATAATTACTAGATCTACATGACTTTAAAAGAATATTTTTAGATCTAGATCTAGCAAACTGTAATAGGTTAGAAGAGGTATTTATTATACCTTGATGAATTTAAATAAAATATATAACATCTAGAAGGTTTTTTTTACTTCACTTATCATTTAATAGACCTAGATTAATTTGAATCAAAGAATATTTGTTTTTTACAATAATTTATAGATCTACTAGACTTTAAAAAAATAGATTTAGATTTTTACATTCTAAATGGTTTTTGTTAGATCTAGATGAGAATTTAAATGATATTTTAATAGATTGTGATACAGAATTTTAGAGACAAATTTTACGAAAGTATATTTAGATTTAGGACTATGAAGTAAATTGGAAATTTATTTAAAGAATCTGTAAGACATAAATATTTGTAATTTGCGATAGATCTAGATGTGTTTATTTAATAAAAAAACTAGAAGATTTCAATTAATGATTAATACGAAATTTTACAAAAATACTAAAAATTTAATTGGTTTTATACAATTTTAATTATAATAATCTATCTTCTAGATCTACTACTAGTAAAATTTTATTTAAATCTACCTCAAATTAAAGAATGTGTTATATTTCTACAAATAAAAAAATATTTACTAGTTTGTTACATTCGGATCTACATCTACAAAAATCTGTTGTAATCTTCTAGATCTATTTCTTCTATATCTATTAAAAAATTTACCTCAATTTACTAGATGTTTAGCAAAGATATTTAATATTTAATTAAATGTATTTCCAATAAATGCATCTAGATTTACTTGTACCAAAATTTTCTAATCTAGATCTATCACATCTGTACCTAAATTAACTCATTTAAGTTATGAAAATTTTATTAAAAATATTTACAAAGAAAGGTTTTAAAGTGCATCTATCAATAAAATAAATATAACGAAGAAATCTTCTATATCTATTCGTACTAAATTTATAAAAAAAATTAAACAGTTTTACTAGATTTTTTTGTCTGTAAAAATTTAAGGAAAGTGGAAAATTTTTTTTATAATTACTTCTAGATCTATTAAATGCGTAATATTCTAGATTTAGATGTAAAAAAAGTGCTACAATTGTTACATAATTATTTAAATTTATAAAAATATATAAACAATATTATTAAAGTCGTAAGAATATTGTAAAAATCAAATAAAAAAACTTCTTCTACATTTATTTCTAGCAACAAATTTTCAATAAAACTCATCTATATCCAATCTAGATGTAGAAGTAAAAGCTTTGTAAACAAATTAATAAAAAATAACTTAAAATAAAGAAATTGTTGAATAATTTTATACCGAAGATGGATTTTTTGGACGAAACACGTTACTAATAAACAAAAAATATTTTTTAATAACTTTATTTAGCATAAACTATAGCACTACAAGGCATGTTTCAAGCAGTTCCATTTTTCATTTATGACAGTCTGGGAAAACCTCTTATTCTACAAAAAAAAACAGTTTGTTACAACACACGAATGCGCTGTACTGACAAGAAGCAAACATTAAAAAATCTATATATTACCTGGTGGTTTTGGTTGTCCTTGTTGTCCTTGAGCTGAAGCAGTCATAATGAAGCTAGCCAAAACAAGGGCAACAAAAGTAGCAATCTGTTACAAAAAATATATATATAATAAACACGAGTTACATACAATTTTTTACTTACTTTCAAATACTTGAACATTGTTGTAGTGACTTCGAAACAAATCTGATTTTTTTACAAGTTTGACTCGGTTTATATACTAAAAAAAATTTACATTTTGAGCTGATTAGAAAAATTTCTTTTTCAAATTTTTAACCTTCAAATGAGGTGATTCACACGTTTGAATATTTAAAAAAAAAGTCGTAAAAAATGCACTTATAGTGCGTTTTAAAAACATTGGTAATGTGTTTTTAGAGTGTCAGATTGTTTTTCTTTTTCTGAAAATGTACTATAATCAAAATTTATTTCTATTTATTCAGAAAAAAAACGTTTATGACGTCAAATTCTGAATCATCACTAAATTTAAATCTACGTCTGCCAACTTAACAAAAAAAAAAATTAATAGAGTTCCTGAATATTGGCTCGATTTAATATCCGGAGTCAGCTTCTCATTTCTTCTCTTTTCAAAATATATGTGTACTTTGATAACGATTTGATTTCCTAATACAAACTTTTCTCGCTTTTGTTTCAAACTTATCTTTATTGATTTTTGTATTTTCTGTATTTTGTCTGTAGGTGGATCTGAGTGAAAAACCTTCGTTTTGGAAAGCGCTCAAACCACCAGCAAAAGACAAATGCGGTGAACTTTTAACCTCTTTGTGTTATCATCCTAGCAACAGCATTTTAACATTGACATTGCTCAAAGCGAGGAATCTCAAAGCCAAAGACATTAATGGAAAATCTGGTGAGTATTAAAAATTTTAAAATGACATCTAGATCTATGAGAATTAATTTAGATTTTTTGCTAAAGAAACATTAATATCTATGATAAATTAATATAAAAAAATCTAAATCTATAGAATTTTTATAGAAAAATGTTTGAAATCACAGATGTCTAGATTTATGAAACAATAAATCTAAATCTGTCTCTAGAAGAAGAATTTTTATAGACTTATAAAATTTATAGATTTACAAGTGTCTTGATCTATGAAACAAGATCACATCTGGCAGTTTGAAAATGAAAAATTATTTCAGTCTTTCTGATTAATCTAGATTTTTTCTGATCAATAGAATTTTTATAGATTTATGATATTTACTAAAAACTATAAATCTACAAGTATCTAGATCTCTGAAAAAATAAATCTAGATCTATCAATATAATTTATCTTATTTACATCGCAATAAAAGTTCATCTAGATCTGTAGAAATTTCCTATTAAAAATGAACAATAATTTTCTAGCTAATTTTTGTAAACAGAAATTGATCTAGATTAATCTATTTGCTTGCGAAAAAATCTACTTTTGCAGATGTGTCTACATCAAGATCATTTTACAAAAATATATTTTTTAAATCTTTTTCAAGATCTATAATTTTCTTTATTGGCGCTAAAAATTTATCTAGATCTACAAAAACTACTATCTGAGACATCTAGCTTAGGCTTCTATTACTTCTATTATAAATTTTGAACAAGACCTAATTTTTTTCATATCTAAAAAAGCATCTAGCTCTATAAAAATTTTCGAAATTTTTTGTTTTTTTTTTGTTTCTGTAGATCTAGTCTTCTATCATTTTTTTACAGTTTTTGGATCTTTTTTTGTATAAAATTCTATAAACTAATTTAGCTAGAATTAGATGTTTTCAAGATCTACAAATTTTTTTATTGGCTCTAAAAATCTATCTAGATCTATAAAACTACTATCATAGGCATCTAGCCTAGGCTTCTGTTACTATTTTATAATTTTTTAACAAGATCTAAATCTCTTTAAATCTAAAAATTCATCTAGTTCTAGAAAAAAATCTACGAATTTTTTTGTTTTTTCTCATTGTGTTTGTAGATCTAGTCTTCTTACAGTTTTAGGATCTTTGTTTGTACAAAATTCTATAAATTTAGCTAGAATTAGATGTTTAGAAATATTTTGACAGAATCTAAACTTATGCTAGATTTACTTATTAAAGATTTTCTTAATTTTACATTTTTGATAGATCTATAAACTATTCTTTTACACTTTTAGACATTTATTCATAAAAAAAATTATAGATTTACTAGATCTAGATCTATAAAAAAATTCTCACGTCCTTCATTATCAATCCTTTGTTTATTTTTTAAACTTTATCTTTGGTGGATCTTGAAGGAATTTAATAGATCTAGATTTTTTCTTTATTTACTAAATCTTTTCGTATATTTAAAAATGCTTCTAGATCTATTAAAGTTTTTTTAAAAAGCTTAAAGGCTTCTTTTTGTTTATTGTTTTACAATTTTGGACTTTTTTTCTGTTGAAAACTTTGTAGATACAGCAAGATTTAGATCTATAAACATACTGACTACATCTAGATTTTTTATAGATCTAGATCTAACAAATGTTTGCTGGTATCTAAAAATTCATCTAGATCTACAATTATACTTTAACACAATTCTAGATTTCTTCTAGTTTTCTTATTTGTTTTTAAATCTTTTTGATATATGAGCAAAATTTTGACACTTCTAGATCTATTATTTTTTTCTATATTTTTTGTTCTCATTTTTTTCTTCTTCTTCTTCTTTTACAGATCCCTACGTTAAAGTGTGGCTTCAATTCGGCGACAAACGTATCGAAAAACGCAAAACGGCCATCTATAAATGTACATTGAATCCAGTCTTTAATGACACTTTTTCGTTTAACGTGCCATGGGAGAAGATTAGAGAGTGTTCATTGGATGTTATGGTCATGGATTTTGATAATATTGGAAGAAATGAACTGATTGGAAGGATTCTATTGGCTGGTGAGTTAAAAACATGAAAATTATCTAGATCTGTAAAAAGAAAAAACCTTCTAGAAGATTTTAAATGTTTTTTTAAATATGGAATAGCAAATCTAAATTGTTTTCTCTCTTTTTTTGTTCACTTTTTTCTCTTCTCTTTCTTTTCTCTCTTTTTCTTTCTCTTCTTTTCTCATCTTTTCTCCACTTTTTTCCTTTTTTCACAATTTTTTTTCGCACGTTCTTTCTCTTGTTTCTTTCTATTTTTCCCTCATATTCTAGCTACTCTCTCTCTCTTTCTTTCTAGATTACCCTTTTCTTTCTTTTTTGTCCACACTTTTTTCTCTTTTCTTCTTTTTCTCGTTCTTTCTTTCCTTGTCTTCTTTTCTCATCTTTTCTCCACCCTTAACCCACTTTTTTTTCTTTCTCTATCTTTCCCTTATACTCTAGCTACTCTCTCTCTCTTTCTTTCTAGATTACTTTTTTCTCTCTTTCTTTCTTTTTTTTTTCGTTTTTTCTTCACTTTTAACCCAGTTTTTCTTTCTTTCTTTCTTCCTTTTTTTTCTCTCACTCTTTTTTTTTTTCACACTGTTTCTCTCTCTCTGTGTGTGTGTGTGTTACCTGTTTCTTTCTCTATCTTTCCCTGATACTCTAGCTACTCTTTCTCTCTCTCTCTCTCTCTCTTTTTAGATTACACTTTTTTCTTTTTTTGTTCACACTTTTTTCTCTTCTGTCTCTTTTCTCGTTCCCTCTTTCTTTCTCTTTTTTTCTCGTTTTTTTCCACTTTTTCTCTTTTTTTTCTTCTCTCTCTCTTTTCGTTTTTCGCACTGTTTCTCTCTTACTTGTTTCTTTCTCTATCTTTCCCTCATACTCTAGCTACTCTATCTCTCTTTTTTTCTAGATTATTCTGTTCTTTCTTTTTTGGCCACACTTTTTTCTCTTTTCTTCTTTTTCTCATTCTCTCTTTTTTTCTCTTCTTTCCTCATCTTTTCTCCACTCTTAACTCACCTTTTCTCGTTCTCTTCACTTCTTTTCTACTTTTTTTTTCTGTCTTTTTCTCTTACTTGTTTCTCTCTCTACCTTTTCCTCATACTCTAGCTACTCTCTCTCTTTCTAGATTATTCTCGTGTTTCATACAGTATTTTTTCTTTATGTCGCAGGTAAAAATGGTTCAGGCGCATCCGAAACCAAACATTGGCAAGACATGATAACGAAACCACGTCAAACCATCGTCCAATGGCACCGACTCAAACCAGAATAAAACCACAACAAAATGGCGTATCCCTTAATAACCTAAAAAAAAATTTCGTTTCTAAAAAACCATTCGTAACTTCGAATGACAATAAAAATCTTTGTTTTTGATTGGAGGAATGAGACGCGAAATCGGCCATTTTGTTGTGTGTCAAAAACCAAGCACAAGAAGTCACCTAAAAAAATGGTTAATTATTTTTCTGAAAAAAAAAACAAACAAAAATGGTGAAAACGACAAGTATTTTTTGTGATACCTTAAAATGTAGCGTTAAATTAATACTGTTGTATATGTGAATATTATTAGGATAGGTTCGGCGTGCGACATATAGATGGCGCGGGACTAATGCGTTGTATAGATGGCGCACTAGTCGTGCGTGTTGGATCAATATGGCGCACGCGCCAATTTCAAATCTCTTTTGGTAAAAAAAAATTCTATGTTTACAAGTATAACGACAGACACGCTTTATATAAATGTGTATAGAATATTTTTAGAGGTTAACAACCATCAAAGAAAGTGGACAGCTGGCCCGTCTATGTGTGTAATGCTTTACTTAAGAAAAAAAAAATTAACAAAAAAATAGCGATAGTTTCGATATACTTGTATTTTCATATCGATTGTTGCTGTTATCTAGAGGAAAAGCTGGGAAATCAATTTCAATGTCTTATCTGTTGTAATATATTTAAAAATAAAAAATGGAACTGGTCATCACGTGATCACACAGAGAGAAAGAGAAGAAAAATCAACAAAAAAGATAACTGTAGTGCCTGAATGAAACGTATCGTTATATTATTATCAGAGTTGATTATAATATATTTTTTGTGTGTGCTCCTGTTAAATTTGTTTTTTGTGTGTTTTTAGCTGATTCGATGTTTTAAATAAAAAAAATAATTCGGTTTTTGGAAAATTGCCGCCAAAATGATCAATGATTAAGTTTGAGTTATATTTTATATGAAAAATGTTGCTAATGTAAGTTTAATAACTGGATGTTTAATGTAAAACTTCAGTGAATGTTGTTAAACAACATGTTTTAATGTATGTAAATATATGTTAGAATTTAGACAATTCAAGTACAGTGTAGAAAGTATTAATTAGACATTAATAAACGTATTTAATTTATTTTTTGTTTTATTTTAACCAATATTTAAAAAAAAATGTGTTTGAACAAGTATTGTTGGTTGTATAGGTAAATATCTGAAGTAATTAAAGACTGTCTCACACATTCTGTGATCCTGATACTGATACAAATCGGTTTTTTATAATATTTTTCTTAAAAAAGACTTTCTTATACATTCTGTAATCCTAATACTGTTAGGAATCTGCTTTTTACGATGTTTTTCTTAAAAAGACTTTCTCACACATTCTGTGATCCTGATATCTGGATATCTGATATTTGTATCAGTATACAAATCTGCCTTTTATGATATTTTTCTTAAAAAGACTTTCTCACACATTCTGTGATCCTAATACAAGTCTGACATTTCACGAAATTTTACATAAAAAGCTTTAAAAAAAGTTCAAAATCGGCAAAAATAGCAACATATCATTTTAAATCAAGTACTTATTGCTGAAAAAAGACTTACTCACACATTCTGTGATCCTGATACTGTTATAAATCTGCCTTTTACGATATTTTTCTTAAACAAGACTTTCTCACACATTCTGTGATCCTGATACTGATACAAATCTGCCTTTTACAATATATTTCTTAAAAAAGACTTTCTCGCACATTCTGTGATCCTGATACAAGTCTGGCATTTTACGATATTTTTCTTAAAAAAAAAGATTTTCTTGGACATTCTGTGATCCTGATACAAGTCTGACATTTCACGATATTTTTCTTTAAAAAAAAAAGACTTTTTCGCACATTCGGTAATCCTGATACAAGTCTGACATTTTACGATATTTTTCTTTAAAAAAAGACTTTCTGGCACATTCTGTGATCCTGATACAAGTCTGACATTTCACGATATTTTGCTTAAAAAGTTTTTTAAAAAAAAGTTCAAAATCAACAAAAATAGCAACATATCAATTTAAATCAAGTACTTAATGCTGAAAAAAGATTTCTTACACATTCTGTGATCCTGATACAAATCTGCCTTTTACGATATTTTTCTTAAAAATGACTTTCTCACACATTCTGTGATCCTGATACTGATACAAATCGGTTTTTTATAATATTTTTCTTAAAAAAGACTTTCTTATACATTCTGTAATCCTAATACTGTTAGGAATCTGCTTTTTACGATGTTTTTCTTAAAAAGACTTTCTCACACATTCTGTGATCCTGATACTGATACAAATCTGCCTTTTATGATATTTTTCTTAAAAAAGACTTTCTCACACATTCTGTGATCCTAATACAAGTCTGACATTTCACGAAATTTTGCATAAAAAGTTTAAAAAAAAGTTCAAATCGGCAAAAATAGCAACATATCATTTTAAATCAAGTACTTATTGCTGAAAAAAGACTTCTTCACACATTCTGTGATCCTGATGCTGTTATAAATCTGCCTTTTACGATATTTTTCTTAAAAAGACTTTTTCACACATTCTGTGATCCTGATACTGATACAAATCTGCCTTTTATGATATTTTTCTTAAAAAGACTTTTTCACACATTCTGTGATCCTGATACTGATACAAATATGCCTTTTACGATATTTTGCTTAAAAAAAACTTACTCACACATTCAGTGATCCTGATACTGTTATAAATCTGCCCTTTACGATATTTTTCTTAAAAAAGACTTTCTCACACATTCTGTGATCCTGATACTGATACAAATCGGTTTTTTATAATATTTTTCTTAAAAAAGACTTTCTTATACATTCTGTAATCCTAATACTGTTAGGAATCTGCTTTTTACGATGTTTTTCTTAAAAAGACTTTCTCACACATTCTGTGATCCTGATATTGATACAAATCTGCCTTTTATGATATTTTTCTTAAAAAGACTTTCTCACACATTCTGTGATCCTAATACAAGTCTGACATTTCACTTTTCATCTGACATAAAAAGTTTTAAAAAAAAGTTCAAAATCGGCAAAAATAGCAACATATCATTTTAAATCAAGTACTTATTGCTGAAAAAAGACTTACTCACACATTCTGTGATCCTGATACTGTTATAAATCTGCTTTTTACGATATTTTTCTTAAAAAAGACTTTCTCACACATTCTGTGATCCTGATACTGATACAAATCTGCCTTTTACAATATATTTCTTAAAAAAAGACTTTCTCGCACATTCTGTGATCCTGATACAAGTCTGGCATTTCACGATATTTTTCTTAAAAAAAAGATTTTCTTGCACATTCTGTGATCCTGATACAAGTCTGACATTTCACGATATTTTTCTTTAAAAAAAAAGACGTTTTCGCACATTCTGTGATCCTGATACAAGTCTGACATTTTACGATATTTTGCTTAAAAAGTTTTTTAAAAAAAAGTTCAAAATCAACAAAAATAGCAACATATCAATTTAAATCAAGTACTTAATGCTGAAAAAAGATTTCTTACACATTCTGTGATCCTGATACAAATCTGCCTTTTACGATATTTTTCTTAAAAATGACTTTCTCACACATTCTGTGATCCTGATACTGATACAAATCGGTTTTTTATAATATTTTTCTTAAAAAAGACTTTCTTATACATTCTGTAATCCTAATACTGTTAGGAATCTGCCTTTTACGATGTTTTTCTTAAAAAGACTTTCTCACACATTCTGTGATCCTGATATTGATACAAATCTGCCTTTTATAATATTTTTCTTAAAAAAGACTTTCTTATACATTCTGTAATCCTAATACTGTTAGGAATCTGCCTTATACGATGTTTTTCTTAAAAAGACTTTCTCACACATTCTGTGATCCTGATACTGATACAAATCGGTTTTTTATAATATTTTTCTTAAAAAAGACTTTCTTATACATTCTGTAATCCTAATACTGTTAGGAATCTGCCTTTTACGATGTTTTTCTTAAAAAAGACTTTCTCACACATTCTGTGATCCTGATACTGATACAAATCTGCCTTTTATGATAATTTTCTTAAAAAGACTTTCTCACACATTCTGTGATCCTGATACAAGTCTGACATTTCACGAAATTTTGCATAAAAAGTTTAAAAAAAAAAGTTCAAAATCGGCAAAAATAGCAACAAATCATTTTAAATCAAGTACTTATTGCTGAAAAAAAGACTTACTGACACATTCTGTGATCCTGATACTGTTATAAATCTGCCTTTTACGATATTTTTCTTAAAAAAGACTTTCTCACACATTCTGTGATCCTGATACAAGTCTGACATTTCAGGATATTTTGCTTAAAATGTTTTTAAAAAAAATCAACAAAAAACTTTCTTACGCATTCTGTGATCCTGATACTGATACAAATCTGCCGTTTACGATATTTTTCTTAAAAAATACTTTCTCACACATTCTGTGATCCTGATACTTATACAAATTTGCCTTTTACAATATTTTTCTTAAAAAGACTTTCTTACACATTCTGCGATCTTGATACAACTCTGATCTTTCTTTCACTGCATTCACTAGCGTAATAATAATAAGATTTAGTAAATTTGTTAAAACGTCAAATAATGAAATACATTATATGTTATTTACATTCATTTTTACAAAAATCATTTCATTGTACTTATTAAAAAACGAAGATATTACACAATAAGTACAATAGAATTGTAACTGAGTTGTTTTTAAATTATTTTATTTTGTATTATTGTCAAGAACCTTAAAACAATCTTGCCATCTGCATTCTTTGTATTATCTCTGACAATTGCTGCTCCCCTGGTATTAAATCGGACATTTTCGAACCAAACCTCACCATTTTGTGACATATTCATTCTTGTTTATTACTTACCTTTGTAAATTTCTGTTCTCCTAATACCCCCGGGTGTCTGTTGGACATCAAACTTGTCATTCATTTTCACAAATTTCTACTTTTACGTACCTTTGAGGATTGCTAATCTCCTGATATAAGTAAAGCACGAAAGAGCCGAAGGTGTCGAAAATGCGCAATATTTTATTAATTAAACTCAAAATTTTAGAACTAAAGGGTTCTTAAATTTGCACAAACTTTAACAAAAGAACAATTTGAAGACGAAATAAAGCAATAATTTGTTAAAATTTCTTATTATTTCTTAATTTAAAATTTTTATTTAAATTTAAAAAATAAAAATTTAAAGTTGTGTTATATGCAATCAACAATACACTTTATTTATTTTAGCTGAGTGTCGTTTGATGGCGCTGTTACTCTTGAAACTGTCAAACATTTTGTAAACAAACAACCTAACCTAAAATTTTGAAATATTTAAATAAAAGTCAGGAATGATTTAAATTATTTATTATTTTTTACATTCAATAAACATACCATAACATTAAATTTTCAAAGACACCAATAACTCGAAAAATGTAATTACTCCTAAACGTGCTCTGAGAAAAAGTCCTAGTGCAACAAAAAAAATCATCAACACAAACAATTCCGTCCCAAAATCAAAATGATATTCAACAATAATTCGTTGTGTTGTTGTTGTTGTTTTGACGTGTGTTGAAAAAATCTGAAAAAGAGTTAAGTCCTTTACAACGACGACATTTATCTTACAATTTTTTTTTAATGCAGAAAAAGACATTTAAGGTCAGAACAAATGGCTTTAAGTGCTTAAGTTTAAGGATCGGAACCTCGAGACTCACCCTCTTAGAATAATATTGCGTTTACCTATTTGCTTTCCATAAAAATCTCATTTTATTATATACAAATTGACTATTTCTTAAATTGTTATTTAACCTTTCAGTACGAAAAATTATCACAGTTATATAAACATCAAGCTCCCATCTCTAACACGAGTTTCCATAGCAACTATTGTTTATAGTTGCCTAGCAACTAGGTTAGAGATGGGACCCTTAGTGTAAAATTTTCAAAAAGGAAAAAAAAATAAAAACGTAAAAAAATAACTAAATTGTAATTTTTATTAATAAAGTATATAACAAAAACCGATAATTTTTTAATATAAATACAACATTATTTCTGTAGATCACAAGCTACTTACAAAAAAAGCCTATCATAGAACTGAAACAATTTCGCAAGTTAAAGCTTTCTTCACTTAAAACTTAACAGAGGTCGTAACGTAACGTTAACATAACGTAATTGCTTATTTACATAAACAACAAAGTAACCGTCCGGTTGTAACCCCCCCAAAAAACTCAAATAAAACACGATTGCGTTGCTGTTTACCCTAATAGAAAAAAAAAATTAAAAATAAATTATTACAAATATTGAGCTATAGTTCCGAAGGCACCACCAAAAATCCCTCCTTCAGTTGCCTTCAGAAAAATAAACCTAAATTTCTGTACACAAATTGTCTTTTTTAATTCGTTCACCCGCCATTTTCTATTGCCTTCGAGGTGCTCCCGCACCCCCAATCACAGTCTTGGGGTCGAGATCAAAAGGGGTGTACCTGCACCCCCTATTTGTCCTTGAGCCCTCCGAGGATGGAGTGCTCCATGAGTCCGGCATTCGGCTGATGGGCGTAGTTCCTGATCTGGTGGAGGGAGATGAGCTGGTTGGGAAAACCGTTCGACGGCTGGCTTTTCGGCAAGTCGAGGCTGTTCTGCTTCTGGAAACTGATGGCGTCGTAGATGTAGGGCCGATTGGGGGCCAACTGGTGGTGGTTGAGGTTCAAATGGCCCGACATCGAATTAATCGGCGTGAAAGCCGAATTGGTGCTGGATTTTGATATCGACGTGTCGTAGCTGTTCGAGAGGTTGTTGGCGGTGGGAGTGCCGGGAGGAGCGGGAGGATTCTGCAGTTGCTGTCGGATGATCACCAGGTCCTCATTCTGCTCGAGGATCTGGCGAGGGATGTCCGACGGGTAGTCGTGCATGTTCTCAGCACTATCAGGGCTCACCTTCGGCCAGTAGGGGTGGTCTAAGCCGCGGTGGTTCAAACCTAACACAAAAAATTTTCTTTTAATTTTCAAAATTTTTACAGAAAATTGCAGTTTTATATTCCCAAAGTAAAGCTCAAAACATATACAAAAAATCATAAGATTTGGATCAAAAACAAAAAAGATAATAATAATATTAATAATACTAAATATGCTATTTTTCAAAATTTTGTAATAAAATTTAAGTCAAAGTTCACAAGAATTATTTTTATTTTACACACAAAAACTCATAAGTTTTGGACAAAAAACAAAAAAGATAATAATAATATTAATAACACTAAATCGGTTATTTTTCAAGATTTTGTAAAGAAATTTCTGGACGACATTTCAATCAATTAGTACAATAAGTGTTCCAAAAATCATAAGTCTTGGTGCAAAAACAAAAAAGATAATAATAATATTAATGTTATTTACCTAGTCCTGGCCCAATCGGCGGTCTTTTGTCCGTCCTTTCCGCATGCTTTTGCATGTGTTTGCTGAGATACGTTTCCTGCGTATAGCTCTTGCCACAATACTGACATATATGTGTTTTTAAATGCTTGCTTTCTTTATGTTTGGGAATGTGTTCAAGTAGGGACGGCTCATCACTGAAGCACTTGTAGCACGAATTGCATTTGTAGGGTTTATCAGTTTGGTGACACCTCGAATGTGATTGCAGATTGCTCAATTGAGAGAACGCTTTCTGGCATCCTGGATGTCTACATCTGTAAAAAATTTTACAAAAATTTACAAAAATCAAAATATTGATCCCACTTCTGACTCACTTGTAAGGTTTATCGCCTGTATGTGTACGAATGTGCTGTTGAAGATGGCTAAGTTGAGTGAATTTCCTTTGGCAGATTTCGCATCGGTATGGTTTAATACCTAAATGAATTCTAGTGTGCTGCGATAAATAGGAACTGTTGGCGAACGCCTTACAACACTGGGAACACTTGTAGGGTTTTGCTTCGCGCATATGAGCCTGAGTGTGCAGCTGGAGTTCAGCTTTTGAGCCAAAAACCTGAAAAAAATAATTTGGTCAGAAAACTTCACAAACAGCCCTCGTATATCACACCAAACATTTTCCAAACAACCCTCGTATAGGAGAAAAACCGTTCCGAAAACTTTTCGAACAAATCTCGTATGTAACTTTACAAACAACCCTCGTATGTAACAAAAACCGTTCATCGGATACTAACACTTGTCCAAAATGTCATAACAATCGAATTTTTTTCTACAATAATATAAAGTTGGCAGCAATTGCGTGTCGACAAACAATAAATGTGATGGTCACGTGACCCGCCCATTAATTATGCGATTATGAAAAACCATTCGTGATAGAATTGCAGCAAAATCGCTTTTCCGGAACGACGCCAACGTCACGTGACCGGAATAACTACAGATACGTGAAAAGGTCACGTGATGGAAAAATGTCAAAAATTGTCACGTGATTTTGAAATAAGTCACGTGACTGAAAAAAATTGATTCAGCTGATATTAGCACTTGTGTTTGATTCTAAAAAGTGTTGGTAATAAGAACTAATAAGTTTTGATCCAAAAACAAAAATAATAATAATAATAATATTAATACAAATAAATAGCTTCTTTTCTAGAATTTTGGAACAAAATTTAGGTTTTGATTTACAAAAACCAAATTCATTTCATATACAAAAAATCAAAAGTTTTAGTTAATAAACAAAAAAGATAATAATAATACTAATAACAATAAATAGCTTATTTTTCAATATTTTGCATCCAAATTTTGGTTTTAATTTACAAATACAAAGGGCATTTTATATACAAAAAATCATACATTTTGGTTAATAAACAAAAAAGATAATAATAATATTAATAACAAAAAATGGCGTAATTTTGATAATTTTTCACTCAAAATCATAAAAAACAAGAAAAATAGTTGAGCCAATGATCATAAATGTTAGTTCAAAAACTAAAAATATCTGTAATAATAACTGACAGATGTCACGTGACTTACTAATATATAATAAGTATAAGTTAACTATTTCAGATTTCTTTATAAAATCGTCATTTTTGTTTTTAAAAACTATATTTAAGTATTTTTTTGTTATAATAATAAGAAAAAAAATATTTTAAATTATGTGCTTTTCTGACACTGGTTAAGATCCGATGAACACAAAGTATGAATAAATCGTTGAAAAGCAGTTCATCGGATATCATCACTTGTCCCCTTTTATCAAAATTCGCCAAAAATTGTGTGTTTTTCAAAAAAAAGATACGTTTCTGTTTCAAAACAACAAAAACGTGTTTTTAATCCAATTAAGTGCTTAAATTTGGTAAAAAAACTGGTTAAATAACGTGACTAAATAAAATCCAATAAATGCAGGTTATAAAAAATTCGTTCATGCGATATTATCACTTGGCTTATAAAAATATTTCGGCTAAATTTCAAATTTAAAAAAAAATAAATTTAGACAGTAATAACTATTAATGTATACTAATAAATTAAAAATTTTGTAACAAAATTTTAAACGTTTGTAACAAAAAATAATGTTGTTATATAACCAAAAAATCAGAAGTTTTGGTTCACAAACTAAAAAGATAATAATAATGTTGATACTAATAAATCAATTATTTTTTAAAATTTTGCAACCCGATTTTAGAATTAATATACAAGTACGTACTAAAACTGTTTCATAAACAAAAAAACAACAAAGATAATAATGTTATTAATAACAATGTATACTTTATTTTTAAAAAAATTGCAACGAAACTTGGGTCTCAACTTACAAACATTATGTTTGTTTCATAAACAAAAAATCATAAGTTTTGAAGTAAAAACAAAAAAGATAATAATAATGTTAATAATACAAAAAATGTTATTTTTCAAAATTTTGCAGCAAAATTTTGGTAGCAATTTACAAAGATCAATTGCAGTTAATGTACAAAAAATCATAAGTTTCGAACCAAAAACAAAAAAGATAATAATGTTAATAATAATTAATGTCATATTTTTAAATATGTATAAAAAAATTTAAGGTTAAGTCATAAACGTGACTTAAACATTAAAAAGATAATAATAATGTTTATAATAATAACTGATGGCTGAGACATGTCACGTGATTTATCAATATCCGATGAACACATCATTCTATTTAGTCACGTGATTTACGTAACACCCGTCAAGATCCGATGAACGCAAAGTGTGAAAACAATCACCAGAAATACGTTCATCAGATATAATCACTTCTCAAAACCCACCAAAACCGTAAAATTTCAAAAAAATGTTTCGAATTTTTGTTTCACAACAACAAAAACTTGCTTTTAATACAATTAGACAGTTAAATTTGCCAAAAAAACCGGTTAAATCACCACAGTAATTAAAACATCCGAAAAAACAGTTCATCAGATACCATCACTGTGCTTCAAAAAAAAAAATTACAGTAATCTGTAAAATAATAAAATTTCAGATGGAAAACTCTCCGTTTTGGTTTTCTCATGCGATAAGTGTGTGAAAGTCGAATTTTCCGTCGTCATTCCCCAAACAAAAGTGTTTTTTAGTCACGGTCGCAGCTGAAATTCTTGCCTAAATTGTAAATGACCGTGAGTGTAATACACAGAGAGGAGTGTGCTTCCGTAAACAGCATTTTGAAAGCTGCTTAATTACATTTTCACATTCTAAGAAATAGAAGCGAAGAAAGAAAAAAAAATGGCGGAAGTACTGTTCAATATTTTTCGGGTGACAATTGAAACGTGTTCCGCTCTCATGCGTCAAGAGTGCCAACTAATTATCTATTTTCGAGGTGGGAAATTTCATTATTACACTATTATTATTATTATTATTACGTTGTGTCGAACAAAGACTCGCCGAACATTCTAACCGACCAGTCCGCGACCTTCAAAAATTCAATAGCATGGTCATGTTCAATGTTTAACACCTACCTAGAAATATACTATTAGATCTAAACTCTATTTCAAAATGAATGATATCGCAATTAATTACTGTCATCGTGACATTCATTCAAAAACTATAAACAAAATAACATGTCAAAAAATCAAAAAAAATTTTTTTTTGTGAAGTTACACCAGATTTTTGTAACATCAACTCGAGAAAACTGTATTACACTAACTTAATTTCATTTTTTTAAAACGCATTCTACACTAGATATATTCTCAGTGTGACTACCTGCGTGTGTTCGATCAAATTTTTTTTTTTAAATACACGCGTAATCATCCAGGCGGCTGAGCGTCAAGGCTATCGGGATCCTAAGCTTGCTTATGTAAGAGAAGACGAAAAAGATTTTTTGATAGACAGCTGGGAGGAAAAATTATTTCGGGTTTGGTGAGTGTGTATAAGCGTCGCCTAAAGCTAAACCGGACTGTGATTAGGCGCGTTGCGTTGAGGAGATGATGGACGAGGAAAGAGATTTAGATTCGAATTATGTGGAATGGTTGAAGGTTAATTGTAACGAGATTTTGGCAGGCAGTGGCGAAGAAACGGTTTTTTTAAGGTGATTAGATAGTTTAAATATTCAAAAAATTTTTTGAATTAAAGTTAATTGTTGAAATCTGTTAAAAAGTTATCTGTAACATCGTTAATAACCCAATTTTAAGCATTACAAATTTTTATTTTTTTAATAGAGAGACTTAGAAGTTATTAAAATATCAGTAAATTTTTTTTAGGGTTACCAGTAACGTTAGACAGCAATTTAGAACAATATATTGTCAAAAACTGTTTAAAAATTGTCTGTAACACCAAAGAAATACTTAAAAAACATATCTATAACCTTTTCTAAGGTTACCAGTAACGTTAAACAGCAATTTTAAATGTTAAATAAAGAAAAATACTATTCTTAAACATGTTAAGCATTATCAAACTGTTAAAAACAATTTAGGAATCGTCTATAACACCTCTATAACTTAATAATTTTATTAGAAAGGATTATAAATTATTAAAATATCTGTAACATTGTTTTAAAGTTACCGGAAAGGTTAAACAGCAATTTAAAAACATAAATGTTGCAAAAACCGTTTAAAAATTGTCTATAACACCGAAGAAATACTTAAAAACACATCTATAACCTTTTTTTAAGTTACCAGTAACGTTAAGCAGTAATTTAAAATGTTACTATCAAAAACAGTTGAAAAGTTACCTGTAACAACATTAATAACTCAATTTGAGCACTACAAATTTTTATTGTTTTATAATAAAAGATTAGAGATTATTAAAAAATTTGTAACATTTTTTTAAAGTTACCAGTAACGTTAGACAGTTATTACAAGCGTTAAAATAATAACAGAAAATAAGTTAAACGTTATTAAACTGTTAAAAACAAACTAGAAATCGTCTGTAACATTTTAGAATTACATTTTAAACGTTACAAAATTTAACATTTATTGTTAAAGCTTCAGAAATAATTTTTAAATAAGTTTAAAAGTTACGTATCCAAAAAATCGTTAAAAAACATATTTGTAACACTTTTTAAAAATTAAAACTAACATTAAATACCGTTTAAGTTATTAAATATTGTGTAAAACACTGTTAAAACATTAAATTAAAACAGCAAATTAAAAACCTAAATGTTGTTGCAATGTTGCAAAAACCGTTTAAAAATTGTCTATAACACAAAAGAAATACTTAAAAACACATCTATAACCTTTTTTTAGGTTACCAGTAACGTTAAGCAGTAATTTAAAATGCTACTATCAAAAACAGTTGAAAAGTTATCTGTAACAACATTAATAACTCAATTTGAGCATTACAAATTTTTATTGTTTTATAATAAAAGATTAGAGATTATTAAAAAATCTGTAACATTTTTTTAAAGTTACCAATACCGTTAAGACAGTTATTAGATGCGTTAAAATAATAACAGGAAAGTTAAACGTTAATAAACTGTTAAAAACACACTAGAAATCGTCTGTAACACTTCTATAACTTAAAAATTACATTTTGAACGTTACAAAATTTAACATTTATTGTTAAAGCTACAGAAATAATTTTAAAATAAGTTTAAAAGTTACGTATCCAAGAAATCGTTAAAAAACATATTTGTAACACTTTTTAAAAATTAAAACTAACATTAAATAACGTTTAAGTTGTTAAATATTATGTAAAACACTGTTAAAACATTTAAATAAAATTTTAAACGTTACATATTTTCACATTTGTTACTAAAGCTTGAAAACTGATTTTAAAATAAATTTGAAAGTTACTTGTTCAAGAAATAGTTAAAAAAATATCTGTAACAGTTTTTCAACGTTACCAGTAACGTTAGAGAGCAATTTAAAACCATATATTGTCAAAAACAATTTAAAAATTGTCTGTAACACAAAAAAATACATATTTAAAATCTTTTTGAAGTTACCAATAAGGTTAAATAGCAATTTGAAGTGTTTAACAGTTTTAACATTTCAAAAGTTATCTGTAACACTATTCATAACTCAATTTTGAGCATTACAAATTTTTTTGTTTTACTAGAGGTTATTTCAATATCTGTAACATTTTTTTAGAGTTACCAGTAACGTTAGACAGCAATTTAGAACGTTAAATGTTGTTAGAATGTTAAATGATACCAAATTATTAGAAACAGGTTATAAATTGTCTGTAACATCAAAGAAATACACAAAAAACACATCTATAACCGTTTTTTAGGGGACCAATGAGGTTAAAAAACAATTTTAAATGTTACTACTCAAAAACAGTTAAAATGTCATCTGTAAAATCATTAATAATACAGTTTAGGCATTACAAATTTGTATTGTTTATAAGAGAAGGTTTGGGATTTTTCAAATATTTGTAACACTTTTTTAAAGTTACCAGTAACATTAATCATCAATCAGAAACGTTAAATAAACAAGAATCTTCTCGCAGACAAATTAAATGTTACTAAACATTTAAAAACAATCTAGATCCTCTATAACACTTCTATAACCTGAAAATTACATTGTTAACGTTACAGATTTTAACATTTATTGTTAAAACATCGAAAACAGTTTTAAAGTAAGTTATCTAACAAATACTTTAAAACATATCTATAACTTTTTTTTTAAGATTACTGGTAACGTTAAACAGCAACTAGAAGTGTTAACTAAGCAAGAATCCTTTTCGTAGACATGTTAAGCGTTATCAAACTGTTAAAAACAGTTTAAAAACTATCTGTAACACTGTTAAAACACAAAAATAATGTTTTGAACGTTACATATTTTCGTATTTATTGTTAAAGCTTTAGAAATGATTTTCAAAGTTACTTGTCTAAAAAATAATTTAAAAACATATCTATAACTCTTTTCTAAGGTTAGCAGGTTAAAGAAGAATCCTTTTCGTAGACAAATTTCAAAAGAGTTATCTGTGATGTTTTTGAAAGTTACATGTTTCTTTGATATTAATTACAATAAAAATGTTGTAATCTAAAATTATTGTTGAAAAACACATAATTTAATTAACAATTTAAAAGTTACAATAATAATTTTTGAAAGTTACTAAAACTAGAATAATTTTAAAACAAAAAAAAATGTTTAAATTTTCGACTTTAAGTGTTACAAGAAGAATACGTTGGCTTTTTTAAAAGTTACCAACAAGATACAGAAATCAAGTTTAAATATGTCTAAAGATAAAGATTTTTGCTGTTAAAATGTTACAAAAAATTTGAAAGTTGCACAAGTTTTAAGAAAGTTATCTGAAATTTTTTTGAAAGTTACGTGTTTTTTCATTAAACCGTTTTGCTTGTATCCTTTAGTTTAAAAGTTACATTAATAATTTCTGAAAGGTACTTAAACAATTTTGTCTTTTGACATTTTTAAAGTAAAAAAAACTATTTAAAAAAAAAGAAATAAAATTTTTGACTTTTAAAGTTACAAAAACAATCCGTAACCCGTTTTAAAAGTTACTAGCGAGCGTTAAAAACTTTGTTTAAAGTTGGCCTTTATAAAAATTGCTTTTCAGTTATAATAATGTTACAAAAAATAATTTAAAAGTTACAAAGTTCGAAAAAAGTTATTTTTAGTGTTTTTGAAAGTTACGTGTTTCTTTATTATGAATTCATTACAATAAAAGTGTTTTAATTAAAAAGTTACAAATTTGAGCTTGTTTTTTAATGTCAAAGTTACAATAATACATTTTGAAAGTTACTAAAATAGTTAATTTTAAATATTTAACAAAATAAAAAAATTGTCCCTTTTAAAAGTTACCAAAAAGGCTTAAAAATTTCCTTAAAAGTTAATCATTTTGAGAGTAACATAAAAATTGTGTTAACTTGCAGACACAGTAACTTAATTTTTATAAATTTCAAGAGCTTTTAAACAAATTTAAAAGTTATTAAAGATCTAATAACCTCGAATTATTTATGTGTCAGCAGGAAAATTTTAAAATGACACAATAGGCGAGATGGAATTCTGGGTAAGCTGACCGCAACTATTATAATTAATCCGAACCATGAACAGGTAGATAGGATAGGAATAGAATTGGTAGAAAAGGTAACAACGTAAAATCTCAAAATAATATTAAGAGAAAAAAAATCTGCGCATTTCCTTGACCTTAGTCAACCTTAAAATTATAGTAAAAAATTTCCGAATTTTGACCGGTCGGCCATTTTCCGTTTATTTCCGGCAGACTTATTACCAACCGTTCGCAATAAAATATCGATGAGTGAACAAGGAACTAGTTTTGAGTTTTGTATGTTGGCTAGGTCACCCGTCAGTCCTCTTTCCAAGGTCATTAGTTTGCCGAAATTCAAGCAGGCGACTGGCGGCGGAAAAAAAATTCGAGAGGAACCAGTGGCGTACCACCAAATAAATAAACCAAACACCCAAAAAAGATATAAAATGTTTAGTCTACCTTGAAGTTACATAACAAGTTAATTAACTGCATATGCAAAAATTTTTAATTCGGCTTCTCCATCAGGTAGATCAAGGTTAAGTCTACCTGAATAATTTTACAAGAAAGGGAAAATCACAATCACGTGAATAAATTAATTGTAATTAATTGTTATCAGTTGTTGAGCGAAATCAGCGGTTCTTCAAATAGATAACGAGTTATTGCAATGATTCATTATTTATATTTGGAAATTGGCGATTAATTTTTCATTTTTTTTTTATTTTGTTGTTAAGTAATATTAAAATGAAGTCTAGACAGATAAGTTTATTTCCGGAAGTAAATTCAAAAATTATACATTTGCATCAATTCAAAGGCCGAAACAACTAATTAATTATTTTAATTTTATAACTAGTCAAGTGGCATAAAATTTTACAAAATTCCTCAAGACTGATGATAATTACGAGGGCAATACTATGTTATTTCTACTTTTATTAAAATAGTATTTGTCATTGAATAATCTAAGACGCTTTTTTACTTTTTTTATAATTTTTGTAAACCATAGAAATCACAATTAATTCCAGAACCGTATTACATTATTTAATATCTTTTCCTACATTTTTTTTGTGTGTGTGTTTCGCAATTAATCTATGAAACATTCAAACAGTGGGGTAGCCGCTTAAACTATAAGATAACTTCAACTTTTTTGAGGGAAAACGCTTTAGAACGGCTTTTAGACACTACTTGAAACCCGAAGAACGTTTGATAATTTACAAATTATTTGCCAGATGAGTTTATTAGGGTGGGCCAAAAAAATCGAATATTTTTTTTAACTTCCGACACTGAAAAACTGTCTTAAGCACCTTTAAAAAATGCTTTTTAAAAATAAGTTCTTAATTTTAATAGAAAAGACTCTCTCATGTCAGGTTTCTTTTTTTAGTTCTATTTGGCAAAATTCATATCTCGTCTCTACTTGATCGTACGAAAAATTTTTATTTACATTTTTTGTAGAAAATTAAACGCTCTAAAAGAGAATCTTACAATTTTTTTTATAGCTATTAGCGTTTAGAAGATATCAGAGGTCAAAGTTTGAAGAATTTAACAAAAATTTTATTTTTATTTCTAAATTTTATAACTCGTAGATAAATAAATATTAGAAAATGCGCAACATATAGTTTTGTAGAAAATTAAACGCTTTACAAAATAAGCGTCTTGTGTGACTAATCGATGACTCCAACTGCTTAAAAAAAATTGGGGATTTAGTCTCAAATTTTGGTTTTTAAAATGCGAATATCTTCTAAATGGTTAGAATAATCATTTAACCACAAGAGACCTTTTTTATAGAGCGTCTAATTTCCTACAAGGCTATATGTTGCGCATTTTATAATATTTATTTATCTACGAGTTATAAAATTTAGAATTAAAAAAAAAATTTTTGTAAAATTCTTCAAATTTTGACTTTTGATATCTTCTAAATGCTTAGAGTTATAAAAAAATTGTAAAATACTTTTTTAGAGCGTTCAATTTTCCACAAAAAATGTAAATAATTTTTTTTTCTACAATCAAGTAGTGGCGAGATATGGATTTTGCCAAATAGAACTTAAGAAAAAATAAAAAACTAAGATGAAAGAGGTCCTTCCTATTGCAATTAAAAGTTTATCTTTAGAAAGCAATTTTTAAAAAGACCTAGGTACCAATTTTTTAGTGACAGAAATAAAAAAATATTCGATTTTTTTGACCCACCCTATAGTATATAGCACTGCTTTTTTGGTAATTTAAGAACTGTTGCAATGTTTTTGAAATTCAAGAAATAAGCAATAAACCAAGTTAAAAAGAACTGTTTGTGAGTTACTTATGCAGAATTTTGGATCAATTTGAAAACAATTCAAAAAATATTTGACAATTTTACAACATTTAGTACAAACGCAATTAACGTAAAAGTTTCTAAAGATTAAAAAAATACTTTTTGTGCTAAAAAAAATAGTATAAATAATTCGTTTCTAAAATTATTGTAGCACTCATTCTTTATAAAAACTCGCGCTTCGCGCTCGTTTTATAAACTTGAATTCGTACCACAAAACTGACTTTTCATTAATATACTATTGGTAGATAAATAACAAAATTATTTTTTAATTATAATAAAAAAATATATTATTTTTAACTGACAGCAGATGACAAATCTAATAAGTTGGTAGAACTGCAAATTAAATCTTCACTAATTTTACTGAACACTGTATATAAGATAGTGGCAACACTACTGAATAATAAACTAAAAAAGCATGTAGAAAAATACCAGTGGGGTTTTAGAAGAGAAAGATTAGAGAAGAAAACAAAAACAGTACATGCTATAGATATACAAAAAAAATTCTAAAAAAATTTATGGAGGGAAAAACTAGAAGAGACTTGGATTAGTGAAACAAACTAGAATCTTGCAAAACATGGCCAGAAATACAAAAATAAAATTCGAATTTTAGGAGGGTGGCCTAGCGATAGAATGCGTAAACTAAAATACAGACTGTTCGGTAAAAAAACTCACAGCTAGCCACGAGAAGAAGAAATGTGTCGTATGTCGACATTCATTAGTAATACAATAGTCGGTCGACTACTACAGGTAGTAGTTGGTCAAGTGATACTACTTATAGTTGGTGGATTGCTATTGGTACAGTCGGTCAACTACTACCAATAGCAGTTGGTCAAGTGATACTGATAAAAGTTGGTCGACTGCTACTGATAGTAGTTGGTCAAGTAATATTAAATGTAGTTGGTCGACTGCTACTTATAGAAGTAAACTACTAAATGTTTTTCCAGCACGATGGGTGCCCTGCTCATTATGCCCGCTTTGTTCGCCAGTGGTTCAATACAGAATTCTATGATACCTAGATAGAGTATTTTATCACTACTGAAGAGTCCTGATCTCACAAAAATCAACTTTTATCTACGGAATCGTTTAAAACAAATTGTTTACAGTGAACTACTAGACAATAATGCAGAACTGTGCAGAAAAAAGAAGAGCATTATTTGAAAAAAAAAATTAAATTAATAGTTTAGCTTTTTGAGAATTTTATTTCATTTTAGAATTTGTTAAATTTATTAAATAAAATTTGATATTTGATAAAATGACGTTAATTCGAGAACCAATTTGAGTTAAATAAAAAGTAATTTATGTTTTGAGAGTTTGAAAACAAGGAGGGCAAATCACCAAGAATTAAATATTCTGAGACATAAAAAATACAATTTTTTTTCTCTTTCAAAGTCGAACTGAGGGCCCACACTGCATAAACTCGTAAAAAAATCAATAAAAATAAATTTGACATCAAAGTTAGTAATAACAAATTTGTGAACGCGCCATTCTGTAAAAACAGTGAGGTAAGATATATTCAAATTTTAAATGAGCACACTATATAATTTTTTAACCACAAAAAACACCATTATGGATAATTGTCACATTAAAAAAAATTGTTTTTGACCTATTTTGTATCAGATACTTCCTGAACACAAAAATTTGTAATAATTACATAATAATATATTTTTCCACAAATTTTTTGTGGTTTAACTGTTCTGATTCACTTTCGAGATTTTTCAAGCGCAACCAACAAAAATCCCCTTCAATCCCACCCTGTCTATAATTTCCCAAAATCCGCATTACAAGGTGAGATCACTTTAAGCGTAAATTTCCAATTAGACTTAATTTCAATTCGTGTTAATTAGTCACACTTGTTTGTAATTATTTGAGACATTTTACTGTACAGTTCATTGACTGGCTATTGGTGCGTAAATTAAATTAAAAATTACCAAATAGTGCATTACAATCTTTTACACAGAGACCAAGGCCACCCCCTTAAGCCGGCCCATAAGGACCTGTGTGCTAACCCAAGTGTGAAATAACTCAATTGACCTTCCTCAACAATTATCTTCACGGTTTTGTGTGTTTTTTTTTTCGATTTTGTGGTGTTGGTAACCGTGTCAGAGGCGTACGTGCGAATCGAAGGCCCCTACGCCACTGATGAAATTCGACAAATTGTTTGTAGATGGCGCGTCATTGACGCCTACGCAATTATCGCGAGTATAATTACATAAAGACAGATAAAGGACTTGACCTTCAATCTTTCATTAATCGTGGGGCCCCCCTCAACCCCCCCACAAATTTATTATAATCACCCTGTCTGGGTTTGTAGTGTTATCATTGCGGATTTATCGAAATTTTCGGTTGTTTAGTGCGGTTCATGGAATTAATTGAGTGGAAATAATAATTGTTTTGTTTAAATGGACGGCTGTTAGCCGCCTTTTTAATAACGGGTAATTACTAATCAAATTGACTATTAATGTGTAATTGGCCAAAACGATTTTGTAATCAACTAATAAAACGAAACAAAGAAAAAACACACAAAAAATTTGAAAATGCGAAATTTGCACAGATTTCACATTTTGTTATAAAAACAATATTTTCTAACTAACTACAAGTACAATACTATGTTTTTCCCTCTCTTTTAACAAAAAATCTGGTAAAAAAAAGCATAGTATGACACTCGTTGTTATAGATATAAATTCGTTTGTTTGTAGATGTTTTAAATTCGGGTTGACGCTCCTGACTGCCTTTTTTGTGAGGAAAAACAGATCAGTAGCGTTAGCCCGAGTTTGATTTTAAAATAGAGTATATTTTTGTAAAGGTAAAGAGTGCAAAGCGCCCTTAAATAATTAAAATTTTGTCTTAAAAATGATTATTTCTAAAAAAAAATAGAAAAGAAATAGAAAATTAGTTTTTTTTTCTGTATATATGTAGATACTGAGTGTCTCAATAAAACTGGTAAAAAAAAGAAAAACACCTTAAAAATGGCAATTTTACATAATAATACAGAGTGTTTCTAGATTTTTTTAAGAAGAAATAAAAGACAAAAACAATAATTTTTTTATTATTTTCCGGTTGTATATACCCAGTGTCTTAAAAAAATTAAAAACCATCTTAAAAATGGTTGTTACATAAACAAACTGTTTTTGAATTTTTTTTAAGAAAAGAAAAATATATAACAGGGTTTATATAACTAATATATTTTATTTTGTAGCCGTGTATACTGAGTGTCCTAAATAAATAAAGCAAAAAGCATAGAATACAGCGTTTAGTTTTACTTTATACATAAAGTGTCTTTCTTTATACAGTGTGCGTCTCAATTAAACAAAAAAAAAAAAAACTAAATTAAAGAAAGATTTTTCTAAATTTTATATACAGAGCGTTTCTAGAATGTTTTTAAAGACGAAACAAATCTATATTCTGAGTGTTTTTTAAAACACTCCAAACGTCTTAAAAAATACAGTTTTTTTAATATACAGAGCGTTTTTTTATGTACCGCGTGTCTCAAATAAAAAAAGTAAAAAACTTAAAAATGATTATTCTAAATTCTACAGAGTGTTCTTATATCAGTATCTCAAGTATATATATAAAGCTAAAAAATATACAAAATGTTTTTCTGTTAATACTTAGCGTCTCAATTAAATAATTTAAAAAAAATTAAAAATACTTTAAAAAAAGGTTGTCTATAAATAGTGTTGCTCAAATTTAAAAAAAAATGTTTTTTGTAATTATATATACTAAGTGTCTCAAATAAACCAAATAAGTTTAAGAAATACGGTTTTTTTCACTTTATATATAGTTTTAAAAAAAGAGAAATTTTTTAAAATAACTCTAAACCAGATTTTTTCAATTGATTCTTGTAGAATGTAGAAGATTCTGTCTTTATTTAAATATATACTGAGTGTTGTATGTACTTAAATAAACGTAACAAAAATAAAGTTTCTTAATTTTATAACTGTTTTTGCAAAAAAAGAAATAAAAAATATTTTCTTGCAAACTTTCGTTGTTTCTATATTGAGTGTCTCAATTTTTTTTTATAAATTTAACATTTTTAGAAATAACTGTCGCTTGCGCCTTTCTCTTAAAAACCAAAAATGTCATATCTTGTACGGATTTTTAAGTTAAGTCAAAAAATTTGACAGTTCAGAATTAGATTCAGAATCAAAACTTCTTAGATAGTTGTCAGTAAAGTCTGCTATAAACGATAACTAGTAAGCAGCCTTTACAATTTTTTTAGATGTTGAATTATAGCTATTATAACTAAGTAACTTACAAAAATTAAAATTCTTTTAGGTTAGGTAAATTTTAAAAATAAAAGTTTCAAAATATTGTAAAAACCAATTATAATATCTAATTTTATAATTTTTCTACATCTTTAATAATTATTAAACTGATATTATAAGACGTGAATTCCACCTGTTGTTATAAACACACGAGGGTAATACTATGCTATTTCTGCTTGCTTTTATTACTAACCAAAAAAAAACTGTTAAATAATAATAATCATTGATGAGCTTTTACACCATTGTTTAAATAAATAGTAAATAACATAATGTTCCTAAAGTCATCAAAAAAATATATAAATTAAAGCACAATTTAAACAATTCGAAGTACAAGTTAGTTGTGAACAAACCATAAATTTTATAAAACTGTTTGAAATGTTTATAAAAAAAATTTAAAAAAAAACGCAATTATGTGTATATGTAATAAGTAAAAAAAGAAGAAACAAAAAAATTGTTAAATTGATTTTATTAAAATACTTAAATAACGTATAAAAACAAGATTTAACAATAAAAGAAAAAATAAACATAATAAGATGCTGGATAAAATAATAATCCATAAAATCTAAATAAATTTAGAAAATTATTCTTGTTTTAAAAATAGAAAAAAAAGTGTTTATAATTCTGTTTATTTATCAAAAATAACCTTTCCAATTAAATCAATTTTATTAATATAATTATTAAAATATGTTTTAAATAATTAATTCAAAAACAAAAATTTATATATCTACCTATACTAGAATCAAAAATATTTGGCCCGCCAAAATGCATTTTAATTTATGATATCAACAGTTGGCCCTCTTATTAAAAAAAAACAATACATAAACAATTTTTTACTGTAGTGTTCTGAAGATGAGCAAAAAGGTCGAAACGCTTTAAAAAACTGTTGCTTTAAAAACTTCTTAAAACTTTTCTTTGTGTTATAGAGTCATTTTAAAAATTTATAAATTAAAAAAGCAATTAAAAGTCAAAATAAAAAAAGATCAGATTATTAATTTGCGAAAAATGACCTTCCTTATTAAATCAATAATTAATTGTTTTATTTATTTTGAATAAATCTTGTGATTCTTAATGATCTTAAAACCACAAATTCTCATCAGAATTTTTAATTATGAACCATTGCTAAAAATAATTTTAAATTTTTTTAATTGCACTAAAAATTTCCTTAATCCTGAACTTGTAATTTGAGACGTTTACCTTGACAGCTTATTACAAAACCAGAAGTGAAAAAAAAAAGAATTCGCCAATCCCCCCAAAATCTACCTTTTCCTCTTGGAAATTCTCGCCGACTGAAATCGGCGTCGGGGGCGTCGACGGTGTCGTCCCTCGATCATCATCCGTCCTCCCTTCCAACGACCTTGAACTCTCCGACCTGAGATTCTCCAGGTGCGCCTTATACTCCCTGTACTTCAAATCACCAATATCGTGCCTCATCTCCGCCGGATTCACCTGGGGTTCCCTCCCCAGTCGGTCGGTGAGCCGGTCATGTCCATATCCCCGATCCAGATTATTAAGATTCCTGTCCATGAGCGGCCGCTCCTGCGGATTGAGCGACCGCTCCAGGTGGTTGAGATGGTCGAGGTTCATCCTTTCCTGGAGCAACCGATCCGGATTGAGACTGAGGTTAAGCTCCAGGTTGCCGCGGTCCATGTTAAGACCCACATTGCGCTCTCCAAGCCGGTCCCCCAGGGAGCGCAGCGTGTCGATGGAGCGCTGCAGGTGCGAGTAGTTCGTGTTGTTGTCCAGAAGCATCGGAGCCGGCTGGTGGAAGTCCAACCCTCCGGTGCGGTATTCCAGACGGCCCTCCAGTTTAATTGTAACAACGCACACGGACACCACCGAAATCAACCACAGAAAAAACCCAAAAAAAAAACGAAAACAAAAACCGATAGGTTTTGGAAAAAACGAGCGCTCCGAGTGGTTGCAAAAACTATACTAACACATACTACATTAGAAAAAGTCGGGCCGCGTCTCAGTCAGCATCCAACATCGCGGTGTGCTGTGAGACTGAAAGTGGTGGGGGGTTGGAATTGAAATGGTGGGGATAAGTGTTACGTAACAACATAATAAACGAAACAAGTGAGCGTCTGTGCGTCTCGTCTGCACCATCTATATGTGTAGGAGGCGGCGGATTTTTTTTTTTTGAAGGGATTGCCACCCCCACTACTACCGTTCCTGTCTAGATTCACGTCTGAAATTAATCATTATCGATTCGGGGGTGTTCGTCAATGTTTGATAGCTGGGGACAAGGATATTGATTTTTCTGAAAGGGGGGTGGTGGTGGTGGAACCACTAGTTTCGTCAAGGTCATGGTTTGTGGGTCAACGAATGTCTTAGAAATAATTTTTCGGTTAGGGATGATTGATGGCGAGTTTTGGTATTACGCAAACAACCCCCAGATTGTAATAAGAGGTGAAAGAACTGTAACAATAGCTGAACTAGCAGTAAACGATAAAAAGATGTTTTAAAAATTACCACCCTTAACGCCTTTACAAGAATACAACTAACTTCCCCTATTTTCTGTATAGAAATTTTTGCAAGTCAAGCCAGATTGGACATCCAAACCGTTTCTGGTTGTTAGGAGAAAAATTTAAAAAACGAAATTCTCTAGAAGTCGTAGTAAAAATTGTAATTACCTAATTTAATATGATTCCTATAAATTAATTAGTACATTTGATGAATTAAACTCAATATTCGTTCGTAAATAAGTAATTAGTAAATTGATCCTAATTTTAAATTAAATGTGGGTAGTTACTTATGTTTCTGAAATTAAATACAGAATATATAAGGTAACTGACTTAATAAATTAATATTAATTAGTAAAACTTGCTTTAAATTATACTTAAGTGCACTTGTAGTGTTTTTTAAATCATTACAATTAATTAGTAAAATATGAATCTAATTAAATTGCCAATTAGTACAATTAATAATTAAAAATTTAAGTTTTATATAAAAAAATTTAATTAGTTAAAATTACAACTAATTTTGACAAAATTACTGTAATTAATTAGTACACTATTGGTGAAATTATAATTAATTAACTTAATATAGGTTTGGTAAATTTAATTATACAATATTAAATAAAACAAAATTGATAAGTTTTAGATAAATTAAGCTTAATATTCGTTTGTAAATAAGTAATTAATAAATTAATGTTAATTTTAAGTAGATATACTTATGTTTCTAAAATTAAAAAACATTAAAAAGGTAACTTAGTAAATTAATGCTAATTAGTAAAATTTATTTTAAATTATAATTAACTATTTCTTGTTCTAATATTTTAGTCATTATAATTAATTAGTAAAAAAAATGTTCCGTTTTTAATAACAATGTAAATACAAAAAAATCTGTAGTCAAAAAATAATTACTTAGTAAAATTCAGTTTATATTAATTAGTAAAAATACAATTCAATTGCAAATTGACACAATTAATAATTACTTTTTTAAGTTTCATTCAAAAAGATTAATTAGTAGAAATTATAGCCAATTTTCAAAAAATTACAGTAATTAATAGGGAAAAATCTATGTAAATAAATAAAATAATTCCTTGTGTCAATTTCAAAATTATGCTAAAGTAAAATTAAGTATACAGAATTAGTAAAAATTATAATTAATTAACTTTATATAATTAGTTAAAATCAAAAGTTTTGGATGAATTAAACTCAATATTCGTTCGTAAATTGATGCTATTTCAAATAAAATTTACTTAACTGATGTTTTTGACACTAAAAACATAAAATATAACGTAACTTAGTTAATTAATGCTAATTAGTAAAACTTATGTTAAATTATAATTTGTGCTGTTTTTTAGTCACTAATTTTGAATTAGTAAAAAATAACTATTTAGCAAATTATAAATATGTTCAGTTTGTATAAATTAGTAAAAATATAATTCAATTGCCAATTAGTACAATTAATAATTAAATTTTTAAGTTACATATGAAAAATTAATTAGTAAAAATTATGATCAATTTTCGAGAAATTAATGTAATAATTAAACAAAGTAGCTAAAGTAGTAAATAATTAATAACTTAATTAGTAAAATGTCGCTCTTAATAGCTTCTAAAATCACAAAAACATTTTGTTTTTGTTCTTATTTATTTTATTTTTTTTTATATTAAAATAAGTAAACTTGCGTTATCTATCTCTCAAAATTAGAATGATTTCGTCTTTATATTTATTGAATTAAAATCGCGTTTAGCTTTCAAGATTAGTAAAATTTTAAACTCCTTATTTCTACTAATTATGTAGTAAAATTTTTAATTACTTAACTGTCTAACTGTATACTGATGTGTTCTAATTAGAGCTAATTCATTGAGTAATTACTTTTTACTAATTTGAATTAAATTAGTAATTTATATGTATCTTAATATTATAAAAATTAAAAATTTGAAATTATGTATTTGTAAACAGTTATTATTATCAATTAATATTTATTAGTAATTTATAATTTACGTAAATTTTACGTAAATTAGTAAATGACTTATCTGAAAAGCTTGCAGTTATAAAAAAATTGCAGTTTTTATTTTAAATTTGAGCTGTCAAATCAAATAATAATTACGAAATTGATTTATAAAATTATTCAGAAATTAATTAATCAAATTTTTAATCCTTGGACTTGTTTAAATATAATTCAAAACAAGTTTTTTATTTTTAGAAATTATTTATTTGTTATTTAGGCCCTCCTTTTCGCGTGTCTGCACAAATTATCTCTTTTTTTTTGTGTTTGTTTTTCCAAATAACCACCAATCCAAAAAACCCACTTTTTTCATCATCTCCTGGTATAAATCACGTGACTGGTCTCTTTCTCTAGTCCCGACCATGATCCACGTGCCCAAACGGCCACAAAAAATACGTTAAAAACCACCTTATGTAACGGAAAAAAAGTCCCCAACGTCTTTTTTTCCCTTCTGACCCTTGGTCAGAATGTGCTTCCCCTTCTTTAAAAAATCACATAAAGATCACATTCTATGTCCGGCCTTTTAACGGGCGATTTTTTTCGAATTCAAATCAATTTCTCCCCATTGACCATCGCCATATAAGTCGACCAATACTAGTTTCTATTGTTAATGACCGGATTTGATAGAAGTATTTGTCTGGATGATGGGATGTTAAATGGGGCCGGTGAATTTGCATAGACGCGTGAGAAAAAAGCAGGCTGTGCTTGGTCCTCGATTAAAACGTGGATGCTGGTTTATGCAAAGTTAGTCCTAGCTAGATTAGTCTAATCAGTCATGAAGACAAGTCGAATGAATTAAAATAAAAAATCGATTAGGAGAGAGAGGGATTTTTTTTCCGGGATAGAAAAAAGGGGTAGTGGTGATTTTTTTTCGTTATGATATTATTTGTCACATTAGTTTTGTCTGATGATCAATTCATTTGACGGAAGAAAAATGATGTCATTATCACGTGGGAAAAAAAGAGAAACTGATACTAATTTATTTGCTCTTTTATTAATTTAATTTTTACTAATTTCTTAATTAATTACAATTGTTTTACGTATTTTGATGAGTCTATGGTTAATTTAATTCATTTTAATTTTTGAATTTTTACTAATTAGGTATTCATAATTAAAATGTTAAATCTAAGTCTATCTACAAAGTTTTACTAATTTTTAATTAATAATTACGTCAATTGATGTAATTTTAACTAATTAAGATCGTTTACTTCTAATTTAATTTCAATTAACGTAAATTAACTAAAAATTAAATTGCTAGAAAATCTGATTACTGAATTAGTAAAAATAAGGAATTAAACATTTTAGTAATTTTAGAAATCATCAGAGAAGACATTTGTTATTATACTTTCGATAAGAAAAACAAGTTTTTACGTTTTAGACAAGAGTTTATTAATTTTAAAAACCATAATTTTACTAATTTTTAAGCCCCAAAGATGTAATTTTAGAAGCCAGAAGCAATAAATCTTATTGATTTTCGAACCAATATAAAGACAAAGATTCTTTTGTTAATTTAGAAGTTGAAGACGACATTTTACTAATTTTCAAAGCCAAAGACAAGATTTTACTAATTCTTAAAACCGAAGAATATATTATTAACAATTCTATAATCCAATGACAACATTTCTTATCAATTTTTAAATCAATAAATGTAAAGACAAAATTATTCTAATTTTGAGAGGTAGATGACGTAATTTTACTTATTTTAAATAAGAACAAAATCAAAATGTTTTTGTAATTTTAGAAGCTATTAAGTGCGACATTTTACTAATTTTTGAACTCACTCAATTACTTAGACACACTAATTTGAAATAAAAAAAAAATTGATTTGTATTATCAACTTTTGTAATTCAGTTTAAATAAAAATTTTGTAATTTTTTTAAATTTGTTTGTCGTCTTTTGTTTTATTTATTTATCATTAGCTCTCCATATTATTTTTCTTTTGTTTTTCTATCCTTAATACCGTTTAGTATTAATAATTAAGAAACTACTTATTGATTATCTTGTAAGAAAAAAAAGAAATTAATAAATTGTCCCATCTGTCGAACCCATCCCTCTATCACGCGTTGGGCACGCGAAAAATATTTAACCCAGAAATCTACCTCTCAACAATAGTATAGATCAAATCGGGTCTCTTATTGTATCGAAAATAATCGAATCGTGCTCCATTGGTATAAAAGAAAGGGTTTTTGTATTTTTTGGGTTCTTTCTCTTCCCCCTTCTCTAACCAACCCCATTTAACACAGTTCAATGTTGACAGAATTATTAGTATCGAATTACAGCAAGTATAAGCAGATAAAACTACATAAGTGGTTTATTTTATTGACTTGTATCGAATAAGGGATGGGGCGGCAAAAATTTTTCGGAACAAAATTGCATCAATAACGTCATAAAACCAACCCCTTTTTACTGCATTTACAAGTCAAATAAACACGGAAGAAATTTTTTTTCTAAACACCCCCAATAAATATTATTTGAAGCGGCAAGAGTTTATTACAGGGGTAGATTGCGCAAAAACTGAGGCTTTTAACCCGTTTCAAGGAAAGATGGGGGGTCCGTTAGGTTCTTAAATTTTTTTTCACTAGTTCTGTTAGTCATTTATGTGTAATTTGCTTGAAATCGGATGGTATTTATCATCCCTGTCCTTCAAGGGTGAAATCAGGGTTGTTTTTTGTGCACTCTGATGTGACAATAGACGGCAGAAACGTGCAACTGTCAATTTTAGAATTTACAAGTCATTACAAAGGATTTTTTTGGTTACAAGTTAATCAGTTGTTTAGGGATGTTTTGATGACTTTTTAAGAATTTTTTTTACCCCAAATACTAACAAATAGTTAATTTGATGATTACACTAAACAACAGAATCAATAATCAAAAATAGTTTTAGATAAATCAAATCTCAACTCAAATTTGGGGTGAACTCTTGAGAATTTAACAATTTTTTGTCAATTTAAAAAATGACATTGACTTAAGCCCTATTTACAATTAATTTAATTAATTAAGACAATTATAAATTAACAATTAGCAATGTTTTCAAGTCGTTCGGAAAAACGCAATTTGCGAAAAAATCTTTAATAAATAAATACTTGATTTTTGAAAATTGTTAAATGTAATTAGATCAAAGTAAAAATGTGTCAAATGACACTATTTTTAAAATAGAAGATGTCGATTTCAGATTTAAAAAATTAATTCCTGCATTACTATTGTCAAATGTCATTAAATAAAACTCAAACATGTCAAACCAACACTTTTTCAAAATGAATTCGTTAAAGAAATTTATTACAATATAATACTGCCCAAATAAATAAAATAAAATACACAATATGTCAAATAACATTTTTTAAAACAAATTAGATTTAGCCGAACAACAGAGGAGTAAATAGAGCAAAAACTATTGTAAATAGAAAATTGTCAAATGTCATTAAATAAAACTAAAAATATGTCAAATGACTAATCAAATTAAAAATAAAAAAAATAAATATAACTGAGCAGCAAACATAACAAAAATTATTGTAGAAATCGTAGAAAATTGTCAAATGTCATTAAATAAAATTACAAATATGTCAAATGTCTAATAAAATTATAAAAAAATGACATTGACTTATATTTGAGGTGTTTCTTTGAATTTATTTAGTTTGTCGGCTTTTGTCCACTTTTAATGAATTCCAAAAAATATTTGTTAATTATTTACACCGATTTAAACGATTGTAATAATCCTCTGAATGTTGATAAGATCAAAATTCGGTGTCAAAATCCAGTTATGTATAATATAATCGATCAGTCTCTAATTAATGACATCGAAAAACAAGGTTATGCTAAAATTTAATAAACCGTAACAGTTCTGTACGACCAGTTCTAAATTCCCAATTAAGCCCCCTTAAGAACCGAAAAAATCCCTATTTCCGGCAAATGCACGAATTTCCTCTTAAAAAATCTTTCTAAAATTAGTGTAGCGATTTTTTCCCTCTCTTGTGTGTATCAGATTTGGTCCACCCTCTCTGAAACGAGATATTTTTCTAAGAGGGGGGCTCAAAAGCAGCACCTGTTCGTCTCAATAACCTTGAAAAAATCTGAAGCTTCGATCATTGTTATTAGATGCAAATCGAGCAAAAGTTGAAGGCCTTCAGACGAGGAAGTGTCATTAGAATTGGGGGCAGTGGCGGCGGGGTTTTTTTTGATTTTTTTTTTCAGAATGTTATTAAATTGTCGTTTGGCTTTGCTGGATTACTGTCATTACATACGGCCTTGCGTGATGATGATGTTAAGATGTTGATACAAGAATTGTCTGAAGGAGTGTTCAATCTTTTTTTTTAGATGTTTTTGGTACTCCACCTGGCCCCATTTATCGACGCCACTGGTTAATTTAATTAGACACGAGAATTGCAATTTTAGAAAGTGGGGACACTGGTTTTGGGAGCAAGTTTAAGATTTTTAAGAATTTTAATTAAATAATAGATCTTCAAGAGTTACGGTTTTGCCAATTTAGAAAAATATCTAATTTAGTTTTAGTAGATAATAAATTTAAAAAATTTTATGAACGGATTTTTTGATATAAAATACTCGTAAAATGCAACTTCATCACAAAAGTTAGAGTTTCCAATAAAAGTCTATCAATTTTAAATGTGATTTCTAGTTAGAGGAAATCGAATTATCAACTCAGCGATATTTTTCGGTTTCAAAAGCAAAAATACCAAAAATTACATTTAAAAACAAATTAATTAGATAATACAGTATTGTAAATTAAGGCCGCGGCTGCGTCTTGGCTTTAAAACTAGACAAAATATTAGATTTTTTTTTGCCCATTAAAGATTTTTTGAAAGTTAAATTAAATGCCCCCGATAAAAATAAAAATTTAATAACATTTGACAATTTTAAGAGATTTAATTTATTTTGTAAGACATCTTTTCTTAAATTTGTCGTCGCGCTAAGTTGACAACTTATTTTCAGAGTTTTGACACATTTTGAGTTTTATCTATTGACATAATTTGACAATTTTTTAAACATTTCTACAGATCACTCTTACGACATTTCGGCCAAATTTGACAAATATTGTTTATTTTAATTTTAGACACAAAATGTATTTTTCAAATTTAGCGTTACAAAGAAAATAAATTTTCTAAAGCAGTTTTTGTTACAAACATTGTCATTTGACACGTTTCGTTTTATTTAATGACATTTGAATATTTTCTACCATTTCTACAACACTTTGAAATTTGACAAAATTTTCTTTATTTTAAAAAGTGTCATTTGACACATTTTGAGTTTAATTTATTGACAATTTACTAATCTAACAATTCTTTTTAAAGTTAGTTTACTTTTGTAAGAAATTATGTCTTAAATTTATCATTTTGAAGTTGACAATTGATGTAAAAAAAGTGTTTGACAATTTTTTTAAACATTATTTTATTTTAAATAATAAAAAAAAATGTTTACAACCGACACGGAAAAAGGATTGAGACAAATCAAGCCACCTGATGCTCTAAAAAAAATCACAGCCCACTTTTACTCTCAACCAACACATGTTCCATATATTATTCCACCCCCTCAGAAAAAATCTCTCAAGTGTTTACACGTTGTTTTTTCTTTCACCCCTCTATACCCCGTGCATCCCCTAGACGAATGTAGCCACCACATGGACCAATAAAGTCGCTCAAACAAATACTCGTTTCTTTTATCACCCCTTAATTACTCACCCCCAAGGCTCAATTTCTCACTTTCTTAAACGAAAAATCCTTGAAATTTAGCCACTTAGCAAGAGGATAAAATTGCGGTTGTAAATTCCTAGTTTTTGAGACCGATAGGAATGCATGACTTATCTGGCCGATCACAATTCTTGGCCTGCTAGACCGTGTGAACTCTCATCTAGGCGAGGGTTGCCGAGACCGCCGGGGTCATGTGTTCCTCTCTATTAAGGGTAGACACACAGGAAATCAGTTTTGATCACCGGTCGTCTCATTGAGATAAATCACGCGGCGGTCGTAGAAAAGTGAAATTGTTTTAAGAGAGGGTAAGGAGTGAAGAGGGTGGTAAATACAGGTGGTTGAAGGGTGACCTTCACTCACGGCATTTTAATGAATCAGAGTGAAACAGATTTTGATCGGAGGGTGGTGGTAGTCATGGTACACTTTCAGTTTCGATGATGGTATCCGGCGGTGGTGGCTTTTATTACGTATTTGTGACGTCACAAACAGATGGTACAAATCATAATTAATTTCTAAAAAATCGAAACGAAATTCGTAATTTTTGAAAATTGTCAAATCTACTCAAAATGTGGCAAAAACTATTTTTTAAACTTATTGTCAATTTGAAAATAATAAAAAAAGTGATTTAAGCATTAAAATTTGTTTGAAAAAATTGCTCGAGTTGTCAGATGTTATCAAATAAAACTCAAAATTTGTCAAATTTCTTACAGATTTTTTAAATAAGTTTCAAGTCAAAAAAATTCGTTTATCTATCATTATTTTGATTACACATAAATAGATAAATGTGTCCAAAAACAATTTAAAAAAATTTTAATTGTTAAAATCTTGATAAATTTGACATTTTTTGAGTTTTATATATTGAAAAATTGTTAATTTTCTTAAATATTTTTTTTTATTTTTGATCTAGAAAAAAACCCTTGATTACAATAAAGATTGTGTCCTTAAAAAAGGGTTGAAATCAAGCCACCTGATGCATATAAAAAATCACAGCCTACTTTTACTTTTACATCAAACATGTGTCTACAATGTTACATCCCCTAAAAAAAATTTTTTTGTTTGTCCAACTGTTGTATAAAGATTTGTTAACATTACGTAATTTTATTTATTGGCAATTTCGATGTTGTAAAAACCCTAACCTTAAGAAAATCACAATAAAACCTGTGTAGAGATTAAATCGTAATTAAAGTGTAAGATTCTGGTTTGTCGCTCTAATAAAAATCAACGTAATAAAAAAAAAATGTCCACTTATCTGATAGGTATATAAAATTTGCATAATTACGTCCAATTACCTCACGTAAATACCTATACTTAGAAATTTCCATAAATTAGATCGTAATTAGAAAAATTCAATTCGAATATCGAATTACGTGACGTCACAATATATTGACACTAATAATCCATAAATCGCATCATTTTTAAAATTAACATAATAGGAGAATCGAAGCGTGCCATGTATTATTTTTTTTTATGTAAAAAGCTACCGGAATTTGCCGAAAGATAATCAATTTGGTGAGGACGTTAATAATGTTTATTTTTGGGGTTGGGGAAGCTCTTTTAACCCCATTGTGAAATTTCGACACCTGTAATAAAGAGAACAACCGCATTCTCGATCGATTGTTGCGCGCTTTTTTTAAGTAGGCTTTGAGGGATCGATGAGGGTCGATTGGCACGAGAGGGTGATTTTTATGCTAATCACACCCTGTATATTATTGAGATATTATTAAAGATGAAAAAAATTTGGGAAGGCAAGGATTTGAGAGATATTTAATATTCATGGAAATAGTTTCGACGCCTACTGGATTTTTTTACGTATCTTATGATCGCGGTTGTGACATTTTGACCCTTGTAATTAGTTTAACTGTCAACGAGATTTTAGATGGACTATAAATACGTCAAGAAAATGGCTACTTGGAATAGATTTAAAATTTTTAGAAAAAGTAGCGGGTGTTTAAATAAATTTCGAATCAAGAGTGCTAAAGAAAAGTTTTCAGAACTCTGTTTACGTTGAACCATGGCTTACTACAATTAATACTACATAAATGTCATCTTTTAGAAGTTATTATACTGTCAAAACTGTCAATATATTAGAAGGTTAAGTTAAGTTACTGTCAAGTTGTTTTTGTTTAACGTTTACTGTTAAAGCTGTCAATATATAGACACATGATAAATTACTGTCATGTTGACAGTAGCTAACCATGGCTTCCTACATTAATTAACTGACTGTATTTTTAACAACTGAAATTTTCAAAAAAAGTAGCGTTTTACTATGTCAAAACAATACCAACTGTAAATTAACAAAAAAACAAATATTTTCTGTGATTATTATAGTGTTAATACTGTCAATATAATAAAAAATTAATAAGTTTAGTTACTGACAAGTTGATTAATTTCAATTAACAGACGATTTTTGACGTTTACTGTCAAAACTGTCAATATAATTGCACACATTATAATAAATTACTGTCATATTGACAGTTGTTAATCACGGCTTACTAGACTACATTAATTAACAGTACCTTTAAAACTGATTTAGTTAGAGAAAAATGTCGCATAATCAACTAAAGCTTGACACTTATTACAATTTAAAATAAATGAAGGAAAAAACAGTCATTATTTAACCAAAACAAATTTTTTGAGATTTTGTCAAAAATTTATATCTATCAATGGTTTCTCACATAGTGGCGTACCTAACAACGACCACAACTTTCTTATTGGTCAATAAACTGTTGAATAATGTAATGCAGAACACTGATTGGTCCTTATGGTCGATTTGTTAAGATACCTTACAGAAAAATAGTTTTTTTGAATTTTTATGTTGTTTTTGAGACTGTTTCTTTAATTTTCTCTGTTGATAATCGTCTGTAGGTCTTCTAAATTTTCTAGATTCTTGATATTTGAGCACCTTTAGATCCCTAAACTAAAATTGTATTTGTATCTATTTTATATTACGAATTAGAAATTTTCTAAATCTTTAAAAACATAAAATATTCAAGACCTATAAAATCAAAAACGTATCTAGATCTGTTAAACTTTGAAACTCTCTAAAATTGTATCTTTATAACATTCTATAACTGTCAAACACAAGCAATTCTAGTTCTTTAACGGTATTGTTGTATTTAACGATAGTTTTATTTTATTTAGGAACTTCTAGATCTATGTAATCAGCCAATTTTTTAGCAAGATAATATTTAAAATCTTCTAGATCTTAATAGATATTTCAAACAAAAATCTGTTACACCAAAAACTAATTTACCTCAGCCAAACTAAAAATTCTTCTAGATCTTAGAAACAGTAATTTTTTTATTAACCGAAAATGTTTAAAATAAACGTTTTTTTTTGCTTTTTTACATATTTGTTTTAGACTGTTTCGCTCAAAAACTTTCTAGATCTGCCAAAGTAGAAACTTTGTAAATCATTTCTTCTAGATTTAAGTATCTATAAAGCCAAAATTTGGCAAGATTATACTAGAATCTGTACTGTATCTGTACTTTTCAAGATCTATAAAATAAATTTTTAATTTAAAACTTTTCTAAATGTTTTGAAAAGAACCTAAATCTCTGTTATTTCTTCACTTATTTCAGCAAAAATCTGATACGTAATCTAAATCTGTTAAATTAAAAACTTTCTTAGATCTAGAATCTGTACATTCTTCTATGTTTTTAAACTAAAATTTATAAAAAAAACTTTTGTAATATTCATTGAATATTTTCTAACAAAAATTGAAATACCCACTATTCTAGATCTGCAGTATTAGAAATTCTTCTGATTTTAGAAGTTGCCGAGCAACGACACACGACTTTCTCACTGGCCAATAAACTGGTGAATAATGTAATACAGAATTGTGATTGGTTCTTATGTTTATTATTGACATTAGTTATCAATATGTTACAGAAATATATTTTTCCAAAAAAATTTCTGTTGTTTTACAAACTTTTTTTTAAATTTTTTAGTCTAAAATTCTACACAGCCCTCATAAAATCGCAGCATCTAAATGAATAAAAACGAATCTAGATCTGCCAAACTACAAATTCTTCTTAATATTCTAGATTCTTCATATTTGAAAACATCTAGATCTTTAAATTAAAATTGTATCTAATTTATATTATAAATTAGAAATTTTTTAAATCTTTAAAAACATAAACTTTACTAGATCTATAAAATCAAAAATGTATCTAGATCTGTTAAACATTGAAACTTTTCAAAATTGTATCCTACTAAGTTATTATCTCTGTTAGCCAGACTTTTCTAGGTCTATACAATATCCGACTAAAAAATCAACTAAATATTGTTTCACAGTTTTTTTCTAGTTTTTTTTATTTAGGAACTTCTAGATCTATGTAACAAACCAATTTTTTGACAAAATAATATCTAAAATGTAGATTTCTGTATCTGAATATATTTCAAACAAAAATCTGTCACACCAAAAATTAATTTAGACCCGAAAAAAATCTTCTAGATCTTAGAAACAGTACATTCTATTAACTAAAAATGTTTTTATTTCTTATAAATTGTTTCATTCAGAAACTTTCTGGATCTATCAAAGCAGACACTTTGTAAATTACGTCTTCTAGCTTTAACTATAATGCTAAGATTTGGCAAGATAATACTTAGATTCTATATTGAACATTCTTCTAGATCTAAAAACAAAAATTTTAACTGAAATCTGTTATTTCTTCACTTGTATTAAAAGCCATTAAATTAAAAGATCTAGAATTTGAACAATCTTCTATATCTGTAAAACTAAAATTTATAAAAAAAAACTCTTCCAATAGTTATTGCATATCTTTTTACCAAAAATTAGTTGAAATACCAACTATTCTAGATCTGCAATACTAGAACTACACGACTTTCTTATTAGCCAATAAACTGTTGAATAATGTAATACAGATGTACTACAGAAATCTAGTTTTTTTTTTTAATTTTTCTGTTGTTTTTGAGTTTGTTTCGTTAATTTTCTCTGTTGATAATCGTTTGTAGATAATGATTTAGTCTAAAATCCCACACTCCTCACACCTCATTAAATCCCAGCATCCAAACGATCATTTTTCCTCATCAACAAAGAAAACTAGTAACGAACTGTCAGCTCCTCATAAATAAATTCCACCGAAAAAACAAGTTTGAAACACACAGAACTAATAACGGAAGTCGCCTAATCCAAACCTCAACATAATTATCAAAAAAATCGGCGCTTATCAAATATTGAAAGATTTTCTGAGTTGAGTGACCAGAAATGTGCCACAAGGTACAACCCGTGGCTCTATCTTTTTTTTTTAAAAAAACTCGTGGCCTACTTAAAATCATTGTAGAAAAAAAATTTCACTTTCGATGCCGTCTCGATCAGTCGCGGTCAACTTTTTTAAAATCGACTATTTTTTACCTGAGGGGTCACACAAAAGGGTCTCCCGTCTACCTGATCTTACCTAATAACAATCTCATTGTTCTATCTCTTTCTTTCGCTTGTATTTTATATAAATATAGAGAGAGATAAATGCAAGATTGTTATCCCCTGGGTCCGTGATTGAAGAAGAAGAATCAAAGGAAGTAGTCGAACACGCGGAGATTCGGTTTAGTACGAGAGGGGAAGAGACGAGAAGAGAGAAGCGCTTTAATTGTGACTCACCTGCGGGCACATTTTACATTGGTACTTCCGTGGTTGTGGTCCACCGTTTTGCATTCCGCCCATTTTCGTTGCATTAATGGGTTGAGGAACAACCAAAAGGGCTGGACTTGAACCAGCCACCCCCGGACTGGAGGATGAGGACGTTGAACGGCCGGAGGTGTAGAGGCCAGGCGTGCCGCCCATATGGTGTTCTTCAAGGTCTGGAAAATGGGGAAAAACACGTAAAAAATAGGACAATAGAGATAGAATTCTAGTCAGAGATTTAAAAAAATTGAAAAAAAAGTTTTGAAAGGATTACACGTGTCTAAATAAAAAAATAACGCTAAATTGTGTAATTTTAGCATTAATATTTATGTACAAAATCTTATTAAAACTGGCCAATTCGTTAAAAAGTTATTACCAAAAAACAAATTTTAATTTCGAATTTTGGCGCCCTCTAGCTCCCAAACGGTGCAACTTACTATAGAGGTAAGTAATGTTAAATCGCCTTATTTTGGAATAAAAAATATTAATACAAAAAGATTTTTATAAAATAACGTAAAATTCGTTCTAGTAAAAATGGTCCTTCGAGCCGGATTTATAAAAATTTGACTAGAATAAGCGAATTTTTTGATTTTCTGAGACACGTTGTAATTATTAATATACAACAACGACCCAAGTCATCATCAAAAACCGAGTTATTGATTAGTTGGGTCGTTGATTAATAAAAAAAATTGTGCTAATTAAAAAAAATGTATCTAGAGCGAAAAATACTCACTTTTCTTTGGTGTTGGTGGTTGGAAATAACAGCTCGAAGGGTAGCCTAGCGCTGCAATTACGAAAAAAAGAAAATATTTTACGCTCGAGATACATACAATTTTTTTTATACTATTTTAACAAATTTAATAGTTATTACAAAGTTTGTAAAATTGTAAAATTGACAAAATTACATGTGAGAGGACAATAAATTAAATCTTATAGTTGACGTAAAAAAATATTAATTTACTATGATTTATTGAGTAGTTTTGTTTGTCATAAATATTGTAAAATAAGACAATTCTAATCAAAATTTTAAAAGATATAAAACTTTTCCGTTTTATGAGAGGTTTTAAAATTTTATAAAAAGAACGTAAAATTAGTAATAAAGTAAAAACATAAAAGAGTTAAAGTCTGGTCTGATTATGTAGTTTTTAAATATACAGAGGGTTCTTTGAAAATTAGTGTTACTAGCTGATCTCAATTTTTTTTAAATCACTCAGAACAACTTTGCTGTAATAAACGGCCATTTTGATTTTTAAATTTCTTATGACATAATCTTAATCAATAATTTAAAAAATATTTCGTGTTTTTCTTTGTCCAATACTCTCTGAAATATTATAATTATTTGTTCTATAATCGGCCATGCAGAGTTCGCCATTTTGGTTTAGATATTTCTTTAAAGAAATCGTGATCAGCTATCATATTATTAAAACAAATTTAAATCTCTGCTAGATCTAGAATCCGGACATTCTTATTAAATGTAAAAATAAAATTTTCTAAAAACTCTTTTAATTTTTCTAGTAATCTCTGTATATCTTTCAAACAAAAATTAGTTGAAATGTAACTCTTCTAGATCTGCAAAACTAAAAACTCTTCTAGATTTGTAGGTTTTTTAATAATTTTTTTGTGTTTAACAACTTTAAATCTTTCTATTTACGTCTCTTCTAGGTCAGGTCAGGTCAGGTCAGGTCTAGTCAGGTCAGGTCAGGTTTAAATCTTCTATTTACGTCTCTTCTAGGTCTGCGGCCTGCTAAACTAAAAACTCGCCTAGATCTAAAATCTGTACACTAATCTAGATCTAAAACACTAAAATTGTTTCTAATAATCTCTGTACTTTTTATTAACAACTCTTCTAGATCTACAAAACTTAAAACTCTTCTAGATCTTAAAAACTATAATTTGTTCATAATTTTTCTGTATCTTTCAACTTAAAATGTTTCGAGATTTTTAGAGCTGAAAAGTAGATGTTTATCTAGATCTATAACTAAAGAATTAAAATTGTATCTATAACCGCTACAATGCAATATAAAGATCTGTTAGACTAATTTCTAGAACAAGAAACTCGTCTAATGTTAATTTATTTTTATTTTTTGGTTTTTCTATTTGTTGTTTGTACACATTTTAAGCAAAATCTGTTACACTATCCAAATCTGTCAATTTTAATTAATAATTTTAGTAATTTTTTTAAACAACAACTATTCTAGATCTTCTAAACTAAAAACTCTTCTAGATCTTTATATCTACCAATTTAAAATGTTTCGAAATATTTGAAACAAAATATGTTTTTTAATCTTTCAAACCAGAAATTCATCTAGATCTATAAAATTGTTAGACTAATCTTTAAAACAAAGAAGTTTTTTGTAGATTTATTAATAAAATTTTTTAAAACCTGTTGGACTAAACAGTTTTTGAATAATAAGCCTTCTTGTTTCTCTATAGCTGTCAAAACTAAAATATATCTAAATCTATATTTTTTCAACTTTGATAAATATGTATATCTAAATCTATTAAATCAAAAATTCACTGTTCTTGGTCACTTCTAGGTCGAAATCTGTTGTTATATATCTAAACTATAAGCTAATCTAGATCTATTAAACTAAAAAGTTTATTAACTGTGAAATTACAAACCAATTTTTCTAGAATTACGTTACATTTCTTCTAGATCTATAAAATTAAAACTGAATTTAAATCTGTTACAATACTATTCTAGATTAGATGGTTACTAACCGAAACAACTAATAAATTTGTCGCAATTTTATCTATCAACTTTGTCATCTAATTTAAAAGAACACACGATATGTAGCAACAAGCTAAAAAAAAACATTTTTTTTGGAAATAGTTACGTGACTATGCAAAAAATTATCAATTTGGTTCTGTTAATCAGTAATACAGTCAGAAAAAAAGTAAGATTTCGTCTTCAGCTTTTAAAATTAGTAAAATTTTATTTTTGATTTTTTAAATATTGAGGGAAAGATGGTACCTTTGCCGTTATTAAAAAAAACTGTTAAGAAATGTCGTCTTCGGCTCCAAGTATTAGTAAAATATTGCAACTAGTTTCTAAAATTATGTAGTAAAATATTGGGCAATTTACTTGATATATTGAAGAGCTCAAAATAAAAATTCTACATTGCTTTTAGGTTAGGTCAAGATACGTTGCCTAGCAACAAAACTTATCCGAATTTCTCTATTGGTTCAAAATTGTTGAATAATGTAATATGCTGTCATACTAAACGAAAACATTTTAAAATAAATGAAATTATAAATTAAAAAAAAATCTTGTTTGATTGGCACCTGACCATTAATGCATTAAGTGATTTCTGTTTACTATTTTTATCGAATCAAACAAAGAAATTACAATATTTGTAATCCTTGACGTTTGATATTCACCAATGGGTGTGAAACATAAATTAACTGTATTTTTATCAGTTCTGTTATCAAAAATCTGAGAATTTTTTAGTTTGTGTGTATTTTTAAAAATGCAAAAATTTGCATCAAATGACCCCCCTTTCGCTCAGACTTGGCCCCACCTTAATTCTGTCCGAAATTCTAATTAATAACCTACACTATAAAATCTACAGCAGCTTGCTTTGAACGTGTTCTAATAAATTATTAATTTATTCAACTCAGGTCAATGGCATAATTAATTAATTATCTTTTTAGAGCAAAGAATTGCCATTTTTTAAGTGGGACATTGATGTAACAGGTCCAAAAACCTGGAGGGCTACAAATTTACTAAAATAAATCTGATTTAATACAAAATTAAAGAGAACAATATTATGAAATATTTAATAAAATTTTTTTGCAGGTGGTAACACTGCATATTTTATATTTTATGTCTGAAATAACAAAATTTCGATATATAATCTGCTTATCTCATATCTGGCACTATCACTGTCATTCTCAACAAAAAATCTTAACTGTTTTGTAAAAAAAAAGCTAAACAAGAGAATGTTTATACAAGCTGTTCTATAAATATCTACAACAACTTGATATTTTTTTTTGACATTCGGCTACGCCTCGGGTTCTAATTTCTTGTGTTTACTTAAAAATCACAAAATTACAATTTGTTATAGAATTACAAATAGAATTACAACTTTGTAATTGTTATTATTGTAATAGATTTCAATTCAGTTATAATTTTATAGATCTAGATGAAGTGTAACGTTGGTTCTAGCAGAATTAAGTTAGTAATTTCAAACAATTAAAAGATTTTTAGTTTAACAGATCTAGATTAGCTTTTATCCTAATAGATTTAGATCTTAAAGTGATCCAGAAGAGAGATTTAGATTAATTTATTAAAATTCGAAAAATATAGATTTGGAAATATTTTAGTTTTGACAGTATAGAAGAAAAACATAGTTTATTCTTGTGTAACAGATTTTTATAAATTTTTAATTTGGTAAATCTGTCAAAAACCTATCTTACGTTGTAACAGATAGATGCAATTTTGGCATTTCAAATATAGAAGAATCTCAAATTTAAAAGATTTAGACCGATTTAAATTCAGTTTTAATTTTATAGATCTAGAAGAAATGTAACGTAATTCTAGAAAAATTGGTTTGTAATTTCAAACAGATAATAAACTTTTTAGTTTAATAGATCTAGATTAGCTTATAGTTTAGATATATAACAACAGATTTCGACCTAGAAGTGACCAAGAACAGAGAATTTTTGATTTAACAGATTTAGATATACATATTTATCAAAGTTGAAAAAATATAGATTTAGATATATTTTAGTTTTGACAGGTATAGACAAACAAGAAAGCTTATTATTTATAAAACTGTTTAGTCCGACAGGTTTTAACAAATTTTATTAATAAATCTACAAAAAACTTCTTTGTTTTAAAGATTAGTCTAACAATTTTATAGATCTAGATGAATTTCTGGTTTGAAAGATTAAAAAACATATTTTGTTTCAAATATTTCGAAACATTTTAAATTGGTAGATATAAAGATCTAGAAGAGTTTTTAGTTTAGAAGATCTAGAATAGTTGTTGTTTAAAAAAATTACTAAAATTATTAATTAAAATTGACAGATCTGGATAGTGTAATAGATTTTGCTTAAAATATGTACAAACAACAAATAAAAAAACCAAAAAAAAATAACATTAGAAGAGTTTCTTGTTCTAGAAATTAGTCTAACAGATCTTTATATTGCATTGTAGCGGTTATAGATACAATTTTAATTCTTTAGTTATAGATCTAGATAAACATCTACTTTTCAGCTCTAAAAATTTCCAAACATTTTAAGTTGAAAGAAACAGAAAAATTATGAACAAATTCTAGTTTTTAAGATCTTGAAGAGCTTTAAGTTTTGTAGATCTAGAATAGTTGTTAATAAAAAGTACAGAGATTATTAGAAACAATTTTAGTGTTTTAGATCTAGATTAGTGTACAGATGTTAGATCTAAGCGAGTTTTTAGTTTAGCAGAACGCAGACCTAGAAGAGAGTACCAGATTTTGCTTAAAAATTCTACAGACGTAAACAGAAAGATTTAAAATTGTAAACACAGAAAAATCATAAAAAAACTACAAATCTAGAAGAGATTTTAGTTTTGCAGATCTAGAAGAGTTACATTTCAACTAATTTTTGTTTGAAATATATTCAGAGATTACTAGAAAAATTAAAAGAGTTTTTAAAAATTTTATTTTTACATTTAAAAAAGAATGTACAGATTCTAGATCTAGCAGAGAAACTTATTGTTATACAAAGAAAAAAATGCAAATAAATAAAAAAATCATTCTAGATGCTACGTTTTTTTAAAATTAATTTTAATTCCAGTGTGGCCACTACAAAAACTGAAATTTCCGGCTGTGTTACTGATTGACAGGATTAAATTAATAAATTTTCGTAATCGTAACGAATTAGTAAAGCTTTTCCGGTAAAGCCATAGTCGTCTCATTGAAAATTTTTCTTTAGTGATAATATTTTCGTGTATTTTTTTTTCTACGTCACTGTTTTGTATTGTCCATTTAATTCCTGATTGACCAATCCCAATTTTCCGTGCCAGTGATTCTCTGATTTTTTTTCTTTACGTTTTAGCGCCTGACCATAGAAATTAGTTTCTTTTTGTCCATTCTAATCGTGCACTTTCACATTATACACAAAATATGCAATTTCCTAAATATGTCAAAGTATGTAAAAATTACTGAACTATGAAATTAAACGCCAAAATAAAAATCTCTAACCGTGAAGCGTGTAATTTACGGAAGAAAAGCAAAATTTCGAAAAATTCTGATTGGTAGAATTTTGCCCGAATCGGAGTGCTCGCACCACCATTTTGAATTTATAAATATTCACATTGTTTTAAATTTGACATGCATTATGATTTGACCTCTGAAAATCTTAAACATGACGTCATTTTTAATACGGAACAGGAGCCGAAACGAGCGGCACGCCAAAAATGAAAAATTCGGAATACAGTTTTGATTAGAGCCAACCTCTCACTCTTCTAATCATCTAAAAACCCGTCAAGCAGGAAATCTTGACTTGCAATTTTTCTCTCTCTCGAGTTGCTGTGCTTTTTCGGCATCTCTATGTGCATGTGGGCCCCGGGTCCCCCCTTCACTGCGCCGCAGGCGATCAAGGCCAACTAAATTTGATCTATGCATCTTCGACGATTTTTTTTTCTCTCTTCCAATTCGCTTCATTTTACCGTTAATGAAATGTCGTGAAACGAGTTTAGTTGCTACTTGCAAAATTTTTCAAAAATTTCAGCCGATACGTGACCGTTAAAATCATTTTAGAATAACTGTCTGCATTTATCTTTTCGGTTTACCATTTCAAGTCGTTACAAAACCAAATTTTTCTTTCTTTCAAAAATTTTAGCCTACATTTTATATTCAAGTTGATTGATCTGATTTCACTAAATCGGTTTCCGTGCAATTTTTCTTATCGATAATTTGTTTATTTTGTTTTATTAACTAAGTAGAACGTTCTAAATTCTTTTTCTTACCAGATTAAATCTATTCAAAAACAAATTTCTTCAAATAACTCTCAAATAAAAAATCTAATTTTCTCTTACCTTTTTAATTTGTTTTTCTATACATCGTGTGTGCGTTTAAATTTGGTGACAGAGATGGCAGAAAATCTCAGATAAATAAAATAAGTTTTTAACAAGCTGTTTCATAAATATAAGTACTACCTTGAAATTTAAATAAAAATTACAAAAAATAAATTTTTTTTTGACACTCGGCTATGCCTCGTGCTGTATTGTTTGTCGTTAGTTAAAAATTACAAAATAATAATTAATTTTTCTTGTCTCGGTAAGCTACATATAACAAAAAAAGAAAGAAAAAAGAAATTAGGAAAAATTTTAGAAGACCCAAAAAAGACCCAAAAAGAATTAGGAAAACAACGTTTACTAAAAAAAAAAATAAAAAAAAAATTTAGAAATTAATAACCCGACGTCTAGAAGAAGAAAGCTTTTACAGCGTTTACAGAAAAAGAAGACATAAAGAAAGTTCTGAGAAAATAACGAAAAATTTTGGGAAAGCAAAAAAGATTCTGAGAAAACTTGAAAAAAAACTTTTAGTTAAAAAAAAACAAAAAATAAGTTTCAAAAAACTTTAGAAGAAAAAAGGTACGATTGATACAAAAAAAATTAAAATAGTATAAGAAGATACCAAAAAAACAAAAAAAATTCCAGAAAGAAAAATTCTTAAAACTTTAGAATTTAAAAAGGTTAGAAAAAAAAATTTGAAAAGCGACTATTAATGTAAAAAGTGACAAAAAATTGTAGAATTAGTCAGGTAAAAGAAACAGAAGAACTAAAATAGCTTTAGAAAAATAAAAAACTTCAGAAAAACTTTCTAGGCAAACTAAAAAAATACAAAATAATACTTTTTTGTCTCGGTAAGCTACATATAACAAAAAAAGAAAGAAAAAGGAATTAGGAAAAATTCTAGAAGACCCAAAAAAGACCCAAAAAGAATTAGGAAAACATCGTTTACTAGAAACAAATAAAAAGAAATTTAAAAATTAATAATCCGACGTCTAGAAGAAAGAGAATAACAAAAAAAATTATATGAAAATTCTTGGAGAAGAAAAAAGAATTCTACAAAAAAATTAAAATACGTTTCAAAGAAAAAGAAGACTTTAAGAAATGAGTATTAGTGCTAAAAAGCAACAGAAAATTCTAGAAAAACTCAAGTAGAAGAAACAGAATATTTAAAAACAATTTAAACAAAAATAAGAAAGATTCTATAAGAACAACGTTTAGAAGAAGCAAAAATAAAGCAAAAAAATGTTTCAGAAAAATTGGAGAAGAAAGCTTGATAAAACAGCGTTTACAAAAAAAGAAGACATAAAGAAGGTTCTGAGGAAATAACGAAAAATTTTGGAAAAGCAAAAAAGATTCAAAAAAAACGTGAAAAAAAAATTTGAGTTAAAAAAAGAACAAAAAATAAGCTTCAGACAACTTTAGAAAAAAAATTTCGATTGATACAAAAAAAGAATAAAATAAACTGAAAGAGTATAGAAAGATAGCAAAAAACAAAAACAAAATCCAGAAAGAAAAATTCTAAAAAACTTATAAAAAAAGTTAGAAGAAAAAAAAACTGTGAAAAGCGACTATTAATAGAAAAAGCAACAAAAAATTGTAGAATAAGTCAGGTGAAAGAAACAGAAGAACTAAAACAGCATTAGAAAAATAAAAAACTCCAGAAAAACTTTCTAGGCAAACTTAAAAAATACAAAATAATAATATTTTTTTGTCTCGTTAAGCTACATATAACAAAAAAAAAGAAATTAGGAGAAATTCTAGAAAACCCAAAAAAGATCCAAGATGAATTAGGAAAACAACGTTTAGTAGAAAAAAATAAAAAGAAATTTAGAAATTAATAACCTGACGTCTAGAAGAAAGAAAATAACAAAAGAAGATTATACAAAAATTCTTATAGAAAAAAAAAATTCTACAAAAAATTTAAAATACGTTTCAAAAAAAAAGAAGAAATTAAGAAACGAGTATTGGTGCTAAAAAGCAACAAAGAATTCTAGAAGAACTCATGAAAAGAAACAGATTATCTAAAAACAATTCGAACGAAAATAAAAAAGATTCTATGCGAACAACGTTTAAATAAAGCAAAAAAATGTTTCAAAAAAATTGGGGAAGAAAGCTTGATAAAACAGCGTTTACAAAAAAAGAAGACATAAAAAAGATTCAAAAAAAATTTTAAAAAATTTTTGGGAAGCAAAAAAGATTCAAAAAAAATTTAAGTCAAAAAAAGAACAAAAAATAACCTTTAGAGAACTTTAGAAAAAAAAATACGATTGATACAAAAAAGCATAAAAAAATAGTAAGAGTATAGGAAGATACCAAAAAAAAAGATTCTAGAAAAGAAAATTCTAAAACACTTATAAAAAAGATTAGAAGAAAAAAAACTTTAAAAAGCGACTATTAATAGAAACAACAACAAATTGTAGAATAAGTCAGGTAAACGAAACAGAAGAACTAAAACAGCTTTAGAAAAATAAAATAAAAGACCTTAAAGAATAACAATTGATAAACAACTAAAAAAAATTGCAGAAAAAAAGCTTAAGAAAACCACGTTTAGAAAACAAAAAAGAACACAAAAAAAAGTTGTAAAAAAAACAAAGAAAAATTTTAGCAAAACGAAAGAAATTTTTGAAGCATAAAAAAATTTAAAAAAATAAAAAACAACTGCATTAAGAAGAATAAAAAGAGTTTAAGAAAAGACTATAGATAAAATAGCAAAAAAATCTAAAAAAAAATTCTAGAAGACGTCACTTGGAAGGAATAGATGAACCAAAAACGACTCTAAAAATCAAAAAAACGACTCCAAAAATCAATTCTGTGAGAACATAAAAGATTCTTAAAGAAAAACTTAAGAAAAAAAAACACAGAAAAAGATTTCAAAAAATAAAAAATGTTTGAAAAAATGGTATAAAGATCAAAGATCACTGAAAAACGAAGAAAACAGCAGTGGTAAAAAAACTATCCACGTTAAATTGTCAAAGAAACAAATGAAGATTCTAGACAAACAAAAGGAGTTTGTGGAAGAGCTTAAAAAACAAAAGTAAAAAAGAGCTAAAAAACAATTTTAGAAGATCTTAAGAAAACAACAGGATTGTAAAAGAAAAATATACAAAAAAGAATTTAAAACAAAAAACAGTTTTAAAAAACTTTAAAAAATAAAAGATTTGAAGAAAAAGAAGAACTATGAGCTACTTCTTTTTTTACTATTCAATAGAAGTATCTTTTTTTATATTTTACACCTCTCGGCTACGCCTCGAACTGAAAATTTAAATAAACAAAATTATTATTACCGTTTTAAGCGTTTTGTAGTAATTACAACTCTCAGGTTCTGTTGTAAAATTTATTATATTTTTATTATCAGTCGAGGCGTAGCCGAGAGTTGTAAATATATACTTTTTTAAGCAAAGCGTGTATTATTTTCTGATTTTTGTTTTATAGTAGCTAGTTATTTAATAAAGAAGGTTAATGCACAAGCGCCAGAGAGTTGATTACAATATTTTTTTCTCGTCGAATTTATAATCAATTAAAAATTAACAAAAAAATAAATATTTGTATATATTTTTTGTTTTAAATTTCATCCCTATCTAAAAATAGCTTCCTCTCTATCAGTCTATTGCCCCCATTTCTCCCTTAACTCACTTTTCTGATGCATCTGATTGTGGTCATTCATCTTCGCTTCGTACCCTTGCTTGTTGATCCCCATTGTATTCCTCGTCCAATTCGGATAATCGTCTTTTGCATGTTGGCCACACTGTAAAAAAAAAACACACAAAATTTTCATCTCTCAATGATCTTGTATATTTATAAATATTTTTTCCCGGGCTAGAAAGAAACGCCGGCTTAGGGGGTGAAGAGGGGGGCAATGTCGAGCGTTGTCTGGTTACCATGCCAACAGCAAGGTCATGTACTCACCCCCGCCAGTTTGATATAACGACCCCTAGACAGTACACGGCCGCCTCCTTGATTATTATTGATAATATGAATTTTTTAAGGGGTGCTGCGTTTTTCGGGTCGGGGGTCAGGGCCGGACTTTAAAATTCGGACACGTCGACGATTTTAATAATAAAACGATAACCTCTATTCATATTTTAAAGAGTGTGATGACAGGGTAAGAAAGACCTCATTACACCACTAAAATTAAAAAAATAATAATGACGTGGCGGAATTTTAGGTAAAATTAGAGGTGGGTGCGTGTTTAGAAAATTCAGAGATTAGAAAATTCGTGAGATAAAGAAATATTATTTTTATTTAAAGGTTACCACATATTAAAAAAAAACAATTAATTATTTAAAAAAAAACGTGACATTTGTCTCTATTTATATAAATAATTTAAATCTAATAATAAAACCACGTATGTACCTAATAAAAAATTAATAAAAAAATATAACAAAAAACAAAACAATATTAATATAAATAAATATTTAAAAAAATGCAAATTTTTTTTTCCTTGCAGCTGCGTTTTAAGAATATAAAAAAATTAAAACCAGATGCTAAAATAAAGGAAACAACTGCACCAGATGAAAATTAAGGAAGAAAAATGTCTGAGAAGGGTCGAAATGAATAATTAGATTTATCCCCTTACGTTTTAAATATACAGGTGGTTGTTCTATTTTCCCTCTTATTAAAATTAAAATTATCAATGATCACCCCTTTTCTTGAATTGTTTTTGCATATGCAGGTGTGATTAAAAAAATTATGAGAGATGAGTAAAAATTGTATTATTTTTGGGGTAATTTTAAATTGCATCTGTTATAAATTAGAAAATAATTTGAATTAATAATTAATTACAGAAAAGGGTAAATAATTAATTGTGTTTTTATTAAGATCGCTGTAATTTATTAAATTTAAATAAAAAATTGAGTTGTAGGAAATTTTTAATATTTAATTTAAAGATAATTAAAAATTTAAATAGATTTTCATTCAAAACAATTCAAGAATTTTTAAAAAATTTGTATTTATCACTTAATTTTTTTTGTTATTATACCAGTTAAAATTAAAAAATTATCGCTTATTTAGTTATAAAAATTTTTTTAAACCGATCTACAGCTTCCTGGTGTTGTAATCGAATATATTTTTATTTTCTTTTGTTTTAGTCCTTTCTATTTTAATTTAATTGCAATTTTAATTTTTTTATTACAAAAAAACAAATCTAAAAATGTTTTCAAATCAAATTATGGCCAAAAAATAGTATCAAAAATATACTCAGCAACACTGAAACTGCAACATCTTAAAAGAAATTAAAATACAGTAAAAACAATTGTAGCGACTCTCTTGTGTACGATATATTGTTTATAAAAACAAAAATTTAATTATTTATTTAAAAAACTTTTATTTTGTCACTGTTTAAAGCGACTGAAAATTAAAAATATCGTCTTCCAAAAACGTTATAACCGATAAATTTCAAAATCCAAATTTTTTAATAATGTTTCATTGCATTTTTTTTAATTTAGAGTCTAAATAAAATAACATTTTTTATATATTTGTTGCTACTTTTTTTGTACATATTTATTTCAAAAATTATAATTAAAGTTCTCGGTTACGCCTTGATCAGCAATTTTTAGTGTTTTACTAAAATCTATTTTTAATAAATTTATTTTTACATTTTACGTTCTTCTGGTTTCTTTTTTTTCTAACTCAGCTACGCCTCGAGCTTTGGTTTTTACTCTTTTATAAAAAAATACGCATTTTTTACACAATTTTGAGGTTATAACAGCGTTTTTTTAATTTCAATAACTGATTAATTGATTTTTGATTATATTATTTCGGAATTTTTGGATAAAATTGGCGTTAAAAAAAAAAAACATGAAATAAACTCAGCCACACTAAAAAAATTGTTATACAGTGAAAACCAATTTTAACGACTCTTAAGATGTTACATTTTCCAAGTCGCTCAGTGTAATTAAAATTGTTTAAAAACCTAGCTTTCTAAACTAACTCGGCTACGCCTCGAACTGTAATTCTTAGTTTTTTGCTACAATTAAAAGATTCCTACTGCGGATATATTAATTATTACGTTAATTAAGTCTCTAACGATTTATGTCTAGAACTAAACTCAGCAACAATAAAACTGCAACATCTACAGTAAAACCTAACTACAATGAATTTTTTTTTGTTTGATACAATACAGTTATCTAAAACTCTTGTTCTGACACTATTTATAAAGCGACTGTCAGTTATAACAATCAAAAATATTATTTTTTAAAGACGCTATAAACGGTTTTACTGTGTAATAAATTTGAATTATCTTATAAAAAAGTTATATTTACAGTTTTAATGCGTCGAGTGTACTCTTTTATAACAAATCACTCTGTTTTTCTACGAAAATAATTATAAAAAAATATTAATCAATAGGTCCTAACTAAGCTCAAAGCAACATTTAAAAAAGACATACAGTAAAAACCGATATAAAAAAACTTTAGAATTCAAATACGTTAATTATTTAACAAAAAAAATTGTTTTTGGTATTGTAAATTAGACATTTTTTGTTACGTTTCACCATTTGGCGATTTGTTACTAACTTTTAATTTTTGATAACAAAAATTTTTTAAATAAGTTTTGATTTTACAGTAATTTAAAAGCTTTTTTTTAATAAAAAATAAAAGTTGATAATAAAAAGCAGAATTGTAAGACATAAAGAAAAGTGTCTAATTTAGAATACCAAAAAGGAAATTTTTTTTGGTAAATAAATAACAAATTTAGGTGTGTAATACCCTTAAATTATATTTTTTTTACTCGACTTTCCCTCAAGCCAAATGTTTTATATCTTAATAACATTTTTTTTTACTATTATTACTTATTGAGTTTTCTATTTTCTAAATTATTATTATGGCTCTCGGCTACGCCTTAAACTTAGCCAAAACAAAACGTTGGAAACAGCGTTTTTAAATTGTTAAAATAACAAACTATTTAACATATATGCCAATTCTCAATAACTTAGCTACAATGTTGTGAGATGACGCTAAAGTATCACGTCTAACCCGAAACCGGTCTGCAGTTTCTTGATAAGTGCTTTTTAATTTTTTAATTATTAAAAATATTTGGATTATCTCTAGATATTATTCGCAGATATTTCTATAGTTGTTACTAAAAAAAAATACAGTAAAACTTCGATAACTCGAACCACAATATGTCAAACATTTTGATAAGTCAAACCAAATTTTTCTCGAATTTTGAACTATTTTTAGCGGCAGCTTATAGTTCGAGTTATCGAGGTTACACTGTAGTGTTAAAAATATACTCAGCAACACTAAAATTGGAATATTTAGAAAAAAAATACAGTGTAAACCAATTAGAACGACTGTATTTTATATAATAGAGACAAAATGTGTTCTCGAATCTTGAAATCCTTTTGGAGGTCATAGTTCGAGTTATCGAGGTTCCACTGTAGTCCTAAAAATATACTCAGCAACACTAAAATTGCAACACTTAGAAGAAGAGAATATACAGTGTAAACTAATTATAACGACTGTATTTTATATATAGAGACAAAATGTGTATTAAACCGGTTTTAACGGGAGAAGATACAGTGTAAACCAGTTATAACGACTGTATATAGAAACAAAATGTATTAAACCGGTTTTAACGACTATAAGCCATAACAATCGAAATTTTCGGTCTCTTCAAAGTCTTCAAGCAATTTTTAAATTGTTTAGTGTATTTAAAAAAAAATGACAATAGATTTTTCGTAAATTTTAGTCAGACAAAAAGTTTGGTTAGGGTTAGGACAAAATAAAAACTATTTTTATATTTTCTGAAATTTTAAATTTGTGTTTAAAAAACTTAATCCATTTTCTAGTAAATACCTGAAAATCAAACATTTGATAAAAAAGAGTGAACCAACAGAGAATATAAAATAGAATAAAAATTTAAAAAATCTACTTTAGTAATACGCCGCAGTAAATTAAATGTAAATAAAGATCTGAAAAAACTGAAAAAAATTCTGATTTAAAACTAAAAAGAGAATTTTTTTTAAATAAAAAAATATCTGTAAATATCTCGAATATAAAAAATTTCTTTAAATCATCGATTGTTTTTGTCAAATCTCCCTGAAATCTCCCTCCTCCTCCACCTCCTCCACCATCTCCATTCTTGCCCCTTCCGTTTGATTTCGGGAGTGTATCCAGATCCTGGTCCGTACTTGTCTTAATTCTCGTCCTTTTCATAAATCGTCGCTTGGAGTATTCCACACGTCGTGTAAACAACATAAAAAGGACGAAGGACTCCCTCTTGCAATCGATGTCCTGCCGAATAAGAATCGACGTGCCGCAGGTCAGGACTAGACGACCGAAGAGAGACGCTTTATGAAAATCAATAACGTTAGACAAGGAGGGGAGGAGGAGAACGGGAGGGTGTATGTACCCCAACCCGCCCCCTCGACTTTTTCGGGCTCACGCTTGCGCGCCATTTTTTTTTCCAACGCTGGAATACCACCCCCAACCCCCCCGAAAAAAACACACGACGAAGAGGGCGATTTTTTCAGTACGGCGGCGGCGGCGGCGCACCCACCCCCTCTGATTCCAGAACGTTGTGGTATCGACGCGGAGCTGGGATCTACCTGCAAGCCGGTCCTGGATTGGGGGCAAAAGGGGGGGATTAAGGAAATTAAAAAATTTGTTCAATTTCGTAATTTGAGATTTGTAGGGGAAGGTGGTGAAAGTTTTGGAGAGAAATTTAATCTAGTTTGTTGATATTTTAAATAAATAGAAATTTTATTTTATTTTGTTGATTTTAATTTTGATAAAAATATCGAGAGTCTAGAGATAAATAAATTTTGATAAGACGAAATAAGATTTTATTTTATTTTGTGTATTTCCAATAAGATTTTCTTTCAAGATTTCAAATAAATTTTCTATTTTAATAGTTTTCGAAATGTTTTCAAAGGAAATGAGAAAATTTCTATTCTAAAAATAATAATAATAATAATAATAACCAATCCTATATTACATATCAAAGTAAAAAAAACATTCTCTATGATTTACAAAATTAGTAAAATAATTTTGTCTTCATTGACTTAAAAATTAGTAAAAAATATCGAGTTCAGTTTCTAAAATTAGTCACCTGATCTCAGAATTAGTAAAATATTTCCTTCGAAAAATGCCACTTTTCTATTTATTAATTTAAAAATTAATAAACAAATTTTACGACTTCTAAAATTAGTAAAATATTTTTCTCCGACCTTCAATATTCGATAAAAATGTCGCTTTTGTATCTATTTGTTTAAATATTAGTAAAAAAATCTGACCTCCAACTTCCAAAATTCGTAAAACGGAAAATTTGTTAAAAAATATTATCTCTGGCTTCTTAAATTAGTAAAATATAGCTTAATATTCCAAATTTCAAAAAAATGCCGCCATTAAATTCAATAATTAAAAAAGTGTACAAAAAATATTTTCTTTATGACTTTTGGCTTCTGAAATTAGTAAAATTAGGTATATCTGTAGATTTAAAAATTAGTAAAATGTGATCTTTGACTCTCAATATCAAAAAACAGTGTTACGTTCATATTTATTAACCTAAAAATTAGTAAACAATATATTTGGCATCTAATATTAGTAAAATAGTGTTTGAAGCTCCCAAAATTAATAAAAAATGCTGCTTTTGTATTTATTAGTTTAAAAATTAGTAAAAAAATGTTATCTCCGACTTCCAAAATTAATAAAATGCAATTTACGTTTTGTAAAACAAAAAATTTGTTAAAAAATATTACCTATGGCTTCTTAAATTAGTAAACTTACAACTGTAAATTACAAAATTAGTAAAATGTCGCCTCCACAGCATTCAATATAAAATAAACGTCGCTTTTGTGTATGATTTTAAAATTAGAAAAAAATCGTTTTCGGTCGTCAATATTAAGAATAAAATACATTTAATAATTTTAAAATTAACAAAAATATTGTCTCCGGCTTCTAAAACTAGTAAAATTTTTTTAGTAAACTAAAAAATTTAAAAAAAATGTCGTCTTAAAATTTATTAATTAAAAAATAGTCTAAAAAATATTTTCTTTATGATTTTTGGCTTCTAAAATTAGTAAAATTAGGTATATTTGTAGATTTAAAAATTAGTAAAAGAATGTTTTCTTTGCCTTCTAAAATGTATAAAATGCAGTCTCCGTGTCGTAAAACTACAAAAAAGTTTTTAAAGAACATCTTTGCTCTTTGGCTCCTTAGACTAGTATAACTAAATTAGTAAAATGTCGCCTCCAGCTCTCAATACTATAAAAATATGAAACTTTTGTATTTATGTAATAAAAAATAAAATTAGCATAATATTTCATTGAGCCTTCAACAATAAAAAAGTAGATTAATTAGTTATAAAATTAGTGAAAAATGTTATCTGTGGCTCCTGAAATTAGTAAAATTCCGATTATATATTAAAAAATTAGTAAAATGTCGCCTCCACAGCTTTCAATATAAAATAAAAATCATTTTTGTATATAATCTTTGGTTTTAAAATTAGTAAAAAATATTGTTTTGAGCTTCTAAAATTAGTATAATTTAACTTACAGCTCCTAATTTCGAAAAAAAATGCCGTCTTTAAAATTATTATTAAAGAATAGTACAAAAAATATTTTCTTTATAATTTTTAGCTCTTAAAATTAGTAAAATTAAGTATATTTGTATAATTCAAAATTAATAAAATGTCGTCTTTGACTCTCAATATCAAAAAACAATGTTGCGTTCATATTTATTAACCTAAAATTTAGTAAACAATATCTTTAGCTTCTAATATTAGTAAAATAGTGTTTAAAGCTCCCAGAATTAATAAGCAATAATGCTCTTGTATCTATTAGTTTAAAAATTAGTAAAAGAATGTTATCTTTGCTTTGGCTTCTTAGATTAGTACAATTAAAATTAGTAAAATGTCGCCTCCGGCTCTTAATAGAAAATAAATGTAGCTTTTGTATTTATCAATTTAAAAATTAGAAAAATATATCACCTGATCTAAAATTATTAAAATATTGCTCACGGCTTGCAATACTAATAAAAATGTATTTCGGGCTTATAAAATTAGTAAAATAATGCCTCCAACCTTCAATACTGATGCTTAAAAAATGTCGCTTTTGTATCACTTTAAAAATTAGTAAAAATTTTTAATTTTTAATTTATAAAACTAGTAAAATGAAGCCTCTGGCTTATAAAATGACAAAAATAATGTCGCATGTGTCTTTACTTAATTAAAAATTATTACAAAACTTTATCTTTGACTTTATAAATTTCTAAAACTACGACTGTAAATTTCAAAATTAGTAAAATGTCGCCTCAAGCTCTCAAGACTGAAAAAAATAAAGCTTTTGTATTAATATTGTGTATTAATTTAAAAATTAGTAAAAAATAAAATTAGCAAACAATTTTATCGAGCCTTCAATACTAAAAAAAGTATATTAATTAATTATAGAATTAGTAAAAAATATTATCTGCGGCATCTGAAAATAGTAAAATTCCAATTATAAATTAAAAATTTTGTAAAATGTTGTTTTCAATTCAAAATATCAAAAAAATTTGTATTAATTAATGTAGAAATTAGTAAAACATAACTGCAACTTCTAAAATTAGCAAAATATCGCTAATATTAAAATATAATAAAATATCGGACTTCAATATTAGCAAAAATATTGTAATATTGTAATAATTAGTATTTTAAAAATTAATAAAAAAATATTTCCAGCTTCTAAAAGTAGTAGAATATTGTCTTCGAACTCTAATATTAAAAAAAACTGTAATCATTACTTTTAAAATTAGTAAAAAATTATTATTTACGGTTTCTAGAAATAGTAAAGTGTTGTCGATCTCCAATATTGTATAATAAATTAATTTATCTAAAAAAATTAAGTAAAAAATTAATATTAATTTGAAAAATTACTGCTATAAATTTCAAAATTAGTAAAATATTGTTTTAAACTTTCAATATCGAAAGAAAATATTGCTTTTGTATTAATTAAATTAAAAATTAATAAAAAGTTTCTATCCACAGCTTCTATAATTAATAAAGTATTGTTTCCGCTTCCTAATATTGAAAAAAAAATGTAATTACTACTTTAGAAATTAGTAAAAAAATATTATTTCCAGTTTCTAAAATTATTAATATTATATGTATTTGATAATAATATTAGTTAATTTAGAAATTATTAGTAAGTATCTGCGGCTTCTAAGATTAGTAAAATATTGCCTTCAGTCTTTAATATTATAAAAAAAATAATTACTACATTAAAAATTAGTAAAAAATAAATATTCCGGCTTCTAATATTAGTAAAATATCGCTTAATATACAATAGTATATTAAAAAACAAGTTTCGAAAAGCAAATTTTAGAAAACTGAAAAACTATAAGACAAGTGTTTTAACAGATTTCTTAGAAATGCAAATTATAAAACATTTTTTTTTTCAGAAAAATAGGCTTTTTAGAATTTTCAAAAATTTTGTAGTGTTTCAATACTGTGTTTTTTGTGCTTTCTTAGATTTTTTTCGGGTTTTTGTAGTAATTTTATTTATTAAATTTTTAAAAAATATATAAAATTAGATATTAGGTCAGATAAAAAAAATAATAATAAAAAATGTGTTTATAACATCGACAATAGATTTCTAATGAAATGTTTTATTGCATTGAAACTTTACAATTTCGTTCTATTTTTATTTTTTTACAATACTTACCATCGATTTTAACATTATCTTAACAAATCGCTTAAAACTGATTGTAATTTTATTTATACTAGGTACGTAGAACCTTTTTTTTTTAATAAATTAACTACAATTGCACAATTTCTCATAACATTAAATAGATTTTATTTCCCACAGTTTTCCTTATCTCTGTCCCTCCCATCGTTTATCCCATTTACTAAACTATCAGTTCTCTAATTTCACCGAGTGTTAATAGTCATGAATTTAAAACTCATTAAAACTGTATCGTTACTCCTGATCTCCACCAATTGTAAGTCCAATTTATCAATCATTTATTGAATCAATATCGAAATTACATGAACAATTTTAAGCAATCTATACTCTAATTTTACAAAAATTGATTTTCCAACCACCTGGTATCCAGTCGCGCTTGTAACTTAACACCCTCAAGCTCATTAAAAATCCGAAATTAGAAATTTTTTTAACGTTTTTTTTACTCCTCTCTCTCATATCTCCATCATTTAACAACCGAACACATCTGGTAAGACACAGTCGACCAGATTAATCATCAACGTCAGTGGGTGACCACTCAATCCCCACTTTTGCAAAACAATGACATCATTAATGGCCGCTGCAGGGGAGGTACTTAAAATCTGACTTTTGCAAATTATTGACGTCACTAATTAATGACCGCTGTAGGGGAGTTAAAAACAAAAGACTGATTTGCATGACTAACTGGAACACATGTAATGACTGTTTTTTGTCGAAGCCTTCTAGATTATCAGAAAAAACAAAACATTTTTAACGTTTGAATTACGAGAATTGTGACTAAAAGTGACCAAAATTCGAATACTCAATCCTCTCTCTTGCAAATCAATGACGTCACTAATGGCCGTTGAAGGAGAGGTACGAATTAATAACCAAAACTCAGACTTACAAATTACTGACGTCACTAATTAATGGCCGCTGTAGGGAAGGTTAAAACAAAAGAGTGATTTGCATGACTTACTGAAACACATATAGACGACTGTTTTTTGTCGAAGTCTTCCAGATTATCAGAAAAAACTGTTTTTAACGTTTGAATTACGAAAATAGTGACTAAAAGTGACACTTAATCCCCTCTCTTGTAAAACAATGACGTCACTAATGGCCGCTGCAGGGGAGGTACGAATTAATAACCAAAACTCAGACTCTTGCAAATCACTGACGTCATTAATTAATGGCCGCTGTAGGAGAGGTATAAACAAAAAAACGATTTGCCTGACTTACTAGAACATATGTAAACGACTGTTTTATGTCGAAATCTTCTAAATTATCAGAAAAATCCGTTTTTAATGTTTGAATTACAAAAATAACAGTTTAACTATCAACGTCACTAGATGACCACTCAATCCCCTCTATTGCAAATTACTAACGTCATTAATGGCTACTCCAGGGGAGGTACAAATTAATGACCAAAACAAACTCTTGCAAATCACTGGCGTCACTAATTAATAGCCTCTCCTGAGGTCCAAAACAAAAGAATCATTTGCATGACTTACTGGAACACATGTAGACCACTGTTTTCTGTCGATGCCTTCTAGATTATCAGAAAAAACCGTTTTTAACGTGTAATTACGAAAACAGTAACTAAGTGACCAAAATTCGGACACTCTATCCCCTCTCTTGTAAAACAATGACGTCACTGATGGCCGCTGCAGGAGAGGTACAAATTAATAACCAAAACTCGGACTCTTGCAGATCACTGACGTCATTAATTAATGGCCGCTCTAGGAAAGGTAAAAACAAAAAAACAATTTGAATGACTTACTGGAACAAATTTAGACGACAGTTTTCTGTCGAAGCCTTTTATATTATGAGAATATTCCGTTTTTAACATTTAAATTACGAAAATAAAAGAATCAACTCGTCTAATTTACCACTCAATCCCCACTTTTGCTAATCACTGACGTCACGAATGGCCGCTGTAAGAGAATTGATGACCAAAACTCAGACTCTTACAAATCATTGACGTCATTAATTAATGGCCGCTGTAGGGAAAGTAAAAACAAAAGAATGATTTGCATGATTTACTAGGATACATGTAGACGACTGTTTTCTGTCGAAGCCTTCCAAATTATCAAATAAATCTATTTTAACGTTTGAATTACGACAATAAAAATTTTACAATTAACATCAATAAGTGACCACTCAATACCCACTCTTGCAAATCACTGACGTCACTATTAATGGCCGCTTTAAGAGAGGTTAAAACAAAAGAGTGATTTGCATGACTTATTGAAACACATATAGACGACTGTTTTCTGTCGAAGTTTTCTAGAATACCAAAAAAACCCGTTTTTTACGATTGAATTACAAAAATAAAAGTTTAACGATCAACGTCACTAGAAGACCACTCAATCCTCCACTTTAGACAATTACTGACGTCATTACTAGCCGCTGCAGGAGAGGTACTTACAAATTGATGACCAAAACATTGACGTCACTAATTAATGGCCGCTGTAGGGGAGGTATAAAACAAAAGACTAATTCGCATGACTTACTGGAACACATGTAATAACTGTTTTTTGTCGAAGCCTTCCAGATCATCAGAAAAAACCGTTTTTAACATTTAAATTACGAAAATGTGACTAAAAGTGACCAAAATTCGGACACTTACTCCCCTCTCTTGTAAAACAATAACGTCACTAATGGTCGCTGCAGGGGAGGTACGATTTAATAACCAAAACTCGGACTCTTGCAAATCACTGACGTCATTAATTAATGGCCGTTCTAGGGAAGGTAAAAACAAAAGAATAATTTGCACCACTACTTATATTATCAAAAAAACCCGTTTTAACGTTTGAATTACGAAACTAAAAAGCTTAATGCAACTATTAGTGACAAAAATTTGGACACTCAATCCCCACTCTTGCAAATTACTGACGTCATTAATTAATGACCGTTATAGGAGAGACAAAAACAAAAAAAACGATTTGAATGACTTCCTGGAACAAATTTAGGCCAGTTTTCTGTCGAAGCCTTTTAGATTATGAAAATATTTCGTTTTTAATAACGTTTAAATTACCAAAATGGAAACTTAAAGTGACCAAAATTCGGACTCTTAATTCCCTCTCTTATAAAACAATGACGTCACTAATGGCCGCTGCAGGGGAGGTACTAATTAATAACCAAAACAAACTCTTGCAAATTATTGACGTCATTAATTAATGGCTGCTGTAGGAGAGGTAAAAACAAAAGAATGATTTGCATGACTTACTAGAACACATGTAGAAGACTGTTTTCTCTCAGAGTCTTCTAGATTAACAGAAAAATCAGTATTTGACGTTTGAATTACGAAAATAAAAGTTCAAGTAACCAAAATTTGAACACTCATCCCCACACTTCCAAATTTCTGACGTCACTAATGACTGCTGCAGGGGAGGTATGCATTGATGACCTAATCATTGATGTCATTAATTAATGGCCGCTGTAGGGGAGCTCCAAAACAAAAGAATGTTTTGCATGATTTACTGGAATACATGTAGACGACTGCTTTCTGTCGAAGCTTTCTAGATTATCAGAAAAATCCGTTTTTAACGTTTGAATTACGAAAAAAGAAGAATCAACGCGACTAAATAACAAAAATTCAGACACTTAATTCCCACTTTTGCAAATCACTGACGTCAGTAATGGCCGCTGTAAGAGAGGTACATATTGATGACCAAATCGCGGACTTACAAATCACTGAAGTCACTAATTAATGGCGGCTGTAGGAGAGGTAAAACAAAAGAATGAATGACTTAATGAATTACAGACGATTGTTTTCTGTCGAAGTCTTCTAGATTGTCAAAAAAATCCGTTTTTAACGTTTAAATTACGAAAATAAAAGTTTAACCATCAACGTCACTAAGTGATCACTAAATCCCTACTCTTACAAATCACTGACGTCACTAATGGCCGCTGCAGGAGAAGTACAAATTGATAACCAAATTAATGACGTCATTAATTAATGGCCGCTGTAGGGGAAGTCAAAACAAAAGAGTGATTTGCATGACTTATTGAAACATATATAGACGACTGTTTTCTGTCGAAGTCTTCTAGAATACCAAAAAAATTCGTTTTTAACGATCGAATTACAAAAATAAAAGTTTAACAATCAATGTCACTAGAAGACCACTCAATCCCCCACTTTAGACAAGTACTCACGTCATTAATAGCCGCTGCAGGACAGGTACGAATTGATGACCAAAACACTGACGTCACTAATTAATGGCCGCTGTAGGGGAGGTATAGAACAAAAGACTAATTTGCATGACTTACTAGAACACACGTAATGACTATTTTTTGTCGAAGCCTTGTAGATTTTCAGAAAAAACCATTTTTAACGTTTGAATTACGAAAATAGTGACTAAAAGTGACCAAAATTCGGACACTTAATCGTCTCTCTTGTAAAACAATGACGTCACTAATGGCCGCTGCAGGAGAGGTACAAATTAATAACTAAAACTCGGACTCTTGCAAATCACTGACGTCATTAATTATTGGCCGATCTAGGGGAGGTAAAAACAAAAGAATGATTTGCATGACTTACTGGAACACATGTTGAAGACTGTTTTCTCTCAGAGCCTTTTAGATTATCAGAAAAATCCGTTTTTAACGTTTGAATTACGAAAATAAAAGTTTACCCATCAACGTCACTAAATGATCAATTAATCCCCACTCTTACGACTCTCTGACGTCACTAATGGCCGCTGCAGGGGAGATACAAATTGCTGACCAAATCACTGACGTCATTAATTAATGGCCGATGTAGGGGAGGTAAAACAAAAGAATGAATAACTTAATGGATCACAGACGAGTCAAAGATTGTCAGAAAAATCTGCTTTTAACGTTTGAATTACAAAAATAAAAGTTAACCATCAACGTCACTAAATGATCATATAATCCCCACTCTTACGACTCACTGACGTCACTAATGAACGCTGCAGGAGAGGTACGAATTGCTGAACAAATCACTGACGTCATTAATTAATGGCCGATGTAGGGGAGGTAAAACAAAAGAATGAATGACTTAATGGATCACAGACGAGTGTTTTCTGTCGAAGCCTTCTAGATTATCAGAGCGTAAAATTTTTTATTTAGATAGAAATCGTTTTTTAACGTTTGAATTACGAAAAAAAAAATTTCTATGCAAACAAACCCCTTGTTGAATTTTTTGTTTGAAGGTTTAGGAAAAAAAAACTCTCTAATAAAGGGTTACGTACCATCACAAACATTAACGGATTTAATTTTTTTTTAAGTCGTTTATATTCTTGTCCGTTTCCTGTAATGGAGGGGAGAGTGTAGTGTGGTTACGTCGCTTTTTTCACACACATCTTTTGCATATATTGGGTGCATCACCCGTTAAAAGGCTTTAATGAATACACTCGACGTAATCCGGCCTTTATTTCATCCTTAAACCTTTCAAAAAAAAAAGGGGGCTGAAATCCCGTAATTACTGCCTTATAATCTTCACTCTTTAAGTCGTTTAAAAAACTATTTTTTTAATAAATTAAGTGTTTTGTAGTAAAACCAGAGTTTTGGTAAATAAGAAACAAACTTTTTTTTACTATTATTATTTTTTTTCTATTTTTTTTTTGGTTGAGTACACCCGAATAAGATGTATGGCATTGTCAAAAACCAAAACACGCATCCAATATGATAATAGGGAGATTATGTATATGAGCAACCCTTTGAACCCCCGCCGAGAGGGTTTAAAGACAAGGAAGAGAGGGTTAAATACCTCAAGGGCTAACTACTTGTGTCAGGTTTTTTTGCATAAATAGGGATGAAGGATATTTTTTTCTTGCTTTCTTTTAATGCCCAATTTGAATTTGGTGTGAAGACGAATAAAAAATTTGGAAAGGGTGAATTCCCAAGTGGTTGATGGGACACAAAACGATTTTTTAGGTTTAATCGCTTAGATCATTTTTATTCCTCTGATCGAATGCAATTTTTTACGTCAAGGGGATGAATTTCAACCCTTAATTTTATTTGTAACAAGAGAAAAATTGTTTTTACATTAAAGTTTTAATTTTAATTAATTAAGTAATTTTATTTATTAAGTGGTCTCTTAAGTGTTTTTAAATAATAAAATTTAAAATAAAAAGTTTGAAAAAACAAAAAAAAATCCTAAAAACTTTGAAAAAAAAAGAAAAACGAAATTTTAAATAAAACTTACAAGAAAAATTAAAACATTAAAAAGAAAAAATGAAAAAGGAAAAAATAAAGATTGAAAAAACAATGAGAATACCTAAAATTAGACCAAAAAAGAGTACCAAAATAACGGAAAAAAAATGTTTTTGGTACAATTTTGTAGGCAATTGTTGCATCTTTTGTTTAATAATCTCATTATTTATTTAACGTCAGTTTTGTTTAAATTTTAAAAAAATCTAGAAAAATTGTATATTTCCGTATAACATATTGCTCTTTACCCTCGCCTGCCACAATTTAAATATCCCAATTTTTTTTGATATACAAGCTGTTCCAAATAACGCCTTTTTCAGCCGTTATAACCCGCCGGATTTTTTTCCATCACTGCAAAAAACACAGTCCCATCTAATTAAATTATATTCATAATTTTATCACTGAAACCCTTCCTAAAACTATCTAAAAAAGCTTGAGCACCCTTTTGCATAAATAAATAAAATTAAAACCAGCTCTTACACCGTGAGATAATAATAAAAAGCCGTGGCTCGCTAGATAATAGAGAAAAAACTATAAGAGGACCCTAAACCATACTCAAAAAACTATGACACTCATTTGCATATACCTGAGGGACGAATTTTTTTTCTCTCTTACTACCTCAGTATGCAAATCGTACGTGACAAAAATGCCTATTAACGATTAGACAAACGGAAGATAGATGATGGTACCGTACCATCGTGGTTCGTTCATTTATCCGTGAGAAACACTGGGATGAATGGAAGAGAAAAAAAATTAAGGGACGCTAAAAAAAAATTATCAAAGGGTTAGAAGAGAAAGGAGCTTTGTTTAACCAAGACGTGTATGCTAATTCTGACTGTTTTTACCGTTGCTGTTTTGTTTTTTTGTCAATTTTTTTTATGAAAAATGGGGAGGAGACCCAAATAGGGAACTAAATTTTTGTTTTTGCAAAATGTTGTGAAAAATTTTTCCAATCTCTGATAACAAAAATTGTAAATGGCTGTTTAAACATTTAATTTATTGATTTTGTTGTTATCTTAGATAAATAATAGTAATGTTATTGAAATATGGCGCAATGTCTTACCTCTTGATTCCATGACATATAATGTGACATAGCTGGATCCATATGTTCGGCCATAACACTCATCCAATGGACAAGTCCTTGGGCCCCCTGTCCACCCACACCCCCCGATTGGGGGCCCGAAGGGCTGCCACCTGATTGGGCTCCGTCCCAGCCGAATGCTTTCTGTAACGAAAAAAAAAATTAAATAAAGAGAGAATTTTTGTTTTGTTTTAATTTTCTGTATTGTTTTATCATTCGACAGCGGGCGTTTCAACGATTCGAAATTATATCAAAATACTTGTGAACAGAGGTGTATTAAGGAAGAGAGAAAAATCACTAACAACTAGCCGAAAGCAACGTTCACACCTGAACAGTCGCCAACTGTTAATTAAAACATTAACAAGACTAAAAAAAAAAACTGTTTAGTAAAACTTTGACCTACTCTGAGACAAAGCGTAAGAAGCAAGCTGCCAACTTGGAGAGAGAAAAGTAAGAAAAAAAAATCGCTTGCAACCGTTTAATCTAATTTATTCGGTGGACGCGTGCTAATAGAATTCGAAAGTGACAACAATCACAGAAAAAAATCAATAAATGCGCTTTTATTATTTTTTTTTTTTGAAACAAAAGAATTAAACAATAAATAATGAGAGTTATAAAACTGTGTTTAAAGTCATGTTATCTCATTTCTTCTTGTGTTTATTCTTAATTTTCTCTTTTCGAGGTGTTAATTAGCTCTTTACGACTTGAAAATGTTTACAAAACAATACTAAAGCCAAGAAATATATTTTTATTTGTTAAAACTAATAATACAAACAAAAAAATGTGTTTTAGATTTCTCATATTTTTCTAAATTAGTTTCTTAACATAACATAGGTGCAAAAATTTTTTAATTGAAGTAGATTTTAGAAATACTAAAAAAGTGACATAACAAAGTCTTTTAAATAATTTGATTCCATTCTTAAATAGTAATTTTTAGCTTTGATTAAATTTTTAATTTCTTTGATTTTTCTAAGTTAGTTTCTTAATATAACAGGCGTTCAATTTTTTTTTAAATTGAAGTAGATTTTAGAAATACTAGAAAATGACAAAATTAACACAACAAAGTTTTTTAAATAACTTGATTTGGCTCTTAAATAACGAATTTAGCATTGATTGTGTTTTTAGTTTTTCAAATTTTTCTAAATTAGTTTCTTAGTATATGAAGCGTCCATTTTTTTTTTATTAAACTGGATTTTAGAAATACTAGAAAATTGCAAAACTGACTGTAACAAAGTCTTTTATATGGTTTAATTTGGCTGTCAAATAACAATTTTTTAACTTTAATTGTGTTTTTTGATTTCCCATACTTTTCTAAACTGGTTTTTTACTATAACATACGTTAAAAAAATTTTTTTTTGAAGTAGAATTTAGAAATACGAAATGACAAAAGTGACACAACAAAGTCTTGATAGATAGTTTGATTTGGCTGTTAAATAACGAATTTAGCGTTGATTGTGTTTTTAATTTTTAAATTAGTTTTTTTTATATAACAGGCGTCCAATTTTTTTAAAATTAAAGTGGACTTTAGAAATAACAATGGCGAAACTGACACAACAAAGTCTTTTAAATGCCTTAATTTGGCTGTCAAATAACGATTTTTAACTTTGATTGTGTTTTTTGATTTTCTATACTTTTCTGAATTAGTTTTTTACTATAACGTACGTTCAAAAAAAATTAAATTAAATTAGAATTTAGAAAAATCACAAAATGACAGAGGTGACAAAACAAAGTATTTTAAATGCTTTGATTTGGCTGTTAGATAACGAATTTTAGCCTTGCTTGTGTTTTTAATTTCTCAAATTCTTCTGAATTAGTTCCTTAGAACGCGTGCAATTTTTTTTTTTTTTTGGTAAAATGAGTTTTAGAAAAATTAAAAATGACAGAACTGACACAACAAAGTCTTTTAAATCCGGCTCTGAAATAGTGACTTCTAGCTTTGAATGTGTTTGTTGATTTCTCATATTTTTCTAAATTTGTTTTATAGTATAACAGGAGTGCAAAATTTTTTTTAATTAAAGATGATTTAAGAAATATCACAAAATGATAGAAATGACAGATCAAAGTCTTTTAAATAGTTTGAGTCGGCTGTCAAATAACAATTTTAGCTTTGATTGTTATAAATCAGTGCAAAGTTATAATTCGAAAAAAACTATAAATTGCAGCTCAAGGCATAGCCGAGTTTAAAACATAAATAATTTTTTAAAACTGATTAATATTGTCTATTTATATCCCTTCTTCCTGTAACAAAAAATAATGATTTTTAGCACATATTTATTGGTTTATTTATTTTTCTATATTTATTTGAGCACAATTTTGAGGTTATAAGTTGTCAAAATTATACAAAGTTGTACCAAATTTAAAAAAAATTTTGAAAAATAATCAAAAAATTGTAATAAATCAGTAAAAAGCTGCAAATTAAAGTAAGTAAAAATTATCAATCGAGGCTTAGCCGAATAATGTCACTCTGAATAATTTATAAATAATAAGAAAATGTTTAGTCTTATAATAAATAATATATATATATATTCAAAATAATAAAAAAAAATTGAAAAAAAAAACAAACAGTTTTAAAAACAGAATTTTACTAAAAATTAAAAAAATAGGTACATTTTATTAAAATAGAGTAATAACAGCAGTTCGAGATGTAGCCGAAGGCAAAAATTATAGTTTAAAAACTACAACATAAACAATACAATTTTGTTTTGTTGAGTTGATTTGCTATTATTTTCAGTTTTGTATGTACTTTTGTATGAAGAAAAATTACTCTCTTTTTAGAAAACACTCTGTATATACATATATAATTAAAATAAAGTAAAAATTGCAGCTCGAGGCGTAGCCAAAAGCTGTAATTTTCGATTAAAATGCGTATTTAAAAAATAACAATAAAAAAGACTAAAATTTAATTGTTTTAAGTGTTGTTTTTCTAATCTTAATAAAAGAATAAAAACTACAGCTTAAGGCGTAGCCGAGAACTACAAATATAATTTAACGTGTTTGACAATGACATATTAAAAAAAATTATACATTTTGTTTTTAATTTTAGAATGAAGATTACAACACCATACCTTTGCGAGTAAAAACGTAAAATTTTGGTAGATCACTAAAAATAATTAAATTTTGATATTAAAATGTGTCCAAATTACAAACAGAGAAGGCTTTTGTAACACAAAATGTTAAAAATTAATTAACAAAGAGTTAAAAATGCGGACAAAAATTAGAGACCAGTTTCGCCGTTTTTTATCCAGCAACAAGAGAATTTTTGATATTAAAACCTAAGACACTAATGCTAATTTTTTAAGGTATTCGAGATGTAGCTTGTGTCCATGGAGTAGTTGTCCATCAATCTGTAGCATCTGTCAACGCTATTTCGAGATGTCACTGTTTTTCTTTCTTTTTTTAGTTGTACGTATCTGGCAAGTGTTTTCTTAAAAAAAAAATTTTATAATTTTTTTGTATTATCTGTATAAAGGAAGCGTTTAAGAATTTTTTAAAAAACAACATGAAGGTTTTTTTATAAAAAATATTTAAACTACAGCTTTAAATTTTCTTAAAATATTCACTTGAAAAATAAAGTTAATACACAAGAAGAAAATAATACAATAAAACAAATTATAACAACTCTCTACAACACATTACCTGTAGAAAAAAGTAAAACGTCTTTATTAAAAGACGTTTCTTGTTACGTTTTTGGAAAATATTTCAGATACAATAACCAAAATAGTTAATTTAGGATTAAATATTGTTGTTTTAAAAAATATTTTTGTAGAGGTTTTCTCAGTAAAACAAAGATTAAATATAAGCGAATGAAACCGCTTCATTTTTTTTAATAAAAGAAAATAAAGCAACAGTTTTCTTTGTATCTCTGCTTTAATTATAGTAAAAAGTTTAGTTCATTAGAGTCAATAATTAAAGCATTAGAGAATAATAGATGAGTTAATTAATTAAAATTTAATTCTCAATTTTTGTTACTTAAAAATACATTAAAACAGGAATTTTGTTTTTTGTTAATTTTAATTGGAGTGAGGTAATGAAAGAATAAGTTTCAGCTATTTTTCAGGACCGGTTTCGGGTAAAACAAAAGTTATTTATTTGTTAAAAAAAAATTTTTTAGTGCATTTTTTGTTGTTGTTTTTGGTGCTTATACCTGATCAAACTCCCTCTCCTTATGAAACTGCAACATATTTTTGTAGACACTAGTCTTATCATCATTAGTTTGTGAAAGTACAGCTTTTGCTAATAAAGTCTTATAAAATTGTGTTGGTAACAACAATTGATTATTATTATAACTGTCCAATTTATTAACAAAATCATTATACTTCAATCCGGGTTTATATAATCCCGCTGAAGTACTGATGATGGTTTCATTATTGTTCGAAACCGTCGCACACGAATCACTCGAATCTGAACTCTCCATCGCCGAATTGTCCTGTACTTGTCTAACAGCAGTCATAATTTTAAAAAAATATTTTTTATTAGGAACTTTAAGGAACTTTCGTAAATGATTTTTTTCCCGGTTTTTTAGTGTTTAGGGGGCGGCTGCGTCTTTTGCTTGGCACGTGGTTCGCGCCGGCGGCGTCCCATGGCGTCGTCGGCGGCAATTAAAACCGTCGTGTTAATGAGTAGTGGAGGGGGGGATACGCGGTGGCGGCGTGGTGGGGCGGTCGCGCGCAAATTTACACACACATACACACGTGTTTTTCCACCGAAACGACGATTAATTAGCAAGGGGGCCCCTAGGCCGGCCCTGCATCCGCGAGACGGCGATGCACTTGTTAGTTCAGGAGTTTTCCGTCGACTGAAGTGCGGCGCCCGCCCGAGAACTGGGTTACAGAAAAATAAGAAAGAAAAAGAAGTGCAGCGCCGAAGAAAAAATTGTAAAAAAATTGTATGTACATACACGCGGAAGTAAGTATCGAGTGTATATAGAGTTTTAATATTGATTGGTTATATGCGAGGTGCAAGGGGATTGTGTAGGAGTGCATAAGGAAGAATGCGGCGGCGATGCACCGCCTCCGGGGACGGGGAAAAAATGGCCGCGACAAAGGAACAATTAACCGGTTAACGAAGGTTAATTGGGGCGGTGCAATTCGGGGTGCAGTACAGCGCAAGACAGGGAGAGAAAACTACAAAAACTTTATTTCAACGAAAACACATAAAAATATATAACATCCGATGCGCTTTATTTGGCCATTTTTCCACGGACGAAACGAGAAAACTTGCAGGGTTGGGGGTTGAGGGTGGCGATGCGCTTCAGACATTGCAAAATTCTTACACACAAACCGAACACTAATTGAGACCTGCACTTTAAATTTTTCAATGTTTGTATTGCCGTTTCTTTGGGAATGTTTGGTTTTCAAATATTTACCGTTTATTTTGTATTTCTTATCTCAACAAACTACCAAATAATGGGTGGCTTTATTTGCATAAGCTACCAACAACGGGGTAATACGAGAGGAAAATTGCGCAATATCATAAAAATTATAAATCAATTAAATATTATTGGATAATCTTATCAAAACAAAACAAAAATCTTGAACGACGCGACGCCATCTTGACTTACATTAATAAAACACGTGCGGTTTCTAAGCCAAATTGATAAATTTTGAAGGACCAAGATATTCAAACTAATTTCTAGAAAATTCGGTTTTTTTGAAGATAATTCTGATTTAATTGTTACAAAAAACGAAATTGAATTTTACGAATTTATCTCTTGCTTAAAAGCAAAATAAATTAGAAAAGACTAAGAGATTAGTCTTTTAGACTCTCTGAGCTAAACCAATCAACAAATTTTAAAATGTTTGAGATCATTCAAAAGAAACTGAAAACATTAAGAAAAAATGTTTGCTTTTTCAGCATTAGGATACACTGCACTGATAGATAATAGGGCAAGAACGCCAAATCCGATCTGCAATTTCCTGGTTGTTATTATTCCAAACCCTCATTGTTTGAGTTTCTTAGCTTTATTTAATTAAAATAGTCAATATATATAGATTTAGAATCATTTATTTTGCTCTAATAAGTTCTAGAAACATTCTTAATATTGAAATTTATTGTTTTAAAACCTATTTATGCAATTAAAACGCTCAGTACAAGTACAAATACAAAGAAACTTACAAAACGAAATTCTTTAACGAAAAAATATCTAAAACTTATTGTTTTTTTCTTCATTTTTTTTTGGAAATACTGTAGGTATCTAAGGAAATTTGTCTTTGTCTATGTGAATTAACATTCTTGTCATATATTCTAATTTGGATTTGATTTCGAAACCTTCTTTTTAATAAACGTCTGATGCTATGTGGGACAGGACCGGACTGAAACATTCTGTAAGTCTTTAAAATTCATAATAAAATCGTTACGATTTTTTCTTTAACCATTTATTTAAAACTTTCAGTACATTTAGATACAAAAAAATTTAAACAGAAAAATTTTATATTCTTATCTGCTTTAAAAAAAACATTCTATAGATAAAATATAAAAATAACAGTATTTTTGAATCTTTTAGAGTTTATTTATTTGAGACATTTGGTCTCTTTATGATATTTTTTAATTGTTTAAAGCTTTATTCTGTTTTTGCTTATCTTACACTGATAATACCAAGTGTTTAAATTAAACAGCAAGAGAAATATTTTTTTCAATTTGATTTTGAGGTCATTTAATTGAGACACTCATATTTACACCTAACTTGTTCATTTGTTTTTATTCTTAGTGCCGAAGGTAACAGTTTATAAAATAACTGAAAGCCGAAGGCGATAGTTTACCAAACAACTGAGAACAAAAAACAACAGTTATTTTATAAACTATCGCTTTGATTTCCATTTGTTTTATTAACTGTTTTATCATTTTACAAAACAACGGACCCGAAAACAATAGTTTATTACACAGCTAGAGGCCGAAGAATACAGTTTATCAAATAACTGGAAGCTCAGAACAACAGTTTATAAAAACAGCTGTTGTATTTGGCTGCCAGTTGTTTTATAACCCCGAAAGCGACAGTTTATCAAACAACTGGGACTCCCAGGTGGGGCTTAAAACAACTAAAGACAAACGCAACTGCTTTTTTATAAACTGTTGCCTTTAGCTCTCAATTGCTTCAAAAATAGTTTCATTATTTTATTAAACAACTAGGAGACAAAGACGACAGTTTATCAAAGAAGCCGAAGGTGAAAGTTTATAAAACAACTAAGAGAGGGAATCAACAGTTTAGAACACAGTTTATAAATGAACTAAGAACCAAAGATGGCAGTATATAAAAAACAACTGTTGTCTTCGGCTTCCAGTTGTTTTATGTATTGTTATATAATCCTGAAGGCGACTGTTTATAAAGCAACTGAGAGATAAAGTTAACAGTTGTTTATATACAATCGTTTTCAGCTCATAATTAGTTTATAAACAGTCGCCTTCGGAATTATACGATCTCTTCTACTGAAAACGATCTCTCAGTTGTTTTATAAACTGTTATTTTTGCAGTTATAAAACAACATATAAAACAACCGGAAATCTAAGGCCACAAATTTTTTAGATAAACTATCGTGTTTGACTCCCAGTTTTTTTATTAATTGTTTTATTTGTTTATAAAACAACTGAAAAATAAAAGCAACAGTTTTTTAATAAACTATCAAAAGCAAGTTGTTTTATAAATTACCGCCTTTGATACTCAGATATTTTATAACTCTTTTATTATTTTCTACAACAACTGAAAGCCAAAAAAAATAGTTTATTAAACAACTGAGAGATAAAAACAATAGCTATATATATGTAAGAAGTTTTATAAACTTAAAAACAACAGTTTATCAAATAATTGAAGTCAAAGACGACAGTTTATCAAAAAACTGGAAGCCAAAATTAACAGTTTATAAAACAACTGAAAGCCGAATACAATAGCATTTGTCCTCAGCTTCCAGTTGTTTGATAAAATGTACCTATTCTTCGGCCTCTAGTTGTGTAATAAACTGTTGTCTTCGGTTTTGAGTTGTTTTATAAAATGATAAAACAGTTAATAAAACAACTGGAAGTCAAAAACAATAGTTTATAAATCAACTGTTTTTTATTCTCAGTTGTTAGGTAAACTATTGCCTTCGGCTTCCAGATATTTTATAAACTGTCACTTTCGGCTCCAAGAATAAAAACAAATGAACGTGTTAGGTGTATATATACAGAGTGTCTCAATTAAATGATCTCAGAATTAAATTAAAAAAATTGTTTTTTTTTCTATAAGTTTCTTTTAGTCGATACAAAACTTTGTGTCTGTACCTAAAAAAAGCAAAAAGCTGTTTAATTTAAACACTCGGTATTATCTATGTAAGATAAACAAAAACTTTAATTAATTGAAAAATATTATTCTAAATTTTTATACAAAGTGTTTCTAATATTTTGAAAAAGAAACACGAAGAACAGAAAGTGTTTTATAACATTTTTTTAGAATTTTGCTGCCACATATACCAAGTGTCTCAAATAAATAAACTCCAAAAGCTTCAAAAATACTGTTATTTTTATATTTTATTTATAGAATGTTCTTTAAAGCAGATAAGAATATAGAAAAAAATATAAATTATAGTTTTACTTTCTTTTTTACTCTATTTCTTCGTTTAACACCGTTTTACCTCTAAAACAATTACGAGATTAATTTAGTAGGTACTTTTATTTTAATTTTTGTAAAGTTTGATTCGTCAAATATTTTTTTTTAAATCGTGAGAAATAATTACTAATTCAAATTATGTTTGTTCAAGAGTCATTAGTCGTCGAAAAAGTCTTTGTCAATTTGAATATGTTTTACCCTTTTCTTCTATTATTATATACCTGAAGATGGGCACGTACCTCACTATTTATCCTATTGTAAAGGGGTGAAAGGCGACACGCTACTGAATCTCAGCATTTTATAACCGCAGAGATATTTAAATTTATTTTTAAGTAAACATCTAATAAATTTTTATTGTGGTTGTGTTTTGAAATAGGGCGTACATATTTTTAGAATTGGCTGGATTTCCGTGTGAACGAAATTTAGGGGGTTGTTAGTTTGAGAGGGTTGGGAATGATTTCTGTCTGCAGGAAAAGGAAGTGAGGCTTTTAACCCCAAAAATTTTTTTACAATAAAAACTGTTTTTTTAGTTAATCTTGTTATGGGCAATAAAAATGTATTGTGAGAGTAATAAAATTTAAATTTGGGTGGGCTATGCGGTTTTTTATTAACACCCGTTAGTTTTAGGTAATTATCTTTAAAAATAACTCTCCCTTTTGCAGGTACTCTATTTATAAAGCATTTCTAGAAATTAATTAAGTTGTTTGACGTTTTTTTTGTTTTTAATTTTTTGACGAAATTATTAAAGTCGTCAACCAAATACTTTATGAAATTATCGACGTTTCGGAGATTTTTTTACTATTTATCTCCTTCGTCAGGACTACAATATGCTTCTAATTGTTTCATAAATTGTTAATTTCGGCTTTTAGTTGTTTTATAAACTGTAATCTTTGGTCTTTAGTTGTTTAATAAACTATTGTCTTCGGCTCTCAGTTGTAACCTGAGAATTAAAGGCGACAGTTTATTAAATAACTGAGGATCAAAAGCAAAAATTTATAAAACACATCATCTTTTGCTTTCGCCTTTCGGCTCTCAGTTGTTTTATAAAATAATAAAACATTTAATAAAACACTGAGAACCAAGGGCGACAGTTTATAAAACAACCAGAAGTCGAAGGTGAAAGTTTATAAAACAACTAAGAAACAAAATTAACAGTAATAATTAAAATTAAAGACCTTTTCGACGACTAATGACTCTTGAACAAACATAATTTGAATAAGTAATCATTTCTCACGATTTTTAAAAAAACTATTTGTTGTTAACTTAAAATAAAAATACAAAATTCATTTTGTAATTGTTTTAGAGGTAAAACGGTGTTAAACGAAGAAAATAGAGTAAAAAAGAAGGTAAAACTATAATTTCTAATGAAACGTTAATTATGATCGAGTTACTAGAGGGTTAAAAGGCGGAAAGAGAAACAACAAAGTGCAGCAACAGGTCTAAGAGGCTCGAAATTGTTATTTTCTGTCGAGTAAAGTAGGCAATATTTTTTCTTTTTTGTCTTTATCTTCTAACAAAGACGTTCTTTTGTTTAGAAAAAAAACTTTAATGTGTTATCTACAATTTAAAAAATAAAAATAAAAAAGAAATGTATGTATTAAGACACGACCTACGCTAATCAAATTTTTCTTGTCACGTCTTAAAAAAAAATCTTGTTTGTTATCACAAAAAGCAAGACATGATTAGCGGAAAACTAGGTGGAAAGCAACAGCCCCGTTAGAAAAGGACAACTTTATGTAAAGGTAAATCGATAGAGTCGGCTAGACATCGTGCAGACGGATGTAAAAGAGACAAAGAAAATTCTATATATATACGTCATGACCCGACAAAGACAGAAATACGATTTATGATAGCGTCGCACGTTGATAAAATTTTCAAATGTGTGAAATTTTTTTTACGTCATCGACGCTTTTTAATATTTAGTGAAGTTTTTGTGAAAAAGGGTCCGGTCATGATCTTTGAACTTTCCCGGAATTCCTTATGATTTGTGCCAGGTTAATTTCGGATGGATTAGACAAAAAATTCAAGGGTTTTGTAGCTTGATTTTTTATAATAGCTAGGTGGAAATGTTGCGGAGGATGATGAGAGATGACTAAAAATAAAAAATCGAGCTACTGGAAGTTTTTTAGGGATTAAAGAGACTGATTAGTGATTACAAAACACTCGGTATTTTCCACATTTTAAATAAAATTGGGCAATGAATTAAACATCTAATAACAATAATAATTCAGGTAAAACACTTTAAGTAATTTTTTTGCTTTCAAAAGCTGTAGTAACACACTAAAATTATAAAAAAAAATGTAAATAACGTTATTATTTAATTGAAACACTCGGTATTAAATACTGACAGAAACTAATTAAAAAAATTAATAAAAGATACAGATTTCAATCTAGAAACACTCTGTATATGCAGGTATTAAATATTTTTAGTAAAGACACTCAATACAGTATAAAGATTGATTTAAAAAATCCTTTCTAGTTTTCTTTTTTTTTAAATTAATAAAACACTCTGTATAAACTATTTTTCGAACTATTAACAAGCGTACCAACTAAACACAGCTAGAAGAAGATTTAAAAATAATTTTACAGAGCACAGACCTCCCTTAGCGACAAAAATAATAAAAACCCTAACTATCAACTATAAAAATTTAAAATTGACTATCAAAAATTGGTTATTTTAGTTCTTTATATCTGTGTTATAAATTTTACTTTGTTTTTTTTTGTTGTTTTGACTTTTGTTTCTCATTATTATTCTTTCCTTTTCTCTTCTATAACATTTCTATCAAAAACATCCTTTTCTATATTTTATTTCGGCATGTTTCTCTCGTTTTTTGTTTTTTCTACTTGTTTTTTTTTTAGTTGTCTTTTATCATGTTTTCAAATAGCATCTTTGATTTCTTTTTCTAACTAGAAGTTTTCTTTTTATGTTTTTTTTTCTAAATCCTACATTTCAACTTATTTAAGAATATTCTTTTATTTTTCTAGAATTTACTTTTCTTTTTTATTTCATTGTAGTTTTCTATTTTTTTTAATCGTCAATTCTTAGGTTATACTAAAAATATCTTTTGTTTTTTTAAAAAATAATTTTTTGTGCTTTTTATTCTAATTTTTGTGTATTTCTATTATATCTTTTTTTATAATCGACATTTTTAAAGTTTTTCAAAAACTTTTATCTTTTTTTTTTCTTTCAATTGGAGTTAGTAGAAAAAAACCTTTTGTTTTATTTCATCAAAACGTTGTTTTTAAGTTCTTTGAAACATTTTTTGTTTTTCAAAATCTAATTTGTTCTTTTTTTTTCATTATAGTTGTTTGTATTTTCTCTGCCCTTTGTTTTAGTCGTTGTGTCTGATTCTTTTTATAACCATCTTTTTTAAAAAAAATTTCTAAACGTGGTTTCTCAAATTTTTTAGAATATTTTATTGTTTTTATAGGATTTATTCTTACTCTCCTTTTCTAGTAGTATTTTGCTTGCTTTCTCGTCATAATCATTCTAAAACTTTTTTTTTTATTATAGTTAGTAGAAAAAGATTTTTGTGTTTTTCTAATCATTACCTACTCTTTATTTTTATTTTATTTTTAATTTTTTTTGTTTTTAAAAATCTTGTTTGGTCATTGTTTTTCTGATAATATTTTTCTTTTATTCGTTGTGCTTTGAGTATTTCTAGATTCTCGTTTATCTCTTTTCTCTTCTCTTTTATTTTCTTTTCCTTCTAAACATTGTTTCCCATTCTTTTCTGATAGATTTTGTGCTTTAAAAATTTATTTTTTCCTTTTTCTTCTAACGATTGTTTTTAAAAACATTCTTTCATTTGTAGTTTTTCATTTAAATCATTTTCTTCTAATCATTTTTTTAGCTTGTTTAAGAAGAATATTCATTTAGTTTGCTAAAATTTATCTTTCTTTTTTTATTTGCTCACAGTTTTTTTCTTAATTGTAGCTTATTTCATTTCTTTTTTTCTGATTTTTTTAAACTATTTATTGCTTTTTTATTATTTTCTTTTATCGTAGTTTTTTATATTTTCCTTGCTTTTTCTTTTAGTCGTTGTGTTTTGAGTGTTCTTTTTTTATTGTTGTCGCTTTAGAAGCTTTTCTAAAACGTCTCTTTCTTTTAATTTTTTTCCAAATTTTTTAGAATATTTTTTGATTTTCTAAAATTTATTTTTGATTTTTTATTTTAAGAACAGTTTTTGTATTTTTTACCTATTTTTATATGTTTATAGTCAGCGCTTTTAATGTTTTCTTAAAACTGTTATTTCTATTTTTTTCAATTATAATTAATAGAAATAGATTTTGTTTTTTCCCTAAGCGCTGTTTCTCAAATTCCTTAAAATATTTTTTTTGTTCTTCTAGAATCTATTTTTGTCCTTTTTCTTTTATACATAATTTCTACCTTTCAATCGCAATTTTCCTTGTTCAAGAAAATATACACGAACTTTGTGCACGTAATTAAAAAACAGATTAAAAAAAAATGTTTATTTAATTAAAACAATACATAATACGAAAACACACTCATAATTACTAAACTTTTTTTTGTTCAGCTGTTAGACAGTATATTAAGCAAACAACTACACTAGATCTTTACCAAATACACACTGAAAGACAGCGCAAACAAAACAAAAAGTACTCCAAGCGAATACAACGCATTATATTCATATTATTATAAAATGCGCTGTACTGATAAAGGGCAAACACCCCATAACCGATTTACAGCTTCCTGGCGTTGTGTTCAATTGAAACATTTTTGTTTTTGGTTACAAATTAATCTAAAAGAGAGAGAGAAAGAAAGAAAATGTGTTTCTGATTTGTCGCATTTATTTAGTTAAATCACTCAGTATATATAAAAAAATAAATTAAAGTTATTGGTGGTTGTCATAGCAACTACCACTCACAACAATTGATCTTATAACGTTGCTATAGATACTAAAATCAAATTCTACAACATTTCTGTGTATTTTTTTAAATAATTAAAATCACAAACCGCTTTAGTTATTTTTTTAACTAAATTTCGAATAATTTTAGTGAAAAAAATCTTCTTCATCACTTAATTAGCGCCTCCTGGCGTTCTTTATTATTGTTATTTCGGGCCTTATCCGTCTCCAATGTAAAAAATAAAGCATCTCACTCCGGCGGCGGCGGTGGCGGTCGTTCCCCTCTACACACCCCTCTGCCTCTCTCAAAACCCACCACTTGTTTTCTTTGAAAGCAAACGAAAAAATGAAAAAATAACAAACGCACACGGTTATTGCAAAAAAATACCACCGTTCTCTCCGTGTTTGGTGAAATAACATCGTTTTTGCGTGTTTTGCTACAGCCCCCATTGCCGCCGCCAACTTCCCTCTAATAAAAATTAATTCCTAAATATAAATACGTTTGAACGAATGATTAAAATCCGCTTGGTTGTGATCCTGACTAGGATTAAGTAATTTGATAAACTTGTTGTCCTCGAAGCCATTTCCTGATACCTGAGGGCACAGTCTCTTTCAATATGTAATTAAGTGTGTTGGTCTTACCAACATTAAAAAAAAATTCTCTGATTATAAATTTGTAAAATGTGAGACGAATAATTAAGAGTGACACTTGATTGTATGACGTTATTGATGACGGATCATCCCAAATTTTTTTTTCCTCAGTCAGAGAGTCGGCAAAAAAAATTTGAATTATTTAAATTAGTGTGACGTCATTACGGTCAGACTGTGTTTACTAATAAAGTCTGGGATTAAGCGATTTAATTTTTAAAAGCTCGAGTTCCAGGACCGTACTTAATAACGTACCTGGATAATTTCCAAATTCCTCCGCTTCTAATTACTCACACATAATAAATCCGGTGAATTGACCTTCACTTTTACTCTCTTACACCACCTGTCCATGGCAAACTCGATTAAAATGTAATAATCGGGGCTCCCGATGGGGCGACCTTGGAGGCGGCGCGCACGCTGCCGCCACTAGTTAACACTGACTGGGCGTCCGATGACCGACAAAGTCTCGAGAAAAAATTTTATTTCGGCTTATTTTTTAACACTAGAAACTTGGTGTGTGTTATTATATTGTAGCGTAGCAACCGGGGTGAGGGCACTAATAGATGTTTTTGCCCCTTGCAAGGACACCACCCCCCCTAATACGACCTCCTCATCAGCTGATCAATCGTACAACGCTTAAACGGATTTTATGACTTTTAAATAAATCAAAGATACGTAATGATGGCGGCATGGTGATTGAGTGAAAAACAAGAGGTTTTATTACGCTATTAAGAAACGAAAAAAATTATTGCTACTTTGGGATGATTTATCTACAAACGCTCGGTACATTAAATTCAAGGAAAATATTTTTTATCATTTGGTGTGTGTTTCTATTAACTAAATTAAAATGTGGCTCTGTATATAACATAAAATACTCAGTATATAGATAAAAAAATGAAATTAAAACTAACACAATTTTTTTTCACTCTGTATATAAATAAAAAATATTTATAGAACACTTTGTCTTTTTTCCTTTTTTTAAAAATGTTTTTAAACACTCTGTATGTAAATTAATAATAAAAATAATAATAATAAAATAATAAAAAGTGTTTTTCAAATATTATACAGAATGACAACGGTATAAATTTCGAAACACTCTGTCTATAAGTTAACAAAAACAAGTTTACTAATTGTTTTGTTCATTTTTTGATATAGTTTATTGAAATACTCGGTATATACAAATATAGATCTTTTTTTTAATACTTTGCGTTGTTATAGACTAATTATAAAAAAAAGCAGCCAATAGCGTCAGCCCGAGTTAGGTTTTATCGTAGAAAAGCTTTTTAAAGACATAAGATATTTTTTTTAATTTTTTTTTAATAAATTAACTTTATACAAACACTCACTATATTCAAAATACTGCTAAAAACGTTATTAAACAATCTCTATTTTGCAGAAAAATCTAGAGACACTCAGTATGTAGGAAATAATAAGATGCGCATTTTTTAAGGTTTTTTTCAATGGTTTATGATTATCTAATTTAAACACTCAGTATACAAAAATGGAACAAAATTTAAGAGAGAAACAAAGACGCTTTAATTTTTCTATTTTTTTTTTAATGTACAAACACTCTGTACATACATTAAAGTTATAATAAAACTATTTTTTAATGTTTTTAAGACACTCAGTATAAATAGTTACACAGAAATTTAAAAAAAAAAACGATAGCATAGCTGCAGAAGAAACTCACTTTTTTTAAAATATTTAGAAACACTCTGTATACAAAATTTAGAAAAACAATTTTCGAAGATATTTTAATCGATAAGAGTTTATTTAATTGAAACACTCGGTATATAGCGTAATTTGTAGCGTAATTTAATAGAAAACTACTTCTAAGTAAAACGCTCGGTATATTAATGTAAAAAAAAATAAAAAAGAAAGAAAAAATAAAACGTTTTTAGTTCCTTAGTTTTATTTAACTGAGACACTCAGTATATATTTACAGAATAATTTAAATTAAAACCTAAATGTTTGTTCTACAGGATAAAATTATAAACACTCTGTATATCACATTTAGAATAAAATTAATTATGTATACACATTTTTTTATTTTTAGAATCGTTTAATTCAGACACCTTGTATATACAGATGCAGGTACAAAAAGATTTTAAAAAAATAAAATTATATATTGCAATGAGCACTTTATTATGTAACACTCTGTATATAAAAAATAAAACAGTATTTTTTAAAAAAATTATTTAACCTTATTAGCAATTTTTTTGCTTTATTTATTAGAGACACTCAGTATATAAGTTACTAAGTTACAGAATATCAAAACAGGCATTCTATATAATACCTAGACACTTTAATATTTATATATGAAATTTTAGAAAACTTTTTTAAAACGATATTTTTTAAGTTTTTTATATGACTGTATTTCGTAATTTTTTTGGCTTTATTTAATGGAGACACTCAGTATATACATTCCAGAGTTAGATAATGTAAAAATAGGTATTCTATATAATGCCTAGACACTTTCTAATATTTATTTATGACATTTTAGAAAACTTTTTTAAAACAATATTTTTTTAAGATTTTTATAAGACTGTCTTTTGTAGTTTTTTGACTTTATTCAATAGAGACACACTGTATACAAGTTGTAGAGCTACACAATGTAAAAATAGACATTCTATATAATACCTAAGCAATTTATAATATTTATATTTAAAATTTGACAATTTGTGTAGTCTTTTTGAAAATGCCTAGGCATTACATGAAATGCCATTACTTTACAACAAAACACTTTTTTCTATAATAAAAAAACATTCTGTATATAAAAAATATTCTTTATTTACTTTTTATTTGCGTCACTCGGTATATCCACTGTTCTAATAGACCTTTTCATTGTGAATCTATCCCATTCACTTTCGGTTAATTTGCGTAAGGGCAGTTCCGTCTCCGTCGCTGCCGCCGCCGCCGCCGGTCGACCTTTCCCTTGACCTACCCTCGCCGCCCCCATTATCCAATTTAGACAATTAGAGCGTCTCGATACTCGGTATAATTTCACAATAACCCCCTATCGAAAATGTCGGGAGTGCGTGCAAAGTTGGGCCGTTCGATATGCCGCGACGCCCGCCCCCGGCGTCGCGACGCAAGAGCACTTTTTTCGGGCAGGCCTACTTTAAAAAAAGTTTGCCGTCACATTCCCTTTAAGGCGAGACGGGGGACCTGTCTGGGAACGGTAGCGGCCGTAAAGTCCTTGAGAACATATCACATACCATACACAGTGAAATGTGTTCGCCGTCTCCAAATTCAACCACCCCCAATCAATACCAGAAATATATATTTTGGAAAAAATTGGTGAAAAAGAGAGATGTTTGGTTCTTTTAATGTAGGTCAAGATATTGACGGCGCGGGTCTTATCGATCCTGCCGCCTCCAGGGGGCGACCTAACCTAACTGGTTTGGCGGCGGCGGCGGCGGCCGAGACTACTTGATTAATCCTAAATTATAACAACTGACAGTAATTGTCTTAATAAACGTTTATTATCTAAGCAAATCTTCGTCTAGTTTTAACTTAATTAAAAATAAAAATAGTTAAAATAGTTATAAAAAAAAGAGAAAATAACAAAATTTGGGTCGCTCGATATTTCTGACGTTGTTTTTCAATGGAAATGCTTTAATAACAATTTACCAAACATTATTTGTATCGAAATGGTGATAAATCAAACAAAGGTTAAATTAAAAATGAGGATTCAGTGAAAACACTGTTTACTTATTTATTAGCTAATTGTGATAGTTAATTACAAAAAGATAAAAACTCGGTAAATTTTCGCACTGTTTTATACAAAAAAAAAATATTATTTTCAACTGATCAACTGATTAGAATTGCTACAGAATTCTAGAAGCTGACACAACTGTAATTATTCTGTAGTTTTCTAGAAGCATAAAATAACTAGAAGGCTTTGGTTGGAAGAAAAAGAAAAGCACAAGAAGATTGTAGAAGAAGCAAAAAATTTTAAAGAAAGGTTAAATTGAAGAAACAAGAAAAAGACGATATAAAAACAAAAAAAAATTTTTAGAAGAGCTTGTAAAACAATATTTAAAAAATAAATTTAGAAACAAGTTTTGTAAAAAAATAAGAACAAAAGAAAATTTTAAAATAAAGTTAAAAGACGTCAGGTAGAAGAAAAAGAAGAGCAAAAAGGAGAACAAAAGAAGTTCTTAATAGAATTTGAGAAAGATAAAAAAAGAACAATAGAAATTTTTATAAAAGACGTTAAAAGAACAAAAAAAATTCTAGAAGATAACAAAAAGTAGAAAAGACAAGATTAGAAAACAAAAAAGCTAAAAAAATTATGAAAAAGTTTCTACAGAAGCTTAAAAAACAACGATTTACAGAAGTACTAAAAACGCTTCTTGAACGATAAAAAAAGGTTCTAAAGAAACAAGAAAAGATTTAAAAAGAACACGAAAAAATTCAAGAATTTGAAAACAACAACGAGTAAAAAAAGCAACAAAAAAATCTAAAAAAAGCTGAAAAACGTCGACTGGAAGAAAAAGAAGAACAAAGAAAGATTACAGAAACACAAAAGAAGTTTTAAAACGTTTGGAAAACAAGGACTGGAAAAAAAAAGCGACAATCGGACAAGAAACAAGAACAAAGAGCTAAAAAAAACAGGTAATCTTGAAAAACGTGGGAAGAAGTGTGAAGAGAAAAAAATGGAAAAAACGATAATTTGTAGAAAAATTAGAGCAAAATGGATTTTTAAAAGAACTTAAAGACGTTGGTTATAAGAAAACAATGATCCTAGAAAAACAAAAATGTTTCTAAAAGAATTTGAAAATCATCGGCATAAAAAAGCAAAAAAAGTTTTTAGAAAAACAACAAATGTTTTAACAATTGGAAAAGAAAGAAAAGCTAAAAGTTGTTCTGAGAATAAGAAAAGACAACTTTAGAAGACAAAAGAAATATTCAGGACGAAAAATAACATCAAAAAATATTAAAAACTGTAAGCTAAAAATCTTGGTCGTTAAAAGAGGTCAATTGTAAAAAAATAAAGAAAAAAAAGTTTCTAAAAGAGTATGAACAATTGGTAAAAATTTTAGAAAAAGTAGAAGACGTTACTTAAAAAAATAAAACAATTAAAGTATCAAGAAGAGGTTGAAGACCGACAATTTAAAGAAAAAGAAAAGTTGTAGACAATTCTAACCAAAAAAAAAACTATTTTTGAAAAACTAGAAAAAAAACTTAAAAAAGTGCGGTTTAAAGCAAAAAAAAAAAAATGGAAAATAAGCGTTTAAGAGAAAAACTTAATGAAGTTCAAAAATGTTGGTCCAAAAAAAAGGACAGAGAGTTTTGAAAGGACAAAAATTCAGAAAAACATTTGACAAAAATTAAAAAAAAGAACGTTTATATTAAAAAAAGAATATAAATAACAACAATTTGTAAAACAATTAACAAAATAAAAGTCAAAAAATGTTATAAAAAACAAAAAAGTTTTTAAAAGAAGGTATTTGAGAAAGAACGATAGCAGAAATCTTTAGCAAATCTTTGCAGCAAAACGATTTTAAAGACACTTGAGAAACGTTCATCAAACAAAAAAAAAAAACTAAAAAGCATTAAAAAAGAATCAAAAATGATTCTTAAAGAGCTTGAAAATCGACGCTAAGAAAGACAAGAAAACCTGAAAAACTACATCTAGAAGAAAAATTTTGAAACAAAACTAAAAAAGTATTTTGGAAAAAGAGAAGAACAAGAATTTTAAACAAATCACAAGCAAAACTCCGCCGATGATTCAAGGGAATAGAAGTTTTTTACTCAGTTGTTTAATTATTGAGTTATTTACGCAAATTAGTTATGAAAATGTAAAAATTAGTTGTTAGCTCGTCTTAATAACGTCTTAGTAATCTGTTACTGACAAGATTATTACAATGTGACAGTAGTTAAAAAACTAATGTTGTCATCTAAAAATAACAAGAGTTTTTTAAATAATTAACTGGTTGATCAAGTAATAAAAATTTTGATTTATTAACCACTAGAATTTAACTATTTAATTTTTTAAAATTTAGTTAATCAATTTCTTATAATCTAGTTTGTAACAAACAATAAAATTAAATTATTATTAATTAGAAAAACACTGATAAATATCATTTATAGTGTCACGATAACAGTATTATGACATTAGCTAATTAGCTAAAAAAACTAATTTTCTTGAAAAAAACTTGCATGCAAAGTGTTTAAAACAAAATAAAAATGAATGAATTAATTTTTCTACAATTTAGCCGTTATTGCATTAAATAGTTAATAAAATTTTTGCGTTTCAGACAAGTTAATTAACTAAAATTAAGTCAGTAACGCAAAATCCTTATCCATAACAATAATTATTTATCGTTATCGTGGCTCTTACAAAAACTGTCATTATATCCCGCCTCATAAAAATTTTATTTCTCAACCTTGTATAATAAAAATGCCTTTTGCAACCTCTCTTTCACATCCTAAGAAATATAAACATTGTAATTAATCATTTCTTGAATAGATAATTTCTTAGCGAAAGTAATTTTAACAAACTTCAAATTCCGAAAATTTCCTTCCGAAAATTCCGCCGACATAATCACCGTCTGGCCACAAAGATAATGTGTGCATGCACTGCCTACCGCGACCACTTTTTACCATCATCGACATCGGTCCGTCAATGTCTCGACTTCTTCAAAAATTCTTTTGTCGTCAGCCGACTTCGATTCTTTTATATTATATAAATTCAATTTTTTTTTTCGGTTCGATCAATGTGCGCGATACGAACGCCATCACACGGCAAACATCCCAGCTAGATTTAGGGATGAACAGGCGCCCTCTAGCCGACGGTAGAACCAATAATTTAGGGGATGAAATTCGGGGGTTAATTGTAGGGTGTGTCACTCGAGGCAAACATGACCGAACACGAGAGGGCGCTACATGCGAATTCCGGGTAATAAAATAAACAATAACTGGTTATATAATTGAGTTATTACAGGGAACAATAGAATCATTATTAATAAATGTCAGGTTGTTAACAATTTTTTTTATGGTAATGTGTCAATTGTTGTAAAAATTAGATGGGTTAAAGGTGATGTTTAGTTGTCATCATTAGGTTGAGTCATGGTTGGTTTGACCTGAATTATGAAATAATAATATTACCTCATTTAAATAATTTAGAAAAAATTTAAAACAATAGATTTTTTGTTTTTTAAAAAATATTAAAATTTAGGCAGTTAAGATTAAAGATTAAATAATTAAAAATTTTCCTTCTTGTGGGATCACTACAATTGTTAAAAAAAAATCTGTGTCGCAGTAGGCTGTCGAGTGGGCAAAGTAGGCGTTTCCTGCCACCCACACGACCAATAGTCGTTCGGTTTGAGACACGCCTACATCTTATGTACCGTCCCAGTGACGTCACTCAGGTGTGCTTTTACCTGTCATTTGACCTGAAACGACCCTAGCCTCGACCTAGGCCTGATCAAAACAAAACCAGCGTTGATAAAACAGAGGAAGTTGTCATAAATAAAAAATAAGAAATTCAAAAGTAATGAGATTTATGTTTTTATTTTGTTGGAAGTCATCGAATTCTTTAACTGATTTATTTTATACACTTTGTAACTGTAATGAGCTTTCATTAAAATTAACTACGTGTTTAATTTCTTGGGGAAAAAAATTGTGTATACCTGTCTTGGTGCGTTAATAAGATGAAATATACGAAGGTTTTGGTTTATTTGTATTTTAGAATGAATAGAGATAAGATTAGGAATTTGTTGATCAACAGAGTGGCTACAGCATCGTCCTATTTGCAAAAACTTATTTATTTTTTGTTTGTGACAAAAGTTTGATTCAAAATTGGTTTGTTGTTTTATAAATTCTGTTCTATTTTTATTAAATGATTTCAAATCTGGTCACAGTTTATGACAAAATGACCTATATTGACTCTATATATAGGGTGACCAAAAAATATATTTTCATTCTGTTACTGTAATACAGAAGAATTTGTTTTCTTATGATTGTTTTTTTTTAATTTATTTATTTCTGACTTAAAGTTGGTAACAAACAAGCAAGTCAGGCTTTTCTTACCTAAAATTTATTCCAGAATTCTAGATATGCTATTATTATTTACTAAAATAGATACTTTATGATATAACAATCTTTAATATTATAATTTTTTAATATTTTTCCCCACAAAATTTATTTTTTTAGAGGTTGGTAGCAACACAAAAAATTTCAAGTTATATTTCTCCTACCTAAAACCCTTCAAGGATTCTAAATCTGTCATTGTTTTTTTTTCTAAGACAGTTAGTTTAAGAGATAATGACTTTTAATTCGGTAGATAATTAATTTATTTTTTTAATTTTTAGAGACAAATTCTTTTTTTTTTTTTTGAGGTTGGTAGCAGACACAAAAATTTTAAGTTACATTTTTCTTACGTAAAATCGTTCAAAAATTCAAAATCTGTCATTACTTTTTCTCTAAGACAAATATTTCAGGAGATAGCAACCTTCAACTTAGTAATTTTTTTAAAGTTGGTAAAAGCACAAAAAGATAAATTGTACTTTTCTTGGGTAATTTTTTTTTTAAGATTCTAGATCTGTTACTAGTTTTTCAGTAAGACAGTTATTTCAGTACGTAGACAACCCTTAATTTGCTAGATAATCAATTACTATCTAGTAACAACGTTTAATAATTTTCCTGAAGTTGGCAGTACTTTGAAATTTAAAGTTGAAGTAGTTTACGTAAAATTATTCATGGATTCTAGATCTGCCATTTCTTTTTTTTCTTAGATAGTTATTTCAGGTCATAGCGGCCTTCAATTCGGTACACAATTAATTTAGTTTTAATTTTTTTTTAAACTAAATTCGATAATTTTCTTAAAGTTGGTAACAACAAGAAAATTTCAAATTACATTTTTCTTACGTAAAATTGTTCAGAAATTCTAGATCTGTCATTACTTTTTTTCTAAGGCAATTATTTTAAAAGACAATAAACTTTCAGTTCGCTACTTTTCATATTTTTAAAAACACAATTTTATAAGTTTCTTCAAGTTGGTAACAGCACAAAAAAATTCAAATTACACTTTTCTTACGTAGAATTGTCCAAATATTCTAGATTTCTTATTATTTTTTTAATAAAACAGATATTTCCGAAGATAAACGACCTTCAGTTTGGTAGAAAATCAATTTATTTTTAATTTTTTCTAGAAACAAAACTTAATAATTTTCTTAAAGTTGATAACAGTACAAAAAATTCAAGTCACACTTGTCTTACGTAAAAATGTTGAAAAATTTTATATTTTATATTTTTCACTAGAAGAATTATTTTACAAGATAACGACCTTCAATTCGGTAAATTAATTGATTTTAAGTTTTTAAAGAAAATCTTTTTTTTTTGAAGTTGGTAATTAAACATAAAATTTCAAATTAATTTTTTTTTACGTAAAACTGTTCAAGGATTCTATATCTGTTATTCATTTCTCACTTAGATTGTTACTTCAGGAGATAACAACCTTCAATTCACTAGATAATCAATTATTTAATTTTTTTAAAAAAACATTTTTTTTTATAATTTTTTTAAAGGTGACAGCACTACAAAAAAATGCAAAATACATTTTTCTTACGCAGAATTGCTTATGAATTCTAGATCTGTCATTACTTTTTCTACAGGACAGATATTATAGAAGATAACCACTCTCAATTGGCTCTATTTAATTTATATCTTTAAAAATTTTGGAAAGCAAAATGTCATATTTTTTTTAAAGTTGGCAGCACTACTAAATTTTAGGTTACATTTTTTTACGTAAAATTGTTCAAGGATTCTAGATTTGTCATTATTTTTTTTGTAAAACAGTTATTTTAGGATATAAGCTGCTTACAATTCGCTAGATAATCAATTAATACTTAATTTTTTAAGAGACTAAATTTAATTTTTTTTTGAAGTTGGCAGCACTATAAACAATTCCAGAATACACTCTTCTTACGCAAAAGTGTTCAAAACTTCTAGATCTGTCATTACTTTTTCTACAGAACAGATATTATAGAAGATAACTACTCTCAATTGGCTCAATATTTAATTTAATTCTTTAAAAATTTTGGAAAGCAAAATGTAATATTTTTTTTTAAAGTTGGCAGCACTACAAAAAATGGGTTATATTTTTTTATGTAAAATTGTTTAAGAATTCTAGATCAGTTATTATCTTTTCTGTAGGACAGTTATTTCAGGAGATAAGCGACCTTCGCTAGAAAACCAATTATGTAATTCTAAATTTTTTTGAGAAACAAAATTTAATAGTTTTTTTGAGGTTGGTAGCACTACAAAAAAAATTAGAATACACTTTTTTCACACAGAATTGTTCAAGAATTCTAGATCTGTCATTACTTTTTCTGTAAAACAGATATTTTAGAAGATAACTACCTTCAATTGGCTCAATACTTAATTTATTTTTGTTTTAATTCTGGAAAGCAAAATTTAATAATTTTTTTAAACATGGGAGCACTACAAAAACTTAAAATTTTTCAAAGATTCTAGATCTGTCATTATTTTTTCAGTAACAGAGTTATTTCAGGAGACAAGCGACCTTCAATTCGCTAGATAAATCAATTAATTCTTAATTTTTTGAGAACAAAAACAAAATTTAATTTTTTTTTTGAAGTTGGCAGCACCCCAAAAAATTTCACAATACACTTTGCTTATACAGAATTGTTCAAGAAATCTAGATCTGCCATTACTTTTTAACTAAAACAGTTATTTCACGAGATATCAACCTTTAATTAGAGAGATACTACACCAAAACTTGCTTTAATTCAGCAAATTTTCGTTCTCACACTATATAAGCAGCAATAACTAAATTACTGTTTTTATAAATAATAAAAAAAAACTTTTTTGTGGGTATATCACGTTATCCTATTTATTTTTCTCAAATTATCACTCAAATAACCCACGCACACGTCAACCAACCAAAAAAAACCCTTGATGACTTTTAGGCAATTATCATAAAACTCCCGTTAGATCATCAGTGTCCTCCGCCGCTGGTGATGATGTCGTCGTTTTCATCTTCTGGTCTTTCTATAATGCATTTATCGGTTCCTCCCGTTGGCGACGCCGCCGGACGTTAACAAATGACATGGGGGTGGTGCCCGCCATTATCGTTAAGCGGGGCCCCCTTCACAATTTTTTTTTTATACACACAGGACCGTATTAAATTACTCATTGGAATTTTTTCGAAATGAATGCTCTCTCACCGACCGACACTCTTCGAGTTTATTAAATGCAAATCACAAGTAGAGATATATAAATATAAAACGGTTTATTAATAAAATGAGAATTATAATTGTGTATAATGGAACGCACTTGAAGTAATTATGCGATTTATAATTAATTAAAGTCAGAACGGTTTTAAAATGGAAAAAATCGGTTCGTAAATGATTTAATAAATAATAATGACGGAGCGGATTCGACGAGACGGGAAATTTATTCGAATCAAAAAGGAATTTTAGTTTTAGAAATATAGAAAAAAACAACTAAAATTTAAATTTAAAATGTCAGAGTTTTATTTAAAAAAAGACGTTCAGTAGCGTTAGTCTGAATATTGTTGTTGTAATACTCTTAAAACAAATTATTTTATCAATTTTTGGAACCAAAAACAATAATTCTTGTCAACTTTTAAAGTAATGAGGACAAGTTCTATCTTTAGGAACTGACATTTAATAAAATTTTACTAATTTTAGAAGCCAAAAGCATGTTTCTTATCAAATTTTAAATTAATTAAGACACAGATGACATCGTTATTCTATTTTGAGCACTATTAGAAGGTTTATTTTCCTAATTTTGGAAACCAAAATAAAAAATTACTAGTTTTAGAAACCAGTAGATAACTAATATAAGCAAGAGTATTATTTTTCCTAATTTTTTTGAGCTGGTGGCAATATTTTATCAATTTTAGAATTTTGGTAATCAAAAACCACATTTGTAATGAATTTTTTCAATTAGTAACGATAATAAAAAACATTTTTTTTGCTTTAAAGGCCAAATATACCTAAGATTTTGTAAAATTTGGTAATTTTTAATACCAATTTTAATTTTAATTTTAGAAGCCAAAGACGATGTCTTTTTTATTAAATTAGTAAAAACAAAAACAATATTACTATTTAATTTTATAACGAATTTAATTTTGAATGTAAAAAATAAAATTTTACTAATATTATAAACCGAAATCAATATCTATTACCACATTTTAAATTAATTAAAACAAAAATAACATCGTTTTTAGTTTTTGAGAAACGAAACCTATATTTTACTATTTTTGGAAACCGGAAAAGATACTTTACTCATTTTAAGAGCCAAAGTTAATATTTCTTATTAATTTTTTAAACAATTTAGATATGATTGACGTTTTTTTTTCTCAATTTTGGGAGCTGGAGGCAACATTTTACTAGTTTTAGAAACTGAAAGTAATATATTAAGCATTTGTGAAAACATAAAGCATTATTTTTTATCAATTTTATAAACCAATACCACCATTTACTAGTTTTTAAAACCAGAGGTGATATTTTACTCATTTTAAAAACCGACGTCGAAATTTCTTATTAATTTTTAAAACAATTTAGACAAAAGTGACGTTTTCTTCTCAATTTTGGAAGCCGAAAACAATATTTTACTAGTTTTTGAAACTGAAAGTAATATATATTTTTGAAAGCAGACAGCATCATTTTTTATCAATTTTAGAAACCAATACTACTATTTACTAGTTTTGAAACCCGAGAGAATAGTTTTTTAAAGCAGAAGTCAATATTTTCTATTAATTATTCAAGTTGAAGGCAACATTTTACTAATTATAAAAACTAAAGATATATTTAAGCCATTTTAAGAATAGAAAGTACTATTTCTGATTAAATTAAAATTAACAATAATCAAAATAATACTTAGTTTCAGAAATTGAACTAGTCGAGAATAAAATTTAGTAAAATTGTGTAATTTTAACAGCCGGAGACCAATTTTATTAAATTTAGAAGCCAAAAATGACGATTCTTTATCAAATTTTCAAGTTAATAAAGACAAATATGACATTGTTTTATTAATTTTGAAGACAGAAAATTACAATTTACTAATTTTGAAAACAAGAAGCCAAATTGTAGTAATTTTGTGTACAGTTAGACCATTTTATTGTCCGAAATTGTCACTTTTGATATTTTAACATTTAATATTTTGAATTAAAATTTTTAAATCGGTATTTAAATTTTTGCTTTTAATTGTATGTATTAAAACGTTATCTATAAAACGGGCATAATTCTCACTAATAGCCCGCGAGAAATTAAAAGCTCTCATACGTCAGACTTTAAACATTCTTTTATTACTCTTTTATGAAACCAAATTTTAAATTCATTAAAATCAGAAACATTTTTATTTTATTTTTAAAAGCTGGGGGTTGAATTTTACTAATTTTAGAAACCAGAACCAACATTTTCTTGTTTTAGAAAACTAATTTTAAAGTCAAAAATAACATTTCTTATTAATTTTTACAACAAAAACAAGAATAATATTAAGTTTTTTACTAATTTTAAAAGCTGGAGGCGACATTTTACAAATTTCAAAAACTAAAGGCAACATTTTCTTTTAATTTTAGGAAGCTTTACAACAGTTGTGGCAGCTGCAGACAACATTTAACCAACGGAGACACTATTTTACTAATTTTAGAAACTAAAGTTGCCATTTTTTTTTAACTTTTTAGAGCTAAATGTAATAATTAAATATTTATGTATACTGTGTGTACACAGAATAAGCTAAATTATAAATAAATAAAATAAATAAACAATAAAAAAATTCTAACACAAAAAAAATTAAAATTTTAGAAATATAACCAGTTTAAAAAAAAGACAGTAAGTAGCGTTTGCCCAAGTTTGTTTTTACTAATTTTTAGTATTTATAGACACAAATCTTATTAACTTTCTTAAAGTTGGTAAGAGAAAATAATTAAATTAAGTTCTTCCTCATTTTTTTCTTTTTTTATTATTAAGTTTTAATTAATTTAGAAAAAAGCATGATAACTTATCAAGCCTTTTTTATTTAATAATAAATAAAATAAAATAAATAAATAATAAAAAATTACTTACGACAATAATAATTGTTGTACAAGAAGCCCACAATATTCCGTGATTACTTAAAAACCTCAAAATAATTAAATAAAATTTTTTGACAAAAAATTCCAATCATCTGATTTGAATTGACCTTCAAACTCACATCCTGCTCCTTATCAAAAAAAATATTCTAATCCGCATCTAATGCAAAAAAAAATTCAACGTCATTATTAAATTTCTCATTTAATATTATCATTACTATTATTATTTATTATTTTTTTTAAATTTTGACAAATTCAAATTTACAATTTTCAAAAAAAAAAATTTCTAGTTTCATAACACAAAATGAACTTTATCAGCATTTGCCAAAATATTGTGAATTTTTTTTTATCTCATTACCCCTTTGACCCCAATTTTGTAATCCGAAATCTATTTAAAGTGTCAAATCGACACGTGCGTCTATATTTTTTTATATGTGGGCCGGACTGGCCGGTTTGCAACATTTGCACATGTCCTGTTTTACATCGAAAACATATTAAAACGGCCAGAAGGCAATTAAGTCCTTAAAAGCCACCCTGATCGAGACGATTTACATTAATCAGTGGGATCAGGTGTGTCAAGGATTTATTCTTTTTTTTTTCGCGACATCATGTTGGTAGTATGACGTGACGAAAATAATAATTTTATTATGATTATTCGAGATAATGACGAGTTGATTTAGGTCATTCAACTGACATTTTTACTATCAATAGAGTGGCGTTATTCAATGATAAGAGATTAGAGAAAATGACAAGTGAAAAAAGTCAGAAAATAAAACAAGAAAATTAAAAAAATATATTTAAAATGAGTATCCTTGAACTTGACGATGAGTTGATCAAAAATTGATAACTAAGAGGTGAATGGTCAGAAATTACGCAAAAAAGAAGGAAACGATAAGAGTCATGATACATTTGAGGAAGCAGAATAATATAATAATTTTCATAAACAACAAAAGTAATAAAAGTTAGAAAAAATTTTTTTCCTGGACATTATTTTCACTGTCATATTTATAATTAGCACAACTTTCGATTTATTTCGGAAAAAATGTTTTAAAAAAGATAAACAAAATAATAAAAAATTGTCCTCTGATCTTATTATGATGTTAATTTATTGGCGCTTTGATGACGCAAAGATACTCATCCGATTATTATAATTTTTTTAAAAATAGTATTATGTAAATGTTTGTGTTTATAAAGTGTATTAATTCATTCTTAAAATTGATTAAAAATTTAAAATATCCGGATTGTAGAGTTTTACTAGAGTTTTTTGACTTTGACTGACGCTACTGACCGCTTTTTTTCTTCTTAAACAAATATTTCAGTAATTTTTGTTTGTTTAGTAATAGATGTGCTATTAAATTTTAAATTCTAGATTGTAAAACAATGTTTACACAGGTTGTAGATCATAAATTTAAAAGTTGCACATCTTAGATTAATTATTATTTGAAATTACAAACTGTAAACACCTAGTGTAGATCACAAATTGTCCACTTTAACACTATTTACAATTATGATTTACAACAATCAAAACTTTTATTTAATTTTGAACTGGTAGAAAATAAATTGTAGATTTTAGATTGTAAATAATAGTCAATTTGTTGTACTTATATTAAGTAAATAACTTTGCAGTTTGTAAATGTTACTCACAAGGCAAGTACTCAGCGAACCAAACCGGTCTACAGCTTCCTTGTAATTGTAGATCTCAAAAATGTATGACTCTTTTTTGACTTTAGACAATAAATTGTAAAACAAAAATCTATTGTTTAATATATATTTACAACCAATTTAGTTGTAAATATAAATTGTATACAACAGAAAATATTTAGATTAACGACTGTTGGTGTAAAAACTAAGTTTGTTGTTAGAATAAAAATAAAAAAAATTATTACAACACAGAGTTTATATTGTAGAAAAGAGATTGTAGATTTCAAGTAATTTAAATTTTACAACTTGTAGAACATAGATTACAGCTAAATTGTAACTTTATATTCTACAGTTTTAAATTGTAGATTAGATATTTCAATCAATTTTTAAGCAATACAATAAGGTTGTAGATTCTAGATTGTAGATCTTTGTTGTACATTTTTTTAATTCTACAAAGTGACAACTAATACAATTTTGACTTACTTAAGGAACGTCAATTATTTAAAATTGTAAAATCTTTAATTTAATATAGCTCGTAGAAAAAAATTGTAGATCTTAAATTTAAGAATTAAAAAAAAAACCATTTGTAGATGGTAGATTTTAGACAACAGGTTGTGTATCTACAAAGTTTCAGGACTAGGAAAGTAGATACTAATGTGTAGTAATTTTTTTATAAAATATGAGTTGTAGATCGTGAAGACTAAAGATTTTATTAATTTAGATTCTTTTTTGTAGAAAATTTTTAGACTGCAAGTCGTAGACATTATTCGGTAGAATATAATGTGTGAATGGTCAAACTTCATATTTTAAATATTATGTTTTACAATTTGAAGATTACGGGTTGTAGATCTAATTTATGATATATTTAAATCGTACAACGAAAATTTGTTATAAACTTTCTTGAATAAAATTTATTAATTTACACATTTACAACGTAGAAAATTGATTGTAGATCATAGATTGTCCATCTTGTAAACATTTTTATTTTTGCTATGTTGTAGAAATTAAAGAGTAAATTCAGATAAATACTAGAGTAAAAAAAGTGTAGATAACGAAATTTAAATTACAAATTTTTAGGTTATAGTTTTAAAAGAAAAATTGTATATTTTTAGATTTTGAGACATAAGTTTGTAGAACATGCTTGTAAATATTCCGTTTGAAAAAATGATATATAGACTGTGGATTTTAAGTATATTGTTGTAGATTTTAAGTTGTAGATCGTAAAATACAACTAAATTGTAGATTTAAATTCTACAAAATTTTGATTTTAGGTAACAAATTTTAGAATAAAGATTTAATAATACATATAGTTGTACATCATTGTAGATATTTATGTACATTTTGTAGAAAAATAAGCCGTAGATCACAGTTTGTTTATAATGTAGTCTAAGAGATTTTAGATAATAGGTACGCAAAAACTAGTAGATTTCTAAACAGCGACACGTAGAAATTAATTCGTAGAATACAGATTGTATATAATACACATTAAACTTAAAAAGTTGTAGAACTAATTTTTAAATATAATGTTGTAAAAAATAGCAAGTTACAAATTTTTTGATTGTAAATTTCTAATATTAAGTTGTACATTAATGTAGCTTTTAAATTGTAGATCGTAAAATTTAGCTAAATTGCCGATTTAAATTCTACAATATTTTAATTTTAGGTAACATATTGTCGATCAGAGATTTACTAATATATACAGTTGTATAACTATTATTGTAGATATTTAGGTATACTTTGTAGAAAAATAAACACATATTGTCTATTTTATTTATACAACAAATTGTGTATTTTAAAAACTAGTAGATTTCTAAACAACTACAAAACGTAGAAATTAATTTGTAGAAAACAGGTTGTAGCAAGTACACTATAAACTATAAAAGTTGTAAAACTAATTTTATAAATTAAATTGCACATTATTGTAGATTTTAAGTAGTAGATCGTAAATTTTAGCTAATTTGAAAATAAATTCTAGAAAATTTCAATTTTAAATAAGAAATTGTAGACATTTATGTACATCTTGTAGAAAAATATGTTGTAGATCACAGTTTGTCTATATCGCTGTTTGATGGTAGATTTTAGGCTAGAAACTTTGTATTTTTAAATTCTATTAGATATCTAAAGTGTGAAAAGTAGAATTTGTAAAAATTATTTTAAGTTGTAAATCAAAAATTTCAGTTGTGTATATTATTGTAGATATTTATGTACATTTTGTAGAGGAATGAGCCGTAGATCACAGTTTGTCTTTTTAGACAGCAAATTGTGTATTTTACTAGTAGATTTCTAAACAACTGTAAAACGTAGAAATTGATTTGTAGAAGACATGTTGTCGATGGTATTCTTTAAGGTCGAAAAGTTGTACAACTAATTTGTAAATTTAGTGTTGTAAAAATAGCAAGTTGTACATTATAGTAGATCGTAAATTTTAGCTAATAAATCAATTTTAAATAATAAATTGTAGATAAAAAATACTAAAAAATGTATTTTTAGGCTGTACATTATTGTAGATATTTACATTTTGTAGAAAAATAAGATGTTGATCCAAATTTGTTGTATCGAGTGTAGATTTTAGATAAGAAACTGCGAATTTTTAGTAATTTTAGTAGATTTTTACAGAGAGAAGTGGAGAATTTGTAGAAGTCACTTTCAGTTGTAGATCAATAATTCCAGTTGTACATTATTGTGGATTGTACATCTTTTTTATTCGAAATTTTTAGTAAGAGAGAGAGACTACAAATTTTAAGTTATTTTAAGTTGTAGACTAAAAATTCTTTTTGTAGACATAGACAATCCGTTGTAGATCTTCGCCCTCCCTATATTTCTCCTGCCTTCCATGACACTGAAACGTGAATGTCGTCGAACGCTTTCACGTCAAGATCACGGCTGGTGAATTCCGCAACATGTTTGACGTTGGTCATCAAGGCCGGCCTCGCGACTTGTTCACCACCACCTGTCATCGAATCAATTTTTTTATTTTTTTCTCCAACCACCCCTTACATCTGTCCCATCAGTTCCGTTTTCGATTTGATTAAACCCACTTGATTGACGCCTCTTTATATTTATTAATTTCACTTCGATTGCGAAAACTATTGAACCTCGTTCAAGTTCATGAAATTATTTATTAACAATAACTGGTTTTTCTAGTATGCCGACGCGTTAATAACATAACTGACCATGAAGCGATAGAAAAAAAAAATTGATGGGTTTTTTATCACACACTAAGAGACATCTATTGAGTATAACACAACCTACCTCAAATTATTCATTTAACTTCACTATTGTTATTATAATTTTAAATTACATCATTTTACTAATTAATTGGGTAAGGTTTAATTACTCGTGGTACATGGTAATAAATCATCATGGGTTGAAAGTCGTCAGGATGTGACCATAAGAGCCGTGTTTCCATTGAACAAAGTGCATGGTCTAAACCATTTCCAGATAATAGGTTTATTGCGATTAACACGCAATATTAATATTGAGGAAATCATTTTTTTTTATCATACAAGACTTTTAAATTTATTCAATTAACATAAACATTTTTTTTTCTGTACACTCAATATTTGACATTTTGCACTTGATATCATAATTTCAGTTCTTTGAACTTTCTATTGCATGATTTAACTAAGTCGCTAAAATCAATACAGTTATTCGTATTTGTTATCAAATTAAGTCAGATTTTTTTTTCTAATTACGTATTCTTGAAAATTAACAGAAACTTACAAAATTTAAGCTAAAACTTAATACATATTTGTTATACAAACTTAGTCTACTTAATATTTTTTAAGCAATGAAAATTGTACACTTATTAGTTTAAGCTAAAACTTAATCTTTTTAAAAGAAACTTAGCTTTATACTTAATATTTTACAAAATTATTAAGCAACAAGTTATTAAACTTAATATTGCAAAGCTTGCTTATTGCATAATTGATTTTGTGCTTAATAATGTCTAACCAACAAATTCTTAAAATCCAACACTTTAAATCGTACACTTCGCTTATTAATTTAAGTACAAATTAAGTTAAAACTTAATGTACTTAATGTAAAATTGTACATTAATTATCTTAATATAATTTAAGTACTCTCTGTTTCACGAAAGAAGCGACTTTTGTCATCAATTTATTTTTAAGTTACGACACACGTTATTCACATTTCCGACGTACTGAAAAGAAACAATATTCAAAGTAGAGTCTACTAGAAGCCAAAGGTGAAAAACGTGATAACGAGGAAAATGGCTATATAATTGCGCTCGTTGATTGAACTTATTATATTTCTCGTCTTTCGGAAAAACGGGGCAGGCGCTCCGCCCTCATTTAATCAACGCGGTACTTGCATATCATAGTTCGGACTCTTAATGGCTATGACAAAATTTGCTTCTTTCGTAAAACAGACAATAGAGTTTAATCTAAGTAATGTTTTTTAAATAGAATCTTAATTATACACATATTTAACAAAACTATTATACAACAAATTAAACTTAATAGCGTTTAATTATGTTTAATATTGTTTAAGTATTAAATTCTTAAAATCACACACTTTAAGTTATAGATTTAACTTAATAATAAATTATTAACAAATTAACAGAAAACAGAAAGAACAAATTAACCTAAAACTTATTATTTGAGCTTAATATTTTATAGCAAAAAAAATTTAGTAATTTTTATCAGACAAATTAAAAAAAGTGCTTAATATATAAGATAAACTTTAAACAACAGATTAAACAAAAACTTATTTTGGTTATAATAAACTTAATCTTGTACCTCGTAATTTACTTACGTTATTAAGCAAGCAGTTTTAAAACTTAATATTTGTCTATTCAAACTTAAAATTGTACTTTTACTAAATATTTTACTTATTATTTTAGTTATTAAACTACCTATTTTTGATTATATAAAATAGTAAACTGAAAAGTGTTGAATCCTAAAATTAAGTTCAATTTAAAATCAAAATTGTGTCTTTTATACACGATAATAAAGCTAAAACTTAATATTTTTCTATTTAAACTAAATATTTATTTTAATTATTAAGTAACGTGTCTCGTCTTATAAAAAATAGTAAGTTAAAAAATGCTTGATATTAAGTTTAACTTAACATTAAAAAAATCGGTGTTTACACACGAAAAACAACCTAAAACTTAATATTTTAGGTTATTATTAAGTAATGTGTATTTTATACAAAATAATATATTTAAAGTACTTAATTTTGAGAATAACTTATAACAATAAAAAAGTTGCTATTTACACACAAAAAATAATCTCAAACTTAATACATGCCTATCTTAATATTGCGTTTTCACAACGCGCTTAATATTTTTAAATAAAAACTTATTTTTGTATTATTTTAGATTGTTATTAAGTAAAATAATTTTTTTGTTTAACTAAACTTAATAATTCCTTTAATTGTTTTCTGTAATATTTATAATATTTAATATTGCAAAAACTAAGTTAGATTTTTTTTAGTTTTAAACTTTCTGTTTACACTTTTTAAATCATAAACTCGACTTAGTAATTTAAGTACAAATTAAGCTAAAATTTAATAATTGAGCCTAATATACAAGGTGTTTTTAAATGATTGTAGGGTCGTAGATGTCTGTAGAAAATAACACAAATATTTATTGTAATGTTTTGTTTCCACAATATAATATTAGCGAATGGTAGTTTTGTTTTATGTTTTTTAGATTTAATAATGTGTTTAAGATTTTTTAATAAGCAACATTCTATTAGAAATTTCTAACAATATTTTTTCAAAATAAATTAAATAAATCTAATTTTAAATCTTTTTTAAAAATAAATTATGAAAAAGACTTAATATTTTTTAAGAACGAATTAAATAAATAAATATAATGTTGAAAAACTAAGTTTAAAGAAAAAATTTTTTTTAGAAAAAAAAAACAGAAATTAAAATAAAACTTAATATTTGTTAATTTGAGTTATTTACTTAAAAAAATTGTAAAACTAGACTTTTGTCTTTGATTATTTATTTTGTAAAACAAACTTAGCGCCCCCCTTCTCCGTCCCTGGACGCATTAAGCCGGCGACACATCTCCTCTATACGTGTGTATAGCAATCATCATTACCCGTCGTTGTGTCGGATTTCGTCCCGGCCAACGCAGGAAATGTAGATATTTAGAGCTAATGACTTGAAATAAAAATAAAGAGAAACAACAAGAATGATGCTGCAACAACAACCAAGAAACAACGCCTTCTATATTATTAAAAAAAAAATCATTTTAATTATCTTCTTTACTCATGGGGGCTTGGAATCATTTCGTCCCGGTTCTGGATTCACATTTAGCGGCGCCGAAGGGCGCACCGGAAGTGACGGCACTGATGTCATGACAAATGAACCGGCGCCACCGTCGTCTTTTGTCCTCACCAGTCGGATTTTCCGGTTTCTATTTTTATTTTTTTTTTCTTGTCTCTCCTGCACCGAAAAAAAAAAATTCCAAAAATACTAATCGATATTCGGTTTTTAAACACGCAGCGAAACGTGCCGAATTATTGTTGCTGTTGCTTAGCAACGAGATAGGAGAGCTTCTATATTGTTTTTAAATCTAAAGTAAATTTAATATTTATTAAGCAAGGATTATCCAAATAATTATTATATTATTAAAACTAAGTCAATTTAACAGTTATTTATAAATTATTAATCTTTTTGTTTTAGATTTTTTTTAAAAATACATATATTTTAAACTAAACTTAATAATTTTTAAGCAATATTTAAGCAAATAAATAATAATATTTCAGAAACTAAGTTAGAATTTAATTTATAAATTATTGATTATTATTAAGAATTATTAATACCGTTGTCCTTTGTCCTCACCAGTCTGATTTTCCAGTTTTTATTTTAATTATTTATTTTTTCTGTCTCTCTTCTGCACTGCATTTTTTTTTTCCAAAAATGCTACTCGATATTCGATTTTTAAACACACGGCGACATCTCCCCGAACCGCGCCGAATTATTATTGCTGTTGCTTGGCAACGGTATTTAGAGAGGCGTGTCAGGGGTCCCCTCTATTGTTTAAAATTTTGTTTTTGTGATCTAAGCCGACTGGGAATTTTTTTCCTCCGAGAAGTTTGTCGGACGCGTTTTACGTTCACAAACCACACAAGGAGGCAACACAACACACAAGCGACGTAATTAACGGTAGCGTTGTCTTGTTCGACCAATTAATTAAAGGTAAGATCGACGCTATCTTTATCTTCGAGATCTTTAAATGTGCCGACGAGATCAGATAATAACGATTTTTAGTTTGTTTTGCAAGAGAGAGAGATAAAGGGGTTTTTGACAGGCAATTAATGGTAATGCAAATGTCAAAAATTCGATGGCAAATGGGGATTAAAAGAGTTTATAACACGAGGATTAAATACAGTGGCGGAGGGAAAATAATGTTATTTCTCTTAATTAATTAAAATGTCTTAATTACATTTATTTTTAGTATTGAAACAGTATTTTTTATTATTTTATTAAAAGAATATAATTGCGGCACTCGGCTATGCCTCCAAGCTGAATTTTATTTTAAACAAATTTTTATTGCAAATTGTTGCAATTAATTTGCAAACTTGATAGTGTAAATCTTTGCTGTAGATCGTAGATTATTTTAGTTTACATCATATACCTACTTATTAATAATTACTACAGATTGTAGATCATTATTTGTAAATTTTAAATTTTAGATTTTTTAGACGTATTATTTGGGTTGTAGATCTACAGTCACAATTTTGTAGATTTTTGATTGTAGAACGTAAATTTTGGCTTCAAAAACTAGTAGAACTTATTGTACGTCAAAACTTCTAAATTTAAAAATTTTTAGATAATAGATGTAGATCTCTAAATATAACCTAAAATTGTTTATTTTAAAATTAAGTAGAAATAGTGACTGTACACTGTAGATTCTGGGTTTTAGAGAATTAAAGCTTGATCTGTTTCAAATAAAAAATTTAGAATAAAAGCTTTAGATTATTTGATTTTAGAGTGTAGATCTTCGTGTAAATCTATTTTTAAATCGTAAAATATAAGGTGTTATAGAGTGAAAAAAGACAGTTAACTTTTACAGATTTTACATTGCAAATGTAACATTTATTGTACATTTTAAATAATGTATAATGTAGATCACAGATTGTAAATTTTTATATTCAGGAATTAAATAATATCAAAATTTTTAGATTTACAAAGCTGTAGAATTGTAGATATTAAATAGTCGATTTTAAATTGTAAATAACTCATGTCAATTGTAGATTTTCATTATATACTTTGTAAATTTTATTTTGTAAACAATTATTGTTTGTAGATCACAGAATACAAATTGTATATTATAAAAACATGTTTTTGGTTTTAAAATTTTATTTATAATTAATTGAAAATTTGCGTTGTAGATCTTGTAGAAAATTTATACAGACAGATTCTAATTATAAACTAGGATTAAATACTTTAATTTGTAGATCTTTGCATCTAAATTGTGCATAAATAAGTATACTTTAGAAATTATGTTGTAAATCATAGATTTTAGACAATACATAAATTGAGATTTTTTTTGTAAATTTTAGGTTGTAAATTGTTGCTACATTTTTAGATTTAATCGATTGTAAATCTAACCTGACCTGACAAATTAAATATTTTATTATGTTATACTTTGTAGAATTTGTAGTGTAGATTTTTGAGTGTATATTGTCATGTTCTATAGATTTTAGATTGTAAAATACAGGTTGTAGATGTTAACCCTGTATATTTTACTAATTTTAAATCTGTGTAAAATTGTAGATTAATTTTATTTTTTGGATTTTTAGAATTTAAAGTGTAGATTTTTGATAGTATATTTGCAAATTCTATATTTTAAATTTTAGATCGTAAAGTAGTATCTCATATTGAACAGTTTTCATTTCTAGATTGTTATAGAATTTAAATTGAGTTGATTGTAGAACTTATGTTGTAGATCACATGTACAAATTCAAAAACAAATATTTAATAACATATCAGAATGTAGATTAAAACGTTCTATAAATTGCAAATTGTAGAATACAGATTTACATCATATAAATCAATAAACTATAGATCGTAGAACAGAAATTATATATATTTGCATTGTAGATTTTAGACAAAAAAAAAATATTGTATAAATTGCTTTGTATAGGAAAATTTATTTACAAATTTTTTGTTTATTTTTTACGCATAATGAGCAGGTTGTAGAACTTATGTTGTAGATCACATGTTGTAAATTTAAAAAATTCAAAGTAAAAAAGTAGAAATTATCAGATTTAGGCAGTAAAAAATTATTATAAATTAGAGATTATTTCAAATTTTACAACTTTATTTAGATTGTTTATTTTTGTATTCTGCGTAATGTAAATTGTAAAAGTTATATTGTAGATCTTATGTTGCAAATTTACGAAATTTAAACCGAAATAAATGATAGATTCTACATTTCAGAAATTATATTTTTAAATTTTAGAGTAAAGATAGCTGACAGTGTGTTACGTAGATTGTAAATCGTAAAATACAGATTGTAGATGTTACTACTAAAGGTTTTTCTGTTTTTAGACAGAAAAATGAGTACATTGTAGAAGTTGGATTGTAGATCACAGATTAAATAAATAGTAAAACATTTATTTGAACAATAAATTATTTTTTTTTATATTTTAGAATGTAGATTGTTAATACATATTTGCATTTCTATAAATCTATAAATTGTAGATCGTAAAATAGACATTGTAGATTTTACACAGAGAAAAATTATTATATACATTGCTTTATATATAAAAACTTATTTGTAGATTTTTTGATTATTTTTTACGTATAATGAGAAGGCTGTAGAACTTAGGTTGTAGATCACATGTTGTAAATTTACAAATTCAAATAAAAAAAAATAGAAATTAAAAGATTCATTTTTCTAATTTTAAAATGTTGTAAGTCGTAGAATACAGATTGTAATTGTTAAAATGGTAGATGTTAGACAGTAATATTTACGTAAATTAGAGGTTTTTTTATTTAGAATTTCTATTTTTTTTAACCTGCGTAGTGTAAATTGTAGAACTTACATTGTAGATCACTTCTTGCAAATTTACAAAATTAAAAACAAAATAGATTTCTAAATTTTATAGTGTAGATCGGTTGTATATCTTGTAATTTGTTGTACTGTTTCTACAATAAATTGTAAATCATCGCGAGCATAGTTTAGAAATTCCATTAATTGTTTATAAAGCAAAAATTGTCGCCGCCACCGCATATCCGCCGCCAAGATCCCGCGATATTCTCATAAATCCATCGTTTTGAGCGTATTGCAGCGATCCAAGCCGTCAGATAACGCCAACCGACCTAACCACTTTATATTATAATACTCTCTCTGTATATGTCTCGAAATTCGCCGACAATTTACGTTGTGGTGGCACGTGCCACCCCCGCTGCCCTCTATACAAACACACATCTACATTGTTAATTTTTCCGAATAGAAAGGGTTGATCTTACCTTGCTTTGGGTAGCATAATCCAATGCTAACATACAATCGTTGTAGCCGTTTTCGGTTTTGATTGTAGTAGCCATCGGGCCGCATAATTGCCCTAATTGACCGCCGACGGAGTCACGGTACCAAGGATACATCTTCGGATCTGGAAAATGACAAACTTAAATATTATCATCAATGGATTTACTCAACGGAAAGAGAAAGACAAGTTTTTTTGTAAAAAAATTCTTTTAACGGTAATTTTCGTGCAATTTTATTAAAAGTCCGAGTTAATGCAAAAAGAATCGAATGAGGAGAGATAAAAATCAAGAAGATTATTTCTTTTAAACAGGTGTTTCAAGAATTGTGTAATAAAAAGATGGATGTTTTTAAAAAATTTAATTAATATTTTTATTTGGAATTTTTTGTTTTGTTTGGAAATTTTCTTTGTGATAAAAGAAATAAATAATATCAATGCAAATTCTACCCCTAACCTAGTTATCGATTGACCCTAGATTTACGGGAGGCTGTATAGGGGAAAAGTCGAGAAAAGGGGATGAAGTGATATATGTAATCTTCTATTTTTGAATGAGACAAGGGTAGATAAATGGTAGCTCAAAAAATTACCAGAAAAATACAGAAAATAGCAAATTTTAAATTGTTCACTCTTACATGCAAAGTGTTTTATCTGAATCAATCGTAAAAAAATTTCGAGACATAAAAAATACAGTCAAAACCAATTACGACTCTAAATTAAACTCGTTGTTAAGAGTTTTTACTGTATAAAAAACATTCATTCTGTTTTTGTCAGTTTATTTATTTTTTATTAGTACTAGTTCAATATTTTTTATTTTTATTTTTATCCAGATTCTTAACGTCAATTTTTTTTGTTACCTTCTGTTACATTTACTACAGAAGAAAACGCTTATAACAACTGTACAGTCAGCTCTACTAAAAATGCCCGGATTAAGTATAGTCTGGCACTTGTGAAATGATCGAAATTTGACAAATCTTTCTCAGAAAAACGCTTATAACATCGTAATAACCTAAAAATTAAATTTTGAAAATTACACAATTTAACGTTTATTGCTAAAGCTTCAGAAACAATTTTAAAATAAGTTTAAAAGTTACTTATTTAAGAAATAGTTGAATTGTAACATTTTTTAAAGTTACCAGCAACATTTATCAACAAATTAAAAAGTAAAATAAGATTTCTTTTTGCCTTACAAAACATTTAAAAGTTGACTGTAACACTGTAATAACCCGAAAATTAAATTTTAAACGTTTATTGTTAAATCTTTAGAAACTATTTCAAAATAAGTTTAAAAGTTACTCGTCTGAGAAATACTTTGTACCGTTATTATTAACCTAAACAGCAGTTTAAATTGTTAAATGGCAAAAATTCTATTTGTAAACATGTTAAATGTTACTTAACTGTCAAAGACCGCTTACAAATTGTCTGTAACATCGTAATAATATAATAAAGTTTTACATCTTAACGTTTATTGTTAAAGCTGCTTTAAAAACAATTTTCAAATAAGTTTGAAAGTTACTTGTTTAAAAAATAGTTAATCTGTATAACTTTTTATGGTTACTAGTAATCTAAACAACAATATAAACTTTTAAATGGCAACAATACTATTTATAGACATGCTAAGTGTTACCAAACTGTCAAAAACTGTTTAAAAATCGTTTGTTACATCGTTATAACTTAAAAATTAAATTTTAAACGTTACACAATTTGACGTGTATTGTTAAAGCTTTAGAAACTATTTCAAAATAAGTTTGAAAGTTACATGTTTGAGAAATAATTAATATAACATTCTGTCGAGTTATCATTAACCTAAACAGCAATTTGAATTGTTAAATAGCAAAAATCCTATTTGCAGACATGTTAAATGTTATTTAACTGTTAGAGACCGTTTACAAATTGTCTGTAACATCGTACCTAATCACTCCAAAATTAAGTTTTAAATGTTGCACAGTTTATTGTTAAAACTGCTTTAGAAACAATTTTAAAATAAGTTTGAAAGTTACTTGTAACAGAATTAGTTAATTTATAAGACTTTCTTAATGATTATCAGTAACCTAAAAGACAGTTTGAACTGTTAAATAGCGACAATTCTGTTTATAGACATGCTAAGTGTTACCAAACTGTTAAAGACTGTTTAAAATTTGTTTGTTACATCGTTATAACTCTAAAATTACATTTTAAACGTTACACAATTTAACGTTTATTGTTAAAGCTTCAGAAATAATTATAAACAAGTTTCAAAGTTACCTGTTTAAGAAATGGTTAATTTGTAACACTTTGTACCGTTACCACTAATCTAAACAACAATTTAAACTGTTAAATAACAACAATTCTATTTGTAGATATGTTAAATGTTACAAAACTGTAACAAACAATTTGGATATTATCTATAACATCATAATAACTCAAAAATTAAACGTTAATTGTCTATACAATTGTCTGTAACATTGTAATAACTTAATAATTAGATTTTAGACGTTACACAACTTAACTTTTATTGTTAAAGCTTCAAAAATTATTTTAAAACAAGATTAAGAGTTACCTGTCTAAGAAATGGTTAATTTGTAACGCTTTTTACGGTTACCACTAACCTAAACAGCAATTTAAACTGTTAAATATCAAGAATTTTATTTGTAGACATGTCAAGTGTCAGAAACCTTTCAAAATTTGTTTGTAACATCATAACAACTTGAAAAATAAATTATAAATGTTACACAATTTAAAATTTATTGTTAAAGTTCTAAAAACAATTTTAAAATAAGTTAAAAACTATCAAAAACTATTGGTGTTTTCGATTGGCTGTGCGCAATAAGTGTACTTCTATTTCTGTTTATTACATATTAGTAAAAAGAGAGACATTTACACAGACACATTAAAAAGGCTATAAATAACCCATTCGTTGCGCATGCGTAAAATATTTGTCAAGAAAATGACAAATGTTTCAGATGATTATTATAGTTATTAGTTGTACACAAAATTAAGTATATTTTATGTTTATAACATTTCTTACGAGTTTGAGGTTATAAAAGTAGTCATTTTGAAACAATCAGCTGTCAAATTCAAGTGTTTCATAAAATGAAAAGTTCAATTTGCATTGATGTAAAGTTGACTTGAGTTGCTTTTATTTTAAATGTGCTAGTCTTGTCTAGATTGACTATACTTTTATTTATCAACTTTAGTATGCAATATACTATTAAAACACAAATTGTAGTATTAAAAACGCATTCAGATTTTTTTTCTTACCTTATTTTGACTATCTACGGTGTTTTTGTTTTTTTATTCTTATAAATAAACAAATATTTTTATAATTTTTTTTCAGATAGAAAACTTTAAAGAATGTCAGAATTTCGCTTTGTTAGACGACCAGTTAAAGAAAAATGTTAAAACTCCTCGCGATTTCTTTTATTATAGTGCAACAAATCGTTATGTTCCGCAATATTTCTTCCTTTGAGGTTTCAAATAAAAAAATGTTTATTTTCAGTGTGTTTTTTTAATAATTATGGCACCCGTTTATTCCAACGGGTGCCTGATTACGGGCCTCTCCAAGAAACGTTGCGGTTGCACGCTATTTGTAGTAGTAGAATTCGGTCGAAATAAAATTACTGCCGATCCTTGTTATAAAGTTTTTTTATTTCTGTTTTGGTAATGACCATGGGTCAGGTACGAGAACCCTACTATCCTTTCTTCTCGCATTCCATTCCTTGTTATTTCGATATTCATTCATGGATTCATTCGTAGTGACCCTTTTTTATTTGACAGTTTTATTGGTGATTAAAAACCGAGAAAGAGAATATAAATTTTGAATTATGTGATTGAATAAATGGGAATGTAAAGACAGTAGCTGAATGGGTTTTTACACTCGGAGATGGTTATTATTTGAATTGCTGTGGCTGGAGGCTGCGATTGCATGATTCGGTGCTTCCTCTTCGATGTCGATGCCTTGATGATTGCTCTATTTGGTCAAGGAAAAACATTCTACATTATTTTTGGTTTTCTTCTAACGATATAATTAAAAGAAAATTTTATTTTAGATTTATTACTTTTCTTTTAGATTGGTACAGATTTTTATTATTACACTTCAAGAGTTGTACAACCTGTTTTTAATTAAAAGTCGATTAAATTGGCACGTTTTTCTTTATACACGGTTTTACATAGTTTTTAATTTCTGGATGCTGTAATTGACTTTCATTTTTAATCACATTTTATATCCATTAACGAAGATTTTTCTCACTTTACATCATTTCTTTGAGATTACACCATTTTTAGTACAAACTCTCTATATAAAAAAATTATAAATTAATTAAATTACTTTAAAATAAACTCGGTTTGACGCTACTAACCGCCTTTTATATAAAATAAACAGAATAATAGGCTTTGTTAAGATGACTGTAGGAGAAAAGAGACCGTCGGTGCATTTAGCTATAACTTATTTATTTTAAAAATTACTATGTAACTTTTAAAATTTAATTTTTAGTTACTTCTAATTTTCAATGTTACAAACTACATAACAATAAAGCTGTTTTAAATTCTTACATAAGCTATAAGTATAATTGCTTAAGACAGATTATGTAACTCTTAATAATAATTTGTTACTTTCAAACAAAAAAATAACTTTATTACAGATTAAAATCTGTAAAGAAATGTTGCTTTTATAATTTATTAAAGATGTTTAGCTTATAGCAGACTTCTAAACTGTTTTTTTTATATTCAAAACTAGCTTCTATTGTTATTCTTAACTTGTAACTTTTAACAGTAACAGAAAAAGTAAAAATCTTAATAATATTACCTATCTAGGTATTATTAAAATTTAAAAATGTAGTAAATTGTAACATTCAAATTTGATCAAATTTCTTCGAGTCTGTAAACGTTTTATAACGCTTTAAAATTGTTTCTGAAGCTATAAAAATAAATGCTAAATTGTGTAACGTTCAAAATTTTATTTTCGAGTTATTACGATAACAATTTTTAAACAGTTATTATAAAAACAACTGAGAGCTGAAGACAATAATTTATCAAACAACTAAAAGCCAAAGGCTAGAATTTATCGAATTATTAGAAGCCAAAAATGACAGTTTATCAAACAACTAAAAGCCAAATGTGACAGTTTATAACACAATTGAAAACCGAGGACAATAGTTTATAAAAAAAACTGTCATTTCAGCTTCCAGCTGTTTTAAATATTGTTCTATAACGCCGAAAACAACAGTTTATAAATAGCCTTCAGCTCTCAGTTGTTTTATTAACTGTCTTATCAGTTTATAAAACAACTTAAAAACGAAAGCAACAGTTGTTTTATAAACTGATGTCTTTAGTTTTTCGTTGATTTATTCTCAGGTTATAAAACAACTGAGAGTCGAAAACAATAGTTTATCATACAACTAAAAGTTCAGTGTTTCAGTTTACATAATTAGAATTAAATTACATAATTAAATAATTAGAAGTCGAAGACGACAGTTTATCAAATAGTTGGAAGCCAAGAGCGATGGCTTGTAAAAAAAAAATTCTTGGGCTTTCAGTTGTTCTATAAACAGTTGTTTTCGGAGCAATAAAACAATTTATAACACAACTGGAAGCTGAAAGCAACAAACGCTTTGTTTTATAAACAATCGTTTTGATTCTCAGTTGCTTTATTATCTGTTCTATTAGTTTATAAAACAATTGAGAAACGGAAGTAACAGTTGTCTAATAAACTGCTGCTTTTGGCTTTCAGTTAATTTATTATCAGGTTATAAAACAATTGGGAATCAATGGCAATGTTTTATCAAACAACTAAGAGTCAAAGACTTTAATTTATAGAATAATTGGAAGCCAAAAACGACAGTTTATCAAACAATCAAAAACCGAATGTGACAGTTTATAAAACAACTGAAAGCCGAGGCCGATAGTTTATAAAAAAACTGTCATTTCGGCTTTCAGCTGTTTTAAATATTGTTCTATAACGCCGTAAACAACAGTTTATAAACAGTAGTGTATAAACTATCGCCTTCAGCTCTCAGTTGTTTTATTAACTGTTTAATCAGTTTATAAAACAACTAGAAAACAGAAGCAACAGTTGTTTTATAAACTGGTGCTTTTGGTTTTTAGTTAATTTATTACCAGGTTATAAAACAACTGAGAGTCGAAAATAATAGTTTATTATACAACTAAAAGTTGTAGAAGAATGCTTCAGTTTACAAAATAATTAGAAGCCGAAGGCGACAGTTTATTAAATACTTAGAAGCCGAAAGCGATAGTTTAAAAAAATTGTTATTTTCGACTAGTACTAGTTGTTTTATAAACAATTGCTTTGACTCTCAGTTGCTTATTACTCTTCTCAGTTTATAAAACAATTTGAAAATGGAAGTAACAGTTGTCTTATAAACTGTTGTTTTTGCCTCTCAGTTGATTTATTATCGGGTTATAAAACAATTAGGAATCAAAGACAACAGTTTATCAAACAAATAGAAGTTGAAAGCTTAGTTTACAAAATAATTGGAAGCCGAAGGCGACAGTTTATTAAACAAACAAAAGCCGAAAGTGACAGTTTATAAAATATCTAAGAATCAAAGACGACAGTCAATAAAAAACAACTGTTATTTTTGACTTTAAGTTGTTTAATAACGCCCAAAAGCGACAATTTAACAAACAATTGAGAGATAAAATCTACAGTTGTTTATACATTATAGCTTTCAGCTTTCAGTTGTTTCATAAACAGTCATCTTCAAGATTATAAAACATCTTTAATAATTCTAAATTAATGCAAATTGAACTGGACCGAATTTCTAAGACATTTATATTGTTTTTTTTTCAGTTGTCAGTTTAAAATCGGTTATTTTAAAATTTTAGTGTATATCACAGAAACCAACACATTTCAACTTATGTTTTGCCTGTCTATGAAAGAATGAGAATATGACTTATCAACTTATCATAAATGAGATCGTAAATAATTCCAACAAAAGAACCCTAATTAAGCAATTATTACTAAAGCTGATTTATGCCTGTTAATATTCAACAGGCAATCGTTTATCAAATTAAATGTTATGAAAAATATGTTATAAAGAAAAAAGACTGAAAAGTACAAAGGAGAAACACATATAAATTATTACAAGATTTGACGACAGTTTTTTTAACATTAAATTTCTTTCCAGATTTAGCAAAAAAAGTGACAATAATTTTCTTTGAAAAAAGACCAAATAAATTTGTAAAACGTCATAATTCAATAAATATAAACAAACAGTATTTCTTAAGTAGCTAAACAATACGTTATAAGCTAATTATTGTTTAATTAAGTTAATTTAAGTGATTGTTAAAGTATCTTCTAAAGCAAGGGTACCAATTTTTCCGTAAAAAATAGACGAATATAATACCTATTACATCAGCATTTTTGAGTTTTACTAAGTTATGAAGATATAATAAAAAATCAAACTGTAAGTATATGTTTTATTTACGAAATATATCAGGTGTTTTAAAGTGTAGAGCAAAATTTTAACTTAGAATACAACACAAGAAACAAATCCGTCTTATCTCAAATGATAACAAAATTCTTGATTCAAGAATAGATTTAAAAAAAAATATTTTTTTAGTATATCTCAAAAATGTGTTGTTTTTATTTGATAATAGAGAAATTTTTCGGTTGTAGAAGGTACTTCCGTCGCACATTTTTTGTAATTAACTAATTTTTTGCTCTATTAACACCCAATTTTTATTGCATAAATTATACAAAAATAAAAAAATACTCTTAATTTTCGTTCCTAAATTTCTTATCATTTCTTAACTACTGTATTTCATGTTAAAATTTTGCTCGTTTCGGTTGAATCACCTGATATATAAGAAAATTAAAGAAACCGCGGTTATAACCTGTCAAAACATTTTTTTTTAAATATAACGCCTCAAATTTTTGTCGTTATTTTCAGTACGTTAAATAAAAATAATTGTTATAATAAGCTTCTACTGAAGAAAGCCGTTTTAGCCAGTTTTAGCTTCAGATTGTAAAAAAATTCCAAAAGCCAAAAACCGAAAAATTTTGAAAATTGAGAAACAAAATTTAGAAAATAGGAACCGAAAGCTTAAAACTCTGAAACAGTTAAAGCTCTAAACTGAAAAACTGTGATTCCGCTAGTAAATAAGCCAAAGCTTGAAAAAAAACAGTAAATTTTGAAATTCCTACTATGAAAATATTGAGAAACATGTGAAGAATCTAAAAATTGAGAAACATAAACTTACTTATTGATTAGAAGAGTGAGAAAGTGCTTAAACTAAAAAATTAGAAAACAGACAAGAAAAACGATATTTGAAATAGTAAAAAACTGAAAACCTAAAATTGGAAGTTATAAATAAAAAAACTGAAAAGAGTAAAAAATGGTTACAAAACTGAATTATTAAGACAAAAAGTAACTGAAAAAACAGAAAACATAGAAACTGCAATAATCTACAGTTCAAAAATTTTAAAAACTAGCAAATTTACTTAAAAATTAATTTACTCGCATACTAAAAAACTGAAAATTAAGAAACAAAAACTTAGTTATTTACTAGAAGAGTGAGAAACTGTCGAAACTAAAAAAATAAAAAACTGACAAGAGAAACAGAATTTGAAATAGTGGAAAACTGAGAACCTAAAAATAAATGTTATAAATTAAAAAACTAAAAAAAAAATAAGTAAAATTGCTACTAAAAACTAGATTACTCAAACAAAAAAAACTGAAAAGCTAAAAACATAGAAATTGCGTGAGTAAATAAATAATCCACAGTTAAAAAATCTAAAAAACTTAGAAACTAACTTTCTAAGAAACTGAAAACGTAAGATAAAAACTAAAATTTGAAAAACAAATACTTAGTTATTTACTAGAAGAGTAAGAAACTGCTAAAACTAAAAAATTAGAAAACTAAAAACGCAAAAATTAGAAGTTAGAAAGTAAAAAATAAAAAGGAGAACTTGGAGAGTAAAAAATCGTTACTAAAAACTAGATTACTAAAGCAAAAATACAAGAAAACTGGGAGAACCAAAAACATAGAAACTGCGTGACTAAATAACAAACTAAAAAATTGAAAAGAGAGAAACAAAAGAACTGAGAAACACAATTTGAGAGAGTTTAATAAACTGAAACTAATAAACATTACTGAGACACGAAGACAACAATAAAATTGTACAGAATGTACAGTAGACGTTCAGTTATCTGAACTAATGTAGATTTAGACTATAACTTAACTAAAAATTCGGATAATAGAGAAACACAGAGACATCATAAGTTAAAAAAAGAACACAAATATCAGAAATCTTTAATTATAATAGAAGTAGTACACAAAAATTAATATTTAAAATTCTTGATAGATAATCTAGCGTTTAACCCGTATTAACAAGACTTTACTGTAATAATTGTAAAATATAATCTCGTTCTTAAAAAAAGGTTTTCTCTCAATTTACAACTCGTAGAACGCAACAAAAACAATAATTATTATTTATGTTTATTTGTATAGATATTAACAACTATTTTTGATAACAAATAATGATCCTTAACATTTTTTATACTAATTAGGTAAAATGTATTTTTTTCAAATATACTATTTCTGTAAAATTTAACAAATTAAGTATTTCAACTATAAATAAAAAAAATAATCTAAGTTATGTGTCATTTTCCTTAACAGCCAAGCTGAAAATTAATGTAAAAATTCTATATTATTATTATTTTTTTTAATTACAAAACTTCAACCCTCTTAAACCAGTCTTTACTTATTAATTAGTAAGTTTTAGCAAAAATCAACCGGAAAGCCTCTCTCCCCTCTCTCTCGCCGACCCACATAACCGCCGTTAATGACCACATTTCCATGCGTTAAGCAGGTTGTTACTCCATACGTATATTTACTTAAACTTACATAATCCCGTCTTTGAACTTGACCAGAGTTTCCTATTCCGGGTTCCGGTTAAATCCGGCGCCGTATTTTCAACTCGACGCGACGGTGGTGGTGGTGATTTCAATGCTTTTTCACAACTGATTCGTTCTCGAAAGGTATTTCGCTGAGGGTTTTTACGATCGCGATAAAGACATCACAAAAAAAAAATTATCTGCAAGTTGAAGGCAATGATTCTAATGAGTTGTGGCGTTTTATTTACATTGCTTTTAGAATAATAATAAGAGTATTAATTAGAATAATTGCATCAAATTGTAATTAATGATTCGAGGAGAGGTAAAAAGTGGGTAATGGGTGTTAAGCGACCTATTATAAGGATGCCCTTAAAAAATATCTAATAGAGCAATTTATTGGAAAAAATTGTTGTGTTGGCAGTGATTAAATTAATTGACAATTTTTCATTTATTAAATAAACAATTTAAAGAAATTTAGGAAAAACAAGATTTTTTTGTAAAAAAGTTATTATTTTTTTGTGTTTTTCTTGTTTTGTTTTCTCCCCATTAAAAGCTTTCCAGCGCGCACTAAACATGAAAGAAAAAACTTGTACCACACGTTAAAAAAAAGATTACAGAAAAAACCTTTGTACCTCCCAACCGTGTCTTCCGATTAGCAATTAGCTTTAAAACTTAAAGTGACGTCACTAAAAATTTACCTTATCACACCGTCACTTTTTTTCTCACACACACCGTATATAACGTCCGTCGATTCTATCCTTAAAAAGCCCACATCAAACACACGAGGTTATCCCGTCGCAGCAGGATGAGAATCCTGCGACGATCCTTGATCAAACCTGGCGCACATGCCACCAAAAAAACTCACTTTTTTTAAAAAAACGCGCGTTTTTTTTTAGATCAGGTATACAGGACGCCGCACTTAGGCTATGTTTGCTGTGAGCGCCGCGATCTTACAACTAGTGGATGTGTGTTTGAATTCGGTGGCTGTGTGTTCGGCGAAGGTCGGGGTAAGTCGCGGGGAAGTAACGCCTACTTGGATTAAAACAATGCGGCGAGAGAGAGACGTCGAGGAGAGTGAGATGGGGGATGAAATGCGATAAAGAGAGATTTATGGACGAATTATGTTTGTTTGAAAGGGATAATGTTATGTGAAGAAAAGTAAAGATATAAATTATACAAATTACTGATTTAATTGTTAATTTAGGGTTTTTTTGTGATACTGAGACTTCCGGTTTTTTTCGAGAGGGTGTGACGAATTAAGGGTCCCTTTGATTAAAATTTGTGATGGTTTGGAAGAAAGTGAAAGTCAGGCGAGGAAAATGATTTTGGTTCAGGTAATTTAGAACTGAAAAAAAAATTATAAAGGGTTCTTGAGGGGTCATTGATACAAAATCAGTTGGCATGGAAAATGGCTGCTAGAATAATCTAAAAACTTGAAAATTTATTACTGGATATCCTACCATGCTGGCTCAATTATAAATTATATTGTAGTTAAATATTTGCTGGAAAATTTATTTATGGAAGCAAGCTGCTCAAAGTTATAATTATTATTAAAATGTCATTTATCCTGTTTTTTTTTTAATTTAGAAATTATCTTTAATAAAAAAACAATTTTTACATATACAAAACACCCCATTTAATCACAAATAAAAACACAAATTACATCGACTTTTCATAAGTCAACTGCATAACCAGCACAAAAAAAATGTTGGAACACTATGTATAAACCACCAATCTGTAATTCAACACAAAAACTGCTTTTAATATAAAATTAAAGCTTTAAAAAAAGTTTACAAGAAAATACATCAATATATTGATACAAGAATGCTTACAGAAAGAGATAAGAACTAAAGACATTTTTCTCTACATAAAGTTATGAAAATACAGAACTCTTCAATATTATCAACGGCAAAAACAAAAAAATAATAGAAAACTTTTAGTAAAATTAAAAAACAACAAAAAAACTACAAAATAAAACATAATAGAAGAACAAGAAGTAAAATCTGACAATTAAACAACGAGAAAAGTAAAATGAGTACAAAACAAAATACATATAAAGAATCTTTCTTTTTTCTCCGATCAACTCTAAACAAAAAATCCAAAAACAGAAACAAAAACTGCTATTTTTAATTTAAACCATTAGCTTCAAAAAATGTATAAAACAAATTTATAAATAAAGATATAAGCAACACGACGATTATAATGACACAAGTACCAACAAAAATTATAAAATTTAGTCAATAATTCTACAACATACGCTACCTATTTTACCAATTTAACTTTCCACAACTATGCCACTTGTTCTATGCTATTATAACATCGTTTATTAAAAAAACATTTTTTTATATATGATTTAGTGGACACGACTTTGAGACCACATTTTTTTTCTGTTATTGCAAATTTTTTATTAGATTTCTTTACTAAATTAAAAATAAAATTGTCGTCTGTAATTCTTAATTTATATACCTAAGTAAAGTGTGTGTTTTTCAATTGTTTTTTTGTAAAACACAGTCTCTGGGACATCTAATTTTGATAAATTGTTGTTTATTGAGTTTTGACAAGAAGCAATACGCGTTCTAGTGGGTAAATTTAAAACTACAATAGTAAACATTGTTGAGAAAGAAATGCCAAATTTTTTACAAGTTATTGTTGTTTTTCCCTCAATAACGCACGTGTTTGACAGTTTTAAACAGCGTCGCTAGAAAGATTTTGCATTTTTTAAGTTTTAATAAATTTCAATTTAATATAGAATGTTGGTTAAGGTGTTAAATTTTTAAAGAATTAAGTAATTGTTGCCTGGCAACTCAATTTTAATAAAATTGACGTCTGCTTTTTTTAAACTGCGTTCGGCTTTGCCACTCCGAGTGCACCGCCTCTTTCCTTATCTACTTCATTGAGTCCATATATCACCAACTCTATCGGGTGACCAGAATTTGATGCTTTTTGACACTGTATCCAAAGCAAGAGACACTCTTTGTGCACCCAGTTATTAGATGGGACAGAAAGAGTGTGTGTTGTCATGAAAACAGTCTCTAAATTAGTAAATTCTGACTTCAAATAATGCGACGGATTTATCTGTTCTGAATGAGACAAACAAAGACAGAATAGGTGCACTCGGAGTAGCAAAGCCGAACGTACCTTTAATTATTATAAAACTGTCGCCTACAACTTTCAATTTTTATAAAATCGTTGTCTGCATATTTCAGTTTGTTTCAAGTGTCGTCTGCGTCTCTCAATTTATTTAAAATTGTCGCCTGTGTCTTCCAATTTTTATAAAACTGTCGTCTATGATTTTCATTTCGTATCAACTGTCTTCTGCATTTTTCAATTTTTATAAAAATTGACGTCTGTGCCTTTTAATTTTGATGAAACTATCGTCTATGACTTCCAATTTGTATTAACTGTCGTCTTCGCTTTCAAATTTATATATAATTGTCGCCTGTGCCTTTCAATTTTTATAAAACTATTACCAGCGGATTTAAATTTTTATTAACTGTATTAACTGTCGTCTGCGTCTTTCAATTTTTACGAAATTGTTGCCTAGGACCCCCATTTTTTTTATAAATTGTCGCTTGTAACTTCTAACTTTTATGAAACCGTTGCCTGCAAATTTTAATTTTTATAAAACTGTTGTCTATAACTTCTAATTTTAACAGAATTATTTTTTGCGGCTTCTATTATTTATACAAATTGTTGTCTGCGGCTTTTAATACTTACTAGATAATAGAGATTATATTTTATAAAAAAAACTATTTACACAGTTCGCCTGCAGATTTCAATTTCTATTAACTGTCGTCTGCGTCTCTCATTTATTACGAAATTGTCGCCTGTGGCTACTAATTTTTATATCTTATAAAACTGTCGTCTATGACTTTCAATTTTTAATAATTGTCGTCTGTGTTTCCCAATTTTAATAAGACTGTCGACTCCAAATCTTAATTTTATATAAATTATTGTCTCTGGTTTTTACTTTTTATAAATACTGTTGTTTGCAGCCCGTAATACTTATTTAATAATATGGTTTTTAATTTATAAGAAACTGTTTTAAAAACTAATTATACTTAAATGAAAATTGGAAGACGCAGACGACAGTTTTATAAAAGTTGGAAAAAGAGATTTTAATTTTTAGTCACTGTCATCCGCGTCTCTTATTTATTACGAAATAGTCGCCTCAGGCTTTTAATTTTAATAAAACTGTTGTCTATCACTCTAAATTGTTATTAACTGTCGCCTGTGTCTTCTAATTTTAACAAAACTGTCGTCTTTTAATACCAATTTTAATTAAATGGTTGCCTGCGGTTCCTTCTTTTTATAAAAATTGTTGTGTGCGATTCTCAATTTTTATAAAACTGTAGTCGGCGTATTTAACTGTTTATATAATGTTTATATGTCGTCTTTTACCAAACAGTTTGCGGCTTTTTTTTTTTTTTTTTTCATAAAATTGTCGTCTATAAGTTCTAATTTTTATGAAACTGTCGCCTACGGTTTTAAATTTTTTTAACTGTCTTCAAAGTCTCCCAATTATAGGTTACAATTTTTGTAAAACTGTTACTTGTAGTTTCCAATTTATATAAAACTGTTATCTATGTCTTCCAGTTTATATAAACTGTCGTCTGCATTTTTCCATTTTTATAAAATTGTCGCTTGCAACTTTTAATTTTTATGAAACTGTTAAGTACTGTTTATTTATAAATTATTCTAAAACTGTACTCTTTTAAACTTGTTTTTTTTTGTTATTTTCTATAGTTTTGTAGACTATTCTTTTCCAACTCTTCTCTGTATTTCGCTATTTTTCTTCAATTATTATTTTTGCTTTATTTTAAATTACGTTTTTCTTTTCTATTTTTTTATTAGATTCAAGCAAAAAAATCGAATTTTATGTATCGTAATTTATATTGACTGAGAGCCACTTATATAAATGACGTATTCAGATACAAAGTGTTTGATATATTTTATAGTAACTATTAAGTAACATCTATTTATAGTCGACCACCATCAGAGTAGCAATCACCATCAATTTTTTTTCCTTATCCTAAGAATCCAGACTTGGCACACAACCAAACATCAATTTTGATTCTTTACTAATACAGTTGTTAGAAAAAAATTTGTATTTCTCTTATTCCCTCCCCTATTCGCGTCCATTTAAAACCGCCTCTTTTTGTCATCGATTCCGACCTACGCCAACCCTCAATAAAAAGGTACCCTTGTACTTTGGTCGTCGTCGTCGTCGTCGTTGTTAGAGAGAGTTCCCTCCGTCTCACTAAAATATGTCTATGGTTTTTACAAGTGGCGCTTTTGCCAAGACGTCTCGCGTTTTTCACCAACGACGACATAAGAAACCAAAATAGAGCGTTTTTGTATACACAGGGAACACTTCCTCCTTCATAGCTATTTACGACGGTTTCTTATCCCATATTGTGGTAGGTTAGGGAGGATTCTGATGATTATTACCAGTTTAAAGGAATAATACAGTTTTATTACATTCAATACCAGAATTTTTGTAAGAAAAAATAGTATTTACCTGTTGTTATACATAAATTTATTTTGGAATATTTATAAATACACAAAAAAAATAAATTTACACTTTAAAAATTTATATAACAAGAGAGAAAAGAATTATAAAATAGATAGGCGTTAGATTTTTTTTTAAACATACACTGTAATTTTTTTTTATAAAAAGTAGAAGCCGCAGATAACTATTTTATTAAAATTGGGAGACGCAGATGACAAATAATATAAACTGAGAAGTCGTAGACGAGAGTTTTATAAAACATGGAAGCCACAAGCAACGACTTCATAATAATTAGGAGACGCAATTGAGTCTCATTAAAATTGGAACTCACGGGCAACAATTTTATAAAATTGAGATTTGAAAACAGTTTTATAAAAATTAGAAACTATATAGGTACCGAATAATAAAAGAAGTGAAACTAATTAAGTACTTTATTTATCTATTTAATAAATAGATAGTTTTTTCTAACTTTTTACATTATTATTCAGGCACTGATGATGTGACATAGTTGTCGAAAGCGCTCTGCAAGAATTCTATTTGTTTAAAAATGTGAGTTTTACTTGGATTCAATATTTTCTTTTTATAAATAATCCAGGTATATTCTTGTGCTACAACTGATGGATAGCAAATCCTCTTCTTCTGCTTTTTTCAAATCTACTATTTATCCGAATTTCTAATAACGTTTTTAAACATCTCTAAGTTTTTTTTAAAAAAAAAACAAGACAGTTTATAAAATTAAAAGACTGTTCTTAGAAATAAAAATCTTCTAAGTTCTGTACCTGCTCATTATGACAAATGTTTTTATTTTTTTTAAATTATTAATATTAACTCGTGTTTAATCTAAATAAACAACAAAAAAAGTAATAACAATTCTATAAATAAATAAAATATCATTTCAAGTATCAATATCAGCTTTTATATAATAACTAAACTGACCTTTCCTCACAATATTCTAATGCAGTCAATTTCCATACCATAAATACTTGTTTAAGAAATTTTTAAAAATCAAACTCATGTAAGAACGCACGTATACATGCATGCATAAAATCTGCTCTAACTAATTAACTATAAATCAACAAACATTCTTCCCGTGCTTTAATCTTGTTTTACATATCCGTTTAACTAAAAACTAAAACTAAAAAAATAAAAATCTATTGATAGGTTTTTCAAGCGCCAACACTTGGCGTGTTTGTTTTTCTTATAAAATCAAGTAAGCTACACTTATTAATTATTTATTGTTTTATTTAACATGTGTTTATGGATTATAGAATAATTAACAGGTGATCGATGGCGAAAGCATATTTTATCACACATTTTTCAAATTGTTGGGAAAATATGAATGAAACAAGTTTTAATTCACGTTTTATATTTACCTTAAAAAAATAAATAATTATGTTGGTTAGTAAATTGTTACATTGTGAACGGTTTTATTATAATAATTCATCGGTAATTACCCGTATGTAAATGACATTTTGAAAAGCTTAGCTTAGGGTATAATTAAGTGATTTTTTTACCCGCTTATTCGTTTTATCTACTAATATAACAAGCGAGTTTTTTTATTTGTTTATATTGTTGGATTAATCAATAAAAATATTATATCATTTTAATAAATTAAAATTTTCTTTTTGCTTTCTTTAATGCTACTAATCAGCAAAATTGATTATAACAGTTTCTAGGTGATACAGTTGACTAAGTTTCCTGGATATTTTTGTTATAAATACTTGCAACTAATAAAATCTAAAAACTCAAGCTTGGGTAATTGTTAATTAAACTATATCTTGAGTTTCTTTTTTAATATTATTTTATAGAAAATATAGAACACATAATAAAAGAAAAAGTTATTAAAATAAAAAAATTTAATGTAATAAAATCTGTAACAAGCAGATATTTTTATTAGAAATAATAATAATAAAATATTTTAGTTTTGCATAGTAATAAGAGACTTTCTCTAATAACATTTTTTTAAATCTAAGAGAAAATTTTAGTTTATTTATTATATTAATTCTCAGTCTTAACAAGTTTTTCCTAATTAATTAATATTCAAATTAATATTTATTATTTAATTATTGGTGCGTTCACAATATTATTATCATTGCCAACTAAGCCTCCAAATTTAAAATCTCAATATGTACAAGTAGTAAAAAAATATAATCTGAGATCCGAGTAGGCCTAGATTTTTTTTTTGTATTTATGTTTTATCAATTTTGTTTTTCTGTCAAATATACAGAGTGTTCAAATAGAAACAGCGTTGAAATTTTGTTACATGTTTCGGCTATTTTAATAATCATTCTCAAGACTAACTTATCGATTACAAAATAGAGAATAAACAACAAGTTAAAATAACCAAAACAAAAAATAACTTGTAAGAAAAATAAGCTTGTAAAAATTGTCTTTTTCACTCTAAAATTTGGAAAAAATCTTTTACAAAACATATACGACACTGTCAACTTAGATTTGGACAAATTTAAGTTAATTAAGCTAAATCTCTTATCTAAAATAATTAATATTTATACAACAAGCGAGTAAAAAGATTTAAAACCTAGGTAGACATTAGAAACAAGGAAATTAGTTAGACATTGGCGCTAATAACTATTATTTAATTTTTGATATATAAATGTATACAATACTATTGTCACTACCAACGTGGCTTTTTAGTCTATTTTTTTTCCTTAATTTAAAAGATTTTAATTTTAAAATTGAAATAACAAGCAAACAAGAAAATTTATAATCTAGGTAACAATTAGAAATTTCTTAACAAACTGTCAAAAAATCTATAAGAGTAAATTACTTAATTTCATTTTGTATGTAAATTATTAATTATATAGAGCGTTCAAATAAAAACATCGTAAAAGTGTGATAGGAATTATTTGAAAATGTAGCACAATTATTATCAATTTAATGAGTGAAAAAAATTATAATCTAGGTGAGCATTTGAAAACCTTTTTAACAGACTATAAAAAAGATATTGTAACGGCTCAAAATAGTCAAAAGTTATAACGTCATTTACGTAAAGACAAGTCTTACGTTCAGTTTGATAAAATGGCGGCAGTCAAAAAACGTAAATTATTAAAAAAATGAACATATCCAGAGAAGTATCTTATGTTTTTAAAAAAACAGCCATGTTTTTTGTTTTGCCAAGTTATCTGTTTCTTACAGTGACAACAAAAGATTTTTAAGTGACAGTTTTACTGTATTTTTTCATTTTTTTTCTAATTAACACTTCAATATGAACAGTGACAAAACTCCTGAATAACAAGATGCCAAGTAAAAAAATTGTCTTCACTGTTAACAATAGCGAACGATTTAAAACGTGTTACTTCATTATGTTCTAAATTTAGTAAAATTTATAAAAAACTATATACCTACACACAGTACCAAAACTTATTTCCAAGAAGAAAAAACAACAAAAAAATGATATAATGTTTAAAGAAATAAAATATGGAGACTAAACGATGATTAAGAAAAAAAAATGTATTACACCAATCAGAATGTTTTAAGCCATTTAGAGGTATTAATGGTACATAATTGCTGTAGCTATACATTGTTGTTACATTTTTGTTATAAAACGAGATCGAAATGTATCTGAATCAGAGCAGACTGTGCCATCGTAACTGTAATTGTGTCTAATCATTACACTTACGCTGGCATAGCCTGCTCTAATTCAGTTACATTTTAGTCTCAGGTTACTTTTAACAAATCATTGAACTAAAAAACAAAGCTTTTTGTATTTGTGGTATTTGTATTGCTGGAATTTCTCAGTTTTATCCAGAGCGCAAATTTTAGGACACCTGTATACAATATTGTAAGACATTGAAACCTATTCTGATTCTGTAATATTTTGTAAAAAATAACATTTTAGAAAATAACAACTTTGGTTAAAAAAATAAAGAGACAGTTAATTTTTAAATTTTAACAGAATGCGTTACAAAATAGCCTTGAAATAACTGTCAAAAATTTAAAATTTTTAAGCAAAAAAATTTCATATAACATTTAAAAAAATTAATAAAAGTTATACAAAATTTTTAATTCATGTTTAAACAAAATTTGTAACAATAAAATGCAATAATTCAAAGTAAGTATAGTAAATTATTGTTATATGGAGGATGTTCCAAAATTTGTAAACCAATTTGTTAATATACTTAAGGTCTAAGAAACACTAATAAGATGTTTAAAAAAATCTGTATTTCATTCGTGAATTACAATAATAATGACATTTAATATAATACAGAAATCTTAAATAATAATAACTAAAATGGTACAATTTTAAAAGAACTTGTCAAATAATTTTTGAAACAAAATTAACAACAAAATTATTTCTGAAAATGTAAATAACTACGTGTATATAGACTATAAAAACTCCAAAGAGGTTTAGAATCATTCAAGAGTCTTCATTGAAAGACTTTATATTCAATAATTTCTCTTAAATATAAAAAATATATCAAAAAATATATTTCGAATTGTGTATCTAGAAAAGTAAAAGCTGAATTCTAACTCTAATAAAATAAATATTATTTCGTTAATCCTCAAATTTTTGAACACTTGTATAAAATAAATCAGAAAAAGTACTAATAAATACAAAATTAATAGAGAGATGAGATTATTTATATCAGGTGTTTACTTAAAAAAGTCATCAAGTCAACTATGACTTTTCAAATCTCTCATAAAGATACATAAGATATTTAACATATCAAAGTTAACTTGATGACTTTTTCAAATGAACACCTGATAGTATTTGTGTCTTGTGGTGTTTGGAGTGCTCGCATTAGCTTTCACATTCACTGCAAAAGTGGTGAATACTGTATTTTTATGCTTTATATTGTTAATTAATTTATCTAATTGTAGATTAACACTAGAATAACTTAGCCTAAACGAAAAATAAGTTTTTAAAGTTCCAAAATTAACGGCTAACTCGATAGCCGTTCGTGAGAAAAAAAAACAACTTTTACAGAAAGTCGCATTTCCGGACGTTCCGCAAACCGCAAAATCCATATTCCATCTAAAATATTTAAAAATTATACCATCATGGTAAAAATACTATATTTTATCAAAAGTCTATTTTTGTTGAAGAGTAACTGATGTAAATTTGTAGTTCTCATTTGTGATTAATTAATTTTTAAAATTAACTAATTACAAATGAGTATTTTTAAATTTTTCAACGTTTAATTCAGTAATGGTTTCTTTCTGATAAAAAGCAGGCTTTATTTAATTTTAATTTCTAATTTTATGTATGTATGTACATATAAAAACCTTAACTAAACCTTTACCAACTAAGAATGAACCATTTAACCCAAAATCCAAAATGGCGTCCCGTTTTTGCCCATACTTCCCACCCATAAATCGCCGATCTCGCTCGTCTGCTTTTCATCCATCCATCATCGCCCTTGCAACACATAACAAAACGAAATGAAATAATACTATAAAACGAAAAAAAAAATGAAAATCGTCGTCGTCTACAAGCGACGATCAGTCCAGCACATCTCTTATGCGTGTGTGTATGCATTTTGATAGCTGATGACGGCCGCACCGGCTGATATACGACCAGAGTTCTGCACCAGACAAAAGCCCCGTTTTTTGCAACGGTAAATACATTAAACATTACATTGGCGAGAGGCGGAGTCGACGAGCTTTTTCCAAGCTACCTTGATGTATATGAGGCGAACGGACGGCCAATTGGAGGCGGGCGCATAGATGAAACGCATTGCGATTGGTTCAAATACGAAGCGCACGATCATTGACAATAAGATAGAAGCGATGTGCGGCATAGACAAATTTCAAATGTTGAAAGAGGCGTTTTGAGGGTGGAATGGTTTAATTTAATTAATTAGTAGCATAATTTAATTAAAATTATATTAAATAAATTAATACGTGTTTTATTTAGACTGTTGCAACCTTATTCAAAATTCTAAATTTAAATAGAGTTAGATATAGAAGACTACGAAGTTTTTTTTTGTTTATCATTATTAAATTATCACTATCAGTAATAAAAATAAAATTTTAGGTTTAGGTAAGTACTCTAACCACAATTTATTATCTTAGTTGTATCTATTAAACATAAAAAAATTATTATTTTTTTTCTAAAAGGTTGTCTTAGCTTGGATCAGACATTCAGTTTCAATAACAATTCTCTCATAGTAAAGTCATCACAAAAAGCAATTTTGTTAAATTATTATAATGAATGACATAAAATAAATTGAATTGAAGTAGGATAAGAGAGAAATAACGTGTGTACATTTAAAAATATCCATTACTGTGAAACGTAAGACCTTTTAGTTGTATACATAATAAAGTAGTAACAACACAGCTTGTAGCATACTTTGACATCATTTTTATTTGAACGCTCGATACATTTTTATTTCGCGTTTATCATAATTATAACGAGATCTTAAGTCGCACTAGACTAAAAAAAAATGTTTATTTAAAACCATCCACTACTACGAGTATTGCATTAATACGTTGCGTGCAAGTAATCAGGTGTTACAGCGATTGGTGGTAAAACAAATAAATATTTTTTACAATAATTAAAACTTTAAGCTATTTTTTCTGAATATTATCTAAATTACAGTTTAGAAATGTTAGATTTTAGGTTTTGAACACTGTTTTTTGTTAAGTTATTAAAAAGTCTTTAAGATTTTAGAATTCGTTTAACTAAAATCTCAATTTTCACTAATTGAATTACACAGAAAGGCATAAAATAAATACTTAAAATATAATCTATTTGCAGGTACTCTAAAAACCTTACAAAATAATTTATAAAAAGAAATTTCAGCTTTATTCTACCACCAATCGGTTGACACTTTTAGAAGATAATACACTGTCAAAACTGTCAGGTTAAAATCAAAAACAATTTAATAAAACATAAAGCTGTAATAACTCAGGTGGTCTATCTCTTTCTTCCAAAATCTGCTTAGCTTGTTTTTATGCTAAAAAAATAAAAAAAAATAAAAAACTATATTTTTTAAATTTTAGATGTTAAATCTAATCTAGAACATCATCTGTTTGTAGATACCTCAAAAAGCTCACAGAATAAGTTGTAAAAATTAAATTTGACTTTATTTTACTACCAATCGGTTAACACTTACAAATGCGCGCATTCTATAAGTGTTAATAGATAAACCAAAAAACAGTATTTACAACCTGAAACCTAATATTCCTTAACAGTATTTTAAAAAGCAGTTAGCAGGTAGCAGTTATTTTAAAAAATATTTATTTGTTTTACCACCAATCGCTTTAACACCTGATTGTTTCCATACAACCTATTGTGCAATGTTAAAGCATGGCTTACTGTAATTCATAAGCAAGTATTACACTGCAAAAAATCACTACTAAATTGTCAAATCTGTCAAGTTTATTAGAAGGTAATTAAGATATTGTCGATCAAACTGTCAAAAGAAGTTTTTGACAGTTTGACACTTAATAAAACAGAAAGGTATAAAAACTCAGATAGTCTATCTCTTTCTTTCAAAGTTTGCTTAAACTGTCTTTTTAAATTTCAAAATTAATACAGAAAATTATAATATTAAACAATGAAGTAAAAAATCAACTCAAGGCGTAGCCGAAAGCTGAAAAAGGAAATTTTTAATAAATTGTGTATTTTTAAATTTTATTATGAGTATAACTCGAAACGTGACTAAAAATTTTTAAAAAATCAGGAAAAAATCAAATCTTAAGTGCGCGAGGCGTAGCTGAGAATTATAATTATTATAGTTTAATGCATCTATTAGAATTATATAACTGCAAAATAATCAAATTGTAAAATATTTAAATTACAAACTTTTAAAGCTATTACACGATTAATAAATTGTAAAATTATTGAATTATTAATAAAAGTTGTAAAACTGTAGGTTTAGGGAATTTTAAAATTATAGACTCACAAAGTAGTAAAATTGTAAAATCAGAATAAAAACTATTATTTTACAAATTGTTTTTTTAAATTACAATTTGTAACAAATGTAAAATCGAAAAATTATAAAATTACACCACTGTAAAACCAAAAGAATTTGAGAATTCTAAATTTGTAATCTTGTAAAATTGTATCAAACTGTAGAAATGTATAACAGAAAAAAAATAAAATTCTAAAATGTACTACATTTAAATTTGTAAAATTTTCTTCTAACTAAAGTAAAAATTATTGTAAATAATAACTGTTGTAAAATTTTAAAACTTCAAAACTGTAGAATTGTTAAAACAAATATTAAATTTGGTATCGTTTAATTATAAAACTGTGTGAAACTCTAAAACTGTAAAGCAAAAACTCAAAATTATTTAATTAGATACAGCTTTGTAAAATTGTAGAATATAAATTCAGTAAAATCATCAAATTGTAAAATAATAATTTAAAAAGAATAATTGTAAAATTTTAAGTTTAGAGAATTTTTAAATGATAGAATTATAAAGTTGTAAAATTGTAAAATCGGAGTAGTAAAACTATTTATATTAAATTATATTAAATATATAGACAGTTGCGAAATGGAAAATTATAAGACTAAAACAAAATAAGAATGTAAAATTGTAGCTTTTTAGAATTGTAAAAAAATAGAATTTGACAAAATTATAAAATGCTGAGTTTGTAGAATTCTTTAAAATGTTAAAATTTTTCGATTTTATAATTTTGCAAGTTACTATTTTATATATTTAAAATTTTACATATTTAATTTTACATTTTAACACACTACAATTATATGTTTTTACAATTTTATTCTGTTGTAATTTATGTAAAAATTTTTGTTTTTACTATATTCAACACAATTCTACATATCTACAATTCGTTTTAATCCTCTTTAAGTTTGTAACCTTCTATGCAACATTTTACAATTTTATAGATATCATTTTAAATTTCTACATTTGTAGTTTTACAATTCTAGAATTTTACAACTCTATGCAACTCAACAATTCTAAAATTCTAACAGTTTAGCAATTTTACATTTATAATCGACGTATTACAGTTTTACAATTGTAGAATTCTATATAATAGAAACCAGAAACTTGACGAAAATTCCTAGAAAACAGCTGCTTGATTTTAAAAATATAACCTCAACACAACTTCTTGTGTGCTTTAAAAGTGATTTAAAACTCTTAGGGCCGGTTTACAGAAAGTGAAATTAACTTTAATTGCGATTAAATAGTTAATTCGCGATTAAATCGGCTTTCTTCGTGTTTGATTGGTCAAAATCGGCATTTAATCGCGAATTAACTATTTAATCGCAATTAAAGTTAATTTCACTTTCTGTAAACCGGCCCTTAATTTACTATACTATTCGGTAATTGTTGTAATGTGAGTAGATTTCTTTACTTTACACCTTTTAATTGAAGTAAAACCAGGTACAAAACAATTCACATTATTTTGTTTAAAAACGAAACAAAATTCAACATTTTGACGTCAGCACTTGCCTACTTAATTAAATAATTTTAAAAATTTGCGATTTTAATAGAAATCTCTAAACAAAAAACTGTAAAATTTTAATTTTTTACGCACATTTTCTGTGATTTCATACTTACATAAAGTATTTGCTTTAATAATTATTTAGGATATTATCTAAAAGATACCTAAAGTACCCATAATTATGTATTATTTGTTGAATTGAAAGCTTTTAACATTTTGCTGCACTCAATCTTTTTCCAATTCCCTTCAAACTGCCATTACCTTTCAACATCTGTTCATCTTATAAAAAAAAATCCAAAAATTTACTACACATTTTCTCTTTTAAATACTCTTCAAATCAATTACAAATAACTTGAATTACAATCGAAATAATTACAGCACCATCTAAAACCGCCACAAGCAAAACCAATAAAGCTTGGCATTCTATGATGTGTGGCAATTCCATTTAACCACTGAAAAAACAAAAAACAAGAACAACCATTTTAACAGCCGCAATAAACCTGAGATATTAAGTTTTACAGAGCATCATCCTAATCTAACTTCACGCTTTAATTTTAAAAAGATTACAAAAGAATTAGGTTAGAATTTTCAAGCCTCCCCTTCTACGGCCATTACCCTCTTTTGTTAGGTTAGGTACAGTGTTTCCCCTCCAGCCGCCATTACAGTAAATTCCAATTAGTCCGATCTATTAATTATGTTCGTTTGTCGGATAATAGCCAACTACCGGGCAATAATATTACGCGGCAATTGTCTTAAAGCCCTCTTTAAAAAAAAACCTTAATGACTAATTTTAACGATGAGATTTAAGTACGGTCGTTAATGTAAAACTGGTCTTTATTACACTCATTTAGCTTATTTCTGCATAAATATTGCATTGGGGGTTGTAAATCATTCCAGCTTCGACGTAGGCCGTGAAACAAATGAAGTACAACAAAAAAAATTTTAATTACAAGAGTTAGTAGTGGGGGAAAATACAATGTATTTTATTGTTGGTTAATTGGGCGCCGGCGCTACTGAAAATTTTGTTAGATTTGTGTTAAATTCAGCGTCATGAAGACGTAAGTAGATACGTAGTCGATTTTTCATGGCATGCCCTCAGGAATTACGATTCGTCTCTGTTTTTCTGTTCTCTTTCTCGCTTCTCGGCTGATATCAACACGGCAAAAACTGCTCCGGCTACTGGAATACATCTGGTGGATCTTTTACTGTTTCAATGTTGGTATCTTAGTAAAAGAGGCAAGAATTTGATGGTCGATTGGTGCGGTCGTTCATGTTAAGATAATTATGGAGAGGCCTGAGGCGGTAGGAGGACACGTTTGGACGATTGGATCGAAAGAGACAATGAAAAATTTCGATTTATTAAACAATTTTTTTTAGATCAATTTAACAATAAACTCGAACATCCGAAAAGCATTTATTTGATGTTATTTTTTCCCTCGTCTCTCTATCACGCCCTGAAAAATTTCTACTTCCGTTTGACCAAAAGAACAATCAATCATTTCAAATTGATATAATAATAACAGTTGGGAAATTTCTCGCACGATCTCAACAATTATATCTTTATAAATATTTTTCGTTATTTGTTTTGTTGGTACTAACTGTAAATTTAAAAAAGTACCCTTTTATCAATCTATTTAGAGCAGCAAATAGAAATTAATTATTAAAAAATAAAACAGGAATTTTATGAATAAGACTGTTTCTGTGAAAAAAAAGTGAGAACAAAATGCAAAATCTCTATTTACAAGTGTATACATTATATAGTTGAGATCAATTTTTATAAAAGCGGCAAAACATCTAACAGAAATGTGTAAGCTCTAAATAAAAACTGTCTTTCTACCAGAAAATTACTGTCGAGCAGCTTCACAACTCTCGCCAATTTTCTACAGAATCTCGTTACAAAGTAATTTGCCGCTTTATTAAAAATAAATTGTACTAGTAAGTGTCACTACATAATGAACACTACAATTATAGAATTCAGCTACGTCTCGAGTGGTATTTTACTTCTTTATTTCAGATTTTAAATAATTTGTAAATTAATTTATTAATAAAAAAGTTTTTGAGTTTTTGAATAATTATTGACGTTTCGGAGAGATTTTATTTCCTTCTTCAAGACTAGATTTTATATTTTTAAAAATGTTCAATTTCAAGCTTTTCAAAGAGTTTCACATAGTTGTATAATTGGGCCTTACTAAAATTTTAGAATTCTATAAGTTATTTTTTTAATTATGTACCGTTGTCTGTCTCTTTTCAACACATAATCTATATTACATAGCAACATATACAACAATGTGTTGAAAAGAGACAGAGAACGGTATATATTTAAAAAATGACCTATACAGTTTGAAAATCAATTGTACAATTTTACATTTCTATTCATTCAATTTCTGTAATTAAAAATTTTAAAAGTAGAAAAATTTAGCAGAATTTCGGGTTTTTTCTGTTTTATATTTCTAGAATTTCTACGATTTTATGAATAACAATAAAAATCAATGTCTAATTCACAAGTTTAATTAAAATTCTAATACAGTAGTGGCAAGACGCTTTCGAAAGCTAAAGTTTTATCATCAGTGCTTGAATGATAATGTAGAAAAAAAAAGTTTTATAAAAAATTGTTGAAAAAACTTACCAAACTTTTGTCAAAAACGAATTAAAACAATAAATGTGTTTATATAACTTTATATAAATATTATTATACACTCGAAATACAAAGCAACGGACATTTTTATAATTTTACTGCCTAAGAGCATTATAATAACCAAGATAATAGGTATATTACTATTTTTTTATCGAAAAACATTGTTGCTACAAAAAATAGTACATTATTATACGTGTTTCATAAGACGATCTTTGTGACACGAATAAGTTTTGAGCACGACGAGCGAAGCGAGGAATGCTCAAATAGAATGAGTGACACAAGTCGTCTTATAAATCGAGTGTAATAAACTGTTTTCCATATCATCTCCATTGCGTAGGCGGTAGACGTAATTTTTACGCTTACGGTGCCAACATAACCAATAAAAAAGTTACTGTTTTGCGTGCTATAATGAAAATTTAGTGTCATTATTGTTAACGCAAAGTAGAAAAAAATAATAATAATTAATAGCCAGCTCCTATTCAGCATGTTCAAAAATGCTGAAATATTTTTTTTGTCGTTTTTTAATTTACCTAATCTTTATTGTGTATTTTTTGCCTACCTAAACAAAAAATGTAACAATAATGGCCACTTTTAAAAGCAGAAAATACGTTATTACTGCCCCCTTGTGTCAAAACAAGTTTCTAGCTCCCTTATGTTACAAGTGACAGTTTTGTAGACCTTTTATGTCAAGATATGCTCACATCACACTATTACAAAAGAAAAAAAAACAATCAAACTCAAAATGTATCCTTAATAAAGGTAATCCTTGTGTTCTAAAAAAAATCTTGCTGCTTTTGTTTCAATAGATTAAAGAATATTAAAGATAAATTAGCAAAAGGGTTAAATCAAGTTCTCAAGGGTTAAATCTCTCTAAAAAGATTTTAAATTTTAGGTACTAAAATAAACTAAACATTTTAATAACTCCTCAGATTTTTTTTCTTGTTTGTTTTTATGACGTTACTAGCTTATTGTCTTTTATTCCTGCTAATAAAGCTCTTTCTGTTCTTAGTAATCTAATTTTTGATTGATTCCCTCTTTTACAGACCACTGATTTTTCAAATTAAGATTTTTTATTTTTATTAATAGTATTATAAATAAAAAAACAAGAGTTTGGCCACAAGTACCCTTCTTAGCCCTCTTTAGCAAAATTGTTTATGAACAATCTTAGAGCAAAAATTTTGAACCTTTCTATTATTTCAGGGCAAATTTGTTTTTGCTTTAGATATATTGATAGTGTTGTCTTCTTTTTCAAAAACACCAAAGCAAAATTAAATAATTTTTTTTGGTTATTCACTTATTGCAAAAAACATTAAATTTACTGTAGAAACAGAACCAAACTGTTGCATTCCATCTTTAAATCTTAATACAATTAGAAAAAACAATTCATCTTTCGTTTTTGAAATTTATAGAAAACTTACATTTACTGATACTGTAATTCCTTGTTATTCCAAACATTTGTTATTCTCACATCGTAGCTTAATTTAATTTCTTATTATTTAAACTTTTTAATTATCATTTAGAGCATGTTGTCTTTGAAAGAAAATAGTTCATAATTAAACAAACAGCGGTGAATAATCACTTTCCATTAACGCTTCAACATAATTATTACAAAATTCTTTTTCTACATTTTCTTTAAAACATCTTTATTCTTCTATTTTCGTCAATTGAAAAATTTCTTTTTCTATTTCTCATATTTTAAAAAACTATAATAGAAAAGTTGTTTTAAATTCTAAAGCTAGTCCTTCAACCTGTCTCGTACAGAATTAAAAACATTCACGAGTCTACAAGTTATCTTGTAATGACTGTAATGTAGTTTATATCGGTCAGACAAGACAAAGAATTAAAACCACAATTCCTAAACATGTAAGAAGAATAGAAAAGTATAAGAAATAGAGATCTAACCTACACTTTGTTTCTCTGCTTTTGTTTCTCATGTCCTTTCTTTCGGTCATTCCTTTTTCACCTTTCAGTTATTCTTTAAATTTATTAGAAGCTTTAGAAATTTTTAAATCTGCCCACAAACGTTCTATACAAAAATTAAATAACTAATTAAATTTTGATTGTAATATTTTATCTTCACTATTTTAATTTTCATTAGTTTGTTTATAATCTTGTCTCTTTACTTTTTTATATTAGTCAGTATTTGTACGTTTTTAAATTATTTTTTAAATCAAATGTTACACACTCTTTTAGATAATTTTTTTTGTTCTTTTGTCAATTTTTTCAATAGCACCATTTGTTTATTTATATCTTTTTCTTTAAATTAATGAACAACTATTGTGCTAAAAATAATGTTTTATTGTATTTTTAGTATACATTTTTATTTTTTTATGTTTTTAATTTATTATTGACAAAAGTTTGGTAAGTTTTTTTTATTTTTTTACATTATTATTTATGGACTGATGATAAAACATAATTTCCGAAAGCGCTCTACCTAGCGCTTTATTTGTATATTTAAACTCACACATTTTAAGAATTAATAAAAATTCTTTAATCCTCTTTTATCATCAATCATTTTATTAACAAGAGGATTATTTCAATAAAATTACCCACTTTTGATAATAATAATAATAATTACCCTTGTTCTATTACATCTCCAGCTGCTAAAAATGTCTCTTTTCCTCTTGGATTTTTCTTATCAACACCTGCACAAGTTGTTAACTACCGCTTTGAAAATTCTTAATTAAACGATAATTGAGTGATTATTAATGTGAACTGATGCTTATTCTGACAGTATAATAATTATTTTCTAATTCATGTCAACGGTAAATTCAAATCGGACATTCCAAACATATTCGAGACGTGTGTGTTATATATAACAGGAAATGTTATAAGGGCATAATGTAACACAAGACAAAAAATATTTAAGACACTAATTGTAAAGCAAATTTTTTGTACTAATAAAGTGTAAACAGCGATTTTTCGATGATTTTCGACGCATGAAAAGACTGCTTTCCCGCACTGAGGTGTTTTCATCAGTCTTACCATCCCATTAATTAATAAACAAATTTTTTGAGTGAATTATTTTGTTTTAAATTGTTGGTTTTTTTTCGTTGGTTTTTACCTAACTATCTCAGGACGAAAAATTTCCCGCATTTGCACTCTTTTCGCTCGTGCTGCAAACAAAAATTTATCTTCCCAAATAAATTAGGTAAAAATTCTAATTTTATTAATAACTTGTTTACAAATTTATTGTTGTCTCAAATTGTAATTAGTGATAAGAGTAAAAACATTTATTTAATAATGTGAACAGAGTGTTTTTCAGTGTATATTCATTTAATAGAAAAATATTTTATTAAAATACACGCATGATTACCTTTCAGTCAAAGTGTCTGAAAATGCTAGAAATGTATTTTTTCAGTGTGAATATCTGAAATATCTGAAAATTATTACAGAACTGTCAGGAAGTAACCATTTCGTTTTTTCCCTTGAAATACCTAACTATATTCTGATAGATTTCTCAACTCACACATCTTGTTACTGTTTTAACACTCTTTTTTTTCGTTCTTTTACCATTCTGGTATAAATACCAAATCAGTCTTTAATTTCGTAACTCCTGGGACATTTTTCCTTTGCAATAGCTGCCACCATACTTGTCTGATTTCAACCACCACGTCTGAAAAGTACCTTGGGGCACAGTGGAATGCAGCTATGTTATAAATGCTGTATCATTATTCTTTAATTAAATTACGTTGTTTTATAACAAGTTTTTGAGCCACTTTGAAAATTAATGCTATTAATTTATAAGTCATTCACTCGCGTGATCCTCGACCATAATCACCATCACACGGCGGACATAATTAAAGAATTAATCAAGAGAAAAGGAAAATATTATTTTATTAAATATCAAATAATGGAGGGCTTTCCACTATGAAAAATGAAACAACATACACAAAAGACTTATTATTAAATTATAGTCGAATGAGAGGAAAAAAAGTAACGACGGAAGAAGGCGAGAATGCCCTTCGATGCATGATGAATTGCCCAGACGATGAATTAGCTTTTAAACGGATTGGGAATTTGGAAGGGGTGCAGTTTAATAAATAAGACGGAAGTTGAAGATTTGTGCAAGGGAAAACATGCATAAATTAAGAAAAAACGGAAAGCGAGGGATGAAATTCAATAAAGGAATACACAAAAAATAAGAGAATTAGAAATTAAAAAAAATATATTTATCTACAAATGCAATAGATAATAAAACCTATTATACCACTGATCAATTCTATAAAATATATCAATGCGATAAAAATTTTATATATTATTGTACCACGAAAGGTGAACATCTTAAGACGTTTTCCGTTTTTAAAATACTTCTGTAAATTTTCCGAAATCCTTAAATTCAACAAGAAATCTATATAAAATAAGGGAATTGATAGAAAATTTTGTTTTTTCTACACTAGAAATTTCTGTGTCTAATTATCATGAATTACTGAAATTATCATAAATTACTATAAATTACAAACATTTAACTCAATCTTTAAAAAATCCTCAATTTTTTTTAAAAATCTTTGTTATTTTTGTGTAAATCCTTCAAAATTTTTAACTTTAATATTAAATCTACGTAAAATAAAGAGAACTGATGGGAAATTCTGCTCCTTGTACACCAGAAATTCCTATGAGTCTAATTATCATGAATGACAAGAATTAGTATAAGTTACCATAAATTACAAGAATTTTTTCGTAATCTTTAAGAAATCCCTGAAAAATCTTTGTAATACTTATGTAGCTCTTCCAAAATCGTCAAGTATAACAAAAAATCTACGTAAAAAGAGAAGGATTGACGAGAATTCCTGCTCCTTGTACACCAGAAATTCCTGTGTGTTTAGTTATTAAGAATTACAAGAATTACCATAAATTACTAAAGGTTACAAGAATTTTTCTGGATGTAATTCTTAAGAAATCACTAAATAATGTGTGTTCGTTTAAAAAAAAACTCGTAGCAAGCCATGACATTGTTACGTATGTCGTACATGATCCCATACAACAACCTCCATGACAACAAAATTTTTATTATTTACATTATTCGTGTATTGTTGGTTGCCTACTATACAATTTTATCCGTCACAAATTATCCTAACCTAAAAATGTCTCCTCTTCCCGCCAAAGCGGGCTTGGTCTTGGTGTGTTTTTGTGTGGTTGCCTTCGTGGTGTTTTAGTTTTTCAAACATTCGTTATTTTATTTATCAGTATTTTTCAATACTAAATTTTGTGTTTTCCTTGATTTGTAATCATGGTGTATACCAGTGAACAAAAGACTTTTTTGTTGGAAAGTTATTTCCGAAATGGAGAGAATGTTAACGGTGTTTGGAAATATTCAATTCAGCCGTGCCTGGAGGAGTTTCGTGACGTTGTTGTTGTGTATGAAGGGTTTAAAAACACTCTCCACCGAAGTGTGAATCTGTTCCGTGAAATTGGGGCCATTACACGTAAAGAGGACAGTGGATGACCAACTAAACGAACAGATGAAGTTATTCATGCTGCACAAGAGATTCTACAGCAAGATCCAGAAATGTTGATTAGACATCTGTCTCAGCAAGTTGAACTTTCTGTTAGTACATGTCATAAACTCCTACGAGAAGATTTACATATGTACTCTTATCGTCTCCAAGCCGTTCAAGAGTTACGACCCGTAGATTTTCCTAGAAGATTGCAGTATTGTCAGTGGTTTTTAAATAACATTGCAAATAATAATGAATTCCTTCAAAAAACTTCCTTTACGGATGAAGCGTGGTTTTACCTGTCCGGCTACATGAATTCACAAAACATGAGAATTTGGGCAACAGAACATCCTTATGAAATTGTAGAAGAACCTCTCCATTCACAAAAAGTAGGTGTTTGGGCAGCTATCAACAGTTTTTGTAGGTAATAAATGAATATATTTATAAAAATGTATTTTTGTTCTAATTGTCGAAAAGTAAGGTTATGAGATCTGTCAGTTTGACAAGTGTGTAAACGATTAATCACAGACATACAAAACAATTGTTTTTTAGTTTCAAAGCACTCTAGAGTTTTTTTTTTTAACACACGATACTTATGTAAGTTTTTCAAAATTTTTAAGTCTAATAATAAATCTAAAAACAAAAGAAATTAATAAGAAATCCTAATCTTTGTACACCAGAAATTGTGCCTCATTATCATGAATTACAAGAATTACTATAAATTACAAAAAATTCTGTAATTCTTAAAAATCTTCTGAAAAATATTTAAAAATCTTTGTAATACTTGTGAAAATCCTCAAGTCCAATAAGAAATCTACGTAAAAAAAAGAATTTGATTGTAAATCCTGCTCTTTGTACACCAGAAATTGTGTACAGGTCATATTTGAATAAGTAATCCACCTAAAGTAATGCAAATAATAACTGCAATTATTTGGTGGTTTGCTGGAGAAGACGTTAAGCCGTCGGTCTCAGCCATCAATAGTCATTAGGTCAGGTCAAAAACTGTAGAGGCGACTTGGCTTCTGCGTGAAACATTACCACAGTAAAATTATTTATTTTACATTAATTACTATAAATTATACAATAAATTAATTAAGTTTTTAAAGATTTTACACGTGTATCTAGATTTACCAAACGAAAAACATTCTAGATCTAAGTACTTGTATCGCAAATTTTATAAAACAGTAATATAGAAGTATTTTTTTTTTGTATACACAACAAAATTTATTAAGAAACAAGATATAACTTTAATAATATGATTTTTTTAATTCATTTATAAAATTAAAAAATCTGTTAAATCTACTTTAATACAATATATGTATATATGACTACATTTATAGATCCACATTTATATCTATCTATATATATCGATCTAGATCTACATATCAAAATTGCTCTAAAATTTTTCTAGATTTTTACTATATGTATTATAAAAAATCTTGAAGCAAACATCTACATTTTTTAAAATTAGTGTATTTACCACTCAGATCATCTAGATCTGTTATTTATCACAATTTGCTATATTTTTTACAAAAATAAAAACTTTCTAGATCCATTTATAAAAAAAATATTTATCAATTGAGTTGTAAAAATAAAAGCTTTAAAAACACTTAAGTAAACAAATTAATAGAAAAATATATACATCCAAATATTTTTTCAAAAATAATTCTAAACTTTTTTATTCCAAAGATAGATTTTTTGGAAAAAACATGTCACTATGTAAAAAAAAAATTGAATAATTTTTAATAATTTTATTAAGCATAGATAAAAACACTACAATACATATTAAATACACTATTTCTATTTATGACATCCCTAAACTCTAAAAAAATAGTTAGTTATAATAGAAGTAATTTATAAAACTAAAAAAAATACCTTGTGGTTTCTGTCTTTGACTAAGGCGAACGAAGCATTTCTCGTGGAACTTCATCGCCTCCTTGAGCCAAAGCAGTCATAATAAAGCTTGCCAAAACAAGGGTAGCAAAAGTAGCAATCTTTTAAAAAATAAATGAATCACGAATTACATATATACAATTTTTTACTCACTTTCAAGTATTTAAACATTGTTATAATAGCTTCGAAACAAACCTGATTTTTTAACAAATTTGACTTGGCTTATATATCAAAAAATTTACATTTTTAACTGATTAGAAAAATTGTTTTTAAAATTTGTAACCTTCAGACGGGGCGATTCATGTTTGAATGTTTTAATAGACAATGAGTAAACAAAATGTGTTTTTATTTTTTGTTTACTTATTATAAATGTATTTAAAATGCATTATAAAAAAAATTGTATTTATGTATAACCTGTTTTTACATAAAACAATAGTCAATGCTATTTTAAAAATTTTGTTAGCTGTTTTAAATTACAGTAAGAAATAAAACAATTTTTCTCAAAAATTAAGTAAAAAATGATAAAATATTAGCATTTGAAGTTTATAGAAAAGGTTTCTGGGTAGATTAAAAAATTTCTAAAGCTTTTAAAAAATTTAATGACTTATTTTAGAATTATCAGTAGAAAAAAAGAAATAACCAGGAAAAAAAACATAAAAAATAAAAGCAGATAAAGTGTTACTTGCATTTATATTTTCGTAATGTTTTATTGTCCTCTCTACGTTTAAGAATTCTGGTTTTAATCCTTCGTCTTGTCTAAACAATATAAACTGCATTGTAGTCATTACAAGATAACGTGATCTTTGTTGTATACGAGATAGGTTGACAGACTACCCTTAGAATTAAAACAACATTTATATTACTTTTTTAAAACATAAGAAATAGAAAGAGAAGTTTTATGTATGCATTTTGAGACATCTGGCAAAGAAAGAAATAGACAAGACGGGAGGACGTATATATGCATTGTTCATAGATTTCAACAAAGCTTTTGACAGTGTGAATAGTAAAAAAATATGGCAGTATCTTAAAAAAAAGGAGTGTAAGTGGTTCGTAAGCAAAATGGAAGAAATTTACGAGAAAACTATTAACCAAGAAAAAGTAGGCAAAGAAGTAAGTGAAAGTTTTTGGACAAATAAAGGTGTCAGACAAAGCTGTCCATTAAGTCCTACACTATTCTTAGCATATATGGAAGATGTAGATGAAGTCTTAAAAAAAGCGCAAGTAGGAGGGATAGTTGTAGGCAGAAAGGTGTGGTCTCTGGCGTTTGCAGATGATTTAGTAATTGTAGCAAAGAGCAAGAGTGAAATGAAAGAAATAATAAAAGTTATAGAAAGATATGTAAGAAACAAAAAACTCCAATAAAACAAAAATAATGGTGTTTGGAAAGAAAGTAAGAATTGAAAAAGAAGATGAATCGGGAAGAAAAAATATAGAACAAATAAAAGAGTTGAAATATTTGGAATACGTATTAAATAGTAGTATGATACATAAAGAACGAATAAAGAAAGTAGTCAAAAAAGCAAACAAAGCAATGGGAAGTGTCTGGAGCTTGGGAGAACGTAAATTTGGTGAAAATTTTAAAAGAAGAATGATGATGTTTGACAGTTTGGTGAAAAGTATTGTAATGTATGGGGATGGAAGGAATATAAAGAAATTAAGCGTGTGCAAAAAAAGTATATCGTGGGCTTAGAACTACAACTAGGTATCTTGAAAAGTAGCTTTTAACTGAGCAACTACCGATACCCACTTGTAATAGTACAAATTACCCTGATGAAAGAGATGCCTGTTTAGAACAACGGAGATTGCGCAGGAATGGAACAACGCACGACTTATCTAGTTGTATCATTAAAAAGAGCTAACGTAGTGAATTATCCTCTGGTGTTATCTGGAGTTATCTAGTTGTAGTTCTAAGCCCACGATATAAAATAGATGTTAGGGTTAAATAAACAAACGCTAGGGTACATAGTAAGAGAGAAAAATTGAGAGTGGCAACAGGAAAAAGAGCGGTAAGATTTGAGGAAAATCTAAGAATGCGACATAAATGCAGAATACTACAACAGTGCTGCGCTAAAATTAAAATAGCAAATGGTACTGTTAGGTGGATAGAACGAGATGACTACTATGAGAAAAACGGGTATGAATGTGCAGAAATTGAAAAAATAAGAGAAGGAAGAAGAACAATACAAGAAGAAATAAAACAAAGAAACGTTGACATAGATAAACAGGAAAAAATTGCCAGTATAAAAAAAACAATGTGGAATTCAAAATATGCCCTGATTGTTACCACCGAACTGCCAAAATATCTAGATAAAATAAAAAGTAAAAATAAAAAAAATGGTTGCAAGATACAGATGTGGTAATGAAGAAAGGGAAAATACATTTTGGAGAGAAGATTGGGAAAGAATATGTAGATTATGTAGAGAAGAAAAGGAGACGATAAAGCATTGTTTGTCTGAGTGTGTAGAGTTAAGAATGTGCGAGTATGGAAGGATAAAAGTTCTAAACGAAAATGGAGAACAGAAAAAAAGGATAAAAAAGTTACGTGTGCTAGAAGAAGATTGGAGAAGAACTAAATTATTTTGTTAAATTAAAAAGATTGTATAAAAATAATATATATAAACACTCAAATACATACGACTGTAAAGCCAATTGATTAGGCAATAAAGGCATTAAAAGTAACTAACTAGAAAAAGAAATTATGCCAAAAAAAAAGATAAAAGAATAGAAAAGTTTTAAAAGAAAAGACGTAGAAGGAGAATTATTGTAATATGTTAAAGTTGAGTTGTTTCTGATTTTATGTCTATTCGAATTATGTCTATTAAATAGAAACATCGACCTGGTTGTAGAATTAAAAAATACAGTTTTTAAACGGGCTCAAAATTTGGACATATTTCTATGTATTTCTCAGACTGAGGGAGACCCTTAAGTCAGGTAATGGAAACTGATTATTCAGTGCTATCTGTTAAATGATCAGCTGTTCTATTCAAAGACAACATTAAATGTTTAACTGAAAACACTATTTCAAAAATAAAAAAAATTCAAAAATTGTAGGAAAAAAAAATCGAAATAAGAGTGTAGTAGGTATATGAATTTAGTCGAATATTTGTATGTTTAAAAATGAATTCAGTGTGTGTTTGTATCTAAGACTGGTCGCATATCTGTCTGTAGCGGTGTGTGCCTTAGCATCCTCTATGTCTGATGGTCCCAATCAATCTCGGATTCGTCAAATACGCCGTCGGACCACTGACTAACAGACATACATTATGTGCATATAATCCGGTCGCCGTCGCCGAAACACACACACCGACAAAAACGACGGTCTTTTGTTCGAACCGCGCACTTCTTTTGTCAAGCCGCCTCGTAACTGGTTAATTCAGATAGTCGAGAATGTTAACTTCTTCCAAAACGTTAATGGGAGGAGGCGGCGAGTCTTCTGTTTTAGGACCGTCCGTACTGATTTAATTTTTAGCTTTAACCCTCTGCTCTCTCTACTATTCGATCAAAACACTTTTTGCCATATCGGCATCGCATTCCACACGGCTAGATGACGATGGGACGCTCATAACTATACGGCTTTTATGGAATAACTATCGAGAAAATATTTTTTTCAGATTTTTCGTTTTACTCTAACATTAAATGATCAAATCACGTCAATACATACATAAAAATTATTAAATACAAGTACTTTTTTTTCTAAACAAATAATCAAAAAAAAAACTACTAGTTCATGGTTGATGAGTAATAGCGTTCTGCATTTTCTCTGAATCGTGAGTGTTAAGTTTGCAAATCTAAATTGAAATTCCTTGATTCAACTCTACCTAAACATCTTATAAAAATTAATCAACAACACAAATTTTTCTCCTACAATTTTTTTTACATCTTTGTATCTATAGCAACAATTGAAAATTAAGTTCTGGTAAAACTGGTGGTTGTTATAGCAATGTACCAATGGTACAAATTCAAAAATCGCATGCAACACAACACCAACTGTCTAAAATTATAAGCATTCTGCATGTATTCTAGAATATATAGTAGCTTAAATTCTAGAATTTATTACAATTTAAATTTACAAAAATATTAGGTAATCTTTTTTCTAGATATATAAAGTAATCAGCCATCTAGACAAATTACAATGTAAAAAACACACTTTTAGATTATCTAGATTTACCTAAAATTTACTACATCTAGATCTAAAAATATTACTTTTAAAGTCACCAAAATAATTACTCAAATTATGGTAAATAATTTTCTTTTGTTCAAACTAACCTAAATATCCTAATTAATAACTGAAATTTTTTTAAATATTTTTCTTCTAGATCTATTCGTAACAATTCTACAAAAAAATATATTTTATTATTTATTAAAATATTAAAAATCAAATTGGATTTATAAAATGCTTCTAGATCTATTGATACCAAATTTGTTTACCTAAACTAGAATTACTTCAATTTACTTTATGGTGTTCTTTTAGAGATATCTTTAGAAATTTAACAAAAATATTTGAATTTGAATTAGTTTTATAAAAACTTTCTACAATTGTTTCAAATTTATTTAATCTTCTAGATCTACTTGTATTAAAAACTGTTACTAAAAATTTACAAAAATTATTAAATTTACTAGAATTTTCTTAAAAGATACAAATTATTGTAAAAAATCTAATTAAATCTAATTCAGATCTACCAACTGAAATGTGTCTAGATCTATAAAATAAAGAAACTTTCAAGATCTTCTAGTACATTTTTTTATTAACTAAACTCGTTTATTTTCATAACTAATTTATAGTTGGACAGCTAAAGGAAATATTTATAAACGATTTTTTTTAAAATAAACTTTCAGAACCGTATCAGTGCAAAATTTGAAAGTTTTCTTAAATTATTAATATATTTTAGTTTATAAAGTTTAAAATTGTAAATTTTTTAAATTTTAAAACGTTTTGAATTAAAAATTCTAGAAAAAATCGATGTTGACTAGAAGAGAAAAAAAAAGCAAAGAAATCTTTTAAAAAAGTTTTCAGAATGATTTGAGAAACGACTTTTGGTAGAAAAAAAGTAAAAAAAAATTGAAATATGTTGGTTAAAAGAAAGAAAAAAAAATGTTCTAGAGCAACATAGAAAAAATCTATCTAAAATAACAAAAAAGAACAATATAAGAACAATGAATAGTAAAAATTTTAAACAAAGTAAGAACGACGTTTTTAGAAATAAACTAAAAATTCTGGAAAAAGTTGAAACAGTATAGAAGTAAATCAGTATGGACAGCTGATAAAAACTTGTCAAAAGCTAGCATCCCTTCAAGTAAAATGTGTAAGATGAAGCCACTAATTTTTAAATTTTTAGGCAACTGATAATACACAATTTTAATCTAAAGACCTATAACTGTAAATAAAATACTGTAAAAATTATTTCAATCGTTGTTTTACTTTTGTCTTTTGATGATTTATTACATAATTTACAGTTATGGCCCATTAGATTAAAATTGTGTATTATTAGTTGCCTAAAAATCTTAAAATCAGTGGCTCCATCTCACACATTTTAAGTGAAAGAATGCCAGCTTTTGACAAGTTTTTATCAGCTGTCCATACTGATTTATTTCCATACTGTGATTTTTAAAAAAATGAAGTAAATGACAGAATCTAGAAAAACAATTAGAAAACAAAGAAAAAGCAAACATTTTTAAAAAATATATAAAAGAACAAATATTTCAAATAACCAAAAAAAGGGTTTTCAGAAAATTCAGAAACAACTATTTATAAAAAAATAGGAAAAAACCGAAAGATGTCTGAAAAAAAAAATTAAAACAATAAGAAAAAATCTACTTAAAAAAATGGTTTTAGAAAATTGTAACAAACGACGATCAAAAAAAAAAGAAAAACAGTATATTCCAGAGACGGTTAAAATTGTCGTTTAAAAGACAATAAAATAAAATAACAAAATCTAGAAGAAGAATTAAAACACAAATAAATAAACATTTATAGAAAAGATATAAAAGAAAAGATATTTTAAAAAATAAACATTTTTTTTTCAAAACGACTATGGACAAAAACGATTTTAATTGAGTATTTAAACAAAAAGTATCTACCTAAAAGTACAAAAAAAGGTTCTAAAAGAATGTAACAAACGACGACTGAAAAAAAAAACAGTAAATTTTAAAAAAAGAATAAAAATGTTGTTTAAAAAAATGATAGAATCTAGATGAACAATTAAAAAACAAAGTAATATAAAAAAGATTTTTTTCAAAAAGCTTATTAAAACACTCCAACTAAAAAAGAATCAGGCGAAGAAAAATCTTATAAAAACAGAAAACAATTTTAGAAAAGCTTAAAAGTGACAGTTGTAAAGAAAAAAACACTAAAATTTTAGGAAAACAAGCAAAGACTTTGAGAGAAAAGAAAAAACAAAAGAAACTTAGACGAGTTTTGCAAAATGGCAACTAGAATAACAGAAGAATATACTAGGGTTGGTTCGAACATTTAATGGGTAAAAGATTCGCCACTTAACGGTAAACAGGTGCAGATTTCAGTGTGATTTCTATGGGCATCAACTAAGAGCCCCGTTTGCTACCAAGAAATCAAAAATTGTTTTTTTCAAGCTTCTTTTTTATTATTTTTTTTATAATAGTAGTTTTCTTAAATTTTATTTTCTGATCGTTTTCCATGTTTTGTTAATTTATAAACAGAGTTTTTCTAGCTTTTTTAATCGTTTCGAGTTTTTTTAAAATCGATTTTTGCTCTGTTTTTGATTTTAAAATATCTTTTTTGTTTTTTATAATTTTTTTAATTAGCTTTCTTGAATTTACCAAATTTTATAAATTTAAAATCATCAAACCTAATTCTAATAATCTCAAAATTGTTAGATTGTCGTAATGCAAAATTGTTAATTGTACAGTTTTTTCTTATTTTCTTTTTTTGCAAATTTAATTGTCCTCTCAAAGCAATTCTCTGAACCGCCTGTTTTAAATATCAAATTCCCCTTTTGATGACCCATTTCAGCGTCACTTCCGCCGGCTCCAATCGTTTGATCACTCCCAAATCATTCAATAACAAGCCAATTTTCAGAAAAATTCAATTTTATCAAATCCTGCCGTCATCCGAAACTCACCAAATAAAATCTCCAAATTACTTAATTGCACTCTGAAATGTAAAAAAACCCAAAACTAATCACATAATTAGATCAATAAATCGGCATTTTTACGACTTGTTTAAAACCTCAATCATTCCATGTAAATTTCATTAAGGGCCCTCTTCTCTCTCTCTTTTATTTAATTAATCTCCTCTTTCCCCTCTCAATTCTTAACAACTCCAAACTCCGGCAAGTGTTTTCGATATTAATATTGTTAGGAATAGTATCACGAAAGCATGTGTTTTGAATTTTTTGTCGCCTTGAGACATGTGTGGATGAGTAAAAAAAGCGTTTTTATAAGGCCACTGCTCCGTAATTTAAGAGAGATGTTCGAGTGTTTGTATGACGTCGTGCCACTGGTTTTGAGACTGTGACAATGTTGGATTTTTGAGAGGGGCAAAAAGAGAAGATGTTTTTGCGTTATTTACTGTTTTTCTGATGGATGCAACTGTTTTTTGTTAGGTGTTTTTAGAATTAATTGGGTGGGATGGGTATATAAAGTGTGGCGTTAAATATTAAATGGATAATTACAGGTTTGGGAATTTTTTTGGGACTCTTTTAGGTTGGTAGATTTTAAATTGCAATAGTGACACAAAAAATAATTGGTTGGGAAGTGAATAAAATTAAAAATTTAATTGACAGAATGGATTTTAATTGATGGCACTGATAGATTTATTAAAAGTTCTAAAACTTTTTCGAGAAATATATTACAATTAAAAACAAGAAATAACAAAAACACAAAACAAAAAAAAACAAAATAGAGCAGCTGTTTTAGATAACTGTAACCATTAAGATGTATTTGATGATTGTAAAATGTCAAAACTGTCATTTTAGTGTTCTTTCGCAAATAATTTAGCAGAAAACTCTGGTAAAAGTGATAAGTAGTAGTAACCGACTGTATAGTATTTCTGTCCAAGTTTTGCCCACCATAAACATTATTGTTATTGGAGTTAATTAGGGTCCAACCCCAAACATTTACAATCGGTGATTCTTTTCAACAGCAGATGGTCCATTGCCCTTGGCTTAAGATGCTTTTAAGGGTTATATTTCTCCAAAAGATAATACTTTTCATCATATACATTTACCTAAACATTCCAACAGTTTGAAAGAAATAACGAACTTAAGCAGGCACGTGGTTTATTTGTGAATTAAAAAATCTGCTGTCGCATTGATCATTAATGAACTAATCAATAAATCGTTATTCAAATGTTCAATGGCGATCCGAAATCAAAAAAAGGAATGAAATAATGAACTTTCCTGTTGCAAAATTCGTCGTACACAGTAACTAATGTTACCTAGAAAACAGATTAAAGTTTAGTACCTACTTTCCAAATATTCTAAGAAGGTACAGAATTACCTACCAGATATTCTTAATAGGTATTTGTTTAGAATTGTTTACACATGGCTAGGGATGGAAATCATAGAATGAGGGTGAATTTTAAAAATTTTAAGTACTAATTAGGTATTAATGCTTACGTAAAGAAAAAACTATAACTAAAAACACACATAAAGTATATTATACTGTAATAGTATTACAAATATACATGAAATACTAGTTTTAAACTACAAGTTTTACACTACATAAAATCAGTAATATATAATGAATAGCCATCATTAATACAAATATAATAATAATTAACTAAATATTTAAAGTAGCAACAGAACATAATATTCTAATAATATTTTTAATAAATGCTAATGAAAATTAAACACATTTTTTGTGCCATAATATCCATTCATTTATAAAAATCATTTAAATCATAGTAGTAAAAATTTAAATTTTGTAAGCGGTATAAAAATATTAAATAAACAAGGAATTGTTAATAGTAATGAATGGATCAAGCGGCGAAGAATACAATTTACCCAAAGATTCTATATTTCCGCGAGGAGAATAAAAACAATATTTATTTAGATGAAACCCACTGTGACACCTATGATTTTATAACCAGGAAAGAAAAATAAATCCTTTTTTTAAATATTGTTGAACTATCAAATTTAACAAAAAATATATCAAACCTTATTGGTTTGACCACCGACCTGATATTAACCACGTCGTGTTCAAAACTAGTATTGAAAACTGCTTTTATAAAAAAAGTGGTCATATTATTGGACATTTATTGCATCTTATCATTCACATCTCGATAAAAAAAAATCCTAAACAATACACCGGAAAACTGAAATAGTTAACCTAGATAATAATAGTTATAAATGAAACTGCAGTATAAATATTTTGCAACAGGTAAGTTCATTATTTCATTCCTTTTTTTGATTTCGGATCGCCATTGAACATTTGAATAACGATTTATTGATTAGTTCATTAATGATCAATGCGACGGCATATTTTTTAATTCACAAATAAACCACGTGCCTGCTTAAGTTTGTTATTTCTTTCAAACTGTTGGAATGTTTAGGTCAATGTATATGATGAAAAGTATTATCTTTTGGAGAAATATTACCCTTAAAAGCATCTTAAGCCTAGGGCAATGGACCATCTGCTGTTGAAAAGAATCACCGATTGTAAATGTTTAGGGTTGGACCCTAATTAACTCCAATAACAATAATGTTTATGGTGGGCAAAACTTGGACAGAAATACTATACTTTCCTATCAATAAAATTTCAAATACTATTTTTTAATAGAAAATTAGTAAAAATTTTAAGATTAAATTATTTATTTAAGAGAATCTCTACATAAAAGTGATAGAAACCGAAGACGACAATAATTTATAAAAGAATTTGAAGCTGATAGCAACAGTTTAAGAACAGCAGAAAGTTAAAAATGACAGTTTACAAAATCCAAGTCAGACTAGGATATTTGGGGCTTATCGAAATATGATTCCTAAAAAAGCCCACTAATTTAAAAATATATATGTCGCAGCCACTTAATGAAAAAAAATTTTATAGCAAACTTTATAAAATGTGCTTTGGAGTTTCCATTTTTATAAACTGTTGCTTACGGTCCTCTGTTTTTGTAATATGTCATATTAAATGATTAACAAAATAAAAATAAAATGTCGCCAGTTAATTATAATTTTTATAAAATGCTTTTTTGGAATCAAATTTTATAAAATGTGGTCTACAGTTTCTAATACTATCCGCGTCAAAATAAACTGAACACCAAATTTTGACATTGACAAAAAGAATTGTGTAAACTGACCATTACATATTTTTTTGACAATTCTTTAGTAATGTATGTAACGTTGGGAAATGTGAGGTTAGGAAAGCCAAATCATCATAAAGGTTGCTTTACACATTTTTTTCTGTCAAGGTCAGAATTTGGTGTTCAATTTATTCTGTCGCGGATAGTATATATATATACCGGGTGTAAACGAAATTAGGCTCACTCCATTTTTTAATAGTATTTTTTAAAATAGAAAAACGAAACTTAGAAAACTTATTATGTTAGAAAATCTCCATTAATTGAATAAAAAATAAACTTTTTATCACTTTCGGTTTTACCGGAAACGACCGTAACTTTGGATTTTTAAATAGAACACTATACATATTTTTGTATTTTTGAAATCTACATTAAATTCTGAGTGTAATAGACTACTTTTTATAACTTTCCGAAAAATAAATTTATTTTTTTTGTAATTTTTTTTTATCTAGAAAGCTGTGATGGTTAAAAAATAGTTTTAAATAATGTAAGCAACCATTAAAAAATAAAAGCTGTATTATAAATGCTCTAGATTAGAAAATACAAGACTTTTAATTAAATGAAATTAGTTTTTCCGGCTTAACTATTTTTTTTCAAATGGAACAATAGTGGCTCATCCGACTCTTTAATTTCATTTTTTTTTGTGAATTTAAAGATACCAAAATTTAAAAAATCCATTCACCACTTTTTGTAATATTTACAAAAACAATTTAGAGAAAAACTCCAAAAATGTTTACTGAAAAAAAATTTAAGCAAGCTGTGCACTAACGTCAAAATTTGACTAAAGTAACAGTTTAAGCTTAACGGCCGTATTTTTTATTTTGTTGTTTGTGTAAACATATTGTCAAAATGCCAGTGTATTCAAAAAATGAAAGAGTTGATATGCTGCTTGTTTATGGAGTGTAGGAAAAATTCTGTTCAAGCAGCAATGGTTTATCGAAATCGGTATCCCAACAGACGTCACCCATCACGTCATTATTTTAGCAACCTTGTGAAAAAATTTAGAGAAAGGCCTGATTACGTTGAAGAAAATTTTATTGTCGATGAAGACACAGAGATTGCTGTTTTAGCGTGGGTAAATATGCACCCAACTAAATCTTTGCGAGAAATTGCCACGGACTGCGATATAAGTCATCAGTCAGTATGGAAGATTTTAAAAAAACACAGATACCGTTCTTTTAAATACAGTTTACACCAACATCTCCATGAAAACGATGATGAAAGACGATTGAATTATTGTAACTTTTTTTTGGAGCAAATGGGTGAAGATCCATTGTTTCCTAGTTGCATCTTTTATACTGATGAGAGTCGTTTCACTAATAATGGCGTTTTTAACAGAAATAATACACGTTTCTGGGCTCAAAGAAATCCCCATCTTTTAAGAGAAAACAATTTTCAAGAGCGTTTTGGTTTTAATGTTTGGATGGGTATTGTTGGACAACGACTTATTGGACCCATTATTTTTGATGGACATCTGACTGGACAAAGATATTTAGAGTTACTCCAAAACGAAATAGAAGAATTTATAGACGACTTACCAGTGTTTGGAAGATTATATTATCAGCAAGATGGAGCACCATCTCACAATTATAGACCAGTCGTTGAATATCTGAACCACAATTTTGAAAATAGTTGGATTGGTACTAATGGCCCTGTTAGGTGGCCCGCTAGATCTCCTGACCTAACCCCGCTAGATTTTTTTTTGTGGGGTCATATTAAAAATGAAGTATGCAGAATTCCTGTTCAAGATCGTCAAGATCTAGAAGCCAGATTGAGACACAGTATTGCACAAATTACTGCTGAACAATTGCAAAACGTTATCACAGAAACTATAAATCGCGTTCAAAAATGTCAGGAAGAAAACGGAGGACATTTCGAACATTTGCTGTAACAATAAAATTTTCATCGAAAACGTTTTTTAATTCCATATTTAATTAATCTAATAATAATAGCACCAATGTGTATTATAAAATTTCTTTTCACAATAAATGAGTTACGACGTAATAAACCATTACGTCGGTTACATTTTCTATTTTTTTTTTAATTGTTTTTGTAAATATTACAAAAAGTAGTAAATGGATTTTTTAAATTATGGTATCTTTAAATTTACAAAAAAAAAATGAATTTAAAGAGTCGGATGAGCCACTATTGTTCCATTTGAAAAAAAATAGTTAAGCCGGAAAAACTAATTTCATTTAATTAAAAGTCTTGTATTTTCTAATCTAGAGCATTTATAATACAGCTTTTATTTTTTAATGGTTGCTTATATTATTTAAAACTATTTTTTAACCATCACAGCTTTCTAGATAAAAAAAAAATTACAAAAAAAATAAATTTATTTTTCGAAAAGTTATAAAAAGTAGTCTATTACACTCAGAATTTAATGTAGATTTCAAAAATACAAAAATATGTATAGTGTTCTATTTAAAAATCCAAAGTTACGGTAGTTTCCGGTAAAACCGGAAGTGATAAAAAGTTTATTTTTTATTCAATTAATGGAGATTTTCTAACATAATAGGTTTCCTAAGTTTTGTTTTTCTATTTTAAAAAATACTATTAAAAAATGGGGTGAGCCTAATTTCGTTTACACCCGGTATATATTTTTTTTGAGAATTTTGGTTGTAATATTTATAAAATGACTCTTGCAGTTTCCATTTTTATAAATTGTCGCTTATGGCTCCCAGTTTTTACAAAAAAATACAAACATAACTTCTGATTTTGATAAATAATAATAATAATAATAATAATAAAAGTGTTATAAGAGGCCTCTGGTAAAAACAAATTTCTTATAAAATGTGTTTTACAAGAATTTCTAGTGTACTAAAATGCCAGTTGCAATTTCCATTTTTATAAGTATTGTCGTCTATGAGTCACAATTTTTCCAAAATTTTGCCTATGGCTTTTGGTTTTTATAAAAAAAGCTATAAATAAAATGCCTCTTTTTGAAGCCAATTTTTATATTAAAAAACTTTTATTGTGACAGCTAATTTTTTTAAAATAAATTTCTACGGTTTCTAATATGTTTTTTTTTACAAAAAGGCGATTTTTTATAGAAATCGTTATAAAATGCTCATTGCAAGTTTCCTTTTTAAGGTTTTGGCAAAAAAACTATAAATAAAATGTCTTCTGTTTATTCCGAGTTTTATAAAAATAGAAACTACATTTCTAGTATATTAAAATGCCTTTTGTAGTTTCTATTTTTATAAATTGTAGCCTATAATTCTCTGTTTTTATAAAAAAAACATAACTTACAATTTTTATAAAATATGAGCTAGAATTTCTAGTTCATTAAAATGTTTTTTGTAGATTTTTATTTTAAAAATTGTCGCGTAAAATGCCTTTGGTGACAGCTAATCTTTTATAAAATGTAGGCTACAATTTTTAATATATAAAAATGCCTCTTATAAGTTCTATTTTTATAAATTGTTGCCTACGACTATCAGTTTTTATAAAAAAACATCCTATTTTGATAAAAAAAGCAAAATATCTACGGTTGATTCTCATTTTTATAAAACGCTTTTATGACACCCAACTTTTTTTTAAATGTAAAAATTACTAATTTAAAAGTTCTGAAAAGCTATAAAGTCGACAAAAATACAAAAAAATGTTCTTCGAGTATAAAAAATAATTAATTTTGAAGCTAAAACACCCCAGTACTAAAGGACTTACAGAAATAATTCCGATGTGCCAGTCTAACCCTCTGTTGTTGATTTTTTTCTATAGATCTGTTGTACTAATTATACAGAGAGTTACAACAAAAATAAACAATTTCAGACACTCCCATTTCACATTTTTTTTATTTGTTCTCGATAGCCCCCTCTCTCCTACATCTCAAAACAGTTTTGTAATATTTTGGCCGCGTTTAGCCCAAGAAAACTGTCTTTTTGCACTGAATCTTAAATTTTGTTGTGGTAAAATAAAATTTTTTTGAGAGGTTGCACAAAAACGTTTGTGATATGTAAATTATTAGATATCTATAAAATCTGAAATTATAGTTTTCTTTAATACAATTTTGTATTTAAAAAAAAATCGAAAAGCTAGACCGGACCACCGAGGAAACTCTGCCGATGTGGCCGCCACATTTTGTTTTTTTCTTTAATTTTCCTTATGAGAGGGTCAGACATTTGCATTTAAGTGGAAGAATTTGTCAACTTTTATTTCGGTAATGGCGTCATTTATCGAAATGGACAGGAGATGTAATTGAAGAAGATGGTGTGAAAAGCAAGGGGATAGTAAAGCTCTTTGTTTCCTTAGAGAAAATTCATTTGAAAATCTTTCACATTATTGTCAAGTGAAGTTACATCCTGTGTGCGGTGCTTAATGTAAATATTTCTCACGGATCGAGCACATGTGGTTTTCTGTTATCACTTCACATGTGCATTTGATATGTACCATACTCACTCACCGAAACCTCATTAAAGTTTATTTGGGATGGGTTTAACCCGAGAGGATTGTCAAAGACTTACTTACCTCTTAATATTTGATTTTAAGCCGATTTGTAAACTTGTAGAATTACCTAATTATTTAAAAGAAAATTAGAGAGACCAACACTCAGTCACACATTACGTGTTGAACTTTCCCAACCCTAATAAACATATCATTACAAGCTAATAATAGGCGTATCCTTAGCCTTAATACGTTCTGACATATGTCTGATATACGAGGGACATTCACAATTAACATGAGAGAATTTTTCAAGAAAATTTTATTAAAACAAATCTTAGTTTTGTCGTATTTTCTACCTACAAAATTAAATAATTTTTTTTTTTATTTTATTATTAAAATTCTTTTTTGATGACAGTTTTATTCTAATTTGTGATACACTAGGTATAAAATTCGATCTGCACTGACAAAGAACAGATCCGTTGCAATTACTTGTCTACGCGACTAAATTTCAAAGAGGTATAATTTTAAAGTCATCAAGACACCATTTTCACACCGTTGGCTTATTGTAATTTGACATTTCCGTTTTTTATTAAATTGCCATTATATGACAGCGACACCGTGGACGATACGCTGATAGATAATGATGTTATCTTATTTGATGATTTTCTGATAAAAGAAACACTGATTTTTATTTCAGAAAAAAATTCTTTCAGAAAACTAGAAGTAAATTTTATTATTTCCTAAAGGCAAAATGTAATCATCATTTGGGTATAAATCGCTAAGAATTCGGGTAACACATCGTTAGAAAATCGAGAAATGAAAAAATTTAGTCTAATGTTCTATTTTTTTTCGTAAATATACAGAGAGTTTTATAGTTTCTGAATTTTCTGCACTAGTAATAATTTTGAATAGGTTGGTAGTCTTGCAATTGCAGTTTCATAACAAAATATTTTTATTTACAGTTGCCCGAAATCAAAAAAAATTTTTATATTATATTACTGATGTATGTACACTATTTCTAATTTTTTTTTCGGATTGTCATAACACCTTATAGACTTTTTAAAAACCACAATAATTCCACAAAAATCCAGAAAAATAGTGCTTAAGTAAGTTACACTAATTAAAAATACACTAATAAACTTAAGAGTCTCTCTCTCATAAATAAACGCTTAATAATGATAAACTAATTACTGTGATTTTTAAGAAAATCATAACGTTTCATAACAAACAGAAAAAAATAAAAGCAGTATTACCTAGACATCCAAAAAATACTTAAATACTATACTTATATGTGTATTTTGCGATTTTAAGAAACCTACATATATTACAACACTCATTTCTTTGCTTTAATGGTCATTATAGGACCTAATGTTATCAGTTTTCTAAAGCTGATGACTCGCTAAAAGAAAATATAAAACAACTATAAATATATGTACAACAATTAAAATTTGCTGACACTAAATTATCAAATAACTAACAGCCGAAAAAGACAGTTATTTTAAACCAAAATTTTTTCGAAATTATTGCTTGATGATTCCATTTGTTTTATAAACTGTCGTCTTCAGTCCCCCCATTGTTTTATAAATGTAGTTTTTAGCTCTCAGTTGTTTTATACAGAACCAGACTAATATACAGACTTACCGGAAATTTTCCGGTAGAATCTTTAGTACTGAGCTTCCCTATTTTCTACAACGTTTCGCTTTATTATATTTTTAAAGTATTCTCAGAAACTAAACTCGCAATTACAAAAGTAATTTTATAAAATCGAAATAAACAAGCTTTTTTATCAAAATCAGAAAATTTGGATTATTTTCAAATTAAAACTGGGAGTAAAAGAGACAATTGATAAAAATATAAACTGCAAAAGGCATTTTAATATACTAGAAGGTGTAGACGAAATTTTATAAAAATTGGTTGTAATAAGAAACATTTTATAAAAATTCAAAGCAACCACACATATTTTGTTGTTTTTTTTTTATCAAAATCAAACGTCATAAGTTTTTTTAATAAAAACTGAGAGTCACAAGCAACAATTTATAGAAATAGAAACTACAAGAGACATTTTAATGTAAACCACAGACATTTTGTTGCTTTTATATAAACTGAAAATTATAGACGACAATTTATAAAAATAGAATCTACAAGAGGCATTTTAAGATACGACAAATTGTACTTAAACCATATTTAAAAAAATAGCTATTATAAACAGAGGCATTTAATAAAAATTGGAATCAAATCGCTCACATTTTGTTACTTCTTTTATCAGAATCGGAAATTAATGTTCTTATTAATAAAAACTGAGAGTAATAGACAACAATTTATAAAAATAAAAAGTACAAGAGGCATTTTAATATACTTACTAGAAATTGTATAAAAATTGGATGTCATAAGAGGCATTTTAAGTCTAAGGGGCTGATTTCAAGTTGAAATACTACCGGTAGTATCGCAAATTTTAATACGTTTCCGTAGCAACAACCAATTACAACAGGAAATTTTATTAATTTTCTATGAAAACAAAGATACTACCGGTGTTATCTTAACTTGAAATCAGCCTCTTAGTCGACAATTTATAAAAATAAAATCTTTAATAGGCATTTTTGTAATGAAATACTTTTTTTTCTTCTAAATTTATAAATTAGTGGACATCTCTAAGAAACATTCCGGTTATTTTATTTAAAAAAATACTGATGTTAAATGTCCTCCGAAATATTGCCGCAGCAACAATTTGTACGAAATCTTATATATTTCTACTAATTTATAATCTACCTATGAATTGCTTTTGTTTTGTTTTATTTTAAAATTAAATCTGTTATATTTGATCTAATTTTTTGTATAATGTTGTTATAACAGTCTGGGTTAAAAATATTTTTCGAAGGCCGGTTTACAACCCTATCTTTCAGCGTCCATTTTGTCGATCGATTGTGACACAACCGGTGACAGCTTTAAGAGATATCGATAATATGGGCTGGCTGTTGATCGTTTTTCTTTTATTGTATAATTTTTTTTCCTTTTCTCTCTCTTTCTCTGTATCTATTCTTTTCGTTTCAATTGTTCGGCTCAAGCGGCTCGATGGTATGCGCGCACTTTTTTTCCTTCTCCATTATCATTATTATTATTATTAATGGCACGTTATAAAAAGAATGGTCCAGTTGGCGTTGGCTTTTTAACTTTTATATGCACGTATGAACACACTGATTGGCTACCTTGTATCGAAAACTACGATTTTCTACGCTTATTTAGGCACTCAACGGGAAAAATTACACAATAGCAAAATGATGCAATATACAGGGTGTTAATACAAATCAGCTGATTTATCAAAAATCGAACATTGCCCTACATCTACCCTTATTCTCTGTCTCTCTGTGTGTGTGAGTCATCCTAGTAGGCGTTGTCTTTTTCCCGCCATCATTTATAATCGTAGATTACCCTCCGATAAAAAGTTGGGGGGTGGATTTGCAAGAAGACACTTCGCTAACTGTGTTCTAATACCGGTTGTCTATCAGAAGGACGGATCTTGCGTCCATCGGCTTAGTTGTGCACTTAACGTAATCGTGTTCGATCGTGAACGCCCTGTATATCGACCCACCACCACCACCCCCTGGAGAACAGTGGTGCCAACCGAATGACAAACTAGCTAACTGTGGATCCGACAAGGCTAGCAAAAACTCTGCGGCAAAAACTACCAAGCAAAAACTTCCACGAAGCGAGCGAGGAATTCAGTATTGCAGCAACCGAAAAAGGGGGTGGATTTAGTTTTGAGCGGTATGAGAGGGTGAGGGATGTAGGTCAGATATTTGCATGGTGCATTTAAGTAAGGGAATTTATCAAATTTTATTTCGATATGAGAATATGCGACATATACAAAAATAGAGAATATTTCAAATATATGTATAATTATTTTTTTTTTACTAATTTATTTATTTATACATACATATATAAGTATTGTGGTAACTTAAATTTTATAGTGCAAAAGTAATTATTTTATTATTTTTAAATATTAGGTAATCCAATTTTTCTTTATTAAACTTGAAAAAGACAGTTTTTTTACCATATTTACCCTACCCCTGAAATCTATAATTAACATTACGCTTTAGCAACACTAGATGGCGTCTTCTAATTGCAAAATACCTAATATTGTTTCTAATTTAACGACTAAAAGTTAGGGAATTTGTTTAGAATTCTGTGACTATAAATTGGTAACAAAGTTTATTAGAAATAAAATAACTATTTTTTTTTAAATTTTAATAGATGCGCTTTTACTGAATACAACAGCCACATTTTGCTCCAATCTTAGCCACGAAAAACATAATTTCACTAATTTTAAAAAAAGGAAAAGCTAATTTATTAATTTTTAAAGACAAACATTTAATATTTTTTAATAATTTTCAAATTCATAAATATAAAAGCAACATTTTTTTAATATTAGAAAACAAAAATATAAATTTACTAATTTTAAAGCCTAAAAAACATTTTTATTAATTTTAAAAACTAGAAGTAATATTTTACTAATTTTGAAATCTACAAATGCGACTTTACAAATTTAAAAAACAGAGATTGTAATCAACAAACATTGCTTTTGTAGATTTAGAAGCCGGATGCTGTATTTTACTAATTTTGGAAGCAGAAAGTAATATTCTTTTACTAATTTTTAAATTAATAAACACAAAGGTAACATTTTTTTTAATACTGGAAAATAAAGGTAACAACTTTCTAATTATAAATCCTAAAAACGTAATTTTACTAATTGTAAGGGCCGATTTACAAAACGCATCTTTAAGTTTAATTGCAATTAAATAGTTAATTTGTGATTAAGAGTCAGTTTTAACCAACTAATACAAATAATATTCTTTTACAAATTTTTAAATTAATAAATACAAAAGCGACATTTTTATTAAAATGGAGAGCAGAAGCAATATTTTACTAATTTTTAAATCTAGTGACGTAATTTTCTAAATCTTATACACTACAAATTGACTTATTATTTCATATTTTAATATCGAAGCTTCGAAGCTTACCAATTTTAAGTCTGGAAAAGTAATTTTACTAATTTTAAGAAACGTAGTTAACATTCATTTTACAAATTTTAAATTAATAGATTCAAAAAATGCTAGTTTATTAATTATTAAAGTTCAAAAACAATATTTTTTTCTAATTTTGAAATCTGATAACGTAATTTTATTAATTTTATAAAAAGGATTAGTTTCATTGCAAGCCAGAAGGAATATTTTAATAATTTCTAAACCTGAAGACAATGTTTTTTACTAATTTTAAAATTAATTAATACAAAAGGAATATTTTTTTTAACATTTTGGTAGCTATAAACAATATTTTACTAAATTTATGATCTGAAGACTTGATTTACTAATTATTAATAAATTTATTAATTTTAGAAGCTAAATAAAATGTGTTTTTACTAAATTTGAAATTAATAGAAAATAAAAAAAAAAATTTTAATATTAAGAGCCGGAAAGTCGGAGACAACATATTATCAATTGTAAAGTTTAAAAAAATTATTTTATTAATTTTAAGATCTAGACACAATATCTCTTACAACTCAAATAAAAAGAGGTAATTTTACTAATTTTAGAAAGCAGTGGCAACATTTAACTAATTAGAAGCAAAAAATATAATATTTTTTACTAATTTTTTATTTAATAAATTCAAAATCATTATCTATTTTCAATATTAAAAGCCGGAGATGACAGTTTACTAATTTTAAAGTGTAAAATAATAATTTTATTAATTTCAAAAACTGGAGGTTTTATTTTTTTACAAATTTTTGTATTAATGAACCTAAAAACCAAATAGTTTTTCAGTATTGGAAATAGAAGCAACATTTTACTAATTTGAAAACCAAAAAAACATTTTTTAATAATTTTTAAATAAATAAACACAAAATCCGCATTTTTTGTAAACATTGACATCTGGAGATAATATTTTACTAATTTTATACGTCAAAAATATTTTTTATTCCTAATTTTGACACATTATATGGAGGAAATTATCGTCAATAAGTTGGTAACACTGAGTATATTGACAACCGGAGTCAAGATGGCAACAAAATAAAATTAGATCACAGCAAAAAAATTCTAAATTAGTCCTAAATTAAAGTAAAGGTCTAAGTAGCGACTTTCTATCTTTAAAAAAAAATCAAATTGGTCGCAAACGCATGTCCACTAAATCCTATTTAAAACAGTTGTTACTTTTTTCAAGAACGGTAAAAATTTTTCAATTTTATCATTTTAGATTTTTAAATTTTTTCGTTTTATCATTATAAAAAAAATTAATTAAAACCTAAGTAGGATTTGATAGATATTCAGTTTTGTATACCTTAATTATCTGAAGTTAAATTTGCAGTTTCAAATTTTACTTTCAGAGCGCCCTTATTATTATTTTAATTACTAATAGGAGAATTAAACTATTTCGTTGATTTTTTCTTTAATTGATCCCGAATCCGGGTTGGGATATTTTTCAATGGCCGACAGACATTCCATCAGGATTAGTCCAAGTACGCGTCGACAAGTTTCAGCTAATGACATCATTTGTCAAATTTTTTTCCTCCCTAGGTACAACCCTCGCTTTTTGACCATATTTGATCCAATTTATTTTCGGTTTGTTTATTTTAAAACCCTAGAAGCTTAATCGCAGGCAAGCATCAGGCATGTAAACTTAGCCAACTTAGCGTTTCTACATTCATCATTTATCACGTGAAAATGTCTGTCTCGGACGTCTACTTATACTATTATGAAGTGGCCGACTTCACTTTAGGGGTGGTTAGTCCTCTTCAACCGCTTAAATATTCTTCACTGCTGTGGTTTACCCCACAAACTTAACGGTTCGTTAATAATTCACCTGATCTTTGTTAGAATTAGATATTTTAGACAACAACATCAAGGGGTTGGTTCATTTGTATGAAAGTCACGTGATGGGTCGCCTTTTACCCTGTGCTTTAATTCAATCTATTGGGACGTTTGTTTAATCGAGATTTTATCGCGGATATCTATTGCAGTTTCCGAAGTTGATGCTCTTTCAGATAGTTTGAGCAGGAGAGGAGAGGGGGTTGAAAAGGGAGGAAAATGCTACAAATCGTTTTCTCATTAGGAAACGTACAGAAGAATAATGCTACAAGATGAATCGACTGAAATATTTGCTCAAGGGGTTCACAATTTTCAAATATCAAATATGTTTTCTAACTAATTAGATAGAGATCTGTTTCGAAATTATAATAAACTAGCAAATTAACGGACAGGCTCTAAAGGGTGCATATTAAACAGAAAGTTACTAAATGTTTAATAAAGATGCAGTTTTTTTATTGAAATTGTTTAAAATCAAGCTGAAAAACAGGACTCCATTATTACACACCCAGATTTGTTATTTATTTATTTAAAAAATTTTGTTTTTGGTAATGTAAATTAGACATTTTTCCTCATGTTTTACCAACCCGCTTTTTGTTATTAATTTCTAATTTTTAACAAAAAAATTGCTTTAAAGTCAGTTCTAATTATACCATTACCTCCAAATTTTTTTTTGTTAAAAATGACAAGTTAATAACAAAAAGCAAGATAGTAAGACATAAGAATAAGTGTCTAATTTACAATACCAAAAACAATTTTTGAAAAATAAAAACAAGACTAAAATTTATTTGAATTATTGTAAATCTCAATTAACAAAAAGTCAAATTCTGAATGATTTTAAGACAATTCAATAAAGTATTATCAATAAACGTCTAAAATTAAAAAAAAATATTAACAATAAATTTAATTCCCCCTATTAATTAAAATCACACACTGTTGCACGTCGAGCCGTATTTTATTGTACACATTTATCAAAATATCAAAACAAGGCGGTATATCCCGAAGGAATTCGCCCGCCAACTCTTCGAGGGTTGTTATAATAACGCGGCTATATATTTAAGTTGCGGTTTAAGACACCCCTGACCTAGTCAAAAAAGGGTGTACTTTTGACCTAATTTTTACAAGTATATAGCTTTGGAATTTTTTTTCGAGAGAGGTTATTTATTTTAACCACCCCCCCCTCTTAACTAATTTGTACGACGTGTGTTCCTTTTGCACCCTCTTTACTCTCCACCCTTGGACGCCGCAGCCATTATCTTTCCTAATTCATCAAGGAAGATTGCCACGTTAATTTCAGCCGGATCATTAGGTAAGCCTCGGTTGTCATCGAGGGTGGCGTTGCAACCGAAACAATCGACAAGAAAAACAAGACGACTTGATGAAATTATTGCCATTATTAAATGTGAGGATAAGGGGATAATGCTTACAAACTTAGGACTTATAACACGATCTTTTATACTCAGGAAAAACTAGTTTTACAAATTTTATTTTGCTCATTTTTTTACATCACTAGTTATGTAATAAATTTTTATCTAAAAATCAATAATAAAAAGAGCGTAATTTAAAAGAAATTTAGTCTACCAGTTCTATAAGTCAACAGATTAATTTGAACAAATTTAATATTGCAAATCCACATAAACATTCTACTATTAATAAAATAGCTATTAATGCAATAAGTTGTAAAAAAAACGTCTTTTAAGCACGTGACGTATTGCATTTAAGATTTTTTGTTACAGCGATTTATACTAGATTTTTTTTCAAAAATAATAATCTCAATCGAACATTCACATTGTATAGTAGGTAGACGGTAGGTTGCTATGGATGTAAATTTCGTTATCTACTGTTTTTATAAAATTACAGACTCTCAACTTGGGTTCTGTGTTAAAAGAATACAAAAATAAGCGATTCTGAATTTGATTCCGACATTGAAAATGCTGCAAAAGCTGTACTAGTCACGCTAGTGCTCGAAAAATCTAAGAAAATTTACGAGGAAACATTGAGAAATTTGGTAGTTGGTGTGAGAGAAAAGATGTAACAAGTATTAAAGAAAAGTTACTTTTGGCTTATTTTTTGAAACTATCTTTCATGTATAAGCCGTCTACTTTATAGAGTACCTACTCAATGGTAAGAATCATGATATATCTTAACAAAAATGTAGATATCAGAAAATTTACAAACTTGATTGCATTTATAAAAGAAATTCCAGTAGGTACAGGGCTAAAAAATATTTACCAAGCAAGAGATGGAACGCTTCATAAAAACAGCTGATAACAAAGACTATTTATTGGCAAAAGTTGTGCTAATTACTGGGATTTTTGGCGCGTTACACAGAGAAGAGATTACGTTCTTGAAGGTGGAAGATATAAAAGATTGTACAAGTTTTATTAACGTAAAAATACCGATTACCAAGACAAACATTTCACAAATGTTTACAATAACTGAAGAATTTGTAAATAAAATTAATTTCTTAGAAATTTTTCGCAAATACACACAGTTTCGACTTTCTCAAACTGAACATCAGAGATTCTTCTTTACCTATAGAAATTTCAGGTGCTGTACGCTATCCGTTGATACAACTACTATTAGAGGTATGCCTACAAAAATTGCAGAATGTCTCGGCCTTCTAAATCCAAAAGAATATACAGGGCACTGCTTTCGCCGTTGTTCAGCAACACTCTCAGCAAATTCAAAAGCAGATATTACATTACTCAAAAAACATAAAGAATGGCGATCGAGTTCTGTTGCGGAAAGTTACAAAGACAACTCTGTTGAAAGCAAAAACCTAATTTCGATGACAATTATAGAAAAAGAAGAAAATGTATCAAAGAAAAGAAGAATCTGTGACAAAAATAGCAAATCTGAAGTGGCGTCTGCAAGTACCGTAAATCTGAAATCTTCGAATGTTCAATTTAGTCAGTTAAGTAATTGTACTTTTCATGTTTATAATAAATAAAATAAAAAATGTATTTTTCATTTTTGAGCACTAGTGCTTTAAAGTATGTTACTTTTACACAATATAGTGCGTAAAAGTGCGTCATTTAGCAATAAGAATGACAATCAAAAGTCATTGTTATAAAACGCTGTAACGAAAAATAATTTTTCGTGTATATTATTGAGTTCAGCATCCATAAATAAGTCTGTCAAAACCCATCACTGGTTTGTGGTTGTTGGTAATAAAGTGTTGTTGACTTTATCCTTATACCCTCCGGCAATACCATTGAGATAATCAACGTCTTCCGGAGTTGCGGGCCCGGAGCACGAACATTGAATGAAACAACCGGACCACTACATACCAACCAACCAAAAACCAACAAAAAAATTATCAATGAACCGAAATTAAAAATGAACAAACAAAAACGAGACGTTATTATTTCGAACCGTACCGGTCAATAATCAATTAGTTAGACGATGATAGATTTATATAAGATTATAATGAATAAAAAGAGATAACAACATGGGACCGGCTTGCTGCGATGTTTTTCTAAATTCTTACAAGACGTGCGTGCATTTTATATGACGAGTTTTCAGAGAGTTTTTAGTTATGTTCGAATTGATTTCACACTTTCTGCTATTTTAATTTCGTTTTTCACCAAACAGATGCATAATTTAACGCCTCAATGATCGACGATTTAATTGATTCACGTTCGATACTGAACCAATCACCAAAATCAATGATAAGTGATGAGTCTATTAGGTGATTAGAATGAGTTGACAAATGCATTGAACTGTAAATGAAAATAATTAGTTATTAAAAATTTCTTTTATCACAAAATGCCTTAATTTTTTAAATCTAGTTTTATTAATTTTTATTTATGTAAGTTATCAATTTGCAATTCTTCAGACATCTAATTTTAGAATTCGACTATTCTGGGATTCTAGAATTCTACAATTACATAATTTTACACTTATTCATCTGATTTTAATAATAATAACTGAGTGTCTTACTATCAAAACCTACAAGTCTATCAATTTTTAAAATTAAGTATAATATAGACACGATTTAGGAAGGTTTTATCCAGTCCTTTCTTGTAGTTTTATTGATTAACAATTGTCAATGTAAATTCAATTAATTCATTAATCTAATTTTTTAGTAACAAAAATAAAAATATTGTGACGAATTCACATTTAGAAGTCTAGTTAGTTGTTTCTTAATTGACAAATTGTCATAGAAACGTAGTAAAATAAAGTTATTCAAAAATTTATTAAAGGGTTGCGCTAAAGAATAGAATTCCTAAAGTTATTTTGTAAAACAACTTGATTAATAAAGTATTTGAACTGCTCAAAAGTGTGTTTATAGAAGCTTTGATAGTAACAATATATAGACAGTGTTTAGGAAGGTTTTATCCTCTCCTTCTTGCACTTCTATTTATTAATAGAATTAATTACTCATTTTCTTAGTAACACAAAGTAAAAATATTTAAAAAAAACTTGTTACACTAATTACGTTTAATATATTTTTTGATGTTACAAAACTGCCTTTATAAAACTCCTTCTTTAATATACTATTTTCTCTCTCGATATTAAATATTTCAGAGAGGTTTGCGATCATGATGAGGGTGTAAATTCGGAAATGGACTAGAATAGTTTTTGATAGGTCATATATTCTGGTCGCGAAGAGGCCAGATGTTGCCTTTGGTCACTTGGGGTTTGTCTTATATTAAACTACCGAACTACCCTTAGAAAAATCATAAAAACTCTCATCACAAACTTGAATTTTTTAAATCAAACTTTTATTACAAAAATTACAAAACATTCTTGTTTAGTTTTAGTTAGTTATTTTTAAAATTACGAAAATTTTTCGATTTTTTTAAGACAAAAACCCTCGACTACACTTCGAGAATTCATAACCAGAAGCTTCAATATTAGATAACCGCTGTTTCCATTCATACTCAATAACTGTGATTTATGATTTCAGATTTGTGAAAAAAAATCCTTCTTGGGTAGGTTTTTTTAAGGGCAATTAACGTAATTAACGGCGTTTTCTGATGTTTGTTCTTTTTCAATAATTATTATAGGTTTAGTTTCCGCTTGCAGTGGAATGTGTAATTGCCTTGCTTCGTTAATAAATTTACCTACATACAGTTTATAACTAAATTATTGGGTGGTAACGATCATTTCATAAAAAATACTAACAAGAACTAGCTTTTACCTTTAAGAGAAATGTGGAAAAAATTACAATCGGATCAATAAGAAGTGACATCATTCATCGATTAATGATATCAAGAGCGTTATTTGCACTATTTGCTCGACTTTTGATATACGCTTAATTAGGTTTCTTTCAAGCAAACTAATCAATTAGAATTTTAAATCAGGAATAATAACTGTTATTTAGGATTTAATACCGCATATTGGGTTTTTTTTAATAAAATAAGATACCTCTTAGACCGTTAAGAAAGTTTTTTGCGGGAGTGAGGGGACCTCTCTTACAGCACGTGCTGAGATTTACTCAAAATAATATACAATTTTTTTAATTTATTATTCTCAAAGATTTTAAAACATGTAATCCTGTCAATATTTCCTGATTATCCATATCTGTTTTTCTAATGAAAACTAGCTGAAAACAGTAATAATTACCAAGATTTAATCATTCATTAGTAGTCTTTTAGTTAATTATTCCGTCATGTCAAACATTTTCTTTTATTTATAAGACTGACTGAAAGTTGATTGATTGATATCAGAGATAAGATCTTGATGTGAGGAGTTGGGAAAAAAAATTTTTTTAAGTCTTGACAGATTTAAAAATTTACAAGTTTGTTTAAAAAAAATGTACTTAGAAGGTATAGTCCATTAAAATAAAATTCACACTAATTGTGCCATTTTTTACAAAATATTACAATTAAAAAATTGAGAATTATAGTGCATATTATAAGAGTCCAAAGAACAGTACCAAATTTAAGTAAAATTACTAAGTTACAAACTTAATTAACGTTTGAACACTCTGTATACAAACCAAGCAATTTACTTTAAAATTTAAGGTAGATTTTGAGACTTTTTTGGAATTGGCAATGTGATAATGTCACGACAAATTTAGTGATCGCTGTGACTAAAATCTGTAGCGCAAGAGTTAAGGACTGGATTAAACTTTCTTAACCCGTGTCTGTATATAATAACAAATTTTACAAATCAGCTACAATAAATATAAAAAACATGTGTCTATAAAAATTTATATAAGCTAAAATATAAAAATAAAACGCGTAAACTAATACAGACAGAAATATATCAAACGATACTTAAAATGATAATAGTTAATGAATGTAAACAGATAAATGATAAATCTGTCTTAACCTGTTTTATTTCTTGGGCTTTTAGATCTCACGTTATAAAGCAAACACACTAAATAAAAAGACACAAAAAACACAGAAATCTGTAGTTAGAATAATTATTCGTCCAAAAAAATTACTTAAAACTGGTAGCAAGGCTATTCACTAGAAAAAAACTAGACACGAGAATTGATTAATTCGTTTTACAGATTTAACAACTTCTAAATTTTACAAGTTTTAATAAAATCTTGATTAGATACCGATACTTGTTGTAGATGTTATAATTTTTTCTAATTACAAAATAATAAACTTTCAGTCACTATATAATTAATGCAGTTATTTTAAAATTTTTTGTAATTTAACGAGAGGATATATCATTTTTGAAACCAGTTTACGTTTCATTTTATTATTTAGTAAATACTTAGCGATATAATTAGTTTGAAATTTTTTCTGAACTTATCTCTTAATTACAATCCCGGAAAATCTATTCCCTTCTCTTTTCTCTCTCTTTGTGTGAATCAAACCTCGTAAAGTATCTTTGATGCCGCCACAATAGTTTTCCCTAAGTTCCGTTTTAATACAGTTTGTATGAGAGTTTGATAATTCGAGGACAATAGAAGTTTGCCAAACACGATATAAAACACGGTAAAGTTGCTTTCAAGGGCCTTTATATGACCATAAACACCCCCGCGGGTACACTTTACCCTTAAACTCGATCAACACCATTTTACCAAGCAATCATCTTATATGCAATTCTTGTGGAGGAAAAACACACCCCTTTTCTTTCTTAATTACCTTCAGAGTTTCGTTCACAACTAATGATTTCTGGGTCGACCATTAACGTTGATGATGTTTCGGGAAAAATTTCAGAGGGGTGAACAGTCGGGAGTTTTTACACGATTTGCAATTAAATACAATCTTGCCAGATCTTGTGCAATTAGAGAAAGGAAACGGATATGGTGGTAGGTAAAAGATAGCAGATGTATACAGGGATGAACCGGCTTTATAAAAATATTTTTTAACTAGATTACAATAAATATTAACACAATTTTTATTTTTATACCATTTTTACATTGTTATAGTTTTTCTTTTAAGGCTAAGCAAAGTCTTAGAAAAAGATAAAATTAGGGAATAAAAAAAGCCGACTGAAAGAAATAAAAAGTAAAAACAATTATGTTAAAAAAAGAACGAAAAAAATTTATAAAAAAGTACAAAAATAATGTAATAACAAGAAGAACTACAATAAAAAACTTTATATAAAAAAGTAGAATCCAAAAGAATAAAAAATATTCTTAAGAAAAAGACAGAAGCGTTTTATTATTGTTTACTTGTAAAATGAAATGATCTGTGTCTTGTCTGTTCCATTCAACTCTAAATATATGCAATAATTTTTTTAAACCACCCTTTATTTGTAATTAAACAATGCTTAAATTAGCCCCCGAATCTGTAGTCTGTTTTATGAAAATGCGTATGTTAATGAAATGCAAATGGCCCTCCATTTACCAGACAACACGACGGCTGTCGGTTCCCGTTTAACGTTACGAGATATTAATTGTGAACAGCCATTATTATTACGTCATTAGCACTTTACGAACAGCTTTTTATTCGTCTAGATTTTTGCATAAATTTCTCAATTTTATTTCGCCAAGTTTTAACTGAATTCTCGGTCGAAAACGCCGATTCATTCTCGTCTAATTGACTTTAGTAAGTGTTTAAATTAATTAGTTTTCTCCCTCTTGAATTTAGATAAACGTCATACGAGTTTTAAGGAGAGAGAAAAAAACTTTGATGAAATATAGGGGTTGATAAGAAAAGGGTGTTCGGTAGTGGACGCTGGCGATTCTCTTAACTATATGAATATTTGATAAATAGAGGCACTTAACATGTCTTGTTATGTTAAGGGTGTGAGGGTGTATGTGAAAAAGATTAAAGGAGAAGGATTTATTTTTGATCTTAACTAAACCTCTTACGGTTAATTAGAGAGAGAATGTATTTAATGAAATATACTTGAAGGTTTTCAAGGGTTGATGATTTCATTTATTAAATAGACAAAGCAAACCGTAAGAGGTTTAAAGGGGTAAACGAGATTTAACATATGAGGAAAGAAAACACAAGTTTTTAGTCAAGCGAATTTTTATGCAACAGAGAGGAAAACCTATGCTAATATTTTAGACATGCAAAAACAAGAATTTAGAATTTAAAAAAAAACTAGAAAAGAGATACCTCGTTTTTAAGTAAGACGTGTGAAACAAGCATTATCTTGTTATTGTTGTTTTGGGTTCTCTAGTTGAGCTAACTTGTCATTTTAATCGTTGTTTTTGAATCTTTTTAAAAGCATTTTTGGGTCTTCTTGTAGTTTTTTAAAGAGTTTTTTATTCTTTGTGTCTTCTACTAAAAGAAGACACTAGAAACTCTATTTATTTAAAATTTATTTTCTTTTCGTTGTTTTCTCTACTCTATTACAATCGCTTTTTAATTTTTTAAAATTCTCTGTTGCTTATCTTTTTTATTTTATCGTCGTTTTTCATGCTTTCCTACAAACTTTTTCTGTTTTTCTATAATTTATTTGTTTGTTCTGTTGTTTTTCCAAAATTTATTTTAATTTTTTTTGTTTTTTATTGTCGTTCTTCAATCTCTTCTATAATATTTCATTGCTCTTATTTTTTATTTAGCCCATTTTTGCTGTTTTTCTTCTAAATATTCTTTTTCAAATTTATTTCTACAATCTTATTTTTTTTCATTTCCAGAATTTTTTTTTACTCTACCAATTGTCTTTTGCCTAATTGTCTCTTTTTCTTTTTCGATTAAATTAAATTTCAAATTATATTTTTTTCCAAACGCACCTTTTTAAGCTCGTTGAGAGATTCTATTGTTTTTCTCTTTGTACCAATCGTCGTTTTTAAAACCTCTTCTGTTAACTTCTATTAATTCCCAGTAATTTTTTAACTTTCTTATCTAAATTTTATTAAATCCCACTTCTGATACTAGTGTAATCTGAACTTAACCCAGATTTCTTACGACTTTTTCATTTAATTTTTAAACAAATATTGCAATAAACGTTTCGACCCAAGTTTTACACCAACAATCATAATCAAAGCCTAAAATTGAATGGACTGACTTAAAATAACTGTCAATCGGCGCAAATAACACTAACTTCTTATTTTTTTAATATGTAATTAACAACGTGTTTTTGCAACACGAAATGGTGATTTCTTTGTTGTCAATTTATTTATAATTCATTATTCAATAATTTAAAAAAATATGTAAATTGTACCGCATGACTGAAAAACTATTTTTCTTGCCCTACACTATAAGAGTTATTTTATTTACTATTTTAAAGCAAAATGTTTCACATTAAATTTTAATTTATGTTAAAATAAGTAGATGTTAAAAATAAAGAAAACATTCGTTGAACACCCGAAGCTTCTCGTCTAACCTGTCCTGTTCAATGCAACATAATTTTTCCCCGTCGCTTTCCTAATGAAATTGTTATCATTAGATTAATGTTGAGTGTCGTTTCTTATCAGCATCGTCTTGTTATAATACAGTAGCAGGTACTTTTCATCGCCAATTATCATTAACAAAAGATGAATAATTAAAGTCCACTCATCTTCCATTATCCCTCGATAAAATGAAAAGAACCCTTTTTCGCTAAGCGTAAATTCCTGCGATATTGCCATCACATTAATTAATGTCCAAGTAGCGGAAACATTTTCCTCCCTTAGGACTAGAAGGACCTTCTTCTTCGCCCTTCGGCTCGCGGACATGGGTCAACCATAATTAACGCGTCTCGTTAATCATATCAAACTTTACGACCGAAAACTCCTTTTGTGTTATATATAGGATAAAACATTTTTTTTTCTCTTTGAATAAATCTTTGAATTTCAGAGGGTTTAATTTACGAAATCAAATCCGGACAATTAGTCCTTCCCGAAGCAAAGGGACAAAACCGAGTGGTCAAGCGTGCCAACTATAAATCTCAAAATGTTTCTTACCAATGTACAGATAACGTTATATTAATTAAATGTTCTTGCTTGTTGTGCGCCCTTTCATGCCGCCTGCTATAATTTACACCGACGACAAATTTACTACTGGAGTCTTATCGGCGGGGGGTGGCCGGACGAACTTACTAAAGGGGGGTTGGATGGACGCTCATTTACCCCCCTGTGATAATATAACGGTATGTTTATATGCCGTAGAGACTCGTTTAGAATAATGGAAACTTAAGATAGGAGAGAAATTAATTTACAAAACGCATTATAATAAATCTAGTCGGATTTGAATGAACAGATTTTTATGCAGTTAAAAAAATTAAAATGCAATTAATTTATTCAGAAAAAATATGAATAAAAAATCTACAACATTAATATTTATTTCTTATGTTAAATCATAGTTTATTATAATTTTACAACAATTTAAATAAATTATGTCACGTGCAAGGTTCACTTTTTACATCTGCATTTATATAAGTATTTTATTTTTTCCAATATTAAAATTACTTTCTAAAGTGTTTTATTAATTAGTTATCTTATTTTAATATTGTTTTACGTTTTAAAAAAAATGTAGAATTATAAAAGATTTGTCTTAAATGTTTTTATGTACAGTTATAAAAATTACAAACCGAGGCGTAGATGAGAGCTGTAATTTTATTATTTATTAAAAAATATTCTAGAGTAAAATATATGTCTAAAATGTTCGCAAATATTTAAGATTTAGTGTCACTCAGTATAATATTTGGTGACCTAAGATAATCGTTTTAAACTTTCTAAAACAATCTAATGAGTGTTCGTTTAAAAAAAACTTGTAGCAAGCCATGACATTGTTAAGATTGTCGTACATGAGTTTATATAACAAAATTTTCATTATTTATATTATTCATGTATTGTTGGTTGTTTGCTATGCTATTTTACCCGTCACAAATTAACCATAACCTAAGAATATCTTCTCTTCCCGCCAAAGCGAGCTTAGTCTTGGTGTGTTTTCTGTGATTGTCTTCGTGGTGTTTTTGTTTTTCAAACATTCTTTATTTTATTTATCAGTATTTTTCAATACTAAATTTTGTGTTTTTCTTCAGTTGTAATCATGGTGTACACCAGTGAACAAAAGACTTTTTTGTTGGAAAGTTATTTCCGAAATGGAGAGAAAGTTAACGGTGTTTGAAAACACTCTTCACCAAAGTGTGAACCTGTTTCATGAAACTGGGTCCGTTACACGTAAAGAGGGCAGTGGAAGACCAACTAAACGAACAGAAAAATTTAGTTATTCATGCTGCATAAGAAATTCTACAGCAACATCTAAAAACGTTGATTAGACATCTGTCTCAGCAAGTTAAACTTTCTGTTAATACATGTCATAAACTCCTACGAAAAGATTTACATAATGTACTCTTATTGTCTCCAAGACGTTCAAGAGTTACGACCCGTGGATTTCCCTAGAAGATTGCAGTATTATCAGTGGTTTTTAAATAACATTGCAAATAATAATGAACTTCTTCAAAAAATTTTCTTTATGGATGAACTGTGGTTTTACCTGTCCCGCTACATGAATTGACACAACATGAGAATTTGGGTAACAGAACATCCGCATGAAATTGTAGAAGAACCTCTCCATTCACAAAAAGTAGGTGTTTGGGCAGTTATCAACAGTTTTTGTAGGTAATAAATGAATATTTTTATAAAAATGTATTTTTGCTTTAATTGTCGAAAAGTGAGGTTATAAGATCTGTCAGTTTGACAAGTGTGTAAAAAATTAATCACAGACATACAAAACACTTGTTTTTTAGTTTCAAAACACTCTAAAGTTTTTTTTAAACACACGAAATAATGCAATGAGAAAAATTATAACATTTTCGGATAAATTAAAGATCTTTCAATCTTCTAAAATACATTTTCGTTGTTCTAGAATATTCTAGAATGTTTTCGTGTAATGCACTATCAATTCTAGAACAATTGCTTTATTCTACAAAATAATTTCAAATATTCTAGAACATTCTATAAAAAGATAACAATAAAATTTTATATTTTTATATAAACTGAGACTTTTCGACTTTAAAATATATCTAATATTTTCTAGAATGTTCTTCTGTGCCACACTATCAAATTTACGGTATTCTAAACAATCTAGAATATTCTTATTAAACTATTCTTATCGATTTTAGAACAATCTATTTAGACAATTTTGCTTTATTTCACATAATATGGAGTTTTAAACATTTTATAGAAAGATAAAACAATTTTACATTTGTTAATAAACTAATATTTTTCTTCTAGATATTCTAGAAGCTAGAATCTATTATAGAACGTAGATATTTTTTTGTTTCACACAACATAATCTGCGTTATTCTCAACATTCTAGAACGTTTTTTTATTCTACAAAATAGTTTCAAACATTTTAGATCATTCTATAGAGCGATAATAAAACAATGTCACATTTTCTTGCTAAACTGAGGTTTCTAGATTCTAAAATATATCTAATATTTACGTTATTTTATATTCTAGAAAATCTTCTGTCTCGCACTATCAAATTTACGTTATCTTAAACATTCTAGATTATTCTCATCTACGCCACTATTGATTCTAAAACAATTTAGACAATTTTGCTTTATTTCACAAGATGGTTTTAAACTTTCTAGGACATTCTATAGAGAGATTTTCTAATACATTTAGAAACTAATAGATTTAGAATAACTGTTTTCTAATACATAAAATCTTCTCAAATTTTATAAAATATATTTGCGTTATGTGAAACATTCTAGAATATTCTCCTGTATCTCATTATAAAATTTACGTTATTCTAAACATTCTAGAACATTATAATGTAAGAAATACTTAATTCTAAAAAAATTTAAATAATTTTACTTTATTTCAAACAATTGTTTTAAACCTTCTAGAACATTCTATAAAGCTACAAACAATTTTACATTTTGTAATAAACTGAAGCTTTTAAATTCTAAAATATATCTAATATTTACGTTATTCTATATTCTAGATAATTTTCTGTTCCGCAATATTGAATTTACGTTATCTTAAACATTCTAGATTATTCTCATCTGAGGCACTATTAATTCGAGAACAATTTAGATTACGTTGCTTTATTTCACAAGATAGTTTCAAACTTTCTAGAACATTTTATAGAGAGATAATACAATTTTATATTTTCTAATAAATAGAGTTTTCTCAAATCTCATGAAATATATTTGCGTTATCCGAAAGATTCTAGAATATTCTCATCTACCGCACGATCAATTCACTACAATCTATAGACAATCTGGGGCTTTTCACATTTTCTAAAATATCTAAAATAACATTATCATGTACCTACTACACTATCAAATTTACATTATTCTAAACATTCTAATGTAACTAATTATCGATTCTAGAACAATCTAGATAATTTTACTTTAATTCACACAATAGTATTAAACATTCTAGAACATTGTATAGAATCATAACACAACAATTTCAAATTTTTAGAAAAAAACAAAAATTAGAATATTAGAAATGTATTTAGAACAAGTAGAAAAAGATAAAAATACATAAAGAAACGATCGACATGTTTACTAAAAAAGCTGAGAAACGACACAAAATAAATACAAAAAAGAAAAGAGCAGAACGTGGATAGCGATCTAATTAAACAATACAAAAAAATAAAATAAAAAAAGTAAGAAAATGAAAACATAAAACTAATCTTCTCAAATAATTTTAAATCAATTTGTTTTAATTTATTCTCTGTGTGTCTTATAAACATTTACTTATAAACAGAGTAACATAAAGCGCCGAATGCTAAAACTAAGGTAGAAATTACTTTCATCTTTTTGTCTTAGAGTCTTTCTACACTAAATCAAATAGTTACATTTTGAATATTATACAAAAAATTTAAAAACGAAAGTATCATGAATATTTAGTAGAGAAAAAACTATTAATTTAAATGCTTTTTACCTCACTTTTCTCTATACTTTTCGTATTTTGATTCTAAGATATTATTTCTTTTTTGTTTTATAATGTCCCGATTTGCAATTTTTAATTGCCTAATCTATTATTTATCAAAACTGTCAAAGCCGCTCCTCATGTTTATTTCTACATTTTCGTCTCTTAACCATTTAAAGTGCATATATTATCAATATATCTCGCTTGTCACTACGATCGCATTACCAATGCTAAAATATGCCATCTGGTGGATGATTTATCGGGCCCGGAGCGACATTCGAAGCTTCCGGTTAAGCTCCCCGGACTCGATACAACAATGTCGACGAAAATTCTTATTCAAAATAAAAAAAGTTAATTTTGATTGAAAAGGAGTAAAAGTTTTTTTTTGCAAAGAGTAAGAAAGAGAGGAGAGGGGTGGTAGAAGTATCATTAGCACCCTCTCTCCCACACGATGTTATCAGGATATGTGGATAAAAAGCCCCAAAGCGGGATGTCACAATGGATATCTCTCGACGCGGTCAATGTTATGTTGTGGTGTGATTTTTCCACGTCACTACAAGGCGACTCTTTGTCTGATAAGGAATGTCTTGGGGCAGAGACGGCTCGTCAAAAATACATCAATAGAAGGGACTAATCGAGAAGCTTTCAGATAAATTATCAATGAAAGATTAATTATGAGAAATAAAAATATATTTTACAGTTAATACATGTTTCTGACTTTTATCTATTCTGTATTTCTCGAGTGTACTAGAAGCAATAAGTCATCGATTACTAGCAGTTTCTAATATAATCAACCTTGTTTCTACATAAGTAAAAGATCAAGTTGTTTGATATTACAAGAAATTACGATCATCACAAGCAAATCTTCGGTGGCTAATCAAGGCAATAGAAGTGTTTTAGGGTTCAAAATTTTTTAATAAACTCTTCCCTATAACAATAAGGAATCTGCCCCTTTTGCAGTTTAAGACTTGTATTAAATCATTTCTTTAAAAAAAAAGTTTTTACTCACATGTAGAATTTCTTGAAGATATCTAGATTTACATAGTCTAATGTTTTCTTTAATTTAATTTTCTTTTTTTTATATGACGTGTGTAAAATAAATAGTATTATTGTTTAAGTAGTTTCTTTTTATTTTCCAATCAACGTCTTTTAAAGTTTCATAAAAGCTTCTTTTCTTCTTCTAAAATCTCCTATTGCTTCTTTGTCTCTCCCAATACTGTTTTTTTAATTTATTGTAGAAAGTGTTTTTGTTTATTAGAATCTTTTATTCTTCTTTGATTTTAATTTTTTTTAACAACTGATTTTGTTTTTCTAAAATCTTCAATTCTTCTTATTTTTTTTTTTAAACGTCGACTTTTAACTTCATCTAAAAGCTTTTCTTTTTTATACTAATCATGACGACGCTTTTTGTACTGTTTTCTGTACACAAAAAAAAATGTTTTTTAAATTCCTCTATTGCCCTTCTTTCTCTACCATTCCTCTTTACTCCAATTTTCTTGTTTTTCTAAACACCGTTGTGGAAGCATCTTTTACTAGTTTTATAAAAATTTTCTTTGTTTCTCTTAATCTCTTTTAATTTTTAATATATCTTTTTAGAAGAATTTTTTTCTATTTTTCTAGTTGTGGTTTTTCGATTTTTTTTAAAGTTTTTTGTTTTTATCAATCTTAGTCTACGTTTTTTTTTTGTTCAAAATCCTTAATCTTTCCAAGTTCTTTTTTGTTTCTAAACGAGATTTTTTTGTTTTTTATTTTTTTGCAATTGTTCTTTTTCTCTTCCAATAGACATTTTTTTAAGTCTTCTAAAAACTTCTTTATACTTCTTCTAGAATCTTCTATGGCTCATCTGCCTCTTCCAATTCTCATTTTTTAGTTTGTTGTAAAAACTGCAATTGTTGTTTTTTTGCTTGTTTTTCTCTTCTAATTGACGTTTTTTAATACTTTCTAAAAACTTCTTTACATTCTTATCAATTACAGATAACTTCTCTACCTTATGACGTTTTGTAAGTGATAAATTACCAACAAAAATAAGAAAAACTTGCAAAAAAAAGTGTTTGATACAAAGTCGTTCTTGATTCTACTTAAATAAAAAATCGAGTTGTATAATTTTACAAAAAAAAAAATATTACGTGATTAATGAAGACGTTAGATGGGTTTTAAAATCTAATTTGCTTATTCTTTGAAAATCTTTAAGAAGAATTAAGAATAATCCAAAGAGAAGTTGAAAAACGTCATTGGTTAGACATAAAAAAATTAAAAAAGTTTCTAAAAAAAAATTCTAGAATATACAAATAAATTTGACATTCTAAAAAATTTTGAAAAACGCTGCCGTTTAGAAAAATAACATAAATTTGAAAAGTTGAAAAAAGTGGTCTGAAGAAAAGTGTTTTAAAAAAACAAAAAAAATCTGTAAAAAACAATATGAGATTCTAAGAAGCTGAAACAACAGCGTTTGGCAGAATTATAAAAAACCTCTATTCTTCTTCTAAAATCTTCTACTGCTCTTTTGTCTCTCCCAATACTGATTTTTTAATTTATCGTAGAAAGTGTCCTTGTTTTATTAAAATCTTTCTTGTTTTTGTTTTTAATTTTTTTTAACAACTGATTTTGTTTATCTAAAATTTTTAATTCTTTTTATTTTTTTTTAAATCGCCGGCTTTTAACTTTATCTAAAGGCTTTTCTTTTTTATACTAATCATGACGTCGCTTTTCGTATTGTTTTCTGTACACAAAAAAAAAGTTGTTTTTTTAAATTTTTTAAAGCTCTTCTTTCTCTACCATTTGTCTTTTCTCTAATTTTCTTGTTTTTTTTAAGTAGCGTTGATGATCACCTTTTACTAGTTTTATAAAAAAAAATTGTTTCTCATTATCTTTCTTAATTTTAAAATATCTTTCTTAGAAGTATCTTTCTCTGTCTTTCAAGTTATAGTTTTTCGAATCTTTTTAAAAGTTTTTGGTTCCTTTCAATCCTCGTTTGCAATGTTTTTCTTTTTTGATCAAAATTCTTAATTTTTCCTATAATTTTTTCAATTTTTTTTTTCTAAACGTAGTTTTCTTGTTCTTTATCTTTTTGCAATTGTTCTTTTTAGAGTCTTCTTAAGTCTTCTAAAAACTTCTTTTTTCCTTTTCTAGAATTTTTATTGCTCATCTGATTTGCTTCCTGTTTGGGAAGCTTTAAGAAGAATTAAGGATAATTTAAAAAGAAGTTGAACGACGTCACTGGTTAAATAAAAAAGAATAGAAAGATATACAGGTATACATAGCATAGAATATACAAACAAATTTGATTAGATTATGAAAACATTTTAAAAAATTTCGAAATACATGAAAAAGTAAGATAAATTTAAGAAATTGAAAAAAGTGATCTAGACAAAAGTGTTAAAAAACAAAAAAAAAATTTGGGAAAACAGAATGTGATTCCAAGAAGCTTAAACAACAGCATTTAGTAGGATTATATAAACTACTTTTCTGTTTTTTATTTTTAAACTTTTGTTTTTATTTTGTAATTAAATTTTCAGCTCGAGGCGTAGCCGAGGGTGTCAATTTTGTATTTTACTAAAATATTTTGAGTTTTAAAGTTACAAATTTTATTGTTTTCAAAAATTAAACTTTTTGCTTTTATAAAGAAAGTCAGTGTTAACCACCCCCAATTCGCCGCCACTGATAACGTAGATATGCACAAAAGGGGCTGGTATGTATAAGAGTGGAGAATGTCACTGACATCGCATTAATCTCACTGAATTAAGATGCTCAGACTGCATCATTACTTACTCCCTTTTGTTTGGTTGGGTTTAGGGGTGGTAGTATTTTCCATCTTGAAAATTTTCCAATGTGTTTATTCTTTTAATTAGACGAAATGTTTGTTATGTAATATATTTTATCGGGCGGTAATGTCCCTGAACGAATCCAAGCGCAAAAAAAGCATTCCGGAGGAAAAAACCGGGAAGGCGTACTACTGATGCTTTTTTCGTCCCCTAACCCTCCTCCGGGTGAAAAATGAGTCCGGATCTAGGAGAAGTCTCCACCGGAGCCGGACTGACACAGGAACGGATTAGTGCCAACTAATAACGATGAAGGATTTGCATTCTTTTCTAAATAAATATCAAATTTTTTTTTTAAGAGAGCTCACGCGAGTTATAATTTTTTTTCTGAACTTCATGCACCATCTCAATTAGATTTATTCCAAGAGATGTCATCCGGTTCTCTATAATTATTGGGCTACCGCGCACGTAAGTCTATTAAGAACGAAAGAGATTGAAGAATAGAAGGTCATTGTGGATCGTTAGCTGAGCAAAGACCTCACGCATTCCTCACCTACCGTGTTCTGATACTGATATAAGTCATATCATCGTCAAAGACTAATACACATTCGACTAATTTCAACAGAAAAAAACGAGAAAAATTACACACAAAATGCAATGATTTCAAATTGTTACAGTTGGCCGTGACAGATTTCTTGTTACCAGTCATTAGCTCCACAGGAGAAAAAGAAAAAAAAACAATTTTTAGCTCATTTGCTCATTAGTCAGCATTTATACATTATTTCAATAATTGAAAATCAAACACAACTTAAATATCAAACTTTTTAATTAGAAAATTATTTTTTTTAACCAATCTAAGTTTCTTTTAAAATAAAATCAGATTAGATTATTGATAACTATAAACCAAATAGAAATTCATGCCACTTTAATGCTGAATGCCTCGAGGATGAGCGTAATTCGAAACTAGTAGGTAAGAAAATCATTTTGTTATCGAACATCTTAATTATCTAAAAATCCTAATTCTATTTTTAATTAGACCTTCTTCTCTTTTATTTAGGTTTCTTTGTGTTTAAAATTATTTTACTTTAAGTGCAAAATTAAGTTTCTAGGCTTTTTTTTTTGAATCCTTCTTTGTTTTTCCACAATCTTTCTCAGTCCTTCTTTCTTTTTCTAAACGTAGTTTTTTTTCTTTTTTTTTTCTTGACAATCGTAGTTTTCTTTGCTTGTTTTTCTCATATAATCGCCGTTTTTTTTGTTTCTTTCTCCAAAATCTTTTATTGCTTCTCTGTTTCTTCTAATCTCTATTTTTTAATTTGATGCAAAAACTATCTTTGTATTTCTTGATTCCCTATTGTTCTTTTTCTTCCAAACCACTTTCAAGTTCTCTAGCAGTTTTTTTTCTTTTAATTTTTTTCTAATGGTAGAGTTCTTTTTGTTGTTGTTTTACTAGACAAATAAAAAGTTCTTTAAAAAACTTTTGTATTCTTCTAAAATTCTTTTATTGCTCTTCTTTCTTTATTATTTGTTTAAATTGTGTCTTCCAAACGCCGTTTTTAAGCTTTTATAATTTCTTACTGTTTTAGCAAAATTTTTCTTAGCTTCTCTAAATTTTCTTGTTTCCTTAGTTGTGGTTTTTCAAATCTTTCCTAGTCTTTCTTTTTTTTAAACGTAGTTTTTGTTTCTTCTTTTTAATAGTTCTTTACTTTCTTTGATTTTTTCTTCTAGTCGACGTTTTTTAAAGTACATATCTTAAAAAATTCTTATCATATTTTAATCTTCAATTGCTCCTCTGTCTCTTCAAATCCTCATTTTTTAATTTGTCGTAGAAACTGTTATCTTCTAGAATTCTTTATTGTTCTTCTTTTTTTTACTTTGCTTTAACCGATTTTGTTTTTCTAAAATCTTCTATTTGTACTATTTTTCTTTAGACGACGACGTTCAAGCTTATCTAAAAGCTTTTGGTTTTTTATATTAATTATCAAGTCGCTTTTCATCTTGTTTTTTTACACAAATAAAGAGTTCTTCTAGAAGCGTTTTTAATTCTTTAAAATTCTGCTTTTGCTGTTTTTTGTCATTTCTCTAATTTTTTGTCTCTTCTAAACGCGTAGTTTTTCTAGCAATTTTTATCGATTTTTCTTTTAAATCTTTCGTTTTAAAATATTTTTTTTAAAAGTATATCTTTTTGTCTTTCTAGTTGTGGTTTTTTAAATCTTTCTAAAAGTTTTTGATTTTTTTTAATCCAAATTTGCGATGTTTTACTTTTTTAAATTATTTTTAGTTTTTCTATAAACTTTTCTAAATCTTTATTTTTTAAACGTATTTTTTTGTTGTTCTTTTTTGCAATCGTTGTTTTCTTTACATATTTTTCTCTTCAAATCGACGTTTTCCAAAATCTTTTAAAAAACTTTTTTTAGAATCTTCTAGTGCTATTCTGTCTCTCGCAATTTTCAATTTTTATTTTTTTTTTGTTTTTCTAATTGTAGTTTCTTCGATTTTTTTAAAACTTTACTGTTCTTTAACCGTAGTTTGCAATGTTCTTTTATTTTTGTTTTTTCCTTATTTTTCCCAATTCTTTTTTAGACGTTTTAGTTGTTTTTCTTTTCTTTGCAACAATTGTTTTTTTTACTTATTTTTCTCTTCTAATCAACGTTTTTCAAAGTCTTTTCAAAACTTCTATTCTTTTTCTAGAATCTTCTATTGTTCCTCTGTCTCTTTCAATTAACATTTTTCAATTTGTTGTTAAAACTGTTTTTGTTTTAAAAGAATCTTTTATTGTTCTATTTTTTTTTCTTTACTTTGTTTTAACAACAAATTTTGTTTTTCTAAAATTTTTTATGGTTGTCATTTTTCTTTAAGACTGCGAGTTTCATATTCATGTAGAAGCTTTTAGTATTCCTAAAAATTATGGTATCGTCTTCATCTTGTTTTTTCTACATACGTAAAAAGTTCTTCAAGAAACTTTTTTATTTTTTTAAAATTCTTTTATTGCTTTTTTTTCTCTATCATTCGACTTATTTATTCAAATTCTTTGTTTCTTCTAAAACGTCATTGTTTAGGCTTTTCTAGTATTTTTTACTGTTTTCAGAAAAATTTTATTGTTCTTTTATCTTTTGCAATCGTTGTTTGCTTCTGTTTCTTTTTCAATTGTCCTTTTTCTTTTGTTTTGTAGAACTCTCTGTTGCATTTCGCTTTCTCCAAATTAATAATTTTAAATTCGTTTTAGAAACTTTTTGTTTTTCTAGAATCTACTTGTTTCTTTTTCTTTTTTAAGACGACGCTTTTCAATTTTATCTAAAAAGTTGTATTTCTTGTTTTTTTCACCATTTGTTATGTCATTTCTTCTGTCTGATTAAACTCTAGTCTAATTCTAGCCTATTTTATTCTATTGTAGTCTAATTCTATTTTACTCTATCCTTGTCTTATTTTGTTCTAGTCTCATTCTCTTCTAGTTTAATTCTATTTGATTCTAATCTGATTCTATTCTATTCTCATTCTGTTTTAACCTGTTTCTATTTTTTTCTATTTTCGTCTAATTCTATTTTATTGTAATCCCATTCTTTTCTAATCTGATTCTATTCTATTTTAGTCTGATTTTATTCTAATTTTATTCTCTTCTAATCTGATTCTATTCTAGTGTCATTCCCTTCTAGTTTATTTCTATTCGATTCTACTTTGATTCTATTCTACTCTATTTTAATCTGATTCTAGTCTAAATTTATTCTATTCTAATCTCATTCTCTTTTAATCTGATTCAGTTCTACTCTATTTTAGACTCATTCTATTCTCTTCTAGTCTCGTTCTGTTTTAACCTGATTCTATTTTACTCTATTTTCATCTAATTCTATTCTGTTGCAATCCCATTCTTTTCTAATCTGATTCTATTCTATTCTATTCTATTCTATTTGAGTTTGATTCTAAACTAATCTCATTCTCTTCTAATCTGATTCTATTCTAGTATTATTCCCTTCTAGTTTAATTCTATTCGATTCTACTTTGATTCTATCCTATTCTCATTCTGTTTTAACCTGATTCTATTCTACCTACTCTACTTTAGTCTAATTCTAGTCTAATTCCATTCTATTCTAATCTCATTCTCTTCTAATCTGATTCTACTCTACTCTATTTTAGTCTGATTCTATTCTATTCTAGTTTCATTCTATTCGATTCTAGTCTGATTCTATTCTACCCTATTTTAGTCTAGTTTTATTTTTTTTTTATTTTAATTATTTTGACTATTGTATTATGTATATTCTATTACAGCAGAGACAAAAAAGCGGCGTTGCCAAAGTTACGATAACCAAAATTGACAAATTACTTTTTATTTATTTATGGGAGATATGACATTACGCAAATTGGCAACGTAGTGTGACGTCACTCAGACGAAAAAAAGCGGCGTTGTCAATATTTTAAAATAACAAAATTATTAATATTTGTTAAATTACATGTAATGATAACATCAGTTATTACACTTTTAGCTCATTTACACATTAGTCCGCATCAACATTAGCCAAAATAACTCAGATGATTGAAATCAAAGCCCGCCGAGATCCGATTAGTGTCGCATTTAGGTCAATAACCTAATAAGAAATTGGGGTGAAATCATGAAATAATTAATTAATTCGTTTAGAACTGCAATTTTACCAATAATTACAGTTATCGTATCATTGCAATACTGAAAATTCAGTAAAAAACTTACCAATTGAATAGATGAACATTTGCACTGTTTTTACTCACAAAAACACGATTTGTTTAAAAATTAAGTATTTGAAACTTAGATTAGTTCGTTTTTAACACTTTTGTTAAATTTGAGAAGGAAATTAACAGAAAAACCGTCTGAAAATCAAGTTGTAACAAGAAATTTAAGTTAATGGCGTCGCGCTACATAAAAACTGAACTGATGGCAGCGCTACTGTTTCACAAGTCTGCCACTGAGAGGCGCCAAATTTAAAATTTTTAGCTATTTTTTGCTCAGAAATTGATTTGAATAACAAAATTTTGATTTTTATACCATACAATCAAGAAAATTTGTCTTCTAGAAAGCTGTAAAATAATTTTTAGTAGTATAAATTGTATAGAAAAAAAACAAAGTCATAGTCTTCTAGAGAATTTTTTTAACATCAGTTTTAGATGTTTTTAAAATGTTTTTGGTTATAATAATTAGAAATTAAAGCTGTTTTACATTATATTACGTAATTTCTATTGAATTGCCAACAAAAATTAATTTAAATTTAATTTTATAATTTTTTTTTTACTCACCTTAAGTATCTTTGTGAATTACTTCAGAAAAACAAGTTTTAAGATATCTCAAATTTGATTTGTAGAATTCGTTTTAATTTTTCTTACATTTTTGATTAAAAATTAAACAGAAATCATGCTAATTTATAACAAATTTAAATTAGACGCGTCTGTTCTGGTAAATAAAGAAAACTAAAGCAGCGCCACTGTTTGCAAAGTCGGCCATCGAGGCGCAAAATTCAAATTTTTTAAAAAATTTTTAGTGTCTATTTAATGCTTTTTATACGTACTGATAGAAGATTTTCTAGTTTCTCTCTACAATATTTGTAAGAAAACAAAACAACAAGGCGTAGCGACGTTTGGAAAAGAAAAGTTTTGAAAAATTAGAAAAATATTGTAAAAACAAAAACATTTTAGAATAAAATATAATAGAATAATAAAACAAGACAAAAATAAAATTTAACTAAAATAGAATAAAATTAGATAAAATAGAGTAGAATAGAATCAAACTAGAAAGGAAAAAAAGAATCAGACTAGAATATAGTAGAATCAGACTAAGACTAGAATAGAACACAATAAAATTAGATTAAAATAGAATACAATTAGAATAAAATCTAAAACTAGAACAAAATAAAAGTAGAGTAGAACAGAATAGAATCGGACTATAATAAAATTAGACTAAAATAGAAGAACAAAATGAGACTAGAATAGAATGTAATCAGACTAGAATAGAGAAGAATTATACTAGAATAAGATTAAACTAAAATAGAATAGAAGCAGATCAAAATGCAACAGAATCAAACTAGAACAAAATGAGACTAAAACAGTACAAAATCAGACTAGAATAGAATAGAATCAAAATAAAATAAAATTATCATAGAATCAGACTTAAACAAAACGACAATAAAATATAATTAAACTGGAATCAGACTAAAACAGAATGAAAACTAAGATAGAATAAAATTAAACTAGAATAAAATAGAATCAGACTAGAATAGTATAAAATTCGACTAGAATCGAATAGATTTAAACTAGAACAGAATGAGACTAGAATAGAATAGAATCAAACTATAATAGAATAGAATTAGACTAAAATAGAGTAGAATAGAATCAAACTAGAACAGAATGAAACAAAAGTAGAAACAAACTAAAATACACTGCTCCAAGAAATTAACGCACCACTTGAAAATAAATTTAAAAAAATTAAAACTATGTACATACATTTGACAACTTTGGTTGAGAAGGTTTAATCAAGCTATAATCTAGTTACCCATTGTAATAAAAATTTTGACATTAAAGTCAGAAATTTGAGTTTAATAGTTTTTTAAGCAGAAATTTTAAAATAATTTTCATTTTTAAATTGTGTTAATTTGTAATTTTGTTTTATTGTTATTTGAATTTGCCGTTCTGTGGATAGTTTTTATCATTTGAAACAATAATAAAAACATTATGAGGAATTTGACTCGAGAAGAATGTGCCCAAGCTGTGGTTTGGTTGGAGGAAGGATGAAGCTACAGAAGAATTGGTGAAAGGTTTGGTGTATCTCATACGTCAGTTTCGCGTATGATACAAAGGTACAGAGAGACAGGAAGTCACCTCAGAAGACCTGGGCAAGGAAGAAAAAGGAAAACCACTCCTATCCAGGATAGATTTTTAAGAATATCTGCGCTAAGGGAACGCTTTGTAACCGCCAGGATGCTACAAACTGAGTTCCGTGACGTAGAAGGAATTCAAATCAGTACCGAAACTGTTGGAAAAAGACTTAAGGAGGATAATTTAACACTCCATATTCCTGCTCGTGGTCCTGCATTGACTGCAGAACACCGCAGAGCCCGATTAGAATTTGCTAGAGAGCACATAAATTGGCAAAGAGAGGATTGGGAGTCTGTTCTTTTTACGGATGAGTCAAAATTTTGCCTTTACAATTGCGATAGAAGTGTTCGTGTGTATCGTAGACCAAATGAGCGGTACGCACAGTGTAACATTCAGAATACCACATTGTTTGGTGGAGGCTCAGTAATGGTTTGGGGTGGTATTTCCTTACAAGCTCGCACGGTGTTAGTGGTTGTAAATAATGGCTCTATAAATGTGGACCGTTACATAACAGACATTCTTGAAGAGCATATCGCACCATATGCCCCTTATATTGGTCCAAATTTTTTGTTAATGCAAGATAACGCAAAACCCCACACTGCCCGAACTGTTAAAGATTACTTGAATGAGGCAGAAATCAATGTTTTGGATTGGCCAGCTCGAAGCCCTGACCTGAATCCTATTGAGCATGTTTGGGACATTCTCGGGAAACGTTTAAAAAATCTTCCACATCCTCCTGTTTATCTTCAAGAGGTAGGTCCTCAACTAAATGAAATTTGGAATAACTTAAATCAAGAAGACATAAGTTCGTTAATTTTGAGTATGGAACGAAGATGTGCAGCGGTTATTCAAAGTAGAGATGGAAATACGCGATATTAAGATGTTTTCTGTAACTTTAATAAAATTTTGTTTTCGGTTTGTTTTTCTATATTTGGACACATTAGATATTAATTTACTTTAAACAAATGTTTTTGTTAAATTTTTCTTAATTTTGTACCAATTGGTCGAATACATGTTTCAATTTTCAAAAAAATTCAAGTGGTGCGTTAATTTATTGGAGCAGTGTAGAATTGAATTAGACAAGAATAGAATAAAATTAGAATAGAATCAAACAGAAAAAAACAAGAAACACAAGCTTTTAAACAAAATTGAAAGTTGTCGTTAAAATAAAAGCTTTTAAAAAAATTGAAAAAACGACATTAAAAAAGAAAATTAGGAAAAGAAGAACTTTATAACAATAAAGGAATTAAAAAAATAAAGAACTAAAATAAAGAAATAAAACTAGAAAATATTAAAAGTACAAAAAAAAAAACTAAAAAACAAAGAAGAACATTACGTTCATGACCTTTATAAAACGAAAAAAGAAAGTTGTTGCGTAAACATTTAGGAGAGTAAGCTTTGCCATTACAGTGCCTTCATAAATAATCAACATTATTAAAAATAGTTAAATTAAGAAGTACTCATGAGTGATATTATCAGGGAATATTGTAGAGAAAACTAAAGTTTGCTTTAAAAAAAAATTAAAAATCCTTCAATGTTTGTGTAAATTTGGGGTCCGCTAAGGCTACTTTAACTCATTAGGCTTGATATAATTACAGACAAAAGCCAGCGAGTCATTTCCATACTTGTGGATCATTAATAATCGCGATACTAGTTATAATAAAGCATTGTTACGTAGTCATTGTCGACGTGTCTCCAAGGATGTGTTGATTCCGTCCGGGATAATTAATATCGGTGCGTCCCCTTTTTGCCGTCACCACCGCCGCCACCGCCACCAAAAATATTTACATCGTCGACGTCTTTAAGGTGGCCGCTGCTTTTCGGAGCTAATGACGGTTAGCCGTCGACCAAGGCAAGGGGGTAATCTGCTCTTCACTCATGTGGGGACTCACAAAAACTCGTATTAGAGCAGGCCTTAATTAACGCAAAAAACGGCAAGCACGGGATCCGGGCTTGATTTCAACGCTGATGCCGCCCCCACCGATTGGGATGAGGGCGGCGAACACAGAGATTGTGTTGTGGTGATGATCAGCTTTCAGGGATTAGAAAACGAAAATCTCGACTAAAGTTAAATGAGATACAGAAATTCTATAAATAAATTATCTAATTAAAAACCAAAATTAAGATTATGGATTATAACAGGCGAATCAAAAATATTTCACTTTAGGTAGAAACATTAATTTGGATTTATTTTTAATTAATTTATAATTTTAATGTTATTACAACATTGACAACATCTCTACCAAATATTTTTGCTACTTTATTTTTCAAACCGTTTAGTAGATGCTACAAAAAATAAATAATTACCATACCATATTGCCACTTCTACTACCTTTTCTCGTCCTTCTTTTCTTTTCTAAACGTAGTTTTTGCCCTTTTTTTATTCAAAAATTACTGTTTTTAAACTTTTAAATTATTTTTTTTTTTTGCTTAATTTTTCCTTTCATGTGTCATTTTTTTAAGTCGTTTTATTTTTCTGAAATCTTCCATTTCTTCTCCTTCTCTTCTAACCCTTATTATAAATTTTCTCTAAAAACTTTGTTTCTTCAAAACGACGAAATTCAACTTCATTTAGAACCTTTCGTTCTTCTTTTTTTATCGTCACGTTGTTGCTTACATTGTTTTTTGTACATAAATAAAAGGTTTTTCTAGAAACTGTTTTTTTTTTGTAGCATTTGCCGTTTTTCAAAATTTTATTTCTTCAGTTTTTTTATTATTGTATTTTGTTTTTCTTTTCAAAGTTTTTTTTGTTTTTCCAATCTAAATCTTTACTAACACAACTTTTTTTGTACCTGTTTTTCCATCAATTTTTCATTAATTCTATAGTGTTTTTTTATTTTTTTTAATTTTTTTTTATTTTTCTAAAATACTTCAGTGCTCTGCTAAAACTTTTTCCAGTTTCTTCTTCCAAACAAGGTCTTCTTTTCTTTTTTAATTACTTTTTTAAGTTTTCTAAAAACTTCTTTTGTTCTTCTAGCACCTTCAACTGCTCCTCTTCCTCTTCAAATTTATATTTTTCAATTTGCTTTAGAAATTTTTGGTTTTTCTAGAATTAATATTTTCTTTCTTTTTTCTGGTTTTTTTTGCGAATTGTCGCCTCATTTCTCACATTACCTTTTGTACACATATAAAAGATTCTTCTAGAATTCTTCTTTTATTTATCCAATATTTTTCTTTGTACTTTCAAACACTGTTTTTTAGGTTATTAAACTTGTAAATATTAGTAATAATAATTTTTATTTTATTTTGATTCTATCTTTTTTATTCTACTCTGATTTTATTTTACTGTAACCCTATTCTATTCTAGTTCTATTTTATTTTATTCTAATGTCTTATTCAACTATATTTTAGTCTAATTTTCTTCTATTTTATTCTAGTCTGATTGGATTCTAGTTACATTCTGTTCTAGTCTAGTTCTGATTTTATTCTCGTGTTATTCTATTTTATTCTGATTTTTTTATATTCTAGTTTAGTTCTGTTTAATCTATTCTAGTCTAATTCTGATTCTATACTAGTCTATTTTAGATTAATTCTATTCTAATTACAATTATATTTTTGTTTAAGTCTTATTCTATTTTATTCTGCTTTAGTTCAATTCATTTCTATTCTTGTCTGATTCTAGTTTGATTCTATTTTAATTTATTTAAGTCTGATTCTATTATTTTCAACTTTAATTCTATTTCTATTCTAGATTCAATCTGTTTTAATCTAATTTTATTCTATTCTAGTCTGATTCTATTCTGTTCCAAAGTGATTCTATTCTATTTTATTTTCCTTTTATTTTAGTCTAGATTTAGACTATTTTATATATTCTATATCTTTTATTCTGCTTTTGTTTGATTTTATTCTACTTTATTTTTTTTATTCTATCGTAGGCTAATTCTATTCTATTTTATCTGAATATATTATAGTCTATTTATATTTTATTCTATTCGAGTATGATTTTATTTTATTTTAGCCTGCTTTTATTCTATTTTAATCTGAGTCTATTATATTCCAGTCTTATTCAATTCTATTCTGAATCTATTTTATTCTGTATTAGTAGTCTGATTTTATTCTATTTTATTTTAGTTTGTTTTTATTCTGTTTTATTCTTGTCTATTTTATTCTACTCTGCTTCTATTCTATTTTAGTCTAATTATATTCTATTATTTTTTAGTTTACTTTTATTCTATTTTATTCTACTCTAATTTTATTATATTCTAGTTCGATTCTAATCTAGTCTGATTATACATATTTTACTCTATTTTAGTCTTTTTTTATTCTATCGTATCTTAATTTAATTCCATTCTATTCTAGTCTCATTCTGTTTTAGTCTGATTCTATTCTAGTTTGATTCTAATTAATTTCACTCTATTTTAGTAAGATTCTACTCTATACTAGCTTAGTTTTATTTTAGTTTGATTCTAATTCTATTCTTATTTATTCTAGTCTGATTCTAGTCTATTGTAGAATTTTTTCTGTTTCTTTTTTTTTAGAATCATTTTTTGTTTTGTATTTTTTTTAAACAGGTTTAACTATTACTATAATGCCAATTAAATATTTTGATAAATACCGTGATACACTATGATAACTGATAATCGGAAACAATTGAGCAAAAGCGAGTGATTTAAAATGAATTCATTTCATAGTCAAAGTAGTCATTGAACGTCGATAACCAAGTGAATGACTTCGACCGTATCCAGCTTGATGACTTGTAGGTGCTTAGTAGTTTTATTTCAGTTGGTAGCAAGCAATAAACAAGTGACCAGGAGCTCCAACATAACTAAATTACATAAAAATCAACGATATAGGCGATAAGCTTGAATAACTTTAGGAGTACGACCGGATTATAACGTTTATACGCTATATACATATTATAATGAAACACACAATATTTGCAAAAAAATGCGTCATAATTAGTTTGTTGTAAAAATGAAACGTTTCATGCAATTGTTTAATTAAATTCACGTCATTAAAAATGGTGATGATTAATTATAAATTACATTTATGGTAGAAGAATTAAATTAAAAATTTAAATTCGATGCGAAATTCTTTAGATAAAGTTAAAATAATTAATAAAAAGGAAAAAATCACAGACAATTTAATTATTTATCCAACACCGCAACACCTGTAGCAATTTTTTTTAAACAATATCTCGTATAAACGCAGTCATTTGGCTTAGTAGAATCACTCAAATAAAATATTCATTTTCAATGCATTGATTTAATGTTGAAGAATTTCTTGGATGAGTTGACCACTCTATAGTCATTCTTACGTGAAATTATCGTCTTATTTTCGTTTATTTATGGGAGATAATCGTTTATTGAAAACTGGGAGCTCAGCTCAGCTTCTGATATCGCGAGATAAAATTGCTCGTATCTAGTCATCGGAGCAATAAAAATCGATTGTCAAGCACGATCCTCAAAGGGATGGGAAATTTTTGTTTTGTTATGTTGACTCAACTGGAAAATAATAATGTTGTGGTTGTAAATTTACTCGACTAATGAATCTTGAAACGAACATTAAGTGGATTTGTTCGTTGTTTTGGGTAATTATAATTAAAACCGACAAAATTTAATTTAATACAAGAGATTTACAAGCAGGAAAAAAAAGAGAGGAATTTAAGATAGCTATCAAACATGAAAAAAAAAAAACAAAAATCGATTATATACACAGTGTTCTGTTTAAAATTTAAAATTATTAAAATGCATTTTCGAAACTTCTTCTATAGTTAGATTTTATATTATATTTCGCGTTTATAAGCGTTTCTGATTTTTCTGATACAAAAATTTAAAGACTATATCAGAATCAGAAGTATTATTAAAATTCTGAAATAGAATAGAATCAGATTAGTATTGAAGAGAATAACATCAGAATCATACTCGAATTGAATTAAACTAGAACTGAATAGAATCAGAATTAGATTAGAATAGAATAAAATAATCAGAAGTAGAAGAAATAAAATAGAATAAAGTGACAAGAAACTAAAATAGAATAAAATTAGAATTACACTAGAACAAAATAGAATTAGACCCAAATAGAATACGTAGATTATTCAGAATAAAACAGAATAAAATTAAACTAAAATAAAACAACAGTAGAGTAAAATAAAATAAAATCAGACTAGAACGTAATAGATTCAAACTAGAATAGAATTAGAATTCGACTAGAATATAATCAGACTAGAACAGAATAAAATAAAATTATACTGGAATTAATAAGAATCAGTCTATAATAGAATAGATTCAGACAAGAATATATTAGAATTAGACTAAAATAGAATAAAATCACACTAGATCAGAATAAAATAGAATAAAATTAGAAGAGAATAGAGTATAATCAGAATTAGACTAGAATAAAATAGAATCAGACTGAAACACAATAGATTCAAACTAGAATATAATCTGAATTAGACTTTAGAAGACAAGAATCTAACTGCAAAAAAATAGAATTAGAATAGAGAAAAGTAGAATAAAATAAAATAGAATCAGATTAGAACATAATAGATTCATTGTAGAATAGAATCAAAATTAGACTTTAATATAATATAGAATAGAATCAGATTACTATAAAAGACAATAGAATCTAACTGAAAAAAAATAGACTAGAATAAAATAAAGTAGAACTAGATTTGCATAAAATAGAATAGAATCAGACTAGATCAGAATAAAACAGAATAAAATCAAAAAAAATGGAAAATAATTAAAACTAGATTAGAATTAAGTAGAAGCAGACTAGACTAGAATAATACTATAATAAAATAGAATAGAATTAGACTATAATGGAGTAGATACAATCTACAATATTTTAGATTTAAAATAATCGAATAAAATTAGACTAAAACAGAACGATAATAGAATAGCATAACACTGGAATTAGACTAAAACAGAATGAGACGAAAATAGAATAAAATTAGACTAGAACGAAATAAGACTAGAATAGAAAGAATTAGACTAGAACAGAATAAAGGTAGAGTAGAACAGAATAGAATCAGAATAAAATAGAATTAGACCATAACAGAATGAGATTAGAATAAAATCAAACTATAATAAAATAGAATAAAATTAGACGAAAATAGAGTATAAATAATAATAGAACAGAATACAACAGAATCAAATCAAAATAGAAAAGAATTAAAGTATAAGAGAATAAGACTAGAATAGAATTAAACTCTAGTAAAATAAAATAGAATAGAATCGGACTAGAACAAAATAGAATCTAAATATGATAGAGTACAATAGAGTCAGAATAATAGAATAAAAGAAAAGCAAACAAGAACAGAATTATACTATAATAGAATATAATTAGACAAGAATAAAATAGAATTGTACTAAAATAAAATAAAAGTAATATAGAATCTAACTATAATAGAACAGAATCTGACTAGAATAGAATAAAACTATTTATTATAGAGTAAAATCCAACAGAGTAAAGATAATAAACTAAAATTAAACTAAAACAAAATAAGACTAGAATAGAATAAGACTAAAATAGAATTGAATTAGACTACAATAAAATGAAACTAGAATAGAATAAAACAGAGAATATGACGCGATGATTGGTGAAAAAGACAAGAAACACAAGATTTTAGATAAAGTTAAAAGTTGCCGTTATAATAAAAGTTTTTTAAAAAATTGAAAAAACAACATTAAAAAAGAAAATCAAACAAAGAAAAATTTTATAAAAAAAACAAATTTAAAAGAATAAATAACAAGAAAAACAACGTGTGTAAAAAAGTATAAAAGAGATTCTAAAAAACAAAGAAGAACATTACGTTTATTAACTTTATAAAACTGAAAAAAAAAACGTAGTAGCGGAATTTAAAATTTAAATTAAAACTTAATAAAAATTTAATTTAAACTAAATTAAATGTATTATTTAAATTTTAAAGTAGAATAGAATCAGATTAATAATAAAGAGAATAACATCAGAATCAGAGTCGATTAGAATTAAACTAAAACTGAATAGAATCAAACTAAAATAGAATCAGACTGAAATAATATAAAATCAGCCTAAAATAGAATAAAATGATGATTAGACTAGAACAAAATAGATTTAGACTAAAATAGAATAGAATCTAAAGTAGAGTAAAATAAAATAGAATTAGATTCGCATAAAATAAACAGAATTAAATTAGAACCCAATGAAATGGAATCAGACTGGAATTAAATTGGAATCAGTCTAAAATAAAACAGATTCAGAAAGATTATATTAGAATTAGATTAAAATAGAATAGAATCAGACTAGAACAGAGAAGAATCAATATTAATTAGACTTCAATAGAATGAAATGAAATCAGACTAAAATAAAATAAAATAGAATCAGATTAGCATAGAATAGATTAGAATCAAACTAAAACAGAGTAAAACAGAAAGAATTAGACTGGAATAGAATAGAATAAGACTACAACATAGAATAAAATAGAATCAAAATTAGACTAGATTAAAATAGAAACAGGCTAGATTAGAATCAGACTGAAACAAAATAGAATCAGTTTAGAATAAAATAGAGACAGACTTAATAGAAAAAAATATAATCAGAATAGAGTGAAATCAAAGTAAAATAAAATGGAATTAGAATAGAATAGAATAAAAGTAGATTAGAATAGAATTAGTTTAGAATAGAATACGTATCACGGTATCTATTGAAATATTGGTATGGTATTGTGGTATTGTAATAAACCTATTTAAAAACAATACAATACTATTTATTAATTTTTTCCAAATTAATTTATGCGTCATATACATAAACAAAACCATTTGAGACTGGTAGCACAAATATTTGGTAGAAAAATTCTATCTGGTTACTGTTTCAGCAATTTGATTAAAAGGACAAAAAATGTCGTTTGGTAAAAAAGTTTTTTTTAAAAAAAACTTGTACAATAGAATAGAGTCAGGCGAACAAAGAAAAATATAATCAAACTAGAGCAAAAAAAAAAATAAAAGCACTAATCAATCTACAATAGATTAGAAACAGACTAGAATTAATACAATGAAACTAAAATAGAATATAATTAAACTAAAATAAAAAAATTACAATATAATATAAGAAACTAGAATTAAATTAAAATAGAGTAGAATAGAATCAGACTAAAATAAGATAAAAGAGAATCAGACTAGAACAGAAAAAAAAAATTAAATTGAAATAGAATAGATCGGATTAGAATATAATAGAACAAAGTTACAATAGAATAGAATAAGATGAGGATAAAATAGAATCAAATTGCAATAGATAAGTACATGACTAGAATAGAATCAGACTAGAATAAAAAAGAATTGAATCAAACTAAAACAGAATAGAACAAAATCAGATAAAAATGAAAGACAATAAAAGAGAATTATAGAAAATAGACTTAGAATAGAATAGAATTAAACTACAACAGAATAGTATCACAACAAAATTATAATAGATTTATTAATATAAAATAAAATAGAATTAAGCTTAAATAGAATAAAATCAGAGAATAGAATATCAGAGTGGAATAGCATAGAACAGTCTAGAAGAAAATAGAATCAGATTAGAACAGAATAGAATTAGTCTAAAACAAAATACAATTATCCAAAAATAAAATCTGAATAGAATTAAATCAGACTAAAATAAAATAAAATTAGACTGAAATAAAGAGAATAACATCAAAATATAAAAGAAAAAAATTAGACTACAATAGAATAGAATCAGACTCGAATAAAATGAAATTATTTTAAAATAAAATACACTGCTCCAATAAATTACCGCACCACTTAAATTTTTTTGAAAATTGAGACATGTATTCGACCAAAATTTAACAAAAACATTTGTTTAAAGTAAATTAATATCTAATGTGTCCAAATATAGAAAAACAAACCGAAAACAAAATTTTATTAAAGTTACAGAAAACATCTTAATATAGCGTATTTCCACCTCTACTTTGAATAACCGCTGCACATCTTCGTTCTATACTCAAAATTAACGAACTTATGTCTTCTTGATTTAAGTTATTCCAAATTTCATTTAGTTGAGGACCTACCTCTTGAAGATGGACAGGAGGATGTGGAAGATTTTTTAAACGTTTCCCGAGAATGTCCCAAACATGCTCAATAGGATTCAGGTCAGGGCTTCGAGCTGGCCAATCCAAAACATTGATTTCTGCCTCATTCAAGTAATCGGGCAGTGAGGAGGTTTTGCGTTATCTTGCATTAACAAAAAATTTGGACCAATATAAGAGGCATATGCTCTTCAAGAATGTCTGTTATGTAACGGTCCGCGTTTATAGAGCCATTATTTACAACCACTAACTCCGTGCGAGCTTGTAAGGAAATACCACCCCAAACCATTACTGAGCCTCCACCAAACAATGTGGTATTCTGAATGTTACACTGTGCGTACCGCTCATTTGGTCTACGATACACACGAACACGTCTATCGCAATTGTAAAGGCAAAATTTTGACTCATCCGTAAAAAGAACAGACTCCCAATCCTCTCTTTGCCAATTTATGTGCTTTCTAGCAAATTCTAATCGGGCCCTGCGGTGTTCTGCAGTTAATGCAGGACCACAAGCAGGAATATGAGGTGTTAAATTATCCTCCTTAAGTCTTTTTCTAACAGTTTCGGTACTGATTTGAATTCCTTCTACGTCACGGAACTCAGTTTGTAGCTTCCTGGCGGTTACAAAGCATTCCCTTAGCGCAGATATTCTTAAAAATCTATCCTGAATAGGAGTGGTTTTCCTTTTTCTTCCTTGCCCAGGTCTTCTGAGGTGACTTCCTGTCTCTCTGTACCTTTGTATCATACGCGAAACTGACGTATGAGATACACTAAACCTTTCACCAATTCTTCTGTAGCTCCATCCTTCCTCCAACAAAACCACAGCTTGGGCGCATTCTTCTCGAGTCAAATTCTTCATAATGTTTTTATTATTGTTTCAAATGATCAAAACTATCCACAGAACGGCAAATTCAAATAACAATAAAACGAAATTACAAATTAACACAATTTTAAAATGAAAATTATTTTAAAATTTCTGCTTAAAAAACTATTAAACTCAAATTTAATTTATTTCTGATTTAACAATCAGAATAAAATAAATTAGAATTAGACTCAAATAGAATCAAACTTTTAATATAAAACAATATATAAAACAACTAAAAGACGAACACAACAGTTGTTTTTTTGAAATTGTTGTTCTCAACTCCCAGTTGTTTTATAAACTTTCACTTTTGGTTTCCGTTTGTTTGAAAAACTGTTCTCTTAGGCTCCTAATTGTTTAATAAAACAATTCTTACAACAACTGAGAGCCAAAAACGACAGTTTATAAAACAATTGTTCTATCCGTCTTCCAGCTGTTTTATAAATAATTCGTTTAGAACTGAAATTTTTTAAATCGCAAAAAATTAAAATTCAGTATATGTTACTTAATCTTTTTTTCTAATGAATGTTCTATATATTATATACAGAGTGTTTATAATAATTCTCGTACATATTTATAAAATAATTCTTTATCTGTCTCTTTATTTCTCTCTCCGATTAGTATCCTTTCGAATCTCCTTAACGGCCGTCATCTTCCGCCCCCAACTGTATGAATTACGAGCACAGCAGTGACCGTCACCGTCCCTCGGGTCCACTCTCCAGATTTGTTTCTATAAATCATGTTTGTTGCCATATCTTCCAGTTCACACACACTCAGAGCAGAGAGAACACACCACACCGCCACTGACAAAGTGGCTTTGCTTGTGACAAATACTTCGGTCAAATGTTTCTTGTACGGGAAAGAAAGCCGGAGGCGGTTAGTCGCCAGTTAGAATGCCGCCACCCTCATGCAGATTACACACTGACGCTTGTTTTAATCGTGTGTCACAAAAGCTGAATTATATTGTCCGTCATACGAAAAGAGGATTGCCGAAAAATTAACCGCGACAAGGGGATTATACTCTTACATGGAGGTATCTAGGGGAGGACAGACAGAAATAGATTTTTTTTCGGGTTGAAAACGTAGTGAACACGGAAAAGTTAAATACCAAATTGCAATGTATAATGTTGTCGTTTATTTATATAGTGAACACGGAAAAGTTAAATACCAAATTGCAATGTATAATGTTGTCGTTTATTTATATGTAAACAATTAAAGAAATAAACAAAAAAAGAGAAAATAAATAAGAAAGAAAGGAGCTATGTTTAATTCAAGAAGAACAAAAAAGATTCACAAAAAATTTGAAACAAAATATTAAAAGAATAAAAACTACAATTTAAAACAAAATCAAAAGCAGCTTTAAAAATAAAAAAAACAATAATTATGTTTAAAAAATACGAAGAAAGATTTCGGAAACAAAAAAAAATATTCTAGAGAAACTTAAAAATAAGAAATACCTACTACTATAAAAGAAAGCTGGATTTAAAAAAAAACTATAAACACTTTAAAAATAATAACATGAATAAAAAAACTTAAAAAAATTAAAATATGACCAATAGAAGAAAAAAAAACTAGAAAAACAAACATCTGATTCTATTCTATTTTTATTGCATTAGATTTTAATCTGATTTATTCTATTCTATTCTAATTCGATTTTATTCTAGTCTAATAATTCTATTCTAGTCTAATTCTAATTTATTTTAGTTTGATTCTATTCTATTCTAGTCTGAATCTATTTTATTTTAGTCTAATTCTGTTCTATTCTTGTCTGATTTTTCTCTTTTCTATTCTTATTCTACGCAAGTCATATTCTATTCTATTTTAGTCTAATGTTATTTTATTCTTGTTTAATTCTACCCTATTTTAGCCTGATTCTATTCTATTTTTGTCTAACGCTATTTTATTTTAGATTCTATTCTAGAATTTTCTAATAATATTAGAATTTTTATTCTATATTTTATAATATTTTATTCTAGTCTAATTCTATTCTGAATCTATTTTATTCTAGTTTTATACTGTTCTATTCTAATATAATTCTATTTTATTTTGGTTTTAACCCATTCTATGCTAATCCGATATTATTTTATTTTAATCTGATTCTATTCTATTCTAGTCTGATTCGATTCTATTTTAAATCTATTCTATTTTAGTTTAATTCTATTTTACTTTAAGTTTCTTCTATTCTATTATAGTTTAATTTTATTTTATCCTAATTGTATTCTATTCTAGTTTAAATCTATTCGATTTTACTCTAATTTTATTTTATTCTAGTTTTATTCTATTTTATGCTAATCTGATTCTGTTCTATTTTAGTTTGATTTGATTCTATTTTAGTCCAAATCTATTTTATTCTTGTATAATTTTACCGTACTATAGTCTGATTCTATTTCATTTTAGTCCCATTCTATTCTGTTTATGTCTGATTCTATTCTATTCTAGTCTGATTTAATTATATTCTATTCTTGTCTAAATTTATATTATTTTAGTCTGATTCCGTTCTATAGCTACTTGTCTGATTTTATTCTTTTCTATTCTTATTCTATTCTAGTGTAAATCTATTTTATCTTTGTCTAATTTTACCTTATACTGTGTCTGATTCTATTTTATTCTAGTCTAAAACGATTATATTCTGAATGTATTCTATTCTAGTCTGATTCTATTTTATTTTAATTTAATTATTTAATTATCTTTATTATTTTATATTTAATTCTATTCTAATTTTGTCTAATTCTATTGTATTCTAGTTAGATTCTATTTTATTCTGCTCTGATTTTGTTCTATTTTTATTATTTTTTTATTGTTTTAAAAGTTTTTAGAATAAGAAAAACTACGATTAACAAAATACTGAAAATAAAAAAAATTGAAAAAACAAAAAAAGTGTCTTTTTTATGACCACCACTGTACATCAATGTCAAAAATTTTTCTTTATGTCAAAAGTGAGGTTATGTGGCCTATTAAAAACAGTGTCACTGACATTTAGTATTGTCAACTTAACAAAATAAAATTACTGTTTCTCATTTACTAATCAGAATTAGAGTATAAATCTGACAAATCATTTATAATTAATTATTGTAAAAAAACTAATTTTAATTAATTTTACGTTATTTTTTAGATGAGTTAAAGTGTCAAAATTTGTATAATAATAATAGTAGGGTAATAAAATCAACACGGTCTGGTCAGACAAAAACCTAATTAGAAATAATTGAAAGTATGAGTATAGTCAATTTGTTTAAATTCGTTTCGGTAGGTTGAAAGCTGCAGGCGGCTTTGATGCTTCTCATTTGTTTTAATCATTCACATCCAACTTATAATTTGTCTATAAATGCTTGAATTTCACTATTTTCTTTAAAAAAATGTGGACTATTGCATTATAAAATTCATAACAAGCGTTCATTTAAAAAAAATTGTCAAAAGTGTCGTGACAAAATAAAAAGATTTTTTCTAATACTATTCTATTCCAGTCTAGTCTCATTTTATTCTAGTTTAATTCCAACTTACTCTATTTTAGTCCGATTTTATTCTATTCAAGTCTAATAATTCTATACTATGCTATTTTAGTCTAGTTTTATTTTATTGTTTTTTACTTTGTTTTATTCTAATTCTATTTGAACCTAGTCTTATTATAGTTTAATTCTGTTCTATTTTAGTCTAATTTTATGCTTTTCTAGTCTAATTCAATTCTATTCTCGTCTGATTTTATTTTATTCTAATCTGATTCTATTCTATTCTATTCCAATGTGATTAATCCTATTCTACTCTAATGTGATTCTATTTTATTCTATCTAATAATTCTATTCTAGTCTGTTTCTATTCTATTTTAGTTTGATTCTATTCTATTCTAATCTAATTCTATTTTATTTTAGTCTGAATCTATTTTATTCTTGTCTAATCCAAGCCTCTTCTAATCTGATTATATTTTATTCTATTTTCATTTTCTTCTAGTCTAATTCTATTTTGTTCTAAGTCTATTTAATTTTAGTCCAAATCTATTTTATTTTGGTTTTATTATATCTTCTTCTATTCTAGTTTAATTCTATTTTAATTTAGTCTAATTGTATTTTATTCTTGTCCGATTCTACTATATTCTAGTCTGACTGTACTCTATTTGTGCCTGATTCTACCTTATTCTATTCTAATCTGATTCTATTCTAGAATTTGATTTTATTTTGTTCTAAGTCTATTTAAATCTTATCCAATTTTATTTTATTTTAGTTTGATTGTATTATATTCTTTTCTATTCTAGTTTAATTCTATTGTAATTTACTCTAATTGTAGCCTATTCTAGTTTGATTTTATTCTATATTAGTTTTATTTTATTTTATTCTAGTCTAATTCTATTTTATTTTAGCTTGATTCTATTCTTGTCCGATTTTACCAAGCTGATCGTATTCTATTTTTACCTGGTTCTACGTTATTCTATTCTTGTTCTATTCTAGTCTGATTCTATTCTAATCTAATTCTATTCTGTGTATTCTGGTTTGATTATATTTTCTTTTAGTCTGATTCTATTTTATTTTATTCTTGTTTTATTTTACCCAAATTCTATTCTATTTTAGTCCGATTTTATTCTATTCAAGTCTAATAATTCTATATTATTTTAGTTCTATTTTATTGTATTCTAGTCTGTTCTATTCTAATTCTATTTAAACCTAGATTTTTTATTTTATTCTAATTTGATTCTGTTCTATTTTAGTTTGAATTTATGCTTTTCTATGCTAATTCAATTATATTCTAGTCTGATTTTATTTTATTCTAATTTAATTCTATTCTATTTTAGTCTGATTCTATTCTATTCTATTCTATTCTATTCTATTCTATTCTATTCTAATCTAATCTAATTCTATTCTATTTTAGTCTGATTCTATTCTATTCTATTCTATTCTATTCTATTCTATTCTATTCTATTCTATTCTATTCTATTCTATTCTATTCTATTCTATTCTATTCTATTCTATTCTATTCTATTCTATTCTATTCTATTCTATTCTATTCTATTCTATTCTATTCTATTCTATTCTATTCTATTCTATTCTATTCTATTCTATTCTATTTTATTCTATTCTATTTTATTTTAGTCTGACTCTATTCTATTCTATTCTATTCTACTCTATTCTATTTTAGTCTGATTCTATTCTATTCTATTCTATTCTATTCTATTCTATTTTAGTCTGATTCTATTCTATTCTATTCTATTTTAGTCTGATTCTATTCTATTTTATTCTATTCAATTCAATTCAATTCAATTCAATTCAATTCAATTCTATTCTATTCTATTCTATTCTACTCTATTCTATTCTATTCTATTCTATTCTATTCTATTCTATTCTATTCTATTCTATTCTATTCTATTCTATTCTATTCTATTCTATTCTATTCTATTCTATTCTATTTTATTCTATTCTATTCTATTCTATTTTATTTTAGTCTGACTCTATTCTATTCTATTCTACTCTATTCTATTCTATTTTAGTCTGATTCTATTCTATTCTATTTTATTCTATTCTATTCTATTCTATTCTATTCATTCTATTCTATTCTATTCTATTCTATTCTATTTTAGTCTGATTCTATTCTATTTTATTCAATTCAATTCAATTCAATTCTATTCTATTCTATTCTATTCTATTCTATTCTATTCTATTCTATTCTATTCTATTTTATTCTATTCTATTCTATTCTATTCTATTCTATTCTACTCTATTCTATTCTATTCTATTCTATTCTATTTTATTCTATTCTATTCTATTCTATTCTATTCAATTCTATTCTATTCTATTCTATTCTATTCTATTTTATTCTATTCTATTCTATTCTATTCTATTCTATTCTATTCTATTCTATTCTATTCTATTCTATTCTATTCTATTCTATTCTATTCTATTCTATTCTATTCTATTCTATTCTATTCTATTCTATTCTATTCTATTCTATTCTATTCTATTCTATTCTATTCTATTCTATTCTATTCTATTCTATTCTATTCTATTCTATTCTATTCTATTCTATTCTATTCTATTCTATTCTATTCTATTCTATTCTATTCTATTCTATTCTATTCTATTCTATTCTATTCTATTCTATTCTATTCTATTCTATTCTATTCTATTCTATTCTATTCTATTCTATTCTATTCTATTCTATTCTATTCTATTCTATTCTATTCTATTCTATTCTATTCTATTCTATTCTATTCTATTCTATTCTATTCTATTCTATTCTATTTTATTCTATTCTATTTTATTTTAGTCTGACTCTATTCTATTCTATTCTATTCTACTCTATTCTATTTTAGTCTGATTCTATTCTATTCTATTCTATTCTATTCTATTTTAGTCTGATTCTATTCTATTTTATTCTATTCAATTCAATTCAATTCAATTCAATTCAATTCTATTCTATTCTATTCTATTCTATTCTACTCTATTCTATTCTATTCTATTCTATTCTATTCTATTCTATTCTATTCTATTCTATTCTATTCTATTCTATTCTATTCTATTCTATTCTATTCTATTCTATTCTATTCTATTCTATTCTATTCTATTCTATTCTATTCTATTCTATTCTATTCTATTCTATTCTATTCTATTCTATTCTATTCTATTCTATTCTATTCTATTCTATTCTATTCTATTCTATTCTATTCTATTCTATTCTATTCTATTCTATTCTATTCTATTCTATTCTATTCTATTCTATTCTATTCTATTCTATTCTATTCTATTCTATTCTATTCTATTCTATTCTATTCTATTCTATTCTATTCTATTCTATTTTATTCTATTCTATTTTATTTTAGTCTGACTCTATTCTATTCTATTCTATTCTACTCTATTCTATTTTAGTCTGATTCTATTCTATTCTATTCTATTCTATTCTATTCTATTTTAGTCTGATTCTATTCTATTTTATTCTATTCAATTCAATTCAATTCAATTCAATTCAATTCTATTCTATTCTATTCTATTCTACTCTATTCTATTCTATTCTATTCTATTCTATTCTATTCTATTCTATTCTATTCTATTCTATTCTATTCTATTCTATTCTATTCTATTCTATTCTATTCTATTTTATTCTATTCTATTCTATTCTATTTTATTTTAGTCTGACTCTATTCTATTCTATTCTACTCTATTCTATTCTATTTTAGTCTGATTCTATTCTATTCTATTTTATTCTATTCTATTCTATTCTATTCTATTCATTCTATTCTATTCTATTCTATTCTATTTTAGTCTGATTCTATTCTATTTTATTCAATTCAATTCAATTCTATTCTATTCTATTCTATTCTATTCTATTCTATTCTATTTTATTCTATTCTATTCTATTCTATTCTATTCTATTCTACTCTATTCTATTCTATTCTATTCTATTCTATTCTATTCTATTCTATTCTATTCTATTCTATTCTATTCTATTCTATTCTATTCTATTCTATTCTATTCTATTCTATTCTATTCTATTCTATTCTATTCTATTCTATTCTATTCTATTCTATTCTATTCTATTCTATTCTATTCTATTCTATTCTATTCTATTCTATTCTATTCTATTCTATTCTATTCTATTCTATTCTATTCTATTCTATTCTATTCTATTCTATTCTATTCTATTCTATTCTATTCTATTCTATTCTATTCTATTCTATTCTATTCTATTCTATTCTATTCTATTCTATTCTATTCTATTCTATTCTATTCTATTCTATTCTATTCTATTCTATTCTATTCTATTCTATTCTATTCTATTCTATTCTATTCTATTCTATTCTATTCTATTCTATTCTATTCTATTCTATTCTATTCTATTCTATTCTATTCTATTCTATTCTATTTTATTCTATTCTATTTTATTTTAGTCTGACTCTATTCTATTCTATTCTATTCTACTCTATTCTATTTTAGTCTGATTCTATTCTATTCTATTCTATTCTATTCTATTTTAGTCTGATTCTATTCTATTTTATTCTATTCAATTCAATTCAATTCAATTCAATTCAATTCTATTCTATTCTATTCTATTCTATTCTACTCTATTCTATTCTATTCTATTCTATTCTATTCTATTCTATTCTATTCTATTCTATTCTATTCTATTCTATTCTATTCTATTCTATTCTATTCTATTCTATTCTATTCTATTCTATTCTATTCTATTATATTCTATTCTATTCTATTCTATTCTATTCTATTCTATTCTATTCTATTCTAATCCTATTCTAATCTTATTTTAATCCTATTCTAATCCTATTCCAATCCTATTCTAATTCTATTCTAATTCTATTTTAATCCTATTTTAATCCTATTCTAATCCCATTCTAATCCTATTCTAATCCTATTCTATTCTATTCTATTCTTTGTCTAATTCTATTCTATTTTAGTGTTATTGTATTCTATTCTTGATTGATTTTACCTTATTCTATTTTTGTTCTATTTTAGTCTGATCCGATTTTACACTATTCTAGTCTGATTTTATTCTATTCTTGCGTGTTTCTATCTCATTCTATTCTAGTGTCATTCCATTCTAATCTGATTTTATTCCATTCTATTTAATTCTATTTTATTTTAGTTTGATTCTATTCTATTCTAATCTGATTCTATTTTATTCTAGTCTAATTCTATTCTATTTGAGTCTGAATCTATTTTATTCTTGTTTAATTCTACCTTATTCTTATCTGACTGTGGTATAATTCTCATTTTATTCTATTCTAATCTGATTCTATTCTATTTGAGTCTAATTCTATTCTAATTTTGTTCGATTTTACTGTATTTTTGTATGATTGTATTCTATTTTTGTCTTATTCTACCTTATTCTATTCCTATTCTATTTTAGTCTGATTTTACTCCATTTAATCTATTTAGTCTATTTCTCTCCATTTAGTCTATTTAATTTTATTCCAATCTAGTTTCGTTTAATGTTAGTTTGATTTTATTCTAGAATTTTTTTATACTTTTTTTTTCTAATCTTTTTCAAACAAAAATTAGAATAAAAAAAATTGTATTTGAAAAAAAAAGAAACAAAAAATAAAAAAATTCGTAAAAAAACAAAACGGCCAATAAAAACTTTAAAAAACCTTTTTTAATCTTTTATATATGTTTTCCATAGTTACAGTGTATCAGTTCCGGCATGAATTTTTAGCTACATTTTTTTTTTATCAAAATTTTATAGCACTTTTGCCAACTTTTTTAAATGAACATTTATATATGTATAATATTTTTCACCAAACTATAGTTGTTTTGTTTCGCGTGTGCCTCTGATTGTTCTCTATCTAAATTTTTCACTTTCGATTCATCCAACAATGAATAATAAATTTTCAACGGTGTAGTACCTTAGTTCGATCAGAAGCACCTTCTATCTATATTAAACCGCTACTAATTTCAATATTCATGGGAAATTGGCGGCGGATCGTACAAGGAGCAGGAACAATAAGGCGCAACAAGCTATTATCCTCGTGTACAGTCTGATAGAAAATAAATTTAAGTGATGAAAGATTTTTAAGTCTCGTGCGTAACACACAGCTCACAGAGAGTTTGGTGTCACGGACCGTATCGTATTTATGCTAAGGTCGATCGCTCCTTTTTTCCTCCCCTTTCTTCTTCTCCTATTCAATCAATTTTATTTTGTCTTAGTGCGCGGTGAACCACAAGTATTGTGAACGAGCTGTACACTTCCCGCCTTTAATGAGGTACGTGCGTTCAAACCCATAAAAAACATCCATCGACACGCTCCAATAGACCCATCCTAGAAGGACGAGAGTCATCGCGGTTTACTAGATGGGGACGAGATTACGAAGCAGAAAATTTTTACACTGATTACGGACCTGGACGATCCGGTGTAGGTAGGTACACTCTCATGGGTGATGATGGTACGGTATCACACCCAACGACAAAAGTTTACGAAATAAACACAGTTCCAGAAAAAAAATCTATTGACATACACAGTTTCAAAAATTAAATTATTATTATTTATATTTTTTTTTATAAAGTATATTTAAAAACACACAATTTGAAAAAAAAATATTTGATAATTTAATTTTTTTTAAAGTTACAAACGTTTAAAAAAAGACGCCATTTTTTTTTAAATTCATATTTTAGAAAAAAAATTTTTTTTTATTAAGATAGTTGGATTAATAACGAATAATTTATATCTACTACATACAAAAATAATATAAATAACTCAATATTCACACAGTAATAACTACGACTGCCGTTACTGCGTTAAACCGCTCACTCTTCAGTGGCTTGTGGAGTTTTTACTAACTAATTCGGTCATTGTTTCTGTCAGCTTATATAACAATAATACGTTACTTCTCAAAATTATTTACAACAACAATCTTTATTCAGGCGAAACAATGACACAGTTTCCTTTTATCTTGACAATAGTCATGACAAAATGTAGCAAGCATCCAATAGCACCAAACAATTACTTTGCACGACGCACGTTTCGACAACAAAGTTGTCATCCTCAGGTAAAGAATCAAACTAAACAATTAAACTTGAGTTTAATTTCTCACCTGAGGATGACGTCGAAAGTAAAATTGTTTGGTGCTATTGGGTGCTTGCTACATTTCATTCTACACACCAAGGAGATCCAATACGAAGTTTAAGGCTAGTAACGAATATTTCTCAGAATTACGTACTACAGTGTGATTCATTGAAATACTCGGCATCTCTCTGGACTCGTAACATTGTTGCTTTCTCTTCTTAAAAATATTTTTGTTTTACTTAATGAAGCTTTTTGCAAGTTTCTTTTGCTTCTCTTTTATTTCCTTTTTTCTTCTAATTTTTTTATCTCTTCGTTTTTTTTTATAGCATTTTCTTCCGTTCTTTTTTTTGTTCTTTCTTTCTTCTCAATCCTTGCTTATCAAGCTTTTTTAGAATAGTTGTTTGTCTTTCTAGAATTTCGTTTAGCTCTTTTTTTTCTTTTAATTGTCGTCTGTCATTTTCTTTTCGTTTTAATCGCCGATTTTAAGCTGTTTTACAATCTTCTTTTAATCTTCCAAAATTGTTTTTTTGTTATTCTATCTTTATCGTCTAACTGACGTCTTTCAACTTCTTTCAAAAATTTTTTTTGCCTTAATAATCGTCGTTTTTATATTCTTTTTCTTCCAAACGCCGATTATCAAGCTTTATCAAACTTTTTTTTGTTTTTCTAGAATTGTTTGTCCCCAAGTTTTCGTTTTCTCTATTTTTTCTACTAGAATTTTTTGTTCTAATTTCTTTATACTCTTCTTCCTCTTCTTTTTCAGTATCTTCTCTCGTTTTTTTTTAATCGTTCTTTTTCAGTACGCTTCTTTAAAATTGTATTTTGCTTTTATAGAATCTTGTTTTCTCTTATTTTTCTTCTAACCATTGTTTCTCGAATTTTTGTTTTTCTTTTACTTTTAAACGCCGTTCTTCCAGCTCTTTCAAAATGATTTGTGTTCTTCTAGAATTGTTTTTTGCATTTCTAGAACCTTTTTCTATTGTTATTTATCTTGTAATCAACTTCTTTCAAAAAAATTTTTTTGTTTCTCTAATTGTCATTTCTCATATTTCTTTCAAAATTTTTTCTTGCATTTTAAAATTCTTCTTTTCTTTTTAAGACTTTCTTTTCTTATAAAAGTAGTTTTCTGAAATCTTTCAGAATTTTGTTATTTTTTTCGTTTAAAATATGCTTCTTTTCCAGATTTTTTTTCTAATCATAATTTTGCTTATCTTTATATTGATTTTATTTTTCTAATATAGCTTTTCTTTATCTTTCATATATTTTTCCTATTCTTTTCCTCTCAATCTTCGATTCGCAAATTTGTATTTTTAGATATTTTTAATCCTTTTCTTCTGAAAGTATTTTCTTTATTCTTTTTTTGATTATCATTTTTTTCTTTTAGTTTTCAAGATTTTCTAAAGCTTAAATTGCAGTTTCTGTTTTTGTATGTTGTTTAACAGCATTTTTGAAAATCCTATTTTTTGTTTTTTGTAGATTCTAAAATGTTTTTTCATTTCTTATTTCCATGTTTGTCGCATTTATGTTTATTTTCGGCGTTTTTTTTAAAGATGTTTAAGAGTATTTTTTAGTCTTACACAAACTTTACTTATTTTTCTTCTTTTTTTTTAATTTTTGATTTAAAAATTCGATTTTTTTTAGTCTTATTCTTCTAAATGTATTTTCCTTTATGCTTTTTTTTTAAATTTTTCTATTAGTCATTGTTGCTTAAGCTTGTCTTAAGCTTCTTTTCTTTTCTTTTTTTTTTTCGTTTCTTAAATTCTTATGCACAATTATTATTACATCCTTTTTCTTCTTCCATAGAGCAACTGAGATGTCAAGACTTTTAAATCGCTGATTATTCAAAAACTGTGTGGTCCTTCGAGGCGAATTTGAAGAAAAATCTGAGTATAAAAAAAATTTTGACACAAAAACACAAAAAAATCTGTTATTCTGTATTTTTTATACAGTTTTTTCAAAATTTTACAATTCAATTTTGAATTTTTAAATTTTATAACAACAAAGAAATATCTAGTTTACATTTTTTTCTACTTTAACACATGACAAATAACTCACTTTTACTAAAACCACAAATTACGCCATTCAACAATTTCAAGGAGCTGCCCCAAAAAAATTCCACATTTGTGCAATATAATTTTTTTTCATTTAATTAATCACACACATAATTCTTTTATAATCGATTTTCATACAATTTTTTGTCAATCTTAGTTATTTCGCTTTTTTCGTCACGCTCTGATTAGAAGAAAGAAAAAAATATATATCAAAACCACTCACTAGATTCCTAACATATTTATTTATTGACAGGCTTTAAAGCTCTAACCTTGCAGCGACATCTCGCAACTAAAACAGAAAGTAAAACAACACACTCTAACCTAACAACAGGTCGCACCACTATTTCAAGTCGAGAAACACAGAGGGCGCGCAATACTAAAACAGTTGAACAAATTCGTCAAGTTAGGTTAGAATTTTTGACACAAGATGGCGTTATGTGCGTTTTAGTGTTACTAGATTTTCGGGAGAGACACGCCTTGAAATCAATACTTATATAACCGACTGTCGTTTGTTTTACCGAAAACTAAGCCTCCTGTGATTACTTAAACGATAATACAAAAATTATAGAGAAAACAATTGAAGAAAGTCTTGGTTTAGTTTAGACAGTCGTGTTAAAGTCATGGGCTGTGCTAAATGTCAGCGTTCCTGTCATTGGTTACAAACTAACCAATCGTAACTACGCCACGCCCACATCTTATTCACTGCACTCTTCATACCCGAGAGTTGTTTCTTAGCGGAAAATTGTATTTTTTTTCTGAGTTATTTAAATAATTAGAAAATTTTCGTTTTGATAATTAGAAAATTGATAAAAAGGTGATTACAAAACAATTTTTTTTGTTTGAATTCGAGTGAAAAATCAAGATGAAATTGAGGTTTTTAACTCGTGTCTTTGTCTGACTGTCCAATAATTGAATTCGGGTACTTATCCGGTCAATGCTCTGGAATGTGCGGTACTGATGAGAGGCAAAGGGTCAAAAAGGCGGCATAAATTTTTGAGTGAGTGTGTCAGGTAGTCATAATTTGCAATTCAAATAAAATTGCTGAAGGCGAGGGCAAAAAATTCTTTGAAAACGCTTTTGTAAATAAATAATCTAAATACCTACCTACAATATAATTTAATTATTACTACATTCATTGTTTATTATATAACATATAATTGTTACTAAATCTGTTGTTTAGTCTTACTGTCACTCGCGTAAAAGCACTAAAAATTAGTATAGATCTTAAGTAAACAATTATAATAAAATGTCAAAAATTCCTATTGATCCCACTTCCGCCAAATTATTCAAGGTTAAAAATTAAAAAATTAGTTTAAGTGCCACTAAAGTCATACTTTATTTGGTCATAATTACGAAAGTATCAGTCGTAGAAAAAAATTGTTTAGACAAAAGTTGTAGAGAATTTTGTTGTCTATAAAATTGGTAATCACAAGTTTTTACTGAAAATGTGACGTAAGCAAGATATTTGTAAAAAACTGATGAGAACTTTAAGAATTGAGTTTTGAGGTAATAATTTACAATAAACTGAAATTAAATGTAAAAATTTTTTTTAGTATAGTGGAGGACTACTTTAAATCAAAATTTTAATTGTAGAACACACTATAAAACACAAAATCGGCGTGAAAGTCATTTAGTTCTCTTAAAAACCGATATTAAAGCCTGAAAATTTACGTTAAAACTCTATTAATAAAAAACTCAAATTTTTAAACACAAAAATGCCTTTTGCGTTTGTGTTTCTGTCTTATTTATACAGCCGGAACTCAAAGGTTACGTTACACTCCAAGGTCGAAAGGTTATTATTTAAATAAAATTGTTATTAAAACAGTTATTCGTTTCTGATACGGTAGAGGAAAAACAAAATTGTGATCTGAAATTAATAACCAGAAAATATAGAAACTCGAGGACAAAAAAAGGCTCAAAATGTACGTTAAAACGCTCTATGATTTAACGTGACGACACACAAGAAACAGAGGCACGAATATTTTGAAGAATGTGTTTAGAATTGTGTAGAATAAATGGAATGTTTGCAACGAGTGACTTGATCTACTGTTTCTATCTACTGAATCTATAGAGAATTTATATTGTAGAAATAAGTTTTTAAATAATCATTTGCTGGTTTAAAAAAATTGAAAATTTAAAGAGAAAATCAAAAAGGTAAATTTGAAAAGAAAAACTACAACTAGAAGAAAAAACAGAACAAAAGTGAAGCTTAGAAAGAACTTTTAAAACGACAATAAAAACGGAAAAAATACTTTAAAAATCTTAAAAAACGACGACAAAAAATGAATAGAAGAATAAGAAAAATATGTAAAACAACAAAGCTTCCAAAAAAGGGCAACAAACTAAAAAAAATAAAACCGAAATAAGAGCTATTTAAAAAGAAAAAAGAATACCTACAAAACAAAAATGAAATAAATATTATTGAGCAACTCAAAAAACGCTGTCAAAGAAAGCGAAGAACGACAATAATTGGGAAAAACAAGAAACAAAAAAATGTTTGAAAAGTACTTGAAAAACGACTAGAAGAATATGAGAAAAAATTTAGAAAAGAACCTAAAAAACGACGACTGAAAGCGAAAGAAAATCGAAGAATTGAGGGAAGAAGAACTTGAAAAACAATTATAAAAACAGAAACAATTTAAAAATATTTACAAACAAAAACCTTAAAAAAAAAAAATGTCAGAGAATAAAACCTCATTTTAGACAGTTTATAAAAAAAGCCTAAAAAGACGAAAAAACACAATAATTAGAAGAAAAAACAAGAAAATGCTTGAGAAGAACTTAAAAAACATCAAAATCAAAAAAAAATCAGAAAACGAATGAAAAACGAGAAGAACATCAAAGAATAGAAAGAATTTGAAAAACAACTATAAAAACAGAGAAAATTTAGAGATACCTAAAAATGACGTCTGAAAGAAAAACGAGAAGAACGCTGAAAAATAAAAAGATATTTTCTTCTGTTTTAAGCTATTTTTCATGTGTTTTACTATAGTTGTGTTCTAACAACACTTCAAAGCCAGTTTAAAACGTCCTAGAATTAAATTGAGCATAAGCAATAGACATTTTGGTCTGCTTAAACGCTATGTGCACTTCTTGACAGTCTAATTCTCAAAAATGACATTAACAGTGTCAAAAAAATTGATAATTGAAAAGATCTGAGAAAAAAGTAATGAGATGAAAACAATTTATTAATTGTTATTAATTATAATAAACAATTAAGAAGCTGGAAACAACAATATGAGTGATTACTGTGAGAGAATTCCTATTATTTTTCTATCAAATTTTTAATTGTTTTTTGTTTTTATAAAAAGAAAGTTTACAAAAAATAACGTAAAAAAACTGTCAGAAGAAAAATCGTGACTAGAAAAAACACAAAAATGAAAAATCCTAAGAAAAACTTAAAAAACAAGTATTAGACGAAGAAATAAATCTAAAAATTTTTTAATTACAAACAAAACTAATATAACAACTGTTTTGTGATTTTAAAAAATTTGAAAAAAATACACAAAATAGAGAATTTTGAAGTCTTTCGATTGATGTAAAATTTATCAGGAATTAATTTACAGTTTCGGAGAAACTCGGGAAAAACTAAAGGTAAACTTGTGAGGGAAAAATTAGGTTTTCGACATTTTGAGTAGCTGTAACTTCACAACCAATAAACCGATTTTTAAGTGTTTTGTGACGTTTTAAAGAAGATTTGATAAGCTATCGATTGCACATAAAAAAGTATCTGATTTTGGTTAAATTTCTTTTTTAAAATTGTTTTTAGAAAAATTCATATCAGCACTTGTGAAATTTGTAGCTATTTATATAGAAATTTTAGAATTACAAAATAATTTAAATAAACTTATTTGTACAACTTGTAGATAAGGATTTAAGTAGCAGAATTTTCGCAAGTTATAATCACTGATTTTTTAATTTTTGCGACTTTAATATAGTGAAAACTACCAATAAATCACTTAATTTATGTTTTGCTTTCAGTAAATTTTCGTTATACCTATTTACCGTCTTCAACTACTTTTTTATAAAAATTTTTTTAGCAAATTTGATAGTGTATTATACGAAGAAAAAGACATTGTTACTTACTTTAAAGCAGCCGGTACTTTGTAGGAATAACCAGTTAGTAACGGCGACTGTAGTTTGTTACTCTGATGAAATATTTCTCTAAGAGTAACGTTTGAGGTTTTCACGACTTTTTAGTAATTTGTTGACTAATATTTTGGTTACTAAATTACTTTAAAGTAAATATAACTTTGATAAAGTAATAACTACATACTTACTTAAAATAAAATCCATTCCCAAACCCAAAATATAAGAAGCGCTACCACAAAATAATTATCAACGCCATTTTCTTTTACGGTTTTTGGTAGCCATATTGTTTTTAATAAAAATATAAACAAAATATGTGTTTTGTACCAGTTATTGTATTAAATTTATTATCTATTCTAACAAATATTAAAAAAAATTTTTTAGGTGGATAGACGTGTTTACTTTCTTAATTTTGTATCTAGTTTCAAATTTAATTTTTTTTATCAGTTTTAAGGACTTAAAATTATAAAATTTGTTAATAAAGTGACAGTGATCGTTGTTTGAAGTTTTTAAGTTAATTTTAGCCGAAAAACACAATTTGTCATTTAGGTATTTATGTACTTTAAAGTTTCTTTTTAGTAATTTCTGCAATAATAAGATACTAACACGCATTTAGAGATTATCTTAATGTTAGATAATAATGACAATAGTACAATATATAAGTGAGACAAAGAGCGATACACCAGACGTAATATTAGCAGTAACAGCAACTGTTCTAAGATGTTTTCCAAACGTAACTATAAAGTTACCAAACAATATCTGTAACGGTTATAAATAAGTCAAAATTATTAGTATAATTTACTACAAAAAACGTTGTTTTATAATTAGATACATTTGTATTTTGTAGGTAACAGTACACCTTAAAGTAACTTGAAAGTAACAATTACGTGTTAGCTACTAAAACTGTTACTTCGGAACGCTTCATTTTTAAAAAGAAAAATTAACAGTTATAAGCACTTCATAACAAGTTATTATTTAACCAATTTCATTTTTTTTATTTGCTAAAGACACTCTTTTAAAAAATTTCTTTACTAATAAACGGCTCAAGTTTCTGTACTTTAGACTACAGAAAAGAGAAAGTGGTGGCCAAAGACTCACAGTAGGAGATCACCTCAAAATTTAAAGCCATTTTTGAACTAAAATCCGCAGGTAGAAAGCGAATCTTTCGGTAATAATTACTCTGGGAAATGCTAATCTCACCGGCTGAAATAAGAGAGGGATTAGAGTAATGTGAGATGAGAAAAATAAGAAAAGAGCTTCAGTTGATAACAGATTGTTGAAAATGTCGTTCCTACGGAAGCTTTCAAAGCAATACAACGGTAAGTTATAATAACAATATTTCTAAGTAGCTAACACGTAATTGTTACTTTCAAGATAACTTTAAGATTACCTATGAACTCTACCATAAAGCAACGCTTTTATAGTAAATTTTTCAAATTTTTTTAATGTAATTTTGACTTATTATAACCGTTACGGGTATAATTTAGCAATTTTGTAGTTACTTTCTGAAAATGTCTTATAGAACAGTTGTTGTTACTTCTAATAACTAACGTCTCTTGACGTTCACTCTTTGTCTCACTTAAGTACTATATTATTATTGTTATTATCTAACAGTGGCGGCTCCTGCAGGGAGGGCACTCGGGCATTGCCCCTCCAACGAAAATAAAAAAATAAGAAAATAAGGAAATATTGTAATTATGAGTAAAATAATTAAATACGTCTAGAAAATTATTGTAGAAGCGTTTATAATGCGCGCAAAGTTTAAAAATATTAGCTGGCGCGTATTCCGGGCACAGCTAAGCTGTGTCCTACTATGCTTGCCATATCGTACGCACTTCCCACGCACTTTCCATTAGTTTTTCAAGAGTTTTGTTGCTAAAACAATCTGACAACAGTGCTATCTCGGGCAGAAGCCAGATTTGCCCTCGAACCAATTAGAAAAGCAGAATTACTCCGAATTACATCGATTTGAATCGATTGCTCCCGATAATTATTATTCATCAATTTGTATTTCACCGGGTAACAAGTTTTAACGTTTTTTTCTGGATCAAGTTTATTGTGTTTTTTAATTTTTGTGTGATTATAATATAATCGAATTGATGATGAATTCCGTTCAAAATATCAAAGAGTTAAAATCCGCGGGTATTGTTAATTTTGAAGATAGAAAAACAATAAAGGAGTTGGGACCTCCGAGGCCAAAGCTAAAAATTCACCAGGAACATGTGGTAAAGGGTAAAACCGTGGTAAGAAATTTTAATGACGGTATGTACAAAAATGCAGATTGGTTATGTGGTTGTGATGTAAGTAATTCAGTTTATTGTTTTGTATGTTTGGTAATGGGGTCTAGTGATTCCGATCCTGCTTAGGTTCAGACAGGAATACGAGATTTAAAACATTTAACGGAAAAAATCAAAAAGCATTCTATAAGTCAAAAACATTTATTTTATTTATTGGAATTTGCAACGTTAGGTCGGATTGATTTACGAAATCAGCTTAGTAGCGCATTCAGACTTGAAATTCAAAAACATAACGAGCAAGTTAAACAAAATCGTTATATTTTAGGAAAATTAATTGATTGTATAAAGTTTTGTGGGGCATTCGAATTGGCTTTACGGGGACATGATGAAACATCAGAGAGCAACAATCCTGGCATTTTTCGAGGTTTAGTAAACTTGATGGCGGAAGTCGATGTTATGTTAAAAAACCATATAGAAAAATCAAAAAATAGTGTTTTTTCTGGGCTTTCAAAAACAATTCATAATGAACTACTAGATTCAATATTGGCTGTTGCTCAAAATTTAATTAAAAAAGAAATTAGTGAAGCAGAGTATATTGCAATTCAATCGGATGATACTACTGACAATGCTAACATTTCTCAGTTAGTATTTATTGTTAGATATGTAAAAGAAGCTCGAGTGCATGAACGTTTCTTAGGATTCATTATACCGCCGGATCATAGTGCTGAAGAAATTAGTAAAGTTATTTTCAATGAATTAGAAAAACTTAATATTCATCAAACGCCCGATAAATTAATTGCTCAAAGTTATGATGGAGCAGCAGTGATGAGTGGACAGCATAACGGGGTGCAGGCTAGAATAAAGTCAGTTTACAAAAGGGCTCATTTTACTCACTGTTATGCTCACCAGTTAAACTTAATTTTAGAAAGAGCAGCTAATCAAAATAAAGCCGTTAAAGTTTTTTTTGCAAATGTCGTAGCTTTTTCTACGTTTTTTTCAAGATCTGCAAAACGTACTCAAATTCTCGATAATTTTGTTAAGAAGAGATTACCACATGGTCCAAAAACTCGTTGGAATTTTAGCTCTAAAATAGTTTGTACCGTTTATATGTTTAAAAAGGATTTATTAAATTGTTTTGAGTATATAATTGAAAATGAAAATGATAAATTAACATTACAACAGACAACAGCTTTGGTCAGTTATTTGAATGATCCCGACTTTAATTTTTGGCTCTACTTTTTTAATAAAATACTTCCACATAGTGACATTTTGTATAATCAATTGCAACAACGGCAACTTGATAGTGTCAAAGTACAAAAATATACTTTAGATTTCAAAAGTGCTATTCAAAATGTTAGGAATGATGTAGATTTTGATTATGATAAAGAAAATGAGGAAGATCCACGACCACAAAGAAAAAGACCTAGGTATATTGATAATAATAAACAAGTAGCCAAAGAAGTATGTGATGTCATTATCACAAATATTGAAGATCGATTTAGGTTTAGTGATTATTTGGAAGCTTCTTTGTTATTTGAAATACGGTATTTTGCTGACTATGAAGTAAATTTTCCTGAAAATTATTTTAACGTTGCGGTAAAAACTTTTTTTTTAGATGGAATTTCTTTAAAACAAGAACTATATATAGCCGCGAGAATTTTCGAAGTGCTAATGGGGCTGTTCACATTTTACAATTTCTTACTGACAATAATCTGACAAATGTGTTTCGGGAAACAGTAAAATTACTAAAAATTATATGCACAATTCCGATGACTACCGCCGAAAGTGAGAGATCTTTTTCTACATTAAAGAGAATAAAAACATTCTCACGTAATACGATGTGCCAGGATAGACTTTGTGCGTTAGCAATGTGCTCTATAGAAAAAGAACTTATACAAACGAAAGAAAATTTCAATGAACTCGTTATTAATAATTTTGTATCGCAAAAAAGTAGACGCCTTGATTTTGTATATAAGACCAACAGTTAATTTTTACTATAAGCCGTTTTGTTTTGTTTTTTATATAACTTATATATTTTAATGTTAAGTTTTATTTTTATTTTTTTTAATTTTTTAAGAATATATATATTTATTTTTTTGGGAGTAGGGCTACTGGCGAGACCCCCTTATAATAGGTCAACGCGTTGTCAGTAGTACCTCCTGGGTGACGAGGAAACCTACTGAAATTAATATAAAAAGAGTTTTACGCCTACAGCTAAATTAGATTTAAAAAGTATTAACATTTCTTACTTATGCCCTCCCACTAGACATTCTCACGAGCCGCCACTGTTATTTAACACTTAAATAATCTCGTAATTGGCCATATTAGCAGAAATTACTAAAAAGAAACTTCAAAGTAGCATAAAAAACTAAATAAAAAATTGTGTTTTTCAACTGAAATTAAGTTAAAAATTTCAAACAATAGCTACTTTACTGACAAATTTTATTGTTTTAAGCCTTTAAAATGTAGGCGTAACGTACGTAACGTAACGCAAACATAACAAGTCTATACACCTAAATATCTTTTTCTTATTGATATATTTGTTAAAATATATAGTAAATTTAATAAAATACACGTCACCAATTTATGCAAAACACATATTTTGTTTATATGTTTATCAAAAACAATATGGCTACCAAAAACCGTAAAAGAAAATGGCGTTGATAACAGTAAATTATTTTGTGGTAGTGCTTCTTATATTTTGGGTTTGGGGAATAAGTTTTATTTTAAGTAAGTATGTAGTTATTACTTTATCAAAGTTATATTTACTTTAAAGTAACTTAGTAACCAAAATATTACTCAACAAACTAGTAAAAAGTCGTGAAAACCTCAAACGTTACTCTTAGAGAAATATTCCATCAAAGAGTAACAAACTACCGTCGCCGTTACTAACTGGTTATTCCTACAAAGTACCGGCTGTTTTAAAGTAAATAACAGTGTCTTTTTCTTCGTATTATACACTATCAAATTTGCTAAAAAAAATTTTTATAAAAAAGTAGTTTAAAACGGTAAATATAACGAAAATTTACTGAAAACAAGACATAAATTAAGTGATTTATTGGTAGTTTTCACTATATTAAAGTCGCAAAAATTAAAAAATCAGTGATTATAACTTGCGAAAATTCTGCTACTTAGATCCTTATCTACAAGTTGTACAAATAAGTTTATTTAAATTATTTTGTAATTCTAAAATTTCTATATAAATAGCTACAAATTTCACAAGTGCTGATATGAATTTTTCTAAAAACAATATTAAAAAAGAAATTTAACCAAAATCAGATACTTTTTACATGCAATCGATAGCTTATCAAATCTTCTTTAAAACGTCACAAAACACTTAAAAATCGGTTTATTGGTTGCGAAGTTACAGCTACTCAAAATGTCGAAAACCTAATTTTTCCCTCACAAGTTTACCTTTAGTTTTTCCCGAATTTCTCCGAAACTGTAAATCAAATCCTGATAAATTTTACATCAATCGAAAGACTTCAAAATTCTCTATTTTGTGTATTTTTTTCAAATTTTTTAAAATCACAAAACAGTTGTTATATTAGTTTTGTTTGTAATTAAAAAATTTTTAGATTTATTTCTTCGTCTAATACTTGTTTTTTAAGTTTTTCTTAGGATTTTTCATTTTTGTGTTTTTTCTAGTCACGATTTTTCTTCTGACAGTTTATCACGTTATTTTTTGTAAACTTTCTTTTTATAAAAACAAAAAACAATTAAAAATTTGATAGACAAATAATAGGAGTTCTCTTATAGTAATCACTCATATTGTTGTTTCCAGCTTCTTAATTGTTTATTATAATTAATAACAATTAATAAATTATTTTCATCCCATTACTTTTCTCTTAGATCTTCATTTATCAATTTTTTTGACACTGTTAATGTCATTTTTGAGAATTAGACTGTCAAGAAGTGCACATAACGTTTAAGCAGACCAAAATGTCTATTGCGCATGCTCAATTTAATTCTAGGACGTTTTAAACTGGCTTTGAAGTGTTGTTAGAACAAAACTATAGTAAAACACATGAAAAATAGCTTAAAACAAACGAAAATATCTTTTTATTTTTCAGCGTTCTTCTTGTTTTTCTTTTTCTGTTTGTCATTTTCAGGTATCTCTAAATTTTCTCTGTTTTCATAGTTGTTTTTCAAATTCTTTCTATTCTTTGATGTTTTTCTCGTTTCTCATTCGTTTTCTGATTTTTTTTTTGATTTTGATGTTTTCTAAGTTCTTATCAAGCATTTTCTTGTTTTTTCTTCTAATTATTGTGTTTTTTCGTCTTTTTAGGCTTTTTTATAAACTGTCTAAAATGAGGTTTTATTCTCTGACATTTTTCTTTTTTTTAAGGTCCTCGTTTGTAAATATTTTTAAATTGTTTCTGTTTTTATAATTGTTTTTCAAGTTCTTCTTCCCTCAATTCTTCGATTTTCTTTCGCTTTCAGTCGTCGTTTTTCAGGTTTTCTTCTAAATTTTTTTTCATGTTCTTCTAGTCGTTTTTTAAGTATTTTTCAAACATTTTTTTGTTTTTTGTTTTTCCTAATTATTGTAGTTCTTCGCTTTCTTTGACAGCGTTTTTTGAGTTGCTTAATAATATTTATTTGATTTTTGTTTTGTAGGTATTCTTTTTTCTTTTTAAATAGCTCTTATTTCGGTTTTATTTTTATAGTTTATTGCCTTTTTTTGGAAGCTTTGTTGTTTTACATATTTTTCTTATTCTTCTATTCATTTTTTGTCGTCGTTTTTTAAGATTTTTAAAGTATTTTTTCCGTTTTTATTGTCGTTTTAAAAGTTCTTTCTAAGCTTCATTTCTGTTCTGTTTTTTCTTCCAGTTGTAGTTTTTCTTTTCAAATTTACCTTTTTGATTTTTTCTTTTCATTTTCAATTTTTTTAAACCAGCAAATGATTATTTAAAAACTTATTTCTACAATATAAATTCTCTATAGATTCAGTAGATAGAAACATTAGATCAAATCACTCGTTGCAAACATTCCATTTATTCTACACAATTCTAAGCACATTCTTCAAAATTTTCGTATCTCTGTTTCTTGAGTGTCGTCACGTTAAATTATAGAGCGTTTTAACGTAAATTTTTGAGCCTTCTTTTGTCCTCGAGTTTCTATATTTTCTGATTATTAATTTCAAATTACAATTTTGTTTTTCCTCTACCGTATCAGAAACGAATAACTGTTTTAATAACAATTTTATTTAAATAATAACCTTTCGACCTTGGAGTGTAACGTGACCTTTGAGTTCCGGCTGTATAAATAAGACAGAAACGCAAACGCAAAAGCCATTTTTGCGTTTAAAAATTTGAGTTTTTTATTATTAGAGTTTTAACGTAAATTTACAGGCTTTAATATCGGTTTTTAAGAGAACTAAATGACTTTCACGCCGATTTTGTGTTTTACAGTGTGTTCTACAATTAAAATTTTGATTTAAAGTAGTCCTCCATTATACTAAAAAAAATTTTTTACATTTAATTTTAGTTTATTGTAAATTAACTTAAAACTCAATTCTTGAAGTTCTCATCAGTTTTTTGCAAATATCTCGCTTACGTTACATTTTCAGTAAAAACTTGTAATTACCAATTTTGTAGACAGCAAAATTCTCTACAACTTTTGTCTAAACAATTTTTTTCTACGACTGATACTTTCTGATTTATGACCAAATAAAATATGACTTTAGTGGCACTTAAACTGATTTTTTAATTTTTGATTTTAAATAATTTGTCAGAAGTGGGATAAAATCAATAAAAATTTATGACATTTTTTTTGTAATAGTGGAATAATTAATAATAACAGTAAAACAAATATAACAAATTTAATAACAATTTAAAAAAAATCAAATTTTGATTATACCTTCCTAGAACTGATTACATTTTATTCTTTTTTTGTTTTTTCAGTAAATACCCTTCCTCGAGCCGCCCCCACCTCCCGAAAAAGCCTCAGATCCAAACTCCACGAACCTGTAATAGCCGAACTGAAACAGGTCCACCAATCTGAAAAACTGAAAAAATTCAACCGAAAAATCCGATTGGAGTATTTAAAAAACCGCGCCAAATCCATCGAACACCAAATCGTCTCCGACCTGACCCGTCTCCACGAGTTACACCACGAAGAACTGGCTGTTTTAAGAGAAGAATTCAAAAATCAAAATATCGAATTTCAGAGAGACCTCGAGCAGTATTTTCGCCACCAAAAAAAATACATCGAAAGTGTTGTTTATGAATATGCAGTAGCGATGTTGGAATTGGATCAAGGGAATTTCAGAGAGATTGAGAAAATGCTGAAAAAGATGGTGGAGGAATTAGGAATGGAAGTCGAAGAGAGGATTTGGGGAGAGAAACGACACTCGAAATGGCAGAAATTTAAACGATTTTGTTTTTGTATTTAACTGATTAACTAATCTAACTATTCAATAAAATATTTAATTTTGTAAAAAACTCTTTTGCCTAATTTAAATCAAGGAAACCAAAAAGGTTTTTTAAAAATTCTATGGAAAGGTGGATACGAAAGGTAGGTGTACTCGTATTGTAATTATGATAAAACAATGGAATGTTGTGTGTAATCTGACCTTCGGTTTAATTATGTGACAATGACTTTGAGGTCAATACCTAGAAAGAGAATTGTTTAAAACAATTAAAGAGAGTTCTATTAGGGCGTAGCAAAAAATCTTCTTAAAGTACTTTTGTTAAAGCTCAGTCAATAATGGATCATTCAAATAAATCAATTATTTATCTTCTTAATTAATCAATTTTTGTAAATATTTTAATCAATTTACAGCAAGAAAAAATACCTTTTTTTTTGAAAAAAATAGATCAGAAGAAATTGATAACTAATCGAGTAAATAATCACGGTTTGATTACAATACCAGAATTACATAATTTTCAATTTTTTTATTAAATACTGTCTATTTGTTTACTGATCAATCAATCAACCAATTGTAACACGTGTGTTACAGATACTCGGGCTAACGCCCTCGTTATCTGATTTACACACTTGTTGTGGAATGATGCTTCTATTCCACTAATAATAAAATTAATTATTACTAATCTATCGATTAATTAATCAATCATTAAGTAATCATCGATTTTACCACTCAAACAACGTTTGATCAATGTAATTAATTGATTTATTGTCAAACCGAAAAAAATAAATAATCATTAATATTATTAATAATAAAAAATACGAGAGAAACGCATAAAAATAATTATAATTAATAAAAATCTAATTAATAAAGAAAACAAATCAAATTTAAAGATAGAAACATTGCATTGCCTGCAGATTGTGTCCTTCATACCATTGAGCCTGTTTATTAATGGCTTCCATGGTTAAAATATCTTGTAATAACACCGAATTGGCACAAGATATTCTCATTTTGCTTCTCGTAACCAACTGAAACAAACTACTAATTATATAAAATAAAATATTTATAACAATTAATGTCCATTTTAACTGCTTTTTCTATACAAAACAAAGCTAAAATTTTGAAATATCGGCCAAAAAAATGTTTTTTTTGGAAATTTGTACGATGTGGAGGTTATTTCTCGTTGTCAGTTTCTTACTATCACTTCATTTACTACGAATTTTTCAAAATTTTGTTGGAAAAGAGCTAAAATTTGCCGCCTATGATCTGTTGAATTTTGAATGTAGCGCAGTTTGCGTCTGTGATATGATAAACGACGCAAAATCGGGAGTAATTTACACAGTTTTGGCACTTGGTACCGTTGCAAAGTCAAGATATAAAAATGAAATTTACAAAATGAAACAATAACAAGCTCTTTTGACTCCCGACGGCTGCAATTTTCAGAAAAAAAAAACAGTTTTTATTAAAATTGAAATTTTTTCTCAGTTTTGCCGTTTCTGCATCTCTTGCTAGTTTTATTTACAAATCAATGTCTCAAATAATTGTCTCAAATGTCCAAATAAAATAGATTCGTGGTGGGCTTTATGTCCTTCGAAAGAATTTATTTCGATTCCCGAACATTGCAAACAGTTTTTTCTCCCGTTTTTTCGTTGTTGCGTCAAATCTGACCTCCCCTTTTTCACCTTATCACCGGATTTCAGTCTTTGTTAAGTGGCCGTGCAATCAACACGTAAAAATCTGTCTAATTTGTTTAAATAAATAAAATTAACGCGTTTTCGGTGCAGTTTCTTGTGAGACAATGTGTACAGATTTTTGAGGTGAGTTTATTTATAATTTTTGTAATTTTTATGTAAAAACAAAACAATTTTTTTAAATGTTTAAATCAATCTTCTGTTTATTAATTTGTTGTTGCAGTTTATGTAATTCAGTGACTCATTTTTTATTTATTTAAGACACAAAAGTGGTCTGATATGATGACGATTGATGGCATAACAGAGGCCACTTTTTATCGCTTTTTTTATTTTGTAAATTTATCGATATCTTTCTTTGTTTCAGCCAGTAGTGCAACAACTCGAAAACAGGACGCATCACAGCCACTCAAAGCTAAGTACTTTTATTTATTATTAATTATTAAACGGGAATATATCGCGGTTTTGTTTAAACAAATCCATTTTTAACATTTTAAAATACCAAAATAACACAGAGATAAACAATTTTAGTTATCTATTATCACTATTTGTAATTGATTTTATAATAAACACGCGTTTTATTTAGAGTCCTTTTCCACCACCCTTTAAAAAAATAAATAAACGTTATAAAGTAAATTCCTTTCGTTTTATTGGGGTTTGGGGGGTAGGTTCCAAGGACGTCGCTGGAAATCCGGATAAAGGTAGGTCCGAAAGAAGCAGAGGGATAAATCGCCACATAAGGCAGAAGAAGAAGCACCAATTTCAGGATTAAAGGTGGGTTCGAAAGAAGCAGAAGGAGGGAATTTGCCGCATATCAGGTGCTTTAAACTAAGACTGTATTATTGTAATATTATTTTGTTATAAAATTGTTTATCTCTGTTCTTCGAATAATTTATTTTATTTCAGATTATTATCACAGTTGAAGGAAATAATTTGTAAATTCAATTTTTTTGTAGTCTTAATGTTTAAACAATTGTGTAAAATCAAATTTTTAAAAACAATCTTGATAAAAAATTTTTGTTAGTAACTGATGATGTTATTTCCTGTGACCACAATTTATTATTTATTTATATTTTTATTAATTTACTTTTCAGTTTCAGATAACGTTTCTGAAATAACCCACTCCAGAGTACAGATTGTCCAGACTATCCAGAGTATCCAGAGTGTGCATCAACAACGCCTTCCTTACTTAAAGGTCAGATTTTTTCTATTATTATTTTTTAAAACACTCATTCAGTTCGCGAATTTCAAAATTATTTTACAAAATTTTCAAAATAAGTTAAAAGAGAGATCAACATTTTTTTTCGCATTTTTATTTATTTATCAGAATAACAGAAAACGAAATATCTGACAGTAATTAAGCATGAAACTTACAGAAACTGTCTTTTCTTTACATATTTTACAGTGAAAACGTAAATAAGCTGAATTTGAATTAGCTGTGCTCTCCTTGCTTTTTCAAATAAAACAATACAAAAGTGACAGACCAAAACTTGCTCTGATTCTGTTAATTTTTGTTCGCGCAGTAATACAAATCAAAACTTTTGAAAACTTAAATTTACTACTAGATAACGGCAAAATAAAATTGATATTTTTGTTGCTTATTGTCAAATTAGCAACATTGCAAAGATTCTTTTAACAACAATTTTTCGATTATTGTTTATGCTTTAATCAACTTTATATCTTTAAATTCAAAAACAACAACTGACAGTTTATCAGAAACATTCACTGACGGAAAAATTGGCGCAAAATTTAAACACAATTATTAAATTAAACAATTTGGTATTTTATCAGCAACAGTTTCATTAAAAACTTCTTTTAATTAATTTAAATTATTTTTTTAAATTTATTTGTTAATTTACGTAGTATTCTTCAGGGATTCTTTAGAAATGTAAAATTGTTGTTTGGTATAGCACATGACGTACATATAAATAAATCAATTTGTGTTTCATTTATTCTTATCCTTATCTTTAAAAAATAAATAAATAAATATTTCAAAGTACTTCCAGTCCTTTATTTTTTTTGGGGGGAGGAGGGGTTTAGGTTCCAAGGACATCGCTGGAAATCCGGATAAAGGTAGGTCCGAAAGAAGCAGAGGGATAAATCGCCACATAAGGCAGAAGAAGAAGCACCAATTTCAGGATTAAAGGTGGGTTCGAAAGAAGCAGAAGGAGGGAAGAAGTTAGCCATCAGTTACAACAGCAAAAATGACTTTATTACGACTTTTTAATTATGTATTTGTAATTTTTTTGATGGAATATAGTTCATAGTTTTGCTAAAATTGTTGATCTCTGTTTTAATTTATAAATTTTTTACTTAATGTTTTGAGTTTAATTTAACGTCATTTATTTTTATTTTATTCTTTTCCTGAAATTTGTTTCTTATGTATATCAAGTGTGTTTTAACAATTTTTCTGTTCCAGGTTTTAGTAATTTTCCTGTTTCAGGTGTTAACAATTTTTCAGTTAATCGAATTTTAATATTTCTTCTTTCACGTTTTCGTAATTTTTCTGTTTCAGGCGATATTTTTCCTTTTATTTGGAGTTTTATTAAAATTTTTGTGTTTCAGGTTTTCAGGTGTTTACAAATTTTCTGATATTTGGAGGTTTCAATTTTTCTTCTTTCAGGTATTACTTAGAGGTATAATATTTTTTTTTGCATGTTTGGGGATATTTTGCATGTATATTGCTTGGTTTTGTTACTAACATCTTCCTTAATTTAAGTATATTAGATAAGAGGGTAGTTAAGTTAGTTTCTAAATTTGTAGATCGAAGGGCCACTTAAATATCTGATTAGCATTGATTGTAAGCACCAATTACGTCCTTATTTCATTTTTGTACTTTTCAGGTCTTAATATCTTTGTTTCATATGTTTCAGGAATAATTTTTATCAGAAATTCTATATTTTCAGGTAAAGTATTTTTTTTTTGTTTTAAGCTTTAATATTTTTATTTCAGGTTTTATGTTTCAAGTTTTCATAATTTTTCTCTTTCAGGTTTTTCTAATTTTTCTGTTTTAGGTATTAACAGTATTTAAGTTAATTATTGTATGTACCAGCTACGTCCTTATTTTTAATTATATTTTTTCAAATATTTTGTACTTTACTTTAATAAATCTTTATTGTTTACTTATTTCAGTCTTTCTTTTTTCTTCTTATTTGTAATAAATCAAAATTTTATATTTTGAAGTGTCACAAATTAAAACACTGGTAAGTAGGTACTCTATTTATTTCTTTTTATTGACTTACCTTTTTGGCTCTTCTCTTCTTCTCTTTTATAATTTTATTTTCTCTTCTTTCTTTCTCTATAACTACGTTCTAAATTCAAATAATAAATTGTAAAACTAACAACTCAGGTCAAAGTGTCTAAACATCCGCCATTAAATCCAAACCTTCTAATTAAAATTAATTCAGAGAGAAATAAAACGTGCCGATAATTATTTATAGCAAATACCTACCAGTGCTACCAGTATCTAGAAACGTAATAAGCCGCTATATTTACGACATTTATATCATTTTATATCCCTACAAAATGTCCCTAGAATCACCTAATAAACTCCAGAATTTCTTACGCTTATCCACGGCAAAAATAATCAGTAAAATCGGCACTTTTTTATCATGTTTACTAACGTTTTATAACAAATCTCAACTAACATCAATAACATATCGATTTTACGCATGTATTATCTCCCAGACCGGTCTGAGACCAGTTCAATCAGTGTTTTTTATTATTGCTGTAATACAAGAATTCAACTACCAACTGTCTCAAAAAAATTTAAAAAACAAATAGATATTTTTACGATTTTTTCCGACACGAAAATACGAGATTTGAGTGAGTTGCCCCCTTAACTAGCCCCCCAAACTTTGTCAAAAAATCCGGAAAAAAATTGTGGCTATTACAAAATGTACAGATTTAGTTTCAGTCAGATTTTGATTACTTGGGCCCTTAGTCATGTCGATTAGCCCCCCTACGCCCCCTAAACTTTGTTTAAAAAATCCGGAAAAAATATTTGTGGATATTATAGAATGTAGTAATTCGGTTTTAAACAAATTTTAATTACTTCAGCCCTTAATTACGCTGATTAGACCCCCTACGCCCCCTAAACTTTGTTTAAAAAATCTGAAAAAAAATTGTGGCTATTACAGAATGTCGGAATTCGGTTTCAGTCAGATTTTAATTATTTAAGCCCTCAGTTATGTTGTTTAGCCCCCCTACACCCCCCGAATCTTGTTAAAAAAATTCCGGAAAAAATTCTAGCTGTGTTAGACACTAATTCTTGTTTTTTTTAGTGCCCTAATTAATTTTAATTAATGTCGAATTAAATCTCTCTGTTATAATTGTAATTTAATTGAATTAAATTCTCTCCCCTCTCAGTTTGGATTGATCGGAATAGATTCCGAAGCGTCAGTCACGGCACCGACTCGAACTTATGGATTTTCCTGTTTCGGATGTACGCGACTGCGTCCCTCGCCCCACCGATACACCACACCGACAACATTACAAAGAGAACCTGTTTCGAGCAATAAACGGCGAGTCTTAGCCGCTTCCGAACAAATTATAGACGAAAGAATTGAGAAGAGGAAGTCGAGGGGGACAGAGAAGCATTTTTTTTTAAATAAACAAGAAAAAAAATCGTGACTGTCATTTATCGACTTGCATTGAAAATTAGTAAAATTGTGGTAGATGAAATGTCATGTTGACAAATGACAGATGTAGTAGCGGTAGTCAAACTGAAAAGGCACTTACCGTTTCATCAATTTCTCTCTCTTTCTTTCTTCTTCCTTTATTTTGTTTACTCGACTCTCTATCAACTTACCTTTTACATTTTTTTCTCTCTCTCGTTCTTTGAATTGCGTTCAAAACTTTTATTTTTTATATATAGACAGTGCTAAATCATTTTCTTTTATCAATTTTAACAATTTTTTTCGATTTTAGAAACGTCAAAAACAACTGTTTACTAAATTTTGAGCCAGAAGCAATATTTTACTAATTCTTGAAACCAGAAAAATATGTTTTTTATTAATTTTACCATTAATTAACACAAAATCATTTTTTTTTTTAATTTTAAAGAAAGTTAAAGACAACTTTTTTTTACAAAATTTGAAACCGGAGGCAAAATTTTACTAATTTTTGAAACCAAAAATTTTTTTTTTTGTTAAAGCTGACATTAATAAACAAAAAATCAATTTTTTTTCGATTTTAGAAACGTTAAAAACGACTTTTTTACTAATTTTGTATGTCAAAAAGCAACATTTTACTAATTTTTAAAACCATAACTATTGTTTTTTTATTAATGCTGACATTAATAAACACAAAAGCAATTTTTTTCTCGATTTTAGAAACGTCAAAGATAACTTTTTTACTAATTTTGTAAGTCGGAAGCTACATTTTACTAATTTTTGAAGCCAGAAAGATATGGTTTTTATTAATTAATACAATTTTTTTTATTTTAATAACGTCAAAGACGACTTTTTACTAAATTTAAAGCCAGAGACAACAATTAACTAATTTTAAAGCCTAAAATTTTTTTACTAATTTTAAAGATCGGAATGTAAATTGTTTAAATTAATTTTTAAAAACTTACCTTTTCAACATATTTTTTTCTCTCTCTAAATTGCGTTCAGAACTTTATTTTATATACACACAGTGCCGCAACAATGCTCATTAGGTTTTACTAATTTAGGAAGCCGAAGGCAAAATTTCATATGTTCTAGAAGCAATATTTTACTAATTTTGGAAACCGGAAATAACACTACTACATTTATAAACGAAAATTTATTAATTTTCATAATAATAAAGATATTGTTAATTTAGAAACCGGAGGCGACTGTTTACTAATTTTTAAAACCGAAGGTAATATTTTTGTATTTTTTAAATTAGTAAATACAAAAACTTTTGCCAATTTTTGAATCGAAAAGCTACATTTTACTAATTTTAAAAACGAGAGACTGAATTGAGAAAACATTTTACTAATTTTAGAAGCCGTAGGCAACATTAATTAGTTTTCGAAACCATTACGCAATTTCTAGTCGATGTATAAAGCCAAAAGTAACGTTTTACTAATTTTTAAAAACCGTAGGCAAAATTTTACTAATTTTAAAAACTAACGACCTCATATTTAAGCGTTTTTTAGAAGCAGAAAGCAAGAATCTAATAATAAATACAGTATTTTACTAATTTTAAAAGACGGAGGCGCTTGATTATAATTTTTTAGAACCGGAGGCTTAATTTTATTAATTTTACAAACTGGAGACATGATATTTAAGCATTTTATAAGAGCAAAAACCGAAAATTTAATAACATACAAAATTTTTGACAATCGGAAATAACATTTTACTAATTTTTGAAGCTGGAGGCAACACTGTTTAATTTATTTTTAAACAAATAAACGCAAAATTAAAACTTGTTTCTAATTTTACAAACCGAAAACGGCATTTTACTAATTTTAGAAGACGAAGGCACTATATCACTAATTTTTTTGAGCCGGAGGCTAAATTTTACTAATTTTAGACAAAATATTTACGTATTTATAGAAGCAGAAGGCGAAAGTTTAATGATAAAAACAAAAATTCTTGAAAATCTGAAACAATTTAGACAGTTGGAGGCGACATTTTACTAATTTCTTAAACCGGAGGCAATCCTTTTAATTTATTTTTATGTAAATAAACACAAAATCAAAGCCTTTTTCCAATTCTAGAAACCGAAGATGACGTTTTACTAATTTTGTAAGACTGAAGCAGTATATTACTATTTTTTTTTGACACGGAGGCTAAATTTTACTAATTTTGTAAATAATATTTAAGCAGTTTTGAGAGCAGAAAGCAAAAATTTAATGATAAAATAAAAATTTTCTTCTAATTACAGCTGGAGGCAATATTTTACTAATTTTTTAAGCCGGAAACTTTACTTTTTATTTATTTTTCAACGAATAAACACTAAGAAACCAGAGCTTTTAGAAACCAAAAATGGCCTTTTACAAATTTTAGAAGACAAAGGCAGTATATCACTAATTATTTTGAGCCGGAGGCTAAATTTTACTAATTTTAAACATAGTATTTGAGCATTTTTGAAAATAGAAAGCAAAAATTTAGTAATAAAAACAAAATTTTCTTCAAATTTTTAAAATCTGAAACAATTTTGACAGCTGGAGGCAACATTTTATCAATTTTTAAAGCCGCAAGCTTTATTTTTTATTTATTTTTAAACGAATAGAAATCGAAATTTTTTTCTAATTTTACAAACCAAATAGCATGTTTTACTAATTTTAGAAAACGGAGGCAGTATATACACTAATTTTTTAAACCCGAAAGTTAAATTTTACTAATTTTGGACATAAAATTTGAGCATTTTTAGAAGCAGAAGGCGAAAGTTTAATAATAAAGACAAAAAGACAGTTGGAGGCAATATTTTACTAATTTCTTAAACCGGAGGCAATCCTTTTAATTTATTTTTATGTAAATAAACACAAAATCAAAGCCTTTTTCCAATTCTAGAAACCGAAGATTACGTTTTACTAATTTTGTAAGACGGAAGTAGTATATTACTATTTTTTTTTGACACGGAGGCAAAATTTTACTAATTTTCTAAATAATATTTAAGCAGTTTTGAGAGCAGAAAGCAAAAATTTAATAATAAAATAAAAATTTTCTTCTAATTTTGAAAATCTGGGACGATTTTGACAGCTTGAGGCAATATTTTACTAATTTTTTAAGCAGGAAACTTTACTTTTTATTTATTTTTCAACGAATAAACACAAAATCAAAACTTTTTTCTAATTTTAAAAACCAAAAACGATGTTTTACTAATTTTGGAAGACGGAGGCGGTACATCACTAATTTTTTAGACCGGAAGCTAAATTTTACTAATTTTGTAAATAATGTTTAAGTAATTTTGAAAGTAGAAAACAAAAATTAATTTATAAAAACAAGATTTTCTTCTAATTTTGAAAATCTAAAGCTATTGTAACAGTTGGAGGCAGCGTTTTACTAATTTTTGAAGCCGGAGGCGGTATATTACTAATTTTTTAGACCCGGAGGTTAAATTTCACTAATTATAGACATAAAACTTGAGCATTTTTAGAAACAGAAGGCGAAAGTTTAATGATAAAAACAAAAAATTTTTGAAAATCTGAAACAATTTAGACAGTTGGAGGCGACATTTTACTAATTTCTGAAACCGGAGGCAATGTTTTTTATTTATTTTTAAACAAATAAACACAAAATCGAAACATTTTCCTAATTTTAAAATCCATAAACGATATCTTTATAGCTGGAGGCTAAATTTTACTAATTTCAGAAACTGGAGACATAATATTTAAGCATTTTTGGAAGCAAAAAACAAAAATTCAATGATGAAGACGAGATTTTCTTCTAAATCTTTCTTCTTTTAAATTTTCTAATTCTTTCTTCCGAAAATCGGAAACAAGTTTGACAACTGGATGTGAGATTTTACTAATTTTAGAAGCTGGAGGCGCTATATTTGTAATTCTTTAGAGCTGGAGGCAAAACCAAATATTTATCTAGGTTTTCTGTTTTTTTAAGAGAATTTGTGCTTCTGTTAGGACGCACTAGTAACAGCACTGTGTATACAGAATGTTCCTGAAAGCTTAAAAAAAATTCAGGTGTTAGAAAAAATATAGTATGCCATACATTGATTTATTCAATTAAATTTCAGATATATATATATTTTCTGTTTTTTTAAGAGAATTTTTGCTTCTGTTAGGACGCACTAGTAGCGGCACTGTGTATACAGAATGTTCCTGAAAGCTTAAAAAAAATTCAGGTGTTAGAAAAAATATAGTATGCCATACATTGATTTATTCAATTAAATTTCAGATATATACATTTGGTGTCTATACAATACACTTCTAAAACTAAGTAAACTATTCGAAATAGGGATATACATATTTATATAATAATAATAATAATAATTAAGTACAGTCTGGGAAAAAAAAATCTACATAGATAACATCAATTTCCTCAAAAGTGTTGGAATTAAAAAAGTGCAACATCGCCACAACAAAAACACAAAAACAACAACAACAAAAAAATCTCAGGAACTTAACTAATTTTTCACTGGAAGAAAACTCACACCGGGACTTCCTTAACTTCCGGTTTAACCTCACTCTTCTCTTTATTACTCTCGCCGTTATTCTGATTGAGTGAATTAATCCGATTCTGTTGTTGACGCACTAAAAGACTCGGATTCGGAATATTCCGAATACTCTGATTCTGATTCGGTCGTAAATTCCTGATTTGAGGATTCATCATCCGAAATTGACTCTTATTAATCAGCTTAAGACTCGGCGGAATTCTCTGATTAGGAGTCGGGATTTTCAGCGTCTGAAGATTCGGGATTTGCGGCCGCGGCTTCGGAGTTTTATTCAAACTCGGATGTTCAGTCGCGACTTTCGACAACATCTGAAGATTCGACATGGGATTCTTACCGAAACCGTTGACTGGAGGTGGCGGCGGTGGTGGCGGCTTAGTTTCCGCTTTTGCTGATAAATCAAGTGCGCCGATATTGTCACACTTCTCCGCTATTTTCGGAATAATACTAATCCCTGATTTAAAATTAAAAGACTTCTTAATGCGGTCTAGAGGAATTGTAGCTGGGGGCGGCCTTTTTGCCGGTTGTGGTACAGTTTGTGGTGGCGGCGTTTTAATTTCAGGAGGATTAATAAGAGTGATTTCAAGACTTGGCCGTTTTTCTGGTTTTTCTTCTTCGATTTTTCGTTTAGCTCCACTCTCGATTTTACTTACTGTAAAACCAGGAGGGTATTGAGGAGGAGGAGGTTCAATTGTACATCTCTGTTGGAGATTTGCGATTTTACGTTCGAGTGTTTTGGCACTTTCAGGTTTTGATTTTTCGATTGATTTTTGGTATTTTTCAGCGTAAGCTTGATACGATTTCAGGAATGTCTTTTTGGCTTGTTGTTCAGTTTGTTCGTTTCTTTCAATTTGTACAGTTGGCACTCTGTTTCCCCATTCTTTTGTTATTAGAGGTAATTCTGGTTTAACACCATTTGATGTCGGTTTAGTTTCTTCAATTTTTTCTTCTTTTTTTTCAGTTGAAATTGTTTCAGTACTTGTTTCTTTTGATATTACAACAGTTTGAATATTTTTATCTTCACTTGAAACATGTTTATGTCTTATTTGACGCATTTGTAATAATTTTTCTTTACTACTCATTTCATTTTTATGATGTTTATGTTTATGTCCATTATGTGGTGTTAATTTCACTTTTAATTTTAATTCTTCTTCTTTATTTGTTATTTCAGCATGTAATTTTCGTTTTTTATAAACAGAATCATTTTTAGAATGTTTATTCTTTTTTCTTTTCTTACTAAAATGATGATAATCTTCATCACGTTCTTTATCTCTACTTTCATCTAATTTCTTCTGTAACGCCCATTCTCTATCTCTTATTTCAGCAAATCTTTTAATTTCTTCTTTATCTTGTTCTTCATAATCAAAAACACAGTCTTGTACATTTTCTGTTACTTTTTCAGGTACATTTATCTCATTTTGTACTACTTTAGTCTTACTTTGTAATTGAAGATGTGCTAAAAGCCGTTCTTTTTCTTCACTTTCTTCTTTCTTTTCTTCAATAATTTTAATATCATTTTCTGTTTTTGGTAAAATCGGTGTTTTAACAATTTCTAATTGTTTACTTTCTGAAGATTTAACAATTTTAATTGGTTGTATCTTCAATGGTGTGAAGATACGATAGAAGAAACGCAACGGTTTCAGCTGAAACAAATCAAAATCGTGCCACCAATCACGTGATTTACATACAAAAGTTACATCAGACAGGACCGGATTACAATTTTTTCTTTTCTATTCTAAAGCGAAATTACGGAACTATGGTTACATTACGGTTCAACAACCTGACGGCGATAATAATGATGGACGGTTTAAATGGGAAAATGCGGAACGAACGTAGTAGGCTGTGATGGGTCACATGGGTTTAAACAGAGAGACATAGAGGCGCCTATTTTGATTAATATTCAACAGGAACTGTCTGAGGAATAATTAAGTGTGCTTTGGAAAAGACGGAAAAAAATTTCAATGCACGGACTACTGTCAATTGTTTTTTAACGCTGTCTGCGATTCAAATGAGTTATAGACTTATATTAAAAAAAAATGGGGCTATTTTACTCACTCTTTTCCATTTGAAAGTATAGGCGACATCCATCAGGGTAAAATTAGATGGGAGGACCTCACCTTCGTAGATTATGTCCACCTAAATACACAAAAAAATTTTTTTTGGAATTTTAAAACTTCGTTTCTTAATTTCCAACGTTTCGGCCGGATTTTAAAACAGTCGCCTTCTTCAGGGAAGAACAAATTTGTAATATTTTTTTTAATTTGTTATTCTCTGAAAATATTTTTTTTTGAAATTTTAAAACTTCATTTCTTAATTTTCAACGTTTCGGCCGAATTTTATAATTTCATCTTCTTCAGAGAACACCAAATTTCTAATTTTGTTCGTAAATAAAAAACAATTTACATTTTTTTTAAATTTGTTGCTCTTTGAAGTTAATTTTATTTTAATTTTTTTTTGTTTACCTTGTGATTTTGGCTGAGGGCAAATTTCATTCTGATAAATTTTTGTAAATGTTTCATTGAAACAGCCGCTGGACATTGTAAAAATCGTTTATCAACACATCCACCACTTTTATTATTATCTTGTTCACTTTTTGTTTCATTTATTTTATGTTTATCACTCACTGTGTCACTATTATTATTATTTAAAACATTTTTTTCCAACACTTTTGATTTATTTTTGGTCCCATCTAATGGTGTCTTATCCAGATGGATCTGATAGTATTCCAGAGAGAGTGAGATCGAGTCTTCAGGACCGAAAAATTGGTTCTTATTACCAACATAATTTGAAACCTAAATTAAAAACAAAAGTAGTATAGTTGGTACCACAAAAAAAAAATTTGAGGTTATGTTTGTGTTTTTTATTACCATAGAATCTTCGTCGTTTATCATATCACGTTCGCGTTCAAGGACACTATCATCGCTGCATGAACTACTAGCTCTAACTCCTGTACTTCTATAAAAGTCTTCTCTTCGTTGCATTTCTTTTGAATACAGTCCTGGAACGACTTTATAAACAATTGATTGAATTTGAAGATCGGCTTTGAAGAATGCTTGATTCTTCTTTTTGTAAACGAAATTACATGAAGGACATGCTGTTTTACAATTTTCAAAATGGCGAAGAATACAGCCACGACAAACTAGAAGAAGAAGAATTTTTTTAATATACCTGTATTTAGAGACCAAAATATAGCGATTTAACACAACTTACCTCTGTAGCAAGTTTAGCCGTTTAGGAGCTAGAGGGCACCAAAATTAGAAACTGAAATTGGTTTTTTGTCGATAACTTTTTAACTATTTTACTGATTTTAATGCAATTTGGTGTATAAATATTACTAGTAAAACTACACTGTTCAGTGTCAATATTTTTTTTAGAAGACAATTTTACTTATTCTAGAAAACACAAAAATTTTTTTTTTATAAGTTTAATTCTAAATTTGGCATTCTAAATTATTTTAAAACACTTTTTGTCTTTTGAAAAATTTTTGTATCTATTCTAGATTTCGAGTAAAAAAATAATTTAGTAATCTCAGAGTTAAAGCATAAATTATTGTTTAATTCAAAAACTATAAAAAATACGAAAATTTTACAAAAGACAAAAATTGTGTAGAATTAATATAGTTTTAAAACAAAACAAAAATTAAGTAAATCGGATAACACATAAAAAAGTTATAAACAAAAATGTTTACAAATGTCGGAGTTAAAACACAAATCATTGTTTAACTCAAAAACTAAAAATAATACAAAAATTTTACAAAAGACAAAAAATGTGTTAAATTAATGTAGCTTACAAACAAAATAAAAATTAAGCCAATCGGATAACAAATAAAAAAGTTATAAACAAAAATGTTAAAATTCTAAATTAAAAATTTCGGAATTAAAACCCAAATAATTGTTTAATTCAAAAACTAAAAAAGATACGAAAATTTTATAAAAGACAAGAATTGTGTAGAATTAATGTAGTTTTAAAACAAAACAAAAGCTAAACCGATCGGATAACAGATAAAAAAGTTATAAACAAAAACGTTAAAATTCGATATTATACTTGTTGGGAATTAAAACGGAAATAATTGTTTAATTCAAAAACTAAAAACAATATAAAAAATTTACAAAAGACAAAAATTGTGTAAAATCAATGTAGTTTTAAAACAAAACAAAAATTAAGCCAATCAGAAAACAGGTAAAAAAGTTATAAGCAAAAAATATTGAACTTCAATATTATAAGTCTCGGAGTTAAAACAGAAATAATTGTTTAATTCAAAAACTAAAAACAATATAAAAAATTTACAAAAAGCAAAAATTGTATAAAACTTATGTAGTTTTAAAACAAAAAAAATTAGGTCAATCGGATAACACACAAAAATGTTATAAACAAAAATGTGTATAAATGTCGGAGTTAGAAGACAAATAATTATTGTTAACTCAAAAACTAAAAAAGATACGAAAATTTTACACAAGACAAAAATTGTGTAGAATTAACACAGTTTTAAAACAAAATTAGAATTGGGTCAATCGAATAACAAATAAAAAAGTTATAAACAAAAACGTTAAAATGCGATATTATAAGTGTTAGGAGTTCAAACGGAAATAATTGTTTAATTCAAAAACTAAAAACAATACGAAAATTTTACAAGAAACAAAAATTATATACAATTAACGTGGCTTTATAACAAAACAAAAATTAAACCGATCGAATAACAAATAAAAAAGTTATAAACAAAAAACGCATTTAAACTTCAAACTTCGGCGCCCCTTAGTCCCCATTACCACCAAAGTAATTCGCATTAAATCGCTCTATTTTTCCTATTCTGTCAAAACTTACAGACATGATGGCACTCGGTGAGTGTAGTAGCATCAACAAGATAGCCATTACACAGAGTACACACCAAGACATCGTTCATGTCCTTGAGAAGTATCTTCCTATCCATTTTGAGTGTAGCCATCTGTAAAAAAAAATCGAAATTATTTTGATTTGTAGTGGATGAGATATAAAGGTGAGTTGACGCTTTAATGTCATCATCATCATCATCATCATGCCTGGCCTGGGCTCGTACAGGGCCCCTCCCCATCTCTACGCCCACTTCTGACTGACCCCAACATAATTACACACCTGTTATAGGTATAAGCGGTCATCGCAGAAGGCTATGAACGAGTTTCAGATAAATAAATAAATTTTCTAAGTAAATTGCTAGACCATGAACTTGGCGATAATACAAGGTAGACAACTTTTAAAAATAAAACACAGATTTCTACTTATCTTTATGTTTTATTTATTGTATGGTGGTAGCACTGGAAAACATTAAAAATAGAAAGTTTTATTTGTTTTGTTTTTGTCGTGAAGGTTGAGGTTAAATACAGATTTATTGTTTATTTATCTAATAAATATTATGCTAAATACCTAAATCAATTAACTAATTAATTAAGAAAAGCTTGCTTACTAATTGACGTAAATTAGCTATAAATTAAATAAAAAACAGCCTCCTAAATTATAACAGTATAATGTCAAATGTCAAAAATGAAATAATCTAGGAAGCTATGTTAAAAAAATACACAACAAAGTACAAAACCCGCATGTAATTTACTAAAAATTCATAAGAGAAATAAACATTTTAATCCGGCTCTAAGGACCATTTTTTAATTTGTTTATAATGTTATTAAAATCATGCGTCTCTGATAAGAGCTATTAACAAAATTTATTTACCGCCTGTAATTGTTTTTGGACGTATGTCGTAGATTAAATAGTCGTTAATGTTAATAAAATGACAGCGTGTCTGATAAGAGCTACAATAAATAACAAATTATCACAAACTTATTTTTATCGCTCGTAATTGTTGTTGATATAAGTGCGCTACTAGAAATACAAATTTACTTAAACACTCGCTATATAAATTGTTTTTAAACGTATGTCGTAGATGAATCAAGAAAATTTGTTGGTAACTTTACTAAAAGCACTTTACGAACGTAAGTCGTAGATTAATTCATTTGTTTATGACAGTTATATGTGACGCAAGCTAAGACAATTATGATCAGATATTAACAAAGACAAAAGTTCAAAAAACGGGTTTGGAAGTTGTACGAATTTAATTGAACGCTCGTTATATAATTTTGTGAAAGTATAGTGTAGAATAGTAGATTAATCAACAAAATTATTAAAATATTTGCCTGATTTAAGCTAAAACAAATGTTCAAAAAATGAGTTTAATCAGTATTTATTATTCTATTTTTAATCGTATGTCGTAAATTAATTAACTGGTAAAATCACAGTCAATGTGTTGGTAAGCTCTTCTAAAATTACCAGCTAAGACAAACGTTCAAAATTCAAAAAAACTTACTTAAACTTATATTTACTTAAAATTTACAAATTTTTTGTTATTCTACCAAAAAACAAATTTATTTGACCGCTTGTTATACATTTTTTTAAAGTATAATGTAAAGTTGTAGATATGTCAAAAGAATTAGTAAAAATACTGCCAGTTTTAAGCTAAGACAAGCGTCCTAAAAATGTATGTTATCGGTATTTATTATGTGCTTTTTAAACGTATGTCCTAGATTAATACATTGGGAAAATCACAGTCAATGTGTTAACAGACACATCTAAAGTTACTAAAATGTGTACGTGATACAATCTACGACAAACGTTCAAAATTCTGAAAATTTACTTAAACGCACAAAATTATTCAAAAATTCATAATTTTTTTGTTATTTTTTAGATTCTAGCAGAAACAAAATTTATTTGAACGCTCGTTATATAATCTTGTGAAAGTATAACGTAGAATAGTAGATTAATCAACAAAATTATTAAAAATATAGCCTGATTTAAACTAGGACAAGCGTTCTAAAAATGTATTTTATTAGTGTTTATTATTTGCTTTCTAAGCGTATGTCGTAGATTAATTAATTGGTAAAATCATAATCAATGTGTTGGTAAGCTCTTCTAAAATTATAAGCTAAGACAAACGTTCAAAATTCTGAAAAAATTACTTAAACACTCAAAATTATACAAAAATTCAGAAATTTTTTGTTATTTTTTTAGATTCTAGCAAAAACAAAATTTATTTGAACGCTCGTTATATAATTTTTTGAAAGTAAACTGTAAAATCATAGATTTGTCAAAAAAAATTGGAAAAATACTGTCAGATTCAAGCTAAGACAAGCGTCCTAAAAATGCATTTCATCAGTGTTTATTATTTATTTATCAAGCGTATGTCGTAGATTAATTATTCGATAAAAACACAGCCAATATGCTGGTAAACACTTCAAAAATTACAAAAGTGCGTATGTGACACAAGCTACGACAAACGTTTAAAATCCTGAAAAGTTACTTGAACGCTTAAGATTATTCAAAAATTCGCAATCCTACCAAAAGATAAATTTATTTAAACGCTCGTTACATAATTTTTTGGAAGTATAACGTCGAATAGTAGATCAATCAACAAAATTAGGAAAAAAACTGCTCAATTTAAGCTAAGACAAACGTCCAAAAAAATGCATTTCATCAGTGTTTATTATTTATCAAGCGTATGTCGTAGATTAATTATTTGATAAAAACACAGTCAATGTCTTGGTATACACTTATAAAATTACTAAAGTGTTTATGTGACACAAGCTACGACAAATGTTCAAAATTCTGAAAATTTATTTAAGTACTCAAAAATTCGCTAATTTTTTGTTATTTTTAAAATCCTACCAAAAGAGAAATTTATTTGAACGCTCGTTATATAATTTCTTGAAAGTACAACGTAAAAGAGTAGATTAGTCAACAAAATTATTAAAAATACTGCCCGATTTAAGCTAGGACAAGCGTCCTAAAAATGCGTTTCATCAGTGTTTATTATTAATTTTTGAAGCGCATGTCGTAGATTAATTAATTGATAGAATGACCGTCAATGTGTTGGTAGACACTTCTAAAATTACAAAAGTGCGTATGTGACACAAGCTACGACAAACGTTTAAAATTTTGAAAAGTTACTTGAACGCTCAAGATTATTCAAAAATTCACAATCCTTCCAAAAGATAAATTTATTTAAACGCTCGTTATATAATTTTTTAAAAGTATAACGTTAAATAGTAGAGCAATCAACAAAATTTGTAAAAAAACTGCCCAATTTAAGCTAAGACAAACGTCCTAAAAATGTATGTCATCCGTGTTTATTATTTGCTTTTTAAACGTATATCCTAGATTAATACATTGGGAAAATCACAGTCAATGTGTTAGAAGACACATCTAAAATTACGAAAGTATGTACGTGATACAAGCTACGACAGACGTTCAAAATTCTGAAAATTTACTTAAACGCTCAAAATTATTCAAAAATTCATAAATGTTTTGTTATTTTTAAATTCTACCAAAAAACAAATTTATTTGAACGCTCGTTATATAATTTTGTGAAAGTATAATATAGAACAGTAGATTAATCAACAAAATTATCAAAAACACTGTCTGATTTAAGCTAGGACAAGCGTTCTAAAAATGTATTTTATTAGTGTTTATTATTTGCTTTCTAAGCGTATGTCGTAGATTAATTAATTGGTAAAATCACAATCAATGTGTTGGTAGTCACTTCTAAAATTAGAAAAGTGTGTATGTCACACAAGCTACGACAAACGTTCAAAATTTTGAAAAGTTACTTGAACGCTTAAGATTATTCAAAAATTCGCAATCCTACCAAAAGATAATTTATTTGAACACTCGTTATATAATTTTGTGAAATTATAACACGTAAAATAGATTAATCAACCAAATTAGTAAAAATACTGCCTGATTTAAGTTAAGACAAACGTCCAAAAAAATGCATTTCATCAGTGTTTATTATTTATCAAGCGTATGTCGTAGATTAATTATTTGATAAAAACACAGTCAATGTCTTGGTATACACTTATAAAATTACTAAAGTGTTTATGTGACACAAGCTACGACAAATGTTTAAAATTCTGAAAATTTATTTAAGTACTCAAAAATTCACTAATTTTTTGTTATTTTTAAAATCCTACCAAAAGAGAAATTTATTTAATTGCTCGTTATATAATTTCTTGAAAGTACAACGTAAAAGAGTAGATTAGTCAACAAAATTATTAAAAATATTGCTGGATTTAAGCTAGGACAAGCGTCCTAAAAATGCGTTTCATCAGTGTTTATTATTAATTTTTGAAGCGCATGTCGTAGATTAACTCATTGATAGAATGACCGTCAATGTGTTGGTAGACACTTCTAAAATTACAAAAGTGCGTATGTGACACAAGCTACGACAAACGTTTAAAATTTTGAAAAGTTACTTGAACGCTCAAGATTATTCAAAAATTCACAATCCTTCCAAAAGATAAATTTATTTAAACGCTCGTTATATAATTTTTTAAAAGTATAACGTTAAATAGTAGAGCAATCAACAAAATTTGTAAAAAAACTGCCCAATTTAAGCTAAGACAAACGTCCTAAAAATGTATGTCATCCGTGTTTATTATTTGCTTTTTAAACGTATATCCTAGATTAATACATTGGGAAAATCACAGTCAATGTGTTAGAAGACACATCTAAAATTACGAAAGTATGTACGTGATACAAGCTACGACAGACGTTCAAAATTCTGAAAATTTACTTAAACGCTCAAAATTATTCAAAAATTCATAAATGTTTTGTTATTTTTAAATTCTACCAAAAAACAAATTTATTTGAACGCTCGTTATATAATTTTGTGAAAGTATAATATAGAACAGTAGATTAATCAACAAAATTATCAAAAACACTGTCTGATTTAAGCTAGGACAAGCGTTCTAAAAATGTATTTTATTAGTGTTTATTATTTGCTTTCTAAGCGTATGTCGTAGATTAATTAATTGGTAAAATCACAATCAATGTGTTGGTAGTCACTTCTAAAATTAGAAAAGTGTGTATGTCACACAAGCTACGACAAACGTTCAAAATTTTGAAAAGTTACTTGAACGCTTAAGATTATTCAAAAATTCGCAATCCTACCAAAAGATAATTTATTTGAACACTCGTTATATAATTTTGTGAAATTATAACACGTAAAATAGATTAATCAACCAAATTAGTAAAAATACTGCCTGATTTAAGTTAAGACAAACGTCCAAAAAAATGCATTTCATCAGTGTTTATTATTTATCAAGCGTATGTCGTAGATTAATTATTTGATAAAAACACAGTCAATGTCTTGGTATACACTTATAAAATTACTAAAGTGTTTATGTGACACAAGCTACGACAAATGTTTAAAATTCTGAAAATTTATTTAAGTACTCAAAAATTCACTAATTTTTTGTTATTTTTAAAATCCTACCAAAAGAGAAATTTATTTAATTGCTCGTTATATAATTTCTTGAAAGTACAACGTAAAAGAGTAGATTAGTCAACAAAATTATTAAAAATATTGCTGGATTTAAGCTAGGACAAGCGTCCTAAAAATGCGTTTCATCAGTGTTTATTATTAATTTTTGAAGCGCATGTCGTAGATTAACTCATTGATAGAATGACCGTCAATGTGTTGGTAGACACTTCTAAAATTACAAAAGTGCGTATGTGACACAAGCTACGACAAACGTTTAAAAATCTGAAAAGATCAAGATTATTCAAAAATTCACAATCCTTCCAAAAGATAAATTTATTTAAACGCTCGTTATATAATTTTTTGAAAGTATAACGTCAAATAGTAGATCAATCACCAAAATTAGTAAAAAAACTGCCCAATTTAAGCTAAGACAAGCGTCCTAAAAATGAATGTCATCGGTGTTTATTATTTGCTTTTTAAACGTATATCCTAGATTAATACATTGGGAAAATTACAGTCAATGTGTTAGAAGACACATCTAAAATTACGAAAGTAGGTACGTGATACAAGCTACGACAAACCAAAATTCTGAAAATTTACTTAAACGCTCAAAATTATTCAAAAATTCATAATTTTTTTATTATTTTTAAATTCTACCAAAAAACAAATTTATTTGAACGCTCGTTATATAATTTTGTGAAAGTATAATGTAGAATAGTAGATTAATCAACAAAATTATCGAAAACACTGTCCGATTTAAGCTAGGACAAGCGTTCTAAAAATGTATTTTATTAGTGTTTATTATTTGCTTTCTAAGCGTATGTCGTAGATTAAGTAATTGGTAAAATCACAATCAATGTGTTGGTAGACACTTTTAAAATTACAAAAGTGCGTATGTGACACAAACTACGACAAACGTTCAAAGTTTGCTTAAACGCTCAAAATAAGACGAATTTATTTGAATGTTCGATATAATTTTGTAAACGTATGTCTCAGATCAATAACTGATTTATTGGTTACGTCATTTAAACAATTAAAAATGCCATCTGATATAATCTAAGACAACTCTTTTTTATGTTGTAGATGAATTGTTAAAAGTCGAATTTCAAAGCCGATCAGAAATTTATTTGAACACTCGATATTCAGGAAGTTTCATATTCAGTAAATTATTTTTTTAATACAACTGCACTAAGCTAAGACAAACGTTATTTTTTTTTAAACCGCTCGTAACATACATAAATCATTTCTTTATTTCCTTCCTTTTTATTTTGTAGGTAATGTGTTTACGAATGATTATAGATAAAGCAATCAAATCCCCATCAAAGTCGTTCAATATCCCCCCGCGCCACCCCACTCCCAGCCATTGCCTATTGGTGGATAGTCACCCCTTGTTAATTGCACCGGAGATCCCTCACACTCGATGCCACGAATGCCGATTAGGGAAAGATTTTAGGGTAGACGAAGGGCCACACCCACCTCTTTATAATTTCTGTTAGCCTGATACGCATCCCTTCAAAACCACGTGTCGGGGCGAAATTGCAAGGTTGAGTCAAGGACGAATTTTACAGGGTTTATTGTTAAAACGAAGGGGAGAGAAAGTGAAGGATATTGCGTATAGAGACAGAGCGTAGAGTAATTTAGTGTTTTGTATAAGTATTTGACGAGGGAAAGGGATGATAATTTTATCGATCGCGAAACGGAGGGGTGATTTCGAAGGGATTAGATGGACAATTTCAAGGCGTGGAAGTGAGTAGACAACACAGAAACAGAAACAAAACAAATAAAACAATTCAATTAACAGAATTAATTTATTTAATAACTCTCATTACAATTATTGTCAAAAATAACTGTCAAAAATTTAGTTTTTTATAATAAAATAAGTACATATTTTATGTTTTATCTTAGAAATGTAGAAACAGTTACTAAATCGCAATCCAAATATGAAAAAAAAAGTTAAATTCTGACAGTTTTAACATAAAATTCAATTTTTTTTGTTAACACTCGATAGATGTCAAATCAAAACTTTCACTTCACTTTTTTATTTTAATTTTAGTAATTAATTTCGATATTTTATCAATTCATTCTATTTTTTTAGCTGAAATTATAAACATTTATTATTGTCCTCGATGCTGCGCCTCTCGAGTCATAAACTCGCTGATGATCCGTTTAACTACTACTGCAGCAAATTATAACAAATTTTTTTGTTAAAAAACAATAATAAAAAAATTGTTATTTAATAGAAAACTGCTAGAACTTGTGCAAATCCTATCAAAAAAAGCTTTTGTAATAACATTTTTCTTTTTGAAATGTTCTTTAATAAGAAAACATGACGTTTAATAGTATATTAAGTATGGAGAAAGGTAAGGAATGTTTACCGTTCGAAGACAATTGTTTGGAGGAGGAGCGAAGCGACGACTCCAATTATTGTCTGAGAACGGTAATCCTTAACGTTCGACATGCTTATAACGTTTTTTGCGCGATTGGAGTTTCTAGAATAACAATAATAATAATTTATATCAATACATTTGTGATAATCGGGAAGATTGAAACTGAAAACTTTGGGTGGCTGTTCCATGGTTGCTATGGTTTTGTTCCAAACAAGTAAAATTGTCTTTTTGATACAATCATTCCTACGAAGTTCTGTTTTGTGGTTCCGTTTTCGAAGCAAATATGAGCGATAGTGATGATCTACCGGATGATTTAGAAGACGCTTGGCAAGAAAGATGTTCGGCAATAATTCCAGAAAAATCTAAAGCCCGATATAAACAGACATTCAAGTTGTTTAAGGAATGGCGTAAAGCAAAGAAGATTTCTGTAAATGAAAAGAGCTTGTTAGCGTATTTTGTGGTGAGAAGTGGACACTTGAAGGCCGCAGGCAGTTTATGGACGGAGTATTCTCTGCTGAAGAGTACAATTTTTCTCCATGATGCTATCGATATTTCTAAGTTTGCTACATTAATTGCTTATCTTAAGAGAAAAAATATTGGATATCGGCCTAAGAAGGCTAAAATTTTTACCAAAGAAGACATGGAAAAATTCTTGAATGAAGCACCAAACGAACAATTTTTAATTCAAAAGGTATGTTGTAGATGATGAGGTGGTACATCTGAGTTCTAAGGAAACAATATATTTGCAGGTAGCAATGATATTGGGAGTATCGGGCGCTTGTAGACGAGAGGAATTGTACAATATGAAAATGAGTGACATAGAAGAACGTGATGAAATGTTTATAGTAAATATTCCAAATACAAAAACAAATATTCAGCGAACGTTCACAGTTATTAATAAAGAAAATGAAGCAGTTCATTATTTGGAAATACTTCGAAAATACATAAGAATTCGACCAAGCAACCCAACGTCAGATCATTTATTTCTGAACTATCGAAATGGCAAATGCACTAGGCAAGTCACAGGAAAAGGCACAATTGGAGGCTGGCCGTCAAAAATTGCAAAGTATTTAAAGTTGCAAGCTCCTGAAGGTTTTACTGGACACTCGTTTCGACGCACATCGGCTACACTTTTGGCTCATAACGGAGTTGATGTGTTGGGACTAAAAAGACATGGTGGGTGGCGTTCATCAACGGTGGCCGAGAGTTACGTGGAAGATTCCCTCCAAAACAAAATTGAATTTGCTCATAAAATTTTACACAGCGATGTTGGTGGACTATTACAACAACCTGGGACTTCTACGTCGGAACACTATTATCTATTAACACTAGAAACTCAAATGCGAGTGGTATTACTACTATTAATTATAATAATTGTACATTTAATTTTAATAAATAAATCGCAAAATTGTTTTTTTTTTAGATTTAATTGCTTACCGTTCACTGAACGGTAAGTGAATTACTTACCGTTTTGTTACACGTAGCAACCAGTAACAGCAACCTACCGTCGTGGAAACAGGCACAGTAAACTGATAAAAACAAACGATCGCGCGAAAAAAATTGATTGACGCCTAATTTTGAAAATTAGATAAATAAATTTATCCAAAAATTTGCAAATTTTATAATGTCATAGCACACTAATGCCGTTACTGCAGTTACTATTACATTTAAGAACACTATTGAGTGAGAATAGCTAGAAATTTCAGCCTGACTAAAATTTTATAAGAATTTCGAGCCTTATCTCATCTTCATAGTTAAAATTTTTACAAAATCTAGTTTTTTATTTTTTTTTTAATTATAAAACAGAAAACTACTGGTTTGAAATAATGTTCAAACAGTTAATTTTGCTAACAAAACTGCGTAAAACAGTCTAAATATAAATAGAAAAGACTGGCTACAACAACCTTAAAAAGACGACATGTTACTTGTTATAGCCGATAGTTATGTAGACAGACCAATCAATAAACGATTTTAAAGGTAGTCTGTGGTTATATTTTGCTGTCTCCTTAAAAAAAAACTTAGCAGAAATTGTAGAGCTCATTTTATAAAAAAAAAAGCTGTCTCAGTAGAAGAAGAAAGAAGAAAAGAGACTATAGCCTTTTTTTTTAACAAAACTAGAGACTGTATTTTATAAAATATAAAAATAAATTTTATAAAAATTGAGAGTCATAGGCGACAATTTATAAACACGAAATTGCAAGTTTTATAAAGATAGATTGCAATCATAAATCGCTTTTTTATAATAATAAAAATAAAAACAGAAAATTAAAAAATACACCACATTTTCTAAAAATTGGCTGTCACAAAAATCATCTTAAACAGAATACATTTTATACCTTTTTTGAATTAAAACTCGAAACTCAAAAATCGTCTTTTTGTAATGACATGCCTTCTTTCATAAAGTTGCAGCGACATAAATATATTTATAAATTATTGGACCTCTCTAAGAAACAAATTTTGGTAGGCCCCAGGTACTCCACTCTATAGACAAATTATTGAAAATTAAAATGCGAACCAACTGACTCGTTTGGATCATTAATAACAGAGAAAATCTGAAAATTAAGCATTTTTTCAATTTCAAAAATTCATAACTATGCCATATTTAAAGCTGAAAGGGTCGTCTTTTGTAAAAAAAAAAGTAATCTATATATTATTATCCAAAATTAGTTTTCGGACAATTTCAAAAAATTTTAAACGGTCGAAACATAGAGAAAACGACCTTTATAAATCTCATTTATCATTAACTACATATTGCCTATTTTGCACTCAAAATAGATGTTGTGAAAGGTCCGAAGTGAGTGACACAAAACGGAAAAACTAATACTCAGTTTGCTACACTTTTAGTGCAGTGACATCTTCACTAGGGTGGGCCAAAAAAATCAACTATTTTTTTAACTTCCGACACTGAAAAATTGGTTCCTAGACACTTTTCAAAAATGCTTTTTTAAGATGAGCTCTTAATTTTAATAGTAAGACTCCCTCAGTGCAGTTTTCTATTTTTTTTTTTTTTTTCAGTTCCATATGGTAAAATCCATAGCTCGTTATTGCTTGATTGTACAGAAAATTTGTATTTACATTTTTTGTAGGAAATTAAAGGCTCTACAAAAAAGTTGTTTTACAATTTTTTATATTTCTTACCGTTTAAAAGATATCGGAGGTCAAAGTTTAAAGAATTTAACAAAAATTCCTTTTCTACTTCTAAATTTTATAACTCAGAGATAAATAAATATTATAAAATGCGCAACATATAGTCTTGTAGAAAATGAAACGCTCTATAAAAAAGGTCTCTTGTAGTCAATTGATTACCCTAACCATTTAGAAGATATTCGCATTTTAAAAACCAAAATTTGATAATAAATCCCCAATTTTTTTTTAATGGTTGAAGTAATCGATTAACAACAAACGAGTTTTTTTGTAGAATGTTTAATTTCCTACAGAACCGTATGTTGCCCACTTTATAATATTTATTTGTCTGTGAATTATAAAATTTAGAAGTGAAAAAGAAATTTTTCTTAAATTCTTCAAACTTTGACCTCTGATATCTTCTAAACGGTAAGAGCTATAAAAAAACTGTAAAATACCTTTTTTAGAGCGTTCAATTTCCTACAAAAAATGTAAATAATTTTTTTTTGTACGATTAAGTAGTGACGAGATATGGATTTTGCCAAATGAAACAAAAAAAATAATAGAAAACTGGATGAGGGAGTCTTTCCTATAAAATTAAGAGTTCGTCTTAAAAAAGCGTTTTTTAAAAGTGCCTAGAAACGAATTTTTCAGTGTCGGAAGTTAAAAAAACATAGTTGATTTTTTTGGCCCCTCTACTATTGCCTATTTTGCACTCAAAATAGATGTTGTGAAAGGTCCAAAGTGAGTGACACAAAACGGAAAAACCAATACTCGGTTTGCTACACTTTTAGTGCAGTGACATCTTACCCACTATTATTATTGCAAAAAAATATGTTTATAAACTATTAAAATAAATCGAAAACCAATTACTTACTAAAACACATAAAATAGTAAAAATCTCGGAAAAATAAAAGTGTCAGAACCTCATAACTTCCTCCTACACTACAAACACACCATGAATTAAGTATTTCTATTTTTAGTTCATTTATTATCGAACAAACGAAACGAAAATTTAAGAAGACATCAATCAGAGTTTAAAACATTTTTATTTAAATTTTGAGTTAATTATAAATAATTAAATCAATAGCCGCCGCAAAATACAAATTGTGAACGTTCCAATACCACTTCTAAATTTATGGCGCATTCACAACATTATTTTTAACCTTTAAAAAGCAAACCAAAGTGCGTGTTTCTTTTGTATTTTACTCTTTTATCTTCAGAATTTCTAAAGCAGAACAATAAGAGATAAAATATCAGTGTTCTAGTTGCTTACATTTGTGCTAATTTAGACTTGGTGATAATAAGTGATTAGAGAAAATAAGAGACATTTAGAAATGTTTTTGTGATAAGAGATTGCAGCAAGCAATTAATTTTTCGTGAAATCCACTTGAAACGCAGTTTTTGACGTCTTACCAACTTTACAACCGAAAATTCGAAATACAAATTAGAAGTTTTGCTATTTCTAACTATTTGTTGTAAATTTTTCAAGTTTAAACCCTGAGAAAGTTTTAAAAAACTAAACGAAACGTCGGCAAAATTTTAAAAAAAGTTTACCAAATCATTCTTTCACAGATTTGGACATTTATTTGTAAAAAATGTCGTCAATTTTACTAAATCTAGACAAAAACAGGTTCTTCTGGATCTAGAGAATTTCCCCTTTGTCCCTAAAAATTCATCCAAATTTACTGATTTGCTATCTTTTGAGAATAATCTATATCTAGACTAACAGCTTTTTCTTGTTACTAAAAATCATCTAGATCTATAATTATCAATAAAACAAAAAGTCTAGATCTGTCAATGTGAAAATCTAAAATTGCTTTTTTTATTCGTTTTCGTATTAAGATATTTACATTTAAATAAGAGTTTATTCACTTATCTACAAAAATTTGCTAAAAAAATCTGTATCTATAAAAAGTTAAAAATAATCTCCAAAATCTGCAAAAATTAAAATGCTAGTCCTCACAGATTTCTAGAAATATACTTCAAAATTAAGCTAAATTCAAGAAATTTATCAAAATGATTTTTCTAAATCTACATCTATAAAACAATATATCTAGATCTACCAGTGTGATAATGAAAATCATTTCTTGTATTTACAAATTTAGATTTAAATCAAAGTTCATCTACAGTTATAGATTATAGAAAATGGTGATAAAAACATCTATATCTTTAAAAAAATAAAAAATTCTTCTAAATCTATTTAAAAAAAAACAAAATCTGTATTATAATGTATCCCATTTTATAAAAATTGATCCAAAAAAATCTAATTGTTCACACCTCTAGATCTATGAAAACAAATTTAGATCTATCAATGTAAAGCAACTTTATTTATTTTGTATTAACAAATTTCTATCAAAAAAAAGTTCTTCTATAGTTATAAATTACAAAAATTTGTTATAAAAACATCTATATCTTGTAAAAATTAGCAAAAACTCATCCAAATCTATTAAAAAACCAAAATATTAGTTCTTGTATAAATTTGTTTCATAATTTATACAGTTTTATTAAAAATAATGAATAAAACATCTTGTTCTACACGTTTCTAGATCTATAAAAAAAATCTAGATCTGTAAATGTACCTACTTAATTTTTTTTGTATTAATAAATTCACATCATTACAAGTTCGTTTACGTCTATAGAAATTTGCTAAAAACATCAATATCTATGAAAGATAAACAATAATTCTCTTAAATCTCAAAAAACAGAAGATAATCCTTCTAAATAGAAATTGATCTAGACTGATCTATAGAATTAATCTAGTTATTAAAAAACCTACATTTTTAAGTGTCTGTTTTGAAATTGCATCAAAATCTATAAAAATAATTTTCTTAAATCTTCTTCAAGATCTACTAATCTCTTATTTAGGTTTAAAACTCATCTAAATCTACAAACAAAATATCTAAAGTTCTGTTACTCTTTCTCAAATTTTTAGAAACGTGTTTGTCTTGTTTGTGGAAAAATATATTTAGCAAGATCTAGATTGCATCTAGATCTAAAAAAAAACTCGTTTTGATATGTCACTTGTGTGCCACAAATACAAGTTTATAAAATCTTGTTTTTTATTAATTTCAGATAAAAAAAAATTGAGTTCTATAATATTCTATTACAGCACTAGATGCTATAAAGGCTGTTACAGCACCCAAGAATAAGTTTTATAACTATTTATTGGCACTTACCTTCCACCAGTGACTCGAGATTATTTTTTAATTACTTATTTTTAAAAAAAATTGTTTAAATTGTTGCTGATATAAATCTAGATGTCAACAGTGTCAAAACAGGACTTTCTTAGAGACAGATATGAGCTATATGAGCCGCCAAAAATTTTTTTTTGTCATAACGAGGACCTGTCAACATCCTAGATATGTATATCTCTGGAAAAAAATCCCGGTGGGCCTCAAGTACTCCAGTACGGTACTGTTAATTCATGGCTTACTAGGATGTAGAATTGACAGATGATAAACAAATCGGTAGTTATTACATTGTTAAAACTGTCAAATTCAATTGTTTCCAGTTGTAGTAAGCCATGGTTCAATTAGTAATTTCTACTTCCTAATTAGAGAAAAAAAAAAACAAAAAACTTGTACTATTTTTTGTATAGTTATTTTAATAAACAACAAATTGCAATAATTAAATCACCAATTATCCTTAATTAGTTAATTATAATAATCCGTTAAAGTCTGAAAATTAGACAAAAAAAAATGTCATAACAAATATATAGGGCGTAAAAAAAATGTCGTAACCTCAAACCTGTGGAATTTTTCTATAAAAAGCGTCAATAATTTAACCAAACAAAGCAATAAATACGAAAATCCAAAAATAGTTTAGCTACAAATTACACAACACACAATAGCCATAATCGTAAATAACGAAGATAAACATTGACACATCGCAATTGGCGCCACTATGACGTCACCGGAGGAAAAAAAAAACAAAAACACGAACGTCATTTCACCATTGGCCAATCATTGCATGTCCTTCACCTTAACTCTTTAAACTCATTCATCACACAAAATGGCGCTAGATACGGCAACACTGTACCACGTGACAAACACACACAAAAAAGAAAAAAAACTTGACAAGCAATCACGTGACACTATTGATCAATTTGATGGGACATCACCAGCTGAAAATAATTACAATGTTCTCCCTTCTTTTTCATTTCTGTGAAAATTATAAACAAGGCCGAGTAGATTTTTCGGGATATTTTTTTTTATCAAACGCACCCCTCAAAAAAGGGAGAAAGTCGGACCCAAATAACATCATTGAAAGAGATAGAAAATACGAGCGAGAGTGAGACGTAAATAAAACAACCGCGCAGCAAAGGAGAAACGTATAATTTAAGAGGGACGCACTCTGCCATTACAAATGAGTTAAAAAGACGATATTACCGACAGAGGAAGTCGGAGAAAATAAGAGAAACAGAGATGGGGAGATGGTCGAAAGCAGCTCGCGTGACATGATATATTGTAAATAAAGAATCTTCACTTGTTTTAGTTTCGGAAAGTCTTCTATTGTTTATTTGAGTTGCGGGGGGTCCCCTAATTTAATTCAATTGTTTTTGTTTAGATACGAGAAAGACAGTCGGGTCGTGAAACAGTCAGGGAGGGTACATCTCTAATTAACTCTAATTAATTAATGTAGAGGGGGAGAATACGAGTTGTATGTAATTTGTTATAAAAATCAAGTATGCGTTGAAAATCCCTTTAAAAAAAAACAATAAATCAAGTTACCTCAGTCTTGCGCATTCAACTGTCACCAGTAGATCGCTTCAGAGCACTCTTTGTGTGGCAACCTAGCGTTTGAGTAAAATCTGGCAACACCGCATCGCCTACATACACAGATACTGTATTGCATGTTAAAATATTCCGGTGTTTCTCATCGTTTTTCTCCCATTTCGAATAGTGGTATCGTAATGAAATTTTCACAGACGTAACGTACGTGTTTTCTTAACCGATAACCGTTTTTACCGTATGAAAATTCGTTATTTGAAAGGTGAAAAACACTAGAGAAACGTCAACATGTTCCCGCAATAAGAAATTACCGTGTACTAGCCGAGCTTCGGTTGTTTCCACAGCCGCTTCGACCCGCCTGACTTCAGCTCCGCCCCTAGCCAATCATCGTGTGGGATTCGTATCGACGTCACGCGGGGGTTAACGAACATATACGGTGTATAACGATGGTATAAACGTCTTTTGCGAGGCATTCCATTTTGTTATGTACCACATGTGTGGGCTTTAAATGCGGGATGATGGGTGGTTTTTGGAGGGATTGAGGGGGTGAAGGGTGGGTGAGGAGAAGGAGGTTTATGACTGTTTATGACTTTATTGAGGTACGAAATAGAAACATGATGGAGGATTGACAGAGGTGAAATGGTCGTGGGTGGCGGAGAAACCATGTGGGGGGTGGAGGTGACGACACGGGTGACAGTTGAAGCACCTAATTACGATATCACTACTACTAAGACTAGCTATAAATTGGGATATAACAAAGCTTGCTTAGTGACAATAACCAGACGCACTTTTGATTTGTTATTAATGACAGATTTTCTGTAAAAGTACAGTTTGATTGGTAATAAATGACGCATAAGTGTGTTTTCGCTATAAAAGTGTCTTACAACTGTTATAAAATTTAAATACAAAGAGAGAAAACTGTCATAACATAACTAATGAACAAGAAGAGTAACTACTAGTAGTAGAATAGTTTAGAAAACCTATAATGTCTTCTTGATTTCATTTCCGAAATCACAATTCAAAGAGTTTCTTTTGTCGGGTTGGTATCTGTCAGCGAAGCGTGACTCGAAGCTAATGCACGATGCTAAGATTTATCTAAAAAATCTGAAACAGATGTTCAAAACTGGCTAAAAATCTGAAATTTCTCTTACAGACTGTTTATCTTTAGCTAGAAAATAGATAATCAGCGTTGTTACTACAGTAACTAGCTATAACGAATCATTGATGTTCGTGAATTAGCAGTGTTGTCTTATTAAAAAAAAATAGAGTGTCAAACATCAAAAACGTATATATACGCCATTTACAGATCAAAACATGATATTTTACAGTCAATACAATTTTATACAGAGTGGATTTAACTTGAATTAATATACAAGTCGTCAGAGCTAGTTGAGACCTAGTTTTCCTCATTGTTTAGTTTTTTGAATAAATAAAATATGACAGTCTAAATTCAGTCCTCTGTATTAAAAGCATCGTCTGTGCTAATAACAGTTTATACAGTCATTCCAATGCGTAAAAAACGTGCGTCCAAAAAAAATATATCTTTAGATAACATTACTTAACGCATTGTAGGAATCTGTAACATTATTAAATAAGTAAAAAAATATTAATTTAAAAACTTAAAATCTATAACAACAATAATTTCTATTCAATATAAACACGAAATATAAATTTTATATAATTTTCAAATTTATATTAGTCAAATTTAATAAAAAACGTTTCTATCTAAGTTTTTATCTAACTGCAGTAGAATTAAATAAACCGACTTTAAGTAACTGTCAATAACTGTCAATCAGGGTATTAAAAAAATTTGTTTATTGTTGATAAACAAACAATATTATGTTAGATATTTGCTGTTTTTATTACTCGTAACTATTCGCTGCTGTGTCGTATGTTTTTTCAAATGCTCCTTTCATTAGATGCAGATAATTGATCATCAAAATAGATGGTCATTGAATGTCTGGGGCAGAATTTGTGATCGGTATCTTTTTTTTTTTAAACAGGGTAAGATATCGAGAATTCCTTCAAAATAATTTGCCACGTCTAATAGAAAATCTGGATTTGCATACGCAAAGGATGATGTGGCTACAGCAGGATGGAACTCCTGTACATTATCATCTAGTAATTCGACAATTTTTAAACGAAACTTTTTCAAATTGTTGGATAAGAAGAGGAGGAGCAATCAGTTGGCCTGCGCGTTCTTCCGACCTTACTCCGATTGATTTCTTCCTTTGGAGATTTGTGAAAGAAAAGGTGTAGAAACTAAGACTAACAACTGCGGAGAATATCAAACAAAGAATTCGCGATACATTCCATTTAATAAATGCAGATATGCTAAGTCGTGTTAGACTATCTTTGAGACGAAGACTGCATACTTGTATTGACGAAAATGGTAATATTTTTGAGCATCTGTTATAACGAAAATTTAAAATAGCTTTAATGTTTTGTTTTTTATTTGTTTATGTTTTTACATTTTTCTTCTAAATTGGGTTAATACTGCTTTGCGATATGTTAGAATTTGCGTAATTTTTTCTGTAACTCAATTGTGCACAATATTGTATATTTTCTTGCAACAGAGCTAATTTTTTTGTGCATAATAAAATAATATCTATAATTTACAAAACATAAAACACCTTCTTGATTTTATTTTTGAAAACGTCAAACCAAAAGTTTCTTTTGTCGGGTTAGCATTTTTCAGCAAAGCGAAAGTCCGAAAAGTTCCCAAAAATTTGATTCTTGAATGTTTTGCATTACTAATTAGCTCTAGAATTGATTATTGAAGACGTTACTGTAACAACTGCAACAATCAGAGCTTTTGATTTTGTAATGTTCCTTTATATAGAAACGTTTCTAATGTCTGTTAAGTAATCTCTCATTCTTTTGTTTAATTTTATAATAGCAATGTTTCTGTAAAACTGTAGGCATATACCGCCTTAATTACCTTAGGAAAAGCGCTTCGGATAGATCGAAGAGCCAATATATAGTAGTGGTCAAAAAGATAGCAACTCCTATGTTTCAGACATATCGGCTGATATTAATTAATGGGCCGTAATAAAACAGTTCGGAACATTATAGTGCAACGGTACCGAGACGGAGAAAAACAAGTAGAAATTGCAAGAAGTCTTCGATTTTGCAAGTCTGTGGTGTCCCGAATTATTAAGCGATTTCGCAGTAACGAGAGAAGTTTTAGCTCGGGAAACCACAGAAAACTACAAGATGAATGGACCGACAAATAGAAAACCTCTCTAAGCAGCAACCATTTTCATCATCTTTTAAGATTTGTAGACAATTAGCAGAGTCTGAAGATGCACAAGTGAGTGCACCAACAATTAGAAGAAGATTAGTGGAGGCTGGTTTATTTGGCGGCCGTTATGCTAAAAAACCGCTACTTTCTAAGCGAAATATAAAAGGGCGACTTCAGTTTGCTCAAGAGCATTTACAGTGAACAGTGAATGACTGGAAAAAAATTGTATTTAGCGATGAGTCTAAATTCAATCTGTATCGAAGTGATGAAGCCCAATATATAAGACACTCTAGAGGTAAAAGACTGGACAAAGAGTATGTGGCAACTACAGTTAAACACGGTAGCGGTTCTGTGATGGTTTGGGGATGCTTTTCTTCATACGATATGGGTCCAACCTGCAGAATATACGGCAAGATGGACAGATTTATGTACAGAGACATATTACGGAACAACTTAGTACCCTATTTCGACGACGTCATGGTATTCTTTGCCAATTTCAGCAAGATAACGACCCAAAACACTCATCCAAGCTAGTTGCTAATTGGTTTAAAGAGAAAAAAATTGACGTTATGAAGTGGCCCTCGCAGTCGCCTGATCTTAACCCAATCGAAAACCTTTGGGATCAACTGGACGAAGGTATCAAGGGCCAAAACTTCACAAATGTAGACGCTCTGTTTACCGCATTGCGCACTGCATGAAATAATATAGATAAAGCTCGAATTAACAAACTTATTGAGTCTATGCTGAAACGGTGTGCAGATGGTATTAGGGCGAGAGGTTATTAGACCAAATATTGATGTAGTAGCTTCTGTTTTAATAAATGAAAGAGAATCTACGCTGTTTTAAATTTGTTGCCATTCCATGTACACAAATTTCTCAATTTAGTTTGAGGGACGAAATATATAGATTGAAATAATACATATACTTACTGCTTGTTACGCCGTCTCTAGCTCACTAACCTAGTATTTTGCCTTGTTACGTTTTAGAATATTTTATTTATAAAATAATGATAGTTGCTAACTTTTTGGCCACTACTGTATGTACAATAATTCTTGCTCCCAATTCTAAAAATTACCTGTTTTATAGTCTTTTTACAATTTTACAAGCATTTTTTTATTAACAGCACTAAAACAATTTTTTTTATTATAATTGTCGGCTTCGGCTTTCAGATCTTTGTGATCTTTTAAGCCGAATGTAAAAAAAAGTCTGACTATAAAAGAGGCAATTTACAATCTATCAGACTTCCGACTCTTAAAATGCATATTTTATCGTTTCTAATAGAATTTTGAAGCCGTAAGCAGCAATTTCTATTTGTTTTTATAAGTATTGTTATGTTTTAACTACATCAAACAGAGTTTGAGGATAATACAACGGAGGAACAGAAAGCAGTCTTTAATGAGAGAAGAGAAGTATTTGTCAGTGAAAAGTGAGTCGAAGCTTATACACAATACTAAAATTTTTCTAAAAAATCTTAAACAAAAAAGTATCTAACATTGTTTTAGAATAAATAATTAAAATGTTACTACGGCAATAATAGACCAAGCGGGGATTAACGAATATTTTATTCCATTTTGATATATACCACACGTAGATCTGCGTTTTAAATGCGGGATAATGGGTGGTTTTTGAAGAGGTGGGTGAGAAGAGAGAGGTTTATGACAGTTTACAACAGTTTATGACTTTATTGAAGTACGAAATCAAAACGTGATAGAGGATTGACAGAGGTGAAATGATCGGGGGTGGAGGTGACGACACGGGTGACAGTTGGAGCACCTAATTACGATATCACCACAACTAAGACGAGCTATAATTTAGTGACAATAACCAGACACACTGTAAAAGTACAGTTTGATTGGTAATAAATGACGTATCAAATGTTTGATCGCTATAAAAGTGTGTTATGGCTAGGACTATGCAGAAACGTGGAGTTTTTGCCGCTATATAATATACTAAATATAAGCTAAATGTCTGTCAATGGCGCAGAAATTTTACGAGAAACGCTAAAGTGTTTAGAAGAAGATTTTTTTGTAGCAAATGTCTGAGTAATGCTCGCTGTGATTTTATAACATTTTACCAACTAGGTTTGTACGCTTGGTGAGCACTACATACAGGCAATATCCCGTTCAGATTAAACAATCCACACGCTTGCGCTTCCTGTAAAATTTCTACGCCATTGACGGACATTTAGCTTAATTTAGTATATTATATAACGGCAAAAACTCCACGTTTCTGCATAGTCCTAGTTATGGCAGTTACAAAATTTAGATATAAGGAGAGAAAACTGTTATAGCTATGTTTGTTATAACTAATAAACAAGAAGAGTAACTACTGCTAGTAGTATTGCTTAGAAAACCTAATATGCCTTCTTGTTTTTATTTTTGAAATCGTGATTCAAAGAGTTTCTTTTGTCGGGTTGGTGTTTGTCAGCGAAGCGTGACTCGAAGCTAATGCACGATGCTAAGAATCATCTAGAAAAATCTGAAACAGATGTTCAAATTTTGCTAAAACTCTGGCATTGCTCTGACAGACTATTTCTCTTTAGCTAGAAAATAGATAAGTAGCATTGTTATTATAGTAACTAGCTATAACAAATCAGTAATATTCTGATTTAGCAACGTTGCTTTTTGCTTTATTAAAAAAAAATACAGATTGTCATACATCAAAGACGTATTTATACGCCGTCTACAGAACAAATTATGATATTTTATAGCGTATACAGTCTAATACAGACTAATTTTAAATTGATTTATCTAATATACATCTCGCCAAAGCTAGATGAAGCTTAGCCTTCTTTATTGTTTAGTTCTATGAATAAATAAATAAATGCCGCTTTAAAAATTTAATTCTCCATAATAGAAGCGTCGTCTTATTAAATACGGTCCGAAAAAGCTCTAAGTACAGTCTTGGTAAAGCGGCTCGTAATATTTTATTGACTCAAAGACTCTACAAACATAAATACCCAAAATGCTGCATTTAAAAAATTAAAAGATAGATTTGATGCTACAGGAAACGTTACGTACCAGAAAAAAGAAGTATTAGCACGAAAAATAGACGAAATCCTAGAATTGGAAGTTGGTTTAAAGTTACAAGAAAATCCAGAATTGAGTTGCAGAGAAATTGAGGCTCAAACTGACATATCGCGAACCAATATTATCAAATTAAATTTTTAAATGAGGTAAGATATCAAAAATTCCTTTAAAATGATCTCCCACTTTTGATAAAAAATCTGGCTTTGATCATGTGGCTGCAGCAGGATGGAGCCCCTGTACATTATCATCGAGTAGTTCGACAATTTTTAAACGAGACTTTTCCAAATCGTTGGATAGGCAAAGTAGGAGCAATCAGTTGACCTGCTTGTTCTTTCGACCTTACTCTGATTGATTTCTTCTTTTGGGAATTTGTAAAAGAAAAGCTGTATAAACTGAGACCAACAACTGGGTAAGATATGAAACAAAAAATACGCGATACATTGCATTTTATAAATGCAGATATGCTAAGTCGTGTTAGACTATCTTTTAGTACTTGTATTGACGAAAATGGTAATATTTTTGAGCATCTGTTATAAAGGAAATTGTAAAATAGCTTTAATGTTTCTTTTATTTGTTAATGCTTTTAGATTTTTCTACTATATTGGGTTAATACTGCTTTGCGATATGTTAGATTTTGCCTAATTTTCTATATAACTCAGTCCTGCACAATACGTAGGCCACTGCTAAAGTTCGCGGAATCAAGTACTTTTAGTATTTTCAGTGTGTTGCAAGTGTCATATTCGTAAAATTTGACATTTTTTACCTCTGACACAGTTGACAATTCAGTTTTAAACCTAACGGTTTATTTAAAAAAATTTAAAAAATTGTCAATTGCGCTAAGAAATAGAAATATCGAACCGTGATTATCGAGTAATGATGTTTTGGGATTTCCGATACGATTTAACAGCACCACAATGTGTGGAAAATCTGAAATTGTTATTTGGAGATAAAGCACCGTCCAAAACTATAGTTTACAAGTGGTTCGCTAAATTCAAGAGTGGAAGGATCAACGTTTGTTGTCGATCCTCGCGAAGCACGTCTATGCGCCTCCGTTGACGCAAAAAATATATGCCATACGCGAAATGATTTAAGGAAATCGTCATGTGACATACCAGGAGATAGAGGCGACCTTAGGCATTGCGACGAAACAAATACATAAGATTTTGCACAATCAGTTGCATGTTAGGAAATTTTTCAGTCGATGGATCTCTCACAATTTGAAAAACGTACAAACAGCGGCACGAGTCAAATGGTGCAAGGAAATGCTAAAAAAATCGACGGTGGTCGTTCAAATTCTGTATAACAACATTGTAACATGTGACAAATTGTGGGTATATTTATATGAGCCTGAAATTAAACAGCAATCAACTGTACGGGTGTTTCAAAGTGAACCTAAACCATCGAAAGTGACCCGTTCACGAAGCGTTTCGAAAAAAATGGTTGCTGGTTTCTTCAAAAAAATCTGTCATGTTGCAACTGTTGTATTAGAAGATCGAAAGATCATTAATGCGAAGTGGTATACTTCAATTTGTTTGCCGGAAGTCATTGCTGAAATCAGAAAAAACAACCAAAATTGGCGAATTGTTGTGCATCATGACAATGTAAGCGCACACACCGCACAACGAACTGTTGAGTTTTTGACCACTAACAACATCAAATTAATGACACATTTCCCATATTCGCCTGATTTATTACACAACGACTTCTTCTTATTCCGATACATAAAAAATAAAATGCGTGGCGGTCGTTTTTCACCGCCTAAAGAGGCCTTTAAAGCATTTAAGTCGCTTGTTTTGGAGGTACCTCTTTCAGAGTGAAATAAATGTATTTATCGAATGCAAAAGTATATAGATATAAAAAACGAATATTTTGAAAAAACAGTGAAGTGTTTTACACAAAATAATTTATGTTTTGTTTTACATTTTCCGCGAATTTTAGCAGTGGCCCACGTATTGTACATTTTTTTGCAACAAAGAATTTCCAATTCCATACTTTGTCTATTTTCTGTGCTAATTTTTTTTGTGTATAATAAATTAATATCTATAGCTTAAAAAACATAAAACACCTTCTTGATTTTAGTTTTAAAAACGTCAAACAAGAAGTTTCTTTTGTCGGGTTAGTATTTTTCAGCGAAGCGAAAGTTTAAAAAATTGCCAAAAACGTGTTTCTTAAATGTCTTAAATTATTACTATTATCTAGAATAAATTATTTAAGACGTTACTATGACAACTACAACAATCAGAACTTTTGATTTTAAAACATTGCTTTAGATAGAAAGCTTTCTAACGTCTGTTTAGTTATCTCTCACTCTTTTTTTTTATTTTATAACATCAGTGTTTCTGTAAAACTGTAGGCATATATCGCCTTATTTATCTTAGAAAAAGCGCTTCGGATAGATCGAGGAGTCAATATATGTACAATAATTCTTGCTCCCAACTCTAAAAATTGCCTGTTTTAAAATCTTTTTACAATTTTAGCAAACAATTTTTTTTATTATAATTGTCGGCATCGGCTTTCAGATCTGTGTGATCCTTTGAGCTGGATATAGTCTGACAATAAAAGAAGCAATTTGCAATATTTAAGACTTCCGATTTTTAAAATGCATTTTTTTATCGTTTCTAATAGACTTTTAGAGCCGTTAGTAGCAATTTCTATTTGTTTTTATAAGCATTGTTATGTATTAACAACGTAAAATAGAGTTTGATGGTAAAACAACGAAGGAACAAGGAGCAGTCTTTAATGAGAAAAGAGAGGTATTTGTCAGTGAAGCGTGAGTAGAAACTAATATGTATACAATACTAAGATTTATCTAAAAAAATTCTAAAGAAATGTTTAACATTGTTTTAGAATAAATAATTAAGATATTTAAAATGTTAAGATCTTAAATAGTTAAGATGTGACTACGGCAAATAGTCACGCCGGGTCACAAACATTGGATTTTGTTATGTACCACATGTGTGGGTTTTAAATGCGGGATGATGGGTGGTTTTTAGAGGGTTGAGTGTGGAGAGAGAGGTTTATGACAGTTTATGACTGTTTATGACTTTATCGAGGCTAGAAATGGAAACGTTATGGAGGATTGACAAAGGTGAAATGGTCGTGGATGGCGGAAAAACCATGTAGAGGGTGGAGGTGACGACATGGAGCACCTAATTACGATATCACCACTACTAAGACGAGCTATAATTTAATGACAATAACAAGACGTATTCTAGATTTGTTATTAATGACAGATTTTCGGTATAAGTACAGTTTGATTGGTAATAAATGACGTATTAAATGTTTGATCGTTATAAATGTGTGTTGACAGTTATAAAATTCAGATATAAAGAGAGAAAACTGTTATAGCTATGTTTGTTATAACTAATAAACAAGAAGAGTAACTACTACTAGTAGTATTGCCTAGAAAACCTAAAATGTCTTCTTGAAATCGTGATTTAAGAGGAATCCGTACGGCAACATTATAGGTGCTGTGCAAAGGTGCCGAATTCCTCATAAAATTGGGCTTAAATATTAACTTAAAAAAATAATAAATATATCATCGGAAAGCTCATTTAATACTCTATGCTTCTCTAGTGAAAAATAATCTCATTTTTAACTATTGAGGTAAGAATTTTGCTGTTTTTTGGTCATTTCCAACAGCAATTCTAATAAGTAAATATATAAAAAAATAAAAAAACAACACTAGAGAAGCATAGCCTGATCTTTTTTCTTTAAAAAACTGCAAAATTTTTTTAAAAAAAGTTAATTTTACTTTTAATTTTAAGGGGAATTCGAAACCCTTGCAAAGCATTATTTTGTAGTAGTAAAGTGCTGCCTCTGGTGAAAATTTGTTAAAAACCTGAGTCTCCGCCTACCGGTACACTCAAGTAAAAAGCATTCAAAAATTAGGTACTAATAGAAATAATTTTTACGAATTTTTGCTTCACAATCGTTTAAGATCCGTAACGTATCGGGACAAAGCAACCTCTCAAACTGAAATAAAAATTTAAGAAACGTAAAATGTTTTATACGATTTCATTAAAAACTTCTAAAACAAATTATATTTAAAAAAATTATATCTCTGTAATTTATTATTAATACTACATTATGTCACTACTGAAATAAAAATATTACGCGGAAATAACATGCTAGATAAACCTTTTAATTTTTCTATGACACTTCATAATTTACGCCCTAATATAAACAAAATATAGATCCTTACACTAGATTACTACTGTTTTTTTTTAAGAAAAACGAAAGGTGTAACAAAAGGCAATAATATTTTATAAAATGCCGCCAAAACGATATTTACGTTTTTTTTTCTTCCTGGAAATACTCGGTCTATTATGTCTTAGATAGGTTCCAGATGTAGCCAGCGACCCTTATATGGTAGTGTTTTCCGAGGAGCCAAATATTGGTAATAAGGTTTACTGCGACAAAGTGACATTTTTCTATTTAGTAAATAAACAATTTGTTACATTGAATTAGTTTATAGTTGTGGTTAATAGAAGTTATTATTAGTTTAGTTTTACGTGTGATTTGTTGCAAAAACTACATTAAAATAAGTGAATTCTCATTAACTTTATACAATAAATGGCAAAAAGAAAAAGCAAAACAAGATTACATCTTTCAACGAAACGTCGAAGAAATAATAATTTGTTAGAATACAACAGGTAAGTTTTATAAATTGAAACACATTTTATTTTTAATTGTCACAAAATTTGTGGATTAAAAACGACATAATATATGTACAGTGTGAAAACTACTTATAGAATAAATTCAGTAAATTCAAAACCAATAACATTTGTCGAAAACGCTGAAACAAGTTAATTTTTATTTTTCATAATGCTTAAAAACAATCAGTAAACTTTGATGTTTTTCTAATTGTTTTTGATGTTGTCGTGGAAACGTAAAAATCTAAAAATCTCAAGATGTGTTGAAAATAGAGTTAGTTCTAACTAGTGCGAGTTTATTGAAAATGGATTTAATAGTGATACCTTCAAATTTATAAAAAAATGTAGCATGCTTTTTAAAAAAATGCGTGTGACGTCACAGCTCTGAAGAAGATGACGTCACAAATGAGTTAAATAATTTAAAACCAGCGCAATTTAAAACAAAAGTTGACCTGTTTTAGCGTTTTACTAAAATATCACTCATTTTGAAAATAATGAATTTATTCCATAAGTAATTTCCACACTGTATATAAATGTATTTTAAAAATCGTTTCTAAACTAAATATAATTAAATAAAATTAAAACTTTTTTTTAGATGTTAAAAAGCTGATTTGCCATTTAAACTTACTGTTGAAAAAAATAACGAGACTTATGAAGGGTATGTACAACCTAATCACTCCTTTAACATTTAAATTAATAGCCTAACTTCTAGTTCATCACAACAAAGTTCAGATAATGTTGAACAAGATATGAATGTAGAAATCAACAACTCCGTGGTTGGTTACACTAAACCTGCAATACCTCAACAAAACAAAGAAGAGAATAATTCGTCAAAAAATAGTAATTCAGATTATAGTGTTGTGGGAAGATGTATTATTCAATTTCAGCATTTTTTTAAATCTTTACGAAAAATCAGTGATCACAATAGAAACCTGGGTTGTAATTTAATTAATATGGAAATAATAGACGAAGTTAAATATGGCATTAATTCCATATTTACAATAAGTTGCAGAATGTGTAGTACCACCTTTAAAATCTCTACAAACGAAACTTCAAGCGACAATATGGAAACAATGGAAGTAAACACTTCGTCAATCGAAGGAATAATGTCTGTAGGAGGTGGTTATTACAATTTAGAAGAATTTTTATCATGTATGGAAACACCATGTATGAGCGAAAAAACTTACACTAAGTATCATATCATAGTTTGTGATACGTGGGAAAAAGCCGCTGCAAAACAGATGCAAGAGTCTGCCAAAAAAGAAGCTGCTATCGCAATACAAAATCAAGATGTTGATGAAAATAGTATTCCTTGCATTACTGTTGTGGTTGATGGATGTTGGTCTAAACGCAGTTACAAAACAAAATATAATGCACTTTCCGGAGCCGGTGCCATTGTTGGTTTTCGTGCAGGCGAAGTTTTATATTTAGCTGTTAAAAATAAGTTTTGTTTAAAATGTTTGAATACAAAAGAAGATGAACAACCAAGTGAACATTTATGCTGGAAGAATTTTAACGGAAGCTCAACAAGCATGGAATCTACTATTATTGTAGAAGGTTTTAAACAAAGCTTAGAATTATATGGGTTAAAGTACGTTAAGCTTGTAGCGGATGGAGACAGCAGCACCTATAAAAAAATTTTAGATGCCAGACTCTATAAAGACACAACAGTTGAGAAGATAGAATGCAGAAATCATCTTCTGAGAAATTATTGCAATAAAATAAAAGCTCTTGGAACCGACACAAAATTTCTACTAGTTCTAAGGAAGTTATTAAATGAAAGAATAATGAGGCTAAGAACAGCAGTCACAAGTGCCTTAAAACATAGGAAAAATGAAACAAATACAACTGACTTTGAGAAAATAAAAAAATTAAAAGAGGATATAGATAACAGCATAAATCACGTTTTTGGCTGTCACACTAATTGTGACAAGTATTTTTATAAAAGTCTGGAAGAAATAAATTACATAAATACACTAAAAACAACAGATTCCAACTTTTTTAATAAATTGAGTTTAATTGTAAAAATTTATCTCAACATTCGAGAAGCTTACTGTATGATTTAGACAGTAATATTGTAGAACAGTTTCATGCTATAGTTGCTAAGTTTGTTGGGAGCAAAAGAATCAACTATGCAAAAGGACGATCTTATCAGTCAAGGTGTCATGCAGCAGTAGTTTCATTTAATTCCAAAAGTCCACATTATATCTTGCATAAAACATTAACCGGAAAAAGTCCTTCAAAAATAAAAACCAAATTTGAAATTAGAAGAAAAATGAAATGCCAACGTAGATTAAATTTCTCTAAAAAATATAGAAAAGTAACAAGAAAAGAAAATGATAAAGATTATGGCATTTATTGTCAACGCCCCGACATGGATCCGCAAATTTATGAAGATGAAAAAATATCTTTTCTGAAAACAATTGAAAAAAATGAACAAGAAAGAAGATTATTTGAAAAAAATACAATTTTGCAATCGGGTAAATTTGGACACATACGTACGGATTCTACGTACGGATTCCTCTTAAAGAGTTTCTTTTGTCGGGTTGGTATTTGTCAGCGAAGCGTGACTCAAAGCTAAATGCACGATGCTAAGATTTATCTGAAACAGATGTTTAAAATTTGCTAAAAATCTGGCTTTACTCTTACAAACTGTTTCTCTGTAGCCAGAAAATAAACAAATAGCATTGTTACTATAATAACTAGCTATAATTTTTTATTAAAAAAAATACAGAGTAACAGATATTAAAGACGTATATATACGCCGTCTACATATTAAATTATAGTATTTTAAATTGATTTTGTTTTAAATTGATAAAGTGACAAACGTCTTTTTTTGGCAAGGACAGTCCTCCTTTTGTAAGCCATGTCCTTCTGTGAAAAGTGTTCTTCTAAATGTCCTTTTTATTGTTAAAAATATATTGGTAGAAAATGATACATTAATAAAAAATATTCATTCAGTTGATAAGTACTCAGTTAAATAATCTGTACATAATTAATTAGTATAAGGCTTATTTAACAATTTTTTTTATTTACATTTCTTGTGACTAGTAGATGAATAGACCAACTTGACATAACAGTCAATAACGCAGACGTTGTCATAGAAAAAATAATTAAAAAAACAGTAACAAATACATTTTTTTGCAAAAATACTTGTAGGTACTCGTAAATTGAAAAAAACTCGCTGCTGCGTCACTCGTTTTTACAAACAATTTTACAATATAAAAAGGAAAAGAGCGTTATTTGTACAATAAATATCAGTTCTGTGACTAGTTTTATAATTTTGCAATACTTTCTCTAGTATTGTTTATAACTTATGTTGGTAGTATGACAAGTGTACAAATGATAGAACAATACAAAATGTCAAAATAACATTTTTGTGCGATTAAACGTATTTGTATGTTTGTCAAATTTGCTTTTGTTAAGACAGTAATGGTTGTTTATATGTTGCATACGAAAACTTGATTGTTTTATTATTGTATTACTTACCGTTTTAGAATAGCTTCTTCTCTCACTATAAATTTGAAATCGGTAGTCTTGAGATTAGAATTAGACTATAAAAGGTGTTTGTACGTTGACTAAAAACCTAATATTGCCGGTATAGCGGTATAGAAATGCCCACTTCTTTTTTTCTTTCTTCCACAGACATAACTCTGTTAGGAACAACTGGAAACACAATGTTAAACCACTGGAATGAAGAAAAGTGTCAAAAATAAGAGGTTAAACTTACAAAAAAAACTGTAACATGTCTACTTGATAAATTAATATTTAAAAGCTTAAAAAGCAGATAACATCTTCTAGATTTTATTTTTGAAATCGTCAAACAAAAAGTTTCTTTTGTCGGGTTGCATTTGTCATTGACGTGTAAGTTCAATGTTCTATTTAAAATTTTGCTAAGAATCTGTTTCTTGAATGTTTTACATTATTAATTAGCTCCAGAATAGATTATTTGAGACGTTACTATGACAACTACAACAATCAAAGCTCTTGATTTTGCAATGTTGCTTTATACAGAAACCTTTCTAACGTCTGGTATTGCTTTATTTATCTTAGGAAAGGTTTAGTATAAATTAGAGAAGCAATATACAATAATTCTCGCCCTTAACTCTAAAAAGTATTCTTTAGCTTTTGACACAATTTTCGAATCGGCGATTTTGCTCTATTTTTCTTATTAGTATTACCGAAACAGTTTTTTTTTATAATTACTGTCGTCTTCGGCTTTAAAATCTATATAATCCTTTGAGCCGGATGTAGAGAATAGTCTGACTACAGAAGACGCAATTTACAACAATTCTCGCTTCCGATTTCCGAAATGTGTAGGTATTTTCAGGTTTCTAACAAAATTTTCAAGCTGCAAGCAACATAATTTCTATTTGTTTTTAGAAACATTGTTATGTATTAACTAGTTAAAAGAAAGTTTGAGGATAAAACGACGTAGGAGCCGAGTCTTTAATGAGAGAGGAAAAGTACTTGTCAGTAGGGGTGGAAAAAGTATCGATACCTGCTCAGGTATTGTACACCGATACCGACTGCAATAAGGTATCGAAGTATCGATACTTCCGATACCTCGATACCTCCGATACCTGCGATACCTTGATAAAGGATGGCTACAAATAAATATTCTATTCAGAGTGTTTTCGATGTTAGAAACACAAGCTATTTTAATGAAAACAAACGAATTCACAAGCTATTTGATGCGATATTTATTTACAGCCACCCGATACTTCCCATACCTTGTTCCCTCGATACTTCCGATACCTCGATACCTCCGATACCTCGATATCGCAATACCTTCGATACTTCCCGATACTTTGCAGGTATCGATACCCGATACCCTAAAAACAAAATTTGCGACTAGAAATAATAATCTAACACTATTTGAATTGTTTGAAACCGTAGAAGCTGTAAAACAAATCGTTTATAGCCGGTTGCACAAAAACAACTAGTTTTTTTAATTAATAACTAACCAATTGGGAATTTTGATGATAAAATTCGGAAATATAAAAAAATTCTACTGATAAAGCTTGTATTGCATTTTGTTAATTGTTAATAACAAATCTGAGTGAATCAATACGGTTTATTATAAATAATATATCTATAGTAATTAGTCAAATTTTTAAATAGTTAGATATGTAGATATATGATGATACGTCATCGTTTTTATTAAACGCACGATATAATCTTTTTTTAGTAGATTAAAAGATGCCAACTAATCAGTTTTATAATAAATGCATAGTATAGCATTGCATTATAAAGTGCATGACATTTCAAAGCTGGTAATTCTAAGCAAACATTTGTATTTCAACAATGGATGAGGACTAAAAGCTTTCCGTTTCTCGCGCAAACTCTCACCTGTTGCTTGCTCACAGGAGAATAAAAGATGAGAACAATCAAGAAAACTGCTTGGATAAATCATTTCTAGAGAAAATAATGAGCTTTATTTCTGTGATAATATCGTCTAAATGAATGACTTTTGAATACTAAACTTATTAGAGAGACAGATACAATAATTTCAGGTTACTTTTATCCAAATTCTAGGTACTTATACATATAAATAGAATAAATAATAAAATAAAAAATATATAAATAAATACCTCAAATTAAATGTCTTTGAACGCAATCTATTCTATCCTCGGCATTATTTAAACAATAATAATTACACATTGTTGTGGTTATTTATAAAACTGTTAAATATTTATTTATGCTTGAAATTTGTAATTGTTAAAAATAATTTTTATTAGTAATAATAAACACATAAATAGTCGTTATCTCGTGTTTGTCGTTATAATTTATTGCAGATTATTACTAGTAGAGTAGATCAAAGACATAATTTCAAGCAAATGTCATACTCTAAAAATATCTAAAATACGTTTTTGATACTTTTTATAACACTGTAATAATAGTAATGACACTTAAAACAACAAGAATACAGTGCTGTAACAGACGATTTGTAGGTATGTACTCACGTTTAATCTAAAATATTATATTTTTTTTTACGTAAAAATAAAAAGATTTTGCTCGAAAAAATAATGTATCTACAGTCTGCTTTAATTTAGTTTATATCTGTATACGTTAGAGACATTGTTTATTTAAAAAAAAAGAAAGTAACAATATACAGAATGTTTATAAATGTGTCTTAATTTCTCAAATTTTAGTGTGCTGAGAAATGTCTTTGCTTTCTGTTATCTAATTATAAAAAATTGTTTTTTCTACTTTGCGTTTAACAATAATGTCACTAAATTTTCATTATAGCACGCAAAACAGTAACTTTTTCATTGGTTATGTTGGTACCGTCAGCGTAAAAATTACGTTTATTACCTACGCAATGGAGATCATATAAAATAGTTGATAAAATCATAAGCGAGCTGTCGAAAATATTGAAGCAAAAAAACAGTTAATTAGTAAATCAGTTGAAGACTTTAATAAACTTGACAGATGTCATTACTTCATTAGTGCCAACCAAATTTGTCAAAAATCCCAAGTTGTGATAATTTTTTTAAAGAGACATTTAGAATGCTTTTTTGCAATGCAAAGTAAAAAAAATAGTATATTACACTCATTTCATAAGACGACTAGTGACACTCATTCTATTTGAGCACTCCTCGCTTCGCTCGTCGTGCTCAAAACTCATTCGTGTCACAATAATCGTCTTATAAAACACGTATAATAATGTACTATTTTTAAACTAGTTTAACAGATCTTAATTAACTAAATAATAAAGTGCAATTGTATAATAAATAATTTTGACAAATCGCTATTTTAATAAGATGGCAAATGCAACAATGGCACTCTTGATCAAAAAATATTCAGAAACTCTGTGTACTATATTGTTTTATCTTGCCACCAAGTCACACAGTATAACAGAACTTGTAGCGAATAAGAATTAAGCAATTGTAGTAAGTTTTAGTAAGCTTTGGTAGTGAAAGACTCAATCACAACCATCTGAATGACATTTTTTTGAAATTGACGTTTATAACAGCCTGTTTATTTGCTCACTTAGAGAGATCTCCGCATGGCGCTGCTAACATCGGCTTTTCTTCAAATCTCTCAAAAGTCAAAATTCAAATCTGTCTAAACTGAAAATTGTGTCAGATATTTACTAAAATATTTTAAAACCTTTCCCTCTGTCACGGTTACTTAAGTGTTTGTATTGATCGTTTTGACTATTTATTAATTTGGTTAATTAATTCCTATTAACCACAATTTTATGCTTTCGTTTATGTGTTTTACATTTAAAGAGCGCAAAATTAAACGATTTGATTGGTAGTTTAAATAGATGTTTTGAAAGATTTATTACGTCAAAATATTCTAATTTTTTATGTTTTAATTAGTGCCACTATCATAGCAAGATAAATTTAAAAATTAATAATTTTGTTTTGTGTTTGTGAATAAAACAAAACGTAAAACACAAAAAATAGAAATTGATTTCTCTCCCTTTAGTTTCGTTATTTCCTCTACGTTTTTTCGACTCGATACTGTTTTCCACCCTCCCCCTAACTAAATCCATTAGGATTTACTCAAGTCGTTACACCTTCTCTTCTATAAATTCACATAAATATCGCATTTTGTAATCTTAAACAAGTTTTAGAACAATAGCTCTGCAATAAAGATTATCTAACAATTACTTATTGTTAGAAATTGTTGTTTGTAGCAAATACGAGTTTCTCTAAAATGTGAAAGAGTTTTACGTCAATAAACTACAAAATAGTTTAGTTATTTTAAGAAAATGTTAGTTTAATATAAACAAATCGTGTTTCAAACGAGTTCACCTTGAGAGAAATATTTAATACTAGTGTCTTAGTATTAAAAAAAATATTCATACATTATGTAAATGTAATTTAGATGAAGAGATTAAAAACAGTGAGGACTGGATTTCTTATTTACATCTCTGAATTTTTTTCTTAAAACAGTACCGAGATAACTGAGAGAAACTAACAAAACTAGCAACGCGGCACGGCGGTTGGTTGTAATTACTTGAGTCAATATTTGAAGATGACGTAGAGAATTCTAATAAAAAAAAATGTTTTTGGTGTTAGTTTAGTACTTCTTAAAACTGATTATGCAATAATATTTATTTATAAAACAACTGAAACGAGTTATTTTTATAAAACACAAATTGTTTATAAAATAGACTTGATGCAGTCATTTTGTGAGTTGCTTTTACGTCGATAAATGAACCGAAACTTATTCTAGTTCTGTATCTAAAATCTAAAATAATATTTATATTTATACTAAATTAAATTAGTAAAATAACAACTTTCCTTGTAATATTACACAATCGATTGCTTTTCTGCAATTTTTATTTGATGATTCGACACGGTGCGATGATTTTTCATTTCTATTGAAATTCGTTTCACTTCATTTTAGCTCTTTTTGTCTATTATTTTTCAGTAGTCTACAGTGCCGGGCTGAGGGGACTACCAGGATATGTTTTAGTGGTCAAAATGATAGCAACTTTTAATAAATTCAAATATAAACACTAATTTAGTATTCTAGTATTCTTTCAGTTCTTATAAAAACAATTTAGTTTTTGTTGTTTTTACATTGGTCAAAAAGATAGCAACTCTGATGATTTCAGACGAACGAATAAGTCTCAGTTGTAGTATTGGTACACAGATTGCTATATCGGCTGATATTAATTAACGAATTGACTATGGGCCGTAATAAGACAGTGTCTGAACCCGTACGGAACATTATAGCGAGACGGAGAAAAGCAAGTGAAAATTGCAAGAAGTCTTTGACTTTGCAAGTCTGTGGTGTCCCGCGCGAATTATTAAGCGATTTCGCAGTACGGGAGAAGTTTTAGCTCGGAAAAGTTCAGGGAGACCACAGAAAACTACAAAAAGAATGGACCGACAAATAGAAAACCTCTCTAAGCAGCAACCATTTTTACCATCTTTTAAGATTTGAAGACAACTAGCAGAGTCTGAAGATGCACAAGTGAGTGCACGAACAATTAGAAGAAGATTAGTGGAGGCTGATTTATTTGGCCGCTGTTATGCTAAAAAACCGCTACTTTCTAAGCGAAATATAAAAGCGCAACTTCAGTTTGTTCTAGAGCATTTACAGTGAACGGTGAATGATTGGAAATAGTATATTAAGTATGGAGAACGGTAAGGAATGCTTACCGTTCGAAGACAATTGTTTGGAGGAGGAGCGAAGCGACGACTCCAATTATTGTCTGAGAACGGTAATCCTTAACGTTCAACATGCTTATAACGTTTTTTGCGCGATTGGAGTTTCTATAATAATAATAATAATAATTTATATCAATACTTTGTGATAATCGGGAAGATTGAAACTGAAAACTTTGGGTGGCTGTTCCATGGTTGCTATGGTTTTGTTCCAAACAAGTAAAATTGTCTTTTTGATACAATCATTCCTACATAGTTCTGTTTTGTGGTTCCGTTTTCGAAGCAAATATGAGCGACAGTGAGGATCTACCGGATGATTTAGAAGACGCTTGGCAAGAAGGATGTTCGGCAATAATTCCAGAAAAATCTAAAGCCCGATATGAACAGACATACAAGTTGTTTAAGGAATGGCGTGAAGCAAAGAAGATTTCTGTAAATGAAAAGAGCTTGTTAGCGTATTTTGTGGTGAGAAGTGGACACTTGAAGGCCCCAGGCAGTTTATGGGCGGAGTATTCTATGCTGAAGAGTACAATTTTTCTCCATGATGCTATCGATATTTCTAGTTTGCTACATTAATTGCTTATCTTAAGAGAAAAAATATTGGATATCGGCCTAAGAAGGCTAAAATTTTTTTCCAAAGAAGACATGAAAAAATTCTTGAATGAAGCACCAGACGAACAATTTTTAATTCAAAAGGTATGTTGTAGATGATGAGGTGGTACATCTGAGTTCTAAGGAAATAATATATTTGCAGGTAGCAATGATAGTGGGAGTATCGGGCGATTGTGACGAGAGGAATTGTACAATATTAAAATGAGTGACATAGAAGAACATGAAGAAATGTTTATAGTAAATATTCCAAATACAAAAACGAATATTCAGCGAACGTTTACAGTTATTAATAAAGAAAATGAAGCAGTTCATTATTTGGAAATACTTTGAAAATACAAAGGAATTCGACCAAACAACCCAACGTCAGATCATTTATTTCTGAACTATCGAAATGGCAAATGCACAAGGCAAGTCACAGGAAAAGGCACAATTGGAGGCTGGCCGTCAAAAATTGCAAAGTATTTAAAGTTGCAAGCCCCTGAAGGTTTTACTGGACACTCGTTTCGACGCACATCGGCTACACTTTTGGCTCATAACGAAGTTGATGTGTTGGGACTAAAAAGACATGGTGGGTGGCGTTCATCAACGGTGGCCGAGAGTTACGTGGAAGATTCCCTCCAAAACAAAATTGAATTTGCTCATAAAATTTTACACAGCGATGTTGGTGGACTATTACAACAACCTGGGACTTCTACGTCGGAAAGTTTGTCTATTGACACTAGAAACTCAAATGCGAGTGGTATTACTACTATTAATTATAATAGGAATTGTACATTTAATTTTAATAAATAAATCGCAAAATTGTTTTTTTTAGATTTAATTGCTTACCGTTCACTGAACGGTAAGTGAATTACTTACCGTTTTGTTACACGTAGCAACCAGTAACAGCAACCTACCGTCATGGAAACAGGCACAGTAAACTGATAAAAACAACCGATCGCGCAAAAAAAATTGTATTTAGCGATGAGTCTAAATTCAATCTGTATCGAAGTGATGGGATCCAATATGTAAGACGCCCTCAAGGTAAAAGACTGGACAAAAAGCATGTGGCAACTACAGTTAAACACGGTGGCGGTTCTGTGATGATTTGGGGATGCTTTTCTTCATACGGTATGGGTCCCATCTGCAGAATGTACGGCAAGATGTACAGAGACATATTACGGAACAACTTAGTACCCTATCTCGACGACGTCATGTCTATTCTTTGCCAATTTCAGCAAGATAACAACCCAAAACACTCATCCAAGCTAGTTGCTAATTGGTTTAAAGAGGAAACAATTGACGTTATAAAGTGGCCCTCGCAGTCGCCTGATCTTAACCCAATCGAAAACCTTTGGGATCAACTGGACGAAGGTATCAAGGGCCAAAACTTCACAAATTTGAACGCTCTGTTTACCGCATTGCAAACTGCATGGAATAATATGGATAAAGCTCGAATTAACAAACTTATTGAGTCTATGCCGAAACGGTGTGCAGATGTTATTAGGGCGAGAGGTTATTGGACAAAATATTGATGTAGTAGCTTCTGTTTTAATAAATGAAAGAAAATCTACGCTGTTTTAAATTTGTTGCTATCATTTTGTCCATCATATCTACCCAAATTTCTCAATTTAATTTGAGGGATGAAATATATAGATTGAAATAATACATATACTCACTGCTTATTACGCCGTCTCTAGCTACCTAACCTAGTATTTTGCCTTGTTACGTTTTAGAATATTTTATTTATAAAATAATGATAGGTGCTAACTTATTGGCCACTACCGTATGTGTAATTCATAGATTATAATTTACATATATTAGATATAATATATAATCTATAGATTACAATCTCTGCCACTTTGAATTTTACAAAACATCTGTTTTGAGTGTGAAACAAGCAAGCTTAACAACCACAACCAATCAGACTTTCTAATTTTGCGCTTTTTCTCTATAAAATCCCTAAATGCATAAAAATTCTGGCAAATTATTATACCTATTACTCCACTACAAGCACGCAATCAACTCCTTAAAAGCCTCTCACCATTTATAGCCAACCACTTAATTACGTTTATCTCGATTTTCACAAATTTATTTATTTTAACAGGAAGTGTTGAAGAATATATTACTTTTTTTGTTCTTTACTGTCTTTAGTGTTGTTTATTATACTTTTCCTTGTTGCAGACCTTGACTGTATTAAGATAAATGTGGTCCTTTTTGACTCACCCTCATCAAATGCGTCCATTACAAACTGGTTTATGACCGTCCCCTAGATCCAGGCCAACTGTGGGCGTTAAGAGGGTGACAAATATCGAGTGTTTATAAAAAAAAAACTTGAGAGTGTTGTAAAATTGTAAAACAATGGTTTTGGAATGTCTTTGATAACATGATTTACCTGTTTCTCAAAATTTAAGACAGTTTAAAGCACATTATTATTAGAAATATTAATTAATTATCTGTAAAATTCTTAAATTATTTTTGTTATTAACAGGATTTGACCAATTTCAGCAAATTTTTGTTGAATTTTAGTGTCTTAAGCAAGAGAAACAAAAATTAACCGACAATAATAAAAAATATCTAATAAACGACTTACAAAGTTTTTTTTCTCATGACCAGCTGCGAGTTTTTTTTTTTTTTTTAGTAAAGAGTCAATATACACTTCGAAAAGTCTTTTTTCGAGAACATATTTTGTCGTTTTGTTGTTAAAATTGTAATTTAATGATAATCGAGTTCCGGAAAAAAGTCATTGAGTGAATTATAACAATTGAAGTTAGTTATAGAGTGGAAGTATTGTTAAATATAGTGAGTGGTTGCTCATTGCGTGACGGTTTTCGTATTCATTATATGGCGAATACCGAGAAGTGAAAGCCTTTATACGTAATTGATGGATACTTTTACTAACTTGGTTTGCAAGGACTTAAAAATTTTTTTTAGCTATTGAGTGTTAATTTAATGTTAATTAACTTGGAGGTTAAGACGTAGAGCTCTAATAACAGGATTCGGGTGTTAAAACTGTCATTACAGTATTCAAAATGAAGTATCTTTTCGACATGCAGAATTAGGACTATAAATTATACTCCGACTTTAGAAAAAAAAAGAAATTTGAAGAAAAATAAGAGATGAGATAAAGTAAAAATCAAAATTTTATAAAAAAAACAATTTTTATTTAATTAAGTATACAAAAACAATAGGTGTTAACCAGACAAGTGGCCCTACAGATTTAATTAAATTACAATAATTAGCTTGTACAACAATTACAAAAATCAAAAACAATAAAATTACAAAAACCTAAAAGAAAAAAATTACGAAAACCTGAAACATAATACCTGAAATAAAAATATTAAAATGTAAAACAGAAAAATTACTTTACCTGAAAAACTAGAATTTCTGATAAAAATTATTCCTGTAAAATAAAACAAAGATATTAAAACCTGAAAGATACAAAAATTAAATAAGGACGTTATTGGCGCTTACAATAAATGCTAACCAGACTAGTAGCCCTTCGATCTACAAACTTAGAAACTAACTTAACTACCCTCTTATCTAATATACTTAAATTAAGGAAGATGTTAGTAACCAAACCAAGCAATATACATGCAAAGTATCCCCAAACATGCAAAAAAAAAATATTATACCTCTAAGTGATACCTGAAAGAAGAAAAATTGAAATCTCCAAATATCAGAAAATTTGAAAACACCTGAAAACCTGAAACACAAAAATTTTAATAAAACTCCAAATAAACGGAAAAATATCGCCTGAAACAGAAAAATTACGAAAACCTGAAAGAAGAAATATTAAAATTCGATTAACTCAAAAATTGTTAACACCTGAAACAGGAAAATTACTAAAACCTGGAACAGAAAAATTGTTAAAACACACTTGATATACATAAAAAACAAATTTTAGAAAAAGAATAAAATAAAAACAAATGACGTTAAATCAAACTCAAAACATTAAGTAAAAAATTTATAAATTAAAGGAGAGATCAACAATTTTAGAAAAACTATGAACTATATTCCATCAAAAAAATTACAAATACATAATTAAAAAGTCATAATAAAAACATTTTTGCTGTTGTAAGTGATGGCTGACTTCTTCCCTCCTTCTGCTTCTTTCGAACCCACCTTTAATCCTAAAATTGATGCTTCTTCTTCTGCCTTATGTGGCGATTTATCCCTCTGCTTCTTTCGGACCTACCTTTATCCGGATTTCCAGCGATGTCCTGGGAACCTAACCCTCCCCCCCCCCCCCCCAAAAAAAATAGGACTGGAAGTACTTTTGAAATATTTATTTATTTATTTTTTTAAAGGTAAGGGAAAAGGATAAATAAAACACAAATTGATTTATTTATATGTACGTCATGTGCTATACCAAACAACAATTTTACAATTCCAAAAAAAAACCTCTGAAGGATACTACGTAAACAAATAAATTTAAAAAAAATAAATTAATTTAATTAAAAGAAGTTTTTAATGAAACTGTTGCTGATAAAATACCAAATTGTTTAATTTAATAATTGTGTTTAAATTTTGCGCCAATTTGTCTGTCAGTGAATGTTTCAGATAAACTGTTAGTTGTTGTTTTTGAATTTAAAGATATAAAGTAGATTAAAGCATAAACAATAATCGAAAAATTGTTGTTAAAAGAATCTTTGCAATGTTGCTAATTTGACAATAAGCAACAAAAATATCAATTTTATTTTGCCGTTATCTAGTAGTAAATTTAAGTTTTCAAAAGTTTTGATTTGTAAATTACTGTGCGAACAAAAATTAACAGAATCAGAGCAAGTTTTGGTCTGTCACTTTTGTATTGTTTTATTTGAAAAAGCAAGGAGAGCACAGCTAATTCTAATTCAGCTTATTTACGTTTTCACTGTGCAATATTTAAAGAAAAGACAGTTTCTGTGTGTCACGCTTAATTACTGTCAGATATTTCGTTTTCTGTTATTCTGATAAATAAATAAAAATGCGAAAAAAATTGTTGATCTCTCTATTAACTTATTTTGAAAATTTTGTAAAATAATTTTGAAATTCGCGAACTGAATGAGTGTTTTAAAAGATAATAATAGAAAAAATCAGACCTTTAAATAAGGAAGGCGTTGTTGATGCACACGCTGCATACTCTGGACACTCTGGACAATCTGGACTCTGGAGTAGGTAATTTCAAAAACGTCACCTGAAACTGAAAAGTAAATTAATAAAAATATAAATAAACAATAAATTGTGGTCACAGGAAATAACATCATCAGTTACTAACAAAAAAATTTCATCAAAATTGTTTTAAAAAATTTGATTTTACACAATAGTTTAAACATTAAAACTAGAAAAAATAGAATTTACAAGTTATTTCCTCTAACTGTGATAATAATCTGAAATAAAATCAATTAATTGAAAAACAGAGATAAACAATTTTATAACAAAATAATATTACAATAATACAGTCTTAATTTAAAGCACCTGATATGCGGCAAATTCCCTCCTTCTGCTTCTTTCGAACCCACCTTTAATCCTGAAATTGGTGCTTCTTCTTCTGCCTTATGTGGCGATTTATCCCTCTGCTTCTTTCGGACCTACCTTTATCCGGATTTCCAGCGATGTCCTTGGAATATACCCCCCAAACCCCAATAAAACGAAAGGAATTTACTTTATAACGTTTATTTATTTTTTTAAAGGGTGGTGGAAAAGGACTCTAAATAAAACGCGTGTTTATTATACCATCAATTACAAATAGTGATAATAGATAACTAAAATTGTTTATCTCTGTGTTATTTTGGTATTTTAAAATGTTAAAAATGAATTTGTTTAAACAAAACCGCGATTATTCCGTTTAATAATTAATAATAAATAAAAGTACTTAGCTTTTGAGTGGCTGTGATACGTCCTGTTTTCGAGTTGTTGCACTACTGGCTGAAATAAAGAAAGATATCGATAAATTTACAAAATAAAAAAAGCGATAAAAAGTGGCCTCTGTTATGCCATCAATAGTCATCACATCAGACCACTTTTGTGTCTTAAATAAATAAAAAATGAGTCACTGAATTACATAAACTGCAACAACAAATTAATAAACAAAAGAATGATTTAAACATTTAAAAAAATTGTTTTGTTTTTACGTAAAAATTACAAAAATTATAAATAAATTCACCTCAAAAATCTGTACACATTGTCTCACAAGAAACTGTACCGAAAACACATTAATTCTATTTATTTAAACAAATTAAATAGATTTTTACGTGTTGATTGCACGGCCACTTAACAAAGACTGACTAAATTCGGTGATAAGGTGAAAAACGAGAGGTCAAATTTGACGCAACAACCAAAAAACGGGAGAAAAAAGTGTTTGCAATGTTCGGAAATCGAAATAAATTCTTTCAAATCAAAGCACCAAGGACATAAAGCCCACCACGAATTTATTTTATTTAGACATTTGAGACAATTATTTGAGACATTGATTTGTAAATAAAACTAGGAAGAGATGCCGAAGCGGCAAACTAAAAAAAAACTCAATTTTAATAGAGAGAATTTTTTTCCCGAAAATTTTACCTGTCAGAAGTCAAAACAGCTTGTTATTTTTCTATTTTGTAATTTTTATTTTTATATATATTAACTTTGCACTAGTACTATTTCATTTTTTTCAAGAATGTGTGTTAATTTTCGTTTTATTTGCGTTACTTTTCAGCTTGATGTTAATTATTACCTCCAAAAAGGTAAGAACGGTTGCAAGATGTTCATTCTAGAAGCTTAAAATATAAAACTGTGTTGACTTTACTCGTGTTTTTACTCGTGGAATACGTAAGTTAGAGCAAATCCAAACCCCAGAATCACAAAACTTCAATTTAGAATTTTTTGTGCGGAATGCAAGATCTTGGTTTTGAGCAATTTTCAATTTAGAAGTAATACCAGATTATGCATTTCTCTGTGATAAAGATGTAGAAAATATCAAAAATGGTGTAATTTTGTAATCAAGTTATTAAATAACGGCATATTTCAGAACTCTTAAAACGTCTCTGTCTTGATTACAAAGGTTATTTTTGGTTACAACAGTTGTTTTCTGGTTTTAAAACAATGTTTTCTGTTATTTTATTAGAAAATTGCTAAGATTTTAGAATATAATCTAGCTTAACTTAGTTTTTTCTAATTGAATCACATAAAAGAGCACGGCGCCTTCTGATGGAAAATGAAAAATTAAACAAACACATTTTCGAAAATATTTTTTAATATAAGGTTTGATGGGTTAAAAAAAATTTCGAACGCTACAAGTGTCAGTTATCAGTACATACTATAATTAGATCTCTCTCGCATACACAAACTTATGAACGCAACGAAACATGCGTTATCAGTATCACTTATCATTAGCGACTCAAGTTACAATCATATTGTTTTGGCTAAAAGGCGCCTTTTGCTTTAGTCTTCATTTTATACTCTCTTAAATAAATGATTTAAACAGAAGTTCAGAGTTGGTTTTGCATTTATATTGTTTAGTATAGTTAACCAGTGTTAATTATAATTTACTTGGTTATTATTTATTAAAAAACTTAGTTTTGACATCCAGAATTGAGGAGGTCAACCATGTGACGAAGCTTCAAATATGCCTGGTCATATTTGAGGCGTCCAACAAAGAATCTGTAAATTGCAACCTAAAGCGTTATATGTTCACTGTGTTGCTCACAGATTAAATCTAGTTCTAGTAGATACAATTTCTGAGTGTTTAAAAGCTAAGTTATTTTTTGGTTGTCTCGAAACTTCGTACAGTTTTATCACTAGTAGTTTACCTCGTCTTCATTTATTTGAAAAAGCTCAACAAAGTTATATGAAGGAATTCGAAGTTCATTAAAAAGACCAAATGACACAAGATAGTATAGACATTGCAGTGCTGTAACTTCTGTCTAAAAATGTTTTGAGACAATTATACTTGCTCTAGACCTATGTCACCGTCACATTCAGCACGTCATTAACTTCCTAAACTCAATCAAATATAAAAAAAGAAAGTAGTAGCAACTACCCTACAAAATATCAGTTATTAGTATTATTATCATATTTACCTAAGCGCCTTTTTAAGAAGCGTAATACCTGCCTGTTCATAGAGGTTAGTTGCGCCACTGGTAAGTACTTAAGTCTGTCTCTTGCAACTCTCTGATAAACGAACACTTTCCTAGACGCTTATTGAAAAACTATTGTCCGTTTCACGAAAGAAGCGACTTTCGTCATAGCCATTAATGGTCCGAACTATGATATGTAAGTACCCGCGTTAATTGAATGAGCGCGGAGCGCCTGTCCCGTTTTCCCGAAAGACGAAAAGTATAAAAAGTTCAATCAACGAGCGCAATTATATAGCCATTTTCCTCGTTATCACGTTTTTCATCTTTGGCTTCTAGTAGACTCTACTTTGAATATTGTTTCTTTTCAGTACATCGGAAATGTGAATAACGTGTGTCGTAACTTAAAAATAAATTGATGACAAAAGTCGCTTCTTTCGTGAAACGGACAATACCACTTATCAGACATCTCATTTTATAGAACTTTATACCGAGCTTTTTCTTCGCTGTCACCCATCTTATTCTATTATTAAGCGATGTCGAATTTATGGGAGTCTCATATACTAATTTTCTAACCTCACTGCTTCAAAAACTTTAGTCTTGTCTTTTTTATTTATGTAAATGGTATATCTAACCGTCAATAAACATTATTATTATTATAATTTTACAATTTCTTAGCACTCTTTTTAAAAATTTTCAAATATTCTTTAATAGATATGTGATTATTTACTCGATAATTACGTGTATTACACAGAATATTGTCATTGTTTATAGTTAGATTATACCTTGTACAAATCAAAAATTATCTAATAACAAATGTTGTCCCTTTATTATTCAATCTTCCATAATACCACCAAATCCCTCTCTCAACTAAAAATCCTTAACTGGAATGCAAATGGATTAAAACAACAGCAATCTTTGTTTGCAGCATTTTTAAATAGACACAATATTGACATAGCTTGTGTATCAGAAACTCACTTAGCAGAAAATGTTACCTTTAAAATAACAGGATACGACACAATTCGAAACGACAGACCTGTAACTCATGCCTCTGGGGGCGTAGCCCTCATAATTAAGAAAAACACAATTCATCATGAAATAAAATATAATACAATCAATATGGAAACAGTAGCTGCCAAAATAAAAGTCAATACAGCTTATGTGACTATTATTAGTGCCTACAAACAACCGAATCGACCACTACTAGAATCCGATATCCGCACATTATTTGATACGCACGTATCTACCCTTTTATTTGGCGATATGAACAGTAAAAACACAGCGTGGAGCTGCAGAACATCAAATCCAGCAGGAAAAAAATTATTGGATTTGTCAACAACTTACGGATTCAACGTGCTTGCACCTACTTCTTATAGTACGCGACCATCAACCCGATATATTAGATATTACTCTCGTAAGAAACTTAAACATTCCAGTGTATCAAGAAGTAATAACAGAGCTAGATTCTGATCATCTTTCTGTTATTATCAATTTTATTGCAACACCAGAATTAAGACGGCTTGAACCTCGACTAATTAATGGCATTGTTAATTGGGAGAAATTTAAGAGCTCTGTCGATAATAAACTTTACTATACTAACAAACTTGAAACCGAAAACGACATTGATAACATGGTAATAACATTTACAAAATGCATAACTGATAGCGTGCGAGAAAGTACCAGAAACAGAAGAACACCAAAAAAATTTTATCATAATATTCCGCCTCAATACATAGTTAAACTAATAAATAAAAAAAATCAACTGCGAAGAAAATGGCAGCGCTATAGAGATCCAGTGATTAAGAATCAAGTTAACAATCTTTCCCGTAAAATTAAAAAAGAACTTGACAATTACAAAATTCACTCGTACCAAACCTACTTGAGCGATTTTGAGTCTAATGATCCAGGTCTTTGGATAGCAACGAGACGTATACTGCGAAAACCACAACAAATTCCACCAATCATGATCGATAACAAACTACACACAACAGACCAGGAAAAAACAAACGCATTTGCCGACCATCTCGAAAAAACCTTTACCCTAGCTAGAATAACAACACCACACCATAAACTCTATGTAGATAATCACGTTGAAACCCATTTACCTAATACCGCTGACTTTAATTTTTCTACTTCTCCCAAGAAAATCAGAACACTAATCCAAACTCTACTTATCAACAAAACACCCGGCCATGATCTTATTCCCAACATAGTTCTCAAAAATCTCACTAGTAAGTCGATCACTTACTTAGTCAATATTTTCAACGCTTGTCTAAGACTTGGCCATTTTCCGTCATCGTGGAAACATGCTCATGTTCTTATGTTCCCAAAGCCTGGAAAAGACAGCAAAAAAGCAAATAGCTATAGACCTATAAGTTTGCTTCCAACATTATCTAAGCTGCCCGAAAAAGTGGTACAACTGCGATTATCGGAACAAATTGAAAACCTCCATCTGCTACCAGATTTCCAGTTTAGATTTCGAACCAATTTCTCAACGTCCCACCAACTGCTACGTCTTCTTGAATATATAGAGCAAGGATTTGAAGAAAAAAAGTATACGGTGGCTCTTTTTATTGACGTGCAACAAGCTTTTGATAAAGTATGGACGGAAGGCTTAAAATGCAAACTACTAAAATATGATATACCTTCGTACCTCAAGATTCTATTTTCTTTTTTAACTGGCAGAACATTTGCAGTAAAAATTCAAGCAGCTATATCCACAACACGATCTTTAATGGCCGGAGTGCCGCAAGGCAGTATACTTGGCTCTATGCTTTTTAATAATTTTATGGCAGACATAAAGTGTACCCACACGCAAATTGCTATGTTTGCAGATGATATCATATTGTTCCACCAACATTTAAAACTCGAAGAAGCAGTAGACACACTACAACGTGTGGTAAATGAAACAACACAATGGCTTAAAAAATAGAACGTTTCACTCAATGAATCTAAATGTGTTGCCAAAATCTTTACCCTCAAACGCTTTACGCAACCGGCACCTCTAAATTTAAATAATGCTGAATTAAGATGGCTCGAAAAAGACCAAGCAGCAAAATATCTTGGGGTTTATTTCGACACTCGACTGCCATGGAAATTTCATGTACTAAAAAAACTTAATGAAAGCTACGCCAGAATGACGCAACTTTATCCACTGTTAAACCGCAAAATATTTTTAAAAACTAAATGCTCTCTTCTTTTATATCGATCTTTCTTTACATATGCTAGTCCAGTCTGGGAATATGCAAATAAAACACATTTAAAAAAGTTCCAAGCACTGCAAAACAAAATACTCAGAACAGCTGTAAACGCCCCTTGGCTTATTAGAAATGACCAACTCCATCGCGAGCTCAACGTACCTACAATACAAGAGTTTATCACATATTTAACAAAAAGATTTCATACAAAAATTCAAGATTGCAACAGTGCTAAAGTATATCAACTGGGACGAAAAGGTATCCACCAAAGACTCAAGAGACGTCTACCGCAAGATCTTTATCTATCCGAATAACAATTTAAAAAACAAAAAAACAAAAAAACAGTGCGTGCCTAATACGAGGCAATAGTGAGTGAACTAAGTGAGCTTTTATGTGCTATTTTAAGACAGTTGTGTATAACAATGTAGTTTATGAATTGTTGATCTGACTAAAATTTAAAAAAAAAAAATGTTAGATTATACTTAATCAAATATTTATTTAATTTACTGTTATTTTGTAATAATTTCTAAAAGTTATATACACACGATCATTAAAACACAATTAACGCATTGCTGTTCCGCATTAGAGGTTAAAGTTCAATATTAATTAAATGAAATAGTTTCTCTGTTTCTCTCTAATAATATTAATTTGTTGTTAATTAATTAACTAAAGCAAGCCGCGACATTATCAACTTCCAAAAATTTAAATTGAATGAAAATACAAGGTGATTCATCACGAGGGCTTTATCTTTGATTTTCTCATAATTGATCACTGGGTAGACAGGTGATAGATTCTTATCTCTATACTTTATCTCTATTTCTCTAGAAAATTTAGAAATTAGTTCAAAGTACCTCTCTAATAGAAAAAAAATAAATAAATAAATTGTGTGCAATTTTGGGAAGTAAATAATAAGATTCTTATCTCCCGACTTTATCTCTGTTTGTTTATAAATTTAGATATTTCCAAACTGCAACAATGTAATCGAAAAAAAAATCTAGTGTATAATTTTTGGAACCCATATTTAATTGATACAAGGACTAGAAATGACGGTAGGTATTTTTATTGATCTACCAGTATACTGGTTATACCGGTGATACTAACCCGACGGATATCTCAAACATAACAAGCAGTGTTTGTTGCTTATACAGGTATGTACCTATACCTGTCGATACAACTCAATATTGTTTCTACATATATTACAAGAAAAATAAAAAAAAACTCTTTTATTTCTCTTATTTTTTTAATATGAATTTAAATTAGATTTATCCGCCCCCGCTTCTCTACTAAATTCGTACTCAGAAAGGTAGAATAGCGCGATAAATTTTGATAATTGGGGTATGAAAACGTGGGCGAATTGTATCCGCCACCGCCACACCGCCACCGTCGCCGTCGATCAATAACGTGCAGACGATGAGGGACACAGACAAGAAACCACTACACTGGCAGGCAACCACTTCGGATAAACAAGCATGGATGGAATATTAAATGGCGTGGAAGAGTTTGCTTTCAAATAAAAAGAGTAATGACATCCTGTTTTTACAAAATCCAAACGGAGATTTGTTTCTGAAGCTTGTGTAGATTAAAATTCGTTCTATAAGGATTTCGCCGTCTTTGAATGACTGGAATTTTCGAAACTTGCTGTTTAGTAAAGGGTACAAATAACACCAAAATGGTCTATATTTATGCAGATTTTTCTAGAAGGCCAAGACTAGAGATACAAAGAGAAAGGGTATTCATTCTTTTAAGCCGTTTCGAAGTTATCCACAAATGTTAAAACTGTATTTTCTTCTTTTGTTAATATATTTACTAAAGCAAAAATATTTGTTTAATTAGACAATAAAGTGGTAGTTTAAAGCCAAAACGCAGCCGTGGTTTTAAAACCAAGGAAAGGATTACATCATTACTGTATCGAACATAATGTTATTGCCAAATCTACTATTTTTTTTTTATTTGTCTAATTTTTTTCACAGCTGAAAAATCTTAACCAACTTTAAAGTGTCTGCTTTACTGCCTATCAAATATAAAACTGGTATTTTTATTCTTATTTTGCCCTCTAATTTTACAAAAACATTTTTCACTTCGTGTCTATTCTCGAGCTACCCTATAACACGTGATTAAATAAAGACAATATGTCATTATTTTCATAAGTTTTTGACATGTCGTAGAAGCTGAAAAAAATATTTGCTTTGATTATGCAAAATTGTAAATTAGAATAAACCACAGACATCTTTAGTGTGTTTGCTTGAAGATATTCTAAACAGAGCTTTTAGAGTTTGTTGGTAAATCATTTTTAATCACAATAATTGCTTTCTTTAAAAAACTTAAAAATTGATTATAAAATTATCAAAAAAAACAATGTTTAAAACCAAAAACGTATCACTTATTCACAGTATTTCAAGCAACTGTTACAAAAACAGTGTTATTCTTACACTTGTTTTATTTTATTTTTAGCACAATACGGTAGCACAGCTGATCAAGGCACTCGGAATTCAGTATTTACTTAATATTATTCTTACTTTACAAATAAAAAATCGCGTAATAAAGTACTAAGTTTCATAATAAACAGTTGTTTGATGCAGTGGCGGTCTTATCGGCTATTTCGGTCGCAAATAAAACATTGTTCTAGATTTTATATTTGGTGTCTTATAATTTACTATTAGATAATAAAACTACATTTGAAAGATGTACAGCATACAAGTACTTAAGAATAACGTTCGAAGAAAACGGAAAAGATGAAAAAGAAATACAAAAAAGAGTAGGCCAGAGTAGAAGAATCATAGGAGCACTTAATGGAATTTTTTGGTTAAAAAATATAGACAGACAAAAGAAGCTAAACATCTACAACACCGTGGTAAAAAGTGTATTAACATATGGCGCCGAAATATGGACTATGACAGAAAATGACAAACGGGAAATACTTGCAACCGAAATGGATGCATTACGAAGATCTGCCAGACACTCAAAATTAGACCATAAAAGAAACGACGAGATAAGAGATATAATGAATACAAAGACAACAGTTCTTGACGAGATTGCACAAAAACAATATACGTCGCGTGGGGGAAGATAGGTTACCAAAACAAGTGCTAGAATGGATACCAGAAGGAAGAAATCGAAGAGGACGTCTGAGGAAAAACTGGATACAGGGTATCACCAAGGCCATGAGCGAGAGAAATCTAGGCGAAGCAGATTGGTTAGACAGAAAAAAATGGAGATTGGGAATGGAAAGGCGACACAAGACGCTATAAACTGGATATATACATATAGTCCAAGGCGTAAGAATGAGTTTTGTCTAATTTTAAATTTAATTGTCTATTTGTGTGTTTTTAAAAAGACAGTCTTCATATTTTTCTTGGTTATTTTGATCATTCAACTCTACTAACTAGTTATTTTCAACTTGTTCTTCATATTTATTTCTTTAAGAATCACTGTCGACAACAATTGTTCTGTTTTTTCCTTAATTGAAATTTTGTTTTCAGTGATTTTTTACTATTTTTACTATTACTCAGTACTTTTAGGTAAATAATTACGTTTCACTTGCCTCTTATACTGTCCACTTTTTAAAATTTTATTCTACTTTTCCAACAATGCCATGTTTTCTTGTAACTTCTATCAGAATTTTTTAGTTATACGTTATAATAATTTTAATAAAGCACCGATTAAAAGTGACATAGCAAAAATATGCCAAAACCTAGTACCTATATTTTGGTTTTGTGATATGCGGTAAATACTACTTATAGGTTTTAAAACGCAGTTCTACAAAATGCTTTAAAAAAACCTTTATAAAGTTAAAATATTAAAACTCACATAAATTATTACCGCATTTTGTAAAACCTTTATAAAACTGTTTATTCTTATTAATTACAAAAAGAACAAAAGGATTTATAACCGCTCTGTTTTTTGCTTTTTTAAAACTGTTACGAGTTTGCAAGGTATGAAAGAATCAATATGTAGATAGTTTCAAAAATTAGTTTTAGTATTGTTTTTAAAACTAAATTTTAAAACATATTTTTTTAAAGAGTAAAACGTTTTAAATTTGATCTTTATAAAACATCAGCTTTGTTTAAAATCTTCATAAATTATTTATAAAACTAAAATAAATCCTAGTGTCTCTTAAATTGTTTTTTGGGACAATTACATTGTAATACCATAAAATAAAATAAAAAAATCTAAGAAGGCAGCAACTGTAAGTTTGAATCATCAAAATATTAAAAATTTAGTATTTTTCTTGATAAATTAGTGAGTAAAAGGTTTTTATTTAACTCTTTCTAGTAATTTAAACGGGTTTTTAACTCACTAGTCGTTTATATATCGATTTATATATCGATTTATATACTATTTATATATAGTATTTATATATAGATATTGATGTAAAGATGTCGGACGGGAACGGACGCACATCTAAACCTCCTGACGATTGGCATTGTAAAAAGTGTAATTACAAAAGTAAACAAAGAAATCCTGATGTATTAATAAAGTGTGTAAAGTGTGGTGATAGTTATCACAAAAGTTGCTTTGCAATGGTTAGAAAAAGTCGTAATTTTTTCGTGTTTTCGGAGAGTGAAATGCTGTGCGATAAACACATCGATAAAAGGATTAATTCAACTGATAATGAAGAGGAAAATATTGTGAATGAACTGAAAAAGGAAATTGAACTACTGAAAAAAGAAAATGAAAACTTGAAACTTGAACTAAATTCGATCAGGACTGATATACGAGAAAAAAATCCCGAAGATACGAACTGGGATTTAAAAACTACAGACATCATAAAAAGTGAGATTGTACAGTACATGGATATGATCAAAGACGATATAAGCAAACATCTTGAAAATAAGCTTGAAAAAATGTTTGATAATAAGATTACGACTAATGAAGATAGAGTATTAGGTTCGGTCATTAATGTACCAGCTACAGCCACCTCGTACAGGAAGATTTTGAAAACAAAATCTAGAACTATTATTTACCCAAAGCAAGAAGTTAATCATCGAGTTACCCTTGATCATCTACGTGATAATATAAAATTGAACGACGAAAACATTACAATAAACAAAGTAAAGCTACTAAATAAAGGTGGAATCCTGGTTGAATGTGGAGACTGCAAAGAAAGCGCAAAACTTGAAGAAAAAGCTAAGGAAATACTTGGAGAAAATTACAATGTTCGACAAGAAGCCGCACTAAACCCAAAAATTAAAATAGTTGGACTGAGTGAAAAAATAAATGAAGATCAACTAAAAAATAGCATTATCAATCAAAATTTTCGATTACAATGTAAACCCAAACTGTTCAAATTAATCACATGCAAGAAGATGAAAACAAAATATATTGCAATTATCGAAACCGATAATATATTTTTCAAGGAGCTTATGAAGCTAAGTAAAATCTTTGTAGGATTGAGCAGCTGCAATATTTACGAATACTTCAATATTCCTAGATGTTACGGTTGTGGAGGATTTAATCATTTTATCAAAAACTGTACAAGCAAAAAAATATGTTGAAATGTGCTGAAGAAGATCACCCTGAAGACAAAGACTGTACAAATGATGTTCAATGCGTCAACTGTATAAATGCTAACAAACTACACAACCTACAACTAGACACCAATCATTCGTGTTTTGATCGAGACTGTGAGACTTACAAACAGCAAGTGAATAAGTGCAAACGTAAAACTGAATATGACTCGTAGCAATTACTGTCTATGGAGTCGTTTCAGCTTTTGTTTCTTAATGTTCAGTGCCTTAGACATAAACTTAACCTTCTTGATGCAGCAATACAAGACTTAAAAATAAATTGTGTGTGCTTAAGTGAACATTGGCTAAATAGTGTCGAATCGTGTAACCTTCACCTACCAAATTTTGAAACGGCTTCCTACTTCGCAAGAAGTATCCACAGACATGGCGGAGTCTTGCAAATGGTCATGGATAACATACAATATATAAATCTTCCTTGGATCACTAACATGTCTGTAGAACTCGATTGTGAATTCTCAGGTATCTTTATTAATACACTGAACTTAATCATAATTACTATTTACCGCTCGCCCTCTGGTAACTTTGATATATTTTATGAAAATTTGTCTAAATTGTTAGATAATCTGCATAAAAAACATAATCTGATTAATGTAATTGTAGGTGGTGATTTTAACATTCATTTTCATACTAATAATACTAATTGTATGTTAACTTGTGACCTATTTCAAACCTACGGAATGAAATCTTTAGTCAATTTTCCTACCAGGCAAAATGTCTTGTCGACAATGTCTTTACTAATATAGATATTAGTAACATTTGTGTTAATCCGATTAATTTATCATTATCAGATCACATAGGGTTATTAGTTAATATGCGTTTTAATAAATCTCTAGATAACACCCTTAAAGAAACAACCATTGTAAAAATTAGGCCAATTACAAATGAAGAAAAATTTATATTTTATCATCTTACGTCAAATGTAAATTGGGACTTTATCGATACTGATATAAATCCTAATGATAAATTTTTGATGTTTTTAAATAATATATTGTACCATTTTCATGAAGCTTTTCCTCTGAGAACTCTCAATTCTAAAGTTTGTCGTAATAATAACTGGTTTACACAAGAACTTCGAAAAATGAGAGATACTTACAGATTTTTACAAGATGCTTACAGTTTAAATCAAACTTTAGAACTGAAAGATCTGTTTAATAGATATAGACAGAAATACAAAAGAGCTATTAAAAAATCAAAAACTGAAGCAAATGACTATTATATAACACGCAATAACAACAACCCGAAATCCATGTGGAATGTCATTAATCAATACAGACCCAAACCATTACGTAAGACTCCAAAATGTACACCAAATGAATTAAATCACCATTTTATTAGAACTCCTCAAACTATTCTAAACTCGTTCACACCGACAACACAAAACCCTATCGACATGATGAATAAGACTGATAATAAAAGCTATAGAAAGTTTAATTTTACTGAAGTCTCATACAATGATATAAGAAATTGTTTCAATGCATTGAAGTCTAATAAAAGTAGGGATATTTATGGTTTAAATGTGGATGTCTTAAAAACTATAAAAAACATTATTATTGTACCTGTCACTAAACTGATAAACAAATGTATTCAAAACTGTGTATTTCCAGACTGTTTAAAAAATTCATTAATTCTTCCAATTTTCAAAAAAGGAGATTCTAATGATTTGAATAATTATCGACCCATAGCTTTATTGCCAGTTTTGTCAAAAATATTTGAAAAAGTTTTACTAAACCAGATTGTAAACCACTTTGAAAATAATAATATATTTACAAGAAAACAATACGGTTTTCGAAAAAATCTTTCAACCTCTCATGCTGTGCTACACTTTATTAATAACATAATTAATACTTTTGAAAATAGATCGTTTTATAAAGCTATTTTTCTCGATTTAAGTAAGGCATTCGATACAGTAGATCATAACATCCTATTGAATAAACTTAAATTTTATAATTTTAGTGATCGTGCTGTTGACATGATTAAATCATACTTGTCTAATCGTTTTCAACAGGTTAAAATTAACAACAACGTCTCTGAAAAGCATCATGTCATTTGTGGAGTACCCCAAGGTTCCATACTTGGACCAGTACTTTTTTTAATATTTGTAACGATCTACCTCAGTCTATACCCGACTTAGATGTAGTACTGTATGCGGATGACACTACTCTGGGATGTGCAGATTCACTTTATCAAAATATTCATCAAAAACTGAACACCAACTTCGAATTAACCAAAAAGTGGTTGAATGCCAACAAATTACATCTAAACGAAGATAAAACGCTAACTTTAACTTTCACCCTAAGAGAAGGAATTGAATTATACAACAAAACCGAATATGTCAAATTTCTGGGAGTTTACATAGAGCCTTCTTTAAAATGGCAAAAACACATAGATACTCTAGCTAACAAAATTAGTAAAAATATATATTTAATCCGGAATTTAGTTAGTTGTGTCTCACACAACACTCTAATAACAGCTTACCATGCTCTCATTCAGTCTCACCTTCAGTATTGTGTTATACTGTGGGGTCACACTGGTTACACAAAAAGACTTTTTAAATTACAACGGAGAGCTTTAAGAATAATTTCAGGTCTAGGGTATCAGCATGATTGTCGGAGATTTTTTCGACACCTAAAAATTCTTACTTTTCCTTGCTTATTTATTTTTAAATGCATTGAATATTTTACAAAAAATATGAATTCATACAAAACGCTTAATTCTTATCATCACTATGAGACAAGAAATCATGACTTTGCTTACAACTCTCTAAGACTTACTATCTCTCGTTACGGAATAAACTACTATTGTATCAAATTTTATAATGTCTTACCCATCTCTCTACGAAAAACTTCTGAAAATTTCCTAACATCAAAAAATATCTTTTGTATAAATCTTTCTACACTATAGAGAAGTACTTACGTAATGATTTCGGTGATATGAGCACTGTATGCTCTTAGGACGTTATATTAACTTGTTTCTACAAGCTCTGTCTAAATCGAAGCATATAATTCATAATTGTAAATTATGTTACGACATTTGTTTTTTTTTTATGTATATTTCATTTATGTTTTATTGACGTGTGTAAAGTACCAATGTATTATAACACAAATAAAAATTATTATTATAATGCATTTTACTTATTTAAAATAAGCATAGTTATGAGCTTTCTAGTTTTTATATAGAGGTGTTGCATTAAATGCTCGACATAGGCTTGATTTTTATTCTAATACCTGTAGAACTAACATAGCGATTAAGTCTCAAGTTTCCCTTATGTCCAACTTATTCAACAAAATTAGTTCAAATGTTGATATAAACTGTCATTCCTGGAATAGAATTTTATCTTCTATTGTGATTTCGTTTGAGTAGTTTTAATTTTTTTTTTTTTTAACTACATATCTTAATGTGTATATTTATGTATCTAGAGACTATTAAGTTTTTAGTGTGTAAGTATTTACTCTAATTGGAAGTTACCTGTAGTAAATAAAGACTATTATTACTATAAAAGTATACAATATATTAACTAAATAATTAATAGAATATCTATTGTTCGCTGTAATAAAATGAAATTTTGAGCAGAAATAATCAGCATATTTGACCAGTCTATGAGATATTGGTTAAAATTTAGTCCGCCATTACAAAGAAAATAAACTTGGTATCCTACCTTATAAATTCTAAAACTCAAATTTCTATTTTTTAGTTAGTAGTGCTACATTGTCACAAGGTAATGTCAATAATAAGAACTTGGCTTTTGGCTGGTCTGAGTTCTCGTAATAAACGATATTTATCTTTAGATAAAGATAGTAAAATTATTATCAAACGCTTTTGCGTGCTATAACAGCCTTAATACAAAGACAAAGTAGAAAAAACAAACCTTACATGACTGCTCTTTATCGTTTTTTCAGGATTACATTCATATTTCGTTATATTTTCTTGTTAAAGCACTATTATAAAAAAAAAACATTGTCATAAGTAAAAAAAAATGTTTTGTTTTGCATTATAAAGATGTGGATTACCACAGATAACAATTTAAGTTAACAAAGTTATGCAACCCTCAGGCTTACAACATCGCAACATTTATCTTTATTACCTATTCTTCTATTCAAAATATTAGAAAACAACAAAAAACTGTTTATTAAAGATCGAGAAACAAGAGAAAAGATAATACGTAAATAAGAGAATCTGAAGACTAGATCTTATCTAATTCGATAACTGAGCTCAAAGATTTAGTAAGTTATCTCTGATAAAGGAAATTATCTTTGATAAAATATTCTTAAAAAAAAATTGTTTACTCAAATTGACAAGACAGTTTATTTATCAAAAACATTTTTCTGTTTTCTCTTACAACCCAGCAACTGGAAGTCCAAAAATCAACTTTCATTTCACAAATTCCTCCAAAAACCCGCAATTTTCTCGATTTCTCATTCCCGAAAACCAGGCGCCCATACATTCCTCCTCGTCCCATCCGCACCGGATTTTTCCTTGCTGGCATTCTCGGTAATCTAAGCGTTCGCATGGCCTGCTGTGACCCTGTCAGCATTAGAAGACGCATGCGTAGTGCTGTTATCGTATCGATCGTTTCGTCGGTTGTTTCCGTAGATGACCTGATGAGTGGTGAACGTCGTGGGTAATTAGCCGAAACGATGCTTCTTTGTTTTATGACGTAATAGGACGATAAAGTACGACACGGTTGTAGGGAGATCAATCAGAAGAGAAGGTTTTATGACGTAATAGGGTTTGGTTGTTGGAAAAGTTAGGGAAATGGGGATTTGAGGCGGTGAGGAATTGGGAAAGAGTGAGGAGTGTTTGGTTGGGCGAATACGTTTTGCCCTGGTGGATTATCAGTGTTATGTTTGTCGACGATTTCTGTATTCTGTGACGTAATTTAAAAAACTGTAAATATATCCTAGTAGTACAAGAATTATTAGACAGACTATAGATTCAAAATTCGTAATAATTAACGATTCTAATTAAACTAAATTAATCTGTTTTATAATTATAAAAAATCTGCTTTCAAATCTGTAAAAAAACAAAATTAAAAATGGCGATCAAATTCGAAATTTTGTTTTTTTTTGGATAGTCCTTACGTAATTAAAAATCGCGTTAATTTATTCCGTGAGATGTCGCCACATTAAAGGAGGGTTGGGGCTTTTTTGGAATGTTTCATGAATGATGAGTGTGTTCCAGCTGGCGTTGGACACGTGATTAATGACGTAGGCTGACGACAATGGACAGTTGAAAGTCGGTGGCCGCCTACTGTAACAGGCTTGAGTCTTTTGCGGGAATTTCTGGGAATTATTAGCAAATGGCGGGATTTTTAAATTGAAATTAACATTCTAAAACAATATTTTACTAATTTTGAAAGCTTGAAGTTAAATTAGTAAACATAAAAGCAAAATTTTTAGTTCTTTTTTAGAAACTAGAAGGAGTCTTTCACTATTTTCTGAAGCTGTAATTAAGACAGAAAATAAGATTTTGATGAATTTTCAGAGAAAAATGGGACCAAAATGGCGATTTATCTGTCAAAAACACGTTAATAATAACTACTGCGCTGTCATCTTTTTTTTCTAGTAATACGGAGTGTTTCAATTTGTTGTCAAAATTGACAAATTTGAAACGTTTTATTTTTTCAGGAATTTTTGTTAGAACTTTGACAAATATTATCCGAAAAACATGATTTTACTATTTCTAGATAGAGAATTTAATTGTGAAACTTTTTTGTCTCTTGTAAAATTTTGATAAAAAGCACCGTTTTTGAGTAAAATTGGAAAAACTAAAAGGATGCTTAAACAGCGCTTCTCTGATTGTTTTTCTAATTTAGGACACTCAAGATGACATTTTACTAGTTTTAGGTGCCAGAGGCAACATTTTACTAATTCTTGAATCTAGAGACAATATTTGACTAATTTTGAAAATATGTGACGACATTTTCCCTTTTTAGGAATTAGAGACAACAATTTAAAAAAATTTTCTCAAGAATTTCGTTCAGAACTTTGACAGATGTTATTTGAAAAAAATGATTTTACTGTTTCTAGATAGAGAATTTAATTTAGAAACTTTCTTTACTTTCGCAAAATTTTGATAAAACGCACCGTTTTCGAGTAAAAATGAAAAAACGGAGAGAATGCTTAGACAGCGCTTCTCTTATTGTTTTTCTAATTTAGGACACTCAAGGTGACATTTTACTAGTTTTGGATGTCGGAGGCAACATTTTACTAATTTTCGAATCTATAGATAATATTTGACTAATTTTGAAAATATGTGACGACATTTTTTTATTTTAGGAATTAGAGGCAACAATTTGAAAAATTTTTCTCAAGAATTTCGTTCAGAACTCAGACAGATGTTATCCGAAAAACATGATTTTACTATCTCTAGACAGAGAATTTAATTTAGAACCTTTTTTGGCTTTTGCAAAATTTTGATAAAACACACCGTTTTCGAGTAAAATTAGAAAAACTGAGAGGATGCTTAAACAGCGCTTCTCTGATGTTTCTCTAATTTAGGACACTTAACCTGGTATTTTACTACTTTTGTATGTCGAAGGCAAAATTTTACTAATATTTGAAATTAGAGACAATATTATTACTAATTTTGCAAAATTGTAACGACAGTTTTTTAATTCTGGGAACTTGAGGCAACATTTTAGTTATTTTGAAAACATGTACAACAACAAACATGTACATTATACAACGTGTTACTAATTTTGAAAGCCTAGAGTAACATTTTACTAAGTTTATAAAGCAAAAGCGATGTCTTTTTTATCAATTTTTAAATAAATTAACACAGAAACTACAATGTTTTTTAATTTTAAAATCCGAATAACACATTTGATACTAAGTTTGAAAGCTAAAAGTCAGATTTTACTAATTTTATAAGCTGGGGGCGCTATTCGTTATAAATTTTGAAGTCAATAGATATATTAAGACGACATATTTTTTTTTCATTTAGATAATTGTAAATATTTTACTAATTCTATAAGCCAGACACAAAATTTTGCTAGTTTTATAAACCGGGAGTGACATTTTGAATAATTTCAGAGTTAAAGACATTTTTTATTAATTTTTGAATTGATATAAATACAAACTATGTTTCAATTTTAAAAAATCAAGGCCAAATTCTACTAATTTTGAAGTTAAAAATAGCATTATATTATTGTTCTTTCAGAATCTTTGTTTATTTATTTTATTAAAGATAGTTTCTGTTTCTTCTCTTTCGCTTATAGTAGTTTTTTCTGATGTTATCTAATTCTTCTTTTCTTTTCAGTCGTCGTGTTTTCTTTTTGTTTTTTTTTAATGTACTATTGTTCTCCTTATCTTGTAGTTTTTCTAAAATATTATTAGAATTTATTTTGTTCTTTTTATATCTAAATCAGTCACAAAACATGATAGCACACGCTTGAAACTCTATAAATGTGATTTCCTAGTTTTAACCTTAAATAAGCGCTAGAATACAGTGAAACCACTCAAGAAACTTTTGTTTTTGTGCATTGAATGTTACTAAATTTAATTTTAAATCGTTATTTTGTTTATAAATAGTTAAAATGTAAAAGTTTAGACAAGAAACTGTTGAATTCCAGACATCGAAAATAACATTTTACTAATTTTAGATGCCGCAATCAAAATTTTACTAGTTTTACAAACCGAACAACCTTTGAAACTGAAATTTTTTAAATTGAGTAAACCGGAAGCAACGTCTTACTAATTTTGATCTTTCTAAATGTCTTATTTTTTTTTAAATAATATCTAGTTTTTCCTATTGTTTCTCTTCTTGTACCTAATTTTTTTATTTTCAGCTGCAATTTGTTATTCAATTTAAAACATTTATGCAAATTTTGCTTGTAGTAATTTTTTTACGCAAATTCAGCGTCCTTGAATCGCCTCCTGATAACATTAAACAAGTTTCCACCGGTATTCATTAGTAGAACACGTAAAACATCGATATGCAGTTTCGATTTCTCAGAAGAATGTCTCTTGCTTACTTTTCATTTATTATTTTGCTGACTCGTTATTTCACTCAAAAACAATAATATGAGTCTGAAATTTAATAATCGAATAATATAATCAAGCTGTAGTTATAACACAAAAGACCTAAACGTGACGGCACACAAGATACACAGGCTTTTAATATCCTGAAGAATGTGCTTAGGTTTCATCAAGAGAAGGTACAAACAACAGAATCTTTACAATGATTGATATACGATAAGCAGTACTAGAAATTAAGCAATTAGAAACTACAGAAGAGACGGAACTGTTTGTCATTTTGTAAAATTATGCTGCCATCTATACAGAATGTACTACATTAAATTTCACTAATTTTAGTACCGGGATACTAAGAATGTTTTTTTTTTGTTGGGTTGGTAACAGATTAGAATTTTTCTGTTGGTACTACATACTAAATGTCATAATAAAATTCAAATTTGACAAGATGAAAAGTCTTTATTATTATTATATTGTACCTAACCTAAACTTAAATATGACACCGCTACCAACTACTATTTTTGCTTAAATCGCGGTATAATAATGGCGTCGTTTTACATAATTTATTAGACCACCCTATATTTATTTATGTATCTTCTTAGTAGTCATTACCATTTCCCTCGCTTAACTCTATGTTTATGTAAATAAATTATTTGTAAACTTTCAGTAGTCGCGTTTCCTTCTTTTTTTTTTGTTTTTTTTTTTAAATGTACTTTTGTTCTCCTTATCTTGTAATTTTTCTAAAATATTCTTAGAATTTTTTTGTTCTCTTTTTAAATCTAAATCAGTCACGAAACATGATAGCACACGCTTGAAACTCTGTAAATGTGATTTCCTAGTTTTAACCTTAAACAAGCGCTAAAATCCAGTGAAACAACTCAAGAAACTTTTGTTTTTGTGCATTGAATGTTACTAAATTTAATTTTAAATCGTTATTTTGTTTATAAATAGTTAGAATGTAAAAAAAGTTTAGATAAGAAACTGTTGAATTCCAGACATCGAAAATAACATTTTACTAATTTTGGAAGCCGCAGACAGAATTTTACAAATTTTACAAACCGAAGGCAAGATTTGGCTACTTTTGAAACTGAAGATTTATAATTGGAGAAAACCAGAAGCAACAGTTTACTAATTTCAAAATTGACGGCAACAATGCCGGATGCGATATTTGTTATTAAGTTTCAGATTAGTAAAGACAGGATTTACGAAAAAAAATTTGATTTTCGAAAATTTGGGAGTCAAAGACGACATTTCTTATTAATTTTTAAATAAATATCTAACGATGAGAGAGAAATTTTCTTAGAACAGCAGGAGAGAACATTTTACTAATTCTTGAAGCAGAATGTAATACTTTTTTATTGATTTATTTGAATTAATAAATACAAAAACTATTTTTGTTTTAATTTTTGGAAATGGAGACCCGCATTTTACGAATTTTGCTTTTTCTGAATCTCTCGTTTTTTTTTAAATAATATCCTATTGTTTCTTCTCTTTTACTTAAATTTTTGTTTTCAGCTGCGATATCTAATTTAATTACAACATTTATGCAAATTTTGCTGATCCGCAGCAATTTTTTTCACGCAAATTCAGCAACCTTGAATCGCCTCCTGATAACAATGAACAAGTTTCCACCGGTATTCATTAGTAGAACACGTAAAACATCGATGTGCAGTTTCGATTTCTCAGAAGAGTGTCTCTTGCTTACTTTTCATTTATTATTTTTGCTGACTCGTTATTTCACCCAAAAACAGTAATATGAACGCTCATGAGCCTCTGTTCACGGCCCACCCATCGTTCCATCGACAGCAAAAAGCCAGTGTTGCCAACCCATTAACGATGATTTCCCCCATATGATGAGTCAAAATCCCCTAAATTTCCCCAAAACGAGAAAATCTAAAAAAACTAAATTTCTCATGAATGGATAATAAAATCATTTTTCAAATAACTGATAAATGTGAATTACACCGTTATCAAGAAATACTGACAAAGTTGGCAACAAATTAAAAAAAAATTAACAGTTTAACATTTTTTTTTTTATAATTTGTGTAGTGGTAGTAGTTAAAAATCCCCTACATAACTTTTCTCCCTAAATACCCTAAATTTGGGGGAGAACCACCCATGTTGGCAACACTGCAACGAGCTAAAATCCAAGCAGGCCATGATTATCTTGCGCGTGACGTGCGAAATTATTTAGAAAGTTATTTATATTTAAGTCACGTGAGGTTGGTACGAGTTGTAAATGGAACGCCAAGTCGACTGGGTGCCACTGCCATTGCCTACTTGATTTTTTAAATTTATTAAAACAATTTGAAATATTATGAAATCGGATCACGTGTGTCAAGCACGTTTTTCATTTTTAATTGTTCAAATTAAATTTAAAAAAAATCTTTGCGTGACGAATTACGGCATTTGCATTTTGCTGATTATATGAGTGTTTTTTTTTCGATGATTTATTGCATTTTTAATGCTCCACCGCTTCCTTGTTAGTGACTAATTATTAGAGCAGATAACATTCTTTTTACAAATAATTTATTTACATAAACATAGAGTTAAGCGAGGGAAATGGTAATGACTACCGAGAAGATACATAAATAAGTACAGGGTGGTCTAACAATTTATGTAAAATGACGCCATTATTATACCGTGATTTGAACAAAAATAGTGAGTTGGTACGCCTGAGTAGTTGGTAGCCGTGTCATATTTGAGTTTAGGTTAGGTACAATATAATAATAATAAAGACTTTTTGACATTTAGTATATACTACCAACAGAAAAATTCTAATCTGTTACCAACCCAACAAAAAAAAACAATCATTTTTAGTATCTCTTTATTTAAAATTCATAGATGGAACTAGTAGAAAACTGTCAAATTTAATGTAGTATATTTTGTATAGATGGCAGCATAATTTTACAAAATGTCAAACAGTTCCTTCTCTTCTGTAGTTTCTAGTACCTTTATTGTATAAACAGTTGTTCTAAAAATTCTGTTATTGGTACCTTATCTTGATGAAACCTGAGCACATTCTTCAGAATCCTATAACCGTGTGTATCTTGTGTGTCGTCACGTTTAGGCTTTTTGTCTTTGGTGTTATGACTACAGCTTGATTATGTTATTCGATTATTAAATTTCAGACTCATATTATTGTTTTTGAGTGAAATAAGAAGTCAGCAAAAATAATAAATGAAAAGTAAGCAAGAGATATTATTCTGAGAAATCGAATCTGCATATCGATGTTTTACGTGTTTTACTAATAAATACTGGTGGAAACTTGTTTAATGTTATCAGGAGGCGATTCAAGGTTGCTGAATTTGCGTAAAAAAAATTACTACGGATTAGCAAAATTTGCATAAATGGTTTAGAATTAAATTACAAATTGCAGCTGAAAATAAAAAATTAAGTAAAAGAAGAGAAACAATAAGAAAAACTAGATAATATTTAAAATAAACGAGAAATCTAGAAAAAACAAAAATAGTAAAATGTTATTTCCACCTTCAAAATTAGTAAAATGTAGCCTCCATTTTTTAAAATGTAGTTTTTCTATTTATTAATTTATAAATCAAATAAAAATAAATTTAAATAAAAATATTACCTTCTGCTTCAAGAATTAGTAAAATATTGTTTCCGGCTGTTGGAAGAAATTTTTTTTCTCATCGTTAGATATTTATTTAAAAATTGATAAGAAATATCACTTTTGAATGCCAAATTTTAAAAAAATCAATTTTTTTTTGAAAATCTTGTCTTTACTAATCCGAAACTTGATAACGAATATCACTTTTGGCTCTAAAACTAGTAAAATGTTGCCGTCAGTTTTAAAATTAGTAAAATGTCATTTTTGATGTCCGAAATTAAACAGTTTCTTGTTTAAACTTCTACATTTTAACTATTGATAAACAAAACAACAATTTAAAATTAAATTTAGTAACATTCAATGCACAAAAACAAAAGTTTCTCGAGTGGTTTTACTGTATTTTAGCGCTTGTTCAAGGTTAAATTCAGGAAATTACGTTTATAGAGTTTTAAAGGTATGCTATCATGTTTTGTGACTGATTTAGATATAAAAAAAAAAAAGTTTTCAAAATATTTTAGAAAAATTACAATATAAAAAGAACAAAAATACATTGAAAAAAAAAACAAAAAAAAAACAAAAAACAGGAAACACGACTTAAAGAAAAATAAGAATTAGATAATCGCAGAAAAAACGACCATAATTGAAAGAGAACAAATAGAGATTCTAGACAAATACAGACTTTAAAAAAACAATAACAAAATGCTATTTTTAGCTTCAAAATTAGCAGAATGGGGCCTTAATTTTTCTAAATTGAAACATAGTTTTTGTATTTATCAATTCAAAAATTGGTAAAAGATGTTGTCTTCCGCTCTGAAAATATTCAAAATATCACTCCCGGTTTCCAAAACTAGTAAAACCTAGCCTATGGCTTCAAATTAGTAAAATTTTGCATCTGATTTTTAAATTTAGAAAAAAATTGCTAGCCTTGTATTTATTATTATAAAAAAATATATAAAAAAATGTTACTTTAGCTTGAAAGTTGGTCAATACTGTTCCCGGTTTATAAAATTAGTAAAATATTATTTCTGGCTTTCAATATTAGTATAAAATGTGTTGTTCGGCTTTTAAAATTAAAAAACAATGATGTCTCTGTGTTTGTTTATGTAAGAATAAATTAAAAAACATAGCTTTTGATTTCTAAAATTAGTAAAATGTTACCTCAAGCTTCCAAAATTAGTAACATGTAGTATATGTTTCCAAAATCAGTAAAATGTTTCCCAAATTACCAAAATAAAAAAATGACGTCACAATTATACAAAATTAGTAAAATATTGTCTCTAAATTCAAAATTAAGTAAGATGTCGTCTCCGACATCCAAAATTAGTAAAATGTCACCTTAAGTGTTCTAAATTAGAGAAACAATCAGAGAAGCGCTGTTTGAACATTCTCTCGCTTTTTTCAATTTTACTCGAAAACGATAGGTTTTTTCAAAATTTTGCAAGAGCTAAAAAAGTTTCTAAATTAAATTTTATGTCTAAAAATAGTAAAATCATGTTTTTCGAATAACATCTGTCAAAGTTCTGATAGAAACTTTTAAGAAAAACATTTGAAAATCGCCAATTTTGAAAACAAATGCCAAATAATTTTAAAACACTCTGTATTACTAAAATAAAATGGATGACAGCACAACAGTTGTTTCTGCCTTCAACTTTATTTCTGTCAGTAATTTTACCACGTTTATTGCTAGTCTTATCTCTATTATCCAAAAATAAAATAGAAATATTAACAGAAGCTTTAAAATTGTCTAAATATCGTTATCGGTTTATAAAACTAGTAAAATTTTGTTTTCGAATTTCAATATTAGTATAAAATATGTTATTCGACTTTCAAAATTAGGAAACAATGTTGTCTTTGTGTCAATTTATCTAACAATTTATAAAAAACATAGCTTTCGATTTCTAAAATTAGTAAAATATTACTTCAGGCTTCTAAAATTAATAACATACTGTCTATGGTTTCCAAAATCAGTAAAATGTTGTCTCTAATTCTAAATGTTAGTACTCTGGCTTTAAAAATTCGGAAAATGCTGCCTCCCACATCCAAAACTAGTAAAATGCCACCTTAAGTGTCTTAAATAAGAGAAACAATCAGAGAAGCACTGTCTGAACATCTTTCTGGTATTTCCAATTTTACTCGGAAACAGTGCGTTTTATCAAAATTTTGCTAGAGTAAAAAAAGCTTCAAAATTAAATTATCTATCCAGAGACGCTAAAATCAAAATTTTTAGATAACAGCTGTCAAAGTTCTGAACGAAATTCCTGAGAAAAACATTTCTAAATCGTCAATTTCGATCAAATTTTGCCAATTATTTCTGGAGCACTCTGTACAATTACTAATAAAAAAACAACGCTTTTGATTTATAAAATTAGTAAATCATTACTTTAGGCTTCCAAAATCAGTAAAATGTTGTCTCCAATTTCCAGAATTAAAAAAATGCTGTTACAATTTTGCAAAATTAATAATAAATATTGCCTCTTATTTAAAAAACTGTAAAAACTAGTAAAATCTTGCCTCTGGCATTTAAAAATAGTAAAATGTCGCCTTAAATATCCTAAATTAGGAAAACAATCAGAGAAGCGCTGTCTAAACATCTTTCCGGTTTTTCTAATTTTACTTGAAAACGATGCGATTTACCAAAATTTCGCAAAAGACAAAAAAGTTTCTAAATTAAATTGTCTATCTAAGAGTGACTAAAGCATGTTTCTTGAATAAAATCTGTCTAAGTTCTGAACGAAATTCTTGAGAAAAATCTTTCAAATCGTTGCCTCCAATTCCTAAAATAAAAAAAGTGTTGTCACATATTTTCAAAATTAGTCAAATATTGTCTCTAGATTCAAAAATTAGTAAAATGTTGCCTCCGACATCCAAAACTAGTAAAATGTCACTTTGAGTGTCCTAAATTGGAAAAACAATCAGAGAAGCGCTGTCTAAGCATTCTCTCCGTTCTTCAAAATTTACTCGAAAACGGTGTGTTTTATCAAAATTTTGCAAGAGCTAAAAAAGTTTCTAAATTAAATTCTCTGTCCAGAAATAGTAAAATCATGTTTTTCGGATAATATCTGTCAAAGTTCTGAACGAAATTCTTGAGAAAAATCTTTCAAATCGTTGTCTCTAATTCCTAAAATAAGAAAATGTCGTCACGTATTTTCAAAATTAGTCAAATATTGTCTCTAGATTCGAAAATTAGTAAAATGTTGCCTCCGACATCTAAAACCAGTAAAATGTCACCTTGAGTGTCCTAAATTAAAAAAACAATCAGAGAAGCGCTGTGTAAGCATCCTTTTAGTTTTTCCAATTTTACTCAAAAACGGTGCATTTTATCAAAATTTTATACGAGACAAAAAAGTTTCACAATTAAATTCTCTGTCTAGAAATAGTAAAATCATGTTTCTCGGATAACATCTGTCAAAGTTCTGAACGAAATTCTTGAAAAAAACCCGCCAATTTCGGAAACATATTATGCCAAATAATTCTAAAACACTCTGTAGGTCTTACTAAAAAAATTTAAAATATCGATGACAGCACAGCAATTATTTTTGCCTTTAGCTTTTTATTTCTACCTTTTTTTTTGCCACAAAAATCGCCATTTTATCCCATTTCTCCAAAAAACCCATTTCCTGTCTTAATTATCCCCAAACCGGCATTACCACCGATAGGAAAATTGTTGTCATACCATAGATAACGTTTATCGTGCTACTGCAACGTTTCAGTCAACAAAAATGACGACGTAAAGTCCAAACGAACACAAATAGAGACTTGTCGGCGATAAGTACTCCACATCATCAAAAAACAACACCACGTCAGCGAGTTGTACGTGTCACACATATGGGAAATGGGTTTAGGGTGTGGTCTTGCGTGAAGAAATGACAGAAAGAAAAAAACAAACGGGATGAATTGGCATCGTTAACGAGATAAAATGCTAGGGGTTACATGCTATTCGAGATGGATTGGGTTATATGACATGTTTCGAACGGACTAATACAAAAAACAAACGAGAATACGAAATCACGTGACTTGTCACATGTCGAAGTATACATATTTATTATCGTAATTCGTCAAGAAGAAATCTAATTCGTTTATTTAATTATTAAAATTAATTAATTTTGTTGATTGACACTGTTTTTATACAGTTGAATCTCATTATAACTTCTAGTTTTGTGTTTTTTTTTGTTTTTTGTGGAATAGAGATGGGTGTATTTCAGGTCTGAAATTTAGTCCGTTTGATCGTTGTCATGTAATCGTTTTCACCGTGAATGTTTTTTGTTCTATATATAGCCGGTCTGAGTGAGTCCCTGTAATTATTTATGTACAAGGTGGGTTCGACTGTATATAAGCCAAGCCAACATTGTCTAAATCGTCTCTAATGGATTATCATTATTTTTATCGCTTGTTTTTCCGCTTTAATTGATCGATTATTAATTATTCAGTGGAAGTTTCGGGATTTTCCAGTGCGATAAATTTTCCAATTTCAGAGATTAATATTTTATTTGCTTTTCGATTTATTAATTGCATATTTGAGGTGAGATTAAATTGAAATGTTTGATGATTGGTTGAGCTGATGAGATTGAATTGTTTGAGGTGGTTTTTGGGGGAATTTACGTTACAAAAACTGTTTTTTAAATACGTAAAAGAGAGTTTTAGCAAGCGAGGCTCTAGCCGAAACGAATCAACTTACATTATTCAATGTTGATTAATTAATTCAAAAATTAGAAAAATGGTTTTTTCAGTGTATTTAAATGTTTATAATTTGTTTGTTTTCTTATTGCAACAATAAAAAAGTGGAAATTGTTGTTTCTCGTGCAAAATTAGTTAAAATTGCAATTTAAACAATTGTAGAAAGTTTTCTTAACACGGAAAACACAAAAAACTGTTTCAAATTTGAAAGAAAAGTTACTGTTCTTGCATTTGCATATCGACTGGAAAAACCTCTCAAAAACTCCGAACAAACCTCACAGTCTCTGTTATTAGCTCAGCTGAATGTTACTATTTTTATAGACTTTTAATAGAATTTTAGAGCTAGAAGCGATAGTTTCTATCTATTTTTGTAAACAGTTATTTTACTAGAAGCATTGTTATTTATAAAAACTCTTGGTCCTTCGAGCCGGATGTAGAGAAAAGTTCGAGTATAAAAGACGTATTTTACGTTCAAATTTTGCGATTATTAAATAAAATGAGCGCTTCGAGAAGAAATTTCAGAATAGAATTCATTTAAATTTAGAAGAAAATTAGTAATTAAATAAAATAAAGCAGAAAACTGAAAGATAAATCTCTTCTGAATTAATCAGTGATTGCTTCAAGCAGTACGTTTAAAAATAAGCTCAAAAATCATTTTTAAACAATAAAAAAAAAATTAAAATGTTTCTAATTGTTAAAAACGTAATTTATGTTTAATATTATTAAAATATTTGTGCGAATTTAGGTTTTTTTGATTCAGAAAGTGAGATTAATAACAAAAAAATTATTTCTACACACAAATTTACAAAATAATAATTTAATAACTTGATACTAACACAGTAACTACGTTTGTCATTGCTTTGAAAAACAACGTTTTTAAAAATATCGCTTACTTTACTCGTTTGTCAAGTTCTCACTAACTGACTAACTGCCCAGCTAATGTTTCTGCTCGCTTATATACAGTAGTGGCTAAAAAGTTAGCAACTATTATTATTTCATAAGTAAAATATTCTAAATCGTAACAAGGCAAAATACTAGATTAGGGAGCTAGACACGGCGTAATAAGTAGTAAGTATATGTATTATTTTAATTTATATATTTCATTCCTCAAATTAAATTGAGAAATTTGGGTAGATATGATGAACAAAATGATAGCAACAAATTTAAAACAGCGTAGATTTTCTTTCATTTATTAAAACAGAAGCTACTACATCAATATTTTGTCCAATAACCTTTCGCCCTAATAACATCAGCACACCGTTTCGGCATAGACTCAATAAGTTTGTTAATTCGAGCTTTATCTATATTATTCCATGCAGTTTGCAATGCGGTAAACAGAGCGTCTACATTTGTGAAGTTTTGGCCCTTTGATACCTTCGTCCAGTTGATCCCAAAGGTTTTCGATTGGGTTAAGATCAGGCGACTGCGAGGGCCACTTTATAACGTCAATTTTTTCCTCTTTAAACCAATTAGCAACAAGCTTGGATGAGTCTTTTGGGTCGTTATCTTGCTGAAATTGGCAAAGAATAGACATGACGTCGTCGAGATAGGGTACTAAGTTGTTCCGGAATATGTCTCTGTACATCTTGCCGTATATTCTGCAGATGGGACCCATACCGTATGAAGAAAAGCATCGCTAAACCATCACAGAACCGCCACCCTGTTTAACTGTAGTTACCACATACTCTTTGTCCAGTCTTTTACCTCGAGGGCGTCTTACATATTGGGTCCCATCACTTCGATACAGATTTAGACTCATCGCTAAATACAATTTTTTTCCAATCATTTACCGTCCACTGTAAATGCTGTTGAGCAAACTGAAGTCGCGCTTTTATATTTCGCTTAGAAAGTAGCGGTTTTTAGCAGGACAGCGGCCAAATAAACCAGCCTCCTCTACTCTTCTCCCAACTGTTCGTGCACTCACTTGTGCATCTTCAGACTCTGCTAATTGTCTACAAATCTTAAAAGATGATAAAAATGGTTGCTGCTTAGAGAGGTTTTCTGTTTGTCGGTCCATTCTTTTTGTAGTTTTCTGTGGTCTCCCGAGCTAAAACTTCTCCCGTTACTGCGAAATCACTTAATAATTCGGGACACCACAGACTTGCAAAATCGAAGACTTCTTGCAATTTCTACTTGTTTCTCTCCGTCTCGGTACCGTTGCACTATAATGTTCCGTACGGGTTCAGACACTGTTTTATTACAGCCCATTGTCAATTCATTAATAATTAATATCAGCCGATATAGCAATGTGTGTACCAATACTACAACTGAGACTTATTCGTTCGTCTGAAACATCAGAGTTGCTATCTTTTTGACCAATGTAAATACAACAAAAACCAAATTGTTTTTATAAGAACTGAAAGATATCTTATTTCAGGCGCTGATTCTAGCTTTTATGTAAAAAGAATTGATAGGAGATACATTTGGGCAGTCACAATACTAAATTAGTATTTATATCTATTTAAAAGTTGCTATTATTTTGACCTCTACTGTTCTTATATGTTCTTTCAGAATGTGTTTAAATGTCTCGCGACTTTATTCTATTCGTACGAAGCGATAACATTATAAGCGTTAATTACTAGTTTTGTACAATTTCACGCTACAGTGTGACTTATAGAGCGATATTTTCTCGAACTATTTACCCAAAACTTCTTTTTTCTTATTGTTGTTATTAGTATTGGTACAAATGCAAGATTTTGTGTTAGAAATAAACATTATTCTGTTCTTTGTACTGTTATTAGCTTGTAATACATGATTCTGAAAGAGAATTCATTTCTTAATTGATTAGTGCTTGATTCAAAATAATGTGTCTAAAAATAAATTTACAAATCGGTTTTAAATATTTTTTAAAAGTCTAGAAAATTTTCAAAATTGATTTTTAGTCTTGTTATTGATAAATTAAAAGCTTAAATTATCGCTTTTAGTAAAAATCTAATTTGATTAACTAACTAGTACTTGCTTAAAGTCACTGCAAAAAATAATAATAAATGTACAAAGTACTTTTAAAATTTTTTTGCTAAATGACAGCTCTTCTCTTGATTTTTTCAATTTCACGTAGATGTACAGCACTAGATTGTTTATGTAATACATGATTCTAAAAGAAATTATTTCGCTAAACTGCAGCGATAAATAATAAAAGCGCAAATCACTTTTAAACATTTTTTTACAACAAACCGACATTGTTGTATTTTTTAAATTTTTACGCAGACGTACGCCACTGAATTTACTATGTAATACATGATTCTGAAAGAGAATTTCTTGCTGAAGCTCTCTGTGTTTATTTCAAGTTTCTAACTTAAAAAATAAGCCAACAAATCAGGTTTAAATCTTTAAAAAATTATCTGAAAATTTTAAAAATAAATTTCAAACGTTATTTACAGCTTTATTATCACCGTTTGACATCTGCAAGTTTAAAAATTGTAAAAACACTTTTTGCACAGAAATTAAAACTGAATCTATTGGTTTATGTTTCGTGCGCTTATCTCGATCGCGGCATTAGCCCGCGAAGAAGTTGTTTTTGCCTAATCGTGGTGGTTGGTTATGTTGGTGGCCGAGCGAGAACCGAAGAGATAACTTTGTTATCCGCCAACATTATTGTAACAACTCTCGCACCTTCCAGCACTCTTCGTTAGATGGCACACTGTGTCTGTCTATACGACTACTAGCCGAACTTCGCTTGATATAAGCGAGTTCTCCTACCTGTTAAGGCCTTACGCTGAAAAGGCCTTAAGCCTCAGCAGCGCCTATGTTTGCTCTTAATAATTGTCATAGTTTCTAAGAAAAATTGTAAATATGGTTGAAAAAAATAAATGATTTTGACTTGACCTGTTCCAATCGAGCACAACGCTCAGGGATACACTGTACTGATGAGGGGCAAAAAACCCGAAACCGGTATAGAGTTTACTATAAGTATTGCAACAATGTGTCTTTATTGTCATTTAACAACGGAATTTCTATACATAACCTTCAAATTAATTCTGTCTTTATTAAGACAACACAAACAAGATTTTTTAAGACATAAAGATTGCCTCTGATGAGAGTAATTTGAGTGTGATTGGCTTTTTCACTTTGTAACGGACTGAAATGAGCATATTCAGACACAAGAAGCCCATAAAACTGTCATAACAGGCCAAAAAAACGTATTTTCTGCCCTCAAAAACAGTTATTATTGTTTGGAGCGTATTAATTATTTTTAACAGATAAATTAGACTGGTCTGAAGAGCTAACTCCGCTAAAATTTTAGGATTTGCATAGATAAAATTTGAGGTTAAATCCTTTAAATTCCCTTAAGTCTACGCCTCTGGTTTTCGTGTTTTTTAAATTCATGATTGGCTTATTGTGTTTAATTTCATTTTTTTTAAACAAATCTGAGTGATCGCTTCTTACAACGTTCATTTAATCGTAAAATTACGCCCCTTCTAGGAATTTCATCTAATTACGTCTCGCCCCACACATTGAGGGTGAGATTTCACATATCCTCTCCAACAAAGAGCTCTCCTCTCTCTCTGACAAAGAGAGAAACAATCGCAGGTAAAATTTCGTAACTAATTAACGATTTGTTCACGAAATACAACGCGACTCTCTAATGATGCAAATAAATAAAAAGAAGAGAAGTGAAGAGAGAGGGGTTGCTTATGTATATAGTGTGTTCGATTTTTGTGACCGCCTGAGGCGAAATAGGGTCGCTATCTTTGTCTTGTGACGTGCTGAAAGAATTTGAGAAATTTAATTTATTTAGAAGAAAAAAAGTATTTTGTGTACGCCGTCAGCTGCTTCCGATGGTTATGAGAACGGATGTGAGAGTTCAAGAAAGGGAGGAAAACCCTCATATACTTGTAATTATAACATGATCGACAATAAAACAATAAACAGGCTATAGACTGTTGATTCATTTATTTTTGGTCGTATTTTACCACCCTTGATGCCTGATATTTTAGTTTAGGTCGGTTTTACGTTGAGGGTGGAAACGGCAATGACGTAGCACTAAGATTAGGGAGGGTATGACGTGCATTCCCCTTCTCAGAGGAAATTAGAACTGAAACGAATTACAAGCCGCAAAAGGATGCAACCCTCTAAACAAAAATTTATAACAAAAACAATTAAAAATTGAGAAAGATACTGTCACTTTCTGACATGCGCAAACGTCGAGTGCTCTGCAAACCGCGAAATCCATCTTTCGCTAAAATTTTGTTTGGTAATTTAGAAATTTCTAGAACAAAGTCTTAAAACTAGCTGATATTTTTTATAAATATTAAAAAAATCTAAGCTTTTGTACCTGAACATTATTAAAAAGAAGAAATATTCACAATCCCATTGTGGGTTAATTTTATGGTTTCATGGTTTACCAACAATGCATAAAATAAAAACGTATACAAGTAGAGATTCCGTTATTCGCTGACAATATAAAGACGTATTGTCAACCCTGAACAAGACGATTCTTTCTTTTATACAAAAGTGGTTTAAATATGTAATAAAAAAAAACAACGTAAACACACTATCTTATTCTTTGTAAATTCTTTCAGTTATTTCGTGATCAATATTCGTTCAGTCTAAGTAGGTTTAGATAGTCGATAAAGAGCCGCTTTAGCTATTCCAACCTGTCAGGAAGATGAGGTAGCAATATCAAATGACGTCTCATCTCTCTACAGCTCTATATTTTGCTTCTCAAAATAGATATTTTACTTGTTAAGCCGCAAGCTGCCGTCTGCAGTAGACGCCGTTTTTTACAAATTATAAATTATATTATTTGTAAATAAAAATTGAGAGCTGCAAATGACAGTGTTTATAATAGAGAAGAACAGCAGACGACAATTTTTATAAAAATTAGGAGCCGCAGGCGACAATTTTACTAAAATTGAGAGTTAAAAGCAGCTTTTTCATTAAAATTTAAAGCCGCAAGCGACAGTTTGACAGTTTCTACAATATTTAAAATTTAGATACATGATAACAGTTGCATGTTGCTCTCGATTTAAATAAAACTGTCAATTTAAATAAACTTAAACTGTAGCTCGCAGTAGATGGCGTTTCTTTACAAATTAAAAATCTTATTATTTTTTAATAAAAATTGAATGCCGCTGATGACAGTTTTTATAATAAACAGAAGCCACAGGCGACAGTTTTAACAAAATTGGCAGCCGCAGGCGACAGTTTAACTAATACTGAGAGTTAAAGCAACTGTTTCTTTAAAATTTAGAGTCAAAAGCGACAGTTTTATTTAAATTAGGGGTCGCAAGCGATAGTTTCTTCAAGACTAACTGTTTTACTAAAATTGACAGCTACAGACAACAGTTTTAATAAAATGGAGAGTTTGAAAGTAACTGTTTTATTAAAATTTGGAGAGGTAAGTGACAATTTTCTTTAAATTGGAAGCCGGAAGCGACATTTTCTTCAAAATTAGAAATTCTAGATAATAACTATCGCTTGCGGTTCCTAATTTTAGTAAAACTGTCGCCTACAGCTCCCAATTCTAACTAAAATTAAGAGTTGAAAGCAATTATATTAAAATTTAGAGCCGAAAGCGTCTGTTTTATTTAAATTAGAAGTCGGAAGCGACAGTTTCCTCAAAATTAACTGTTTTACTACCATTGGGAGCCACAAACGACAGTTTTAACAAAATTGAAAGCCGCAAGCGACAGTTTAACTAAAATAGAGAGTTGGAAGCAACTGTTTTATTAAAATTTAGAATCGGACTGCCAGAAACAATAGTTTTATTTAAATTAGAAACCGCAAGCGACAGTTTCTTTAAAATTAAGAATTTTTAATAGTAACTGATGCCTGCGGCTCCCAAATTTTAGTGAAACTATCGTCTGCAGCTGTAAGTTTTTATAATAAAGAGAAGCCACAGGCGACAGTTTTAACAAAATTAGGAGCCGTAGGCAACAGTTTAACTAAGACTGAGAGTTGAGGCAACTGTCTTTTTTAAATTTAGAGCCAAAAGCGACAGTTTTATTTAAATTAGGAGCCAAAATGCAAGCGACAGTTTCTTTAATTGAAAATATTAAGTAATACCTGTTACATGTGGCTACTAATTTTAATAAAACTGTTGACTACAGCTTCTATTCTTGCTAAAATTAAGAGTTGAAAGCAATTGTATTAAAATTTTGAACCAGAAGGAGCTGTCTTATTTAAATTGGAAGTCGCAAGCGATAGTTTCTTCAAAATTGACTGTTTTACTAAAATTGACAGCTACAAAAAACAGTTTTAGCAAGATTAAAAGTCGCAGGCGAATGTTTAACTAAAATAGAGAGAGTTGAAAGCAACTGTTTTATTAAAATTTAATAAAATTAATAAAAAGCGACAATTTTCTTAAAATTAGAAACCGCAAGCGACAGTTTATTTAAAATTAAGAATTTTTAATAATCAAGCCTGCGGCTCCCAAATTTTAGTGAAACTATCATCTGCAGCTGTAAATTTTTATAAAGCTGTTTACTGCAGCTCCAAATTTCTTTTTAAACTGTAGACAACGTTTTAATTAAAATTAAGAGCCGCAGGCGACAGTTTCTCCAATATTTAAATGATAAACTGTCATTTGTGGCAAACAATTTTAGTAAACTGTCGCTTGCAGTGTCGAATTGTTATTTAACATCAAATTAGAATCTGCAAGCAACGTTTTCTTATAATTTAAAAATTTTATTATTCTTAAATAAAAATTGAGAGCCGCTGGCGACAGTTTAGCTAAAAATGCAACTGTTTTATTAAAATTTAAAGCCGGAGGAGACAGTTTTATTTGCCAGTCTTGGAAAATAACAGAAGCTTGCAGCTCCTACTTTTTATAAAACTGTCTTCTGTAGCTCTAAATTTCTCTTTAATATTAACTAGAAACTGTATGCAACAATTTAATTAAAATTAAAAGCTGCATAGAGTCAGTGTTTTCCTAATAATTAAAATTAATTGATTTTAAGTCGCCTGTGGCCTCTAATATTGTTAAAACTGTCGCTTATCGCTCATGATTTTAGTAAAACTACCATCTACAGATTCAAATTTTTATTTGACAATAAATTAGAAACTGTCAACAAAGTTTATTAATCAACACTGTCAATTAGAATCGTAGGCGACAGTAGATATAAGTAAAATTAAGAATTGGAAGCGTCTAGAATTTTATTAAAATTTAAAGCCGCAAACGACAGTTTCTTTCAAATTTTAAATCTCAGATAATAACTGTTGTATGTGGCTTGCAATTTTAATAAAACTATCGCCTGCGGCTCATAATTTTTATAAAACTCTTGCTTGTGACTACGAACTTTTATCTAATAATAATAATTAGAAGCTACAAACAACAGTTCTTTACAATTTTAGAAATCTCGTTTATAAATAAAAATTGAGAGACACTGACAACAATTTTTATAATAAATAAGAACCGCAGACGACAGTCTTGATAGAAATTAGAAGCCGCAGGCAACAGTTTAACTGAAACTGAGAGTTGAAGCAACTGTTTCTTTAAAATTTAGAGCCAAAAACGACAGTTTTATTTAAATTAGGAGTCGCAAGCGATAGTTTCTTCAAGACTGTTTTACTAAAATTGACAGCTACAGACAACAATTTTAAGAAAATTTAGAGAGGTAAGTGACAATTTTCTTTAAATTGGAAGCCGGAAGCGACGTTTTCTTCAAAATTAGAAATTCTAGATAATAACTGTCGCTTGTGATTCCTACTTTTAGTAAAAGTGTCGCCTACAGCTCCCAATTCTAACTAAAATTAAGAGTTGAAAGCAATTATATTAAAATTTAGAACCGGAAGCGCCTGTTTTATTTAAATTAAAAGTCGCAAGTGACAGTTTCCTCAAAATTAACTGTTTTACAACCATTGGGAGACACAAACGACAGTTTTAACAAATTTGAAAGCCGCAAGCGACAGTTTAACTAAAATAGAGAGTTGGAATCAACTGTTTTATTAAAATTTAGAGTCGGACTGCCAGAAACAATAGTTTTATTTAAATTAGAAACCGCAAGCGACAGCTTCTTTAAAATTAAGAATTTTTGATAATAACTGATGCCTGCGGCTCTCAAATTTCAGTGAAACTATCGTCTGCCAGCTGTAAGTTTTTATAATAAAGAGAAGCCACAGGCTACAGTGTTAACAAAATTGGGAGCCGCAGGCGGCAGTTTAACTAAAATTGAAAAACAACTCTTTTATTAAAATTTAAATCCGTAAGCGACAAATAATTCAAATTTAAAAATTTTATATAATAACTGTTACTTGTAGCTCCAAATTTTAATAAAGCTGTCGCCTGCAGCTTTTAATTTTCGTAAAACAGTCGCTTGTGACTTTAGATTTTTATTTAATAATACCTAATTAGAAGCTGCAAACAATAGTTCTTTAAAATTCTAGAAACCTTGTTTATAAATAAAAATTGAGAGACACTGACAACAATTTTTATAATAAATAAAAACCGCAGACGACAGTTTTAATAAAAATTAGAAACCACAGGCGACAGTTTTTTCAAAATTAAGAATTTTAGATAATAGCTGATTCTCAATTTTTATAAAACTGTAGACAACGTTTTAATTAATATTAAGAAGAGTTAGAAGTTAAAATTAAGAATTAAAATTTAAAGTCACAAGCGACAGTTTCTCTAAAATTATAAATCTCAGATTATAACTGTTGTATGTGGCTTGCAGTTTTAACAAAACTCTCGCCTGCGGCTCTTAATTTTGATAAACCTGTCGTTTGTGACTCCAGATTTTTATTTAATAATAATTAGAAGTTGCAAACAACAGTTCTTTACAATTTTAGAAATCTCGTTTATAAATAAAAATTGAAAGGCACTGACAACAATTTTTATAATAAATAAGAACCGCAGACGACAGTCTTGATAAAAATTTGGAGCCGTAGGCGACAGTTTAACTGAAAGTGAGAGTTGAAGCAACTGTTTCTTTAAAATTTGGAACCAGAAGCCCCAGATTTATTTGAATTGGAAACCGCTAGTGACAGTTTTTCCCAATATTTGAAATTTTAATAATAATTGTCGCTTGCAGCTCTCAAAATAATATAATTATAAATTTAATTAAAATTGAAAGCCGCAGGCGACAGTTTAACTAGAATAGAGAGAGTTGAAAGCAAGTGTTTCATTAAAATTTAGAACCGGACTGCCAGAAGCGACAGTTTTGTTTAAATTGGAAGCCACAAGTGACAGTTTGTTTAAAATTAAAAATAAAACTGAAAACAGTTTGTTTAAATCTTAGATAATAACTGCGGCTTTCAATTTTTGTAAAACACTCACTTGTAAAAAAGAATTTTTATTTATTAATAGTTCGAAGCTGCAGATGACAGTCTTTTACAATTTGAAAACCTTACTAATTAATATTTAGAGCAGCAGACAACAGTTTTTATAATAAATAAGAAGCACAAACTACAATTTTGATAAAAATTAGAAGTCGTAGGCGACAGTTTAACTAAAATTGAGAGTTAAAAACGATATTAATTTTATTAAATTCAAAGTCGCAAGTGACAGTTTTTTCAAAATCAAAAATCTTAGATAATAACTGCTACATGCGGCTTCCAATTTTAATAAAACTGTCGCCTGTGTCTCTCAAATTTTGTAAAATGCTTTTTATGACTAGAATTTTTACTTAATAATAATTAGAAGCTGGAGAAGACAGTTTTTACAATTTGAGAACTCTGTTTTAAATAAAATTTGAGAGCTGCAGATAATAGGTTTTATAATAAATACAAACTACAGACGACAGTCTTGATAAAAACTAGGAGAGCCGCAGGCGACAGTTTTTCCAATATTTCAAAACTTAAATTCGCCTGTGGCTCTCAATTTTGTTAAAACTGTCGCCTGCAGTTCTGAATTTTTATTTAACAATCAATAAAAAATTGCTACAGCTACATGCCATATAATCTTTTATAATTATATAGCTTTCATTAAAAATTTATTGCCGAACTTTAATTCTCATAAAACGACTGAAATAAATTTATTTTAACCGACTGAAACACAGAGAAACTAATTAGATTTGTAATGGTTGCTGTAAAAATACTAATCTCGGAACATTTCGTTATTTTAGGTTGGTAGAAGATAAGACGTCAATTTTCTAAACATAACCTCACTTAACATTATTTTTTAAAGTTGGTACCAAATAAAACGTCAAATTTTACTTAATAATTAACTAAGTGATTGTAGATTAAGACAAACCCTCGCTTTGACTAAGAAAGGGGATGTTTACTACAACACAAACCAACCCCAATCTTCAAGGGTTTCTAAAGCTACCAATTTGTGCCATTTCAAATTGATTTGTACCACCTCAAAGTTAGAATGACATAATTTATCGAAGAGAGGTTGCGGTTTTTATGCCTTGTGTTATCACCCTCGGGTCTGGTGGCAAATCCGGTTTTATGGAGAATTGTTATAACGCTGTTTGTTCAACTTGAAAATATCGAACAGAATTTAAATGAGTATTTTTAGTGAGTTGTAAAAGAAGGGAAAAGTTGGGTGGCTTATTTCGGCAAGCTTTGAGAGGTTTGGCACCTAATTTGTTACCACTTGAACACATGTGCGACATCTTAAAGGCCATTTGAATAATTTCGTACAAGGATAGAGAAATAAAACAGAAGAAAATTGGTGTCTTGACATTTGGTGTGTTACCAACCTCGAAAAACGCAATATTTCTAGATGTGTTACTAAGCCATTTTTTTTTAATTTGAAATAAATAACTAGCAATTACATAGATATAACAACATTCTTTATTTACGAGTGCTTTGATAACTGCATAGTTTTGTCACTCAAAATTTTTAAAGCAATTTATTTTTTATTTTCTTCTGCCGTGTCTATATACCTATATGACACTCTATTTGAGTGCCAGCCCTTATGACGCTTTACTGTTAAAAGATCAGCTCCCAAATTAGCAAGCAACGAAGTAATGAGCGCCTATAACAATGTCCCGTAAATCCTGCTGGATTAGGTAACTGAAGTAAAGTAGCAATATTCTTGGGGAAAGCAGCAAAGGTGTTTATACCAACAGGTAAATTTATACACCTGTGGTTTCTGTAAAAAACCATCCACTACTGGTATTATTAAGACGAAATATTTTCGAAATAATTCTATCATGTTAACTCCATCAATTCCGCCTGACGTAATAAAAAATTCTTTGGATATTTTTGTTTTAGTGTTTGATATTAGATCATGGAAGCATTGTCACTGATCTTTGACATCTTCCAAAAGCATGTTGGTAAGTTCTTCACAATTTTTACTGATTATCTCAAAATGACAAGCTTTGTTTGAAAAATTGTAAGCGGTTGTCGTAGTGCTTATTAAACATATCTATAAATCACCTTACTTTTGATGTAAAATAAAATAGAGGTTATCGGCAGCATTAAATTTTCGATTTTCTTAATTTTTTGCAGTCATAGATAAAGTTTTGTATATCATACGTGGTCTAGAACACATTACTGTAACTCGTGTGTTATAGATACTCGGGCTAACGCTCTCGTTATCTGTAATAATACCTCTGTCTCACTAATAATATAAATAACTATTTTAAAATTACTTTATAAAATATCTGTTACCAACCTCAAAACACGAAATATTTCTAGATTTGTTACAAAACTTACAAAATTAACATTTTTTTTTAATTGAAAGAATGTCTAATGGAAATCGTAAAATCAATTAATGGAATAAGTAGAAAAGAGGATTAAAGCCGGAAAAGCAAAGAAATCGTATAAATCAACGAATTTAAGACCACATCGAAAAACCTCTGACTGGAAAACAATCAAAGCTTCTCGAACTTCAGATAAGTTTTATTAGAAGCTTTTTTCCAATTCAATCAATTGAATTTAATTCGAGTTTTTTTCAATTTTTTGATCACACGAGTCACTTCTAGCATTCATTTTTGAAATATCTAGTCGCGTGATTCGTCTTTAATTGCGTTAATATTTTGAAGTTACGACAATACAGCAACTCGAGCAATTGGCCACTGCGACTAAAATTACAAATTTATAAACCATAGATTTGACTAAAATTAGATTTACAATGCTTTCAGTTCAAGTTATAAACATAATTACAGGAATTGACTGTCATGCAAGAAATCTATTCTTTAAAAATTTATTATTTTAGTCACAGTAGCAATTTTTGTTTACTGTCTTGTTTTTATATCACGTGATTTTCTTCAAAACTTATTTTGAACACCAGACACCAGTAAAAAACTAAATATTTCTAAATTACAGTAAAATCTACTCACAGTGACATATTTTTGGTTGATTTAGAAGCAATTAATTGTATTATTTTTTTTTTGCTTTTAGTGACAGTGACCAATTATATCTCTTGAATGTCGTTTGAAGCCGATTCTACTCTATTTATTTTCGTGTTTAGCTAAATTACACTCCATTTTTTATTTATATGCCGTTGTCTGTCTCTTTTCAACACAGTGTTGCTATGCAATATAGATTATGTGTCGAAAAGAGACAGACAACAGTATTTAAATAAAAGATGATACAGTAAAATCTTTATATAATAACCTACCGTTTATAGTGACTTATATTTTTAATAATATACAAAAATTTACAAATAATTGTGTAATATCCGGTTAAACCGACTTACTTTTTGTCTCTTAAATATCATTTTAAGCTGATTTCACTGTATTTAATCACGTGATCTCCTTTAAAGCCTACTTTTGACTAGATAAAATATCTCAAAAAACTAAATTTTTATCGGCCATTTTTAAATTACAGTAAAATCTACTTACAGAGATACATTTTTTGTTAATTTACATGCAGTTAATTTTATTTTCTGTATATTTTAAGTGAGAGCAATTATTTCTGTATCATTAATGTCATTACAAGTTGATTTTACTGTATTTATTTTTGTCTTTTGCTAAGTTACAGTAAAATCTTTTTATAGTGTTCTACCGTTTATAGTGATTTATATTGTTAATAATAAAAAAATGACAAATAATTGTGTTATATCCGGTTAGTGCAAATTAATTTGTGTCTTTTAAACGTCATTATAAGCTGATTTTACTGTATTTTATCACGTGATCAATCTGCTAGATTTTTCTACAGATGTTTTTTAATTAGTTTATTAAAAAAAATTAAGTCACGTGATTAATCTTTACTTGTCGCTTTAAAATATACAGGGTGGGGTACTAAGACCGCCTCGGTCTATTACGTAGCTACGGTTTATTCAATCAAAACCAACTTTGGTATAAGAATGTAGATTTTTAGGGAGCACATTTTAAAAATATTTTCTGTTATACAGAGTGTTCAAAAAAAATACACGTAAAAAACATATTTTTTTAAATGGAATACTCTATATATTATTGCATATTCGCATTTTACGGATTATTTTAAACACTTTTTGTAGAGCATGTCTTGTACCTATCTCTAACCGTTTTGGAAATATTTACATTTGAAGTTAAAAAATGATAATTGCTATCATTGGTAGGATTATTAAAATCTTGTTAATGGTAAATTATCTTGTCGCCATTTTTTGCAAAATTTTAACAAAAGCCTTATTTCAGATGTGCATGCATAAAAAGGTCTGATATAACATACAGAGTGTTCAAAAAAAAATGACAAACTTGACACTTTAATATTACCAAAAACTCAACATTTTTAAATAGAAACCCCTTTATTTTTTGGCGGATTTAAGTAGGCCGTTAAATTACCTTTAATATGATACTACATTGTCCTATACCTATCTCGTCTAGTTTTCGATTAAATCAGATTTATGTGATTTATGAACAAACGAAAGCAGTTTTTTATTGGAGATCTTGGTTAACCGCCAATATAGATGGTCCCTCAATATGTGATGTGAAGTTCTATAAAAGATGTTATAGAGTCTTACATTTTCGATGGATATTTAAACGGTGAAATGTCCAAAAACTTAATCGAAAACAGATTTTTTGCGTTATTGAAAGAAGTGCCAATAATGGTTAGAATGCAAATGTGGTTTCAGCTAGACGGTGCACCCGCGCATTTCTATAAAGTCTATAAGAAAGCTCTCAGTACTACATTCCCTCAAAAACAGATAGGACGACATGGCCCTATCTGTTTGTAGCCACCAAGGGCGCCCAACCTTACTAGCACAAACTTTTTTATGGAGCTAAAGAACAAGTTTATAAAGTGCTTCTGACAACTAAAGATAACATAAAAACTCATATTCAAAATGTCGTTGAGAAAATAAATCCAAATCCAAAGGTTCGACCGTGTATTAATAACGAGTAATTTGTTGTTTCGTTTTATGAGATGTTATTATTTCTTAGTGTTTTTTGTAAATTGTTATGTAACCACGGTATCTAAAAAAATGCTTTTGTTTGTCCAAAATTCAAAAAAATTTGATTTAATCGAAAACTAGACAAAATAGGTATAGAACAATGTAGTATCAGATTAAAGGTAATTTAACGGCCTACTTAAATCCGCCAAAAAATAAAAGGGTTCCCATTTAAAAATTTTGAGTTTTTGGTAATTTTAGAGTGCCAAGTTTGTCAATTTTTTTTGAACAGCCTGTATGTTATATCAAACCTTTTCATGCAGGCACACCTTAAATGAGGCTTCTATTAAAATCTTGCAAAAAATGGCGGCAAGATAATTTACAATTAACGAGATTTTGGCATTCTTATCAGTGATAGCAACTATCATTTTTTAACTTCAAGTGTAAATAACGGTTAGAGATAGATACAAAAGATGTTATACAAAAAGTGTTTAGAATAATCCGTAAAATGCGAATATGCAATAATATATAGAGTATCCCATTTAAAAAAATATGTTTTTGACGTGTAACTTTTTTTAGAACACTCTGTATATCAGAAAATATTTTTAAAATGTGCTCTCTAAAGATCTACATTTTTGTGTAAAAGCGCCTTTTGATTATAAACAAACCGTAACTACGTAATGGACCGAGGCGGTCTTAGTGCCCCACCCTGTATATACAGTTTTTTGTTATTTTTAAAAAAACAAACAAAAAACTGTTTTTTGCGGCATTTTTAAGACAGTCACGTGATAGTTTTACGTGATAAAATTGGTATCAATGTCGGCCATTTTTAATCACGTGATTTTCACTTAGTAAAGTTGATAAAAAAATAAAACGTTGGTATTTTAATAGGCGATAAGAAACTCAAACAGTAATTAATTATTTAATCCATTTAATAAATTGTTAGGTAGATTAATTCGGATGAGCAAACAGAAAAAGAAGATTAAAAACAGGCACTAATTGCAGGATAAATAACCTGCTAACAGGCTAATCTGTTCAATCCGCTTATCACAAAAATCCCTAAAAACTGCCAACTAATTAAACCAATCATTCCCGAGATTTTCAGTTATCCCACTTCTGACTTGTGTAAAATAAATAAAAAAAAATTGTATTATAATAACAGAAATGATATAGCCTTGCATAAAAAATCTCCTCCCGTTTGTGAAGCTTGTTCTCCTTCAAAACATTCATTTATTCGAATCGAGAAGGCTGAGAATAAATTTAAAAGTAACCCGAGAAGTCTGTACTTAAAAACTACCTCTCGATTTAGGTCTCGCACAACAATCTACCCTCTATCTCACTTACTCACATTACCACAATATCCCTCTCTTTGTTCGACTTTTTACGATAACGACTCGTTCCATCTCTGTTTGTTCAACAAAGTCGTGTTGTTTTGTCCTTGTCGCGTCATTGCCCCAGGCCTACTCGATCCTTTTATGTTACGAAACAGCTTGCTGCGATGCGGTCTTACACCAATGAATTAATATGGTCCCGTACACTGTAAACAATCGGGAATTTTCGTACGACGATTCTAAACGATGTTACACAACTTTCATAATAACAGTGTAGACTCGAACCAATGATTAGTGGGGTGACTGGGCTGTATATTGAACGGTTATGACGTTTCAGACGTGACGTCATCACTATACTTATCAAAAATTTCCTGAGGTTGGCACAATGTTAAATGGAAATAGCGCGACTCATTTAATGCATTATTCATCGATGGGTGGCTTGTCGTCTAAGCTTGGGTTGATTATTTGGAACTGGCTGATGTTGGGTCAATTACCATATTGGCTAGTGAGTTGATGTTCACTTGTTATTGTGGTTGGATTATTAACGCTGATCGATACGTACACAGGAAGTGGTTCCGGTTAGGGAATTTCGATACAGAAGGTTGGCAATACAGGGAAAAGAATTTCAATTTTATTACGTTTTTATTTCAGAAAAAAACAATATTATCAACATTTACCGGTCAATGTTGTTAATTTGATTAAAAATAACAATTTTCTGGTGTTTTATTAACATTCTAAAGTTCTTGAGATACAAATAAAGCGATTTAACCAAACTTATTTCTGTTTAGGCAATAGAGAGCGCCAAAGTTAGACTCTAAAATTAGTTTTTTACTAATAACTTTTTAAATAATTGATCGATTTTAATGTAATTTAGTACAGATGTAGTACTATTAAGACTACATATTATGACATAAGTACTTTCTTTTATTATTTTTTTACTCAAAAAAATTTTTTAAAAAACAACATAAATTGAAAAACAAGACTCAAAAAGGACTTAAAAATTGATAACTAGAAAAAGAAAAAGAATTTATCAACTAAAAAACAGGAAATACTAAAAAACCAAGTTTAGACAATAGATAACAACTGATAACAGAATTATAACCCAAAAATTAATTATTACAAAATATAAATATAACAAAAATTGTGGAAATAAAGCAACTGCTGATTTTTGAAGACAATATAAAGCGATTTATCACAACTTACCTCTATACCAAGATGCACCGTTTAGCAACTAGAGGGCGCCAAAGTTAGAGATTAATAGTCATTTTTATACTTTAAACGTAAATATCTCGAAAACGGTACGTTTTAGAAAAAATTTGTGCTCCTACTTTTTTATTCAGAATACATAGGCGTATCTATTTTTGCAACAAAAATTAGGTGTCAATCTGACAAAAAATTTGATAATTACTAAAAATGTACGATAAAAATGCTCAACCAAAAATTAAAAAACTTTAAATTTTGATAATATCAAAAAAAAGATGACGTTTAATTTTGTTTATGTACCGAATTTTGTAATAATCGGTCAAGCAGTTTTTGAGATTTTTTAAGAAATGTTTTTTATACCCGAGTTTGAGAGCTTGTAATTTTGTTATCACTGCAGATAAGACAAAAACTTTGTGCGGATTTTTGGTGCTCTATGTCGGGTTAAAATTTTGTTTTATGCTTTTGAATCATCCCCATACACTTAGCGCTTACGAAGAAAACATTAACAAAATTATAAAAATAAACCAAAAAGTTTTTGTGAAGCAGTTCTTAATTTTTTTGTAGCAATTGTTTTATTTCGTCTGTCTTTATTTAAAAAAAATTTTTTTTTGGATACTTTTATTTCTTTTTTTCTTTAAATAGGATTTTTTTCTCTTTTTTTATCGTAGGTACATAGTTTTTTTTACATTTTTTTAATCTAATCGATTTTAAAATTCTTTTTAATTAAATATTTTTTTGTTTTTTTAGAATCATTTTCTGATTTTTTACGTTATTGGTTTTAGTCTTTATTCCTTTTAGTCGTTGTTTTTTTGTTTTTCTACAGTCTATTATTGTTCTTTATACTTTTCTTTGTGTCTATCTTTTTTTATTATTTGCTTTAAGTTCTTCTGTGTCTTTTACTGAATCTGTTTTTTGTTTGCCTTTTTTTGAATGTTGTTTTCAGTCTCTCTTTGTTCTTCCAGAATCTACTTTTGTTTTTTACTTGAACACAGTTTTTCTTTTTTTTACTGGCAGTTTCTGTAATGTTTTTTTTTCTATGGTCTATATTAACGACTTTTTGACACTTGCTTTTGTTTTTTCAAAATATTTTTTTTCTTTTTTTTAACGCAGTTTCATTTTTACTTAATTTGTTTTTAGTTGTCGTTTTTAAATTCTTTTTTTACTTTTGCTTCCTAATTGTTTTTCAAAAATGGTAAAAAATAAAAACAAAAAAAATTAAAAATGGTTGAAATTCGTTAGTTGATAAAAAGAAGACCGAAATAAAATTCCTGAAGAACAAAAATCGTTTTTTTAGAAGAATTTTGTAAACTATAAGTGGTTAGAAATAAGAAATTCTAGAAAAAACAGAAAGACGTCGTGTGGGCAAAAAAAATACAATAGAAGATTTGAGAACAAACAGAAAAGTTCTAAGAAGAACTAATAAAATAATAATCGAAAGAAAACGAGAAAGAATTTTTTAGAAAAGCAATAAATAGTTTAAAAAAGCGATAATTGGAAGCGAAAAAAGAGTCAAAAAAAGTTTTAGAAAAATAAAAAACAATTTTAAAGAAACTCGTTTGCAAAGAAAAACAGAACTGCAAAAACTTCGTCTACAAAAAAAAAATAGGTAATTTTTAGAAAAAGAAGAAGAAAATAAAAAACTGCGACAAAAAAGCTTCTTTAAAAAACAAAAACTAGAAAAACGAGTTTTAAAATCTTCTGGAGGGTATTAAAATCAGAAAAATGCGAAAACCTAGGTGTATTAACTGTGATATAAGACATGTTATATTAAAAAGAAGAGACAAACAATTTTTTAGAAAAAACCGATGTTTATGAAATAATTTTGTAAATTCTAGAAGCTGACGCAGTGACGTCATTCTGTTTTTCAGTAAACTAAAAGCGAAGTTGAAGACGCGTAGATTTGAGAAGAGTCGCGACTCTAACCTTGGCTCTATATAAGTGAGCGATAAGTCACACGGACACACAAAACACAACAACAAAACTTCGATTTGAAGAAAATTTATTGATAGCACAAACAAATTTCTGAGTTTGGCGCTCTCCAGCTTCTAAACTTGTAATTTCGGATTTTTTTTGTACACTTTGTATACATTTATGTAGTCATTCTGTATATGTATTAGTAAAGCCACCAGCAAGTAGTACAAAGGACGATTAAAATGATAAAAACCCTTATATATTTTTTGTCGATTAAGCAAGTAATACGGGTATTAAACTCCCATTTTTTTTCTCACACTCTTTATTACCTAATTACAATTATAATTACTTAGAATTGGATGTCACAACATTCTTTTTTTTGTTTACTGATAATAAACACCTATACATGGCGATATTTAGGGGTTGGCGCCCTCAATTGTATTGTATGCAAATCGCGGCCTACTACAAACAAGTGCAAGTGGGGTGGAAATTGACATTGTAATTCCTATTTATATAATTTTAATTATTTTAACGGAATTTAAATAAAAAAATAAATATTTAATTTGTTAAATGACAGTCCGGTTTTAGGTTGGCAACAAGTGACAAACAGGAATTTAAGTTGGTGACGGCATATATGACAGTATTTTAAAATTATTTATTAAGCGTTTCTTGAAAATTGTTATAATTAAAAATAATTATTAATTAGAGTGCAATTAGGCCGTAATTAAAGAAAACGTTTTGCATAATTTATTCAGTAATAACAGAGCAAACAAAACAGTCGTTGATATTTAAATGATTTATTTATTATTTAAAAACCAGACTATAACTGATTTTGACATTTCAATATTTTAAATATTCATAGAGTGCTATGAAAATTCTTTCAGATATTTATCACGTGACGTCATAAAATTCGACAATGTTGCCAACCTGAAACTATGTGTAAATACCGACATTTACCACTCAAATTCCGTCTCCACTCGCGCGTTACCAACCTGACAATAATTCAAACTTGAATTCAATTGTAGAGCGTTCGAATACGAGCACACAATCCGCTACTAAAATTTCTGTCAAAAGGTAAAATTTGACAGATTGGAAGCCTCAAAGTTTCTACTTTTTTTATTTTTGAGAAATTAGCAGCTGTTTTAAGACAGGATTTAGTGGACATGCGTTTGCGACCAATTCATAAGCAGCTACTTACCTTGAGTACAAATTATTATCGATACAAACCATTTAATTGTTTAAAATTTTAGATTTTTTGAAGTGTTGCCAACTCACTTATTTACTCGTTTAAAATTTGAGATTTTTTGCCAGTGTTGCCAACCTTAATGACACTTATATACAAGATTATTATCACTTTTTGTTACTGCTTTATAAAATTGAACAATGTTTGCATTTCTTTTGAAAATAACCGAAAAATAAAAAATTGGTAGTATTGTATTTGATTTTTTATTGTCATGGCAACTAACTTTTAGAGAATAAAGAAAGCTAGTAACTTGATCCTTTAGCATTATTTGAGCTAACTTCATCACATAAAATACAAAACACAATTTATAATACGTTTTCATTCCATCACATTTTGATTGGCCAGAACATAAACAATGGAAACACAGTTGATTCTTAATTATAATATTGGTAGTACTGTTTGTCACATTGCAAAATGCGAACAGTTGGTATAAACTAAACTTTAAATCGAATTTTTGCAAATTTAGGTTGGTAGCAATGACTTTACAAATTTTCGGTTAATAAAACTGTCAAATAATGTCACATTTTACGTCTTTGACTAACTGAAATATCACAAACAGTTGGCTACAATGTTCCAGATTTTGTTTTTTGATAGATAATTTGCAGTTAGGTAATATTGGTAACACTGTTTTTAATTTGTTGTTATGGTAACAAATACAAGCAAAACTGTGTCTTGTTATAACGTATTTGATTGGCTTCTGACATTCAAGGTTAGTGACGTCACACGTTTTCAGTCAATCACACTTCGAATTCGAATCACGTGACACTGTCAAAAGTTTTCAATTGTTTATAAAGTTTATAGCATTTTTAAAACACATCTATTTACTAGCTAGACAAGAAATAAATAATTTGTTTCTAGTAATAATTATAAATTATTTAAAAACGTTGGCAGCAATGTTAAGCTATCACGCACTAAAACTCAACACTACTGCACATATTTCAGATTTTTTTATAACAGTTTCAACAATTACCTAACAGTTTTACAAGAAAAAAATTAAAGTTGGCAACATTGTAAGTTCACAAGTTTGAAACTTTATTTTATGACAGATAAATTTGTTGAGTTATAAATATTATATTGAACAGTTGGTAGCAATGTCAAGCATTACAATCGGCTTTTTTACTCACCAAAAAAAAAAATATATGACAGTCAAGATCAGTGACGTCACACACAATCAATCAGAAATCGGCTTTAAAATCGCGTGACGTCTTTCTTTTAAATGTTGCTGTCAAAACTTTACTTTTATAAGTTGTAATCGAGGTTTTAATCAGAAGACAGTAGTTGCCAACTGTGTAAATACAAATTTAATTTTTTTACAGAGATATTATTATAATATTGGTAATATTGAATTTGATTAGCTAATATATATTCTGCGCTACAAGAAATGCAAGTTAGTTTTGATTGATCGTAAATGAACAGTTGGCAACAATGTTGAATCAATTATGAATGAAATTCCAATCACGTGATGCGTCCTCTGTCAAAAATTAGCAATTGTTTCTGTAAATAACACACATGTTTCACAATTTATTTTTTGGTAGATTATTCTGACATAAACAGTTGGCAGCAATGTTATTAGACTCGAATTTATCACAAACGGCAGTGACGTCATATGTGTCTAATCGAATTTCAATCACGTGACGAGGCTTTTTTCAACTTTTAATGACAAAGATAATATATTTTGTCAATTATTTTATTATAATATTGGTAATACTGTAATATTCGATTATATGTATTTATATCTATTTTTCTTTTCAGTTTTTCATATTTTAGACAAGGCGTAGGCGAGGCTTTGTAACCAAGCAATGCATTAATTCTGCTATTTGATAAAACGGCTCTAAATTGTCTGCTTTACTGCTTAGTCAGTAAAATTGTCACTAACATGTGATGTTTACTGACAATCGGCGATTTTTTCATTTTGAAACATTTACATTGATTTTATAAAACCAAAATTGTACAAAATTCTGGATAGTTGAAATGTTGTGAATGTTAATAAATTATGAAAAATCATATTTTTTTGTTATCGCTAACACTGTTTTCGTTACCAATTTTCAAAATATTATAAGCAAAAGCAGTCAAATTTGCCCAAAAATTGTTCTACCCTTTCGGCGGTTGGTATTGTGCAAAGTCAACATATAAAAATAAAATTTACAAATAAAAAATAACAAGCTATTTTGGCTTCTAATAACTAAAATTCTCGAAAAAAAACAGTTTTTATTAAAATTCAGATTTTTCCGCAGTTTTGCCGTTTCGGCATCTCTTGCTAGTTTTATTTACAAATCAATGTCTCAAATAATTGTCTCAAATGTTCTAATAAAATAGATTCGCTGTGGGCTTTATGTCCTTGGTGCTTTGATTTGAAAGAATTTATCTCGATTCGCGAACATTGCAAACACTTTTTTCTCCCGTTTTTTGGTTGTTGCGTCAAATTTGACCTCCCCTTTTTCACCTTATCACCGGATTTAGTCAGTCTTTGTTAAGTGGCCGTGCAATCAACACGTAAAAACCTATTTAATTTGTTTAAATAAATGAAATTAACGCGTTTTCGGTACAGTTTCTTGTGAGACAATGTGTACAGATTTTTGAGGTGAGTTTATTTATAATTTTTGTAATTTTTACGTAAAAACAAAACATTTTTTTTTAAATGTTTAAATCATTCTTTTGTTTATTAATTTGTTGTTGCAGTTTATGTAATTCAGTGACTCATTTTTCATTTATTTAAGACACAAAAGTGGTGCGATGTGATGGCGATTGATGGCATAACAGAGGCCACTTTTTATCGCTTTTTTTATTTTGTAAATTTATCGATATCTTTCTTTGTTTCAGCCAGTAGTGCAACAACTCGAAAACAAGACGCATCACAGCCACTCAAAAGCTAAGTACTTTTATTTATTATTAATTATTAAACGGAATTATTGCGGTTTTGTTTAAACAAATACATTTTTAACATTTTAAAATACCAAAATAACACAGAGATAAACAATTTTAGTTATCTATTATCACTATTTGTAATTGATGTTATAATAAACACGCGTTTTATTTAAAGTCCTTTTCCACCCCCTTTAAAAAAATAAATAAACGTTATAAAGTAAATTCCTTTCGTTTTATTGGGGTTTGGGGGGTAGGTTCCAAGGACATCGCTGGAAATCCGGATAAAGGTAGGTCCGAAAGAAGCAGAGGGATAAATCGCCACATAAGGCAGAAGAAGAAGCACCAATAATTTCAGGATTAAAGGTGGGTTCGAAAGAAGCAGAAGGAGGGAATTTGCCGCATATCAGGTGCTTTAAATTAAGACTGTATTATTGTAATATTATTTTGTTATAAAATTGTTTATCTCTGTTCTTCAATTAATTTATTTTATTTCAGATAATTATCACAGTTGAAGGAAATAATTTGTAAATTCAATTTTTTTCTAGTTTTAATGTTTAAACAATTGTGGAAAATCAAGTTTTTAAAAACAATCTTGATAAAAAATTTTTGTTAGTAACTGCTGATGTTATTTCCTGTTATCACAATTTATTGTTTATTTATATTTTTATTAATTTACTGTTCAGTTTCAGATAACGTTTCTGAAATAACCCACTCCAGAGTACAGATTGTCCAGACTATCCAGAGTATCCAGAGTGTGCATTAACAACGCCTTCCTTACTTAAAAGTCAGATTTTCTCTATTATTATTTTTTAAAATACTCATTCAGTTCGCGAATTTAAACATTATTTTCCAAAATTTTCAAAATAAGTTAAAAGAGAGATCAACAATTTTTTTTGCATTTTTATTTATTTATCAGATTAACAGAAAACGAAATATCTGAGTGTAATTATGCGTGAAATTCACAGAAACTGTCTTTTCTTAAAACATCGCACAGTGAGAACAAAAAAAGCTGAATTTGAATTAGCTGTGCTCTCCTTGCTTTTTCAAATAAGAGAATACAAAAGTGACAGACCAAAACTTGCTCTGATTCTGTTAATTTTTGTTCGCACAGTAATTCAAAAATCGAGACTTTTAAAAATTTAAATTTGCTACTAGATGACGTCAAAATAAAATTGATATTTTTGTTGCTTATTGTCGTATTAGCAAGACTGCAGAGATTCTTTTAACAACAATTTTTTGATTACTATTTATGCTTTACTACACATTATAGCTTTAAATATAAAAACAACAACTGACAATTTATCAGAAGAACTTACTGATAGGAAAATTGGGACATAATTTGAACACATTTTTTAAATTAAACAATTCGCTATTTTATCAGTAGCAGTTTCATTGAAACCTTCTTGTAATTAAATTAAATTTTATTTTATTTTTTAAATTTATTTGTTCATTTGCGTAATTTTCTTTAAACGTTCCATCAAAAATATAAATTTGTTGTTTGGTACAGCGCATAAGGTACATATAAATACATCTATTTGTGTTTTATTTATCCTTTTCCCTCATTACCTTTTAAAAAACATAAATAATATTTCAAAAGTACTTCCTTTCTTTTATTTTTTTGGCGGAGACGGGGGGGTTTAGGTTCCAAGGACATCGCTGGAAATCCGGATAAAAGTAGGTCCGAAAGAAGCAGAGGGATAAATCGCCACATAAGGCAGAAGATGAAGCACCAATTTCAGGATTAAAGGTGGGTTCGAAAGAAGCAGAAGGAGGGAAGAAGTTAGCCATCAGTTACAACAGCAAAAATGACTTTATTACGACTTTTTAATTATGTATTTGTAATTTTTTTGATAGAATATAGTTTATAGTTTTGCTAAAATTGTTGATCTCTGCTTTAATTTGTAAATTTTTTACTTAATGTTTTGTGTTTGATTTTACGTAATTTGTTTTTATTTTATTCTTTTTCTGAAATTTGTTTTTTATGTATATCAAGTGTGTTTTAACAATTTTTCTGTTCTAGGTTTTAGTAATTTTCCTGTTTCAGGTGTTAACAATTTTTCAGTTAATCGAATTTTAATATTTCTTCTTTCAGGTTTTTGTAATTTTTCTGTTCCAGATGTTATTTCCTGTTTTATTATAATTTTTTTTCTAGGAATGTAACTATTGTATTTTAGATTTTCGTAATTTTTGTGTTTCAGGTTTTTGGTATTTTTTTGTTTCAAGTGTTGACATTTGTTGTAAGCACCAGCTACGTTCTTGTTTTTATATTATATAATTTTTTTGTATACTTAGTTAAATAAAAATTATATTTTTTATAAAACTTAGCTTTGTTTTTATAATTTATTGTATTTAGAACAGGCACTTATTTATTATATTATCAGTTGTAATTATTACAAGAAATAAAAATCAGTTGGTAACAATGTCATTGTATTTAATTTATTAATGACGCCACATTATTTTCAATCAACCAGAAATCGAATTTCAATCATATGACTTCTTTATCTGTCAAAAAATAGCAATTGTTTCTGTAGATAACGTAAATAACACAGACATTTCAAAGTTTTTCTTTTATAAACATAAACAGTTGGTAGCAATGTTATTAGACTGGGATTTATCACGTATAAAAAACGCCAATGACGTCACATAAATCGAATTCCAATCACGTGACGAGTCTTTTAAACTGTAACATAACTACAAACATTCATTTTTTATCAAATTCTTTATTATTTTTGTCGCATTCCAGGAAATAAAATTAGTTTTGTTTGGTTTTTGATCATAAACAAACACAGTTGGTAACAATGTCATTGTATTTATTAGTGACGTCATATTTTTTCAATCAACCAAAAACCGAATTTCAATCACGTGACGCGTCCTGTCAAATCTCCGTTTTATGATTGGTCGGAATACAAACAGTTGGCTACACTGTATACTTAAATACAGGGATTTCACACATTTTTACAGATAATTTTGAGTTACAAACATCGTAATATTGAGCAGTTGGCAACAATGATATTGAATTTATTTCATACAATCCACGATACACTTACACCGGTATGTTCCTTAGCTGATTCAGTTAAGCGAATCTTGCGCATGACGTCATCTGCGAAGCAAGCACGCTCAAACCTGCTTACTCTTCCTGTAAAATGCTTCATTTCTGAGAGAAAAATCTCCTTTCAAACACGTTCGTAGTACCTACCGTAATAATATAAACGAAATTGCAGTGTATTTAAGATCTCTGTAATTAATACTTATTAATTAGATAAAATGCCCGGTTGTGCTGTAGCTTGCTATAAGAATTACAATCGCAACACAAATTTTACAATACCTCCATTGTATTTTGTTTTTTATATTCCTATGCGACATATTACCATACGTTTGGGATATAAACTCATTTACAAGATGTTAATATTAACTGAATTCCCTATGTCGTGCATGAAGATGGCACATATTTTGCTTCGAATGTGACGTCACACGATGCGCAATAGCATACCGGTGTAAGTGTATCGTGATACAATCACAAATCGAATTTCAATCATGTGACATCTGTCAAAAAATAGCAATTATTCTGTAGATAATATAAATAAATAAATAATACAGACAGATAGTTTTCTCAATTATAAACAGTTGGTAGCAATGTTATTATTACGCGTAAAAAACGATAGTGACGTCACTTGTTTTAAATCAATCATAAATTGAATTCCAATCACGTGACGAGTCATTTAATCTAACTACAGACATTCATTTTTTATCAAAATTCTTATTATTTTTGTAGCCTTCCAAGAAATGCAATTAGTATTGTTCAGTTGGTAACAATGCGTTTCCATTTAATTAATGACGTCACATGTTCCCAATCAATCAGAAATCATCATCCCATCACGTGCCCTTTCATCTGTCAAACCCGTCGAATATCTTCCGTCGCCTATTACGCTCGTAAAAATTTTTACCAGTGTATTCGTTCTCGTTATTCCACAAAAGCTGGCCGAGCGTAGAGAGACCGTCGGTAGAACGTTTATATACCTGAAATATATAAGGGGAAAATAAATACATAGCGCTTATATACCGGTCGCTTTCTCTCTCGCACCCAGCTGTGTACAGAAACAGAAACGCATCAGTCTGTCGAGTGAGATCGTGGTGTGCTGTGAGTTGTTTTCCGTCGTGTGAAAAACCGCCGCCGTTGCCGTCACCGTTCTTCATTAGCGGCCACCACCACCCTCCGGTGCTTCCACATTGTTTTCAAGCCGCCCCAAACAGTCTAAATCGCCAAAAAACGAAATGTGCGTATGTTGAGGTTAGGTGTGTCGATAAGGACGAGATTCGTATGAGCCGGTGCGATTTGCTTTTGTTTTCTCGGTATTACTTAACGTGTGGATTTGGGGTGCATTGAAATGACCACTGACGTACTATTAAAACAAAAAAGATACGCGAAAAGTGACCCATTGGATTATTTTGCGAGGATTTAAAAGGGGATAAATCGGTGAGTTTTCAGTTTTTACGAATTTGTATCACACGTGACCGGTTTTTTTATTATTAAGGGTTAGTTTTGTTTTAGTTTTGTTAAGTTGGTACCTTACAATACCGGCATTTTGACAGATAGTGTTAGGTTAGGGGTGGCACTGTGGGGACCGGAAGTTGCAGCACGCAGGTACTCACAAGACAAGGGTGGTTCAAAGAACGTTTTTAGGTTAGGTAACGGTTTTACCAAGTGGTTGCTTGGGGCTTGGGGGGCGCAAAATTCTATTTTTTATGTTGTGCTAGACGTTATGTGATACTCTGTCTGATTTCACTGCTTGTTCGTTGTTTATGTTTTTGATCAGATTAGATAACAGAGACATCAAAAATGTATCCAGAGACTAAAGAATTCTAGTGATTGCTGGGTCTCTCTTCGAAATTTGATAATTATAGAGACAGTTTTTCGTCACTTAAGACGATTTTTTCGTATTTACAATAACAAAAAAAAAACAAATATTTATATGTAGAGTGTTCTGAATTATCACTCTAAAATACCTGTTTACGTCGCTCTATATTATATAATAATAGTAATGACAAAAAGACTTTTTTTAAAGGTTCTAAAACCTTATAAAATAGTAGAAAGAACATTTGATAAACAAAAAAGAGAAGGAAGAAGGAATACAATTAGAGTAGTACAGATGACACAAGGATAAAGAAAAGGGTTTTAAGAGACGAAATTTATTGGTATTTGCTGGAAAATGTAAGGACGAAATTCGTAGAATTCTTTCGGAAGGTTCAAACAAAATATTAGATGAAACCCGAATGTCCGAACTTCTATTTTAAAAATTGACTGGACCGGACATTTCCGTGTAGATTTTCTGGAAAAAAAATCTTTTTGTATTTGCTTTTTTTACGTCAGATTACAGAGAATTTGAGAACAAGGTGCTTTTGTCACTGATTATGAAATTCATTTTTATATATTTTTTATAGTTTTACTATCTTACAGAGTTCCCAATTTTACTGAAACTGTCGCTTGTTGTTTCTAATTTCTATAAACTGTCGCCTGCGGCTCCTAATTTTATGATATTTTTCTTTGTGGTTTTCAGTTTCTATAAAACTCTCGTCTAAGCTTCCAAATGAAACTGTCGTCTGTGGATTGAGAGCCAGTAGCGACAGTTTGATTAAATTTGGCAGTTAAAGAATAATTATATTTAAAAAATTGCGACTTGCAGGGGACAGTTTCATAAACTGTCGCATGCAGCTTTTAATTTATGTTAAAAACTATCGTTTTTAGTAAAACTGTCGTCTACAGTTCTCAAATTTAATGAAACTGTCGTCTTCGGCTTCTTATTTTAATTAAACTGTCGTCTGCAGCTTCCAAATTTGTATTAAACTTTGCGTATTCAAATTCTTATTTACGATTAATTAAGAATCTTATGGGCTGATTTCAAGTTGAGATAATACCGGTAGTATCGCAAATTTTAATGTTTTTCCATGACAACAGCGAATCACAACCTCGAATTTGTTTATGTTTCCATGGAAACGAAGATACTACCGGTACTGAAATCAGCCTCTTAGAGCACAGTTTTTATAAAAATTAGAATTTTGGGTCGACAATTTAATTAAAATTAAGAGCCGGAGGCAACTGTTTTATTAAATTTTGGAGTCGCAGACGACAGTTTCTTAAAAATTAGGAACCGTAGGCTACAGTTTTATCAAATTTCGAAGTTGCAAAGACAATTTCATAAAAATTACGAGCTACAGGTGACAGTTTCATAAACGGTTTTTTGTTTATGTAAAACTGTCATCTGCAGCTCTCAATTCTAATGAAATTGTCGTTTGCAGATTGAGAGCCGGTGGCGACAGTTTTATTAAAATTTGGAGCCGTAGAGCTGTAGTTTCTACAAGCTGCAAGGACAATCTTATAAAAATTTCGAGCTCCAAGCGACAGTTTCATTAACTGTCGCATGCGGCTCTCGATTTTTATAAAACTGTCATTTGCTGTAAAACTGTCGCTTGCGAATTCCAAATTTAATCAAACTGTCGTCTCGAGCTCAAAGCTTTTATTAATCAGTCTTCCACATCTTATTTAGGAATAATTAGAAACCGTAGACAATAGTTTTTATAAAATTAGAATTATTGAGTGACAATTTAATTAAAATTGAGAGTAGGTGGCGACAGTTTTATTAAATTTGAAGGTCACAAGGACAATTTCTTAAATATTTCGAGCAACAGTCATCTCCGGCTCTAAATTTTAATAAAACTGTCGTCTCAGTCTTTAAAATCTTATTAAAGAATAAGTAGGAACCGTAGATGACAGTTTCTTACAAATCTAAAATTCTATGATTTAGTAAAAATAGAAAACCACGCAGCCCACAGTTTTTATAAAACATGGAATTTTTAGGCAACCATTTAATTAAAATTGAGAGCTGGTGGCGACAGTTTTGTTAAATTTTAGACAGTTTCTTAAAAATCGGGAGCTGCAAGCTATATTTTGATATATTTGGCTTCAAAAATTTTGAGATACAGGCAACAGTTTTATAAAGTGAAACTGTTTTTGTTCTGTCATGTTTTAAATTGAATCTTTGCTCCTACTTTTTAATTTTTATGAAACTGTTGTCTCCGGCTCCCAATTTTTATTAAACTATCATTTGTGTCTTCTGAATCTTATTTAAAAATAATTAGGAACTGTAGACGACAGTCTCTTACAAATTAAAAAGCTTATGGGCTAATTTTAAGTTGAGATTCTACTGGTAGTATCGCAAATTTTAATACGTTTTCATAACAACAACCAATAACAACAACGAATTATTTAAATTTTCTATAGAAACGAAAATACTACCGCTATTATCTCAACTTGAAATTAGCTTATTATTCTTAAATGAGAATTGGAAACTACGCACCTTACAGTTTTTATAGAAATTAAGATACTCAGGTGAAAGTTTAGTTAAAATTGAGAGCCGGAGGCGTTTAATTAAATTTTGGAGCCGTAGACCACAGTTTTTTAAAAAAATAGGAGTTGCAAGCTACAAATTGGTTAAATTTGGGAGCTGCAAGGAAATTCTACAAGAATTTCGAGCTACAGGCGACAGTTTTATAAAATGTCGTGTAAGGCTTTTAATTTTTATGAAACTGTCACTTGCGGTTTTTAGTTTTACTGAAGCTGTCGTCTATGGCTTCCAAATATAATGAAACTGTTGTCTCTGGCTTCAAGTTCTTATAAAACTGTCTTTTGCGTCTTTTATAACATATTTATGAATAATTAGGAACCGTAGACGACAGTTTTTCACAAATTGGAAACCGAAAAAATTAGGATTTGTAGGCGACAGTTTTATTAAATTTTGGAGCTCTAGTCGACAGTTTCTTAAAAATTAGGAGCCGCAGACAACAGTTTGATTAAATTTAGAAGGTGCAAGGACAATTTCATAGAAGATTTGAGCTACAGTCGCATTCGGTTCGTAATTTTAGTTAAACTGTCGCTTGTTGTTTTCAATTTTAATGAAACTGTCACTTGCGGTTCTAGTTTTAGTCAAACTATCATCTATGGCGTCCAAAACGAAACTGTCGTCTCTGGCTTCAAATTTTTATTAAAATATCGCCTGCGTCTTCCAAATCTCAAGGCGACAATTTTAAATTTAAGAGCTGGGAGCGACAGTTTTGTAAAATTTTGGAGTCGTAGACGACAGTTTTTTGTAAATTAGGAGCTACAGGATACAGTTTGATTAAATTTAGAACGTGTAAGGACAAGTTTGTAAAAGTTTTGAGCTACAGCCGCTTGTAGTTTTTATGAAACTGTCTTCTCTGGCTCTAAATTTTAATTAAACTGTAGTAAACTGAAGAATAATTAGAAATCGTAGACGACAGTTTCTTAAAAATTAGGAACTGCAGGCTACAGTTTGATTAAATGTGGAAACTACAAAGACAATTTTATTAAAATTTAGAACTGCATGGGACAGTTTCATGAACAGTAGCGTACAGCTATCAATTTTTGTTTAAACTGTCGCTTTTAGCTTTCATTTTTTATGTAACTGTCGCCTGCGGCTTTCTATTTTATTTAAATTATCTTCTGTGGCTTTCAGTTCTTATTTAAGAATAATTAGGAATTGTAGGAGACAGCTTCTTACAAGTTAAAAATCTATTATTAAATAAGAATTGAGAGTAGTCTAGCTGACAGTTTGTTTTATAAATTTTCGAGGCTGCAGGCGACAGCTGTCATATCGTTCGGAATAATTTTTTGCTGACTAAAGTCACATTTTGATTTAGCAAAAAAATTTTTTTTTAGTAATTGAAGTTGGATTTTTAGTTTTATCTCCCACTTCTTATTTTTACTGTAGTGAGCCGGAACTCAGTGAATATAGTTTCTTAATTAAGTTTGTCAGTCAAAAAGTTTATTACAAATTTTGTGTATTAGCTGTTTCACAGCACTCATTTATTTATACTCCGCTGCGTGTCGTGTTTTAAATTAATTTCTCGTTATAAAATCAAAATAAATGTTTCGAATATTTTTACAGAAAAAAATGTCAAATATTGATTTTTTTAAGTAATCCTGAGATATTTTGAGTATTTTTTATTATTGATGTTTGTATAAAAAACTCTGAGTAGTAATATATCTCCTGAAACTTTTTGTCTTGTCCAACATGTATGCATAAATCATCTCTCTCCGATCCGATCAGTTTTCTCTTCTCCTCTTCGCAACAAGAGGGTAGCTTGAAGTCTGTACGATAAAACTTGAATCGGGTCGGTTTCGTCATACCGACGATATTTTACCCTTATATTATGGCTTTACACACAAAAGAGGATTCAGTTTGCTCGCTCGTTGCATCACTCGAGTCTACAAAGTCGATGATGTGTCTATATATGTAGAAGGTCATAGAGGGAGGTCCGAAACTTGATGGTATTTCAATGATAAAATCACGACATTGATATTCACTTTCTCACCATTTATACTCTGGTATAAAGATAGTCTTATTCTGAAATTAAAGATAAAAAAATACTCTTGATAAGCGCACTCAGATAACTATATTACGATTGTTTATTAAAAAATGATCTCAGAGATGCTGGGAATTGCAAAAAATAATTAATTTCACTTAAACCTGACGTGGCAGTACTAATGATAACACTACAACAGCAAAAGTATTTTAAATATTTTTAAAGCATTTAAATCGGAAATTTAAGGCTAAAAGAACACCTAAAGTTGAAATTGAGTCTATGACACCACTTAAATGTGTTATTAATACAGTTTTACGGCAGCTTTTTAACTAAAGCTGTGCTGTAGATTTACATAAAAAGCATTTATTTTTTTAAAACAGAAGCAAACTGATTGGTGAATTTACTTGTTTTTAGTAAATAAAAGACAAGATACAGTAAAAATGGACAAAAAAGCTAAAAGCTACAGCTTCAAAAAATTCTTAGCTTGACACTTATCAGAAACGTAGCGATAGAAGTCTTAAAAAAGTAGTAAAATTTTGATAAAATCTCGGTGACATTGTAGTTATTCGAAATTTGGTTTTACGGGGAAGTGGACGACAAGGCAAGAAAAAAAAAAAACTGTTTTATGAGGCCAACGTTTCGAATCCTTTATTGATTCTTCTTCAAGGCTCCTAATAAATGTCAGATTTGTTTGGCATGGTACCAATTCTTCCGGCGACCACTGGCCGAGACAAATTGGTACCATGCCAAACAAATCTGACATTTATTAGGAGCCTTGAAGAAGAATCAATAAAGGATTCGAAACGTTGGCCTCATAAAACAGTTTTTTTTTTTCTTGCCTTGTCGTCCACTTCCCCGTAAAACCAAATTTCGAATTTAATAAAAAAATGGACGTAATCCACCAAAATAATTGTAGTTATTATTACGTAACAATTATTATAGAATTACTAAGGCAGTAGCAATTACTAAAATTGCTAGTTGAGCTTAAAATTTTAGTTAGAGCATGCTTATAATAACATAATACGAAATTTTAGTAATTCATTACTCTCTCTCCTCTAGTCCTGGTCTTGCTAGAGAAATCGATTTCGAATTGGAACTAAATGATCAGTTTTGCCAACACTGATAATCTCATTTCGTTTAGATTCACTTAACTGAAGGGAGTTTTTATAGTGATTACTCTAAGGGTTTAAGAAAAAAAATCGATAATACAGAATGCTGTAATTTGACGTTTCATTTGTTACCAACATTAAACACAAAACGACACTAGATTAAAAAGAAGAAACTTTTTTTTATTTTTTTCTCCTTTTAAAGTTGATCTACACTGTATGTAACAGGTGAGAGAGAAAAAATAGTCTTTAGAGAAGACCGGTAAATTAATGTTTTTGTAATGAATACGTTTTAAAGTTAATTTGAATTTCATTGAATATTTGCTGTTTGAGTAAAATATGGAAATAAGAGAAATACGAAATGGAAATTAAGAGAAAAACTGTTTAAAAACAAAAAAAAATTCGTCTGTATCAGATCGAATGTATAGTTTCTTGAATAAATCACAACTTCTCTTTCTCTCCCTTTTCTCTCAGCGAAAAAAAAAATCATCAAAGTGTCAGAACGTCAATAAAGTAACTTCTTCAGAGAAACCCCCGAGTTCGAAACACGAGAAATCCGTAAATGGATTTCGTATTCAGTGAACTCGAAAAGTACAAAGGTCAAACGTTAAAACACATTTAAATCTGGTCACAAAGAAGCTATCAAACAAAAAGAAAAAAATAGAGGGCTTGAGCGCGCTATTTTTGTTATTTTATAAACCAATCAGAAAGACGGGATAATTATGACAGTTTAAATTGAAAAAAACGGGTGGTAACACTGATAACGTCGTTTAATACCAATGGAGAGTAGGGATAATTATGACAATTAAAAAAAGGATTGGTAACACTGATAACGTTATTTAAAACCAATGAAAAGTAGGGATAATTATGACAATTTAAAAAAAAAAGGATTGGTAACACTGATAAAGTGATTTAAAACAGATTATGGGTGAGAATAATTATGACAGTTTAAAATAAAAAAACGGGTTGGTAACACTGACAACGTCATTTAAAACCAATGAAGAGTAGGAATAATTATGACAGTCTAAAAAACGGGTTGGTAACACTGATAACGTTGTTTAAAACAAATTATGACAGTTTAAAATTAAAAAAACGGGTTGGTAACACTGACAACGTCATTTAAAACCAATAAAGAGTGGGGATAATTATGACAATAAAAAAAAGAGGATTGGTAACACTGATAAAGTCATTTAAAACAGATTATGGGTGAGGATAATTATGACAGTTTAAAATAAAAAAAACGGGTTGGTAACACTGATAACGTTGTTTGAAACAAATTATGACAATTTAAAATTAAAAAAACGGGTTGGTAATGTCATTTAAAACCAATAAAGAGTGGGGATAATTATGACAATAAAAAAAAGAGGATTGGTAACACTGATAAAGTCATTTAAAACAGATTATGGGTGAGGATAATTATGACAGTTTAAAATAAAAAAACGGGTTGGTAACACTAACAACGTCATTTAAAACCAATGAAGAGTAGGAATAATTATGACAGTCTAAAAAACGGGTTGGTAACACTGATTACGTTGTTTAAAACAAATTATGACAGTTTAAAATTAAAAAAACGGGTTGGTAACACTGACAACGTCATTTAAAACCAATAAAGAGTGGGGATAATTATGACAATAAAAAAAAGAGGATTGGTAACACTGATAAAGTCATTTAAAACAGATTATGGGTGAGGATAATTATGACAGTTTAAAATAAAAAAAACGGGTTGGTAACACTAACAACGTCATTTAAAACCAATGAAGAGTAGGATTAATTATGACAGTCTAAAAAACGGGTTGGTAACACTGATAATTTTGTTTAAAACAAATTATGACAGTTTAAAATAAAAAAACGGGTTGGTAACACTGCTAACGTCATTTAAAACAGATTATGGGTGAGGGTAATTATGACAATTTAAAATAAAAAAACGGGTTGGTAACACTGACAACGTCACTTAAAACCAATGAAGAGTAGGGATAATTAAAAAAAAAGGTTGGTAACACTGATAACGTCGTTTAAAACAAATTATGACAGTTTAAGATAAAAAAACGGGTTGGTAACACTGACAACGTCATTTAAAACCAATGAAAAGTAGGGATAATTATGACAATTTAAAAAAACGGGTTGGTAACACTGATAACGTCGTTTAAAACAAATTATGACAGTTTAAAATATAAAAAAACGGGTTGGTAACACTGATAACGTCGTTTAAAACCAATGAAAAGTATGGATAATTAAAAAAAAGGGTTGGTAACATTGATAACGTCGTTTAAAACAAATTATGACAGTTTAAAATAAAAAAATGGGTTGGTAACACTGCTAACGTCATTTAAAAGCAATAAAAAGTAGGGATAATTATGACAATTAAAAAAAAAAAGGATTAGTAACACTGATAATGTCATTTAAAACAGATTAAGGCTGAGGATAATTATGACAGTTTAAAATAAAAAAACCTGATTAAAAACACTTATAACGTCATTTAAAACCAATGAAAATTAGGGATAATTATGACAGTTTAAAATAAAAAAAAATGGAGTGTGGTAACACTGATAACGTTATTTAGAGCCAATCATGAATGGGGATTATTATGATAGTTTAAAAAAAAAACTGGGTGTGGTAACACTGACAACGGTATTTAGAGAAAGCAAACGGAACGCCATCTGGCCGATACAATTGCATACATTTTGCATTGACTGGTCATGTGACAACATACGTTTTCTCTTCTAATTGATTGACACCCGGTATATAGACATGATGAGTCATACATGATGTGCCGCCGCCATTATTGAGGAAGGAGGGTGATTCTTCTGTTTGGATGTAGGTGAATATTCCCCCTATCGAATCGACACATATCTTTGCTTGAATGAAATGGAATTTTTTTGCGAGATTATAAAACAAAAATGATGACAAATAGAGGCACGTTATCAATCAGAAATTTTAATAGAGCTTAAAAGCTAGGGGAATGTCAGATTTAACTCGTGTAATAAATTGGTGGAGAAATTTTAAAATGGAAGGTGTTTAGGGAAAGCGCAGAGGGAGAGTTTTAATTAGAAAAAAATGAAGAAGGTTGGTAAATATAAAAAACTAGAAAAGAAGGGAAAAAAGAGGGGGCTACATGTGGAGAATAACGATTTTAAATTTGACATAATTATGACAGTCATAGTTTTTTTTGTATTGTTACAAAATGACCCAAATTATTTCTGTTTCAGGTATAAAAGAGTTCAAAAGTTAGAAAAATTCAAAATATTTCTAAAATCAGAAAACACACCTAGAATTCATGGTTTTTAGTAATCGTTTGAGACTCTGCAGGTTTCAGAAAATTTTTAATTCGATGTATCCATATTATTTTTAATTTGAATTTTGAGTTCAGAGTTAACTCAATTTGTATTATTCGTTTATTTACTTTTTTATTATTATTTGTATTATTATTTATATTAGCAAACCTCACCACCATGATTACGGTTTTCTTTTCTAAAATTGATTAACGTATTGGTTTAATTTTTTATATTTTTTAAATTTATTTTTAATTTTTACTTTAGCATTGTATTTTATATATTTTGTATTATTTTGTTTAATATATGTATTTTTTGGGGGAGTGTTTTATTTTCTTTGACTTCTGAATCCTAAACCTAACTTTCTCCCAAAAACTGAGCTGCCGTTTGCTCAAAGCTATTCTCAAGTCGGGACTACATGAGAACAGGAAGAAAATATGAAAAGAATAATCACAATAATAGATATAAAAAAGAAAGAGAAAAAAAACAACAGGAAATAAAGAGTGAATGTCATTTACTGTGTTGGAATAAAACAGTAAAAAAAATGAGAAAAGAAAAAGTAGTACAATAACTCAAATCATAGAAAAAAATACAGAAAATAACGAGTAAAAGTTAAAAAACTGAGAAATGAGAAAATATGAAAAGAATACAAATAATAAAAATTGAAAAAAAAAAGAATAAGTGACTTTCTGGAATGAAATAGGAAAAAATTAGGAAATAGAAAAATATGAACACAATAACACATACAATAGAAATAAAAAATGTAGCAAAAAGTACTAAAAAACTGTAAGAAAACAGGAAGTAAAGTATAATTGTTTTTTTATGTCTTTCTTTATTTCTGTTCTATATTCTCCAATTATCTTACTTGTTTTACAAATTCCCGACGAAAAAATTAAAAAATTAAATTTTTCTAGACATTTATCTAGTTCTACAGTTCCTTTGTTATCGTAGTTTTTACGTTCTTTTTCTTTCATTTTTTGTTTTGTTTTTCTACAGTATTTTTTTGTTTTTACCATTTACTGTTACACGTAGTTCTTTTGTTCTTCTTCTCTTTCCAGTCGTTGCTTATTACATTTTTTTATTATTTTTTGTTTTTGAAGATAATTTTTTTGTCTTTCCCTTCAAGCTTTCTGAAAACTATCTTTTATTTTTAGAATTTTTCTTTACTATTTTTCTCGTCCAATCGTTGTTTTTTAAGCTCTTTTTATAAAAAGTTTTTTTTCTAAGACATTTTATTGTTCTAGAATATTTTGTACAGAACATTGCTTTTCAAATTCTTCTAGAAGCTTCTTTTCTTCTTCTAAAATTTTGTTTTTCTTTTACATCATCTTTTATTTTATTTTTTTGCTTTACTTTTTTTTTCCAAGCATCGTTTCTTAAGTTTTTCAATCTTTCTCTGTTTCTTCAGATCTTTCTTTGTTGTTTTTGTTCTAGAACATTTTATTGTGCTTTTTTTTTATCCAGTCGATGTTTTCTAACTTTTTAGATTTTCTGTTGCTCTGTTTTACCCAATGTTTTCTAAATTCTTCTACAAGCTTTCTTTGTTTTTCTAGAAACTTATTGTTTCTTTTTACAACTTCTACCTTTTTGTTTTTTTTTTTGACCATTTTTATTTTGTTTAAGGTCATTTTATTGCTCTTCTTTTTCATCCAGTCGATGTTTCTCAACTATTTTTAATCCAATTTTTCTCAACTTCATGCAAAAACTTTCTTTTTTTTTCTTCTGTTTTTCTAGAATCTTGTTTCCCTTTTACTATTTCTTTGAGATTTTACAAATTATTGTTTCTCAAATTCTTCAATCTTTTTTTGTTTTTTCAGAGCTTTCTTTTGTTTTTTTATTGTTTTAGGACATTTTATTGTTCTTTTTTTTTTTCAACTAGTTGATGTTTCTCAACTTCTAAAATTTTCTGTTGCTTTTTTTTCTACTAAATATTTCTCAAATTCTTCTAAAAATTTTTTTATGTTTTTTTAGAATTCCTGTTTTAGAACTTCTTAAGGAATCTTTTTTAACAATTATCGTTTCTTAATTCTCTAATTTTTTTCTGTTTTTCCAGAGCTTTCTTTTTTTTTTGTTTTAGGACATTTTATGAATATAGTCAACGTTTCTCGACTTCTAGCATTTTCTGTTGTTCTTTTTGTAGGAAATATTTTTTCAAAATCTTTTTTATTCTTCAAGAATCTTATTTTTTTACAAGGTTTTTTGAAATTTTCTTTTGCTCATTTTATAAAATTTTTCAAAATTTATAATTATAAAAATTAGTAAGCGGCGAAAGTGACAAGAGAGTGTTAAAAAACATGTCGAAAAAAATAGAGAAACATTAGAACATTAAAAACGGTAACGTCATCACAATTTGAAAACTATTTCAGATAGAAACGATCCCATTTTGTTTATTTTTCCAGACAAAAATAAATATTTTCTCTGCAAATTGAAGCACACTTGTTAACCGAATTTGAAAAAAAAAATGTAAATTGTTAGGGGTGAGTTGAGTAAGGCTCTAAAACATGGTTTCGCTTTAAAAACACCGAGTCAGCTAAAGCTATATAAAGAAAACAAAACAATCGACTATTGAACGACAAGACTATAAAAATTTTAATCTCTTGCTTTCCTCTCGAAAAGCACGAATTCGGCAATAAAACTTCCCAAATCAAGAATTTATAATACTTTCAGCCACTTATGAATACACGAAGGGGTGGAATGAAGAGAATTCATTGTTTGAGTAATAAAGCAAAGACAGGAGAGAATTAATTTCGGAAGAGACACCTGTTGGAGCAATACTGACTAACTACAAAAAATTTTTGCTGTTTTCTGTTGGTTTTCAGAAAAAAAAAATCGAAAAACTCAAATCAGAATTCTGAATTTCCACAGAGAAGCAACAGTTGGTTACGGAGAGAAAATCAATAACGTCTTTCTATAATTTTATGATTGTTGTCTTTTTGTTTTTGTTTTAAAATTGTTATTTCGACACTAAAACCTTCTTTTTTGAATCTACATTTTTTTTCTCTTGCAGAGATCTACCACAATGGATCCACCTCAAAAGCACGAGAAGATCAAACTTGTCGAGATAAACTCTTACTTGACCTGTTATCTCTGCAAGGGGTATCTGATCGACGCCACCACCATATCGGAATGTCTGCATTCGTGTAAGTATAGATAGCCGATGGCAATGCAGTTTTTTTGTTTAAAAATTTAATAAAAAATTTCTGCAAACCGCAATATCCACGTTTTTTTAAATTTGTTTTAATCTTGACAACTCTCTAAATTCACCCTTTCCCTTAATTCCCGCATTGCAGTATCTCCCTGCTACTACTTAATCTAACCAAATTCTTTTATTCTCGAGAATCTTACCCCAATTTCCTCAATTTTAATTCTTCTATCATTGCGATACACCCTTCTTTTAACCCTCTCGTTTTATTCTCGTGAAGAATCTTTCAATACGTTTCTCTCTCCCTTTTCTGTAATACTTTATCTCGCTCTTTAATTTATTCTCTCCCTTAGAGTTTTAGTGTTTTAACTCAAACGCTATATAACCATTTATAATATTTCATTGTGAACCACCATTTTCAAACTTTCATGTTCCTTCCGCACATTACTGAAACCCGTAATGATCCCGTTATCGTCAGACTTGCAAACAACATCAAGATTATGTCACACCTCATTTCTTACCTCCCCTGTTTATGTACCTGAAAGATTTAGGGGTGGAATGGGGTGATTTTTTTAAGGGACAAGATTTATTGAATTTTTAACTCTTAGAGAAGTGTTTTGATCACTTACTTCTTTTTAATTTGTTTAACAACATAAATAATACAGACATAACTGAATAACACACTTCTAATGTCTTGAATAATTGTCGATGGTTTTCTTGCGATAAACGCTGTAGCTGTTGCCTCACGTTTGATTATATAGCGCAAAGATCGGATTCGAGACTATTTCGGGTGTTTTACAGCACATTTTAAGAACAGAATGACGTAATTATTTCGTCATACTGTCTAGAATTTTCTAGAATGTTTTGTAATGTTGTACCGAACAATTTACTTACGTCTTCTGGTCTCTTATTTTTATGTTGTTCGTTTTCTTCTTTACGTAGATTTTCCTGTTTACTTTCTTTTTCTGACCGTTATTTTTTAGATTTTTTTAAATCTTTTGTTTTTCTATTTTTTTTTGCTCATATTTTAGAATTTTTTTTATCTTTTTATTACTTTTTTTTTGTCGACGTCTTTTATTTTCGAGACTTTTCTATGGTTTTTATTTCACCAAATGTTTATCAAATTTTTCTAGAAACTATTTTTGTTTTTCTAGGATTTTTTTTGTTTACAATTTTTTTTTCCTCTCACATTATTTTCTCATTCGTCTTTATTTTCAATCTTTTTGAAAATTATTTTTTGTTTTTTAGAATTTTTTCGTTGTTTTTCAAGTTTTTTTTTGTAAAAAGTTTTTTGTTTTATCACATTTTATTGCTTTTCTTTTTCATTCAGTCGACGTTTATCAACTTCTAAAAAAAATTTTACTTCTTTTTTACTAAAGGTTGCTCAAATTTTTTTAGAAACCTTTTTTGTTCTTCTCTAATCTTGTTTTTTATTTATAATTTTTTCTGCTCTTTTGTACCAATCATTGTTTCTCAAATTTTTCAATCTTTTTTGGTCCTTCCAGAGCTTTCTTTGTTTTTTTGTTGTAGAACACTTTATTGCTCTTGTTGGTTTATCCACTTGTTTGTCTCAACTTCTAGATTTTTTGTTCTTTTTTTTTCTACCAAATTTTGTTTCTCAAATCCTTGTAGAAACCTTTTTTGTTTTTTACTGCTTTTTCTGGAATTTTTTTGCTTTTCTTGTTGTACCTATTATTATTTTTTAAATTCCTTTATTATTATTTTTTTTTGTATTAGAACGTTTTATTGTTTTCGATTTTATACAGCAACAGTTCTCAAATATTAGAATTTTCTGTTGCTCTTTTTTTTGTATCAAGTATTTTTTCTCAAATACTTCTATAATCTTGTTTTTCTTTTACAACTTCTTCTAGAATTTTCTTTTCCTCTTACTTTTATCTCCAATCATCATTTTTCAATTTTTTCAATCTTTTTTTTGTTTTTCATGACCTCTTTCTTTTAGAAACATCTTTTGTTCTTCTAGAATCTTGTTTACTTTTACTTTTTTTGAATTGTTTGTATTCTTCTTTCTATGCTAAATAACAAATTTTTCAATTTTTTTTTATTTTCTTAAAGCTTTTTTATTCTTTTTTTGTTTTAAAACATTTTGTTGCCCTTTTTTGTACTAAATAATGTTTCTCATATCCTTCTAGAAACCTTTTTCGTTCTTTTACAATTTTTTTTTTACAACTTCTTCTAGAATTGCTCTTTTCTTTGTCTCAATTGACATTTCTCTTACTTTTCTTTTTTATTCAGTCGACGTTTCTTATCTTCTTAAAATAATCTGTTGCTTTTTTACGAAATATTGTTTTATAAATTCTTCTAGAATCTTTTTTTTTTGAAGTCGTCTTTCTTTTAACAATTTCTTCTAGAATTGCTCTTCTTTTAGTATGTCAATTTTGTTTCTCTTTCTTTTCAAGCTTTTCTTTTCTTTCTCTTCTATGTCGTTGAGTCAACGTTTCTTATCTTATTCTTAAAATTTTCTGCTGCTTTTTTCCACGAGATCTGCTATTTCTCAAATTTTTCTAGAAATTTTATTTCTTTACAACTTTTTTTAGAATTGCTCTTTTTTTAAAGCAGTAAGCTCATTTAAAAAAAATAATTTTCCAGAATCTCTTTGCTTTTTCTAGAACATTATTTTGTTCTTCTTTTTCTTTCCGCCAACGTTTCTAATTTTTCTAAAATTTTATTACGCTTTTCTTGTTTTTCCAAACGTTTCTAAATTTTTCTTTGACATTTCTTCTTCTTCTGCTTCCAACCGACATCTTTAGTTCTTTTGATGAAGCTTTCGAACAGTAAACAAATCTGTTTCTTCATTTTTTGTCACCGTTGGTTATATAAATTATTAATTTTTTATTTTGTTTAACGTTTAGTTTAAAATTTTGGCTGGTCTGAAAATTCATGGCCCTCTTGTAATTACATATTTTTCTTTTCTTTCTACAATTCTCTCAAATTTAAAACAACACTCGTTACAATAGATTTCGGAAATTTTAACTAATTTCTAAAGTAAAACTGTTGCATTATTTACCTAACCTAACCGATTTCCGACATGTTTACCAACCAATTAACCTCTATTCCAATTCCAATTTAATGAAATTAGCTTGTAGTATCTCTCCCACTTTTTTTCTTTAAATAAACAATTTATTTTTATTTCAGTTTGTCGCAGCTGTATAATAAAATTCCTGCAAGAAAACTGCTACTGTCCAGTGTGCGACGTCATCATCAACAAGGCCAAACCTTGTCTGAAGTGAGTATTATATACACTCTCCGTCTATTTAATATACCTTGAGAGTACGGTATATATCAAGCAGGCGGCGAACCGTGGGAAAAACGGAAACACGCGCCGCGTTGTATATTGATGTGGCGTCGCGACGTCGGTTGACGCGTCTGCGCTTTATAACATTGAAATCACGTTTTCTTTAAGTTGAAGAGCGTACATAGCAAAAAAAAATAAACGACGTCGACGTCGTCTTCCTGTTGTTTTCCCACGCCGTGCCGTGCCGTTGATAATTACGCATGCAAATGGACATCTAACGGGTAATTAAACAGAGACGGACTTGAAATTAAAATTGTACAGGAATTTTTTTTTAAGTTGGTAGCATTTTTGTTTTGAGGTTGGCAACACGTGAAATAAATAACGTAGATTGATTCATAATTTTGCTCTTGGGATTTAATTTTTTTAGGTTGGCAATAAATAAAATGTCAAAATAATAACTTTCTTGGAGTAACATACGTTTTTTAAAGTTGGCAACACAAAAAAATGTTAAACTAATGTCATAATTACGTCTTTTAAATTGGGGTTATCAGAGAATTTAGGTTTTTTAGGTTGGCAACAGTTTTTATTATGGTAAAAAGAAGTTTTTTTTTTTTTAATTTGTATCAAAAAGTCTTGTAGTAACTTACGTTTTTCAAGGTTGGCAACAAATAAAAGGTCAAAATGATTTCATAATTACGTCTTTTCAATTGTTTTACATCTAAAAACACTAAAAAATGTAGAAGTATACGGAAGGACACTTTTTTTTATTATAATTTACGCATTTTCAAGTTGGCAACACTTTATATTATTGTGAAAAAGAGTTTTATTAGTTAATTTGTTTACAAAATTAGAAAATAAAGTTGACTTAATTTTCTTGTAGTAAATTTTGTTTTTTAAGGTTGGCAACAAACAAAATGTCAAAATAATGACATAATTACAGCTTCTAAATTAGTTTACTCGAAAAACAACAACAAAATTACAGTATAGCAGAGGATAGGTTTTTTTTTATTGTAATTTACGTTTTTCTAGGTTGGCAACACTTTATATTATTGTGAGAAAGAATTTTATTATTTAATTTGTTTAAAAAAATTAGAACTCGCAGTTGATTTAGTTTTCTTGTAACTTTTGTTTTTCTAAGTTGGCAACAAATTAAATGTCAAAATTGTGTCATAATTACGTCTTTTAAATTGTTTTACATCTAAAAACACTAAAAAAAATATAAAGATATACCAAAGCACACTTTTTTAATTGTTATTTACGTTTCTTCAGGTTGGCAACGATTTATATTATTATGAAAAACATTTTTTTTATTTAATTTGTACAAAAAAATTAGAAGACGCAGTTGATTTAATTTTCTTGGAGTAACTTTCGTTTTTTAAGGTTGGCAACAAACAAAATGTCAAGTAGTGTCATAATTACGTCTTTTAAATATGTTTACATCTAAAAACAGCAAAAAAATGGAGCATACCAGACAAGACTTTGTTTATTATAATTTATGTTTCTTTAAGTTGGCAACAGTTTATCTTATTGTTAAAAAAATATTTATTTTTTTTTTTAAATTAGAAAATACAGCTGACTTAATTTTCTTGTAGTAACTTACGTTTTCTAAGGTTGGTTACAAGTCAAATGTCAAAATAATGTCATAATTACACTTTATTAATTTTAAATTGTTTTACATCCAAAAACAGCATAAAAAATATAGAAATATGCCGAACGATAGCTTTTTTATAGTAATTTACACTTCTTTAAGTTGGCAACACTTTATATTATTGTGAAAAACAGTTTTATCATTTAATTTATATCAAAAAATTAGAAGATGGAGTTAACTTAATTTTGTCGTAGTAATTTTTGTTTTTCTAGGTTGGCAACAAATTAAATGTCAAATAGTGTCATAATTACGTCTTCTTTTAAATTAGTTTACATCTAAAAACAGCAAAAAAATGGGAGTATACCGGAGGAAACTTTTTTTTAATGTAATTTATGTTTCCTATGTTGGCAACAGTTTAATATTATTATGAAAAACATTTTATTATATCATTTGTAGTAGATGCACTTGACTCAATTTTCTTGTAGTAATTTACGTTTTTTAAGGTTGGTAATAAATCAAATGTCAATAATGTCATAACTACGTCTTTCAAGTTGTTTTACATCAAAAATAGCATAAAAAAGCCTAAAAAATACAGAAATATGCCAAAGAATAGCTTTTTTATAGTAATTTACGTTTCTCTAGGTTGGCAACACTTTATATTATTGTGAAAAACATTTTTAATTATTTAATTTGTGTTAAAAAATTAAAAGATGCAGTTGACTTAATTTTCTTGTAATAACTTCCGTTTTTTGAGGTTGGCAACAAATAAAATGTCATAATTACGTCTTTTAAATTGTTTTACATCTAAAAACACTAAAAAAAATATAGAGATATACCAAAGCACACTTTTTTAATTGTTATTTACGTTTCTTCAGGTTGGCAACGATTTATATTATTGTGAAAAACATTTTTTTATTTAATTTGTACAAAAAAATTAGAAGACGCAGTTGATTTAATTTTCTTGGAGTAACTTTCTTTTTTAAGGTTGGCAACAAACAAAATGTCAAGCAGTGTCATAAATACGTCTTTTAAATAAGTTTACATCTAAAAACCGCAAAAAAATCGGGCATACCAGAGAAGACTTTGTTTATTATAATTTATGTTACTTTAAGTTGGCAACAGTTTATCTTATTGTTAAAAAAATATTTATTTTTTTTTAAATTAGAAAATACAGCTGACTTAATTTTCTTGTAGTAACTTATGTTTTCTAAGGTTGGTTACAAGTCAAATGTCAAAATAATGTCATAATTACACTTTATTAATTTTAAATTGTTTTACATCTAAAAACAGCATAAAAAATATAAAAATATGCCGAACGATAGCTTTTTTATAGTAATTTACACTTTTTTAGGTTGGCAACACTTTATATTATTGTGAAAAACAGTTTTATCATTTAATTTATATCAAAAAATTAGAAGATGAAGTTAATTTAATTTTGTCGTAGTAATTTTTGTTTTTCTAGGTTGGCAACAAATTAAATGTCAAAATTGTGTCATAATTACGTCTTCTTTTAAATTAGTTTACATCTAAAAACAGCAAAAAAATGGGAGTATACCGGAGGAAACTTTTTTTTTAATGTAATTTATGTTTCCTATGTTGGCAACAGTTTATATTATTATGAAAAACATTTTATTATATCATTTGTAGTAGATGCACTTGACTCAATTTTCTTATAGTAATTTACGTTTTTTAAGGTTGGTAACAAATCAAATGTCAATAATGTCATAATTACGTCTTTCAAGTTGTTTTACATCAAAAATGGCATAAAAAAGCCTAAAAAATACAGAAATATGCCAAAGAATAGCTTTTTTATAGTAATTTACGTTTCTTTAGGTTGGCAACAGTTTATATTATTGTGAAAAACAGTTTTATCATTTAATTTATATCAAAAAATTTGAAGATGCAGCTGACTTGATTTTCTTGTAACTTCTGTTTTTCGAGGTTGGCAACAAATAAAATTTCAAATAAAGTGGGTAAAGATAAAATTTACGAAATAATGAATTATGTCTTTAATTAAATTAAACAATAAAATTAGTTTTATACTGTTTGTGCAATTATAAACGACAGTGAGCTATTTTTTTCCTAGAAATTAACGTTGTCTCAAGGTTGGCAATATGTAAATAGGTTGTCAAAAAATTTTGTACGGCCAAAATTAAAGAAATCATGTTTGTAGATGGCTTGATTTGTAGTAATTTACAAGTTTTGATGTTGGCAACACACGAAATGACTCACAATTTTGCTTTGGGTATAGTCGGAAGTATTTTAAGGTTGGTAGCATATGAAATGTCAAAATTAAAAAAGTAGAAAAACTGGAAAAGTATAGTTTTAGTGATGACAACATTTTTATAGTAATTTACGTTTTTTGAGGTTGGCAACAAACGAAATGTCAATACAATAAGATATAGAGATTTCTGCGAATAAGAGTTTCTGTTTTATCTATCAAGATGTCCTGATTTTTCCGTTTTTTTTTGAGGTTACCAACAAATCAAATGTCAAATAAATTCGCCATCTTTCTTTTAAAAAAAAATGTTTTTATTTCTTTACAGATTGGATAAAACTCTTCAAGACATCGTCTACAAGCTAGTTCCTGGTCTTTTCATCAATGAAATGTACCGAAGAAAGAAGTTTTATCAAGACAGGCCAGAACTAGCACCAAAAGTATCTCCTGAAGAAAGAGGTGAAGATACAGAACGAACAATTTTTAATCCACAAGATGCCATTAGTTTATCAATTGAATATATTAGGTAAGTACGGCACTGTTCTCTTATCACTAGCAAAACACAATAACCTAAAAAATATGTAGGTTTAACAATAACTCACTTAAATCTTAAAATTTTAATTAAAATTCGTACGGTGAAAGCAAACCTAGTTCCAATTAGCACAAATTTCACCGAAAAAAAAATTAAAATGATCACACAATCAGTGTTTCGCATTGTTACATAACCCAAGATTTATTAGTACATCGGTCACGTGATAGCCTGTATGACGTCATGTCCGTAAATCTGACATTTCCTCTATTACCAACAGTTAATAACGAAAATCCCGATTTTTGTCGCTGCCGCCGCCTCCATCATCTGTTGCTATGATGCGTCGTCGTCGCTTCGTATTATTTACACGTCGTTATCGATTTTCGTAATGTACTCGTGTTGTATATAAAATTTTTTCTTTCTTGACGTAATCTAGTGAGGGGGTAACAAACCACCCTTGTGTGTGAAGGTGTAGAGGGGTGGGGTGGTGTGTGTGAGAGGAATCAATGTGCCGCCACCGACCCGTTCGTTCGTCGTGACACTCACAACAGGTTGCCGCAGCAGCAACAGAACGACAGCCGGTTGAAAATTTCTCTCTCTCTCTCTTTCTTACAATCTTATAAGTTGCGGTCTTTGTCTTTTTAAGAGTATTGTACGCACGAGGATATGCGGTGAGGCATGGCGATTTAATTTTAAAGTTGTCGGGGTCGACGGAGGAGCGGACGTGTAGGCGGATACCCGAAAGGGTGATAGAGAAGTGTTTTTTTTTTAATTGGTAATTAAGATAACGTAAGAGCGGAAAAAAATTTACTTTAGGTAGGTCATAGCATTGTTTGATAGCTCAGAATATATCAAGTGACTAGAATTTTTATTTTATTTTTTAGAGCCTTTAATTTTCTACAAAAAATGTAAATAAAATTTTTTTCTACGATCAAGTAATGGCGAGATATGGATTTTGCCAAGTAGAACTAAAGAAAAAATAGAAAACTGTGAGATCAGGACTTTTCGGTGGCCATAAAATGCTACTATCTCTTCCTATCCAGTTATCATGGAACTCTGTATTAAGCCACTGGCAAGCAGGGCACCCATCGTGTTGAAAAAACATTTAGTAGTTTACTTCTATAAGAAGCAGTCGACGAACTACATTTAGTATCACTTGATCAACTTCTACTAGTAGTAGTCGACCAACTTTTATCTGTATTACTTGACCAACTACTATCACTAGCAGTTGACCGACTACAATTAGTAGTAGTCGGCCGACTACAGTAGAAGCAGTTGACCAACTACTGCTGCTTGTAGTAGCAGTCGACCGACTATGAGTAGTATCAGTTGACCACCTACTACCCGTAGCTGTTAAAATAACAATTTTAAATTTTATTTAGTTTTGTTAAATTTTAATAAAATACCTGTCAAAAAACGTGCTGATACTGCAAGGTCTTTCACCGGCGTTCAAATGTCTTTTTAAGCCTGTGTTTTTTTTTAGAATTATTTTTTTTAAGTTACATTTCTATTTAGCACAGCAACAACAAAAGTTTTTTAAGTGGTTTCACGCTAGATTGTTCTGGATGAAATTTAAAATTGTTCAGTGTCTACACAAGTCATAATTTTTTTGTACGCTGGTTATATAAAGTTCTTCACTTATATTTGTTTTTTAGAGTGTCATAATGAAAGAACAACTTTTTTGACACCTACTGATGTCAGTGGTGGTTGTCACAACTGTCAGATTGGCTCGAAATTAATGATTTTAAACCTATTTTGTGCAATTAGTAATCTTAAAGCTTCGTGTCTTGTCTATCTATATCTAGTTATCTACCAAATTTAGTTTTAATTTTGTATTTAAACAAGACGTAATTAGTTGCGCAGACATCTAGATAAAAAATTTCTGTGAGTATTGTAGAAAGTGCGAGCTTCAGAGAATTCCTAATTCGTCGTACCGTTTATGTTTTACACAAATTAAAGAGTAAAATTATAGTATTTTATCATTTTTGTTACCGCTCTAGTCGTGAAATTAGAAGAATTGGATATTGGTTATTGTGAGATTTTTGTTTGAGACACATTTTTCAAGTTTTTTAAGCGTTTTTATTTTTTTTTTGTGTTGTTTTAACACTTGGGTTTTTATTGCCTACACAATTTACGAATTTTTTTTGCTCACTTGTTACATTAGATTAATCTACTTTTCTGAGTTAATTCTAAAAATTTAAAGTAAGACTTTAACGTCATTTTACGACCCTTAATATCAGTAAATTTCCCTCCCTATCTTACATTTTATTATTCCATCTGTTTCCTCCTTTATTAAATTCCCGTTTCAACCTCCCAAAAATATGGATTCTTGTAACAACTCGAAAGAGAGTCACCCCTTTTCTTTTACTTACTATTTATATTCCTATCAGGGCAAAAACAACCACCCTTAAAACTCTAATTAATTCCTGACTCAAACAGGTGGCCAATTATGACGTCATAAGATATTTTTTTCTTATTTTCAGTGATGATTCAGCTCCAGGTGCCATACCATCATTACCAAATCCAATTTCAGATGAAATTCAAGATAATCCAATGAAAAGGTATCTTCAATGTCCTGGAATGTGTCGTATTGACGTATTAAAAAAATTCGTACGAAATAAATATAACGTCGATACGAATTTATTTCACGTAAGTACACCTTTTTATTACTAACCTTGGTATAAGTCAAGTGACGTCATAAAACGTCACTAACACCAAACACTACACTTTACAAGACGCGCGTTTTGACAACAATGTTGTCATCTTCAGGTAGAAATTAAAAACTGTTTTAATTAAACTAAATTAAACTTAATTTAGAGGCGCGTTTCGACAACAATGTTATCTTTTTTAGGTAGGAATTAAAACTGTTTTAATTAAATTAAATTAAACTTAATTTAGAGGCGCGTTTTGACAATAAAGTTGTCATTTTAAGGTGAGAATTAAAACTGTTTAAATTAAATTAAACTTAAATTACACGCGCGTTTCGACAACAAAGTTGTCATCCTCAGGTTGACATTAAAAACTGTTTTAATAAATTGAACTGTTCAGTTTATATTAGAGGCGCGTTTCGACAACAAAGTTGTCATTTTTAGGTTGAAATGAAAAACTGTCTTAATTAAATTAAACTTAAATTAGACGTGCGTTTCGACAACAAAGTTGTCATCCTCAGGTTGAAATTAAAAACTGTTTTAATTAAATTAAATTAAACTGTTCAATTTAAATTAGAGGCGCATTTCAACAACAAAGTTGTCATCTTCAGGCAGAAATTAGAAACTGTTTTAATTAAATTAAATTAAACTTAGTTTAGAGGCTCGTTTCGACAACAATATTATCTTTTTTAGGTAGGAATTAAAACTGTTTTAATTAAATTAAATTAAACTTAATTTAGAGATGCGTTTCGACAACAAAATTGTCATTCTCAGGTTGACATTAAAAACTGTTTAAATTAAATTAAACTTAAATTACACGCGCGTTTCGACAACAAAGTTGTCATCCTCAGGTTGACATTAAAAACTGTTTTGATAAATTAAACTGTTTAGTTTAAATTAGAGGCGCGTTTCGACAACAAAGTTTTCATTTTTAGTTTGAAATTAAAAACTGTTTTAATTAAATTAAACTTAAATTAGACGTGCGTTTCGACAACAAAGTTGTCATCCTCAGGTTGAAATTAAAAACTGTTTTAATTAAATTAAATTAAACTGATCAATTTAAATTAGAGGCGCGTTTCGACAACAAAGTTGTCATTAGAAAGTAGAATTAAAACTGTTTAAATTAAATTTAAATGAGAGGCGCGTTGTGACAGCAAAGTTGTCATTCTTAGGTAAGACTTAAAAACTGTTTTAATTAAATTAAACTTAAATTAGACGCGCGTTTTGTCAACAAAGTTGTCATCTTCAGGCAGAAATTAAAAACGGTTTAAATTAAATTAAACTTAATTTAGAGGCGCGTTTCGACAACAATGTTATCTTTTTTAGGTAGGAATTAAAACTGTTTTAATTAAATTAAATTGAACTTAATTTAGAGACGTGTTTCGACAACAAAATTGTCATTCTCAGGTTGACATTAAAAACTGTTTTAATTAAATTAAACTGTTCAGTTTAAATTAGAGGCGCGTTTCGACAACAAAGTTGTCATTTTTAGGTTGAAATTAAAAACTGTTTTAATTAAATTAAACTTAAAATTAGACGTGCGTATCGACAACAAAGTTGTCATGCTCAGGTTGAAAAAAAAACTGTTTTAATTAAATTAAATTAAACTGTTCAATTTAAATTAGAGGCGCATTTCAACAACAAAGTTGTCATCTTCAGGCAGAAATTGAAAACGGTTTTAATTAAATTAAACTGTTCAATTTAAATTAGAGGCGCGTTTCGACACCAAAGTTTTCAATTTTAGGTAGGAATTAAAACTGTTTTAATTAGCAATTAGTAAAGTGTTTGGTGTTAGTGGGTGTTTTACGTTTCATTTAACACAACAAAAAGACCAAACATTGAAGTGACGTCATATTTTTTTTTTTTTACAGATTGATATTTTATATAAACGAGTACCTCTACCTGATCATTATACTCTAATAGATATCGGTTATATATATTCATGGAAACGAAATGAACCAATGAAATTCTTTTTTCGTATAACTGATATTAATAAAGTTTCGGAAAGATTTGATTATTTCAATGGTAGAACAACACCAGAATATATACATAAACCGGTTAAGGTCAAAAAGACTAGTCAAAATAAAGAACATAAACCTGTCAAACAGGAAAAACCGGTTATTAAAGATGAAACAAGTCCTAAAATAGTTGTGGCAAGTCCAAAACCGGTTGTGGCAAGTTCTAAAATAGTTGTGGCAAGTCCAAAAATAGTTGTGCCAAGTCCAAAACCGGTTGTATCAAGTCCTAAAATAGTTGTGGCAAGTCCAAAACCGGTTGTGGCAAGTACTAAAACAGTTGTGGCAAATCCACAGCCAATTGTGGCGAGTCCTAAACCTGTTAAATGTCAAAAACCAGTTAAAAGTGATATTTTAAAGCCGGAAATAACTGAAGAGATTAAAAATCAGATTCAGAATGGTAAAAAATCGGTTTATACAAATATCACTCTAAATCGTAAAGATAATGTTGAAATAATAACAAAAATACAAAAAGTTTCAAATAAAGAAGGACATCCGATTGGTTTAAATATAGTAAATCAAACAGTGAAAAAAACAAAAGTACAAAATAACGAAAAAGTAGTTCCTAGTGTAAGTAATGAAAAATTGGAAGAAAAGACTGAAGAGAATATAAAAGAAAAAGAAAATTTTCTTAAATCAATTGAATTAACTGCAAAAAGTTCGTTAGAAAAGAGAGAAATTAAACCGTTAGTACCCCCACCACTGCCACAACTACCAATAGCGTCGTCATCTTCATCGGCACAAAAACGTAAAAATTCAAGTCCAATGAAAAATGATAAAAAAGCAAAAATTGAAAAGAAACCTTTAAAAATTCTAATTCAACCAAAATCAATACAAAATCCAACTGTCAGACAAATGGTAACAAATGTTAACCAAAACGTTAACAATATGTCAAAAATTGTTGAACAAACTAATAAACAAACTGATCTCCAATCACTTATAAATAATTGTAAAATAAATATTCCAGCATCGTTATCAATTACGTTAAACGAAGGGAGTGAAATAGGGGCGCGGACCCCACCTTTAATTCCACCTGTAAAAAATTTCATCGAAATTTTAAAAATCGAAGACGTTAATAAAGACCAAAACCGGAATCACACCTTCCAAAAGATTTTTGAAGAAAGTGTGAAAAAAACCTCACCAGCCCCTCTCGATCTCAGTGATTCAACCACCCCGAAACGGAAAATTCTCGAAATCGCCTCACAGTTATCGAAAAAATCGAAATTACAAACCGAGGAGATTTCAGCGAAATTGGCAATACCGAAAAGAAAGACACCTTCTGAAGGGGGCGCGCAGACTAGTGCCACTTTGCATTCGTCAAGTCTCGGTTTGAATTATACAGTGTCTGTAGGTCAGGCGAAGAAAGAAGGAACGTCCTCGAAGAAGAAAAGTCTGAGTCCAAATCAGATTTTAGAGAAATATAATATACAGAATTTGGCGCAGCTTACTGCGAGTTTTAATTACGGATTACAGCATGCAATGCTGTTGAAACAGATGGAGCATCGTAGTTGGTTGAATCAGGGGCCGTTGTTGCAGTATGAGAAGTATTTGCAGAGTTTGAATGCGCAGAGTCAGCTAATGGGGAATATTAAGGAGAATTGACAGAGGGTTTTTTGTTATTGTTGAGAAAAGGGGTAGTTTTCAAGTTGAGTTCATGTTGTGGAATTGTTAAGTTCGGTTTCATTGTATTATACTGTATGTATATTGTAGAATTTTTAAACTAAGGGATATGTAAATTATTTTACAATTTTCATTAAAAAATTTGAGGAAATTTGGTGTTTCATTTCGAAGAAAAAAATTAAGAAAAATTAAAAAGGTAAGTGAAAAAGCTTGTACGAAATAGTTTAGGGCCTAGAGATGCTTAAAAACGAGAGAAAAAATTGAATATTCCAATACAAAATACGAAAAAAAAATTAATAAGTGTTTAAGTAATCTAAGAACTAAACTTTTAGAGATAAAATATATCCTCCAGGGCTTTATTATACAAAATTTAATTTCCTACAACTTTTTCCTATAACATTTTGTTGTATCTTTGACCGTTTGTGCAGCGTTTCAAATTAAAACCAGTGCTGTACAAATTTTGTATTTTTTTTTTCAATTTTTTTTAATGTCTTCTAGTATTTTTTTTAAATTCGTTTTAAAATATTTTAATACGTTTGTGACGTCACGATTTCTACGTAGGCTTCGATATAATACATATAACATCTATACGTTTTACAGAAAAAGGAAAAATGAAATAAAAAAATGGTTTATTTATTAATCACCCGGTATATTTCGTAATTATCAATTAACTAGGGCCTAGAGATGCTTAAAGACGAGATAAAGAGTTGAACAATTGAATATTTTAATACAAAATACAAAATTATTTTTAAAATATAGCAAAACTGAATAATTAGTAATTTAAGTGCGTTTAAAGACTAAACTAATAGAGATAAAAATATATTTTCTAGGACTTTATTATACAAAATTTAATTCTCTACAACTTTTTCTAATAACATTTTTTTGTATCTTTGACCGTTTGTCCAGTATTTCAAATTAAATACAATACTGCACAAATTTTATATTTTCTAATTTTTTTTTTTTAAATATGTTTCAGTAACTTTTTTGTGATTTTTTTTTATATAAATAATAAGAATTTAATTCTCTGTCTAGCCGTATTTTTTGAATTCGTTTTTAACTAATTTAATTGAAAATTTTGATTTTTTTACGTTTTACAGTTTTGGCAACGTTTGTGACGTCACAATTTCTACATCCACACTCAGTCGGCTTTGATATAGTACACTATAGTATCTATAAATTTTACCCTCCCAAAAAAATAATAATAATAAAAACAAAAACCAAGTAGCTACAGTTTTTCTCATTTTATAATAATTCTAAAAAATTTATAATGTAGCAAAATTGAGTTAGGAGCTGTTTAAGCGTCTCTAAGACCAAAACTATTAGAGATAAAAATATGGCTTTGGAGACTTTATTATACAAAATTTAATTCTCTGCAAATTTTTTTTTTGTAATATTTAGCCGTTTGCACAGTGTTTTAAAATAAAGCAACGCTGTATAAATTTTAAAAAATCAATAATTTTTGTTTAATATATTTTAACAATTTTTTTGTCCAAATATTAAAAATTTAATCTTGTGTATGGCCATTTTTTTATTTCTTTTGAAACAATTTTAATTGAAAATTTTTACTTTTTATGTTTTACTGCTTTGGCTACATTTGTGACGTCACAATTTTTGTATCTAGACTTAACGTATTTTGATATTTTCAATCACTCGGTATAATTAATTGTGCAGGTAAGATAAATTTTTCTGGTGATAACAATGAAAATTTTGTTTGTTTACCGTGAAAAAATGGAGACAAAACTGTTTTTTTACGTGTTTCGTCTTTCTCTTGAATCCATCTTCAACCACTATTTTTCTGCTTAAGAAATTGAAAGGTAAGTGAATTTCTTTATTGAATTACGTGTTACACAGACACAATCACAGGTGACTTGTTACTTTATCTGCCGCTTTTTTTTCTCTGACGTTTATCACATGACTCACTATTTTTACTCACTTTTTTCTATCAAAACACAACACACTGTAGATAAGTATCCAAGAAAGTTAATATGTAACCACCAAAAATTATAAGTTTTTCGTGAGATGGCGCTTAGAGTCAATTTTTACCAACTTCACCGGATTGCAGTCGCTCATCTGATGAGATGTTTCTGATTAGAAAACCTTTCCTAAAATGGCTTGTATTGTTTTTCTGACCCCCGGTATTTTATATATAATCATTTTTTAATTAAAAAACTGTCATTTTATGAAAAACACAATTTTCGAGTCACTGTGAAGCTTTTTTTTTTTTGAATCTTGAGCACCTTTTTCAAGCATTTCACCAGCTTGCGTTTCCTGTGTGTTGTTACGTTAAATCTTAGGGCGTTTTAACGTTGATACAAAGCCTTCTTTGTCAGTGTTGTAAGCATTTTCAACTAGACTTTGTTGTTGTTGTAAAACTGCTAGAAAACAGATTTTACAAGTTTTTTTTAGTTAAATAGACGGAAATACAAATGCAAGCGCCATCTATACATTGAAAAATTTGTTTTTTTTTGCTGTAAATATGTTTTTTTCAATTTTTTTATTGAGAATATTTCATTTTTTAAATTTATTGGTTTAGAATTGGATTACAATTTGTAAGATTTATGAAAATTGGTTCTGATAATAGTGTAGTTATATCTCTGTTATGGAATTTATTAATTGTGGGGATGAGGAAAATTACACCTTGCTTTGTATTTATTACAGAAATAGGGGATGAAAGGAAATAAGGGAAATCGATAGGGGAAAAACGGGTTTCGTAATGAAAACCTCACCAATTTAATTTTACAAAATATATCTATTTATTACATGCTTATATAATGAAACCCAAATTTGATATAAACAATTTTTTGTTTTAACATTTTTAATAAATTTTCTCAATTATAAAATTCCTCTTATAGATAGATATCTATCTATTAAAAAAAATAATAAGGATAAAGAAAAGGTAAGTTATTTAAACACTTTGTATACGCTTCATACTCCATTTAACCACTAAATCTAACTAAATCGAGTTGAGAATTAACCACAAACTTGAAACTCAATTCAGATTTACATTCCAGTGTTAACTAACTTAACCAACTTAGGTCATATGACGTAGTAAATAATTAAAACATACAGGGTGTGTCTTTACATAAGCAGAAAATATGGAAATTGTTCAGAAACAACATCAGTATATAGAACCGTTGCAGTCCCTTGCGGTTCTTCACAAAGGTCTCTCTCTCCTAAAATTGATCAAAACTGCATTCCGAAACGAGGGAACGATGCGTATTTGTGTTTGTGCGAGGATTACAGGAAGAAACTTTGACAGCATCTGTGCCTTCACTGCATTCATTCCGATAATTTAAACTAATGATAAGACGATACAATATAGAAAAAAAAATACAAGAGTCAATAAACTGTCAATAACAAGAATTTAAAAATATCTACTTTCACTTTTGCCACCCGAAACGGAAATTATTTAAATATTTAATTCTCTTAGGTTGGCACTATAAATCAAGCTTCACTTAAATCTAGAAGTGTCACAGTTGGCAACAATGTTTTGTCAGTTTGTTGGTGTCACGTTTCAATGAAGTCACTGTGGATTTTCGATTTATAAATTGGCAAACGAATTGTGTGCTTTTTTATTCTCTTAGGTTGGTAGCACAAATCAGGCTTCAATTAAATCTTGATGAGACAAAGTTGGCTATAATGATTTTATAGTTTGTCATTTAGTGTTGGTATCACACAACAAGTTTCAATGAGAAATTAGGAACTGTCAAATTATATTGGATTAGTGGTTTTTTTTTTAATTTATAAGTTGGCAACAATGTTTGTTATTTTGTTCTTCGAAGTTGGTACGACACGTCAAAAGTGAAATAAGTAAATTCAGAAATGTCAAAAGTCGATAAAACAAACTAATAATTAATAAAGTTTTACAATTGGCAACGTGTAAGTTGGTAAAGCTGTAATTAATTATCAAATTTCATATATTAACGAAACGTTTCTTGATATCCGCCTCGAAGGACCACAAATTTTTTATTGTTTATATAAACATAACATTTCAAATTTATAAATCATTTAGTTATTTTACCAAACTTTAAATATTTTTTTAGTTTTTCAATATTTTTTTATCAATAATTTATTTGTTTTAATAACATTTTTGACAGAAAACTGCAACAAAAAAATGCTGTCAAAGATAACTGTTCTGTAACGTTTGTAAAGTAGTTTTACTGAAGTTAGAAACAGGAAGGAGCTTAGACTGTGATAAAATGCGCAACCTTGACTAAGAAATACGCACAGTCCAAGTTTTTCTTTCTACTCACATTTCTCCTCACAATCTCGAAGTGTCAAACTTGTTACACAGTAAGTTTCATATCTGTAAGTTGGCAACACTGTCTTTTTTTTCGATTGAAATCGTAAAATGTCAAATTATTGTCTTCGATAAACATCAGTGGATTTCCTGTTTATAAGATGGCTGCAATGTTTGTCATTTTTGGTTATACATTTTTTGTAATTGGTATTTTTTTTTGTTCTTCAAAGTTGGTACAACACATCAAACGTCAAACAGATGAATTCAGAAATGTCAAATGTCGACAAGTTTTGCTAATAACAATAGAATTTCATTTCAAATTTAGTTGGCAACAAAAAAGTTGGTAAAACTGTAATACATCATTATATTATGACATTCCACATTTCAGTATTATAGGTTATGTAAATTATTTTGCAGAATGCTTAAAAAATTTTCCTAGTTTTTAACAACAATAATATTATTGATAACTCGCTTGAGGATGGTTATAAACCCGAAACCGGTATCGGAAAGTAATAAAAAGACATTAAAAACAGTATATTATCTTGATTTAACCACACTTTCCAAATCTAGAAATGTCAAATGTCAACAAATCTTAATAACACATTTAGGTACATTTAATATGTTTAAGTTGGCAACAAAAAATTGGTATAACTGTAATTCCGCCATCAAATTTCAAATATGACATCTCACAAATCTTTCTATTTCTATACCCTACAATTTGTGATTCTGAAAATTTGACAAAGTTGGTAACATTGATTTTTCTGTTGAAATCCGTCATCTTGAATTTTGGTCTAATTTGGCGACGCTGTTTTTCATTCAATTTATACCAACCTGACAAAAAGTAAATCTCAACTTTGGAACACTTATTAGTTGTTTAAATTGTTAAAAACAAATGACAAAGATAATAATCTTGACCGTTTATTGGCCCTATTTATTTTACCAATTTAATTTATCTAGTAGGCGTTGAATTTAAATCTAAATCACTGGAAAAGTCATTTTGTAAATTAATATGGCTGACTTCAAACTGGTAACCCAAAAAACCAAAAATACAGTTCAACCAATATAAAATTGAAATTTCGAAGACATCTCTGTAATCTAAACCTAATATTGTGTCATTTCGGGGTTGGTATCACTGATGATTAACGAGCCGCCACTGTTTCCCGCATCTTAACCTCACCTTATCTGATTTCACCCTCTAATCTCGACTAAAAGAAGACAAACAACATCTTCCCAACTTTTATTTCACTCGTACATACTGGAAGAGGGGGGAAGAAGGAGTGTTTTCACTGTTTTCTAATAAAACAACAAAATCAATTGTCCAATATTATTTAAAAACATTGAAAAAGAAATCAGTGTCACGTGACACGCCATATTGTTTTATTTCCACGACCTACTTGACCGTCGTGACAAAACAAAACACCATCGCACACACATCATGGCCTGCTTAAAATATTCAGCATAAATATTAAACAGTTTAGTTCCACATTGTGCTATATATAGCCCTAGAATCGTGACAAACGTCATTGTGACATTCAATGAGTTAGAGAGAGACAGAGAGAGTGACGTAACGCCACAACCAACTTCAATGATTCACACATAATCACATAAACTCGATTTTAGCCGGGAATTGTCGAAAGTGTACATGCGATGTTGCCAGATTGACACTAACTGAAAAAAAACTGACGATCTGAGTGACATCAATGAGGATTAGATGTCACAAATGTGACATTTGTGTCTAAATTCCAAGCCGACTTGATTTTAAATTAATTTAAACAATCAAAGACGGCTGTGAGACACTAATTTTAACCACATTTCTCTAAAACTGTCTCTATTTCTGTCAAAAGTTGATATTTCGACTTGAAATTTTACAAGTAGACTGTCCTTTTCACCCAAAAACCCACCCTAAATTTAGTTTCTTACTAAAATTTCTAATTTAGCGTTAAAAAATTAGGTTAGCTTGTTTAAAGATCGCTGATCCTCCTATTTTTCAGACGTCGAATGAGCGTCAGCAAGGCGGATTACTCTGACACTAGTCACGCCTCCCATCTCTCAACAACCAATCACACGTTAGCAGCTTTAAAGCAGGGAGAAAATCACCAAATCGGTATTAAAAGGCGTGGTCTTGGTTAGTTTAGGAGGTTTAGTTGTTCGTCCTTATACCATTGTGACCTTGAATTTGATAGTGGTGTTATGGTAACAATAAGACGGTAGTTGACCGCCAATGACCTTGACTTGGTAATTGTCGGTAAATGGAAAAACTACAGTTTGTATGTAAACGACGACAATTACGTCATTCGTGGTGTAAGCAGGCCATGGACCTCCACAAGGTGAACAAAAGACGAACGATTTGCCATGGCTTGCTTGATTGCATTAAAAAAACAATTTTGATAAAGGAATTAGTATTTTATTATTATCAGTAAATAAGGAAAACAAATAAATATCGAATAAAACGTAAACTAGAGGAAAATAAATGTTTATAAATAGATAATAAGACCGCATACGCCATTTAGATATTTTTAGATATCTAATCAATATTTACGCGAAGAGCGCCATCTGCTGGTTCTCACAAATTTAGTGACTTTTGTGTTTTTAAGTTTTTGTTAATTTAAAGCGCAAAATTAGTAATTTTAATAATATTTAGCATTAATTAAGCTCAGATTTCTGTTTTTAAGGACGTTTTAAACAGTTTACTAACAGTTTTAAAATAAATTTTAATTTTATTTAGGGTGTTTTTTAGGTTGGTACTAAGAGACAACAAACTAACCTAACTTTTTGCCGCGTTCACGTTTATCAACGTTTTCAACAGTATTTTAAGCAAAAAAACTGTTTTTGTGTTGAAACGTGTTAGATTACACTTTTAGAATTATTTAATTAACAGTATTAGTGTTAGTTTCAGTAATTCAGGTTCTTTTGTGAGGTTATGTCATTTTGTGTTTTCGCTTGAAAAGCTCGGAAAATGGATGCAGATTTGTACGACGAGTTCGGTAATTATATCGGGCCTGAATTAGACTCTGATGATGATGAAGAAGAGGAGCAAGAGACTCATGAAGATGAAGAACAGCAGGAATATGATGTGAGTTGTTTTAGCCCTCTTAGAATCTCTCTAATTTTGCTCTTCCAGGACGAACAAATGGAAGACTCAGAGCCCCAACCCATGGCAATAGTGTTACACGAAGACAAGCAGTACTACCCGTCAGCTGTGCAAGTTTACGGACCTTATGTAGAGACAATTGTGCAAGAAGAAGACGCTCAGCCTCTAGATGTTCCCCTGATTGAGCCAGTCAAGAAAAAAAAGTTTCAGTTGAAAGAACAAGACTTGCCTGAGACTACTTACAACATGGAGTAAGTCTCGTGATGTTATTAAAGCAAAAAAAACAGTTTTTTGGTAGGTTTCTCGCAGACATGATGGATAACACTTCACTGATCCGAAACGTAGCGTTAATTGGGCACCTCCATCATGGCAAAACTACGTTTGTCGACTGTTTGATCCGGCAAACCCATCCGGGGTACCAAGACAACGAAGAGAAAAATCTGAGATACACTGATATTCTTTTCACTGAACAGGAACGCGGATGTTCAATTAAATCAGTTCCAATTACGTTATTACTGCAAGATATACGTAATAAGAGCTACTTAATGAACATTTTTGACACTCCAGGTACAACATAAAATTGGGGCTATCACAGTTAACATTTCTTTTCAAGGGCACGTCAATTTTTCCGATGAAGTAACAGCAGCAATGCGATTATGTGATGGAGTTGTGCTTTTTATTGATGCAGCTGAGGGTGTTATGTTAAATACCGAACGTTTATTAAAACATGCAGTTCAGGAACAGATGCAGATCACGATTTGTATAAATAAAATTGATCGATTGATTCTTGAGTTGAAATTGCCGCCACAAGATGCGTATTACAAGTTGAGACATATTGTTGAAGAAATCAACGGATTATTGACGTAAAAAAAAATTTTGGTAGAGAAAATTCGAGTTAATTGTCTTTTGTAGGCTTTATTCTGACGATGCTAACCCCCAGATTGTTTCCCCAGTTCTCGGAAATGTCTGTTTTGCGAGTTCTCAATACGGGGTGTGTTTCACCCTTAAATCTTTTGCAAATTTGTATAATCTCTGTTATGGGGATGTTAATGTTGAGGAGTTTTCCAAACGTCTTTGGGGCGACATTTATTTCAACAGCAAAACGTAATTTTTTAAATTTTTGTAATAAAATTATTGTAAAGTTATGTTTCAGTCGAAAATTCACAAAGAAGGCCCCCCATAATTCGGCACAACGTAGTTTCGTTGAATTTATTCTTGAGCCTCTTTATAAGATTTTTGCTCAAGTTGTTGGTGATGTTGATACGACTCTTGCTGACGTTTTGGATGAATTAGGGATAAAATTGACGAAAAATGAGATGAAATTAAATATTCGCCCCCTTTTAAGACTTGTTTGTAATAAGTTTTTGGGTGATTTTAGTGGTTTTGTTAATATGTGTGTTGAGCATATTAATTCGCCTCTTGATAATGCTAAAAAGAAGATTGATCATATCTATACAGGACCTAATACAAGTAAAATTTACGACGATATGGTTAATTGTGATCAGGATGGGTTACTGATGGTACATAGTTCAAAAATGTACCCAACAGATGAATGTACTTTTTTCCAAGTTTTGGGGAGAGTTATGAGTGGGACGTTGCATGCAGGAACTGATGTCAGGATTTTAGGAGAGAATTATACGTTGCAGGATGAGGAGGATTCAAGGGTTTTGACCATTGGGAGGCTATGGATATATGAGTCCAGGTAAATTAAAAAAAAAAGATAAACAAATTATACAATTATCTGAGCTAAAATAGAAATAACTTTTGTTTTAATTTTTTCAAGAGTGGCAGCATTTGTTACAATAATTTTTGTACCAGTCACAAGTTGATTTCTAAATGATTATTCATAAAACAAGAATTTGGGTCGACTCATTGAGATTCCACTGTAATTCCTGATTATGCCAAAAATTATTTAATCGTGTTATTTTTTATGAAACAGATAAGAATTACAATAATTATTAAGAGTCATTTTATTTTGTGAACAATTTTAATTAATTGATAAGAATCTTTTATCAGATTTTCTGTATTTTATTTTTTATACAAGTCAGAACCTGATTTTTTTTTCAACAACATTAAAATAAACAAGACAAGATGAGGTAATAACGAGTTGTAAAATCTTGTTTTGCGTCAAGGACATTTATCTAAAGATAAGTTCCATGACCTCGACTAATAAATTAATGATAACGACGGATATTTACCACGTTTTACTTTTTTTTTTAATTAAAAAAAACACAAAATATTGTTACGTGTTTCGCTCAATGCTTAGTCATCTTCAGGCGTCTCATTATAATAATTTCCAGATACAAAATCGAATTAAATCGGGTCCCAGCCGGAAATTGGGTCCTAATTGAAGGAATTGACCAATCTATTGTTAAAACAGCAACAATAACAGATTTAACAATTTATGAAGACTTGTATATATTCAGACCACTTAAATTTAACACTCAAAGCATTATAAAAATAGCCGGTAAGTTAGAAACTTGTATTTTCGAGTGAAATCCCCAAATTTATATTACAGTGGAACCTGTTAACCCGTCTGAACTTCCAAAAATGCTTGATGGTCTCCGCAAAGTCAACAAATCGTACCCTCTTCTCACCACCAGAGTTGAAGAATCAGGTGAACATGTTGTTCTTGGTACTGGTGAATTATACCTTGACTGTGTTATGCACGATTTGAGAAAAATGTACTCAGAAATTGATATCAAAGTCGCAGATCCTGTTGTTGCATTCTGTGAAACAGTAGTTGAAACGTCGAGTTTAAAATGTTTTGCTGAAACTCCAAATAAAAAAAATAAATTAACAATGATTGCTGAACCTTTGGAGAAGGGACTAGCTGAAGATATCGAGAACGAAAATGTTCAAATTGCGTGGAATAAAAAGAAACTTGGAGAGTTTTTCCAAACGAAATACGATTGGGATTTACTTGCAGCTAGGAGTATTTGGGCTTTTGGTCCTGATAATACAGGTCCTAATATACTTGTTGACGACACGTTACCGTCTGAAGTTGATAAGGGCTTGTTGAGTTCAGTTAAAGACTCAATAGTACAAGGCTTTCAATGGGGAACACGTGAAGGCCCTCTCTGTGAAGAACCAATAAGAAACACGAAATTTAAAATCCTTGATGCTGTTATAGCAAACGAGCCTTTACACAGAGGTGGCGGTCAAATTATTCCAACGGCACGACGTGTTGTTTATTCGGCATTTCTTATGGCAACCCCACGTCTCATGGAGCCGTACTTATTTGTTGAAGTACAAGCACCTGCAGATTGTGTCTCAGCTGTGTATACAGTATTGGCAAAACGTCGAGGTCATGTCACACAAGATGCTCCAGTTCCTGGCTCTCCATTGTACACAATCAAAGCTTTTATTCCTGCAATTGATAGTTTTGGATTTGAGACTGATTTAAGGACACACACACAAGGACAGGCTTTTTGTTTATCAGTGTTTCATCACTGGCAGATTGTTCCAGGTGATCCACTTGATAAAAGTATAGTAATAAGGCCACTTGAACCTCAACCGGCTACTCATCTCGCAAGGGAGTTTATGATTAAGACACGGAGAAGGAAAGGGTTGAGTCAGGATGTTTCAATTAATAAATTCTTTGATGATCCGATGTTATTGGAGTTGGCGAGACAGGATGTTATGCTGAATTACCCACTTTTGTAAAATAAGTCTTTTATTTGTGCTTGTGGACGTAATAAAATACAATAAGAAAATAGAAAGGGTTTCAAAGGGGCTTAAGGCACCAAGATTGTCAAACATAACCTCACTTTCTGAATTTTGCAATTTCTTTACAAAATTCGAACTACAACACAATTTTTACTTGATAAGAAGTAAAAACAAGTATAATAACAGGTAATTTGTGCTAAATTAGAGTAATAACGTGAATTTTTGTCATTTTTAAATAACATAACCTCACTTTTCTATAGAGTAGGTTTTATGAGTAATAAATAATACTAGAGAATACAATTATACCTAAAATACTTAAAATCAAGTCTATTTGTACCTGATATGTATTTAACACAATCAAAATATTCAAAATTGTTTCATTTTTGTCATTTTCTAAACATAACCTCACTTTTTTACTAAACAAATTTATGGAAGAAATATAATACTACAGGGCATAATTACAGCCAAAACGTATAAGAACAAGTCTATTTGTACCTGTTATGTGCAAAACTCTTTACACAACAAGATCACTGGTGTATTTCTTCACCTAACCTGACTTTTTCTTACATAACCTCAAAGTAGTGTTTTTGCTTTTTCAAAATAACCGGGCCAAGCAATATTCCAAATAATCGCAATTGCCATTAGTAGAAAATACGTAATTATTGAAACCCACCAAACTACTCTTTCAGCAGTTGTTACTTCCAAATTTCTCAGGATGTTTAGCCCCACAAGGAGGCCAGCAACAGCCCCTGCAAAGTGTGCCACATACCCTATATGTTCTTCCATTTCTAAGAAATACCGGTTATAAATAGCTGTCCCAATGTCGGCTACCATTATAATAAGAAAAAGAAATAATTGTACAACTGGGAACGACATTTCTCTCCAATTCATAATAATGGTGGCTATATGTGCAGTTATGAGTGAGTAGACACCCCCACTGGCTCCTGCGAGTCTCACAGTGGGGTCAGCAATCGAGGTTGCAAGTGATCCTGCGAGGACTCCAGCGAAGTAAATAATCAAGACACGCCACCATTTATGCACCATTTCCAAAGGTGTTCCTAAGAGGATTTGTACTAGGAGGTTAACAAACAAGTGGAAAGCACTGAAAGACACAAATTAATTAAGAAGACACACTAATCAGAGGTTTAGTACCCGACATGGACAAACATGTAAGTAATAAATCTCCAAACTTCTTGCCGCTTATACGGGTCGTAAATAAACACTGTACTAATAGGACCCGAAGCAGATCTTGTCGAATTCGCCTCTATAGCTTCATCAACACAGAAAAAAATAATCTCAATCAGTGAAATAAATATCATTCCAACAGCTGGGGGGTAACATGTGTACTGGTCATCGTAAGCACCGTCAGGTTCAGTGACGCCCCGTCTTCGGGGCACCACCATTTGAATATATCTATTAACATAATGCCCAAATAAGTATTGCAAATCAGGGTGGTTAATCATCTCAACAAATTCGGTAAAATCAATTCGGTCGTCATTATTTTGGTCGGCGAGTTGATGCACCTTCTTGACGACATGAGCAGGAATATCGTTGTCGTACTCTCGGCTCTCAATCAAGTCATTTAGCTCTCTAATACTAATAAAACCGTCATGGTCTCTATCATACTGAAAACATGAATTTTGGGTTATTGTGACATGTTGGTAGACTTTACCTTATCAAAAATACTGCGGTAATACTCGTTTTTACGCCTGGACTGAAGAGGCGTCTCTGAGTTGATTTCCCTCTGAGACATGTTGACATAACCTCAAACTAGCCCCACTGGTAATACTTAAATCAGTTTTAAGCGTCACAAAGTAAAAAAATACGCGTTTTAACTACATTTTTATCTCGTTATCACAATTACTGTGACTAATCATGCTAAAATGCGCGGAATGCCTGCGTTTCTGATGTGAGGTTATGTTTTTAGAGATTTTTTTATTTCTAGGGACTTTTCAGATTTAGTGTTTTTCAAGTTAAACAAATATTAGGTTTAAATAATTAAAAATAATTAGTTTTTACGTATTAGAACTTCCAAAATGTCTCATTTTTTTAGCAGAAATGTGACATTGTTATTACAATAATTAAATAAATGTGATAAAAACAGTTTGGTGACTTTTCTAGGACAATTTCATTTTTCCCCTAGTTTGAAAAATAGCGCGTGGCTAACGTCATTGTTGTGATTCACTGGAAAAACATTCAAGAAAATTATGAGTCACCTTAATGGGGCTTTACTTAAATACACAGCAATTTACAGGTGCTCCGATGACATCACCAACTTGAAAATAAGGTAAGTAAACAAATTCTATTTGCACAATTAAAGTTCAAGGTTGGTAGCGTTAAATTGCAAGATGTGGGAAATTCAAATTCGGACGTATGGGAACAGAAAGTTTTTGCTTGGCAACAGAAAGTTTTCAGCAAATCAGAAAGAGAATTTTATAGAAATGAAAAGAACTGTATTACTGATTTAGATAAAAAATATCATTTGGATGTCCTTAAGTTAGAGACAGATGAGAAATTCGATCTGTTTTGTTATGTAAATGACGACGATTACGTTCTAAAAGAAGAAATCAATAATTATTTTCGCGAACGAAATGAAGAAAATGAAGAAGAAGAAGAATTTGATTATAGAAAGTCACTGATTGCAGCAATCCGAAATCCCATTGGTTATAATTACGAGTTTGAGGTTATGTTCATCATGGCGGATTTAGGGTAATTCCCCGAAATTAATTTCTTGTGAAAGAATTTTTTTTGGTAGGGAATACATTGATTCGATTTGGATTAAACACGAAAAAATTCTTTGCGTTATAAAATATGACCACAAACATAAAATTCTATCAGTTTATCCCGATTTTACAAAATTCGAACCTTATTTAATTCAAATTGATGGTAATACAACTCGAAAATATCGATATTTTATCGAGAACGTTTCGGAAGTAATACCTGAAGATGTTCAAACGCGCGAAATGGAGCTTATTCGAAAAGTGTGTATTTTTGTAAGAAATACAGTAATTTCGATTTTTTTTTTAGATAAATTCCCATAAGCACGAAATTATCAAACAAATGAACTTTGTACTTCCCCCAGTAAATAAGCTTCAAGTAAATTTATTTTTTGAGATTTTGTGGGCAAAAGAATTCGAGTATGACACAATTTACGTCCAGTATTTTATAGACTTGCCGTCTGATTGGTCGTGTGTTGACCAATCACAGCTTCAGGGCGTAACACAAATTTGTCATATACAGAGTGAAGACAGTTTAGCTCACTTTGGCCATGTTTTTGACGTTATTTTAGAATACAACATTGAAAATCTCGAAGGCCAAAAAGTCCCTAAATGTCCCTATATCTACTTTGAGGTTATCTCAAAAGACACTTGGAACCGGTACCGCACCGAAGGCCTAACCTACAAAAACCTGCCAGTTTCAAAACCCGGCAACTACAATTTCAACTTGCAATGTTTCCGCCTAACCCCCTCCAACATTTCCGGTCAATTACGCCGGTTTTTCATTGGTGATTGCTCGAATTACAGCGACATCACATGGATCGGCGTACCGAAAAACTACGAAGTAAGTGAGTTAAGTTGGCAGAAACGAAAATCCCTGTTTTTTTCTAGGGTCGGATTTTGAATAAATACGGGACGAATACAGTAGGAACTGGACAGATTGGCGTCAGAATTAATGTGATTCATCAAAGTCAAGCGTTTAATGAAAATTCGGAAAATTTTGAAATTTTTGAAAAGCTCAATTCGTCGAGTTTGGTCAAAAGTGTCGAACAGGTGTTACAAGCGTTCAAAAGGGCGCGAAAAAATATGATTGCAGCAAGAAAAAATTTGTAAATTTGCGTTTTATTTACCTGAATGTGGCAACACTGCACCAAAATCGATAGAAATGTGGCATCAAGTGAGATCGGGGTTGATTCGCGCAAGTTCGGGTTGTTTCGTGTGTCAGTGGTGGGGATAAAAAAATTATTTTATGAAACGTAGTTTTAAAAAAACTCGGCTTTGCCTCGTGACCTACAAGACTATCACGTTCTTTTATTTTTTAATAATATTTTTTTGTTTTAATTATATTTAAGCACATGTGGCATACGATATTTTTTCTGTGAATTCTCATATTACAAAAAAAAATCTGTAAATAAAGGATAATCCCTTTTATCAGAAATTTTTGTGTATTATTTACCTGAATTAATGAAAAATGTGGCAACAGTGCACCAAAATCGACATAAATGTGGCATCAAGGTGAAATCGGGAATGACTCGGGTTGTTTCGTATGTTGTCGGTATCAGTGGTAGGGATATATAACACTGTGATGTTCTTTTGTTTATAGCCGACTAATCGAGGTTCCACTGTAACTCTTAATTATATCTAAGATCAGCTCTAAGGTCAAGCACATGTAGCATACAATATTTTTTCTATGAACTCACTTATCTCCTCATTTTTACTTAATTAAAAAAATATTAAAAAAAACCTTAAATAAAGAAACGTTTTTCGATGTAATCCATTTTCCCCGAAATTTTTGTGTTTTATTTACCTGAATGAATGAGCGATATGGCAACGTCGCACTAAAATCGATATAAACAAGACGTCAAGGTGAGATCCGACTTGACTCGGTCCAATTCGGATTATTTCGTTTGTCCCATTTTGCCGTTTTTTCCCCAAAATTTCGGTTTTGTAACAAGTTTTTTGTAATTCTAGAAATCAAAAGTCGCTTCAAGGCGACTTTCGTGTGTTTTTTGTGTTTTTTTTAGGATCTGTTGGCTCGTCTGATCTTGTCGTGGTACCCCAGAGTACGGAATGCGGCGTTGCCACATTTCTGTAATAACCTGTCTCAAAATGTAACACAGTCGCCCATTTTGCAAGTCATTGACATATCAGTTCCTGGGGGGTAACACTAAAACGTACCCCTTAGCTTCTAAGACTCTATTTTGTTCTAACCTTGATATCACGTGATTGCTAATTTCACATCCCTTATCACCTGTTTCCAAATCGATCAACTAAATTATTTAAATTTCTAAATGTGAATCCCGTCTATTTCTGTATGTGACGTCGATCAATAACAGGGCAAATATAAGGCAGCCATGGCAACTCTTTTTTTTTCTTTTGTTTTTTTCAGGAATTTTTAATTGTTGTTAAGTTGGCATTTCACAAATTCAATTGTTTTCGAATTTGGGATAAAGGCAGTGCTGGCAATTTTTGTGTTTCAGTAATCAGTAAATTAAGACTGGAAAACTTAAAGTTAATAACAAATTTTTTCGCTGTTGTGTTGGCATATCCCCTTTAATATAACAGTCTAAATTTGCTATCTCACTCGCACTCGTTGCCACAACAGCGAAAAATGAAACCGGAATACACTAAACCGTATTGTGGGTGTGAGGTAAGTTAAGACGTGCGTGTGTTTGTTGTGTTTGACGTTTCGTGTCTACTTTCGCGAGAATTTCACCCGAAATAAGACTTGTTTTAATTCAGAATTTGTGTTTTCTTGAAATAACGTAATGTGGGGTTAGTTTTGTGTGTTTTTGTGACGTGTTTAGTGTTTTTTTGCCGTTGTGAGATAGATGTTGGTATGTCTGAGTTGGTACCACCTCTCGTCTAGCTTCATCTCGCTTGTAGTATGCGTCCTCCCCTTTGGAAAAGATCGACTCATCCGGACCTGTTTTCGTTTCAGCTTCGAAGTTTAACCAAGATGTCGGGTTATGGCGGTATCTATATTATAGAATTGTGTTTGGAGTGTTTAAAATCCTAGTTCGATGACTTTTTAATAAATTAGTGTAGTGTTTCTGGTTGTTTATGTAAAACAAAGTGAGTGCGTGTCAAAGCCCCCTATACAACCAATATAAAATCGACCACGTTTCGCCCCTAAAATCACGTTTTTCGCTTTTTGGTAAAATTCTCGGGTTAATTTGGCACAATTCATGTGGTTTTTGACACCGAGGGGGCCCTTCGCTGGTACATACGTGGCCGCGCGCGAGCACTTTCTCCAATCAAGTTGGTCTGGCAAACAATATGTAATCGGGGGTGGTTTTTGGCGGGTTTTTTAGTGTGTGTGGTTGGTTTTTTGGGGGGGTAGAAGCGATATGGGGGGTTGTGTGAAATTATTATCGATGGGGGCTATACAACTCGTGTGTTATTATAAAGTGTGTTCATGAATTTTTACCACCCTAGAAAAAACAAAAGCAAGATAAAACGAGCGTAAATGTATATGATATGGAAATACATTCCGTGAGAATTGAACATGGGCCTGTACAAACTCCGACAATGTCATATTCGCAAAGACAACCCCAAAATCACAGGTGAGTCACCTAATTGGGGGGTTTCACACCCTCAAGTTGGTATTACACAATTAGAAGTGAAAAAAAAATTTGGAAAAAAGAATCTAGAAAGCTATGAGATATCCGACGGGAAATTGTTGCCACGTTTTAAAACGTAATTTACACTAAAAGCAGTTGGTAGAAATTAAATTTTACTTAAAAAAATAACAGTATTAAGGCTTTAAAACACATATTTCATAAATTAGTTTTGTACAAAGTGAAAAAATAAAAAATTACGAAATCTGAAAATATTGCCATTGAAAGTTACGAAAAAAACAAATATTTTTACAAAAAGTGTCAAATAAAAATAAGAAAAACAGAAAAAATTCCCTAGAAGATACCATAGAATATAATCAGAAATAGAACATTGTCAAAATGACTAAATCTAGAAAAATTCTACTGTTGGTAACACTGGAAATAAAAATAATCTTTTATTTTTACCCTGTTTTCGTCAAATTTTAAAAATTCAAGTCATTGCAAAAATGTCGGTTATATTTATCTTGGAAAATCCTTAAATAAATAAAATATTACTTTTCTACACAAGAAAACTAATAAAGAATTAAATTCTGTAAAAATGTTGGACGTTTTTTCAATTTTAAAGGGTTGTACAATATTGACCTGAAAATCGTAAAAAAACTGCGTTGAAACATAAATTCAGGACTGAAAATTTCAATTTTTTATTTCTCGGTTTTAAATTGTTTCATATTTTTCTTGTAATATCTTTTTTGGACAGTTTTATAACGCACTAAATTTTTGTTTTTGCGAAAGTAACAAAATTCCAGTCTAAACGAAAATACTTTTAGTTTTATTTAATTTTTTTAAAGTTGGTAGTTCTGATTTTTGCGCGTTAATTAATTTTTAGTGTAAAAACGGCTTTTCTACTTCTAACCCGACTTTTGTAATTTCGGTTGGTATAACTGAAAAATTTGAAACACTAATTGTTGGTGAAAAGTTCCTAATTAAAGATGTGTGCGTTCAGATGTCTATTTTGGACCGAAAACGAATTTTTTTGATACGAAAAATATCAATTTGGCTGAATTTATTAACTGCAGGATTGCCAACAGTTTCAAGAATTTACAGACATAACAAAAGTTATGGAATCTCAGTGTTGCAATGTGTTCCGTCATTTTAGAAAATTTGGGAGCCGAAGGCGACATTTTTGTCGTTAAACACAGTTGATAAAAATTAAATTTTACTAAAAAAACAATTTTGAGGTCTGATTTTTTTTATTGTTGGTAACACTGGAAATAAGAATCTTTTATTTTTACTCTGTTTTTTATTTTGATCTGAATATCGTAAAAAACTGAAAGTAAAACATAAATTCACGACTAAAAATATTAATTTTTTATTTCTCGGTCTTAAATTGTTCCATATTTTTCTTGTAATGCCTTTTTTTGGACAGTTTTATAACGCATTAAATTCTTTTTTCCAAAAGTAACAAAAAAAATTGCAATTTAAACGAGAATTATTTTAGTTTTATTATTTTTTTAAAAGTTGGTTATTCTGATTTATGCTCGTTAACTATTTCTCGGTGTAAAAACGGTTTTTCTAGTTCTAACCTGACTTATAATTTCGGTTGGTGTAACTGAAAAATTTGAAACACCAATTGTCGGTGAAAACATCCTAATTAGAGATGTGTGCATTCAGATGTTGATTTTGGACTGAAAATGAATTTTTGCAAGTGGTTGAGCTTTTTTTTTGACACGAGAAATGTCAAATTGTGTTTATTTATTAACTGCAGGATTGCCAACAGTTTCAAGAATTTACAGACATAACAAAAGTTATGGAATCTCAGTGTTGCAATGTGTTCTGCCATTTTAGAAAATTTGGGAGCCGAAGGCGACATTTTTCTCATTAAACCCAGTTGGTCAAAATTAAATTTTACTAAAAAAAACAGTTTTGAAGTCTGATTTTTTTTACTGTTGGTAACACTGGAAAATTTTTTTTTTTATTTTTACTCTGTTTTTTATTTTGACCTGTAGACCGTAAACAATGCACTCACTGAAAGATAAATTCAGGACTGAGAATTTGATTTTATTGGATATTTTTTTAGTTTTGGGTTTTATTGTTTAATATTTTCGTTTTTGGATAGTTTTATAACGAACAAAACATAAAATTTCAAGTGAGAATGTTTTTGGTTTGATCTAACATCGATTCTTCTTCAAATTTAGTTTTATTGATCTTTCACAGTTGGCAATTCTGACGTGAAACGTTTTTTCTTAGAAATTAGTTTTTATTTTTTAGTAATTTTATTTTTGTTTGGAGAATTTTAATATTTTATTTTTAGAGAGTTAATTTTCCATAGTTGGTATTTATCTAGATTTAGTCATTTTGACAGTGTTCTGTTTGTAGTTATATTCTATGGTTTCTTCTAGGGAATTTTGGTATTTAAGATTGGCAGTTTTACAAAGACGCCATTTTTTCTGTTTTTTATTTCTAATATAAGTGTCTTTTTGCAAAAATATTTGTTTTTGTGAACTTTTAATGCCAATATCGTTATTTTATATTCACTAATTTTGCAATTTTTTATTTAAATATCAATTCTAATTTAATTTTTCGTTTGGGAAAATTTAATGTTTTATTTTTAGAGATTTAAGTAATTTTCTGAAGTTGGTATTTGTCTGGATTTAATGATTTTGACGATGTTCTGTTCTGATTGTATTCTGTGGTTTCTTCTAGAGAGTTTTGATATTTTGACATTGGCAGTTTCGACAAAAACGCTATTTTTTTCTGTTTTTTGTTATTAAGACACTTTTTGCAAAAATATTTGGGTTTCTCTTAGACACTTTATGTCAATATTGTCATTTTATATTCACTAGTTTCGTATTTTTTTTACTTACCATAAATATATCGATAATAATTTGATTTTTCGCCTGGGGAATTTTAATATTTCATTTTTAGAGATTTAATTTTCTAAAGTTGGTATTTGTCTAGATTCAGTCATCTTGACAGTGCCCTGTTTCTTATTCTATTCTATGGTTTATTCTAGGAGGTTTTGATATTTTAATGTTGGCAGTTTTTACAAAAACACCATTTTTTTGTTTTTAGTGTGTTACTTTTTGCAAAAATATTTGTTTTTAAGACACTTTTAATGCCAATATTGTCATTTTATATCTAGTAATTTAATTCAAATTATATTTTGGCGATATTCTGTTTCTGATAGTATTCTATGGTTTCTTCTAGGGACTTTTGATATTTCAATGTTTGCAATTTTTAGCGAAAACTCCATTTTTTCTGTTTATTATTTTTAGTGTAGCTTTTTTTGCAAAAATATTTGTTTTTTATGAACTTCTAATGCCAATATTGTCATTTTTTATTTAAACATATCGATTCTAATTTTATTCATCGTCTAGGGAGTTTTAATATTACAAGAGTGGCAATTATAAAACTCGCCATTTAAATATTTTATTGCTATTTATTTTTACCATAAAATTCGTTTAAAATATTTTATGTTTTGTTTTGGTCATCTATTTAATTACAAACAATTCTCAATATTTTTTATAGACAATTGGTTATTAAAATTTGATTACACGAAGGCGTCTTTGAATTATAAACAAATTTTTGTTGTTACACATTTTTTGAATCGAAATCACGTAACCGTAGCGCATCCTAAAAATTCATTTGTTTTTCTCAGTTTTTATTTAAAAATAAAACAGGGATTTTTGTGACTGCAACATTTCCTTTCTAAAAATACAATCCGTGTCGCCATTTTGTTGTATCATTTCTCTCTCTTTCGTTTTGTTAAATTCAATTAATTACACCTCCGTAAACGAATCACTCGAACGAATCAAGTAGGCCAGCAACCTGAAGAATATCAAAATCGGTAATAAAATTACAAAAAAAAAAATATTGAAAGGAAGTTCAACGAGCGGCCTAATTACACACAAGAGAGACAGAGAAAAAAAACAACAATTCGAAAGTCACTTTTTTTGGTGTTTTCAATCAAGCAAGGGTCGATTTTTCGATTAATTTAAAAAAATAGAAAAAGAGAAAAATGTGGTGAGTTGGCCGACATTTTGTCGTGTGCGCCGTGCTAGGTTTGCTCGGATGAAATTATTTACGGTATAGGCGGCTATGGATGCTCATGGCTTGCTTTGTTTTTAACGTAAAAAAAATTACGTGGCATTGACATTTTGGTTTCTTGTAATTTTCTTAAGGTTAATTGAGAAAGAGTGAAATGGGAAATTAATTAGCCCGTTTTTGGGGCGTAATTATTACAGGACAAATTTTTTTTTTGATTGGATGTCTAATTTGGTGGCAAACTAACTTATTTACATTTTTTTAAAGTAAATTTATAAATAGGAGATTATTTTTAAAGACGAAGTTCGAGTTTACAACTGAGTAAAAATAGAATGAGTCTATTTTTGACATATTTTTGAAAAACTAACAAAATTTATTTTTCATTTAAATGTCATAAAGAGAGTTGCTTATTTTTCAGTTTATATAATTATTAAAAAAACGAAGTTACGGAATTTATTTAGTACAAAAAAAAGTTGAAATCCACGTAGTTGAGTCTGTTGGCAATTCTAAAGTTAGTAACTTTATTATAAATACATTTCTAAATTTTTCAATGTTGTAAATAAGTATTATAAAGTTTTGTGTGTTTTTTGACACAGGAAATGTCAAATGAGGATATTTATTAACTGCAGGATTGCCAACAAACTCATTATATGTTTCAGGAAAAAAAAAACTAGAATTTGGGAGCTGAAGGCGACATTTACAAATATTTTTGGCGTAATTGTCTCCTCCAGCTCTCAAATTTTATAAAAAAAATAATTCCAAAATCTTAAAATTGACAACAAAAGTTTTGTTAAATAATTTGAATGTAAGTAGACCGTGACAGTGTACCTCATTACTGTTATAGTCTACTGTCTAATTCTGACAGTTTACATTGTTCTACGTCTATTTTTTTCATGCAAGGCATGCTAAGATTTTTTTTTTTTCGGAGAATTTACTATTGATTTTATTTACAATTTGGTTTTATTACTATTTTAAGTTTGTTAAGTTTGCGATTCTGGTGGGAAATGTAATTTTTGTTAATTTAGAAGGGATTTTTTTTAAGTTTTAATAGTATCCGTTTTGAGTGTGTAAACAAATTTAGTATTTCTGGGTGTAAAAACGGCTTTACAAATTCTAACCTAAAAGTAACGTAAAGTTTTGAGTCTGTTGGCAATCCTGAAGTTAGTAAGATTTTTTAGAAACAAATTTTTAACGTTTTTAATATTGTAAATAAGTGCAAACGCCATTTTTTTGTATTTTTTTGACACAGAAAATATCAAATTGACATTTAATTTAATTTATTAAACACAAGATTGCCAACAGACTCAAAAACTGAAAGAGACATTATTTTTGTTTTTTCTAAAATTTTGAAACCGCACGAGACAGTTTTTTTCAAAAATAAACAGAATTGTTTTGATTTTTATAAAATTTGAGGGCCGAAGGCAATTGTCGCCTCCGGCTCCCAAATGTAATAGAAAAGAAAATTTCAAAATTGTTTTTTTTTTAATCAAATGTTTTCTAAAAACAAGAATTTATCAATATTTAGCAAATAACGAGTGATTCGAAATAATTTGAATTAAAGTAGGCAATGAGAAAAATGCCATTACGTTGTAACAAGGTTCAATTTTAACAGTTAGATTCTTTTTCAAATTTTCTAAATCAAAAAACCGAGTTATAGTAGTGAAAAATACAGTTTTGTGATTTAGGGAATTTTGTGTTTATTAAGTCATGATTTAGGGGATTTAGTTTGCGACAGTTGGTAACAAAATGGATAATTTTTAGGGAATTTTATAGCGATTGGTATTAAAGATATATGGGTCAATGTCTAATTGTTTAATACTCTTTTGTTATTTTAGGGAATTTTGTGACAGTTGGCAACATTTTTTTTTAGAATGAAATATAGAATTTTAGTAAATTTAGGACATTTTGTGTTGGTTTAATAGTGAACAATACAGTTTTGGGATTTAGGGAATTTTGTGTTTGTTAAGGCATGATTTGGGGAATTTAATTTGCGACGGTTGGTAACAAAATAATGGACAATTTTTAGGGAATTTTGTCTCGATTGGTATTAATAGTATGAAGGTTAATGTCTCTTTGTTAGTACTCTTTGGCTATTTAGGGAATTTGCACAGTTGGCAACATTTTTTTGCTTAGATTGAAATATAGAATTTTGGTAAATTTAGGAAATTTTGTTTCTGTTTAGTAATGAAAAATACAGTCTTGGGATTTAGGGAATTTTATGGTGGTAGTTGGTAGTGATAGTAATGACGTTTTTTTCTCAAAAATTATTATTTCGATTTTAATTTGTCTAAAAAAAAATTCTTATTTATTGAATTTGGGGAATTTTATTTGTTTGGTAACAAAATTTAAAGAAAAAATAATTTTTGAACCTATTTCTGTCATGTTTGGAGGATTTTGTTTGGTATGGTTGGTAACAAAGTAATAAGAAATTGAGAAATAATATTAAAAAATGCATTTTTGTGACAATTTCTTGTCTATTTTGGGTTTTTAGAGGTTTTTTTCTTAATAATAAAATATATTGATCAGATAACGAAGTTTATTTGACGTTTTATGTTTATTTTTATTGAAACAGCATCCAGGAAACTGTAGACCGTTTTTGGGATTGTTGTTTCTTTCTTCGGTGCAGTGTATTTTGGTGCTCTACCAAAAACAGTTACTCTTAGCCGTTTCTGAGTGAATTTTTTCAATTTTAACCAATGAACAACACGAAATTTTCTCTCTGAGTGACGTCACACTAAGTTGCCTCTCTAGAGAGAATATTCATTTTACCTTGTATTGCACACATTGGCAATGTGGTGTGACGTCAGTCATAGAGAGAATTTTGTGTTTATTGGTGAAACGATAAGTTCAATTTTGACAGTTTAAATAGACAGAGTCTCTCTTTTTAAGGTTTTTTCAAGACCTGCTGAATATTTTTTTAATCACTCGATATTTTGAAATAACTTTTTTTGTTTTTTATGGGAAGAAAATACTGTTTAATCTGTTTCTAATATTACAAAATTTGGGTGTCGAAGGCGACATTTACAAATATTTTGGACGTTATTGTCGCCTCTGGTTCTCAAATTTTGTAAGAAAAAAAGAGAGAATATTACGACTTGTTTCTATGGAAATACAAAATTTTTCTGAAACTATTTTTGTTACTTAACTAAGGCGAAACTAATAAGTGAAAGCATTCTCAAATTGAAGAAAAATCAGGTTAAAATAAATAATTTTATATTTCATTTAGTGGCTTAGGAACTTTATAGATTAAGAAACACAAAATTTTATTTAAAAAAATTAATTTTCAGTACAAAATTAGGCGATTTTCTTGCTAAATATCACACGAACTTTGTTTTATTTCTAGGATTTTTTTTTGCATTTCAAAAACGTCTTAATTAGCCTGAACAGAAGTGAAATGCACTCAAAGAACTTCCTGCAAAAATATGAGTACTTGTGATATTATAACTAAAAGTTTTTTGTGAAAAAACAAACAAAAATTGTGTAAATAAAGGGTGATCAAAATATTTTGAATCAAATTGCTTTCAAGACCTTTTGAAATACATTTTCTTTTTGACCACTCCATATTTTTCAAAATCGGATTTTGGGTAGAATCTGCTGTTAAGACTGTTCCTAATTTGGTTTTATTGTAATTTTAAGTTTTTTTTTCTTCAAATTTCAAATCATTAATGTCATCACTTGAATTTTTTATGACTCTTTTGTCGGAAATGACATCATTAAAACCGAATCTTCTTCTCAAATCTCGCGTTTTTGTTGTTTTAATCACACTTCCGGTGGAAAAAAAAAACTATGCGTGATTCTGATAGTTAAATTTTCGAAAAAATTTTCATTTTTCTTCGTATTCTGATAAATAATAGATGTTGTATTACGACAGGTGCGACGTTTCGTACGTGTTAGCAACGCCTCAACAGGAAATCGAAAAAACGTCGCGTCGTCTAGCGTTTGAATGCGCCTTAATTATAATTGCGCCAATAAACAAATGATTGTGCAACAAGAGCCTTCGTTAAAACAGACAACAGTGTTGCCACAATAACATACAAGAAAAAAAAAATTCACAACTACACCTACGCATCGATTGTCTGTTGGTTTTTTTGAATTTGGATTCAAGGATAAGTGAGATGATGGCCATTTCCGTGTTTTTGATTTTGTGAATTTTTTTTTTAGGTTTTCAAGGCCATGGAATGAGGGTCATTTCTTCCCACATTAGATTTCTCAACGATTATATAAAAATAAACGTTTCGTAATTTTCAACGGTATTTGAGGAGAGGTTGGATACAGTACTGGTTTTTAGAGTGTTTGGAATTTTTTTTTTAATTTTTTGTCTTTTTTTCTCTTCTTATTTACTTTTGCTTGTCAAACGAATCGATTGAAATAATATAGATAACTCAGATAAGATTATATGAGGGTTTGATTGATTCTTTTTATCATTTTTTGTTTGCTTTATATTTTTTTGTGTTAAAAAGTATTTTTTTAGCAATTAGAAGCTCCGGTTTTTTTTTTCAATAATTTTTTGTTTGTTTAGTGTCTATTTACTCATTTATTTGCGCTAAAAAATATTTTTTTGTGACAGTTGTAAGGCTTGTTTCTCTACGATTTTCAAATTTCGATTTTTAATTAAAATGCAGTCACGTGACATTCAAATTTCACTTATTTTCGTGGGTAATTTGCTACGATTAAATCTCGCAATCAATTAATTCAAATGCGATTTAATGATAATATTTACATTACGTTCTGTTGAAAGTTGGCAATACTGAAAATTTCAATCGATTGACAGGTTGGCACCATTGAAATCTTTCAATTAACTAAAAATAAAGTGTGTTATTTTTGGTTGGCAATACTGATAATGATCAATTGTTTTAAGGTGGGGTGGGAGGTGTTATGGGGAATTTTTATTTATAAAAACAATTGACTTGAGGCAGGTTATTTTGTTTTGGTATTTATAACGATGACATAAATTATATGTCAGATGTTAAAGGTGAAAGGGGAAGTGCGTGGTAAAATGTCAGGTGATTGGCAAGAAATTTAACAGATGGGGGGAGTTTTTTTTTTGAATTTTTTTATGTATATTTTGCGTTTTTAGGGGATTTTCTTGAGGTCAGTAACAAAATGACTGAACTTTTTGGAAAAGAATAGAAAATAATTGAATTGTGGGGAGATTTGGGGGAATTTTGACGGTTAGTAATAAAATACAGTTTGGGGATTTAGGGAATTCTGTTTCTATTGGCAACAATATAATGTATTATTATTATTTTTTTTGATAATAGTATTTGAGGGATTTAGTTTGCGACGGTTGGTACCAAAAGTTAGTGTAGTTTTGTGTTTTTTATTTATTTATTTATTGATTTTTAAAGTAAATAATTGTTTGGACTAGTTATTTAGGAAACTTATTTTTCTCCTATTTAGTTTAAAATATAGAATTTTGGTGGATTTGGGGAATTTAGGATTTGTTCTAGTAATAGAAAATACAGTTTTAGGGAGATTTAGGGAATTTTATGATTGTTGGTAACAAAACTTTATGGATAATATTATTTGGGGTATTTAGTTTGCAACAGTTGGTGACAAAATAATGAATGAATTATAGGGAATATTGTAGCAGCTGGTATCAAAAGTTGTGTAGTTTGTGGGGTATTTAATTAGCCTAAAACATGGTATTTTGGTAGGTTTGGGGAATTTTGTGTTGGTTGGTAACAAAATATGTAATAGAAAAATGTGAAAAAACCGAATTTTGAAGTAAATTTCTGTCTTAATTAGTATATAGAAATTAATGTTTGGATTTAGTGACTTTTGTTAAGATTGGCAACAGGGTAATTACACTAAAAAATTACAGTTACTTTATGTTGGCAAGTTTAGAGATTTAGGGTATTTTTTCGCGATTGGTAAGACTATTAGGTAACAGAAAATTATTAAAAATGTTTCTGAAATTCAGACTTTCTAGAAAAAAATTTAGGCTTCAGTATATCTATTTTATTTTACTGATTTAGGGATATTTGCGACGGTTGGTAACAAAATAATGGAACTTTTTTTTTAAGTAGAGATTATTACAATTTCTAAAAGTTTATTTCTGTTTTTATGTTGGCATGTTTGGAGTTTTACGTTTGGTGTTTGGTAGCACAATTATAATAATTATGTAACTGAAAATTGTGAATAAAACCAGAGAAAACAGGATTTTGAAGTCAATTTTAGTTTTAATTAGCGTTTAGGGACTTTCATGAAGGTTGGTAACACAATATGTAATGGTAAATTGCGAGAAAATTTACAAAAACGCAATTTTTTAAGTCCGTTTATCAATAAATAAATTTTGTGGATTTAGGGAATTTTGTGAGGTTGGTAATAAATCTTTTTAGAAAGTCTGAAAAAAATATAGGTTATTAGGCCTACTTCTCTCATATTTTGCTGATTTAGGAATTTTCGCGACAGTTGGTAACAAAATTATAGAACTTTTTTTTAAATTGTAGAAAAAACAGCTCCTAAATTAATTTCTGCCTTTATGTTGGCAAGTTTAGAATTTTAGGGACTTTTGTTGCAGTTGGTAACACAATGTGTAATAGAAAATTGTGAGAAAATTCACAAAAACATTTATTTCTAAGTCATTTTATACTGACGTTTAAAAATTTTTGTTTATGGAATTAGGGAATTTTGTCAGGTTGGTAATAAATCTTTCTAAAAATTCTGAAAAAAATCAATTTTTAGGCCTACATCTGTCATATTTTTTTTTTGTTTTTTTGTTGGCAAATTGGGAGATTTAGGACGTTTGTTGCGGTTGGGATTTCATATGTATGTAATTGAAAATTGTCAGAAAATTCACAAATGCTAGTTTCTTTGGCTTTTCAAAAAAAAAAGTGTATTTAGGGAAATTTCTAGAGGTTGGTAGCAAGATTATAAAACTTTTTAGAAAGTTGGAGAAGAATAAAAACATTTTTTTGACTAATTTCTGTCTTATTTTGTTGTTTCTGGAATTTTTGCGGCGGTTTAGGGAATGTTTAGGGAATTTAGTTTGCTACGGTTGGTAATAAAATAAAGAAACAATTTGAAAAATACATTTTTTTAGGTTTTAAATAAAAATAAAATGATGGATTTAGGAATTTTTGTAACAGTTGATAAAAAGATTATGGAACTTTTTTTTAAATTGCAGAAAAAACAGTTCCTAAATTAATTTCTGCCTTTATGTTGGCAAGTTTAGAATTTTAGGGACTTTTGTTGCGGTTGGTAACACAGTTTGAAATAGAAAATTCACAAAAACACTCATTTTTAAGTCAGTTTATATTGATGTTTAAATTTTTGTTTATGGATTTAGGGAATTTTGTCAGGTTTGGTAATAAATCTTTCTGAAAAATCTGAAAAAAATCAATTTTTGGGCCTACATCTGTCATATTTTGCTGATTTAGGGATTTTTGCAAAAGTTGGTAACAAAATAATGAGTGTTTTTTAAAAATGACATACAAAACAGATTTCTAAATTAATTTTAATTTTTTTGTTGGCGAGTTTTTAAGTTTTAGGGAGTTTGTTGCGTTGGTAACAAATATGTAATTAAAAATGATCAGAAAATCAGCAAAACTGCGAGTTTAGGGAAATTTCTAGAGGTTGGTAACAACATTATGTAACTTTTTTGAAAGTTTGAGAAAAATAAAGACATTTTTGACTAATTTCTGTCCTATTTTGTCGTTTCTGGAACTTTTGCGACGGTTGGTATTAAGATAATGAAACTTTTTCTTATGTTGGCGGGTCTGAAGATCTAGGGAATTTCGTGGCGGTTTGTAACAAAAAATGTAAATTAAAAAAAGGGCAGTCAGTTTGTTAAATTTTTGAATTTTTAGAATAACCTGTTTAATAAAAGAAAAACTGTTTTCGGTAGTTTAGGGAATTTTGTTTTTCTTGATTACAAGAATTTTCTCTCGTTGTGGGGATTTAGGGAATTTTGTGACACTAACTTGGTAAGAAAATAAAGAAATAATTAGTTTGAGGTTATGTGTACTTACCTTAGCTTTTGTTTTAACATTTTAACAAACTTTAGGGACTTTAGTGACGTTGGTAACGTAATAATTGACCAGTAATGAAGTGTTTAGTCTTTGTTTAAACATTCTTTTATTATTATATTTTGAATCTAGTTAAATACAGAAAAATTATTTTTGTTTTTGCTTACTTAATTACTATTTTAAGTTTAGGAGAATTTTTGGGTAAGTATAACATTTAGAAAATTGACGTTTCTTTTGTTGTAAACTTAAAAAACCCAAAATCACTGCTATCACACTAAAATTTAATAATTTTTCGATTATTTAACCTTTGAAAATTGATTTGACGTTTCTTTTAATACCAATCTCAAAAATCTAAATATTCCCAAACTCACACAAAATACTAAATTTAATAATTTTTTTTACTACCGTTTAATGAAAAATTGACGTTTTAATACCAACCCTAAAAATCTAAATGTTCCCAAAGTGTAAAAAATGACATATATTTGTTAATTTCCATTTTTTTAAATAAAGAACAGTGTCCGGACTCGACCGGAATAATAATAGATAATTGTGGGGTTTCGTTACGCAAGTCGATAATTTAATTCGGGCTACTGACCTTGTCTAAGGACGCTTCCAATTCCTCTTTAAGCTTATCAACGACACTCGCACATTCATGACCTTACGAGGGTTTCCTAGGAAGGGGTTGTAGTAATTTTTTTTTTTTCTACAACCCTTCTTCTATACACGAAACGTGTACAAATTGAGTAATTTCTCCAGCTTGTATGTATATAGTGATTACTCAGAAAAAATGTGTCAAATTATATCAACTAAGCAAGGTCAGAATTCTTGCAAAAATCTGAAAGAAAAGCTCATTTTATGTCCTGTCCTAGCCAGTCTAGTAGGCGTCGGCGTCCTACCCTCACCGCTGTTCAACTGTTCGTGTCCCGGCACGACTTCGCCTTTCACTCTAGGTCGTTTTTCTTTCTTTATTTAAAAAAAAGAACGATTTATCTCTCTCTCTTTCTCACTCGCACTTTGTACACGGTGGACTGCCCTTGTCACGGCCGTCACATATCGGCAACGTTGGAAAACAACGTGGCAACGTTCCAACTGACTGTATGCACCGGCTGCTGCTGCGATGTGTTGTCGGATTTTTTACGTCTATTGTTATTTCGATGGAATTTTCAAACGAGATATACTACTATCTCACTCCAACACATGTCAAAAGTCATTCAAGGACATTGAGATTCATTGAGTGATATCCGATTTTTCTTCAATTAAATTTAAACAATATTTTTTTTTTAGTGTGGCGGAAATGGTTTTTTATCGGTTCGTTGACGTTTGGTAAAGGTGTGAGTGATGGCAGATGTTTTGCTAGAGGGTGGGTTTAATAGAGAGAGAGAGGAAAAATTAATAATGTATAAGGGTGGAGGGAGAGAAGGGAAATAAAACACAAATTTTGTATTTAATTTTTTGTAGTGTAAATGATGTAAAAATGACAATTTTGAGAATCTCTAAGCAAGAAATCTTGTTATCTGTCAAATTGAACATTTTTTTTTTTTTTTTAATAACAAATAGGTACAAGTGATGTTTTCCCGAATTTTTTTTCCGTTAAATAAACATGAAATATTTGCACTCACAAGTGTGACAACCTACTTTTTTATCAATTTTTTTTGTGTGTAAAAAGTGTTTTTGTATATATTTTTTTCTTTATATGTAATTTGGTTCACAAAATAATTTCCTTTCAAAAGAACAAAAAAGTTGCCACATTAATGTATATATCCTCATCTAAAATCCATTAAGTCGCTTCCTTCAACATATGGCAACACTGTTTTAATATTTTTGGAACGTCACGTGTGTCATATTTAATTTTTTTCTATTCATTATTTATAATTGAAGAATTTTAATGGCAATTCGAGGCCATTTCATAATGAGATTTTAATAGTTTTTCAGACGCCAAATGAAATTCTCTTTTCTGATAAAATCTAGTGGCCTGTGTTATTTTTTTTACTTACTAATTTTTTTTTTCTCGATTTATAATCCGCCGGAAGCAACAACATGACCGAATTGCTTCAAGCACAGAACAGCAATGTCAGCAAACATTGAAAATCCCATGTAAACTGGGAAAACAATTGCGCATCGTCTCGTTCTAAAAAAGAGTGGGAGGGAGAGTGTAAAACTCCGCCTTTGTCTCTTCGAAATTCCGCTTTTTGATTGTTTCAAGTCGTTCCCTCTCCCATGATGGCCGCTTTTTCTGGCCAATCGAAGGCAGGTCACGTGTTAAGTACCGCCTACTCGAGGCCCGGCCATCTAGTTGAGGGGTCATTGCTTCGTGTGATTTCGTAGCGAGATTAGGTCTGCATTAAAGGAAAATTTTCGAATTTTTTTTTTTTCTACCTGGAATTTATTTAAAATGAGGGACTGTTTTTCCGGTTGATTTGATTGATAGCAGATGGCACTAATAAGAGTGCTATATCAAGGTCAGGGATGAATCTGGGTCGAATTATGAGGAAGTGGGATTAATTTAAAAAAAAAGGTTAAAGGTTAAGTGTCTTATTTTAGATTTTATTACTTGCGAAAATATGAAATTTGTTTGTTTGGGAGGTTTTATCGCGGAAAGTGGCCAAGTTGGGAGGAAAATCTTGATAATTTATGCGAGTTTTTAGAGTTTTTGACGTTTAATGATTTTACTGCTTGCGATCGATGCTAAAAACTTCTATTTTTAGAAGGTTTTACCAAACATTTGGGAATTTTTCAAACAAATGACAATCGCCCGTGGTGAACAAAGTCGCATTTTAAGCGCCTCTAAACCCGTAAAAATAAAAAAAAATATCTTCGCAGAAGACAGTTTTTTTTATTTTAAATATCTATTTTTATTTAATTGTGTTTCCGGAAGTACATAATTTGGTTAAACAAAAATAAAAAATGAAAATTAAATATTGATATTTTCAACGAAATTATAAATGAATTTTTAATTTAATTTCCTAATGGACTTTGTACTTGTTGTTGTTGGAGGTTGAAGGAGAGTAAATAAATATAAAAAAAGAAGACAAATAATAATATAATAAGCAGTTTTTTGTTGCTATTTCTTGATTCTATCTATTGCTTTTCTTGAAACTTAATTCTATAATTTATTGTTATTATAATTACAAGAAAATAAAATAATAAATTGTCTATATTCGGGTTTGAATTGCCTTTTTTGAAAAAATGGATTTACAATTTAATAAAAATTTAGGAATAAACAGTTTAGGAATATTCAGATTTTTGAGGTTGGTATTAAAGAAACGTCAAATCAATTTTCAAACGTTAAACTATTCGAAAAATGATTAAATTTTAGTGTGCTAATAGTGATTTTGGATTTTTCAGGTTTACAACAAAAGAAATGTCAATATCCTAAATGTCATACTGACCCAAAAATTCCCCTAAACTTAAAATAGTAACTAACTAACTGAATTCAGAATATAATATTAAAAGAATGCTTAAATAAAGACTAACAACTTGTTTATTGGTGAATTATTACGTTACCAATCCTCATAAAATTCCCTAAACCCCTAAAGAGAGCGCAAAAATTAAAACTTGTTAAATTATTAAAACAAACGTTAAAGTATACATAACCTCAAACTGAATATTCCTTTATTTTCTCACCAACTGTCAAAAATTTCCCTAAATTCCCGGAAAAACTTGAAGACAAGAATTTGAAGAAAAGTGTAATTCTTGTAATTGAAAAAACAAAATTCCCTAAATTCTCAGAACTGTTTCTGTTTTATTAAACACGTTACTCTATAAATTCAAAAATACAACAAATTGACTTTTTTTTGAATTACATATTTTGTTACCAACCGCCACAAAATTCTCTAGATCTCCAGGACTGCCAACATAAGAAAAAGTTTCAATATTTTAATATCAACTCTTAGAAAAATTTCAAAAACAACAAAATAAGACAGAAATTAGTCAAAAATATCATTATTTTTCTACCAAGTTAGTGTCACAAAATTCCCTAAATCCCTATAAAACTTGAAGTAATTTTTTAAAAAATGTTTGGATTTTTAAATAAAGAGAGAACAATCTTGTAATCAAGAAAAACAAAATTCCCTAAATTACCGAAAACTGTTTTTGTTTTATTAAACAGGTTACTCTAACAATTTAAAAATATAACAAACTGACTGTCCTTTTTTTTAATTACATTTTTTGGTACCAACCACCACAAAATTCCCTAGATCTCCAGACCCGCCAACATACGAAAAAATTTCATTATGTTAATACCAACCGTCGCAGAGGTTCCAGAAACAACAAAATAAGACAGGAAATTAGTCAAAAATGTTTTTATTTTTCTCAAACTTTCCAAAAATTTCTATAATCTTGTTACCAACCTCTAGAAATTTTCCTAAAACCATCTTTTTTTTCTCGAAAAGACAATAGAAACTCGCATTTTTTGACATTTTTTGATTACATATTTATTACCAACTGCAACAAATTCCCTAAATCTCAAAATTCGCTAACAAAAAAACTGAAATTAATTTAGAAATCTGTTTCTTTATGTAATTTTTCAAAAACAGTAATTATTTTGTTATTAACTTGTCACAGAAATCTCTAAATCAGCAAAATATGATAGATAAAGGCGTAAAAATTGATTTTTTTTTCAGATTTTTTAGAAAGATTTATTACCAACCTGACAAAATTCCCTAAATCCATAAACAAAAATTTTTAAACGTCAATATAAACTGACTTAAAAATGAGTGTTTTTGTGAATTTTCTATTACAAATTGTGTTACCAACTGCAACAAAAGTCCTTAAAATTCTAAACTCGCCAATATAAAGACAGAAATTAATTTAGGAACTGTTTTTTTTGCAATTTAAAAAAAAAGTTTTATAATTTTGTTACCAACTGTCTGTTGCAAAAATCCCTAAATCAGCAAAATCCGACAAATGTACTTAAAGTCTTCAAAATGGACATCTATTTTTTCCGGAAAGTTTGAATTTCAAAAACATTCATTACCAACTTCACAAAATTCCCTAAATCCACATATTTTTTTTGAAATGCTGTAATAAACTGATTTAGAAATTGACATTTTTGTGTATTTTCTGTTGTTTATACTGTTACCAATCACGAAAAAACTTCCTTAATCTTCAAACTTGCCAACGTAAAAACATAAAATAACCTTTACGAAAATTCCTAGATTCACTATTTTATTTTTATTTAAAACCCAAAAAATCGACAAAAAACTTCCTTTACTTTATTACCAACCCTAACAAACTAAATTCTCCAAATATTAGAAAAATTGGTTTGAAAGTTATTAATTTTTAATTTAATTTTTAAATGGACTTTGTAATTTGTTGTTGAAGGAGAGTAAATAAATATAAAAAAGAAGACAATAATATAATAAACACTTTTTTTGATTGCTCTTTCTTGATTCTACCTAGTGCTTTTCTTGCAACTTAATTCTATAATTCATTGTTTTTTAATTGCCTTTTTTTGAAACAAACATTTTTGTTAACCGATTTTTTTATTTTTAGACCGAACCACAGCCAAGCCACAACGGATATCTACAAGCCCTCACGGTCGCCATTATCGACAGCGGCACGTTACCCATACCCTGCATCGCCCCAATTACCCCAATCCCAGCCAACCATCAGCCAGGTGCAGGTGGCTCAGCGTTATCCCCCAGGAACAGCCATTTACACTGGCGGCTATCGTGATTACCGACCCCAACGTATCTCTCTCCTTCATCCCGAATATGCGAGCGGAAGGGCCCGGGAGACCCTTTCTGGTGGCGCCGGCGTCGTACATCTCGATGCCGTCTCTCAAGGCCAACAACCCATCAAGAAAATACGCCTTCAGGAACACAAGGACAACATTCAACCTTTGAGGATTGACACTAGGGTAAAAAATCCTCTTTTAACAAAAAAAAAAAAAAATTGTTGTGACTGTTTTATTTTAGGAACAACCAGGAACGTACAACCCCCAATTGGAGCCAATCTCACCAACACTCCCCGACCACCTCCAACAAGAAGAGCAAACGTTTCGAACGACGAAAGATGAGCTCATTCAACAAATTGGTAAAGTCGATCGTGAGATAGCCAAAGCTGAAAGTCAGATAACAATTCTTAAAAAGAAAGAAAAAGAATTAGAAGAAATTGCTAATAAACCGTCCGTTAAATCCGAAGTCGAAGAAGATGCCCAACCGAAGCACCAAAGCCTTCCTCAAAAGATCTATGCAGAGAATCGTAAAAAGGCACAAAGTGCTCATGCTAAACTCGATTCTTTAGGTCCTAAAGTCGAGTGGCCCCTATATAATCAACCAAGTGATACCCAAGTGTACCATGAAAACAAAAGAAAGCATATGGCGTTCAAAAAACGTCTTTTGGAGTACTTTAAACGGCGACATGCTGATAAAGATACAAGAAATGCCTACTTGACCGAAACTTACAGCAAACTAATGCAAGAATGGCTACGAAAAGTCGACAAGATCGAAAGTAGCACCAAACGAAAAGCTAAAGAAGCAAAAAATCGTGAATTCTTCGAAAAGGTTTTTCCCGAATTGCGAAAACAGCGAGAAGATAAAGAGCGGTTTAACCGTGTTGGATCACGTGTTAAATCCGAAGCTGATATGGAGGAGATCATGGATAACCTCCAGGAGCAAGCAATGGAGGATAAGAAAATGCGCAGTTATGCTGTGATACCTCCTATACTTCTCGATGCAAAAGAACGTAAAATTACTTATCAGAATGATAACGGTTTTATCGATGATATGGAAAATGTCTATAAAAGTCGACAATTTCTCAATATATGGACTCCTAGTGAAAAGGAAGTCTTCAAGGAGAAGTATCTTCAACATCCGAAAAATTTCGGTGTTATTGCATCGTTTATCGAACGAAAATCGGTATCGGACTGTGTTCAATATTATTATCTTAGTAAGAAAACAGAAAATTATAAACAATTGCTAAGGAAGTCGAGGCAGAGGACGAGGTCGTCGAGAAATAATACACAGAAGGTCAATAGTAGTGCAAATACTTCAGTCGTCGATATTTTAACAACAGGTGATTACAAATTTATATCTAATGACCAAAAAAATTGGACACAACCTGAATTTTGTTATAGCATATCAACTTAGAAGAGTGACTTAATCACAGCAAAAAAAAATAATTTTTTTTGCTCACATGTTACACAAAGAAACATACACTTAATCTATCACAATCTTAATTTTTTTGCTCTTATATCAAGTGTCATTCGTTACTATCGTATTTTTTTTTTGCTCACACGTTATATCGGTGATATAATTTTAATGTTTCAATTTGTAAGAGTGTACCTCACCACAGTTTAACAATTTTTTGCTCTTACGTTATGATTATTGTGTCAGTTTTTACAGCTTTTTTTTTTTGTTCACACGTTACATCAAAAATATAATAATAGCCGCCATGGTATAGAACACAGTTTTTATGTTTTATCTAATTTTTTTGCTCACACGTTACATGATATTTTAATTCTAATCTCAGTTTTCTAGTTTTATAAAAATGCAATCATAGCTACACATTTTTTGTTTGCTCACACGTTATAATTATTAACAAACTGTCTGTTTTGTTATATTTTTTTGTTATAACTGTCGGTTTCTACAATCTTGTCTGTCACAACCTGAATTTTCAATTTTTTTGCTCACACGTTATGTCATTTTTCAATTCGTTTAATCTGTCATTATAATCACAGCCCTTTTTTTTGCTCCTACGTTATAATAATTATTTTTAACATTTAAACTGTCAGTTTTGTTATAATTTAATGTAATATAACGGTCAGTTTTTACAATCCAATCTGTGAAAACTCAAATTTGTATTTTTATTGCTCACACGATATGTTAACATTTTTTTTTTTTGCTTTTACGCTATAGTTATTATCAAACTGTCTGTTTTGTTATAATTTTTTCTTATGATTGTCGGTTTCTACAATTTAATCTGCGGCACAACCTGAATTTTCAATTTTTTTGCTCACATGTTATGTCATTTTTCAATTCATTCAATCTGTCACTTTTTTAGAGTTTTGTCTAAAGTATAATAACAGTTTTTTTTGTCTCACGTTATAGTTATTTTTGGCATTTAATCTGTCAGTTTTGTTATAATTTAATACAATAAATGTCAATTCTTACAATCCAGTCTGTGACAACGCAAATTTGTTTTTTTTTTGCTCACACGTTACGTCTTTTTTTTTTAATCTATTTAATCATTCAAATTTTTTTAGCTTTTATCTAAAGTGTAATCACAGTTTAATATTTTTTTGCTCTCACGTTATAGTTATTTTTGGCATTTAAACTGTCAGTTTTTTTATAATTTAATGTAATATAACTGTCAGGTTTTATAATCCAGTCTGTGACAATCCAAATTTGTTTTTTGCCCACACGATATATGACAATTTAGTTTCAATCTTACCAGTTTTCTAGCTTTATAAAAGTGTAACCACTTCTAAACATTTTTTTGCTCCCACGTTATAATTATTATTATTTTTTTTTTGCTCACATGATATATTGAAAATTTAATTTCAATCTTAATTTTTTAGCTTTATAAAATATAACCACAACAAGACATTTTCTTTTTGCTCTCTCGTTATAATTATTAACAAACTGTCTATTTTGTTATATTCTTTTGTGATAACTGTCGGTTTCTATAATGTAATCTATCACAACCTGAATTTTTAATTTTTTTCCTCACACGTTATGTCATTTTTCAATTCGTTCAATCTGTCATTTTTTTTTAGAGTTTTATCTAAAGTATAATCAGCTTTTTTTTTCTTTTTCTTTTTTTGTTTTACATTATAATTATTTTTGACATTTACTCTGTCAGTTTTGTTATAATTTAGTGAATAACTGCCAGTTTTTATAATCCAGTTTGTCACAACCCAAATTTGTTTTTTTTTGCCCACACGATATATGACCATTTAGTTTCAATCTTACCAGTTTTTTAGCTTTATAAAAGTGTGACCACAGCTAGACAATTTTTTTTTGTTTACACTCACGTTATAATTGATGTTATTTACAATCTAATCTGTCATAATCTGTTGTTTTTTTGCTCACATGTTATGTTGAAAATTTAATTTTTATTTCTGAATTTTTTAGCTTTATTTTAAAGTGTAACCACAGTTCAACAATTTTCTTTTTGCTCTCACGTTATAATTTCTGTCAATTTTTACTGTATAATCTGCCACAACCTGTTTTTTTTTGTCTCACACGATATATCGTCTATTTAATGTAAATTTGTAATTTTTTTACCGTTATCTAAAGTCTTAACTATTGCTTATCACAACATTTTTTTGCTCACATGTTATATGTGAATCAGAAAATACAAGGAGTGTAAAAAAATTGACAGCTGTCATAATAAATCATAAATTACATTTTTTTTTTGGGCTATTATATAATATAAAGCGGAGCGGAGTGGTAATATCGTTACTGAAACGCGTGTTGTGTGCAAAAAAAGTGTTTGGTGTAATTGGGTACATTATACCAATCTTAAATTTTTTTTCTAGGTGTGACCACTCGACTTCAAAGAGAACAACAACAGCAACGTACTGTGGTCCAACAAACTCGGGACCCTTCTACAAGTGAACCACCTCCATCAACAGGTACCAGTTCCGCTCCGACGACAACCACAACACCAACTTCAACAAGTTTAACACCTCCATCAACAAGTCCACCAGCAACAACACCGGTTTCAACAACATCCAGTGGTGGTGGTACGACGACGACGACGTTGTCCACGTCTACAACTAGTGTTATATCAAGTGGAGCACCGGTTATGTCAACAGCTGCATCAGTTGTAACATCAACACCTGGTGTAACTCAACCGACATCACCTAAACCTGCAGATAATGCAACTAGCGCCACAACTGAAATTAAAACAAGTTTTAATGAATTTGATGAATATAGAAATCAAGGGAAGTTTTTTGGGGACGACGCCAAGGGGGACGGTAGCGCGACGGCCGCCGACGCGGCCCACGATGGCGTCGTCGTCACAGTAAAGAAAGAGAATGAGCCGTCGGAAATTGCCAGGTATTTAAATAAGTAGGAATCTGTTATTTTGAAAGTCGGCGTGTTTTCAATAGAGGGCACTTTAGTTATAATTTCAATATTGATTAATAGATGTCGCTACAATTTTAAATCTCTCAATTTCAAATCTATCTAATTTCGAATTTAATTTATTCCCACGTGACTAGAATCGTGTCAATTGATTGGTTAAAATATCTCTCTTTCACTCTGGGAGTAAATTTTTCCGGTATCGCGATTTCGTCCCGAAGTCAATTAAAACTCGTCAATTTACAAAATTGATATGTAAGTTTGTGTTCGATAATTGTGCAGTCAGCAGTAATACCAACTCCCTCGAGAGAAAGAATCACTCCCCTAGATTGTAATGCAAATCGTGTTTGTCAGCTGAGAGAGATAGATGATCAAATACAGGGATTCTAATCAGAATTATTACTTTACTTCTTTTTAATCAAATAAGAAAAAATTGAAATAAAAATATTAAGTTGGATTTTTTTCGTTTTGTTTTAGTGGCGATCAAAATACGACCTCTTCCACTCCAACGACAACAATTACTGAAACCAAAAAGAAAAAAGAAAGACGAAAAGACAAAGAGAATACAAATGTGGAAACTAGTGATGAGGAAAATGCTGAGATGGCTGGTGAGTAATGATTTTTTTTTTATATATATTGTTAACAATGTTTAAACAGGAAACTGAAAAAATGAATTTTTGGTGCCGATTGTGGAAACGAATTTTTAATTAGAATAAATAAAAAATACAAGAAAAAACAATATTTATTATTTATTACGTCACTAGTGACGTAATGAACGCCATTATGTAACTCGAATAAGTGTCATTGCAGTCATCTGAGAATTTTTTTGCTCCCACGATATACGATAATTTAATTAGTCAATTTTTTTTTTAAACAAAATTTTGTGCAATACACTTCTTTTTTATTGCGCACACGCTATAATGTTTGTTAATTTTGACAATTATTTATTTTTTAACAGTTTTTATAGTCTGATTATTACTCTGATTTTTTTTCGCCCACACGTTACAATGTTTTTTAATTTTGACAGTTTAATTCTTGTTAGTTTTTTTTGCTCACACGTTATAATCTTTTTATCAATTTTTTTTTGCCCACACTATAGGTTTGTCGACTTTGGCCATTCAATTATTTTTATTTATTTTTTTTAACAATTTTTATAGTTTTATCTATAACTTTTTTTTTGCTCACTCGTTATACGACAATTTAATTTCTTTATCGAGATTGAAACAACTTTACACACATTTTTTTCTGAAAATTGGAAATGAAACACCCACTAACACCAAACTTCTTTACTTGATACGACGCACGTTTCGACAACAATGTTGTCACCTTCAGGTAGGAACTAAAACTGTTTTAATTCCTACCTGAGGATAGCAACATTGTTGTCGAAACGTGCGTCGTATCAAGTAAAGAAGTTTGGTGTTAGTGGGTGTTTCATTTCCAATTTTCATTTAAATACACCAAGAAGATCTAACAAGAAGATTACATTTTTTTCTGTCTCACGTTATAATATCTGTCAATTTTGAGAACCTAATTTTTTTTACAGTATTTCTAGTCTTATCTATTTTTCTGATTTTTTTTCCTCACAGATTACACAACAATTAATTCTAATCTGTCAAAACAGACAGTATAGACAATAGTTCTACTAAATTTTTTTTGCTCACACGTTATAATGTTTGTCGATTTTGACAATCTAATTTTTTTAACAGTTTTTATAGTTTTATCTATTATTCAGAATTTTTTTTTCTTATATTATGTTACACAACAATTAAACAATCAATCAACAATCTAATCAACCAATTTTTTTGACAGCTATGTATTCATCAGCTGTTTAAATGTCACTTGTCATATTTCGGCTATAGATATAACTGAAACTAGAATATTTTTAATCGAGTAAATCAAATTCAAAATGGTGGTCATTAATACATTGTAAAAAAAACACACTGAATATACTAATCTTCTAGAAAAATAGTGTAGCCCTTGTGCAAGAATAATAAATTATTCGGTCTCTGTGAGGTTCAAAACCCGAATAATTTCACGATTTCGCCACGGTTTATTCTACTTACAGTCATTTTAGCACCGTATATACTCTACTACTATTTATTTACCCAAATGGTTACCATTTTTTTAAAAAAAAAAGCTTGTTATCAATTTTATTATTCTTTTGTGTAATAAAAACGAACAAGAATAATTTTAAACCGTAAATTTCGCGTGCACTTGATCAGTTGTTCGACCGTTTGGTGGTAAAATAAAGAAGAAATAAGCTTCAATCTGCTGTAATTTGTGAGTAACTTTTATTTCTGTGATTTTAAACATTGTTTTGTGATAAATTATGATAAAAAATTGAGTTTTGTGTGATTTACATTTATTACGTTAATTTTTTCTTGGTTATTAAGCGCCGATTGTTATTAAAAATAATTTACTAATTCTGAAATTTTTGGGACAAAGAACGTATTTAATTTTATGTAGCAGATTGAGGCTAAGTTTTAGTTAGTTTTACTTACAAACAGAATAGTTGATCAAGTGTGCGCAATATTCTTTTTTTTTCTATAAAATTACTTCATTCTAATTATAAAAAACAAAAAATAAAACTCTCAGTTCTTTTTGGATACTTTATTTTATTATTACCAACATTGAGATAATTGAGCAAAACTAATTATTATTAACCGCTTCAACATCAATAGCACTCCCACTATCACTATTTTCCGGTACAATTTCATTATTTTTATTATTATTATCAGCCATTTCTTCAGCATGACATAATTTTCGATGTTTATGTACAAAATAATAACTGGGAAATTTCGAGCCGCACGTTTTACATGGGTAATACTGTACATTCATATCAAGTAATTTAACTTCTCGTTTATTTTCTTTCGGTATTGTTGCAACATTTTTCGCTTCTAAACTCACCGGATTCAAGTGTCTTCTTGCATGTTTCTGATAACAATACTGTGATTTAAACGTATGATTACAGTATAAACAAGTAAACATTTCATTATTTCCTTGGTTTTCATCACTCATTTGTTGATCTCTTATATTTTCAGTCATTACTTTATTCATTACTGCATTTCTATTAACTTCTTGAATTTGATCATAAACATTCTCACTTTGTCCTGCTCCTTGTTGTGGTGATGTTCCATAATTTTTATTTATCACCCGATGGAATCTTACAGGTCCGTCACAACATGCTATATCAATTATAACTTTATCTCCACTAGTTGATTCTCCACGACGTTTTGGTTTCTTCTCGATTTTCGCAATTTTTTCGTTTGTTTCACTCGATTTTGATGTTGAAGGTTTTTCTACAGTTTTAAAAGGTGTAGCTTCAGATTTCTCTAAATGACCACCAGATGGTGTGAAAATTTGTTGTGTAGGAGGTGCAGTTTTACGACTTGGAATTGGTTTTATTACTACAGGACGTGAATCAAGTGTTGGTTGTGTTTGAAGTAGGAAAGAACGACAAATTTCGAGTGCTCGTGGCATGTGAAGGATATGTGTGGCGAGAAGAATGTTATAGATGTTTGTTAAGTTAAGATCTAAGTAGCCTGTGTACATAAAAGTAAGGAGAGAAGAGAATTCATCGACGTTTACATTCGGGACGGCAATTGGGGCAGAATCTGTTTAAAAAAAAAATCACTCGATTTGTGACATGAGTCAAAAAAATAAATAAAACAGTACTGAAATTTTTTTTTACCTGTTTGATTGAGTAAAGCCGCTTTGAAAAAACCACTATGTGCCGATAACACTGCTTTATGAGCTGAAAAATGCGTCATTCCAGGTCCTACTTGTAGTGTAATATCTGGTGCACCCGTATTTTGAGTCACTGGTGTTGTGAGATTTAGTGTTGGTAGTGCTGGGAGTGGACATGGTGGTCCTAGAGACAACCATGCTCTGTATAACGAATACATCTCACCACTGACAGATCACTTGATCAAATGTCAGTGCTTTATAACCATAATTCAAAATATTACCCTCTCTATTGGTCCGTGGTAGTGGGGGTGGTTTTCTTTGCGCAAAGCCTGCGAAGGGGGTGGTTGGTGTGTATTTAAGTTGTGTGTGTTTTTTTTTAATTGGAAGAGAAGGGTTTAATTAGCAATTAATCGCAAGCTTGGATGAGTTTGAGGGTGATAATTAAATGTTTCAGGACCGTATTGATTCTTTTCAATTAATTATTCAAAAGGAAATAATATTATTGGCTGGTGATAGTGATCAACAATTTCATTATTGGAACGATTATGGTTGTATTGAGTGGTATTAATTTCGGTATTTTTCGATTAAAATCAATTAGGGGGGGATGGTTTTGAATAATTTAGTGAGTTCTATATTAGTGTGTAATCAATTGTTTAATAATTTTAAGGGATTGAAAAAGGGGTACCTATTTAATGAAATAAAGTAGTAGGTAAACAGTGACAGTTCATTTGGAAAAAGTAGCTGTAGGCAGTTTCATCTCGAAAGATAAACGCGTCGAGTGCATATATACAAGAGACGTCTGAAATAATGTTTGGAAGGTAGATTAATATTGAAGGTGGGTAAATAAAGAGCTTATCAAAAATTTAATTAAACGGTTTGGGGCGGAATATTACAGGGAAACTTCGGGAAGTTTCTTTGATTTTAAGAAAAAGACAATATTAGAGTGGTTTCAGTTGATTAATAAAAAAACAAAAATTCGTGAGTGTCCCTCGTATTATTCCAAGTAACATTTAAGAATGTCTTTTTTTTTCATTAAAATCAGCATATTAAACAAAAATCTTTAAACAATACTCGCCTAAGCCTCGAGCTCCGCTTTAAGCTATAGTTTCAATATTTTTTTTGTTAATATTATTCTAAAAAATATTATTTTTTGAGAGATTTGTTACAATATTAGGTTTTTTTTGAATAATGGCACTAGTCAAGGCGTAGACGAGAGCTGTAAAATCTTATTTTTTAAAATTGTGATAAACTTTGTACGAGAGATTTGCCAAATTTTGAAAAATCTGCTCTGAAATTTGTGATTTCAACAAAAATAAAAAAATCGTTGAATGCTTTTCGTATTATTCTAAAAAATATTTTACTTTTTGAGAGTAAAATCGCTTTGCTCCTGAAATTAGAAGGTATTAATGAAATTTCTATTTGTGGAGAATTTCTGACATATTTTTCAAGTATTTTAAGTGCTTTTGTTTCTTGTGTGTTGTCACGTGATTTTTTTTAACTTTAATTTTGTTTTTACTATACATCGACTTGTATTTTATTTTTATTATTATTTCTTAAACCTAGAGCTTTGTTTTTATTAATAAAATAAACACATCTACGATTTTTTAGTACCTATAACTTGCTAATTTTTGAATAAAATTAATTTTAATTTATTTTTTAACGTATTTTTTGCGATAACAAATGACAAGTCTTAATTTTTTTTAAAATCTATAATGTAATTGATATTTAAAACAACAAAATACAACAGGAAATTAGTGAAACTAGTCAAATTTTACACACTTCTAACAATTCTGACGGGTAGATGGATGAATTTATCAAGGATTTACAAAAAAAAAAAATGTTTGACAATTGCACAACAGTTTTAAAATATTTTTTTTATGAACAGTTGTTGGCCTTAAGAATTACAAATTTGATAAAAAAAATTATAACTTTTTGTAGCACAAAAAATCGATTGTCAATTGTTTTTTTTTTTTTTTATTGTTAAGTAGATCATTTTTTGAGAGGCCCTCGTATAGAGATTTTTCAAAGGGAAAAGTTTTGCTTTAATTTTCATCTTTTTATTTTATTAAAAACTTTTTTTACGTCATAATTACATGCTTATAAATATCTGGTTTTGACTTACTACTATGTACAGTCTTGTTCAATTCAAATGTTACACTCGAGCGTGCTCGACAATGCCATTACAAATGAACAATGCTGTACAAGTGTATTTTTCAGGGTCGCTTTGAACATTTTTTATTAAAATACAAAAAATATTTATTTTGACACAAATATTTGTTGTTTACTTTTTTTTAAATGGTAATTGTGGGTTACCATTCAAAAGCAATTAAAGCTGTATTGCTGGTTGCCTACGTAAGTTTATTTTTATTGCGATAATAATTTTTTTATTCAAAATTTGACGTCATTACTTAATACAAATTAAGTTTCGTTTTTGTTTATCTACGGGAAAAGTCGTTTTTTATTTTACGTAAAATTCTTGGAGAAAAAACTATAAAAAAATATTTAACTGACCCTCCATAGTAAAAAAATATTGTTTCGGAAGCTGCAAGTTTCAGAAGATTCTTAAGTCGACTTACCACTTGTATTATTTTGTGTTTTCATACAGTTTCGGGAGTAAATTTATTATATTTTATTGTTTTGATTATTGCTCTGCATGAAATAACGATTGGATATTGGTTTTTGTGATGTTTCTGTTTATTTTACAATTATCTACAGTTGGCTTTTGTTTTTCGAAATTATTGATTTGGATTTTAGTATTTATAAATTTTCTTTTTTTAAGAATTATTTGATCTCGATACTTGTGTATTTAAACATTTTTTCTCTGAGAAAATAGTGTAAATTTACAGGTTGAGGCGTAGCCGAGAGTAAAAAAAAAATTCTAAAAATTTCGTTTATTATTTTAAAAGTGTATCAATTTCCCTAATTGCAATAATTAAAAATTCTGTTTTATTCAATTTCAAGTCCGTCCCTGTACCGATTTGTACCATCAACCAATCATGATGACAATTCCAATCAATCGTCGTATCCATCTTTTCAATTAATCAAATAACCTTAATTAATAAAAATTATTTAAAGCACCCTTCATTTGATTTAAAAGTGTATCTATACGCACACACAGCACTTTTCTCCTAATTGAATTAAATATTAATATTTCAATTTGGCGCGTTTGAGGGGCGGTTATACTGTGAGAGAAGGGGGTGGTGGTGGCGGCTCACAGCCTCACTTTGAGAATATTTGATCATGGTGTAATAGGAACGGGATTAAATGGACATATGTGACTGGGATTATCGCACGTCAGGGGGGAAGTGGGGGACGGCAAATTTTTCACTACCTCCTTCGGGAAATCGCCAATTCACATAATTATCGAATACAACTCTGGTAGTCGGTTTTTCTCTCTCCAGAGTTTCCATTGTTAGGTGTTTACTTTTAGTCCAGGGTTGGCTTTAGGGATGGTGGATAGCCGCCCCCAATTAGCAAGTTATCTCTGTTGATTTTCTCGACTAATTAAAGCGGATTATAGCGGCGAACATTTCGTTTGCCAATTACGGGAAACTTTGTAAGGAGAGGAGGAAGTGTTGACTTTACCTGGAATTTCGGTTTGGTGGTTAGAGAGATTTTTTTTTTTCTTTTTATTGTCGTTACGAGTGTCTCCCAGAGGGTTAAGTTGAGAGTAAATGGTGAAATGAAAAGATTTTCCGCATGAATTTACGACATTGTTATAGGTGGTCCTGTGGGAATGGTTGCGGTGATTGCTATTGTTATAGACAGGACCGGATATAGGAGGGTGAAAAATTAGGGTGCAGGTGGTTGAGAGCAGTTATTTGATGATTGAGGGGTGAAAGTTAAGTGTTTTATACGAATTTATATAAAAAAATGACATTTCTTTTTTAAGGTAATTTTAATACTCGGCTACGCCTTGATTTGTAAATTATGTCATTTCTTTTGAAGTTTCTTGAGTAACTGAAGCTTCTATTTTTTTGTTATAATTAATTACATAATTATTTTAAAATATTAGTAGTGTGTCCTCAGCAATAAATGGGCTAGTCTGGTTTATAGCAAGTTTTTAAAGACAAACCATTTATTTCTGAGTCTACTATACACAACAAATTATTTGTAAGATACTTTTTGGTATAACCGGAAGTATTACATAATTATTTGTATAACAAGGCATTAAAATTGTTTTTTTTAAAATAACGATTTCAGAATAATTTATAAAATTAATCACATGACCTCGATTGATTCAATCAAATCATGAAAATAACATTATTTTTTTTTAAATTTCAATTATTGCTTTGACAAAATTTTGTTGATTTGTTTGTTAAAAATGAAATTAATTAAATTTCGTTTCCAAATCGAATATAATTGAAGTTAAAAACAAAATTTTAGCTAGTTTAAACCGTCGATTACACCAAACGATTCTAATTAGTTTCCAAATATTTACTAATTACCAGTTATTAATTGCTGACGCATCTATCCCATGAAATAATAATTGTTGACCAATTCTCCATCAATTTCCAAAACTATTTACATAATTGCAATTTCATCGTTACAAAAAAAAACCCTGCATTTTTCGCATCCCCAATCCCAATTATTCCTGAATCAACACAACGTATTAATTAAACTGAATGCAAAATCATCAAAAAACAAAATTCAAACACAATTTTAAATTTGATTTCAGATAAGTCAACTCAAGGCACTTGTATTGTTTGCTCAGCCCAACTTGGTCCTCAACTACAATCACGCCCTCTAGTGCCCAGTCAAGCCTCTCAATATGGCCTTCGAGAGGATCAAATCCCACCAAATGGACGTGTTTGTAATACTTGTCGTTGCAAATGTGTCAGATCTCGTTACACCCATTGTCCATTACCATCATGCCCAAATTCACGAGGAAGAGTTAAAAGATTAAGATCTTTTCCACAAAGATTTCAAGATTTACCATCAGATGTCAGAGAACCACTTCTTGCAGAATTTCATATACCTAGTGGTGTTACAAAATGTTGTTCTGCTTGTTTTAATCGTATACAACGTCGACTTGGACCAGTTGAAGAATGGACAGAAGATGAAATAAATCAATTAAAAAATTGTCTAACTGAAAGTGGTGCTAATTGGCAGCTTATTGGTGAAAGATTAAATAAACCACCACAACAAGTTCGAGGATTTTATGCAGCTAATCGAAAACGATTAAATTTAGAAAGTTGTTTAGGTGATAGAAAACCAACATTAACTGATGAAGAAGAAAGTGGTTCAAGTACATCAAGTTGTGAAGAACCAATGAGAGATCGTCATTCAAGTGATACAGCTAGTGCAGCTGAAAGTCCACCAGTAACACAAAATCAAAACCAAAATCCTATAAAAAAAGAAGATTATGATTCTTCAGCAACAGAAACAGCTGATGAAGCACAAACACCTGATCATTATCAAGGTTCAGCAACAATAACACCTGTCACAAATGATGGACAACTACGTCAAAATTCTTCACCTTTAAGTGTCAAAGATTTAGTCTTAAATGTTATCGAATTTCAATTAATGAAAAATCCAGGTAATCAACAAATTCAAACACCTCCAACAAGTGGTATGGCACCTACAATATCATCAATATTAAATAACGACTCAAATGAAGTAACAATTGTAAGTGAATATAATCTACCACAACGTCCACCACGTTCCGATCTTTCATTGGCTAAACTTGTAACGCCTCTTATTGGTGCAACAATAACACCAGTTCCAGCTACACCTCATCAACAAGCACCACCACCTGAAATCAACCGAAATGACCTAGTTGTGTTATCAGTCGAACCTGAAACACTTGATTTAAGCATTAAAAAACCACGTGAACCACCACCACCCGCTCATAAACATCAACCAATCCACCGCGAGTATTTACCTTATCACCAAGAACGTAAAAGTCCGGCTTTTCCGATTCGTACCCAACCGAAACTCCCAAGTCCTAAACCAGCTAATCCCAAATCAGGTTCAATCACACTAGGAACGCCTATTATCAACCAACAACCACGCTACGAAGGCTTACTACGTCAAATGACACCTGAGACGAAAATGGGTTCAATAACGCAAGGTACCCCCATACATATGCCTCACATGCAGGAGAAACGTGTTTATGAGTTTTTTAATAAACGAGGGGCGCCACAACCACCCACTGCGGGTTACACGCAGTATAGACAACCGTCTTATACGGTTGAACAACAGTTGAATTCAAGACAAATTATTATGAATGATTATATAACGTCACAACAGATGTTGGGACGGAGAAATGAAAAACCGTATTATCCGGCAAGGACACCACCTCCGACTCCGCAACAACAGAATCAGCAACGGCAAGGGGTTATACAAAGACATACAAGACCGTATTTGCCTCCAGGACATGAAGCATTGTCGAGTTTGGTTGATGTGGCTGTTCAACAACCGAGTTTGCCAGTACCGAATGCCCCACATGAGGGGTTAGGTAAGAAGAGAGTTTAATTTACTTGCCTGTTGTGGTATGCGAAGAGTGTCTTTAGAAAAAATGAACTATTTCACTGAATTTTTAAAACAAACATAACCTAACTTTTTTGACAGTTAATGTGACAGTTCAACTTTTGAGGTTAGGTTTTACGTACAGTTAATAGTTTAGATGTGGTTAAAATTGCAGTAAATCAACTATTGGCCCCAATTCATTTACTTATGAAAATTATTGTTAACAATAATTTAATAACTTAAATAATAAAAAAAAACGCGAATTAAGACATGTTTGATCAGACGTTTTTATTTTTCGCGCATGCGTGACAGAAGTCGATGGAAGTGGTTACGGGTAAACCATTTATGTCTGCTAGTGGTTCTGTTTACACCACAAAATTATAGTCCTGTCGTTCTATATTTTTAAAATTTGCTTTAGAAAAAATGAACTGTACATAATAAAGTCAACTGTCATTAAAATATATCGTATTTTTTTTTATGTGTGAATGTGGTTAAAGTTACAATGAAAATTCTCCCATAGATTGTACCTTGTAGAAAGAATACACATTTTGAGATATTAAAAAAATACATAAAAATTGTTTCCACTAGGTAAAACAATGGCTGATAACATCATGGAGCAACCCCACCGTTTCCAAATCATCCAACAACACCAACAAATCCGTCAACAACAACGTATTGAAGAACAAAGACGCATCGTCTACCAACAACAAAACCGCCACCAATCCCGAAGCAGCGAACCAACAGCAAATCTAACAGCTGCAAGTCTAATCGACGCAATCATTACCCATCAAATCAACCAAACAAGTGAAGGTGGCCGTGAAATCATCAACAATCCACGTGAACAACGCGCTGGCGACTTACTATTCCAAAGTTTCCATCGAGATCCGCCCCCTAACCAATCCGGTGACAACAACGGTGAACGCCCACCTTCTGTCATCAGTATTGACCTCGAATCAGATTCAATCAATAAGAATTTAACCGTTAAAGAACTAACAGATTCAGTGATAAGCCACGACTTCAGCCGTGGCCCTAACTACTACCACCTCCAAGACAACGAATGGAAACGAAGAATGCAACAACAACAACAACAACAACAAAAAGATGATAAACGATCAGTCACGCCCCAACAGGATGAACGTCAAATAATTCGAATTGCGCAGTCGCAGAAGTACCATGTTGAGCCAGTGTCGCCACCGGATAACCACTGGAACGCCAGGTATAATCAACAGCCTCAAAATCAACACATCTCAGCATTGGATTACGTGAAAAATCGAATTGTTGAAGTGATGAGGACTGAAGATGATAAGAAGGAAGTACCAGAAGGACAGGAAAAGGAACGAAGTGATAGTCCAGGTGAAATGGTGATTGATGAAGAGAAACATGAGGAGGTGCAGCAACATTTCGGTTTCTCTTATAAAGAGAACACTGCCAATGACAGTTCGAGAAATAACGAACCGAAGCCGTTATTATCGGCGCAATATGAACCGTTATCGGACGAGGATTAGTGTATATAAGTGAGGTTAGGTTAATGTTTATTGTAGGTTCGGTTAACCGAATCGGTTAGCGTCCACTTTTAAGTTTTTCTAAGTTTTAATTGTAGATAACATACTTTAAATGTATATAAGGTTAAGTTAGGTTAGGATTGCATAACCTCAAAATTTGATATTTATGTGACAAGATGGCGGTTATATGCAATGTCCAGTTTTTTGCATTTCCAACTAACTTTTTTTTTAATTAATCCTCGATGTTTTTTCGTGTGTTTAGTTTTTCTGCTTTTTTTTCTTCCTCTCTCCCCTGATCTTTGATACATGTATTTTTTTTTTGTATATTTACGTTTTTGGAAATGTAAATAAACCCAAGAAGTTTAAATATATTGATAGAGTGTAAGGGATTAAAATTCAATTGTAAATAATTGTGAATTTTTTTCTTCTCTTTTTTTTTTATAATAATTTAAGTCTTTGACGCTTTCACGTCTGTTAAGACGAACTGATGATTTTTCTACACACTAAAAAAGGACAAAAATATACAAAAAATGCTTCCAAAAGTAATGTATGTACACTGTCGATTTTTTTAGTTCGTATTTTCAGATAGTAATTTGTTATTTTGTTGAAATAAATTAAATATCAGTTTGAGTTGAGTTTAACGCCCTCTTGTATCCATTCACTGAACTATCCCAAATCAATAGTAGTCTTCAACAATGGCTGAAGGCACATACGAATATGAATGCATGAGAGCCGAATTATTAGGTATAGAAAAGCCAGATTATGATGAATTTATCAAAAAGAAACAAGAGGAACAACAAGAAGAAGAACAAGAAATTGAAAACTTCAAGGTAACCCCTTCTAAGTGAAATTTACAGTAGTAATTCGAAATTTTTAAGACTGTTGAGACTGAAAACGAACAAATTAAGAACATTTCTGGAGGTTTAGACGAATTAAGTAACATTTTACAAGCAACACAACGCAAAATAAACCGATTTAAAGTAAGTTTTAAAAAAAAACCCTCAAAGGACCAAAATTTCTTTTAGGCTTCTTGTGGTTCTCTCACGAATTTGCTGAAAGTCAAAATTGGGGGAACAAGTTCTGATGTTGCTCCAGACGAGAGTGACGTCACACCAGTCTCTGGGCCTCCTTCCAATGGTACAGACTCAGAGAAGTCAGAGAGTCCTCCAAAAAGCGACTTGGCTAAAGCCCTGGACAATCACTGCGATCGGATAGACTCTCTAATTGAGAAGGCCGAGAATTCACAGTACAGTATGGCCCACCAGTCGAAACAAATGAAACGATTTTTGTAATTTTTTTGCCTTAAATGTGATTTTTTGAGGTGCTTCCAGCTTGTTTTGCGACAAGAAATTGATGTCCCAAACACAGTATAGAAATGAAGCAGTAGGGACAGCTGATAAAAATTGAAAAACTTGTCAGAAGCTAGCACCCTTTCAAATTAAATATGTAAGATGGAGCTACTAATTTTCAGATTTTTAGGCAACCAATAATACACAATTTATATCTAAAGGGCTATAATTGCAAATAAAATACTATAAAAATTACTTTAATCGTTGTTTGACTCTTGTCTTTTAAATATTTGTTATATTATTTACAATTATAGCCCTTTAGATCTCAAAATCAGTGGCTCCATCTTACACATTTAACTTGAAGAGATGCTAGCTTTTTGACAAGTTGTCAATTTTTATCAGCAGTCTATACTGTGTCTCAAATTTATTGTCGCGTGGAGTACATACCTGTATAATTTACTCAAATTGCAGGTGTTTAATCAGTGTTTTTAGATTTTTAAAACTCGCTCAATTGTAGCCATATTGAGTCTTATGATTGCACAAATAATTTTTGGGCCTTTTTAATTAAATTTATCAAATAAATTAAATAATATATCGTGTGTATACATTTCAATGTAGGTAGGTTTGTTTAAAATGTTTTAAATGAAAAAAAAACAAATAAAATATTTCGTTGAGCAGTTAATTACGTGTTTATTTTACCTTCTTGTTAATTAGATATTTACATAACATTTTTAATTAAGTTATTTCGTATCATTTTAATTCGTTAAAATTTAAAAAACCCGCCATTTTCACTTTTATGACAGTGTAGTTAGAGAAGTGTCCGAGAGGTGTCGACTGTGTTTACTGTTTGCGAGTGTGTTTCTGCCGGTTTGGTGTTAAATATGATTAGTGTCGTTTGTGTTGTTATCGCTTCTCGGCCTTATGGCTAAGATCAAAGTGTAGTATCTGTTCTTATCAGCTTAATATCTGATACGCCCCGCATGCGGGGCCAGTATATTAAACTGATTTTTGGAAATTGACGGAGGCTAGGGGCTTGCTCCACCTCCGTCGCGGGTTGGCCCGGCATTGCAGTACAGTCGGGATCGGCCCACCTAATTTAATTCAAACATAAAAATCTCATTAAAGGGTTTTCAAAAACTCGATACTCGATGTTGGAAGTATGATTTTCATAATCGACAGCGAATAATCGAGTTTGTTGTAGAGTGTTATTGACTGAGGGCAACGGGTTTTTATGGACTCGAGAAGACATTCTAATTACATTAAAGTAAATGCGGGAAGTGAATTTTAAGAATGTTCAAGAAGATAATTGAAATTGAAACAAATGCGAACAAGAAAAAAACTACGATGAAAAAAAAGAAAACTTTTTTTAAAGAAAAAACCAAATATAGATTGCAAAAGAACAAAAGAATATTCAGAAGATTCAAAACAACTGAAAAAAAATTTTTGATTAGGAAAAAAGGAAAAATTTATAGAACGATTGGAAAGACTAGGGAAGCGACAAAAAACTGGAAAAACAACGACAACTGGAAGAAGAAGATGAACAAGAAAAACAAACAAAAAGATCATATAAGAAAAGAGTGTTTCTAAGAAAAAGGAAAAAGAAACGAAGCAATTAAAAAAAACTAAAAAACTTGCAAAGGGAGTATAAAGATTAAAAACAAAAACTAAAGAAGAAACTAAGGAATACGAACAATAACCTTAAAATGAACAGAGGAAGATTCTGAGAACACAAGAAACTATGTTGAAAACGAAAAATTAATTCAAAATTAGATTCTAAAAGGACAAAAAAGTATTAAAAAAAAAGAATAAGAGACAAAACAATTGGAAAAAATAAAGCCTCTTTAAAGAAACTTAAAAAACAAGAACTAAAGAAAAAAAGCTTAAAAAAAATCTAAAAGGAGGACTGAAAGAAATAAAAACAATTATGTTAAAGAAAAGAACTTTACATAAAAGAAAAACAAACATAAGGAATAGAAGAATGTCTTTGAGTAAGAAAAAAAGGAAAACATTAGTACTAAAATAGATTCTAAAAGAAGAAAATAATATTTTTTAAAGAAAGAAAGAAGAAACAACGATTGAAAAAATAGAAGAAGTTGCAAAAAAACTTGAAAAACGATAAATAAAGAAAAAAGCTTAAAAAACCTAAAAGGTCGACTGAAAAAAATGAACAGAAAAAGATTTGAGAACAAGATAAACTACGATAAAAAAGAAACAAATTAATTAAAAAAAATAAAAAAATAAAGAAGCTGCAAAAGAACTTAGAAAACAACAACTGGAAGAAAAAGAACAAGAAAAAATAACATAAAAAATAGAAGAATGTTTATGATTAAGAAAAAAAGGAAAAAAATGGAAGAAAGATAGACTGTAAAAGAACAAAAGAATATTCTTAAGAGTAAGAAAGAAAAAACAACATTCAGGAAAAAAGGAAGTTGCAAAAAAACTTGAAAGAACTAAAGAAAAAAGCTTAAGAAAGCTATAAGTTTGACTGAAAAAAAAAAAAACAAAAATAATTACTTAAAAAAAGAACAGAAAAGGATTCTGAAAACAAGAAAAACTACGATGAGAAAGAAAAAAAAAACAGAAGACAACTATAATAAAAATGGTAAAAAAATTAAAAAAAAAGACGACTGGAAGAAAATAACAAGAAAAACACACGAAAAAAAAGAAAATTTTTAATAGTTAAAAAAATTGTACCATCTTCTCAATAGGTTTGTTCTAACAACAAAATGGTTTTGCATTGGACAAGCGCAGTAGCGTTTTGGTGATGCGAACTGTTTATTGCGCATGCTCAATACAGTTTTAAATCATTATAATACTATTCGCGACAATAACTTTAGGACATAAGTATTGACATTGTTCTATTTTTTGGGGCAGTTACAATGTCAAAAAATACACGAATTTTGTTATTGTCAAAATTTGATGTCTCAAATTTATTGTTGCAACTTGTATTATCAACAAAAAACTAAAAAAGTACAATTACAATGTCATTAGAAGTGGACAAGACTGTACGTGACTGTACTTCCTTTAAAGTGTATTGCTGGTTGCCTACATACAGTTTTACAAGGAAAACTGTTGATACGTTATCAGTATCAGTTACCAGCTGTCTACAATCAACATTGCTAATTCATTATTAACGTTTATGTTTTAACAGTTATAAGAATTTAGTTTTTATTTTTGAACACTGATATTTTTTTTTTTTTTACTAAAATCTAAAATTATTATTCCAGTTCTGTAATTTTGTACGAGTGTCACACTATTATTTAATTAATTGAATTAATTGCAAAAATTTAACTTTAATAACAATTTAAACTTGTTAAATTGTAAAAAAAAAATTGTGAAATTTAAATTTGGCGCCATTTTTTTCTCGTATTTAATTGGTTATTATATTTCCTGATCAAATTTCGAAAAGCCGGCTATGATTTCGGCCGCCATTTTTTCCTATCAATCAATTTGATATGTCATCTGTCATAAAAGTCACCCCCCAATCGCGATGCTATCCCCCAAACCGTCCCCCAGGTGCGCGCGCCGCCCCTTCTCCCCCTTGAACCTCGTCCCGCGCCTCTGGTGCCAGTTTCTCAATCGCCTCCTTGGAGTCCGGGTCGCGTTCTCCCGTGTGATGGCTTTTTTGCGTTCGGTATCCCGCAGCAGTGTTTACGCTAAATACGGTGCCCTGTTGGAGCTCTCCCGTCTGCCGGAGGCCCTTTATGCGAGTCGTGTTGTCGCCGCCAAGTCCACCGCCGCTGTCGTTCAGGATGCCGCCGCCGCCGTGCCTCGCAAGCGCAAGGACCCGCTCGACATCACCTTCGAGGACGCCAAGGCGGCATTCAAGAGCAAAACCAACCTGGAGCTGATGCGCGCCTACCTCGTCTACACCCTCTGCAGCTTCGAGACCCTCGTTGAGAACAACATGAAGGTGATTGATCCGATCTGGGGACTTTTGGGCCGCGAGGATTTTTGGCAATTATCAAACGATTTACGTAACCATAAGCGAGATTTGCCAAATTTGATGACGTGAGGGGAGTTGGCACGTGGCGGGGACGGTATTTAGATGAAATTTACCGGCTTTTGCCAAGTTTTTGACGTTTTAAGGGTGATTTTACGATGGCTGAGTTGGCAACACTGACTCACAGACGGCTATCGATTTTTCCGGTTCTTTGAGACACGGCCTTATTATGCAATTTTTTAACAAGTAACCAGACCAGGACCGGATTGGCCCACATTTTTCACATTTTTTTAAACGAACGTAATAACTGTTATTTAATACATTACAAAAGAATTATTGTAATAACTACATTGATACAAGGTTATTTATATGCGATTAATACAGGTGCGATTATTCAGAAATTGTTTCAATTTTTGTTGGAATTTAATTGATAAGAAGTCACGTGACTTAACAGAAAAACGAATGAAACGGTTTCTTATAAGTCTCTTTTTAAATAAAGTATCTTGATTTCAAATAATTTATATTCTATTGATTTTGCGTCATTTCCTGTTCTACACAATTTTTGACGTTCAATTTTTTCGTTTTTCAACTACCTGTTTCATACATTTTTATAACTAATTGTATGCTTTAGAATTAATTATACAGCTTAAATGACAGGACCGTATTTAAATATCTATTTAAAGATTTACCAGAGAGAAACTAGTAGGCGTTGAAAATTTGAAATGCCCACTTACGATTGGTTTCGAATTTCTCTCTTATTTTAAATCTTCTTTTTAATTAATTAAAATTAGATTTTTTTGATTTGGCACATATTTTATTGTTTCACAAAACTATTCATTGCTTTTGGAAATTTTTGTAGCGAGTGATAAAAAAATTAAATTTAAGTAGGTAGGTTATGGCAAAATATACATTCAGTTGAACTATCAAGAGATTTGAATAACTAAAAACAGTTTGTAAAGGGTTTTTCAATAAGGATGGGTTGATGTTGGCACCTTGTGGCGGCTATGTTCTTTTGGTACTGTCTGTGTAATCTGGTGTTTATTGTTCAGTCACTGATGCCAAATTACCATGGCAAATTACACAATTGAGCAACACGTCGAAATGATAAAACTTTATTATCAGAATGACTGTTCGTTAGTCGAACGTTGCGCTCGTTGTGCCCATTTTATGGAAACCACCTTTCAAAATCGACTCTTCATTGTTTGGTGACCAAAAACAGCGGGGTTGGTAAGCAATCAGCCAACGTCGTCAAAGATCGGCTGAAAATATTGCTGCCGTACGTGAAAGTGTACAGTAAATCCCGAGGCAGTCAATTCTTGGTCGTGCACAAGAAATCGGCCTTTCGCAGACATCAGTTTGGCGAATTTTGCGTCGGGATTTGGGATTACACCCGTACAAAATCCAATTGACTCAGGAGCTTAAAGTTAATAGACTTTAGGTCCTGATACTCATAGACAACGCCGTTTGTTCGATGACTGGGCTTTGCACCGTTTAGAAGAAGACCCCACATTTGGTCGAAAAATCATCTTTAGTGACGAGGCGCATTTTTGGATGAATGGCTACGTTAACAGTTAAAATTGCCGTATATAGGATGACGCTAACTTACACGAAGTTTAGCAAGTTGCAATGCATCCACAAAAAGTTACTGTTTGGTGCGGATTTTGGGCCGTCGGTTTTATTGGTCCATACTTTTTTGAAAATGACGGTGGTGAGGCCATCACCGTCAACGGCAAGCGCTACAGAACGATGCTAACAGATTTCTTTTGCCCTAAATTAAACGATATGGAGGTAGACGACATGTGGTTCCAGCAGGACGGGGCTACATGCCATACAGCAGACGCCACGCTGGACGTTCTGCATGAAATATTTGAGGACAGAGTTATTTCTCGCAAAGATCGTGCGATTTGACCCCGCTAGATTTTTTCTTGTGGGGTTTTCTCAAATCGCAAGTCTATACCAATCAGCCGTAATCGACCGATGCTCTTAAAGTCAACATAATCAATGCCATCGCTCAAATTCAGCCCGATCTTGCGAGTCATTCAAAATTGGTCCACTCGGATCTGTGCCACAGTTAGAAGCCGCGGCGGACATTTGAACGATGTTATTTTCCATAAATAAAGGCATACATGGACCTTTCATATAAAAAAAGATTTTTTTAAATACCTCACACACAGCTTGTTTTATTCCATTTTAACATCGACCCATCCTTATTGAAAAACCCTTTAGTTTTGTTAAAAATATTTTTGGATGTTACGTGACCTTGGCAAAACATTACAAACTCGAGGCGAAGCCGATTTTTGAAATTATAGTTATAACTTTGATCTGGTATTACTTAAGAATTAATTAAACAAATCAAATAACAGGACTGTACTTAGAAATTCAAACAAATTTTAAAAAAATATGAGCTGTTTTTTTTTATAACTACTTATTAATCGGGTGATTTCCAAAATTAACCAATCACAAGTGTGTTTTACAGATTTCCAGCATTTATAGGTTTCTCTTTGGCACAAAAAGAGAGCTTAAAACACTTAGGTATTTTTAACAGAACATGTGGTTTGGCTAAAAAAATTACACCTCGAGGCGAAGCCGAGAATTGAATTATAGTTTCAACATTGATATAGATAGAGAAAGGATTGCAATTATTACATTTTTTTTGATTAATTAGATTAAATTTTAAGTACGTAACACTTCTAAAAGAGTAAAAATGACAATTGTATATAATTTTAAAAAGTAAAATAAATCACGTGTTTTTTGATTGATCAAGAAATAAACAGATGAATGTTTAATTATTAATTACACATTTAATTTTTTTAAATTAAATTTTACATTCTTACAGCAAACAGTATCATTTAAAAAATTACAGAACTGTATTTAAACAATTTAGAAATATTTTTAAGTAGTTTTCGATTAATTAATGTCCCGTCACATTGAAAAATGAGTAAATTACAACTCAAGGCGTAGCCGAAAGCTGCAATTCTAGTTTTAATATTGTAAAAAGAAAGTTTTTGGTGTTAATTGAATTGACACAGTGATAAAAAACAGTAAAAATAACAATTTTATGTAATTTGAATAAGTAAAATATTTATTGAAACAGTCACGTGACTACATTTTTACTGATCGAGTAATAATGTATTTTATTTTCGCAGTAATTGAATTAAATTAATCGATGTCATGTGACATAAACGAAAATTACAACTCGAGGCGTAGCCGAGAGGTCGCAAAAACGTTACTAAAAAATTGTAATAAACAGAATTTAGTTTTTATCAAATTTATTAATATCAGATAATTGTAGTATTTTTATGACTCTCGGCTACGCCTCGAGTTGCACTTTTCCGCTTCTGTCAATGTTATATTACATAAATTAATTCAATGCGAAATACTAGTGTTAAAATTAGAAAAATTGAATTGTAGATCTGGCTTGGATTTCAGAATTTTATTGTTCTAACTTCAATTACACCAAACCATTATGATGTCCTCCTACTTTTCATAACATTGCTTGAAGTTATAGGTCCTTTTTTCCTGATATCGGCGAAAACTTAAGCCTTATTATTACGTCACGTAATCAAATGTATCGAGTGTTAAAAAAAAACCTACAAGTAGTTTGTGAATAAAAGAGAAATATCGAAGATTTGTTAATATTGAAATGACAAATTAAAATTAATTTTATTTGATATTCGTGTAAATTTAAGATCTTTTTAATGAGTTGTTATGTGTTTTATGACGTCATTAATCTTACATTACAACACAAAAATGCATAAACAGATATTTAATCTCAATTTATCTAGTCTAGAGTGTGATTTTAATATTCTCTGAAGACGTACAGACTACAGAATAGTAAAAAACGTTTACCGTTATACAGGAACATTTAATTTTCTGTTCTTTGACATACAATAACAGTAAATACATTTTTTTTGTCTAATTACTGTGATAATAAAACCAAACATTTCTACTTCAATTAGCTTCAATTTACTAAATTAGATTATATTTTGTACTTCCGAAATAATTTATCAAAACACATTGCAACACTTGCACTCGCCAAATATTTACAAATTTTCGGTTAACAAAAAGAATCAAAGTTAGCCTTGAAAAAATTTCGCGTGCGTTAAACAAGCCATCTTATTTTATTATCGTCAATTGTTTGTAACGATTGTCGTTTTTTTTATGTAGGCGTGATCTGTAAGGGATTTGTGATTGGTTTATTTCAATAAATATGTTATACAATCGATTGGTCGTGATAATGATAACAGTGATAACACACCAATCACAAATCGACCGTTTATCATTTGTTTTGATATTTTAGGGGTCACGAATATCATGACGTCGAAGACCCACCTCCTTGAGCTCTATCTAAATAGCACTTGACGTATTGTTTGCTTATTTTTAGATAAGAATAGGGGTATCGCACAATTTTTTTTTCCGTTATAATCGTGCAAATATTTGTTTTTTTCCGTCTGGACTTTCGACCGGTTATTACGCGAATTTTTGGCAAATTTACAAAAAAATGAATCATTCAGAGAGAAAATAACGGAAATTTGCAATTTTAGGGAGGTGAGTTTCGAGGGCTTTCCGTGACGGATTTTTGTGAAATCACAGTCTAAGTGGATGGAAAATGTAATTCTGTTATTATATGAGATTAGGATAATAAGCTTATTTTGAATGTTATGTAATTGGAGGTTATTGGGGAAATTAGGAGGAAAAAACCGGAATTTTAAACTGATGCTAATTTGTTTTCGAGACGTCAGAGAATTTTTCGATTAGTGTTTGATCAAATTTTAGCAATTTTTACTCTGATTAGATTGTATCTTGTGATTTGGGTTTTTTGTGTAATTGCAAAGTGATAATTACAATTCAATAACTTTAATTAACTCTCTATATAGCAGCTTTAATAAGTTAAATAATCACTCAATTCAGAGCTTTATGAATACGCTATAGACACCAATAAAAATCTCCATTCAAAAAATAGATTTTTTCTTTTAATTATTTTTAAACAGGGCTGTAGGTTGGCCACACTGTATTTTTTGGAAACTGTTCAAGTATTTATTAATAACAATGCGTAATTTTTTTTTAACAGACTGTAGCCACTTTTTTAAAAATATATAATTATAGTCGGTTTTTTTAGATGTGAAAATCTAGTAAACGTTGGAAATTTGCTATACTTTTTTCTGATTGGTTAACTTCGACAATTAACCAATCACAAATGAGTATGTATATCGAGTATCTCTTTCGTTTGAGACAAAAAAAAATTAAATTAATGAAGGCATTAACAACCCTTAGATAAGAAAATCAGTGGTGTAGTTGCAACAAATGAAAGTGTTTTTTTTTGTTTTAAATTCTAGAATGTGGGTTGGTTGGATGAGAAACCGGTCGAGAATTGCATATTTTTGTTTCTTTCAAAATGTAATTTAATGATATATTGTCGTTGCATAAATGGGACGTTCAAGGTCGGTCAAGTGCGATGACGGTACGTCTATGGATACAATACGTCACGACGATAAAAAAAAATTGATAAAATTTGTGGTATTTTTTTTTAAATAGATTTTACAAGTTTTTATTTTTAGCTCAAACAGTGAATTGCTCTGGTTTCTATTTTTAGGTGTCTTAAATAGAACAGTTTTTGCATTTGTACGAAATGATAAGAGAAAAATTGTGGCGCCCTCTACAAGATTTTTTTGCTTTTTATTGAGTGTCCTGAAATATGAGATTCGCCATTTTTTTTTTTAAATGTCAAAAATAGAAAATTGTGGCATCTTCTTGTGGATATTTTGTGAAAAATCAAAAATTGAATTTTAAAAAATGTGCGGAATATTTCAAATTAACGCCCTTTAGTTGTAGAATTTTTAAGTAATTTGAAAATTTTGAGGTTAACTAGTGTTCGTTCTTTAAAAAATAAGATAAAAAATTTAAATCGGAGCACCCTCTAGTGAAAAAATCTAATAATATTGTTTTTTAGTCGTTTTAACCGGTTTTGGTTTTCAAAAATTCTTTAAATCTGGAAAGCCGCCATGTTTGATTAAATTGGCGGGAAAAATAAAATTATAGCGTCCTGTGGGAGTTACTGTATGAAAATTCTGGAATGAAAACACGGTTTCCTAGATTCTGTTTCTTAGAGGGCGCTACAGAACAAAATGTGATTTTTGACATTTTATATAACCTATAAATTGAACAGTAATAAATCATTTTAAATAATTTGACGTCTAACAACTGACTGTCACTAATTTGATTTTTTTTTATTAAATTTAAAAATGTAAAAATCTATTTTTTAAGTGTTTTCATAACACTTCTTTGAAAACACAATCAAAAACAATATTTTTGGATTTGTGACTAATAATACCATAATTTAGGAGGCCATGTGTCAGCCATACAAGACAAAACTTATTTTTTACTTGTAGTAAGCCATGATTGGCGGCAAATTCAAAATTGGAACATCCTTCATTAGCTTATTTTAAAGAATCTTCTCCAAAATATTTCAAAACAACAGATATTTTAAATTTTTCAAAAATCTGGCGGGAAAATCAAAATTGTAGCGTCCTCTAGTGGCTACTAGCTATATAAAAATTCTGGAATGAAAACACGGCCTCTTAGATTTAGCCTGATAGTTGCAGGTCTTTTTTCCGTTTCTTAGAGGGCGCTACAGTACAAAAAGTGTTTTTTGACATTCATATAAACCTATAAACTGAATGGTGGTAAAACAGTTTAAATAATTTGAGGTCCATCAACTGACTGTCACAATTTTTTTTTAAGAGTGTTTTTGTAACAATTTTAAAATTTCTTTGAAAACGTCAAAAACAACATTTTTGAGAATGCAGCTAATAATACCGTAATCTAGGAGGCCGTGCGTCAGCCATACAAGACAAAACTTATTTTTTCATTGTAGTAAGCCATGATTGATCAAAATTCCAATCAAAAATTGGCGGCCAATTCAAAATTGTAGCGTCCTCTGGTGATCACTTCTAATAGCATCGACGTGGTTTTGTCGTTTTTAACGGTTTTCATTTAAAAAAATGTTTAAATCTAGATTGCTCTGAACACAACCTTCTCGATAAAAGGCGTCTTATACAGCCTGCCGCGTGGCGAGCTTACAGTGATTCTCCGCTTGGCGCTGCTTGACGATACACGTATTCTGCATATACATCTTATCTATGAATATCCATCGTTACAACTGTCAAATTTGAACTAATTCAAATTTTGTATTTAATTTTTTGCATTATATAAGATTTGTTAGTTGTTTTCTTTGTAAGTGGCAGTTAGTTATTGTTTGTTTTTTGCTTAGACCGATGGTTCGACTTCGACATAACCTCATTGTTTTAACCTTAGATTGACAGTTCAGCCCAGAGAAGTGCAGTGTATATAGAAATAGTGCAACAGTGCACAGCGCCAATACGGCAGAAAGTGGCGTTTCTCCGGAATCACGATAACAATGGGAATTCATCGAAATTGGCAGGCCGCTATTAACGTCATTTTTTATTATTTTATAAAGAAGGTCGTGGCTCTGAAAATTAAGAACCGCCATTTTGTATTAAACTGGCGCGAAATATAAAATTCTATAATTAAAACACGGCTTACTAGATTATAAAACGAAGAAGATTCTTATTCCGGTAAATCGCAATTTTAGTTTCAAGGTTTTTTTTTTTTGTTTCTAAAGAGAAGTTACAATACAAGATGGCATTTGTGACATTTGTATAACTTATAAATTATCTCAAAACACACTTTCATTTTTTTTTCTGTTCTAATTATAGTAAACCATGATTGAAAGCTAACAATAGAATTTTAAAAAAGAAGTTTTTTGAATTTTTTTTAAATAAATTTAGGATATTTATCTATTGTTGGTGTCATTGAAAATGTCAAAAACGGATCGGAAATTCAAAATTGGAGCGCCCTCTTGTAGCCAATTAAAAAAAAATCTTTTTTTATTATAAAGAAATGTCTTAAAAAATTAATAACAAGAATTTTTACTATTTAATTTTGTAACTTTAGTAAAATTTAAAAAAATTGCAGTACTAGGCGAAGCCGAGGGATGTAATTACAGTTTAGATATAAGAAAAATATTATATAATCTTTGCTGTAAATTTTTTTACAAATTTTTAGTGACAAATCAGTTTTTTAAGCTTTACGTAACTAAACCAGAAGCTTTTGTGCTTTTTTGGCCGTTTCTTTTGTCAAAAAATCGGTTTATATTCCCACAATCGCTTCTCTTACACTCCGACGTCTAAATTAAGCCAGCGTCGTGTACTAAATTCTATTCTAAGCGTCCTAGAAATCTCTTATTCCACCTACACTCACCCAAACCTAAAATTTCTAATCAAAATTTTCTCTCTTTCATTTTTCAGATTATGAAAATAGTTAAAGGTATCTTAGGAGAAAGACTGTTTATAGCAGCAATGAAAGCAACATTCTACGGCCATTTTGTCGCCGGTGAAGATCAATACAAAATACGACCGACTTTAGAACGATTACGCTCTTTTGGAGTTAAACCAATTCTTGATTACTCTGTTGAAGAAGATCTATCACAAGAAGAAGCCGAAAAACGTGAAGTCGAGTAAGAAAAAAAAAAAAAGAAAGAAAGACAGTACTGGGAGGACCAAAACGGGGCGTTTTTTGACTAAACCATAATGAATTTTGAAAAAGCAAAATATAGGCATTAAAAAGGCACGAATTTTTATTTAAATAAATTGTTAAAAGAAAAATATTATCAAAACTGTTTTCCACCTCACGAACGTCGGTGAAAGGTCAAATAGGCATTCTTACTCACCCTTGAGCTGTTCTATTGCTTGTAATTCTTGTTTTTTTTTCAAATATCTTTAAAGTTTAGTCAAAAAACGCCTCGATGCATTATTTGGTCCACCCGGTATGTCATATTTGCTAAAATTTTGTAATTTAGGGCTTCAGTTCCCGAAGCCGGTGACCAGGTCGAACAGGGTTCATTGAAACAGTACCACGTGGATAAAACATTTGCCGATCGTCGATACAAAGTCCAATCGGCACGAACCTATTTCTACTTGAATGAAGCAACTTGTGAACGGAACATGGAGACCTTCATAAAATGTTTGGAGGCAGTGGCGGGTTAGTGAATAAAAAAAAAATATATATATCGTTCGTAGAAAAGAAAAAAACACTTTCGAAACGTCTTGGCACCTGTTTAAGTGGCCTTGATTCAAAAGGAATCTGATATTTTGGGAACGGGACGTTTCGAGGGGGTCACCTCGTTTCTTTTTCTTTTTTTGAATCTTTGTTTATTGTTTTTTTAGCTAATCATTTAATAATCGTTTTTGCTTTTTTACTGATTTATTAAAATCGTTGATGTTTCTCTGTTCCATAGACTTTCAGAAGAATCCATCAGGTAATGTAACCAGATTTTTTGACAAGCAGTGAGAAAGAGGGAGAGAATGAGAGAGCTGCTAAAGTTTGGTTTTTTTACGCACTGAACTGAGCTTTGAGCTGCTGCGTAAGCCAAAATTTATTTTTTATTCTTTTTTATTGGTATTTAGAAAGGGTTTAGAGGTTTTTTGGTGGTCACAGTTGGGTTTTTTTTCTCTCTCTGTTACTGTAATATACTATTTTTTTACCTGTCAATATTGTATATATTTAAAAAAATTACATCGAAATGCAGGTAGGTGTCTTTGAATGCCAATGCATGTAATTAAAAAAAAAAAAGAAATTTAAAAACGCTCTATATTTTTTTCTGGAAGGGAGGGGGGAAGGTAGGTAAAAAATTAACAAAAATACATCATATCTCATGTCAAAATTTCATTATTAACATGATTTTACGTTGTAAACAACACAGATGGCGCTGATTTTATGTTTACAGCTGATTTTGAAGGAAAACGCTTACACGAAATCAAAAATTACTAATTTAATTACGAAATTTTACGTAATTAACGACAAATTATCAAAAAAAAAAACTGAAATACGGTTAATATTGTGCCTGAAGGGTTAAAACAATAATTCAAATTTAGCGGGAAAATCAATTTACAATCGCAAAATGAACAAAAGCGAAAAAAAGAATGTCTGTTAGAGTAAAAAAGTATAAAATGGCGGCATCATTTGGTGTCATTCAAAAAATGCGATAAAAATGGCAGTCTCAACATGGAGTCACCCGAAAATCGCGATAAAGATTGCAAAACTTGTGGTAGGAATAGATTGTTTTGCTTAATTTCTGTGATGGAACTCCTTCTAGGACCTTCGATATACCGAATTTCGTTTTTGAAAATTGGAAATTTATTGAATTTTTTGAAAAATTTTTGTCTTAAAAATGTCTTCAAATGTATATGAAAATAAAATTTAGGTTGGATAAAATGGCGGTTTTACGTGGTGTCACTCGAAAAACGTGATAAAAATTTCAAAAAGAGCGGCCCGGACGTGGTGTCACCCGAAAATCACGATAAAAATTACAAGAATTATGATACAGATGGATTGATTTGCTTAATTTCTGCGATAGAACTCTTATTGGGACCTTCGCTAACCCCAATTTCCTCTTTTGAAATTTTGAAAATTATTAAAATTTATTGATTGTCTCATTTTTTTATTTTAAATTCTTATAAAAATACGATTAAAATAGCTCAAAATGGCGGTCCTCACGTGGTATCACCCGAAAATCGCGATAAAACGCAAAAATTGTGGTCTAGATGGATTTGCTTTGCTTAATTTTTTTGATAGAACTCCTGTTGGGACCTTGGGTAATCTGAATTTTTGCTTTTGAAATTTTGAAAATTATCACAAATTAATTGGTTCCCATTTTATTTTAAAGGTCCCATTCAAATGTGTACAAAAATAAAGTTTGTGTTAAATAAAATGGCGGTTTCATATGGTGTCACTCGAAAATCGCGATAAAAATGGCTGCTTCACCCGAAAATCGCGATCAAGATCGCAAAAATTGTGATAGAATTAGATTGTTTTGCTCAACGTGTGTGATGAAACTCTTATAGGGACCTTTGGTAATCCCAATTTTTGCTTTTGAAATTTTGAAAATTATCAGAAATTATTGATTGAACATTTTATCTCGAAGATATCTTCAAACATTCACGAAAATAATAGTTAGTATTGAAGAAAATGGTGGTTTCACGTGGTGCCACTCGAAAAACGCGGTAAAAATCGAAAAAAATGGCGGCTTCAACGTGGCGTCACTCGAAAATCGCGATGAAAAACGCAAAAATTGTGGTCCAGATGGATTGTTTTGCTTAATTTCTTTAATGGAACTTCTATTGGGCTCTTTGGTAACCGAATTTTCGCTTTTGAAGTTTTGAAAATTTTCACAAATTTATTGATTTTCTTATTTTATCTTAAAGATGTCTTAAAATTTATACGAAAACAATAGTTTGTGTTAAAGAAAATGGTGGTTTTACATGGTGTCACTCAAAAATCGCGATAAATACCGAAAAAATGGCGGTTCCAACGTGGCGACACCCGAAAATCTAGATAAAAATCGCAGAAATTGTTGTAAAGATACATTTAATTGCTTAATTTTTATGATAGAACTCTTATTGGGACCTTGGGTAACCCGAATTTTCTATTTTGAAATTTTGAAAATTATCACATATTTATTGATTGTTTCATTTTATCTTCCAAATGACTTTAAACTGTATGAAAATCATGGTTGATGTTAAATAAAATGGCGGTTTTAGGTGGTGACACTCAAAAAACGCGATAAAAATCCCAAAAATGGCGGTTTCAACCTGGCATCAGCCGAAAATCGCGATAAAAATAGGAAAAAGTGTGATCTAGATGAATTAATTTGCTTAATTTCTGCGATGGAACTCTTATTGGGACCTTCAGAAATTTTGAAGATTAGAAATTTATTGATTGTTTCATTTTATTTTAAAGATGTCGTCAAACGCCACACCAAAATAATAGTTAGGGCTAAAGACAATGTCAGTTTCACGTGGTGTCACTCGAAAAACGCGATAAAAATCGCTAAAATGGCGGCTTCACGTGGCGTCACCCGAAAATTGCGATAAAACACAAAAATTTTGTTACAAACGGCTTTATAACTAACAAAAAACTGAATAACTGTAAATCGTAAATATAATATCAGCGCTATATTTTTCTGTTATTTAATATTTCAACTTTTTTATGAATCAAAATTTAAAAAAAACTTATTTTCAAATGAAAATTGTTGATATTTTGTTAAGGAAAAGTTTTTCTTGTTTTTATTTGGCACTTAAATGTTGGCAACACTTTTAAATTTTGACATTAATTTATATCTGTTTTAATAATGGTAACGGTAAAAACAATTGAATAACAAAATTGCATGACAACCAACAACTGTGATAACCGGGTGTAGGTTATTTAATTATTGTAGTGTTGGTAGTACTAACTAAAATCAGGATGGTTCGACCCTTACCGGACCTCCCTACACTAAAACACCGAATTTCTTTTGTTCACAGGTGCCACATATGGCACTGGCATCACCGCCATCAAACTTACAGCACTTGGTAGACCTCAATTACTTGTAAGTCGTACCAACTTCACCAAAAAAAAAATCCCCTAAAACTTGTATTTTAAGCTTCAATTATCTGAAGTAATCATGAAAGCTCGTAAATATATGACGGAAATCGTAGGCGGCGAGGGTAATGTCTTGTCTCATCACATGACTATTCAAGATCTCGAACGTAAACTTTCCAAAATCAAAGATCAAGAATCGGTGAAAAAGTTCCTAACACAAATCACCGCTGATGAAAAAGGGTGAGCTTTATCCCTTCTCTTTTGTTTCATTTAACCAATCAGAATTTAGGCGCGTTTTTCACTGATTGGTTTTCATGTTTTTAAAGAGTACAGAGGCGGGGCTAGTGAGTAACTCCTCCCCCTTTTTTTTATATAAAAAAGAGCTAGTTGCTTTGTTATATCAAATATTTCTTGATATTATTTTCTCGAGTGGCCGTTTTAGAGCAGCGCCATCTATATTGTTGACAGTTATTTGAAATAAGACGTTGTTGTTGGTCGCAGTATTCTTCATTTGTTCCCATGGTCGGGTATCATCGATGAAAATCAAGAATTGAGCAATACATTTCGAGTACCGGATTTAACGACAGGAAGAATGTCAAGATTAATTACACAATTATCACCAAAAGAAGAAGAAATGTTCAGAAATATGATACGACGTATGAATACTATTGTTAAGGTGACATTTTATATTAATTTAGTTGAGTTAATTAATACAAGATGGCGTGATTTTTTTTTTAGGCTGCTCAAGAAATGGATGTTCGTATTATGGTAGATGCTGAACAAACATATTTTCAACCGGCTATAACACGTATAACACTTGAATTTATGCGAAAATATAACCATGATAAAGCTATTGTTTTTAATACTTATCAGTGTTATCTTAGAAATGCTTTTGATGAAGTTACTACAGATTTAGAACAAGCAAAACGACAAAATTTCTATTTTGGTGCTAAATTAGTACGTGGAGCTTACTTAGAACAGGTTTGTAACAAGTTTTTATTTAAAAATGTTCTCAAGAGTGACAGGACAAAATAAAAACATTTTTAAGTATTTCTATTCTAATACTATTCTAGTCTGTTTTATTCTAATTCTATTTGAATCTAGTTTAGTCTGATTTTATGCTCTTTTAGTCTAATTCTATTGTATATTTCATAACACTCTTGATAACTTGTTTAAATGGACACCTTTTAATAAAAAAATTGATGTGTTTTAACCACGTGTTTGATTGTAGGAGAGAGCTCGTGCTGCAGCTTTAGGTTATCCAGATCCAACAAATCCAAATTTTGAAGCAACATCAGACATGTATCATAAAACTCTAACTGAATGTTTAAGACGAATTAAAGCTTTTAAAGATTTAGGTGAAGAAAAAAAGATAGCGATAATGGTAGCATCACATAATGAAAATACCGTACGTTTTGCAATTGAAAAAATGAAAGAATTTGGTATTGAACCTGAAGATAAAGTGATTTGTTTTGGTCAATTGCTGGCAATGTGCGATTATATCACTTTTCCTTTAGGTGAGTTTGAGTGATTTGATGACGTAATTTGACTGACTGACTTGATTTAAGGTCAATCCGGTTATTCAGCGTATAAATACATCCCGTATGGTCCAGTAAATGAAGTTTTGCCCTACTTGTCGCGGAGAGCACACGAAAATAAAGGTGTTTTGAAGAAGATTAAGAAAGAGAAGAGACTTTTGGCTCATGAGATTTTAAGGCGTGCTGCAACTGGACAGTGGTGGTACACACCAAAAGGAGACTACACACCGGTCTAAAAGTAAGTTTACTACTTCTATTTTATATGAGATTTAGGTGAAATTCTAGGAGATACGAATCGAAGTACTTTTTTATCGAGCCTCCAAAAATGGAGTATGATTTTTCTAGATAAGTAGTTGCAAAAAAATAAAAGACAGTCCATGTGGTGAGGAATTTCGTCCGTAGGTTTATAAGTCTGAGTTTTATTAAGAAGGGGGCGAAAATTTTCACCGGATTTAGTGCTTAGTAATTTAGGTAGATTATGAAATTATGTACAGATGTTCAGTGTGTGTTTCAAAACAGAATATAAAACCCAAAAAAAGCAACGTAAGTGTGGCTGGGTGATTGTGTTTTGTTTTGTTTTATTATTTTTTTTCGGAGGCGTCGAGATTGTAAGATAATGAGTCTGTTTAGTAATTTATTAGTTGAATAAATTTGTATCATTTTTATAGCCTGTGATGATAGTTTTCTTGTCAAAAATCTGCCTTTGAGTATTTTTTAAATTGTTTAGTTTGGTGTGATTGAATAAATTTAATTGAAGTAATGTTGTCTGTTATTTTTTTGTAATTGTTTACGCTTTATTGTTGCTATATTATAGTCATAAGGAACAAGTCAATTCTGTGTCCTTATTAAACGTAATGTTCTGACAATAAGTACAAGATTAATAAAAGTTATAAGTGTTTATCACTATTATTTCACCTTATCCTTTATTTATCTATATCAGAACAGATTTTTGTCTCAGAAAAACAACTTTTCAAAAATTAGGTTTGAATTTCCCGCCAATGACTGCAGCGCCACTTTAACAGTGTCAAAAGTTTTGAACTAAAACGGACAAGACATTTGAGTCGGCAATCCTAAACACTCTGTATAATTAAAATTGAGTATTTTTATCATAGAAATAATTATTAACAAAGTAATTTGACGCTAATTTAATATTATTTATCTTGTAATAAAACCTTTCAACCAAAAGTCAATAAAAAGAATAAAAATCTATTTATTATTGTTACAACTTAAACAAATTGAATTTTAATAACAAAAAGCACTTTTTTAATAAAAATAAAGCAATTAAATAATGTAATTCGTATTAAATTCTTTATTTCTTAATTATTTAATTTTTGTGAAGTTAGGCAACCAGCAGTACTTATTCTTCAATTTTCCTTAAAAAAGACCTTGTGGTTATAGGACCGTTTGCACTTTTAACAAAAATTTGAGTTCTACATAATATAAATTGTTAAATTAGCTTTTTATTATTTGTTTTTGTTATATTAACGTTTTAGGTAATTCTTGGAGGCTCAATTTCGTCAAATTTCTTGTTGGAGGGTCAAATAAGCTTAAGCTCTTTTGGTGTTTGTCACCTAGTGGCGCCCTCTGCGCTGTCATTTTTTGTGTTGTTATTGATTGAATCTCAGAAGTTGAAAACACCTCAATTGTTGAAAAACCAGGTGAAATTGTTACTCCAGCAACCGCTCCCAGGTATTCCAGGTGTACTTTCATTGATAATCTCTCGAAAACGCGCCGTTTTAACCTCTCCCAACCCCCGGCACTTTTAACCCCCTTATCCCGTTTTTCCAGGTGAAGATGTCCAAAAAAGGGATCGCAGACCAAGAAATCAAGATTAAAGACTCCCTTCTGGACTTCGTACGCACTCACACCACCAACGCCGACTTGTCTCTCATCGACGACATTGTGTTGTCTTATGTGGTGGCGATTCTTGAGGATGTGAGCTCTGATCCTGTCTTCAGCGTGGAAGGTGTGTCTCAGAGGTGTCTTCTCTTGTGACCGGATTGTTTTAGATTTTTGTGAAATGATGTCGGCGTATTTTCCTGAATTTGAGTCTATTAACCATGCAACTGTGTGTCAGTGGATTTTTGAATTAGCGGCCAAATTGAGAGTAGAGGAACCTGAAGAGAAGTCCGTGATTGAGATTTCCTTACCGGAGATTGTCCCAAAGACAAAACCCAGACAGTTGGATAATAGGGAAAGTTTTGATTTGCCAAAAAGGGTACACAAATTGTCGGAAATGAGTGATGGAGGATCCACAGATAGCTCCTGTTGTGATTTCCTAGACGAAATTGATGTTTTGCAAGAGATGTTCCCGCATGTTTGCTCGATTGAGGTTAGTGTTATTGTTGTGTTTTTTTATAACCTTGAAAATAATCATTTAGGCCAATAGAGGGCGTCTAGAAATTTCGTAATTTTTGTTTTTACACCTTATTTTAGACAGAATTTTTCAAAATTTAGGATGAACTGAATTGCAATTAATCCATGTTTCTATAGCAACAGTAAAACATGATTGGTTGTCATAGCAAGGTCTTAAAAATTGCACTGGCGCTAATTTGAAATTTGGCTCAGTTTGTGTTTTAATTTTCCAGAAATTTTTGTTTTTACGGTTTGTTTAAGACAGTTTTTTCAAAATTTAGGACAAACTGGGTTGCAATTAATCTCGGTTTCTATAGCAATGTTTTAAAAATTACACTGGCGCTAATTTAATTTGAAATTTGGTTCTATTTGTGTCATTTTAAAAGCAAAAAATTTGTAAAAATGTCACTTTTTACAAATCCATTTTAAAACTATTATAAACTGAAGTAGCGAGAATATTTGATGGATGATAATATTTAATTTTTATCAGTTTATTGACAAAATTTTTTGTTTTTGTGTTGTTGTGTTGTTCCTTTTGGCTTGAAAATAACTCAAAATTTGAAGATGTTTTTCTTAGAAGAGGAACGAAAAACTTGTGGTCTTTCAGGTGAAGCACTGCTTGGCTATAGCTAGTGGCGATATTGAGCGCGCCACTCAAATCCTGATCGACCGTCAAGAAAATGGTCAATGTCTCAATCAAAACAATTCGTTAACAATTCACGTAAATAAGACTTTAATCGATGACGCCGAATTGAAAAATCGAATAATCGAACGTTATTCCTACATTGATAAAGACGCCTTCACTAAAGAACATCGTCCTGTTGCTCCAAAAGTTGAACCGAAGAAACTTGTACGTTATCGTGATAACAAGATTGTCAGTCTTAAAGGTGAACGATATACTGAAGTAAAGAAAGGTGAAGATGTTGATGATATTTCACTTAAAAAGAACAAAAAGGGACATACACCGTAACGAAAAAATGATATTCGGATTAATTATTTTATTAGTGTAGATTATATTTATGTAAAATTTGGCACTTATAACTAGCTATAAGGAGCAAGTGTTGAGGGAAATTCAAATTTACCCTCAACAACTTGCTCCTTTATCATCGTACACCGTTAGTATTATTACAATGTAAGCAAGACTAGTCAAAAAATAATTTTTTCTCGAAGGGTTATTTCCCTTTAGTAGGTATCCTGATTCGTTTCGACCTGTGATTCTCATAAAACTAAATGTATTTTCTTACATTATCTCAGTGATATTATCAAGCATTTGTTTATTTGTTTTTTTGAATATCCCAAGTGTTTTAGTTTTAAGATTCAAGACTTATTGTTTGTGTATTTATCTTTTTTTTTTACTTTACTCGTTTATTAATAACAATATAATAAATATGTTAAGTGTAAAAAGTGTTTTATTGTTTGTTTTTATTGCAAATTTGTCGTGTGCATGTGCAACAATTTTGTTCATAATTTCATATCACTAAATGATAACACCTGGAGGCAATTATGTCATAACAAATGAACGCAGGTATGAAAACGTATCTATTGTTGTTATTTTTACCGACTTTAACACGTAAGTAGTTTTTTCTTAATTTTTTTTTTTAGTTTTTATTATTGTTATCAAATAATTTTGAAAATTACATATTATTGTAGCAAATGCTGCTATTTTTACAATTTTTATATTTATTACAGTGTGACTAAATTAATTTTTTTATTTAATTTGAATTTTTACAATAATTTGGTCAGTTTAGCACCAAATAAGACGAATCAATTTCAAATTTCCCGCCAATTTAACGTAAAAACATTCTTGAAATATACACCAGATGTCGCTCTCAATATACGGAAAGCATGGCCGACTAATAAGATATAGTAGCTGACGCAATATATAGCAAAATATGAATTAAAAAAAAATAATCGATGTAAAATGACACTTAAAATTTTGAATAAAAAATTATAAATTAAAATCAACAATTTTAACAAAGTCATAAACTGTACATAAAGACTTACTTAAAGCATCTTCTTCTGCCACAACTGTTGGGTGGCGAATTCCCTCCTTCTGCTTCTTTTGAACTTACCTTTAATCCTGAAATTGGTGCTTCTTCTTCTGCCTTATGTGGCGAGTTCCCTCTGCTTCTTTCGGACCTACCTTTAATCCAGTTTTCCAGCGATGTCTTCTGTTTTGTCCCATATTTCGTTTGATAATTAATAATAAATAAAAGGACACAACATTGAGCCGATGCGATGCGTCCTGTTCGAGAGCTGGCACACGACTGATTCAAAACAAATAAAAATTATCGATAAATTTACAAAAGACAACAAAAAATGTATATTATATCACCGAATGTCGAAGCGCCTTTGTGTTTTCTTTGAGTAATAAATCATCGTATTATGTAAATGCAATTAGTTCAAATAATAAATTAAAAATATATTTAAATATTTAGGTACATAAACAAGATGTTTCGAGTTTTGTTCTCAGTTTAAATATAATCACGAAAATAGCACCGAAAAGGCAATAATTAATTTTATTTAAACAAATGAAACTAAACATTGTTTAAATAGCTACGTTATTACTAATTGAAAAGTGAGGTCAAAAATCTCATATCCATATTTTACGCAATCACAGAAAAAAGTGTTTACATTTTCTAAAGTCTTAGTTTATATATAGGGTGTCCCAATTTTAATTCTACTGCAAGTTTCAGTTTATATACAGAATGCACAACTTTTATTTATACATGATTTCAGCCCAAGTGTTACAAAACCATCTTTGGAATTTATTTTTCAAACTCTACAAAATCTTGAAAAGAAATATGTCAAAACAAGTCAAACACTGAAACACAATTTTAAATTTTCCCGCGTTTCTATTTTAATAATTATGAATTTACATAAAACTTAAAAAAAAATAGTTTAGACTACATTTTTAAATCGACTTTGACGTGCACTTTATGCCATTTTGAATAATAATTTAAATATCGTTCGCTAAATAAGTGAAAAAAATTCCCAAAATTTATTTGCCATAAGAATCACCAAGAATGTTGTCCTAAGGCTACCGTATGACGTCATGTGAAAACGCCTAATTGTTGAATATTTCAAATTCCTGTTTTTCTTTATGTTGGCACTAACTTTACTGTAATTATCTAATAAAAAGTGTTAATTTCGCGCTTTAAACTGAAATATCTCGCCGTTTTACTCGAAATTATTTTTTAAAATTCACATTAGACGTCACTTTAAAACGCGGGAAATTTGAATTATCTCAAACTAGCCATGTCTGTAGACGGCGCTTTAAACAAATTTTCAAATTTTTTTAGTGGCCTCCTTCCGGATAATTGGGGGCCGCCCCATCACCATAACCTCAATCCCCTACCAACTCTCCCTCCGGTTAAACGGCAATCACATCTGCGGCGCTACCCTCCTTGACCACTCCCTTGCTATAAGTGCCGCCCATTGTTTCCCCAAATCTGGAGCTTACTCGATCAAAGCTGGTATAACCTCACTTCGTGAACCTGGTGAAATCATCCACATTGAACGTGCTCTCGTCCATCCAAACTACACGGGAGATAGTGTTGATTACGACATTGCTCTTCTCTTCCTCTCAACTCCACTTGATTTCACCGAGAAGATCCGCCCGGCAGCTTTGCCCCGCCCAACAGAACCGGTTTATCCTGGAATGGTGGGGATTGTGAGTGGGTGGGGCGTAATGTACGCCAATCAGAAAGATAGCTACTCGGAGGAATTGAGAGAGGTGGAAATGCCGGTCTGGGAGTGGGAGAGATGTAAAGTGGTGTATGAGAGGGATGTTACAAGGAGGGTTTTTTGTGCTGGGTGGCCCGAAGGGGGGAAGGATTCGTGTCAAGGGGATTCAGGGGGACCCTTTGTTGTTAAAGGAATTTTGTATGGGATTGTTTCAGCAGGGATGGATTGTGCCCAGCCGGGGTTTCCAGGAATTTATACGAATGTGTATGTCTTGAGGGGGTTTATTAGGGAATATGGGAATGTCTGATAAATAAATAAATTATATTAAATTAATAAATTAAAAAGTGGTTTTTAATTTTTATAACAGGTGTATCTAGAGTTAAAAATTAAAAAGTCAAAAAAGTTATTTTAAGGGGTTAAGGAGACTCTAACCTGGAAAACAGTGTTATTTTGAAGGGACAAAGGGAGTTACGTCTTTTAACTGGAGTGAAACCGATTTTTTTTAAATTTTTTCGTGTAGAAGTGTATTTTAAAAACAAAAATTTTCTGGGGGGTGGGTTGACAACATAAAAAATGAAAAACGCTGTTTTGAGGGGGCTAAAAAGGCCGTTTGAGGGTGCTAGGGCTTACAACTATGTATTTTTTATAATTTTTTACTTATCAAGGGCATTTCGAAATTTTTTTTGAGAATAAAGGAGGTTTCAGGTCATTTTTAAAATTTTTTTGATTTGTTTGATAATCGTCCCTATTTCCTGTCTACTGAATTTCTTTTTTCAAATTTTTTCTTTGAGAATGCTGTGCCAGGTTGCCATGCCAAGTTTGTTGATTTTTCAGTGTTGTTTTGTCTTTTTTTTTCTCGAAACAGATTTTTTTCCTGCTCAATTTTCACGATGAAAAGCAAAGCTTTAAGCACTTTGAACAAAATTAACCGCAATGTATTGCAAAATGTGAGTTCCTCTCATAAAATCCGGGCTTTTTTTCTAATTTTTTCCGAAAATTTTCCCCCTTTAGTCTCGTAGACTCTTCTCGTTCAATTTCGAGATGACTACAGCCGCCCGAGGGGCTTCTGAGACCAAAGAAGAATCACCCAAGCAGCAACAAGAAGAAGCCCCGAAAAGCTTCCGGTATACTGTTTGCCAAGCCCGGACTAGCCCCGTGGAGCGCCCTAACACCGCTGGTGATGTTATGGCTACCCAAAAGCAGAATGTGAAAGCAGCTATTGAACAGCAACATCTTCAACCGTCTTCCCTTCCTGAGTACTACCAGAAATCTATGGAGAAGAACGCGTTGATTAATCCTGAACCGGAACCAACTGAAGAAACGAGAATTAATCCGAAGAACCAAAGGTCTGACCTGGAGACTTCAAGCGTTCCAATGCTTATTAAGAGTTACAGGCAGTTTCAGGTTTCGAAAACCTACGCTAATGCTATTTTGCCACTGAAAAGTGTCAAATTAGCTAATCCTTTTCCTGAACCTGTTAAAATGATGATGTCGAGGACTGTATCAGATGATGAAAAGGCTGAACAAATGCTGGCTGAAGCTCGAACTAACAGAACTCTGAATAACACAACTGAGCGTAAATCATCGACTTTCCGCACGTTTTCAACTGAAATTAAAAGATGGTATTCGAAGACTGTAGGACGTGATCCTAAGAAATGCATAAAATTAGGAAAAGGGCAAAAGTCCTGTCCTAAACTTCGTGTCGACGGTTGTCCTGCACCTGCTCGTACTCGCTGCGACCGTCTTGCCAAAAACGTAGGTGAAAGATTTGTTTTGTAGATATTTTGATTTTTGAATAAAACTTTTTTAAAAAAATCGGTTTTTTTCTTTTTAGATTAACTGCAAAAAACAGGAAGCTCCATATCCTGCCTATAGTGAGTTCTGCCATGAAGAACTTGAAGAGAAACCTTCATCTTGTAAAATGTGTCCTTGGAAACCTGAAGAGAACCCGAATTTCAAACCACAGAAAAGTCGAATTCATACGAGTTCAGCACCCTTAATGGTTCGCCGAAGTGGTCTTGAAATGGATTCCACACTTAGCGAAGATCCAACTGGATTACTCTGCGATTTACGTAAAGTATGACTCTTAATTGAGTTGTTCCAAGTCAAGAAAAGTGTTACAGCCTCCATGTGAACGTCCGAAAAGTCGTCGTTGTCCCCCTAAAGAAAGAAAAATCGCACCAGAACGTAAAAAACCAAAACCAAAAGAAGAAAAATGTGATTCTGTTTTAAATATCGAAGAAATTGCTGATGCTGCTGGAGTTTCACTCGCTGAAGCAGCTGAAGGAGTTTCACTCAAAGAAAAACCAGCAGATGATCAAGGTCCTTGTAAATTTCGTAAATTCCGATTTCCTGCATGTAAAAAAATCCGAAGAGAAGAACAAGGTGTAGGGTGTCCACCTAAGAAACGTAAACCGAAAGTACGAGATTGTCCTCCGTGTGGAAAAACCTGTGAAGGGCTTGAAGAACTCGAGGAGTATAGTTTGAGTGGAGGAAGTCGTGATCCCAAGGAGAGGAAGTGTCCGAAGATTGATATGACTGTGATGAGAGATGTAAGTTGTGGGTTTTATGAGAAGGGTTTTTAATTTATGGGGTGGTAGGACACGGATGATGATCCATGTAGACTCAGAAGGAAAGGTACAACGAAAATTTGTCCAGCTGATTTATTGAAGAAGAGGAAGAGGAGGCCAAGGAAGAAGACTAGTGGAGTTATTACACCAGCTGAACCGAAAATTGAACCACCACGACCGGTTAAAACGGTTTGAGGAGGAGCCAATTCAAACTAAGACAAAACAACCGAAAAATAAAAATACATAAAAAGTTTAATTTGTGGTTTTACTTTTATAAAGCAGAGTGAGATTGAGGTTAGGTTTTTTAGAGCACTACTCTGAACAGACTTTGAATTAACTCAGGATTTTTCGCTATATAATGATAATGCGGTCTGAAATCAAGAATAGAAGGCAAATTTGCAATTTTTAGTGTATTTCGGGTCTTATAATTCGAAAAATTTGTTAAAAAACTTTACAATTTGAATTTTTATTTCTTGCAGTTGGCAGCACTTAACCACTTTCAAATGTAAATGGCAGCAAATTTGTGTTAATTTTGTTAAAAATATGGTTATTTTAATCAATTTTTTCTTGTTTTTTGTGTTTAACTAAAGTCAAATAGAGATTTATGAGCTACGAAATTACAAAATTCAGGTAAATTTAGTAACTTATTTTTTTTAAGGTTAGAACTGCAAAAAATCAATTTTTTGTTACAGGTGAGAGTAATTATTGCCTCGATTATTGCTTTTCAAATTGAAAATCACGAGGAAAATCAGCTTTAAGCCGTTAAAATTGTAGAAATTTTATAAATTGTATTAAATACAATGTTTGACAGTTGGCAGCAATTGTTCTCGAAATTCAGTCATTTTGTGTAAAAGTATGATCTTTTTAGTGCAAATTTGGTTATCTCAATTAGATTTAACTATTTTAAGCATAAAACTGCGTTTTTGCAACGAAATTCAAAAAAATTGTTAAAAACCGTTACGATTTGAATTTTTATTTCTTGCTGTTGGCTGCACTTTTTCTGTTCAAAATGCAAGTGGCAGCGGCTTTGGGTGTTAATTTTGTTAGAAACGCGGCTATTTCAGTTGTTTTTTCTTGTTTTTTATGTTTATTAAAGCCAAATAGACATTTGTGAGGTACAAAGTTGCAAAATTCAGGTAAATTTAATAATATTTTTCAGGTTAGAACTGTAAAAGATCTTTATTTTTTGTTGTAGGTGAGGCTAATTAGTGATTTCTGATCTGAAAATCACGAGGAAATTCAGCTTTAAACCGTTAAAATCGCGGAAATTCTATAAATTGTGGGTATTAAAAATAATTTTAATGTTTGACAGTTGGCAGAAATTGTTCTCGAAATTCAGGTATTTTGTGTAAAAGTGTAATTTTTTAGTGCAAAAATGATTTTTTCAACCAGATTTAACTATTTTATACGTAAAACTGCGTTTAGGGCTCTTTTTTTTCGTTTCAAATCACAAAGTCTAGTTAAATTTAAAATTTTCCCAGTTGGCAGCCTTGTTCGTTCCGTCATTTGACAGATGACACCCGTCATTTTTGAAAATTGCAATAAAACTCGGTTTTTTTAAATAAAAATTTAAAAAATACCGGTTGTGTTTTCACATTTTAAACATTTTGAGGTTATGTTAGACTGGGGGTCTTTTGCTCCGATGAGAATGAACCCACCTAGCTTTCAACTATGTTACAAGGAGCCCCCCTTAGAATAATCTGCAGTTGGCAGCAATTCTTCTCGAAATTCAGGTATTTTGTGTAAAAATGTAATTTTTTAGTGCAAATTTGGTTATTTCAACCAGATTTAAACTACTTTATACGTAAAACTGCGGTTTGTGCCCTTTTTTTCGTTTCAAATCACAAATGTCTCCAGTTAGATTTAAAATTTTCCCAGGTTGGCAGCCTTGCTCGTTATGTCATTTGACAGATGACACCTGTCATTTTTGAAAATTGCAATAAAACTCGGTTTTTTTAATAAAATTTAATAGTATCGGCTGTGTTTTCACGTTTTAAACATTTTATATAAAACAGTGAGGTTATGTTATACTGGGGGCCTTTTACTCCGGTGAGAATGTACCCAATCCTTTAACTGTGTTACAAGGAGCCCCCCTAAGATAATCTGTGTTGGATGGTAAATCAATAATGGGAGACTAATCTGGCTTAAATGGGAATAACCACTAAACAAAATTCGAAGAATTGGAATACCTAAAATCTGGTAAGTTACATTTCTTAAATTTTGTTATTTTACCTAAAGTTAGAGACTTGTGAGTCGAGCAAAAAATGATTGTTATTACATCCTGATTCGTGAAATATTTGTGTAAACGTTGCGCAATTGTATAACTCAATCCCAATAAAACCATTTGCATTAATAAAACTAGAAAATTATGTAATTAAAAAAGTTTTTTCGAGGCTTAAATACCTGAAAAAACACTCGTGAGAACATCAGAGGCACTTAAATGCGGTTCAGGAGTCTCGAAAGTATCACAAAAAGTTGTGTAAATCACAAGTAAAAGAGCACACTGTCCTATTGTGTTTAACGGTAGGGTGTGACCCCGAAACGAGGTGAAATTTCGTATAATTTGACCAAGAAAAAGGGGCACTAGGACAGTTGTTGTAAGTTGGATTAGTGTGGCTAATAATCCGACTACTGTTGAGTACCCTAACTGAAATTTGAGTGAAATATAAAGACAGTTTTAGACTCACACCTTACGTTGATTAACAGCGATAAAGGTGTGATTAAAACACCCAGAAAACTACCCAAAACTGAATTAAATATCGCCCCAGTTTCGTTACCATCAGCTGCTCGTGTTAAAATAACAGCACTCGAGACAGGCGGAGGCATGCAAGCTACAGTTATCAGACTAAAACTTCGATAAAATCACCGAAAAACTCACTAAACTTACCCCTTTAAAACCCAGGGATTTACACTGACAAAACTCAAGATTTTAATGAAAATTTGAGTTAAAATCGGAATGAAAATAAATGTAAAACCTTGAATAAATAAATGCAGTTCATACTGTTGGAATGTTTGGAAAATACTGTCTGTTTTAAGCGAAATTCCGCTTATTAGAAAAATTAAAGAGACGGCACCATATTTTACGGAATATTCAGTATGTAGAGGCCCTAAAATCCGACAAAATTCAATTCGAACCGATTATGGGGGCGAAGTAATGACCGTTTTTTGATCCCAATTCAGGGTAAAGTGCAGCGAAAAAAATACAACCTAGAATACCAACAAGGAGCCAGTGTTTGCGTAAATAGTCAGAAACTGTGATTTTTTGCTTCATTTTAGGTAAAAAATGGGAAAATACCGGTTACATGACGGTTTTTTAGGTTATGTTTTGACAAGTGACAGGTGTGACGTCAATTGTGATTTTCAGTCTACCGGACGTTGCTCTCTTAAAAGTGACATAATTCAAAAATAACGTGTTATTTTTAACAAAAAAAATACTTTTTGTTAAAAATTCGAACATTTCGTCAAATACAGAGTGTTTACCGTTATTTTAAAGTTGTGTTTTAAACAAATTTGTTTAAATTTGAGTTTTTCAGTGCACAGGACTTTGGGTGGATGTGTATGCAACCAGTAATACACCAGTTTCAATTTTCAATCTGTCAAATTTTTGAGGTTATGCGTGAAATACTGAAATATCCTATTAATTTATTATAAAAATGGATAAACCTCGTCCTTGTGGTTGTAAAGGCTGCCGAACTTGTCTAATCTGCGAATCAGATTATGGAATTTCAGCAAAAAAAACCGAAATTCAGAAAGAAGACAGTTATGTGTTTTGCCCCCATTGTAACAAGGCTTATCCTGGATGGGACTTACAGAAACATCCGGAACATTCTGGTAACCCGATTGATTTTCCTGGAATTTATATCCAAGACGATTTCTTATCACTGGAAGAAGAGTCACAGTTGATTAAGGGTATTGATGAAATGCCTTGGGACTTGTCTCAGAGTGGCCGTAGGAAGCAGAATTTTGGACCGAAATGTAATTTTAAAAAGAATAAATTACGCCTAGGTGATTTCCAAGGTTTTCCGAAATTTTCCCAATTTGTTCAAGAGAAATTTCGAGTGATTCCGATTCTTGAGGATTTTTATACAATTGAACAATGCTCACTGGAATATGATCCCCAAAGAGGGGCTTCAATTGATCCTCATATTGATGATTGTTGGGTTTGGGGGGAAAGAGTTGTTACTGTTAATTTGTTATCAGATTCAGTACTCACTTTAACATACAACAGGAAAATTAATTACTATAATTTACATTTAATTGAAAAATATCCGAAAGTTTTGGACGAAAATGGAACGAGGAGTTTAAATGGGAATTGTTACAAAGTGAAGTTGTACGAAGATAACAAATTTTACCCTGTTGTAAGGGTTGTAATGCCAAGGAGGTCTTTATTAGTGATGTATAATTCGGCAAGATATGATTGGGAGCATCAAATTTTAAGGGAGGACATTAGAGAAAGAAGGGTGTGTTTGGCGTATCGGGAATTTACACCAATTTATTTACCAGGGGGTGAGAAATACAAAGAAGGTGAAAAAATATTAGAAAAAGCCCAAAATTTTATTTAAATATTTTTTTGTAAATAAATAAATTACTCAACTAGTTCAATTGTTCCATTTCCAAGTATTACAACATCTCCAGTTTTGAAAATTTTCGTTGCTCCTTTAGCACCTACTATACAGGGTAGTCCGTATTCTCGTGCAATTACAGCTCCTGAAAAAAAATTAATTCGTAAGTCTACGTAATTAAAAAAAAATTACCATGTGAAACTAATCCTCCAAGCTCAGTTACAATCCCCCCCAACATTGGGAAATAAGGTGACCACCCGATATCTGTACAATACGTAATAAGAACATCCCCTGTAACACAATTGGTTAAAACATTTAAGTAGGCGTGTCTTGTAGTTTTAACCTTCACGTAATTGGTCAATTTCACTCAAATCATGTATAACACACGCCCTTGCTTGTATGACACCGGAACAAACAGGTGTTCCTTCACATTTGACTTTTCCACCTCCGGTTCGTGGGATAAAATCACGACTTTCTGGAACGGGAATACCGTAAGAAATTTCCGGGAATTTCAATTGGTCCCATTTTGGGTACAATTTTCGGCGCCTTAGTCCCCTGAAACATTTTATTGGTGTAGTCATGGCTGTGTGGGATTCGAACTTACTTGAAGATCAGGACCGGACTTGGCTCTGAATTTTCAATAATTTTTCCAATTTCGTAATGTGACAAGTGAAAAATCAAGTCCGGATCAGGTATTAAACCTTTGTGGGCCATTTTTTGGCCTAAAATCCTATAAGCTTGACGTAATTTATCCACAAATCGGATACTTTCCGATTTGGTTTGTTCACGAAAACCAACCGCTTTTCGACTTTTTGTCATTAGGAATTTTAGAAATTTTCGCGTTGACTGTTTTTTCACCGAAGTGATATTTTTTATAACTTCATCAACAGGTTTTGTGGTTTTTCCTGATTTGAGGCTTTTATTTTGACAATTTGTTTGAATCATTTTAACAACTTCACTCGGATTTGTTCCCCAAGTTCGGCTATAAACATCAAACTACAAAATTTTGGTTTAGAGACATTTTACTAGTTTTTTTGTCATGTTGGTATACCTCACGCATCGCTCGATGTCCATGTTCTTTCAAAAACTTTTCGAAAATTTTACTCGCTTCCGGTGCGTTGTCTTTCAGCCATTTTTGGCCTTGTTCCGGTTGAATTTTAGCGAATTTTTCATTTTGGTGATTTTCGGTTAGTATTTTAGTTATATTGGCAAGTGTGTTGGGAATTTCGGCCGAAATGACGTCATCACATGATGACAATAACATTGCAATATCATTATGATGATCAACAGTGAAATCTTGATGATTTTCCGCAAGAACTGTCATCATAAAAATTTGATAACTCACCGAAGTTCTTGTTGTGTAACAATGAAGAAGACATATCTCTGACATTTTATCAAGTGACTTATCAATTTTGACGTATATATCCTTGAGAGTATCACGTGATTCATCAATACCAATTTGGTAATTTTTGTTTATTGTTTTGGCAAGATTGGTGTACTTTTCATTATGCCATGCCAACTTAATCATAGTATACAACTCTTTTATTTTTGTAAAGTTGGTAGTAGCACCATAACGGTTTAGTGACGTCATGTGGATTTTATCATTGATAATTTCATGTCCAAAAATTGCTAAATCAACAATCTTTGATATTATTTCAATTTTTTTATCGACTTTTCGATGAATTCCTGTTATAACGTCAACAAAAAGATGGTGTTGAAATGTACCAAGACATTTAAGACTGTAATCATTACTATAACCTTCAACTGAAATCTGTATACTCTTATCAATAGCTTTTGCAATTGTTGATGACGTCAGAACCGAAATTGCGCCCGGTAGAATTTCTCCAGTATTGGCAACAGTGTAAACAACGTCATTACTCAGTGTTGCCACATCAAATTCGTGTAATAATTCATAATCCGTCCATAGATTTAATGTCGTAATTGGGCGTGCCTGAAGTAAGTACAACCTACCTTGCCAAAACGCCCATTCTATATCTCTCGCTCCGCCCATTTTCTCTTCAATAGCTACGCCCACACGGCCCAAAACCAATGCCTGATTATCTGTTATACTAAAACCGTCAAGTCCTCGACTTTCAACCACACCTACATCTGCCATTTTAATAATTTTATCTTTCGTGCCTAATATTTTCGATTTGATTGTGACGTCATTGTCGTATGTACGTTCAAGTATGATTGTGTCGGGTTCGCTGTGTCCTGAAACGACACTTTCGCCTAAACCGTGATTGGCTGTGATTACAATATGGGCGGGATTTGCTGTCGAAGGATGGCAAGTGAATAATACGCCTGCACAGTCTGATGCAACCATTCGTTGAATTACAACAGCCATTTCTGATTGGATAGGTAAGCCGTGACGGTGTCGGTATGTTACACTCTGATTGGTGAAGAGAGAGGCCCAACAGGAGGAGACTGCACGGATGATATCATCAGGGGTGGAGCATCCCAAGTAGGTGGAGTTTTGACCAGCTGCAGATAAATCTTCGGAATCTTCACCAATAGCAGAGGAGCGAACAGCAAATCGATCTGTACGGTGTGGCTTAAGTGTGTTAAGAGCCGATAAAATTGCTGATTTAATTTCGGGGAGGATTTCTTCGTTTTCAAATGTTTTAACAGTTCTGGAATTGTGAGGTTAGGAATGTATTTGAAAAGTGGAAGGAGCTTACTGTATACAGGCGTGTTCAAGGTCACCTTGACTCCGCCCACAACAGATATCGTCGAGTATTGATATAGCTTTTTTCATATTAAAATTAATTTCTAGTTGTTTTTTAAAAGCTTTTGTTGTTACAATAAAACCTTGTGGTACTGTGAACTGGAAAAAAATTTGTAAAAAAAGAAAGAGAGAAAAAAATTTGGGAGAATTATTACGTCATCTGATTTTAAACAAGTGAGCATCGCAAGTGAACATCCTTTACCTCCTGTCAAACGTACTATTTTTGCTCGTTCGTCATCAAACCTCGTGACGTAACAATCGGGTAATTCCGTGGTTTTATTTTCGACCAATAAAGGCGGAGGTGGCCGATCACGTGATACATTTTTCCCGCCTTGCCATAATTCAACCAATGATTTACCTTGTTGTGTGTTTAAATCACAATCGGCGGGAATATTTAATAATTCCTGTCCGTCTTTGATTGCTTTAATTTGATTAGTATGAAAAACAATTCGGTAATTTTTGTGTTTACTAGAAATATGGATAAGAAAAGTGGGAGGAAGGTCGCCATTTTGTGTTAGATTTTCAAATCTAATATCGGTTGATGTGATTGGTTGAATTGTTCCGTTGCTTGATACAATGTTGCCAAATTGTAGACTAGAAAAATTTTGTGAGTAATTACTCACTCACATAAAAAAAATTTACTCATCGCAGCCATTTTTGAGTGATTTCAACCAAATGTCAATCAAGGTACCATCATGGCCGGCTGTAAATAAATGCAAGCTTTTAATCACAGTTAATTTTTCGGAAGTGTCCCAAAAACGTGTTCGACATGATGGTAGATTTACTAGTAAATCGTCTTTGAACGAGTCGCCTCTGATAAAGCCGTGTAATGCTCCGAATTGTTGGTAACCCTGTTCGTCCCCTCTTTAAAATGAGAAATTTGTTAATATCTGAATAGCAATTGTTTTAGGGCAAGCTCTACATGAGTTTTAGTGGATGTGACCTTGAAAGCGTTTTACGTTGTTACAAGTAGCTGCTTGTCTATTTTAATTTTTTTTTATAGATTTCTGTCTTATCATTGACAAATAGCGTCTGTCTATGACTAAAATTTATCACTAGAGCTTGTCCTTATTATTTTTTTTACTCACAGTAATTTTAACCAATCACCGTCACGCCATTTTTGACGTGCTAAAGCATCAGTTATCAATTCAGTGGCGGCATCTTGTGGATAAAATTGAGGAGCACCAGCTGCAACCCATCTAAAAATCAAAATTGAAATATTTTTTGCGAAAATTTGGTTGGTTTCTACATAAAATTAAATCGGACATGTTCAATATCGTGAGCAGCGTTGCTTAATAATCCATTAAATGTCACTCTCAAACGTCTAAAATCTTCTAAAATTTCTAAATTAAGTTCTTTTGTTTTCCAATGCCAGTCACTTAAGCTATAACATTTCGTTATTTTTTCACCTGTTTGTAATATTAAAATTAGATGTTAGATGTCGCTAGTTGTTAGAGTTTATTACCAGGAAATGTATAGATGGCGCCTGTTGCTAAACGCAAACAAAGAAACACTTCACCTACTAGATTTGAACAAATTTGGAATTTTAGTGATAAAGAATTGCCTTTTTGATCAGCACCATAAAACAAATGACAGTCGTTATACTGAAATTTAAATTTGAATTTAAATAATGCAATTTTGTGATTTTTTACATTTTCTTGTAGATTTTCGGTGTGTTTTTTGATTTTGTTTTGGTATTTTTTAATTGCTGATTTTGCAATTAGGTATTTAATAACGTAAAACCAATCTGAAATTGTTGATTCAATAAAAAAATAAAAAAAATTGAAAAATTGAAATTTTCTTACCTCGATTTGTATGAAATCTATTTTTGGTTTTTTGTTGAAATAAAAGCACATAAATAGAAATTGGTATTAAGAAAAGTGTTATGTAATAACAAAAATTTAGTAACAACTCCATGATCACGACTAGATTGAGATTAAATCAAATAAAACAATTGTTTTTGTGATAAGAAAAAATAATCTAAAATTGCAATTTTATACTTATCTAAGCACTTTGGATTTTGGGTTAGATAGGTTTTGTTCATTTTAGAAAAATCAAGGTTAAATCTGATAATTATACTGCATTTATTTATTTATTACAGAGGAGCGTCAATGACAAATGTTTATTATTATAATTACGTATCAGGGTCGTCAATATTACTATTTTATTAAGATATCCAGAAATGTAGAAATTTTTAATTTACAGAAATATTAAAATGTTATTAATTTTGGGCCGGTTTGGTAATTTTTATTATCGATGTTACGCCCCTGGTTGTTTAAAAGCATGTTAAATGTTTGCGAAATCCGGAATCAGCGAAATAGCACGCCACTGTTATAATTTAAAATTCAATCATTTAATCATTATTTTTTTTATTAAAAGTTTCTTGTTATTTAATCAATAATGATATTCGGTTTTCAATTAAAAAAATTAAATGTTTTAAAATTTGTTTTTTAATGTCAATGCTCTTGTATACGCTACGCCACTGGTGTGCAAACTCCTCTGAAATCCGCTAAGAGCGAAACGGCGCGCGCAACTTTCTTCTGTCAAAGTCAAATTTGACCTAACCTCGCTTTTTTAATGTTTGTTTTTATCACATTTCTTCTCGAAATTTGAGTCAAAATGACCGAAACTGAGCGCAAAGGGCCTGTTAGTTTGATAATTCTGGGAATGGCAGGTTCTGGTAAGACTTCACTAGTGACACGTTTAGCAAATTCGCCCAAAAAGCCTTATGTTGTAAATTTAGATCCTGCATGTCTGAATTTGCCTTATTTTGCGAATATTGGTGAGTTTTTGTGTTTTTTATTGCTTGTTTTATGTTTGGGATTAATTTCTAGATATTCGGGATACTGTTAATTACAAAGAGGTTATGAAACAGTATAAATTGGGTCCCAATGGGGCTATAGTCACCTCATTGAATCTCTTTTCAACGAAATTTTCTGAAGTAATTGGCTTTATTGAGAAATCGACGAACGAGTTGTGTATTTTAGATACTCCTGGTCAAATTGAAGTGTTTACATGGTCTGTTTCTGGGTCTATTATAACCGAAACGTTGGCTTCAAGTCTACCAACTGTTATTTTATACGTTGTCGATTGTGTGAGGAGTACATCACCGGTTACTTTTATGTCGAATATGCTTTATGCTTGTTCGATTTTGTATAAAACAAGGCTTCCGTTTATTGTTGTTATGAATAAAATTGATATTGTTGATCATTCATATGCTTTGGATTGGATGAGTGATTTTGAATCGTTTCAACAAGCTCTAGAAGCTGACGAAAGTTATATAAGTAATTTGACAAGGTCAATGGCTTTGACTTTAGATGAGTTTTATCAGAATTTGAAAGTGTGTGGCGTTAGTGCGGCTACTGGACAAGGCGTAGACGAGTTATATAAGTTGATTGAAGAAGCTAGAGTAACGTATGAAACGTAATTTGGTTATTTTTAAAACGTAAAAAGCATCCACTTTTTTTTGGTGTTACTGGGTGCTTTTTACGTTTTGATTTTGTTTAATTTTGGATTATTTTTTTTAGAGAATATAGAAGCGAGTGGAAGAAGATAAAAGAACGTTCAGAAGCACAAAAATTAGAAAAACAAGAAAATCAAAAGTCAGAACAGTGTTTTACATTACCGGCAGGTGCTGAATTGTCTGATGTTTTTTTGAGGCATCCGGGGAATGATAGTAGTGAAGATTCTGAGGGAGAAGAAGCTCCATTTCAAAGTATTTTTTTAAAATAATTTTTAGAGCAATTTTATGGCTTTTTTTCTCAGGTATTGAGGATGAAAAAGAAGAAGAAGATGTGTTTAAGAGAGTAGTTCAACAGCAAAGAGAAATGCAAGTGAAAAGGGCGAAAGAGGCTGAGAATAAGAAGAAAAGTGAAGCAACTTAATGTTTTTTTTTTTTATTTTTTTAAATAAAGTATTACTTAATGAACTATGTTTTTTTACTACTTATAGAATAAAAAAGTTTGCTGTTTAAATGCCAGAGGTCAAATACGAAAAGCAGCCGAACCTTGGTACCCAAACTGTGAATTGAGAATACAACGTTTTGGTAATATAATTTTTCTTCTGTTTCAGATATTGCTTAAGAAATCGTAACTTTCAATTCAACCAAAAGGGCCCCTCACCAAGTGACAATATATTGATAACATTTTTGTAATAGTTTATGCTTTAATTGTTGTGTTATACTTTTGTTTTTAATTGTTGTAAAATAAATATTGTGTTTTTTTTTAAATAAAAATTAAAATCAATTTTGTGTCTTATTTATTACTTATGCAACCAGCAATAACACCTCAAATATAGTTGGTTGCCTATCTGAATATCAATAAAAAATATAAATTTTTAATATCAGGAGTACAGGATGAGTATGGATTCATCTAATTTTAAAAGTGATAGATAATTCTGAATCCTAATATACTGCTAGTATCAGAAGTTCAACACCTCTTTGCATTTCTGTGATCCTGATAACAAATTGAAAAATCTTACAATTTGTAGAAAAAAGTATCAGGATCACAGAAGTACGACAAGGTAAAGAAGGCCTCTTCGCATTTCTGTGATCCTGATAATTTTCACGATTTTTCGATTTCGGTATCAGGATTGCAGAATGTGTGAAGAGGTCTTCTTTATCTTTCCGCACTTCTGTGATCCTGATAGGAAATTGAAAAATCTTAAAATTTCCAGAGAAAATTATAAAATTCTTGAATTTTTTGATTTTTGTAATTAGGATCACAGAATGTGTGAGGAGGTCTTTTTTACCTCTTCGCATTTCTGTGATCCTGATACAAAATCGAAAAATTCAAAGAAATTGTAAGTCTTAAAATTTTTAGAAGAAATTTCCACGATTTTTTGATTTTGGTATCAGGATCACAGAATGTGTAAAGAGCTTTTCTTTACCTCTTCGCACTTCTGTGATCCTAATAACAATTTTAAATTTTTAAGAGGTACGTATTTTCATTTTATTTTAAAGACAATTTATTCTTATATTTTGCATATTCTCCAGCGAACAGAATTTCGTTTTTTGGTATTAGAAATCTTTTATTTGTTTAAAATATTTTTGTGGTTCTAAAAAGAACCGTTTTTTAAGCAGTCCTTGCCCCCCCTCCCCATTTTCCGAATAAAGCTAACTATATTGTCAGAAACACTTTTTTCAAATGAAACTAGCCAGATAAACACAAATTTTTAATATGATGTTAAAAAAAGGCAAAATTAAATGCCCCAAATTACAAAACAACGAACCGCTACTGTAATAATTTAAATGATGTAGGCAACTAGTAATACATTAGTACAGTGATGTCCGTATACATATTTATATAACAGATAAAGCTAAAAAGTCAGCAAATTAATAACAAAATAGACATAAATACATAAATTATTAGTACCAGTAACGAAATAGAAACAAAATCAACAAAAGGGCCACATCTCAGATTGAGGTTATGTTAATCTGAAAGAAAAAAAAACACTTATAATGCAAGTTTGGCACTTTTTAAATAAAGAATATGAATAATAGATTTTAGTTTTTGTAATTTTGTACATATTTAACAATTTAATAGTGGGAAAAAGTAGTTTTTTACGTCAAGTCAAAAAATAATGTTGTTTGTCTCAGTTGTTAAATAAAACTTCGACGAAATTGTTATTAAACTTACCACAAATTTCTATTATAGACATATAAAACAGTTACAAACTACCTAATTTATGGCCCTAAAAACACTTAAATTAGTAAAATTTTGTTTACTAAAAAAGTGAGGTTATATCACAAAATTTGTAAAATCATGATCATGTGAGAAAACATCAATTAAAATTTATTCACTTCAAACTAAAAATAAATTACAATAAATTAATATCTATATAAAAAACAAATTAAATTATTATACACAAATTTCAGCACTCTAGAAAAAAATTAACACACCATGAAAAAATAAATAAAAATTGTATTGTCTTCGTGTTAAGTTTTTCCTTAGACAGATCAGATTCATTTCTTAGTATATGAATATATAATATAAATAAATATATACTAACTGTGTTTCATACCAAACACAGTACTCTTTTTATCTATTCATATAAAAAATAAAGCATAGAACTTTGTAAAATAGAAAAATAACACTTCAATTAACGAAAAAAAACTCAGTCAAAATTACAAAAAAAACCAGGACAAAAAACCAAAAATTCAAAAAAAAACATCAAACTTCCTTCAACAAAAATACGGACTTTGCAAATAATTATCGCCAGCTCCCATATTTCTCACATTTGAATGGTAATTTTGCAATCGTGGCCTTTGCAAATTTTCCGGTGGTGGCACTTTCCTCAAAGCCATTGCACCTCGAAACGGCATGAAACCTAAATAGTACCCCGAAAAATCGAAACTTCACCCTCAAAATCTCCTTCTCTTACCCCTGGCATGCATTGGCATGCTCCAATTATCCAGATATTGCGCCTTTTGACGGCCGTGATCCTCAGCCACCCGGACATTCAACGGCAAAATTGCGTTGTCAAGGAGCTTGCCGTCTAGGGCAGCAATGGCTGCTTGCGCTTCATCTCCACGGGAAAATCTATACAAAACAAAGTAAACAAACGCTAAAAAAGACACTAAAATACCTGACAAATGCGACTCCTCGAGGCATTCCAGTGATTTTATCCTTAAGGACTGATTTCTGTACAATTTCTCCATATTTACAGAATAAATTATGTACATCATCTTCAGTCACGTCTTTTGGTAAATTCGTGATGTATAAATTTGAGGCTTTCATGTCGGCACCTGGGGGGCGTGAATACGACACTTTTAGCCGTTTATTCCTACAGAAATTCACGTAACATAACCTCAAAATTTTACAAATTCACTTACTTAAAATTCATTCCGTTTATCTGCTGAATTGCTTTCGCTGCATCTTCAAGATTTGTGTACTTAACAAACCCAAATCCAAAACTGTATCCAGTGCTATAATCCCTCATAATCTTAATACTTTCAACCCTTCCAACAGCCCCAAAAATCAACGCTAAATCTTCTTCAGTCGCAAATTGCGGTATGTAATTAACAATTAATTTCGTTTTATCATACTCGACTTGATCTCCAGCCCCCACATTTAGATCACTTTGTGCCCCTTGCTGCATCTTTTCAAAAAAACTAAAACAAAATGGCCATGTGTCAATTGAGAGGTTAGAATTACCGGCTAGATGAATAAAATCGTGTAAAAACAATATAAAATACTAAAATTTAACGAAATTTTGCCTTTTTCTGACTTACCTTTGTTTATTTGAAAAAACTTCAAAAATAAATAAACGAAAAACTAATTTTTACACTACAAACTAGATTTAAAACGGGCATGCGCACAAACCGGAATTGTTGCCAACCTTGAAATACAAAATCCCTGGAAGTCAGTGACACTCAAAATTTTACACGAGTGAGCAAAAAAAATCGTTTTATAAAGCGATCTGAGACTTTTGTTGCCAAAATCCTTGAAATAAATTGTATATTTAAGTCATTTTTGCTACAAATTTATATGCTTTATTTCGAATATTATAACACTCAATTTTGGCCAATCAGTGGACTACAAATTTAAAAAAAGCTAGAAGACTGTTTTAATAAGAGAGCCACAGGCGACATTTTAAAATTTTTGTCCTTTATCGCCGACTTGACGATTATAAAATAGTAATTAACATTTATTAACATATTATTTAACAATCATTAACAGATTATTTGACCCCAATTTTTTCAAGTTCTGGGGGTTTAAAGTCTGTGGATGGCACTTTTTTTTATATTCTCAGTAAATTTTTAATATTTCTCAATATTTTGAAACCACAAGCGACTTGATAATTGTAAAATATTACTTAACTGTTATTAACATATTAACAGTCCAAAATATAAATTTTGGATCGGAAAATGTGGAAGACGCGAGCGATATACAATTCTATTTTTAGTTTTAAATTATAAAACAATATTCAACTGTTAACATCTTATTTAACTATCATTAACATTTTATTCGATTAATGATGACAGCAAATATATATTTTTGCATTTTGCAAAATGTCCTTTGCATTTTAAACGTTTAACAACCACAGAAGTGACTTGAATTAATTAACTATTAACATATTATTTAACTATCATTAACCTCGTCATTAACCGATTATTTAACTGATATTAACGGTTTCAAATATAGATTTTTGCGTATTTTTTTAATTAGTTTTTGGCGGTTTGAAAATTCACTGTTATTTTTTAATATTTTTGACAGTTTTAAAATAACGTTTAACTTAATTTAACATATTATTTAACTATCATTAACTGGTTATTCAACTGATATTAACAATGTAAAATATAAATTTTTGGATTTCTTTTTTAATTTTGAAAATTAAAGAGTTGTATTTATTTCAAAATTTTTGTTCTTTTTCGCATTTCTAATTCAATTTTTTGTCGGTTTGAGAGCTTCCAAAGTATTTTTGATAATTCAGGAAAAATTTGAAGCCGCGGAACACGTGACATCAGTTATAAAATAATGTTTAACTTGTATTAACAGATTATTTAACAATCATTAACCGATTATTCAACTGATATTAATAGTCTAAAATAAAGTTTTTTGTATTTTTTTAAATTTTGGAAGTCTAGAGCCCGTAGAAATTTTTTATTCAATCAAAAATGTTGCTATTTTTCGTGTTTTTAAAAGTAATTTTTAACGCTTTGAGAGCTAAATTTCAGGTTTATTTTGAGTATTTTTTAAGATGTTAAAGTCACAAACGGCTTGATATAGTTATAAAATTTCATTTAGCTTAAATTAACATATTATTTAACAATTATTAACATATAATTCAGCTGAAATTAACAGCTTAACATATAAACTTTAGATTTTCTGTTAATGTTGTTTTATTTAAATAATGTTACAGTAGAAACCGATTATAACGACTCATCGTTTGATGTATTATATATACTGGATAAGAAAACACATATTTAGGCCTAGATTCGTGTTGATTGCCACTGTTTCGTTATGAACAATACATAAATAGGAAATACTACAAAACTTGGTCTAATACAGTATATGCAATAGCACTAATTTTGGCCACTTTTTTAGGCCTCGTCCAATTTATTGTCCGAATCAACTCGGCGTTGCAAAATTATAAATCGCTTCATAGACTTTTTTTTGAACTTTTTCTAATTTCTTCTTCATTTCATTATTATACGGATCAAAATTAAGTACTCTTCTTTTTCGTCTATAAATTCCTTCTTTCCTTTCTAAAGCACATTTAAATAATTTCTCATCGAATGATATGTCAAGAAAATTCACAACAGTTTTTAACGTATGTTCAAGATTATCCACAAGCTGTTCATAAAAAATAACATGAGTTGGTCCTGTAAAATTATATAACCAATCTAAATTTGTTTGTTTCCATGCTTCTAATTTATCATTAACAAACTGTTGCCAATCTTAAAGAAAGACAAAATTGAAAAAATCATATCAGGACTACCAACCTAACTCACATTTCCCTTTAGTTCTTTTATACCGATCTGGTGATGCAAATCCAATATGGCCGCCGCTTTGTCGGTTAAATTCGGCTTGAATCGCTGCACTTGGTGCTCGCACTAATAATATAGCTTTAGTAAAGATTTTCCGAGCACTATAACCCCATTCATGAGTTTTAACTACTAGAACCGAACCGTTTGCTATATTTTCTGCAGGAAAACCGTTTTTTAATAAACCATAGTCTTTATAAACCGAACCGGTGTAGTAACCGGTTGCTTGCTGTAATAAGTAACGTAACCAGGTGTTACCGCTACCTGGAAATGATACGAGTGCAATTGGGGGACGAGGAGGATGGAAGTATCGGAGATCGGAACACCATTGGATTTTTGAACGACGAAGAGGAGGTCGAAGACCTGGAATGCCATATTCGTAGTTTTTTAAACGAGAAAATTGCTGGTTTTTCTCAGTTTGCTAAAAAAATATTGATTTTAGTTGAGAAAATTTAAGATAAAAACGTTGAATTTAGAATTTTCTGAAGCTTGCACTTGTATTTAATCACTTCACATAGCAACAATTTCAGATTTACAAGTGTTTTAACACTTAAAACAATATTTAACTTAACATATTATTTAACTATTATTAACAGATTAATCAACTGTTATTAACACAGTCCAAAATTTGGGTACTGTAAGCCATATTTAGTTTAAAATTTTGTCTTCTTTTGGATTTATAATTTGATTATTTGGTAGCTTAGAAGCCGCGGGCGATATAACAGTTCTATTTTTTTTATATGTTATACTTGCACTTTTAACAATTTTAAAGCCACAGAGATGACTTGCCAGCTACAAAATAACAATTAACTTTCATTAACATATTAAATAACAATCATTAACAGATTATTCAAATATGTAATATTAACATTATATTAACAGTCTAAATTATACAATTTTTGAGATTTGAAAGGCGCAGGCAACATTTAGTTTTTCCCCATTTTTAGTTACTTTTTGACGGTTTGGGAGCTCTAGACGATATAACAGTTCTATTTTTCGATATTTTAAGTAAATATTTATTATTTTTAAATAACTTAAAGCCACAAGCGACTTGACACTTATAAAATAACATTTAATTTTCATTAACATATTATTTAACCATTATTAACAGATTATCCAACTTGTTCCAAAATACAGATTTTTATTTTTTTTCTGCAAATTTTGAAAATTTGGGTGCTACAGGTGATATCAAAAGTGTTTTTTTATAAATGTATTTTTAGTATTTATTCTAACAGTTTGAAAGTCGTAAGCAACATACAAGCTTTTTTGATAATTTACGTAAATTTTTAATATTTCTGAATATTTTGAAGCCACAGGCCAATTAATAGTTATAAAATAACATTTAACTATCATTAACATATTATTCAACTCGAATTAGCAGTCTTAAATGTAGATTTTCGGATTTAAATTTTAGATGTTTGAGAGTTTTACCTAAATTTTTAATATTTTGAAGTCACAAGCAACGTAACAGTTTAAAAAACGTTTAACTTTTATTAACATATTATTTAACTATTATTAACAGATTAATCAACTGTTATTAACACAATCGTAAGATTATGGGTACTGTAAGCTACCTTTAGTTCAAAAATGTAACTGTTCTTTTTTTATATATTATACTTGTACTTTTAATATTAACATTTGCAACAATTATAAAGCCACAAGGTGACTTGCCAGCTATTAAATAATAATTAACAGCTATTAACATATTAAATAACAGATATTAACTATCATTAACAGATTATTCAAATAATATTAACACTGTATTAACAGTCTAAATTACAAAATTTTTGAAATTTCAAAGCCGTAGGCAATATTATGTTTAAAAATTTTGTTTTTTCCCCATTTTTAGTTAATTTTTGGCGGTTTGGAAGCTCTAGATGATATAACAGTTCTATTTTTCGATATTTTATGGAAATGTTTATCATTTTTAAATATGTCAAAGCAACAGACGACTTAAAAATCATAAAATAACATTTAACTTTTATTAACATATTATTTAACTATTATTTCAGAAATTTCGTCTGGTTTGTTTAATTTCTGGCAGTTAAGTATGTGAATTTTTAATATTTTTGAAGGCACAGGTGACTTTACAGTTAAAAAATAATATTTAACAGCCATTAACATATTATTTAACTATCATTGAAGCCACAGGCGACCTAAAGACATTTGTAATATTTAACTTTTATTATAACATACTATTTACCAGTTATTAACATATTATTTAACTATTACAACAACAGTCCAAAATACACGTTTTTCAAAATTTTAAACGTTTCTTAAAGAGATTTTTCATATTTTAAAATATTTTGAAGTGACAGAAGTGTCTGAACAGTTACAAAATAACACAGTTTCCATTAAGATATTATTTAACTATCCTTAACAGATTATTCGCTTTGTATTAACAGTTTAAAATAAAAATTTCTGATTTTTTTTTTGTAAATTTTGAAAGTTTGGATGTCACAGACGCCATTTATGCTTCAAATTTTGTCTTTTTTTCGCATATTTAACTTCATTTCTGGCAGTTTCGCAACACTTATGATTTTTAACATAAATTTCCCATATTTTAAAACCACAGGTGACATAATGACTTAACTTTTATTATAATACACTATTTAAGAGATATTAACACATTATTTAACTATCATTAACAGATTATTTTAAAGTTTAAAATATAGATTTTCGCGGATCTATTTAAATTATCCGAAAATATTAAAGCCCTAAACGAGATTTAGTTCGCATTTTAAATAATATTTTTAGTGGTTTGGTATTTTTCGTATTTTTATATGTACTTTTAAAAATTTTATATTAAAAATTTCTAAACAAATAAATGTCGCCTGCAGCTCCCACAACTTCAGAATTTAGAAAAAATAACAAAAATAATATTTTTAACTGTTAATATCAGTTAGATAATCTGTTAAATAATGTTAATATCACTTAAATAATCTGTTAATGATAGTTAAATAATATGTTAATATTATATTATAACAGTTAGGTCATTTGTGACGCTGAAATTGTTGCTATTTCACTTTTAAAAACTATCCAACATCAATTTCGAAAAAAGCTTCAGAATTTTAACATTAACATCACAAAATCTCTCAGATAATATTTCTAAGACTTACTTTTAGTGAATTTTTCGGTTCATGTAGAGTCACTGCTGATAGAAATAATACTCCTGCTATATATAAAAATAATAATATTGCCAAGATCCAATATCTAACTCTAGTGACATGCATTTGTCCATTATTTAAATTGGGTAATTTTTTTTTATTTACGTATTGCTTTAATTTTATAATACTGAACCTAAATATTTTGGAAGCCTAAAATTTATTTATTTTCTTCTAAAAAAACCAAAAACATGAATCAATAAATCGCTCACTCACCTTAGAATTTCGACGATTTTATTCGATTATAGTCTATTGGATTTATTTGAAAATGATTACCTTCCATTTTTTCTTTTATAAATTTATTTTGCATGGAAGAAAAATTAAAATTGAGTCGTGTTTGCAGACTACATAATTAAATCGACTTATTATGTACACAAAAATGAGAAAACTGTGTTTGGGTAACGTTAATAGGGCGTCGACAAGCCCACTTTTCAAGAGAGAGATGGAGAGAGAGGCGTCCCAGGCGTCGATCAGTGACCCTCAAAATGTTTTACAATCTCAACGAAATCAAAACTGGAGATTTTAATATTTAACAAGCTTTAAAAAAACAACAACAAAAGACTCTCACTTACTTTGTTATTATTATTATTAAAATTGAAGGCTTTACTAGTGTAGTCAACTGTATAAAAAAAGGTAATAATCTTTTAGGCGTTAAAATTAAAGCAACCTTGTCTAATAATAAATGACGATCGTTAAGAACCGTAAATAAAAGAACAATGACAAAAAAACATTAACGCTTATCTAAATAACTGATTAGACAACACAAAATTAGGCTAATGGGATATATATTTGTATTGTAAATAATCCAGTGACGTTATAACAACATACATTGATAAGGGATATAATCACGTGACCGTGTTTTGCCTCTTATCACGTGACAGAACAAAAAAAAATACTTATTTTATCTGTATTTAATTATAAAATCTGTATGTAATATAAAAAATAACAATATATTTAAGTAAAAATAGAAATAATTTTTTACCTACGATTACAAGCACAATCACTCATCCTTGTCACACCTGTTTTAAGCTATATCTCGCTCTTTGTCGTACACATTATATCACAGCCTCAAGTTGTAGCAAAACCGTGACCATTTCCGGCCGATCTTTCGCCCCTGTCTTAACACACCCTTTTCCAATTTCCACTAAACCCTTAAAAATATTTTCACCCCCTTGAATTCTTGGATCTTTTAATTCTAAAACATCTCTTTCCCAGTACACTACATGATCTCTTAAAAATTTATTCTCTCGTTTATTTGAGTAAGCTGGTACCCCTGTTGCCAACTCAAATAAAACAACCCCAAAACTATACGTATCAACTTTCGTTGAGAATTTTTTGTATTTCATAAATTCATCAGGAAGGTAAGGTCTAGTACCGTGAATTCTACTGACTTTAATATAATCAGTTTGGGGTCCTTCACGAGCTAATCCAAAATCACCAATTCGAGGAATATCATTATGATCAAGAAGGATATTAGCTGATTTAATATCGCCATGTATTAGGGGCTTTTCACGGATTGTGTGTAAAAATTGAAGCCCTCGAGCTGTTCCTACTGCAATTGCAAGACGTGTATCCCACGGAAGAACCCGTGAAAGGTCCCTGATGTACAACCGGTGCTCGAGAGAGCCCCCAGACATGAATTGATACACGAGACAATGTTGAGGACCGTCTATACTGTACCCATATAGAGGTAAAACATTATCATGTCTGTAGGCATTCAAACAATGTAATTCAGTATAAGACTGAAAAATCTGTTCAGGATTATCATCTTTCTTTTCAATTCTTTTAATAGCGACTTGTGTACATTTCCAAGTACCTTTAAATACCGTTCCAAAACCCCCACGACCTAATACCGAGCCCCCATCCCAGTTATTTGTCGACTGTCTTAAATCCTCGTAGGGAATTTGAGGCACTGCACCTGCTGATTCAGTCACAGAGGAAATACTCGAAATACGATTCTGGGGAGCTGTTTGATTATCATCACGAGTTACAGGGGGTGCATTTAAGATTTTCTCACTGTCTAAATGTAAATCTGCAATTAGTTGGGGTAAACAAGTGCTTTCTTTAACTAAATGATGGTATTTCTGGTCAACTAAATGCTTAATTATTGTCATTGCTTGGTAGTGTTTCATTCGGTATAAAAGAATAAATAATTCAAGAACAGTGTGATTTTGATTACTCCAAATGTCAAGGAGTTCCTCAGATGGGGATTTGCCCCAGTAAATTTCACGTTTGAGCTTCTACAAGACAAAAAAAACGAGTCAATTATGGGGGCCCTAACCTACATACCTGGATGATTTCTGAATCAAATTCCATATAAACCGCAGCTAATTCCTCAAAGCTATTATTCCGATCTAAGACACTACAGAGTTTTTTTCGTTCAAGGAATGGCATATCGTAAATAAACATCTTAAAAGAAAAAACACAAATTAACAAAGGATTGAGGTTATGTCACTCGCTACCAACAACACGAACAAAAAAAATCGCTGAGTGACACATTTATTTAACTTCACTTTTGCATTCTGAAGATATTTTTCCGTGTACGAAATCTGTTAAAACTGTTAATTTGAGCCTCTGAAACGTTAAATTGTTAAATTAAGCCTCATTTTCAGTGCTAGTAGTTAAATTGAGCTCCCTTCATAAGGCGCTTTCCATTTACAAGTTTTTGCAGATGGTTTCACATCACTTCACTTTACGAATTGTTCCTTTTACAGAATGACATTTAAGTGAAGTGATTAGAACTGAATTTTTCTTCTTCCCCCCTTTCCGATGCAGCCATTAAATAATGGGCTATTACACCACTTTTTTTTATTGCAAAATCTAAAAGTATTTATCTCAACTTAAATTTTGACACTAATACCATGGACTTTATTATTGCCCTAGTGTACAAAAAAAATTATTTAATTTCAAATTTTGCTTGTGACGTCATTGCCCTGCACTTGCGTTACTGCACAATGCGCATTCGACCCGATATATTCGATTTAAGTTGGCAATAGATTTCCAACTGTAATGTCACTCGACCAGTCATTGTAAACAAAGAGATTTTTTGTCGAATTATCGATAATAACCGCTTCAGTAGTAAACGGTAAATTAATAAATTCACTACCGCACCTAACAATGCAAAAATATACTTGGTGACACAGCCCGGTCAGTATGTCTGCTAAAGTTTGTTATTTGAGGTTATGTAATATTGTCATGTGCTGTGAAAAACATTTGAAGAACGTTTATATTATTAATAATAATATCATTATGGATAATAATAATGATGTTACAATCATCTCAAACCATGAGGTACAGGATATGGCTGTGAACGTTGATTTAGAAACAGCAAATATTCTATTTAACGGTATGTAGTGATTTGTACATATTTATGTACTTGAATTACATTAAAGATTATTGTTTGTAATAAATATTAACCAATAGTACGTATATCGTAGACTCAACTCAAGCAAAATTATTTTTGGAAACTTGCATACTCCAAGACAACACTGAATCTGATGGTTTCTCACCTGTACCTCAAACGGTCAACCAGGCGGTATTTAGTCGTAAAAAAGGCCGGCCAAAATAGATGAAGAAGCTATAGAATTATTTCTCCAGTCAAGGGAATAATTTAGCTCTCAATTTCATGATCGTAAAACCATTATAAAGTGCATTTATGGCAACAAATTGCTGATAAGTTAGAAGCCAGTGGTTTTACGATAGGAAAAAATGGGGCCGAGAAGTGCAAACAAAAATTTTCAAATCTTCAGAAGCAATATATTAGCCACATTACCGACGTAAAAACTACAGGTGAAAAGAACAGGAAACCCCCATTATATTCTGAAAGACTACATAGTATATTAGGTAAAAAATAATTATACATATTTAACCATTTCAATAAAAAATTAAATGTTGTATTGTTAGGTACAAAGGACAGAATTAATCCAAAAAAAAAAAAAAAACAAAGGACTCTATCAGAGGAGGAGCCAGCAGTGTCTGACAAAGAGAATATCGTAAACCGATTTGCAAATAAAAGATATACTTTAGTGAAATCAAACACAGATACATATGTATATGTATGAAGGTAGTTAAAGAAGAATTAGAAAAAGACCTAAAATTAATAATGAAAATTTCAACACACTGTCCACTTCATTAGGCGAGCAAAATAGCCAAAGGGAAAGAATGGTTGATCTTTTTGCAGATTTTGTTATAAGTAGTAAGAAACGCAAGTATGAATCAGAGGAAAATGATTTCTTTAAATCAGAATTCTTCTTTGAGTGATTTTATTTTATGAATTAAGTTGTTTTTTTGTTAATTTTTGTAAAAAGAAAATGAAGAAATAAATATTTTTATTGATTAAAACATTTGAAATATAGAATTTACATATTTATTATAAGTTGTGCAGGAATTCTGTTTCCCAACCTTTACAATATTCTAAATAATTATAAAATCATTCCGCACATTAGTACGTATCTGCAATTATTTCTTCAGTCTATTGGTCATTATGTAGTATACAAAAAAGTATTTTCTATAACTGTCCTGTCTGCACTTAGAGGATGGTTATTTCTGTCCATTCGGTTCAAATTTATCATACGGGATTTATCACTAAACTGGTCACTTCACCAAAACTTTCTTATTTAACACTTATTTATTACCTTTGTCCCTTTGTACTCAGCTTATGACGTGTTCTCCATTTTTATTAAAGAAACGAAAACACGACTGTTGGTAAACAAAAACAAATCACACATGTCAAATGAAGTGAAGTGGTACCAACCCATTTTCACCCAACATCGAAACTAACTAAAACTCATCGAGCTTGAACACGATTGGTTGATAGAGTCATTACGGGCAACTACGTCATGGCCTCCAGATTTAAATTTCTAATGCCCGTAATTCAAAATCAAATGCCATTTTGACATAACCAATTGTGTCAGGGCTTCTTCCTATATATATTTTGTGCGTATAATGTTTTTTTTCGATTTCGTTTCATGGTGTAATAGCCCATTAGTTACTGTAGTACAGTCGTTTTCGAATGAAAGATCTTATAGTGTCTGTCCTAATTTTCTTATTTATTAAAAAATGAAATTCGTTTCGCATGCTACGCACTAGTGTACATAACAATTATTGTATCCAAATTAAATTTATTTTTTAAAGGTAAACACGCACGTAATACGCTGAATACGCTCGATCGTGCAGCGCTTAAATTTGATAACGAATAACGCATTTTGACTTCTGAGCGTTTTTATTAAACAGAAAACGGTCGATGGTCGAGCGTTGGTATCCTTCAAAAATACGCTGATACATCGGCCTACTCGTTAAAAAAAACGGGTTTACTGTAAAAGCAATTTTTTTTCCGTTAATTTTTAGCTGATTTTTTTGGTTTGCATATCTTAATGGAATTCTAGACACAATATTATCACAAGTTCATTCACATCCTAATTGTTAGGATTTTACATTGGCTAAAAAAATATTATTACACCTAAGTAACGTAACGATGCCAACGTAAAATTCGTTTTTTTATAATTTGTTTTTGTAAGACAACTACTTACTAAAATTGTTTTTTTTTGTTTTGTGATATTAAACCGTTATACATTTTTATATTTTGTAAATAATAAAGTTTAAATTGGGCCAGTTTATAAAAAGCAAAACAATATAGTTAGCGCCATCTAGAGCAGTGTGTGTCTGTCTATATACTGTTCAGAACCAACTGTGGGAACGAAATCAATAATCTTGGGTCACAAAATATGACAGGTCGTTTTTTATTACATGAAACATTGTTAATATTTTTATAATAAAGTTAGTATCATACAAAAACATTTAGACTTAAAAAATCCTGTCTAGACAACCTATATCAATAAAATTAAATACATAAAATTATCGTTTTCAATCTCATTTTATTCTAGGTAAACAAATTTCACACTTCTACCGTTCGTAAATGAGATAACACATTTTGTACAGAAACACAGTTTTTAGAAATGTATAAACATAAAAAACAAATTCGGTACCATATATCAGCTTAGCTAACATAAACGATAATTTCAATTTTTTTTTCGTTTTGTTATAATCCGACGGAACGTCTAAAAGTTAAGTTTCATAAGGGATTTATGTGAACTAAGCTATATGATACCATATCCTTTACAATTTACTAGATTTTACGATCAGCTTGTCATCAGAAATATTTGCGAAAGAGTCAACAACCTGTTCATAAGATGTTGCAAAACCGCAGACAGTTACTTCTTGATGGTTCGTGTGTAGCCCAATATATATTTTGTCTTTTGTAATATTCTTTCCTTCAAAAGCTTTATAGTACTCATTGTCAAAAATTTGTTTGAGACCATTTTGTGCACTCCTCTGACCAAACTTCACTTCTATAATTATTCCTGTGCCATCCTTTCTTATTATTAACAGTAAGTCAAATCGATTTCTTTTATTTTCTTGACAAAATCCTTCGCACAATGTATCGAATTTGTTTACACAAAAAGCATAGAGAATACCCTTAAGTTCATCATGATTCTTTGGCTTGAAACTTCCAGAAAATAAGCTTGCAATGGAATCTGCGAACTTTTGAAATGATTCATTATTGTGACGATCTAAATCATTTATAGCCGTCCTATATTTTCTAATCATCTCGTTACTAATATTGTATTTGCTCTTAAAGTACGATGTATCATAAAACTGAGAAAGAATTTCGTCTGTTGCTTCACCATTTGGTATAACGTAAACATGCTGGTATGGATTCCGTTTAATTATGTTGAAATATCCCCGATCCTTCATATACTGGAGGAATAAATTGGCATGTTCGTTATTGACCTCACTAGGTTGTAACATCACTTCCATCAGTATCATAACGTGTTCAGGTATCAACGTATCCACAGGCTTCCCTACAGTGACTGTACCTTCGCTAAATTTGTCTCTAAGACCCTCAACTGCAAACAGTTTGTTCAATGGTTGAATCCCGTGGCTACTAAAATAATATCTAGGTGCGTGCTTCTTCGTATCTGGACTCTTATTAGCTTCATGTTTCGCGCGTCGCCGTGCAACTATCCAATCCTGGAGATATTTTAAAACAGAAAATGTGTTATATATCTGCATATTTGTGCCAAGCACTTTATAGCCATTATAATAAGATAAAATGTCGTTTCCATTAAAACCCTTGAATACAGGCATCTTTAGTAAATCTGCTACTTCATCCTTGGTAAATCCATAATATTCAGAGAAACCATGAATTTCTAGGAATGGACAAATAGAAACATTGTTGGCGTACGGTGATATAGTTGTTGACAATAAACTACAGGCGTTAATCAATGCACCTAATACCTTCTCATTACCTTTTAGAACTCTACTGAGCAGTTCCCCGATACACTGAATGATCTTCTTTACGTACGCTAGTTCAATACTTTGTGATCCATGTAGCAACTTCATAAGAGGAGCGTCAAATTCTTCTATTAATATCAGCACTCTTTTATTGAATTGGATGTACAAATATTTTATTAAGTCGTTTAAAGAAAATCGCAAATCGTCTTCATCTAATTTCAAGGTAATTGGTTGACCTTCCTTATCCAAATCACGTTTCTCACCCTCAAGAAACAAATTAAACTCTAGCTTCATATCCTCGTCTAAACGACTTCTTTGGTCACCCAAATACCCGTGCCGTTCATATGTTTCACACAAACTTTTTTTGAGTGTCTTAATAAACGCGTTCCAATTATGAGGCGAAATATCCTTCAAGCTAAAGAAAATTACTGGATGCTGACCACAATGTTGGTAGAAGAATCGTCTGCTCTCGCATGTTCCATTTTCCAAATCGTCGTCCATGTGCTTTGTAGGACAGGTGCAGCTGTAAATTTGCAAGTGCTTGTTTCTAATAACGGTCTTGAATAGTTTGTAATTTTTTGGTGGAGTTTTGTTTTTATCTTCGACCCATTTTCCGGCTACATTCTTTTTCAAACAGGTAACGATATTTCCTTGTTCATCCACATCTGGTTCACAGAACACCTTCAAGGTATTCATGATTACTGATTTACCAAACCGACTAGGTGCTGTAATGAGCATACTCTCTGCACATAATTCTTCATTGGGATCATAACGGGGATCAAAACCAAAAAATTCTTTTATAAATAGCGTTTTGTCAATAAACGCATTAGACGTAAGGAGAAGCTCCTCAAATTCTTCTGATTCTATAAGACAATCTTTCTGAAAATTTGAAAGAAACATTGCTAATAAAGAAATTAAGATCAACAAATTAACTTACATTGTCGTCAGAATTACTTTGCCCATTCCCTTCAAGTCCTTGGGCACCAGCTCCTAGAACCTCTACACCTCTGTTTTCGGTTGTTACATCCATCTGGTTATACAATAGGACACAATATATTAAGTTAAGACCGGGATTAACAAAATTTATAAAGAAATTTAACAACATACTAAAATTTATACAAAACTTACATTTTCACTTATTCCGGACAGAGTTTCCAAGTCTGAAGAAATCGCCAATCTAGTTCTTTTACAAGGGGGCTGGGCCATTTATCTACAATAACAACAAGATTAACAATAAAAAATTATAATTAATCGTAATAATAATAATCAGTCAGGTGAACATGGTTTATAAATATAAGTAATTAAAATATGTAAAAAAAATAATCTGTAATGATAAGATCCTCAAACGGATAAATCAATGCTGAAAGAAAAAAAAATTAAGTAGCCCTTTATGATCAAGCTACAGAGTGATAAACAATGACTGAATCTGTTGGTATTAAAACAATCTGGACAAACCGTAAGTCACAATATTCGGGCGTGAATGTTCGTTCAATTAGGTTATCTCACATTGGGGATTTGAAAACCCGATGAAAGGGAAAAAGGTTAGAAAGTCACAAACCCTGTCAAACAGTTAAATTTGACAACAGGAAATGTATTTATTCACAAAATCAATTGGTAATTAACTGTTTTCTAACTTTTAAAAAGTTTGAAAGTGACAATTACTCACTTTCACTCCCATTCCCTGGGTACATCGGTCAATCGGTCAGTAATAATAAGAAAAAGACGTCTCGTCGGTAATGAGACGTACATACCTAGCAGTTAGTAATGGTCATTCTTAAATTGTGCAGGCACGGGCAATATGTTTATTAAAAAACTAAACAATTGTAAATTTGATGTGAATTTGTTAAGTAATTTAATAAACGATAATATTATAATAGAGTTAGTTAGATTTTTACCTATTTTTTATTAAACTATTTATTACTTAGCAGAGGTACAAATTTCATTCAAAGTTGCAGTGCCGCCAACAGATTCAGTCATTGAAATATCAGTAACCTCCTTATTTCTTTTTGAATGATGGAGGCAAATATTTTTTAAATAAATAAATAAAAAAAAAATGACCAATACTAAAGAGAACAAAATTGTAGCAGAATATTATACACCATTAAAAACAAGACAACCATCTGAACTCCAGCAATTCAAAAATTGTTACAAATCTTTTACTCAAGATAAAAAACTAAATATACCAAAAAATATCAAAATGAGAAATCGTAATTTTGCCATTGAATACCTCAATTCTACCGTAAATAAAAAACTAACAAAGACAGATTTTTGCAAATCTAAAAGTATTTCCAGAAATTCCCTTAATATGGGACTAAATTCAGTTGGAATTAAGATTGCATGTAAAACGAGAACAAACGGGAACAAACCAGAGCAATCCGGAACAAAAGAGAACAAATCGGAACAATTGGGAACAAAAGAGAGAAAAAGCAAAACAAAAAATAAAAAAATATTCGATAATGTAGAACACAAAGCAGGTAGTCGTAAACATATAAGTTTAGATGAAGAAGCAGATGAATTAATTAGTAAATCTTTAGAAACTTTTCAGTCATAAATGGACAAACTAGTTTCATACATTCCCAACGATGAGAAAGAAAAATGGAAAAAAGATTTAAAACCTATTATTACTGAAATAGACAGATTAGAAGATGGAGCAAAAATAGTTGGTTTCAAACAAGAAGTTGTAGATAAATATATTGCAAGAAAAGCAGCTAATTTATTCCTTGAACAATTAATTAATTATGACAGACTGTGAACTAGAATCCGCTAATAATAAAATAGATGAATTAGACAACTACAATAATTATGATCCTGAATTAAGAAACAAAACAGTAGTAATACCATCAAACATCGATGATGTAAAGAAAAGAACCCTGAAAATATTTTAAAGACATAGTAAAAATATGAGAGCAATAAATGAAAAAACTCAAAAATTGTAAATTAAATGGAAATTCAAGAATTTAAATATATTCAATGAAGAATATCCAAAATTCCGAAAAAAGTTTTCAAGTCTCATTCAACAAGTTAACAAATTAAAAATTATTATTTTTGTTCTTATGTTTATTATCGTAATTGTAATTATTGTTTTCTTAATTTATTACTTCAACACTAATAAAAAATAGCGATTTATTCAACAATGTCCATGAACGTACCTAATACGTGTCCATAAGCTAATGTATCTGTATGTAGAATTAGGTAAAAGGTATCTTTTATCTATCATCTTTCCAACTTAGAGACTTTTTCTTTACTTCTTCAGCAGTAAATATATCATGTTTATGACTCCTGATCACTTTCTGTCTATGGAAGTATTCTTTTTGATTAAACAAGCAATTTTTGTAATCTTCAAAACTTATTTCTTTCTTCAATACTGCTTTTTTGATACGTTTTAATTTTTTCGAAACAGAATTTTCGGTTCTGTAACTGTACATTTTTGACCTTAAACCTATGCATTCCAATTCATCTTTGAATTTCCCTATTACTTTCTTATTTTTATCAGAATATAATGGCTATTATCCTTTGGATAATCAGATGTATCAAAATAGTCGGGATTGTTTTTGATAAATTCATAGAAATCGACATTTTTAATCTCATATATAAAGCTATCAGTGTCTCTCTCCATAAAGAAGTTTTACGTTTTCATTAAATTCTTTTTTAATTACATTGTAATGGAAGTTATACATTAACAATTTCGATCGATAAATCTAATACAGCTTGCCCAATATAAATTGGTTTATTAAACAATAATTTTGTTTTAAAATTGTGAACTGCTGCCAGGTGTTTGCTAAATATAGTTCTGTGTTTAAAATTAGGTTTGTTTATCGCTTTTTGTAATTTTTCTTCATCACAATATAATTTAATATTTTGTTGGTTTCTAACAGATTGCATAGACTTACCATATGGGGCATTAACCATTAATTTCCAGAAATCTTTTTCAAAATCATTTTTCGCCTTTTGGATGTCTTTGTTCAGTATTAAATTTTACATATGGTGCTATGAAATTTGACTGAGTAAATTTTATACCTCTGTGAACCTTTGTTATTCTAATACCTAAATTTTTGTAAAGTTTTAATGTTTCGTAATGAATTATATAATTTTTCTTATCATAGAAATGACAAAGTAGTTTTTCTACTTTTCCGCCCGGAGGAATTCTATTTTCCGGGGCTAAAGGGAGATCATTGAATTTGTTATGAATAGCTAAGTCTACTGGAAATGCTAAATCGACTTCCAAAACATAACCCGTATCACTATCTGATACCAATCAATATACCGTCGACATTTTTAATTTCATCACAAGTCAACCATTTAAAGTCTTTTTCTAGTAATTTCTGAGATAAAGCCCATCCATATAGATTACTAGCATCTATATAGATAATCTGAGTATTTTCATCTGCTTGCTTTTCATACCTGTTACTACACTGTGAAATACCTCCTCTAATTCCCCTTTCAAAAAACAAATACATTTCATAATCAGTTAATAATTCCAACTCCACTGAAGTATACAGTCCCAAGCTAACCCCGGCGTTGTATAATACCAAACAGGATCGAGTCCCTAACTCTTTTCCAAACATAAGTCTCTAAAATTTTCAAATACATCAGTTAACAGCAAAACATCTAGTTTTAAGTATAAATCATGCCATTCACCCAAATTTTTGATTTTAAAATGTTTCCATACTTTCACTGCATGTTTGAATTCTTCTTGAGAAATTCCTTCTTTTGTGAGCGAAGAATAAAATTTATCTATTGATGGAAGTTTTGTTTCAGAAAATTTCTCAAAAGAATCCATGTATTCATAAGGATATATTCCTTTTTTTCTAATTATCTTGCTTTTTCCTTTCCTAAATAACACATCTAATTCATTATTTGAAAAGTATTTAATTATTTCTCTCAACTGACTTGATTCCAGATTAGATGACAAATTGTCTAGGCTACTTGCTAAAAATCTAAATGAATCGATAAATCTCAATTCGATATATCCATTATCATCCATTCTTAAAATTTTACTTTATTAGGTATTAATTTCAATTGACTTTTATCTTCTCCTAGATTTTTTTATAAACAAATGACAATCGTAAGAACTTAAATTATGGAATAAACAATGGTTGTCTATATTTCAAATTGCATTTTCTACAAGCAGCTCCCCTATATTTTCCAGTGTAGTGATCATGATCTAATTTTTTACTTTTGGATTTTCTATAGAAAACACATTTTCACAAAGATAACAAATTTTTGTTTTTTCATATACTTCTAGTTCGATATCTTTTATGGGTTTATTTTCTTTTAATAACTTATATATTGTTCTGGTATGTTCAGTTATTCTTTTTATAAAACGTTTATCACTTTCCTCTCCTCTGTAAATTTCCAATGGGAAGCACTCTTAATGTATAATCCATAACCACAGGGAACATGAAATTGTGTTTTATGAGTATATGATGATTCAGGATTTGGTTCGCAGAATAGATTCAAAATCAGAATAAATGACATACGGATGTCTTAACATTCTTTGAATATTTTTAAATTTTAATACATTATCATCAGGCATGTTCGCATTACTAAAGCACACATTTTGATGTTTCTTTAAAGCATCTTCAGTTCTAGCGGAGTAGTTTAAACATCTTCTACAGAAATATTTTTTGCTTCTATTTATTTCCAACTGATCGATCATTTAACAATCGACTCAAATTCTTGATCCAACAATAATGATTGTTGTCTTTATTTCCAAAGTATAGTAAGTCGATATTCATTTCATAAAATCGCTTCTTATTATGATACATACAAAGGATAAAATATTTGTTCTTCGTAACTAAACACGGTAACATTAATTTTATTATGTGATTCATTCAAATTTAGGTATGTCCTGGATTGTTACAGGAAAATTTATTCCTTCAAAATTTAATTCGTTTATATATTCCGGCTTATTATAATGATTCAGTCTATCTACATGTTCTTTTGCTTGATGTAAACAGGATATTTCGCTGTACATAAAGCATTTGTTATCGTTGTTTTTAACATTAACGCAAGCTTTTTTATCTTTAATCCACTTGGGTAATTCTACATATGAATTTCCGCTTAAAGGTGTATATTTGTTTATATTAATGCGCAAATGATTTATATTTTTCAGAGTCCATCCAGATCCTTTTTCTTGTAGTTCATCACATCTTGATATAAATAAATCCTTTTGTTCATCCTCTAAGGCGTCTTTTTCTCTTAGTATAACATTTGGTAACTGAAATTTATGTATCATTGTGAAGTCTTCATTTTCCAGCTTCATAAACTCACATTCCATCTCTAGATTGGTTTTAATATTTTTATGGAGATTTAAAGCATTTATAATTATTTTAATAGCCTTTTCTTTTATCATATCCATATCTATACCTTCTTCTAGATTATTATGTTGATATGTTAATAATCTTCCCTTAAAAGCAACCTGAACTAAAATGAAATCTGGCTCTGGATTATGTCTTGCTTGATGCAACTGCATTCGACTTTCCTTAATATACTTTCCACATTCATCACATTTGATCTTTCTTACTCTTTCTTTTTTTGGTTTAGAAAATATGGCATCATCAAACGGAAATATTTCCAAGCTCTTCTTGTTTTCTCTTTTTATTTTTAATTGCTCTTCAGCATTAATAATCTCGTTTATCAATTCTGCCTTATTGTATCTTTTAATGTATCTTATACCTAAGGATTTTGCCATATTACGTAATTCGAGCAAACGACGACTATTCAAATCATGTTTTAATTTATGCAAATGTATTCGAGTTTCCTCGATATATGTTTCACACATATCACATTTTATCTTCTTTACTCTATTTTTTTTTTTTTTGGTTTAGCAAATATATCGTCATCAAACTGAAATGTTTTTAGGTTCTTTTTGTTTTCTTTCTCTTTATGGAGGTGCATTCGGGTGCTTTTGATATATTTTCCACATATGTCACATTTGATTTTACTAACTCTCTTTTTCCTTGGTTCAGCAAATAAATCATCATCAAATGATTTGATAATAGCTTTTATTAAGTCTGCTTTAGTATATTTTCTAATTAATATATTTGATGTCTAATGATTTTGCAATATTAAACAGTTCAACAGATAAACGAAGATTACTTAAGTTCCTTCGTTCCATTTATTATAGGAAAAAATCTATAGTAAATAAATAAATTCAATCCATTTTTATGCAAACTTGTTTTTATATGCCTTCTAAAATTAGTTCTAGTGTAATATCTACCACAATCACATAATAAACGAGTAGAATTAACTGCTTTTTTACATTGTTTACATGTTTCTTCATATTTATTTCTATGTATAGTTATAAAAATAATCTGGACATTTTATGTAATTCCAAACAAATGGAGCAAAGACTTGTCATTTATTAGAAAATTTATTCATCAAAGACTTGAAGATTAGGAAAACGAATTTTAAGAAAATCTAGTTTTGCCAAGGTTAATACGTTATTTTCATACATTTTAAATTGATTATGCATATTTTTAAATACTAATCGTTCAAAGTCATTATTTGGTTTGCTTCTCATATCGTTCAACTTTTTTTGAAACATTTGCCATGTTTCTTGGTCATCGTTATGTGATCGCGATTCATTTAATTTATTACATTTTTTTCATAAGAAATTATCTATAAACAGTGCATACTAAAACACACTGTCCCTTTTTAGGTAAAATTGTGATAAGTCTCGAGATTCAAAAAAATATGTGTGGTATAGGGAGGTGGTGATCAATTTAATGTTTATTTAATTAATTGTCAAAAAAAATAAATACTTGTAATAAAAGGGATCTAGTACAATATGCGAGGCAATATGGGACCTACGTATTATAAAAAGTCTACATAAAATAAATGAAAAGCTAGATATCAACGTAGATTCAAGAGAAAAGAGCAATTATTTTAGAATAATAATAATATAAATAAAGCTATTAGAAGTAATTATATGATGAAAACAAATAACGTATGGAAAGAATTTTATCATCCAAGAAAAATTGAAGCGAAAAATTGACATCAGAGGGTTTTCCCACAATACGAAAGCATGGCAAATGAATTGGAGCAATTGAAAAACGATAACCTGAAACTGAGACAGCTAGTTAGTATAAATTAAGGTTCTCGATGATTATAATAAGGTAGCGCCAACTCATTCCCCATTTTTGAAATCCCGTGAGTGCGACAGAGATAGAAGTATTGAATGTTTCTATAAATTTTTGCAAAATTACATCACCACTAACATTTCAAACAGCTTGACAGTTATGTCACGCAGAGGTTATGGGTTAAGCTGTTGTGACAAAAAATAAAAAAATTCACTGCAGGGTGCAACATTTCCCAATTGCGGTATAATATAACTAATAAAGCATAGTTTTTTGCAAGAAATTTATTCAGGTATACAATTCATCTTGTTTAACAATAGTGGAAAACCTGCGTACGCAAGTACCTAAATCACTGTCCGAAGTAAAACCAAAACTCAATGTAAACTAAATGCTTAGGTACCCAAATAACACCCCAATAAACAAGAAATAATTATGAAACTGAATATGAACAGCAACGAAACTACAAACTACGCAACAAAATGTAAGTAACTATCAAAACTGAACCAAAACCAAAGATCACAAATTCGTAATAAAAACGACAAACGATTAATATAGGTACACAACAGGAACACGAAATGTAACAAAAGCGTTGAATGAATACACAATAGAAGTGGAATCGCTATGCATTTTTGCGTGCGCGAAAAGTGGATGCCAGATATGAGCTTTTGGATGCGACCACTTGTTTTTGGGGTAGCGCTGCTTTCTTGACAGGTTTAGTGTCCCTGTATATTAAAAAGAGAGTACCGCAATAGTCGCCATTTTGTCTCCAACAAAAAGCGGCAAATTTAAAATATTAAGTCAATAAAAAAAATTGTTTTCTACAGTTGCCTAAGAAACGGGTGTTTACACATCAATTTCAGGGCGTAGAGCACGCGTTTTTTCACGGTTAAAAAAAGACTTTGACGCAAGTTGAAAGCAGATTCTCCCTAAAAGTTCAATAATTCTCAATAAGTCACAAATTTTATTGAAAAAATTATAACAGGCAATTACAACTTAATAACAATTATTCAGCTATGAATATATATATGACAACCTTTGCTTTCTAATTTCCTCATGTCCTTTAGTTTCACAAGCCATGTTGAGTTTAAGTCCTTTATTTATTGTGTCATCCTCATCAGACCATTCTTCCCCTATGAGTTCCGTATTTCAAAAATTTTAACTGATCCTCATTAAATATGTGATTGTGTTTTTTCTCCATTTGCTTAATTTGACTTTCAAGGAAAGAAAACTTTTGCAAAGCATTTTTTAATTTGTTTTTAAATTGTTGAAACTGTACCTAGATTTTGTACCAAAGCATTTTCATTTTCAGCAGAAGATTTCCTAACATCATCTAAAATCATAAATAGTACAATATTGTTCAAACTACTTTATATATTGCTAGAATTACATGCAAATCCTGCAAGTTTCAAGGATGAGTCTGCTTCATGTGTAAAATTACAGTTGTCTGAAAAAGACAAATTTAACACCACCAACACACCAAGTAAATATTTTTTCTACCTACCAATTGCTTTTCTTTTAGGAGGAGGACTTTGATGTTGAAGAACACCAATACTTGGCACAGCATTCCATTTTAGGAGTTTTTTCTTGTCTGCTCTACCTGATTCAAATTGGTTTTTCTCGAAATATGTCTAATAACAGTAAAGTGAGGTTAGGACACGTGGACAATTTTCTCAAACAAGATTTTTACATATTGAATTCAGGCCAATACTTACTTCACATATGCTTGCCCTCAATGGTAATTCACCTCGGTTCACAAATTTTGTCCATGCTTTAGTGTTTTCTACGTTGTTCTTGCCACGGGGTATTGGAAAAAGTCGAAATCCTTGTACCGAACGATTTTTGCAATTAGGGACACAACAACCAGACATTTTTTTGCTTTCAAAGAACAGTGTAAAATTGCATAAATCGACACAGCAATCTCAGTAATTATTAATAAGTGACACTAATAACATGTCAACACATCAACATCAACACGTGTATCACATCACTCCACCCTCCAATCCGCCATTTTGTCTCCAAGTAGTGGCATAACCAATTGCGGTACTCTCTTTTTTAATACAGGGATACTAGACAGGTTTCTACCGAGAGTTTTCAAACAGAAAATTAATTCAATTAGTTGGTCTATAGGCGGCGTTGTATTTAAATCTAGTCAGGACAACCTTGAGTCTTTATAATGGAGTAAAATCGGGCTAAAATAACGCCTATTTTTGAAATGAAGGTATAACCAGATGAGATCTTCACAGTCTTGTAAAGTATCATTTTGGCCATCTGAAATTGCTATCTACAACTTTTTTTAGTAGGACCGAACATTCTTAATTTCTTTTTTTTTTGTATGTCGGAACAACAATTTCCAGGGTTTTTTAACCCTCCAGTACTCGGGCTAGGCCTGTGAGAAAAACCAAATTATTTAAGCGGTATATCCGACACATGGTGAGAGATTATGTTTGGTGCTTTAAGGTACCATTCGCCTAAATGGTGAGAAATACGTACCTAAGTGAGACATACGAGTTTGATCTGTGTTGCGGGAATTGTAAATTATTGTAGTCTCTCAGGCCTAGCCCGACTGTCCGTGTTATATTATTGTTCCTTATAGGTAATATATAATATACGTTTTTTTTTTTTTGATTTTTTTTTCTTTTTAATTATTTACTGGTTTTGGTGTGGTTGATGATTCACAGCGGATAACGTGTCACACTTCGGAGGCAACGGATATGATTCTTGAAAGAGTTGGAATTACGTTTATTGAACCAAAGTTGTAAAGATCAAGCAAACAACAAATTTCTTACAAATTTGACAAGACACATTGCCCCAAAATTATTCGGTGAACTTCTGGTTTTGCCCATCAGAGCAAAAAATCAAAGCGGATATTTCCATTTTTGCCGAAATCGGAAAACTAAATACTTCTGCCAAAAATGCCACAAATTCTTTTGTCTACAACATGTACAATCAGTGTGCGAAGATTGCATTGAATAGACTTTTTGTTCTTTTATGAGAGTGTATCTTAATTTACAGTATTTTAGAACAGTGCAATTATTTGGGTTTTTTAGTGAAAAACTATTCTTTTTAAGTTTTGTCAGTATGCCTCTGATGTAAATAAAACAGCTTAATACATTTATTTCAAAATTTTATTATTTTTTTTTCAAAATGTGTTCCTTCAAACTTCTAGTCTCACAGGCCTCTTCCGACTATTAGTGCGATTCTGGGAAGCCCGACTACTGGAGGGTTAAAACGTACATCGCGTTTATAAATTAACTGTTTATGAAATTTTGTCCACTTATAGAGAAAACCAGAGCGCATCTAACAGTAATAAGATATTTTAGAAAAAGTTTTTTGTTTTTGAGAAAGTGATCTTCAAGGTCATAAGACTTTAAGTAAGTTTTGTTAAAAAAAATAGGATAATAAACCTATTGGTTTCCGAAATATAATTTATTTAAAACAAGGCTTTGCCGTGCTGCTCCGAGCAACAACGCGTTCAATCTACGTAGGTACTCGCACAGTATATACAAGTATTATGAGTTACGACTTACTTGAAAGTATAACTTGTCAAAATCGTATGTTCCATAAAGTTAATTTTTACTAAAAAAATATTATTATTATTAAACAATGGCTATTTTTTATGTACTAATTTTTAATTATTTATATTTTAGTAAAATAAGTAACTTAATTATTTTTATTTAACTATTTATATTATATCATTAATTCTGTCATTTATTGACCAGCTATATTATGGCGTCTAATTTCGACATATTTCGCATAGGTATGGCTTGCCATCCAAATTTTTAATTGATATAAACTTTTAGAATATTTAACACTCCGTAAAGATTTAAATATTAGAAAAATATCAAATAGGTAAGACACAGTTTTTTGACGAAAAACCCACAAATTCCTATTAGATGATGGCTGTGTAAGAATCCCCTTCAAAACTCGATAACTACCCTCGTTTTTTTTAAACTCGATAAACGTTAGCAAGAAAAGATATATTTTTTTATTCTTTGAGTTTTTTTGTATGTATTTTAGAAGTAATTATGGTTTGTAAGTTAGGCTACCTGTTATATAGGTTAAATGTTTAGTGTCGTTTTAACAAGCTAGAGTGTTGCTTAAGGTGTTGTTGTAGGTCTCAATTCTTTTTTTTTTTTTAATTTTCATTATGGACTCCTTCGAATGTGGTGAATATAATAAAGATGTTTGTTCTGTAATGATAGGTAGAAAACTCGTGCTTTTAAACAAATTCCAGAGAAAGTTATTACGCGTTATTGTAAAGAAAGACTAGGTGAAGCTGGTTTGGATGCAATCATGTCAACAAAAATACAAAAGGCATTATTTGCCCAGGCAGGAGGAATAACCAGAAATGACATACTAGGTAAATCATATTTTCTTGGGTATTTAAAGATATTTAAAATATTTGTGTATGGATAGCTTTTATAATAATTAATTTTTAGCTTTTAGGGAAATGATTTACGGATTTAAGGTAATGACAAAAAAAAATGAGCAAAATAAAGTTTTATTAAAATTTATGCATACGCATTTCCATTTTTTTATATATACGTAAAATTAAAAATTGATTAATTAGCTCATGCCCGAGTATTGTAATTTGTTGTTTTTACTTCCACAGCTTCTTTATTAGCCAATCAACCCCGGAGTGCACTATTTAACAAGAGTAAAATGATAAAAACTAATTACTAATCAAAATTAATTGTTTAAATATTTCAGCAAGTGCATAATTGTTTATATTTTAGCTAAATTAAAAACTTATAAGGCAGAACGAATCGCTGTTTGACAAAAATAGAGTCGAGCAATTAGCAAACTTATAAAAAAAAATTAATAAGAACAATCCTTTAATTAATAAATAATTAAAGGCACGCCATGCATCGCTGCAGCAAGTCACGTAGACTAGACACCCTTGGCAACACCAAAGGCTTGAAGACGATTAGAAACAAACTAATCATCGCTGCGAAAAGTAGCGTCATCATCCCTAGCAACATCAACGGTCCAAGAACGGTTAGAAAACGAACCAATCACCGCTGCGAAAAATGACGCGATTATACCTAGCAACAGCAACCGTCTAAGGAAAGTCGTTAGGAAAGCGCGCTAAACACTCTTGATTGCAGTTACGTAGACAGCTCTGAAGTCACTAAAAATTTGGATATAAAAGGATGATGTAAAAGGTTGATTTCGGTTGTTGGTATCTCATTTTTGGGCTACACTAAATAAAAAAGATAGTAAAATTAATTGACAAATTATTATTAAAATGCACAATTTATTATTGTTTAATAATAAAATAAAATGTTAAAAAGAAAGAATTTATTAAAAAATATTAGAAAAAAAAGTTTATAACATACCTTACATACAGAGTGACATAAAAGTGTAGAATAAAATTGATATTTTGCACGTTTTTCACTTATTTCCAAATTTTTTTTGCTAACCGGTTTTTTGCTGTGACGTAATCGATATTTTTTTTAAAATATCAATTCTTATTTTTGGTGTATAAAATTGAAACTACTTTTTTTTCTGAGTATAACAGTATATAACGCAAATGTTTTTTTTGCTAAAGTGACATTTCTATAGGATAAACTAGGAAGAAAATGTAATTCTCCTTAATTGATAATTATAATATTTATGCTCCAAAAGCAGAGCGGCACACGATTTAAGAATCAATTAGCATGGTGAAGGGCCTTGCAAAAGCAATATGCTCGATTCACTACTAGTACGAACTATTTTTTTTTTATACGATAAGCAGTCGAATGAGTCGTTTTCAGCGGCGTCTCATTCAGTTATAATAAAACATTGAAATAAAAAAAATAGATTTTAACAAACTGAATAGTTATAAAGGTTTTTACTTAAAAAAAACAGTATTTACCTACGTCACTACTAGACAAAGATGAGTGATAGTACTGAAATATAATTTTTTTACAGTAATTTTAATCTCCTAATTGCTCGAGAACGAATATCAATGAAAACATGTAGGTATAAATCAGATCTCTGTTGATAAATAATAAATTAATTTAAGAAACGAGTCAAAAAGGTTTTTTTTCTATAATATAGTTTTTATATAATTTTTCATTATTAATAATGGCCAAAAAGATGACAATTTTAACAAATTTCTAAAACCCTTTAAACTAAAAATTATGTAGATCTTATCAGAATTTGTATTCCATAGTAAAATATTGCTTAATCAAAAGGTTCTGATCTCTGCTTTCAAAAAATATAATTTTGCTACTTTACAACTGCATGGCGACACTTTCTGGACGAAAATTTCAGAAACTTCGGCGCACGCCTTTGCCCATATACATTCCACTTCTATGGTATAACTCATTCAACGACAAAAGTGAACCGAAAACTGGAGGTCTCTGTGGATTACTGAAAAAGAGCACCCATAAATCTGTTGAAGTTTCAAACTAATTGACATTTGACGTTTGTTGGAGGTGTGCGTATGCATTCGTTTGCATACGCAGTGCTTAAATTCTATTTACCAATGTGGTCATAAATAAAATAGGTGAAGTTAATACAATTTAATTTAACTGGTACATTTTGTAGGCAGTCACAAATGAGGCAACTCAAGTCGCAAAAATTAATTTTCAAAGATGCAAATTTTTCCGCCATTGCCCCATCTCTACTTGAGATTAACTCAAAATTAAGTGAGATGGAGATATACGTCGCAACCGTTGGCGGTACCTTAGAATGATCCAGAGCCTTAGTATAAATGGGATCGTTGACCCAATAATAAAAAATAAATTAAATTATTGACATAGATAATACTGTTACTTGAAAGTTTATGATCAAGACGTATTTTTCATATTAGACAATGATAATCAACCTTTGTTTAAGGGGGTTCAGTACCAAAAATTAATAACAACTTTTTTCCAAAATAATCGAAGCGTTTGCTTCATTAGTGTTCATAGAATGTTGAAAAAATAATTAAAAATTTTTTTTTTAAATAACAAGCTGTAAAAAATTTTTTTATTAAAAAAACAAGGCTTCATTATTTCACACCTACACGTATTACTCATTTACCCATAAAATTCTGCTTTTGCAATTGTAAAGTAAACATTTGATCTTCTGATTCAACATTAGATTTTTTGTTTTAAACTTTCAACTTTTGGTAATAAAAGGCTTGAAATTTGCCGTAAAACACGAACTTTTCTCTTACTCCTGTAAGACACATTTTTTTATAATGACACAAAAATCGTAAGTTAAAGCATCTAGTACTTTATTTTTTATAATTTAGTAACAAAAAAAAATTTTTTTTAGATATATTAACAAAATTGGAACTGAAAAACTGTGGATAATGCTTTAGGTTACCGCCCAATATTTGGTAACGCCTTGTTCTGTTGTTAAATCAAGGCCATGACCGCCCTACTTGCTAAATGTTTTGAAAACAAAACATAACAATTCTGGGAAAAAGAAAATGGAGTTAGAAGCTTATATTCAATAATACTTGAATTTAACAAAATGTATTTTATTACAAATGTAACAATAATTTTTAACTTTTATTACAAATTGGTGATTAGGTAATTTTCCAAACTCTTGCACTCTGTAATTTTATTACACTCAACCAAACTGTAGCATGAATATAAAAAAGTGTACACTGATCCAATAATTAAGTTATTACGATTGGTCTAAAGAACTAAGGTACATATTGTTTAACTTTAACTGAATTTATAAACATCGATTTAATGCACAGATTCTTTTCTGCAGGATTGGTTTTTAGAGCTTCCATTCTTTATTTTTATAATCTTACACGTATTTATATTTACCAAATAAATAAATAATAACTACTATAAATTATAAATAACTACTATAATTCTTTATAAATTATAAATCAGAAAATGTAAAATGGAAAGAACTAAATTAATAAATTATGACCACATTGTTTAATGTAAAGAATAAAGATAAAATTTGTTTTTTTTAATCAAACGGACAATTAATTGATAAAACATTGTCAAAGTTTTTAGGAAAACATTACAGAAATTTTCGTAATATTTTCTAATAAATTTTAGCCAAAAAAGAGCAAGTTCTTTTATGTAGAGTAAATCAAAATTAGTGTTATTTCTTGTCAAATTTTACATCGATTCTTACCTATAGGGGTATTACAAAACAAAAGAAACATCGCTTTTAAAAATATAAGCTACAAAATATAAGTAAAAACATAGTTGGTAGATATATGGTTTATAATGTTTTATTAAATATAGTAGTTACAATTAAATTAAATTACGGTAATTGAAAACTAACGTAATAACAAAAATTCATAATAATCGGTTTTTTTTTCTGTAAAACATCCAATTTTTACTGAAACTGTTTACAGTAACTCATATTAATTAATTTGTCAACTTTTTTGTACGGTTGGGATAAATAGGTTGGGAAAAACTGACTTTTTCTTAAAAATGAGAGTGAGATCGAGCATGGGAAAAAAAACTGAATACATAATCTTACATTCAATATATGCAATTTTTAATAATAAAACTTTATAGCAATATATAATAACATAATAGGAAGAGAAAAAATAATAAATAGGAATATTGAATAGAAAATTTGAATGCAATATTGTGAATGCATTTCTGTGTTTTATATGAATAAAAGTGGCAAAGTGCATTGTTTTATTATAAACTTGGGCTTTGATACAATAATCTAATTTTAAATCGTTAAAAAAAAATACGGATGTGTGGTTATTACAATTTTTTTCGCATGAATCGCAGTAAAAATTCAAGAAAAAACAAAGTCCTTGTCTTTTTTCATAAACTAATTGCATTTTGCCCATAGTACATTTGTGGGAATGATTTATGATTTTTTCATACTGACTAAGTACATGAGCTAAATCTACAATTCTTCTTCCAACGATTATGTCCGAAAGAGTACGTACTTTTATCTCTTTGTCCACTTCTATTTCTAAAGAAGATAAATCTTCTGCATCACCATCAATAAGCCAATTGAATTTTTGGTTGGCTCTAATAAATAGTGTCGGTTATTAAACAAAAAATACTAACATTTTATTATTCTTCAATACAACATACAACTCCATTTATACGAAGATAACATCATTTGTTTACAAACAACTGAATCAAAATTATGTATTTACACCTATAGTTTGGTGAAAAGAATGATATTGCGTCCATTGTCAACGATGTCTGACGTCACTCAGAGATGGGATTTTGTTTTTTTTTATTGGTAAATATAAAAAATGTCACTTAGAGACGAAAAAGAGCGGCTTTGTCAATGTGCAAAATATTATATTGTGTAATAGTTATTCTACTATGACCTTGTAGTGACTATACGAAAAAATACATAAAAATGTATAACATTAAGCCCGTGGACCGAAAAGATATTAAAATGACCGTTGTCTTGCAACACGAGCATAATATCATAGAAAAACTCGGTTACTTTTGAGAATCAACTGGCACAGAATTATTTAACAAAAGTTTGGAGTTTTAAGTTTATGCTTTCAGTTTGTGCGTAAAACGTTGTAGGTAGATACCTGAATTTTGTTTTCTTTTTAATAACCAATTGTTTAAAAGATTGGTTCTCCCATTCATAAAAATAACAAATGGAAATCTCACTTTATTAAGTTGCTAGCAAGTAGCACTCAACATTGTTAAGATTTATACATTTTCTACTACAAATATGTTACACTAATGCAGTTAAAACATTACGGAAACTTTATACAATTTGCGGTAAAAAGAGTGGACATCACACTTTGTCACTGACTTGTCACTGACTTTAAAGAAGTGTGTAAATCAACCATTAATTTTTGTCTTATTTATGCACAATTAAAATAATATCTTTTTTGATTACAATCTATACTAACAAATAATCAATCGGTTACAATCAATAACTAACCTCAAAAGTTACAAGAAAAGATGGTTTACGCTTTTTTAGTTGTCAGTCAAGATCTGACGTCGGTTTTTTTGCAAATTGTAGTTGCTGCAACAGTAGCTAATGGAGTAACATGAATTATGTTGATCATAATTACTCATTCAAATAATTGGGTTCAACTGTATTTCGGTGATTTTACAAAATAGCTGGGTGCAGGTGAGTGTGTCCTTTTTGAAGAAGTACTTGCTCTTTTTAAATTTAAAGAAGTACTAAATTGAAGAAACACAAGTTTCCTGCATTTTAAAGTCACTAAAATAAGAATTAATTTAAGAATTTATATTTTTAATAATTGTTACTTTATTAAATTATAAACAGTGGCCAAGCTTGCGTGTTACTAACGAATGGCGTTTCACATGAACAGGTACAAATATTTTAACCTTTTTGATCTAAAAAACTTTGATTTGAATTAGAATTTAATATCTCTTAAACATAAACTTAAAACAAAACATTTTTTTATTTCTCTAAAAATTACTTCATTTAGAAATATTTTAGTCTTTTAAATGGGGTAATTCAAAAAACTGGAGCAAAATTTTAATCTGATATACAACACCACCTATGATAAAAATCTGCAATAAATTTTTTGCCTTATCTCGAATAATAACAAAATAACGGACATGTTTCCCTTTCAAAGTGACCTTATCGGTCATTTGTATACATAGAAAATTAAAAACCTTTCAATTGAAGGGACACTCTACTCCTCTTGCTATCTAGCATTTTTGAGATGGGGGTTGCTGAGGCTAGGAGGTTAGGGCGACAAGATTGAGTTTAGTATTACAAGTTGGGGGGGGGGGGGGGGGACTCTTTTAATTGAAAATTAACTTATCTCAAATTTTTGCAACAAATTATCAACAACAAGGTTATATAGGGTGCTTTATTTAAATGCGACATACTGCATCTAATATATATATATATACGTAAATAATTTTAAAAAATTACTGGACCAACGCCTAACCACTGGATATAATTAACAAAATGACTGTGAGCTGTGAGAGCAATATACTCATGCTGACATTGCTAATAGTCAGGTACATGTTATAGTAGCTGATGCACTTTCAATAAATTCTCTGTTTTCATTTCTATTAATTGATTAAAAAATGTAAACAATAAAAATGATCAAATAATATGTAGCTTGTCTTATTCTTTTTTTTTTTTGAATCTGAGAAGTTCGTTTCGAATTCTTTCTTAATCGTGAAAAGCATTTTCTGGCTTTCGGCATGATTATTACCTCACACCTTAGACGCAAGCACAATAAATGCCTAAAATGTTTTTATACAATTTCATCGAAATTCGCTTGGTTTAGATTCTAAGTAAAAGAATTTTTAGAGTGGGGTAGTCAAAACAATCGCAAATGTGGGACGAATCCGCTCAGCTAAGTGTTGCTAATATTTCACGCGATTAATGTCGAGTTCTTTATGTGACTCTCTCTATCGTCCAACCGGTAGGCGGTACAAGCAAAAATATTCTATTTGAAACTACTAGCGCCCCTATAGCGGATTTAGTTTGCGTAACTAACTACCGAACTTCCTTAAAGGTAAAGATTTAGCAGAAATATTGGGTTATGAAAAATCAACAAATGCTATTATAAGTAAAGACGTAGGTGTTGATTTTAACAGAAAATTGATAGTCGTATTTTTTGGAAATATGCTGTTTTTGCAGAAAAAGAAAAATATTAATCACAAACAATTTGCTTCAATTCATGGGATTTATTGAAGAAATAACGCGATTTTAAGAACTTTTTAAAGGACAAGGAAATCTCATACGAAGAAATAGATTATAAACATGCTAAAGCAAATTTGTATAAATATATACAAAATGATTAAAAATTTTAAAGAATTAATAATGATGTTGAGGCAAACAATAAGGCAAAAAAAAGTTAGGAAATATTATTTTAAATTAGAAGAATTGCTAGATAAATAGGAAACTAACGTTGACATAATTATAAAATTAATGCTAATCCATTAAACCTGTTTGACTTTATAAATAAAAATAACTACTCCTATAAAATTAATTTGAGTACGTGGTTGGTTAACCGATATATGGTTTACGTTATTTAAAAGAAAAATATAATAATAACAAATGATCTTTTATGCTTTATACAATATGGAATTTACGCGATATTAAGAAAGATTTAAAGAAAATTTTAGAAAACTATAAAATAGAATACCAAATAATAAATTATGATAAGATTAAAAATGAATTATCATATTATAAAAAATTGATAACAAAATATATTATAAATGTTTCACCAACCAAATAATTTAAATAAAACAATATGGATTTTATTGAGTGTTCGTAATATTAAATCCCTAATAATAACATTAAATAGAAAAACGGATCAAGAAATTAAAGAATATTATATTACTTTATTTATTTTTATATTTTATTCATATTTGGAATACACTAAAAAGTTTTATTTGAATATAGGAGAATCACTCGAAAAGATAGTCAGATAAAGCAAACTGAAACGATAATTGAAATTAAGAGAGATGGTTAAAAATATTATCAAGTTAACTAATAGTATAATAGTTTTATAGCAAAGATTCGGTAATAAACAATATAACAACATTGTGGTAAAGACATGTTTTCATTATAATTTAATCGATGATCATAATATAAACAGATAACTAACTCATCTTTGATAACCTAAGCACAACAAGTTGTCCTTAAAAAAATCCAACTTTTAGATTACTTCAATATTTTTTTTTTGGAATGCAACTAACTAACATTGAGTGAAATTGTGTTGTTGATAGAATAAGTAGGTACAACTTACAGTACGAGTCAGCTTTAAGCAGATATTTTCTCTGCGATACTTAAAAACCTTACGAAAACACAAATTCAGAAAAGCAATTTTGCCTACCGTACAAACAACACGTGTTACAACTTCCCAGTGATAACAGTATAATAAATGTAATTATTCTAGTTATTAAGTACTACCATGTTTTGGACGCGAAAACAATGTTTTTCTTTTATGACATTGAAAAACGATTACAATACCTATAAAAACCACGTTCGTGGGTCAGGATTCAGTTATTTGATTTACTTCAATTTTAGACACAATCGTTGAAAATGAACATAATGTCAGACGAATTGCATTTTACTTATAACATTTAATAAATAATATTGACTTACCTATTAACAACGATTAAACACCTATGATCCACCGTAGAATAACCTGTAATGCACTGAAAATTGTTAGTGTTAACGGTCAACGCAACAGACAAGTAAAAAGGCAAACTGAATTATCGACCGAAACAGCGCCGCGCGCGCTCCTGGTCTAGATGGCCCCATCTACAGTAACTATATGCATACAGTAACGCAACGTCCGCCATATTTGGAGTAAAAGTTCTGGCGGGAACATTCAAATTTCTAAATGCTAATTTTACTCAGATTGGAATCCGGAATCGAACAAGTTGACACTATAAAAATACGCTCTACTGTGTTTTATGCAGTGTGATCCATTTGTATCGAATAACTTGGATATACAGGCTGTCCCAACATCGGGATACAGCCTTCTACTTTGGAAACCCCAATTTTTTTTAGCATATCTGAACTCTACGTATAATTTTGCGTATTTTTTATGTAGCACACACTATGTCGATTTTCAGTTTTTTTTTAAGGCGTGATCTATTTGAAATAAATAAATTCTTTAAAAATTCAGGGATTTTTTAACCTCTAATTTATTGTCCAAGGTCAATAGTGAAAACTCATTATTGACCAAAGTAGAGAAAAACAACTTCACAACCTCTTAACAAACTAAATAATGGTACCTTAGTGGAAAAAAATTATTAAAATTTATATATTATATTTTTCAATTAACAAAACATACAATATACACTTGTATTTAATTGTGACCGCAATTATACATATTTTTTTTACAATATACCAAAAACTATTTTAAATTAATCCTCATTGCCATGCTCCGACTATCTTTTCCAGTTGATGTAGTGGGATCTTAGATAGATTTGAGATGAAAATATATGCGTGATCTTACATACAATTTTACAATTTTCTTTAATATTTCATGACAATTTGGAATAGTCGGCGCAGTGTGCATATTATATACATGAGATAAAAAGTTATCTATCTAATGTTAGCCTATTGCTTATTATTTGATTTTCAAATATTCTATATTCTGTCTCAACCTTACAAATATAGTGGAATAAATCTAAAGTAGCGAAAACTAGCGCATTCTCCTTAAATTCTTTTAATTTTGTAAATAAATTTAAACTATTTATTTCCTTGGGATCCGTTTGTACTGTTTTGTAGCAATAGTTTTGTAGTGAGTAAAATTTTTCTTAATTTTTAATATAATTGAACCCAAAAGATAATAGATTGATGACTGGATATCAGATTTAGTTTCAGCTACAAAATTATTATTTTCATTTATAATTTTATCCATTTCATACATTATTTCGTCTTCAATCTGCTCATGAGGTTTACTTAAAAGATTATTTAAATCATTACAGTAACTTATTAAGTCATTGGATTCACTATCACTATAACTAGTTTTCTTCAATGATGATTGAAACTGTGATAAGCATACTAGTCTCAGTGACACTTTAAATAGTCGAGCATCTGGAATTGGTTGTCGCTTTCTAATCATCGAAAAAGAATTTTCAATCGGATCCTGGACTAATCTGCCGATCATGACATATTTGTAATTATATTCTTCCAAATAAGTTTTCTGAAAATCTAAAGCTGTTTGTGTGGCCATAATTACACCTGTTTGATATGGTTTCCAAGTGCCATTCACTGTAATGCAGTGAATAAAACAATTCTTGTATAGATATTAAAAAATTTATCGCTTCCGTGTGTTTTTCTTCATTAGTCGGATCGAATGCGAAGGCGTGATACCTTCCCGTCATGAATTTGAACCATTTTTCCATTTGAGTTAAGGCTGGGCTTTAGCTCTAAAGGAAGTACCTAAAAAGAAAGACGGAATTTTGTATCAAGGAAGTGGCGGTCTCTGTCCAAGGGTAGTCGAACTATTACAGCGACGGGTTGACTAATTGTAGGATTGTGTGTTGCATAAAAAAAATGCGTTCATAAACCAACCCCTGCAGTCGATGTCAGTCCACAAGCCGCAACCGTACATAAATTAGCCCTTGGTGAAATCATCCCAAATACCCAAATTCTGGCCTTGGGCACATTTTTACATCCTCTTAGATTATCTGGTAAATTTGATCTTGAAAATGATTTGGTAAAATTGGTTTAAAATTATGTTATAATTCAACTTTTGAAATTAAAAATTGAAAAAATATTTTTTAATTCAAACGACTGAATTAAAAATTGAAAAATCACTTTTAATATAAAAATTGGAATAAAAAATAGGATATTTAGTTTCAATTTAAAAGTTGGGATAAATAATTGAAAAATTTTTATCTAAAATGTTGGAATTTTTACTAATGAAATAAAAAATGAGACAAAAAGTTTTAAATTATGATGAAATATTACTAAAAATAAGCTTTTATTTTACTAAGACAATAGGTATCTGTAGATCAAGGTTGCGAATATTTTAATTAAAAAATTTTGAGTAAAAAAATTAAACGTACAATTTATTACTAATCCCAAAGTCGGTTTTTTTATTTTTGTATCAGGTATTTGTGATTTAAAATTTGTTTTTATCTTAATCCGTTATTTTAATTTTTGAGTCTGGTATTTAGGATTATTTAAAAATTATGTTTAAATAAAGTTTTCAAAATTTGAAAATAAGAATAAATTAATTTGATCGTTATTATAATTATCTTTTGAGGGCATTATTTACAACCCTGTATTAAATACCTGTTCTAATATCTCATGTTATACATTAATTTAAGGTTTAATAAAACTTCTATTTAACTTTTGTAAACAATAATATAGAAAAATATAGGTTCTACACCATCTTTTAGAGAAATGTTTAGATTAACATATATCTTTTTTACGACCTTGTGCTTAAAAGTTATAATTACTCCAAAAGTTATAATTACAAATGTGCAAAGTTTTTATCTACTGCGCTTTTAATGATAAGCACATATTACTCGTAAACTATTAAGCGTAAGTTACAGATTTTTTTTGATAAGTAGAAAACAATGTGTACAACAAATTCATATTGAAAAAAATATATAATTATATAATTAATAAATAAATATAATATTTATTTATCCACGAGTTATAAAATTTAGAAATGAAAAAGAAATTTTTGCTAAATTCTTCAAACTTTGTCCTCTAATATATTCTAAACAGTAAAAGTTATAAAAAAATTGTAAGATACCTTTTTTAGAGCGTTCAATTTCCTACAAAAAATGTAAATAAAATTTTCTATACGATCATGTAGTGACGAGATATGGATTTTGCCATATGGAACTGGAAAAAAAAATGGAAAACTGCAATTGTCTTTCCTATTAAAATTAAAAGCTCATCTTGAAAAAGCATTTTTTAAAAGTACTTGGGAACCAATTTTGCAGTGTTGGAAGTTAAAAAAAAACTCGATTTTTTTGGCCCACCCTAGACTACTGCTTTTGAATAAGCATAACTTTTTATTTAAGGATATGAATTTCTAATTTTTTTTATACAAGCAAAGTCTTGACGTTTTGTGAACATTTTTATCCGTATAGCTTATTGGAATAAATGGAATAAATATTTTAAACATTTTAAATTTTTCTAATTTTACGCGCAACCTGCCTAATATTAGACCATAAGTTACAAAACAAGGCACTCACACAAACCTTTTCAAAATTAAGTAAAAACTGCTGCGCCACCTATTAGACAGTTGCCCAAGCAACCTTAGTAAAATTCCGAGTATAAATATGATAGGGTCCTACAATAGGATGGTTTACTGAAATAGAGTGAAGCTAAATTTCTCGCATTTTTTATTTGTAAGCTCCTAGTTTATATAAACACATTTTAACTAATTACTTGGGCTCATCAACTTGGTGACTGTCCTAGCTATGACTTAAAGTCTTTTTTCTGGTCTGAAATTAGTTTAAATTTAAGAGATTAAGCAAAATTTGACGTTGATGAAGATAAAATTTTAGTGCTTAAAAGGGATTTTTTTTCTTGTTTACCAAATAATACTTTTTAAAATAAAATGTTTTATGTCATACTACATACATTTTAGATTTTATTTCTAATTTTTAATTTATAAAAATTGCTATATTAAAGCCAGGGGCTTGCAAATCGAGAGACTCTGCAGTATAGGAAATTTACTATTGCGAGAGCGCCGCCTTAAGAACCAGGCTGTTGTCTGATGTTCTGGATTTAACTTATTTCTGATTATATAATAGGATATAGCTGCTGCTACATCATGGCTTATTAATGCCACACTTAAACTAACGTTCATCTTATCAAAATGAGAGGGGTTAAGAACACTTTCTTTTAATCGTGGGCATAACTTTATTACATCACCCTTTTCAATCTCAAATATATGTTTGATTGGTTCAATACTCACAAGGTTGGAAGGTAAACCGTATCTTTCTACAATTGCATCATGTAAAATGAATTTATGACCTTTTGTGAGGGCACCAGCTATATTCTTAAATACATGTACTGAATCCGGTGTAAAAAATAATTTATCATTAGGTAAACACGGATGTTGGATGAAGTTCCTGATTTCAGTGAGTTTTCCAGCAGCCAAACCTAATTTCTTCCACAAACACCGATTTTGAGGACCCATGTCTGAAATTGTAATATTTATTTCATGGCATTTTTGGATAATTGTAATTATAATACTATATAATTCATCAGCACTGATTGAGTTTCCAGAGAATTCATAATGAGCCTATAATTTGTTTCCATCTTGATGATACTCCTGCTAACATAAAGACTAATCCATGTGTGGCCAGCTGATTCGATAAATCCTTGCTATCAGATGTGCCAATTGTAGGTCTGCCAACTACCATTGATAAAGAATTATCATACTGTGATGGCCATTTCGTCGAATATTAATACTGCGTGTCTTTCTTCAGGTTTAAGATTTTCCATCTGCAAAAAATGTTGAAAATTGTGAACATGATTTACATTTAGTCTTTGCTTAAAGAAATTGAAATAGTTAAACTACTGACTAGCCACTAAGAATTTATATGACCAATGAACAAGAAATAAACAGATTAACTATAACAACTTGCCAACACCAAGAAAATACTAACTCTTAGCTTTAAAATTTGTAATACATCATCCAGGATACCTGGTTTGAATTTCAAATTCCTCAAACGATGTTGAAGCGTCCTGATGCTTGGATAAGGCAACTTCTGATTTAGAAGTTCCTTGTACCCTTCAGTTCCACAAGCCATATATAACTTCAACCCCCTAGTTATTGTGTCATCTGACCACATTGTTCCTCTACGTTTGTCCGTTTCTAAAAACTCTAGTTGATCCAAATTGAAAATTTTTTCAAGGTTAGTAGGTTCCCTCTGTTTTAACTTTTTTTCATAATAGCGGCATTTTCGGGATAATGATTTCACGATTTTTCTCAAAGAAGCCACCAGATCTTCGGTATTTTCCAACGACGTCGACGTTAATAGCTCATTATCTAATTCGTCATCATCATTCAAACAATTCAAAAGGGACTCTTCATGGCTCGCATCATTGTTAGAATATTCAGTATTTTCGTAAGACACATCAACGGAGACAAGTCATTTTTTAATAATTAGTAGTTTTTATAATGTAAGATTACCATTTGAAGAATCTTTTAAAGTTGAACTTTCTGCCGCAGCCCCCTCATTCTCGTTTGTCCTTACTAGTTTCGCACACATGACAACTTTCTCGCATTTTCTCTTGATCCCGGTACTTGTGCTATGTAACACATCAGGGACAGCAAAGAAATTGCTTCAGCAATTTCTTGCCATCTAACCTTGCACTTTCAAATTGTTCCTCCGAAAAGTGCACCTATAATTATCTTAAATGCTTCCAACTCCAACTCTAATATACATACCTCACAAATTCGGGCTTCATTATGTATATTTGGACGAGCAATTAAATCAAGCCAAATTTGTTTCCTTTCCGCATTGGTAGGAATCTTAAATAGTCTATAACCTTTTGCGACATTGTTTTTACACGAATTATGCGGCATTTTCACTTTTATCACAATTTAATCAAATCAACAACACTGGTCGAAACTCTTACGACGAAGAGCACAAAAAAACAGGAACAGGCCCACGAAAATTTTACACGCCAAAACGCAAAACACGTGTTGCCTCCCGTGAAAAAGTCGTAACTAAAAAGTGAGGTTAATTCAAAATTGTCATTTTTGGAGAGAAAACTAGGGAAAAATAAAAAGTAACTAGTTATCATTCTCTCTCTCTCTGACTCATTGAAACATAACCTTGCGATACTGTATTCTTTTAGTTACTGTAGTACAGTCGTTTTCGAATGAAAGATCTTATAGTGTCTGTCCTAATTTTCTTATTTATTAAAAAATGAAATTCGTTTCGCATGCTACGCACTAGTGTACATAACAATTATTGTATCCAAATTAAATTTATTTTTTAAAGGTAAACACGCACGTAATACGCTGAATACGCTCGATCGTGCAGCGCTTAAATTTGATAACGAATAACGCATTTTGACTTCTGAGCGTTTTTATTAAACAGAAAACGGTCGATGGTCGAGCGTTGGTATCCTTCAAAAATACGCTGATACATCGGCCTACTCGTTAAAAAAAACGGGTTTACTGTAAAAGCAATTTTTTTTCCGTTAATTTTTAGCTGATTTTTTTGGTTTGCATATCTTAATGGAATTCTAGACACAATATTATCACAAGTTCATTCACATCCTAATTGTTAGGATTTTACATTGGCTAAAAAAATATTATTACACCTAAGTAACGTAACGATGCCAACGTAAAATTCGTTTTTTATAATTTGTTTTTGTAAGACAACTACTTACTAAAATTGTTTTTTTTTTGTTTTGTGATATTAAACCGTTATACATTTTTATATTTTGTAAATAATAAAGTTTAAATTGGGCCAGTTTATAAAAAGCAAAACAATATAGTTAGCGCCATCTAGAGCAGTGTGTGTCTGTCAGAACCAACTGTGGGAACGAAATCAATAATCTTGGGTCACAAAATATGACAGGTCGTTTTTTATTACATGAAACATTGTTAATATTTTTTATAATAAAGTTAGTATCATACAAAAACATTTAGACTTAAAAAATCCTGTCTAGACAACCTATATCAATAAAATTAAATACATAAAATTATCGTTTTCAATCTCATTTTATTCTAGGTAAACAAATTTCACACTTCTACCGTTCGTAAATGTTTGTACAGAAACACAGTTTTTAGAAATGTATAAACATAAACAAATTCGGTACCATATATCAGCTTAGCTAACATAAACGATAATTTCAATTTTTTTTTCGTTTTGTTATAATCCGACGGAACGTCTAAAAGTTAAGTTTCATAAGGGATTTATGTGAACTAAGCTATATGATACCATATCCTTTACAATTTACTAGATTTTACGATCAGCTTGTCATCAGAAATATTTGCGAAAGAGTCAACAACCTGTTCATAAGATGTTGCAAAACCGCAGACAGTTACTTCTTGATGGTTCGTGTGTAGCCCAATATATATTTTGTCTTTTGTAATATTCTTTCCTTCAAAAGCTTTATAGTACTCATTGTCAAAAATTTGTTTGAGACCATTTTGTGCACTCCTCTGACCAAACTTCACTTCTATAATTATTCCTGTGCCATCCTTTCTTATTATTAACAGTAAGTCAAATCGATTTCTTTTATTTTCTTGACAAAATCCTTCGCACAATGTATCGAATTTGTTTACACAAAAAGCATAGAGAATACCCTTAAGTTCATCATGATTCTTTGGCTTGAAACTTCCAGAAAATAAGCTTGCAATGGAATCTGCGAACTTTTGAAATGATTCATTATTGTGACGATCTAAATCATTTATAGCCGTCCTATATTTTCTAATCATCTCGTTACTAATATTGTATTTGCTCTTAAAGTACGATGTATCATAAAACTGAGAAAGAATTTCGTCTGTTGCTTCACCATTTGGTATAACGTAAACATGCTGGTATGGATTCCGTTTAATTATGTTGAAATATCCCGATCCTTCATATACTGGAGGAATAAATTGGCATGTTCGTTATTGACCTCACTAGGTTGTAACATCACTTCCATCAGTATCATAACGTGTTCAGGTATCAACGTATCCACAGGCTTCCCTACAGTGACTGTACCTTCGCTAAATTTGTCTCTAAGACCCTCAACTGCAAACAGTTTGTTCAAGAGTTGAATCCCGTGGCTACTAAAATAATATCTAGGTGCGTGCTTCTTTATATCTGGACTCTTATTAGCTTCATGTTTCGTGCGTCGCCGTGCAACTATCCAATCCTGGAGATATTTTAAAACAGAAAATGTGTTATATAACTGTAGATTTGTGCCAAGCACTTTATAGCCATTATAATAAGATAAAATGTCGTTTCCATTAAAACCCTTGAATACAGGCATCTTTAGTAAATCTGCTACTTCATCCTTGGTAAATCCATAATATTCAGAAAAACCATGAATTTCTAGGAATGGACAAATAGAAACATTGTTGGCGTACGGTGTTATAGTTGTTGACAATAAACCACAGGCGTTAATCAATGCACCTAATACCTTCTCATTACCTTTTAGAACTCTACTCAACATTTCCCCGATATACCGAATGGTCTTTCTTATGTACGCTTCTTTTATGTTTTCGTCTGGGTTATGTAGCAACTTCATAAGAGGAGCGTCGAATTCTTCTATTAATATCAGCACTCTTTTATTGAATTGGATGTACAAATATTTTATTAAGTCGTTTAAAGAAAATCGCAAATCGTCTTCATCTAATTTCAAGGTAATTGGTTGACCTTCCTTATCCAAATCACGTTTCTCACCCTTAAGAAACAAATTAAATTTTGCCCTATCCCGTTCAGATAAATGGCTTTGTTTGTCATCACCCAAATACCCGTGCCGTTCATATGTTTCACACAAACTTTTTTTGAGTGTCTTAATAAACGCGTTCCAATTATGAGGCGAAATATCCTTCAAGCTAAAGAAAATTACTGGATGCTGACCACAATGTTGGTAGAAGAATCGTCTGCTCTCGCATGTTCCATTTTCCAAATCGTCGTCCATGTGCTTTGTAGGACAGGTGCAGCTGTAAATTTGCAAGTGCTTGTTTCTAATAACGGTCTTGAATAGTTTGTAATTTTTTGGTGGAGTTTTGTTTTTATCTTCGACCCATTTTCCGGCTACATTCTTTTTCAAACAGGTAACGATATTTCCTTGTTCATCCACATCTGGTTCACAGAACACCTTCAAGGTATTCATGATTACTGATTTACCAAACCGACTAGGTGCTGTAATGAGCATACTCTCTGCACTTAATTCTTCATTGGGATCATATCTCGGATCAAAACCAAAAAATTCTTTTATAAATAGCGTTTTGTCAATAAACGCATTAGACGTAAGGAGAAGCTCCTCAAATTCTTCTGATTCTATAAGACAATCTTTCTGAAAATTTGAAAGAAACATTGCTAATAAAGAAATTAAGATCAACAAATTAACTTACATTGTCGTCAGAATTACTTTGCCCATTCCCTTCAAGTCCTTGGGCACCAGCTCCTAGAACCTCTACACCTCTGTTTTCGGTTGTTACATCCATCTGGTTATACAATAGGACACAATATATTAAGTTAAGACCGGGATTAACAAAATTTATAAAGAAATTTAACAACATACTAAAATTTATACAAAACTTACATTTTCACTTATTCCGGACAGAGTTTCCAAGTCTGAAGAAATCGCCAATCTAGTTCTTTTACAAGGGGGCTGGGCCATTTATCTACAATAACAACAAGATTAACAATAAAAAATTATAATTAATCGTAATAATAATAATCAGTCAGGTGAACATGGTTTATAAATATAAGTAATTAAAATATGTAAAAAAAATAATCTGTAATGATAAGATCCTCAAACGGATAAATCAATGCTGAAAGAAAAAAAAATTAAGTAGCCCTTTATGATCAAGCTACAGAGTGATAAACAATGACTGAATCTGTTGGTATTAAAACAATCTGGACAAACCGTAAGTCACAATATTCGGGCGTGAATGTTCGTTCAATTAGGTTATCTCACATTGGGGATTTGAAAACCCGATGAAAGGGAAAAAGGTTAGAAAGTCACAAACCCTGTCAAACAGTTAAATTTGACAACAGGAAATGTATTTATTCACAAAATCAATTGGTAATTAACTGTTTTCTAACTTTTAAAAAGTTTGAAAGTGACAATTACTCACTTTCACTCCCATTCCCTGGGTACATCGGTCAATCGGTCAGTAATAATAAGAAAAAGACGTCGGTAATGAGACGTATGTACCTAGCAGTTAGTAATGGTCATTCTTAAATTGTGCAGGCACGGGCAATATGTTTATTAAAAAACTAAACAATTGTAAATTTGATGTGAATTTGTTAAGTAATTTAATAAACGATAATATTATAATAGAGTTAGTTAGATTTTTACCTATTTTTTATTAAACTATTTATTACTTAGCAGAGGTACAAATTTCATTCAAAGTTGCAGTGCCGCCAACAGATTCAGTCATTGAAATATCAGTAACCTCCTTATTTCTTTTTGAATGATGGAGGCAAATATTTTTTAAATAAATAAAAAAAAAAAAATGACCAATACTAAAGAGAACAAAATTGTAGCAGAATATTATACACCATTAAAAACAAGACAACCATCTGAACTCCAGCAATTCAAAAATTGTTACAAATCTTTTACTCAAGATAAAAAACTAAATATACCAAAAAATATCAAAATGAGAAATCGTAATTTTGCCATTGAATACCTCAATTCTACCGTAAATAAAAAACTAACAAAGACAGATTTTTGCAAATCTAAAAGTATTTCCAGAAATTCCCTTAATATGGGACTAAATTCAGTTGGAATTAAGATTGCATGTAAAACGAGAACAAACGGGAACAAACCAGAGCAATCCGGAACAAAAGAGAACAAATCGGAACAATTGGGAACAAAAGAGAGAAAAAGCAAAACAAAAAATAAAAAAATATTCGATAATGTAGAACACAAAGCAGGTAGTCGTAAACATATAAGTTTAGATGAAGAAGCAGATGAATTAATTAGTAAATCTTTAGAAACTTTTCAGTCATAAATGGACAAACTAGTTTCATACATTCCCAACGATGAGAAAGAAAAATGGAAAAAAGATTTAAAACCTATTATTACTGAAATAGACAGATTAGAAGATGGAGCAAAAATAGTTGGTTTCAAACAAGAAGTTGTAGATAAATATATTGCAAGAAAAGCAGCTAATTTATTCCTTGAACAATTAATTAATTATGACAGACTGTGAACTAGAATCCGCTAATAATAAAATAGATGAATTAGACAACTACAATAATTATGATCCTGAATTAAGAAACAAAACAGTAGTAATACCATCAAACATCGATGATGTAAAGAAAAGAACCCTGAAAATATTTGAAAGACATACTAAAAATATGAGAGCAATAAATGAAAAAACTCAAAAATTGTAAATTAAATGGAAATTCAAGAATTTAAATATATTCAATGAAGAATATCCAAAATTCCGAAAAAAGTTTTCAAGTCTCATTCAACAAGTTAACAAATTAAAAATTATTATTTTTGTTCTTATGTTTATTATCGTAATTGTAATTATTGTTTTCTTAATTTATTACTTCAACACTAATAAAAAATAGCGATTTATTCAACAATGTCCATGAACGTACCTAATACGTGTCCATAAGCTAATGTATCTGTATGTAGAATTAGGTAAAAGGTATCTTTTATCTATCATCTTTCCAACTTAGAGACTTTTTCTTTACTTCTTCAGCAGTAAATATATCATGTTTATGACTCCTGATCACTTTCTGTCTATGGAAGTATTCTTTTTGATTAAACAAGCAATTTTTGTAATCTTCAAAACTTATTTCTTTCTTCAATACTGCTTTTTTGATACGTTTTAATTTTTTCGAAACAGAATTTTCGGTTCTGTAACTGTACATTTTTGACCTTAAACCTATGCATTCCAATATCTTAATCTTTTAATTTCCCTATTACTTTCTTATTTTTATCAGAATATAATGGCTATTATCCTTTGGATAATCAGATGTATCAAAATAGTCGGGATTGTTTTTGATAAATTCATAGAAATCGACATTTTTAATCTCATATATAAAGCTATCAGTGTCTCCATAAAGAAGTTTTACGTTTTCATTAAATTCTTTTTTAATTACATTGTAATGGAAGTTATACATTAACAATTTCGATCGATAAATCTAATACAGCTTGCCCAATATAAATTGGTTTATTAAACAATAATTTTGTTTTAAAATTGTGAACTGCTGCCAGGTGTTTGCTAAATATAGTTCTGTGTTTAAAATTAGGTTTGTTTATCGCTTTTTGTAATTTTTCTTCATCACAATATAATTTAATATTTTGTTGGTTTCTAACAGATTGCATAGACTTACCATATGGGGCATTAACCATTAATTTCCAGAAATCTTTTTCAAAATCATTTTTCGCCTTCAGTATTAAATTTTACATATGGTGCTATGAAATTTGACTGAGTAAATTTTATACCTCTGTGAACCTTTGTTATTCTAATACCTAAATTTTTGTAAAGTTTTAATGTTTCGTAATGAATTATATAATTTTTCTTATCATAGAAATGACAAAGTAGTTTTTCTACTTTTCCGCCCGGAGGAATTCTATTTTCCGGGGCTAAAGGGAGATCATTGAATTTGTTATGATTAATAGCTAAGTCTACTGGAAATGCTAAATCGACTTCCAAAACATAACCCGTATCACTATCTGATACCAATATACCGTCGACATTTTTAATTTCATCACAAAAGTCTTTTTCTGGTAATTTCTGAGATAAAGCCCATCCATATAGATTACTAGCATCTATATAGATAATCTGAGTATTTTCATCTGCTTGCTTTTCATACCTGTTACTACACTGTGAAATACCTCCTCTAATTCCCCTTTCAAAAAACAAATACATTTCATAATCAGTTAATAATTCCAACTCCACTGAAGTATACAGTCCCAAGCTAACACCGGCGTTGTATAATACCAAACAGGATCGAGTCCCTAACTCTTTTCCAAACATAAGTCTCTAAAATTTTCAAATACATCAGTTAACAGCAAAACATCTAGTTTTAAGTATAAATCATGCCATTCACCCAAATTTTTGATTTTAAAATGTTTCCATACTTTCACTGCATGTTTGAATTCTTCTTGAGAAATTCCTTCTTTTCTGAGCGAAGAATAAAATTTATCTATTGATGGAAGTTTTGTTTCAGAAAATTTCTCAAAAGAATCCATGTATTCATAAGGATATATTCCTTTTCGAATTATCTTGCTTTTTCCTTTCCTCTAATTCATTATTTGAAAAGTATTTAATTATTTCTCTCAACTGACTTGATTCCAGATTAGATGACAAATTGTCTAGGCTACTTGCTAAAAATCGATAAATCTCAATTCGATATATCCATTATCATCCATTCTTAAAATTTTACTGAAAGAAATATACTTCTCTTCGTTATTAGGTATTAATTTCAATTGACTTTTATCTTCTCCTAGATTTTTTTATAAACAAATGACAATCGTAAGAACTTAAATTATGAAACAAAATTGGAATAAACAATGGTTGTCTATATTTCAAATTGCATTTTCTACAAGCAGCTCCCCTATATTTTCCAGTGTAGTGATCATGATCTAATTTTTTACTTTTGGATTTTCTATAGAAAACACATTTTCACAAAGATAACAAATTTTTGTTTTTTCATATACTTCTAGTTCGATATCTTTTATGGGTTTATTTTCTTTTAATAACTTATATATTGTTCTGGTATGTTCAGTTATTCTTTTTATAAAACGTTTATCACTTTCCTCTCCTCTGTAAATTTCCAATGGGAAGCACTCTTAATGTATAATCCATAACCACAGGGAACATGAAATTGTGTTTTATGAGTATATGATGATTCAGGATTTGGTTCGCAGAATAGATTCAAAATCAGAATAAATGACATACGGATGTCTTAACATTCTTTGAATATTTTTAAATTTTAATACATTATCATCAGGCATGTTCGCATTACTAAAGCACACATTTTGATGTTTCTTTAAAGCATCTTCAGTTCTAGCGGAGTAGTTTAAACATCTTCTACAGAAATATTTTTTGCTTCTATTTATTTCCAACTGATCGATCATTTAACAATCGACTCAAATTCTTGATCCAACAATAATGATTGTTGTCTTTATTTCCAAAGTATAGTAAGTCGATATTCATTTCATAAAATCGCTTCTTATTATGATACATACAAAGGATAAAATATTTGTTCTTCGTAACTAAACACGGTAACATTAATTTTATTATGTGATTCATTCAAATTTAGGTATGTCCTGGATTGTTACAGGAAAATTTATTCCTTCAAAATTTAATTCGTTTATATATTCCGGCTTATTATAATGATTCAGTCTATCTACATGTTCTTTTGCTTGATGTAAACAGGATATTACGCTGTACATAAAGCATTTGTTATCGTTGTTTTTAACATTAACGCAAGCTTTTTTATCTTTAATCCACTTGGGTAATTCTACATATGAATTTCCGCTTAAAGGTGTATATTTGTTTATATTAATGCGCAAATGATTTATATTTTTCAGAGTCCATCCAGATCCTTTTTCTTGTAGTTCATCACATCTTGATATAAATAAATCCTTTTGTTCATCCCAGTATTCCTCTAAGGCGTCTTTTTCTCTTAGTATAACATTTGGTAACTGAAATTTATGTATCATTGTGAAGTCTTCATTTTCCAGCTTCATAAACTCACATTCCATCTCTAGATTGGTTTTAATATTTTTATGGAGATTTAAAGCATTTATAATTATTTTAATAGCCTTTTCTTTTATCATATCCATATCTATACCTTCTTCTAGATTATTATGTTGATATGTTAATAATCTTCCCTTAAAAGCAACCTGAACTAAAATAAAATCTGGCTCTGGATTATGTCTTGCTTGATGCAACTGCATTCGACTTTCCTTAATATACTTTCCACATTCATCACATTTGATCTTTCTTACTCTTTCTTTTTTTGGTTTAGAAAATATGGCATCATCAAACGGAAATATTTCCAAGCTCTTCTTGTTTTCTCTTTTTATTTTTAATTGCTCTTCAGCATTAAAAATAAATCTCGTTTATCAATTCTGCCTTATTGTATCTTTTAATGTATCTTATACCTAAGGATTTTGCCATATTACGTAATTCGAGCAAACGACGACTATTCAAATCATGTTTTAATTTATGCAAATGTATCGATATATGTTTCACACATATCACATTTTATCTTCTTTACTCTATTTTTTTTTTTGGTTTAGCAAATATATCGTCATCAAACTGAAATGTTTTTAGGTTCTTTTTGTTTTCTTTCTCTTTATGGAGGTGCATTCGGGTGCTTTTGATATATTTTCCACATATGTCACATTTGATTTTACTAACTCTCTTTTTCCTTGGTTCAGCAAATAAATCATCATCAAATGAAAATATTTCTGAATTCGCTTCGCTCACGAGGACTCTGTCCGAAGCTTTGATAATAGCTTTTATTAAGTCTGCTTTAGTATATTTTCTAATTAATATATTTGATGTCTAATGATTTTGCAATATTAAACAGTTCAACAGATAAACGAAGATTACTTAAGTTCCTTCGTTCCATTTATTATAGGAAAAAATCTATAGTAAATAAATAAATTCAATCCATTTTTATGCAAACTTGTTTTTATATGCCTTCTAAAATTAGTTCTAGTGTAATATCTACCACAATCACATAATAAACGAGTAGAATTAACTGCTTTTTTACATTGTTTACATGTTTCTTCATATTTATTTCTATGTATAGTTATAAAAATAATCTGGACATTTTATGTAATTCCAAACAAATGGAGCAAAGACTTGTCATTTATTAGAAAATTTATTCATCAAAGACTTGAAGATTAGGAAAACGAATTTTAAGAAAATCTAGTTTTGCCAAGGTTAATACGTTATTTTCATACATTTTAAATTGATTATGCATATTTTTAAATACTAATCGTTCAAAGTCATTATTTGGTTTGCTTCTCATATCGTTCAACTTTTTTTGAAACATTTGCCATGTTTCTTGGTCATCGTTATGTGATCGCGATTCATTTAATTTATTACATTTTTTTCATAAGAAATTATCTATAAACAGTGCATACTAAAACACACTGTCCCTTTTTAGGTAAAATTGTGATAAGTCTCGAGATTCAAAAAAATATGTGTGGTATAGGGAGGTGGTGATCAATTTAATGTTTATTTAATTAATTGTCAAAAAAAATAAATACTTGTAATAAAAGGGATCTAGTACAATATGCGAGGCAAAATGAAAAGCTAGATATCAACGTAGATTCAAGAGAAAAGAGCAATTATTTTAGAATAATAATATAAATAAAGCTATTAGAAGTAATTATATGATGAAAACAAATAACGTATGGAAAGAATTTTATCATCCAAGAAAAATTGAAGCGAAAAATTGACGTCAGAGGGTTTTCCCACAATACGAAAGCATGGCAAATGAATTGGAGCAATTGAAAAACGATAACCTGAAACTGAGACAGCTAGTTAGTATAAATTAAGGTTCTCGATGATTATAATAAGGTAGCGCCAACTCATTCCCCATTTTTGAAATCCCGTGAGTGCGACAGAGATAGAAGTATTGAATGTTTCTATAAATTTTTGCAAAATTACATCACCACTAACATTTCAAACAGCTTGACAGTTATGTCACGCAGAGGTTATGGGTTAAGCTGTTGTGACAAAAAATAAAAAAATTCACTGCAGGGTGCAACATTTCCCAATTGCGGTATAATATAACTAATAAAGCATAGTTTTTTGCAAGAAATTTATTCAGGTATACAATTCATCTTGTTTAACAATAGTGGAAAACCTGCGTACGCAAGTACCTAAATCACTGTCCGAAGTAAAACCAAAACTCAATGTAAACTAAATGCTTAGGTACCCAAATAACACCCCAATAAACAAGAAATAATTATGAAACTGAATATGAACAGCAACGAAACTACAAACTACGCAACAAAATGTAAGTAACTATCAAAACTGAACCAAAACCAAAGATCACAAATTCGTAATAAAAACGACAAACGATTAATATAGGTACACAACAGGAACACGAAATGTAACAAAAGTGAACCGAAAACTGGAGGTCTCTGTGGATTACTGAAAAAGAGCACCCAAAAATCTGTTGAAACGTTTGTTGGAGGTGTGCGTATGCATTCGTTTGCATACGCAGTGCTTAAATTCTATTTACCAATGTGGTCATAAATAAAATAGGTGAAGTTAATACAATTTAATTTAACTGGTACATTTTGTAGGCAGTCACAAATGAGGCAACTCAAGTCGCAAAAATTAATTTTTAAAAGATGCAAATTTTTCCGCCATTGCCCCATCTCTACTTGAGATTAACTCAAAATTAAGTGAGATGGAGATATACGTCGCAACCGTTGGCGGTACCTTAGAATGATCCAGAGCCTTAGTATAAATGGGATCGTTGACCCAATAATAAAAAATAAATTAAATTATTGACATAGATAATACTGTTACTTGAAAGTTTATGATCAAGACGTATTTTTCATATTAGACAATGATAATCAACCTTTGTTTAAAGGTAAAGATTTAGCAGAAATATTGGGTTATGAAAAATCAACAAATGCTATTATAAGTAAAGACGTAGGTGTTGATTTTAACAGAAAATTGATAGTCGTATTTTTTGGAAATATGCTGTTTTTGCAGAAAAAGAAAAATATTAATCACAAACAATTTGCTTCAATTCATGGGATTTATTGAAGAAATAACGCGATTTTAAGAACTTTTTAAAGGACAAGGAAATCTCATACGAAGAAATAGATTATAAACATGCTAAAGCAAATTTGTATAAATATATACAAAATGATTAAAAATTTTAAAGAATTAATAATGATGTTGAGGCAAACAATAAGGCAAAAAAAAGTTAGGAAATATTATTTTAAATTAGAAGAATTGCTAGATAAATAGGAAACTAACGTTGACATAATTATAAAATTAATGCTAATCCATTAAACCTGTTTGACTTTATAAATAAAAATAACTACTCCTATAAAATTAATTTGAGTACGTGGTTGGTTAACCGATATATGGTTTACGTTATTTAAAAGAAAAATATAATAATAACAAATGATCTTTTATGCTTTATACAATATGGAATTTACGCGATATTAAGAAAGATTTAAAGAAAATTTTAGAAAACTATAAAATAGAATACCAAATAATAAATTATGATAAGATTAAAAATGAATTATCATATTATAAAAAATTGATAACAAAATATATTATAAATGTTTCACCAACCAAATAATTTAAATAAAACAATATGGATTTTATTGAGTGTTCGTAATATTAAATCCCTAATAATAACATTAAATAGAAAAACGGATCAAGAAATTAAAGAATATTATATTACTTTATTTATTTTTATATTTTATTCATATTTGGAATACACTAAAAAGTTTTATTTGAATATAGGAGAATCACTCGAAAAGATAGTCAGATAAAGCAAACTGAAACGATAATTGAAATTAAGAGAGATGGTTAAAAATATTATCAAGTTAACTAATAGTATAATAGTTTTATAGCAAAGATTCGGTAATAAACAATATAACAACATTGTGGTAAAGACATGTTTTCATTATAATTTAATCGATGATCATAATATAAACAGATAACTAACTCATCTTTGATAACCTAAGCACAACAAGTTGTCCTTAAAAAAATCCAACTTTTAGATTACTTCAATATTTTTTTTTTGGAATGCAACTAACTAACATTGAGTGAAATTGTGTTGTTGATAGAATAAGTAGGTACAACTTACAGTACGAGTCAGCTTTAAGCAGATATTTTCTCTGCGATACTTAAAAACCTTACGAAAACACAAATTCAGAAAAGCAATTTTGCCTACCGTACAAACAACACGTGTTACAACTTCCCAGTGATAACAGTATAATAAATGTAATTATTCTAGTTATTAAGTACTACCATGTTTTGGACGCGAAAACAATGTTTTTCTTTTATGACATTGAAAAACGATTACAATACCTATAAAAACCACGTTCGTGGGTCAGGATTCAGTTATTTGATTTACTTCAATTTTAGACACAATCGTTGAAAATGAACATAATGTCAGACGAATTGCATTTTACTTATAACATTTAATAAATAATATTGACTTACCTATTAACAACGATTAAACACCTATGATCCACCGTAGAATAACCTGTAATGCACTGAAAATTGTTAGTGTTAACGGTCAACGCAACAGACAAGTAAAAAGGCAAACTGAATTATCGACCGAAACAGCGCCGCGCGCGCTCCTGGTCTAGATGGCCCCATCTACAGTAACTATATGCATACAGTAACGCAACGTCCGCCATATTTGGAGTAAAAGTTCTGGCGGGAACATTCAAATTTCTAAATGCTAATTTTACTCAGATTGCGAACAAGTTGACACTATAAAAATACGCTCTACTGTCTTTTATGCAGTGTGATCCATTTGTATCGAATAACTTGGATATACAGGCTGTCCCAACATCGGGATACAGCCTTCTACTTTGAAATTTTTAATGGAAACCCCAATTTTTTTTAGCATATCTGAACTCTACGTATAATTTTGCGTATTTTTTATGTAGCACACACTATGTCGATTTTCAGTTTTTTTTAAGGCGTGATCTATTTGAAATAAATAAATTCTTTAAAAATTCAGGGATTTTTTAACCTCTAATTTATTGTCCAAGGTCAATAGTGAAAACTCATTATTGACCAAAGTAGAGAAAAACAACTTCACAACCTCTTAACAAACTAAATAATGGTACCTTAGTGGAAAAAAATTATTAAAATTTATATATTATATTTTTCAATTAACAAAACATACAATATACACTTGTATTTAATTGTGACCGCAATTATACATATTTTTTTTACAATATACCAAAAACTATTTTAAATTAATCCTCATTGCCATGCTCCGACTATCTTTTCCAGTTGATGTAGTGGAAAATATATGCGTGATCTTACATACAATTTTACAATTTTCTTTAATATTTCATGACAATTTGGAATAGTCGGCGCAGTGTGCATATTATATACATGAGATAAAAAGTTATCTATCTAATGTTAGCCTATTGCTTATTATTTGATTTTCAAATATTCTATATTCTGTCTCAACCTTACAAATATAGTGGAATAAATCTAAAGTAGCGAAAACTAGCGCATTCTCCTTAAATTCTTTTAATTTTGTAAATAAATTTAAACTATTTATTTCCTTGGGATCCGTTTGTACTGTTTTGTAGCAATAGTTTTGTAGTGAGTAAAATTTTTCTTAATTTTTAATATAATTGTATATAAAAGATAATAGATTGATGACTGGATATCAGATTTAGTTTCAGCTACAAAATTATTATTTTCATTTATAATTTTATCCATTTCATACATTATTTCGTCTTCAATCTGCTCATGAGGTTTACTTAAAAGATTATTTAAATCATTACAGTAACTTATTAAGTCATTGGATTCACTATCACTATAACTAGTTTTCTTCAATGATGATTGAAACTGTGATAAGCATACTAGTCTCAGTGACACTTTAAATAGTCGAGCATCTGGAATTGGTTGTCGCTTTCTAATCATCGAAAAAGAATTTTCAATCGGATCCTGGACTAATCTGCCGATCATGACATATTTGTAATTATATTCTTCCAAATAAGTTTTCTGAAAATCTAAAGCTGTTTGTGTGGCCATAATTACACCTGTTTGATATGGTTTCCAAGTGCCATTCACTGTAATGCAGTGAATAAAACAATTCTTGTATAGATATTAAAAAATTTATCGCTTCCGTGTGTTTTTCTTCATTAGTCGGATCGAATGCGAAGGCGTGATACCTTCCCGTCATGAATTTGAACCATTTTTCCATTTGAGTTAAGGCTGGGCTTTAGCTCTAAAGGAAGTACCTAAAAAGAAAGACGGAATTTTGTATCAAGGAAGTGGCGGTCTCTGTCCAAGGGTAGTCGAACTATTACAGCGACGGGTTGACTAATTGTAGGATTGTGTGTTGCATAAAAAAAATGCGTTCATAAACCAACCCCTGCAGTCGATGTCAGTCCACAAGCCGCAACCGTGCATAAATTAGCCCTTGGTGAAATCATCCCAAATACCCAAACTCTGGCCTTGGGCACATTTTTACATCCTCTTAGATTATCTGGTAAATTTGATCTTGAAAATGATTTGGTAAAATTGGTTTAAAATTATGTTATAATTCAACTTTTGAAATTAAAAATTGAAAAAATATTTTTTAATTCAAACGACTGAATTAAAAATTGAAAAATCACTTTTAATATAAAAATTGGAATAAAAAATAGGATATTTAGTTTCAATTTAAAAGTTGGGATAAATAATTGAAAAATTTTTATCTAAAATGTTGGAATTTTTACTAATGAAATAAAAAATGAGACAAAAAGTTTTAAATTATAATGAAATATTACTAAAAATAAGCTTTTATTTTACTAAGACAATAGGTATCTGTAGATCAAGGTTGCGAATATTTTAATTAAAAAATTTTGAGTAAAAAAATTAAACGTACAATTTATTACTAATCCCAAAGTCGGTTTTTTTATTATTTGTGATTTAAAATTTGTTTTTATCTTAATCCGTTATTTTAATTTTTGAGTCTGGTATTTAGGATTATTTAAAAATTATGTTTAAATAAAGTTTTCAAAATTTGAAAATAAGAATAAATTAATTTGATCGTTATTATAATTATCTTTTGAGGGCATTATTTACAACCCTGTATTAAATACCTGTTCTAATATCAACCTCATTGATTCATGTTATACATTAATTTAAGGTTTAATAAAACTTCTATTTAACTTTTGTAAACAATAATATAGAAAAATATAGGTTCTACACCATCTTTTAGAGAAATGTTTAGATTAACATATATCTTTTTTACGACCTTGTGCTTAAAAGTTATAATTACTCCAAAAGTTATAATTACAAATGTGCAAAGTTTTTATCTACTGCGCTTTTAATGATAAGCACATATTACTCGTAAACTATTAAGCGTAAGTTACAGATTTTTTTTGATAAGTAGAAAACAATGTGTACAACAAATTCATATTGAAAAAAATATATAATTATATAATTAATAAATAAATATAATATTTATTTATCCACGAGTTATAAAATTTAGAAATGAAAAAGAAATTTTTGCTAAATTCTTCAAACTTTGTCCTCTAATATATTCTAAACAGTAAAAGTTATAAAAAAATTGTAAGATACCTTTTTTAGAGCGTTCAATTTCCTACAAAAAATGTAAATAAAATTTTCTATACGATCATGTAGTGACGAGATATGGATTTTGCCATATGGAACTGGAAAAAAAAATGGAAAACTGCAATTGTCTTTCCTATTAAAATTAAAAGCTCATCTTGAAAAAGCATTTTTTAAAAGTACTTGGGAACCAATTTTGCAGTGTTGGAAGTTAAAAAAAAACTCGATTTTTTTGGCCCACCCTAGACTACTGCTTTTGAATAAGCATAACTTTTTATTTAAGGATATGAATTTCTAATTTTTTTTATACAAGCAAAGTCTTGACGTTTTGTGAACATTTTTATCCGTATAGCTTATTGGAATAAATGGAATAAATATTTTAAACATTTTAAATTTTTCTAATTTTACGCGCAACCTGCCTAATATTAGACCATAAGTTACAAAACAAGGCACTCACACAAACCTTTTCAAAATTAAGTAAAAACTGCTGCGCCACCTATTAGACAGTTGCCCAAGCAACCTTAGTAAAATTCCGAGTATAAATATGATAGGGTCCTACAATAGGATGGTTTACTGAAATAGAGTGAAGCTAAATTTCTCGCATTTTTTATTTGTAAGCTCCTAGTTTATATAAACACATTTTAACTAATTACTTGGGCTCATCAACTTGGTGACTGTCCTAGCTATGACTTAAAGTCTTTTTTCTGGTCTGAAATTAGTTTAAATTTAAGAGATTAAGCAAAATTTGACGTTGATGAAGATAAAATTTTAGTGCTTAAAAGGGATTTTTTTTCTTGTTTACCAAATAATACTTTTTAAAATAAAATGTTTTATGTCATACTACATACATTTTAGATTTTATTTCTAATTTTTAATTTATAAAAATTGCTATATTAAAGCCAGGGGCTTGCAAATCGAGAGACTCTGCAGTATAGGAAATTTACTATTGCGAGAGCGCCGCCTTAAGAACCAGGCTGTTGTCTGATGTTCTGGATTTAACTTATTTCTGATTATATAATAGGATATAGCTGCTGCTACATCATGGCTTATTAATGCCACACTTAAACTAACGTTCATCTTATCAAAATGAGAGGGGTTAAGAACACTTTCTTTTAATCGTGGGCATAACTTTATTACATCACCCTTTTCAATCTCAAATATATGTTTGATTGGTTCAATACTCACAAGGTTGGAAGGTAAACCGTATCTTTCTACAATTGCATCATGTAAAATGAATTTATGACCTTTTGTGAGGGCACCAGCTATATTCTTAAATACATGTACTGAATCCGGTGTAAAAAATAATTTATCATTAGGTAAACACGGATGTTGGATGAAGTTCCTGATTTCAGTGAGTTTTCCAGCAGCCAAACCTAATTTCTTCCACAAACACCGATTTTGAGGACCCATGTCTGAAGTTACTGCTCTAATTGTAATATTTATTTCATGGCATTTTTGGATAATTTTTGGTAATTATAATACTATATAATTCATCAGCACTGATTGAGTTTCCAGAGAATTCATAATGAGCCTATAATTTGTTTCCATCTTGATGATACTCCTGCTAACATAAAGACTAATCCATGTGTGGCCAGCTGATTCGATAAATCCTTGCTATCAGATGTGCCAATTGTAGGTCTGCCAACTACCATTGATAAAGAATTATCATACTGTGATGGCCATTTCGTCGAATATTAATACTGCGTGTCGTCTTTCTTCAGGTTTAAGATTTTCCATCTGCAAAAAATGTTGAAAATTGTGAACATGATTTACATTTAGTCTTTGCTTAAAGAAATTGAAATAGTTAAACTACTGACTAGCCACTAAGAATTTATATGACCAATGAACAAGAAATAAACAGATTAACTATAACAACTTGCCAACACCAAGAAAATACTAACTCTTAGCTTTAAAATTTGTAATACATCATCCAGGATACCTGGTTTGAATTTCAAATTCCTCAAACGATGTTGAAGCGTCCTGATGCTTGGATAAGGCAACTTCTGATTTAGAAGTTCCTTGTACCCTTCAGTAGTTCCACAAGCCATATATAACTTCAACCCCCTAGTTATTGTGTCATCTGACCACATTGTTCCTCTACGTTTGTCCGTTTCTAAAAACTCTAGTTGATCCAAATTGAAAATTTTTTCAAGGTTAGTAGCGTTAATAGCGGCATTTTCGGGATAATGATTTCACGATTTTTCTCAAAGAAGCCACCAGATCTTCGGTATTTTCCAACGACGTCGACGTTAATAGCTCATTATCTAATTCGTCATCATCATTCAAACAATTCAAAAGGGACTCTTCATGGCTCGCATCATTGTTAGAATATTCAGTATTTTCGTAAGACACATCAACGGAGACAAGTCATTTTTTAATAATTAGTAGTTTTTATAATGTAAGATTACCATTTGAAGAATCTTTTAAAGTTGAACTTTCTGCCGCAGCCCCCTCATTCTCGTTTGTCCTTACTAGTTTCGCACACATGACAACTTTCTCGCATTTTCTCTTGATCCCGGAACTTGTGCTATGTAACACATCAGGGACAGCAAAGGGCTTCAGCAATTTCTTGCCATCTAACCTTGCACTTTCAAATTGTTCCTCCGAAAAGTGCACCTATAATTATCTTAAATGCTTCCAACTCCAACTCTAATATACATACCTCACAAATTCGGGCTTCATTATGTAAATTTGGACGAGCAATTAAATCAAGCCAAATTTGTTTCCTTTCCGCATTGGTAGGAATCTTAAATAGTCTATAACCTTTTGCGACATTGTTTTTACACGAATTAACACAGCAATTATGCGGCATTTTCACTTTTATCACAATTTAATCAAATCAACAACACTGGTCGAAACTCTTACGACGAAGAGCACAAAAAAACAGGAACAGGCCCACGAAAATTTTACACGCCAAAACGCAAAACACGTGTTGCCTCCCGTGAAAAAGTCGTAACTAAAAAGTGAGGTTAATTCAAAATTGTCATTTTTGGAGAGAAAACTAGGGAAAAATAAAAAGTAACTAGTTATCATTCTCTCTCTCTCTGACTCATTGGAACATAACCTTGCGATACTGTATTCTTTTAGTTACTGTAGTACAGTCGAAGATCTTATAGTGTCTGTCCTAATTTTCTTATTTATTAAAAAATGAAATTCGTTTCGCATGCTACGCACTAGTGTACATAACAATTATTGTATCCAAATTAAATTTATTTTTTAAAGGTAAACACGCACGTAATACGCTGAATACGCTCGATCGTGCAGCGCTTAAATTTGATAACGAATAACGCATTTTGACTTCTGAGCGTTTTTATTAAACAGAAAACGGTCGATGGTCGAGCGTTGGTATCCTTCAAAAATACGCTGATACATCGGCCTACTCGTTAAAAAAAACGGGTTTACTGTAAAAGCAATTTTTTTTCCGTTAATTTTTAGCTGATTTTTTTGGTTTGCATATCTTAATGGAATTCTAGACACAATATTATCACAAGTTCATTCACATCCTAATTGTTAGGATTTTACATTGGCTAAAAAAATATTATTACACCTAAGTAACGTAACGATGCCAACGTAAAATTCGTTTTTTTATAATTTGTTTTTGTAAGACAACTACTTACTAAAATTGTTTTTTTTTGTTTTGTGATATTAAACCGTTATACATTTTTATATTTTGTAAATAATAAAGTTTAAATTGGGCCAGTTTATAAAAAGCAAAACAATATAGTTAGCGCCATCTAGAGCAGTGTGTGTCTGTCAGAACCAACTGTGGGAACGAAATCAATAATCTTGGGTCACAAAATATGACAGGTCGTTTTTTATTACATGAAACATTGTTAATATTTTTTATAATAAAGTTAGTATCATACAAAAACATTTAGACTTAAAAAATCCTGTCTAGACAACCTATATCAATAAAATTAAATACATAAAATTATCGTTTTCAATCTCATTTTATTCTAGGTAAACAAATTTCACACTTCTACCGTTCGTAAATGTTTGTACAGAAACACAGTTTTTAGAAATGTATAAACATAAACAAATTCGGTACCATATATCAGCTTAGCTAACATAAACGATAATTTCAATTTTTTTTTCGTTTTGTTATAATCCGACGGAACGTCTAAAAGTTAAGTTTCATAAGGGATTTATGTGAACTAAGCTATATGATACCATATCCTTTACAATTTACTAGATTTTACGATCAGCTTGTCATCAGAAATATTTGCGAAAGAGTCAACAACCTGTTCATAAGATGTTGCAAAACCGCAGACAGTTACTTCTTGATGGTTCGTGTGTAGCCCAATATATATTTTGTCTTTTGTAATATTCTTTCCTTCAAAAGCTTTATAGTACTCATTGTCAAAAATTTGTTTGAGACCATTTTGTGCACTCCTCTGACCAAACTTCACTTCTATAATTATTCCTGTGCCATCCTTTCTTATTATTAACAGTAAGTCAAATCGATTTCTTTTATTTTCTTGACAAAATCCTTCGCACAATGTATCGAATTTGTTTACACAAAAAGCATAGAGAATACCCTTAAGTTCATCATGATTCTTTGGCTTGAAACTTCCAGAAAATAAGCTTGCAATGGAATCTGCGAACTTTTGAAATGATTCATTATTGTGACGATCTAAATCATTTATAGCCGTCCTATATTTTCTAATCATCTCGTTACTAATATTGTATTTGCTCTTAAAGTACGATGTATCATAAAACTGAGAAAGAATTTCGTCTGTTGCTTCACCCTTTGGTATATCGTAAACATGCTGGTATCGATTCCAATCAATTATGTTGAAATATCCCCGATCCTTCATATACTGGAGGAATAAATTGGCATGTTCGTTGTTGACCTCACTAGGTTGTAACATCACTTCCATCAGTATCATAACGTGTTCAGGTGTCAACGTATCCACAGGCTTCCCTACAGTAACTGTACCTTCGGTAATAATACAACTAAATTTGTCTCTAAGACCCTCAACTGCAAACAGTTTGTTCAATGGTTGAATCCCGTGGCTACTAAAATAATATCTAGGTGCGTGCTTCTTTATATCTGGACTCTTATTAGCTTCATGTTTCGTGCGTCGCCGTGCAACTATCCAATCCTGGAGATATTTTAAAACAGAAAATGTGTTATATAACTGTAGATTTGTGCCAAGCACTTTATAGCCATTATAATAAGATAAAATGTCGTTTCCATTAAAACCCTTGAATACAGGCATCTTTAGTAAATCTGCTACTTCATCCTTGGTAAATCCATAATATTCAGAAAAACCATGAATTTCTAGGAATGGACAAATAGAAACATTGTTCGCGTACGGTGTTATAGTTGTTGACAATAAACCACAGGCGTTAATCAATGCACCTAATACCTTCTCATTACCTTTTAGAACTCTACTGAGCAGTTCCCCGATATACCGAATGATCTTCTTTACGTACGCTAGTTCAATACTTTGTGATCCATGTAGCAACTTCATAAGAGGAGCGTCAAATTCTTCTATTAATATCAGCACTCTTTTATTGAATTGGATGTACAAATATTTTATTAAGTCGTTTAAAGAAAGTCGCAAATCATCTTCATCTAATTTCAAGGTAATTGGTTGACCTTCCTTATCCAAATCACGTTTCTTACCCTTAAGAAACAAATTAAATTTTGCCCTATCCCGTTCAGATAAATGGCTTTGTTTGTCATCACCCAAATACCCGTGCCGTTCATATGTTTGACACAGACTTTCTTTGAGTGTCTTAATAAACGCGTTCCAATTATGAGGCGAAATATCCTTCAAGCTAAAGAAAATTACTGGATGCTGACCACAATGTTGGTAGAAGAATAGTCTGCTCTCGCATGTTCCATTTTCCAAATCGTCGTCCATGTGCTTTGTAGGACAGGTGCAGCTGTAAATTTGCAAGTGCTTGTTTCTAATAACGGTCTTGAATAGTTTGTAATTTTTTGGTGGAGTTTTGTTTTTATCTTCGACCCATTTTCCGGCTACATTCTTTTTCAAACAGGTAACGATATTTCCTTGTTCATCCACATCTGGTTCACAGAACACCTTCAAGGTATTCATGATTACTGATTTACCAAACCGACTAGGTGCTGTAATGAGAATTTTCTTTGCCGATGATTTTTCGTTTAGACTTCCTCGAAAAAATTTTTTTATAAATAGCGTTTTGTCAATAAACGCATTAGACGTAAGGAGAAGCTCCTCAAATTCTTCTGATTCTATAAGACAATCTTTCTGAAAATTTGAAAGAAACATTGCTAATAAAGAAATTAAGATCAACAAATTAACTTACATTGTCGTCAGAATTACTTTGCCCATTCCCTTCAAGTCCTTGGGCACCAGCTCCTAGAACCTCTACACCTCTGTTTTCGGTTGTTACATCCATCTGGTTATACAATAGGACACAATATATTAAGTTAAGACCGGGATTAACAAAATTTATAAAGAAATTTAACAACATACTAAAATTTATACAAAACTTACATTTTCACTTATTCCGGACAGAGTTTCCAAGTCTGAAGAAATCGCCAATCTAGTTCTTTTACAAGGGGGCTGGGCCATTTATCTACAATAACAACAAGATTAACAATAAAAAATTATAATTAATCGTAATAATAATAATCAGTCAGGTTTATAAATGTGGTTTATAAATATAAGTAATTAAAATATGTAAAAAAAATAATCTGTAATGATAAGATCCTCAAACGGATAAATCAATGCTGAAAGAAAAAAAAATTAAGTAGCCCTTTATGATCAAGCTACAGAGTGATAAACAATGACTGAATCTGTTGGTATTAAAACAATCGAAAAATATCGACTTTTGTTTGCGGCCAAGTTGTAAAATCTGGACAAACCGTAAGTCACAATATTCGGGCGTGAATGTTCGTTCAATTAGGTTATCTCACATTGGGGATTTGAAAACACGATGAAAGGGAAAAAGGTTAGAAAGTCACAAACCCTGTCAAACAGTTAAATTTGACAACAGGAAATGTATTTATTCACAAAATCAATTGGTAATTAACTGTTTTCTAACTTTTAAAAAGTTTGAAAGTGACAATTACTCACTTTCACTCCCATTCCCTGGGTACATCGGTCAATCGGTCAGTAATAATAAGAAAAAGACGTCTCGTCGGTAATGAGACGTACATACCTAGCAGTTAGTAATGGTCATTCTTAAATTGTGCAGGCACGGGCAATATGTTTATTAAAAAACTAAACAATTGTAAATTTGATGTGAATTTGTTAAGTAATTTAATAAACGATAATATTATAATAGAGTTAGTTAGATTTTTACCTATTTTTTATTAAACTATTTATTACTTAGCAGAGGTACAAATTTCATTCAAAGTTGCAGTGCCGCCAACAGATTCAGTCATTGTTGATCACATCGAAATATCAGTAACCTCCTTATTTCTTTTTAAATGATGGAGGCAAATATTTTTTAAATAAATAAATAAAAAAAAAATGACCAATACTAAAGAGAACAAAATTGTAGCAGAATATTATACACCATTAAAAACAAGACAACCATCTGAACTCCAGCAATTCAAAAATTGTTACAAATCTTTTACTCAAGATAAAAAACTAAATATACCAAAAAATATCAAAATGAGAAATCGTAATTTTGCCATTGAATACCTCAATTCTACCGTAAATAAAAAACTAACAAAGACAGATTTTTGCAAATCTAAAAGTATTTCCAGAAATTCCCTTAATATGGGACTAAATTCAGTTGGAATTAAGATTGCATGTAAAACGAGAACAAACGGGAACAAACCAGAGCAATCCGGAACAAAAGAGAACAAATCGGAACAATTGGGAACAAAAGAGAGAAAAAGCAAAACAAAAAATAAAAAAATATTCGATAATGTAGAACACAAAGCAGGTAGTCGTAAACATATAAGTTTAGATGAAGAAGCAGATGAATTAATTAGTAAATCTTTAGAAACTTTTCAGTCATAAATGGACAAACTAGTTTCATACATTCCCAACGATGAGAAAGAAAAATGGAAAAAAGATTTAAAACCTATAGACAGATTAGAAGATGGAGCAAAAATAGTTGGTTTCAAACAAGAAGTTGTAGATAAATATATTGCAAGAAAAGCAGCTAATTTATTCCTTGAACAATTAATTAATTATGACAGACTGTGAACTAGAATCCGCTAATAATAAAATAGATGAATTAGACAACTACAATAATTATGATCCTGAATTAAGAAACAAAACAGTAGTAATACCATCAAACATCGATGATGTAAAGAAAAGAACCCTGAAAATATTTGAAAGACATACTAAAAATATGAGAGCAATAAATGAAAAAACTCAAAAATTGTAAATTAAATGGAAATTCAAGAATTTAAATATATTCAATGAAGAATATCCAAAATTCCGAAAAAAGTTTTCAAGTCTCATTCAACAAGTTAACAAATTAAAAATTATTATTTTTGTTCTTATGTTTATTATCGTAATTGTAATTATTGTTTTCTTAATTTATTACTTCAACACTAATAAAAAATAGCGATTTATTCAACAATGTCCATGAACGTACCTAATACGTGTCCATAAGCTAATGTATCTGTATGTAGAATTAGGTAAAACGTATCTTTTATCATCTTTCCAACTTAGAGACTTTTTCTTTACTTCTTCAGCAGTAAATATATCATGTTTATGACTCCTGATCACTTTCTGTCTATGGAAGTATTCTTTTTGATTAAACAAGCAATTTTTGTAATCTTCAAAACTTATTTCTTTCTTCAATACTGCTTTTTTGATACGTTTTAATTTTTTCGAAACAGAATTTTCGGTTCTGTAACTGTACATTTTTGACCTTAAACCTATGCATTCCAATTCATCTTTGAATTTCCCTATTACTTTCTTATTTTTATCAGAATATAATGGATGATCCTTTGGATAATCAGATGTATCAAAATAGTCGGGATTGTTTTTGATAAATTCATAGAAATCGACATTTTTAATCTCATATATAAAGCTATCAGTGTCTCCATAAAGAAGTTTTACGTTTTCATTAAATTCTTTTTTAATTACATTGTAATGGAAGTTATACATTAACAATTTCGATCGATAAATCTAATACAGCTTGCCCAATATAAATTGGTTTATTAAACAATATTTTTGTTTTAAAATTGTGAACTGCTGCCAGGTGTTTGCTAAATATAGTTCTGTGTTTAAAATTAGGTTTGTTTATCGCTTTTTGTAATTTTTCTTCATCACAATATAATTTAATATTTTGTTGGTTTCTAACAGATTGCATAGACTTACCATATGGGGCATTAACCATTAATTTCCAGAAATCTTTTTCAAAATCATTTTTCGCCTTTTGGATGTCTTTGTTCAGTATTAAATTTTACATATGGTGCTATGAAATTTGACTGAGTAAATTTTATACCTCTGTGAAACTTTGTTATTCTAATACCTAAATTTTTGTAAAGTTTTAATGTTTCGTAATGAATTATATAATTTTTCTTATCATAGAAATGACAAAGTAGTTTTTCTACTTTTCCGCCCGGAGGAATTCTATTTTCCGGGGCTAAAGGGAGATCATTGAATTTGTTATGAATAGCTAAGTCTACTGGAAATGCTAAATCGACTTCCAAAACATAACCCGTATCACTATCTGATACCAATATACCGTCGACATTTTTAATTTCATCACAAAAGTCTTTTTCTGGTAATTTCTGAGATAAAGCCCATCCATATAGATTACTAGCATCTATATAGATAATCTGAGTATTTTCATCTGCTTGCTTTTCATACCTGTTACTACACTGTGAAATACCTCCTCTAATTCCCCTTTCAAAAAACAAATACATTTCATAATCAGTTAATAATTCCAACTCCACTGAAGTATACAGTCCCAAGCTAACCCCGGCGTTGTATAATACCAAACAGGATCGAGTCCCTAACTCTTTTCCAAACATAAGTCTCTAAAATTTTCAAATACATCAGTTAACAGCAAAACATCTAGTTTTAAGGGTCCTCTAAACGGTGCTGCGATTCTAACTCTGCCCCTTCTTTTATAATAAGCGGCAACCCAAAGTACAAGAATACTATTTCACAAGAGTTTTACCAGATGATACAATGATATTACTAAGACGTACTGACTTAACGCTGTCTCAAAAAAAACCGTCTCTCTCACTCTTATTGTTAGTGTGAGCTAGTTTGTTAGGTCTCTTCAAAAGAGCCTCCACGCTGTACCACCAAGCTTTCTGCGACCTTTCCTTTACCTGGTCGCGACACCTAAATTCGGCACCCAACCTTATCAGGTCAAAACGGATTATTACTTGATCCTTGGAAAGATATTTAATTATTCTTAGAACATTTGCATTTATGTGACCGAAGCTTGAAAGAACTTTATAGTAATACTTTAATACTTTAACTGATAAAGATTTAAATTGTATTAGGAATAATGTATATACAATAAAAGACAAAAAAATCAGCTTACTTTACCAAAAAATACAGTGAAAATTGATACTTTGGAAAATTTTAAACCTCTAAATTAAACGAAAAAAAAAACCTTCATATTAATTATCCTCTTATTGAGCGCTACAATAATCTTAAAAATTATTAGTAATTTGTTTAAGACAGGTCTTTCGCAACTATGGGTCGCGACCCCAATAGGGGTCGCGTAGCAAAATTCTGGGGTCACGAGAGATTTTAATGTCAAATATTCATATGTAGGTATATGTATATTGTTACCTAATAAATAAACCATCTAAAAATATTTATCTTTCTGTTATATTTATATGAGGTCGCCAATCGCCAGCAAACTCGCAATCATAAATGGGGTCGTGAATGAAAAAAGTTTAAGAAGCCCTGGTTTAAAAGAAAAATAGAAATTTATGTTTATAACATTATAATAAATAAATATAAATTTTATTTATTTTTATTTTTTCTTTTACCTACAAATAATGCTCATACCTACATCAGAAAGTCACCTTACGCAATTGAAATTTATTAAAATCTATTAGCAATTGAGACAAATCAGATTTTTAGTAGACAATGCCACCCAATAATAACAATTTTATAGTTTAGATTTTTAATTAAAACAACAAATATCAAAAGTTTTATTTTTCAAGTTGAATTAAGAGGCAGGTAGGTATTGTATAACAATTTTCATAGTTGTTGTAGAGATACACAAAAAAGAGAATTTACACCTGTTGAAGATGAAACATTTTTAATTATTAATTTAAGTAAAAATTACGAATTGGCAGATTTCTTTTCCGCCGTGAATCTACCAATTCAGGTAATAATGCTCCCATATAAAATTTTGTTAACTTTTGTAACATTTGTTCACAAAAAGTTTCGTCTTTCAAGATAACTTCAATGTGCAGCCCTTTTTCGGTGTAGACAACAAAATAACATTTTTTTATGTCTGTAACCATCATCTGTCCTTGCACTTGGTACATATACATGTTATTATTTTTCAATTTTAAATTTTCGTCTACCATCGATAAAAAGGTAATTTTTTTGGATAAAACAGCTTCTTCTGGTGTCATATTTCGCGCACTGACAGGACACTTTATTTCTACCAATGCTGAATTATCCTCTAAAATCCTGTCGGGACTGGCCCCCAGAAAAGGATATTCTGTTGAAACAATTAGTCCCGATTTTTTGGTTTTTTTAAGTGTCTTTTCTTCAAATAATGTAGCAGCAACGTTTTCATTTTCATGTCCATATTTAGTCGCTGAATTTCCAATAAATTTACTATACAATAAATTTTCCACAATCTTTTTTGTAGACGTTGTTTTCCTTAATACACATATACGACCAAAATTTGATGCTGTTACACGTAGCTTTCTTTCAATCATCCATTGTTCAGAAGACTGACTTTTTGTTGTTTCTTCGATTTCTTTAATATTCTCTTTTAATTTTAATAAAAATTCATTTTTTTTTGTTTCAAATGTAGACTCACTCATATCTGGAACGTCCTCTCCAACCAAACCGTAACTGCCGTCTGGTCCTGCTGATTTATTTACTTTTTTGTATACTCTTTTTTTTATGTGAGCTCTACGTTTGGCAATTTTATTACAAAATGTTTCTGTAAATTTACCTGGGCCTGCTTTTAATATTCTTTTTTGGAGAAGACTATGATAGCATCCTTTTGATGAGTTAAAGGAAAAAGCGGCACCCTTACAGCGAGTTGTATAATTACCCTTTAAAGAAAAATTAACTCTTTTGCCCCCAACAAATTTTCCAATAACCGAATTATACGATTCTGCTAAATTATTATTGACATTATGCAGCAAACTCCAGGCGTTATTTAGCACTCTTTGTAATCTAAATTTTAATTGGTCATAAAAACCACCTTTTTTCAAAAATTCTAAAACATTTTTTTCGCCGGAACTAATTTTCAACGCGCGCTTCTCTTCATTGCAGTAATATTTTTTTTTTGAGATGCACACTGAGTGATCACCAAAAACATGACGCACTCCGTTTTCAATATCGTCTTGAAGTTCTAAAACCCTATCACTAAACCGTAAGTTGCTGTTTTTAGACCAAAAATTTATAGCTGAACTGACTGCTATTCGCAGTCTTTCCATATTACTTCCTAAAATTTTTCTCTGAGTTATGTCATAAGCTGTATTATTTTTTAATTCATTTAATTTGCTGATATAATTACGCAAAACGTGATTCTTACATTCAATTTTTTGTATTTGAAACAATGGGCCATAAGGTGCACTAGTTACTAGTTTGTTATAAACGTTACTATCACCATCCCCGATTAATTTACCATAAATCAGTCCATGCATATTGATGGATTTTTGAAATCCTTCTAAAATAACATCTGATTCCATCGACGTAGAGGTACCGTTGTAATTTTTAAAACAAATATGACGAGTTGTTTGAGAATTTGGCTCTTTTTTCGATTTATCGCAAACAGTACAATATTTGTTTCGAACTCCCATAAACAAATTTTTTTTTGTTTTTGCACCGACTATACTTGCCACCCCTGATGATGCATTATAATTTGTACGGTACGATCTCTTGCTCCAAGCACCGTCAGCTATTACAGCAATTACAGGAGTTCCATCTTCGGTGACATCACCACACTCGATAGCAATTTTTTTTTCTTCTTCCGCTGCGTTTTTTATTGAATCCCACAAACTTTCATTAATATGTTGAGAAACTTTATCGTTATATTTGAGGTAAGTTGGATTCGACATAAACGGAATATCCATGGCTGAAAATAATTCTTCTGTTTGCGAATAACCGATTCCAACAGAAACTGATGCCAATACAGACAATGTATTTAATGATTCATTATCATCTGTCGTAAGTTTTTCAGTTTTATTGCAAACATTGCATTTAAAATTAAAACAACTTGCTAAGCCTATACGTGTTTCATTAACGAATACTAAATCTTTAAAAGCGCAGTCGAATCCTTGATGATGGATTTCTCGCAGTTGATTAAAAAAATGAGCCATGTTTATTATTCTTCTACCACTTGGAAGAAGAGTATCCGTATTCAAAGGAGTTTCGACTTCAACATCTAATTCTTCTAAATTTGAGTCAGAATTTTCTCTGATGTCACTAACCAAAAATTTATTTTTTAAGTTCAAAGCTACTTTACAAAAAATTAAAATACTTACAGTAATGGTTTCATTGTGTTTGCGGTTATTTGTTGGTCTTCTATAACTTTTTCATGTATTTTTTTATACTGATTTCTGTAAATGTATGAAAAAAAATATTAATTTTTAAATAAATAATTAAAATTACCTTATAAGAACCATTTTTTTCGCAATATTTTTTCTACTCTTCCTCTTAACGCTAACAGAGATATTGTTCTTGGAGTGTTTCCCCATGATATCCTGAGAAGTAAACTGTATTTTATCAAGTACTAATTTGTTTCTTAAAACTGTTTTTTACCTTTCTTGTTGAGTGAAATTTAAGTATGTCTTAAAAAAGACAGATTTTTAATACAAGAACAGTGAACACAAGAAACACAAATAATACAGAAAACAGAACAAATGCACTCGATAAAGAAAGAGATGCAAATGACTGCAAATTTATTACAAGTATCTAACCATTTGGTCCAATCCCCACTTTAGCATTTTTAAAATTCAAAGAAAAATAATTGCTAATGGGAATTCCTAGATATTTTCATTATTTAATCCCCAATAACGGCCACCTTTCCTTTACCTGGTGCCGACACCTAAATTCGGCACCAAACCTTATCAGGTCAAAACTGATTATTACTTGATTCTTGGAAAGATATTTAATTATTCTTAGAACATTTGCATTTATGTGACCGAAGCTTGAAAGAACTATGGATACTTTAACTGATAAAGATATAAATTGCATTAGGAATAAAGTATACAATAAAAGACAAAAAATTCAGCTTACTTTACGAAAAAATACAGTGGAAACAATTGAAATTTTGGAAAATTTTAAACCTCTAAAATAAACGAATAAAAAAACTTCAGCGTTAACTATTCATTTATTGAGCGCTACGAGAATCTTAAAAACTATTAGTAATTTGTCTAAGAGAAAAATAACAATTTATGTTTATAAATTTATAATAAATAAATAAATAAAAAATTTCTTTTTTTCTTTTGCCTACAAATAATGCTCATACATCAGAAAGTCACCTTACGTAATAAAAATTGACTAAAATCTATTAGCAATTGAGATATCTTTCATTAAAACGAGACGTCACTTTAAGAAAGATATTTACGATAAATAATTGCAATACCGCAAAATGAGGGGCGGTTATTTATGGTTCAATCAGTAGATAGTTTTAACAATGGGCTCTATTTACCTAAAATTCCTTTATGCATATACAATGGGAGACCCTGTACATACATAATGCATTATAATTAATTATTATATTACGAATATATTATACGTATCATATTTTTGTATTATAGAAAACTGAAATCGAAGCTTTCCCACCCTTTAAAATGTTTCATGCTACTACCATAATCTGTGTCTTTGGCGTTTTTCAATTCAATGTATCGTATGTCTTGTTGAATTCGTACGGCGATAAAGCGACATCTGGATCAAATGCTGTGAACCAAAAAAAAGATTTCTTTATTTTGTTGGATAATTGAAATAATTATAATACATTGTTTATTTTAAATTCTTTAAAGTATATCTAATTTATAAATACATTGTGAGCATGTACACTTATTTCTGTTATGAAGGTACAGTCCGTTTGTCTAAACAAGCGTCATTTAAAAAACAATAATTATAACAAAAAAACAATATATTTTATATAATTTGACAACGCACCTGTCTTTAAAAATGTATTGTACATAACATATTAAAAAATCAATTTTTTTGTTTAGGTTTTAATTACAGAAAAACGAAAAAAATGAATAAAAATAAATTTTTCTTGAATATAAACAATTTTTTAAAAAAACTAACAACGCACCTGCCTAGAAAATTAAAAAAGCTTTCATTTGATGTGTAATTATAGGTAAAACAATTAACTATAAGAGAACTATGCGAAAAAAAAGAAAATGCTCCCCTTTAGAGGACCCTTAAGTATAAATCATGCCATTCACCCAAATTTTTGATTTTAAAATGTTTCCATACTTTCACTGCATGTTTGAATTCTTCTTGAGAAATTCCTTCTTTTGTGAGCGAAGAATAAAATTTATCTATTGATGGAAGTTTTGTTTCAGAAAATTTCTCAAAAGAATCCATGTATTCATAAGGATATATTCCTTTTAAAAATAACACATCTTTTTTAAATAACACATCTAATTCATTATTTGAAAAGTATTTAATTATTTCTCTCAACTGACTTGATTCCAGATTAGATGACAAATTGTCTAGGCTACTTGCTAAAAATCTAAATGAATCGATAAATCTCAATTCGATATATCCATTATCATCCATTCTTAAAATTTTACTGAAAGAAATATACTTCTCTTCGTTATTAGGTATTAATTTCAATTGACTTTTATCTTCTCCTAGATTTTTTTATAAACAAATGACAATCGTAAGAACTTAAATTATGAAACAAAATTGGAATAAACAATGGTTGTCTATATTTCAAATTGCATTTTCTACAAGCAGCTCCCCTATATTTTCCAGTGTAGTGATCATGATCTCTTACTTTTGGATTTTCTATAGAAAACACATTTTCACAAAGATAACAAATTTTTGTTTTTTCATATACTTCTAGTTCGATATCTTTTATGGGTTTATTTTCTTTTAATAACTTATATATTGTTCTGGTATGTTCAGTTATTCTTTTTATAAAACGTTTATCACTTTCCTCTCCTCTGTAAATTTCCAATGGGAAGCACTCTTAATGTATACATTAATCCATAACCACAGGGAACATGAAATTGTGTTTTATGAGTATATGATGATTCAGGATTTGGTTCGCAGAATAGATTCAAAATCAGAATAAATGACATACGGATGTCTTAACATTCTTTGAATATTTTTAAATTTTAATACATTATCATCAGGCATGTTCGGAACACATGGTTCATTACTAAAGCACACATTTTAAAGCATCTTCAGTTCTAGCGGAGTAGTTTAAACATCTTCTACAGAAATATTTTTTGCTTCTATTTATTTCCAACTGATCGATCATTTAACAATCGACTCAAATTCTTGATCCAACAATAATGATTGTTGCCTTTATTTCCAAAGTATAGTAAGTCGATATTCATTTCATAAAATCGCTTCTTATTATGATACATACAAAGGATAAAATATTTGTTCTTCGTAACTAAACACGGTAACATTAATTTTATTATGTGATTCAAATTTAGGTATGTCCTGGATTGTTACAGGAAAATTTGTTCCTTCAAAATTTAATTCGTTTATATATTCCGGCTTATTATAATGATTCAGTCTATCTACATGTTCTTTTGCTTGATGTAAACAGGATATTACGCTGTACATAAAGCATTTGTTATCGTTGTTTTTAACATTAACGCAAGCTTTTTTATCTTTAATCCACTTGGGTAATTCTACATATGAATTTCCGCTTAAAGGTGTATATTTGTTTATATTAATGCGCAAATGATTTATATTTTTCAGAGTCCATCCAGATCCTTTTTCTTGTAATTCATCACATCTTGATATAAATAAATCCTTTTGTTCATCCTCTAAGGCGTCTTTTTCTCTTAGTATAACATTTGGTAACTGAAATTTATGTATCATTGTGAAGTCTTCATTTTCCAGCTTCATAAACTCACATTCCATCTCTAGATTGGTTTTAATATTTTTATGGAGATTTAAAGCATTTATAATTATTTTAATAGCCTTTTCTTTTATCATATCCATGTATGTTTCCATATCTAGATTATTATGTTGATATGTTAATAATCTTCCCTTAAAAGCAACCTGAACTAAAATGAAATCTGGCTCTGGATTATGTCTTGCTTGATGCAACTGCATTCGACTTTCCTTAATATACTTTCCACATTCATCACATTTGATCTTTCTTACTCTTTCTTTTTTTGGTTTAGAAAATATGGCATCATCAAACGGAAATATTTCCAAGCTCTTCTTGTTTTCTCTTTTTATTTTTAATTGCTCTTCAGCATTAATAATCTCGTTTATCAATTCTGCCTTATTGTATCTTTTAATGTATCTTATACCTAAGGATTTTGCCATATTACGTAATTCGAGCAAACGACGACTATTCAAATCATGTTTTAATTTATGCAAATGTATTCGAGTTTCCTCGATATATGTTTCACACATATCACATTTTATCTTCTTTACTCTATTTTTTTTTTGGTTTAGCAAATATATCGTCATCAAACTGAAATGTTTTTAGGTTCTTTTTGTTTTCTTTCTCTTTATGGAGGTGCATTCGGGTGCTTTTGATATATTTTCCACATATGTCACATTTGATTTTACTAACTCTCTTTTTCCTTGGTTCAGCAAATAAATCATCATCAAATGAAAATATTTCTGAATTCGCTTCGCTCACGAGGACTCTGTCCGAAGCTTTGATAATAGCTTTTATTAAGTCTGCTTTAGTATATTTTCTAATTAATATATTTGATGTCTAATGATTTTGCAATATTAAACAGTTCAACAGATAAACGAAGATTACTTAAGTTCCTTCGTTCCATTTATTATAGGAAAAAATCTATAGTAAATAAATAAATTCAATCCATTTTTATGCAAACTTGTTTTTATATGCCTTCTAAAATTAGTTCTAGTGTAATATCTACCACAATCACATAATAAACGAGTAGAATTAACTGCTTTTTTACATTGTTTACATGTTTCTTCATATTTATTTCTATGTATAGTTATAAAAATAATCTGGACATTTTATGTAATTCCAAACAAATGGAGCAAAGACTTGTCATTTATTAGAAAATTTATTCATCAAAAACTTGAAGATTAGGAAAACGAATTTTAAGAAAATCTAGTTTTGCCAAGGTTAATACGTTATTTTCATACATTTTAAATTGATTATGCATATTTTTAAATATTAATCGTTCAAAGTCATTATTTGGTTTGCTTCTCATATCGTTCAACTTTTTTTGAAACATTTGCCATGTTTCTTGGTCATCGTTATGTGATCGCGATTCATTTAATTTATTACATTTTTTTCATAAGAAATTATCTATAAACAGTGCATACTAAAACACACTGTCCCTTTTTAGGTAAAATTGTGATAAGTCTCGAGATTCAAAAAAATATGTGTGGTATAGGGAGGTGGTGATCAATTTAATGTTTATTTAATTAATTGTCAAAAAAAAAAAAATACTTGTAATAAAAGGGATCTGAGGCAATATGGGACCTACGTATTATAAAAAGTCTACATAAAATAAATGAAAAGCTAGATATCAACGTAGATTCAAGAGAAAAGAGCAATTATTTTAGAATAATAATAATATAAATAAAGCTATTAGAAGTAATTATATGATGAAGACAAATAACGTATGGAAAGAATTTTATCATCCAAGAAAAATTGAAGCGAAAAATTGACATCAGAGGGTTTTCCCACAATACGAAAGCATGGCAAATGAATTGGAGCAATTGAAAAACGATAACCTGAAACTGAGACAGCTAGTTAGTATAAATTAAGGTTCTCGATGATTATAATAAGGTAGCGCCAACTCATTCCCCATTTTTGAAATCCCGTGAGTGCGACAGAGATAGAAGTATTGAATGTTTCTATAAATTTTTGCAAAATTACATCACCAAACAGCTTGACAGTTATGTCACGCAGAGGTTATGGGTTAAGCTGTTGTGACAAAAAATAAAAAAATTCACTGCAGGGTGCAACATTTCCCAATTGCGGTATAATATAACTAATAAAGCATAGTTTTTTGCAAGAAATTTATTCAGGTATACAATTCATCTTGTTTAACAATAGTGGAAAACCTGCGTACGCAAGTACCTAAATCACTGTCCGAAGTAAAACCAAAACTCAATGTAAACTAAATGCTTAGGTACCCAAATAACACCCCAATAAACAAGAAATAACTGAAATGAAAAACTGAATATGAACAGCAACGAAACTACAAACTACGCAACAAAATGTAAGTAACTATCAAAACTGAACCAAAACCAAAGATCACAAATTCGTAATAAAAACGACAAACGATTAATATAGGTACACAACAGGAACACGAAATGTAACAAAAGTGAACCGAAAACTGGAGGTCTCTGTGGATTACTGAAAAAGAGCACCCAAAAATCTGTTGAAACGTTTGTTGGAGGTGTGCGTATGCATTCGTTTGCATACGCAGTGCTTAAATTCTATTTACCAATGTGGTCATAAATAAAATAGGTGAAGTTAATACAATTTAATTTAACTGGTACATTTTGTAGGCAGTCACAAATGAGGCAACTCAAGTCGCAAAAATTAATTTTTAAAAGATGCAAATTTTTCCGCCATTGCCCCATCTCTACTTGAGATTAACTCAAAATTAAGTGAGATGGAGATATACGTCGCAACCGTTGGCGGTACCTTAGAATGATCCAGAGCCTTAGTATAAATGGGATCGTTGACCCAATAATAAAAAATAAATTAAATTATTGACATAGATAATACTGTTACTTGAAAGTTTATGATCAAGACGTATTTTTCATATTAGACAATGATAATCAACCTTTGTTTAAAGGTAAAGATTTAGCAGAAATATTGGGTTATGAAAAATCAACAAATGCTATTATAAGTAAAAACGTAGGTGTTGATTTTAACAGAAAATTGATAGTCGTATTTTTTGGAAATATGCTGTTTTTGCAGAAAAAGAAAAATATTAATCACAAACAATTTGCTTCAATTCATGGGATTTATTGAAGAAATAACGCGATTTTAAGAACTTTTTAAAGGACAAGGAAATCTCATACGAAGAAATAGATTATAAACATGCTAAAGCAAATTTGTATAAATACATATATACAAAATGATTAAAAATTTTAAAGAATTAATAATGATGTTGAGGCAAACAATAAGGCAAAAAAAAAGTTAGGAAATATTATTTTAAATTAGAAGAATTGCTAGATAAATATGTTACACGAAAAATAATACAAGAAATTGATTTGCATGATTTAATTTACAAAACACCACAATACAACTCAAATTAAGCACCATTACACCGGACACCGTTTCGACTCTCCGATATGCGCTCCAGAAGTGTCGACCTGCGCCCGCATCTCTTGCTTCACCGTTTTTCCCGCGCTGTCACCTGTCGCTTGTCACCTGTCACTTGTCATTCTCCTACCATGACCCCGCGGTTTGACCTTCACCGTCGTCGGTACGCCCCCCCCCCTCTTGATGACCCCCTTGTTTGGCGCTCTCAGGACCCCATTGCGCCCCAGTAGTTGAACCGTCCGTAACATTCGACCATCCTGAAACAGATTAATGTCCTCATTAATTAAATTATTCCATACTGGCCAACGTCTTGCTATTTCCCCGAGAGCGCGTAGCTCTCTAGGAGATCAAGCAAGTCGTCCGCCGTCTCCGCACGCTCGCCACAATGTTCAGGTGCGTCCACCCTCATTACACTGTTATAGCCCCTAAATGAATCACTCGCCACAGTGAAGCGCCTGTTTCGGTACCCTTTCACCCCCTTCACTGCCGTGATCACATAACGATCATTGCCTAGAGCTCTAGCCACCACAATAGTCCACCAAATCTCCGCGTAAGCTTACTATTGACACCTTCGGTAGTGGTATAGGTGGATGCACGGCACCAAATCACTCCTTTTGTATTTTGGTCGCGACCTTTCTCCGTTTATCATATGGCACCTTCACCATGAGAGCTTGCTCATCAGTACCCCGTTTGCCCTCCTGCACCTGGTGTGCACATCACCTCCACCCTCATCACTACCCACCAAAATCACTCACCGCTGCCCCACCAGAAGAAAACACCAAGTCAAGGGTACCTATTTGGTGGTAGCATAAATATTCAAGCTCCACACCATTTCGGGCAGTTTATCCTCCCAGCTGGACTCGTCACCAGGAGTACAGCCCACCAAAATTGCCTCCGTAAGAGTCCTTTAGACTCTTTCCACCTGCTCATTTGCCCTGAGCGTTGCCACCGCATTTATTACATGCATCACACCTTGTGTAGTCATGAACTGCCTGAAAGATTTACAATCGAATGCCTTGTCCTTATCACTCACCACTCTCCGGGGACCAGATATGTCCCTCAATTTGTTCACCATTTCTTCAGCTCCCACCGTTCGGACAGCCCTGACTATCACAACTTCGTGAAAGCGTCGATCACTACCAGCATGTACGAATTCCTCGTCCGCTCTTTACAAAAGGCCCCAGGTGATCCACATGTACTGTGTCGAATGGTTTGTCTACCTTTTCAATTGGATGATGTTTTCTCTCCTTCTTACCATAATTTCCTTTACTGAAAGCACAATCGAGACAAGCTGAAACATATTTCCTAACAAACCTCCTCATTTGAGAAAACCAATAAGTCTTTTTAACCAATTCTAGACATCTTTCATACCCTGGGTGTCCTACCTCGTCGTGACATTTCCCCATCAAGTTAAATTTTGACATCGCTGGTACATACAATCGATCTCCCTCAAATGTTCGTCTGTAAACTCTCCCATTTTCACCTTGAATTCACTCTGCATCTGCCTGTCGGCTACTCCATTTCAGCTAAGAGCTGAAAATATGGCTTGAACCCGTTCATCTTGTAGTTGCACCGTTAGAAACCAGTTCTCCTCGTCCACCAGCATGTTCACCTCACCGATCACCGGATTCCTACTCAGAGCATCTACATGTTTCATGCGTTCACCAGGTCGATACTCTATGTGGAAATCATACTCCTGTATTGCTAGCCACCATCTTGCTCCCCTGGGGTTCAAGTCTCCTTTCAGAAAGGTTGCTCGTAGAGCCACACAATCGGTCATCAGTTTGAAGAGCACACCCTAAAACTCTGAACGGTTTCATCAGCTGCCAACGTCTCCAGGTTATAGCTGTGATAATTGTGCTCCATGAGAGTGGTTGCTCTGCAATAATAATTCACCGGTTTCGAATCACCAGTTGCTTGTCTTTGCACAATTATTCCTCCTGTGTCAAGTTTGCTGGCATCTGTATGCACCTCAGCCTCGTCTTGCTGTCGTACAAGGCTACTATGGGTCTCTCGCTCAGTGCCTGCTTTAACTCCTAAAATCTTCCTCCTGTTTGTCTCCCCAATCAAACACCACATTTTTCTTGGTCAGATCTATCAAGGGTCTCACCTGGTGCACCTGAGTAGACCGAGAAAAAGCCCATATTGCTTCTGTTTTCCTTAGCCCTGGTCAAACTCCTTCTGCCAAAATTTCATGCCCAAAATACTCCAGTGAGTTCTCCAAAAGATGCATTTCTCCAAGTTCAACTTAAATTCGGCGTCTCCAATTAATTTCAACACCTCAGCTAACAGCTGCATTCCTTCTTCCACCGTCACCGTTGAAATTAGCAGATCATCCATGTATACCAGCACCTCCTAGACGGCCTAACATCTTGTTGAACGCTGTCTTATGCACCGATTCGGAATCCATAGACACCGGGTGGAAACCCTGTGCCAAACCAAGTGTTGTATAGTAACATTTCCCCGACATTTTACTAAGTTGATCTTCCACCAGTGAGAGAGGATATCTGTTTTTCACCGTAATTTCATTCAACGCTCTGTAGACCACACAAAGTTTAATATCTCCGTTCTTGTTTGACACCACAACATTGGGACTCCCATTATCTGATTCGCTTTCCCTCACCACACCTGATTTCATCAAACCTTCCACCTCATCTTTCACTTTCTGTTTTTCGATCTCTAATTCAATTAACCCCAAACCACCCTGAGCACCCACAAGACACCAGGAATTGGTCTACTGCAGTTCCACGAACTTCGCTCACTCCGATGTATCCAAAACACGTCAAATAGGAACTTCCACTCCATTAGCCACACGGTCTTTAAATTACCATGCACCAAGACACTCACCAGTTTCGTCTCCCAGATCCGTTACTACTAGGATGGTTGTCTTTATGTTATTAGAGAGCAGCACACACACCCTGTTACTAACACGGACTCAGTGAGCATATTCTCCACCATTATCATCATTTTTGGATCAGTATTGGTCTCTTCACCAATCGTCCTGTCCGTCTCGCACCACTTCGGTTAAAGTTAGGTCCCTAAACGCATCGCTAAGTCGCGAAAGCTCCGCTACACTCAAAATGCTATCATTTGGCACCGATTGTCCTAAAATAAGATCAATATTAGTAGCTGTTTTTTGCATCACCAATGCCACCAATTCTATGTTGTAGTCGACGGCCACTTCAAGCCAATCAACTAAACCCAATTCACCATTTCATTAATTTTAAGTCGACAGCTACTCCACGCTAATCGACTAAAGCCACCAATCCACCAGTTACAATCAGTGGCCACTCCATGTCAGCTAACTAAAACAGACCCACTAAATCACCAATTCTAGTTAATGGAACTAGAACTAACTAAAAATTCGACAACCAACTTGTTAGTTACAGTCAGTGGTCACTCCATGCCAACTAACCATGACTTACACAGAAATTCACCAGTTGTAGTTAGTGGCCACTCCATGCCATCCAACTAAAACCCACCCACCAATTCACCAGTTATAGTCAGTAGCAACTCCATGCTAACCAACTAAATCCCACACAACAATTCACCGGTTATAGTCAGTAGCAACTCCATGCTAACCAGCTAAAACCCACACAACAATTCACCGGTTATAGTCAGTAGCAACTCCATGCTAACCAACTAAATCCCACACAACAATTCACCGGTTATAGTCAGTAGCAACTCCATGCTAACCAACTAAAACCCACACAACAATTCACCGGTTATAGTCAGTAGCAACTCCATGCTAACCAACTAAAACCCACACAACAATTCACCGGTTATAGTCAGTAGCAACTCCATGCTAACCAACTAAAACCCACACACCAACTCTAGCCCAATCCGCAGCACAAGTTTAGAGATAACCAACACCGTAACCTCTACCACATGTCACCCATATCACCGTAACCTCTACCACATGTCACCCATATCACCGTGACTCCTACTTCGAGAGTAAATCGTTGTACAACCCCCATACAATTATTAACACCTAAGTGAATAAACATGAACCTCCACATGTGAGGGAAGACTGTGAATTATGCAGGAAATGGTGTTCGCACTCTCCTTGTTTTTTCCACTTTTCACCAGTATTCTGAATTATGCAGGAAATGGTGTTCGCACTCTCCTTGTTTTTTCCACTTTTCACCAGTATTCTGAAAATAAAACATGAATCTACCTCCTTCACCCTCCCAACTTCTCCACAAATGACCCGTCATTATATTACCGAGATTATCATGTGATCATTTGTCACCACACCCTCTAGTCATTTTCTATCAGCCATGCTGATGCGGCTATGTTTTTCGTCAGGAACAAAAACCGAAACCACCAAAATCCACCCTTGTGACGTCAGGTCACTTATAACGTGTCAAGCCGTCATTTATATTCCCACACCTTTGTTTGACACCGTTGGGGCTTCCAGCTATGCACGTTTTTTTTTTTTCATACCCTTTTCTCCGGTTGTTTACGCCTGTTGCTATTTTTGCTAGTCAAACTCCATTAACAATTTATCACCCCAAGTTGAAAACGTCCTCCAAGTAATCTACATCCACCACCGAGTCGTCCAAGCTCCAGGCTGCTGTTGGCCGTTTTCGTGCACGTCATCGTGTCATCCATTTTTCCGACCACACCCTGCCGAATCACCGAATCACAAATACCCACACAAAACGCCAAAATTTCGAGCCGAGTCTATCCCACTTCTGATCTGTTACACGAAAAATAATACAAGAAATTGATTTGCATGATTTAATTTACAAAACACCACAATACAACTCAAATTAAGCACCATTACACCGGACACCGTTTCGACTCTCCGATATGCGCTCCAGAAGTGTCGACCTGCGCCCGCATCTCTTGCTTCACCGTTTTTCCCGCGCTGTCACCTGTCGCTTGTCACCTGTCACTTGTCATTCTCCTACCATGACCCCGCGGTTTGACCTTCACCGTCGTCGGTACGCCCCCCCCCCTCTTGATGACCCCCTTGTTTGGCGCTCTCAGGACCCCATTGCGCCCCAGTAGTTGAACCGTCCGTAACAAATAGGAAACTAACGTTGACATAATTATAAAATTAATGCTAATCCATTTAACCTGTTTGACTTTATAAATAAAAATAACTACTCCTATAAAATTAATTTGAGTACGTGGTTGGTTAACCGATATATGGTTTACGTTATTTAAAAGAAAAATATAATAATAACAAATGATCTTTTATGCTTTATACAATATGGAATTTACGCGATATTAAGAAAGATTTAAAGAAAATTTTAGAAAACTATAAAATAGAATACCAAATAATAAATTATGATAAGATTAAAAATGAATTATCATATTATAAAAAATTGATAACAAAATATATTATAAATGTTTCGCCAAATAATTTAAATAAAACAATATGGATTTTATTGAGTGTTCGTAATATTAAATCCCTAATAATAACATTAAATAGAAAAACGGATCAAGAAATTAAAGAATATTATATTACTTTATTTATTTTTATATTTTATTCATATTTGGAATACACTAAAAAGTTTTATTTGAATATAGGAGAATCACTCGAAAAGATAGTCAAATAAAGCAAACTGAAACGATAATTGAAATTAACCCTTTTCTTGGCAAAAATAATTTAACCACAAAAAAAAAATATTTATGGGCTATTTTAGCTTCAAAATGATCTTGTAGAGCAAGAAACATTAAATTTTTAAAAAAATTGTTAATTGTTTTGAAATTACAGATATGTCGACTGGAGGATACATTGCTAGGTTTACTTACAACACGCTCTTGTATCTTTCAGTTTACATTGCCTTGTTTTAGGCACTATAGAACGTCCATATTGAGAGATACAAAAAAAATTGTTATGGTTATTATATTTATTTGAAAAATAACAAAAATGTAATAATTTGTGATATTTTAATTGAATAATAATAAAATAAAAAACAAAATAATAAAAACAAAAAAAATTTCTTAAAATACAAATAATAAAAAACAAGAATAAAAAAATAATAAAAAACAAAATAATTAAAAATAGTAATTCTAAAAAAAACAAATAAAAAATTAAACATTTATATTTTTGACAACATAGTGTTGTTTGTGCTTTAGTTTAGTTTTGGCCTTCTTCACTGCCATTTTGATTTTAAAAAATACATATACTTGTATATTTAAAAAATGGTAATATGCATTACAGTATACAAAATATAGCATTTTGCTATTTTGGCAAAATATCCTGCAGAATTCAGACAAAGTTCTTTCTAATCTTGGCACTGTATCTTCCAAGATACATCAATATTTTATTACGAACCAAGTAGTGTATCTTGAAAGATACATATTTCTATGGCCGCCAACCTAGCAGTGTGTACTACAGGATACATAATTTTCAAAGGGCCCAATTATTTTCTTTTTACGTTTAAAATTTCAATTTGTTAACGCAAACTTATTTGTTTGTGTATGTATTTGTCGTACTGAGTAAAAAATACGTTTCAAATTTATAGTAAATAAGAATAAATAAAAAAAACTTATCAAAGGTACGTTCAGACAAGAGCTCTAGGCAGCCATGTTTGTCACTTCAACACAAAGATCGTTACAGAATTCTTATTTTACGGTTAATATTATTTTTAGCGCCATCATTTGATAACATACGAATGCCTTAAAGCATTTAGTTTGTTATTTTTGTACAAGATGGCGCAATTACTTAAAAAAAAAAATTTTTCAATATGTATCTTATAAGTAATGATCGGATACAAGGAGGGATTTGAAGGGCACGCTCATAGGCGCCGCACTAATCGCTTTCAGCGGGTACGATCGACAAGGTTGCAGGATTCTTCTTTCGTTAATTAATTTAATTTAACAATTTAATATTTTATTTAAAAGCGAATTATTAATCAAAAGTTAGCGTAAAACACGAATTTACCCTGCTCAAAATAAAAACAATTGTAAGTGTTCGAGATCTACGCTTATGACTTGTAAGCACGTCATTACTATCTCAATCGACCAATTCAAGTTTCAAGGTTTTTTCGCTTGGCGAGTGCGACTAGTTAGCTAGACGGCTGCACAGTGTTTTTTGTTCCCTCATTGGATCCGCTTATTACTTATAAGATACATCGTCAAGAAGAGGGTTAAGAGAGATGGTTAAAAATATTATTAAGTTAATAGTATAATAGTTTTATAGCAAAGATTCGGTAATAAACAATATAACAACATTGTGGTAAAGACATGTTTTCATTATAATTTAATCGATGATCATAATATAAACAGATAACTAACTCATCTTTGATAACCTAAGCACAACAAGTTGTCCTTAAAAAAATCCAACTTTTAGATTACTTCAATATTTTTTTTTTGGAATGCAACTAACTAACATTGAGTGAAATTGTGTTGTTGATAGAATAAGTAGGTACAACTTACAGTACGAGTCAGCTTTAAGCAGATATTTTCTCTGCGATACTTAAAAACCTTACGAAAACACAAATTCAGAAAAGCAATTTTGCCTACCGTACAAACAACACGTGTTACAACTTCCCAGTGATAACAGTATAATAAATGTAATTATTCTAGTTATTAAGTACTACCATGTTTTGGACGCGAAAACAATGTTTTTCTTTTATGACATTGAAAAACGATTACAATACCTATAAAAACCACGTTCGTGGGTCAGGATTCAGTTATTTGATTTACTTCAATTTTAGACACAATCGTTGAAAATGAACATAATGTCAGACGAATTGCATTTTACTTATAACATTTAATAAATAATATTGACTTACCTATTAACAACGATTAAACACCTATGATCCACCGTAGAATAACCTGTAATGCACTGAAAATTGTTAGTGTTAACGGTCAACGCAACAGACAAGTAAAAAGGCAAACTGAATTATCGACCGAAACAGCGCCGCGCGCGCTCCTGGTCTAGATGGCCCCATCTACAGTAACTATATGCATACAGTAACGCAACGTCCGCCATATTTGGAGTAAAAGTTCTGGCGGGAACATTCAAATTTCTAAATGCTAATTTTACTCAGATTGCGAACAAGTTGACACTATAAAAATACGCTCTACTGTGTTTTATGCAGTGTGATCCATTTGTATCGAATAACTTGGATATACAGGCTGTCCCAACATCGGGATACAGCCTTCTACTTTGGAAACCCCAATTTTTTTTAGCATATCTGAACTCTACGTATAATTTTGCGTATTTTTTATGTAGCACACACTATGTCGATTTTCAGTTTTTTTTAAGGCGTGATCTATTTGAAATAAATAAATTCTTTAAAAATTCAGGGATTTTTTAACCTCTAATTTATTGTCCAAGGTCAATAGTGAAAACTCATTATTGACCAAAGTAGAGAAAAACAACTTCACAACCTCTTAACAAACTAAATAATGGTACCTTAGTGGAAAAAAATTATTAAAATTTATATATTATATTTTTCAATTAACAAAACATACAATATACACTTGTATTTAATTGTGACCGCAATTATACATATTTTTTTTACAATATACCAAAAACTATTTTAAATTAATCCTCATTGCCATGCTCCGACTATCTTTTCCAGTTGATGTAGTGGAAAATATATGCGTGATCTTACATACAATTTTACAATTTTCTTTAATATTTCATGACAATTTGGAATAGTCGGCGCAGTGTGCATATTATATACATGAGATAAAAAGTTATCTATCTAATGTTAGCCTATTGCTTATTATTTGATTTTCAAATATTCTATATTCTGTCTCAACCTTACAAATATAGTGGAATAAATCTAAAGTAGCGAAAACTAGCGCATTCTCCTTAAATTCTTTTAATTTTGTAAATAAATTTAAACTATTTATTTCCTTGGGATCCGTTTGTACTGTTTTGTAGCAATAGTTTTGTAGTGAGTAAAATTTTTCTTAATTTTTAATATAATTGTATATAAAAGATAATAGATTGATGACTGGATATCAGATTTAGTTTCAGCTACAAAATTATTATTTTCATTTATAATTTTATCCATTTCATACATTATTTCGTCTTCAATCTGCTCATGAGGTTTACTTAAAAGATTATTTAAATCATTACAGTAACTTATTAAGTCATTGGATTCACTATCACTATAACTAGTTTTCTTCAATGATGATTGAAACTGTGATAAGCATACTAGTCTCAGTGACACTTTAAATAGTCGAGCATCTGGAATTGGTTGTCGCTTTCTAATCATCGAAAAAGAATTTTCAATCGGATCCTGGACTAATCTGCCGATCATGACATATTTGTAATTATATTCTTCCAAATAAGTTTTCTGAAAATCTAAAGCTGTTTGTGTGGCCATAATTACACCTGTTTGATATGGTTTCCAAGTGCCATTCACTGTAATGCAGTGAATAAAACAATTCTTGTATAGATATTAAAAAATTTATCGCTTCCGTGTGTTTTTCTTCATTAGTCGGATCGAATGCGAAGGCGTGATACCTTCCCGTCATGAATTTGAACCATTTTTCCATTTGAGTTAAGAACCAGGCTGTTGTCTGATGTTCTGGATTTAACTTATTTCTGATTATATAATAGGATATAGCTGCTGCTACATCATGGCTTATTAATGCCACACTTAAACTAACGTTCATCTTATCAAAATGAGAGGGGTTAAGAACACTTTCTTTTAATCGTGGGCATAACTTTATTACATCACCCTTTTCAATCTCAAATATATGTTTGATTGGTTCAATACTCACAAGGTTGGAAGGTAAACCGTATCTTTCTACAATTGCATCATGTAAAATGAATTTATGACCTTTTGTGAGGGCACCAGCTATATTCTTAAATACATGTACTGAATCCGGTGTAAAAAATAATTTATCATTAGGTAAACACGGATGTTGGATGAAGTTCCTGATTTCAGTGAGTTTTCCAGCAGCCAAACCTAATTTCTTCCACAAACACCGATTTTGAGGACCCATGTCTGAAATTGTAATATTTATTTCATGGCATTTTTGGATAATTGTAATTATAATACTATATAATTCATCAGCACTGATTGAGTTTCCAGAGAATTCATAATGAGCCTATAATTTGTTTCCATCTTGATGATACTCCTGCTAACATAAAGACTAATCCATGTGTGGCCAGCTGATTCGATAAATCCTTGCTATCAGATGTGCCAATTGTAGGTCTGCCAACTACCATTGATAAAGAATTATCATACTGTGATGGCCATTTCGTCGAATATTAATACTGCGTGTCGTCTTTCTTCAGGTTTAAGATTTTCCATCTGCAAAAAATGTTGAAAATTGTGAACATGATTTACATTTAGTCTTTGCTTAAAGAAATTGAAATAGTTAAACTACTGACTAGCCACTAAGAATTTATATGACCAATGAACAAGAAATAAACAGATTAACTATAACAACTTGCCAACACCAAGAAAATACTAACTCTTAGCTTTAAAATTTGTAATACATCATCCAGGATACCTGGTTTGAATTTCAAATTCCTCAAACGATGTTGAAGCGTCCTGATGCTTGGATAAGGCAACTTCTGATTTAGAAGTTCCTTGTACCCTTCAGTAGTTCCACAAGCCATATATAACTTCAACCCCCTAGTTATTGTGTCATCTGACCACATTGTTCCTCTACGTTTGTCCGTTTCTAAAAACTCTAGTTGATCCAAATTGAAAATTTTTTCAAGGTTAGTAGCGTTAATAGCGGCATTTTCGGGATAATGATTTCACGATTTTTCTCAAAGAAGCCACCAGATCTTCGGTATTTTCCAACGACGTCGACGTTAATAGCTCATTATCTAATTCGTCATCATCATTCAAACAATTCAAAAGGGACTCTTCATGGCTCGCATCATTGTTAGAATATTCAGTATTTTCGTAAGACACATCAACGGAGACAAGTCATTTTTTAATAATTAGTAGTTTTTATAATGTAAGATTACCATTTGAAGAATCTTTTAAAGTTGAACTTTCTGCCGCAGCCCCCTCATTCTCGTTTGTCCTTACTAGTTTCGCACACATGACAACTTTCTCGCATTTTCTCTTGATCCCGGAACTTGTGCTATGTAACACATCAGGGACAGCAAAGAAATTGCTTCAGCAATTTCTTGCCATCTAACCTTGCACTTTCAAATTGTTCCTCCGAAAAGTGCACCTATAATTATCTTAAATGCTTCCAACTCCAACTCTAATATACATACCTCACAAATTCGGGCTTCATTATGTAAATTTGGACGAGCAATTAAATCAAGCCAAATTTGTTTCCTTTCCGCATTGGTAGGAATCTTAAATAGTCTATAACCTTTTGCGACATTGTTTTTACACGAATTATGCGGCATTTTCACTTTTATCACAATTTAATCAAATCAACAACACTGGTCGAAACTCTTACGACGAAGAGCACAAAAAAACAGGAACAGGCCCACGAAAATTTTACACGCCAAAACGCAAAACACGTGTTGCCTCTGTGACAGGATGTTTAGGAAAAATAAATATATTTCCTAAGATAACTTTTAATAAGTCCTTTGGTTAAACTACGTTATCTGGCCGAGAGGGCAATTCTGATACAAAACAATTAAATTTATATTTTTGCGTAGGATCCATCCCTTGTGATGGTGTAATAGAGGGAACAATTGTTTTTGGGTAATTATGCAGTCATTGAAAAGAATCGAGATTAAATAGAAAAAGTAAATTTAATTAAATTAAGTATAAGTTGGAGATGTGACAAATTAACAATTATCGATTAATTATATTAACACTGTTGGTGGGTAGAATCTTAATTAAAATATTAATAACAAAAATTCAATTCTTAAACAAAACTTGGGAGCAAGTTTTGTTAAGATCTTATTCCTTCTAAAATTAATAGAATTACATAACGAAAATTTAAATAAAATAAACATTTTACAGATTTGATGATTTTTGTCTTAGAACTAAAAATCTTAATCTTCGCTAATCATTAACTTTTTCCTTTCCTTTAAAGTTTCGTGATATCGTTGCATGTTACGCATTGAGTTGTAATTTTAAATAAAATCATCAAACTGTTGTTCAGTTTTTCACTCCAGACGGAACGTCTTATCTGTGTTTATTTTACTTTCAGTTTTAATTTATGAAGTCGGGAGCGACACTAGCACGAGCTAATCATGATACTTGATTTTACGATGAACGTCTTTATCACTTTTTCCAAAAGTAATTGAAATAATTTACATTATTATTAACTGCTATAATTTACCAAGTAGTTTATTAAAAATTACTCAAATAATTTAGTAAAACGAATAATAAACGTGAATTTTTCCCCGTAGTCCACAAAGTCCAATTTACTCAATAATTATTATAAGCTACATTTTAATTTAATAATTTTGAAACTTTAACCAAAAATTCATAAACAAGAAGAACAAACAAAATTATGAAAATCATTTTAGACGAACAAGATTAAGGCCAATCGTTAGTACTCACAGCAAAACATCTCGAAGTTCAGCTTCGGGACTTAGTGCAATTTGGAGTAGATACTGGAGGGTATCTTCTTCAGGAACTTAACTGACACTTGTTACACTTTTTAGGTGTTTTTTAACTGTCGGAAAAACTGTGTTTTTGGTAGCTCCCGTAAATTTTATAGCCTTTCACCCACTCTTTTGGGTGGATTATTAAGATGGTATCTTGTTGTTATTGGCCAAAATATTTAGGTCAAGACGAAGAAGTTTACTTGTTCATCTTTGATTGGTGGTCGCTAATGGAACACCTGATTGTCTTGCAGTGATTTATGGACACAAGTGTCCATAATCACTTGCTGATAACGTATAATAAATTAGGATTTGATAAACAAACTGTTTTGGACTAAGTAATTTAAAATAAACAATTTTATGACTTTAGGTGTCATATTGATGAGATTTATGTGATAAAGCAATTAGCTCGGCGCGCTTTGTCTTTTGATAAAGCGGCTTAAAAATGTTGTTGCTTGTTACATGCACTTGCCACGTCCATTTGGTTAACGACATTGGTTGCTTTTTGCAACAATTATAATAAGTTGTTAAAATTATTTATAAACATTTTTAAGCCCTTCACACCTCCCGTGAAAAAGTCGTAACTAAAAAGTGAGGTTAATTCAAAATTGTCATTTTTGGGGAGAAAACTAGGGAAAAATAAAAAGTAACTAGTTAGGTCGCCATATTTGGAGTAAAAATCATTCTCTCTCTCTCTCTGACTCATTGGAACATTATGCAACCTTGCGATACTGTATTCTTTTAGTTACTGTAGTACAGTCGTTTTCGAATGAAAGATCTTATAGTGTCTGTCCTAATTTTCTTATTTATTAAAAAATGAAATTCGTTTCGCATGCTACGCACTAGTGTACATAACAATTATTGTATCCAAATTAAATTTATTTTTTAAAGGTAAACACGCACGTAATACGCTGAATACGCTCGATCGTGCAGCGCTTAAATTTGATAACGAATAACGCATTTTGACTTCTGAGCGTTTTTATTAAACAGAAAACGGTCGATGGTCGAGCGTTGGTATCCTTCAAAAATACGCTGATACATCGGCCTACTCGTTAAAAAAAACGGGTTTACTGTAAAAGCAATTTTTTTTCCGTTATAGAAATTGTTCTTATTCAATACTTTTAAATTTTTAGCTGATTTTTTTGGTTTGCATATCTTAATGGAATTCTAGACACAATATTATCACAAGTTCATTCACATCCTAATTGTTAGGATTTTACATTGGCTAAAAAAATATTATTACACCTAAGTAACGTAACGATGCCAACGTAAAATTCGTTTTTTTATAATTTGTTTTTGTAAGACAACTACTTACTAAAATTGTTTTTTTTTTGTTTTGTGATATTAAACCGTTATACATTTTTATATTTTCTAAATAATAAAGTTTAAATTGGGCCAGTTTATAAAAAGCAAAACAATATAGTTAGCGCCATCTAGAGCAGTGTGTGTCTGTCTATATACTGTTCAGAACCAACTGTGGGAACGAAATCAATAATCTTGGGTCACAAAATATGACAGGTCGTTTTTTATTACATGAAACATTGTTAATATATCTAAATCATTTATAGCCGTCCTATATTTTCTAATCATCTCGTTACTAATATTGTATTTGCTCTTAAAGTACGATGTATCATAAAACTGAGAAAGAATTTCGTCTGTTGCTTCACCATTTGGTATAACGTAAACATCCTGGTTTCGATTCCGTTCAATTATGTTGAAATATCCCCGATCCTTCATATACTGGAGGAATAAATTGGCATGTTTGTTATTGACCTCACTAGGTTGTAACATCACTTCCATCAGTATCATAACGTGTTCAGGTATCAACGTAACCACAGGCTTCTCTACAGTGACTGTACCTTCGCTAAATTTGTCTCTAAGACCCTCAACTGCAAACAGTTTGTTCAAGGGTTGAATCCCGTGGCTACTAAAATAATATCTAGGTGCGTGCTTCTTTATATCTGGACTCTTATTAGCTTCATGTTTCGTGCGTCGCCGTGCAACTATCCAATCCTGGAGATATTTTAAAACAGAAAATGTGTTATATAACTGTAGATTTGTGCCAAGCACTTTATAGCCATTATAATAAGATAAAATGTCGTTTCCATTAAAACCCTTGAATACAGGCATCTTTAGTAAATCTGCTACTTCATCCTTGGTAAATCCATAATATTCAGAAAAACCATGAATTTCTAGGAATGGACAAATAGAAACATTGTTGGCGTACGGTGATATAGTTGTTGACAATAAACTACAGGCGTTAATCAATGCACCTAATACCTTCTCATTACCTTTTAGAACTCTACTGAGCAGTTCCCCGATACACTGAATGATCTTCTTTACGTACGCTAGTTCAATACTTTGTGATCCATGTAGCAACTTCATAAGAGGAGCGTCAAATTCTTCTATTAATATCAGCACTCTTTTATTGAATTGGATGTACAAATATTTTATTAACTTGACTAAAGAAAATCGCAAATCATCTTCATCTAATTCCAAGGTAATTGGTTGACCTTCCTTATCCAAATCACGTTTCTTACCCTTAAGAAACAAATTAAATTTTGCCCTATCCCGTTCAGATAAATGGCTTTGTTTGTCATCACCCAAATACCCGTGCCGTTCATATGTTTGACACAGACTTTCTTTGAGTGTCTCAATAAACCCGTTCCAATTATGAGGCGAAATATCCTTCAAGCTAAAGAAAATTACTGGATGCTGACCACAATGTTGGTAGAAGAATCGTCTGCTCTCGCATGTTCCATTTTCCAAATCGTCGTCCATGTGCTTTGTAGGACAGGTGCAGCTGTAAATTTGCAAGTGCTTGTTTCTAATAACGGTCTTGAATAGTTTGTAATTTTTTGGTGGAGTTTTGTTTTTATCTTCGACCCATTTTCCGGCTACATTCTTTTTCAAACAGGTAACGATATTTCCTTGTTCATCCACATCTGGTTCACAGAACACCTTCAAGGTATTCATGATTACTGATTTACCAAACCGACTAGGTGCTGTAATGAGCATACTCTCTGCACATAATTCTTCATTGGGATCATAACGGGGATCAAAACCAAAAAATTCTTTTATAAATAGCGTTTTGTCAATAAACGCATTAGACGTAAGGAGAAGCTCCTCAAATTCTTCTGATTCTATAAGACAATCTTTCTGAAAATTTGAAAGAAACATTGCTAATAAAGAAATTAAGATCAACAAATTAACTTACATTGTCGTCAGAATTACTTTGCCCATTCCCTTCAAGTCCTTGGGCACCAGCTCCTAGAACCTCTACACCTCTGTTTTCGGTTGTTACATCCATCTGGTTATACAATAGGACACAATATATTAAGTTAAGACCGGGATTAACAAAATTTATAAAGAAATTTAACAACATACTAAAATTTATACAAAACTTACATTTTCACTTATTCCGGACAGAGTTTCCAAGTCTGAAGAAATCGCCAATCTAGTTCTTTTACAAGGGGGCTGGGCCATTTATCTACAATAACAACAAGATTAACAATAAAAAATTATAATTAATCGTAATAATAATAATCAGTCAGGTGAACATGGTTTATAAATATAAGTAATTAAAATATGTAAAAAAAATAATCTGTAATGATAAGATCCTCAAACGGATAAATCAATGCTGAAAGAAAAAAAAATTAAGTAGCCCTTTATGATCAAGCTACAGAGTGATAAACAATGACTGAATCTGTTGGTATTAAAACAATCTGGACAAACCGTAAGTCACAATATTCGGGCGTGAATGTTCGTTCAATTAGGTTATCTCACATTGGGGATTTGAAAACACGATGAAAGGGAAAAAGGTTAGAAAGTCACAAACCTTGTCAAACAGTTAAATTTGACAACAGGAAATGTATTTATTCACAAAATCAATTGGTAATTAACTGTTTTCTAACTTTTAAAAAGTTTGAAAGTGACAATTACTCACTTTCACTCCCATTCCCTGGGTACATCGGTCAATCGGTCAGTAATAATAAGAAAAAGACGTCGGTAATGAGACGTATGTACCTAGCAGTTAGTAATGGTCATTCTTAAATTGTGCAGGCACGGGCAATATGTTTATTAAAAAACTAAACAATTGTAAATTTGATGTGAATTTGTTAAGTAATTTAATAAACGATAATATTATAATAGAGTTAGTTAGATTTTTACCTATTTTTTATTAAACTATTTATTACTTAGCAGAGGTACAAATTTCATTCAAAGTTGCAGTGCCGCCAACAGATTCAGTCATTGAAATATCAGTAACCTCCTTATTTCTTTTTGAATGATGGAGGCAAATATTTTTTAAATAAATAAAAAAAAAAAAATGACCAATACTAAAGAGAACAAAATTGTAGCAGAATATTATACACCATTAAAAACAAGACAACCATCTGAACTCCAGCAATTCAAAAATTGTTACAAATCTTTTACTCAAGATAAAAAACTAAATATACCAAAAAATATCAAAATGAGAAATCGTAATTCTGCCATTGAATACCTCAATTCTACCGTAAATAAAAAACTAACAAAGACAGATTTTTGCAAATCTAAAAGTATTTCCAGAAATTCCCTTAATATGGGACTAAATTCAGTTGGAATTAAGATTGCATGTAAAACGAGAACAAACGGGAACAAAAGAGAGAAAAAGCAAAACAAAAAATAAAAAAATATTCGATAATGTAGAACACAAAGCAGGTAGTCGTAAACATATAAGTTTAGATGAAGAAGCAGATGAATTAATTAGTAAATCTTTAGAAACTTTTCAGTCATAAATGGACAAACTAGTTTCATACATTCCCAACGATGAGAAAGAAAAATGGAAAAAAGATTTAAAACCTATTATTACTGAAATAGACAGATTAGAAGATGGAGCAAAAATAGTTGGTTTCAAACAAGAAGTTGTAGATAAATATATTGCAAGAAAAGCAGCTAATTTATTCCTTGAACAATTAATTAATTATGACAGACTGTGAACTAGAATCCGCTAATAATAAAATAGATGAATTAGACAACTACAATAATTATGATCCTGAATTAAGAAACAAAACAGTAGTAATACCATCAAACATCGATGATGTAAAAAAAAGAACCCTGAAAATATTTGAAAGACATACTAAAAATATGAGAGCAATAAATGAAAAAACTCAAAAATTGTAAATTAAATGGAAATTCAAGAATTTAAATATATTCAATGAAGAATATCCAAAATTCCGAAAAAAGTTTTCAAGTCTCATTCAACAAGTTAACAAATTAAAAATTATTATTTTTGTTCTTATGTTTATTATCGTAATTGTAATTATTGTTTTCTTAATTTATTACTTCAACACTAATAAAAAATAGCGATTTATTCAACAATGTCCATGAACGTACCTAATACGTGTCCATAAGCTAATGTATCTGTATGTAGAATTAGGTAAAAGGTATCTTTTATCTATCATCTTTCCAACTTAGAGACTTTTTCTTTACTTCTTCAGCAGTAAATATATCATGTTTATGACTCCTGATCACTTTCTGTCTATGGAAGTATTCTTTTTGATTAAACAAGCAATTTTTGTAATCTTCAAAACTTATTTCTTTCTTCAATACTGCTTTTTTGATACGTTTTAATTTTTTCGAAACAGAATTTTCGGTTCTGTAACTGTACATTTTTGACCTTAAACCTATGCATTCCAATATCTTAATCTTTTAATTTCCCTATTACTTTCTTATTTTTATCAGAATATAATGGCTATTATCCTTTGGATAATCAGATGTATCAAAATAGTCGGGATTGTTTTTGATAAATTCATAGAAATCGACATTTTTAATCTCATATATAAAGCTATCAGTGTCTCCATAAAGAAGTTTTACGTTTTCATTAAATTCTTTTTTAATTACATTGTAATGGAAGTTATACATTAACAATTTCGATCGATAAATCTAATACAGCTTGCCCAATATAAATTGGTTTATTAAACAATAATTTTGTTTTAAAATTGTGAACTGCTGCCAGGTGTTTGCTAAATATAGTTCTGTGTTTAAAATTAGGTTTGTTTATCGCTTTTTGTAATTTTTCTTCATCACAATATAATTTAATATTTTGTTGGTTTCTAACAGATTGCATAGACTTACCATATGGGGCATTAACCATTAATTTCCAGAAATCTTTTTCTAAAACATTTTTCGCCTTTTGTCTTTGTTCAGTATTAAATTTTACATATGGTGCTATGAAATTTGACTGAGTAAATTTTATACCTCTGTGAACCTTTGTTATTCTAATACCTAAATTTTTGTAAAGTTTTAATGTTTCGTAATGAATTATATAATTTTTCTTATCATAGAAATGACAAAGTAGTTTTTCTACTTTTCCGCCCGGAGGAATTCTATTTTCCGGGGCTAAAGGGAGATCATTGAATTTGTTATGATTAATAGCTAAGTCTACTGGAAATGCTAAATCGACTTCCAAAACATAACCCGTATCACTATCTGATACCAATATACCGTCGACATTTTTAATTTCATCACAAAAGTCTTTTTCTGGTAATTTCTGAGATAAAGCCCATCCATATAGATTACTAGCATCTATATAGATAATCTGAGTATTTTCATCTGCTTGCTTTTCATACCTGTTACTACACTGTGAAATACCTCCTCTAATTCCCCTTTCAAAAAACAAATACATTTCATAATCAGTTAATAATTCCAACTCCACTGAAGTATACAGTCCCAAGCTAACACCGGCGTTGTATAATACCAAACAGGATCGAGTCCCTAACTCTTTTCCAAACATAAGTCTCTAAAATTTTCAAATACATCAGTTAACAGCAAAACATCTAGTTTTAAGTATAAATCATGCCATTCACCCAAATTTTTGATTTTAAAATGTTTCCATACTTTCACTGCATGTTTGAATTCTTCTTGAGAAATTCCTTCTTTTCTGAGCGAAGAATAAAATTTATCTATTGATGGAAGTTTTGTTTCAGAAAATTTCTCAAAAGAATCCATGTATTCATAAGGATATATTCCTTTTCTAATTATCTTGCTTTTTCCTTTCCTCTAATTCATTATTTGAAAAGTATTTAATTATTTCTCTCAACTGACTTGATTCCAGATTAGATGACAAATTGTCTAGGCTACTTGCTAAAAATCGATAAATCTCAATTCGATATATCCATTATCATCCATTCTTAAAATTTTACTGAAAGAAATATACTTCTCTTCGTTATTAGGTATTAATTTCAATTGACTTTTATCTTCTCCTAGATTTTTTTATAAACAAATGACAATCGTAAGAACTTAAATTATGAAACAAAATTGGAATAAACAATGGTTGTCTATATTTCAAATTGCATTTTCTACAAGCAGCTCCCCTATATTTTCCAGTGTAGTGATCATGATCTAATTTTTTACTTTTGGATTTTCTATAGAAAACACATTTTCACAAAGATAACAAATTTTTGTTTTTTCATATACTTCTAGTTCGATATCTTTTATGGGTTTATTTTCTTTTAATAACTTATATATTGTTCTGGTATGTTCAGTTATTCTTTTTATAAAACGTTTATCACTTTCCTCTCCTCTGTAAATTTCCAATGGGAAGCACTCTTAATGTATAATCCATAACCACAGGGAACATGAAATTGTGTTTTATGAGTATATGATGATTCAGGATTTGGTTCGCAGAATAGATTCAAAATCAGAATAAATGACATACGGATGTCTTAACATTCTTTGAATATTTTTAAATTTTAATACATTATCATCAGGCATGTTCGGAACACATGGTTCATTACTAAAGCACACATTTTGATGTTTCTTTAAAGCATCTTCAGTTCTAGCGGAATAGTTTAAACATCTTCTACAGAAATACAGGGTGCCCCACCGAAAAGGGCATACCCCCCGTAACTTTTTTATTTATTAGTCGATCTAAATAAAATTTAGAACATAAGCATTAATAAGTACGGTCTACATTTTGCTGTTAAAATATTTTTTTTATGATGTACCAATTTTGCACTCGAAAGAATAAAATTATGAAATCGCACAAAATTTCTTCAAAATGCATATTATTATAATGCCATAACTCAAAATACTATAATGACAAATTTTGTTTTAACACAAATCATTTGGAATTCCTCTAATTGGTTCTTAAAGAACACGGAAAAAATTCGTTTTTTTGTGAGAAATATTGTCATCCATGAAACGGTGTTGTCAGATTGTAAATTGAGAGTTACCTGAAAAAAATATGTGAATTTGTCACTTTGACAATTATTGAAAAAATCGAAAAATCGCGAAAGACGTGAAATAATTTTAGTGTACGGTGAATGCCGCAGAAACCTATTAGCAACCAACAGGATTCTATAAGAGCGCTTTCCGGACGTAGGCTACACATTGAAAAAAATTCGTATAGTTGTTCGGTTATTTGAGGACACCAGCTCAGTAGTAAAACCCAAACGTGTCTACTTTGCCGTAAGACATAATCAAGCATTGGTGCAAGTTGTAAAAGATGCCGTACAGGAAGATCCTAACATTAGCACTAGAACTATAGCACGAAGACACAATATAAGCAAAAGCTCTGTGCAAAGAATTTTAAAGTGTAATAAATTCCACCCATATAAAATTGCACTGCATCAAGAATTGCGTCCTACTGATTTTGAGTTTAGAATGCTTTTCTGTCAACAAATGATTAATATTTTAGAAGAAAACAATAACTTTACTGATTATGTGCTATTCTCGGACGAAGCAACGTTTAAAAGTAATGGGCTTGTTAATAGGCATAATATGCATTATTGGGCAATAGAAAATCCACGATGGTTGCGCCAAATAGATAATCAAAGGATATGGTCTTTAAATGTTTAGGGCGGTATTTTGGGTCAATATGTAATCGGTCCATTTTTCTTCGATGGAAATTTAAATGGTGACATGTATCTACGTTTTTTAAGAAGAAATCTGTTAGAATTGTTAGAAAATGTTCCGTTAAACATAATAGGACAATTTGTGTTCATGCATGATGGGGCGCCGCCACATTTCGCGAGACGGGTTCGGCGATATTTAGACCGACACTTGCCTGATAGGTGGATAGGATGTGGATGAACTGGCCAGCTCGTTCTCCAGACTTAACGCTTTGCGATTTTTTTCTCTGGGGTGTTGTAAACGAAAAGGTGTACAAAACAGCTCCCACGACAATAGAGGATATGAAAGAGCGAATAAGAGAAGCGTTTGCTGCCATATCACCCGAAACTCTTGTTAGAGTAAAACAAAATTTTAGGCGACGACTATTTTGCTGCTTACAAGAAAATGGAAATGTGTTTAAACATTTAATGTGTAAGTCTAAGACGTTCGTTGTCAAAACGTTATTAACTATTCTTTTTATTTCAGAAATTTTTTGATATTTATAGTTTACTTTATGCACCCACCACGAATTTTTTCCTTTCCCACTCAATAATGCAGGCTGTAATTCCTGATTCAATAAAATCTTAAAGGAATTAATTTAATTTGTCTTTAAAACTCTTTGCTCATATTGTGTCAGCATTCATGCTATAGTGCTGTTGCTAATGTTAGGATCTTCGTGTACAACATCTCCTACAACTTGCACCAATTCTTGATTATGTCTTACGGTAAAGAGGGGCACATCTGGGTTTTACTATTGAAACTGGCATCTTCAAATAGTCCAACAACTTTACCGATCTTTTTCAAGCTGTAGAATACTTCTGTAAAGTGCTCTTCTAGAACTTTCTGGTCGTGACTTAAGCTTCTAGAAGTTGTTTCTTGAAATAAATTGTTACGTTGCGTTACAGAAATAAAGTGTTTCCACAAAAAATGTTTTATTGGTGACAACTACAGAAACGTATCAGAAACGTTTAACCTGCCAAAAGTCGTAACAAAAGAGCTGCAGGCATTAAAAATTCTAGGCTAAAATTATTTTACAGTTTTTGGGATTAGACACTTTTCGATTTTTCCAATTGTCAAACTGACAAATTCACTGACGTTTTATTCATATTCAGGTAACTCTCCATTTACAATCTGACAACACCGTTTCATGGATGACAATATTTCTCACAAAAAAACGAATTTTTTTCGTGTTCTTTAAGAACCAATTAGAGGAATTCTAAATAATTTGTGTTAAAACAAAATTTGTCATTACAGTATTTTGAGTTATAGCATTATAATAATATACATTTTGAAGAAATTTTGTGCGATTTCATAATTTTATTCTTTCGAGTGCAAAATTGGTACATCATAAAAAAAATATTTTAACAGCAAAATGTAGACCCTACATATTAATGCTTATGTTCTAAATTTTATTTAGATCGACTAATAAATAAAAAAGTTACAGGGGGTATGCCCTTTTCGGTGGGGCACCCTGTATTTTTTGCTTCTATTTATTTCCAACTGATCGATCATTTAACAATCGACTCAAATTCTTGATCCAACAATAATGATTGTTGTCTTTATTTCCAAAGTATAGTAAGTCGATATTCATTTCATAAAATCGCTTCTTATTATGATACATACAAAGGATAAAATATTTGTTCTTCGTAACTAAACACGGTAACATTAATTTTATTATGTGATTCATTCAAATTTAGGTATGTCCTGGATTTTGACAGGAAAATTTATTCCTTCAAAATTTAATTCGTTTATATATTCCGGCTTATTATAATGATTCAGTCTATCTACATGTTCTTTTGCTTGATGTAAACAGGATATTTCGCTGTACATAAAGCATTTGTTATCGTTGTTTTTAACATTAACGCAAGCTTTTTTATCTTTAATCCACTTGGGTAATTCTACATATGAATTTCCGCTTAAAGGTGTATATTTGTTTATATTAATGCGCAAATGATTTATATTTTTCAGAGTCCATCCAGATCCTTTTTCTTGTAGTTCATCACATCTTGATATAAATAAATCCTTTTGTTCATCCTCTAAGGCGTCTTTTTCTCTTAGTATAACATTTGGTAACTGAAATTTATGTATCATTGTGAAGTCTTCATTTTCCAGCTTCATAAACTCACATTCCATCTCTAGATTGGTTTTAATATTTTTATGGAGATTTAAAGCATTTATAATTATTTTAATAGCCTTTTCTTTTATCATATCCATATCTATACCTTCTTCTAGATTATTATGTTGATATGTTAATAATCTTCCCTTAAAAGCAACCTGAACTAAAATAAAATCTGGCTCTGGATTATGTCTTGCTTGATGCAACTGCATTCGACTTTCCTTAATATACTTTCCACATTCATCACATTTGATCTTTCTTACTCTTTCTTTTTTTGGTTTAGAAAATATGGCATCATCAAACGGAAATATTTCCAAGCTCTTCTTGTTTTCTCTTTTTATTTTTAATTGCTCTTCAGCATTAAAAATAAATCTCGTTTATCAATTCTGCCTTATTGTATCTTTTAATGTATCTTATACCTAAGGATTTTGCCATATTACGTAATTCGAGCAAACGACGACTATTCAAATCATGTTTTAATTTATGCAAATGTATCGATATATGTTTCACACATATCACATTTTATCTTCTTTACTCTATTTTTTTTTTTGGTTTAGCAAATATATCGTCATCAAACTGAAATGTTTTTAGGTTCTTTTTGTTTTCTTTCTCTTTATGGAGGTGCATTCGGGTGCTTTTGATATATTTTCCACATATGTCACATTTGATTTTACTAACTCTCTTTTTCCTTGGTTCAGCAAATAAATCATCATCAAATGAAAATATTTCTGAATTCGCTTCGCTCACGAGGACTCTGTCCGAAGCTTTGATAATAGCTTTTATTAAGTCTGCTTTAGTATATTTTCTAATTAATATATTTGATGTCTAATGATTTTGCAATATTAAACAGTTCAACAGATAAACGAAGATTACTTAAGTTCCTTCGTTCCATTTATTATAGGAAAAAATCTATAGTAAATAAATAAATTCAATCCATTTTTATGCAAACTTGTTTTTATATGCCTTCTAAAATTAGTTCTAGTGTAATATCTACCACAATCACATAATAAACGAGTAGAATTAACTGCTTTTTTACATTGTTTACATGTTTCTTCATATTTATTTCTATGTATAGTTATAAAAATAATCTGGACATTTTATGTAATTCCAAACAAATGGAGCAAAGACTTGTCATTTATTAGAAAATTTATTCATCAAAGACTTGAAGATTAGGAAAACGAATTTTAAGAAAATCTAGTTTTGCCAAGGTTAATACGTTATTTTCATACATTTTCAATTGATTATGCATATTTTTAAATACTAATCGTTCAAAGTCATTATTTGGTTTGCTTCTCATATCGTTCAACTTTTTTTGAAACATTTGCCATGTTTCTTGGTCATCGTTATGTGATCGCGATTCATTTAATTTATTACATTTTTTTCATAAGAAATTATCTATAAACAGTGCATACTAAAACACACTGTCCCTTTTTAGGTAAAATTGTGATAAGTCTCGAGATTCAAAAAAATATGTGTGGTATAGGGAGGTGGTGATCAATTTAATGTTTATTTAATTAATTGTCAAAAAAAATAAATACTTGTAATAAAAGGGATCTAGTACAATATGCGAGGCAAAATGAAAAGCTAGATATCAACGTAGATTCAAGAGAAAAGAGCAATTATTTTAGAATAATAATATAAATAAAGCTATTAGAAGTAATTATATGATGAAAACAAATAACGTATGGAAAGAATTTTATCATCCAAGAAAAATTGAAGCGAAAAATTGACGTCAGAGGGTTTTCCCACAATACGAAAGCATGGCAAATGAATTGGAGCAATTGAAAAACGATAACCTGAAACTGAGACAGCTAGTTAGTATAAATTAAGGTTCTCGATGATTATAATAAGGTAGCGCCAACTCATTCCCCATTTTTGAAATCCCGTGAGTGCGACAGAGATAGAAGTATTGAATGTTTCTATAAATTTTTGCAAAATTACATCACCACTAACATTTCAAACAGCTTGACAGTTATGTCACGCAGAGGTTATGGGTTAAGCTGTTGTGACAAAAAATAAAAAAATTCACTGCAGGGTGCAACATTTCCCAATTGCGGTATAATATAACTAATAAAGCATAGTTTTTTGCAAGAAATTTATTCAGGTATACAATTCATCTTGTTTAACAATAGTGGAAAACCTGCGTACGCAAGTACCTAAATCACTGTCCGAAGTAAAACCAAAACTCAATGTAAACTAAATGCTTAGGTACCCAAATAACACCCCAATAAACATGAAACTGAATATGAACAGCAACGAAACTACAAACTACGCAACAAAATGTAAGTAACTATCAAAACTGAACCAAAACCAAAGATCACAAATTCGTAATAAAAACGACAAACGATTAATATAGGTACACAACAGGAACACGAAATGTAACAAAAGTGAACCGAAAACTGGAGGTCTCTGTGGATTACTGAAAAAGAGCACCCAAAAATCTGTTGAAACGTTTGTTGGAGGTGTGCGTATGCATTCGTTTGCATACGCAGTGCTTAAATTCTATTTACCAATGTGGTCATAAATAAAATAGGTGAAGTTAATACAATTTAATTTAACTGGTACATTTTGTAGACAGTCACAAATGAGGCAACTCAAGTCGCAAAAATTAATTTTTAAAAGATGCAAATTTTTCCGCCATTGCCCCATCTCTACTTGAGATTAACTCAAAATTAAGTGAGATGGAGATATACGTCGCAACCGTTGGCGGTACCTTAGAATGATCCAGAGCCTTAGTATAAATGGGATCGTTGACCCAATAATAAAAAATAAATTAAATTATTGACATAGATAATACTGTTACTTGAAAGTTTATGATCAAGACGTATTTTTCATATTAGACAATGATAATCAACCTTTGTTTAAGGGGGTTCAGTACCAAAAATTAATAACAACTTTTTTCCAAAATAATCGAAGCGTTTGCTTCATTAGTGTTCATAGAATGTTGAAAAAATAATTAAAAATTTTTTTTTTAAATAACAAGCTGTAAAAAATTTTTTTATTAAAAAAACAAGGCTTCATTATTTCACACCTACACGTATTACTCATTTACCCATAAAATTCTGCTTTTGCAATTGTAAAGTAAACATTTGATCTTCTGATTCAACATTAGATTTTTTGTTTTAAACTTTCAACTTTTGGTAATAAAAGGCTTGAAATTTGCCGTAAAACACGAACTTTTCTCTTACTCCTGTAAGACACATTTTTTTATAATGACACAAAAATCGTAAGTTAAAGCATCTAGTACTTTATTTTTTATAATTTAGTAACAAAAAAAAATTTTTTTTAGATATATTAACAAAATTGGAACTGAAAAACTGTGGATAATGCTTTAGGTTACCGCCCAATATTTGGTAACGCCTTGTTCTGTTGTTAGATCAAGGCCATGACCGCCCTACTTGCTAAATGTTTTGAAAACAAAACATAACAATTCTGGGAAAAAGAAAATGGAGTTAGAAGCTTATATTCAATAATACTTGAATTTAACAAAATGTATTTTATTACAAATGTAACAATAATTTTTAACTTTTATTACAAATTGGTGATTAGGTAATTTTCCAAACTCTTGCACTCTGTAATTTTATTACACTCAACCAAACTGTAGCATGAATATAAAAAAGTGTACACTGATCCAATAATTAAGTTATTACGATTGGTCTAAAGAACTAAGGTACATATTGTTTAACTTTAACTGAATTTATAAACATCGATTTAATGCACAGATTCTTTTCTGCAGGATTGGTTTTTAGAGCTTCCATTCTTTATTTTTATAATCTTACACGTATTTATATTTACCAAATAAATAAATAATAACTACTATAAATTATAAATAACTACTATAATTCTTTATAAATTATAAATCAGAAAATGTAAAATGGAAAGAACTAAATTAATAAATTATGACCACATTGTTTAATGTAAAGAATAAAGATAAAATTTGTTTTTTTTAATCAAACGGACAATTAATTGATAAAACATTGTCAAAGTTTTTAGGAAAACATTACAGAAATTTTCGTAATATTTTCTAATAAATTTTAGCCAAAAAAGAGCAAGTTCTTTTATGTAGAGTAAATCAAAATTAGTGTTATTTCTTGTCAAATTTTACATCGATTCTTACCTATAGGGGTATTACAAAACAAAAGAAACATCGCTTTTAAAAATATAAGCTACAAAATATAAGTAAAAACATAGTTGGTAGATATATGGTTTATAATGTTTTATTAAATATAGTAGTTACAATTAAATTAAATTACGGTAATTGAAAACTAACGTAATAACAAAAATTCATAATAATCGGTTTTTTTTTCTGTAAAACATCCAATTTTTACTGAAACTGTTTACAGTAACTCATATTAATTAATTTGTCAACTTTTTTGTACGGTTGGGATAAATAGGTTGGGAAAAACTGACTTTTTCTTAAAAATGAGAGTGAGATCGAGCATGGGAAAAAAAACTGAATACATAATCTTACATTCAATATATGCAATTTTTAATAATAAAACTTTATAGCAATATATAATAACATAATAGGAAGAGAAAAAATAATAAATAGGAATATTGAATAGAAAATTTGAATGCAATATTGTGAATGCATTTCTGTGTTTTATATGAATAAAAGTGGCAAAGTGCATTGTTTTATTATAAACTTGGGCTTTGATACAATAATCTAATTTTAAACCGTTAAAAAAAAATACGGATGTGTGGTTATTACAATTTTTTTCGCATGAATCGCAGTAAAAATTCAAGAAAAAACAAAGTCCTTGTCTTTTTTCATAAACTAATTGCATTTTGCCCATAGTACATTTGTGGGAATGATTTATGATTTTTTCATACTGACTAAGTACATGAGCTAAATCTACAATTCTTCTTCCAACGATTATGTCCGAAAGAGTACGTACTTTTATCTCTTTGTCCACTTCTATTTCTAAAGAAGATAAATCTTCTGCATCACCATCAATAAGCCAATTGAATTTTTGGTTGGCTCTAATAAATAGTGTCGGTTATTAAACAAAAAATACTAACATTTTATTATTCTTCAATACAACATACAACTCCATTTATACGAAGATAACATCATTTGTTTACAAACAACTGAATCAAAATTATGTATTTACACCTATAGTTTGGTGAAAAGAATGATATTGCGTCCATTGTCAACGATGTCTGACGTCACTCAGAGATGGGATTTTGTTTTTTTTTATTGGTAAATATAAAAAATGTCACTTAGAGACGAAAAAGAGCGGCTTTGTCAATGTGCAAAATATTATATTGTGTAATAGTTATTCTACTATGACCTTGTAGTGACTATACGAAAAAATACATAAAAATGTATAACATTAAGCCCGTGGACCGAAAAGATATTAAAATGACCGTTGTCTTGCAACACGAGCATAATATCATAGAAAAACTCGGTTACTTTTGAGAATCAACTGGCACAGAATTATTTAACAAAAGTTTGGAGTTTTAAGTTTATGCTTTCAGTTTGTGCGTAAAACGTTGTAGATACCTGAATTTTGTTTTCTTTTTAATAACCAATTGTTTAAAAGATTGGTTCTCCCATTCATAAAAATAACAAATGGAAATCTCACTTTATTAAGTTGCTAGCAAGTAGCACTCAACATTGTTAAGATTTATACATTTTCTACTACAAATATGTTACACTAATGCAGTTAAAACATTACGGAAACTTTATACAATTTGCGGTAAAAAGAGTGGACATCACACTTTGTCACTGACTTTAAAGAAGTGTGTAAATCAACCATTAATTTTTGTCTTATTTATGCACAATTAAAATAATATCTTTTTTGATTACAATCTATACTAACAAATAATCAATCGGTTACAATCAATAACTAACCTCAAAAGTTACAAGAAAAGATGGTTTACGCTTTTTTAGTTGTCAGTCAAGATCTGACGTCGGTTTTTTTGCAAATTGTAGTTGCTGCAACAGTAGCTAATGGAGTAACATGTATTATGTTGATCATAATTACTCATTCAAATAATTGGGTTCAACTGTATTTCGGTGATTTTACAAAATAGCTGGGTGCAGGTGAGTGTGTCCTTTTTGAAGAAGTACTTGCTCTTTTTAAATTTAAAGAAGTACTAAATTGAAGAAACACAAGTTTCCTGCATTTTAAAGTCACTAAAATAAGAATTAATTTAAGAATTTATATTTTTAATAATTGTTACTTTATTAAATTATAAACAGTGGCCAAGCTTGCATGTTACTAACGAATGGCGTTTCACATGAACAGGTACAAATATTTTAACCTTTTTGATCTAAAAAACTTTGATTTGAATTAGAATTTAATATCTCTTAAACATAAACTTAAAACAAAACATTTTTTTATTTCTCTAAAAATTACTTCATTTAGAAATATTTTAGTCTTTTAAATGGGGTAATTCAAAAAACTGAAGCAAAATTTTAATCTGATATACAACACCACCTATGATAAAAATCTGCCATAAATTTTTTGCCTTATCTCGAATAATAACAAAATAACGGACATGTTTCCCTTTCAAAGTGACCTTATCGGTCATTTGTATACATAGAAAATTAAAAACCTTTCAATTGAAGGGACACTCTACTCCTCTTGCTATCTAGCATTTTTGAGATGGGGGTTGCTGAGGCTAGGAGGTTAGGGCGACAAGATTGAGTTTAGTATTACAAGTTGGGGGGGGGGGGACTCTTTTAATTGAAAATTAACTTATCTCAAATTTTTGCAACAAATTATCAACAACAAGGTTATATAGGGTGCTTTATTTAAATGCGACATACTGCATCTAATATATATATATATACGTAAATAATTTTAAAAAATTACTGGACCAACGCCTAACCACTGGATATAATTAACAAAATGACTGTGAGCTGTGAGAGCAATATACTCATGCTGACATTGCTAATAGTCAGGTACATGTTATAGTAGCTGATGCACTTTCAATAAATTCTCTGTTTTCATTTCTATTAATTGATTAAAAAATGTAAACAATAAAAATGATCAAATAATATGTAGCTTGTCTTATTCTTTTTTTTTTTGAATCTGAGAAGTTCGTTTCGAATTCTTTCTTAATCGTGAAAAGCATTTTCTGGCTTTCGGCATGATTATTACCTCACACCTTAGACGCAAGCACAATAAATGCCTAAAATGTTTTTATACAATTTCATCGAAATTCGCTTGGTTTAGATTCTAAGTAAAAGAGTTTTTAGAGTGGGGTAGTCAAAACAATCGCAAATGTGGGACGAATCCGCTCAGCTAAGTGTTGCTAATATTTCACGCGATTAATGTCGAGTTCTTTATGTGACTCTCTCTATCGTCCAACCGGTAGGCGGTACAAGCAAAAATATTCTATTTGAAACTACTAGCGCCCCTATAGCGGATTTAGTTTGCGTAACTAACTACCGAACTTCCTTAAAGGTAAAGATTTAGCAGAAATATTGGGTTATGAAAAATCAACAAATGCTATTATAAGTAAAGACGTAGGTGTTGATTTTAACAGAAAATTGATAGTCGTATTTTTTGGAAATATGCTGTTTTTGCAGAAAAAGAAAAATATTAATCACAAACAATTTGCTTCAATTCATGGGATTTATTGAAGAAATAACGTGATTTTAAGAACTTTTTAAAGGACAAGGAAATCTCATACGAAGAAATAGATTATAAACATGCTAAAGCAAATTTGTATAAATACATATATACAAAATGATTAAAAATTTTAAAGAATTAATAATGATGTTGAGGCAAACAATAAGGCAAAAAAAAGTTAGGAAATATTATTTTAAATTAGAAGAATTGCTAGATAAATAGGAAACTAACGTTGACATAATTATAAAATTAATGCTAATCCATTAAACCTGTTTGACTTTATAAATAAAAATAACTACTCCTATAAAATTAATTTGAGTACGTGGTTGGTTAACCGATATATGGTTTACGTTATTTAAAAGAAAAATATAATAATAACAAATGATCTTTTATGCTTTATACAATATGGAATTTACGCGATATTAAGAAAGATTTAAAGAAAATTTTAGAAAACTATAAAATAGAATACCAAATAATAAATTATGATAAGATTAAAAATGAATTATCATATTATAAAAAATTGATAACAAAATATTGTAACTTTTAATGAAGTTTATTATAAAGAAAGTTGAATACAATAGATTAAATACAGGACTATTTCGAAACGCGTGTTGCTTGTATCGTGGTCGGGACGTGAGAGAGCCGTTCCTACTCTGCGCCCTCTATCGGATGGCCGTTACACTCCCCTTTTGGATTCCATAAACTGCCCTCAGATGGAATCCAAGAAATCTGTAACAGAATTAGTTGTTGCAGCACGGTAACGTGCACGCTTTTCGACCACAGCGTTGTCGTCGAGGCACATAAGCCGAAGGGGCTGCGGAAGAAGATTCGTCAATGGAATCCGTGCGCAGTTTCTCCCCTCCTGCAGGTTCTTGTTCTTGCTGGCGTGGTGATTTTCTAGGGCGACCGCGCCTTCGTATGGGTTTCACGGGTGTAGGATTTTGTCTTCGGTGCCAACATAGCTTCTCAGAGCTGAGACATGGTATTTTCCTAGAGGTTCAGTTGGATTTTCCGGGGCGGCTACCACATACGAAGTGGGTGAAACTACTTCGGTGACGACGTATGGGCCGTCCCTCCTTGGAGCAAATTTTGAACTGAACGAGTTGGCTGCGTTCAGGAGCCGGCTTGTGTATTCCACGGGCCTTTCATCAGGGCCCTCCCCTTGGAGTAAGCATGCTCCAACTGCATACGAACTCGCGTCGGTTTTCAAGATGTATGGCCGTGTCGGATCGGCCTGGCGGAGAATGGGAGCTGAGGCCAGTAGCTGCTTTAGCTTCAGAAAAGCGTCCTCTTGAGCACTCTTCCAACTCCAATGAGTATTTTTCTTCGTCAGATCCGTGAGTGGTCGGGCCACCTTAGCGAAATCGGGGACGAAACGCCTAAACCAGCTGCAAGTCTGCAAGAACGTTAAGAGTTCCTTTACATTTCGTGGCGGTTTCATGTTGACTATGGCCTCCACCTTCCCAGGGTCGGTCGAGATTCCATCGCGAGTGATAATGTGTTGGGCAAATGGGGTCGGTTCAATGTTTGCTTCAAATATATCAGCGTTTTGAAATAACAACTCTCCCAGTTGTTGCCTCTCAGAAGATTTAAGCTCAGTGCCTTCGTCATCACGTAAACCATTGACGCTAACGGCACCAACACCATTCTCCAGAGCTACCTGAGTCTCTGCTCGAAGAGAAAAGACGGTGTCAACTTCGTCTGCAAAATGCCACATCATTCGGGGAATGTCTAAGATAATATTTGCCCTGGTGATAAAATCCACTCCCAGCAACGTCTTGCTATGAATGTATTCTGGAATGGCCACAAATGACGTCTCCACCAGGTAACCCTGCAGCTGCACGTCCACAGTAAATGTTTCAGTTCTCACGATTCTTGAAATTCCATCTGCCATAACCATTTTCTGATGGCTTTCCACAAAGGCGAATCCATTTTCTTTAAAGTACTGGTACAGCTTCCGGCCGGCAATACTGCACTTCGCCCCTGAATCAATGTACGCTAGACCTCTGATTCCACCAATGACCACATCTAGCAAGGGCCTGGAGTATCCGGTGTTAAGTTCTGTGACAAGAACTTCTAGTGAACTTGAAGTGCCACTTTTCTCTTGGGCCCTGTTCGCTCGGACCTTTGGGCACTGTGACCTGACATGACCCAAACCACCACACCCATAGCAAGTGATGTGGGATCTCGACGTTTGAGATATGTTCCCCACTCTTGTGTCCACTTCCAGTTTTGAGGTACCCTTTTCACTAGCAGCTAACTTCCGACAATCCTGCTGTAAATGTCCATATTTTCGGCAAAAATTGCACTTAACACGGTGCTTCTGTGACTTTACTTCCATCTCAGGTTTCCAATCAACGAGGTTTTCTTCTACCACTCTTGCTCTGTTGATTAATGACTCAAAATCCGGTATTTGATCACGTGGCACTGCCTTCCGGATATCAAGATGGAGTAAGCCATAAATCATTCCATGTCTCGATCGTGGCTTTGGTCCCTTGCCACCAAGTTGCAGCAGCGGCATCCAACAGCATCGGCAGTCCTTTCAATGCATTTTCGTCCGTTACCCCGACACACTCCTTGTAAACGGTGACGGCGCTTACAAAGGCATCCACGCTTTCCCCTTTAGATCCTGAGAATCTAGATTTGCATTCAGCAAAATTCCCGGTGGTCACTGGAGCTGGTCCATTTTCGGCACGGGCATTGGGTTGTGGAATATTTGCAATGGCTTGCGCCATGCCATGCAACAACTGCTGGAACTGCTCCGGACTCATAACAACGTTCTCCGGCATCGTGCTAGGATTAGAAATGTTTCTGCCTGATCGGAGATCGTAACTCACGGTGGGGCGTGAACTGGATTGAGTGCTGTTGCCAATATTATTCATTCAACCTTTTGACATGAAGCCGTTCGTTGTTAAATTATATCAGAAGTTTGAGGTTACCGAACAACTGTCACCCACAGAACATTTAACTTAAGAAGCGAAAAGTTCCTGTTATTTTACTAACAGCACAGGCCCTCTCGTGTTCAGGTGCGTTACTAATGTTAAAAGTGGGAGATTTAAAAGGATCTTAATTTTTGTTTTTACAGTTATTTTTGCATATACAAGTTTTTTTGCAGATTTTGTTTAAAATAACACTATTATATAATAGTGCTATTTTAATCAAAATCTGCAAAAAAACTTGTAAATGTTAGAATTTATTTTAACAAAATAACATGTTTAATTTTTATGTTATAGCTATTTATTATGAAAACAAACAATATTTGCTGAAAAAAATTTATTAAATTAATAAATAAAAACAATAAACTCCAAAATAACTAAAATAAAAAAAACTTAACAAAAATAAATTCTAAATACAAGGGATGGATTTGGTATGGTGGTAATGCAACACACAAGTGCCAGAGTTTTCAAGTCGCCTCTGACATGACTTAACGACCATTGCTGGCCGGGACCGACGGCTTAACGTCTCCTCCGAAAGACATGATATACATACATGTAGAAATAAATATAAAATAATACATACCACATGCAAACGAAAATAAAAAAAATTCTCAACATAAAAATAATTTAAAAAATATATATAACATGAATAACAAGAATATTTAATAACTGAACAACAAAATAAAATAATTCTATATAAAAAACAAAACTTTAATTCATTGCACTTTCAAATCTATCAGGCACACTTCACTTCACTTTCAGTCTTTTCATTTTCTGGACATGGCCGGGTGTTACGGATTTTGATTTCTGCTTATCTTTTACGTACTTTTGTATTAAAAAGGCTGTGCACCAATTTAATATTAAAAGGTCGCAATCGTGATTCATGCAATACCTTTGCCCAAAATCAAACTGAGTTTTATAAAGTTCCTTAAACCTGTCTTCTAACATTCCCTGGTAAGCACAGGTGTCAAGAAAACAATATAAACTTGTGTGAATGATTTGGACAAGTTGCATTACATACTCACTAGCATACGTCAACCGTCGCTGGTCGTCGAATTCCTTGAATGTGACAAAGAGATGGTGTTCTGTGGACTCCTCAGAAAATAATTTTTTCCGACAGGGTCCACACACTGGAATTTCGATTTTCTTCAGCACGTACCCTGCAACATAAGCTAAACCTTGACTATTTTCACAACAAAGTTCTTCTTCCTGCAATGTGCTGAAGTCCATCTCAGTAGGTGATACCAATTCCAGATCTCTCTCCTCACTCTCTGAAAACATCAACAAATTTCTCAAGTTTTCCAAAGGTGTGCACTCATCATCCTCACAGTTACCACCAGAGCCTTTTGGAGAGACCAAATTGTTGACCACAACTGTTTTCAAGGCAGCTGTAAACTGGTGACAAGTGGGATTGGAGTTGGAAACACCGTGCTGTCGAATGCTGCAAAATAGATTTTCCACCGGGTCTTGATTTAAACCACGTAAGTTTAAATAGTCAAATCCGTCAATGTTTTTGAGGTGGTCCCAAAGAAAAATACCAGATTTGATTGTCGTTTGCCAACCTTTGACAAATGAATACTGATTGGTGCAATCAGTACCATTGTTCAAATCTATTAATCTCCACTGGTCCATTTCTGTTAGCAATTTTGACCAAAATGGCAAATGGAGTGACTCATTCGTCAAAGCACAACGATACACTTTCGAATCGGGTGCAAAAAGACGCGAACTGTTCAAAGAGTCAAACAAATCATCAATTTTTTTGACGAATTCTGCCGTAAAAATTGAGTCAGCTGGCAACTTATCTGTAAAAACAGAAAAAGTTTCAATGGCACTTGCCACTGAGCTACTTAACTGAGCAGCAGCCACCTTGACTTTCATTTTTACATAGGAATCTTTAAAATTGAAATGCTCTTTTTTCAACTTAGGCAACGATTTGAATTGTTTTTGCTGGTCAAGATTAAAAACAGCCTCAATGTGCTCAAATTTGGCAAATTTATCAGAATCAAATTGGATCTTACAACGCAATAACGAGTTTCTGGTGTTTTTAAGTAAATGAGGGACATCAAAAATTGTGACAATGGGACGATCATTAATAAAAAAATAATAGGAACCTCGTCGGGGGTGTGGTTCAGCACAAAGCTGAGACACGGCTTTTTGATTTGTAGACCCTTGATCACAAACAGTGGCAACAACTTCAAGACCGATTCCCTGAAGTTGACCTATTATTTCTTTAATAATTAATCTTAGATTGTCAGCTGCAATCGTATGACTAGTGAAATAATAAGCAACTACCTGCTTCCATTGCTTTCTGATACCTCGGACCATAAAAACAAGAGCATGGTTGGCTGCCTTGTTTGTCCGACCGAATGAACCCAAATCTTCAAAACCACTAATTAATTGCTGATGGGCCTCATAATGAAATCCATGAGATAAAGAAATTTCATCAAAAATCAAAGTACAGAATCGATCTGTCCTCTTCTTTTTCATGATTTCTCCCTTTAAATGATTCAAAATTGCATTATTAATTCCAGGTCCAAATGGAATTTTAGACAAAACAGCTTTCAAGGTTCGTGTAGAAGGCAACTGAAAATATGTTTGCAAATATTTATACAAGCGTGGACTCCGTTTGTACATAGACAAGGCAAACGCCTTATCTTCAGGAGTCCACCTCCGCGCTGTCGGATGTTTGTCAATGTTTCTCAACTGCGAATTGATGAAATCCTTCGTTACAGAATTCAGGTTTTCATCAATGAACTCGAATGTTCCGGACTTGTATAAATTTTGCAAAATATTCACTTTGTGCTTTTCTTGTTGCAACAATTTTTGCAACTTTGACAAACGTGATGTTACATTTCGATGAATTTTATACATCTGTTTCTCCCGTGAAGTTAAATCTGCCCTTGAAAGTCTCATTTTGTGTAACATGCCATTTTCAGAACTGTCTTTCAAAAACGCAAATTTGTTGCACCTCTCATTGATCGTATTATGATTACCCTGAAGAGAGTAATTGTGATCTTGAAGGTTATTGTTGCTTATTATTTCATTATTTGAAATAAGAGGAGGATCAACAAGACATCTCTCATTAGATGTTGAAGGCAAAGAACAACTGTTGGATGAAAATTCTGTTGAATTTTCTACTAAACAATTTTCTGATAAAGAAATTGTTTTTTGTGAAACTTCAACAGATTTCTCTTGCAAAGGCGCAACATAAACCCTTGGGACTACATTTGGAATCAATTTATCCTTCCTTTCATTTACAAAATCGCGGACTTCGAAATGATCCTCACAAATTCGCCAAAATTTTGTACTCACAGATTCCTGCACATCGCAAACATTCCTCCATAAGTTGTGAAGCCTTGGGTACTTAGGGAAAGTGAAGAAGTGTTTGTTAATTCCTTCAGAACGGTTCGGCACATAACCATTACTGCATCCAGGGTATTTACAGGAATATTTTCGGTAGCCAGCCATAATTTCAGTATGCGTAAGATGTAGAAATCAAAATCCGTTCAAACGTTAAAAGATCAACGAATCTACAATAAATAAATCGTAACTAACCTAACAAAATTTTCCACGTGCAACAAAATACTTATCTGTTTTACATTAAAACCAAAACCCAGCCAGATCCAGAATAACTCGTATATTACCTAAAAAGCTAGAAAAAGTAAATTCTGAGTTTTTATTTATAATTTTTGAGCATTTTTACTTACAACAACGCGCGAAAACAAACACCACCTGTCACTCCATTTCACGCATGAAATGTTTTTCTGGGCAGTGGCGTACCCTCAAACCTAAACTTTATTTAACAAATTTAATCAAAAAAAACATAAATTTATATTAATTGTGACATATACACTAGTATGATGTAAATAAATTTTAAAAATTTTGTTGTATTACTATTAATTTACCATTATTGTAATTTAAGTTTATTCTTCCAAATCCCCCCCAACTAGGTGCGCCACTGTTTCTGGGGGATTCTGTTAGAAACCTAAATCACTAAAATCACTAACCCAAATGCGCGTTATTTAAATTTCTGTAACTTGATTGGTTCTTTCCTTTTCCCTCCCTTGGAGTGTAAAAACCGCACCTTGGATACCGACGAACTCCCATGCTCGGCAAAACGCGCGCATCTCGTTTCACCCCCGTGCTGTCACCTATCAAATGTCAACGGAATGCACAACTGTCAAACGAAAAAACCCTAGGACAGTCACTAACACGAGATCACGTCCTTCGACATGCGCATTCAGACAGAGCGCACAACTGTCAAACGAAAAAACCCAACTGTCAAACGAAAAACCCAAGGAAAGTCACTAAATTTGAATTCGAACACCGACTTACCGGACCAACGGCCGTTTTTCGTCCTCAAAATGGCGGCGATATCCGGTTTCACACACTTCCACAATTCCCACGAGACCTCCGTCTTCGATGCTAAGGAATTGGTAGATTGTTGATTCTAGGCTTCCTATTAGAAATGAACTCCCCTTGGAGTCGGTATTTCCTGGTTTCTCTTGGCGGAAACGAACTTCTGTTGAGTCTTGGAGTTGAAACCTCCTTTCTTCCTATTTTGACCACGATTTTCGGCAGGACCCGCGTCTTCAATGCCAAAGTTATGGTTTTCTTTTGTTTTCGCAGAAACCGACTACCCCTGAAGTCTGGATTTGCGATTCGCGCTGCACACGTTCCCGTTCCGACGATTTGATAAAATCACTTCACTTACATAAAAAGTCCTAAATTCCGATGTTCGAGCCCGAGTTGGAGCGCCAGTGTAATTTTTAATGAAGTTTATTATAAAGAAAGTTGAATACAATAGATTAAATACAGGACTATTTCGCTTGTATCGTGGTCGGGACGTTGCGTGAGAGAGCCGTTCCTACTCTGCGCCCTCTATCGGATGGCCGTTACAATATATTATAAATGTTTCGCCAAATAATTTAAATAAAACAATATGGATTTTATTGAGTGTTCGTAATATTAAATCCCTAATAATAACATTAAATAGAAAAACGGATCAAGAAATTAAAGAATATTATATTACTTTATTTATTTTTATATTTTATTCATATTTGGAATACACTAAAAAGTTTTATTTGAATATAGGAGAATCACTCGAAAAGATAGTCAGATAAAGCAAACTGAAACGATAATTGAAATTAAGAGAGATGGTTAAAAATATTATCAAGTTAACTAATAGTATAATAGTTTTATAGCAAAGATTCGGTAATAAACAATATAACAACATTGTGGTAAAGACATGTTTTCATTATAATTTAATCGATGATCATAATATAAACAGATAACTAACTCATCTTTGATAACCTAAGCACAACAAGTTGTCCTTAAAAAAATCCAACTTTTAGATTACTTCAATATTTTTTTTTTGGAATGCAACTAACTAACATTGAGTGAAATTGTGTTGTTGATAGAATAAGTAGGTACAACTTACAGTACGAGTCAGCTTTAAGCAGATATTTTCTCTGCGATACTTAAAAACCTTACGAAAACACAAATTCAGAAAAGCAATTTTGCCTACCGTACAAACAACACGTGTTACAACTTCCCAGTGATAACAGTATAATAAATGTAATTATTCTAGTTATTAAGTACTACCATGTTTTGGACGCGAAAACAATGTTTTTCTTTTATGACATTGAAAAACGATTACAATACCTATAAAAACCACGTTCGTGGGTCAGGATTCAGTTATTTGATTTACTTCAATTTTAGACACAATCGTTGAAAATGAACATAATGTCAGACGAATTGCATTTTACTTATAACATTTAATAAATAATATTGACTTACCTATTAACAACGATTAAACACCTATGATCCACCGTAGAATAACCTGTAATGCACTGAAAATTGTTAGTGTTAACGGTCAACGCAACAGACAAGTAAAAAGGCAAACTGAATTATCGACCGAAACAGCGCCGCGCGCGCTCCTGGTCTAGATGGCCCCATCTACAGTAACTATATGCATACAGTAACGCAACGTCCGCCATATTTGGAGTAAAAGTTCTGGCGGGAACATTCAAATTTCTAAATGCTAATTTTACTCAGATTGCGAACAAGTTGACACTATAAAAATACGCTCTACTGTGTTTTATGCAGTGTGATCCATTTGTATCGAATAACTTGGATATACAGGCTGTCCCAACATCGGGATACAGCCTTCTACTTTGGAAACCCCAATTTTTTTTAGCATATCTGAACTCTACGTATAATTTTGCGTATTTTTTATGTAGCACACACTATGTCGATTTTCAGTTTTTTTTAAGGCGTGATCTATTTGAAATAAATAAATTCTTTAAAAATTCAGGGATTTTTTAACCTCTAATTTATTGTCCAAGGTCAATAGTGAAAACTCATTATTGACCAAAGTAGAGAAAAACAACTTCACAACCTCTTAACAAACTAAATAATGGTACCTTAGTGGAAAAAAATTATTAAAATTTATATATTATATTTTTCAATTAACAAAACATACAATATACACTTGTATTTAATTGTGACCGCAATTATACATATTTTTTTTACAATATACCAAAAACTATTTTAAATTAATCCTCATTGCCATGCTCCGACTATCTTTTCCAGTTGATGTAGTGGGATCTTAGATAGATTTGAGATGAAAATATATGCGTGATCTTACATACAATTTTACAATTTTCTTTAATATTTCATGACAATTTGGAATAGTCGGCGCAGTGTGCATATTATATACATGAGATAAAAAGTTATCTAATGTTAGCCTATTGCTTATTATTTGATTTTCAAATATTCTATATTCTGTCTCAACCTTACAAATATTCTTTTAGTTACTGTAAATAATATCAGAGACAGGTTGCACAAAAACTTGCGCATGCGTTGAAAGATGGCGGCATGTGCGTCATAGTTACGGTAAAATTTAAATTTATTTGATAGTATTTATAACATAAAAAATGTGAAAAGGATTTTCTACACCTGTAAGCAGTAAAACTCTTTGGGAATTGATATAACATATTTATTTAAAAAATATAAACATATAATTGTATGCAAAATTCCCAAAAAAACATACAGAAAATTAAAAAATCGGCTTCTTGAAATATTATGATTTTATAATTTTTCATTAGTTTCGTTTAGCATCCTCCTCCTTTCAAATTTCATCTGGTTTCTCAAGTCTAAACTTTTTATTTTTTTCTTGCCCTGAATGTTCCAATTTTTTACCACATGCCATGTACACAAAAGTCTTCTAGGTTTATTTTTCATAGTGTTTCTCCATGCATTATAAACCCACAAAAAGTACAAAATAATAATAATAAACTCAAATACTCAAATATTCAATGTCATTGCAGTATATACAGGATGATTTTTTTATTTGCTCCCGTCCGAAATTCTGAAAACAGGCAATACATTATACTTTGTTAGTTTTTTAAAATTTAATTTTCAAAAATTAGGCATAAAGGGTTGTGAATTAATGTTAACATTGTTCACAATACTTTTGACAGTACTTCCAGAGTCAATTCATTTGGATCATTTGTAGTTTCCGTAAAGTAGGAGCAAATAAAAAAAATCCCCCTATATTACCCATAGTTTTGTCAGCCTCAATCGTAGTTTATACTGAAAAAACACATCGAAACAAATAAAAAAAAGATATTTGGCCTTCTTACAAATATAAAAGTATTAAGTATAAAATTTTCAAACAATTATAAAATTTCAGATAATAACAAAATATAGAAAATAACCACCAAAAAGAACGAAATAACAAAAGAGTCTAGGTACAGCTTAATAGACTTTTTTTTTTCTCCAGCACCTTCATAACTATTAAACCAGTTCATAAAAACTACATTTCAGAATTCTAAATTCAAATAAAATATTTAATTACAAATTATAGGTACTTAGTGCATAACCCAAAAACAAACAAAAAAATTATACCAATGTTCCAAGTTTTTCTTTAAAAAATTAATTGCTGTTGAAATTGTTGGATAAAGTGATGTATTATGGCAATAACAGTAGTAAGTCACTGAAAAAACTTAACTAAGTGACTCAAAAAAAACTTTAGCCACAAGCCTCATTGTTAATGTTAATTACCTGAGCCAATAATACTCTAATACAATGATAATAGGTTTTACCTTCCTGTTTGAAAAAAAAAAAAAATGCGAAATTTTTGCCATTTGCATTCCATTCTCCAACCTTCAAAGCACCCACCACCATTTCATTTTGATTTCTTCTCTCTTCAATATTAAATATTCTCGTTAAACAATCTACATCCATTCTGCTTAGTAAATTGATTCTTTGAATATCTGATGTTTCCAATTTCCTGGCATCCTCTAAAATTCTGTCGACTGGTACTCCACTTTTCAATTTGTTTACTATCACATTTTTTTCTGTTGTTGAAAGATGTTTGCATCGTAATTCATTTTCCTCATGACCAGCATGCGTCTTCCAAAAATTTACAGTGATGTTCCCACCTGAGTGTTTATAGTATAATAGATATATTTGTAAACATTAATTACCTACCCTTATAAATCTTGACAATTAATTTTGAAGGACACATCCTACGAATTTTAATTGATCCTCCGGCTTTCTCTGTTCTTTTAACTCATTTGCTCTCATATCCTATACTATTACTCCTGATGCACTCGTAATGAATTTCTTTGTGGTCTGAGAGTTGAATTGTCCTATTCAAGGAATAACCACTTTCTATTTTGTGCAGTTGTTTCCAAGCTTCATAATTCACATTGCTAGAACAATCAACAATTATTTGCTCACAACTTACCTGATGTTGATCTGCAAGATGACTCCTCAGATTTTCAAATGTCTTCAATTCGATTTGACCCTCACACAAAGGACATATGATGCGACATTTCCTTACAGTAGATGTTTTTGAAATCATTTTATGCACCATTTTTGATATGTTCATTTTTTACTTTTGGAGAACTGTAGACTTTATTACAATGGGGGCACGTCTTTGCCGTTACATCCATTATCTACAATTGATCTAAAACACTTGCACAATTTTGTTAAAAATATTAAATAGTAATAACAATAATAATGTTTTAAGATTAAATAAGTACGAGTTTGTTCTAACGAACAGATTGTGGTACGAAAAGGTATTTCTTGGCAAAAAAAATCACGGACTAATAACTAAAAAGTGCTAAAAAGTAACGTTTTTTTTTTATAACAAACTTTCGAAAATGTCACTAAACTTCACCACTAAAATCACTAACACTTTGGTGTAGGTGTAGACAACAGTTGTAATATTTAACATTTATTTAATTTTAATATAAAATTTTATTTAATTGTTAAACTATTTTTGTCTTTTTTTGTTTTTTTAACAGTTTCGGAGAAATTCTTCTTAGTCCTCTTCAGGGTTATTATTTTCGATGTAGACGACTTTATCAAGTCCGTAAAATTCCACAATACACTTGATAAGAGTGTATTCGTTAGGGGTGAAGTAACTCTTCATAATTTGTAGATCTTCATGGCTTTGTCTAAAATCGGAATGTACATCCGAATTTACTTTGTCAAATAAGCCTCTGGCAATTTTAGGTACGTCGTCAACATTGAGCTTTCTCTTTTCGAGGCATTTTCGAAATTCTACACACTTCATATCTGAAGAACTTAACAATTTAGCCCACTTTGCCTCTCTTGTTAACTCTTTGCTGCATAAAATTTGTATAGACTTCTCAAATTCTTCACACAAACTTCTGATATGTAATGACTTTGTTATTCGTAGATATTCTGTATTTTTCCGTTTCTGAAACAGAAAAGTGTTATTCAAAGATGACTTATTTAAACAACTTACTAAATCGTGTTTTAAATTACTATTTTTTAATTTTAGCTCCATTATCTCCTCCATTTTTTTTTTATTTCGTTATTTAGTTCTTTTAATGCTTCTTCTTTTTCGACAAATATTTTTTTTATTTCGTTATTTAGTTCTTTTATTTCTTCTTCTTTTTGATTAATTTTATCATCTTTTTTTTGAAGTTGTTCCCATATCCCACGTTGTTTGGACATTTTTGCTATTTTTGTGGAACAGATAAATAATATAATAATATATAATAATAATATAATAAATAATATAAATAATAAATGTAGTTTTCTTTGTTAGGTAAATGTCCACCACATTTTTAAATGCGCCATTGTTAACCATTTTAGAACCGGAAAGTCCGTAATTATTTTCGAATATTATAAATAATTTTTTTTATTTTGCGTTAACAATATTGTCATTGTGAAACGCAAAGGCGTTTAACAATAATGACCATAGACAAATTATACTAACGTAGGAGACGAATCACGATATACTCTCCGAATGGAATCGTGCATGACTAGCGACCTCCAACGCAAAATGCATGCGCGTCCATTACAATTTATCGAACTAAAATCTAAAATTGACAGTTTATCATTCCAACATGACTTACCCACGCCACACGCCAAATGTAAAAATGTTAATTAAATGGATGTTAAATATATTAAGTTAAATGTAGAAATTAGTGTCGAGTTAAATTGTCACAATACAGTGCCTTAGTTAAATGTAAAAATTGGTGTGGAGTTAAATAGTCACAATGGCTTCGAAAAGAATAAAAGTAAAGGTAAGTTATTGTTATCGATTATTAATTATTTTGATTTAATATTTTTCGTTAAAGATGCCGTACTTAGTAGCCCCTATTTATTAGAGGAAATCTACAAGTTTAAAATAGGATATGATTACAAGAAAAAGTAAGTAATCTACTCATTTGTATCTAATTTAATTTGCTCGTTTTGATTGCAGATGACATAATTACCTCCTCCATAATTAAACCTGTATATATGTTCCTTCGACTTGTGCCATAAATTATTAGTCATTAGTGTGTAATATAGTTAGTATGTAAGTTAAATTCAGAATTTGGCGTGGCTTTAAATTTTCACAATGGCTTCAAAATCATGCATTGTGTCTTTTTGTCCAAATAGCTTTGACCAGGTACCAAAAATTCATTTTTTTGCTATACCTTCGTTACCAGTAGATAAAAGGAAATCTTGGTTTGATGCCATAAATACTTACGAATTAAACAAACTTGACTCAAATTGCCAAAAAAGGAAATTTATTTGCGAAAAACATTTTTGCGAGGAAAATTGCTTCACAAATTCAAGTAAAAATCGATTAAGCAAATTTGCAGTACCCACTATTTTTAGTCCAAAAACAACTGTTGACTCATTTGATTGTAAAGTAAAAATCTTACAGAATGTTTTGATTAATCCTGGTAATACACTTACAAGTACCAATGAAGTTATTGATGCTACTTCGTTTGTTAGTCAAGGGCGTAAGCGTTCTCTCACACCGCCTACAACACCTAAAAAAAAACGTTTATCTGGACTAAAAGAAATAGGTTGCAAAAGAATTTTAGATTTGACTCCGCGTAAAAAAAAATGTATTTTATCGACAGGAAACAAAAAATTCAAATTTGTAAATTAAAAAATATTCTTTATAAAACAAAAAATCAATTAAATATTTTAAAACAGTATTCTAACTCCCCATGGTTTAAAGATCTAGAAAATAACCTAAATCCAGCGGGAGTTAAATTTATTAAGTCACAATTAATAAATTGTAAAAGGAAAAAACCAACTTGGACGGCAGCAAATAAAGCTTTAGCGTTGGCTATTTATAAGAGAGGTCCTAAATGTTACAGATTTCTTTCAAAAGTTTTAAAATTGCCGTCTAAATTGACATTACAGAAATTATTGCAAAATATACCCTTTCATACCGGTATTAATCATCAACTACTAGACAAACTTTCCAAATGTATTTTAAAAAAGAAAAAAATAAGCCGATTCTGTATCTTAAGTTTTGACGAGATTTCTCTATCAACTAGTTTAACCTACGATCCTGTTACAGATTCCATAATAGGTTTTGAGGATTTGGGATCATTGGGAAGGGGAAAAGAAATGTCAAAAAATGCTCTGGTATTCATGGTACAGGGATTACACGAAAAATGGAAACAACCTGTGGCATTTTATTTTGTTAAAAATTGTGTGAAATCTATTAATTTAAAAAAAATCTTAGTTGAGGTGATAGAGCAATTATTAGGTCGAGGTTTTCACGTTGTTGCAACGGTGTGTGACCAAAACTCCGCTAATGTGTCTACTATCAATAAACTACAAAAAGAAACGTCATTTGACGGCAGAGAGGGCCCATATTTTTATGTTAAAAATTCTAAAATAATAACTTTTTTCGATACACCTCACCTCTTAAAAAACACCAGAAATTGTTTTGCAAAATATAATATCAAATACGACGGTCAATATGTAGCGAAGTGGTCACACATCGTGAACTCATATAGGGTTGACAAAACCAAACGATTTCCCATGCTATACAAAATTAGAGAATGTTATTTATCGATAAATGATCCTTCCAATAGAGCATTAAAAATGAAGGTGTCCGTTGCCGCAAAAACTCTAAGCCATACTATGGCTAGCGCAATAGAGACAGCCATTGCAACAAACTCCGAATTAGTACCGAGCGATGCTATTAATACCGCCACATTTATTGAAGACATTAATAATCTTTTTGACAGTATGAATAGCAATCAACCCAGTGCAAGAGGAGGGAAAAAGTTGCTTTGTGCTTTAAGAAAAAATTCTTATCATTTTAAATGTTGGGACGAAATGCTAAAAAAAATTAATTCTTGGGAGTTTTTATGTCCTCTAACTGGTAAAACGGTAAAAGTAAATATGAAATTTAAAGATGGTTGGATGCATAACATTAGGGCTTTTAAGGAATTATGGAGCATTTGTTCAAAACAAGGTTTTAAATATCTACGTACCAGAGCTGTGAATCAGGATTGCTTAGAAAATTTGTTTAGTCTTATCAGACAGCAAGGAGGCGGTAATAGCTTTCCGAATTGTTATCAATTTATTAATTCTTTAAAAACCAGTGTTTTAAATAATCTTACAGGGTCATTTGGACATACTCCAAATTGTGAGAACGATGATGGTTCATTATTGGACAATTTAGAAGAATTTGTAGAATATGCTTTCACGAGTACTACTTGTACAGTTGGTAATGGTAAAAATGAATTTATGGACATTTCAGTGCAACATAATAACCACGATTTGTTGGAAATGCAAGGTTTAGCATATGTATCTGGTTATTTAGTGAAAAAAATTAATAAATTTGACTGTAATTTGTGTCGCAAAGCTTTATTAAGTGACAATTTAGAGCCACAACATATTTTTACCAATATGAAAGAGAATGATACCAAAAAAAGACTGCAATATGTGACTGAAAATCTAACTATTTACCTTAAGAATATATATGACTCGATATACACTTTTTTAAAAACTGCTGGGGAAAGTAAACAGATTGTGCAAAAAATCATTATTTCCCTTAAAGAAAAAGTACATTTTACTTGGTTTATTTGTCAACAACATTCGACAGAAGTTGAAGGAAAACTTCTTGATGTAGCGGTTCGCTTAATAATAAAAAAATTTGTCAAGGAAAAAAACGACCTTTTTCTTCAGGAAAACAAAAAACAGAATCTTAGTGACAAAATGAGGAGAATATTGCACACCTAATTTTGTAGAAGCTAAATGTATTTAGTCAAGATTTTTTAATTTTGAGATTTTTATTTTTCAGTTTTTTTATTCATTCAATTCCTTTATTTTTTTCTATTGTATTTTTTGTTAATATTTTCGACAGATTTTAGTATTAGTTATTGTATTTTTTTTCTTGTTTTTTAAAAGTGTTTTTTATATTTGTGTTTTTATTTGTTTATTTCTTAATTGTACCATTTTCAATGTTTACTTGTTTTATTTAGTTTTAGTAATAGGTCTAATAAACATTTTTAAAGCTTTTGTATTGAGTTTCTATTTCCCGCCCTTTTAATACTAGTTCAAAGTGTTGCCAAGGGGGGCGCCACCTTTTGTTTGTTTCTACTTAAAAGCATCGTAATAACTCGTCTCCTACCGCCAGTGCGCGGTAGGCTTATTTTGTCTATGATAATGACACTAAATTTTCATTATAGCACGCAAAACAGTAACTTTTTCATTGGTTATGTTGGCACCGTAAGCGTAAAAATTACGCCTACTGCCTACGCAATGGAGATGATATGTGATATGGAATAGTTGATAAAATCACAAGTGAGCTGTCGAAAATATTGAAGCAAAATATCAGTTAATTAGTAAATCAATTAAAAACCTTAATAAACTTGACAAATGTCATTACTTCATTAGCGCCAACCAAATTTGTCAAAAATCCCAAGTTGTGATAATTCTTCAAAAGAGACTTTTAGAATGCTTTTTTTGTAACGCAAAATAGAAAAAATAGTATATTACACTTGTATTATAAGACGACTTGTAAAACTCATTCGTGTCACAATAATCGTCTTATGAAACACGTACAATAATGTACATACTATTAACTTATTCAATGCACAAATTACAGCTCTTGGATTAACCATTAACAGATAAAAAATTAGTAGCTCCTAAATTTTTCATTAATATGTAATTGAATAGTAATAAACAATGGTAGAGTAAAATTCAATTCCTTTTCGGATTACCATCGTACCTTTAAAACTGTGCCGGATATTTACCTAACATAGCCTGTATAAAGCTGAAAGCTTCTTAATACATTTTTTAGTACACAGTGTGAACTATTTGTATGGAATAAATTCGATAAAAATTCAGGAAAACGCTTAAACACGTACCTTGTAATTTTTTAACGCGCATTTAATGACAAAAAAAAATGGATCCAAAATCGAGATACGACCCTCAACTTTGAAATTTCAATTAAGAACTTCAATTTTATAGCATATCTGAATTCTACATATAAATCCCTGAATTTTTATCGAATTTATTTATTTCAAAGAGGTAGATCACACCTTTTTTTTTCATAAACAATTGAAAACCGACATAGTGTGTGCTACATAAAAAATATGCAAAATTATACCTATTCACCAATTTTTAAGTATCTCGTTACACTCAAGGCTGTTACAAAAGTTTTTATTGAGGTACAAGCGGCTGTTATCTATATCGATAAAATTTAAGAGATTAACCACGACCTCTTCGGTCTTGGGCGAGCGACTTAATAAGTGAGAAGGAAATGACTCTAATAAATGTAACTGGGGGGACACATGGCCACCCCCTTCAATGCCTCCAAAGGAGACCGGCATTTAGGCCCCCTTATAGGTTAAGGGTACTAATAAACAGTAACTAACAGAAATTCTCTATAAGCAAGCTATAAGCGAATTAAAATTATCAAAGCAAAAGGAAACGTACCTGTATGAAGCAGGAAGCCGGTAATATAGTTGTTTGCAAAATTAAGGCAAAAAGCACAAACGGCACAAGCAAATAAGTTCACACGCTCGACGCACAATCCAATGGTGGTGGTGGTACTGGTCACTGGTGGTTGGTGGGGTTGGTGGTAGTTAAATTTGCGCCCCACTTTTCCGTCATTTTTCAGTGTTAGTCATAAACAAATTATGCCTACCATAATAAATAATATAATATATAGATACATACCATAATATAATCTAATATACAATATATACCATAGATACAAATACATAGATAATATATAATACAGATACATATATAACATATTACAACAAACATTTTATACATATTATAACAAACGTATTAAAACAGTGCTAATTTGTGGCTCCCGCGTCAAATTTTCACGTTTGAGCTTCAACAAGTTGAAAAACGAGTCATTTATGGGGGCCCTAACCTACATAAGTACCTGGATGATTTTACTGATTTCTGAATCAAAGTCCAAATAAACCGCAGCTAATTCTTCAAAGCTATTATTACAATCTAGAACACTACAGAATTTTTTTCATTTTCATTAAAGAAACGGCATATTCTAAATAAACATTTTAAGAAAACACAACCAAATAAACAAAAAAGTGAGGTTATGTCGCTTGCCACCAACCAAACAAACACAAAATCACTGAGTGACAGTTAACTTCACTTCTTCACTGTGAAAAACGTTAAAATGTTTTTCCGTGTATGAAATGTAATATATCTGTGTTGATTTGTACCTCTCAATACGTTAAATTATTAAATTAAACCTCACTTTAGTAAAATTGCACCCAACTTTTAATTATTAGTGCAGTAGTGCTGCCAACCGCATAACCAAATATCACTAAACTAACACACTTAACCTCACTTTTCCGAAAAATGATTTCGCTCATCCGGAACGTGTTAAATGTGGTAAAACAGTGCCAGTTCGTGGCACCCACGTCACGTTTTCACGTTTTTGCTTCACCACCGGTTAAATTATTGGCCCCTTTGAATATCAGTGTGACTCCTCCAAGTTGTGGTTTTAAGGTTAAAGGGAGGCTCCGCAGGAGGTGCAAAGACTGTTATTTCGTTCGTCGTCAGGAACGTTTGTATATTATTTGCCCAACTCACCCAAGACATAAACAAATGTCAATGGTTAAAGACCCAAAAAATACCTGGATTCTAACCCATGCAACACAAAGCAAAATCCGGCCTTGGTGATAGAAATAAGACAAGTTTTTTTTGTATGAAAATCAATTTATTAATGAGGTTGTAGTTCTTGTTCGCGTTCTCTAACCTTATTCCGTAGTTTAACATATGTATTTATCATCATAAAAATAAAATAAATGTATGTAACAATTCCAGCAACATTATTTACAAATAAGAAGAAATGGACACTCTCTTCTTTCTCCTGGGTGTAGTAATTTTTCTTCAGGGTGTAGTCTAACGTAGCAATAAAAAACAGTAAAGTAGGACATGAAAATCCAATTACTACGAGGAGACACTTATATTGCAGCCATACACAAGCTCCAGTAAATATAATCGCAGCAATTACAAGAAATATCATAACTCCAACTGTTAGATATAGCCATGGGGGATCACGAGCGTAGAGCGTATAAGGAGTCAAAAATGCAGTCAGTAATACCATTAACATAACAACACCACAACGTAGAGGCACACAATAACAACATTTTCGAAATATTACTATTTCCCAAAAGTCTTTACAGGATAAACTGGAGCATTTGCCCCTGAAATCCATCGGTTCAAATCTACCACCAAAAAACGACATTTTGAACTGTCGAACTATCGGTAATACAGGAAACTAGCACGAATTAAAAGTGCCGATAACCTCGAGAAATATTTGAAAATGATGCATATTTTGATTTTTTGGGTATCAAATTGGTTTTGTAAAAGGTGAGGTTATGTTCATTTTTATCAAGATTTAGCGTTTAATTTTGAAAAAAAAACAGTGATAAGAAGACACAAAGAAGCTCTATTGAATCATTTTCTACATTTATTTTATGAATAAGTTAATTTTTTAAAAAGTGACAATTTTTCCCAAAATTTAAGTTCTAGTATAAAAAAAAGATAAAAAGAGAACAAAAAAAAATACTTCATGAAGTAACCTCTTAACGTCTGTTTTGCTTAAAACACATACATTAATATCAGAGATCTTTTTTGGTTAATTTAAAAAATGAGGTTATGTCAACACATTTTTTTAAAGATTTAAAACAGCCAATAAATTTATTGAAATATATCTTTGTCTTTTGACTTTGAATTTTTTTAATAAAATGAAATTAAAAATGAATACAGCTCTCGGCTACGCCTCGAGTAACAAAAACAAAATAACGAAATCCAGGGTCTCCTGAATTAAATATTCATATTCTGATCTAGAAGGCCGTGTTTAAATTGCCGGTAAAGTAGATACCTGTTTCAGTTTTTTGAAAATTCCGTTTTTTACGCATTTTTTATAAATATAACAAGTAGATTTACAAAAATTGTAATGTTTTTGTAAATATAGATCAGAGAAATGTTTGAAAACGATACAGATTTTGATTTTGGTGGCGTAAGTTAGTTTTGTAAAAGATGAGGTTATGTCAAACTTTTTCAGGATTTAGCATTCAATTTTGTGAAAAAAGATGATAAGAAATTGCAAAAGACCGCTATTGAGTCACCCTCAACCTCTGCTTTGCCAAAGACCAATGTAAATTAATTTTAGGACCAATTTTGTAAAAAGTGAGGTTATGTCAAATATTTTTTCAGGATTTACGCTTCAATTTTAAGAAAAACATTGAAAAAAAGACACAAAAAGACTCCGTTGAGTCATCTGTTTTACCACAAGCCAATGTACGTTAAATAAGAGACTTGTAGAAGTGTTTTTGTTAATTTTGTCCAAAGTGAGGTTATATCAAAATTTTTGCAGGATTTAGAGAAAAACGATGAAAAGAGACCACTAAAACGCTCTTTGGAGTCACTTCTTACCTCTATTTTGCCTAAAGCTGATGTAAGTTAATTTCAGAGGTTTTTTTTTGACGGTATAGCAACCCTTTCAGGACTTGAAACAGGACCGTCCTCAGCCGAAATTCTCTGTCCCACAGGCCGTCCCAGTTAAGCGAAAATTTCCAGGCCCTGCAGGACTTCTTCCTTTCGATTCCTCCGTTTTGGAAACTTCTGAAAATAAAAATACTGAAGTACGTTTTTGTTTTTTGAATGCTTTGAATTGATTCCCATTCTAGGTAATTCCTTGCTCTCAAACGTCTCTGTCTGTCTTTCAGACAGCCCCCTGGCTTGAAATGTGTCACGACTATGAAACTTTCCTTGAGTCTTACGATATTAAATGGATACAAAGCACAGCAAATCGGAATAAATTACCAAATCAGAAAGCTCCTTTTCTGGGGGCTCTTATTAAAAATATCGAGTGTTTAGAAGGGAAAAATCCGATTGTTAAAATTGTTTTAAAGGATGTCACTGGTGAAATTCAAGGAACGATTATACATAGTTTATATGAGGAATACTCAAAATGTCTCACTCTTAATTCTGTGATTGTCTTAAGACAGTGTAGTGTGATTACTAGTTGTAGTAATAATCATTATTTAACAATTACTTGTAATAATTTAGTTGCGATTTATTGGTTAAGTAAAGAAGAAAAAGTTTTGGTTAAAAAATTCCAAGATGTTACTTGTGACGGCCCTAAAAGTGGGGCTAGTTCAAGCCGAATTGAAGCAAACGATCATGAAGAAGAAATTTGGGAAGATGCCTTGAAAGGAGTTGATTTAGATGCTCTTTTTGATGATTTCTAACATTTCTAATAAGAAATAAATACTTTTTTTCTAATCTAGTTATTGAAATTTAGTTGCTATAACAACCTGTCTGTCACATTCCCCGTTAAAATGTCCTCCCCCAAAATGCAAATCGATGAAAGACGTGAATTAGAAACAAGCAAACCAGCGGATTTTTCTTTTAAAAAATTAAAAGCTCTTGAAGGTAACTCCTTGACAATTTTTTCTGAGTGTAACTGTGTTTTTAGCGACAGGACCGGAGCAAGCCCGCGCTTCACGTTTAGGTGGTGTCCCTGAGCGAGGTAGTCAGCATAAAAAGTTCCTAACACGTTCAATATGGCTCAACAATAATAAACTGAAAAGTATTAAAGATCTGGACGTGTTTGTTGAATCGATTTTGGAATTTCCCGATCAGTTAGGTTGGCTAGACTGTTCGTTTAATCAACTGGCGGAAATAAACGACTCGATTTTGAAGTTTCCCGGTTTGAAAATCGTGTATTTTCATGGAAACTGTATCGAAAATTTGGATCAAATTCTCAAACTTAAAAATTTGAAAAAGCTTAAAACGATTACCTTCCATGGGAATCCTATATCAAATTTGCCGCATTATAGAAGTTACATTATATCCGCTTTACCTCAAGTAAAAATCATTTTTTTTTTGTCGCGAAAATTCAAATAAAATTTCTTTTCTAGATCGACAATTTGGATTATACTCCCGTCTTAAAAAATGAAAAATTAGCACCAAAACCTGCGGAATTCCTTAAAGACAGTAAAGCAAAAGGCAATAAAGAAGTGAAAGTCGAGGAGTAATTTTTTGTTTCTCCAAATTCTAAACGTAAAATTTTTTTTTTTTGTGAAAGTCATGGTATTTACGTCAACAAACACAACAAAAATTAATTATTCTTTCTAGAAAAGTTCAATAGTCTTTGGGTTCAAAATGTCAAATTATACATTGTATGGATATACGTTTGTTGAGAAAAAAAATCTAAAAATTTGTATTTCTAAAATTTTTTGTGGGAATTAAATCCGGCAAGACTGCTGGTCATTTTGTAATTTACCTTGTAAAAAATTCCATATTAAATATTCTGGCAATGAATTTTAGTTTTTATATCAATTTGTTTGCATGACAATGGTGTTATTCTGAATAATATGAATATTATTAGACAACACTGATATATCCGATAAGGACATCCCTATTATTATTTTTATCAGTGGCGTACAATTATTTTTTTAAACATTTTATTTGTAATAACAATATTGATAATTAACAGCAAGTAATGCGCTCTCTAGTGGTCGAATTGTAAATTAAAAGCACTGAGTTTAGGTTTTATCACGATACACTTACACCGGTATGCTATTGCGCATCGTGTGACGTCACATTCGAAGCAAAATATGTGCCATCTTCATGCACGACATAGGGAGTTCAGTTAATATTAACATCTTGTAAATGAGTTTATATCCCAAACGTATGGTAATATGTCGCATAAAAATATAAAAAACAAAATACAATGGAGGTATTGTAAAATTTGTGTTGCGATTGTAATTCTTATAGCAAGCTACGGCACAACCGGGCATTTTATCTAATTAATAAGTATTAATTACAGAGATCTTAAATACACTGCAATTTCGTTTATATTATTACGGTAGGTACTACGAACGTGTTTGAAAGGAGATTTTTCTCTCAGAAATGAAGCATTTTACAGGAAGAGTAAGCAGGTTTGAGCGTGCTTGCTTCGCAAATGACGTCATGCGCAAGATTCGCTTAACTGAATCAGCTAAGGAACATACCGGTGTAAGTGTATCGTGGGTTTTATCGTGTGTAATATCGATAATACAGGGATCTGTAATTGCAGGTTTCTGTAATTTTGATGAAAAGTAGCAATTTTGTTAAATGTTTTCTTGGGAAGACGTGTTTCTGAAAAGAGAAAACTGAAAGAGTACAAGATATCTTTAAAATGCTATGAGACCAGCTATAGATGGTTTAAAATTATCTATAACTAATCAATATTTCATTAAATAAACGTTTAAATAAAGCTTTTCTGTTTTCCTTTCCTTTTCAATCATTTTTAAGCTCTTTTAGAAACTTTCTTTGTTCTTTTCCTTCTTTTAGTCACAAAATTTAATTCTGCTCTTCTTTTTCTATCAATCGTTGTTTCTCAAATTTTTCTAGGCTCTTCTTTTACTCTTCATTTTCTTCAAAACGCCTTTTTTCTAGTTTTTTAATTTTCCCTTGCTCTCTCAGAATATTTCTATTTTTTTAAATTCTAGAATCATTTTTTCATTTTACGTTTCCTTCAGTCGTAGTTTTTTTCTTCTAGAATTTTTGTTATTTGTTTTTCTTTTTTTACATCCCATTCTAATCATCGTTTTTCAGCCTTTTAAAAATTAGTTTCTTCTCTTGTTATTCGTTGTTTTTCAAACACTTTCAAAATGATTTTTGTTCTTCTGGAAACTTTCTTAGATTTTCTTTTACTTTCGTTTGTTTTTTCAGCTTCTTCTACAAATCTTTTATTCACTTAAACTCAGTTTTTCTTGTTTTTCTTTTGTTTTCAATTGTCGTTTTTCAAATTTATCTTGAAACGCCTTAAGTTCTTCTAGAAATTTTTTTACTATTTTTTCAACTGACGTCTTTCAACTTCTAGAATTTCCTTCTCTTTTTCTTCAGACTTCTCTTGTTCAAAAATCAATTGATTTACCTTTTCCTTTTCTACTAATTGTTCTTTTACAAAGTTTTCTAGAAACTTTTATTCTACTTTTTGCTTTTTCTAGATTATTTTATTTTTTTAAAACATTTTCTTCTAGAAAACGTTTTAAATTCCTCTAGAACCCTTTTCTTCTAATTCAACGTCTTTCATCTTCAAGTAATTTATGTTGCTTGTTTTTTTCAAATTCTTTTATAAACCGCTTTCACTCTTTAAGTATATCCCTCTAGTCTTTTTTTTTTCCAGTCTGATGTTTTGAATTTTTTTCTAAAATTATATTTTGCTCTTCTTTTTCTTCTATCAGTTCGAAATTCATCTACAAACTCTTTTTTCTCTTTCAGAATCTTTATTTTTGCTCTTTTTCTTTCAACCGATATCTTACAACTTCAATTCTTCATTTCTTTATTATTATTCTTCTTCATTTTTTTTTCTTCTAAAACACATTATTCTTGTTGTTTTAAAATGATTTTCTGCTCTTTAAGAACTTTCTGTTGATCTTCTTTCAAATTTTATTTTTAGGATGTATTTCAAATTATTCTAGAATTTTGTTTTTGTTCTTCTATAACCTTTTTTCTTTTTTTAATTTTTTTTTACCTAACGCCTTTCAACTTCTATAATCTTCATAAGTTCATCTACAATTTTAATTGCTTTTTTTTCAACTAATGTTTTTCTCCTTTTTTGATTAAGCTTTCTTTACTGTTCTTGTCTCATCTCTTAAATCTCACTTCTTATTTCTTGCGATTTAATAAATAATTAACAGACTCAGTAACACACTTTTATTACCTCAAATAATCACTCAAAAAATAGCTTTCTTTCGCTAAACGAAACTACTTCTAGCGACTTTTTGTTCGCTTATATAGAGCCACAGATAAGTCATTGCTTTTGCATCTAGGAAGCTTTATAATAGAGTAGTTTTCAGCTTGTATAATTCACGATTCCATGTCGTTACATTGCCAAAACCCTGACTTTCTCACTTTAAAAATCAAGTATGTCTCTCGCGTTTTTGTACGCCACTGTCTCCCTCATTACTTATTCACCACTGTCTAACCTGAAATCCCCTCCTAACCTTACTAACTATTTATCAATGAAAAAAACCAGTCTTCAATTAGTCCCTTACATTTAATCATGAGTGAAATAGCTAATTTTTTCAAAAATCAAACAATTTTCCTAACTGGTGGTACCGGTTTCCTTGGAAAAATCATCCTCGAGAAGCTTCTTCGTGAATGTCCCGAAATCAAAAAAATCTTCTTGATTCTCCGTCCGAAAAAAGGCAAAACGGCTCAAGAACGTTTCAATGAACTTTTCGAAATTCCAGTAAGTAACTCAAAAAGGCACTAACTTCACAAACTGTCTTTAGTGTTTCGATTTAGTGAGAAACACCACATCTGTTAAGAAAGTCTTCCTAATGGATGGTGACTGTCAAGAACCGTTTTTAGGCTTGAGTACTCAGCATCTCGCCGTGCTGCAAAACGAAGTCTCTTGTGTAATACACGCCGCTGCTAATGTTAAATTCGATCAGAGTCTCAAAGAAGCGGCTTTTAATGTACGAGCGACACGGGATTTACTAGAACTTGCGAAAAATATGCCGAATTTGAAGGTAGGTGGGAGAGAGGAAAAAGTCGAAAGGTGTTAAATCTTTTTCCAGAGTTTTGTCTATGTCTCAACTGCGTATTCTAACTGTCTTAATTCTCACATCAAAGAAGATTTCTACGAACCACCAGTGTCTTATAACAATCTACTTTCAGTTGTTAATTCTCTAAATGATGACGTTTTAGTGAAAATAACACCACAGTAAGTACCAATCGAAATTTTTCGCTTTAAAAAAAGTCTCTAAGTTTGTTAGGTAACTGGCCAAATACTTATATCTATACGAAATCAGTGAGTGAGGATTTGGTTAAATCAGCAGGTGCTAGTTTACCAGTAGCGATAGTACGGCCTGCAATTGGTAAAAAACACTAGTTCTAGCTCAAAAAATTTAGTTAAAATTTTTTAGTTACAAGTTCAATTAAAGAACCGTTTCCAGGCTGGATTGATAATTTTTATGGAGTTGTAGGGATAGTACTCGCTGCAGCTTTAGGTGTTATAAGAAGTTTAAATGCTAAATTAGATAGTATAGCACCAATGGTACCAGTTGATTTTGTTTCAAATGTTACTCTAGCTGTTGCTAGTAAAATCGGAAAAGAACAATCTAAATATCCGGTTATTTATAATTATGTTAGATTTGGTACTTCGCAATTAACTTGGGGTTTGTATAACCTATCCTAAAAAAAATATTTTTTTTTTTGACATTTCTATAGATCAATTTATGAAAATGGTTGAACCACACTGTTGGAATGCCGCTTCTGATCGTGTTGTATGGTACTATGGTTTTAAATTACGTGAGAATAAGACGTGGCATAAAATTTGTATATTTTTTATGCACACTGTTGTTGCATATACTGTTGATGCTATGTTGTTTTGTATCGGGAGACCTACATTGTAAGTTAAAAATTTTTTTTTTTTTGTTGACTGGTTATTAATATCAACACTTATGCATATGATTAAAAATCGTTTATTAATAAGGCTATTAATGAATGATTTTAAATTTCTAAAAAGTGATTTTTGCTGACTGTAATCAACTCGCTACGGTCGGTCTTGCTTTAAACAGTTTTTTGTTTTAGAGCTGTTAAAAACTACGAACGTCTTAATAAACTTCTGAATTTAATATCGTATTTTTCAACAAAAAGTTGGACTTTTGATACTGATAACGTCATGAATTTATGGAAAGAAATGGGTGATGAAGATAAAGAAAAATTTGAGTTTTATAGAGATAATGTCGATTGGGATTCGTATGCTCATAACAGTGTTTTTGGAGGACGACAATATTTATTGAAAGAGAGTGAAGATACAATTCCTAAAGGAAGAAGAAAAATTAAATTTTTGTTTTTTGCACATTATACAGTTATTGCAGTTTTTTGGTTTTTGGTTTATAAGTTAGTAAGTTTGTTTTTTTGATTTTTTTGTATTGTTTAATAAATTTTATTAAACTAAAAGAATTGTTTTGTTACTTTATCTGCCGCTTGTTTTGTACGGAAATTTCTCTCCGTAGAATGTAGATATCAAAAAATTTACAAACTTTATTGCATTTATTAAAAAGAAGGGTTAAAAAATCCAAAAGATTCACCAAGCAAGAGATAGAACGCTTCATAAAACCAGCTGATAACAAAGACTATTTATTGGCAAAAGTTGTGCTAATTACTGGGATTTTTGGCATGTTATTTAGAGAAGAAATTTACGTTTTTGAAGGTGAAAGATATAGAAGATTGTACAAGTTTTATTAAAGTGAAGATACCTAACACGAAGACAAGAATTTCACGAATGTTTACAATAACTGAAGGACTTTTTAATGGAATTAGTTTCTTAGAAATTTTCCGCAAATACGCACAGCTTCGACCTCCTCATACTAAACATCAGAGATTCTTCTTAACCTATAGAATTCCAGGTGCTGTACGATATCCGTTGGTATAAATACTATTGGAGGTATACCTAAAAAAATTGGAGAATGTCTCGGCCTTCTAAATGCAAAAGAATATACGGGGCACTGCTTTTGCGGTTGTTCAGCAACACTCTTATCAGATTCAGGAGCAGATATTACATTACTCAAAAGACATGCAGGATGGCGATCGAGTTGTGTTGCGGAAAGTTACATAGAAAACTCTGTTGAAAGCAAAAACGCAATTTCGATGAAAATTATGGGAAAAGAAGAAATTGTAACAAAGAAAAGAAGAATCTGTGACGAAAATAGCAAATCTGAAATGGCGTCTACAAGTACCGTTTCCACTTGTATTGAAGTTCAGGAAAGAAATCTGAAATCTTTGAATGTTCAATTTAGTCACTTAAGTAATTGTACTTTTCATGTTTATAATAAATAAATAAAATAAAAAATGTATTTTTTATTTTTGAGCACTAGTGCTTAAAAGTATGTCACTTTTACGGACAAGGCAAGGTATAATTGCCAATAAACCTTGGTTATCTTTATTAGGATTTATTCTAATAAATAGAACTTATCAAATATTTTTTTTATTTAAAAACAAATCACTAAATTACAAAAACAAACCCAAAAACATTTTAATAATTACATATACTAAATAAAACAAAAAACAAAGAGAAAAATAATAAGCAAATTGTAAGACTCTAACCTTTTTCTGACCTACAGGAATAGTTTCTAGTGGATCCTTGAGTAAATAAATTCTTCCTCCAACAACTGCATTTCTTGAATATGTATTCCAGTCAAATTGACTCATATCAAATTTAAATAATTTTTGATCTTGTAAATTCATTTTTTTCCAAAGTTTTACAACATTGTCATATTTAAAATTAAAAGAATTGATTGTAAAAAATGTTCCTAAATTTAAAGTGTAGTTTAGTCTTTTGACATTTTTAACGGCACTAGAATAGACATTAATGTAATAAATTTCCAAAAAAATTTTTTTTTACTTACAGTGGTTCTCTCCCAACACACAAAAGTACAAAATCAACTAAATGGAAACACACTGTATGAAAAAGAAACGTTTGTAAATCATGATAAAACTTGTTATCAGTGTAATTAAAATTAAAGTACCACAAACATTTCGTTGTGGGATAATCCCAAGCACAATTATCTATCAAATCTCGGTATTTTTCTGAAAAAATCAGATTTTAACTTGATTGTACTGATGAGGGGTAACTTACGCCAAGTTATGAATTTTTCTTTAGCCCCTACAAAATTATAAATCTTGATTTCACTCGATCTAAAATTGGGTTTTTAAAACAAAATTTTGGTGGTACTTCTCTTACTTTTCTTTTGCTACATTCCAGGCTGTTGCAAGGGTTAAATTACCAACATAGTCACACGGTACAAGATGACAGGTATAATTTTTTTTTGCGTAAACACTTCGAACAACACCTAGAGCTATAGCACATGTCATACCAACAACGCCATAGAAATTGTCAATCCAGCCTGGGATTGGTTCCTCACAACAACCCAAAACTATTTTTTAAATAAAAAAAATTGTAATTTGTTTTTTTACCAATTGAGGGACGAACTATTGCGATTGGAAGGCCTTTTCCTTCGGATTTTATCAAATTTTCTGCTATTGTTTTTGTGAAAACGTACGTGTTTGGCCATTTTCCAATCAGACTAAAATTTTGACTTTTTACATTTTTTTTGAAATTTTTTGTTACCTTGGCGTGATTCTGATTAGTGTGTCGTCATCTAAAGACTCGACCATTGAAAGTAAAAATTCTGGACTAACCGGTGGTTCATAAAACGTCTCATCAATGTCAAAATAAGGACAATTTGAGTATGCCGTAGACACATAAATAAAAGCCTTAAAATCAGTAATTATTTTTGACTAAACCAACATTTCCATACTTGTAATTTTGACATTCTTCTGGCCAAATCCAAACAATCCTTAACACTTCTGATATTAATATTAGTTGCAGTTTTGAGTGTTTGATCAAATTTGACATTAGCTGCAGCATGAATCACTATACTGGTTTCGGCAATTAGTACATCTTCAGTGCGTTTCGAAATTCCCAAATTCGGTTGCTCACAATCTCCACTCACAAAAACGACTTTTTCCCGAAATTCGGGACGTTCTTTTTTCAAACGCTCAAAACACTAAGCCGAAATAAATTTTTTTCGAAATTAGAGACTCACCGGAAAACTAAATAAATCCTCAAAACGTTCTTCAACGTTTCTGCCCTTTTTTGGACGCACTAAAATGAAGATTCTGCTGATTTGGTCGATTCGGAGAAGTTTTTCAATCAGAATTTTTCCCAAAAATCCTGTACCGCCAAGGATAAAGACGGTTTGGTTTTTGAAAAATTCGTTTATTTCGCTTGAAGTCATTGTGCTTCTAATAACTGATTTTGAAATTAGTTTCCATTTATAGCTTTTGGTTGTGATAATTTATTACAAAAAAGAACAATCACTTCCGAGAAATTTATACAAAGGACGGTCAAAAAATTATTTTTCATAAATTACTATTGTTCGTCAAAATTTATTAACATTATTGAATACTCCTCGTAAATAAATTTTAGCTACTTAATTTAAAAGTCAAAATTATTTAAATGAGGGCAATCTAAGTTTTTTGACTTTATTCGGAAATAAAATATTTAAAACAAGCTTAATTTACATAAAAAAAAATTCTTCTAAACGTAATTTTTGTTTTTCTTCTTTTCTATCAAAACGTTGTTCTTTCAAGCGTCTTAAAAATGGTCTTTCAGTTTTTATTAAAAATTCTGCTTTGTTCGTATTTTTTTCTTTTAGACACTTCTTTTGTTTTAATAAAAAAAAAACAGTTTATAAGACATTTCTACGAAAATAACATGTTTTTTGTTAGTTAGCTGTTCAATTAAACGTTAACAGTTAAAATTAATTTATTTATCATTTTAATATAATAAAAAAACAACTAATTTGTATAAGTTTGCTTCCTTATTAAAGCTGTTGTAAACAAATATAAAAAAAACACAATTAAAATTAGCAGTTTTATAGTAAACTGTTAATTTAGAAAAAACTTTAACACATTTTTTATGTTTTTCTGCCTCAACATGAATTTTTAACATTTATTCAACTTTTAAAATAAACATAAAATTTTAACATTTAACAGTTAAATTAAATGTTAATATATTTGTTATAATAACGAATTTTTTAAGTAAATAATAGTTATAATTTGTATTATTTTGATTCCTGATTAAAGCTAGGTAAACAGAAATAAAAAACACAATTAGAATTAACAGTTTTCGGCTAAATAACAGTTAAAGTAAATTTTAACAAATTTTCTATTTTTTTTTATTCAACTTATTTTTTAACATTAACTTAACTTTTGAAACAAATCTACTCGTATTGCTAGTTATAGAGAAGTTTAACATTTAACAATTTACCAATTTTGATAACCAAAAAAATTATTTTTTTTTAATTTCAGTGTTGTTTTACTCTTTTTATTTCAAAAATTTGTAAAAGTACAATTAACTGATTTTTGGGTTTAATTAAACAGTTATATTTTTTAAAACAGTTAATTGTTAATTAACGATTATTTAATTTAACATTTTAACTGTTGTTTAACTAAAAAATAACAATTAATTCAAAAACTAGTTTATTAGACTTTATTAAGAAATAAAATATTAATTAAAACAAGTTTATTTCACACAAAGAGACCAAATAAAAACATCAATAATTTATAAACCAAAAACCAAAAAATTACAAGAACAGTATAATGTAGAAAAAATTAAATTTTGACTTTCTTTTCCTCTCGAGGAAGCGTATCTAAAGGATCCTTCAATAAATATTGTCGTCCTACAAAGATACTATCACGTGCGTAAGATTCCCAATCGACTTCATCTGTATAAAACTCAAACGATTTTCTCTCATTATCTGTCATTTCTAGCCATAATTTTTGAGTGTTGTCATCGTCAATAATCCAATTTCTTGTCGAAAAATACGAAAGTAAATTCAGCAATTTATCTAATCTTTTATAATTTTTAACAGACCTAAAACCAAAAAAATCAAAAATTTCCTAACTCAACAGTGTAGGTTTGCCTATACAAAACAAAACACCATCAACAATGTATGCCAATACAGTGTGTAAGAAAAAAACACGGATTTTATGCCAGAATGACCACTTTCTCAGTTGCTGCAGTCCAGGCTTGAGGCTCAAGAAATTTAATAAATTCTACAACAAAAAAAAATAATAAATAAAAAAAATTAATGTGTTTTGAGCAGAAAGGTTTTGCTAGAAGTTACCGTTTTCGAGATATTTAAGTTTATAAAAACACTGAAAAAAATAAGCATTTTTATTATTTGGGGCTGTGTTACAGAGTCTTGAGCCTCTATAGAGCTTCTAAATGTCTGTTTAAATCATGAGAATTCGAGTTACGTTGTAATACAGTAGTTGCCAAAAGTTCTAGCTAGAATAACCTAAAAATTTTGTCTTAGAAACGGCATTTTCGTCATTTGGGGCTGTGTCACAAAGTCTTGCGCTTTTAGAGTCAACTTAACTCAAAAATTTCGTGATAATAGAGTTCCTGAGAACAATATATTAACCGGATTGTATTATCGTTCTGAGCCTTCTGGCAAAATTTGCAGTTGTCCATGTGACAGCCAAAATTAAATTTGCAACGTAATCAACAGGTACAAAATGCGTAATTGCGTTCATTTTCACATTGATACTTCGTATAACACCTAATGAAGCTCCTAGAACAAGTCCTACAATCCCTATAAAGTTATCAATTCAGCCTGGAATTGGTTCTTTAAATGATGACATAACTAAAATTTGATTGGTGGTTAATCTAGCCGAAATTTTGATTGGTTGTAGGTTGTACCAATAGCAGGGCGGACTATTGCAATGGGAAGATTTGAATTACTAACCAAATTGATTTGGTATAGATATAAGTGTTTGGCCATTTTCCCAACAAACTAAAATTATATTTAAATTTATTTTTTTTTAATTTTTTGTATTTACATTGGTGTCACTTTTTGTAAATTATTACTATCTAAACATTCGAGAAGCGCCAATAAACTCTCTAATTTGATTGGTGGTTTATAAAATTCTTCTTTGATGTAATTATTAATACAATTTGAAAAAGCAGTAGAAACGTAAACAAAACTATAAAAAAAAATAATTTTTTTTTTGGGATTCCGGTCTGACAAGAAGTTACTTTCAAATTTTCCATTTTTTTCGCCAAATCGAGTAAATCCCTCGTTGCTCTAATATTTAAAACAGCTTCATTTAGACTTTGGTCGAATTTGACATTTGCAGCAGCGTGAATAACACAAGTCACTTCCGTTTGCAAAATTTTCGAGTTTTGGGCATTAAGTCCCAAAAAAAGCTCCTAGCAGTCACCCTCTACCAAAACGACTTTATCTCTGTCAATTCCTCGTGTTTTCAGCAAGTCAAAACACTTGAAATTTAAACTGATGAAAAAGTAAGTATTCGTTTGTTGTAATGACAAGGTTTTATTTTGTAAAGTTAACAGTTTTGTTTTCACATAAAAATATCAAGAAACATTTTAATAATAATATACACTAAATAAAATAACACAAAAAGAGAAAAATAATAATAAAATCTTAGCATTTTGTATTTTCTCAAACCGGCAGGGATAGTTTCTATTGGATCCTTCACTAAATAAATTCTCGCTCCAAGAATTCCATTTCTTGAATAATTAATCCAATCAAAATCACTCATATTAAATTTAAACAATTCTTGATCTTCTCTCGTCATTTTTTTCCAAAGTTTTTCAACATTGTCGTATTTAAAATTAAAAAAATTATTTGCAAAATATGTTAATAAACTCAGATTGTAATTTAGTCTTTTACCATTTTTAACAGCGCTAGAAAAATAAAAATTTAATCAAAAATTGAAACATTTGCTTTTGACTTACAGTGGTTTTCTACCAATACAATAAAGAACAATATCAACTAAAGAAAAACAAACTGTATGAAAAAAAAATGTCTGCAATTCGTGATAAAATCTACAATTAGTAAATCTAAAAACAGAGTACCAAAGAGCTTTGACTGTAGGATAATCCCAACCAGTTTCTTGTGTATACCAAAAAAATTTTTCTGAAAAAAAAAAACAAAAAATTTTTTCAATTTTTTTTTTAATCTTACCCCAAGTTATAAATTTTTCTTTAAAACCTACAAAATTATAAATTTGGATTTTGTCGGATCTAAAAGATATTCGTTTAACAAATATTTTAATGCACGAGCCGAGTAAAAAAATTACTTTTCTTTTGATAAATTCCAAGCTACTGCTAGAGTTAAATTACTGACATAGTCACATGGTACAAGATGACAAATCGCATTTTTTTTTGCATGGATTGTACGAATAACACCTAAAGCTATCCCTACTCCTATTCCCACGATTCCATAAAAATTATCAATCCAACCTGGCATTGGTTCCTCGGCACAACACAAAACTATTTACAAAATAAAAAAAAATTGTTGGATTATTTTTTTTACCAACTGCAGGACGAACTATCGCAATTGGAACGCTTTTTCCTTCGGATTTTATCACATTTTCTGCTATTGTTTTACTGAAAACATACGTATTTGGCCATTTTCCAATTAAACTAAAATTTTGACTTTTTAAATTTGTTTTTTGAATTTTTTTTCTCACCTTGGTGTGATTCTGATAAGTGTGTCGTCATCTAAAGACTCGACCATTGAAAGTAAAAATTCTGAACTAACCGGTGGTTCATAAAACGTCTCATCAATGTCAAAATAAGGACAATTTGAGTATGCCGTAGACACATAAATAAAAGCCTTAAAAAAATAATTATTGTGTCTAAAACAACATTTCCACAATCTATACTTGTAATTTTGACATTCTTTTGGCCAAATCCAAACAATCCTTGACACTCCTGATATTTATATTAGTTGCAGTTTTAAGTGTTTGATCAAATTTGACATTAGCTGCAGCATGAATCACGATACTGGTTTCGGCAATTAGCACATCTTCAGTCTCTTTTGAAATTCCCAAATTCGGTTGCTCACAATCTCCACTCACAAAAACGACTTTTTCCCGAAATTCTGGACGTTCTTTTTTCAAACGCTCAAAACACTAAGCCGAAATAATTTTTTTCGAAATGTACGACTCACCGCAAAATTAAATAAATCGTCCAAACGTTCTTCAACATTTCGGCCTTTTTTTGGACGCACTAAAATGATGATTTTACTGATTTGGTCAGTTCGTAGAAGTTTCTCGATGAGGAGTTTTCCTAAAAATCCGGTTCCTCCGAGAATAAAAATTGTTTTGTTTTTGAAAAATTCGTTTATTTCGCTTGAAGTCATTGTAAACGTTAGAAAATGTAAAATGGGGGAAGAATTATTGAATTCCTGTATTTATGTGTAAAATTAATTTTTCATTTATTCAAAATGTTTATTCAAAATGTGGTGACATTGCAAAATTATTTTTTGAACAAACTTATTTTTATTTACTCAAGTATTAGAAGTAAAATATTACAATACTTTTTAGAACAATCAGCAAAATATGATAATGCACTTCCAGTAATTATGCGCCCTTCACAAAATATTTTTTACTTCTATTAATAGAACTGAAATTGTTGTCTCTAGACACAGTTTAGGAAAGTTTTATCCGGTTCTCCTTGCAGTAAATATTGGAATAAATAAAGATATAAAAGTCTACACTAAAGTAAAAGAAGTCAAAACTGAAGTAGAGGCAGTAAATAAAAAAAAGAAATAAAGGAAGAATAAAACAAACGATTCAGAACCATACAGAGAAGTGGGAATAACATACTATTTACAAAAAAAATTGTAGGATCTTTTGACGTTGAATGACCAAGAACAAACTGTTTTCAAATTTCAGAATTTTGTAAAAATTTCCAATACAAATTTTTATATGTATTAATTAAAATTGTGTATAAATATCACATAACAGATATTAATAATAGATAACGTAATAATAGATCTTGAAAGAAAATATAGGTTATAAAACTTTATTGTAGGTGACCAATCTATCTCAAGAATTGGTCTGTGAATTAGCAGGTATTTTAATTTCCTCCCTAAACTTAATAACAGTCTATCGCTCGCCCTTAGGTGATTTTGATGTGTTTTTAATTACTTTTTTGCGCGATTGGTTGTTTTTATCAGTTTATTGTGCCTGTTTCCACGACGGTAGGTTGCTATTACTGGTTGCTACGTGTAACAAAACGGTAAGTAATTCACTTACCGTTCAGTGAACGGTAAGCAATTAAATCTAAAAAAAAACAATTTTGCGATTTGTTTATTAAAATTAAATGTACAATTATTATAATTAATAGTAGTAATACCACTCGCATTTGAGTTTCTAGTGTTAATAGACAAACTTTCCGACGTAGAAGTCCCAGGTTGTTGTAATAGTCCACCAACATCGCTGTGTAAAATTTTATGAGCAAATTCAATTTTGTTTTGGAGGGAATCTTCCACGTAACTCTCGGCCACTGTTGATGAACGCCACCCACCATGTCTTTTTAGTCCCAACACATCAACTCCGTTATTCGCCAAAAGTGTAGCCGATGTGCGTCGAAACGAGTGTCCAGTAAAACCTTCAGGGGCTTGCAACTTTAAATACTTTGCAATCCTTGACGGCCAGCCTTTAATTGTGCCTTTTGCTGTGACTTGCCTAGTGCATTTGCCATTTCGATAGTTCAGAAATAAATGATCTGACGTTGGGTTGCTTGGTCGAATTCTTATGTATTTTCGAAGTAATTCTAAATAATGAACTGCTTCATTTTCTTTATTAATAACTGTGAACGTTCGCTGAATATTCGTTTTTGTATTTGGAATATTTACTATAAACATTTCTTTATGTTTTTCTATGTCACTTATTTTAATATTGTACAATTCCTCTTGTCTAAAAGATACTCCCAATATCATTGCTACATGCAAATATATTGTTTCCTTAGAACTCAGATGTACCCACCTCATCATCTACAACATACCTTTTGAATTAAAAATTGTTCGTCTGGTGCTTCATTTAAGAATTTTTCCATGTCTTCTTTGGTAAAAATTTTAGCCTTCTTATGCCGATATCCAATATTTTTTCTCTTAAGATAAGCAATTAATGCAGCAAACTTAGAAATATCGATAGCATCATGGAGAAAAATTGTACTCTTCAGCATAGAATACTCTGCCCATAAACTGCCTGCGGCCTTCAAGTGTCCACTTCTCACCACAAAATACGATAACAAGCTCTTTTCATTTACAGAAATCTTCTTTGCTTCACGCCATTCCTTAAACAACTTGTATGTCTGTTCATATCGGGCTTTAGATTTTTCTGGAATAATTGCCGAACATCCTTCTTGCCAAGCGTCTTCTAAATCATCCGGTAGATCATCACTATCGCTCATATTTGCTTCGAAAACGGAACTACAAAACAGAACTATGTAGGAATGATTGTATCAAAAAGACAATTTTACTTGTTTGGAACAAAACCATAGCAACCATGGAACAGCCACCCAAAGTTTTCAGTTTCAATCTTCCCGATTATCACAAATGTATTGATATAATTTATTATTATTATTATTCTAGAAACTCCAATCGCGCAAAAAACGTTATAAGCATGTCGAACGTTAAGGATTACCGTTCTCAGACAATAATTGGAGTCGTCGCTTCGCTCCTCCTCCAAAAAATTGTCTTCGAACGGTAAGCATTCTTTACCGTTCTCCATACTAAATACGCTCTTTAACAAACTCAAATGCAACTCACATAAATAAAAGCCTTAAAAGTAGGAATTATTTTTGACTAAACCAACATTTCTATACTTGTAATTTTGACATTCTTTTAGCCAAATTCAAACAATCCTTGACACTCCTGATATTTATATTAGTTGCAGTTTTAAGTGTTTGATCAAATTTGACATTAGCTGCAGCATGAATCACGATACTGGTTTCGTCAATTAGTACATCTTCAGTGTGTTTCGAAATTCCCAAATTCGGTTGCTCACAATCTCCACTCACAAAAACGACTTTTTCCCGAAATTTTGGACGTTCTTTTTTCAAACGCTCGAAACACTAAGCCAAAATAAAATTTTTCAAAATTGAAGACTCACCGGAAAATTATATAAATTATCGAAACGTTCTTCAACGTTTCGACCTTTTGTTGGACGCACTAAAATAAAGATTTTACTGATTTGGTTAATTCGGAGGAGTTTCTCGATGAGGACTTTTCCTAAAAGGCCTGTTCCACCGAGAATAAAGACAGTTTGGTTTTTGAAAAATTCATTTATTTCGCTAGATGTTATTGCATTGTAAACTTCAGAAAATAAAAAATGGAGAAAAAATTATTTTTTCTTTATTCAAAATGTGTTGAAATTGCAAAATATTTTTTTTTTAAACGAACTTGTTTTTGTTTACCTAAGTATTAAAGGTAAAATTATAGAATTCTAAATATAGAAACATAGAGAATTATAAAGCTGTGGAAGTACTGAATCATAAATTTTCGAAAATACAAATTTGTAAAGAGATTCTTAACAGACTTTCGGAATCTAAGAAAAACAAAACTGAAGAAATATAAATTTTATTTATAAAAGAGTGTCTTTTCTCCCTAATTTTTACAAGATAGCTAAACTACAACTTTTTTATTTATATTTTATATTTCTTTCATAACCAATTGGTTTTAATTTCTAAATTAAAACAGCAAGTTTCTCTACTTGTAGATTCTGATAACAACGTATAAGGCGATGACTCATCTCCATAAAACAAAGCAACAAATATGGATACTGATTCCAAAAACAAAATAGGAGCCAAATACTATTTATGAACAAAATAACAATTCTTGATAAAATAAGATAAGAAGTTAAAACAGAGGAGAGTTGTCAACTCATAAATGTTTTTTCTGCTATTGTTTTGCAATAAGTTGTAATAAAAAAAATTATAATAACTACAAAGAACAAGAAACTAAATACAGTAATTTGTTAAAACAAAAATTTATAAATTAGTCTTATAAATAGATATAATAAACAAAATAACAATCCAATTGAGAAATAATAAGCATTTCTTAAAAATTTAATTTTTTTGTTTCCTTCCGGAATCGTATCTAACGGATCCTTTAATAAATAAACTCTAAGTCCTATTGCATTTGATCTCACAAAAGATTTCCAATCAAAATCTTTCATATCAAATTTATACAAATTTTTATCTTCATCATTCATTTTTTCCCATATTCTATCAACATTTTCATGCTGAAAACTGAAATAATTTCGTGCGAAATATCTTGTAAGACCTATACCATAATTCAATCTATTTGCATTTATTCTAGCACTAAAAACAAGTAATTAAATTAATTCTAGCTTAAATTAAATTATCAAGTACTCACATTGGTTCTCTACCAATACAATAAAGAACAAAATCAACTAAAGAAAAACAAACTGTATGAAAAAGAAATGTTTGTAAATCGTAATAAAACTTGTTATCAGTAAAATGAAAATTGATGTACCACAAACATTTCGTTGTGGGATAATCCCAAGCACAATTGTTTATCAAATCGAAGCATTTTTCTGAAAAAATCAGATTTCAATTTGATTGTGCTTATGAGGGGCAACTTACGCCACGTTAGTAAATTATTTTTAGCGCCTGCAAAATTATAAATCTTGATTTCATTTGACCTAAAATTTGGTTTTTAAAACAGAATTTTGGTTTTACTACTCTTACTTTTCTTTTGCTACATTCCAGGCTGTTGCAAGGGTTAAATTACTAATATAGTCACATGGTACAATATGGCAGATTGAATCTTTTTTCGCGTAAAGACTTCGAACAACACCTAGAGCTACAGCACATGCTATACCAACAAAACCATATAAATTATCCATCCAGCCTGGCATTGGTTCATCAGCACAACCTAAAACTACTACCAGAATTAAAAAAAAAATGTTTTTTTTTAACCTATTGAGGGTCGAATTATTCCAATTGGTAGACCTGCTCCTTCAGATTGTATCACATTTTCTGCTATTGTTTTACTGAAAACATACGTATTTGGCCACTTTCCAATTAAACTAAAATTTTGACTTTTTAAATTTGTTTTTTAAAATTTATTTTTGTACCTTGGTGTGATTCTGATAAGTGTGTCATCATCTAAAGACTCGACCATTGAAAATAAAAATTCTGGAGTAACCGGTGGTTCATAAAACGTCTCATCAATGTCAAAATAAGGACAATTTGAGTATGCCGTAGACACATAAATAAAAGCCTTAAAAAAATAATTATTTTTGACTAAACCAACATTTCCATACTTGTAATTTTGACATTCTTTTGGCCAAATCCAAACAATCCTTGACACTCCTGATATTTATATTAGTTGCAGTTTTAAGTGTTTGATCAAATTTGACATTAGCTGCAGCATGAATCACGATACTGGTTTCGGCAATTAGCACATCTTCAGTCTGTTTCGAAATTCCCAAATTCGGTTGCTCACAATCTCCACTCACAAAAACGACTTTTTGCCGAAATTTGGGTCGTTCTTTTTTCAAACGCTCGAAACACTAAGCCAAAATAAAATTTTTCAGAATTAAAGACTCACCGGAAAATTAAATAAATCCTCGAAACGTTCTTTAACGTTTCGTCCTTTTTTTGGACGCACTAAAATAAAGATTTTACTGATTTGGTCAGATCGGAGAAGTTTCTCGATTAAGACTTTTCCTAAAAAGCCTGTACCACCGAGAATAAAGACTGTTTGGTTTTTGAAAAAATTGTTTATTTCGCTTGAAGTCATTGTAAACATTAGAAAATGGGAAATGTGGGAAAAATTATGGTAATCTTGTATTTATGGGTATAATTAATTTTTCATTTATTCAAAATGTTTATTCAAAATGTGCTGACATTGCAAAATTATTTTTAAAACAAGCCGGTTTTTATTTACTTAAATATTAAAAGTAAAATTCTAGAATTCTAATAATGGAGAAATGTAGAAGCATAGAAATGTGAAAAAATAGATTGTGATACATAATAACCTAGATTAACATAATTTTAGAACCATAGAATTGAAATATATGAAATTGTAAAAACACAAAAATTTAAAACTATGAAAAAAAATTACTAAAAATTTTGGAAACACATACATAAGATAATGATATAATTATGAAATATGTATAGTGAATTATGAAGCTGTAGAAGTACTGAAACATAGATTTCCGGAAATACAAATTGTAAAGAAATTCTTAAAAGACTTTTGGAACTAAAAAAAAAACAAAACTGAAGAATTATAAATTTTATTTATAAAAGTGTGTCTTATCTCCCCTATTTTTAAAAGATAGTTAAACTACTAGTTTTTTCTTTTGATATATTTCTTTCATAACAAATTGCTTTTAATAATTTCTAAAATATATTACCAAATGTCTACATTAAAATAGCAAGCCTCTCTACTTGTAGATTTTGATAACAACAGATAAGGCGATGATCCATTTCTACTAAAGAAAGCAACAAATGTGGACACTTATTCAAGAAACCAAATAGAAGCCAAGATCTACACTGCTCCAAGAAATTAACGCACCACTTGAAAATAAAGTAGAAAAATTAAAACTATGTACATTTGACAACTTTGGTTAAGAAGGTTTAATCAAGCTATAATCTAGTTACCTATTGTAATAAAAGTTTTGACATTTGAGTTTAATAGATTTTTAAGCAGAAATTTTAAAATAATTTTCATTTTTAAATTGTGTTAATTTGTAATTTCGTTTTATTGTTATTTAAATTTGCCGTTCTGTGGATAGTTTTTATCATTTGAAACAATAATAAAAACATTATGAGGAATTTGACTCGAGAAGAATGCGCCCAAGCTGTGGTTTTGTTGGAGGAAGGATGGAGCTACAGAAGAATTGGTGAAAGGTTCGGTGTATCCCATACGTCAGTTTCGCGTATGATACAAAGGTACAGAGAGACAGGAAGTCACCTCAGAAGACCTGGGCAAGGAAGAAAAAGGAAAACCACTCCTATCCAGGATAGATTTTTAAGAATATCTGCGCTAAGGGAACGCTTTGTAACCACCAGGAAGCTACAAACTGAGTTCCGTGACGTAGAAGGAATTCAAAACACCCCATATTCCTGCTCGTGGTCCTGCATTGACTGCAGAACACCGCAGAGCCCGATTAGAATTTGCTAGAGAGCACATAAATTGGCAAAGAGAGGATTGGGAGTCTGTTCTTTTTACGGATGAGTCAAAATTTTGCCTTTACAATTGCGATAGACGTGTTCGTGTGTATCGTAGACCAAATGAGTGGTACGCACAGTGTAACATTCAGAATACCACATTGTTTGGTGGAGGCTCAGTAATGGTTTGGGGTGGTATTTCCTTACAAGCTCGCACGGAGTTAGTGGTTGTAAATAATGGCTCTATAAATGCGGACCGTTACATAACAGACATTCTTGAAGAGCATGTCGTACCATATGCCCCTTATATTGGTCCAAATTTTGTGTTAATGCAAGATAACGCAAAACCCCACACTGCCCGAATTGTTAAAGATTACTTGAATGAAGCAGAAATCAATGTTTTGGATTGGCCAGCTCGAAGCCCTGACCTGAATCCTATTGAGCATGTTTAGGACATTCTCGGGAAACGTTTAAAAAATCTTCCACATCCTCCTGTCCATCTTCAAGAGGTAGGTCCTCAACTAAATGAAATTTGGAATAACTTAAATCAAGAAGACATAAGTTCGTTGATTTTGAGTATGGAACGAAGATGTGCAGCGGTTATTCAAAGTAGAGGTGGAAATACGCGATATTAAGATGTTTTCTGTAACTTTAATAAAATTTTGTTTTCGGTTTGTTTTTCTATATTTGGACACACACATTAGATATTAATTTACTTTAAACAAATGTTTTTGTTAAATTTTTCTTAATTTTGTACCAATTGGTCGAATACATGTTTCAATTTTCAAAAAAATTCAAGTGGTGCGTTAATTTATTGGAGCAGTGTATTTAAGAACAAAATATCAATTCTTGATAACATTATTTCTCTTTAGGTCTTGAAGTTGAAACAGATGAGATTTACCAACTCATAAATGTTTTTTCTGCTTTTGTTCGGGAATTAAGTTGTTATAAAAAATTAAAAATTGTTTTTGTTTTAATTTTTTTATAATATGTAGGTAACTAACTATAAACAAGAAACTAAATACATTAATTTGTTAAAAAAATAAATTAAAAATTAGTTTTAGAAAGAGGTACAATAAACAAATTAACACTCCAATTGAGAAATAATAAACATTTCTCAAAAATTTAATTTTCTTGTGTCCTTCCGGGATTGTATCTAACGGATCCTTTAATAAATAAACTCTAAGTCCTATTATAGTTGATCTCATAAAAGATGTCCAATCAAAATTTTTCATATCAAATTTATACAGATTTTTATCTTCATCATTCATTTTTTCCCATATTTTATCAACATTTTCATGCTGAAAACTGAAATAATTTCGTGCGAAATATCTTGTAAGGCCTATACCATAATTCAATCTCTTTGCATTTATTCTAGCACTACAAACAAGTAATTAAATTAATTCTAGCTTAAATTAAATTATTAAGTACTCACATTGGTTCTCTACCAATACAATAAAGAACAAAATCAACTAAAGAAAAACAAACTGTATGAAAAAGAAATGTTTGTAAATCGTGATAAAACTTGTTATCAGTAAAACTAAAATTGATGTACCACAAAGATTTCGGTGAGGGATAATCCCAACCACAACTGTTTGTCAAATCGAGGCATTTTTCTGGAAAAATCAGATTTTAATTTGTGTGTTCTGATGAGGGGTAACTTACGCCACGTTATTAAATTATTTTTAGCGCCTGCAAAATTATAAATCTTGATTTCATTTGACCTAAAATTTGGTTTTTAAAACAGAATTTTGGTTTTACTACCCTTACTTTTCTTTTGCTACATTCCAGGCTATTGTAAGGGTTAAATTACTAATATAGTCACATGGTACAATATGGCAGATTGAATCTTTTTTCGCGTAAAGACTTCGAACAACACCTAGAGCTATACCACATGTTATACCAATAAAACCATATAAATTATCCATCCAGCCTGGCATTGGTTCATCAGCACAACCTAAAACTACTGCCAGAATTAAAAAAAAATGTTTTTTTTTTTAACCTATTGAGGGTCGAATTATTCCAATTGGTAGACCTGCTCCTTCAGATTTTATCACATTTTCTGCTATTGTTTTACTGAAAACATATGTATTTGGCCATTTTCCAATTAAACTAAAATTTTGACTTTCTAAATTTGTTTTTTGAAATTTATTTTTGTACCTTGGCGTGATTCTGATTAGTGTGTCGTCATCTAAAGACTCGACCATTGAAAGTAAAAATTCTGGAGTAACCGGTGGTTCATAAAACGTCTCATCAATGTCAAAATAAGGACAATTTGAGTATGCCGTAGACACATAAATAAAAGCCTTAAAAAAATAATTATTTCTGACTCAACTAACATTTCCATACTTGTAATTTTGACATTTTTTTGGCCAAATCCAAACAATCCTTGACACTTCTGACATTTGTATTAATTGCAGTTTTAAGTGTTTGATCAAATTTGACATTAGCTGCAGCATGAATCACTATACTGGTTTCGGCAATTAGCACATCTTCAGTCTCTTTTGAAATTCCCAAATTCGGTTGCTCACAATCTCCACTCACAAAAACGACTTTTTGCCGAAATTCGGGTCGTTCTTTTTTCAAACGCTCGAAACACTAAGCCGAAATAAATTTTTTTCGAAATGTAAGACTCACCGGAAAACTAAATAAATCCTCGAAACGTTCTTCAACGTTTCGGCCTTTTTTTGAACGCACTAAAATGATGATTTTACTGATTTGGTCAGTTCGGAGAAGTTTCTCGATTAGGACTTTTCCTAAAAAGCCTGTACCACCGAGGATAAAAACAGTTTGGTTTTTAAAAAATTCGTTTATTGAGGGCATTTTTTCAAAAGTAAAATAACTGAGACAAAAGCAACAAACTGTCTTTATATAGCAAAAATGAATATGAATGCAATCATAAATGCAAAATGTTTATTCAAAGTGGTCCTGACGGTGCATGTTATATGGAAATTGTGTAAAAATAATTTTTAATATTAAGCTGTTTTAACATTAACATATTTGTCAAAAAAAATTGGTAATAAATAATAATAATAATTCTCTAAGAATTTTATAACCAAAAACTGTAGAAACAAATTTCTGTTTTTTAAAGATGTAGTAAGAACAAAAGAAAGCAGCGGTCACATGACAATAGGCAAAAACTATAATTTTAATTATATTTTTCTACATTTTAGAACACAATTACAGCTCTCACTTATGTCACGAATTTCCTTACGAAATAAAAAAAATGCTTTTTATTGTTAAACCAATATCTGTCGTTTTTTTTTTCCTAAAAAACTATTGTTGTACCATAATATGTAGTTCCCATTGGTGTTATTACAACAAACTCTTGTGTCAAAGCTTACACCACCAAATGTTTGTGCTATCAGTTCAAATTACGTTTCTATGTAGTCAATTAGTATATTAAGTGTAAAATGAGCTCAGATTCAGGGTTTTAATCCTCTTTTTTTAGTTAAAAAAGAATAAATAAGTCGAGTAAACATATTATTTTATTAATAAAATTAAAAACAAAATAATGTTATAATAAGAGTTATAAATTATTCAGTTTTAAAAGTTTTAAAAATTGTTATAACCTTGAGACTGGCTAGCAATGACCAATACCGAAACAACAAATCGGTACTGTCAGAATTCAATTCGTTTTATTATTTTCTATTTTATAATATTTGTTGTTACAGATAAACAATAGGATGTACAAGAAATGCATTGTGTGTTATTATTTCTATTAACCTGCAACGTCAGGAATCAGGATCATTACACATTTATGAAATTACATATTAATTTTTTCCACAAATGCAACATTGTATTTCCTTCATTTACTATAGCATTTGCATTCAAAGAAAACAGAAAATGTCTTTAATAAATGAATTTTTCAAAAACCAAACTGTCTTTATTCTCGGAAGAACAGGCTTTTTAGGAAAAGTTCTCATCGAAAAACTCCTCCAAACTGACCAAATCAGTAAAATCTTCGTTTTAGTGCGTTCAAAAAAAGCCGAAACGTTGAAGAACGTTTTGAAGGATTATTTAATTTTTCGGTGAGTCTTACATTTCGAAAAAAATTATTTCGGGTTAGTGTTTTGAGCGTTTGAAAATAGAACTTCCCGAATTTTGGCAAAAAGTCGTTTTTGTGAGTGGAGATTGTGAGCAACCGAATTTCGGAATTTCGAAACGCACTGAAGATGTACTAATGTGTTTTGAAATAAACTGTAATTGATTTAATAAAAATGAAATTGAATTTCTTAAATTATTTTTAGAAGCAGAATTGTAAAATTACAGATTTGTAGTTTCATGAAATTATAAAATTATAGAATTTTTATAATACCGAAATATAGCATTATAGAATTATGTAAGATCTTAACACATATTTAACCTAGAACTACATAATTTTAGAATAAAATAAGTTGAAATAGGGGTATATAAAATTGAAAAATTCCAGAAATGGAAAAGTACAAATTTTCAGAGCTGTAAAACTCTAAAAATATAGAAATAAAACTATGAAGATAGGAAAATAAAAAATGTACATTTAGGAAGTTGTTAAAATACAAAAACTTATAAAATTTAAGAAGCACATATAACGAATTGTTAAGCTCTAGAAGTTCAAAATCAAAGAATTTCTAATCTGTTAAAATACGAAAACACAAATTTTAAAACTTAAAAAAAATAAAGCTGTAAAATTATAGACTTTATTATAAAACTGTACTTTTTCACCCCAATTCTTATTAGATAGCTAAATTACAACATATATTTTTTCTTTTCGTTATTTCATTGTTAATAATGTGCTTTTAATTTCTAAAATATATTATCAAATTTCTTAATTAAAACCTCAAGCTTATAGATTCTTATAACAACAAGTAAGGAAATTAGTCATTTCTACTAAACAAAGCAACAACTGATTCTATAAACGAAATAAGAATTATATACATTGAATCAATTTATAAACAAAATAATTAATAAAATCATTATTTTTATTTTATAATATCTACAAACAACAAGAAAATAAACATATTAATTTGTTAAAACAAAAATTTATAAATTAGTCTTATAAATAAATATAATAAACAAAATAACACTCCAATTGAAAAATAATAAGCATTTCGTAAAAATTTAATTTGCCTGTTTCCCTCTGGAATTGTATCTAACGGATCCTTTAATAGATAAACTCTGAGTCCTATTACAGTTGATCTTATAAAGGACATCCAATCAAAATTTTTCATATCAAATCTATACAGATTTTTATCTTCATCATTCATTTTTTCCCATATTTTATCAACATTTTTATGCTGAAAACTAAAAGTATTTATGGTGAAATATTGTCCAAGATTTAAGGTATAATCCATTCTTTTTGCATTTTCTACAGCACTAAAAAAGTAATTCAATTAATTCTATTTAAATTAAATTTCTAGATACTCACATTGGTTCTCTACCAATACAATAAAGAACAAAATCAACTAAAGAAAAACAAACTGTATGAAAAAGAAACGTTTGTAAATCGTGATAAAATTTGTTATCTGTAAAACTGAAATTGAAGTACCACAAACATTTTTTTGAGGCATAATCCCAAGCACAACTGTGTATCAAATCTCGAAATTTTTCTGGAAAAACACGATTTGATTTGAGGCACTGATGAAGGGTAACTTACGCCATGTTATTAAATTATTTTTAGCACCTGCGAAATTATAAATCTTGATTTCACTCGACCTGAAATTTGGTTTTTAAAACAGAATTTTGGTGTTTATACTTTTACTTTTCTTTTGCTACATTCCAGGCTACTACAAGGGTTAAATTACTGACATAGTCACATGGTACAATATGGCAAATAGAATTTTTTTTTGCGTAAACACTTCGAACAACACCCAGAGCTACAGCACATGTTATACCAACAACGCCATAAAAATTATCAATCCAGCCTGGCATTGGTTCCTCAGCACAACACAAAACTATTTACAAAATAAAAAAAATTGTTGGATTATTTTTTTTTACCAACTGCGGGACGAACTATTGCAACTGGAAGCCCTTTTCCTTCGGAATTTACCAAATTTTCTGCTATTGTTTTAGTGAAAACGTACGTGTTTGGCCATTTTCCAATTAAACTAGAATTGTAATATTCTAAACTTGTCTTTTTTTGAAATTTTTTTGTTACCTTGGTGTGATTCTGATTAGTGTGTCGTCATCTAAAGACTCGACTATTGATAGTAAAAATTCTGGAGTGACCGGTGGTTCATAAATCTTCTCATCAATGTCAAAATAAGGACAATTTGAGTATGCCGTAGACACATAAATAAAAGCCTTAAAAAAAATAATAATTTTTGACTCAAACAACATTTCCATACTTGTAATTTTGACATTCTTCTGGCCAAATCCAAACAATCCTTGACACTCCTGATATTTATATTAGTTGCAGTTTTAAGTGTTTGATCAAATTTGACATTAGCTGCAGCATGAATCACGATACTGGTTTCGGCAATTAGTACATCTTCAGTGCGTTTCGAAATTCCCAAATTCGGTTGCTCACAATCTCCACTCACAAAAACGACTTTTTGCCGAAATTCAGGACGTTCTTTTTTCAAACGCTCGAAACACTAAACCGAAATAAAATTTTTCAGAATTAAAGACTCACCGGAAAATTAAATAAATCCTCGAAACGTTCTTCAACGTTCCGGCCTTTTTTTGGACGCACTAAAATGAAGATTTTACTGATTTGGTTAGTTCGGAGAAGTTTCTCGATTAGGACTTTTCCTAAAAAGCCTGTACCACCGAGGATAAAGACAGTTTGGTTTTTAAAAAATTCGTTTATTGAGGACATTTTTTCAAAAGTGATATAACTGAGACAAAAAACAACAAACTGTCTTTATATAGGAAAAATTAATGATTTCATAAATGCAAAATGTTTATTCAAAGTGGTCCTGACTTTGCATGTTATATGGAAATTGTGTAAAAATAATTGTCTACATTAAGCTGTTTTAATTTTCGAAATTTATTATTAACCACAACTAATTAATTTATTAACCTAATTAACTCAAATTGGAGTCAAATAGACGCCATTTTATCAAACACATTTTTAAAATACAAAAAAAAATGATAATAAGACAGCTTTTATTTCTATTGTTTAACCAATATATGTTGTTTTATTTTTCCAAAAAACAATTGTGGTACAAATAAATGTCTTTCTTACAACACTTCTTAAAAAAAAAAACAAATAATACGTAGTTACCATTGATGCTATTACAACAAACACTTGTGTCAAAGTCTACTCTACCAAATGTTTGTGCTACCAGTCAAAATAATAATGTTGTTTGCGAGTTTTTATAACTTGTGACTTCAAATTATTATAAATTAGCCATTTAATATATTGTCAAGCAAACAAATTATTTTATTAATAAAATAAACAACAAAATAATGTAAAACAATAGTTATAAATTATTCAGTATTAAGGGTTCTAAAAATTGTTATAACCTTGAGACTGGCTAGCGATGACTAATACCGAATCATACAGTTGGTACCGCAAGAATTAAATTCGTTTTAGTATTGTTAATTTTTTAATATTTGTTGTTATAAATAAACAATGGAATGTACAACAAAAAGTTTATTGTGCGTTATTATTTTTATTAACCTGCAACGTCAGGATCACTCACATTGAATAAACATTCTGCATTTATAAAATTATTAATTTTTTCCACAAGTGCAACATTGTATTGTCTACATTTAATATAGTTTTTGCATTCAACAAAAACAGAAAATGTCTTTAATAAACGAATTTTTCAAAAACCAAACTGTCTTTATTCTCGGAGGAACAGGCTTTTTAGGAAAAGTCCTCATCGAGAAACTCCTCCGAACTGACCAAATCAGTAAAATCTTCATTTTAGTGCGTCCAAAAAAAGGCCGAACTGTTGAAGAACGTTTCGAGGATTTATTTAATTTTCCGGTGAGTCTTTAATTCTGAAAAATTTTATTTTGGCTTAGTGTTTCGAGCGTTTGAAAAAAGAACGTTCCGAATTTCGGCAAAAAGTCGTTTTTGTGAGTGGAGATTGTGAGCAACCGAATTTGGGAATTTCAAAAGAGACTGAAGATGTACTAATTGCTGAAACCAGTATCGTGATTCATGCTGCAGCTAATGTCAAATTTGATCAAACAGTTAAAACTGCAACTAATATAAATATCAGAAGTGTTAAGGATTGTTTGGATTTGGCTAAAAAAATGTCAAAATTACAAGTATAGAAATGTTGGTTGAGTTAAAAATAATTATTTTTTTAAGGCATTTATTTATGTCTCTACGGCGTACTCAAATTGTCCTTATTTTGACATTGATGAGAAGATTTATGAACCACCAGTCACTCCAGAATTTTTACTTTCAATGGTCGAGTCTTTAGATGACGACACACTAATCAGAATCACGCCAAGGTACAAAAATAAATTTCAAAAAACAAATTTAGAAAATCAAAATTTTAGTTTAATTGGGAAATGGCCAAACACGTACGCTTTCACTAAAACAATAGCAGAAAATTTAATAAAATCTGAAGGAACAGGTCTACCAATTGCAATAGTACGACCATCAATAGTCGCAACAACTTCCAAAGATCCTATTCCTAATTGGATTGAAAATTTTTCTGGAGTTACAGGATTAACCCTTGCTATTGTTTTAGGACTTATTCGAAGTCTTTTAGCAAAAAAAAATTCGATTTGTCATATTGTACCTTGTGATTACGTCATTAATTTTATTTTAGCAGTTGCTTGGAAAACTTCTTTAAAAAAAATTACAAAAAATAAAAAAAAGACTCGTAGGTCGCTTGATGAAATCCCAGTTTATAACTACGTGGGTTCAAATTCAAATACAGTGACTTGGGGTACTAAAAGTTCTATTAAAAAAAAATATTTCTCTCTTAATTATTATTTTATTTTTTATTTTTTATTTTTTGTAGAAAATTATCAAAATTTGGTTGAGAATTGGGCGTCTAAGTATCCCAGTGTCAAATCTCTATGGCACTTCGGTTTTAGTATCACTGATAATAAATTCTATCACGATTTACAAACATTTCTTTTTCATACAGTCTGTTTTTCTTTTGTTGATTTTATTCTGTATTGTCTTGGTAAACAACCAGTGTAAGTAATAATAATTAAGTCATTTTAGAATACAATTGAATTGATTTTTTCCAGTGCTAGAATCAATGCAAAAAAAATGGATTATAGTTTAAGTCATGCAAATTATTTCTTGACAAATTATTTCAATTTTCAGCATGGAAATGTTGATAAAATTTGGGAAGAAATGAGTGATAAAGATAAAAATCTGTATAAATTTGATATGAAGACTTTTGATTGGAATTCTTATATTGAATCCACTGTAATAGGATTCAGAGTTTATTTATTAAAGGATCCGTTGGATACAATCCCGGAAGGACACAAGAAAATTAAATTTTTGAGAAATGTTTATTATTTCTCAATTGGAGTGTTATTTTGTTTATTGTATTTTTTTGTAAAACTTATTTTTAAAATTGTGTTTTAAAATAAACTGTTAGTGGTTCAGTAATTGATTTTCTAAATTATTATTAATTTTTTAGACACACTTCTATCGCCTAGAATAATCATCTCTTTTTAATAAATCAAACCACTGCCAACGGCCTATCACTTTCTTATATAGAGCTAAATTTTCTCTATAAGAGAATTCTAAAATCTTTCTTATATTTTTTTATCTACAAATCGTCGCTTTCCAGGTTGTTGTAAAAACTTCTAATCTCTTTTAAACAGTTTTATTTGTCTTCTTATTCTTTCTTTTCACATCTTTCTGTTTTTTCAAAACTAGAATATTCTGTTCTGCTTTTTACACCAACCATCCTTTCCCAAATTTTCCTAAAACTTTTTTTTGTTCTTCAAGAATACTTCTACATTTTTTTTCTAATTGTCGTTTTTCAAACTGTTTGTAGAAACTTTTCTGTTTATTTTTCTCTAGAATTTTTGTTGCTTTTTTTCAGTCGACAGCTCTCAACTTCTTTTTCAAATTTCTGTTCTTTTTTTTTCTACCAATCGTTTCAAGATAGGATTAGAAAGTAAAAAAACATTTAAATAATTTAAATTTAAATAAAATAGAATTAAAAACTTAGTAGATTGCTGTTTCTAATTTTTAAACTAGTTTCTAGATGTCGCTAGTTCATTAACCAAATAAAACAAAATATAAACAAACTAAAAATACTCCGAATCTCAGCGCTAAAATAAATTAGCTCTTGTAAATCCTTTCTATTAATTAAAACCAGTTTATCTTTCAAAATTTAAAAAAAAACTAATTTTTTTCATGAAAATCCTGCAATTCTTGTTCCAATTTTTATCATAATCGATAAATTTTATGTAGAAAGTTGTGTAGAACAGACGAAAAAATGTGTAGACTTGCAATGCAATGTCGTTGACTCTTTCAACCAACTTATCGATTTTTCTAATTGTTTTTCAATTAGAAAAAATGTAAAGACTGTCAATTTCAAAATCTGACACCTGATTTAACACCTTCAATGACCTTTAATAAATAGAAAACATCAGAAATGCAATACAACATTACAAAGCAATCGAGGAAATAAGATCCTTAAACCTGTTTCGTAATAATTTTGTAATTTTTAGTCCTTGTACTTTGTTTTTAAAAAAATTAAAAATTCAAATTGTACAAGTGTAATAAATTTTTTTTATCAAAAGTAAATTTTCAAAAGAATCCAAATTAACTTTCAAAACTTTATATTTACTTTTTGAATTTATAAAAATCTAATTAAATTGTTCAAATTAATATAAACTAAAAAACTCAAATTTTCTTTCTGATTCTGAAAAAATTCACAAATAGCGCATTTTTTGATTTATAAATATCGAAAATAACATAAAACACTTTATAGATTTTTAAAAATGTATTTAAATTGTACAAATACAATAAAAAAGTTTTTGAAAAAATCCAAAAAAGCCCCTTTTCCAATTTTCTAAAATTTCCCAATTTCGGTATTTCCCACCGCCTTAGTCATACACGTGCCATTAAAAAACCCATAGAAAAATCTTAGTGATCGACCTTCCTCAGATCAAGGCCGTTCATGAAGACATTTCCTGTTGTCTTTTGAAAATTTGTGCGTCTCAAATATAGAAGACAGACGATATTTCTTGAAGTGGGGCAAAACTCTTGGGGCCAAAACTTGCAATGTCAGTTACAGTCAGATACCTTTACGCATCGGAAAGTGAGTGAACGTGTGTTGTGTGGTTCCGCTCGACCACCATTTCATTTAAGAAAGGTACGTACCATTTTCGGTTTTTTTTTCTCAACCTGAACCACTTTATTAAAGTGGAAAAAATCTGCAAAAACTTCCCAAAATTTTGACAATCTCAAATAGCGTCTTATAAAAGTGACCCAAATAGAGAGATTTTTCCTGACAATGGGTTCATAAATCAAACTGGTCGTGATTCCGGGTTACTTTCTTCAGTCATTTCAGATTTTTTTTTGTTTAGAAAACACACTGTATATATAGTTATTTCTTGTTTTATTTTTTTATGTTAATGGAAAGAACCAATACATCTCTAACATAACATTGATGGTTTGTATCAAGGACATAAAAATTTTCTTTTTCACCTTTGAATTTTCAAATATTGTGTAATAATTGAAAAACAGTTGTTTTAGCTAAAAAAAAAATTTTAAATTGTTAAAAACCTTGAATTTAACATTCGCTAAACATTTTTTTGAATTTAAATTGTAAATTTTGTGTATTGCATTTACGCATTTCTAATTGTTTAATTCATTTTACACAAAAAATTAAATATTTTATCAAAAATTGTAAATATTTGACAATTTTTTTGACAAAAAAGATCTAAAAAGACTATCAAAACTCTCTAAACTTGTTTTATAACAGTTTTTAATTGTCAAATTTTGACTTTTTCATTAATTTTTATTATTTCTGGATGTATGGAAGCCGCAGGTAATAATCTATTTCAAAAAAAAAAAACATTTTCTATTTGTCAAGTATTTTTAGTTGTAATTTTTAAATTCATATGTTTTTCTTTTATTTATATATTTTGACAATAAAAAAGTAATAGAAAAAAGTCACTTTATTACTTAAACAATTCAAAAAGACCGCCAAAACAGTCAAAATTAATTTTAAAATTGTATTTTTGTTTGTGTTAATTGTTAAATTTATTTTTTTTTATTAATTTTTAAAATTTTTAGAATGTTTTGATGCTACAGGCTTGAATTTAGTTTGTTCTAATTACTATTTTTATAAATTTCTCGATTTTTTAAACTATAATTATCATTTTAAAGTTGTAATAACAACAGATAATTTAACTGTTATCAAACACAAATTAACATTTATTAACATATTATTTAACAATCATTAACAGATTATTCAACTGTTAAAAATATCAATTTTTACATTTTTTGGAACCGCAGACACTTTTATTTGTTGCAATTTGTTTAAATAACGCAGACGACTCGATTAGTTTTAATTCTCAACCAAACAAAAACTAATTTAATTATCAAATATTAACAAACAAATTTTCAATTTCAGAAAAACCATGTACGAAAGCATGGAACGTGAGGGTGGTGATATCACCGCTGCCGATATGGTAATCCCTGAAGAAACCAGTGAAATTGCTCAATTTTACAAAGACTCAACGGTTTTCCTAACAGGAGCAACAGGATTTTTAGGGAAAATGTGTTTGGAAAAACTACTTCGAGACTGTAACGAATTGAAAAAAATCTACGTTATGGTACGTCCAAAAAAAGGGAAAGATATTCAAACAAGATTTGAGGAGATTTTCGATGGACCAGTAAGTACGATGAGAATTTTATCTAACCTCGGAATTAGTAATAACAGCCGAAGGCGTAGGCTTTTAAAATCAATAAATATTTATTTATCAAAATAATATTTTATTTATTTTAATTAGGATTATAAATAACAAAGTGTTTCGTTTTGAGTATTTAAAGAAAATTACAGGTTATTTATGGTCTGTTTGTCTGATAGGTCATAATTAGCTTACAATTGTAGCTCTTTTAAATAAATTCTCAGTCTTTTATTTCTATTTTCTTTATTTATATTATCATTATTATTATTATAAGTGCAGTTAAACTGTTTTTAATGTGATTTTAAACACGTTTTGTTAAATGAACTTCTCGTTCAATACATCTCTGATTTAACAATAACCTTGATAAAGAAAAATTTTATTTGCTAGAATTTTAAATTAAATCAGTAAATTACTATTTCTTTAAGTAGAATCATGGAAATTTACTTTAGAAAAAATAGTTTTAAATTAAATATTTTATATGCCTTCAAATAATAATTTTTATTTTGTTATGGTCGTTGCAATATGAAAGTTAATTAATTATGAATATTATTTCTAATTTAAATTAATCAAAAAAATTTTTTTTGGAAAGTAAAGAAATAGAATACAATACATAATTAATTTTGTGAGAGAAAAAATAACAAGAAAAGATCAAAACAATAGGATGGTGTTTCTCATTATCAAAAAACCTCATTATTAGAAAATATTTAACAGATTATTTAATTGATATTAACAGTTGCAGGACCGCTTTGAAAAAAGATGCTTAATTAGTACGAATCAAGTACTAATTGAATTGGCAACAATGCTTTTTTAGAATATCAGAATTATGTCATAACAATGTCATCTTAACATTTAAATCTAACTGAAAAAAAATTTCATCACTGTTTTGTACAGTTTTGGAATATGTAATAACAGTCTTGGAGCTACAATAATTAACATTTATTAACATATTATTTAACATCCATTAACAGATTATTAAACTTGTTTTAACAGCTCAAGATATTGTTTATAATGGTATTTTTGAAGGCTTCAAGAACTTGGTCTTTTTTGTAATTTTTTAAATATTTTTACACAACTTAAAACTACTTGACAGTTATAAAACAACATTTAGCTTTTGTTAACATATTAATTAACTAACATTAACAGATTATTCAACTGATCTTAACAATCCAAAATACAAATTTTTGCATTTTCTACATTTTTAATATTTATTATTATAACAATTATGGTAATATTTAACAATTGTTTATATTTTTTTTATTGGCTGAAAATAGCTATCAAGCGACGTTTACTACAAAATTGTCTTTTTTTGTGTTTTTTTTTTTTTAATTTAATGACAATTTAAAAGCCACAGAGAACATACAATCCTCTGTCTTTAATTTGTATATTAATTTTGTATTTTTCTAATAATTTAAAGTTGCAAGTTAATTATCATTAACATTTTATTTAACTATAATTAACAGATTATACAACTGATATTAACAATCTAAAATAGAAATTTTTGTATTTTATACAATTTTAAGTTTTGCTATCATTACAATTAGCATAATATTTAACAACTCGTGATTGTTTATATTTTTTTTAATCACTGAAAATAAATCTCAGGCAGCATTTACTACAAAATTTTGTATAAAATATTATTTTTATACTTCTAGAGATTTTGAAGTCGCAGTTCTACGTCTTAATTTCTAATATTACGTTGTTTAACAATCATTAACATATTATTCAAGTGATATTAACAGTCCTAAATATCAATTTGTTGCATTTTTTAAAAGTCGCAGCTGATATAAAATATATCTCTTTTATTTATATGTTAATTTTGTATACTTCTAACGATTTTGAAGTCGCAGGTTAACTGTTATTAACATTTAATTTAACAATCATTAACAGATTATTTAACTGATATCCTCAAAATTGTATTAATTGTCTATTAATGAGTCTGAGACAACATTTGTATTACATTTAAGTAAATAAAGGAAACGACACACAAATAAGGAAGTCATCTGTGATAATTTCTTTCCGATTCAACCATTATATAAATCAGTTTATGGTATGTGTGAACCATTCCAATAATTTCTATTAATCATATTGATTACGACTTTGCCATATCACGTCTTGAAAGTCGAGAACTATGACTCGATGACAATTTCCTTATAATAATTAATCATCAATTAAATTGTATAGCTGTCATCTTAGATTTTCTCTAATTAGAATTACAAAACTTTTAATTAAAAACGCAATCATAATTTGGTTATTTAGGGCAAACCGAAAATTTTGAAATTTGCATTTTAAAACTAAACAAAATTCACACAAACTCTCACTTTGAACCTGCTTGACCTATACTTTTTGATCGTGCGAACGAACATCTTGAAGATTTTTAATGTTATAAAACTTAAAAGAGCAAGAAAATAGATTTTAAAACATTTTAATTACGTATTTATTTATTAATTAGATCGGCTTTTGTTTCTCGAGTAATTTTCCAATTTTTCTAATAAAACAAACAAGTCAATGCCATCAAGTGACATATTTTTCGTAGGAAAATTTTCCATACTCTTTTTTTTTCAAGAGAACAATACATAGGCGCTCCTAGAATTTTTGTTAGAAGAGGATCTAAAAAATTTGACATAAATTACTAAAGTGGTTATTAAAAATATATATATATTTAAATTTTGTGTACCAATAAAACTACTTTATTTTTATTATTGTACTATTAAAGATGGAGGACTAGTGAGCGTCTGTATATTATTTTGTAATATTTTAAATAAATATCTGATATTTGTAAAAATTTTGGAGACACGAACAGTAATAAAAAACTGAATTAACATTTATTAACACATTATTTAACTATCATTAACAGATTATCCAACTGATATTAACAGTTTAAAATATAAAAAAACTCAACGATAAACGACATACACATCTATTTCTTTATACTCTAAATAAATTTTTAATATTTCTAATAATTATGTGAGCACAAACGTCATTTCTTATTGTTTGTAGATTTCATTTAAGTGAAACAACCTTCAGAATTTTTATTTCTAAGTAATTTTTTATAGATTTTTAATGATGTAGTGTTGGTATTATAATATTTTATATAAAAATTGCAATAAAAAACATTTAACTTGACGTAATTCGATCTATGGAAAATTATCTGCATTCAGAAAATGACGCATTAGCTACAATTATTAAGTGATAAAGTTGCAAAATTGCAACAACCGGAATTCCAATAGAGAATATTATGAAATTACCAAATTTTTTTTCTTTTTAGACGACTCATTAATTTCTTTACGTCAGCAATATGAAACAATAGAAACTTTATTAATGATGTCTTTTCACTTTCAAGCAAAAATTTTCAAGACTGAGGTCAATAGACAATGTGTAAATGTCAACGTTGTTAAAAAAAAAAGAAATAATTCTAAAGTCATTGAAAAATTTGGTGTGACAAGTTACATTTTCTCCAAATTACATGTAATAATAAATTCTTTTGTCACAAAAGAATGTAATTCCTAATTACATCGTGTTGTAATTACATTAATTACATTTTGCCGATTACATATTAGTTTTTGTTGAAACAAGAGATACTTAAATTGATATATAACTTAATAACATTTTGTTTACACTTGTCGTAATTATTTAAAGTTTAAAACAAAATAATTATTCTTGCATTTACATAAATAATTACATTTTTTGTGTTAATAACACTGACTTATTGTAACACTTTTGTAATTGTTATTTCCGGAAAAAAAAATGTTTTTTTTTTGACATTTTATTTGCTACCAAAATAAAACAAAAAAAATTAATTAACACTATTTTAGGATACCAAAACATTGCCTACAGCTTCACTAAATAAAAAAAATTGTTTGTTTAAATTTATTTATAACCACTTTAAAAAAATTTATTTTAATATTTATTAGGAAAATTACTTAACTGAAATGTCGCAAATATTTATACTTTAAATTATTTTAATTTACCGTAGATTGTGTTTAATTATAATTCCTAATAAACAAATTAAACAAAAATAACAATTTTTAATATTTCTATTGATTTTGAAGCTACAAGGCCAACTTAACAGTTACGTAATATTTATTAACATATTATTTAACAATCAAAAACAAATTATTTAGTCTAATATATAAATTTTGGCATTTTTGTTTAAATTCTGAAGATTTGTGAGTTGCAAATGACATTTTATCAATCACAATTCACAATTTTGTCTTTTTACATTTTTTATTAAGTTTCTGCGGATTTCCGGAGTCGTAGAAGATATATAATTTTATTTTTTCATATTTTAAGTAAATTTCTAATGTTTCTAATGATTTTGAAGCTACAGGATACTTAGCAATTATTTAACATTTATTAACATATTATTTAACAGTTAAAAATAAAATTATTTAGTCCAAAATATATTTTTTTTGCACTTTTGTTTAAATTTTGATAATTTATGAGCGGCAGACGATATTTTACGTAATGTTTTTATACTTATAAATGTTTCAAAGCATCCGTCAACAGTTTACTCAATTTTTTTTTTCAAAATTTCTTATATTTTTGATTTTCGTATAAATTTTTTTGTTTGATTTATAATTTAACTGTTATAAAATATTAATTAACTTTTATTAACATATTATTTAACAATCATTAACAGATTATTTTTAAGCAATTTTTTGCGTTCAATTTCTATTTCAAACATACGAACGCCACAAGCGCCAATTAATAAACATTTCGTTGTTTATAATAATTATTTTTTGTGTTATTTTTTAGAATATGGATCCCTTAAAACGCAAACACCCCAACTTCGGTGGCAAAGTGGTCTTAATCAACGGCGATTGTACCCTTCCTGATTTAGGTCTAAACGACGAAGACAAATCTAGACTAATCAACGACACAAATTGTATAATCCATTGCGCTGCAACAGTCCGTTTCGATGAAAAATTACGTACAGCAACTCATATCAACGTACGTGCCGTTATCGATCTGATTAAAATGGCCAAACAAATGAAGAATTTAAAGGTGAGAAAGAAAGTACAGTAATCTCGGTCAATGGCAGATTGCAAGGCCAATTAGATTGTTAGATATCTTTTTGTCTAATGGAAATATACATCCGGCCGGGATTTACGTCAATACAAATAAAAAATTTGTTTATATGCCCGAGGGCATTAAAAAAATTTACATTTTTGTCTGGTATGTGATTGAAAAATTCGCAGTATGGATCATCTTTGAGAACTAAATGAAAGTTACTATAACCGGTTTGATTGTGAAAATCAATTAATTGTTATGTAAGTTGTGATACAATACGTTAAAAAATAATAATAAAAGACTTACCAAGAGATAGATGACAGGACAGCATCTGAAATAAAAATTATAATTTTTAAAAATTTTGAAGTTTTGTTGATTTTTAAAATTTTACAACTAAAAACAGCAATTTTGGATCAACAGGTGACATAACTGTAATTAACATTTTATTTAACGGCTATTAACATATTATTTAACTATTATTAACACATTAACAGTCCAAAATATATACTATCTTGAATGTTATGTTATATTCTGAAGATTTCATAGTCCTACGGCATATTTGATCCAAAGAATTTTGTCTTCTTAAGTTATGAAAATAAGAAGTAAAAACAATAATTTAATATAAATTAGTTTTTTGACAATTTTTAGAGGTTTATAAGCCGCAGGCGACATCCAATACCAAAATTTTTACTCTTAAAACAAATTATTCTCTAATTGGCTACATTTTTTTCAAAATTTTTGTGTTTTTTTATTTGTTACATATTTTTTAAAACATATTGTCGCCTACGGCTTTTTTTAAAAGCTTGAAATTTTGAACAAGTTGGCTAGTTTTAAAAACTGCAATAACATCAATTATGAGATGTGACTTAACTGTTATAAAATAGTAATTAACATTGTTTAATATATTATTTAACAATCATTAACAGATTATTCAACTGTCTAAATTATCGATTTTAACATTATCTTTTTGAATTCTGAAAGATTTAAGAGATACAGACAATATTTTACGTAAATTTTATGTATTTCTAAATATTTTGAGGGTTAAGACGACAGTTAATACAGATTTTCTTACAAAATCATATATTTTTAACATTTTTTATATATTTTTTTGTTATATTTATAGATTTGACTGCTATAAAACAATAATTAACATTTATTAACATATTATTTAACAATCATTAACAGATTATTCAACTGTCTAAAACAATAGGTTTTTTGGATATTCTAAGTTATTTTCTGAGTGTTTGGAGTTTTCAGGCAATATTTAGTTCTAATTTTGGTAGTTTAAAAACCGCAAATGACCTAATTTTCAAAATTTTATTTTTTACTACGTCAAAAACTACTGTAATAACAGTTTTAAATTAACAACTGTTATAAAATATTACTTAACCTAACTTAACTTATTACTTAACAGTCTGGATTCTGTAACAATATAGATTAACAGCACAAAAAATACTTTCTAATAAGAATGTTAAAATTACAAAAATAGTAGTATAACCAAAAACAATTTAATTAAAATTTTTAATATTTGTGGATAATAAAGAGCCAATGGTGACATTAATTTCTAATTTTCGTAGTTTAATTAATTAGGAACCACAAATAACGCAATTTTAAACTTTTATATTTTTTACGTTATAACTACAATAACACAATTTTATATTAACAACTATTATAAAGTAAAGTTAACTTTTATTAACATATTACTTAACAGTTGTTAACATATTATCTAACAGTTATTAACATATTATCTAACTATTCCAAACTGATACAACTTAAATTAACAGCCCAAAATAATGTTTTTTGCTGTTTGTATATTCTGAATTTTTAAGAGCTTTAGGCGATATTTGGTTTTGTCTTCTTTTTGTATTTTTTTTAAGCAAATTAGTTTCAATCTTTATAATTGGTAGATGTAAAAAACTCAAAGGCGTCATTTTATTTTAATTTTATATTGTTTTACCTCAAAAACTACAATAACAACAGTTTAAGTTTAACAACTGTTATAAAATACTAATTAATTTTTATAAACATATTATTTAAGTATCATTTTAAAATGTTTTAAAAGCTTCAGTGTGTAGTTTTACCCTCTCCCTTGTATTTTTTTAAAGCAATTTAATTTTAATTTTAAAAATTTGCAAATTTTAGGGAGCGAGAGGCGACACTTAATTCTAATTTTGATAGTTTAAAATTTTATAATTTTATATTGTTTTACAATTAGTCAAAAATTACAACAACAGCAGTGTTGGTTTAACAGGTAGTCAATTTTCATTAACATATTATTTAACAATTATTAACAGATTCAACTAACCAGAAATATTGTTTTTTGCATGTATTTATATTTAAGATGTTTGAGGGCTTTAAGATATATTAATTTTTGTCCTATTTTTTTGTATTTAAAAAAAAAATAGCAGTCTAAAAGTTTTTGGGCCACATTTACCAAAATTTTCTTTTTTTATTTTATAGAAGAATTTCAAAAGTATCAAAACCGTAGGCGAGACAATTTTATTATTTTTCACGTCAAAAACTACAATTTTCGATTAACAACTGTCTTAACTGTTAACATATTATTTAACAATCATTAACAGATTATTTATTTGATTTATATTAAAGCCTAAAACATTGTCTATCGCTTATTTTAAACACCAAGAGAAGATGAAAATATATTTTTGACGTTACAATTTAGATATATTCTTATATAAAATTTTAATTAACCAAAAAACTTGTTTTCAAAAGACCAGAATCAAGAATTTGGCGTTAGATCATCAAAATGTCATCAAACGCAATAAATTTTTACAATTTCTGTCAGAAAAAATTAATATTGAACCACTTTCATTACAGTTACAGAAAATTCAATTTTTTTTTCCTAAAAGTGATGAAATTAGTAAAGTAAAAGGCATTTTTTGGTTGTCTTTCGATTGCATAGAATTGCAGTTTTAACTAAGGCAATCTACTAGACAAAAAAGGTGTAATCTTTGAATCTTACAAGGAAAATTGTAGCATTAACCTTCAAGAATTTTTTTATTAGACACATGATTTTATGAAGTCATCGTACAAAGTTCTTTTTTTTTTAAGTTCTCTAATTCGTGAAAGTATGAAAAATTAACTAAATCCGAGATAAGCAATTAATTGAGAATGAAGGGAGAGGCTTCACGCTTCAAGAATCAAAAGAAATAAATTTCTCAAAGTGAAAATTAATCCCGAGATACAATTTTTAATTTTTTCGCGAGTGTAATATCAAAAATATCGGAATTCTCGTGTAGATTTTTGAAAATTTGTAGCCGAAATCTGCTATACATTCTATCAAACTTTCTCTTTTTTACCTGTGCTACATTGAATAAATTTCATCTCCATAAAAATAATCTTGTCTATTAGATAATCAGAGACGGCTTTCCTCGATTTTAATTAGGCTGACTTTCACAAATTCTGATTCAAATATTAATAAAACAATTGAAAACGTCTTAAAAAAAATTAATTTCAGGCTATGATATACATCTCAACTGCATTTTCAAATTGTATTCGAAAAGAAATTAAAGAAGAATTTTATCCACCACCAATCACAGGACCGAAATTATTATCACTGTTAGATGCCCTAGATGATGATAAACTTGACAAAATCACACCGACGTAAGAGTTACCAACATTCTTACAAAAAAAAAAATATATATTTTAGGATTATGGGCGACTTTCCGAATACCTACGTCTTTACGAAATCTGTAGCTGAAGATGTAATAAGAACTGAGGGAAAAACACTTCCAGTTGCGGTGTTCCGACCCTCGATTGGTAAGTGAAAGTCAAAAAAAAAAGTTTCAGATCGAAGGACCATCCTCAGTGATAAGTGTATTACTTTATTTGGAGAAACCGCCTAAGATAGTGACATTCTTTAGACCGAAATAAAGCAATTTAACGCAACTTACCTCTATAACAAGTTGCACCGTTTCGGAGGTAGAGGGCGCCAAAGTTAGAACTTAAAATTTGTTTTTTGTTAATAACTTTTTAACGGTTTTACCGATTTTAATGAGATTTGGGGTATAAATACTACTAATGACATTACACATTTTGGTTTTTCTAAAATTTGTGTATCTGTTCTAGTTTTTAAGTAAAAAAATTGTTTTAAGTCTGACAGGACTGTCTAAATATTTTTTTTACTCGAAAACTACAACATTTAGAAAAATTTTACAAATAAAAAAAAATATTTAGAAATAATTTATCTTTACTATAAAAAATAAATCAAGTTAATACAGTAACAAACAAAAAAATGTAACTCAAAATAGTTTTTTAACTTTGCTGCCCTCTAGCTTATAAACGGTGCAACTTAACATAGTGGTAGTTTGTGTTAATCGCTTTATTTTAACCTCAAAAAGGCTATACTATACAGAATTTTGACCTATTTTTTGGACACATTGTATAATAGATAAATATACAAGCTGTTCCGAAAAAAATCGCTGAAATCAACCGAAATAAACCAATTTAATACAACTTATACCTCTAGGAGGCGCCAAAAATATTTTATTTCTACATAACTGATAGTGTGACGTCTCTTATTTTTTGTTTATTTTAGTTATTGCCTCTGTACGTGAACCTGTAGCTGGTTGGATTGACAATCTCTACGGAGCAACCGGTGTTCTTGTTGGTGCCGCTTTGGGTGTTTTACGAAGTCTTCATGGTAAAATCGAGAATGGCGCTGAAATGGTCCCAGCCGATTATGTCATCAACTGTGCTCTAGCTTCAGCCTGGCATATTGCTTCAATAAAATCAATCAATGAGAATAAAGAAGACAAAAAAAATAATTTCGAAGATGAAGTACCAGTCTACAACTTTGTTAGTTCACCAGAAGCGGGAATTACGTGGGGTTGGTTGTAACCTTCAAATCATTGCAGTTTCATATTTGAAATTTTCAGATATTTATACGAAATTAGCAGAGAAACACGCCAAACAAGTGCCAAGTCCTTTACTAGTCTGGCATTATTTTTTCGCATTAAGAGCATCAAGAATTCATCATTTAATTGCCGTGTTTTTTTTGCATACAGTTCCGGCTTATCTTGTTGATTTTATTGCGGTTTGCGTGGGCAAAAAACCAATGTAAGTATTCTCTATTTTTTTTAAGTGTATGCCGTTGTCTGTCACTTTTCACCACATTGTTATGTAATATAGATTATGTGTTGAAAAGAGAGAGACACCGGTACATAAATACAAAATGACCTATACTCAAAATTATAACAGGTGTGCAAATAAAAACAATTTGTAGGTTGGTTAAAGGTTACCAGAAAATTAATAAATTCACCGATGTGATCAGTTACTTCAGTTCACGTGAATGGAAATTTACAAATGACAATGTACAGTCACTCTGGAAAAAAATGAGTAAACGTGATAGAGAATTGTTTGAGTTTAGTATGAAGAATTTTAATTGGGATTCGTATTTTTATACGTATGTTAGAGGAGCGAGAGCTTATCTACTTAAAGATCCTTTAACGACATTACCTGAAGGAACAGTCAAATATTATAAACTTATGGTTTTACATTATGTTTTAATGGGAGTTTTATTTTGGGCTTTGTATAAATTTTTGATGTTTTTCTTTGGTTTATTGTTTTGATATTTTAGGAAAGGTGCAAGTGATTTAATATATTTATAATAAATTGAATTGTGTTTTATTTATTTTGGAAGAGATAAGGCGCTAGCATGCCACTTATCAAAACTTCAGGTGATCCTTAACAGGTGAAAACCAGGGATAACAAGACAAGACAAGTAGTGAATAGAAATTCTGGGTGAAGAATAAGTAACAACAAATTTCTAAAGATCTATTAATAAATATAATATAACCTATAAATAGTAAAATATAGCTTTTATAAAAGCAAATTTAAAGACCTAGAGGGCGCCAAAATTTGATAAATAATCCAGTATAACTGTCACATTGACATATTGTGTTATATTTATATTGAATCAATTTATATAATAGAATAAAAACAATATTGAGGTTAACTATTAAGACACGTTAATCAAAAATAAATCATTTTTGATTAACGCTGAGTGTCACATGATTGTTGATGTAATCATATGATTCTATTTTTTTTTAAATACATATTTGTTTTGCTTTTAGTGAATATAGAGTTGCCTACCGTTAAAACTAACCAAACTTTAATTTTATTACAGTTATCTGTAATTTTGCTAATTACTTTTAGAGAAATCTGTAAATATTTGAATGTATAATGTGCTGCCTAAATTTGTAAAACAAAAATTTAATTATATAATAAATTATATAAATATAATATATACAAATTTTGTTTATTACGATAAAAAAAATGCCAGTGCAACACTATGTTTTTCTTTTCTTTATTTTTATTTATTTATACATAAAAAAAACAAAAAAAAAATAGAAAGGAAACATAAACATTATAACGTCTATGGTTATTAATAATTAGCCAATCAATTTCCTTTATCACCATCTAATACGTATTTAATAATAATTTTATGTTATTACACTGTTATTAGCATAAGTATTAACACGTATGCAATTATTTTCATAATAATTATGTAAGAAAATAACTAATTGTAAATAATTATGTACAACTAAAATTAAATTATTTAATTAAAATAGAAAAAATGAAGTAAATAAAGTGAGAAAATCTAACCAATGAATTGTGCTAATCGATAATTCGGTCTTCTGATTGGTTTAAAATTTCTAATTAGAGATTCGGTTTTTTCAGTTTGGATTTCTAATATTTATATTTTTAATATTTGTAAAATTTCTAATGATTTTTAAAAATTTCTGAGATTCTAAATGTTTTAGAAAATTTCAGAATTCTTAAAAGATTTCTTACGGAATTGTATACAGTATTTCTGAAACTCTTAAGATACCTTCAGAAATTTAGGATTTCTAAAATTAAAAATGTAAAGTTTTTAATTAAATTTTGGGAGCCGTAGGCGACAGTTTTTTCGTTTTTTAGGAATATGTATTTTCAAAAGTCTTAAATTTTTAAACTTAAGATTTAAAATTCAGTGAATTTACATGTTCATAAATCTTAGAAATGTTATAAAACTGGAGAATGCAGAAAGTTAATAAGGTAGAATCTTTGTTTTTTATTCACAGAAATTCTAAAAAGTCGGAAAGCTAAGAATTCTAAAACATTAAAGAACTAAATTCATAATTTCAGAATAAAAAATCTTGAATATTTAAGTCTTAAAATGTTAGTAATTTTCAAATAAAGAAATCAGAAATATTTGGTGTCTTAAAACTCAGAAATACAAAACTTTTGCAAAGTGTTACAATATCAGGTGTCTTAAACATACAGAAATTTCGAAAACTTGGGAAACTGAGAAATCTAATCAACTATTTTAAGAGTTGTAGTAGAAAATCTGGAACATCAGAAATGTTAGAATTCCTAAGATGTTCTAAAATTATACATTTTAGATTCTTACGTAATTTCTTATTAGGAATTTAAAAACGTTAGAAAACAGAAATCAGAAACATTAGAAAATCAGACTGTTATTGTATTTCATAATTTCAGAATATTTGGAAAATTCAACGTTTTAGAATTTAAGAAACTGACGGATTTAATACTTTCGTAGAATGCGTATAGAAATTCTGGAAAGGCTAAAACGATAATGTTTAATAGTAGAAATTTAAGAACTCTAAATTTCAGTAATCTTAAAGATTCAGAAATTTTGTTTACGATATAATGTTAAAATTAGTGGAATGCTAGAAAAATAGAGAATTTGAGACATTATTACAGAAATATACGACAGAAATACTCAATTCAGAAATCTAAGATTCTGATATTTTTAAGGTTCAGAAATTTTGTACAGTTGAGAAACTGAAGAATACTTTCGTAGAATTTTATTTGTTTTTTTAATAAATATTGCAGAAACATTTATTTTTATAATAGATGTCGCTTTAAGACTTCCAAATTATATTAAAATTTGATGATCCTTCAAGCCGGATTTTTTACCATTCAACGCTTTGCCTAATCAAAATATAACTGATTTGTATTTTTTCAGAAATAGGATACGGTTCAAAATAATCACAAACTCTGATGAAATTTTCGGAATAATCCGGCTGTTATCAGTGAACTCCCATACGCTTATTGTCGGGTTATCAATTTCCTTGCATATCACTAGGTCATTTCGTATATATTGAATCATCCTCGTAGGAAAATCAGCGGCTTCTCTCTTTATAACTATCCATCGGTTTGTTCTATTAGAATGTCCGTACATAGCCTTTTACTATGGTGGGGATCGTCCACATAGTGGGGTCCGTCTCTGTGATGTTCCCGTGTGGTGCGCTATGTTCTCTAAACCGTCTCCCATCAGTTTGTATCTAACGTTGTTAACGTTAACGTCGCTGTTAACGATGTTTTCCGATGCGGACTCGTAAAAGCTACCACCTTTCAAAAAATTTCAAAAAAATTTAAAATGCCTAAAGGACTGTTCTAATTCAAATAATCTAGAAAGCGTTAAAAAGGTTTGTAAATTTTTAAATTAAGGGATGCACTTTAACCCAGCAACACTGTGTTATTGAGAGTCGCACGTGTTGTGTGTGATAACACTACACCATACATTACTGATAAGATATCTAAATATGTCGTCTATGAAAACAGAAACGCCCAAAAATCTGTGATTTTGTTTCAGGCATTGGTTGTGGCGACTTGATTTAATAAAAATAAATTCGGGGGTGATGAATCGCGGGTGATTTTTGAGTGCTTCTACCATCCAACTTGTCCATCATCTGGTTTCTTATGGTTTTCATGGTGAGTTTGTATCTCTTATCGGCCGGAAATGTGGGTGGTAATTGAAGCGGCGCGCAGGTTCATTGTTATTTAACACTTCCGGTTTACGCCCTCGAAGCGCACCGCATCACCACTGTGATCATTATCATCATCAGCCGACACGCAAACAAGATATTCCGTCCGGGTGCGTGCCGGAAATAATGGGATGGGATGGGAGATGAACCGGTGGGTGTCGACGACCGACGCCCCAAAAAAAATTTTTTTTCTAGTTGATCTATAAACATTATTACAATTTTTTTTTACTCATACGATATATGAAAATTGATTTTGTTAACGACAAATAACAAAGACAACAAATATTTTGAAGCTAACGTTCTTTCTACAAGAATTATAAAAAAATTCTTTTATAATCTCTTTGTTAGCTTCCTCTTTCAAAAACAAACGGTTTAACAATTTTTTTGCTCACCCGTTATATAAAAAAAATTGTGGATGTCAAAGTCGATCACTGATCTTTGAGTTTTCATATTCTAAAATTTTTGACACTACTCTAATATATAACAAAGTGTCTTAAATTATCAAATTTATTTTTTCCACACATTTTATACCGAGCGACCATATAAACGTTGGTGGAAAAATTAATGATCCTTTGAAATCAACTATCAAACAATTACTCTGCGGACACAAGGCTTGACCTGTGTTGAATTAAATTATTCAACTCTCTTACTAGCTAGAATGCTGAAAGGCACCGTTTGGGGTTATTATTTTCAAAATGGCTATTGATTAGTGTAGTGCAGAAATCTTGGAAAGTCGGGAAAGTGAGGAATCTGAGACACTACTACAGCAGAATCTCAAGAATGTAGACAATTTACAAAATTTTAGAACAACAAAAATTCTACTATAATTATAGAAATACAGTTATTGTGATTCAGAAACTTTAAATTTTCAAAATTCAGAAACAAAATTTTTAATAATTAAAGAATCTTAATAATTTACTAAGCTCAGCCTATTCAGAAATCTTAGAAATTTGGGAATGTGCTAAAACTGGATTGCATCTCAGATTCATAATCTTAAAAATTTTGGAAAGTCGGGCAACTGAAGAATCTGAGATATAACGGAAATAGAATTTCAGGAAGTTTGGAACATTGCTAATATTGCTGAAATTGTAAAACTCTACTTCAATATTTTTATTTTAAGATTTTAAGTGTTCCGAATTCTAAGAGACCTTTTTAAAATTCTGAAATTTCTAACATTGATACTTGGAATTGTGAGTGGGCCCTACACTTTTCAGAAACTTCAATTTTTTAGATTACAATCAAAAATGGCGGACTATTGTCTCAGATTCTTGTGTTTCCTAACATTCCAAACATTCTTGAATTATAAAATGTCTGAATAATATCTAACTAAATAATCCAAAAGTTTCTAAATACCTAATCCAACGTTTGTATTTGAAAAATCAATAAAATTTTAAATTTTTTATTCTTAACTTTAAAAATCTAATATTTCGAAGAATTTCTAAAATTGCTGATTTATAAGATTTTGAAAACGTAAGATGACTAAAATTGCACCAATATAGTTTCTTATTGTCGAAAATATAGTACAATTCTAAAATTTCCATGTTTCTGAAACTTTAAGATGCATGAGTGTCTTCCAGGTTCCTCAGTTTCCAAATTTTCCAAATTTCTAAGATTCTTAAAATTTCTGAATACGTAGATTAACAGAAATTTTAAGATTCTCGAACTTCTAAAGCTATATACTGTCTTCATTTTTAAATTTCTAATTTTCTATAGAACAACTCTCAAGATAGCTAAGATTTTTCAAATGAATTAGATTCCTCAATTTCTCAACTTTCCAAAATTTCTGCATCATTAAGTTACCTAACATATCTTGTAGTTTTCAGACATAGCAATGTTTCAAATATTATAAAGTTTCTGATTTCTGAATCTGTAAAATCACCGTCATTGTAAAATTTCTAAATTTTTAAGCTTTTCGATTTTTAATATTGAGAATCTTAGATTTTTGAATTAAATATTTCTACATTGTAAAAATCTTGATATTTTAACTTTTCTGAAACTGGTAAGATACTTAAGATTCTATTCGAATAATGTCTCAAATTCTCTATTTTCTCAGCATTCCAAAAATCTTGATTTTGAATCTTCTGAAATGGATTAAGAATATTAGAAATTCAAAAATTTACGATGTTTCAAATTTCCTGCAATTCTATATCAATAATATCTCAGAATTTTTAGTTTCCCTACTTTCCACAATTTCTTAGATTAGAAGTTCCAGTATCATTACATTTCCAAATTTATGAAATTTCTGAATAGGCCAAACTCATCAGTAAATTATTAAGATTATTTTTGCTTAATTTTGAGAATTCAAAGGTTTCTGAATCACATTTCTATAATTATTGTAATATTTTAATGTCCAAAATTTTTGAAATTGCTAGATATCTTGAGATTTCACTCTAAGATTCTTTACTTTCCTGACTTTCTACAAATTCTGCATATCTTAGATATCTAACATAATTTCTGATTCCTGAATTCCTGAAGTAACAAGGTTCCTGGATTTAATTATTCGGGTTTTTGAGAATTTAAGACTTCTGAAAGTGATTAAATCTACCTGAAATTCTAAAATTTCTAAAAACCTGATGTTCTAAATTTCCTGAAATTTTATTTGAGTAATTCTTCTGATTCCCGACTTTCCCGTAATTTCTTCCCAAAGATAAAAAATCCGAGATTCTACCATAATCTCTTATTCACCAGTTTTTGGGTTCTTAATTTTGAGAATCTAAAAATATCAGAAATGAGAAATAGTTTTTCTAAAAACTAAGTTTTCTGATGTTTTAAAATTCCTGAAATTCTTAAAATATCTAAAAGTTTACTCCAGTTTTCTGACTTTTCAGGATTTCTAAGATTACATATCTGTACTATAATTAGACAAGAACAACTGTTTTATTGCTCACATGATATATATTATAAAAAAATTCACAATGTTTAAAAAAAACTATTGGTTGTTCATCAAAAATGATGGAAATAAATTTAAAATTTTGTTATGTTATAATATTTTAAATAGGAGGAAATAGTAAAACGTGCAGATATTTATAGTGCAATAAGAAAAACTTAATGCACTAGAGAAAATGTATTTCTTTTAAGAAAATTGTCGATTAAATTGCAAACGCCGGTCATAAGAAAAACAATTTATATTTCTTTATTTATCGTTTTCTGAATGCATTAATTTCTTGTATGCGTAACATAAAATAAGTTGCTTTCAATACGTCTACAAGAAGTAATCGGAAGGAGTTAAATTAACATAAGCAAGCGGCTAAATAAATCACTAACAACTATTAGTTGAAAAGTTATGTCCTAGTTGATTAAGAAAGAAGAAGGAAAAAAAAAACTTACATAAATATACTTTATAGCGTAATTGCTAGAAAGACATCAAACATTTTTCAATTCGAAATTGCAACAATAAATCATAAAATCGATCATTCAACAAGTTTTTTTTAAAAACACAAATCAGGTTACTGTTTAAATATTTATTAAAACATTCTAATAAAAAACGCAATCAAGGTTTAAATATTTAGCGCATTTAACAAAAAAATTTGATAAATATTGATTTTTGAAAATATTTAAATACCTATCCAGGATTTCTTTGAAATGAATCTTAAACAATTTTTAGATTTAAAAACGTGGATCCAGGAATATTAAAATTTTCAAAATTTATCAGAAGCTAGATTAATTTTTAGATTTTGATGTTACAGTTTGGATTTGAATCTTGACGAGATTAGAAGATTTTAATGTCTCAAGAATCGTATAATTTCCAAATTTTAAGATATAGATTTAGAAATATTAATACAAAGAACTAAAAGATTTGAATTTTTGAAAAATAAATTCAGAAAAATTGTGTCTCCAGTTACAAGTTTTAATGATTTGATTTTCTTTTAAATCTGAGAATGATTCAAATTTAACAAATGTTTGCATTTAGATTCACAATAGATTGTGATATTTAAATTTGATCGTATAATATTCAGATTTTAAGAAATAGATTTAGAAATATAAATGTAAAGATCTAGATGATTTGAAGTTTTAAAAAAATCCAGAAAAAAATTGCGGATGCAGAAAACTTGGACTATCTAATCTTGTATTTATAATTTTTTTGTAAAAATTTCAAAAACTATTATATGATATTCAGATTTCAAGATTCAGTTCTAAAAATTCAGTATTCAACCATCCAAATAGAAATAATTTAGTAAGTTAATGTTTTAGAACATCAGTAGACGACAGCAGTGCTTAATTAAGGAAACATAATTTAATTAGTGACACAGCTATCTTGATTATGAATAAATCATGCGATAGTTCCCGGATTTCGGCCGGAATTGCATCCTTATCATCACCAATCACAAACTGTATTTTTCACTTAAAATAGAAAGTTTTAACACGCAACAATACCTTTCTAATTAGAAGTTATCAAAAGTAATCAATTAATTATTGTTTCACTAGTCATGTGATTAAAAAATCAAGCGATTTTGTCGTTTTGTGAGACACAACCTTTCGCCCCAGGCTTGAAATACCCACCCTTTGAGGGCTTGGTATCCACCTTGTCATTGTTTAAAATCTCATGTGAAAGTTGCACATCCTCCCATTTAGGTACGGCCACGTTTAAGGTTAACTCATCTTCGCTATTGTTAATCCGTTAGTCTTGAAATGTCAATCTAACCTTAAAATTATTCATAAAGGTAAAAGATGCATCGTCGTATAAGGTCACGACGTTCCAAATTGACGAAAAGTGTTTTTTTTATTGTGTCAATGCGAAGGATAAACAAATCACACGCTTTTGATCAGCCATTTTGAATTTTAAAAATGTCGCTTATTGTGATCGTGTCACGACAAATTTGTTAACATTTGTTATGTAAAATATCACTCGGGTGCTACCTGAATCAAATCAATTATGTAGTCGACAAGGTGATAAATCTACATTTTTTTTTCTTCTTTTAACTGTTGACAACTTTTCCAAATCACAATTATCACATTTGCGACTTTATTTTATCGTAATTAAATGCTATAAAATCGCACACTTAATGTTTGTTTACATATTTTCCATTTTCACACTTTCTAATAATTATTGAAATATTTATCGAGGGCTTGGTCTGGGTTATAAAATTTTATCTACTAGATCTTGTTGCTTCATCATATTTTTTCATTTTTTTTAACAATTTTTTTAATATATATTGCAACATATACAATAAACCTACGCAATACAGACAAAACGCCATTTTTTAATAGCATAATTTTGATATAAAAATCAATGACAAGCCTACTTTCTCAATGGGAAACAATAGAGTTTATGGTGTTGTATTGTTGGAGCTTTTTTATCAGTTTTTGTTTTTGAGTCCAAGTCATAAATAAACATCATAATCTAATTTCCTTTTATATACTCAAATCTATCAAAATTTAGGTATTTACATTCTTTTTAAAATTTTGACATTTTAATCTTGTTAGATCTTTAAAATAATTTAAATCTAGATCTATCAATTCTTTTTGATTCAAAATATCTAAATCTAAGAATTAAAATTGTTGTTAGATCTTGATTACTTAAAATCTTCTAGATCTTTATAATAGATTCAAATCATTTTGGATTATTTATAAATGTCCCAATGTTTTTTAGATACTTAAATTCGGATCTTTAAAGCTATACTCAATGAATCTCATTATACATATTTTCAACATTCTGCATCTTTCAAAATTGTTTCAGATCTATAAATTCAGGTTTTTATATCTCCAAATCTAAAAATTTAAAATTTCTATATTACTGAGAATTCCTTCAAGAATTTGATTATTCCGAGCTCTATCCACAAGTTTTTTATTATGAATATCTTAGTCTTTTTTGGATTTTTAAATGTATATCTTAAATTCCTTTTTTACCTGTGGTACATCCCTCTAAAAATCATCTTGAAAAGTGGCAAATTTCCCGAAGATATTCTTCTTTTTTTTGGTGGTCATTTTCCCAAGCTTTCTGAAACTTTCTTTTGCTTTTCCTTTATTTCCAGATGAAGTTTTTCATTTTTGTCTTCTAATTCCTTTATACTCTAGCATCTTCTTTCGTTCTTCTTTTTCTTGTTTTTCTGTTACTTTTTGAATTCATTTAGATTCGTGTTTTGTCCTAGAAGCGTTTCTCGAATTCTTCTTTTTCTTTTCAAACGATGTTTTTTAACTCTTCCAAAATCTTCTTTTGTTCTTCCAGAATTGTTATTTGCATTTTTAGAATCTTATTTTCTTCTTTTTCTTTTAAATGTAGTTTTTTAAGATCTTTCAGAGTATTCCTGAGTTTTTCCTCGTCTTCGAGTCTTTGTTTTTCCATTTCTTCTAGAATTTTCCCATCTAGTTTCCTTATACTCACCCTCTTCTTCTCCAACATCTTCTTTTTCTTGTTTTTTTCTTCTTTCCAATCGTTTATTGTATCCCAAGCATCTTTCGTATCATCTTTTGTTCTTTTAAAACCTTCTTTGGCTCCTCTTTTTCTTCTAATTCGTCTTTTACATTTTTTTCCTTTCAAACACCGTCTTTCAAGCTTTCCCAAAAATCTTGAATTTTTTTTGTATCCATTCAATGGTCGTGATGAATATTTCTTAGAATTGAAGAGCATATCGCAACATAATGATAAGCCACATTTCTAAAAAAATGTTTTATTACTCTGTGTATTTAGACAAGACCAGGTTATGCCACAGAGGAAACGATTTTGGCGTTTCTTCTATAGACATCTATAGGAGAAACATTCACTGTGGCATAACCTGGTCTTTCCTAAATGTACAGAGCAATAAAACATTTTTTTAGAAATGTGGCTTATCATTATGTTGCAATATGCTCTTCAATTATTAATTAATCTAGTGTAAATAATTATTCCAGGGCCGGCTTATTCAACCTCATTCAACCCTGTATAACATACTTAAACTCTAAAGTATGTACAGCCAGAAGCAAAGAAAGTGCCCACAAGATTAATCGTGGGTGGGTAAGACCTTACAGGTGTATTTGTAAAAAATTAAAATTAGCATAAAATGTTGTTTTACGTATTTTCTAAGCAAAGTTTTAAAATATAATTTGATAATTACATTTAATTAATAACAGGAAACACATCATTTAATGTTTTGTATCATAGAAATCGATCGTAGTTATTAAAACATAAATACCAGTTTTTTCTTCTTCAAGTGTAAAGGAAGATAATAATCATAAGAGTGTTATAATCTTCAAGAAATAATTACACTTGAAAAAAAAAGTAAATTGTCATTTCCCAATAGGGAGTCCATATGTATGAGAAGTTAAGACATTAATAATCATAAAATTAAGTATAAAGTCGTGATTTATAGTCTACATTAAGTATAATAAAAATTAGAAAAGCTATATCCATATTTCATGTATCCAAAGTACAGTCATGTATTTAAAAAATTGCTTCTTTTTTTATCAAAAAAAAAAAATTAAGTACGCCACTGGTTTCGTATTCGTGTCAACGAAAAATTTTCCAATAAAGCACCACACGTTGCTGCCACGACTAGGCGCTCCCTCAAGGCGATCAAGTGTCATCTCCGACAAAGTTTTTTAACTTTCTTGGGTGTGTCTTTTAAGACAAAGAAACGCCACATTTTTCCGTCCTAAAACTAGACCACACCCTTTCTTTTACACACACACACACAGCCACATAGAAAGAGAGAATTTTCGCAATGCCGACTGCCTTATGTAAAACGTTTATTTAATTGTTGAAAAATGCGAAATTAAATGAGGCTTACGAAAGCGAGTGTTCGATGTTTTATTACCACAATAACAACACTTTAAAATTAATTGTTATTGCTGGTTTTACAGAGGGGACACCGACATGGGTTTTTCGGCCAAAAAATTTATTTGTGGTGAAGAACCCACACACCAATGCACCTACATGTATAGAAACGCTATCAGATATCTAAAATTTCAAACATCCCGGAACAATGTTGATGATGCATAATCGAGTTACCCGTTGAATCAAATACAAGGATGGGGCGATTTATGGGGCGCGAGGGTCAGTACTAATATGGCAAAACAACAAATAAATTTGAAAAGAACAATGAGTGATTTTAAAGTATCTTTACTATCGTATAAATGCTTCTAATGCCACGAGAATATCACAAATACAAAACCAAACTAGCTTAAAAAATATATCTGAAATGAATTTATTTTAGAAAAAATTGTAAAAATATCTGCTAAATTCGCTCAATGCAAAAATTTATTCTTTATTTTGAATATAGCTAACATAATTTTTGTAATATTTTGTTTCATATAAGAAAAAAAATATTTGTTGTAAATAATAATAAGTAAATAGTTTCATCTACTTCAAGAAGGTTAAAAAGTAACTACACCACCCACAAATACAAATAAACATTTTACTTTATTAAATTTATTATTGAATTTTAGATTGCTCTTTTAGAAAATTTTTCTATCTTCCAGAAATGTATTCCATTTTATTTTGCTCTTTTGCTTTAATTTTATGAGTTTTTTATTAATTACAATGGGCCAAAGGGTTCTTTTCTAATAAATATGAGAAATGTATTTGCACTTGATTTTCTAGTATGTATATTATACTCCTAGTATTACCGTACTAGAGACATAAAGTCAAGATAATTATTGCTGCTTGTGTATTAAGAAACAACAAAAACATCTTTTTTCCTACGTCAATTTCTACTTTGCTATTTAAAATACTCTTGTACTAGTACATTGTATATAATTAAAACAGTACTATAGTATTTTGCTACTAGTTTTTATAGTGCTAAGCTTTACATTCTGAGTAATAAACCGAATAAATCAATCACTGATTATTAACAAATATACTGTTTTATAGGAGTTAATAGTATTATTTAGTATCTTTGTTAGTTTTACCGAACTAGAGTATTATACATAAGCATACACTAAAGGTAATTGTTGCTGATTACTAATTAAGACACAAAAACATTTTTTTGTATGCCATTTTCTATTCTAGTAGTTAAAATATTTCTATAGCAGCCTAGATTATAATACTAAATACTATAATAATATACTACTAGTTTTATAGTACGTAACATACACATTATCACTTAGAACCCAATACAACTACTTACTGAAAAACACGAGATCTTCGACTTTACTGTTTAATAGTAGTTAATAATATTATTAAGTATTTTTGTATTATACTTCTGGTTTAACAGTACTAGAGTATTATACATGATTATAAACTGAAGGTAATTATTGCCAATTGCTTTATTTAGATACAAAAACATTTTTTTTTCATGTTATTTTCTATTTTATAAGTTAAAATATTTCTATAGTAGCATAGTATATAATACTCTAGTAATATACTACTTGTTTTATAGTACATAACCTATACAATATCAGTTAAAACCGAATAAAACAATCATACTTACTAATTGAACAACAAGAGATCTTTTACTATGCTGTTTTATAGTAGTTATTAGTATTTTTGTATAACATTTCTAGTTTTATATCGTACTAGAGTTTTCCACATGAGTATAAACACAAGATAATTGTTGCTAATTGCTTAAAGTACTATTAAAGTACAAAAACATTTTTTTTTATATGTCATTTTCTATTTTATTAGTTAAAATACTTTTATAGTAGCCTAGATTGTAATACTTTAGTAATATATCACTAGTTTTATAGTACGTAAGCTATACATTATTAATTAGAACCGAATAAAACAATCATTGCTACTTATTGAACAGCAAAAGATCTTCTACTATACTGTTTTATAGTAGTTAATATGTAGTATTATTTAGTACTTTTAAGCAATTTTCCTAATTTTACAATACTAGAGCATTGTATATAGACACTAACTAAAAATAATAAACGCTGATTGTGTATTGAGATATAAAAACATTTTTCCGCAAGGTTAGTTTGTATTCTTCTTTACACTAGCATAGCATTATACTGTGCAAATGAAAATGAACTGAATCAGAACAAGCTTTAATACTCTATAATACTGTAGTATTATTGTTCTAGTTTGTAGTTCTACAGTACTAGAACTTTGGATCGAAAAAAAATCGGTGAATAGTTGTTGTTTCTTATAAAATAGTGTTGTAGTATTTATAGTACAGGACTTTTGTAATATATTTTGATGATTTATTCAAATATATTGAAAAATTATTAAAATTTAACATTTGGGATGCTCTGGAAACAGGTTTGGGCACAGTTTCTAGCCTTGGCTATAAAAAATCAACCTAAAATAATTAGCTTTGACAAAATCTTGCAAATAACTTTAGTAACCTCAGAAAGGACCCAAGAAATTTTTTTTTGCTTTTTTGTGTGATAAGTGTCACGTGTATGCCGCCATTAAACAATGCATTTACATTCTAAAAGAGCTAATTATTTTTTTTAGTTTAAATTTCAAGAAAATTATTTCCGTTTATCAAGTAATATACAAGTCATTTTGAAATTTTAATTAAAAACTAACCAAATTTTTGTCACTCTGGAATTCGTAAAATTCTGAAAATTATCGGAAATCAGAACACATGTTACACTGAAATATCCATTACGTGTTATAAATCACTAAATCTTTCACTTGAATTATATAAAAAAATTTTCGCTAGATTTCGAAAAAATCCGGTTGTCAATTAGCTCAAATTAATTTGTTTTGATATAAATAATTTGTAATGATTTTCCGATCAGTTTTGAGGTGTTAGAAAATTTTTACACCTGCTTAACATCAGCTATAAATCAAATCCGGAATTAAGGTCCACTAACACGCAATACAATATAAAATAATGTCATTAATGTTGTGGCACAAAATTATGTTTTCCGCTTTAGTCTTGCACTTATTGCTTTCATTTTATGTTCGTTTTATAGTTATTAAATTGAAGTTCCACATCTCGGGATAATTTACAATCACCGATACTAAAACTGAGTTTTATCAAATAGCATCCGGATTTGCCAATTCAACACAAAAAAAAATTAATTTATACACACACACAGATGCTACAAGGCGTGTTCGACGACATTTATATAATTTTGAAATTTTTTTCTCGTATTAAGCAATCCACACCCGGATTCATATTTTTTTTCTTCCAAAACTGGAATCTCAACTAGCAATTCCAATGCAATCGGTAAATTGTGACATTTTTCTAGATTGCAAAAAATTTTTTTTATCGAAGATCCACCCACTAAAATTGCAAATTTTATGTGGAAATCGTAAAGACGAGACTTTCTTATAATTTTCCACTTTGTTGCGTCAGAGTGCAACGACTTTTCTGAGGTTAGTAACGTTATTTGCAAGATTTTGTCAAAGTTAATTATTTTAGGTTCATTTTTTAAAAACCAAGATTGCAAACTCTGCCTAAACCTGTTTCCAGAGCATCCCAAATGTTAAATTTTAATTATTTTTCAGTATTTTTGAATAAATCATCGAAATTCATTACAAAACCACAGTGCTATAATACAACAACAGTATTCCAAAGGAATAACGACAATTACACAATTAATAATCCAAAAAATTAATTTCATTTGGTTTGTAATGTCCTTGTAGGTACTACTACTATAACTATATTTATATAATACTATATTAAGTACTATAAAATAACACTATTTAGTGTTTCATTGGATTCTTGTACCTAAAGCTTAGTTAGGTCAGTTCTTTTTCTTATACATCTTATTGCTTTCTTTTTGTTCTTTTTTCTATCCCAATCATCACCTTTCAAGATATTTTAGAATTGTCTTTTATCCTTCTGGAATTATTCTTTGCTTATTTCTTGTCTGATCCTTCTTTTCCATTCTTTTTATTTCTCGTCTTTGTCTTCATTGTCTTTCAAAATTATCTTTTGTTCTTCTAGATTTTTCTTTAACTCTTCTTTCTTCTCCCATCGTTATATTTCATTCTTTCTCAAATATTTCTTTGCTTTCAAACCCAGTTTTTCAAACTTTTCTAGAATCGTCTTTTATTTTTCTAAAATCATTCTTTGCTTATTCTTTCGTTTAAACCTTCTTTTTTACTCTTTTCTAGAAACTTCTTGTTCTTCTCAAATCGTTGTTTACTCGTCGTTCCCTTCTTTTCGTTATCTTCAAAGTCTTATAATTTCTTTTAAAATTTTTATGAGTCTTTTTCACTAATCGTTGTTTCGCAAATTCTTTTTCCTTCAAGCTGCCTTTTTCAAAAATATTCTTTTTCAAACTTTTATCTTCTAAAATCTTCTATCGTTCTTGCAAAAATTTGTTTGTTCTTTTTGAATCATTTTCTGTTATTATTTTTCTTTTAAACTTCGTTTTTCTAGCTTTTTTAAAATTGTTTTTTGTTCCTCTTGAATTATTTATTACTTTTTCACACTTTTGTTGGAACTGTTTTTTTAAATTTATCTTTACTTGTTTTTCTCTTATTATCATTGCTTTTTAGAATTTGACATAGTCATCTTTCGTTTTACTAGAATTCTTCACTCTTCTTTCTTTCCCTATTGTCATTTTTTTTTTAATTGAAATGGTGTTATTAACATCCATGTTAATTATTATTAATTCAGATTGAATTCGACAGGATTAGGACTAATTAAAATATCGTATATCAAGCCTTGATATACGATATTTTCATTAGTCCTGAGCCTGTCAAATCCAATCTGATTTTTTTTTTAATTTTTTGTTGATTTTATATATCAAACGTTGTTTCTCAATTTTTTTTCTTTCAAATTTCGCCTTTTAAACACTTCCAGAATCTTTTTTGTTCTACCGTTCTGTTATTCTTCTTTTTTCAAACTCCGTTGTCCAAACTCATTAAGAATTATTCTTTGTTTTATTTTTTCTTTTAAATTCTTTTCTTGATTCGTTTTTTGTTTTTCTCAAATTATTTTTTACTAATTTTTATTATTCTAAAGCTTTTTTTTACTCATTGTCCTTCTCTTGCAATCGTTGTTTTTCAAAATAGTCTTTTGCTCTTCTAGAGTTCTTAACTTTTCTTCTTTTTTTCCTTCAACATCTCCCAAGCTCTTTCAATTACCTCTAAAATTTTATTTAGTTTTTGTTCACCAATTGCACTGTTTTTTAAGTTCGTTCAGAATGTTTTTTGTTCTTCAAAACCTTTTTCTGTTATTATCCAAACCCTATTTTTCAAGCTTCCCTAAAATAGTCTTTTGTTATTTTATAATCATTCTTTGCTTATTTTTGCGCCTAATCCTTCTTTTTTGACTATCAAGGATTTTTATCAATTTCTGTCTGAGGCGTAGCCGAAACTTGCAATTAAATACAGTAAAACTCCCCTACAACGGACAGCTAAAAATTTGAGCAGAAAAAGCCTTCTATTCGCGAATTATCCAGAAACTCCCGCCAAAATTCACCTTGATTTGTTTTCAATCCTAATTTCCTTGTTATTTTTGGCAACTGTTTTAGTATTTTTTATCCTTGGCACGTGCCTTCGCACTCTAGAAAATAAAAATGATGTGGTAAAACAAGCGAACCCACACAGAAGTGCAACAAAACTCGTCCCATAGAAACTCGTCAGTGTTAGTTGGGTTTGTTATCTGGATCTAGTAAGCCATAAAGATAAGCCCACTAACTCGGTTAAGTGAACACCGCAGATTTACGAATCTTGCAACTTTCGATTCGATTTTATTAAGATCGTTACAATGTTATGTTTTGAAAAAAAATTTTTTTTGATTCGATTTAAAATAGGAGAGGGATAAATTAATTGGCTTCGTCCGCTCTAGATTGATAAACAAGCTTCATGCTTGATTCTATAGTTAGGAGACATTGTCCTAAGGCTGTTAAAATTATTGTTAGTAATTTATTTCCGGTTGAAATAATTATATGAAAAGGATTTGTTGGCACATGTCTTAATTAAAGAACATGTCTTGGATTGCGAGATTTGTACAAAACATTAATTGTTATTCTATTTTTGTTGTTTGGAAGATTTTCAAAAATTAAGTGATTATTTCAAGGAGATATCTAGGTTATTGTTATACATAATCAACAAGATTTAAATATTAAATAAACTGTGTGAAAATTCTAGTTTTTGATACTAGGTAGGTAATAAAATGTTTACGTTTCTTAAATGAGGCTGAGATATCAGATTTATGTGTGTTTTCCGATTTCGATGCTTGTAATTGGAGTGTTTGAAGATAATGAAGAGCGTGTTCAGATTTTTAAAATAAAATTTAATTTACAGTTTCAAATACTCTAAAGATCAGAAAAGGCTAAAAAAATATTTCAAAACGTACAATTTAAAGATTCAAAGATCTTTTTGTTGTCCAAATGTGGATAATGTAATTCAGAATCAGAATAATTTGGTTAATTGAAAATGAAAGAATTTTGAATTGGAAATTTAAATTTTTAAATATATAGATGTAAAAACAAAAGTATTTTCTAAATTGCAAAAAAAATTTTGAAAAAGCATGATAATTGGTGTTTGGAAGAAAAAGAATATGAGAAACGACCAAGGTGCAAAAGAAAATTCCGAAAGAAATTGAAAGACGTTGGTTAATAAAAAACAACAAAAGAAGGTTCATGAAATGCAAAAAAAACAATTCTAGTAAGCTAGAAAAGCTTGTAGTCGTATAGACAGACACAGTGTGCCATCTAACGAAGAATGCTGAAAGGTAGCAAGAGTTGGTATAATAAGAAAACTTGAATAGAAATGTGAAGGACAACAATTATAAGAAAAAGAGAAATTTCATAAACGACAATTAGTTGAAAAAGAAGAGCTAAAGGAAGTTCTAGAAGGACCAAAGACGATTTTAAATGAGCTTGAAAAATAACAATTCAAAAGGAAAGAACGGAAAAAATACTGGAAAAGAAAAGGAAAAGTATAATGGAATTAGAAGAAAAAAATAAGAAATTACAACTGGAAATAAAGGAAAATTAAAAGAAACTTTTAGAAAGCTTCGAAAAACGACCACGAGCAAACCAAGAGTAATTTGCCACTTTGCAAAATGTCTAGATACTGTACAAAAAAATACAAGATCTCTAGTATATGTGCTTGTGTCTTAAAAGACAAGAATCCACCCTAATGGGCTGATTTCAAGTTGAAATAATACCGGTAGTATCTTCGTTTTTAGGCAATATTAAAAAAATTCGGAGCTGCGATTGGTCGTTGCCATACAAAAGTATTAAATTTTGCGATACTATCGGTATTATCTCAACTTGAAATTAGCCCATAAATCTATAAAAACTATGAATATTTCGGCCCTAGTACGGTAATACTTTTAAGTAACAGTTCAGACCGTTTCAGAATCGTACTGCACATGCGCTGTAGTATTTTAGCTGTCCAAAATCTCAACTGCACATGCTCAGTTCAATTCTGAACTAGTTTAAAACCGTAGCATCAAATATTTTTGTAGTAATTTCTTTGTTTCTTTGTCTAGTTTTCCTTTATTTACCGTTGAGTAAATCCATCGTACGCCAATTCCCGTTAGATAATCTCTTATTCTTCCCTTAAATGGTCATTGTAAATAAATAACCCTTGATCGTCGTTTGGTGTAAAGCGGCGAACCAGAACCACAAACATAATTGGTATAAAGAGAGTTGTTCTGTATTTGGTGTTCACCGATTGCGTATATCTATCTAAACACGAAAACGGGACTCGCCGTATTAGAATATATATGTATAAATAGCAGTTTATACATCAATAAAACTTTAAATCGACGTAACCGAAGACATTGTAACTTGCAACTTGGTTACTTTCTAATGCGTTTATAAATTTGGTTCGAATTCATCTAAACCGTGAGAACTTTTCTCTTAAACACAATCTCTCTCTCTCTTTCTCGTTCACAGAAATTTTTCAAAAAATGACCCTCAAGTTTTGTACTTTCTAGTTTTTGTTGTATGATTTTCATTTCGTTGATTATTGTTCATTCTTATGTAATAGTGTTTGCTTAAAGAACAGTGAATGTCCGTTATGGTTTAATGATTGAAGTAATCTAAATTCATTTAATTTTTGATTTACGTCAAACACTGTGATCACCCTGTAGATAAATCTTAACACCTCTGTATATGTTCGCTATTTCCATTTTTATCAACTGTATAATGTATAAAAACATTGAGTCAGTCCCTCACCTACTTCAATTCTCCTTATTGCATAATTTATTTTGTACTAACTGCACTGTGTTAACAATTTTTTTTTTTAAATTTTGACGTTTCTTAAGCATTGGAATAATCGAAAATGTAAATTAGAAATGAAAGCAAAGAATGTAGAAGGTGTCGGCGTGAATAACGTACGATGATATATGATTTATTGCCGATCGTAATTATAGGACTCCTCAACGAAAAACTATAATAATAACATATTAGGATTTTTATTTTTATAGTGTAGACATTTTTTTTTCTTTTTGATAGACCATTCATTATGTATTTTAATTAGATTGATGCAATCGTCACAAACAATTTTACTTATTACATACTTTTGAAACCATGAGAAATCTAACGGATTCAAATCGGGTGGTATTTCTGGCTGAATCATTTTTTTTTATAGTTGTTAAATGAATAATAAAATTCGGAACTTTTGTAAGACGATACCTAAAATATGTAAATTATCAAAATTTTTCTTCTGTTTGTAGTAGCACTGAATTTTAATTAATTGTTTGATTAAAATTTTTTTTTACGTAATTATATTCTCGTTACTTCATTCATTTATATCTTGTGTGTGTTTTTATAAACATTCCATTTTCACTTAAGTAATAAATCAATTGTCTGCACGTAATGATTGAGTTGTATTATGTCAAGAAAGAAATTTTATAAAATAAATTGAAAATTTGAGTAATTTAGCTTAACATTTCAAATTATTATCACAACACACACAAAAAAAAAGATTAATGAGTGCTTAATTAACATTAGAAAATTAAAAAATTAATCAAATTTTTTTTAAGAGGTCATAGGTTTTACTCATTAAATGTTTTAAGCACAAATTTTAATTACTTAAGAAGAAAAAAACGTAACAGATTTAAAACAAATTTCATTCTGTAAAAAGTGTTTCTAAAACGAGAAATACAACTATTTAAAAAAAAAAATGAAAAAGAGTTTTGGAATAGAAGAAAGTTTTTAGGAGAAAACTTTTATAAGAAAGACGATTAAAAAAGAAAAAGAACAAGGACAATTATAATTAAAAAACAAAAGAACAGAAGTAAATTTTAGAAAAAGATTCTAGGAAAAAGACTACAACTAGAAGGAAAAGACGAATTGCGACTATTAGAAGAAAAAACACGAAGGATTAGTTAAAGAAACAGTAAAAAATTCTAGAACAAAAGAAAATTTTTGGATGAAAACATTTAAAGCAAAAAGAACGACGATTAAAAGAGAAAAAACTAGGAAACTTACAATAGGAAAAGCAAAACAAAAGACCAAGAGTAGATTCTACGAGAGAAAATACGCGTAGAAAGAAAACACCAAAGAAGATTTTACTGTAAAAGAATTTGAAAACGTCATTTGTAAAGTTTTTGAAAAGATTTAAAAAATGGTAATTAAAAAAAAAGAATAAGAAGAATTGTAACTATCTAATAGAAAAATAAGTGTGGGAAATTTACAACTAATGAAAAATTGTAGAATAGAAGAAAGTTTTAAGAAGATGACTTTTAGAAAAACAGGAAGAACGACGATTAAAAGAGAAAAAAGACCGAAAGAATTACAACTAATAGAAAAAGAAAAACAAAAAGAACAGAAGTAGATTCTAGAAAAGATTCTACCAGAATTTGAAAAACAAGGCGTCATAAAAACAAAAAAGCATAAGAAAGACCACTATTTACAAAAAGAGAACAAAGCAAAATTCCAAAGATACAAAAAAACATTCTAGAAAAATCTGAAGAACGTTGTTGGAAGGATTGTAGAAGAACAACTGAAGGTTTGAATCGACTAAAAAAAAAAGAATCAGAAGAACAATGACTGTAATAAAAGAAGAAGTAGTACTACAACTAAAAATAGAAAAAAAAATGAAAACAAAAGAAGAACAAAAAAGTGAATACCAAAAATAAATTTAGAATAATGAAAGAATGGTCCTTCGAGTCAGATAGTGAGAAAAGTCAGGGTACAGATGGGTCAATTTAACAATTCTTAATTACCAAAACTGTATATATTTTAATAGATTTTTTATAAAAATTGTAGAAACATTTACTTTTATAACAATTGTTATAAATTTTATGACAAAAATTGTTTTTTGAACTGGATATACAAAAAAATCTGAGTAATGAGTATAGAAGAGCCAATTTATAATACACTGCTCCAATAAATTAACGCACCACTTGAATTTTTTTGAAAATTGAAACATGTATTCGACCAATTGGTACAAAATTAAGAAAAATTTGACAAAAACATTTGTTTAAAGTAAATTAATATCTAATGTGTCCAAATATAGAAAAAAAAAGCCGAAAACTAAATTTTATTAAAGTTACGCCGTTATAAAAGTTACAGAAAACATCTTAATATCGCGTATTTCCACCTCTACTTTGAATAACCGCTGCACATCTTCGTTCTATACTCAAAATTAACGAACTTATGTCTTCTTGATTTAAGTTATTCCAAATTTCATTTAGTTGAGGACCTACCTCTTGAAGATGGACAGGAGGATGTGGAAGATTTTTTAAACGTTTCCCGAGAATGTCCCAAACATGCTCAATAGGATTCAGGTCAGGGCTTCGAGCTGGCCAATCCAAAACATTGATTTCTGCTTCATTCAAGTAATCTTTAACAATTCGGGCAGTGTGGGGTTTTGCGTTATCTTGCATTAACAAAAAATTTGGACCAATATAAGGGGCATATGGTACGACATGCTCTTCAAGAATGTCTGTTATGTAACGGTCCGCATTTATAGAGCCATTATTTACAACCACTAACTCCGTGCGAGCTTGTAAGGAAATACCACCCCAAACCATTACTGAGCCTCCACTAAACAATGTGGTATTCTGAATGTTACATTGTGCGTACCGCTCATTTGGTCTACGATACACACGAACACGTCTATCACAATTGTAAAGGCAAAATTTTGACTCATCTGTAAAAAGAACAGACTTCCAATCCTCTCTTTGCCAATTTATGTGCTCTCTAGCAAATTCTAATCGGGCTCTGCGGTGTTCTGCAGTCAATGCAGGACCACGAGCAGGAATATGAGGTGTTAAATTATCCTCCTTAAGTCATTTTCTAACAGTTTCGGTACTAATTTGAATTTCTTCTACGTCACGGAACTCAGTTTGTAGCTTCCTGGCGGTTACAAAGCGTTCCCTTAGCGCAGATATTCTTAAAAATCTATCCTGGATAGGAGTGGTTTTCCTTTTTCTTCCTTGCCCAGGTCTTCTGAGGTGACTTCCTGTCTCTCTGTACCTTTGTATCATACGCGAAACTGACGTATGAGATACACCAAACCTTTCACCAATTCTTCTGTAGCTCCATCCTTCCTCCAACAAAACCACAGCTTGGGCGCATTCTTCTCGAGTCAAATTCCTCATAATGTTTTTATTATTGTTTCAAATGATAAAAACTATCCACAGAACGGCAAATTCAAATAACAATAAAACGAAATTACAAATTAACACAATTTAAAAATGAAAATTATTTTAAAATTTCTGCTTAAAAAACTATTAAACTCAAATTTCTGACTTTAATGTCAAAACTCTTATTACAATGGGTAACTAGATTATAGCTTGATTAAACCTTCTCAACCAAAGTTGTCAAATGTACATAGTTTTAATTTTTTTACTTTATTTTCAAGTGGTGCGTTAATTTCTTGGAGCAGTGTAGTTTTTACTGTATAACTACTGATTTTCAGCAAGAATGGATAGTTTATTAAGGTTTTTAAAGGAAAACTTGTCGCTTTTAACTCCCAAATTGTATGGACCTTCGAGCCAGACGTAGAGAAAAGTTTTAGTATAAAATAGAAACATTGTAACATGAAGCAATTTTGGATACCCTCTTGGAACAAATTTAAAAACTACGTTAAACAACTATTTTTTAAATAGAGTTTTTTATTTACAAAAGTTTAATCAACAGATAAATATTGTAACCAAATCGTTTGTTAATTATTTATAACGTTTTATTTTTTCAACCAATTTTTATAATTTTTGGAGCGTACTTTAAAAGAAGAGCGTATTACAGCTTCACTGGAAATAAAACAGTTCATTATAATCCGTTTTTTTTTGGTTATTTATGTCACTATAACAGCGTGATGAAATTAATTCTGGTTGAAATTGATGTCAAGTAGTGAATTTTTCGGCAAAATCATTTAAATTTTATTTTTCAAGCCATAATCGTAAGATAAACTCGTCATTTTATTGGTGTTAATTTCTTGCTTCTTTAGGTCGTTTTGTAATAATTAAAAAAAAAAGAAGTGACGTAAAAAATCTGTAATCAATCTACAACAAATTAATCAATTTGTAAATCATAATCAAGCCTTAGGCATCTCCAAAAACAGACTACAACATGACAAGATTTCAAAATTCTTCGACGATCTAAGTTTCTGGCATTTGTCCCCATCTTCTTGCGCCATTAATAACCCCCCACAATAAAGTGTGGGAAAGCACCGACATCTACAGGGTGAAATAAATAACACCTGGTTAAGTGTAAGTACATCCACCTTTCTTTGTTACAAGTCTAAAATGATAAACCACCTGTAATACGAACTACTTGAACTAACATCGGCAATAAATCAAGCAACCGAGAAAATTAAAACGCAATGATTTATAATCCTTTCGATTTTGTTGTTTGTCTACTGTAAAAAATCCGGAACAAATCCGGTGATGGATTCCTGTCAAAGACGACCCTTTCTAGGTCAAATTCCAGGTGATTTATTGTTTTACCTGAGGCAAACCCTGATCCTCACTTTCAAACTTGTCCTTTTACGTAAAAATCCATCCAAGCATATAAAATTTACTAAATTATTTTTTAAATTACGTTCGACTGTATCAATTATAGTATTTTTATCAATTTTATCGATTGCAATTTGGGTGGTCGCTTCGTGTAATTATCAAAAATTTCAATTGCTACTTAAAATCTAGGTCATTTCGTTGTTGACAACGCAAAAATACTTTTTGCTGATTGTCGTGATTTATTTTTAATTATCAATTTGTGTAAAATGTAGGCGTGGTTATAAACGCCACGCCCACAACCCTTTCTCAATTCGCATCATCATCAAAGTTTTAATAGTTTTCTCCGGATTTTAACCTTCCTAGATCTCAGATTTCCTTTATTATCGAAAAAACCACATTCCATTTTCGATTTTTTTTTTCGTATTAACAATAGACTCATCGAATCCAGCCTTCGCATGCCTTATTACACACAAACACCTGCGATTGATTATCGCATTATCATTCTATTTTATTGTGGATAATTCAAAGAAACTCTCCGTTAATCCAGGCAAGACTAGTCCCTGGAAAACTGGTTAGAGAGACGACAAATTGGCTATTTCTTCTTCATGAGATGAGACCGGACATCACCGACAAACTACAGCTACCTGAAGGAATTTTTACCAAGTTGTGGCGCCCAATGGGCAAAAAACTTACAAGATTCGTCGGACGAAAAGCTTAGATATTGTATAATACAACAAGTAATGACACCGTTTGATAATCGAGATATTTTAGTACATAAGCAAAGCGCAATCGATATTTTATTATCAAAGGATTTGGTTACAATATTTTTCCGTTGATTGCACTTTAGTAATTTGAAAAAGAACCTATGTCAAAACTTCATGACATTGATACTCAAATTAACAAATATTAGAAATTATTAGATGTAACCAACGTAATTAAATAATTATCTAAATCTTCTTCTTTTTTTTATAATAAAACTTTCTTAAAAATGTAAAAGTATTTGTGTTAGTTAAACTTGAGATGCGCTAAATTTCAATTTTTTACAATGTTCTTATATTATACTAAAATTTTTCTGTACATACAGTTTGAAGGACCATACAATTTTTAATTAAATTTGGAAGTTGAAGGGGACAATTATTATGATAAAAAATTATTTTTTCGAGAAAAACTGTTACTTTCGGCTTCAAAATTTTATTCAAGAACCACGAAATATGGATTCTTAGGAATCGAAACCGATATCGGGCTCGAAGGACCATAAAATGTTGAATAAAGTTAGCAAAAAACACAAATAAAAACTATATAAATTGCTCCTTCTATACTAAAACTTTTCTGCACATCCGACTCGAACGACTACAATTTTTAAAATCTTAATCAATGATTTTAAAAACGCCTAAATTCAATTAAAATTGATAAAACTATGAAGAAAATTATGATGAATACGTGGACTCATGATGAAGTTATTTTATCTAATGTTATACGAAATATTAGAATTCTTATCTGTAATGTTGGCTACAATTACTAAATCCGCTACTTTAATTTCTTTAATATCTTATTTTAAATTTGTTAACAAATTGTCTTAAAGGAACAGCTTTCTTTATGTTGGCCAATTTTGTCTTATATTCATAGTCGGCCATTTACATTTGTTAATTTTCACATCAAAATTGTAATCAATAACTTTATTTTGTCCAATATTTTACTGAAATATTAATATTATTATCTTTATAGTCCGCCATTTTAATTTTTTAGATTTTTATTCCAAAGTCGTTTCAAGAGTTTCACATTACATAAAACTATTGTCATTTTACTCTTTGTAGTCACATATTAATGTTGTAAAGATATTATTTTGTCTAATAATATTAAGTGGTATATTAGAATTTTTATTTTTTTAATAGACAATATTAAGTCCGCCATTTTACATTTGCTAATTTTCACATCAAAATCGTACTCAGCTATTTCAAAAACACCTATTAAGTGTACAATTTTATGAAATTTAGTTATAAATGAATAAAAAAATGTATTTCCATAATGATTTTAATAACTGCTAGCTAATGTTCCTATCCAAAATTTCGCAGTTACTTGCATATTTCACAACTTTCTAGTTTCTGATCGCGACTTTTTTCCCTGTTTTTGTCCGCTTCAGCCAATTGTAGCGTATAAACAAACTTTTTAGGTGGTATCCGCTGAGTCATGCTTAATTCCGACCATTGTTAAACTCGCCAGATAAATCTCCATCCACACTAACAACAATGCTACCGTAAACTGGAGAATTTGTCGTAGAGATCGAATTATCGCAATGACCTCTCTCTTCATTTGACCTCTCAATAAACCCATAAAAGACTTCCGCGACCTTCGCGTGTATATACGAAAGAAAAAAAAAAAAGAGTCTCTCCTTTTTCGTTTGCAATTAGCGACTCCTTTCTAGACGAGAGCGAGAGAAGGCGTAATTAATTCGAAAAATAGACGAGTTGAAGGAGGTTTAATCTTTCACTTCATTATTCAATCACGATTTAAGATTTTTCCTAAAGTGAAAATTTGATTATTTTTTTTTTGTTACAGGACGAATGTCGTTCCGACATCAACCGGTGGATCGGAGCTCCCAGACCGGGAGTACCGTCATCTCCAACAGCACCGGAGGTAAACCCTAATATATCATTATTATTATTATTATTGACGAAATTTTTATCAGTGCACATGCCAATACTTGACCTTCAGATAAATAAATCATATGGTTTTATCAGTTTATTGTTTATTTTGATCTTTTTTGTTTTATTATAAAGGAACTGGTTTTAATTTTTGATGTTCAGAGCTTTATTATCTTTATATTCCGTTAGTAAAATATCTAAAAATAGGTGCTGCTATACCATATGTGGTAAATAATTGGGAAATTCAGTCACATCTAGGTTGGTAACATTGCAAATAAATTTCACAAAAATCAGCTAAATTAGGACTAAAAGTCCTAATTTTTACTAATTTTTAAGTTAAATAAAACAAACTTTTCTTAATATTGGAATCCGGAGATGATAGTTTGCTATTTTTGAAGTCTAGAAAAATACTTTTGCTAATTTTAGAAGCCAGAAGTTACATTTTACTAATTTTAGAAGTCGCAGATTATATTTGTATTATTCACTAATTTTTTTAATTATTAAATTACAAAAGCAACATTATTTAATATTAAAATTCAAAGACAATATTTTACTAATTTTGTAGTCGGGAGAGAGAATTTTACTAATTTTAGAAGTTTGACATTACTTTATTGAAGGAAAATTTTGAATAAAAGATTTCAAGATTATCTATGGATCTAATTTATATTTTAAAGATCTAACAATTACTAAATTTGGAAATGTCTTCTTGATTATATTCAAAAAGATCTGATTTTTGATTAAAATTTCTTAATTGATTTATTGATTAAGTTTGTTGCAAAAAACAATAATGAACATTAAAGAAAAGAAAAAGATCTCAAAATAATGATCTATGAACATCATATGATTTATAGAATTGAACCTAAATTTGATCAATTACTAGATTAGTTGATTTTAAGATTGGATCTTCATCACATTGACGATCATAATCAAAAGATTTATTACATACTATTATTTAAAGAACATCAAATTGATCTTTTCGTTTGTTTCACTTTTACATGTTAATACAGATCTAGATCGGATTTTTTTAATAAAAGTTTTTTGATTCAAAAAAAATTTGAATCTCTATTATTGCATTATTATAAGGTGACATCGAAATGTAACTGAATCAGAGCAGGCTGTGCCAGCGTAACTGTAATAATGTGTCTGATTTTAATACCCACTTCCACGGCTTACTCTGATTCAGATACATTTTGATTTTAGGTTAGTTTATTTTCACAGACAAATCTTGATCAAACAAAAAAAATTTTTGATCTATACAAATTTGATTTAATCAGATTTCTTGAAAATTTGTGATCAAGAAACTGATTTTACCTGATGTTAAAAATTAAAAAAACGGAAATTTATTTGATCTGTAAAACAAAGATTTTGATCAGAAAATATCAAGATAATTTGTATTTTAAAGATCTGGATCGGAATTTGATCAATTACTAGATTTACATTATGATCTTTAGATTAAAGCCTCGTTATACTGATGATCCTAATCAACAGAAAAATGCAAAGCACATGTTTAACAGAAGAATCTAGATCTACCAAACGATCTTAATCGGGTTATTTACACAGTTCATTAATAAAGATCATTAAAAGAAGATTTACAGATGATTCTCAGAAAGATCTTTTTTTGAATCTTGATTATATTGAAATTAAAGATCTTTCTTAATTTATTTGTTTATATTGAATAATTTATTTGTTTATATTGTTAAAAGCTTGCGATCTTTTCTGTTATAAAAAAAACAGGTGTAGCATTTGCAGAGCTTTATTTTCCGTTATAAAAATATCTAAAAATAGATACTATACCGTAACCATAGATGGTAAAAAATTGGGAATTTGGTCACGTTTAGGTCTCGGTGCGAATAACGTTGTAAATAAATTTATTTAATATCCGGAACTCGCAGAATTCTGATTAATCAAAAAAAATAAGAAGCAACCGAGAATATTAATTTGTAAAAATCTCAAGTCGTAAACACTTGATTTAATCAATAATCTCTTTAATCTAGCTTCCTGTTTGAATTAATGAATATCTTCCGGTACCATCACGGGACCCATAAAACCTTCGACCATGAAACGTCGTCGTGTGTGTGTGTTTAAAACTGGTCGTAGCCGACCAAGGAGCAAAGTGCATGTTTGTTAATGATTGGAACATGTCGAGATCATAGATACGTCATATCGTGTTACATTTGATTGAAATGGGGACGTGGTAGTAGGCCTGAAAAGCATCCCTTGATTTTACTACATAATAGTTACAAAATCGAAATGAAAGTAATCAATTAATTGCTATTAAGGTCGGTGATGGTACGTTGATTTTTCTACCACCTTCAGCTTCCCACCTGTTGAATTCGACAAAACCGTCCAAATCGAATCTTGAAGGTGCCTCAATAAATCTACAGTTAGATAATTTCATCGCGGAACATCTGGCAAATGTGCGTCTATCATTACCGTCTAATGGAAAATCTCTCTCTCTGTACCATCTTCATCTACTTTCATATATCTACTTTACTAGTAGAAGAAGAGGAAAAAAAATCTTTTCCACCTTGATGTGTATGTTACAGGGATAGTAAAAGTTCTTTGCGGTTGTTGCGTTATTTACAACATTCCACTTATCAGCGGTATATCTATCAAGAAACTCAGAGGTTGTGACGATGAGCTGCCGCAGTTGCGCTAAGTGAGAGGCCAAGAGGATTGATAAAGAGACGTTCATTCGTTGCAAAATAACCGGTAGGTCACGTGCTGGTATCATCCATGCTACTGCCCATACACGCACCCAGTGGCGGCACAATAACAAACAATTGAATTCTGTCAAAGGCAACCTTTACTTTTTGATTTAATTTCATTTGCCTTGATGGACCTTTTGCACCTCCTTCTAGGATTAAGAAACAACTAAACCTGTTCATTGCTTGAACGATAATAAAGATTCAAATCCTTTTTTGAAACTGACAACGACGATTAAATTACATATAAATACCGATCTAGATCTCTATTAACATGGAAAAGTGAAACGAACAAGATCCCTGTGGATTCACAATCAAATTTGGATTTCATTAATTGATCAGTTACTTTTAAAGAACAAATTAATGTGATTTGCACCTAAAAAGTCATTATTCAGAGATTAATTTAATTAAAAGATCAAGATCTTCAATATGATGAAGATCCAATCTCAAAATCAATCAAATTCGGGTCCACATCTTTAAAACATATGAAATACATAGATCATTTTGAGATTTATTTTTTTCTTTTAATGATCATTATTATTTTTAGCAACCAACTTAATCTCCATAAAATGTAACATCTACAGATCAATAAATGAATTAAGACCCATTTGATTGCGATCCGAGAGCTTTCAATAAATCAATTTCTCTATAAAAGTAAATTTCAAGCAATGACAATCCAAACTAAAAATAATCATAATGTAGATCATTAAAACATAAATTTATCCACAGATCATCTTGATATCTTTTAATCAAGATCTTCCTTCAACCAATCAAATTAATTTACTTTTTGTAACACATACTTGCGAACTTTTAATAAAAAAATTATTAAATTAATCTTTCACAAATATTAATATCTCTTAATAATTTAATTGATTCAATTTAATTCAATTTTTTGATCAAAAATATATTAAATATAATCAAGATTCAGATTATAATTGTTTGGTAACCATCTTTCCTCTGTGATTTTAATTTGTAGCGATAAAAGATCTTTCAAGATTTTAATTGATTATATTTACAATCATTCTTGTATTAAGATCTTCCAGCAAATCGAGAATGAAGTAATCATTTAAATCACTGGATTTTTAACATAATCAAGATTCAAGAAATAAATTTTTGAGAATAATCTGTAAATCTAGAATTTTATCAATATCTAATGAAGATCTTTGAATTATTGTTTGAAGATCTTTAATTTAATTTTTAGGAGTCAACAATCTGTTTATTAATTATTTCAGCGATTAAGATCTTTCAGCAGATCAACAGCAGAATTAAGAGCGTGTTAGTTAAATCCTATAGATCAATAAAAATCGATTAATAAGTAAATTAATTAAGAAACTCAATCCTCTGGTCAAGATCTTATTCTAATGATCTTCATGTTTAGCCATCTTTATTTTGTTAATATTGGAGAAATGACTCTTTGGAGTAGTTCTCGTAATTAGGAAGATATTTAAAATGAAGCACTTGATCCAGAAGTCATGATCTATAAACTTAGCAATAGATCAATCTAAAAGCCAGATCTTTAAAACAACAAATCCATGTATTACCTTAAAATTATTTAGAATACTTTCCGTGAATAAATATTTTTCAATATGTAACTATCTTAATCACAAATTTTCTACAAATTAGGACTTTATTAAATGAATTTTTTACAAATAGTATTTTTTTATAGTTAAAAATGTAATCAACAACTAAATCTTGTGACCGAAAACTTCAATATAATCAAGGCTTAAAAAATTATGCTTCCAGAATCATCTGCAAATCTCGAAATTAATCATTTCTAGATTCAGATTTTTAAAAGATATTTTTTTCCCAAGATCTTTTTTCACAATCTTCCTTCATGATCTTTATTTTTAACAATCAATCAACATTAAGATTTTGATTAAATCTTTCAGCAGATCAAAATTTGTCTGTGGATCGTTTACAGATCGAGAAATTGGTCATTCCCAGACTCCAATTTCTAAATCATTTTACGTCCATGGATCATCCGATTAAATTTTTTTTTGAACGATCTTTATCTTAAGCAATCTGTAGATAAAGATTTGTTTTTGAATCATTTATAAATCCAAATGTAGTCGTTTTATAAAGAACTTTTATATTATAAAGATTCAAAAATTGATCTTTTTGAGAATACTCCGTAAATCTAGGAATTAATCAAACTCAGATTCATATCTCTACGTCCACGGAAAATTCAAAAATCAGCAGATGAAGAAGATTATCAATCAATCCAGAAATTCTAATCAATAGCGAAATCTTTTGATTAAAATCAATAATAAAGATCCGTAATTATCCTTAAATCTAAGCAACCTTAATCTTTCAATGATCTTTACATTTAGCTATCACGACATTGTCAACCATTCATGGATTAACATTTCTACAGATCAATAAATTATTCTTTTTGCCAAAAACTGAATCTTTTGATCAAGATGTTCAATCTAACCAAGATCCAAAAACATCTTTGAAACATAATTAAAATCTTTATCACTGATCTTCATGTTTAAGATTTGTTTATAATTTTCTAAAAGATCTTGCAACATCCTTTTTTCCTCATTACAGTAGGGACAGTTATATGCTTTATTCTTTCTGGTTTTTGCTGAATTTCCATCAAGTTTTTCCCTGTTTAATAATCATCTAAACATTCCTCTTCCTTTAAAATATTTCTTTGTCTATTGTTGTGAACAGGTCGTTGATAATTAGTGTAGCGTTTGCCAAGAGCGCGCAATCCGTAAATAAACATAATGAATAGTGCCGCGGCAATTACCGTTCGTAATTAAACAGTGATGCTCTTTACCGATGTGTATAATGTTGTACACGTTGTGTCTAATGATGTCAGCCGATCCATCTTATATGGCCATTATGGTCGACCTTAATAGACACAGGTGAATTAAAACGACCGGTGCGGTGGTAATCCTAGGTGATGCAACCCATTCGTGTTAAGAATACTTGAAAACTTTTTGTTTCAGGCAGAAGGTCCTCCAGTCCAAATGGAACCGGTAGATTTAAGTGTCAAAACACCGGTAGTCCTTCAAGTACCCAAATACCCGCCCCAAAGGCTACGTAATCCAGCACCAGTAAACAAACTTCAACCGCCACCAGGTAAATTTAGTTTTTTTTTTTCAAATATTGCCGCCATTGTATGCAAATTATTTCGTCTTCCGTTCTTTTATTATTATTAGTCATTGTACGTAATAAGCCGTGTCAAATTCGTTGACAAAGACATACACTTATGTAAATCTCTGATCCGATTTTAAATTGCAAATCGGGGCCCTCTCGATCGACGAAACCTTCTTCTTCTTCTTCTCTCCCACACACGCACACGACAACAAGCCGTTACTACTCACGTCCTCATATAATAGATGAACGTTGCTAAAATTGATGTGTTGAGAATCTTGCGAGTCGTGCATGCGCTATCTCAAACGAACAAGATGCACGGCCTACTTAAGAGCCAAAGAAGAGACGGTATGCCACTGTCAAACGACTTCACGTTCCTTATTTACATTTTCGGATCAAACACAAATTTGAATACATAACAGAGTAGTAAAGGTTAAATTTGGCTAATATTACTAACTCTCCACATCTTAACTTTGAAAATTACTTATAATTAGTTATTGCTAAATTAAAGAAAGATAATAATAGAAAATAAATATTGCTTCTTGACCACGACATCCTTATATGTCCGTTTTGTACTTTCAACATTTCCAAATATTTCCCAAAGTATATAGATCTAGAAGGATGCTGATGATCCTAGATTCAAAATTATGTTGTCTTCTTGGTATTCTAGTTTCTTTCAAATCTCATCCCTTATTTATTACTCTACGTCCTAATTTGTTAACTCTTACATCTTAAACTTAAACTAACCTCAAACCGTCTCACTTCCTATCCAAAATAACTCAAGCTAAATCTGCTTGGTGGATGGTAGAAATAGAAACTAGTTATGTAATACTGCTAAATTAAAGAAAAAATAAATAATTTACCATACATAAATATATCTTCTTTTTCTTTAATTGTTTATTCTCATTTACCAAGCTTTGCTCATCTACATATGATAAAATCTTCTTCATGTCCTATTTTAATCTGTAAAGCTGGCATTTCATTTTCTCCATCACTTCCTGAATCATCAGGATCATCAACTTTATCTTCCTTTTCTTCTTGTTCTTCTGTTTCTTCAGTAGCTTCAAATATTTCTTTCTTGCCTTTATTATCATTCATTAAATTTTTAGCAGTATTATAGAAGAATCAGGTTTTTTGTGAGCAAAATCTTGTCTTGCTTTAGTTCTACTGAATTACTGAAGTAAATTCTTTCGTTTTTTAAGATGAAGAACATTCTGGAATTGAATTTGAGTCTAAAACACCGGACGCAGACGAACAAATAGAATCATTTCTGTGTCTGTAGTTTCTCCTCTTCTTCCTCTTCTTGTTTCTATTTTCTAGCCTTGGAACAACTTTATTAATTCTATTCCTGTTAATTTTTACTTGTACATGGAGACGGTATCAAGTACTCTCCTAGGAGATGTCATTTCTCCCGCTCTAAATGATCCATATTCAATGCTCTTTTGGTAACAGAACAATTTCGGTTTTGAGTATTCTCAGTTCTGGTTTCAAGCCGTCACGGAATAACTTCGGATCTTTTTCTACATTTTGCTGTATTTTGGTTTTCTCAATTTGCATTCTTCACTGCCTGCTTTGAAATTTCTAATTCATTCTCAAAAATTCTCTCAAGAGTCACTTTCTCCAGTTCAAAACTTTCTTCTTGTTATTCAAATCTCAAGTTTTCTTTGAATGCCAGATCTTGGAATTCTTTTTGTTCCTGTTTCTTGCAATTCCTGCTTTCTGTCATTATGTAAATCAGCCAAGTTCTAGTTATCCTCGTCAAAACAAATCACTTTAATTGTTATCGTGATTACAACGCCATCTATAATAAATTTCCTTTTTCTCTTTCGTATTTTCCTATAAGCGTTTGCTAGGATTGTCTATTTAGCTTTTTGTGCCTTTTATTAAGACAACAACATCTTCTCTTTTGTCCAATTTTCCGAATTTACATTCATCAATTTCGTTTCTTACTTTACTAATTCCCGATTAAATTTTTCTTTGTTTTTCCCGAAATTCCATAAACTCCATTTATTCTTTTAGACGTTTATTCAGTTTTTCTTTTTCTACTATCAGCTCTTCTTTGAATTTTGCGACTGGAACTCATCGAATCCAATTTTTGCACAAAGCTTCAAACCGATTTTCCTTTGTGCCTTCTTATCCCACTCCTGATACTAATTATTACGTTTTAATAGATATTGATGATCTTAGAAGCGGATCTAGATCCGGATTTACTATGTCTTCTTACCATTCTAGCTTGTTGAGTCACATCCCAGTATGTTAAGTGAAAAATCCCTGCAGATTTTAATTAAGTTCTCACGCCGGACGTAGTAGTAACCATAATTCATTCTTTACTTAACACAGAATTGTAAACGCTAGATAGATTTAATGATTTAGATGATATTAAATAGGTTACCCTTGTGAAATTCAAAACACTTGCACCTAACCCATCTGGTTGTTCAATGATGCGGTTAGTTTGTACTAATCGATGGTTTTGATTGCGGTTTACGTGCTTTTACGCATTCTACATTTGTAACCTCAATGAGCACGATTATAAATGAGCGTATACGTTTTCTAATTTACTCACGACACCTACCATACATTCATAATATTTTATTAAGCGAGTCATAATAATTTATTCTGCATGATTACCACAAATGCGAAATATTTGTAAGGTAATCTTAAGTCGGTTTGAGTTTACGTGAGATGTTAATCGACAACGACTTAGTTCTTCTATTTACTTTACTTAACTCAACCTTTTGTAAGTATTAATTAAAATCAAGTTTTTTTTTATTGGCTAGTTTACATTTACATAATTCGGTAATTTGTTGAAATTAATTTAAATGACTATTTGCTAATTTAAAGGATACATATTGGGCGCCAAACATTCACTCTCTTCTGAACAAAACGAAGGGATCCGAACGGTAAAAATGACACTGAAAAATATAATGTGTGGCAATAAAACATTGCCTTTTACTATAGAACGTACCGGCAGAGATAATGTGTATCAAGGTCTTGAATAGAGTGTACATATGACCATACGTACATTCAAATTATTTTTATGAGAATTTTTACTTGTAAATAAATTGAAAAAACAGTACGCGTATTTCGTTCCTAATTATCTTCAGTTCCCTTGAGTATCCTTTCAAAAGCACAAAACTTTTTAAAAAAACTCTCTTTCCTTCTTATTCTAACTCTACCGAATCGTCGATCTTAATCTACCAACTAATTAAACTTACTGTATATAGTAAAGACTCGTCTTATTTCGATTTCCTCAACGATATTAGAATTAATTTCGCGTTTTAGCTGTCTTTCATGTGTAGGCGTAGGTTGAAAACTGCATTGATTGTGATGTTAAAAGTGTGCCGTAGCGGTTTACCTAAGTCACCTATGACCTACGAGGTCAACTCGACAACTATGCGCATAATTTGCTGTTGTCATACACAATTTGCGTACGTTGCGTTCGCATCTTACTTGCTACTTCCGCCTAGATACGCAATATATCAAAATGATAGATATTTCTTTATATTATTCTAGATTCAACCCGTTACAATGTTGAACTAAGTACGTAGTTAACACAATCTCTACTCATCCTGGTCAATTCACACGCGGAAACGTATAATTTTAAACGCTAATCGCCAATGAAAGTCTAATGGTCTAATCATTACTCGGAAGAGTACACGCGATCATCACGGAGATTCTAGCTGTAAAAAGATTTTTGCCTACACCTTTTCCGCTCAAAAAAAAAAAAAACTGATAACAAAGCAAAAAACATAAACCAGATATCTAGAGAAATATCAAACGGAGGCCAACTTTTTTTGAAGTAGGTATATACAACACCCTTTACTAATGTCCAAAAAGAGTCTTTTTCTTTAAAATACAACGTTTGTCAAAGTTTTAGCCTTAAGAACCTTATGCCGTCTCAATTTTGGTAAGCGGTATATCTACATCACTTTGCAAAAACCTTTTAAAGACAAAAAAAAAAAAATACAACAGGTCTTCAAAAAAAAAGTCTATTGTACACCTTCTTCACTTTTAAGCAATATTTGAGAAGATTTTAGCAGTTTAGTCCATATGCCATCTAATTTTGTACTTAATTATATCAACTTCCTCATTTAATTATAGAGAAAAGGAGAAAAATAAAGCATCAGGCATCAAATTACTGTAGGTCTTTAGTATTAAAATGATACGTTTGTTGAAATTCAAAAGGTTTGAACATTATGCCGTCTAATTTTTGACTGTTACATGTCATACGCCAAAAAAATGTTCTTCTACCTTACAAAGAAAAATTCGACATCTCTTCATTTTAAAAGAAACTGGTTAGAAACAATGTAAATAAAGCAAAAAAATATTATAAACTATAGATTTTTAACGTAAAGGAGATATTAAACGTATGCTGTCAATTTTTTCTTAAGTGGTATACACAACACCTTTTACTTTTGTTCAGATAGGGTAATTTTCTTTCTAATACAATGTTTGTCAAAGTTTTAGCTTTAGGGTCCTTATACCATCAATTTTGGTAGGTAGTATATCTACCTCATCTTACAAAAACCGTTTAAAACAACACAAAACATTCAAACACAAAAAATCTCTTACATCCTTGTCACTAATAATGAATTTCTAATTTCATTTTAGTTGTTTAAGACTTATGCCGTCTGATTTTTGATAAACTCTTCTTTATCCTGTGTTGAAAGAAAATAACAATGTCTTTACAAAGAAGTTTATTTGTTAATTTTCATCACTAATAAGCAATATTTGAGAAGATTTTGGCAGTTTATGCCGTCTTCTGTAGCTATACCCTTCAATATATTTTTTTTAAATTCCTTTGATTTACTACATTTCCATGCGAATTTACAAATTTAGGAACAATTAAATAAACTCCTAAATGTAAATTCGCCACACTATCCGAAGTCCTGGTAGAGGGCTAAACGATCACTTTGAACCATTTTTGCACGTTGCGATCCCCTCTTTATTCTAAAGACAACATTTTTTAGGCACTTTTCTATTTCGTAGTGTCCTTCCAACTATTTTCTTCTGGTTGTAGAACAAGACCAAATCGTGTTCTTTCTTTATTAGTCGTTAACGTTCTTCTCGATTTTTTAGTTCTTTCAATTCTTGTTCTTCCATATCTATAATAGCACGATATACTAGATTTCTGTTAACGCTTTCTTAAATTTTGACGTAACCTTTGAGGAAACAATTCGTACATGAAGGTAAAATCAGTTTCTACAGTATTCAAAGCTTGCATATTTTCTAGAATCTTTTGAACGTTTCGCTCTTTTATAGATCTCTTAACCAGTCTCAAAGATCCCATTTAAAACTTCAGACTTTTTAAATTCTGTATGATTTTTTCTTAATTTTTTATTCTTAATTATCTACGCTATGTTGTTCTTGAGGATCTATTTAAATCTCTGGAGCTACTATTTCATTCTTTTTATCACTTTCTGGATCATCAACTTGTTCTTCCTTTTTTCTTACTCTTCTGTTATTTTCCTCGTACTTTTATTAGACTTATTGGTTTTGTAGTATCTTTTTATCTATAATGCATCATTTGTCAAACTTTTAGCTTCAGGAAGCTTATGCTGTTTCAAGTTTGGTAGGTGGTATACCTACCTTACCTTGCAAAAACTGTTTAAAACATTATAAAAACTTCAAAGACAACAATATTTTACATCTTCATCAGTAATTCCATTTTAGTTGGTTAAACCTTTTGTCATACGAATTTTGATCTATTCTTGATTTTCCTTAACTGAAAAAAAATTACAACAGATCTTCAAAAAGAAGTCTTTTGTACACCTTCTTCACTAATAAGAAATATTTCAGAAAATTTTGGCAGTTTAGTCCATACGCTATGTAATTTTGTACTTGGTTATATTAATTCCCTCATTTAATTGTGGAAGAATACAGAAAAATAAAGCATTGAAATTCTAAACGTTATATCTAGAGCCTTATACCGTCTATTTTTTTAATGTTACATGTCGGGCGCCAAAAAAACTTTTTCTACTTTGTTACATTGCTGGAAACAATGTGAATAAAGCAAGAAAATGCTACAAAAGTCGCTTTCATAACGTAAATAAAATTCATAAAAGTACAATGGTATACATATCTTCAACTTTTTAATTTATGTGTAAAAAGGATAATAAACACTTAAACATAAGAGTATAATAGGTACGTCTTCATCATTAAAATATAACGTTTGTCCCAGTTTAAAAATGACAATAAGTTATCAGAGCGAAATATATTGTACACCTTCATTACTAAGAAGCGATAATAAAGAAAATTTGAGCAGTATATTCCATATGCCATCTAATTTTGTAATTTTCACAAATAATTTGTGGAAAAAAATGATAAATAAAATTGCTTTGCGCTCTTCATTACCTCAATGCAGCGTTTATTGAAATTCGCGTGTTTTAAACCTTATGCCGTCTAATTTTTGATAAGGCCCCATGTTGGGCGTCAAACTTCCATTTAATTTATTTTGTTAGATTTTCTGCACTCTTGTAAAAGTGTCCAATCTCAAGCGATAAGATCATCTCGCCGTATGTGTTCCGCTACAGATTTCGCAGCATGCGGTTACTCCACTATCTATCCATCGTGTGTAATCTATTTGGCTCGGCTATTATTTATAGATTAGCTAGCACACAGGTCGAATAGTTGTTTGGGCCATCATTCACGACCGCTTTGCACACACACACACGCGTAATTCCAGTAGCCTCTTTCTCTCTCTCTCCTATTCTCAGTTGTTATTTCCCACGGTATTGAACCCGATCTAACCCCGATTTCGGCACCCACCCGGTAGCAATAAAATCGCAATCAATTACTAAGCCGTTAACTGTATATACAACAGAGTAGATACATTAGGTGGAGCGAAGATGCGCTCACCTGAGGGCGTGCGATAGTTCAAATCGTGACCTTAAAGTCCCGGCTTTCCGTTACTCCAGAAAACCCATCTTGGCGTAACGTAAACGCAAGGGCGAAATATGTAGTACATACAACCACCAAAACGTATGTACGTAGGCGAAAACTTAATCCGTGGGATCTGGAAACTATCAACTAAACTCGGCCTACCTTGATTTTAGTTTATGATCCGCTGTGGAGATTGGCATTGAAGGCAACGGTAATTGTATAAATGTTGATACAATTAGATAGTAATACTCGACGTAATACGACTTGGAGATTAACTATCGGTGGCTTTGTAAATGCGTAAAGCGGCATTCCGGGAATAACAAGACGAAATCGAAATTTCGCCAACAAGGGAACGGTACGTACAACCCAACCTTGATACGAAACAAATGACTGCAATAAGAACGTGGGAAACTAGATTAGAAGAGAATCTCTTGGATATTTAAACGATTAGTGTCCTGCAGCGGGAGTGTCGAAACGTATTTAGCTTAAAAGTCATTGCATAATTTCAATAACAAGCCGATTGCTTGCAATTGTTTTTGGCGCCCAATGTGAGGCTTCCTGGGTGTTATTTTTGACGTCATTACCCTTCAACACGCGTTTGAAAGCTGGTAATTAATTAATCAATGGGAAGAATAGAAATGCTTTTTAACCATTTAACTCAAACACGATCGAGGTTGACGATTAGGTAACGTGTAATAAAAATGATTCTGTAAATAAATAATAATAATAAAATAATAGTGCAAAAAAAACCACGACGTTTGCCTCTGGCAAGGTTACTGTGCGTACATTGAACAATAATTTATTGTTAAATAGAACACTAAATGTGTAAGCTTGCATTACTTTCAAATCGATTTGATGGACGATTTAATTGATAGTTACCGAAAAAAAATTTATGGAAATTCTCGATTAATGTCTCAATTAGACACAATCAAGGCGAGGTCCGGAAAATGACTATTTGGCGCCCAATTGGGGCCGCTCCTCCCAAAATCCCATAGAAAATTACACAGTCAAGGACTTGATTGCAATTACCAAAAGTACAAACACAAATTATAGCAACCATCTTCTTCATTAATCTTCATTTGAGTTCACTTGGTTCAAACCGGCTTCTAATGAAGATGATTGTAAGCACTTTGTGTAGAAAAATTGTAACATTACAGAGATTCATGGTGTTGCGATTATGTAATATTTAATGTATTTACCAAAGAAGCATCAACTTTTACTTAGAAACTGGTCAGAAACGAGTTAACACCACTTACTTACAAAAAAAAAACCTACAACGTGATCAACAAGTACTAATTGGGTTGGCAGCATTAAAAATAAGGTTCAAAGAATAGTCCTTTGATTTTATAAACTATCCTTTAGTCTTTAACATGCACTTAAAGGACACAATTTGTTCATTTATCTAGTTTTTTTTACCAAAGAGAAACGAGCAAGCGTTTGAAAATTGACATACCTATTTGAAATTTGTTGTTTTCAAAAATATATTAATTGTTTAGAAGTCCTTTAAATAAATCACCAAAATAAATTTTAAAAACATATAAATAAACAAAAGTTCTATCCAGACTTGAGTTATGAAACATACTTAGATAGGGTATTTAATGGTAAAGAGAAAAGAACAATAAAAAGAATTACGACTAGTGGAAAAAGAAGAACATAAGTAGATTCTAGAAGAATTTGAAAAAGTAGATTCTATAAAAACTTGTGGAAAAGATGACTTAATCATAAAAAGAAATGAGAAGACTAATATGTATGCTGTACAAGAAAAAAAAAACAAAAAAAACAATTTTAAAAACGTAGTTTAGACAATTCTAAAAGAACTGTAAATTTGAAGTCTAGTTATAGAAAAAAATAAAGAATCACAAAACGAACGATTGGAAAAGAAGAAGAAAAAAACAATGCGCTGCTGCTACAAATCCGAAGTGATGGATAGAAGAAAAATGATTATTTAGGTGCCGTGCTACTAAAACAAACGATAAAAGAAGATTTAAGAAGTTGAAAACATCAATTGGGAGGTCCTTGAGGAACAAAATTCTACGCAAAGTTGAAAAACAATATTTGGAAAAAATAAGAATAAAATAAATGATTACTAAAGGAAAAAAAGAAACGTTAAGGACAGTAAAAACCAAGAAAAATTCTAGATTAATAAAAAAATAATCCTTCGAGCCGGATACTGAGAAAAGTCTTGGTAAATACAGACTAATTACAATAATTTTCACTTCAAACACCCAATCTAGAATAGAATTTAGGAGCTGAAGAGAACAGTTTGTACTCTTGTTTTTATAAAAATTACAATAAATATTTATTTTTGTAATAATCGTCGCTTTTGGCTCCCAAACTGTATTAATTTTATGGTCCTTCGAGGCCAAATGAAGAGAAACATTTTATTGTTAGTGTAAAAGTGACAATTTCTCGCGAGAATCTGTGAAGAAACTCTCATTACAAAGAGATTTTACTTCTTATTAACTCTGAATACATTAATTACTGTATTTAATACCCTAAACCATCGAATCTTCTAATTTTTTTTTTAAATTCTACTTCTTCTAAATAAGTGTTATTCAACTTCACACTCGATTTACAAATTAATTTACGATTAATGTAGGTTTTAGATTGGATAGTGAAGTGAAGACACCTACGAATAAATTGCTTCGTAACTATTAATTAACGAATCATCGAGAAATCTTTCACTATTTTTTAACTGGACACCCCCATTGCCTCTAGCTAATACTACCATATAAGGATATCCGGGTTGGGCGCCAATCAAGCAAAAAAATTTTCTTAAACGCCAATTCTTCACTCGGGCGCCAAAACATCCTTTCTAACACATTCCTTAATTTATGTCGTATTTTATTACTATATTCTGTTCTAATTCCCAGTCACATAAATAAGCCCACCTACATGTCTTTCATAAATCATTTATCACTTCGATCTTAGTTGATTCTAACTCTTCAGATCGGGCGCCAAAATTTCGCTGTTACATAACCGGTGTGGTGTCACCATTTCGCAAATCTTTTATTTACATAAAATATAAAACGGATGACATTTGATGATACCGCACACTGATCTATGGTACAAGCCGCCCATAGTATATGTTTCGCAAAACTGGTTTTTGTCTTATGTGAAAGCCTCGATGTGGTACACTTGCTAGTTGGGTTCATCTTCATCAGCGACCTTGGCCACTCCCAATCCAAACCGGGATACTTTCATACCGTACAGCGTACAGGGTCCGATCAACATAATCCGATTTGTCGTCTGACCTTTGAACCTACATACATACTAGCCACGCCCTGATGTACCTTTTTCCCATCAACCAGGATATTATATATTAATACCCCCTCACCAATATCAGTGGTTCCGTGAGTGTTGATGACGTAATTGTGTGTAGGTTATAGACCGCGCCTAGTGTCATCTTCTCCGCACCAGCCGCGCCCTGCTTTGGGAAAATTTTGCGCTCACACAATGAATAGTTAATAAAGCATACCATGAAAGAAAAGAAAAAGAACAAAAAAAAAAACTATCTAATTAAATGTGTGTGGTTTTTTCCGGAGGTGCGATAATTGAGTGACCTTGCATTAATTTAAATTATAGATCTGGATTAGCTACCTGTTTATTTTCGGTGAGAATTGATCGACTTTATCTAATACACCTTGATTTAGATTGAGATGAGAGTGAAAGAAACATGATATTAGAAGAGATAACACCAATACTGATTCTAATTTATTGACGACTTTCAAAGGTCAGATTTCGGATTTAATAAATCGGTTTTTTAAACGAGGTAATAATTGAAACAGTTACAATTGGTGTAATTAAAGTAGAAAAAAATTAGACAGCAAACGAAATAAATTATAGAGGATTTAACTTTGTAACTGTGCTTTTTCAAAGCAAAAAAATTAAAGAGTTTTTCAACGGAAAACAATGGAGAGAAAATTTGTAGAATCTGCCTACAGTTAGAGACAATAGTTTAAACAATATCTTCAAGTAAAAGAAAAAATCTTTAAAATTATTATTTAAAAACTACGCCTTCATCTTTAGATAAGGCTATATTCAACAGGATACAGATATCAGCCTTATGCCATCTGATTTTAAATCTTCTCTTCTTTATCCATTCCTAAAAAAATTACAACAGACTTTCGGAAAGAAATCTTTTGTACACCTTCTTCACTAATAAGCAATATTTGAGAAAATTTTATCAGTTTAGTCCTTATGCCGTCAAATTCTGTAAAAGTGATTACATGGAAGCATCTAGTTATCACATTATTTCAGCTTGAAAATGACTGAAAAAAGCAAAATTTGTAATGTCTTTATCTTTATAGATATATTATGTATATATTATCTTTCATAGATAATTATTCTACTGTTATATCTACTTCTTTTTTTTTTAATTATAGAAACAAACACAATAAACGTTCAAAAATAAAATTACAGTACCCCTTCTTTATTAGAATGAAACCCTTGTTGAGATCCTCACACTTTAATCCTTATGCCGTCTGATTTTAATGAGGCCCCACTTGGGCATCAATTTTATTTTGTTACTTTTGGCACTTTTAAAAGTTACAAACGTCAAAACAAAGGTTTTTCATCAAAACTTATTAATTTTTACTAATAATTTTACTAATACTAATCGTTTATAGAAGTTTTACTGTTTCAATGTTGTTAAAAAAATGTTTAAATGTAATATCTCAACTTTCCTTTTAAAAACACTAAAAAAAAATGTAATAAACCTTCAAAAAAAAAACATAACTTACAATATGATAAGTAACAAGTAATACTTGATTGAATTTTACCCAATCAGTCCTTATTCTATCTATTTTTACAAAGACGATCTAGTTATATCAACTCCCTCTTCTTTCTAATTGTAGAAACAAACACAATAAGCTTCCAAAAATCACGATACACCTTCATTATCAGAATGAAACCCTTGTTGATATCCTCACAATTTAATCCTTATGCCATCTGATTTATGCGACGCCCCATGTTGGGCGCCAATTTTTTTTTGTTGTTTTTGCTACTTTTAAAGGTCGTAAACGTCAAAACAAAGGTCCTTCATCAAAACTTAATAATTTTTACAAACAGAAAGGATAAGATCACTGTATAAATAATCAAAACGTAAAGTCATCGTTTATTATTTCAACACTGAACTCAATTAAATTTCGACTGGTGCGAAATAAAAAAAAAACACAAAAGACCTAAGAAAGCAAACACTTCGTCAAGTTGAAAAGTGATTTGGCACTGTGGGAGGACATTTAAAAAAATTTAACAGTAAAAAAAGGAAATGTATACAGGTTCCTTAGGGGTCATCGCTATACAATAGCCATTTAGTATGTTTATATACCATTCTTGGGATGCAAAACACCCGACCCCACCCAAGCTTCAAAATGTTAATGATGATAATTAGTTTTAATGTCGCTTCAAACTCGTTCTTCCACGGATAATTTTTATAATTTAAATAGCAACGAAAAGTGATATAAATTTATATAAAAATGCGAAAAAAACATCCGGTTCAAGATACAAATTTCATAATGAACTGGTATTTAAAAAAATGCATTAAATACAGCCTCAAGATACTAACACTCGTCCATATTTGGCCACTTTTTTTTTCTTTAAACAAATCTAACTAGATCATTGTGCAACAACTTAATTTGTTCATTTTTCTCTTCACTAATATCATTAATTTGTTTTTGACGTCTTATTTTGAAGGCCATTTTAGTCAATAGTATAATTAAAAACGTATCAAATTGAGTTAATTACGCCCCCTACCGGCTGGTATTATCTCAAATTTTTTTTACAGATATTCCTAAAAATGTGATAACTCCAGACATGCCTTCACGATCTCTTTCATCAACAGCGGCTTTACTTGCGCTTCAAAAACTCAAAGATGCCTCAATGTGAGTAAAATAATTAACAAAAAAAATTTTTTTTTGATTTTTTAAAATTCTAGATCAATATCGAGAACGTCAGCGGAAACATCAAAAACAATAAATAATAACAACATCAGTGAAGATAATCGAACGGATACAACAATGAAAAGAAGAAAAATACATAGATGTGATGTTCCTGGATGTAATAAAGTTTATACGAAGAGTTCGCATTTGAAAGCGCATAAAAGGACGCATACAGGTTAGTAAAAACATGTAATTTCGATTTAATGACAAAAAACGAAAAATTATAGAGAACTAAATGTGAATAGGAAACGAAAAAAAGACGAAAAGTACTAAATTGAAGGCTTTTACCGAAAATTGTATTGTAATTTGTTAAGAAAAAAGTCGGGTTAGGAAGTCATCAAATATCACGTAAAATAAAAAAATCTGTGATTTGCTTTTATATCTTATTATTACAAGCAGAGAAACTGTTAGTATAAAGAATTTCTGAACCTTAAAACGAAAAAAAAGCACCAAACACTTCACTAAACAGGACGCGCCTTTTGACAACAAAATTGTCATCCTCAGGTGAGAATTTCAATAAAAAAAGTTTTTTTTTTTCTGAGAATGACAACTTTGTTATCAAGTAGTTCATACATTCAACAAATAATTAAAGCCCTAGGACACACCCCTGGACTCACGGTTACTCAGTGATAATACATTCTAAAAAAAAAAAAAATGAAAACTCAGTGAAAATCACTCACCTGCATTTAATAATAATTTGTTTTTTACATTTTGATACATAAATTAATAATTAGCTAATTCTATACCGTAATTAGCGTAAGCAGTTGCCGACAGGTGTCAGTTTGTGAGACAACAGTCAGAGAAAATCGTTGAATAAAAGAAGCGGCAGGTAAAAAAATTAAAATTAGTAAAATTGCTATCAGTTTAAGTGACATTTGGTGGCAGCAGTAGATGTAGCAAAAAAATATTACGAAAATGATAAAACAACAAACAGCAAGACTTGAAAAATAGAGTCAAAATAAACTAGAAAAGAAAAAACGTTAATAATAAAAGAAAAAGGAACGTAAAGAACAAAAGAATAAGTGGTAAAAATGGAATAAATAGAGAAGAAAAAATATACAAAAGGTCAATAATATCAAACAGAAAGTTAACCAAAAAATCAATGTTAAAAATGTTAAAAACTTTTGGAAGTCTAATTAATCTATTATTGCTGTCATTAGTGAAATTAGTTGATAACAGTCAGAGAAAATAGCCGAAAACAAGAAAAGCGGCAGATAAAAGAACGAGTTAAATGTGATAGTGTAGTGTTATTTTCAAACAAGAAACTACCATAAGATAATACAAGACAAAAAAGAATAAGAAAAACGTCAAAGAAGGAAGAAAAGAAAGAAAAAGATCTCACAAAAAAACAGAAAATAGACAAAGTGATAACATTCAATAAGAAGTCAAACACGAGATTAACGAAGTTAAAAACAGAAAACTTCCAATAATATAAGCGGAAGCAGTTGCCAACAGTATAAAGTCAGACAGTGTGATAAACGTCAAAAAAATATCTGTACCAAAGAAGCGGCATAAAAAGACATGAAAAACAAGAAAAAAAGAAGACAATAAGGATGTCATAAGAGACAAAAATTTTTCATGTTTAACCCTTAAAAAAAGTCACAAATGAAAAAATAGTAGAAAAACAAGAAAGTCAAAAGATGTTAAACAAGAAATAAAGAAAGTCAAAACAGGGAATAGAATAAGCTGGAAACTACAGTTTTTGTTTGTTTTTTTATAAACATTGTCTTTTTCCGCTCTCAAATTATATTAAAAAATGTATGGTCCTTCGAGCCGGTTGTAAAAACGAGTTTTAGTATTCAAAGAGGGTATTTCTCGCTTTCAAATCCCAGAAATTCATATTTTAGGGCTTTTAATAGAATTTCGAGGTCAAAGGCGACAGTTTCATTTCAAATTGTTTTAAAAAATTCCCGGTCCTTCGAGCCGAATCTTAAGAAAAGAAGCTTCAAGGGCACAGCGTTTTAAATTTGAGAGTTACACACCAATTAGCTTAATTTTCCAACACTAAACGAAAAACAAATTAACTCAGTTAACTTGATTTTTCAGTCTGTATAGTTAGTAGAGAAATTAAGTTGTATCCACCTAGACAGAACCAATTTGGTACCGCCTTAATTTTTTTTGCAACATTTGATTTGTTATTAACAATTTTCAAGACAAGGTTAATAACATTAAAAAGAAACATAATTAATATGTACCCAATTCGCACGCTTTAAATTTTTTTTACACAATTCCAAAATTTGCGGTTTAAAAAGCTTCACGTTTTTCTTAAAAAACAACACGCAAATATTTGCAAAAACTTAACTTGAGGCATAAAAATTTAAATAATTGCTTAAATTAGATGTCAAGATTTTCTCATAGTGATTTATGAAAAAAAAAAATTGCAATTCGGCGATCCAATTAATTACTCGTTTTCAATGACATGAAATATGCTCCAAGGAGAAATTAGATCGATTGTTAGATTCAGAGATAAAACATGTCAAAACAAAATCAACTGGTTTTATGAGTGTTAAAGTGTTAATTTATTTCAGTTAGTTTTTTTTTTATAAAAGAATTTTTCTTCCAACAATGGCAAATATTCAGCCTACTACGATCGTTTCGTAATTTATTTTATTGGATGCTTCACGCGTTTTTATGTAATATATTGGCGTTTTATTATATACGAGCGAGCTTCTTCCACTGACAACTTTATTAAGATGAGTCATTCGATAATTTACAAAATAGTCTGAGTATCAAAACGATATAAACTGAAATTCGCTCTTTTCTCAAAGCTGGGCGCTCTTCACCTTTAGAAAAACTGGAGCCAAACTCGGGCTGACGCCACAGACTGTCTTTTTATACAACTACGTGACACATCTCACATGATATTGTCTAATTTTATTACGCAATACACAACAAAAAATGCTAAATACGGAAAAAGCGAAACAAAATGGCATTTATGGTATCAATAAGGAAAATTGGAGTCGGTCAACCGCCACTGCTAATAGTTGGTCAAATGATAATACTTGTAGTCGGTGGATTGCCACTAACATAGTCGGTCGACTAATACTGGTATTAGTTGGTCAAGTGATACCGATAAAAGTTGGTCGATTGCCACTAACATAGTCGGTCGACTAATACTGGTAGTAGTTGGTCAAGTGATACCAATGTAGTTGGTCAAGTGATACTGCAAAAAGTTGGTCGATTGCTACTATTAGAGTCGGTCGACTACTGCTAATAGTAGTTGGTCAAGTGATACCAATGTAGTTGGTCGACTGCTACTAATTGTAGTCGGTCAACTGCTAGTTATAGCAGTAAACTACTAAATGTTTTTCGAGCACGATGGGTGCCCTGCTCATTGTACCGGAATTGTTCTCAATACATAGTTCCATGATAACTGGATAGGGAGAGATAGTTGCATTTTATAACCACCAAGAAGTCCTGATCTCACAATAATGGACTTTTATCTATGGGGTTGTTTAAAACAAATTGTGTACACTGAACCACCATACAATGAAGTAGAGAAAAAAAAAACACAAAATGCAGTTCAGTCCTTATCAATCTTAGAAATAAGATGCAGTTTCAATGAATTTAGAGCTCGTATTGAAATCTGTACAAAAAAAGCATTATTTAAATAGAAAATTAATAGTTCAGGTTTTTAAGAATTTTATTTCATTTTACAATTTGTTAAATTTATTAAATAAAACTTTAAGCCAATTTGAATATTTTCTAGTAATAAAATATAATCTCAAGAATCGTTTGTGTTTTTGGGGTTTTGAAATCAAGCCGGGCAAGTCAACAAGAGTAAAATTATTTAAGAAATCAAAAATAAGAAATTTTTTTCTCTTTTAAAGTCGATCCGAGGACATACCTATTGTATAACCTTTTTGAAGTAGTTGAAGCCGATTATTCGCGACTTATTTAACCCGCTTTTTCTGTTTTAAAACCGGAGCATAAATATAACTATATTTTGGAGCTTTTTTTAGCAACCAGCTTGTATATATATATTTTTAATTACATAAAGATTCTATAATAACGTTATCCCTTTGTTTTTTTTTTCTAGGGGAAAAACCGTACCAATGTACGTGGGACGGCTGCACGTGGAAATTCGCCCGTTCCGACGAACTAACCCGTCATTTCCGTAAACACACGGGCCAAAAACCGTTCAGCTGTAACCAATGCCAGCGTTCGTTCAGTCGATCCGACCATTTATCCCTCCATATGAAAAGACACTAGCGAATTTTTTTCTAGAATTTTTTTTTAAAGGCATCTCCCAGCACAATTCGTACAAAAAAATTGGTGCTTTTGTAAATAAATATTAAAGAAATTTGTATATTTTGTATATAGAAATTTTAAAACTCAAAGCTGGTGTGAGATTAAAATTGCCAACATTCCTAATTTTAGTTTGTAAGGAAAAAAACGGTAATCGGAACGATGTGCCAGTAGCAAAGGTCAGAATAGATTAAGTCTTCCGGATGGAATAAGCTAAGACAATCCCTACATAAGTGCAATTATAGTTAGTTGGCTTTTACTAGTTTTAAGTAAATCAATATATTTTGTATAGTATCACGTTGGGGACTCTTATATATTTATATTTTGTAAATAACTCAAAACAAGAACTCCCCCAAATATTGTATATTTTATTAAGTTTTCATAATATAATGCCAGTAATAGGGGCCAGTATATTATTTTAGTTATAGTTCTTTTTTTTATGTTCGGATCTCTAATTTTTAGTTTATAGCCTCATTTGTTTTTTATTTTGACATTTGATTTTCCCTCAACAATTACAAGATTTGTCCTTGGCCCAAATATGAAAAACAAATGAAGCATTTTTACTGTAGTTTTGGGACACATTGTATAGTAGCAAATTGGTGCTTTCACACCCATTTTGGGCATTTTCAGTCAAGACAATAACAGAATGTTATATTTTATAAATGGGACATATTTATTAATGTTATTATTATAAGTTGTTTCAATAAAATAAATGTGGAAGGGTAGAAACGTTTTTTTACTTACCTTGAAACACTAAAACAACCCCCGTCAAAACCAGAATTGATAATTATACGCACTTTGAGGCAATTAACAGGTAATTAAGGCCAAAATTTAAAAAAAACATCTAAATTTTTAAAAGACACAAGCAGCATTGACGCCATTTTTTCTCTTACTTTTGGAGGGCGCTTATGTTCAGTCAACTTTCCAATATTTTTTTTTAACAAATTGTGTAATTCTAGAGTGATTAAAGGTTAAAAATTGATATTGATTGCATAAATAACCAGAAGAAGCGCAAACTTTTAATAAAATAAATACGGAAATGTACAAAAGTCTTGCACTTACCTTGAAGCACTGAAAGAGCTCCTGTAGCTTCAAAAACACAATAAACAGTCAAAATTAATTACAAATTTAATAAGTATTCTTAATTTGGTGCAATTAACGAGTAATTAAAGCACAAATTGGCAAAAATTTTCAAATCACAGGAGCACTGACGCCATTTCTTTCGCGACACTAGAGGGCGCTAATGCGCAGCCAACTTAGCCAACTTTATAAAATTTAAATAATGTTAATCTAATTTTTTTTAATTAAAACTAAAATAAACCAATTTTACAGTAATTATAGTCTGAAAAATAGGTACCGATTGTATAAATAAACAGTGCAAAATTCCAATAAAACAAATATGGAAGTGTGCAAAAGTCTCTCACTTACCTTGAAGCACCAAAACAGCTCCCAGCTGCTTAAACACAATAAATTGTTAGAATTAATTACAAATTTGTTAATTATTCTTACTTTTGTGTAATTAACAAGTAATTAGGGCCCAAATTTGCACAAATTTTCAAATCACACAAGCACTGCCGCCTTTTTTTTTCGACACTAGAGGGCGCCGACACACTGCCAACTTTACAAAATTTAAAATATGTCAATCTAATTTTTTAAATCAAAACTAAAATAAACTAATTTTAGAGTAATTGAAAATTTAAAATAGGCACTAATTGTATAAATAAATAAAAACGGTGCAAAATTTTGATTAAACAAATGTGAAACGGTACAAAAATCTCTCACTTACCTTGAAGCACCAAAGCCCACAGCTTCAAAAATACAATAAACTGTTAGAATTATTTACAAATTTGTTATTTATTTTTACTTTTGTGCAATTAACGGGTAATTAAAACCCAAATTTGCAAGAATATTCAAATTTTTATATCGCAACAGCACTGACGCCATTTTTTCTTGCAACACTAGAGGGCGCTGACGCGCATCGGCGCAGCCAACTTTATAAAATTTAAATAATGTGAATTTAATTTTTTTAATTAAATTAAAATAATTTTATAATAATTAAAGATTAGAAATAGGTATTGATAGTATAGAGTCAAACAGTGCAAAATTTCTATGGAAGGATACAAAAGTCTCTCACTTACCTTGAAGCACCAAAGCAGCCACCAGCTTCAAAAACACAATGAACAGTTAGAATTAATTACAAATTTGTTAATTATTCTTACTTTTGTGTCATTACCGAGTAATTAAAGCCCAAATTTACAAAAATTTTCAAATCACACAAGCACTGACGCCATTTTCTTTCGACACTAGAGGGCGCTGACGCACTGCCAACTTTACAAAATTTAAATTTTGTCAATCTAATTTTTTTAATTAAAACTAAAATAAACTAAATTTAGAATAATTGAAGATTAGAAATAGGCACTAATTGTATAAATAAATAAAAGCGATACAAAATTTCGATTAAACAAATGTGAAACGGTACAAAAATCTCTCACTTACCTTGAAGCACCAAAGCCCCCAGCTTCAAAAGTACAATAAACTGTTAGAATTAATTACAAATTTAATAATTTCACTTACTCTAGTGCAATTAACAAGTAATTAAGACCCAAACATGCACAAGTTTTTAAATCACAGGAGCACTGACGCCATTATTTTCCCGACAGTAGAGGGCGCTAGTACACAGACGACTATACAGATTTCTGCATTAAAGTTTCTAAATTTTATAATTAATTTACAAAATTTACAATTTTTAAAATTATGCGTAAATTCATATTAGATCAGTAATATTAATTACGTTTGATTAATTACAAATTAATTTTTTTGCGAGTTATTTACGGTATTTTAAGATTTGAACAGCAGGCTTACGAACTGGCCGCTAGAGGTCGCTATGACAACAAATGTCAAATGTTTGTTTTTCTAGAAAATCTCGCTCAAAATTTGTAAAAAACACAAAAAAAAAGGCTTTATTTTACTCAAAACACCCCATATCAGGTAGAAAAATGGCTGAAGGTCACCCCCCTGAACAGGTACGTGAAAAAACCAAAAATCTCGATTTTTCCCCAAATTTTTATTTTTAGCCTAAAATCCAAATAAAACACGACTGGTACCAGACCGAAGTCGGTGTTGTTATCACAATCCTTGTTAAAAACGTCCACGAAGACAATCTTGCAGTAAACTTTGCTAAAGATTCAGTTTTCGTCAAAATCCACCTCCCAGACCATGAAGACACTAACCTAAACTTCAACCTCTCCCACGAGATTATCCCTGAACAATGCTCATACCGGTTGAGCCCATCCAAGGTACGTTCTAAATTTACCCACACGAGAAAAATGCTGATTAATTCTGCCAGATTGAGGTTAAGTTGAAAAAACGCGACGCTATCAGATGGGCGAAACTCGAAGGTGACGTGCCCCAACCGAGTGGCCCTCCAGCATACCCCACATCGAAAAAAGGCAAAGACTGGTCGGCTGTTGAAAAAGAAATCAAAGAACAAGAAGCACAGGAAAAACCTGAAGGTGAAGAGGCGCTAAATAAGCTATTTCAAGAGATTTACGGAAAGGGGAGTGACGAGGTCAAGAGAGCGATGAACAAGAGTTATGTAAGTTAATTAAATTCAAGTCTTTGTGTGTTTTTAGTTAGAAAAATTGCAGATGGAGAGTGGAGGGACAGTTCTTAGCACCAATTGGGAGGAAATTGCGAAAGATAAAGTGCAAGTCAAGCCACCTGATGGCATGGAATTCAAAAAGTGGTAGTTTGTAGGTTTTTTTTGTAATAAATTATTTCTGAAATAGAAATATTGACTGTTTTCATTATTGCCGGTAATACAGTTATCTACTTCAGTATCAAAAAAATTATGTAAAAACACGTAATTTGTGTTAAAATCAGTTTATTTTAATTATTTTTGTGTATTACACTTGTAAATTGTTAAATTAATTAGTTTTAATTGCTTTTTTATGTAAATAATTCTCGCCGGTAAAACAGTTTCCTGTTAGTAATGTCATTAGAGGTGGAGTAGTTGGTCAAGGTTTTTAATGTGAAAAATTAGGGCAAAATGGCACTACATTGTCTAAATATTGATCAATTTACAATACTCGTGGGTGTTAATTGTCAGGTTTGTAAAATTAATCACTTCTCAGTTTAAAAGTGTGTAAAAAACCGGTTTTTGTAATTTTGAGGTTATGTCATAAATTGATTGAATATCATTTATTAAGTGGTATGCGTTTGTGATAAATACCCGGGAACATTCCTTTTCCAACTCAGTCTAAAATTGCTGACGCGTCTCCTTGAAATTCGTCAAAACAATAAATTATGCAATATTTCAATTTACAAGAAGAGTTTTTGCCTTTGGCGTTTTAACCAAATATTGATATTTCTAGAGACTTGAAACACTCCAAAAACACACAACTAAATTAAAATAAAATGACGGAAGAGAAGGTGTACAGTAACAACCTCTCCTACCCCAAGGAGGAGGTACAAAAGTGCCTCATTTACCGACTTTTTGGTAAGTTGTCTCTGATTTATTGGCCTTGACAATGAGATCAAACGTAGTTGCCTCACAAAACTCGCTTTTACAACGAGTGTAAACCCCAATTTTTTTATTTTTTTTTCTAGGTCAAGTACCTGCCAGACTCGTCCTTTATCTCTTATCATGGTCCGGATTTCTGGTCTCATTTATGATGCGAACCGATATTAACCTTGCTATTATAGCAATGGTAGAAGAGCCTACTCTAAGTACAACTAATACAACTCAAGAATACTGTTTTGTGGTTGATGATTCAAACACAACAGCCCCATCTGTATACCACACTAAAATTAATTCTCTCCCTTCAAAAAAAAGTTTTTAGGACACTGGTGGTACTCTACAGTGGTCAGCAAGCGTTCAAAGCTACATTCTCGCCTCATTCTATTGGGCCTATGTTGTGTCACAAGTTGTAGGAGGTTTAGCAACGCAAAAATTGGGCACGAAAAGAGTTTTTGGTTATGCTCAATTGGTTACAGCTTTGTGTAGTTTGAGTATTCCATGGGCTAGTGATACCCATTATGGGGTTGTTATCGCTTTGAGGTTTGCACAAGGTTTTGCATCGGTAAGTGATAAGTGTCAAGGCCAACTAGGTTCTGATAAAAGTTGTTACAAGGCTTGCTTTATGAGTTTTGATAATTTTTATTTGTAGTTTTCGCGGGTTTTTTGATAAAATATTGGCGGTATTTTTGAAAGAGATAAAATCAGTGTTTATTTTCTTATCAGATGATATCGAAAAAATTCAAGTGGAGTTTATTTATCAAAGGTTGAGAATGAATTTTGATTTTTTTTATTAGAAAAACTAGTAAGCGTTGGAAATTTGAAATACTCATTTGTGATCGAGTTTGAAAAATTACTCAAGATTTTTTATACTTAATTACGAGATTATTTATCAAAAAATATATTTTGTAATCAATATTTAATTATCTAATAATTGTGTAAGTTATTTTCAGGACATTTTTTTAAAAACAAAGTTATACAAGGTGATTTCCTTTGTAATTAAAAATTTCATGTAAACAATCACAAGCATCATTGAAAACTCAAATTACTATAATTTCAATTGTTTTGTCGCCTACGATTTGTACTGTACTAATTGCAAATTTTAATTATTTAAAATGTTTACTATTTAATGTCTCAAGGACAAAATGCGCATTTAACTGAAAGAAAATTAACGCCAGATTATAGAGTGATTCATAAAAAAGTACAATCTAATGAACACTCTGTATGTTCTAAAAAATAATAATTTACGAAACTCTGTTTATTTCTTTTTTTTTTAATTTATTTTTGTCAGTTTTTTAAATAGTTTTTCGTCTTGTATAACCGTCTAGAATTTTTTTTTGCAAATCATCGTTCATTAAATATGATAAAAGCAATTGATAAAACAACTGAGTCATATGTTAAAATTTCTAGTTTATAGTACACTGTTCTTTTCCATGAATTATTGTCTGATTGTGACAAAATTAAATGCATTTCATATTTTATTTTTATTTGTGATAAGAAATGAGATCATTTCGTAATAAAAACCGCAAAACTATATATACAGTCTGGTCCGAAAAGTTTCTGCAAGATTTAGCATGATTTCTCTAATGTAAAAGTTACAATGTTTCGCGGCTAAAGACACCAAAAATAAAATTTTTTTTATATATAGCTTTTTTATATGTTATGTGATTAGCTCCAATTATTCTTTATTTTAAAGCTACATTAATTCGTAATAAATCTTGTCTCTTGTAAAATTTTCGTATCTGTTCGAGTTTTTAAATAAAAAAATCCTTTAGGCTTTGTTTGAAATTATTTTTTTACTCAAAATCTAGAGTAGGAACAAAAATTTTATTAAGAGACAAAATCTTTAAAAATAGTGTAGCTTTAAAATAAAAAATGAACCAAAACAATTGAATAACGCATAAAAAAGTTTTAGGTGAAATTTTGTAATGTTGGTACTATTTCAGTGCTTTAGAATCATAAAAAAGGGAAAGAATTATCACCAAAAGTTGTAGTTTTAATAGTAATATATCTATACCAAATTTCATTGAAATCGGTCCAGTGGTTACAAAGTTATTTAAAAAAAAAGTTCTTAAATTTTTAATTTTTGGCGCCCTCTAGCTCCAAAACGGTGCAACTTGGTATAGAGATAATTTGTATTAGATCGACTTATTTTGGCCTAAAGAACGTTAATATACCAGGTGATCCTTTTAATAACGTGATACAAATTTGGTCCTTCGAGCCGGATCAACCAACAATCTATGTAAATATTGGCCAAAGCCCTAATAATATGAAACAAAAGAAATATGTGTCTGAAAAAATGCAACAAAGTAGTTGAGAATGATCACGTGATAATACGTAGTAACCAAATTTGTCTATTTTTAAAGAATTTATATAATTATTTTATTTTGAAAGACTTATAGCACGAATAGAACCTTCTAAATCAGTCATGTGGCAAAATTTGGAGCCGTAGGCGACAGTTATTTTTAAATTAATGTCACGTGATTAAAGGCAAAACGCCATTCTATACGTGTTTAAAAAATACAGAAAAAAATGTTTTTGACTGATAATATAACAATAGTTGAGAACATCACGTGACATTAGGCAAGAAACAAAATTATATCACTTTGTATATTGAGAGCCGAAGGAGACTATTAATTATTATTTTTTAAATACCTCATTATAAAAAAATATAACGTAATATGTGAAATAATGTTGCCAATATTAAACAAAGAAAAATATGTTTTTGAATGGTCACGTGATAAGAGGCAAAAACTTGAAATATAATGAACAAAGTTTTGAAGTTGCAGACAACAATTACGTAATTAAAGACAAAACATCAAAGAATTATAAACATTCTATAAGTAAAAAGAGACAAATATATAAACTTTTGATTGATCTGACAAGAATAATAGAGAAAGTCATGTGACAATAGACAAAAAAATATTTTATATAAATTTTCCAAACGGAGTAGATCTCAGAGGCAAAGAATAGTCATTTTATTTCGAAATTTGTGTTAAATCGGTTTATTTTCATATAAATAATGACATTATACACATACGGTCCTTCGAGCCGGATTTCCAAAATATTTTCGATTTTTTTAAGAACTCTCTGTATATTAAAGTAAAATAAATTTCTGCATAAATTACTAAACTCGTGACTAAATTACTGAACAGATGAAATTGCATAAATTATCAATAATAATAATCAAATACTCGTGATCAATTACTAACATCAAACATACTTAATTTTTTTTTGCATTCTCACTTAATTACGTAATTCTTCCGACTTGTAGGGCTTGACATGGCCGGCAATGTATGCCCTTGTTGGTCACTGGATTCCTGTTCCTGAACGTAGTCGTTTCATGTCAAGTTTTCAAGGTAAATGTTCCCGCGTCCCCAACCTCCCCATAATTAACTCACCCCGAACTAGGTTTTAGTATCGGAATTGGTATAACTTATCCTTTGTGTGGTTTCCTCATTGCACATCTTGGTTGGCGATCAGTTTTTTATACAACTGGTTCAATTGGAGTAATTTGGTGTGGAATATGGTATCTTCTAGCATTTGATAGTCCCGAAATGCATCCAAGAATTAGTTTGAGAGAACAACAATATATTAAAGAAAATACAGTTAATACATATGCTGCCACAAGGAAACAAACTGTGCCATGGAAAGCGATTTTAACGTCACCACATGCTTGGTCTATTGGAGTGACAACATTTGGAAGAATTTGGGTACATTATACGTTTATTATTCCAGGACCGAAATATATGAAGAGTATTTTAGGGTTCAGTATTGAAAAGGTTGGTAAATTTTGTTATCTGGGTGAATAAGTGGCCGAATTTTCCCCAAAATGAATTTAACATAATTTTTTTTTTCCACTTATTTCCCCAGAATAACTCAAATATTATCAAATTGGTAATACTGTAAATTCATATTTTTTTTCCAGAATGGGTTATTATCTGGAGCTCCATTTATTTGTAGTTACATTGCATCAGTGTTCTTTTGTTATATAGCTGATAAATTAGTGACAAAAAATATTTTATCACTAACTAATGTCAGAAAATTAATGACAGCTTTATGTAAGTCACGTGATACAAACAAAAATCCTGACGTAATAAGTTTTATTGTAGCTCAAGTCGTTCCAGGAATTCTAGTTCTTTTTATAAGTTATTTAGGCTGTGACATAAATTTAGTTCTTGTGGTATGGTTTTTGGCTGTTACTTTAATCACAGCTTCATATGCAGGCGCAATGGCAAATGTTGTGGATATAGCACCAAATTTTGCCGGTCCTGTCCTGGCTTTCGCTCAAACAATTCATATGTCGGCTAGTTTTCTCTCTCCTTTGGCCGCTTTTCAAATTCTAAATGAGAGAGAAACAGTAATGGCAGCTTGGCGAACTGTGTTTTATGTTACTGCGTTTGTTGCAATTTCCACTTATATGACGTTCCAGATTTGGGGTACCTCTGAGGTAAGTGACACGAATACGTTTTACTCAAGAGACTTAAGAGAGTTTTTGTTACAGATTCAGCCGTGGAATTACACAGAGGGTGCTCCAAATGTTACAGAACAGGAAGAACTCATGACAGAAAATCCTCTACCAAATGGTAAAATTGATGAAAATGTTGCGTAATACTCGTAGGGCACAGAAATAACTTAGCGAGTTTTTCCAATTTCCTCATTGATATTGTGATAAGTTTAGAATCAGGGCATTTAGTGTAGAAATAGAGGGATAACCACTGCCACTCAGACAATCATGTTTTTAAGTGGTAGAGGTGACCTTAACAGTATTTTTTCGTATATTTTTGCATTTGTGCAAACAGCCAAGGCATTCATGCACATTAGTTTAAGACCAATTTATGACTAAATGTTAGTGAGAATATATTACGACCAATTATTTTTTTAAGTATACTGGTTCTTCTAGTAGTGTTATTGTGCATTTAAAATATCTAATAACAAGTGTTTAAATGAAAATAAGTATTACAAGTTTAACAAACGAAAAGTATATTGCATTTTTATTAACAGCGCCACCTATAGATCCCTCTTAAGAAACGAAAAAATTTTAACAATCATTGAAAATAATTTATTAAGTATTAAAATATAATTCTTGATTATCCACATACTCTTATATAAAAAAAACTATTATAATTACAAAATTTAACAGTCGATTTTCTGAAAAAAATGCAACAAAATCTTATCAAACAGAAAATCTAAGCGAGATTCAAAATATACAAAAAAATATTTCAATTATATACAAAGGAAGACATTTCAAGCAATTAATAAATAACATATTTACCGTTAATTGAGCTTAAAAAAAATGCAAAAAACTTCGTTGTAATTCCTTATTTATGCCACAATTTCACTAGAAACAAACAAGTAGTTAGTATAAAAGCCTTTACAAGGTCACGCATTAGTCACACAAAATACGCACGTCAAAAAAACAATGACGTTGCACGTGACACGTGACCATCATCAATTTCATAAGTATAGTAATCTGTACTTGTCCTATACACAAATTAAAAAGAAAACAAAATAATTATATAACTTACCTCATTAACTCCCTTCCGGCAATTAACCCCGACCTTGATCTTGACCTAACCAATTGCGCACGTCGTTCCGCTGAAAAAAAAAAACTCAAACCGGACCGCAGACTGAATACGTTACGTACCACCTGCGGGTCGGCATACGCGTTTCCGTTTTTGTTCTCGACTGAATGCACTTCCAGTTTGAAGTGCTTCAAGGAGACTATCCATAACGCCCTCTTGTGTCTCTTTCGGATTCATATCAATAAGTGCTCTTTTTGTTGCTTCACGTTCCATTCGTTCACGATCAGCTTTTTCTTTTGCAAGTCGTGCTTTCTCTTTCTTTTCAATTAGTTCTCTTTCTCGGTCGTTGTCTTTTTTCGCCTCCTAGTGACAGATTTTCGAACTTTTGAGAGTTAGAATCAGAGATACTTACAATAAAACTATCTTTGAAGGTTTTTAAGTCAGTGAAAAATTCCTCAAGAGTGTATTTTTGTTTATCAAATACGTAATATTCAGATAGGTCGGTGTAGAGACTGTCCATTTTTTTAAACATGTTTTGGAGGATGTCGCATTGTTCTCGAGCGTCTTTTGCAAATTTCTACAAAATTATGGAAATTAGTTGTTTGAATTGTTCTATTTGGACGTGAGACAGCGTCTAATATTCACAAAAAATTAAATTTTGTTAGCATTTTCTTTATAAAACGACAAAATAATATAACCAATCAAAATCTAGACTAATGTAATACGTGAAGTAATATTGCCAACAATAAACAGAAAAAAAATATCTTTGATCACATGACAATAGGCAAGAACCTGATATTTGGGAGCCGTAGGCGACAACGTCACGTGATTAGATAGAGACAAAATGCCATAGACCTATTAGTCTATATAGACACTCAAGAAGTACTTGCTTTAAAAAAAGAATATACATCTTTTTGACAGATGTGTCACATGACAATAGGCAATAAATAAAGTAATTACAGAAAAAAATGTAGTAAAAGTAGCAAAAAATGGTCACGTGACAATAAGCTAGATTTCTTTAATTTTTTTTATAGAAATACTCATCATTTTAAAGAGGAAAGTCACGTGACAAGAGGCAAAACGTAGATGAATTATCTAATAGATATTTTACAAATTTCAAGAAAGCAATAATTTGGGAATCTTTATTTTGAATCAGTCACGTGACAGTAGGCAAAAAAATTTAAGAGAAAACGTCAAGCTGTTGATAATCACGTGACACAACCTTCTCGATAAAAGGCGTCTTATACAGCCTGCCGCGTGGCGAGCTTACAGTGATTCTCCGCTTGGCGCTGCTTGACGATACACGTATTCTGCATATACATCTTATCTATGGATATCCATCGTTACAACTGTCAAATTTGAACTAATTCAAATTTTGTATTTAATTTTTTGCATTATATAAGATTTGTTAGTTGTTTTCTTTGTAAGTTGCAGTTAGTTATTGTTTGTTTTTTTGCTTAGACCGATGGTTCGACTTCGACATAACCTCATTGTTTTAACCTTAGATTGACAGTTCAGCCCAGAGAAGTGCAGTGTATATGGAAATAGTGCAACAGTGCACAGCGCCAATACGGCAGAAAGTGGCGTTTCTCCGGAATCACGATAACAATGGGAATTCATCGAAATTGGCAGGCCGCTATTAACGTCATTTTTTATTATTTTATAAAGAAGGTCGTGGTCATAAGAAAAACAGTTTTTGGGGCTTTATTTAAGCTTAAAAAATGTCATCAATACGAGATCAGTGTCATAATACACATGGTCCTTCGAGCCGGATAATATTAACCACGACCTTCTTTATAAAATAATAAAAAATGACGTTAATAGCGGCCTGCCAATTTCGATGAATTCCCATTGTTATCGTGATTCTGGAGAAACGCCACTTTCTGCCGTATTGGCGCTGTGCATCTCTGGGCTGAACTGTCAATTTAAGGTTAAAACAATGAGGTTATGTCGAAGTCGAACGATCGGTCTAAGCAAAAAACAAACAATAACTAACTGCAACTTACATAGAAAACAACTAACAAATCTTATATAATGCAAAAAATTAAATACAAAATTTGAATTAGTTCAAATTTGACAGTTGTCACGATGGATATCCATAGATAAGATTATATGCAGAATACGTGTATCGTCAAGCAGCGCCAAGCGGAGAATCACTGTAACCTCGCTATGCGGCAGGCTGTATAAGACGCCTTTTATCGAGAAGGTTGTGATATTAACTTACCTCCATAACCTCCAAAAACTTATCATCACTACTCTGAGGTACTCGATTATTATTTAAATCCGTTTGTAAATTCCTAATATTACTGTCCATTTGTTTCAATGTTTTTTGTATCGTATCAAGTGATACTCTACTAGCCCTAAAACCCTCGAAGTATTAGAAAAAACACAGTATGTAACTATTAACTCACTTATCAATATGTTGCATTTCATCATAGAAATTCAACAATTCCGGAAACTTATTTTCAACAGTTTCAACAATATAATGAAGAAGTGTTTGTTTATTATGAATATCTTTAGTACCTGTCAACTGTAAAAAAACAATTTCTGTTGTGATCTAATTTCTATAATTTCTACAATCTTACTTTAGTCAAGAAACTCATTTCAAAACCAAACGCTTGAGCATTCCGACTTCCCGAATTCATATAATTACCCAAAAGTAAAATAAGTTCGAGAATTCTTGCAAATTTCTTGCTTTTTTTCACTTCTTCACATGCTGCTGTTGCTGCAACAATATCCGGTTTGGTATCATTAACCATTTCAACATAATGATGTTTAAAACTGATCGATTTAAGTCGAGGTAAAAGACGTTTCACTTCCGAAATTTTCACACAGAATTGTTCAGCTTCAGTAAGTTGATCATACTTATCTTTGTATTGTTGAAGCTTTGATAATTGATCAGGAGGCGGTAAGTACTGTATTAACTGCTCGGTTACGTTTTCGGTAAGTACATGATCATCACAACGTAACAAACATTTAGTGATTTCCTCATATGGCATATGTTTTAATGAACCATTTAGTAAAATACTGATATTTTGAGCAGATTTTCCATCAAGAACTTTCAATTCTTTGACTTTTTTTAATGTTCCAGTGTTGGTAGCACCGGCATCTGACACATCTTCGAGTTTTTTCGCCGGTTTTGATGAGAATTTCTTTGCAAGACCATCGAGAATATCCGGTGTTGCCAACTGTTCTTCTTTAACTTGAACCCAAAATGACTTTTCTGACATTTTTTGTGGCAAAATCTACGAAAAAAAATCAATTTGCGCCTCATCAGTACACCGGAACTGACCGTTTTCCAATTTGCTTTCTTCAAAGGTCCACTCACATCCCATTTTTTCTTGGGTTTTAAACCATGTGGTAACGTATCACCTGTCATTCCTGGTAATGGTATTCCTGGAAGTCTTGGTGGTCCTCCAAGAGGTGGTGGTGGTGGTGGACCCATTCCTGGGAATGGAGGTGGTGGAGGACCACCCATACCTGGCATTGGAGGTGGTGGTGGTCCACTTGAACCAGGCATTGGTGGTGGTGGTGGTCCACTCATACCAGGCATTGGTGGTGGTGGAGGACCACCCATACCAGGCATTGGAGGTGGTGGAGGTCCACCAGTACCTGGCATTGGTGGTGGTGGAGGTCCAAGAACACTAGCAACATTACTAACCATTGATGGATCTAATTTACCACCAGATTCTTTCGATGGACGTGAAAGAAGTTCTAATTTTGCTTCGGCTTCAGCTTTTGCACCTAAAGCTTCTTCGAGTTGTTTTTTAAGGTCTTCAAGTTTACTATTTTCAATTTCAACTGGTTTATCTAAAAAAAAAATCGTTATAAAACTGTTCAAAGTTTGGTCTGCGCATGCTCAGCAATAAACAGTTCTAAACTGTTGCTAAAACAAACCGGTTAGAATTTAAGTTTGTGTCTAAATCTCAGTTTTTTTTTGGCTCGCTTCATATAATAAAATAGTGACTCACCTTTTAATTCATCTAGTAATGGTTGTAAGTCCAAATCAAAATGTTTTTTAGTAAAATCTGGATCTAAACCAGACTTGTGTAAAACAATTTGTGATACACATTCCTCAATTAATTTAAAATAAGCTGGTCTGAAAAAAAATGTTTAAAAAATTATTTTTTTTTTGTTTATAAAACTTTTACCTTGTATTTATATCGTCCCGAATAAACAATAAATGTTGTAAAATACTTAAAAAATAAGGTTCTGCTGCAGTCTCTAATGTCGTATTTTTTAATACTTCAAAACAGTCTTGAATATCATCCATATCACACCTGACTTTATCAAATCTTTCATGTAATTCATCTAAATCATTATCTTTTTGATTTTCAAAAATTTCATATTGATTTTTAATCACAGGATTTGTTTCATTTTTTAATTCAGCTACAAAAAAAAATAATCAAAAAAATACTAATTTAACAAAAAAACTTACTTAAGGCATCATAAAGTCCATTTCGTACAATTTCATTACGTAAATGCATCCGAAATTCAAAATCATCAGTTTGTGACAAAAGGGCGTTAATAAATTGAAAACACATACTCTACAAAAAAAAATGTAAACACAAAAAACCACAAAAACTAGACAAACCACAAATTTAAAAATTCTTTTTTTTGACCATTTTGCCAACTTCATTTTAACAAACAAACACACACACAGAAACACACTCAACTAAACCGATAATTTTTTTTTACCTGTAAATCGGCATTTTTTGATTTTGTGATAGCATTCACAATCGGTAAAAAACGTGACGTGTCTTTAGCATCAGCTATTTTTGTTATAGCAGCCAACATTTTATCAGTACCTAATGTACTTGATGATTTATCCTCAAGAAAACAAAGGGCTGCAAGGATTTTTAAAGCCTGGATCATTACGGGTGCTTTTGAATGATCTAAACATTTTGCAACAATCTCGTGACCTTTATCGTATTTAAGAAAATTTTTTAAGCCTTCAGTGTTGTTCATGTATTTTTCCACACAACGAAGACACTCGATTTGAATTTTATTGTCTTTCCTAAAAAAAAAAAAAATGGTTTTATACAGGGTGTCCCAAAAAACGTTGCTTAGAGCAGTGTAAGATTCTTCAAGTCAAAATAAAGCGATTTAACACAACTTATCTCTGTACTAAGTTGAGCCGTTTAGAAGCTAGAGGACGCCAAAATTTGAACTCAAAATTCGGTTTTTTATCAATAACTTTTTTTCCTGTTATCTGATTGGTTCAATTATTTTTTTGTTTTGAAGCTACATTAATTGTATACAATTTATGTCTCTTGTAAAATTATCGTATCTGCTATCGTTTTTGACAAAAAAATTATTTTCTCTCTAAAAACTGTACTCAAAATTCGGTTTTTTGACAATAACTTTTTTTGAGTTGTCCGATTGGCTCAAATATTTTTTTGTTTTGAAGCTACATCAATTTTACACAATTTTTCTGTCTTGTAAAATTTTCGTATTTGCTATCGGTTTTGACAAAAAAATTAATTTACATTCTAAAAATTGTCCTCAAAATTCGGTTTTTTATCAATAAATTTTTTTTGTGTTGTCCGATTAGCTCAAACAATTTTTGTTTTAAAGCTACACTAATTCTACACAATTTTCGTATTTTGTAAAATTTTTATATCTGCTATCATTTTCGAGAAAAAAAAAATTAAATTCGAAATTCCGACACGACTATCTAAATTATTTTTTTTTTCGAAAATGACAACAGATACAAAAAATTTACAAAGAATAAAAAATTCTCAGAAACATTGTAGCTTTACAATAAAAAATAATTCAAGCCGAAAAAATGACGTACAAAATTGATGTACATCAAAATTTGTACAATTGTACATCACCACTTTAGAATAACTTAAGAAAAAAAATTTTAACTCGAAAATGTGGCATTTTACTCGTAGTATCTCTGTCTTAAATCTCATCAAAATCAGTAAATCGGTTACAACGTTATTAACAAAAAACGAAATTAAATTTCTTACTTTGGTGCCCTCTAGCGGCTAAATGACGCAACTTATTATAGAGGTAAATTGGTCGAATCGCTTTATTTTAACCTTGAGACTTTTTCCAAGTGTTGTATATACAATTTTTACTTACTCTTTTATCGCCAAATCCAGTACTTTAAAAATACATTTCATTCCTTGTGATCCAAATTCTCTTACCCAACTTAATGGATTATTAGTAAGTGCAATTCTTAATGATTCAACACATTTTAAAATTTTATCTAAATTTTGTAAATCAGGTTTTGAGTATTGTTCTAAATAGGCAATATAATCTTGTGGTTTATCAAATTTATGACCAACATCCTGATTTGATCCTTTACATTTTAAAATAAGCATTTTTTTCTTCTGATCTAGTGACATATTAGTTAGTGGCATTTTTTTATCATTACTTAAATTCATATCATTCTAGAAAAATATTTTTAGTGGAAATTTTTGATTTTTGTTGAATTTTTTTTATTTACCAAAAGGTCATCAAATTTAACATTGACTTCCTTTTCACTCATTTTATTAACTTGTTCTTCAAATATTTTAATTGCATTATCATCAGCTTCAGGAAAATCGCTTTCTGAACTTGGTCGAAGCATTGATGATTGTGACGTAGGCCGAGAGCCTGGGGCTTTTTTTGTACTACCGCCCTTGAACCATGACTCCAACTGAAATATTAAAAAAAAAAATTATGACACCACTTTTTTAAAAATAACACTGACAACAGAATTTATTTTTAAAAAGCAGTGGGTTACGCAGTGTGGGTAAACAAAGAAAAAAAAAATGTAACGTGTGATCAAATAAATTCGAATTATTTAAAGTAATTACGTGAGTGATGGCAAAAATAAAAACAAATTGATGTTACAATTGCAACAAAAGTGGTCATGTCACTCATGAAATTTTATTCAACAATTAAAAAACGTATTTTTACTTATATTTTGTATAAATAAGGGTTATCAATCAAGTCACGTGACCACAAATAGAAAAAATGACGTAAAAATACAGCAAAAAAAGGATGGTCACGTGACAATAGGCAAAAACTGAAGAAGAAAACTGAAAGCCAAAGAGGCTTAATATACAGGAAAAAAAGCATTTTTTAGTTAGGTCACGTGACTGTATGGTAGTCAAAAACAACATTAAAAGCTAACAAAGGTCATGTGACAATAAGCAAAATACTTACCTAAATATTTTGTTATTAATAATAATAATTGATAAATAAATAATAACATGCAACAGAGATTTTTTTTTTGGGAAGCCGCAGGCGACTTGGAATAGAGCAATACCTACTTAAATATGAAATTCTGAATCAGTCACGTGATTATAAGCAAAAAAAAAAAGACATAACAAGCTTGTAAGAGTGCAACAAAACAGTCTATAATGGTCACGTGACAATAGAAAAAAATGTTTTGATATTTATATATTTAAAAAATTTGGAAGCCGTAGGCGTCAGTTATTTTTACAAAATTACAAAAATATCTATTTACGAAACACTTGATAAACAAGAAATTTAGTTATATCAGTCACGTGACCAGTGGCAAAAACCATAGATATAATAGTAAACAAACAAAAAAAAATTTTTTTTTAAATGTAGTTTCATAACGAGAGACAAAAAATTGAGATGTTTTGACATTTGTATAAATTTGAAAGCTGCAGGCGATAGTTGTTTTGAGGTCACGTGACCAGTAGCAAAAAAAAACAATTGACATAATAGTAAATCATACCAAACAAAAAAAAATTTTTTTAAAGGTAATCAAATGAGGAGAGATAAAAAAATTGAAAATTGACATTCTATATAAATTTGGGAGCCGCAGGTGACGTCACATGATCACGAACAAAACACCAATTAGTTGTTTTTCTGCTTTAAAAAAAGAACAATATACACACTTTCTGACTCATCTATGTCACGTGACAGTAGGCAAAAAAACTGAAAAATTTTCGCACGCATCTATTGGGAGCCGAAGGCGACAGTTTTTTTTAAATATCTTATTATGAAAAATAATTATTGCACAAATTTCTAAATCATAGTCACGTAATTAATAATAAGTAATGATAGCAATGGTGTTCCAATCGAGCAACAACGTGGAAAAACTGTATACCGGTTTCGGGGTTTTTGCCCCTCATCAGTTGTGCTCGATTGGAATAGGTGGGAAAACTCGCTTATATCAAGCAAGTTCGGCTAGTAGTCGTGTAGATAGACACAGTTTCTCGACGTTGTTGCTCGATTGGAACACCTTTGCTAGTTTTGGTTACACTGCCTTTCAGTGTGTTGCTGGTTGGGCGATTAGGTGATGTAATTCAATGTCGGTCGGGGCATTAGTCCGCGAAATAGTTGTTTTTGCCTAATCGTGGAGGTTGGTTATGTTGGTGGCCAAGCGAGAGCCGAAGAGATAACTTTGTTATCCGCCAACATTATTGTACCAACTCTCGCACCTTCCAGCACTCTTCGTTAGATGGCACACTGTGTCTATCTGCACGACTACTATAAGTAATGATGTCACACATTAGAAAAAAAGTTAAATATTTATGTTTTTTAAGGTAGTCACGTGACAATAGGCAAGAGAATAAAACGTTTTTTTTTTACCTCTGTAGGTATATTTAATAAGATTTAGGAGCCAAAAGTGAAACATACCAGTCTTATTTCGTAATAAAAATGTTTCTAGATGTGTCTAGAGTATTGTCATAAAAAAAACAGATAAGATATGTGACGATTTTTAGACCAGAAGTTGAGTTAAATATTTGATTATAAATATTTTGGACAAAATTTTTGATACATCCGGCTCGAAGGACCATATATGTATTACGGTAGTACAAGAGAGAGAGAGAGAGAGAGAGAAACTCCCTCTACTGTTAATATTATTTAGACAAAAATAAAGCTAATTTAACACAAAATTTTATTCAAATCACACAAGTTATTTCGAAAAAAAAAATCAAATTTTAGTGCCTTCTAGATGCAATTCTAGAAGTGCAACTTAGTATTGAGATTCAAAAAGTGTATTAAACCGCTTTATTTAAGCTTGAAGAATATCAGTGTTCATAATGACGTGAAACACATCACTAAAAGTGTTCCTTCGAGCCGAATAAACCAAAATTTTTCTTCTAGCTTAGTTTTTGAGTTTATTTCTGGTTGTTCCTGACTTTTCGAGTCAGACTTTACTTAAACAAGAATTTTTTTGGCTCGTTTTGACTATAATTCGGATAGAAATTCTTGTCTAATTTGCTTGACCCTATAATTATTGAATCACTTTACAAACCTGCTTGTCCTTGAAATATTTCAAATTGTCAAAATAATTTCGGATTAGAATTTAGTTTCTTATCTTTATGACATTACATTATTTTGAATTGGTTAGGTTTTGTTAATGTGAAAGGAATTTAAGTATTGTTTAATTGTAAATAGAAATTAAGGTCAAATTTGTAGTGTTTGACTCTTTGATGAATTAAAAAAAAGTCCTTGAAAATTTAATTTTGTAAAAAGAGGAATTCTTAGAGGAAATTAACAAAAAAAATTTTTTTTTAGATAACTCATCTTCAAAACGAAATACAAGTTAACGAGAAATTAGTCAGAAATGTGCTAAATAAATGCAAAAAGTAATAATTTTTAATAGAAATAACTGCTTTTTATTTATTACTCATTTCAAGGACGCCTGCTTGATCATATCATGATCTAACCAACATCTGTTTGCATCTTGAATATTTCAAAGATTTAAAATTATTCTAATATAAGAAAGACTAAATAAATATTTTTTGTTTTATTATATTACTCAACATTTTTATTTATTTAAGTATTATTTAAATTCTCAAGTAGAAAAATAAATTTAGAATAATAAAAAAACAAATATGTGGGTGAAGCACTTTTTGAAGGTAGCAGCAGTCATTTATTTGTCATCAAAATGAGGTCATTTCAAAAATAGAATTGCATTCACTGGTTAAAACAAAAAAAAAATATTACAGAGAGAGGTTTATTATTAAAAAGTAGAATTTTTTAAATGCATAGATGGCGCTTGTATTTACAATTCCGTCTATTTCGTCACGATCAAACGCTAAGAAAATTCGTGTAGTACTTGTAAAGGTCATGTTTATAAACGAAATCCAGCTGTTGACAACAAAAAAATACAATATACTTGTAGTTTCTGCAAAAATTTGAATCTTGTCAGAAAAGTCAAAAAAAAGTGAAGAATTTATGACGTTTGAAACTGTAAAAGCACTTCTAAAAACTTAAAAAAACGAGAAGTGAGTACTTGCCAATGTTTCGTTTTTTTAGGAAAACAGTATTGATTATTACAGTCTGTAAATAATAAAAGAGAGAGTCAGTGATTCTATAGTTTTTGTCTTTGTTATTACATTTGACATTTCTAGTTTTTAGGTTATGTTTCATTGACAGATTTGAAGTGGTTAAAATGACAGTCAAAGCCATAATATGATCTCAATAAATATTTGTTTAGTCACTCGATATTTTAGTTTCAAACTGTCAATAATGTTATCAGGGCATACCTAAATTAGTATTTTCTCTCATGTTATATTCTTTATTAATATTAAGCTTAAAATATTCATAAAACTTCTTTAAAAAATGTTAGGTTATGTTTCCTTGACAGATTTTAAGTGGTTAAAGAGACAGCCAAAGTCATAGATTGCTCCCAATAGATATTTATCTAGTCATCCGATATTTTAGCTCTGAACTGTCAAAACAATGTGGCACTGGCCTACCTAAAGCGAGTTTTTATCGTTCTCATGTTATATTCTTTATTCAAAATATTCTTAAAATTGCTTAAAAAATTGTTATGTTTCACTTACCGATTAGAAGTGGTTAAAGTGACAATCAAAGCCATGGCCACTCGATATTTTAGTTTGAAACTGTCAAACAATGTTATTATGGTCTACCTACAGCTAGGTTTGTTTTGTTCTCATGTTATATTCTTTATTAACCTCATATATATTGTTAAAAATTCTTAAAAAAATTGTTAGGTTATGTTTCACTGACAGATTAGAAGTGGTTAGAGTGACAGTAAAGGTCCTTATCTGCTATCAATAGATATTTATCTAGTCACCCAATATTTTAGTATAAACTGTCAAACAATATTATGATGGCCTATCTAAAATTTAGTTTTTTTCGTTCTCATGTTATAATCGTTATTAACCTCAAAATATTTTAAATAAACAGCCAAAGTCATGCCTTGCTTCCAATGGATATTTATTTAGTCACACGAAATTTTAGTTCTTAACTGTCAAACGATGTTACCATGGCCTATCTGAATTTAGTTTTTTTCATCCTCATGTTATAATCTTTGTTATCTAACCTCAAAAATTTTTAGGTTATGTTTCATTGACAGTGATCAATGTGGAAAAATGAAAGTGGTTAAAGTGACAGTCAAGGTCATGGTCTGCTCTCAACAGATATTTATCTAGTCACCCGATATTTTAATTTTGAAGACAATATTATTATGGCCTTGCGAAAGTAAGTCGCTATCTTATATTTTTTTATTAACCTCAAAATATCCTTAAAACTTCTTAAAAAATTAATAGGGTATGTTTCATTGACAGATTAGAAGTGGTTAAAGTAACAATCAAAAGCCTACTTGAAATGGATATTTTTCTAAATACTCGATATTTTCGTTTTTTTAAACTGTCAAACACTTATTTTATTACGGCCTACCTAAAGCTAGTTTTTTTGCTCTTATGTTATATTTTTTATTAATCTCAAAATATTATTAAGAATTGTTAAGTTAAAATTGTTAGGTTATGATTCATTGACAGATTAGAAGTGGTTAAAGTGACAGCCAAAGTCATAGCTTGTCCCAATGGATATTTATTTAGTCACACGAAATTTTAGTTCTTAACTGTCAAACCTCAAAATACATTTTAAAATTCTTAAAATGTTTCATTGACGGATTCTAAGTGGTTAAAATGACAGACAACAGATGTTTATCTAGTCACCCGATATTTTAGCTCTGAACTGTCAAAACAATGTGGTTATGGCCTACCGAAAGTAAGTTGTTTTCGCTCTCATGTTATATTTTTTATTAACCTAAAAATATTCTTAAAATTTCTTAAAAAACTGATAAGTTATGATTTAATGAGGAATTAAAAGTGATTAAAGTGTCAGCCAAAACCATGGCCTATTCGCAACGACTATTTTCCTAATCACTCAATATTTTAGTTCTGAACTATCAACCAATGTTGTCAAGGCCTATCTAAAGTGAATTATTTTCGTTCTCATTTTATATTCTTTACGAATATTAAAATATTCTTAAAAATTGTTAAATTTTTTTTGTTATATTTATTGACGGATTTAAGTGGTTAAAGTAACAGTCAAGGTCATTACTTGTAACATTTATCTAGTCACCTGCTATTATAGTTCTGAACTGTCAATGTTATCATGGTCTACTTAAAATAAGTTTTTTTTTCGCACTCAAGTTATATTTTTCAAAATATACTTAAAAATTAAAAAAAGTTAGGTTATGTTCATTGACGGACTAGAAGTGGTTAAAGTAACAGCCACAGTCATGGCCTACTCGAAACGGATATTTTTCTTATCACTCGATATTTTATTTCTAATCTGTCAAACAATGTTATCATGGCCTACCTAAAATGATTTTTTTTTCGTTCTTATGTTATATTAATATCAAACGATTATTTTAAAATTTATGTCTCATAATTAGTGCAAAAAATACGAACATAATTTCAAATAGTTAGTACCTTATCATAATTTATATCGCAATTTTATCTAGAATTGTTTGTTCATTTTAAGCAAATAAAGATATTAAAATTTGAAATAAAACTGTTTGAATAGTACATAATTAAGAAAATAATCTGAATTTAGATAACTGTACACCCACTGATTCTTGTAATTAATTAATAATTATAATTAGAAACCTACTTTTGCTAAAAAAAAAAAAAATGTAAAGTAGGCTAAGATAAATGAAACTGAAAGTAAAACATAAAAATCAGCTAAATAGCAAAACAAACCACTCAATTAAAATTTTTCAGCCCACTTAGTGACTTTTACTCTAATTCATATTAATTAAATAACTGTATTACAGTTTTGCCACCATAAAAAGCCCCAAAGCCCATTTATAATCGCCGCCACTGCATTTGAATCCCACCAAAAATAAAACTATAAATAATAATGACAACATCAATTAAAAAACCAACCAAAAAGGCACACAAAAAATACATACATAAGCGTACATCGCACAAGTCACAGAAAAACAGGTCACATAAACTATTTTAACCCAACTCACGCCGTCGTTTGCTACCAAATGATGTCATACCAAGTGTTGACATCAGAAAAACACAAATGTGGGGGAGGTCAAAAGGCCCCCAAAACACTTACTCCACTCCCTGTTAAATATCGTTTCGAGCGTCTCTTGTTGCGACGTTCAAAATCCATTTTTTACGACGTCGTGACACTACCACAAATGATGAACCCCCATTTAAAACTGATAAGATAACCAAATTGTAGCCCACCTTAGTTTATCAATTGATAAAAACACGCGTTGTACTTACAAAACTTCCAGATTTTGCTTTCTCGTGACGGGACATTGCAGGTAACACAAGGGGGCTCACTAGGATAAACAATAATGTGACATAACCTCACTTTTTACACTCGTCACTGAAACAGGCACTTTAAATACAGTTTTTCGAAAGGAATTTTAATTAAGCGATTATATTGAGGTTTTTGGCATTTTTTAACGATTTATAAACGACCGTTAGGGGTTTTCGTTATAGTGTCATGGCGGTGGAGTCGTTAATAACGAAAAACTGCTTCCGGAACGGTTCAAGTCTTTGAATTTCGTTGAGTTTTCAACGTTTGACCTTTAGTTTTTCATTGCGGTTTGTGGTTGAGATAGAAAAAGGAAATTTACATATTCTGACCCGCATTTACCAGCTCCTAACAAAAAAAAATGAGAATTGACTCATCATCTTATTCCGCATTTTTGACAACAAATTGTGATCTTTTAAGAAAATATACATAAATTAGATGTGTTTACAACAATTTATTACGTTTAATTTCGTATAAAACACTAAATAAATAAACAAAATAATAAAATTGGGGACGTAGGCAACCATTTTTACGACCTGTTTTCCTGTCTAGCGGGTTGCATAACATTGCAACAAATAACTCAATATCAGAGACTTTCGCACTTTTTAGCACAAATTATGACTTTTTAATAATTTTCAGGTAAAACCAAAATATTTGCAATAATTCATTACGTTTAATTTCGTATAAATTAACTAAATAAACAAAATGATGAAATTAGAAGTGTAGGCAACCAGTATTACGTGTCCAGCGGGTCGCATAAAATTATAAGAAAATGATTGTCTGAATCAAAAGCTTTTACATTTTTGACCGCAAATTATAACCTTTTAATAAATTTCGGTTAAAACAAAAATATCTACAATAAATTATTATGTTTAATTTTATTTAAAACATTAAAGAAATGTCAGGTAGGCAACCAGTATTACAATGCAGCTATCGGGTTGTATACTATTGCAAGAAAATGGTTGGCAGTGTCTCAGAGACGGACTGCCAATTTTGGTGGCCCTGAGGCGCTACACTTCTTTGATTTTATATTATGATCAAGTTTAAAACAAATTTTCAATTTTTCCGACAAAATTTAATTTGAAAAATATTTTTGAAATGTTTAAACAGAGCCGGACTCAGTTTACTAGATTTATTGTGACAGCTTATAGTTTTTTTACCCTTTTTGTTTATAGTCGATTATTACACAATAGCTTTAAAATAAAATATAATTAATAATGAATTATAGTGTAGTAACAGCTTACAGTTTTACCCTTGTTATCACATTATTTAGTAAAAGTACAAATGTGGTAGTCATTTTAAGTCATTTTCTTGTCATTTCGGTGTCATTCTAGGTCATTTTGTAGTCTGTTTTTAGCCAATGCTTTCTCAAGTTGTTTTGTCGTAATTTTTAGTTATTCTAAGTCATTTTAGACTAACATTTAAGTCATTTTTAACAGATATCGTAGGCTTAACCGATATAAAATTACGTACTTTGTCATAGTATAAGCATAAACGTGTTTTTTTGTCATGATTTTAAGTCATTTTTTAGTCATTATTTTGTAATTTGTAGTCATTTTGTGGTATTTTAAGTTATTTCATCATTATTTTAGGTTATTTTTAGTCATTCTAAGTCATTTTGTAGTAATTCTTATGCGATTTTTGAGTCATTCTTAACAATTACCGTAGGCTTTACGTTTTAAGGCACTTTGCAGCGATTTTTAGTCGCTTTTAAGTAATTTTAAGTCATTTTGTAGCAATTTTGAGTTCACTTTCGGCGCAGTACAGTACAGAGATTGGCCGTGTTCATGTCGAGCTCTGAATTGAAGTGTTTATATTGTAGTAATAAGGCCCTAAGAGGGCCCAAATGTGTAAAATGTAGTCGCATATTCCATCCTGGATGTGTAGATCGCCTTAAGTTATCTTTTGTTACCGACGATGATGTAATTTGTTGTGACAAAAATATTAATTCTGTGAGTCCCTCGTCTGATACTCTACAGAATGAAGCTGCAGCAGTCAAGGATGATATCCAGGATAATTCATTCATTCGAGGCCGAGAGTTTTACAACATAATCAAAGACGTCATGGAAGAAAAAACAGCTGTTCTTATGATGAAAATTTGTGATCTTGAGCAGGAAGTTAAAGATCTAAAGGCAAGTAATATTGATCTTGTTAAACTATTGTGCAATATGAATAAGAATGATAATATATCAAACGCATTGAAGGTACCGCATGTGCCTTCTTTTTCATCGATAACCGGTCCGAGTCCTCCGAAAAAGATATCAGCTGTGCACGACAAAAAAGCAGATAATTCACGATCAGATGATTTTATTTCAAATGAATGTAATTTTTCAATGCAACGTGTTACCGCTGCCAAAATTAATCGTCCGGAATCGTTACCTACGAAACAACCTGCAAACGCCTGGAAGGTACCGCGTGCGTCTTCTTTTTCACCGATAACCGATCCGATTTCTCCGAAAATGAAATCAGCTGAGCACGACAAAAAAGCAGGGAATTCACGATCAGTTGATTTTGTCTCAAAGGAAAGTAATTTTTCAATGCAACATATTTCTGAAAACAACAGTGGTGATTTAAATGATAACAACAGCGGTTATATTGAAGTAAAATCAAGAAAAAAAAAGCAACACATCGTACGCGGTAAAATAAAGCCAAATGAAAATTCGTCGTTAAAAGCAGCACCTCGTAAAGCGTACATTTATGTAGGAAATGCTTCCCTAAGTACTACATGTCAAGATTTGGAGGAATATTTGCAATCTCAGTTTTCAGGAAAACAGTTTAAGATTGAGAAATTGCCTAAAAGGGACACAGCGAAAAGTGTGGCGTTTAAATTAGAAACCGATAGTAACTTCATGAATTCTTTATTGAATGAAGATTCGTGGCCTGAGGGACTAATCATTAAAAAATTTTATTTTTTACGACAAAATCAAAACCCTGCCGTGGTAAATGGAACTACCAATCTACAAAATTTGACAACATAAATTACACGATTCCAAATTTTAAATTAAATTTTACAGGTGTTTCTATTACCAAATTTAAAATGGAATCCAGAACTATTCTTAATTGTTAAATGTTAAAATGTAATCACTTCTTACTGTACTTTATTATTTTTACTATTGTTACCTTATGTCTTATTCTTTTGTATCCATGTATATTGCTTATTGGCGTAAATAAATTATTATTATTATTATTATTTTAAGTTATTTTGTAGAAATTTTTAGTCATTTTTTAGTTATTTTTGGTAGTTTTCTGTTGTTTTAAGTCATTTTTAGTCAACTTGTAGTAATTTTCAATCATTTTTGGGTAATTTTTATTTATTTTAAGTCATTTTTGACAGTTGCATTAGACTTTGCTTGTCTTATTATGTCGACTTTTTCACATTCTCAGTCAATTTTTAGTCATTTTATACTAATTGTAGTCATATTTAGTAACTTTTTGATATTTTGTAGTTATTTTTAACAGTTTCAGAAGACTTTACAGATATAAGATTAGGTCTTTTATTAATGCCCATATTATAGTTATTTATAGAAATTTTGCAGTATTTTTTTCGACTTTTCAAAACTAAGAAAGAGCTCTATTACCAACATTTTATTACTTAGTAAAAGTTCAAACGCAGTGGTCATTTTAAGTTATTTTTAGACATTTTGTTGTAATTTTGAGTTATTTTAAATCATTTTTGTTCACTTTCTAGTAAGTTTTGAGCCATTTTATAGTTATTTTTGTCAGTTTTCAGTTATTTAAGTCATTTTTAGTCATTCTGTAGAAATTTTTAATCACTTTTAATGATTTTAAAGCATTTTTAACAGTTAGATTAGACTTTACAAATATAAAACTACGTGCTTTATTGTGGCGACTTTTCACATTTTGAGTCAATTTTAGGCATTTAATAGTCATTATTAATCATTTTATACCACTTTTTAGTCATGTTTAGTATTTTTTTGTTATTTTGTAGTTATTTTTAACAGTTTCAGTAGGGTTTCAAGATATAAAATTATTTCCTTTATTATGCCGATATTTTAGTCGTTTTGAAGTCATTTTGTTGCAATTTTTAATCATTTTTGAGTCATTTTTAAGTCATTTTGTAGTCCTTTTTGAATTATTTTTAACAGTTACAGTAGACTGATAATATTACAAATTTTATTATTCCGACTTTTACCCATTATTTAGTAAAATCAGAAACTTGGTAGTCATTTTTTGACATTCTGTGGTTATTTTTAGCCATTTTATAATAATATTTAAGACTTTATAACTATAACATTTTCGTAATTATCCTTGACAAACAGAGGTATTATTATTTAGTAAAAGTGTAAACGTGGAGGCCATTTTAAGTCATTAAGAGGGCGCCTGAGATATGCGAATTCGGTAGATGGCGAACGTGTTGTTGTGCAAACTGATATAAGGGTTCCCTGGGGGGCCAATCCTTCGACAACAACAAACATTACAAAAGAGAAAGTGAGGCAGCTTACAGATAAAGATTCAATGCTTGTCTCGGCGGTTTTTTAACGAACGTTCTTTCCGATTAACTCGGTAAATAGTGTCCAAAGTCGATACTTTTTGGGAATTTCACCACTACAGATGTACATAAAAAACCTTCAGAGTGAACAGCTCATTGTGGACAATGCATTCGTAAAAAAAATTCGTGCAAAAATGTTACCATTCCTTCAGGATTAGCCCCAAACGTATTCATGACGTATTAAGCATAAAAAAAATGTTATAAAAAATGTCAAACCGAGGTAAAGGTCAGTGAACGGACTGAACGAAAAGTTTGGTTACTGTCTGATAGATGGCGCTTTCGGCTTTAAGAACATAAATAAAGAAATGTCAAATCTGTCAAATTTCTGTAATAAACATTGATTTACATATCTTACTATTTCTCAATAAAGTGGTCATATAAACAATACCTGCAAATAATATTGTGTAATATGTTTATTTATTTATTCCAGTTTAACGTTAACGTGTCTCATCGAACAATTGAGGTTATGTTGTTGTTTAACGGATTGTTGCTAACTTTTTTTTTTGACTGTAAAATTTAATACGTAGGAAATTAAACAGTCCATGTGATGTATTATTAAAATCGTAAGTAAAATATTAACAAACAGTATTACACTATTCTTGTGTAAGGTACTCTTTTCTTTAATGCTCAAATGAGAATATTATATTATAACCCGGATTTGCCAATTGAAAGCTGCTCCAGTAACCAGTACATACCTAACAAGATGTATGCACATCCCTTGGCCTGGTATAGCAATGTGCAAAAGCTGTGTTGTAGGTATGTAAAATACTGTACTTTATTAGTACTAAAAATATTGTGACAGCAGAAAGGATGGGCATTATTATGTATCAACCTAAGAATGAGTGGCAACAAATGAAGCTACATAAGTTCTACTCATTGTCTTGGTGTTTTCATGTGAAAAATATTTTCCTTCAAAAACGACCTATAGTTTAAAACGAATTAATTTTCAAACAGTGCTATATTTGTATGTATTTTATCTACTAAAAACTTTTACAACCATCCTTTATTACTAAGTAAGTGAAAGTCGAGTACAACAGATCACACTTTAAAACGATCCCTGCGTGGAACAGTGTCAAAAATCCTAATATCTCTTATTCGAAAGAATAAGTTTGTAAATAGTTGTGGTAAGCTCTCATTACGCTATACTAGTAAGGGATGATTATAAAATTTTATAGCGGCCAAAGGACGCACAGATATACTCTACATTCTTTTTGAGAAAAAGATTAATAAATGATAACAACAAACAATAATTGTAAAGTAATTTATTTTATCTTACAAAGGATATGAAATGTTATGGTAGTTGGTATTATTATTAAACAGTATCGCACTAAACCACTGTTATTTACTATCTGCAAACGATCAAATAAATTACACCATTTATTAAAAAGAAATTTTGAAATATGAATTAAATATTGTTATAGCTATTTCACTAAAATTGGTAATTTATAGTTATTTTGAAGGGGTATTAAAACCTACTATGAAAATGAAACTAGTATGAATTATAATTAAATCACAATGTTGTCCTGGTCTTATCTGTACTTACTTCAAACCACCCACTCTTCTTTGTCTTTTTATGTCTTATCATTTATCATTATGACATTAAAAGAAACTACATAAATGATAATTATTATACAGTGAGCGGCAAAAGTATAGAACATCTAAAATAACTTCAAAACTATTGATTTTTAAAAAAATCGTTCGAACAGGTCAATTTTATTTTTAAAATGCGTATTTGTAAAAAAAAATTATACAGAGTGTTTTAAAAATGCGATACTGACATCAACTTTGGTTTTTTAAATGGCACTTTATATTTTTTTATTGCATTTTTGGATTCTATAGCAGATTCTAGACATATTTTATATACGATGTCTAAGAAAAAATGCTATTACTATTGAATTTTTTTTATTATTAACGGAGATTTGACTAATTGGGAAAAATTAAAATAAAAGAACATTTCAGCTGACGTTTCGGTTCTTCACTGCAACCTTTTTCAAAGCTTGCAGTTTGCAGGCAGCAAAGTTGGAGTAAAGAACCGAAACGTCAACTAAAATGTTCATTTAATTTAATTTCTCCCAATCAGTCCAATGCCCGATAATAAAAAAAAAAATTCAATAAAAAAGTTTGGACTATTCTTTGAGTTTCTGTTATGTGTCCCATTAATAATACGCATTTTTTTAAAATTGAAGTGTCAATTATTGTTTTCAACAAATTTTCAATTGTCACTATATTTTAAACTGTCAAGAAGTCATAGGGTACGGTACCAGATTTTAACAGTGAGTTCAATAATAATATTATGTTTTTATTTTATTCCAACTTTTAATAACTTAAAGATAGACATCTTACTGTCAAAAAATTATTGGGTGGTAATTGAAACAATTAACTCAAGAAAAAATTGAGTGTTTAAATTTTTGTTTTTTTTAACCGTTAATATTTCGAAAATAGTTAAAGATAGGTTAAGACTTTATACACAAAATATGTTTAGAATTTGTCATATAATTTAAAAATGCAATATAAAATATAGGATGCCATTTAAAAATACAAAGTTGACGTCGATATCTCATTTTTGGGATATACAGGTTGAGTCTGAAAAATAAAAAATAGATCTTACAAAACAAAGAAATTTTATTGTTTTTTCGAGTTATCTAAAAAAATTTTAAAATATTTTTTGCACAAAATAATACTTTCACATCTTTTCTTTTAGAATAATGTTAAAAATTGGAAATATTTTAGATTTTTTTGACCAAATTAATTAATATTTATTAGAAGGAATATTAGAAAAATTCTGAAAAAATTCACCTGTGTAGCGCAAAAAACAGTGTTTTTAATGACAAACCTTGAAGTTGATGTGATAACTAGTTTTTGAGAAAAGTTGAAAAACACTTTTAGCAGACTCACCCTGTATATTAGAATATATATTTTTTTCATATTATGTAAAATAATATAATTTTGTCATGCAAATATTACTTTAGTTATCCAACTTTTTAAAATTATTGTCAAAAAGTATAAGTATCTAGTAATTTTTCTCAAAAAAAATTTAAAACACAGGACATGTCCGTTTCCTACAATAATAATTGTAAAATTAAACTTTCATTAAAAATTTTCATGTAATAAGTTTTAAACAACAAAGGTATTTCTTTCTGGAAAGAGGTTTGTGCAAATTGAAAATAAAAAAAATATGTCTAATAATTTGCATAATAATAAGGAACGATACAAAAGTCCTGAAAGCTCAATAAACTATGGAAAAAAGAGCAAGATACAGTAATCATGTTTGAGGATTATGCGTCTTTTAGAATACCAGAAGCATCTCAGAAGGTATCAGAAATGAATTTCATTTTTTTTAATGTTGGTTTGCTCCTGAAAACTAACTTTAATATGTTCATATTGTAACTGTTGCTGACTATATTTCTAGCACAAAACACAGATTAGTTACCTTATTTTCTAACAGAATTTCGCACAATAATTTCTGACATGTAAGATGACACTAATAATTAATTGGAAAAAACCAAACCTCATTTTCGTCTAAGCCTGCTTTGATTCCATGGCTTTTGGGTCGCTCTTTATATAATTGTTAAAAATTTTTTAATAGGTACTGCAAAAATTGTAAATTATAAACAATTATATAATTTTATATAAAATAATATGATTGTGAGCTTGCGAATTATTTTAAATAATTTTGATCATAGTTAAATGCAATGGTTCATTCATGAGAGAAATTCGCTGTTTGGCAATGTTTGACAGATTAAAAATCGCACGCTATCGAAGCGGCAGAACTACGGCCACGGCGTATAAATCCTTATCAGTTAGCACAGTTTTTTGTACCAAAAAATATTTTATATTATTACTTATTAATCTATCAGCGCCACCAAGAAGACAATAGCAAAACTATGCCTGCGTCTTATCAGACAAGGTTGACCTTGGGTCTGTCAGGCCCGGTCTTAACTCAATCAACAACGATAAAACCAGAAAAAAAAAGTTTTTTCTTGTAATTACAGAAATCTGTAATAAAATTCAGACAATTGGCACAGTTTTTTCCAAGCAAATAACTCAAAATTTTGAGTTTTGATTTCACTTTTTGACCTTTTTATCGCCTTCAAAGGCATTCCAATGTCGTGCGCTCTCACTCGATCGTCTCCATAGCTACAATTGATCGTCACAAATGTACACAAAAATCAGTAAAAATGCACCAAATTTTCGTTTTCTTTTTTCTAAGACTGTGTTATTGCAAATATCTGGAAGGTGAAATCAGCACAAGTGATGTAATAATAATTTACGCCCTTTAAAACGTCTACAAAAAATTTTTTTTCGTTTGTAGAATTGGGCTTTTCTCGCACGTTTCTGCTTTTTATCTGAAGAAGGCCAATTTGAGTACTTTCTTGAATTCAATGACGAACAAGGAAACCCAAATTTATTACTTTATTACGACACAGACGACCAATGGCCGGCAGTTTACAAAACAAACAAAAATTGTTACGAAAAAGAAGCGGTTTTACACGTCGAACAAAACCAAATAATTAACCTAACTACAACAAATCGGTATCTTCAGGAATTATCAGGTTGTACAGTTAAACCTAATATAGTTCCGCCAACATCTAAACCTGCAACAACGCTATTACCGAGGAAAACACCAAAAACACGTAAAACGACAACGCGGGGAACTACAGTAGCGTTACCAACACCAAGAACAACAACAACGACAGTTTTACCAACAACAACAACAGATGAGGATTTTAATTGGACAACAGTTGATTTAAAGAGCCAATGGGAGAATATTGAAGTCACGAAAGAACCAATCAGAAAACGCGCTCTGTTACCAACTTCTAGAACAACAACAGATGAGGTTTTTAATTGGACAACAGTCAATATAAAGAGCCAATGGGAGAACATCGAAGTTACGAAAGCACCAATCAAAAAACGCGCTCTTAAACCGCAACAAACCAATCAGATTCACTCCCGAATTTATTTATGTCACAACGCAAGGAAATTCCGGAGTGCTCGAGAACGTTGGTGGTTCATTGCTTTAAGTAATTGTAATGGAACGAGAGGAATTCATGTTAAATATAAAATTTTAATGACAAATGGACCACCAGGGGATTACTGGCATGAACATTTCTCAGCTGATGAATTCTGTAAATACCCCATTTTTAAAACACATCCACAATATATAAATGAGTCAGTATAGATAGCTGATAAAAAGTGAAAACTTGGCAAAAAGCCAGCATCATTTCAAGTTAAATGCGTAAGATGGAGCCACTAATTTTTGGATTTACTATAGGCAACTAATAATACACAATTTATATCTATAAGCCCATAGCTGTAAATAATATAATAAATAATAAAAAGACAAGAGTCAGACAAAGATTAAAATAATTTTTATCTTGGTCTGACTATTGTCTTTTGATTATTTAAATTATGTATTATTAGTTGCCTATAGTAAATCTAAAAATTGGTGGCTCCACCTTACACATTTAACTTAAAGATATGCTAGCTTTTTGACAGCATTTCAATTTTTATAAGCTGTCCATCTGATTCATTTCTATAGTGTGACTCGTCTAACATTCTTTTTCCAGATATTTTACCAATTTTAATGGCATTTTCAATAGCTTACTCGTTTCTAATGTTGGGAATAATCGTCTGTTCTATTGAATTAAAATCGCGCCAATTACTACACACAACTTATAAAATTTTTGTAGTTTCGACAATTTTTCAACTTTTTGGTATTATTCTCACGAGTGCATCTTATTTAAAATATGCAGTTAACGGAATTGGACCGGGAAAAGTCAAAAGAGCAGGTAAAAACATTTCCAGTTGTTTTACACATGTATTATTGGTTGCATAACTAGGAAGTGTGTTTATGGGAGCGTCTGAAACTTTGTACCTCCTACTTTTACTCCTATTGGCTAAAGGCTATACTATAACACGTGGACGTCTCCCATTGGCTGCAAGTGTTAAACTTACAATATTTATGTGTTTGTATGTTGTAACATACATTTCGATATTTATCTACGAAGCAAATGTTTTTGATCCTGGTGAAGTCCTGTATTTGTATGAATCACCAGCTGGATATGGACTTATCACGTTAAGGATTTTGGCGTGGTGTATGTTTGTTTATTCAACTGTTTTTACACTCAAACATTATCCCGAAAAGGTAAGGACACAACAAAAAAAAAATCGAAAATAAAAAAAAATTTTTAGTCGAATTTCTACTATCCTTTTAATGTTTGTGGTACAATATGGTTTATCGCAGGACCTGCATTTATCCTTTCAGCAAATTCCTACATTGATAAATGGATTCGTGAATCTGTTGTTTGTGCCGTTTTACAGTTTATAACATTTGGGGGTCATTTAACGTTTTTGGTAATTTTTCGGAACAAAAATATGATTTATTTATGTAGTTTTGTAGATTTTAACAATGCCTTCAGTGGCTAATAAAAATTTCCCTTATCACGTCCGAACCACCCAGATTGGTATAATGGAACTAACCGGAAATTCCGGTGCGAGTACAATCCAACAATTCGGGCACCACGTCTATGAACCCACAATCCGGGAACAAACCGTAATTGTACCTCTAACACGACGTACTGAGGAAATTTTTGAAGGAATGTACAATCAGCCGATACACAATATTCGAAGAGACAGTCTTAATGATCTAAATTCTAGGAATTTAGTTATGGAAAATGTCATTAACTGGTCTCTAGCGAGAAATATAGCAGCTTTGGAAGTTCCAAATTTAGAGAGACGAAGCAGTTTCGGTGAGATTTTGGCTTGAATTACCAAAAACTTAATTATTTTCTTTTCAGTTTCTGAAAACTCAGAATCTCGATCGGTTATAACCAGTAGGAGGTCGTCGACTCAACCGAATGGGTACGATGATTACGTCAGAGAAGTGCCGGTGCAGTTGTTTACGGTTAGTAAAATGGTCGCGGGGACTAATAATGGTACTCCCGAGACGAAAACTGTCTGATTTAAAGCTCGCACAAATTTTTTACTTTGTTGGGACTTTTTACAAGTTCGAAAATAAAGCAATAATAGAGATTGTGAGTTTTATTTCAACTTCCAATCCAGCGTTTTCTGTTACCACCATCGTAATCCGATTTTTATTTAATTAGGTTTTCACAAATTCACTGCGTTGCCTGAATTAACAAATTCCATCAAATTGGTAATATTAGAATTGAACAGTATTTTAGAAAAATTCCAACGTTAAAAGTCGCCTTCTTTGTTAACTTTCATGCAAGGTCACTCCTCGACCGGATGAATTTTTCTACCTGCCAGCCGTCAAACAAAAGAAAGCGATAAATCTCTGCTCCTGTGTTCACCTGCACAGGTATCCACATATAGAACCACACATCGAAAAGCTCTTTTTAATCCGAGTCTTTTCGTATAAATTTCATCTCGTAATTCCTACGGCAACCCTATCAAAAACCGCAATTAATTAACCAATTAACTCATCTCACGCATTTCTCGATAATTAAAACCGCGACATGCTCAATCTCGCTCTCATTTCGTCAGGTAGGCTTCTCACGACCTACCTCACATCACGCAGTCGTCTCGCATGTTGCGGATTAATTATTAAGCCGTTAATTGTGTTAATTAAGCTTCTTTCGTTCATATCTCATGAACGGGTTGTCGTTAAATTATGATTCAAACGTTGTTCAACTCCTTTTTCAATTTTTCAATATTTTCGCGATTCAATTAACTCGCGATTTTGATTCGGGCAGACAACCCCTCGATCTTTGCCGAACCTTTCAAAGGTGGCAAAATTCTCGCTTTAACCACCGTTTCGGCTCTTCGGCATTCAGTCGTGAGTGCGTGAGTCGGCAGTCGATTGCAAGTTCATGAAGATTAACGAACGTCTTCATCTGTGCTTCTTTCACTCGCACACCTCGCTCTCTCTCACTCTGCTCGTTCGCGCGCCACCTTGCGGAGTAACAGCGCATTACTTACTCGCATCACAGCGCCATCTCTCTTTCAACTCATTCAACCCTTTTTACTCTTTCTTTGTAGCTCGCTCGCCTGACAGTGCCGTTTTAAATTTAAATCTGTGTTTTATTCCCTTCGTTTTAATAATTTAATTATTCCCATTTTAATTAAATTTAATTTTCCAATCAAAACAAAATTGCACCGATAGCCGGACCGGTGACATTTCACATGACGTCATACGGTAGCCTTAAGACAACATTCCACGGACTTAGATATAAAGATATCTTTGTATCTAAGTCCGTACAACATTCTTGGTGATTCTTATAGAAAATATTTAAATTTTGGGAATTTTTTTTCACTTATTTAGCGAATGATCTCCAAATTATTATTTAAGGTGGCATAAAGTGCATCTAGAAGTCTAAAAATATTGTTAAAACTAAATTTCTTTCAACTGTTTTATGTAAATAAATAATTATTAAAAGAAAAACGTGGAAAATTTAAAAATTTACTGCCTTTCAGTGTTTGACGTATTTTTGATATATTTCTTTTCAAGATTTTGAAGAGTTTGATAAATAAGTTCCAGAGGTGGCTTTGTAACACTTGAGGTAAAATCGTGTAAGAAGAATTTGTTGCTAAAAGATGTTAAAACAATACATAAAAGATAAGTTAAAAAATCATAAATTTAAACAGAAATGAACAATTCTAAGAAAGTCATAAACTGTACATAAAGACTTACTTAAAGCATCTTCTTCTGCCACAACTGTTGGGTGGCGAATCCCCTCCTTCTGCTTCTTTAACCTATCTTTAATCCTGAAATTGGTGCTTCTTCTTCTGCCTTAAGTGGCGATTTATCCCTCTTCTTCTTTCGGACCTACCTTTAATCCAGATTTCTAGTGATGCTCTTGAAACCTATTATTTTAAAGGTAGGGAAAAGGATAAACAGAACAAAAATAAATTTATGTATATGTATCTTTAGCGCTATACGAAACAAATATATATTTCTATTAAAACGTCTAATGCGGAAATAAACAAATAAATTTCAAGAAAAAATATTAAAATTTAATTGAATTTTAAAAAGTGTAATTTTAAATCGGCCTATTCTCGTTATTAAGATACAATATTTAAAGATAAAAAAGTTTTGTAAGTGTCTTGTTTAATTATTGTTTGATGTTTCGTTTTCTGTTACTCCTAACTAATGAGGAAAAAATCGAAAAAAATTGTTGAATTCTCTTTTAGCTTATTTTGAAAATTTTGCAAAATAATGTTAAAATTCGCATGCTAAAAAAGATATTAATAGAAAAAAAATCTGACCTTGAAGTAGAGAAGGCGTTATTCATGCATACTCTGGACAGTCTGGACTACTCTGGAGTAGGTCATTTCAAGAACATCACCTAAAACTGAAAAACATATTAATAAAAACACAAAACAACAAATCTCTGTTTCCGTTGAATAACTTCATATTAAATAAAAATACAAAACAACAAATCTCTGTTTCCGTTAAATAACTTCATCAGTTACTATTAACAAGATTTCATCAAGTTTAATTTAAATAATTGGATTTTACACAACTATTAAAATGTTAAAACCAGAAATAATGTTTTCTAAATTATTTTCTATAACCTAAAAATCTGAAACAGAATAAGTCGATTGAAGAACAGGAGATAAACAATTTTATAACAAAATAATATTACAATAATCAAGTCTTAATTTAAAGAAACCGATATGTGGCGAATCCTTCCTTCTGCTTCTTTCGGACCTACCTTTAATCCGGATTTCCAGCGATGTCCTTGAAACCTATCCCCTAAACGATTTAAAGTTTATTTTTTTTACAAAAGAGGGGTAGAAAGGGACGTTAAATAAAACGCGTGAACTTATTATTAGATCAATTAAAAATCGAAATAATATCTAAAATTGTTTATCTCTGTGTTGTGTTTAAATTTGATGATACAAAAATGTGGTTGTTTAAACAAAATTGTGATATTTTCCGTATAATAATTAACAATAAATAAAAATACGCAGCTTTAGAGCGGCTGCGATGCGTCCTCTTCGAGAGCTGGTGCTCGACTGATTCAACACAAAGGAAAATATCGATAAATATGCAAATGACAACAAAAAATCTTTATTATATCACCGAATGTCGAACTCTCTTTGTGTTTTTGAGTACTGAATCATCGTATTATGTAAACAATTAGTTCAAATAATAAATCAAAAATGTATTTAAATATTTTTAATTTATATTTAATCACGAAAATAGCGCCAATAAGACAATAATTAATTTTATTTAAACAAATAAGACTAAACATTGTTTTAAACAGTTACATTATTACTAATTGAAAACTGAGGTCAAAAATCTCATATCCACATTTTACACAATCACAAAAAAAACTGTTTACATTTTCTAAAATCTACGTTTATATATAGGGAGTCAAAATTTTATTTCTATTGCAAGCCCCCTTTTCCCCTAGTTGTACAAATGAAGTAGGCTCTTGTCAAAGGAACGTAAAAAGGAACTTGCAATAAAAATAATATTGGGGCACCCTATATATAAACTAAAACTTGTAATAGAAATTAAATTTGAACACTCTGTATATACACTGAGACTTGAGAAAATGTAAACAGCTTTTTTGTGATGGCGTAAAATGTTGACAAGAGATTTATGACCTCAGTTTTTAATTAGTAATGACGTAGCTGTTTAAGACAATGTTTAGTCTCATTTGTTTAAATAAAATTAAATGTTGTTTATTTGGCACTATTTTCATGAATAAATATAAATTAAATTACATCGCGAAACATTTTGTTTAAATACTTAAATATTTAAATATATTTTTGATTTATTATTATGATGATTTATCACACAAAGACACAAAGAGAGTTCGACATTCGGTGATGTAATAGAATTTTTTGTTGTCTTTTGCATATTTATCGATATTTTTCATTGTTTTGAATCAGTCGAGCACCAGCTCTCGAACAGGGCGCATCGGAGCCGTTTTAAAGTTGCGTATTTTTATTTATTATTAATTTTAAACGGAATTTATCGCGATTTTGTTTAAATAAATACATTTTTGCGTGTTCAAATTACAAAATAACACAGAGATAAACAATTTTTGATTTCTATTATAATTATTTTTAATTAATGTAATAGTAAATTCACGCGTTTTATTTAAAGTCTCTTTCCACCCCTCTTTTGTAAAAATAAATAAACGATTTAAAGTAAATTACTTTTGTTTTATTGGAGTTTGGGGGGTAGGTTCCAAGGATATAGCTGAAAATCCGGATTAAAGGTAGGTCCGAAAGAAGCAGAAGGAGGGATTCGCCACCTATCAGTTGCTTTAAATTAAAACAGATTATTGTAATAGTCTTTTCTTATAAAATTGTTTATCTCTGTCCTTCAATCCACTTATTCTGTTTCAGATTATTTAATTAGAGAAAATAACTTGTAAAAACAAATTTTTTCTTATTTTAACGTTTAAACAGTTGTGTAAAATTAAATTATTTAAAACAATCCTAATGAAATTTTGTTAATAGTAACTGATGAAGTTATTTAACGGAAACAGAGATTTGTTTTGTATTTTTATTAGTTTGTTTTTCATTTTTAGGTGACGTTCTTAAAATGACCTACTCCAGAGCAGTCCAGACTGTCCAGAGTATGCATCAATAACGCCTTCCCTACTTCAAGGTCAGATTTTTTTTATTAACATCTTTTTTAGCATGCGAATTTTAACATTATTTTGCAAAATTTTCAAAATAAGCTAAAAGAGAATTCAACAATTTTTTTCGATTTTTTCTTCATTAGTTAGGAGTAACAGAAAACGAAACATCAAACAGTAATTAAACAAGACACTTACAAAACTTTTTTATCTTTAAATATTGTATGTTAATAACGAGAATAGGCCGATTTAAAATTACACTTTTTTAAATTCAACTAAATTTTAATATTTTTTCTTGAAATTTATTTGTTTATTTCCGCATTAGACGTTTTAATAGAAATATATAGCGCTAAAGATACATATACATAAATTTATTTTTGTCTGTTTGTACTTTTCCTTACCTTTAAAATAATAGGTTTCAAGGACATCATTAAAAATCTGGATTAAAGGTAGGTCCGAAAGAAGAAGAGGGATAAATCGCCACATAAGGCAGAAGAAGAAGCACCAATTTCAGGATTAAAGGTAGGTTCGAAAGAAGCAGAAGGAGGGGATTCGCCACCCAACAGTTGTGGCAGAAGAAGATGCTATAAGTAAGTCTTTATGTACAATGTTAATGACTTTGTTAGAATTGTTCATTTCTGTTTAAATTTATAATTTTTTAATTCATCTTTTATGTATTGTTTTAACAACTTTAGCAACAAATTATTCTTACACGATTTTACCTCAAGTGTTACAAAGCCACCTCTGGAACTCATTTATCAAACTCTTCAAAATCGTGAAAAGAAATATATCAAAAATACGTCAAACACAGAAAGACAGTAAATTTTTAAATTTTCCACGTTTTTCTTTTAATAATTATTTATTTACATAAAACAGTTGAAAGGAATTTAGTTTTAACAATATTTTTAAATAGACTTCGAGATGCACTTTATGCCACCTTAAATAATAATTTGAATATCATTCGCTAAATAAGTGAAAAAAATTCCCAAAGTTTCTTGGACATAAGTAAACCATGTCCTGAAGCTGATATATGACGTCATTTGTAAAAGCCTAATTACTACATTTTAATAGAAATGACACTTGAGATCTATTTTCGTTATATTTTGCAGTCAAAAAAGTAAAAATCTTGTTACTTTTAATATTAAGAGCCTTAAATTTAAATTTCCTGCTCGTTACAGGTGGCGCTATTTTATTAAAACACGTGACTTTAGCCACTGCCAGTCATAAATTTCATTCAAGAAGCTTAGATTTTACAACAATCGCTCAATTTTAACAGAAATTACAGATTTGCTGTATATTTCTGTTACATTTTACAATCAAAAAGTTAAGAATCTTGCAAATTTTAATAAAAAATGCGTCAGTTTTCAAGTTCCCGCTTGTTATAGATGGCGCTGTCGTGTAAAAACATGTTACTTTAGCCACTGCCAGTTATAAATTTCATTTAAGAAACTTAAATTTTGTAACAATCGCTCCATTTTAACAAAAATTATCAGTCTTTTTGTTAAATTTTGCAACCGAAAAAGTAAAAATCTTGCTACTTTTAGTATCAAACATGTTAAATTTGAATTTCCCGCTTGTTATGCATGGCGCAGTTCTGCTAAATCGTGTGATTTCAACCACTGCCACTCATAAATTTCAAAAACATATCTCGCATAATTTATTGTTATTATGTAATGTATGAATAGCTCATAAATAAATCCGACTATTGACGCCATTTTTTTTGTCTTGTATGTAAAAACGGCAGGTTACGTATTTATTTCATTAGTTATCAGACCTCTTTTCAGTCAGTCTGATCGTAATGTTTAAACGAGACGGATCGGACTCAATAGCTGTGATTGCAGGTATAGTTTTATTTCAAAACCTAACCCGTAACATGACGTTTTCTTAGTTTACCTGTTACATTATTTTAATTTGCTATAAAATTCTTTATTGTAAAATCACCAAAAGAAGAAAGTTGTAAGTAAATACAACATTTTATTTTCCCACAGCCTTTCAGTCAATCACTTTAACTCGAAAAACAACTTTCTGGTCAAGTCCAATATAAGAATCACTCATAAAGTAACTTGAATATTTGTAAACACCTAAAAAAAATTTTTTAAATAAAATTTAAGACAAAATCTAATTTACCTCTTTCTTCCGGAATTTCAAATTGCACTTCCAAACTTTTATTTCTTTTAACTGCAAACCGTTGCATCCTTAATAAATCATCATCTTTTGCCACAACAAAAAACCAAGACTCTTCTTTCTGTTTACTAAACTTCCTACTATACACACTTAAATTCCCACCATCTCTCATAACCTCAAATTCAAATACAACACGTTCTCCTGTTCTAACCTCAAAACAAATCTCGTCCTGTTCAACTTTCCCATAAATTATTTGATTACTGCCATCTTTAATCATCCATCTCACATCAAGTATCGGTATTCTTTCTAACACTTTCAGTACTTCCCCGGATTTTTCCCGCCCAAATTCATCTTCAAACAATTGAACCACCATTTTCTTATTCTGACGTAGCGCCATTTTTAAATGTGGAACACTCAAATTCGGGAATTTCCGTTGAAGCGAGTCACGTGACTGTTGCGTTACATACGGAAGCATAAAAACACTCTCAACATTAATCATTAAGCCTTGAATTAACATTTGTGACATATAAATCAACTTTAAAGTCGAATCCAGCCAACTTTTATACGACGTTAAGCTAATCATAGCTTGTAAAATACGAATAACTTGATCAAAAACAGTTTTTAAATCAACAACATATTCTTGATTTGGTAGTTTTTTATCACTTAAATAACATTTTATTAAAAGTAAGACTTTGAGGTGTGGCGAATCTAAATTATGGCGAGTTTTCATATTTAAATCAATTAATAAATGTCTGAAATATATTATTTAAGAGAAGTTAAGTGACTTATACTCCATTTTTTATTTATTTGCCGTTGTCTGTCTTTTTTCAAGACACTGTTGTACATGTTGCTATCTCATATAGATTATATGTGTTGAACAGAGACAGACAAGGGTATTAAATTAAAAAATGGAGTAGAACTGAGTTACCGATTAATTTTATCTTCGTTATGTCTAACTGGAAACAAAGAATACTCCTCAACTTGACATATATGTGTCAATAATTCATCAAAAGATGAGTCACGTGACACATTCTGATCGAGATATAACAGTGTTTTACACGATAAATAGTACTGAGCTGCAAGTCGACCCAAAAAAGTACTTTCATAGAAATCTTGTACCTCCTAGAAAAGTGTTCATTACATCACTAGTTACGTAATAAAATAATATTATTACTTCATTTCGAATTAAAATACATTGAATTTGTTGTAAATTTAACGCAACTGAATCTGCTAACTCTTGTAAATATCCATTTGGATTATTTGTATCTTCCATTTTATAATAAGTCGGATTAACTAAAAGTCTTCGAAAAAAAAATGTCGAACATATAAAATCAATTAATTGTGTACGACACGTAACTGTACCATTTGCAATTTCAGCATTAACATGTTCTGGTAATACTTGTAATAAATTTGATTCAACTGGAAATGGTTCAAAGAGAAATTTCCGATAGAAATTTTTTTTACTTTCTTGTACAAAAACACAAGCAACACCACTTGTATCAAATTGTGGACGACCAGCACGTCCCATCATTTGTAAAACATCAGTTACAGGCATATCAATGTAACGTTTTGTAGCACCATCGTAATATTCAGTACCTTTGACTATAACTAAGTGAGCTGGAAAATTAACACCCCATGCAAGGGTTGCTGTAGCTACCAAAACTTGGATTTTCTGAGAGACAAACAACTCTTCAACGATTTTTCGGTCATTATCTTGAAGACCAGCATGGTGGATACCTAAATAGAAATTTAAATAGTCATCCGTTATAAAATTTCAGGTGTTTAAGAGACCACCCTGTATATGTTTATAGACGAACACTATCTCTACTCATACACAGACACAAACTATAGAAAATTGTATGTTTTTCGCATTTTTCCCATCCAAAAAGATGGGTGGCGAATCCTCTTCTTCTGCTTCTTTCAAGTAAAAAAATTGTTTTACATATTTTTGTGTCATAATTAGATACGCCTAGAGCTAAAATTTTGATTCAGCTTACATTAAAAATAAAAAAATTATGTTTTTGAGCATGTGATAAGAGGCAAGAACTGATAAACACATATAAAGAGTGTTCTACTTAAAGTACTCTAAAATTTTGTATATTATCTTACCAATTCCGAAGAGAAGTAAGTAGCTAAGATCAGAATCGGAGATCATCGCTCGAAAATTTTCGATTTCTTCTTGTGAACAATGTAGCCACTGTTTCGGATTGGTATCACTGAGTAAACACTTAATAAGATCATACGATGTGATTCGTGTTTGTTTTCGTGACGATACAAAAATCAAAGTTGGACTTTCAGGTGCATATTGACAGATTGCTTGATACGCTGGTCTATTCATTGTTGCCATTCTAGGACAGTAATTTTTCGCTGAAAATCCTTTAAGATGAATTTCAAGTGGTACAGGCCGTACTGATGAACTAAAATTATATAATCCTTTCTTATCAATTCCTAACCAATTTGCAAGATCTCCAGCATTTGCCATTGCTGTTGAAAGTCCAACAATACGAACTTTAGCATTTTTAATACTATTAATATAGTTCATTCGTGAAACAATTACTTCAAGAACAGGACCACGTTCTTCAGCAAGTAAATGAATTTCATCAATAATTATCAAACCGACTTGTTTAACGAAATCTTTTTGAAGCCAATTACGACTCATTCCGTCCCATTTTTCAGGTGTTGTTATTATAATATCAGCTGAAGCGATTAGAGAAGAACGTGGAGTTATATCACCGGTCACTTCTACGACTTTTTTAGAGATTTTTGCAAATTTTTGTGACCAGTCAAGGACACGCTCACGAACAAGAGCCTTCATTGGAGCGATGTACACCACCTACACACAATAAAATGTCTCGTTAATTATTTTACAGCGTAAAAATGCCTCAATTAAGAGAATTTCAAAATTTGAAAAGACACAGGACGATCACAAGGTCAGACTAAATTTTGTTAAATAATTATCGAAAAACCAGTTTGGAACATTCTAAATTTTATCTCAAAAAATTGCAGTTTCCTTTTGAAGGTACAGTCGAACTTCGATAACTCGAACAAGTTAGCCCCCCAAAAAAATCGAGTAATCAAGATATTTGACTTGTCTAAGAAGTAAAACAAGAAATTTACTTGTTTCCTGGCATAAATTTAGTTCGAGTTATTGAAGTTCCACTGTATTTACCATTGACCCTAGATGACGTCACTAAAACATAAAAAAAACATTTATAAAGTTCCCGTCGCTTGGTTACAGTAAAAGAAGCTCTAAAATACTCTAGCTTTTTAAATATTATTTAAACATTATCTTAGATTTTAAGAAAGGCATCAATTTAAAAAAATTCAGACCACTGATGACGTCACACCAAGAAAGAAAACCTTATATTTTGTAAACGGCTGGCCCAAATGCACTCAACAAAAAACTATTCTTTTTGTTTATATTTTTTCTATGTACAGTGCAATCTCTTGTAGCGAACATTTTAACTCCGCCTGTTTCGTAAGTACAGTGGAACCTCTTTACGCCGACTTACCTTCAACTCAGGCCGTTTTTCAAATAATCTCAAAATACAAATTTCCGATACAATTGTCTTTCCTGAACCTGTCGGAGCTCCCAGTAACACATTCGAATCACTATTGTAACAACAGTGAAACACTTGACTTTGTACTGCATTAAAATGTGTAAAATTGTACAAATTCTCAAATTTTTGATTATGTAAAGCTGTTTTTGGTAAAGGTCTGACACTTAAAAATTTCGTCTGAACTGTATAACTCGGAAGTAGATGTAATTTATCTAAATCAATTCTGTATGATGTTTCAGCATCTATAAAAAAAATTATAAGGGCGCCATCTAGTAATAACTCAGCTGACTTACACATATATTTACTATTAATCACTGTAACAAAATATTCATTTGAATGTGGTTTTTGTAAAGGTACAGTAAAAATTAGTTCAACTGGTTCTTTCGTGATTACGAGTTTTTTCGTAATTATAAATGATTCAAAATGGTAGATTGAGTCATTAAGTGGATCTTCAACCCAAGCATAGTAGTGTTGCACATTACCATGAATACTAGTATCCCAACTGAAGTTAGCATTAATCAATAATTGAATCCGTATAACGCCTTCTGTGATTGGTTTAACTGTTACATCAAGATTAACACGAGGAAAAGCTTTACAAAAATGATAAACTCGACTAGCTAAATGTCGATTTCTAATTAAATCCATAATTTCACGTTCGGTCATATCTTGTAGTTCTTCAATTGGTATATGTTGTAAAACATCAAGTGCTTTATAACCTTTAACCTCTAATTCTTTAAATTGAAGTAAAGGTTGTCGATGTGACCAGATTTGTTGTTCAACCATTTGTGCAACTTGAAGACATCTATAGATTTGTAAAGCAAAATTTTTATCAACTGCTATTTCAAATAAAGCACGAGCCAATCGTGTCACACTTTGCATTATAAATTCACAATCAGAAACCAATGAGGAGACACGTATTTTAGCACGTGATATATTAGCTTGGATCAGAACCAAAACTTTAAAAACAACAGCACTTGGATCTAGATTGAAATCAAACTGACTGTATTCCTCATGAAGTCTGTCAAGTTCATCTAATTCATCATTTCTAACCTGAATGTGTAAAAACTCAGATGCGTTACTGATTAAATGAAGAATATCAGCTTCAAGCATTGTACGTTCAAAATGATCATGAAAATATCTCATTGTTTCATAAGATATATAGTAAAAACTTGCAATTCGTCCATAGTTTGTCGGCCGAAGTTCCCCTAAACTTGTATTAAATCGGATCATTTTTGCATTTTCAAGCGTTGTTGCCGCATCGTACAATTTACGTTCTAAATACTGAAAAAGTTTCTCAGTTTCCTACAACAAAAAACTTTAAAAAAAAAAACTTTGTCTAGGTCATTGTCAACAAACCCAAATTTCTGTAAATGTCAGTCCATAAACAAGTGGATTTTTTTTAATCCGACAATAAACAAAAGTATTAGTAAGCCATTCCATGGCTTCCTTCAAATTCGAAACTGTTCCTAAGACAATTTCAGCGTTTAAATGATCAGGTACGTTATTTAAAAACTGGCTTTCGATTGGTGCTTGTGATGTTAGAAGTGACATATAATTTGCCATGTTTTGCATACTTGTGATGATCATACCATGACCGGAAGTGTCATATTGGGGACGACCAGCTCGACCAAATATCTGCTGGACGTCTAACATGTCCATGTCGACGAATGAGGATTTTTGGGCGTCGTAACGCGTCGTGCCCTAAAATGATTCAAAAAGACAATCAACAGGTAAATGGGCTGATTTCAAGTTGAGATAATACCGGTAGTATCGCAAATTTTAATACTTTTCCATGACAACAGCAAATGACAGCTTCGAATTTGTTTATTTTTCTATAGAAACGATGATACTACCGGTATTATCTCAACTTGAAATCAGCCCATTAAATATAACTTTAGACACAGAATTTATGGCCATTGACATAACAAAACAGAAGGGTGACATCTTGTTTTTGTAATTTAACCGATAGATGTCGCATTATTAATAAAATCTTTAAAAATCTTGCAACGCACACACAAAAATATCGCCTTCGGCTTCCAAATTTACAAAAACAGTTTAAATTAATCAACAAGCAAAAAATTAACAATTTAGTTAAGCACAAGAGTAACCTTAGACACAATTTATGGCCATAGACATAACAGAAGAGAAGTGCGACTTCTTGTTTCTACAATTTAACCGATAGATGTCGCACTATTAATGGAATTTTGCAACGTACACACAGAAATGTCGCCTTCGGTTTCGAAATTTACAAAAAAACAGAGTTTAAAATAATCAATAAGCAAAAAATTAGTAATTTAGATAAGCAAAAAAATGTAACTTTAGACACAATTTATGACCATAGACATAGCAAGACAGAGATGTGACTTCTTGTTTCTATAACTTAACCGATAGATGTCGCAATATTAATAGAATTTTGCAACGTACACACAAAAATGCCGCCTTCGGCTCCAAAATTTACAAAAACAGTTTAAAATAATAAATAGAAAAAAAAATTAGTAATTAACAAGACAGAAGTCTGTCAGTTAGTAACACTTACCCTAATTATGACTGCATGTGCCGGCAGATTAACCCCCCATGCTAACGTTGTTGTACACACAATAACCTTGAGTGCCCCCATCCGAAACAAACTCTCCACTTCCAATCTATCACTTCGACACATCCCAGCATGATGTATACCAAATCCATTTGGTACCAACAATTCCAATTCACTACTTTTAAAACTACTCCTAAATCCAGTTTTCCTCTCCGGAATAAACAAACTCAATAAATTATTATTTTTTGCATGTGTTAACAGATTTTTTGCAACAACAGCTGTTAAATTTCGTGATGTTACAAACACCATAACTTGTTGTCCTTCTTTAATAATCGGTACAATTTTGTTATAACAAATCAAATCCATAACATCTTGATCGTTTTTATTTTTAACACCGATAAAAGTCATTGTGAGAGGAACAGAACGGTAACGGTTATCAAAGAAAAAAAGGCCAGTGTATGGATTAACCTTGAGGAAATTCGCTACGTCGAGATAACCGGGAAGAGTAGCAGAGAGTGCAACAATCCGAATTATACTTTGGCTACTAAGAACTTGACGGAGAGTTCTAGCAACTAGAGCTTCAATTACAGGACCTCGGTCAGAGTTCAACAAGTGGACTTCGTCAAGAATTAGAAGTTTGACAAGACTTGTCACTTCGGTGTCGACTAAAATATATATTTTTTTAATTTACTAACAATTACAAAAAGTCCAGAATGTCCACTTCTGATTTGAATGAGCTCAAGTAGCTAAAAAAAAATTATACAACACCAAGTCAAGCTACTTTCTCACTTCTAAAGCTCATTAAATCAGAATCAGACTCAGAATCAGACTTGTTAAAATTACCAGCGCCTTTTCGTGAAATAACATCCCATTTTTCCGGCGTTGTAACCAACATTTGTGTTTCAGAAATTTCTTTTTTAGTCAGCTGCATATCACCAGTAAGTTCCTTAACAGTAATACCAATCGGAGCTAGTTTTTTACTAAAATTGGCAACCATTTCAGTAGCTAATGCTTTCATCGGACACACATAAACAATCTAAAAATTAATAAACATAACACGAGACACACGCTAAGTAATCAAACCTTAAAATCATCTTTTCTGATTAGACCACCATCCATGTGAACCTTAATTTGGTGAACAATCGCAAGTAGAGCTATATTAGTCTTGCCTGCTCCTGTAGGAGCACAAATTAACATATTTTCATTAGTATTGTATGCCACAGGGAACACTTCAGACTGAATTCTGTTAAATTCTTTGACGTCTTTGAAAACTAGACGACCTGTGGGGTCTAAACTACTGACTTGAATCAAGTCTATATCGTCACTTTTCGGCCGTTTACCCCCAGGAAGTGTAAATTCGACATGAGTTGATGTTTCTTTCTTAATTGTATTTTCAGGTTGCTTCAATGAAACACCATTAAATTTTGCTGAAATTACAAAAACTCAAAAAAAAATTTTTTTCCAAGCAAAAATATTACTTGTAATAGCGACATTACGTAACTGGTCATGAACATGTGGCAAATCAATAACTTCAGGCCCTTTTTTAAAAATTGGTTGATGTTTGATGTAACTCAGGTCTTCCTCAAGCTCAGATCTACAATTCAATAATACAACTTTCTGTAATTTTCATCAAAATACATACAGAAGCTCTTGTTGCACGTTTCCTTTTTGTTTTTTCTCAATTTTTCGCATTGTTTTTGCAAAATTCTTCTCTTCTTCACTTTGAACTATAACCTGACTGGCTAAAGCAGGTGTATAGCGATTAATATTTTTTGGTTCGAGTCTTCGCTGAGGAGCAGGTTTTTCCCCTTCAGTCCACTCAATTTGTGCGAATCTGTGTTGGATAATTTCATTTAAAAACTCAAAAACTTCACATCCGAAAATATCAAGGAAGTAATTAAAAAGTTCTTCATTTGATTTTTGTGAATTTAAACCCGTTGAGATAATTTCTTTAAATTCATCAAATGGGAATTCTGCAATTTGTGTTTTGTAGTAATCATAACGTTTTTTAATGTTGTATTGGGTTCCAGAAGAAGCAGCAGCTGCAAGAGTACTTTCTTCAATTTCTTCTGCAATGTAGGGATCATTTTCAGTCATTGGAATATAAAAAATTAAATCTAGCTCCTTTTCTGGTGGTTTTTTCACATCTGAATTAATAAACCGACTTGGATTAACCTTCTTTTTAAAGAAATCCACCGGAAGATTATCATTTATATAATCTAAACCTAATCTAACTTTTTCTAGTTGTTTTTGAGGTAGTTTTTTTAAAACACCCCGTATTTCGCTCTGACCTAAATTAAAGTCTTTCAAGACTTGAAGTAAACACATGTTTACCACATCTTCAAGTAATAAATCACTCACAAATTCCTTTAAGTGTATTCTAAACACTTTTTTTATACTTTCCAAGTAAATAATACATTTAAGACCGTTTGTTGAGTCCTCATATTTAAAATAACGGTACAACCGGTCGAGTTTTTGCCTAAAAATTGTCATTTTATACAGGGAATAAGGGGGCTATCAAACTCACTTTCCAGGGACTTCAGGTTTAGAAGACGGGACATTTAGACGTTGCAAACCGTGAAAATCAGTAAAAAAGTTGTTAACACTGTTGTTTGGGGGCGAAAAACCGTCAGCTATAAGCAAAATAGAATTTTTAAAAAATGACATAACCTCAAATTTTAACAAGTGACAGAAACATCAAATTTTGGGACTTACCCACAACCATTTTGTTGTAAATTTAATAAATAAAGTTTTTTGGTGTAAATTAAGCGTTTTACATTTGATACAGATAAGATTATCTCACAAAAATTGTGCAATATTGTATAAATTTTTTGATTTTGACAGATAAAAACTACCACTAGGTGGCGCTTCTTATATGCAGTGCGGGCAACCAACAATTCAGGTTTGTACTCACGTTGCCTGCCCTGCTTAAAAAAATTTAAATTTAGAACCCATAAAGTGCCCCAATGTTATATTATAGGCCCTTCAAAGCCCTCCAAAACCTACCAAACTCGTCGTTTTACATTTTCAGCCTGAAATTGTCCAATATTGTATAAATTTTTTAATTTTGACACTCAATAAATACCACTAGGTGGCGCTTTTTGAAGCAGTGCAGGCAACCCACAACTCGGTTTTGTCCTCACATTGCCTGCCCTGCTTGTCAGAAATTCAAATTTAGAGCCTCAAAAGTGCCCCAATTTCGTATTATGGGTGACCCGAAGCCCCCCAAAGCCTACCAGACTCGCCGTATTACATTCTCAGCTTGTCACCGCCTACACAGGTAACCTAACCTCACATTTTCCAAACTTCTGAAAATCTCATTTTATAGCCCCCTTTTGAGTGACATTGAAAATGCCCGAATTTACGGTAAATGTAATCACATAAACGGCCACGGACATAACTATATAGGTTTCGTATCAAAATTTGGGGACATAACCTCAATTTGTTTTTGTAGTAAAAGTGAGTCTTTTTGGTGAAATTGACCCGAAAACTGGCATGATTTTAAACATGACTGACTTGAAAAAGTATATGGAAGAGGCTATAATGACCCCAATGGATCATAAGAACTTAGATAAAGATGTGGAGTTTTTTAAAGTTAGGCCAAGTACAACAGAGAATTTAACTGTTTTTATTTGGGAGAGAATGAAGGAGGTTATGCCAAAACCGGAGTTGTTGTACGAAGTTGAAGTTTACGAAACTGAAAATAATATTGTGAAGTACAGGGGCGAGTAGGGATTTTATTGTTTGAGGGTTGACAGTACAAGAGGGTTGGTATGACACGAAATGTCATTCTGGCTAAATATATGTTTTTTACACAATATTTTCATTTTTTTTCTTCTAAAAAATACCTAAATGAATCGTTCAGATGTGGTCGTTTATTTTAATTAGTTTCGTTACGTAATAATTAAATTAGATCATTTTTTCGTTTATAATTATTTCAATTAAAGTTTCTAATCTTCTATAACTGATTATATCATTTGATTTTGATTATTTTCGAGTGAAAATTTGCGAGAGAAAATCCTGTGCTTTACTGGTTGGGCAAGACTGAGTTCAGTAATTAATTTTCTGTTTTGTAGCGTTAAAGAAAGTTCAACATACGTATGAGTAATAATTATTTTGTAACAAAATATATTATTTCTGAACTTTATACGTACTATCTTAACTCTGTGCAATCGATACAAGATGATGAATAATTTCCAAAAAGTTATATAACTTTTTATAAATAAGTAAATGTAGGACAGACAATAAGAGATGTTGATAATTGCAAATTCGAGTTGAGAAAATGCGGTAATAAATTTCAAATTTCTCAAGAGTTGTTTTACGATTTTTTTTTTACAACAAAATGGGGGATGACACGTGTATAAAACCTGTTTGTTGGATAATATTCTTCCGCAAACAGGCCAAGACCATGAAAAAGTGTCTCACGCATACAAGATTTAATCTGAGGCTTTCTTATATTATATAATTCGTCTAGAGTTTTACGCATTTTTTGAATTTTAGAGCAAAGTAAGTGGGGGATTCATCCGTATGACAATATATTGTTGTTGGTGATTTATTATAAGCCACAATATGAGACAACTTTCACGTCAGATTTGAAAAATTAACATTTCGTTTATTCAATTTTTATTAAAAATGCACAGAGTTAATTGGCGGATATAAATTAGAAATTTGCAGATTTCGTAAGAAAACATTCATTGAGTAACTTAATTATAAAAATTATCAATTTTTGTTGTTGCTAATGAAGCGGATTTTATTTATTTTCAGCTCAAATTTTTTTTTCCGCATAAGACAACAGTTATTCCTAAAGTTATTTCAAGTCTTTATAAAAAAATAATAATAATAAGAGAAGAAAGTATTATTTATGTATTTATAACCTGTTTTTTGTTATATTCTATTATGTATTTTTAAAAATTAATAATGTATAAATATGTTTAATTACTAATTGCACAGTTAAGTAAATGAGAAAAAAAGCTAAAAAAATAATTATTTTGTAATTTCTTTTTCCGAAAGTACTAGTCGGATTTTAAAAAAAGGAACCGTTGAAAAGAGGGTTTAATTACGTTTCCAATGATGTGCTACTTGATCCCGCTCAATTTAAATTTCGGAAGGTGATAGCTGTTCCCGCCAAGGTGGTGATATTATGACACTAGGTATTTCAAGAAAATCGTTTTTGAATGAGCATTTGAGTGCTTTAACAGAGTTTTACTATTAAAAATAATACAAAGTTGACTACTAAATTTAATTTTTTCAACCAATTTTGAACGAAAGTTATAAAAAGCAAATAAATAATTTTGTAACAATATTAACGTAGCTTAAAATTCTTTTTTTCACATTGATAAGCATAATTATTATATGCCAAGGTGTACAATTTGCGACGAAAAATTGCGACATTGAGATAAAAAAGTGTGTTAATCATCATTTAATTCACAGATAGTCACAATTATGCTCACAAAGACCACAATTAATGTCAAAATTGACAAAAAGGGTGGTTTACATGATTTTAGTTGTTGTTGTCAAAATCTGATGGCTATTTTTTTCTCGCGGATTGGAGGTATCTAGTACCTACTGGTATTTTATTTTTAGATTTTGATTTTTTTCTAATTAAAACATATTTTTTTGTAACTTTTTTTAGGGTATGAAATGTGCACTTTTCGAATATTTTTTAGCAGTTTTTATGTATAGACTTTTAGTAAATATGAAACCGAAATAAACGACAATTATTCAAAAAACAAATGTCTTTAGAGTTTTTTGTGAAAACCACAGATAACAGTACTGTCTACATTTTTTTTTAAATTATTTTAAGAGCTGTCGCCTTCGGCTCCCACATGTTATAAGAAGTATTCTAAAAATATTTTTTTAAATTTCTTTATAAAATATAGAAGCTGAAGAAGCCACTGCTATTTCGAAAATATTTCCTTTTGTGTTATTTTCTCAAAATTGTAGAAACTGTCGCCTCCGGCTCCCACATTTGATATATAAAAAACAATTTTTTAAAACATTTTTCAAATTAATCTGAATTTCTCATTATTTCGTATTGAAAATATCTCAAAGTAAGTACTTTTTTAGTTTTTTTTTTGTGCTCTTTATTATGTCTGTTCTTTTTTCCTTTATTCGTAATTTTTGATTCTTTCTCCCAACTTCTAAAACATTTTTTTAATTTCTTTCTCTGAGTGTGGTTTTTCAAAGTTTTTCCCATTCTTTTAGTGATTGTTTTTCATATTCTTCTATCGAAGAGTAGCATTCTTCTTCTTGTCTTTTCCCTTTTGAACATTATCTCTAACGTTCTTTTAGCAGATTAAACTGATATTACGAAATGTAACTGTTTTTCTTGAAGGACAAAAAAGTGACAAAATAAAGTTTCTTAAATTTCTTATAAATAATACTCCACTTTAGAAACGTCACAACCAGTAAGAACTGATCAATGGGTCGCGTACACTCCCCACCATACCGCACTAGGCCCACACCTCTACACTGCAACCAATCAAAAGTATATTTCGCCTGCTGAGGTCAGTTGATTCAGAAGTAAACAAAATAAAAAACTTCTTTTCAATGAAAAATTAAAAGAATATGTTGTGATTAGTTGTTGCCATGGAGAAGTATTAAAATTTGCGATCTTATTAGTGTCTCAACTTGAAATTAGCCCATAAGTGTAGACTTATTTCTTAAGTAGTACCATAAAATGCGCGATAACCTAATTATAAGACAACCAAAATAATAATATTTATAAATATTGGCAATAAAAATCAATATCAAAGCCATAGGTTTAATCAAAATTTTAATGCAATAGAGGCAAAGCGCTCTTGGAAGCTAAAGTTCCATCATCATCAAAAATGTATATTAAAAATAGAATAAAACGTTATTTCTAGCTTAATAATAATTTATAATAATATTCTAAATACAGTTTTCTTTCCTTTGTGCTATCGATCTTCAAATTATACCGAAATTTTTTTTGTTTTTCTAGAAGTTTCATTCATCTCCTTGTATTGCAGATTCCAGCATTGTAGTCTATTTTAACTAAATTTTACCATTAAAATATAATAATAAAGTAAGCGATAAATTTCCAACAACAATAATAAAATTTGGCGGAGAATCCCTTTCCATACCGCTCTCACTTTTTGTGATCTAGTGACTTTTCCCTTTCTTCTATTTTTGTTATTTTAAGGAATGTCGAAGAGTATGGTGGGGTATAAGCGCCGCCTATTCCATACAGGATAATGGGCTTCAGCTTTTATAATTGTTTCAATAAAAATATTTCTTTCTTCTTCTTCTTGTAAAAGCACTATATCTTCTTTTATTAGTCTTTTATTTATTTATTGTACATGATGGCCTTTAACATGCAATTCCCGATAATAATTTTCGTAATTTCTCTTGTTTCTTTTTTAATAGACTGGGCATATTATTCCATTTTTTCTAAGATTTTATATTTTTTTTAATTTTTTTGTTATTGACTCTTGCTTGTTTCTGACGTTTCATTCTTCTTCTTCTCCAATTTTCTGTCTATTTTTATTTAACGATTTTATCTTCTTGTTTTTTTTTCTCAATGCTTTCTATTGTTTTCGTTTTATATTATTTCTTTCTGTTTATTTATATTCTCTTTAAACAACATATTTTGTCGCTAATTGATTTATAATTTATTGTAATACACTCAATTTTTTGTTTTCCAAGAAACCTGCCCTAATCTCCATTTCTCGTTCAAAAACGTGTATTCTCCGGATATCTATAATTACATAACTCTTTATTTTATTTCTTGCAATACAACTAATTAGGTACTTCATTTTATATATCGTTTCATTCCCTCAGTTTTTTCAGTAAATTGCCTTCATAATTTCTTCATAATAAGACATACCTAAAGGGCAATCTATGCCAAATTTTTAAATTTTCTATTCTATTAAGTAATACTCTGTTCTACTCTATTCTATTACACAAAAAAAAATTATTGAAATTGCTCAATAAAACTTTAACATTTGCACAGCGTTTGGCTTTATTTTAAAACGCTGCATAAACGGTTAAAGATACAAAAAGTCATGAATTCGTAAAGCTTTTTATCTCTAACAGTTTAAACCTTAGAGACGCTTAAAGATAAAAAAATGAACAACTCGTCCCGTATAACAATACTAGCTGCTAACCCACCTAGGATGTCAAGTTCTAACAGCCGCATATCGCAGATAATGGTTTAAATTTCAAGAGAGACATTTGAAACATTTAAAGCTAATATAACATTGTTGTATCTGCATTTTATCATATATTTGTAACTTTAACCGTTTTCGCAGCGTTTTCAAATAAAAACAGCAATTTTTTTTGTTTATTTTGGCTTTTGTATACGTGTGGTTTCGGGACTTTCATCTATTCATCTGCACATTTTATCAATTGTTGAAATTATAATCTTGACAGCCGCAAAATAGCGCAAAAAGACAACAATTATGTCCCATCAAATTTAAAAGTGTTTTTTTATTTTATTACTATTTAGTTATCTCGTTTGTGTTTTATTCTTGTATTTACATTTTTAATTCATTCGAATATGAAGTTCACGGCTACTATGACACTTAAATTAAGATATTTTTAGTCGTTTTTCTTTTTTTATGGAAATTAAGTCAAATTTCTAATCCAAATACAAGTTCTTACAAAATCTTAAAATTCCGTTGAAATAATCGACCGGAAATTCTTGCAAAAAAATCTAATTTGTACAAAAACAAAATCCATACTTTTTGCAATTATGTATTATCTATAATTTGCAGTTTGTTGAAGTAATAATTCCTTTCTCACAATTATATTTAAGTGTCAAGATCAAGAATTACAAAATATTCTTCAATTAAATCTAATCTAAAGCTAAAACAAGTCTGAAATTAAATTTTTTCCTAATAATTGAAAAATTTCTCAAACATCCTGTATCAATCATCTTTTTCCTCTTTGTAATCGAAGCAACGAATTTATGAAACCGTCTAAACGCTAACCAACCGCACCACTTTCTAAACACCCAGAATCCATACATTTACATAATTCATTAATCTAAAAGAAAAGATTTTTTTCCGCAAAAATTCATACCGAAATCTTGTCGAAAAAATATTTTTTTCGGCGAGAGTAAAAGCGTGTATCGAGGGTGGACGAAGTAGGGGCCAAGGGGGGGAAATTTAAATGCGGGATAACAGTAATCAAATGGCCAGTTTGATGTGAGACAGTGGTACGTACCATCATGGTTCAGATTATTGAAAATTCCGAACCAAATCGAATTGCTGATTTTTTTATTGGCAAAACTATTTTAATAACAGGGGGTACAGGGTTCTTAGGGAAAGTTTTAATTGAAAAATTGTTGAGATGTTGTACGGATTTGAGCAAGATTTATGTTTTGGTAAGGAATAAAAATGGAAAAGATGTCCATGAACGGATACAGGAGATTTTCAAAGGACCGGTAAGTAGTTTTTTTATATAAAAAAAATATTATGTTGTTGTTCACATTCTCTCAAAATCTTCTATTATTTTTCCATTTTTTTATTTTTATTTTTAAAAAAAGTTAAAATCTAAATAGTAATTATGACATGTAGGTACGTTGTAACTGCCTTTTACTGTATTATTTAATATTTATTTTTACATTTTTTTTAAATTTTCTTTTCGTAAGTTCATTTCAAATTTTTACTACAGTAAAACTTCAATAATTTGGCATTTAAATTTATTGCTTTGTTAATTTAAACCTTCCTTGTCTCTCTATTTTTGTTTCAAAAAATTACATTTTGATAACGTTTAAACAAACCTGTAATTCGAATAGCCCTCAGTTATTATATAGTACGGAATATCGGAGTTTTACTGTAATATTATAATTTTGTATTTATTACATAATAGTTACAACACAAGGCGTAGACACATAAAACATAAAAAACCCAATTTTGGTAGTACAAAGTTAATGTTTCATTTTTTTATTATTTTTTTCGACTACGCCCCCTAACAAAAAAATATTATATTACGAACGGAAATGAGCAATAACTTCCAAACCGGTCTACAGTATCCTGAACGCTGTATTTGGCTTGAAGGCTTTTTTTAATTTTTTTATTTATTTTTATTGAATACCTTACTCAACTACACCTCGTACTGTCTCTATTTTTCGATTTTTTGCATTTTCTTTATTTGTTTATATGCTTTTAATTGTTAGAAAATGTTTGCATTTTTTTATAACTACGATTCTCGGCTGCGCCTTAGACTGTTTTTAAGTATTTTGGCTATGCTATATTTCGAATAAACAAACCAAAACCTACATAATACAAACCCTAATCCAGCTTTATGACGTCACAGACGTGGTCAAACCGTTAAAATACAAAAAGTAAAATTTATAACAATTTAATTTTTTATTCGTTATGATACTATTTTTCATAAAATTTTCCACTTTCTATATTTCACCGCTTTGGCCATGTTTGTGACGCCATAGTTTCTGCATTCAGACTTGAACTATCGTGTCTTTTGGATAAATTATGAGTTTAAAAACCTAAAATGTATATTTATTAATAATTTGTTTACTACCTCGGCTTCGCCTCGACCTGTTTGTAGCTGTTTTTATCTATAAATAAATTGTTATATTTTTTTTACTTGATACAGTCGTAGGCTCTGCCTCAATTATCATCTTCATTTCACCTTTTTCAACTCTCGATTATGCTTCGGTCTACTTTTATCTACCTCGGCTACGCCTTGGGTTGTCTTTGATATAAGCTATGAATAAAATAATTAAGATTTTTTTGTTCTACATTTTTAAATAATTTATACAAAACATTGTTTAATTTTTATTTGTAAATCACCACCCTCGGCTACGCCTCGGACTGCTTTAACTATCTTATTTACACCTCAAATCTCTTTTTATTTGAGATAAACAACAAGCCAAAACAAATACAAATAGATTATTCTGTTTTAAATTTTTAAATATTATATTCAGGATTTTATATTTGTTTATTATTACATCAGAGCCCTCGGCTACGCCTCGAACTTTCTTTATTTATCTCAATCATGACTCGGGCTTTTATTATTAGAAATCATGAACTTCAGGGAGTTTACATAAGTAAAGCGCCAATGACCGACTTCATCTACTCCAAGAAGATTAAATAAGTAATTTCATTGGGCCAAAAAATGTAACAAACAATGCGAATCTGTTGGGGACAACTTCAGAGTGAAATAGTTTAAAATAAAAGAAGTTTTTTTAAATTTTTGATTTTTTTAAATGAAAAAGCGTTCAAGCGTAATATAGCCACCAGGAAATTGCAGACCGGTCCTGGAATTACCGCTCCATCTTTAGTGCAGAATATTCTGGTACTCTAACTGTTAAAAAAAAAGTTTTAGCTAATTGAGTGCCTGTTAGGGCTTTTGTCCGCGGAGTAGTTGTTTCCAGTTATATTAAATATGTACTTTTTTTTTCTGCCATTATTTCTTTAATTATAAAACTAAGCTTTACCGCTCATATATTTTTTTTAAAATTTATTTCAATTAGGTAGTTTCTATTTATCCTCTTTTGTGTCATTCTTTCTTTTTATTTTATTAGTTATTCGACACGCTGAAAAAACAGCATGGCAAAGTCGTCCTTGAAAAGGTCGAGCCCATCCCTGGCGATATTAGCGCCCCCGATTTAGGTCTGACCCCTTACGACCGTAAAAAACTCACTGAAGAAGTCGAAATCATCTACCATTCAGCAGCAACAGTTCAATTCGATGAACCGTTCAAAAAAACAGTTCTTCTCAATGTTCGAGGAACGAAATTAATGCTAGAATTAGCAAAACAATGCAAAAAATTACTTGTTTTTTCGCACGTCTCTACGGCCTATTGCCAAGAAACTCAAGAAGTACTCAGAGAAAAAACCTACCCCCCACCGTGTGACCCACATCGAATTATTGATATTTGCGAGTGGATGAATGAGGAGACTTTAGATATTATTTCAGAACCGTAAATAACAACATAAAAAATATATTGAAAATTTAAAAAAATTTTTTAGTATGAGAGGGGCAAGTGCTAATAATTATACTTTTACAAAAGCATTAGGAGAGGGTTTAGTCACAGAATATATGGATACACTCCCGGTTATAATTCAGAGGCCTTCTGCTGGTAGGTTTAAACAAAAAAAATTCCGGGAGTATGATTTTTGCTGACTCAAAAAAAAAATTATTGATAATTTAAAAAAAATCGTTTTATATCTAATTTAAAAATTAGTTTTAATCATATATTTTTTTAATAATAATAAAATCAGAATATTTTGGCTCACTCTACAAATTTTTCGCTTTTTTTCTCTCTCTAGTGGTCCCTATATGGAAAGAGCCTCTCCCAGGTTGGACTGACAATATAAATGGTCCAACAGGATTATTAATAGGGGCTGGAAAAGGTGTAATACGGACCATGTATGGGCGCAAAGACTATTTTGCTGATTACGTGAGTGTCGATATTGTAGCGAATGGTTTGATAGTTTCGACCTATGATTACGTCACATACAGGTACGGCTTTTATTACAAAATCTAGCTTGCGAGAGATGTGGCGAGGCGAAAAGTGAGAGTTTTTTTTTTTTCTATTTCTTGTTTGTTTGTTACAATTTTTTTTTTCTCTGAACTAAAACTATTTGCGAAAATTTACTCACATTTGTGCAATTACTAATTGAGAGAGAAAGTGATTGGAGCACTATGAGTTCGCGTATTTAAAGTTCACGTCCGACTTTGACCGGGTAATCTAGTTGTGCAAAGCGAAAATACAAACAAAAAAAATAAGAAAACAAATACTAAAAAACTGTTTTTCATTTTTATTTATTTATTAATTTATTTTTAAATCTCACATTAGCTTTTGTAAGAATGTTTATTTATCAAAATTAGATAGCTAAAAAAATTGTTATATAAAAATTAAATTTTTTTTATCATTATTATTATTATTAAAAAAAAAACACTCTGTTAAAGGTCTCATTTGTCTCCTTTTTGCCTCCTGTCACGGACCTCCCCTACTAATCATTTTATTCTTCTAAATACATCTATAGAGAGTTCAAAAAAATTATTTTTGTAAACTACCAAATTAATTTTTTCGCCTTTTTTGATACATTTTTAGAGTTCGTCGCGTCTACAACATCACCTCATCCGACAAGCACAAGGTGACATTTCAGGAAATCATCGATATGGGTCGAAAAACCCTCAATACTCAAGTAGCCTTTGATTGGGTTTTATGGTACCCTGGTGGTGGCATAACCCATTCTCGTCTTTTACACTACATCAAATTTTACCTATTTCAATTTTTACCAGCAATTCTAGTCGATATTTTACTTATGTTCGTTGGATTCCGGCCTTTGTAAGTTGTGCTGATGCGGGGTAAAATTCAAAAATGTGGTTTTCTAGTCTTGTAAGAGTTCAAAGAAGGATTAAACGTGGCTACCAAATATTCGAGTATTATTCAAATCGGCGTTGGGATTTTCGAAAAGAAAATTCCACAGAAGTACGTAAATGGATGAATGAGAAAGAGAAGAAAGTTTTTAAAATTGATGATGAAGGAATTGATTATTATACGTATTTTGTTTCGTGTACTTTGGGAGCGAGGAGATATATTAGGAACGAGAAAGATGAGGATATACCGAAAGCCTTAAGGAAACTCAAAGTGTATGTATTTTTTTGTTATACAGAGTGATACATAAAACAACAAAAAGACAGTTCACACAGTTCATGCGAATCACCTTGTATATTATGTAAATTTCTAATTTTTTTAGGATGTGGTTTTTTGATAAGTTATGCAAGACTTTAATCGTCCTTGGATTTCTTTATTTACTTTTTAAGAAATTTCTAACAATTCTTAATGTTTGATAGAAATAAAATGGGGGAAATACATATTTAGGCTTTTTCTAGTGCATTTCTATTTATTCTCTTAGGGTTTTTTTGATCAATTTCTAGTTTTTAAGTTATAAAATTGTATTCAATGAATTTTTGAATAAATGAATTAAAAAAAAAATTTTAATTTACTAAAATTCAAAAAAGTACAGTAAAACTTCAATAAATCGGAGGTCCAAATTGTCGAAGCTCCACTGTATTATCCTTAAGGGTGCTAAATCCTAAAGGACCGTTTTCTCTCTCAACCCATTTTCAAGTTATTACAATTTTTTTATTTCCAAAATTGACCACTTCAAACGCTTTATCTAGGTTTGAAAGTCACTGACCTTGAAGCTTTGCAACCCCCAAAAAATCATCCCCTAATTCTGTAATTTATTTCTGACGTTTCAAAAAATAGTCATTCTTTAAAATGATATAACTTTGTTCCCATCGGAGAGATTCGTATCAAATTCTTATCAGATATTAAATACGTTATCACCTACCCTCCAGTAAAATTTGATCAAGGTCAGATCAGAGATTTAACCAAGGTCAAAAGGAAATTACTGACCTTTGATTTATGCAACCACCTCTACTGTATTACAAGTTGCATAACCCACACTTTTTTTAATTTCAATTAATTTTCTATTAAATTCTATTAATTTTTTTGTGAACAATTAGAAAATAAAATTACATAAAATTAAAATATTGTAATTTAATAATTTTTAAACAAAACAATTTTTGACATTACAGTTTCCTGTATTCAGTTCAGCAGTTTTTCTCTAGAGGGCGCCACCACATTTTGAAATTAAGATGTATTGCTAGTTGCATAACGAATGAAAACTTTTAAAAATAAATATTCTATTAGTATTGCATAATGCATTACAATTCAATAATATTTATAACATAACGAACCTTACCTATTTTCTATTTGATTTTAAGACAGGCTTAATAGTCGTATCAACATCTTCTAAATACGGATGTGTCATTATCCTTTTAGCCGAAATCCTTTTAGCTGGATCATAAACCAGCATCTCTTTTAATAAATCAACCGCCTCTCTTTCCATATATTTAACTTGACTCTCTAGAGTACAAGCAGTCCACTTCGGAAACGTTACTTTATATTCAGGCAATGCCGAGACTCCAGGCCAGATTTCATCACTCGGAGTCTTCAAAACTCTAAAACAGCCTCCATACAACTATCTTAATACCACAACCTTCCTGAAATTACCTAAAAATACGAAAGAGCTGATCAATTTCCGAGTCGCCTTGAAACAGCGGTTTCTTTGTCGCCATTTCAGCGAAAATACACCCCAAGGACCAGATATCAATGGGGCACGAATACCTAGCTGAGCCTAACAATACTTCAGGGGCGCGGTACCACAACGTGACCACCTCGTGCGTGTAGACTCTCACCGGGACACCAAATGCTCGTCCCAGACCAAAATCAGCGACTTTGATGACTCCCTCATGGTCGATTAGGAGATTTTGGGGCTTGAGGTCGCGGTGGAGGACTCGTCGTTGGTGGCAGAAGAGAATTGCGCTGTTGATTTGGTAGAGATAGCTTTTGACGAGTTTGGGGTCCATACGGGTACTCAAAGGGAGAGAATCGAGGTACTTTTTTAAGTCCATTGAGAGAAACTCGAAAATGAGATAAAGGCGGTTCTCTTCCATCATAACGTCTTCAAGTAAGACAATATTGGGGTGCTGGAGCTCTTTCAGGAGGGAAATCTCCCGGATTGCTGTTGAGGGTACTCCTTCGTCTTCGGGTAGTAATCTTCAAAAAGGTACTTGAGACTGAGTTTAGAGGCCTAAAGGAGCTCACCTGATTTTTTTCATTGCGACCAGTTGCCCAGTTTTTTTATTTTTACCTTTGTAGACAACCCCATAAGTACCTTCACCGATTTTTTCGATTTTCAAAAAATCTTCTATTGGAGAAGTCATCTCAGACTTTTTAGGAGCACAAATTAACAAAATTACACTTAATTATCAAGTTTTTAGAATAATACAAACAGTTTTTCACTAAAATTCGGTTTTTTATTAAAACCTGGTGAAAGTTTGTTGCAATTTGAAATGACCAATGAAAATCAAGTATGTGTGTCTTTGTCACTCTCACAGGAATATCCATCTTGTGTCTCTTCCTAATGAAAGAGATTTGTACTGCCAACATATAAATAACGAAAAGCACTAAATAGAGCAAATGGCGGCAAAATTCAAATAATAAACACCTCGTTTTTAGTGTTATAAATATGTAATTTATATATTTTATGAGTTGCATAAGCAAATTAATTTAAAGTAAATAGGTTTTGTTTATTCTTTTTTAAAAATTGTGAAGTGTAACGAGCGAGCAAAAAAAATATTTCTTGAAATATAACTACCATCACGTGATTTGTTAATGACAAAAAATAAATTATCCTCATTTACTTCTTTTTCAAGTCTTACAAAACATTTTTACTATCAATCACCACTATGAAAAAACTCCTAATACTAATAAAATGGTATCAAATGTTAAATTACACCCGTTGTGTGTGTCCTGCAGTGTTAAAAACCTTTATTAAATTCAATTAATAAATACAAAATCATACTGAAACAGTGAGTTATATAAAGCAACCTGTTAATCACTGAATTAATAAAAAAAATACAATAAAATCGGTTGTTTCTAACCCTTCAAACTGCTCATTCCAGCCCTCATAATCTCATCAACCAACAACAAATTACTCGCAATAACCGAACAGGAATTAATAATTTGCTTTTTAACAATATAATTATCAAAAATTCCTGCATCAACTGGATTAATCGGTTCTCCTGAAGTCAGATCAAGTCCAATCGGTTGAGAATTAAGTCGAGATTCTTCCTGAAGCTTAACAATTGTATCTTGTGCATCAAAACCGGAATTTGTTGCCAGAATTTTAGGAATAATAAGAAGAGCTTCAGCGTATGCACCAATTCCAAGACGAGATTTGCCCTTAATTGTGTCCTTGAAAGTCATTAGTTCTTTATGAGCAGTCACTTCAAAAGCTCCACCACCTGGAATTAGAGCTTTATCCTCAATGGCGTTATTAATAGCCCTCAAGCCGTCCCTGATCGAATCTTTAATCTGTGTAAGAGTGTGTTTGTTGGGACCTTTTATCAATATTGTGACGGATTGGGGCACTTTACACTCCTCCACAAAAGTGTATTTGGTTTCACCCAAAACGTGTTCATAGACTAATCCAGCATACCCCAATTGTGACTCTTGAATGTCATCAAAATGATTTAATGCAGTCCCACCACAAGCTAAAGCTAATCTTTCCATATTACGTCTTTTAGCTCGTCTCAAAGCCATAATTCCTTCTTTTGCCAACAAATCAAGACTCATAGGATCTATACCTTTCTGGTTGATAACAACAAACGTTTTATCAGTACCATCACAAAGTTTCTTCTTTAAAGCAATAACTTTACGTACTCTCTGTTCAATAAACTCCCTTTCTGCTTGTACCATCTTCTCACGTTCTTCAGCAGTTTTGTAAAAGAACCCTGAATTAACCTCGCTTTTTTCATATTCCATTGAGACATTACAAGTCAGGATGTAACAATTTTTGAGTCTTTTTGGCATATCAGGATGTCTTGAACCATGATCCAACACAAGCCCCCTAATAAGACTCGTATCAGTCTCAGTTTTATGCTGCATTTCCATCAATTCGACCATATGAAGATCAACTGGCTTATCATTACGCTTGATAGCAAGCACAGCATCCACGCAAATATCAGTAAGGACATCAGCAAGGACCTGGTGGACTTTAGTACGAAGACTAGTCCTGCACACATCTAAAAGATTCTCTCGGGTTATTTCAATCGGAATTTTCATATTTTCGAGAACTTCCAAGGTTTTAGTACGTGCTTTGTCAAAACCTTCGGTCACGACACGAGGATGAAGCCCCTCAGAGATGAGAATATCAGCTTGTTTAAGGAGTTCTCCAATTACAAGGACAGTGGAAGTGGTGCCGTCTCCAGTCATGTCATCTTGAGCAGTTGAGGCACGGGCAATTAGGGAGGCTGTAGGGTGCTGAATTTGCATTTCATGAAGAAGGACATTGCCGTCTTTTGTTATTTTGATGTCGCCAGCACCGGAAATTAACCTAAAAACGAGTTTTAAATGAGCTAAAAGTAGGGCCTTATTCAGTTTTTCACAAAAAATTCAAATTTCGGTGAAACAGCACTAAACCATCGAAATAAGAAGTCAGAAAATGATCTAAAAAACGAATGACGACCATTTTGAACTACCAAATCATTTTATTATGCGGCTTATGAACTTTAAAGTCGAGTTTTTTATTTTGTATATTTTTATTTTTAAGAATTTCGAATTCAGAAACTAAAAATTAAAGTTAAAATTTAAATAATAAAAAGTGTTAGAAACAAGATTTACCAATTTGAAAAATAAGAATCTCAGGAATGTTAAAAATGAGAAGTCTTAGAATACAAAAACTCTATAATCCTTAATAATTGTAAAATTTCAGAAATCGAATCACTTTTGAATTTTAAAATTAAGAAATCTGATAACCGTAATCTTTTAATTTTTTAAAAATTTAGAAATATTCGGATTCTAGAATTCTACAAGTTAAAATCCAGAATTTTAGAAATAGTCAAAATTCCCACCATACAATTCAAAATGGCCGCGCGAACTTTAGGCACACTCTCCACCCCTCACTTCTCTGTCGCAACCCCATTAAATCATTTCAAAACCCTCTCAATCCCTAATTACCTCAATTTAATGCAATTATTACCCAATTCCCACTTAATACCCACCCCCAAACCCTATCCTTGACCATTTCCCAACAATTTCACCACAAAAACACCCCACATAAAAAGTGAGGTTACGAAACCCCACCTCATTTAAAAACCAAAAAAACACGCAACAATCACTGGAATTCCGTAATTTCGCTCATTTCCACCCCTCACAACGCTCCCCGAGCTCCAAAACCCGAGAATTCACCCCCAAAAATGCCAAACTCTGTCATGTGTTCGCCCACACTTACATTTTCATTGTTCCTTTGGGCCCCAAATTCGATTTCATCACGTCTTGAATGCCTTTCGCTGCGGTGATATTCACAGCAAGGGCTTGAGCAGCCCTTGCCACTTCGGCTTTAGGGTTTAATAAGCTAATTGCCATTTTTTGGGAGATGAAACACCGGTCACGCACTGGATAATTTCTAGTGATTCTAGTGTTTTGTAATTACGGTTGGTAGCACAATTACGCGGTAATTTCAAAAAAATCAATTGCAACACGGAAATGACTTTAATCGAGTCAATTGCACCTGAGGGTTAATTCAGTCGGTAAAATGTCGTCAAGTGTAACACACCCCTTTGCCCCAATTGTCACCACTGCAAAAATATTCGGACTTTTGTCAGCAAAGTCCCCAAGCAGAACAAATTGGGGGCTGATTTTATACAGCATTGTCTTGGTTGTTATCTATTTAACAATTCTAATTTTCCGATTTATTGAAACACAAAAAAAAGATTTTGCTGTTAATAAAGTCGTAACTTATCTACATGTCGTCTGTTACGTTATGGTTTTTTCAGCAAATATTTTATCAAATTGGACAAATTCGAAAATTTTTCTCAGAGATTTAATCCGTTTAGAGATTTTTGATTGTCGTTTAAAAAACTCAGTTCAAATTAATTATAAAAAAATGCGAAAAGTGTTTTTCAAGTCATTATTTTTGTCTTTGGTGATTTTTTTACTTGTTGCAACAACTGATTTTGTTGGAGAAGTTATTTTAACAAATTTGAATTTTATTACGTGGTTTTCATTTTATTTACCTTTTATTTTTAATTATTTTGCTGTTTTTATTATTATTTTTAAATTGTTTTTAATTAATGAACGTTTTAAATGGTTGAAATTAATTCTAATTAAAATAATCAAAAACGAATCTGTTATTGATTTAAAAGAATTTACTAATTTATTTCTGGAATTAATTGAAATTTTAAATTCGATTACAGCAAATTTTTCATTACAAATTGGTTCGACTTTTCTTATGGTTTTTGTAATTGTTACAACAAATTTATATCTTCTTTTAAAAGTTGTATTAACTCCCATACGAATTGTACTAAATATAAATTTTTTGTTGTACATTTGGTTGAGATTATTTTAATTGTTTTTGTGTTTTTTTGGACAAATAATAAAATTCGTGAAATTGTAACACTTTCTCCAAGAATTCTTTCAGTTAATGGTAAAATAAAAATAACACAAAAAGAAGTAATAAAAGAAAGTTGACAAAATAAATATCTCTAAAATGTTTTTTTTCAGAAAATTGAGTGTTACTTTTTAATAAAAGAAAATCGAGCTAATTTGACTATTTTTGGAATGTTTTATTTAGATCCATCATTGTTACTTTCGGTATTTCTTCTAAATCTTTTTTTTTGTTATTATTATTATTATTTTTCAGATGGGTGCGTCTGTTGTTTCCTATTTAATAATTCTAATTCAATTTACTGACATTTCACAACCTGAAATTTTGCAAAGTTCAATTATCCATGCAAATTCTGGTGGTGGTAATCTAAGATCCCAGACACAATATGATAATTAAAAATTTTTGCACTTACTACACTTAAATCAAGGTTAAATTTAATACAAACTCAGCACAATTTCATTCAAGGTTCCACTAAACGTGCTTCACTTCAAATTTTTCTCTTATAAATAATATTCCACACAAAAATTCATCACAAACTCTTCGACAATGCATCGATTGCTTTCACTCATCTTAATCTCGACAACCCTCCAGGTAAAATTTTTAAATCTCTCGCTAAAATCAAAACTCAATTTAACTAATTTCAGGTCGATTTGGTGGCATCCCAAGACCTCAAAACGATTTTCAGGACACCAACGAAACGAAATTACGACGAATTTGAAATTCTCGAACGCTCGAATTTTGATTCAGATGATTCGAATCCCAGCAAGAACCTAGTCGACCGGCCAAGATCCTATGCTAATGCCCAAATTTTACTCAGATTTGGTGGCGAAAAAGAAGGTTGCGCGTGTGGAAATGGTTGTACGTGTCGTGGTGGTGGGTGTCCCTGTTTTACCCCTCTGTGTTTTATTATTCCTCCTTGTTATCCCTACTATTCTCCACAAATTCCACAAGCTCCAGGTCTAGTACCGCCACCTCCATCACAAAAACCTGAAGAAGGAGAATTAAATGAAAACGTCGTTGATGAATTACCCAAAGAAAGTGAAATAAATAACCATCCGGTTATACTAAAAGAAGTTAAATTAACCGATGAGGTTATAAAACCGGCAGAAGATATTGAAAAGTGTCTCAAAGACGTTTCTGCGAAAATTGACCCCAAAGAAGTGTCACCAAATGTCAAATTTGTGGCTTTAGATTTGACGAAAGCCCCAACAGGTCACAAAAATGGGATTCGTGATCTTGAACAGTCCCTAATTCCGTATTTAGGGACCGGACAGGTCCGGCCTAAGCTCCTCGTCAAGTACCCGATTTTTAATCGAGAAAACGAAATTGTTTTACCACCAAAAACCCCAATTGAGTTTCAAAGCGGATATAGATTTTCAGAGGGCTCTTATTACTATTCCGATCCTGTTAAAAGTCTCGTTTATAAAAAACCACCAGTTTTGATGGATTTAGGGCCACAAAAAATTGTTAAATATTACTTGGTACCTGTTAATGAACCTGTTATTGTACCTGTTAACGATCCGAGGTTAAGGCCACATGATGATGATTGTTGTTGTTGCAGTTGTGCAAAATATGCCGGGGAGTTGAATGAAAAAATGCTCTAATTTAATTATTGTAATGTTATTTATTAAATATATTTATTTTGTTGGTAATACTGTTTTTTATTTTGTTAAAAAAGATTTTTCTTTACTTGAAAACATAAGCTTTTGACAATTCTCGAAGAAAAAACTCAAATTTCCGATTAATAAGGAAACTCAATTGGACTCATTTCAGGCCGGTTTGGTGTTTCCCAAGACGTAAAAATCATATTCCGCTGCTAATTTTGACTTGAAATAAACAAAAATGAATGAAATACGTTTGTTATGTTGGTAGTATTGACCATAATGCCACGAATCTGTTTTAATTTGATTAATTTGAATCACAACGATTTTTTACTGCATTAAAATCAAGGTTAAATTTATTAAAATCTCAGCACAAATTCACTCAAGTTTTCACTAAACGTGCTTCACCTCAAATTTTTCTCTTATAAATAATTTTCTCACACAAAAATTCATCACAAACTCCTCGACAATGCTTCGATTGCTTTCACTCATCTTAATCTCGACAACCCTCCAGGTAAAATTTTTAAATCTCCCGCTAAAATCAAAACTCAATTTAACTAATTTCAGGTCGATTTGGTGTCATCCCAAGACCTCAAAACGATTTTCAGGACACCAACTAAACGAAATTACGACGAATTTGAAATCCTCGAACGCTCGAATTTCGATTCAGATGATTCGAATCCCAGCAAGAACCTAGTCGACCGGCCAAAATCCTACGCTAATGCCCAAATTTTACTCAGATTTGGTGGCGAAAAAGAAGGTTGTGCGTGTGGAAACGGTTGTACGTGTCGTGGTGGTGGGTGTCCCTGTTTTACCCCTCTGTGTTTTATTATTCCTCCTTGTTATCCCTACTATTCTCCACAAATTCCACAAGCTCCAGGTCTAGTACCGCCACCTCCATCACAAAAACCTGAAGAAGGAGAATTAAATGAAAACGTCGTTGATGAATTACCCAAAGAAAGTGAAATAAATAACCATCCGGTTATACTAAAAGAAGTTAAATTAACCGATGATGTTATAAAACCGACAGAAGATATTGAAAAGTGTCTCAAAGACGTTTCTGCGAAAATTGACCCAAAAGAAGTGTCACCAAATGTCAAATTTGTGGCTTTAGATTTGACGAAAGCCCCAACAGGTCCTAAAAATGGGATTCGTGATCTTCAACAGTCCCTAATTCCGTATTTAGGGACCGGACAGGTCCGGCCTAAGCTCCTCGTCAAGTACCCGATTTTTAATCGAGAAAACGAAATTGTTTTACCACCAAAAACCCCAATTGAGTTTCAAAGCGGATATAGACTTTCAGAGGGCTCTTATTACTATTCCGATCCTGTTAAAAGTCTCGTTTATAAAAAACCACCAGTTTTGATGGATTTAAGGCCACAAAAAATTGTTAAATATTACTTGGTACCTGTTAATGAACCTGTTATTGTACCTGTTAACGATCCGAGGTTAAGGCCACATGATGATAATTGTTGTTGTTGCAGTTGTGCAAAATATGCCGGGGAGTTGAATGAAAAAATGCTCTAATTTAATTAGTGTGATGTTATTTATTAAATATATTTATTTTGTTGGTAATACTGTTTTTTATTTTCTTAAAAAAGATTTTTTTTTACTTGAAAACATAAGCTTTTGACAATTCTCGAAGAAAAAACTCAAATTTCCCATTAATAAGGAAATTCAATTGGACTCATTTCAGGCCGGTTTGGTGCTTCCCAAGACGTAAAAATCATATTCCGCTGCTAATTTAATTTTAATACGTTTCTTGTGTTGGTAGTATTGACCAAAATGTCACTAATCTGTTTTAATTTGAATCACAACGATTAGAAATGTGATAATTGAGTTCATTATTTTGAAAATTGTTGATCTCTCAATAGAAAAAAATCTTGAAGCTGTAAATTTCGGCCGATTATTCAAAATTACTTTTAAAAAATTCTCCAATTTTTTATTTTCGTGAAAACTTTGTTCAGTTTTGATTATTTTGTAAATTTTTTTTCGAATTTTATCATTTTTATCAATTATGGAATCACATAGGAAAATTATCCAAAAAATTAAAAACTACAAAAAATTGTGAGATTTGTTAGTACAGAGTCGGACTTACCCAAAAGAGTGCCATAATAAAAATATGTGAGAGTTTCATTAAAATAAAAATTGGTGACCCTGAAGACCATCTTTGGGTAGTTTTAAGCAGAAGATTTAGGTAGATTAGACTCTTTGACGAATTGTAAATTATATTTAAAAGAATTGTTCCACCAAAAATTTCACAAAATATATCAACTGTTTGTTTTAATCGGAGTTGTTCGATTTTAACTTCTAACAATTTTTGAGTTTTTAAAATTTTTTTTATGTGCCGATATCTCAAAAAAATCATTTTGAGAATAATTAAACAAAAAGACAAGTAAAAAAACTGAGTAAAAATCTGGAGAAACTCAACCAAAAAATAACGAGTAAAACTATAAACAGAATAAATATTAAAACAAACATAAATAATAGAAGACATAATAAAAAAGAAACCAAAATGTGTTAAACCAAAAATGATATAAAGAAATTTCGTTTCGGACAAACTTATCTGAAATTTTGATTTTTTCAAATTTGTAATTAAGACAAACCAAAATTTTCGTTTGAAAGTCATCACAGATATAAAAATATACAGATTGTGGACATATCGTGTTACATCTGTCAGAATCCACAAAACTAGTTCTATGGGATTTTCTTCGAGGTAGTCCTGCCAACTGAACTCCAAAGCTGCAATACTACCACCCGTAAAAAATAAAAACATTAAAACACTGTAACTCTTCTGCCAAAACGTCGCTCTATAATTATGAAGATTTGTAGGTGTCAATGCTAGAATTTTCCCAATTTTGAAAAAGATTTTGACAATGTTGAGATCCATTTCGAAGTGAATTAAACAAATTATATGCAAACAAAATTATTTGATATATTTACAGAAAATTAAACGATGTTTGTCCACTTAATGATTGATTCTGAACTGAATTATAACAACTAAAAACGAAGTAGATGTATAGGAAATATAAAAAAAAAATTGTTTTATAATTTTGTAAAACCAGGCCAGATCTGTGCAATTTTTTCGGAAAAAAAAGTTTTTGCTTTGAAGCTGATTTTATTGCTGTTAGACGATACAAAATATCGTTGAATTTTGCTAAAAATCCGGATTAAATGTAGTTCCGCATAAGAATCAAAAGAAAGAGGATTCACCACCTATCAAAGGCACTTTTTGGTGCTAAAAAATAACAGTTTTTGATATCCGAAACTTGATAATCTCCTCGTGGAATTTTTGGCGCGAAAATTAGATTTTCATCTTGTCAAAAAAAATATTTTCAAGGTAGTTCTATAATTTCAGAGTTTCAAAACAAAATCAATTTTGTTAAAAGCACTTTATTTAATGTAAAAGTTCACTTAAACTCAACAATAACAACAAGAAAATAAATAAGGAAGTTAATAATATGAAAAATGGTTGTCCTTTTCAAAATAAAAAATTCAGCAGCTTCAATTTCTGGTGGATTATTTTGAATAAATTTAACCAAATTTTCAAATTTCGGCTCTGTTAAGTGTAATTTGTAGGCTAATTGTGTAATTTCCTCGTATTCTTTTGAAATTGCATCAGAAAGTACCGCAACTGCCACTACATGAAGCTAAAAATAGAAAATTACTAAAAAAAATTTTTGTTTTTGTAGTACCCCAAAAAATGCAATTATTCCAATTCGGAAGATATACACATAAATGTAGATATCTTTTGGAAATTTTTTAACACTGTGTGACTTCATTAAATCACAGATATACACTAAAAACGTAACAGAAACAAAAAAAATATTCAAAACAAAAATAACACCAAAAATTTTATTAAAAATATCAACACCAACTCTAAGTCGAAAAACATCCCTTTTAAATTTTTCCAAAAACTCGCTTTTTGCACATTTTTGTTTTTCAAATAACTGCCTTTTCAGCATTTTGTATCTTTGCCGAAACATTTCGAGTAAAACACAACCAAAAAACATAAAAAACAATTGAGAATATAACTGTAAATACTCAGTTGTGTACATTACGAGAAATTTAAAACCAAAAACTCCATAACCTAACCGAATCCATAATGCAATAATTAAAAGAAAAATTACATGCCACAAAATAAAAACGAAAAAAAAAATTGATTTTCTCTCACTCGAAATCGGAGTTTTTCGAAAATTTTGAATCAATCTAAACCAGAAATGACGTTTCGACATTGCAAGCGGTCCCACGATATATAAGCTGTAACAGTAACGAATAAAGTCCTTGAAATATCTCAAGGCCACTTCACAAGGACGCCAAGCGCTGTAGTTTCGGAAAAAATGCGAAATCGTTGCGGTTATTACAAGTGCGAGAAGCACAATCAAAAAATAAATTTTCTGGAATTTGGTGCGTTTTTTGTTGGTTAGATTTGTTGGTGTGAGTGCTAAAAATTTTCCAAAAGTAAAAAAAATCTGGATTTTGTACAAATCCATTCTTTCGGTATTGACACTGATAGGAATCTTGTTAAACTAAACAAATATTGTTTTGTAAATATTGTTTATTGATTTCGGGTTTCTGGAGTGTAATTACAGTTTCAAAGTGTAGTTCTACTTTCTTTATTTCAAAAAAAACGTACACAATCCTAATTTTTTTTTTTAATTAGATTATTAGAAAATTTTGACAATTTTAATAATTTCTTTGTGATTTTTAATTGTTGTGCTTCAAATTATGACCAATTAATAACAAATTTAACAAAATAGCAAAAAATCTGAGAGATCTACGTTGTGTTTAACAAGATGGCGGCAAAAATTTAATTGTTTTTTGTAGTAAATTGTTAAATCATGTCTGAAAATTGGACAAGACTGTACATCATATAGATAGTAGTCGTATAGACAGACACAGTGTGCCATCTAACGAAGAGTGCTGGAAGGTGCGAAAGTTGGTATAATAATGTTGGCGGATAACAAAGTTATCTCTTAGGCTCTCGCTCCGTCACCAACATAACCAACCTCCACGATTAGGCAAAAACAACTACTTCGCGGACTAATGCCCCGACCGACAATGAATTACATCACCTAAGAGCCTAAGAGATAACTTTGTTATCCGCCAACATTATTATACCAACTCTCGCACCTTCCAGCACTCTTTGTTAGATGGCACACTGTGTCTGTCTATACGACTACTAGCCGGACTTTGCTTGATATAAGCGAGTTCTCCTACCTGTTCCAATCGAGCACAACGCTCCGAGATGCACTGTACTGATGAGGAGCAAAAACCCCGAAACCGGTATACAGTTTCTCGACGTTGTTGCTCGATTGGAACACCTTTGCTATCATTTAGATAAATAAATTAATAACAAAGATCTGTTAACATTCTATTAAGACAGTTTGTGATTAGTTTACTGCAACTTGGACCTAATAAAACCTTCCTAAACCGTGTCTACAAAGCTCAAATAAATTTTTAAATTTCTTGTTGTTCTTGTGATATTATAATTGAAAATCACCTTTCTTATTTACTTTCTTGTTGTTATTAATGAGTTTAAGTAAGCTTTTACATTACTTGCGGTGCTTTTAAGCAAATTGATTAGAAATTTCTGTTAGTTTTGAAACTGAAATGGACAAAACCACTTTGAAAAGAATTTTCTTTATTCGAAAATTTTTCCTAAGTCCAATTTCTTACGAGAAACGGCCGTCAAAAACAAAACAATTTTATGCATTTTTCTTATTTTTAATCTATACTTATGCAGCTGTTAGAAGTTTTTGTTCCAAATTTCCATTTTATAAAACGCAAAACGTAATAGAAATGGTGCTTGCAATCATAAGTGATTTTAATATATATTTATCTCTTATTTTGCCAATTATACGAATTAGAAAAATGACACATGACTGGTGGTATTTACTAAAAAATATTTCACAAGTTTCTGGCAATATTACCAACATATTTTTTTTAGTTTTGTATATAAGTTTTTGTTTTGCTATTACTTTCGCAAATTACTGTTACTTAAAAATATGGGGATTCAGTTATTTCAGTTTTTTTATTGCTGATTTTTTTCAAGTGTATGCACTGTACTTTGAAGTTATTACAGCAATTGAAATATTACAAATATTAAAACAATGCTACCAATCTCAGAAAAATAAACTTCGGATAAGTCGAAATTTGAATATCTTCAAACAGAATTTTTTTTTACTCAAAGATTGTGTTGATTATTTTAATGAGATTTTCGGATGGAATATTTTGCTTTTTCATATTTATGTAACTTGCAGCACTCTTACTTACATTGACCGTTTAGTTAAAAATGATTTGTTCGAAATTACGCCATCGTTAGACTACAAACTTCAGTTGTATTTATCAACCCTGCTTTTAATTATATTTTGGGTATTTAATTTTGTGTTTTTTTAAAAAATTATTAAGTAATTTTAGGTCACAACATGGATTTTTCTTTTGCTTTGTGACCAAATTTTGATAGAATTTGAAGAAATCTTGAAGTTCTTAATCAGAAGTGAATGTGTTGAAAGAAGGAATAATTTTTTGAGAAGAATAGAACAGAGTCGGCCTCACTTTACAGCTGCAGGATTTTACACAATTGACAGACAAATTGTTTTTACGATTTTATATGCAGCTACTTTGTTTCTATTTGTTATACTTCAGTTTACAATTAATTAAAAAAAATGTTGTTTAAAATCTTTGTTATTTCATAGTTTTATGGCGTCCTCATTTTTTTTCCTTCATTTTGTTTTATTTTCAGTTATCTTTTTTTCGGACCTATCGTTTTCTTCTATTCTGTCTTTCACCTCTTACATTAATTTACTGTATTTTTTAATTTTCTATATTTTCTGTATCTTATTGTTTCTGTTTTGAATCACTACTGTTTTTGTTAACTTTTTATGTTACAATTTTAAATTTTTATTTTATTTTTTTATATAAATTCTTTATTTTATTCATTCACTATCTTTTACACAAGCTTCTATACTCAACTGTTAATATTTTATAGACTTTTTGTAATTATTTAGTTTTGTTTATTTCTTTTTTTCTTCTTGCTTCTGTTTCCTTATTTTTGTTCTTTCAATTCAGGTTTTTTTACCATTTAAATAATCAAGTTAATTAAAACAATTAATTCTCTTTTAAATTCACTCGTAGTAGTCGCTTTTGCTCACTAAGTTAAACTACTGCCAACGCCCTAATACTCGCTTATGTAAAGTTAAACTCGAACACGCGACTATTATAATAACTCATACAACTCTCGCAAAACTCGAATGAGAACTTACGTCGCTGTAGAGAACACTGCTTTTTCTATCTTTGTTTAAATTTTGTTTCTATCATATATTTCTCTGTTTTACTTTTACTAATTTTTTTTTTTTTTGTATTTTCTGTTTCCACTAATTTTTTGTAGCTATCTTCTCTTTTATCTACATTCAACACTTCTGTGTAATATGTAGTTTCTAGTGCGTTTATATTGTTTCCTACATTCTTTGTCTCTTTTGCTTCTATTTTTTTACCATTTTTTAATAATAATTTCTTCTTAATGTTTATAAATTTTTGTTGCTTTTGTAAAATAGTTTCTAAATATAATTTTTCGGTTATCTTGTTTCTAATTCTGTCTTTTTCTCTTTCTTCTTTAACTATATTTCACTGCTTTTTAAATTTTTAGATTTTTTTTTGCTATTTTTGATGACTTCATTACTTTATTTTAAAATATTCTCTTATTTGTTGTTTTTGTTTCCAGATTTTAGATTTTTACGGTTAACTTCTTTCTATTTCTACAGATTTTATTAGCAATCTACAATCTTTTACTTTATTTATTTATTCTGTGTATTATTTTCTAAACTATTTTAGACTGTTTTCTATATTCTTGATCTCTCTTGTTTCAGATTCTGTCTTGTTCTCCTGTTTCTTCTAGTTTATTACCAGTTCTTTGACTATATTTTACTGCTTTCTAATTTTTTATGTTTATTATTTCTGTTTTTTTTTTATTTTCTGCTGTTTTGGACTACACTTTTGCATTTTTGAATATTCTCTCATTTCTTGTTTCTGGTTACTAATTTTGGTAGCAATCTACAATCTTCCATTTTTCTAAATCTTTCTGTATAATAGTTTCTAAAGATTTTAGAATGTTTTCTATATCCGTCGTCTTTCCTACTTCTAAATTTATCTTCTATATTCTTAATTTAATTAAATTAAAATAATATCAAATGTATTACGAAATTATTAGTAATCTGTAGTGTTACACAAAAAAAATGTGATATTTTGCAATAAATTTCGAGATGTAATTTTATATAATTTTTGTCTAATCTATAATCTTTATATAAATAATAAATAAGTTGGAATAACATTTTTATATTTTTTTTGAAGTATTAATCATGAGTCATGCTATTTGTAGACAGTAAACTCCAGAATTTTTTTATATACAAAACTCTTTTTATTGATTATCTTGTTGTAATAAGTGAGTTTAAATGAAATTTTTTTAAACCGTTTATTTTTATTATGATAGCTATCAGTTCTCGATTTCAAAATGTCATTAAAACAAATTTTCTTTCTTCGAAAATTTCTCTTAAGTCCAATTTCTTACGAGAAAGAACCATCAAAGAAAAAACAAATTTACGCATTTTTTTTATTTTTAGTGTACACATGTGGCGCAATAATAAATTTTCTTTACAAACTTACATTTTACAAAAGACGAAATTTGATGAGAATGGTCCTTCGAATTATCATCGATTTTGATATTTATTTCTCTATGGTTTTTCCAATTGTTCGAATTAAAAAAATAACACGTGACTGGTGGCTCTTACTAAAAAATATATCACAAATTTGCAGTACTACCAACATAAAAATATTCTGGATTTGGTTTATAATTTTTTGGATTATTATGATTTTTTTTAAATACTCTTATGTAAAAACAATGGAAATTACGTTTATTAAATTGTTTTCTTTCGAACTTACTCAAATCTACTCCCAATATTTTGAAGTTTTTACAGCGATTACAATACTAGAAATGTTAAAACAGGCCTACCAAACTGAGAAAAACAAAATACAAGAATGTTGTAATTTAGATAATTTGAAAATTTTAAAACACAATCTTTTTCTACTAAAAAACTGTGTTGACTACTTTAATAAAATTTTTGGTTGGAATATTTTATTTAATCACATTTTTATAACGTGTAGAACACTTGTTTATATAGATTTTTCAATAAAAAACGAAAATTCGAGATACACAACTAGTTTTGACGAAGATATTCAATTTTTTACAAGAAATTTGACTTTGGTCCTTTTTTGGGTACTTAATTCGTTTTGTAGACTTTTTAAAAAAATTAAAAATGTATTTTAGGGTCCTGCAGTTTTGTTGATTTTTCTTTGTGATCAAGTTTCGAACGAATTTGAGGAAATTCTGTATTTTTCCGGTGAAATTAAATCAGTCTTAAAGAAAAATAAATATATTTTGGAACGTATTGAGCAGAGCCGGCCTCACTTTACAACAGCCCGATTTTATCTTGTTAGAAGGCCAACTTTATTTACTATTTTGTATGCAGCAACTACATTTCTAATTGTTATAATTCAGTTCAGAATTAATTATTAAATAATTAATAAATTTTGGGAGTAATTAGTGTACAGTTGCGTATGTAAAAAATGTTCAAATATCGAGTAAAAGCAAAATTCGAGTTAAATCCCGGACTGTCAGTGGTGACATTTATTACGCGCGTGACTGTACCTAGTAATAGTGTTTAATGAAAGTACTGGTGTATTTTAAATATGGCGCACAATTTTTCATTTTTAAAATATATATAACAAAGATTAACAACAATATTGTGCTTAAATATTATTTGTGTTGATATTTCAAACAATTTTTTGTAAAAGTCATTAGAAATGCAGTAAATAAATGTTACATTTTCTTTTCTAAACATTTTTTTGTTATTTGTGATAAAAAATGTATGAATTTAGAGTGAAAAGGTAAAGCTAACAAGAGACGCAAAAGAAATAAATATAAAAAAAAACGAAAAATTGTGCGAAAGACAGTAGAAACAGAAAGAAATTAAAATGAAAATTAAGAAAGTAATGAAGTCGAAAATAACACAGAAGATAAAAGAAAACAGAAGTAATTAAACATAAAAAATTAGAAAGCAGTGAAAAGAAAACAGAAGAAATGGGATAAGGAAAAGATGTGGAAGAAAGAGAGACGATTGTTATAGAAAACAATCTAAACTTACTAGAGAAGATTACACAGAAGAAACAAAAAATTTTAAACATTTTAAGGGGTTATAGAAGAAGCAGAAGATTGTTAGTAGGAACAAAGAAAAAATATAAAACTAGAAACAAAAACAACATATAAAAGAAAATACTAAAATACAATAGCTATAGAATCGAGGAAAGTGAAAAATAAAAAGCAGAAGAAACTAGAAAAGATAAAATTAGAAAGCATAATAAACGAAGAATATAAAAATTATTTAAAAACTTTAGAAAATATCACACAGAAAAAAAATGAAAGATCGTTAGTTGCTATAAAAATCAGTAGAATTGTATCAGTTATTTCAGTTTTTTGACTAAATTTTCAAATAAGAAATAAAAATTAGAAAGCAGAGAAAAGAAAAGTAAACAGAAGAAATGGGAGAAGAAAGAGATATGGAAGAAAGAGAGACGATGGTTATAGAAAACAATCTAAACTTACTAGAGAAGATTACATAGAAGACACAAAAAGTTTCAAACATTGATATTAAGAGGCAATAGAAGAAGCAGAAGATTGTTAGTAGAAACAAAGAAATAACTAAATAACTAGAAACAGAAACAACATTTAAAATAAAATTCTAAAATACAATTACAATATAATTGAAAATAACAAAATAAACGGAAGAAGAAGATAAAAATAGAACCAGGAGAGACGACGAATATAGAAACAATGTAAAATCTTTACACACTATGTATTACACAGATAAAATAAAAGAAATGGAAGATTGTAGGTTGCTACCAAAATTAGTAGAACCAGAACGAGATCAGTAGAAACCTGGAAACAGAAATAAGAATGCAACAGTGGAGTCGAAAACAACAGAAAATAAAAAAAACTAAGATGATAAAACATAAAAAAATAGAAAGCAGTAAAATATAGTCAAAGAAGACAAAAAAAAAACTAGAAAAAACAGAAGAAGACAGAGTTTGAAGCAAGAAAGACTAAGAATGTAGAAAAGAATCTAAAATAGTTTAGAAATTAATATGTATACAAAAGAAATAAAAGAAAGGAAAGATTGTACTATAGGTTGTTAATAAAATCTGTAGAAATAGAAAGAAATTAGCCGTAAAAATCTGGGAACAAAAACAACAAATAAGAGAATATTTAGAAACAGAGCAATAAAATCAAAAATAGCAGAAAATAGAAATTAAAACAACAAAACAAAAGATAAAAAAACAGGAGAAATTAAACATAAAAAATTAGAAAACAGTGAAAAATGGTTAGAGAAGAGAAAAGAAAACAGATGAAATGGGAGAAGACAGAGATATTGAAAAAAGAGAGACGATGGTTATAGAAAACAATCTAAACTTACTAGAAAAGATTACACAGAAGAAACAAAAAGTTTAAACATTTTAAGAGGCTATAGAAGAAGCAGAAGATTGTTAGTAGGAACAAAGAAAAAACATTAAAACTAGAGACAGAAATAATGTAAAATAAAATGCTAAAATACAATTACAACATAATTGAAAATAAAAGAATAAACGAGAGAAGAAGATAAAAATTTAAAAATAGAACTAAGAGAGACGACGAATATAAAAAAACAATGTAAAATTTTTACAAACTAACACACAGAAAAAATAAAAGAAATGGAAAATTGTAGGTTGCTACCAAAATTAGTAAAACCAGAAAAAAGTCAGTAGAAACCTGGAAACAGAAACAAAAAATAAGAGATTATTAAAAAATGCAAAAGTGGGGTCCAAAACAATAAAAAACGAGATAATAAAACATAAAAAAAGCAATAAAACATAGTCAAAGAAGGACAAAAAAACCAGAAGAAACAGGAAAAAATGACAGAATTTCAAACAAAAGTGACCAAGAATGTAGAAAACTATGTAAAATACTTTAGAAACTATCACACACAAAAAAAATAGAAGGTTGTAGGTTACTACAAAAATTAGTAGAATTTTATCAGTTATTTCAGTTTTCTGCCTAGTTTAACTTCTAATTTTTTTTGTTTTAAAAATTGATCTAAGGTGCTTAGGGACGATTTCACAATCAACTTAAAATTTCCTTTAATTTAAAAATAACGTTTAGACTGTAACTGTCGCATTATGACAATAAACATCAAAAATCATCGACAGTTACAGTCTAAACGTCAATTAAATTAAAAGAGCCTTTAAGTTAATTATAAAATCGGCCCTTATATATAATCTAGATTCTTATCTTAACTTTATTTTTCTTATTTTATTACACAATTAGACCTAAATCAAGTTGGTAGTAAGTCCAGTATTGCCAACATTGCCATTACTTTGTCCTAATTTGAAGAACAACAATCAGAAATGTTATAATTGCGTTCATTACGTGAAAAATTGTCGATCTGTCTATTAAAAAAAATCTTGAAGCTGTAAATTTCGGAGGATTTTCCAAAATTATTCTAATTTTTTTTTCAAAATTTTGTTTTTTGTTAAAATATTTTAATTTCTTTTGTAGTATTTTCCGGATTTCTTCATTTTCACGGGATATAGAATCACACAGAAATACAATCCAGAAAATCAAAAACTGGAAAAAACACTTTTTGATTTAAATTTTTATACAGGACCTGACTTACCCAAAACAGTCCAATTACATTAATTTGGGTCACTTTTAAAAAAATTAAAATTACAGGAAGTGGAGCCTGGTTTTCGTTCTTTATTAACCGTTCAAGATAGAATATAGTTTTTAACGAATTATAAATAATATTTAAGAGAATTGTTCCTCCGAAAATCTCGCAATATGTATCAACTGTTTTTCTTAAACGAATTTTTTTGATTTTGATTTCGAGTAATTTTTGAGATTTCAGCGAGTTTTTCAAGTGTTGATAGTTGAAAGAAATTATTTTGAGAACAATCAGAGAGAAAGATAAATAAAAAAATTGAGTAAAAATTTGAAGAAATTCAATAATGTGAAAACGGCTAAAAACATACAAAGTATAGATGTGATAACAAACAAAAAGAATTCCAAAAAAATTAAGAAAATAACAAAACTGTGTTACCATTAAAGTAATAAAAAGATTCTTTTTTTCAGAGTTAGTTAATCTAAATTTTTTTAAATTCTCAATCAAAACAAACCAAAATTTTCGTTTGAAAATCATCACAGAAATGAAAATATATAGAGTGTGGCTATAACGAACAACATCTGTGAGAGTCCATAAAAATATAGCAACGGGATTTATTCCAAGATTTATATTAACCAACAAACGAAATTGAAAATCAGCAGTCATACCAACACACAAAAATAAAAACACTAAAACAGTGTAGACTTTTTGCCAAACATTTGGTTTGTAATTTTTGAGTGACTTAGGCGTGATTGCGAGAAATTGACCAATTTTGAAAAATATTTTAATAATGTTTAGATCCATTTCTGAAGCGAAATAACATCTAAACGATTTAATAATCATCAAACTAGTTATGAATAAAATATTAAGTAAATAAAAATTGTGTAAAAAATGTGTAAATGCGATTAAAATTAATTAGGAAACAAATTATAAATCAATTATTGACCTGATTTCTAAAAATAAATTACCGAACGATACTTGATTTTGGTCTAAATACTCAAAATTTGTTTAAAAAAATATAAACATATTAAAAAACGCTTTCAGAGATGATTTCAGTCGCATCTTTAAAACTCATATAAATTACTAAAAATTGTCAAAAGGAGAGTGTTCCAGTCTTATGGAAACCGTAAGACCAGTCAAATTTAATTTTTTTGGTACCATTCGAAAGCTCTTGAAAAGACGAGTATTTCATATTATTGCGCAAAATTGCTAGCTTTGTAAATAAGAGCAGAAAATCGATTTAAAGTCTCTTTGACTTCTGTCACGACAGTTCATAAAAGTGTCTGTTTAGTTTATGGGGGTTTAAGTAGGGAAAGCCTGCGGCGAACCCTTGATAATCAGGTACCGGGAAACAAACTTGCTACTGTTGTTATTCTCAGATTTTTTGTTGACACCGTCTACCAGTTCTAAGTTATTATGTTATTTTGTAATTACCAAAATAATTTTTTGAAGATTTATTATTAATTTGATTAAATCATAAACATTTTTCTTCCATGTTGACACTTTAAAAGAAGATTATTAAATTCATAACAACTGTTAGCCTGAAATAAATATTTTTAGTAAAATATAACGCTTTTATTTCACTAGTAATATAGTTTTAAAAAAAATTGCAACAACTTTGTCTAGTATCTAATTAGCATAATCACATCAATACCTTCAGGTGGGATAGAAATTTGATTGCGGGCTTATTCTCACTCATTATTCGAGATATTTTTTCAAAACGATAGTAAATAACAATTTATAAAACCAACAGCATTTGTTATTAGGTCAAATAGGATAAACTTTTATAACAATAACTAAAAGTTTAGGGAAATATTGGTGTCGAAATTACCCGTAGGATTAAACAAAGCAGGTATAGGTAACAGATTAAGATACTTACTCGTGTCGAGATTACCTGTCCCCGGTGGAAGTACCCGATAAAATTTTCTCATAATTTCTAAAGTAAAAGGGGATGGTCAGATTTATGAAGATTAACTATTTTAACCAATCGAACAACCACCTAAACATAGTTTGTGATCCAACTGACAACGAGATAAACAACAATTTGGAACATCACTTGTGTAAAAGTACCCGATTGAGTTGGTTGTTATATAACCTACCTACGTTTTAAAGTAATTTAAAAATGGAGTGTTACCTGTGTAATCAAAGAGTGCGCCCTAGAGGGTTTCGCCGTTTAGATCAGTTAGATGATTGCTTATTCAATTAGTTTAATTCTATTAAATATTATATCTAAGTTGAATTTTTTCTTACACTGATTTTGCGGAAGGCTGTTTTTTATATAGAAGATCACTAATTTGTGTTTTATTTAATTAGTTCAATTAATACATAATCTATTAACTTATGTATTAATTAGTTTAGTTTAATTATTATTCTATCTAAGTAAGTTAAATTTTGTTTTAAAAGTAGACGCCGCCAAAAGCTAATTTTTTACTAATTTAGGGGCTGATTTCAAGTATATGATAATACCGGTAGTATCTTCGTTTCCATGGAAAAATAAACAAATTCGAGGTTGTGATTCGCTGTTGTCATGGAAAAGTATTAAAATTTGCGATACTACCGGTGTTATCTCAACTTGAAATCAGCCCATAAGAGACATAATTATGTACATATAAAGTTGCTTATTTAATTAGTTTAATTCTATTAAATATTATATCTAAGTTGGACTTTTTCTTAGACTGATTTTGCAGAAGGCTATCTTTTTATTTACAAAATCACTAATTTATGTTTTATTTAATTAGTTTAATTAATGCATAATTTATATAACTATCTCTTGTCCTATATCAATTAATTTTTGTATTTTCTAAAATAAAATATTTTCATTTCTGATTCAAACAACCCTCTTTCCTAACAAAGCAAATGGTCATTACATCTCCCGTGGAGTAAATCCCTTTTGTAAAACCACCGGCTATTACCGTTGCTTGATTTATGGACTCTTCGAGGTAAGCTTGGGACACTCTTTACGATTTTGGGTATCCGATCTTTTTCCCTCTAACTAAAACTGTATTTACTGTTTCACAAAATTTAAAAGTTTATAATTCGTTTATTTGTAAAGCTAGCAATTTTGCGCAATTATATGAAATGCTCGTCATTTCAAGTGCTTTCGAATGGTACCAAAAAAATTAAATTTGACTGGTCTTACGGTTTCCATAAGACTGGAACACTCTCCTTTCCAAAAATATCAAAAATTCCACAAATTACCACTGCGACTAAAGTGATAAATCTTCAAATCTCTGGCTATTTCGTCTAAAATCTTTCTTTTTATTCCAAAACTTTCCAGACAAGGTTTCCTTTGGTTTTAAATTTTTTTAAATAATTTAGTATTTTTTTGTTCTTCGCCTTTCATCAAATTCTAAAACCTGTATAAATCAATTTTTGACCTATTTTTCTCGAATAAAGTAAGACAGTTTTAGAAAATTTCTTAAATAAAATGTTTGTTGTTTAGCTGAGTTTTAAGTCAATCCTAATAATTGTGTGACATTAACTAAAGTGCGCTTTGAAATACGAGTATATTACTTGAAATTTACTTTCAGAACTCATCAAGTTCTTGACTGAAAATGAACGCAATTAACATAATTTTTAAACTACGAAAATTTTCCATCTTTCTAGCACCACTATCTCGAAATAAAGAAAAACTGTCCAAAATTAAAATAATCTACGTTTATTTTTTATTAATTTTTTACACAGTTGGCACCATTGAAAGTTTTTATTTCAAATTTGGATTATTAAGAAGACGAAATTTAATGCACATAACTCTGCGATTTATGAACTACTTCAATTTATATTTTGCAGGAATTTACTTAATAGTAAATGTGAAAAAAATGTCACGTGATTGGTGGTTCTTGCTCAACAATTTATCAAGAGTTTCTTGGAGGTCTAACAATCAAAAAATTTTATTTCTGTTTTGGTTTATATTCTTTTTTCTTTGGGGTGTTATGGGTTATTTACACTACGTATATATAAAAATTATTGGTTGTGTTTTATTTATAAAAATATTTTCTTTTGAGATTTTTCAAAATTACTCACAATACTTTGAAATTACTACAGCAATAACAGTGTTGCAAATGTTAAAACAGTGTTACCAATCACAAAAAAATTACATCGAGTTGTGCACAGTTACTAGAAATTCAAATCAACTTTATCACATTTTCAAAAATTCCGCACAAAATCTTTTTTTACTCAAATACTGTGTTAAATATTTTAATAGAATTTTCGGTTGGAGTATCTTGTTTTACCAGATTTATGTAATTGTTATTACTCTTATTTATATTGATGAAAGTATTAAAAAACCTGATACTCAGATTCTTAATGTTACTTTAGATTATTCTTTACAACTATTTGCAAGAAATTTAATTTTCTTATTAGCTTGGGTTCTTTCAATCAGAGTTATTCTACTTTGTGATCAAATTTCGGAAGAATTTGACAAGATTCTAGAAATTTTGTTAAAAACAAAATTATTGTTGAAGGAAAATGACAAGATTTGCTGCTTTTTGAAAGAAATTAAACGGAGTCGGCCTAAGTCTATAGCTGCAAGATTTTATGCAATTAGTAGACAAACAATTCTTGATGTTTTAAATGTAACAATGACATTTCTGATTGTTATAATTGAGTTTAATTAAGAATAAATAAAAAAATATAAAATTTTGAGGTCTTTTTTATAAATTAATAATTCTCAATATATCGCTTGAGAAATGAAAACTTACAAAACATCAATTTATTGTTTGTTTATTTAAAACTGTTTTTGACTTTCTATATGTATAATAGGTGTCACCTTGTAGTGCAACAACTGAGCACTGTAAAATAACCTCAACAATCAGAACTATTGATAGACGAGCTTTTCAAACATTTAAAATTTAACAATATTTAAATTCTTCAATAAAGTACCTCCTCTATGCAGATGATTTGATATTATACACAAAGGGCGGTAGAAACCTTAAATCTATAACAAAACTAATGGAAAAAGCCCTTGTGGCGACCTCTCGTAGCCACCAGCAAGGGACGACCTTCCGTAGCCACCGGCAAGTGGCGCCCTCGCGCAGCCACCCTTTCAGCCCGGAGATCATAACTCGCTCTCTTCTCTCGTGGCCGTCGACGCGATTAGACCTCTCTTCTCATGTGGCTTCCGACACGACAACAAGTCCCGCGTGGTTTCGATTCTTGTGTATCATTGTAAATAGTTTATGTTATGTAGTGTTAAAATCTTCTGGTGTTAATAAATCGCTTACCCAAAGCAAACCTTATTCATCTGTAACCCAAATTCCACACCCTTAACAAACTAGTGGGGTGGTCCCAAAAAACAGGTTTTACTTTTTTTGCAGAGAAGACTAAGTGTCTAGTATTTTCCAAAACAAAAAATAAAGAGCAGCAACAACTTTTATTAAATAACAAACCGCTTTCTTATGATTCCTCTATCAAATACCTTGAAGTAATTTTTGATAACCGACTAAACTGGGAAACAAACAACACACATAAATAATATACGAAAAGAATACAATAAACGCTTAAAGCTTCTCAAAGTTCTGGCTAACCACTCCTGGGGAGCAGACACAGGTATGTTACTGCGAATATATAGAACACTAATTCGACCAGTCATTGATTATGGAAGTGTAGGGTACGCCATTGCAAATTCTTCTATACTAAATTATCTAAACGTCATGGAAAACTCCCCCTTAAGAATAGCTCTATTTCGCACCACTCCAATCGAAAGTCTCTATTGTTTAGCATCAGAGTCACTTCTCTCTCTTCGTCGTAGCTACCTTACACTTGCATACAGTCTTCGAGTCATCGAACATCCAAAAATCCTACTAATAAGCTCCCAAAATCAAAAAAATCTACTCGCCCACACATATACCTCCGCATACAGCTTACTCTCCAAAATCTTTCACACAAAGTTAGTCCCATTTATCATCATAATCACCTAAATCCTCCTTTTTGGGCTCACGCCCACATCAACTGTAATCTTCAACTAACGTGCATCTCAAAGTCGGAACTCTCTATTTCTGTAAGAGAAACGCTCATGTACATGCTTCAGTCATACAACAACCTATATACCATCTACGTTGATGCGTCCAAAAGAGAGCAAGAAGTAGGATGTGTATACGTAACACCAACATCTACTAAAATGTTTCAACTACCCCCTGAAAACTCTGTACTAACAGCAGAACTTTCTGCAATACATTTGGCTTTAACACGACCAAGATCTGCAAACAACTGCAAACAGAGACATTATTATCTGCACTGACTCCTTCGGTTCTTTACAGCAGCTACAACAGCTAAACCCTAACAGCCCCCTAGTCAAAAACATTAAAAACAAGGTCCTTTCTCTTTAACAAATAGGAAAGCCAGTACACTTTATATGGATCCTGTCACATCTGGGAATCTCAGGCAATGAGCAGGCAGACAGTGCAGCTAAAGAAGACATACATAGTATAACAGCGAACCAGCAAAGTTGTGTACAAAGACAGAATGCGGTAACCGCTTTGAGACAGCAAATTCAAAGCAAATGGCAGTCCCAATGGGCTAATGCCAATACAGCTCTTCACAAATGCAAATCTACCATAGGCAAGTGGAAGTTCGGCATCCACTCCCGAAAAGATGAAGTTGTTCTCTCTAGACTACGACACCAACCACCAACATCTTCTCACTGGAACGGATCTGCCCGTATGTTCCAAATGCTCATTTCTAACAGTCGAACACATTATTTAAGAGTGTCCATTTTATAAAGCCCAAAGAGAACAATTCGGTCTTCTAGAGAGAGAGAGAGACTCTATCCGAAAACGTCAAGAACAATACGTAAAACACAGGAAAAACGTTGTAGTACCTAAGATTTACTAAACTGTTCAAATTACTGTAACTTGAATCTATATGTATATTGCATATATTATGTTTTTGTATATATTTAGATTCAGGTGCTAATAACCCACGTCAGTTGATGCATCCTAAAATAATAATTAATAAATATATATTTATAATTTAGTTTTATTGTAACAACAAATAAATAAATTAATAAATGTTGAAACTTTTTATTTATAAAAATTAAATCTAAAATCAATTTTAGTCGGCATTTGTATTAAATTACAAAACCATTTACACACTTTTTACAAATTTTTATTTACTTAATATTTTATTCATAGCTAATTTGATTACTATTAAATCATTTAGATTTAAGTTGGCTTCGGAAATGGATCTAAAAATTATAAAAATATTTTTCAAAATTGGTCAAATACTCGCAATCACACCAAAATCACTCAATAATTACAAACCGAGTTTCTTGCAAAAGCGCTACAGTTTCTTGATGTTTATATTTCTTGTTGTTGGCAGCATTGCTGACTTTCAATATCGCTGGTGACCTGATATTATTGCGACATTTGAGACAGTTCATGGTGTTTTATGGATTCAATCAGATGTTGTTCGTTATATCCACTCCTTGTATGTTTATATTTCCGTAATGATTTTTAAACGAAAATTTTGGTTTGTTTTAATTTCAAATTTGAGAAAATCCAAAATAAGTGTCTCAGAAGCAAAACATCTTTTTATTATTTTTATTGTGATATTTTTTTGTAATTTTTTTAATTTATCTGGAACCTTAAACATTTCTTATTGCCTTGAGGACACTTTATACACGTTTAGTCGTTATTACATTATCTTCTTTCTTCAAATTTTTACTCAATTTTTTATTTAACTTTTTCTGTGATTATCCTCAAAATAATTTTCTTCAAATTTCGTCACTTAAAAAACTCACTAAAAAATCGTAAATTGCGGAAAATCAAAATTGAAAAAATTCGTTTAAAAATCGTTGTTGATGCATTTGGCGAAATTTTTGGAGAAACAATTCTCTGGAATATAATTTATAATTCAGTTAAAACTCTACTGAAACTAGAACAGATAATAACATGGCCAAAGGGTGTTCCCCTTGCAGGATTTATGCTTTTTATGATGTTGAATGATCTTATTTATATAGTACTGTTTTGGGTAAGTCCGATTCTGTATAAAAATCTAAGTAATACATATTTTCTTTACAGTTTTTAATTTTTTGGATCATATTTTTATGTGATTTTATAACAGACGAAAATAATGAAATTCGGAATATAATCCAACAAAATTTAAAATTAATTAGAAAACAAATTATAAATCAATTTTTGACCTAATTTCTAAAAATAAAATAAAGAAGGATACTTGATTTTGGATTATGTACTCAAAATTTGTTTAAAAAAATAAAATTAAACATCTTAAAAACACTTTCAGGGATCATTTCAGTCAGAAATAATATGTGGTTTAAAGTAATGTTGTTTGTTTGTTTTCTTATTTTTCATAAACTAAAAAAATATAAAAAAACACAATACACATCAAAATTACATATTTTTTTATTCTAAATGAAACTGTATTACAACAATTAGAAATGTAAGTGTTACATTTAAAATATCAAGAATTGTTTGTCTACTAATTGTATAAAATCTTGCAACTATAAACTTAGGCCGACTCTGTTTAATTTCTTCCAAAAAGCAATAAATCTTGTGATTTTTCTTAGTTTTTAATAAAATTTCTAAAATCTCATCAAATTCTTCCAAAATTTGATCACAAAGTAGAATAACTCTGGCTGCATTAACCCAAGATAATAACAAAACTAAATTGTTTGCATAAAGTTGTAAAGTATAGTCAAATGCAACATTAGGAATTACACCATCAGGCTTTTTAATACTTCTATCAATATAAAAAAGAGTTGTCACAATTGTATAAAACTGATGAAATAATATTGTGACGTTTATTATATGTGGGTTTCTGATTTAAAGAGCTGGAGATAATTTCTCGGCAAGTTTATTTACAAATCAAATTAATTACAACTAATTAACACAGCTAATATTCTAAATCACTAACGGAACACAAAACACTTTAATTTATCGCTTTCTAAATTCGCTGGATATCGCCGGAGTTCGCCTTTATGTCGCTCTCCCAAAACCAGACAGACTGACTGACTCGCTGTCTCGCATATATATATGGGTATGGACTCTTTCCAGAACTTTCGAGTATTTTCTCGCGTTTCTCCTGAATTATTTCAATTCGGCAAGATGATTGGAATTCAATCACAATAGCGACAAACAATGCCGACGTAAACAAGAATAAATAAACCCATTCAAAACGTAAATAATACTCGAAGTTCTATTCAGTTCCTAGAAGTGAGCGGTCCACAACACAATACTCGATACTCTGATTCACCGCTTCTTAGAATTGAGTCGTTCGCGTCACACTACCCCCCTCTTAAGAATTGTTCGTCTCGAACAATCATTCATCGTCATTTGAACCCGCATAGGGGGCTAAACGGTCTAAATGCACTACCTTCATCTTAGCCCTGGGGTTCTTTTGGATTCTATACACCACGTCGTTAAGTCGGGTCAGTACGGTATAAGGGCCTTCCCATTTCGGCTGAAGCTTCGGACATCGCCCTTTCTTCCGTTGAGGGTTAAATAGCCAGACCAAATCTCCCTCTTGAAACCCTACCGAATTCGCCCTCAAATCGTACCGCGTCTTCATCCTGTCACTGGCAATCTCAATTCGGTCTCGAGCCAAGTCGTGGATATGGGACATCGTCTCTTGAAGCTCTTCTACATAGCTTCTAACTTCCTTGGGTTCTTGAGTGGGTGTCCCAAACACAAGGTCACAAGGCAAGCGGAGTTCCCGTCCAAACAAAATCTTGGCTGGAGTTTGATTTGTAGTTTCATGGATCGCCGCTCTGTAAGCCAACAAAAACAACGGTAAATGGCGATCCCAATCTCTTTGATGGGCCTCTACAACTTTCGATAGGTGCTCTTCCATGGTGCTGTTAAAGCGCTCGACCATTCCGTCGGACTGAGGATGCAGCGGTGTAGTCCTGGTTTTCCGAATACCCAAGAGATCACAAATTCCTTGGAAAACCCCTGACTCAAAGTTTCGCCCTTGGTCCGAATGCATTTCCATGGGAAGCCCATAACGAGAAATCCAATTATCCACCAAAGCACGAGACACAGTAATAGCTTCTTGGTTTGGTAACGCGTATGCCTCAGGCCATTTACTGAAATAGTCGGCAACAACCATAATGTATTTGTTGCCCGAGTCGGTGACTGGAAATGGACCCGCAATATCAAACGCAATCCTCTCAAACGGAGCCCCAACGTTGTATTGCTTCATGGCTCCCCGGCTACGAGTTTTCGGGCCTTTACTCGCAGCACATGTTGTACATTTCCGGCACCAATTAGCGACATCTTCTCGGCTATTGACCCAATAAAAGCGTTCGCGAACCTTCCCCAAGGTTTTGTTGACGCCGAAGTGAGCTCCAGATCTTCCATCATGGATTTCCCTTAAGACTTCCTTTACGCGACTCTTCGGTAGGACTAGCTGCATTGTTACCGTCTTTCCATCCGCGCTTTCCCAAGCCCTTTTGAGCAGCCCATTTTCGACTTTCAGGGAGTCCCATTGTGCCCACAACGCCTTCAGAGCAGGACTCTTATTTGAAATGTCATGCCATTGCGGTCTTACATTTCCGTTCTCCTTGCTTTGTAAAATCGGTCCGATCTCATCGTCTTGCAGTTGCTCTGTTCTTATTTCTTCAGCTGTCCATCCGTCAGTAGGTTGTAAAACTAGCCTTCTAAGGTTGCACAGGTGGTCAGCTTGTTCTCGTTGGCTACAATGTTTGCAGTCGGCTCTGCACGGTCTTCTGGACAAGGCGTCTGCATTTTGATGAGACCTTCCCGAGCGATGCTTGATTTCAAAATCATACTGCTGAAGTCTCTCAATCCATCTCGCTGTTTGACCTTCAGCATTCTTCAAATTTAACAGCCACTTTAAAGCGGCATGATCTGTCCTTATTGTAAAATGTTGGCCGTATAAATATTTGTGGAAATGGCTTACCGCGTTCACGATAGCCAACAGTTCTCTTCGGGTGACACAGTAATTCCTTTCAGGTTTAGAAAGAACCTTACTATAATATTCGATAACCCTCTCTTCGCCATCCTGTACTTGAGTTAATACTGCGCCAACTCCATTATTACTGGCGTCCGTATCTAAAATAAACTGACCTTTTGCCCTTGGGTAAGCAAGTATTGGTCCCGTACAGAGTGTAACTTTTAATGTTTTGAAGGCCGATTCACACTCTTTGTCCCAAATAAAAGGCGTCTTCTTTTCGGTCAGTTTATGAAGAGGTTTGGCAATATCGGCGAATCCTTTGACAAAACGGCGATAGTAGGTGCAAAGACCCAAAAAGCTTCGTAGTTGGTGCTTATCATTAGGTCGGGGCCATTCCCGTACGGCTGCAGTCTTCTCAGGGTCAGTTTGTATCCCATTCGATGAAACAACGTGTCCCAAAAACTTGACTTTTCTTTGGAAAAGGCAACACTTTTTAGGGTTAAGTTGAAGACGAGCGTTTCGCAATCGGCTGAAAATTTCTTGCAGGTTACTTTGATGTTCTTCGAAAGTTTTCCCAATAACCATCACATCATCAAGGTACACAAGGCAAGTTCTCCAAGTCAACCCTCGAAGGACAAGTTCCATTAGCCGCTCGAACGTAGCTGGCGCATTACAAAGTCCAAAAGGCATAACATTAAACTGGTAGAGCCCAGTTCCAGTCGAGAAGGCAGTTTTCTCCTTATCCTCAGGGTGAATTCCAACCTGCCAATACCCACTCTTCAAGTCTAAAGTAGAAAACCATTGGGAACCAGCTAACATGCTCAGTGTATCGTCGATGCGTGGAAGTGGGTAACTATCTTTCTTCGTTACTTCGTTGAGCCGTCTATAGTCAACGCAGAAACGAGTTGACCCATCTTTCTTTGTTACTAGTACAACTGGTGAAGACCAGGGACTTGACGAATCTTCAATGACGCCATCTTCTTTCATTTTTTCGATCATTCGAGCCACTTCTTCCTGTTTCGCAAAGGGGAGTCTTCTCGGGGGCTGACGAATAGGTTGTACTGATCCCGTATTAATTCGATGCTGTACCAAATTAGTTCTTCCCGTAATCTTGTCCCCTATTGCAAAAATGTCTTGTTCCTTTCGAATAAAAGCAGTGGCTGCTTTCCTCTGATCTTCTGATAAGTGTTGCCATTCTTCCAGAAAATAATTTTCCAATTCCGGGTTATTTTTACCTTCTCCTTCCTGGTAACTCTTGTTGTCCTTTTCTTCACAACGAACAACTCGTAATGCAGGCTGAAAGAAGCCAATCTGTTCCCCTTTCTGCAACGTAACTCGATTTTCGCTGAGATTGGCTATGCGAATAGGAATCTTTCCACCAGCCTCAACGAGTGCTCTAGCTACCAAGATCTGTTTATTGTGTGTCGCATTCGTGAATTTCGTCATGTCCGGTTCAACAACTCCCGTTCGGTATCCCCCAGGATCTTTTTCCAACTCTGCCAGCACAATTTTCTCAGAATTGCCGGGGACACGAACTGATTCTGAGACGATGATGTTTACATGGTCCGATGAAGCGGTCGCAGAATGTAACAAGATTTCTTCGTTTCCCATTTGTAACATCCTGTTCTTAATATCCAGCACAAATCCATATTTGTCCATAATGTCCAAACCCAAGATCACTTCATCAACTATCTCAGCTACAACCATTCGGTGTACAATATTGAATGGTCCTATCTCAAGTTTGACATTAGCTTCTCCATGTACTTGTGCTGTTTCACCAGTAGCGGTTTTCAAAACGAAGTTACATCTTGTCATGTAGATATTTTGAGATGTTTCCAGCATGTCCCGTCTCACTAGAGAAAGTGTTGCTCCCGTGTCAACCGTCATCTTGGTGTCTCGACCGTTGATTCGTCCATCCAGCAACAGACTATCATTTCCTTTTCCTAGCTGCGAGACGGAGATGATCCTAGGGGCTTTGGGCGTATCAGCTAGCACACGCCCCAAAGTGCTAGCTGAAATTAGTTTTTCCTGATGCCGGGAAATTGAGGGGCCTGTGACATCTTCCTGACCCCTCCTTACATCCTCAGACCTTCCCCGTTGGCGGCAATCCCTTCTTATATGGCCTATCTTACCACAACCATAACACTTAGGCCGTCCTCCAGTGCGTGCTGGTGTCTGCTGCATCTTTTCCAACATACTCTTCAGTTCTTCGCAGCAGCAATTATTTGTTGGAGTTTCCTCTGCGGACATCAATCGCACGCGTTGAGCTGGTCGTCGTGAAAAGTCTTCATTTGCCGCCTCATATTCTAACGCGTGGATAAGCGCGTCAGCACAGGTTTTATATCTATGTAGACGTAGATAACGTCGTAAATCGCCATCTCTTAAACCATCAATAAATGCGCTGGCTTCCATCTCATGGCGAAGGTCTGCAGGTGCGGAAGGATAACCTAAATTAACCAATCTTTCTATTTCCGCGGCATATTCTTGCAAACTTTCGTTGCTTTTCTGATGTCGGGACTTAAGCATCATTTGGTATACTCTGTCCATGTGCTGGTCTCCGTAGCGCAATTCCAAGGCGTTGACCACTGCGTGATAGTTTTTCTGATCACGATCAGATACATTCTGAAGCAGCTGGAGAGCTGGTCCTCGCAGTGCTAACACCAGAGCTGTGGCTTTTTCTTCATCATTCCAGCAATTTATCTCCGCCGCTGCTTCAAACTGCCTCCTATACATTGACCACGAAGACTGACCATCGAAAGTTGGGGGTTTTACTCGTTGCGATGTTACTTCGCTTCCTAAAATTTGTCCTGTTCCAAGTTTCTTCATTTTACTTTCCAATTCTAAAACTTTCTTTTCTAATTCTTCCCTAACTTCTTTTATCTCTTCTTTTACTTTTTCTTTTACTTCGAAAACTTTTTCCTCAAATTCCTTTTTTACTTCTTCGACATCTTTCTTAAGAGCATCTTGTAAGGTATCGAATTTTTCGAAAATTCTTTCTTGCTCTTCCATTCGACGTTTTTCTTCTTCTTCTTTTTCTTGCAGTCGTCGTTTTTCTTGATCTTCTAGAAATTTCTTCTGTTCTTCTTTATCTTCCAAGCGTTGTTTTTCTAGTTTCTCGAAGAATACACGAAGTTGTTCCTCCATGGTTCTTGTCTGACTTCTTGTTGTTCTTCCAGAAGGTTCCAGAGACATAAACTTTTCTTTGTCCACCAAGCTTCTTTAAATCCCACTTCTGACACCAGTGTGACGTTTATTATATGTGGGTTTCTGATTTAAAGAGCTGGAGATAATTTCTCGGCAAGTTTATTTACAAATCAAATTAATTACAACTAATTAACACAGCTAATATTCTAAATCACTAACGGAACACAAAACACTTTAATTTATCGCTTTCTAAATTCGCTGGATATCGCCGGAGTTCGCCTTTATGTCGCTCTCCCAAAACCAGACAGACTGACTGACTCGCTGTCTCGCATATATATATGGGTATGGACTCTTTCCAGAACTTTCGAGTATTTTCTCGCGTTTCTCCTGAATTATTTCAATTCGGCAAGACGATTGGAATTCAATCACAATAGCGACAAACAATGCCGACGTAAACAAGAATAAATAAACCCATTCAAAACGTAAATAATACTCGAAGTTCTATTCAGTTCCTAGAAGTGAGCGGTCCACAACACAATACTCGATACTCTGATTCACCGCTTCTTAGAATTGAGTCGTTCGCGTCACAGTACAATAATACAATAAAAATACAAACTAAAAGACAAATTTAATAGAATAGAGTGCATAGCGATTATTAAAAAACAAAAGATAAAATAAAGAATGTGAATTTAAAAAAAAAAATTATTCTGTTGACATAAAACATTTTGCATTATTCTTGCAATTTTGCGCAACCTAAATCGTTTTGATCGTCGGAAGAAATGTAAAATACCGAATCGTTATCACTTTCGTCAGCTCTAACAGAAATTATGAAGTCCTCTATATCATCCATAATGTGTTCTCTGGCCATGTATTCCTCCTCGGTTTATTCTACGTGGTTACATATATTTCTCCATTGTTCCACTGAAATCGTAGCAAATATGTCTTCAGCTAATTTCCAGACGTCTTCTAATTTAAATGTTACGTTGTGAACGGCCACATGATTTTTTACTAATGCCCAAATTTTTTCGATGAGGTTAAGCTCCGGGTGATATGGAGGCAACCGTAAAACTGGCATATCACATTCTGCCAAAAATTTGTCGATCGCAAATTGCTTATACGGTGGTTTATTCAAATTAATTTTTTTATATAATTCTGTTTTTGTTTCTTTGGTCCCAAAAAAAATTTCACTTTCCTTTAGCCATTGCTGCATTGCTGCTTTTTTCCATGATGAGTTCGGACTAGGTTCTATTGCCACATTATGATAGGACGCGTTATCCAACACCAAAACCGATTTCCTTGAAATGTTGGGAATAAATTTTTCTTTAAACCATTTGGTGAAGTTGTTGTGGTTCATTTCATCGTGATAGTCACCTGTTTTCGATCCCGATTTAAATATATTTAAAGCATTAAGAACAAAACCTTGCGCGCTTCCAGCGTGTAAATTAATTAGACGTCGCCCTTTGGCTATCGGTGCCTTAAGCATGTTATTTGTGCCATCATCCCATGCCATCGGTACAGTATGGGAACTGTGAAGGTAAGTTTCATCACAGTATATAATATTTCGACCTTCTTCTTTGTACTTTTTAATTTGTCTTAAATATTCAACTCGTTTTAACCTGATGTCCGTTTTTTCAATTAAGATTTTTCGATTATCTGTCGATTTCTTCCAACGAAAACCTAGCTTTCGAATGAACTGTCTAAATGAATCTATTTTCCCTTCAGTAAAATTAACACCTTCACGTTTTACTGCCTCAAATAAAACTCGCATTGTCGGTCTTCTTTTATGAATGGCGGCAAAATTATAAATTACTTTTCGAACTATTTCTTCTTCGAATTCATAAAACGTCTTTTTTGGCGATGGTTTGTTGATTTTTTTACGCGGAGATTGAAATTTGCTATTTTCAGGTTTCTTGCTATCTTCTTCTATAATTCTCCTTACCGTGTTAAGACCAACACCAGTGGCTTTAGCAACACGTTCTTGTAAACGACTTAAGGAAATTATAACTTCACTTTTCTCTTTTTCCTCTTTCATAAACGAAAAAACGTTATAAATTATCTGCCTCCCTTGACTATGAACAACACGACCGTTATTGCCCATCATATTGTCGCAAAGTATGTTCCGCAAAAACACATTTATATCCTTGTTTCCAAATTGTACTAGGTATACTTACAAAACTGTAAAGCACGAAAAAAACAGAGTCTTGAAAAAGACTGTTAAAATAAAATTACAAATCTGTCAATACACGCAGGCTTAACCACAACCGTTCGAGAAGAAGGAACGAAACGAAATGAGAATGTTTTTGGGTTAGTGAATAGCGCTTAACCAAGACGTGTTTTCCTACTTTGCGCAGAATGACTCATCGCCCACGACAAAATCCAACCACTCTACATCACTTTGTTGTAATTTTGATTGGTAGACAAAACGTTGTAATTATTGAAAAGTCTTCTAAATTCCATTAAAAACCTTAATACATATATTTTTTAAAATCGAAAGCAAGAATTATTGTAAATTGTCTTATCTATGGACAGATTTTTCACAAAATTTTACTTTCCTTATTTTTATTTTAATATTTTTTCTTGTTGATTGTTTTTAAATTCGGCTAGAATCTTCAGTTATTCATCTAGAATCCTTCATATTACGTTTTTAAAATTTTTCTAGAATTTTTTGTTGTCCTTTCTTGTTTTTACGTCGTCTTGTTTCAAAATCTTATAAAAACTTTTTTTTTAATTTTTCTAAAATCTACTTCTGTTCTTCTTCCTCTTTTAATCTTTGTTTTTCTTGTTTTTCCAGAATCTTAATTTTTTCCTCTTTTAAAACTTTTTTTTATTCTAAATTTTTTTGCTGATCTTTTTTTATTAGTTGTAATTCTCCGTGTGTTTTTTTTAAATATTTATTATTCTGTTTTCTTCCGCTAATTACAATTCTCCTTGTTTTTCGTTTCTTTCAGTCGTCATCGTTGTTCAATTCTGTCTAAAATCTTTCTTTTTCTTCTAAAACTTCTCTAAGAAACTTTTACTGGACGGAATTTTTATCGTCTTTGCCTTTTATAAAATTGTAGTAGTTGCTATAACTTTTGTTTTTGCATCGTCTTGATTCGAATTTTCATCAAATTTTCTTTCTTAAGTTTTACTAAAATCTACTTCTGTTTTTCCCTTCTTACTAGTTACATTTCTGCTTCTTCTTCTTCCTTTTTCAATCGTCGTTTTTCTTGTTTTTCCAGAATCTATCTTTGTTTTTTCTTCTTCTAAAACTTCTCCTATTCTAGTTTTTTCCGCTGTTCATTTTTCACTGCTTGTAATTTTCCATGTCTTTATTATTTTTATTGTTTTGTCTTCCAATACTACTTCCAATTCTCCTTGTTCTTCGTTTATTTTAAGTTGTCGTCTTTCAACTTCGTCTACAGATTCTCTTTCTCTTCCAAAATTTTCCAAACGATGTTTTCTTTTACTCTTCTAGAATTTTTTTACGAGTCGTATATTTTTTTTTGTTCTTTGACATTCATCAAGTTGTACAAACTGTTTTAATTCTCCTAGAGTCTTCAAACATTTTTCAAGTTTTTCTAAAATTTTTATTGTTTTGCAGTAGTTTTTGTTTTTGCGTCGTCATGTTTTAAATTTTTATAAAATTTTCTTTTTTAAATTTGTCTAAAATTGACTTTTGTTCTCCTTTTCACACTAATCATAATTCTGCTTGTTCTTCTTTTATTTGTTACTCTTCTTGCTTTTCCAAAATATACTTTTACTTTTTTAATATTCTTTTTTACTAATCGTAATTCTCCGTGTCCTTCTTTTTTAATTACTATTGTCCTTTCTTCCAATACTATTTTCCTTGTTCTTCTTTTATGTTACGTTGTCGTTTTACAACATTTTCTAAAATCTTCCTTTTTCTTCCAAAACTCTAGAAACTATGTTTTGTTTTGTTTCTCTTAAGTTTTTTTTCACTAATCGTAATATTTTATTTTTTGTCTTTTATCAAATAGTAAAATCTGTTTTAGTTATTTTAGAATCTTCCAAACAACAATTTTTAAGTTTTTCTTTTTTTTTCAGTAGTTTTTGTTGTTCTTTTTTCGTCATTACGTCACTTTTTTAAATTCATATAAAATCTTTTTTTTTAAATTCTTCTAGAATCTACTTTGTTCCTCTTTTCCTACTAGTTGTAATTCTGTTTGTTTATTTTCCTCTTACTTTCGTCGATATTCTTAGTTTTCTAGAATTCTTTTTCGTATTTTCTTCTTGGAAAACAGTTATAACTCCTAAACTAATAGAAAAAAGTCAATTTTTGATCTAATTTTTCTGAACAAAATAAGAAAGTTTTAGAAAATGTTTATTGTTTCAACTAACTTTTTTAAGTCAATCCTAATAATTGTGTGACATTAACTAAAGTGCGTTTTTAGATATGTCACTTAAAGTTTACTTTCAGAATTCTTCTAGTTCCTGTCTTGAAATGAATGCATTTAACATAATTTTTAAAATTCGAAAATTTTCCTTCTTACTAACACCACTATCTCCAAATAAAGAAAAACTGTCCCAAATTAAAATAATCTACGTTTATTTTTTATTTCTATTTTATACAGTTGGTACCATTGTAAGTTTCTATTACAAATTTGGAATACTAAAAGGACGAAATTTAATGCACATAACGCTTCGATTTATGAACTACTTCAATTTATATTTTGCAGGAATTTATCTAGTAATAAATGTGAAAAACATGTCACGTGATTGGTGGCACTTACTCAACAATTTGTCAAAAGTTTCTTGCAGGTCTACCAATGTAAAATTTACGTTTCTGTTTTGGTTTCTATGGTTTTGGAGTGTTATGGGTTATTTACACTATGCATCTATGAGTAATATTGGTTGTTTTTTCTTTATGAAAACATTTTCTATTGAGATTTTACAAAATTACTCACAATTCTTTGAAGTTACTACAGCAATTACAGTATTACAAATGTTAAAACAGTGTTACCAATCACAAAAAGAATATATTGATTTGTGCACAGTTACTAGAAATTCAAATCGAATCTTGCAGATTTTTAAACATTCAGAACGAAATCTTTTTATACTAAAATACTGTGTTAAATATTTTAATAGAATTTTTGGTTGGAGTATTTTATTTTACCAGATTTATGTAATTGTTATTACTCTTATTTATATTGATGAAAGTATTAAAAAACCTGACACTCAGATTGTTACATTAGATTATACTTTACAACTTTACGCAAGAAATTTAATTTTGTTATTGTCTTGGGTTCTTTCAATCAGAGTTACTCTACTTTGTGATCAAATTTCGGAAGAATTTGATAAGATTTTTGAAATTTTATTAAAAACTAAATTGATTTTCAATAAGAATGACAAGATTTCTTACTTTTTAGAAGAAATTAAACAGTGCCGGCCTAAGTTTATAGCTGCAAGGTTTTATACAATTAACAAACAAACAATTATTGATGTTTTAAATGTAACACTGACATTTCTAATTGTTATAATTGAGTTTCATGTAGAATAAATAAAACAATGCAATGTTCGTTAATTAATTATTCTCCTCAGTACATCTATCAAGAGATGGAGTAAATCTTACAAAAAAAAAATTATTTGTTGCTTATTTTAAGGTTTTAAACGGTTTTCAACTGGTCCACTTTCTACATATTCGGTCTTACTTTGTAGTGTAACAACTGAGCACTGTAAAGTAACCTCAAATATAGAAATTTTTGATTGACGAGCTACAAAAAGTTTGTGTCACTGATATTTGGCATTTGACAACATTTTAGTAATTAAATAAAATAGACAAAAAAAAACTAATAAAATTGGACAATACAGAAGAGATAAGTGTGTTGCACTAACATTATAGTAGCTCGAATGGCCACTGTGATTGAAGTAACACATCTTCAAACGCATCTCAAGCTATATTACCAATTACTATAGTTATTACTTAAACTGAAAAAATTAAAATCGTCTCTAAAAACCAGATGTTTGTTATTTAGATAAAACAGATAAAAAACTTGTTTAAAGATTTGTTATTTTGGTCCAAATGGCCATTTAAGCAAAGCAGTACTACTAGCTCTCAAAAGAAAAACTTAAATATACACTGCTCCAATAAATTAACGCACCACTTGAATTTTTTTGAAAATTGAAACATGTATTCGACCAATTGGTAAAAAATTAAGAAAAATTTAACAAAAACATTTGTTTAAAGTAAATTAATATCTAATGTGTCCAAATATAGAAAAACAAACCGAAAACAAAATTTTATTAAAGTTTCAGAAAACATCTTAATATCGCGTATTTCCACCTCTACTTTGAATAACCGCTGCACATCTTTGTTCCATACTCAAAATTAACAATCTTATGTCTTCTTGATTTAAGTTATTCCAAATTTCATTTAGTTGAGGACCTACCTCTTGAAGATGGACAGGAGGATGTGGAAGATTTTTTAAACGTTTCCCGAGAATGTCCCAAACATGCTCAATAGGATTCAGGTCAGGCTTCGAGCTGGCCAATCCAAAACATTGATTTCTGCCTCATTCAAGTAATCTTTAACAATTCGGGCAGTGTGGGGTTTTGCGTTATCTTGCATTAACAAAAAATTTAGACCAATATAAGGGGCATATGGTACGACATGCTCTTCAAGAATGTCTGTTATGTAACGGTCCGCATTTATAGAGCTATTATTTACAACCACTAACTCCGTGCGAGCTTGTAAGGAAATACCACCCCAAACTATTACTGAGCCTCCACCAAACAATGTGGTATTCTGAATGGTACACTGTGCGTACCGCTCATTTGGTCTACGACACACACGAACACGTCTCTCGCAATTGTAAAGGTAAAATTTTGACTCATCCGTAAAAAGAACAGACTCCAATCCTCTCTTTGCCAATTTATGTGCTCTCTAGCAAATTCTAATCGGACTCTGCAGTGTTCTGCAGTCAATGCAGGACCACGAGCAGGAATATGGAGTGTTAAATTATCCTCCTTAAGTCTTTTTCTAACAGTTTCGGGACTGACTTGTCCTTCTACGTCACGGAACTCAGTTTGTAGCTTCCTGGCGGTTACAAAGCGTTCCTTTAGCGCAGATATTCTTAAAAATGTATCCTGGATAGGAGTGGTTTTCCTTTTTCTTCCTTGCCCAGGTCTTCTGAGGTGACTTCCTGTCTCTCTGTACCTTTGTATCATACGCGAAACTGACGTATGAGATACACCAAACCTTTCACCAATTCTTCTGTAGCTCCATCCTTCCTCCAACAAAACCACAGCTTGGGCGCATTCTTCTCGAGTCAAATTCCTCATAATGTTTTTATTATTGTTTCAAATGATAAAAACTATCCACAGAACGGCAAATTCAAATAACAATAAAACGAAATTACAAATTAACACAATTTAAAAATGAAAATTATTTTAAAATTTCTGCTTAAAAAACTATTAAACTCAAATTTCTGACTTTAATGTCAAAACTCTTATTACAATGGGTAACTAGATTATAGCTTGATTAAACCTTCTCAACCAAAGTTGTCAAATGTACATAGTTTTAATTTTTTTTACTTTATTTTCAAGTGATGCGTTAATTTCTTGGAGCAGTGTAGATAAAACCCGAAAAAGAAGCTAATACGCGTTATAACTGTTATTAGGTCAAAAATTGATTTACAATTCGTTTCTCGGATTAAATTTAAACGCATTTACACATTTTTTACAAATTTTTATTTACTTAATATTTTATTCATAGCTAGTTTGATTATTATTAAATCATTTAGAAGTAAGTTGGCTTCGAAAATGAATCTAAAAATTATAAAAATATTTTTCAAAATTGGTCAATTTCTCGCAATCACACCAAAATCACTCAATATAATAATATTTAAGCTTAAGATGAAAAACAGAAGGTATGTGGTTACCTTTGCAACCACACATCCATCTGATCTTCGGCTTTTGTGCAGATTCTGTTATATTTATGATGAATTTTATGTATCTTTTTTATTTGCACAATAAAGACCTTTATTATTATTATTAATAATTGCAAACCGAGTTTTTTGCAAAAGCGCTACAGTTTGTTGATGTTTATATTTCATGTTGTTGGTAGCATTACTGACTTTCAATATCGTTGGTTACCTGATATTATTGAGACATTTGAGACAGTTTATGGTGATTTATGGATTCTATCAGATGTTGTTTGTTATATCCACTCCTTGTATGTTTATATTTCTGTAATAATTTTTAAACGAAAATTTTAGTTTGTTTTGATTGCAAATTTGAGAAAATCCAAAATAAGTGTTTCAGAAATAAAACATCTTTTTATTACTTTTATTGTGACATTTTTTTGTTATTTTTAAAATTTATCTGGAACCTTTATACATCTCTTATTGTCTTGAGAACACTTTATAAACGTTTAGTCGTTAATATCATTTTAATATTTTCTCTTTTTGACTGTTAATTCGCCTAGAATCTTCAGTCATTCATCAAGAATCCTTCAAAATACGTTTCTCAAATTTTTCTAGAATTTTTTCTTGTCCCTTTTTAGCTTTTACGTCGTCTTGTCTCACAATCTTATAAAATCTTTTTTTTTTAATTTTCCTAAAATCTACTTCTGATCTTCTTCCTCTTTTAGTCTTCGTTTTTCTTATTTTTTCAGATTCTTCTTTATTTTTTCCGTTTCTAAAACTTCATTTTATTGCTTTTTTTAAATTGTTGTTCTGTTTTCTTCTGCTAATTACAATTTTCCTTGTTCTTTTTTTACACTACGCGTCTTTTATACGCGCAGTATATTTTAAATTGTAGTCGTTGTTCAATTACTTCTAAACTCTTATTTTTTCTTCTAAAACACGATGTTTTCTTTTGCTTCTTTAAAAATTTTTACTAGTCAAAATTTTTATCTTTTTTGCCTTTTATAAAATTGTAGAAACCATTTTAGTTCCTGCAGCTCTTGTCTTTGCATCGTCTTGCTTCAAATTCTTATAAAATCTTCTTTTTTAGACTCTTATAAAATCTATTTTTGTTTTTCTTTTCCTAATAATCAAAATTCTGCTTGTTCTTTTTCCTCTTTTAATCGTTATTTTCTTTCTTTTCCAAAATCTCCCATTACTTCTCTTCTAAAACTTATTTTTTATTTTACATTTTTTCGCTATACTTTTTTACTTGTAGTAATTCTCCGTGTCCTTTTTTATTATTATTATATGCTCTTGCTCTTCTTTTATGTTAAGTTGTCGTTTTTCAATATCCTCTAAAATCATTCTTTTTCTCCCAAAACTTTAGAAACAATGTTTTCTATTGTTTTTTATTAAAGTTTTTTTACTAGTCATAATTATTTTGTTTTTCGCCTATTATCAAATTGCAAAATCTGTTTGTTTTAGTTCATCTAAAATTTTTCAAATTTTTTATGTTTTTTTTCTTCTGTAATTTCGTTGTGCTTTTTTTGTCATTTTGTCAAAATCTTCCTTTTTAAACTTGTCTTGAATCTACATTATTTCTCTTTTTCTACTAGTTGAAATTCTGTTTGTTTCAAATTCCTCTTATTTCTTATTTTTCTAAAATCCTTCTTCGTATTTTCTTTCAAATCTTTTTTTAAACAGTTATAACTTTTAAATTAATATAATTTAGAAGTTTAAAGTATCACTTGCAGCTCCCAATTTTTATCATAATTAAAATTCGTGTTATAACAATAAAAAAATGTTATAAATCAATTTTTGACCTAATTTTCTTGAATTAAACAAGAAAAGTTTTAAATAATTTCTTCAATAAAATGTTTGTTGTTTTAGCTGAGTTTTTTAAGTCAATCCTAATAATTGTGTGACATTAACTAAAGTGCGCTTTTAAATATGTTACTTGAAATTTACTTTGAGAATTATTCTAGTTCTTGACTAAGAATGAACGCATTTGACACAATTTTTAAAATTCGAAAATTTTCCTTACTAACACCACTATCTCGAAATAAAGAAAAACTGTCCCAAATTAAAACAATCTACGTTTATTTTTTATTTCTATTTTATACAGTTGGTACCATTGTAAGTTTCTATTACAAAATTAAAATATTCAGAGGACGAAATTTAATGCACATAACACTTCGATTTATGCATTACTTGAATTTATATTTTGCAGCAATTTATCTAATAATAAATGTGAAAAAAATGTCACGTAGTTGGTGGCTTTTACTCAACAATTTGTCAAAAGTTCCTTGCAGGTGTACCAATGTAAAATTAACGTTTCTGTTTTGGTTTCTATGGTTTTGGAGTGTTATGAGTTATCTTCACTATGCATCTATGAGAATTATTGGTTGTTTTTTCTTTATGAAAACATTTTCTATTGGAATTTTACAAATTTACTCACAATTTTTTGAAGTTTCTACAGCCATAACAGTGTTGCAAATGTTAAAACAGTGTTACCAAACACAAAAGAATTACATCGAGTTGTGCACAGTTACTAGAAATTCAAATCGAATCTTGCAGATTTTTAAACATTCAGAACGAAATCTTTTTATACTAAAATACTGTGTTAAATATTTTAATAGAATTTTTGGTTGGAGTATATTATTTCACCAAATTTACGTAATTTTTATTACTCTTATTTATATTGATGAGAGTATTAAAAAACCTGATACTGAGATTCTTAATGTCACTCTAGATTACACTTTACAACTTTATGGAAGAAATTTAATTTTGTTATTGTCTTGGGTTCTTTCAGTTAGAGTCATTGTACTTTGTGATCAAATTCTGGCAGAATTTGATGAGATTTTTGGAATTTTATTAAAAACTAAATTGATTTTCAATAAAAATAACAAGATTTCTTACTTTTTAGAAGAAATTAAACAGTGCCGGCCTAAGTTTATAGCTGCAAGGTTTTATACAATTAACAAACAAACAATTATTGATGTTTTAAATGTAACACTGACATTTCTAATTGTTATAATTGAGTTTCATTAAAAATAAATAAAAAAATATAAAATTTTAAGATCTTTTTTCATAAATGAACTTGTTTCCTTTTTAAATTTTTTTGAGTCTACATGCACGGCGGTAACAAAAACCACATCTACATTTTTAAATCAAGTTACTTTTTTACGTCATTTTATCAGCTTTATCTCTGTTGTACAGTTTGGTAAGATACAACAAACAAAGAAAGGTAGATGACATAACTACCAACTTTACACTTTGCAATATTCCCACAAAGGGTGGTGACTGCGCATGTGGACTAAGCACGGACGCAAAAGGAAACTTGTTAATTAATTGTTCTCAGTAAAATAAATTTATTTGTTGTTTATTTAAAACTGTTTTCAACCGGTTCACTTTCTATATGTATAATAGGTGTCACCTTGTAGTACAACAACTGAGCACTGTAAAATAACCTCAACAATCAAAATTGCTGATAGACGAGCTTTTCAATAACATTTAGAATTTAACATTATTTCAGAATTTAAATATTTATAATTTAGTTTTATTGTAACAACAAATAAATTAATAAATGTTGAAACTTTTTATTTATAAAAATTAAATCTAAAATCAATTTTAGTCGGCTTTTCTATTAAATTACAAAACCATTTACACACTTTTTATAAATTTCTATTTACTTAATATTTTATTCATAACTAGTTTGATTATTATTAAATCATTTCGATTTAACTTGACTTCGAAAATGGATCTAAAAATTATAAAATATTTTTTAAAATTGGTCAAATACTCGCAATCACACCAAAATCACTCAATAATTACAAACCGACTTTTTTGCAAAATCGCTACAGTTTCTTGATGTTTATGTTTCTTGTTGTTGGTAGCATTGCTGACTTTCAATATCGTTGGTTACCTGATATTATTGAGACATTTGAGACAGTTCATGGTGTTTTATGGATTCTATCAGATGTTGTTCGTTATATCCACTCTTTGTATGTTTATATTTCTGTAATGATTTTTAAACGAAAATTTTGGTTTCTTTTAATTGCAAATTTGAGAAAATCCAAAATATGTGTCTCAGAAGCAAAACATCTTTTTCTTATTTTTATTGTGACATACATTTGTTACTTTTTTAATTTATCTGGAACCTTATACATTTCTTATTGCCTTGAGGACACTTTCTACACGTTTAGTCGTTACTACATTATCTTCTTTCTTCAAATTTTTACTCAATTTTTTTATTTAACTTTTTCTGTAATTCTCCTCAAAATTATTTTCTTCAAGTTTCGTCACTTGAAAAACTCACTAAAAAATCAAAAATTACGGAAAATCAAAATTGAAAAAATTCGTTTAAAAATTGCTGTTGATGCATTTGGCGAAATTTTTGGAGAAACAATTCTCTGGAATATAATTTATAATTCAGTTAAAACTCTACTAAAACTAGAACAGATAATAACATGGCCAAAGGGTGTTCCCCTTGCAGGATTTATGCTTTTTATGATGTTGAATGATCTTATTTATATAATACTGTTTTGGGTAAGTCCGATTCTGTATAAAAATCAAAGTCAAAAGAGGTTTTTTCCAGATTCTAATTTTTTGGATTATATTTCTATGTGATTCTATAACAGACGAAAATGATGAAATTCGGAATATAATACAACAAAATTTACAATCATTTTCACAAAATAAAAATTTTAAAAAACATTTTAAAGTAATTTCAGATATTCGACCAGATTTTTCAGCTTCACGATTTTTTTCACTTGATAATTCTACTACATTCTCAATAATTAACGCAATTGTAACACTACAAATTGTTGTTGTTCAAATTAAGTTAAGTTTGTAAAAATTACAGTATTACCAACATATTTTATCCATTATTTCAAATCCTGGTCTGAAGTGGCGCATTTAAATCTAACTTTTCCCAGTTTGGAAGAGTTTTATCCGATCCTTCTAGTAAATATTATCTACAATCACGCGTGCAGTTTTGAGTTTTAGGTATTAAGTGGGTTATTTACAGTACCAAATATAAATAAATAAACCCTGTCTCACATCAATCAATCAAAAACAATTGACAAGTAAATTATGTTGACGTTTCAAATTATTTTTCCCTCATTCACACGCTAATCTCACACTTGAATGGATCACAAAATTCTAAAAACTGTTTTCTGGGTTGGAAGTCTATTCGGACTTACTCCACCAACAACACTTTTCCAAAAAACCTACTCAATTTTGATTTTTTTATTTTACAATGTTGGTATAATTTTGACAATTCGTGCACGTAAAATGTCACATTACTGGAGTTTCTCACCGATGCAGTCCGTTTTGAGACTTGTTCTCAATTGTAATTTGTACTTTCACTACTTTTATGTTGTTATGATTTTAGGACTTACAAAAAGAACAAATCTGATTAGACTTATCACAAATCTTCGAAAAATCAAACAGAAAGAGAGGAAATTGTCAGAATATCAAGTTGTATTTTTTTTGTCATATCTAGTAATGATTGTTGTGTTATCTATTAATATTTACGTCTGGTATAATTATCTTAAATTTGATTTTCTTAAATTACATTTAATTGAATATCTCGAGATGCATACACAATTTTTTTACACACTTTTTGCATGTATTATCTTTGCAATGATTTTCTCAAGATACAAAGCTCAAACTCGGATAATAATTGAAGAAATTGTCAAGAAAAAAATATCAAATTTGATTTTACAAGACATTAATTTAAATCTAGTCATTTTACAACGAACAGTTGAAAGTTTTAACGAAATTTTTGGTTGGACAATTCTTTACAATATTTTTTTTGTTGCTGTTAAGACTCTGATTTATCTCGATCTTCTAATTAAAAATTATTCAAATGTCAAGACTTTTGTCAAGTCACACTCACACATGACCTCACATGTCACAATTTTGCTTCTGTTTTGGGTAAGTCCAAAAAAAAAACTAATCTAGTATAGTTTAACGAAAAATATTTGGGCAGACTTTTCAAGGAACACAAGCATAAAAATAAATGCAGTTACCGCAATAGAGATGGGTAGTTCGCGAACGAACTAGTAAAAAGAACGGTTCTTTTATACGAACTACTTGAACTAGTTCGCGAACTATAAATGAACTAGTTCGTTCGTGACCGAGTGAACGTATCACTCGGTCGCGAACGTATCCGTCTCACTCGGTCGCAAAGATACTAGAGATGGGAATTATCGTTCTCTTGAATGAACTAGTTCGTCAAAAAAAATCGTTCGTTTTTATAGTTCGTTCGCGAACTAATAAATCGGAATGTATCTTTGCGACCGAGTGAGACGGATACGTTCGCGACCGAGTGATACGTTCACTCGGTCGCGAACGAACTAGTTCATTTATAGTTCGCGAACTAGTTCAAGTAGTTCGTATAAAAGAACCGTTCTTTTTACTAGTTCGTTCGCGAACTACCCATCTCTAAAAGATACATTCCGATTTATTAGTTCGCGAACGAACTATAAAAACGAACGATTCTTTTTGACGAACTAGTTCGCGCGAACTAGTTCATTCAAGAGAACGATAATTCCCATCTCTATACCGCAAACATCAAATAAAACTTGATTTATAAGGATAAACAATTTCACATTTAACAACGACCTTTGCAGGGCAGGGCCGGCTCAACCATAGGGGCAAAAGGGGCATTTGCCCCGAGCGGCCAAATTTTAGGAGCGCTTTTTTATTGCATTTTTTTACAATGGTTCTGTGAATACAGAATTTCTAAAATCTTGTTATCGTATATGTATAAAACAGTTCAAGGAGGTATTTTCCAAAACGAAACTTAACTACGTCGCCAAGTGCACTGATTAGAGCTTGAAAGAATCCCATAAATTAATGCAAAATAAACACAAACTTCTCAAATGTTATCCCTTGCTTGCATTCTTAGAAGCTCTTATTGAAACTTGACACGGTAAAGAATACTTTATCCATACTTTTAGATGATTTTCGGTCTTCGAATAGATACGTTTGGTGCGGATAGTTTATTTCGGAAAATTTTAAAATGTCGGGAAACGAAAAAAGCGCTTGTCGGGGGCGCAATATCGCAAAAGAAAAGCGGAAAAACAAAGTGCCCTTAAAAGTATGAGTGGTTCCATGAAAAAATTTATTATAAGTGCCGATTTGCCGAGTACCGAATCCAACGAAACTGGGATTGAAGAACAACCACAACCATCCACATCAAGTGGAAGTGCCATCACAAACTTTGATGAAGCTGTTGAAGTGAAATCATCGAATGTTATTTCATTAGATCCTGCAGATTGGCCTGAAAAGATAAGCGACTTCCAAAGAATCCTTATTGTGGAAAAAGGTCCTGCACATATCGGTTACTCAACCCATTTTGACTTTCCGGTTGACAAAAGTAATCGTCGTTTTACTCCCTCCCACTATAAAAGACAACTAAGTAATGGTGAAAATGTGTTCAGAAGCTGGTTAACATATTCTACATCAAAAAATAAAGTGTATTGTTTCCGCTGCAAACTCTTTGGCACAGGCTTGGCGCCTTCATCTTTTGATAGTACGGGTTTTAGTGACTGGAAACATTTGTCAGAAAGACTAAAATCTCATGAAAACAGCAAAACCCATTTAAATGTATGTACAAAATCAATGGTTCGAATTGTGTCGAAGGCTTGTCTTAGAGAAAACAATCGATGCCTCTCATCAGCAGCTTTTAAAAGAAGAAACGCGCTATTGGCAAAATGTTCTTGAACGGTTACTTACCATTATTCAGTTTTTGGGACAGCAATGTTTGGCACTACGGGGGACTTCCGAAAAACTGTATGAGCCAAATAATAGTAATTTTTTTAAAATTAGTGGAGTTGATTGCTAAATTTGACGCTGTCATGTCTAAACATATCAGAAGAGTCAGAGATAAAGAAATATTCACCCATTATTTAGAAAAAAATATACAAAACGAAATTATACAATTAATTGCAAGGAGCATTAAAACAAAAATTGTAATTGCTGCAAAGAATGCAAAATATTATAGTATCATTGCCGATTGTACACCCGATAGTAGCCATACGGAGCAAATGATCCTTGTAATTAGATTTGTATTTATTGAAAATGAAACAAATTATGAAAGTAGAGTTGAAATTCGTGAGCATTTCTTAGGATTTGTGCCACTAACAACAACAACAGGTGCTGCTTTAACTGAACGAATTATTGCCCACTTAGAAAGAAATGGTTTATCTGTGGCCAATTTAAGAGGTCAAGGATATGACAATGGGTCCAATATGAAGGGAAAAAATTTGGGGGTTCAGAAAAGAATTATCGAACTAAATTCTCGCGCTTTTTTTGTTCTCTGCAGTTGCTATTCTTTGAATTTAGTTGTTAGGTAACGATGCAGTAATGTCCTCCAAAGAAGCTGTTTTATGTTTTGACGTAATTCAAAAATTATACACTTTTTTTTCGGCTTCAACACACAGATGGAGTAATTTAAAAAATAACATGACGTCGTTAACATTAAAACCTTTAAGCTCAACGAGGTGGGAAAATAGAATAGATGCATTGAGACCACTTCGCCATAACATAGGAGAAATCTATGATGCTTTGACAGAAATTGTTGCCGACGAAGTAACAGATAAAATGGCTAAACATGAAGCTGAGTGTCTGGCGCAAAAAATTAAAACATTTGAATTTTTATGTTCTCTCATCACATGGCACAATATTTTAAATCACATCAATGTGGCAAATAAAATGTTTCAAAGTATGGATATGGATCTGCTCAAAACAATAATTGAATTAAAAAGTGTGGTTTCGTATTTAGAAAAATACAGAAGTGATGAAGGCTTTCAAGAAACAGTGAGAGACGCTAAGGAATTGGCAACAACTTTAGAAGCCGAGGAAGAGTTTTCCTGTATAGCACCCATTCGACCAAGACGACAAAAAAAACAATTTGAATATGAAAGTGCCGATGAACCTATAATGAATGCTAAAACAAAATTTAAAGTGAATTTCTTTTTTCATGTTTTGGATGTGTCAGTTAATTCCCTTAAAGAACGTTTTCTTCAGTTGGAAAATCATAGTTTTTATTTTGATTTTTTGTACAACTTTACAAATATAAGTGACATGCCTAAAAATAAATTGATTAATAAATGCCAGAATTTAGAAAAGATTTTGACCGAGAAAGATCCTAAAGATGTGAATTGGAAAGAAATGGTAGACCAATTGGATGTTTTAGAAGTATAACTTTTGTTAAAGAAAATCCTTCCTCCCTGGAAGTGTTAAAATACATTAGCAAAAATGATTTTTTCCCTAATGTATCAATTGCGCTCCGAATTTTTTTAACATTGCCAATTAGCGTTGCAACTGCAGAACGTAGCTTTTCTAAACTGAAGTTTAGAAGAATAATCAAGAATTATTTAAGATCTGCAATGGCACAGGAAAGACTAAGTGATTTGGCAACTATTTCAATAGAACATAAAGTGGGTGAACATTTAGATCACGAAGATTTAATTCAGGATTTCGCGTCGATAAAGTCGCGTAAAGTGAACTTCAAGTGAATTGTGAGACATTTTTGACAATTTGGTGTAAATATTTGTTACGGTCATTTGGAAATACATGATGCATCACAAAGGTATGTATATAAAGGGGGGGTCGGGGGCGTTATTTTTATATTTGTCCCGGGCGCCAGAATGCATAGAGCCGGCCCTGAACAAAGCTAAGTACTTTTATTTATTATTAATTAAACGGAATATACTGGTATTGTTTAAATTATTTTTGTGCATAAATATTTAAAACAATTCTACAAATTTTATTTGCTTAAATTACCAAAATAGCAAAGAGATAAACAATTTTACTAGTTTATTATTTGTAATTTACCCCGTTTAAAAAAAATAAACGGTTAAAGTAAATTCCTTTTGTTTTATTGGGGAGGGGCGGGGGGTTTTCAAGGACATCGCTGGATATCTGGAATCAAGGTAAGTCCGAAAGAAGCAGAGGGGATTCGCCACATAGGGCAGAAGACGATGCACCAATTTCAGGATTAAAGGTAGGTCCGAAAGAAGCAGAAGGAGGGATTTTATGTGGTAAAAAAAAGTTTTAATTAGGACTTGATTATTGTAATATTATTTTGTTAAAAAAATTGTTTATCTCTTTCTTTTTTAAATTTTCGTGTCAATTTTTTAAAATCTATAGGCGATATATATAAAGAGTAGCAAAAGCTTTTAGTAACAAATTATCTCCTTTCAGCAAATTAATGAATTAATCAAGTAATTCAAGTAAAAGCATTTGCTAACTTATGCATTTTAGTCATTGTTTATTTATATTTTTGTTAATTTTTTTTTTCAGTTTTCAGGTGCTGTTAAGGAATCTACTTAGTCCAGAGTTCCAAACCCAGACCAGACAGCACACGTAGACACCTAGACCGGCAACACCTGCTGTAAAGGTGAGATTGTTCCATTATTTTTCAAAATACATTTTTATCTAATTGGATTTAAATATATCGCAGGTTTTAAAATGTTTTAATTAGAGAGATCAACAATTTTTTATTTTTTTCTAAATTTACTACAAGCATTTCAGAGAAAATTAAACTTCAAACACTAAAATTTAGGACACTTACAGAAAGTTTTTTTTTTAATATTTGCATTTAAAAAAAATTGTTGGCAACACTGTAGAGATTCTTTTGACAACAATTTGAGTGTTAGTTTTGTTGTTTATTTTTTTTATTCAACCAAATTTTAAAAATCAATTTTGTCATAATTAGTAACAGTTTTATGAAAGCCTTTTCAAAGCTAAACAAAAAATTTTTAAATTATTTTTCAAAACTTCACAAAATGCAGACTTTATTGTTTTATTTGCGTATTTGCGATTCAGACTAAGAATGAACACAAAGATCTACAATTATTATTTATGTATTTGTGTTTTATTTATCCTTCTCCTCTACCTTTTAAAAAAATAAATAAATAATAAAAGCAATTCCTTTCGTTTCATTGGGGTTGGGGAAGGGTAGGGTCCAAGGACATCACTGGAAATCTGGATTAAAGGTGGGTTCGAAAGAAGCAGAAGGAGGGGATTCGCCACCCATCAGTTGTGGCAGAAGAAAATTCAACAAAAGTGAGTTTTTAGTAAATATTTTTTTGATTGTGTCTATTTAAATTTTATTTATGCTTGTACAAGATCATGATTTTTCAAAAATTGTTGATCTCTCCTTTAATTTGAAAATTAATGACTTAATATTTTGAATTGCAATTAAGTAACGTTGTTTTTATTCCTTTTTGTGAAATTTACGTTTTAAGTACTGTTTCATATTTGAATAATTATTGTTTCACGATTCAAAATGTTTTTTTTCCATTTCAGGCCTTCATGTTTTGAATCTAATAATTTTCATGTTTCAGGATTTATTTATTTTAGGTTTTCTATTTTTTCAGGTCTTAATATCTTGGTTTTAATAATTTTCATGTTTCAGGAATTATTAGTTGTAAGTAATCTGTCTTTTCTCAAAATTAGTTATTTTTCTGTTTATGATTTTCAGGAATTATTTTTTTAAGTATTTTATTATTTTCAGGTTCAGTAGTTTTTCTGTTTCTTGTTTTAATATTTTTTCTCTTTTAGGTTTAAATATTTTGATTGTAATAATAAATCTTATATTTCAGAAAATATTTTTTCAGGTTTTTATTATTTTTAGGTTTAAGATTAGCAATTTTTCTGTTTCTTGTTGTAATTATTTTCTCTTTCAGGTTTAAATATTTTGAATTTAATAATGCTTAAGTTTCTTGTTTCAGGAATTATTTTTTCAGGTATTTATTTTTTTTCAGGTTTGGTAATAGTTGAATTTATTTTTTAAGTAGATAGAATCGAAAGACCACTTGTCTGGTTAGTAAATATTGTTAAGCACCAGCTAGGTCCATATTTTATATTTTTTGTATCATTAATTAATCAAATACATAAGTATTTTCTCCAAAAGTGACAATTTTATTAAGATGTGAGAAGCAAAAACCCCGAAACCGGTCTTCAATAAAAAATCTCAATTAAAAAAAATTGAAAAAGAAATACACTCAATACATCAGGAACTTTTATTTGTCTCAAAAAATGGCACTTACACTTGTAAATTGCTAAAAAATAATACATATCTCATTATAAAACCTTGTAGAAATATATTGTATAATATTACTAAAAAAATATCATTGGTCGCTGCGATAACACTCATGTGAGCAATACAATTTTTTATTCCTAAACAATAACTTGGCCCCCAATAAAGGTTTCTTACACACCGAACAACAAAAACACTCATCAGCTGTATGAAAATGAATTCCTTCAGCTAAAGTTAACCCTTCCTCATCGGGTTTAATCACCCTCAAGCACCCCATACACTTATTAGCCTTAACTTTCTCAAAACAAGGCAAACAAATCGGTTGCGAATCCTCAACAACATAATTCTGACCAGCCAACGCTTGATCACACTCAAAACAACAAAAATGTTTAAGATGAAAAGTCGAATTTTCGGCCAAACAATATTCCTTAACAAAAATCAATTCATCACAAGCTTTACAACGCGGAATTCCCCGAATTTTTGCAAAATCACGTCCGCAATAAACATTATCAGACTCCTTATCATAGAAATAAAACAAATCAGCCAAATTCTGATTACAACCGGCACATTTAAAACAATTTGAGTGATACAAAGCGTTTGATTTTTCCACGAAAATTGCGAACTCACCCGGAAGGAAAAACTTGAGACATTTCCGGCATTGTTTCGTCTCAATATCGACATCTTCAGGCACTTTACTGCCAGTTTCAGCGGCAAAAAATTTATTTTCCGTTTGGGTAGCCGATTTTATTTCAGGGGTGTAGGTAATATCACGAATTGCACCGATTTTAACCTGATTAGGCACTAATTGATTTTCGGAAACGGTTAATTGATTTGGATTGTATCCTCGAAGTGATTTATTTGAATTTAAGTCATCAAGTTTGAATTTCGCGGGTAAATTTCGGTTGATTTCATTGGACGTGTGTGATTCTTGATTGTCATTGGCTGCATTTGAATCAAGAAGTTCCCGCGCGAAACGCGAAGCTGGATTTTTCGGAAATTTCGCATAATTAGGACCCGGATTTGGTAAATCGGACGTTTCAGAGTAATTATAAGGTATTGTGTTTACAGTTTTGTCGACATTTAGTGGTAAATCAGTGACATAACCTAACTTTTCCGGGACTGAAACATAACCTAACTTTTCGGGGGCTGGAATATAATCTAAATTTTCACTGTGAGCTGTCATATTTTGCGGATTTGGGATTTTATCAAAGAACGCATCTAATTCTTTCTGATCTTTTAGTGATAACTTATCAAGCTTTTTCAAAGTGTCACTTGTGTGTTCTGGTAATAATTGAACAGTTTCAGTTGATGGCACTGTCTTGGGGACTCGATTTGATACAAATTTAGCATTTGCGTCCCCTAAATTATATAAATTGCCGTAATTAACCCCAAATTGGATAATTTGTCCCACTCCAACACTGCCTTTCATGTGTTTGATATAATCCTGCATTTGGGCTAACTCCGACTCTGACAATTCGTGACACAGGGTCGGATCCAGGTCATGTATCGGTATCTGTTTTTGTAGGAGTTGTTTACGGGCTTGTGCCGCTTGAGACCCCTTCACAGGTAACGAATCGGGTGCTTGGTTCTTCAAATACCGGTCAATTGTCTCAGTGTGTCCCTTAGGGGCCCATTCCAGCTCAACTTCGTCTTTTTTCCCTGGCAAAACTACAAAACAATTTAAAATCGTGACTCCTAATCTTCTAGAGCACTCACCAATTTTCTTTTTGGTCCTCGAAGGCTTACTCCCAAGCAGTTGAAATTGGGCCCACCCGTAGATATCATCGTCGTGGACATCATGGTCCTCTTTTGAGCATTTGCAATTCTTGCAGATTTTCCGCCAGAAGTGTAGATCGAGACCGGGACACTTTGAATCACACTTTATACAAGGGGCCCCAGCACCGGCTTCGTGCCCCAAACGGGCCTTTAAACGAATCTCTCGCTTTTTTTCAAGCTCGGAAAGCCAATTTGGGGCCTCCAAAGTCTCACCACTTTCACTCATTTTACACGACACGCCCCAAATCAACAGGTAGATAAGGCTGGGGGCGATGATTCATGCCCCCGGATTTTGACAGATGACAGCTGACATTTCTTTGTGTGGTTATATGAGAAATTTTTAATTTTATTTGCAAAAAGTGACAAAAAATTGAGGTTTTGCTACCACTAAGGCTTTGTTTACATGGAAAAACATGTTAATTTGGTTAAAAAAAAAGATTATGTAGAAATTTTTTGTTGTTAAAAAAATTGGTTATGCAACCAATTATACAATAAAATGAACCAAACCACAGTAAACATTGAATTTTTCTATAAACACATTATAAATTGGAAATAACACATAAATAATAATAATAAATTCATAAAAAAAATTTTTTGTTGAGTCAGACTTGAGCTGATATTACAGGTTTCTACTTTGGCGTTAAATGTCAAACGTCAAGCAATTGTTTTTTTTTTACAAAATTTTGCTAAAGTTATAAAAATCTAGAATAATTTAAAATAAACTGCTATGAATGTAAGCTAAAATTGTTAAATAACACATGAAATAAGTGAAATGAGGTTAGTTTGTAGTCTGCATTTTCATTCAAACAAAAAGTTAGGTTAGAATACCGTTGATAATAAGTGGCAGTTACATCACATTTTTGCAGTTTTTGAGTCTATTTTTAGGCTTTTACTAATTAGTGTTGTGTTAGTGCCCCCTAGTTATCCCTTTTATTTAAAAAAATCAGAAAAAACTTGTAAATTTTTAAGTCTAAATTAAGTGAGGTTAGGTTAGATAAGATGTCTCGGAAGAGGGATATTTCGGTAATTTCCTACATAATTATTAATTTAGTATTAATCTTGATTCTATTTTAGCGTGAAGAAATTGCCAAACAGTTCCTTCTACCTGAACGTCAATCAAAAATCGATACTTTGCTAAAACAGGATGGTCAAGCCTACTGCATTTGTCGATCTTCTGACAGCTCCCGGTTTATGATAGCATGTGATGCATGTGAAGAATGGTAACCTAACCTCAATTCCCCAATTTTTCCCCTTTAAAACCTCTAATTTCTAGGTATCACGGTGACTGTATGAACATCTCCGAAAAGGAGGCTAAATTAATAAAACAATACGTCTGTATCCGCTGTTCTGAAGAAGACTCAACCCTCCAGACCCGTTGGAAGACCAAACGCGACGAAACCAGTGGTGCCAACACCAACAGCGACGAACGTAAATCCCGGAAACGGAAAGACCGCAGTGATGCCAAACCGGATAAAAAACTGAAAAAATGTGGGGAATGTATGGGGTGTTACCGTACAGAAGATTGTGGGCGGTGCGATGTGTGTTCAAGGCGAAGTCGTCATAGTTCGACCCGCAACAAGGAGCGCTGCAAGCAACGGATTTGCATAAATTATGGCGGGTAAATATTGCTACGCCCCGTTTTAGAAATTCCAACCAATGAGGTTACAGAGGGAGGCGCAAGAGGCGGGATTCAAGTTCGGATCGTGAAGGACCGCCCAATGCTCATCTCATGACGAATTATCCAAGACAGTGTTATGGTCCCACGTGTACCAACAGTGCAAGGTATGGATCGAAGTACTGCTCAGATGAATGTGGTCTTAAATTGGCAACAAATCGGATTTTACAAGTGTTGCCACAACGGATACAGGAGTGGGCGCTAAGTCCCTGTTCAGCTGAGGAATCGAATATTAGAGCTTTGGATCAAGTTAGAAAACAACAAGTTGAAGTTAAGCAGATTTTACAAGAGTTGGATCATAGACATAGAGAGCTAGATGCGATTATAGAGCGTGCTAAGAACGCCATGATTGATCCCAATGCTGATTTTGATTATGATGAAGAATCAGAAGTGCCATCTATGTATTGCATAACGTGTGGTCTTGAAATACATTCAAAAACAGCCATTAAACACATGGAAAAATGTTTTAATAAATATGAATCTCAAGCGAGTTTTGGATCGATTTTTAAAACAAGAATTGAGGGAAATAACATGTTTTGTGATTTTTATAATCCTACAAATCGGACATATTGTAAAAGGTTAAGGGTTTTGTGTCCTGAACATTATAAAGATCCGAAAATTGGGGAATATGAAGTTTGTGGATGCCCATTGGTTACTAATGTTTTTAATTTAACAGGAGAATTTTGTCGAGCACCGAAAAAAGCATGTGTCAAACATAATGTTTGGGAGAAATTGAGACGAGCTGAAGTAAGTTTACCAAAAAATAGTGAGATGTTTAATTTTCAATATGGCGGCCAAATTTTAATTTTTGATAAAAACTTATGATTTTTTGTTTGAGGGTTTCATTAAAAGTGTAGATTGTTAATACGTAAAAAGTTTTTAAAAATGTTGTGAAATGAGACAGTTAAACAGTTAAACATGGCGTTGTCAGCCATTTGGTGTTCAAAAGTTTTGATTTTTTGCCTACTCACTCTGTAAAGTAACATGAAAATGCTAGTACAAAAATATTTGGAAACATTTGATTCGTTCAGATTTTCAATATGGCGCCTAAAATTGTAATTTTCGGTAAAAACTTATGATTTTTTGTTTGAAGACATAATTGAATGTGTAGATGGTGAATATGTAAAAAGTTTTTTTAAATTACGCGAAATAACAAAAAAAAGCTGGCGCCGTCGGCCATTTTTACTCACGACTTGCTCAAATTTCAGATTGACTTGGAGCGTGTGCGTCAGTGGTTGAAAATGGACGAGCTTTTGGAAAAAGAGCGTCAAATTCGTCACAGTATGGCGTCAAGAGCCGGTGTTTTATCCCTTATGTTACATTCGACCTACAACCATGAAGTCATGGAACAGATAACAAAAGCAAGTCAACAGGATCAAAATGCAATGCAAAAAGAGTTGGCCAAAAGATTTCGTGCATCGACAAAACCGCGTTTTTCTTAATAATTTTATTTATAATAATAAGAATAAAAATACAGCATTATCACGGCTTGCTTGATTTCGGCAATAAACTTTGTCTTATCTCATCCACCAGTTTTTTTCTTTTTTCCGCCTCGATTTTGACCCGATTTAGGGCAATTTGGGCCCCAGCATGACCCGTATTAAGTAGATTTTGGATGAAAGAAAAAATCGCGTCGTTTTGTACTTCTCTGAAACAATTGACAATTAATCCAGGACTGGATTTATAGCAATTTTATCAGAAAATAAGAATTTGACCAAAGTTATAAATTATTGTTAATAAAGTAGCCGTGTTTAAGGTGTTACTTTAGTCAAATTTTTATTTTCTGATAAAAGAAGTATACTTTTTGACAACTTGGGCCGCAGTTTCGCTCTCTGATTGGCTTTTGGGTAAAACAAATGCCGATAGATTACTAAAAATCAGCACAAAAATAAATAAACTCACTCGATACATATTCGCTTCGCAACTGTTTTGGCTGATTGAACATTTTTGCCATTATGCAATCGAGGAAATGATGATGGGGCGTGCATAATGGCGATTTTACCGATATGACCTTGAAAATTTCAAAGGCGCGAAATGTGGTCATGTGACACCTCTAACTTTTCAGCAAAGTATCAGGAAGTGTATTATGTGATTTTCGTTCCGGTTGTTGCTACCACTGAAGAGATAAAAGCAAAAAAGAGTTCCGGGTGTGATGATGTAATTTAAATGTGTATTGTGTGGATTTAGGGGTCACTAGAAATGCTGATATGAAATTTAGTGTTGGTTGAACAAAGTTGAAAATATGACCTTGAAATTATATACGGTTCAAATATAGGCTTGTGACCCCTCAAACTTCGCAGCTTGATCTGATTGAGAGATTTATGATGTTGTTGAGTGTCCCTATCGAGGCGTAGTCAAGAAACGAAGACGGAATTGTTTTGTTTTTTTAATTTTAATCACGTTGGAGTTTCTATTGGTATAATTTTATAGTCCATCAAGTAGAGACGTGACGTTCATAACAATTAGTAGTTTGATGCACTTTCGGTCTCTAATTCTATGATAACTGTACAAATATACAAATAGACTTAATAAGTTAATGGTTATCAGTACTAAGAGTTCGAAGTTCAAGTCAACAAGTCCTTATACGACGAATCATAGGTACATTTGACCCCTGATTTCCCTTTTATTTATTCCAAAAAAATATTTAGTCAAAATCAAGGCCAATACATTTCGAAAATTTTCAAAAAAAAAATTAAATTAGGACGTTCTTATCACTAAATCACTTGATGCGTACAAGCAGGGTATAAAAGAGTTGCTTTGATAACAAATTCAATTCAGTGTTTGATTGAGACGCGACAAGGATACATAAAATGGCCGCTCGTATTGCTTTTGTTTTTCTGGCCGCTTTCGTGGTCTTCCAGGTGAGTTTCCAAGCAGGTCAATCTGTTTCTAAAATTATTTAGGCCATGATGTGGGAATCACACGCTACGGTTATCCGTCGTGACGTTGCTGATGCCTCAAAAACCACCGAACAAACCCTTGAAGAAACCCTAAATTCCTTCAAGTCGAGTCTTGACGATTTAGTTAAAAACATCCAGGTAGGTCATGAGAAAAACACAAAATCGGCGTTTTTGTCACCACTGAGCGTTTTTCCAGAAAATTTCAGTGTGAAATGATGTGTCACACTTGAGGTTTATTACAGAAATTAAAAAAAGGGCCCGAGAGGGTGCTAAAATTTTGAGTTTGGGGAAGTGTCGGAAAGGGCAAATGTGACACATGAAATCAGACTGGAATTTTCCGGGTTTTTCATTGGTGGTAACAGTTTTGTTATAACTTGCTTGGTTTCAGAGTAACGAGCTTGTAGCGAATGTGTCACAATCGTTGAAGACTCTCGGCGAGCAGTTACAAACCCAAAGTCAACAGTTTGTTGCCAAAATTCAAAATTCGACTAAAACTAATTAGATTTAAGCATATTTTGTATATTGAACAATGTTTAATAAATATTTTTACCAAATTATCTTTGTTGATACCTGACCCTGAACATGAATATTATCAGTAGTGATAGTAATTTCCAGAATTTGCTAAAATTTTAGTCAATGACGTACGTATTACCTCCGCAAGAGTATAAAGATCAGAAATTATGTAAAATTTTTATCTTTTGTTTATTGTTTATATTTTTTTATATAAAAGTCACACGATCCGGGTCTGTATTAGTCAGCACCCTTATATAAATGATAAGGAAGGAAAAAATTTAAAGAATGGTAAACAATAAAACGATTAGAAGTGCCTTATTAATTTTTTATCTGTGGTCAAATTTGTACATCTGTGACTCACCTCAAAACGATGCTAACGCATTTACATTTATCTTTTATTAAAGAGAATTAAAATGTACAGAGTGTTCTAGAAAAACGATGCTATTTGAATATTGAAAAAAAATTAAAACTGTTGGATCTTTTGAATTTATAATGTTGGCACTATTTTAATATTATATACTTACAACAAAAAAAATATTAGCATCAAAAAGTGTGATTTTACTAGTAATATACGTGTACCAAATCTCATTAAAATCGACCAAGTGGTTAGAAAGATATTAATAAAAAACCGAAATTTTTTTTGGTGCCTTCTAGCTGCTAAACGATGCAATTTGGTACAAACTTTAATTCTGTTTACTTTCTTTTATTTATTTAGCTAAAAAATGATTTTGAGCTGATTTGTACATAGTAAGTTACATAAAATCCAAAAAATCGTGTACAAATCAATAAAAAACAGTTGAATTGCAAAACAAAAAATACGTGTCGCTTAGTTGGGCAATTCCAGTGTGACATAATGTGTCACACTTGCCCTTTATTTCTAACATAAATTTTCAAAATTCGTCAAAATTTTACAAAAACCTGGATAACTCTGGAACAAATGATCCGATTTCAATGAAACAAAAATTGATCGATAGGCTTTGATGTCCCCTACCTGAAAATAACGTGCGTTTAACCTCAAAACCATAACCTAATTTTTCAAAAAATTTACAAAAATTGTTACAGACGTGTAACAAATGGCCTAATTTTAAAGAAATAAAAATTGATATATTTTTCTTTATTTTACCTTAAAAAATCTGAGTATTTAAAGTGTCCATTTTAATGACGTAATATACATATGGTCCTTCGAGCCAAAGTCACCCAATAATTTCAAAAATAATGGAAATTTTGTCTAGAAAAAGACGTAATTCTTTTCCTTTCGGAATTTTCTGTGAAAAATATTTATCTCGTACGAAACTCGTGTATAAAATTGCCGAAATTGGTTAAAACTAGTTTTTTTCCTTGAAAACTTCTTACAAAATTAACTTTGACCTAATCCACTCGTGCCTAAAACCGCAACTTAAGCCTCCTCCTGAATCAATGACCTAAATTTCTCTCTAAATTTTCCACAATCTCTGTTTATCCAAGTGCATCCTCCGAATTTTCCCCTCTATGTGCAAATAAGCGATAACCACACGACGAGAGGTCAAGGTGGTAAAGGTCCGGGTGGTAAGAGGGCAATCTATAAAAGCGCTCACTGGTATCACTCGTCAGTCACAGAATCTCCCTCGCAATGGCTAAACTGTTCGTTCTTATCTGCGCTCTCGTCGCCCTCCAGGGTGCCATCGCCAAACCCAAAGGGAAAACACAGGAGAAATCCACCCTCGAAGAGCTCGCCGCCCAGACCCAAACCCTCGTCAACAACGTCACCGAAACCCTCGGCATCAAGGAGCTCCCCGACTCTAAGAAAGTCGTCGAAGTGCTCAACACCAACGCCCAAAATTTAGCCAACCACGTCCAGGAGATCGTCGATAAACTCAAAGCCGAAGCTAAAGCCCACCAGCCTGAAGTTGATAACGTTATCAAGCAAGTCGAACAGAAATTGAGCGAGACTGCCGCCTCTCTCCAGCAAACTGCAGGACCTGAAGCCACCGCCAAGGCTAAGGAACTCAAGAAGAACCTTGATGAAGGGCTCAAAACCGCCGTTGCTCAAGTCGAAAAACTAGTCAAAGCTGTGGAACCAGATGCGACAAGTAAGTAGACATAATTTAAGAGAAATTTGACGGGAAATTTATACGATTTTTTATTATTTCAGAAGCCAAAACTGATATTCAAAACGCAGCTCAAACTCTCTTGAACCAAATTGCTGAAGTTAGCAATAATTTGCAAACGCAAGTTAAACAAACCATCGCTGAACACGAAAAAACACACAAACACTAACTGAAATGTATTGATTGGCTTTTTCGAGCCGAATTATTTAGGGGTTATGTAATTATTTTAATTATTGAAACGAAAATAAAGTTTTGAGAACGATTTTTGAGTTTTAATGTAGAAAAAAGTGGAGTAATTGCGGTTGAAGCGGAGGTAACTGGGATTTGATGGCGGTTGCAGGGGAAGTTACATATTCGTATAATGGCGGCATGAGGGGGAGCAATTAACTACAAAATTTGACAAAATATTTTTTTACAAACCATTTTTGCTATTTTAAGACTTTATTATATTAGAAAAAGTAAAATAATGGCGGTTTTAGAGAAACCACTTTGTACTGATGGTAAATTAAAAAGTTCATCTCAATTAATACAAAATTCAACAAAACATTAATTAAATAAAAAGAGAATTAAGTTTTGAGAACAATTTTTATAATTGCTATTGAATAATGATGGTTGAAGGGGAAGTAGTTAGCACAAGGGCGGCTGAAGGGTTACAATATGGATAAGACGAGATTAACAACAAAATGTACCAAAATCTTCAAATTAAAAATTATTGAAACATTATTTGAAACGAAAAAAAATTTTTTAGAACAATTTTTGATGTATTAATATTGAAAAAGTTGAATAATGGTGCTTGAAGCTTACATAATGGCGGCAACACCATAACAGTTGAGCTGAATTAAGCATTAAACTTGTCAAAAACATTTAAATTAAAAATTAGTTAAACAAAAAAGACTTCTTTAAGTAGAAAATTATGTAAATGCTTTAACTATTTAAATAAAAAGGTACGAGAACAATTTAGATATTTTAATATTCGAAAGAAGTTAAGTAATGGAGTAACTTTGATTTAATGGCGACTGTAGGGAAAAAAATTGATACTAAAGGTAAAATAAGGGCTGTTAGAATTATATCATGACGGCAATAGATCGGAAAAGAAAGTCAAAATTTGGCAAAAACATTAATAATTAATTAAACGAAAAGTAGATTTAATTAATCGGTAAATTACAGAGTAACTATTTTAATTACAATTAAAACATAAATAACGTTTTGTAATCAATTTTGAAGTTTAAAATCCTCAAAAATTTGATTAATGACGGTTGAAGGGGAAGTAATTTTGATTATTGATGAGTGTAGGGGTAATATTTGTTAGTAAAAGAAGAATAAGAGCGGTTGAAAGGCTACATAATGGCGGAGCGGCGTTGAAATCAACACTCAAAGAAGTAGAATTCAATTAAATACAAAATTTGTCAAAAACCTTTAATTAAAAATTAATTAATTAAGTATTTATGTAATTATTTTAATTATTGAATCAAAAATAAACTTTTGAAAACAATCTTGTTGTTGTAATATTTGAAAAAGTGTAGTAATGGCGGTTAAAAGGGAGGTAATTTGATTTATGAGCGGTTGAAGAATTACATAATGGTGGTAAAAGAGAAAATATTTGAAATCAACACCCCGAAAAGTGGAACAAAGATATCGAATTCAACAAATAATTAAATTAAAAATTAATTAAACAAGAAACGATTTAATTAATTAAGGAATTATCTAATTCTTTTAATTATTAAAACAAAAATAAAGCTTTCAGAACAATTTTGATGTTATAATATTCAAAAATATGTAGTAATGGCGGTTGAAGGAGAGGTAAGTTGATTGGCGGTTGAGGAGTTATATGTATAATGATGGTAAAAGAGAAAACCTTTGAAATCAACACCCCAAAAAGTGAAGTTCAATTAGATACAGAATTTATCAAATAATTATATTAAAAATTAATTATACAAGAAGTGATTTAATTAATTAAAGAATTATGTAATTATTTTAATTATTAAAACGCAAATAAAATTCTGAAAACAATTGATGTTTAAACACCCATAAAAGTTGCTTAATGGCGGTTGAAGGAGAGATAATTTTAATTAATGATGAGTGTAGGGGTAATATTTGCTAGTAAACGAAGAACAAGAGCTACATAATGGCGGAGCGGCGTTGAAATCAACACTCAAAGAAGTAGAATTCAATTAAATACAAAATTTGTCAAAAAACTTTAATTAAAAATTAATTAATTAAGTATTTATGTAATTATTTTAATTATTGAATCAAAAATAAAGTTTTGAAAACAATTTTGTTGTTGTAATATTCAAAAAAGTGTAGTAATCGCGGTTAAAAGGGAGGTAATTTGATTTATGAGCGGTTGAAGAATTACATAATGTGGTAAGAAAGAAAATATTTGAAATCAACACCCCGAAAAGTGGAACAAAGATATCGAATTCAACAAATAATTAAATTAAAAATTAATTAAACAAGATACGATTTAATTAATTAAGGAATTATTTAATTATTTTAATTATTAAAAAGAAAATAATGTTCTGAGAACAATTTCGATGTTTAAACTCAAAAAAGTTGATTAATGGCGGTTGAAGGAGAGGTAATTTTAATTAATGGCAAATATAGAGATTATTTAGTACTAAAAAGAAAGCAGAATTTGTTGAAGAGTTACATAATGGCGACAAAAGAAGAAATCATTGAAATCAACTTCCCAAAAGATGAAACTCAAGTAAATACAAAACTTAAATAAAAAAATTAATTCAGCAAGACAAAATTAGGAAATTAAAAAATTATTTTGAGTATTAGAACAAAAATAAAAGTTTGTTAACAATTTTGATGTATTAGTACTCGAAAATATTGAATTGGCGGTTGAAGAGAAAAGGAGAAAGGTCAAAAGAAAGTGATAATCTTGTAGAATTTTTTTGTTTCATATTTTATCACATTTAACACAAAAACGACTTTTGATATGGATAAAAAAATATTTTTTTTAGAGAGGGGTTAGGCAACTTTTTATACAAGTTGGTGTATTTTGGTCTGCATACCCAATTCTTAATTTTTAATCAATAATTTTCTTTTTATTCGATTTATTAATTGAATAACGCCTATCTAACTTGTTTAATGTTTTACAAAAAAAATGTTTTATTTCAATTTTTTTTATTTTAAACGGTTATAATTTGCTCGATTTGATTGATCAATTTTCCCAATTTTTAAAACTGTAGCAATATAATTTTAATGGTAGAATTTTAATTGATATGCTGCATCTTGTTGGGAATGCCCACTTTCACTGAAAACTGGGGAGAAAAATCGTTTTTACACAATTCCTTTAATTTTTCCCGTATTGCACGCTTTTAACCTTTAATGACAGCCATTATAGATTCAGACCAAGTTTCATAATTAAAATGCTACGATTCTAGCAGTTTTGAACCGGTCGACACAATTTTACCACAAATTTCAAAAAAAAACACTTTTAGACCAACACAGTCAAGGTTCCCCAAAAAATTTCACAATTTTGGTATTTTGCAAAACAAGCAAAACGCAGCTTTGTATTCATAATTAAAGAAACTTAACCAATGAGTGGCGTAAGCGGTTATTATTCGGCTTAATTAACCACGGGCGTATCATGTTTTTTTTCTAATTAATTGACATTGAGAAAATTTTTGAAAATTAACATTTTATCAATGACAGGTGGCAGGAAAATAGCATTTAAGCCACCTGTTGTTACATAAAACTTGACATTTAACACCCTAATAGAATTACGATACCAGCTTAAAAATAGTAATAGTAATTATAACAGTTGATAATAAATATTAAATGTCACAAATTCGTTATTAGAACGGTGTGAAATGATTGGATGTTATATAATTTATCCGGGTGTCGTGCGATTTTTTTCACAGTCTCTCATATACTTACGCTTATTGAATTATAGAATTGTGGCGTAACTTTTACTTATGAGAACGTTCATTCATCTCACAATTGTAATAATATAAACAACTGATTTAATTTCAGAAATTTTACAATTTTTTTCTTCTACTTAATCTAAGAGAATTTCTGTTACCACCAACAGAATCACCGGAAAATTCCAGTGTGGAAAGATGTGTCACACTTGCTTGTTTCTCCAACTCAAAAACTAGTACCATTTCTGGGTTCCAATTTTTAATTTTACAAAATTATTAATTACCAAAATGTAGCACCTTGTTTTAAATTAAAATTGACCGAGGAGCGATATGTAACACTTGCTTTTTACTCTAACTCAAAAACTGGTACCATCTTTAGGTTCCGATTTTCGATTTTTTTAAAAATTGTTATAAGACTAAAGTGTGGCACATTATTTCAATGTAAAATTGACTGATTAGTTCATTTCTGGTATTAATTTTACCGAAAAATAAAGTTTTAGATTAAACAAACCGCATTGCCCACCTCCATATCTCTCTATACCACTACCATAGTCTTCGTCTTTGGACCACGACCAGTGCACCGTACCATTCAACTCAGTTCGGTTCTTTTCTCGTGATTGTAAATCCGGAACTAAAGTGCAGTGCCCTACCGGAATTTAACTTTACACCCATTGGGATTACACGCAACATCAGTAACGGTACGTCCCAATGGTATTCGATAAAATTTCTTGAATATTGATGAAACCGGTCGAGCGTATCAGAGGTCAAGTTTTCGCACATAAATTTTACGGTTGTCTGAACACTGATTACTACCATAACATAGAGGGCTGCACATCCCTAATTTTAACCCATATACTACCATTGCTTTCACTTACACTTTCTGCACGATTTTTTTCGGTTATTTGAATAATAATTTCTCGGTTTACAGACAAGAACTCTACCAGAACCTCCAACGAAATTTAATTTGATTGGCGACACATAAAAAATGGTACCGTTTTTCAGAAAAAAAAAATTAATAATAAAATTTTAATATTTTTGGTACAAAACAAATATTTACCAACAATTCAAAAATTTTATTAAAAAACTTTTTTTTCAAAAAAAGGTACCCAAAAATGGTACCATTACTAACTAGAAAGGTAATTTTTTAAATGCAAATCATTGTATCGTCATCATCTTAAATGCCGTATGATGTGAGAAAGGTACTTTCAAGGTTTATTCATTTGTTTAGCTCTTCCTTTTTGATTAGTATCAAGTACTGTATGAAAAAAAAAAAAGAATTGCGTAATTACAAAAACAGCTTGAAAAATGTACCGTGAAAGCTATACCAACCGGTAATCAATCATTAAGTAGGAAAATGGCGGTTAATTTAAAAATAGAGCTGTTATGTCATTTGACACATGTCATCAAAACTATATAATTACTTGACATTTCGTGTTACTCAAGAATCAATTTAGGGTTCCAATTCTTTCACTCGGAAATGGTACCGTTCAAACCTTGAACTAATCTTTTTCTAGGCCGTGTCGAAAAAATCAATCATAACTCCACAATTTTTTCAAAAAAATGGTACCAAATTTTTAGTGAAAGTATCATCAGACGACAAACAATTGAACGTCCGTGATGCAATGGTTCCCACATGAATCGCTCTTGTTGCATAATTAGTTCAGCTGATGTGATCTAAAATGTGACCTTGAAACGAATAGAGGTTAGAGTGAAAGTTGGACGGATCTGGAGTGATATGGATTTTGTTGCGTGATTGGTGCCGTTGACTTGTGAGATTACCCCCGGGGGGTCATTAAAGGCACCGGTTTCTCTTTAAACTGTTTTTTTTTTATGGAACCCTAACACGGCTGGAATTTTTTGCAAGAGTACTTTATGTAATTTTTTGTGATTTTAACAAGGCGAGGCTCGAATTATATCATACCCTAAAGCGAGCAAGATTTTCTTCTTCTGATTCGTTAACAAATTACATTAGAGAAATTTCAACTACGCCATTCAGTTCCTCGGAAAATTTCACATTGGAAATGTACCCCACACTTGCCACTTTCGCGTTTTTATAAAATGGTACCATTTTGGGTACCGAATTTTAAGTTTTAAACTGACGCCAAAACTGCAAGTGTGACACATATTTCCAGGCTGAAATTGACTGAGCATTTGCTGGGTACAAAAATTTTTTACGTCACTTCATTTTTGACAAAATAAAATCACTTAAAAATTTCATGAGAAAAATTTTGATTACACCAATCAATTTCTCGGAAAATTTCACATTGACAAAGTGCCCCACACATGCCACTTTTGCTTATTTTTAAAGATGGAACCATTTTGGGTACCGAATTTTGAGTTTTAAACTGACGCCAAAACTACAAGTGTGACACATGTTTCCTGACTGGAATTAACCGGGAATTAACACTAAACTAACATTTTTCACGTTACTTTATTTTTGAGAAAATTAAAACAGTTATTAATAATTTTTTTCCTCTGATTTATGAACAAATTACATTAGAAACATTTTTGATGACACCAATCAAGAAGAAAATACCATCCCTTTTCATTTTGGTATGTTTTAAAAATTGGAATCATTTTGAGTACCAAATTTTGAGTTTTTAAACTTCAGCAAAACTACAAGTGTGACACATGTTTTCAGGCTGAAATTAACTAGAAATTAACACGGTACAAATATTTTTTACGTTATTTCACTTTTGACAAATTTAAATTAGTTATTATGTCATTTTTTCGACAAAAAACGACCAGTTGCATAAAAATTAATTAAATAGCGGTCTATTTTAATGAATTTGCCTTAGCCTACTCTGATTAAATCTATAGTTTACTTTCCTGCATTACAGATAAAATCATAGACACGATTAAATCTTAAATTATAATAAATAAATTTTGTAAATTATGGTATTATATGCAAGAACCGACACAATAACATTTGAAATTGCAAATTTTACGGCGTTGCAATTTTTTATTAATCTGTTTACACATTCTAAACAAGTGATTTAATGACTAATTTAGTATTTAATGTTATCTAATTGTTGCATAATGTTTACATCTTCGCTATTTATACCTTTAATTGGCCCAACGCCATCATGAAATGCAAATTTTTGACGTTTTACAAACGATCCGAACATTACTTTTACTTTTTTAACAAGTTTGGTTTGATTGGCATTGATTTCCCCTCTCGCGACCATTATTTAACCTCCCCTTCGGGCGCCTTTTGTTCTACTTACTTCCCCTACAGCCGCCATTGTCCGAATTTACCTCCCCCTTCATCCGCCATTACTAAAACTATCCTAAATCTTCCGTTTCACAGTTAATGCGTTTGCAATTGCGTAATTTCCAAATTTTCTAAGTGAAAGCACGCACTTCTAATCTGTTTAAAAGATGACAATACCTAAACAATTTAATTTATAAGAATTTTAACACCGGAAAAGCTAAACAAAAGCTGAATCAGACCGTAAAAACCGACCTGTCAATAGTTCAACGTCTTGGAATTTCACCAATCACGATTTTTCAGATGGCGTGCAATTGTCCTGTAAGCCAACCAGGCCCCACCCTTGCCTCCACCTGTGGGGGTGCCCAATACATGCTTTTTATGGGCCTTCTTGAAGTCTTCTTGCGATCACAGTGCGATTTGGAAGACCCTTGCGGCCGCCCCCACAACACTCCAGTCCTCCCCGAATACGACTTTATCATAGTTGGAGGCGGTAGTTCCGGCTCAGTTGTCGCCTCCCGTCTCTCGGAAATCCCCGAATGGAACGTTCTTGTAATCGAAGCAGGCTTAGATGAACCTACAGGAACCCAAGTACCTTCAATGTTTTTGAATTTTATTGGTTCAGAAATTGATTGGGGTTATCAAACCGAACCTGAACCACAAGCATGTCTCGCTGAAACTGAACAGCGCTGCTATTGGCCGAGAGGGAAAGTGTTGGGCGGGACTTCAGTCATGAATGGGATGATGTATATTAGAGGCTCACGGAAAGACTACGATGATTGGGCAGCGGCTGGAAATGAGGGGTGGAGCTACAATGAAGTTTTGCCTTATTTTCTTAAAAGTGAAGATAATAAACAAGCGGAGAGTATGGATCGGGGGTATCATGCAACAGGAGGGTTATTAACTGTCTCACAGTTTCCGTATCATCCTCCACTTTCACAGGCGTTGCTTAAGGCGGCGCAAGAGTTGGGGTATCCAATCAGAGATCTGAATGGGGCGTATCATACAGGGTTTAATATTGCGCAAACAACCAATCGGAACGGGTCAAGGTTAAGTACAGCAAAAGCGTTTCTAAGGCCCTTTAAAAATCGAAGAAATTTACATATTTTAATGAATTCAACTGTTACAAGAGTTTTGATTAATACAACAACCAAACAGGCTTATGGGGTTGAGGTTATTAATAACGGGGTTAAACAAGTTATTTACGCTAGTAAAGAAGTTATAGTGTCTGGGGGTAAGTAAAAAAAATAGTACTGCCCTGCCCTGTTATCTTATTAGAGGTTAGAGCACATATATAATTAATATTAATTGTAATTAATAAAGTTACATAATTTATTAAGTTCTGTCATTTCGGGGAATTTAGCGGTTTAGCCGAATTTTCCCCAAAATGATTTTTACGACAAACAGATCAGTTAAAATTTGACTTGACCGCTTATTTAACGAGATGATAGCTAGATTAGCTTCAAAATTCAGCAAATCATTATTAAACAAATTTTATTTCTAATATGTGCGATCAATTATACACGTCGTGTGTTTATAAAGTTGCACAACCTTAATTACGATTTTTTTTTTCTTTAAGGAGCTATAAATTCGCCTCAGATTCTCCTCCTAAGTGGCATTGGACCTCAACAGGACCTCCAACAGGTCAACGTCCCTGTCGTGCACCACCTTCCAGGTGTTGGCGAAAATCTTCATAATCACGTTGCCCATTTTGTTAATTTCAATATAAACGACACAAATAGTGCCCCTTTGAATTGGGCAACTGCTATGGAGTACCTTCTTTTCCGTGATGGCCTAATGAGTGGCACAGGAATTTCCGAAGTGACCGGTTTTGTTAACACAAAATACAGTGACCCTCGTTTGGAGCACCCCGATATCCAACTTTTCTTTGGAGGCTTTTTAGCAAATTGCGCTCGGACAGGACAAGTCGGTGAAAAAGTCGATAACAACACGCGGTCAATTCAGATGATACCAACAGTTTTGCATCCGAAAAGTCGCGGAGTGCTAAAACTTAAAGATAACAACCCTTTGAGCCCTCCTTTGATTTACGCGAATTATTTCACGAATCCCATGGACGTTAAAGTTATCGTCGAGGGGATTAAATTTGCCATGAAATTATCGGAGACTAAAGGTAGTTACAGTAACTCAAGTATTAAAGTTTTAAGAATTTTTTTTGTAGCCTTAAAAAGGTACGGCTTTCAACTGGACAGGACTCCAGTTCAGGGATGTGAAAATCTAGGTTTTGGCACTGACCCATATTGGGAATGTGCAGTAAAACGTCAAACAGGTCCAGAGAATCATCAAGCTGGAAGTTGTAAAATGGGTCCTTCCAGTGATCCCATGGCAGTAGTCAATAACCTGCTTCAGGTTCATGGGATTGATAGGTTAAGGGTCATCGATGCCAGTATTATGCCGGCTGTTACAACCGGAAATACAAACGCTCCGTGTATTATGATAGCGGAAAAAGGGAGCGATTTGATTAAATCGAGGTGGCTGACGCCTCAAGCTGGGTTCTTTTACACCAATATGCCCAACCAAAGGATAGACAGGCAGTGGGGGTCCTGGTAAAAGGGATAGTACAATTGTAGATTTATTTGTATTTATTTCGAGTAGTGAAAATAAACTCTAATTAACTGATTTTGAAGTTTTTTAAATTTTTTATATAGAGTCTCTTCTAATGCCGCCATTATAGTGCCAATTACTTCCCCTACAGCCGCCATAGCAGTTAGGTAATTCCCCTACTTCCCTTGTATTTATGCAGCACAATATACAGAGTTGCCTCTCCCAAAACAACAATTTTATTAAAACCCAAACTTTATAGCTTTTTTAATTTATTTTACAAAAAATCTATTTATCACAATTTACTTATTTTTTCTAATTTTTCACAATGTATAAGTCCAGCAAGAGTGCTTTGAAAGCCCGCATTATAATCTAACGTAACCTCATTGTACAAAAATTCTTCTCTCACATCCTCGTAGTGATCATTTTGATCAGGGCCACTCACCAAAGCCCCGTACAGAATCTGTGGATTCGGTCCTTTCCACGTAAATTGTTTCCACCCACAAGGTTCTGGCAAATTCGGACAGGAACTAAACAAAAAAAAATTGTATAATCCTCGTGATATCTAGTTTATACCTAGCTGAATGATGGGGTTGTTTCGGGTAATTTTGACCATAGCCAACAACAAAACTTTGCCCTGTTGATCCTAACATATAATCAATTTGTTCTTTGGCAAAATTAATATAACTCGACTGTGATAAATTTAGATTAAGCCCGGCCTTTAAGAAAAAAAAAATAAAATTAACGTGTTGTGATTGGTGGAATTTTTGTCATACTTGGAGACAAATAAATGCCACATTAGCGGCATGTGATAACGTCCCTGACTTGTCGATAAAAACAAGGCCCCGAGGTGTCCGGACCTGTTCTGTAATTGCATAATCGCAGAAGTTTTTGATTGTTGTGACGTATTCTGGGCGGAGCGTCAGTTCAGCCAATAACAACTGAAAATTTAAAATTGAAAATTTGGCGCCAAATTTTAAATTTTACCTGTATTCCGGCTACTTTTTTATTGTAAAAAAACTCAGTAGGTCTGTCTTTAATCCGAAATTTCGTGTAAAAAGTCTCAGCTTGTTCGATATATTTCACATCTTTTGTTTTTTTATATAACCAAATTGCGGCCCATGTTAATTCATCCCCATACCCTGTGGACCTACAAATATTTATTTCTCCCACTCCTTCTCCCACTACTTACTCGTAGTAGATTTTAGCGCCTGGAATTGCGTCGTGATACAACCCGCGATACTTCATCGCAAACTCGTATAATTCCATTGCGTGACGTAAAAGTTCAGCTGAGTATGTCTGATTATGAGTTTCAAAAAGAAGACTGGCGGCGGCAAATGCTGCAGAAGCTTCTCCTGCTAAATCCGACCCTGGATGGTCGATGTCAATTTTATAGGCGGGGCGTGTCATGTTCATTTCTTCCGGCCGCCCCCAGAAGGTGTGGTCAAGTGAGAAGTCACCTAATTGGCCGTAGAACTCATTTGGTGCCACGTGACACTTAATAAAGTAGTCTGTAGCCCACTTGATTGCATCAAGGCCGTGCTCGTATTGGCCAGCTTCGCGGTAGGCGTGGCTGTACGACAGTAGGCCCCATGTAAGCATTGTGCTTGTAAACGCCATCGTAAATGAGAATTTGACAAAATCGCTGGCATCGTAATAGCCGCCAGTGAGATCTTCGCCGTGAATTCCGCGATCTGTGAGGGCGGAGTCTGAGCGCCATGGGATGCGGTTAGAGGCGGGTAAATGGCCGGAGCGTTGTGCTTCGTAGAAGAGAAGGGAGAGTTTAAGGGCGTGACGATAGTCGAAGGCGGAGCTTAAGGGAAACATAACGACCACTAACCATAGAAACATCTGAAATTGTACGCGGTTAGCAACCGGATAAACAATGAACATGACGCGAATTGGAAATTGATGTTGACTGGGATGAGATCGGTTACGACGATTGAATTTCAAGTGAATTCTGAGAAAGGTTGCGTAAGTGAGAATTTGGGATTTTCCTAATTGAGATAATTAAACAAGTCAGACAGACGTCTGTGAGGTTTGTTTGTGGGAAACTTACATTAATTTTTTAATTTTTTTGAGGGTATGTTCACATTTTGAGTTGATGGTAGCACGTGATGGCACAAGCGTAAACAATTGATTTCACTTTTGATACGCGTTGGAACGACTTGAGGCGAGTTTGAAGACTGAATGACGAATATTTCGATGCCTTTCACTTTTCAATACAATGTGGAAGATAATTTATGTACGATATCTTCACGTCTATTCAAGGAATTTGGCAAATATTTCAATAAAATTTCATTTAAAAGATAACATATATACAGGGAGGTCACGATACATATTTTATATTTTTATTTGCATTAGAGAATAACAATAATTGAATTCAACTTTTTTTTAGGTGTTAATTTCCCCTTTTACTCTTTTAGTACCATTATATAAGCCTTCAACAGCCCTTATTTTACCTTTAGTCTTCAATAGCAAGTACTTCCCCTACAACCGCCATTAAATCAATGTTACCCCCTCTTCAACTGCTATAATTACAGTGTTTCAAATATTAAAACATCAAAATGGTTTTCAATAATTATGTGCACCTAAATACATCATTTCCATAATCAAATCTTTTTTTACTTAAAATGTTTTTATATTGAGTTCACTTTTTTGGGTTTTAATTTCCCCTCTTGTCGCCTTTATAAAAGCCTTCAACAGCCTTTATGTCCAGTACTTCCCCTACAATCGCCATTAAATCAACTTTACTTCCCTTCAACCCCATTGCTCACCTTTTTCGAATATTAAGATAGCAAAAATTGTTTTAAAAACTTTATTTTTGTTTTAAAAATCAAAATAATTACATAATTCACTTCTTAATTAATCTTTAATTATTGTTTATCGTCTTATTTATGTATTTGTTTATTGTAATATTAGATAATTTTGTTTCTTTCTGTTTGATAGAGGAGAGCTTCGCTAAAAAATTTTTTGACTGCAATCGACAAGAAAGCTTACATAAAATTAAAAAATTCTTGGAAAAAGTAGAAACTGTTCTGTACAGTCAAACTTTTTCTGTTTGTGGAATATAAAAAACAATATTAGATACTGTATAATAGCTATGCAACTGACCATACAGATATGTATAGAAAGTTGCCAACCTTAACAAACTTTTTTACTTTTTCTATTTTACACAAAAAATTCCTCAAAAAAACCAAATAAGTGAAATTCTCTTTATTTCACAGTTACATTACATAAAAATCGTTAATAATAACCACATTCAGACTTCAACTTAACCTAACTTTCTCTTGCGGAGGCTTTGCCCCCTTTTCGCGGTCCCTATGTTTTCTTCCATGAATAATACATCTCTAAGGGCTTATTGACCTTCCAATACTTATCATTAACTTGTCCCAACGTCTGATTTCCATTTAACTGCACATACTGGCCTTGAGTTGGCGAAATATATATACAAAAATTAAGCAAACTGTGAGTTGTTGGTAGCTGCGAGTCTAGGTCAAGAGTCAGCCTCATTGCTAGATACTTATGAAGATGATCAACAGTAGCATTCGCTGTTGTTTTAATATATCGAATCGAGTTTTCTTTCAATGCTTTAACAAGGGGGTTATCACCGGACATTTCAGTCGGATGTGGCTTAAAAACCAGCTCGATTTCATTCAAAGTCATGGGTTCAGAAGGCCCCTCGCCTTCGGTGTCTGTCTGTTCGGTGCGTTCACTCGATTCGCTTTCCTCGCTTCGTTCGGAAGTTAGCGTGCTTTTGGGGCGCTTGATTGACTTGCTGATCGAACTGACGTTGGAAGAGACGGGACTGGGAGGCTGCGAAGGTGTACTACGGCCTGACGGAGCCGGACTGCCGTTTGTCGGGCCTGTGGGAGGCTGTGGCGGATTTGGTGGCGGACCAGTCACTTCATTTTGAGGGACAGGATTCTCTCCTGGATTCTCACTGTTCCGTTCCACTTCGTTGTTCTTCCTAGATCTATTAGGGCGGTTTTGTGACTGAATTTTAATTCCTTCAGTGATAGAATTCACAAGAGCTGCCTGAGAGTGACTCTTGTTGAGTTTAGCGAGGACTCGCTCCTGGTGGGCTTCGTATTCGTCGCGACTTGGGTAAATCTTGGAGATTAAGAGATCGAAGTTGGGGTCGGGGCGAAGTGACCGTTTCGAGACGAGTTTCTTGCGACAAGTGGGGCATTCTTTGTTGCCTGATCTTAAAGCGGTGATTATACAATCGGAGCAGAAGCGGTGAAGGCATTCTTTTGTTGTCATGGTCTTTTTTAACATGTCCAGACAAATGGGGCACATCAGTTCACTGTGGAGGGATCGAGGAGATACGGCAATTTCAGTGTTGTCAGTTATGGCGTCTTGGGGGGTTCGGTGGAGCTCGTACAGGGATAATTCCCAGGTTTTGTTCAGTCCGATTTGCTCGGACGTCGTCATTTTTCAGGATTTTATACCGAGTTTTATACAAATTGGGGCACTTTGTTGACAAACGAGAAATGTCAACGATTGCCAACCGTGCCGCAAAAAATACACTAGAAAACAGAAAAAAACTGTAATTTATAAAAGTACAAACGCACAAAGATATCAATTATGTTGTTTTTTAAGCAAATATTAGTAATACAACACAACTCGTTAAAATATTTCTACAAAAACGCAATAATTTTGAAAAATAACTGACAACATTGTAAATCAAAAGTTCCTAAATGTTTATATTTGGGGGAAAAATGATTTTAAGGTTAGAAAAAATTTCTCATTGTTTTAAAATTTTTTAAGTCTTCTACTAGTGATTATCTTAAGATAAAATATATCTGCATCAAATATCATTAATCAAATTATCATTATATATAAAATAATGATAATTCAATTTCCAGACATATTTTGCGTTTAAAGTACTTTTTGTGTGATTTTTAAATGTAATTCTTGCTAATTTTTGTATTTTTTAGGCCTCTAAATGGCAGAAGAACCTAAAATAAAGTTTCCTAAATCACGAATTGATTACTTTGGGGATAGAATAGAGAATTGTTTAGAAGACTCAGATTGTCGCTGTATTTTTAAGTATTTTCTTGATAATGTGATTAAAAAAAGGCAATTGAAAGATGTTTTTGGTTTATGGATCAAAGCTCATAACCGTGATACTTTAGACGATGATGATTTTGATGAAATTGATGGTTTTATTTGGATTGCCTTTTTGAATGTACTTAAAGAACCAGAAGATGCTTCAAATCAAGAAAAACGAAAAAAAGCTTATGATTATGTGAAATACCAAAGTTGCCTCTTATTTAATAAAGCAAATATTCATAAAAGCTTCATTCAGTATCTGAATGAAAAACACAAGAGATGCTCACCTTTACCAGAGAGGAAATAGGCACAAATTATATTTAATTAATTTATTAAAATAAAAGATGTAGTATATGAGCCCCCTGAGTACATTTCCCTTTTTTTAATAAAAACAACCTGATATTCAAAGTAACTCAAAAAGTGCAAATTCTATGAGATCCTATTAATTTGGGCATCTTTGATGTGCTGCACAGCAAGAGTAGCTGTGTCTGATAACTATCCCAATCATTAATTATAGTCCTTCATACTCCAGAAAGTAATAGAACATTAAAACTCATATAAGAACATTTATTATGAAATCAGGCCTTATTCTTGGGGATCCTTCTCCAATTTTAAATTAGCCAAATTCTCCTCCTCTTTTATATTAACAACAAAATCACATTTTTCAATTGACATATTAGCTCTTCGGGATACTTTGCATTGGCATCTGCATGAGTAAACCAGTTCAATAAAGGAAGGAAATACACATCTGGAGTTTTCAATAATAATCGTATTATTCGGTTGCCTATTCATAATATCCAATTCAAGTTGTTTATCACTTATTTGGATAAATTCTGGTTTTATATCCCTGATATACCTCACCCTCCAAGCACACTTCTTTCGTCCTCTTCCTCTGATAGGAATAACTTCCTCTACAAAAGCCCCTAAGGGGCACTGTCTTCTGAAAAGATCTACGGCTGCTGCGAGTCTGGCCGCCGCATCTGCGATGTCGTTATCGTTGCCAGGACAGTTTAGATGAATGAAAACTGGGTATGCTATAACAATTCGGTTTAAATTTACTTTTGCTGGTTCGTATGCTCTTACTATATGCCATTGCACTGTTTTAAAACCAACAAATTTCAATGCTGTTAGTCTAAAAATGTGAAGATGATAATGTGAAGTTACAATACAATATTATATGTGTTAAACACCACGCTGCGTAACAGCGGTGAAGATAGCAACAGAAATATTTCTGACCATTCCGCGCAACATCAAGAATACAGCCGCCCAGCTAAATGCAGTGGAAGCATAGCTACGCATTCCAGCTGTCTTTAGAGTAAAAATTAAAACAATAATAAGCAAAAACAATCGTTTTTAGTAACTTTTAAATAGTAAATTTAATGATGATGATTTTAATTTATCCACAATTAATAAAAATACTATAAAATGTTTAATTGTCTCATTTTCACCGATACATGAATTTTTATGCTAGTTGTAAAAATTATTATTTTTTAACTGTTCCTGAAGAGAAATATAAATAAAATTAATAGAGCATATAGATATATAGTAGCTATTCAACATATTTAAAAATCGTCGTGATACAAAATGGGGTTTAGGAGTTACGAATTTTTTTTGATTTTTGAGTTTTTTATGCAAATTACAGAAATATTTTTTGTTAACCTGTTCCTGAAGAAAAATATTAATAAAATTAAGAGAGTAGATAGACCTTTAGTAGCTATTTAAAATACTTAAAAATCGTCGTGGGATAAAATAACGTTTAGGAGTTATTTAATTTAATAATTTTTTTACGATTTTGAACCATTCCATTTACATTACAGGAGACTCATATAATACTAAAAGATGTTGGTTTGTTTGTTTATTTTTTATTTCAGAATCCACACCCTTCATAAAAAAAAATATTTTCTTAAATCGAAAAAAAAACGCGTTTAATTTCAGTTTCCGTTGTGACTAATCCATTTTTCCCTACAGGTGTCGCCACTTGTTATTCGTTTGTCAAATTAAGTAAAAAAATTTACCGGATAAATCTACGATGTGCAAACACTTCACTTATTGTTTAAAATTCGTTAATTTACTAGTTTAACTATCTTAAAATTGTAAATAAATAAATTGTGAAACCTAGTTTGAATTTCGCGCGTTTTTCAAAGCGTCGGTGCAATGACCTTGTAAAGTTTATCAGTCATCAAAATTACATTATATCGCAAAATTACACTCAAATATTTATTACAGTCGAAAACCAGACATTTAAAACACAAAATTCGAGAAAAATTGGATCCGACTTGATAAAAAATACCACTATTATCACCAAAAAACACCTCTAACAAACGCACGAAAATCGCGGCGGTTAGTCACTGCTGCCAACATTATTCCGCTAATTCCCTAGTGGTTAGTGGGTTAATATAACTTCTAAATGAAAAATAAAATTAAATATGTTAATTTGCTGATAATTTTTTGTGCTTTTCACAATTTGTGTGGTTTTTCCTCGTAGATTTCGTAACTTGTTATTCGTTTGTTGAATAAAATAAAAAACTTACCGGAAAAATCCAAGATGAACAAACACTTCACTTGTTGTTTAAAATCTGTTAATTTCGTTATTTTAATAATAATAAACTGGCTTATAACAAAGTAATATTAAAATCTAGTTTGAGTTTCGACCTATTTTCACTGCGTCGGGTTCAACGAACCTAACAAGTTTTCTAACCACCAAAATTATATTAAATTGCAAAATTACACTCGAAATTTTATTCCAATTGAAAATCGGTCACTTAAAACACAAAATTCAAAATAAATCGGACCCGATTTAATAAGAAATACCACGTTTATGAGCAAAACACACTCCTAATAAACGCGCGAACTTCGGGTGGTTGGACACTGCTACCAACATTATTTTGCTAATTCCCAAGTACATAACCACAAAATTGGTTTAATACTCGTTTATCGAATAAAATAAAAAAACCTTACCGGATAAATCCAAGATGAACGATTACAAACACTTTACATTTAAAATGCGTCATTTTATTAGTTTAATTAAAAATTTCGATAATAACAGACTTGCATATAAGAAAATGATATTCAAATCTAGTTTGAGTTTCGCGCGTTTTTCGAAGCGTCGGTTCAACGACCTTGCAAAGTTTACTAACCAATAAAATTGCATTAAATGGCAAAATTACACTCAAAATTTTATTCCAATCGAAAATCAGACACTTAAAACACAAAATTCGTAAAAAACCGGTCCCGATTTGATAAAAAATACCACTTTTATCACCGAAAAACACCTCAACCAACGCACGAACTTCCCGGTGGTTAGTCACTGCTGCCAACCAGTGTTGCCAGACTAACAAAATTTTTATCCCGCCATGTGCAAACGAAAATCCCGTTTTTATGTAAAAAATCCCGCGAATTTTTAAATTTCTTGTTTACATTAAAATAACTAAAAAAAGTAATGTCTTTTAAACAAATTTTTCTTAGAAAAATCCCGCCTATTGGAGAAAAAATCCCGTTAAAATCTTAAAATGTCCTGCAAAATCGGGATAATCCCGGTCATCTGGCAACACTGCTGCCAACAACAGTACCAACATTATTTTGCTAATTCCCTAGTAATTAACATAACCACAGTAAAACTAAAGTAAATGCTCTTTCATAGCGTCTATAGCCTCCAAAAATTCATAACTTCGCGAATTTAATTTAGGTAAATAGTCAAAAAAATTTTAAAAGCGTTAAAAAATATAACCTATCTTTGCACACCTGTCAATTCTGACAGATTACCTACTAGAAACAATTGCCATCGCTTAAAGAACGACTTACACTGGCCGATTACCGTAAACTTACACTGGGAAATTGACGCAATGAAACTGCACCGGCTGTAAATAATAAACCAATTAGTTGTTTGTTTATTTTAGTTCAGATTTTCTATGTTTCATAATTCGTATCTTCTTTAAATTTATTTAAAATGCATGTATAGTCTGTCTCCAACTAAAAACTAAATCTTCAAGGTCAGTTTTACTATATCTTTCAGTTTTTATATATAATGTCGTCTGGGGTTTATAGTTTTTATAAAAAAAAAATTATATATTGCAGCTCATTCCTGACGTGTTTTATTTTACAGTCTATTATTTACTACTACAAAATATCTTCAGAATGTTTATTTTTATGTAAAACGCAATTTTTTTAGAGATATTTTCACGAAACTAAAGTTAGGTTGGTAATAAACTTAACAACAATAAAATCGATATTTTACGAATTTATAATCCGGATTTTAACAATGATATACGACAAGGGGGCTGTTTGTTTTGTGATTGGCAACATTGACAGACGTTGCGTGTCATAGTGACAAAACATAATAATCTATAGAGAAGAATATCTGGAAAGTTTCCCTGTTAATTAATAAATGTTTGAGAAGTCAAAATTGAGATAGCAGTGAGGGAGCTTTAAATAGACATTGTTACAACGATTCTTCTATGTTCTTCCACCAAATATTCTCGCTACTTCAGTTTTAATTCTAGTTGTTACGTTGGCTGCATTGCATTATTGGCGTTGGCTGGTTGAAATCACTCGCGCAAAAAATAAAACCAAATACATATAGAAAAAGTGAGTTTATTAATACAAAAATGAGTACAAAAATATGACTATGAGAAATGAAAAATAAAACTAAATAATGCCAAAAGAAAAATTTAACGAATCTGCCAAACAAAATTTCAACTTTGGTCAAAAGAAAGATCGCACCGCCATCTTAATCGATTGTTAATTGTCTAAAACTACCGTCAAGACCAAAGAGATCTTCGTAATTGGTTGGTTTTCCTGGACGTTTCGATTCATCAGCTTTAACATTTTCTTGTTCTTTGAACCATGGAGTGTACTCAGCTAGAGTTTTCATCCACTGATCTAAAAAAAAAATTAATACTCCTTAAATTTTGGTTGTAATTTTTGTTTACCATTAAATTCAGCGATTTTTCCTGCTGTTCCTCCATACTCTTCTGGAAGAATCTCTTTCGGTACAAATTTGTACAAGGATTCTAAATCCTGATGAATATGAATCCTATTTCTGATTTTCTCTTTAATAAAAGGCTTCACCCAATTAATAATGGTATCAACAATCGGTGAAGCATTAACAACATGCACCTCCTTCAGCTTGACCGGGTAGGCTTCTTGGACGCACACCAGGAACTTCTTAACAATCGTTGGGGTAATTTTCGCGAAATGATTAACTGAAGCAACACTCGCATCCAGGATAAAGACATCTCCAGCAACTCCCACTTCTTCAGCAGCAAGTCTCACATCGCCGATCATCAAAGCGATCTTCATAGCGTCGGCAATATTCGGTGTTTCGAAATCTTTAAGAGTGGCACGCATGATGGTCACGCGTTTGCCGTCAGGGGTGAGACCTGGCAAGGGAGGGCCTTGAGCGATTTTCACAATTTCCTGGAGTTCGGGACGAGATATATCACGATTTGTGAAGAATTCGGGAATTGCAGCACGCATTGTGAAGTACATGTCCAGTTTGCGTTTGCACTTTTCTAAGGAAAACTTGCAACCGCGCAGGAATGTCATGATACGTTGCTCATCTGGGAAAAGTAAAGACAGATTTGAGGTCTCCAGGAAATTTCAGTGTGATTTGATGGGTCACATTGCCTAGCTCAAATATAAAAAGTCAAATTTTTTAATTCAAGTCTAATTTTTCAAGTCTTTTAACTCATTTTTATCTAAAACATTGTTTTTTATCACATAGATTCTAGGAAAATAGACAAAAATTGCAAAAAATTCTATTTTTGACTTTTGTAAAAATTAATTTTTGTTGTATTTATTTAAAAAAAAAAATGTGTTTATAGAAAATTTGATTAGCTACAACTTTTATTTGACACATTTTTTAATATCACTCCTAGATTCTGAGAAAATGGCTAAAAATCGCAAAAAAACCAGTATTTTGACTTTCAAGAGTCAATTTTTATTCCAAATTTTTTCAAAAAAAATGTTAATTTATAGAAAATTTGATTGGCTTCAACTTTTATTCGAAACATTTTTTAATATCACTCCTAGATTCTGAGAAAATTGCCAAAAATCGCAAAAAATCGGTTTCATGACATTTAAAAAGGTCAATTGTTATTCTAAAAAATTCTAAAAAATGTTATTTTATAGAAAAATTAATTATTTACAACTTTTACTTAAAACATTTTCTGAAATCACTTGTAAATTCGGGAAAAAAACAGCCAAAATTCGCAAAAAACGGTTTTTTGACATTTAGAGAGTCAATTTACATTCTAGAAAAAATTTGATAGAGAGCAAATTTGTAGCAAATTCAATTAGCTACAACTTTTGTTTAAAACATTTTTTGATGTCACTCGTAGATTCCAAAATATAGTCAAAATTTGAAAAAAAACGATTTTTCGACTTTTGGAGAGTTACTATACTTCAAAAAAATATTTGTAAAAAGTAAATTTATAGGGAAATAGATTAGCTACAACTTTCATTTAAAATATTTTGTAGTATCATTCATAAATCCTCCTCACAAAAATTAAAAATGTCAAAATTTCTCCAAAAAGCCGTTTTTTCGCCTTTAAAGTGTCAATTTTTATCCTAGTTTTTTTTTTATAGAAAGCAAATTTGTAGTAAATTCAATTAGCTACAAGTTTTATCTGAAACATTTTTTAATATCACTTATAGATCCTGAGAAAATAGTCAAAAATTTCAAAAAATCGTACGTTTAAAAAAAAAATTTCTAAAGTTGGCACTACTTCAATAAAAACCAAAATAAAAAATATTACCACCAGGATATGTAGCTTCAATAGAAATATTTTTGTGCTAAATCTGATTAAAATCAGTTTTTCTTAATGAAAATGGTCCTTCGAGCCGGATTTGACCTCTCACGTAGTTTGACATAACAAATTGACTTAAATTGTAAAATTTGAGTGTCTTTTGTCTTGAGAAAATTGATGTAATGTTCAGTTTACGTAATGTCAAATTCACAAAAAAACAAAAAAAAAATTGCAAAAACTCGATTAGCTCTATACTATTTACAGCATAACAAAAATAGTTTTCTACAGTTAAAGTGATTACAGTAGTGTCCGGTTATAATGACCGTTTTCGAGCCGTCCGCTATAACTGGCCACTACTGTAACTAAAATTGAAAAATCTCAAATTTGTGACATCATCCAGTTTCATTGTTAAATTTCAAAAGAAGCTTAACAAATAAACCAATTACGTAACGTTATTTCTACAACAGATTATCCAATTTCAGCAACTTTCTTTAATAATCTTACATAATTCACTTAAATTTATATAACCTCACTTACCCCAAGTATCAGGTAAATGGGGCTGTTTCTGTAACCAATCTTTGATCGCTTGAAGATCACTGTCTCTGGTATTGACATCCTCATTAAGCTCCTTTCGGATATGGGTTTGCAATTCGGGACTGGGTTGGACTAGAAGAGCTGACATGTTTCTAAGACGCAAGAGGGGCTGTTTAAATAATTATAGAAATCTATTAGATTGTAACAAACACTTTTTTTTATTTAAACCAAAACTTTGGTTTGTTTAATGGGTTTTAGAAAGTTTCGCACCGATGGTACAACGATGTTGTGGTAATACGGTATGTGAGTCAGCTAATTGGGGGTCCCGGAAGGGCTTAATTACAAAGAAATTGAGACAATTTAATTAGATAATAGATTTGTAGTAAAATTTCCAAAACGTTTTGTCTGATTTTAGCGAAAATTTAAAAAAAAAATCCTAAAAAAAATAAACAAACGATGTTAAATCTATATAAATTATTGATTATATAAATTCCAAAATATATTTAATGTTATATAAGCACTATATAAATTCAAAAATGTTATAACTTCTTGTCTGATTATGGCGCAAATTTAAAAAAAAAAATTTGAAAAAGAAAATAATCAAATGGTGTTAAATCTGTGTTGCAATTTAAGGTCAAAATCGGCCATTCTCTGTCTTTGACCACTTCCGTCAATTTCTCAATCGCACGTTTCACTCGCGGTCCCATTCTAACAACCTGATGAATCACTGAATTGTGTGTTAGAATATGACCTAGTTATTTGATCTCGGCGTCTGATTATTGCGGTCAAAGAAAGTACCGTTATTATATAAGAATCAAAGCTTACTCACCGGATAATCACAAAAATTGAGCAAAAAAAAAATTTTCGTATAACACTCTTGTATATAGACACAGTTTGTGTGCGTCCAAGTCGAAGACTACGGCGTGAAAGCCCCCTCAAGACCTTTCTTATAGCAAAATTATGTTCCAGTGTTAAGCACAGTATGGCCAATAGTGTGACTTAACCAATCCGAGCGCGAATTGAAAGTCACGTGACACACTTTTATACATACTTTCTCCGTCATATGTTTTATTAATTTCGTTAATGAGTGGCGGTAGGCCGTGACGGCCTGCTTGAATTTTCATGTGAGGGGGTTTTTTCGAGATCGGGAAAATTATAAACAATTGCGAAATTTTTTGTTTTACTAATTGCAAAGTGTGCTGTGACAGCACGTTTGATTGTTTTGGTTAATGGATGGAAAGTCGGTTGGTAAAACAAAAACAATACAAAGTAAACATTTTTTTTTATATACAATTTGAGATATCAATGTCAGAGAAATACAAATTTAAAGATGCTGTACCAAAGTTATTGTGGCGCATAGTACCGTACTATGTGTACTAAAAAACTCTAAAAAATTGACAAAAATTGCTGGTTTATCCGGCTCGAAGTATCATTATAAAGATCTGACCTTCTTTATATATAGAACGTTTATTTGCTTAATTTTTTTTAAATAGGGCCGTACTTTGAAGGGCCGTAATAGAATTTTAATTTTATTTGATATAACAAAAATATAAAAACTCTTAATCAGTTAAATTGTCTTCTAGTATTATATTTTAAAGAGCCGAAATCTAAATAACTCTTTTACTAATAACAATACAAAATCTGAAATTTTTTGAGGGCCAGCAATACGTAACATAATTTAAGGGCCATCTGTAAAATTACTAATTATCTTGTAGAGTTTTTTTAATTAGAAACAGACAATTACACCTAAAAAGCAAAAGATAGGAGAGCAACTAGGCCCTCAAAAAAATATTAATTTTTTCATCCAAAATATTTTTTATAAGAACTAAATTAAAGACCAGAAGATTTATATTTTAAAGGCCGTCCAAATTGTTTTTAAAAAGCCGTGTTTTTTAAGACAATTTTTTTAAGTATTTTTAGTAAAATTAGTAAATTGGTTATTTGAAAATTATTTAAGGGCCATGTATAAATTAAAATAAATTTTTTGTTCCCATGCTGATAACTAAATAATGACTGCATTCATTGAAATTAGAAAAATTCGTGTAGAACGATTACACTTTAAAGAGCCGGATAATAAATAAAAAAATTTAAAAATTGTTTATAGGCCCTGAAAAAACTAATTTTTAAAAATCGTTAATTCATCCGACTGGTAAGACCATATGTTTAACACGTTATTAAAGATAACACTCTGAATAATAATTTGCTTGATAAAAGTTTAAAATAGGGGCCAAGTATTTAGAGTTTAGGGCCGTACAAGAGTGGTTTTCAAAGTAATTTGAAAAACCGTATTAAAATTTTAGATTCATACGTTGTATATAAAAAAAATTAAAAATGTAATCTTATTTTATAATTTTCTAATGGCCCTCAAAATGTCAGGGCCAAACGCAAGACTCGTAGTGCTTTATTAAATAGTGTTCTAGAAACTTATAAAAATAATTTGAGGGCCACAAACTAATTAAAATTGGTGATTTTATGCTCGTAACTAGATGAAAGTTGTAATCCTTAAATCTGTGTTAAAAAATAAATCAAAGATTTGGCCCTTAATATAAAAAAATTCTATAAGTAGTAGAATTTAAAGGGCCGGAACATAAATAAAAAGCGCTTAAAAAGCTGTTTAAAAAATATGACTTTTTTGTTTAATGTAGAACCTTAAATTATATTTATATGTTTCGAAGAAGACGTCATTAAAAAAAACACTCTGTATACTATTTTTTTTTATACATAAATCGTTTAGTTACTTGATAAAAGTTTGAAAGATCTAGGTTTTAGAGATTTACAAAAGTAGTTTTCAAAGTAATTTTTAGAACTAACATAATAGATTTATTTATTAAATCAAAAAAATAAAAAAATAAAAATCCTTATAATATTCTAATGGCCCTCAAAATGTTAGAGCCATTATATTAAAAGTAATTTTATTTGTGAAATAAAACGCTTTAAAAAGTCACTAATAACAATAATTTTCGAAAAATTAAAAAAAAAAAATATATTGAGGGCCATGTATTAAATAAAAAAAAATGTTTTTGTACTAATAAGTAGATAATCATTGTAATCATTAAAACTGTATTAATATAAATCAAAAATTTTGCTGTTAATCTGAAAATTCAATTTTACCATTATATTTTAAAGAGCCCCAAGAAACAAAAACAAAAAATCTTCACAAAAATACACTGCTCCAATAAATTAACGCACCACTTGAATTTTTTTGAAAATTGAAACATGTATTCGACCAATTGGTACAAAATTAAGAAAAATTTAACAAAAACATTTGTTTAAAGTAAATTAATATCTAATCTGTCCAAATATAGAAAAACAAACCGAAAACAAAATTTTATTAAAGTTACGCCGTTTTAAAAGTTACAGAAAACATCTTAATATCGCGTATTTCCACCTCTACTTTGAATAACCGCTGCACATCTTCGTTCCATACTCAAAATTAACGAACTTATGTCTTCTTGATTTAAATTATTCCAAATTTCATTTAGTTGAGGACCTACCTCTTGAAGATGGACAGGAGGATGTGGAAGATTTTTTAAACGTTTCCCGAGAATGTCCCAAACATGCTCAATAGGATTCAGGTCAGGGCTTCGAGCTGGCCAATCCAAAACATTGATTTCTGCCTCATTCAAGTAATCTTTAACAATTCGGGCAGTGTGGGGTTTTGCGTTATTTTGCCTTAACACAAAATTTGGACCAATATAAGGGGCATATGGTACGACATGCTCTTCAAGAATGTCTGTTATGTAACGGTCCGCATTTATAGAGCCATTATTTACAACCACTAACTCCGTGCGAGCTTGTAAGGAAATACCACCCCAAACCATTACTGAGCCTCGACCAAACAATGTGGTATTCTGAATGTTACACTGTGCGTACCGCTCATTTGGTCTACGATACACACGAACATGTCTATCGCAATTGTAAAGGCAAAATTTTGACTTATCCGTAAAAAGAACAGACTCCAATCCTCTCTTTGCCAATTTATGTGCTCTCTAGCAAATTCTAATTGGGCTCTGCGGTGTTCTGTAGTCAATGCAGGACCACGAGCAGGAATATGGGCTGTTAAATTATCCTCTTTAAGTCTTTTTCTAACAGTTTCGGTACTGATTTGAATTCCTTCTACGTCACGGAACTCAGTTTGTAGCTTCCTGGCGGTTACAAAGCGTTCCCTTAGCGCAGATATTCTTAAAAATCTATCCTGGATAGGAGTGGTTTTCCTTTTTCTTCCCTGCCCAGGTCTTCTGAGGTGATTTCCTGTCTCTTTGTACCTTTGTATCATACGCGAAACTGACGTATGAGATACACCAAACCTTTCACCAATTCTTCTGTAGCTCCATCCTTCCTCCAATAAAACCACAGCTTGGGCGCATTCTTCTCGAGTCAAATTCCTCATAATGTTTTTATTATTGTTTCAAATGATAAAAACTATCCACAGAACGGCAAATTCAAATAACAATAAAACGAAATTACAAATTAACACAATTTAAAAATGAAAATTATTTTAAAATTTCTGCTTAAAAAACTATTAAACTGAAATGTCAAAACTTTTATTACAATAGGTAACTAGATTATAGCTTGATTAAACCTTCTTAACCAAAGTTGTCAAATGTACATAGTTTTAATTTTTTTACTTTATTTTCAAGTGGTGCGTTAATTTCTTGGAGCAGTGTATTTTAAAAAATATAGCTATTTTGTTTAATATTGTCCCTCAAAATACTAATTTTGAAGCCTTGTTAATTTTTTTTGAGGGCCACGAAGTTTGTTAAATTTAAAATTTAAATTTAAATTTAAGTTTTTTAAATTTAAATTTAAAAAAAGTGATCAAATACTGATGTTTTAAAGAATAAATTGATTTCAATCGTAGCAAGGCCCTTAAAAATTATATAAAAATCGTACTTAAAGGTTTTTCAAGAAAGTTTTTTGTAGAATTGAGGGCCGCATTACCAAATTTTAAAAGACGTATCTTTGTATCGAAAATAGTGTAATTTTGGCCTTCAAAATAATAACATATTTAGAACGTTTTCTGTTTCATATAAATAAAAACAGTTATTTACTTAGTATTATAGCAATAAGGGACACACAATTAATTTTTAAAAAGCTATCGTAAAAGCCGAACAAAATTTTTGACAACAGAAAAACGCTGTAATTAGCTTCAATTAAAAAATCACAAAGTAAAGCTAGTATGTGTTATAACTGAAGCATGGCCCTTAAAAAAATAATAGGAGCATCGTATTTAAAAGTTTTTTAAGACAGTTTTTTTGTAAAGTTAGAAAAAATTATTTCAATTACTTTTATTAATGACTTTTTTTACTCAAGATTAACCTTTTAATTCTAGTAAAATAAGGACCACACCAGTAATTTTATAAGTGCCGGTTCTCGCAAAATCTGAGTGTAATTTTTAGTAGAAAACCGCTGAAATCTAAAAAAATTTAAAAACTGAAAAGTAATGCTGGTATCTGTAACAATTGTAGCACGGCCCTCAAAAATGTTTTTAATCAAAACAGATAAAAATAGCAGTTTAAAGTCGATCTCGCCTACCGCGATGTAATCGAAAACAATTTAATTTCGTGTATCGCTCCCCGATCGTATCGAAATATCAATAAGCGAGACGATAAAACTCTTCTGAAAATTGCAAATTTCATTTATAACATCCTGAAAATTGTGTATTTTTTGCTTGTTTATTTTGAGTCAGTGTCGTTTATTAAGAAAACTCAATTAAATTTGCCTCCGACATGAAATTAATTATCGTCGACATGTGTAAATTAATTCGCCGATTTTTAATGATTTTATAAATAATTCAATCTCGACAAGAGAAAAAAAATTAATTAATTTTATAAAATGTAATTTTAAGCGAATAAGTGGAACAAATAAATACGTCTCATTTGTTCTATTAACGAGTCATGATATCGACAACTAAAGTATCTACTCTAAATAAATAATTAAAAGAAAAACCCACGTTTAATCAATAACACGAGAGAAAGGATTTTATTCTTAAAAACTAATAACAATCTTGGCCAATTTCTCGTTTTTGTGGCGCAATTCCATAACAAAATCATTACTAATTCGAGGAAGTTTTCTGTTACGTGATTTTTTTGTTTCTTTTCTTTTAATTCCGACCTGTTCAAATCTAATTAAAATCAAAATTATTATTATTATTATTCGTTTTGCTACGATGATTTCACGTCTCTTCAAACTTATTTATGAAATGGATTTGGTTCAATTTCTTCTGTTATGTGTTTTGACGATGCCTAGGAAATAGGAAGAATAGCAGCTGCGAAATTGCAACAGATGGCTGATCACAACTACGCAAATAAAACCGCTACATAATCAAAAAAATACAAAAAATAAAAATATTTTATGTACGGATCTGAAATCATTACGTATTTGAGTCCCTTAATAAGAATTAATTGTGTGGCCCCTACTGCTTTAAAACTAAGATAATAACTGTTTTATTTATACAAGAAAACAAGCTGTTATTTTAAGGATCAAAATTACAGCAACAAGTCTCTAAAAAATTAAGAGTACGGCCCTTAATTTACTAGAATTTGAAAGAGTACATCTTAAGTTTTTAAAAAAGAAATCAAAAATGCAAAAATTCGTTTTAACTTTACAAGAAAATGATTTACAAAAACATTTAAATACGATCCTGTTACAATTGTTTTAAGGGCCATGCTACAATTGTAAGACACGCCAACTTTGCTCTGTGATTTTTGCAATTACAGTGTTTTCTCAGTGTCACTAATTGCTCTCTTGCTAGGCCCCTTTAAAAATTAATGTTGCGGCCCTTATTGCCTTCAAACTAGAAAAATAACTTTTTATTTTCATAAGAAAGCAGGCGTTGTAAATATGTTATTATTTTGAAAGCTATAATTGGCATTATGTATGTAACACGTTTCTAAATAATTAAGAATTTGGCCCTTAATTGACTAGGATTTAAGAAGTTAAATAAGAAAAAAGTCAAAAATATTTTAAGTACAGATCTGAAATCATAACTTTATAAGCTAATATTACGTATTTGAGTGTGTTTTTCAAAGCGTAGCTATTTTAAAAAAATTGCCCCTTAATAATAATAATACGGCCCTTAATAAAAATTAATAGTGTGGCCCCTATTTCTTTAAAACTAGGATAGTAACTGTATTATTTATATAAGAAAACAAGCTGTTATTTTGAGGGCCAAAATTATATTATGTGAAATACAGCAACAAGTCTCTAAAAAATTAAGAGTACGGCCCTTAATTTACTAGAATTTGAAAGAGTACATCCTAAGTTTTTATAAAAGAAATCAAAAATGCAAAAATTCGTTCTAACTTTACAAGAAAATGCTTTACAAAAACGTTTAAATACGATCCTGTTACAATTTTTTTAAGGGCCATGCTACAATTGTAAGACATGCAAATGTGATTTTTGTAATTACAGTGTTTTCTCAGTATCACTAATTGCTCTCTTGCTAGGCCCCTTTAAAAATTAATGTTGCGGCCCTTATTGCCTTCAAACTAGAAAAATAACTTTTTATTTTTATAAGAAAGCAGGCATTGTAAATATGTTATTATTTTGAAAGCCATAATTGGCATTATGTATGCAACACGTTTCTAAATAATTAAGAATTTGGCCCTTAATTGACTAGGATTTAAAAAATTAAAAAAAAAAAAAATTAAAAATATTTTAAGTACAGATCTGAAATCATAACTTTATAAGCTAATATTACGTATTTAAGTGTATTTTTCACAACGTAACAATTTTTTAAAAATTGCCCCTTAATAATAATAATACGGCCCTTAATAAAAATTAATAGTGTGGCCCATATTTCTTTAAAACTAGGATAGTAACTGTATTATTTATATAAGAAAACAACCTGTTATTTCGAGGGCCAAAATTATATTATATATACGGCACTTAATTTACTATAATTTGAAAGAGTACATTTTAAGTTTTTGAAAAAGAAATCAAAAATGAAAAAACTCGTTCTAACTTTACAAAAAAATTCTTTGAAAAACCTTTAAATACAACCCTGTTACAATTTTTTTAACAATTGTACAATGCTACTGTTGCTAAATGCAAATCGCTCTCAGCTTTTAATATGGCCCTTTAAAAATTAATAGTGCGGCCCTTAGTACACTAAAACTAGATAAATAACTGTTTTTATTTATATATAAAAACAAGGGTTTTAAATACGTAATTTTTTGAGGGCCAAAATAAGGCCCTGAAAAGTTAAATATTGAGTTTTTTAAAAGAAATCAAATAAAAACAAATTTGTAATGAAATGCAACAATTCTTTGCAATATTACAAAAAACTGTCTTGAAAAACCTTCAAGTACGATCCTGATATAGTTGTTTTGAGGGCCATGTTATAATTGTTACACATGCCAACTTATCTTTTGGATTTTTCAATTATACCGTTCCTCATCTCTATTGTCAAATATTAATCTCAACTTGTGCTATGGCCCTTCAAAAATTAATAATGTGGCCCTTAATGCGTTAAAACTATACATAACAGTTAAACAACTGTTTTTATCTATATAAAAAAGCAAGCGTCTTAAATATATTATTTTATGGCAAAAATTACATTTTGTAAAATGCAGCGATACGTTTCTTAAAGCTTAATAATACGGCCCTTAATTTATTAAACTTTAGATCCATTATTGTATTTTGTAAAAAAAAGCAAATAAATACAAGTTTAAATAAATTTCTGCAATTTCACAAAAAATTGTCTTAAAAAACATTAAAGTACGGTCCTGCTATAATTTTTTTAATGGCCGCACTTTAATTGTAACACACTTCAGCCCTACTTTTAGATTTTCCAATTAGAACGTTTCTCTACTAACAATAATAATTGCTCCCAGCATTTGTTATGGCCCTTTAAAAATTAATTGTGTGGCCCTTATTGCTATAAAACTAAATAAATAACTGTTTTTATTTATATAAAAAGTGCTGTTAGAAAATAAATGGTTAGTATGGCCCTAAAACTAAAATTTTCGGCCCTTGATTAAGAAGGTAGTGAAAACCAAAATTTTAGGCCCCTAATTAGGTATAAACAGTGTTATTTTTTAGGAATAACAAATTTAACGTCCCTTAAAAATATTCAGCTCGGCCCCTAAAATTAGTATTTCAAAGAACTATATTAGCATTATTAATAAAAAAAGTTATATTTCGTGAAAATTCTAGTAATGGCCCTTAATTTATTATGATAGTAATGGCCTTTTAAGATCAAAAGTAATTTCATTTTTAAATTGACAAATCAAAATTTAATGTTTTTGTTTACTGATTAATAATTAGAACTATTATCTAGTTATTAGGATAAAAAACAACAATCTTAAGTAATAAGTGGCCCTCAAATAATTTTTTGAAAGTTTTTAGAACACATTCCACAGCCCAAAAAGTGTGTTTTGGCCCTTAAAGTTGTATTAACACGATTCCTAATTTTTCAAAAAAATAAAATATTCAAACACTTCTTTTTAAATACGAGTCTTGCCACAGCCTTATGGCAATTATGTTTTGGCCCTTAAAATTTTACTGAGACGCCCCCTAACTTTTCAAAAAAATAATATGTGACTCCCAAATTGTTATTTTTTTAAATGTTTCTAAAACACAATTTCAACACTTTTTTCTGTGTAAGAGTCTTGTTATATTTTTAAATTTCTGTTTGGGTCCTTTTATAAGTTTTATAATTTTCTCTCGCATAGAAACAGTTATTAAAAATGGAAAAAATCCAGTACCGGCATCAGTACCGACCTCGCATTAATCGATCCATCCCCCTGCTGTATCATTACCCACCCTCCCCATTAGCCAAGAATAATAAATTAAATCAATTGATGACAAATCCCCAACCCTCATCTCATCAATATTTCAAAATGCGCTCCTTTAAATTACAGACAAGATTCCATCAACCAGACTCATATTTCACGTCCACGTGACTCTCAACCATCCAATCCTTATCATCCAACCCTATCTATTGGTCCACGATTTCGGTGCGTCTTTTTCAACCCCGTTTCACCCTCGTACCACTTATTACCATCAGTCGAGTGCGGAGGTTCCATCTGACAAGTGATGTGGGTGTGACTGAATTTCACTATTTCAAGGTCAGTCAAAATGCGGTACCAAAAAAAACCAAAAAACAACCAAACGTTAAAAACGCGTTAAAATCAACCAAAACTAACTTTTACAAATTTTATTAAAAGACAGAACAAGAAATCAACCAAATGTTGAATTTTCGTAATTTTAATTAATTCAAGGTCAATTTAAAACACGGTACCAAGAAACCAAAAATCAACCAAACGTTAAAAACCCGTTGAAATAAACCAGAACCGCTTTTATTAAAGAACAGAACAAAAAACCGTTAAATTTCCGTCAAAAAATAACCAAATTTTATCTGAAATAAAATTTTGAATTTTATCTGTGTTCCAGATGATGAAATTCAAGGTTAGCGGCCTTGTGGCCGACCTTATGCCTAACATTAGGCTAATTCAGGCTTCAGGTCACTTCATGCTGAATTACCACGCAGATAATTCAGGTGCCTTACATACACTTCGTTTAGGGTACTGCTGTATGCACTTAGTGTTTGTATTACTGCAATACGGGTAAGTTGGTAGCACTGATTTAGTGTGTAATTTCAAAGAGTTTTTCCCCAGATCAAATTTCGTTAATTTGGTTTTGGAGCGTGGAGATGTCAACGATTTGGCGGCAAATACAATTACTGTTTTATTTTTTACCCATTGTGTTACCAAATTTGTTTATTTTGCTGTACGATCAAAACTTTTTTACCGTACTTTAGGTATTTGGAATCAACCGAATAGTCACCCGTTATTTGTTGAATCAAATAACCGGTATCATGCGATTGCTTTAAAAAAAATGCGACGTTTGCTTTATATTATTCTCTTCTGGACCGGTTTCAGTGCAATTGGTACGTTTTTTAGTAATTTTATTTTTTTGGTGTTGGTAACACTAATTTCACCTAGCGTGGACAACAATAACCTTCGTTGGTGACAGTGTCCATAATATTAAAGACCCAGAAAACGAAAATTTAACAATAACTGAACCAGTTCCAAGATTACTTGTCAGAGCTTGGTATCCATGGGACGCTATGAGTGGCATGCCGCACTACTTAACCCTAGGGTTCCAAGTAGGTTTTTAAGCAGTGTTACCAACTCTTAAATGATTTTCCCCCAGATTTACTACGTCTTTTTCTCATTGGCTCATGCGAATCTCCTTGACAGTCTGTTCTGTTCGTGGTTGATTTTCGCATGTGAACAACTTCAACATTTAAAAGAAATCATGAAACCATTGATGGAACTCTCAGCAACGCTTGATACCTACGTTCCAAAAAGTGCCGATCTTTTCCGAGCGCCTAGTGCCACCTCTCAGGATAATCTCATCGAAAATGGTACGCACCTTCACTGTGACGTCATAAATGTGGTCATTTATACAAATTATCTCTGATAGTTTAGGCTCTAGAAATGCTGAAATATAAAGAAATTTATTAGATAAGTTGTTTAACTCTTTAGGTGTTTCTAGAGCGTAAACTACTAGAGATATAAATATCGCTTCTGAGACTTTATTATACAAAATTTAATTCTCTACAACTTTTTCCAATAACATTTTTTTGTATCTTTAGCGGATTGCGCAACATTTCAAAATAAAACCAGCACTACATAATCCTCTAATTCACCGCTTTCAGATTACAACGAGAAAAACGACGACCTTAAAGGCGTTTACAGCACTCGTCAAGAACTCGGCGGCCATTTCCGCGGTGGTAATTTACAGAATTTCGGTGGTGGAGGTGTTGGTCCCAACGGTTTAACCAAAAAACAAGAATTAATGGTCCGATCCGCTATTAAATACTGGGTAGAGCGTCATAAACACGTCGTTAGGTCAGCTCTACTAACATTTAGTAGCAATTTAGTAATTTTCATTTTGTTAGGTTGGTGACTGCAATCGGTGATGCTTACGGTGTAGCTCTTCTTCTTCACATGTTGACATCCACCATCATGCTGACACTGTTAGCATATCAAGCGACAAAAATCACTGGAGTCGATAAATACGCCGCTACGGTCTTAGGCTATCTACTTTTTGCTTTAGCTCAAGTTTTTCATTTTTGTATTTTCGGAAATCGTCTTATTGAAGAAAGTTCTTCAGTTATGGAAGCTGCTTATAGCTGTCATTGGTATGACGGATCAGAAGAAGCCAAGACTTTTGTTCAAATTGTCTGTCAGCAATGTCAGAAAGCAATGTCGATTTCTGGTGCTAAATTCTTCACGATTTCTTTAGATCTGTTCGCTTCGGTGAGAAAAAAACAGTGTTTTGGGGATTTTTACCATTGGTGGGTTGCAGGTACTGGGTGCTGTTGTGACCTACTTCATGGTGTTGGTCCAATTGAAATGAAAAGTTTCGTTGCGTACGGTTGGTAGTTCCTTAATTGCACACGTGACTTGACCAGTTTGAAAATTGTGATAATTAAGCGGCACACATTTTTAATCAGCACGATGCATTCATAAGTGTCTTAACAAAAAAAAAAAAGTTTTTAATAATAAGAAAGATGGCGACGTGGAGACACTTCGAGTACCTGAATACAACGACGGTGATTTAGACAGGGGAAATAACGCTCTAGACTTTAATTACTTCTATTTTAATTAAATTAATTTGAATAAAGTTTAACAAACACTTTGTTTTTGATTTATTTATTGTTTTTCTTGTTTTTTGTCTTTTGAATGACAAGAATTCTGACTAAAATCAATAAAAAATTAAGATCTTTAATCTGTTTTTATCTTTCTTTCAAAAGCAACAAAAAAATAAAAGAGAACTTCGTACAGGATCAATAAACGATCAAGATCCATAATCTATCATTATCTGGCTTTTAAAAAAAAATAATAGAAAACTTCGCACAAAATTAATAAACGATCAAGATCCATAATAATCTATCTTTCATTCAAAAACAACAACAAAGTGAGAGAGAACTTTGATTAGAATCAATAAACGATCAAAAGTTTGTTATTAAATATAAAAGAATTTTGTTACGATCAATATTCATAATCCGCCTTTTTCTTTCTTTCAAAAAGAGAAAAAACCTTGATTACTAAGCTAAAAACACTCAGAATTTGTAAGAAAACAATTGAAAATTCTAATTTGAACTAAGATCAAAATCTAATTTCTCTTTTCATTTCAAAACCAACAAGAAAAGAAAAGATAATTAATAAAAATCAAGATCTCTTTTGAAATTTGATAATAAAAAAATAAAAGATCAATTGCCTATCTTATTCCTTGTTCTGTTTTTTAATCTGTTAATAAACAATGAATTTTTCCTTTCTTTGAAAAATAGCAAGAAAATAAGAAAGAACTTCGAACAAAATCAAAAAACGATCAAAATTCGTAATCTGTATTTATCCATTTCAAAATTTGGTAACAAAATAAAACAAAACGATCAAGAAGTGTCTTTATTATTGGATTCAAAACTTCGGTTTTTTTTTTTTTTTGGAAACAGCATTGAAGTAAGAGTGAACTTTAAACAGATCAATAAATGATCAAAATTCGTAATCTGTCTTTATTTATTACAAAATTTAGTAACAAAATAAAACAGAACCATCAATAAGTGTCTTTATTACAGTTTTAAAAATTTCTGATCTTTGTTTTTCTTTAAGAAATAATAACATCGAAATGAAGGACAATTTCGAACAGATCAATAAACGATCAAGATTCGTAATTCGTCTTTGTTTATTTCAAAATCGGTAATAAAATAAAATAGAATAATCAATAATTTGTGTTTATTATTGATTTCATAATTTTAGATCTTTGCTTTTTTTAAAAAACTACATTGAAATGAGAAAACACTTTAAACAGTCTCAAAAAACAAACAAGTTGTTTCAGTTTTCCTTTTTCAGTCTTAGTTTCTCTTTTTTTTATTTAACCGCCATTTTTCAAAATGTTTTATTCTTTTAGAGTACATTTTTGTTTCATTTTTATTATAAATATTTTTGTTTATTTGAGTGGTTGGGTTTTGTCGTGGGTGATGTCCTTGAACAGATCTGCCTGAAGTAAAATCTTAAATGCGATAAGTGAAACCCAAAAACATCTGACTAGTTTCAGATTGCGGCAAATTTAAAAATCTGCATGAAATGCGCAGACAGGGACCCGTTGTTTGTTGTATTTTGTACAATAATACAATAAAAATACAAACTAAAAGACAAATTTAATAGAATAGACTGCACAGCGATTATTAAAAAACAAAAGATAAAATAAAGAGTGTGAATTTTTTTTTTAAATTTATTCTGTTGACATAAAATATTTTTTTTTACTTTACGTCGGTAACAGAGTCCGATTTGGGTGCGGTAATAGCCATTTCCGCACCCAAATTGCGTGCGGTAACAGCTAGTGCAATTTAGTGTTTTCGGATTGGTAACACCGTGTAACACGCTATCGCTGAAATGAAACGTTATGTTTCTGTCGGCGTTAAGATTACAGTAATTATATTCGAATAAATTTTGTTGCACTTGATGACCAGCAGTATTCCTCAACAAAGTGTTTTTATGTGAGTGTGTCGCAATTAATCTATAAAATATTTGAAAATAGGGTGGACACTAGACAACGGTGGTAGACGTCACAAACTTTTCTTTTGAGGTTAGAACAGCGTTAAAGTAAAACTTGAAACTAAAATGGAGCTTTTGGTCTTTATTTTGACCATTTACAATCCCCATAGCATTCGAAAATTTACAAGTTATTTGCTAGATGAGTGTATAAATCTGCTTGACTGATACAACGATGAAATGAAAGGAGTCGCTGAGAACCCCGAATAGAGTGGGAATTTAGAGATAAATGGAGATTTTCCTTACTGTGTTAATGCCAATTGGATTATTCAATCAATTACCGATACGGTAGGTAAAAAAAAACCATTTGTGAGTTACAAATTTGAAAACATTTCAAAGTTCAATGACTTCATTGACACTTTAGTGACATTTTTATTACCAACTGTCTCGTATTCACGCAAAAGTCCCTAAAGATTAAATAATTAACTTTTTTACTTAAAAATTACGTAAAACACGTAAAGTAGAAAAAATAGCATAAAGAACTTGTTTTTTAAAGTCATTGTGGCACTCATTCTTTATAAAAACTCGCGTTCGCGCTCGTTTCATAAACTTGAATTCGTGCCACAAAGTTGACTTTTCAAAACGCGTTCTTTAATATACTATTACAAAACCTAAATCGTTTTCCTCGTCGGAAGAAATGTCAAATTCCGAATCGTTATCACTTTCGTCAGCTCTAACAGAAATTATGAAGTCCTCTATATCATCCATAATGTGTTCTCTGGCCATGTATTCCTCCTCGATTTTTTCTACGTGGTTACATATATTTCTCCATTGTTCCACTGAAATCGTAGCAAATTTGTCTTCAGCTAATTTCCAGACGTCTTCTAATTTAAATGTGTGAACGTCCACATGATTTTTTACTAATGCCCAATTTTTTCCATGGGGTTAAGCTCCGGGTGATATGGAGGCAACCGTAAAACTGGCATATCACATTCTGCCAGAATTTTGTCGATCGCAAATTGCTTATACGGTGCTTTATTCAAATTATTTTTTTTTATAATTCTGTCTTTGTTTCTTTGGTCCCAAAAAAATTCCTCTTTCGTTTAACCATTGCTGCATTGCTGCTTTTTTTCGGACTAGGTTCTATTGCCACATTATGATAGGACGCGTTATCCACCACCAAAACCGATTTCCTTGAAATGTTGGGAATAAATTTTTCTTTCAACCATTTGGTGAAGTTGTTGTTGTTCATTTCATCGTGATAGTCGCCTGTTTTCGATCCGGATTTAAATATATTTAAAGCATTAGGCACAAAACCTTGCGCGCCTCCAGCGTATTAGGTTTTAGACGTTGCCCTTTGGCTATCGGTGCCTTAAGCATGTTATTTGTGCCATCATCCCATGCCATTGGTACAGTATGGGAACTGTGAAGGTAAGTTTCATCACAGTATATAATATTTCGACCTTCTTCTTTGTACTTTTTAAGTTGTCTTAAATATTCAACTCATTTTAACCTGATGTCCGTTTTTTTCAATTAAGATTTTTCGATTATCTGTCAATTTCTTCCAACGACAACCTAGCTTTTGGATGAACTGTCTAAATGAATCTATTTTGCCAGTAAAATTAACACCTTCACGTTTTACTGCCTCAAATAAAACTTGCATTGTCGGTCTTCTTTTATGATTGGCGGCAAAATTATAAATTATTTTTCGAACTATTTCTTCTTCGAATTCATAAAACGTCTTTTTTGGCGATGGTTTGTTGATTTTTTTACGCGGAGATTGTAATTTGCTATTTTCAGGTTTCTTGCTACCTTCTTCTATAATTCTCCTTACCGTGTTAAGACCAACACCAGTGGCTTTAGCAATACGTTCTTGTAAACGACTTAAGGAAATTATAACTTCACCTTTCTCTTTTTCCTCTTTCATAAACGAAAAAACGTTATAAATTATCTGCCTCCCTTGACTATGAACAACACGACCGTTATTGCCCATCATATTGTCGCAAAGTATGTTCTGCAAAAACACATTTATATCCTTGTTTCTAAATTGTACTAGGTATACTTACAAAACTGTAAACCACGAAAGAAACAGAGTCTTGAAAAAGACTGTTGAAATAAAATTACAAATCTGTCAATACACGCAGGCTTAACCACAACCGTTCGAGAAGAAGAAACGAAACGAAATGAGAATTTTTTTGGGTTAGTGAATAGCGCTTAACCAAGACGTGTTTTCCTATTTTGCGCAGAATGACTCACCGCCCACTATAAAATCCAACCACTCTACTTTTTTTTTAATTATCAATTTTTAAAATTCTTTGAAACTCACTTTATCTTTAAGAATTTTTATTTTATTTTTCTAAATGTAAAGTTTTTTATGTTTTTTAGGCGTTTTTAGTCTTATTCAGAAACATCATAATTTTTTTATTGTAGTTTTTCTTGTTTTCTGTTTTGTAAACGTTGTTTTATTTAATCTAAATGTTATAAAATTGTATGTCTTTAATAAATTTTACATCTACTTGTCAAAATAAAACGTCAATTTTGCGATGTTATTAAAAGAAAGAGAAAAAAAAATTCCGAAACGTTAATAAGGTCCTCCCAACATGGCACTTCACTCGTTTTGAGTAAACCTTTCAATTTCTCTCTTGGTAAAATCGATCGTCCCGGGAAATTCAAGCGCCATCTTGCGCCATTTTCCCCGCAATGTCCTAGTAAACAATTTCTAAAATCGTGTTGTAAAAAATCCACCTGTCCGGGCCTGTAGTGCTATTCACCTGAATCCGTATCTGCTCAATTAGTTTCTGGCGGTTTGACAATCAAGTGGCCCGGTCAGAGGTAAGTCGATTTTTCTTTCCTTGCTTTTCACGTGCATTTTCCTCTTTCAACCCTTTTATTATTTACCCACAAAGAGAGGGAGGCAAATCATAGCTCAGGTGGGTTGTCGAGCGCTACATTTCAAACATGAAAGGTATTTCACTTAACTTTGATAATTTCTTTGGAATTCGAGCCCGGATTTTTCCGGAGACGAGGCTTTTCCAAGACTTGAATCGATAAAAATAAATGACGAAAGCTTGAAGATGGGCCTTTTATCCCGAGTTTTAGGGCAATTTCGGGTGTAGGTTTTAGGGCATTGTTTCGATATCGAAAACAGATGGAATCTCGGTTATAGAACAAAGTAAATAAAAGGAAGTGAAGAGAATTGATATTTAGAATTTTAGACGAATTGCAAGATTCAAGGAGACGAGTAAGTGGCGTTTTGTGTTCTTCGAACTCAACTTTTAAGTGGATAGTTCAACGAAAAGACTGCAAATGATCGATTTGTACTTTATAGTTCACTGAGAAGCACACACAAATCAAAACTATTTTATATCTAAATCTCTTTCCGCTAAACTCAAAACTCAGCTTACAAGTTTCGTCATAAAATAACAAAGAACTTTGTTTAAAACTAATAAACAATTAAAGTTATCGAAATGAAACTAAAATTTGAGCCGTGATCAAAAAAACGATCAATTAACAAGTGACAAGCCCAGTGCTACCGAGAAGGCTCCTACAGACAAGGTACTGAGCTTCATCAGAGGCACAGGGCTACTGCACTAGTACTATTCCGAGAGGTAGCGCTCAATAGGTGTAGGCCTCGGTGTACGGCTCGCGCTTCGGGCCCTTCTTGGCAAGAAAAAATCAAAAAAAAAAAAAAACAAGTGACATGTACTTCGTTAGAATCAATAAACGATCAATATAAATCAATCTTGATTTTTCTTTTAGAATTTTAAATACCAGTCAACAATCAAAATACGTCATTATTTTCAACAGCAACAAGATGAAAGAAAACTTTGATTAAAATCAATAAACAATCAATAACACAAGATTTCTGATCTGTCTTTGTTTTCATTTTAAAATTTTTTAAACGAAATAAGAAAACTGCAATTAGAATTAATAATACTCAATTTAGAAAATTGTTTATTTTTATCAATTAGTAACAGAGTAAGAGAGGACTTCAGTATAATCTATAAACTATCAAAATTTGTAATATTTTTTTTTAATGAAAGAAATCTTTAATCCAATTAATCAATAAACAATTAACTACTATAATTTGTTTATACTTTTTTGAGAAGAGAACTTTCTATTAAGATCAATAAACGATCAATATTAAAATGATCATAATAAGTTTTTCTTTCTTTTAAAATAAAAAAGAATCAATTAGAGCAAATAAACAATCAAAGTTTGACTTTTATTTGTTCCAAAAGTTAGTAACAAAATAACAAAACGTTGTTAGAATCAATAAACGATCAATATAACAGTGTACATAACCTATCTTTATCTCTCTTTCTAAAACAACAAAATCAAAGAGAGCTTCGTAATTTGTCTCTCAATAAATTTGATAACTAAAATAATAAAATCTGTCTTTCCTAATCTGTCTTGTCATTTGTTTCAAAATTTGGTAAGAAAATATGAAAGAACTTCGCACAGATCAATAAACGATCAAAATTCTTAAAAGAAAGAAAAAAAACTTTGTTATAGTCAATAAGCATTTGTTGAAAAATAGTAAAAAACTTTGTTAGAATCAATAAACAATCAATATAACAGTATACATAATATGTCTTTATCCTTCTTTTAAAAACAAGAATGAAATAAGAGAGAACTTCGCACAGGATTAATAAACAATCAAGATTCGTTATTTGTCTCTTTCTAAATTTAGTAATTATTGATAGGTAAAGAGATCTGTTTTTTCATTTGTTTTAAAATTTAGAAAGAAAATAAGAGAGAAATTTGACTGAAATCAATAAACAGTCAGGATCTATACTCTATCTTTTTCTTTTCATTTTTTTTCTAAAAAATAAGAAAGTACGTCGCGCAGATCAATAAACAATCAAAATTCTAATCAAAAAAAGAGAAAACTCTTTGTTAGAATCAATAAGTCTTTGTTGAAAAATAGTAGAAATTCAATAATACAATATTCATAATCTGTCTTTCTCTTTCTTTCAAAAATAATATAAAATAAATAAAAAAAATCCAAATTTGTTGCCTGTTTTTGGTGTAAAAATAATAAAAAAAATTGTTAGAATCAATAAACGATCAATAAATAATCAAAAACCAGAAAAAATAATTAATATTCATTGTCTGTCTTTGTTTCCAAAATTTTTAAAAATAACAATATAGTTTGTTATAATCGGTCCTTCTCTTTCTGTCAAAAAAGGAATCTTCATGATAAAAATCAATAAATAATCAATATCATAATATACATAATATCTATATATTTCTTTCAAAAAAAAATAAAATAGAAATGGTCAAAATTCGTTTTTTATATTTATTTCAAAATAATAAAAAACTGAGTTAGGATCAATAAATAATCAAAAAAAAAATATTTTAAAAATAAAAAAATATATAAAAATAACAAGAAACTGTGTTAAAATCAATAAACGATCAATAAATAATCAAAGCATAATTCAAATACGTTGTCTTTGTTTCCAAAATTTGTATAAATAAAAAAACTGTGTTAGAATCAATAAATGATCAATAAATAATTAAAAACAAAAGAAAATGATTCGTTGTCTTTGCTTCTAGAACTTATAAAAATAAAAAAACTAAGTTAGAATCAATAAACAATCAATAAATAATCAAAAACAAAAAATAATGATTTAAATTAGTTATCTTGTCTGTCTAAGTTTCAAAAATATGTAAAAATAACAGAGAATTTCATTAGAATCAATAAACAATCAAAACTTCATTTCATCAAGATTCGTAGTATGTCTTTATATTACTTTTAAAAACAACAATCAATAAACGATCAATATCACAACATACGTAATCTGTTCTTATCTGTCTTTGAAAACAAAGAAATAAAAGAAATGATCATAATTCGTTGTCTATTTTTGTCTTAAAAATTGTAAAAATAACAAAAAAGTATGTTAGAATCAATAAACAATCAATAAATAATCAACAAATAAAAAATAATAATTTAAATTCGTTGTCTGTCCTTGTTTCAAAAATTTGTAAAAATAGCGAAGAACTTTGTTATAATCTGTCTTACTCTTTCTTTCAAAAAGAGAGACTTCTTTGATTAGAATCAATAAACGATCAATATCACAATATAGATAATCAGTCTTTATCTTTCTTTTAAAAACAAAGAAATAAGAGAAACGATCCAAATTCGTTGTTTTTGTTTCAAAAATTTGTAAAAATAACAAGTAACTACGTTAGAATCAATAAACGATCAATAAATAATCAAAAAACAAAAAAAAAATTATTCAAATTCGTTGTCTTGTCTGTCTCTGATTCAAAAATATGTAAAAATAACAGAGAATTTCATTAGAATCAATAAATAATCAAAAAACAACATAAAATAAGCTAAAATTGTTGTCTGTTTTTCAGACAAATTTCGAAAATTGTAAATTTGTAAAAAACTTTGTTATAATCGGTTTTTTTCTTTCTTTCAAATTGAGAACTTCAATTAGGACCATTAAACGATTGATTATAAAAACATTCTATGGCTTATAATAGATATTAAAGCACAGTTATAAGTGTTGTAATAGGTTTCTTACGACACAGACCAAGATCTAACCCTATTAAAGTCGCAAATTTAAAAAAAACAATTTTATGTTGCAAAAAAAAATGTAAACAATACAAATTTGTTTATTTTTATCACTCTTACCCCTAAAATGGATGGATCAATGTCACTTTAAATTTGTGAAGCTATTAAACTCGCTAAAAATATCTTTTTTTGGGTTGTTAAAGCGCCTCTTCTCGTGCTCAATCACCTCCCCCTAAACTTCCTTCCGTCTCTGTTTGCCAGAGCCCCATTTCAGCGTTTTGCGAACGTTTCAGCTTTCAGTATCTATCCGATCGTCGTCGAGTTCGAAACTCACCCTCATTTGTCACAACAACTCCCTGAAAATCACGTGCTCTAACAAAACTTTTAAAACTCTTGAGAGTCTAAAACTTTCTTAAATGTTGGTTGTAAATAATCGCGCACCTGTAAATCCCCGGATTATTAATCACGAGTGATTGATGGAGTTTTTTCTTATTCAGTGTTGAAAATAAAAAAAATTAAAAGTGGCTGAAACGGGAACTTCGGATCCGAATGCCGCAATTACGCCCAATTCCAAACGGCATTTGGGTGAGTTAGAAAAAAATTTGGTATTCGTTTCGGGGATGATTAACTTACCAAGCAGTTAATTAATTCGGGAATTTGCCAACTAGCGAGTTTCTGAAGTTTCGCTGATGTGGGTTTATGCATTATTTAGGGGGATAACTACGAAGGGAAACGGGATTAAAGCCCCAATTTCAAAAAAAAATCAAGATACGTAAATCTTCTGATGTTTCAAATAGAAAAATTGGTAAAATAAGGAATCAAAAGATCCAAAAAAAATTTTTGAAAACAGAGCTTTGGTATTACACACCCAGATCTGTTATTTATTTACCAAAAAAATTGTGTTTTTGGCAATTTAAATAAGACACTTTTTCTTATGTCTTACCATCTCCTTTTTTGTTATTAACTTTTTATTTTCAATGAAAAAATTTTTTGAAATTACTGTAAAATTAAAATCGAATTTTATTAAAAATTGAAAGTTGATAACAAAAAACAGGATGGTAAGACATAAAGAAAAGTGTCTAATTTACAATCCCAAAAACAAAACCTTTTTTGTAAATAAATAACAGATCTGGGTGTGTAATAATAAAGCACTGTTTCAACAAAAAAAAATAATTGAAACAATTTTTTTACCATTTTTTAAACACTAAAAAATTAAGACTCTTAATTGTATAAAAAAAAATATTTATACAAAACAGTTTAAACAAATATTGTTTAAACAATAATTATGAATAAATAGTGTCTGTATGTCACGTTAAAAACTACTTGAAAAACGGTTTGCTAAATAATTTTTTTTTTCTCATAAAACATATAGAATTGTTGTCAAGAAGCTGACGTGTGACGTCATGTGACCACAGCTTATTGTGTGTATTATTGGTTGCCTACGTTGATTGATCCGAAAACTTAGTTAATTATGTCAAAGTCTTATGTCCTTAAGGACATAATCAAGACGAAACGTTCCTTTGAGGTTTTTAATTAACGTAAAAACTGTTATAACATTTTTTCTATTTTTTTACAAAACCTTCTTTTTTCTTTTGAAGCATAAAACCTAACTTTTCTAAGCGTTGAAACTTGTAACTGTATTATTTATTTTAAGAGTCTTTAAATATGCGCTCAGGGACTCTACTTAATTAAGAAATTTATCGGTTAGGCAACCAATTATACACTAAAAGTGAATTTTAGCATAATTGTGCTTCTGGTGTTAATTAAAACCCCCTAAAGCAGGCTGTAATAATTAATTAATTTTGTGAAAAGAGCAAAAACTTTTTCGATATATCGCTTTTCGAAGTGTTTTATAAAGTGGCCAACCACTCCATATTTCATGACACGGCTTTTTCTCGATCGCTTTTCAAATAATGCCGATTTGCATACGAATGGAAAATGGCGGATAATCGGCACGTCGATTCACACCACTATGATTTCCTTAGGGGGTGGCTTTGAGCGGCAAACAAACAAATTTGATAAACTGGCAAACTGTTTTAAATAATAGCGAGTTTCGGGGCAAAAAACACAAGATTATATACATATTTTAATTAATTAAATTAAATTGTTAATTAAATTTTAAACAAAAATATCAGTTTATGGACTAAATATTAATATTCGAATGTCGCCTGCGGCTCCTAATTAAAAAAAAAAGACGATCAAGGTGGCTTCCACAGATATTGAATTCTGTATTTCCACGTTTCATTCTTAATTAATTGTTTATTACAATCTTAAATTATGTTAAATTAGGTTAAATATCCTTCAGTTACATCAAATTAACAATAAATTTGTTAAATTACATTAAATTACTACCTAAAATTATAATTAATTACTTTCAATTACGTTTGATTTTGACTTAGAATAATATGCGGTTTAAAAATTTCAGATTTAAAAATTTTCTCGATTACCTTACTAATTACGTTAATTTAAGTAACGCTTAATTACGGTAAATTACTTAAATTCTGATAAATTACGACGTTAAAAAATTACAACATTAATTAATAAGTGATTCTAAAAATTTCGGATTTTAAATTTTGTAGATAATTAGTAATTAATGATAAATTGCATCAAATTAATTATATTACTACATCAAGTTACAATTAATTACTTTCAATTACATCAAATTTCGTTGAATTTCGACGTTTAATGGCGACAATAAAAAATTTAAGATTTTACTTTTTGTTGATTACTTTATAAATTACAGTAATTACTTAAATTTTGATAAATTATGTTAAATTAGGAATTAATTTTGAATTTAAAATTTTGCTAAATTACTTATAATTTATAATAAATTGCGTCCAATTATGTTCAACTACAAAAAATAATTAACAATAAATTACGTAAAATTATTTATATTGTGGCATCAAATTACAATTAATTACTTTCAATTAGGTTAAATTACAAAAATTACGTTTTTTAATTAAATTAACGATATTTCGGTAATTCTGCAAAGTTGAGTTAAATTATCTTCTGGATTCTAACATTATGCTAGATTTACTTAATTTTTTTAAATTATCTAGAATTTTAAGATTTCTAGATTTAGACATTTTATTGTACAGATTTTTTAGATTTCTTAGATTTAAAGTAAATTTGTAAAAAATTTTCTTAGCTCTAACTTTTATATAAAATATTTTCTGATATCTCTCACAGATTTTAAGAGAATTGTCAAAAATTGCAAAAAAATTATTTTTTGACTTTTGGGAGTGTCAATTTTAATCCCAAAAAAAAAATTATAGAGACCAAATTTGTAGAGAATTTGATAAGCTACAACTTTTATTCAAAACATTTTTTGATATCATTCGCAAGTTCTAAGAAAATCGTTAAAAATTGCAAAAAAAATTGTTTTTTGACTTTTAGGAGTGTCAATTTCAATCCTAGAAAAAAAATTATAGAGACCAAATTTGTAGAGAATTTAATTAGCTACAACTTTTATTCAAAACATTTTTTGATATCATTCACAAGTTCTAAGAAAATCGTGAAAAATTGCAAAAAAAATTGTTTTTTGACTTTTGGGAGTGTCAATTTTAATCCTAGAAAAAATTTATAGAGACCAAATTGTAGAGAATTTGATTAGCTACAACTTTTATTCAAAACATTTTTTGATATCATTCACAAGTTCTAAGAAAATCGTTAAAAATTGCAAAAAAAATTGTTTTTTGACTTTTGGGAGTGTCAATTTTAATCCTAGAAAAAATTTATAAAGACCAAATTTGTAGAGAATTTGGTTAGCTACAACTTTTATTCAAAGCATTTTTTGATATCATTCATACGTTCTGAGAAAATCGTTAAAAATTGCAAAAGAAATTGTTTTTTGACTTTTAGGAGTGTTAATTTTCATCCTAAAAAAAATTATAAAGACCAAATTTGTAGAGAATTTTATTAGCTTCAACTTTTATCTGAAACATTTTCTGATTTAACTCATACATTCTAAAAAAAATTAGAAAATTTCCAAAAAAAATTTTTTTTTTACTTGTAAATGAAAAGTAGGTAGTAAAAAATTATTTCATTATAGAACAACTCTTGAAAAAACTATTAGCTAGCTGAATTTCTTGCTGAAAAAAACTTCTAATATAAGTTTTCTAATACCAAATGTTGTGTCAAGCATATCCTAAAATGAGAATCCACTTGATTTAATTAAACTTCTCTCTCTCTATTCTCATAATTAGCGAAATAGTCCGACAAGTCGTTAAACGGTAGGCAACCATGATTACACATGCAGAGAGTTTCCTCGTTATCGTTTGTCGAGGAATAAATTTCGGTAGCATGAAACTGACTACTTGACAAACAAGCCAGATTAAGTTTCATTGTTTTACTTTAGTAACTAGATGGAGCATCAATTCCAAGATTTGAATACTTGTTTTCCACATGAAACGAATCGTTTCGGTTCTAAAACAAATTATTACTTGATTGGAGGATTATTTTAATCCGACTTTATCGATCGGATTAAACGGCGGTCGTTTAATTTATGCATGCTGTCATAACACGAGGCTAAATCTGTCATAAATTAAATCTAGTATGCGAGAAAATAAAAAAAAACAGTTTTTTTGTTTGATCTGATAAAGATTAGCCAGGGCGTCAAAACTCTTAAAGGTGTCTTAATAAATATTATTGTTTAATGATTTTAATATTTATTAATCACTTTATAAAAAAATCACAATAAAATTAAAATTGGTCCAATCAGAATTATTTATAAGTACGTATAACATCCTTAATCTCCGCCCTACAAATAGGACACTGCCCATTCCCCGCCCCTTGTTTCTGTTGCATAGCACACTGAAAACACATACACATATGTCCACACTTATACAGCACCGAATTGATTTCTTTAAGACAGCAAACATTACACAACTCCTCCTCATTGATAAACTCCTCCTCTTCCTCGTAAAACACCTCCTCAAACTCCGCCCCTTCCGACACCACTTCAACCGTCGTCGACACACCATCTATATCCAAAATCGCCCATAACGGTACTCCCACTCGTACTTTCTTGTAAAACGAGTCAATTTCCTCGCCGTCAATTCCAAAATGGACGTGACCATCTCGTGTGACGTAATAAGAGAGTACGCTATTTTCAACGCACATGTTTTTGAAGAGAGGCCAGATCCAGTAGCAGCCCGATTTGAAAACGTCAAGATAGGAGCCGTGGATAATGTCATCAGAGAGGGTGTTGGGGTTTTTCGATGTGAAGCCGAAACAGACAGTGCTTGATAGCTGAGGCGAGATTTTGACGAGTTTGATTGAGACTTTTTCGTTGATGCGGATTGGACGTTCGCTGAAAACGAGGCCTTTGCCGTAACCAGGCAGGCGACGAGCGATGTGGTTGTTGCCGGAGAGGGAGATGTTGGCACCGTGGATGGAGTGGAAGCGGAACTAATTGCAAAAAAAATGTTTTTGAAAATTTGTTTCAAAACAAGTTTTAAAACCAAATCCGGCTCGAAGGACCAAATGTGTTTTACGTCATTAAGAAAAATAACTTACATATTGACGTTCTAGAGATCAAAATAATGTGATTTAATACAACTTACCTATATACTAAGTTGAATAGTTTAGAAGCGAGAGGCATTAATGCAAGCCAAAGATTTTTTTTTTGTTTTTTCTAAATTACTTGTAATTATTTTGTGTTGCTAATAATACAAATTTTCTGGTAAAACTTTAAATAACTTGCTAAAATTACGGAAACAAAAAAGTTTTTTGACCTTTATGTGGGTCAATTATCATCTTAGAGAAAATTTAATTAGTACTAAATTTGCAGTAAATTTTATTAGCAACAAAATTTGTCTGAAACAGTTTTTGATGTCATTCATATGAGTAGATCCGAAAAAAATTGTGAAAAATTACAAAAAACAGCTTTTTGACTTTTAGAAAAGTCAATTTTCATTTTGGAAAACATTTGGAGAGAGTAAATTTATAGAGAATTTTATTGGCTACAATTTTTATTCGAAACATTTTTTGATATCACTTATGGATTCTGAAAAAAATGACAAAAACTACTATAAAACAGTTTTTTGACTTTTAGAAACTCAATTTTAGTCCTATAGAAAATTTTATAGAGAGAAAATTTATAGAAAATTTTATTAGCTACAACTTTTGTACAAAACATTTTTGGATATTACTCACAGATTCTAGAAAAAATGCGAAATATTACAAAAAAAAAACAGTTTTTTGACTTTTAAGAGATCAATTTTGATCCTACAGAAAATTTTGCTGAAACTAAATTTATAGAAAATTTTATTAGATACAACTTTTGTACAAAACATTTTTGGATATTACTCACAGATTCTAAAAAAAAAATGCCAAATATTACAAAAAAAAACCAGTTTTTTGAATTTTAAGAGGTCAATTTTGATTCTACAAAAATTTTTGTAGAGACTAAATTTATAGAAAATTTTATTAGCTACTACTTTTGTACAAAACATTTTTAGATATTACTCACAGATTCTATAAAAAATGTCAAATATTACAAAAAAAACAGTTTTTTGACTTTTAAGAGGTCAATTTTGATCCTACAGAAAATTTTATAGAGAGAAAATTTATAGAAAATTTTATTAGCTACAACTTTTGTACAAAACATTTTTGGATATTACTCACAGATTCTAAAAAAAATGCCAAAGATTACAAAAAAAACAGTTTTTTGACTTTTAAGAGGTCAATTTTGATCCTACAGAAAATTTTATAGAGAGAAAATTTATAGAAAATTTTATTAGCTACAACTTTTGTACAAAACATTTTTGGATATTACTCACAGATTCTAGAAAAAATGCGAAATATTACAAAAAAAAAAAACAGTTTTTTGACTTTTAAGAGGTCAATTTTGATCCTACAGAAAATTTTGCTGAAACTAAATTTATAGAAAATTTTATTAGATACAACTTTTGTACAAAACATTTTTGGATATTACTCACAGATTCTAAAAAAAAAATGCCAAATATTACAAAAAAAAACAGTTTTTTGAATTTTAAGAGGTCAATTTTGATTCTACAAAAATTTTTGTAGAGACTAAATTTATAGAAAATTTTATTAGCTACAACTTTTGTACAAAACATTTTTAGATATTACTCACAGATTCTATAAAAAATGTCAAATATTACAAAAAAAACAGTTTTTTGACTTTTAAGAGGTCAATTTTGATCCTACAGAAAATTTTATAGAGAGAAAATTTATAGAAAATTTTATTAGCTACAACTTTTGTACAAAACATTTTTGGATATTACTCACAGATTCTAAAAAAAATGCCAAAGATTACAAAAAAAACAGTTTTTTGACTTTTAAGAGGTCAATTTTGATCCTACAGAAAATTTTGTAGAAACTAAATTTATAGAAAATTTTATTAGCTACAACTTTTATTCGAAACATTTTTGAATATTACTCACAAATTCTAAAAAAATGCCAAATATTACAAAAAAAACAGTTTTTTGACTTTTAAGAGGTCAATTTTGATCCTACAGAAAATTTTATAGAGAGAAAATTTATAGAAAATTTTATTAGCTACAACTTTTGTACAAAACATTTTTGGATATTACTCACAGATTCTAAAAAAAATGCCAAAGATTACAAAAAAAACAGTTTTTTGACTTTTAAGAGGTCAATTTTGATCCTACAGAAAATTTTGTAGAAACTAAATTTATAGAAAATTTTATTAGCTACAACTTTTATTCGAAACATTTTTGAATATTACTCACAAATTCTAAAAAAATGCCAAATATTACAAAAAAAACAGTTTTTTGACTTTTAAGAGGTCAATTTTGATCCTACAGAAAATTTTATAGAGAGAAAATTTATAGAAAATTTTATTAGCTACAACTTTTGTACAAAACATTTTTGGATATTACTCACAGATTCTAGAAAAAATGCGAAATATTACAAAAAAAAAACAGTTTTTTGACTTTTAAGAGATCAATTTTGATCCTACAGAAAATTTTGCTGAAACTAAATTTATAGAAAATTTTATTAGATACAACTTTTGTACAAAACATTTTTGGATATTACTCACAGATTCTAAAAAAAAAATGCCAAATATTACAAAAAAAAACCAGTTTTTTGAATTTTAAGAGGTCAATTTTGATTCTACAAAAATTTTTGTAGAGACTAAATTTATAGAAAATTTTATTAGCTACTACTTTTGTACAAAACATTTTTAGATATTACTCACAGATTCTATAAAAAATGTCAAATATTACAAAAAAAACAGTTTTTTGACTTTTAAGAGGTCAATTTTGATCCTACAGAAAATTTTATAGAGAGAAAATTTATAGAAAATTTTATTAGCTACAACTTTTGTACAAAACATTTTTGGATATTACTCACAGATTCTAAAAAAAATGCCAAAGATTACAAAAAAAACAGTTTTTTGACTTTTAAGAGGTCAATTTTGATCCTACAGAAAATTTTGTAGAAACTAAATTTATAGAAAATTTTATTAGCTACAACTTTTATTCGAAACATTTTTGAATATTACTCACAAATTCTAAAAAAATGCCAAATATTACAAAAAAAACAGTTTTTTGACTTTTAAGAGGTCAATTTTGATCCTACAGAAAATTTTATAGAGAGAAAATTTATAGAAAATTTTATTAGCTACAACTTTTGTATAAAACATTTTTGGATATTACTCACAGATTCAAAAAAAATGCCAAAGATTACAAAAAACAGTTTTTTGACTTTTAAGAGGTCAATTTTGATCCTACAGAAAATTTTATAGAGAGAAAATTTATAGAAAATTTTATTAGCTACAACTTTTATTCGAAACATTTTTGAATATTACTCACAGATTCTAAAACAAATGCCAAAGATTACAAAAAAAACAGTTTTTTGACTTTTAAGAGGTCAATTTTGATCCTACAGAAAATTTTATAGAAAGAAAATTTATAGAAAATTTTATTAGCTACAACTTTTGTATAAAACATTTTTGGATATTACTCACAGATTCTAAAAAAAATGCGAAAGATTACAAAAAAAACAGTTTTTTGACTTTTAAGAGGTCAATTTTGATCCTAGAAAAAATTTTATAAAAAATTAATTAGTAGAAAATTTCATTAGCTATAACTTTTGTTGAAAACAATTTTTAATATCGCTCATACATTCTTAGAAAAATTACAAAAATTACAAAAAAACAACTTTTTGACTTTTGAAGAAAGAGGGAAATCAGTTTCAATGCCAAAAAAAATTCATAGTACCCAAATTTTTGCTTAAGAATACAAAGTATCCCTCTTAACAACGTGATACACGTATGGTCCTTCGAGCCGGATACATCAGCAATCTAAAAATTTTGTCTAAAACATATCTTTTGCACTTTTTATTTTCAGTACACAAAAATAATTCTTTTCGGACTATTTCGTGTTATTTTAAAGACTACTGCATCCAGATGAAAGTTTTCAAAAAAAAATGTGTCTCTTATCTGTTTACCTAGATTTTTATTTTCTCCCAGACGACTTGATGTCGAAACAATTAATAAACCACGTCAAACAAAGAAACATCTCAAGGTTAACGTACCAAAAATATCACCGTAAGAAAAAGCGGAAGTAAAAACAAATGCAAAATTTGACATTTGACGCAAATAACCGCCAAGGTTAGATTTATTTTTACTCTGTTTTTTTTTTATTTTTTTTACTATTACCTCCGGCATTATTACACTAACTGATCTAGTTAGAATAATAAGCAATAAAAAAATAAAAATTTGATTGACACTTCGTTTATTCAAAAATCTATACAAAAATTTCTAAAAATTTGCTCTAAAATTTCTAAAAAAAAAATAATAATAAATAAACAGAACAATCACATGCTACGACTCTTATCTTATCACTAATCATTTGTTTTGATTTTTTCAAGGTCATCCTTACCTCTGCCATTTTTTTTTGGGTGCTTAATTTATCACTTATTAATTCTAATCACATCTCTAATCACAGCCCTACACAGCGGACAATGTCCGTCTCCCTTTCCTTGCCACTGTTCCACAGCACACTCGAAGCACATACAGGTATGTCCACACCTGTACAAAGCCGCCTCGATGACGTTATCATAGCACACAACGCACTCTTTCTCCTCGACCTTGCCTCGTTCCGGACAAGTCGACAAATGAATGTCCTGACAACTACCGTAAACATTAACAAAAAGGTGTAATTTCAAGGTCACGTCAACGTGTACCACACCTTTAAATTTACCGCCATTCAAATGAAACGTTATTGGTCCATTCGAACTCATTTCTAGTCCAATCACATCGCCGCAATTCAAATTGCCAAAATCACAAATCAGTACCCAATATTCCGGCCTATCAACAAGCAGATTGACGTTATCAGGGAGGTCATCACGTGATAAATGGGCAGGATCACATGAAGTCACGCCCAAATGAACAAAACCCTTAAATCGGCCAATGCAATTCGGTGAAATTTCAAGTACTACACTTTCGTTTGGTTTGATTGGTTGTTTCGAAAAAATATAACCTCCAGTGTAATTTGAATCGAGTCTTTGGATAACATTTCGTGTAATTCGGACGTTTCGGCTGTGTATTTCATGTAACATCATCGGGAGTAGTTTTCTATTGGTTGTGTGTCTTCGTAACTCCGCCTCTATCAACCGAACACCACTCGAATTCCCGAAGATATCAAATAACGGCCAGAGTGATTGGCTGATTTTAACTCCGCCCTCAAACACTCCTTTCTCCACGCCTTCTACCCCAAAATGTGTCATTCCATCCTCCCCAAGATAAAAAAATAGCGTACTTTGCGTACACAATTCCTTCGGGAAAAACCACGACCAAAACCCTGAACCCTTAGCCAAATGTTGACAAGTCACCCCTTGAAGATGTTCAGGATCACGTGATGTCCACCCCACATAGACAAATCCACCGAGATTTTCCGCCAATTCCATCAATTTAAATGTGACTTTTTCGCCGATTTTGATTGGCCGATTGAGAAAAACCAATCCTCGAGTGAAAAAACTGGTATTGGTGCGACGTGCGACTGTACCATCATGGTTCACTTTGATATTTTGGTGGCGATCAGTGCGGAAACGTAAAGGGGGCTCACTGGACGTCTAAATTAATTCTAATTAAATTCGAAATTGAGAAAAACAATTGCCACTTACCGATGACATGATTTTAGCGAGCGCTCACATGACAAAAACAAATGCGCAGCGGCGGAAAAAGCCGACTTGATGATTGTTGCTAAAATTTTGTTAATAGAGCGAGAGGAGTGGGGGCGGGGGCAAGGTCGGTCGCGGCTGACTTAATTCTAATAACAAAGGTTTTCTCAAGTCGGTCATTCACCAAATATTGCTAATTTGATGTGAAAACTGTATTTTGTTGGGTCGTTGACATGTATGTCAGAGAGGGGTGGTTTTTATGACTTTATGTAAAGTTTTAATTGTCGGTGTGGGGCGTTAAAGCTCCAGAATTTTTTATTACAGTTGGGGGTTGAAAAAATATATATAAAAGCGCACGAAAAGTATTGACGATAAATTTTAACACAACAATGGGGTGTCGAGGGAATTAGAAAGGAAAAGAAATAAAATATTTAAAAAGTTTTATTTCACCTAGGGAAAAGTTAAGTCGAATGAAAATAACTTTTGTAATCTGTCACATAAATTCTTAAGTTATGCAACCAAGTATTCATCTAAATTTTTTTTGTTTGATAAGGGTGAATGACGTTCAAATCTTTTAGCCCTAATTTCACCCTCAAAACGATCCTTGTCGGTGACAAACATTATCGCTTTTAAATAATTGTGGTACTATACTATATACCCTTAGATTTAACTTTAAATCCGGCTCGAAGGACCATCAACTTTCTATTACATTTTGGAAGTCACACAATTTAATTTTTTTAATAAAATGCCCATCATAAATTCTAATTTTTATAAATTGTCGCTCCTATTCTCTAATTTTTAATGACAGACAATTTTTATAAAATGTAAAAAACCCACAAATACTTATTTTAATTTCCAAAATTAGTCATTTTTTTTGAAAAACTCATTTAAATATCAATAAATTAAAAAACAAAATAGATATTTCACTTAGCCGGAAAGTTTCACTGTGAAATGATGTGTCACACTTGTATTTAATTCCTAGCCAAAATTTTTCAATTTCGTCAAAATTTTTCAAAAATGTGTATAACTCGATAACAAATAGTAGAAATTTCATACAAAAAAACTACTTGATAAGTTCCAATCAGAATTATTAACAAATTCCTCGTTAAAAAGTTAGCTAAAACCCAAAAAATTATTCAAAAATCGATAAAAAACACTTAAATCAAAATACAAAAAAGACGCTTTTCTTAGTTAGACAATTCCACACTGAAATGATATATCACACTTGAACTTAATTCCTAACCAAAATTTTCAAAATTCGTCAAAATTTCACAAAAACGTGTATAACTCTGGAACAAATGGTCCGATTTTAGTGAAACAAATACCAATCAATAGGTTTCAAGGTGTTCTATCTAAAACAATGTTCTACTTGCCTCAAACCCCTATAATAATTTTTCCAAAACTCGTCAAAATATTGTAAAAACGGCTCAAAAAAACATAGAGTTTTGCAATTTAGACACTAAAGACGCTAATTATTATAAAAATAAATGTTTCTATTGTATAATATTGTTAAAAGACAACAATAAAAACTGACGCTTCCGACTCCCAAATCCTATAAAAAAAATCCTAAATTATACAATTTTGGAAGTCGGAAAAACGGATTATTCAAAATTGCCTTCTTTATTCTCAGATTTTTTTCAATAATCAGTTCGAAGGGCCATCAAATTTTTAATACAAATTTATTTATATCACATATTTTTATAAATAAAGACAAAAAACAATTAGTTCGAAATATTATTTCTTAAATGCGTCCTTGACATAAAACAACAATTTTAAATAGATTACTGCAAGAAGGACCGGATAAAACCTTCCCAAATTGTATCTAGAGTATTCACAAATAACAAATGACACAGATAAAAAAAAATGTTACATTAATTTTTAGACATTTTGCATTTAAATGTGGAGGGGGAAGGAAAAGAGGGGAAAGTGTGTGGTTACGTAATCAAAATCTACAAAAACCAAAATATGAAACATTATTTAAAAAATTTCCGAAATTTTTTGTATTATGAAGATTTGGTAGAGAAAGCTTGGCTGCCTATCCTATATTCCTTCTGTTTGAATACTTTTTCGTCTATTATTATTTGCTCTTTTTTTATTTTTGTTTTTTATAGTAGCTGTGATGCTCAGAAACATCCAGCCAAAATTTGCTTATTATTTTGTTATTCTGGAAAGTGTAAGCTTCAAAAGATTCTTAATTCGATGTACATTATTTTAGAAGTAGCTCTGATCCTAAAGTTACACATACAACAAGCCAAATTAATTAATTAATTAATTAATAAGTAATTAATTAAAAAAATTGTTATCAAGAGTTAATAACAATTTTTTTAAGAAAAAAAATATATTTACGTGATTCTTCAAGCTGTTTGTGATATACACTCCCTTGCATTATTTGATGCCTCTAAATAGCATCCATATTTCACCCTTAATTATTTAAACGGTCCATCAGCTCGACCCGGCCGTTATAATTTTATTAAACGACTCTCTCGACTAACACACGGAACGCCTCTGTTCTTTTTCCTTTCTCAATTTCTCTTGTCCCGCCGGAATGGGATTAGTTCCATTTGAGAGGCGGCACAGAGCCCATTTACCACTCTTTTAAGAAGAGAAAGAGGCGGTAAAAGTGCTAACAAGACGTAAAAAGCGCGATCCACTAAGAAAATTTTTCGACGAACAGGTGGTACGCCTGCTGAAATTATTATTATGTTGGTAACGAATGAGACGATTTATCATTGCTTTGGACTAGAAATGTCACGTGATGTGTGATTTATTACAAAGATACAGAGACAGAGAGAGACTCGAATTTTTTTTTGATATTTTTAATCTGTCTGAATTTATTAAAATTTGATTGGACAACAGAGAGAAAGAGAAACTCGAAAATTAACTTGTTTAAGACAGTTTCGCCTATCTTTAATTATTCCCAAATAATTTTGCTTTGATCGTCTTTTGTTTACGCACTACCAACTTTTTAATCTCAAACAGAAGTGATGTTTTTTTGTTTTTTTTTACACCTGACTTGATTACATCCACAAAGGCTTTGTGTATTGATTGGTTGTCGGTTAATCATGGCATGTTTGATTAGGACAACCTATTTCGCTATCTAAACACAGTATTAGAATGCTTGATTGACTTCCGCAAATCGTACTGTTATGTAAAGTTAATTTCAAAATTAATGTTATCACAGGAAGCCATGATTGTGTAAACAGCATATATTTAGCTAGAGTTGGTGAATTTACAATATTGATATAAGAGACATCATCAAAACAACGTTTTTCTGTAGCAAACAGCAAACTGAAAAACTCTCTTTTATAGATGTTGCTGATATTAATGGCGGCGACATAAAATGTTCTAAAAATTGAAGAAAAAAAAATTATTGAAGAAGAAACTTAAAAGACAGTTTATAAAATTAAAATAAAAGACAGTTGGCAACCCTTTCTATAGCACTCTAAATGTATTATTAGAGAAAAATAACAATTGAGGTTATGTCAGATTAAAATAATATTTGACATTATTCTACACCAAATTATAACAGCAAAAACAGTTGACTGAAATTAGAAAAACAACATTATTTGCCGCCTAAAAATGACATTGTTAAAATTAAATGTCACAACACAAAAATCAACAGTGTTGCCAACTTTAAGTCGAATTTGTATAACCTCGTATTATGTCATTGTTTTTGATATTAAAACAAAAGACATCTTGAAAACAACGTTTTTGTGTAAAAATGCGCAAAACATCTTTTACAGATGTTGCTGATATCCTTAAAATAAAGGAACTGAAGAAAAAAATAAAGAAATAATTGAAAAAAAAAAAAACAGTTGGCAATACTACACGCTTAAAAACGTGCTATAAGAGGAAACAATTGAAACTAAGATTATGTCAGATTAAAATAACATTTTACGTTATTCTACATCAAATTATAACAGTAAAAAATGACATTAGTTTACCAACATAAATTTGAATTTTAGCATCCTCCTGTGATGTTATTCTTTTTGAAACGTACTTTAAACATTCAGAATTTGTTTTCTGTAATGTCGTTGCTATGCCAACCGATTTAATAAAATCTACTGAATTGACGCCTTCTTGATGTAATTTCCTAAAATGTCACAAATTACATCCCGTTGTTCCATTCTATTAAAATGTAAAATTTTCCGTTTTGTCTCCACTAAATTAAAAATTTACATTACAAATCGTGGAATTAATAAAATCGCGCGTGTTGAAGCTTGAATTTTTCATCAAGTTTTATTCAATTTTCCGCGTCACAACAAAAACGACCTTCATAATCATAACAAAAGTGGACAAATAAGGGTCGAACCCTTAACCTGATCCGAACTAAAGTCATTTCTATGCAAAAGCCACCCCATTTAATTTCGTCGCAGCTTAGAAGGGATGCAATAAATCGAAACTGTATTGTTGGTTGTCTACTTGAAGGTGAAAAAAATCGATTATAAAGAAAAAGTGATTAATGTGTTTGTTGTTGTTACAGAATTGGACCTGGATTTTTTGGAAAGACGCCAAAATGATCCGAACAATGAAAATCAGGAGGCGCCGAGGAGCCCCATTGAGATCAGTCCAGAATCAGTCGATAGAGTTAAGGTTATTTTATTGGGGGCGCCCGCCGTTGGAAAAACTAGTATAATACAGGTGAATTCACCGGTTTTATACAGAGTAAACACGACCTAATTGCGCGGGGAAACAAGTGGAAAAACAAGCGTTTTACGTTCTTTTTATTTCATCCATCTGTCGGCGAAAAAATTTACCTAAAATAAGCGCAAAACATTAATGATTTTACCTGGAAAGCTGTTTAAAAGCCAAAAAGTCGTCTACAAATCAATAAAAAACACTTGAATCAAAAAATAAAAAACACGGCTTGCTTAGTTGGATAATTTCGCATTGAAATGATGTGTCACACTTAACCCGAATTCCTAACCCAAAATTTTCAAAATTCGTCAAAATTTTACAAAAAACGTGTACAACTCATTTAAATAAAGCTGAATTAAAATACAAAACACAAGTTTCACTTAACTAGAGAGTTTCACTGTGAAGTGACCTGTCATACTTGTATTTAATTCCTAACAAAAAAATTTAATTTCGTCAAAATTTTACAAAAATGGACACAACTTGGTAATAAAAAGTTTAATACAGAGAAACCTCCCTTAACGGACACCTCTGATCGACGGACACCTCTCAATAGCGGACAGTTTTTGTTTTTCGTAACTCGAATATACGTAAAACAGTATATTGGAACCTCCCAATAACGGACACTCTCAATAACGGACGCGGACAGTTAAATTTAGATTTTATATATAATGTTATGTGCAAAATCACCTCTCAATAACGGACAAATAAATAAACCCATTCAAAACGTAAATAATACTCGAAGTTCTAATTAGTTCCTAGAAGCGAGCGGTCCACGTCACAATACTCGATACTCTTATTCATCGCTTCTTAGAATTGAGTCGTTCGCGTCACAATATAAATTCATGCTTGTTGTTAAAACCAAATTAGTGTTAGATGCAGTGCCGTATCGAGAAGATGGCCACTAGTTCTGTCAAACGAAAGTTTCTTAGTGTTCAAGAGAAAATTGAAATTATTGAATTCTCAGAAAAATACAAACTTAGTGTCCGTGAAACAGCAGAAAAGTTTAAAGTGGGAAAAACTCAAGTTGGTGACATATTAAAGAACAGAGAAGAAATTCGAAAATCGTTTGCAGAAAATGGAAATTGTGAACGGAAAAAAAAGTTTCCCAAGACTGAAGGTGCTGCATTAGATCAAATTGTTTTCGACTGGTTTTGCAGAGTTCGTAGTAACAATATTCCTGTTTCTGGTCCCATTCTTCAGGAAAAAGCATTAGAAGTTTCTAGAGAACTGAAATTAGACCAGTTTAAAGCTTCAAATGGATGGTTAGAAAAGTTCTGTCACCGCTGGAATATAAACTTGAAAACTATTTGTGGTGAGGCAGCTGATGTTAACATGGAAGAAGTGGAGCAATGGAAAAAAAAACTTTGTTCCATCATTCAAGAATACTCGCCAGAAAATATCTTCAATGCTGACGAAACTGGCCTCTTCTTCAGGGCATTACCGAAAAAAACCCTGGCGCTAAAAAATGAAAAGTGTACTGGTGGAAAATCTTCAAAAGAAAGACTTACTGTTCTATTTTGTGCTAGTATGGCTGGAGAAAAAGAAAATCCTCTTATTATTGGAAAATCCAGGAATCCACGTTGTTTTAAAGGATCTCACGTCAATAAATTACCTATTGATTGGTATTCCAATAAAAAGGCGTGGATGACCAGGGACATAATGAGTGAATGGCTAACCAAATTTGATAGGAAAATGGGAAGACAAAACCGGAAAGTGATTCTTTTTTTGGACAACGCCACCTCTCATCCTAACATAGCTTTGAAAAATGTAAAATTATTGTTTTTCCCTCCGAACATGACTTCTGTTTGTCAACCTCTGGACCAAGGAATTATCAAAAACTTCAAGTTATTTTACAGAAAATTTTTGGTAAAACGTCTGTTGTTATCTATGAATGATTCTGTGTCTACAAAAGAACTAGAAAAAAGCATTACAGTGTTCAATGCAGCCATATGGATCACCGCCGCTTGGAAAAAAGTAAAACCGGAAACAATAAGTAAGTGTTTCTTCAGGGCTGGATTTGGGCAAAGCAACGACTCACTTAACGATTATGATGAAGAAGATGATATACCGTTGTCGACTTTATTAGAAAACATGAACAACGTAGCAATGGATGATTATGTCGATATTGATAAATCTTTACAAACAGAAAATATAAATATAGATATTATTGAATGCATCCGAGAGTTTAAAGACAACAAAACCGACAGTGACAGTGATAGTGATAGTGACAATGAAATTGTTCCGATTACTACTATAAAGAACATGAGTGTCGCCCTTGAAAAAATTAAAGACTTACAAAACTTTTTTATTTTAAATGATGATATAGAAAGTGTTCAGAAAGTTTCAGAACTCCTCTCACATGTAGAAAATACAATTATAAAGCATAATTTTGTTAACAAAAAACAAACAAAAATTAATGACTTTTTTAAAAATGTTACTCCTAATTAATAACCATGTTCATACTTATGTGATATCACGTTAATCCTATGTTATAAATTTGTCTTTATTCAAATTAGTTAATAAATACTAAAAACATATAATCAATTTAATTACATTAACCCCCAAGTTAAAACCTCTTAACAACGGACACCTCTTCACAACGGACAATTTCTCACTCCCCATCGGTGTCCGTTGTGGAGAGGTTCCACTGTATCAGTAAAATAAAAGCCAATCGAAAGGTTTAAACGACTCTACTTGAAATAAAATAACACATGCTATATACACCCAAATTGATTTTTTTAAAAATTCGTCAAAATTTGGTAATAACAGTCTAATTTTAACATAAAAAGCTATTTAATAAGTTTCAAATCAAAATTATTAACAAATTTTTTGTTATCCATTATCTGAAATCCAAAAAATCGTGTAAAAATCAATAAAAAACATTTGGTTCAAAAAACAAAAAATTTCTTTTTCTTAGTTGGACAATTTCACACTGAAATGATGTGTCACACTTGACCCTGATTCCTAACCAAAATTTTGAAAATTCGTCAAAATTTCACTAAAACGTGTACAGCTCTTTAACGGATAGTCCGATTTTGGTAAAACAAAAACCAATCAATAAGTTTCAATATCCCCTATCTTATATCAAGCTTCACTAGCCTTACTAGCCTTAAATTCCAAACTCAATTTTTCAAAAATTCGTCAAAATTTCACAAAAATATGTATAACTTGATAACGAATAATTCAATTTTAATACAAAACACTATTAGATGTTTCAGATCAAAATTATTAACAAATTTCTTGTTATCCATTATCTGAAATCCAAAAAATCGTGTAAAAATCAATATAAAACACTTGATTCAAAAAACAAAAAAACCTTTTTCTTAGTTGGTCAATTTCACACTGAAATGATGTGTCACACTTGACCCTGATTCCTAACCAAAATTTTGAAAATTTGTCAAAATTTTACAAAAACGTATACAGCTCTTTAACAGATGGTCCGATTTTGGTAAAACAAAAACCAATCAATAAGTTTCAATATCCCCTTTCTTATATATAGCTTCACTAGCCTTAAATTCCAAACTCAATTTTTCAAAAATTCGTCAAAATTTTACAAAAATATGTATAACTTGATAACGAATAATTCAATTTTAATACAAAACACTATTAGATGTTTCAGATCAAAATTATTAACAAATTTCTCGTCATCCATTACCTAAAATCCAAAAAATCGTGTAAAAATCGTTAAAAGACTTGATTCAAAAAATAAAAAAATTATTTAACTTAGTTGGACAATTTCACACTGAAATGATGTGTCACACTTGACCATAATTCCTAACCAAAATTTTGAAAATTCGTCAAAATTTTACAAAAACGTGTACAGCTCTTTAACGGATGGTCCGATTTTGGTAAAACAAAAACCAATCAATAAGTTTCAATGTCCCCTATCTTAAATCAGGTTTCACTTGCCTCAAATTCTAAACTCAATTTTTCAAAAATTTGTCAAAATTTTACAAAAATATGTATAACTTGATAACTAATAGTCCAATTTTAATACAAAACACTATTAGATGTCTCAGATCAAAATTATTAACAAATTTCTCGTCATACATTACCTAAAATCCAAAAAATCGTGTAAAAATCGTTAAAAGACTTAATTCAAAAAACAAAAAATTCCTGTTTCTTAGTTGGACAATTTCACACTGAAATGATGTGTCACACTTGATCCTAATTCCTAACCAAAATTTTGAAAATTTGTCAAAATTTCACAAAAACGTGTACAGCTCTTTAACAAATGGTCCGATTTTGGTAAAACAAAAACCAATCAATAAGTTTCAATGTCCCCTATCTTATATCAAGCTTCACTAGCCTTAAATTCTAAACCTAATTTTTCAAAAATTCGTCAAAATTTCACAAAAACGTGTACAACTCTTTAACAAATCCGATTTCAGTAAAACAAAAACCAATCAGTAGGTGTAGTCTCCCCTATCTAAAACCATGTTTTACTTGCCTCAAATTCCAAACGAAATTTTTCAAAAATTCGTTAAAATTTCGAAAAAAAAATGTGTTGAACTCTAACAAATACCTAGTTCGCCTTTAGTAGAAAAATCTCATTCGCATCAATGCCTCATTTAGCTTCAGTTTGTTACTGTATCCTCGTTTTATTTGTTTTTTTTTAGCCTTTCGTGACAGAACCGCTCGTTTTATACAACAACAAACTATTAATAACTCGAACTAAAAATCGCAAAATTGCCAATAAGAGGATTTGTTGGTTTTGGTAAACAAAAACATTGTTTATCTCCAATTGCATTTAAAATCAATAAACTACTTTGCAGTTAATATTTACAATTTCCAATAAAACCTCCCTAAAAACCCCAAACATAAACTTTTCGTTTATTTCGCTTGAATAAAGCTTTACAAAGCCCTTTCGCATCTAATTAATTGTAAATTCCCCAAGTTTAACACAATGTAATATTGTTAAAACTTGTACCGGAATTGGAAATCCATAAACAGGAGTTTGAAGAGTACTTGTTAAAACTCATCAATCAATAATGTAAGTATTACGTTCCGGAACCGGATATAATCCAGCAGGTAGAAAAAATCCGGTTGAATTATGCTCATCTCATCTCATCGCCGGATTTAATTAGCACACTCTCCACAAAAAATAAAACAAAATTTAATGCATAGCTAAAGACTTAATAAGCGCCGTTGCATTGTTCCGGTTTAATACACCGGAAGTGAAATGGGAGATTTTCAGCGCGCAGATTAGACAATAATGTCGCTATCGAGGTGCGAAAGAAAAAACGTTATATACGCTTTAGCGAATTTTTGAAAAATTAAATTAAAAATTTGATGCAAATGACGGTATATTTCAGCTAGCGGACATTTCAATCTATCAATTAGTTTTTGTTATATTAAAATTGTACTATTTGTAACCGAGTTATACACGTTTTTGTAAAATTTTGACAAAATTTTGAAAAATTAAATTAGGAGTTTATAGCAAAGCAGATTTTATTTAAAATAGAGGGCATTTTAGACTATCAATTAATTTTTATTTATCTGAAATCAGACGGTTTATTACCAAGTTGTACATGTTTTTGTAAAATATAAACAATTTTTTGGAAAATAATATAGCGTTTAGAATTTATAAGTAATTTATTATTACAGAAAGGGACATTTGAACCTTTTGATTGGTTTTTATTTTGCTGAAATCAGACTCTTTGTTACCGAGTTATACCCATTTTTGTGAAATTTTGACGAAATTGAAAATTTTCGGTAAAAATTAGTGGCAAGTGTGACACATCATTTCACTGTGAAACTTTCCGGTTACGTGAAACGTGTACTTTGTTTTTTAATTCAGACTTATTTGAATGAGTTGTACACGTTTTTGTAAAATTTTGAAATTTTTTTGAAAAACTGGATTTAGGATTTGGAGCAAGTGAAACATTATTTTAGGTAGGACGCATTAAAACCTATTGATTGATTTTTGTTTTAATAAAAACGGACTATTCGTTAAAGAGTTGTATACATTTTTGTAAAATTTTGTCAAATTTTTGAAAAATTGTGTTTAGGGTTTAACGCAAGTAAACTTTAATTTCAAATAGGGTACATTAAAACCTATGGATTGGTTTTTGTTCTACTAAAATCGGACTATTTGTTAAAGAGTTGTGCACGTTTTTGTAAAATTTTGACAAATTTTGAAAATTTTGGTTAGAAATTAGGGTCAAGTGTGACACATCATTTCAGTGTGAAATTCTCCAACTAAGAAACACCTGTTTTTTGTTTTTTGATTCTAGAGTTTTTTATCGATTTTTTGACAATTTTTTGATTTGTAGATGAACTTGGATGACAAACAATTTGCTAATAATTCTGATATCAAAAAGTGATGTAAAGTGTATGGTCCTCTCAGCCAGATATAAAGTTTAATAAGCTTATCTCAAATTAAGATAGTACCGGTATTTTAATTCTTACGGCAAATTAAAAGAATTTGGACTTGTGATTGGTTGTTGTCACCGTAAAATAATAAAACTTACGATACTACAGGTAATATCTCTAGTAGTAGTAGTAGTAATTTTGAAATTAACTTATAACAGTGTACTTCTACTAAAATCGAACCCTTCATTTTTGTAAAATTTTGAACAGTTTTTGAAAAATAAGGATAGGGGTTTAAAGCTAGTGAAACATTATTTCAGGTAGGATATATTGACACCTATTGATTGGTTTTGTTCTACTATAATCAGACTATTTGTTAAAGAGTTGTGCACGTTTTTGTAAAATTTTGACAAAATTTGAAAATTTTGGTTAGGAATTATAGTCAAGTGTGACACATCATTTCAATGTGAAATTATCCAACTAAGAGAAGCGTGTTTCTAATTTTGTGACTTAAGTGTTTTCATCGATTTTTACATACTTTTTTGAGTTTTCGATAAGTGGAATTACGAGAAATTTGTTAATAATTTAAGTCGAAACTTATTAAATAAACTTTTGTATAAAAATCAAATTATATATTACTAAGTTGTACATATTTTTATGAAATTTTGACAAAATTGAAAATTTTTGGTAAATAATTAAGTACAAGTGTGACACATCATTTCACTGTGAAACTTTCCGGATAAGTAAAACGTGTACTTTGTTTTTTAATTTAGACTCATTTGAATGAGTTATAAACGTCTTTGTGAAATTTTGACAAATTTTGAAAATTTTGGTTAAGAATTAGACTCAAGTGTGACACATTATTTCAGTGTGGAATTGTCCAACTAAGCAAAAAATGTTTTTTGTTTTTTGATTTAAGTATTTTTTATCCATATTTTCACAATTTTTTGACTTTTAAACAGTAATTATAAAGCGTTGTTGCATTATTCCGGTTAATACATTGGAATTGAAACTGTATCTTTTCATCATTGCAGATTAAGAGAAAAACGTCTTTATCGAGGTGCGAAAAGTCGTCGATTCCGAACACGTCCGGAATTCCGGTCACGTAGTTAATGTCGCGGTCACGACACCACAACCCGGAAACGCATTAAATGTCAATTAGGTTGTTGTGTGTGGGTATTTGGGAGTTTTCTTTGAATGTTAAATAGAAGTCTTTCGAAGCCTGACTCGAATAATTAACACGAATTTAATTAATTTGGGAATTGTTAGACTTGAGCGGTCGCGTGACTTGAAACAACCTGGAGGCGGTGCTTTGTATGGTTTTGCGGTTTATTTAAACACTGCATTTGACAATACGTGACACGGATTTGGTATTTGACAGACGAAAATTACGTGCGGATTTTTTTACACAAAGAAAACTCATTAGAACTTTCTTTGTTTTCCATTTGGTAATTATACGAAGCCGAAGTTTTAATGAGGATTTGAATTGTAAACCGAAATTTAGTTTTTATTTGCAAATTTATATTTATTTACGTAACGCATACAGCGTTTCTAAAAACTTTAGAGATTATTAATGAAAATTGACCCTCCTTCAATGTTAAAATAGTATATTAAGTATGAAGAACGGTAAGGAATGCTTACCGTTCGAAGACAATTGTTTGGAGGAGGAGCGAAGCGACGATTCCAATTATTGTCTGGGAACGGTAATCCTTAACGTTCGACATGCTTATAACGTTTTTTGCGCGATTGGAGTTTCTAGAATAATAATAATAATAATTTATATCAATACTTTGTGATAATCGGGAAGATTGAAACTGAAAACTTTGGGTGGCTGTTCCATGGTTGCTATGGTTTTGTTCCAAACAAGTAAAATTGTCTTTTTGATACAATCATTCCTACATAGTTCTGTTTTGTGGGTCCGTTTTCGAAGCAAATATGAGCGATAGTGATGATCTACCGGATGATTTAGAAGACGCTTGGCAAGAAGGATGTTCGGCAATAATTCCAGAAAAATCTAAAGCCCGATATGAACAGACATACAAGTTGTTTAAGGAATGGCGTGAAGCAAAGAAGATTTCTGTAAATGAAAAGAGCTTGTTAGCGTATTTTGTGGTGAGAAGTGGACACTTGAAGGCCCCAGGCAGTTTATGGGCAGAGTATTCTATGCTGAAGAGTACAATTTTTCTACATGACGCTATCGATATTTCTAAGTTTGCTACATTAATTGCTTATCTTAAGAGAAAAAATATTGGATATCGCCCTAAGAAGGCTAAAATTTTTACCAAAAAAGACATGGAAAAATCCTTGAATGAAGCACCAGACGAACAATTTTTAATTCAAAAGCTATGTTGTAGATGATGAGGTGGTACATCTGAGTTTTAAGGAAACAATATATTTGCAGGTAGCAATGATACTGGGAGTATCGGGCGCTTGCAGACGAGAGGAATTGTACAATATTAAAATGAGTGACATAGAAGAACATGAAGGAATGTTTATAAATACAAAAACGAATATTCAGCGAACGTTCACAGTTATTAATAAAGAAAATGAAGCAGTTCATTATTTGGAAATACTTCGAAAATACATAAGAATTCGACCAAGCAACCCAACGTCAGATCATTTATTTCTGAACTATCGAAATGGCAAATGCACTAGGCAAGTCACAGGAAAAGGCGCAATTAGAGGCTGGCCGTCAAAAATTGCAAAGTATTTAAAGTTGCAAGCCCCTGAAGGTTTTACTGGACACTCGTTTCGACGCACATCGGCTACACTCTTAGCAAATAACGGAGTTGATGTGTTGGGACTAAAAAGACATGGTGGGTGGCGTTCATCAACGGTGGCCGAGAGTTACGTGGAAGATTCCCTCCAAAACAAAATTGAATTTGCTCATAAAATTTTACACAGCGATGTTGGTGGACTATTACAACAACTTGGAACTTCTACGTCGGAAAGTTTGTCTATTAACACTAGAAACTCAAATGCGAGTGGTATTACTACTATTAATTATAATAATTGTACATTTAATTTTAATAAATAAATCGCAAAATTGTTTTTTTAGATTTAATTGCTTACCGTTCACTGAACAGTAAGTGAATTACTTACGGTTTTGTTACACGTAGCAACCAGTAACAGTAATCTACCGTCGTGGAAACAGGCACAGTAAACTGATAAAAACAACCAATCGCGCAAAATATTATATTACATCTCAAGAGCCGTAAGCATAACATTTCGAACACTTCCAGAATTATGAATGACACTATAGCACGTAATTCTGAGAAATATTCGTCACTGTCATTGACCGTTTATTTTCAAAAAAAAAAAAAAAAAAAAAAAACGAAAAATTGATAGTTCAGTATAATCACTTTCTTTACCGGATTTCTCTGTGTTATTAGTTTTGGTGCCTTGACTAATTACATTGGACTTCTTCTAGGTATAAATTAATACATTTTTTTTATTAATTTCCTGTGTCAGAAGTTAAAATTTGATTATTTTGTTATTCTGAATTGAAATTTTCTCGACTCGCTGACCCAATTATGTTCCAATTTGAGTTCTATTGTTGCTCTTAATAATTGATGAATCTGGACAAGCACTTTATCAATTTTCGCTTATCGAATTTCAATTACAATTTAGGGAAAAAACCTAATTTTTATTTATTAGTTAAGTTAATTTCGTGCATTTAGTTCCCTACTTAAAGTTTCAAAACTCAGTCAAAGAACTAACCATTAATTACTCGAAACTCCTCTTGTTCTAGGGGTAGTTTTTTTTGCATTTGAAAATAATAAAACTTTGGAAACCTGTTTGCAAGTCTCCTATCTAAAATTCAATATGCGCCCCCTCATCTCTCGTGAAATATTCAAAAGCGCACACACACATCTCAGAGAAAAATCTCGCATGACGACACATTTCTTTCTTTGAGAAATGATTGAAAACTGCGAACGCTGCCATTTATTATCTTCTTATCGCGACGAAAAAAGGGAACAAATTACAAGGGTGGCTTTTATAGGTAATCCTGAAAATCCCGATTTTTATATGCAATCGAGTCTTAACCCAAACTCATGATGCAAGGGGTGAAAAACGTTTTATCTCTCCGACTTTAATCTCAGCTAATTTGCTTTTTTCTTTTCGCTTCTCTGATGTTTACAAGAAGTGAAATGCGAGAGCGTTTAAATTACACAAAGATTGAAATATTGCTCGTTAAGGCCGGAAAAGCGATTAATTAACGCTATTTTTCGGAAGGATATTCAAGCAACGATATGGAAAATATTAATTATTGAAAATGAGGATAATTGAGGGAATTTCGAGAAATCGATTCAACGACCAGAGAATTTAATTGAAACACATTCATTAGTAGCGTTGACAATATTAATAATATATTTGGTGACAAATCACATACAGAGTAGACACAAAACAATCATACAGAGTGTTAAGTACATTTTTCCAGATAATTTTATAATAATAAATAACATTATTCCATCGATTTATAGTTCTAAGTGTTGTGATTTTAATTTGTGAGAAAAAACAAGCAAAACCTGAATGAAGATTAGCCTAGACGCCAAGACTCTTAACATACCTAGAGAAATCCGGTAAAAAAATCTGAACAATCGAATAAATAAGCAGAAATGTGTGTTTAATTTTCCCCATCTAAAGTCCAATCTCCCTAAATATAAAATTATATATACAAAGCTTCTTTGTTATTAGGTCCACTGTTCGTTTTTCACCATCTGACTTGTCTCGTTCTCACTTTCCTGACTGAATAAATGCCCGATCAGTCTCCCCTTTTATATAATGATTAGCCTACTTTCTAGATTCATCTAGATTCTAGATGGATTCTATGAATGATGAATCATCCGACGCGCTTCAAATCTTCCCGAAACTTCTCTCTCGATGATTCACCCTAACAATATTTATTCGTCAAATTAATAAATTGTTGGCTTACTTATTTAAGTTTCTTGGAGTAGATAAACCGGTCATTAGCGCGATTAGCTATTTAACCTTCTTGAAGTAGATAAAGCCGGCCATTAGAGTATTTACTTATTTACCTATCTTTTCTTGCCACTTGTCACGTGACATACATACCCGAAATACATTCTCAAATTAATATTTTCTCTTTTGTAGCAATTCGTATGGAACGACTTCTGTGAGGAGTACATCCCTACTGACCGCAAACACACCTACTACCCTTCAGTGATCACCAATGATCGCCTCTACGAGATAAAGATCATCGATTTGCCTGTAATTCCTTACTTTCCTGTAAATTCCTACTACGAATGGGCGAATTATCGCTACTATGGCCTTCGTAGCGCTTCGGCTTACGTCCTCGTTTTTGATTTATCAAATTTGGAAACATTTCAGTATATTCGTACACTTCGAGAACAAATCTGTGAAAGTCGAAACATGTCAAACGTACCTCTTCTTGTCGTCGGCAATAAACAAGATCTTATCACTGAAGATTCAGCTACTGGAAGTAAAAGTCCTGATGATAAACGGCGAGATATTGCAAATCTTGTCAAGAAGCATTGGAAGTGCGGTTATGTTGAATGCAGCGCGAAATTTAATTGGAAAGTTGTGGCTGTTTTTAGAGAGTTGATTAATATGATTGATAGTTTGGAATCGAGAGATCAAAGTCCAATGCTGGATAATATACAAGATGCGCTCGATAGGAATAAGTGTGTTGTTATTTAAGCAATAAATAATTTTTAACTATACTTAGACAATCGTGTAAATCGGTTTTTAAACGAAAATTACGTAATGTGGTTGTGATTTTGTTATGTGCCAATTTTTAGATATTGTAGAAGTGTTATTACTACTGCTATCAGGAAATAAAGCTATTATGCAAGTTAGGTAGAGTGTTTCAGTTTAAAAAAGTGAATAGGCTCAGTCTGAAACATAGTGAGAACCTTCTAGTACAGATGGGTTATTGCTGATATCGACTAAATCACCGTCGGTTGAGGCAATAGCTGGCTCAGCATTTGGGGGATTGGCCGGTTGGCGAATTCGGGAAGTCAAATGATAGCTCTAGTAGGAAACAGTCGAGTGTCAAAAGTGTGACATTTATCTAGACCCTCCTAGTTTGTCACGATGTCAATGTAAGTAGCTTTTATCTTTTTTTCTTGGTTAAAAATGATTTAGTCGATATCAGCAAGAGCCCATCCGCACCAGAAGGTTCTCGACCTAGCAGGCTAACAAACTTCCGCTTCGTGGCAATACGTAGAAATGTAGTAAGCATATCAAAATAAGAATAAAGTGGAATAAACCTATTTATTACAAAACAATAATTAATTAATTAATTAATAGGTAACTAAAAATATTCAAAAATGTAACAGAAAAAAAAGTATTGATAGTGAATAAAAAAGAGTAAAAAAAAGCTTAAAATGATAGAAAAATATAAACACAAACATTATAAAAAATAAGTGGGAATAAACAAACAAAATATAGAGGAAAAGACAAGTAAATAGTTTATTTAATTCTAAAAAATTTAACATTCATCAAATCACATTAAATTAAAACCCAACAAAAAATAAAGTAGCGAGAATATTTAAGAGAGAAAACTTGGACATGAAGAATTGTTCCATCTGCCTTTTTTTGTCCATTCAATCACATATCGATCGCATTGACAGACTAAACCAAAGTCTGACAATCATAAATAATAAACTAAACAGTAAAAAAAATATTATTTTTCCTTCTGTACTAAAGAGAACTGCAAAACAATAATTAAAAAATAAGCAGTCGTTTCTAACATTTTTAAAAAAATCGATTTTCCAACAAGAAAATATCCAGCAGCTGAAAAGCGTGGTAGATTTTCTGAAACAACTTCAGTCAGTTCATACAATTCCTTTCTTTCTTCTTGTGTAGATTTTGTGTAGGTTTTTCTAATTTCATACATCAATTTTTGTAGTTTTTTAGCTTCTTCTGTTACTTCATCACACAAACAAATCAATTTAAACGTCCAAATCTAAAAGTTTTTTTTGGACTGTTCAAAACGGTCTAAAACTGTACTGAGCATGCACAATAACAATTATGGAACTGCGCATGTGCAGTACAATTATAGACTCTGAAACACTAACCCGAGTGATGTTTTTGATTAAAAAAAAAATGGCTGCATCAACTGGTTTTATGTACGTTTCGGAAATATTAAATAACGTCATATTAAGAATTTGAAAAGTTGAAAAAGCAATAATAAGAGCAATCGGCCATCCAAATAAATTATTAAAAATATTAATTAATTTTTTTAATTGCAATATTTCAACAGTAATATATCTGACGAGCCCTAGAGGAATATGTGGTGTGATATTTTTCAATTTTTTTTTATATTTCAAATGTCGTAATAACCGATATTTCAAATTTTTGTAACGACACAAAAATAATTTAATTATTTCAATTAGAAACAATTTGTAAAAAAATTGAAAATACAGTTGTAATTCTCGAAATCCAAATCGTATAAAAAAATCCCACTGTATATAACTGAACCAAATCGAGCAATAAATGACAGTTAGGACAACATAACCGCAATTAAAAAACCAGAAATTGGTGATACTGTCAGATTTAGTAACTTTCGGTGTATTGGCAAGACTGGTTATCAGATGTAACCACAGCTCACTCTTCCAGAAATTTAAAACAATACCAACATAAAAACCAAAAACCAATAAAATAATTTCAATAAAATACGCAATACAAATTCTCACTGTATTATCTTGTTTAAAAAAATTATTTCTCACAATTGCCACACTGATAAAATAAAATTCGCAAATAAAAACCGCCAAAATGTAGATTTTTCGAAAATTTTGTGATTTCGAAGGACCAAAACCGAAAATTCTGCCTACTTTTAAAATGACATCAACAGTTTTCAACGACATGACAGATTCAATAAATTTTATTGAAATAATTACAAATCAATAACTAAAAGCAAATCAGTGTCTTTATATCAGACACCTGTTTTTTCCTTTATCCAGTCCCTGTAATAAGCCGTCCTTGTATTTCCTGCAGGATAATTATACTCGCATCCATATCCATTAACAAAACTAAAAATTCCAACATGAACAGGATTTGTATCGGGATTTGTAACAACCGGAGCCCCACTATCACCCAAACAGGGACTTTTCAGTGGATTGCCAGTACTGGTACAGACGAGACTTGGTACTACAATGGTGCCACCATAATATCCCTTACACAAATCATTGCTAATTGTTGGTACAGTTATGTAATTCAAAATATCACTTGTTGGATTAGGATCAGCTGAAAATTTATTCGTTTTAAATATTTGGGTCAATATTTCAAATTAACCGCTCTGTGAAAAGTGAAGTTAAGACGAGAAAGTGTTGCCAACATAACATAAATCCTGTAGAAAATGAGAGACAAAGAGAGAGAGAGATCCAAAAGTAAGGTTAGAATCGACAAAAATACTGGAATTTTGGCCTTTTGGTGTAGATATTTCCGTTAAATTGTAGCTTTATGACTCACCTCAACGCCTTTTTGACTGAAATTAACGCAAAAATGGCAGAAAAAACGCACAACGATAAATGCACAAAATGGTAAAAATACTACCACCAGGAAATAAGTGAGGTTAGAGTTGGGTTAGGTGCAACTCTTTTACTTTTAACACAAATTTTTGCTTTTAGCACAATATTAATAGTAAATTTTTGTTAGAATGTAATTTTGCAACTCACCGAATGCCTTTTTGTACAAGAATAACGCAAAAATGGCACCAAAAACACAGTTCAACACCACAAATAAATACGAAATAGAAAAAGTGTTGCCAACATAAGGTAGATTTGTTGGAGTCTGGAGCGGGAGATTTGAAACTGGGGTTAGAACCGACGCAAAAACCAAAAACCAAAATTGTGAGTTTTGTGACTCACCTAGTGCCATTTTTAAGGAAATTAACACAAAAACAGCTCAAAACAGTAAAAGTGCTACTAACAAAAAGTAAATGAGGTTAGAATCGACACAGATATTCGAATTTTTGGTAGATTTTCGTTAATTTGAAGTTTTGTTAGTCGACGAATGACTTTCTAGGGGAAAATGACGCAAAAATGGCACCAAAAACACAACAAAACATACGGTAATAACCAAAGTGTTGCCAACATAAGATAAATTCTATGAAGGGGAAAATTTGAAAGTGACGTTAGAATTGTAGTTTTGTGACTCACCTAAATTATTTTTTGAAGAAAATTAATGCAAAAACGGCACAAAAAAGCGTGATTAATGCAGATAATAGTAAAAGCGTTGCCAACAAAAGGTAAGTGAGGCTAGAAGCGACATAAAAATTAAAATTTTTGATTTTAACACACTATAATAATGCGATTTTTGATAAAATGTAATTTTAAAACTCACTGAATGTCTTTTTGTGGGAAAAAGATGCAAAAATGGCACAAAAAACACATTTTAACATAGATAAACACACGAAATTAAAGAAGTGTTGCCAACATAAGGTAAGTTTTTTGGAGCGGGAAATTTGAAAGTGGGGTTACAATCTATACAGAAACTAGAATTTACCGAGAATTTTTCTCTTGAATTATAGCTTACTAAATGCCTTTTTGAAGGAAATTAACACAAAAACGGCACAAAACACACTGTAGATACACGAAATTGGAAAAGTGTCACTAACAGAAAGATAAGTGAGGGTAGAATCGTCACAAATACTTTGATTTTTGTTAAATTGTGTTTTTATGACTCACTGAATTTTTTTTGTGGGAAAATAACGCAAAAATAGCTGACCAAGCGCGGAAAAATAGAAAAAGTGTTGCCAACTTAAAGTAAGTGCACAAGAGCGGGAAATTTGAATTACTTAAATGCATTTTTAACGTACTGTCACTAATTTGGCCCCACCCAGATACAGTAACATTTGTGTTATCAGCCAGTTCAGTATCAGCTAAAGTTATCGCTTTTGTATTATCTAAAAATCTCATAAAAATAGAATTAAGTCAACCAGAAATTTCTGTATTATATACCATCAAAAATCACAGGTTTTTTAAGTCTTATAAGTCCAATATCATTGATAAGATAAGTCCCATCAAACGCTTCATGTAAAATAAATTCAGCTGCTTCACTTGTTGTTTTATTTGATGCTGAAAGTCGGACTGATCCAGAATAAATTTTTGCAGATCTTGCTCTAATTAATAAATTAATTAATTATAATTAAATTTAATTAGTAATTTTACCCATTAACGCAATGCCCAGCTGTTAAGACCCATGTATCACTAATTAAAGCACCACCACATAGATAACGTGGAACTGCAGCTGATTGACCCATAATTGCGACTTGCCATGGTAATTGCCCATCTTGGGCTTCATCACCGTTTACAATTCGAAGTGATGAGCCCAAAATTGGGCTAAAAAATGCAAAACTAAGTAATAACAGAACAAACATTTTGAAGACTGATGGTGTGTCCCCAAAAAAATTTTATTTATAAGATTGAAAAGATTAACTTGTCAAAAAATTGAATGATTAGGTGTTACATACAGGATTTTTTCTAATCCATTTATCTTAACCCCGAAAAATAAAACTCAAAAATCTATTCAATTACTTTATTGCAAAGAAAATTAACTAAATTCCAGATTTTTCCTTAATCCAGTCTCTGTAATAAGCAACTCGGCTATTTCCAGACGGATAGGGATATTCACAACCTACACCGTTGGTAAAACTGAACACACCAATCTGTACAGGCTTGCCACACGAATCCAAAACAACAACAGGAGCGCCACTATCGCCTTGACAAGGACTTGTGTGGGGATTTCCAGGATTAGCACAAATAACTCCTTCTTTAATAACTTTTTTTCCGTAAATTCTCTCACATTCAGTGTTTGAAATGACGTCAACAGTGGTGTAATACAAAATATCACTAGTGTAGATATCACTATCACTAGTGACACCCCAACCACTAACAGTGACGTTAGTCCCGAGTGACGGTTCCCGAATTGCCAAAGCCACAGGTTTTGTATATTCTAAAATGGAATTACAGGTTTCTGTTTTACCGAGGTTAACATACCATTCAAAACTAGGGGAGTTTTAAGCCGAATTAAGCCAATGTCGTTGTTAAGATTGGCAGCATTGTAATCCTCGTGAAGAATAAATTCAGCAGCTTGTGATGATACTCGATTAGGGTTATTAATTTTTGTTGTGTTGGTATAGATTGTGGCAGATTTAGCTCTGAAATTAAAACTTGATTTGGGTTTTATTTTGTTTTGGTATTTTACCCATCAATACAATGTCCAGCTGTTAAAACCCATTCAGGACTGATCAAAGAACCCCCACAGAAATAACCCCCAATAGGCCCACGTCCAAGAATACCAACCTGCCAAGGCAATTGTCCCAAAGCAGCCTCATCTCCGTTTATAATACGCGGACCTAAGCAGAATTACTTAATTAAAAAAAAAAGTTGGTAACACTACTAACCAATATCTTTAAGAGCAGTTGGTAGTATTGGTGTGACTTTGAGACACCAAATTTGGGGGAAAAACACACACAAAACTATAATGAAACGCATTTTTGCAACTGAGGTTCATTCAGAAATTTACGTATTTATAAGTTGGCAGGAATTGATAAAAATGACAGGGGATTAACAAGGGATTAACGTATTTCCGGTGGGTGGCAAAAACGGCCGAAATTGAGGTTAGAAATTTGAATTTTGAGCGCCAAATTTGAAAAAGCTGTTTTAATTTAGGTTTTTTTTGGCAAATATGTAAAACAAAAAGACACTAATTGTAAAAATATGGGATTTTTAAGAGTTTCTAGGGGAATTAAATTGTCATCAATCACTGCCGTCATCAATCAAGTGATTTATTCGGAAACAAAGGATGTCAAAGGTTGAAAAATGTCGAATCGGAATGTTTTGATAAAAAACTGATTATAATTTAGTCTCAAATTCAGGAAAAAAATTAGGTTGGTAAAATCAAAAGTCCCTAGATTAAGTATCTGGTTATTTGTGGTTGAAACACAAAACAAGTATTATATATTTTTGTAAAATTTTATTTAAAAAAAAATCTGTATACAGTTCAATTGTGTGTTATAATAATATTTATTTAATAAAGAAATACAAGAAAAGGTTTAAATTCCAGTTTTTTTCTTAATCCAGTCTAAATATGCTGAAGTTCTTGTATAACCTGAAGGATATCCGCTTTCGCATCCTTGATCACACACAAAACTAGCAACAGCTACATGCTTTGGTTGTTTGGGGAAATCCACAACGACAGGACCACCACTATCACCCTAAAAACTCCCTAAATCAATACCAATATAACAAAATTTAAAAACCTACATGACAGGGACTCTGAATCGGATTTTTTCCCATTTCTGCACAAACCATTTCATTGAAAATAATCCCAGAACTGCCATACTCCTTCTGACATTCTTCATTACTGATTGTTGTAAAAGTTGCATAATATAGAAGTGGGCTTATGGAAGTATCATTCGCTCTGGTCTTACCCCATCCACTCACTGTAATTTTAGTCTCGGGTTTGACCTCTTCTTCAGATAATTCCACGACTTTTGTATTTTCTGGAATTAAGACAGTAACTGGCTTCATCTACTCCACGAAGGTTTACTCAACTTACCATCAAGTGTAATCTCCTGTGGCAGCTCAACTAAAGCAATGTCATTAGCAAGTGAATCAGCTTGAAAGTCCTCATGAAGATGAAAAGTGCTACTTTCAGCTGTGGGTTTTACCTCGGAGGAGATGTCCACCAGGCCGGTGTATACCATGACAAGGCGGGCATCATGGACGCAATGGGCGGCGGTTAGAATCCATTGAGGTGAAATAAGAGAACCGGAGCAAAACCAGAATTTGTTTTCGGCGTTTTGGAAGAAGAGAGCTACTTGCCAGGGAAACTGGCCGAGGGTGGCTGCATTGCCGTTGATTATTTGAGGGCTGGGGTCCAGGGAAAATACCTGGAGGAGGAAAACAGGGAGAAGAACGAGGTGTTTCATTGTTGAGATAACTGTGACTAATTGAGATAAGAAATTTATATCTTATCTTTGGTTTTGTGGATTTGTTCTAGATTTAAGGTAAAAAAAAAACAAAATAAATTCGGTTTGTTATCAAATGAAATTCACGAGTCAGCAAACCAAATCTGTTTCCAATGTTTCTTAAAAAAAATTAAATTGTTGCTTTAGAAAAAAAAATCTGTGATAGTTTAGCTAATAATAAATGCGTTTAAAAGCCTTATTGTGTTTGTGTGTTAAGCAACCCGAAATACAAACATTTTTGCTGTTATCTCATTAGTGATAAAATGAATTTAAAACTGATAAGACTTATTCACAGAATTGGAAAATATCTCGCTTTAACATCTTCAGATTTTAATCAAATTTCCGTTTCAAAAACTCAAAAAATGTACAATTTGGTGGTTTTTACAATTTTGACATTTGGTTTATCAAGAATTGTTTTTTTCACACAAAGAGATACGAATACAGTTAATTTAACTTTGTTTTATTTAATTGAAATGTCGTTATACACATTTAATGTAAATTCGATGATTGTTGTGATTTTTTGGAAGGAAAAACAGTGGTACCAACTTTACAATAATTTGATGAACAGACAGTATAACCAGAAATTTCTATATCTCGAGTTTATCTTTGCTCACGTCATTTATTTTATTGCAGAGATTGCAGTAACATTAATTTTGTTTAAAAGATACAATCAGATAAATGTTTTTCGTCGATTTCAACTGTTGGCACAAATGTTTTACACATTTTTGATTTATATCACGTTAAGGATGTTTTTAGTTCGATATAAAAATCTCGGGGAAAAACTGTCTAGGGAATTTAAATTTCCCCCAAATCGGTTGGTACCAGTTATTCGCAAAGTAACAAGAGAAGTGTCGTTTTTACGAAAGAATGTTGATATTTTTAACGATCTGTTTGAGTTGTCTGTTTCTTGTATTATAACATTTACGATTTTGGGACTGATTTATAATATTTTTTGGATGATTTCCTCGGGTGACACTACGATTCTTGGGGATATTTTGACTGTTTTAGGTCTTAAACAATTACCAAATTTGGTTGGTAACACTGTACTTGAATTTCGTGTTTCAACAATCTTAATTTGTAGATTTGGACTTTGATTTTGATTTTGTTGTGCAATTCTGTGACTAACGAAGCTGGAAAAATTCTTTTTATGTCTTATGAACTTCGAATGGTTTATTTCAATGGTACATGGGCGGAAAAAACTGAACTCCACCAACTGTCTAAAGAAATCGCTCAAAATATCCCGAAATTCACCGCAATTGGTTATGGCACAATAAATAAAACAACCATTTTGACAATGGTTTCTACTGTTATCAATTTTATTATTTTCGCAATGCAATTGACACAAATCTAGGAATTTTTGGCAATTTCCAAAAATTCCTTCAAGGTTTCTTCACCGTTTTTCGCGACGTATTTATAGAAAAACCCATCGGGATTTTGTAAAAGCTTGTATGGATGTCCAAATTCGACTACTTTCCCAGCATCCATCACTAGAATCTTATCAGAATCTATAACAGTGTTCAATCGATGCGCAATTGTCAAAACTGTGCACTCCCGGAATTTTTTCCGGATTATTTTCTGGATCAAATCATCTGTTTTTAAATCAACGTTTGCTGTGGCTTCATCAAAGACAATTATTTTTGTTTTTCGGAGTAATGCTCGAACGAGACACAAAAGCTGTCTTTGACCTACACTGAAATTGGCGCCTCTTTCCGCGACCTCACTTTGGAGACCTTGAGAAAGGTGCGAAACCGTGTCCTTCAAATCTAACTCCTCCAAGGCTTTCCACAATTCTTCATCGGAAAATTCATCGCAAGGATCTAAGTTTTTCCGGAGAGTTCCCAGAAATAAGACTGGTTCTTGGGGAATTATTGCAATTTGTGATCGGAGTGTATCCAGAGATAAAATTTTAGTGTCAACACTGTCAATTCTGACAGTTCCTTCAAACGGAAACAGCCGAAATAACACGGAAATTAACGACGATTTTCCCGCACCGGTTCTTCCCACAATTCCGATTTTCTCACCGGAGTTCACTCGGAAATTCACGTTTTGTAACACATCTGGACCGTCTGGATTATATTTCACGGTTACATGATCAAAAATGACATTTCCGGAAGTCGGCCATTTATCACCTGGCCGGTACTTCCCCTCATCAATTTCCTCTTGAAGTTCTGAATAATCAACAACTCGTTCAGCTGAAGTCATGTAAGCATCAAGTTCGCTCCAGGTGTTCATCCCATACTGAACCATGCCTACCAACCCAATACATTGCGTTAAAGATAGGGTAAAAAAGGGCTTGCAATAGAAATAAAATTTGGACACTCTGTATATTAACTGAGACTTGTAATTGAAATAAAATTAGGACACTCTATATATAAACTGAGACTTTAAAATATGTAAACAGTTTTTTTGTGATTGCGGGAAATGTTAACAAAAGATTTTTGACCTCACTTTTTAATTAGTAATAATTTAGCCGTTTAAAACAATGTTTAGTCTTATTTGTTTAAATAAAGTTAATTATTGTCTTTTTGGCGCTATTTTCATGATTAAATATAAATTAAAAACAAATAATTTTGTTTAAATACCTAAATATTTAAATACATTTTTGATTTATTATTTGAACTAATTACTTACATAATACGATGATTTAGTACTCAAAAAGACACAAAGGCGCTTCGACATTTGATGAAATAATAGAGATTCTTTGTTGTCTTTTGCATATTTATGGATAATTTTCCTTTGTTTGAATCAGTCGAGAGCCAGTCGAGACGCATCTCGAGAGTCGAGAGCCGAACGGGACGCATCACAGCCACACAAAGCTCCGTATATTTAATTATAATTAATTATTAAACGGAATATATCGTGATTTTGTTTAAATAAATACATTTTTGCATTTTCAAATTACAAAATCACACAAAGATAAACAATTTTAGATTTCTTCTATTATTATTTGTAACTGATTTAATAATAAATTTACGCATTTTATTTAAATTACCATTTTTCCCTTTTGTAAAAAATAAATAAACGATTTAAAGTAATTTTTTTTATTGCGGTTTAGGGGGTAGGTTCTAAGGACATCGCTGGAAATCCGGATTAAAGGTAGGCCCGAAAGAAGAAGAGGGATAGATCGCCACATAGGGCAGAAGAAGAAGCACCAATTTCAGGATTAAAGGTAGGTCCGTAAGAAGCAGAAGGGGGGAATTTGCCACCTATCAGTTGCTTTAATTTAAAACTAAATTATTCTAATTTTTTTTGTTATAAAATTGTTTTTCTCTGTTCTTCAATTGATTTATTTTGTTTCCAGGTTTTTCGGGTTTAATTAAATTAAAAGACTAATTTAATTAAATTCATAAACGACTTTTCTATAAAATTATTTTATATTTATTATCCTATTTGGTAATCAAGTTAGTCAAATATCCAAATTTAAATTATTTCAAATTATCAAGTCTTAATTAATTAATTAATTATTTAAAAAATGAATTACTTTCAAAGGAGTTTAACTATAGGTCAAATATTATAATTAAAATGCACTTATTTTTAAAACGTAATTAGAATAATAATAAAAAAACTAAAAAAAAAAACATTTTGCGTTTAATTACAACAAATATAAACACTAAAATTTTTACAACCCATAACGTCACAAATTACCATAATAAAACCATGACCCTAAAACAAAAACCCTAGGCCTTACTTATCAAAAAAAAAAATAGCGATAAACTACTTGTAATAAATTCAAAACGTATTCATCAAGTGAACATAATATAACAAAATGGAAGATAGAGAACAAACAAAAACCAAACTAAAACCCCATCCAAAATCCACAGCAAACTTTCTCTCCCATTTTTTCTTCTGGTAAGTACTTCGCTCCGCCATTTTCTAACACTAAACAGTTGGGAATTACCACTTTTCGTAAAAGGGTGGAAAAAAGAACTTACCGAAAATGATCTCTACACTCCACTTAAAGAATACAAATCAGAAAAACTTGGCGACGAAATTGAAGAATTATGGAAGCAAGAAACAAAAAGAAAAAAACCGTCATTACAAAGAGTTTTGTTTAAATTATTCGGATGGGAATACATGATTTATGGTGTGCTGTACTTACCGGCTGAACTAGCAATAGCGTAAGTATGTTTTTCGTCTTCTTGATAAAATTAAAACAAGTTTTAGGTTACTACAGCCGTATTTCTTAGATAAACTTCTGGAATTTTATTCAGAAGAACCAAAAATTTCGGTCGAGAATGCCTACTTTTACGCTCTTGGACTTATAATTTTGTGTTTCTTACGAGTCTTTTCTTACCATTGGTTCACTTTTCAAACATCTGTTATAGGAATGAAAATCAGAATTGCTTGTTCTTCTCTAATTTATCGTTCAAGTCTCAAATTAAAAAAAACAACTTTTGATAAAATCACAATTGGACAAATTGTTAATTTGTTATCAAATGACGTAAGTCGGTTTAATCAATTTGGGCCGTTTTTACACTCACTTTGGATTGGACCAATTGAATTAATTTTGGGAAGTTTCTACATTGATAAAACACTCGGACATGCAGCTATTTCCGGTGTTAGTTGTCTAATTCTCTGTCTTTTAATACAGTGTAAGTCTCTTTACGTAACTAGTGATGTAATGAGGATAACTTTCTAGTATACATGTCAAAACAACTGTCAAAATTTCGACGAAAAGTAGCTGAAAAAACTGATTATAGAATCCGATTAATGAACGATATTATCTGTGGAATTCAAGCAATTAAATTCTATACATGGGAAAAACCATTTTCTGCTCTAGTGCAGCTTGCACGAAAGTAAGTAATCCGAGTTAATTACTTGAAATTAATTATAATTTTCTAGATTTGAATTAACAGAAATCACGCGTGCCAACCACTTCCGACTATTTAACAACTCTTTTAAAATTTATCTGTCAAAATTGTGTGTTTTTTTATGTATTTTGACAGCTGTTCTAACCCAAAAAGACTTAACACCTCAATATTTATTTACATTAAGTAGTATTTACGAAAGTTTTAAACTCTCAATCAGTATTTTTATTCCGTTTGGTATTACAATGTTGGCAGAAACGTCAATTACAATTCAACGTATTCAAGAATTTCTCTTACATGATTTTACTCTAAATGTTACAAAGCCACCCCTGGAATTTATTTTTGAAACTCTTCAAAATCTTGAGAAAAAACCTCCGAAAATTCTCTTGAGAAACGTCTCAATTCGACTTAAAAAAAGCCAAATTTTGACTGAAATTAATTTTAGTGCTACTTCCGGTCAGTTAATTGCAATTACCGGAAAGGCAGGAAGTGGCAAATCGACACTTCTTCAGGTGATTCTCGGTGAAATTGCACCTGTGGGAGGCTTTGCTTCAACCACAGGAAATGTGTCGTATGCTCCTCAGGAAGCCTGGATTTTCTCATCAAGTGTCAGACAAAATATAATTTTCGGAGAGGATTATAACAGTAGGAGGTACCTCCAGGTTGTCAAAGCGTGTGCTTTAGAAGCTGACTTCTCTTTGTTTCCCCATGGAGACCGCACTCTTGTTGGGGACAGAGGAGTTATGCTCAGTGGAGGACAAAAAGCTCGGATTAATCTCGCAAGAGCTGTTTATAAAAACTCCGATTTTTATTTACTTGATGATCCACTTTCTGCTGTTGATTCACATGTGGCAAAGTGGATCTATGATGAATGCATTTTAAAGCACTTGAGCGGAAAGTGTGTCATTTTGGTGACGCATCAAACACAGTTTTTGTACAATTTTGATAAGTTGTATGTTATGGAGAGAGGTAAAATGAAGTGTACAGAAAAAATTACTTTCCGGAGTGAGATAAAAGAAAAAGAAGGCGCCATTTTGAAAAATTTTGAGGCGCAAAAAGATGTCGACGAACATAGAAGTGTGGGAAGTACCGATGCTCGGATTTATAAAAATTATTGTAAAGCAGCTGGAAGCTACATTTTGACAGTTGGAGTTTTGGTTCTTTTTGCGTTGGGACAACTGTTTGGCAGTTTAGGGGATTTTTTTGTAACACTTTGGGTGAAGTCTGAATCTGGGGAGTTTTACTCGAGGACAACCTGTCTGTATGTTTATACAGGGTTGACACTGTTGATGGTTTTAGTAATACATTTAGCCTCGATGTGTTTTACGTTTTATTGCATGAGATCTTCGAAAATTTTACATAATAATATGTTAAAAAAAATAGTTAAAGCCCCAATTAAATTTTTCAATCAACATTCTTCAGGACGAATACTTAATCGCTTTTCGAAAGATGTAGGATGTATAGATGAGTCACTTCCAACTACTTTGATGAATATAATTACCGCCATTTTGACTGGAGCCGCCATTGTAATAATAATAATAATCCTAAATTACTGGATGATTTTTCCAACAATTTTTCTTCTTGTTATCACTGTTTTTCTAAGTGTTTTATTTCAACCAAGTAACAGAAACATAAAACGAACTGAAGGCATCAGTAAGTACCAACTGTGATTAAAATTTTCCCCTAAAATTCAAAATTTCAGCTCAAAGTTTTATTTTTTCGCACATGTCTGCCACAATTCAAGGCCTCCAAGTAATAAAATCCTCAAACTGTCAAAAAACCCTAACTGAAGAATTTGATAATCACCAAGATGTCCACACGTCTGCTTTTTATTTATTTACAGCAATGTTTTCAGCTTTTGGCTTTTGGGCGGATATTCTTGCCGCTTTCTATACAACAGCTGTAATTTGGGGATTTTTTCTTCTTGAAAGCACAAATGCCGGTGATGTTGGGTTGGCAATAACGCAATGTATTGGGTTGGTAGGCATGGTTCAGTATGGGATGAAAACCTGGAGCGAACTTGATGCTTACATGACTTCAGTTGAACGAGTTGTTGATTATTCAGAACTTCAAGAGGAAATTGACGAGGGGAAGTACCGGCCTGGTGATAAATGGCCGACTTCTGGAAACATTATTTTTGACAGTGTAACCTTGAAGTATAATCCAGACGGTCCAGAAGTGTTACAAAACGTGAGTTTCCGAGTGACTTCCGGGGAGAAAATCGGAATTGTGGGAAGAACCGGTGCGGGAAAATCATCGTTAATTTCCGTGTTATTTCGGCTGTTTCCGTTTGAAGGAACTGTCAGAATTGACAGTGTTGACACTAAAATTTTATCTCTGGATACACTCCGATCAAAAATTGCAATAATTCCCCAAGAACCAGTCTTATTTCTTGGAACTCTTCGGAAAAACTTAGATCCTTTCGATGAGTTTTCCGATGAAGATTTGTGGAAAGCCTTGGAGGAGTTACATTTGAAGGTCACGGTTTCGCACCTTTCTCAAGGTCTCCAAAGTGAGGTCGCGGAAAGAGGCGGCAATTTCAGTGTAGGTCAAAGACAGCTTTTGTGTCTTGCTCGAGCTTTACTCCGAAAAACAAAAATAATTGTCTTTGATGAAGCCACAGCAAACGTTGATTTAAAAACAGATGATTTGATCCAGAAACTGATCCGGAAAAAATTCCGGCAATGCACAGTTTTGACAATTGCGCATCGGTTAAACACTGTTATAGATTCTGATAAGATTCTAGTGATGGATGCTGGGAAAGTAGTTGAATTTGGACATCCATACAAGCTTTTACAAAATCCCGATGGGTTTTTCTATAAATACGTCGCGAAAAACGGTGAAGAAACCTTGAAGGAATTTTTGGAAATTGCCAAAAATTCCTAGATTTGTGTCAATTGCATTGCGAAAATAATAAAATTGATAACACTAGAAACCATTATCAAAATGGTTGTTTTATTTAGTGTACCATAACCAATAGCGGTGAATTTAGGGATATTTTGAGCGATTTCTTTAGACAGTTGGTGGAGTTCAGTTTTTTCCGCCCATGTACCATTGAAATAAACCATTCGAAGTTCATAAGACATAAAAAGAATTTTTCCAGCTTCGTTAGTCACAGAATTGCACAACAAAATCAAAATCAAAGTCCAAATCTACAAATTAAAATTGTTGAAACACGAAATTCAAGTACAGTGTTACCAACCAAATTTGGTAATTGTTTAAGACCCAAAACAGTCAAAATATCCCCAAGAATCGTAGTGCCACCCGAGGAAATCATCCAAAAAATATTATAAATCAGTCCCAAAATCGTAAATGTTATAATACAAGAAACAGACAACTCAAACAGATCGTTAAAAATATCAACATTCTTTCGTAAAAACGACACTTCTCTTGTTACTTTACGAATAACTGGTACCAACCGATTTGGGGGAAAATTAAATTCCCTAGACAGTTTTTCCCCGAGATTTTTATATCGAACTAAAAACATCCTTAACGTGATATAAATCAAAAATGTGTAAAACATTTGTGCCAACAGTTGAAATCGACGAAAAACATTTATCTGATTGTATCTTTTAAACAAAATTAATGTTACTGCAATCTCTGCAATAAAATAAATGACGTGAGCAAAGATAAACTCGAGATATAGAAATTTCTGGTTATACTGTCTGTTCATCAAATTATTATAAAGTTGGTACCACTGTTTTTCCTTCCAAAAAATCACAACAATCATCGAATTTACATTAAATGTGTATAACGACATTTCAATTAAATAAAACAAAGTTAAATTAACAGTATTCGTATCTCTTTGTGTGAAAAAAACAACTTTTGATAAACCAAATGTCAGAATTGTAAAAACCACCAAATTGTATATTTTTTGAGTTTTTGAAACGGAAATTTGATTAAAATCTGAAGGTGTTAAAGCGAGATATTTTCCAATTCTGTGAATAAGTCTTATCAGTTTTAAATTCATTTTATCACTAATGAGATAACAGCAAAAAGGTTTGTATTTCGGGTTGCCTAAGAAACAAACACAATAACGCTTTTAAACATTTATTAGAGCTACATTATCACAGTTTTTTTCTAAAACAATTCAACTATTTCTCCAACGACGGAGATACATTTACACCTAAAACATTGGCTTTATACTTAAGTTTTTCTACTTCAGTTGCTGATTCAAGTGTTTCATTTGATAAAAGTCTGTCATCTCTTGATTCTTTTATAGACGCTGAAAAATAATCAATAAATTTACTAAAAAAAAAACAAAAGAATGTAGTTTTACCATTATAAGGTGTGTATTTATCAGAAAAATAATTCTCTAAATTATAACCTATAACACCGACCATTGCAGCAAAAGGGAGAGTAATATAAGGGGCGTAGACACGTAATGTTCGTATTAAAATAGGCCACATTGTCTCTAAACTATTAAAAAACAAAAAATAGAACTTTTTAATAGACGTAACCTCACTTTTTTAAGCTTGCTTCAAGGACTCAAGGTCACAAACGTCACCTTGATAATCATCCAACTGTCACTACTGATAATATCCAAAAACAAAATTGATAAATTGATTTCTATTAAATACAATTATAGTAATTTTAGGTAAATTCACTTTTAGTTTGTTTAAATACTTCAAATTTCTCTGTTAAAACTTGATATTTTACTCAACAACTTTGTAATTGCTAGTATAAAAATACGTATTGTTGGTTGCATAACCGCAATTTTTTATTTGTTTATTTCTAGTAATTTTTTTCTATTTCTTCTTTCAATAAACAAATCAAATATTTTTAATATAAATTAAATTTGATTAAATTTTTTTTTCAATTGTAATGTATGTTAATCATGGCCAAGGTCATTATCCACCCCTTGAAATCACGGCAAAGCCTCGAAAAAGCAAAATTCTGAAATTCCACCAAGATCCACGCCCCCCCTCCCCCCCTTTCCGTACTCATCGGCGTTGATCAACAAACAAGTGTTGGAGGAATGGCCGCCCGTCCTCTACCTGCATTCCAATATGGCGTTCCCAAGAATGCGGGTAAATAACTGTTAGATGTGCACTTGTTTTTCCTCAAGATTTATCTTGATTTTAACGTAAATCGAAGAGTGCGCCGATCGGCAATTGTTTAAGAAAAATGGCCGCCATCATAGATGTGGTGATTTAAAAATTAAAAGTGGAGTTTTCCCAATGAGAATGTCCTGGAAAAGTTGCATTTTCCAAAATGTCGCACAGGGACTTTACGGAGGTAGGAATTTACACCAAAATTTTTTACAAAAAACTCTTCTTTCTGCTGGAATTAAGACAAAATTTTAATTAATCGACGCTTACTTGATTTGTGCGGTTGTTTATAAAAACATTATTTTTTTGAGTTTTTCTTATTCTTTTTTTTTAATTTTTTTAAATAAATATTAGAAAATAAATAGTTTAATTCAATTTTAAATATTGTTTTTAGACAATTTGTGGTGATTTCAACGCAAAGTTAGAAGAGGTGACCCCGCGGCATTGAACTCTCTCAAACTCAGTAAAAAATTGGTTTTTATTACTCATTTTAATTGCAAAACAGATGAAATTACCTGTAAAAACGATCGAGTGTTATCTGATTTGACAAATTATACAGATAAGTTGTCAAAAACGTGAAAAAACACCGGTTTTTACTTCACTAATTAAGCTATTAACACTTTTACCAAAAAAGACAGTTATTATAGAGATTTTAAGAGATATTTTACTAATTTTGTAAGCCACAACCAATGTTACTACTTTTAGAAACTGCTAGCATTTTTTTGAGGGGAAGACAATATTTTTTATAATTTTTTTTAACAATGTAAACAAGAGTGATATTTATTTCGAATTTTGGGAGCCGGAGGCGACATTTTACTAATTATAGAAACTAAATGTGATGTTTAACAAATGTTAGAAGTCGATTGCGACACATTGATCAATTTCTGAATTAATAATGGCCAAAACAGCATTTTTATTTATTTTTGAGAATTAGAAGCGATTCTGAAAGCCAGAGGCAACATTTTACTAATTTTATAAGCTGAATGTGACATTTAAGCAATTTTAGAAACCGAAAGTAACACTTCTGATTAATTTCTGAATTAATAACGGCCAAAATAACATTTTCTTCTATTCTTAAAAATTGGAGATCGTTTTTGAAATCCGGAAGCAAATTTTCACTAATTTTAGAAACTGAAAGTGATATTTTAACAATTTTCGAAGCGGAACGCGACACTTCTGATCAATTTCTGAATTAAGAATGTCCAAAACATTTATTAAAATATTTTTTTCTATTTTTGAGAATTTAGGACGATTTTTACAATTGTAGGCAATATTTTACTAATTTTAGAAATTGAAATTGATATTTAAGCAATTTTAATAGCTGAACACGACATTTTTGTTCAATTTCTGTATTAATAATGACTAAAACAACGTTTTCTTCTATTTTTGTGAATTGGAGACGATTTTGAAAGCCGGAGGCAATAGTTTACTAATTTTTTTAAATAAATGTGTTTTTTTTTAAGCAATTTTAAAAGCAGAATGCAATATTTCTGATCAATTTCTGAATTAATAACGCCCAAAACAGCATTTTCTTTAATTTTTGAGAATTTGAGACGATTTTAAAAGCTGGAGGCTACATTTTATTAATTTTAGAAGCCCCAAATAACTTTAGTAATTTTAGAAATCCTTAGCATTTTTTTGAGACCAAGACAATATTTTTTATTAATTTTTATAACAATGCAAACAAGAGTTACATTTATTTCCAATTTTAGGAGCCGGAGGCGACTTTTTGTTAATTTTAAAAACTGGAGGTAATATTTTAGCAATTTTAGAAGCCGAAGGCAACATTTCCGATCAATTTCTAAATTAATAACCTCTAAAATAGCTATTTCCTTCTATTTTTGAGAATTGGAGACGATTTAGAATGCCAGCGGCTACATTTTACTAATTTTTTAAACTGAAGATGATATTTAAGCAATTTCAAAAACCTAATGCGATGTTTCTAATCAATTTCTGAATTAATAACGGCCAAAACAGCAATTTCTTCTATTTTTGAGTATTGGAGACGGTTTTGAAAGTCGGAGGCAACATTTTAGTAATTTTTAAAGCTGAACATAATATTTAAACAATTTTAGAAGTAGAACGCAAAATATATGTTCAATTTCTGAATTAATAATGGCTAAAATAGCATTTTTATTTATTTTTGAGAATTAGAGGCAATTTTGAAGGCCGGAGGCAAAATTTTACTAATTTTTTTAACTGAAAGTAATATTTAAGCAATTTTAGAAGCCGGTAGTAATACTTCTGATCAATTTCTGAATTAATAATGGCCAAAACAGCATTTTTTTTAATTTTTGAGAACTCAAAAGTTTCAAGACCATTTTGAAAGCTGAAGGCAACATTTTAGTAATTTTATAAACTGAATGTGGTATTTAAGCAATTTTAGAAACCAAAAGTAACACTTCTGATTTAATTCTGAATTAATAACGTCTAAGGCAGCTTTTTTCTTCTATTTTTGAGAATTGCAGACGATTTTTAAAACCGGAACAACATTTTACAAATTTTGGAAACTGAAAGTAATATTTAAGCAATTTTAGAAGCCAAACGCGACATTTCTGCTCAATTTCTGAATTAATAACAACCAAGACAGCTTTTTCTTTTACTTTTGAGAAATCGAGACCATTTTAAAAGCCTGAAGCAAAATTTTAGTAATGTTGGAAGCTACATTCTACATTTAGATACCGCTGGCTTTTATTTATTTAATTTTTTGAGCCGAAGGCGATATTTTTTAAAATTTTTATAACAATATAAACAAAGTGACATTTGTTTTCAATTTTTGGAGCCGGAGGAGATATTTTACTAATTTTAGATAATGAAAGCGATATTTAAGCAATTTTAGAAGTAGAATATGACATTTCTGTTCAAGTTTTGAATTAATAATGTCTAAAATAGCATTTTCTTCTATTTTTGAGTCCTTGAAACGATTTTGAAAACCGAAGGCAAAATTTTACTAATTTTATAGACTAAATGTGATATTAAGCAATTTTAGAAGCGACACTTTTGATCAATTTCTGAATTAATACCGGCCAAAACTGTATTTTCTTCTATTTTTTTAGAATTTGAAACGATTTTGAGACCTGTAGGCAACATTTTACTAATTTTAGAAACTGAAAGTGATATTTAAGAAATTTTAGAAACTGAACGCCACAGTTCTGATCAATTTCTAAATTAGTAACGTCCAAAACAGCATTTTCTGTTATTTTTGAAGAATTTGAAAGCCGGAGGCAACATTTTAATAATTTTATAAACTGAAAGTAATTTTTAAATAATTTTAGAAGCCGAATTCGATATTTCTGATCAATTTCTGAATTAATAACGGCCAAAACAGCATTTTCTTATACTCTTCAGAAGCTGAGATGATTTTGAAAGCTGTAGGCAGCATTTTACTAATTTTATAAATTGAATATGATATTTAAACCATTTTAAAAGCCAATCGCGACATTTCTGATCAATTTTTGAATTAGTAACGTTGAAAAGAGCATTTTCTTCTATTTTTGAGAACTTGAGACTTTGTGTTGGATCTCCTTGGTGTGTAGAATGAAATGAAGCAAACACCCAAAAGCACCAAACAATTTCAGTTTACACTTTTTTTTTTGACGCACGTTTCAACAACAAAGTTGTCATCCTCAGGTGGGGAATTTTGTGCAAAGTGAAATTGTTTAGTGCTTTTGAGAACTTTGAACTGGTTTTGAGATCCAGAGGTGACATTTTACTAATTTTAACAATTGAATATAATTTTTAAACAATTTTAGAAGACGAACACGACATTTCTGATTAATTTGTGAATTAGGAACAGCAAAAAACAGCAATTTCCTCTATTTTTGAAAAGTCGAGACGATTTTGAAAGCCAAAGACAAAATTTTACTAATTTTGTAAACTGAAAAATATATTTGACAATTAAGTAGATCGCGACATTTCTGTTTAATTTCAGAATTAGGCAGAATTTTCTTCTATTTTTAAAAATTAGAGACGATTTTGAATGCCGGAAGCGACATTTTACTAATTTTAGAAACTAAGGGTGATATTTAAGCAATTTTAAAAGCCGAATAGAATATTTCTGATCAATTTCTGAATTAATAATAGCCAAAACAGCAATTTCTTCTATTCTTGAGAATTTGGGACGATTTTGAAAACCGGAGACTACATTTTATTAATTTCAAAACCCAGACGTAATATTTACTTTTTTTAACATTTAAAAGACAGTTATTGTCTAATTAAACGACTGTCTTTTGCACTAAAAAACAGTAGCCAATTTTAAATAACAAATTTCTTATAGGTTGAACCCGAAGGCACGTCGGAGCTCCCGGCCGCCAATCGCGCTCTCTTCCTCGAAAAGGTACCGCCCCTTTTCCTCTTAACTCCTCCCCTTTACTAAACCTTAAATTTCAAGGTCAGACAATCCAACACCGCTTGTCAAAATGGCGATTTTTCAACAGCCGTCGCACTATACACCGACGCTCTCCAACTGGATCCTACCAATCACATTCTCTACTCGAACCGGTCGGCCGCCAAACTCAAACAGGGTCTTTTCGCTCAGGCCCTTCAAGATGCAATCACTGCTCGAGATTTATGCCCCACTTGGCCAAAAGCTTACTACCGCCAAGGTGTGGCTTTGCAATGTCTAGGCCGGCATGGAGATGCATTGGCTGCATTCAGTCAAGGTCTTGCCCAGGATCCCACATCACAACAGTTGCTTTCCGGTTTAGTTGAAGCTTCAATTAAATCGCCATTAAGACACAATCTGGAACCGACTTTTCAGCAACTTGAAGTGATGAAACTCGATCAGAGTCCGTTTGTTTTAATTTCAGTGGTTGGACAAGAGTTGTTAGCTGCTGGATTGTATCATTCAGCTGTTACAGTCTTGGAATCAGCACTTAGAATAGGATCATGTTCGTTGAAATTACGAGGATCGGTTTTTAGTGCATTAAGTTCAGCACATTGGGCACTAAATCAACTTGATAAAGCTATAGGTTATATGCAACAGGATTTAGCAATTGCTAAAAGCCTAGGTGATACAGCTGGAGAATGTCGAGCACATGGAAACCTAGGTTCTGCTTATTTCAGTCAAGGATCATATAAAGAAGCCTTAACTGCACACAGATATCAACTTGTTTTAGCAATGAAATGCAAGGTAAAATCTTTAATAAAACCTAGGTTTGTTTTGGTTAAATTCCCAGGCTTCTTCTTCTTCTAGGATACTCAAGCAGCTGCAGCTGCTCTAACATCTCTAGGTCATGTCTATACAGCAATTGGTGATTACCCAAATGCTCTAGCATCTCATAAACAATGTGTTCAATTAGTTAAACAAATGGGTGACCGATTACAAGAAGCACGTGAAATAGGCAATGTTGGTGCTGTATATTTAGCAATGGGTGATTTTGATTCAGCTGTTGATTGTCACACACAACATTTACGTATTGCACGTCGTCTTGGTAATCAAATTGAAGAAGCACGCGCTTATAGCAACCTAGGTTCTAGTCACCATTACAAACGTAACTTTGCCCAGGCTATAGTTTACCATGAGAAGGTTTTAAGATTGGCACAAGCAATTGGTGATAAATCAGTTGAAGCAAGAGCTTATGCCGGATTAGGTCATGCTTCTAGATGTGCAGGAGATTATATCCAAGCTAAACAATGGCATGAAAGACAACTAGATGTTGCTTTAACTACACGAGATAAAATTGGAGAAGGACGTGCTTGTTCAAACCTAGGTATTGTCTATCAATTACTAGGTGAAAATGATGCTGCTTTAAAATTACATCAAGCACATCTTGCTATTGCTAGAAGTTTACAAGATCGTGCAGGAATGGGACGAGCTTATGGGAATATTGGAAATGCTTATTCAGCTGCAGGTTTTTATGAATCTGCTATCAAATATCATAAACAGGAATTAACAATAAGTAAAGAAGTACATGATAGAAGTTCTGAAGCTAGTACTCATGGAAACCTAGCTGTTGCTTATCAAGCTTTAGGAGCACATGATATGGCACTTTTGCATTATCGTGCTCATTTAGGTATTGCTCGAGAATTAAAAGATACAGCAGGTGAAGCCTGTGCACTACTAAACCTAGCCAATTGTCTTAGTTCAAGATCTGAATTTGCTGAAGCAATACCGTACTACGAACAATACTTGATGTTATCACAAGAATTAGCTGATGTTGAAGGTGAAGCGAAAGCTTGTCATTTTCTAGGTATAACAACCTATAAACCTAAACAATTTTTAAACTAACTGGGTTTCCAGGTTATGCTCACTACTGTATTGGTAATTATCGTGAAGCTGTTCGCTACTATGATCAAGATCTTGCATTAGCTAAAGATCTTCAAGATAAAATGAATATGGGACGTGCTTATTGTAACCTAGGTTTAGCTCATTTAGCACTTGGACAATTAGAAACCTCACTTGAATGTCAAAAATATTTCCTAGCTATTGCTCATATGACCAATAACTTACCTGGTAAGTTATATAAAGTGTCTTAATCTTGGTAAATTAAACCTAGGTCTATATGTAATTTCAGGTAAATTCCGTGCTTTAGGTAATATTGGTGACGTTCTAATAAAAATGGGTGAAACAGAAGAAGCTGTTAAAATGTATCACCGCCAATTAGCTTTAGCTCGAAGTAACCGTGACCGTGGTATGGAAGCTGCAGCATGTGGTGCTTTAGGTATAGCCCACCGTCTTTTAAAACACCTAGACAAAGCTCTAGGTTATCACACTCAAGAACTAACACTTCGTCAAGAAATGTCTGAATTATCAGGTGAATGTCGCGCTCATGGTCATTTAGGTGCAGTCCACATGGCTTTAGGTAATTACACCCATGCTGTTAAATGCTACCAAGAACAATTAGAACGTGCCCAAGAATTACAAGATTGTGCTGTTGAAGCTCAAGCTTATGGCAACCTAGGTATAGCTCGTCTAAATATGGCACACTACGAAGACGCTATTGGTTATTTCGAACAACAACTCGCAACTCTTGAACGTCTGAGCTCGCCTACAGCACAATTAGATAAAGGACGAGCTTTTGGTAACCTAGGCGATTGTTACGACGCTCTTGGTGATCCAGAAGAAGCAGCAAAATGCCACGAACAACACTTAGCAATCGCATTAAAACTTAAGAGTATTAGAGATCAAGAACGCGCATACCGCGGCTTAGGCCAAGCACAAAAAGCACTAACAAACCTTCAACAGGCTTTAGTTTGTCTTGAAAAACGCCTGGTTGTTGCACACGAACTTGCTAATCCTGAAGCCAAAGCTGCGGCTTACGGCGAACTTGGACAACTTCATGCCAACCTGGGTAATCTTGAACAAGCAATTTCGTGTCTTGACCACCAGAAAGCAATAGCGCGTGAACTTAACGACAAAATCATGGAGACTGACGCAATTTCAAACTTGGGTAATGTCTACCAACAAATGGGAGAGTACACCACTGCGTTACGCTACCACCAGACCGATCTAGACATTGCAGAACAGTTACAACTTCCAGGTTTACAAAGTCGAGCTTGTGGAAATCTGGGAGCAGTTCATGAAGCGTTAGGTAACCTAGAACAAGCAGTAAGATACCAAGAACAACACTTATCAATAGCAGCAAGTACAAACGACCAACATGCTAAAACAGTAGCATATAGCTCACTAGGACGTGTCCATCAACTTTTAGGAAACCGAAGTCAGGCTGTAGCTTATCTCAGTCAAGGTTTATCAATAGCTGAAGCTTTAGGACGTCGTGATGAAGAAGCAAGGATTAGAAATCGACTAGGTTTGACGCTGTGGTCAAATGGTGATCTTGAAGGTGCCCAAAAACAACTAGAAGCTGCTACAAATCTTTTAGAATGTATTAGACGTGAAGCAAGGAATACACCTGATTACAAACTGTCACTTTTCGAGTTACAATCATCAAGTTATCAGGTTTTACAACGAGTTTTAGTTGGGTTAAATCGGACTGAAGAAGCACTTGTTGTTGCAGAAAGAGGACGTAATCGTGCTTTTGTTGATTTGTTATTAGAACGGCAAGGTTTGAATGATGGACGAAATAAAAAACGGTTTGATGATATCACTCCTAACAATCTAGAACAAATCAAAGAAATAGTAAATCGGCAAAGAGCTTCAGTATTGTACTATAGTATAGCAGCAGGATTTCTCTATGCTTGGCTTATAGTACCAACAAAAGGAATTGTAAAATTCCACTCGAAATCTCTTAATGAAACTGATGAAAATGACAGTACTGATCCTACATCAAATCTTGGTATTTTAGAAAAGCTTGTGACTTCAGTTCGTGACAGTCTTGGTATGGAACTGTCTCCTTGTAGTACAATTACTGAAGATCAATATTCTGATGAAACTCTTAGTGACAGAACTGGATTTCTTCGAATGGTAAACCGTCAACATCTTCTTAACTCCAGTAATTACTCCTTGAGTTCTCTTTTTTCTCTTGGAAGTGTTGGTGGTTCAGTTGCATCTCTTCAAGGTTCAACACGTTCAAGTGCAAGTGTTCAAGTCGCATCACGTCAAACATGGAAAGGTCCTTCATGTCTTCACGCTCTTTACACTCTTCTTATCCAACCTTTTGAAGAGTTTCTTCCAAAAACTAACTCAAATCGTCGTGAATTAATTCTAGTCCTTGAAGGTGACCTTTATTTGGTACCTTTTCCAGTTTTACGTTCCGAAGCTTCAGAATATCTCTGTGAACGTTTTTCTCTTCTTGCTGTACCAAATATTTCTTCGTTAAAATCTGGACGAACACGGAAACAAGAAAGTGATCAGACTGTCAGAAGTTTAATTGTTGGTAATCCGAAATTACCTAATCCAGTAACGGAACATTGGGGTTGGAAAGATATACCACAAGCTGAACAAGAAGCTACAATAGTTGCTGAATTACTACAAACACAAGTTTTACTTGGAACTTCTGCTACAAAAGAACAAATTTTAAATCAGATTCAAGAAGCTGAATGTGTTCATTTCTCAACACATGTTTCTTGGAAATTATCTTCTTTGGTATTAAGTCCTGGTGAAGTATTAGATCAAAGTCAGAAACGTCTTTATTTAGGAGATCCAAATGAAGAAGATGAATCAACTGAAGTTTCAACAACAGCAGAATTACCACCACTTTCTGAATTTCTTCTAAGTGCTGCTGATATTCTTTCACTTCGACTTTCAGCACGTCTTGTTGTTGTTAGTTCATCACATACACGTGATCAACAAGGTTGGGCTACTTCTGATGGTTTAGTTGCTTTAGTTAGAGCACTTCTTGCAGCTGGTGCTCAAGCTGTATTAGTATCACTTTGGCCAGTTCCTGAAACAGCATCAAAAATTCTTCTTAGAGCTTTCTATTCTGCTATGCTTCAAGGAACACGTGCTGCTAAAGCACTTGCTGAAGCTATGCAAACTGTACAACATACTAAACATTTTGCACATCCAGCAAATTGGGCTGGATTTCTTCTAGTTGGTGTTAATGTTAGACTTTCGAATAAAGTTGCAATGATGGGACAAGCACTTTGTGAATTACTTCAAGTACCAGATAAATGTCGTGATGCACTTAGAGTAACACTTCATTTAGTTGAAAAAAGTCTTCAACGGATACATAGAGGTCAGAAGAATGCTATGTATACAACACAGAAATCTATTGAGAATAAAGTTGGTGCTGTGACTGGTTGGCGTGATTTATTAATTTCGGTTGGATTTCGATTTGAACCTGCTTCAAATGGTATACCAAGTAGTGTGTTTTTTCCACAATCTGATCCTGATGAAAGATTAACTCAATGTTCGGCGAGTCTTCAAGCTCTTTTAGGACTTACAAATACTTCAATTCATGCACTTTCAAAACTCACATTAAATCCTGATGTTTCTGATGATATTATTAGTGTTATTCAATCAGCTCTTGCTCAATTTTCTGATAATGATACAGTTGAGTTAGCTTTAAGTGTAAGATTATGGAGAGTTCCTGGTTGTCATGAGCTTTTAGCTTCGTTAGGTTTTGATTTAACTGATGTAGGACAAGATAAAGTAACTCTTAGAACTGGTAAACAAGCAAATCGTCGAAATATTCAATTTACTTTACAAGCACTTCTTGCACTTTTTGATACTCAAGAAGCACCAAAAAGTCTAACAATTGATTCTTCTAGTAGTTTAGAATCTTTAGCTTCAGTTGATAATGATTTTTCTCATTCTGATAATGAATTAATGTGTCAACCACCAAAATCACCTCAATTAAAACCACGTCTACCTTCTAGTTTTGCCCGAACAGTACTACCAACAAAACGTCTTGGTGGTGCTTTTACTAGTTATGTTAGAAGGCGTGGTGAGCCTGATGGTCGTACTGCAAATCCAAGTGATACAACAAAAACCCTAAAAAAGAATATTGGTAGACCTGAAACTGAATCTGCATTTACACCAAGCCCTCCAGTTGTACTACAACCTGAAAATCAAAATATTGCATTATCACTAGCACATCAAACACGAATTAAAAATCTCTACTCACAAAATGATCCAAAAAGTGATTTACGACCTGATAGTTCAAGTTCTGCAAGTTCTGTTACTGATTGGGATAATGGACATGCTACAGTTTTAAGACGACAAACACAAATCCCTCCTTTACCTCCTTCCCGAACTAAACCTTTAGTCGACTTAAGTCTTTATAATAATCTTCCGAGTCGTGTTTTTGAGAATAGTTCAGATAGTGAATTGGAGAAAATGGAAGCTAAACTTTTTAATACACGACACAAGATGGCGTACCGTAAATCACGTACAACAATGTCTACATTAGATCGTCTAAGTGTGCGTACTGAACTTACCCCTAACTTACTCCCCTCCCGTAAACCTATAACCCTTCCAAGTGAAGAAACACTTCCGACCAATGAACGTCTTCTTTATTTCTCTCCCAGTGACGTTGATACCTCCCCTCAGAAACTCAAACCGAGTGATTCCGATGAGAGTAAAGACAAGCCGGATCTTCACGACACGATTCTGCGACATATTAATCGTGAACTTACTCCGACAATCTCTGAGGTATATCACGAACGGAGTATTGGTTTAGGACTAGCTCCGCCTCTTGCTAAACTCCTCCTAAATCAACCGACGAATTCCGCCCCACAAACCGACACAAATGCCTTAGATAAAATCACGTTGGGGATACTTGAAGAGGGAGCGGAGCCGTGGATGGCTGAAGGATTACAACCGATTCAGAGTTCGGATTTGACGACTGCGGATATTTTGGAGAGGGAAGTGAAGAATAAGAAGGGATTGAGGTGAGTGGTGGGAGTGTGTGGATGAGGTAATGATTGGTGGTTTTAGAGAGGGGGAAGTAAAGAGACTGTCGCCGTTTTCGGAAATGTCAAGGCGGGATGAAGGAGATGGGAGGAGTATAGCTGATTCGAATTGTTCGAGTTATAAAAATAGGTTTGGGGATTATAGGACAGGAGAGAAGAGGCCGATTGCGGCACAAAGGAGGAGCAAACAGACGTAGGGGAAGGGATTATTTATTTTGTGATTTTTGTATTACGAAGTGAGATAAGTGGTAATAAATAAAACGTTTTTACAATAATTTTTTATAATTTCGTGTGGTAGCACTGATCAAGTAATAAAATCCCCAATACTTATTTTTTTTGAAATTCACATTCTAATTAAAAAATGATCGCGTAAAATGTTGACAAATGATTTATGATCTCACCTTGCAATTAGTAATAACGTAGCTATTTAAATAATGTTTAGTCTCATTTGTTTAAATAAAATTAATTATTGCCTTTTCGGTGCTATTTTCGTGATTAGATTTAAATTGAGAACAACACTCGAAACATCTTATTTATGTATCTAAATATTTAAATAAATTTTTAATTTATTATTTGAACTAATTGCTTACATAATAGAATGATTTATTACTCAAAGACACAAAGGCGCTTCGACATTCGGTGATATAATAGAGATTTTTTGTTGTTTTTTGTAAATTTATCGATAATTTCTCTTTGTTTAAAATCAGTTGTGTGCCAGCTCTCGAACAGGACGCATCGCATCGGCTCAAAGCTGTGTACTTTTATTTATTATTAATTATTAAACGAAATATAGGACAAACAGGAGACATCGCTGGAAATCTGGATTAAAGGTAGGTCCGAAAGAAGCAGAGGGAACTCGCCACATAAGGCAGAAGAAGAAGCACCAATTTCAGGATTAAAGGCAAGTTCGAAAGAAGCAGAAGGAGGGGATTCGCCACCCAACAGTTGTGGCAGAAGAAGATGCTTTAAGTAAGTCTTTATGTACAGTTTTATGACTTTGTTAAAATTGATGATCTCTGTTTTAATTTAGAATTTTTTATTCAAAATTTTGAGTGTCATTTCACATCGATTTTTTCAAAATCCAACTTTTATGTAGTTATAGTGTATTTTCTAGATTAGAATTAATAAAAACCACGCGTGCAAACTACTTCTAATTAATCAACAACTCTTTTACAATTTATCTGTTAAAAATGTGTGTCTATTTATGTATTTCAGTATTTTTTTTCTTTTTGGTATTACAATGTTGGCAGAAACGTCAGGTCACGACGTATCCAAAAATTCACCCCAAATTCAGTGTTGCCAACTTGGAGGATTTCCCCCAAAATTAGGCCTTTTTAAAATGAAATATGTTTTGGCGGAATTTAGCTTGGATTTTGACTTTTTATATGGGGGAAATCATCGTCAATATGTTGGCAACTCTGCCCAGATCTTATAAAGCAACCTTTAGAATTTATTTTTCAAACTTTACAAAATCTTGAATAGAAATACATCAAAAACAAGTTAAACACTGAAACACAATTTTAAATTTTCCCGCATTTTTATTTTAATAATAATTAATTTACATAATACAGTTAAAAGAAATTTAGTTTTAACAACAATTTTAAATAATAATTTGAACATTGTTCGCTAAATCAGTGAAAAAAATTCTTTGAAATGCCTCATTAATTCTTAAGAGATTACATAGTATTATGCAACCAACACTACATAAAATAATTATTCAATATTTTGTGTTTACAATAAAAATCTGTTAATTTTGTTAATAATAAGTTAAAATAAAACAATTTCTTTTATTTCAAGCACATATTTGTTGTTAATTTGTAGTATACAAAACAAATTTTCTTAGTTGTGTCAGTGTTATGCAACCAATATTACACGAATATTTTGAAGTTAGGAAAAATGATTATATAAAAAATGTTAATAATAAAAATATGTTTTATCATGTTTGTATCACTAGTAAAGTAAAGTTCTCATTGATTATATTTGCAGATTTCTTTCTTTGGACGCTGTACTGCAATTTCTATTGATTTTGTTTTGCAAAGTTCTTTCTACCTTGCTGCTTCTTTGAAAGATCACTATGTTATGCAACCAACTCTACACTAAATAATTATTTATAATTTTCTATTTTCAATAAAATTTAGTTAATTTTAATACTAGTATGTTAAAGTGAAAAAATTTACACAATTTTAAACCAAACTATTTGTAACTAATTGTTAAATTTGTGGTATATAAAAGAAGTTTCTTTCTAGTTATGTTATGCAACCAACATTGCACAAAATATTTTTTATTACATGCTTGTTTTTTTTATAAAATTTCGTTATTTTTATACAAAATAAACGTAAAAACGTACCAAAAAACGTTTGTGGCAATTAAAAACCGTCTTTTTTACAAAGAAAAAACCTTGACACGTCAAATGTCAGATAAGCAAATTTCTAGGTTATGTGATGAAAAAGTTGTTTACGTTGAAAGTAAAATATTGTGATACGTATGCATTTTAAAACAATAATAATTAGTCTAATTACAAAATTAAACCTAAGTAAGAGGTAGTACACAAAAATGGAAGAAACTTTTATGTTAATATCATTAATTTTGGTTATGCTAATAGGATCATACCTTGCTGGTTCAATTCCTTTATTTTTCAGCTTTTCTGAGGTAAGAACTGTTATTTCCTTCAAATTTCATTATTAAAACCACTTAGTGTGTTTTTTTTGTGACTCTTAAGGGTGGCTTTTACCCCAATTTCTCTCACTAGATGTCGCTCTTAAAACATTTTTTTCAGGAGAAATTAAAGCTAATAACCGTGTTTGGCGCTGGTCTTTTGGTTGGTACAGCCCTTGCCGTGATAATTCCTGAAGGAGTACGTTCCTTAATTAAAGAACAACTGAAAGAAACTCATGGTCATGATGTTTTATCCGTGATTGGAATTAGTCTAGTTTTAGGTTTTATTTTTATGCTTATGGTGGATCAAGTAAGTTTGTTATTGACCTAATTTTAGTCTTGAGATAAATTTGTAGATATCTCAACGCAAAAACGAAAATTTAAGTCCTTCAGAACGAAATGTAACTGCAACTATTGGCTTAGTTGTTCATGCAGCTGCTGATGGTGTTGCACTAGGTGCTGCAGCAACTACAAGTCATGCCGATGTTGAAATTATCGTCTTTCTTGCGATTATGTTACATAAAGCGCCTGCAGCGTTTGGTCTAGTCACGTTTTTGTTGCATGAAGGGATAGATAGACAGAGAATTAGGAGACATTTATTGGTGTTTTCACTCTCAGCGCCTGTTTTAACTGTTTGTACTTATTTTGGGATTGGACAGAAGGAGAAAGAGACGTTGAGTTCGCTTAATGCAACTGGTGGGGTCTTGTGAGTTTGATTTTTAATTTCTTTTGATTGTTTTTTTAGGGATTGCAATGCTTTTTTCTGCTGGAACATTCCTCTATGTTGCTACAGTTCATGTTTTAGCTGAGTTAACACAAAATTCTAATCATTCCTACTCGAAATTACAAAGCTTAGAAAGTGGAAAAGCTCCTTCCCAATCGTTAAAGACTGTTGAGATTTTATGTTTAGTTGTGGGATGTTTGACACCACTACTTTTGACTGTTGGACATCATCATTGAATTCATTTTATAGTATTACTTTGAATATCGTGTGATTTCAAAAAAAAAGATTTTCAGTAGGTCAAAAAAATTTTAAACAATTTTTTTGTGCCTACTTTGCTAAGATTTTTTTTTAAATTCTTGTATTCAACATTTTGAATGAATGTAATTATAGTTGGTTTTTTTTTAATGCGTTTGTTTGTCTCTGTTTAACACATTGTTATACTGCAATTTGTTGAAAAGAGACAGATAAGCGCATTAACAATGAAAACGGAGCATAGTAATCAAACACTAAATTATTTATATTTTATTTATTGGGGATTTTAAATTATGGTTTATTTCTGAATGTATAGACGTGATTTTTTTACATTATATTGCACAAAGTGTAAATTGTGTTCAAATTGTATCAAATAATTTTGGTAAATTGATTAAATTATTATTTATTAACTTCTCTATTCTCTCTCTCAAATTGATCTGTGGTAACACACGTCAAACAAAAGAAAGCGGAAAATCTCGGCTCACGCCTTCACTTGCACATGTATTCACGTAACGAACCACACATCGAAAAGCTCTCTTTAATCCGGGTCTTTTCGTATAAATTTCATCTTGTAATTCCTACGGCAACTCTATCAAAAATCGCAATTAATTAACTAATTAACTCATCTCACGCATTTCTTGATAATTAGAACCGCGACATGCTCAATCTCGCTCTCATTTCGTCAGGTAGGCTTCTCGCGACCTACCTCGCATCACGCAGCCCTCTCGCATGTTGCGGACTAATTATTAAACCGTTAATTGTGTTAATTAAGCTTTTATCGTTTATATCTCATGAACGGGTTGTCGTAAAATTATGATTCAAACGCTTTTCAACTTCTTTTTCAATTCTGCTCCTTCCACGCTTTATCTCATCCTCGCGCAAATTTATTTGACCCCTCGATCTTTGCCGAACCTTTCAAATGTGGCAAAATTCTCGCTTTTAACCACCGTGTCGGCTTTTCGGCAGTCAGTCGTGAGTCGGCAGTCGATTGTAAGTTCATGAAGACATAGCGCGTCTTCATCTGTGCTTCTTTCATTCCCACACCTCGCTCTCCTTCTCTCTCTGCTCGTTCGCGCGCGCCACCTTGCGGAGTAACAGCGCGTTACTCACTCGCATCACAGCGCCATCTTTCTCTCAACTCTTTTACCCTTTTGTAACTCACTCGCGTGACAGTGCCGTTTCAAATTTAAACTTGTGTTTTATTTTATTTTTTTACTTCGTTGTGAGTTCTGAGAAACAAAATCAACAATCAATTGGCCAGAATTTGCCGCTTTCTGTTGATAATGAACATTTGTAGTCGTAACTGACACAAAGTGTCAGAAAGTGAGGTTAGGGCAAAATAAGAATTTGGATTTTTTTGAGAGCCGCGTTTTTGGTTTTGGGTGTCTGCTTCTAATAGTGACAGCGACACTCGGTGATGCAAGCTAAGGGTGCGCTTCGAGCGTTTGAAATCCGATGCGCTTTGAATCCAAGAAGATTGTATTTTATATTTTTCCCCCCAGAAAATTGACAGTTCTAGAGTCGCCCAACAAAAATAACTGACATACTTGTTCGAAAAAGTTACCAGTTATTTTGTTGGCCGACTTTAGAACTGTCAATTTTCTGGCGGGAAAAAAATGAAATTCAATCTTTTCGGATTCAAAGCGCATCGGATTTCACGCGCCCGAAGCGCACCCCTGTGACAGTCTGACCTTGACGTCTGATAGATCTCTGGTTCTTGAGAGTTTTTCGTTGCTTTTCGTGTTACTTGCCTTTTTTCGTTTTTCAAATCGTTAAATAACATTAACAAATCAGTTCTTTTCAAAACTAATCTACAGGATTACATAACTTGTAAAGTAAGTAGTAAATCAAGGTATGTAAAACTTTTTCGCTTACTGATTTTCTTGTTTTAGCAATGGTTTATTCCTTGGAACAAAATACGTTCATTGTCATGTCCTATTATCGCAATGGAACGTTAGTTGAAGGGAAATGGACATATTCAGTTGAGGCATGTAAAAATGAGTATATTGCTGCATCCCCAAACTTCGAAGTTTAAGAGTCATCATTAATAAAGCATATTCACCGTGTAATTGAAAGATTTTTGAGGACTGGGAATATACATAAAGGGAAATCGTCAAGAAGACCGCAAGTTTCTAATAATGTAGTGAAGATTTGAGAGAAAGACTTGAAGAACACCCTAAACATCTGTATGATGGTTAGCCCTACAGTCTGGTGTCCCTCGAAGCACAAATTGCAAAGAAAACGTTGCACATGCGGCTATTTAAAGTTATGACAGTGCAAGAACTTAAATCTGCAGGTTTTCCTCGTCGTATTCAGTATTGCAATTGGTTTCAACATAACCTCAATGATGACAGAATTCTGGATTTAACATTCTTTAGTGATGAAGCCTGGTTTCATTTATCAGGATATGTTAACTCCCAGAATTTTAGAATTTGGAGCACTGAAAACCCACATGCCTATATTGAGACCCATTTGCATTTACAAAAGGTTGGAGTTCGGCTAGCAGTATCCCGAAGAAGAATTTATGAAAAAATTCGAAAAGACTCTTAGTGATCTATGACCGATTTTTTTTTTTTGTGCTGGCTAATGAGCGGAATCAAATATTTTCTTTGGAGCCATTGATAAACGTTCTAGCGGGCACATGTCGAGTGATTAGCCAATCACAGAAAGCAAGTTTAGTATCGTGTTGTCATCGCCTTAAGCGTTCACTGTTTAGACGGCGTTTTACCACGATAACTCATTACAAAGTGGTGTGCCGCTCAGCTCCGAGAAAATATTTGTTTCCGCTTACTAGTGCTGGCCAATCAACATTTAGTTGAATAGTATTGGTTTTATACAAGCAAGGCGGCACATTTTACGAATTATTCAGCGCCAACTTTGATGAGACAATCATTTATAGATACCCTGGTATTTATATACGGGTTGTTTGCCTTACAACCGTGGACTACTGAACATAATAATGGATAATTTGGACGAAACAAACTAAAAACATTTATTCAATGCATACAATTTTAAGATTTTTAATTTTTTTGTCTACTTCAGACTTAACTGAAGTGGCTACTTCAGCCCTAACAATATTTCTGATTTCACCTTTAAGGTTGTTGATATCTTTCTTTATGTCTCCTTTCATATTTTTTATGTCTTCTTGGACTTTATTGATAGTAGTGTCAATATCGCGCAATACTGAAATCATTTCTTGTTGTGATTTTTGTTGTGTTTGTTGATTCAACTCAGTTAATTATTGAAGCTGTAAGAATAATCAAATAACACACAGATACATAGAGATCTGGACATAGAGACACAGGCACTTAGTGAGACAAGACACATAGAGAGACACAATAAATCTGATCTGTGCGACATGGCTCACGCCTTCGTTCTTCATTCGATACAGTACAACGAATGAAACGTTTAGGACTAGGTCGTGCATTTTGATATTTTATAATACTGTTACAAGACAAATTATAACATTTTAACATATCCAAAAACAAATATTTTTAACAATTATTTATAAAAAAGTTAAAGAGAATATTCCTATACTCAAATCGGCGAAAAGATATAGTTATAAATCATCGTAGGGCGTATACATGTGCTTAGAAGCTCGGGTTTACACAAAATTTCGAATACGTATTGTTAGTTGCATAGACGTGGTTGCCGATTTTACCAACACTAAATTCGTCAGTGTGACACAGACTTGTTCCGATACTGGTAGTTTTCAAAACAGCCAATTGCAAGCTACTATTTAAATGTCCCGGGCAAAAGTGGGCGGTTTTATTACTATATCTGTTCGCCGTTGTGACTATAGTACATATTTCATTCGTCAACAAATACTGGATCAAGTATGGAGCGAAGCTGTAAGTTATGTTACCCAGATCATTGGTCATAAATAACATAAAAGACATGAACACTGAAGAGTGATTTACTTTGGTAGTTCTTATTTCTGCCTCACTATGACTTCGTCTCCTGTTAGTACTAACCATACTGCGAGTAACTCTAGAATTACAAGGTGGCTGCTCTGGATCATCCATCTTTATAAAAATCTAAAACATAATGAAAGATCAAAATTATAAAGAATAGATACTCTACAGTCCTATATACTAGTTATAAACAGAATTTAATCTATAGGTAAATACATATTTTAAGTTGTTAAAAGCATGTAAATATAATTGAAATTGTATGTTCAAAATATTTTTACTTTACTTCCTGCTTGTAACATCCCTTTTTCGCTACATTTTCTTTTATCAAAATCTCATAGCACACTTGACAACTTTTTTTAAATGAACAGTTGTTTTAATAATATTTTATTTTCAATAGAAAAATTTCCGCCTCCTTATACATATATTATTTTAAAGAATGAATTTAAAACAAAATCCAGAAAGAGTGAAGTTATCAAAACCTTGGGGGCCCTTTTTAACCAAAAATAATATCACATTTTTAATATGGGAGAAAAAACTTTCTTTTCAGCCTGGGTCTACCGATTACCGATCGGCCGCTCTACCAACTTAGCAACTTATCAATGAAGAATATCCAAAATTCCTAAAAAGTTTGCTTTGGCAATAAAATAGACCAATTAATTGGAAAAAATAAAATAAAAAAATACTTTGGATAAATAAATGTATGTTATAACTAACTTAAAACATTAAAAACATTTTTTTTCAATATTTTTATAACTCACTCCATGAAGGGGGAATAACAAATGTCAAAATTGACAGAAAAGTTTAATTTACATGATTTTACTCGTTTGTGTCAAATTAAATGTCAAATTTTTTTGTTGCAAACTGTGAATTTTAATTTTTATATTGTATCTTTCAGTTAAGGCGCGATTTTAATTTTTTATTGTTTTATTTTACACCAAATATATATGTAACATAGTCACGTGACTAGAGGCAAAAAACCATAGAGATAATAAGTATTTTTATAGTTAAAGCGGTCACCTGACAATAGGTAATTAATAAAAATTTTAAAAAAATTGAATAAAAATTTAATTAAAAAACAAGTTTTTCGTTTTTTAAAATTTTATTATAAGCTATCGGATACGTCTCGAGTGTTATATTTATTATTTATTTTGGAGAGAATAGTGTTATTTACTAAAAAGTCAAGACTAGAAGCAAGAAACGGTTAAGATAATTGATAAAAACTATATTTCAAAAACAAAAAAATTTACAACTAAAAGCGAGTGAGGCAATTTTTTACAGATGTCGTCATTATAACAAAGACGGTCACGTGACAGTTGGTAATTGGTGTGTCATTCATGAAAAATTTAGCTCAAAATTTAGAAGTTTTTTAGACATTATTTAATAAATATTGTTAAATTGCTAACTTTTAACGTAGTAACGACGAAATTAATTGGTAAAAACTAAGTTGCGAACTTAAATTTGAATTTTTACTGTTTTCGCGATATCATCTTTTTTGAAATGAACTGTACTTACTGAAATATCAATTTTTTGAAATGAAGTATACTACGTAAAAAATATTTATTTTGTTTATTATTATATGTTTTTATAGTTAAAAACATGATATTAGTTAGTTAATTAAACAAGAACAAGAAGTAATAATTAATAATTTAGCAGAAAATTTGCTTTTATTTTTACTAGCTGTATTGTTGGTTGCATAACGAAATTAAAATTTATTTATTTAGAACATTTTAACTGTGATTTAAAATTTTGGTAGTAACACATTAATAACAAAATAATTACAAAAATGTAAATTTAAGCGTAATATTAATGTTTTCTTACTTATTTTTTAAATTTTTGTATAAAAATTTGACAGCGCCTCTAGCGGCAGAACAAGAACTAATCATAAATAATATTTTTTACAGGAAACTTTAGCGTATTGCTAGTTGCATAACGAAATTATATTTTATTTATTTAAAACATTTTAACTGTAATTTAAAATTTTGTTAATAACAGAATAACTGTTTAAGTAATTACAAAAATTATAATTTTAATAGTAATATTAATATCTTTTATTTTATTTTTAAAAAAATTTGACAGCGCCTCTAGTGGCCAGTAGCTGCACTTGGGAATTTCTCCAGTTTCCTGTAATTTTTTGCCCCACCTATTTACATTTAACTGTATAAAACCGTTAAGCCGCCTCGCCGTGCAGCTCTCCTCTCATCACCCAAAAATAGTCGCGTTCGTTCGCTCTAAAATTCGCCGCATTTTCTCTAAATTCTCTGTGTATTGTGTGTGTTATCAGTGTGTGCACTTTCCATGGCATCCCGATCGAAAAAGAGCTCGACGCCGGCATCACAATCGGTGCCGGTGCGTCCCTCTAGCCCTCTCAGCCCCACGCGGCACTCCCGCATGCAGGAGAAAGCCGACTTACAAAACCTCAACGACCGGCTGGCATGCTACATCGAACGGGTTAGATACCTGGAGGGCGAAAACAGCAGACTCACCAGGGAAGTACAGAAGACCCAGGAGACGGTCACCAGACAGGTCACTGATATCAAATCGATGTACGATAATGAGCTCACAGAGGCGCGAAAACTCCTAGATGAGACCTTCAGGGAGAAGGCTAGGTTGGAGATTGACACCAAGAGGCTGTGGGACGAAAACGCCGAGCTCAAAGCTGATTTAGCAAAGAAGAATAAGGACCTGGTGCTGGCAGAGAATTCAGCGAGGATATGGGAGACAAGATGCAACGAATTGCAGATACAGTATAACCAAGCAAACACCGATGCCAAAAAGGCTATAGGTGACCTTAAAGACCTGGAGAAAGAGAGAGATAAATTGAAAAAGCAAGTTGATCAATTAAGAAAACAACTCGAAGAAGAGGCCTTAGCTAGAGTCGACATGGAAAATCACAATCAGACTTTAAGAGAAGAACTTGCATTCAAGGATCAGGTAGGATTTAATCAGGAGTTGCACCTGTTTTTATTTTTCTTCTGTTGGTACAAATTCCGGTAAAAACTGTGTCACAGTTTGTGTGGTTCAAAGCCAAAAGTTCATTCTGTGACATTCTGTAGTTGGTACCACTGATTTTCTTCCCTTAGATAACGCCAGATTTGTTGATAAAACATTTTTTATTGGTAGCGTGGGTCTATTTTTGTAACCCCACGAAGAAGGCTGGTACGTGACGTCACTTTACGGTCGATGATGCAATGATGTCATCGTTTATTTTTATTTTGTTGGTACACCCCACACGTGAATTTCCGATAATAGATTTAATTTGTAAAGGAAGTAATAACTGATAAGATAATTTTTTTGTGGCTTTGGGATTGAGTAATTATTGCACCGGTGTTGGTAGGTTGGTACCCTTGATTTGACTTTTTTGTATAATTTGATGGATTTATTTGAATTATGGTTCAAGGTTAGAAATAAAACCAAAAAGGAATTACCAACAAGGGCACACCTACGTATCTAACACCTTGGAGCACTGTTGCCACAATTTATAAACAAAAATTTTGAAATTTTTTTCCAGCGATGACATCATACACAAATATTTGATTTAGAATTCTATTTTTTACATTCTAGGACATTCATTTCGTGGATTATACAACGAAAGTGATAAGAATTAATTTCAATGTCAATATTGCGACAATTTATTTATTTGTTTGAATAGGTTTGTAAGCTTTTTTTTTCGGGGAAATTGATAAATACCAGTCGCGTGCATTTCTTGTTTTTTTCATCGATTTCTATTTAAAAATGATGTCACAGACGACCATAAAATATGAGAAACGTCAAGGTTTTGTTTTGACCTAATTTACTATTTAAACTCAATTCTGATTATTTTTAAAACTTATGAATAAGTTGGCAACTATGTCTAACTATACAGGAAGGCCTTGAAATATGTAATCAAGAATTTACAGACAGATGTAGGTTAGTGTGATTTTAGTTAGGTCATGTTGGCAGCAATTATAAATGACACTCACCTCAAAAAAAGTTGGCATTTGTTTTTTTTTTGTGTTTAAATTGTGTCATTAATTTTCTTTTTACAAACATCAATTTTAGACAGTTTTATTTTTTATAGATTGGCAACAGTTTCAAACCGAAATACGTCAAAAATGCGGTTTGACAGAAATTTAAGAGAAATTTGTTTTTTTAACAATTATTTGCAACGTTTATTTAATTTTTTTTCTCATTTTTCATAATTAATTATCATAAGTTGGCAACACTTCCAAATGACAAGTTACGTCAAACTTGTAAAAATTTATTTAAATATGTTTTTTCTCTTTTTTCGGTTAAGTTGGTAACAGTTCATTTAATAATTACGTCACCCAAATGTCAGATGTTCCGAAAATATAGTTCGTTTTTTTTTAATACCCTTGTCTGTCTCTGTTCAACACATTATGTATATAACATAGCATCATATATGTTGAAAAGGGACAGACAACGGCATTATAAATAAATAAAAAATGGAGTATAAATATTTTGAATTTTTTATAGAAAAATAAATCTTGAAACAGAAGAAGTTTGTAATTTTTGGACCTTTTAGTCCACTTTTTTGTTTTATTTTTTTTATTAAGTTGGCAACGCTTAAAGTGAAGTTTAGAAACGTCAAAAATTGCATTTTTAGGTCAATTTTGGTGGTTCAATTTTTAAGTTGGCACTTGTGGTTGGTTTCCTTTATTCAAATGTCAAAATATAAGAAAAATGAATATTCTGAGTTATTTATTTCTATTGACGTTTTTATTTTATCATAGGTTGGCAACAATTTCAAATAACAGTGTTGGAAAAAAATATGAAATAATGGCCTTGAAGAAACAGATGAGATTTGGTCATTTTGGCCTATTTTTTCGTTTTATTTTTTATTGGATTGACAGAAACTTGAAATAAAGTTAAAAAACGGAAAAAATGCAATTTTAGAGCTTTTTTTTTTCAGTTGGCATTTGTGGTCGGTTTACGTTATTTATATCTCAAAATATGTATAAGGAAGATGAATATTCTGAATCATTTATTTCTATTGACGTTTTGTTATATCATAGGTTGGCAACAGTTTCAAATGACAGTTACAACAAAAATGATGAAAAAACGGCCTTGAAATAAAAAAAATGGTAATTTTTAGTCGTTTTAGTCCATATTTTTTGTCTTGTTTTTTATTAGGTTGGCAACAACTTTAAATAAAATTTTTAAACGGAAATAATCGTATTTATGAGGCAATTTTCGTCTCTTAATTTTTAAGTTGGCACTTGTGTCCGATTCACGTTATTCAAATGTCAAAATATAAGAAAAATGAATATTCTGAGTCACAGTTATTTCTATTGATGATTGTATTTTGTTATTATACGTTGGCAACAGTTGCTAATAAAAAACGGCCTTGAAACATTTGGAATTAGTAATTTTTGGTCATTTTAGCTTACTTTTTCGTTTTATTTTTTATTGGTTTGGCAACAACTTCAAATAAATTTTAAAAACTGCAAAAATTGCATTTTTAGGGTAATGTTGGTGTGTTCTAAGTTTCAAGTTGGCATTTGTGGACGATTTCGGTTATTCAAATGTCAAAATATAAAGAAAATGAATATTCTGAGCCAATTATTTCTATTGACGTTTGTATTTTGTTATCATAGGTTGGCAACAGTTTCAAATGACAGTTACTCCAAAAAATGATGAAAAAGACAGTCTTCAAACAAAAAAAAATGGAAATTTTTAATCGTTTTAGTGTACTCTTTTGTTTTGTTTTTTACTAAGTTGGCAACAACTTGAAATTAAGTTTTTAAACGGCAATAATTGCATTTTTTGGGTCAATTTGGTTTTTTAATTTTTAAGTTGGCATTATAAGAAAAATGAATATTCTAAGTTATTCATTTCTATTGATGTTTGAATTTCGTTATTATAAGTTGGCAACAGTTTCAAATGACAGTTACAGAAAAATTATTACAAATTGACCTCTAAATGGCAGAAATATGTAATATTTAGATATTTTTTTTGTTCACTTTTTTCCTTTTATTTTTTATTGGGTTGGTAACTACTCGAGGTACAGTTTAGAAACGTCAAAAATTCTTTTTTTATGGCTATTTTCGTTATTTTAATTCTTAGGTTGGTACTAGTGTTTGGCGTCGTTATTCAAATGTTAGAATATAAGTAAAATAAATATTCTGAGACATTCATTTCTGTTAATGAAAATATAACGTTTTGATTTTGTTCTTATAAGTTGGCAATAGTTTCAAATCAAGTTATGGGGGAAAAAGTCATAAAAAACGGCTTTAAAACAGAAGGAATTTGTAATATTTAGTCATGTTAGTCCACTATTTTCGTTTTATTTTTTATTAGGTTGGCAACAACTTGAAGTGAAGTTTCAAAACGTCAAAAATTACATTTTTAGGGCAATGTTAGTGGTTCAATTTTTAAGTTGGCACTTGTGGTCGGTTTCATTTATTCAAATGTCAAAATATAAGAAACACGAATATTCTGAGTTATTTATTTCTATTGACGTTTGTATTTTATCATAGGTTGGCAACAATTTCAAATGACAGTTATACAAAAATTAAAACAGAATAGCCTTGAAATGACACAAATTTGTAATTTCTGGTCATTTTAGTCGACTTTTGTCGTTTTATTTTTTATTAAATTAACAACAAGTTGAAGTGGAGTGTAGAGACGGTCAAATATTATATTTTTATAGCAATTTTCGTCATTTTCGTTCTTATGTTGGCACTTGTGTTCGGGATCCGTTATCCAAATGTCAAAATGTAAAGAAAATGAATATTGTTAGGCTAAGTTGGCAACAGTGTCAAATGACAGTTATAGAAAAATTATTACAGAATAGCCTCAAAATGACAGAAACTTGTAATTTTTGGTTATTTTCGTCCACTTTTTTATTTTTATTTTTTATTAGGTAGGTAACTACTGAATGTACAGTTTAGAAACGTCAAAAATTGCTTTTTTATGACAATTTTCGTTATTCTAACTTTTTAGGTTGGTACTAGTGTTTGGCGTCCGTTATTCAAATGTCAAAATATAAGTAAAATAAATATTCTGAGTCATTTATTTCTATTGACGTTTGAATTTTGTAATCATAGGTTGGCAACATTTTCAAATGACAGAAATGACAGAATTGCCATGAAATGGCAGAAATTTGTAATTTTTGTTTATTTTCGATCAGTTTTTTCGTTTTGTTTGTTATTACATTAACAACTACTCGATATTTTAATTCTTACGAGAAAAATAAATATTCTGAGTCATTATTTCTATTGACGTTTGTATTTTATTTTCATAGGTTGGTAACAATTTCAAATGACAAGTTACGTCAAAAACTATAATTTTTTCTCAATTTTGCTGTTATATTATCTCTGAAATGTCGAAATATCTTTTTTCCTTCTTTCAGGTGTTCCAGAAAGAATTGGTCGACACTCGTACTCGCCGTCAAGTGGAAATCAGCGAAATCGATGGCCGTCTTGCTGAAAAATACGAAACAAAACTCCAGGAAGCCCTCCAGGATCTTCGCGACCAATACGAAGGTCAAATGGCAAATAATCGTCAAGAAATCGAAGCACTTTATGAGAATAAAATCAAAAACTTACAAGCTGCCGCCAACCGGCACTCCTCAGCTGCAGGAAATGCTCTTGATGAACTGCGCCAGGTCCGGACTCGTATCGACACTCTAAGTTCACGAATTTCCGAACTTGAAGGCGAGAATTCCTCTTTGCAGAATCGATGCCGTGACCTGGAGAAGCTCCTTGAGAACGAGCGGATGCGTCATGCTGAAGATCTCGCCGCTCTCGAAAATGATCTGGCAAGACTTCGTGAAGAAATGGCTAATCAACTTCAAGAGTATCAAGATTTGATGGATATCAAAGTCTCATTAGATGTGGAAATTGCAGCTTATAGAAAACTCCTTGAAAGTGAAGAAACTAGATTAAATATCACTCCACATGGTTCACCTGAACTACACCAGGTAGCACGAGGGAGTTCCCAGAGGAGGACTCCAGTTCGTGCAGGTGCTAAACGTAAAAGAACCCTTCTGGAAGAGAGTCACGAACAGAGTTTAAGCGATTTCAGTGTGAATAGTTCGTCGAAAGGTGATATTGAAGTTGCTGAGGTAGATGCTGAGGGGAAATATGTTAAATTACATAATAAAAGTAATCAAGAGATTTCTATTGGAGGATGGACAATTGTACGAAAAGCAGGCGATAATGAGACACTTTTTAAGTTTCATAGATCAGTTAAAATTGAACCAAATGGTTATGTAACTGTATGGTCATCTGATCAAAATAAAGAACATGAACCACCAACAAATCTTGTTATGAAAGGACAAAAATGGCGGATTGCTGATAATATGACAACAACTGTTTTTAATAATAATGGAGATGAAGTTGCGGTTTCTGAAAGGTTAGTGCATTCTTCTGGATTTTCTAGATTTTTTAGACGGTAAATTTATTTTTTTTTAAATAAAATAAAAGGGTTGAGGGTGAGAATAACACGAATTTTGTAAGTGCACCTATTAGTAAGACAGAGGAAAAGATTTGGTTTCTGAGTATATTCCGAATCTTGGTTGCTATAGTAACCAGTAAAATCACAGGGTTTCTATAGAAACAGGTGCGGGGAGAAAAACTAATTAAATATTTTTTTAATTACAATTAACTAGTCAAAAATATACAAACAAAGTGTTGTAAAAAGTCTAAACCCACTTGGGATTTTTGAGGTTAAAATAAACTTAGAATTCCCGCCAAAACAATGACGTTTAGTTCTTTTTTATTTATGGTTTATGTTGGTATTACAATCGTCAAATTCTGCATATTTTATTCAAAAATTTATGCATTTTTTTTCTAAATTGGGACTTTTTTTTGTTATCAGGTTGGCACTTCAGATATACAAATATCAAAATTCATTCATTTACCATAAGTTGGTAACAGCTGAAAATTGAATTTTTTGCTAAATTATCTGACTGAGCACAGAAAAACAACTCATTTTTGTTTTTTAGGTTGGTAGTTGTTACAAATACTGCATTTTTATTGGAATTTTAGTTATTTTAATTCTTAGGTTGGTGCTTATGAGGTAATACTAAAAATTCAAAAATACATCAAATATTTTTTACATTTAAAAAGTGGCATTTTAGTCACTAACTCACTAGTAGGTTGGCAACAGTTCTAAATGATAACTATGAAAAAAAAGAAAATTTTATAATTTTTGTATTTATATTGGTACTTATGACATTGAAATGTCAAAAATACATGAAAAAATGTTTTTTTTGCAAATTTAAAGAAATAGGTTAATATGAGCCAATTTTAGTTTCTAAAGTTGCCAAAAGTTTCAATTAGCAGTTGACATGAAAATTATAACAAAATGGCATCTCTACTGTAGCTATTTTTTAAATTGTGTTTAAGAAACGAAATTTTTTGTTATTATAAGTTGGCAACAGATTCAAATGTGAAATGACGTCAGAATTGTTCGTTTTCTGTGTTAAAATTATAGAAAACAAAAAAATTTAATACTCAATTTTTATTTTTTAGGTTGGCAACACTTTTAAATAACGATTACGTCACAAGTGTCACAAAATGACATTATTATTTGGTTTCTTTGTTGGATTGTTGCCAATAAAAAGGGGAAAAAATTGAACTGTAGTTTTGAGGTTGGTACATGTGGCATTAAAATGTCAAAATTTGAGGTTAAATATCTCATCAAAAGAAAAATGTTTTGCATGTCATAGGTTGGCAATAGTTTCAAATGACACTTATGTAAAATATATCTCAAAAACAAAGAGATATTCGTTATTTAATTTACAGTTTTTTCTTATTTTAGTTGTCAAGTTGGCATTTAAGTTAAAAACAAAAATTTACTGAAGTGAAAATTTTAGTTTTCATAGGTTGGCAACAGTTTTAATGTTGTAACAGCGAAAATCTAAATTTGTGTTTTTTACTTTATTATAGTTCTTATGTTGGCACTTATAGTGTTAAATATGTTTAAATTTTTTTACAAATTTTGATAATTGTGGTTGCTTTTTAAGTTGGTAATAGTTTCAAAAAATAATGACGTCACCATTTTGATATTTAATGATTTTTTATTGAATAATTATTTTAGAAACGTCAACGAAACATGAAAAAATTGCAATTTTATTAAATTTTAGGTTGGTAACACTGTTAACGTTATAGAAATGTCAAAAAATTTACAAAAACAAATATTCTAAGTCATTCATATCTATTTTAATTTCTAATAGGTATTGGCGCCTTCTAGTTTCTTATTTTAACTTCAAAATTCTGAAATTGCTGTAATTAAATATTTTTCTTGGACACTCTATACTTTATATAATTTTTATATTTATCTAGTCAAAAAAAAAAAAAAATATTGAGTGTATATCGAGTCAAAACTGTTTATTTAATTATTTAGAAACCAAATCTGGCATTTAGTATAAACAAATAATTATTCAATGTAACCATACATATATCGTGTGCTCTTTTAAATTTAGCATGAAAGTCATCAGTGATGTGTCTTTTGGCGCCAAATTTAAAAGAGCGTCAATATTTAAGCTATTGCTAAGAAAAGTATGTTTTATATTTTGTATTAATATACTTAGTTTATAATTTTAACAATTTTATGGTATTTATCTCTATTGTCACATGAATAAACCTAGAAATATTTTGATTTGTTGTTTATTTTAACATTCACCACCTGATAACATGTTTTTCAGTGCTGGTGTCTGTGTTATAGTGTGACGTTGATTGTGTGTGTGATGGTGTTTTGTTTTTTGTAGAGTTAAAAGTCAGCTGTCAAGTTCGGTTTTAAGGCACAGAGAAATGGCAGGTGGTTTTCTTGGTTCGGAGGAGCTTCATCATCAATATGGGGATCCCCAAGGCGAGGAGAAGTGCAGATTAATGTAAGGTGGAAGGGGTAAAGTGGGTGTGGCTTTGGTTTTTGAGATTTTTATTTGACCAATAAGGTCAGATGAATGTGTCGAATGGAGCCGCCTCGTGTTTTATTTTAATAATAAGGAAAAAATGTCTTCATATTTCGAGTTATGTAAAAGATAGAGACTTTTATATATATATTTTTTAATTTATATATAAGTATTAAAAGAGTGAAATTTTAGGACTTCTTTAAATTTTTTTTTTACAAAGTTTGAAGGAGTTAATGAACTTCAGTCAAGAGTTTTTCTTTTATATTAAAAAACTAGCATTTTTTTATACCAAGGAATTGTATATTCTGGGTCTAGATGTATAAGTCTTTAAAAAAATCCTTTTGTATTTTTTTTGTGTTCAAATAAATACTTTAATCTAGGGATTTTTGGTTTTTCTTTTTTTACGATTTGTGCCTTACATTTTTTTTTATGTAGTTCTGCATGTTTTAAGCTTTAAGGTCAGTAATGTAGGGTTTAAAAATGTTTCACACAATTATTAAATTGGAATAAAGTATATTTTCACCAAATTTGTTTTATTCAGTTGGCTTGGCATGCATTCTTCGCCGCTGATGTCATTTACGTTTATTTATAAATGACGTAAGAGAGACATTGACATTTCATTCATTTTAAATTTATTAATGGAAATGAATAAATTGTGAATTAATAACCTTAAGGTGTTGCATAATAAATTACAGTTTCCTGTAATTTGACACATGTGACGTCATCGTAAAATTCTCGAGAAATGGCCTAATTTCTAAATTTATCGATGAGTCATTGAATATACAGGATGGTTGAGTCACATGATAAATTACATATTTTTCAGGTGACGTAATCACGTGATTTACTGCTGATGTCATGAGCTAATAGGAAATACAGGGTGTTTGACTGTAATATGCTATAAATTCTTCAGTGACATCATCACGTGATTATTACTGACGTCACAATCACAAATGACGTCATCACAAGACTTGAATACTGATGACGTCATTGCAGAACAAAATAAAACTTGTTAGTTGGTAACCCTGGTAAATCTAATTAATGTAAAATTTTCACAATTTATACTTCATTTTATTAATAACAGGATTGTTTAGTGTTTTTTTTAAATAAATGACAAATATTAAGTTATGTAACCACAATTACACTAGTGTATCACTAGTTGCCTACATCTTTCGCATTATTACAGTGGCAACTCGTTGACTGGAAATTAGGGATGTTTACTTGTTTGATTATAATCCTTAAGTTTCCTAAAAGAAGAAATCGCAATTCAAGAAATTCCTTTAGAGTTTTGACAAGTGACATCTCCGCCCATTCATATGATCCTGATACAAATCTAATTTTTCCCCTAAAATTTTATTACAATTTCATGGGTTCTTAAAATCAAGGATGTATCAGGATCACATAATGTATGAGAAGGTATTTTTAATGACAGATGCAACTAAAGATCTTCTTACATTCCTATGATCTTGATACAAATCTAATTTTTCTCCGAAAATCTTTAAAATCAGGTTTGTATCAGGATTACATAATGTGTGAGGAAGTATTCCAACGTCAGGAGCAACTAAAGATCTCTTCGCATTCCTATGATCCTCATATAATCCTAATTTTTCTCCAAAATTTACTTAGTTTTATGAATCCTTAAAATCAAGTTTGTATCAGGATCACATAATGTATGAGGAGGTCTTTTCAGCGTCAGAAGCAATTTAAAATCTCCTCGCATTCATATGATCCTGATACGAATCTAATTTTTCATCAAAACTTTTGTTATAATTTTATAAAATCGAGTTTGTATTAGAATCACATAATGTGTAAGGAGGTATTTTTAACATCAAGAACAATTAAAGATCTTCTCGTATTCCTATGATCCTCATATAATCCTAATTTTTCTCCAAAATTTACTTAGTTTTATGAATCCTTAAAATCAAGTTTGTATCAGGATCACATAATGTTCAAGGAGATATTTTCAACGTCAGAAGCAGTTTATTAAGATCTCCTCGCATTCATATGATCCTGACACGAGTCTAATTTTTCTCCTAAATTTTTGTTATAATTTTATAAATTATTAAAATTGAGTTTGTGTCAGGGTCACATAATGTATAAGGAAGTATTTTCAATCAGGAGAAATTAAAGATCTCCTCGCATTCATATGATCCTAATACAAACTTAATTTTTCTCCAAAATTTAGTTACAGTTTTATGAATTTTAAAGGATTCAAAAGAAAAATTAGATTCGTATCAGGATCATATGAATGCGAGGAAATCTTTAGTTGCTCCTGACATTGAAAATATCTCCTCACACATTATGTGATCCTGATTGATACAAACTCAATTTTAAGAGTTTATGAAATTATAATAAAAATTTTGGTGAAAAAATTAGATTTGTATCAGGATCACATAATGTATTAGGAAGTATTTTCAATCAGGAGAAATTAAAGATCTCCTCACATTCATATGATCCTAATACAAACTTAATTTTTCTCCAAAATTTAGTTACAGTTTTATGAATTTTAAGGATTCAAATGAAAAATTAAATTCGTATCAGGATCATATGAATGCGAGGAGATCTTAATAAATTGCTTCTGACGTTGAAAAGACCTCCTCATACATTATGTGATCCTGATACAAACTTGATTTTAAGGATTTATGAAATTGTAGTTGCTTTAGTTGCTCCTGACATTGAAAATATCTCCACTCATTATGTGATCCTGATACAAACTTAATTTTAAAAATTTATAAAATTATAACAAAAATTTTGGATAAAAATTAGATTTGTATCAGGATCACATAATGTATGAGGAAGTATTTTCAATCAGGGGAAATTAAAGATCTCCTCGCATTCATATGATCCTGATACAAATTTTCATGAATCCATAAAAACAAGTTTGTATCAGGATCGTCATCGCCTACCTTATTTATTACTGATATCACAAAAGCAGGTATACCTACAGGGTGTTTTAAGAGTAATAAAACACTAAATATTGGAAAATTATTTATTTACTTTCTTATGTACATTAGGAAAAGATGATATATTGATCTTAACAACTCACTGAGTTTATTTTGAACTCACTTAGGATTAAAATAATTTAGAAATATAAATATACCTGAATATAATTCAGTCGTAAAATTGTACTCGTCGAAAATTAACATAAAAATAAAATGAAATGTGCATCCTTAGCTAAACTTGATACTTAATTTGGTTTAAAATTACGTTTTTTAAAACATGAACTGTAAAAATCAGTCAATTGTAGTAACTAAACGCCCTGAAAACTCCCCAAACTTACTTAATCCGTATATACAATATATTCAGGATCGGCGACTTCGACTTGTACAAATTGTGATTGCAACATTTGCATATTATTCGTATTTCTTCCCATATTATTCCTAGATCTAAAACAAAAATCCCTAAATTTGAAAATTCCCACCATTTCTTATTACCAACTTTGCTTTTGCATGTGTCAAAATATGACTTTTTAGGTTAGTTGATTGTGCAAATTTCTTATTACACCCGTCAAACGGACACACATATGGCCTATCCCCTGTATGTATCCTCACATGAGTCCTAAAACAACCCCAATAACTCTCTCACCCCTCAATTCACCGAACTAACCTTAAATTAAAATCAAGACTAAACCGTTTACCGCACCCTTCAAACGTGCACTGAAACGGCTTCTCCCCAGTGTGTACCAACTGATGGCGCTTTAATTTACTAGATTCTACAAAGGCTTTGCCACATTCGGCACACACATGAACACGAGGGCCATGCGTATGTAAATGTTTGCGCATTGCTGAATTATCACGGAACATTTTGTTGCAACCCTTGTGAGGACATGCTATAAAACAAATTTTAACAACACGAGGCGAAGCCGAACCACAAACCTATAGTGCGGTCGGTGGTGTCTTGATTTGGACGGCGGACCCGAGGACTCTTCAAGCCAGGACGAGCAAATTCGGCTAATTGCTTAGGATCAGAAAGGTCAAGACCAGGGATGCCATCCGCAGGAATTTTTTTTCCACTCATGTATTCCGCGTACTCGGGGTCAGGTTCCGGGTTCGATCCCTCATCTTAAAAATAAAAATGGCACTAAATATATCTCGCTTTTATATCAAAAACACTAATTTAGCACTTAATTATTGAATTAATAGTATTTTTCTAGTTCACGCTGTATATATTCATTTAGGGAATTTAGTTTGAGGGTTGGTAACAAAAAATGTCACTAGAATAGATGTTGAAAATAAAAAATCGAATTTTGGCCTAATTTTGCATCAAAACAACGTAAATTTGAATTGAAGTCATCTAAATGGGACTAATAGAAGTTCTCTGTTACTAAATTATTCAAATTTTGGTGTTTTTGTCGAGATTTGGGGCATTTTATTTGATTTCAAGGTCACTTATGTCATTCAGCTATTGAGCTTTGGGGGCTCCATTGGCTATTTTTGCTTCGTTTGGGGTTGCTGGGGGGTCAATTGCATGTTGTCAGGTATCTCATTTTGAGGATTTTTGAATTATTTCATTATTTTGTAAGATTTAGTGTGTTGTCCGCCATAACTCAATACGATCGGCCATGACAAAATATGGCAGAAAATGTCGTAATGGCGTTGGTTGTGTGTGTGTTTGGTGTATGGGTGTGCCCCCCGACTTACCATCGCTAGCCCCCGAGGCCCACATCGTAACGGAGAATTCGCCCTCCATGGTTTTGATCTGAACCTGTTTCTGCTCCCATTTGCGGGGCTTGGCGTCAACGTGGACGTCGCCCAAGAGCATTTCGTTGTCTCTGCGTGCGAGGATGCCGCGCGATTTAGCCGGCGAGCGGCGGCGCTTGGAGGGTCCCGGGGCCGCCTCCACATAGAGGTCGGCGGCATCGGGCACCGGGACGTCGTAGATATTCAGCGGATCGCCCGAATCGTCGATGATCTCCTCCTGCGCTTCGAGGATGATGTCGCGCCCCTCCAGGGACTGCATCGAGATCATCGGCTCGCCGCACTCGACGATGGTCTCCACCGTGTCGGAAATGTCCACGGGGATCGATTCGATCTCGACGCATTCCTGGATGTCGGGCTGGATCTCCACCTCGCACATTATGTTCGGCTGATGGTCCGCCATTGCAGCGCTCGCCCTTTGTTTATAAAAGATGGTCGCACCAAGATGGCTACTCACTGACACAACAACAATGGCGTCGATGGATACGGACACGACGGCCACAAACGCGCACCAAGACTTTGACGAAGAGTTTGGAAAAGAGCTGAGACACGAAACGGTGAAATTCAGCCCGTTTCGAAGAAAGGTAACGCGAGGAAGCCACGCCGGGACGTGTGTCGGAGATTGCGGGAGGATTCACGAACAAAAGCGACATCTAACGGACATATAACCAATTAACAGAATTCAGAATTACAACAAAATCTACAAAAATAGAAAAGTAACTAACTATTGAGCCTCCAGATCCAAGAATAAAAATTGCGAAGTACATCAAACACTCAAAAAGCTAAAATGTCTTGTCATTTTCACATTTTCAGACAAGAATTAAATTACAGGAAACTGTAAGTAGGTAATACAGATATCTACAACAAATACTGTTTTTGTTTTTTTAATTAGCAAAAATTTATTTAAAAGAAGAATAGAAAACCTAAATTTCCCCTCTTTCTACCTTATCCAAAAAGCCTTTACACGACCTCATACACTGTTGATAACATTTTTCAAAACCTTCCGACCCTGAATCCTACAATTCAAAAATATAATCATTAATCACTCAGAATCTTAAATAGTTACATAATAAGGATCCCTAATAATGTTATCTCCTTCAGGATCAAAATCCCCCAACAACAAAATCTTTGCTTTACTTGTTGGCGGTGCATCGCCCTTCAATGCCGAAATGTTATTCTTATCCATTCCAAAAATATAATCAAACTCATTATAATCTTCTGGACATATCTACAAACTAAAAATAGAGCCAAAAAGGCCGAAATTTTATGATTTTAAGTACCTGACGAGCTGTGTTATTGTACTCAATGTTATGCTTCTTTAGAGTAGCTCTAGCACGTGAATCAGGTAAATTACCAGAATGCCAACCCCCTAGGCCTGCACTGTCCACTTTCCAAGCATTAATGACCCCCCTTTCTTTGATTAAATGCAAAAAAACTGCCTCGGCTATGGGGGACCGACAAATGTTACCTGATATCAATTCAAATTAAAAATTTTGATTATGAATTAAAGGATATTTACCAAGACACACAAAGAGAGCTCCTTTAGGATTTGCCATTCTTTGAATTAATTGTTAAATGTAAAAACAAATCTGAATGAAAAAGTGAGGTTAGCTGTCAATAGTGTCAATTTGTTAACTAGGTTAATCAAACGACGAACTGGTTTAATAATTGACATTTATTCCTAAAATTTAGGCTTAATTGTGGTTTCTTTATTAATTAAATAGGTAATTAACATTGAAAATTACGTGAAGATTACATATTTTGCAGGTATTTTACAATAAAGTAATAAAATCAGCAGATATTACGACTACTCGGTTAGTCACAACATTGTCTGGTTTCATAAATAACACTTTTCCAGGGAAAACGGTAGGGAGACCTCTGTAGCAATTTGAGCACTGTGCCAATAGGAAGCCATTTTGACGTTTAAAATGTCAGTTTAACATTCAGTAAGCTTTTTCCGCCCCTACTTAGACGTATTTAACATTGACATGACTTATTTTTACACAGTATTTTATTTAATTTACGAAAGATTTAATACAAAACAAGACACCACTATGTCACAGCTCACATTTTTTGTTTCGGACGCACCTTACCAGTAAAAATACTTCTCGTTTTTTGCTGATTATTACTTACGCAATGTATTTCCTTCCATTCTGATTCCAATCGAACCCAAAGCCCCCCTAAATCACAAAATACAAACTCCCCTATTTTTATTTATTATTTTTTTACCTATAGGGGTAACATTCCTCGAAAATTTCCCTTTCGTTGATCCTTCAGCAATACTTGCCGTTTTCCGATTCAACATCGCTGTTATTTCCTTAACAGCATTCTCTTCAAACGCCCGTTGTATATCTTGATTACTTCTCGCTGATAAATTATGTTGCCACAATCGACTCTCCCTTTTTCCCCTCTTCTTTCTCAAACACTACTCAAACAAATAACCCCGCCTTAAACTCCACCCACTTACCTTTTGTGGCATCGGTGGCGGATTACTCTCTTCACTTCCTTCACTTTCATCACCACTTTCGTCACTCTCCTCATCACTCTCATCACTACCTTCACTCGACTCCTCAACTTCTTGGACCTCCCCACGACTTGCAAACTGTCCCAACAAGCCTAATTTCGGTCGAGGCGGTACTATCTGAAACCCCTCCCACCAGAAATTCTCTTTACAAACCAAACGTTTCGTATCACCACCTGATTGTTCACGTGCAACCAATCGAGTTAAACGTTCCGGAAACATCAACTGTGGAGGCTCTTCCTCAATTAATCCCCGAAATGTTTCAAGAAGATTCAAAATGGCGGAATCTCGTACATCTTTTGCACATACTGTATGTTCACGGAATTGACAACCAGAATAATCATTTAATAACTGAAATCTATAAGCTCTCTCGCCACAACAAGGGTACCTCCCGACTGGCAAGGGAGCTTTTTGTGCATCAACTGTGAAGTATTGTGGAGGATCAGGATGAAGCCGACACCATCCGATTTGATGTGCGGGAAAAAATCGTTTACAAGCCAAACAATACAAAAAATGTGCATCACTCCATAATCTCCAATAGACTTTCCGCCATGTTTTTAAATTCTTGTGTAGTTTTACAATATAGTCGTTGATATTCCATGATGGGTCACGTACATGTGCACTTAAAACAGATCCATCACATTGTAATTGCATACAAGAGGACACACAAGGAACTCTACGAGATATGGCCGGCCCAACTAATTGCTGGCACCGCCCACAACGATACACGTGAGCCAGTGAGGACCAATGACCGCGCATACTCTCCGGTTCGGGCTCCACCAACGATTCGATAAGTTTCGTATAGATACGTGATTGGATCTTATCTTTGCGATCTTTAATAGCTTCCACTTCGCTATTGGTGTACATTGCGGCAAGGCGTGTCAGAATTGAATCATTGAGACATGATAGGTTAGTTGAAGTGCGGAGGATTTCATTCATGTGTTCATGACAGTATAAAAGACAATCGTTTTGTAAAGGTTCCATTTGAAGGAAAGCAGCTGAAACGAGGATTGGGATAACACATTGAGGATCTAATTGAGGCCAGTCTTCTTCAAGAAGAGACTCTTTTTTAACCCATTTCATCAGCCATTCGAAAATACCAATATCACAGTGGACTGAAATGTCCATGTCTTCAAGTCGTTGGCCGGTTGTTACTTCAGCAAAGTAACCCATTTTTTCAATTAGGAGATTTTGGTTGCAGACGAAGTCTTTTTTCAGGTTTTTTAGTTCGTCACAGACGTGGATTTCTACCTCAGAGCTAATGAAATCAAGTAAATTATCATAAAGATAGGCAACCAACAATACAATTTTTCCTCGAAAATACTTACTCTGTCTTAACAACTGTGCTTTTATTAGCTTCTCCATTTTTCTTTTTCACAACTGACGTTGACGAAACTGCAGTTTGACTCACTTTTTCCACTAAAAATTTTAATTTTTTAGTTTTAGTACCAGAGAAAAACCAGCAAATCTATGATTGGTTAGCTTTCGACATGAACCAATCAGAAACGAGTATTTCAAAACGTTGGAGATTTATGATTGGTTAATTCGTATAAGTGAACCAATCACTTACTGGTTGCTCTCTGGTACAAAAATGGACTATACCTGAAGGTACTTTCACGGTACTATTCCTCCTGGACGTTTGTTGGCTCGAAGAAGGAACTAAATAGGGCAAAACCGAGTCTAGTAGACCTTCAGACAGCACTTCGCTTAGCTTTCTTTTAACCGGATCAGAGCTGTCGGACGAAGTAGAAGTATCACTCCTGCGTCTTGTCACATCTAATTGAAACGAATTACAAAAATTAGGCTTAATTTTGCGTTTATTACCACGTTTTTCGTCAGTTTTTTGTCTTGTTTCAGTATCACTATCTTTGGCTTTGACTAATTCATTTTCTTTCAATTTTAACCAGTCAACAGCTTCATTCATTCCATTAGCTGCAAGAATATTCTCTAGACTGTCATGAACCTGCAAAAATACGCTTTTCTAGGCAAAATTTTAATCTAATTAAGTGAGTACCTGATAGGCGGTCTTCAGGAAGTCTAAAAACTCCTTTATTGTAATTTCTGAACACGTTGATTTTGTTGGCAATGAAACGGCTTTTTCTTCCGTTCCTGACTCTGTTTCCATTGTTAATTTAATTGTAATTAATTTAATGGATTTTAAAGAAATTAAAACGAAATATTGATCAAACAAATTTCAAAAATCGAAATGTCAAAAGTAATTATTGCCAACATAACAAACCGAAAAACACCAAATTCAAAATGGCAGTAAAAGTGACAAAAATATGTGCTAAAAACAGTAAAAGCGACACTTACCTAGTCGTAATGATTAGTTACGATTAATTATAGATAATTTGTGTATTTTTTGAAAAAAATAAATAGTAAAATCACACCAGAAAAGGCAACAATGGAAATAAGCAGCTATTTAGTGCCAACCTGGCAAAAATAAAATTCCCAAAAAATAGAAAACCACCTTTTATTGAATTAAAATTTTTACAGTCAATAAAACATGGTACTTAATCTAGAACTGCATCCTGTGAGGATACTGCGATGACCTCAAGCCAAACATAGCTGACAAATACGCCAACAAGACTTTCCTATCTGGATGTTTCTTGATAGCATCAAAGACCTGCTTATCCACAACTTTCTGATCAGCTTTCCTCTGATCGCTCACTTTATACGCCTCCTTTTTAGCCTGGAAGATATCCCCTTCTTCCTTCTTTGCCCTCTTGTCTCTCTGACGCCGGAAATACTCATCATTGATATTCTCCGGAATTTTCACTCCACTAACATCAATTTTGGTCTGAGTCGCAATCACATACCTCTGACTGATCCTTCTCAACGGACACGAATTGATTTTCATAGGCCCCGTCACGAGCAACAAACCCGAATACAGCTGTTTCAAAAACACCACACGTTTGCCTTTATGTGACCCCGCCAGGAGGATACACACAGTCCCTGGTGTGAGACTGGTGCGAATGTTGCGTTTGTGCTGCTTGAAAGTCGTCTTAGCTGGACGCTTCCGAATCTTATCCTGGGTGGGGTAGTAATTGCGACGCTTTTTCAAGAACACTTTACGTTCTTTCCCGTTTTTGTCACCACCAATTTCTTTTGTTACAAAAGTCGGCTTGGAAATCTTCTTCGTGGGCTTCACTTTCTTGCCCATAAACTTATAAAGAGCTTTCTTGTGGTACATGCGACTACGAGAAAATCGCATTACGCCGTTACCCAAATCATAGTTTCGGGGTTTTGACGACTTTTTCTTAGCGTCTGGTTTCTTCTCTTGCTTTGCACTCTTCGCAGTCGGTGCCATCTACAAAAATAAACACAAAAATTAGCCAACATGTGAGAGGTGAAAATTCGAGGTTATGTCAATAATTTAAGCTCAGATAAAGTTTTGTCGACACGGAATTATCAGAAGTGTCCTAAGGCTTAATAAATAACATCATTTTGAAGCATTTAGGCCGTTTCTTGGCGGTTTTAAATCGCTTTTTAGTACTTGCACACATAACCTTACTTTTTGCAAATTGTTAGAAATTTAGACAAAAATAAAGTTGTTTCGCCTCAAATTTAAAAGAAATGTCCGAAAGATTGATAAATAAGGTCTCTTTGAGGCCCAATAAACTGTTTTTTTGGTATTTCTAATGTTGACACACATAACCTCACTTTTTGTTTTTATGACGAAAAATAACACAAATATCACTCAAAATAAGTTGGAAACTGAACTGCAATTGTTATAAAACAAGTTTTTCAGTGAAAAATGGATTAAAAATTAGGGATGATTAAAGATTTTTGTAAAAATTGAACGGAAAGCACTCACCTTGACAGATGTTCACGACGAAAGGAGATGGCGCTGCGATTCTAGTGATTTTGTTACTACCAACCTAAAAATAGTTACTAAATTAGTTTTTTTTTGGAGGTATTTTGTTGATATTCCAACCATTACAATAACAATATAGATAATTCGGAAAAAAAAAGACAAAAACTGGGTTTTATAAATTTTTTATTTATATAACTACAGTTCTTATTTTTAACATACCTAATCTAATACTTTTTTCATCAGAAATTAAATATCAAGTTATAAAATTTATGATGAAACATTTCCTTTGCAGAAGCCAACCAAACAAAAAAAACATTGTTTCAGCCCCTATTTAAAAATACAACTATCACAATTAGAAAAAATTTCAACTCGTCACTCAGAGAACAAGAAAACCTTAAATATAAAATAAATGTGTTAAACTGTTACCGGTGCTTTATTTTTTTGAATATTTATAAAAAATTAATCATTTGTTGCTAATTTAATCGTCCCTTCCATAAACATTTTCATCAGAATAAGCAATGTATAAGAAAAAGTCCTCTTCGTGATGTTCCTAAAAATCCCCTAAATAAAGCCCTTCAAAACACCAGTGTTACCAACCTGATACAATGATCCCATTGTTGCCGACGTAGGCGGAATGACGTTATTTACAAAGAAAAACAGTGCATCCTCAGGCCTCAAATGAATCCTCTTCCTAATCAAAAAATAAAACTGTCCCACAGTCAAATCCGAAGGAACCAAATACTTTTTCTTATCCAAATCCCCAATTCGAGCTCGAGGGGCTTTCTCAACGATCACCTGTTATTACAAAACAATCACGTGACCTTGATACGCCATTTTGGTAGAAACAAAAACAAATGACGACATACGGTGAAATCAATAAAATAAGAGTAAAAACGCGCACAAGGAGCCCCCTTAAAGGGGCAAATAACGTCTTTAAATGAGTTTCTTTGTTTAGAATGAAATGACGTCGCAATACTTACAGGGACCCTATCAGGGTACTTCCTACGGATTTTCTCGCCCTCAGACTTTCTCTTCTCGAAGGGATGCTCTTCTTTGTATTGAAATTTCATCTTCTTGGGTTTTTACACAAAAATTTCGGAGTTTTTATGATGAGTTTCGTCAGATTCTTCACTTTTGCTTGTTATGACACAAAACAATCGATCGAATTAATTTCCGTCACTGCGTAACTCAAAACAACAACTGATAACAACAAAAATCAAATAAAATCGGTTATCAAGCAAAGAAAACATCAGATTTATCTCTTTTTAACCCAACAAGGTTAACAGTTTTTATCAGAAACTGATAATAAATCGGTTCTTTCAAAACAGCTGATCTGGTTTATACTTATACCAATTGCTGTTTTGACTAACGCTACGCGGGAAATTCAAACCGGCCCCTTCAAAATAATACAAATTAGTTTCTTGTGTACTTAGGAAATAGTTTTATTTAATTAAAACTGTCTCAAAAAAGCGTTTAAACAAATATGAAACAACCGTAATAGAAGCATTTATTGAGAAACTCGCTGAGACGCTATTTAAGGTTATGCAATGTAAGATGACCAGCAAAAACCACTAAATACTGAAAGAAGTTCCAAAAACCTGAAAAAATGATTAAATTTGAGTTTACACTTTGTTGGAACAACATTTTTGTTGATTTTATCTTTGAAAAGGCATTTTAATTAGTATCGCAATCTAGACTTTTTGTTATGTCAATGATATCCAAAAACGCATTTTAAAATCGAACTTCTGTACAAAAATGTACCTCTTGTTTGTGTTGTAACGATACATAATCGCTTTACTTAAAAAAGCAAGTTTAATTATAAAAAATCAGGTTTGCGTAACAAACTATCTATATTTTTTTAATTTTGTGATTCAGAACTGTCACGAGGACCTCTAGCGGCGAAAAACAAACTACAAACTAACCCTACTTTATTTGACATTTAAGTGCGTTTTAGATGTGAAAATGAGCCGATTTCAAATGAATGAGATGAAATGTTGCATTCCTGGTTGCAAAGCAAACCTTTCTGAGCCTCATTTGGCATATTACACCGTAAAGCCGCAATGGTTGAGCTCAATAATAATTCACATCTATACAAAAGAGGAAATTGCAGCAAACAAGAACTCTATAAGACTGAGAACAAACTTAATATGTGCTGTCCACTATTCATTATGTAACATTCGAGAATCATGCATTGAAAGCACTATAAATTTCCCTTATTTACGAATGTCAGTAAACAAAACCCCAACGAAATCAAAGTTTAAACGAAAAGCTGAGAAAGTTTGCCACGAGGTTCAGTTATATCAAAGCGATGAAATATCAGTAGGTCGTGAAGAGGAATTTCCTGTGTATCGCTCTGCAAAAGTGGGCACAATTCGTGAGAAAAAAGTGTCTTCACCGAAATACCCCCAATCTCGAGACCACAACTACGCCCTAACTGCCGATTACATAAATTTCATGAAGCACAACTACGAGAAAATCTGTAATGATAACGCTGAACTAACCCAGCGCCATCTCTCTGTCCTCAACACAAACAACTCTGAGGTAGTTCCCCCAAAATTTGATCCATCTCTCTACTTGCTGTTCCACAGATCAGCCGGTTAAAATGCATCAATCACGAGCTTCTTTGGACGCAACTTCATCTCGGCAAAAACCTACGTTCTGCCGTCGACAACGAGGCGATGCTGAAGTTCTACACTGGTTTTGCAGACCGAGAAAACTTCATGCGGTTTCTTGATAAAGTGCGTCCTTTGTACGTCGCAGCGTCGGATTTTCGCCCCCCTAACGTCGATATGTGCGAGCAAATTCTGATTGTGCTAACTCGACTACGCCTGAGGCTGTCACATCAGGATTTGTCGTATCGATGCGCGATTTCACTCGCGCAGATACACAAGATATGTGCGTTTTGGACTAAGCTGTTTAAGGGGATGTACGAGGCGAAGTCGAGAGGGAACAATCGAGTTATTATCGAACTTGTGGAGACTTTACTCGAATTGGATGTGCGGGATAAGATTTATGGCAGATGTAAGGCGCTTATTGAGATCTCGGAGAGTGGAAGTATCGGTTTTATGTCTGATTTGTTTTCAATTAAAGTTGATGATAAGTATATCATTGAGAAGTCTCCGAAAAATAAACATTGGAATGGTGAACCTGTAAAGAACTCACCGTTTGTACGTTTACCACTTCAGATTCATACACAAAGGATTTTGGGGTTTCTTAAAGGATTTCAAGTGTTGAAAGGAAGTTTTCCGAATTCAATTTGTAGTTTAGAACAGTTAAATACGTTATGGAAGATTTGTGGTGTTCTAGTTGATTATATGGGAAAACAAGCGAATTGTGATGAAAAAAATATTTAAATTATTTTTAATCAAAAAAAAGGATTATATAAATTACAATGTTAATATTTCATTTGCTTTCTCTTCTAGTAATTGTTCCATGCTATTAACGTGGATACACCAATCATTAAGTCTTTCAACCATTGAAGATATTTGAGAACGATCCAATACTCTAGGTTGGACCCAAGTCATGTTTACAGTACCTGCAACCTAAAAAAAACTTTCACCGCTACTGCGCATGTGTAATTCAATTCTGAACTGTTTGAACGCAAAACTCACCTGATCAATCGCCCCCTTGACCAATCCCTGTGACAACGCTTTCATAACCAAAACTTCAACTTCATTAACTGGAAGTTTAGTCTCTTTTGCAATTTCATTAAACGTTAATTGTCTATTATGTGAGGGTCTTTTAAACGTCATTTCCATGAGACACAACAGCGAGATTTTCTGTCTTAAAAATAATTCTTGTGCTGCTAAATCAGCAATAGCTCCCCAGTGAGGCTTCATCTGTTCATACTTATTGATATCTCCCGAATTGAACGCATATAAAAGCTCAACAAGCCATCCTGTTTCAGTTGATTTAAGTGTTTCAAGTACAGGATGAGCTAGTAACTCTCCCAGGTTGTAGACTCCTTCACCAAGCAGTGCTGCCAGTCCTAAGAAAAACGCATGTTGATGCTTGACTTCAGATGTGAGAGTTGCCAAGTCAATACAGCCTAAATACCGTAATGCTGTACGGTAATACTGGGCGTGGTCACCTTGAATTCTAGATAAATGTATAAGAGAGAAACATACACGTTTTTTTCTACTACCTGTAGTACTGTGACGCAAGGAGATAAAATCTGCCATGTACAGCTGTAACACCATCTGCGTTATCTAAAGTCGCCTCAACTTCTTCAATTATTTTCTTTGTAGCGTCTAAATCATTGAGTTTATCAAGCTGAATCTGACCGGCCAAAACTTTACATAAATTTTGAGCATCAGAGTTGATTTTTACTTTAGTTTCGGTTTTTTCGAGAAAAGTAATTGCTTCTTTAGGATCTTTAATTTGTTCAACGACAATTGCAGCAATTTCAACCAGAGACAAAGGGTTTATTCTGTTAAAATCAATGAAGGGTTAAAAGTGAGGTTATGTCACAAACAATGACTTACTTGTTTTCAAAAGTTTGAATAAAATTGTTGTACAGTTGAATTAAGTTATCTTCTTTCTGTAGCTCAGATTTTTTGATAAATTTAAGCAGTTTTAGGGTCAGTTGATGCCACAATCTTAAAATATAAATTTTGAGGTTAGATGTTTAAAATTTGTAAAACTTACTTTTTATTGTGAAGTTCTTCGATTTCTGCCCATTCTGTTGCTAAATCTTTGGGACTTTCTTTTTGTTTTCTTGAAAGAAAGTCATTTACGTTTGATTGTTGAACCGCGGTGGCCGCCATTTTTGTTTAAAAAATGAAATGTCATGAGTCATGTTACGAAGTCCGAAATACGCCAAATTCTAAAATCACGAATTATTAAAAAAACAATATTATTTAATAAAATAATCATAAAAAAACAGTAACGTGTTAAATTATTTATTTACACAATTGTCACAACAAACTTAACTCACTAAAATTCCCTAACTCGGGCCTTTACTCGAAAATCCTCGGCAGGATGTCGCCGCATCTTGCTGAAATTTTCAAAAATGCGAGTTTATCAGCTCTTGTTGGTCCTATATTTACAATAGCTACATCTTTGTTTTCATCACGTGCTTGTAAAATAATTCTATAACCAGAAAATACGCTTAAACTTGAGCCTAAAACTAGGACGGCACCACTGTTGGTAACATTCTCCCTGACTAGTTCAACTCGAGTTTTCGGTACATTATCACCGAAAAAAGTGATATCCGGTTTGAGGACACCTCCACACTCACAAAACGCCGGTTTAAAATTGATTATTTTCTCTTGTGGTATTTCAACATCTCCGTCCGGCCGTACCATTTGTGAGGTTTCACACAAATCTGGATTTAGTTCTTTTAGTTTTTCTTGGATTGCAACCCTGTCATAAGTGTTGCCACATGTTAAACAAATTACTCTAAATGCCGTCCCGTGTAGTTCTATAACATTTTTCGAGCCGGCTTTAAAATGCAAACTATCAACATTTTGGGTTATTATACACTGAATTTTGCCTACACTTTCCAATAATTGAAGTATATAGTGTGTTATATTTGGCTGGCTTTGGGAGAATTTCGGCCACCCTATATAATTCCGAGCCCAGTATCTTTGACGTACTTTTTCAGATTTGAGAAACTCCTGGTATTGAATAGGTTTATGGTTAGTTCGTGCGTATAAACCTACATCTTCAGACCGGTAATCAGGGATTCCTAAAAATGGGGCTCAAATCAGGGAGAAAAACAACTTTAAGTACCTGATTCTGTCGAAATTCCTGCTCCAGTCAAAACGGAGATATTTTCATGATTGTTTATGAAGGTTTTGAGTGATTCAATGTCGTTATTTAAGGCTGGGGAGTGTTTAGGGATGAAGTCACTAGAAGGGGGCACATTGACTCGTTTTAGTAAAAGAGGAAGTTGTTTTGTTAAATTTGACATTCCTTTGCCTTACACAGTCTAAATTTAATCAAAATACGCAAAAGAAACAAGCTGAAACACTTAAATAATACAGAAAATTGAAATTTTTTTGTAAATCAAAAAGTTTGGTTATGTAAATGTCAATTGTCAAATTAAACTTGCTCATGCGCACTCAAAACAATACAGTCATTTAGTAGTTACGTCATAAGCTATTACGCTTGCGTACCTCAATGCAGTCATTTAGTGTGACGTCACAAATGGAAGGAGTTATTTTAATACACAAAAATAAATTGTTGGTAGTACTGTATTTTCATTAATACGTTCTAATTTGAAGAACAACAATCAGAAATGTTATAATTGCGTTCATTACGTGAAAAATTGTCGTTCTGTTTATAACAAAAAATCTTGAAGCTGTAAATTTTGGCCGAGTTTCTAAAATCACTCTAATTTTTTTTTCAAAATTTTGATTTTGATTAAAACATTTTAAATTTCTTTGTATTATTTTCTGGATTTCTTCATTTTCATGGCATATAGAATCACATAAAAATATAATCCAGAAAATTAAAAACTGGAAAAAATTTGTTTGTATTAAATTTTTAAGCAGGGTTGGACTTACCCAAAAGAGTCCAATTATAAAAATTTGGGTCATTTTCTGAAAAATTACTAATCCTGTTTGTGAATCGTTGTTTTTGTCTTTTATGATTTTGTCTAGATAGAATATAGTTTTTAACGAATTATAAATAATATTTAAGAGAATTGTTCCTCCGAAAATCTCACAATATGTATCAACTGTTTTTTTTAAACAAATTTTTTTGAGTTTGATTTCGAGCAATTTTTGAGATTTCAGTGAGTATTTCAAGTGTTCATAGTTGAAAAAAATTATTTTGAGAACAATCAGAGAGAAAGATAAATAAAAAAATTGTGTAAAAATTTGAAGAAATTCGATAATATGAAAACGACTAAATTTATACAAAGTATAGATGTGATAACAAACAAAAAGAATTCCAAAAAAATTAAGAAAATAACAAAACTGTGTTACAATTAAAGTAATAAAAAGATTCTTTTTTTCAGAGTTAGTTAATCTAAATTTTTTTAATTTCTCAATCAAAACAAACCAAAATTTTCGTTTGAAAATCATCACAGAAATGAAAATATATAGAGTGTGGCTATAACGAACAACATCTGTGAGAGTCCATAGAAATATATGAACAGGTTTTAGACCGTCATCTATATTCTCCATCAAACGGAATTGAAAATCAGCAGTAATACCAACACAAAAAAATAAAAACACTAAAACAGTGTAGACTCTTTGCCAAAATGTTGGCTTGTAATTTTTGAGTGATTTAGGTGTGATTGCCAGACTTTGGCCAATTTTGAAAAATATTTTTATAATTTCTAGATCCATTACGAAAACAATATAACATCTAAACAGTTAATTTAGAAATGATTTATTAAATCGGTCTTGTTATGAATAAAATATCAAGTAAACAAAAATTCTGTTAAAAAATGTGTAAATGCGATTAAAATTAATTAGAAAAACAAATTAGAAATCAATTATTGACCTAATTGCTAAAAATAAAACAAAAATATTAGGTATTTTTCAAAACTTCTTGAAACGGCAATAATCTCCAAAAAATATATTCTTACCGATTTTTAATGTAACTGTTAATACAAAAAGGAGTCTTATCACTTTATTATCACAAAAAAACAACTAAAACGCCTGCAAAACACTCAAAACTGCAATTTAAGTAAATTTTTAAACTAGCTTGTCGGCCATTTTGTAGTTTATAAAAATGCCAGAATGGCCAACTTAACAAACTACAATAAAAAAATAATTTTACAAAAATAAACAGTAACACTTTGTAATGCAATAGTTGCCTTCAAAAAATCAAAAAAAAATTTTTCTGAAAAAATATTTCTTTTTTTAGAACAAATTGAATTTAATTAAACTCAAATTAGGTCAGAAATTTGGGTGCTGAATTGGTTAATACGACACCCAAATCGGTCTCTATTACAGACACAAAGTAAAAAAAAATAATTTTTTTCTATGAATTATTTTAGAAAAAGTTTAAAAAATTCTTGAGTTATTTAAAAAAAACCTGTAGGTAACTATATGGGTTACTTTTCAAAATTTGGATTGTTTTCCAATGTCTTTATTTAGTTTAATTTGAAGATTATTCAAAAAAAAAATAAACAGTGCCGGACTGAGATACTTGAGATTCACTGGGATATTCCTCAGACACTTTATAAATAATGAACCGCAGATTTAGATAAAAAAAAAGTTGGATCAATAAAAAATAATTTATTTGGACTATATACACCAGTAAATAACAATAAATAAATAATTAAATTTGTGTAAACAAAAATTGGATTTTGACACACATTATTAAGATAATAACGTAAATAAGTTGGTAGTACTGTATTTTGTACTACTCTGACTTAATTTGAATAACAACAATTTGTAATGTTACAATCGTGTTTATTATTGAGAATGTAGTAGATTTATCAATTGAAAAAAATCTTGAAGCTGAAAATTCTGGTCGAATATCTGAAATTACTTTAAAATGTTTTTCGAAATTTTTACTTTTTGAAAATAATTGTGAATTTTGTTGTATTATATTCCGAATTTCATCATTTTCGTCTGTTATAGAATCACATAGAAATATGATCCAAAAAATTAAAAACTGGAAAAAATCACTTGAAACTTAGGTTTTTATACAGAATCGGACTTACCCAAAACAGTCCTAAATAAGCAAGTTCGTTCACAAAGACAAAAATCGCAATTCGTACAAGTGGAACATCACTTGGCCACATTATTATCTGATCTAATTGTAACAGAGTTATCGTTGTATTATAAATTATATTCCAAAGAATTGTTCCTCCGAAAATTTCACCAAATGCATCAACAGCAATTTTTAAACGAATTTTTTCAATTTTGATTTGCCGCAATTTTAGTGTTTTTACTGAGTTTTTTAAGTGACGATACTCGAAGAAAATCATTTTGAGGAAAATTACAGAAAAAGATAAATAAAAAAATTGTATAAAATTTTGAAGGATTAGGATAATGTAGTAACGACTAAACATGTAGAAAGTGTCTTCAACATAATAAGAAACGTATAAAGTTCCGTATAAATTATAAAAATAACAAAAGTATGTAACAAGTAAAGTAGCAAAAAGATGTTTTGTTTCTGAAACACTTATTTTGGATTTTCTCAAATTTGTAATCAACACAAACCAAAATTTTCGTTTAAAAATCATTACAAAAATATAAACATACAGAGAATGGATATAACGAACAACATCTGATAGCATCCATAAAACACCATGAACTGTCTCAAATGTCTCAATAACATTAGGTAACCAGCGATATTCAAAGTCAGCAATGCTACCAACAACAAAAAATATAATCATCAAGAAACTGTAGCGATTTTGTAAGAAACTCGGTTTGTAATTATTGAGTGATTTTGGTGTGATTGCAAGAATTTGACCAACTTTGAAAAATATTTTTATAATTTTTAGATCCATTTCTGAAGCCAAATTATATCTAAATGATTTAATAATAATCAAAATAGCTGTGAATAAAATATTAAGTAAATAAAAAATTTGTAAAAAGTGTGTAAATACGTTTGAAATTTGTTAGAAAAGGAGATTAAAATCAATTTTTGAAGTTTAACAAGTTTAAAAGCGCTCTCAACTCCGTATTAACTCAACTTTTTTGACCTTCATGCATTATTGACCTAATTGTTAAAAATAAAACAAAAATATTAGGTATTTTTCAAAACTTCTTGAAACGACACTAATTTGATCTAATTTGACTAACAACAATTTGTAATGTTACAATCGTGTTTATTATTGAGAATGTAGTAGATTTATTAATTGCGAAAAATCTTGAAGCTGAAAATTCTGGTCGAATATCTGAAATTACTTTAAAATGTTTTTCGAAATTTTTACTTTTTGAAAATAATTCTAAATTATGTTGTATTATTCTCAGAATTTCATCGTTTTCGTTTATTATAGAATCACATAGAAATATAATCCAAAAAATTAAAAACTGAAAAAAATCACTTGAGATTTTGATTTTTGTACAGAACCGGACTTACCCAAAATATTCCTAGATAAGCAAGTTGGTTCATATAAAAGAGAATCTGGATTCGGAAAAATGGATCATCAATTGTTATTATTAGATCTAATTGCGCCAGAGTTTTCGTTGAATTATAAATTATACTCCAAAAAATTGTTTCTCCGAAAATTTCACCAAATGCTTCAACAATAATTTTTAAACGAATTTTTACAATTTTGATTTTTCGCAATTTTTGTGTTTTTAGTGAGTTTTTTAAGTGACGATACTTGAAGAAAATGATTTTGAGGAGAATTACAGATACAGTTAAATAAAAAAATTGAGTAAAAATTTGAAGAAAAAGATAATGTAATAACGACTAAACGTGTATAAAGTGTCACCAATGGAATAAGAAATGTACAGTGTTCCAGATAAAATTAAAAAGTAACAAATGTATGTCACAATAAAAATAAGAAAAAGATGTTTTGCTTCTGAGACACTTATTTTAGATTTTCTTAAATTTGAAATTAAAACAAACCAAAATTTTCGTTTAAAAATCATTACAGAAATATAAACAAACAAAGAATGGCCATAACGACCAGCATCTGATAGAACCCATAAAACACCATGAACTGTCTTAAATGCCCCAAAATCAGCAGGTTCCCACCTAAATTCAAAGTCAGCAATGCTAACAACAACAAAAAATATAAACATAAAGACACTGTAGCGCTTTTGCCAAAAAGTCGGTTTGTAATTATTGAATGATTTTGGTGTAATTGCGAGTGTTTGACCAATTTTAAAAAATATTTTTATAGTTTTTAGATCCATATTCAAAGCTAACTTACTTCTAAATGATTTAATAATTATTGAACTAACAACTATAAATAAAATATTAAGTAAATAGAAATTTGTAAATAGTGAGTAAATGCGTTTTAATTTATTAGAAAAACGGAATAAAATCAACTTTTGACCTAATTTGAGTTATTTAATTTAATTTCTTAAATTCAATCTGTTTTAGAAAATATTTTTTTTTAAAGGAAATTGGACATGACGATCTGGGTTTACCACGGCCTTATTCTAGCAAATATTTTTCAATAGTTTGCTAATTGTTGCAGCTTTTTTAAATTTTCTTATCTTGACCTGATATTTTTTTTTTTGAATTTGAATTTTCGACAAGCTGCAAGTAGACAGAAAGACTCAAATTTTTGAACCTACACAATAACCTCTAAAAAATGTTTTCTTACCGATTTTTGACGTAACTATCAATGCAAAAAGGTGTCTTACTGTCTTATTAGTCTACTATTACCAAAAACGAGTAAAACACCTATAAAAACATTCAAAACTGTTATTTAATTAAAATTTTAAATTAGCTCGTCGGCCATATTGATTAATAAAACTATATTAAAAATTCTTTTTTCTTGAAATACCTCTGAACCGCAGCATCAAACATCTCCCCCACTGTCCTCTTCTTCCAAATATCACTTTTGGAATTTTTAGGTGGAGGCGGGTCAGTTACTTCCTCTTCTTCTTCCTTCTTTTTTTTTCACTTCTTGCTTCTCTTCCCCTTTCTTCTCTTCTTCCTTTTCTTTCTCTTCCTCACTATCAGAAGAATCTATACTAAAATCTGAATCAGCGTCGAGATTCGACGGCAAATGTTCTTTCTTCACTTCAACACTTTCTTCTTTTTCGCTTTTATCCGATTCTGACTCTTTTCGTTTTCTGTATTTTCTTGTTTTTTCGGTTTTCTCTTCATAATTCACTTTTTGGTCGTATAAATGCCGGTAGAATCCATCCAGGTTGCCTTGTTTTGTCACATCTCCAATTGCTTCAAAGTAATTTTCTCGTTTTTCTTGTTCTTCCATTTCTTTCATTTCTTCAAGTTTCTTCTTGTAACTCGATGTAACGAAAGCTTCTTTATCTTTAAATTCATCGCCTTCTGTTTCACGTTCTTTCTGAACTTGTCTTTCGATCCTACTTTCATTCTCTTTTTTACGTCTATCAGCAGCTGCGAGTAATTTATTTATGTATTTTGGCTTTCTGTCGAGGTCTTTTCGGCTCAATTTTGATTCTTTTCGTTTCTTATCCATTTCATCGTATATTTCGTCATATTGGTACACAGTTGGGTCCTCTTCTACTGCCTTATTTTGAAGAATTTTGTCCTGTTTCTTGAGGGTTTTTTTGAGCCCTGTGGGGACAGTCTCTGAGTCAGAGTCGGACTCATTGAAAATTGAAGGACGCTGTTTTGGTATTATTAAACCATATCTGTTAACATAAACTCAGTCGAGGTTTTTTCAGCTTAATTTTGATTCTTTGAGAACTACATATGTTTCATCATCAGTGACTTAATAATAATGTAAAAAAGAAAATTAAGTATAAACTGTTACAAAATTATTAGAAAAAAACTTTTGTCATTAATAAATTAGAGTTTGACCAATTTTGAAAAAAAAAAAAAATTATAATGTTTAGACCTATTACGAAACCAAAATTTTATCTAAATGTTTAATTTGTTAATAACTAATTCAATCAGATTTATTAAGTAAACAAAAATTTTCCAAAAATGTCTAAATGCGACTAAAATTAATTAGAAAACAAATTATAAATCAATTTTTGACCTAATTTCTGAAAATAAAACAAAAATGTATTTTTCAAATTTTTTTTAAAAAACAGTCTTTTAATTTATTTGTTTATTTACTAAATTACTTTAAAAATAAGTTTTAAGTGTGCAACATTTATAAAAGTATCCTTTTAAGCAAATAACCCGATATTTATTAGTTCCAGAATTCTTACAAAAATGAACGCAATTGACACAATTTTTAAAATTCGAAAATTTTCTTTATTAACACCATTATCTCCAAATGAACAGAACCCATCACAAATTAAAATAAAATACGTTTATTTTTTATTTCTCTTTTATACAGTTGGTACAATTGAGAATTTTTATTACAAAACTGTGTTTTACAGCCGACGGAATTTAATGTAAATAACTCTTCGAATAATCGATTATGTGAACTTATACTTTTCGGTAATTTATCCAATAATACGAGTGAAAAAATGTCACGTGACTGGTGGCTTTTACACAAGAATTTGTCACAAGTTTCTTGCAGTTTTACCAACGTAAAATTCTCGTTTCTGTTTTGGTTTATACTGTTTTGCATTAGCACGATTTATGTGTACTATATTTATATAAAAATTTTGGGTTTGTTGTTTATTCATTTTGTTTTATTTGAGAGTTTGCAAGGTTACTCGCTATTTTTTGAGGTTGGTACTGCACTCACAGTCTTGCAAATGTTGAATCAGTGTTACCAATCACTGAAAAATTACGTCACGTTATGTAGAAATTCAAATAAAATTTTACAAATTTCAGTTTTGACACGCAATCTTGTTTTACTCAAAGATTCTGTTAAGTGTTTTAATAGATATTTCGGTTGGAGTATTTTGTTTCATCAAATTCATGGACTTGTAATTACGCTTCTTTATATTGATGATAGTGTTAAAAAACCGGATGCGACATTGTCATTTAATTCGAGATTAATTTATAATTTACAAATTTGGGGATCGATGGTTATTTTCGTATTTGTTTGGGTTGTTACAATCAAAGTGATTTTATTTTGTGATGAAATTGTGAAAGAATTTGATAAGATTTATGAAAGTTTATTAAAAATTGAAATGGTTTTGAAGAATTTGAAAAAATTTTGGTTTTTGAAAGAAGTTAAACGAAGTCAGGCACAATTTACAGCTGCAAGATTTTATACAATTCAGAGACAAACGATTCTTAATGTTTTGAATGCAACATTAACATTTCTAATTACTATACTTGAGTTTCATTTAGAATAAATATATAACAATTATGTTATTTTGAGTTTTGTTGAATTTTTTAACGCTTTCTTATTGTTTTGGTATATTATTTTACAAACAAAGACTCAAACAAGCAAGAGAAGCGGCAGATGAAGCAATATGAGTTTGTTGACTTTCTACATACGTAGATTATTTATTGTATAGTTTTATGTGTAAATAAACAATTATTATTATAATTTCTGTGTTATAAATTGGTACAAAACTGTTATTTGCAGCGAAATTATTTTTTTTATACCTCAAAACAATTTTTCTCGACTTTTAGCGCCGTTTCGTTTAATTGTGTTTTTAGAGCTATCTCAGAGCTTAAATTCCGTGTTTCCATGTAAAAATATTTTAATTTTTGGTTCTGAGAAAGTTTTTAAAATATTCTAAACTGAAACGTTGACGAAACTAAAAAAAAACAAATTTGTGTATTCCAAAATTAAATTTTTTATTGTTTAAATACGAATAGCGTATCTGCTTTAAAAATGTAAAGTACAAGTTGTAAATAACAGTTCAATAAGATCCAAGTACAATACGAGTACAAGAAGGTTCGGATAAAATCTTTCTAAACTCAGATTTGATTTTGAGACACACACAATTTAAATTAAACAAATATGTTGGTAATACTGTATTTTGACACTAATTTGATCTAATTTGAAAAACAACAATCTGAAATGTTACAATCGTGTTTATTATTGAGAATGTAGTTGATTTATTAATTGAAAAAAATCTTGAAGCTGAAAATTCTGGTCGAATATCTGAAATTACTTTATAATGTTTTTCAAAATTTTTACTTTTTGAAAATAATTTTAAATTTTGTTGTATTATTCTCAAAATTTCATCATTTTCGTTTATTATAGAATCACATAGAAATATAATCCAAAAAATTAAAAACTGAAAAAAATCACTTGAGATTTTGATTTTGATACAGAACCGGACTTACCCAAAATATTCCTAGATAAGCAAGTTGATTCATAAAAAGGAGAATCAGGATTCGGAAAAATGGATCATCATTTGTTATTATTTGATCTAATTGTGCCAGAGTTTTCGTTGAATTATAAATTATACTCCAAAGAATTGTTTCTCCGAAAATTTCACCAAATGCATCAACAACAATTTTTAAACGAATTTTTTCAACTTTGATTTGTCGCAATTTTTGTGTTTTTAGTGAGTTTTTCAAGTGACGATACTTAAAGAAAATTATTTTGAGGATAATTACAGAAAAAGTTAAATAAAAAAATTGAGTAAAAATTTGAAGAAAGAAGATAATGTAATAACGACTAAACGTGTATAAAGTGTCACCAATGGAATAAGAAATGTATAGAGTTCCAGATAAATTTAAAAAGTAACAAATGTATGTCACAATAAAGATAGCAAAAAGATGTTTATTTTCGGAAACGCTTATTTTGGATTTTTCCAAATTTGTAATCAAAACAAACCAAAATTTTCGTTTAAAAATCATTATAGAAATATAAACAAACAAAGAATGGATATAACGACCAAAATCTGATAGAACCCATAAAACACCATGAATTGTCTCAAATGCCCCAAAATCAGCAGGTTCCCACATAAATTCAAAGTCAGCAATGCTACCAACAACAAAAAATATAAACATAAAGACACTGTAGCGCTTTTGCCAAAAAGTCGGTTTGTAATTATTGAGCGATTTTGGTGTAATTGCGAGTGTTTGACCAATTTTAAAAAATATTTTTATAATTTTTAGATCCATATTCAAAGCTAACTTATTTCTAAATGATTTAATAATAATTGAACTTACTATAAATAACATATTAAGTAAATAGAAATTTGTAAATAGTGAGTAAATGCGTTTAAATTTAATTCGAAAAACAGTTTATAAATCAATTTTTGACCCAATAAAATAGCCCAATAACAAATTTAAAAGCGCTTTGCAGTCCGTATTAACTTCTCTCTTTCTTTGAGAGTTGCAAAAGTACTGCTTGCTTGAATGGCCACTGGTATAAAAATAAAAAATATTTGAACAAATTTTTAAAGCATCAGGATTTTACGGATTTTAGGATCAACTTTAATCCTTTCAGCTCAAATAATAAAAATAGTAATTGACACTATAAACCGGAGATTTGTTTGAAGATTTATTACTTTAGTCACAGTGACCATTTGAGCAATAATATACAAGTACTTTAACACACTTAGCTCGTCCATTTATCGCATCTGTATTATCCAATTTTATTAGTTATTTTAGTTTTTGTTTACTGTGGCTTTAAAAATTTTTTTTATTTTGGAAATTAAAATTTTAAATATTTGGATACTAAAATGTTGCTAAATTACAAATGTCAGTGACGAAAATGAGAGCTAGAAGAATTTAAACTGTAACTAAAATCCAGATGTTTCTTATTTAGAAAATCAGATAAAAAAATGTTTAAAGAATAATTATTTTAATCCCAGTGGCTATTTAAGTATAACAGTACTTTTGTAACACTTAAAAAAATGAGAAAATATGCATAAAAGACAAAAAAATTAAGTTAATACGGAGTTGAAAGCGCTTTTAAACGTGTTATTGTTAAATTTCAAAAACTGATTTTAATCCGCTTTTCTAACAAATTTCAAACGTATTTACACACTTTCTAAACAACTTTTATTTACTTAATATTTTATTCATAGTTAGCTTGATTGTTATTAAATCATTTAGAAGTAAGTTGGCTTCGAAAATGGATCTAAAAATTATAAAAATATTTTTCAAAATTGGCCAAATACTCGCAATCACACCAAAATCACTCAATAATTACAAACCGAGTTTCTTACAAAATCGCTACAGTTTCTTGATGATTATATTTTTTGTTGTTGGTAGCATTGCTGACTTTCAATATCGTTGGTTACCTAATGTTATTGAGACATTTGAGACAGTTCATGGTGTTTTATGGATGCTATCAGATGTTGTTCGTTATATCCATTCTCTGTATGTTTATATTTTTGTAATGATTTTTAAACGAAAATTTTGGTTTGTGTTGATTACAAATTTGAGAAAATCCAAAATAAGTGTTTCAGAAACAAAACATCTTTTTGCTACTTTACTTGTTACATACTTTTGTTATTTTTATAATTTATACGGAACTTTATACGTTTCTTATTACGTTGAAGACACTTTCTACATGTTTAGTCGTTACTACATTATCCTAATTCTTCAAAATTTTATACAATTTTTTTATTTATCTTTTTCTGTAATTTTCCTCAAAATGATTTTCTTCGAGTATCGTCACTTAAAAAACTCACTAAAAACACAAAAATTGCGGCAAATCAAAATTGAAAAAATTCGTTTAAAAATTGCTGTTGATGCATTTGGTGAAATTTTCGGAGGAACAATTCTTTGGAATATAATTTATAATACAACGATAACTCTGTTACAATTAGATCAGATAATAATGTGGCCAAGTGATGTTCCACTTGTACGAATTGCGATTTTTGTCTTTGTGAACGAACTTGCTTATTTAGGACTGTTTTGGGTAAGTTCGATTCTGTATAAAAACCTGAATTTCAAGTGATTTTTTCCAGTTTTTAATTCTTTGGATTATATTTCTATGTGATTCTATAACAGACGAAAATGATGAAATTCGGAATATAATACAACAAAATTCACAATTATTTTCAAAAAGTAAAAATTTTGAAAAACATTTTAAAGTAATTTCAGATATTCGACCAAAATTTTCAGCTTCACGATTTTTTTCAATTAATAAATCTACAACATTCTCAATAATAAACACGATTGTAACATTACAAATTGTTGTTATTCAAACTAAGTCAGAGTAGTACAAAATACAGTAACGAACATATTTGTTTAATTATTTTAAATTGTGTGTGTCTCAAAATTAAATCTGAGTTTAGAAATATATTATCCGAACCTTCTTGTACTCGTATTGTACTTGGACCTTATTGAACTGTTATTTACAACTTCTACTTTACATTTTTAAAGCAGATACGCTATTCGTATTTAAACAATAAAAAATTTAATTTTGGAATACATAAATTTGTTTTTTTTTTTTAGTTTCGTCAACGTTTCAGTTTAGAATATTTCAAAAAACTTTCTCAGAACCAAAAATTAAAATATTTTTACATGGAAACACGGAATTTAAGCTCTGAGAAAGCTCTAAAAACACAATAAAACATTTTTAGGTATAAAAAAAATAATTTCGCTGCAAATAACCTATTTGTACCTATTTATAACACATAAATTATAATAATTATTGTTTATTTACACATAAAACTATACAATAAATAATCTACGTATGTAGAAAGTCAACAAACTCATATTGCTTCATCTGCCGCTTCTTTTGCTTATTGTTTGAGTCTTTGTTTGTAAAATAATATACCAAAACAAAAAGAAATCGTTAAAAAATTCAACAAAACTCAAAATAACATAATTATGAAACTCAAGTATAATAATTAGAGATGTTAATGTTGCATTCAAAACATTAAGAATCGTTTGTCTCTGAATTGTATAAAATCTTGCAGCTGTAAATTGTGGCCGACTTTGCCTAACTTTTTTCAAAAACCAAAATTTCTTCAAATTCTTCAAAACCATTTCAATTTTTAATAAACTTTCATAAATCTCATCAAATTCTTTCACAATTTCATCACAAAATAAAATCACTTTGATTGTAACAACCCAAACAAATACGAAAATAACAATCGATCCCCAAATTTGTAAATTATAAATTAATCTCGAATTAAATGACAATGTCGCATCCGGTTTTTTAACACTATCATCAATATAAAGAAGCGTAATTACAAGTCCATGAATTTGATGAAACAAAATACTCCAACCGAAAATTCTATTAAAACACTTAATAGAATCTTTGAGTAAAACAAGATTACGTGTCAAAACCGAAATTTGTATAATTTTTTTTGAATTTCTACATAACGTGAAGTAATTTTTCAGTGATTGGTAATACTGTTTCAATATTTGCAAGACTGTGAGTGCAGTACTAACCTCAAAAAATAGCGAGTAACCTTGCAAACTCTCAAATAAAACAAAATGAATAAACAACAAACCCAAAATTTTTATATAAATGTAGTACACATAAATCGTGCTAATGCAAAACAGTATAAACCAAAACAAAAATGAGAATTTTATGTTGGTAAAACTGCAAAAAACGTGTGACAAATTCTTGTGTAAAAGCGACCAGTCACGTGACATTTTTTTCACTCGTATTATTGGATAAATTACCGCAAAATATAAATTCACATAATCGATTATTCGAAGTTATTTGCATTAAATTCCGTCGGCTGTAAAACGCTGTTTTGTAATAAAAATTCTCAAGTGTACCAACTGTATGAAAGAGAAATAAAAAATAAACGTATTTTATTTTAATCTGTGATAGTGTTTGTTCATTTCGAGATAATGGTGTTAATAAAGAGAATTTTCGAATTTTAAAAATTGTCTCAATTGCGTTCATTTTTGTAAGTTTTGTGGAACTAAATGTCGGGTGATTTGCTTAAAAGGATACTTTTATAAATGTTTTTTTGTTTTTAGAAGTTAGGTCAAATATTGATTTATAATTTGCTTTTTAATTTATTTTAGTCGCGTTTAGACATTTTTTACAAAATTTTTGCTCACTTAATAAGTCCAATTTATTAAAGCATTGACAAATTAAATATTTAGATAAAATTTTGCTTTTATAATAGATCTAAACATTATAAAATTATTTTTCAAAATTAATCAAACACTAATTTATTATTAACAAAAGTTTTTTTTCTAATATTTTTGTAACTTTTTATAATATTTCTTTTTACATTATTATTTCGGCACTGATGATGAGAAATAACTCTCGAAATCGCTCTACAACTTTTATATAAAAATTTATTTAATTAAAGTTGTAGAATTTACTAAAATTATTAATTCTTTTATTATTTATAATAAAAAAATAGCTAATTTATCTAATTGTTTTTATTAATACTTGTTTGGTCGATTGTACTGTTTTGATCTGGTCGAGTGTATTCTAACCTAACAACGATTCTAACCTCAAAATATCAAACCGTACAAAATGTCAAAAGGGTAAGTTTTTTGTTATTTATATTTAAATTAACATCGTTATTTTCATTTTATGTTAACAGATATGGTTTAATAATACCCAAACAGCGTCCTTCAATTTTCAATGAGTCCGACTCTGACTCAGAGACTGTCCCCACAGGGCTCAAAAAAACCCTCAAGAAACAGGACAAAATTCTTCAAAATAAGGCAGTAGAAGAGGACCCCACTGTGTACCAATATGACGAAATATACGATGAAATGGATAAGAAACGAAAAGAATCAAAATTGAGCCGAAAAGACCTCGACAGAAAGCCAAAATACATAAATAAATTACTCGCAGCTGCTGATAGACGTAAAAAAGAGAATGAAAGAAGGATCGAAAGACAAGTTCAGAAAGAACGTGAAACAGAAGGCGATGAATTTAAAGATAAAGAAGCTTTCGTTACATCGAGTTACAAGAAGAAGCTTGAAGAAATGAAAGAAATGGAAGAACAAGAAAAACGAGAAGATTACCTTGAAGCAATTGGAGATGTGACAAAACAAGGCAATTTGGATGGATTCTACCGGCATTTATACGACCAAAAAGTGAATTATGAAGATAAAACCGAAAAAACAAGAAAATACAGAAAACGACAAGAATCAGAATCGGATAAAAGCGAAAAAGAAGAAAGTGTTGAAGTGAAGAAAGAACATTTGCCGTCGAATCTCGACGCTGACTCAGATTTTAGTATAGATTCTTCTGATAGTGAGGAAGAGAAAGAAAAGGAAGAAGAGAAGAAAGAGGAAGAGAAGCAAGAAGTGAAAGAAGAAAAGAAGGAAGAAGAGCCGGAAGTTCCTGAACCGTCTCCACCTAAGAAACCTAAAATTGATATTTGGAAGAAGAGGACAGTGGGGGAGGTGTTTGATGCTGCGGTTCAGAGGTATTTCGAAAGAAAAGCGTTAAGAGAATTGTAATTTTTTTAGTATAGTGTTATTTATCACGAGGGTTTTATTACCAACCTGACAAAATTAATCCTAATTACAACTTGAGAAAATAAATTGTTTTCTGTCTGAAATTCTAATTATTATGAGTTTTTGCTGGTGTTTTCCACGTTTTTTGTGATAATAAAACACCTTTTTGCACTAATTCTTACGTCAAAACTCTTTCTGTCTACTCATTTAGGTTGGCCATTCTGGCAATATGTCAAAAAATACAAGATGGCCAACAAGTAGTAGATTTCAAATTCTAAATAAATTTGTATTTTTCTTCGTGTTTTGTTACTTTTTTGTAATAAAAAATTGATAAGACATCTTTTTACAATGATAACTGCGTCAAAATTTTTTTTTTTCTAAGTTTCAAATCTTTCTGTCTACTTGCACTTTGGTCGAATATTTGTGTGATTCACCGAAATGAGTAAAATATTCTAATCAGTGTTATTTCGTAAAAATAGAAAAGTTTTATTTGAATAGAATTTAATTTTTATACATATTTACAACTTCTAACCTAACTAAATTTCGATAATTTACAATAAAATAAAAAATTGCTTTGTTTTAATAAAAAGTATTAAGTACAAGAATAAATAATACATACAACTATAATTACATAAATTTCGTCACCATTTTATAAAATGGCGGTCATAATAAAACTTAACAATAAAAACATGAGGTAGCACCAATATAAATTTAAAAAAGCCAACTGTCATAATCACGTGACTCTTATATACACACATCGGGAACATGTCACTTTTCATAAATAAAAAATAACTTACATAACCTACTCTAGATTCAAACACAGTCTTATCCCTTTTATTTATGTTGTTTTTGTTTTGTTTTTTTAATTATCTGTCAATAGTGAAATTAAGCGCTTGTAGTTCCTCATTGGTGAGTATTCTTTTGTTAACAATATTTGCTCTTGGATCAAACTTGAGGTGCTGCCTCTGATGTCTGATATGCCTTGGCGCCATCAATTCGGGTAAAGTCGCTAATCGTTCGAGTCGATCACGTTCGGCTAGCATTCGTGCATGTTCGTGTGACTTTTTCAAATTACACGCATTTATCCGAAGATCGGCGATATGTGGCGGTTGACTGTAATTCTCAGGGAATTCCAGCGTACATACATCTATAGTTGGTAACATTGATACGTAACCAGATACGGGCGACGTTGAATTTCCTCCAAGTAAGCTATGAATTCGTCGGTCAAGTTCGTTTGATTGACGTGCTGCATCGACAATGATCGTTGGAATGGGTTTCGGAGTGGCTGTAAAACAAACATTATCAGACAAATTCGGTCAGACACACTTTCGGTTTTAAACATGCTGTTAAACAGAGTCAGTGGCGCACACAAAAATTAGTACGGTTAATGCAAACTCACACGCGCCGACCATGCATAAGGCTCCTTTGAAGAGACGATCAGCTTTGAGAACGGTGCCTTCTTGATCTTCGACTAGAACAGCAAGACCTAAATTTCGACCACGTGACCATGCACGCGCAGCAGGTTTTACACTGAGTTCGACCCAACGTGCACTTTCCTGAATGACTTTACTGTCAGAAAGACGACGTTTGACTACAAAAAAAAATGTTATGACCCGGAAATATCAAGTGTTAAGTAAAAAAACGATCTAGAGTGTTTTGGAAGCGTGAAGTATGTCGTTAGTGTAATCAGCTGCTGCAACAGCCAGTGACAGAACTGTCAGACTTTGGAGGGGTCAATGACCCTAACCGAATTATTTTAACGTTATGAAAAATGTATAGCCTTGAGAACAGCTGATTTGTAATTATGAGAAACAGTAAACCAAAGAATTATCATAAAATTTTGAGGTTATGTTTAGTCAAACATTCAAGTTACGACCTGCCTTGTTTTTAAAAAAAATCCATAGTAATCTAGAGCGTTTTTTTAATTGAACACATAATAGAAAATTTTTTACCTTTCTTCTTTCTGACTGATCGAGTGTACCAATAAATTGAGACACGAAGAAGTTTTTCTTCTTCGGAACTAGTTGTATCACAATCTGGGGATTTTTGTGCGAGTTTAGTGGAATTTTCTGTTGGTATTCGGTAGAGTCTGAGTGTAGCTGTTGCTATATTTAAATCTTTTTCATCAGAATTTTGATCAAAATTATTAAAATAAAGATTCATTATATTTTCGTCTTTCCATGTTTCTTGTTCCATATTTGATGGTATTTCACCTAAAATAATCAAATAAAAAAAAATTTTGAAAAAAAGGGGAAAAACATACAAGACGGGTAATAACTTCGGATTTTTTCGGTAATGTGATCGTCGCTTAAAACTGTCCGATTGATCATATCGGGTATCATCGAGACATTCGGATTTAATCGGGTATCTTCGTTAATTACTGTCATATTTGATCTACCGATTTGTCTTAAAATATTCTCTTTCAAAACTTGAATCCAGTTATCTTTGGCTCTACAAAAAAAAAGAAAAACGTTGTAGTAAATCGAAAAATGGCCGACTTGTGTGTGAAGTTAGCTTTTTTAATAATAATAATAAAAAACAAAACATGCACGTTATACACCCAGCTAACTAGACTGCAAACGCACTAAAGGTCAATACACTGCACAGTCTAGACGATTAAATTAAAAAACGGTAACCATCGTGCGGAAAAAGTCATACGGAAGTGAATGAGATGGTAAAGGTGGTATTAGACGTGTGGTTAGGTTGGTAGTACGGTTTAAAATTGATTGGTGTAAAACAGGCTTTAGATCGGACTAGACCTAGACATTAAAGAAAGTAAAGTGTTTTTAACCAAATATGGTGATCAAGACCGGACTACATACTTGCAAGTCTATGAAAAATCGAGGTGGGTTGGTAATGGCTCTCGCTAGAAAAGAGAAATTATCTGGGCGCTAAAAATAAAGCTTAAAATATTACAGAAATGCCTAAATTTATTTGGACATTAAACAAATTTTTTAACTAAAAGACACTAACAACACAAAAAAGATAAATTTTGGAACGGTTTTTACGTTTTTGGAGAATTCAAAATGGCGTCACAGCGTGTTTACACATGTTTAGCAGATAATTTTGTACATTTTTACATTTGTGTACGTAAAAAACGTAAAATTTTGAATTAATTTGGTAAAAAATAGTGCTATTTTTATATTTTTCTGTGATTCAAAATGGCGTCAAACTTGTATTTTGTTAAAAAACAAGTTGCAAAATGACGTATTTTGTCAGTTGTGTTTTGAAGACTGTTGCAAATAAAAGAAGTTAGAAAGTTTCGTTGATTTAGCTTTCGAAATAACAAAGTTACGTTGAAATAACTAAATTCAAAATGGCGTCTATTTGAATAATTCTAAAATTTGATACAATTATTATAAAAATATCAAAATTAGTTAGAGGTTATTTACATAAAAAAACAACTAAATACCACCACACTATTTTTGTTCAGAGGAGAGGAAACATTACCAAAAAAATTAAAAAAAAAAAAAAACTGACGCAATTACTTATTACACCAGAGAGTAAAATTCAAAGTGGTTATTGTATTCAATCTTTGTTAATAAAAGCTTTGAGATACTTTAAACACAAAAAAGATAAAAGTTGGAACTGTTTTTATGTTTTACAAGAATTCAAAATGGCGTCAGAATGTGTATACTTATGTTTAGGAAGACATCTCTAAAATTTCAACTAAATTGGTAAAAATAGTCCGTTCTCATATTTTTCTGTGATTCAAAATGGCGTCAACTTATATTTTGTTAAAAAACAAGTTGCAGATTCAATTTATCACACTTCAAAATGGCGTATTTTCTTAGAATCATATGTTGAAAGCTGTGACAAATGAAATAATTTAGAAGAATTCGTTGTTTTAGCCCTTAAAATATTAAGTTACAGCCAAAAAACATGATTCAAAATGGCGTCTATTTGAATAATTTCAAAATTTAACACAATTATTTTGAAAATATCAAAATTAAACATGAATGTGATAGATACAATATACATATACATATCGGAAAGTATAAGATTCAAAATGGCGTCACATTTATATTTTGAGTAGTTGTGATATTTTCAGAATTATTTAAAAATAGTTTTTGTTTTTTTAATCGTTGAAAATTTTAAATTCTTGGCCTTGTGGTTGCAAAGTTACAGCCAAAAAACGAAATTCAAAATGTCACAAAATACGAAAACTAAAACAAGTTTGAGCTGTTTAAATAATTTTGATACAATTTTTTAAAAATCTGTCATAATTACTCTCAAAATTCAAAATGGCGCTAGGTAATTGTATTAATTTTTCTCAATAAACGAGTCTAGAGATATTTAAAACGCAAAAAAACAATTTTGGCTGAATTATTAAAAAAAAAAGAAGTGTCTCCTGTATTTTTTATACATTCAAAATGGCGGCAAATATCAAAATTACTTTTGGAAAGTAAAGATTGAATTTCTTCTTTCAATAGTTAAAAATTTGATTGGTAAAAAACAAGAGCGATCTTCATATTTTTCTGAGATTCAAAATGGCTTAAAAGTTATATTTTGTTAAAAAACAAGTCAAAATGGCGTATTTTGTCAGTTTGAAGTTTTAAAAGCTGTTACAATATGAAAGACATTAAAAGGTTCCGTTGTTTTATTAGTCCTCAAAATATTAAAGTTATAACCAGATAACGTGATTCAAAATGGCTTCTGTTTGAACAATTTCAAAATATAATATAATTATTAATAATTATCAAAATTAGTCTAAGTTTATTTACATAAAAAAACAACTAAATACCGTCACAATATTTTTTATTGAGAAGAGAGTAGGTAATTAAAAATTACCGAAAAAACTTAAAAAAAAAATGTGACGCAACAATATATTATACCAGATATCAAAATTCAAAATGGTGTCAGGTTATTGTATTAAATCTTTCTATATTTACATCTTTAAAATTTCAACTAAATTGGTAAAAAATAGTTGTTTTCATATTTCTCTGTGATTCAAAATGGCGTCAAACTTATATTTTGTTAAAAAACAAGTTGCAAATTCAGGTTACCACAATTCAAAATGGCGTATTTTGTTAGAGTAATGTATTGAAACCTGTTATAAATGAAAGAAATTAAAAGGTTTCGTTGTTTTAGCCCTCAAAATATTAAAATGTCAGTCAGAAAACGTGATTCAAAATGGCGTCTCTCTGAATAATTTCAAAATTTGACGCTATTATCTTAAAAATATCAAAATTAATCTCGATTATTTACATGAATGTGATAGATACAATCACATATCCGGAAAGTATAAGATTCAAAATGGCGTCATATCTATATTTTGGGAAGTTCCAATATATTCGGAATTATTTAAAAACAGTTTTTTTAATAAAATTTTAAGAAAACATACATTTAATGTGTCATTTCTAGAAATTTCACAAATTTATTATGTAGAAAATTAATTACAAAATTCAAAATGGCGTTCAATTACAACAAATCTTGGCTAGTTACAAGCTTTTAACAAATTTGTAAGTCTCAAAAATCTTAAGAAAGAATTCAAAATGGCGCATATTTATCTATTTTCAAAATTTCACACAACTATTTCAAAAAAAAACAAAACTTGTACTACAATTCTAAAATATTTATCTTGTTTTTACACATTTTTTTTTATTTTAAATTTATCTAATTACAGTCAGAATTTATCAAAATTCAAAATGGTGTCATTTCTTGGTATAAATGTTATGAGACATATTTGAAACAAATATTTTGAATATTTTATTATAAATTTCTCAACTAACTTCTCTTTATTATCAATTATGAATATCATTTAGAAGATTAAATTCTTAATATTTGTATTAAAAAAACAGTATTACAAGCGGTGGTTTTATTTGAAAACGCTGTGGAAACGGTAAAAGCTACAAAAAAAAATTAAAGAAAAAATTTGTGGCTAAATAAATTTTGTATAATAAAATCCTCTAGAGAATAAATTTATCTCTAACAGTTTAGGCTTTAGATATGCCTAAATATAAGAAATTGTTAAACAATCGGAGTTGTTTATTGTAATTTGTAATTTTTTTGTTAACAAAAAATGGGTAAAATTAATACATATTTAAAAATTGATTGACATTTCATTTTGACAAGTAGATGAATGAATTTTAATAAATATTCCTAAATAATAAAAATTGTTGTTGATTTGTGTCGTTGACAGTTTATTTATCATTAGAGTAAGTGATAAATCACAGTAATAATTTGCATAAAACGTAATAGAATAATATCATTGTTGACCCCCTTGTGAAAAAAACCTGGTAGCGCTCTCTTCCCCGAAACGGCTCAAAACTGTCTTCGATGACCGTTACGTAACGACACCGGGTTTATATTACCGTCTCGCCTAGGAATGCGATAAAAATAAAGATATAAAAACTCTAGACAGAGGCCAGACGTTGAGTATATTGTGTGCGTAATCAGGACGGAAGAGAGAGTAATGTGTGAGCGACGATCTCCGTATCCAGTGGCGTACCCCTAATTTGGTGACAGTCTTTCAATGTTGTATCGGCGCGCAAACGCCCCGTCCCAACTACATGACGAACGTCCCTGTCTCCCGTCAAACACCTGCCGCGAGGAAACGGGACAGGAAATTAAAATGATTGATAAATCGAGTGTTTTAACGAAAAATATGGTGATTCGAAAACGTTGACCTTTTAAATATTAGATGGGTTTTTTCCTCCCATGTCAACCCCAGGAAATAATATAAAAATTCAAATTTAGTAGCTTCTTCGCGGAAAATGAATGAAACACCTGTTGAATCAGGTGGTCAGCGGTCGTTTATCACGAAAAAAAAAATTTTGCCTGCTGTTTATTAGTGGCCGAGCAAAATTTTTGCAAAATTAATCAGCCAAGGTTAGAATTTTTTGATAAAATACCAGAGAGTTACGTCACGGAAAAACTATATCAGGGTGGCACAATCATGCAAAAAGAAAAAATCGGTAATTTACCTGTCATCAAGATCATTTTCTCGCTGTCTGAATAAATCGGGGAAAAAAAAATGTAATTTTGTCTGAATAATAAAATAGGAGTTACCTGTTTCTGGAAGTGCGTAAATAATCTGTAATATTGGTTGAGTTGGCGGTGGTGGCGTCGTCGAGGTTGTTATTATCAGGTTGGTCGCCCTGCATTTGATCGTAAATATCAGTATCGGTGTGATAGTTGTAGAGTTTTTGAAGGAAATCGTCGAGGATGTCGTCTAGGTCCTGGTGGCGGCGCAGTGGGGCGGCCCCCGCTCCCGCTATTAGCAAGACGATGATTAAGGGGCCCATGGAGGCAGTGGCGTGCACTTTATTGGAATCGGTCGAGAGATGCTCGTCGAGCTGAAGTACAATTTAAACTAAGGTGTCTTATTATTAGAATCGTGCTTGGATAGAGTAAGTCGGAGTAGGAACGTCGTATTGTTTCTTTGTCTCGTTCACTTGTTTTTCCACCACGATGTATTTTTGTTTTAGTCGGCTAGACGGTTTGTCTACGGTGGAAATCAGCAAGTCGATGGAAAAAATCGCGACGATCGCTGAAATAATATCTTTTAAACGACACGGAAACGTGTGATCGGTTTTCAGGGTGAAGATCCGCGCAAAATACACTTTAAACACACTCAAAGAAGTATAAGGTCACACGATTTTTTAACACTTTTTGGTCACGATAAGGTAGCGATCTTACTTTTATATCACACAGGTAATACACATTTACATATTTTCATCATTCCGAGACGATACACTGGAAAGTTTACAATATACACTACAAATATCTACGTCGAAACATACAAACATAACAAAAATTTTATTTTTTTCACGATTCAAATCACACACACCCAATTATTTTTTTAAAATGATTATAGATATTTAATACACGAAAACTATCAAATTTCTTCTTGCAATCGTCGAAAATTCTAAATTTTTTGCCCTTTTGGCTGCAAAGTTACAGCCAAAAAACGTAATTCAAAATGGCGTCTACCAGAATGATTTTATTCGAAATATTTATCACACAAAATACAAAAACTAAAATAAATTTGAGCTATTTACATAATTTTTATACCATTTTTTTTGAAGTTTGTAATAATTACAGTCAAAATTCAAAATGGCGTCAGGTTTTTGTATTAATTTTTTTAATAAACGAGTTTAGAGATAGTTAAAACGCGCAAAAAAGGTAAAATTTTGACTGAACTTTAAAAAAAAAACAGAAATGTTTTTGTTTTTCATAAATTCAAAATGGCGACAAATATCAGAATTCATTTTTTAAAATTAAGGTCAAATTTCTTCTTTCAATCGTAAACAATTTCAAATTTTTTGGCCTTGTGGTTGTGAAGTTATAGACGAAAAACTAAATTCAAAATGGCGTCAACCTGAACAATTTTATTTAACACAATTATTTTATACAATACAAAAACTAAAATAATTTTGAGTTTTTTACATGATTTTAATAATAAAATCTAATAATAAAATCTGTGTTAATTACTAACAAAATTCAAAATGGCGTCAAGTTATTGTACTTTTTTTTAATAAATGAGTTTAGAGATACTTAAAACGCAAAAAAGGTACAATTTTAAATAAATTATTAAAAAAACAGACGTATTTCTATGTTTTTTATAAATTCAAAATGGCGACAAATATCAAAATTTACTTTTTAAAAGTGAAGATTAATTTTCTTTTTCAATTGATAAAAATTCCAAATTTTTTGGCCTTGTGGTTGCAAAGTTACAGCCAAAAAACGTAATTCAAAATGGCGCCTACCTGAATGATTTTATTCGAAATATTTATCACGCAAAATACAAAAACTAAAATAAATTTGAGCTAATTACATAATTTTTATACCATTTTTTTTAAGTTTGTAATAATTACAGTCAAAATTCAAAATGGCGTCAGGTTTTTGTACTAATTTTTTTAATAAACGAGTTTAGAGATAGTTAAAACGCACAAAAAAGGTAAAATTTTGACTGAATTAAAAAAAACAAACTTTTGTTTTTCATAAATTCAAAATGGCGGCAAATATCAAAATTTATTTTTCAAAATTAAAGAGCAAATTTCTTCTTTCAATCGTAAAAAATTTCAAATTTTTTGGCCTTGTGGTTGTGAAGTTACAGACGAAAAACTAAATTCAAAATGGCGTCCACCTAAACAATTTTATTTGACACAATTATTTTATACAATACCTAAACTAAAATAGTTTTGAGCTATTTACATGACTTTAATACAATTTTTTAAAATCTGTGTTAATTACTATCAAAATTCAAAATGGCGTCAAGTTATGATACTCATTTTTTTAATAAATGAGTATAGAGATACTTGAAACACAAAAAAGGTACCATTTTAACTAAATTATTAAAAAAACAGACGTATTTCTATGTTTTTTATAAATTCAAAATGGCGGCAAATATCAAAATTTACTTTTCAAAAGTGAAGATTAATGTTCTTTTTCAATCAATAAACATTTCAATTTTTTTGGCCTTGTGGTTGCAAAGTTACAGCCCAAAAACGTAATTCAAAATGGCGCCAACTTGAACAATTTTATTAGACACACTTATCTTATAAAACACCAAAATAAAACAAATTTACATGATTTTTGTGCAATTTTTTTTTAAATCTGTGTTAGTTACTGTCAAAATTCAAAATGGCGGCAGGTTATTGTACTCATTATTTAATAAATGAGTTTGTATGTACTTAAAACCCCAAAAAAATAGATTTTTAATTAAATTTTTAAAAAACAAGCGTGTTTTTAGTTTTTCATGAATTCAAAATGGCGGCAAATATCAGAATTCATTTTTCAAAATTGAAGATCAAATTTCTTCTTTCAATCGTAAAAAATTTCAAATTTTTTGGCATTGTGGTTGCAAAATTACAACCGAAAAACAAAATTCAAAATGGCGTCCACCTGAAACATTTTATTTGACACAATTAATTTATACAATACCAAAACTAAAACAATTTTGAGTTATTGACATGATTTTGGTGCAATTTTTTTAAAATCTGTGATAATTACAGTCAAAATTTAAAATGGCGCCAGGTTAAGGTATCAATTTTGTAATAAATGCCTTAAAATTAATTAAAAAGCAAGAGAAATAAACTTATTAAGACAAAAAAAGGCGGTTATTAACGTCAGCCCGAGTTTGGTTCAAAACTAGGGTGTTTTTTAAAAAAATAGTGAAATCACAATTTGCTATAGCAACAAATCAACCACCGGTCGTAATTTAGCGTTGTTGCTTTGGTTAAAAATTTAAGAATTGCTAATAAAAATCCGATGTATTTTTGTTTAGAAATGGCGTCGTTTTGTTGTTTTGACTAAGCATTTTCGCATTTTTTTTTCCCAAGTTTTCCGTTCATTTTTAACAGCGTACTACGCTTTACAAATATTTAAATAAATTCGTAAATCGAAGGGCTTCATTAAAACATTAAAGATGTCTAGACATGGACATAAATAATGTAAAAATCCATCTTCATGTAAAACCTTATAAATTTTACATGTTTCTGATTCGGCATAGGTCCCGTGATTGTAACCATTTGTTTTGTCAAAGTCCTTGGCATCTACGATGTCTTTTTTTACACGCGTTCTTCTCAAAAAGAGAAAAAAAAACTTTTTTCGGAATTTGTGAGACGCCAAAAATAACGCATTTTTATTGGTCGGGTTTTTGACCTTTGCCAGACGCATTTTTCTTCCCAAATTTTTTTCCTACGACGCATTACCAAAATTTTATTTATTCGCAAACGTAATGACGTAAATCACGACCAAAATAAACAATTGCGTTGACTTTTTTCAACTCCCGCCAAAAAAAAGTTTACTAAACTTTATTTGACATTGACATTGGCCATTTTTCAAATTTAAATACATAAATACACAGAGAATTTATTATAATTTTATTCGTCTCATAATTACACAAGTCGCGTGTTTTTTATTATTTGTAGTTGGCCGCACTGTACCAGTAAAAACCCCAATTATAATTACAGCGACCTGTAATTAATTCATTTTAAATTTCGCGCCATATCCCATAACAATTGACGTAACAAGGTGTATTTGAGGTTGGTAAAACTGTACAGAGATCTGTAATACCCTAAATTTAAATTTTGCACTATAAAACAACTGAGAAGTGAATTTGTGGTTAGTCACACTGTATCAGTAAAAACGCTATTATAATTACAGCGACCTGTATTTTATTAATTTTAAATTTCGCGCCATATCTTATAACAATTGACACCTTAGAAGCCAGGTTGGCAAGCCTGTACAGAGATACTGTAATACCCTAAATTTCGCGCCATGTTATATGACAACTGACAAGTGTAATTGTGGTTGATCACACTGTACCAGTAAAAACTCGTATTATAATTGCAGCGATCTATAATTAATTAATTATAATTTTCGCGCCATTATGTTATAACAACTGACACGTGTATTTGAGGTTAGTAAGACTGTACAGAGATCTGTAATACCCTAAATTTAAATTTGGCGCTAGATCATGTGACAACTGTCAATGTCAGTTCTGTCATTCAAAAATTCAAAATTCTCAGTGAAAATGTTTCTCTTAACAATTTTTTTGGTTTTATTATCATTTCGATGCAGTTTTGAACAAAGAAGTAATTTTTCAAGTTCTGATCTTCCCGCCACTTGTGCCGTCCCCGGTGAGAAGCCTTTACCGCTCCCAGCAATTTTCTGCCCCAATCCAATTCGACCAAATACTGAACTAATCTACAGTTCGTATGAAGATTCATTTCCTGAAAAAGAGTGTCTGAGGTGTAGTTTGACCCTAAATAATGAAAATTCAGCAGTTTTTGTCAAGTGTTTCCGGTGTCAACGAGTTTTCAAGCCGCCATCACTTGTCGAAACACAAAAATGCGTCGAAATGGCCGAAAGAACAAAAAAGAAATAATTTGAAGTTATGCAACCAATAAAACACTAAATACTAGAAAGATTTTTTTTTTATTACACAGTTGGCATCCCTGTTAGACGCGTCAATAAATAACTTCCCCAGTTTTGATAATATAATACCAACTGAACCAAGTTGGCACACCTGAGAAGGTACCAACTTAAAAGCTTACATTGCAGATTATGTCAAAAAACTCAAAATAATTGAAAAAATAAAAACCAAAAAATGTGACAAGACTCAAATATGACGCAGTTACCAACTACTCAGGTGTACCACTTCACGATGTTTGTTTCAATTATTTATAATACCACGGTACTTCAAATACAGTTTTTGAGATGTTTTTTATGGGGTTGGTAACAACTAAACATTATTAAAAAAATATTTTATTTATACAGTTAGCAGCCCTGCTATACACGCTGTCATAAAACACGCAAACGAGCCGCCAATAAAAGCCCTAAAAACTAATTTCGCTAAAACATGTTTCTTCTTTGGCATAAAAACTCCCAGTGTTGACAACATAATACCAACAGAACCAGGATTAGCAAACCCACAGATTGAATAAGTCGCTACAATTTTACTTTTCGGCTGAAATCAAACCAATTAGAGATGTACCAACCCCAAAAAAATTAAATTACTGCAAGTTCCATTTCGTGCATTTTTTCAAACGCAACAAATTCGTTAACTATTGTTTTTATCCCAATTAATTGTCCCACTTTTTCACAGTCGTCCCATTCAACACCCATTGCATAACTTAGGGGAATTAGGATTTTCCCCAAGATCAATTCCAGTGACCAAATACGGTCCTCCTCAACAAAACCTGTGTGAAAACGTTTAGGGATGTTTTGTTTAATTATTTAGGGTTTTTTACCGACTAACATCCCTAACCATCCTAAAACTCCATTAATAAAATAAACAAAAGCAATAAATGAAATTAGGTTGGCAATAATGCCGATGACAACTTCAGATGCTTCACTCGCGCCTTTACTAGCAGCATCTAAGACTGAACTGAATTTCCTAAAATTGGTTGGTAATAAAAGTTACTAAATAGAATAATCTAGTTACATTTTAATTGTTTTGATATTTTTTTTTGTTACTGCAACTTCCTCAACTTCCGGAAACATTAATTTACTGTAACAGAGAGCAGCAGGTGCTGACATAACACAAGAAGTTACTAAATGAGCCGGATTTGCTCCAAATGAAATATAAGCGGCCAATACAGTCCCTAAAAAAATTTTTAGGTTAAAAAAAACTGTCAAAAACAATTACCGGAAACTGAGGCGAAACCGGAAGTCATAATTGAGTGTATTTCAGATTCTGTCAAGTGATCTAAATACGGTTTTAGAAGAAACGGTGATTCACTCTGAAATAACCAATTAAAAAAAGTTTTAAATTTGGCGCTGAATCACCATTCCGAGAAATATATTGGCAGCACTGTTTACACTTTCACAAATCGGTGTTCCCAACACAAATTGTAGAAATTTCCCTAAATCAATAATCACATTTTGCATAATTCCGTAATGATACAAAATATTTATACAGAAATTCATGAGGTAAATGGCGGCAAGTGACTAAAAAGAAATTTGAGGTTATGTTAAAATTTTCAAATTTTGTTTTACATTAAATGCAAAAATGCCTTTTGTGATCACAAGATCTTCACTGTATACAAAAGCCGAGGCATTAACGGCATAATGTAAAAAATTATCGACTCGATCTCCAATACAACTGAAAATATTTCGACCAGTGTCCCATCGAATTGTCAAAAGACCCAACAAAAACTGGGCAATTAACCCAGACGTGACAATATCCCATGGTATTTGCTTTTTTGCAGGTGAAAAAAGAAAACCTATAAGAAAAAAAATCACAAGACCTGTCAAAGGCATTAATCTCCACCAATCGTCTCGACAATCATATATAATAAATGCTAAAATGGCAGCCATTATTGTTGCACGCGACGATATTGCAAAATAACTAGAAGCGAAAATTTTAGGTTATGTAGGTTGGTACTACGACAAAGTTACGGTATTTTTTCAAAGAGGTTAGTAACAGGTTTCCAACAGAATTTATAAAATGGCGGACCGATAATTTTGCTCCAAACGAGTTTATATGCAAGAATTGCGTGAATAAAACAGTAAATTATCATCCACATGCCATAACCTGTACATGTAGTTGAGTCAAGTGTGTCATCTAAAAAAAAAAAACACTAAAGTCACTAGAAATTCCGCATTTTTTTTACCTGTATTAGTGATAAAATAATAAGTTGCCCATATAAAATGTGCGTAAATTAGGCTCATAACAAGGATTTTTAGACCCCAATTTAGAAATACGTTGTGTTTTCGTTTTCTTTGTGGTGTTCCATTTTCTACAGTTGCAATACTAGCGTTCTGAGATTTTTTAATTACAGAAAATATGTAAATACAATTTTTTTTACTTACAGAATTGAGAATATTTTCAGTTGAGTTAGTTACAGTCATTTTACAAACACTAAACAAAATTGAATCAAACAAAAACTATTTCACAAGCGATAAGATTCTATCAATAAAAATAGCAACATTATTAATAATTTTTGCCACGATAATTCACTTGAATCAAATCGGGTAAAAATGCTGGTCAGATGCCACGTAATAACATCTGAATTTAAGTTAGATAATTGCAACTTTTCCCACTCTTGAAATAATATTATATAAGTTTAAATGTCAAATAGTCATGATTTTTCAATGTTGAATACGCATATTATTATTGTTTTTTAATTGTGCAAAATCTTGATTGTACTTAATACGAACAATTAGTTTAGATTAAGTGTACTTAAAAAAAAGATAAGAATTTTGAAATATTCCTTAAAAAAATATTTGTTTCTTTGTTATTTGGTGTCACAGTTGGTCATGGAATTGTGATTTTACCTTACATGTGACGTCATGTTTAAGTGTCATAAAAACGTTTCTGATTATTATTGACATAATTACATTAATTTTCATAATGTTTATAACAAAAATATACAACGTATGCAACTCTAAAAACGTCAAATGTTACAGGAAGTGATTCTTAAGGTCAAAATAACGCATTCTAATACACCACTTAAAAACAAGAGGACGCCAAAAATAAGAAACACGTTTTTATACATAACTTTTTTATTTGTTATCTGATTAGATCAAGCAATTTTTTATTTTAGAGTTCTGTTCATTCTAAATAATTCTTATCTTCTATAAAATTTTAGTATCTCAAGTTTTTTTGAAAATTTTTTTTTTACTCTTTATATAAATTATTTTTTATTCTTGAGTTGAAAACTTGGGTTGATACAAAAATTTTCAAAAAAACAAAAATGTTTAAAAAGAATGTAGCTTTACAATAAATAATAAATCAAGTAAATAAAACAAACTACATATAATTTTTTTTATATAGTTGGCATTGCTGAAACAAGTCAATGAGTGAATCAAAATGTGTAATTTTAATAGAAGTACTTTTGTGTCAAATTTTATTAAAATCGATCAAACGGTTAAAAAGTTATTAACAAAAAAAAATTAATTTGAAATTTTGGCGCCCTCTAACTACTAAACAGTACAACTTGGTATAGAGGTAAGTTGTGTTAAATCGCTTTATTTTGACTTGAGGAATCTTTTGGTGTCTTATGTTCCTATATTTTCGTCACATGTAGATTGCTAGTTGATCCTGCTCGAAGGACCATATGTATATTACGTCATAAAAGGAGACACTTTACATAATGACGTTCTTTAGTCCAAATGAAGTGATGTAACACAACTTAACTCTATACTAAGTTACACCGTTTAGAAGCTACAGGGGACCAAAGTGAGAAATTAAATTTTTGAAATGTTAAGTTAGGGATTTGAGACAAGTCACACTTTATTTCAGATAGAAGGCACTAAGGCCCTGGTATAAGTTATAATTTAATTAAATCACACTGTTTATTAGCGAGTTGTACACGATTTTATGAAATTTTGAGGAATTTTTGAAAAATTAAATTAAGGTTTCTGCGCAAGTGACACTTTTTTGGATAGGCAATATCAAAATCTATCAACCGGTTTTTGTTTGATTGAAATCGGGCCATTTGTTATTAAGTTGTGCACGTTTTTGTGAAATTTTGACAAATTTTGAAAATTTATGTTAGAAATTCGAGGCAAGTGTGACACATCATTTCACAGTGAAATTGTCCGACTAAGTGAAATGTGCATCTTGTTGTTAAATTCAAGCGTTTTTATAGAATTGTAGAGGATTTTTTGGATTTTAAGCTACTTTCTACGTACGCAGCTCAAAATTATTATTTTTTTTTGTAATTAAATAAATAGAAATATAGTACAGACATTTATGTTTATTAAAACTAACTAGATTTCGTAATATTTATTTTTTTAGTAGTGTACACAAACTCTACATCAAAAATACATTTTTAATTAATTAAATGGGTAGATTTAATTTAAATAAGCTTCAAAAAGTTTTATTATTTAAGAAAATAATTAAATAAAACTATATATTTCATTTTCAGAAAAGCAATTGTCAAATTGTGACAATTTTGAAAAGCTTTAGATAGCAGGTGTGACACATCAAATCACACTGAAATTATCTAATTAAACCAATTATTATGTTTTTAATGATTTTAGTATTTGTTTGTAGAATTAACTCATTCAACTTCAAAAATTTTTGAAAAATAAGGTTAGAGTGCGATCCAAGTGACACTTAAGTTTAAGTAAGGAACATTTAAACTTATCAATCACTTTTTGTTTCTTTGAAATCGGACTGTATATAACCGAGTTATACACGTTTCTGTAAAATTTTGACGATTTTTGAAAATTTTGGTTAAGAATAAAGCATAAGTGTGGCACATTATTTCACACTGAAATTATCTGACTGAGCAAAACGTGCATTTTGTTTTTTAATTGAAGTGTATTTTTATGAATTTGTGCCCGATTTTTTGGTTTTTAGGTAACTTACGAGGTACAAATTAGCTCAAAATCGATCTTAAATTGTTCTTTCTGTGATAAAATAGATAAAAAAAGTTAGTGTTTCATGTGTAATAAAAGTAAATTAGATATATAACCGAGTTGTGCACGTTTTTGTAAAATTTTGGCGAATTTTCAAAATTCAGGTTAGGAATAAAGCACAAGTGTGATATATTATTTCACACTGAAATTACCTGACTAAGCAAAACGTGCATTTTGTTTTCCAATTCAAGCGTTTTTTAACGTTTTTTTTGTATTTTATGTATTACGAAGTGCAAATCAGCTCAAAATCGATTTAAATTTGTTCTTTTTGTAATAAAATAGATAAAAAAAATTCGTATTTAATGTCTAATAAAAATAAATTAGGTATATAACTGAGTTGTACATGTTTGTGTAAAATGTTGGCGAATTTTGAAAATTTAGGTTAGGAATAAAGCACAAGTGTGACACATCAATTCACACTGAAATTATCTGACTAAGCAGAATGTGCATTTTGTTTTCCAATTTAAGTGTTTTTTATCGACTTGTACACGATTTTTTTTACAAATCAGCTCAAAATGGATCTTGAATTGTTTTTTTTAGATACTTTATATTAATAAAAATTGAAGTAATAACGATTGTCACTGATGTGGTCATTAGAATGTCTCTTTTAATAACGTCATACACATATGGTCCTTCGAGCCACTTAAACAATATCAAGTTCTCTTACGAGTCGTTTTTCTGCTTACACTTGTTTGATTGGTTGCCTGAGTTATTATCCGAATAAAAATTCAAATCAAATTTAAATTTTAAATAAAACTTTTGTATTTCTGGTTGCTCACAATTTTTTTTATTGTCCCACATTCCCAATAATTATTTAAATCAATTCCATCCTGTTATTCTCCCGAAAACCGTGACTTTCATTTTTCCAATAAATATAAATATTTATAATTAGAATATAGTAGCTTTTGGGGGTGGGGGTCGTCCATCGCACACCCCCCGGATTTATTCCTCATCGTCGTATTATTAATCAAGTAGGCGCACGTCGTCCTTCCGTCCGATATTCATGTCGCATTGTCATTTGTTTCGTCGTCGACAATTGACGGTCGCGCATGTCTCTGCCGTACATTTTCTACTCTAGTTGTAAACACAAACTTCAAAATGGCGGTTCGTGTTATCAGTGATAAACAATTTTAGGTAAGTTAATGTGTCCGAAATACGTTCTTTTTTAATGTGTAGAACGTGGCCTGTGCGGCGCTAATCAGGGGTTGGGGGACGTCGCGACGCCGCTTCAAACTGCACCGTTGGCTGGGGATTTTCGAAAAGTTCCCGCCGCACACCAGCCACGATCGAACCGTAGTGGTGGTGTTTGGGGCGACGGTTGCTGCGATTTTTTAGTTTACCTTTAGGTGCGGTGGTTGTGAGGGATTATGGTAGAACGTAAGTGCGATTTTTTTTTTTAACTCATGGTTTACTACGACCAAACGAGACACGGAATTATCAACTCGCCTGCGGTATTATCAATTGTTTGCTTATTGTTTATAAGTGTACTGCAAATAGCCTTCGCTTGGGGATTATTTATTTAACTGTTATCGACGGAATAACTACACTTTATCTTGAGAATATGAGTGCTCTTTAGATAACGTAACGATAAATCGCCTGGTAATTACCATTTTTACCAAGTTTTTATTACTTAATACAATACGATTTTCATTTTTTTTTCCCCCTTTCATTCATTTGTTATAAGGGAGGTTCACCACTACCTTTTCTACACAATTTATATACTGACGTAATTGTCTTACGTTTACGTCACGCTGATTTAACTACGATGATTATACTTTTTAAAGGTACTGTAGCGCAAAACTGTCATTATTAAAGGCACGTTCACAAGGAAAAAAAACGTGTTGCCGCGTTGCCGGCCCGTAATTTCCATAAAATACAAATAGAGCACTTTTTTGTGGTGACCCTAATCAGTTAATCCAGTGATAAGATAAGGGTCTTAAGGGTAAATAGTATCAAGGTCGTGTTGTTTGAATTTTTTGGCTTCCCTGGATAAAATGTGGTCCAAAAGTGCGTTTCGATTGAGTAATCTAAAATTCGCAATAAAAACAAAATTGAAAAATTCTGTTTTTGGACAAAATCTACAGAGATGGCTGACTTATCCGGCTTGAAGGACCATTCGTAGCATTCCTAGTAGCACTAATAAGTTAATTCAGTGATAAGATAAGCGTTTTAAGGGTCTTAAGAATTTTTTTAAAATATTCGGATTTGGAAATCTATCTTACAGATTAACAAAATCGCCAAAAAAAATTTTGTATTTATTATTAAAACTAATTTACTTTTATTAGTCATCAAATACTGTTTTTTTCCTTGATTTTATTACAAAAAGAATAATTTTAGATCGACTTTAAGTTGATTTGTATCTCGCAATGTACATAAAATCCAAAAAATCAAGTAAAAATTGTTAAAAAACACATAAATCGGAAAACAAAATTCACGTTTTGCTTAGTTAGGTAATTTTACTGTGAAATAATGTGTCACACTTGCCCTCTATTTTTAACTTAAATTTTCAAAATTTGCCAAAATTCGACAAAAACGTGTACAACTCGGTTATATATCTAACTTACTTAATTATATAACCATGAAACTGCAATTTTTTCATTTATTTTATTACAAAAAGAACGATTTTAGATCGATTTTGAGTTGATTTGTACCTAAAATCCAAAAAATCGTATACAAATCGATAAAAACACTTGAATTGGAAAACAAAAAGCACATTCTGCTTAGTCAGATAATTTCAGTGTGAAATGATGTGTCACACTTGCAAATTATTCCGAACCTAAATTTTCAAAATTTCTCAAAATTTCACAAAAATGTTATAATTCAGTTATATACAGTCTAATTTCAAAGAAACAAAAACTATCGATAAACTTAAATGCTCCTTGCTTACACTTAACCGCATCCTAACCTAATTTTTCAAAAATTTGTGAATTTAACAGAGTTAATTTTACAAACAAATATTGAAATCGTTAAAAACACACAATAATTGGCTAATTAGTTTATTTTGTGTCACACTTGCTCTTTATTCGTAATCAAAATTCGTCAAAATTTCACAAAAACTTATACAACTCGGCTATGTACATACAGTTATATCTAATTTACTTTTTCCAGACATGAAATACCAATTTTTTCATTTATTTTATAATAAAAAAAAAACAAATTTAAATCGATTTTGAGCTGATTTCCACCTCGCAATTACCAAAAATACAAAAAACATCGTTAAAAAACGCTTGAATTGGAAAACAAAATACACGTTTTGCTTAGTCAGATAATTTCAGTGTGAAATAATGTGTCACACTTGTTCTTTATTCTTAATCAAAATTTTAAAAATTCGTCAAAAATCTAAAAAATTATGCACAAATCGATAAAAAAACACTTGAATTAGAAAACAAAATGCACATCTTGGTTAGTCGGATAATTTCAGTGTGAAATGATGTGTCATACTTGCCTTTTATTCCTTACCTAAATTTTCAAAAATTCGTCAAAATTTCACAAAAATCTGTACAACTCAGTGATATACAGCCCGATTTCAAAGAAACAAAAAGCGATCGATAAGCTTAAATATACCTTACTTAATCTTAAGTGTCACTTGGATCGCACCATAACCTAATCTTCCAAAAATTTGCAAATCTGAGTAGTTAATTTATACGTATTAAGCACACAGATAAAAAAATTGTTAAGAAGATACAATAATTGGATAATTTGTTTACTTCAGTGTGATTTAATGTGTCACACCTGGCATTTAAAGCTTTTCAAAATTGTCACAATTTGACAGTTTTTTGGAAATTAAAGCAACAAATTCTTATTTATTTATTTCTTTAATGAAAAAGAAACCCTTTCTAAAGTCATTAAGATTAAATCTAGTTATTTAATTAATTAAAATATATTTATGATTCAGTTTTTTATTTTCACAACTAAAAATTAAATGTAACTAAATTTTTATTGAACAATAAAAGCACTATTCCTATTTGGTTAACTACAAAAAGATATATTTTGAGCTGTGTACGTGGAAAGTTGCCTAAAATTCGATAAAAAATGCTTGAATCATAAAACAAAAAGCACATCTCGCTTAGTTGGATAATTTCACTGTGAAATGATGTGTCACACTTACCTCTAATTCCTAACCAAAATTTTCAAAATTCGTCAAAATTTCACAAAAACGTGCACAACTCGATAACGAATGGCTCGATTTCAATGAAACAACAACCGATCGATAGGTCTCGATGTTGCCTACCTAAAATTAGGTGTTACTTACCCTGAACCCTTAACTATTTTTTAAAAAAATTCGTAAAAATTCCATAAAAACTCTGTACTCAATTTTAGTAAAACAGACACTGATCGATATGTTGCAGTGACTACTATCTGAAATATACAGTGTGTCTTTTTCACTGACGTCCGAAAATTTTGTCCAAAATATATGTTTTTGTTTGATTCGGCTCACTAAAGTCCTTCGAGCCGGATAAACCATCAATTTATGAATTTTTTTTTGAAAATCTCTATTTTTCTTAAATTCAGCTTGCTAAATATGGTCCTTCGAGCCGGATAAAGCAAAAGTTTATAGAAATGATGTCCAAAATATGTATTTTTGTTAAATTTAAGTGTCTGAAATTGCTTTATTCTGGTCCATCTTGTATAATTCGTTTCCATTAATCGGAATTTGTGTTGACTATGAATAATAGATATGTTCCTTCCCTCTTCTGATGCAACCGCCCTTTCGATAATAATTAAACATAACAGTCGCGTCGAATCGATTTGCGCCCCTTTTTCAAATTTTTCTTTATATTTTCCGACAATTTCATGCTTTTTAAAAGCTATTATTATATTTATCGACCCATAGACCCGCCCCCGTCCATCTCTACTGTTTAGTCAATTGCGGTAATTCTTGAATTTTTCGTCGAAATCGAAAGACGGAATTTTTAATTCTATTAATTATTCTTTTTGAATTTTTAAAGCCGGCACTGTACTGCAAGAAAAAAAATATATTTAACGACACATTTCCACAAAATTAAAACGTTGCTTATCGGTTCTAAAACAGCAATTTTCATATCTTTAAAACAAAAAATACATATAAACGGCATGAAAACATATATTATCGCTGGTTTATAAGTGAAGGCCATGTAATTACCAACGAAAAAAAAAGAGAAAAATTATATAAAATATTTGATTTGTTTATATTTATTGTAGTGGCAACATAATTCGTTTATAATGACAGGGGCCGGATGTTAGCGGGTTAAAACCGGAAGCGATTTCTCTCGGAATACTCACCCGATTTGACACCGATCGAATTCTTTCAATTAATTGTAAAAAAAAAATGTTGTAAACATATTTTAATTGCTCATAAAGAAAACGATTATTGCTATTTTGACGCGAATAATTGGGCCACAAAAACTGAAAAATTGTTTTTTTTATGTTGGTAATGGTTAACATTAAAAGTAAATTGTAACGCTTAATGAATAAATAAATAAACATGAATAAATAAATTCGAATTATTGTGCTTTACTAGGTTGTAAGATTGGCCTCAATTCAAAAACAAAAAATAAAAAAAAAACATAAAAGACAAGTTGCGTAAAATAAAAACAATAAAATTTTCTAAAAAAATAAAATAAGTTGTTTTATTGAGTTTTTTAATCTTTTTTAATCGTTTTTACCTTCTTTAAAACTGAGAAGACATTTTTATTTCAAATAGTTAATAAAAAATTTCAAATTTGGCGCGGAAATTTGAATTTCAAGGCAACCAGATAATGAAATTTTATGTATAGTAGTGACCACTAAAAAATGCGTTGACGTCATCAACTAGCTACATCATCGATTTGTCACTACTGCTACCTATCAGGGTTGCCAACCCGAAATTTTTTTCTCTACTACTGGTTCTGTAAAAGTTATACAATGAAGAAACCAAATATATGCAAAGGATCTTTGTCGTCTTCAGTTTTCTTCAAAAGGAGAGAAAGATATACTTGTGATTGATGTTTATAGCTGTTATCAACAAAGTACTGAAGAAAATGAGAAAAATGAAGATATTTGGTGTCAGAATAAAAAGATGAAGAAATTTGCAGAAAAGGAAGTGAAAAACATGAAGAAAAATTGAGGAATAAAGAGGAAATACAAGTGAAGAAAGTTTGAAATTAAGGTAAACTATAAAATATTACAAAAAAGACTGACGTAAAAAAAACGAAGATACTGCAAATTGAAGAAAAACTGACACTAAATTAAATAAACCTGAGATATACTAAAATAAAAGGAAGGTGAAGAAATAAAAGCAGAAACTGGTAGTGAATTGAAGAAATGGGTGAAGAAATTACGTATTTGAAATGAAGAATGAAGAAAAATGAAAAAAAAAATGAATAGTGAGACATTAAACGAATTTAAAAAACCTAAATATAAATCTACTTACTTTTATTTAACATAAAAGCACTAAATTTCTATTTATTAACTTACAAAAAGGTTTATTTTGAGTTGAATTTATGTAAAGTTGCCTATAATCTAAAAAATTGTGTACAATTCCATAAAAAATGCTTGAATTTAAAAACAAGATGCACATCTTACTTAGTTGGACAATTTCACTGTGAAATGATGTGTCACACTTGCTTCTAATTCCTATCCAAAATTTTCAAAATTCGTCAAAATTTCACAAATACGTGTACAACTCTGAAACAAATGGCCCGATTTCAATGAAACAAAAAGCAGTCGATAGGTTATGATGTTTCCTACTTGATATAAAGTATCACTTCACCTGAATTTTAAACCTATTTTTTAAAAAATTCGTCAATTTTTTTTTAAATCGTGTACAACTCGCTAATAAACAGAAGAAAAATGAAAAAAATAATAATAGTGAGACACTAAATTTAAGAAAATTGAAAGAAGAACGAGCATTGCTGAAGAAACAAAAAATGCCCAAACATGAAAAAAGAATCACCAAATAAGTAATGTTTCTTCTTAAGAAGATACGTACAAAGACATATAATCTTCTAAATCAAAGAAACCTAAGATAAAAATTTGCCCCTTACGTGATTATTGAAGAAGAAAAAGATTAGATGCAGGTGTTGAGATAAGGAAGAAATTGTTAAAGGTTAATTGAAGAAATGCCTTTAACCGAAGAAGCCAGAAAGCAGAAAATTAAGAAGCAAAAGTAAAAAACATGAAGAAAAATCGAGAAACAAAGAAGAAATACAGATGAAGACAGATTGAAGTGAAGTCGAAAAAAATGTAATGAAGAAACGTGAGAAAGTTGAATAGTGAAGAAAAACTATAAAATATAACAAAAACGCAAACTGAAGAATGGAGAACTGAAAATTGAAGAAAAATTGACAGTAAATAAATAAATATAAAATGAAACTGGTTATTAAAAAAGATACTAAAATAAAAGGAAAGAGATTCAAGTGAAGAAATAAAAGCAGAAACTGGTAGTAAATTGAAGAAATGTAAGTAGAAAAAATGTAACGTATCAATAATGATTCTCAAGTGAAGAAAAATGAAAAATTAAATAGTAGGTCACTGAGTTTAAGAAAATGGAAAGAAGAACAAGTTTAGCTGAAGAAACATGAAAGAAAGTCATTAAAAAAATGCTCAAACATCAAAAAAAATATTTTTCTTAATAAGAAGACACAGGGAAGGACATATTACAATCTTCTAATTAAAAAATCTAAGAAGGAATTTTCGGTGATAAATTGATTGAAGAAGAAGATTTACGGAAGAAAAAGCTTGTTATCAATAGTGAACCAAAGAAGATATTCTTGAAAACAGTGAAATAATAACTGAAGAAATGCCTTAAATCAAAAAGTAAAAAACATGGAAAAAAATTAGGAAATAAAGAAAAATATAGGTGAAGAAACGCAAGAAGAACGTTTTAAGTGAAGATGAAACTAAAAAATGTGACAAAAAGTCAAGTTGAAGAAGAAAAGACTCAGGTAGGCACTGATTAGTCAAAAAGATCTGACAGAAAATTAAAGAAACAAGAAATAAGGTTAAATATTGAAGAAGATAATAAAATTCGATATTGTTTTGACTCTTCTACATTTAAAAAAAAATTAAAAAGAGAAGCCCCAATTTCTAATTTACCACATTTATACTCGTAGCATGCCTGGTGGCACTAATAAGTTAATTCAGTGATAAGATAAGCGTTTTAAGGGTCTTAAGAATTTTTTAAAAATATTCGGATTTGGAAATCTATCTTACAGATTAACAAAATCGCCAAAAAAATTTGTATTTATTATTAAAACTAATTTACTTTTATTAGTCATCAAATACTGTTTTTTTCCTTGATTTTATTACAAAAAGAATAATTTTAGATCGACTTTAAGTTGATTTGTATCTCGCAATGTACCTAAAATCCAAAAAATCGGGTAAAAATTGTTAAAAAACACATAAATCGGAAAACAAAACTCACGTTTTGCTTAGTTAGGTAATTTTACTGTGAAATAATGTGTCACACTTGCCCTCTATTTTTAACCTAAATTTTCAAAATTTGCCAAAATTTGACAAAAACGTGTACAACTCGGTTATATATCTAACTTACTTAAATATATAACCATGAAACTCCAATTTTTTCATTTATTTTATTACAAAAATAACAGTTTTAGATCGATTTTGAGTTGATTTGTACCTAAAATCCAAAAAATCGTATACAAATCGATAAAAACATTTGAATTGGAAAACAAAAGGCACATTCTGCTTAGTCAGATAATTTCAGTGTGAAATGATGTGTCACACTTGCAATTTATTCCTAACCTAAATTTTCAAAATTTCTCAAAATTTTACAGAAATGTGTAGAATTCAGTTATATACAGTCTAATTTCAAAGAAACAAAAACTATCGATAAACTTAAATGCTCCTTGCTTAAACTTAAGTGTAGTATTGAAGATGAAACAAAGGTGAAGACATTGATTAGTGAAGAAATAAAAGCAAAAATTGGTAGTAAATGGAAGACCAGGCAACGAAATTGAGTTATAAAGAAGAAACTTATCAGTAAATTGAAGATCGAGAAAATTTGTAAAGTTGAAAAAACAAGAAGAAACGTAATAATGAAGAATTTGAAGAAGAAAATAATGTTTCTTCCGATGAAAATATCACAGTCTTGTTAATCAAAAAAAGTAGTTTCATTGCCATTTCCTAAACCTTTAATCGTTTTTATCTTTGCTAAAACTGATAAAATATTTTATTTATATCAGGTTAGCTGATAACAGTAAAAAAATTGGCGCGAAAATCTGAATGATAAGGATAAACAAAATTGAAGATGAATTGGAAGAAAAAGTAAAAATTAAATCTGGTAAAAATGAAGAAATTTTAGAAGATAGTAAATTGAAAAAATGTTGAAGAAATAAACAGAAAAAAAACACGAAAGTTTTAGGAAAAAATAGTGAAGAAAAAAATTAGAAAATACGCCAAAAAGGCCAAAAAAAAAATTATTCTGAAAGTCGGCAGGCGCGGATTGTTTGCCCTAGAGTGGAAAATGACATTTTAGGTCACATTTTAGGGCTTCTAGATTTATTTGTATAAAAGATAGAAGAAAAAAAAAAGTATTTAATTTTTTTTATTTCAAGGACGTTATGAAATTTGACGCCAATATTTAAACTTGAATTTTCAGTCAGCTAGATTACGAAACGAAATTAATAATAAATTAAGGTGTGACGAATAATAATCAATACATATAAAATGTTGATCATTTCTAACCTAAATAAAAATATAAAAAAATGAAATAACAAAACTGAACGATAACAAATTAAATAAAGTCGCACTTGACCTGGTCATTTTTCCGTTTGTATCCGGATCGATTAATTTCCCTTAATGCGTCCCATTAATTTCATATACTAACAACCATCCTTCCATATATTATTGACAGACAAATAGACAAATAAAAATGTAAAATATTAAAAAGCGAATCAATAACCGTAGCAGCAATTAAATAACGTTTCAAAATATCTTTCTAATTACTTAAGTAAAGAATCGTTAATTTACAAATATTTGTCGACTCGGCAAAAAGGTAATGTTTATCAAAACGGTCATTCCACCTTTCAGTGCCTAATGCAGCATGCCGGACTTCAATATGGCCAAGGAGCTGTCAATTCCCACCAATCACCGCCATTTGCTGACATTTCGGTAAGCCCTTCGACCTTCTAGAGTCTTAAAAATAATAAAAACATTTGCAGCAAACAGGTGGGAATACGACCAGCTCACTTCGCCAATTTCGTAAAAAAGATGGTCTCGAAAAAAATAGTACGGACCTGAATACTTCCATTGATACAAGTCATATTGCAAGAGTACCACCACATAATCATTATCCTGCCAGGCCTAATGACTACTATCGGTATCAACAATATCCCGATTATACGTAAGTTTAATTAATTAATACGTTTTTAATTAATTTAAAAAAAATTAGGGCCCCATATAAGGAAACCCCAGCTCAGGTGAAGTACTCAGAAATTGCTGAAACCCCACTTCAGAATGTAGAACATCTTCAAAAACCCATGGATATGTGCAATATAACCCAAAATCATGTCCCCGCCTCTAGGCAACAAAACTACGCCTCCCAATACCACCCCGAATCTCAATACCAACAGTACCCGATGGGAAAATACCCACAATGCCGTAAATATCCCCCTCAAGAAAATGATTTTCTTGCAAAATTGCAAAGGATTAATCCTACAATGGCCAGATCTATAATGAGTGATCATCATATCAGAGAATCCCAAACGGCATACCCTCAAATGTATCAAAATCAACGTTACTATAACCCCGCCTATAATTATCAATACAACTACCCGTCATGTAACTACCGGCCCAATCAAATGCCAGTAGGTGGAGCTCAATACCCCACTCACTCTGATCGTAGCCTATCACCGCGTAATATTATGATGAATTACAGTAATTCACAAAAGATCTCGCCCAATTACGGTCAGTATAACCCTCCTGAGTACGCTCAGCATTACCAACATCGACGAACAACAATCCCTCAAGAGTACTATCAACAACAATGTCGTACTGCACCATATATGCCAACCCATCAAATCTCACCAGAAACTAGTGAAAATCGAAGTGGAAGTGGTGGATTACGACATTTTATTGAGAATTGGGCTGAAGAAGAAGGTAATTCAGAAATTACACCAATTTTTAAAGACACAAGAATACACAATAATGAAACAAACAACGAACAAGTTTTCGTTATAAATCCTTCTGATTTGCCGCCATGTTTAGAAAATGTTTCATTGGTACCAACTGAAAATGGACAATATATTATTAAGAGTGGTACACTTGATAATTCTGTTGTACGAATAAAAGAAACAACAGAAAATAACGGAGAAAAAACAGTTAATCTTCAAATTGTTGAAACACCACCAAAAACAGATTGTCTACTTGATGAAATTGATAAAACTCAAGAAACAGTGCCTTATAAAGAAAATCAAACAAAAGACTGTGATGAAACGACCAAAACTACAAATCAACCTATTGAAGAAGATGAAGAAAAACAAGAAGAGAAAAAAGAAGAAACAAGTGCTGAAACTAGTGTTATAGTTTCAAATGAAGTCTCCGTTATTAAAGATATGCCAATAATTGATGAAGAACATTCAAATGAAAAAGAAGTAACACCTCCTGCAGATATTACAGATCTTCTTGATGAAAGTCACGTGACTACAACAACAAAACGTACACAAAGAATTTTCTCTGTTGATGATATCATTAATAATATTGGAAATTCTCCTACACCTACGAGAAGAAGTAGTCTTCAGTTACCTCTAAAAGTTGGTGATGATGATACTCCCGAAGAAACTCCAAATGAAGAAAAAGAAGAAAGTGAAGAAGTTGAATTACGAGACGCTATTACTGTTGAAGATAACAGTGTGATTTTAGAGATAGGTGGCGCTCTTGTACAACTCAATATTAATGATTGTAATGGAAAGAAGATTTTGACTGTTTTACCGTTATCTGAATCATTGGTGATTGATGTTAATGGTAATTATGAAGAAAAGGTTGAAGATGATGAAGAAATTGAAGAGATTCAATGCCAGAATGAAGTTGTTGTTGGGGAAGAAAATGTAGTAAATGAAGAAGTTTGTTTGGATTTGGTTGTTGAAGAAGATTTGGAAGATAAAAAAGAGAGTGAGAATGTTGAAGAAATAATAGAAGATAATCAATTGGAAAATAATGTTGAAGTTGAAGAAGAAACACAAATAAAGAAAGTTGAAGTTCTAGAAGAAACGCAAACAAAGACATTGGGAGATGAAGAAGAAATGCAAGTAAAGAAAGTTGTAAATGAAGAGAATGGTTTGTTGGAAAAATGTGAAAAGAATGTTACAAAAACTACAGAAGAGACATACATGAAGAAACGTGAAGAAAAAAGTAAAAATAATGTGGGAAACGAAGAAGAAATGCAGGTGAAGACAGTGTTAAATGAAGATGATAGTCAGTTGGAAAAATATGAAAAGAAAATTATTAAAGATACAGAAGACACACACATAAAGAAACGTGAAGAAAAAACGAAAAAATGTGAGAAAAAAGTTACAAGTGAAGAAGAAAAAAAATGTGAGAAGAAAATCAATAGTGAAGAAAAAATTGATGATAAATTAAAGAAACATGAGATGAAGTTAAAAGTTGAAGAAAACAATAAATTAAAGAAATATGAAAGAAAAACTATTGTTATAGAAGGAAGTCAGGTGAAGAAATTGGCTACTGAAGAAACGAGTAGTAAATTGAAGAAACACGAGAAGAAATTAAGTATTGAAAAAGATTCTAAAGAAAAGAAAAATGAAAGAAAAACTAGTATTCAAGGACAGGTGGAAAAACCAAGTGATGAAGAATTGAAGAAACAAGAAAAGAAATTAAATACTGAAGACGCTAAACTGAAAAAAACTGAAAGAAAAACTAGTATTGAAGACCAGACTGAGAAACTAATTAACACTGAATTGAAGAAACATGATAAGAAATCAAACGTGGATGACACAAAATTGAAGAAAAAGGAAAGAAAAACTAGTATTGAAGAGCAGATGAATACTGAATTGAAGAAACCTGAAAAGAAAACAAATGTTGATAACACTAAATTGAAGAAAAATGAAAGAAAAACGAGTAATGTAGAAGAACCGAAGAAAGATGAGAGAAATGAAGAACCTAAAGAAGAAATTAAAGTGACTAAACATGTACCAGATAGTAATGTTTCCTCTGAAGAAGACATGGAGAAAAAAGAAATTTCACAATCTTGTAAATCAAAAAAAGAGAAGAAATTATCGCCTTGTGTGATTATTGAAGATGAAGAATTAAAAAAGAAAAAGATTGCAACAGAAGCTGAATTAAAAAATCCATTGATTGATGAAAAAATAAGAGAAGAAATTCTTGAAGAATGTGCAAGATTAACCGAAGATGTCTCGAAAAAACCTGAAGAACCTAAAGAAATTGAAAAGCCTGTAACGAAAGCAGCAAAGAAACTTTACGAAAGCGATATTTCTCTCGTGAAGAAATCAAAATCTGACCAAAAGCAGAAAGAAGCGAAGAAAACTGGGTCGAAATTGGAAGAAACAGTCAATAAAATAAAATCGCTGAAAGAGAAAACTATAGTGAAGAAAGAGAAAAGTCCAAAGAAAGTGACATTTAATCTAGAAACTGATGTTCGTGAAATAAGTAAAGAAGAAATCGATCGGAAGAAACTCAGTTGGGAGGAATACAACAGTCGAAAGAGGAAAGCACCACCTGAGCCTGAAGAACCAAAAAATAAGATAATGGAAGATACTGTGACATCTTCAGTTGATATAAATGATGAAGTTGTTGAAAAAGTAGCACAATCAATTGAAGATGCCATAAAATTGAAGAAACCTTCACCGAAGATGACGTCAAGTAATTGGGAGGATGATACAGAAGCAGAAACGCCTCCTAAAAATGAAGAAATTTCAACAACCAATCACAAGTGTATAATTGATGTTAATGAGTTTAATATCAAACCAATGGAAACTGTTTCCACGCCTTCTCCTGTAAGCTCCTCCCACTTTTCGTACAATTCTGAAGAAGACAGTTTACAAGTGTACAAAAACGTCGTTGATTCAAAACTAAATTCCCTAAATATAAAAATCCCTAAAATATCAAAATCCCCTAAACCAGTTGATAGATTCACTGTTCTTCTTGAAAGATTCCTAAACCGTGCCAGTCTTAATCTAAACGAATTAGAAGAAGTGAAGAAATTCATTGAACTCAAACGGAAAATAATCGAAGAGAAGAAATTAACATACGAGGTGAAAGCCGAGCGTGAATACAAAGACCTAAAATTGCATTTCCGGAAAGTCCGGAAGAAGAAACGTTTCCGAAATTTATATACTGAAGATACTTCAGATTCGGATTCAAGTCATAGTGAGCAAGGCGTTGGGGATTACTCCGTGTACCAGAGGGACTCTCAGGGTGTTCCCAAGCTGATTTTTAAACGCAAATCAGGCCTACCACAACCGTTTGTCAAATTGGAGCGGTCGCAAGCTGTGGAAATGCTCGCGAAAAAACGCAAACTTTACTGAAGGGACCAAAGGTAATTGTTCCTATTGATATTACTGCTTAAGCACGAGTGCAATCAAATCAAAATTGTTGTTTACGTTTGTGGAAGTTTAAAAATGTTTCGGCGGCAGCCTGATCAAAGTTTAAATCGATGTTATTTTCAACACAGTTTCGATGTTATATACAGCTCAGACACAGTATTAAAATTGCCTTTTGAATTTTGACAGAGATGTATATATTTTTAGATGGTGTTACTGTTTGATGAAGAAAAATTTTTTAAAAAATGTCATACATTCCCTATTTATTTTTTAAGTTTTTGTATATAATATATGTATTGTTTGAGGGCATTTTGTTTGTATATTGTTGTATTTATGTAGTTACCGGACTTATGCACTGATTAGGAATTGTATTTCAAATCACCAAAGTCAATTTTTTTCTAATATATGTAGATTTTTTATGTGCGAGTGCCTTAGCACAGTGATTGTTGATTTTTTTTACCACACAAAACGAGTGTGGATTATTTCAGCACTTGTGTTAATAAAATGTTTTAAGAAATGAGTTTTATTTCAATCCTTAAACCTACTTTTTACAAATTTATTTTTAACAGGTTGGTAATAAAAACGATTGGTAAAAGGAAAATTAGTGGTAGAAGGTTGGCAACAGCAAAATAAGATTTTTTTTATTGTGTTGGTAAAACGAACTTGCTACAAGAATTTTAAGCTTTAACAAGTTGGTAATAAAACTATTTATTTTGTCAGGTTTGTTACAATGAACTTGGTGAAAATAAAATTTGTATTTTTCGTGGTTTTTTATTGAATAAACTGCTTTCTAATCTCATAAAAACACATTTCTGTGATTCTCTTAAATTTTCGACAAATCGCAGGTAGACAGAAAGACTCAAATAAACACAATAACCTACAAAACATGTTTTCTTGCTGATTTTTGACGTAAACATTATCGTAAAAACGATTCTTATCGCTTTATTATCCCAAAATACAAGGAAACACTTGCAAAAACAGTTATTTAATCAATATTTCAAATGAGCTCGTTGGCCATCTTGTGTTTTTTGAAATTACCAGAATGGCCAATCTAACAAATTAAAATAAACGGTTTTGATTTAAAAACTGTCTTAAAATTACTTCAGTTTTTCATTTTATTAAAAGACATTTCCTCTGTGATACATTAAAGTTTTCGACAAGCCGCAAGTAGACAGAAAGACCCAAAATGTTGAAATCAAAATAAACTACAAAAGAATGTTTACTTACCGATTTTTGACAAAATTTCAAATGAGCTCGTTAGCCATCTTGTTTTTTCTGGAAATAGGAGAATGGCCAACCTAACAAACTAAAATAAGAAGCTTTGATTTAAGAACTTTTTTAAAATTAGTTTTTCAATTGATTTAAACACATGTCTTCTGCAATTCACTCAATTTTTCGACAAGCTGCAAGTAGCCAGAAAGACACAAATCTTCCAAATCAAAATAACCTCAAAAAAAAATGTTCTTACCGGTTTTTGACGTCAATATCATTATCAAAAGACGTCTTATCACTTTATTATCACAAAAAGTAGGAAAACACTTGCAAAAACATTCAAAACAGTTATTTAAACAAAATTTCAAATAGGCTTGTTAGCCATCTTGTTTTCTTTGGAATATCAGAATGACCAACATAACAAACTAAAATAAGAAACTTTGGTTTAAGAATTGTCTCAAAATTAGTTTTTTATTTCATTTAAACAGATTCTTTAAATTTTCGACAAGTCGCAAGTAGACAGAAAGACTCAAATCTTCCAAATCAAAATAACCTCCAAAAAAATATTTTTTTACCGGTTTTTGACATAAACATCATCGTAAAAAGGAGTCTTATCACTTTATTATCCGACAAAAAGGATAAAAACACACAAAATCAAATGTAATCAAATCAACTCGTTGGCCATCTTGAATTTTTGACATATTGCCAGAATGGCCAACCTAAATGGGGAAAGTTTCAATTTAAACACTGTTTTTTCAAAAAAATCATTCCTTTTTTCATTTCATCAAAATACATTTCTGTGATTAACATAAATTTTCGACCAACTGCAAGTAGTCAGAAAGACTCAAACCTCTGAAATCATAATAACCTCAAAAAAATGTTTTCTTACCTATTGTTGACTTTAATACGATCGTAAAAAGGTGTATTATCACTTTATTATCACAAAAAGCTAGGAAAACACTCAAAACTGTTATTTAATCAAAATTTCAAATAAGCTCATTGGCCATCTTGTTTTTTCTGATAATACCAGAATGGCCAACCTAGCAAATAAAAATAAGATTTGATTTAAGAACTGTTTTAAAATTAGTTTTTCAATTCATTTGAACACAAATCGTGTGTTCAAATGAATTAAATTTAAATTTTCGACAAGCTGAAGTAGTCAGAAGACTCAAATCTTCCACAACAAAATAACCTCAAAAAATGTTTTCTTACCGGTTTTCGATGTAAATATCGTCGTAAAAAGTTGTTTCATCACTTTATTATCACACAAAAATCTAGTAAAACTACAACAAAACACAAAAACCTTGTTTTTTATCAGAGAATTTCAATCCGATGTTGACCATCTTTTATTTTTCACACTGCCGGTATGGCCAACCTAAGAAAATAAAATTGTGCGAATTTAAGGCGGCAAATACAAAACTAGTTTTTTGCGTCATTACCACCTCACAAAAACCCCTAAGAACATCAAATTGCTTTATTCCTACTCAAAAATCAATACAAATCTTAAGCCTTCTTCTGTGTGAGTTTCTTCAAGTGACTTTTGCTGTGCAAATGTTGCTTAAACTGCATTTCGGAATTAGTGGAGCAGTCACAAATATGACAGTAATACTGCCCCGAGGGGGTCCTATACACCGAGCAATCCCCAGCATCCGCCATCAAAACACTCGTCAAAATACTATCATTGGGACTCGCCAACCCCATTTCGCCACTCTGCTGCTTCAACTTTTTCCTATGTTTCTGTCCCGCATAGTGACTCGCAAGCTGCTCCTGACACGTGGTGGTAACATTGCACAGTTCGCACCGAAATCCAGCCGGAACGACAGGTTCCTGCCGAAAATCCGGTCCAAAACCATCATCATCTGATTTTTTCTTCCGATTAGAACTCTCACGTATCCATTTACCATCGGCGTCATAACGGCCTTTCCCAGCCGGGGTTTTCATACCCAGTGTTGCCCTGAAACAGTACTACCAACTGTCGGTATTACAGGTTCCTGTACTTACTTGCGATGGTTTTTGCCCAAGTAATGGGACTCAGCGTGGAGTTTTCCAGTGAGAGGTAGGTCGCAAACATCGCAGTAGAAATACAGAGGGTTGGTGTCATCCTCTGGGCCTTCTTTCACTTTCGGGGTTAATTTCGCACGCTTGTGAAGAGGCTCTCCGGTGCGTTCGGAGTACTCAATGAGAAATCTCCGGATTTTCTTCTCGTGATTCTTTGATTTGTAGTGTAATTTTGCGACAAGATTACTGCTCAATTGCACTGAACATAATTTGCAGTATAAAGGTTGAAAAAGTGAGGTTAGGTCTCGGGGGAGACTTTCATCAAAACAATCAGGAATTGTGTCTTTTACTGGAATTTTCACGTCAGATTGACATTCTAGACAGTTTGAATTTACTTACAAATGTGGTTTTTATACGTTTTTGGTCTTTCATATTCCCGTTTTTGGAGAGACTCCAAAATTAGATTTCGAGCAGCATCGATTTGAAATGGGGTTATTACAGGGGGTTGTGGTTCTGGTATATAGTTGTAATACGAGTTTTCCATTACTTGTTGCTGAGATACTGAAGGAATTTCCTCGGAAACGGCTTTCTTTTTGGGAATTTTGAAGTTTCGATCGAGTTCTTTTGCTGTCATTTTTTAGGTGAGGTTTTCGTCAGATTTTCGTAATTTAATACTTACAAGGGATGTATTCCCCGTCTTCGGTTGTTTGCATCACGAATTAAACAATTTAAACAACACTTAAAGCTTTGTTATTGATTTTAGAAAAATCCTTGACCTTGGATAGGCAATTCAACGACAAGTATGTATTGTGTGTTGCATATCCAACACTCAAATTTACATAAATTGTAAATTTATGTATTTATAGTCTCAATTAATACCAATATCCTTTCAAATATTAATTAAAATATGAGAAAACTCACTTTTAATCAAAATTTCAAATCAACTTGTTGGCCAACTTGTATTTTTTGACATATTGCCAGAATGGCCAACCTAACCAACTTAAACTCTGTTTTTTCAAAAGAATTACAATTTTTTTCATTTTACCAAAACACATTTTTGTGTTTATTCTAAATTTTCCATCAGAGTGCAAGTAGCCAGAAAGACCCAAAATCTTTGAAAATAAAATATAACCTCAAAAAATGTATTTTCTTACCGGTTTTTGACGCAATCATCGTCGCAAGTAAATATTTAATCAGTTTATTATCACAAAAAAGTATAAAAACATGAGCAAAACACATAAAATCATATTTAACCCGAATTTCAAATCAACTCGTTGGCCATCTTGTGTTTTTTTGACATATTGCCAGAATGGCCAATCTAATCAACTTAAATGAGAAGGTTCAATTTAAACACGGTTTTTTCAAAAGAATCACTTTTTTCATTTGAATTTTTGAACATTTCTGAAAATCATCTAAATTTTCAACAAACTGCAAGTAGTCAGAAAGACTCAAATCTTTGAAAATAAAATATAACCTCAAAAAAGGTATGTTCTTACCGGTTTTTGACGCAATCATTGTGGTATGTACATGTTTTATCACTTTATTATCACAAAGAAGTATAAAAACACGAACAAAACGGCACAAAATCGAATTTAAACCGAATTTCAAATCAACTAGTTGGCCATCTTGTAATTTTTGACATATGCCAGAGTGGCCAACCTAAGCAACGACAACACATTTAGACTTGAGATATGCAACTCGCAATACTTACGGTATTGTGTGTTGTATAAATACAAACGCTATTTTCGTCAAATTTTTATTTATTCTATTGAAAGCACTACCAATAACCTTTCAGATAAGATGTAAAGAGGGGAAAATCACATAAATTCTTCCTCGTGTTATCACAAGTGTCTTTATCAGTGTTACAAATAACATGGTAAGACCACAATTTAGTTTTTTTTCTTCATTATTTAAAAACACGTAAAGCAATTTTTGCTTAACCAATAATTGCTTAGTTGGCTAAAACACGTGTAAATTACAAATTTTCGTTTCTTTAAGGCTGACTTTGTTTCGCTTAAATGTTACTAGATGGCGACACACGCTAATTGAGTGTTTGACAGCCAATTAATTTTTTTTATTAAGAGTAAAATAACAGTCATTTCTAACAAACAAAAAAGCATTTATTGCTACTTTACAATTGTTCTCAAAGCCTTTCCCTTCATTCAAACAAAAAAAAAAAATTACACAATGTACATGACATAACTTCTACACATGAAAATGACAAGAACTGAATTATAATACACATTTATTACATTTTGCCGTTCATAACAGTTACAATAATTACATTTAATATTGTCGAATTTCCTTATACAACTTTCTAATACACATTTTTCCTAATCGTTGAGTTTTTTTTAAAAATCAACGCAAAAAAAATTTGACACCTAATGAATAAAAACAGAAGATTCCAACAATATAAAATCTTAAACTTTATTATTTTTTTATTGGTTCATATACGGATAGGTAATTTCGTTAAGTGGGACGAATGTTTCTTTGATAGCTTGTGGATTACCCCACCTTAAAACATAATGTGGGCCACCAGCTTTATCATTGGTTCCTGAGAATCACATGATACAAATCCTGACATTTTTATTGGTTAACTCACCTGATAATCGAGCCCCACCAAATGGTTGTTGACCAACCACACTGCCAGTTGATTTATCATTGACGTAGAAGTTACCAGCTGTCATTTTTAAATCTTCAACTGCTTTTTTCAACCAATTTCTGTCAAAAAAAATAATAATGACGTAAGAAGACTTTGGTTTAAGAAATTAACTCACTCATCTTGTGCAAAAACAGCTCCTGTCAAAGCAAATGCAGTTGAGTTACCAACCAAATCTAAAGTTTTTTGTAAATCGCCATCTTTGTAGACATAAATTGATAAAACAGGACCAAAAATTTCTTCTGTCATTATTTTATCTTTGGGATCTTTTGAAAGAACAATTGTTGGTTCTATAAAGTAGCCAACACTGTCATCACATTTTCCCCCACCAATAATTTCAAGATTCGGGGAATTTTTAGCATGATCAATATAGCTTTTGATTCGTTTAAACGCTTTATCATCGATGACAGCCGAAGTAAAGCTATCGTAATCAGTCGGATCACCAATTTTCAATTTATTACGTTCAGCCAATAAACCTTCTTTAATTTTCGGCCATAATGATTCTGGTACATACATTCGTGAACAAGCACTACATTTTTGACCACAAAATTCAAAAGCACTACGTATTGTACCATTAACAACAGTTGTAACATCAGCACTTGGATGAACAAAATGATAATTTTTACCACCACATTCACCAATTAAACGAGGAAAATTAATATATTTATTAATATTTTCCCCAACTTGTCTCCACAATCTTGTAAATGTTCTACAAAAAGAGAGAAATTTTTAACCAAACTCGGCTGAATCTCGTGTTGTAAATCTTACGGAACACTTCCGGTAAAATTAATTCCTGCAAGATATTTTGACGCTGTTATTGTATCACCAAAAACAGGTCCATCTGCAGGTACAAAATTAACAACACCTGGAGGTACACCAGCCTCTCTACATATCTTAAAAATAATCCAATTTGATAACAATGCTGTATCGCTTGGTTTCCACAAAATGGCGTTGCCCTTTAATCAAAAAATTAATTGCCAACAACGTTTCGGCATATCATTACACCCACCATCAATGCTGGGGTATATGCAAGATTTCCACCAATTGCTGTAAAATTAAATGGTGATACAGCAGCAATAAAACCATCAATGCCACGATAACGCATCGAATTTTTCGTAACTTTTGGATTTTCGGATATTGGTTGATATTTTGTTGCTTCTTTCAAAAAATACGCATTTAAACGGAAAAAATCAATTAGTTCAGCAGCTGAATCGATTTCAGCTTGAATAACTGTCTTTGCTTGACCAAGCATTGTTGCTGCATTTAATGTTTGACGATATTCATTTGCCATCATTGAAGCGGCTTTTTCCCAAATTTTTAAACGATCCGGAATTGGGACACGGTCCCATTTCTTCTGAGTTTCAACAGCAGTATCAATGGCTTTGTTCAAAAGGTCTTTATTGGCGTAATAAAATTTGGCGAGTTTTTTCTTATGATTATGAGGGCACACCTCCAAAAAAAAAGCTAGGTTAGAGAAACAAACCAATTTTTTTTTTAATTAGAAGTGACCTCTGCCGGCAACGAGTTATGTTAAAAATGCAAGAAAGAGCGGATAAAACCTCCCTAAACCGTGTTCACAAAACCGAAATACCGATCTTAAATTCTAGATAATCAATTTATTTTTAAATCTAGTTATGCATTAACAAAAAATATATTGTCAAAAAGGTGTCTTACCACTTTATTATTACAAAAAACAGGTAAAACACCAACAAAAACGATATTTTGGTGGCCATCTTGTATTTTCTTTGACATATTGCCAGGATGACCAAGCTACCAAACTAAAATAGAAAATTTCCATTAAAAAAAGCGTTTCTTAAGTTTTTTTTTATGTACAAGCTGCAAGTAGACAGAAAGACTTTTGTCACAATAACCTCTAAAAAATATTGCAAAATGCAAAAAGGTGTCTTATCACTTCATTATTACTAAAAATCAGTAAAACGCCAGCAAAAAAAAACACAAAACTGGTTAATAAGCTCGTCGGCCATACTGTATTTTTTCGACACTACCAGAAATACCAACCTAACAAATTAAAATAGACAATTTCTATTTATATATCATTAAAACACTGTTATTGATCACTTTTTTAATTATATATCGTTGTCTGTCCCTTTTCAACACATAATCTAAATTACATAACAACATATACCTACAACAATGTGTTGAAAAGAAACAGACAACGGTCTACAATTAAAAATTGAGTTATATTTGTCACTTAAATTTTCGACAAGCTGCAAGTAGACAGAAAGACACAAATCCTTGAAATCACGATAACCTGCAAAAAAAATGTTTTCTTACCGTTTTTTGACGTAACCATCAATGCAAAAATTTGTTTTATCACATTATTATTACCAAAAAACTAATAAAACACCATCAAAAACATAGAAAAACAATAATTGATTAGAATTTCAAATAAGGTCGTTAGACATTTTGTATTTTTTCTCTCTTGTTTTTGACACTGACAGAATGACCAACATAATAAACTAAAATAAGAAGTTTTGATTGATGAGAAACTGTCTTAAAATTAATTTTTCATTTCATTAAAACACATTTTTAATTCAATTAAATTTTCGACAAGCTGCAAGTAGCCAGAAAAACTCAAATCTTTGAAAACACAATAGTAACCTTAAAAAAAATGTTTTTCACCGATTTTTGAGGTAAACATCAATGCAAAATAGTGTCTTATTATTTTATTATCACAGAAAACTGGTAAAAACATCAGAAAAAACACTCAAAACGGCTATTTAATCAAAATTTCAAATAAGTTCGTTGACTATCTTGTTTTTTTTTTTTTTTTTTTTTTTTGGAATTACCAGACTAGCCAACCTAACAAACTAAAATAAAAAGTTTTGATTTACAAACTGTTTTAAAATTAGTTTTTCATTTTGATAAAATACATTTCTTTTGTAATTTAATTAAATTTTCGACAAGCTGCAAGTATCCCGAAAGACCCAAGTCTTTGAAAATAAAATATAACCTCAAAAAAACGTATTTTCTTACCGGTTTTTGACGCAATCATTGTGGTATTTACATGTTTTATCGCTTTATTATCACAAAAAGGTATAAAAACACAAACAAAACGACACAAAATCAAATTTAACCAATTTTTTAACAAATTTAACAAATTTAGATTTCAAATCAACTCGTTGGCCATCTTGTGTTTTTTTGACATATTGCCAGAATGGCCAACCTAACCAACTTAAATGAAAAGTTTCATTTTAAACAATGTTTTTTCAAAAGGATCACCCTTTTTTATATTTTATACATCAAAACACATTTCTGTAATGATTCTAAATTTTCAACAAACTGCAAGTAGTTACAAAGACTCACTCTTTGAAATCACAATAATAACCTCAAAAAGCAATTTTCTCACAAATTTTTGACGTAACCATCAGTGAAAAAAAGTGTCTTATCACTTTACTATCACAAAAAACTGGTAAAACACGAGCAAAATCACTCAAAACTGAAAACTAATTGAATTTCAAATAAGCTGGTCGGCCATATTGTATTTCTCGACACTTCCAGAATAACCAACCTAAAAACCTAAAATAATAAATGACCCTAGAAAATGTAAGGAGGCAAATTCAAAATCGTCCGCAATTTTGTTAACTGAGGAAAATTAACCAATCACAAATAAATACTTCGCTTATTCTCTTATCTTCTTATCTCTCTGGTAAAAAATAAACCATAATAAACAAAAAAAAAATAGAAAAAATGTCTTATTAGATATTAAACACAAAAATAGCACCAAAATAGGGTTTGATTCATGTAAAAAAAATGAAGGTAAATTATGTTTTGCCGTCAGATATAATATTTATTTTGATGCCTGCAGTTGCCGGCAAAGAATCACTTCTTAATACACAAAATGTCAAAATTAGAAGTGTCACCAACTCAAGTTTTTTTCCTCTCCAAGGTTGGTAATATATTGACAGTTATTTTTAGCACACTTAAAAACCAATCAATTCAATAATGTTTATTGATTAACACAGGTTCAAGTAACCTTGAAATTATTAAACCTGTTGTATTTTTTTTTTAATTATCACCCAGTCTGTCCAATCTAAAAACCTCAAAATACCCACCTGATACCTGACATCATCAGTTTTGAATTCCTTATCGCCGATAACAATCGGCACATCTTCGGTCGTTGCCGCTGTTTTTTTCAGGGCCTCCTCGATTTCTTTGCGCTCTTTCGACCCTTTGAGGTACTGCAAAACCGGCTCATTTTTGACTCCAAAATCGCTGATTTTCACTTCCGGCACAACCGATCCCAAACATCTGATACCCACTCTAAAAATATCCAACTTATTTACAAAACTACGCCAATTAGTTTAAAAATAAGACGGAATCTCCCTCAACCTTCGCGCTTGACTAATTTTAAAAGTGGAGTAGGCCGTGATTTGCGCCCTTCACAAATGACATGTTACGCCACTGGATTCCAATATCGATTTTACAATAGAGAGTGGAAATTTCCACAGGACAAGCCTCCAGAAATACAGAAAAAACACCAAAAAGCTAATGTTTACGTTATTTGTCGTATTTATCTCGAAAAGTGGGAGATATCGAACCGAAATGAGATAAAATGTTATCGGATTGATTTATTTAACTGACCTTTGGAAACTCGTTGAAATTGTTTGCTTACACGCCGATAACATTCTGCCGGTTGTTTTTAAACCCAACGGATTTTTAACAGGATTAATTTTAAAGGGAAATTCACCGAAAAGAACTCAACTTGACGTTCACCATTTGACACACTGGCGTACGTCAAATTTACGTAACAAAATTTTAAGCCGTTAAGTTGGCACCGGACGCAACATATTTTAATTAATTATCCTGCCAACAAGCAATCTACATTTAGAAAATTCAACACCAACGCATTTTCTACAAAGAAAAATAACAAAAAAAACCAACCAACAACCAATAAGTCCTAAAAATAACCTGTGGGGACACAGTTGGCAACACTGGGTTGCCAAAGTGACAGGTCAAAAATTGCATTAATTTTCTCAACTGAATTAATAATAATTAAAATCGGGAAAGAGTTAAATAACAACATAATAAACAAGTGATAAGATAACAAGCGACCTTCAGTAATCATAAACACCACAGAACTTTGACGTTTTGAGGTTATGTTTATCACAGAAATTTGACATTTTGAGGTTATGTCACACCAAAATGAAAACAGACAAAAAATCGTTAATTCTCGCCAATAATTTACCAGAACCTGTCTTTCGCAAATTACTCGAGAACTGTTTTGCGGTCCTAACAGGATTTCCCGAGCCTCACGGTAATTTGCCCCCAATTTTTGGAAGTCTCACTCAGCCCCCTTTTCCAGGCATTTCAAGTCTCTACAACTCGAAACCTGACTTAATTAAGGAACTCTACGCAGCACTGCTCTCAATCACAGCTAATTTTGTCCAAACTGGGCAAAATAAGGACAGTATTGTTCAGTTTTTGACCCAGTGTAACTACAGTGGGGCTAGAACAAGTCTCTATGTGGAGTTTTTTGAAAAAAATCGGTGCGACATTGAAGCCAGTCTGATTAATATCGGTAATCACTTGCCTCACATTACTGATATTACGTGGAAAATTGATTATGTGATTAAGGTGAGTTGGTTTTAATGGGGCCCTGTTTTTTATTTATTTTTTTACAGTCGAGTTATTTGGATAGTAGTCAAGGTCCGATTTTCCGAATTGGACTTCAAACTGAAAAATACGACGCTGAAAATGAGTGTAAAAAAACTGATTTTATTCAGTTTTCTTGTGACAGTCAGGAATTACAAGATTTGGTTTATAAATTAAAAGACGCAGTGAGACACTGTCAGAGAATAGGAAGTGACCACTGATTATTTTATCATTTATTAATATTTATTACCTGATATGTAAAACGTGCACTAATTGATAATTATTTATATAAAGAAGTTTTTTACTGGTTAAAACAGTCACAAAAATGAATTTTTTTCCTTTATTTTGTGTCTTTTTAATCCTTGTTACTAAAGAAATCGTTTCTGCACCTCTAGAAGATGTAACAATTACTCAAAATGATGTCACACAAGAAGACAAACCTGAAACAAGTATAGTCCCTTTTTCAGAATCATAACTTTGCAAGATTTGTACAAAAAGTTTTGTTTTTTCAGCTGAAAAAAATCCTGTACAAGAATGGTTTGAAAGTTTATCAAAAAACGTCACAACAAACACACAAAACGCAATGAATAACATAAAAGATTGGTTTACAAAAATGGCAGAACATAATCAAAATGGTGTCAGTCAAAGCCTGCCAACTATGTATATGGGTAGCTTTCAATTACTGAAAATGCCAATGCCTCAAATTTCAGATGTTGTAAAAGGGATGGGAGATTTAGCAACAGCAGCTCAAACTGTCAATAAATTAACAGGTTAAAAAATTCCAAAATTTTTGCTTTGGTTTATTGACTTAGTAAGTTAATACTGACCTACAAATTCGAGTATATACAAATATGGCCGACAATAAATTAATAAAACAATCCCCCGAGTTTCACTGGCCTTAAATATAAACCCTGATAAAAAAAATTAATTAGTCACGACACGATTATTATTTAAAAAAACACTTAATCCTTGCAAATTCGTGCAGCAAGTGCTGATAACGGTGTCAATTCATTTTGACTAACCAAGTCAAATTCAGTTACAAAATAATAGAAATGTTTGTAACACGTATTAACGTGAGCCTCCTAAAATCAACAATTAATGAAACGTTATTTACCTAAATCACTTACCGCAGAAATCGCAAAAATGTTATGAAAATGGTGGATATAAACATGTATAAAAACACGATGTAGTCTCGTTAGGATTTTAGCACAGTGCTTATCGAAATTTTTCGGAAATGGCAAATCAGAAGTACAAGGAAACAACGCTTGATCATTGATTTGCATCTCAATCCAGTCCATTAAATGACTGATGTATTCTTTGGCCGGTAGTTGGGTTGGTTTTTTATATTTGTCACCATCTGCCCAGAGATACTCAAAACGGGTACCACCAGACATAGTCGGACATGTTTGTTCGGTGCAATAATCCGAAATCGTGCCGTAAATCAAATTAATCCGGTTGAAAAAATCCACAACTGAAAAAATATTTGAATGACCCTTGTATACTAATACAGGAGAGACAAAGATAGGTGTACATGTTATTGATTGACCCTCGTATAGTTACATCTCACTACTGCTAGCCCGACGAAGTTTTGTATATAAGTGATTCGTGTAACCAATCAGAATGGGTGATCTGATGCTTCTGAGGTACAATCCCACTGATATGCAAGTAACAAACAAAACTTATACAATTGAAAAACGCTATAAAGGCAAAACAACCTCCCTCTAGAAGCAGCTGTGATCATCTTTTTATTTGGATTTGTTTTATAATGTATTGTTGGTTGCCTAACTTATTCTAAACAAATTTAATAAAAATTTACCATGAACTGCTATCCAGTCGTTTAAATCTTCACGTTCCGGTAGTTTAACTGCAGTTTTCAAATTAATTCCTGAATTAAGACTGGCACAAGCTTGTTTATGTAAACTATATCTGATAGTTCCATGAGCAAAATTTTTTTTAGGCCTGAAAGTCTACAAAAAACGTGTGACACATATTTCAAACATTCAAAATATACTTACTTTGCCTTTCTGAAAAAAATCAAAAAAACTATTTAGGGCCATTTCGTCAAAAACACTAATTTTCGAAAAATAACATTTATTGTTTTAGTGAGGTTAGGTAAACGTCAAAATCAGCCGACACATGCGCCCTCTGGTGACGAGCCATTTTGATGTATTTCCGCAAAATACCGATATAATTCACTGAAAACACAATTTCCTGACTCGGATTTAATAAAACGTTAAATTTCTGTTAGATTTTAGTGAAATTCCGGTATTTTTTGTGTAAAATTCTCGATTTTTCGCGTATAAGCGCCCCCTTGCGGCCACTTGTGACATTAAGATCTGCAATGGCGTCGTTGTGTTTGTGATAGAATTTTAGTAAATTTGCAAAAACGGTGTATTTTTGTACGAAAATCACGTCGAAACGAGAATGAAACATCTTGTGATTTGTTGGTTTGTGGTTTAATTGTCGGTGGAGACGTCGCCCCGCGTCCTCCTTGGTTTGACGGGGGGCGTTTCAGGGGCCCCGATATGCTGAAAAATGGAGACGAAACTGTGCCGGATATGCGGGAAACTCGGCCAAAACTACGTCAATATATTCAGGACGGAGGGCCTCAAGAACAAAATCGAAACTTGCCTCCCGATTATCGTAAGTTTGGGGCGATTTAAGGGGGCTGATTTTAGGGTGTCTTTTGCAGGTGTCGCCCCACTCGCTGCTTCCCGACACGATCTGCGGCGAGTGCTCAGACAATGTCGACAATTTCTACAGTTTTATTAAGAATTGTCTTCAGAATATTATCATTTTAGAAGCGCAATATGACATTACAGAATCCTGTTTAAAGACGAAAAGGAAGTATGATAAAGGGTGCATGACGGACTTATCACCGAGAAAATCTGAACAGAATACTCAAACTATCGATTATCTTGATCTCCTTCTTAAAGAAAATGAACAATTCCAATATAACTTTCCGTTACTTAATGTTAAAAGACTAGTTGATTACGATATTGAAACAGATTCAGAATCAGAATCACCAAAAAGCATTCTTGATAATTTAACAAAAAATAATTTCGGACGAAAATACTTTGACGATGCTGAAAATTACCTAATTGATGAAATAACACAAAGAAAAAAACGAAAAAACGATGATTTTATCGAATCAAGTAGGCCGAAAATTTTTAAAATCGATACATCAAGTAGGCGGAAAAATCGCCAACCGAAAAAACTCGAAGTTAAACCGATTTTACCACTAGGGGAATTACCCCAAGTGTGTTTATTATGCGATGAACAATTTACAGGTCCCTCCATGTTGGCTAGTCACGTGTTTGAAACACACGGCATCGATATGGCCAATGTTGTTGCTTTGGCCAATGATGCCAACGAGAAAAAGAAAAAGTTACCAAACCTACTCAAGATCTCCGATCTCAGGAAAAGCGACTCGCTGGGTAAATATACAGTTTTTCCCCTAATTTAATAAGATTCGTGATTAATATGAAACGGTGTGCGCTCTGGTGGTGGAGTGTGGAACAATACTGAAACACGGCCTCCTAGGTTACAATGTGGAGGAGGTGTTCAACATCTTAAGTCAATTAAAAAAAATTAGCTTATATTTTATGTTCTAGAGTTGGTAATGATTTAATATATCATTGTTGACATTTGTATAAACTATAATTAGTGTCAAAAATTTGATGTCATTCAAATGACTGTCACTAATTTTATTCTGTTTGTCAAGCAAAGTTTGCAGAAATTTATTTTATTAGACTTTTACCATAAAAAGGAGCGAAAGTTTCTTTAAAAAAAAAGTCTATAGGTGGCGCTACACTACATCCATTAACAAAAATTACATTTTTATACTATAATTTAGAAGGCCATGTACAGAAAATTCCAAATATTGATAAAAACTCTCGTCAATTTGACATTTATTGTCTTTTCTACAATAATAGGTGGCCACTAGTTCCAATTCTCGCCGCCAGAGCACGTATCGCATTTATTAAGTGCCAATAACATAACCTCAACACTTACTTGTCAATGTACAACTGTAACAGTTTTTTTTTTATTAAAATAAGCTAAATATGTCATTTATGATTTATAAGTGTTGAAAAAAACGGCCAGTCTGCTTGTTTATCTGTAAATAATGATAAATCAAGCCTAACTACAATAGATTTCCGTAATTTTTCTATTTATTACACAACCCATAAATCTCTAAATTGCGTATAAGTGCAAAATCATAAAGTATATTGATTCAGAGGTGTTTTTTAGTTCATTTTATGCAATCACATGTCCTTTATAATTTATAAGTGTTGAAAAAAACAGCCACTCCGCTGTTTTATTTGTAAATTATGATAAATCAAGCCTAACTACAATAGATTTCCGTGATTTTTTTATTTGTTACACAAGACATAAATCCCTAAATTCAATGTAAAGTGCAAAATCTTAAAGTATGTTGATTCAGAGGTGTTTTATTGTCAACCTTATGCAATTGTATGTTATTTGTGATTCATAATTGTTGAAAAAAACAGCCAGTTAGAGGTAGAGGATATTTATATTTTTTTGGATCGTATTGTATAAGTATACGTCATTTATAAGTGTTGAAAACAACAGACAGTTTGCTGTTTTATATGTAAATATGTTAAATCAAGCCTAACTACAATAGATTTTCATGATTTTTTGCTTTGTTACAAAACACATAAGTCTCTAAATTACATGAAAAGTGCAAAATCATAAAGTATATTGATTCAGAGATGTTTTTTTAGTCAATTTTACGCAATTATACGTCATTTGTGATTCACAACTGTTGACAAAAACAGCCAGTCGGAGAATATTTATAATTTTTTGGATCATATTGTATAACTGTACGTCATTTATAATTCAAAAGTGTTGAAAAAAACAGCCAGTCCGCCGTTTTATTTGTAAATATTCATAAATCAAGCCTAACTACAATAGCTTTTTATGATTCTTTTTTTGTTACACAATACATAAATCCCTAAATTGTATGTAAAGTACAAATTCATAAAGTTTATTGTTTCAGAAGTGTTTTTTTTAGTTAATCTTATAGAATTACATGTCATTTATAATTTATAAGTGTTGAAAAAACAGCCAGTCCGCTATTTTAGTTGTAAATATTGCTAAATCAAGCCTAACCACAATAGATTTTTATGATTTTTTTCTTTGTTACACAACACACAACTCCCTAAATTGCGTGTAAAAGTGCAAAATGATAAAGTATATTGATTCAGAGGTGTTTTTTAGTTCATTTTATGCAATGACATGTTATTTATGATTCATAAGCATTGAAAAAAACAGCCAGTCATTCGTTTTGACTCACCTTTTCTTCTTCTTCTTTTTTTTCAGATGAAACTCCTGTACAAGAAGAGGAACCCCCCACCCTTCTTCCAAGTTTCGTGTGTCCTCTTTGTCCGGCAATGTTTACGTCACGTCCGGACCTTTTCGGTCATCTTCGTGTTAAACATTCTGAACAATCATCTCTATTATGTGGCATGTGTTTGTATCAAGCGTCGTCATTGGCTAATCTTCAAGTTCACATCGAAGTTTGTTCTCAGCAACATCAAACCGTCACAAAATATATCTGTCAAGTGTGTCGTTACGGTGATGATAATTCAAAATCATTAGAAAATCACGTATTAGTGCATGATTTCTTATTGGACGCTTGTAAAAAACAATCAAAAATGTTTGATCCAGCTGATTATATTGAAATGAATGGAAATTATGAATCGGGTGGTTCATCACCAATTACAAAAAGTTTAGCGTGTAGTGAGTGCGGTATGGATGATTTTGAGAATTTTAAAGAATTTAGTACACATCGACGAAGTCAACATTCTATATTTCATTGTGATTTATGTAATAAATTCTATGGAAGAAATTCACATTTATGGAAACATGTAAATCGATTACATAAAGGACATCCAAGTATTACATGTCAGTTGTGTTACAAAACAAGTGCTTCAAAATATCATTTAGCACAACATTTTAATAAGATTCACAGTGCAAAAAGTTGTAAACAAAAAACTGAAACACAATTTAATTTTGAGAATTCTGAAGATTTTATGTCGCAGAAATTTCAAGCTTTTGATTTTCAATCAGTTAAGCAGAGTTTTATGCGTCAGGAATTACTTGAACAACAAGAAAAGAAATCAGAAATTGATGATAATTCAAATAATCGTTTATCAGATCAAGAACCACCAATAGCACCCAAAGAAATTGATTCTTCAAGTGATCTTTACACTAATATTATTACAAATTATACACCACCAGCAAATGAAGGCGAATTTAAATGTCCGAAATGTGGAAAAGGATTTCATAAAAAGACACTTCTTAAAAAACATAAAAAGAATTGTCGACCACGTCTTCAGAAAGATCTTTTAACAAGATGTAAATCTTGTGCTCGAATTTTTAAAGATCGTCAAAGTCTTGCTAAACATCTTGTTAATTATCATTCGGAATATGCTTGTGAGATATGTGGTCAAAAAGTCCAAAGTAAATGTGAGATTGTATCACATATTCGATTTACACATCCCGGTTGTCATTTGTTTTGTACAATTTGTGCAAATATTTTACGAAGTCGTAATGATCTAGCTGATCATACACGTGATCATATGAATTCATATGTTTGTCAATTTTGTGCAGACGCATTACCAAGTAAAATTAAACTTAAAATGCATATTTTAAGTTTACATAGAAAAATTCTAAGTTTAAGTTGTGGTGTTTGTTTGAAATTATTTGAAAGCCAACATGTATTACGTGATCATGTTAGATTAGTACATAGAGATCAGTTGGCACCATTGACTTCATGTCCAGTATGTGGTAAAAATTATGGTTCAAAATGGAAGACATACGATCATTTGAATAAATCACACGGGAGGATTTTTAAAGCTTGTAAAGCTTGTCTTGAAGTATTTGATAATGAAAATCAACTACAAACACACTATGAAACAGTACATGCTAATGTTAGTAAAAATAATATACCAGTAATACCACCACAACCACAACAGAATAATTGTGAAAGTGACAGTGAAAGAGATACAAGTGAACAAAGCGAAAATGAACAAGAAAAAGAAGAAGATGAAGAACAAAAGAATGAATTTAGTTTTCTTGATATAAAAGATACTAAAATATCACTATTAGAAAAAAGATTACTTGGGAAAAAAATAACAGAAACTGAAAAAGTTCTTGTACCGAATAAAAATAATACAAAAAAGAAAGAAACTAAAGAAAGTCCAGTAATGAATTTTGAAGATAATTCACAAAATCCTCAACATAACAGTTCGAAACGTACAGTATACGTAAATAGTAATGATCCTTCATTTTGTGAAATTTGTTTTAAAACTTGGCCGGCTAAAAAACATTTATGGCAACACTATATCAGATGTCATAAATCTGTAGCAGCAACAATTTGTGGTATTTGTTTGAAAACAAATTCTTCATACAGTGCTCTTCAATCTCATTTACGTGAAACTCATCCAACTCTTCTTCACGGTCAAGGTTTCGGCTCGAATTTCATTTGTCGTATTTGTGGACGTTATCATAATGCTAGTAGTAAACTAAGACTTCATATGGCAATCCATGAGAATTTTGATTGGTCACTACTCGAACCGAAACAAGAGAAAAAAGAAGAAAACGGATATGAGAACAATTCGGAGATTAATTACGAAAGTCTAATTGAACAAGTGGAGTGCTCGTCAGGATGTGATTCAGAAACTGAAACTGTTGTAGAGACAAAAGACAAAGAATCGAGTTCGGATGATGATGACGATGATGATGATAGTGAGAGTGATGTTTCGGAGAATTCGCTTGAAGCACAAATGTTGGATAATATGTTACGAGAAAAGCAGATTTCGGATAATGGAACGAAGGAGGAGTATGCGAGTTCGGTGAGTGAAGATTCAAGTGAGAGTTGTTATTCGGTGAAGAGGGAAGAGAGTTCAGAGGAGGAGTCTGATGGAAAGACAGAGGAGTTGGATTCGGCGATTAGGTCGATTAAGTATGAGTGTGTAGAGAAGGTGGAGGAGGAGGTGGATGAAGAGTATTGTGACTTGCAAGCGCAGAGTTTGAATGATAATGAAATCGAATCGGCTGTTGGAAGTATACTGTAGGGGATGTAAATATGGCCGAGGTAGGGATAGAATTCGATGTTCAGTTTTTTTCTTTCTCATGCATATCTTGTAATTGTCAGTAAAGATAAAAACATTGTATATAACTCTAATTTTTTTTCGATTATTATTCGTAAGACTTGTCTTATGTATGATATGTAATGAAGAGACTGTTTTTTTTATTCGTCTTAGATATTTTTATGTAATGATCTGCTTCTTTAGGGTAGTTTACTATAAGCTATTTTTTATATTTATTTTTTTATATTGATTTCAACTAGTACATAACTTAAGTCATTCCCATACTCAGTAATCGTAAGGCTATGTGTATATAAAAAATGATATTCATGAGTAATACATAATTTTGTATGAAGTTCTATTGTTTTGAAGTGCCCTGTTAATCCTTGATGTCACTCTTCTAGTTTTTGCAAAAATGACAAAAGATGGCGACAAAACTCCCCTTGACTTCTTGCTTTCAAATTTAGCCGATAGATGTCTAATTTCACCGAATAATTCGAAATTTAAAAACTGGTACATACCGAGAAAATGTAAAAAACAGTGTCACCAACTGTATATCACCTAAAATCACTGTAAATTTTAAAAACCGGTTTATAATTTATTGTCAGACTCGATTTTCATTGAATTTTGATAGTTTTTTTGGAGAAAAACCCTTGAAAAATGCGAAAAATTCCTTCGTGTCGTCCAGACAAATCCCCATGACCTAGAAATTCTCCATTCGTTTACGTCACTTGTTTGGTCGATTACATCGAGTTGTCAAAAGAATTCAAAATGGCGTCAGCCAACTTGACGTTGTGAACGTCGCAAAAAATCACTTTTTCATTATTTTCCGGTTAATTTTTAATTTAAATTTTAAGTTTAATCAAATCGATGTATATTTCACTAATCGTAGTTGGTTTTAGTTTAAGTGTTAAATCGCGTAACCTCAATATCGAAATGTGTTAGAAAAATTTAAAAACCGAGTGAACGATGGAAGCAATGCAATACGAGTTGGCTAGGAACATGACATTACTCTTCTTTTTCGAAAGACTGCTTGATAAGGGCGAACCAAGAACACTACACGACCTTAGCTGTCAATTTGGATCGAAAGGATTCACCAAAGAAATGAGACAGATCGCTGGAGGATCACAGAGCGGTCTTAAGAAATTTCTCGCTCAATATCCGGCCCTTTTTGCCATTGAGGGAGAGTATGTCACGATTAATATGTTCCAAAGTTTGGGAAGCAAAGATAACGCTGGTAAGGGTTTTAGAGAATTCAACAGATAAGTTGGACAGACTGACTTGTTATCATTCAAATTTAATCTTGCATAATCAATCGTGCATTTAATTTATTAATAAATTTGAATAAATTAAATAGAGTGGAAAAAGTGAGGTTAGATTGACTTTCAAATAAACAACTGGATTTTTGCAAAAATTTTGGTACTTTAGAATTATTAAATCTGCTTTATATCAATTGTTTACTTACTAATTTATTTTTCCACTGTTTATTTAGGCTTTTTGATAAGATAACACGAAATTTAAGAACTTTTCAAATTGCATTGGAAATGTCAAACTGAGCAGTGCTACCAACTGTGTTTAACTTAAAAATGGTGCGTTTGATCCTGATAAAATTTTGAAAACAGGCATTAAGTTACTAAATTGTACTAAAATTCATTTAAAACACCCATTTCTACAACAAATTTCGCACAAATAACGTTTTTGTCGTTAAAAAAATGTTACTAAAATGTGAGGTTAGGACTGCCTTTTACAAAAAACAATAATATTTACATTGCTTTTGCAGTAATTTGGGTTCTTTAGCATTGTTTAATGTGATTTTCGTTAATTTTTTACTTACCAGTGTCTGTTTGCGCCGTTTATTCATATTCTTTAATAAAATAATTCAAAATTTGAAAATTGTTGGAGCACACAAGAAACGTCAATTTCGTCAGTGTTGCCAACTACATATGTAGGTATTACCATAATCGATGTGATTAATTACAAATTATAAAAAACGGGCATTGTGGTAATAAATCAAATTAAAATTTACTTGGAACATTCAATTCTATAATAAACTTTCTAAAAATACCGTATTTGTCGTTAAAAAGTGAGGTTAGAAATGACTTAAGCAATAAACAATTTTTACACTATTTTTGCACAAATTCTGGTCCTTTGGCATTATTAAATGTGATTTTTGTCAATTATTTACTTACCAGTTCATTTTTCCACTGTTTGTTTAGACTTTTTGACAAAATAAGACGAAATTTAGAAACTCCTCAAATCGTGCTGGAAATGTCAAACGTATCAGTGCTACCAACCGTGTTTAACTAAAAAATGGTGCATTAGATCCTAATAAAATTTTAAAAACAGGCATTGTTCAAACGTGTTAGTTAAATTGCACTAAAATTCATTTAGAACACCCATTTCTACAATAAATTTTACACAAATAACGTATTTGTTATTACAAAAGACGTTTTTAAAAAGTGAGGTTAGAACTCCCTTTTGCAAAAAACAATAATGTGTATATTACTTTTGCAGTAATTTGTAATTTTGGCATTGTTTAATGTGATTTTCGTTAATTTTTTTACTTACCAGTGTTTCTTTTCGCTGTTTATCCACGTTTTTAATGACATAATTCGAAATTTGAAATCTGTTGGATTGCACTAGAAATGTTAATTTCATCAGTGTCGCCAACCATGTCATAATTATTACGGCTACAAAATTAAAAACTGGCACCGAATTAATAAATTGATTGTTTGTAATAACAAATTGTAAATTGAAAGTTTTCTTTTAATATTAAATTCGGTGATAAATTTCCCAGAAACAACATATTTGTCCTAAAATTCTGGGATTTTGACATTTGTAAATTAGATTTTTTTCAATTTTTGTCTTACCAGTGTCTGTTTTCGCTGTTTTTTACGTTATTTATATCAAAATAATTCAAAATTGATAACTAGAAACGTCAAATTCATCAGTGCTGCCAACTATTGATCACAATCATTGGGATTACAAATTTCAAAAACAGATATTAATATCATGAGTAAATTAAGTTTAAATTTACTTGAAACACTCATTTTTATAATAAATGTGCGCAAAAATGGACGATTTGTTGTCAAAATAAATCTTAATAGTTATTCTAGGTAATTTTATTTTAAACAGTTGTCATCACTGACTCATTATCGCTCAAATCTAATTTCAGGTGGAAAAGACTACACAACTCAAGCCGTTGAATACTTTTCTGAAAAACTAGCCCAATACGGTGAAGGGACCGAAGTTCCCATCCGCAGCCTTTTAGGGCACCGTTCTCAAGCAAGTCCTGAAGTACGTCACGTTTCCGGTCAACATTTCCACGAATTCCGTGAATTTCTTCTGAAACATCCCGAAACGTTCACTGTAGACGACGAAAAAGAAACCGTCATCCTCACAAATTACACCGCCGTCCGTTCGCATTGCCCCCACGAACTCCATTTCCAACCCGACGTGAAAATCGATCCGGAGACAACCCAGACCCTGCTCGATTTCCTCGCACAATGCATCGAAGTAAAGGGCCCCATCCTCGTCGAACAACTATTCCAAATCGTCAGTTGCAATCTCCCTGAAGCCATGTGGACAAACCTCTTCAATACTCCAGGCCATTTAACCAGTTTCCTGCGGCTGTTTTCTGACAGTTTCCACATCCAGGCGAACCTTGTAACGCTCCTGCAGGCGCCGAAAGTCAGTCAGAAGCATCTTGGGGTACCTGTAACTGAACTCGAGGCGAAAAACGCCAAGAATCTTGTTAATACCCCTGAGAGTAATAACGAAATTATCGAAAGGGCGCCACCGGCGCCAACTTCGAGCCCTCGATCGATTAGTGATAGATTAAAACAGCCGAAATTGCAACAAAAACAACTCTCAGAAGCGAAAAGTCTCTCACCCGAGCCACCAGAGCCCCCTAAAGCGAGAAAAATCGAAGAACAACCAACAAACGTTGAGACTAAACCGAAAACCCCAAATTATAACCAATCGCTCAAACAAAGGATCAATAATCTCGTCTTAAAAACTCTCCAGGAAAATACAGGAAGAGAAAGACAAAATCTTCTGAATCATCAAACTCATAATGAATCATGGAAAGTCAAGCTTTTTCAAAATACGCGCGTTATTTGTAGTGTGAGAGAATGCCAAATGGTTATTGATGATATTATGGCAAAGGTTAAGACAGGGTTAGACTCGGAGTGGCCTTTTGGAGATGATAAAGTCGTTGTAGGGTTGGATTGTGAAGGGATTAATTTAGGGGTTAAAGGGCAATTGACTTTGCTACAAATTGCAACACTCACGGGTTTTTCATACGTTTTTGATTTAATTTCCTGTCCGGGAATGATTGAAGCAGGGATTAAGAGGATTTTGGAGAGTCCGGATGTCGTCAAGGTAGGATAAACAGCCCCATTTCTACACTTTTAAAAAAAGTGAGGTTAGAATTAAGTCATATAAACCATTTTTGTTTTATTTTTATGGAAGTTGGGAGTACTTTGGTGTTCTTAAATTTGATTTTTGTGAATTTTTCACTTACCATTGTTTGTTTTAGGCGTTTATTCACGTTTTTGTAAGAAAATAATTAAAAATTTAACTTTTTGTGGGTTATACGAGAAATGTCAATTTTATCAGTGTTGCCAACCGTTATTTCCAATTCCCTATAATTCACTTGGGTTATAATATTTAAAAATAGGTACCCACTGAATCAGCAAAGTATTCAATTTACTTGAAACACTCATTTCTATAGATCAAAATTTTAAATTTTTGAAAAATAACATTGCACTTATCGTTGCAAAAAATGTGATTTTAAAAAGTGAGGTTACAATTGACGTTATAAACACAATTTTTCGGGATAATTTGGGTTCTTATACGTTGTTAATCTCAAACTTTACTTATTTTTTACTTACCAATGTCACGTATTACGTCACTGCTATCAACCTACCTTTTTTTCTAGTGTAAACACTGCTACCAACTTAATTTCAGATTGTCCACGACTGCCGTAACGACTCCGTAAATCTCTTCAACCAATTCAACATCACATTGAAATGCGTTTTTGATACTCAAGCCGCTCATGCCGTCCTAACATTTCAAGAAACTGGCCGTCCCGTTTACAAAGCAAAAAGTGTCGCTTTGAACGCCCTCTGTGAACACTATGGTGCACCAGTCAATCCAATGAAAGACCAACTGAAAAACATCTATCGCCGTGATCAGAAATACTGGTCTCGGCGTCCTTTAACCCGTGAAATGATCCTCTATGCTTCAGCTGACGTTCTAAGCCTTGTCAACGAGAAAATCTACACGCCAATGTCTAAAGCAATCAAACCAGAGAACAGAGCATTGATGCTAGAACTCTGCGACGAACAGGTAAGTCACAGACTGCTCAAAGCGCCCTCTTGTGTCTTCTTAACTAAATATTTCTAGGTTTACATGCATATTGAACCGGATACTGTTAAAACGAAAAAACGGCAACGTAAAACCGAAACGGAAGTAGCAGAGTTACGTCAGAAGTTGTCTCAAGCTACTAAGAGTGTGGTTTTGAGTAATAGAGAAGTGCGACTTTTGAGATACATAGAATTAACAGATGATGAAAAAGAAAAGTTGAAATCATCAGCGAAAGTTGCAAAAAAATTAGAGAAATTAGAGAGTTTGGGACAAGATAAAGAAGATGATGAGGATGAAGATGAAGGAGAGAATGATCCAGATTATCCTAGTTTAGAGAGTGACGTGACATCACCGAGGAATTCCGAGCCAACAAGTCTGACTGAATCGATGCAATTAGTTGATTCGATTTTGAATGATAATAAAATTGATAAATTCGATAAATTAGATAAATTGGAAACGATTTTATCAGCAGCGGCATTTATGCCAACCGAATCGGGAAAATGTAATTGTAATTGTCATAAAAATGGTTTTAATGGGGAAAGAGTGATTTCGCCAACGAATAGTTTTAAAGGTGAAGATAGAGAAATTGGGATTAAGTCGAATCATGCTAATATTAGTACACAAACACTGAGTACTGGAGATATAGTTGTGACTAAAATTTTTTTCAATGAAAATACTGAATTGCACTAGGGTTGATAATGCTCAATGAATTTATTAAAATGTTGGTCAAGTGACCTTACACTGTTTGTACAGTCGGATGTAAATAATTAACGATTTTTTTTTAACTTATTTGACAGCTGATTTACTTAATATGTTATTAAAGCCATATTTTTAATAGTTGTTATAAAATGTGGATTATTTAGAAAAGGTGATATATTGAATTTATATTATTTATTGTTTTAGTCTTTGTTTCTTAAATGGTTTTTTTAAGATAACTAAGACTTTGTAACAACAACGGTATTAATATTGTTAAGCAATATTTATGTGTTATTAACATATATTTTTTTGCTGGTAGAGGATTTTTTATTATACTGTAAACATAACACAAAGAAATAAAAATACAGTACTAAAAAACGAGTTTTATTTTAATAATACTACTCTAATTTTAATCAACAATCGATTTAAAAAAAAATTGGAAGTTAGGATAAAAAATACGTTTTTAAAAAGTGAGGTTAAACTGGACATTAGTTATAAAAACAATTTGTACAACTTTTCGAGGAAATTTAGATTTTCAGAGGTTGTTAACCTCGAATTTTGCTATTTTTTCACTTACCAGTATCTAATTTTTTATTTCTGCCGTTTATTCACACTTTTTAACAAAATAATTCGAAATTTAAAAACTGTTTCAAGAAATGTCAATCTTGTCAGTGTTGCCAACCATTCAGTTTTTGTTACTTCAAGGCTGTGCTTCAAATTAATAAATAAAAACTCAAAAAAAAAAAAATGTTTTAACTTGCGAACTGAATGAGTGTTATAAAAGATGATAATAGAAAAAATCTGACCTTGAAAGCGTGGAAGACGTTGTTGATGCACACTCTGGAATCAGCTGGAGTAGGTCATTTCAAAAACGTCACCTAAAACTGAAAACAAATTAATAAAAATACAAATAAACAACAAATTTCTAATTCCAGTGATCAACCATCAGTTACTAACACCAAAATTTTATCAAGATTGTTTTATACAACTGTTTGAAAGTTAAAACTAAAAAAAATGTGTTTTTAAAAGTTATTTTCTTTAATCAAATAATCTGAAACAGAATAAATCGAGTGAAGACCAGAGATAAACAATTTTATAACAAAATAATATTACAATAATCACGTTTTAATTTAAGACAACTGATAGGTGGCGAATCCTTCCCTTCTGCTTCTTTCGAACCTACCTTTAAGCCTGAAATTGGTGCTTCATCTTCTGCCTTATGTGGCGATTTATCCCTCTGCTTCTTTCGGACTTACCTTTAATCCAGATATCCAGCGATGTCCTTGGAACCTACCCTCCAAACCCCAATAAAACAAAAGGAATTTACTTTAAATTTATTTATTTTTTACAAAAAGACGGTGGAAAGGGACTCTAAGTTAAACGCGTGAATTTACTATTAAATAATACTAGTAGAAACCTAAAAGTGTTTATTTCAGTATTATTTTATAATTTAAAAATGCAAAAATGTATTTGTTTAAACAAATTTAAAGTAAATTAAACAAAAGTACGCAGCTTTAGAGCGGCTGTGATCCGACCTGTTCAACAGCTGGCGCTCGACTGATTTCAAACAATGGAGAATATCGATAAATATGCAAAAGACAACAAAAAATCTTTATTATATCACCGCTTTGTCGAACCCTCTTTGTGTCTTTGAACTACTGAATCATCGTATTATGTAAGCAATTAGTTCAAATAATAAATCAATAATCTATTTAGATATTTAGGTATTTAAATAAAATGTTTCGCGATTTGTTTTTAATTTAGATTTAATACGAAAATAGCGCCGAAATGGCAATAATTAATTTTATTTAAACAAATGAGACTAAAAATTATTTTAAACAGCTAAATTATTACTAATTGAAAGGTTTACATTTTCTAAAGTCTCAGTTTATATATAGGGTTTCCTAATTTTATTTCTATTGCAAGTCTCAGTTTATATACAGAATGTTCAAATTTTATTTCTATTGCAAGCCCCTTTTCACCCTATCTATTATCGGAAAAAGTAATGAAAGAAATAGAGTGACCTTTGACATGAGCCTACTTCAATTGTGCCTAGTTATTTTTATAATATCGAATTATTTTGTGTCTGTACATTGCGCGAAATTTTACAAAAATTAATAGAAAAATAAATAATTCGAAATGAATTTTTAATTTTAGTTTATTTTTTGAATTATTAATTTTTGAATAAAATCGAATTTTGCACTAGAAATTGAGATTACACCAAAACTACCCTTCAAGGTACCTGAATTGTATAATAAACAAACTGCAATCATTAATCTAGTCATACATTAATGCCCTAAATTAATTAAGAATTTCTTAGCGAAGTATGCAATAATAACTTAGGTACCTGATCTATATTAAAATTTGTTGAAAACTAATTAATTCTCAAATAAATAATTACTTAAAATTAATTATAAATTGCTATTTTAGAATTAATAGAAATTACAAAAATCACAAGCAAACTTTCTCTCTCAATTTTTCCTCGGGTAAGTGCTTCGCTCCGCCATTTTCTAACACTAAACAGTTGGGAATTATCACTTTTTGTAGAAGGGTGGAAAATAGAACTTACCGAGGATGATTTTTACACTTCTTTTAAAGAATACAAATTAAAAAATTTAGTAGAGAAATTGGAGAATTTTAAAAACAAGAAATAAAGAGAACAAAACCGTCATTACAAAGAGTTTTAAATAAGTTATTCAGACGGTAATACATGTTTTACGGTGTTGTGTATTTACCGGCAGAACTACCAGTAGCGTAAGTGTGTGTTTCCTCCCCTTGAAAAATTTAAAACAGTTATTAGAATCTTATTTCTTAGTCTTAGACAATCTCTTGAAATTCTATTCAAAACAAACACAAACTACGGTGGAGAATGCCTACTTTTGTGCTCTAGGACTAACAATTTTGTGTTTCATTCGGTTTAATCAATTTGGACCTTTTTTAAACTAACTTTGAATTGGACCAATTGAATTCATTTTGAGCAGTATCTACATTCTGTTCCGCAGGTGTTAGTTAGTAGCTTAATTCTCTGTCTTTTAATACAGTGTAAGTCTCTTTACATAACTAGTGATGTAATAAAGATAACTTTCTAGTATATATGTCAAGACAACTGTCAAAATTTCGGCGAAAAGTTGCTGAAAAACTGATTAGAGAATTCGATTAATGAATGGTATTATCTGTGGAATTCAAGTAATTAATTAAGTTCTTTACTTAAGAAAAACCATTTTCTGCTTTAGTGCAACTTGCACTACAACTTGAAAGTAAGTAATCAGAGTTAATTACATAAAATTACAAAGCAATAACGTAACATTTTGTTTTTCGGGGTTGGTATTAAATGAAACGTCAAATCTATATGTAAATAAGCGTTTTTGTATACAAAATAATAATCTAATTATTTTTTTGAAGTTATTATTTTATTAAACGAGAAATAATGTTAACAAATATTTTAAAAAAATATTCCTATTTACTCTAGTGTTTGCTATCACACAAAAAAATCTATTAATTATATTTTAGCTATCACGTAATCAACTATACACAAAGAATGTAAGCGAAAAAACTGACAGCTGTCACAATAAATCAAATTTTTATTCTTTTATTTTACTGCTTTTATGTAATCTACTAGTATATAAAAGACCGAGCGGTTTGTAACATCTTCAGTCTTAAGCTTCACTCGGAAGTGGCAACATCACTGCCAAAACATGTGTCGTGTCCAAAATAAATGTTTGGTGTATTTGGGTGCATTTTTCTAATTTATTCAACACGTCAAGGTAGATTTACTTCAACAACAACTCTTTAGACCCAGTTCAGAACTATATTGAACATGCGCAGCAGAGATTTTTAATTAAACTAAACGCTACTACGCATGTGTAAAAGTGTATTGTTGATTGCCTATATCACCAATAAAAAATTTAAGTAGAAAACTAATTAAAACTGTTATTTAAGCAGATTTAAATAAAATGATTTTGTGAATTCTACTAGATTTGGTAAGTCTTTATACATATTTATATATTTACAAAAAATACGTTTTTAAAAAGTGAGGTTAGAATTGACTTTGGTTATAAACACCGTTTGTACAACTTTTCAAGAAAATTTTGGTTTTCAAATATAGTTCACCTGGAATTTTGCTAATCTTTTACTTACCAGTGCCTGTTTCTGCTGTTTATTCACGTTTTTTAACAAAATAATTCGAAATTTCAATATTGTTTTGATCGCACTAGAAATGTCAGTTTTACCAGTGTTGCCAACCATGTATCACCAATTCCCTGCAATGTGATTGTGTGATGCGTATAAATTTAAAAAATGCGGATTGAGTTAGTAAATTAAAGTAAAATCACTTGAAACAATCATTTCTATAAGTCAAAACAAATTTTTTTCCAAAAATAACGTTTTTGTTATAACAAATACGTTTTTAAAAAGTGAGGTTAGAATTGACTTTGATTATAAACACAATTTTTCGAGGAAACTTAGGCTACCATATATTGTTAAAGACAAATTTTGTTAATTATTCACTTACCAGTGTCTATTTCTGCTGCTTATTCACGTTTTTTAATAAAATAATTCGAAATTTAAAAACTGTTCGAATTCGCACGAGAAATGTCATTTTTTTCAGTGTTGCCAACAATGCCAACTGAATCTCACCAATTATCGTAAATTATAAATTTTAAAAACATTTATTACGTTAGTAAATTATGAGTAAATTACAGTAAAATGTACTTATAACACTCATTTTTATATATCAAAATAATAAATTTTTCAAAAACAACGAGTGCGTTGATTAAAAAAATATTTTTTAAAAAAGTGAGGTTAGAAATTTTGGTCAGGTCAGGTCTTTTACGGGAAATTTGCCTTTAATCTTCAAACAAAAAAAAAATACTAAAAACATCTTTTATTTTTTATAGAAAACAACAAAACAACTTAAAATAAATTTATCACAAAATAAAATAATACAAAAAAATTTCACTAAACTGGTATCAGCCTTTTTTGGGTCGATTCTTCTCGACAATTTCCATATCTTCTTTATCTAAATCCTCATCACCCCATCCCCACACTTTCCTCGTCCCATCACCCGTCCTTCTCGCCCTTTTTTCCACCAGTTCCAATGGGACAACCTTGAGATCATAGGCCCATCCAATTTTGGCCATAAAATCAATAAATGCCGTACTCCAATTCCCCCAATACGTCCCTAATTCAGCCGCTTTATAATCCCACGGGAACGTATGATGGTAATTATGGAAGCCTTCACCATTTGTAATATACGAAACGACTTTAGTTTCAGTCGCTTGAATATACCTAAATGATCCCGAAACAAATTCTGTAATCTCTTCATTCTGATAGTATAATTACTCACCTATCATACGGCCTGGTACCCCACATATGGGCAGCACTATTAACCAACCATGTCCCATGTAAACTCACCGCATACCTAAACATCCCAGCAACACACCACGATACATAAAAATCCTCTCCCCAGACGTACCACGGCACCCATGCTGGTAGAAAAAATGCAAAAATTGGTGCTAGAACCAAATAGTACTTCTTCTGGAACATAACCACTGGGTCTGCTTCTAAATCGCTCAAATCAATCAATTTTCCTTTAGTTTTAACATCCGGGTGTTTACGGACCATCAACCAACCCATATGGGAGAAAAAAAATCCTCGAGTGGAATTATGTGGGTCGGCATCAGTGTCAGAGAATTTGTGATGGGCACGATGGTCTCTAACCCATTCGTAAATATGGTTTTGTAAGGAATGGGTCTGGTAGATACAGAGAAGGATTCGAAGAGGCAGTTTGGCTTTGTAGGCACGGTGGGCCCACATTCGATGGGCACCGGCTCCTATTCCTTGGGTCGAAATAATGGTCAAAATATAAGCTGGAAAAAATCGGTTAAGGGAGGTTTTTAAGATCAGGAACTTACTAAAAAGAAGTGTGGGCCATTTGGCTGCTGTGAAAATGTAGTAAAGGCCAGAAATGGCAGCAAAATGGAGGTAAATGAAGAGAAGAACGTTTCTCCAGACAATTTGGGGCTGATAGGTGGTTGTTGAGGACATTTTTCGATTTGTGGGGTTTAAACGAAATGTTGCTGTTTTATTATAGATAGAAGTTATGGATTTGGGACAATGGCAGGTCAAGACATGCAATCAAACAATTATCAAACAATAGAAATGCAGATTTGACATGAATTGACATTTTATCTGTTACCAACACAAAAATAAAAAAATTCTAATAAATAAATAATCTATTTGTATTAAATTTCTTTTTGAATATTATTTTTATTTTTTATTGAGTATTTAAAAAAAAGATTGAAGAACAGATCGTAGAGAAGAACAAGAAGAATTTGGGAAACGACTTTTGGCAAAAAAAAGAACAAAAAAACTTTACTAAAAGAAGTTGAAAGGCGTTAAAGCTTTAAAAAGACATAGAAAGGTAGAAGAACAAGAGAAGATTCTACAAAAACACAAACAACCGTGTTTAGAAGAAAAAGAATTTTAGAAACAAAAATTAGAAAGAAGAGAAAAGTAGAATAAAAGTCTAGAAGATAAAAGGCGACAGTTAGAAGAAAAAAGAAAAATTTGATAGAGCTGGTTGATTGAATTGATAAATTAAAAATTCGTAGAAGAAAAAAATGTTAAAAGACGTGATTAAAGACATTCTGAAAGGGCATAAATTTTTAGAAGAAGTTAAAAGTCGTTAAGGTCCTAGAAAGATTTTGGAAGAACAGTAAAAGACTCGAAAAAAACATGAAAACAGTGTTTAGAAAACAAAGAATAATTTTAGAAGCAAAGATTAGAAAGAAAAGAAAAATAGAATAAAATTCTAGAATAGAATGAGAGACGCTGGTTGGAGGAAAAAGAAAAATTTGGTAGGAATGGTTGATTGAATTAAAAAATTGAAAATTGGCAGAAGAAAATATGTTGAAAGACGTTATTAAAAGCATTCTAGAAGGTCATAAAATTTCAGAAGAAATTGAAAAACGTTGAGATTCTAGAAGGGCATAGAAAGGTTTTAGAAGAACAGTTGAATATTCTAGAAAAGCATTAACAACAGTAACAAATAATTTTAGAAAGAAGGATTAGAAGGAAAAAGAAGAGTAGAACAGAATTATAAAAGAAATTGAAAGAGGCCATTGGAAGATAAAGGAAAATTTAGTAGAAATGGTTGCTTCAATTGAAGAATTGAAAATTAGTAGAAGAAGAAAGATGTTGAAAGACGTTATTAAAGACATTTTGTAAGGTCATATAGTGTTAGAAGAAGTTAAAAGACGTTGAGATTCTAGAAGGGTATAGAATAGTCTTAGAAGAACATTAGAAGATTCTAGAAAAACATTAACAACAGTGTTTTGAAGACAACAAATAATTTAAGAAATAAAGATTATAGAGAAAAGAAGAGTAGAATTAATTGGAAGAAGTAAAAAAATAATTGTAAATAAAAACAGAAGCTAGTAGAAGAAAAAAAAGATTCTAGAAAAACAAAAACTAGACCTAAAAGAAAAGAAATAACAGAGTTAGATTCTAGAAGAGAGAAACTAAAATAAAAGAAATAAATAATTTATTACATTTTTGCTTTACAAAAAATTTCTTCAGTCATATCTTTATCTCCCCACCCCCATAATTTAGTACAATCTCCTGTTCTTTCAATTCGTTTTCGTACCATTTCATCTGACGCCCATTTCAACTCATACGCCCATCCAATATTAGCCATAAAATCAATAAAGGCCGTATTAAAATTCCCAAAGTATGATCCCAATTCCGCCGCTTTGTAGTCCCATGGGAACACGTGATGGTAGTTATGGAAACCTTCACCATGACTCAAAATTGAGACCCACGTTGTTTCCACTGGTTTAATATTTCTGAAACTTGTTGGTACTCTCTACCATCAAAAAATTTACTTACTTATCGTATGGTCTGGTACCCCAAATATGTGCAGCACTGTTTACAAGACACGTCACGTTTAGAATAAGACACAGTCGGAAAATCGAACAGAGATACCATGACACAACCCACGATTCTGACCAGAAGTACCACGGGACGATTGCTGGTAGTAGAAACGCGATAAATGGGGCCAAGTACCAGTAATATTTGCGTTGGTAGACGACGACTGGGTCTTCGAGTAAGTCACTCAAGTCTAATTCCTTGCCTTTTGTAATGACTTTCTCTGACTTTTTGATCATGAGCCAACCGATATGGCTGTAGAAAAAGCCTCTGGTGGCATTATGAGGGTCATATTCTGTATCAGAGTACTTGTGATGGAGTCGATGGTCACGGACCCAGTCATAAATGTCTTTTTGGAGGGTTGATGTCTGGTAGAATGCGAGTAGGAGACGTAATGGTAGTTTAGCTTTGTAACAACGATGAGTCCAAAGGCGATGGGCACCAGCACCAACACCTTGAGTCGCTAAAAGAAGCGTAAAATACACTAAAACAACAAAATTTGAATTTGGAGGATTTCTAGTGAATTTGGTAGCTACGCCAGAAAATTGTTTTCCATTGGGCTTGAGCTAGCAAATAGTAACCACCAATAATAAACCCATAATGGAGGTACAAAAAATAGAAGATTTTTATCCAAACAGGCCGGATTTTTAGTGGTGTTAGTTCAGGACTGGTACAAGTCACTAAAAAAAAAATTTATTATTTTTTTTTAACACTTTTACTTACTTTTGTTGTTGTTTGAAACACACTAAACCTTGTATAAATAAACAAATTATATTATTTAGACTTATCAATTTGTTATCTGTACTTTTTTGCGTTTAAAAACAATTAGTACTTTTAATGAGACTTAAGGACGAATACTTGATAAGGAAAAAAAATTAAAAGCAAAACTAAACAATACAACAGTTTTTTTGGAAATGATAAATAAAAATTTTCCGGTTTTAGTCAAAGTTGAGTTATTAATTATCTGCTTGTACGACAAAAAAAAATGTCAAACTTGTTGATTTGGTTGTTTAACTTTTTGCACATTTAAACGTCTCTAGAGCCTAAACAATTAGAGATATAAAAATTGCGTTGAAAACTTTTTTATACAAAATTTAATTCTCTACAACTTTTTCCTCTAACATTTTCTTGTATCTTTAACCGTTTACTCAGCGTTTTAAAGTAAAGCCAGCACTGCTTAAATTTTTTTTTTTGATTTATCATCTTAACCACGTTTGTGATGTCACAATAGTTTTTTTTTTATTTAGTTATTTATATTTTCTTCTAAACATTGTTTAAACGGTTTCTTTTTTCTTTCTAACCGTCGTTTTTTAAGTTATTTGCTCTTTAGTTTAATTTTTTATGTCAACTTTCTTTACATTTTCTTTCTCTTCTAATCGTTATTTTAAAAAATCTTCTAGAAACTTATTTTATTCTTCTAGAACATTCTTTAGTTTCTATTCTTTCTATTGTTGCTTTTTGAACTTATCTAAGAGCCTTTCATGTTCTTCTACAACACGTTTTTGCTTTTGTTTTTTTGAAACTTTTTTATTTTTTTTTTAAACACTCTGCTTTCTTTTTCTACAATTTACATTAACTCCATTTATACAATTTTTTTAAAAACGTTTTGTGTTTCATTATAAATAACAAAAAAATTAAACAATAGTAAAGTCAGGCGGTGTTTTAAATAATTTAATTGTTTCAATCAATGCAACGTTCTCTCTCATTTAAAAAACAAATTGTCACAAAATCTGTTATTGTATTTTATTAATAACAAATATTTGTTTATTTAAATTTGTGTAGGTCTATACAAAGTACGACGCCCATGGAAACACAACTTAGATAGTAACTAATAAAAAACAGTTAGAAGACTTATTATTATTACTGTAAGTAATAAAGTTAATTGTTGTAATTATTTATATTTTAAAGAAACTTTTTTTTAACAATAAGATTTTGACTTAAGTTGTAAATCTAACAACAAATAATTTTTGATTGTGAGTTTTATAAAATGCTTTTTATGACAGCTAAAATGTTATCTACAACTCCTGGTATATGAAAATGCTTCTTGTAGTTTTTATTTTTATAAACTGTCGTTCTTGACTGCCAGTGTTTTGACTTTTATAAAATGTCTCTTAAGCCAGATAATTTTTAATAAAATGTTATAATTTCTAGTAGGTATATTAAAATGCCTCTTGCAGTTCTCATTTTTATAAAGTGTTGCTTATCACTGCCGATTTTTATAAAACAGGTTTTAATTTCTGATTTTTAGAGCTACAAAATGTCTTTTTTTTGATACCGACTTTTATAAAATGCCTTTTACGACACTAAATATTTATAAAAAAGGTCACAATTTTTGATTTTTAGAACTACAAAATGTCTTCTGATGATTCTGACTTTTATAAAATGCCTTTCACAACACTAAATATTTATAAAAAAGGTTACAATTTTTGATTTTTAGAGCTACAAAATGTCCTTTGTTGATTTTGATTTTTATAAAATGTCTTTTATAACACTAAATTTTTATAAAAAGGGTACAATTTTGGATTTTTATAGCAACAAAATGCCTTTTTTTGATACCGACTTTTATAAAATGCCTTTTGCGACACTAAATATTTGTAAAAAAGGTCACAATTTTTGTTTTTAGAGCTATAAAATGTTTTCTGTTGATTCTGACTTGTATAAAATGCGTTTTATGACACTAAATTTTTGTAAAAAGGCTACAATTTTTGATTTTTAGAGCTACAAAATGTCTTTTGTTGTTTCTGACTTTGATAAAATGCCTCTTATAACACTAAATTTTTATAAAAAGGCTACAATTTCTGATTTTTAGAGCTATTACATGCCTATTTTGATTTCGACTTTTATAAAATGCCTTTTACAACACTAAGGATTAATAAAAAAAGGTCGCAATTTTTGATTTTTAGAGCTACAAAATGCCTTTTTTTAATTCTGACTTTTATAAAATGCTTTTTATCACACTAAATTTTAATAAAAAAAGGCACAATTTCTGATTTGTATAACTACAAAGTGCCTTCTGATGATTTTGACTTTTATAAAATGCCTTTTATAACACTAAATTTTTATAAAAAGGCTACAATTTCTGATTTTGAGAGCTATAAAATGCCTTTTTTTGATTCCGACGTTTATAAAATGCCTTTTACAACACCAAGGATTTATAAAAAAGGTCGCAATTTTTGATTTTTAGAGCTACAAAATGCCTTTTTTGATTCTGACTTTTATAAAATGCCTCTTATAACACTAAATTTTTGTAAAAAGGCTACAATTTTTGATTTTTAGAGCTCCAAAATTTCTTCTGTTAATTCTGATTTTTATAAAATGCCTCTTATAACACTAAATTTTTATAAAAAGGCTACACTTTTTGATTTTTAGAATTATAAAATGCCTTTTTTTTTGATTCCGACTTTTAATAAATGCCTTTTACAACACTAAGTATTTATAAAAAAGGTTACAATTTTTGATTTTTAGAGCTACAAAATGTCCTTTGTTGATTCTGATTTTTATAAAATGCCTCGTATAACAATAAATTTTTATAAAAAGGCTACAATTTTTGATTTTTAGAGCTACAAAATGCTTTTTTTTGATTCCAACTTTTATAAAATGCCTCTCTTATAACAATAAATTTTTATTAAAAGGCTACAATTTCTGATTTTTAAAGCTATAAAATGCCTTTTTTTAATTCCGACTTGTATAAAATGTTTTTTATGACACTAAATTTTTGTAAAAAGGCTACAATTTTTGATTTTTATAGCTATAAAATGCTTTTTTTTTGATTCCGACTTTTATAAAATGCCTCTTATAATACTAAATTTTTATAAAGAGGCAACAATTTCTGATTTTTAGAGCTATAAAATGCCTTCTGTTGATTCTGACATTTATAAAATGCATTTTACGACACTAAATTTTAATAAAAGAAGGCACAATTTCTGATTTGTAGAACTACAAAATGTCTTCTGATAATTCTGTCTTTTATAAAATGCCTCTTATAACACTAAATTTTTATAAAAAGGCTACAATTTCTGATTTTTAAAGCTATAAAATGCCTTTTTTTGATTCCGACTTATATAAAATGCCTTTTACAATACTAAGGATTTATAAAAAAAGGTTACAATTTTTGATTTTTAGAGCTACAAAATGTCTTCTGTTAATTCTGTCTTTTATAAAATGCCTCTTATAACACTTAATTTTTATAAAAAGGCTACAATTTCGGATTTTTAGAGCTATAAAATGCCTTTTTTTTGATTCCGACTTGTATAAAATGCCTTTTATGACACTAAATTTTTATAAAAAAGGTCACAATTTTTGTTTTTTGAGCTACAAAATACCTTCTGTTGATTCTGACTTGTATAAAATGCCTTTTATGACACTACATTTTTAAAAAGGCTACAATTTTTGATTTTTAGAGCTATAAAATGTCTTTTTTGATTCTGACTTTTATAAAATGCCTTTTACAATACTAAGGATTTATAAAAAAAGGTTACAATTTTTGATTTTTAGAGCTACAAAATGCCTTTTTTTGATTTTGACTTGTATAAAATGCCTTTTACGACACTAAATTTTAATAAAAAAAGGCACAATTTCTGATTTGTAGAACTACATAATGCCTTCTGATGATTTTAACTTTTATAAAATGCCTCTTATTCTTATAACATTAAATTTTTATAAAAAGGCTACAATTTCTGATTTTTAGAGCTATAGAATGTCTTCTGTTGATTCTGACTTTTATAAAATGCTTTTTATAACACTAAATTTTTATAAAAAGGCTACAATTTTTGATTTTTAGAGCTACAAAATGCCTTCTGTTGATTCTGACTTTTATAAAATGCCTCTTATAACAATAAATTTTTATAAAAAAGCTACAATTTCGGATTTTAGAGCTATAAAATGCCTTTTTTTGATTCCAACTGGTATAGAATGCCTTTTATGACACTAAATTTTTGTAAAGAAGCTACAATTTTTGATTTTCAGAGCTACAAAATGTCTTCAGTTAATTCTGATTTTTATAAAATGCCTTTTATAACACTTAATTTTTATAAAAATGCTACAATTTCGGATTTTTAGAGCTATAAAATGCCTTTTTTTGATTCCGACTTGTATAAAATGCCTTTTATGACACTAAATTTTTGTAAAGAAGCTACATTTTTTGATTTTTAGAGCTACAAAATGTCTTCTGTTAATTCTGACTTTTATAAAATGCCTTTTACAACACTAAATATTTATAAAAAAGGTTACAATTTTTGATTTTTAAAGCTACAAAATGCCTTCTGTTGATTCTGACTTTTATAAAATGCCTTTTACGACACTAAATTTTAATAAAAAAAGGCAAAATTTCTGATTTGTAGAACTACAAAATGCCTTCTGATGATTTTGACTTTTATAAAATGCCTCTTATAACATTAAATTTTTATAAAAAGACTACAATTTCTGTTTTTTAGAGCTATAAAATGTCTTCTGTTGATTCTGACTTTTATAAAATGCTTCTTATAATACTAAATTTTTGTAAAAAGGCTACAATTTTTGATTTTTAGAGCTACAAAATGCCTTTTTTTGATCCCGACTTTTATAAAATGCCTCTTGTGATAGTCAATTTTTATAAAATGTGGTCTAAAATTTAGAATATATTAAAATGCCTTTTGCAGTTTTCATTTTTATAAATTGTCGTCTGTCACTTTTTATAAAAAAAAAAAAATGCTATAAAATGTCTTCTGTTGATTCCAGATTTTATAAAAGTCTCTTGTAGTTTTCAGTTTTATAAATTGTTGCCGATGACTGTCAATTTTTGAAGAAACAAGGCCACAACTTCTCATTTTTATTAAAAGCTACGAAATACCTCTTGTTAATTCCGACTTTTATAAAATGCTTTTTATTTAATTTCTAGTATATTAAAATGCCTTCTGTTACAGCTTTCATTGTTATAAATTGTTGCCTACGATTGTCAATTTTTTAAAACAAGGCCACAATTATTGATTTTTATTTAAAAAAAAGCTATAAAATGCCTCCTGTTGATTTCCGACTTCATAAAATACCTCTTGTAGTTTTAAATTTTTTAAATTATTGCCTATAACTGCCAATTTTTATAAAACAAAGCCAAAACTTCTGATTTTTATTAAAAAAAGCTGCGAAATATCTCCTGTTGATACAGACTTTTATAAAATGCCTCTTATGACAGTCAATTTTTACTGCGAAATTTTGAAAATCGTTTCAGCAGTTAGAAAGTCAAAATTTCCAAAATTTTTTACTTACCCAAAAACCAAAAACTAATATTAAATTTGTACATAAAATGCGCACATCTCGTGGTCAAATTTGTCAACTAAAAAAATTCAAACAAATTATAATACTGATTACGCAAATGGTCAAACAATAAAGAACTAATTTGCCCAATTTTGACCTTTATTGTTGTATCTAACCCACCTATTTGGTTCATTACCATTCCCAAATTTTTTTCCATATAAAAGCCACTCATTTTTTTTTTATCATCAGTACAACAAAAAAATGTATTCTCAACGAGAGATCCACTGGGGCAAAGTCACCTTCTTCACTTACCTTCACTTAGGAGCAATTTATGGTTTTTATTGCTTATTTAGTGAAGCCCTTTGGCAGACTTATATTTGGAGTAAGATTTTTTTGTGTTTTTCTTTTTTATTTTCTTTTTCTTTTAGCATATTTTTTGATTCTTATTTCGACACAAGGTACCGGTGCAGGAGTCCACCGATTATGGGCCCATCGGGCCTACAAAGCTAAAGTACCACTACGCCTTCTTCTAGCCTTTTACCAAACTCTGACATTTCAAAAAGACATTTATGACTGGGTTAGAGACCATCGCGTCCATCACAAGTACTCTGACACTGAACCTGACCCCCATAATGCCTCAAATGGGTTCTTCTACAGCCATATGGGCTGGCTTATGTTAAAAAAGACACAAGCGACTATTACTAAAGGCAAACAACTTGATTTAAGCGATCTAGAAGCTGACGCCATTGTGATGTTTCAAAGAAAGTTAGTAAGGACACAATGGGTGTAATACAGATTTTAAACGAATTTTTAGGTACTACTGGTACCTAGCAGCTGTGATTTCATTCGGAATGCCATCACTAGTACCTTGGTACTTCTGGGGTGAGAAATTCCGAGTCTCATGGTACGTTTGTAACATGATGAGGTACTGTTTGACATTACATGGGACTTGTTTGGTAAACAGTGCTGCCCATATTTACGGAAATCGTCCCTATGACAAGTAGGTTTTTGAAAAGCCCGCCATTTTTGTAATTCGGTGATTCCAGAAAAATACTACCAACCCAAAATATGCTAGTCTCGTATATCACAAACGGTGAAGGCTTCCATAATTACCATCATGTGTTCCCGTGGGACTACAAAGCGGCCGAATTGGGATCATACCATGGTAATTTAAGCACGGCATTTATTGATTTAATGGCCAAAATTGGATGGGCCTATGACCTCAAAAGTGTACCATTGACATTGGTGGAAAAACGGGCAAAACGGACTGGAGATGGGACCCATACCAGTGTCTGGGGTTGGGGCGACAAAGATTTAGATAAAGAAGAGGCAAAAATGGCCGAAATAACACACAGAATTGACTCAAAGACTGGATAATTTTTTGTATTAATATTTATAAGTTTGCAATAAAATTTTTAACTTTTATGGTAATGACCTTATTTATAACAATTGATAACAGGTTATTAGACATGAATATGTAATGCGTATATGGAAATAAAACGAAATTTCAAATTTTAATTTTTAGTAACTAGGCAACACTAAATACAGAAGTGTATTACTGGTTGCGTGGTTACAAGCGGAAATAAAACTAGTTTTCTTACTAGTGTTTTTATTTTCTTTAAAAAATTACCAAAACCGTATAAAATACAAAAAAATTAATTTAAATTTGTGTAATTAGTAAAAAATTGGCGATTTTCAATTTTTGTTAAAAATCGGGTTATATAATGCGAAAATATCCATAGAAATAGAAGTGCGAGAATAATATTTTTAACCAAATCTAGATAAAACAATCTTTTTAGTACTTTTCTGGCATAAGGAAGTGTCTCAGGTTCTTCATGAACACAATACTTTCTTGCACCTAACACATAATTCAAAATATAGTCGTTATAATCAATTTTTAATTTGTCGGTAAAAAAGATTTCTTTATCGGTGCTCGACAACTGGCGCCAAATTTGATCAAAATTGTCGTTATAAAAGTACCAAGGCCTTGTTGTGTAATATTGGAGTACTTCAAGTCCATTTTGAATCCGTTTTTGAGTCCTGACCAAACTGCCAACATAAAAAAAATAAAATGAACTAAATTTTTGTTTAGGTACTTACAATGGCTTATTTCCGGTGAGTACCATAAGGAAATCAACCAAATAAGCCGGTATTACATGCAGAAAAAACACAGCAATGGCATGATACCAATAATTTGACTTAATACTCCCTCCGGGGTACCACAAACACACACTAAACGGATTATCGTAGAAATGTTTACGCCCTACTTCAAGCGCCTCCCCCCAGCTAATCACGTTGTCGTTATTTGACGTAATGTGATACACCTTTAAGTCACGTGTTTGCTCCGCCCCTTGTTTCCAGCCAATAAGAAGCAGAGAGTTGATTGCACTGTCAACTGGGACTATGTTTGCTTCAAGAGAGGAATCACAGTGCATTGAGCGGATTACTCCCTTCCCTGCACCAACAAGCAATCCGGTTGGTCCGTTAAGATTATCAACCCAGCCTGGGATTGGTTCACGCCACGCGGCTGTTATAATCGACGGCCGCGTGATAACCAGTGGGAGTTTAGAGGCGTATTCAGAGACGAGTTGCTCTGTCAGACATTTAGTGTAGGCGTAAGTGTTTGGGGATGTTTTTAACAGTCTGGGAGTTAGGGATTTTAGTGTTTCGTCATCCATCCAAGTCACTAAATCTAAGATTTTTCTCGGATCGTGTGGTGCCTTGTAGAGCTTTTCTTCAAGTTTGATCTCGTTGCAATGACAGTATGAGGTTGACACGTGAAGAAACACTTTCAATTGTTTGAAACTACATGCGAGATCCAGAAGATTCTTAGTACCTCCTGTGTTTAACAAAACTGCGCTTTTCAACGGTTGGTCAAATCTGACATTTGCTGCCATATGAAAAACTAGTTCAACATTATCCTTCAAGGTTTTTTCATCATCGTTTGATAGATTTAAATTCGGTTGTGTTATATCACCAGAAATGCAGGAAATCTTATTTAGTAATTTTTCTCCGTTAGGTTGGTCACGCAACTTGTCAAATACCTGAAATTTAAGGGCGTTATTTAAATTTCGTGAGGTTTTAGAGGACTTACCGGACAATTTATTATATCTTCGAGTCTTTCATTAGGTGTTTTACCTTTTTTAGGACGAACTAATAAATAAATTGTTGATAATTTCGGACAGGAACGTAATAATTTCTCAATTAAAACTTTTCCCATAAAACCAGTGGCACCTGTTATCAGGATGTGTCTGTCTTTGTAGAATTCCGCAACAGCTGATTTATTACTCATTGTTATTCTCACCTATTGCAACAAATCGTGATTATTTAAATAAAAATTAATTAATTATTAGGTGTGGACGTGATTGGATTAGAATCAGCCAATCGCGTGCAGTTAATACAAGGTTGGTAACACTTACAAAATGTCAAATAACCACAGGTGATGTGATTTGTTAATACAGGGTTGGTAACATTTCGAAAATAAAATTTTCAATAACCCACAAATGATGTAATTTTGTTATTACAAAGTTGGTAATTTTAGTGGTTAATAATTTTGTAGTTGTGGCTTCAAAGATGGCGCGAAATTCAAACTAGATTTGAAACTAATTTAATTATTAATGTTTATGTCTAGTTTTAGTATATGTCTAGGTGTAAAAAAATGTTTAAACAATAAACATCAAAACATTATATGAGAGCAAGCATCACAAAATGAATTTATTAACAATAATTGTTATAAAATGGTTCTAATTAGTGGATTAGCGGAGTGAGGTTGGCACTGTTGGCAGTACTGTCCAACCACCGCGATGTTCATCTGTTAGAGGCGAAAAACGCTGCGGGTTTTTCGGTCAAAAAAGTGGTATTTTTTATTAAATCAAATCCGGTTTTTCTCGAATTTTGTGTTTTAAGTGCCCTTTTTTCGTTTGGAATAAAATTCGAAAGGTAATTATGCGATTTAGTATAATTTTTGGTGGTTAATAGTTTTGACAAGGTCATTGAAGGAAGCTGTGGCTTCAAAGATGGCGCGAAATTCAAACTAGATTTGACACTGATGTAATAATTAATGTTTCTATCTAGCTGTAAAAAATTGTTTAAACAGTAACAAACAACAAAACATTAAGCGAGAGCAATTATCAAAAAATTAATTTGTTAATAATTAGTTTTAGAATAGTTTGTAATTTAATTACTAGGGAATTAGCGGAATGAGGTTGGCAGTATTGTCTAACTACCGCTACGTTCATCTGTTAGGGGCATAAAACGCTGCCGGTTTTTCTCTCAAAAAAATGGTATTTCTTATCAAATCAAATCTGTTTTTTGCAAATTTTGGATTTTAAGTGTTCTTTTTTCGATTGGAATAAAATTTGACAGGTAATTATACAATTTAGTATAAATTTTGGTCGTTGATAATTTTGTCAAGGTCATTGGTATCTGTTGCTTCAAAAATGGCGCGAATTTCAAACTAGATTTGAAATTCATATAATAATTAATGTTCTGATAAAAGTGAAATACTGTTGGCAGTACTGTCTAACCACCATAAAATTCATTCAAATTTTCTGTAGAATTTTTGGTTAGAAAAGTGGTATTTTTTAGCAAATCAATTGTTTTTTTGCAAAATTGGTGATTTAAGTGTCTTTTTTTTGATTGAAATAAAATTTGAAATGTTATTATGTTATTTAATATAATTTTTGGTGGTTAATAATTTTAACAAGGTAGTTCAACCAAATGACTCAAAAATGGCACGAAATTCAAACTAAATTTGAAACAGATATGATAATTATTAATATTTTTATAATTTTATTAATAAGTTAATATATATTTAATGTATTTTAATTAGTAAATGAAGTTTTTTAACTTTCTGTTAATTAATACTTTGTTTTTAATTTTGGGAAGACGTACAGTGGCGAGCAAAACTTTTCGGGCAGCAATTCATATGTCATTAAAAAAAAAGCAATGTAGTTTGACCTTTATTGTCATAAATGTCATGATAATTTGTCAAAATGACATACGACAGTACTAAATGGTTATTAAATTGAGGTTATTAATACGTCTAACACGTAAAGCTCATTTCACATTTTAGATCACTTAAATTTGAAGTCTGCCCGAAAATTTTTGCTCGCCACTGTACTAGTGTTAGAATTTTAATACCCATTTTTTAATCTTTATGTAAGAAGTAAACATACAAGTAATAAATATAAAAAATAAACATTTTTTTTATTATTATTTAATAGAATTTTTAAAGTAAATCTTTAAAGTCTCTAGATAGATAGATCATCTAGGGATTTTATAAATCTTGCAAAAAATGCGACCTCTATCGCTTAAGCCAAAAAGCAGAGAACTTTTTTGGAGCTAACTTACAGGGTTGGTAACATTGAAAAATTGTTAAATATCCCCAGGTGATGTGATTACGCCAAGTATTACCAACTTTAAATATTTGTTGTGGACACAGCACTCTTCTTGAATAAAGTAGCATAATGTAATACAAGAAATTTGACATAAAAAAATTGTTTAAATAGAAAATATTTGTTTATTGTGTAATTGTTGGATATTCTGGTTAATTTTAATGAAAAAATAAATAAAAACGGTTTAAAATATAAAATTGTTGAATTGGAAAAGAAAGTTGTTAGGTTGGTGTCACCTAATTGTTATTATTACGATAAATAAATTTGTATTTTGGTCTTTTGAAACAAATTTGATTTTATTTGTTAGAAAAAAATGTTATAAAAACTTGTGCAAACATAAATTTTGTTACAAAATTTAAAATAGAGTAAAAAAATATTTTAAAAAATTGTTTTTAGAGTTGGTTAAAGTAGCGTCATGATTTTGTTTTTCTAATAATAATCTTTTGAAACAATAAATAACAGGATACATAATACATAAATATGTAAACAATGTAAATAAAGAAATTTCCTTCGATCCAATAACCATTTTTTTAACTGACGTAAGAAATAGTCATTACAAATGCTAAAACTTTAGATTTTTTTAAAAAATTGCTCTAGAATATTAAGAAAGTCAAATCTTTATTAATTTAACTCAAAATAAATCAATTTAAAAAAGTTGAATACCTAAAAAATACAAAAAAAATAAATTTTGATTTTTAAATTGTTTTAAAAAGTCAAAAATTATAAGTTTTGTCCCAAGAACTAATAATGAATTCTTAATCTTTGGTCAGTTTAACAGAAAATAAGTCTTTTTTGCAAAAAATGTTAAATACAATAAAATACAAAAAGTCAAAATTTTGATTTTTAAGTTAGTATGAAAAGTAAAAAAAATATTAAATCTTTAGTCAATTTAACACAATATAAGTTTATTTAAAAAAAGTATAAATACATGGAAAAATACAAAAATTAAATTTTGATTACCCTAAAAATTAAAAAACTGAAAGGCTAGGAGCTAAATTTAATATTTCGTCTAAACTTTTAAATAAATTAGTAAAAAAGTAACATTCTTGTAATAAATGAACAATAGAAATAATAAAAAATAGTAACAAACTAAACAAAATAATAAATATTATGAAATTGAAAGAAAAAATACTTACAAATAATGTAATCTGAACAATACGATGTATGTGAACAAAAGCACGAATAAGAAATGCGTCCCATCCACCTGTTTTCTTACTAATACCATAAGCCCATTACCATATACCACCTCTCGAATTTCCACAAAGAAAATCTCAAAGTGGGGATTATAGTTAAGATGTTAGTCAGTTTAGTTTGTAATTTCCCGGTTAATTAAATAACTGGGCTACTTTCACTGATTGATTTTTCTTTTCTTACAACATGTACCGTTTCGATTCAATCAACTGTGAGACAGAGAAACAGCTTAGAATATTATGCAAGATCGTGATTACTTTCAGTTGGATTTTTACAAGAGAATTTGCCAAGCCTCTAATGGTTATTTTCTATTGTTACACGGCGTAAATTGCATGTAAACCGGTGACATTTTAAGTGCCTTACAACACCGTCTATTTTAAATTATTAGACACCACTCAAATGGGACATGTGCCGTTATACCACAAAGCGAAAGTGTTGCATGTATTACAAGTTGCCTAAATTTAAAATTCAAATTTGCCGCCACATTTTGTAAACAAACATGGCGGGCAAGGGTATGTCAAATTCTTGTTTTCTCGACAAAAAAGTTGATTTTTGTGACTTCCAGGCTGGAATTACATGTCAGGAGCCCCCGAAACTGATGAACAGCAAAGACTTCGCTTTCAGATTGAATTAGAATTCGTTCAGTGTCTTGGAAATCCAAATTATCTCAACTGTAACCTAACCTCACTTTTTTTTAATTTTTGTTATTTTGGGGTTTTAGTTTTAGCTCAACGTGGTTATTTCAAAGACAGTACATTTGTGAACTATTTAAAGTATTTACTGTATTGGAAAGAGCCTGATTATGCGAAATATTTGAAATATCCAATGTGTCTCTATTTTTTGGATTTGTTGCAATATGAACATTTTAGAAGAGAATTGGTGAATGCTCAATGCTCGAAATTCATTGACGATCAACAAATATTGCTGTGGCAGCATTATACAAGGCGTAGGAGTAGGTTATTGACACCGACAAATGTCAATGGCACAAGTGAACAAAATATCAGTCAAAATAATAATCAGAGTAATGGATATATAAGTAATAAGATTAGTTAAGTAAAAACACTGAAATAAAGACTTATTTATTAGAAAGTGGCTTATTTTCACAAGAAAAACACCTTAATTCTGAGGTAAGTACACCTAACCTAAAAATACAGAAAACGACACTGTTTCACTTGAAAAACACTAGAATTAGATGAAAATAACACTTTTTCACCTGAAAAACACTGAAAATTACAGTTAAAACTCCTGAAAAATGTAAAAATCTGCTAAAAATACATTCAAATGTCAATCATTGCCAACCAAACAAACTTGAAGTCCCTAGATTTAGGGCTCGAAATTTAAATCTTATCCAGTTCCGTTTTTCGACCCACATTTTTTCAATTACATTTAACTGTACTTAAATTCAATTGACTTTCAAACCAAAAGTGTAAAACACACTTACACGTTTTGATTATTAATAAATCTGACATGGTTCAATTTACAAAAGAAATCAATCATTTTTCTACGACTGTTTCACTCGACTAGACATGAATTTTCTGAAAGTTTTTTTTATTATTTTTGTTATAATATCAGTTTTGTGTGTGACTGAATCGAAAAAGCGCAAGAAATTAAATAAAGGTTTGATTTTGCGCCAAAAAGAGACCAACGCTATTGATTTTCTGAGGTGAGTTCGACCACAGGAAATATATAGGGTGTTGAATAAAATTTATCTAGACTGACGGTAATGAGGCTGGTTTATGGTGTGGCAAGTCGGCTGGGTTTTGGTGAGCAAATTTCCGAGGCTCTGAATGGGGCTTTTGTGCCACCTGGGGTGGATGATTATGACTATGGGGGCGACGATGTTGGGTTTTTCGACAGAGACGACGATTATGATTATTAATTTATTTTTGTACAGTTTTTATCAATAAATTATTTATGTAGATCTTCTGTGCGCGGAAATGATTCATTCCACCGCGATCTTCACTTGTTTTTGTAGCAGTGAGAATTTCTGTAGTTTAGACGACAAATTTTAAAGGAAAAAAATGAAATTATGACGAAAGTAGTGACTTTTTGTGATATTTTTTACGTAAAATGGATTTAACGGTAAGTTGCGTCATCTTTTTTCGGATTTTTTAAGGTTATAATAAACAATTGAAGGTGGCAACGGCTTGTTTAAAAATAGATCTCAAGGTTGCTAAAAGCCACTAAGAGGAATTTTTATTTGCAGCAGAATTATCTGGGTTTTTATGTGACTGATAAGAAAAACCCATTGATAATAACAATAAATTAATTTATTTTTACAAAAAGATTTATATTTTTTTATAAAGTAGGCTTGGCTCAGAACAATAATTACAACAGAGCTAGTTGCAACTAATTTGACGCAAATTATACATCAATTTTAATTAAATAAAGCCAAATTTGGCAAAAACTGATTAAACAATAACAAATATAAAAAATTGAACAAAATCCAGACATCAAGAAATTTATTTATTGATAATAATTAGTTTTAAAATCTTTCTAATTTGGGGATTAGCGAAATGAAGTTGGCACTGTTGGCAATACTGTCTAACCACCGCGATGTTCATCTGTTAGGGGCGCAAAACGCTGCCGATTTTTTGATCAAAAAAGTGGTATTTTTTATCAAATCAAATCCGATTTTTCTCGAATTTTGTGTCTTGAGTGCCCTTTTTTCGTTTGGAATCAAATTTGAAAGGTAATTATGCGATTTAGTATAATTTTTGGTGGTTAATAATTTTGACAAGGTCATTGAAGCTGTGGCTTCAAAGATGGCGCGAAATTCAAACTAGATTTCAAACTGATTTTATAATTAATGTTTCTGCCTAGTTGTAAAAATTGTTTAAACAGTAACAATCAACAAAACATTAAACAAGAGCAATTATCAAAAAATTAATATATTAATAACAATAGTTTTAGAATGGTTCGAAATTTAATTACTAGGGGATTAGCGGAATGAGGTTGGCAGTACTGTCCAACCATCTGTTTATCTGTTAGGGCCGAAAAATGCTCTCGGTTTTTCGGTCAAAAAAGTGGTATTTTTTGCCAAATCAAATTTCTTTTTTGCAAATTTTGTGTTTTTTTCGGTTGGAATAAAATTTGAAAGGTATTTATGCTATTTAATGTAATTTTTGGCGGTTGATAACATTGAAAAGGTCGTTGAACCTGTTGAACCTAGTGCCTCAAAAAATGGCGCGAAAATCAAACTCGATTTGAAAATGATATAATAATTATTAATATTTACATCATTTTATTAAAAAGCTACTAATTAATTAATGTATTTTAGTTAGTAAATGAAGTTTTTCAACTTTCCCTCAATTTTTTTTGTTTTTAATTTTCAGAAGACGTTGTAAGGTAAGAATTTTAATACGCATTTTTTATTTTTATATAAGCGATAAACATGTAAGTAATAAATATAAAAAAGAAACAATTTTTCTATTATTTAAAAGAATTTCGTAAGAAAATCTTGGAAAAGGTGCGATATCTATGGCTCAAGTTAAAATGCAAATAGGATCACTTGATATACGGGTAGCGCCAATGGAAATCACTAGACGGGTTCAAATTAAAAGAGATAGCTATATACACGCATGAGTGAAAGAAAGATAGAAATAGTTTTGAATGCATTTCTAGGGATTTTGGATTATTATGTTGCCTACCTTGGTAATTATAGTTTAGTATAGCTTGGGTTCAAATTAAAAGAGAGGTCCAAGAGAGAGATAGAGAGTTGGCGCTACCCTTAATTATATCAAGTGACCCTAAATGCAAAGGAGTTTTGGCGCCATCTATTGTTTTTTTTTGAAAAACACGAATTTTAAGAGAATTTTGAATAATATTTGATGCCATAAATAATTTTTTTCAGCAATACACTTCTGTAAAACTGTAAAGTATTTATAAACTAAAGTTTCTAAAATAACAAACAATTTTATGACGTAATTTATCTTTTTTTTTTAATTTTTTGCAATTTTTTAATTTCCAATTGCGACAAAATTGAAATACAAAATGGCGGCATGAATTAGTTCTTCTGTGATTATTGCTCTGAGACGAAAAGAAATGTTTTTGCTTCAAGTAGGCGTGTCTAATTTTAACCAATCACATTTCAGACATACAAAAAGCGAAGTGGTACATCTGATCAGGGCAAGGAATACGAATGGCTGCTTTGTACTTACTACTCGTTAAAATTCGGTCTAAATTCAGACATTTCTGATTTTAATTTATATACAAACAACGAATTTTTTGGGGATTTTGACGATGTAGTTTTACGCGCGAAATTCAAAGATGGAACTGTCAAAGTTTTTCTTCTTCAATCAAAACATGCCGAAAACAAGAGAAATGTAACACTTAATTCGTTGACATCAGAAAACGGAGATTTTTCACTTTTTGAATATAAAAAATCGTACGAAAAGACTCTTAGTTTGAAAAATTTCTACTATATTTTGTACACAAGTAAGATGTGTAAATTCAAGGACAAGACTTGTGTTGATTTTGGAAATGATAAACTTATTTTGAGGCACTCTAAATGCGTTGGAAGAAACTTATTAAATACTTGTAAAAATCAAAATTCGGTTTATTGTTTTGAATCAGGAAAATCCGGTTTTTTCGAGAATTTTTACATGTATACCAACCAACAAAATGTGACAAATCTACATCAAGCAATCGCTGATTTACTTCAGAACCAATTTCAAACCGATATTAAATCGTTACTGGTGGAATTTATGCGAACATGGTGGGCGGGAAATTTCAAATTAACAAAAACTGACATTATTGCTAAATTGACAGAACTTGTTCTATCACCAATGATACAAACAGTCACGTGTGACATCAATAATGACAAAACACGTCTTTTAGAAACTGCCATTATGAAATTTGATTTGACACAAATCGAACAAAATGGCGACAAAATTACACAAATCTGGACAAAAACACTTCAAGACCAAACGATGAAAACTGTCAGTATGGCAGCACTAAAATACGGTCTAGTCAGTCGTGGAATCGCAAAATTACAAGACCTGTCATTTGAGAAACAATCGAAAGTCGCCTGGTACATGAACTTGTGGCCTTTAATTGTCAAAATTGACGAAACTAAGCAAAATCAAGTTGGCCGTATTTTAAATATTGTCAAACAAAGTCAGAGAAAGATTGTTTTATTGGGTGATTTTGTTGGGGATTTTCCTGAAGTTGAGGTTTTTCGAAATTTGTCAGATTTACTCGAAGGTGATATTTTACGGTCCGCCATTTTGAAAACTTTCAAATGTTCTCTACAAGGTAAAGAAGAAGTCAGCCTTGAGAATTTAGGGCCACCCTCCGTTTTTTTTGTTAAAGAACTTGTCGAAATTGCCACTAGTGCCAACTTTAATATTGGAGAATCACTAGAAACACTGCCGCCAACCTATATTCCTCGCTCATTTCCGAAAATTGTTCTCGATTACAAGGTTATTGACGATTTAAAAAATCAGAAGATTTGTCTAAGTTGTAACGGCCAAAAGGACAACTTCCGGCAGAAAATCTTAAAACGGATGGTCAAAGTCACGTCAATTGTGACCGGATTTCCCGATTTTCCTAAACATTATATCTACTATCACGACGAGAATTTCCCGAAAGAAACAATTGAGGAGAGATATCGGGACTACGGGTGTGATTTTCTCTTCCGGGTTTTGGGACAAAATATTCAATGGGTGTCAAGTCGAGACAGTATTAAGGAACTTGTCAAATATGTCAAACCAAGTTCGGAAGTTTTCACCGAAAGTCAAATCGATGACAATTTCCAAAACAATATTAAAATTTTAACATCACATACGGGTAGTGGCAAGACAAGTCTTTTGAAAAGTGTCAAAAGGACCGCATTGTCAAATTTATTTGTTATGAAATTTGACTTGAGGGAACATTCTGAAGCTTTCAAAAATGAAAGAGAAAACAGCATTTGGGAATACGTCACAGATTTTTATACCAAAAGTCAGAATTATAACAATTTTGAGACTAGACTTGTCAAAAATTTTCCAAAAAATCAGACTTTGATACTTTGGGACAGTTTTGACGAATTACTGTACTTTGCAAGGAAAAATTTTATAAAATCAGTGAAAAGGCTGCGAAAATTAGGAGTGTCTCAATGGATAACCTCGAAAAATCATTTCCGAAAAATCCTAGAAGAAGAGTTTAGAGTTTTTGCGTTAACTATGATACCGTTTCAGCAAACTGATCAGATTTACTACCTACAGAACCGGTGTGGAGTCGACCAAACAATTCTTGAAGAGAATTTTTTAAAAAATGTACAAATTCTAGACAATCAGGAGTATCTAAGTGTTCCGTTACAACTCTACATTATTAGCGACATCTTCAACAAAAATCCAAAACTTTTAGAAACAGTCTATACCTTAACCGACATGTTTAGCGCTTTCATTGAAGGAAAATACCAACATTTCTTGTCAAAAAGTCAAAACTATGCATTTTTCAATAGTTTAATTGAAGACAGTAAAGAATATAGATTAGATCAGTACAAAATTGCAGCTGTCAAAACTTTCTTGCCTCAAATTTTCACAAAATTGTCTCTAAAAAACACTACAAGATTCCTTGAGGATATCCAAAATGGCGACTTTCTCGGCTTGATTTTGCGTGAGAATCAAGATGGCGGCTATATTTTCGAATACCAAATTTTAGGAGAATACCTCACTGCCTTATTCCTAACTGAGAATTGTCAAATCGGTTTAGAATTTCTCTACGAGCCCAAATATCAAAACATCCGTTTCTTGTTTGATTTAATAATGGCGGAAAACAAGGCCGGTTTGATTTCAATTTTGTATAAAAAATTTGACGAAAATGTCAATTGTCAAGAAAGAGACAGAATCGGAAGAAATCCTCTACATTTGATGTGTTCCTACGGCGAGAAACATCCTCTTCTACATACTCCTAATGAAGAATATAATTTTTCCCGAGGAGATTTCGTAAAAGAAGACTCTCAGAAAGTCAAAGAGTTTGTCAAAAATTTGACACAAAAGTGTGACATTTGGGAGAAAGACTGTCTTTTTAACTGGACGTGTTTTGATTACGCTGACAGGTCACTCTCACTTGGTTTACTTGAAGTGTTGTCAAAATCTGACAATTTAGTTTTACCAAAACTGTCGAATTTTAACAATTTGCCAACTGTTCTGTATTACTCTATTAAATTCAATTATGAAAACTTGTTTGTTTCTGCACAAAAAGATATAACTTTTGTTGAAGACACTTCTAGAACTAACCTTCTTCATGTTGCTACTGAATTTGGACGTGAGAAATTCCTAACCTGGCTTTTGACACAAAAAATCTACATTAAGAGTATCAATAAGGGAAAACAAGATAGTTGGACTCCAATTCAAATTGCTTCATTTAATGGCAATTTGACATTTTTAAAGTTTTTACAAGAAAAAGGAGCGACATTTCCTCTTAGGTATCCTTCTTTGGTTAGTCTTGCCACTAGTCAGGCTCACCGCCATGTTCTCGATTTTTTAATGGAATGTGACTGTAGTCCGAACGACTCTTACCACTATAACTACTTTACCCGTTCTCTTCCAATAGCAATAAGCCGCGGTTATGTCGAAATAGTCAAATTTCTACTTGACAATGGTGCCAAGTTCTACAATGTTGGAAAAAACAACGCAAATGCTTTACATATGGCTTTAGAATATGAACAATATGAAATTGCAGAAATTCTAATTGACCGAGGTATAGACATAGATGCAACAGATGGTAACGGTTTGACAAGTTACCACCATGCAGCTCAAAACAATCAAAAAACTGTCACTGAATGGCTTTTGAAACGAAACGCAAATTTTCGATTTCTAGATGAGAAAAACCGCAATGCTTTACATTGGGCAGCACATTCTGGATCTTTGACAGTTGCACAAGTTTTAGTAGATGCTGGAATTGACATTGACGTTTATGACAATGAGAAATTCACACCGTTGCATCTAGCAGTACTGTCAGGACAAAAATCTCTAGTTGAGTTTCTGCTTAATAGAAAATGTGATCCTAATCCGAAAAATCTCTATAATAGAACACCACTACATCTAGCCGCTATGAATGATCTTGCTGAGATTTTGACAGTTTTGTTAGATTCAGGTGCTGATCCTGAAAGCATTGAAGGTTTGTATGGACGAACAGCTTTACATTTAGCTGCATGGTTTGGTCATGATGACTGTATTAAGACACTGTTGTCAAGAGATGGAAAACAAGGAATTGACAATTTTGGTTTTACACCTCTACATCTAGCTGAAGAGTATGAATGTTGCCGATTGTTACTTCAAGCAGGTGCAAGAATTGATGTTCAGAATCGGAATGAAACGACTCCACTTGATCTTGTTCGCTCATTTGACATTTTTATGTTATTTATGGAATTTGACACTTTTCCAATACATCGAGCTGTGACAGGTTATAAATTTGTTGGAATTCCTGAGATTATCTCACGAGGATTTGATGTCAATCAATTTGATAATCACGGAATGTCACCTTTACATCTAGCTGTCAACCAGTTTAATTCTTACAAAATTGTCAAAACACTACTACATAATGGTGCTGATATTAATCAAAAAAACAAAGATGGCTTGACTGCATTACATCTTATTTTACAAAGTCAATTTTGTGAAAAAGACACTTTTGAACTTTTTTTAACAGAAGATTTAATTAATTCGAAAAGTGTCAAAGGAATAACACCGTTACATATTGCTGCACAAGGTGGTACTTTTAATTTCCCGATTGACAATTTTGACAGTGATTTTACACAACTGTTAATTACAAATGGAGCAAATATTGAAGCAACCGATGATGACGGATTCACACCTTTACATTTTGCTGCTCAGAGTGGCAATTTGACAATTGTCAAACTTTTAATACGTGATAATGTCAATTGTGTTAATAAATACAACCGGACACCATTACATATGGCAGCCAATAAAGGACATCACAAAATTGTCAAATTTCTTTTAGAAAATGGCGCTAAACAAATCGAAGACATCGATGGCGACACACCACTAACTGACGCTTTACGAACTGAAAAACCTTACGTTGTCAAATTATTGACAACTGATTTGACTGTTACGAATGATAAACAACGAAATATTTTACATATGGCGGCAAAACAAGGCTTACTTGATTTAGTTATGGAGGTTAAGGATGACAATAGTTTGATTGTGGAGGACATAACAGGGAGTACTCCACTCGAAGAAGCTTTGTATAACCGCCATTTTGATATTTTTGACATTTTGGATAAAAGCAAATTTGACGTTAATAAATACAGTAAGAAGTATAACATATATCCGATGCATGTAGTCACAACTCTTAAAAAACTTGACAGAGTTGAGCAATTTCTTAAAATGGGAGCACGAATTAACGTTTGGGATGAAGACGGCAATACGCCATTACACTATCCTGTTATATACTTGAAACAACATTTTCAAAATAATCGTGAAGAAATGTTGCTTCGATTGTCAAATTATGACAAGAGTTGTCTGAATATACAAAATAATAAAGGAAAAACTGTGTTACATTTATTGGCAAAAGAAGCAAAGTGTGATTTAATCAAAAAACTTATTGAGTTAGGTGCTGATGTCAATCTGCTTGACAATGAAAATAACACTGTTTTTGACATTTTATTTAATGAAAGTTGTCTCGAAGAAACTGTTTTGTATAAACTTAACAAAGTAGATTTAGAAAAGAAAAATAGAAAAGGAGCAACTATTCTTCATTTAGCAATTGAGAAAAATAACCTAAAAACCGTTCAATGGCTACTCAATAAAGGAGCATCTTTTGAAATCCAAGATGGCGTTAATACAACCTCGCTGGGTATAGCTTTAAGAAACTACAACGAAGAGATTTCTCGTCTTTTATTAAAAAAAGGCGCTGTTGTCAAAGAAAGTCATCTTTTGATTGCAGTCCAATGTTGCCGTTCCCTTCTTCCAGACTTACTTAATTTATACCCGACACCTTCCCTCTCCACTAAAATCTTTCTTTTTCAATATGCTATCTCTTACCTTGACACTTTAAAATGTCTCTGGGATAAGTTTCCAGATTTTGATATTACTAACATTGCGGCTGAATATGACGGAAAAACACCGCTTCACGCAGCCGTAAAGAAAGGTGATCAAAATTTTATGTTACGTCTACTTAAACGTGGGGTTAGAGTTAATGAAGTCGACGCAGATGGTATAACACCAGCTGATATTGCAGCAGAAGAGGGATATTTATCACTTTTGACAGTTCTACTTGAATATGACAAGAATGCAATATTTAGGAGTAATTCACAAGGACATACACTGTTACATATCGCAGCAAGTAAAGGAAACTTGGAAATTGTCAAGTTCTTAGTGAAGAAAGGTTTTCGGGTTGAAGTCTGCAACAGAGAAGGTGAAACTGCGGAAGAAATGGCACGAAAGGAGGAGCATTTGGAAGTTTGCCGGTTTTTGGAAAGGTTGAAATAAAAATTTTTGAAAAAAAAAGTGTTTTATTTATTTCTAACGAAACCAATAAAAGTAGTCAAAAATTGACAATTTTCAAAATTCTCAGTTTTTGACAATTTTCCAAAATTGTCAAATCTTGACTACTTTTTAAGGTTATTTCAAAAATGTGTTTATTTACTTATTTTGTAATAATATCCTAAGATAAGTACCAATCCGGTAAGTGCCGCAGTTTTCCAGTTTTCGTATAATTTTAAAATTATTTTTCTATGGAAAGTCCAACAATTCAAAATTTCATTTTCAAAAACTTCATCAAATGTCATATCTAAATTGACACATCTATTGAAAAAGTAGTATCAAAAGTGACGCAATTATTTACTTACCTTAAATTTTCTACTTTGTTATTGTTACTTAATTTGTAAAGAATATTTGGTAGAAGATCTTCAGTCATCCAACTACTGTCACACTGACACTTCCATGGGTTATTTGACAAATCAATTTCTTCTAAATCTTCCCATTCGAGTAATTCCATATCGACACTTCTTAAATAGTTACTATTTAAAAACAATTTTCTGATAGGTGGCCATGATCTTCTGTATTTGTCAATTTTTAAAAACGCATCTTTATGAATTGTTGTCAAATTGGCATTTTCATTCAAGTAAATTTCTTTAAGTTGTTTCAATTCACAAAAACTTCCTTTACCAATTTCTCTCAATTCCGGCATTTTATTTAAATACAAAGTTGTCAAAGATGTTATATTTGGAAAAGCACTAAAATCAAAAATTGTCAGTTGTCAAAAAAAATTGACACTTACTTATTTTTATCTAGATGAGTTATCGGATTCTCACTGAGGAGTAGAACTTTTAGTTGTGGTAAATTTGACAATTCTGATGGGATTTCCTTGAATAGATTTCCACTTAAATCAAGATATCTCAGCTTAGATTGTGATTGGTGGAAATTCAAAGTGACCAATTGACAATAACTCAAATCAAGTTTTTTTAATAATGGTAGTTTTGCCAAAGCTTGACTTGTTTGATAACTTAGTGATCCTAAAGGATTGTTTGACAGGACTAGAATTTCAAGATTTTGACAATACCGAAAAATTTCAGGAAATAAATTCGTTATGTTATTATTGTCTAAATAGAGTTTTTTTAGTGCAAGTGATTGATATCCAAAACGGGTTTGTGGTCCCTAAAAACACATGTTACATGATTGTAGTCAAAATCCGAGTTGTCAAATACAAACCACGAAAGCTCTGGGATGAAACGATGTCAATTTATTATGACTTAAAACTAACTTCTCGAGTGATTGTAAATTACTAAAAGTACTTTCACCAATATATTCAATACTATTTTTTTGTAAATTTAGTATTGTAATACTTGACACGTGAAATTGTCTGTCTAGACGGTAAATTGAATTATTATAAATTGTCAAACTTTTATAAAGATATGGTTTTCCTGATTTACTCCAAAATGATTTATCAAAAAGACTTAACCTCACATCTTGACTACACTCGATATTGTAAAAATTGCTGCCATAGTCAAGTTGGCATTGACATTTTTGACAAAATGGTGGAGTTTCAGCTTGACTTGTAGCAAAAATTAGGAGAAAAGACAGGAAAAACATTCTGAAAGATTACAGAATTAGGTTAGGATATAAATAAAACAGTGACTTACATTTGTTTCCTGTCAGAATTTTGTTTATTTAGTTGCACAATGGTATAATTCATTTGTTTTATGTCTACACATGAATAATAACGGAATTTTATCTAAAATACAAATATCTTATCAGTTGCTGATTCAGTTATATTAGAATAAGCGCGATTTTTTTTAAATGCTGCACGAATAATCTAATATGAAAATTATCAAATTTGACTATTTTTGAATATTGTCAGACCAAAAATATAACTACAGATTTTGTTTTTGAAAGAAACATATTTTTTTTACAAACGAATGTCGCCTTTTTCGAAAATTTCCAAAAATTCAGAGTTTTCTACTTCGGGGCAGTTTTCATGAGTTGCTATATTTTTCAAAGGGAAAATTTTATAAAATCACTGAAAAGGCTATAAGAATTAGGAGTGTCCCAGTGCATAACCTCCAGAAATTATTTCCGAAAAATCCTAGAAGAAGTGTTTAGAGTTTTTGCGTTATCTATGATACCGTTCCATCAAACTCACCAGATTTACTACCTACAGAACCGATGTGGAGTCGACCAAATATTTCTTGAAGAGAATTTTCTAAAAAAATATACAAATTCTAGATAATCAGGAGTATCTTGGAATATTAGCGACATCTTCAAAAAAATCCAAAACTTTTAAAAACAGTCTACACTCTAAACACAGGTCAATGTCAAGAAATTTTTATTTCTTCCTAAATAAACAAAACAAATATTTCTTGACATTGACCTTTTAATTTTCTAATTTGCAGTATTAGCATGTTTTCGATTATTTACCAAAATTAATTTTAAATTGTTATTTTGTTTATAAATAGAAAAAATATGTTTTGGTGCTTTTTGTTATGTAAAAGCATGACACTTAATTTTTTTTATGAACTATTGTCTTAGTTTCAATTTTCTTTGGAGTTTTTTTTTATATTTGTAGCTTATTTGATTTGTTTGGTGTGAATGATTTAGATAAAGTACCTAATCAAGTGATGGATTTTAGGATTTTGTAAGACCTGCACGTCTTAGGCTTTGCTCTGTTGAATATTCACGCTACTATAACTCTGTTAGTTTTTTTGAATGCAGTTGGAAAGACGGAAACACATTTTTATGTTATAAAAAATTTGTTTTTTGCAATAAGTGCAATAATAAGATCTCATAATTATCGCATTTTGACAATTTTTGGAATTTGCAATAAATAAAAAAAATACAAAAAAAAAACAACAAAAACCATTTTATTAGTACCTTGAGCGTATAGATATGTATACATATATAGTGGCTATAATGAGCGTGTTTATGGCTGTTTCCTATAAATATTTAGCACCACCAGACCAGTAAAAAAAAATTATAAGCGAAAAATTGGTTGTAGAATCCACTTATAGAGATAATACATTGCTGCCAATAACAATAAACTTTTAGTAATGACATCAACAAACCACATACTAAAAAAAAAAAAAATCAAAAATTGTCAAAATTTGACACTTCTTACATTTTCAAATGTCGTTTAGCAGCCGGTAACATATCATCTGACTCTTTTAAATTATTCCGTCTCAAGCCCAAAATACAATTAACAAAATATTTTTTAAGCTCAATTCCTTCTCCATCAATTTTATAAATTTCTCTTTCTTTTTCATTTAAATATTGTCCCATTTCGTATGATTTGTCATTAGTAAATTCCCACTCTTTTGTTGTAAAATATTCCAACATTTCTGAACCTTTCTGGATACGTTTCTGAATCTGGTAGAGTCTAAAACATAAAAAATAAGTTTTGACAATTATTATTGTCAAAACCTGACACTTACATTGGCTTATATCCTAAAAGTGTCAAAAGTATATCAATAAACAAAGCTGGAATTATTTGAAAAACCCAAAAGCAGATATTGTGTACAAACTTGGATTCTTTAAGTGACCCACCAGGGTACCATACAACACCATTAAATGGTACTTCATATCTGACAACATGTTTTCCCAACTCGATAATCTCAGTCCATGTTTTACTGAATTTTGAGGACGCTGTGAAATTATAAATACGTTGTTTTCTGGAATTTGAAGTCAGATTGTCAAAATACTGAAATTCGGGTTTTTACTTGTCAAAATTGACATGAACGTAAGCAGCGACGAGCATTCCATTAATAACAACATCAGCCGGTATAAAATCAGCTCGTGAGTCTTTTCGGATATACATCGAGCGGATAATACCTTTACCAGCACCAACAAACAGACCCATCGGTCCTTGAAGCGTATTACACCAGCCGGGAAAAGGTTCCCTCCATATGGGACAAACTACCAAGAAGAAATCAACGTGCGTCATAGATTTGGAACGATTTTACCAATTGACGGACGGACGACAAGTGCTGGTAACTTGTCCATTTCTTTGACAACAAGGTTTTCAGCAAGGGCTTTTGTGAAAGTATAAGTGTTTGGACAGTCACCTAGAAGCCTAAACCAGATAAGGAATTTTTCAAAATTGAGTTTTACCCTAAATGAATGTTTTGTTCAGAGTCATTTTCCATATCAAAATTGATTGATTTTAGGATTTTTTCGGGATCAGCAGGAGGCGGGTAAGCCTTCTCATGTAAGACGTTTTCGTACGGGTAGGCATACGCAGTTGATACGTGGATAAAAACCTGAAAATAGCATTTTTGTACGTTTCATGAAAAGTAGTCAAAAACTGACAATTTTCAAAAATTGTCAAAAACTGACAATTGTCAGTTTTTGACTACTTTTCGCGAGAGGTTCAAATCTACCTTTAGTTTTTTACATTCGTGTGCTAAGTCAAGTACGTATTTAGTGCCCCTTGTGTTCATTCGTGTCGCTACTCGGACTGTTTCATCAAATCTTGTCGATGCAGCTGAATGAAAAATAAACTCGACTTGTTCAGCCAGCAATTTTCGATTTTCGGGTGAAATCCCGAGATTGACAATTGTGACATCACCCGGGATCGGTTTACATTTCTTGAAAGCTTGTGGATTTTGTTTTCGTAGAGTATCAAACACCATATTGGCAAAAATATCATCCATACGTTCTTGTGGCGTTTTTCCTTTTTTATTTCTGACTAACATATAGATGGTTTTGACACTACTGCATCGTCTTAGTAGTTTTTCAATGAGGACTTTTCCCAAAAAACCTGAACCGCCTGTAATAAATACCGTCTGGTCGTTGAACATTTCAGCAATTCGGTCTGGTAATTGTTCAATATCTGGTGGCATCTTGACAACCTTGAAATATAGTTTTTTTGACGTCAAATACACAGGTTACACTACTCACCATCACTGAACACTAGAAAAAAAAAACACTGCACTCTAGGTGTTTTCTTTTCGACGGTACCGTAACAAATAACCGGAGAGGAGTGACCACTTACTTTTATAATATACGAGCGGTTCTTGTTATTTATATTTTAATATTATACGCAACGAGTACGAGTCTTACTTTCATTTCGTAAATTGTTAAACTTTTTTTCAATTCATTAATAGTGAGAGATCATTTATTATGTTATGATGGTCACGGCATATTTTATTATTGATGTAATTGTTTTGTTTATTTATTCGCCGTTTTAGTTTTTATTAATTATTGTCAAAGTGTTTGAAAAGGACATCGAGATCAAATGACATGAAAATTGGTTATAAACTGATCAAAAGTTCAGGGTATTGCGTCAAAACAATCAATGGTAAATGGTATAGTGGCATTTAAACAAAGTCAACTGTTTACATAAATTGTCAAATATTTAGTTAAAAACACAAAATTATTTTTTTTAAGTACTTAATTACTTCTGTCTAGCAAATGACAACAATTTTGAAAAATTGTTTAAAAGGATATTGGTTGTCAAATAATTAAAATTGTTGAATCAAAAATTGTCAAATATCTCCAACAATTTGTTGAACATTTAAATTGCAAGATTATTTTTAGTAAAAATGTCAATATCTTAATTTGATACCCGAAAATTGTCAAATATTTAGTTTAAAAAATTGTTTATTAACACAAAATTATATTTTTTAAAGTGCTAATAATTACTTTAGTTAGGAAATAGAAAACAATTTCGAATTCTGGTTTTCAAAAATTGTCAAACAATTAAAATTGTAGAATCAAAAATTTGGAACTATTTACAAAAATTGTTAAATGTGTTAAATATTTATATTGCAAGATTTCTTTATTAAGTATTTTTTTAAGTAATAACTGTCAAAATTGTTTTACATTAATACCTTAATTTGATACCCAAAAATTGTCAAACAGTTGCTTTAAAAAAAATTTTAGTTATTAATTCAAAAAATACAAAATTATAAGTTTTTTAAAAAAATTCAAAATATTCTATTTTAAAAATTGTTTTGATAAATTGATTTATTAAAACTTGTTTGTCTTATTTATACATCCGAACATCAATTTTTTTGCTGAGACAATTTGATACATTTTATTAGAAAAACTGTCAAATAGATAATTATTTTTAGAAATGTCAGAAATTTAGAACTATCAAATTATAAGCATATTGCTGTCTTAATTTATATAAATTATTAATGATTGGAAACTTTTTAATTATTTACTGAAACATAATTAATGTCAAAAATTGTCAAAATTATTTTTTTTAATTTTATAATTGATTTTTCTGTAGCTTGTTGACATATGAGGGTTATTAATGCACTCCAAGCCGTTTAAAGGAGTTGGTTAAACACCCTTATTAACGACCTGTTAATACCAACTATACAAACCAAAATTTTGACGTTTATAAACTGTTATAATCATAAAAAAATTATAAAAACGGTATGTTTGAAGATTTATTGGCTCTTTCTCGTGTCTCTGGTGGAGTGAGATTTAAAATTTCTTCTATATTTTTAACAATAACACTACTATCAAATAATAATGACAGCACCATGAAGCCGATTATTATTAATGACAACTAAAAATTTGTTTGGGTGTTTTGTAGCTAGGTAACAGAAAACAATGTAGAGCGAAAGGCAAGTTGAAAAATTTTGGAATAAAATTCTTCAAGTTTATTATGATATAAGCAACAGAAAAACATTGTAATCAACGCTTTTGTTAATGTGCGATTAATAATCTCACCTTTTATTAACGCATGAGCGAAGCGAACCCGTTAAAATGTCTCGATTATGCCTTTATTAACAAATTTGTTGGTTAGATTATTATTAAAAAAGCGTTTCAAAGCATTTCGAGCACAAAAATACATTTGTTTTTTGAAGAATTGTCAATTTGTTGTCATTTTTTTTTTTTTTTTTTAATTGATAGAGTTAAATTAATGTTACAATGTCAAATGCCAATGACACATCTATTGACATTTTGTAAACACAAAAACACATTTGTTTTTTTAGAAAAACTGTTAGTTTGTGGCTAAATTTTTTTTTTCAGAAATTGTCAATTTTAACTATAAACAATAAATAGCAAATATTTTAAGTTTTGTTATATATTTTTTTCTAAATATTAATAAAAAATAAACGAACTTGTTTTATTTGTTCTATTAGGGTAGTATGACAAATTTTGTTTCTGAAACTATCAAATAATTATTAAAACTTTTTAATTAAATAATCATTTTAAAGCTTGATTTTAACATTTTTTGAGTCATACAAAACACACATTTGCTTTTTCAAAAACTGTTTTTTGAAAAATTGTTAATTTTGAATTTTAACAAAATTTTGAGTTGTTATTTTCTTTAAAAATTTGACAAGATTTTTTTTAAATTGGCAACTTTGGATTTTGATAATAAACGTCTCGAAATTAAATTTGTATCTAATATTTTGAGTTTTGTTGTATTTTTTAAAATGTTAAATAACGAATGAATTTGTTTTAATTTAGTTTTATTTAAGACATTATAAATTGTAATTTAAAAACAGTTAATTAATTTAAAAAATTGTCAAATAATTATTAAAATGATCATGACATTTTCCCAACACAAGAAAGACATTTGTTTTTTGAAAAATTGTTAGTCTGATGCTAGATTTTTTTTCAAAAATTGTCAATTTTAACAGTAAACAATAAATATCAAATATTTTAAGTTTTGTTAAAATTTTTTTTTCAAAATATTATGAAATAATGAATGAACTTGTTCTAATAATCTTGTTAATTTGTAAGTTTTTTCATGTTCTATCTATTAATTAATGAAATAATTTCTCCGTTCCGTTGACCTAGTTTCGTGTATTCTTTGAATAAATTTTTATTTGTTTATATTCGTAAAAGTTGTTTTGATATTTTTTGGAAAATTCTGTAGGAAATGTCATTTGATGCGCATCTTATCTAATCCCGGTCATATTTCACAAATAAAATGTCAATCCTCCAAAATTTCCATACATACAGGCATTTCGTAAAAGTAAAATCTCTCTTTCTCTCTGTGTTGAAATTGGGTAATCTTGTTTTCGCCGGAATAAAAATAACCAAAAGTGAAAGTAAAAAATAATTCATCTAGCAATTAGTTGCACCAAATCAAAAATAAAAATTTTTGTACTATTTCCAATTACATACGTAACGATCATATTTTACTCGAGTCATTCTTAGAATGCAATTTTCATTAAAAAAAAACAATTCCAAAGGAAACGTGTAATACATAGAAAGTCGCTTACGTAACCAAAAAACAAGTTTATATTAATCGTATAGATGATGGCTAGGTATATACCGCCACGACCTCCTTCCTTGTTGTTAGTTTTTCCGCCATTTCTGGGTCAAGTTTTCAATTTTTAGAAAGTGAATCGGAATTTTGCAATTCAAGGACGTTGATTTTTAATTTTTTTTATTCCAAACCAAATATTATACAACGTATTTATACAACCAGTAGAGGACGAGGATCACGAATAAAAACTTGCACACGAAATCGACAACACGCATCCTGGAAAAAATACAAAAATAAAAAAAATCCTAAATTTGGGCATCATCTCCCTACACTTTCATATGCCTGCGTGCCGCAGGTATTGTCTCATCGCTCTCTTTGAGGATGTAGAGGCGGGCGGCTCGAACACAGTCGGTGAAGTACTCGTGGTAGTCGATACCGTCGCCGTCAAGCTTGTAAATGGCACGTTCTTTGGGATTTAACATTTTTCGGGCTTCCATTGAGTCGTCATTGTTGAAGTCCCATTGGTTGTTTGCGTAGTATTCAAATACTTCGTAGCCTTTTGAGACGCGTTTTTGGACGCGCATTAGGCTGAAAATAACACAAGTTGATTGTTGGTTGCATAATCTAAACAGTGTAAATAAATGTAATGTGGGTTGCATAATAAAAAATAAATTGGTGTATTACTAGTTGTATAGCTACGGGATAAACTTTACACAGAGAGGTTTCGTCTATTATATGCAACTAGTTATACAGTGTACGATATAAATTGAACGCGTTAGAATGAGAGGCATGAGAAAGGATAGATATATTTACAGCCTGTTTATATATGTACAGTACTTAGGTTACTTTTTTTAAATTTTAAAAATGTTTAAAAGTAATTTTTTCTAATTTTTGGGATCGGAAACAATATTTTACTAATTTTGAAAGCCAGAAGACACACATTTTACTAATTTAATGAAGCAAATATTGATGTTTTTTAATTTTTTAAATTAATAAATATTAAAAGTTGACATTTTTTTCAATTTAAGTAGCTGACAGTGCGATATTTTATTTATTTTATAAGTCAAAGTCTACATTTTACTATTTTTGAAACCAGAGTCAGCATTTTACTCACTTGAAAACCACAGAGGACATTTTACTAATTTTTAAAGCTGGACGCGATAGATTTTATTTTTTTGATTAAAAAATATAATACTTTTTCTAATTTTTAAAATCGGAAGTAACATTTTACTAATTTTAAAGCCAGAGTCGATGTTCACCATTTTTTTAATTAACTAAGATAGAAGTTTTTTTTTCAATTTCGGTAGCCGGAATTAATATTTTACTAATTTTGAATGTTAGAAGGTTTATTTTACTAATTTCGTAAGATGAAGATATTAGTTTACCAATTTTATAAACTTTAGGCAATATTTTTTAAATTTTTTAAATCAATAAAAACAAAAGCAAATTGATTTTTGTCGTTTTAAAAGTAAGAAAAAACAATTTACTAATATTTTTGATTCAAAAGCAAATTTTACTAGTTTTTAAAGCCATGAGTACAATTTTTCTAATTTTAAAAACCGAATATGACACTTTTTACCCTCTTTTTTTTAGTAAATACAAAAGTGACATTTTTTTCAATAAATTGGTACCGAAAACGACATTTTACTAATTTTAAAACTGGGAGATACAATTTTATCAATTTTAGAAACTGTGGGTGACATATTTTTAATTAATCTTGAATTAATAAAAGCAAAAACGCTAATGTTTTTATAATTTTTAAAGTAGGACAGAACATTTTACTAATTTTAAAAACCAGACTCGATATTTTACTAATTTTATAAGTCAGAGTCAAAATTTTAACTTTTTTTTAATTAATAAATATACAGAGGCAATTTTGGGAGCTGGAGGCGACATTTTAGTAATTGTAAAATATAGCAAATCAACATTTCACTAATTATAAAAGTCAAAGTCGACATTTTACTAATTTCAGAGTCAGAAAGGCTATTTTACGAATTTTTGTATTTCGTAAATGTATTTTTTAATAATAACTGCAAAGACGATATTGTTTTTTATAATTTCAGAAGCAAGAAAGAACATTTTATTAATTTTTCGAGCCAGACTTGACATTTTATTAATTTTAGAAGCCGGATTCGACATTTTTTGGTTACCGGAAACGGTATTTTACTAATTTTGGAAGCTAAATTTTACATTTTACTATTTTTAAAACTAGAGCCAGTAGTTTATTTATTTGAAAAGCACAGGCGACATGTTTGCAGCAGGAGATGATGTTTTACTAATTTTGGAAGCCAGAAGAAATTTTTTACTGATTTGAAATGTTGAAATTAATGTTTATTGTTTTTTTTAGTTAGTAAATATAAAAATGTTTTTTTTTAATTTTCGTAGCCCTAATCAATATTTTATTAAGTTTGAAAGTTAGAAGAGTTAATTTACTAATTTCATAATAGGGAGATATATAATCAATTAAATCAAAAATGATATTTTTTTTCCTAATTTCTAAAGTACGAGAGGATAATTTACTAATTTTTGATGTTAAAGACAAAATTTTACTAATTTTGTAGACCATGAGTAGAATTTGACTAGTTTGAAAGGCCAAATGTAATACTTATTTCCTTTTTTTATTTAGTGAATACAAGAGTGCCACTTTTTAAATAAATTAGTGCAAGAATAAACAACATTTTACTAATTTTGGTAGCTAGAGGCGGCACTAGTGACATTATACTCTAATATTGAAATGATGCAGCAATATATTTTTTTAAATTATTAAATTGTAATGACAAAAGTGACATTGTTTTTGTAATTTTAGGAACCAGAGACATTATTTTACTAATTTTTGAAGAAAAAAAGTGATATTTTTACATTTTTAATTTAAAAATTATATAGTAATGTGAGATTTTCAAATTTTTTAGAGCCGGAGGCGACATATTATTAATTTTGAAATATGTAGATGTAATTTTACCAATCAGAATTGTAGTCAAAACTGTTTCTCAGTTATATTGCTAGTTGTATAACCACAAGTTTAATTTCAAAAAAAAAAAAAAATTAAAATGAAAAAAAATTATAAATAAAAAAGAACAAACAAAAAGTTAAAATCACTTTACAAATACAAAAACACAAGTTTTTCAAAAAAAAAACGTAATATTGCCTACTTACACAGGTTTATATCCTAGAACAATCAAGAGTGCGTCCAAAAAAATCGCCGGAATAAGTTGATACAGAAAAAAATCGATATTATGATGCCATCTTGACCTCTTCATTGACCCACCAGGGTACCACAAAACTCCATTAAGCGGTATTTTATTCGAGACAACGTTTCGTCCAATTTGAATAATCTCATCAAACGACACCTTATATTCAGCTGAACTCGTTAAATTAAAAATTCTTTTACTAGAAAATGCAACGATTAGAAAACGTAAGAACCGGTCCAGAAATCATGACTTACTTGGATTGCAAATAAATGAAAGTCGAACAAATCAAACAGTTGGCAACGATATCGACAGGGATGTAATCAGCGTAACTTTCGCCTTTACAATACATGGTCCGGATTACGCCTTTTCCGGCCCCTATAAGCAACCCCATTGGGCCGTTTATGTTATCAGTCCAACCTGGAAGCGGCTCTTTCCAAACTGGAATAACTACAAAAAAAAAAATGTGTCAAATTGACAATTTTCGAAAATTGTCAATTTGACTTACTGACTGACGGTCGTAAAATTATGACAGGTAGAGTATCCATTTCGTCGTTAACAAGACTCTCACTTAGGGCTTTTGTGAAGGCATAAGTATTTGGGATATCACCTAAAATCCTGAGATATTTGTCAAATAACTCTCTGAAACAAAAAATTGTCAAAAACTGACTTGTGTGTAATAGTGTCAAGTGTTTTTTCATCCATCCATTCACAGGCTTTAATAACGTGATGTGGACTAGCAGGTGGCGGATAAGCTTTTTCGTATAAAACACGTTCGTGTAGATGACAATAGGCGGTACTTAAGTGGGCAAAAACCTGTCAAAAATTGACAATTTTCAAAAATTCGTTTTGTATCACACTTACTATAAGTTTCTTGCATTCTTTAGCAAGTTCCAGCATAAGTTTAGTTCCTCGAGTGTTAAGAAAAACTGCTTTTTGTAACTTTTCGTCAAAACGAATTGTTGCAGCACAATGGTAAATCATTTCAACTTGTTCCGTAATTTTTTTTCGGTCGATTTCATCTAATGCAAGATCTGGTGCTTCCATATTTGCCGAAATTGCTTCAACTTTCTTCAAGATTTGTTCTCCTTTTTGGTTTTTAAGTAAATCGAATAACTGTGATAGAGTTAGTTTCTTTGGATTTGGTTGAAAGGTTTACTCACCGGTCCATTAAGCATTTCTTTGATTCGTTCATTTGGATCTTTGTCTTTTTTGGTTCGTACCAAAAGGTAGATTTTTTTTAAGTTTGGACATGATCGAAGTAATTTCTCAACGAAAACTTTACCGACAAAACCTGTGCCGCCTGTTAGAAGGATTGTGCGATTTGTGAACGTCTCAGTTACACGGTCAGGGTAATCGTCAAGGTTTTGTCGTGGAGGATCCATTGATCTAGACTGAAACGTGTTTGAAATTTGTCTGGCTATTAATAATTGAATTTATAATGTAATTTGTTGTTATTTAATACTTAACAGAATTTTTATGACGTCAATGATTGTTAGAAGTTTGGCTAATTGGGAAAAAGTTTAAAAGAACTGTTACGCATTTGTATTTTCCGGGTTTTTGATGACTAATTGTTCAAAAAAAATAATTATTTACTGTTTTAGCAAGGTTCTATTATAATTACACTAAGAAAAAAATTATAAACATGTTAATTATTGGTTTAGCTTATTAGTTTTTAATTTTTTTGTAAATTATTTATAACTAGATATTTTTTAAATTGTTTATTTTTTTTACGTTTAATATTTTGTATTTTTTTCTATAATTACACAAAATATTTGCCACAAAATAAAAACAAAAATGTTCAATTTGGATACAATTTCGTAATACAAATTTAATGGTTTTTTTTTGACATTTTTAAAAAATTGTGTTTTAACATCTACTTTATTACTTCAGTTGAAATTAACAAAAATGTCATTAAAAAAATAATTATTTTTGACAATTTGACTTTGACACATTTGAAACATCATTAAAATTGTTTTTTTTAATATTTCATAACTTTAAACATGTACATAATTACAAAAAAAAAATAATGAACAAATTATATACACATTTGTATTATTTTTCAATTAGAATTGTTGTCTTTTTTGACAAATTTTGATTTAATAAGTTATTTAAATTGTTTTTTTATTTATTTTCTTGTAACTTTAAATAATATATACATAATTACAAAAAAAAAAAAATTAAAAAGTAATTTTTTTATGAAAATTTTAGTTTGACACTTTTAAAAATTGTTTTTTATTTATTTAAAGTTTTGTAGCTTGTTTATTATCTTTGTTAAAATTACAAAAACTGTCTTAAATTAAACATAAAAAAATATTTTTTGACAATTTTCGTTTGACACATTTAAAAAATATTTTTTATTTATTTTAATTTGTCGTAAATTGTTCATGAAGAAATGTTTTTTGACAGTTTTAAGTTGACATTAATTTTAAAATATTGTTTACCTTATTTTTATTTTTTATTTTATCGAATTGACAATTTTTATTTGCAACATAAAAAATTACAATTTTTGTAGTCCTTATTTATTAATTTTAACGATATTTGGATAAGATTTTAGCCTTGAATTGTCTGCGTAATTAATATTTTACAGCCATTTTAACATTTTTTTTTAAGTAGTAAAACTTTTTTTGTTATATATTTGTACAAAATAACAATAAATTGACAGAATCTTGTAGGATTTTGTACATTTTTTTCCAAAAACTATTAATATTTTTTCAGTTTTTTGTTACGTATTTCTTATTTCCAAAATTGTTAAAAACTTGACAATTTTTGAAAAGTAAATAGCCCAATAAGACAGAAGTGTGGCACATCATTTCAGACTGGATTTTTTGCGTAACTAATATTTAACAATTTATTTTTTTTAACAACATTCTTAAAATTTTTCCGGTTTTTTTGTATACACGACGTATTTGGTAATTCAAAAAGTGTTAAAAACTTGACAATTTAAAAATAAGTTGCTTAGTAAAACATTTTTTTTTGACGTACATTTTCATAAAATAACAATAAGTTGAAAAACGTTTTCTAGTTTTACAGTTTTACACATTATTTCTAAAAAAAATTATTATTTTTTTGATTTTTGTGTATACTAGTATTTTTTGTTTCCAAAATTGTCAAAAGTAATATTTTTTGAAAAGTAGAAGTCCAATTATAGACAAAAGTGTGACACAACATTTTACACTGGAATTTTCACCGTAATTAATATTTAATAATTGGATATTTAAACAATTTTTTTAATTTAAAAATAACTATTTTTAACAAATAGTAAAACATTTTTTTATTGCATATTTGCGTCAAATTAGCAATGAAGTTAAGAATATTGTTAGATTTACACATTTTTTTCAAAAACTTTAAATATATTTTTAATTTTTTATGTACTACTACGTTTTTTTTTTCAATTGTCAAAAACTTGACAATTTTTGAAAAATAAATTGTCAAATAAGACAACAGTGTGGCACAACATATTAGACTGGAATTTTCCGCGTAGTTAATATTTAATAACTATTTAAACAATTTATTTTTAACAAGTGGTAAAACATTTTTTATTGCATATTTGCGTTAAATTAGCAATAAAGTCAAAGATTGTTAGATTTACACATTTTTTTCAAAAACTTTAAATATATTTATGTTTTTTATATACACTACGTATTTGTCATTTCCAAAACTGTCAAAAAATGACATTTTTTGAAAAGTAAATGCTTTGTAAGGCCGAAGTGTGGCACAATATTTCAGACTAGAATTTTCTGCGTAATTAATATTCGTGTTTAAAAAATTTATTTAAAAAATAATTGGCCGATTATTTGACAGTACAGCTAACAAAATGCGTCAGAACTTTTCTAAATTATAAAAAAAATTGTTGTTTTATTTTTGTTTATCCAAAGGAAACGTTAATTGGTATGTGTATATTTAGATTGTGGTATAATTTCCTAATAAATTATGTTTACATTTTACATGGAACACAATGCGAAGTTTACAATTTTTTTTATTGTAATATTGATTGGTATTATAGGAAAACCATTACTTTGTCTGTCTGACTGTCGCGAATTTTTTTTTATGATTAAATAATAGATAAATACCTTGAAAAAAATAATTTCCAAAAAACCTGTTTACGCACTCACAAATTTTCAAATTCGCCAATAGTTTCACTTCGCGTTCATCAAACGAATGAGAAGACAAAGCAAAGCTGTGACGCTTTCGTTCAGGTGGCAGTACCGCCCCCACTCCCGAATTTTCCTCAAAAAGAAAAATTGATCACAATAGCTGATTAAAAATTTTATAACTTGTTGATGCAAGACACTTTCTTCAAATCGAGAGAGTATATTAGATTTCTTGAATCAATGGGCAATTATTTAACGAGCATTTACTTGGAATGCTATTATTGAGCAACTAGAAAATCATTTAAAACCTATTAAACGCTTACTAAATTTGGTAATTCTATGTAAATTTTTTTTGTAGTCTGAGGAATTTGAATTGGAAATTTCGAGCAAGGTTTTTTTTAAAATTGATAAGACAGTGCGTTCGTTCTACAAGACGGAAATATAGTCTTTTGATTTTAGAAGAGAGCTTGAAATACAAAGAGACAATAAAGAAGGCGAAAGTTTGTCTTGTTACATGAGCATAGGTACTTGTTACATCCCATTATCATGTTAATGCCGAACTTGAGTAATGATTGGAAAATAAAGTGTGTCACACGATTGTCTAGAGATTCATCGTCTAAATAACACGTAATGCGTATTTACCCAAGTGAAATTTGCCCTCAAAATTCAAAATACGCAAACAATGAAGCAATTACCGATTTTGACGCCGTATTACAAAATTTCTCTAATTCAAATTATAACACACGAAACGAATTTATACCACTTTGTATCACAAAAGACATAAAAATGATATTAAAGAACACTTAGTCAATTTTTTTTTATTAAATTTTAAGTTTTGATACCGGTTTCAGTTGGTGAATCTTCTTCAGACACTTTAAAATCAGACTGAAGAAGGCTTAGGAACTGAAACCGGTACCTTAAAATAAAATTTAACAAAAATATTAAAAGAAACGTTTTAAAACTTCTTTCAATTTTTTTCTTAGATTTTATTTTTTAGTACTGTTTTTTTCCTTTTGCAAACACTTTAAAATGCGACTAAGGAAGGTTTTGGAGTTGAAACCGGTACGCAATAATAAAATTGAACCAAAAAATTGAGAAAAGTGTTCTTTTTTCGGGGTGAAGAACAATAATCTCATAATTAAAAAATTAGGCAAAACTAAATTTGTTAGAGAAATACTTCTACAGCTGTTTCGGTCTAGTTACAGCCATCTTCAGGTAGCACGTAAAAGAATAAAAAAAGCTTATATTATGCTTTAAGTACATCAAATTGCTATTGTTGACTAAGCAATACAAACAAAAATAAGAAACAAATTTACTGTTTGCTGGTGAAAAAATGAAATAAAAAATTAGTGAAAGAAAAAGAATGAAATATGTTAAATAATTAAGCGAAAACCGTAAAAATAGTGAATAATAACAATTTCTATTCAAGTGAAATACGAAATGTTAGCCGTATTTGCCTCTACTTGAATTATTATGTTTTTAATAGAATTTTAGAGTCGGAGGCCGCAAATATTAAAAAAAAAATGTTTTAACAATGTCTATAAACGAAAAAATCAAAGAAACTGTTGTTCTTAGGTCCAAAATTTTATTAAAAAGCATAAAATATACATTTTTGAAGTTGGAAGCGAAAACTATTGCAATCGCTCTTTCTAAACTCATAATTTTTTCTGTATCCGGCTCGAAGGATCAAACAATTTTTTACAAAATTTGAGGATTTAAAAAAAACTTTTTTTTATTTTTATAAATATTTTAGAATTTGCTTTCGGATCTTGACAAAAATCTGAGTATAGAAGGGACAATTTACAAAATTTCTCGCTTTCGATCTTAAAAAATGTATATTTTTGTTATTTAATAGTGTTTTGGGGGCCGAAGGCAACAATTATTTAAAAAAAAAATTTTGCAACGTTTATTAAAAAAATTGAAAGGAACTGACGCCTCCGCATCCGAAATTTTATTAAAAACTGAATAATATGCATTTTTGAAATTTGGAAATGAGAATCGCTGTAATTTTTTCCTCAGATTTTTTTTACACCCGGCTCGAAGAACCATAATTTTTTTTTTAATATTTACAAGTTGAAAGCTGGAGGCATTAATTACAGAAAAAAAATGGTTTTGCGATGATTATTACAGTTTCTTTTTAAACTGTTGGCTTCAAATTTTTTTATTTGTGTTTTAAGGTTTTTATTAAGGTTTTTAGTATCTAGTGGCTAGAAAAATATCTGCTTAGAGAAGCCTTGATTTTGATTGTGACTTTAACCACTTACAAGCTGTCTATAATACAATCTAAAATTGTCAATAGTCGTAGCCTACTCAAAAAGAAAAATTTTCTAGTCGTCTGATAGAATTTTGGAGCTGGAGGCAACAATTATTTATAAAAAAAAGAAGTAGCTTTCAGTTAAAAAATTTTATTAAAAACTGTAAAATATAACCACAGAGGATAGTTATTATCATAAAAAAATGTTTATTCGAATTATACAATGTTTAATAAAAATTTAAATAACAAGAAAAGATGAAATAACATTTTTTGTAGAATAAAAAATGATTTTAAGATATTTATAAGGGTTTCTGTAAAATCGAGTTTGGATTTTAAAAAAAGGGAGCTTATACTACAGTTTGATTTATAATACAGCTATATTAAATTTGAGTTACATACTAGTCATTACATTACTAGTTACGTAAAAAACTCTATTTTTTCTATTGCTTAGACACTGAAATCTGCTATTTTGTTTCACATTTTTTTTTTTGCAAAATTGATTTAAGTAGATAAGGTTACAATTTATAAAAACGTATTTACTACTTTGTTTAAACAATTTAAAAAATGAAAACATTTTTATGACAACACTTTTATGCTTAACTCAGTTATATCAATCTGATTAAAAGACAATTGTACTATACTTACTATCTTTATTAGCACCGCCTACTGTACAAATTAAGCACCGCCCACTTAAAATTCTCAATTTGTTTCACATTTCAAGTGAAATTAATTTGATTGTTTACCTTAACACAGCAGATTATTGAAATAATTAATAAAACAAACAATATTTACAGGTAAAAAAATTATTGACGAAACTGGAACATAATAAAAACACGAACTATATTTGTTTTATTCATTTCATAATTGAATTTTTTATTATATTTTTTAAGCAATCTAATAAAGAAATGTTTCTATATTCGGACACATCAACACATGCTTGTATTACATTTTTCTGTGATTTCTCTCACTTTGAAGAGGATTAAAATTCAAAAAACTTGTGAAAACTATGTAAAAAGATCACGCTTAATTAAAAAAATAATAGTTAATTGCTAATCATGACATTTCTTCTATTCAGCTTTGCTTTCTAAGTTTGATAAAAATTAGAGAATTATTTAAACATTTGCATAATTTACTCATTTAGAATTCGGCAGGTTTCATTTAACGATTCACACTTTTTATAGCGCGTGGTCACAAAATATGGGATCTAAGAACTAAGAAGGACATAACTGAATTGGCCTAGACTAACACAGAATTTTAGAAGAAATTAACTTATTTTTCTGTCTTAAATAATAATTTTTTGATAATTCTAATGGTACAGGAAACGGTTTACTGGTCCTTCGAGCAGGATGTCTGACTTTTTACAATATTTTTTGACTTCTGCTCCTAAAATGTATATTTTACGGTTTTTAATAGAATTTTGGAGCCGCAGGCGACAATTATCTAAAAAACGATGTTTTTATAATGATTATAACAGAAAATAGAAAAAAACTGTCGCTTTCGACTCTAACATTCTATTATCTACATTTTTCGTTTTTAATAACATCACAAAATATTGCAATTTTTAAAGTCTGTGATGTTTATAATAAAAATTTAAAAAAAATGTCGCCTTCGGCTCCAACATACTATTATTTATATTTTACGCTTTTAATAACATTGCAATTGTTTTATAATAATAGTCCAGAATTAAATAGCAGGCCTACTGTAATCAAGTAGATAATAAAACACAGAATTTAAGTAAAAAATAAATTTATTTCCATTTCTTAAGCCGTTGTTTTTACTTAACACGATAATAGTACAACAATTTTCCGATAATTCTAATGATACAGGAAACGTTTTACTTATTTTAATGGATTTGGAAGTAGCAATTATCTTTTATGACAACGTAATTGCAAAATGTTTGTCACAGCAATAAACATTTAATTTCAATGAAAAAAAATAACTTGTATTGTTTACAAACTAATAAAAATTTCCAAACAGTCATCTTCAATATTTCTCAGGTAATAAGATTGTTAATTTATAATGTAAATCCCTTTTATTTATAAAAAATCAATTTTACGATTTGTTTTCACAAAGTGATGAACTTTGCACTTATTATTACATGACAACAAGAGAAATTGTTTTTACACAGTTGGCAACAAGTTTAATAAAAAGTGAAATTGTTTTTATATAGTTGGCAAGACACTTAATAACTACACAAATTCGGTAATCCCTCAGCCTTAACGAGATATAAAAAATTTGTTTTTATACAGTTGGTAACAAATCTAATAACCAAAAAAACTCCAAAACCTTGACTGTCTAATTTCTGCTTTAATATTTTCCTGTTCCTGAAACCACGGAGTTGCATTTTCTAATTCCTGTGCCCAGAATTTTTTCAAATCTGAAATTTTTCCCGCTTTTCCGCCATATTCTTCCGGTAGAATATCTTTCGGTACAAAATTATACAAAGTCTCAATTTTCGTATGAACATTAATTGCATTTCTTAAATTTTCATTAAGAAACGGTTTCACTGTACTTATCGCCCAATCAATAAACGAACTCGCATTCACAATATGCACTTCCTTTATCACAACAGGATATGCTTCTTGTATACAAATAAAGAATTTCCGTAATAAAAATGGCGAAAGTTTAAGAAAATGCTTCAGCCAGGGGAAGCCCGCATCGAGAATATACACATCATAGGGGACTCCCTCCTCCATCCCAAGTCGTAAATCACCAATCATGAGGATTAATTTGAAGAAATCGGGGAGGTGGGGCGTGTCAAAGTCCTGGCGAGCGGCACGAGCTAGCGTGATTCGGCCACAGTCGGGGGTGAGAAATGGAAGAACGGCGCCATCTCTGCAAAAACAGTTAAAGTTGAAGTCTTAAGCATTTGGGGTGGCTTACGTCAAATCGAGGACTTGTTGTAATCCAGGATTTGCGATGTTGCGATTTGAGAACAGTTCAGGCATTGTGGTGCGAACTGTGAAGTACATCTCGAGTTTTTTCTTGCATGTTTCGAGGGAGAAGCGGCAACCGCGCAGGAAGCAAAGGAGACGGCGTTCGTCTGAAAATGCAATAGAATTTAATTTTGTATAATGTAGTGTGTCTAATAATTTAAGTCTTAGAGACGCTTAAAGTTGGCTTTAAGCGCCTCAAACTGTTGGAAATACATATATTGTCTCAGGGATTTTATTACACACAATTTCGTGCTCTTTAACGTTTTTCTGCAAGATTTTTTTTGTAACTTTCACCGTTTGAGCAGCGTTTTTAAATGAAACTAAAACTTTTATTATTTTTTTTAATATTTTTTTTCTTTTATTATGAGTGTTTCAACTCTGCATTGTGGGGGTAACTAAAAGTTCTCGCAGTTTTGATTTGTTGATTCTGTTGCTTTAACCTTTTTAAACAGTTAATATTGTTAACATGTGTTAATGTCAACACAAAATGCTAAAACATAAATTAAAAGAGTTAAAAGTATTTTTTTCTAATTTAGTACATTTTATTAACTATAATTGTAACAGATGCAGTCTGAATTACAAAAAATAACTATTAACACGAAATAAAATTAACAGTTAACTAACATTTATTGCGATTAAATTATAATTTTAACATTTATTTAGTTAATGCAATAATTAACACATTAATTTAAAATTATTTATGTTAACGTTTTTATTTGTTTAACAAAACTATTTAAATAATAATTATTATACTATTAACTATTGTTTTAACTAACTACAGAAACAATTATTAATATACAGAAGAAAAAAATATTTCTTATTAAAAAAAGAGTTAAAATTAATAAAAAAAAATTATCAACAGAAAAAATGTTAAAATGAAGTTTTAAACAATTATTATTAACATTTAGCTAAATTAGAAATGTGATTTTTATCTAGGAGTAATATCTAAGTTAACCCAAACTATCACTATTAACAAAAATAAACAGTTAACAGGATATTGTAACTATAATTTTAACATAAAATTAGTTAGTTAACAACAAAATTAACAGTTAATTGATTTTTTACATTATAACAGTCAATCAGTCATACTAACTAATTACAGAAACGTAATTTAAGCTGTTAATTTAACAAAATTTTTGTCAATAGTTAAATAAAATAAAAATTAATATTTTCACACTTAAAAGTTATTAAGTTACAATCTAAAGTTAGCTATAAAAAACAGCAAAAAGTAAAATTAGCTACTTTAGAATCAGTAGATAAAATTAAATTAGCTGTTGCTTTAAATATTATTTAACAGTCACTTTAACACTTAATGTCAACAATTTTATTTTAAATATAACTCACTAACTAAAATTAACAGTTACGAAGATATTGTAACTGCAATTTTAGCATGAAACATTAACTTGTTAACAAAGTAGTTAATTGAAGCTTCGCATTTTAACAATTGTGTTATCTAATTACAGAAACATGATTTAAGCTGTCAAATTAACAAGATTTTCAAATAACAATTGTAAAATATAAAAGTTAAGTTACTAGTTAAAATTAACAAAGAAAAAACAGCAAAAATTATAAAATTAGCTATTCATGAACTATGCTAGTTAACAATCAGTTTTAAAAATCAGCAATTGCGTTAAATAATATTTTTTTTAATAGTTACTATTACTAATACGTTGTAATATCAACAAAAAAATTTTAAAATAGAAATTATGATAGTTAATAATTTTTATCTAATTTAGTATATATCTAATATCTATTATTGTAATACGTAAAATTTGAATTATCAAAAATAACTATTTATATATAATAAAGTTAACACTTACCATTAACATTTATTCTGATAAAAATTGTAATTTAAATATTTATCTAGTTAATGATAACGTTTATATTTGTTAACCAAAACAGTTAACTATCTATTACTATACCTAATTATAAACTACCTACTTTAACTAACTACAAAAAAATTACCAAAACTTAGAATTTGTTTTTCTAATAATCAATAAAAAGAAACTGTTATTTTAATACAAAATTTTAAACAATTATGTAACACTTAACTAATTGAGTATTTAACTACAACGAGGAATGTCTAAATTAACCAATACAAACTAAAATTAACAGTTATTTTAAATTATTTATGATAATATTAAGTTGTTAACAAAATTGTTAATAGTGAGTTAATGTTAATTAGTTTTAACATTATATCACTTATGTTAACTAATCATATAAACGTGATTTAAACTGTTAATTTAACAACATTTTTGCAATATTTAAGTAAGTAGCTAGCATACCTAAAGTCAGTTTTGTTGTTAGTTAATTAGCTGTTGCTTTAACCGTTATTTAACAGTTACTATTTTCTAACAAAAAATATTTTTTTATTAATTTAAGATGGACTCATTAACTGTTATTATTTGTAACGGTTTTAATCTGAATTACCAAACAAAAAAAAATGTTAACAGATAATAAAGTTATTAACAGTTAATTAACACTTATTGCGATTAAAAAATGTTTTTTTTGTTTTCTTCCGCTTTAGTTCAACGACTTTCTGATCTCTTGATATAACTCTAACATATCGCGCTTAAAATTTATTTATAATAACATTAAGTTGTTAATAATTATTAATTATTAAATGTTATTATAGATTATCAAAACTCTTTTTATTGATTAAAAGATTTTTTTGTTTCTCTTTCACAACATTTTAAACAAGAAAAACAAAAATCATCGCCTGAAACCAAAAGATTCGGCTTTTATAAAATTTTAGAAAGCTAAATCCGTTACTAAAATTTTAAAAAATTAATAAAAATAAATTGTTAGACTTTTTGTTAGTTCTAACATTTTTTTTAATTATTAACGTTATTAATAATGATGTTTACTTCATTTCCGAGTTAATTTGTTATTCAAATTAAATGTCAAAACCTTGTTTTTTATAATATTGCAACCAAAAAAACCTGAAATTTATCCAAGGTAAAACAAAAAAATTGTAGTTTTATTAATTTTTGTCTAATTTATATAAATAATGAAACTAAAGTTAATAGAGAATACACATTAAATCCTGATTTATGTAATTAATATGTAATAACCGGTTTAGAAGGTAATTCCTGATTTAAAAAAAAGAAACTCAAAGTTCAGCTAATTTAGTCCGAAATTAATTTTTCCACTGGTATTTAAAAAATTAAAATTTTTGGAAAATCGGCCATTTTGGCCAAAACTAGACAACACACAATACACGCCTGTCTGGCCTTAGCCTACCCTAACACATTTTCCATACCCCAAGTATCTGGCAGATGTGGTTGATTCAAAAGCCATTCTTTGATTTCTTCTAGTCCCTTCTCGACATTTTCCTCCGTTTCATTTAAGATTTTCTTAACGTAAATTCGCTTTTCACCAGTCGGATGTTCCAACATTTCTCACCTCTCACCTAACCGACATTGAAACCGAAACTGGAATCTTACCCAACTCGTTGACCATTTTACTTGAAATTTACAAGGTCTCCCGCTTAAATTTCCCCCAAATCGATTTTGTACAATCCCCATAGCAACCCCTTTCTGTCCACAAATCCGTCAAAATGCCCGAAATCGGGGAGGAAATGTACTGCTCGCAGCAGATCTGTATTCCACCAACATTTCCGTATTTATTACGTCAATTTGCCAAGGCCGCAATCAGAACACAACCCAACGATTTGCTCAAGTAAGTACCATCAGACATGGAGGTGGTATAAGGAAGGTGCGTTCTAGATGGGCAACTACGTATTTCCGATGTTTGTCATTGAATGTTCCACCACCGGTTAAGCCTAGATTAGAGTATCCAATCCCGAGGGATCATCATGGGTTAACACCGGGATGGTTACGTGCGCTTTTACACCAAATGGCTGGGTATCAAACAGTCGGTTTTAAAGTCCTGTGGGATAGATGGATTGGAGCATGTCTTCAACATCCAAATTTAATCCAGATTTTGGTTTTGGGTGGTTTTGATGATAATACAGCTGTACCATGGTTGAGATTTGTGGGACTTTGTGCAGCTCATCTTACTGATAATCTCACCCAAACTATGATTTTAATTTGCGAGATTTTAACTGAAGAACCTGAAGGAGGTTCAGCTATGATCTCACTTGAAATATTCATTGATTTATACCAATTTCTTGCAAGAATAGATGCTTCAGTGCCACAAACTCTCAAAAACTACTATTTCCTCGATAAATTCCTCGAGTTGTACCAAGAGAAAATTGCAAGAGATTCAGGACAAAAACAAGAAGAAGAAGAACCAGAAGAATTCTTTGAAGAAGTTTCTTCTGAATCGACAATAATGACAGAAAAAGAAACAAAAAAAGAAGAAGGATCAGTTATATCCTGTCCGAGTGTTACAAGTCAAGATCCTGATAACTACATGAGATTATTAATGAAGATTCAAGCTGGTGATGAATTTGAAGAAGAAGAACCAGTAGTGCCACCACCACTACCAGAACAACCAAAAGAAGAACCACATGAAGAACCTAAAGAAGAACAAGTTGAAGAACAAGTCGAACCAGACGAATCAAAAAGAGAAGACGAATCAACAGTCGTATCAAGAACCTTCACAGAACAATTAGCTGAAGATAAGAAGGCTTCACAATTTCCGATTGATGACGACATGCAATCAAGGAGTACCCGACTATCTTCTGAAGTCGAATCAAAACGAGACGACGATGAACTCAAGCAAGACAAGTATCTCATGGAGGATTTACAACGACTTCGTGTAATTTTCTTCAAATGTCAATCTTCAATTCTTTGTTTAGTCTTTACAGGAAGAAATGTTTGGTGAGAGTGACCACGAACTCGAGAAATTCAAAGCAGATCTGTTAGCTGAAGTCGGTTTAACTCAGTCTCAGCTCGCAGCACCGGAACATTTCGAAACAAAGATTGAGGAAGAAAGCGAATCGTTGACTGAATCAGCTAAAACTGATGAAACTTCAACAAGTGAACCGTCAGAAAAGGAAAAACCACCAGAGCGTGAGTATGAAGATGTTTTTGTTGATGCTGTACCAGGAATTGGAGGGAGAGTTCCAGAACAATTAATCAATGCGGTTTGTGAGTATATGAAGGAACAGGCGAAGTGGCAACATGGAATGGTTATGCCACGGAATATCAGGCATTTTGATTGTCCACCGCTCGAAATTAGAAAAGAATAAATTTTAAATATGTGATGGGGGTTTTTGAATTTTGGCGGGCTTACAGCAGGGGTACCAAAGAAAGGTAACAAAAAGATTCCAGAAACGGTTTTTGCACCAAAACTAGTAAACTTAGCACATAAAGTGTCTTTATTTAATAAAACGTGCACAAAAAATTGAATTTTGAGTTAATTAGGGCTTTGTGATTATTGTTACAATTACAGATTTCTGTAATTTGAAACACTTGAAATAAATTACAGTTTAAAACAAATGTGTTTTAGTTTATGTTAGATGTGTTATTATTTTTTTTTCTTGTGTTTTTTATTACAAAATATATTTTTTTTAATGAGAAAAACGTCTTAAAAGCTTGAAAAACAAGTCCTAACTCTTTGAAATTACACTAGGTGGCGCGTCAATCAAAAAAGTTTTTTTGAAGAATTCTGTAATCTAAAACACAAAATAAATTACGGTTTAGTACAAGAAATTTACCAATTTGTTGTTTTTTGCCCTTTTTTGTCTGTTTTATTACAAAACGCTATATTTTTTGACAACAAAAACGTGTTAAAACCGTAACAAACAAGTACTAATTGTTTAAAATCACACTAGGTGGCGCCGCTTGAAACGTCACAAAATTACAGTTTCCTGTAATATTTTCAAAAACAACTTTTTTAAAAGCACCAAAATATGTTAAAATCCACAATAGTTCCAAAACTGGCCTTCGAAATGCTCCAAGAAGCCGAAAAATCATATTTTGGCCAACAAAACCGTAACTAAACCCCTAGTTCTTATGTAAACATAACCTCAATTTTTTTTTCCAGTGCCCCCTGAAGCCCTCACAAGGTTGCATTCAATTTTTGGCCCCACATTATCACAAGCAACCGAACTGCTAGAAACTTGCAAAATTGCTCAATACGAAACAGCTGATAAATCTCGATGCTTTTACAAAATCGGCTCAAATCTGGACCGATACACACTCTACAAAAATATAAATTTTTGCCAATGCCGGGCATTCCAGACACAAGTTCTTGAAGATGCTACCAGTATAACATGTAAGCATGTCTTAGCCTTAAAACTCAATCAAATTACTCAAGTTGTCAACGTCCGAAACGAAACAATCACAGATTCCCAATTTGTGGAATTTTTAAACGATCAACTCAGCAATGTTCAGGAGGAACACCTACAAAAGTTGTCATAGCAACACTTTAGTTGTTATGACAACAACCAATCACAGCTCTTGTCTTGTGCCATTGCCATTGGTCGAAATAAAACACGTGATCGATGACGTATATAACATATATTACAATTTTAGGGGATCTGAGAATACACAAACATCTATTGTCCTTATTTGATTCAAAGAAATTTAATTTATAGTAACTGTGTCTTGTAAGACAAAGCGGAAAAATAAATTAAAAGCTGAAGCATATCAAGACACAGTTATTATATATTTTTTGTAATACTGACACTTCAAACAAAACTGTATTGATTTTCAACAGCTCGTGCTTCAGAAATTTGTTCCAGAGTTGTTTCCTGAGTTCGTACACTTCCGTTATGTGTTTGGACCTAAAAATAAAAATTATGTAAGAAAAAAATTAACTTTCAACTGCGATTTTAACCTTTAATCCATTGTTTTTCTATTACGAGGTGTGGTAAAATAAATTAACAACACCTCGTATAATAAGGTAAAAAAATAAAAACAAAACATTTTTCTTATTATTTGATTTATTTATATAATTTATACTATTCCTATGGATATTTTTGTTCTTTTTTGGTGTTTTTTTTTCTCAATTAAAAAATAATAGAACTTAAAATATGAGCTACCAAATATCACTAAATTTAGAAATATCTCCTTAAATATAAAATAAATACTTAAAAAATGTACACTTAATTGCACAAAAATATATACAAGGAGGAGAAATTAAGTAGAAATAAGCTCGTATTGTTTTGATCACCCTTCGTAAGCACACCGATCAAACAAAAGCCAACTACAAAGCACACAATATTTACAAAAAAAAAATCATTTATATACAAAAAAAAACACATCCAACATGTTTTATCTCACTTGTCTTATTTCGGGTATGGGCGGTACTCTTCTTTCATGTACACCATTGGTCGAAACTTGTGATTGACTGGAGCCACGCCCAATTGAACCTTGCAACTGCCCTCTAGCGGCTGGATTTACAACAAAATCAGTAAGTGTCACATCCGAATTACCACCACTTTCAAGTGGTATCGGTTGTTGTCGGAAATGTTCAAGCATTTCATAAATTGACTGAAACCAAAAATGTTGGACGCGACATTGACCTTGTTCGTTGATAGTCATCCTGAGATGCTTAGCCCGCCCCTGAAAAAAATTATGTGACAATTTTAATTTTAAATTGTGACTTTAATGCAGCTCAGTACCTGGAAATTAAACGTGAGGACAAATTCACCAGTTCGGGTCTCACTCTGACGCACGAGGAATAAACCATGACCTCTGACTCCGTCATGGAGGACTAGATTTGTTGCTTCGGAACGACCGAGTGTCCCATGGAACCAGAATTCTTTCTTTAGGGTCTGACCAATATCAGTTTCCATTGCTTTAAATAATGTTACAGAGGGAGTACAGAGAGAACAAGGGGATTACTTACAGATATTACCATCACCTGTTGATGGACACATATCAAAATTACTACTGGAAGACAGTCGGTCGCCCCCACGTCCTGAAACATGTCTAGGAGGTAATTCAGGGGCGTCAGAATGATAATCGCGGTGTTCCCCAGGGATAGTATCACCATAACCCGCTCCTGAACGTATACAATACTTAATTGTAGCGAGCCATGATCTAAAAACAGAAATTAATTGACATAACCTTACTTTTTATCTAACCTCATATCATCAGTATCTCGGGCTAAAATCACAAATTCCAGACTGTTATTTGCTTTAAGAACGAAAGTATTTTCATGATCTGGCATTTCTAGTGCTGTTGTCTCTCGGGCTTCAGTAATAAGAGCACAAAAGACGCCACTTCGAGGCTGAAATTTTGACAGTTAATTTTGAGGTTATATCGAGATATTTGAGTACTTTGGTGCTTTTTGGAGGCGAGTAAAACTCAAGCATGTACCCCCCAACTGCTTTAACTAATGCAAGTCGGCATTTCTCCCATTTAGGAGGTCCTCCAGGTTGGTCCAGACTTTCAGGTGTTGAGTAACTCACAATTCCTTCCTTGCGGCACTCCACAACAATTTTGGCTAATTTCGTTTTATTATGTGCTAAATCAATATCATCCGAGTGCTGTTTATGAAACAAATCTTTGCCTTTTCTCAACATTTTAAAACTTAACCTGAAAATAACCCCGTGGTGATTTTTACGGTAAAATTTGTGTCTTACCTCCTGAAGAACGGCTTGTGGGGCATTTTTGGTGACCCTTCTTCATTCTCTGATGTATCATCATCGATTCGTGAAGCCCCATTTGCGATTTTAATTGCTTGAGTTTTGCGTTTGTTGAAATCGGTCTCGAAATGTTCTGTAAATGTATCGATGAAGGTTTTGAGGAAATCTTTGTAAGTTATTGTCGCTTTAGCTGACTCTGAGAGATTTAAAGACATAAATTGGTGGCAACTTTTCGAGAAGTCTTGAGCTGCAATGCTTGCATGTCTTTCACAAAATTCGATCCACGAATTATCAACTGAAGGAGACTCCACTGCAGTCGCCATTTGACACGTCAAGGGGGCCACTCGCAACGCACCGATTCACATATTTATGCCTTTTTACAATTATTTTATTATTGTTTTGACGTCAAGCCGCAGGGATTTACAGGTTGACGCTTCGTTGACGTTTGCGCAAAACTACCAACCCCAAAACAAAAGAACACCAAAAATTTAAAAAACATTTTTTATGATATATTTAGACGTTTTTGGCTTGTTTTGAGACAAAAGTGGCAAAAAATATATTAATTTACGTTTTTTGAGACATTTTTAAACCGTTCATGACGTGTGAGTGACACAATTTTGTTTTTATTTTGGTTATGTAATACCAACCAAACAAACCTAAAAAAACTAACTAAAATTTAATTTTTATAAACTTAATATTTAAAAAAATGTTATAAAAATAGAATAACTATTGCAAAATGTTGTAATTAAATGACTTGACAATTTTTAGTACTTCAAGTTTTATTTACAATAATTATTTTGCACTTTAATTGCGGCATTAAAATGATAGGGCCGGCTTTGCCTATCACAAGCGACAGGACCGTATTTAAAATATTTTTTTAATTACAAAACACAAAATTAACTTGAATTAATTTTTATTATTTTAGAAACTTTACAAAATCCATTTTAATAAGAAAAAAATCACAAACGTAAGTCTGGTAAAGATCAATAACAAAATACACCAATTTGCCAACAAAAAACTGTAACTGAATAAACACATATTTTGGTCCTTACATCTGAACATTTCACTTATTTTCATAAAACTTTGACAGCAAACGGTTCAACTTCAAAAGTTTGTTTTAAAATGGCACTAAAAATCAATTCAGCACTACAAACAATCCTAACTTTATCTTTTTTGTTTCTTAATAAATCCGCAACTAAATGAATATCATTTTCATGCGTTATAATAATATAACTGTAGGGCGAATTAATATTAGTAGCTTCAATTTGTGCTGAGGTTCTTCTAACTTTTTCGACAATACCTCCACAACTTTGTATTAACTGTATAATTACACTTTTACTCGGAAAAACACTCGGTGTTATCCAGAAAAATTTACCTTCAAATAATTTATTGCGATTTCTTGTATTTAAAGTCTGTGTAAAGTCACATTTGTATTCACTGTTAAAGTCTTTGGTGTCTAAACTATAATTAGCCTCGTCGAGAAATTTCTGTGCCGTTTGTGAATCCTTCAACCATTGCTCTGGCATAATATAAACCTCGCGGCATATACAAAATAATAGTTTATTAGTACGAGCCAGAGATGGCATCACTAGATGTGTACAATCGAGGTGAGACTTGGCAATAATGCCTCCTAATTGTCTAAAAATCAAACAATTAACTAAAAAAATACAAGAATCTAGTACCAACCTGACAATTTTTTGCAATGTTGCCACTTCGGAAGACATAGAAATTAAAATTCGGTAATTTGAATTAACTTCAACACCTTCATCGACGTTATCATTCTCATCTGTTTGTTCCGTTTTCATTTTCTTTGCTTTTTTCGGCATTAAAACAGGCGATGAACTTCTTTTGACACGTTCATACGATTCTTGTGATATATTAATCGGCATTTTCCATGCATCTGTCAAAAAAATTAGGCGGGAAATTTAAAATTTTTCGATACTTACGCATCAAGTTCGGTACTAATTTCGGATCAAAACTGAAATTAGGCGGTGTTGAAAATTGCTGGTACATTATATTTTCAGTTTGGTTTAATGCAGTGAAACTACCCAACATTATATCAGTCAGCCATTGTACATTAACCACGGGAATCCCCCATTTTTTTGCATGATTGTACTTAGCGCCCTCTCCTTTTGCAGCAATAAGTAGAGTGTTATGTTTGGAGAAATATGACGTAAACTGAAATATCACTTGTCATTTTTGACATTTAAAAAAGAAATGTCAAACCTTAGCACCCGTATAATTTATCATATGTTTAACACGATTACGGTCACACCCTGTAAAGCCACTCAAGGTTATTAAATGTTTAGCTGCTGGTGTTGTATCTAGATATATAGTTGGTAAATGTAATGCAGTCCAAGGTGGCAGCACTTGTTTCCGTTTCATGACGTCACTTAACCAATAAATCGTTATACAACGTTTACAGTCTCTTAAAGCTTGCATCACAACTCCGTGACGTTGCGTTTCACATAAAACGTGTGTCACACGATTACAGTATTGTTTTTCAACTTCACCTGTATATTTCAAGGTCAAAAAAAGTCAAAAAAAATGTTAGGTTACCTCCATGTTTTTCAATTTTTTGTTGCCAACCAGGTAACGACTCGTCTAAGTAGCGCTCGATCTCGACAACAACGAAAATACACCCCAGAAGGAATAAATCAGGCGGAACTAAAAATTTTTTAGGTTGGTAATATTGATAGTGATGTATAGTTACTGTATTTTAAGAGTCGAAGCAAAATTTTAACATTAAGGCAACTTTTTGGTTAATAATTCAAATTTCGCGCCAAGAAAATAGCGCGAAATACAAATTTATTTTTATTTTTTTAAAGATTTTTAAGCCAAATCACACATGTGTGACCTTGAAGTGCTTTGAAGTATAAAAAATCAAGGTTTTCTTCCAAATTTCGTGTCCAAAAAGAGCGGGAAATTCAAATTTTAATCTAAATTTTTTAAGATTTTGAACTTTAAATGACGTTTTTATGCTTTTGGGGCATAATAAAGCTCAATTCTGTTGTTTTGGAGTTATATAAATTTAAAGTTTTGTTCAAAAATTCAAATTTCGCGCGCAAAAAGAGCGGGAAATTCAAATTTTTACTTACGTTTGAGGTTAGGATTGTGTCCATAGAAGGGTCCCGGCCTGTGTTGCAATGGCACAGTCGGTCTTGGCGAAAACTGTACTTTTGCTGGCTCAGTTGCTTGCATAACTGGAACAGTTTGGGGCACTAAGGCCCTTATAATCTCTCCATTCGGTCCATTTATAACCCTCCTCTGTTGCAACGCAATCAAATCCTGTGGCCGATTATTTGGATTCAATGCAGCATTATGTTGAGCCGTCATCAACCTCAACGTACCAGCCGCTGACGGTTCAGGAAGTGTCTCCGGTACCGGCACTGTCCCTCCCCCACTCTGCAATCGATTACTCAACATATTCGCCAATGCCGTTTTCGTCTTTGCATTAACAACCAATTGCTGAGACACATTCCCTTCGGGTGGATTCGTCGTCGAATCGGCAATCACCGGCACCAACGGCCGCACAACCGCTTGTTGTACCGGCTGTTGTTGTTGCTGTTGCACAAGTTGATTTTTCTGTGCTTGTTCACGCTGAAGTTGCAGTTGTTGTAATCTATACTGTCTCAACTGCTGTTGATTTTGGTCAAATGCCGGTGGTGCCGGTTGCTGTTGAATCGGACTCAAACCTGGCGTATGTTGAATATTCGGTGTTTGGAGTGCTGGTTGAGCGATTGTTTGTTGTTGAAGTACAACACCTTTCGCTTGTCTTTGCAACCATTGCATTTGTTGTTGTGGATTAAGACCAGGAGGGACTGAACCACGGATTAAAATATGGCCGCCACCAGCTCTTTGTGTTAGTTGTTTTTGCATTAAAAGTTGTTTTTGTTTTAAACGTTGTACGAACATTGCCTGCTGTTCAGGATTCATTTTTTGTAATTCATTATGAGTGTGGGCATCTAAATGAATAAATTGACGTTGAGGTTGATTCGGTTGTTGAGTTGGTGACCATTGAATACGTGGACCTTGTTGAACAATATTAACAGGATGTCTGATTGTCATTTGTTGCTGCTGCTGCTGTTGTTGTTGCCATAAATGTTGATTAATTTGAGGACGTGGTTGAGGTGTTTGACTCGCCTGTTGTTGTTGTTGTAGTTGCTGCTGTTGTTGAAACTGATTTTGATTCAACAACAATTGAGGATTTACAACATTATTCTGCTGAAATTGTTGCTGATTCAACAAATTTTGTTGAGGTTGTTGCTGACTCAACAAATTTTGTTGTGGCTGTGCCTGTTGTTGACTTAACAAATTTTGGGGCTGTTGTTGCTGTTGATTCAACAAATTTTGTGGTTGAACTTGTTGTTGATTTAATAAATTCTGTGGCTGTTGTTGCTGTTGACTCAACAAATTTTGTGGCTGCGCCTGTTGTTGATTTAACAAATTTTGTGGCTGCACCTGTTGCTGATTTAAATCAGGTTGATTCTGTACAAACTGTTGATTAAATTGTTGATTTTGATTAAACTGTTGCTGTTGCACTGCTAAATTCGGTTGATTTTGTACAATTTGTTGATTTTGTGACACAAATATTTTTTGTTGTTGCTGCTGCTGTTGTTGTTGTTGTAAAATATGTTGCTGTTGTATTACATTACCAAACTGTTGTTGTTGCGGTTGTTGATTTTGTACTAACTGTCTTGCTTGTTGTTGTAATAACTGTTGTTGTTGGATACTAAGCGGTCGTTGAGCATTTTGTTGCGCAAGACGCTGTTGTAACAGTTGTTGATGAAGTTGTTGATTCGGTGCTAATTGACTCCGTAATTGTTGAATTGACGGTCTAGGTTGTTGTTGACTGATTAAACGGTTCAGGTGTACCTGATTTGGTATATTGAATTGTTGTTGTTGTTGAATTAATTGTGGTTGAGGTGTATGATGTACAATACTTCTTGGAATTTGTTGATTTGGTTGTGGTAATTGTTGTTGTTGTTGTTGAGTAAAAGCTGGTCGTACTGGTTGATTTTTGTTAACAAAACTTGGTGCAACAACATTAGGGGGCACAATATCGGCAGTTGTTGTTGTTTGTGGTTGAATCCAAGGCATTCTTTGTTTTAATTTATCTAAAAGTGCTTGGGTTGAATCAGTTGTTGAATCATTTGGTTTTTCAGCAACAGGTTCAACTCTTTCAGGTTCAAAACCTGTAATTGCTGTTGTACTTTCATGTTTGATGACTTTTGGCCATTGAATTAATTTTGGATGGAATAAATCAGCTTGTGCTAATCTATTAGATTTCACAGATTCAATAATCCAATCAGGTGTTATTATAGTAATTTTTTCAGGTCCTAAGTTGGTAGCTTTTTCATATTTTGGTGTATTTATATCAGTTGTAACTAAATGTGTACATTTATTATCAAAATTTAGTTGTACTTGTCCACCATTATAGGTTATAACTGCCCAAAGTATCTCCTTATCAACTCCAGTTTTTGATAAGGAAAAAACGAAATTCGAAAAAAGTTTATGTAAATTATAAATGTACGGTTTTGTATTAATTAATTTCTTCAATTTAACACACATAAAAATCCATTTTGATATAACTGCAGGTATTTCATATAAATCATTAGCATCAGAGATATCATTTTCTTCAGCATTTTCTCCACATATTAAATGTGTGACATAATCAGAAAAATAATTTAAACGTTCAGCACCACCATTTTTTAATAAATCAACGACCTAAAACAGTTTTTTTTTACCAAAAATTTACCTCTGAAGGGATGATTTTGAACGCACCTTTTCTGATATTTCTCCACTGACAAAAAATTTTATATCCCGGAAAAGACCTTCGGGAACTTCAAGATCCGATTGATTTTCACCAGTTTCCAACATTTTTTTCACTTAATTCATTTCGGATTTATTTGAAATTGTTGCAAAAAGTAATTGTTTACACCGGCTCCATGTTGGATTTAGTGGCGTGAAGTTAGTCACAGAACGCTAAATGTCAAAAAATGTGTTTTATTGTTGTTAACAATGCGTGTTTAGTGTTAATTTAACAATAATTGTTATTAATTGACGTAATTAAATTAGTTTTGAGTAAATTTCGGTGTTTTATTTAGTGTGTTTTGGAAATTTGAGGCTTAGAGTTATAATCACAGGAGGGATACTCAGGCCGCCATCTTGACAGACCTATCTACAGTGTATGTACAGCTGGTTTCAAATTATTGTACACAGCTGTCGAATTTGGCAATTTAAATGTTGACAGCTGTTTAAAATAAATTATCAAGAGTTTTTGTATTAATTTACTGTGTGGACAGTTATTAACTAAATATACTTCATTTTCAAAAAAATACCGGGATAATTAAAATGATTGTAATTTTTTTGTTGGGTTGGTAACACATTAGAATTTTTTTGTTGGTACTACATACTAAATGTCATTATAAAATTTTAATTTGGCAAACTTGTCAAAGAGTCTTTATTAATATTATATTGAATCTAACCTAAAAATGTGGTAACACTTAAATGATTGATGACGCTTTAAAAACAACTACTCAGGCATACCACCTCACTAATTGCTTCAATCTCTTATAGTATCACAGTATATATAAGGATACTCAAAAATTTGACAGTTAATAAATAAATTATTAAAAAATTAAAAATAATAAAACTTTTCTAGTTTTTCTGGTTTATAAAATTATAAAATACATATAGAATGCTCACAACTTGAAAAAATATTGATTAGAAGATAAATTAAAGGGTTTTTAGTAGATAATTTGTCTATTGTTTCGTATTTATTTAACTTTTTATATACCGTTGTCTGTCTTTTTTTAACACATTGTTGTATATGTTGCTATTTAATATAGACTATGTGTTGAAAGGAGACAGACAACGGTATATAAGTAAAAAATGACATATTTATGAAAAATTTAAAAAAAAATGTTTTTTTTTGTGTGGTTTCTGTTTTTAGTCACTAATAATATCTTTGTACTTCATAAATTTTACATTTGTTTTACTAATTTTTTGTTGTAGTTTTGCTTTTTAAACATGTTTAAGAATAACTAAGTTATCTGTTGTCAAAAACTTTTGATTTTTTTATACAATGTTCGCCATTTTTTTTAAAACTGTTTTATGCCATTTATTATTTCAAGATTGTTGAATTAAAAAAATTAAAACTTAAGTTTTAAAAAATTTAAAACAACAAAATCGAACTTTATTGTGCTCGAAAGTCACAAATACGTAATCCGAAGTTGAAAATATTAAAAATTTAAAATTAAATTTGAATTTCCTGCTATTTTTTGACCTCGAAATTTGAATTTGGAATAAAAGAATATTTTGAATTTTTCAAACTTTTCAAGGTCACACTTGCATGTGATTTTACGTTTAAATCTGAAAAATTTGAAAATAAATTTGAATTTTGCTCTTTTTTTTTGACGCGTATTTTGTTTAAAACTGTTTTTTGCTATTTATTATTGCAAGATTGTTTTGCTAGTTATCTGACAATGTTTATGATTAACAGTAAAACTTAAGTTTTAAAAAGTTTTTTAAAAAATGTAATTAAATAAATTATTTATTAAAAAAAATAATTTATTTAATAAAACAACATGACAGCATGCTTGGCAAATTTTTTTGTAACAAAAATGTATTTTTGTTTTTATAAAATTTTGTAATTTTGTTAAATATTTTGTTGTTTTATAAAAATTACGTATGTTAGGTTACATTAGGCGTGTTTTATAAAAAATTATAAATTTTATTCCCCTCCTTTGCAACTATCCCTCCTTTGATACTTCCTCTGAGTCTTGTTTGGTTTTTCTGGTGTGTTTAGTATCGTGTGGTTGGCACTCCTGCCGCTTGTGGCTAACTTCGGCCTCCGCGCGAGTCGAAGCAAAAAACTAGTGTTTATTTGAGTGGGGCTCCTTGCAGATCTAAAAAAATCCGAGCCATCCGGTAGTTTTAAGTGATAAATATCGATTTAGCTGATAAAGTAAGATCGTACCAAATGGCCGAAGCTGACAAATTAAATATCGATAGTATAATAGCTCGTCTATTGGAAGGTAATTGTTGAAGGTCAATTTCTGTTGACAGTTCTAATGGCGTCCTCTTTGGTGAACGCCTTGTAAAATGTCAAAATTATTTTCTCTAATTTTATTTAAACTGTGTTTTAGTACGCGGAGCAAGACCAGGCAAAAATGTACAATTAACCGAAAGCGAAATCAGAGGATTATGTCTTAAATCTCGTGAGATTTTTCTCTCGCAGCCGATTCTGTTGGAACTTGAAGCGCCACTTAAGATTTGCGGTGAGTTGCCCCCCTGTGGTTTTGTTTATATCAGTTTATCAGGTCAAAAAGGTCACACAAGCCGCTTTTTTTTACTACTTGTGTTATGCAATTAACAAGTGACTGTCGTGTCGTGACGTCAGTAATTAATTGTTTATTTTGATATTTTTTTTTCTCTGTGTAGGCGATATTCATGGTCAATACTATGATCTTCTTCGTCTTTTCGAATATGGGGGCTTTCCACCTGAATCAAATTATCTCTTTTTGGGGGATTATGTTGATCGTGGAAAACAATCATTGGAAACCATCTGTCTTTTACTCGCCTATAAAATCAAATATCCAGAGAATTTCTTCCTGCTTAGGGGTAACCACGAGTGTGCTTCGATTAACCGCATTTATGGATTTTACGACGAATGCAAAAGAAGGTGAGATACTAAGACACAAAGTGGCTGGGGGGAAAGCCAACACTTTCATTTGTTTCCGTAAAATATCGGGTGTTTAAACAAATTCTAAATCAAGGGTGCTGTTGGTTTATTACTCTGAAATATCGGGTGTCGAAATAATTCTCAATCAAGAGTGATATTGGAAAGTGTACAGCTTGATTAATTACTAGACATTCAAAAAAGATATTGTTAGGTCACTCTTGATCAGAAGTTTATTTAAATACACGATACATTTAATTTTCCTATGAACTATTGTCGTATCATATTGTAGTTAATGAATCACAAATGACTAATCAATGTAGTTACAAACAAACACTTAAAAAAATAATTAAACAGGAAATATAGTTCGTCTTATCCCTATTAGTAATAAAATTATTAGAGTATGCCTCAATCTACGACGTATAGCTTCGTGTGAAATTAACATTTGGCAAAACACAAACCAAACATTTAAATAACAAATACAGGCTGTCCCAACGGTCCAAAAAAGCTCTATGACTTGTTTATTTTAAGAGTTATTGCTTTTTTTTTGTTATAGCTGCGCTTTTGATGCACATTTTAAAAATTTTGCGGTTTAAATACAGGCTGTTCCAATAATAAAAAACACTGAAGTTATGTTTTTTTAAATAAATAGAATCTACTCGGTTTGATTTTATTTTTGGATTCCATGCTAAATTACAAATAACTTTTATAGAGGTTGTTCTCATTTATCTGTTATGAATTTTGATTTGTGGGGCTTTTTTTACCAGAATTTTTGAAATGCAGAGGTCTGTCTAAAAATTCGTACCTTCTAAATGCTTGCACACAAGTTAAAGTAAATAACGCCGTTTGATTCCCGAATGTTTGCCACATCTTTTAAGTGTTTACTCAGCAACCTGCTCTGGGGCATGTGCTTACTGCGATTTTTTGAACATGACAAATTGAAAATGTCAAAAACTCATTTTTTTTTAAATGGTACCCTCTATTATTGTACCAATCAAAAGATCTTTTTACAAGCTTTCCATCAATATAAGGTTTGTATAGTCTAGTGTAAAATGCTAAGTTGCTATTAAGTAAATTTCGATAAACTTTTCTGTTTTGGACAAAAAAATCGAGTGGGCTTCTGTCATTGTTACAATCTGTCAATTTTATTGTGAACACTAAGTCCCAAAATGAATTTTACTCGTCAACAACTCATTAACATGGTATAGCTACAGTCTTGGTGAAGCGGATCGTAATATTTTATTGGCTCAAAGACTACAAACAAAAATACCCAAATGCAAGACTGTCGCAAAGTGCTGCATTTAAAAAATTGAAGGATAGATTTGACGCTACAGGAAGCGTTACGTACTAGAAAAAAGAAGTATTAGCCCGAAAAATAGGATCATGTGGCTGCAGCAGGATGGAGCCCCTGTACATTATCATCGAGTAGTTAGTAGTTAATAGGCAGAGGAGGAGCAATCAGTTGGCCTAGACTATTTTACATTGGACTATACAAACTTTATATTGATTTATTGACATGTTTTAGGTTCTACAACAATTGTACATTTGATAAAAATTTTGATATATTTTCGATAATTTTAAGTAATTTACAAAAAGTCAAACAAGAGTTTAGATAAATTTAATTGTGCCAGTGGCGTTTTAATCTAAACTTTTTTACCCATCTTTCTTCTTTATTTAGTTAAGTAATTTTTGTGTCCGTAAGTTTTTGTCCGTAAGTTTTTTCTTTTATGTAAAAGCTTTTTATTTATACTGATTTATTATATTTCTACTATGGACTGTAGTCTATTAGAATAACAATTATTATTATACTGTATATAATCCACACTTTTTATTAATTTTTTGTTTTGTATTATATCAGATACAACATAAAACTGTGGAAAACCTTCACCGATTGCTTCAATTGTTTACCGGTGGCTGCAATCGTTGACGAAAAGATTTTTTGTTGTCATGGTGGTCTAAGTCCTGACTTACAATCAATGGAGCAAATTCGCCGAATAATGCGACCGACTGACGTTCCCGATCAGGGTTTGCTTTGTGATTTATTATGGTCGGATCCTGATAAGGATCAAATGGGTTGGGGTGAAAATGATCGTGGTGTCAGTTTTACATTTGGTGCTGAAGTTGTTGGAAAATTTTTACATAAGCACGATTTTGATTTAATTTGTCGTGCACATCAAGTCGTTGAAGATGGTTATGAATTTTTTGCAAAACGTCAGTTGGTTACATTGTTTAGTGCACCGAATTATTGTGGTATGTCTGATTTTTTTTATATTTTGGTTGTGTAATTTATTTGAGGATTTTTAGGTGAGTTTGACAATGCTGGAGCTATGATGTCAGTTGATGAAACGTTGATGTGCAGTTTTCAAATTTTGAAACCGGCTGATAAAAGAAAGTTTCAGTATAATATGAATGCTGGAAGGCCGGTTACGCCACCTAGAGGAGGTACTAATAAAAACAAGAAGAAGTGAATATAATTTATTTTTAAGAATAGGATAGATATTCATGTTTATAATTTTAAATCATTTTAAATACTAATATTGTGCTGTTTAAAAAAATATTTAATAAGGTCTAAAATTTTTGGTTTTTCTCTCTCACAAATTACATATTAAACTCACAAAGCCTACTGTTTGTTTTATACTAAATGTTAGTATTTAAAATGAAAGCCATTTTATGTTATTTTTAGTTGATATTTATCAAAGTTATTTATTAAAATGTGAACGAGATGTGGATATCATATCAAATATAAATAATTCAAAATGGCTAAATTCATTGGAATCTAAATAGGCTGTATTTGTTTTTATTTTGGTTTTTTTTATTCTTCTTGTTTTTGACACTTAAAAAGCGCTATTTTTATATGTCTAGTTATGCCAACGTTAAGTTTCAAAAAATATTGTTAGGGCCAAAATGAAAATAGAAGAGTTTATTTATCACGATTTTTTATCCGAAATTATTTACCGCTGACATTTGTATATAATTACGTTCCAAACACACATAAGCATCAGATGTTTCTTCTTTTGATCTACGTAACATTTGTCTTTAATAAAGATTTTAACAATTTTCTTTTATTTTGTGTCTTATTTTGACTTTGTCATTGTGACACTTCCCATTCAAATTGCGCGCTATATTGTGACGTCACAACGCATGCGCAAATAACTGGAAGTGTCAAACCTAGAGGCGACTTTGGGAACTAAAATCAGATCAGCGCTGACCATGTTGGGTGCCGTTGCTCGTGCTGGATCCAGCCTTTTGGCTGGGAAAACCGTCGAAAAATTAGGAAGTGACACCCTGAAAATCGTCTCCGTTTATAATGGATCACGTAAGTGTTAAATTTTCACTAAAAAAACAATTTTTTGTGCGGAGGTGAGACTTCGATCCGGTCACTTGTTCTCCTGATTTTTCGCTCAGAAGAGGGGTAATTTTGCAGAAATTGTGAAAATTGGGTCAAAATCTTGGTTCCACGCCCATATGGGTGTGGTTTTTTACCTAAAATTCGCGTTTTGTACCTTGATTTCGATTACATAATGTAGGGCTGGCCGCCATCTTGTCGACATTGCAGCCTCTTCAAAATTAGAAATTCTCGAAAAAATCAGGAAAAACGAAAGGATTTTCACGATTTAATTGCTTCAATAATTAACGAAAATCAAAATTTAATTAGAATTCATATTTTCTCAAAATTTGATTTCATCAGACAGTTGGTAGTCCTGTCAGATTGGCACTTCGAAATTCCCTAGTAATTTGACATTTCTTTGAATTTCAGAGCGCGGTTTGGCGGCCAAAGCCGCCGCCTCCGGCAAGGTCAACGGCCGAGTGGTGGCAGTCATCGGTGCCGTCGTCGACGTTCAATTCGACGATAACCTTCCCCCAATTCTCAACGCCCTTGAGGTTCAAAACCGATCCCCTCGTCTTGTCCTTGAAGTAGCCCAGCATTTGGGTGAAAACACTGTTCGTACCATCGCTATGGACGGTACTGAGGGTCTTGTCCGTGGACAACCCGTCTCCGACACCGGTTATCCCATCCGTATTCCTGTAGGAGCCGAAACTCTCGGCAGGATCATCAACGTCATTGGTGAACCTATCGATGAGAGGGGCCCAGTACCCACTGATAAACTCGCCCCCATTCACGCCGAAGCTCCTGAATTCGTTGAAATGAGCGTCGAGCAGGAGATTTTGGTTACTGGAATCAAGGTCGTGGATTTACTCGCTCCATACGCCAAGGGAGGGAAAATTGGACTCTTTGGAGGTGCAGGAGTAGGAAAAACTGTCTTGATTATGGAGCTGATTAATAATGTAGCTAAAGCCCATGGTGGGTATTCCGTATTTGCTGGTGTCGGAGAAAGGACACGTGAAGGAAATGATTTGTACCATGAAATGATTGAATCTGGGGTTATCTCCTTGAAGGATAAGACATCAAAGGTAGCGTTGGTATATGGACAGATGAATGAGCCCCCAGGTGCTAGAGCTAGAGTCGCATTGACTGGATTGACGGTTGCTGAATATTTCAGAGATCAAGAAGGACAAGATGTGTTGCTTTTCATTGATAACATTTTCAGGTAAGAAAACTGTAATTAAATATTACAGGAAACTGTAATTTTTTGAGACGTTGATAAAAACGGAAACTGTAATTTGAAATTTTTTGATGTACAGTAGTGACTAGTTATCACGAATCTCAAAATTGATTAAAAATATCAGAAGCTCTTAATTTTTGTATAAAATAAGAGTGATTAAGAAAAATGTATATAATTATTTTGCAACGTGATGATTATTGCGTTTTGATTTGTTTTAAAAATTATGCAATTGATAATACAAAAAGAAAACATTAAAACCAAACATAATTAATCATCGTTTCCGCTGTCTTTTTTTAGAGATAACAGTTTATCTAACTAAAACTATAACTTATCTACATAATTAAGTAATTAATAAAAAAAATTGTTTTTATTAATGAGTAAACAAACTAAATGTGGAATGTATACGTTACTTTTTTTCTTGTTACATAATTGAAAGTAAATTTTTTCTTATCATTGTGTTCCCACTTCAAGTGTTTGCATATTTTCAAGTATATAATAGATAAAAAACAATTTTAGATTAATTTTGAGCTGATCTAATACCTAGAAAGTTACCTAAAATTCAAAAAATCGTCTACAAATTGTATAAAAACGGTTTTTTTGAAAAACTAATTGCACGTTTTGCTTAGTCAGACAATTCCACTGTGAAATGATGTGTCACACTTACCTCTAATTCCTAACCTAAATTTTCAAAATTAGTCAAAATTTCACAAAAACGTGTACAACTCTAGAACAAATGGTCCAATTTCAATAAAACAAAACTAATCGATGGGTATTAGTGTCTCCTACCTGAAATAAGATGTCGTTTGTCTCGAACCCTTAACTTACTTTTTCAAAAATTCGTCAAAAATTTGGAAACTCGTGTACAACTCGGTAATAAACAATCTAATTGCAATGAGATTTAATTTAGAGGTGAAAAAGGTTTTTTGTTGTTAAAAAATAAATATCTCTAATAAATAAATATCATTTAAAAGAAACTAATTGCACCCCTCGCTTAGTCAGACAATTCCACTGTGAAATGATATGTCACACTTGACCCTAATTCCTACTCTAAATTTTCAAAATTCGTCAAAATTTCACAAAAACGTGCACAACTCTGTAACGAATGGCCCGATTTCAATGAAACAAAAACTAATCGATAAGCCTTAGTACCTTCTACCTGAAATAATGTGTTCCTTGACTCAAACCCTTGATCTAATTTTTCAAAAAATCGTCAAAATTTTACAAACTCGTGTACGACTCGGTAATAAATAGTCCAATTTCAATGAGATTTGGTTTATGGATGTAAAGGGTCCTTTTACAGCTACAAAAATAAATATCCCTAAAATATGTTTTTTATATGTACTCATTTTTTTTTTTCTAGATTCACCCAGGCCGGTTCTGAGGTATCCGCCTTGTTGGGTCGTATCCCCTCCGCTGTAGGTTACCAACCCACCCTTGCTACTGACATGGGTAGCATGCAGGAGCGTATCACCACCACGAAGAAGGGCTCCATCACCTCTGTGCAGGCCATTTATGTACCTGCTGACGATTTAACTGATCCTGCCCCAGCTACAACTTTTGCTCACTTGGACGCCACCACTGTCTTGTCCCGAGCTATTGCCGAATTGGGTATCTACCCCGCAGTGGATCCCCTCGATTCCACCTCCCGTATTATGGACCCTAACATCATCGGGCAAGAACACTACAATGTCGCCCGTGGCGTTCAGAAAATCCTCCAGGACTACAAGTCCCTTCAGGATATTATCGCTATCTTGGGTATGGATGAACTGTCAGAAGACGATAAATTGACAGTAGCACGAGCAAGGAAGATTCAACGTTTCCTATCGCAACCTTTCCAAGTAGCTGAAGTTTTCACTGGGCATGCAGGAAAATTGGTGCCTCTCCAGGAGACCATCAAGGGATTCCAGAAGATTCTAGCTGGAGATTATGATCATTTGCCTGAAGTGGCGTTCTATATGGTGGGGCCCATCGAGGAAGTTGTGCAAAAAGCTGAGAAGTTAGCTGAATCTACTGCTTAAATTTCATTTTCCATCTAGGTTTCAAAAAGTCATTTTTTTATATGTAATGTTTTAAAAACTGTACATCATTACGTGCTGTCAGCTGATTTGTTGTAATTAATTTTAATGATAAAATACAGATGTAGGTCGTTACATGTTGACTGAATTTTATTTCTTTTCCTGATGCTGAATTTATGAGAAAAATAATAAAATTGAAAAATAAAAGAAAATGAAAACTAAAGTTTGTGGTGCCAAAAATTTTTGGAAATTTAGCAAAAAATTAAAAACAGACTTTATCAATCAATTTTGTCGTTTCTTAGTCGATGGTTATTTAATAAAAAAAATATACCTAACAAGGCCAAAAATTTTTCAAAAAAAAAAACAGGAAACTATAAGAATTCATTAGATAGTATTATAACCGCCTAACAGGTGGCGTCAATAGCATTTTTTTAAATTCTTTGAAAATTTGGCGGAAAATGCATCCTGCAAGTCGTTAAAATTTTTGCTTATCAACATTATTATTATTATCAAAAAAAACTGTCAAAACTTTGAAGCCTTATATCTCTTGAACCCTTTGACCAATTTAGCCCAGATTTTACCAGAAGGTAGTCTACGGCCCAGCTGATACGTCATAAAAATTTGATAAGAATCCCTTCACTGATAAGCGAGTTACGACGTGTTAAAATTTCGCGATTTTCAAACCATGACCCTAGGGTCATGAAACCTCGAAAAAGAATGTCAAGACTGGGGGTTGAGACTAGGGTCAATTGAAAACCCTTAGGGCACACACTTCCAAACCGATGAGACTTTTCAAATTGGACCTACAGTTTTCGAGATAGACGCCCTTAAAGTTGCGAATTTTGGTACCAAAAAAATAGATTCACAAAATTGAAAATATCTCAAAAAGGGCTGGACGTAAAGCAAAATCTTTTTAGGACCACAATCCTTAAACAAAGTTACATAACAGAACTGAATCTCAAAATTATCACATGATTAGTTTTGCCGAAAAAAAAATTTTTGTTGCTAACTTAGGTACTAATTTTTTTTTCTTTTCGACAATGTGTAGTCATCATCTATTCCATGAAGGTTAAATATGAAGCCAAATGTCCTTTTTTCGAAATGTAAAACCTTCTTGGATGAAACCGGTCATTACCTTCCAATTTTTAGGTGAAATAAATAAAACAAACCAATTTAAAACATAGTTTTAATGAAACAGTTAAAATAAATACATTTTGTGCAATTCAACAACTTCTAAAAAAATAAATTATGCCCTAAACTTTAAGCGATAAATCAATTGGTTTTTTTCGTGAATTAATTTGTGCCATTTAGGCATTTATTCAAAAAGTTGCAAACACTATTTATGTAACTTTCCTTATTCTCACTGTAGTGTTTAACATGAGGACTTGATTCATAACATAATGTTGTTACATCAATTCCTAGGGACTTTCGGTAGTTGGCAAAATATTCAATATCCTACAAGAAAAAATAAATATCCATAAAAAACCACAAAAACACAAAAATTACCGTAAAAGGAATCAGAATATCCTTTTTCGAATAAATAAAGTGCTGAGGACAAGTGTTTTTATCGTCTTTTAAATTCTCTAAAGGATTCGATTGGAATGTTTTTTTTGGACTGATGTAATTGCTGACAACCTAACAAAAATAAAGTTACTAGAATAAAGTACAAAATTTAGAAATTCACCTCGTATAACCAGATCATAGACAAAAACATTGTCATAAGAACCGAAGCTGGAATATTATAGAGAGGTCTTCCACCTAAAATGGCCGAAATGGCACGAAAGAGACTCAAAACTCGGCGTTTGCCTGGTGCGGAATCAAATATAACTCCCTTTATCTAGAAAAAAAATCTAGATAAGGTTCATCCGGCTCGAAGGATCAAAAAAATTTTTTTTCAGATTTAAATTACGAAAATTTAAAATTCAAATTTCGCTATCTCAAAGTCACACGTAATTATTCACGAATTGTTAATTACCTGAATAGGTTTGGGGCTTCTTTCAAGCGCCAAATTAAAATTCTGGTACAAAAAGGCGCCTCCATTTGAAAAGCAGTGAATAATAATCGGATGATTCTCAAAATTTAGATCAACTAAAAGCTTCACCAGTTTTTCACCAATCGTTATCATCTGCAATCTCTTCCAAAACAGGCATTTTACAGGTGCGGTGTACCTCAAAGTAATTAAACTAGAAAAAAAATAATAAAAAAAATTAAATAAAAAAGCCGGGTACTTACCCCCTATCCTCATAAATCTGCGAATACTTCGCCAAATACTTATCCTGACATCCGGCCCAGCCGAACAGTAAAATCACAGGAATTTTCTCTTCGTTCACCACAAAAACGTAATCGTTATCGCCCCCATTGCCGTTATTATAATTAAAATTCGGACTTGGAAATTTAATATAATATTCGAGATTATCCAAATCGCCGGCCATTTTCAAAGAGGGTGCGTGTGCGCGCAAACATCGATCGGATCAGAAACCAAGACGCGCTCGCTGACGACGGCGCCCAACGTTTGACGTGGGGGACGACGTCAAAAGTGACAGGTGTATTGTGTGTTGCCTAACAATAATTTCAGACGTAGTATATGTTGCATAAAAACAACATCAACATCTGAGTATGCAACCTACAGTATATGTGATTACGTCTTTTAGATCTTTTTTTTTAAAATAAATTGTAAAAGCGGCATACAACTCTTTAAATATTTATTAAACTATGAATTAGATAAGAACAATTTTAGGTATGCAACCAACAATACACTCCTGCATTTCCGTTAGCAACCACAACTTTTAGGGACTTTTTAGTAATATTTCGAAACGTTTGAGGTTGGCAACATGGCAACAACGTCATTTTAGTCATTTTAATCTCGACAAAAAACGAAATAAACTTATTTTAAAATCGCCGATTTTAAAAACTAATATTTAATTTACCAAATTCTAATTTCTAACTGTAAATAAAACAAAAATCTAGTAACTTTTTTTATTTCTAAAAGTTGGTAGCAAATGATACGTCAAATCCCTTTCTAAATGTCAAAAAATGGCACCAGAAATTTTGAATAACGTGATTTTGGGTGCGCTTCAGGCGCTTGAAAGCCCGAAGCACACCCGTGATTTTGGAAACAGAGATGTTATTTATTAAATTTTTACTTTAAATACAACAAAACAGGCTTTAAAACACTAGTAACTTTCTATTTTTGAAGGTTGGTTACAAATGATAAGTCAAATCGCTCTAGAAACATCAAAAAAAAATGTCATTATTTATCAAATCTGAACTGTAAATACAATAAAACAGGCTTAAAAATTGTAGGAACTTTCTGTTTTTAAAGGTTGGTAGCACATAATATGTCAAATCTTTTTATTAATTTTAAGAATACCACCAGAAATAGCATAATCATCCTTTTTAAAAGCAGAAATGTCATTTACCAAATCATAATAATAACTCTAAATACAACTTAACAAGCTTTAGAAATCTAGTAACTTTCTATTTTTACAAGTTGGTGACAAATGATATGTCAAATCTCCTTAGAAATGTCAAAAAACGACACTAAAAAATGCAACATCTTTAATTTTAAAACAGAAATGATTTTTATCATATTTTATTTTTAAAAACAATAAAACAAGGTTTAAAAAACTAGTAACGTTCGATTTTTGAAGGTTGGTAGCAAATAATACGTCAAATCTCCATATAAATGTCAAAAAATGGCACTAGAAATTGTAAAAAACATTGTTTTCATAAACAAAAATGTCATTTATCAGATCCCAACTTTAAATACGAAAAAACAAGCTTTATAAATATAATAAATTTTTATTTTTAGAGATTGGTATTAAGATCTGTATTGTGTGTTGCATAGAAACAATTTTGGGTATGCAACCAACAATACACATAATTACGTCATTTAAATAAAATCAACAATTTTTTAATAAACAAATCATAAAAACCAACATATACAGAGTGTTTATAAACATTTTTTGACCTTGAAATCCTTATTAAATCATTATTTTTTTAAGGTCACTTCAAGGCTACTTTTTATCACTGTCACAGATTAAAATAAAACCGTTTGAATAGCAAACATAATAATTGAGATAAAGTAATTATCTATTCAATTTCTACATAGAATTGCAAAAAACATGATTTTTTAAATAACACGTGACTGTAATTATCACGTGTTCAGACAATTGAAGGTTAATGATAACCACATCTCTAATTACAATATTATCGATTTTTTTTAAATCAAATTCAACTACTCACTTAAAAAAGTGTTGAGTTATTCATATACACTGGAAAAATGTATGATGCATTATTTAATTTTAATCGTTACAACTTCAGTGGCATTTCTTATGACTCAGACTATAATCAAGGTTGTGACACGTAAGTAAGTCCGGTAAAAACACAAAAATTATTTTTATACGTGAAATGCAGTGCGAAACGCATTTTACAAGTATTACAAACAACTTCTGATAAGAAATAACTGTTTAACAGATTTTTTCAATAAGAAATTCAAGTAGTGTGTTTATGCAACCAGTAATACACCGCGTGAGCTAACCTTTGTGCTGACACCTTGTTCTTGAAATTGACCAATCACAGGTCTTGTTTGTGTACGCGCATGCGCACTCCTCCGTTTCCATCACTACATCAAATCAAGTCATTTGGTCGAGTACTCCTGTCAGTGTATCGTCCATCTTCGAATCATTCCCTTTTGCTGGCCTTTTTGCCGCCGTAAGAAAACCCAACAGCCCAGCGAGACCCGTCAGCAGCTCACAATGGTGACCCACATCAATGATAAGGTAAGTTCTGGGTGTGGGTGTGACCGGCGGCGTTTTTTCCGCATTAAACGCGGATCACGTCCTGCGATTAGCTTGCATATTTTCAAGGTTAGATTATATCGAGTGATCGTTTAAATTGTTGCAGGCCGACTTGATGTCGAAATTGAACGACGCTGGTGATCAGCTGGTCGTGATTGATTTTTTTGCGACTTGGTGTGGTCCCTGCAAGATGATCTCGCCGAAATTGGAAGAATTGGCACAGGAATTTAATAATGTGCTTATTTTTAAAGTTGATGTTGATGAGTGCGAGGATATTGCAATGGAGTATAATATTTCCTCGATGCCTACTTTTGTTTTCGTCAAGAATAATCAAACGATCACACAATTCAGTGGCGCCAATTATGAAAAATTGAGAAATTTGGTAGTGGAGCACAAGTAGAAATACTTTTTTTTTTTAATTTTGATGTACTTTAACAAAAAATTTGCAAAAAAAATATAACCGAAGCATTTTCCACATTTTTTTTTAGATTTTTTTCTCAATGCGTAGGTTTCTGTTGATTTTTATATAATTCTATTTGAAAATGCGTGAATTGTTGTATATTTGTGATTCACCAAGTAGCGCCTTAAACGCATTCTATACATAATAAAGATCCGCATGTATTACAAAAGTCATTAAAGTGTTACAAATATAAATTGTCTTTTATTTCACAACCTAGTCACATAATCGAAATTTTTTATATAAAATTGACTTAATTGGTTAAAAGTAGTGTGGAAAGATGGGTCACACTTAAGGCCTATCTTGCTATAAAAAAAAGTTGACGGTATTTCGTAACACAATTGAAAAAATGAAATTTTGCCTAGATGGTTATCCTAATTGGTCAAAAGTAGTCCGAAATGACGGGTCACACTTAGGGTTTAACTTGAAAACAAGTTTTCAAAAAGTGTCAAAAAAAAACATTTTTTTAGAAATACAACATTATCTTTCTAAAATAAAAAGAAAAACGATTTAGAGAAAAACAAACTTACAACATGATGAAATTATCAACGTAATTTTCAGAAATTGTCTAATTCTGACAGGTATAAACTCGCTGTATTTCTACAAAATTAAAAGTAATCGGCCTAATTTGAGTCAATTGATGCATCTTTATTTTCTTGTAGCTTTTTCTACCTTACAAAGTTAAAGAAATATTTAAAAATTGTCAAAATTTTGACATAAAAATGTTAAAAATCGCTTAGTTGGATCATTTTAGTCTAAAATCATGTGTCACACTTGACCACAAATCACAATTATATTTTCAAAAATTGTCAAAAATTTCCAAAAAACGTTAAACTTGTTACAGAATCAACGACTTTCCACGATATAGACAAATCATCTTGAAATGACCTTGTTAAAACCCCAGTTTTATTTTTTTGCTATAAACTCAAAATTAAAAAGAAAAATTGTCAAATTTTGACACAAAAATGTAAAACTCCTTGAATTTCCGCAAAATTTAAAGTAATTGTCTTGATTTCTGCCACTGATTAATTACACTTAATTTTTTAGAAACTTTTCCTAGTCCCAAACTTAAAAACATATTTAAAAATTGACAATTTTTTTACACAAAAATGTCATAAGTGGCTTAACTGGATCATTTCAGTCTGAAATCATGTGTCACACTTAACCATAAACCACAAATAAATCTTCAAAAATTGTCAAAAATTTCCAAAAAACCGTTATATCTCGTCATTGAACAGTCAGATTCTTACGATATAAAAACTAATCGTCTTGATTTGACTTGTGTTGCGTCTCCTTATTCTTATATCTTTATAAACCTAAAATCAAAACCAAGAATTTTTTAGAATTGTCAATTTTTGACACAGAAATGTAAAAATTCATCACAAATTCGTTTGAATTTCCACCGGACAAAAATTAATAGGCTTGATTTAAGTCACATTATGACTCGTGACTTTTTCATAGCTTCGACTATTTCCTAAGTTCAAAAAAAGGCCAAATAATTGTTAAAATTTTGACACAAAAATATTAAAATGTCATAAATCACTTGAACGGACCATTTCAGTCTGAAATCATGTGTCGCACATGGCCACAAATCACAAGAAGATTTTCAAAAATTGTCAAAAATTTCCAAAAAACCCTTATAACTCGCTCCAGAATCGTCGGATTTTCACGAAATTCAAACCACTCGCCTCTATTTGACTTACCTGAAGCTTCACAATTTGTTGTATCCTTATTCAAACAAAATTGTTAAAAATTTGCAAGAATTGTCAGAATTCTGGCAAAAAAGACATGTTATAAAACCCTTCCCGTGTTAACCGGTCAAAAGTACTCTGAAATGATGTGTCACACTTAGGGTCCAGCTTGAATTTTTTTTTCAAAAAGTGTCAAAATAAATCAAAAAAACAATTTATTTTACACAATCACAAAAAAACAAATATTGCAATAATACACGATATTTACGCTAAAACTATTTGTTCATGTAGATAACTCTAAAATAAAATTTTCATCTAAATTCAAAAAAACAAAAATCTTTAGAGAGAGAAAGAAAATATTTTACAATACGATAAAATTCTAAAATCTACACACTTTACAATTTACTGGACGGACAAATTCCTTAAGTACATAATGAGTCATTTATAGTCAGTGGACTAAAAATAAAGCTTATTACACTAAAAATGCTACAATATTTTTTTTGGTGCTTTTTATTTTTCACTAGATCTAAAAAAAAGTGTTCTTTTAATTTGTTACAGGTACGTCTACAACTAGGTGATGCTGTAGTATTGAACACTTTAATAAAACAAATAAAAAAATAGATTAAAAAATGTAAATAAATAAGGTTATGTCATGCATTTTTTTTTGTTCTTACTTTCCTTGAAACTAGTACGTATCATTTACTCATCACAGTGCCTGTAGAAATGAAAGTTGTATTCGATGAATTCATCCGAATTAGTTAATTTACACGTATTCTGCAAACAAATTGGAAAATCATTAAAAACACATCAGATTTGGCTTAATCAGATCATTTCAGTGTGATTTGATGTGTCACACTTGACGCCTAAACCCACCCAAAATTTTCAAAAATTGTCAAATTTCGACACCAAAAAATTAAATTTCAGTGTACTTTTCAACAAAACATCAAAACCTCTTTATTGTGACTAATATTAAGTGCAAAAATTTTAATTTGTTTTAATATTTAAAAAAAATAATAATTTCAACCGGAAATGTAGCGCTAACGCAACAAAAACACTGCCAATCGGTTCTTCAGTCAATTCCACTGTGAAACGATGTGTCACACTTACCGCCTCCGTCAAAGTGTAATTTTCAAAAATTGTCAAATCTTGACACCTACCTGATTCGCTCGACTCGACGCTCTATAAGTCATAACTTTTGATTGAAAATCGGCCATATTGACTTCAAAAATGACACTTTGAGTACTAATCAACTGACTTGGGCTATGTTCATTGACTTTATGACGTACTTGTGTCTTTTCGTCATAATTTGTCGAACATCCACGTTCTGAATAGTGATTATTACAATACTCGACTTCTTTTATTGTATCTTGCGTCGATCTAAAATTCAAAAAATCAAAAAAACAATTTTCAAAAATTGTCAAATTTACCGAAAAATTAAATTAATAAACTCATCCGGCATATATTTCGAAATAGGAACAGAATAGGAATAATTGTGTATTTCCGGTTGAACTGTCAAATATTTATGTGTCAAAGTCGTATTAAAATTTCGACCTTGAACAATAATCAAAAAAATCTGATCATCAGGCATGTCAAACGAGCTTATCTCGCCTGTCAAATCATAGGCGTCACGTTTCTGCCGCTTGTCAATCTCATTGGTTGTTGAGTGAAAAGGCGTGGCAATTTTATTTTGTTCTATATTTAGAACGCTCCGATTGGTTGTTTTATCCCCGTAGATTGAATTCGGTGATTCCGGTGGGGGAATAACCGGTTGTGCGGCTGCGCAACAGTAAATCTGACACAAATGGCTACTTTCCAAATCTTGATCAACCGAAAGACAATCGGGTGGTCGGCCGATGATTGACGAAGGCCGTTTTGACAGATTCGGATCTATTGTTATTTTCGTGACGTCATCGTCCTTGAAATTTGACGTTTTACGATATTCTGTCGCGGCATGACGTGATTGGTGATTTTTCGGGGATTTCATTTGACGTTTTGTCACGATGGAACGATGGGTCTGTTGGAGATTAGTATGGGCGAATTGGTTATGACGGGAAGCCTCCATCAGGTACAGGGTCGTAATGGCCGCCAAACTATTTTTGAAAATTTTAAAAAATTGTCAAAAAAATTTTTTACTTACCAAAACGCCATTATTAATACCAAAATTACGATTATTATTTGAATAAATTTATTCGAACACAATTCGTCGTCTCGATCGCAGTGATGTTTGGAACATTTTTGAGAATAGGAATGTTTTAAGCTGCTCACTGGAAAAGTCAAAAATTGTCAAAATTTCAAAAAACGTGAAAAACTCGATAAAAAATGCTTGAATTAAGAAACAAAGAGCGCGTCTCACTTAATTAGATAATTTCATATTGAAATGAGGTGTCACACTTGACCTTAATTCCTAAATTAAATTTTCAAAATTCCACAAAAACAAGTACAACTCGATAAAAAATGCTTAAATCAAAAAACAAAAAAGACATCTGGCTTAATTAGATAATTCCACATTGAAATGAGGTGTCACACTCGACATTAATTCCTAACCTAAATTTTCAAAATTGTCAAAAAAGCAAAATGTATTACAAAAAAGTGTCAAAAATTGTCAAATTTCTCACCTGTACTGTTCGACTTCAGGCTATCGCCTCGTTTCAATTTATTTAATCTTCGATTTATTCTTTCTAATTGATCAATTCTTGTCTCTAAATTATCAGTTACTTTACATAATTCTTTTACGGCACCGATATTTTCCATAAAAATTCGTTCTTTATTCACTACCAAAAAATTGTCAATCGATGTACCATTTTTTAAAACGAGATCTCCAGCTGGACGGACAGCTTCTGGAAGTATTTTAGCCACTTCCTGGGCTATTACACCAGTATCAGAACGTTGGCTGTCACGACTTAACTGTGATGCAAAAGATGGCTCATAGTCGTATCTAAAAAAATTAATAATTCCATTCAGGGTCGAAAAATTAAAACAAAAATAGTTGCAATCACTTAGTTCGACCATTTCAGTGTGAAATGATGTATCACACTGCATACAAATCTGCTACAAATATTTCAAAAATTGTCAAATTTTGACACCAAAATGTAAAAATAGCATAAATGGCTTACTTGGATAATTTCAGTCTGAAATGATATGCCACATTATGCTCCAATTCTTAAACTGAATTCTCAAAAATTGTCAAAAATTTCCAAAAAACCGTTATAATTCGCTGTAAAATCGCGGAAATTCCACAAAATACACACCAATCAAAATAATATAACTTATCTGTTACTTCTTTATTTTTGTTCCTTTCAAACTATATGAAATATTGAAATAAATTTTAAAAAATTGTCAAAATTTTGACAAAACATTATAAAATGCTTCATTGTAACATTTCAGTCTAAAATAATGTATCGCACTTGGCCTTCAATAACAAATGAGTTTCCAAAAATTGTCAAAAATTTGCAAAAACGGCCATAACTCAGCGTAGAATCATCAAATTTTTGCAGGATTAAAACTAATCAATTTCATTGACTTGTCTGACAATTTCTCATTTCTTATATGTATCTTGCTTTATCCGCGAAATTGAAAGCAAAATTTTCGAAAATTGTCAAAATTTTAACAGAACAAAAATAAAAACATCATAAAACGCTTAATGAGATCATTTCAGTCTGAAATGATATGTCACACTTTGCTCTAATTCCTAAACTGAATTCTCAAAAATTGTCAAAAATTTCCAAAAAACCGTCATAACTCCACTCAGAAACGCCGGATTTTCACGAAACAAAAACTAATCGACTTGGCTTAACTTACTTGACAACTCGTAATTTTTGTACGTTCCTCAATTGTTCCGCAGTGTCACATTCGACAATATTCTTCTTTGCCCTTATGTCACTTGGTTGTATAATATGTCCAGTGACTTTAATATTTCCATGAACCACTAAAGACTCATCTGGCCGATCCGTATTAATACCAACTTTGCCATTGTGAAAAATTGAATCCTCCAGTAGAAAAAAAAGACAATAAAAAAATCCAAAAATTGTCAAATACTTACTTGTGTCTGACCTTTTTGCCAGCATAATTCTACGTCACTTTCAAATTGACCTGGATTTGAAGCACGTACAATTATTTTTTGACTTGCATGACTTATTACAGGAAAATTACCGTTAGTTGTATGTGCATGAAGACCTACAACCAACTACAAAAAAAAAATTCGAAAATTGTCAAAAAAAATTTTTAAACAACCTGAAAATATCGTTGTTCAGGATTTGGTTTTCCTTTTTTTCTCATATTATTTGAAGTTGTTTCACTGAAATGTAAACGGCCTACTGTCACTTTAGTTACTTGAGAATTTACAAGTTCGACCCTAAATACACAAAAAAATAATTGTCAAATTTAAAGAAAAATTTTTAAAAAAACTCACAAAACTGGATGAAATGGTTTTTTGCTTCTATCACTTTGACTTTGCTCTACTCTTATTGTTTGTGTTGGACAATCATGTTTTACACCATAAAAATGAATATGGAAGCTTGAGATCTTTTGAAAACCATCAGGAGTTTTAACAAATTGTGCATCACCCAATAATTGTACGTGGCAAGTTATCTAAAAATCAAAAAATTGTGCACAACTCGATAAAAAATGATTGAATCAAAAAATAAACAGGACGTCTCGCTTAGTTGGATAATTCCACATTGAAATGATGTGTCACACTTGGCCCTAATTCCTAACCTAGTTTTTCAAAATTTCACAAAAACATGTACAACTCGGTAAAAAATGCTTGAATCAAAAAACAAAAAACACGTCTCGCTTAGTTGGATAATTCCACATTGACATAAGGTGTCACACTTGACCGTAATTCCTAACCTAAATTTTCAAAATTAGTCAAAATTTCACAAAAACGTGTACAACTTGGAAACAAAATGTCCGAATTTAATAAAACAAAAACCAATCGATAGGTTTTACTCGCCCCTGCCTGAATAAAGTTTCTTTTACCCAAAATCAAAAACTTAACTTTTCAAAAATATCACAAAAACATGCTTGAATCAAAAACAAAAATCATGTCTCTCTTAGTTAGATAATTCCACATTGAAATGAGGTGTCACACTTGGCCCTAATTCCTAACTTAAATTTTCAAAATTCGTCAAAATTTTGCAAAAAGGTGTATAACTCGGTAAGGAACAGCCCGATTTCAATAAAACAAAAACCAATCAACATATTTTAATGTCCTCTACCCGAAATAAAGTTTCACTTGCCCCAAATCCCTAACCTAACCCTTCAAAAAGTCGTCAAAATTTTACAAAAACGTCTACAACTCGATAAAAAATGCTTGAATCAAAAAACAAAAAGCGCGTCTCGCTTAGTTAGATAATTCCACGTTGAAACGAGGTGTCACATTTGATTCTAATTCCTAATTTAGTTTCTCAAAATTTCACAAAAACGTGTATAACTCGCTAACAAACCGTCCGATTTCGATCAAACAAAAACCAATCGACACGTTTTAATGTTCCCTACCTGAAACAAGGTTTCACTTGCCTCAAATCCCTAATTTAACTTTTCAAAAATTCGTCAAAATTTCACAAAAACGTGCACAACTCGGTAACGAGCAGTCCGATTTTGATGAAACAAAAACTAATGAATAGATCTCTATGCCCCTTACCTGAAAATGGTTCTTTTTCTGACAGACGAAAGCATCATCAGCATTCGAAAAATTAAACCCTTTATCAGCATCAACTCTGTAATGTGGAATCGGCCTGTAAAATGTCAATTTAATTAAAAAAGTCATAAATTTATGACAAAAACACACAATTCTGTTAGACTTTGATCGCAGAGTGCATGCCATTGTGGTTGTTGAAATGGGCTAAATCTAATACATTGGTACTGTGATTCGGAAAGGCAAGCTTCTGACGATGCATACTCTTCATCTAGTGGCGTAGAGAGCGGTCCTGGAGGACTCAACTGACTCGTCGAACAATGTTCTAGAAAAGCGTTGTCAAAATTTGACAATTTTTCAAAATTTTGACATTACCCGGCTCGCTTTTAACCAATGGTGAATCCTGTGATAATTTTCGTTTTTTCGGAGCACTCTGTAGATTTGTATATACAGTTTGTATATTATCCAAATTTGGTTCACATAAATTATTTTCAATTCCTGGATTGTACCCTAAATGTACCAAATGGTTGTCATCCCCTTTATACATCGTCCTATCAGTAAAATTCTGATTAGAATCACCTCCATTTGTTAAAATAATCCCTCTATTATCCTCCGGGATCATTATCCTTTCTTGTAACAATCCCGCATCTTGCATTATCCTGCCATCCTGTAGGATATTCCCGTTTTCGATCAACTGATCACTGTTTTGTTCCGAAACAACAATATGGGAACCCAAAATTAAATTATCGCCCAGCATGGGACCGATAATTGAGCCGGGTTTATAAATATTGGGCCCTAAAGTTGTGTAGATATTCTCTGATGGATTCATAGTGGGCTCACAGCCTTCCTGAGGGCTATATGGGTGCTCTGAACTACTATCAGGAGGACTTTCTGGGAGTGAATGACCCGCATTTCGCTTGTTTTCCACTATAACATTGAGAAGTTTTCCGGAAGTTGGAGTCGAATTGAGAGATTCATTGAAGTAGTTCGTACTTTGGGAGCCTTCACTGTTAATGAAGTCTTCCAATTGGGAAAAATCAAGAGCTTCATTATCGATACCGCTGACAAAGTCTGAACCGCGACCTGGATTCAAAAAATTGTTAAAGATATCGACTAATTGGATCATTTCAGTGTGAAATGATGGGTCACACTTGGGTCCAAAACCAAATTTTCAAACTCAAAAATTGTCAAAAAAATTTTTTTTTGAAAGAGATTTGAACAACTAGAGACAGTATAAACAGTTAGTTGGGTTATTTCAGTCTAAAATGATGTGTCACACTAGTCAAAAATTTGATACTAAATTTCCAAAATTGTCAAATCTTGACACAATAATTTAAAAATGTCATAAATGACTTGCTTGGATCATTTCAGTCTGAAATGATGTCACACTTTCCTCCAATACTCAACCTGAATTTCCAAAAATTGTCATAAACCATCAATTAAACAAGACTAAATATATGGATTGTCAGGAATTTCCAAACCAATGACAAAATTTAATACAGAATCCTCCAATTTCCGTAAAATTATAGCTCTCTATATTTCTCTATACTAAAAATTTTCAAAAATTGTCAAAAATTCCAAAAAACGCTATATTTCGCCGTAGAAACGTCGGATTTCCGCAAAATGTAAACTAACCGACTTGATTTGACTTACATAATAATTATTTATGTTTTATACCTTTCTTCACAGTAAAAATTTCGAAACAAAATCTTGAAAAATTGTCAAATTTTGACACACAAACTAAAAAATATCATAAAATGCTTTCTTACATAATTTCATTTCAAAATAATGTGTCGCACTTAACCCCAAACCACATTTCTATTTCCAAAAATTGTCAAAAACTTAAAAAAATCGTCATAACCCTCTGTAAAATTGTCTAGTTTTCGCGGAATTACAACTAATCGACTTTATTTGACTTATATGACAATATTTTATTTCTTAAAACTTACTTTCCAGGCAAAATTAAAAATAAAATTATCAAAAATTGTCAGAATTTTGACAAAAACATATAAAAACGTAATAAAACGCTTTCCTAGATAATTATAGTCCAAAATATAATGTTACACTTGGTACAAAAACACATTTAAATTTCCAAAAATTGTCAAATTGTTTAAAAAACCGTCATCACTCGACTTAGGGCCGTTGGATTATCACGAAAATCAAACTAAACAACTTCATTTAACTTATCTGATAACACTTTATTTCTTATAACTAGCTTTCTACGCTAAATTGAAAACACAATTTTCAAAAATAGTCAAATTTTGACAGAAAAATTTAAAAACAACATAAATCGCTTCATTTGTTGTTTTCAGTTTAAAATAATGTATCGCACTTCGACACAAATCACATTTAAATTTCCAAAAATTGTCATAAATTTCCAAAAAAACGTCATAATTCGACTTGGAACTGTAGGATTTTTGGGAAATAAAAACTAAACTAAAGTAAGACTTGATTTGACTTATTTGATGACGCTTTATTTCTTTTACCTTTCTTTTTTATTTAATATTTCTACTAAAATTTTCAAAAATTGTCAGGATTTTGATTAAAAAAATAATTAAAACATCATAAAACACTTCATTAGATCACTCCAGTCTAAAATAATGTACCGCATTTGGCCCCAAATCACCTTTAAATTTCCAAAAATTGTCAAGAATTTTCAAAAAATTGTATTTACTCGCCATAAAACAAACCAAACAACTGATACAATTTATCAAATATTTTTTCATATTTTGTACCTTTCTTACATCCATAATTTTGAAACAAAATTCTCAAAAATTGTCAGAATTTTGACAAAAAAATATAAAAATAACTTAAAACGTTCATAACAAATATTTTAATTTAAAATAATGTAACGCACTTAGCCTCAACTCGTATTGAAATTTCCAAAAACTGTCAAAGATTTCCAAAAAATGACAACTTGTCATAGATATGCTGAATTCCCGCAGATATAAACTGCGTGATGTCTTCATTTTTTATAAAATCGTCTATTTCCCAAGTAAAGATACAAAAATGCCTTATTTTAGTTTAAAATAACTTTCAAAAATTGTCAAAAATTTGCAAAATTCATCATAAATCGCTTTAGAATCACCGGATTTTTGCCAGATAAAAACAGGTAGATTTGATTTAAGTTACCTGAGAACCCTTTATCTCTTAAACCTTGCTTTCTACGCAAAATTAAAAACAAAATATTCAAAAATTGTCAGAATTTTGACAACAGTATTTAGCGACAGCATAGAACGCATCCCTTAATTATTTTGAACATTAATAACGTGTCATACTTAACCCAAAATCGAAAATAAATTTACAAAAATTGTCAAAAATTTTCAAAAAACTGTTATAACTCGACTTGGAATCGGCGGATTTTAACAAAATAAAAACTGGTCGACTTGATTTAACTTAATAAAATCTTTAATAAAAATTTTGTCAAATTTTGACAATTTTTGGAAAAACAAAACTCAGTTCTACCCCAACATGTGACCCATCTTTCCACTCTGAAATCGTCTGGACAACACCCTCGTGTTACATTCCACTCGTTTCGGTTATTACCGCCCGCTAAAAACCCAAATTCTAGGTTAAGCACAACAAAACACCTCAATCTCGCCGTTTTTAATTATTTTCTTCAAGTAATAATTGACAATCGACTTAACAGAGCATATCAATACCGAAGAAATGCTTTTCTTCACTTAAAGAAAATCGAAACCGTTATTATTAACGCCGTCTAGATTTCGATTGACTTTCGCTAGATAATTATTTTTATCATGATCATTAAAACTGAAGAACATTGAAGCAGAAACAAGGAGAAAAAAAATTGTGTTCGGCACGCGCTTTTGTTCATTGAACGAAGACAAAAAAAAAACAGTTGAGAATCGATTCGGCAACCTGTTATTCCGCCAACTAGGATGAAAAATAACGAAATGTTGTTGCTATTAACAACGTGAATCAACAATCAAGTGTGCTATCGACTAAACAAAACACTAACGAATATACGAAGAATGACTATCGGAAATTTTAAAATGGACGAGACGAGAAAATATCGACTAATTGACGATAATCAATAACACAAATTGATAACTCTGATGTCATAATATTTGCTAATCAGTGAATAAGATGTTATTGAATTAGCTCTGTTAAAATAGAAAAAAAGTCAAAATTTGTGTCATTTTTTGACACTAAAAAATATTTTGTTGAATCATTTGATCTTTCACTCAAAGAATAACAAAAACTGGGAAAAAAATTTGATTAGAAATGTACATGAAAAATGGTAGAAAGTGGACAAACTTTCAAATAAAAAAAATTAAAAAAAAAAAAAATTACCTTGCCCATTTCGATGTCTATTTTCTCTGCGATCATCCATATCCCAAAATTCCATAATTCTAATCACTAACACATCACAATAACAAAAACAGAAAAAACAAAAAATTGTCACACACAAAAATTCAAAAAAAAAAAAATTCACAAATCAAATCATGTCATTTTCACTTCGCCAAAATAGTCAAATTTGAAATCACTTTTTGACAACAAACAAACCAAAACACACAACAATCTGTTGCAACAGTAACTGGATTATTTAATAAAATATTTAAGGAGTTAAACGATATTTAACCCCCACCGGTTACTAAGCAACGGATTTGGAGAAGGGAGAGAAGGGGGAGGAACGCTGCGATCGACTGACCCATACGTAAATTGGGCGTCTTTTTAGTGACCAATGATGACCAAGAGGAAAAATCGATCGATGCGTTGATTGGTTGAAGGGAAAATGGACGTCAAAATGGACGACCGACGTGAAAATTCGGTGGAAATTTTTGAAAATTGGGGCCTTAAGTGAGTTCGTGGCCCAGTGATAATGTCGGAATCGCGTGATGATGCTGAATAAATGCTCGTTGACAACTGCGTTTGGTCGATACGGAAGCGAAGATACCACAAGGGGGGAAGCAACCCCTGAACCCCCCGAAGAGAGAGGAAAAAATTATTTTAATGTAGAAAAATCGAACAACTTTCTAGATTAAAACGAAAAAAAATGAGAAAATTTTCATTCTCGTTAGTTGTTTCCCGGCTCGAAGGGCCACAGAGATTAAGCACAAATTACCCCTAAAGCCCTAAATCAGCCATAAGAACTCGAATTCAGCACATTTTCGTTCTCACTGTAAAAATAACTAATTTCGCCTTAACTTTAACAAAAATAAATCGTAGCAACCCTAAATATAATGTAAAAAAACTGTAATTTTACGCCCTAGTGCTATTAAAACTATTTTTTATTACTTTGGAAAGAAAAAAATACTAAAAAATGGTAAACTGGAAAAAAGAAAAGAAGAATTTTAAGCTTTTGAGAGACGTAGACAATAGTGAATTATAAAAAAAATATTTTTCGGCAATAAAAGTAACAATTTAGGGACAATTTAAGGGCAATAAAGTGTCAGATTTTTTGACTAGTTAATAAATTTTACTGACTAGGCATTAAAACAGTCATTTAATGACCCTCCAAGACTTATTAATCACAAAAAATCTTACAGTAATTTCAATTTTGACCTCAAATAATTTAAATAAGATAATTTATCGCAAAAAATTAGAGACCTTTTTACTAAAAGGGTTTTAAAAGACAGCAATAGGGTATTCTAAAAAATCTTTGTCGCTGTTAGACAGTAAAAAACACAATTTAGAGACAGTTTAAGCGCACTAAAGTGTTACGTTTAGTGACTAGTTAATAAATTTTACTGACTAGGCACTAAAACAGTCATTTAATAACGCTCTAAGACTTTCAACTGTTGCAAAAATTAATTAATAAAGTAGTAAATTAGTTATTAAAATCCAAAAATTCTTGAAATTTACAGTAATTACAATTTAGACCTTAATTTATTATGAAAAAAAAACAAACATGTCTGGAAAGAAGCTTTTAAAAAACAAAAATTAAATTTTTTTAAACTAGTCAAGGAAGTGATATTTTCCCCGGGCTGACGCTGTTGACCGCCTTTTTTCTTAGAAGTTCTCACAGAAAACCGTCGCTTTAGGTTCTTGAATTTTACACAAAAAAATTTAAAACATAACGACTACTTACACTTCTATTACAGGTATTGGTATATTGAAAATCCTGTCCCATATTAAAAAAAATAATAATAATTGTTTTTGTGTGATAAAGACATAACCGAAAAAACCTGCAAATTCTAGTCTGTCGTACATAAAAGATTGTTTACCACACGTGAGCTAAAAAGTATTACAACAATATTTAAGATTTTTAGACTTGTAATAATATGTAATAGTGCTGTAATAATGCTTTTACCGTACTAGTTGTGTAAATAACAGTTTCTGTAATATCTGAGTGTGCGCACCGAATTTAAATATTGTAATTACCATAATTACCCGTACTTGTCAAACTAAAAAAAATAATATTTTTTTGTAATTATTTGACATTATTCGTGTGTTTTTGCATATTCTTACTCGTTTTCTCTCACGGAATATTGTATTTTCATCCCTTTCTGGCATAAATCAGAAAAGTCTACTGTCAAAAGTGACATGTACAGGCAATAAAGTAAAAGAAAACTTTCAAAAATTGTCAAAATTGTAGCAAAATGATATAAAAACATCATAAAACGCTTCTTTTGATTATTCTAGTGCAGAAAAATGTGTCACACTTGTCCCCAAATCACATTTAAATTTCCAAAAATTGTCAAAAATTTCCAAAAATTGTCAAAAATTTCCAAAAATTGTCAAAAATTTCCAAAAAACGTCAAAATACAACTTATAACCGTCGGATTTTCCTAAAATAAAAACTAATTGACTTGATTTGACTTACCTGATAACCTCTTATTTCCTATACCGCAAAATAAAAATCAAAATTTTCAAAAATAGTCAAAATTTCAACAAAAAAAAAGATAAAAACAATATAAATCCCTTCAGTGGTTCATTTCAGTCTAAAATAATGTGCCACACTTGGCCCCAAATCGTATTTAAATTTCCAAAAATTGTCAAAAATTTCCAAAAAAACGTTATTACTCAAAATCAGGCCGTCAGATTTTCGTAAAATAAAAACTAATTGACTTGATTTGACTTAGCTGATAATTTCTTATTTTATATACCTTCTTTTTATGCGAAATGAAAAACAAAATTTTCAAAAATAGTCAAAACTTTAACAAAAAAATTTAAAAACCACATAAATCCCTTCATTGGTTCATTTCAGTCTAAAATAATATATCACACTTGGCCTCAAATCCCACTTAAATTTCCAAAAATTGTCAAAAATTTCCAAAAAATTTATATAACTCTACTTAAAATCGCCGGATTTTCACAAAACAAAAACTAAATAACTTAATTTAATTTATTTGACAACTCATAATCATAAAACTACTATTTGCCTTATATTCTCCTGAAACTTTAAACAAAAATCACAATAAATTTCCAAAAATTGTCAAAAATTTCCAAACAACGTCATAAAACAACTTAGAACCGTCAGATTTTCGGAAGCCAAATATTAATCGACTTGATTTGCCTTATTCTCACTCGTTTTCTCTCATTTGCACTCACAGAATATTGCAATTTCATTTCTTTTTGACATATATCGGTAAAAATCTATTGTCAAAACTGACATATCCGGGCAATAAAGTAACTTTATTACCTGTAATCTTAACAATAGACTTTCAATTTTATATTTTGACAATAACAAAAAATTCTGTAAAGAAATCTTTCATTTTTGTACACAAAACATTAACAAATGTCAAAATTGACAAACAAGGCAAGTTTACACGATTTTTCTTATCAAGACAACACAGTAGGCGTTGCAAATTTGAAATATTCATTTGTGATTGGTTGATCTCGATAATTAACCAATCAAAATTTAAAATACTCGTTTCTGATTCGTTCTAATTATTAAAATCAACCAATCAGTATTTCAAATTTGCAACGCCTACTAGTTTATGAGAAAAAAAATTCTGAGTTTTTTGTAGTTTATTACAAAAATTAATGGTATTTTTACGAAAAAAAAAAATCGAAAAACGCTTAAATACGAAAACAAAAAAAGGGAAAAGGGGAGGAAGACTTCCTCACCTGTCAAGGGTGTGTTTGATACCCTTTTTAAATCGTCAGTAAATAAGCACAAGCTGCATTTCATGCATGAACGAATCCAAAAATTATTTTGATACGGACCAGATCATAAAAAATACGTTAAACATGTCAACACAATTAAAAAAAAAAAAATAACAACACTGAACTACATAATAGAATTAAAACGTCACAAAATAATCAGAGAAATGTTCTGTTTTCAATTTTCGTTCTTATCAATAAATAACAAGCGATAAGAGTGAAATGTAGCTGTTTTTATAATTTTTTAATTGTTAATAACAAGTTAGACAACTCGAAATACACAATTTATAATAAATAAATATTTAATAAGATAAACAATTTCTTGTTGAGTTTGTGACCCTAAAAACTTGAGATTTTGGGTGAAAAATAGTAACGTCCTGTTACTTCCGGTCGTAAATTCCCGATTTCCGGTCAAAAGTCCCTCAATTAGGGTCCAGAGACGTCCCATCTCTTATTATATCAACAATACAATAGCCGATCTCCTCCCCCCTCAATTACCACTAATTCAATTGAATTTAATCTAATTTGTTAACAATGAGCCAAAGTGCCCCCCGAAGACTCCTTATTTACTAAATTATCATTGCGCCCCCCTTTTATACACTCACCTAAAATCGCCTGTAGAGCTAAATCGGCCGATAACGCGTCCATTTTCTCCCAGAATGATCACTAGAAATCGATCATTTTTTAAAATTTTGATGTGTTATCACAATTTTCACATCACTAGAGGAAAAATCGGACAATTTTTCAAACTTTTCACAGAGTCAAAAACAAGACACGTTCTTTGACATTTGACAGGTGTCAATAACAAGTAGCTTGTCACGGGATTGAATACAACCAATCAGGAACGAGATTGAGTGACTTAAGTCATTTGGAACGCTGTGATTGGCCCAAAACTGACTTAAGTTAAGCAAGGTTGAATGAAGTAGCAGGTCGACAAACAAAACAACACTAAAAACGAAAAAAACCTAAAATATTTTTCTTTTTAATTAATTATTTAATAATTAGCGATTTTACAAATAAAAAATTCAAATTTAACGTATTACAGGTCTCTGTAATGTCAATTTAGTACGTGTCGTTGTTTGTAGATGGCGCTGTTTCAATTTCATTCACAAAACAGCTGAATCGATCGTATACAGCGTGTTCTGAAAATAATTGTTAATTCGCAATATACTCTCTGTGTGACAGTTTCAAAGATTTTGGACCTGCTGTATATTAGATTGACCTAGAGACAGCTGTTTACGATCTTGCAATAATGGCCGACAAGTCTTGCCCTAGTCGTGTTTTAAAAATGTTTGAAAAGAAAACTGATTTTTCCCCAATTTAAACCTCAAAATGTTGGAAAATCTCGTGTGCTATGATTGGAAAAACATCAACAACGTGATTGTTACCAACATTTGGTATGTCTGCTCTAATAAATAAACAAAAAACCCTAATATAAACAAAAGTGGAGTTTTGGGGCCTTCTATGACAAATCGAGACAACAATTGGAAAATTTATGTGAGTCATTTTGGGAAAAACTCGGGATCAATAATTGACATGACCCAATTTTCTATAATAACAATTTCCGTGTTTTTATTTATTTTACCAAAAGTAGGGGGTTTTTGGTTTACAGCTCGGAGGGTTGGTATTAACCTAACCTAAAAAGTTCAAATTTTCAAGTGAAAAAAAGGTTTTGTCACTAACCAATATTTGATTGCCGTAATGTTTATATATTTTTGTCGGAGTAGGGTTTTTTATGCTTAGGGATTTGTGGATTGGTGTTAAAACATTCAAATTTTTAGGTTATAAATCATTTTTTTATTATTTTGTCACCAACAAACAGCTACAAAATCCCCCCAAAATGTTTATTATTTGCGAAACTAGGGTTTTCATGCTTAGCGATTTGTGTGTTGGTACTAACTTAACCAAAAAAATTAAAATTTTTATATTTAAAAAAAAATGTTTGAAAAACTCGAAATAACAAACAAATGGAGACAATAATGCATTTCTTTGGTTTGTTTATTTATTTTTTCAAAAACAAAGAACTGTTTTTGGTTTATTTAACTATTTTTTAAGAGACAAGGTTTTTTTTTATTTTTCGGTTTGTAGGAAAAATATTTTTTTAATTTTTTTTTATTATATTGTCACCAACAAACAGTCACAAAATTCCCTAAAATGTTTATTATTTGCGATGCTAGGGTTTTTATGCTTGGAGATTTATGAGTTGGCACTAACCTAACCTACAAAATTGAAATTTTTTTTATTTTTTTTAAATGTTTATAAAGAAATTGAAATAACAAAGAAATGGACATAATTCATTTCATTGTTTTGTTTATTTATTTTTTCGAAAACAAAGCATTTTTTTCGTTTATTTATACATTATTGAAAAACTAGGGTTTTCTATTATGTTTGTAGGTTGGTATTAATCTAACCTAAAAAATTTAAATTTGAAATAAATATATGAAAAACTTGAAATAAATAAAAAATAAATTTTCAGGTTAGAAATTATTGTTTTTATCTCCGTTTTTTTATTATTTTGTCACCAACCTACAGTGACAAAATTCCCCAAAAGTTTCTTTAATTTCGTGAAACTAGTTTTTTTTATGTTCACGTGTTTGTGGGTTGGTACTAATCTAACTTAAAAAATTCAAATTTTAGGTAAAAAATGGGCGATGAAGCAAACGAAATAAAAAAAGAACGCAATTTCCCGACTTTAGAACTAACCGAATTGACGACTTCGCCCCACCCCATTCTAGAAATCCAATCCCCTAAGACCCCCACGTTGTCTCGAAAACTAAAAGCTGTGAGCCTCGACTCTGACCCCCCAACGCAATCGACAAGTCTTGAAGTCTCTCGGGATGTCTTCTCCATGCCTAACACCCCCAAAAGACAAGTCAAACACAAGCTCTCTTGCGAATTCGACGAGGGACATAAGACAACCCTCGCCCCCAGTTTCAACTCAAACCTGAAGAAATTCGCTTCAAATAACAGCATTTCAGGCTCGCAAACCCTCAAGACTCTCCCTGAAATCATGACATTGCAGGACTTTTCTGACACTCGGACTGAACCGGTGAGGGTCAAGGCTAAAGGGCTGCTGGAACGTCGGGGCTCTAATGCGAGCCTCACTATCGATTTGGGCTCCAATTCGAGTATAGCAGACCGGCCGTCTTTTGTCCGTCTCAACGCTGCTAAGAGTGTCTCGAATTTGAATCTCTCGACTTTCGGCTCGGCTGATAAATGCGCATGCGCAATGATTGACAAAAAGGTGGCAGAAAGACGGAAATCGCAGGAGGCGTGTGGCAATTGCATTATTTATGAATCTGTACCAAGTAAAGCCAACGGTTGCAAAACGAATAAATGTGGGGCGATTGTTAAACGTTGCAACTGCTCATCTATTAAATGTCGCAGAAAATCACTCTCGAATGAGAATCTCTACGTGCCCCCGTGTGGTTTCTGTCAGAAAGGGGCGTACAAAGACTGCACTACTAAGCACTGCAAGGGGTACAGAAAAGCGTACTATCCAAGACAGCCAGATCTAGACGCCTCGCAGCTACTTTCAGAAGACTTCAAAATGCATCTAGAGAATGTTCAGTATTTACAGACAGCCGGGAGCGTGCTTTCAGTGACTGACCTGAAGATGGCATGCGAGGTATAACACACACGCAAAATTTCAGCCGAATCTATCAACCCAAATGTCAAAATGTTGGCAGGTCACGTGATAATTTCTGAAAAAAATGCTCGAATTGTCATGTGTGACTCATAAAAGAGACAACTATGTGATTATTTTTGCGTTTGCACTCTCCATCTGTCAAAATGTTGACAGATCACGTGATAGTTTTCGGAAAAATTACTCCCATTGTTATATCTGACTCAAAAAAAAACATTCGTGTAATTATTTTCGGTTTTGCACTCTTTATCTGTCAATTTTTTGACAGGTCACGTGACACCTTTTTAAAAAAGTCTTCTTTTTGAGACCTCTATGTGATAAAAGACACAATCATGTAATTATTTTCAGTTTTGCACTGTCCATCTGTCAAAATTTTGACAGGTCACGTGATACTTTTAGAAAAAATTGCCCGCATTGCTATCTCTGATTCACAAAAAAGACAACTGTGTAATTATTTTTGATTTTGCATTCTTCATCTGACATATTTTTGAGAGGTCATGTAGTAACAAATCTTTAAAAAAATGTTTTTTATAACTTGTGTCATGTAATAATTTCATAAAAAATTGTTCTCATTGCTACTTATACGTCATAAAAGAAATAAATATGTGATTATTTATGTTTTTTAACTGCCAAACTGTCAAATTTTTGACAGGTCACGTGATAATTTTCGAAAAAATTGATCGGATTGTCATGTCTAACCCATAAAAAAGACAATTGTGTTATTATTTTTGGTTTTGCGCTCTTAATGTGTAAAATTTTTGGGACATATTCTTCAAAAAAAAATGTTTTTACAGCTTGTGTCACGTAATAATTTCATCCGAAATTGTTCTCATTGTTATTTATACGTCATAAAAGAGACAAATATGTGATTACTTTTGTTTTTTAACTCACAAACTGTCAAATTTTTGACAGGTCATGTAACAGTTTTTTAAAAAAGTGATTATCTTGAGACCTCCGTGTAATGTAAGACACAATCATGTAATTATTTTCAGTTTTACTTTCTCAAACTGTCAAACTTTTGACAGGTGACATGACCATTTCTTAAAAAAAAATCGTGGAACGTTATTGGTGTACTACCAGAGTGACAGATTAGTGTTTATTTTTATTTTTTAACTTACGAATTGTCAAATTTTTGACAGTTGACACTTCCGAATAGGTCCGATACTAGCCCAAATTTTTTTATAGGTGTCACGTGTGCCGAAACTACATTCAGAATTCTGGGAAGTCCCTTTAAACCTGCAGGAAAAGTGTTACGTTTCTGGTAGTCAGAGCCGTAACCGTTACAAAGGTGTCCTACCGAATGAACACAGTCGGGTGCACTTACCAGGACCCCAAAGTTACATCCACGCCAACTACATAAAGGTATTCGTGTGTTTTCGTATCACTTCGTTTCAATTCGGCTTTTTTAAGGGTCCGGATTACACCGAAACTGCTTATATAGCAACTCAAGGTCCAATGGCACACACCTGTCATGATTTTTGGGAGATGATTTGGCACACAAACGTGAGTATTAAGCTCCTCCTCTTGAATCACATGACATGAATCTTGTTGTTTGATTAGTGTATTCGTATCGTGATGTTGACCGGTCTGGTAGAAAAGGGGCGGAGCAAATGCGAACTATACTTTCCATTGGGTAAAAAGGATCAATCAGCTGCGAAATTTTTTATTACGTCAAAACGAGACGGGAACGTGATAAATTCACTTTTGACCGTTCTAACCTACAAACTGAAGAAGAAACATTCAAATTTGAAGAATTAAATCAAGTCGATTACGGCCAATTCACAATAAAATACATCAAAGAAGAGAATCTCGACGAATGTGTAATACGTCACCTGGAAATTACAAATAATGACAAAAAAGAATTGCGTTCACTCCGCCATTACTGGTTTCCCAACTGGCAAGATCACAAAATGGCGAATCCTGAGCAGTTATTAAAGATGGCCTTGCATTTGTTAAATGACAATAACAAAAGCGAAACACCGGTTAAAACCGAAAAACCAAAAATGAAACCAATGAGACGAGAGAGACGAAGATCAAGTGATGCCGGCCCTAAAGCTCCACCCATTGTTGTACATTGCAGTGCTGGGATTGGACGAACCGGTTGCTTTCTTGCGATACTCAACGGTATTCAACAGTTGAAAACCAACTTCAATGTTGATGTTTTAGCCATTTTGTGCTCTCTAAGGCTCAATCGAGGCGGAATGGTACAAACAGCTGAACAATACGAGCTGATACACCGTGTTTTGAATCTCTATGTTGACATGATCTAAATCAAAAATTTTAAAAGCGACATTCCATTTGACGTGTCGCTGATTTTAGAGGTAGTTAGATGCGACGTTTCGAACGTTACGTACTTCTTCAGGACACAATATCTAAAAATCCATGATAATCATTTGTATAGAAAACAGATTGATTCAAAAGAATCGAGTGAAATTTTAACCTGAAATTATTTCATGACATCTCAAGCTTTTCATAGGTCACATGACAATTTCTTTTAGTTAATACAAAAAAGTAATCTAGCACATTGGTTTTCTATGGGAGAAAAATGAAAATATTCTATAATTATTGTTTTCTATGGGAGTTAAAATGTCACTATACCGGCTGTTCCGAAATCTGTTATACAGGCTGTTCCAAAACAAGAAGTACAACAAAAATTCCATAAAACATTTAAAATATGACAAAAAAACGTTTGTATTTCAGGTTAAAATATATCTCGACCTTTTGAATCACCTGATATATGTGATAATTTCTAGATCTAAGCGGTTTATGTGTACATATTGTTCGTTTTTTTTATTATTTTATTTTGTTGTGTTGCGTCTACTGTTTTAAATATTTATTATATTTGACTGGTTGTCATGACAATTTTTCCGGTTGTCATAGCAACGAAACTAATCGACAATTTTTCTGAGATTATGACGTAACTTGAAGTTAAGTCAAAAACTGTATTTTTAGCCGTCGATAGCCTTTATTGAACAGAAATTACAATGCCATTTTTAAATTCCTAGCAATATTTTTTAGGTTAAGTTCATCTCATCGCACAATTGTGATTTATCAAGTTGGCACTATTGTCACACAAAATTTCTTGTCATATGTCATCCGTACAGTAGTGCCAATTTGAATTCAAGTAAAAGAGTGATTTTTTTACCACTTTGAAAAAACAAAAAAACGAAACTTTCTTAGCATTTTTGATGAATGTTGTCTGTTCAATTTTACTAACATATACAGGGGTGTTCACATACACACCTAGTATACGTGTAACCTCTCCCAGTACAAATTCAATTTTTGTTTGTCGGTGTTTTTTCATTTTAATAATTAGGAGTGTTACTATGTCTATAGATTAAAATAAAAAAAAGATTGTGCCATAATAAATGTGGCAAAATGGCACAATTATGACAAAACAACTCTAAACACCAAATATCAGACTAATTTGTAAATTAATGTGTCAAAAAATTATATAAGAACAATCAAAACGTGTTTCAACTTAGACCTAGTCATGCAGTTCTGCCAATTCCTTTTGCAACTTAAACTGTTGCTTCAACAAAACATCAGTTTGAACTTCAAAATCTTTTAAAATTTTTGTAAATGCCCCTTTATCAAAATCTTCATCTTTAGCTTGTTGAATTTGTTCCTGTTTAGCTAACAGAACTTTATTATAAACTTCCAAAACCTGTAATAAAAAAGTCACGTCAAATTTTACAAATGTGTTGGCCAACCTGGCTGTCAACTTTATCCAACGCTGCCTTAATTTCTTGCCGTTTTAAATCTTTAACAACAATAGATTTCAAACGTTTCAATTCTTCAACATTAAATTCATTAACTGTTTGTAATTCTTGTTGACATTTTTTAATTTCTTGTAAAATCTCATCATCAGGCATTGTTTTTGATAAATCTTCAACACTTAAAAGTCCCTGTTCTACTAGATCTTTTTTAAGTCGTCTGTCCATACAGATGGCAGCCCTGGGACCACCACCAGCTGACTTGATTATATTTAAATCAGATGCTTAAAAAAATTTGTTATTACAGTGATAAATACTCAAACAGTAAAGACAGTTACGTTTTAATTTCCCAGTGACACCAGGAAATGACGTCATGACTTTTTCCTCAATCAGAGCAGCCAATAAACGTTGAGTTTTCGGGTTTGAGAATGTGTCGACCATTCTGATTGGTTTCAAACTTATAAACAGTTTAAAATAACGGATTTTTTACTTACGCACTCAATCCGTTTTTCTTTAAATCAACTCCTACAGTTTTAGAACCTAAACCTAATTCTTGTTCAACTCCTGTAGCATTATCATTCCATTCATTTGCATAATAGTCACCTAATTCTGGTATTTTAACATCAATTTCTTGGGAACATTCCTCAATTAATTTATCAAGAAACTAAAAATTTGTTTTTTTAGGAAAAAAATCAAGTTTTTAGGGGTTAATACCATTGAATGTGAGTTATTTATAGCCGCACAGTAAGGCTCTACTGTAGCCCAAAACTTATCTGATGTGTCATTTTTCGGGAGATTAATTTTAGGCATTTCATGTCTTAGGGGTAAATCCCCAACAAGATTACCAACTGGAAGTGGATAGTGTCGTTTTATAGGCCTTGTTCCGTTCTTAAAATCTCGATATTTTGTTTTATCATCAGGTCTTTTGCGTTTTAGGGAGCCTTTATCGTAGGATTTTCCCTTTTTGTCACGTCTTTCTTCAACTTGATCAATTGACTCAATTTCGCCTCGTAAAAACCGATTTCGGATTGCACAAGTCGCAATTAACTTCTCGAGGTCAAATTGGAGTTGGTCTAGGTCGTCCATGTTGACACCATCGTCTTCAGTGCGCCCCAAAACTGTGAAAACCAGAGGGGTGAAGAAGGGTGTTAAAAGTGAGGTTAGGTGACTTACTGGCTGCATAACGGGGTAAAAGCTTAGTGTTGTCGGCTTGACGGATTAGGGGCACACTGTTAATGAAGGTTTCAGCATCGCTGGTTGAAGAATCATGACGGGAGGAACTTGCAATGTCTTTGACTTTGCCCCCACGGGGGGAACCTTTTTGCATTTGGTGACGCTTAGGGTTGTTCATTGGAAATAATTGGAGTTAACTGTTGATTAAAAAAAAAACTTAAATAATGATAATTAATGGGTTGTTTGAGTCATTTTCAGTTATTTTGTTTATGTTGTTGACACTTCTGACAAAAAATGACAGATATGATATATAGGAAACTGCAATTTGTAGTTCTGGTGTGGCGCCATCTAGTATGCGTTAAAGCAGTTTAATTTTATTTTATTGGGCTTTTTATACTTTTTTTCTATTAAAACAATGCATTTTGTAATAAATAACCTAAACAAAACAAAAAATAATAAATATGAATTATATTAAATTACTTCTAATCTCTAATATAATATATTTTTAGTGAATAAATTTACAGGAATCTGTAATTCTGTTTAAATTTTTGTGCATGTTTTATTCAATAATAATATTGTTTTTTACTAACCCAATAATTAATTTTATTTAAACAAATTAGCTTAAACATTGTTATAAAGAGGTCATAAATCTCTTGTCGACATTTTACGCAAGCACAAAAAAAAGTGTTTACATTATCTAAAGCCTTATGGGCTGATTTCAAGTTGAGATAATACTGGTAATATCTTCGTTTCCATGGAAAATTAATAAAATTTGTTGTTGTGATTGGTTGTTGCCATGGAAAAGTATTAAAATTTGCGATACTACCGGTATTATCTCAACTTGAAGTCAGCCCATTAGTTTACATACAGAATGTACCAATTTTATTTATACATGATTTCAGTCCAATTGTTACAAAACCACTTCTGAAATTTATTTTTCAAACTCTCCAAAATCTTGAAAAAATATGTCAAAAACAAATCGAACACTGAAACAATTTTAAATTTTCCCGCATTTTTATTTTAATAATTATTAATTTACATAAAACAGTTGAAAGAAATTTAGTTTTGACTACATTTTTAAATAGACTTTGAAGTGCACTTTATGCCACCTTCAATAATAATTTAAATATCGTTCGCTAAATAAGCGAAAAAAATCTCTAAATTTATTCTGTGATTACAACGCATTTTGAAACAGATAACGTAAACGAGACAATAAATTATAAAGATAAAATTAAATTGTGTCTGTATGTACCTAAAATACACCGTAATCAATAATTAGTAATTACACATAGATAAAGATAGGGTAGATACGTGAGAAAGTTCTTGAATTTACCTGTCACTGCATCTACCGAAAGATAAAAGATAAGAGGTTTGTTCCAACAAATTCGGAACAAATAAAAATAGTTTACTTTTTTTTGACACGTTTGATTAAAAATAAAAACAGATTTTAATCATCATTAATTAACCAGTTTGCCAATGCCAAAGCCCGATGGTTAAGACTGAGGAGCTAAAGAATTATCATTAATCTTATAAAATATTTTTATTTATTTATTCCGGTTTAATATTGTTGTGTCATCGACTTAAATCAGTCAAAATTGTAAACCAAAACATCAAAACAATTATTTCCTAATTGAGAAATTCAATTTTATTTTTAACAAAGGTACGTACAGACCGTTCATTATTTATTTAGATCAGTTCTTGCTATGAAATTTGGTTTGACAGATTTTTATTGTTTTTGATAGTATCAACACTTTATTCGATTGAACTTTCAAACGCGTCAAGAATAAAACATTCATTATTGATCGTATTTTTGAAATGAGTTTAAATTGAGGAAGAATGAAACTAGAGGTAGAAGAAAAAGATATATGAAAGTTATTATAAATGTTTGTTGATAAGTGCAGAATAATTTATAGTCAGAGGATTATTGGTGGCATAAATAAACGACAAGATACCAGGCGCTATCTCCAAATTCTGAAGTTGACAGATTAAGAAATTGTTGTAAAATATTCTTTGGGTCGGTGGGTCTTTTGCAGTTGACCGTAATTACAAGATTATTAGTGTGTATTGAGATCTGTTGTAAAGGGACTGTGTACTAATAAATTCCTGCATAAGTCAGTGACAGTTTCTAATATCTTTTCCCTTTACTATAACTTCACCGTACAAATAATTTTTTTACTTATCAATTGATATCTTTTTAAATCTTTTTATCACAGAAATAAAATAAAGAATATTATGAGATTGTTGTTTACAGTTATAAAGATTATTATTAATTTGTATATTATCTTATCGCTTTTATATGTTTTTGTTCCTGTCTAATTTGTAGATCCGAAAAAAAAGATAAGAACCCTCCGATGCGTCAGAAAATTCAGAAATATTATTCTTTATTAACTTTCATCTTTCATTAAAAACAAAAGTATATTAAAATAATTGTTAATGAAATATTTAAACAGTTGCTTTATACTGGAAATTGAGAAGAGTGTTTGAACTCTTATTTTTAAGCATCTTTTATTATAGGATCCAAAATATCGTTTTATAAAATTTGTTATAATACATTCAATTCTCTACAATTTTTTTCTATAAAATATTTTGTTGTAGGTTTAACCGTTTAATTTTTCGGGAGATTAATTTTAGGCATTTCATGTCTTAGGGGTAAATCCCCAACAAGATTACCAACTGAAAGTGGATAGTGGGGTTTTATAGGCCTTGTTTCGTTCTTAAAATCCCGATATTTTGTTTTATCATCTGATTTTTTACGTTTTAGGGAGCCTTTATCGTAGGATTTTCCCTTTTTGTCACGTCTTTCTTCAACTTGATCAATTGACTCAATTTCGCCTCGTAAAAACCGATTTCGGAATGCACAAGTTGCAATTAACTTCTCGAAGTCAAGTTGGAGTTGGTCTAGGTCGTCCATGTTGACACCAACGTCTTCAGTGCGCCCCAAAACTGTGAAAACCAGAGAAGTGAAGAAGGGTGTTAAAAGTAAGATTAAGTGACTTACTGGCTGCATAATGGGGTAAAAGTTTGGTGTTGTCGGATTGATTGCCAGATTATAAGGGGAGTAAGGGGACACTGTTAATGAAGGTTTTGGCATCGCTTGCATCGGAGGAACTTGCAATGTCTTTAACATTGCCCCCACGGGGGGAACCTTTTTGCATTTGGTGACGCTTAGGATTGTTCATTGGAAGTAATTTGAGTTTACTTGAGAGATTTTCTTGAATATTTGAGAGAAAAACTTAAATAATGATAACTAGTTACTCTAATGATAACTAATGGGTTGTTTGAGTCATTTTCTGTTACTTTCTTTTATAATGTTGTTGAATGGTGGGCAATACTTGAACAGAAATACTAGTAAACAATCTTCTGTTCTGCAGTAACATCCATAATTCGAATCAAATTTAAATTTTACTTTGACAGCAAAATGACATTTATCAAGTGAATTAATTTAGGCGCTACGTTTTTAGAATTTTTATTTTTCATAGCAATCTCTGACCAAAAATTATAATAATCATATAGTACTTTCTTTCTGTTAAAGTAAAATATTTTGAAACAGATAACGTGAACGACTCTATTGAAAAATAAAAGATAAGAATCTTTTTGAAACGTTTGATTAATAACATTTTACAATTTATAATTTGATACCCTTATCAACAATGACAACTTAATTTAATAATAAAGAGTAATGCTCGAACAATGACACCTAATCAATAAGTATTTAAGTAAGTATTAGCCATTGTTCTTAGCCATTAATAAATTTTTGTAAGAGTTACAAGACTTTAAACTTAGTTAAAATTTTAGGGAGTTCCATTTCAATTGTTGAGCACTTTATAATTTGATAGCAACAAAAATTTAAAAACAAAGATGTATTAATGTAAATTTAAACCAAACAAACACAACCCTCTCGGAGTTATTATGTGATTGTATAAAATACATTACAGTAATCATTTTTTTAAAATTGTTTTCAAAATCACGAATTTTAACTTATTGAAATCAAACTTATTTAGTTCATAAAATGAATGTTGGGGCCAGTACTGTTTTTCCACAATTATTATGATATAATAAATTAGCAGGCTTACTTAATATAACAGTTATTACAAATCCATACAGTTAATTATATACTGTTATTTAAAATATAAGTTTTGTTTTCTAAAAATGGATGAAACAGTTTTTTTTATTATAAAATGCAATTCGATGTTTTTCGTTTTAATATTTTATTTAAAATAATTTTATACAAAGACCTAAGGAATTATCAGGAATATTATACAATATGCTTATTTATTTGTTTCAGTGTTTATCGTATTGTGTTATCGGCTCAAATCAGTCAAAATTGTGAGCCGTTTATTTGATTGGAATTTTTAGTCTAAACTAGTTTATATACTCATATCTGATAAAGAAGAAACATAAACACTCTCAGAAACGTCGGTAAATTATCAAAAATATTGTCTTTTATTAAACTTTATCTCTTATTAAAAACAAAAGTATATATCTCATAATATGCTTTGTACTGGAATATGAAAAGGGTTTTTAAACTCTTATTGTAAATCTAAAATATCGCTTTATAGACTTTTTTATAATAAATCAAATTCTCTACAAGTTTTTTTTATAATATTTTGTTATAGCTGTAACCATTTGCGCAGCATTTTAAAATAAAGCCAGCGCTACGGACATTTTAAAATTTCAATGCATTTTTTGAATATGTTTCAGTAATTTTTCTGTTAAACTTTTTATACAAAAAAAGTTTTTTCTTTGTGATATTACAATGCTGTTATCCAGGCTTCATCTTAGTTCACATTTGGCCAAATTTTAAAGACTGCATATTGTATAACATTTGATTAACTGCAGAACAATTTGCATCAAACTTCTAAGATAACTTAACAAACTTTTAAACAAACAAACATCTGTTGACATCAGCACCTGTTTGGTTTTGCCAATGCAAGATTAGAGATAGCGTAAATTGTAATAAATAATAATGCTAATAGTTCAAATAGAAGAATTTTCTAAATAGATTTAGAATTTAAGTCAGTATTTCTATTTCTCATGAAAAAACTACCGATTGGTTGTTTTAAAATTTGAAGGTAAATGACACAATATAAAGGAGAATTGAAGTTGGAGTTTAAGTTGAGGGTCTAAAATAAAATGGTTATGATGATAGTAAAATACAGTGGCGTAGTGAGCAGCGTTTCATGGGTTTGGTGGAACACGGGCCCGAGCCTCGAAGGGGTCCGAATAGATCCCTTTTCGGTATCTAAAATTTGGATTTCGGTTTTATATTTAAGGACTTTAAAAATATTCTTTATATTTTTATTTTATTTATGTATTGAGGGCATAATCAAAGAAATTACAGTACGAGAAAATGTTAAAAGCCTGACGAGAAACGTCGTATTACGGGACCGTCCCCAATTTACTACTGTGTTTAAATGAAGATGAAGTAATAATTAATAAATGAGTTAGTTAAATACAAACTAATTCATTTTGTGTTTACCATCATTCTCTTACATTTTCCTTACATTATTTGTTTCAACATAAGGATCACAACAAAAACAAACGACATAAATTTTTTTGTTATAAAGCCTTAATCGACAAAAATTAATAAAAAATGTATTTTAATCTACTTCATTTTATTCTTGGTAACCAACTAAATTTTATTTGAAAAATTTAATCAACTAAAACAAATCTTATGAATTATATACTCTTAATATTTATCGCAGCATAATACAGTGTAAATAAATTTTAAATGTTTTGTTTTAATGTATAATTATCATGATTTTTACATTGAGTTTATTCTTTTTTCCTAACCAAGCTGACGCTTCTGGGTGCGCCACTGACTGTGGTACTTTAAATGTCCTCCTGTTATTGTCTCCATGACAACGTTAGGCTTTTATTATAGGGAATTAAATTTAGAGAACTAATATTTGCATCATAATAGTTAAAAAAAAACAAGTATTTTATCAAATAACTACTATCTAAAAAAGATCAAATTGATAACAAACCACCACATATATACAACAACATTATCTTTCCTGATAATTTAGTTGTTGCTGTGAATTCAAGTGAAACTTTTAGATTTTAATCTAAAATGAGTGAAATAATTTGTCATTTTATCATTTTAATAATAATATTAATTATTGTTATAATTTCACTAAGTAATGGTGAAGTCATTAAACTTGAAAATAACACTTACATTCACTGCATCGATGATGATTTTTATAACAAAGAAGCCCTTTTCGTTTCCCCACCACTTAAAGAAATACAAACATTGCAGAATAATCTTATATGGGAATACAATATTGTCAACGATTGGAATTTGGTAAATGGTAGTGCCTTAGGGATAGCCCCAATTACAGATAAAAGATGGAATGGTTAGTATAATCTACAAAATATTTAAAATTTTAATGTGCTAGAAGTATTATTTTAAATTATTATTATTTATTTCATTTTGACTAAATTTACGTACCGCTCTAGAAGAGTAAGTAGTGCTTACCGTCAAGTTATCGTAAGCAACAATTAAACGAAAATTCTGACAGATCTCGCAAAACTACTTTTGGAAGAAACAGTAAAACAAAAGAAGGTCCTGAAAATGCAAAAAGAAGTCTGAAATAACAAAAAAGATTTTAAAAGAGCTGGATAAACGGCCTTTGGAAGAAAAAGAATATGAGGTATGTTGAAAGGAACAAATTGAAAGACGTCACTTAGAACATAAAAAACAACAAAGAAGGTTCTGGAAACGCAAGAGACAATTTTGGAAAAACAAAAAATGATTTTAAAAAAACCTGCAAAACGGTGTTTAGAAGAAAAAAATATATAAGCAACGAGAATTAAAAAAACAAAAAAAAAAAATATCTGGAACAAGTTAAAAACTGTCGGTTAGAAAATAAAGAACCACGTAAAAGGTTTTGGAAGTGCAACAAATAATTCTAGAAGAACAAAATACGATTCTAAAAGATCTTAAATAACAACGATTGAAAAGAAAAAAAGAAAAAAAAAACTAAAGAAAATGCTGAAAGACAAAAAAAAGTATATTTAAAAAAAACTACAATTAAAAATAAAAAAAATAAAAAACTTTTAGAAATTTTCGAAGAACTACCACTAGAAAAACAGGAAAATATCTTCGAAAAATTTGTCACTTTGCAACATGCTTTTTAGAGGGACGTCACCAGAAGTGAAAAATGATTTTAAGAAATATTTAGAAGTTTAAGAAAATTTGAATAGGAAGGTCGATAAAATAAACATTAAAGTTAACGAAAATCTAAAAAAGACTAATAAATAAAAGGAAACAAGAATAAAAGAAAATATCGACAAAAAGGTTAATGAGATAAAAACAAAAATTAAGAAACTGAAAGTAGGGCAAATTATTAGGAACAAACTAGTATTACAACAAATGAAATTTCCGATATTTGACGGTTAATCTTCGGGACCAATGTATAGAAAACAATGAAAAGCGACAGCGGGAATCAACAGATAGAATAAAAAAGAAACACTAACATAATAAATAAATAAAATTAATTAAGTAAATTAATTATTCGTATTCAAAAACCATATTTAATTAATTTTAAATAAACTTACTTACCGTTCTAAACCGTTTTTGAACCGTAAGTACTGCTTACTCGAATTATACTTCGATGAGTTTGTGTTAGTAATAAGTAAGTAAATAACACTTACTGTCTTAGAAACAGATGAGATAAATAATTGAATAGAGTTTAAATGCTAAAAAAAATCTCAATATTTTTTTTCTCAAAAAAGTAATCCAAAAATGTACCTATTACATATTTGTTATTGTGATATAAATATATATAAATATAAATATATGAAAACTTTTTAAAACAATGAAAAATAAACCACCATGATCAAAATCTTAGAGGTATCAAGTTTTAAAACTTACATATTATGGATTTACCTACAGTTACAATAGTTGTTAGAACAATAGTACCCATATGACAGTAATTGATCTTGTTAAGCTTAAACGTCAATAATTTTTGTATCAGTAATTGTAAAATATAGTCATTAGTTTTTAGTTTTTAAATAATAATAATAATAAATATTTTTTTAGATATTCCTTTGAATAAAAATAATTATACCCATTTCAATTTAAATACATCAGTATCTTTTTCTGTGTACTCTCCAAATGGGTTGGAAATATTTGTATATAATTATGATTATCCATTATCTTATGATAAATATAATGATGAAGAAAGCAAGTGGTACCATTATACGGTTTTATCAAAAAATGGCACTGCATATTTATTTGAAAATAATAAAATTGTCGCCCAAGACAATTTCGTACCTACAAACGTCGTTTTCAGAAATTTAAATAAAAAATTTTACTTTAAAAAACAAGACCGTAAGTTTTGGTGGTCAAATAAAGCAACAGAAAACAAGGAACCAAGTACAGTAATAATACCACCAACTGGAAAATCTTGTTTAACATTATATACATCTTTATGTGAAGAATGTTATTTAGAAGTGATTTACAATAATGAGAAAACAACAATCACATCAATAAATCAACAAGATAATGTAATGATGTCTTGGCAAATGCAACAACTAGAAATAAATTCATATAAAGAAAATACATTAAAAATTTATAGAAAAATAAATACTAGTAATTCTACAGGACATTGGGCACTAGATTTCAGTGTATGTGATTCAAATAATACCGGTAATTATTTCATTTTTCAATACTTACCAATTACTTAATACTATAATCTTTTTAATTTTTTTAGTTACATATAAAAAAGAAGAAAAATCGGTAAATTATACATGTAATACCCTTAATATCGATTTCAATAAAAGAGCAAAAAGAAGTTCATCAAATCAAGAGAAACTATGTCCTGCTGGAAAATTAGGGAGAAATTGTGATATAAGTTGTGAAAATATTCTCAATTCAAATTTTCGATATTGTAATAAACATAAGATTTGCAAAGAAAATACTGATTGCAACTGCGCTTGGGGCTATAATGGACAGTTTTGTAATAATTGTAAGATATTTTGTATTAAAGTAGTTGTGTTACAACTATTATTTTTAGTGTGTGAGGAAGGTAAATGGGGATTATCTTGTAAAGAAGAGTGTAAAGGTTGTACGTCATGTGATAAACATACTGGACAATGTAAGACAATTAACAATTTAGTAGTAACAAGTGTTGTACTAGCAGTACTAGTAGGAGTAATATCACTAATAATAAAACTAACACTAAAAAGACGACAAAAAACAGAACAAAATACACCCGAAACTAAACGTTTAAACTTATAAGTATAATTGTGAACGAAACGTTTGTATTAAGTATTTTTGAAAATTGCCAATTTTGGGATATATTAAAAAAGAATTTTTCTAAGATAAACAGGGGCATATACGAATATTTTATGTACAATACTCACAATCGAATTCTCGTTAAAATGGTACTTAGACTAGGTTTTATACTCAGTAACATTAGAAGTAATACACCCAGAAGAAATAATAAAAATAAAACGCGCTTCGGGCGTTTGAAATCCGATACGCTTTGAATCCGGGTAATTTTCTCTCTTTCCCGCCAGAAAATTGATAGTTTTAGAGTCGGCCAATAAAAATAACTGATATACTTTTTCAATTGTATATCAGTTATTTTTGTTGGCCTATTTTAGAATTGTCAATTTTCTGGCGGGAAAACAAAAAAATTCAATCTTTTCGGATTCAAAGGGCATCGGATTTCAAACGCCCGAAGCGTATCCAAATAATTTTTTAAACGTGACGTTTTGGGAATGTGATAGACTTACATCCAAATTAAAACAATGTGATTTGCAAGAAATTTTAGTAACATTAACATAAGGTTCATAATGTGTTTGGCGACTCCATAACTGAGTACACTCCCGTATACGTCTAGGAACCGACAAAATAAGATGGTTGATATCTGCTTGTGACACCTCATTTCAAGCATCTTGAACCTCATGAATTAACTGTATCAGAGTCTGTGGGGGACGATGCAAAACGGACAGTCTTTTTCTGACAAAGATATACCGTTGCAATGGTTATTATAATAGTATAACTAGCTTTAAATTTACTCATTCTGTTGCCAAAAAAATATTCCTTATAAATATGACACTTCCAATGTCACTGAGTATAATTATTAAACGTAATTAGACCAAAATAAACAATTCAGCGGAGGCTGAAGTTCGTCAACCGAAACAGCAGCCGATACCTTATCCGACGTGTGTCTATTTCAACATTTTCAAAAACAACAGCGCCCAAAAATTAAATTTTTTTAACGAATCTATTTTTACTCTTTTTCTACAATCATGTAAAAAAACAAATGTAAAAAACTAATATTTATTTTCTTTAAAAAAATATTGTGGTGTAAATAATGCCCCCTGTAAATTTCATTCTTTATATTAAAAGCATTGGGAAGTCATAGAAACAATAAGAGAGAGAAATTTATTTGCACTACAGTGTTTTTTTGGAAACAAGATAATGAATATCTAATATTAAATTTAATTCTAATGATCTCAGACTCAAATAAAGACTAGTCAAAACTCGAAAGTACTGTTTTTGCTAATAAGAGATTGTATGTGATGTAATGTATACAGAGTGATAACATTGATAACTTCTATCTCTAATAAATTTTCAACAGGTAAAGATAAAAAAAAAGAAAAAAACCCTATCGACAATATGAAGGGTAAAGTAGGATAAGTATGTTATTTCGTCTGTAAGTGATAAAGTGTTAGCACCCCAGCCCCAACTCCTAAAAACTTTAATAGGACTATACTATTTGTAATACATTAAATGAAAGGTAAAAATCGGTAGAGTGTGACAAAAAAAACTGCATCAAAATATCTTTATTATTAACACCGATATAAAGAAAACAAGTGATAACCGGAATTTTTTTTCCGTACAATAATTAATTCCCTAACGACTAAAAGGTACTTAAAGTTGCTAAATGTTATCATAAATCCTCTCATCGTAGATGCAAATAAAACAAAACCCACGTTAAACCTCAATGAAGTATTCATTCAGCAGGATGGTGCACCACCTCATTATTTTAAACCCTTGAGAGAGTATTTAAACAACAGGTATTCAAACAAATAGATATGTCGAAAAAAGATTTTGAACAGTTAATTTAAGTCAATAAATAATGTAGCAAAACATATGTTTATCAATTATTTTACTTCGTATCTCTGTTAATAATGAAAATAGTTTATTGCATTTTTTTGTGTCGCATTCTCTCGGTTTTTACCTTTCATTTGATGCATCACAAATGGTATAGTCCTATTTAAATTTTTAGGGGTTAGGGTGCTAATACTTTAATACTTACAGACAAAATAACATACCCATCCTTCTTCCCCCTTGATTCTGTCGAAACGGGTTTTTCCTTATTTTTTTTTTCTTCACCTGTTTAAAAGTTATTAGAGGTAGAAGTTTTCAATGTTATATTCAAATAACGTTATTCAAGTCTATTAATGTAGAAATTTGCAATAACAGACATTAGAGTACAACCGATGTAAGTTCCACCATAAATAAAGAAACAGTTAAATCGTTTCGTTTTTACAAAACATCAATACTTTTGTTTTTGTTTTTGTGAGTTTCTACAAGGACTTCCATAACGGAGTATACTCGTATATGTTCCAAAATTTTTGCTATCCAATTTCATAATTTCTTTTCAAGGAAAGTTAAAAGTTTTCATAATTTTTTCTATGGATTTATAAACCATGTTTTAAATTTTATTTTTAACAATTCACTAGGTAAATATAAAGAAACCCATATTTTTTATTTTTATTTTTTTGCGCGATAATTAATATTATAAATTTTCTTTGTAATATGGCGACTTTTCCTTATCGATTTAAAAACATGTGATATATTTTTTTACTACTACTAGTAAGTAAACGTTAGAAATTATGATTGGTTGATTTCAAAATATTGTTTCAAAAACGGTCTATAAACCCATTATAATTATATCTACTACGTTGGCAATAAATAATGAATTTCGTCAAACTATAACAATAACTATTTTCGGTTTTTTCTTCTAATCAATTGTCAATGTCAAAATTTCTTGAAAAATCATACTGTACTACCGTAAAACCTGTATTAACGGACTGCCTTTATGATATTTTCCCCATGTCGAAGTTTAGGTTAAGCGCTCTAATGAATTTTTTTTATCGTGTAGCAATAATAACAGTTGAGTACTGTTCGGTGTTGAAGTAAATTTTGTTTTAAACCCAAATAATACTTTTATCAGTGCTTTTAATATTCACAAATATTTATCGGCACAAATGCGATGACACTGACATTTAGTGCTAGCAATATAACATGGCGAAGTTACTAGTTGTCATTAACAAATGGGTGTACTAACTTGACAACACTTTTGATTATAAAAAAAACATTGTTTTTTTTATAAAAAGAATATTGTTTCGTATATTGCAAACTCAAAAAGTATACTTTACTTACTACAAACGTACCTAATACAAACTCATTGCTCTCTTACAATTAAACTTGTTTATTATTACTATTATTATAATCATTATGTGTTATACTTTAAACAATTATTATTATTAATATAGTTTGTTTATACATATATTTTAATTATATTATTATTATTATTATTATTATTATTATATTCTTTTGCTGTTTTTTAACTAAAATTTTGGTTGTTATAATAAGACTGCTAGAGTACTTGTGAAGTAATAATTATTACAATATCTAAATATATTTTAGAATAGTTTCCCTATAAATAAAAATAATAAATAAATCTTTTTTTGTTTTATTGTATTTCTTAAACCTTTTGTTGTATTTACATTTAAGTTTTCATTTTACCAATATCAGATATCAAAGTAAGTGTGATTATTAAACTATGCTTTGCTTTATATTAAGCCGAAATTTATTTGCTGAGTAAATAATTAAGAATACTTATGATTGCATAAATGTTCATCAAAATTGGTAATTAAAGAACATTATTTTGAATTAATCAGAGTTTAATGGCTTATCAATTTTGATGAACGTTTGTGCAACCAGGTGTGTGTCTTTTTTTCTTAAAAAACCTCTATTTCTACTAAATTCTGCAAACCTGAAAAATGAGATTCCTATTTTTGTGATGTCAAAAGAAGGAAAATAAAAAACATTTATAATAATTCTACCATATGTTTATTATAATTTTTGATCAGGGGCTGTCATGAGAAACAAAAATTCTAAAAACACAGCGCCTAGATCAATTCACTTGGTAAATGTCATTTTGCTGTCAAAGTAAAATTTAAATTTGATTCGAATTATGAGGTTTACTGCAGAACAGAAGATTTTTTTAGTAGAATCATATTTTCGTAATGGGCACTTAGCGAACGGAGAATGGGTTTACTCATCCAGACTTTGTTTTAACAAGTTTCGGGAGAAATTTCCAGAAGAAATCATAACAAGGACAGATTTTTATACCAATTTGAAAAACACTAACACGTTCTTTCGAGAGATCGGCAGCGTCAATCGGAAGAAAGGTATTTACTGGAAAAACAAAAACAAATCCCTCTGTGAGTGACAGTAAAATGATTTTATTATCAAGTGAAATAAGTTACGCCCTACGTTTTTAGAATTTTTGTTTCTCATGACAGCCTCTGATCAAAAATTATAATAAACATCTGGTATTTTTAAAAATTGTTAATTTTTGAAATTGAATTTAATTGCTCAAAAGTATCGCAATTTGTAAAGTTTTTTTTTGTTATTTTAGTTTTACTTTTCAATTTTATTTCACTTTATTTTCAATTTTACTTAATAAATAATTGTTAAACTAATCGTTTCATAAGCGAAAAATTACAGTAGCTTCCGCAATCATTTTGGTGTCATTGAAGAGATTAGAATAATCAAAAATTTAAAAAAAATTCGTTTAGTTATGTTTTTTAGAATTATTGTATCTTGAACTAACCATTTTACAATATTTGCTAATGATTAAGTAATTCACCGATAAAGTAATCTCAATGACTAATGATTTGGGCCAATCATCACATTCAAACAGGAAAGACAGCACATCTTTACTTTTCAAAAAATCCCTTGATTGTGTAATTTCAAATATTTATTATTCTATTTTGCGTCTGTAACAAAGTCTCAGTTTCAGCCACCACTGACGATTTACAACCTCCATAGGCGTTTGATGATTTACAAATTATTTGCTACACTTATTGGAACCTCGACTGTAGATCAAATGCTTTTTTTGAATTATTTAATTAAACGGTTTTTGATGTCTCCTATAATTATTATAAATTTTACTCGTAAAATAAATAAACAAAGGTTGCACAAAAAATTTTGTTTGTACTACGTGCGGAAAAATAAAGCATTAATGTCTTCGTAAATAATGAAACCTTACTTTCTGCACTTGATATGTAATAAACAGACTTAGACATAGAAATGTCACCAAGCGGTGCGTTCGCTACATAATATTGGCGTACGCACCGGAGTAAACCGACTTATTAGCTACATACCTATTTAACGAATTTACAATAATTTGTATATAGCAATCGAACTGTCTGTCGTCTATCTGCTTTTACTTTCCAGTTATAATTTTCGTGTTATATATGTTAAATTAATAATATATAATAACGGTTAGCGGTTACACAAGGCAAGTCTAGATTCGACGCTTTTGGCTCCAGCTGGCTGCAAGCGAGTGCAGTGAGTGAGTCGGTGTGACATTTCTATGCCTAAGTCTGGTAATAAATCAATTTTAAAAACATTGTAAAATACAATACTTCCATATTAATTATTAATTAATAGTCTTTTAGATACATAACGACATTTATATGTTTTCATAAATAACATAAAAAAATAAATAAACATAGTTTACACAATATAATTATAACTTTGAAATGTTTCGAAATACTGTAAAACACAATCATACAAAAATTTTAGTTGTTCCTAAAAATAGTTGAAATAGTTAAATTAAATAATGTTTTTTTTTGTAGGCTTACTAATTTTATTATAAAAACAGTCCCACATCGACTTACATTTCGTATTGCACCACAAACATCAATTTCTGATTCGTTTTCATATTTCTCAATAATATATAACAGAACTAAAAAAATGCCATTTAGGCTTACTCCATCGCTAAAAAGGAAATAATTAAAATCAATTTAGTCTTTTTAAAGCTATACAAAAACGAATACTCACTCACAAGCTACAACAATCTGATTCTGAGTAAAGGTTTTAATATCAGAAATTAAGTATAAAATATTATTTACAGAAGCTGGTAATTGACTTTTGTCTTCTTTGAGTTCATATAAAGAAACATTTGTCTTTAGTTTTATCTGAAATAATAATTAAAATTTTCTCAATCTTATTTAAAAAACAAAACTTGCCTTCTTTGTAGATGTAGTGTAAATTAATAGTTTAACTTTTTTTAAATAATAATAAGAAGTTTCTGTTGTTTCTAAACTTTTAACTTTTATTGTTAACTCACTGTACTGAAATGAGTTAGGCCATGTCTGAAATTAAATATTGATTTAAAACAAAAATAAAAAATACAACTTACGTCTTGTTTTAATTTATTCAAAAATACACAAATAATTGGAGTATCTTCCGATTCTGATAAATCATTTTCAAAGTGATTAGCAATTGACATCCAAAATTCTTCAAGTAATTTTTCATTAGTTGTTGGTTGTTGTAGAACTAAATATTTTTTACGTTTGCCATATCCATAAACTTAAAAATAAATTTATAATAAATTTATTGATTACTTACTCCATGACTAACCAAATGATGAAGATACTTTGCTTGATTGAGTTTGCGACCAAGATTTAATAATTTTATCAAACTTGCGTACTTCTGCAACATATTTGAGCTGTTTTTCAAGTTGTTCCAGGTCGTAGCTAACTCTTTTTTCAGCTCTTAATTTTATAACATAATTTTCAAATAAATTACTGTCTTTCATCAAATATTCTGCTATAATTAAATGAGCCAAAATGTAATGTTGCTACAAGTAAAATCAAAATCAAAAATTAATTATTTACTACAAAGTTTTTACTTTTGTATTGATGATGTTACTTCTTTGTTCTCTTATATATTCAGTTAATTCATAAATATTTACTTTATCTATATCTTTTATCATTTGTAATGCCATATCACACAAAATTAATGTTCCTGTTCTATTTGTTCCAAAACTAAAATTTTTATTAATTTATCACGTAAAATCTTCTAAAAAATATTATTTACCCGGAATGAATAAGAATTGGATATGAGGTCTTTTCGTAAAACTTTCTTATTTCTTTAATGACAGGCATAAAATCATTTGGATAAAGAGTATTTTTAATATCTAAATCCCATTTTAAGTGAATATTTTGAACTGTTCTGCTTTCATCATTATAGAAAACTTCTAAAGTTTGTACAGTATAATACTCAAATTGATTTTTGTTAATTAATGTGATTGCTATTGATTCACATTCAACAATAGATTTTTTACCTTGGGGCCAGTATTCTGCACACATTCTCTACAAAAAAGGTTTGAAAAATAGATATTTAAAATTATTTTCGATAAGTAACTTTATCATGTTCAATAAAATTTGTTGCCATTACAATAATTTCAATTTTTTCTTGCCAAATCATTCTCCAGAAATCTTTAACTGTATTAAACTTCGGACTTTGGCAGGCTATATAAGCTTTAGAACGATCGTAACCCTAAAATTTTTTTCTTATTATGTTTTAATTGTTAGCAAATCTTTAATTACTTTTATATAACTGGCATTTATGTAATCATCTTCACCAACTCTTTTCATTTTTTCAAGAACAACTCTATTAGAATCATCTAAAAAATATCAAAATATTATAAATAATTAAAATATAAGATTAATTTTACATGGCACACAGTCTTGTTTCTTTCTATTTTTGTTAATATTTTTTAATCTTGCAGCTTCCCATTTTGTTTTATCACTTACAATTGGAAGATTCTATTATAAACAGCTTTTATTTTAATTCTTATTTTGAAAGAGTCTACTTACGCAAAATTCCTTTTCTAATTCTTTATTTTTTATTTTGTATTTTATACGTTCTACGAAGTCTACCTTTGCAATATCTATAGGTTTCTCGAAATCTATTATAATATTTTGCAAATTAACTTCTTCTAAAGTCATCATTTCCCTTCTTTTAAAACATATTACTTTAGTAATTTTGTCCCAGAAAATAGTTGAAAATATTAATATAACTAAGAATATAAACATTAATATAAATATTGTAATTAAAAAATTAGATTCAGTAATTGGTTCTGTCGTTCTAGAACTTATTTCGTTGTATTGGTTTACGGTTGTGTTATTTCTGATATCAAAGACAATAATATTGCTTTCTCTCTGTGACGTGTTAGAAAAAGATGCTAAAAAATTAAATAAATGGTTATATAATACCTATATTTTATTTATACACTAACTAATTTTTTCTAATGTTGGTTGTGTTGTACATTTTTCTATATTTTCTGCATTTGTTTGATTTATTGAACTAGTAATTTGTGTTTCAGTTTGTGGTGGAAAAAGTTGCTAAAAATTAGTACATATGTACTATTCGTTTACCTGACATCTTCACTGTTATGTCCTTTTCAAAAAAATCTCGAAAAAATCTCAACTGTTCTAAAGTGTTTTTTATAGATGCTACTCTATCTAGGCAGAAAATTTTTTAAATGGATTAAGAAGTCATTACATTTGAGAAAAAATAACAACAGCTGTGCGGATGTCAAGTAAACTCTTTGTACGTCTAAAATCTTAGCAATTTAAGCCGACCTAGTTAGCAAACGAGGTCGAAGACCGAGTTTGGTAAGTCATTAAAAATTGTAATATAAAATTACGATGCAAATAACACGTAATATCAAACATTACAAAACATTTATACTTTACGGTTCTATAGAATGGTAACATACTGATTTTGAATACTCCTTTAGATTTTGTAGATTACATGTCAAATTATTTACTTCAAACCAAAATTCTTTCGTTGAGTCATTGTATAAGTTGAAACTTTCAGCATCCTCATTTTTTCTAAATAATTTATAGCCAGCTTTACACTTAGTACATCCAATATTGGTTAAACAAGTCTCACAGTTCATTGGGCATTGGGATCTACACTCAAAACCCCAATAATCTTTAGGACAAGCTAAAAATCAACATACATAGCACTTTTTTTATCTTATTTAAGCATACTTTCTTCACAAAATAATCCTTTGTATCCCCAAGCGCAATGACAACTATTTTGCTTGCAAATTTTGTGATGTTCGCAAAATGGATAATCTTTTCCTAAAATATCAGAGCAACTTGTATTTAAAGTTATTAGATAATCTGGTTTTTTCCAAAACTCGACATCAGTTTCAATATTTCTTTCAGAATAAGTTAATTTATTGCAAATATGAGGCGAATTTGTTGATTCATTTGTAGAAATAATGGTCGAAACTATATCTAAAAATTTTAGATTTCTAAAAATTGTAGATTAAACATAATAATTCATTTACAAACCAATATCTTTACAATACTGGATATTATCAATTGCCCAAAAACCAATTTTCTGGTTATCTTTTCGTCTTCTTATAAAAGTCAAAGTTACGTTTCCATACACATTAAATTTGATTTCTTTTCGAATCCATTGTTTTAAAGAATCTTCTTCATTAAATCCTTCAACAGTTTCATTCAAAAAATAATCTCCTGATTTTAAAATTATATCTAAATAACAATTTTTATCAACAGATACAAACATTGAAATGCATTTATTAGTGTTGTCTAAAACTATTAAATAATTTGGTGGTGTATCATCATTGGTATTTGAAGAAGAAAAAAAAGTATCTGTAAAAAAGTTAAATTATGTTTATAAACAACAACAAAGAGTTTTAAGTCACGCACAGTTATGATATTTAACTATATTTTCTCTGATTTTCAACGTTCTTGGTTGAAACGTTGTTGTAATGGTTTCAATTTTTGTACCATTTTCTGAAATTATATATACATCTAAACCGTTATCTCTTGATTTTATGCTATAATGAGTCCACTGATATTCGGTTAACTATATATCAGAAATTGTGTTGAATAGATTATTTTTTTACTTTTACTTACGGAATTAGGTAAATTATGTGATAATTCATCAATGAAATCTGTAGAGAAAACATTCAAAGTAATAACGTTTTGATTTGTATAAATTGAAAATGATTGTACTCCTTTATAAATATGAATTGTAGGAAATAAATCTCGAACAAATCTAAAACTAAAAATATTCTTGTATGTATATAAAAAAGAAGTAGTTTAGAGAGGATACGCGGCCACAATTTTTTTTATCACATTTGCCAAAAACAACAAACTCTTATCTTAATTCCATAAAAATATTTTATCATCTTTTATCATAGACTTGGTAACAAGATTGTGATCGTGTTAAAACTCTCTATCAAAATATAGAAATAACTTATTTAGTTGTTTATTTGGTCGTTCCTTACCAGCGTAAATCTGAAACCATATAAATTAGTCCATAATTAGAAATAAAAAAAAAATCAATAGTAATATACTCACCGACACGAGACAATGCAGTTACGTTATCTGTTTGATGCAATTTAAAACACAATTAACAGATATATTGTTTACTTTCAGTTTTTCTACTCGAATAGAAAATTTGTACTTAATTAGGTTTGTTCCAACAAGTTCAAAACGGTTCAGAACTAAACTGAACATGCGGATTGAAAATTTTGGACCGCTAAAACGCTAGTGCGCATGTGCAATTCAATTTTAAACCGGTCTGAACTGTTGTTGAAACAAAGCTGTTATAGAAAGATCAGTTATAACATAAACGAACTGTCCCGTGGCAGTAAAAAATACTCACTTTCCCAACGATGATCAGTAACTGCACGAAATGGAAACTCGTTAACATTTGTAAAGTGCCAGTCGTTACTTAAATCTAAATTGATTTTACTAAAATTTCTCAAAAATTTAACTAAACAGAATTAAATAAAACAATTAGGTATATATGATTTCGAAATTTTTTTAAATGTCTTACTTTGCGAATCAAATGGATCAATATAAATAGCCGAATAACGAGAATTTTCTGTTAAAACACAAGTCACATTATTATCCTTACTTAGTGTTACAATTTCAGCTTTAATTAATGGAATTATTAATAATTTTATTAAACTACATATATAATACACTTGCCAACGCATTTTGCAACTGATAATAACTTATTTGTTTTCTACTTAAATTAGTGATAATTTATTTTTATATCAGAATCAAGGGTTTATTGATATCTTCAGTGTAGAAAATCTGCTATTTACATTTGTATCCGGTAAGTTTAAATTAACCAACGACAACTTTGTTTCAGGATTAAAATTTGATTAGTTGGAGCATTGTATAAATATTTGTATAAAATTTTTTCTCCAAAAGCTCTAAATTCTGTTTTAAAGTACCAAAATGTACTTTGACGGCCATATTTACGTTTGATGTAAGACCAAGGACGTTTCAGCGATTTTTTTAAATTTTCTATTTTTCTATTAAACATAGTTTTATTTGTGGAAATATTTTAGGTACGTACACTGTGTTACATAAACTTTATTACTGTAAAGTAGTTTTTTCATCAAGCATCTCCTGTGGTAATTCTAACCGTTAAAATGTAAAATCCGGTGTTTTCTTCTTTTTACGACCGATAGTGTAAATATTAAAAATCGCACTGACAACCCCTTTAAGTAAATGCTTCTTTACGCACGTAAAATAAATGCACGTAAATTAACTCCGCTCACAAACAATTTTATAAATATAAGTAACGGCATTTTTTGTGTAGACGGTTTGAATAACAGTCATAAAACAGATCACATGAAGTAAGTTCTTTGGATATTTGTATTTTCTTTTAACTTATATTCTTAAATTAATGAGATTCAGATTGGATTCTTTAGTTTTTAAGAAACTTGTATGGTAACACTGATGAGTGATGAGAGAATTTATGTTGTGACGTTTGTGTCGTTTGACATATTTCATATTTGTGCCGAAACAACTTTCAATGAAAGGTATTGTTTAATTATTACTTCACACAGTAATTCTTTTTAATTTGAGAAAAAAATGTCTAACGACAGTGACATAAGTGACATTGAGTGTACCTACTCCTCCAGAAATTACAACCAAAGTTAAAACCGCTTCAGCTAACATATTACACGCAAAATCTTGCGAGAGATACGAAGCAATCTATAGAAAGTTTATACTGGACTAAAATATTTTATTGAAGTTGAGCAATCGTAGAAAAAATACAGTACATAACTGGAGTTGTAAAGCAATTACGTACGCGTAGAAATGTATTACTCGCTTCCTTCGGTCGCTCATACGCAACTTTTCTACTTATACGTAATATACCATTTACAACTCTTGTTATGTAATATACTATTGCATTACCGCACATTTTTCAAAAATCTGGCTTACTATTAGTAGATAAAAAACTGTGATAACCTCTTTACAATACAGGAAAACAAAAAAGTAATTTACGGTACTAGCCTGGCTAAGAGGTACTTTCTGGCCGCAAAATCGTGGTTGTAATAAATAACGTAATAATTTTTGCAGAATTTTTCTTTTTCCTTTTTAATATTGTTTGATGCGGAAAAGTAGGAAGGGTAATACGAGGTCATAATAAGTCGTTACTAAAGATAAGAGTGATAGCAAATAATCGATATAACTTTATATGTATTAACTAAAGTACAAGTTCGAAAATTATAAAATCTATCTATCGATGTATCAATTTATTTTCTTTTTAATGCTCTTGTTTTTATTCCAAATTGCACTTATTAAAAGTGAAGTGATTAAAATAGAAAACAAAACACATATTCATTGTATAGATGATAATATTAATAAAGATGTAGCATTATTTGTTTCTTCACCACTACAAAAATTAGCAATATTTGAAAATTTTAAGGATAACTTGACGTGGAAATTTAATGACTGGGATTATATTAATGGAAGTAATTTAACTATTGCCCCAATTTTGGATAAAAGATGGGAAGGTCGGTATTAAATTTATAATTATTTATAAAAAATTATAATTTATAATTTCAACTAGCTATTAGAATCACCTGTTAGAATTTTTACCACTACTTCAATAACACTCTACTAATAATAAATTCATACTAATTAATAAATAGATTCAATTTTTAGATATTCCTCTGCATAAAGAAAACTATACTCGTGTCCATTTATTTTCTTCTGTTTCCGTATCAGTACACACACCGTATGATGGTTTAGAAATACTTGTATATAATTATGACATAACAATCTCCCATGAACATAATGAAGCTGTTCATAAAGAGAACAATTGGTACCATTATACAATTCTATTAAAAAATGGTACTGTCTATTTATTTGAAAATAATAAAATTGTTGCCCAAGATAATTTTGTACCTACAAATGTTGTATTTAGAAATTTAAATAAACAATTTTATTTTAAAGTACATCAAGATAATAAGTTTTGGTGGTCGAATAAAGAATCAGAAGATAAAAAGGCGAGTACTATAAAAATACCACCAACTGGAAAATCTTGTTTATTTTTATATACATCTTTATGTAAAGAATGTTATTTAGAAGTGATTCAAAATAATACGAGTAAAAAAACAACAATCACTTCAATAAATCAAGAAAGTAATTTAATGGAGTCGTGGCAAATGCAACGATTAGAGATAAATCCTAATAAAGAAGAGACATTAATAATTTACAGAAAAAAAATTACTGATGATTCTACAGGGCATTGGGCATTAGATTTCAGGTTATGTGACTCAAACAACATGGGTAATTTGTGTTTTTCATACTTCAACCAATTATTTAAGACACAAATTATAATTTAATGTTTTAGCTATTTATAAAAAAGAAAATGAATCGTTTAATTATATATGTAATATTCTTCAAATTAATACTACCAAAAAAATAAAAAGTAGCTTATCATATGAAGAGAAAGTATGTAGTCCTGGAAAATTAGGAAAAAATTGTGATATAAAATGTAAAAATGTTCTCAACGATAATTTTCCAAATTGTGATAGATATATGATTTGTAAAGAAAATGCTGATTGCAATTGTGCTTGGGGCTACGGTGGACAATTTTGTAATAACTGTAAGATATTTTGTATTAAACTAATATTACAATTATTCATTTGTGAATTTTTAGTGTGCGAAGAAGGTAAATGGGGTTTATCTTGCAAAGAAACCTGTATAGATTGTACGTCATGTAATAAACATACTGGAAAATGTAAGACAAATAGAAATTTATTAGTAGCGGAGGTTGTAGTAGCAGTCGTACTACTAGTGGTAGTAGTAGTATGAGCATCAGTGGTAATAAAGCTAAGACTAAAAAGATAACAAACGTGAACACAAATAAAGTTTGACAAAAATACATGCAAAATTTATATGCCTTTATAGTTATTTGTTATAATTTGCACAACCGTCTGAATGACGGTTTTTTTGAAATTGACGTTTATAACAGCCTACTGTTCATTTGCTCACTTAGAGAGATCTCCGCGTGGCGCAGCTGACATCGGCTTTCCTTCAAATCTCTCAAAAGTCAAAATTCAAATCTGTCAAAATTGAAAATTGTGTTAGATTACTAAAATATTCGAACACCTTTGATTCTGTCATGTTTACTTCAGTGTTTGTGTGACTATTTGTTCGTAGTTTTAGTTTGTTTATTGGTCTAGATGAAATTTTTGTTATTCACGTTTGCTTTAGTGTTTTTGTTGATCGCTTTGCGGTCTTTACAGATTTTGCTCAGTTGTTCGTTGTTTTAGTTTTTTTATTATTCTAGTTATCACTAGGCACGTTAGGTCCAGTTCTTTAACGTTTCTGTTAAACGTTTGCCTAATTGTTGATTATTTCAATTTAAGTTTTCTTAACTTAAATAATTATTAGTAATACTTTAATTATTACGACATTATGTCACGTATACAGAAATGCACCGTGGTTCACTGTAAGAGCTTTGCTCTTAAAAAAACCTTTCATGAGTTACCGAGTGATTCAACAGTGAGAAGTAAATGGGTGAAAAACTTTTATCGTTTTTGTAGTAAGGTTTTTCTATCGCATCTACATTGTTCTGAAAATGACAAAATTTACAATTTAACAAAAATTTACAAGCACTTGTACGCACCGTATTTCAGGTATCAGTAATGCGAGGTGTGAAAAAAATATTAAATTTACCTTATATGTTGTACATGTGGACCAAAATAGTAACGCATATTAAAACGTCCGAAAACAAAATTTTTAATACAATATTTGGTTATTTTTTGACACAATTTTCAGTTTCGACATATTTGTAATCTGCTTTTGATAGATTTCAGACAATTTAATGTTGAAAGAAAGCCGATGTTAGCAACATCATGGGGAGATCTCGCTAAGTCTATCCTAAGTTAGCAAATGGCTGTTATAAACGTCAATTTTAAAAAATGTCATTTAGACGGTTGTGATAATTTGTAACAGGTATAATTGTAGAAAAAGTGTTCGTATTATATGTTATCAAAATTTGTCAATTTGCGACATTAGGCTTCATTTTGACAAAATCAAATTCAATTTTTTGTCACAGATAAACAAGGGTATATACGAAAATTTTATGTGCTAAACTTAAATTCGAATTTCCGTTAAAATAGTACTTAGATTAGGTTACGCAAATATTTGCAATAGTCAAAAAAAACACTTTATTTAATGTTTCAATTTTGTTATAATCAGTAAGATTAGAAGTGTTATTACACACAGCAATGTGTTAAATTTACTTTAGAATAAAATAATGACCTTTCCAGGAAATTGTAGTAACATTAACTTGAAAAAAATATCAATAATGAAATGTGTTTGGCGACTCCGTAACTGAGTACACTTCTGTAAACGTCTTCGTCTAGCTATCAACAAAATAAGATAGTGGATGACCACTTGTGGCACCTCGTTTCAAGCAACTTGAACCTCATAGATTAACTGTGCCAGAGTCTGTAGAGAAAAGCAGATAGTGCTTTGCACCTTCTTCATCTGGCAATGATTTTATAAGTAATTAACCAACAAAGACGTAAAGACGGAAGATTCGAGCCAGTCGTTATATTTGAACAGAAAAGATATCATATCTTTATTTTTCGAAAACTTCCTTTTTTGCTACATTCAAATATTTATTTTGGATATCTATTGCATAATTGAAAAAACATTCCGTCTTTTTTTCCGTAAAAAAAAAACAAAAAAATTGTTTGAAACCGCTCAAAAGCTATGTAGTTTTATTTATTATTAATTTTTAAACAAAATACATCACAGTTTTGTTTAAATAAATACATTTTTTCCATTTGAAAATTACAAAATAACACAGATATAAACAAATTGACGTATATACTATCAGTATTTGTAATTGATTTGTTTTGAACATTTGTCATGAATTTCCATGCATGAACGGCAAAATGTACTTTCTGCTCTTAATATACAATATACTATTCTGTTTCAGGTGTTAACAATTTTTCTGTTATTTAGGTTGACTAATAAAAAATGTTTATTTAAAAAAGTTGTTTAAAAGAAATTTTAAAAAAGTTGGCAAGTATGCTATGAGATTTTAATTTAAAAAAATGTAGCGAAAAATGGATGTCGGAACTTGATACAGTGTAACTATGTAACTAATAGAAAACTTTCTAAATTAATAAATAAATTATTAAATAAATCATTTTGATTATTTTTGAGTGTGTGTTTAAAAGACTATAAGTCATTTTCGTTTCCAGTTTTATTTTGTTCTTAAAATTCGACTTAAAAGTTTTTAGTCGAAAATTACTTTCGAAGTGGTAGAAAGGTTTAAAGTGAGTGGATCTATTCGATGGAACACAGAACAAGGTCACTGAATCAGTAATTTTATTCACAGAATGTTAACACTTTAAATTTCACAAATATTGCGCTAGGAATGTTTCTCCATACCAGTTAATAAATAATTATTTACAAAAAGCTTTAGAGATTACTGATTTTATAAAATATTCCGTGAAATAGATTTCAGGTCATTATTAATCGGACATAATGTGACAATTTCGACATTTCTAATAACTATCATGGACAGTACGGTAGCCGAATTTCACTAAGAAATGCTTCAAAATGTTTTTGTTTTGTCATGAGTCATGACACTCTTATCAAGCTTTTAAATAAACACTTGTTAGTAAATAATTATTTAACACATTTAATAACAAATTTAAAAAATATATATCAATACAATGCTTGTTAAAGTCAGATCAGATTAGATTTTCTATCTACAACATTTGTAAAATTGTTTACTGTTCTTGTTACCTTTAAATGAACAATGTGTAAAAATAAAGTATTATTACTATTATTTATAAATTCCATAATTAGATCAACGAATAGTAAAATTTACAAATTAGAAAATGAAACTCACATTTATTGTATTGATGATGATGAAGGAAATAAAGATGTGGCACTTTTCGTTTCTCCACCATTTGAAAATTTAGAATATGGTAAGAATACAAGACATTTTGTTTGGAAAGACAATGATTGGAATTTAACAAATGGAGAAAGCTTAGCCATTTCTCCAATTATTGATAAAAGATGGCAAGGTAAGTACAATTTTTTTTTTTACAATATATAGATTAAAAAATACTTATAAGTACATATATAATTTATAGATTTGCCGATATATCAAAACGAACATTGGCAGGTTAATTTATCGACTTCTGTATCGTTTTCTGTGTACACAAAAAACAGTTTAAATATATTTGTTTCTGATGATGAAAACGTTATAACTCACCAAAATAACAACACAGAGCCCAAATGGTACCACTATACAATTTTATCAAAACAAGACAAAGCAGACATCTTTGAAAATAATTTAAAAGTTGCAACAGGATATTTTGCACCGACAATAGTAATTTTTAGAAATTCAGGAAAAAAACTCTACTTTAAATTACACCAAGATAATAATTTTTGGTGGTCAAATAATGAATCAAATGATGAAAAACCAAGTATTATAGAAATAGCACCAACTGGAAGATCTTGTTTATTTTTATATTCATCTCTATGTGAAAAATGTTATCTAAAAGTAATACAGAATGACAAAATAATAATAATAAATTCAACAAAACAAAATGAAGAGCATTTACTAGAATTTTGGCAAACGCAAGAAATTAAGATAAATCCCAATGAAACCAATATTTTTAAAATTTATAGAAAAAAATACGAGGGTGACTCTGAAGGACATTGGTCGTTGGATTTTAGATTATGTGATTTATATAACGTAGGTAAGTTTTTCTATTAGGTTGAGTCAAAAGTTCTGCCAAATATTTAAATATCAAATTTTATTAAAGAAGCTTATAGATTTGCAAACTAGCTGAAATATGACAAAATGTCCCAGAAAGTGATAAATTATAATTATATAAATTGTCGATTCCACGATTCCGGTATATTTTGTTAGTTTTGATTGTTGTGAAATATTTGAAATAAAATTTATATTCGCAAAAGCAGCAGAAGATTTTTGACTCTGTATAAATATATTACTGTCTAATTCAATATTTTTCTAGTTACTTTTAAAAAAAAATATTTGGATAAAGGACTATTGACAAACTACACATGTAATAAACTTACTATAAATTCTAATGAAACAGTAGAAAAGTTGAATAATTTAAAAAATGAAGAAAACGAATGCACTCCTGGAAATTTTGGAAAAAATTGTATTATAAGTTGTAAAAATCTTATTCATCAAGATTTTGAATATTGTGATAAACATCAAATTTGTTCGGAAAATAATTCTCACTGCCATTGCGCTTGGGGTTATGAAGGACAAACTTGTACCGAAGGTAAAATATGTAAATAGAATTATAAGAGTAAAAATATGTAAAAATTCTAAGGGATAGCTGCTATTATAGAAAAAAAAGATCTACAAAGTTTAAAATTATTTTAACCAGATTTTTAAAAAATGCTCACTTTATAGTCTGTTTTGTGACCAGACAAAAACCAGTAAGTGTTGGAAATTTGAAAGACCTATTTGTATTCGGTTAATTTTAGAAATCTACTAGTAACAAATAGGTATTTAAAATTTCCAATACTTACTGGTTTTTCTTTGATCAAAAATCGGAAATTCAATGTAGGTAAAAAGCAGAAATTTTGGAGATACTTTTTCAATTTCTAACTATACATATATGAGCCAATAGAAGTATACAAATTTGAAAATACTCAAAATAAAGATACAATATCCCTACAATATCCAAATTTCCTAATTTATGTATGTATAATCACGCACGTAAATAACGGTACACACGAATACTGCCTAAAATTTTCAATTCCCTCTTTTTTATGCATTGTTATTTATGTGTGTTATAGTACCTACATATTAAAATATAATTTGATATTATTTTTTTTAGTTTGTGAAAATGGTAAATGGGGATTATCTTGCAAAGAAGAATGTAAAAAATGTGACAATTGCAACAAACATACCGGTGAATGTATTAATAATGATAAAAAGACAGATATTACTAATATTATACTAATAATAATAATAAGTTATCTAGTAACTTTGCATTTGTTATTTATTATTCTTAGTTATATTTATGATAAAAGTATAATTAGTACAAAAGAAAATTTTTTATGTTATTTAGTAATGGTTGTATTAACATGTGCATTTGTTTCTGTTTGTTTCGTTGAAAAATAAACAGATATAGTGGCCGATGATGTATAATTTATTAAAACTTTATTATTATCTTTATTTTCTTTCTTTATTTATTAATTTGCTATAATATTGTAACTTACTCGTACATTAATTAAACAATAGTCTTATATACACAATAATATTATTATTTAAATTCATTTTTCTGTAAATAACTTTAATAAAAATCACAAAACATAATTATAACTTTGAAATGTTTCGAAATACTGTAAAACACAATCATACAAAAATTTTAATTGTTCCTAAAAATAATTGAATTAGTTAAATTAATTAACAAATTTCTTTTTGTTGACTTACTAAATTTTTTATAAAAACAGTTCCACATCGTCTTACATTTCGTATTGCACCACAAACATCAATTTCTGATTCGTTTTCATATTTTTCAATAAGATATAACAGAACTAAAAAAATGCCATTTAGGCTTACTCCATCGCTAAAAAGAAAATAATTAAAAACAATTAAGTCTTTTTAAAAACGAATACTCACTCATAAGCTACAACAATCTGATTCTGAGTAAGAGTTTTAATATCAGAAATTAAATATAAAATATTATTTACAGAAGCTGGTAACTGATTTTTGTCTTCTTTGAGTTCATATAAAAAAACATATGTCTTTAGTTTTATCTAAAATAATAATTAAATTTTCTCAATCTTATTTAAAAACAAAACTTGCCTTTTTTGTAGATGTATTGTAAATCAATAGGTTAACTTTTTTCAAATAATAATGAGAAGTTTCTTTTGTTTCTAAACATCTAAATGTTATTGTAAACTCACTGTACTGAATTGAGTTAGGCCATGTCTGTAATTTAATATTGATTTAAAACAAAAATTAAAAGATTGTAAATTACGTCTTGTTTTAATTTGTTCAAAAAAATACAAATAATTGGAGTATTTTCAGATTCTAATAAATTATTTTCAAAGTGATCAGCAAGTAACATCCAAAATTCTCCAAGTAATTTTTCATTAGTTGTTGGTTGTTGTAGAACTAAGAATTTTTTACGTTTGCCATATCCATTAACTAAAAATTATATTTATAATAATAAATTTATTATTTACATTTCATGATTAACCAAATGTTGAAGAAACCTTGCTTGTTTGAGTTTGGGACCAAGATTTAATAATTGCATCAAACTCGCATAATTCTGCAATATAATTAAGCTGTTTTGTAAGTTGTTCTCGGTCGTAGCTTACTCTTTTTTCAGCTCTTAATTTTATAACATAATTTTCAAATAAACTACTGTCTTTCATCAAATATTCTGCTATAATTAAATGAGCCAAAATGTAATGTTGCTACAAGTAAAATCAAAATCAAAAATTAATTATTTACTACAAAGTTTTTACTTTTGTATTGATGATGTTACTTCTTTGTTCTCTTATATATTCAGTTAATTCATAAATATTTACTTTATCTATATCTTTTATCATTTGTAATGCCATATCACACAAAATTAATGTTCCTGTTCTATTTGTTCCAAAACTAAAATTTTTATTAATTTATTAAGTAAAATCTTTTAAAAAATATTTACCCTGAATGAATAAGAATTGGATTTGAAGTCTTTTCGTAAAACTTTCTTATTTCTTTTATGACAGGCATAAAATCATTTGGATAAAGAGTATTTTTAATATCTAAATCCCATTTTAAGTGAATATTTTGAACTGTTCTGCTTTCATCATTATAGGAAACTTCTAAAGTTTGTACAGTATAATTCTCAAAATAATTTTTCTTAATTAATGTGATTGCTATTGCTCCACATTCAACAATAGATTTTTTACCTTGGGGCCAGTATTCTGCACACATTCTCTACAAAAAAAAGTTTGAAGAATAAGTATTTAAAATTATTTTTGAAAAGTAACTTTTTTATCATTTTCTATAAAATTTGTTGCCATTACAACAATTTCAATTTTTTCTTGCCAAACCATTCTCCAGAAATCTTTGACTGTATTAAACTTCGGACTTTGGCAAGCTATGTAAGCTTTAGAACGATTGTAGCTCTAAAACATTTTTTTTATTATTATTATTTTTAATTAATGTAAAATGACGTTACATTTATGTAGCTGGCATTTATGTAATTATCTTCACCAACTCTAATCATGTTTTCAAGAATAACTCTATTAGAATCATCTAAAAAATATTAAAATATTATAAACATTCAAAATCTCACTCTGATTAATTTTACATGGCAAACAATCTTGTTTCTTTCTATTTTTCTTTCTATTATTGTATCTTAAAGCTTCCCATGTTGTTTTGTCACTTATAATTGGAAGATCCTGTTGTAAATAACTTTTGTTTTAATTTGTATTTCGTAAAATTCTACTTACGCAAAATTCCTTTTCTAATTCTTTATTTTTAATTTTGCATTTTATACTGTGACGCGAACGACTCAATTCTAAGAAGCGGTGAATCAGAGTATCGAGTATTGTGTTGTGGACCGCTCACTTCTAGGAACTGAATAGAACTTCGAGTATTATTTACGTTTTGAATGGGTTTATTTATTCTTGTTTACGTCGGCATTGTTTGTCGCTATTGTGATTGAGTTCCAATCATCTTGCCGAATTGAAATAATTCAGGAGAAACGCGAGAAAATACTCGAAAGTTCTGGAAAGAGTCCATACCCCTATATATATGCGAGACAGCGAGTCAGTCAGTCAGTCTGGTTTTGGGAGAGCGACATAAAGGCGAACTCCGGCGATATCCAGCGAATTTAGAAAGCGATAAATTAAAGTGTTTTGTGTTCCGTTAGTGATTTAGAATATTAGCTGTGTTAATTAGTTGTAATTAATTTGATTTGTAAATAAACTTGCCGAGAAATTATCTCCAGCTCTTTAAATCAGAAACCCACATATAATAAACGTCACAATACATTCTACAAAGTTTACCTTTGCAATATCTTTAGATTTTTCGAAATCTATTATATTTTGTAAATTAATTTCTTCCGAACTGATCATTTCCCTTCTTTTAAAACATATAAGTTTAGTAATTTTGTCCCGAAAAATAATTGAAAATGTTATTATAATTAACAATATGAGCACTAATAGAACAATTGCTATTTCCAATTGTTTATTTTTTATATTTTCAATTGAAAAATTTGATTTTGTTTTATTGTTTATTATTGTTTTAAAATAAGTTAATTCATTGCAAATATACGACGATTTTTTAAATTTATTTGTAGAAATAACCGTTGAAACTATATCTAAAAATTTTAGATTTCTAAAAATTCTAGATTAAACAAAATAATTCATTTACAGACCACTATCTTTACAATACTGGATATTATCAATTGCCCAAAAACCCATTTTTTGGTCATCTTTTCGTCTTCTTACAAAAGTCAAAGTTACGTTTCCAGACACATTAAATTTGATTTCTTTTCGAATCCACTGTTTTAAAGAAAGCTCTTCATTAAATCCATTAACAGTTTCTTTAAAAAAATAATAATATCCTGATTTTAAAAATATATCTAAATAACAATTTTTATCAACAGATACAAACATTGAAATACATTTATTACTGTTGGAATCTAAAAATATTAAATAATTTTTTGGTATTCTATTATTGTTAATTCTTGAAGAGAAAAAAAAAGTATCTGTAAAAGAATAAATTATTCTTATAAATAACAACAAAGGGTTTTAAGTCACGCACAGTTATGATATTTAATTACATTTTCTCTGATTCTTAGCAATCTTGGTTGAAACCTTGATGTAACAGTATCAATTTTTGTATTATTTTCTGATATTACATATACATTAAAACCATAGGCTGTTGATTTTATTCCAAAATGAATCCAATGATATTCGGCTAACTATATAGCAAAAATTGTATTAAAAGATTATTTTGTATTTTTACTTACGGAATTAGATAAATAATATAACAATTTATCACTGAAATCTGAAGAGTAAACATCCAAAATAATAACGTTTTTCTTTGTATAAATTGAAAATGATTGTACATCTTTAGAAATACGAAAATTATGTCGAAATGAATAACAACTAAAAATATTCTTGTATATAACAAATAAGTGGTTTAGACGTTTAGAGAGTATATCCGATCACAATTTTTTTTATTACATTTACCAAAAACAAACTAATGTTGATCAAAAAAAATAATATTTTATCATAGATTTAATAATAAGATTGTAATCGTGTTAAAACCCTCTATCAAAATGTAGAAATAAATTATTTTGTTGTTTATTTAGTCGTTCCTTACCAGCGAAAATCTGAAACCATTTAAATAAATCCATAATTAGATATAAAAAAATTGTCAATAATAGTATACCTACCGACACGAGATAAAGCAATTACGTTATCAATTTAAAGCCAACTAAAACACAATTAACAACTATAATGTTTACTTTGATAATTTGTACTCAAGTAAATTGTAAAAATTATAAAATTGTCAGTTAGAAAGTCGGAATTATACCGTAAACGAACTGTCCCGTGGCGGTAGGATATACAAGTCTACTTTAAAAAATTACTTACTTTCCCAGCGATGATCAATAACTGGACGAAATGAAAATTTTTGATTTACTTTTGTAGAGTTCCAATCCTTACTTAAATCTAAATCAATTTTACTAGAATTTCTTATTAATTTAACTATATAGAAGTAAATAGAACAAACAATTAGGTATTTATAATTTCGAAAATTTATTTAAGTGTCTTACTTTGTGGATCAAATGGATCAATATAAACAGCCGAATAACAAGAATTTCCTGTTAAAACACAACCCACATTATCGTATTTACTTATTGTTAAAATTTCCGCTTTAAGTAATGGAAATATTAATAAAATTATTAAACTATAACACCTTTGCCAGTGCATTTTGCAACTGATAATTTAATTTACCTATTACATTACATCGATGATAAAATATTTTCATATCATAAAGTCAATAAAGTAAACAAAATAGTATAAAGAAGAAAACAAAAAATAGTTTATAAAGTCCATAATATATTTTTTAATTTCTATCTCTACAGGGTAATTTTTTTATTTGGTCCCGCCCAAAACTCCAAAAATAAATTTATTAATTATACTTTGTTAGTTTTTTAACATTTAATTTTCAAAATTAAGGCATAGAGCGTTGTGAATTAATGTCAACATTGTTGACAATACGTTTGACAGTACTTCCACAGCTAGTTCATTTGGATCATTTGTACTTTTCCCAAAGTTGTTTATCGTTTGTTTAACGTGTTGCCTATTTTTGAAATCTCGGGTGAGAGCAAAAAAAAACATCACCCTGTATAAATCATGACAAAACTAATGGTTTTTTATTCTAAATTTTTTTAATAAATTACTAAATAATTGACTCCTGTCATTTAAAATGTATTATTGACATCATTTAAATACAAATATACTCGATTCTGCTGTTAAGAGGAGGTTTCACGCGCATTGCCACAGTTTTCACAAGTTTTCTTCCTTATTATCTAATGGAATTAAATGAAATTTTTGGAACACATTTATTTTTATATTATCTAGGTTCGTATGGATAGATTTTTTTGCTAACTATTTTAGAACAATAGCAATAAATTGTATCTTTCGAAAAAAAAATTTTTTCTTAAAATTGAAACCATCGAAACTTAGATAATGTACAAGTTAATGTATTCCAAAAATTTCATTTAATTCTGTTGAATAATAAGAGAGGGAACTTGTGATAAAGTTATGAACTACGCGCCAATTTTCAAATTAAAAACGCGCTTTCTAGATTGCTTAACAGATGGCGCGCTTGTCGTAACTTGGCGTTTTAACTTTCCTGCATCTAGTGGGGAATTATGGGTGTGGCTAATAGTTTCGAATCAGAAATTAGAGCATTTCGTTGCACGATTGACGGAATACAATCTGAAATAAATACAGATGTAGTTTAACTAATCTTTGTCGCTTTCTTAAAAAATCATGTTTTTAATATTCCATATTGTTTCAAGAATAAACTTAATTTATGTAGTCCCTTGATAAGTAATACCAATAATCACATTAATTCCTAAACAAATAAGCCGATAATTAAAAGATAATTTACAGGCAAACTATAAGTTTATCAAAATTAAGGTATAATCGAATGAATCTTGACGAATAATTCCATAAAGTTATGTGACATTCAGGTATTCGATGATTGGCGGTACTGAAGCTTAAACGGATAAATAAATTATTAATAAAATTTAACGAATGACTTTATTCGATTGTTTAAAATCATTTGATGAGTGATAGTAATTATTCGATAAACATAATTAGATCTTTATTCTTTACTAATTACTAATTAGATTTTTAATCTAAAGTCAGTGCTTTCTGTAATGATCTCAACTCACGTTATCAAATTGTTTAATAAAATTAAACCACATAATATAATAATATGGTTTAATTTTATTTATTTATTATTATATATATATTATTATTTATTATTATATATATTATTATATATTATTATTTTATTATAATTTTATTTATCAAATTGTTTAATAAAATTAAACCACATAATATAAGAATATGGTTTTATATCTGTAATGGTTTTAAAAACGCTGCTGTCGCCATCAGCTATCATAAATTTATAAATTAAACCATGTGTTGCTAGGCTTTGTTGAAAACCTTCAGCAATAATGAATGATTCCATTGAAGAAGACGAACCGGAAAATTTTTTATAACACTTATGTTCTCGAACATTTTCTTTATCTGCATCCTTTTTACATGTTAAGCAGAATTTGTTTTTCACACTTAAGTGTAAAACTTTTCCGGTTTTATAGCCTACTATTGCAGCCGCTCCAGACAAGGAACTGTAGTTGGTACGATATGATCTCTTAGCCCATGATCCGTCACAAACTACAGTAATATATGGTATTCCTTTGTCTGTTACGTCACCAGATTCAATCGCCAATTTTTTTTCTTCTCTACCGGCGTCTAACATTGATTCAACAGCTGTTGATTCCCAAGAATCACATAGTTTCTCTTGAATTTTCTGATATTTTCCCGAAGACATACAAGGCATATTCATAGCACTTGTAATTTGTCCTAAATGGTTATATCCAGCACCAATATTCATAATTCCCAATACAGAAGATTCATTAGCATCATGGTTAGTTTCAACAGATTCGACCTTATTGCATATATTACATTTAAAAAATATGCGGGATTGGAAACCATTTTTGATTTCTTTCTGGACAACCATATTACTTAGTGTGCATCCCATGACGTTGTTATGGTCACCAATTATTTTCAATGAATCAATAAAATGCTGAATATCAACAATTCGTTGACCTTCTAATTGAAATACTGTTTCTTCTTTAGTATAACCAGTCTCAACATTTACTTCATAGTCTTCAATATCATTGGTGGCATTGATTAAATTCGAGTCTTCTAAAACAGTTGTTTCGGGAATTATAGTTTCAGTTTCGACCACACCACTTGACCGTTCCAAGGAAGTGTCCCTTATTGTAGACTCGTCACTTGTATTTGTTTTTATAAATTGCCCTTTTTTGTTAATGCGTTTTTTTTCCTATAGCTACTCGCATGTACTCTGGTTTCATTACCTTTTCTATAATCTTTAATTTTTGCCGTGTCCATCGCTGCGCTGAGGTTGTTGACATATTTGTATTGCCTTCGTATTCGTTTTCGTCGTAATCCAAATCGTCGTCCTCTAACATTGCCACAGTTGTTTTTTATAGTTTATATTTATTTAAGCACTCGGAACACAACAGCTAGTGTACTCGCCGAGAATTAGACTAATAATAAATAAGTAAAATGTAAAGGTTGTGCACATCAACTCAACTTGAGTTAGCTAAACTAAGTATTACATTTTGTTGCTTATAACTAAGCCTCAGTTATTGTAAAGCTGAGATAAATTACAATCTGTAATACTATTTCCATTATACTGTGCGAGCGAAAATGAGCGCAACCGGAGCAAGTTTTGGTAGTTTGTAGGTATAGTTTTGCTTGTTCAAGTAAAATGTGCACAACTAACTCTAACTTAGTCTTGGTTTTACCGTACCGAGCGTTCCAAAATTTATCTCAAGAAAGAGGTAGATATATGGGATGGTTTAAAAGTATGGAATAAAATTGTAACCTGACATAGAGCACCACAAATGATGAAAATCTGCAAAAAAAATTTTGGTTTATTTCGAGTGTTTAATCGTTAATTTAATTAATTTCTTCTGTATTAATTTGTAAAGTTTATTAGGAGTATTAATATAATTAATAGTGTATTAATTTGTAAAGTTTATTACGAGTTATTGTAAATTGGACTAGAATAAAAAAATATTTTAATCGCAGATGTTTTGTTTTATACCTACATAATATGGCCGTATATGTCTAAAGTTTTATATTGGCGAAAGTAGTTATTAATAGAGTGACCGTATTTTACACTTACTTGAGTAGAATTGTGTATTGTGCATTGTGCTACAGTTCAAAAGTTTTTGAAATACACCTCTTTTTTGCAAGATGTAAAAATTGTAAATACCTGTCATGTATTTTCAATTGAGTTTTTAGTAATATTCTATTAAAATATTTCCTTTTGTTATACTTTTGTCTTTTTGATATTTTTTACAATAAAATGTTTCGGTTCCATGGTTTTCTTACACAGCTAACACGTTTCCTGCTAATGTCTCTCTCAAAACGTGGATGAAATCCAAGAAAATAAAAGTCTTGGAGTAAATAATTACCCTTTTCACTTTATGGTTGGACCATTAATAATATAATTTTTAGAAGAAATTTCTTCTACCAAAAATTATTTTCTGTGTTATGTTAGCGACAATACTTCTCTTATTGTTTAAAAAAAATTTTTGTTACGAGAGTTTTGTTCTTCTATATAAAGTTTAAACAGATCTGTACTTTTTTACTTATAATTAAAATGTAATTAAATTACCCTAGTTGTAATGCGAACGCATTTTGTTGACATTAGGTATATTGTGTAGTAAGCTACCGAGGAAATAAAGCAAATATGAGTGAAATTAATACCTTTGTAACAAACTCAATCTCAACGTTTAAAAAAAAAAAAATAACTAAAGTTTTTTTAAAAAAAACTTTGTTTTAAGATTTTATTTTTTGACGGTAAATTGACATTTCTTGAGGCAACTTCTTGTACATTGTCTAATTAATAATAAAGTAAAACCTATATTTATAGTAATATAATAGTAAAGTGGATTTTTTACATGAAACTTGTAATTCAATATTTTAAAATTAAAAAAAAAGTTATTTGATTTTATTTATTAATAACCCTAGGAATATCGTTCATGTTTCGGCTTTCAACTAAAAAAAAAATGATTTGATAACGTTACTAATGACGAAGGTATTGTATTTTACATCTTGAAAAACGTTAAAGTAAATTCTACTAAAATAATGACTTTATTTATTCCAAAAAATATGTTGAATTGGCAATGAAAAGTTTGTAAACATTGTAATCATATTATAAATTATATGAGCTGGTATAAGTAGTGACATTCTTTAGGTCTCAAAGTCAGTTTATTTTTCTCAAGGGCTAAATCAACATGAGGAACCGATATACTTCTGCATACTGAAAGTGATTAGCGAATTAAATTGTTTCTGTATGTCGAGCCGGGTCGGATCATTCGGCAGCAATGTCATTGGTGGGGTCAAGTGGCGAGAGGTAGTAAAGTTTGCTAGAGTGGATGGTGGGGAAGGTTTGTCGGTACGGCCCACGAGCTACCTCGTAACACACCGATCCCCCTCAGGTGAAACGTTCGGGACCATAATACCGAGTCTTAATACATACTTTCTTTCAGTTTCACTTTGAATATATTATATAAATAACTGTTATTCCCTGATAAATAATGTAATAATGTAGAATTCCCCATTGTCAGACTGTCTTTATTCATTACTCCCAACTGTCTCCTCTCGTTGATTGGCTTAATTAAATATTTAAAAAAATATAAACCTCCCTCAGACTGTTATAATCCGATTTAAGAAATATCTTCCGTTCTATTGTTTCAAAAAAAAAAAAAATTATCCCAAATAATTTAATTAAAAAAAAATCTCTATTTTATACTCTGTATCGAGTCTTTATGACTTTTAAATATTTTCAATATCCTTGTATTATTAATTTATTATCGAAAACAGCACGTTTGTAAAAACTCTTCGTCATTTTTGATCACGAAATCGATCAGAACTTTTAATAATTATTAAAACATCGAATTAAAATTGTATAAAAAAATCAATATTTACAAAACATTTTCGGAAACAAAACCTAAAATTACCAACTGGACTAATAAAGAGAATAATAAAATCAAAAAAAATTGATAATGTAATTCAAATATCAATAAAAAATTGGGGGTGTAAATTTCCGTACCCTGAATTTTAGGGGTCATTCAAGTTTTAATACGGTCCTGCAGGTTTCATTTTTAGTCACACAGATAAGATACATTGTAAAGAGTTTTTTCCTCAAAGTTTTTCGTCGTTACATAAAATTTTCACGGACGTTCTTTGTTCATTTATCAGTTTTCATCAAGCATTTGTCGGTTAAAGACGCGTAAAGATCGGTCTAATTTGTTTAAATAAATTAAATTGTGGCGCGTATTTAGTGCAGTGTTTTATTGTAAGAAAAGGTAACAGTTTACTATAGCGAGAATCTTTAATATACGTTACTTATTCATGTGTAACCCATCAAATGAAAGGTAATTGCGTCTACAATGTGAATCTGGTGGCAAAACAGTAAAATTTTTAAACACTTTTGAAAAAGAATGAATTTTATTACACTTTTTCTCACTTTTCTGTAAGCTGTCAAAAAATGACATTTGTTACCACAGAATTAAACAAAATAGATAGATATTGGTAAAATTTTATTTATGGTTTTCCCGATTTACAAAAATTTGGTTTAAAAATTTTTCTTTAAAAAACTTTCACTATTTTGTTCAAACACCAAATTTTTTAATTGAAAAAAGTGAAAAACATACTTTATAGATTTTATTTTTAACTGTTACACTCTGTCACTACATCTAATCTCTTTTTTGTGTAGTATAGACCTACTGTGATTTAAATTACATAATATCGAAAACATTATTTCGATTAAACAATTGTCCGAAGATTTTTAAATCGACTTACGAAATTTTAAAACTATGAAGTAAGTTTAATGGCTACGGAATAAAATAGCGCTGGTAAAAGTGACGCATATTGAAATAGTTTTGTCATCTATACCTGCAAAAAAACATCCTCGAAGTAAGTCAAGTCTCGGGCGACGCTATTGACCACCTTTGTTATAAGTACATTTTTCACGTGGTAGAAGGCTTTGCCCTCTAGACCTATCAAAAACATCCTCGAAGTAAGTCAATCCTCGGGCTGACGCTATTGACCGCCTTTTTCATAAGCATTTTTTTCGCGTGGTAGAGGGCATCGCCCTCTAGACCTATCAAAAACATCCTCGAGGTAAGTCATTCCTCGGGCTGACGCTATTGACCGTCTTTTTTATATGTATGATTTTGCGTGGTAGAGGGCTTTGCCCTCTAGACCTGTCTAAAACATCCTCGGAGTAAGTCAATCCTCGGGCTGACGCTATTGACCGCCTTTTTCATAAGTACCTTTTTCGCGTGGTAGAGGGCTTCGCCCTCTAGACCTATCAAAAACATCCTCGAAGTAAGTCAATCCTCGGGCTGACGCTATTGACCGCCTTTTTCATAAGTACCTTTTTCGCGTGGTAGAGGGCTTCGCCCTCTAGACCTATCAAAAACATCCTCGAGGTAAGTCATTCCTCGGGCTGACGCTATTGACCGCTTTTTTTATATGTATCATTTTCGCGTGGTAGAGGGCTTTGCCCTCTAGACCTGTCTAAAACATCCTCGAAGTAAGTCAATCCTCGGGCTGACGCTATTGACCGCCTTTTTCATAAGTACCTTTTTCGCGTGGTAGAGGGCTTCGCCCTCTAGACCTATCAAAAACATCCTCGAAGTAAGTCAATCCTCGGGCTGACGCTATTGACCGCCTTTTTTTATATGTATCATTTTCGCGTAGTAGAGGGCTTCGCCCTCTAGACCTGTCTAAAACATCCTCGAAGTAAGTCAATCCTCGGGCTGACGCTATTGACCGCCTTTTTCATAAGTACGTTTTTTGCGTGGTAGAGGGCTTCGCCCTCTAGACCTATCAAAAACATCCTCGAAGTAAGTCAATCCTCGGGCTGACGCTATTGACCGCCTTTTTCATAAGTACCTTTTTCGCGTGGTAGAGGGCTTCGCTCTCTAGACCTATCAAAAACATCCTCGAGGTAAGTTATTCCTCGGGCTGACGCTATTGACCGCCTTTTTTATATGTATCATTTTCGCGTGGTAGAGGGCTTTGCCCTCTAGACCTGTCTAAAACATCCTCGAAGTAAGTCAATCCTCGGGCTGACGCTATTGACCGCCTTTTTCATAAGTACCTTTTTCGCGTGGTAGAGGGCTTCGCCCTCTAGACCTATCAAAAACATCCTCGAAGTAAGTCAATCCTCGGGCTGACGCTATTGACCGCCTTTTTTATATGTATCATTTTCGCGTAGTAGAGGGCTTCGCCCTCTAGACCTATCAAAAACATCTTCGAAGTAAGTCAATCCTCGGGCTGACGCTACTGACCGTTATTTTTTAAGTACCTATTTCGCGTAGTAGAGGGCTTCACCCTCTAGAGCTGTCAAAAACATCCTCAAAGTAAGTCAATCCTCGGGCTGACGCTATTGACCACCTTTTTCATAAGTACCTTTTTCGCGTGATAGAGGGCTTCGCTCTCTAGACCTATCAAAAACATCCTCGAAGTAAGTCAATCCTCGGGCTGACGCTATTGACCACTTTTTTTATAAGTACCCTTTTCAAAAATGAAAAAAAGGAATTACATATATCGTTATTGGGATAAAAGCAAATCAATTTAAAGTTAAAAACTTTTTTTTAACGTTGAAATACCAAATAAAAAATGGTTGGAAAGAGCAATCTATTTTTATTTACTTCTTTGGGATCTGAGCGAGCGGGATGTTGTGATTCGTTAGCATTCGTGATTAATCGTGATAATTCGTTTATTGCCAGATTTTAAAGTTAGAAGGTTATGTTAACTAAATTGAATGAAAAATAGGTTTAACGAAAATCAATTTTATTATTACTATGTGAAAATGGAATTATTACACAACAGAGTCAAACAGTACAACACAAATTAAGTGTGGCACCCTTTAAATGACGGTTTAATGCAAGATTGTTGTGGTTCAGGAAAGGCAGGTTTGTTGTTCTTATGCTTTAATTTGAATAGTTTTTTAATTTTTGCCACCAGAACCGTAATCTGCAAGTAATTTGCTTTAATTTGATGTATAACACATTTAAAAACAATCATTTTTAACGATTCTCGCTATAGTAAACAATTACCTAAGAAAATGTGTAACTATTCGAGGTGAGTTGATTTCACGTACTCCATTTTTGTATTTTTTTTAACAAAAGTTTGAAACGATTTTGTTTAAACATTTAAGCGCATTTTTGTAATAATTTACATAATTTATATAATACTATGATTCGTTTATTAAAAACACAAAAATGCTCTGATGTTACTGAGTACGTAACGCTTTTTTTTGTTGTTTTTTTTTCCCAATTTATCGCTTTGTCTTTGTGTTTCAGACAGTCGTGCCCCAACTCGAGAACAGGACACATCGCAGCCCTCCAACAAAGCTAAGTACCTTTATTTATTATTAATTAAACGAAATATACCGGTTTTGTTTAAATTATTTTTGCGTATTAATATTCAAACAATTCTAAAAATTTTATTTTTTAAATTACCAATATAACAAAGAGATAAACAATTTTACTAGTTTATTATTTGTAATTTACCCCGTTTAAAAAAATAAACAATTAAAGTAAATTCCTTTTGTTTTATTGGGGAGGGGCGGGGGGTTTTCAGGGACATCGCTGGATATCTGGATAAAGGTAAGTCCGAAAGAAGCAGAGGGGATTCGCCATATAGGGCAGAAGACGATGCACCAATTTCAGGATAAAAGGTAGGTTCGAAAGAAGCAGAAGGAGGGATTTTGTGTGGTAAAAAAAATAATTTTAATTAGGACTTGAGTATTGTAATATTATTTTGTTAAAAAATTGTTTATCTCTTTTTTTTAAATTTTCGTGTTAATTTTTTAAAATGTACTTGATTTTTTTAAACTTAATAAGTGATATGTATAAAGAGTAGCAAAAGCTTTTAGTAACAAATTATCTCCTTTCAGCAAATTAATGAATTAATTAAATAAAAGCATTTGCTAACTTATGCATTTCAGTCATTGTTTATATATATTTTTGTTAATTATTTTTTTCAGTTTTCAAGTGCTGTTTAGAAACCTACTTAGTCCAGAGTTTCAGACCCAGACCAGAGAGCATGTAGGCATCTACACCAACAACACCTGCTGTAAAGGTCAGATTTTTCCATTATTTTTCAAAATACATTTTTATCTAATTGGATTAAAATATATCGCAGGTTTTGAAATGTTTTAATTAAATAAAAAAAAGGAAGATCAACAATTTTTTCATACATTTCAGAGAAAATTAAACTTCAAACACTAAAATTAAGGACACATACAGAAAGTTTTTTTTTTAATATTTGCATTTAAAATTCAATAATTTTGGCGGTTGAATAATGTCAAAAAACGTTGTTGGCAACACTGTAGATTCTTTTGACAACAATTTGAGTGTAAATTTTGTTGTTTATTTTTTTATTCAACCAAATTTTAAAAATCAATTTTGTCATAATCAGTGGCAGTTTTATGAAAGCCTTTTCAAAGCTAAACTGAAAATTTTTAAATTATTTTTCTAAACTTTACAAAATGCAGACTTTATCGCTTTATTTGCGTATTTGCGGTTCAGACTAAGAATGAACACAAAGATCTACAATTATTATTTATGTATTTGTGTTTTATTTATCCTTCTCCTCTACCCTTTAAAAAAATAAATAAATAATAAAAGCAATTCCTTTCGTTTTATTGGGGTTGGGGAGGGTAGGGTCCAAGAACATCGCTGGAAATCTGGATTAAAGGTGGGTTCGAAAGAAGCAGAAGGAGGGGATTCGCCACCCATCAGTTGTGGCAGAAGAAAATTCAACAAAAGTGAGTTTCTAGTAAATATTTTTTTGATTGTGTATATGAATTTTATTTATGCTTATACAACAAGTGCATGATTTTGCAAAAATTGTTGATCTCTCCTTTAATTTGAAAATTAATGAATTTTATTATTTTGAAATGCCATTAAGTAATGTTGTACTTTTTCCTTTCTCTGAAATTTACGTTTTTAGTACTGTTTCATATTTGAATAATTTTTGTTTCACGATTTAAAAAGTTTTTCCCATTTCAGGCTTCACGTTTTGTTTCTGATAATTATCATCTTTCAGGATTTATTTCTTTCAGGTTTTCTAATTTTTCTGGTTTAATATCTTCTTTTTAAAAATTTTCATGTTTCAGGAATTATTTACTGTAAGTAATGTCTTTTCTCAAAATTAGTAATTTTTCTGTTTATGGTTTTAATGTTATTTTCTCTTTCAAATTTAAATTTTTTGATATTAATAATAATTTTTACGTTTCAGGATTTTTTTCAGGTATTTTATTATTTTCAGGTTTAAAATTAGTAAATTTTCTGATACTTGTTTTAATTATTTTCTCTTTCAGGTTTAAATACTTTTATTTTTAATAACTTTTTTATTTCAGGAATTATTTTTTCAGGTATATTATTATTAGGTTTGAAGTTAGTATTTTTACTGTTTCTTATTGTAATTATTTTCTCTTTCAGGTTGAATATTTTGAGGTTTATTAATAATTTTTCTTCCTCTTGTTTTGTGATTTTTTTTTTCAGGTGTACATATTTTGAATTTAATAATAATTTTTATATTTCAGAAATTATTTTTTCAGGTATTTTATAATTTTCAGGTTTAGTAGTTTTTCTGTTTCTTGTTTAAATTTTTTCCCTTTCAGATTTAAATATTTTAATTTTAATAATAAATTTTACGTTTCAGGTATTTTATTTCAGGTTTTAATATTCTTTCTCTTTTAGGTTAAATATTTTGATTTTAATGATAATTTTTACGCTTAAGAAATAATTTTTTCAGGTATTTTCTTACTTGCAGATTTAGTAATTTTTCTGTTTCTTATTCTCTAATTTTTTTTTCTTTCAGATTTAAATATTATGATTTTTATAATAATTTTTACGTTTCAGAAATTATTTTTTAGGTATTTTAGTATTTTCAGGTTTATTAATGTTTTTTCTTCTTGTTGTTTAGATTTTTTTTCTATCAGGTGTACATATTTTGAATTTAATAATAAGTTTCTTGTTTCAGGAATTATTTTTTCAGGTATCTTATTTTTTTCAGGTTTGGTAATAGTTAAATTAGATTTTTAAGTAGGTAGGACTACTTGTCCTGGTTAGCAAATATTGTACCTAAGCCCCAACTACGCTTCTTTTTATAATGTGATGTATCAATATTTAATCAAATATAAGAGTATTTTATCCAAAAATGACAATGTTTTATTAAATTATACCTAAACTAAATATTTAGTATTTGATTTATATTTTGATAAAGCACAAGAACTAGTTCTTGGCTTTATTAAAAATATTATTTGGTCAGTGTTGTCATCTTTTTAAAAAAATTTCGTATTTTTTCTGTTAATTAGATTTACTATGATGTGTTCATTTAAAAAAGTCATCAAGTTAACTTTGATTTGTCAAACCTTTTATGTATTCTTCTAAAAGTTTTGTCAAATCGTCAAATCATAGTTAACTTGATGATGATGACGTTTTTAAATGAACACCTAATATAATACAAACCAAGTTTTCTTATATGCCACCAGTAATACACATACACTAGTTTTTAGTAACTTTTATTTTTTTCTATTGACACTCCACATCTGTCATTTGTCAACCAACTGTCATTTCATGTCAACACACAAGACTCGCCCCCCAAATTACCAAACCTTAATCATCAATTAATTAAAAACTCCATCCACGTCCGAATATTAATTCCATACGTGAAGTGCCATCATTTCACATAATTTCCAGAAACCCATCCCAAAAATGGTCATCAATACATCAACAACTTGAAAACATATTGCAAAACCTCAAATGTAAAAAATGGCATCATCATTTAACGCCGATACAATCTCAGAATGCAGCGAGGCAAGTACCCTCATCGATGGCAGTGTTATTTCGACCGTTCCAGACCGTCACGGCTTCCTCGGTGGTGCTCAATACTCTCCAGAACCTCGCCAAGGACCTCCACCTGAAATCGTCCTTCGACGAGAACGTAAATGGCTCAAAATGCTCTCCCAATGGAACTTCTACATGGACAGAAACTACCGAAAAATACGAGAACGGTGCCGTAAAGGTATCCCGATGTCAATCCGCCCCCGTGCTTGGCTCTACCTCTGCGGGGGCAAACTCTTAATGGATAAAAACCAACACATCTATGAAGACTGTCTCCGTGCCGAAGGCGACCCCAAATGTATCGACGAGATTAAAAAAGACATCCATCGACAATTCCCAACTCATGAAATGTTCAGTTCTGAGGATAAACCAGGTCAAACTGAACTTTTTAACGTCCTTAAGGCTTACACAATCCAAAATCCCAAAATCGGTTACTGTCAAGCACAAGCTCCAGTTGCTGCTTTTCTTCTAATGCACATGCCTGCAGTTCAAGCCTTCTGGTGCTTAGTAAGCATCTCAGATAAGTACCTCGAAGACTACTACTCACCTACAATGGAAGTCGTGCAACGTGATGGCCTTATTCTTCAAGGCTTACTCAAAAAAGTCTGCCCACCAGCTTATAAACATCTCAAAAAAGTCAATGCTGAACCGATGTTTTACTGCACGGAGTGGTTTTTATGTGCGTTTACACGGACACTCCCTTGGGATTCACTTTTAAGAGTTTGGGATGTGTTTCTCTGTGAAGGAGTTAAAGTTTTATTTAAAACAGCTCTTGTGATTTTGATAAGTTGTTTGGGAACGGCTAAAAGTCGAAAACAGTGTCCTGGATTATGTGAAACATTAAATAAATTACGGAATCCACCTGAAGAAGTTTTGACTGAACAGAATCTGATTAGTAATATCTATCGATTAGATATCAGTGAAAAGGATTTTGAGAATGAGCATCAGAAGCAGACGATTAAAATGAAGAATGAAAAAGGGAAAGCTCAACGGTAACAGGATTGGGAAAAAAATATCTCAAATATTAAGTATATGTTACGTTTCAAAGATATTTGCATTTATTAGTTATTTAGATTAGTTTCAAACTAAAACAAAATATTATTGTTTTCGTATATTTTCTATCAACTGTATATAAACAAAAATGAGATTATTTTTCAAATCAATAAAATCTGATCTAAGTTACAACAAACTGTTTCCATAGAAACGATGCCAAATCAAAGCTTGTTGGTTGTTGTCATAGCAATTAATTAAACCGTTGCTATAGTGACTTGATGGTCTCCTATATATTTTTTTAAATCTAAAATTTTCTAAATTTGGCCCACTTATCTTTAATTTACTTCTTGGATTCCATTAAATCTGTGTTCAAAGGCAAAAGGCCATCAAGAAATAAGCCTAGCTCGTGGTTTTCTTTCCAATTTAATGGTTTAAAAAAAATCTTTAAAGTCTTTAAACGTCACAGACTTATTTGGAGTCACTTCCTGATTTCTGATTTTAATAAATATAGTAAAAGAATTGTAGTGCCCCTTTTAATTCATCAAAAAATGGGTCTATTGTTTAAAATTCTGTAGAGAAATAGGTTAAATCTTTAGCTAGCTATTTCTATTTAATTTGGAGAAGTGTCTACATCGAATGGGGGCTGATATATACTAACTAAACGTTAAACAAGTAAAAAAAATTGAAAAGTGAGGAAATGTTAGTCAAGAAATTGTCGTTTGCAGTAATTTATAATCAAAGAATTTAAATAAACAGTGCCAATATTCGTAATTTTACACTGTTTTTGCTTAATTTGCTGCCACAAAAATAGTTTATTGAGGAAAAGAGATTTGAAAAAGCTAAAAAGTGAGGTTATATTACCCAATAAAGAAAAGAAATTGTCGCTTATATTAGTTTATATATAAAAATTTGGACTAAAATGTGTGAATTTCCGTTTTTTTTACATTGTTTTTGTTTAAATTAATTGTTACAAAAACAGTAAGTCAGAAAAATATTAGGAAAATCTCAAAAGTGAGGTTAGATCAACTCAACACGTAAATAAACAAAGAAATTGTCGATTACAGTAGTTTAAAATTAAAGAATTTGACAAAATCAACTAAATAATGTGAATTCCCGAAATTTTAGATTGTTTTTATTGAATTTGTTGCGTCAAAACACTTTATTGTTGATTGAGGTTATGTTAATTTTCAAATTACAGTTTCCTGTAACGCCAAACTATTTTTTTCTGATAAATTATTATTTTTATTTATCGGTTAAATTGAAAAAACCTTGCAGCAAGGTCAAAGGTCACGACCCACACATTTATTTATTTATAAACAAAATCCCACTCGTGTGTGCGCTTCAAAAAAAAACCTAACCTCAAACTCATAAATTCGGGGCCCCAAAACGTAAATCCGATAAGAAAACACTTATTTCTTATCACATCGATAAGGCACCATGTCCATCTCTGTCCTACATGCCGATAACACGACTTCCCAAGGTCACCTTCCTAATCCCCACACATCTTTTTTAAATCCTATAAACAGTCCCCATCTCGCTTTCTCTCTCCAAAAAACTTGCTTTTCTCTCTTTATTTCGCCGTGTGTAGCACTCGGTGAGTTATTTCAACCAATTCCTGATTTATTTTTGAAAAAGTTGAGTGAAAATCATTGAGTTTTGTATCGGTGCCCCCTGAAATGTCTCGTGAAAGGTCATCTACACGACGGTTCTACCGGTCAGAGTCTTATTCGAATTTGATGGCGTGTATGGATCGAGGGATGCAAGCAGGTGAAGAGAACCGGTGGAATTTTGAGATAGCATGGGAGGTGGCTAATAAAGTTGGGGGCATTTACACGGTAATTCGGTCGAAATCGTATGTTTCAACTGAGGAAATGGGGGACCAGTATTGTCTTATTGGACCATATAAAGAATTCCATGCAAGGACTGAAGTTGAAGACGGACCTCTAGGTAAGTCACACTCTTAATTATCCAAATTTCTATCAGTTTCTCTAGGTTCTGAGCCACTTAATGAAGCTGTCCAGAGTCTTCGTGACAGAGGTTTTAAAATCCATACCGGAAGATGGCTTGTCGATGGTAACCCCCAGGTTATTCTCATGGATATTGGATCAGCAGCTTGGAAACTCGACGAGTATAAATCAGACTTATGGGATAAATGTAATCTGGGGGTACCTCATCTAGATGTTGAAGCCAACGATGCTATAATTTTTGGATATATGGTAGCTGAATTTATTGGAAGTTTTAAGGAGTGTGCTGATCGGTATGGTGAAGGAGTTCCTACAAGAGTTGTTACACATTTTCATGAATGGCAAGCTGGAGTTGGTCTTATTGTCTTACGAACACGTCTTATAAAAATTGCTACAGTTTTTACAACACATGCTACACTCCTAGGAAGATATTTATGTGCTGGTAATACAGACTTTTATAACAATTTAGATAAGGTATGAGTTGTTTTGAGTCAAATTAAGTCATAATTGGAGTTTCTTGTAGTTTAGTGTTGATGAAGAAGCTGGAAAAAGACAGATTTATCACAGGTATTGCATGGAGAGGGCTGCTTCCCACCTGGCACATGTCTTTACGACCGTTTCAGACATTACAGGTACATGTAATTAACTGATAACATTTTGTACTAACTTTTTTTGAAGGTTTTGAAGCGGAGCACCTCCTAAAGCGCAAACCCGACGTAATCACCCCAAACGGCCTCAACGTAAAAAAATTCTCTGCCCTCCATGAGTTCCAGAACCTGCATGCCGTCTCCAAAGAGAAAATCCATGAATTCGTCCGTGGTCATTTCTACGGCCACTACGACTTTGACCTCGACAAAACTCTCTATTTTTTTATCGCTGGCCGTTATGAATTTAGTAATAAAGGCGCAGATATTTTCATTGAAGCCTTAGCTCGACTTAACCACTACCTAAAATCGACTCACCCAGATATCACCGTTGTAGCATTCATGATTTTCCCAGCTCGTACTAACAACTTCAACGTGGAGTCTCTTCGAGGTCATGCTGTTACAAAAAGCCTGAGGGATACTATAAGTGATATCCAGGGACGGATTGGGCGCCGAATGTACGAAACATGTCTTAGTGGACACCTACCTCATGGAGAGGATCTGTTAGAAAAAGAAGAACTGGTGCGTTTGAAACGTTGTATTTTTTCGTTACAACGAGATGGACTGCCTCCTGTGACTACACATAACGTCGTCGATGACTGGAATGACCCGGTGCTCAACAGTGTACGTCGTTGTAACCTATTTAATACTAAATATGATCGGGTTAAAATTGTTTTTCATCCGGAATTTTTATCCTCGACAAATCCTCTTTTCGGATTGGATTATGAGGAGTTTGTACGAGGATGCCATCTAGGTGTGTTTCCTAGTTATTACGAGCCTTGGGGGTACACACCTGCCGAGTGTACTCTTATGGGAATTCCTAGTATTACAACGAATTTATCAGGATTTGGGTGTTTTATGCAGGAACATATCGCAGATCCCATGTCTTATGGGATTTATGTTGTCGATAGAAGGTATATCTCTCTGGAAGGGTCTGTACAACAGTTAGCACAGTACATGTATGATTTTGCGAGGCTCAATCGCCGTCAGAGGATAATACAAAGGAACAGGACTGAGAGACTGAGTGATATGTTGGATTGGAGGAGTCTTGGAGTGGTAACTAGACCCTTTTTTCTCTGATTTTATTTATTTAAATCTGTGGTTTTAGTATTATAGACAGGCTCGGATGAAGGCACTCCATGCCGTCTTCCCAGATTATGAAGAAGACATGAATAATGGAATAGGAACTTTGAAGTACCCCAGACCAATTTCAGAGCCTCCATCACCCAGTTCCAGTCGTGTGACGACTCCAGCAGCGTCTCTTCATGGCAGTGATGATGAAAGTGATTCAGTTGATGAAGAGAAGGAGTTGGAAGAGTTGAGGATTAATCATCGTTGAATGAGAGAGCAAGACTTTGAAAAAAATACTCGAAAAAAATTGATTTTTTAGTACTGTTGGAATTATTTTTAGATTTATTGGTTGTTAAGCGAGAGAATAGACGACTTCGTACAGTTATATGTGTTTATCTAGTTACTTACCTTTGAAGACAAGGCAGCCCATTTTCTGAAATTTAAAATAATTGGTACAAGTGAATCTAACCTTACATTGTTTAAATTACGTGTAATTCTTGATTTTTGGTAATAAAAACGGCCCCAAACAGCACTTATAGCCCCACAATTTACGTTTCTCTTTGGAGAAATTGAAATTTGAAATCCGCCATTTTGACACTGAGTCTAGGGATTTTCTTGTTTCACTAAATACACCAAAATTTAATATTTTTATAAAATTTGAATTATTTTTAGATTTATTAATATTTAAACATAAAATTAGACAACTTAATGCATTTAAATGTGTCTTATTTAATTACTTACCCTTGAAAGACACGCTCAGCAGCCCCTTTTCTGTTGTAAAATTCAAAATAATTTGTATAAGTAAATCTAACCTCACATTGTTTAAATTACGTATAATTCTTCACTTTTGGTATTAAAAACAGTCCCAAACAGCACTTATAGCCCCATAATTAACATTTCTTTAAAACGAAACACAATATTTGAAATCCGCCATTTTAACACTAAATCTAGGGATTTTCGGGCTTCACTGAATACCCCAAAATTTGAATTTTAATAAAAATTTGGACTATTTTTAGATTTATTAATTTTTAAACACAAAAACCGAGAAATTAATACAAATAAATGGGTTTTATTTAATTACTTACCCCTTGAAGACACATTCGACAGCCACCTTGTTGAAACTCAAAATTTGTATAACACTGAAAAATCTAACCTCGCAATTTCTTATATTTATTGTATTTCTTCACATTTAATACTCAAAATCGCACTAAAGACACCCTTGTGCCCCCATAAAGTCCTTTAAAATAAAGACACGAAATTTAAAATCAGCCATTTTCTCACTAAAATCTAGGGATTTTCAGATATCACGTTGGTATTATAACCAAAAAATTCAAAAAACTACTGAAAAATTAATTTATTATTACACGAAATACACTCTACTTAACCCTTTTCTGCTGTCTTTGCCTATAAATATCATTACTGGGAGGCAAAGGCATATCCTCATCATCTGACCCATCCATCGCCAACCCTAACCTCTTCTTCCTCTTGAGCCCCACACCGCCCCCTTCTTCAACAATCCAATGCACCGACTTTGCCAGATCAAAAAGCCTGACATCGCCCCCATTTTCCGACGGCTGTGGTACAGAATCCGGCAATTGAATCCGGTTGAAAATATCCATAAGGAGATCAACGTTAACAAAAGGCCCCCGGAAACAAGCCGGAGGAGGTAAGAGTGTACACAAATGTGCCGCTACTGGCGGATGTGGGAACACACCTCCAGGAACCGGGTGTTCACCTGGAAGAGCGTTAGATTTCGGTTTATACGGGATCATGTGAGCGTAATCAGGAATAAGCAAGGGGGCGTCTCCATTACTGTTGATAATCGACTGAAGAATATTGTTTTTACCGGCGCCTGTTATGTTAATCACTTCTGTATATCTAGAAGTGAATAAAAATTTGAATTTGGCGCGAAATTTTAGGGATTTTTATTTTTACCCTATACTTTTCAGTTCAGTAGCAGTGCAGGGGTATAAATCAAGAAATTTATATCTATCTACTAACTGAGCTGTTTCTTTTCCTTCAAATTCTTTAATTTTTGATAACACCTCAGATCTTCTCTTTTCAACTTTGACAATACTCTGTAAATCACCGATGTTACATTCAAATTCTAAAAAACGGTTCCAAATGTCACTAAAAAAAATTTGGTTACACAGTTTGTCTTGTAAAAAAGTGAGGGACATACACGGATTTTTCCGGTTCAAGACTTCCAGAAGATAAAACACGTTCAAATAAGACTCGAGTGTTATTATCTTCGTTTAAATGTGATAAATAATCAATATAACACGTGATATATTCAGGTATATCCCCGAATTTTTTTAAACCAAGTTCAAAAATCCGAAATGCGATATTTTTATCTTTACTGCAGTAATATTCCATTAAGGCTGCACAAACAAAAATGTGATATTTAGACCTGTTGTCTTCACGGGCTCTTTTAAATACAGATCTTGCTGATTTAATCCCTTCAGCCCTTCGAGCAAATTTCATATATTGGATATATGCCTAAGTAACACAAAAAAATTAATTATTTAAAACCCAGTAATTATATAAAACGTACAAGAGTAGGATCAATATCTTGAATCTCCAAATATTTCTGATAAATCTGATGAACTTTCTCATATTTCAATCTTCCTTCTTCATAATCAGCATAAGCAAAATACAGTAACATATTTTTATTTAACAGACTACTTGTAGCTCTCTCAAACATATTTGCAGCTTCTTCACTAAATAATTTCGACGCATTAACATCCTAAAATTAAATAAATTAGAATCAAATTTGAAGACTACTAAGAGACTCACCCCTTTTTCAGCTAAAATCTTACAACTGTATTCAAGAAATTGAGCTGCTTGGTACCAAATATCAGGGTGGTGGCCTAAACAAAGGAGGCATTGTTCAAGAGCAAAAACTACACGTTTTGTCAAGAGGGCTGTATCTTCAGTTCGGAGAGGATTACTCTTCTCCCATGCGATATATTTCTGCCACAGTTCCACCTAAATAAATAAAAAATCAAGCTGGCTGGACAACAGTGACATAACGTTGAGTTATTAACTCATTACATCACTAGTTACGCAATAAATGACATTTTGTACTTCACTTGAGTGACAGTAAATGACAAAATATTTAAAAAAAACCGTTTTTTATTGTATATACATTTCTATAAACTGCAAATAATTATACAGAATGTTCCAAAAATTATGAGTCAAATAATTAATTTCAGCAAAAACTGAATAGCTCCTCAATTCTTATTTAACCTTTTCCTTTTGAGACACTATTTTTGGGACACCTGTATATAATTATGTAATCACTGGTGAGATGTATTTTTAAGAAAAAAAAGTGTTATAACCGAACAAAAATCTGTTTTAAATCACTCAACTTCTCTAATTTTAATTTTGTTGTTTAGATTTATTTATTTTTTGTTTAATTGGTAGACTTGGATAATATATTTTTGACGAAATTCTATATTTTTTGACTCAGACAACAATTTTGGTATGCAATGACGTCACAAAGTAGATATTATACGTCATTAACCGTTTCAACCAATAGATATTCTTTATATCAAGGTCAATGGTGTTAGACAATTGACGCGGGAAATTTGAATTTTGAAGACACTATTATATTTCTTTAATGATTTCCTTTTGAGTCACTATTTTTGGGACAGTCTGTATATAATTATGGAATCTAGTGATAAAATATATCCAGTGAGATATATTTTAAAGTAATACCGTGTCACAACTAAACAAAAAATTTTGTTTTAAATCACCAAACTTTTCTAATTTTTGTGTTTTTTTCATTTATTTTTTCTTGATTGGTGAAACTGTGTAATTTATGACGTCACAAAGTAAACAACACGTGACTGGCCGTTTCAGTCAATCCAATCTTGTAGTATGAAGGTCATTGATTTCAAGCGATTAACGCGCCAAATTTGAATTTTTTTACTGACTTGTTTGCGTTCTTCTGGACTCCCATTAGGGGGCACACTCGGTGCATTTCTATTAATGCCCCGAATTTGTACTTCAAGTTCTTTAGCGACTCGCCGAGCATTCATGTAGTCTCTACTCCTCTCGATACTCATTTTTTCAGCAATTATTGGATTGATTGCCTGAAATAATCACTTTTCGTTTTAATTTTTCTTGTGTTGGTAGTTGTATTACTTGTTCAAATGCGATGTAGTCTTTCCAGAAGGTTTCCATGCCTGTCATTGGATTATTAATGCCTCTTTGATAGACTTTTCTTACAGCTGAAATTTTTTGATTTTCAGCATACGATCCTACTGCTTCTACCCCTTTTAGAAAATTAACGTATTCATTCCAGATTGAATATGAATGAATGTCCATTCCGATTTTATCCAAGGCAAAGTCATAAGCTTGTGCCATTTTTTCCCTAGGGAATTATTTAAAAAAAAATGTTGAGACAAGGTTTTACGTACTTGTAGGTTGGTAATGAAGCCTTTGTTTCTTTAACATATCCGAGATAAAGTTTCCACAATTCAATATTTAAAATCTTCATCAAACATCTTTGAAATAACTGTTGGGACAAGTAAAAATTTTTAGAAAAATTAACTAAACATTGGTTAACGAAAGGCGAATACTAGGCGCACAAAAAAACATACAAATTTCTCGAAAAAAATTTATTTCGTAGGATATGAGTGGATTTAAGGTAAAGAAAAGACAAATATTCACCAATTCGTTAACAAATGCTCTTCAAAAAAAATATATATCAAGGGTTTTAAATCACCAAAAACAAGTCTCTAACCATCTCACTATTTATTGAATAATTACAGAAAATCAAAATTTTAACTCCTACCTTTTCCACTCTTTCAAAATTCCGTGATTTCATCTGGAAAAAAAAGTGAGGTTAAGACTGTCAAACCGCCTCAAATGGGGCCCTCTTAATACCCACCTCATGCTCGATATAAATCCGCCAGTACCGTGAAGCACTCGGAAAAATATCAATCAAGTGCTCATAAAGGGGGCGCACTTCTGAGATATGTTTGGTCTGGGCTTCACGCAGCAGAATTGACCATGATTCAAGATCGTATGGGTTTTTCTCGACTTGTTTTTGAGTCCGGTGTAACTTATCGTTACCCCAATCCTAAAACCGGCTCAAATAACACAAAAATGGGGCATTGGAGGGCCAAAACTTACAATGTGGAGCCTTTCGTCAGTCATTGTTTTGCACTCCTAGGAGGCACTTTTCTGACACTAGAAAGTAAAAATGTAATAAAAGGATCAAGATTTTCATTATTTATTACCAATTTTTGTTTTTTCTAGATGAAATAACGTAAATACAAAAGTTCTGTCGAGCTTGGCTGTCAAAATAAGACCGTAGCTCTTGCGCATGCGCGTCTACGTGCGGTCTAAAATTGGTATAATCTAATAAATAAGCACACTAGAAGTGAGCAAATGGCCGAAAAATAATGGACGAATGCGTTTTAGAAAATTTTTAATGTCGTATTTTATTGTAATTTATCGTTATTTATCGTTTTCTTACGTAAATCATGTCGTAGTTTTATTTTTTATCGTTATTTATCGTCGCAATTTATCGTTATTCATCGTCCAATTTAACATTATTTATCGTTATTTATTAGAATTTTGGGTAATTGATCATTCGTTATCGTAATTTGTAGCGTAATTTATTGTTTTTTATCGTAATTCAACGTAATTTATCGCATAGTTTACCGTTATTTACCGTAATTTATCCAAAAATTTACAGTGCAAATTATCGTTATTTATCGCGTAATTTACTGTAATTTACCGTAATTTATTTTTGCTTATTGCAATTTTCCGTAATTAGTTATTTTTGTCGTAATTTATCGCATAATTTCTCATTATTTTTCGTAATTTATCGTTATGTAACGCCTTTTATCATAATTTATTGTTATTCACCGAACTGATTGTTGTTTATCACAATTTGTGACGTAATTTATTGTTGTTTATCGTAATTTATTGCATGGTTTATCGTTTCTTCTATCGTGTAATTTATCGCGTGATTTCTCATTATCTACCATAATCTATCCAAAAATTTAGAGCAAATTATCGTTATTTATCGCGTAAATTAACATAATTTATCGTTATTTACTGTAATTTAACGTAATTTATTACAAATTTCCGTAATTGATAGCTTTTATTGGTAATTATCCATAAGGTAATTTATCTTTATGTAACGTCATTTATGATAATTTATCGTTATCTATCGTATAATTTAACATAATTTATCGTTGTTCACTAAATTTATCATTGATTATCGCAATTTTCGGTAACTGATCGTTATTTATCGTAATTTGTGGCGTAATTTACTGTTGTTTATCGTTATTTTTATCGTGTAATTTCTCATAATCTACCGTTATTTATCCCACAATTTATAGTAATTTATGAAGCAAATTATCGTTATTTAGTGTAATTTAACATAATTTATCTTTGCTTATTGCGATTCTCCGTAATTTATCGTTTTTGTCGTAATTTATCGCATAATTTTTCATTATTTTTCGTAATTTATCGTTACGTAACGTCTTTATCATAATTTATTGTTATTCACCGAACTGATCGTTTTATCAAATGCTGGTGTAATGTACAACTTTGTTTGCTAAACGAAGAGTAGATAAATTATATCTATTAAAATGCTTATAACTCGAAAAATATGTTAATGTACATGACACCTTTATCCACTCACTCCTTCAATTATTTCCTTGTTTTACATCAATTAGCTCTTTTCTAGTCAATAATTAAGTAAGAAAACTTTATTTCCAATTAAAACATTCTTAAATACCAATTCTTTCAAAATCTTTGCCACAAACAAACCAAAAATGTCTCAATCCCAAGTTTCCGAATTTTACAACAACCAAAACGTCTTAATTACAGGAGGTACAGGTTTTCTAGGAAAAGTCTTAATCGAAAGACTTCTCAGAACAACAAACCTCACGAAAATTTTTGTTTTAATTCGAAGTAAAAAAGGAAAAGATCCACAAACAAGAATTGACGAAATGTTGAACAGTTCTGTAAGTACTCGTTTTATTTAAAGAAAATCTCAAAAATGAGTTTTGTAGTATTACAGTAGAGTCAAAGCCGAAAATCCCACTTTCAAAACCAAAGTCAGTGCTGTAGAAGGGGACTGTGTTTCGGAAAATTTAGGTTTGTCTCCTCAGGACAGAGAGAAACTAATTTCAGAAGTGAATATCGTCTTTCATGTTGCTGCAACAGTTCATTTACACGAAAATATCAAATTTGCCTTTAAGATTAATATCGGAGGAACAGAAAATTTGCTACAGTTGTGTCACCAAATCAAAAACCTTAAAGTAAAAGAAATTTTCCCAAATTTTTTGTAATAGCAAATTTCAGTCTATTGTTCACGTCTCTACAGCTTTCTCAAACTGTCATTTAGACACAATCGATGAGGTTTTCTACACTTACTCTTTCAACTACGACAAAGTTAAAATCCTCCTCGAAGGATCAACTACAAGTCAAGCTGAAAAACTCTCTCAGAAAATGCTAGAAGGTTGGCCTAACACTTATGCCTTCACTAAAGCCCTCACTGAAAATATGATCGCCTCGACAGCTAAGGAACTTCCTATTGGAGTTTTCAGACCTGGAATAGGTACAACAAAAAGAACCTAAACCGTCTCTAGTAGTACTTTCTAGTGACATCAACGTACAAAGACCCAATTGAAAACTGGTGTGACAGTTTTGGAGGTCCTAATCGTATCCTAGCAGGGGCTGGTTCAGGCTTCATTCGGTTGTTCCCGTGTGATACTAGGTCGTTCATGGAAGCCGTCCCTGTAGATTTAACTATAGCCGCCTTAATTGCAATCGCTTGGGACGTTTCAACTAAAGAAAAAGCCGACATTCCGGTCTATAACTACGTTTCTTCAGTTGACAACCCGATTACTTACTACGAATTCTTTCATTTGAACATAATTTATTTCCCTTATTACCCTCTTAAAAACGCGAATTGGGCCCCAAAATTCCGCACAAAGAAAAAGTCGCTTTATTTCAATATTTTGACGATTTTTTATCACTACATTCCGGCTCTGATTTTGGACTTCTTTCAAATAATTCAGTTCAAAAAACCCGAAATGTTGAAGAAGATCAGGAAGATTAATGGCCTTTTTGATTTGTTGATTTTTTACAGTGAGAAAGGTTGGAAGTACTCGAATAAAAATATTAAAACACTTTGGAATAAAATGAATGAAAGTGACCGAAAATTGTACAATTTTGACATCACGACAGTACAGTGGACCACATATTTAAGGAATTACTACAAAGGTTTGAGAGTACATTTGGTTAATGATGACTTGAGTACTTTACCAGAGGCGAAAGCCAAAATGAGGAGGTAAAAGAAAAATTTTATTTCGTTTTCATTATTTTTTGATTTTAGGTTTGAAATTTTACACAATTTGATACTTTTTATGATCTACTTTATTGCAATGAATTTAATTTGGTTTATTTTGTCGAAAATGTATTCTCACTACCTTCAAGAATTGCAAGTTTAAAATAAAAAATCGAAATAATAATTTGTGTTTTAATAATAATAATGACCAACATTCACTGATATTAACTACAATTTAGACGTCTTAGATCACTAAAACAAATTAAGAAATATAAAAACATGTTGTTACAATAAAAAATCGTTATTTAACGTTTTTTATTGTAATTTATCTGGTCATTTATCGTAATATAATAATTTATATTGTAATTTCTATTTATTTAACTTTGTCTTTACTTATCTTATTGATCGCAAAGTTTCTTAATATTTATCGCAATTTATACCGTAATTTTTCGTTATTAACGTCATTTATCATAATTTATCTTTATTTACCGTCTAGTTTAACATACTTTATCGCTATTTAAAGTACTTTTACGCAATTTATCCTTATTTATTTTCTGTAATTGATCGTTATTTATGATAATGTAACATAATTTATAGCATTATTTATCGTAATTTATGGCGAAATATACAGTAATTTATGATGTAAATTATCGTTATTTACACCGTAATTTATTACAATTTTCCGTAATTGATCGTTTTTATTGTAATTTTAAGGTAATTTATCGTTATGTAACGTCATTTATCGTTATCTACCGCATAATTTGTCGTTATTCATCAAATTTATCATTGCTTATTCCAATTTCCATAACTGATCGTTATTGATTATCGAAATTTCACCTAATTTATTTATGATTTATCACGTAGTTTTTTAATATTTATCATTATTTTTTCAACGTATTTGATCGTTAATTATCGTAATTTAACGTAACTTATCAAGTAATTTATTGTACTTTTTTGAATTATCATAGTTTAACGTGTAATTTATCACTATTTAAATGTAATTTGTGTTAAATATTTGTTATTTAACGTAAATGATCGTAATTTATCAAAACTTGTTGATTAATTTAGCGTTATTTACCGTTATTTAATTTCTGTAATTAATCGTTATTTATGGTAATTTATTGATATTTATCGTAATTCAACGTAATTTATCGCATGGTTTATCGTTATTTGTCGCGTAATTTCTCATTATTTACCATAATTTATCCAAAAATTTATAGTAATTTATAGATCAAATTATCGTTATTTATCGCGTAAATTAACATGACTTATCGTTATTTACTGTAATTTAACGTAATTTATCTTTGCTTATCGCAATTCTCCATAATTGGTTGTTTTTGTCGTAATTTATCGCATAATTTCCCATTATTTTTTGTAATTTATCGTTATGTAACGACTTTTATTAATTTACAACGTCTTATCTTAATTTATTGTTATTCAAATTGATAGTTTATCTTCGTAATTTCACTTAATTCATTTCTGATTTATCCTAATTTATTATGTAGTTTACTATTGTTTATCATAATTGATCGTTATTTATTGCAATTTAACGTAATTCATCGTTAATTATAACGTCTTATTATAACATAAGTTATTAAGAAATTTATTCTAATTTTTAATTAATTATAATTTGTCGCGTAATTTATTACTATTTAAATGGTATTTAGGTAATTAATTGTAATTTAGCGTTATTTATCGTTATCATTTACCTAGTTTAACATAATTTATCGTTATTTACCACATTATTATGCAGTTTATCGTTGTATATTAACCACGTGATTGATAGTACAATTTCTTATGTAATTTCTCATAATCTATTGTAATTCATCGTTAATTAAAGTAATTTATTTTTGTTTATCGCAATCTTACTGCTTATAATTAATCGTAATTTAACGTAATTACTTTTTGTAATTTCACGTAATGTAATTTATCAAAACTTGTTGTGTAATTTGGCGTTATTTATCGTTATCATTTACCTAGTTTAACACATTTCATCGTTATTTACCGTTAGTTATTTTCTGTAATTGATTGTTATTTAACATAATATATTATTTATCGTAATTTAATCTAATTTATCGCGTAAAATATTGTTATTTACATCATAGTTATTACCGTAATTTATCTCAAAATTTTTAGCAAATTATCGTTATTTATAGCGTTATTTAATATAATTTACTGTAATTTATCTTTGCTTATCGCAATTCTCTGTAATTTATCGTTTTTGTTGTAATTTACCGAGTAATTTGTCATTATTTTTTGTAATTTATTGTTATGTAACGTCATTTATTATAATTTATCATTATCTATCGTTTAATTAAACATAATTTATCCTATTTATTGAATTTATCAATTGTTTATCGCAATTTTCCTTAATTAATCTTTATTTAGATATTTACATTATTTATCATAACTTATCGTTATTATTTCAATATAATTTATGCCTTAATTTATCGTTATTTATTGCAATCATTATACTAATTTATGGCGTAAACTATCGTTATTTACCGTATAATTTAACATAACTTATCGTTATATTTACTGTAATTTCTCTATTTTAAACGCATTTATGAAATTGATCGTTACTTATCGTAAATTGTCGTTATTTTTCGCATAAATTAAAATAAATCATCGTTTTCTATGGTCCAATTTGAAATAATCTTTCGTTATTTTTCCGTAATTTATCGTTATGTAACGTCATTTATCGTTATCTACCGCATAATTTATCGTTATTCATCAAATTTATCGCAATTTCTGTAATTGATCGTTGATTATCGAAAATTCACTTAATTTATTTCTGATTTATTACGTAGTTTTTTATGATTTATCATTTTTTAAATGTATTTAATCTGAATTATCGTAATTCAACGTAACTTATCAAGTAATTTATTGTAATTTTTAATTTATCATAATTTATCGTTACTTAAATGTAGTTTAACGTAACCGATCGTAATTTATTGAAACTTGTTCTGTAATTTAGCGCTATTTATGGTTACCTAGCAAAATTTACCATTATTTATAGTAATTTAACGTCATTGAGTGTTATTTATCGTAATTTAAGATAATTTCCACCTAATAGAAACCTATATAATAAAAAAAAATACGGAAAGATTTAGATTCTAGACTACAAGGATCTTTTAAAAATTAGATCTAGAAAGTTAAGGATTTTTGCTGAATGTTATTTTGACATTTTTTGATAAATGTCAAAAAGAAATTTTTAGATTAGTAGTAGAATTTTAGAAAAAAATATTAAAGAAACAAAGTAAATCTGTATAAAAAAATAAAATTTAGGGACTTGGAACTATTTTCATTAAGACTTGAAGATGATCAAACAGGTTTGCCAACAAAAATAAATGTTTCGTAGTGTTGCAAACTCCACAAATAAATATCCAAAATATCAAATATTCCAGAAATGTAAAATAAAAAATAATAGAGGAAGAGTAGGGGTAACAGTTGGAGTCTTATAACTTCAAATCTTGGAAAGCAAAACATTTATTAAAAAAGAATGATTTATTACAAAAATATTATTATTATAGAAATATTATAGTATTATAAAAATAGTTTAAGGTGCATACAATTTTGTTTCATAAGTAATAATTTTTTTATATACAGGACTTATTTTTAAACAATTTAAAAGCGTATAGAATGTCCTGGAGGTCTTAATTTGAAATTGGTTAATAAAATAACTTCTAAACACATTTCTAGATAATTCAACAAGAGAGGGTACTTTAGGAATACTGACGCTTTTTTCAGAAATTGTTTCTCTACTGAAGGTTTCTTTAGAAATTGCTTCTCTATACATAGAGTGTAATTTAGCATGAGCAAAATAACACATAAGTTCTTTGAGTTGATAAGATCGTATATTATTGTTATTTGTAAGAAAATCTTCAGTAACATGAATAAATAAATTTGGAAAAATAGAACTAAAGCAGTAAAGATCAGTTTCCGTTTTAATATCCATGTGTAATAAAATTTTAAATAAATCACAATACCCAAATTTTCTATAAATAAGATGAAGACACTTTTCATCCAGTTCCATTCCGTAACTTAATAAAAAACAAATGTATTCAGATAGCTCAGATTCATTATGATAATAACCAATTTGATAATAAAGATATGAACATGCCAAAGGGACAAAATTATTTATGATTTCATTTTTTAAGCTTGTTTCAATTAATATATTCAATTTCTCAATAGATAACGTACCAATGTGAGTACCAAAATTTTCTTCAGAAAGCTCCCCAAATAAAATTTTAAAAGATCTTTCATACTTTGTAATTAATGTTGTTAAATTAGTTGTTTTAATAGAATTTAAAGATTTGAGATAGGAATTAACTGTTGATACATTTGTTTCTACTATTATCTCAAATTGATGTTTTATTATTTCGTAAAATAGAGGTGAGTTTTTTGTAGCAAGTTTTAATAATATGTTTAAATGAATTTCTAATGATGAAAATTCATCAAAAGTGTAATAAAACAATGCCTCTTGTACTTCATTTGGGTAATTATGAATTACAGAATCTTCAAAAGGAATACGTCTATTGTCTTTTCTAACTGAAGGATCTGCACCAAACTCCAACAACATAAATATACATTCATCTTGTTTTGTATGAGAATTACTATAATAAGATTTACAGATCATTTGTAGTGGTGTAAAATTTTTGTAACCACAAGCATTTACATCAATTCCTTTTTCAATTAGTAACATTGAAGCCTTTACAAAACCTCTTTTACAAGCATAATGCAAAAGTGTATCACCTTTATCACAAATCTTGTCTATACATGCCCCCTTTTCAATTAATTCACAAGCAAAATATTCTTTCTCTTCTGTCCAAGGGTAATCAAGTGCCAATTCTAAAGTTATATCTTCTGGATTTTTGAATTCTAAAGGATAATCTGGGAGAGATAACAAATAGTCAAACACTTCTTTTCTAAAAAAATAAAACAAAGTAAATATTTAATCAAATTTCAGTTTCTTTACTTTTCTTCAACAACTGAAATTTGTAACAAATTTTTACCCCTTTTGTCGGTAATTTTGTACAATTCAGGAGAGTCAAGCAAAACTTTGAGTAACTCTACATTATTTTCGTAAATTGCTTGAATTAAACGCTCTTCTTTTTTACAAATCTGAAATAAATTGTGAGGTTATGTTTCATGTTTATAATTTGATTTTATTTACCACAAGCGAATCTAAATCTTCTGATAATGAGGCCATTTTTAAACCCAAATGTTGATTAAACAAGTTTCTCGTAATATTAACGCTTTATTTTCAATTATTACCCTCAAAAATCGCCAAAATGCATTTAAATTTTTTTTCATAATGAAAAAAACAAAAGACTAGTATTATATGTCAAATAAAAACGCATAAATCCGGAATGCGCGAAGTTGTGAAAGCGCGAAATAATTTATAAATAATTAAAAAAACAAAGAAAATTGTTGATAATAAAATTTTGTAAATTAAAAACACTTCCTTAATATTATATTTACGTTTATAATTGATTAAAAAATAAAACTTTAAAAATAATGTCGAGAAAACAAGAGGTCCAGAAAGTTAGAATTATGTAAACTTCCAAATTGTATTTTTTTTTTCAAATTTTTTTAAAATTGAAAATACACCAAATTCACTCATTTTTAACAAAAAAATTTATTTTGGCAGTCTGTTAATGTTACAATGTAATATTTAATAAATAATTATAACATAAGTACAATTTTCGAATTTTGTTGCCTTACAATAGAAAAAAAAATCCAAATAATAAAAATAGTTTGTTTACATAAACACTGTCTTATAATAATAACCATGAAAAAAAGAAAATACAACTACAAATGACATTTTTATGAATTAAATGATTCGGAATACATGTATATTACAATTAAAAATGAACAACTAAACCCTAAATTAGAGAAAATAATCAGCTTGTGGTTTTTTCGAAGGTACACCTCTAGTTTCTTGAGGAGCTGCTTCAAAAATCGTAAAATCGCGTTGTAGATGCTCGTTTAGTTCCAAAATTGCGGCAACATTGCCACACCTGTAACAAACTCTTTAAGTAAAAAAAAATCCCCTAGAAGACACTCACCTGTAGCAGTAATTTGGAGCTGACCAAACAGTTAAAACAGTCTCGTTAAAATGCCACTTATAGCCCTCCATAACCAATTGGTGAGCCCGACAAATCATATCAATGTCATTAGCAGCATTAAATTGTGCCACAACATCTGAACCAAATAAATAACCGGCGCCTCGAGGTGACACGCCCCAGCCTTGAGTATCTATAAGAGAGTTTTTAGAGTCAATTTTGTTTTTTTTTTAAATTTAACCTTCAGGGTCACTCCAGAGTAAATCACACATGGGACCGTCATGTGGGACTTCCTGTTTCCGGTCAATAACACGAATTTGGTCAAGGGTTTGAATAGAGGGTGATAACCCGCCATGAACACAGAAGATTTTGCCATCAATGATAGCTGATAAAGAGAGATAATCAAAAATTTCAGTACAGTATCTCCAGACTGTAATTGAGCCGTATTTCCGTAAACATTCATCGTAAAAACCGTAAACTTGTGTAATTTGACGTGATTCATGATTTCCCCTTATCAGGGTTATACGATCTGGATACCTAACCTAGAAAAACATTTTTTGTTAATAACTCGTTACGAATTCAGTTTTTTGAGATACTTTTAAGGCTAGTAGTAAAAGAAATGTCTCAACACTGTAAAACCCACGATCAACAAAATCCCCCATGAAGAGATAATTCGTTTCAGGAACATCTCCCCCAACTTTAAAAAGTTCCTTCAAGTCGTAAAACTGGCCATGAATATCGCCACACACCTAAAGCACATTAATTAGAGTCTGTTAACCCCCCAAAAAGAGCTCTTTTACTTACAGTAACCGGAGAATCAACCCTCTGAACATTACTTTCCTCAACAAGAATTTCTCTAGCTTTGGCACATAACGCCTTAACTTCACTCTCTTTGATTGTTTCACACCGTTTTAACTGTTCGATTTGTCGATCTAAATCGCTCGTGTCGCTCATTTTCGTCTGAAATTAGGGCCCCCCCAAGCTCAAACGTCAAATAAAAACAAAATAACAAATTGAGGTTAGATTAACCTGACGTTTCACAAGCTCGCGTCAAATGTGCACAAAACCTCAAATTTTCACAATTTCCTTGATTTTAAACAATTCGCACCTCTTTCTCGCTAAAAAATCTGGGAAAAACCCCCGAAATAAGCCACTAATCACAGCACGCCGATGCCCTAATCCCAGACATACGTTCGACTCACTCGCAAATGTCAATTCAGCGGCGGCGTCGTGACGCTACCGACGGAGGCGTGCGCACGTTTCACCCCAATCTTGTTAGAAACACGAAACACGGTGGTGAATTTGGAATTTAACGAATTTGGGGCTTGAAAGATTGGTTAAATACAGTTGGTGCGCCTGCGTTTGGCAGTAGGTCGTAGTATGAGCCCTTGAAAAAAAAATTAAAGCGGAGTTTTGTTTAACTTGGAAATTTAAGGGGGTTTCTGGATTGTGTTGTGAGAGTGAGTGGTGGTGAGATATGGGAAATATTCATACAGTGGGACCGAATGAAGCCCTCATTGTGTCAGGTAGGTTAGGGGTTGTTTCATTAGGGGGTGGTGTTTCCTAATCTAGAACGCTTGGAAAACTAGGGGAATTTCGTGTCTGTAGGGTGTTGGCATTATTTTGTTTTTGAGATGTTTTTTATTTACGTTTTTCTCATAAAAAAAAACATTAAAAGCCGGAAGTAAATACACCTTTTTTGTTAGGGATTTTTGCGTTACAGAACTGCCAACTTAGTTGTTTTTTAATATCACGTATTTTATAATCAATGACGCATTAATAAAAGCAATAAAAATTTAAGGAATTTTATCACTTAACCTTTGACATTTATCATTCCCACTTTGTTATGTCATATTGGTAATAGTGTTTGATTTTGTACCAACGTCACGTCAGTAAACACACTAAAAATTAAAAATTGTTTACACTGTTGGTATTTCATGGTTTTTTTTCATTTTGTCCATAACTTTGCGTTATTAATAACTTAACTTGATTGTTTTCCTATCAGTCGTACCAACCTCACTTTTTCTCACAACCGGATTTTAAAGTTAATACTTTTTTATATCATATTATTGGTATGCCTGTCTGTTTTTGTACCAACTTTATTTCAATAAACACACTAAAATTTGTTTCCAGAGTTGGTAACAATTTTTTTTTAATTTTGTACGTAAATTAGTTTGCGTCTATTGTTAATCCTAACCTCACTTTTCTTCAAAACAGGAAATAACCGGTTTCTAACAGGTGTCTTTATTATATTATGTTGGTATTCGTGTTCCACTAAAATTTGTTTCTGGTGTTAGTAATAAAACATTTTTTTAATTTTGTACATAAATTAATTAGCGTTTGTTGCTAACTCTAACCTCACTTTTCTTCAAAATCGGAAACAACCGGTTCCTAAATAGGGACTTTATTATGTTATGGTGGTATTTGTGTTTCACTAAAATTTCTTTCTCGAGTTGGTAACAAAAACATTTTTTAATTTTGTAGATAAATACCATATTTTTTAATTTAATACTCTTCTCTGTCTCTTTTCAACACATTGTTGTATATGTTTTCATGTCATATAGATTATGTGTTGAACAGAGACAGACAACGGCATATAAACAAAAAAAGGGAGTATAGTTTGCGTTTGTTAGTAACCCTAACCTCACTTTTTTCAAAACCGGAAATTCGTGTTTCACTAAAATTTGTTTCTGGAGTTGCTAACAAAAATATTTGGGTAATCCTAACCTCACTTTTCGTCAAAACCAAACACCGGTTCCTATATAGGAATTTTATTATATGATGTTGGTAGGCGTGTTACATTAAAATTTGTTTCTCCAGTTGGCAATAAAACATTTTGTTTATTTAATATTTTATTTTCAATTTGTACATAAGTTAGTTTTTGCTTTGGTAATGTAATTTCTGACAGTCATACCAACCTCACTTTTCCCCACTCTTGTTTAATCAAATCTGCTGCTTTTTCCCCTACCATAACCGATGGGGCATTCGTATGGGCGCCTAAAGCGAATGGTATAATACTACAATCAGCAACCCTCAATCTCCCAACTCCATAAACCTTCAATTCGTGATTAACCACAGCTGATGGGTCATTTGGTGGTCCCATTTTTGCTGTACCAACTTGATGATGTAACGTTACACTAACAGCTCGAATCGCACATTTCCAGTATTCATCACTGTCGAAAATAAACTGATTACAGACTGGAATTGGATTTGGATTAATTCTGGATCCGATCCGTTGAAAAGCTTCAGTTCTCGACAGTTTCTGGACGTAGCGAATTCCGGCTAACATCGTGGCGATATCGTGTTGGTCCGGATCAGAGTAATAGTTTCCGTAGAGGAGAGGGTAAGCACGAGGGTTACGTGATTGTAATTTAAGAAATCCAGTAGATTTTGGGTGTAGCAACATAGGGAAAATTGTCCATGTGGGTTTGTTATGGGTGGGACCAAACACTGGGTAGTAGATATCGTCACGCATGTTAATCCAGCGACGGTTCCATAATCCATAATCGGTACTGAGTGAACCATCAAGGAACAGTAATTCAATATCGGGAATATCTTCAATTTCTTGAGATTCTTCTGTTTTAATATAACCAATTCCACCGACACCTCCCAGACTTGTATAGGGACCTGTCCCATTGAAAAGAAAATCGATTATATTTTTTGGGTTGATTAGTTGAAGAGGGGAGAGGGAGAGTGGTTGGTTGATTAAAAAACTTAAAGCGGGATAAGTCAGATGGTCATGAAGGTTTTGTCCAACTGGTAAATCCTGAAGGACTGGTATTCCTAATTCGGTGAGATGGTCACGTGGTCCAATTCCTGCTAACATCAGTAATTGTGGTGAATTGAATGCTCCTGCTGAGAGAATAACTTCCTTGGATGCTGTAATTCTGTATTTCTTTCCAAATCTTGTGAATTCAACTCCGTAAGTTTGTCGTGTTGTGGGTTCTATTAAAATTTTGGTGACGTAAGCAGATGTGAGCATGTGGAGGTTTTCCCGGTGTCTGATTGGATGGAGATAAGCACGGGCGGTGCTATGTCTCCGCCCATGTGAGACAGTTGCTTGAATCGGAGATACTCCAAACGATCTTTCATTAGCGTTATAATCAAAAGTGGGAAGTCCTAATTCATCCCCGCCTTTTAGAAATGCTTCGAGTAGATTTGATTGGTAGATATCTGATACTCCCAAATAACCACTCCTTCCGTGAAGTCCCGGGTGGGGATTTTGCAACGTGGACTTTTCTGATTTGATAAAATACGGAAGAACGTCAGCATATGACCATCCTGGGTTACCCTGATTGGCCCATTTGTTGTAATCATGTCGGTTACCTCTCGTATAAATCATAAAATTTATAACAGTGCTGCCACCTAAAGCACGACCTCGAGGCCATTTCATTCGGTGATTTTCAAAACCGGCAGACATATTGGGTTGGTATTGGGCGAGGTAATTCCAATTGTAATGGGTGAAAGCGAGTGTTGGGGCTGCAAGAGGTATTTGGGAGAAGAAGTTTTCTCCTTTACCAGCCTCCAAGAGGACAACATGCCAATCTTTGTTTTCTGTAAGCCGATTGGCTAGAGCTGAACCAGCTGATCCAGAGCCGACTATGATAAAGTCGTAATTGGATACTGAAAATTACTAATTAGGGAAGAATTGGGAAAATTAGAGTAGTACATACGGTACGTTGCTCGTTTACCAGGGTCCTTGGGGAGTGTCCATTCTTCCCATTGTTCAGGGGTTAGGAAAAATGTTTTATTACTGTACTGACCATAAACAGAGCTTAATTCGTTATAGATGTATTCTAAATTATCAGAATCGTCGGTTTTTACAAAAACCGATAATGTGATAAGAAAAAATAATCGGATTTCCATTTTTTCTGCAAAATTGTTTAATTAATTATGTTTATTATCTAAATAAATTCTGGGTTTTTATATACAATTGTGACTTAAGATATTTGATAATGAGGATAAGATATCAACGACTTTTCAATTTTCTGGTCTATTTTTTATCAAGGTTTTTTAATTTTTCTAGTTGCTAATTTAAAAAAAAAAATTTTTTTTTGCATTTTCACGTGATACATCGAAAAAATTTGGATAATCCAGAATCACTGTCTAAAATCTACAGATTTACGAAATTTGCAAAAATCTAAAAAATTTTTAGAACCGCAAATATTAATTTAATTTTAATTTGTCGTAATTTACAGATTAATTGTGGGTAATTTTTAACCTTTAAAGTAACGTTATTTTTGTAATTTATTGTAATTTATTAAAATCAAAAGTAATTTATCGCAATTTAACGTTATTTTTCGTAATTAATGACGTAATTAAAATAATTCATCTTAATTTTACTTTGTAATTTAATTTAATTTAATTTAATGTAATGAATCACGAAATTACACAGAAATGTAATTTAATGTAATTTATTACAATTTCTTAAAATTGAAAGTAATTTAACGTAATTTTATTGTAATTTAACGTAATTGGAAGGTATTTATTGTTATTTAACTTTGTCAGTGAACATAATTTATTATAATTAAAATTAATTTATTGAAATCAAAAGCACTTTATCGTAATTTAAATTACTGCAATTACTGCATTTGAATGTTATTTTTTGTATTTTTTCGTTTAAACCTAATGTGTCGTAATTGAAGATAATTAATCTTAATTTAATGTAATTTATTGAAATCAAATGTAATTTAACGTACTAGAATTACTACAATTAACGCATTTTTTTCTGAAAGTAATTTATTGTATTTTAATGTTTACGAAATTACATAAATTTGATTTTTCGTAATTTAGAAAGTAATTTAACGTATTTTTTTGTAATTAAACGTAATTGCAAGGAATTTGTTGAAATTGAACTTAGTTTATCTTAATTTAATTAGTGTTATCGAAGGTAATTTGTTGTAAATTAACATAATTAAAAGTAATTTATCGTTATTTAACATACTACAAATTGAAATTTTACCTAATTTTTCGTAATTTAACTTATTAGAAAGTATTTTTAATTAATTTCAAAGTAATTAATTGTAATTAAAAGAAATTTATTGTAATTTAACGTATTGCATTTACAGCAATTTAATGTTATTTTTCTTAACTTAACGTAATTAAAATTAATCAGTGTAATTTTATATCGTAATTTAATCAAATGAATCCGGAAATTTGTCGTAATTTAAGGTAATTTATTGTAATTTATCGAAATTTAAAGTAAATTAACATAAGTTTTTGTAATTTAACGTAATTGAAAGTAATTTATTGCAATTTAACATCGTCAGTCAACGTAATTTGTCATAATTAAAACAATTTATTAGAATCAAAAGTAATTTATCATAATTTAACGTACTGCAATTTAATTTTATTTTTTGTAATTTTACGTAATTAAAAGTAATTAAGTACTTATAATTTTATGTTATTATACTTTATCGAAATTAAAAGTAATTTAACGTATTTTTTGTAATTTATTGTAATTTAATGTGATAGATTATTATTTAACGTAATTTAACATCGTAATTTAATGGAATTTATTGTAAAATTTATGGCAATTTTACGTAATTGAAAGCAATTTGTTGTAATTTAAAGTAACGTAGTTACTGTCATTCAAAAGTTATTTTTTGTAATTTAACGTAAATATAAATAATTGAAAGGAATTTATCGTAATTCAACGTAATTTAATTTAGCGAAATTTAAAATATTTAATATTAATGTAATATTTTGTAATTTAATGTATTTTACTTCAATTTAATTTTATTTTTTACGTTTCAACAAAATTAAAAGTAATTTGTCTTAATTTAACCTTATCAATTACAAAATTATCTTTAAACGTAATTTATCGTAATTCAGGCTTATATTATAAGTATAATTTATCAAAATTTAAAGTATTTAATTTATCTAGCGTAAAAAACGTAATTTATTGTTATTTTTTGTTTTTTAACGAAATTGAAAGTAATTTATCGTAATTTAAGGTAATTTAAAAAAAGTAATTTAACGAATTGTATTCCAATTTAACGTTATTTTTTATGTTGTAACTAAATTAAAAGTAATTGATCGTAATTTAACGTTATTTTTCATAATTGATTGTAATTGAAAGTAATTTATTGTAATTAAGACTAATTTATATAATTTATCGAAATTTAAAGTATTTAATTTAACAAAGAAAACAAAATTTAATGTTATTTGTCGTTTTTTAACAAAATTGAAAATAATTTATTGTAATTTAATATAATTTACTGTAATTTAACGCAATTGATGGTAATTTATCATGATTACGTGGATTAAAAGTATTTTTTTAATACAGTTTAACAATATTTTTTGTAATTAAACGAAATTAAAGGTAATTTAACGTAATTTGTCAAAATTTAGAAAATCATAAATTGAAAGTAATTTATTGTAATAATTTATTATTACTATACTTAATTTTTTATACAATTTAATTGTAATTTAATGTAATTTACTGTGATTTAAGTAATTGAAGCTAATTTATTGTAATTTAGGCTAATTTATCGAAATTTAACTTTGAAAACGTAATTTAATGTTATTTTTCGGTTTTTAACGAAATTGAAAGTAATTTAATGTAATTCACTGTGTTTTAACGCAATTTAAAGTAATTTATTATAATTACGTTAATTGAAAGTATTTTTTTCTGACACAGTTTAACAATATTTTCCGTAATTTAATGAAATTGAAAGTAATTAATTGTAGTTTAGCGTACTTTAATTTAAAGTAAATTTTCGTAATTTAACGTAATTGAAAGTATTTCATTGTAATTTAATGTCGTAATTTTACATAATAATTGGCAAAATTAGGTTCAAATATAATTTATTAAAATTGAGGCTGATTTATTGTAATTAATCGTAATTCAAGGTAATTTAATTTATCTAATATTTAATATAAAAAAGTTAATTTAACGTATTTTACCGCAATTTAACATTATTTTTTAACTTTTAACGAAGTTGAGAGTAATTTAACGTAATAATTACGTAATTTATTGTAATTTAACATCGTAATTTAAATGTATTAATTACGAAATTACGTTTAAACGTAATTTATCGTAATTCAGGCTAATTTATCGAAATTTAAACTATTTAATTTAACATAGAAAACGTTAATTTAATTTTTTAACGAAATTGAAAATAATTTATTTTAATTTAATGTAATTTAACGCAATTTAAAGTAATTTTTTATAATTACGTTAATTAAAAGCGTTTTTTTTTTAACACAGTTTAACATTATTTAACGTAATTGAAAGTAATTTATTTAACGTAATTTGTCTAGATTTAGAAAATCGGAATTTTCTAGAAAGTACCTAAAGAAAGAATCTGACATCTCTGGTAGTACAATTTGTTTATTTAATGAGCACTTATAAAAAAGGCGGTTAATAGCGTTAACCCAATTATTTGACAATCTTTTGAAGCTTGTTATCAGCCAAAAAGTTTTATACAAATTTAATACTTCCTCAAATAAAAAAAAACAAAAATGTGAATTTGTTTATATGTTATTAAATGTAACAAAAGTTATAATTAGAAACTAGTTTTGTCTAAATTCAATAAAATAAAAAATTTAAATAGGTAGATACCTGTTTTAAAATTAGCTAAAGGCAAGTGATCAAATTCGGAAATTGTTTTTTAATATCACTCACTAATTTTTTAAACAAATTTTCTTGATACTGATTGTAGAAGGTGCGTATTAATACTGACCAAATTTAAGCAATCCACACCAAAATTAATTACAATATTAAAATTTCAATTTCTCAACAACCGACCTTCATCACTGAATCATTCGTAATTCGTTATTACTTTAGTCGATATACCTAATTTTAATCCGGAAATAGTAATTTAGAAGAAAAAAACTGTGTTAAGGTACCTAATATATAGAGTGATTACAATAAGTGTAATGACATTGTAACCTTGAGACTATTACAGACTCGAAAGAATTTTTGCTTTTCTTAAAAAGGCCTTGAACCTGACCACAACATGCAAATATTTTTTTCATAAAAGGTTTCAGCTAATGTAAATTAAAAAAAAACTTTTTTGACTCACCTGAAATCACTGAAAATTTTTTAAAAAAATAGAGCTTCTGATTTTGTAAATTTTTGCCTTCGACTGAAACTTTTTGGTTGGTCCCCTCTCTTTAAAACATCGGGTTCAGCTTGTTACTTGATTTTCAAGTTAAAAAAAACCTTTTTTAATATAATTAGCTGTTATCCTTTGTGCACTTGTTTTAAGAATATTTTTTTTAAATAAATATATACTCTTAGTACACTCTTAATTGTTGCAAAGTCCTTCAATTTAGCTATTTGTTTTTCACGGTTAGGTTCCGATTATTTTAAAAGCTGTATAAGTGGTATAGGAAGTGAATATTATAACGTACCTACATACATAAAATGCAATAACAACAAAAAAATATTAAACAGAATTTGTGAGGGTTATATAAAAAAGAAGAAATATTTTAAATTATAATTGTGACCTTTCAAATGGAATATTTGTCTAAAAACGTGCAATCTACATTATAATAATTTTGTATCGACATCTGATTTAAATAAAATTTATTTAAAAGAAACGGTAGTAGGAGGGGGAAATTAAATTTTGTTTACTAAAACAATACAGTTAAATATTGCTTTAATTAGGGCTTAACACCTCTCGAGTCTGTAACCCTGCTGCTAAGGGTTATTATACACCCGGTGTTCTTATCAATTTGGTTAAATAAAACAGAATTTATTTAAAAAAATATTTTTTTTGTTTATCTATCTAATAACACTTAATTAATTACGAAATTACATAATTTATTGATATAAATTGGAAGCATTTTTCGTAAACTTAATTGTATTTATTGTAATTTAACCTAATCAATTAGTTAATTTATTGTAATTTATCGAAACTGAAAGTAGCTAATTGGACGTAATTTAACGTATTTTATTTCAATTCAACATCATTTTTTGTGTTTTAACAAAATTAAAGGTAATTTATTGTAATTTAATGTCACTTAAATTTTTGTAATTTAACTTTTTTGAAAATTATTTATTGTAATTTAACGTTGTATTTTAACCTAGTTAATTGCGAAATTGGTTAATTTATTGAAATTGGTCAAAGCTGAAAGTATTTAATTGGTCTTAATTAACTTATTTTACCACGATTTTTTAGGTAATTAAAGGTACTTTAATGTTACTTTTTGTAATTTAACGTAATTTAATGTAATTAAGGTAAAATTTATGGAAATTTAATGTAATTGAAAGCATTTTTTGAAAATTATTTAGTGTAATTTATTGTAATTTAACGTAATAAATTGCGAAATTACATAAAAAACGTAATTTATCGTAATTCTAGATAATTGTAATTAATTTATCGAAATTGGAAGTATTTTTTATAATTTAACGTAATTGATAGTAATTTGTTGTTATTTTAGTAATTGTAATTTAATTTTGCTTTTTGCAATTTAACATAATACGTCGTTATTGTAATTTGTAATTTATCGTAATTGAAAAAAATTTAACGTAATTTTTGTAATTGAATTTAATTGAAAGTAATTTATTGTAACTTAAAGTCGTATTTGAATGTTATTTATTGTAATTAAATGTAATTTTAGAATTTTTCTCTAAATATGTACATTTTGCATTTTGATATTTTTGTATCGACATTTGATTTAAATAAAATTTATTTAAAAGAGACGTAGGGAGGAGGGGGAAATTAATTTTGTTTACTAAAACAATACAATTAAATATTGCTTTAATTAGGGCTTAACACCTGTCGAGTCTGTAACCCTGCCGCTAAGGGTTATTATACACCCGGTGTTCTTATCAATTTGGTTAAATAAAACAGAATTTATTTAAAAAAAATATTTTTTTGTTTATCTAATAACACTTAATTAATTACGAAATTACATAATTTATTATTGATATAAATTGGAAGCATTTTTTGTAATTTAATGTAATTGTAAGTAATATGTCGTAATTTAATTGTTTTTATTGTAATTTAACCTAATCAATTACTTAATTTATTGTAATTTATCGAAACTGAAAGTAGCTAATTGGACGTAATTTAACGTATTTCATTTCAATTTAACATCATTTTTTGTGTTTTAACAAAATTAAAGGTAATTTATTGTAATTTAATGTCACTTTCTGTAATTTAACGTAATTTACTATAATTAAAGGTAATTTATAGTAATTTAACGTTTACGTAAACGTTAAATTTTTGTAATTTAACTTTTGAAAGTATCATATTTACAGATAATTGTAGTCAATTAATCGAAATGAGAAGTTTTTTAAAATAATTTAACGTAATTGAAAGTAATTTATTGTAATTTAATCGTATTTATTTTTATTTAACGTTGTAATTTAACCTAGTTAATTGCGAAATTGATTAATTTATTGAAATTGGTCAATGCTGAAAGTATTTAATTGGTCTTAATTAACTTATTTTACCACGATTTACCGCCATTTTTTTGCATTTCAATAAAATTTAAGTTAATTTAATGTTACTTTTTGTAATTTGACGTAATTTAATGTAATTAAGGTAAAATTTATGGAAATTTAATGTAATTGAAAGCATTTTTTGAAAATTATTTTGTGTAATTTATTGTAATTTAACGTAATAAATTGCGAAATTACATAAAAAACGTAATTTATGGTAATTCTAGATAATTGTAGTTAATTTATCGAAATTGGAAGTATTTTTTATAATTTAACGTAATTGATAGTAATTTGTTGTTATTTTAGTAATTGTAATTTAATGTTGCTTTTTGCAATTTAACGTAATTTACTATAATTAAAGGTAATTTATAGTAATTTAACGTTTACGTTAAATTTTTGTAATTTGACTTTTTTGAAAGTTATTTATTGTAATTTAATGGCGTAATTTAACGTAATTGAAAGTAATTTATTGTAATTTAATTGTATTTATGGCTATTTATCGTTGTAATTTAACCTAGTAAATTGCGAAATTGGTTAATTTATTGAAATTGGTCAATGCTGAAAGTATTTAATTGGTCTTAATTAACTTATTTTACCACGATTTACCGCCATTTTTTGCATTTCAATAAAATTAAAGGTAATTTAATGTTACTTTTTGTAATTTAACGTAATTTAATGTAATTGAAAGCATTTTTTGAAAATTATTTTGTGTAATTTATTGTAATTTAACGTAATAAATTGCGAAATTACATAAAAAACGTAATTTATTATAATTCTAGATAATTGTAGTTAATTTATCGAAATTGGAAGTATTTTTTATAATTTAACGTAATTGATAGTAATTTGTTGTTATTTTAGTAATTGTAATTTAATATTGCTTTTTGCAATTTAACATGTAATTTGTAATTTATCGTAATTGAAAATAATTTAACGTAATTTTTGTAATTGAATTTGACTGAAAGTAATTTATTGTAACTTAACGTCGTATTTGAATGTAATTTGTTGTAATTAAATGTAATTTTAGAATTTTTCTCTAAATATGTGCATTTTGCATTTTGCTAATTTTGTATCGACATCTTATTTAAATAAAATTTATTTAAAAGAGACGGAGGGAGGAGGGGGAAATTAATTTTGTTTACTAAAACAATACAATTAAATATTGCTTTAATTAGGGCTTAACACCTCTCGAGTCTGTAACCCTGCTGCTAAGGGTTATTATACACCCGGTGTTCTTATCAATTTGGTTAAATAAAACAGAATTTATCTAAAAAAAATTTTTTTGTTTATCTATCTAATAACACTTAATTAATTACGAAATTACATAATTTATTGATATAAATTGGAAGCATTTTTTTGTAATTTAATGTAATTGTAAGTAATATATCGTAATTTAATTGTATTTATTGTAATTTAACCTAATCAATTACTTAATTTATTGTAATTTATCGAAACTGAAAGTAGCTAATTGGACGTAATTTAACGTATTTCATTTCAATTCAACAACATTTTTTGTGTTTTAACAAAATTAAAGGTAATTTATTGTAATTTAATTTCACTTTCTGTAATTTAACGTAATTTACTGTAATTAAAGATAATTTATAGTAATTTAACTTTTTTGAATGTTATTTATTGTAATTTAATGGCGTAATTTAACGTAATTGAAAGTAATTTATTGTAATTTAATCGTATTTATGGCTATTTAACGTTGTAATTTAACCTAGTTAATTGCGAAATTGATTAATTTATTGAAATTGGTCAAAGCTGAAAGTATTTAATTGGTCTTAATTAACTTATTTTACCACGATTTACCGTCATTTTTTTGCATTTCAATAAAATTAAAGGTAATTTAATGTTACTTTTTGTAATTTAACGTAATTTAATGTAATTAAGGTAAAATTTATGGAAATTTAAGGTAATTGAAAACATTTTTTGAAAATTATTTAGTATAATTTAACCTAATCAATTGCGAAATTACTTAATTTATTGTAATTTATTAAAACTAAAAGAAGTTAATTGGACATAATTAACATATTTTACTTTAATTTAACGACATTTTTTGTAGTTTAAGAAAATTAATGATAATTTGTTGTAATTTAATGTCATTTTTTGTAATTTAACGTAATTTACTATAATTTTATTGACTTATTAACGTTTTTTTTTGCAAGTTAACTTTTTTTATCGATAATTTATCGTAATTAATTGTAATTGTAATTAATTTATCAAAATTGGAAGTATTTTATTGTAATTTAATGTAGTTGAAAGTAACCTATCATGCATTATTTACATTTGTAGCAAATTAACGTTGTAATTTAACTTAATAAACGTAATTTAACGTATGTTACCACGATGTAATGTTATTTTTTTTGTTTTAACAAAATTAATGGTAATTGTAAATTGTAATTTAATGCTATTTTTTGTAATTTAACATTGTAATTTACTATAACCTAAGGTGATTTATGATAATTGAACGTATTGATTTATTAACGTTATTTTTTGTAACTTAACTTATTTATTTATAATTGGTGGTAATTCTAGATAATTGTAGCTAATTTATCGAAATTACATTTTTTTTTAACGTAATTGAAAGTAATTTATCGTACTTTATTCGTATTTATAGTAATTTAACCTAATTATTTGCGAATTCACTTAATTTATTGTAATTTATCGAAATTAATAACGTTATGTAACAATGAATTACAATTATTTACGTTAAATTGCAACAAATAACGATAAATTAAGCCATAAATTACGTTGAAGAAATAACGATAAGTTATAATGAATCATAATAAACTACGCAATAAATTACGTTAAATCAGAAATAAATTAGTTGAACTTACGATAAGTAAGGATCAGTTACGGAAAATTGCGATAAACAATGATCAATGATGTTACATAACGATAAATTAGGTCTAAAATTAGGATAAATATTGATAAATTACGATAAAAACGATCAATTACGAAAAATTGTGATAAATTACGGTATAAATTACGATATTTTACGTCATAAATTACTGTAGATTACACGATAAGTAACGATAATTAATGAGAAATTACGTGATAAAGTACACGAGTTAAATTACAATAAATTACGTTGAGTTACGATAAATAACAATAAATAACGTTAAATTACCATAAATAACGATCGAATTACGAATTTAATGCCATAATTTACTGTAATTATAAGTAATTTGTGGTAATTTAACCTAATTGAAAGTGATATATCGTAATTTATTTGTATTTATGGTAATTTAACGTTTTAATTTAATCTAATCAATTGCAAAATTACTTAATTTATTGTAATTTATTGAAATTAAAAGTATTTAATTAGACGTAATAAACGTAATTTAACGTATTTTACTTCAGTTTAAAGTCATTTTTTGTGTATTAATGAAATTAAAGGTAATTTGTTGTAAACTTTTTAAAATTTAACGTAATTTAATGTTGTAATTTACTATAATCAAAGGTAATTTATAGTAATTAACGTAATTGAAAGTATTGATTTATTAACGTTATTTTTTGTAACTTGACTTTTTTATTGGTAATTTATCGTAATTTTAGTTAATTTATCGAAATTAGAAGTATTTATTTTGTAATTTAACGTAATACATCGTTATTTACCGTAATTTAACATTGTAATTTATTGTAATCGAAAGTAATTTATTTTATTTATTTATTTAATGTATTTTTATAATTACTGCAGTTTAACGTAATTTATTGTAATTAATTTATTAATTTTTTTTGTAATTTAACGTAATTGAAAGTAATTTAATCGTATTTATAGTAACTTAAGGTTATAGTTTATTTAATTACTTAATTTATTGTAATTTATCGAAGTCAAAAGTATTTGATTTGACGTAATAAACGTAATTTAACATGTTTTACTATAATTTAACGTAATTTAAGGCATTTTAACAAAATTAAAAGTAATTTAATGTTACTTTTTGTAATTTAACGTTGTAATTTATCTTAATCGACGGTAATTTATCTATTGAAAGTAATTTAATTATTGTATTTTAACATTGTTTTTTGTAATTTAACGTAATACATCGTTATTTAATGTTATTTAACATTGTAATTCATTGTAATTGAAAGCAATTTATTTTAATTTAACGTATTACAATTACCACAGTTTTAACATAATTTTTTGTAATTTAATTTAAATTTGAAATAATGAATTACAAAATTACATTTAAAGGTAATTTATTTGAAGGTAATTAGTTGTAATTTACCGTAATACATTCTTATTTAATCTGATTTAACGTCGTAATTTATCTTAATCGAAGGTAATTTATGATAATAGAACGTAATTAAAAGTATTTTTTATTTAACATTTTTTTATAATTTAACGTTATTGCCAATAATTTATTGTAATGTTACAATTTAATGTTATGAAATGCGAAATTACGTTTAACCGTAGTTTATCGTAATTTAAGGTAATTTATTGTAATTTATCGGAATTGAAAGTAATTGTTTTGTAATTTTTAGAATCTGATTTAAATAAAATTTATTTGGAGGGGACACGGGGCATATTTAACTGTTTTGTCTACTAAAACAATACAGTTAAATATTGCTTTAAGTAGGGCTTAACAGCTTTCGGGTCTGTAACCCTTCTGCTAAGGGTTATTATATAGCGTGTGTTCTTATAAATTATGTTTCAAAAATGGCTAAATAAATCAGGATTTATTTTTAAAAACTTTTATTTAGAATTTTTGTGTCTTTCGCATTTAGTATTAATTTAAATCTATTTAGCAATTTTTTTTTTTGATATATATCAAAAACAATCTTTTCGTAACAACAGCGGAATATTTTTCCAAGGCAAAACCACACTTCAGTGGAAAATCTCATCTTGTCCTTTCGGTTGATCTCTCCAAAAATTTGCTTCATACTCTAGTTTTTCTTTGACCTTGCCCATTTTACGTCTAGTTTTTTCAACCTTGTCACATTACCCAATCTTCCTTAACCAAATCGGCACCTTTCTCCCCGACCATGACACTGGGTGCGTTCGTATGTGCTGACAATGTCACCGGAATAACACTCGAATCAACAACTCTTAGCCCTTTCACTCCATGAACTCTCAATCTGGAATCAACCACTCCATCTGGACCCATTTTACAAGTCGCAATTTGATGATGCAAAGTCGTTGTTAAAGTCCTGAGGGCACAAATCCAATACTCGTCTGAATCAAACACGTGATTTTGACACGTCGGGATTGGGATATCATGGATTTTTGAACCGAATTTCTGAAATGCTGACGTCTGCGCGAGTTTCTGGATATACCTAATTGATGCAAGAAGAGTTGTAAGATCTCGAGGGTCAGTGAAGTAGTTACCATGAAGAAGAGGAGGATCGTAAGGATTCGCTGAAGCTAGATGAAGAAAACCAGAAGATTTAGGGTGAAGTAACATTGGAAAAATTGCCCAACTGGGTGTATTTTCAATTGGTTTGAAAACAGTGTTATAAATTTGGGGTTGAAGTCTGATTTCTTTTGCTACAATTAGGCCAAAATCTGATTGGAGTGTTCCAGTTCCTACAAAAATTAACTCAATATCTGGATAATTTCGGATTGATTCAGATCCAGTGTTGATATAGGCAACTGCTTCAACTCCTCCTAGACTAGTAAAGAAGCCTTTACCACGAAACAACCAATTTAGGGCTTCAACTGGGTTAAATAAAGCTTCTCGTGGCTCAACTGTTTTATTTATTGTATATGCAAGACCGAGAAAAGCAATGTGGTCGTATAACACTTGACCAACTGGGAGATTCACAACAGGAGTTATTCCTAAGTCCTGGAGGTGTCCTACAGGACCTACTCCTGATAACATTAGGAGTTGTGGCGAGTTGAAGACACCAGCTGAGAGAATAACCTCTTTTGAAGCTTTAACAGTGTAAATCTTGCCGTTTTTTCGGAATATAACACCTTGAGCTGTCTTAGTGTTATCAATTAAAATTTTTAAAACACGTGCAAATTTTAACACCTTGAGGTTTTTTCTGTGGCTAAGTACAGGTTCAATAAAGGCGTCGTAACTGCTATGCCGTCTCCCAAATTTTTGATTTGCTTGTAACTGACCAAAACCCATATATTTCGGAGTGTTATAATCAACAATCTCTTCACCTAATTCAACACCAGCCTGGAGGAAAGCATCAGTAATTTCTGATTTAAACGGATATTCAACCGATAATTCTCCTCTTGTATTATGGTACTTACTGGTACACTCAGTACCTAGATTACAATTTTCTGATTTAAGAAAATACGGAAGGACGTTGTTATACGACCAAGATGGATCTATTTCGCCCCATTTTTCATAATCTAAGGGATTTCCTCGTGTGTAAATCATGTAGTTTATTACTGAAGTACCACCAAGTGCTTTACCACGTGGCCAAGCACAGATGTGGTCTTCCATACCAAGACAAACTCCCGGTTCTTGTTCCATTGTGTAGTTCCAGTTGTATGGGGTTAGTTGAAAAGCAGGTGCCATTATAGGTACTTTAGTGAAGAAATTACCAGCAGTTCCTGCTTCAAGTACAAGGATTTTCCATGATGGTACTTCAGAAAGACGACTTGCTATAACTGAACCACTTGAACCTGAACCCACTATGATGAAATCGTAGATGTCGTTGACTGAAATCAAGAAATAAGAGAGTAAAACTTGTTTTTGGTACTTACTTTGTTCGTTGGGAGATAAATTTGGCACTGAAGAGGTGAATAAATTGCCGAAACTTTTTATAAATTGATTCGTGTTGAGATCATTGTAATTTGCGTGAATTTGAGTGAAAAAAAGTGGTAAAAGTAAATACATTTTAGATTTGATGAGCTCAGACAGACTAAAATTCTTTTTATAGCAAAGACTGGTAGTTCAAGGTGTCGAGTTACTGACCTTGGCTTAATTAATATGTTTATTACGATTTTTCGTGTTGTTTTATTGTTATTTCTAATCCTTATCTTCTTTTTTTTAAAGAATTAAATAAAACCAAAAAAATAAAAATAAAATAGAAACTGTAAGAGAAAGATTTTGAGGAATCAGAAGCTTTTGTTTTTTCTCTTTTTAAGTTTGTCACCCTTGAACTAAAAAAATCAAGGGAACTCTATATAGAACACAATAAAAACCCAAAAGTAGTAGTCATAAAAATTGTATTATTTTTATTAAGAGCAGAATAAATTTCTTGAAGATAAATAATACCAAATGAAGGTTCTTGATAAGCAAAAGAAGAACAGTAGAAGATTCTAGTTGACATTTGACAACTAGACAGAAGAGAAGAGAGAAGAAGAGAAGACAAAATTGCAAAACAAATTTTAGAAGAAATTGTAAAGTTTTAAGAAATTAGAAGATTCTGTTTTCTCTCTTCACAAGTTTATGATTCTTGAACTAAAAAACTCAAGGAAACAATATAGAACACAACAAAAACACAAAAATAGTCATAAAATTTTAGAAGAGCAAAAGATAATCTTATAGGAAAAATTAGAAAACGTCGACTGAAAGGCAAGGAAGATTTTAGAAGAACAAACGAAATTTTTCTTGATGCACGTGTTGGTTTTAGGAACAGCTGTGCTATGCTATTGTTTCAACACTAAATTAAAGACTTGATAGCCTTGAAGAAGGATTAATAAAACTCCGAAACTTTGGCAAAAATTTCTGTATTTATTTACGAGGAAAGAAGAGAAGAATAAATTTCTGGAAGATAAATAAGACCAATTGAAGGTTCTGGAAGAACAAAAGAAAACTCTTAAAGAACAGAAGAAGATTCTAGTTGACATTTAGAAGAGAAGAGAGAAGAAGAGAAGACAAAATTGCAAAACAGATTTTAGAAGAAATTGAAAAGTTTTAAGGAATTAGAAGATTCTGTTTTCTCTCTTCACAAGTTTATGATTCTTGAACTAAAAAACTCAAGGAAACTTAATATAGAACACAACAAAAACACAAAAATAGTCATAAAATTTTAGAAGAGCAAAAGAAAATCTTATAGAAAAAATTAGAAAACGTCGACTGAAAGGCAAGGAAGATTTTAGAAGAACAAACGAAATTTTTCTTGATGCACGTGTTTGTTTTAGGAACAGCTGTGCTATGCTATTGTTTAAACACTAAATTAAAGACTTGATAGCCTTGAAGAAGGATTAATAAAACTCCGAAACTTTAGCAAAAATTTCTGTATTTATTTACGAAGAAAGAAGAGAAGGATAAATTTCTGGAAGAAAAATAAGACCAATTGAAGGTTCTGGAAGAACAAAAGAAAACTCTTAAAGAACAGAAGAAGATTCTAGTTGATATTTGGAAGAAAGGAAGAAGTTGGGAAACTAGAAAAGGAGCAAAACAAATTCTAGAAGAAATTAAAAGGTTTTGAGGAATTAGAATTACTCTTCTTAAGTTTGTCACTCTTAAACTAAACAAATTAAGGAAACTCTATATAGAACATAATAAAAACGCAAAAGAAGTCATAAAATTTCAGAAGAGCAAACGAAAATTCTATAGAAGAAGTAGAAAATTGCCGACTTAAAGAGAAGGAAGATTCTAGAAGAACAAAAGAAATTTTTCTTGAAGCACGTGTTTGTTTCAGGAACAGCTGTGCTATGCTATTGTTTAAACACTAAATTAAAGACTTGATAGCCTTGAAGAAGGATTAAAAAAACTCCGAAACTTTGGCAAAAATTTCTGTATTTATTCACGAAGAAAGAAGAGAAGAATAAATTTTTAGAAGATAAATAAGACCAATTGAAGGTTCTGGAAGAACAAAAGAAAACTCTTAAAGAACAGAAGAAGATTCTTGTTGATATTTGGAAGAATGGAAGAAGTTGGGAAACTAGAAAAGGAGCAAAACAAATTCTAGAAGAAATTGAAAAGTTTTGAGGAATTAGAATTACTCTTCTTAAGTTTGTCACTTTTAAACTAAACAAATTAAGGAAATTCTATATAGAACATAATAAAAACGCAAAAGAAGTCATAAAATTTTAGAAGAGCAAACGAAAATTCTATAGAAGAAGTAGAAAATTGCCGACTTAAAGAAAAGGAAGATTCTAGAAGAACAAAAGAGATTTTTCTTGATGCACGTGTTTGTTTTAGGAACAGCTGTGCTATGTTATTGTTTAAACACTAAATTAAAGACTTGAAAGCCTTGAAGAAGGATTAATAAAACTCCGAAACTTTGGCAAAAATTTCTGTATTTATTTACGAAGAAAGAAGAGAAGAATAAATTTCTGAAAGATAAATAAGACCAATTGAAGGTTCTGGAAGAACAAAAGAAAACTCTTAAAGAACAGGAGAAGCTTCTAGTTGATATTTGGAAGAAAGGAAGCAGTTGGGAAACTAGAAAAGGAGCAAAACAAATTCTAGAAGAAATTGAAAGGTTTTGAGGAATTAGAATTACTCTTCTTAAGTTTGTCACTCTTAAACTAAACAAATTAAGGAAATTCTATATAGAACATAATAAAAACGCAAAAGTAGTCATAAAATTTTAGAAGAGCAAATGAAAATTCTATAGAAGAAGTAGAAAATTGCTGACTTAAAGAGAAGGAAGATTCTAGAAGAACAAAAGAGATTTTTCTTGAAGCACGTGTTTGTTTTAGGAACAGCTGTGCTATGCTATTGTTTAACACTAAATTAAAGACTTGAAAGCCTTGAAGAAGGATTAATAAAACTCCGAAACTTTGGCAAAAATTTCTGTATTTATTTACGAAGAAAGAAGAGAAGAATAAATTTTTAGAAGATAAATAAGACCAATTGAAGGTTCTGGAAGAACAAAAGAAAACTCTTAAAGAACAGAAGAAGATTCTAGTTGATATTTGGAAGAAAGGAAGCAGTTGGGAAACTAGAAAAGGAGCAAAACATTCTAGAAGAAATTGAAAGGTTTTGAGGAATTAGAATTACTCTTCTTAAGTTTGTCACTCTTGAACTAAACAAATTAAGGAAATTCTATATAGAACATAATAAAGACGCAAAAGTAGTCATAAAATTTTAGAAGAGCAAACGAAAATTCTATAGAAGAAGTAGAAAATTGTGTTTGAAGAGTCGAAAGTATTGAAGAAGGATTAATAAAACTCTGAAACTTTGACAAAAGTTTCTGCATTTGTTTACGAAGAAAGAGAAGCAGAATAAAATTTTGACATTTGGAAGAAAAGAAGAATTTGAGAATCTAGAAAAAGAGGAAAACAAATTCTAGAAGAAATTGAAAGGTTTTGAGGAATTAGAAGATTCTTTTTTTTCTCAAGTTTGTCACTTTTGACTAAAAAAAATTAAGTAAATTTTATATAGAGCACAATAAAAACCAAAAATAGTCGCGAAATCTTTATTAAAAAATACTTAATGCTCTATCCATTCTTCTACAATTAAATGCGCTGCTTTTTCTCCAATAACCATAGTAGGACCAACCAAGCTACCACTCATAGTAACTGGAATAACACTCGCATCTGCTACTCTTAATCTATGTATTCCATGCACCTTCAACTTCTTATCAACAACAGCTTCAACATCACTTTCTGGTCCCATTCTAGCAGTACCACTTACATCTTCACTAGCAACAACGAGATACTTCATTGCGCATTCCCAATATGCTTCACTTGCAAATTCTGTTTCTTCACATCCATGGACTCCATGGTGGTTCAATTTCAAGCCGATTTTACCAAAACTAGCAGTGTGGCTGAATTTGAGCGCTTTTTTGATACCAGCCAGGAGCGTGTGGTAGTCTTTCTCGTCTTCATCTGATAAGAAATGTGGGTTGATCAGTGGAGGATGAAGAGGATCAGCAGAATGGAGCTTAACAACACCCACAGATTTTGGATGGGTTAGTGTGACAATAATTTTGAGCGAATTATGAGCTTCGAGTGGTTTCCAAAGCGAGTCATAGTGTTTTGGTGTTGGTTGCATCCATTTGTAGTCGTCTTTCTGTTGATGGTACTTTGAGAGGAATTTTAGTTCGATATCTGGATAGGTTAGAGGAGTTTTCGAATGGTTTGTTTTGATAAAAGCTATAGCTTCAATTCCTGGTGATGTTAGAGGTCCTTTACCGTATTTTAAATACTTAAGAATGTCATGGTACTCGTCGTAACTTTCTTTTGATTCAGAAAACAAAAAATCTAGACCGATAAAACTCGGCCGGATTTTTAAATTATGACCGACTTTTAGATCAACAACTGGATGGATCTTTAACTTCTCGCAATCTTCTTTAGGACCAACACCTGATAGCATTAGGATTTTTGGTGTGTTTAAAGCACCTGCTGCTAAGATTACTTCTTTATCTGCTTTGGCAACAAAAATTTTTCCTTCGTGGAGGTATACAACACCTTGGGCTTCTTTGGTATGGGTACTAATCAAAATTTTGACAACTTGACTCAATGGTTTGACTATAAGATTGTCTCGTTTGCTTGCTGGTTCTAAATAAGCTTCAGCTGTACTAAATCTTCTTCCACATTTTGTGGTTAGTTGTGGGACACTAATCCCAATTTGGTTTTTACCATTGTAGTCCAAAAGGTGCAATCCTAACTCTTTACCAGCTTCAAGCGTATGATCAGTTATAAATCTTAAATACTGAGGATGTTGTAAGTGTACTGGACCACCACGATGGTGGTACCTCTTATCAAAAGGTTCAAAATGTGCGTCTTCTAGTTTTTTGTAATATGAGAGTACATCAGCCCAACACCAACCTTCGTTGCCCAGATCTGACCACAAGTCGTAATCACGAGGATTACCACGGGTGTATACCATGGAGTTGATAGCGGTGGTACCACCAAGAGCACGGCCAGTTGGGATGACACACTTGTGATCAACCATTGCTAAAATTAGAAGAATGTTACAGGAGAAATGGTTTTTTTTTTGGGTTAAATACCTAGACAGGAGTAGTTTTGGGGTGTTGTGGTGTAACCCCAGTTGTATGGCGTGTTTTTGAGGAGTTCCCAGTTTTTCGGGACTTTGGTTGCGATGGTTTCGGGTTCGCCGGCTTCTAGAAGAAGGATTTTCCATTCTGGGATTTCTGATAAGCGGGAAGCTAAGATCGCACCGGAAGTACCACCGCCAACTATGATGAAGTCGTAATGGGCTGCATCTGAAATTAATTAGAAACTTCCAAATCTTGATTTAAGTAAATTCTATAGAATCTATGGAATTTATGGAACTGTGTTAATCTAGAAAATTTGGAAAACTTAAAGAATATTATAGAAGAGTTTTGAAGAACAGAAGAATTTGTGGAAAAACGAAATTTTGAAAGAGATAAAAGGCCAAATGAAGGTTCTGAAAGAGCAAAAGAAAGCTTCAAAAGAACAGAAGAAGATTTTAGTTGACATTTGGAAGAAAAGAAGAATTTGAGAAAGACAACTGGTAGAAAAAAAAGAGTAAAACTTATTCTAGAGGAATTAGAAAGACGTCAGTTTTAGTAGAGCAAAAGAAAATTTTAGAAGAAATAGAAGAATGTCGACTGAAAGAAGAAGAATAGGTAAGGGTGATTCTAAAAGAACAGGAGAAACGGGTATTGATAAAAAGAAGAAAAGAAAAATTGTAAGAGAAATGGCTGGTAAAAGAAAAGCAAATGAAGAATTTAGAAGAACAAAAGTATTAGATTTTAGACAAAATTGTAAGATAATGACTAGTTAAAAAGAGGAGCAATGGAAGATTCTAGAAGATGTCTAATAAAAAGAACAGAAGACTATTTTAAGAATACTTGAACAAAGTTTAGAAGATACAGAAAAATTTTAAAGTATTCGATGGAAAAAGATGAGCAAAATATAACTCTAGAAGAAAGAGAAAGGAAGCAAAAGAAGAACAAAAAAAATGTTGAAAGACGGTTCTAAAAGTGTTTGAAAAATGGTTTTTAAAGGAAAAGGAAGAGTTTAAAATCGGCGATTGGCAGAACAGGTTGGAAGACTTCTGCTGGATGAAAAGGAAAGAGAAATGAAGTTTCTGAAAGAGCAAATTAAGATTCGAGAAGAATACAAGATGATTTTAAAAGAGTACGAAGTTTGGACACAATTTTATAGTTTCAGTAGAAGCAGGTGAAAGAAAAGAAAAACAAAGGAAGATTTTTAAAGAACAAAAGAAAACTCTGAAGAACAGAAATAGATTCTAGTTGATATTCAGAAGAAATGAAGAATGTCTTTACAACGACAATTGGTAGAAAAAAAGAAGCAAAATAAATTCTAGAAGAAATTGAAAGACGTCAGTTGTAAAAAATTTTTTTAAAAGGCTAGAAGATAATTTTAGACTAAAAGAAAGAAAAGAAAAGCAAATAAAGATTTTAGAAGGAAAATTTTTTTTTTGAAGCAGATGTTTTTTGGTTATGTCGGAGATGCGGAAATGAAATTTAGACTTTTTTGTTTATTTTTTGGTCTTTTGTTATTACTTTTGTAACACCTGTCTTATGCTGTTACTCGAGCACTAAAATAAAGAACTAAAAAGTGTTGAGGAAGAATTAAGAAGCTTTCCAAACCTTGTCAAAAAAAAATTTTTGAGAAAAAAAAAGCAAAACACTATTTTGAAAGAAAAAGAAAACGAATGAAGGTTTTGGAAGAACAAGAGTAAGCTCTGAAGGAACAGAAGATGATTCTTGTTGTCATTTAGAAGAAAATAAGAATTTGAAAAACGACAATTGGTAAAAACAAAGAACAAAAACAAATTCTAGAAGAAATTGAAAGACATCGGTTTATAAAATAAAAAATTTTAGAAGAGAAATAAAAATTGTATAAGAAAATTAAAAATGTCGATTGAACGAAAGAGAAGATTTTGAAACATAGAAGAATTTGGGAAAAAATAAAATTTTAGAACAAAGAAGAAGACCAACTAAAAGTTTTGGAAGAGCAAGAAAAACTCTGAAATAACAGAAGATGATTGGGAAGAAAAGAAGAATTTGAGAAACGACAATTGGTCGAAAAAAGAAGCAAAAACAAATTCTAGAAGAAATTGGAAAAGACGTCAGTTTGTAATAGGAAACAAAAAATATAGAAGAGTAAAAAAAATTGTAGAAAAAAGTTAAAAACGTCGGCTGACCGAAAAAGAAGAGTTTGAAACACAGAAGGATTTGGGGAAAAATAGAATTTTGGAAGAAAAAGAGGACCAAATGAAGGTTTTGGAGGAGCAAAACAAAACTAAGATAAAAAAGAAGATCTTAGGAGACGTTACGTAGAAAAGAAGAATGTGGTAAACTACAGTTCATAAAAACAATGAGCTGAAACACATTTCAGAAGAAATTGGAAGACGTCAGTTGTAAGAAACGAAAGAAAATTATAGGATAAAATTAAAAACGTTGACTGAATAAAATAGTTTGGAGAAAAATAAAATTTTGGAAGAAAAAGAAGACCAAATGAAGGTTTTGGAAGAGCAAGAAAAACAGAAATTGATTCTAGTTGATATTTGGAAGAAAAGGAACAAGAATTTGAGGAAGAATTGGTAGAAAAAAGAACAAAAACAAATTGTAGAAGAAATTGAAACACGTCAGTTGTAATAAAAAAATAAAAAAGCAAATACAAATTGTTGAAAAAAATAATTATAAAAACGTCGACTGAACGAAAAGGAAGAATTTGAAACACAAAAAAATTTGGAAAAAAATTAAATTTTGGAAGAAAAATAAGAAGGAAAATAAAGATTCTGCAAGGGCAAAAGAGAATTCCGAAAGAACAGGAAGAAAAGAAGAATTTGGGAAAATTGTTGGTAAGAAAAAGAGCAAAACAAGTTCTAGAAGAAATTTAAAGATGTCGGTTGTAAAAAAATAAAAAAGCAAAAGAAAATTACAGCAGAAAATTAAAAATGACGACTAAAATAAAAATAAGAAAGAAAAACAAAAAAGGAAATTTCTAGAAGAATTTGAGAAACGAGATTTGGTGGAAAGAGGGCAACAGAAGATTTTAGAATTTTCTATTTAGGGATTTCTGATAAGCAAGAGGCTAAAACTGTACCGGAAGTACCAGCGCCGACTTTGATTTGGTTTAATTAGTTAAATTTGCTTTAACCTTGGTTTAATTAAAAGAAGAGTTACAGGAGCATAACCAAGTGGTTTAGGCAAAAAAGGGCTTTTTTACAATTTTCTTTTTGATAATTGACTAATTGAAATATCAGAAGCTACTCGTACTTCACTCGGGTGAAGGGTGAATGGTGTTTGACAAAAAAATCTTCTTCTTCTTGTTTTTTATCAAGTAGTTTGGGATGGGACAGTACCAGAAAGAGGTTTAGCTTCTTGTACCACCGATTTGTACTTAGTTTAGTGATTGTTTTTATCAAAAAAATTTGCTTACGTTTCGTGGCGTCAGTTAGTAGATCTTCTTCCTCCTCCACATGTTTAATGACCTCCTGGTGGTGTTGATAGCTGTGTGCCAATTTTTTAAATTCTTCTACATTTGTTTTGAATTCTTCTATGTATTTATCAGCAAGGGTGAATGGCCAGGTATCATAATAAGACGCTGAAGCACAAGAACAAATCACGAAGAGCACCCAGCTTCGTAACATTTTACCGAATGATGCGTTTCTCCCACTGAACTCGCTTTTATAAATCATGGATTTTGTTTTTTTCTTATGGGAAAACCGCCCACTGAAGAGGTTCTGGTTTATCCTCTTTGGTTTAACAGGAATCTGACCTGCGATGAGGTTTCGACGAATTGCCAGATATTTATTAAGAAGCTAATTAAATAAATTTGGGCAGTCAAGTGGAAATTCGATGGTATTGTTTGGGTAAAATTGCGTGTAATTCTATTAGAAAAGATCTATTTTTAATCAAGTGTAGATAATTAAATTAAGGAAATTCCCTCTAATTATGTATTGTTTGGAGTAATGTCAGGGTTGGCGGTACTGATGCGTTTGAAAAAAATTTTGGTTGTGGTGGAAAGACCGATATTCCTGGTAACAAAAGGTTGCTGAAACCGCTAATTTTGGTGGAATTTATCGGATTTTAACAGGGGCGTTGCTAAGGGTGAGGATTTGGGGATGAAGCTTTTTACCAAAATGTGGGCGAAATAAACGAAAAAATAAAAAATTTGTAAAATATTTATTTCGGTTTATAAACTTAGTAAAATGTTTATTCCGGCTTCTATAATTAGTAAAATAATGTCGCTTATGTATTTATTATTTTAAGAATTAATAATTCTTATAAGAAGAATTCTATTTGACTTTTAAAATTAGCTATAATTAGTAAACTGTCGTCTCCAAGTCTCAATATAAAAAAGTACATATTTTTTTATTTACTAATTTAAAAATTTACTAAAAAATATTTCTGGCTTATAAAATTACTAAAATATCATTTCCGGCTACTAAAATTAGCAAAACTTTGTCTTTATTAGTTAAAAAATTGATAAGAAATATTATGTTTAACTCATAGAATGAGTAAAATTATCTTTTCCGGTCTTTAAAATTAATAAACTGTTACCTCCAGCTTTCTATATTGGAAAAAATGTTGCTTTTGTATTTATTAATTTTAAAAAAATTGTAAAAATTACTATTTTTGTCTTCTAAAATTAGCAAACTGTCGCCTCTGGCTTTCTCTATTGGAAGAATATTTATTTATTAATTTTAAAATTAACAATAAAAAATTTTTTGTGTAGCTTTTAAAATTAGCAAAATTAATTCTCCAGACTTTAAAATTAGTAAAATGTTGTTTTCGGCTTTTCATTACTGAAAAAAAAAATTCTTTAATTTATTAATTTAAAAATTATTAAAAATATTATTATCCGCTTCTAAAATTACAAAAATAAAGTCGCTTTAGTCTTTACTGACTTAAAAATTAGTAAAAAATACGGTTTTTAGTTTTTAAATTAAAAAAAAAATTGTTTCCGTATTTTACAGTTACAAATTGTGTTTATTTATTTATTAATTTGAAAATTATTAATAAATATTGTTTCTAGCTTTTAAATTAGTAAAATACCACCTATGATTAAAAATATTATAAATACATTGCGTTTACAAATTTATTAAATAAAAAATTATTAAAAATTATTGTCTTTATTTCTTAAATTAGTAATAAACGTTGTCTTCAGTTTTTTAATTAGTAAAATATTTTGTTTTTAGTTTTTAAATTACTAAAATATCGGCTCCGATTATGGTTATTAGAAAAAATATTTTTTTAGATTTATTAATAGAAAATTTAGTTCAAAAAATATTTTCAGCTTTTAAATTAGTAAAAAATATTGTCTTTAGTTTATAAATTAGTAAAATATTGTTTCCGACGGACAATAATAGAAAAAAAAATGTTGTTTTTGGACTTATTAGGATAAATTATGTAATGAAATGGTTTTTGGCATTTAAACTAGTAAATAATATTGTTTTTACTATAAAAATTAGTAAACTATTGTTTCCGATGGACACTATTAGAAAAAAAATTAGTAAAAAATATTGTTTTCAGGTTATAAATTAGTAAAATATTTTTTTTAATGGATAATAATAGAAAAAAATTTTTTTGGCATTTATTAATGTAAAATTTAGTAAAAAAATATTTTCAGCTTTTAAATTAGTAAAATATATTGTTTTCAGTTTTTAAATTCTCTGATCGAAAATAATATAAAAAATATTGCTTTTACAAATTTTTTAATGGGAAAATTAGTAAAAACTATGGTTTTTACTTTTTGAATTAGTAATTAATGCTGTCTTCAGTTTTTTAATTAGTAAAAATTTTTGTTTTTGGTATAGAAATTAGTAAAATATAATACTGGATTCATTATTACAAAAATTTGTAAAAAAATATTGTTTTCAGTTTTTATTAATTTAGAAATTACTCAAAAAAATTGTTTTTAGGTTTTAAATTAGTAAAATGTTATTAAAAAAATAATCTTGTTATTGTCTTATTAGTTTAAAAATTGATAAGAAACATTACTTTTTGCTTTTGTGGTTTTCAAAATTAGTAAAATTAATAAAACGTGGGCTAAATCAGGAATAAGTGATTGATTACGCCACTGTTTTTCAATTTACTTCCGAGAAATATTGAAGTACAATTTTATAAATCTTTCCAAACGAACCCCTGTGGCAAAAAAAATTTTGAGTTTGGGTTTTAACAGATTTTTTTAACTGTAAAATCTAGGGTAAATAGTGATAAAATGGGAAATTCCCCTTGAGATATCTAAAGGAAAGTACGCAAAACAAATTGACAGCCAATAAAATGGTACTGTTACTTGACCTTAACCGCAGATGTGAACTTTTGCTAGTTCCATATTGGTATAAAAAAATAAATAAATAAATAAAACAGTTACAAATCGTATTTATTTAAATATTATCACTTCCAACTCTCTTTAATTAAATCCGCTGTCTTTTCTCTCACATTCCCTGAAATATCGTCAGGAGATCTTCAGCTTCAGGATCGGAGAGTTGGTTAGAGTCAACCAGAGGATGGTGGAGCGGATCTTTGTCTTTGAGAAAGATTTTTTTAGATTTCTAGAAGAGGAAATTCTTAGAATACATTGAAAAACTGACTGGAGTAGAAAGAAGAGCTAACGAAAATTTTGCAATGAAAGAATGAAAGAAAAGGCGGAGGAAACAACATTTGGAAGTGAAGAACGAATGGAGAAAGCTTATAAAACATTACAGATAATTCTAGAAGAGGAGCTTCGGAGAATATTTTGAAAACGACGACTGGAGAAGAAAGAAGAGTTAAGGAAGTTGTTACAATTGAAGAATGAAGGAAAAAAACGTAGGAATCAACGTTTGGAAGAGAAGAACTAACGAAGAAAGATTTTATAGTGATACAAAAAATTCTAGAAAAAGAAATAAAGGAAAGTACGCAGAGAAATAAAACAAAACAGTTACAATACATATTTATTTAAATATTATCACTTCCAACTCTCTTTAATCAAATCCGCCGCTTTTTCTCCCACATTCCCTGAAGTATCGTCAGGAGATCTTCATCTTCAGGATCAGAGAGTTGATTAGAGTCAACCAGAGGATGATGGAACGAATGTGTCTTTGAGAGTGACATTACCGGTCGATTTAGGGCGATTTAGGGCAGCATGACTCGGATATTGAGCGATTTTTTAGAATTCTAGAAGAGAAAATTTTTATAAGTTGAAAACAACGACTGGAGAAGATAAAAGAGCTAAGGAAGATGTTACAATTGAACAACAAAACAAAAAAACGTGGGAAACAACGTCTGGAAGAGAAGAACGAACGAAGACAGTTTGTAAAAGATTGTAGAAGGATACAAATAATTCTAGAAAAGGAACCTCGTTGAATATTTTCAAAACGACGATTGGAAAGGAAAGAAGAGCTTAGGAACATGTTACAATTGAAGAAGAAAAGAAAACAACTTTTGGAAGAGAAAACCGAGTGAAGAACGATAACGATACAAAACTTTCTAAAGAGAAAACTCGTAAAACAATGTGAAAATAATGATTGGAAGAGAAAAACTAGCGAAGAAAGATTATAGAAAGATTCAAAAAATTCTAGAAGAGGAAATTCTTAGAGTAGCTTGAATAACGATGACTAGAAGAAAAAGACGAGGTAAGCAAGATTTTATAGCGGAAGAATACAAGAAAAAAATTTGAAAAACAACATTTAGAAGAGAAGAATGAATGAAGAAAGATTATAGAAGCATTCAAAAAATTCTAGGAAAGGAAAATTTCTAAATACCTTGAAAAACGATCATTGGAAGAGAAACAAGAGCTAAGGAAAATTTTGCAATGGAAACAACGTTTAGTAGAGAAGAACGAACGAGGAAAGTTTGTAAAAGATTTCAAATAATTCTTGAAGAGGAGCATTGTAGAATATGTTGAAAACAACGAGTGGAGAAGAAAGAAGAGTTAAGGAAGATGTTACAATTGAAGAATAAAAGAAAAGAACTTGTAAAAACAATCTTTGGAAGAGAAAACCGAACGAAAAAAGATTCTATATCGATACAAAAGTTCTAAATGAGGAAACACGGAAAATAACTTGAAAATGATAATTGGAAGAAAAAGAACAGTTGAGGAAGCTTTATTGGAGTTGAATGAAAAGAAAAATCTTTTGAAAAAATTGTTTAGAAGTGAAAAACTAGCGAAGAAAGATTGTAAAAGGAAGATTAATGGAAGAATAAAAGAAATAATTTGAAAAACAACATTTAGAAGAGAAGAACGCTCGAAGAAAAATTATAGAAAGTTTTAAAAAATTTTGATTTTGAGTTTAACAGATTTTTTTAACTGTAAAAGTCTGACATAAATAGTGATAAAACAGGAAATTCTTCTTGAGATGTCTAAAGGAAAGTACGCAAAAAAATTAAAACAAAAAAGTTACAAAACGTACTTATTTAAATATTATCACTTCCAACTCTCTTTAATCAAATCCGCCGTCTTTTCTCCCACATTCCCTTAAATATCGTCAGGAGATCTTCAGCTTCAGGATCGGAGAGTTGGTTAGAGTCAACCAGAGGATGATGGAGCGGATCTTTGTCTTTGAAAGTGACACTACCGGTCGATTTAGGGTGTGCCAGCATGACTCGGATTATGAAAGATTTTTTTAGATTTCTAGAAGAGGAAATTTTTAGAATACATTGAAAAACTGACTGGAGTAGAAATAAAAGCTAACGAAAATTTTTCAATGAAAGAATAAAAGAAAAGGCGTGGGAAACAACATTTGGAAGAGAAAAACGAATGAAGAAAGCTTATAAAACATTTCAGATAATTTTAGAAGAGAAGCCTCGTAGAATATTTTGAAAACGACGACTGGAGAAGAAAGAAGAGCTAAGGACAAAAAAGTTTCGGAAAGAACTACGAAAGATTCTGGAAGAACAGAAGATGATTCTAGAAAAACTTGAAAAACGGGATCCGGTTAGAAAAGAAGAATTTTAGTGGAAAAGGAAGAGCAAATAAGATTTCTAAAGAAGCAAAAGAGGTTTCTAGTAGAGCTGGGTATAAAAAGAACAAGATGATTCTAGAAAAAGTTATAAAAACGAAGGAAATTTCTAGAATACTTTGAAAAACGACAATTTAAAGAGAAAGAAGAGCTTAGCAACGTTTTACAATGAAAGAATAAAAGAAAAAGTTTGAGGAACAACTTTTAGAAGACAAAAAAACGAAGAAAGATTATAGAAGGATTTAGGAAATTCTAGAAGAGGAAACTCGTAGAATACTTTGAGGACGATGATTGGAACAGGATGAAGAGCTAAAGAAGATTTTATAATGAAAGAATAACAGAAAAAACTTGTAAAAACAACGTTTAGAAGAGAAAGACGAGCGGAGGAAAGTCATAGAAGGATATAAAAAATTCTATAAGAGGAAATTTGTAGAGTACTTTGAAAAAAACATGATTGCCAGAGAAAGAAGAGCTAGCAAAGATTTTCTAATAAAAGAAAAACTAAAAAAACAACGTTGAGAAGAGAAAAACAAGTGAAGAAAGATTAAAAAAAAATCGACGTTTGAAAGAGCACAAGAACTAAGGAAGATTTTGTAATAGAAAAATTATAGAAAAAACTTGTTAAAACAACGTTTAGAGGAGAAGAACGAGCGAAGAATGATAACAGAAGCATTTAAAAAAAATCTAGAAGAGGAAATTTGTAGAATTCTTTAAAAACGACGACTGGAAATGAAAGAAGAGTTGAGGAAGATTTTATAATGGAAGAATAAAAGAAGAATCTTGTAAAATAACGTTTAGATGAGAAAAACAAGCAAAGAAAGATTATAGAATCATATAAAAAAGTCTAGAAGAGAAAACTCATAAAATAATGTGAAAATAATGATTAGAAGAGAAGGAAGAGTTAAGGAAGATCTTTTGGGGCTCAATAAAAAAAAACTTTTGAAATCAATGTTTAGAAGAGAAAAACTAGCGAAGAAAGATTATAGAAAGATTCAAAAAATTCTAGAAGAGGAATTTTTATAGTAGCTTGAATATAGATGACTAGAAGAAAAAGACGAGGTAAGCAAGATTTTATAACGGAAGAATACGAGAAAAAATTTGAAAAACAACACTTAGAAGAGAAGAATGAATGAAGAAAGATTATAGAAGCATTCAAAAAATTCTAAGAAAAGAAGATTTTTAAATACCTTGAAAAACGATTACTGCAAGAGAAACAAGAGCTAAGGAAAAATTTGCAATGGAAGAATAAAAGAAAAAACGTAGGAAGCAACGTTTAGTAGAGAAGAACGAACGAGGAAAGTTTGTAAAAGATTTCAAATAATTTTTTAAGAGGAGCATTGTAGAATATGTTGAAAACAACGAGTGGAGAAGAAAGAAGAGCTAAGGAAGATGTTACAATTGAAGAATAAAAGAAAAGAACTTGTAAAAACAATCTTTGGAAGAGAAAACCGAACGAAAAAAGATTCTATATCGATACAAAAATTCTAAATGAGGAAACACGGAAAATAACTTGAAAATGATAATTGGAAGAAAAAGAACAGTTGAGGAAGCTTTATTGGAGTTGAATGAAAAGAAAAATCTTTTGAAAAAATTATTTAGAAGTGAAAAACTAGCGAAGAAAGATTGTAAAAGGAAGATTAATGGAAGAATAAAAGAAATAATTTGAAAAACAACATTTAGAAGAGAAGAACGCTCGAAGAAAAATTATAGAAAGTTTTAAAAAATTTTGATTTTGAGTTTAACAGATTTTTTAACTGTAAAAGTCTGACATAAATAGTGATAAAACAGGAAATTCTTCTTGAGATGTCTAAAGGAAAGTACGCAAAAAAATTAAAACAGTTACAAAACGTATTTATTTAAATATTATCACTTCCAACTCTCTTTAATCAAATCCGCTGCTTTTTCCCCCACCATAATTGCCGGCGCCATTGTATGTCCTGTGACACTCACCGGGATAACACTAGCATCAGCAACTCTTAATTTCTGTACCCCTTTAACTCTCAACTCGTGATCAACCACGGCTTCCTTATCACCTTCTGGTCCCATTCGTGCTGTACCAGTGACGTGTCTCAAACTAATACTTAAATGTCTAATTGCGCACTTCCAGTACTCATCTGTACCCCACTCGTGCTCCTCACACCCAGCCACTGGGTGTTTATTTACTTCTAAATGCAATTTCTTAAATGGTTCAGTTCCAGCAAAAGCAAGAGCTTTACGGATTCCTTGAAGCAAAGTAAGAAGATCCTCATCTTCAGGATCGGAGAGTTGGTTAGGGTCAACCAGAGGATGATGGAGCGGATCTTTGTCTTTTAGAGTGACACTACCGGTCGATTTAGGGTGTGTCAGCATAACTCCGATGTTAACTGATTTTTTACCGTCAATGGGTTTGTAAAGAGAGTCGTAGATTTCGGGTTTGAGTCGAAATGGGTTTGTGGCAGGTGAGGAGTGGATCTTGCGGGAGGAGAAGAAGAGTTCAATGTTGGGGTACTTGGTGGTGTCTTTGGAAGATTCAGTTTGGACGTAACCAACGACTTCACAGCCGGTTGTGGTTAAAGGACCTTTTCCGTTTTTCAAGTAGTCGATGACTTCGTCATAATGGGGATCATGGGTTTGGTCTACGACATCAGTGTTGTTGTAGATCAAATCAAGGCCGTAGAACGCAATGTGATCTTTGAGATGTTTTCCTACTGGTAATTCACAAATAAGAGGAATTTCGAATTTCTCGAGAACATCTTTAGGACCAATCCCTGATAACATAAGGATTTGAGGAGTATTCAAAGTACCAGCTGAGAGAATAACTTCTTTTGTTGCTTTAGCAATGTGGATTTTACCATCATGGAGGTACTCTACACCTTCTGCTTCTTTTGTATGTGGTGCTACCAAAATTTTTGTCACGTGACTCAATGGTTTGACAACTAAATTTTGACGTTTTTCTGCTGGTTCTAGGTATGCCTTAGCTGTAGATTGTCGGACCCCATGTTTGGAGTTCATTTGGAGGACTCCCAACCCAATTTGTTCCTTTCCATTGTAGTCAATTGTTTCAAGTCCTAGTTCCTTTCCTGCTTGTAAAACGTCATGAGTGAGATGGGTTTGGTATCGTGGATGTTCGATATGAAACGGTCCTCCACGGTTATGGTATTTGTGGTCGAAATCTTTCAAATCTGCATCTTCTAGTTTTTTGAAGTAGGGGAGGACGTCATTGTAGCACCATCCTGGGTTACCTTGATCGGCCCATTTATCGTAGTCTTTGGGATGTCCTCGTGTGAACATCATTCCATTGATGGCAGTACCACCTCCAAGTGCTTTACCTCCAGCAATGGCACAACTGTTGTCAATCATTCCTTTGCACCAGGTCTTTTGAGGTACTGTAGTGTAAGCCCAGTTGTAGTCAGTGTGTTGAAGGAGATGTCCAAGTCTTGGGATTCGGGTGTAGGGAGTTTCAGGACTTCCAGCTTCTAAAAGGAAGACTTTCCATTCGGGACGTTCTGTTAGACGGTTGGCTATAACCGAACCGGAAGCTCCAGCACCAATTATGATGAAATCGTACTCGGTATCATCTAGAAAATTAGAATTAGATCTAGATCTAAAGGAGTATTTGAGGGGTACCTGGAATTGTGATATTTTGAAGTCCAAAATCAAAGTCTTTTTCGGGGAATTTGTACTCGTGGGCGACCTTTTTCAAGGACTCGATTCCATTTTTGAATTCTTCTATGTATTGTTCGGTTAGTTTGAAAGGGGAGGAGAGGGCGGATCCCACAACCCCTAAAAGGAGGATTGGTACTAACATATTTTCAAGTATCCTGAAAAAAAAAAATCTTTAAAATCTTCAATGTCGGTTACAAGAAAAAAGGAGCAAAAGTAGATTTTAGAGGAAGTAGAAAGATGCTGCTTGGAAGAAAAAGAAAGGCAAAAGAAACTTCTGGAAGAATTTGAAAGACGACAATTTGTAGAAAAAGAAGAACTACAGAAAATAATAGAAGAAGATAAAAGACGTCCACTAGAAGGTAATGAAAGACAATGGAAGATTTTAGAAGAACTAATGGCAATTTTGAAGATTTAAAAAGGTTTAGATGCAAGGTTTAGAAGACGAATAAATGAAGATTCTAGAAGAAGAAAAGAAATTTTTAGAAAAGCGTTAAAAACGACTATGAAAAGAGAAAGATGAAGAAAAAATTCTTTAAAAGATTTTGGTAAAAACAGAAATTGGTGGAAAAAGAAGAGCAGAATAAAGCTGTGGAAGAAGTCAGTTGGCTGGAAGAAAATGAACAGAAGAAGATTTTGAAAGAGAAGAAGAAAATTTAAAAACAGTTTGGAATAAAAGAGGAATTTTAGAAAACATTTAATGTAATCAGATGCAAAAGGAAGTTCTAGAAATTATTAAAAGACGGCTGTTGAAATAAAAAAATATTGTGGAAAAATAGGAAACGATTCTAGAAGATCTTGAAAAACAGCGTTTTGAAGAAAAACTAGAATTGAAGAATCGACGATTGGTGGAAAAAGATGAGCAGAATTAAACGGTAGAAGAAGTTGTAAAATGTCGTCTGGAAGAAAAAGAAGAGAAGAAAATAAATGAGCAGAAGAAAATTTAAAAGTTTCTTTTTAAAAATAGCATTTGGTGTAAAAGAGGAATTTTAGGAAACGATTGATGGACAAAAAGGATCTAAAGATAATTATAGAATTTGTTGAAAGACGTCTGCTGAATTAAAAAATAAAAGATGTTTTTGAAAGAACAAAGAAGAAAGATTCTAGAAAATTAAGGATCGATTCTAAAAGATTTTGGAAAACAACGTATTGTAGCAGAAGTAGAATTGGAAAAACAACTGTTTTTTGGAAAAGAAGATCCCGAGAAACGATGATTTGTGGAAAAAGAAGAGCAGCAAAACTGTTGTAGAAGGTGTAAAATGTCGGTTGGAAGAAAAAGAAGAATTTTAGGAAATGATTGATAGAAAAAGAGGAGATAAAGAAAATTCTAGGAGCTGTTGAAAGCTTGCTGAAGTGAAAAAAAACCAAAAGAAGTTTCTGAAAGAGCAAAGAAAGATTTTGGAAAAATAGGAGACGATTTTAGAAAATCTTGAAAAACAGCGTTTTGTAGAAGAATCGAATTGAGAAACTACTGTTTTTGGAAAGAGGAATTTGAGAAAAGACAATTGGTTAAAAAACAAGAGCAAGTGGAGGAAAGGAATGGAGCTTCAAAAGGACAAAAGACGTTTCTAGAAGAGTTTGAGAGAAGATGTTTACTGGAAAAAGAGCAACAGAAGATTCTAGAAAGAGTTGAAATACCATTAAACGAAGAAAAGAAAAAATGATTAATGAAAGTTTCTATTAGAACAAAAAAATCAATTGATTTAAATCGGGTTAGGGTGGTGGCAGGCTACAACCAGTTTTGAAATCTTCAGTCAAAAAATGTTCGATTGGATTAAATCTGGTTGTTCTGGTAGCTATAAGAAAATTTACAAATTTAATAAAGTGAAACTGTTGAATGACGCAAAGGCTTTGCAGATTTGTAATAAAGAACTAGAGAAGCTTCTGTAAGATCTAGAATTTTTTGAAGATCTAGATAATTTAGAACTTAGAAAACACTAAAGAAATTATAGAATCTGAAATATTTATAAAAATTTAATTAAAAAAATTTCTGGAATTTATAAAATCTAGATTATTTAAAAAATTTGGAATATTCAAAAAATTGCTGAATCTACAAGCTTTGTGATGCTTTACGTAACTCAGTGAATCTACAATTTTTAAAAAAATTAGATTATCAAGAAAATTTGAAGAAGCTAGAATAGTAATTTGAAAATCTAGAAGATCTATATCTAGACCAGATTTTAGGAAAACTAATAAATATCTACTTACTTGAGGCTTTTCTTGATGGATGTATTACTTCTAGGAAAATTTTATAGGTACTACAGAAGAAAAACAAATTTTGGAAACGTTCAGAAAAAAATATCAGAGTAGAACTGTAGAAGTAATTGAAGGATGTTGGTTGGAAGAAAAAGAAAGACAAAGGAAGCTTCTGGAAGAATTTGAGCCGCAACAACTAGTAGGAAAAGAAGAGTAAGAGAAAAAGTAAATCAAAGTGGGATTCTAGATGAAGAAAATTCACTTGATTTAAATCGGGTTAAAGTCGTGGCTATATCTACTTTTGTAACTTTTGGTCACTTTCCAAGTTCAAATTTTTAGTCAAAAAAAAATTCTGTTGGTTCAAATCTGGTCGTTCTGGTGGCTGTTTTAAAAAAATCCTATTTTTTTTGATTTTCACAACCAGTAGGCGTTTTGAAAATGTGAAAGGGAACTAACCAAGTGATAAAAATTATTTTTACCTTGATTTAATTTATAAACTACTCTAATTAGAGATGTCTTCTTATTTTGTAATAAAACAATTGTTTCCACTCACTTTAACAAATAACAAAGACTTGTTCCGAAGTTCTATAAATACTGATTTAGAAATGAAGAGGGTCTTCAAGTTGTTTAATAATATCTTAACATTCAAGGACTACTAGTTATTTTTGAAATTTTATATTTTTTTTTAAATTTTAAATGAGACTCGTGATGCGATTTCCAGATGAATTGTTTTGACGGATTTTTAATTAGTCTAATTAGAAGAGTTATAATTGCTTGATTATGTAGATGAAGAGGTCTTTAAAACGGAAGAATTTTTTTTTTTTAATAAATAAATAAATAAATTCGTATTTTGCACTATCACTCTAGAATTTACATACCAACAAACACGTTTCAACCTCACTAATCACATTCTAAGCGCAAAAATCACCTTTCAATATTATATAAGATCTCGTACAGGGTCGCTCCTTCCCTAAACAAGACCACCTGAAGGTTCAGTCACGTTTTTACGCAAAAAGGTCATGACCTTTCCTAGACAAAAGCCAGGAAAAAATTCTGACATTATTTATTTTGCAAATTGCGGTTAAATCTCCTGTTTTTTCCTGATTGTAATAGCAGGAATATTTGAGTGAGCAGTCTGGAGTATCGGGATGACATCTACGTTTCAACAACCCTTAATTTTTTAACTCTGGGTAAATCATGGTCGACAACAGCTTCATGGTCACTCCTTGGTCCCATTTTGCTTGGTGAAGTGTTGTGTCACTTCTAGGACTCGTCACTGTCAAAATATAACTGTTGTAGATGATGATTTTAGAAGAATTTTGTAAAAGGGTAGTTCACTGAAAAAGAAGAAATTGAGAGGAAAAGGAAGAGCAAAAAAAGTTACTTAAGAAGCAAAAGAGGTTGCTAGAAGAATTTGAAAGATGATGTTTGATATCAAAAAAGGGCAAGAGGATTCTAGAAAAAGGTAGAAGAACAAAGGAAACGTCTAGAATACTTTGAAAAATGAAGTTTGAAAATGGAAGAAGATAACTAAGGAAGCTTTTCTAACGGTAGAATAAAAGAAAAAACTTGAAAAACAATGTTTAGAAGAAATGAACTAGCAAAGAAAGATTATAAAAGGATTTAAAACAAATTATAGATCTGCAAACTTGTAGAAAACGATGGAAGATTTCATAAAGGAAAGATAAAAGAAAAAACTGCTAAAAACAATGTTTAGTAGGCAAAAAGGAACGAGGAAAGATTTCAGAAGGATTTAAAAAAATCTCGACGAAGTTATAAGATTATAAGTCAGCTGGAAGAAAATGAAGGATAGCAGGAAGTTTGGGAAAATCAGATAAAGAATTTGAAAAAGGCCAATTAAAAGAAAATGAAGAATTTAAGAAAAGACAATTGTTAAAAGAAGAAAAGCAAAAAAGTTCTAGAAAAAGTTGAAAGACGTCTTCTGAAAGAAAGGAAGGACAAAGAAGTTTTGCAAAGAGTTAAGATTGATTCTTGAAGAACAGAAGATGATTTTAGAACAGCTTGGAAAACGACAGTTAATTAAAAAAGAAGAATTTGAGAAAAAAAGGAAGAGCAAATTTTCTAAAAGTTTCTAAAGAAGCAAAAGAAGTTTTTAGAAGAATTAGGAAATGATGTTTGGTATTAAAATAACAAAGGGATTCTAGAAAAAGTTAGATGAATAAAGGAAATTTCTAGAATATCTTGAAACACGATAATTGGGAAAGAAACAAGAACTAAGTTAGATATTATAACGAAAGAATAAAAAAAGAGGAGGAACGTTTTGAAGAAAAGAACAACCGAAGAAAGATTGTAGAAAAAAATTTGAAAAATTTTAGAAGAGGAAACTTGTAGAATACTTTAAATAAGAGGAATAAAAAGAACAACTTGAAAAACAATGTTTAGAAGGGAAGAACGTGCAAAGATAGATTATAAAATTCTAGAAGAGGAAATTCTTAGAATATTTTGAAAATCGATGACTGGAAGAGAAAAAAGAGCTAAGAAAGATTATAGAAGGATTGAAGAAATGCTAAAAAAGGAAATTTTTTAGAATATCCTAAAAAAGGACGACTAGAAGAGAAAAAATAGCTAACGAAGATTTTATAATGGAAGATTTAAAGAAAAAAGCCTGAAAAACAGCGTTTAGAAGAGAAAAACGAGCGAAGAACAATACAAAAAATTCTGGAAGAGGAAACTCGTAGGATAATTTTAAAATGACGATTAGAAGAGAAAGAAAAGCTAAAGAAGATTTTATGATGAAAGAAGAAGAGAAAGAAACTTGTAAAAACAATGTTTAGAAGAACAAAACGAGCGAAGTGAAATTGTAGAAAGATTTAAAATTTTCTAGAAGAGGAAATCTTTGGAATAATTTAAAAAACAATGATTGGAAGAGACAGAAGAGCTAAGAAAGATTTTGCAATGGATGAATAAAAGGAAAAACGTTGAAGGTAAAACAACGTTTAGAGGAATAGAACGAGCAAAGAATGATTATAGAAGGATTTAAAAAAAATTTTAGAGGAGGAAATTTATAGAATACTTTAAAAACAACGACTGGAAATGAAAGAAGATTTTGTAATGGAAGAATAAAAGAAGAATTTTGTAAAATAACGTTTAGATGAGGAACCAAGCGAAGAAAGACTATAAAAGAATACAAAAAATTTTTTGGAACAGAAAGAAATCTTGAATAAGATTTTATAATAGAAGAATAAAAGAAGAAAACCTATAGAAACACGTTTAGAAGAGAAAAAGAGCGAAGAAAGATTATTGAAAGATACAAAAAATTCTGGAAGAGGAGATTCGTAATCTACTTTGAAAATGATGATTGAAGGAGAAAGAGGAGCTAAAAAAGATTTTATAACGGAAGAATAAAATAAAAAAAACTTGTTAAAACAACGTTTAGAGGAAAAAAAGACCAAAGAAAGATAATAGAAGAATACTAAAAATTCTAAAGGAGGAAACTCGATTGGAAGAGAAAGAAGAGCTAAGGAAGCGTTTTTATAAAAGAATAAAAGAAAAACTGAAAAAATAAGTGAAGAACCATTCGAAAAATTCTAGAAGAGGAAATTCGTAGAATACTTTGAAAAAACGTCGATTGGAAGAGAAACAAGGACTAAGAAAGATTTTGCAATGGAAGAATAAAAGGAAAAACTTGAAAAACAATGTTTAGAAGAAAAAAACTAGCAAAGGAAGATTATAAAAGGATTCAAAACAAATTACAGAATTTGTTGAAGAAAAAAGCTGAGGATGGTTTTATCATGAAAAAATAAAAAAGAAAAACTGCTAAAAACAATGTTTAATAGAGAAAAACGAGCGAAGAAATATTGAAGGATTAAAAAATTCTAGAAGAAGTTGTAAGATGTCAGCTGGAAGAAAATGAAGAATAATAGGAAGTTTGGGAAACTCAGATAAGAGAATTTGAAAAAGGGCAATTGAAAGAAAATGAAGAATTTAAGAAATGACGATTGTTAGAAGAAGAAGAGCTAAAAATTTCTAGAAGAAGTTGAAAGACGTTTGCTTTGGAAGAACAAAGAAGTTTTTGAAAGAGCTTTAAAAAGAGTTCTGGAAGAAAGAAGATGATTTTAAAACAGCAGTTGATCGAAAAAGAATAATTTGAGAAGAAAAAGAAGGACAGATGAAGGTTCTAAAATAGCAAAAATGGTTTCCAGAAGAGGATTCTAGAAAAAGTTAGAAGAACAAAGGAAATTTCTCTAATACTTTGAAAAACGACGATTCGAAAAGAAGGAAGTACTAAGGAACATTTTGCAACGGAAGCATAAAAGAGAAACTTTAAAAACAACATTTAGAAGAGAACAATGATCGAAGAGAAATTATAGAAGGATAGAAAAAATTCTAGAAGAGGAAACACGTAGAATACTTTGAAAACGAGATTAGAAGATAAAGAAGAGCTAAAGTAGATTTTATGATGAAAGAATAAGAGAAAGAAACTTGTGAAAACAACGTTTAGAAGAGCAAAACGAGCGAAGTGAAATTGTAGAAAGATTTAAAATATTCTAGAAGAGGAAATTGGTAGAATATTTTGAAAACGATGATTGGAAGAGAAAGAAGATCTGAGTAAGATTTTATAATGGAAGAATAAATGAAAAAACTTATAGAAACACGTTGAGAAGAGAAAAAGAGCGAAGAAAGATTATAGAAAGGTACAAAAAATTCTGGAAGAGGAGACTCGTAATCTACTTTGAAAATGATGATTGAAGGAGAAAGAGGAGCTAAGAAAGATTTTATAACGGAAGAATAAAATAAAAAAAAACTTGTTAAAACAACGTTTAGAGGAAAAGAAGACCAAAGAAAAATAATAGAAGAATACTAAAAATTCTAAAGGAGGAAACTTGTAGAATACTTTCAAAACGTCGATTGGAAGAGAAAGAAGGACTAAAAAAGATTTTGCAATGGAAGAATAAAAGGAAAAACTTGATATACAACGTTTGGAAGAGAAGAACGAGCAAAAAACGATTATAGAAGAATATAAAAAAATCTAGAATAGGAAATTTGGAAAACACTTTAAAAACGACGACTGGAAATGAAAGAAGAGCTAAGGAAGATTTTGTAATGGAAGAATAAAAGAAGAATCTTGTGAAATAACTTTTAGATAAGAAAAGCAAGCAAAGAAAGACTATAGAAGGATACAAAAAAATCTAGAAAAGGAAACTAGTAGAATACTTTGATAACAACGATTGGAAGAGAAAGAAGAGCGAAAGAAGATTTCATACTGCAAGAATAAAAGAAAACAAGTTAAAAAACAACGTTTAGAAGAAAAAAACTAGTGAAGAAAAACTATAGAAGGTTTCAAAATGTTCTAGAAGAGCGTGGACAATGATGAACGAGAAAGACGAGCAAAGATGAATTTTAGAAGTGAAGACACATCGACTAGTCAAAAACTAAGAACAATTGAAGATTTTAGAAGAGCAAAAACAGTTTCTAGAAATAGAAGAAAAATTGGAGATTCTATCTTTGGTTGAAAAAGAACGACAGATTCTAGAAGAAGTTGAAAGACACCTGTTTCAACAAAAATTTGGAATAAGTAAAAGCAGTTTTTAAAAAATTTGAGAAGCGCATTATACTTGGAAAAATATGTATAAAATTAGAACAAGATGAAAAATGTTGATTCGAAGAAAATGAAGATCTAAAGAACATTCTAGAAAGTTAAAAGAAAAATTATTTAATTGGCTTAAATCGGGTCAGTGTGGTGGCTGTAATGATCTAGTTTTGAAATTTGTGAAACCAGAGCAAAGAAAGATTTTGCAATGAAAGAATAAAAGAATAAACTTGATAAGCGAGGTTTAGAAGAGATGAACGAACGCAGAAAGATTATAGAAAGATACAAAAAATTCTACAAGAAGTTATTTCTGAGAAAGATCAAGACTTTTCTTAGACAAAAGACAACAAATCCTGACATTATTTATTTATTTTCAAATCACAGTTATTCAACCAACAATTCTTAATCAAATCTGCTGCTTTCTCCCCAACCATAATTGCAGGAACATTCGTATGAGCAGTCAAAGGTATCGGTATAACACTCGTATCAACAACCCTCAACCCTTTCACTCCATACACTCTCAATTCAGGATCAACAACAGCTTCAGAATCACTTCTCGGTCCCATTTTACATGTAGTCACTTGATGGTGAAGTGTTGTAGTCATGTGTCTTAAAGCACACTCCCAGTACTCATCACTGTCAAAATCCCAGTGTTGACAACCTGGAATTTTCGTAGTGACTTGTCTCGTGTTGTATTTTTGAAAAGTTGGCATTTTGATTATTCTTTGAACTTCTCTAATTGCTGCTATGAAGGTTTGGATATCGGTATTGCCAGGATCTGTGAAGTAATTTCCGTAGAAGCGTGGGTGGTGGAAAGGGTTTTTTGATTTGAGTTCTAAGAAGCCAAAAGATTTCGGATGGACGAGCATTGGAAAGACAGAAAAGACGTATTTGTGCTCTAGAGGTTTCCATACAGTGTTGTAGACTTCATCAGTGATTCTGAAGGTTTTCCGGTAGAATTTTCCAAGATCTGTATTCATACTGCCGGAGATGAAGATGAGTTCCATGTCTGGATAAGAAGTAGAGTCTTTGGAGATGTTGGTTTTGAAATAGAGAAGAGCTTCAACACCACCAAGAGTTGTTAAAGGACCACTACCATTAAGTACCAATTTCAGAAACGATTCAGGTGTTTCTAGAAGATTCTGGTCACTTACTATAGGTTTATCAACTTCAAAAGTAAGACCTAAGAAAGTAAGATGATCATACATTTTTCTACCAACTGGAAGATCTTCTAAGACTGGAATTCCTAAATCTTCTAAGTGTCTTCTTGGACCAATCCCTGATAACATTAAAATTTGAGGTGAATTGAAAGCACCTGCTGATAATATCACTTCTTTAGAAGCAAAAACTTTGTGATACTTCTGATTTTTGAGATATTCAACACCAAAAGCTTGTTTCGTCTTTGGATCAATCAGAATTTTTGTAACCCAACTTCTTGTTGATATTTTAAGATTCTTTCTCATTTTAACCGGTCGAAGAAAAGCTTCTTCAGTACTTGATCTTCTTCCGTTTCTTGTGGTAGCATGAACATACGAAACTCCCATTTGTCTTTTACCATTATAATCAACAAACTTATGACCAGCTTCTTGTGCTGCTTGGATAAACGCATGGGCGGATTCTGTCCGGTATGGTACATCTTGGACACCTAAATACCCATTGGTGGTGTGATAACCCGGATCTTGTCTCTTAACCAAGAAATCCTCCGATTTGAGGAAGTACTGAAAGACGTCTCGGTATGACCAACCTGGGTTACCCATTTTGGCCCATCGGTTGTAATCTCTGCGGTTACCACGAACATGGATCATGTAATTGATGAGAGTTGAGCCTCCTAGACCACGACCACGTGGCCATGCCATACGTTGGTTCTCCAAACCTGGACAAAATAATAAAAATCAGTTTTGGTGGTTTACCATCTTCTATGGTGGTATACCAAGACACATGTTATCTTGTTTTTCCATAAGGTAGTTCCAGTTGAGGTCAGTGAACTGGAATAAGGGTGCTATGACTGGAATGTCGGTAAGGGCAGTTGCTTCTTCTCCAAGTTCAAGGAGTAAGACAGTCCAGTTGGTTTCTGATAGACGGTTAGCTAGGACAGATCCAGATGATCCAGAACCGACAATGATGAAGTCGTAGGTTGGTGATTCTGGCAAGGGTTTGTCTAAAATTTGGGTGGTTAATTTTTGAAGACGGGTTAAGAGGAGGTGTTACCAGCTCCTGGGTATTCATATGGATCTATGAAGCGTTTGGTGCGTTTGGCATTGTCGTAATTTTTTTTGGCTTTGGTGAGGAATTCTTCGACAGTCTCTGAAGCAGATATGGCACTGAAGACTAATACCAAGAAGACAGTTTCCTGGAAAAATAATTTTTACTAGTTTTAGAAGTTATATGTTTGGTGAGAATCTAGAAGAGAGATGGTGATTCTTTAGCGATTTATCAAGGCGATAGATTGCCAGAAAAATATGAGAAAATTTTAACGAGAATTTTAGAGGATCTAAAGACGATTTTAGAAGATTCTCTGAAAAACAGCATCTAGAAATAAAACAAAAAATGATTTCAGAATGACGTTGGACAGAAAAAATTTGGGAAATGACGGGGAAGAGTCTAGAACTTGGAAAACAACGTTTATAAAAGCGAAAAATGGGACAGTTGGGGAAGAAGAAGAAACAAATAATTTTCTAGAGAAGATGAAAGATGTCGGTTGGAGGAAAAAGAACAAGTGGAGGTTTTGAAGGAGCAAGGAAAGATTCTTGAAAAATAGAAGATGATTCTAGAAGAGTTTTGAAGAAGAAATAGGATTCGCCTTATAAGAATCATCTGGAAAACTACGTTTGTAGAAAAAAAAACAAAAGACAATCGAAAAGAGCAAATGAAGATAATGAAAAATTGGTGGACAAAGAAAATTGATAAAATCCTAGATGTTAGTTGGATGTAATTGAAGATTAATAGTAAGTTTTGGAGAAGCAGCGGTTGGAAGAAAATGAAGAATTTAAGAAATGACTATTATTAGGAAAAGAAGAGCAAAACACTTCTAGAAGAAGTTGAAAGACATCTGCTGAAAGAAAGGAAGAGCAAAGAAGTTTTAGAAAGAGCTAAGAAAGTTTCTAGAAGAACAAAAAATGATTCTAGAAGTGTTTGAACAACAGCATTTGATTGAAACAGAAGAAAAGGAAAAGAAAATGAAGTTTCTAAAGAACCGAAAGAAGATTTTGGAAGAATGTCAGAGATGATGTTTGGTATCAAAATAACAAGACGATTCTAGACAAAGTTAGGTGCACAAAGGAAACTTCTAGAATATCTTGAAAAACAACGATTTGAAGACAAAGAAGAGCTAAGGAAGGTTTTATAATAGAAGAATAAAAAGAAACTTGAAAAACAACGTTTGAAAGAGAAAAAGGAACGAAGAAAGATTGTAGAAGAAGACAAAAATTTCTAGAAGAAGAAACTCTTAGAATACGTTGAGAAAAACGCTTGGAAGAGAAAGAGGAGCTAAAGAAGATTTGATACTGCAAGGATAATAAAAGACAAGTTAAAAAACAACGTTTAGAAGAGAAAAACGAGTGAAAAAAACTATAGAAGAATACAAAAAAATCTAGAAGGGCAAACTCTTAGAATACTTTGGAAGCGACTCTCGAAAGAGAAAGAAGAGCTAAGGAAGACGTGATAATGAAAGAATAAAAGAAACATTTTAAAAAACCAAGTTTAGAAGAAAAAACGAGCGATGAAAGATTAGAGAAGAATACAAAAAAAATTTAAAAGAGGAAACACTTAGAATAACTAGAAAACAACGCTTGGAAGAAAAAGGAGAGCTAAAGAAGTAGAGAGCTAAAGCTAAACAACGTTTAGAAGTGAAAAAAGTTAAAGAAAGATTATAGAAGAATACAAAAAATTCTAGAAGATCGTGGGCAAAGATGACTACGAGAAAGACGAGCAAAAATTCTAGAAGAAGTGAAGACACACCGACTAGTCAAAAACGAAGAACAATTGAAGATTTTAGAAGAGCAAAATCAGTTTCTAGAAGAAGAAGAATTGAAGTGCCGATGTTTGGTGGAAAAAGAACAACAAAAGATTCTAGAAGAAGTAGAAAGACAACTCTTTGAAGAGAAAGAAGTGCGAACAAAAATTTTTGAAGAGTAAGAGCAGTTTTTGGAAAATTTGAGAAGCGATTTACACTTAAAAAAATAAAAGAAGATTTTAGATTAAGATGGAAAACGTAGATTCGAAGAGGAAAAAGAAGATATAAAGAAGATTCTACAATAGCAAGTTAAAAGAAAAAACGAAAATTATTTAATTGGTTTAAATCGGGTCAGTGTGGTGGCTGTAATGATCTAGATTTGAAATTTTCGGTAATACTTGCAAAAATTTAATAAAAATTCTATTGGTTAAAATCTGGTTGTTCTGGTGGCTGGTGGATTATGTATATAGACTTTTTAAAAATTAGAAGGCACAGGTAAAATTTAGAAACAGATTTTATACATTGAGAAAAAATTTAGAATGCACAGATAGAAATCTCTGTCTCTCACTAAGTCGAACTACTCTACATTTCTACCTTGTTACATTTATCAAGGACAGTTTCTAGCTTTAATAACAATAATAATAATTATTAATTTTTAAATTACTAAATATTACAAAAGTAGAAGACGGAGGCGACATTTTACTAATTTTAGAAGCCGAAAAAAATATTTTTTTAATTTTCTTTATATATTGGTAGCTGGAAACGACAGTATACTAATTTTAAAGTCCAAAAAGATGATTTTACTAATTTTAGAAACTAGTCATGATATTTTTTCTCACTGTCTTAGTAATTTTACTAATTTTAAAGGTCAGACATGTTTTTCTAATTTTTGAGTTAATCAATACAAAAATATTATTTTTTAAATATAGCAATCTGGAGGCGACATTTGAATTCTCGAGAGGTAACTTAGCAAATTCCAGCCCCAGAGCCCCTCCCTTGGGTACGTCCCATTGTTTCTCACCTTTAACATTTTTTTTTACCACAATTTCGCTTTTTTACCACAACACATCACAGTTTGAGACATCAATGATGCAAGAACAGCTCGTCAAATAGCCCCCACCTGTCTTCTCAAGAACCAAAAACCGATCTTTGCCCATTTGGTATAACTGTAAATCGAAATTTTTCGCTTGAGGTAGTGCATATCAGGTCAAGAAACTCATTTGCCTTCACCTTCATTAGACGAAAAAGAATTTTTTTAATTAGAAATTTTTGAACGACAATAATTGAAGAATTTGTAAAGGAAGGTCAGTGCTTTCAATTTGCTCAAGGTTACTGACCCAAAAGATTTTCACTTGTCCCATCAAGGTTCACGTCAAAATAAACAACAATGTTTCGGAAATTTTTTTAAGTTGCAAATTGCTTTTCTATGTTAATTCAATTGGTGTTCAATCGGGACAAACAAGTGGCGTGTCCTTTGACCGAAACCAAAGTTTTTTAATTGAAGCCAAATCTGGTTAAATTAGTGCCGCAAAAAGATAATTTTTCCGAAATTTATTGGTCTTAAATCTGGACAGACAGGTGGCTTAGTGGCTTAAATAACTAAAATTTTTCAATTGGAGCCAAATCTGGTTAAATTTGTGTCGCAAAAGACAGTTTTTCCGAAATTCAATTGGTGTTAAATCGGTACAAACAGGTGGCGTGTCCTTTGACCGAAACCAAATTTTTTTAATTAAAGCCAAATTTGGTTACATTTCAATTAGTGTTTAGTTCCAAAATTCAATTAGTGTTAAATCTGGACAAACAGGTGGATTGGTGGTTTCGAAACCAAAGTTTTTCAATTTGAGCCAAATCTGGTTAAATTATTATCACAAAATGACAATTTTTCCGAAATTCAATTGGTGTTAGATCTGGACAAACAGGTGGCTTTGTTCAATTGTTGCCAAATCTGGTCAAATTGGTGTCAAAAAAAGACATATTCATAATTAATTTTTTATTTAAATCTAGTCAATTATCTTAGCTACTGGTCCTGGTACAGGTACACTTTGTACCCTATACTGGATGTGGGTACCATGAGCCGCATTACTGACCGCTGCTGTACCAGTGAGATCAATTTTAGGACCATCTGTATCAAGTGGCGTTATTTCTTCCCTAAATCAGAAATTTTACTTTTCAACCTCTTTAAAAATCGGTAACTTACCCTGTGATTCTGTACCCTTTATCATCAGCTTCGTAATGGACTGTTCGTTTTACATACCCATCACTGTACGAATACGACCCTTTGACATTCAACCCATCGCGTACTTCATCTCTTTGTTGCATTAAATCACTGATATGGTCTTCAACATTTGATGAAAATCTATATCTAGCGGCTCTATTTTGCTCAATTTCGAATTCATTTGGGGTGTAATTTTTTACGGTTGTTGGGTGTGTTGGTAAAGCATTTGATAATGCGACCAGAAGTAACAAAACGGCCTAAAACAGCGTTATAAAATTAGATTTTTAACCAAAAATAACTTACCAGTTTCATTGTGGATGGTATAATGGTGGTAGGGCCGGTTTTTGCTGGTTTATATACCTGTTTAAGTATCTCAAAATCAAAAAATTTGACTGGAATTTATTTTAAGTGACTCTCCAGGCGGTTAACAATAATTAATGAGAGATTTATTGTAGTTATTTCCATTTTAAATACTTTTTCAATTGGTTCGAATCGGGTCGGTTTGGTGGCTCTCTCTACCAAAACAAAGCTTTAGAGTTGAAAAAACATGAATCTAGTGTGGAATCTGAGATCTAAGCGGTCTTTAAGAACACAGTTTTAAATTTTGACCTAGTCTAGAAGAAAATCTATGGCGGCATCTAGGAAATTATGAATCACAATTATTTAAATATTTAAAATAAGCTACAGATTCTAAAAGATTTAAAACGTTTTGAAAAGTTAGAATTGTCGTGTCTTCTATGGGATCGATAAGTATTTGATATTGTAGAAAATAGAATTAACAAGATTTTTTTAAAATTCTGAGCGAGTCTAGAGGAAAATCAATGGCGTTCTCTTTACAGAACTCTGTCATTATTTAGAAAGTTATGAGAAGCTGCACTGCTACAGAATCTCAAGAATTTAAAGAAAGCTTGAAAGAAAAAGGTGTGTTGTGACGATTAAAGACGATTTTAGAAGATTCTCTGCAAAACAGCATCTAGAAACAAAACAAAAAATGATTTCAGAACGACGTTGGGCAGAAAAAATTTGGGAAATGACGGGGAAGAGTCTATAACTTGGAAAACAACGTTTGAAAAAGCGAACAGTTGGGGAAGAAGAAGAGACAAATAATTTTCCAGAGAAGATGAAAGATGTCGGTTGGAAGAAAAAGAACAAGTGAAGGTTTTGAAGGAGCAAGGAAAGATTCTTGAAAAATAGAAGATGGATTTTAGAAGAGTTTTGAAGAAGAAATAGGATTCGCCTTGTAAGAATTATCTGGAAAACTACGTTTGTAGGAAAAAAAAAGACAATCTAAAAGAGCAAATGAAGATAATGAGAAATTGGTGGACAAAGAAAATTGATAAAATTCTAGATGTTAGCTGGAAGAAATTGAAGATTAATAGTAAGTTTTGGAGAAGCAGCGGTTGGAAGAAAATGAAGAACTTAAGAAATGACTATTATTAGGAAAAGAAGAGCAAGAAACTTCTAGAAGAAGTTGAAAGACATCTGCTGAAAGAAAGGAAGGGCAAAGAAGTTTTAGAAAGAGCTAAGAAAGTTTCTAGAAGAACAAAAAATGATTCTAGAAGTGTTTGAAAAACAGCAATTGATTGAAACAGAAGAATTTGAGAAGAAAATTAAGAGAAAATGAAGTTTCTAAAGAACCGAAAGAAGATTTTAGAAGAATGTCAGAGATGATGTTTGATATCAAAATAACAAGAGGATTCTAGACAAAGTTAGTTGCACAAAGGAAACTTCTAGAATATCTTGAAAAACAAGGATTTGTAGAGAAAGAACAGCCAAGGAAGACTTTATAACGGAAGAATAAAAGAAGAAGCTTGCAAAACAACGTTTAGTTTAGAATAATGAGCGATGAAAGATTGTAGAAGGATATAAAAAAATTATAGAAGAGGAAACTCTTTGAATATGTTGAAAATCGACGACTGGAAGAGAAAGAAAAGCTAAGGAAGGTTTTATAATAGAAGAATAAAAAGAAACTTGAAAAACAACGTTTGAAAGAGAAAAAGGAACGAAGAAAGATTGTAGAAGAAGACAAAAATTTTTAGAAGAAGAAACTCTTAGAATACGTTGAGAACAACGCTTGGAAGAGAAAGAGGAGTTAAAGAAGATTTGATACTGCAAGGATCAAAGAAGACAAGTTAAAAAACAACGTTTAGAAGAGAAGAGGAACATCAATGGCGTTCTCTTTACAGAACTAACTCATTATTTAGAAAGCTATGAGAAGCTGCACTGCTACAGAATCTCAAGAATTTAAAGAAAGCTTGAAAGAAAATGATGTGTTGTGAGAAGTTCTAGAGGAACTAAAGATTCTAGAAAGATTTTTGTTTGAAAATTAGGATTAGATCTGTTGGAAGAGAAAGAAGAAGTTTCTAGAAGCGCTTAAAAGCAATAATTTGAAGAGATAGACGAGCTAAAGAAAACTCTAGAAGTTTAAAGATGACTTTAAAAAACGTTTGATAGACCAGTAAAAGAAGATTTTAAAAAAAGAAGATGAGTAAATTTTTAGAAAAGCGTTAAGAACTACTGTTTGAAGAGAAAGATAAGCAAAGAAGAAGTTTAGAAGTACAACAAAAGCTTGAGCAATGACTTTAGAAGAGAAACAACAATTAATGAAGAAAGAGGAGCAAAATTAAAATTTTTAGAAGAATGGAAAGACGAAACGAAAAAGAATAGAAGACATTTTTAATTGTGAATTACGAAAGGTGATCGCCTAAAAAAGAAGAAGTAGAGAAACTGTGATTGATAAAAAGAAAATTGTAAGGAAAGTGACGGAAAAATAAAAGCAAACAAAGCTTTTAGAAGAACAAAAAAGGACTCCAAAATTTCGTAGAAATAGAACAGTAGGCGATTCTAGAAAAGGTTGTAAGACAACGGCTGGATATAAAGAGGAACAATAGAAGATTTCAGAAGATGTGCAAAGGAGAAGAACAAGACTAGAAATTTTTGAAGGGCAAGGAAAGATTCTAGAAAAATACAAAATGATTTTAAAGAAGCTTGAATGATTTTCGAAAAAGTTGAAATACGTCGACTAGGAATAATAGAAGAATAAATAAAGATTCTGAAAGAACAGAGATCATTCTAGAAGAGTTTTAACAACTGCGTTTGGAAGAAAATGCAAAATTAAGAAACTAAGATTGGTAGAAATAGAAGATCAAAAGAGGAATTTTGAAGAAGTGCAAAGAGATTGGCTCGTAAATAGAAGAACACAATGAGTCTAGAATAGCTTAAAAAATGACATTTGGAAGAAACGGAAGATTTAAGGAAAATTTTATAATGGAACAAAATAAAATTTAAAAAACAACGTTTATAAGTGCAAATGAAGATTTTAGAATAACAAAAGAGGTTTCTAGAAGAATTTGAGAGACGAGGTACAATGGGAAAAGTACAACAGAAGATTCTGGAAAATGTTGAAAAACATCAGATGGATGGAAAAGAAGGGTAGTGGAATTTTCTTATAGAAGTATTAAAAAGATTTCTAGAAGAGTGTGAAAAAAGATGAGACGAGAAAGACAGTAATTACAGATGAATTCTTGAAGAATAGAAGAATATACAGAATAGTTTGGAACAAAATAGAAAGTTTGGAGAAATGGCGATTTGTGGAAAGTGAAGAGCAAAAGATCAGTTTAGAAGAAGTGAAAATGGTCGAGTGGATATAAAAAAGAAGAGCAAATAATGATTCTAGAAGAACGACGCAGAAGAATCTTAGAGATGCCGTTTCATGATAAAGTGGAACAGAAGATTCTAGAAAAAATTGAAAGAGAACAGCTGGGTAAAAAAGAAAAACAAAGAAAGATTTTAAAAGAACTTAAAAAAACGACAATTGGAAAAGGAAGAAAAAAAAATTATATGTTGAACAAAAATGAAGAAGAAAGAATCTGAAAGGCCAAATAATGGAAGTTTTAAAGAAACTTGTAGAATTCTAGGCCGACTGGATAAAAAAGAAGAGGTCATGATGATTTTAGAAGAACAATGCAGAAGAATCTGAGAGATGTTGTTTGGTGGAAAAGAGAAACAGAAGGTTTTAGAAAAAATTGAGAGAGAACAGCTAGGTGATAAAGAAAAACAAAGAGAGATTTTAGAAGAGCTTAAAAAACGACAACTGAAGAAGGAAAATGAGAAGAACTATTATAAGTAGAACAAAATGGAGAAGAAAGAAAGAATCTGAAAGTCTACAAAGAAATTTGTAGAATTCTAGTCCGATTGCATAAAAAAGAAGAGGAAATGATGATTCTAGAAGAACAATGCAGAAGAATCTGAGGGAAGTTGGAAAAGAGGAAAGAGGGTTCTAGAACAAATTGAAGGAGAACAGCTGTATGATAAAGAAAAACAAAGAAAGATTTTAAAAGATTTAAAAAAACGACGCTTTGAGAAGGAAAAAAAAAAAGAACTGCATGTAGAACAACAATGAAGAAGAAAGAGTCTGAAAGGCCAAATGGAAGTTCTAAAGAAACTATAGAATTCTAGTCCGACAGAATAAAAAAGAAGAGCAAACGATGATTTTAGAAGAACAATGCAAAGGAATATGGGAGAAGTCGTTTGATGAAAAAGAGGAACAGAATATTGTAGAAGAGGTTGAGAAACAACGGCTGGATGAAGAAGAATAAAATAAGATTCTAGAAGAGCTTAAATAACAACAATTGAGGAAAGAAGAAAAAGAATGTAGAACAAGACGAAGATCAAAAAATTTTATGTAAAAACTTTTGGATTTGCTGTATTCACTTATTTTCTTCAACTAAAAAAAAATAATATGACTAAAATCTGGTTAGTTTGGTGGCTAATATATTTTTTTTTGTTTCAGGTATGTTGTGTTGTCTACCATCTACCAGCCAGGCTAAGCTTCAGGTAACAATTTTGATTTTTTTAAATGACTCAATTAAACCCGCAATTTTAAATTAAATTATTTATTAATTACCTTAATTACAATTAAATCTATAATAATCACAGTAAATGTCAGCTTCTATTCGCCCAGTCTTCTTTAATCATATCAGCTCCTTTTTCCGCGATCATAAAAGTCGGTGAATTGGTATGAGCAGCTGGAACTTCTGGCATAATCGATGCATCGATTACTCTTAATCCTTTAATCCCATAAACTCTTAATCTGGGATCAACCACTGCTTTTTTATCACTTGGTGGTCCCATTTTACATGTACCACTTTGATGGTAAATGGTAAAAGTGAAATGACGTGCCATACATTTAAAATAATCATCAGAAGCAAACCCGTATTTGGCACATTGAGGAATTGGGATAGTGTGAAGGCGAGTACCAAGTTTCTGAAGTGCTGGTTGTTGTGTAATATTCAGAATTAAATGGACACCACCCATGATAGTATCCATGTCTTCTTCATACGCGAAATAATTCGGGAAAATGTAGGGTTTTGAGCGGTAATTGTTATTTTTGAGCATAATTCTGCCTTTGCTTTTGGGTCTCATCAGCATTGGGAATACCATGAAAGAGTCGTATTTTTCGATGGGTTTGTAGACAGCATCATAGATTTCGTTAGTAATTCCAAAATCTTTTCTGAGAAGAGGATCAGAAACTATAGAACCGCCTTGGAAGAGTAGTTCAATATCGGGATAACCATCAGGATCAGATGGGTTTTTTAAATCGTGAAAAACAAGTACTTCACAACCTCCTGGTACTGATAATGGTCCTTTATGGTAGTTTAAATACTGTCTCATATTTTCTGTTGTTATCATTTTTTCGGTATTAAGTGAATAAGGTTTGTCTATCATAAAAGTAAGGCCGCCTAAAGCAATATGGTCCATAAGATTATACCCAACTTTAAGGTTTGACAGTACTGGAATACCTTTCTGGGTTAAATGTTTTCTTGGACCAATACCACTAAGCATTAATAATTGTGGTGAATTTATGGCACCTGATGAAACAATAACTTCTTTAGAAGCACGAATTTGGTATTTAGTACCATCACGGTAGAACTCAACACCAAGAGCTTGTTTAGTTTTGGGATCTATCAGAATCTTGCTAACCATTGCCATTTTCTTCATGTGGAGATTAGGCCGGTTTCTTATTGGGTGTAGATACGCCCTACTTGCACTCTCACGAACTCCATCTCTCATAGAAACTTGAAGTCTGGATACTCCTACTTGAATAGGTCCGTTGTAATCAACGTATTTAATACCATTTTGGTTACTGGCTTCGATTATGGCATCAGCAATTTTGGTTTTAAAAGGAGCGTAACTAACTGAGAGGTAGCCATCTTGGCTGTGATATTCTGGATTAGGTGAGTCAGGTACTGAGAAGTTTTCAATTTTTTTAAAATATGGTAAAACATCCCGAAATGACCATCCTTCATTTCCTAACGCTGCCCAATGGTCGTAATCTCTGTGATTTCCTCTGGTGTAAATCATGTAATTTAAGACACTTGAACCACCAACAACTTTTCCTCTCGGCCAGTTACACTGCTGGTTGTCCATACCCATACAGAATCTTCCACTGGGTGTTGTTTTGTACTTCCAGTTTGAATCGGTGAATTGAAGGTAGTTAGCTAAGATGGGCATGTCCATTAAGTAGTTTTCTGTTCGGCCTGAAATCAACCAAAATTTAGATTGTGATAAAAGTTTGATGGGTTTGTTAGTACCTGCTTCAATTAAGAGTACTTTCCAATTTGGGTTCTCTGATAAGCGATTAGCGAGGACACATCCTGCAGTACCAGCACCGACAATGATGAAATCATATTCGGGAAGAAGGTTTGGGACATCGGGAGGTTCTGCAATGAATTGGGCACCACCTTCTTCAACAATGTTGATTATACCATCAAGGACGCTTTGTTGGTTGGTACTGGCAATGATGGTTAGAAGAAGAAGAGATTTTATCATTTTTGGGAAATTTGATGTCAAATGTACACTGGAAACAAAAGAAAAAAAATTAGTAACGGAGATAATGAAATCTTAGTTTATGGAAGGTGGTATTTGGTTTGGAAGATTCTAAGAAGAAGAAAAGCGGCTAAAGAAGATTTTTGAGAGGTTTTAGAAGAAATTGGGAAAAGACGACTTAAAAGGAAAGAAGAGTAAGGAGAAAAAGTACAATAACAATAAAAAAAGAGAATACAGACTAGTGTCAGCTTTAAAAGAAAAAGAAAGGAAGGAAGATTGTTGACAAACTAGGAGAAGGTGGAATGAAAAGAAAAGCAAGAAGAATTATGACTAGTTTTAAAAGAAGAATAGAAGAAGATTTAAAAAAAAAACTTGATAAAGAAGATTCTACAAGAATAAGAAAAAGAAGATAATGTAAAAATAAAAAAGCAGAACTAAGAAAAATACTAAAGGAACAAAAGAAAGCTCTACAAAAACTAGATAAACATAGAGTAGATGAATCTAGAAGATCAACTGAAGACTCCAGATGACTGGAAGGAAATAAAGAACTGGAAGAAGAGAAGAAACAAAATAATAAAGGAAGATTTAAAGAAAAGTTGAAAAACGACGAATTAAAACGAAAGAACAGCAAGAAGGAAAAGGGCAATAACAATAAAAAAAGATACGAACTAGTAAAAATAGAACATCGGTAAATTTTTTAATAAAAAAATAAGAAGAAAAAAAAGAATTGTGCCTAGTAAGAAGAGAAGAATAAAAGCAGATTCTAGAAAATCTTGGTAGAAAAAAGTGTAGAAGAATATAAAAAAGAAGACGATATAAAGACAAAAGAGAAAAACAACTACTAAAAAAAAGAACAAAGGAAAATACTAAAGGAACAAAAGAACGTTCTACAAACATTTAAAAACGTAATTTTGAGGGTTCTAGGAAAACAATTGAATATTCTAAGTAAAGAAAATAAAGAATCAGAAAAAGAACGAAACTAGAAGGAAAAACACTACATTTAGAAGAAAAAAGACGATCAAAGAAGATATTAGAGGTTGAAGAACGTTGTTTATAAAGTTTTTTTTTTAAGGAAAGACAACTTAAAAAGGAAAGAAGAGCAAAAAAAAAGACAATAACAATAAAAAAGGGATATGAACTAGTAAAATTAGAACAATGGAAAACTGTAGAATAAAAACGTTTTTAAAAGAAGAAAAATAAAGAAGATTTTACGAATAGACAAACAAGAAGAAGGATGAATGAAAAGAAAAACTTCGTCAAGAAGATTCTACAGGAATGTAAAGAAGAAGATGATGTAAAGACAAAAAAGAAGAAGTGCTATCTAAGAAAAATACTAAAGCAACAAAAGAAAGCTTTTCAAAAATTTGAAAAACATAGTTTGGAGGATTCTAGAAGAACAACTGGAAGAGAAGAAGGAACACTACATTTAGAAGCAAAAAGACGATAAAGGAAGATTTAAAGAGAAGTTGAAAAACGACGATTTAAAACGAAAGAAGGGTAAGAAGAAAAAGGACAATTACAATTTAAAAAATGGATACGGAGTAGTAAAATAGAACAAAGGTAAATTTTTGAATAAGAAGAAAAACAAAACAAGAAGAAAGACTAACGAAAATAAAAGCAAGGAGAATTGTGCCTAGTAAGAAGAAAAAATAGAAGAAACTTAGTAAAGAAAGGTATACAAGAATATAAAAAAGAAGACGATATAAAGACAAAACAACTACCCAACAAAAGTAAAACAAACGAAAATATCAAAGGAACAAAAGAAGATTTTATAAAAACTTGAAAACCATAATTTTGAGAATTCTAGAAGAACAAGTGAAGATTCTAGGTGACTGAAACAAAATAAAAAACTAAGAAAACAATAAAAGTAGAAGAAAAACACTACATTTAGAAGAAACAAAAACGATAAAAGAAAGATTTTGGAAGAAATTGAAGAACGTCGTTTAAAAAAGTTTTACTTGAAAAACAGCGACTTAAAACGGAAAGAAAAGCAAGACATTAGAACAACGAGAAACTGTAGAATAAAAATGTTTTTAGAAGAAGAAACAACTAAGATTTTACGAATAGACAAACAAGAAGAAGGAGGAATAAAAAGAAAAACAAGGATAATTACAACTAGTAAGAAAAGAAGAACATAGATTCTACAAAATTTTTTGAATTTGAAAAAAAAAGGCAACAAGGGCAAATAGAAAAACTACTACTAAAAAAAGTAGAACTAAGAATAATACTAAAGGAACAAAGAAGGTTCTACAAAAACGTGAAAAACGGATTTTGGAAGATTTTAGAAGTACAACTGAAGAAAGACGATAAAAGAAGATTTAAGGAGAAGTTGAAAAATGTTCTTTGGAAGGTTATAGTTGTAAAAGGACGATTGAAAAAGAAAGAAGAGCAAGGAGAAGAAGGACAGTAATAAAAAAATACTGAAAAGAAAAATAGAATAATTGGAAATTATAGAATAGAAAATATTGTTTAGAAGAAGAAAAGACAATGGAAGATTCTAGATAAAACAAGAAGGACGAATAAAAATAAAAACAAGGAGAATTATTACTAGAAAAAAACGAAGAACAGAAACAGATTCTAGAAAATCTTGGTAAAGAAGATTTTATAAGAATGTGAAAAAGAAGATGATATTAAGACAAAAGAGCAAAACTATTACCAAAAATGTAGAAGTAAGAAAAATTCCAAAAGAACAAAAGAAGACTGAAGGAAAATAAAGAACGAGAAGAACAACGACTGGAAGAGAAGTAACGACACTACAAGACGATAGAAGAAGATTTAAGGAGAAGTTGAAAAGTGTCGTTTGGAAAGTACTAGTTATAAAAGGAGGATTTAAAACGAAAGGAGAGCAAGGAGAAAAAGGACAATAACAACCAAAAAAAGAGAATAAAAATAGAACAATGGGAAATTCCACAATAAGGGAAGGTTTTAGAAGAAAGGAAGGTTCTAGACAAAACAAGAAGAAGGACGAATAAAAAGAATAACAATGAGAATTACGACTAAGAAGAACTGAAGTTGTCTCTAGAAAAACTTGGTAGAGAAGATGAAAAAGAAGATGATTTAATAACAAAAGAGAACTACGACTAGAACTAAGAAATATAGCATAGAAACAAAAGAAGGTTCTACAAAAATTTGAAAAACACTACATCTAAGAAGACAAAATAAAAGTTAAAAGTGGATTCAAGAAGAAGTTGAATGACTTCTTCAAAACATCTAAGAAAAAGAAAAAAACGATAAAGGAAGATTGAAGAAGAAGTTGAAATCCGTTTTTGTAAAGTTTTGGAGAATCAAATTAATGGGAGTTAGAAGAAAAAGAAAAATAGCTACTAAATGAAAACGAGGAAGAAAAAGTTATGACAAGTAAAAAAACAAATAAAATTTTAGAAGAATAAAACAATGGTCTTTCGATTCGCATAATGAGAAAATAAATAACAATAATTCTCGCTTCTGACCTTATAAAATTCATATTTTGAGTTTTTTAATAGAATATTGAGGTCAAAGGCGACACTCTTTATTTTATTTATTTATAAAAATTTTAGAGAAACATTTTAAATAATATTTGTTGTCTTTGCCTCTCAAATTGTATTAAAAAATGAGGGTTCTTCGAGCCAAATATTCAGATTAAAGCCTAAATATTGCTTATTTAGTCTTGAGTCTACAACCGATTCGAAGAACCATAAAATTCTGAATACAATTTTAGTGCCCCAGGCGATAATAATAAAAGTAAATGTTTCTGCAATGTTTTAATATAAATAAATGGAAGTCAAAGCGACATAACTGTAGTGAATTGCCTTTTGTCTATATCCGGCTCGAAGGACCTTGACATTTTTGGGATGCAATTTAGGAGCAAAAAATTGTCTAGGATTCTTATAAATTATTAATTTTTTAAATATATGCATTTTTGCTGAGTGAAGTAATTTAAATTGGTCTTTCGTTCCATAGTCAGATTTTTCTAAGAGCGCATCTAAGATTGCTTGTTAATAATAATAAATAAAATAAATTAAATAAATAAATTTATGTAATATTTTTGCATATTACAAAAGTAAAAATTTTTGACTTTCTTTATTATAAATTAGTTCTTCGATCTATGTTCAGATTTTTTTTTGATTATTTTTATATTATATTTATTTTTTTTTAAGATCTATTGTTGACTTTTATATCCTCGTAACCTGGAAACAGGAAGAAATAAATTAATTGCAGGGTAGTCAAGGTATATCGCGATTCCGGGTGACCTTCTATTTTCTCCGAAAAAAAAAACGCAAAGTACAGGGGGCACCCAATAATAGCTGTAATAACAATTGAATGAAACCGGTAATATGACAGTTACTTGATTTACAGTTGCTATAATAGAAATAAATTAAGAGGGAGTCAGTAGGGGGTGAGGGGGATAAGTATTTCCGTTTTTGTTTAAAAGTGTATTTTTAATTAAAACAGAAAAAAAAGACCTAACAATAAAAAAGAGAATACGGAGTAGTAAAAGTGAACAATAAAAAAAATAGTAGAAGAAAAAAGACAATACAAGAAGAAATAACGAATGAAAAGAAAAATAAAGTAGAAAGAAACGAAGAACAGAAACACAAAACAACTCCAGGAAAAGTTGGTAAAGAAGATGAAATGAACAATTTAAGGAAAAAAAATTTTTTTTGTGTGAATTTTGGTTTAATTAGGCTTTTATATCGTAATAAAATTGCATCTATATGTTTAACAACTTAGTGAAAGTTTAACAAGGCCAGGGTCATGCCGTAATATTTATATTTTCTTAACGTATTAACAAGTGTACAAATATGAAAAAGAAATTTGTTTAAATAATTGGAATTTAATTAGGTTATAATTTGGAATTGACGTTGCAAGGTCTTCTTCATTCCATTGCTTTATTGGTTGAAACATTTTTTTTTGTAATTAATATATTAAAAAAAATTAATTAAATAAAAAAATAAATATTTACTTACAAAATAATAAATCCAGGTCCGTATCACACAAAACTCATCATTTCGCCACTTTCTGAAAGAAAATATCTGCTTTCAGCGTTTCACTCACTTCGTTCTTCTTTATGCTACAACAAGGTTGTTTTTACCTCCCTCTTCTTTAATACCTTGGATTTGTGCATTTTATTTAGATTTTCTCCCCACTTTTTTCTGACGAAACAACAAGATTTTGATGTGGACTTTCGACGTACGAAAATTTTTGCAAAAACTGCGTTCATTCGGTCAGTAAAAGTGAAAATTTCTTGCGTGATTTTTGATTGGCGGGTGTGTCAAGATAAGTCGGAAATGTATAGTATATAGAGCGACAATTTGAAAATCTGGATTTCCTGATTTTTTTTAAATGGTCGCTGGATATTTAAGCAGGGGCGGTCATAAGGGCGGGATTACGGGCTGAAGATCTCTTTGAAAACGTGGACGAGATTAGGGATAATCAGGTTAAATGATAAAAATTACTTTTCCGGTTTTCAAAATTACTAAAATGTCGCCTTCGGGTTCCAAAATTACAAAACTAATGTCGCTTTTGTATTTGTTGATTAAAAAAATTGAAATTACTTAACTGTTTGCATTTATTATTTCAAAAATTTGAAATGATTTTTTTCGGTTTTTTAAATTAGCAAAATACAGCTTCCAGCTACTAAAATTACTAAAACAATCACACATTTGTCTTTAAAAGTTAAAAATTGATAAGAAATATTGTTACTAGCTGATAAAATTAGTAAATTAGATCGGACTTCAAAATTAGTATACCGTCGCCTCTGGCTCCCTATAATTAAAAAAAATTGTTTTTGTGTTTACTAATTTAAATAAAATTAGCAAAAACTAGTATTTTTGGCTTCTAAAGTCACTAAGATGTTATCGTTTTTGTATTTGTTATATTAATAAATTAATAAAAAATATTATTTTTGACTTCTAAAATTAGTAAAATGTTACTCTCGGTTTCTAAAATAACATAAATAGTATTTTTGTATTTACTATTTTAAAAATTTCTAAATTTTTAAACTGTTTTTCCGAATCTTAAAATTGAAAGAAAAAATGTTTTTTTTTTGGATTTATTGACATAAAAATTAGTAAAAACACATTTTAGTTTTTTAAAATTTATAATATATTGTCTGACTAAAATATTGGTTTTAAATTTACTGACTTCATAAATTAGTAAAAAATATTATTTTTGGCTTTTAAAATTCGTAAAATGTCACTTTCGGTCTCTAAAGTTACAAAAACAAAATTGCCTTTGTATTTATTAATTAAAAAAAATTATAATTAGTAAATTGTTTTTTTTTTTGAATTTTAAAACGAATAAAATATTGAATTTTGATAATAAAATTGCTGAAACAGTTTTTAATAGTTTAAAAATTGATGACTTATCATATCTAACTTCTAAAATTCGTAAAACTACTTTTTCGGACTTAATAATTATTAAAATGTCGCTTCCGGCTGTCAGTATTTGAAAAAAATATCGTTTTCATATTTAATAACTTAATTAATAATTAAAAAATAGTATTTTTGACTTCCAAAATTAGTAAAATGTCACTCTCAGTTTCCAAAATTGCAAAAACAATATTGATTTTGTATTTATTAATTTAAATAATTTAAAATTAGTAAAAACCTACATTTTTTGATTTTAAAATTAGAAAAATGTCACTTTGGATTTCTAAAATTACAAAAACAAAATTGCTTTTTGAAAAATGTTTTTTTTTGGATTTTAAATTGAAAAAATGAAAAAAGAACATTTTTGTCTTTTAAAATTAATAAAATCTTGAATCCTGATACTAAAATTATTGAAACAGTTTTTAATAATTTAAAAATTGATGACATATTATCTCTAACTTTTGAAATTAGTAAAACTATTTTCTCAGGTTTAATAATTACTAAAATGTCGTCTCCCGCTCTCAGTATTTGAATAAATATCGTTTTTAAATTTACTAACTGAATTAATTACTAAAAAATATTATTTTTGGCTTCTAAAATTAGTAAAATGTCACTCTCAGTTTCTAAAATTGCAAAAACAAGATTGTTTTTGTATTTATTAATTTAAGAAATTCAAAATCAGTAACTGTTTTTCCCGGTTGTTAAAATCTAAAAAAATATTTTTTTTGGATATAATAACGAAAAATTAGTAAAAACATATTTTTGTATTTTAAAATAAAAAAATATTGTTTTTCGATACTAAAACTACTAAAACAATTTTTATTATTTCACAAATTGATAGATAAGAAATATATTTATTTTTTAAAATTAGTAAAACTGCTTCTACGGTTCTCTAAATCAGTAAACAGTCGCCTCCAGGTCTCAATATTCGAAAAAACAATGTTGTTTTTGTATTTACTAACTTAATAAATTGGTAAAAAACATTATTTTTTTGTTTATAAAATTAGTAAAATGTCACTCTCAGTTTCTAAAATTGCAAAAACAATATTGATTGTGTATTTATTAATTTAAATAATTTAAAATTAGTAAAAACTTATATTTTTTGATTTTAAAATTAGAAAAATGTTACTTTTGGTTTCCAAAATTACAAAAACAAAATTGCCTTTGTATTTATTACTTAAATAAAATTAAAATTAATTAACTGTTTTTTCTGGATTTTAAAATGAAAAAAAAATGTTTTTTTTGATTTATTAACATAAAATTAGTAAAAAGAACATTTTTGTATTTTAAAATTAATAAAATATTGAATTCTGATACCAAAATTGCTGAAACAGTTTTTAATAATTTAAAAATTGATGACATATTATGTCTAACTTTTAAAATTAGTAAAATTATTTTCTCCGGTCCAATAATTAGTAAAACGTCGTGTCCCGCTCTCAGTGCTTGAAAAAATATTGTTTTTATATTTACTAACTTAATTAATTATTAAAAAATATTATTTTTGGCTTCCAAAATTAGTAAAATGTCTCTCTTAGTTTCTAAAATAACAATATTGTTTTTGTATTTATTAATTTAAGAAATTCAAAATTAGTAACTGTTTTTTCCTGTTGTTGAAATCCTAAAATTACTAAAACAGTTTTTATTACTTCAAAAATTGATAGATAAGAAATATATTTATTTTTTAAAATTAGTAAAACTACTTCTACGGTTCTCTAAATTATTAAGCAGTCGCCTCCAGCTCTAAATATTTGAAAAAACAATGTTGTTTTTGTATTTACTAACATAATAAAGTAGTAAAAAATATTATTTTCGTCTTATAAAATTAGTAGAATATCGTTTTTGGTTTCCAGTATTGAAAAACTGTATATGTATTAATTACAAAAATTAGTAAAAATATGTATTACCTTCTGCTTTTAAATTTTATTTATTTCAAAAATTAAAAAACGTTACTTTTGGCTTATAAAATTAGTAAAATATTGCCTCTCGCTCTGAATATTGTGAAAAAAATCCCGCTTGAGTATTTATTGATATAAAAATTAGTCAAAAACACTGTTTTTAGCTTTAAAATTAGTAAAATATTATGTTTTAGCGACAATATTGATAAAAAATGTTGTTTTTATATTTATTAATTTAAAATTAAAACAACCATTACTTACTTTTGCTTCTGAAATTAGTAAAATTGCGTCTGCGGATTTAAAAATTAGTAAAATATCGCTTTTTTGAAAAGGAGGACGATATCAGGAATATACAGTCAAAATTGAGTAGACCAATAATGTAATTTTCATGGTGAAGCCCTTCTTCCCCTGAAAATATATTTTGCAGTACGCCACTGTTTCTAAATATCTCAAAAAAAATTTTTATGCGAACTAACCCACAAATATTGGTTGAAAACTGATTTTGTTACACTTTTAATTACCTTTGTGATTCACACCTCTTAAATTGCATCGACTCGATAAATAGTAACACCCCCGTGGATCCGAATCTCCGGAAAATTATTGTTTTTGTTTATAACAATGAATTAATTATTAATTGTTTCAATTTTTTGTCGGTTAATTTACGCACAGTTTATCAATAAAAAATTAATTATAAGTCAAGAATTAAATACAAAAGCTGTTTTTGACGTCAATACTGGCAGAATATATTATTTTCTAGAAAATTTGGTGTGGTAATGGCTCTTAATTTATAGGAAAAACACAATGGAAAATTCTGAGATAAATATTTTTAAGATAATTGCAATTAAAGGCGCCATCTTGTTATTTTGAATTTTTTCTAAACTTTATTAAACCTTGAACTACGAGATTTTGAGAAAAAATTGTGTTGGGTTTATTTCAGTTTTTTCAAAAATTTCTGTTTAATCATTTTTTAATGTTTTTCGCTGAAATTTTGACTTAATTAGAGTACTTGTCGACGTGACTTGTGTCTCGTCTTGTATTAAAAATTTTTTTTAGGCTTTAGTGCAAAACTTGATTAGGTTTATGACCTTTCTTTTGACGTTAGGGTTTTTCCCTAGAGGATCAGATTCTAAGCTCGTCGTCCATGAATTTAATTTGTAGTGATTTACATGGAGGTATCCCATTGGAATTAATTTTGCAAAAAATTTATAACCGGATGTTGTTTTTCCCATCCTTGTCTAATCCTTGGACTTATGAAAATTAAACATTTTGTTTGGTGATTTCTCAATTTCTTTGTTGAGCATCTAATTACTTTTGTGGTGTTTTTTTTAATTTATGACGTAATATGGAGATGTAAGCATTATTTTTCAGATTTTGCCTTGAAAAAAATTCCATCAGGTTTTTCAAATTTTAATTTTCTTTTCGCAAGCTGCAAGAAGAGTATTGCTAAATAACGTGTTCTAATAATTCTGTCTTGGTTTCGATCAGTTGAGCAAGTTCTCCAACATGAAAGTACACTCTTGCAGTAAAATTGCAACAGATAAATAATAAAAAAAATCAAGAAAAGTACACTCCCCTCCTTCAAAATTTTTTAAAATTAATCTAGAATTTTTTGAGGGAAAAACAATTTTTCTTGTTTGTTTTAATGTTTTTAATTAATAATGTGTATCAATTTTTGTTATTTTCTCCCTCTTCTAAATCTCTATTTTACATTTCGTTTTCGTCCTTCATTAAGTACCTTCTAATACGTCATTGGGGTACTGAATGGTGCAATAACAACAATTTTCAACTTTTTCGTTGAGATAAAGCCACTTGAGTTCGAGCTTTGGTGGTGTTCGGTTGGGTTTTAAAATTTGGGTGGTTTATTGTGAGATTTTAGACGAAAATTAAGTGCTTTAGTGATTTTTTGAAAAAAATTTTTGAACTTGGAAATTTAATAAAATGTGTTTTTTTTTTGTAATTTTGTTTAATTTGTGTGTTGTCCAAAATGAAGTTTTTTTTAAGAGAATTTTTTCTATAATTTTTGGTTATTAGAAAGTTATTTTTTTTATTTTTTAAATTTAAGAAATTATATTTTTTGAAAGAGGTTTTGATTTTTTTGTATTTTAAAAACGGAATTCTGTCAGGTTTTTATCAGATTTAATTATTTCTTAATGACTTGTTTTTTAATTTTGTATTCAAAACTCATTCAAAATTCATATTCTTCAAATTTTAACAAAATTTAGACAAATTTTTGTTTTTTTAAAACGAAATTTTGCTAGGTTTTTGGGTTTTATACTAAATGCATTTTTTTAAATTTTTGGTTATTAAAATATTTTTTAATTTCCAGATTTAAAAAAAATATATTTCTTACCGTCAATATTGAAAAAAATATGATTTGTGTTTAAGAATTCAAAAAAATTGTAAAAAATATCATTTTCTGTTCCAAAATTAGTAAAATTACGTTTTCGTGTCTCAAAATGAGTAAAATATGCGGTTTCTAATATTGCAAAAAGTATTTTTTTTAATAAAATTTTTTGTTTTTTTTAGTCTTTAGTTTCTCAAATTTTTGTATTTTTGTACTACATTTTCAGAAATTTTTGTTTAAAATTTTTAAAAAATATTTTTTTGATTATTTAAAATACTCAAATTTAACATTTGATTTTGGAAATTTTCAATTTTTTTATTTTAAGGGAATTTGAATACAATTAAATAAAATTTTCGTATTTTTTTGTTTTTAAAACGAATTTTTTTCAAATTTGACATGTTTTATCCGAATTGAGTCAATTTTTTTAATTTTGTGTTTTTACAGAGCAAAATTTTGTTTAATTTTTCAAAATTAAGTAATTTCTAAATTTTGTTTTTGGAAATGAAGTGATGTCAATTTTTGTAAACTTTGTATTACACATTTTTAACCGAATTGAGTCAAATTTTTTTCAAAATATCCAAATTTGATATTTTTGGATTTTACCAAAACGGATCTCTGTCAGTTTCTTTGTTCTAATTATTATTAAAACTGTCATTTTTTTTCCAAATTTCAATTTTGATTTTTGAATAAAATTTTTGCATTTTACAAAATATCTAAATTTAATATTTGTGTTAAAGAATAAAATGTATTTGTCGCAACAATTTCAGATTTCTCTTGAACTTTATGTTTTTTGTTTTTTCAGATTTGCAGCAAGTATTTCGTCAATTTATTGTATTTAATTATCCCGTATTTGCAATTACTCTCCATTTCAAAATTCGGGTCAATTAATAGCCGCAAAATGCCACCTCGGTCTATTACCATATTAGAAGGTGATCGAACCTTTCCACCAGAGCCGTATTGTACGCAATTAGATATGAATTTTTCGTGATTAGAAGACGTCCTTGTCCGTTTTATACTACACTTTCTAATGTTTTTAGTTCCGAGCGCATTTATTTCGAAACGAAACGAATGTGTGCAATATTTTTCGTTCTCGTTTTTCGTTTCGTTTCCACTTTCGATTTTAAAACGGTTTTTCTCAATAGTTTTGACATGAGAAGGCTCAGATATTGCTTAAAAATATTTATAAAAATTTCGAAAAGTGTTGTTAACCTTCAATTTACGAAAGAACTGTTATGAAATGAGGAGAGTTGAATATTCAGACGGTCATGAACTTGACACTGATTTCAGACAGAAAAAAAAAGAGAATAAACCTGAATTAAGAGAGAATATTTCGGTGAGAAATGAGAGAAAAAGAGAAACAACAAAATTATTTTTTGATTTGTCTTAAAAAAAATTTTTTAATCTGAAAACCTAAATAACCGAAAATTTCGAAAATTGAAAAATTAAAAAAAAAATAATTCAAAAATTGGAGTTTTGCATTTCTGAAAAAATTAGAAAAAAAAGAGAATATACCTGAACATGTCGGAGAATATGTCGGTGCAAAATAAAATAAAAAGAGAAACAACAAAAATGATTTTTGATTTGTCTTAAAATATATTTTCTTTTTAATCTGACAACTTAAAGTGCCTACGTAAATTTCGAAAATTGAAAAACTTCTAAAAAATTGTTTAAAAAAAATCAAAAAATTCAAGAAACTGGAGATTCACATTTTTGAAAAATTCGAAAATTTTAAATATGACGATTCTGAAAAAAATACATAATTAATAACCAAAATTTTTTTAAATTTTATTTTAAATGAAAAATTATTTTTTGGTCTGAAAATTGATAAAATATCTTCTTAACAATCTACTAAATTTTGTTAAAAAAAATCCACTTCTCGAATAGGTAAAATAACAGGTAGATCTGGTTTTGAAAATGGGGTCGTAAATTATCGAACGGTACTTAATTTATAAAGTATAGGATAAAAGTATAAAAAGTCAGTAAAATATTGTAAAAAACTCAGTATTTAAAATTTGATAATTAAAAATGAAATTTTGGAAAAATAATATGTAGTATTATAAGTGTAAATAGTAAAAATTAATAAAAGACCAGGAAAATTCGGGTTAACGCACTTAACTGCTTTTTTCTCCAAAAAATTTACTTAATTGTGAACCAAATATTAATTAATATTCATTTATTATTTTACCGGCTAATTGTTAATTTTACTGATTATTTATTTTAATGACCATTTATTAATTTTGCTTTTTAATTATTTATTTTAATGATGATTTATTAATTTTACTATTTATTTATTAATTATACTATTTATTGAAACATTTTTTTTACTGGATATTTATTTATTTTACTGACAATTTATTAATTTTTCTAATTAATTGTTTATTAATTTTACTGGCAATTTTTTAGCATTATGACTACATGGAATAAAATACTGGAAAAGTGTAATACTTATAAAATTTAAATATTGATTATTTAATTTGTTGCGTTAAAAGTAATAATAATAACAATAATAATTGCCTGAGAATTGTACGTAATAAACAAAAGAAATAAGAAAATAATAATTAGGTATAGTTTATTAAAAAAAAAAAGTAAAGTGTTGAAGGTTCCACTTCAAAATAACAATAAAAATGAAATTATATAATTTGAGATTATAAAATAAAATAAAAAAATACATTTTTGCGCGATTGGTGGTTTTTATCAGTTTACTGTGCCTGTTTCCACGACGGTAGGTTGCTGTTACTGGTTGCTACGTGTAACAAAACGGTAAGTAATTCACTTACCGTTCAGTGAACGGTAAGCAATTAAATCTAAAAAAAAACAATTTTGCGATTTATTTATTAAAATTAAATGTACAATTATTATAATTAATAGTAGTAATACCACTCGCATTTGAGTTTCTAGTGTTAATAGACAAACTTTCCGACGTAGAAGTCCCAGGTTGTTGTAATAGTCCACCAACATCGCTGTGTAAAATTTTATGAGCAAATTCAATTTTGTCTTGGAGGGAATCTTCTACGTAACTCTCGGCCATCGTTGATGAACGCCACCTACCATGTCTTTTTTTTAGTCCCAACACATCAACTCCGTTATTTGCCAAAAGCGTAGCCGATGTGCGTCGAAACGAGTGTCCAGTAAAACCTTCAGGGGCTTGCAACTTTAAATACTTTGCAATTTTTGACGGCCAGCCTCCAATTGTGCCTTTTCCTGTGACTTGCCTAGTGCATTTGCCATTTCGATAGTTCAGAAATAAATGATCTGACGTTGGGTTGCTTGGTCGAATTCTTATGTATTTTCGAAGTATTTCCAAATAATGAACTGCCTCATTTTCTTTATTAATAACTGTGAACGTTCGCTGAATATTCGTTTTTGTATTTGGAATATTTACTATAAACATTTCTTTATGTTCTTCTATGTCACTCATTTTAATATTGTACAATTCCTCTCGTCTACAAGGGCCCGATACTCCCAATATCATTGCTACCTGCAAATATATTGTTTCCTTAAAACTCAGATGTACCACCTCATCATCTACAACATAGCTTTTGAATTAAAAATTGTTCGTCTGGTGCTTCATTCAAGAATTTTTCCTTGTCTTCTTTGGTAAAAATTTTAGCCTTCTTAGGCCGATATCCAATATTTTTTCTCTTAAGATAACCAATGAATGTAGCAAACTTAGAAATATCGATAGCATCATGGAGAAAAATTGTACTCTTGAGCATAGAATACTCCGCCCATAAACTGCCTGGGGCCTTCAAGTGTCCACTTCTCACCACAAAATACGCTAACAAGCTCTTTTTATTTACAGAAATTTTCTTTGCTTTACGCCATTCCTTAAACAACTTGTATGTCTGTTCATATCAAGCTTTAGATTTTTCTGGAATTATTGCCGAACATCCTTCTTGCCAAGCGTCTTCTAAATCATCCGGTAGATCATTACTATCGCTCATATTTGCTTCGAAATCGGAACCACAAAACAGAACTATGTAGGAATGATTGTATCAAAAAGACAATTTTACTTGTTTGGAACAAAACCATAGCCACCATGGAACAGCCACCCAAAGTTTTCAGTTTTAATCTTCCCGATTATCACAAATGTATTGATATAAATTATTATTATTATTATTCTAGAAACTCCAATCGCGCAAAAAACGTTATAAGCATGTCGAACGTTAAGGATTATCGTTCTCAGACAATAATTGGAGTCGTCGCTTCACTCCTCCGTCAAACAATTGTCTTCGAACGATAAGCTTTCCATACCGTTCCCCATGCTTAATATACTATTGATATTTCTATATTTAATTTCTATATTTCTATATTCTATAATTAATTTGTATTTTAATTTAAGTAGGCAACTAGTTATACACTTCTGTGTTATTCTTACTATTTATTTTCTTTATCTTTTTTCACTCTTTTAAATGATTTATTCTCAGGTCAGATAACGACAAAACGTTGTGGAAATTACTTTCTCTTTTATAGTCTTTCTTTCTCGCCAAAGTTTACATCTCGCTGCAAAGTCGTGGTAGCGTGAACATTTACTAGAGCAAGCCTTTCTACATCACGAAATGTTTACCACAAAGTTACTTTCCTTCTAAGTTTCTGTAGTAAGAAGTAACAGTATAGAAACAAAACAATCAAGTTTATGAACTATTTATGAACAAAATAACAATCTTGGATGAGATTTAATAATGTAAAATGATGAAAAACACCTGAAGAAAGCTTATGCTGACTCTGCAAGTTGGAATATCTGTTTTAACAAGCTTTTGTGCAAAAATTTGTGTTTTAATATGACAATTAAAGTTTCTCGAGTGGTTTCACTGTATTTAGACAATTGTAGAAGGTTAAAACTAGGAAATCATCTCTATAAATTATTACTAAGCGTCTAAGAGTCAGACAACATTATCATCTATTCTAGAAAGAGCCATTTAGCAGAGTTGCCAATTTAAAATGTCTTTTTTTGCTTTTGCCAAACGCGGGAAATTTGAATTTAAAACGTTTTACTTTACTGTCTCAACTCTAAATCAAAACAAATAAAAAACACAACAAAAATGTTTTAAATTTCCATAAAAAATAAAATTGGTAAATAAAATATCAGTAACAACATAATTATACAGGGTGTGGCAACTTAAACGCGCACTCCCAAAATAGCGACTTCTGATTAAATAAAATCATTGAAATTTATCACACCTAATTGGACATTATTAAGGTACATTTAAGAATTTTTTGGTAATTTTTCACTTACAAAGTCAAAAATCCAAAAAAGTAATTTTCGAACAGAAAATTAAATTTTGATTTTTGTATTAATAGACGCAGATTTACTTCTACTAATTGTTTACAAAATCAGCGCCCAAAAATATCAATTAGATTTTGAATTAATCGCAATTTTAGATTTTTACTTTGAAAATGATTTTTATTTACGACCTGCTACTGTGCCGTCGTAAATATTAGGTGACAATGGGGATTGTAATTGGGGTAAGATTGTAAAATTTCTAACTGTTGGAAGGTTGAGTCGTTGAGTGCCGATGGCAAGTGACTTCTTCCAATTCTTCCAGGACTGTAATAACTTTTTTTAATTAAAAAACATTATTTAAACAAATATTTATTTTTATTATAAATGTTCGAAATGATGTCCTTCATTTTCAATGCAGGCTTGCAAGCGCCGCTGAAAACTTTCTTGAACATTTGCCGCAAGATTTCTTCTGTTAATTTCGGCAAATGCATTTCGAATACGATCTTGCATATTTTCAATGGTGGTCGGCTCTTCCTGGTACACCATTTCCTTTACTGTTCCCCACAAAAATAAATCGGGTGCAGTTAAATCGGGAGACCTAGGAGGCCATTGGATAGGACCACCGCGACTAATCCACCTCTCATCAAATTGGCGCTGTAACTCCGCTCTAGCTGCCTGGCCGTAATGAGGAGGGGCCCCGTCTTGTTGGAACCACATATCTATTTTGAAATTATAATTTTAAAGTTTACAAATTTAATTTTAAGTGACTTAATAAAAATAAATTGTCTATTGAACCAAACACACACACACACTAATATAAAACTAACAAAACAACACTCAAATCACCAGAAACGCACTGCTCGAAGAAGGTTTCCAAAATGATTACGATAATTCTAAAGTATTGTACCTAAAGATTAAATAACTTTCAACCCCCCAGTTAACAATCAGTAAATACTTAAAAACAAATAATTGAGCTTAATCCTTAGAGCACTTGATTTTACCTGTGTATAACAATTTCTGGGAACGATTTACTCAAGTACAGACGCGAGAAAAAAAATTGGTTGCTAAAATGATTTCTATGCAAAGAAAAGATTTCAGTTGTGATTTTGTGGGATTGAATTCCTAGTGACCGTCTCTGTTTCTTTTATTAATTTACCAAAACTTCTTATTACAGCTAAATCCTCAAAAATTAAGAAAAAAAGATCATTTGTAATATTTTTTGACGACCAAGATTTTCAAAATATCGTCAAATTTTTTTAAACAGAAGTCCCTATTTTGGGAGTGCGCGTTATGTTGCCGCACCTGTATACCAGTTTTTGTAGTTTCTATTTTTAGTTGAAGTCAATAAACTACTAAAAATAAGTTTTTTCTATATTTGAGCTAGGCAACCAGTTATACACTAGTTTTTTGTTCTTTTAAATCTGGCGTTGATGTAGACGTTGCAATTCAGCAAGGGGAATTAACTATTATAAGGTGTAAGCGAAGCTCGTTGATTGGGTACAAAACGTTTGGTAATGCTTTCTCTGTTATTCCTCTCTTTCTAATTGTCTACCAGCTTAAACGATTGTAGCATAACTGGTTGCATATAGCCGGTTACAAGCGTTTTTAGGCCGCGCCCACTTTGGGTGGGAGATGCTTAAACCTCTATAATAGGCAATTCACCTTGGGTGTAAGCACCTCTATTTAGGCAAACCTCTATAATAGGCAATTCACCTTGGGTGTAAGCATCTCCCACCCAAAGTGGGCGCGGCCTAAAAACGCTTGTAACCGGCTATATGCAACCAGTTGTGCTACAATCATTTAAGGTGGTAGACAACTAGAAAGAGAGGCATAATAGAGAAAGCATTACCAAGCGTTTTTGTACCCAATCAACGAGCTTCGCTTACACCTCTATAATAGTCAATTCACCTTGGCAATTCAGTTTTTTTAGAAAACAAGGTTAGGAAAATAAAAATGACGCACATTATAGATCATAGAGCGGTATTGTATAGACATTCCTGTTTGTCTTTTCTCTAAAGACCAGTTGTGACGTTAATTTTTATTAGGTTAGGTTTTCGAATTGGAACATTCTGTATTTGATTTTATTTACATAAACAACAATAGAGTAACAATAATAAGTTTATAAAAAATAATTAATTACTTAATTTATTTACAACACACTTTATTCGAGTGACTTATTTTTTTTTATTAAAACTATAGGTTTATTCTAACTAGTTCAGAATTTTCTGAGCATGCGCAGTAGATATTTCAGTCCATTAAAACGCTACTACGCATGTGCAGTACAAATTTTATATCGGGTGTTCTTTTAAATTTGATAGAGAAGTTACAAATTTAAAAGAGCACTTTTCGAATTTTGGCACTACAATAATTTTTTTTTTCTTAATTACCAACACTGGGATCTAACGATTTAAACTGAGGTAGTTGTAGACACAACTCTTGAGCAAATAATAAATAATAAAGTCTTATTGTATCACTTTATTTCTGCAACCAGTCCTCCTTGACCAAATCCGCTCCCTTTTCCCCTACCATAATGGCAGGTGCGTTGGTATTTCCACTGGGAATGGTCGGCATAATCGACGCATCAATAACCCTTAAACCTTCAAGACCGTACACTTTTAATCTCGGATCAACCACGGCTTCTTTATCCCATCTAGGTCCCATTTTACATGTTCCCACAGGATGGTAGATCGTCATTGAAATGGTTCTAATATGGCACTCTAGGTACTCATCACTCCCGAAATCGTATTGCTTACAATTCGGGAATTTAATTCGATGTGGTCTTGCTCCAAACTGTTTAAAAGCTTGGGCTTCCCCGATTTGTATCCCGATTTTGGCACCTTCAACTAGGATTTTAATATCCTGGGGATGGTCGAAGTAATTCGCGTTGATTTCCGGTGGGATAAAGGGGTTTTTTGACCGGAGACGGACCCAACCACGAGATTTAGGTCGTAGAAGGAGAGGCATTAAAGTAAAGACGTCTTTGTTAGCAATGGGTCTGTAGACAGTGTTATAAAGATGGTCGGTAAGACCCAGGACTTTTCTAACACGGACCCCAGCATCAGAATTAATACTTGCTGGTGCCATATGGAACTGAATATCAGGCCAGGATCTGTTACCATATTTTGTATTAACAAACGCAAGTCCTTCAACACCTCCCAGTGTCGTCATGGGTCCTTTCCCATGGGTTACATACTGCATTGTCATAGGAAACGCCTGAAACCGGTCCTGAACAATCGAGACTGGTTTATCAATCAAAAACGTAAATCCTCCCATCCCAACATGATCCTGAAGGTTCTCACCAACCGGTAAATCACGTATTACCGATATCCCAAACTTGGTAAGCTCTCCTTTGGGACCTACCCCCGATAACATTAAAATCTGAGGTGTATTAATTGCACCAGCACTTAGAATTACTTCTTTCCGGGCTAGAATTATTTGTTTATGACCATTTCGGATGAATTCCACTCCGAAAGCTCTCATAGTTGATGGGTTGATTAAAATACGGGTCACGTGAGAATTTAGGGCGATATGGATATTTTTACGAAGTCTGATTGGTCGAAGGAACGCTTTGGCTGTTGAGCAACGTGAACCACGACGGATTGTACCTTGAGCTACCATAAAACCGGCTTGGTCAGCTCCGTTTATGTCCCGGTTGGGGTAACCCAACTCGCCACCTGCCTGGACGAAGGCGAGGACTAGAGGAGTCCTCCATGGGGATTCCTGAACTGTTAGAAGACCTCCCTTGTTGTGGTATTTCGTGCGTGCCAAATATGGGTTTCGGTTGTCTTCGGATTTTTTGAAGTAGTGGAGGACGTTGTCGTAGCTCCAACCTGGGTTCCCTAAAAAAAAAATATTTAAAATTTGTAAAACTTCTAAAACCACAAAAATCTAGTCGCTCTTCCTGAACTGAATTAAAAATTGCTAAAACAAATCATCTCTGACTTCTAATATTAGTAAAATTACGTTTTCTGGCCTTTAAAATTAGTAAAAATTGGTATCTAACTTCCAAAATAGTAAAAATATCGTCTCGAATATCCAAAATTAGTAAAAAGTCAGCTCCGACTTCTAAAATTACAAAAATCTAGTCGTTCTTCTTGTATTTAATTTAAAATTATTAAAAACAATCGTTTTTAGCTTTTAAAATTAGTAAAATTTGGCGTTTGGCTTTTAAAATAGTAATAATATTGCGTCGAATATTCAGGATTACTAAAGTATTAGTTCTGACTTCTAAAATTACTAAAATCTAGTCGTTATTCTTGTATTTAAGTAAAAATTAGTCAAAATAATGATTTATGGCCTTCAAAATTAGTAAAAATTACAAAATTTTGTTGTTCTTCTTGGATTGAATTAAAAATTACTAAGAAGAATCTTTTCTGGCTTCTAAAATTAATAAAATTATGACTTTAGATTTGAAAATTAGAAAAATTTGACGTTTGGCTTCTAAAATAGTAAAAATATCACTTCGAATATTCAAAATTAGTAAAAGATCTGCTCTGACTTCTAAAATTACAAGAATTTAGTCGTTTTTTGTTTTTAATTAAAAATTAGTAAAAACTATCGTTTCTGGTCTTTAAAATTAGTAAAATTTGGCGTTTTACTTCTAAAATAGTAAAACTATTGTCTTGAATAGTTAAAATTAGTAAAAGGTCAGCTCCTACATCTAAAATTACAAAAATCTAGTCGTTCTTTTTGTATTTAATTAAAAATTAGTAAAAACAATCGTTTCTGGGCTTTAAAATTAGTAAAATTTGGTGTCTGGTTTTCCAAAAAAGTAAAAACATTGCCACAAATATTTAGAATTAGTAAAAGGTCAGCTCTGACTTCTAAAATTACAAAAATTGAGTCGTTCTTCTAGTATTTAATTAAAAATTGCTAAGAAACAGTTTCTGTCTTCTAAAATTAGTAAAACTACATTTTCATAATAGAAAATTAGTAAAATTGGGCGACTGGCTTCTAAAAATTATTAGAATATTGTCTTGAACATTAAAAATTAGTAAAAAGACTTTTCGATATTTTGTCTGCCTCTTGTAGTTAGTAAAATTATGTTTTTTGATTAGAAAATTAGTAAAATTTAGGGTTTGTTTCTCAAAAATATTAAAACATTGTTTCGAATATACAAAATTAGTAAAAGGTTCTTCGGACATCGTTTCTGGTTTCTAAAATTAGTAAAATTAAGTTTTTAGATTAGAAAATTAGTAAAATTTAGCGTCTGGCTTCTAAAATAGTAAAAAAATATCGCCTTGAATATTTAAAATTAGTGAAATATTACTTTCGACTTCTAAAATTACAAAAATCTAGTCATTCTGCTAGTATTTAATTACAAATTGCTAAAAAACACCATTTCAGGCTACTAAATTTAGTAAAATTACATGTTCAGATTAGAAAATTAGTAAAATTGTGACTGGCTTCACTTGCTTCCAAAAATTATTAAAATATTGTCTTGAACATTAAAAATTAGTAAAAAGACTTTTCGATATTTTGTCTGCCTTTTGCAATTAGTAAAATTATGTTTCTTGATTAGAAAATTAGTAAAATTTAGGGTTTGTTTGTCAAAAATGTTAAAACATCGTCTCGAATATACAAAATTAGTAAAAGGTTCTTCGGACCGTGTTTCTGGCTTATAAAATTAGTAAAATTATGTTTTTGGTTTAGAAAATTAGTAAAGTGTAGCGCCTGGCTTTTAAAATTGTTAAAATATCGCTTTGAACATTCAAAATTAGTAAAAATTCAGCTCCAACTTCTAAAATTACAAAAATCTTGTCATTCTTTTTGTATTTAGTTAAAAATTATTAAAAACAATTATTTCTGGTCTTCAAAATTAGTAAAATTAGATGTCTGGCTTTCAAAATGGTTAAAATGTCATCTCGAATATTCAAAATTAGTAAAAGATCAGCTCTGACTTCTAAAATTACAAAAATTTTGTATTGTTTCTTCTGTATTTAATTAAAAATTGCAAAGAAGAATCGTTTCTGGCTTCTAGAATTAGTAAAACTTCATTTCCGTATTTGAATATTAGTAAATTTGAAATTGCTTAGAAAAATCGTCTTTGGCTTCTAAAATTAGTAAAATGTTAAATCTACCTTTAAAAATGACAAAAATATTTATTTATATTCAAATTTGACCGCTTTGTGGACAACAAAAGATCCGAGTCTGGCAGCTTATTTTTTCGTAACTTGTGATGTAACAAAATTTATTACGTAACTAGTTACGTAATAAGTACCACTCACAATAATTGTTAACTCACCCATTGCCTCCCACTGGTCATAATCATGCCGATTCCCTCTGACATACAACATATAGTTAAGCACACTTGACCCACCCAAAACCTTCCCTCTCGGCCAATTACACCTTCCGTTTTTCATTCCCAGACACGCCCTCCCTGTCGGCTCAGTCTTATACGTCCAATCCAATTTCGATAATTGGAGATAAGCGGCAAGAGAGGGCACATCGGAGATTTCATTCTCGTCCGGTCCTGCTTCAAGAAGTAGCACATTCCAGGAGGGGATTTCCGATAATCGGGATGCCACAACCGCTCCAGCTGAACCGCCTCCAACTACAATAAAGTCGTACTCTTTATAGAGATTCCTCCGGTTGATGACAGGCGATTCCGGATCGAGTTTATCGTAGTTGTAGTAGGAAATTCCGGCGAAGATTAAAGGGATTATCCAGAGGGTTGATCCGACAATTCCGATGGTTTTTAAAGCTGTTGAGATAAAGAGTGTTTCGATTACCATTTTTGGGGTACATCAGGAGGACGTATTTTCATTTTAGTTCGCCGGAATTTTGACATGACGAGGGGGTTTAAGTGATTGTCTGGAAGAAAAAAATATTTGAGATTATAATAGTAGATATTGAAAGGTTTTATCTGCGATGTTTTTGAAGTTTTAATTTTTTTTAGAATCTATTGAGGGAAGATTTTTTGCAAAAATTGAGATTTTGACTTAAAATCATTTATGAAATAAGAATTTTTGAAAAAAGATGTCTTTTTTTAAATGTTTAGTTTGTATCTATACTGGACTCGGGTTGACGCTTATGACCGCCTTTTATATTTGGCTTATAACTAGGAAAAATGTGCTTGTAAGTCCGAATTTAATGAAATTTAAATATTTTAGAAGTTTTTGAACGAATTTTAAAACCAAAATTTATGTCAAAAATCCAGAAAATAAACAACTTTAATTAACAATTTTAATTTTTATAAAATTAAACTAATGTGTGTTCGTTTAAAAAAAAACTCGTAGCAAGCCATGACATTGTTACGTATGTCGTACATGATCCCATACAACAACCTCCATGACAACAAAATTTTTATTATTTACATTATTCGTGTATTGTTGGTTGCCTACTATACAATTTTATCCGTCACAAATTATCCTAACCTAAAAATGTCTCCTCTTCCCGCCAAAGCGGGCTTGGTCTTGGTGTGTTTTTGTGTGGTTGCCTTCGTGGTGTTTTAGTTTTTCCAACATTCGTTATTTTATTTATCAGTATTTTTCAATACTAAATTTTGTGTTTTCCTTGATTTGTAATCATGGTGTATACCAGTGAACAAAAGACTTTTTTGTTGGAAAGTTATTTCCGAAATGGAGAGAATGTTAACGGTGTTTGGAAATATTCAATTCAGCCGTGCCTGGAGGAGTTTCGAGAAGCTTTTCCTGACGTTGTTGTTGTGTATGAAGGGTTTAAAAACACTCTCCACCGAAGTGTAAATCTGTTCCGTGAAATTGGGGCCATTACACGTAAAGAGGGCAGTGGAAGACCAACTAAACGAACAGATGAAGTTATTCATGCTGCACAAGAGATTCTACAGCAAGATCCAAAAACGTCGATTAGACATCTGTCTCAGCAAGTTGAACTTTCTGTTAGTACATGTCATAAACTCCTACGAGAAGATTTACATATGTACCCTTATCGTCTCCAAGCCGTTCAAGAGTTACGACCCGTAGATTTTCCTAGAAGATTGCAGTATTGTCAGTGGTTTTTAAATAACATTGCAAATAATAATGAACTCCTTCAAAAAACTTCCTTTACGGATGAAGCGTGGTTTTACCTGTCCGGCTACATAAATTCACAAAACATGAGAATTTGGGCAACAGAACATCTTCATGAAATTGGAGAAGAACCTCTCATTCACAAAAAGTAGGTGTTTGAACAGCTATCAACAGTTTTTGTAGGTAATAAATGAATATTTTTATAAAAATGTATTTTTGTTTTTATTCTCGAAAAGTGAGGTTATGAGGTCTGTCAGTTTGACAAGTGTGTAAACGATTAATCACAGACATACAAAACAATTGTTTTTTAGTTTCAAAGCACTCTAGAGTTTTTTTTTTTTAAAACACACGATATAATAAACATTTCTAAAAGTGCGATTACTAAAACTAGCACAAAATTCAATTAAAGTAAAAGAAAAAAAATTGTGTAATTTCCTGACTTAAATATTACGAAATGCTGCCATCAATTTATCTTAATTAACGTGTAATTTCACTGGTGCTAATAATTGCATTGTGTTTAAACATTTCAACTTACATAAACACACAAAATCTCAATTAAAATAATTTATGTTTAAATTTAAAAGAATCATTCCTTTCTCACACAGTCATAAAATCTCTTTCTCCCATTATTTTTGACTTTCTTAGCACAATGACTCAACACTCGTACGTTCTAGTCCTTGCACTTGAAGATCAATATTAGTAATTTCTCTTAAAGAATCTCTTATGTAATCTATCTGCTCTTGACTCAATATTTTATGCTCATCTTATTTCACCAAATTTTACTTTATTCATTAAAAAACTATTTACAGTGGTTCTAAACTAGAACAACATAAAACGTATTTTCCAAACAAAGAGAATTGAATTTGATTTATAAACATTTATAGAGTCGCTGTAAAAAAAGGAAGTTATTAAATGCAAGCTAAGTAAGTCATTGCTCTACGGTTAATTGATTACTAAGGCTTAATATTTATTACGAGAGAATGAGGATGTGTAACTAAAAGCGCTGACAAATAACGCAACATCCGTTTAGAATTTATAAGAATTTAAGAAAGAAAAAATCTGTTTAATCGAAGATTAAACATCTTGGCGACTCGGCTAAAGATTGCGATCCTGACCTCTGTTAATAACGTAATTAGACATCTTAACATTTACAATGTAACTAAACCCTGATCTCGCAAAAGTTAAATATAAAAATATTAAATATAAGGCAAATTGTAATCAACAAAAAATTCTGTTTAATCGAAGATTAAACACCTGTGTTTTTCAAATATAAACTCACATCAGCATCTACAAAAATTTTCAGATTTAGTTAATTTGGACAAGAAAAACATAGAACGTTGTATGTGCCTCGTCTGCAATCAATCTATAACTGATAACTAAACTTTGGTTTTTCTAGAATTGTTTATTGCATTTCCAAATCCGTTTTTTGTTGTTCTTTATTTTCTAATCGACGTCTTACAACTTCTTCCAGAATTTTTTTGCTCTTCTAATGATCGTTTCTCATGCATTTTTGTTCGAAACACCGTTTTTCAAGCTCTTTTAAAATCTCTTTTTGTTCTATAAGAATTAGTTTTTGCATTTTTTTTGTATTTGTTGTTTCTTTAAAATCTTCTTTGGTTTTTTTAGAATCTTTTAAGCTCTTCTTTTTTCTAATTGTTGTTTCTTCAATTATTTTTTGTTAAAATGACGTTTCTTATATTCATTTTTTTTCCAAACGCCGTTTTTCAAACTTTTACAAAAAAATTTTTCTTTTTTCAGAATTGTTTATTACATTTCTAGAACCTCTTTTTGTTTTTCTTTTTTTATTCTTCTTTTCTTTATATTTGTTCTTTTTTAAGCTTCTCTAGAACCTTCTTCAGCTCTTTTTTTTTAATAGTCTTTTCTCAAATTCTTCTTTTTTACATTGTTTTTTTTTCAAACTTTTCTGTTCCAGAATTGTTTCTTGCATTTCCAGAACCTTCTTTTGTTGTTCTTTATCTTCTAACCGACATCTTCAAACTTTTTCCAAAATTTTATCTTGCTTCTTTCTCTAATCGTTGTTTCTTCCTTTGTTCTTCTTTTTTTGTACTTTTTTTATTTTTAATCGTGGTCTTTTAAGCATTTTTAAATTTTTTTTTTTTCGTTTATCAAATTCTTTTTTTTTTGTTCTTCTTTTCTTTCTAATTGTTGTTTTTCAAGCTTTTCTAGAATCGTCTTTGATTTTTCTAGAACCTTTTTAGCTCTTCTTTTACGAGACGTACTTTTAGCATGTATCCGGAAGTTTCGCTACCTTTCTCCACTCTTGCGGGACGATGTTTATCATTTATCTCAACCGCGTGACTAATAATGATTTTGTAGAATTTTGCGCTATAGTATAACTCATGGCGCGGTTTTCTTTCTATTATAGACTTTTTTTGTAAATATTTTTAACAATAATAATTCGATTAATTTTTTTTGAATATTTTTTGAAAAAACTACTGTTTATTATACATATTTTAAGATGAAATTATTTTTGAGACATTTTTTTGTTCTTAAATAAATAAAATTTTTAAATTAAGACAAAACATAATTAGTTTTTATCAAAATTTTTTTGGTAATTTACAAAAATGTCAAAATGTCAAAACAGATTTGTGATTTTCCGCTTTATGCTTTCTTTTTCTTCCGTTTCCGGCCGGCATTTACCTGAATTCTCATAATTTAAAAAAACACTTGACGTTTTCCACTTGACTGCTTCAATTTAATTTTGATTATTATTAAATCAAACAATTAAAACATGTTTTTCAATCTCGGATTTCACTCTTTTTTTATTCCTGAAATTCACCTCTCTAATTAACCTACTCATCAAGATTAATCTTCGTAAATTACATCTCTGTGTGGGTGTAATACCTGACGTCATGCTTTCTTCTCATGTAATCTTTCCGAAAAATATCCGTCTGATGTAATCAAAGCACACTTTCTTTCTTCAACTTCCGTCCTCTGGTGAAGAATGCGAATCAATTTCAGTCAGCTTCAACTTCCGATTCCGTTACAGAAATGACCTGAATAATGGGGAAATTGTGAGACGCGGCGCCAAAAAAACAAGAATTTATCTTCGAGATTCCGGCGAAGAAAGTTGTTATGTAAGCGATGTAATCGAGGCGAGGTGTTGTTACGAAATTTTCGGCCATTTACATGTGTAAATTACAAAAAAATGTTTTACTTACATTGTGTTGTATTTCTTCTATTTTTGTTTTGTTTTCTTGTTTTGTTCTTCACACCACAACACACTAAATCAGAACAAGAAAAATTGACGAAATTACTCACATTTTGTTGTGTTTCTTCCATTTTTTCCTTATTTCTTTTTCTTCTTCACACCACGACACACTAAATTAGAACAAAATTAATTAAAAAAAAATTTTTTTGACAAATTTTTGAGGTCACAGCTTCAAAACAAGTCACACAATTTTTTTTGTAACACTAGATTTGTATCACTCCTAACTGATTTCTACCACAATGTCTCTCCAGTCACTTCCAAAGCTTTACTGTTTAGCTTGTTCGTTTTCAAAGTGGGGATGTGTGTTACCTCTTTTTGGCACTCTTGACTGAAAGGAAATTCTTGTAGACATCTAGTGTATATTTTTTTCTACTTGAATTATTTCGGAAGTACTGCTGTTATGTAAAATTACTTTCGCTAGAATGGGGGGCTTGTCAGCTTATTTTTTTATTTATTTAGATTTGTTGTTGACTACTTAATGCGTTAGTTATAATTGATGATTTTATGTTGGTATGCTTGTTAAAAAAATATCCGGAAGGGCAAGCTTGAGACACTGGGGGAAAATTATTATTTTATTTAAATATTAGTAATTTTTATGATCTGTTACATCTAGAATAATTTTTCTTTTTTTTTTTGGTATTCTTTCGTCAAAAATTTATTACTTCAGATCAGTGTTTTGTCACGAAATGATAATTTTTGGCGAGTTTTTGTCAATTTGTATTTTAGTATTTTTTTGTTTATTTTTTTTTATTTTAAATTATTTCTAAATTATATTTAAACATTTAAAATTTTTTTATGTTCTTTATCGTTTTCGAATCTTCGTTTTTACATTTCCTCTAGAATCTTCTATTCTAATTTCTTTATACTCATGTTCTTCTCTTCTAGCATCATCTTTGGTCTTTTTTTTTATTTTTTTTTCTTTCAAATCGTTGTTATTAAAGCTCTTTTAGAATCATCTTTTGTTCTTCTAGAAGTTTCTTTAGTTGTTTTTTTTCTTCTAATTTGACTCTTATATTCTTTTTCTTTTAAACACCGTTTTTGATGCTTTTACAAAATCTTTTTTGTTCTTCCAGAATTGTTTCTTGCATTTTAGAAAATCTTTTTTTTTTAAAGTACTTTTGCGAGATCTTTCAGAATATTCTTATGTTTTTAATTATCTTCAAATTTTTGTTTTTCTATCTCTTCTAGAATTTTCCGTTTTAATTGTCATATACTTATTCTCTTCTCTTGCAACATCTTCTTTCGGTCTTCTTTTCTTTCCAATCGTTGTTTTTTAAGCTTCCTTAAAATCATCTTTGGTCATCTAGAATTCTAGAACCTTCTTTAGCTCTTCTTTTTCTTCTAATTTGTCTCTTATATTTTTTTCTTTTAAACCCGATTTTCGAGCTCTTTCAAAACCCTGTTTGACCTTTCAGAATTGTTTCTTGCATTTTTACAACCATCTTTTGTTCTTCTTTTTCTTCTAAAAGTAGTTTTTCAAAATCATCCTTTGTTATTTATCTTCGTTTTTCTATTTCTTTCTACTTATCCATTTTTCTTTCGGTTTTCTCTTTCTTGTTTTTTTTTTCCAATTGTTGTTCTTCATACACATTTTGACTCGTTTTTCAAGCTATTCCAAAATCTTTTTTCTTCTTCCAGAATTGTTTCTTGCATTTTTAGAACCTTCTTTGCTCTTCTTTTACTTCTAAAAGTAGTTTTTTAAGATCTTCCAGAATTATCTTTTGTTTTTCACATTTTTGAGTCTTCGTTTGTCTATGTTTCTTTAAATTTTTTGTTCTAATTGCTCTTCCTCTTTTCTTCCAGCATATTCTTTTGTTTTTCTATTTCTTGTTCTTTTTTCTTTTCCAATCATTGTTTTCAAGCTCCTTTAAAATCATCTTTTTTTTTCTAGAATTATATTTATCTTTTTTTTTCTTCTAATTCCTCTCTTATATTCATTTTCTTTCAAACACCGTCTTTCAAGCTCTTCCAAAATCTTCTCTTGTTCTTTCAGAATTGTTTTTCGTAATTTTAGCACTTTTTTTTTAAAGTAGTTTTCTGAGATTCTCGAGAATTTTCTTATGTTTTTTACCATCATTAAATCTTCGTTTTTTTATTTCCTTTAGAATTTTCCGTTCTAATTACTTATGTTCTTTTCTTCCAACATGTTCTTTCAGTCTTCTCTTTCTTGGTTTTCTTTTCTTTTTAATCGTTGTTTTTCAAGCTCTTTTTGAATTATTTTTTGTTTTTCTAGAAGTTTCTTTAGTTGTTCTTTTTCTTCTAATTTGTCTCTTATATTCTTTTTCTTTCAAACACCGTTTTTGAAGCTCTTACAAAATCTTTTTTTGTTCTTCCAGAATTGTTTCTTGCATTTTAGAAAACCTTTTTTTTCTAAAAGTAGTTTTGCGAGATCTTTTAGAATTTTCGTATGTTTTTAATTATCTTCAAATTTTTGTTTTTCTATTTCTTCTAGAATTTTCCGTTTTAATTGTCATATACTTATTCTCTTGTCTTGCAACATCTTCTTTCGGTCTTCTTTTCTTTCCAATCGTTGTTTTTTAAGCTTCCTTAAAATCATCTTTGGTCATCTAGAATTGTAGAACCTCCTTTAGCTCTTCTTTTTCTTCTAATTTGTCTCTTATATATTTTCTTTTAAACACCGATTTTCAAGTTCTTTCAAAACCCTGTTTTGACCTTTCAGAATTGTTTCTTGCATTTTTACAACCATCTTTTGTTCTTCTTTTTCTTCTAAAAGTAGTTTTTCAAAATCATCCTTTGTTATTTATCTTCGTTTTTCCATTTCTTTCTACTCATCTATTTTTCTTTCTGTTTTCTCTTTCTTGTTCTTTTTTTTTCAATAATTGTTGTTCTTCAAACACATTTTGACTCGTTTTTCCATCTATTCCAAAATCTTCTTTTGTTCTTCCTGAAATGTTTCTTGTATTTGTAGAATTTTCTTTGCTCTTCTTTTACTTCTAAAAGTAGTTTTTCAAGATTTTCCAGAATTATCTTTTGTTTTTCACATCTTTGAGTCTTCGTTTGTCTATTTTTCTTTAAATTTTTTGTTCTAATTGCTCTTTCTTTTTTCTTCCAGCATGTTCTTTCGTCTTTCCATTTCTTGTTCTTTTTTCTTTTCCAATCATTGTTTTTCAAGCTTTTTTAGAATCATCTTTTGTTCTTCTAGAATATTTTTCAGCATTTCTTTTTCTTCTAGTTCGTCTCTTATATGAGAAAACTGTCAAACCATTTCTTTCTACTCATCCATTTTTCTTCCATTATTTTTTTTCGGTTTTCTCTTTCTTGTTGTTCTTCTTTTTCCAATTGTTGTTCTTCAAACACATTTTGACTCGTTTTTCAAGCTATTCCAAAATCTTCTTTTGTTCTTCCAAAATTGTTTCTTGCATTTTTAGAACCTTCTTTGCTCTTCTTTTACTTCTAAAAGTAGTTTTTCAAGATCTTCCAGAATTATCTTTTGTTTTTCACATCTTTGAGTCTTCGTTTGTCATTTTTTGTTCTAATTGCTCTTCCTCTTTTCTTCTAGCATGGTTTTTCGTCTTTCCATTTCTTGTTCTTTTTTCTTTTCTAATCATTGTTTTTCAAGCTCTTTTAAAATCATCTTTTTTCTTTTTTAGAATCTTATTTATCTTTTTTTTTCTTCTAATTCGTCTCTTATATTCATTTTCTTCCAAACACCGTCTTTCAAACTCTTCCAAAATCTTCTCTTGTTCTTTCAGAATTGTTTCTCGCATTTTTAGAACTGTCTTTTGTTCTTCTTCTTTTAAAAGTCGTTTTTCATTATCTTCCACAACTATCTTTTGTTTTTCAAATTTTTTGAGTCTTTGTTTTTTCACTTCCTCTAGAATTGTTTCGAAATTTAGTATCAAGGACATTTGTAAATAGAATTCTGTCAGCAAAAATATTTTTTTCAACTCGATGAAACAATGTTTTAGTGAAAGCATTGCGACTTTCTCTGGGAGGAAGTACCCCACTCACCCTCTTACATAATTCCAGCCCCTCAGACTTTCTCTAAGTATCCACGTGCCAGCCGGAAACACTCTTACTTTCAGTTCCTTATTCCCATCGAAGGTTGTATGTTGCAACTTCAACCGAAAATGATTTAAATACTTTGAGAGATGAACAATAGGACGTGGCCTTTAACACGTATCGACTTTCTTGATTACATCGCATCGTAGTGAAAGTATTAGGTAATCTGGTATTGTAAACAGAACTGGAATCGTTTCACATGACCTAAACGAATCGATTTTACTTTTTTTAATGGGTTGTGGTACCGATTTCGTACCATTGGACTTGAATTTAGCGATTTGAAAAAGAAGGAGAGTGGCCCGATTTGGGGCGACTTTCGCGTATTTATTAAAGCCTTTTTTAAGGTTGGTACGACTGTTTTGACAATAGGTTTCTCGGTTTCTAGATGGGACATTAGACAAGCTTTCGGAATTTCGATTTATTTTTATTATATTTATTTTTGTTTTGTTTTAAAATTTTAAAATAGTAAGCGATTTACAAATCTGTTAAATCGCTAAGCTACGACCTAGATTTTCCCAATTTTTGGTAAAAAAAGTACAATTTTTGACGAGAAATGTCATAAAAGTGTCAAAATTTGAAAAAATTCTCTGAAATTTGCTAAAAAAATGACATTTGTAGACCTTAAATGATGTATTCCACAGTTACCCAATTTTTGGCAAACAACTGATCTAAGAAGTACAATTTAAGAGCTAAAGAAGGTTCTAGAAGAACAAAAGATGATTCTAAAGGAGCTTCAAAAACAACGATTTGAAAAGGAAGAAGATCAAGAAGAAGAAGAAGACTGAAAGAAGATGCTGGAAAAGAAGAGAATGAGTATAAGAAAATCAGAACGGAAACTTCTAGACGAAATTGAAGAACGAAGATTTCAAGACTTTCAATCAAAAGATTTTCAATGAAAAACATAAGAAGATTTTGGAGGATCTCGGAAGACTACTTTTAGAAGAACAGAAAGATTCTAAAAACGCAAAAAACAATTCTGGAAGTACAAAAGAAAATTTGGAACAGCTGAAAAACGGTGTTTTAAAGAAAATGAATATAAGAAACGAATTAGAAGAAAAAAAAAAGATAAATAAGATTCTAGAAAAGAAAAAAGATTATTTTAAAAGAGCTTGAAAAACAATGATTGGAAAAGAAAAAAGAACAAGAAATGGAAATACGAAAGAACATGCTGGAAGAAAAGAAGAAGAGCAATTAAAACAAAAAATTTAAAGAAAAATAAACAAACGAAGACTCAAAGACGTGAAAAACAAAAGATTATCTGGAAGATCTTAAAAAACTACTTTTAGAATTAAAAGAAGAACGAAGAAGGTTCTAAAAATGCAAGAAACAATTCTAGAAGAACAAAAAAAAATTTTGTAAGAGCTTCAAAAGCGGTGTTTGAAAAAAAAAAGAATATAAGAGACAAATTAGAAGAAAAAGAACAACTAAAGAAACTTTTAGAAGAACAAAAGATGATTCGAAAAGAGTTTGAAAAACAACGATTAAAAAGAAAAGAAAACCAAGAAAGAGAAGACTGAAAGAACATGTTGGAAGAAAAGAACATAAGTAATTAGAACGGAAAATTCTAAAAGAAATAAAAAAACGAAGATTTAATGATGGTAATAAACATAAGAAAATTCTATAGAATCTCGAAAAACTACTTAAAAAAAAATGCTAAAATTACGAAAAACAATTCTGAAAGAACAAGAGAAGATTTTGGAAGAGCTTGAAAGACGGTGTTTGAAAGAAAATGTATATAAGAGACGAATTAGAAGAAAAAAATAAGATAAATAAGATTCTAGAAAAGAAAAAAAATGATTATTGGAAGAGAAAAAAGAACAAGAAATGGAAAGGCGAAAGAACATGCTGGAAGAAAAGAGGAAGAGCCATTAGAACAAAAAATTTAAAGAAAAATAGACAAACGAAGACTCAAACATGTGAAAAACAAAAGATAATTCTGGAAGATCTTAAAAAACTACTTTTAGAAGTAAAAGAAGAGCAAAGAAGGTTCTAAAAATGCAAGAAACAATTCTGGAAGAACAAAAAAAGATTTTGGAATAGCTTGAAAAACGAGTCAAAATGTGTTTGAAGAACAACAATTGGAAAAAGAAAAAGAACAAGAAAGGGGAAACTGAAAGAAAAATTGATGAGTAGAAAGAAATGGAAAAAACGAAGATAAATAACAAAGGATGATTTTGAAAAACTACTTTTTGAAGAAAAAGAAGAACAAGAGATGGTTGTAAAAATGCAAAAAACAATTTTTAAGAGACAAATTAGAAGAAAAAGAAGAGCTAAAGAAGATTCTAGAATTCTGGATGACCAAAGATGATTTTAAGGAAGCTTAAAAAACAACGATTGGAAAGGAAAGAAGACCGAAAGAAGATGTTGCAAGAGAAAAGAATAAGTATATGACAATTAAAACGGAAAATTGTAGAAGAAATAGAAAAACAAAAATTTGAAGATGATTAAAAACATAAGAAAATTCTGAAAGATCTCGCAAAACTACTTTTAGAAAAAAAAAAAGATTTTCTAAAATGCGAGAAACAATTCTGGAAGAACAAACAAAGATTTTGTAAAAGCTTCAAAAACGGTGTTTGAAAGAAAAAGAATATAAGAGACAAATTAGAAGAAGAAAAAAACAACTAAAGAAACTTCTAGAAGAACAAAAAATGATTCGAAAAGAGCGTGAAAAACAACGATTAAAAAGAAAAGAAAACCAAGAAAGAGAAGACTGAAAGAACATGTTGGAAGAAAAGAACATAAGTAATTAGAACGGAAAATTCTAAAAGAAATAAAAAAACGAAGATTTAATGATGGTAAAAAACATAAGAAAATTCTCAAGAATCTCGGAAAATTACTTAAAAAAAAAGGTGCTAAAATTACGAAAAACAATTCTGAAAGAACAAGAGAAGATTTTGGAAGAGCTTGAAAGACGGTGTTTGGAAGAAAATGAATATAAGAGACGAATTAGAAGGAAAAAAAAGATAAATAAGATTCTAGAAAAGAAAAAAGATGATTTTAAAAGAGCTTGAAAAACAACGATTGGAAAAGAAAAAAGAACAAGAAATAGAAAGACGAAAGAAGATGCTGGAAGAAAAGAGGAAGAGCAATTAGAACAAAAAATTTAAAGAAACATAGACAAACGAAGACTCAAAAATGTGAAAAACAAAAGATAATTTTGGAAGATTTTAAAAAACTACTTTTAGAAGTAAAAGAAGAACAAAGAAGGTTCTAAAAATGCAAGAAACAATTCTGGAAGAAGAAAAAAAGATTTTGGAAGAGCTTGAAAAACGAGTAAAAATGTGCTTGAAGAACAACAATTGAAAAAAGAAAAAGAACAAGAAAGAGAAAACGGAAAGAAAAATGGATGAGTAGAAAGAAATGGAAAAAACGAAGATAAATAACAAAAGATGATTTTGAAAAACTACTTTTAGAAGAAAAAGAAGAACAAGAGATGGTTGTAAAAATGCAAAAAACAATTTTTAAGAGACAAATTAGAAGAAAAAGAAGAGCTAAAGAAGATTCTAGAATTCTGGATGACCAAAGATGATTTTAAGGAAACTTAAAAAACAACAATTGGAAAGGAAAGAAGACCGAAAGAAGATGTTGCAAGAGAAAAGAATAAGTATATGACAATTAAAACGGAAAATTGTAGAAGAAATAGAAAAACAAAAATTTGAAGATGATTAAAAACATAAGAAAATTCTGAAAGATCTCGCAAAACTACTTTTAGAAAAAAAAAAAGATTTTCTAAAATGCGAGAAACAATTCTGGAAGAACAAACAAAGATTTTGTAAAAGCTTCAAAAACGGTGTTTGAAAGAAAAAGAATATAAGAGACAAATTAGAAGAAAAAGAATAACAAAAAAAGATTCTAGGAGAACAAAAGATTATACTAAAGGAACTTAAAGGAAAACAACGATTTGGAAGGAAAGAAAAAGAAGACCGAAAGGTGATGCTGGAAGAGGAGAAGATGAGTATAAGGAAATTAGAGCGAACTGGGGTACTTTTCCTTCCAAAAGATTGTTTCATTGACTTGAAAAAAAAAATTTTTGGTGCTACAATTCTATTTACAATTGTCCTTGATTCAGTTCTTGTGAACTCACCTCGATTTTGCTTAATTGAATCAACTAAAACAAGGACAACTCTCTAAAACATGTCCTTTCTTAATGCAATTATAGCATTACTCAATAGATTTTGACTACAATTGCTTCCAATTAGCATAGATTTCGTATTACAACATCTATAAAAGAAGAATAGATTGCCGAAAAAATAATTACGTAAAATCTTCACAATCTTTAATAAAAAAATAATTACAAAAATATATACAATTTTTACAAAATCTGAATAGTAAATTTGCCTTCAGTGAGTGTCAAAATATCTTCTTTATGTAGGACGTAATTGAGGTTTACAATGGAAAATTCTAGAGGAAATGGAAAAACGAAGATCCAAAAATGATGAAAAATAAGAAAATTTTGGAAAACTACTTTAAGAAGAAAAAAAGATGTTTTAATAATGCAAAAACAATTCTGAAAGAACAAAAAAAATTTTGGAAGATTTTAAAAAACGCTGTTTGAAAGAAAAAGAATACAAAAGACGAATTAGAAGCAAAAGAGAAGCTAGAGAAGTTTCTAGAGGAACAAAAGACAATTTTAAATGAGCTTGGAAAACAATTGAAGAGGATAGAAGAACAAGAAGAAAAAATCGGAATATGAGGCTGAAAGAGAAGAGGAAGAGTACAAGGAAATTACAACGGAAAATTTTAGAAAAAATGGAGAAACGAATATTCAAAGATGTGAAAAACAAAACATAATTTTGGAAGAACTTGAAAAACTACTTTTAGGAGAAAAAGAAGAAGAAAAGGAGGCTTTAAAAATGTAAGAAACAATTGTGGAAGATCAAAGAAGATTTTGGAATAGCTTGGAAGATGGCGTTTGGATTAAAAGAATATGAGAGACTAAAGAAGGGCTAAAGAAGGTTCTAGAAAAACAAAAGACGATTCTAAATGAGCTTAAAAAATAACGATTCAACAGGAAAGAACAAGAAAATTCAAATTAAAATTTTCACAATCTTTAATAAAAAAATAATTACAAAAATATATACAATTTATACAAAATCTGACTAGTAAATTTGAATACCCCAATCTTCCTTGATCATATCAGCTCCTTTTTCTCCAATCATAATCGTCGGAGCATTCGTATTCCCACTTACAATCTTCGGCATAATTGAAGCATCAATCACTCGTAAATTTCTGACCCCATAAACCCTCAATCTGGGGTCAACAACAGCATCGGGATCAGTTTTGGGTCCCATTTTAGCCGTTGAAGTCGGATGATAAATCGTGAAAGTAAAATGGCGGAGCGAACACTCCCAATACTCGTCTGAATCAAAATCGTATTGACGACACTTTGGAAATGGGATTTTATGGGGTCGGGAATTAAATCTCTGAAAAGATTGGGTATTTGAGATGTTTAAAGCAATCCTGATACCTTCAGTGAGTGTCAAAATATCTTCTTTATGTGTGAAGTAGTTAGGGTTTATATCGGGGTATATATTGGGGTCTTTCGATTTTAACCGGATCCAACCTGTACTTTTTGGCCGGAGTAAAAGTGGTAGGATTGTCCAAGTCTCTGCGTTTTTTAACGGTTTATAAACTGTGTTATAGACACTATCTCTGAGTCCTGTTATTTTTTTGACTTGTTCTCCATCGGAATTGATACTTGATGGGGCAAAATGGAATTGGATATCAGGCCAAGTTCCAGATTTTGGGGCATATTTCGTATTTACAAAAGCAAGTCCTTCAACACCTCCAAGTGATGTCATTGGACCTCTTTCATTAACAATATATTCCATTGCAACAGCAAAAGTTTGGTAACGTGTTTTGGTAAATGTAATGGGGTCGTCGATTACAAAAGTGAGTCCTCCAAGTCCAATATGATCTTGAAGGTTATAACCGACTTTAAGATCTGATATCACTGGGATTTTAAAAGATTCCAAATGGGTTTTTTCACCAATTCCTGATAACATCAGAAGGTGAGGACTACCAATTGCTCCAGCTGATAGGATAACTTCTCGACGAGCTCGAACTGTTTGGGGTCGGTTATTTCGTGTGAATTTGACCCCATATGCAGTTTTGGTTTTGGGATCAATCATTACTTTTGTTGCTTGGGAATACATCGCAATGTGAAGATTCTGACGGGCACGAACAGGTCGTAAAAAGGCTTTTGCAGTAGAACAACGGGAACCTCTTCGAATAGTCCCTTGGGATAACATAAAACCTGTTTGTTTAGCACCGTTTAAATCCCGAACTTCATAACCAAGTTCTCTTCCAGCTTGGAGAAAAGCAATAGACAAGGGAGTCCTCCATGGTGATTCCTGTACTGTCAAATAACCACCAGTACCATGATATTTTGTTTTAGCTAAATACGGATTTCTGTTATCTTCTGATTTGATAAAATACGGAAGAACATCTTTATATGACCATCCTGGGTTTCCTAAATCCTCCCATTGGTCATAATCATGCCGATTACCTCGGATATAAATCATTGCGTTTAGCACACTTGAACCTCCAAGTACCTAAAATTAGGGATAAAATTTCTGGTTGAGGCATTTTTTGGGGGGTAGTTACCTTTCCTCTAGGCCAGTTACACCGATCACCAATCATAGCAAGACAGTAGGGGGAGTCACCAGGTGGGGAGGTTTGGTACATCCAATCAAATTGACTCATTTGGGTGTAGCCACTAAGGGCAGGAATGTCGGAGATTTCGTTTTCGTCGCCACCGGCTTCAAGGAGGAGGACAGTCCAATTGGAGATTTCGGAGAGACGGGAAGCCACAACTGCCCCAGCTGAGCCGCCTCCAACCACGATAAAGTCGTATTCAGGTCTGACCTAAAAAAATGGTTGAAAATTACGATTGGGGAGAAAAGAAGAACAAGAAAAAGAAGAAGAATTTGAGAAACGACGGCTAGATGAAAAAGAAGAGCTAAAGAAAGTTCTAGAAAAACAAAAGACGATTCTAGAGGAAGTTGAAAGACAATGATTGAAAAGAAAAGAAGAACAAGAAAAAGAAGAAGAAAAGGAGGTTATGATATAAAGATATGAGCAATGACAATTAAAAGAAAAAAAAAAAGAATTTGAAAACGACGATTAGAAGAGAAAAAAGGCGCTATAGAAAGTTCTAGAAGAACAAAAGAAGCTTGAGTAACAACGATTGGGAAGAAAAGAAGTGAAAGAAAAAGAAGGGAGGAATAAAAAAAATTTTTGGAAGAAGCTGAAAGACGTCGATTAGAAAATAAAAAAATAACAAAAGAAGTTTCTGGAAATGCTAGAAATAATTCTAGAAGAAAGAAGTTTAAAAAAAAGAATAATGAGAAGAGTCAACTTAAAGAAAAAGAAGAATTTGAGAAAAGGCTATTAGAAAAGAAAAAGAAAAGGTAAAAAAAATTCTAGAAGGACAAAAGACGATTCTAAAGAAAAACAAAAATTGGAACGGAAAGAACAACAAGAAAAGAAGACCGAAAGACGATGCTGGAAGAGAAGAAGAAGAGATGGGAAATGGAAAAACAAAGACTCAAAGATGTGGAAAACAAAAGATGATTTTGGAAGATTTTGAAAAACTACTTTTAGAAGAAAAAGAAGAACAAAAGGAAGTTCTAAAAAGCAAAAAACTAAATATAAGCGACGAATTAGAAGAGAAAGAATAGCTTAAGAAGGTTCTAGATGAACAAAAAATGATTCTAAAAGAGCTTGAAAGGAAAGGAAAGGAAAGGAAAACAAGAAAAGAAGGATCGAAAGAAGATGTTGAAAGAAAAGATAATGAGTATAAGAAAATAACAGCGTAATATTCTGGAGGAAATGGAAAAACAATGACTTAAAGATGATGAAGAACATAAAAATATTCGTAAAAATTTTGAAAAACTTTCAAGAAAAAAGAAAAAATAACAAAACACGGTTTTAAAAATCCAAGAAACAATTAGAACAAAAGAAGATTTTAGAAGAGCTTAAAAAACAGTGCTTGAAAGAAAATGAATATAAGAAACGAATTAAAAGAAAAAGAAGAACTAAAGAAGGTTGTAGAAGAAGAAGAGATGATTCTTGAAGATGATGATTGAAAAAAATGATTGGAAAGGAAAGAAGAACAAGGAAAAGAAGAACGAAAGAAGATGCTGGAAGAGAAGAGGAAAAGTTAAAGAAAATTAGAACGGAAAATTGTAGACGAAATAGAAAAACGAAGACTTAATGATGTGAAAAATAAAAGACAATTCTGGAAGATCTTGAAAAACTACTTTTAGAAGGAAAAAAATAAAAAAAAATTCTAAAAATAAAAAAAAACAATTTTAAGAGAAAAGAGGTTTTTGAAAGAGACAATAGAATAGAATAAAGAAAGAAAGAAATTAGAACGGAAAATTTTAGAGGAAATGGAAAATCGACGATTCAAAGATAACAAAAAACATAAAAATTGTAGAAGATTTTGGAAAACTTTTTTTGAACAAAAAGAAGAACAAAAGAAGGTTCTAAAAATGCAAGAAACAATTCTAAAAGAAGGATAAAGGATTTTAAAAAAGTTTGATAAACGGTGTTCGAAAGAAAAAGAATATAAAAGACGAATTAGAAAAAAAGAAGAGTTAAAGAATGTTCTAGAAGTATAAGAGACGGTTCAAAAGGAACTTGAAAAACAATAAGTGGAAAGGAAAGAAGAAAAAGAAGGCCGAAAGAAGATGCTGATGGAGAAGAGAATGAGTGTAAGGAAATTATTACGGAAAATTTTAGAGGAAATGAAAAAACGAAGATTTGGAGATTATGAAAAACATAGGAAAATTATAATTTCAAAAGAAAAAGAACAAAAGAATGTGCAGAAATTTAAGAAACAATTCTGGAAGAATTGAAAGACGTCATTTAAAAGATAAGGAAAATCAAAAGAAAGTTTTGGAAGATTTTGAATAATGGCATTTGGAAGAAAAAGAATGAGAGACGACAGTTAAAAGAAAAAGAAGACCGAAAGAAGGTCTTAGAAGAATAAAAGATGATTCTAAAGAAAAATTAAAGATGAAAAGGGATTGAAAAACAACGATTTGAAAAAAAGAAAAACCAAAGAATATGCTGGAAGAGATTTGGAAGAGTTTAAAGAAGAAAAATAAGAAGACCAACAACTACAAATAAAAGTAAAGCAAACGAAACTTTTAGAAATCATAATCCAACACAGTTTTTATGTTTTTAATGTTTTAAAATTTGGCTCTCATTGTTAAAATTTTGATTTTGAAAAATTTCTCAATAAATTCTAAATCATTTTTCGGTTTTTTTGGATTGTTTTCCGTATTTGTGTGAACGCAAATGACGTACATGTCTGACATTGACTGGATGCGATTCCGGGTCTATTGAGACATATCGCATAAAAGCAAGTCCGGCTGCAAAAATGGGCACTAGTCCAATAATGGCCAACGGATTTCCGGTCAAAGTCCCAGCAAAGTGGGCCACTTGTCCAATCGTTGCTAGCATAGACATCTCCAAAACTCACATCCACATTCCCATATTGACCTCCTGGTTTAGAATTTTCGGAGTGTAATTCCGAAACGAGACTTTCTTCGCCTGGAATTTGAGAATCTCAAGATTCCCACAAACACAAGTCTTGATTTGAAGATTGTTTCTCAAGTAGTCGTTTTGCGCGTCTTTGTGTTTTTCATTAGGTGATGTGTTGTAGAAGTTTTCGCGAGGTTTCTTTTCGCGAAAATCCGTCAAAAATTTTTCTTTGGTCTTGCCACTTTTGTGTTTTTTTGGAAATGGGTCAGGTTTTCCCATTTCCTTAGCTAGCGGTTGGTAGAACCTGAAATTGTAGTTATTTAGTAATTGGTAATTAGAGTTGCGAAATTGCGCGAATTGGGACAGAACATGTAATTTCTACGGGGCCTTAATTAGTCACAATTTTTCAAAATTGACCAAATCTTAGTGCTTTCACTGGTTTATACAATTTTAACCGAAGAAATGTAATAAGAGTGCTTTCACTTGATCTTCATTTGCATTATTACGAATCATTTTTGTTGTTAATAAAAAATCAGAAATTTCAAAAAAAAACCGGTACCTTATTTTGAAAAAAACTCAAAATTGTAGCCATCTTGTCCCAGTTAAGTTAAACAAACCAAAAAATTAATCCACTGCACTCACACTGACACTAGCTTAGTAACGTTCTTCTCTGTTATGGATCTCAGTAATCTGTGAAATGTGCATGGGACAAGATCGGGTGAAATCGTCTTTCTTCGTTAAGTACCATCGATAAAAATGAAAGCTCTGTTCTTATTTTTTATATGCTTTCACATTATCTAATTATAATAGAAGCGACTCGAAAGAATTTGGCAGATTACATAAACCGATAAAACATTGGACCGTTTTAAGATCCTTGAGGGACACATTTTTTTCAAAAAAAATTGTGCCATAATTGTATAAATGACAATAATAGCAACCAAGGTCAATGTACAATGTTAATAAACTGGTACTTCCTTTCTCAGAGCAAAAGAGTGAAAGTAATCCCATGATTTTGTATTTTTATTGATGGGTTTTTGGGTTTTCTATACGGAAAAGTGAAAATTGAAAGGTCAAAAAGGTGCAAATTACGTCATTGTTTTATTTCCGTGTTTTAGCCGAAAACTGGTAACAAAATGGAGTTTTAACATTTCAAAAAAAAAACATTAAAAACACTACTGAGAAACTTGTGAAGTAATTAAAACCCAACAAAACATTTGTAGAAATCGCTAATAAAATTTCAAAAGGTCACACATGACACAGTTTTGTCATAAATTCCTATAATTAGTTGAATTGATGTCAATTAATTACAATTGGAGGTGGTTTAAGTGAAATTTGGTTGGACATTTTTAAACGTACTTGCATTTCACTACGACTCTTCTAAAAAAGGACCCAAAAGAAACTTTCAACTTTCTTCTAAAAAAATTTATTTAATATAAAATAACAATATAAATTATCTAATGAACAAAATAATTGACTAAATTGTGACATTTTGGCACGTCTTAAAGACCGGTGAGATGTCTCTTCTTCTTCTGGTACTCTCCTTTCTCTCTGATCATAATCGTTAGGGCATTATTACTGGCATTTGTGACTCTATTATTACTCTTAGTCTTGCCATTCCATACACTCTTAATTCTGGATCAACAACAGATCAAGGATCATCAGAAGATCCCATTTTGGCAGTACATGAATAATGACAGATTGAGAGACTGTACTGCTTGTACAATCCCAGTACTTATCTGAAAAGAGCTGGAGATGCTTGCAATTCGGGAGAGGTTTCGTATTTCAAGTTTTATAGCTTCAGTTGAAGAAAAGCAACAGCTGCTTTGGCTCCTTCTCGAAGTACCCAAACGTCGTGGAGATTTGTGAGTTTGGTTAAAGGAGAAGGTAATCAAGAGGATCTTTCGAGTGAAATTTCAACTCACTTTGGCATTTTGGCCGGAGTAACATTGGAAAAAGAGCGAAAGTGTCTTTGTAGTTAATTTCAGAGAAGTAGTCGAAGACCAATACTCGAGGTTAAGAGACCGTCTTCTTTGATGGCGGAGCGGAGAGCTGTGTTGAAGTTAACGAGACGGTTTGATTGAAGGATTAACCAAGAAGGTTATACCACTAACAGAAATGTGGTCTTGGAGGTTTTGACGTACGCCTGGTGAGTAATGTGTGGATTTCTCTTTCTTGGAGAAGATCAGCAGGACCAACTTTACTTAGCATTAGTAGCTGAGCGGAGTTAATTGTACCAGCTGAGAGGATAACTTCTTCTTGTGAGAGGACTACTTGTTTTTTGCCGTTTTTAATGAATTCAACTCCGTAAGCATGGCGAGATTTTGGATCAACCAGATCTTTGATCACGTGTGACCATAGCGAAATATGGAGGTTTTTTCGAAGCCTAATTGGTCGTAGAAAAGCCTTAGTGGTAATATACCTCGTACCATGTCTTATTGTGAATTGGAAAAATGCAAAATTTGTTGGTTTTTCGTCATTTATGTCGTAACTTATTTCTTGACCAGCTTGGGGGAAAGCAACACCAAGTGGAATAGAGTAAGGACTGTTTTCAACTGTTTTTGGGATTTCTCTGGTCTTCATTTTAAAGGAACTCAGAAAGAACTTCTTTGTAATACCATCCAGAATTACCTTGATGCACCCAATGGTCGAAATGACATTGATTTCCACGAACATAGAATATAGTGTCTAGGATTCTTGATTTACCAATGAATTTACTTTTTAGATCTGTTCTAGATCATTGCTTGACATAGTTTTGTCTCGTAAATTTTTTATAATTATTTGAATTAATGTTAATTACAGTTGAAGATAGTTTAAGTGAAATTTTAAGTGACTCTTCTAAAAAAAGGACAAAAAGAAACTTTTTTCTTTAAAAGAATTTATTTAATAGAAAATAACAATATAAATTATCTAATGAGCAAAAAAAATGACTAAATTGTGACATTTTGACACGTCTTAAAGACCGGTGAGATGTTTCTTCTTCTTCTAGTACTCTTCTTTCTTCTGCTTCTTTTTCTCTGATCATAATCGTTAGGGCATTTCATACACTCTTAATTCTGGATCAACAACAGACGAAGGATCATCAGAAGATCCCATTTTTGCAGTACATGAATAATGGTAGATTGAGAAAGTGTACTGCTTGCACAATCCCAGTACTTATCTGAAAAGATCTGGAGATGCTTGCAATTCGGGAGAGGTTTCATATTTCGAGTTTTATAGCTTCAGTTTGGGCAAAAGCAACAGCTGCTTTGGCTCCTTCTTGAAGTACCCAAACGTCGTGGAGATTTGTGAGTTTGGTTAAAGGAGAAGGTAATCAAGAGGATCTTTCGAGTGAAATTTCAACTCGCTTCGGCTTTTTGGCCGGAGTAACATTGGAAAAACAGCGAAAGTGTCTTTGTAGTTGATTTCAGAGAAGTACTCGAAGACCAATACTCGAGGTTAAGAGACCGGCTTCTTTGATGGCGTAGCGGAGAGCCGTGTTGAAGTTAACGTGCCGGTTTGATTGAAGGATCAACCAAGAAGGTTAGACCGCCGACAGCAATGTGGTCTTGAAGGTTTTGGCCGACTCCTGGTGAGTCATGTATGACGTTAATTCCTTTTTCTTAGAGATCAGCAGTACCAACTTTACGTAGCATTGGTAGCTGAGCGGAGTTGATTGTACCAGCTAAGAAGACAACTTCTTCTTGTGAGAGGACTACTTGTTTTTTGTCGTTTTTCATGAATTTCAACTTCGTAAGCATGGCGAGATTTTGGATCAATCGAATCTTTAATCACGTGCGACTACAGCGAGATATGGAGGTTTTTTCGAAGCGTAATTGGTGGTAGAAAAGCCTTAGTGGTACTACATCTCGTGCCACGTCTCATTGTAAATCGGAAAAATGCAAAACTTGTTTGTTTTTTATCATTTATGCCGTAACTCATTCCTTGACCAGCTTGGAGGAAAGCAGCACTAAGTAGAATTGAGTAGGGGCTGTTTTGAACTGTTTTTGGGATTCCTCTGGTCTTCATTTTAAAGGAACTCAGAAAGAACTTCTTTGTAATACTATCCAGAATTACTTTGATGCATCCAATGGTCGAAACGACATCGATTTCCACGAACATACAATATAGTATCTAGGATTCTTGATTTACCAAAGAATTTACCGATTAGATCTGTTCTAGATCATTGCTTGAAATAGTTTTGTCTCAAATTTTTATAATTATTTGAATTGATGTCAATTATAGTTGAAGATACTTTAAGTGAAGTTTGATTCTACATTTTTAAAGATATTTGCATTTTACTACGACTCTTCTTAAAAAAAAAGGACAAGAAGAAACTTTCTTCTTTAAAAAAAAAATATTTAATATAAAATAACAATATAAATTATCTAATGAGCAAAAAAATGACTAAATTGTGACATTTTGACACGTCTTAAAGACGGGTGAGATGTCTCTTCTTCTTCAGGTACTCTCCTTTCTCTCTGATCATAATCGTTAGGGCATTATTACTGCCATTTGTGACTCTATTATTACTCTAAGTCTTGCCATTCCATACACCCTTAATTCTGGATCAACAACAGATCAAGGATCATCAGAAGATCCCATTTTGGCAGTACATGAATAATGACAGATTGAGAGACTGTACTGCTTGTACAATCCCAGTACTTATCTGAAAAGAGCTGGAGATGCTTGCAATTCGGGAGAGGTTTCATATTTCGAGTTTTATAGCTTCAGTTTGGGCAAAAGCAACAGCTGCTTTGGTTCCTTCTCGATGTACCTAAACGTTGTGGAGATCTGTGAGTTTGGTTGAAAGAGAAGGTAATCAAGAGGATGTTTCGAGTGGAATTTCAACACGCTTCGGCTTTTTGGCCGGAGTAACATTCGAAAAACAGCGAAAGTGTCTTTGCAGTTGATTTCAGAGAAGTACTCGAAGACCAATACTCGAGGTTAGGAGACCGTTTTCTTTGATGAAGTTAACGAGATGGTTTGATTGAAGGATTAACCAAGAAGGTTATACCACCAACAGAAATGTGGTCTTGGAGGTTTTGACATACTCCTGGTGAGTAATGTGTGGATTCCTTTTTCTTAGAGAAGATCAGCAGCACCAACTTTACTTAGCATTAGTAGCTGAGCGAAGTTGATTGTACCAGCTAAGAGGATAACTTCTTCTTGTGAGAGGACTACTTGTTTTTTGCCGTTTTTCATGAATTTCAACTTCGTAAGGATGGCAAGATTTTGGATCAATCGAATCTTTGATCACGTGCGACTATAGCGAGATATGGAGGTTTTTTCGAAGCGTAATTGGTCGTAGAAAAGCCTTAGCGGTACTACATCTCGTGCCACGTCTCATTGTAAATCGGAAAAATGCAAAACTTGTTTGTTTTTTATCATTTATGCCGTAACTCATTCCTTGACCAGCTTGGAGGAAAGCAACACTAAGTGGAATTGAGTAGGGGCTGTTTTGAACTGTTTTTGGGATTCCTCTGGTCTTCATTTTAAAGGAACTCAGAAAGAACTTCTTTGTAATACTATCCAGAATTACCTTGATGTACCCAATGGTCGAAATGACATTGATTTCCACGAACATAGAATGTAGTGTCTAGGATTTTTGATTTACCAAAGAATTTACCATTTAGATCTGTTCTAGATCTTTGCTCGACATAGTTTTGTCTCAAATTTTTATAATTATTTGAATTGATGTTAATTACAGTTAGAGATAGTTTAAGTGAAATTTTATGTGACTCTTCTAAAAAAAGGACAAAAAGAAATTTTTTTCTTTAAAATTCTGCATCAACAACAGATCAAGGATCATCAGAAGATCCCATTTTGGCAGTACATGAATAATGACAGATTGAGAGACTGTACTGCTTGTACAATCCCAGTACTTATCTGAAAAGAGCTGGAGATGCTTGCAATTCGGGAGAGGTTTCGTATTTCGTGTTTTATAGCTTCAGTTTGGGCAAAAGCAACAGCTGCTTTGGCTCCTTCTCGATGTACCTAAACGTTGTGGAGATCTGTGAGTTTGGTTGAAAGAGAAGGTAATTAAGAGGATGTTTCGAGTGGAATTTCAACACGCTTCGGCTTTTTGGCCGGAGTAACATTCGAAAAACAGCGAAAGTGTCTTTGTAGTTGATTTCAGAGAAGTACTCGAAGACCAATACTCGAGGTTAGGAGACCGTCTTCTTTGATGACGGAGCGGAGAGCTGTGTTGAAGTTAACGAGACGGTTTGATTGAAGGATCAACCAAGAAGGTTACACCACCAACAGAAATGTGGTCTTGGAGGTTTTGACATACTCCTGGTGAGTAATGTGTGGATTCCTTTTTCTTGGAGAAGATCAGCAGGACCAACTTTACTTAGCATTAGTAGCTGAGCGGAGTTGATTGTACCAGCTAAGAGGATAACTTCTTCTTGTGAGAGGACTACTTGTTTTTTGCCATTTTTAATGAATTCAACTCCGTAAGCATGGCGAGATTTTGGATTAATCAAATCTTTGGTCACGTGTGACCATAGCGAGATATGGAGGTTTTTTCGAAGCCTAATTGGTCGTAGAAAAGCCTTAGTTGTAATATACCCCGTACCATGTCTTATTGTGAATTGGAAAAATGCAAAATTTGTTGGTTTTTTGACCAGCTTGGAGGAAAGCAACACTAAGTGGAATTGAGTTGGGACTGTTTTGAACTGTTTTTGGGATTTTTCTGGTCTTCATTTTAAAGGAACTCAGAAAGAACTTCTTTGTAATACCATCCAGAATTACCTTGATGCACTCAATGGTCGAAATGACATTGATTTCCACGAAGATAGAATATAGTATCTAGGATTCTTGATTTACCAAGGAATTTACTCTTTAGATCTGTTCTAGATCATTGCTTGACATAGTTTTGTCTCAAATTTTTATAATTATTTGAATTGATGTCAATTACAGTTGAAGATACTTTAAGTGAAATTTGATTCTACATTTTTAAAGATATTTGCATTTTACTACGACTCTTTTTAAAAAAAGGACAAAAACCAACTTTTTTCTTTAAAAAAAATTTATTTAATATAAAATAACAATATAAATTATCTAATGAGCAAAAAAATGACTAAATTGTGACATTTTGACACGTCTTAAAGACCGGTGAGATGTCTCTTCTTCTTCTGGTACTCGGTTGTAACCAGTAGTACTTAACTAGATCTGCTCCTTTCTCTCCAATCATAATCGTTGGGGCATTAATATTGCCATTTGTGACAGTTGGCATAATTGAAGCATCTATCACTCTAAGTCCTGCAACTCCATACACTCTTAATTCTGGATCAACCACAGACCAGGGATCATCAGAAGATCCCATTTTTGCAGTACATGAATAATGGTAAATCGAGAGAGTGTACTGTTTCACAGCACAGTCCCAGTATTCATCTGTAAAAAGCGGGAGATGCTTGCAATTCGGAAGAGGTTTGGAGTAGAACCTTGTCCCGAATCGTTTCATAGCTTCAGTTTGGGCAAAGGCAACAGCTGCTTTGGCACCTTCTCGTAGTACCCAAACATCGTGGAGATCTGTGAGGTAGTTTGGTTGAAGGAGAGGGTAATCAAGAGGATCTTTTGACCGGAGTTTTAACTCGCCGCGGCTTTTCGGCCGGAGTAACATTGGGAAGACAGCAAAAGTGTCTTTGTAGTTGATTTCGGAAAAGTACTCGTGGTAGAATTCATCTGTGAGGCCATGAGCGTTCTTAACTTGAGTTCCACCATCTGCTGGTGTTGATGTTGATGTTATCATGAATTCAATATCAGGCCAGTCATCACTCTGATTTGTGTATTTCGTCGGGATGAAACCGACTGCTTCAAGACCGATACTCGAGGTTAAGGGACCGTCTTCTTTGATGGCGTAGCGGAGAGCTGTGTTGAGGTTAACAAGTCGGTTTACGAGAAGACTGATTGGAGGATCAACCAAGAAGGTTAGACCGCCGACAGCAATGTGGTCTTGAAGGTTTTGGCCGACTCCTGGTGAGTCATGTATGACGTTAATTCCTTTTTCTTGGAGATGATCAGCAGGACCAACTCCACTTAGCATTAGTAACTGAGGTGAGTTGATTGCACCAGCTGAGAGGATAACTTCTTTTCGTGCAAGGACTACTTGTTTTTTGCCGTTTTTAATAAATTCAACTCCATAAGCACGGCGTGATTTTGGATCAATTAAAACTTTGGTCACGTGTGACCATAACGAGATATGGAGGTTTTTCCGAAGTCTAATTGGTCGGAGAAAAGCTTTTGCTGTACTACATCTCGTGCCACGTCTCATTGTGAATTGAAAAAAGGCAAAACCTGTTTGTTTTTCACCATTGATGTCACGTATGTCGTAACCCATTTCTTGACCGGCTTGGAGGAAAGCAACACCAAGTGGAGTTGAGTAGGGACTGTCTTGAACTGTTTGGTAACCACCAGTTGCATGGTATTTTGTACGTGCAAGATATGGGTTTCTCTGGTCTTGACTTTTGAGGAAGTAAGGAAGTACTTCTTCGTATGACCATCCTGGATTTCCTTGATGGACCCAATGGTCGAAATCACGTCGATTTCCACGGACATACAACATCGTATTGAGGACACTTGAACCACCAAGGACTTTACCACGTGTCCAACTTGATCTGTTTTCAATCATTGCTTGGCAAGCTTCTGTTTGAGGCTCAGTCCTAAGAAGAAAAAACAGTTATTTAGTAACCAACAAGAGTTGGTAACACTTACTTATAACCCCAATCAAGTTTACTTTTATGTAAGTAAAGACTGAGGATTGGAACATCTGAAATTTCAGTTTCATGACCTCCAGCTTCAAGTAGAAGTACTTTCCAATTTGGTATTTCTGATAACCGGTTGGCAAGAACAGATCCTGCTGATCCACCACCAACAATTACGAAATCATATTCTTTATCTACAATTTTACGATCTACTGGCCGATTCTCAGGATCAAATTGGTCGTAATGGAAGTAGGCTAAAGCAGCAAGAAGGAATGGCAAAATAGCGATTTTTCCAGCACCGATAATTCCAACTCCAAGTTTGATGGATGACAAAACAGTTGGTAGAAGTATTGCCATTGTGTCAAGATCATTGCTTTAATCTGAAAGTGAAAATTTCGAGTTACGTTCACTTGGGATTTTTCAGCCTGAAATCTGGTTAGTGCACCTGAGGGAAAGTCCGATTTTTGACCAGTTGTGCAATAGAATATTTTGATTGTGTTGTAAGAGTTAATGATGGGTTTTTCAAGGTTAACATTTCTCTTAAATCTCTAAATTTTTATTGCGTAAGGAGGAAGAAAGTGAGGATTTACGTGACATTTGAAAGAATTGATTCTTAAAATCTGTAACAATTATGACATTATTATCCTTTCAAGTGGAAAGTAACAATTTTCGTAATGAGACGAGTGTTATATGTGTTTATATAAGAGGCTAAAGCTAAATTTTAGTGGTTATGTAAAATTCTGCTGATTAAACTGCAAGTTTTGAAATTTTATACGACTCCAAACAAGTTTTTCTCTCTCTTTCTTATGTTTATTCATTTTTCACGCTTTTGTAAACAGACTTATTAAATTTGAAATAATTGTAGTAACTTTTACTCGAGAGAATTCATGAATGACAATCACACGCATTTCCTAGAATATTTTCAAAATTTTAGGATTATTTTCTAGGTTGTTTGAAGAAGAAATTTATAAAATATAACGTGAAAGTTGATTACAAAATTTGTTTTAGGATGTGTTGTGTCTGCTTTATTCAACTGGGACAGTCCGAATTTTAACCGGTGCCTCAGGGTCTTGATAGTTGTCCAAATGTAGATCAGTAGATTTAGACATTTTTGGCAAAATTTCGCTTTAATTAGTTTTACTTGTGCTGAAAATTTATTTAAATTTGTTTTCTCGAATTTGTGTCTCTGGGAAATATACAGAGAGAGCTAAAAAATCGCAATTTGGGTCGGTGATGATCAGAGAGTAGCGTAACTGTAGACACATGACAGCCAGTTTGAAACTTGTAGTCAAATCTTGATTTGCTGATACTTTTTGAATTAAAAAAGTTTAAAATACTCAAAATAATATTTTGATAACTAATTTTAATGAACGCTCGATACGTTTGTAGCAATTTTTAGACACTTCTGAAGTTGCTGAAATTTTAACTACAATCTGAAAATTACGCAGCTGTGTCTAATGTACCGTCCAAAATCTACAGGATTTCTAAATGTGTCTAAAGTCTCTCCTAAAAATTGTATCCTACCTCAATTAACATTTTTTTTTAATTACTAAATTGAAAAACAATTTTTTCGAGCAATTGAAGCAATTTCTACATTTCTAAAAATCTTCAACATATGCTTATATTTGAAAATGTCGTAGAAGTGTCTAAAAACTCGCCCAAAAATTGTCTCCTATTTAAATCAACATTTTTTTTTAATTGCTAAATTAAACATTTTGAAAAAAACAATTTTTTTTTAAGGAATCAATGTTTTACAATTTATTTAAAAGAACACTCGATATTTTTATATCTGAAAATTTTGTAGATGTGTCTAAAGTCTCGCTCATATATCGTATTCTATTTAAATAAAGATTTTTTGTACTGAAAAATTAACAAATTTAAAAATAATTTTTTTTTGACACTAGAATTAATTTCTATTTTCCTAAACACATTCTACAATTTATTAAAGGAACATCCGTTACTATATAATGTCATAGATGTGTGTAAAATCTGGTATCCTACTTAAATTAAAAAAAAAAAAAAATTACCAAATCGAAAAAGAATTTTTTAAGCATTGAAAGCAATTTCTACACATCTTCAAAAATTTATTTAAAAGAACACCTGTTATGTTTAAACCTAAAATTTTTTAGATGTGTCTAAACTTTCGCCCAAAAATCGAATTCTACTTCAATCAGTTTTTTTTTAAATACTAAATTTAAAAATATTTTTTGAGCAATTGGAGCCGGTTCTACTTTTTTAAAAATGTTTTACAATTTATTTAAAAAAACACCTGATATGTTTATATTTGAAAATTTTGTAGATGTGTCTAAAATCTCGCCCAAGAGTCGTATCTGCATAAATAAAGATTTTTTTTGAACAATTGGATCAAATTCTACTTCTTTAAAAATGTTCTACAATTTATTTAAATGAATACCCGATATGTTTCTAACTGAAAACGTCGTAAATGTGTCTAAAGTCTCGTATCATACTTAAATTTAAAAAAAAAAGATTTTTTTAAAAAATGGAAGCAATTTCTTGTCTTCTTCTTGTCAATTCTTGTCTGAAAATGTTCTACAATTATTTAAAAGAATACTCATTTTGTTTATAACTGAAATTTTCGTAGATGTGTCTAAAGTCTCGCCCAAAAATCGTATCCTACTCAATTTAACATTTTTATTGAGCAATGAAAGCTATTTTTACTTTTCTAAAAATTTTCTAAAATTTATTTAAAAGAACACCCGATATATTTATAACTGAAAATTTTGTTACTGTGTCTAATGTGTCGTCATAAATCTAAAGACTTTTTAGATGTGTCTAAACTCTTGCCCAACAATCGAATCCTACTTCAATTAGTTTTTTTTTAATTATTTAAGCAATTTTCGATATAAAAATGTTTTACAATTTATTTAAAAGAACACTCGATATTTTTATATCTGAAAATTTTGTAGATGTGTCTAAAGTCTCGCTCATATATCGTATTCTACTTAAATAAGATTTTTTGTACTGAAAAATTAACAAATTTAAAAATGAATTTTTTTTGAGCACTAGAATCAATTTCTATTTTCCTAAAAACATTCTACAATTTATTAAAGGAACACCCGTTACTATATAATGTCGTAGATGTGTGTAAAGTCTCGTATCCTACTTAAATAAAAAAAAAATTAAATTACCAAATCAGAAAAGATTTTTTTAAGCATTGAAAGCAATTTCTATGCAATTTCTTTTTCAAAAATTTATTTAAAAGAACACCTGTTATGTTTAAACCTAAAAATTTTGTAGATGTGTCTAAAGTCTCGCCCAAAAATTGTCATCTACTTAAATTAACATTTTTTTAATTGCTAAATTGAAAATTTTCAAAAATAATTTCTTTGAGCAATGTTTCTACTTTTCGAAAAATCTTCTACAATTTATTTAGATGAACACCCGATATATTTACAACTGAAAATTTCCTAGAAGTGTGTAGTTTTGCCCAAAAACTGTATCCTACTTAAATTTAATTTTTTTTTAAATTTCTAAATTGAAAAATTTGAGAAACATTTTTTTTTAAACATTGGTAGCAATTTCTATTTTTTAAAAAATCTTTTACAGTTTATTTAAAAAAACACTCGATATGTTTTTAAATTAAAATTTCGTGGATGTGTCGAAAGTCTCGCTCTAAAATCGTATTCTACTTTAATTAACTTTTTTTTTAATTGTTAAATTGAAAAACAATTGTTTTACGAATGAGAACAAATTTTTTTTTGTACAAATCTTCTAAAATTTATTTAAAAGAACACCCGATATATTTATAACTGAAAATTTTGTTACTGTGTCTAATGTATCGTCATAAATCTAAAGACTTTCTAGATGTGTCTAAACTTTCGCCCAAAAATCGAATTCTACTTCAATCAGTTTTTTTTTAAATACTAAATTTAAAAATATTTTTTGAGCAATTGGAGCAGATTCTACTTTTCTAAAAATGTTTTACAATTTATTTAAATGAATACCCGATATGTTTCTAATTGAAAACGTCGTAAATGTGTCTAAAGTCTCGTATCATACTTAAATTTTTTTTTAAAAAAGATTTTTTTAAAAAATGGAAGCAATTTCTTCTTGTCTGAAAATGTTCTACAATTATTTAAAAGAATACTCATTTTGTTTATAACTGAAATTTTTGTAGATGTGTCTAAAGTCTCGCCTAAAAATCGTATCCTACTCACATTAACATTTTTATTGAGCAGTGAAAGCTATTTTTACTTTTCTAAAAATCTTTTAAAATTTATTTAAAAGAACACCCGATATATTTATAACTGAAAATTTCGTTACTGTGTTTAATGTATCGTCATAAATCTAAAGACTTTCTAGATGTGTCTAAACTCTCGCCCAAAAATTGAATTCTACTCCAATTAGGTTTTTTTTTTAATACTATACTGAAAAACGATTTTTTAAGCAATTGGAGCAATTTATACTTTTTCAAATTTGTTCTATAATTTATTTAAAAGAGCACCCGATATATTGTTTGTAACTGAGGATTTTCTAGATGTGTCTAATGTATCGTCAAAAATTTAAAAATTTTCAAAATGTGTCTAAAGTCTCGTCTAAAAATAGTGTTTTTCTTCAGTTAATATCTTTAATTATTGCAAAATTAGAAAACATTTTTTTTAATAAAAATATTCCAAATGCGTCTAAAGTCTCGCCCAAAAATCGTATATCACTTCAATGAATATTTTTTTAATTTTTAAATTGAAAAACAATTTTTTGAACAATTAGAACAAATTCTACTTTTCTAAAAATGTTCTTAAATAAAAAAAATCCAATATTTAAATGGACACTCAATATGTTTATATCTGATTATTTCGAACATGTGTCTCAAGTCTTTCCCAAAAATTATTTTTTACTCAAATTTAAAAAAACTGACAGATTTAAATTCCAAAAAAACAATTTTCCCAAGAAATGAGAGCAATTTCTAATTTGTGAAAAATGTTTACAAATCACTTCCGTCCGGTCAATTACTCTAATTTCAGGAAGTTATATATTAATTTTCCTGCTGTGATTAATTCAATTCAAAAAAATTGGTATTTTTTTCAAAATTTTATATTTCTGCATAATCATATAAAAATTTCCATCATTACGAAATTTGGAAAGCCTCCTTTCAATAATAATAAAATCAATTTCGCCAACACTCGACTTGACACACTTTAAGAAAAATTTTCCCTCTTACCCCAAAAATTCCACTGTAGGTCCATATTTAGTTTAAGAATTTTTTTTTTTAAATTTGGCACGTGTGCAAATACTACAGAGTCACTAGTGTAAGGTCTCGAGCACTACTGAATCGCCAACATTGACCAGTGAAAGTTCAGATAATGTTTCTTGACACTCGCTTACGTTTACTTAAAGAATTCAGAAGTTCACCGATGGTTTAAATAAGCCCAAGTGGGGCGATTTTTAATTATATGGTAATTTGGCTAATGATCGCACCATCTTGAATTTCCCTTAACAACCAATTTATTTACTGTCAAGCAAAATTTTTCGTTGAAATGGCGCGTCTCAAAGAAATTCCCAGTAATGCATCGAATAGAGAAGGGCGAAAGAGTCGGGGGAAGAGCAGAAGTATTCCCAGGGCTGTTATGCAGGATATCAAAGGAGGAAAATTGTCCGCTTCACGAAACTCCTTTTTGAATTTCCTGATGGAGTTCCAGAAGATTACCCCATCGTTGAAGATGAGTGGGGCGCAAATGGCGAGAATTGGGGGAGAGATCTGGAAGAAGATGAGCGATAAGGAGAGGCAAAAGTTCCAGATTGTTGAGGCGAGGAAGCGGAGGAAGGTTACGAAGAAGAGGAGGAGGAGGAGGAGGCGAAGAGAATAAGAGGAATCTTATTTTATGTTGTGAATGTTTGGATTAATATATTTTAAAAAATTCTTTAACAGTGTTTTATTTCTTCTGTTTTTTTCTTTCTTTTTTAACCAATTAAAAGGTTTGTTGGTGCATTTGTTTTTCCCACGACTTCTAATTTTTTTCCCAATCTTTAACTGTCATTTCACAAGTCTTTAATTCAAAGTAGAAAGGGGATGAAGATCAAGAAGAGTATGAAGAAATGATACTTTCTGAAGAAATCGCAAATCTAGGTTGTTGAAGAAAGAACTACCTACATGCAGTTTTTGTTATCAGAGGTTGTATCTTTCTATATCTTTCTACTCTTTAACAATCATTGTTTTAAGTCGGAAATGCTGTTTCTTTGTTGAAGGAAGAGGAAAGATGAAGTTGAATAGAGTAAGAAGAAAAAGCGAAGAAGCTATTTTCATTTGGCAGCAAAAGAACAAAAAACATTCTAGAAGAAAGTTTTTAAAGAGCTTGAAAAACGACGAAATGAAAGAAAAATGTGTTGAAGAAGACTAGAGAAGAAAAAAAGGCTATTCTGTAAGAGAGTAAAGAGCAATAAAGATTCTAGAAGATGGTTTTTAAAAGGCTTGAAAAACTGCGGTTAGAAGAAAAAGAAAAACGTAATAAGGTTCTAGAGGGACAAAAACTGTTTTTCGAGCTTAAAAAACAACGTAACAAATAGAAAGAAGAGCTAAGAAAGATTCTGGAAGAATAAAAAACAATTCTAAGGAGCTTTATTGACGACAATTGGAAAGGGGAACAGAATAGGAAAAACTACTTCAAGACAAAGAAGAACAGTGGAAGATTTTGGAAAAATAAGAGAATTTTTAGAAGATATAGATAGGTTTGCAAGGAAAAGAAGAACATTAAAAACCCTACTAGAAGAAAAAGAAGAACAAAAGAAGTTTCTAAAATCAATTCTAACATCAAATACTACGAAAAGAGACATCAGAAAGTTCTCGAAGCAAGAAGAACAAAAAGCAATCGAGTTTTAGAAGAAGACAGTTTTATGAAGACCATGCAAAACGACTTTGAGAGAAAAAAAGGAGGCAAGGAAAATTACAGAAGAACAAAAATAGTGTCTAAAAGAACTTTAAAAACTACGTCTAGAAGAGAAAGAAGATGTTGAAAAAAAAAGAAAAGTTCTGGAAGATCCTAAATAGTCGTAATTTCTGCTTGTTTTAAAAGGAAGAAGGAGGAAGAACAAGAGGAAAGGAGCAAATAATTGCAAAACAGTTTTTCCAACAATATTTTATTGTAATTTACAATCTACAACTCTTCCCGTTTCTTCTCTTCCCAATCTTCAACAATCATCTCCCCGCCTTTCCATCCAATCACAAGACTTGGTGCATTCGTATTTCCACTCGTAATCAACGGCATAATTGAAGCATCAACAACTCGTAAATTTTCAACACCATGTACTTTCAACCTGGAATCAACCACAGCCTCTGGATCATTCTTTGGTCCCATTTTGCAGGTTCCCACAGGATGGTACACTGTCGTGGTCAAATGCTTGATTGCACACCTCCAGTATTCATCAGATTTGTACTCGAAATTACACTCTTCTAGCTTATAATCAACCAATTCTGGTTGAAACTTCCTAAAAGGCTCACTTTCGATCTGTTTCAACGCAAATTTGATCCCGTCAAGGATAGTTTCAACATCTTGTGGATCGTCGAAGTAATTTGCGTAGATCAAAGGCTTGTCTTCTGGATTTTTGGACTTCAACAGGATCTTTCCACGAGATTTTGGATTGAGCAAAGTTGGAGCTATTTTTAACAGTGGAGATTTTTGATTGGCTTCTAATTCGAGTGAAGCAACTTCTGGTGATAACCCTGTCACTCTTAATACTTCAGGAAGCAAGTAGTTATCAGCTTTGATGTAAAGGACGTGGTGAAATTGCAGATTTGGATAATCTGAATCGTTTTTAGAATTGATGAAACCAAGAAGATTTGTTATTCCAATTTGACCAACACTTCCTTGATTATACATAAAATACTTGTAGAGCTCATCAATTACATTTGTGATAATTTGGGCCTTTTCGTGGAGTTTGACAAGAAATCCAAGAAAGAAGATGTGGTCTTGGAGATTTTCACCGACTTTGAGGTCTTGGATCACTTCAATTTCGTGCTGTTTTAAGTGTTTTTCAGGACCAATTCCTGAAAGAAGAAGGATCTGGGGAGTGTTAACCGCACCGGCTGATAAAATAATTTCTTTGCGTGCTTTTAGTGTGATTTTTTTGCCGTCAATATTAGCTATAACTCCAGTAGCTTTTTTGCCGTCAAAAACAACTTTTTCAACAGTTGAACCAAGTGAGACTTGGAGATTTTCAAATTTGTTGTTTCCCAAGAAGATTTTGGCTGAGTTTGCTCGAATTCCTTTATCTACAGTTTGGAGAGCTTCAAAATACCCGAAAGTGGTCTCTTGGTGTGTTGTCGGTACTCCCAAAAATTTTGCCGAGTCTTTGAGTGCTTCACCAATGGGTTCGTTTGAGTTATATACACTTAGAGGGAGGTAACCACCGTGACCATAACCCTCAAAGCCGTCATTTTGAACATCTTCTAGGATTCGATAAGCTTTGAGGACGGAATTGTAGTCCCAACCGTCATTTCCTAGTTGGGCCCATTGGTCAAAATCGCAACGATTTCCTCGGATGTAGAGATTTGCATTGATTGCACTACTTCCACCCAAACATTTTCCTCTCGGCCATCTACATTTCTTCTCCCTGAAACTCCTACAGGAATTTTCTGATTCTTCAGTCACGTATTGCCAGTCATTTTCAGTTCCTTGAAGACTAAATAACAGACTCGGGATCTAAATCAAATCAATTAATTTACCAATTGTATTTTATTTATTTTTTTTACTTCACTATCTGGTGTTGGTAGACTACCGGATTCTAGTAGAAGGACTTTCCATTTTCTGTTTTTGGCAAGTTGGTGAGCTACAACCGACCCTGAAGTTCCAGATCCCACGATTATAAAATCAAACTCGGCGTTATCAGCAGGGACGGCACTTGGGGGGTAATTCACGGGGGAACTAATTCGGCATTTGGATGCGAGGAGAGTGTTGATCAAAGTGATGAAAAGATGGGCTGAAACGCCGGATGTTGATGATGGGCATGGGTCGGAAATGGAGTTCATTCTGAAAAAAAAGTGAAATTAATGTATTTAGTAATTAAATGATTGACATAAAAAAGAAATTGCGATAGCGGAATAAATCACTTTTTATCTATTTTAAGTAATTCTGTTACTTCAACACTGATTGGTGGCCTTCGGAAACAAAAGAAAAATTTAATTAAATAACTGTTATTTAATGTTAAATTGTAAAATATGTAGATGATTTCAAAATTAATTAAATAATTTAGATTAATTACGAAATGAAATGTGAAGTAATACGAAATACAGATTAGTTATATACCCTTTACCCACTTTTTTAAATTTAATTATAACTGTCAAAAGCAATTTTGAAAAATATTTAATTTGTTATTACAGTTTAGATTTATTGCATTCGAGTTAAATACATAATTTTTTCTGCAACCTTTCCCTTGAACTTCTGTGGAAGTAGAATTAAAAAATATTTCAGAAGAGTTTGGATAAAAAGTAGAAAATTCTAGATGAAGTTGAAAGAAAGACAAGACCGCTTGAAGATTTGGGAAAAGCAAAGAAAAACTCTAGAAGAACAGAAGATGCGTCTAGAATTTTCTAGATTCTACGGATTTGAATGTATTTGAAACATATCTAAGAACATTTATGTAGAATCTTATGAATTTATTAATGATAACTCGAAAAACTAAAGATGATTCTAGAAGAGTTTGGATAAAAGAAAGATTCTAGAAGAAGATTAGATGCTTTTAGAAGAACTTCAACACAGATATTTGGAAAACGGCATCTGGCGGAAAAAGAAAATCTAAAAAAATTTTTAGAAGAAGTTGTAAGTCGTCGGTTGGATCAAAAAGCAGAACGAGTACAGATTCTAAAAGAACAAAAAAAAAATGTTTAAACCAATCTGAGAAGCAAGAGGGATACAAAAAAACTAACTACAAAAAGGAAGTTTGTAGAACAGGAAGAAGAAGTGCTTGAAAAATGACGATTTGAAGAAAAAGAGGAGCTAAAGACAATTTTAGAACAACAAAAGACGATTCTAAAGGTTTCTGGGAAGATTTGAGAAACGAAAACTTGAAGAAAAGGACGGTACTTTTGAGGAATTTGACAGTTTGTAACATATTTTGAGGACAAACGTTCGAAAAATAAAGAAGAAATTGGAACAATAAGAAGGAATAAAGAACAACTTGAAGATCTTTAAAAGAAGAGGTTTAGAAAATTTTACAGTTCGCTTCTGCTAATGTATAGAAGATAATTTGAAGCAGTAGAAAATTCTAGATTAAGTTTAAAAAGTTTGAAGATTCTAGAAAACTAAAGAAAGGTTCTAGAAATATAGAAAATGATTTAAGAAAAGCTTGAATAATGATATTTGAAAGAAACATAAGAATTAAGAAACGTTGGCTGGTAAAAGCAAGAACAGCTAAGGAAAATTTTCGAAGAAGTAGAAAGGCGTCAGCTAGAACAAAATAAAGAATAAAAAAAATAAGAGGAATAAAAGTAGTGCTTTAAAAATGACTATCTGAAGAAAAAGAGGCGCTAAGGTTGCTTCCAGATAGAACATCAGAAGAAGATTCTAGACGAACTCGAACAAATGGGCTTTAAAATTGTAGAAGAACATGAGAAAACGACGAGACTAGAAAAGACAATAGATTTAGGAAAGATTCTGGAAGAACAAAAGAAGCTTAAATTACGACTATTGGAAATGAAAAGAGAACAAGAAAAAAGAAAAAGTAGAACAAAGAAGATTTTGTAAAAACAAATGAAAATTAAAGAAAGATCTGAATAGAACAGAAGATGCTTCTGGAAGAGCTTCAACAACAGCGTTTAGAAATAAACATGAGAATTTGCGAAAAATGCCAAAAAAGAACTGATAAACAAAATTTTAGAAGAAGTTGAAAAGCGCAGTTTGAAAGAAAATGAAGATCAAAACACAAAGGAAAAAGAACGATTCGTAAATAAAAATAATAAAAACAAAGTTTTCTAGAAGTGCAAGGAAAAGAGGGGGTAATATAGATTGTAAAACAACAAAAGAGAATGCTAGAAGTCTAAAAAAACACTATAGAAAGAGGAACAAAGAGTTAAGGTAGATTTTGTAGGAACTAAGTATAATTCTTAAGAAACTTAAATTATGACGATTATAAAGGGAAGAAGAACAAGAAGACTATGTTTAGAAGAGGAAGGAAAACAAAGTGTCTTGACAAAGAACAGCAAAAATTTTTAGAAGGAATTGGAAAATAGAAGAGGAAAGGCAGTATGCTAGAAAAACAAAAGAAGTGCTTAGAATAGAATTGAGAAAGATGGATTTGGTGGAAGAAAGTATTAGAAAATTGTAGAAGCAAGAGTAATAAGAAAATTGAAAAAATTTCTAGAGCAAAAATTTTTTTTGTCTTGAACAATTACTATTGCAATAGTAAGAAGGCCTATCAAAGTTTCAAAAAGAACAAAACACGATTCTGGATGAGAAAATTTCAGTTTCTAGAATCTAGAATCTGGAAGAGCAAGAAACACGACGATTAAAAGAGAAAGAAGAACAAAAAACTATGTCTAGAGGAAAAAGAAGAACAAAGTGAGATTGTTAAAGATCCGAAGCATGCTATAGTACCCAGTTCATGACGTCACTAACGTGGATAAATTGGAAAAACAAAGAAAATTTTCTAATAATGGAGTCTTCAAAACAAATAAGAAAAAACTCTTGTATAAATAAATTTAAAAAAATAACAAAAAAATATGTAAAATTATAAATTTGTGCAGTGTTGCTTTTATTTTAAAACGCTGGACAAACGGCTTGTGATAGAAAAAAATGTTATAGGAAAAAGTTGTAGAGAATTAAACGTTGCATTAAAATCCACGAGGCCATATTTTTATCTTTAATAGTTTAGGCCTTAGAGACGCTTAAAAACAAATATTTTTATATTTCGTTAGATTTTATCTATTAAGTCGTTATCTATCTAGTTATGTACTCGTAAATAATTATATTTGTTTATTACCACATTATATGTGATAAGAAACAATATTATTATTAATTCTAAATGGACCTGTCAAACTAAATTACCTTTCCTTAAATGGAATTCTCTAATATATTTTCTTGCGAAATACTTAATGAATTTTATCAGTTTTCTAATTCTTCCAACGACAATTTCTCTTGTTAATTTTTGCTACTATTGTTATTTACACTTATGACATACTTATTTACAATTCAAATTTAATTATACAACTATTTTTTTTCGAAGCACACTCTCATAAGTCATTTCTATTTATTTATGAATTGAAATTTACCTGTTTAAATAATTTTTGATGAGGAATTACAGTCTACACCAACATCACAGCTACGTTTAAAACTTCCTACAAGAAACCAGTTTTATAAAACCGTAAAAATGTCTTAGTAACGGTATTTTTGTACCATCAGCATCAAATATGCTGACTAAACTAGAATAAACAAACAAGGAAAATTCAAATTAATGCAATATCACTGCCAAGGTTAATAATCGAGTCACTTAATTAAATTAAAGAAACATAAATAACAAAATCATTTATTTAAATTGTTGCAAGTCATCAACGTTTTCTATTTTGAGCGTCTTTCCCCAATTTTTGCTTTCTCATCTAAAATAATTTTTAGAATTTTTTACTTCATAAAAACCAGTCTCATTTTTTTCTGCTATCATAATGATAGGAAGCAGCGTTGGTATTTCCACATACAATGTACGGCATATTTGACCCATCAACAACCCGTAAATTCTTAACACCATAGACTCTCAATCTCGGATTAACCACAGCGATGGTATCATTATATCCACATTCGGAGGTCTGCTTTTTTTTCTCAAATAACCCTTTATCTGTGTTATCAGTGTAAGCTGTGATAAAATACTGAATATCTGGGAAATCAGAATTTATTAAAATTTAAATGTTTTGGAACAGGAAATAAAGATTCTAGAAGAACAGAAAATGCTTACAGAATTACCTAAATTTTTGGATTTGGAATCTAACAACATTTATGAATTTACCAATGACAGTTCGAAAGAAATCGGTTGAAGAGTAAGGACAATTCTAGAGGACCTAACGAGGATTTTAGAAGAGTTTGGATTAAAAAATCAATTGAAACTTCTAGGGGAAATAATGAAGTTTCTAGAAGAGTTTGGATAAAAAGTTAGTAGAAAATTCTTGATGAAATTTTGGTTTGGTTGAAAGAAGAAGAAGACCAAATGAAGGTTTTGGAACAGGAAAGAAAGATTCTAGAAGAAGAGAAGATGATTGTAGAACTCTCAGATTCTTTGAGATTTTATTATTACAACAAGAATCTAAGAAATTCAAAAACTGGGATCACCTAGTTAGAAAAATTTAGTAATTTAGGATCTACAAAAGTAAAAATTGGAATCTAAGAAAAGGAAGAAATAGATGAATAAATGGAGGATTTGGAACAGCAGAGAAAAATTCTAGAAGAACAGAAGGTGATTCTAAAATTCTCTACATTCTGTGGGATTGTAACTTTAGAATAAGATTTTAAGAAATTTAAAAACTGGTATTACTTAATACAGAAATTTGTAGAATTTGTATAAACAGTTTTTTAAATCTTTTAGAAAAATTTGGTAATTTGGAATCTACAAAATCTAGATTTTCTAGGAATCTATCAAACGAGATTTAATTAGAATTTTATAAATTTATCAATAATAGCTTTAAAGGATTGGTTGGAGTGTTCAGGAAAATTCTAGGGGATCCAAAGAAGATTCTAGAAGAGTTTGGATATAGAATCTTACGAATTTATTAAATATAGCTTGAAAGACACTGGTTACAATAGTAAGGAAAATTCTAGAGGATTTAAAGAAGATTCTAGAGGAGTTGAGATTTAGAATTTTATGAAATTGTAGCTTGAAAGACATTGGTGGGAACAGTAAGATTAGGACAATTCTAGAGGCTCTAACAAAGATCCTAGAAGAGTTTGAATATCGAATCTTTTGAATTTATCAATTATAGCTCGAAAGACATTGGTTAGAAAAGTAAAAAAAATGTAGAGTATTTAAAGAAGATTCTAGAAGAGTTTAGATATAGGATCTTAAAATCTATCAATTATACCTTGAAAGACATTGGTTGGAATAGTAAGGAAAATTTTAGGAGATCTAAAAGAATTATAGAAGAGTTTGGATATAGAATCTTACGAATTTATCAAATATAGCTTGAAAGACACTGATTGCAATAGTAAGGAAAATTCTAGAGGATTTAAAGAAGATTCTAGAGGAGTTGAGATTTAGAATTTTATGAATTTATTAATTGTAGCTTGAAAGACATTGGTTAGAAAAGTAAAAAAAATCTAGAGGATTTAAAGAAGATTCTAGAAGAGTTTAGATATAGGATCTTAGAATCTATCAATTATACCTTGAAAGATATTGGTTGGAATAGTAAGGAAAATTCTAGGAGATCTAAAAGAATTATAGAAGAGTTTGGATATAGATTCTTACGAATTTATCAAATATAGCTTGAAAGACACTGACTGCAATAGTAAGGAAAATTCTAGAGGATTTAAAGAAGACTCTAGAAGGTGTTTGAGCACAGAATCCTATGGATTTATCAATTATAGCTTGAAAGACATTGCTTGGGATAAGGAAATTTCTAGGAGATCTAAAAGAGATTCTAGAAGAATTTGGATATAGAATATTTTGAATTTATTAATTATATCTCGATGGACATTGGTTGAAATAATAAGGAACATTGTAGAGGTCTATAGAAAGTTCTAAAAGAATTTGGTTAAAAAAATCAATTAAAAATTTTAGATGAAGTTGAAATAGTTTGGTTGAAAGAAGAAGAACACCAAATAAAGGTTTTGGCATAGGAAAGAAAGATTCTAGAAGAAGTAAAGATGATTCTAGAACTTGCTAAATTTTATGTGATTCTAACATTACAACTAGAATCTAAGAAATCGAAAAACTGGGATCATCTACTTAGAAAAATTTGGAATCTACAAAATCTAGTTTTTCTAGGAATCTATCAAACGAGATTTAATTAGAATTTTATAAATTTATCAATAATAGCTTTAAAGGATTGGTTGGAGTGTTCAGGAAAATTCTAGGGGATAAAAAGAAGATTCTAGAAGGGTTTGGATATAGAATCTTACGAATTTAGTAAATATAGCTTGAAAGACACTGGTTACAATAGTAAGGAAAATTCTAGAGGATTTAAAGAAGATTCTAGAGGAGTTAAGATTTAGAATTTTATGAAATTGTAGCTTGAAAGACATTGGTTGGAACAGTAAGATTAGGACAATTCTAGAGGATCTAACAAAGATCCTAGAAGAGTTTGAATATCGAATCTTTTGAATTTAGCAATTATAGCTCGAAAGACATTGGTTAGAAAAGTAAAAAAAATCTAGAGGATTTAAAGAAGATTCTAGAAGAGTTTAGATATAGGATTTTAGAATCTATCAATTATACCTTGAAAGACATTGGTTGGAATAGTAAGGAAAATTCTAGAAGATTTAAAGAAGACTCTAGAAGGTGTTTGAGTACAGAATCCTATGGATTTATCAATTATAGCTTGAAAGACATTGCTTGGGATAAGGAAATTTCTAGGGGATCTAAAAGAGATTCTAGAAGAATTTGGATATAGAATATTTTGAATTTATTAATTATATCTCGATGGACATTGGTTGAAATAATAAGGAACATTGTAGAGGTCTATAAAAAGTTCTAAAAGAATTTGGTTAAAAAAATCAATTAAAAATATTAGATGAAGTTGAAATAGTTTGGTTGAAAGAAGAAGAACACCAAATAAAGGTTTTGGCATAGGAAAGAAAGATTCTAGAAGAAGTGAAGATGATTCTAGAACTTGCTAAATTCTATGTGATTCTAACATTACAACTAGAATCTCAGAAGTCGAAAAACTGGGATCATCTACTTAGAAAAATTTGGAATCTACAAAATGTAAAAACATTCAAATCTGGAGTTTCCAGAAATTTGAATATAGTTGGAATCAAAGAACAGGAAGAAAAAAATTCTAGAAGAACAGAAGATGATTCTAGAATTCTCTACATTCTGTGGGATTCTAACTTTAGAACACGAATTTAAGAAATTTAAAAACTGGTATTACTTAATGTAGAATTTGTATAAACAAACTGAAAATTTTTATTTGGTAATTTAGAATCTAGAAAATCTAAAAACATTTAAATTTGGAATTTATAGGAATCTATCGAACGAGATTTAAATAGAATCTTATGAATTTATCAATGATAACTTAAAGGATTGGTTGGAATATTCAGGAATATTCTAGGGGATCAAAAGAAAATTCTAGAAGAGTTTGGATCTAGAATTTTTTGATTTATTAATTATAGCTCAACAGACGTTGGTTGAAATATTAAGGAAAATTCTGGATGATCCAAGGAAGATTCTAGAAGAGTTTGGATATAGAATCTTATGAATCTATCAATTATAGCTTAAAAGACATTGCTTGAGATAACAAGGAAAATTTTAGGGGATCTAAAGAAGATTTTAGAAGAGTTAGGATATAGAGTCTTTAGAATTTATCAATTATAGATCGAAAGACATTAGTTGGAATAGTAAGGTAAATTCTAGAGGGTCTAAGAAGATTCTGGAAGAGTTTGGATCTAGAATCTTTTAAATTTATCAATTATAGCACAAAAGACATTGGTTGGAACTCTAAGTAAAATTCTAGAGGGTCTAAGAAGATTCTAGAAGAGTTTGGATCTTGAATCTTTTGAATTTATCAATTATAGCTCGAAAGACATTGGTTGGAATAGTAAAGAAAATTCTAAGGGATCTAAAGAAAATTCTAGAAGAGTTTGGATATAGAATTGTATAAATTAACTATTTATGGGTTGGAAGACATTGGTTGGAATAGTAATTTAAGTTCTAGGGGATATAATAAAGATTGTAGAAGAGTTTGGACATAGAATCTTATTAATGTACTATTACTGCTTGAAAGACATAGATTGAAATAGTAAGGAAAATTCTAGGGGATTTAAAGAAGATTTTAGAAGAGTTGGATATAGAATCTTATTAATTTACCAATGACAGCTTGAAATACATTTGTTGGAATAGTCAAGAAAATTCTAGAGGTCTACAGAAGGTTCTAAGATAAAAAAATCAATAAAAAATTTTAGAGGATCTAAAGGAGATTCTAGAAGAGTTTGGATATAGAATCTTGTAAATCTATTAATTATAGATTGAAAGACTTGCTTGGGATAATAAGGAAAATTCTAGGTGATCTAAAGAAAATTCTAGAAGAGTTTGGATATACAATCTTTAAAATTTATCAATTTTAGCACGAAAGAGATTGGTTGGAATAGTAAGAAAAATTCTAGACGATTTAAAGAAGATTCTAGAAGAGTTGGGATTTGGAAAGTTATGAAATTTATTAATTATGGCTCGAAAGACTATTGATTGCAATAGTCAGGAAAATTCTAGAAGTCTGTAGAAGGTTCTAAAAGAGTTTGGATAAAAAAATATATAAAAAATTCTAGATGAAGTTGAAATAGTTTGGTTGAAAGGAAGAGAAGACTAAATGAAGGTTTTGAGACAGGAAAGAAAGATTCTAGAAGCGTTTGGATAAATTTAATTAAATAAAACTATAAATACCAAAATTATTTATTTAAATTGTTACCAATAATCGAGGTCTTGCATTTTGGGAGTCTTTTCCATAATTTCCTCTTCTTCATTTTCTAAAACAATAATTAATTTTTTTAAATTATAAAAACTAGTCTCACCTTTCTCTTCAAAAGCCCAATCTTCTTTAATCATATCAGCTGCTTTTTCTGCAATCATAATAATTGGAGCATTGGTATTTCCACTTACAATATACGGCATAATAGACCCATCAACCACCCGTAAATTCCTGACTCCATAGACACGTAATCTGGGATCAACCACAGCCATTGTATCATTCAGAGGTCCCATTTTAGCTGTTCCTACTGGATGGTAGATTGTCAAAGTGTACTGACTGGCTTGACACGCCCAATATTCATCTGAGAGAAATGGGAGGTTGTGACATCCAGGAATTTTGAAATGGTTGAAACGGGTGTTGTATTGCGACATGGTTTTGGTACGCGTTGCTAGGTTATAGGCAATTTTGGCGCCTTCAATCTGAAAAATAACCAAAATTTGATTGTTTTTCATTGTTATTTTTTGCGTTATTTACCAAGACTTTCATATCTTGTGGGTCATCAAAATAATTTGGGTAAATGACCACGTGACTGTTGATACTACCATCTTTGAGGAAGATTCGGCCACGACTTTTGGGTCGGAGTAATAAAATAATAATATTAAAGGAGTTTCGGTAGAGAATTTCTTCATAAACTGCTGAGTAGAATTCATCTGTTAATCCAGCTGCTTTTTTACCAAATAATCCTCCATCTGTGTTATCAGCATAAGCTGTGATAAAATACTGAATATCTGGCCAATTAGAATCTTGATATTTCGTATTGACAAAACCCATAACTTCACATTCTGGAAGCCAATAAACTGGTCCTTGTTTCTTCTGGGTGAATTCATTAACAGTTTCTGGTGAAAACACTTTTGGTAGAATGAAGCCACAGGTTTTATTTTCGTATTTTGATGGTGGGTCAAATAAGAATGTAACACCACCCATTGCAACATGGTCTTGAAGATTTGAACCAACTCCTGGTGAATCAACAAGAGGATTAATCCCGATTTCTGCTAGATGATCTTGAGGTCCTACTCCTGATAACATCAGAAGTTGAGGTGATTGAAGTGCACCAGCACTTAGAATGGTTTCACGGTCTGAATAGATGGTTCTTCTTATACCAAATTTGGTAAATGTGACACCTAAGGCTTGTTTAGTGACGTCATCAATTAGAATTTTTTCTACTAAAGAGTGAAGGCTGATGTGAAGGTTTGGACGTTTGGAAACAGGTCTAAGAAAACCTTTAGCAGTACTACATCGAAGACCATCTTTGAGTGTACCATGAGCAATGGTAAAACCACTTTGTGACTCACCATTGATATCAACAATATCATAACCAAATTCTTGGACAGCTTCTAGAAACCAATCAGCAATGGGCGAGTGATATTTAAATTTCTCAACTGAAAGGTACCCTCCAGTTCCATGATAGAAATCTTCTTTTAACTCTTCAATTTTTATATCTTCTGATTTTTTAAAGTAGGGTAAAACGTCATTATAGCCCCACCCTTCATTTCCTTCTTTTTCCCACCTGTCATAATCCTGTCTATTCCCTCTGACGTATAACATTGCATTGAGGACACTACTTCCTCCAAGGACTTTCCCTCTCGGCCAATTACACTCCCCTCTTACCATTCCCCGACAGTACCTCTCTCCTGGTTGGGTCTTAAATTGCCAATCAAAAGGCGACAATTGCAAAGTCGGAAATAACAAGGGAAGATCAGTTAGAGAAATTTCATCAGGACCAGCTTCCAAAAGCAGGATTTTCCAATTTGGATTTTCACTGAGACGGTTTGCTAAAACCGCACCGGCACTACCACCACCCACTATAATAAAATCGTAAGATGGGAGGATTTGGTACGTCGGGATGTCATGGACGCGGTTTTCACGGTCGAGGATGTCGGGACGGTGGGTCATGGTTGAGGAGTGGAGGTAGAGGAGGAAACCTAAACCTGGACCGAGGGTTAAAGCCATTCGGGTTAGGGAAAAAAGGTTCATTTGTGTATGGGACGACATGGTTGAAACGAATGCGAGTTGGCATAGAGAGTGCTGGGTTGGCGAAATATAATACGCCCAATGGTAGTAAAAAAAATGTTGACCATAACTAGCAGTTTTTATGCTAAATTATAATAGCAGATGCGTTGGAATCTAAGGGTGGAATTTTGGGGTTGAAGTTTTCTCAAAAATCTTGAAAAATCGGGAATATTCAGGTTAATTAAGGGCAATTTTCTAAATAGAACATTCCAAAAAAAAATTTTCGAAGGGCGCCACTGATATTCAGAAACTTAAAAATTAGTAAAATTATTTCTGTCTTCTGTCCTAGTAAATTTATTTCTTATCTTTTTCTTTTAATTAGTAAAATTATTTCTTGTCTTTCTCTTTTAAATTAGTAAAATTAGCACTCCGGATTACAAATTAGTATTTAAAAATTGTTACTTTTATATTTATGAACCTAAAAATTTAGTAAAAATGATTATTTTTGGTTTTTTAAATTAGTAAAATTTAGCCTACGGCTACTAAAATGAGTAAAGAATGTCTCTGTCTTTATGGATATAAAAATTAATAAGAGATATTGTGTTTTACTTTTAAAATTAGTAAAATTATTTCTGCGGATTTCAAAATTAGTACACTGTCGTCCCGGTTTGCATTATTAAAATATGTTTTTGCATTAATCATTAATCTAAAAAATTAGTAAAAATTATTTGCTAATTAAAATTAGTAAAGAAATTAATTTAGCTTCTAAAATTAGTAAAATATTACCTTCCGCTACTAAAATTACTAAAATAGTGTTGTTTTTGTTTTTATTTGTATAAAAATTAATAAGAAATTTTGTGTTTTACTTTTAAAATTAGTAAAATTAGCTTTCCTGACTTCAAAATTAGTATATTGTCGCTTCCAGTTTGCATTATTTAAAAAATGTTGTTTTTGCATTAATTATTAATCTAAAAAAATAGTAAAATTGATTATTTTTGGCTTCCAATCTTAGTAAAAGTTTGCCTCTGGCTTATAAAATTAGTAAACAAATTAATTAAGTTTTTAAAATTACTAAAATATTGTCTCTGCACTTTAAAATTAGTAAAATATTGTTTCTGGACTTTAAAATTAGTATAATGTCGCTTCTAGATGCATTATATAAAAAATGTTGCTTATTTTTATTAATTTAAAAAATTAGTAAAACTGATTATTTTTGGTTTCTAAACTTAGTAAAGGTTTGACTCTAGCTTCTAAAATTAGTAAAAAAATTAATTAAGTTTTTAAAATTAGTAAAATATTGTTTCTGGATTTTAAAATTAGTATACTGTCGTTCCCAGTTCGCATTAAATAAAAAATGATGCTTTTGTATTTATTAATTTTTTATTTTATTTAAAAAAATTACTAAAAATGATTATCTTCGGTCTTAAAAATTAGTACCACTTATATCGCTTTTAAATTAATAAAATTATTGCTTGTTTCTGTATCTCTTTTAAAATTAGTAAAATTATCTCTCCGGATTACAAATTAGTATTTAAAAATTCTTGCTTTTATATGTACATATCTAAAAATTTAGTAAAAATGATTATTTTCGGTTTTTTAAATTAGTAAAATTTAGCCTACGGCTATTAAAATGAGTAAAAAATATCTTTGTCTTTATGGATATAAAAATTAATAAGAGATATTGTGTTTTACTTTTAAAATTAGTAAAATTATTTCTGCGGACTTCAAAATTAGTATACTGTTGCTCCCGGTTTGCATTATTAAAATATGTTTTTGTATTAATCATTAATCTAAAAAATTAGTAAAAATTATTATCTTCGGCTTTGTAAATTAATAAATGTTTGCTAATTAAAATTAGTAAAGAAATTAATTTAGCTTCTAAAATTAGTAAAATATCACCTTCCGCTACTAAAATTACTAAAATAGTGTTGTTCTTGTTTTTATTTGTATAAAAATTAATAAGAAATTTTGTGTTTTACTTTTAAAATTAGTAAAATTAGCTTTCTTGACTTCAAAATTAGTATACTGTCGCTTCTAGATTGAATTATATAAAAAATGTTGCTTGTTTTTATTAATTTAAAAAATTAGTAAAAATGATTATTTTTGGCGTTTAAAATTACTAAAAGTTTGCTTCCACCTTCTAAAATTAGTTAAAAAATTAATCTAGCTTATAAAATTAGTAAAATTAGGTCTCCCGACTTCAAAATTAATATACTGTCGCTCCCAGTTCGCAATAATCTTGAAATTTTGTTTTTTTAACTATTATACTAATTAATCTAAAAAATTAGTAAAAATTATTATTTTTGGCTTTCAAAATTAGTAAAAGGTTGCCTCCGGCATTTAAATTAGTAAATTATTGCGTTCGGATACTAAAATATTTTTGTCTTTTCTTTATTGGTATAAAAACTAATAAGAGATATTGTGTTTTACTTTTAAAATTAGTAAAATTATTTCTCCGGACTTTAAAATTAGTATACTGTCACTTCCAGTTCGCATTATTCAAAAAATGTTGCTTTTGCATTAATTATTAACACAAAAAATTAGTAAAATTGATTATTTTTGGTTTCTAAACTTAGTAAAGGTTTGCCTCTAGCTTCTAAAATTAGTAAAAAAATTAATTTAGTTTCTAAAATTAGTAAAATATTGTTTCTGGATTTTAAAATTAGTATACTGTCGTTCCCAGTTCGCATTATATAAAAAATGTTGCTTTTGTATTTATTAATTTAAAAAATTACTAAAAATGATTATCTTCGGTCTTCAAAATTAGTATCACTTATATCGCTTTTAAATTAATAAAATTTGCTTGTTTCTGTATCTCTTTTAAAATTAGTAAATTTATCGCTTATCTTTGATTTTTAATTGTTTTTAATTTAAATTATTTTTCCGGATTTCAAAATTAGTATTTAAATATGGTTGCTTTTGTATTTATTAATTTAAAAATTTTGTAAAAATGATTAGCTTCGGCTTTTTAAATTAGTAAAAGTTTGCCTCTGGCTTCTAAAATTAGTAAAATATCACCTTCGGCTACTAAAATTACTAAAATAGTGTCGTTCTTGTCTTTATTGGTACAAAAATTAATAAATAAGAAATATTGTGGCTTGCTCTTAAAATTAGTAAAATTAGCTTTCCGGACTTCAAAATTAGTTACTGTCACTTAAAGTTGGTCTTATTTAAAAAAATGTTGCTTTTGTATCATGATTATCTTCGGCTTTCTAATTACTAAAATGTGGTGTACGGCTTATAAAATTAGTAAAAAAATGAAACTAGCTTCTAAAATTAGTAAAATATGCACTTCGACCGACAATTTTCGAGAAAATGCTGCTTTTGTATTTATTATAGAAAAAAAATTAACAAAAACAAATATATTTTACTTATAAAATTAGTAAAATTACGTTTTGAAATTAATAAAATATTGTGTCTGGCAGCCAATATTGGAAAAATATCGCTTTTGTATTTATTAATTAAAAAATTAGTAAAAACCTCTTGTGATATATAAACAAATTATTTATTAATTTACACAAACAACTCAAAAATAAATTTTAGTAAGTTATACAAATAACTAATACACTTCTATCGTCTTTAATAATCGCTCTATTCCGCTAAGTCGAACTCACTTATTAACGGATTTTTATGGTCGAGGATGGCAGGACAATGGGCGAAATATCAAACACTGAGTAACTAAAAACTAAATTTATTTATCACAAACCAAACAACCGACTATATCTAGCTGTTTTCATCCAGAATTCCTTAATTAAATCCGACCCTTTTTCCCCTATCATAATAGCAGGTGCATTGGTATTACCACTAACTAGATTTGGCATAATTGACGCATCAATCACTCTTAATCCCTTAATTCCATAAACTCTCAACTGTGGATCAACAACAGCGTCCTGATCCCAATACGGTCCCATTTTACATGTTCCCACAGGATGATAAATTGTAACACTGTATAATCTGATCATACACTCGTAAAACTCATCAGAAAAGTCTTTATAAGCTGCACAATCCGGAAATTTATGAAGAGTACTCTTGTAATACTGAAATGCCGGTGTTTTACTTAGTGCTACCCCAATTTTGACCCCTTCAATCAACGTTTTCATATCGAAATCGTCTTTGAAGTAATTGGGGTAGATTAAGGGGTACTCCAAGGGATTTTTACTTCGTAATTTAATAATACCACGACTTTTGGGTCTTAGTAACATCGGAATGACACTCCAGGAGTCTTTATCAGCTATAGGTCCAAAAACCCGGTCATAGAAAGCATCGGTTAAGCCATGGGCTTTTCTCAATTGGGTCCCTCCATCGGAATGAGTTGATCCTGAGATGAAATGTAGTTCAATATCTGGGAAATCATCCGAGACGTTGACGTATTTCGTATTGACAAAAGCAAGTCCTTCAACCCCACCCATAATAGTTAAAGGACCTCCTCCAAAAATGGCGTATTGCATCAAGGAACTCACTGAGTAGAGTCGGTTTAGAAGGATTGAATGGGGACGGTTTATTACAAATGTAAGACCACCTAAACCAATATGGTCTTGTAGATTATGCCCAACACTCAAATCCTGAATAACAGGAATTTTATGTTTGTTGAGTTCTTCTTTAGGACCTACTCCTGAAAGCATCAGGAGTTGAGGCGAATTAACCGCTCCTGCAGATAAAACAACTTCTTTATCAGCTCGAATTCTGTAGAGTTTCTTATCACGGATAAATTCAACTCCGAAAGCAACTTTAGAAGTTGGGTCTATCATAATTTTAGTCACATGAGCATGCATAGCTACGTGGAGATTCTTCCTGAGTCGCACCGGTCGCAGGAATGCTTTTCCTGTTGAACAACGTGATCCTCTCCTCGTTGTTCCCTGTGCCATCATAAATCCCGATTGAAACTCCCCGTTTATATCCCGGTTTTCGTACCCCAATTGCCGACCTCCTTCGATAAAAGCCGCAACGAGGGGAGTATGATAGGGCGCTTCTGAGACAGTTAGGTACCCTCCAGTTGAATGATAGGGAGTCCTGGACAAGTACGGGTTTTGGTTATCTTCAGATTTTTTGAAGTAGTAGAGAGCGTCTTGACTGCCCCATCCCGGATTCCCGAGGGATTCCCATATGTCGTAGTCTTTTTTATTACCGCGGAGGTACAGCATGTAGTTGAGGACAGAGGAACCGCCGATTACTTTACCACGAGGCCAGTTACAACGGCCGTTTTTCATTGCTGGAAATAGGGGGTGAAAAATGGGACTATTCTGGATTCGTTATGTTATACCTAGACAGGCTTGGCCTTGAGGTTCGCTTTTGTATTTCCAGTCGATTTGGGAAAGTTGTAAATAGGCGGCCATTAGAGGAACGTCAGAGATTTCCATTTCGTCGCCTCCTGCTTCGAGAAGAAGGACGTTCCATTGTTCTATCTCACTTAAGCGGTTTGCTACCACCGCTCCTAAAAAATTACATTTTATTGTAATTTATTGTAATCTAAACAATTATTATAAACAATTACAAAAAATATTTTTATTGTAATTTATAGTCTTTGTATTGAATTTTTATTAATTTAAATCATATTAAAAACTCTCATTTAATTCAAAAGATTACAAATTATTTCACAACGATTTAGTGTAATTTATAAACTATTATTCTAATTTATAATCTCTGTCTATAGATTTTTATCAGTCTCAATTATATTAAAAACTCTGATTTAGTTACAAAAATCCAACTTTATACGAGATTACAAATAATATCGTAACATTTTATTGTAATTTATAATCTTTGTCTAGATTTTTATCAATCTGAGTCATCTCACATCTCTGATTAGTTTAAAAAAACGGATTTTATGCGATATTACAAATAATCTCGCTCATATTAAATCTCTGATTTGGTCGAAAAACCCGACTTTACGCGAGATTACAAATAATTTCACAATATTTTATTGTAATTTATTGTAATCTGCGATGATTTATTGTAATTTCTAAACAAATATGAATTTTTAGGGTTTTCTTTCAATTACAGAAATATTTTATTATAATTTATTTCATTTTTTGTGATTTCAGCGACATTTTATTGTAATTTTATATATAACTCTTATTTAAAAACTCTGATTTAGTCTAAAAACAACTTACTGCGAGATTACCAACAATCTATCAACGATTTATTGTAATTTACCACAAATTCATAATTCATATATTTATAATCTTCTGGAATTTTTTTACGCTACCGGAATCTGTTTTTGTTCTGACACATCTTTCAAACTTTCGTTTGTTAAGTTCTCTTAAAAATTTCTTATTGTTCTGTCAGAATCTTTTCTGCTAAAACCTTTAATAGTTCTTCTTTTTCTTCTACCCGCATTTTTATATTCTTCAGAAATTTTCTTTTGCCTTTGCTTTTCTGCTAATCCTCTTTCTTTCTTAAGTTGTTCTTTTTCTTTCCTAATCTCGATTTTTGAGCACTTTAAGAATCCTTTTCTGCTCTTTTACATTTTTTTTGTTCTTTTTAAAGAACTTTTTTGCCTTTTCTTTCAAATGTTGTTTTTGAAGTTGTTCTAGAATTTACTTTTGTTCTGTTGGAATCTTTTCTGCAAGAACCTTCTATAGTTATTTTCTTTCTTCTACCTGCATTTTTTAATTTCTTCAGGATTTTTTTTGTCTTTGCTTTTCTACCAATCGTCTTTCTCAAGTACTTCTTTTTTTTCTAACCGCGATTTTTGATCTTTTTATCAATCTTTTTCTGCTCTTCCACGATTTTTCCCTGTTTTTTAAGACTCTTTTTGCCTTTCCTTTCAAATATCATTCTTGAAATTCTTCTGAATTTACTTTTGTTTTGTCAGAATCTTCTATATTTTTTGAATTTTTTTTCTGTGTCCTTCAACTTCTAGAATTTTCTTCTGTTTTTGTTTTTCTACCAGTAGTCGTTTCGTAAATTATTATTTTCTTAAACTTTCTGTTTCAAGATATCCTTGAATTTTATTCTGTGTTCCCAGAATCTTCTTTTGTTCTACCTGAATCTCCTCTTTATTTTCTTAGAACTTTCTAAAGTTTTTCTTTTCTAAATGTGTCTTTGAACTTCTAGAATTTTCTTTTGTTTATCTTTTCTACAAATTGTTGTTACTTAATTTTTTTTTGTTTTTCTTGAATATTTTTCTGTTCTTCTAGAACCTTTTCCTGTACTTCCAGCAACTTTTTCGTTCTGCAAACGTCTTTCTTCAAGTTTTCTTGAAATTTTCTTTTATTTTGCCAAATCTTACTTAGTTCTCTTTTTCTTCTGCCACCTGCGTTTTTCAATTTCCTCTAGAAAATTTTTTGGTCATGTTTTTCTACCAATCGCTATGTTTCCCGCTTTTCAACAATCTTTTTCTGTTGTTCTTGCAAAAGTTTTTTTATACGTCGTTTTTCAATTTCTCCTAGAATTTTGTTTTGTTTTGTTCTTCTAGAATATCTTCTTGTACTTCCAGAATTTTTTTTGTTCTGCTAACGTCGTTTTTCTGTTTCGTTTTTTTGCTTTTCTAAATCTTAACTTGCGTCTTTCAATTTCTTCTAGAATTTTATTTTAGTTTTTCTTTAGAACGTCATTTTTCAAGATTTTTTATATTCTCCTATAATTTTACCTTGTTCTTATTTTTCTTTTGTTTTTTTCTTACCAAACGTAATTTTCAAAATTCTTTTTGTGTCCTCTGTGGTAATACGAAGCATGTTATTGTCATTTCTAAACAAATTTGATTTTTTAGCATTTTATTTCAATTATAAAAAATATTTTTATTATAATTTATAATCTTTGTCTAGATTTTTATCAATTTGTCATATTAAAAACTTTGATTTAGTTAAAAAACAAACCGACTTTGGGCGAGATTACAAATAATTTCGCAACATTAAATTGTAATTTATTGTAATCTGCGATGATTTATTGTAATTTCTAAACAAATATGAATCTCTAGGGTTTTTTTTCAATTACAGAAATATTTTATTATAATTTATTTTATTTTTTGTGATTCCAGCGACATTTTATTGTAATTTTATATATAACTCTTATTTAAAAACTCTGATTTAGTCTAAAAACAACTTACTGCGAGATTACCAACAATCTATCAACGATTTATTGTAATTTACCACAAATTCCTAATTTATAAATTTATAATCTTCTGGAATTTTTTTTTACGCTACCAAAATCTATTTTTGTTCTGACACATATTTCAAACTTTCTTTGTTAAGTTCTCTTAAAAATTTCTTATTGTTCTGTGAGAATCTTCTCTGCTAAAATCTTTAATAGTTCTTGTTTTTCTTCTACCCGCATTTTTATATTCTTCAGAAATTTTCTTTTGCTTTTGCTTTTCTGCTAATCCTCTTTCTTTCTTAAGTTGTTCTTTTTCTTTTCTAATTTCGATTTTTGAGCACTTTAAGAATCCTTTTCTGCTCTTTTAAATTTTTTTTTGTTTTTTTTTTTAAAGAACTTATTTGCCTTTTCTTTCAAATGTTGTTTTTGAAGTTTTTCTAGAATTTACTTTTGTTCTGTTAGAATCTTTTCTGCAAGAACCTTCTATAGTTCTTTTCTTTCTTCTACCTGCATTTTTTAATTTTTTCAGGAATTTTTTTAGCCTTTGCTTTTCTACCAGTCGTCTTTCTCGAGTACTTCTTTTTTTTCTAACCGCGATTTTTGAGCTCTTTAACAATTTTTTTCTGCTCTTCCACGATTTTTCCCTGTTTTTTAAGACCCTTCTTGCTTTTCCTTTCAAATATCATTCTTGAAATTCTCCTGAATTTACTTTTGTTTTGTCAGAATCTTCTATATTTTTCGAATTTTTTTTCTGTGTCCTTCAACTTCTAGAATTTTCTTCTGTTTTTGTTTTTCTACCAGTAGTCGTTTCGTAAATTATTATTTTCTTAAACTTTCTGTTTCAAGATATCCTAGAATTTTATTCTATGTTCCCAGAATCTTCTTTTGTTCTACCTGAATCTCCTCTTTATTTTCTTAGAACTTTCTAAAGTTTTTCTTTTCTAAATGTGTCTTTAAACTTCTAGAATTTTCTTTTGTTTATCTTTTCTACAAATTGTTGTTACTTAATTTTTTTTGTTTTTCTTGAATATTTTTCTGTTCTTCCAGAACCTTTTTCTGTACTTCCAGCAACTTCTTCGTTCTGCAAACGTCTTTCTTCAAGTTTTCTTGAAATTTTCTTTTATTTTGCCAAATCTTACTTAGTTCTCTTTTTCTTCTGCCACCTACGTTTTTCAATTTCCTCTAGAAAATTTTTTGGTCATGTTTTTCTACCAATCGCTATGTTTCCCGCTTTTCAACAATCTTTTTCTGTTGTTTTGAAAACTTTTTTTTATACGTCGTTTTTTAATTTCTCCTAGAATTTTGTTTTCTTTTGTTCTTCTAGAATATCTTCTTGTACTTCCAGAACTTTTTTTGTTCTGCTAACGTCGTTTTTCTTTTCAAGTTAAATTTTTTTTGCTTTTCCAAATCTTAACTTGCGTCTTTAATTTCTTCTAGAATTTTATTTTAGTTTTTTTTTTAGAATGTCATCATTTTTCAAAATTTTTTATATTCTCCTATAATTTTACTTTGTTCTTATTTTTCTTTTGTTTTTCAAAATTCTTTTTGTGTCCTCTGTGGTAATACGAAGCATGTTATTGTCATTTCTAAACAAATTTGATTTTTTAACATTTTACTTCAATTATAAAAACTATTTTTACTATAATTTATAATCTTTGTCTAGATTTTTATCAATTTGACATATTAAAAACTTTGATTTAATTAAAAAACAAACCGACTTTGGGCGAGATTACAAATAACCTTGTAACATTTTATTGTAATTTATTGTAATCTGCCATGATTTATTGTAATTTCTAAACAAATATGAATCTTTAGGGTTTTCTTTCAATTACAGAAATATTTTATTATAATTTATTTCATTTTTTGTGATTCCAGCGACATTTTATTGTAATCTGCAACATATTATTGTAATTTCATATATAACTCTTATTTAAAAACTCTGATTTAGTCTAAAAACAACTTACTGCGAGATTACCAACAATCTATCAACGATTTATTGTAATTTACCACAAATTCATAATTTATATATTTATAATCTTCTGGATTTTTTTTTTACGCTACCAGAATCTATTTTTGTTCTGACACTTCTTTCAAACTTTCGTTTGTTAAGTTCTCTTAAAAATTTCTTATTGTTCTGTCAGAATCTTCTCTGCTAAAACCTTTAATAGTTCTTCTTTTTCTTCTACCCGCATTTTTATATTCTTCAGGAATTTTCTTTTGCTTTCGCTTTTCTGCTAATCCTCTTTCTTTCTTAAGTTGTTCTTTTTCTTTTCTAATTTCGATTTTTGAGCACTTTAAGAATCCTTTTCTGCTCTTTTACATTTTTTTTGTTCTTTTTAAAGAACTTTTTTGCCTTTTGAAGTTCTTCTAGAATTTACTTTTGTTCTGTTGGAATCTTTTCTGCAAGAACCTTCTATAGTTCTTTTCTTTCTTCTATCTGCATTTTTTAATTTCTTCAGGATTTTTTTTTGCCTTTGCTTTTCTACCAATCGTCTTTCTCGAGTACTTCTTTTTTTTCTAACCGCGATTTTTGAGCTCTCTAATAATCTTTTTCTGCTCTTCCACGATTTTTCCCTGTTTTTTAAGACCCTTCTTGCCTTTACTTTCAAATATCATTCTTGAGATTCTTCTGAATTTACTTTTGTTTTGTCAGAATCTTCTATATTTTTTGATTTTTTTTTCTGTGTCCTTCAACTTCTAAAATTTTCTTCTGTTTTTGTTTTTTTACCAGTAGTCGTTTCGTAAATTATTATTTTCTTAAACTTTCTGTTTCAAGATATCTTTGAATTTTATTCTGTATTCCCAGGATCTTCTTTTGTTCTACCTGAATCTCCTCTTTATTTTCTTAGAACTTTCTATAGTTTTTCTTTTCTAAATGTGTCTTTGAACTTCTAGAATTTTCTTTTGTTTATCTTTTCTACAAATTGTTGTTACTTAATTTTTTTTTGTTTTTCTTGAATATTTTTCTGTTCTTCCAGAATCTTACTTAATTCTCTTTTTCTTCTGCCACCTGCGTTTTTCAATTTTCTCTAGAAAATTTTTTGGTCATGTTTTTCTACCAATCGCTATGTTTCCTGCTTTTCAACAATCTTTTCCTGTTGTTCTTGCAAAACTTTTTTTTATACGTCGTTTTTCAATTTCTCCTAGAATTTTGTTTTCTTTTGTTCTTCTAGAATATCTTCTTGTACTTCCAGAACTTTTTTTGTTCTGCTAACGTCGTTTTTCTTTTCAAGTTAATTTTTTTTTTGCTTTTCCAAATCTTAACTTGCGTCTTTCAATTTCTTCTAGAATTTTATTTTAGTTTTTCTTTAGAACGTCATTTTTCAAGATTTTTTATATTCTCCTATAATTTTACCTTGTTCTTATTTTTCTTTTGTTTTTTTCTTAACAAACGTAATTTTCAAAATTCTTTTTGTGTCCTCTATGGTAATACGAAGCATGTTATTGTCATTTCTAAACAAATTTGATTTTTTAGCATTTTATTTCAATTATAAAAACTATTTTTATTATAATTAAAAAAAAACAAACCGATTTTGAGCGAGATTACAAATAATCTTGCAACATTTGATTGTAATTTATTCTAAAAAAATTTTACCTGCTGATCCTGCCCCAACCACTATAAAATCATATCTCTCCAGCAGTTCATCAGTGGGTACATCTATAGGTCTAGATTCTGGATCTAGAAGATCATACTGAAAATAAGCAATAGCTGCTGCAAGAGCTGGGATAAAAACCGCCAAATTTGAAGCTGCTGTAGCTCCTAAACCCAAAAGTGGGGCCGTTATAGTGCTCATAATTCCTAGAAGAGGAAAAAAATTAAAAGCGAAACACAATTTTTGCAAAAATAGTACCGAGTAGAGTCATTTTACCGAATAAACTGATCGAAAAAATCGGAAAATTCGTAACGAGAAAGTGGTTTACTCAATAATTCGTTTAGTGAATTTTAAATGTTTAGGGAGTACGTCATTAAATTGTTTCAATGAGGTTTAGAAGAGGGGGAAATTTTGTCACAATGGACAGTTTTATGTAATTTAGATAAGACGTGAAAAGCGGACTTTCACTACCAGCGATAATGACAAAAAATTTTTTTTTTGCTTAATGACTTTTGTTATTTCAAATTTTTAAATCTAGATTATATCAGGTGGTGCCATAAATTCCTAAACAATTTTTTTTTGACAAGTTGGCCTTCACTGTGCCCTTTTTAAGACAACAATTCCAAACAAATGACTTACCTAATCACCGCTTCTTCACATAAATTTCTTGTCTTTATTTTCTTTTTTTTAATTGTTTTACACTGTCATCACTTTTAACATAATATAAAACTCGAGTCTTTCTCTCCCCATTTCATGGGTCTTTCCTTGAACTTGTACCATCAAACTGAAATCAGTCCTAATTTTCCTCTTGATAGAATTTCACGTTAACGGAATTTCTTCCAATTGTACAATTCGAGTTTCATGGGTGATTCAACCATGAGATTGTGGTAACTTACCTGGTCGGTTATACCATCTATATGGTAAGTGTAACGGGAATATCCGATGTAGCGCAATGTGGATCAACAACGATTTCTTCGCGTCATTTTCAATGGGTCATGGGTTGATAGTAAAAGATGGGTGATGGTAAATGATGCCAAAGAAAAATCAGTCTGTTAGTCGGACTACGTGCGATGGTAAACGTAATTAAAGGGAGAAATTACAATTCCAGAACTTTTTAAGACTCTTTTAATTAAAAAAAAATCTTTTTTTCAGGAGGTTGCTGTGGATCGACAAAACGCGTGACAATCGTGGGTGGTTGGGCATGGGCTTGGTGGTTGGTTACTGATGTTCAGCGTTTGTCCCTTGAAGTGATGACGTTGAATCCCATGTGTGGTAATGTCGAAACGGCTCAAGGTGTCCCACTGACTGTTACTGGGGTTGCCCAATGTAAAATTATGAAAGCCGATGAGCTTCTCTATACTGCTTCGGAACAATTTCTTGGAAAATCTGTTAAAGAAATTAAATCGACGATTCTTCAGACGCTTGAGGGACATTTGAGAGCGATTTTAGGTGAGTTTTGTAATTTCTACAAAATTAAAATTTCAGATAATTATTGTAATTTCTACAAAAACCAACGAGATTTAATTGTATTTTCTAATTTGTCTTTAGATTTATTATATTCGTTTTTTGTAATTTGCACTTTTTAAAGACTTTTCTAAGTTTTGTAAATCTAAAGGCCCTCGGTCTTGAAAATTTGTCGTTTCTTTTCTAAATTTTTTTTAACTTTTTTTTTCATGTCTATTCTAGTTTTTGTATACATATTTTTCTTCTTCTAGTTATTGCATTTGTTCTTCTATTCAGAACCTCTACGTTGTTCAACTTCTACAAACATTTTCTTTTATTCTTCTACCGATTATTGTTTCTCAAATTCTCCAAAAAACTTCTTGTTCTTTTTTCTTTTAATGATTTCTTCTTCTTCAAGAATTTTTTCCGTTTGTTTTTTATCATTTTATCATCTTTTTTTTAGTCTACGTTTTTTATTTTTTCTTACAATTTTTTTTTGTTTTTTTTTCGTGGTTTTTTGATTACTTTTACATTTTTTTAGTTTCTTATTCTTTTGTTCTTTTTATTATTTCAAAGGCTGATTTTTTTAAAGATTTTGTAGGAACCATCTCTGTTTTTCTACATTTTCTAGATCTTTCTTTGCTCTTCATTTTCCAAACTCTTTCTTCCAATACTAATTTGTATGTTTCAAAAAACATGTTTCTTCTACTTATAATTGTTCTTCTACTATCTTTCTTAGCTTGTCTCTTTCAATTGTTGTTTTTCGAGCACTTCTAGAAACTTGTTTTTTTCATTCTTCTAAAAGCTGCATTTGCTTTTTCTTCTAGTAAGTTCTTAAATTTTTTCTAATTTTTTTTGTTGTTTTTAAACTCCTATAGAACCTCTTTTTCTTCTTTTAAACAGAAGAACAGAAGATTTTCTAGAATACTAGAATTCTTCTAGATTCTTTCTCCGCTTTTATTTTTATCCAATGTTGTTTTTAAGACGTCCTAGAATGCTTTCTAGGCTTGTTTTGTCTACGATTCTTTTCATTTGTTTGTCAGGTTTTTCTAAAAAAAATGTTTTTCAAATCTTACAGTTTTTTTTGTTCTAATATCTTTCTTGGTACTTGTTTCTTATCTAATCATTGTTTTTCAAGCTACATTTTTCTTTTCTCATTTTTTTTTTCATTTTTTTAATCTTCTTGAGAATCGTCTTTGCTCTTCCAGGACCTCCTTCTTCTTCCAGCAGATGTTTTTGAAGTTCTATTTTTTTTTGTTTTTTCTTCTGTCAAACGTTAAAAGATTCCGAAAGAGTTTATATTTTACGAAGTGTTTTTTTTTATTTCAGTCGTGGTTTTTTATCATTTTTTACGCTTTCCTAGAAACTTGATTGTTCTTCTAGAATCTTTCTTTGCTTGTCTTTCTCTTGCAATCGTTTTCTATGCTCTTTCAGAATTGTATTTTGTTCTTCTAGCATCTTCTTTAGCTCATCTTTTTCAATCATTGTTTTATAAGTTCTGCTAGAAGCTTCTTTGTTTTTCTAGAATCTATTATTACTCCTTTTTTTTCAGTTTCTTTTAAAAATTTTGGTTTATTTTTTCAGGTTTTTCAGAATTATTTCTTGCTTTTCTCGAACCTTTTTTTCTTTTTTTTTTTTAGTTGTAGTTTTTGATGTTTCTTTTATTTGCAGTCGTTATTTTTCATGCTCTCTGAGACCCTTTTATTGTTCTTTTCTCATCCTTCTTTGCTTGTCTTATTCTTGCAATCGTTGTTTTCTATGCTCTTGCAGAATTTTATTTCTTTCTTCTAACATGTTCTTTAGATTATTCCTTTAAATCGTCTGCTAAAAACTTGTTTGCTTTTCTAGAATCTTTTATTAATTTCTTTTTCCTTCTAGAATTTTTTTGCTTGTATTTTTGTTCTTCTAGCATCTTCTTTATCTCTTCCAATCGTTGTTTTTCACGTTCTCCTAGCGACTTATATTCTTCATCTAGAATCTAGAATCTTTAATTGCAATTTTTTCAGTTTCTTCTAGAATTTTTTGTTGCTCTTTTTTTCTAATATTTTCCAGAATTTCTTCTGGTTTTTTATTTTTCCAGTCACAGTTTTTATCTTTTCTCTTTTTTGCAATTATATTTTGTTCTTCTAACATCTTCTGTAGCATATTTCTTCCAATCTTCCTCTTTCAAGCTCTGCTAGAAACTTTTTCTTTGCTATTTTTTCGGTTTCTTCTAGAATTTTATAATCTAAAGACATAAATATTTGAATCAGCGAATCTATAAAAAAAAACATATGGAGAAGAAAGAGCAAACAATTTTTTTGTAATTTGTAATCCAGCCGAGATAAATAAAACAGTTAAAAACAAATAAATCTATTGATCTCAATTGGTCAATGAACGGAATCAAGGAGATTACGTATTATATGTGAACTTGACCAAGGCTTGTTACTTTTCCACCAATTATTTTTTATCTCGAAGAAATGGGAAGTGATTCAAATTACGTCAAACAAATTTTAAATCCTTGACTTGTAATTCTTATAATTTTTCAAATAGTGGGGAGCAACTATATTAACTCAATTTGTTTTATCCTGTGACAGTTGTAAGAATTCTCTTTTCTTTCTTATTTCTCCACTTCTCCATTTTTTATTTAACATGTCGATGGTGTGGATGGGTGTTTTTAACATTTCTCTGACCACTGGACTTACATATGCAGTTGTTAAAGGGTGCGTTACTATTTTTTTTATTTTTTAGTTTTATTTGTTGTTAATTGTGTTTGTTTGTTTGTCCTTCAACGACATTCGCTAATCTAGTTTTTTTATTTCTATTACTTTCAAATCTAAATACCGTAAATTGTCTATTATAAACACAATTTCACTTTTTGTTCGTGTTTTACGTTGCAAAATCTAACACAAATGTCAATTAATTAATTTAAATACTAGAGCAAAAAGCAAAGTAGGCCGTGGATTAAACCACATTCGCAAAAAAAATGTTCTTTTAACTTGTTATGTCTATGATTTATGTTAAAAATTGATTTAGTTACCTTTTTTGAGGTTGGTACTAAACGAAATGTCATTTTTTTGAGGTTAGTAATAAATAAAATGTCGGTTTTTTTTTGAGGTTATCAAAAATTTGTCAAATGTTATTCAGTTTTTGACAGTCTTTTGTTTTTGCGTTTATAAGTTTTTGACAATTTTACTTAGTTTTTACCATTTTTTTTTTTGGTATTTGACAGTTTGTTTTATTTATGACACTTTTAAGGTACTTTTTTACAGTTTTTGATGGTTTTTTACATTGTTAAGTAGTTTTTGATATTTTTTATGTTGTTTGACATTGTTAAATAGTTTTTTACATTTCTGACTCTTTTAAAGTTTTCTTTTTTACAGTTTTTGACATTGTTAAGCAGTTTTTGACATTTTTTGACATTGTTAGTTAGTTTTTTAAATTTTTAGTCAGTTTCTGGCAGTTTTTCTGACATTTTATTAACTTGTTTGGTATTTTACAATTTTTTACATTTTTGACACTTTAAAAGTTTTTTTTACATTTTTTGATGGTTTTTGACATTTTTGACACTTTCACAGTTTTTCTTTTTACAGTTTATAATGGCCTTTGACATTATTAAGCAGTTTTTGACTGTTTTTTGACATTGTCAGTTAGTTTTTTTCATTTTTACTTAGTTTTTGGCAGTTTTTGACATTCTATTAACTTGTTTGGTATTTTACAGTTTTTTACATTTTTGACACTTTTGAAGTTTTTTTTTTTTGATGGTTTTTGACATTGTTAAGCAGTTTTTGACATTTATGACACTTTTAAGGTTTTCCTTTTTACAGTTATTAATGGTCTTTTGATATTATTAAGCAGTTTTTGACAGTTTCTGGCAGTTTTTGACATTTTTTAACATTGTTAGTTTTTACATTTTTAGTCAGTTTCTGGCAGTTTTAGACATTTTGTTAACTTGTTTGGTGTTTTATAGTTTTTTATGTTTTTGACACTTTTAATTTTTTTTACATTTTTTGATGGTTTTTGACATTTTTGACATTTTCACAGTTTTTCTTTATACAGTTTATAATGGTTTTTGACATTATTAAGCAGTTTTTGACTGTTTTTTGACATTGTCAGTTAGTTTTTTACATTTTTAGTTTCTGGCAGTTTTTGACATTCTATTAACTTGTTTGGTATTTTACAGTTTTATACATTTTTGACACTTTTGAATTTTATTTTTGATGGTTTTTGACATTGTCAATCAGTTTTTGACATTTATGATACTTTTAAAATTTTCCTTTTTACAGTTTTTGACATTTTTTGACATTGTTAGTTAATTTTTATATTTTTAGTCAGTTTCTGGCAGTTTTTCTGACATTTTATTAACTTGTTTGGTATTTTACGGTTTTATACATTTTTGACACTTTTGAATTTTTTTTTGATGGTTTTTGACATTGTCAATCAGTTTCTGACATTTATGACATTTTTAAAGTTTTCCTTTTTACAGTTTTTAATGGTTATTGACATTGTTAAGCAGTTTTTGACATTTTTTGATATTTTTTTGACATTGTTAGTTAGGTTTTTACACTTTTAATGTATATTTTTACAGTTTTTGACTTTTTTTGACATTGTTAGTTAATTTTTTTACATTTTTATTCAGTTTTTAGCAGTTTTTGACATTTTATTAATTTGTTTGGTGTTTTACAGTTTTTGACATTTTTGACATTTTTAAAGTTTTTTTTTTAATAGTTTTGGATGGTTTTTGACATTGTTAAGCAGTTTTTGACATTTTTTTGACATTGTTAGTTAGTTTTTTACACTTTTAATGAATTCTTTTTACAGTTTTTGACTTTTTTGACATTGTTAGTTAATTTTTTATATTTATAGTCAGTTGCTGGCTGTTTTTCTGACATTTTATTAACTTGTTTGGTATTTTACAGTTTTATACATTTTTGACACTTTTGAATTTTTTTTGATGGTTTTTAACATTGTCAAGCAGTTTTTGACATTATGACACTTTCAAAGTTTTCCTTTTTACAGTTTTTAATGGTTTTTGACGTTGTTAAGCAGTTTTTGACATTTTTTGAGGTTATTTGACTTTGTTAATCAGTTTTTACACTTTTAATGTATTTTTTCTACAGTTTTTCACTTTTTTGACATTGTTAGTTAATTTTTTACATTTTTAGTCAGTTTTTAGCAGTTTTTGACATTTTATTAATTTGTTTGGTGTTTTACAGTTTTTGACACTTTTAAAGTTTTCTTTTTTATAGTTTTTAATGGTTTTTGACGTTGTTAAGCAGTTTTTGACATTTTTTGATATTTTTTACCTTTCTAGTCAATTTCTGACACTTTTTAACATTTTCTTTTATTGAACTTTTTGATTTTAGAGGTTGGCAACAAATGTAATGTCATTTTTTCTTCCCGATGTTGGTACTAATCCCGCAAAACTTGTTTTTTAGGAACTCTTACAGTAGAAGAGGTGTATCGCGACCGGGACCAATTCGCCGCCCTTGTCCGGGAAGTAGCCGCCCCCGATGTGGGCCGAATGGGCATCGAGATCCTCTCCTTTACCATCAAGGACGTCTATGACGACGTCCAATACCTAACATCTCTCGGGAAAGCCCAAACGGCGATGGTAAAACGCGACGCTGATGCTGGCGTGGCTGAAGCGAACCGCGATGCCGGAATCCGTGAAGCCGAATGTCAGAAATCAGCCATGGATGTCAAATATTCCACCGATACGAAAATCGAAGATAATTCCAGAATGTTCAAGTTGCAGAAAGCCAACTTCAACCAAGAAATCAACACTGCCGTAAGAATTTCGGTGTGAAAATTTCGGTTTTAGGGAGTTGATTTTGGTTTTAGAAAGCTGAAGCACAATTGGCCTACGAACTGCAAGCCGCGAAGATTCGACAAAAAATACGAAATGAAGAAATACAAATTGATGTCGTTGAAAGGAAGAAACAGATTGAGATTGAAGCACAGGAGGTTATGAGGAAGGAGAGAGAGTTGAATGCGACTGTGAGGCTTCCGGCGGAAGCGGAAAGCTATAAAGTGCAAATGATAGCAGAAGGGAAGCGGTGAGTGAATTATTACAGGTTTTGGTAACTTTTTCGAGGTTGGTAGTAAGTGAAATGTCAAATTTTCATGTCAAAATTTACAAAAAATTTAAAAAAATCGTAAAAAATTATTACAATTTGTCAAGAAGTGACATTGTTACATAAACATAAGTTATGAAATAAACAAGATTGACGAATATTTCTAATTGTCAAATATTGTGAAAAAATTTGGAAAATTTAATTAATTATAAAATTTCTTAAAATGGTACGTTTTAATTAATTAATTAATTAGGAAATAAATCTAAAGTAAAATTAGAAAGAAACCCTAAAATAGAAAAATTATAAAGATTTAAAACAGAAAAATTACAAAAACCTAAAGCAGAAAAATTAGAAAAGCCTAAAAAAGAAAAAATACGAAAATCTGAAATAGAAAAATTGTTGAAATACCCTATACAAAAAAATTAATGCCAAAAAAATAGATGTCAAATGAAAATCAACAATTTTAACAAAGTTATGAACTAAACATAAAGTCTTAATTAAAGCATTTTCTTCTGGCACAAGGCTGATGGCTGGCGAATTCCTTTCTTCTGCTTCTTTCGAACCTACCTTTAATCCTGAAATTGGTGCTTCTTCTTCTGCCCTAAGTAGCGATTTATCACTCTGCTTCTTTCGGACCTACCTTTAATCCGGATTTCCAGCGATGTTGTTGTAACCTATCCCCCAAACCCCCCAAAAAAAGGAATTTACTTTAAATCGTTTATTTATTTTTTACAAAAGGGGGGTAGAAACGTACTCTAAATAAAACACGTGAATATGTTATTAACTCAATTACAAATACCTAATGATAGTAGATACCTAAAATTGTTTATTTCTGTATTATTTTGTCAATTTAAAGCTTTAAGGGCCGGTTTACAGAAGGCGAATTAAATATTTAATTGCGATTAACTTTTAATTCGCGATTAAATCGGCTTTCCTCGGGTTTGATTGGTCAAAATCGGCATTTAATCGCGAATTAAATATTTAATCGCAATTAAAGTTAATGCCACCTTCTGTAAACCGGCCCTAAATATATATTTGTTAATTCGGTTTTGACCTGATCAGCAGTTTAACATATTTTTTTTTTGATAGTTTTGTCGAGTTTTTTTTGTTAAAAAGACTCTAAAAATCCCCTAAAAAATCTTTTTTTTCTCTATAAAATGTCTTGAATTTCGGGTGAAATTCCTCACGTTGGCACCACTGAACCTTCATGTTTCAGCACTCAAACTGTCCAAAACGCCATAGCTGAAAGCGAGCGAATAAAACTGCTGGGTTCAGCTGAAGCCTCAGCAATTGGCAGCATTGGCAAAGCGGATGCTGAGAGAATGCGCCAGAAAGCAGCTGTATACAAGCAATACGGTGATGCCGCCATTATGTCGCTCGTCATAGATGCCTTACCAAAAGTAAGAAAACTGTTGTATATATCTCTTGCTAATTTTTGTACTAGATTGCAGCCGAAGTGGCAGCTCCCTTGGCCAAAACCGAAGAGATTGTCCTGATTGGAGGTCCTGATAACACGACGGCTGAAATAACTCGTCTCGTTGGCCAAATTCCACCTGCCGTTAATGCCTTAACAGGAGTTAATCTATCCCAAGTATTGGGGAAAATTCCCGGCGCGCAAACGCAACAAGTCGCTGCCGCTGTCAAGTAACCCGCTGGCCTCGCTGCTGCTTTTTTTCTCCCGGTTTTCAGGCTCAGGATTTTTTTGTGAACCGATTGGTGTTCATTTATTCAAGAGAGTAGAGTAGTGAAAAAGTCTCGATGTATTTTTCTACTCGATTTAGGTTCTGATGAACACCAAGTAGATTTTTTTTTATTAGAAAATGCTTTTATCTTATTTGTTTGTCGAGTTTTTTTGTATTTGTGTTATTTTTAGCTTAAACACTAGGTGTGGACATTTATTATTACCCACTTGTGTGAATACAAATATTTTAGTAAATGGAAATGGTGTTTTACTCGACTTTTGCCTCTTATTCTTTTTGTAATCTCAGAGATTGTAATTTCTACAAAATTAATTTTTAAATCTTATTTTCTATTGCAATTTTGTAACTTGTAATCTGTTGAAAATATGTAAAAAAAAAGAAAAAAAAAATCGGTCCTGACCCGGATTCGATCCGGCACCTTTTGAAACTGAGATTCGAAATTTTTGGAAATTCTTTGATTTTTGTGATTTGCATCACTCAGCTTCGCTTCGGGTTGTAAAAAACACTAGTTTTATACTTAAATTCACAATTTATTTTTTTATATATTATACAAGACCATATATTACACAATATGTGTAAATTTTATGCTCATCATAGCATTGTAAAAATTTGGTAATAGAAAAAACGTACCATTTTTACAACGCTCTTATTTAACATGAAAAAAATGAATTTTTCTGAACATACCCATGAAAGTTTTTTTTTACAAAAATAATGTAACAATTACGTTTAAAAAAACACAGAGGAGTAATCTATTTAAACAAATAGAAAATTGAATAAATAATAATTGGTATGTTTTCGTAAAAATCGGGGACAAAAAAAGAACTGAAAAAATTCTATTATGTCACTACGAAATGTTATAAAATGCAACACTATAAAATCTTTACATGAACGGCTTAATTAGAATGCAAACCGACTATATTACAAGTTAACAAAACGAAAATCGGGGATTCCCAATCCCTATTTTTTTAATAAAAACCAATCAATTTTATTACTTCAGTTACAATCGCCTAATAATAAAACAAATCAGTTCAAAAAATTGAAAAAAAAAAGATAAATATTAATCTTAAAAATCAAAAATTACACACAACAAACATTTTTACTGTTTATCCTGTAATTTTTCTTCTCGGGGCTTCGCCCCACCAAAAATCGTCGAAGTTTGTGACGTTTCCGCTATCGCATTAACCGGATCTTTGATTGTTCGCGGCTGCAACTTCAATTTCGGCCTCCCAGAAGTATCTGAAACCCCAAAAATTACCACCAACTAACACCCACCCAAAGACTACCACCTGGTGCCGGATTCGGCAAATCTTCAGTAAACGACCTCCTCTCTGGCCGAGCTGGCCTTGCTCCACCACCGAAACCACCTGGACCGCCGCCACGACCTCCTCCACGCGACGACGACCACTCCCGCTGACCATCCTCCGACGAGAAATTACCGTAATTTCCCCGATTGCCGCCTCTGTCTACTCAAAACAAGAAAAACCAGTAATTTAAAATACTCATCTGTGATTGGTTCATTTTCGAAATTAACCAATCAGAAGACGTGACAATCTATGACGTTATTATTACCATTGAAGGAACCTCCACCACGTCCGCCACCTCGTCGATCGAACTCCTCGAAACGGTGATCGCCGCCTCCTGGACGTGGACCACGAAAACCACCGCCACCCGGGCCACTTCTCCCTCCACGTCCTCGATCAAAGCCGCCGCCTCGCTCGCTACGTTTACCCTCAGCGACGTCAATTTTTATGTTGTGGTTTTCGACTTCTACTAAGCCATTGAGGTTGATGGCTTGCTCCAGGTCTTGAAGAGTGGCAAATTCCACGTAACAAAAGCCCTAAAATTTTGTTTTAGAGCTTTTGGTATTTAGGCCTTTTAGACAGGTACAAGTGTGCGTTGAAAATTTGACACCAAAAAAATTTAATATTTGACTAAATGTTGTTAACAACCGATAAAAAACAATATTTTGATGCTTTTTTGTTTTATTTGTTAATAAAAACAGTTGATTTAATGTGCAAAAGCTCGAAACAATTGAAAGACTGTCATTTGGCAATTGTTTTGAGTTTTTCGGATCGAGTGAAATCGTGAAGAAAAACGGTTTTTTCGTGTGTGAAATGTGCAAATGCCGTGTGGAAAATGCGGAGAAAACACCGGTAAGTGATTTTCTTCTAAAATATCCCGTATTTTGCATGTTTTAATTCGGTTTTGGTCTTGACAAAGAAAACGTAATAATTTCACAAAAAAAACAAGTAAAAACACCTCAAATTAACTCTTTTTTGCCTTTAAAAGACTTTCTAAGACAATTTGTTGGGTCAAAATCAAGCAAGGCCTTGATATGTCATTAAAAAAAAATCACAAAATCTGGGTAGTTTTTTCATAAAATACAACTTTTTAAGAAAATGTCTCTCGCTTTTTTTCGTTTCACAAAGAAATAAAGCCATTTGTTCAAAATTTATTTGATTTTAAATCAAAATGGCGTGATCCAACTGTTTCTTCTACCAACATTAAGAAAAAAAATCGAAATCAAATCGAAGCGTGCTTTGAAAATTACCACAAAAAAATCAAATATTGAACTAAATGTTGTTAACAACAGATTATAAACACTATTTTGATGCTATTTTGTTTTATTTGTTTATAATAAAAGTTGATTTGAAGTGCAAAAGCTCGAAACAATTGAAAGAGTAGGTACTGTCATTTAGCAATTGTTTCGAATTTTCCGGGTCGAGTGAAATTGTTAAGCAAAAAACAGTTTTTTCGAATGTGAAAAGTAAAAATTCGGCGTGGAAAATGATGAGAAAACACCGGAAAGTGTTTTTCTTACAAAATTTCCCGTATTTTGCATGTTTTAAATCGTTTTTGAACTTAATACAACTTCTTACATAAAACAGCTTCAAAAACGTAACAATTTCACAAAAAAACTAGAAAATACGCGTCAAATTACCACTTTTTTTGCTTTTAAATAACTTTTTTTAAGTCAATTTGTTGGATCATAATCAAGCAAAGCCATGACGTCATGTAAAAAAATCACAAAATCAGGGCAGTTTTTTGATAGAAATGCATTTGTTTTTCATAAAATACGACTTTTTAAACAAATATCTCTCAGTTTTTTCGTTTCACGAGACAACAAAGCAAATTGTTCAAAATTTATTTAATTTCAAATAAAAATGGCGTGATTCAACTGTTTCTTCTACCAACATAAAGAAAAAAATATACGTATATAAATCAAGAGTGCTTTGAAAATAAATATTGGAGTAAATGTTGTTAACAACTAATAATAAACAATATTTTGATGCTATTTTGTTTCAATTATTTATAAAAAAAAAAAAATGTGCAAAAGCTCGAAACAATTGAAAGCGTACTGTCATTTGGCAATTGCTTTGAGTTTTCCGGGTCGAGTAAAATTGTTAAGAAACACGGTTTTTGTCGTGTGAAAAGTGAAAATTCCGCGTGGAAAATACTGGGAAAACACCGGTAAGTGTTTTTCTTCTAAAATTTCTCGTATTTTGCATGTTTTAAAGCGGTTTTGGACTCGACACAACTTCTTACATAAAAAAGTTTCAAAAACACATAATAATTTCACAAACAACGAGTAAAAAAACGTCAAATTAACACTTTTTTGCCTTTGAATGACTCTTTTGAAGTAATAATTAGGCAAGGCCTTGACATGTCATGTAAAAAAAAATCACAAAATCGGGGTAGTTTTTGACAGAAATGCATTTGTTTTTTTCATAAAATACGACTTTTTAAACGAATAAGTTTCATTGTTATTCGTTTCACTAGGAAACAAAGCGAATTGTTTAAAATTAACATAATTTCAAATTTAAAATGGCGTGATTCAACTGTCTCTTCTACCAACATAAAGAAAAAAAAATCTAAATCAAATCGAAGCGTGCTTTCAAAACTACCACAAAAAAAATCAAATATTCAACTAAATATTGTTAGCAAGTGATAATAAACACAATTTGATGCTATTTTGTTTTATTTGTTTATAAAAACAGTTGATTTAATGTGCAAAAGCTTGAAACAATTGAAAGTGTATTTCAAGTTGGCTATGAACAACTGTCATTTGGCAATTGTTTTTAGTTTTCCGGGCAGAGTAAAATTGTAAAGAAAAACAGTTTTTTCGCGTGTGAAAAGTGAAAATTCCGTGTGGAAAATCCTCGTAAAACACCGGTAAGTGTTTTTCTTCTAAAATTTACCGTATTTTGCACATTTTAAATCGGTTTTAGACTCGACAAACTTCTTAAATAAAAAAACTTCAAAAACGTAATAATTTCACAAAAAACTAGTAATAAACACATCAAATTAACACTTTTTTTTGTCTTTAAATGACTCTTTAAGTCAATTTGTTAGATCATAATCAAGCATAGCTTTGACACGTCATTTAAAAAAAAAAACAAAATCAGGGTAGTTTTTTGGCAGAAATGCATTTGTTTTTTCATAAATAACGACTTTTTAATCAAATTACTCTCTTTTCTTTTCGTTTTACTAGAAAATAAAGCCAATTGTTCAAATTTATTTAATTTCAAATCAAAATGGCGTGATTCAACTGTTTCTTCTACCAACATAAAGAAAAGAAATTCTAAATCAAATTGAAGCGTACTTTGAAAATTGCCACAAAAAAATCAAATATTGGACTAACTGTTGTTAACAACTAATACTAAACAATATTTTGATGCTATTTTGTTTCATTTATTTATAAAAAACAGTTGATTTGATGTGCAAAAGCTCGAAACAATTGAAAGTGTAATTCAAGCTGGCTTTGAATAACTGTCATTTGGCAATTGTTTTTAGTTTTCCGGGTCGAGTAAAATCGTGAAGAAAAACAGTTTTTTCACGTGTGAAAAGTGAACATTCCGTGTGGAAAATGCTGAGAAAACAGCGGTAAGTGTTTTTCTTATAAAATTTCCCGTATTTTGCATGTTTAAATCAATTTTGGAATCGACACAACTACTTACATTAACAAGCTTGAAAAGTGCGATATTTTCCTAAGAAACTAATAAAAAAGGCGTTATAAACAAGTCTAACAAGCAATTTTCTTGCTTTTAAACAACTTTTCAAGCTTTTTATAACGTAAATTTATACGGTGAAAATCAAGCTAGGCCTTGTCAAGTTACAAAAAAAATATGAAAATCAGAGTGAATAGTTTTTTGACAGAATTACAGATGTTTTTCATAAAAAAACAAGTTTTTAAGTCAAAATTTTATCATTTTTCTTGTATTTGAAAAGAATTATGCAAGAGGGAAATCTTTTAAATCATCAATGGTTCCTTCTGCTGTCAACATAACAAACAAAAAGTCACCAATTAATACTCTTAAAATTAAGCAATAAGGACGTTAAAAAACTGCAAACACGGGCCAATTTTTTGCTAGAATTTCATTTGTTTCTCTCAAAAACAAGCAAAGACAAGATTATGTCAACAATTATATGACTCAATCCAAGACCTGACGTTTGTTTTTGTGTTATTTAACCGCTTTGACAATAATAAATTACAGGTAAGTGACGGTTAATTAGAGCCACCTTGTGGATGAAAATTTAGTGTTGTGAGGGGCTCGTATTAATGGTGGTTGTAATTCAGTGAAATATACCTTGAATTTGTCGGTATCCTTGTCCTTAACTAGCCGAACGTTCTTAACATTGAGATCTTTGAAAATCCGATTAACGTCCCCTTGTACAGTCCCATTGGGTAAATTTCCGATGTAGGCGGTGAATGGGGGTTCAGTAGGGAATGGCTTTCTGCCACCTCTTCGGGCGCCGCCACCTCCGCCGCCGAAATCCCTGGAACACAAACCGCGTGTGTAAGCCAGCGCGCCATCGTTGTCTTCAGAGTAATATAGACTATTTAAATTAGTTTTGATGGTATGACAAGATGCATAAAGACGCTAATTATAATAAAATGTAAACGAACGAGACAATCTCACTCATATTTTAGTAAAAAATTTATTTTACCTGTTGTCTCTATCGTCATAACCGCTACGACCGGCCATGTTTGTGTCTCAGGGACATGCGCTTAGCTTGGATTTTGACAGATTTTGTATATGAAGCAGGGTGGCCAATTTTACCACATTTTTATACACTAGATTTTTGAGGTGGATTATTTGTTATCATACACTGATAATTTTTAATTCACCCGATTTAATTGTATTGCAAAAGAAAAACGGAAAGGATTCACAGCTAAACGAGATTTTTACTTGACATAAATGTCAAAATTTTTTATTTATTTTCGTTTCCAACGATACAAAATTACAGATTTCTGTAAACACAAAAATAAAATTAACACAATTTTTAACTTAAAAACATAACAAAAAGACTCTTTACAGTCGTAATAATACTAAAAATATTCTTTTGTTTAACAAGATTTGAAAATAATAACGTAACATCAATTCTGTCAATAAAAATTACAGTTTCCTGTAATTAACCAAAATTTAAATTCCAACTTTTTTCATTTTTTGTATAAAAAATAATAACCTCGATAATAACAAAGCATTACTCAACAAATCAATCCTTCAACGTCTTCAATATTACTATCAGTTTCCTGGAAAAAAAATTAAAAATTCAAGTAAAACAAACATTTTTTAAAAATTTTACCTCAGAATCTGTTAAAACGTTTCCAAACAACTCAATCTGTGATTTTTCCTCACGTCTTTCCTTGAACAATTCCTTATGATCAGTACTTTTGTTAATTATTTCAAATTTGGTTGAAACCTGAAACATTTTATCGCTAGATGGCACTCGTTTAAGTGATCTTTTAAAGTCCCTAGATGATCTAGGGACTTTATGATCTTTGAGAAATAATTCATTCAACTATAGCCGCATTCGACTTTGCCACTCCGAGTGCACCGCCTCTTTCCTTATTTACTTCATATAGTCCATATATCACTATCTCTATCCGGTGACGAAAACTTAATGCTTTTTGACACTGTATCCAAAACAACACACACTCTTTGTGTACCCAGTTATTATATGGAGCAGAAAGAGCATACGTTGTCATGAAAACAATCTGTGTATTAGTAAATTCTGAATTCAAATAATGCGACGGATTTATCTGTCTTGAATGAGACAAACAAAGACAGAGTAGGTGCACTAGGAGTGGTAAAGTTGAACGCACCTTATATTGGCGTAATTATAACAGATGATTTAAAAGTATGGAGCAATATTTTAACTAGAAATACAACATTACAAATGATAAAAATGTGGAATTTTTTGTCTTATCAGTATCACAACTGATAAAATTATAACCTAAAAATTGGTTATTAACAAAAAATAAAGACATAAGATAACTACAGGTTTTTCAGATCAAAATAAAGCGATTGAACACAACTTACCTCTTTACCAAGTTGTATCGTTTTGGCTCTAGAGAGCACCAAAGTTGTAGATTAAAATTTGTTTTTATACTTTAAATATAAATATCTCGAAAACGGTAGGTTTTAGCGAAATTTTGCGTTCTTGCATTTTTATTCAGAACTTACAGGTATATTCATTATTGCTATGAAAATAAGAGAATAATAAGTATCGCAATCGGAAATTGAAACAAAGTAGCAAGATTTCGCTGCAACCAATAAAATGAAGACATTTTTTTGTTTATCTACCAAGTTTCATAATAATTGATTAAGTGTTTTTCGAGATATACCAAAAAAATGTGTTTTTAATAACCAACAGTGAAGGTCCTTAATTTTTTTTACAAATTTAAATTAATTGTGGCACTGTATGTTAGGCTGAAATCTTGCTCCATACTTTTGAATTACCTTATATGTATTGTAAGTTGTAAAGTCCGTTTCACCGTCTTATTCCCATTTGTAATAAAACCTTTAACGTAAGTAAAGAATCACGTTCTTATTGCTATCTCTTTCTACATCATGGCCTAAAATGCAATAAACACAAAACGTATTGTATTAATAATGTCACACTTTTCACCTTTTTTCAGCTTAACGCGACGACAAAGACAAAGCTTCTAGGGTAGTATTAGACATTCGAATGCAAACCAGATGGCCGCACAGTCAATGATCTCAGCGTAATTCAATACCTAAGAAATTAAAATTTCGTGTATAAAAGTATAATTCCTTGTATTCAGTTCTGTTGCATTACAAAGGTTTTTCTAATAAAGTTTCCAAAATTGAAATATTTTTGTTATTTAAATGTTTCGTTTGTGTTCTGTCAAATGTCAATTTTACACAAAGCTATACGTCGTAGATTGAGGCATACTCCAATAATTTTATTACAAATGGGGATAGGACGGTGAGACGTATACTTTTAGTTTATCTCGTAGTTTATAATGTAATAGTGTATCGCTCTTGCACAGCATATAAGTAAACTAAATGGTGAAAAAGCACTGAATTAACACACTAATTTACATAGTCTTTTTAAACAGTACTCAAAAATTTATTAAAAACCACAACTATTAACTCAGAATTGTCAACAACCTCTCTGTATTTTATATAAACTCTTATTAAGTTATTAATAATAATCATTGAAAAACTTTTACAGGTTACCTACTTCTATTAACTGATAGGAGTTATAAAGCTCCATGGCTTTCTACAATTGGTAAAGACAAAGCTTGTAGTAAGCCATGGTTTGTCATTTTAACTCCATCTCAACAATTAGCTCTCCTAAAATCATTGTTCTAAGCTTTTTAGCAAATTCTCAATCTTACCGCCTCCAAATCAGCCTGAAGTAAATAAAACAATTCTTTTTGTACATTTACAGACGCTTCATCTTTATTTATCAAACTTTTCCTAAATCTCTTCTTTTTAACGTTTTTCAAAGGCGGTGTCAGGCCATGATTCCACTCTAGATCTCCTCTAGAATCAACACAATCCAAAATTTGACAAATATCTGCAGTTTTAACAAAAGTCACATTATTGTAGGTTTTGAGAGATTCAATAATTGTAGGTAATTTCCTCAAACGACCTTTCAGGACCCTATCTAAAACGTAAACTAGTCCTTCACCTGATTCAGGATCTAAATCAATTTTGAGTTTTTTTCGGAGTTTTTTCGGTTTTGTCGCTAGTATTAACCGAACGAAATCAGCCATTTCCTGGAAGAAAACACTAAAATTAGAGTTAAATTTACGTAAAGTAGAGTTACCCGAGGCAAACGAAGGATAAACTGGTTTTCTATTTCGATTTTTTCATCAGAATTTATCTTGAGATTCATTTTTTGCCGATTTTTTGAAGTTTCAAAAAACAGAGTTATGGCGCGCGTCAACTGTCACTTTAGAAAACATTGCTACCAACATGATTTGGTTAGTTTTTAGGTTGGTTATAGTGACTGTCATCAAAACGTCAAAATTTTAATTGTTGATAAATTAATTATTGTAATTTTGTGTAGAATAAATGGCTTCTCCGTTGTTATTATCAGACTGCAAAAAAGCAGTTTCTGATTTAAAAGATTTAAGTAATGACGAATTGGATAAAATAATGAACGACGATGAGAAAATCGAAAATATTCTATCTTCACTTGATCAGGTTTATTTATAACAAATTAGTCACATATAACACAATAAATATTTCCAGTCGTATTTAAAAGAAATTCAAGAACGGAAAGAACGTTTATTGGAGAATAACAGATCACTCGCTGAGGAAAATCTTCTTCGTGAACCTGAACTAGTTGAAGGACGTGAAAAACTACAAGAATTGAGTGAATCAGCAGAACAAATATCGAAAATTGTTGATGAAAAACTCAAGGAAATTAGTAATTATCTCTCTTAGTTTTTTTCACTATTTAAAACACAAATTTATAGAGGGTAAAAGTGGGGATTTATCACTTGAAACATCACTAGCTCTTCTCCAAACAGCCGCAAGTGAAATGGAAGAAAAAACCGAGTCACTCGTTAAATTATTTCTTCAAAATGATCTTGATTTGGATAATTTCCTTGAAGAGTTTCTTGCAAAACGAAAACAAGTTCATTTGAGATTAATTAAAGCTGAACAATTGTCAAAAATTATTTCAAGAGGGACTACTTCTAATTATGTGAATGCACCAGCAATTCCAATTAGTAATTATTATCCAGGAGTTCCCAGTCAAGTGCCTTATCCTACAGGGCCAATCGGGATGCCAATGCCACCAGGATTGAATTATTTCCAGAATCATTTTTAGGTTTAAACATTTTATTTACAACTATTTACAATAAATAAATATTCTAACGTCGATCTGATTTTGGTGATTTTTCGATGATTGTGTCACCAAAACCTGCAATGTTTCGTGGATTGTCGTAATCTTCATTGTAGAAAGCATACATTGCTAGTAATACACAAAGACCGATTAGGAAAACCATTTGTTCGACTTTGACACCTTCTTCTAGGACTTTTTCTCGCCGTTTTCTGAGATTTTCTCTCTGTCTGTACCTTAAAGTCTTCTGGAAAGTCTGACCATAATGGGCTTTTGACCATTCATCAAAATCATAAACTGTAGTTCTGTTATAATCTGTTGGAGGTCTTGATCGTGTTTCTCTTGATTTGTAAAATTTATTTATTGGAGTGTCATCACTTACAGTACTTGTAGCACTATCAAAATATAAACCTCCCAAAATTGTCAGTTAAAGACAAAAAAAATTATTTCTTCTTACCTCTATCATAAAGTTTACGTGATTTTACATTTCCTAATACTTCATAAGCTGTAGTAATATCACGAAACTTCTCAGAAGCATCAACACTGTCTTTATTTTTATCAGGATGATAAACCATTGAAAGTTTATAATATGCTGATTTAACGTCAGCTTGTGTTGCTTTAGCTGTAATTCCAAGTGAATCATAATGATTCTTTTTCTTTGAAGTTTTTAATTGAAGACTAGCGTGAAATTTACGTATATGGGGCCCCAAAAGAGTGAAATAAGGCCGAGATGTGTACATTTTGAGGTTAGGTTTCAACCAGATGACTTTATAATGACATAATTAAATGATTTTACATAAAATTTACACTAAAAACAAAAATATTAAAAATAGAATAAATAAAACAACGAGTTGTGTACCGTTACTGTGTTTTTGAGCAATTTTTCCGAATTTTTAGAAAAGGAATTTCACAACTGTCAGATTCAAGTCTTTAAGAGGACCGGCTTTCTGTTTTTTTTTATTTAGAATAAGAAAAAAATGGTTTTACAAAAAATTATGCAATTATTTTTGAAATTTAGATTAGTACACATTGTTTTTTAAATAGGCACAATTTTTGACTGTGCATAATTTTTTTTTTAATTTTAAGTGAAAATATTTGTGGTCATTATCCGGTATCCTGAATGACTCATTAAGTGTCACTTGTCAAAAGTTGACATAACCTCACTTTCTGTCATTGCGGTTGTTTTTTTACAACTTTATCACTTAAATCCTAAATAAATACTTGAAATTAGTTGATTTGCATAAAATGCGTTCATTTTCGAAGTTAAATAAATTATTTTTGGGTGTTTGTGCTGCTGGTGGTGGTGCTATAACTTATTATTTTTTGAATGGGGCTAACAAGAAGGTTTATGCCTCTTGGACAACAAATTATCAACCTCCTGGTCATGCAAAATGGGATGAGAATTGGGACCAGTAATTGTGTGTTAATTCCGGCATATTTTATGGTTAATTTGTCTCAATTTTAGTCGAGAACCGAAATATTTGACTCACCCTAAATTTTCAAGAGATGAGAATAATAATAAGTTGAGTAATGAAATTGAGGCAAATAGAGCAACAACTGTGCGTCATTTAATATTAATACGTCATGGTCAATATAATGTTAATGGTCAAAGAGATGAAGATCGGGTTTTAACAAAGTTAGGGAAACTACAAGCTGATTACACTGGAAAACGGTTAAAAGAGTTAGGTTTGCCGTATACAAAAATCGTAAAATCGACAATGTCACGTGCACAAGAAACCGGTACGATTATATCAACGTCACTACCTGAAATTCCCGTTAAAAACTGCGATTTATTACGTGAAGGAGCTCCAATACCACCGGAGCCTCCAATTGGGTCGTGGAAGCAAGAAATGTATGTAAGTAACACGAACTAAAAAATTGCGTTGAATTTATTCATTGTATTAGAAGTTTTTTGTTGATGGTGCTCGAATTGAGGCTGCTTTTCGTAAGTATTTCCATAGAGCTGAGCCCCAACAACAGGAAGACACATATACAGTTTTAGTTTGTCATGCAAATGTGATTCGGTATTTTGTATGCAGGTGAATTTGAATTAATGTTTGATTTGGGTTAATTAAAGTTAATTTAGGGCACTACAATTACCAGCAGAGGCTTGGTTAAGGATGTCTTTGAATCATGCAAGTATTACATGGATTTCGATTACTCCAAGTGGGAGAGTGGTCTTAAGGTGTCTAGGGGATAGTGGGCATATGCCACCAGATGTCATCACTAGTCGATGAATTTTTTAAATTAAGAAACAAAATGTATTTTTTAAGTATTATTGTTTTTATCAATGATTTGGTTTTATAATTTTACAAAATAAAAAGTTTTTTTGTGTCAATTACTTGTAAAAGCTGCTCTTGGAGAACTTTTTCCTAGTTGAAGCTCTGTAAAAAGACGCTTTTGGCTTTTAAAATTAGTAAAATCACACCTACAGATTGTTAAATTTATAAAATATTGTCTCTGGATTTCAAAATTTGAAAAAAGAGTATTATCTTTGACTTCTAAAAATTTGTAAAAATTTTTCGGTTTTTAAAATTAGTAAACTGTCGCCTCTGGCTTCCAATATAAGAATAAAAATGTCGCTGCTGTCTTCATTTAGGGAGGGAGTGGATATTACGGCAGAAATAAAGAGAAAAAAAGAGATGGAATGAAAAAGAAACAACTAAACGAAAAAAGAGGCAAAAACAGAATTTTTATTTTTTAATTTCTTACATAATTAAATAATTTGGCTTCCATTATTAGGGTTGAGAAAATAACTGATTAGATCGATCGGTAATGGAAAAATAACTGTTGAATTTTTTTCAGCGGAAATGTTATTCAACGTTTGTAAATACCTCAACTAAAAAAAATATACAAAATAAAATCTCTGATTACAAAAAATAATTACTTGTAAAGCAGCCGGTGACTCAGTCATAACATCAGCAGCTTCTTTTAAAGCTCTTGAAGCTTTCATTTCACCTTCAGCTGCAATTACTTTAGCTCTAGCTTCTCGACTTGCTTCAGCTTCAGCTGCCATTGCTCTTTGTAATTGTTGAGGTAACGAAACGTCTTTTCTGAAATTTTTTTCTTAAAACAGTTTTTACAAAAATCTGTATTACATTTCAACTCTTTCAACTTTGACCCCCCATGGATCTGTAGCCACATCAAGACTTGTCTGCATTGCGTGTGAAATAGCTTCACGATCTGAAAGAATTTCAGCTAAATTTCGAGTACCTAAAATGTTACGTAGTGTTGTCATTGCTAAAAGTCGGGTTGAATTGCTGAAATTTCAGGAGTTTGTATTATTATTCAATTTTAACTGAAAAAAAAAACCTGTAATTTGTGACTTTCGTGACTGCATTTAACGGATCTTGAATTCGGTAATAAACAACAGCATCAACAGTAACAGTGACAGAATCTTTAGTTAGGGCCTGAAATTTTTTATGAAAAGAAAAAAATCCTGAAAAACAATTATTTACTTCCTGTGGGGGTACATCAAAGGACACTGTTCGTAAATCAACTTTACAGTAACTATCGACACAAGGAAGAATAAAAAAAATACCAGGACCTCGAGCACCGCCTGTACGAAGCCGTCCCAGACGAAAAATAACAGCTCTTTCATATTCCTGTACTACCTGAAAAAAAAAAAATTCAAGTCATTTAGATTTGTTTGTTTAATTTTTTTATACTTTGAAACACCAAAACAGTGAAAATGGTAGAGTCAGGAATAAAAGAATAACAGAACCGAACGTTGCAACGTATTCCACACACCCCATATTGGTAGTTTTTTCTGTAAAACTGTGTTAATTAATATCTGATGATGAAATAAAATTTATGTAGAAAATTAGTTCTTACCGTACTCTAAGAAGCACTCATATCCACCCGAATCGGTTCGTTTCCAGCCGACACTCATCAAACACTTTTAATGAAAATAATAATTTTCTAAAAAATGTTTAAAATCTGTTTAACAAAAAACGGATCACTATCGATGATAGATATCAACAAGTACATTGACGTTCAACTAAATTGAAAGACTAAACGCAGTCTATTTAGAACGAAATTCTGTTTATAACCGAGATGTGAGAAATGAAAACAAACTTTTTGTTCTCTCTAATAATAAACGAGCGGTTTGCAACGTACAGATATTAACGGCCAACCAACAGGAAATGGTCGTAAAGTTTAAGTGGGTAAAATTTTTGCGATTTTCAGAAAATAGAATCAAAAGAGTTAATTGTTAATAAAAAAATATTTTTAGTCACTTCACTTATGTTATTAACAATTATTTTGATATTTTTAACAGTAAAAAATTAGCGGTTAATTAATTAAAAAAATCAATACCAGTTAACTTATAATTAACAGAATAACAAGCTGTTAAAATACCATTAGTCAAAATTAAAATTATTGCAAAACACAAAATTAAAAATATAAATCGTGGCAAAATTAATGAGTTAATAACTTCTTAATTCTTTAACTAATAAGTGCTTAACAATCAAATAAAAATTAAGAGGAGTAATATTTTAAAGCTGTTACTATGATTAATAGTTAATAGTTTGTAGCAGTAACGATATAATATCTGTTATAAAAGTCAACAATATTAACAATAAAAGTTTACAACCAATTTAAAGACCGCACTAAGCGGTCTTTAAAAGTTTAAGTTGATATTAATCAATTCAAACTAACACGAATAACATTTATTTATTTAATTGTTAACAGTTAATATTAGCTAAGTTACAAGAACAGAAAATGACAATAAGTTGAAAATTTACGAAATCTGTATGTTTTTTATTAAAACACATCAGAGAATATTTTTGAATAGTAAATAAATAAATACATGTAGTTATTATTGTTGTTTAACAAAGTTAAAAATCAGTAAATTGTTAAAAATAAAAATTACTAATAATTTAACTGCTTTTGCGTATCGCTAAACTGAGTACTAAGCTAAAATCACTAAATTGAGTAGTAAGCCATTTAACTATTAACAATTAAAGTCTGTGGCAGTCAATATTAATTAGTTAACATAAAATTGATATAATAATAGTTAACAAAATTATTTTTTAAAACGATATTTCATTGAAAAACTAGAATTTGTTAGTTACGTTTGAATTAACTCGTTTAATAAACGCTAAATTGTAGTTAAAAGTTGATTAATGAAGATTCAAATTAAGAATTTACATTTAACATACATAATTTTAACAGTGTTCGTAATAAAATAATATAAGTAAAATAGCAGTTAATAATTATTTTTGCGCGATTGGTTGTTTTTATCAGTTTACTGTGCCTGTTTCCACGACGGTAGATTGCTGTTACTGGTTGCTACGTGTAACAAAACGGTAAGTAATTCACTTACCGTTCAGTGAACGGTAAGCAATTAAATCTAAAAAAAAACAATTTTGCGATTTATTTATTAAAATTAAATGTACAATTATTATAATTAATAGTAGTAATACCACTCGGATTTGAGTTTCTAGTGTTAATAGACAAACTTTCCGACGTAGAAGTCCCAGGTTGTTGTAATAGTCGACCAACATCGCTGTGTAAAATTTTATGAGCAAATTCAATTTTGTTTTGGAGGGAATCTTCCACGTAACTCTCGGCCTCCGTTGATGAACGCCACCCACCATGTTTTTTTAGTCCCAACACATCAACTCCGTTATTCGCCAAAAGTGTAGCCGATGTGCGTCGAAACGAGTGTCCAGTAAAACCTTCAGGAGCTTGCAACTTTAAATAGTTTGCAATTTTTGACGGCCAGCCTCCAATTGTGCCTTTTCCTGTGACTTGTTTAGTGCATTTGCCATTTTGATAGTTCAGAAATAAATGATCTGACGTTGGGTTGCTTGGTCGAATTCTTATGTATTTTCGAAGTATTTCCAAATAATGAACTGCTTCATTTTCTTTATTAATAACTGTGAACGTTCGCTGAATATTGGTTTTTGTATTTGGAATATTTACTATAAACATTTCTTCATGTTCTTCTATGTCACTCATTTTAATATTGTACAATTCCTCTCGTCTACAAGCGCCCGATACTCCCAATATTACCTGCAAATATATTGTTTCCTTAGAACTCAGATGTACCACCTCATCATCTACAACATACCTTTTGAATTAAAAATTGTTCGTCTTGTATGGTGCTTTATTCAAGAATTTTTCCATGTCTTCTTTGGTAAAAATTTTAGCCTTCTTAGGCCGATATCCAATATTTTTTCTCTTAAGATAAGCAATTAATGTAGCAAACTTAGAAATATCGATAGCATCATGGAGAAAAATTGTACTCTTCAGCATAGAACAGGTACTCCGCCCATAAACTGCCTGGGGTCTTCAAGTGTCCACTTCTCAATGATTGTAACAAAAAGACAATTTTACTTGTTTGGAACAAAACCATAGCAACCATGGAACAGCCACCCAAAGTTTTCAGTTTCAATCTTCCCGATTATCACAAATGTATTGATATAAATTATTATTATTGTTATTATTCTAGAAACTCCAATCGCGCAAAAAACGTTATAAGCATGTCGAACGTTAAGGATTACCGTTCTCAGACAATAATTGGAGTCGTCGCTTCGCTCCTCCAAACAATTGTCTTCGAACGGTAAGCATTCCTTACCGTTCTCCATACTTAATATACTATTAGTAATAGTAACAGTTAAATGGGTAGTCAACACAATTTTTCATTAAATGAAAACAAATAAAAAAAATTTACGATGTAACAGTTAATATTTTCGAATAGTTAAAAATAAAATAATAACAGTTAATTGATAGTATTTATCACAAAGTCAATAAATTTTGGTTATTAACACTTTGTTGTTGACGAATGTTGTTAAATAATAATAATTCAAAAGTGTAAAATTGTTACAAGTTAATAAAATAAAAATTAATAAACTTGTTAACTGTTTAATGTTTATACCTACAGTGTAACAGTAAATATTAACAATAAATAATAAATATAAAGTTAATACTTAAAAGTTTATTTAACACTTAACGATGTTAAACTGTTTTGATGTTTTACACTGAAAAAATAAACGCAATTAGTTAACTTTTAGTTAGTACAATTAATAGAAGCTAGATTGTAGTTAAAAGTTGATTAACAATTGCTTAACAATAAGTAAATGATTAATATTTGGTAATAAAAAATAAAAGTCAGCATTGTTTAAAAGTTATTATGGTTAAGTATAATAGCTAAGTGTAACGTAAGGTAATCTCTAGTGTAACAGTTAATATTAACAATAAAGGTTTATAACAAATACCCAAAAAGCTGTATGTACATAACCCTCAAAAGTTTTTAATTGTTATTAGTTAAAATGGTTAATATTTATTAATTTAACAGTTAATAAAAGTTATGTCAATAGAAAATAATTAACAAATACGGTCGAGTCGTTATTTTTGAATTTATAGTAGTAAATAACAGTTAACTGATAACACAAGGGTTAGCAAAATATGTCATTAACGGGGTTAAATTGTTAAATAAAAGAGTTAACAGACAATAGTTTTATTAAATTAATTGTAAAAATAATTAACAATTAAAAAACTGTTCTAGTTAAAAGCAAATAGTTTGCAACGTTGAGAATTTTTTATGTAAAAATACCGAAACTTAACTACAGGAAGAAAAAATAAAATTTAAGTGAATTTTCACCAAATCGAATGATGATAGACGAAAATAAACGAATGGTAAATATTATTGATCTTTAGCGGGTTTAGCATCGTAAAATCTAAATTTACGGAAAATTTTTAATCAATAAAATAAATTTGTTACAAATTCCTTGTACATTATGTAATAAATAAATATTTTTACAGTTTTACACCTTTCTGATATCTCAAAGCATACGTATTATAATAATTCGGTGTTGCTTGTTTTTTCTTAATGTCATCACTCTCATCTAAAATCATTTCAATTTTATCTTGACTACTTCCACCCATATAAATTCGTTTAGGTGCAAAACCATATTTGTAAAATTTCGGAAAAACACCTTTCGGTTTATCTCTTTCATCGATTTTACTAACAACAGGATTTTCCATTGGTTTATCACAAATAATACATCGATTAGCACCATAAACATCCGAATTTAATGGCGAAGGTAATTGTCTGTCGTCTAAAGTAAATTTATAGACGCAAACATGTGGTGGTATTGCTTTAATTAAATCCTCAGTTGAGTGAGTTTCAAAATAGTGATCTTTTCGAAAATCAGATAAATTTTGTAATTTTGTTTGAGACGTTTCGGGGGATGAATTCGCAAAATCTTCATCGTTTTCATCAGAGTATTTTGTTTGGTTAATTGTAGGCTTCTCAGATTCACTATAATCTTCTGGGTATTTTGATTGGTTAAATCTTGATTTGTCGGATTCATCTAAGTACTGTGATTGGTTAACTCTTGACTTGTCAGAATCTCTCAAGTATTTCGATTGGTTATACCTTGATTTGTCAGATTCTTCCGAATATTTTGATTGGCTAAATCTCGATATATCAGAATCTTTCAAGTATTTTGATTGGTTAACTTTTGTCTTGTCAGAATCTCCCAATTTTGATTGGTTAACTCTTGGTTTGTTAGATTTTTTTGAATATCTTGATTGGTCGTAATTTGAATTTTTTCTACCACTTTTAATTTTGTATGTTTTACCCGTTTCGGGAGATGAATCATCTTCAGAATCGAAATACGCTGATCTGCAGTGTGTACTAGCATCTTGCGACTTTTTACTTCTTGATGATCTCGTGTCAAATACAATTTTTTTACTACTTCGTGATCTTTTATCAGTGACTTCACTAAAATCACTTTCAGTATCAAAATATGCAGATTTTGAATTCGTGAATTCTCTTCTGGGTTCTTCTCGTGATTTAACGAAAATTAATTTTTTATGTGTTGGTTTTTTATAAATTTCCGGTATTTTATAACTTTCTTCACTTGAATCATCGTCGTAGACACATTGACGTGGTCTTGAAAATAATTGAGGTGAAATATTTCGTTCAATACAGTAACAATTTCGTTTACTTGTCGAATGTAGTGGATTTAAAAGTGCAGCAACATTTGATGAATCATTTCGAATTTGCCATGTTTCTCTAAAAATAGATGTTTTAAACAAAATTTAATAATAATTATAATAAATGACTCATTACTTGCAAAAACATTGTCTGATTTTGACCATTTTAGACAGGAGATTTGTTTGTAGTTTGTATCGAAATGGTAACTAGGATACATTTGAATTTAGCGGTAAAATTTAGGGAGTTTAATCTACCGAAACTTGACCTAAAACATGTAAAGCCGAAAATAATTTTGAACTAAAGTTTTTTCTAAATTTTATGGGCTCCAGAAGCCGTGACGTAAAAAATGCGCGAAATTTTGAAACACTGTCATTCGATAAAAATACCTTGAAAAAGTCGACCTTATTGCACATGTAAATAAGGTTGAATTTATAAAGATCAAATTTTATGCGATGAATAAATACACTAAATAAAATAAATAAGACCTAAAAATGTCGACATTCGATAGCCTAAACATTTCATTTATTGATAAGTCACGAATTACAACAAATTTACACTTAATAAAGAATTTAATGGAAAATAAAATGTTCGATGCACAGATTTCCTTCATTTCTAAGCTTTAACGCAGGTCCAATATGAACGAATTCCAGCGAACCATGCCGAATGCGAGCAAATCCCCTCCGATTTGCCCGCGCCACTTGTTATTTGTATGTACTCGGCCATCTTCGGTAGTTGGTTTACAGCTGTTCGGGTGAGTTTGACGGCACGAAGCATGTACAGTAATTTCTATTTTCGATTAATTTCTCAAATATGCGAGAATTGTTTGTAACTTGTGTCTGGATTAAAACTAGAATGTCTAGCTCTAGAGTATTGGAGTTGAGTGTTTTTATGCCTTATTTGTGTTTCCATATGTGATTTTTATTCGGTCAAAGTTTAGCTGTTATAATTTCAACCTTATGTATTAGTGCAATAAGGGCGACTTTTTTAAGGTATGTTTTCAGAATGACAGTGCTTCAAACGTTCGCGCTAAAATTACGACACACTTCTCCAGCCCATTGCAAAGGAGATCGTCCCATCTTATGGAAATCTAATGACCACTCAAATCGAGATTTTTTTATATCAATCAATAGCTCTTGAAATAAGGAGCAATTGGTATCATTGGGCCAACTTTGTAGGTCATCAAATAAAGTCCCTATTGAAGATTAAAAAATTAAAAACGGCAATACAAAATGCATTGGCAAGAGTGAGAGCTAGTGAGGTCGAGCTTGGAATGTTTGGAAGTCTATAAATCATCAAAGCTTGGTTTGGACCTTAATAATATCGTACTTTTAACAATAGGCTTAACGCCATGGGAGGGTGCATTATGGTTTGGGACATTTCAGATAATATTGAGAAAAGAATGTAAATACCAAGAAATATCTATTTATCCGGTTTTTGACCTGAGGCCCAAGTACCGACTTAATCCTTATAAATAACAAGTGAGAGTTTTATGAACTCAGTGACAGAAGTCATTTAAACTTTAAATTAATCTAGACACGTTATTTGAAGAAATACAAAGTTGACGCAATGATAACAATTGTTTCTTATTAGAGCTATCGATTGATATAAAAAAATCTCGATTTGAGTAGTCAACTGTGTTAATTTTGATAAAGCATAATTTTTTATTTAAGAAAATTGAAGAAATATATTTATATCTAGGTTCAAACTTACAATTTTGGATTTTTTTTTTGTGGTGGGGGATTTTTTGGAAAAGCATTTTGCTGGAATTTTGGAATTTTTGTTGAAACCTACAAAACTGCGTTTATTCTAGTCAATATTTTAATGTTTAATGAAAAAGAAAATAATGGTTTTTATTTTTAATTATTTTTAATTAAATATTTTAATTTTCTATTGATAGGTTTGAATCTAGATTTTTGAAAATTTTACTAGAAATTTACAATTTCTGTTATGAGCTACAAACTACGTTGGTTTTAATCAAATATTTTTTATAAAAAGGAATTAAAAAAAAGTGTTTTCGTTCATTTTTTGGGAAATTTTGGTAGAGATTTGTAAATTCGGTCACAAAGTCACAAAATTGAATTTTTTTGGTTAAAATTAATGACTTATTTGACTATAACATTGTTTGATTTTTTTAAATAGAAAATTTACTAATATAATAGCTAAAATATATTTGAATTTAGCGCCAAAATCTAGGAACATTTTAGTTTACTAATGTTTTTCTCTAAAACAGGTAAACCCGAAAATTTGTATTAAATAATTATTAATTATTATAAAAACAAATATTTTTTCTAAATAAATAAATTAACAATTAATATAAATAATCAATTATAATAATTAATTAAAAAAATGCGTTTCGGTCTTGTGCACACTCGGTGGCGTTACGTTTCAATTTTTTTATTTTAACTGTCAGCTGTCAATTTCAGTTTGTTTACTTTTAGTATTTTTGTTGTATTTTTCGTTTTTTTTTATGATTTCTATTTAAGTTTAAACATTTTTGTCGTGTAATAATGTCACAAGGTTAGTTTTTATATCCTGAGAGATGTTTTAACTACCAGAATTTTTGTAGTAATGACCGGTGAAATGTCACCTCCGGGGGCTCCTGATCTTAATGGAAACACCTCAAAACGAATTAAAAAACATAAAAATCAGATTATAACAAACGATGGCCGCGTCTTTTACCCTTGCCAATACTGTAATAAAGTCTTCCCAATCAAAAAAACACGAACAACACACATTAAGAAGTGTCCAGCTAAAGATTATATTTTATCAGTTGGGGAGGTTTGTGAAGACTCGAAAAAAATCTCAATTCAACAAAATATTGTTATAAACGAGGAGAAAAAAGAGCCTCCTATTAAATTAACACTTCGACGAAGTCCCAGTAATGGTAAAGAAGTGTCAAATCATTTTACTGTTTGTAATTCACTCGTTTTGAAAGAGAATGATTTTAATACAATTGCTAAAAGACTGGAAACTAATGCAGTGACAATCACTAAACAGGCACCGAAAAAAGAGGAAAAAGAAAGTGAGGATTTGAATGAATTAACATGCCGTGAATGCAAGAATGAATTTACCTCATCAATTGAATTATTAAGACATTCAAGGAAATGTCATTCGTATCCGAAAGTTATGATGGCATTGAGTGAAGTCAAGAAATTTTATTGTATGAAAGACAGATCAGAATGTCCAATTTGTCATAAACCGTTAAAAATTAATTTTCGATCAGCTTTTGTTAAACATTTGCATACACATACTAATGAAATGGCACATGCATGTAAAGTATGTAATAAAAAATTTCGAAGAGCTGATCATATGAAAGCACATGAAAAACGGCATATTGTTAAAGATAAAAAATAGTTAAGTTTTTATTTAAGGAATATTTATTATTGTACTGTTTATTACTCATTTAGTTTTGTTAAGTAACAAGTTATGTATTGGCAGTTATAGTGGATTAAGTTTGGAATTTGTATTCAATATTTTTACGAGAAAATATACATTTTTGCAAATAAAACAGTTTTTTTTATTTAAAGCATTGACCTATTTGCTTATCAAAATCAATTTATACATATCGGATTTTAATTTTTGCGCGCTAACTTTCTATTAGTTGCAATGAAATAAAGGGGAGGGGCAATACTTTTATTGGCTCTCAGATTAAAATTTTTAGACCTTGACATTTCTATTCGTTGATAAAAAATTGAATTTACAATATAGATAAGTCGTATCAGTAAAATTATATCTATGGTCTAAATGTTTTATTTTAATACAAATAAATACCACAAAAAAAATATATACCACAATAAAATAAATTTTAAAAATATTTTTTCAATCTAAACTTAAAGACTTGTAAGATTTTCTTTTTTAATCTAGTTTTAATTGTTTAACAATTTATTAACGGAATTAACAGTTATTAACATTAATAGCAGTAACATAATAACTGTTAACATGTTTGAAGTTAGAAGTAAGAGTGAACTAAAATCAACAAAACTGAATGAGACGCTGAAAGCGCTTAAAAACAATTAAAAGTTAATAATAACAGTAGTAATTAATGAGTAATTAATTAATTACTTAATCAGCAACAGTAACAATATATAGTTAGTTAACAGTTACTTAACAGTTAATAGTTATTTGTAGCTACATATGACTGTTAACTTTTTTTTAATTGAAATTTTAAGACTTTCTTTTCACTAATTTAAAATTTGTTCTTTCTTTCGAAATTTTTCTACATATTTTTCTAAATTTTACAACCAAAATCTTTACTCAGATATTGTTGAAATATTGTATTTAAACAAATTAACATTTTTAAATTTTTATAATTTTTATTAATTAGTGGCTTATTTACAATATTTGGATATCAATTATTAAATTAGCTTTTAGTTAATTTATTAGTTTAACGGTTAACATTTAACAGTAAATAGTTAATAAAAAAATTAACGGTTGAAAAAACTGTTTAAAAAATTGAAAGCGCTACGTAATAGTTGATTAATTAACAGTAATAACACGTTAACTGCAATAAGTAATAAACTATAAATTCTTAATTAGCAACAGTAACAATCGATAGTTAGTTAACAGTTACATAACAGTTGTTTGTAGCTACACATTATTGTTAATATTTTTTTTTAATTGAAATTTTAGATTTTTTTTTACTAATTTAAAATTTATTATTTTTTTAGGATTATTTTAAAACAGACTAATAAGTACATACTATAGCATAAGTACTATTCTTAACTGTTTATTAACTTTTAACTTGTCTGTTAGTGCTAAATGTGTATTGTTAATGGTTAAATTGTTAAAAATATAAGTACAATTTAAATGTACCACATTTTTCTAAATTTTACAATTTAAACGTTACTATAAATCTGTAGAACTTGACAATTTAAAATGTCACATTTACATGAATGTCACGTTCTTTTTTAACGGTTAACATTTAACAGCAATAAATAGGTAATAAAAATTAAACGTTACAATAAAAGTTTAAAAACTGGTAAAAGTAACAAAACATAAACTTAATTAAGAGCTTAAATTAATAATTATTAATAACTGATTAACAATAACAATTAACAGTTAATAATACGTTAACAATAAAAATTAGCGAGTTATTAATCAGTAACAATTAATAGACATTATAAAGTTATAAATATATAAAATTTAGTAATCTGTAGTTAAAAGAGTTAAAAGTTAACAAGAGATAATTTATTATAGAAATGACACTGATAACATTGATACGAGGAGTTGTTATTTGTTAAATTTTTTTACATTTCTTATAACAGTTATTGTTAACATAAGACACAAACATTAATGAAAATTGTTAATAATTAGGATCTTTGTATCATTAAGTCAGTTTCAAGTTTATAAGCGTAATATTTAATTGTTTAAAGGTTAACGTTTACCAGTAAACATTTAAAAAAAATAAATGTTTGCATTAAATATTGATAAGTAACAGCTGAAAGCGATTAACAATTAACAGATAGTGACACGTTAACTATAATAACAAAGCCACAAGCATTAACAGAGAATGTTAAAAGTTATGATTTTTTAAAATATTTAACAGATAGTAATACGTTAATTAACGTTAATAACAATCAACTCAGTAGTTGTTAGTTAGATAACAGTTACTTGGTGTAAAAATTATAATTTGAAGATTTTAAATTGTTTCTTGTATATTTATTTTTTTATAAAAATAACACTGTTAATCGGTTACATTTATTTGTAAAAATAAATAAAAACATGCTGACACAACAAGTCTTTTATTTGGCGTTTGATTACAAAATTTTGCATGTTTTATTAGGTCATTCGTTTAACAACACAACAATAAAACAGTTTTTAAAAGATTTACTGTATTTTGGCATTTGTTTAAATATTTTATTGTAAAACTAATAAATACCACAACCAGAAATATATAAAATTATTATATAATATCTCTCTAATCTAAATTTAAAGATTTAAAAGATCCTTGTACTCCAAAAATGTCTCCATTTTTCTTATTTTGTTCAGCAAGTTGTTCAATTTTATTAAAAAAATCTTTTTTATTTCTAAAAGTTTCGTCACACATTTCTACAATAGAAAAAATAAATTTTTATTAATTTTGTGAATCAATAATTACCAATTAAATTGTTGATACTTGGTTGTTCTCCTCCATAATCAGCTGGTAATAATTTTTTGGAAATATTTTTATACAATGATTCTAAATCATTGTGTACAGTAAGCTACAAAAATAATTTTAAAATATCGTAAGAAAATGATTTAATACAAACCCTTGAAAATAATTTTGGTTTTAGACACACTTTTGCAAGTTTTAAAATAACGCTGATTAAATTTGGTGCGTTCAAAATTTCAATTCCAGAAATTCTCATTTTAAGAACGTTCTAAAAAAATTGTGAAATAATTTTTTTGCAATAATTTTGACTTACTTCATGTATTGCTATAGCTTTAAACAAGTCATTAATATTAACTTGTAAAATATGACTCATAGTAAAACAGTCAAAATCCAAAATTAAACGAACACTCGCTGAATAATCGAAATTGAAAGCAATCATTGCTGTTGCTAAACCAATCGCTAGACATTTATGAACGTCTAAAACTTTCCCAACTTTATCTGGATGTAATTTTAAAATTGCGATACGCTCCCAGGAATCTGTTAAATGGGGTAAAAGAACAGCAATTCTGAAAAATAAAAAATCAGAATTTTTTTAACAAAAACTTGGAAATTACCCGACTTCATTCAATGGTTTCAAATTTGCAAATCCTGAAAACATTTCCGGGTACCGACTTATGTAATTGAAATAATTTTCGATATTTTTTTTAACACGATCTTCTTTGAATTTTCCACGGAGTAACATCATTTCGAGGAAATTTTCATCTGGAAGAGATTTTTTACTGACCTAAATATTTAGTAAATACAATTTATTACTTTTACTTTCTAGGGGTAAATGAGGGCATTGTTGTATCCATATTTTTAATGATTTCACTTTTTTTTGAAGGGTTGCTTCACAAATACCAAAAAGGGCTCTCACTGCACTTTTTTCACTTTCCGAAACGAAATATTTATCCATTTTTAGTTCACGTCTTTATGTTGTGACATAGTTTATTTTAATTTAGGTTTTGGATTATCAGTTTGAACTGTTTGATATTAAGTTTGTTTGTTAAATAATTATTATAAGATGGTTTTGCTTAATCTAAACCGGTTTCTCTTAGATTTCCTCTACAATTACTCTCTTGAGCAATACTTGCATTTGGTATAAACTTCACCTACTTTGTATTAAAAAATAATATTTAGTAAATTGTGACTGTTTCGTTGTTATTTTTAAATTTATATTAATTAAAAAAAATTGATATTGAGACCTTGAAATGATAAATAAAGTAAATTTTACGATAAAAATAATGTCTTGTCTTAAGTTGTAATGACAGTTAAGGAAATAAAATTAGATAATTATTGTTTGTTGTTTTTAAAAATTATATTACGTAATGATAGCAAAAATAAATTTTAGCGGAAAACATGAAATCACTCTTTAAATGACCAATTAAGGCTTTATAAAAAAGATTTGCAAACAAATTGGAAAGTACAATTTTTTTTAAGTACAAGGCTTTATATACGTGGCAAATATATGACCTACTTGTAAATAATTGAAATTATATGTTACTTCTGAGATATCTAATAATGTCTGGTAGCGTGAAAATTTGAAAGAGTAAGACTTGCCATCAAAAATCGTAGGTATTGACATCAACTAATTACAAATATGTAACAGAAATTCGGTCACTAAGTTCTGAAAAAACTGCTTTTATTCTATTATTTAAGATAAATTTATGATTTAAGTTAAAATGTATGTTAGTAAATAAAATTTCTAGTTTACGCTTTCTTATTAGATCAATACAAAACACATTTTAGTTATTTATTAACAAAATAACAAATTTAGTTGTGGTAAAATACCTGTGGAAAACTTATGCTGATATTGCAAGTTTTTTATCGGTGTTGGAATTTGTTTTTTAAAAAAATAGTTTTGAATTAGTTGTTGCTGTTATCCGTTAACCAAACAATTAACATTTATTAGGATAAATTTTCTACAAATACTTAAAGTTGGGTCATTAGAAAAAATTAACAAATTACCACAAAAGCTAACATATTATTTTTAATTAAGACTGCTATTATTTTGACAGTAGTTATTCTCGGTTAAAATCGGTTTATTGTTTTAACAGTGATAGCCAATTCAAATTGTCAAAATTTGTATTTTTGCTCACGAATTTAGTTTAAAAGTAGTTTATTTTTAATTTCTCTGTAATTATAAATCATGTTGCAACAGATATGCTAATTTAGGGTTCTTTTGAGTGAAAGAGTTGGATTAATAACAAATAATTTATTTTTATTATTTATAAAAATATACACAACAATAAATTGATAAATAAATAACTCGATATCTACACAGTAATAATGCCTACGATTTAATAACGTTGCTTTTGATGTGCTGCTAAACTGTATTCGCTTACTATTAGGTCATTGTCTTTGCACCGTTTATATAACGATATGTTGCTTTTATTTATGCGGAATGATTATATTAATATTTATGTTTTTTCTAGTGTTTTTGCAGAATTTTGCGCTATAGTGTGACTCATGACGCGATGTTTTTCTGGTATTATTTGGACTATCTTCTCGAAAACTTTTTTTTGGAATTGTGTGTAACATTATTTTAATAAATTTCATTTTAATAAAATCATTAGAAAGCTCTCAAAATTTTCTATTTTGTAAATTTTTTTTGAATATTATTGCTGATTATTAAAAATCTATTTTTTTTATTTTTAAATACTATACAGGGTTAGTCAAAAGTATGGAATAGGCAGTTTATCTCCGTAGATATGAACTTTATGACAAAATGTCATCGATACTAGTTTCTTTACTAATTATTCTTTATCTCTTAGCCTGCTTGTTGTTTTTTTATGTCAACGCATTTCCATGGAAACGTAACTTTTTTTTAAACAACCTAGTAATTTTCTTGGTGATTCTTGTTCCCCTTTTTTTTCTTAAAATGACCTGTTTTTTTTATATTCCTTAATACAAAATTTTTGTGTAAAATCTTAATTTCTAATAAACGAGAAAAAATGGTATCAAATCAGATTCTCTGCATTTTAATAATTTTTTAAATTTATTTGATGATAATTTTCCAAAAAATAATAGTGGCCTCTGTTCCTTTAATGATATTTTTAATAAATTAACAAATTAATTTAATAAAGATAGTTTTATTTTAATTTTTAAACATGGTGAAACTCAGTGAAACTGAAAGAATTGACATTCTCATGATGATTGGCTGTGGAGATCGAACATGTTCACACCAAGATGATTGTCATTTATTTAACAACGTTTACCCTGGAAGAAATCCTAACTATTGTACAATCCACGATGTTTAAATTGGTTACAAAATTTAGAGAAACTGGAAATGTAAATGATATCCAAAATCTGGACGTCTAAAATTAGCCAAAAATTATAATCAAGCTCTTGATGTATTACACAGTGTTATGGATAATCCAATTACGACAACCACACAACTTGCTTTGGATAATGATATTAGTCAATCGTCGATTGTTCGAATATTGAAAAAGAACAAACACAAACCCTAAAGATACACCTTCTCCATGAGCTAAACGAAGATGACCCAGACAGAAGAATGCAGTTTTGTGCAACCATCATGGAAATGATTGATAATAATCCAAATTGTCTAAACAACATTTTATTTTCTAATAAAGCCACGTTTTGTCTCAATGGATTTGTGAACAGACACAACTGTCGATACTGGCCTAGTGAAAATCTTTATTGGATGATGGAACATCATACACAGCACCGTCAAAAACTTAATGTATGGGTTGGTATTGTTGGGCAACACATAATAGACCCATAACATATGGGAATTTAACTGCGGCTAGATAACTACTCCTATTGTGTGAGCACATTGTACCCGGTATTGTACAATTATTTCCGAATGCAGATCGACAAGGAATGCCAAACCGAGATGTTTGGTTTCAGCAAGACGGCGCTCTTCCCCATTATGGGGTCGATGTTCGCCTATTTCTGGATAACATTTTTTCACGTCGTTGGCTAGGACGTTGAGGTCCTACTAAATGGCCTGCTAGGTCTCCCGACTTAAGCCCCTTAGATTTTTTCCTCTGGGGTCATTTAAAAACTACAATTTACAAAGAAAGACCTCAAAATTTGCAAGACCAGGAAGCCAGAATAAGGCACGGAATCGCAGATATACCACCTAACTGGCTGCAAAATTCGTTACGCAATTTTTATGACAGATTATTTTACTGTCAAGCTGTAGGAGGTCTACAGTTTGAACATTTCATTTAAGTTAAAGATTATTTGATTGAATAAAGTGTTATGGCCATTTTTTCTAAATTTAGTTATTAAAGAATATTAAAAAATACCAGATCATTTCAAGAAAAAAAAAAGGAAATTAAAAATCACCAAGAAATTTGCAAGGTTGCTATTTAAAAAAGAAAAAAAAGTTACGTTTTCATGGAAATGCGTTGACATAAAAAAACAACAAGCAGGTAAGAGGTAAAGAATAATTAGTAAAGAAACTTTTATCGATGACATTTTGTCATAAATTTATATCTACGGAGATAAACTGCGTACTTCATACTTTTGACTAACCCTGTATAGATAGGTATATATAACAACAAATTCAATAATTTTGTTGGATTTTTGCCGACGTTTCGTTTATTTTTATGTAGCTCAAAGCTTTTACAGAGTTTTTGATATACAATTTTTTATTAAAAATTACATGAATTATACGATTTACATGAGTTACATAAATAATTTTATTATTTTTTTTGTTACTTATTGCTAATTATTAAAAAATTTACTTTTTAAATTCTTTTGTTTTTTTTTTAATAAGAAACAGTTAATTATTTTTTAACTGTTAAACTACTAACATTTAATTCTGTTAATTATCTGACTTTTGATGTGTTAAATGTTAATTATTGCTTATTGTTTTTTAACTATTCTTAATAAAACTTATAAAATGAATAAAAATTTCACAACTTGTGTCTTTTTAGAAGTTATTGGCCTCAAGACCTAAATAATTTAACAACGTTAAAAGTTGACAAAAATTTACGTCCCGGAAAATCAAATCGATGACAATTTTCTTGGATTTTATGTAAATTTTAAGAAGCTTGATATTGATTAGACTTGTAAAATATAAGTAAATAGAGCAGAAAAAAAAACTGTTTAATGTTTTCGACTCCTTATCGATTTCTTATCGCTTCGTATAATATTACAGCTTAAATTCAAGTAAAGCTTCTCTAACAAAAGCCTTTATGGCATACAAAGGCACATTATTCTACATACGTTGTAAAGTATTGAATATCCCCACCGAGCCAGTGACATTATTTTATATTAAGGATAAATTTAGATGAATGTTTTGCTCAAATAACAAAAAGAGTTAAACATTTTGCTTAGTAACAATATTTTTCGTTTATTTTTTTTATTGGTTGCCTATAGAAACAGTACTTCATCATTGGCTGGTTAACTCTTGAATAATCTAAGCGAATTTTGGGATTGGCTTTGATTTTCTCCATTATTCACGAGTCAGACGTGAATATTTAGAACATGACTAAACAGAAAACACTAGAAAAATATCTTTTATAGATAAAAGTGTATTTAAATTGTTCTTTTTCCACTTTTCCTTCATTATTTAAAAAACGTGACTGAAAAGAATTGTTGAAAGTCGTCAAAATCACGTTGTTTTTTCAGTTTATATATTCATTCCGATTGTAATTCTCTCAAATTTGGCCAAAATGACCATCAATAACACGTATTGTACCACCGATCAAGAAACGCGTAAAAAAGTTTTAGATTATTTTAAAATAAATCCAGTGAATTTAAAACGTGATGTTGATCTTATCCAGGAGTGGATTAAACAAAATCCGCATTTTCCTCAAGGAACACAAGATGATGAATTTATTGAGAAGTTGTTATTGAAAAATAAATTTAGTGTGACTGCTACTAAGGACAGGATTGAGAGATATTATACGTTGAAAGCGGTACAAGCGGAGGAAATGGCAGTGATTCGAGCTGCTTTACCCAAAGAAACTGCACCGTAAGTGAAACAACCTTCGTGGAGTAGATGATGCCGATTGTGAATATTTTTTTTTTGTAGAATTATTTTGCCGTTACCGAAACTTACCGATAAATTAGAACGTATTATTATAATGAAAGCTAATAAAAATATGAATTTTGCTGATCCTGAAGCTGTCAAACGAGCATTTAAACTGTCTTTGGTTGTTAGCGAGTATGGATTGAGGTGTGACTATAGTGTTTCTCACAGGATAATTCAGGATTTTGAAGGATTTGATCCTGATCAGTTTCGACAATATGCAATTGCTTTGACTGGTTTCCCGAAATCTTATGCTGTTGGTTTTATTTATTGATTTACTGTTTTTTTTTAAAAAAAAATTTTAGGGTGCTTATTTTGCTCGGGTTGCTGGTGTTGAATACATAAATGTGCCACCAATGGTTGAGTCATTTATGAAAGGGATGAGGAATTTCGTGACTGATAAAATCTTTCGTCGGGTATTATAATTTTTTCTTTTAGTAGATATATAAACAATTTTTTTTGTTGTTTTAGTTTAATTTACATAAAAATTACGAATCTCTTCATAAAAGTATAAATAAGGCATATCTCCCGATAGAATATGGCGGAGAGTTGGGGACAACAATCAATGAGTTACTTGGTTTGGAAAATGACGATTAGTTGGATTGATTTTTGATTGGTGGGTTTTTTGTAGAGAAATGGAATAAAGAGATTGAGAGTAATTTAGAAGTTCTGGAAAAATTGGTGGTTGAGGATGTTGCAAGGGAACATTTAAGGGTTGGAAAAGCTAGATTTGATGACATTTTTGGGGTTGATGGGACTTTTAGGCAATTAGAAATTGATTAGAAATAAGAAAGTTGGTTGAATAAACTTTATTTAGAGGAATTTTTGTTTTTAATACTTTTATTTATATGTAGTCGCTTAAAAAAAATAGTTAGGGAATTATTCTTTATTATAACAATGCCAATTTTCACTCAATAACGACAAGCCTTTGAATTTTTATCCCAACTTTTTTAATAATTAAAAGTGTTTTAACAGTTTTTAATAGATTATTTAAACAATTAATGCAGGTTGGTCAGTGTTTTTACAAAAATTTTACAGAAATTTGGAGAGAAGTAACAGAGATCGGTCAATAATATAAAAAAACATATTTGTATATGCATTTGTTGACAAATCTACATTCATCTATTTGAAGCGTCAAAATTCCATTTCCTAAAATGATTTAATGTCAGTGTCAGTTTTCCCGTCAGTCCATGAAATTCGGCTGGTTGCATTTTATATAAAATATTTTTCGTATTTCCGTTTGTGTAATAATTAAAGCGTTTTATGAAGTTAAATTTTTAATGGAAGTTCTCCGTCATTGTAACAGAAATTGTAGCAGTTCTTTATAAATCGCCACGTTATTCTTTATAACAGTTTTCCCTCAGGAGCCTCAGGCAATCTCGCTCGTTAAATTTCTTCCCCAGAACCGAATTGTTAACATTGCGACTTTCTAAATATTAACAAAAACTACAAACAACAAGAATTTCAACGCGTCATAGTTTGAATAATTTCAATATTAAATTAGTTAATTAAATATTGATATCGAAAACAAAGTCCAATGGTTTTAAGTGCTATGTACAATATGATAATTACAGGAAATGCGTCAAAACTAATTTAATTTACTTTTTTTTACTTGAAAAATCAAAACTTTGTACAGTTTTTCCGATCAAAAAACATCATAAATCTTTTTTCTAAAAGACATTAATCATTGTTGGGATCAAAGCAAACTTGTTATAACCTGTAGACACGATTAAGATTAATTTAGAAATCTTTGTAAGGTTTTCCATCAATTTTTTTTAATATTAGAAAAGTGTTTTTTTATGTTTCAATTGATAAACTTGACCTAATTAGCATTAACACAATTTTACAATAAAAGTAGTAACAAAGAAAAATATATTTTATTGATTTAACAATGGTACAACTGTTTGAAACAATCACACCAAATCAAAAATTGACAATTTTAGCCCATTTTGGCAAAACAAGTGAAACTTCACGAAATGATGTTATTGCTCTTAAAGACTGGTGTTTAAAACAGCCACATTTACCTGAAGTTCCTTGTAAGTATAGAAATTTTTTGACAATTTTTGACTTTATTTTTTAAAGGTGACTCAATGCTTGAATCGTTTTTGAGACTAAGTAAATATCATTTTGACAAAGCAAAAGTCAAAATTGACAATTTTTATACACTCCGAATGAAACTTCCTGAAATTTTCCAAATTGACATCAATCCAAATTCGCCAACTTTACGAAATTATGCAGATTTCAGGTTTTGACAATTTTTGAAATTTGTTTTAACAACTTTTGAATTTCAGTTATTTAATTAAATTACCAAAATTGACTGATGATTTGTACAGAGTGACTTTACATAAAATGACAACAAGCGATTTGACATTATTTAACCCACTCTTGTCATTTATCTGGCATTTAAATCTTGCAATTGTTGGAATGATTGAAGATTGTAATTGCGGATACATTATGATTTATGATTTCCAGAATTACACTTTAGGTCATGCGACGAAAATAACACCAAGTATGATAAGACGAGCAATGCATGTTTATAAAGTAAGTTTTGAAAATAATTTGACAATTTTTGACTTTTTTTTTAATTTAAGAAAACTTTAACTTCTTCGGTTAAAGCTATACATTTTGTCAATTGTCCACCTGTTGTTGATCATCTTTTAAAAATTTCTAGAGCTACACTTAATCCAAAAATTGTCAAAAGAGTAAGTGTGTTAAATTTTTTGAAATTTTCTAATTTTTGACAGATTTTTGTACATCATTCTTTGGACACTTTGTATAATCACGTCTCGAAGAAAATTCTTCCACGAGATTATGGTGGTGATGAAAAATCTCTAAAGGAGTTAAATGGTGTGAAAGACTTGTCAAAGATTTAACTACTTCTAGTTTTTTTAGAAATTGTCAAAGCGAAAATGTTGGATTATAAGAGCTACTTTGATCATTTAGATACGTTAAGAGTTGATGAAAATTTACGGCCGGAAAATCTAATCGATGATGATTTTCTCGGAGTTTATGGGAATTTCAAGAAGCTTGATATTGATTAGATTTGTAAAATAGAGGTAAAAAATTACGGTTAATTGTTAATTAAATGCTGACACTATCTTTTACCAGTTAGCTTCCGAATTAACTCGTAATATTGTTTTCTTTAACAATTAACCGTAAACGTTAACTTCTCTTAATTAACTGTGTTATATTAACTCTTATTTTTGATTGACAGTAGTAACAGCTAACAACTTAGAATTTGAATTATTTTCGATTAACCACAAACAGATAGGTACTTAACAGAAGGAATAAAAACACCGTTAACTATTATTCTGTTATTATTTGTATTAACAGTTGTAATTGAAGTATATCTCAAGATTACTAATGGTTAATGACAATTAAAAAGCAAACAGCTAATTAAAAACAAAAATTATGTGTTAACAAGTTGTTATATTTTCTAGTTATATACTTTTCGAAGTTAAATTTATCTTGAAGCTGACTTAATTAATTTAAAATTCTTTTTTTATGTTTTTTATAAATTCTCAATTAACTGTTGTCATAACCGTTGTATTTTCTTTTTATTAAAATTCCACTTTGTCTGTAAACAAAACCGATCGGTTCAGTTAATTTCGTTTGTTAGAAAAAAAATTGCATGCATCGTCTTCGGCAATAACCTCTTTTCCCCAAGCTCCTCTTCGTCATATCATCTCGACTCCTCGAAGGTCCTCTTCTTCACAGATATCCTTAATGGAGGCGAACACTGATAAGAGAGGGATAAGGGTTAGAAAGCTCTCACCGCGGCCACTCGGGACAATGCGGCCGTCGGACAACTGTAAAGTTTAAGGGAAGGCCTCTCTTTGTAGTGGCCAGGCACTGATTAGTAACTCTATTGTGTTGTCGACAAATTTTCAACAAGAAAAATTAAATTAATCAAGAGAGGTGTGGTAGCTCTGTTTTAACCAAATATTTAATTATTTTTCTTTCAAATATTTTTAAGTATTAACTCTTAATAGTGCCTGTTAACAATTATTTAATTATTATTACATTAAGACTTAGGTTTTAACAAATAAACAGTTTTAACTAGCAGTATTTTTTTTAACAATTATTAATTAACAGTAAAATTAAAGTATAACCTGATTATAAATGTTAACTCTTAATAGTGTTTGTTAATGATTATTTAACTGGTAATTGTTATGGTAATTGTAAGTGTAACATTTAACTAAAGGTTATTTATTCTTTTTAACAATTAGTAGTAACTTTCAATTAACAGTAAAAGTAAAATTTAGCCAAAATTGTAATTTTGACTTAAAGAACTTGGTTTCTATTAATCTGTTAACTGTTAACTTAAAAAATATTTTTGCAGTAGTAGTTAACAGTTTAGAATATTTTCTGTTAATTCGACATTAACTAATTTATCTTCAAAATCGTGCGTTTCATAACTATTAACAATCAGCCTCAATTATTAACTGATCATCACTTGCAGTTTAGCTATTAACTGATATTAACTACCTGTTACTCAGCTATATTTTCGAAAAATGTTAAATTAATGAAGAGACATGTGGCATGTCTTAAGCAAACATTTAAATATTTCCCTTTCAAATATTATCCTTCTGCAAACATCAAGGGTTGGAAATTTGGTAGATTTGTTTGGGGGTCGTTAGACGAGTCGCCGCTGTATCCGAAATATGCTTTTTATACGACAGGAAAAGGAAAATCGGAGTTTTCTTTTCGACGTGAACACTTTTCATAGTTCGTGCTTCGAGCGAATACTTAGGAAATTGGCACTGGGTTTTCTTTTGTTTGGTGAAAAGGTGAAAAGGTTTTGACAGAAAGAGCAAATGAAAGATTTTTTTAAAATCTATAAAGTAGAACACAAAATTTAACGCAACACACGTAAGTTAGTTTCGTACATGAGTGCTTTGAAAATTTAAAGAGGAGAAGAGCGACTTCCATACAGCAAACATCACGAAGTTACCGGAGACGCATTACTTTGCATACAAATAGTTGCTGGTGGAAGGAAAAAAATCGTGAAAAGACGAGATGGAAAAACCACAAAAGTGGATTAAGATATAAGTAATCTTGTAGCTCAAAATTTGACTCGAATTTACATAATAATTAATAACAGGAAAGCAAGAAAATTTTGTGTCTAAAGCAACTACTTAATTGTTTATATAAAATAACAGAAAAGCAAAAAAATGCACAATTCTACACGAAAAATAAATTGCTTTAGTTATAATATTTTTTAAATAATATAACATATAAATTTAACGGTTTTAACAATTAGCAACAGGAAAAATTTCTGCCAGTTAACAGTGTTATTAAAAAGTAGCTTTTTGTTAACATTTTTTAATTTAGCTAATATAACAGTTAATATAATTAACTTAGTTAACAGTTACATAATAGTTCAAATTGTATCAAATATTGTTCTAAGTTAAGTTAATTAATAAACACTCAATGTAAACAGTACAAAAACTCACCAATTATTTCTGTTTTTAATTATTAGGAATTAAATTTTACTGATCAAAGCTTAATTAACAAAGTTAAAAACTAGTAACATTAACTAGATTTTTTTTAAAGATATAGTAGCTACATACAATAAATAATTCACTTAACTATCTACCAAATGTTAATTTTGTAGTAAAAACAACTAAAAATTGATAATTGTAACTGTTAATTATTAGAACGGTTACAAACTGAATCCACGTTAACTTCTCCAACTTGTTAGTGTTATAACTTGTTATCAAGAGTATAATCTTGTGTCTCAAGTTTTCACTAGAATTTACATAATAATTAATAACAGGAGACTAAAAAAATTTGGTGTCTAAAGTAACTACTTAATTACGTATTTAAAATATTAAAAGAGCAAAAAAAAATTGCACGTTTCTAGTTGAAAAACAAATGTTGTAATATTTAGTCTATTTGTTAGGTATAAAAAAGATCAAAGAGTCTTTTTGCACGTGGAATTTACAATACGTATTCAGTTACTTTTAATTCAAATCAAATAAGTCAAGTTTATTTATATATTTTTACCATTTTATATTGATTTTTTTCTCTATCACTTGATATAAATCAATAACACTGAAACAATCTTACTTGTAGGTTGTCAAGCTGTCTTTAAAACTAAAGCTTTTCTCTTTTATAATAAATAAATACAAATTTTGAATTTACTACGAAATGTCTTTTCGGTTTTATTTTCGTTGTGTCGAGAGCTGGGATTTTTTTTAAGGCCGTTAATTGACTGCTGGGAACTCAACTAATTGCTAAAGAAACAAAAACAAAGACTTGATGGCATTTTCTACATCCCTGACGTTATTTATTGAGTGAACTACTTACGATACTAGATAAACAAAATTAGAAAGGACATATGAACGTTTTTAATTTTTATTAATTTGAAGATTTTAGATTCGGTGTTTAGAAAGAACACAAGAGGGTTAACGATAATTTTTCTCACTAAAAAACTAAATTAAGTATTACAATTTAACTGTTAATTTTGTTAACTAATTGGTAATTGGTAACTATTTATTATCTGTTACATGTTAACTGTCTAAATAACATTAACTGGAACTTATTAGTACGTAGTACTAATTTTTAATTGATATCAACTGTTATTACTATTATTGATTCTAAAATATTAACTGTTAATGTTGACTGTTATCGTATTACTAAATATTAACTGGTACTTACGAAGTATTTGATTATTATTTACTGTTTTCAGCTGTTAAAAGTTTTATTAATTTATTAACTTACTAATTTTTAATTTTTATTAACTGTTAACCGCTGAAGTAATAACTAATTTTAAACTATTACTGTTAATTCGGTTACGAACTAAATCTAGGAACGTTAACAAGTGTTAATTTTTGCCGGAAATTGATATTGCTAATTTTGTGTACTTTTTCTGTTTATCTATTAGCCAAAATTAATATTTATAATCGTATTTTTTATACAGTTTATTTCTAATTAACTATAACTAGCTGTCATAACTATTAACTTTGTTAAATAACTAAACATTTATAGAGAATTGTTAAAAACTGTGATTTTTATTAAAGTAACATTATAACAAATGCATTGAATATTTATTTATTATACTAGGTACTTATTAACACTTAACTGTTATTAAGTAATGACTGTTAATAGTGATAATAGAACGGTTATGACAGTCTTTATTAAATATTATTAATTTTTATAGTAGTAGACTTTGTTAACAAATTTTTTTTAACATGAAACCTTGCCTACGCCTTATAACATCTAATTTTTAAATTCTTTAACATGTTAATACTTTTACTATCTGCAATTTTTATTTTTTTTTTGTGTTATATACTATTGACTGACTATTAACTGTTAATTTTTTAGTAAAAGCAGCTAAAAGTGATAATTGTAACTGTTAATTGTTAATACGGTTACTAACTGAATCTACGTTATCTTCTTTAACTTGTTAGTGTTACAACTTGTTAGCAAAACTATATGTTAATTGACAAACTTGGTTAACACTTAATTAGTTTAGCAGTTAATTGTTAAAAATAACTCATCTTATTGAAATTGTTTTAAATACTTGTTTTCTGAATAGGTATTGTTGGTATTGTCTTAAAGCGTTTAAATATGTGGACAATGCTTGCAATTTCGATAATTGCCTCGAAAAGTCAAATGTGAAAAGGGTCAAGGGGTGTGTTTCGGTGGTTAAAAATTCAACCAGGGGTTGCGAACGAAATCGAGATAATGATGCTGAATAATGCAACAGAATTATAAATAAGATAGATTAGGGTGGAATCGGTGGTTGAGGTGATTTATTATTAAAACACTATTCGTTTTTCTTAGATTGTAATAATTGTTTTAAAAGTTCTACAAACTCGTTTTTGTTTTTTTTTCTTTTGAAAACAGTACTCGATTTTTCTTAACACCTGTTCTAACCCTTATTACATTACAATGCAAATTAGAGTTAAAGTAGAAGTTAGACGATATTAGCATTTATAATTCTCTCTCGAATTTTTATTATTATCGTCGTTATGAATATGCACACTTTAAGGTGTTGCAAACTTTTCTCTCTTCTATATAAACCTGAAAAAAGAAATGGTGCAACGACTCCATTATAAAACGGAAATGGACTGGCTGGAAATTAGAATCGAAATTAAATCCCCAAGAATAAGGTGATTTAGTTTCGAATCGAACGATGAGGAAAAAAAAATAATCGAGAAAGTCTTTTTCGGACTCGATTTATAACTCGCTTCTTACCCTCTTCATCGTCATAAACAAAAGCATTTCGATAATTAAATCCTCCTCCTTTTCCTCCAAATTTTAGACAATAATCATCTTGTCTCTTCTTAACGTTTCAATTAATTTACAGAGACTAGGTCTGAAGTTGTCATGGGCTTCAGGACCATTGTTGATTTCTTTTTTTAGCATTCTCACAGCAATACGCTTGTCGACTCCAAATAAATTAGAAATGTGGGGAGAAAGTCGAGAAGGACACACGAGTTTTAGGGTTGTACGAATCGACCACTTTCCGATTTAATTAAGAGGATTAAGACAATGGAAGCTTTAGAAATTCGATTTTAGACGGTTTAGGCGAGGTTTAATCATATTAAAAAGCAAGAGATTAACACTAAGCTGCATAGACTCAATAATATTCACTAACTAATGGTAATAAGATAACAAGACAATAGATAACAATTAACAAGCTACAGTTATAACAAGAAAGACTATAAATTTTCAGTTATAATTTTAATTCTTAACAAATGTCTAAAAAATAATAAAATTAACTGTTATAAAAGTTAATAATATTTAATATTATTAAATAAATAATATTATTACTATTAACAGATTTATTTATGATTTATTTTAACTAATAAATGTTAACAAAGAGTTACTTTTTAATAACACTGCTAACTTGCACAATTTTTCTTGTTATTAACTGTTAACTGTTAAATTAATACGTTAAATTTTGTTAACTAATTTGTATTTGTATACTGTTCACATATTTAAACTTAAAAGAAAACTCGCTTTTGTACCAATCTAAACCAGTTTGCTCGCATTTCCAAAACAATTTAAAGGAACCGGAGTCAGCCGGAAGTCCGGAATCGCGAACAAAGCGATGTTAGGAAATAGGAAATGTATAATTGTCGTGTATCTAGCTGACTTCCTCAATTCTCGCGGGCGTTTCATTTACACTCATGTTAAGGGGGAAAAAAGAAGAAAAAATATTTTTTTGAAAACTCTGTTGTAATCTTATAAATCCGTTCAAACATTGCTAAATGGAATTATTAATTAATCTCAAACACATGCAAATATTGAATTTACCCTCCTTTAGTCTACAAGACGTCATTAATAATCCGGAAACTATGAATAAGGGATGACGCACAATTTCCACAATGACAAGCTTTATCACAAAATAAAATTATTATTATGTAGATGTGTCTTATCAGAATTTAACATTTTTGAATTTTAAATAAATTTATTTTGGAATAAGGCGTGTTACAAACATGTCGCAATATTTCGAACCGATTTCAGATACTGAAAAAATTGAAATTTTGAAAAAGTTTGGGTCGAGTCCTGAAATTGTTAAAAAGGATGTGGAAGCTATCAAAGATTGGCTAAGGAAACAGCCACATTTAGCTCAAATTCCCAGTAAGTGCGAGATTAAATTACTGTATTAATACGGTGAGAACGAGAATGTGCTGAATTAGAGTCGAACAAACCTATCAAAACTATGGCCTTGCTGTAATTATTATATATTAAATTATTTTTTTAAGGAGACATTCCAATTGAGAGCTTTCTCAATTTAGCTAAATTCAGTGTAGAAGAAGCAAAACAGAGAATTGATGCTTTTTATACTATCCGAAGGAAATTTCCTCAGCTTTTAAGCGCAAAACAACTTAATCCCTACTCGGATGTTTTGTTAAAATATGCTGATTTCAAGTATTAATTTTTTGTTTTAGGCTTGAGTTTTATTAATATTTTTTTGTAGTTATTTTATTCCTTTGCCGAAATTAACCAATGATTTATCCCGAGTTATTGTTAGTAAATTTATGCAAAATTCTGATTATTTTGATCCGATCTACAGTTTTATTTGGTCGTTTAGTGTTAACATAATCCGATATTTAGAAGATTATTCTGTTAATAACATTATTATTTACGATTTGGAACATATCACTTTTAAACACGTCACGAAAATAACGCCAAATATGTTGAAAATTTTGCAACCAGTACACAAAGTAATCTATTTTTTTTTAATTTTATTTTTAGACAAAAATTTTTTTAGGCTGTTTTAAAACGATCTGTTAAATCAATTAATTTTATTAATTGTTCGTCAGTAGCGGATATTGTTATTCGATTGTTTAAACCTATGTTAAGTGATAAAACTATCGAAAGAGTGAGTTGATTTTATAATTTGTTTATTTTTTAACAAATTTTTAGATTTATGTACATGAAAGTATGGATAATTTGTATGAAATTGTGCCGAAAAAAATTTTACCTAAAGATTATAATGGTGAACAGAAGTCTCTGAAGGAATTAAATGGTGAATTATAATTATTTTAATTTAAAAAAAATCTTAATTTTTTTTTTTTAGAAATTCTTAAAAGTAAAATGTTTGAATATAAAGCCGTGTTTGACAATTTAGACAATTTTAAGTTAGATGAGAAGTTACGGCCTGGAAAGTTAGTTAATGATGACATTCTTGGAGTTTATGGCAATTTTAAAAAACTAGATATTGATTAAATAAAAAATTGTTGAAATTATTTGTTTTTTTTTAATAAAAATTGTTAAATAATGACTGTCACTATTAAAACAAACTAGATAAATACTAAAAATTTGTGTTAATCTAACAAATTTGTGTCAGGGTTTATTCAACTAAATGATTATGCTACCAGTTTTAAATAGTTTTGTAGTACTAAAATAATTTTTTTGCGCGATTGGTTGTTTTTATCGGTTTACTGTGCCTGTTTCCACGACGGTAGGTTGCTGTTACTGGTTGCTACGTGTAACAGAACGGTAAGTAATTCACTTACCGTTCAGTAAACGGCAAGCAATTAAATTTAAAAAAACAATTTTGCGATTTATTTATTAAAATTAAATGTAGAATTATTATAATTAATAGTAGTAATACCACTCGCATTTGAGTTTTTAGTGTTAATAGACAATAGTGTTCCGATGTAGAAGTCCCAGGTTATTGTAATAGTCTACCAACATCGCTGTGTAAAATTTTATGAGCAAATTCAATTTTGTTTTGGAGGGAATCTTCCATGTAACTCTCGGCCACCGTTGATGAACGCCACCCACCATGTCTTTTTAGTCCCAACACATCAACTCCGTTATTTGCTAAGAGTGTAGCCGATGTGCGTCGAAACGAGTGTCCAGTAAAACCTTCAGGGGCTTGCAACTTTAAATACTTTGCAATTTTTGACGGCCAGCCTCTAATTGTGCCTTTTCCTGTGACTTGCCTCGTGCATTTGCCATTTCGATAGTTCAGAAATAAATGATCTGACGTTGGGTTGCTTGGTCGAATTCTTATGTATTTTCAAAGTATTTCCAAATAATGAACTGCTTCATTTTCTTTATTAATAACTGTGAACGTTCGCTGAATATTCGTTTTTGTATTTGGAATATTTACTATAAACATTTCTTCATGTTCTTCTATGTCACTCATTTTAATATTGTACAATTCCTCTCGTCTACAAGCGTCCGATACTCCTACCTGCAAATATATTGTTTTCTTAGAACTCAGATGTACCACCTCATCATCTACAACATACCTTTTGAATTAAAAATTGTTCGTCTGGTGCTTCATTCAAGAATTTTTCCATGTCGTCTTTGGTAAAAATTTTAGCCTTCTTAGGCCGATATCCAATATTTTTTCTCTTAAGATAAGCAATTAATATAGCAAACTTAGAAATATCGATAGCATCATGGAGAAAAATTGTACTCTTCAGCATAGAATACTCCGCCCATAAACTGCCTGGGCAGGCCTTCAAGTGTCCACTTCTCACTACAAAATACGCTAACAAGCTCTCTTCATTTACAGAAATCTTCTTTGCTTCACGCCATTTCTTAAACAACTTGTATGTCTGTTCATATCAGGCTTTAGATTTCTCTGGAATTATTGCCGAACATCCTTCTTGTCAAGCGTCTTCAAAATCATCCGGTAGATCATCACTATCGCTTATATTTGCTTCGAAAACGGAACCACAAAACAGAACTATGTAGGAATGATTGTATCAAAAAGACAATTTTACTTGTTTGGAACAAAACCATAGCAACCATGGAACAGCCACCCAAAGTTTTCAGTTTCAATCTTCCCGATTATCACAAATGTATTGATATAAATTATTATTATTATTATTCTAGAAACTCCAATCGCGCAAAAAACGTTATAAGCATGTCGAACGGTAAGCATTCCTTACCGTTCTCCATACTTAATATACTATTATATGATTTTTCTTATTTTTAGGTTTTGTTCGCAGCAACGATTTAGACAGGTTTTATCCGGTACTTTTTGTAGTAAACCAATCAGATTATTTTTTAACAGAACCGGTTATTTTAAATTGTTTTAAAGGAAACAACACAAATAGTTAATAGATGTTAAATTGATTGTTTTCTAAAAAATACCAGCTTAATACTCGATACTTAATATCAGTTAATACGTAACAGTCTGTTAGTCTAAAGTTATTATAAAAAAATATAGAAGTTATAAATTCTGTATTTTTTTAACATGCTTTCATTGGCTCTACTGTTCCAAGTTTTCGCGCTTAAACTTTTTATTGGTTGGTTGTTACAAATAAAGAGACTAGCAGTTCTTTTTGAATAATTTTTTTTACATAAAACCAAAAGTATGTAAATAAAGATTGAAATTTTTTTATTACCAGGACTGTACTGAAATATTTAATTAAACATTGACCTCTTTTTTTTTTATCTAAAATTAAGTCATTGAAACCAAGGTTAGACATAATTTTAGATTTTTTAGTGGTTGTTTGACAAACAAATATACGGGGCAAGTCTAAAACTCTTGCGTCTTAACTTTTTACTGGTCCTTCGATCGGTTTATTTAGAATAATTTTTTCTACACTTGTGTATGTAGGTTTTTTTTTTAACTGTTGCCATCCTGTTTGTACCAAATCCCCGTGTGCTCATTAAACTCGTCGCTTTTCTCTTTGTAGTTGTCGAGAACAAAACGACATCGATATCTATCGGACAAAAGGGTGTTTAACGAGCATGTCTTCGGTCAGATGTCGCTTTAAAGTTCGTCGTCGCTGTGCAAATGTTAATTGCCGAGGCGATTGTTCGAGTTGTCAGCTCGTTAATAATAGTGGCATTCGGAATTAATTAGCGTTGAGTCAACTTTCACCCTCTTGTTAAAAAAAATTAAAAATTTTCAGACTTTCTAGAATTAATCATTGAATTAATTTAACTCCTCCCGAAAAGTACCCAAGCATTCTTATTATATTCCAGGAATTCGAAAATTGTGTTCGAGTAAAGAATGACTCGACTTAACGAACTCGAAAATAAACTGCTTTCTCTTTGTTTGCCACTTAAATTTATTAAATTACAAACAAAAATTTATAGCTTTTTTCCCAAAAAATAAATCGAAGTCGTATCAATTTCAAATTACTTAACAAATAACTTGGAATTGCACCAATTCATCAATTTGTTGGCATTCAGCCATTGGCACACAAAATTTAGATTAGATTAGTTTTTAAAAATTCACTATTTATTACTGCTGATAGTTTATCAACAAACATATAAAGGTCAAATTTTTTTTTACGATCAGTTTATCACAAAATGCTTATTTAAAAAAAAAAATCGGTTCGCGCTACATTAAATTATCTTAGAGTCCGTTTCAACGCTCATTTATCGACGATCACTCTCTTTATTCAAGACCCGTGACGAGATCTTTCCCAGTTTTATTTCACGATTTCGATTTTCAATGAATGATCGTGTTTTACGATAACATTTGCCTCGTTTGCTCCATTTTACGACTAACTTATTTGATTATGACTCTTCGATGGTTTAGGAACCAGAAAAACGACTGACACGAATTATTTAAAATCAGCTTTGACTAGATAACATTTAAAAAATAGCTAGCTGTTTTAAAATAATCTGTTAATAATGATTAGACAGAATAGAAACTGTTTTAAACTATATTAATACTTGGAAGCAACATTTTAAAAACTTGTATAATTTCTAATTATTTTTATTCAAAAATTAACAGTTAATAATCAATCAAGTAATATGATTTAACAGTCAATTATAAAAATATTAACTATTACTAAACAAGTATTAATTACTTATGGTAATTAACATTTAATAATAGTTACTTGTATCAGCTATTTTTGCAGTAGTGTTTAATAATTAAATAAAAAAAAAATAAAAAAATAAATTCGATTCGTAACTTACGTCAATAGTCAAATTTTACAAATAATATTTATTGATAACATTTAATAGAATAATAAGCTGTAGTAGCTTATGTTTATTTAATAGTTAATTACTGAATAAATGTTTTAGACAGCGTTTTATTCACTCAAAAATGTTTAAGCGCGAGATGCAGTCGAGCGTTTAATATTCTTAAGTGGATAAAACGCGACTAAAACACGAATCCAATATAACGTTTTATCCACAATTACCACGATTTAAAATCAGAATCGCTAAAATTTTATCTCATGTCATCAAAAAATTATTTGACATTACACTCTGACAGAGGATCTCACCTCAAAAATCATTGAAATTAACTAAAAAACATGGGAGGTGTTGAATCATTGCTATTTATTTTCGATTCTTTATCGACTTTTGTACAAAACGCTGTGCAAGTTAGTGAAAATGGAAGAAAGTGATACTGTTCCTAAGACAATTCTTGAGGAAGCTGAAGAAGTGACTCGCCAGTTATTGCCTGTGAAGTCTAGGGAACATTATGAAAAAGTATTTTCTGAATTTAATGAATGGAAAGAAGAACGGGGGGTAATGACAATAAATGAAGAAGTTCTGCTATGGTATTTCTTAAATTTGAAGAAGATGTATGCAATTTTATCCATGTGGTCGAAGAACTCTATGCTGAAGGCCGCTATAAAGGTCTATAAAAGCATAGATATTGGAAAATATTTTAAGCTTATGGCTTATCTAAAGAATTAGTCAAGAGGATACCTACAGGGCGAAGAAAGCTGCAGTATTGAAAAGAGCACACGTGGAAGAGTTTTTGACAAGACCTTGCGATAAAGAATATTTGATGATCAAGGTAATCTCTGTCATAACATAGACATTGTAGATAATAAATTTTGGAATATTTTACGTTGCATTAATAATGGGGGTGTCTGGTGGCTCTCGATGCTGTGAGCTGACAAATTTGAGAATGAGTGATGTAGAAGACAGAGGCGCATACCTGATTGTTTCGATATCAGATACCAAGACGAGCGTTTTACAAAAATTCACAATTATAGAAGAAGGATTCTATATCAACACTGTGGAGAAGTGTAGGAAATAGACGTCTTCTTACGTCCGAAGAAGTTATCTATTGAGAGATTTTTTTTACGATACGCTAATCAAAAATGTTCATCGCAATCTGTTGGAATTAACACTTTATCGAAAGTTTCTTTTAAAGTTGCTTCGTTTTTGAATCTGGCGAACGCAGAAGCTTATACCGGCCATTGTATGAGGCGCACTTCAGCAACTTTACTTGCCAATGAAGGTGCTAATCTTACAACCACTAAACGATATGGTGGGTGGAGAAGCTCTGCCATACCTGAAACTTATATCAAAAATTTTGTATCTAATAAGCTTCATATCGCAAGGATAGTCCAAGGTTCTTCTGGTACTAGTTGTTCTTTACTAGAGGAGACATCCATTGTTTCTACAACTACTATTCGTTCTGGAATCGATAACAACTACAAGCTTCTTATTAATGGAAACGAAGTGAAATATGATAAAAGAAAAAACGAAATGTCTATTAATGTAAATGTTAATGTCAATATTAATAATAAATGGAATGCGATTGATTTAAGATTGTATTTTTTTATTATTTCACTAGTGGAATAAAGTGATTTTATTATTCCAGTAGTGGATAAAGTGTCACTTTATACGGTTTGTAAGTGTGGATAAAACTTCAATTATAAGGTAATTGTGGATAAAATTTATTAAAATATTGTGGAATTTGACCGTTTTTTGAAAATTTAACAATATAGTTGTTTATATTTCACATTAAATATTTTACAAGACAGCTATTTATGTATGAAGTACGCAAAATGTAGTTTTAGGGGACGAATCGTAATTAAAGACGAGACGACGTAGGAGCCGAGTTTTTAATGAGATGAGTATAAAAAAAATTATATTTGTCAATTTATATAATAATTTGTGTAATATGTAATCCAAAATTGGCACCTAAAAGAAAATGATTTTGACGTTGTGTTTAACAAGATAGCGACGAGGATTGTTAAAATCTAAGTATCTGTAATATTAAAATGGAAAAGTGCAATTTTAAACCATGCGTAAAAACAATAAATTTGTAGTTTATTTTACTAGTCTAGTACTGTAATGTTTTTCTTATCGGACCGAAATGAGTCAGTCAAGTTTCCATACATGTTAAAAATTGACAATTTCCTGTAAGAAAAGTCAAATAGTCAAACAATAGAAAAATGTGTTTTATTTCTTAATTTTTGTAATTGTAATTTCCTGAAAATTCTTCCTCTATTGTCGACCTAATCTCTTAATTGAATAATTTCAGTTCTCCCACTGCTGATTGTCCTCACATCCACTTTGACCTATTCAGTACACATGCACCAAACTATCAACACTTATCATTCGTAAATACATTTTGTTTATTTATTTATCGTCGAATCAACACAAATTCTGTATTCTGAAACATTGACAAGTGAGATTTTAGTAAAACTTTATGCAAAATGCAATTCTAAATTGATTTTTCACTTTCCAACTGATCTTCCACGAGTTCAGTGTATCTCAATATTTAGATAACACCACTGACCTCAAATATGGTAAATAATTTTAAAAGATTTTAATTTATTTCATTGTTAATCGTCAAAATGGATGCGATTCAAGTAACTAATGATGAAATTGTTAAAGTGAGAAAATATTTTAAAGTGAAAGAGGATGATATTAAAAGGGATGTTAAAATTATTATTGATTGGATAAGACAACAACAACATTTACCTGATATTGATGGTAAGAATTATTTAATTTTTGTTTGAAAATTCGAGAAATTTTGCACTTACAGATGAGAATTTTATCGAGCGTTGTTTGTTGAGAAATAAATTTCGAGTCGAACAAACTAAACAGAAATTAGATGGGTATTGTACTCTCAGAGGAGTGCATCTTAATATGTTTGAAGATTGGAAGTCGATTATACCCTCAAGAGAGCTAACGTAAGTCAAAAATTTGAAAAAAGGCAAAATAATGGTATAAAGTAGTCGAGTATTTTCAAAAATAGGTAATTTGTTTCGTAAAAATTGTTAAACAAAATAGAAAATTATGGCTTTGGATAATAAAATAACGTGTTTTTACTTTTTTCAAAATTTGTTAATACAGTCTCGTCTATAATGGCTTATTGCGGCTAAGAAAATGTTAATATTGTCAAATTGTCAAAACATTTTAATTGTTTATTGTTATCAAATGTATTAAAAAATTTGCACTTATTGTGATTTAAAACTTTGTCAAATAAAATTGTTTTATTTTAAAAAATCATTAATTTTAGTTTGTCACATTTATCAAAATTTGTTATTATTATAAATAATATGACAATAATTATTATTTTATTATTATAAATAATATAATTATTATAATATAAATCACGTAGTGCTGGTAAAGTCCGTACACTTTCAGAACAGCATGTTGGGTCATCAAAATCTGTCAGCGAACGACACTAAACAGAATGACCAAGAATGTCGAACGCCGCTGACATTTCGCTGACCACGTGCCGCTTGGCTTCCTCCCCTTCAATTTGCAAATGGGTCTGACCCGACACTATTTTGTCATCTGCACACTTTTATTGGTGTGCTGTTCTGAAAGTGTATAGATTCTAGCTGGTTTATTCTCAAAAGTATTACTATTCAATGTTGTCAAATTGTTATAATTTACTATTGTCAATTGTCAAATAACGAGAAAATTGTCAATTGCTGTTATTTAAAACATTTTCAAAAAAACGTTTTTATATCTCACGTTTTATTTTCAAAATTTGATTATTTAAGTTCCAAAAATTGTTAAATTCTATTTACAACGTGACAAAAGTGCCAAAAATAGCATTATTTTTTTAAAATTTGTTTTGTAATTACCAGATATTTTGCGATCTACAAATTTTTGAAATTAACTTTTGTAAATTTAAAACATTTTAATTTTTTAAATTGATATTTTCGCTTTTAGCTCAAAAATTGTCACTTTGTTTATTATTGTTGTCAAATTACAATAATTTACTGTTGCTAATTGTCAAACACATTAGAAAATTAACAATTACTGTCTTTCAAAATATTTCCAAAAATGTGTTAGTACATATGAAGTTTTATTTTTAAAACTGGGCTACTTTAGTCTAAAACTTAAAGAATTAAAAATGTGTCAAAAATATAGCATTATCATTTTAAAATTTGTTTTTTGACTACCAAATTTAAAACATTTTCTACTTTTCAAATTGATTTCTTTGCTTTTCAGCTTAAAATTTGTCACTTTGTTTGTAAATATTGTCAAATATTATCTAAACTTATTTAAAAACCGATAATTTTAATTAAGGAATTGACAATTTTCGTTCTAAAACTGTCAAATTTTGTTTAAAAATAACTACATATATTTGACAATTGTTATTACTGCTTTATTTTTGTATGTAATTATTATTATATGTTTTATAAGTTTTTAAAAATGATTTTTTACCGTTCAGTTGGTCTCTTTTCAAAAACTGACATATTTTTTTAATGTTGTCAAATCCCAGTAAAATTGTTTAGCTTCAACTGTCAAATACATAAGAATATGCCACTTTACATAATTCAAAATATCTAAAAAGGATGAGACTACATGACATGTCTTGTTTTCAAAAATTGTCAATTTGTAGTTAAAATTTGTAATTTTTTTCGGTAAATTGTTGTTTTTTCTAAATTATTAATATAAATTATTGATTGTTATTCTATAAAGACAGTAAACATTTTTTTCAAAAATTGTCAAATATCAAAAAATTAAAATGTATGTTTTACAATTTTAGAATTAACTCTTAAAAATTAACATTTTATTACGTCGAACAGTTAGAAATTTTAAAATGTTTTAAAATTTGTCAAATAATTATATTAAATAAACAGTAATTAACGTCGGATTATTAATTATAAGTGACTCTTCTTTTTTGAATAACATTTTTTTTAGAAAATTGTAATATTTTTCAAAATTTGTCAAATATGTTATTTTATTTTTATTAATTTTTTTGTTTGAGTTCTGTTATCAAACGTTGACAAAAAACTTGGAAAATAATATTTGCTTTACAATTTTCTACATAAATATAGAAACAATACGAATTAGTAATTTTTTTTTTCAAAAATTGTCAAACAAGATAGAAAATTATTGCTTCGTAACATAAAATATCTTCGTTTTATTTTTTTCAATTAAGAAAACTGTCAATTTATTTCCAAAATTTTTCAATACACTGTTGAAATGACTTTTTTGCTTACAAAAATTGTTAATCTTGTGAAATTGTTAAAAATGTTTAATTGTCAGTTGTCAAATTTATTAGGAAAATTGCACTAATGTGATTTAAAACTTTGTCAAATAGAATTATGTCTTATATTTAAAAATTGTCAATTTTGGTTTATTATATTTATCAAAATTTGTTATTTGACTATTATTATGTAATCTATGATTTTTTAAAATTGATTTTGTTGCTAGTACCTGGTTTATACTCAAAAATTGTCATTTTATTTGTCAATGTTGTCGAATTTTTATAACATATTATTGTCAATTATCAAATGCATCAGAAAATTATTAATGGCTGTCATTTAAAACATTTTTTTAGTACACAACATACTTTACTTTCTAATCTTGACTATTTTAGTTAAAAAGTTGTTAAATCTTTTTTAAAACGTGTCAGATATGTCAAAAAGTGATCTATAGACTTTTGAATTTGACTTCTTTAAATTTAGAAGATTTTTATCTTTTAAATTTGTTTTTTTTTGGTTCTTAGCGCAAAAATTGTTACTTTGTTTGTCAAAATAATTGTAATTTACTATTGTCAGTTGTCAAATACAACATAAACATAACTTCTTGTTGACAATTTACAATAATGTTGACAATTAATGAGTTAATGTTGTCAAATAGTTAAAATGTTGATATAAAACATATTTTTTTTGAAAAATTGCCAATTTTAATTATAAAGTTGTCAAATAAATATTTCGGAAAATTATAATTTTAGTTTCATAATTTTTTGAGTACTCGTAATTACAGAAATAATACGAATTATTAATTATCGTAATTAATCTTTTTTTGTTTAAAAATTGTCAAACATTTCAGCACAACTTTGCCTTTGCCTAAACTAACCCCAAACTTGGAGCGCGTGATAGTGTGGAAGCTCCGTTCACCGGACCCCAACGATTACGACATAATCAGCATCGTGAAATACAACCTCCTTCTGTTCGAGGTGTTGATCCGTAACGACTACGCCGTAGGCGACCGTTTCGTAGCAGACTTTACCGGCCATACAGCAGCTACAATCGCCCGCAACAACCCTTTAATCATCTCTAAGTTTTTATCATTGTATCAGGTAGAACCCTTCTTGTTCTTAAAAATTACAGTCAACTAAAAACTCTCCAGGGTGCCTATTCAGGCCGTTTCGTCGGCTGCGATTTCATCAACGCTCCACCTTTTATCAATCTTTTACTTTCAATACTGAAAAAATTGCTTCCGTCTAAGTTGTATGGGAGGGTAAGTCTAGTCACAGATCTTTTGATATATTTTTTTACGAGAACATTTCTAGATTCGTATTCACAAAGATTTGAAATCATTTCATAAAGTAGTGCCGAAAGAATATCTGCCAAGAGATTATGGAGGTGATCTAGACACTGTGGAAAACTTAATCGGTGCGAGAGAAGAAAAACATTTCACGATTTATTTCACATGATTTTTTGCTTTCTAGCTAAATGGGATAAAGTCTTCGAACACAATCAACCGATATTTGAGAAAAATTTGAGAATGCTGTCCAATGAGAATCTTAGGTTGGGAACTAATAAACCGAATGATATGTTCGGAGTTGCTGGGACATTTAAAAAACTCAATCTAGACTGAATTAAATTGTATTTTTTTCTTGGTTTTAAGACAATTAAATAAATGAAATTTTAAAAATACTGTCTTTAAGATAATTTTATTACGTAATTTTCTCAAAGATATAATCACTTTAAATCATATTTAATGCATAAATTCTGTTAACAGCGTACTGTACAGTTATATTTTAGAGAAACTTTCAACTAACTCGATTTGTGCACTTAAATAAAGCTTATCGAAGCAAGTTTTGGCTAATTTTCGATTATTAATGTGGTTCAAATAAAATTAACTACACGACAAGAAGTGAGAACAATTTTGAGTTAGCGACCTAAATAAACAAATTTGTATTGAAAAAAATATTTTATCTATGACTGCATTGATAACTGCATATTATATTAAATCTTTGAGTGAAGTAAAGTGATATATTACTTCACTAGTGGAGTAATAAAATAAAAACATACTTTCTAAAATAATTTGTTTTAATTTCAAATTGAATTTTAATTACATGCTATTATTGTTATAAATATTAATAACACAATTTTCACACGTATTTATAGCAGGAGAAGCCATTTCTGATACATATTCTTCGATAACAGCTGTCGATGCAGTAGTTATAACTGTTATAGTATTTTTGTCACCCAAAATTTTTAAAGCAATTTGTTTTTTATTTTCTTCTGACGTGTCTATATACCTCTCCGCCACTGAATTTGAGTGCCAGCCTTTATAATGTTTTACTGTTAAAAGATCAGCTCCCGAATTAGCAAGCAACGAAATAGATAAGCGCCTATAACAATGTTCCGTAAATCCTGCTGGATTAGGTAATTGAAAAAATGTAGCAATATTCTTGGGGAAAGCAGCAAATGTGTTTATACCAACAGGTAACTTTGTACACTTCTGGTTTCTGTATCTTAAAAAAACCGTCCACTACTGGCGTTATTCAAGTGAAGTGCGGCATATTTTCGAATTAATTCTAACATGTTGATTTTATCAATTCCACCTGACGTAATAAAAAATTCTTTAGATATTTTTGTTTTACTGTTTAGAATTAGAACATGGAAGAATTGTCCCTGATCTTTGACATCTTCTAAAAGCATGTTGGTAAGTTCTTGGATCCTACAAGCTCCACCAACTCCAATAATTAAAGCAACCTTAAAATTAACATTATTTAGTAAGAATAATTTATGTATAAAAAGGGTACAGTACCTTTATTAACAAAAATCTATCATTTGCTTCTTATAAAAATTTGCTAATATCTTGTTTAGTAAAAAAGTGCGATTATTTAGCACGATATTCTTCAGATTTTTTTAGAAGGGCTATTAAATGCACTTATTTACTGATGTCAACATTCTTCTTCATTTTTATTATTGTTCTATTCACAGAATAATAAGCCCAAAGATTCGATGATTTATACTGTTTTGATAAATAATCAAAATATGCAAGTAAAACCTTCTCATGTGTAATACTTTTAACATTTTTCTCGTCGCACCATGAACTGAACCGTTGAAAAACTATCTCGTACTTTTCTTTGAACTTCTCTGACACCAAGCAAGAAGCAGCATTTGTCGCCGCTTTTTCGATATCAGAAGGTAAACTTTCTGAGTCACTCATCTTTACAATTTTCTTATTTTTACCACAAAGCACAGTTTTTACTGATTATCTCACAATAGCGAGCTTTGTTTGAAAAATTGTAAGCGGTTGCCATAGTGCTTACTGAACATATCCATAGGTCACGTTACTTTTGATGTAAAAAATAGGAGTTGTCGGCTGCATTAAATTTTCGATTTTCTTAATTTTATGCAGTCATAGATAAAGTTTTGTATATCATACGTGGGCTAGAGCACATTACAGTAACTTGTGTGTTACAGAGACTCGGACTGACGCTCTCGTTATCTGTAATCTACACACTCGTTGTTCAATGATGCTTCTATCTCACTAATAATATAAATAGTTATTATTTTTACAATATTAACTTTCTAGAATGCCAAAATAAAATGAAACTACTTAAGAAACATTTATTGTTGCTGTTATAGCATAAAAATGTGTGTTTACTGAAATTGTTTGTGAACACGGTTTAGGAAGGTTTTATCCAATCTTTTACTTATTTCTTTAAATTCAAAGCTGTCAAATAATAATCTAAACTGTCAAACTGTGAAAAGTTGTTATTTTTTTTTTAAATTTGTTGAAATTTTAAAGATTTGCTACGGAATGTGTATTTTTGACTTAAAACTTCTTTTATTAAAGACAGAATTGTCAAACATAATTAATTATTTTGGTGAATTACGTCCATTCTTTTTACATTCGAAATTTGTTGTAACGGGGAAGTGGACAAGGCAGAAAAAAAAAACTATTTTATAAGACCAACGTTTCGAATCATCTATTGATTCTTTTTCAAGGCTTATAATAAATGTCAAATTTGTTTGGCCTGGTACCAACTTGTCTCGGCCAGTGGTCGCCGGAAGAATGAAAAAGAAAAAATAGATAATAATAAAAATTAATTATTTTGTAATTATTTTTTTTATATATACTAAATGCTAACATATTTTTCAGTAGAAACTGCAGCAATAAATAATTTTTTTTTTACTCCAAAAGCAATGAAATGACGTAATTTAAATTCAAACCTTCCGCGATTGTCAACAGCAGGAAAAGAAATTTTGAATTTGCAGCTCAAATGCTGAAATACAGTAAAATTATTTTTTTTAGACTTAAAAAACATTTAAACCAATTAAGAAATTTTTGTAAATTTTTGCAATTTTGTCTGAAAGGACAATTTCTTTACTCGTTTTTGTATCTTTTAGAATCAACTCAGCTTTTGTACTTTTATAATTTTCTTGAGTTTTACTTTTTTTAAGCTTTTTAAAAAACTGTTTTGTTTTATTAGAATCTTCTATTACTCTTCGTTTTTCCTCTTCTAAAACTTTTAGTTGTTTTTTTTTCTATTAATTTTTGATTGTAGAAGCTTTGTTTGTTTTTCTAAAACTTTTCTTTACTTTTTCAATTCTAAATTCTTTCAAAAAAAGAAATCAGTATTAACAGTTATATTTTCTTAGTTTTCTAAAGATTTTTAATTTCAGAAGTGTTACCTCAAATGATTTCTTCACTTTTAAAATGTCTGAATTCCAATGCATTTTGCAAAATGTCTTTTTTTTTGTTCTACTATTAGTCATCAATTTTTTAATATTATAAGAAGATTCTTCTTTTTTCTTTCCCTAGTCGTGTTTTGTTATGCTTTTTTTGGATATTGTTTTTAATGTCCTTTTTTTCAATTGTTCTTTTTTACGATTTTTTCTTCTTTGGATTTCTATAAGAAACATTTTTTTTATTCAAGTTTTTTTAGACTTGTTTTGTCAACTTTTAGATCGTCTTTAACTCTGTCAGTTATCATTTTTAAGCTCTTATAAACTTTTTTGTTTTTCTATGACCCATTCTTTAATTTCTTTGTTGCTTTTTTCTTCTAATAAGTTTTTTTTAATTCTTTTTTATCTATATGCCATTTTATGTTTTTCTGAATATCTGTTGTTTTTTTTAATCGTTGTTTTCCATGCTCTTTTAGAACTTCTTTCTAGAATCTTTAATTGCACTTTTTTTCTTTTTAAACGTGATTTTTTAAGCTTTTCTAAAATTTATTCAAAATTTACTTTTATCGATGGGTCACAGAATAAACATCAATAGCACTTTCTACAGAAATATAATACTCATAGAGTTACAAGTTTTTAAAATAGTAGCGTACGCCACTGTGGCACTATACAAGTATAAGCGAAGCAAGGGTAGTTTGACATGGCAAATTAAAGTGATTACTACATGTGAATCTTCTACGATTATTCAAGAGTAGAGAAGTTTGTTATTTAATTGTTAAAAATTGAGAGTTTTATTTGAGTTGAGTGCTAAATCAATTATTTGTTTAAAAATTCAATGTAAAATGTTTATTTATTTTACTGTTCTTTTTTTAATCATTGTGGTGCAAATAACTGTCACTCTATTCTTGTTTCTATGACAAAGTAATGCATTTAATAATATGTTGAATTAAATTTAGAGAGTCATTATTTTTAACACACTAAATAATTGACAATTTTAATAACAATTTTTTTAAGTTTTTGACTCGTAGACAAAATTGATAACTTTTAAATAATAAAATTAAAATAGTTGTCGATTTTAATTTAGAACTTTAGTCAGTTCCTTTAAAGGAGAGAAAGGTTATCAATAAAAACAGATATTGAAAAGTTTTCTATTTATTTAAATTGCTAATTAAATTAATAAACTGTGGCCTAATTGTGCAAGTTGGTAACAAAACAAATATAGTTTTAATTACGAGTACGTTTGATAAATAATAGAATTAGAAAAAACTTTAATATGAATCTAATTAAAATATGACAACATAGAAGTCCATTTCTCTCTGTAATGAGAATCCGAGTTGAAACTAAGTCAAATTAATGTGATTAAAGCACTTTAAAACAAATTAACGATTCGCATATAACTGAAGCACTAGATTTTATAACACTCTAGCTCACTAACCTGATATTAAATATGTTTACAAGCGTTTATTACACACTAGAATTGCTGATATCGTCCAGATTGATAAGTTGAATTTGAAACAATTTAACCAGACACAAAATTTTTTTTTTTGAGCTCTCTTGACTGTAGTTGTGGCTGAAATCTCTCCAGATTAAAACGAAGTGAAGAGGAATTATCAATTACCGTCGGTCGTATTCAGACGCGATTCCGGCCCAACGACAAATTGAATTTTTCCACAAATTGTTTCATTTTATGCATCATAAATTCGAAAAATCGCAGTCACGAACAGACGCCCCGGAAAAAAATCCAATCAATCCGGACCAGGAAAATTAATAATAAGCGATTTTAAAGCACCATGCCTGAGAATGGAAGATAAGAATGAGAATACGTGGCGAAATCGGCCGAATTTCGACCAAAAATCAGCGAAAAAAAAAAACGTTGGGAGTAATCTCGTGATCATTAAGGGTTGGTGGTGAGATTTGGGTGGTTTAATACCGGGCGACGACTCAATATTGCATTCTGACTACTCGAATCTGAACACTTGTGTTACCCAAACCGAATACATTATTATTTGATTTATGCCGACCGATATCCAATATCGACTCTCGCCACCTACGATTTTTCCTTTTTGAGAAATTCAATTTTGATAAATCTATATTCAAGTTTATTAATTTTTACTTCGAGATATAAAAAGGAAAAGTTAAGGAAGGAAAATCTACTCGAAATCAATTGCTACATCAAAATCTATTTAACAAAGTTAACAGTGTTATTAAATGTTTACAAGAGCTAAATTTAGAGTTTGTCAACATTAGCACACTATTTACAAATATCGTCTATATTTTGTATTAATTTTAGACTTTATTTGACAACAATGTAACAAAAATAATTCGGAAAACTTTAGCGAATTTTGGTACAAAAGGAGCAAAAAAGTCAGTTTTAGATTATTTTTTAAAAGTTTTGAAAAATTAAAATAAAATTTTGGAAGAACAATTTAAAACGATGTGGAACGAAAAAAGTTTTGGAAGAACAAAAAGAAAATAGTAAGGTTGAGGAAGAGCTAAAAACAGTGTTTGGAGGAAAAAGAAAAATTTGAGTATCGATGTTTGATAGAAAATAAAACAAGAGATGACTGAAAAAAAAAAGTCAATGAAGAAGTTGTTTGGAAAGCTTAAAAACAACAATTGGAAATGAAAGAGTAGCTGATGTTAATTTTTTGATAAAAAACGACAATTGCAACAAAAAAACAAGCAAAAAAAGAAAGAAGAATAAGAAAAATATAAAAAACCTGGCGAAACGTCGCCAAGTAACAATAAAATTTAAATTTAAACATCGTTTTTTTTGTAGTCCACAATAACCAGAAATTTTATTAACAAGTAAAAAAATTTTTGAGCAAAAATGCAACAATTTAATATAAAAAACTTTTACGAAAAAAAAGAGAAAGATCAAGAAAATGACTGAGTTAACTGAAAAAAAAAAGAAAGGTTGATGAAGAAGTTTTTTGGAAAGCTTAAAAACAACGATTAAAAAAAGAGCTGATATTAATCTTTTTGATAAAAAAGGACAATTGGAATAGAAAAACAAGCAAAGAAAGAAAAAATAACAAGAAAAACATAAAAAACTTTTACTAAAAGGAGAGAAAAACCAAGAAAATGTGAAAAAAAAGGCCAATGAAGAAGTTTTTTGAAAAGCTTAAAAACAACGATTGAAAAAGAAAAAGAAGTTGATGTTAATATTTTTGATAGAAAACTACAATTAAAAAAGAAAAACAAGCAAAGAAAAGAAGAAGAACAAGAAAAACATAAAAAACTACTACTAAAAGAAGAGAAAGACGAACAAAATTACCAAGTGACTGAAAAAAAAGGCTAATAAAGAAGTTTTTTGGAAAGCTTAAAAACAACGATTGGAAACGAAAGAAGAAGTGATGCTAATTTAAAAAAAAAACAACAATCGCATTAGAGAAACAAGCAAAGAAAGAAAAGAAGAATAAGAGAAATATAAAAAACTTTTACTAAAAGAAAAAAAAGAGTAAGAAAATGAACGAGTTGACTGAAAAAATAGAAAAGTCAATGAAGAAGTTTTTTGTGGAAAGCGTAAAAACAACGATTTTTAAAAAAAGGAGAAATTGATGTTAATTTTTTTGATAAAAAACAATTGCAATAGCAAAAAACAAGCAAAAAAAGAAAAAAGGAACAAGAAAAACATAAAAAAGTACTACTAAAAGAAGAGAAAGAACAAGAAAATAACCGAGTGACTGAAAAAATAATAAAGGCTAATGAATAAGTTTTTTGGAAAGTTTAAAAACAACGATTGGAAAAGAAAGTGAAGCTGATGTTAAATTTTTTGATAAAAAACAACAATTGCAATAGAAAAACAAGTAAAGAAAGAAGAACAATAAAAACATTAAAAACTACTACTAAAAAAAGAGAAAGAGCAAGAAAATGACCAAATTGACTAAAAAAAAGAAAGGTTGATGAAGTTTTTTGGAAAGCTTAAAAACAACAATTTGAAAAGAAAGAAAAACTGATGTTAAATTGTTTGATACAAAACAGCAATTGCAATAGAAAAACAAGCAAAGAAAGAAAGAAGAACAAGGAAAACATGAAAAACTTCTACTAAAAGAAGAAAAGAACAAAAAAATGATCCGAGTTGACTAAAAAATGGCTAACGAGAAAGTTTTTTTGGAAAGGTTTTTCTTTGTTTTATAAATGGGGTCCGACTGGCCGTGGCGTGCCCGAATTACCGAGCCCAGTAAGTACCACCGCGCCCGACTGAGCCCACCACATGTGGAGGGTTTTTGGTGGCCTATGTGGGCGGACCGCTCACTGAGGCAAGTACGCATTGTGAGCTTCCCTTCATACGAAACAACACCCATGGTTTCAGCCGAGCTCGAACCGGCATCGGTTTCACACTAGCGGCTCGGAGTGTGCATCCGCTTACCGCTAGGCTACTGCCGACCCTTTTGGAAAGGTTAAAAACAACGATTGGAAAAAAAAGAAAAGCTGATATTAATCTTTTTGATAAAAAGCAACAATTGCAATAGAAAAGCAAGCAAAATAGAAAAAAGAACAATAAAAACATAAAAAATTTCTACTAAAGGTAGAGAAAGAGCGAGAAAACGACTTTTGGTAAAAAAAGAAAGAAAACGAAGAACCACAGAAAGTTTGGAGGAACCAATACAAAATCTTGAAAAACTTTCAGAACTTGAAAAACAACGTTTGTTTTTTTTATAAAACATGAAAAACAAAAAAAAGCTGCTGGAAAAAAAAACAAGAAATTAAAAAAAAACAGCAAAAGATATTTGAGTTTGAGTAGACAAAAGCAACAAAAAATCTTAGAAGAATAACGCTACAACAGAAAGATTTGAAGAACTTAAATAACGTTGACTGAAAGACAAAAAAGAAGAACACTGAAATATTTCAGAAGAAGAAAAGATGTTTCTAAAAAAAATTGAAAGAGAAAAAAATTCTAGAAATACAAAAGACGATTAGAAACAAACGACTTAATCGGTGTAAGTTGTTGAAAATGGTTAGGGATAGAATAGTGGTGAGTCTTACCTTGACTCTATATAAGCGATCTATAGACGATTGTTACGAGCGAATATACATAGCAATAGAAGTGTGCTATTTAATTATTTTTGAGATATTTGTGTAAATTGATGTTCTTATTTTGAATTGTCAGCTTAATTTTGATGTTCACATTTAAATTTTGCTAGTTTTTGAGACGTTTAGTTTTAGTTGAATTTTATTAATTTTTACTTTTTGATTTTTTTTCTACAGAAAAAGGAAAAGTGAAAAGTCTACTCGAAATCAATTACTACACCTAATCCATTTAACGAACAAAGTTTGCCCTACAACGCTACTAATTTATTACTTGTAGTGGTAACGATTCACAAGAGCTCCCAGTTGGAAAGCACGCTATTGTCGCATTCTCAACACTTGATTAAATAAAAAAAATTACTGTTTTATAATATTTATTTTATTTATTTGTTCTAGAATAAAATTTCATTTAATAAAACACAAACTCTTGAAATATCACGTAAATTAAATATTTATACAAAATATAAAACTGTTTATCTACGTATAAAATAAATAAAAAAAATCGTCACAATTTAATTAAAAAACACTAAAAGTGACGTTTGGTTACCACTTGTCGACATTCCGGAAACGTTTTACGTCCCTTAGGGCGTTCCCGGGTTTTATATAGTCTCCCGTTTCGGGATAGAAGGATCGGTTTAACAATCGCTATTTTACACACGTGACGATAAATCACGAGACCAAGGAAAGAATGCGAGAGTTTTACCAAAAGAAGGTCCCGTAATGATACTGTCGCAAAGTTTTCGTCGATACCCCAAGGTCATGTTTGTCACACCCTTATAATAAATTCGATAAAAAATAAGAAAAGTTTTAAAAACGTTATTTTTTCTTATTTAATAACATATTTTATCACAGGTTGCACCAACTTTTTCTTAAATTGTGCGGAAGCCCCATCTTGTTGAAAAAAGCTTTTTAATTTTTTTTGTCAAAAGTAGGTGTTAAACATATTTTGAAGTTATTTAATGTTCTTAACTACCTAAATACTTGAGTAGATACTTAATTAGCTACTTTAAAAAACTGCGTTTAATGGGCAAGTAAAAGTTAGATTTGAAATATTTATGCAACTAACAATACACCAATTATGTTTAATTTACAATAATATACGACAGTAAAAATTAAAATAGCATAAGTTATGAACTCTTTAGAATCGTAATAATTTTCTTTTATTATGTTGGTAGTGAGGTTTCGAAGCACGTGAAAACTTTTAGTTCACCGTATTCTAATTAAAACTCTAGTCATGGCTTTTAGATGGCAATTCTAGTGTTGTTAACTAGTTAATTAGCGTAAGGTTGGTATGACTGTAATCTCAGACGAGGAGTCGTCTCTTTATATCCATGTAGTAACCGACCAAAGATTGAAATTTATATGAGTGTTTTTGGTCGTTAGAGTAACGATTATTGTCGTTATCTATGCAAATATCGTCAACAAAAAGCTTCTACAAGACTAGAATTAATGAAATTTTGATATTCACTGGTTTTAAAACAAGAGAGAAAATGCAAAAATTTCTTCGGCCAGTAGGCAGATAACACATCAAAGGCATGAATAAAGTCAAAAACGGATCGTATAAATTTGATCGAAGCCATTTATTTTTATCGAGTCTTTGTTTTTGAGCCACTCCTCAGCCATAATTTAATTTAATTTGATCGAGGGACTAAATCGCTTTGTATTGACCAGAGAAAAGGGATTTTTGAGAGAATTTTCTATTTAGTTTTCATATCTACAATTTATAATCGAAAAATTCCACAATTTATCTACAATCTAAAAGTAATTTAATTTGATTTTCATCTACTGTAGTGAGACAAATTTAAGCTTCTGGATTTTTTGTCGCAAACATATTTTATAAAAGTTAATTTGCAACATAATGCATATTTTTTTGATCAAAATTTAAATTGTAATTTATATTTGGAAATGTTGCAAAAATTTTTAGCTGATAAGCTAGATGAATTGTAGTTAAACTACCGAATGGAAATGTTTTTTCAGCACGATGGGTGCTTTGCTCATTATGCCGCCATTGTTTGTCAGTGGCTCAATACAGAGTTCCATGATAACTAGATAAAGAATGCCTGATTTTACAAATTATACAACATAGATATGGTTATAGAAAAAACATGTAAATGAATAAAATTGTAAATTCCAGATTAAATTAAAAATATATAATTTTTTTGTTTTAGTACAAAATTAAGGCCAAAGCTAAGCTATAAGTGAATGTAGGTTTATTATCTCTAAACACCTTTAATTATCCATAAAACCGGCCTATAACTTTACATAACAAACTACTTATCCTCTCGCACACTCTTAAACCCTTAGTTAATTGAATCGAAAATAAGTCTCAACCCGAATCCTAAAATATGTTAACGTGCGATTTACCTCTAACCTTCTCTTTCTGTCATAATCTCGCACAATTGCCCTAAAGTTATCAGTCGAAAAGCAGAGCCTAAAGTTCCTTATCACGATTAAATGTTACACCTTGACTGAAATCCGGGTCGAAAATTCTCTCTCACTCTCTCACGACTACATTATATTCAGTTTGCTGAAGAGATTTTACAACGATTATACGAATTAATTGAATCAATACAAAACGATGACAATTGCAAGGTAAACTTTATAAAGTTAGCTTTTTGTAATTTAATCAATTGGTTCTGTTTGGAATAGCTCCCCGATATTAGTTTCAAGGGTCAGAGTTCAATCGAAAATTAATTTTGTATGCAATAGTGGCGGTTTTAGAGAGGAAAAGCGTTTGTTTTAAATGTTATAATAAACAGGAAACGATATAAAATTTAATTTTGATTCAAAACGAGGAATTTGGATACAAATTGGAAAATGTAGATGTTGTTGTAGAAAGTTTGTTGTAGATAAAATTAGTAGATTTTAAAATTGTCTGTAAATTTCTACAAATTAATATACATTTCAAATTGTGCTCGATATTGTAGATGTTTATATGAAGTTGTAGAAAGTTTGTTGTAGAAAATACTAAATTGTAGAATGTTATGAGTTACAAATTTGGTAAACTACATTTTTAATTGTATTGAAAATTGTAAAATGTTGAGGTAGTTATCTAAGGTGAGTTTGTTGTAGATAAAAAGTAGTAGATATTACATTAAAAACTGATACAAGTTGTAAATTTTATGAATATATAAGACCGTTATACGAAGTAAATTACATAGTAAATAGTGTTTAAGATTGTAAATGTTTGTACAGTTGTATATGTTGTGATTTGGATATTTTAAATTATCACAAAATGTAGTTGTAGAAAGTAAGTTGTAGATAAAAAGTAGTATAAAAGATAGATTTTGCTGTGTAAATGAGCACTTGTTTTAGATTTTAACTTGTTAAAAAGTTAGATATTTATATTTAAAATCTGGTGAATTGTATGAATAGTAAAATAAAATGTTGAGTACCGCTGTATTATTGATCCCCATTTAAATATAAAGAAGCGCAAGTTCGACTACAAAGAAACTCGAAAAGAATTTAGATACTACTTTATTACATTGTTGCAACCTACTGGCTATAAAGAGTTCCCGACCGAATTCCTCCTTTATTCCCTCGAGTCCTCACCCGTCTTAAATAAACAATTCCATCCCCTAATTGATCGAATTTTATTCACTTACCTTCTGACAGTCGCGATTGCATAAAGAAGTAATAAAATGGCTCGATATTGAATTTTCTTGTCGATATTTTTGACAGCTTATTGGCGGACAGGTGCGTTTTATTATAGACTTATTTTAAAACGTAGAAAATTTCCCACAACGATTGTTAAAAATTATATTTTTTTTTTTTTAGAATATAAGTGAAAGAGAAAAACAAACAAATTTGAATTGCAATTTTCTCCTTGTTACCGACCACACAAATAAATATATTTTGTAGAGGTTTGTTTTTGTGACGTATGATTTATTCTGCAGGCAAAATAATGGCCGCACATATATCGTGCTCGTGTAATTTTTTATGAGACCACAGAGCCTAGAGGGTTCCTACACACAAACGCTAAGTGACAAACGACTGCCCAGCACTCTTGCGAATCATTTTTAACTGATTTTATACTATTCACTCACTAAATTAATACACAATCTACTCGAAAAACAAGTCAAAAACACAATAAAATGTAGAACGGAGCATTATTTAGAACTCTAGCTCTAAAATAGCATAACTATTTGATAAAGGAAGCTTGGACCTAGTAAAATATTTTATTAAAGACTTTTGTTTTGATTCTCACTCTTTAGAAATAATATTATTAAACACAAAAATGAGAAGCCCCAAATTATCTCTAGTAGCGTGAAAATTTAACAATAAAAGCTTTTTTATGTAGAAACATTACACAATCAATATAGAATTGTATCATACATTTTTTTAAGTTGTTTATTGTTAATAATATAAAAGCAGAAACAAAATGTATATTATAGAAAACAAAACAAAAAATTAGAAAATTTGTTGAAGTAGCTTAACTATTTGGTAAAGGAAGCTTGGACATGGTAAAACATTTTATTAGTGTTTTTTGTTTCGATTTTCACACTCGAAAGGTTTATTATTAAACACAGAAATATGAAGCTTTAAATTAGCTCTACTAGTAGCATGAATTTCCGCCAATTAAAGCTATGTAAAGGCACTGCACCATCAAAATAGAATAGAATTATAAAATTGTAGAAATGATACATTGTCAAAGTATTTAAAAATATAAAGTTAGTAGTATATTGTGAATACATAATACAGAAATTTTATTTAAGTTAAGATTGGGGTTGTATCCTGTCCTTATTATAGTTAAAATTCTGATTTACTTTCGCATCTAAAGTTTCGTTCTTCTAATACACCAAAACAACGTTAATTTAAGTCTCTTCATTACGAAGTTAAACGTAAAATGATATTACAGCGTAAAATATAATTCCTCTCTAACAAGTCTCATAGAGTCCTGAATATGCATTTCGTAACAAGACTATATTCCAACACAATTTACTTTTTTCTCCTTCACTTTGATACAGTTAATAAAACGAAAGTACTTTACTTAAATATACATGAAACCTTTATATAATTATTTCATAGACGGGGAAAAATATATTTTTCTCTTTTCAATCTGTCATTATCGTTTCAATTCGAATTGTATTTTTTCGGGCAGTGGGCCAGTTTTATCTCCCAATGAGAAATTTCGGGCTCCATAAAGTCGCTTTTATAGTTTTATAATAACGTTATTTACCGCCAAAGCTAACGCTCAATTTAACACGTGCACTGAACCGGTAAACTGTAAACTGAACGGTAGAGCTGCAACACTACCGATACAAACAGATACTATCGAAACACTTTGCCTATTTCGTGGGGGTGATTTAAGAGAAGAAGACGGTTTTCTTTGACCATTTTTTTCTCTTGGCTTAATCTCACAAATCGGAGTAAATTATTTTTAATTTGGTCGTAAGATCCTTTCTCTGGTTACAATCAGAGGTGGAAATAGAAAACTAAGAGCTCTATAACTTCTGCTTAAAGGCATTAGGGCTGATCTAGCGGACAATCTCGACTAATACCACACCCTGTCCATTTATTTTACTTTATTTTAAGACATTATAGTAAAAGAAACAACTAAGGGAAGATTAGCGGAAGTTGAAGCATTTACGTAAACGTTAAAAATATTGCCGAATATGTTATTTATTACGCAAACGTAGAACATTTTTTAACTGTCTATAAACAGAATAACTATTTAAAATAAAATTTAGTTTTGTTGAAATCTTAAATGACTGTGCTTTCTTAAATTATCAATCACAGCATCAATAAAAGTTTCTTAAGTGGTTTTACTGTATTAATAAATTTAAAACGCTTTACTTGCCAATTTTTTTTAGAAATGATTTACCTTTAGTGTATGTCACTGGCAATGTTGTCAACCCTGTACAGATGATCAGCAATGCGTATATCGGAAATAAAGAGAGTGAGATCGGTTTTATTTACGACCCCTTTTTCGCGGAAGTATCCGTTCATGTATTATTCATTTCTTTGTCTGTTTGATTTTCATATAATTTCTGATTGGATAAATCTGATTGTAGTTGGTTGAGTTTTCTTCGAAATTAAGTTTAGTGTCCGTTTTGAGTCTTGATGGGGAATGTGAGAGGAGAATTGAACGAACTAACATCAGATTGCTTTTATGTTAAAGTTGTATTATTCGAGAAAATGTCTGAAAGCCGCAAGCCGTCTGGCCTGCTGAAATCTGACTACTGTTTATTGAAAACATTTGTTTAAGAGTTAAAATTTTGGCAATAAAGTCGCAATTAGGAACGAGACAAATCAATATCGAAACGAAGGGAAATCACAAAAAGAACTACAACAAACGTGGCGAACGTGTCTGAACAATGACCAGACGTGATTATCGAAAAATACTTGCGAAGGGGAATTTTGTTCGTGGCAGTCTGGAACGTTTCAAATTTGATAAATAGCCACAAAGAAAATTTTATTTATATGAAAGAGGCAATATTTTTTAGCTAAAATCCTGTGTAATCGGCGAAATTCTATAGTAATTTAAAGCATTAACCACGGAGTGAGGAAAAAAAAACAAAAAAATAATTAAATCATTTTTAATTTTTTTAAATAATTTAATTTTGTTATCAGTATTTAAACTTTACAAGAATTAAAATCAGCAACAGGCATTTGACATCTTTTTTAATAATACACCTCATATAACTTCTAAATTTATAGACTAATAATGCATCTTTCAGTTTTTATAAAATGTATCCTACTACTTCAAAATTTTAAAATGGCGTTTGTTAAAATTTATACATAAATCCTCTTCTAATTTTTAATTTTTACAAAATGACGGACTGCAATTAAAAAAAGATACAAGATGTTGATACTAATTTCTATTTTTATAAAATGCCTTCTGCAAATACCAATTTTGTAAATTGTTTTAGTTTTTTTTAAAATAGTGCCTACGGCTTTAGTTCTAATAAAAAAATAAAATTTTTTAAAAAATATTTTTTGTAATTGCTATTTTATATAAAATATATTTTTTACAGGTTTATAAAAGGTTCCACTAAGTTTCTATTGTTATAAAGTTTCTTCAGCGGTTTGCAATGTTTAAAAGTTGATAAGTAAAAAAAGGTATAAAAATGTTGTCTGCTATTTGCATAAATTTTTTAATATGCCTTTTACGGCTTTTGTGTTTACAAAAAATGCCTTGTAATGCTCTTGTTAAAATATAGTGTTTTTTTTTAACAAAATGCATTTCTAACTTCTACAAACAACTTACATCTTCCAGTTTTAATGATAAAAAGGAAAATCTTCCTGGTCTTCATTCTTATAAAATGCCTTTCGTCTTCCAGTCTTGATAAAAAAATCTTTTTTGCTAATTTCCATTCTTTTGAAATGCTTTTTATAATCGTTATTTTTTAATTTTTTTATATTTACAGAGTTGTAAATGGCCTCATTTCAGTTTAATTTTTAAAAATTTTTAATTACTAGTTTTTAGTTTATTTAGTTTTTCTAAAATGTCGCTTACGTGTACCAGTTTTGATAAAAAAAGATTAAAATTTTTTACTTTTATAAAATACCTTTTGCTTTTGTTATTTTATTATTAAAATACACTCAACCGCAAAATTAACCGGACACTTGATTTTTGTCTCGTAAATTTGCGAAAACGCTCTCTACATTGATTTTATATCGCTACACATAAAAAATAACTAAAAGAAAGGATATTCAAGTTTTTTGGGTTAACTTCTCTCAGGTAGATTACTTTTTGTACCTATTTTTTTACGCGACTTCCAATTAGAAAGGTTTTGTTTGTTTTACACGTCTGTCAAATTTGTGTCGATAGCTGGTTCTTGTTTGTTTAATTTGGCTTTTTGGGAAGAGATTTGTTGTAGAAGCGATTCATATTGTAATGAGTTTCGAAGAAGCTGCCCAGGCTGTTGCTTTACATAAAGATAAACGCAGCATACGATTTATTGCAAATGTGCTTGCCTTTCCTAAAAGCACAGTATCCGATGCGATACAAAGGTTAAAGGCAACTGGTTCCTATTCCAAAAGACCTGGACAAGGCAGAAAACGAGTAACAAATGAAGTGGAAGACTGATTTCTTTGATTACAAATGCTGCGAGAACGGATTCTTCCTGCTACAGCTTTGGCCAGGAGACTGGCGGATGTTCATGGGACCATGATTTCTTCTGATACTGTTTTAAGATGGTTTAAGGAAAATAATTTGACGTCACATCCACATGCTACTGGCCCTAAGTTGAACGGAGAACATCGCAGACAGCGATTGGAATTTGCGCGAAATCATGTTGATTGGAATATGAACAAATGGGGCTCCGTTCTCTTTACGGATGAGTCGCGTTTCACTAGGTATTACCTAATCGTCGTAAACAAGTATTTAGACGCCCGGGAGAACGGTATGCCCATTGTTGCTTTGGGTCTAGAGTAGCATTTGGTGGTGGAGGTGTAATTGTATGGGGAGGGATTTCTTTGGAGGCTTCGTGGAGGGAGGAATAACAGGAGTGGGCATAAGCTTGAAATCTTGGTCGATGGCCAAACACCTTTTACGATAGTTTTCACTGTACTCGGGATAACTTTTTCCCCCACTACAAACTTGCAAACGGTGGTCTCAACAATAGAATAAGATCGTAAAAGGTCTCTGTACCTCGACCAAGAACTTAACATTGTCGGTATAGGGCATGCCAACTCCTCTTATTCATCCCTCCACGGGAGGCTTATACAGCTCTTGTAACGGTGCGGAGAGGTAGCATTAACGCTGACTGGTACATTAGGGAGTATTTACAAGAGCATGTGGTTTCTTTTGCGCTATTTGTAGGGGAAGAGTTTCCCTTAATGCAGGACAATGCGAGCCCTCACACAGCCCAGATTACGCGTCAGTACCTTAACGACGTTAATGTTCAGGTGCTAAAATGGCCACCCATGAGCCCTGACCTAAACCCCGTTGAGCACATAATGGGACAACCTGGGAAAAAGGATTAGGCAGAACTACGGCGAGTTTCATACAACAGTTAAGCTGGAACAGACCTTGCTGAATAAGTGGGAGCTAATAGTCCAAGATGAGATCGCAGACTTGATTGCAAGTATGCCTCGACGAATAATTCAATCGCGAGGAGGAAATACTCGCCACTGAAACCATTTTTTTGCATTTTTCTTAATTTTTTTTGTTTTGTTACTTGAAATCAAATTTTTGTTTAATTTGTAAATAAATATTTATTTTTGAACATTATTAATCAAAATTATCTTGATTTCAATTTAAGTGTTCATCATTGCACATTTTCAATTAAAATTATTTCGATTCAAATTTTCGTCACTGAAATTTTTCCAAAAAACTTAGTGTCCGGTTAATTTTGCGGTCGAGTGTATTTATATTTTATATAAAATTATGTTATAAAGTTTTTCTTGCCAATTTTTATATCCAAAGCACGTAAAATGTCGCTTGCATTTTACAAATTTTTTTAATGTTCTTCTTACGACTCTTGAGCTTATAAAAACGCTTAGTATTGTTTTTGTTAAAGCTTTACCTTCTTTATAAAGTGCCTTTTTAAATTTTTTTGTCTAAAAACGGTGTCAAAAAATATAAAACGCTAATTTTATAAGCTTTATTCTTATAAATTGAAGCTTGCAATTTTTAGTTTTGATAAAAAAAATGATAAAATTTTTTGAGCTGATTTATATTTATGCAAAATGCTTTTTGTCTTTCCTATCTTTTTAAAAAATATTTATATATTTATATATATTTTTATATAAAATGCCTTATTTACTTTTTGTTGTTATGAAGTTTCTCTTGCTGTTTGTAAAGTGTATAATTTGCCTGTATAATCGCTGTCTTAAGCTAAGTCAAACTTGTCGGTTTATTTGTGGCTTATATAGAGCAAAAATTGGGCACATTTTTTGAACGTTTTATAAATCTATAATTGCCGTAATTGGAAAATTAGAGTCTTTAGTAATTTTACAGGTTTACAGGTTTTTTACAGGTTTAGAATTTTATAATTTAGTACCTATTTTTATCTAATTTTGCATTTTGACTTTTTTCGTTTGTAATTTTTTGAGTATTTAAAAACTAATTAAAATTTTGATTGTAATAATCATCTTTCCTTTATTACAACATCCCCTTTTCAGTGCTAATACGCCTACTTTGATAATTACAGTTGTCAACTGTGAAGCACCTGTCCGTAAAGAGAGAAATCTCTTCAGAAAACTGAACGAAATAAACGGCACTTAGTGAAAATTTACGGTCGACGACAGGTGTGTCGTTTTGTTCGTTGAATTTGCATTTGTTTTGTCGATATTAATGGCCGCAACATAGCCGACGAGATTTCCTCTAACTCCGTTGATTTATTTTCATTGTGTTTATTATGCATATAATAGAGTGTCCGGGTCAAGACTAAAATAATTGTTAGGTGTTGATGAAACATAACCATAAAAAAATAACACACTCTACCATAATTCAGTTTTGCCAACTTAATTACAGACACATATTCGTGTCGTTTTGAGGGAGTAATTCCCCGGTGCTCGGTGCTACTTGATTTACTGTTTAATAATGCGCAAGTGTCACAACGGACTTGATATTAAGTGTGTTGTTAGTTTTACTATTATGTAGAATCTTGAGTATAGGGAAAGTATTACCTTGGGTGCTGCATAATAAGTGCCTGTTTTCGTTGAGGTTTTCGAGAGACTTTATTAAGGACCAAAACGAGATTACACTGATATCCTTAAGGGAGTTAAGACAGTTACAAACTCAAAACCACAAATCTAAAATTTATTTTTGTTAAGTCGTAGTTAAGCTTAAAACGCAAACAATGTCAAACACTTGATCGATTAATTAAATCAAGTAGTTTTATTAAAGAACAAGGAAGTTGAATAAGTTGGCTTTGATTTTTTAAAGAGTACTAGCAGAGTTTTCCTAATTAATTTGTTTAAGAGTGAAGTAATTAATTTCAAGTGATCGATTGAATATTAATTACTAATTTCCTGCTTCACAGGTCAATATTGTGATAGGGAATTGAATACAAGAAAAATTTTCTACGTTTACAGTCATAATAAAAAAGATAATATAAAAGGAAAAGATAGTGTTCCAATGTTGGCAAGATGCAAATTAACCTAGTTTTTTACATTTAACTGAATATTTAAATTTATGTAAAATACACTGATAAATTTTGAATTCACAGTTTTATTTCATTATTAGAAAAATTTAATTTTGGTGGATGCGCCGGGATTTGACAACACAAATGTACAGAGTGTTTTGTTTAATTGAGGCTTTAAAACATTTACTTATAAATTATAAAAAAGCTTAGTTTTTAATTACAAAATTATAGTTTTTATTAAACATAAAAAGCAACACTTTTATGACGTGTGACACTGCTAAAAACACTGTTAAAGCGACGTTATAAGAATTAAAATTTTTGTGTAAAAAAAATAGGTTGTGTGCAAATGTTAACCGATTGATGGTGAAACAAAGTTACATTTTGTGAGCTGAATACACAGTTTTATTATATTATTACAAAATATTAATTTTGGTGGATGCGCCGGGATTTTACAACTTGCAACTATACGGTGTCTTTTGTTTATTTGTTTAAACCGAAATTTTTTGATTGTTTTTAGATTTTTTAATTGCTGTTTTTTACACTAATTGGCGACTTTTCTAGAAATATTTTGCTTTTGAAAAATTGCTTTTTTTGTTTTTTACGCAATGTTATTTAACATTTTCTAGAATGTTTTTATAATTTTTTTTATAAGTTTTTGATTATCATAATCTTCTTGAAGCAATTTTGCTTTTATACAATTTTCTATTGTCTTTTTTTATCTATCCGACATTTTTTACTTTTTTTTTTAATCGTCATGTTTTCGAAGCAATTTTGCATTTTAATTTTTTTTGCTATTTTTTATACGACATCTACCCGTTTGTGAAATTTTTCAACTAATTCTTTTTTTTTTAATTTTTCTAAAAACTTTTTTTGCAATTCTATTATCTTCCTTTACTTTTCTTTTTTTTTTCAACTTTTTCTAAAACTTTATTTTGGTTCTTTTACCAATTCTTGTTTCTCAAACTCGCCTGAAACTTTATTTTTATTTAATTACAAGCTTTCTTTACTGTTTGTCATTTTCTAACTGCTTCTATAGTTTTTAATTAGGTTTTTTTTACTAAATGTTTTTTTTTGCGCGATTTGTTGTTTTTATCAGTTTACTGTGCCTGTTACCACGACGGTAGGTTGCTGTTACTGGTTGCTACGTGTAACAAAACGGTAAGTAATTCACTTACCGTTCAGTGAACGGTAAGCAATTAAATCTAAAAAAAACAATTTTGCGATTTATTTATTAAAATTAAATGTACAATTATTATAATTAATAGTAGTAATACCACTCGCATTTGAGTTTCTAGTGTTAATAGACAAACTTTCCGACGTAGAAGTTCCAGGTTGTTGTAATAGTACACCAACATTGCTGTGTAAAATTTTATGAGCAAATTCAATTTTGTTTTGGAGGGAATGTGGAAGACTCTCGTCCACCGTTGATGAACGCCACCCACCATGTCTTTTTAGTCCCAACACATCAACTCCGTTATTCCCAAAAGTGTAGCCGATGTGCGTCGAAACGAGTGTCCAGTAAAACCTTCAGGGGATTGCAACTTTAAATACTTTGCAATTTTTGACGGCCAGCCTCCAATTGTGCCTTTTCCTGTAACTTGCCTAGTGCATTTGCCATTTCGATAGTTCAGAAATAAATGATCTGACGTTGGGTTGCTTGGTCGAATTCTTATGTATTTTCGAAGTATTTCCAAATAATGAACTGCTTCATTTTCTTTATTAATAACTGTGAACGTTTGCTGAATATTCTTTTTTGTATTTGGAATATTTACTATAAACATTTCTTCATGTTCTTCTATGTTACTCATTTTAATATTGTACAATTTCTCTCGTCTACAAGCGCCAGATACTCCCAATATCATTGCTACCTGTAAATATATTGTTTCCTTAGAACTTAGATGTACCACCTCATCATCTACAACATACCTTTTGAATTAAAAATTGTTCGTCTGGTGCTTCATTCAAGAACTTTTCCATGTCTTCTTTGGTAAAAATTTTAGCCTTCTTAGGCCGATATCCAATATTTTTTCTCTTAAGATAAGCAATTAATGTAGCAAACTTAGAAATATCGATAGCATCATGGAGAAAGATTGTACTCTTCAGCACAGAATACTCCGCCCATAAACTGCCTGGGGCCTTCAAGTGTCCACTTCTCACCACAAAATACGCTAACAAGCTCTTTTCATTTACAGAAATCTTCTTTGCTTCACGCCATTCCTTAAACAACTTGTATGTCTGTTCATATCGGGCTTTAGATTTTTCTGGAATTATTGCCGAACATCCTTCTTGCCAAGCGTCTTCTAAATCATCCGGTAGATCATCACTATCGCTCATATTTCCTTCGAAAACGGAACCATAAAATAGGAATGATTGTATCAAAAAGACAATTTTATTTGTTTGGAACAAAACCGTAGCAACCATGGAACAGCCACCCAAAGTTTTCAGTTTTAAGCTTCCCGATTATCACAAATGTATTGATATAAATTATTATTATTCTAGAAACTCCAATCGCGCAAAAAACGTTATAAGCATGTCGAACGTTAAGGATTACCGTTCTCAGACAATAATTGGAGTCGCCGCTTCGCTCCTCCTCCAAACAATTGTCTTCGAACGGTAAGCATTCCTTACCGTTCTCCATACTTAATATACTATTTTAAACGTATCTAGACACATTTTGCTTTTCCAAAACTTTATAATTTTTTTTCTTGCCGACATTTTAAATCTGTTTCTGAAATTTCTAGTTTTACAGACTGATTATAAAAGATTGTCCGAAGAAGAGTGCTATGAAATTAGTGTTTTGTTTTATTTTGCCGCTCGCATCGCATTTCCCGACTCAAATCTGTCAAATTTGTGATTTTAGGTTATATAACAAAATTGCAATTTTAAATAAAGGAAGAATAGATTAAAACTACCGATTTCATTTTATTCAAAAGGTGGATCACTGAAATAAGTTTAATTTTTTCCATTTTAGAAAGTTTGGAACTCATAAAGATACAAAAATATCCTGAATAACTACTTGCAGGTAAACACTTTCAGCACCTATTTTATTTCAAACTTGGAATCATTCATCAATGAAGCCACCACGCAAGTAGAGTTTCTTATGCAATGCACTTTTTTGTTGAAATCACGCCTTCACAGAGACCTTTACATTCTGATGCTGTTGCCATAAACACACTTTTATTTTCTATCATCTACAGAGGGCTTTTGCAAAGAAAGTGCTCTTAAAGACTTTTTAAGACTCTGTTCCATCCTTTCTCTGATGTCTTTCACAATTTTACCTGCAACAGTAGAACTGCCTAGAGATTTTCCTTTGTTGACACTTTCAGTAGTTTCGAAACGATCCACAGTTTTTTGGATATGCCAAATTAGCGAATCTTCGGCAATATCCAAATTAGGAAATCTCTGGAGGTATTCCTCTTTGCAGGTATTGATGTTGTAGCTCCAAAAACCATCTTTTTGCAACCTACCACTTCGGAAGTAGGATGTGACAATGAACACGTTTTTCTCCACGGTGTAAACTATAGTTGTCTCTGGTTTGTTTGAAAATCTTGGACAGTCTACATCAGCTGAATAAAACTTTTTAAACTTACCAGAAGTCAAGCGCTACAATAGATTTTGTTTTAAGAAAGACAGATTTTGTCTTGAAAAAAACAGGTTTTGAAGATAACGGTAAATGAATAAGAATTACAGAGTCGCAACAAAGCAAGGTAGAATTATAAAATCAGTAAGAATTAGAGCACAGAGCGAGCCAACGAAACTGACAAAGTGTAACGGAGATTGACTGATGACAGAAACTGTCAAATTGACAATCAAAAAATAGTAATGGAATTATTTCAAAAAGACGGCAAATTCCATAGTCTTCTTTTCCGGACAATCTTTTATAATCAGTCAGTAGTATCTAGTCGTTTCCCAAATTTTTCTAGAAACTTTTTTGCTCTTTAAAACTAAATTTTTTTTCTACTAACTTTTGTTCTTCAAACTCTTCTAGAAACTTTGTTTGCTATTTTAGAACTTTCTTTTGCTCTTATTTTTAATCGACGTTTTTCAACTTTTTCTACAATTTTATTTTAAATTTTTTTTGTCTCAAACATTGTTCCTGAACCTGTTTTATAAACTTTTTATATTCTGCTAAAATCTTTTTTTGTCTTGTTTTTTTACCAAACGTTGTTTCCCAAATTTTTTTTGTTTTTTTTTTACTTAACTCATTTAAAATTACAAACTACTGCCTAAATAAGACCAAAAAAAAAACGAAGCACACGGAAATAAAAATGGCAATGTTAGTAGATGCGCCGAGTTTTATAAACTTTTTTAAATAAATAATTTCCATTTCTGCACTGTTTATCAACTCTTAATAATTCGCGTTCCATAAAATGTTTGTATACGCAAATACTCTTTTCCTACCTTTTATTATAAAATTTCCCCAATTGAAATTTTTTATTAGTGTTATTTTCATTAAAAGCAAACATTTCGTCGTTGAATATCCCTCTCCGAGTCGTATCTTTTTAATTTTCTTTTGTTAAGGCCGTTACTCGTCGCTATTAAAGATAAAGTCGCGTAATTCGTTTTGTTAAACTTCACCATCTTTAATACTCTTTTCCAACGTAAACAAGTCTATCACATTTACTCTCACATGTTTTATTCTCGACAAACTTTTTTTATTATTTTCCTTCCATCCGACTCTTTATCTTTTGTTTATTTAATTTTCCGTAATAAAAAAGAAGACTAAAAAAATGTACAGAATTACCTCCATTATCCTTATCGCTTCTCCAACTCTTACACTGCCGACAAATCATTTCTGATAACAATTATCTTTTATTTCTTCGCTAATGGAACCTTAAATTCGTTACACCTTGATTTTCGGTCGAATGCGACATTTTTATCGCCCGAGATAAGCGGCCGATTCTCTTATATGAATATGTAAAATACTAGGAGTGCGGACGGATTAAGAGCGCTTTTTCACCAGGAATTACGCGAGTAATTGTCTTTTTGTCGGCACAGGACCGGCTTTTGTATCATTAAAAATCGATTTGTTACGAGAGTTTTTTTAACCGCACGAATTCTTGTGGGATTTATATCAAATAAAGACTCAAACAAATTTTAACGATCAAAGAATATGCAAAAAATACATTGTTTGACAAATATCATTTTTTTACCAATATCAAAGAGTAACGATTGAGTTTCAAACATCAAGTAGGCCGAGGAATGTCACGTGATTGATGAAACAAATGACTTCAGTCATATGGATCGTGTTACAAACGGATATAAAACTAAAACAAAAGAGTGACGGAGATTAATTGTTTAGAACTCAATCAAATGTATATACGAACTTATCAACGAAATAAATTCAGAAGGTCTCTTTTAGTAAAAGATATTTTAATTTAAATTTTTAACATCATTTGCGTATTTTTTTTTACTAATTTTGCCTAAAAACGTAAAACACTCACTAACACCAAACACTACACTTAACACAACGCGCGTTTTAACAACAAAGTTGTAAAATTAAAACTTAGGTTTTTAACAGTGTGACACGTCATTAAAATTTGTTAATAGAAACAACTATAACAACTCTTTTTTGTAGTTTATAAATAAATTTTTTAGGTCTGGTTTCTGGAAACGAATTTAACTGGCCCGTTAGTTTAACCGTGGTTTAAAGCAAGAAACAAGTTTCTGAAAACTCGGTTTAAATTTAACTGTGCAAATTTGCACAGTTAAACTAACGCGCCACATGCGCGAGTTAAATTAAACTGTCATCATTAAAAACCGAGAAGTGTGGTTATGTTGTGGTTATGTCTTTGTATTTTTTGTGCTTTCTTAGCTAGGAGGCTTTCTTTTAGAGCTTTGCCTTTTTGTTAATGGGGAGCCTCTTTAGGGCTTCTCTCTCGTGACATAGTGTCACATTTTAGAGCCTTGATTTTTTGACTATAGCGGCCCCATTTAGGGCTTTGGCTTTTTGGCAATAGCTCATCGCGGCACCACACGGTTGTAGCTGCATCCCTCACTTAAAATATGCCCAAATTGCAATCGGTAATAATGAGCAAGCATTTGTACCATACTAAATGAACAAGAAGACAAAGCTCTAAAAGAGAGCCCCTATGGTCAAGAGGGCAAAAGTCTGAATCGGAGTCTGAATACAACTTCTTCTAGAATGTTTTTTTTATTTTTTTACCAATATTTGTCTCCTAAATTTGTCTGAAACTTTATTTTTATTTTATTACAAAATTTTTTGCTATCTTTGTAAATAATAAATTTTTAGTGAAGAGGAAAGAAATTTAGAAGAAGCACTATATCTAAGAAAAAGACAAAAACAAAAAAGTGCTGCAATAACAAATAAATAACTATTTCTTAAAGTAAATAGAAAAAAGAAAAGAAGTTTGTATCTAGATTTATAAAAGATAACTAGAAAAAGAGAAAATTATCTTTAAAAGATTTGACGGTTTGGAAAACATTTTAGAGAATTAAAATTGCGCGTCAAACTTTGGCAGTATTTGTCTAATTAGTCTAACCGCTGATTAAACTTAAGCGGTTAGATAAGCAAAGACAGCAATAGAAATAAAAAAAAAATTAAAAAATATTTGAAAGCGATAGAAGTGTGTTACTGAATTATTTAATATTTGAGTTATTTTTGAGCTATTTGTGTTAAATTTTGAAACCCAGATTTATGGTTTTATAAAAGAATTTTATATCAATAATTTTCTGAAACTACCTACAATTCTTGATATGTGTTTTGTCACAGTTTCACCTGTTGAAACCTGAAAATTAGATACGAAATTTCTTTCTACATGCATTCATCGAATAAAACTAGTAGTCGCTTTGGCGTTTTTGTGTTGTTTTTAATATTTTTTTTTACATTATCTCGTTTTAAATAGGTGCATTTGTTACTCGTGTATCTATTTTTTTTGTCGTTTTTTTGCCATTTTTAGAGTTTATTTATTTCAAATGTATTTTGCAAAAACATATTATTGAATTTAACTATTTCTTAGATTTTTTCAATTCAGATAGTTGTAACAATAAAAACTGTGAAATCGCATGACTTACTCTGATAAATGTTCACGCTACTACGGCTTTGTTGCGTCTTTTGACAGTAAAATATACTATGTGTAGCACCTGTTACCGCCAATTTTTTAATTAATATATTTATTAATAAAGTAATTATTTATAATGCAAAAATCTTTTCAAATTAAATTTCTTTTTAAATTTCCTTAATTCACTTAGTTAAAGCAATAAAAACAAAACTCGTTTTACATTTTCTGAGATAAACTGTTCGACATTATAAATACGAACAAGATCAATTGCCAAATGCAGCTACAAACTTTTATAACTTGCAGTTATTGCATTTTTTTATAAACGAAATTAAAATGTTTCATAATAGTACTAAAATAGTAAAATCGTTTTGAATAAATCCTCCATCTCCTTGTTTCGGTGCTTCTACATTATGCAATAAGTATGACGATCCTTGCGAAAAAGTCAAACACGACTCAACCTGCATCCGAATAATACCGATTTACATTTGAAATAGAATGATTTATCTTATTATTCATTTGCAAAAAGTAGATTTCTACGAATACATGTCTTTTATCGAATTACAAACGCTATAAAACGGAAAAAATTATACAGACTTTTTATTATAAAGAGAGAAAAAACAAACAAACTTGCAGCTAGCTAAAAAAATATGTATTTATTTATAGTTGTTAATTGACTGTTATTAATAAGACTAATAATTGATAGGTAGATTACACAGCTTTCTAGAGTTATTTTTTTTTAAATACTCGTTATATTAATAAGAAAAATCGATCGCAATTTAAGAAGTAATTAAGTCTGTTTACAAAATCAAAACTTCAAAGTTTTAAAACTCGATTTTTGTTTATTTAAGGAAATGTATAAAATTGGTGGCGGCGCCGAGAAAATTTGCCAAACTCGTAAATTAAGTAAAGTTATGTTTACTGCATTGTAACGATAATAAAAGCATGTACCTTATTTAATTGCTTTTACTAGTAAAGAAATTAAATACAGAATTCTCTGTATTGAATCGATTTTGTTGTTAAAGAGAGAGTAGCTTGGAAAATGATTGCATTTCATGATTGTATAACACTTTTCAGGTTAGTTTCAGTCTATTGTATGCGAGTAATTTCAAACTGTGCTAAATTGAAACGTTCCTTTATGTAAACGTTTAGTGAGAGATTTATCTGAACAAAACTAATTGTGATAAGACTTTTCGTGTTTGATTTATTACAATCCGTTTCTTCTTTTTTAAGAGGAAAGCTCCACCAAATCGGGTTAGAAGGCTTTAGGTCAGCAACTTTGGAACTGACCCTTGATAGACATCTGCACCAGATCAATTCTAAGATCACAAGGATAATTAACCGAACTCAAATCCTCACAAGGAAATTATTATTGATGAGTAATTTTCATATTTAGACGCACACAAATATACAAACACAGCTATTTGCGGATTAAGTTAATTTATTAAATAAATGTTTTGATTAAAACATATAACCTAATCATCGGCAGCTGATAAATCACTCCCTCGGTTATAAACCAAACACTCAATAATTATAACTTTATCTATTTATCATTAAATCAAATAATGTATAGTTAATACATATCTGAAGGGAAATCTGACTAGAATCACAATTAACAAAGAAAAAGTTTGGATTAATGGCAGAATGATTGAATGTGGTCTTGACGGTATTCTACGTAGTTACCAGTAGCTGCTTAATCCTTGTTATTTGTTGACTTCAATAATAAACAAATAAAAACTTTAAATTTAGGCATTAAAATACATAGTAACCGTAGTCTTAAAGTCGATAAAACGGCGGTAATAGAGACTAAGAACAAAATGACATAATTGTAGCAGAAATATCTTAAGAACAAAAACGGTAAAAAAAAAATTAATAAAGAGATCTTGTAAAAAACTGCTGAGTAGCGGCTTCTTGTTTACAAAAATATTTTTATCCACAATTACCTTATAATTGAAGTTTTATTTACATTTACAAACCGTATAACGTGACACTTTATCCACTAGTGAAATAATTAAATCACTTTATTCCACTTGTGGAATAATAAAAAAATACAATCTTAGATCAATCGCATTCTATTTATTATTAATATTGACATTAACATTTACGTTAATAGACATTTCGTTTTATGTTTTATCATATTTCACTTCGTTCCCATTAATAAGAAGCTTGTAGTTGTTATTGGTTTTAGTTGTAGGAACAATAGACGTCTCCTTTAGTAAGAAACGAAAACGTACCAGGAGAATTTTAGATTTTCCTTGCGATATCAAGCTTATTGGATGCAGAATCTTTGATATAAGTTTCTGCTATAGCGGAGCTCCTCCACCCACCATGCCGTTTAATTGTTGTAAGAATAGCACTTCCAGTGGCAAGTAAAGTTGCTGAAGTGCGCCTCATACAATGGCCGGTATAAGCTTCTGCGTTCGCCAGATTTAAAAACAAAACAAATTTAGACGGAACTTTCGATAAAGTGTTAATTCCAAGAGGTTGCAATGTACATTTTTGATTAGCGCATCGTAAAAAGAATGTTTCAATGGATAACTTTTTTGAACGTAATGACATGTATTTTCTTCACTTCTCCACAGTGTTGATAGAGAATCCTTCTTCTATAATTGTGAATTTTTGTGAAATGCTCGTCTTGGTATTTAGTATCGAAACAATCAAGTATGCGCCTCTGTCTTCTATATCGCTTATTTTCAAATTTGTCAGCTCACAGCATTGACAGCTACCAGACACCTCCATCATTATTGCAACCTAAAATATACTAAAATTTATTATCTACAATGTCTATGTTATGACAGAGATTACCTTGTTCATCAAATATTTTTTAACACAAGGTCTTGTCAAAAACTATTCCACGTGTGCCTTTCCAATACTGCAGCTTCTTTCGGCCTGTAGGTATCCCCTTGACTGATTCTTCAGATAGGCTATAAGCTTACTATATTTTCCAATGTCTATGTTTTTATAGATCTTTATAGCGGCCTTTAGCATAGAGTACTTTGCCAACATGGAAGAAATTGTATATCTTTTCTTCAAATTTAAGAAATACGATAGCAGAACTTCCCCATTTATTGTCATTACTCCCCGTTCTTCTTTCCATTTATTAAATTTTGAAAATACTTTTTCATAATGTTCCATGAACTTCGCAAGCAATAACTAGTGAGTCGCTTCTTCATCTTCCTCAAGAATTGTCTCAGGAACGGTATCATTTCCGCTCTTTCATTTTCACCAACGTGCACAGCGTTTTGTACAAATGGAGTCGATAAACAATCGAAAATAAATAGCAACGATTTAACACCTTCTATTTTTTTAGTTAATTTAGTGATTTTTGAGGTGACATCCTCTACCAGAGTGTAATCTCAAATCATTTTTAGATGACATGAGATGAAATTTAGACAGTTCTGATTTTAAATCGCTGTAATTGTAGATAAAACGTTATATTGGAGTCGTGTTTTAGTCGCGTTTTATCCACTTATGAATATTAAACATTCTTGCGTGGATAAAACGGTATTTAAAACACTTATACAATAATAACTATAAATTGTTTTTTGTAGCATTTTTTATTAATTGTATCTTTTCTCTTTGAGATTGTTGATAGTGTTTGGGGTTGTTGTAGGTATTGCTTTAGCATAGATTTAACAGAATTAGCTAAAAATTTCTAGTAGAGCTTAAAGCTCGAGCTGTCCTTCAAGCCGGTCATTACTCTACTGTCTCAACTGTTTACAACTTTATCCCGATTTTTTTTAACAGCTACATTAGCCAGACATTTTCTAACACCGTCTCCTTGTCCTCCATCCAAACCCAAATGCATTTTATCCCCTCCCAGCCCCTCCACAATATCTTTTATCGTCAAATATTAATGATGAAAATGGAAATGTGAAATATGAAGTGTGCCATCTAAAGCCCGACTACAAGATTGGATCCGTTTTTACGGCCCTTAAATTTTGTATACGGCCCTCACGAGACACACTCCCCCCTTTACCCCTCCACCCGTAAATTAAGAATTGGTGGGAGGTGAGATTTTTGTTTGTGGTATGTATATGCACAACGCCGCCTAGGGCAACAGCATTTAAAGAAAGCTCCACTCTATAACGTTTGTTCTCGAATCGATCTCAACCCCTCTACCAGTTACTCCCACCCTTAAAATCGCCCCCACTCGTTCAAACACGCTAACGCCCGAGTCTTGCGACGAGCTTTGACCGGTGTTGACGATATTTTCAGGATTTTCAGGAAATTTGCCGTGAGTGTGTGAGTGAATTTAAAAAAAATATATATATACAGTGTGTGTGGGGGTTAAAAGTAAAAAAAGTGGGGCAAAAAGTGAGTAGAAAATTCTGAAAATTTATAAATTGTAATAAAGCCTCAAGGGTTTTTTTTAACTTTTTCGTTTTATTTTTGTCAACAATCGCTTGGATACCTTTTATGACTTATTTAGAAAGCTTTTGTGTTTAACCTACCTTTGATAATTAAATTTTAAGAGCTGTTTAATTAAGATGTCACCTGCTTATTACACTGTTATAATTAGATACAGGAAACTAATTAAAATTCTGATCAGAATTTGATTTATTTTATTTTTGTTGTGTTGTGACATCACCAAATAAATATTTTTCACTTCTACGAAAATTTTCAATTCAAATCTCCGATTTACGATATATCTAAAGCATCATACAGCCTTCTCGCCTTAAGCCATTCACAATAAAGCCGGAAAATTCTTGTCGCGGATATTGCGTGTATATGCAAAGACGATTTGATTTAAACTCGTGTAATTCTTACTTATCTGTTTTTAATTTAGCGTATCTCTAATTTCGGTTAAAACCCTTTCTCTAAATATTTACACAAAAAAACATCGTATGTGATGCGGGTTAAAATCCGGTCATCTGTAAATTCGTCCAATCAAAATTCTCTTTATATATATAATTAAAGACTTTGATTGAAAGAGAATTTGGCTAAGTTTGAGGTTGGACTGGTATACCAACAATAGCCGTTTTAGGTGAATTACAAACAGATTTCTAAGTGAAAAATAATAGAGGAGTTAATGCCAGCTTTGTGTGATCATTTTCCTCTACTATTCTATGCACTTTGTGTGATTCAGTGGGAGAAACTGTTATTATATTCATTTCGTGATTAAGAGAATGAGTAATTTGTCTTTCTGAAAAGTAGAAAATATGGCTCAGTTTTGATGCCGATTGTTTGGTGCTCAGTTTTGTTTCGTTTCGTTTAATTAATTTGGTGTTTATGAAATATTGCAAGGGAGGAGAATAGAAGAAAAGTATCTTGAAAGTGAAATTTTGGCGCCTTGCTTTATTCAAATATTGTATAACTTTTTCTAAATAATTTTTTCTTGTTTTACTACATTTATTTTTTAAATTTTGTTTGTTTTATAAACATATTTAGAAATTAGCAACTACTCTATCTCCGTACTTTTATCAAAAAAAAAATGTGGTTTTGCTAGAAGTTTTTTGTTTGGTTAGTTTTTCTGCTACTTTCTAGTTTACTTTTTTTAAAGCACTTATGGTCTTGTCTGAAAACTTATTTACATAATCTACAAGAGCTATTTGTTTAGACATTAGTTTTTTCACTTCTACTTTCTACTTATGTCTGACCTTCTTCTTAATAGCGGCATCTGCGTTCTATTAATTTGTCATTCTGCTGTTTTTTGTCTACTTATATTTAATTACGACCTTTTTTATCTACTTCTGTACTAGTTTATTAATTCAAAACTTAGATACCCACTAACACTATTTTAGGATAGAGACACACTAAACTAAATACTTTAGTTAATTCTACAATTTTTATATAGTTATAGAGTTCTACTACCTAACAAGTTAAAGGATTTTTAAGTTCTACAGATTATACAGTTCTACTGTTTAACGAGTTTAGGATTTACAGTTCAAATGTCTAATTCTATGTTTTTTATTTTAATTTTCTTCAAATTTTACAGTTTTGTAATTTTAAGTCTATTACAATTTTACAACTTTATAATTTATCCTAATTTAATAATTAATTATAAATACCTGTGGCTTTTACAACTTTTTTTTTGGTTTTACAATTTTACTTTATTATTACAGTATAACTACAATAATTACACTAACTATATACAGTAGTTTTACAGGATTAATTTTACAATTTTTAAACTTTGTCATTTTACAGTTATCTAATATTTAAATTTTAGACTTTATTAATCTATCTAGAACTTTACAGTTCTAGAATTTTAGTAATTTACAATAATTTTAGAAAATCAAAATTAAATATGTACATAACTGTTAGTTCTACAGTTTTACAATAGTTGTACAGTTAAAATTACATAGTACTGTATTTTTTACACTATTACATATTTAAATTATTATTCTTTTTTTTAATTTGATAGTAAATTCTTTGGTTTTACAGCTCAAAATGTCAATTTTATAAAATATACAGCCAACAGAAACAGATAAAGTCTTGAACATACAACAAATGTCGCAATGTTATGCCAGTCTTAAATGTCTAAGCAGCTTATTTAGAATTTAAACCGTCATCTGCTGCTGTTATAATATTTTTTACATCTTAAGAAGGTTAATATGTTTTTACATTATAAACACTCTAAACGTTTTTTACTGTTACAATTTTAAAATATCCAAATTTTACATTTCTGCAATTTTAAATTCTACAATTTGCAGTTTTTTAAAATTTTACCGATTTACAATAATTTTAGAGAACCAGAATTAAATATGTACATAACTGCAAATTCTACAATTTTACAATAACTATACAGTTAAAATACTGCCAATTCTACAGTTTTACAATAATTGTGCAGTTAAAATTACATAATTTTACGATTATGCAATTTTTAGAGTGTAATTTTACATTATATAATTCTTAAGCTTAATTTTTTACATTTCTGTATGTTTTTTTTATAATTTTACAGTAAACAAACCTGTAATTATGACATAACAATTTTGATAAAGTTTTTTTGTTTTTTACATGTCGATATTGTAGTTTTACAAGTCGAAATGTCAATTTTACTAAATGTTTTTTTACACACAGATAAAATCTTAAAAATACCGCGGATGTATAATGTTACGCCAGCCTTAGATGCTTAAATTCGCGTTTGTACATCTGTGGATGTTATGACAGTTTTTACATCTTAGGTAATCTTGACATCTAATTCTATAATTTTACATTATAATTACACTTGATGTATTTTAATGCTACAATTTTACAACTTTTCAATTTTACATTTGTGCAATTTTAAGATTCTAGACTTTACAGTTTTAGAATTTTACCGATTTAAGATAATTTTAGAAAGCTAGAATTAAATGTGTATATAACTGCAATTTTACAGTTTTACAATAATTGTGCAGTTAAAATGACATAATTTTGCAATTATGTAATTTTTTAAAGTTTCCTATAAGTGTAATTTTACATTTTATATTTTTATAATTTTTTAGCATTATATTTTTATATTTATTTATGTTTTTTTACAGTTTTACAGCAATTATAATTAATCTGTATCAAAGCTCTCCGGTTTTTACATGTCAATTTTTTAGTTTTACAGATCGATATGTCTAATTTTGTGTCGATTTATTAATTTTACAAAATGTATCGTTTACACAGATAAAATTTTGAACATACCGCTGGTGTATCAAAGTTATACCAGCTTTAAATGTTTTAAATTCTCTTTTGTACTAACATCTTTTAAAATTGTAGATTTTACAGTTCCTTAAGGTACAGTTTTAGAATTTTACTGAATTAAAATTTTGATTTTGATCACGTAATTTACCAAAATTTTTACAAATTTGCAGGTTTGTATTGTCTAGTTTTACCGCTTAGTTTTCTCTTATTTGTACCGCTCGACCCATGTTCTCTATAATGATTTACGCGGGGGTTGTTAGTTTCGTAACAAGGGTAGTTTTTAATTTTATTTTTATTAGAGTTAACTGTTCTTCTCGCAAACAATTTTTTTTTAAAGTAAATAACAGAGAAGAAAATCTAGGTTGGCCAGCTTGCATATACAGTTTTAATTTCTACAGTTTTATTCAATTTTTAGGTTTGGATTTTTGGTTATTCAAAAACCAGTCAGTTATTTTTTCTACTAAATTTACAATTTTAGTTATATTTATTTTACTCTTCTGTATTATATTTGCTATTAGTTTTCCATAATTAATTCATTCAAAAACATTTTTTTACATCAACTGTAATATATTGAATCCATTAAAATTTCATTTGTTTACAAAAGTTTATTCGGTTGTTTGAAGTTTATCATTTTGCGATAAATTGAAACATTATGCAGAATTGTAAATTCGTAATTTTTAAAATAGATTCGTTTGATTTAAAAACATGAAAAAGATTTCTGATTTTTTCGAAATTTTGTTCGTAATCAATTTTGATTTTAAGAGCTTTCGGTCAGTAATCGAGATTTAACAACCGGTCGTAAACCATAAACAGCTTTACAGTACACCCATTTTGTCGAATTGAAAATTGAATCTGACAATTATCACAGATAAACCTGAATAATTTCAAAAATTGCCTTCAAAATTAAAAATCACAATGTTAGCTATCTGCATTTTAAAATTAATAGCAGCTGCAGGCCATCCCGACAAATCTATTGCCATTTGTTTAATTCAAAGTCAATGGATTGGATGAAATGTGCTTAAAACTGTCATTTAGATTCTCGGGAGTAATTCAAAATTGATTTCGATTTAATATAATCAAGAAAAAATTGTTTACAAATTCTTGTGTTTACATACTTTTAAGATGCTTTTAAGATTTGCATTTTCTTAGCTTATTTCAGCTTTCTTTTTTCGTTATGAATAACAAAACCATCAGACAATACAAAAGCGTGTGAGAGAAAAGTTTAGGAAAAGTTTCAACCGGAATCGGACGAGATATATCAATGTTACATCACGCCGATGTGAAGAAAATTTATTTTTTTAAGAGTAATTTATCAAAGCTCTTCCTTGACGGAACATAGCTTCAAGCTTTTACTCTTTTTTTTAAATAGATTTCTCGGTGAAAATGTCGAACGTTATAAATTGCGTTTAAAATTATTGCTGAAACTATGAATGTTTTATCAAAATAATTACGTTTTCATGTTATTTTCAAAGCTGGATGTAATAAAAATGAAAAATGCTGGTTTATATTTTAGCAGTAAATTTTATGTGCTCGTTTTGATATTTGTGACATTTTTTTTTAAATAAAAACTGTAAAACTTTATTTTAATAATAGATTGACGCGATTTTTACGTAATTCAAGTAAAAGGTGGCGAGGACTACTAATATCTACAAGCTTATAGATTTATTTGGATAGAGACTGTACCCAAATCTTATAATTTTGTCTAAAAAAATTGAAATTTATAAATGTTTTATCAAAATAACTTCGTTTATATGTATTTTGAGCTTATATTAAAAATGGGGGGATCAATTCTTGCTTTTTTATTTTTAATTTATAAAGTTAAGCAACGCAGTCACCGATCATTATTTTAATAAATGACTCGCATTAAGAAATACACTATCTCCTCTTTTAGAGGAGACATTAAGCCGTCTGTCCCAGTCACCAGTGGTCGTTAGGTCATCTCAGAAGCTGTAGATGCGACCTAAAAGCTCTGAAATTTTCAGTGTAGCACTATCATAAGATTATTTATTTTTTGTAATTATGTGAATGCAGAATGCAATTAAAATGCAACATTTTTACGTTTAGTTTAATTAATTTTCCTCCTAAATGTGCAAAATAAAAAACACTAGAATTTTATTTTACTGCCAGATTGACTTGATTTCTGCTTAAATTGATGTTTATGTTACTGCCTGAAATGATCATAAAATTTTTATCTGTTCCTTTTTTTTTCCTTCCAAACTGCAATTACCTCCGAAAAACAACAAAAGACTTTGCAAATTGAAAAAAAGCACCCAAGTCGTAGATTATCTCGGTTAAAACTTGAAAAAAAAAGGAGCCGAAAACTTTTAGAAAAGTGCTGTTGCAACGAGAAACTTTGCTTTCGCATTTAATGTTTCAGATTTACAGCTTTACTAAGATAACTCTGCTTTATATCAGTAATAAAATAAGTTTCTGAAAATATTTTTTTATACACAATATCTTTTGTTTTTTTTTCAGGTCCTCCAACAAGTGGAGAACATCGATCAGGTCCTTTAACACCGCCCCACTCGATTACCGGTGAGTGATTTTGTTAATTGGCATGTTTTGTCTTTGTCTTAATTTCGTATACGGTACGTGTTGTGATATTTTATTGAAGCGATTTATCTTGTGTTTTATTTGATTTTTCGACAATCACTTAATTTATTTAATTGCATTTACAGACTCGCCTTATGCCTTCAATTTTTTCTTTTAACACACTTTACTAAACTTTTAAGAGTGTTCAAAGATAAATTCTAACTTTATACAAGGACTCAATAGAGTGATAAAGCACATACGAAACTCTTTTATCGTTTTAATAAAAAAAATTCGACTTTTCTTGTTAAACGAACGAAATTAAAATTTAATGAGAGAGAGAAGATGGTGCAACGGTTAAATACGAAAAACGTTCAGTTTTAGGATGCAAATTGTAATTAAACTCGGAGATATACAAATTAGTTTTTGGAATAATTGGGGCAAACGTCAACAGGGAATTATTAAATTTTGTGTGTCACCGTTTAAATGTTTAAAATACTTATTTAGTCTTCTGCTTTTATTACTTTCTTTGCCTCTTCGTTTTTGTACACGTAAAAAATACATAGAAACTCTTTAGTAGGGCTGGGCGATACCTGTTTTTAGGTATCGGGTATCGATACTTGCCAAAGTATCGTAAGTATCGAGGTATCGGAAGTATCGAGGTATCGGAGGTATCAAGGTATCGGAGGTATCAAGGTATCGGGGGTATCGAGGTATCGGGAAGTATCGAGGTATCGGAGATATCGCGGTATTGAGGTATCGGAGGTATCGGAAGTATCAAGGTATCGGAAGTATCAAGTGGCGATAAATAAATATTGCATCAAACAGCTTGCGAATTCGTTTGTTTTCATTAAATTAGCTTGTATTTCCAACATCCAAAGCACTCTGAATAAAATATTTATTTATAGCTACCCTTTATCAAGATATCGCAGGTATCGAAGTATCGGAGATATCGGAAGTATCGGAAGTATCGGGGTATCGAGGTATCGGTAGTATTGAGATATCGGAGGTATCGAGGTATTGAAGTATCGTAGGTATCGAGGTATCGGGGGTATCAAAGTATCGGAGGTATCGGAAGTATTGATATTTCGACACCTGATCGCAGTCGGTATCGGTGTACGATACCTATACCTTCTGTAAGTATCGATACTTTTCCCAGCCCTACTTCTTAGTACGCTACTTTTATTAGTGTTTATCGGATGCTCTCGTTTTGCACTAATTTTTTTTTAGTTTTTTACATTACAGATATGTAACAGTGTTACCTCAGATAACAACATTGTAGTGTCTACAATTACAAAATTTTAGAATTATTAGAAAAATGTAAAATTGCACAAATGCAAAGTTATAAAATCTAGATATTTTGTAATTTGCCATAGCAGCAAACATCAATTGTCTATCATCACATGACCATTATCTGTCAAAACATTTCACTTTCTCTCTGAAATTTGCTCACCATCACGTGACTTTGTCATCTTCAATGATTAAATATAGTGTAATTTGTTCTAAATACGTTTAAATTTGTCGTCATTTACAGCTTTAAATTCGAATTACTCCAAACGAACTATAAATTCGTCAAAGGTCAGCACATCTGACCCGGGGATCCTAATCATGTGTTAACGGGTGACATTAGGATTATCTGGAAATGGCAGATTCTCTTGCTTGTAAGCGCAGTGAATCACAGGTGTAATGACTGCGATTAAGATGTGTATTCAAGTGAGAATTTAAATCTCGAAAATTGACAAAAGTAAAAAAAAATGTGTAAATCACCGATTTTGTCAATTCTAGAAAATATACAAAGGAAAAAATAACACGTGTATTTCGATGAAAAGAGTGAAGCGAGAAAATGTTTTTTTGTGCGGAAATTCTACGGACCAACAATTCGAGTTCAGGATTTACAATTTTCCGGAGGTTTTTTGATAAAAAAAAATGTTTGTGTAGTGATTTAATAACTGACTGAAAATTTTTAACTTTTAATCAATTGTATCTATGACTGCTTTGATAATTGCATATTGTATTGAATATTTGAGTAACGTAAAGTGACGTATTACTTCACGTAAAGTGATACAATAAATATCTACTTTTTAAAATAATTCGTTTTAATTTCAAACTCAATCGTAATTACATGCTATTATCGTTATAAATATTAATAACACAATTTTCACATCTTCTTATAGGAGGACAAGTCATTTCTGATACATTTTTTGAGATAACAACTGTCGATGCGGTAGTTGTAACTGTTATAGTATTTTTGTCACTCAGAATTTTTGAAGCAATTTGTTTTTTATTTTCTTCTGCCGTGTCTATACATACCCTTCCGCCATTGTATTCGAGCGCCAGCCCTCATGACGCTTTACTGTTAAAAGATCAGCTCCCGAATTAGCAAGCAACGAAATAGATAAGCAACTAAAACAATGTCCCGCAGATCCAGCTGGATTAAGTAACTGAAGAAAAGTAGCAATATTCTTGAGAAAAGCAACAAATGTGTTTATACCAACAGGTATCTTTATACACTTCTAGTTTCTGTATCCGAAAAAAACGTCTACTACTGGCATTTTTAGGGCAAAGTGCAGCATATTTACGAATTAATTTTAACATACTGACTTTATCAATTCCGCCTAACGTAATAAAAAATTCTTTAAATATTTTTTTTTAGTGTTTAGTGTTAGAACATTGAAGAATTGTCCCTGATTTTTGACATCTTCCAAAAGTATGTTGGTAAGCTTTTAGGTCCTACAAGCTCTACCAACTCTAATAATTAAAGCAAGCTTGAAGTTAACATTACTTAGTAAAAATAATTTATGCATAAAAAAGGTACAATATCTTCATTAACAAAAATTTATCATCATTTACTTCTTGTAAAAATTTGCTAATATCTTGTTTAGTAAAAATTAGCGATTTTTTAGCACGATATCCTTCAGATTTTCTTTTCATTATTGTTCTACTCACAGAATAAAAAACCCAGAGACTCGATAATTTAAACTGTTTTTATAAATGATCAAAATATGCAAGTAGAACCTTCTCATGCGTAATACTTTTAACCTTTTTCTCGTCGCACCATGAACTGAACCGTTGAAAAACCATCTCGTACTTTTCTTTGAACTTTTCTGGCGTTAAGCAAGAAGCAGCATTTGTCGCCGCTTCTTCGATATCAGAAGGTAAATTTTCTGAATCACTCATGTTTACCATTTTATTTTTACTACAAAGTACAATTTTTACTGATTATCTCAGAATGGCAAGCTTTGTTTAAAAAATTGTAAGCGGTTGCCATAGTGCTTACTGAATATATCGTGTTTTTATAAAAAAACTCTAGAGTGCTTTGAAACTAAAAAACGATTATTTTGTATGTCTGTGATTAATTTTTTACACATTTGTTAAACTGACAGATCTTATAACCTGACTTTTCAACAATAAAAACAAAAATACATTTTTATAAAAATATTCATTTATTACCTACAAAAACTGATAGCTGCCCAAATACCTACTTTTTGTAAATAGAGAAATTCTTCTAGAATTTTATAAAGATGTTCTGTTGCCCAAATTCTCATGTTTTGTGAATTTATATAGCCGGACAGGTAAAACCACGCTTCATCCGTAAAGAAAGTTTTCTGAAGGAGTTCGTTATTATTTGCAATGTTATTTAAAAACCACTGACAATACTGCAATCTTCTAGGGAAATCTACGGGTCGTAACTCTTGAACGGCTTGGAGACGATAAAGGTACATATGTAAATCTTCTCGTAGGAGTTTATGACAGTACTAACAGAAAGTTCAACTTGTTGAATTGACGTTTTTGGATCTTGCTGTAGAATCTCTTGTGCAGCATGAATAACTTCTTCTGTTAGTTTAGTTGGTCTTCCACTGCCCTTTTTACGTGTAACGGACCCAGTTCCACGAAACAGGCTCACACTGCGATGGAGAGTGTTTTTAAACTCTTCATACACAACAACAACGTCAGGAAAAGCTTCTCGAAACTCCTCCAGGCACGGCTGAATTGAATATTTCCAAACACCGTTAACATTCTCTCAATTTCGGAAATAACTTTCCAACAAAAAAGTCTTTCGATCACTGGTGTACACTATAATTACAAATCAAGGAAAACACAAAATTTAGTATTGAAAAATACTGATAAATAAAATAAAGAATGTTTGAAAAACAAAAACACTACGAAGGCAACCGCAGAAAAACACACCAATACCAAGCTCGCTTTGGCGGGAAGAGAAGATATTCTGTGGTTATGATTAAGATAATTTGTGACGAGTAAAATGGCATAGCAGGCAACCAACAATACATGAATAATGTAAATAATAAAAATTTTGTTGTATGGGCTCATGTACGACATACGTAACAATGTCATGGCTTGCTACGATTTTTTTTTTGTAAAAGAACACACATTATCTATAGGTCACCTTACCTTTGATGTAACGCAATAGAAGTTATCAACATCATTAAATTTTCGATTTTCTTAATTTTTTGCAGCCAAACGTAAAGTTTTGTATATCATACGTGGGCTGGAGCATATTACAGTAACCCGTGTGTTACAGATATTCGGGCTTCTGCTCTTATTTGTAATTTACACACTCGTTGTATAATATTGCTTCTATCCCACTAATAATATAACTATTAATTATAATTAGAAATTTTTGGAGTGTTGTCAGATACTTTAAATAAATGTGTTGCTAATTATAGTCATTAAAAACATTTGAAATAGTTTTCTTTTAGGTTAACAACATTGTTGCTTAACACTATCCAATTGTAGTTGTAAAAACATTTAAATTAGCTTTTTTTGAAGCAGAACTGCCCAAAAATTTTAAATCTGTAACTATTTTTAATCCACAACAGGCATTTTACAAGATATTGTTAATATTTTATTGATTTTACAATTAGAAATTTTTTGAGTGTTTTATATTTAAAAAAAAATTTGGTAATCGTAGTAGCTAAAAATTTGGAAAAAGTTTTTTTTGGAATGAAACTTTTTAAAGATTTTAAATCTGTTTTTGGCCAATTTTGCAAGTTACTCTTAGATAGTTTTTGTTATTTTTAAGTTTTGTATTTGTGTAGATACAAAATAACCGTCTTCTGTTTTTTTTCACTTTTTTTAAAAATTTGTAGTCTAAAAGCGTGCAGACATTAGTAATCCTCACCAGATATTTTGCTTTTATACAGAATTATTTAAATTTTAATTTTTTTGTTTGTTTAAAGTTTATAATAATATTATAGGAGTATGTATTTTATATTTACACAAATTCCTTGTTATATTATTCCGTGAAACCAATATTGAAAATCTAACATTTTCATTTTTGTAAGCTAACAAATGTACTTGTAAAGATAATAATGAAGCTAATATTTTATCCAAGCAAATTATAGTGCTATTCTTTAAATTTCAACAGTCTCTGATGTTACTGTTAACAATGAAAAGCTAATTGTTAAATGTCTACGAGAGATAACATTTTAACAAAATAATTAGTTTACTTTCTTTGCTTTTTAAGAAAAATCAATAATTTTAATTAATTATTATCTAACATTTTTGCCCATTTAAGGGTTATCATTCCCTTCGAATAGTTTCAATTTCGTATTGTTCGTGTTGACCAAAACCGCCTCGAATAGTTTCCCTCAAAACTTATAAACTCTCGTAACTGAATTATAACTCAGTCTCTGCAACAATCCCTTCGTTACTCGTATACACAAACACAAAGTAAAAATTTTTTTCCTGACATGTTTTATTTTAAAAAGTAAGACTGAAATTTTAGTTGACAGATGTCGTATTCACGTACCCTGTCACAAACAAAACCACCCCCCTTTTCATCCTCTCTGAGTTGTCAACGTCGCCGCCTCCGGTTTCTGCACACTTGCTCATGACGTCCGACGCGTCCTTATTAGATTAATCACCACAGGTTATTGTCCACCACATCGGTCAAACGCATCCCTTCAATCGATATACCTATATAGCCGTCGAGGTTTAAACGAGGAGATGATTTTATTGCGTTTGCTGAGACGAGATCATCCCTAAAAACGATGCTGATGGAATATTAAGTGACTAATCAGAATCAAACAACGAAAAATCGAGATCGGAGAAAAATAATGAGGTAATGAGAAAATGAAATTGGAAAATTGGAAAAACTAAAAACAGGTAGAGTATCTATTTAAAGAAAACTGTTTTAAACATTAGAATTACAAACAATGCATGAAATTTTATTAAAAGACAAAACGACACGTTGAATTAGGAGTTTTCTGAATCTTGTAGCTTTTAGAACGATAAAATTAAGATTTAATTTTGCATTAGTTAAATCGAATTAAGAATTTTCTGAAGCTCGCAGTTTTCAGAACGACAAAACAATAATTTAAGGTAATTTTATGGCTTTACAAGATTTTGTAATTTAAAATTTTGATGAGAGTAATAAAAATGGTATTTGTGTGTAGAAAGTGTGTCATTTTGCTACTCTTACTACTCAGCTACTAGCTAAATTTAAAAAATATACACTTACTACTTTTTGAAAAAATAAGTTTTAAATATTTTGCTAGTTAAGATAGTAGCTGAGTGCTAAGTGAGACAGAAATAAATGCTATTATTACTATTTATTGCCAAATTTTAAATTTTTTTGATTTAGATAGTTGTTGAGTAGTAAGAGTGGCAAAATGACATTTTTACTAATCACAACAAAATTTTAAAATTTCTTGATTTAGATAGTTTAGAAGTGTGGTAAAATAGCGCTCTACTATTCACCAATGACACTTCTAATACTTCTAACTAAAATTAAAATAAATTTTATTGTTAAATTAGTAGGTATTTGTGTATTTAGCTATTTAAATTACTTTGACTTTTAATAAAATAAATTAAATTTGAATAGATTTTGAAGGTCAAATTGTTTACAATTGATACAACAAATCAATTGGCAAGTTGTGCAATTGCATAATAAACAATCTCGCCTACACTAATTATAATATTAAATAATCGCTCAGTGTATGTGAGGATGTAAACAACGCAATTGTTCTATTTTGATAAAAAAAACAGTTTAAAATCGCAAATTTTACCTAAAATTTTTAATATTTAGTTAGTTAAATGGTAAGTGGGACAGAAATAAGTGCTACCATTACTGCTCGCATTCAATTTTTGTCTTTAAATAGTAGCTGAGAAGTAAGTGTGACAAACCAATACTCTTACTACTCGCAACCAAAAATTAAAAATTTGAGTTGTAAATGTAGCACCTTTACTACTCATCAAAATTTTTAATACCAAATCTCTTTCTCTCAACATATGTGTTAGTCGCATTAAACGAATCGTGAAGGAAAACCAAGCTGTCCAAGCGTAAGATATTAAAGAGGGTGGCGTTTTTTTACCTCGACAGTGATTGAACTTCTCACCCGATAAGAAATTAACCGACGAAAAGTCAAACTTGACGTGTCCTTCACAAAGTTTTTTTTACTCTCTCTGAGATTTCAGAAGCTAAATTATTAAACTCCATCGAAATTTCTACATTTATCAGTTTCGAGTTTCGACTCTTGAAGATTAAGATGAATTATGACGTGCCTAATATTCATCATATATCATTAACGTAATGCCTTTAGGGAGCCTTTCTAACTGATGTTGCCTCTGATTTCATTATTAGTTTCAGCTCGATTTTCGATGTCACAATTGTTTGTTCAGTTATTTATGTGTTTTCCAAACGATTTGTTTATAATTCGCTGTCGTAATTAATCTCATTGCGAGCAAATTAGGTGCCTCAAGCGACGTATCACCTCATTTTCAATGAAATTGATATGTTAGGGACTTGAGTCGGTATGTGAAAATACAAAATTTGCAAAAACAAAAAATCAGAAGTGGGATAATTAATTCAGTTTTAAATTATTTTATTTATATATCGTTGTGGTTAATCTATTTAAAAACAAATTATAAATCAAAAAGAATTAAAATTTGCTAATTTAAACATAATATTTTCATTTAGAATAAAACAAACAAATGAAAATTTAATAGATAAATATTAAAATTTTATGTCAACGTAATAATTTTTTTTTCAATGTATTATTATATTATTAACAATCTAATCCTGAAATAATCCTAACAGTCCCTTTATCTCTTGTAGAGAATTAGTTCAACTTGACGGATCGTCTTCAAATCTCCCCAACTAAGACATAATCTCTTTAATAAAGCCAACATTTCTATTATCCAATAGTCGAACGTATGGGTCATTAAAATCAATATTTCCGACACACCCTCAATACTGAGTGTTTCTAAAATATGTTCTCGACTATAATTCATAATCAATTACCCTGAAAATACCTAATTGTTGCTTCATAAAATCAATGAAACACAAAAGAAAAAAATTTTATGATTTATGAATCCAGTTTGCCTGTATTTAATCTCTAAAAAGTGCTTATCTTTAAGATTGATCACTCCTTTCTAATTCTATAAAAGTTATTTATATTCATTTGCGTTGATTTACGTCCGGTTAATTACAGGTGATTAGTCAATTAGAAAATTTCAGGAGAGCTTCAAACATTTTGAATAGTTTATGTCAAATTATAGTCACAAACAACACCCAAATAATTAATTTTCTTTGTCACAAGGTATTACTATCTAGTTTCTAGTAATTTAAATACACACACTTTAATGAGATTTTGACACTGACTGTATTGTTTTCTCGTTAAAATTTCTCAACAAAACATATGCCATTAGTGCATAGATAAAATATCACACAAACAATACCCGAACTGATTAATTCGGTGCAAAACAGAACTGCCACATACACAAACGAACGAATAATTTGCTTGTGCAAGCAAATGAGAACACATTAGTTTTAGTTTCTTTTACTTTAACAATAAAAAAAATCTGTAAAATTATATAGGATATTATGGTTGTTGTTGCAAGATTGTGTTTAAAAGGAGATAATGTTCAAAGAATTTTGTTTCGGAATTTTTTAATATAGAGTTTATTTAAAAAATGCTGTAAAGAATTTTATCTGGTATTATATTCGATTCAAAGTCGCTGTTTCAGACAAGGCAATTGCTTGTAATTTATTTAATGTCAACAAGAAATTTTACTAAATAATTGCCTTAAACAAAAAAAAAACTAGATTTATTTGTATTTTATTAAACCGTATTTATAGCAATATTTATTGAGTTTTGATTTGTGACGTACTACTTATCTATGTCACAATTATTTAAAATTCTATCACTGTCAGAATATTTTTACTGCAATGGCTGTAAATAATTTAATCTGTTGGCAATCCTGTAGTTTACCAGTTAAGTTCAATTACTGTTTTTGTGTTACAATAGTAGCTGAGTGCTAAAAGAGACATAAATAATTGCTACCGTTGCTACTCACAACCAAATTTTATAGTTATTTATGTATCAAGGGAATTATAAGGGTGTTAATTACAGAGGGCAACGAGTTTACAATCCAGAGGGCCGTTAGGCCGTTTCTTACAGTCTGAATCATATAATCCGAATTCCTTGTGGACCAAGTGGTCTATGTTGAAAAAGATGATGGCAATTCGTGATAGTGTAAATACCACAAAGTTTCATGAATTGGAGGCCTTTCTTAAACAAAGGAGTAAAAGTTACAAGCCAAAAAAGTCGAGGTGCTCTTCACTCGGGATGACGTTGTCGAGTTTTTGAAAGATACTTCTAATGAGGCGCATTTGCTCCATAAAGTAAGGCATTAACTTGTGAAGATTATCATCTCTTTAACGCTCTACCGTATAGGTGGTTTTAATTATGGGTTATTTTAGAGGATGTAGAAGCCAGGAACTCTTGAATATTAAGATTGGTGATAATATCTCAGAAAGTAAAACAGATACTTGTAAGCAATCTACAATTGTGGAAGAAAAAGAGTTTTCTGCATTGTCTCTGGTGAGAAAGTATATGTCTCTACGTCCGTCAGGTCAACAGAAATTTTTCCTAACGTATCGAGACAAGCGTTGTACGGTTCAGCCCGTTGGGAAAAATTCACTCGCAAAAGTTTTAAGCAAAGTTGCCAGTTTCTTGGGTTTACCAAATGCAGAAGCTTACACGGGGCATTGTCTACGCCGGACTTCTGCTACTGCTTTATTCAATGCAGGAACAAGGATGACAAGACTCAAGAGACACGGTGGATGGCAGAGTTCGACTGTAGCAAAAGAATATTTGGCTGAAAGCATAGAATTAAAGAACAAAACGACAAAAATGTTAGCTGGTGTATCAGATGAATGAAGTGCGGTATCAACGTTTGACTGCAGTCATGTATGCACTAGCAGCACTTCAATGAAAAAATCGTTTAATTTTAGTGACACGGGAAACAATTTTAGTGGTAGATTTGAGAACTGTAGCTTTGTTTTTGTTACTTCTTTTGAATCTAGATTGGAGAGAATTAAGAATTTATAATTGCCTGCTTTAATTTACACGGGAGTTATGAATGTCATAATGGTTACCGTAACTAAGATAATATTTGACTATATTGATTAAGTTGGAAATATTTTTTTTATTTAGATAGCAGCTGAGTAGTTTGTGTAGCAAAATGACACTCTTACTACTCTTGAAAATAATTGTTTAATACTCTCTTTATCTCTTTAATTGTTAAATTTATTTAAAATTTTGTTACTCTTAAAATATCTTTACTGCAGTGGCTGTATAAATAATTTAGTCTGTTGGCAATCCTGTAGTTAATAAATTAAACTCAATTGACCTTTTTCGTGTTAAATGTTCATTTTATGTTTAAACAGTTATTTACAATTGCAATAAAAATACTTAAAATTACTCACTTAAGATTTTCAACAAAGTTAATAATTACAGACACTTTAAACAATCGAAAATAAAAATATTTTTTTGAGTAGTATGTGTGCTAGTGGCACCATTACGCTTAAATTACTACTACTCTGCTTAATAATTAGTAACACTATAGAAGACAATTTTAGTATTCTAAAAAGTATTTTATTTAATTTTGTAATTAGTGTGGGTAAATTTGTTTATTCTAGGACTGCACAAGCTACTAATTAATTCGACGTGTTAATTGCAGCTATGATTGTAAACAATTTGACCTTCAAATTGAATTCAAATTTGATTCAAACTATCAAAAGTTAAATTTGCTAAAATCATTTTAGTTTATAATTTATTTTAATTATAAATTGCAATAATTATATTGTATTTTTTAAGTATAAGTTTTAAGTTAAATTAGAGTGTCATTTTTTATTTAACTATTATTTTAACAACCTGGCAGTATTATTTAAATGTAGTTAACAATTTTTTTAAAGAGTAGTAAGTGTGCTAATTGTCTCGACTAAATTTACTCACTTTAATTTCTAGAAAATTGATTTTTAGTAATTCTGATTGAATTTGCGAGTTGAAAAAGTAACTGATTGATGTATGATGATTGATTTGATTGTGTCTGGATAAATTGCAATAATTCAATTTTCTATTCATATATTTTCAATTGAATTGTGAAACTTATCCTCGACTGATAACTTTAAAACTAATTGGCCCTATGTTACCAACTTTAGATACATGATCAAACTGCATAAGTAATGTGCTCCTAGTTTATAATAGATATGGTGGTCGTTTTGTGGCTGTTAATTAATGAACAAACTTGGAAAATTATTGCAGTTGCGATATTGTCATTTCAAACAGACCAACAATTTTAATAAAATTTTTGAAATTGAGAAAAAAGAAAAAAAAAACTTTAACTCAATGGACATTTCCAATTTAAAGTTTTGTCCACAAGGAAACCCCATCGAGACCGTTGGGAGAAAAACCGACACTCTCTATAAAAATGATTATAAGAAGGGAGGCTTTTTTTCTTTTTCCACTAAACCGGTAGATTAAATTATTCAAGACGTGTATCGTATATATTAAGAAAATTTAATTCCCGGTAGAGTGCACTACCGTCTACTGTAATTAGACGAAATACGATAAATTATAAGACTCGGAGTGAAATAAGGTAAAGAAAAACTTTTATTTACTTTGCATATTAAAGTCATAATTAGGATGGTAATGGATTGTAATAGACTACAAATTGGCGACTGGATTAGCCTAAATTTAGTTAAAACCAAAAACAAAAAGATTCAGAGAATAAATAAACTAATTATAAACAATGCGGATATTGAGGGTTGAAGTTCGGTCGATACTGTAACAAGCAGACTCAAATATTGACAAATTTTTTTAGCTACATTTATAACTAATCAGTGATTGGACAATTACACAAAAAAAATAATTTAAAATAATCAATTAAACTAGTTAATCTGTTTGCGAGTAGTTAATGTATCAGTTATTTCTACCACACTTACTACTCAGCTATTATCTTAACTTACATATTAAGTAAAACAAACTAAAATAGTAGAAAAAAGAGTAGTAGAAGGAGTAAAAAGAGTATCAGTTATTTTTACCACATTTACTATTTATTTTCTATCCAAATTAGGAAAACTTTAAAATTGGTTTGAGAGTAGTTAGAGTATCTACCACACTTACTACTCAGCTGCTATCTTAACTAATAAATTAAGTAGAATGAACTAAATTAATATATAGGAGTATTTAGTAATCAAAAATTGAATTACCTTTAATCTCTAATAAATATTGATTATTTTATTTTTGTATGTTTATTTATGATAATTTTGTTTTTATAGTCCTCCTCCATTCTGTCCCTATTATTTTAAAAAATATTGCTATTACAATAACCTTCTCGGTTTTCTCGATAAGTTCCAACCCATCTCAAATTCCCGATCGGTATCAATTCCTATCTGAAATTCAGCAATTTAAAGTAACATTTCGTTCTCTCGCTTCGATTACCACAAACACTATAACAATAACGCTTCGAATTACGTCAATACTTAAACCCGCCCCTAACCTAAAATAATGTCCCGATTAGTAAATATCCGAGGGGTATAAATAGTGGTCAAAAACGGTTGGAATATAGTTAAGCCGCACTTAAAACCACTCGCGGTAATCTTCCAGGTAATGCGCAATAAACACACGAAGTGAGAGCGTAGATTGATTGTTAAATATTCAGAACAAGAGGTGCCTAGTAGGACTCGTAAATTTCTATTATTTGCTGGATGGGTCGTGGTAAATATTTCATTGCAATCTCAGATTTATTAATATTAGAGAAGAGTTTAATTTTTGAAAATGTGAACGTTTGGTTAAATTTGAGCTGTGCTAGCATAAAAAAAACAATTCGATAAAACTAATCTTATTCCTCGACAATTGGCGGGTTTTAGTGGTTATTACGTGTCGTTTGCAGGAATAGTTGGAGATTTTTAATTAAAAACTAGACGATTTGCTGTACTGAAATATTGTCACTTGAGAGATTTGAGTGCACTTGAAATATAAACATTATTAAGCTTTCGTTTAATTTTTTTTTAAACTCAACTCACAGCACCGACAAAATTTAAAATTCTTTGATCACGCCGCGACATAAAAATTTTACTGTAATTATATTTTTTTGACCTAGAAAATTCCAGAATGAAAAATCGACGTTCTCTACAAGTGATAAAAAGTCTCAGGATCAATCGTTGTCGACCTCCATTTTATCTGTTCAAGGAGGGGTTGAGACATGTAAAGAGAAATGGGGTTAAAGCGTGTTTTTCCTCAAGTGATGATAAAAAATGTGTCGATACCTTTTTTAAAATTTTTTTACTTGATTTCAAATCGGTTTTGAATCGAAAAACAGACGGAGAAATGCACCTTTTTTACTGCAATAGCTATATATTTGCAAGAATACTTGGCATAGTCGGCAGGAATTCCGACATAACGTTAAAAGCACCGCAGACATTTCCGATGTCGTGGATTTAATGTCGGGTGAAAGGAGGGAGGAGGTTTAAACGTTTATTCAAAAAGAAATTATTTTTATTAAGAGAAAGGGTGCAGCTTATTTCTACCCCACTTACTACACACCTAATATAAAACATAAATTAAGTAAAAATTGAAATTTGTTTGCGAGTAGTAAGAGTATCTACCACACTAACTACTCAGCTACTATCTGACTTAAAAAAATATTTTAAAACTTAAAAAATAATTTTTGTGTTTATTCAACTCTTTTGCATCAATTATTATCTCATTTTCTTTTATTTCATGCAAATCACGTTCTTTTTTTTAATCAACAGCAAAATTAACACTTCCAAAAAATTTATTTCGGTGATTTAAAAAAATATAAACCGTCACGCTAAAACCATAACATCATTTTTGCTCTCTCTGAAAAAACCAAACAAAACAATAATCACTACTCCCCCTTGAAACATCCCTCTGATTTTCTCACGCCTCCTGCATCCCATCATTCTTAATATCCCGCCTTATCAATTTTTATGAAATTCCGTTTCTGAGGGGTAGGAAAAACAAAAAGAAAGAGTTCTTGGGTCGATTTTTCGTCAAGTAGTCGTGTTTATATGTCTGTGGTGATTCGATAAATCCGCCTCAACCATAATACAGGACCGGAATAAAACTCATTTTCTGTCTAAAGATAATCGTCGTGATCGCCGTAAAGATAAGATTATAGCATGAGGAAAAGGGGTTAGTTTTATGACAGTTTATTGTGAAGCGTCAAATTGCAATTTAATTGTCTCAAGTGACGTATTTAAAATTTTCAGAGTGTTTGTTAAAAAATGTACTATTCGAAGCGATAAAACTTTGTAAAAGATTTGTCAGCGTTTTGTAAATTACATTGAACTGAAACGAAGCACAACCCCCTCAAAGTTGGTTTTCTTACAAAATCCAATTTGATTTTGTTTTAAGGAAAATCTTCTTTGCATATAGGTGAAAGCCTTTTTCTAGGTAGGAAAATAATCGAATTTTTCTATTTAAAATTTTACGATGCTTCTATATTTTTTTTTGTAGTTACTGTTACACTTGATGTCTAGCATGAAACTAATCCCTTCTTTCAGGTACAAGAGCTCGTAAAGCTTCTGTATTGGAGAAAAGCTTGTATTGATTAAAGTGTAAAATATGGAACACGTTGTACATTGTGTTGCAAAGATAGAGTTTCATAAAAATAACGAAATTGGTTGAAAATTGACAATAGAAATTGTAAAGGTAATTTAAAAGCGTTTAGACACTTTCGTTGCATTTTTAACAAACTTGAAAATATTTGAAATTCAACACGCAAACGACGACAAACGAAACAACCAAAACAAAAGCACAATATAATTATTTACTTGTTTTGGCGGAAATTGAAGTAGTAAAAGTGTCTTTCTCTCAACACAATTAATTTAAAAATTAGCAAAATTAGCGTAGTAAAGATGCAAGTATACTTCTACTCTAATTGTGTAATGATAGTGCTACACTATTTTTGAAGGGAGTAGTAAGAGTGCCAATATTTCTACTCTAATCAAGTAGTAAATATGTCATAAAAATTTCGAGGTTACTTTGAGTAGTAAAGGCGTAAGTATACTCTTATTTTTAGCAAGTAGTAATAGTGCTATTATGTTTTCGTTATGAGTAGAAAAAGTGCTAATATTTTCGCTTTAATCGAATTGTAAACTCAACTCAAAAATTGTCAAAAAAATTATAAAACTATAACATTATAATTTATAAATAGGTTAAAGAGTCTTTTCTACCATCACTTGCTTATTTTCAAAAATTGTCAAATTAGTTTTTAATGTGAAATAGTTAAAAAATTTTAACTGTCAGTTGTCGTATACGTTAGAAACTTAGCAATTTTTGTAATTTAAATAATTATAAAATTGTTTGACATTTAAAAATTGTCAATTTTAGTACTACTAAAATGTCAATTTTTTCAAAATTGTACATTTTTTATGTTCGAGAAATAATTATGTAAAAAAAATTTTTGCGCGATTGGTTGTTTTTATCAGTTTACTGTGCCTGTTTCCACGACGGTAGGTTGCTGTTACTGGTTGCTACGTGTAACAAAACGGTAAGTAATTCACTTACCGTTCAGTGAACGGTAAGCAATTAAATCTAAAAAAAACAATTTTGCCATTATTTAATAAAATTAAATGTACAATTATTATAATTAATAGTAGTAATACTACTCGCATTTGAGTTTCTAGTGTTAATAGACAATAGTGTTCCGACGTAGAAGTCCCAGGTTGTTGTAATAGTCCACCAACATCGCTGTGTAAAATTTTATGAGCAAATTCAATTTTGTTTTGGAGGAAATCTTCCACGTAACTCTCGGCCACCGTTGATGAACGCCACCCACCATGTCTTTTTTTTAGTCCGAACACATCAACTCCGTTATTCGCCAAAAGTGTAGCCGATGTGCGTCGAAACGAGTGTCCAGTAAAACCTTCAGGGGCTTGCAACTTTAAATACTTTGCAATTTTTGACGGCCAGCCTCCAATTGTGCCTTTTCCTGTGACTTGCCTCGTGCATTTGCCATTTCGATAATTCAGAAATAAATGATTTGTCGTTGGGTTGCTTAGTCGAATTCTTATGTATTTTCGAAGTATTTCCAAATAATGAACTGCTTCATTTTCTTTTTTAATAACTGTGAACGTTCGCTGAATATTCTTTTTTGTGTTTGGAATATTTACTATAAACATTTCTTCATGTTTTTCTATGTCACTCATTTTAATATTGTACAATTCCTCTCGCCTACAAGCGCCCGATACTCCCAATATCATTGCTACCTGCAAATATATTGTTTCCTTAGAACTCAGATGTACCACCTCATCATCTACAACATACCTTTTGAATTAAAAATTGTTCGTCTGGTGCTTCATTCAAGAATTTTTCCATGTCTTTTTTGGTAAAAATTTCAGCCTTCTTAGGCCGATATCCAATATTTTTTCTCTTGAGATAAGCAATTAATGTAGCAAACTTAGAAATATCGATAGCATCATAGAGAAAAATTGTACTCTTCAGCATAGAATACTCCGCCCATAAACTGCCTGGGGCCTTCAAGTGTCCACTTCTCACCACAAAATACGCTAACAAGCTCTTTTCATTTACAGAAATCTTCTTTGCTTTAAACAACTTGTATGTCTGTTCATATCGGGCTTTAGATTTTTCTGGAATTATTGCCGAACATCCTTCTTGCCAAGCGTCTTCTAAATCATCCGGTAGATCATTACTATCGCTCATATTTGCTTTGAAAACAGAACCACAAAACAGACCTATGTAGGAATGATTGTATCAAAAAGACAATTTTACTTGTTTGAAACAAAACCATAGCAACCATGGAACAGCCACCCAAAGTTTTCAGTTTCAATCTTCCCGATTATCACAAATGTATTGATATAAATTATTATTATTATAATTATTCTAGAAACTCCAATCGCACAAAAAACGTTATAAGCATGTCGAACGTTAAGGATTACCGTTCTCAGACAATAATTGGAGTCGTCGCTTCGCTCCTCCTCCAAACAATTGTCTTCGAACGGTAAGCATTCCTTACCGTTCTCCATACTTAATATACTATAATTATTAATCTACCAAGTGTCAATTAAACATTGTTAATTTTTTTGTTAATGTTGTTAAATAGTATCAATTTACTAGATACGTTTTATTTTCAAAAATTGTCAAATATATCAATTAATAAAATAAAAAATTATGCGCATTTTTCTAAAATTTGTCATTTAACTATAAGTTTGTAATTTATAAATAGCTAAACTGTTTTCTATGGCGTCACTGACTTATTTTCAAAAATTGTTACTTTATTTGTTAATAGATATTGTCAATTGTCACTTTTAACATATAAAGTTAAACAACATTAACCAAATAATAATCATTAAATAACAAATACCACCCAAACTACTCATTTTAATAGCAGACAAAATTGCTAAAAAAAAAATTTAAAGCTTGTCGTTTACTTCTAGATTCAACCACTTTCATGTGTAATAACACACAAAATTTTCCAACTCCTAAATTCGTAAAATAACTATCTCTAAAGCGCTTTGTATAAAATCTAGTACGTTTATAAACTACTTTGATGTTCTAGTAAAATTTATTTAAAAAAATTACGCTGTTTTCCCCGGAATTTAATTCGTTTCACATCAAAAACACCTTAATATTATTTCATTTTAGTAGAGAATCCATGAAATACTCTTTGATGGGTTCTGTTTACGAAAGCCTTTAGGATGTATATTGAACATATCGAATTTTAGTTCAAAGAACTTTTGTTCATCTATTTAAAATAATAAAACTTAGAGCAAGAAAATTTATATTAGCAAAAATGAAATGTCGGTCATACAGAAACGTAATAGCGTCGTAAAATTTTATTTAAGATCGTACACCAACTGAATTTTAACTAGAAAAAAATTCATCAAATAAAGCTTGGAATTATCTTAGTTTAAACACGTGTTATTGCAATTATTACAATACGAAGCGAAAACTGGAGAGTTTAAACAACACTCTAAACTTTGAACTATGAAATTATTCTCTCGACAGCAAATTTTATTTAGTATATTTTATAAAACAGTATTCAAAAGTGGTAAAGTTTTGTTAAAATGCGAAACATAACTGACTGAAATTCGGTTAAAACTTTGGTATAATTAGGTACTTGCAGAGAGTGCATCAATCCGCGCACCTAACTAGCAATTAATCGCGGTTTATTGTCTAATTAAACGTACATTTCCCATTACCTACTTGCAACCACTCAATGAAAAAAAAAATCTACTATGTAATACTCCTATATAAATGCACTTCTTAATCCTCGGATTTTGTTTGTTTTAATTTTTCGGTAATATACCGGAGATTAGCGAATATAAATAGCTCTAAAGTAATATCGCGAGATGTGTGTAATCCGGTGAAATTTATGGATATATCATAGACGATTAAACGCCGCCCTTGTACCGAAATGCTAATTTAAACGTCAGTAGAACAACTTCGTATTAGAACGCACCTGTGCCCTCTCACACTAAAAATGATGGATGGTGCGTAATCAAAACATCTAAGTAAACAATCGCACTATTATCGATCATATGAGGCAATCATGTATCTCTATGAAGTTGAAGCACACTACCATATTTACTACTCACACTAACAAAATTTCTGTGACACTTTTACGACTCGGTTAGAGTGAGAAATTCAGCACTTTTACTACTGCATACAAAAATAACATTGCATCATTACTACTTAAAATAAGTGGGGGTACACTTGTGCCTTTACTACTTACACTAGCGTCAAAATTTGTGTGACACTCTTACTACTCAATTGAAATTGAAATAGTAGCACAATTACTACTCAAGCCAAAAATAATATAGCACCATTACTACTTGATAAGAGTGGGGCTACACTTGCATTTTTACTACTCACGCCTAGCGACAAAAATAATTTAGTGTAGAATAGCCAAAATAATTTAAGCAAATAAACACAATAAAACATTAATGGCAGACTTTATTCCGACGCGTATTCTTGATTTAAGAGATATAAGGTTTGTTTATTAAAACGTCATAAAAATAAAATAGTCGTAAAAACTATGCAAACAGTCATTAAATTAAGTAGACGTGGTTTTGATATAGTCGATCAGCCTTGTATTTAATGTAACAAAGCGAAAAATAACTAATTATTGTTCAACTAGATAACTATGTCAAAATTTCGTTACTAATTGATCACAGAAGTACAGCTGTTTTTAGAATACAGCAGCGGGCACTCATCAAGAGAAGGAGAGAGAGGGGGGGAAAGAGTTTCTCGTCGAAACGGGGCAGCATTTTTGCATGCGTTAGTAGTTAATCTAATTTTTTAATAACCAAAATAACTAAAAATATAGCGCAAAATACATATAAATAGATAAAATATATACAGATGAAATTCGCTTACAATAGCAATATTACTACTTGCTAGAAGTAGAAGTACACTTACGCCTTTACATTTATTAAATAAATAATGACAATTTTTTGATAAATTTGACAATTTTTAAAGTTAATTTGAGAATTTTTGAACTAAATTTGACAATATGTAAAATAAAATTAATTTTAGTGTTAATTTTTTAGAAATAGTGTCACAAAGCGGAAGTTCGTTAGCCTGCTAGGTCGATGCGGATGGGCTATTGCTGATATCGACTAAATCACCGTCGGTTGAGGCAATAGCTGGCTCAGCATTTAAGGGGTTGGCGAACTAGCGGGTGGCGTTCTCAACCCCACCTCACGAGGCCGAGCCCGTGACATATGGTGGAGGTGTCATTAAGTTTTCGGTGAGGTAAATCGTCACATTTACCTCAGTAACAGAGTAGTATGCGAGTACAAAAATAAGTAAGGGGGTTGAGGCTAAGAACATGGTATAAGATAAATAAAAACGTGGCGTGAATGTTGGGGTCAAAACAGGGTTTTAATACAAAAGGAAATTTAATAATGTTTGCAAAATTTACATGATACGGAAATCCAGTTATACATAATACAATAAGGCTACTTACATTGACACTCTCACACAATCGAAGGGTCTGGACATACCTCACACTCCACCTAACTCAACTCTCTCCGTTGAACTCTACCAACCGACTCCCCGATTAACGTGACCCGCTAGTTTGCCAACCCCCCAAATGCTGAGCGAGCTATTGCCTTAACCGACGGTGATTTAGTCGATATCAGCAATAGCCCATCCGCATCGACCTAGCAGGCTAACGAACTTCCGCTTCGTGACAATATTGTTAAATTTACATTAATTAACAATTTTCTTATGTATTTGACAACTGAAAACGGCGTCTTTGTAGTCTCAAAAATAACTTAAAAAAATTGTTCTTGTTCAATTAGCAACAAGAAAATGTTGTTTTTGCTGTCATCAGCATAAAATAAATTTTCAGTGGTAGAACAGCTGTAAAAATACTTTGCAATCTAAGCTGAGAAATAAAATTTTAACCCTTAACTGCTACCCTGGGGTCAAAAACGACCCCAGTTGGTAAACTTTTAGATATTTTTGCAAGGGTGGGGGATGATCGCTTGTGACTGCTGCTATTCTTATTAGAGTGTGTGCTGGTGAAAAGGCAACAGATGTCGTTTATCTAGTCTGGTAAGTTTTTTTGCAAATGACATGTTGGAGTCTTTAAAGACCCCACGATAGCAATTATGTATCGTTACATTATCGTAACATTAATTCTAATTTTAATGTTATGTTAGTTTTACAGCACAAATATGGCAGATCCAACAAAAGTTATTAAAATTGATGAGAGCTGAAAAAGTTATGAACTTTTTGTGACGACTTTAGACATTGAATCTGATGATGATAATGAAGATAATGTGAGTCGAGATCAAATACATGAAGATCACGACAATATGAGTGATGCTTCAAGCATTCAGAGTGACCATGATACCGATTCTACAGTTTCTGCATCAGAAAGTGACTCCAATTCAGAATCAGAAAATACTAGCTTCCAGAAAATACAAACAAGAGGGTATTTTTACGGCAAAAACCGATTTAAATGATCTGTAAATCCACCAAAAACTTCTTCCGTAGAGACAACATAGTAACTCATTTGCCAGGCGTCAAGGGACCAGCTCTAGCAAGTGAACCTGAAACACCGTATGCAACTTGGTCTTTACTTATTTCAGAAGATATGCTGCAAAAAATTTTAGACTACACTAACGCAAAAATTACTGATTTGCCTACGGAAGCACGGCTACATTTACAGATCATTTGTCTTATACAGAATTTAAAGCATTTATTGGTCTACTATATCTGGCTGGTGTTTTCAAATCTAATTATGAAGATATTTCTTTCTTCTGGGCTACAGATGGTACAGGACGTTCAATTTTTGGAGCTACCATGTCTAAAGCCCGCTTTTTATTTTTATTGTCGTGTTTGCGATTTGATGATGCAACGACCAGGGATGCAAGAAAAGAAGCGAGCGATAAATTAGCTGCAATTTCCGAAATTTTTGAGTCATTTATCATCAACGTGCAAGCAAACTACACTCCTTCTGAATATGTTACAGTGGATGAAATTTTAGTTGGATTTCGCGGACGCTGTTCTTTTTGAATGTATCTAAAAAGCAAACCAGAAAAATATGGTATAAAAATAGTGTCCCTCTGCGATGCGAAAACCCACTATTTTGTTAACGGTTTTACTTATGCTGGAAAAGATAACGAATCAAATCCTCATAAACTGAACATACCTACGCGGTCTGTGTTGCGACTAGTTTAACTAATAAAGAGTACTAACCGCAATGTTACCGGTGACAATTGGTTCACATCAATCGAGCTTGTTAACGAACTGCGAAAGATTGATCTAACGTATGTTGGTACCATGAGAAAAAACAAAAGGGAAATCCCCAACGAATTTCTACCAAAGAAAACATACAATCTAGGCGATAGTATATTTGGATTTACAATCGACTTGACGATTTCCTCTTTCATCCCAAAAAAAAAAAATAAAAGCGTCATACTCTTGTCTTCCATGCATCATGACAAGAAAATTGATCCAGACAGTAAAAAACCCTAAATTATATTATTTTACAATTTGACAAAAAGGGAATAGATGCCTTGGATCAAAAATGTGCTTTATATAGAACAGACAGAAGGTGCCGTCGTTGGCCGTTGGTTATTTGGTAAGCATTGCCACGGTAAATGCTCATATAATTCATCACGGCTGTCATCCAAATGTAAAAATAAGCCGACGAAACTTCATAAAAAATCTGGGAAAAGATCTAATCCAAGACCATTTAAAATATAGACTTACAATGCCCAAACTGGCCAGAAATCTTCGAAACGACATAATTGATTCCTTGGACGAAATGCAACAAGAACTACCTGTTCAAAAAGAACCACAAGTACAGAAGCGTAATCGATGCTACATTTGTCCTAGAAAAATAGACAAAAAATATACTAATTTATGCAGTATTTGTGCCAAAACCATCAGTAAGACGCACGCTGTAGAGAAAAAAATGTGCATCAATTGTTACAAAGAGTAAGGCAACAAAGATGTTTGTTGGTTTTTTCAATTTGCGGATTATTTATTGTTTTTATAGTTCAGGTGATGAGCTAAACCGTTTAGAGATAAATTCTGACATTTTATGTTTTCATAATTGATAGTTTTTTAATAGAATTTTTTAAAAGGAGTTATCTTTATTTTTCCGAAAAAAGCAGTACTTGGGCTTTTATTATTAGAATTTATGTTATTGTTTTTATTTTTCTCATTTGTTTGTCTTGATGTAAATAAAATATGGTAAGCAAAATATACATATGGATAAAAACGTTTATTTTTGAAAATCCTCTATATTAACTTCATTTTAAAATGGGGTCTTTATTGACCCCAGGATAGCAGTTATGCTACGCTAAAATAACGATAGTAGTTGAGGGTTTTATGGCAACAAAAAAAAGTACAAAATATAAATTAATGGGCTGATTTCAAGTTGAGATAATACCGGTAGTATCGCAAATTTTAATACTTTTCCATGACAACAGCAAATCACAATCTCGAATTTGTTTATTTTTTCATGGAAACGAAGATACTACCGGTATTATCTTATACTTGAAATCAGCCCCTTAGTCAATAAAGTGAAGTGAAGTTTTTACTACTCGCAATTATATTTTAAAATTATTTTGTTAATTTAGATAGTAGATGAGTAATAAGTGTAATAAAGATAGATGTCACTCTAACTAATTGCAGTTTCTACTAAAAACTGACAACATAATGACTAAACGTTGCCGAGTGGTGCCAATATTTTTAGTTTGATCAGTACCATCGCTTCAGTACGCATTTTGGTTTCTGCGTAATTGATCACGAGCGCTGGCACAAACTCTACACTCTTACTACTTTTAACAAATTTATTAAAAAATATTTTCTGAGTTTTAGAAAAATTAAATAAAAGTTGTTTTTGATGTAAAACGAATTACGAGTAAATTCCCGAGAAGCAGTATAATTTTTATAAATAAATTTTAGTAAACATCAAAGTAGTTCATAAACGCACTAGATATTATACAAAGCGCTTTGGAAATGGTAATTTTCCAAATTTAGGGTCAGGAAAATTTTGTGTGTTATTACGCGCGAAAAATATGGGAATGGCCAACCAACTAAAAGTGGTTTAATCTAGAAGTAAATGACAAGCCTTAATGGGAAATTCCGGCAATTTCGGTCTTTGCTATCAACCCCTCGCTCTGCATACTGTATTAATTCCGGCAAACCAAAAACATGCACTTAATTATTAGATTTTCTTTTGTTTTGATATTCGGTTGAAATCCGGCTTGATTGGATGATTTATGACACTTCACAAATTTTACGCCTCATTTGAAAACTCCAACCATATTTTCTATTTTTCTGTTATTATTAATCAAAAGCAATATGTGCAACTGACCATCAACGAAACAAACCGAAAAGAAATCGCTAAAGAAACCGTAGCGAGAAATTGAATTTCCCCTTTATAAGGGTGACATCGAAAACAGGCTCGTAACAAGCGATCAAACGATTTTTTTCTTTCTTCTTTTCACCGAGACCGACACGTGCACTTAACTTATTCACATTAACACCTGTTGAAAGAAACGTGAAACTACTACGATTTTTAATTTATTACAGAGGGAGGATTTAAAAATTTCTCAAATATATCACTATTATAACTAGCTAAAAGAGATAAATCGTAACGATTCGGGTAATATTTTTACCAAAAAGGCGGAGTTTAAAATGTCGCGACGAAATATATCCACTGGGAAAACGAAGGAAGGCTGTGTTTTGGGAAATGTCGAACGATTGAACGAAATTGACATTGAGAAGCGCAAAATAAGCACTTTACAAACAAATTTTAAATTTATCAGGTTGGGTAGTAAGTGAGTAGTAAAGGTAGCAAAGCCAAATAGCATCCTTTTGACATTAAGAGGCGAAAAATAAATATTTTATAAACAAATTTTAAATTTATTACGTTAGATAATAAGTGAATAGTAAAGGTAGTAGAAGCAAATAGCACCCTTACTATTTCTTTAAACAAATTAAGAAGCGCAAAATAAGCACTCTAAAAATAAATTTTAAAGTTTTTAGGTTGGGTAGTATGTCAGTAGTAAAGACGGTAGAAACAAATAGCGCTCTTACTACTCATTTAATCAATTAATCAAATATTTTAGGTTGGGTAGTAAATGAGTAGTAAAAGGAAGAAGCGAATAGCATTTTTACTAGTCATTTAATCAAATATTAATTTACTTTATAAGTATTTTAACCTGAAAACAATCAAAAATTAACTTGAAACAGCCTGAAACAACTGAAAAACTAGTTAATTTAAATTTTTGTTGTTTTAAGCACTTTTTTGGATTTTTAAAATAAATATTGATAGGTTTTATGTTTAAAATTTATAGTTTTTTTAACTGTTTTAGCTGTGTTGTTAATCAATACTGTTTTGTCAATATAAAAATTATATTTTAGTAGCACTATTACTACTCGGTTAGAGTAGGGATATTCTGGCACTTTTACTAACCGCGTCTGGTTTTTAATGTTGTTATTACTGTTTGTAGCCGTACTTGTCGCTTCGGGAAAACCGGACTCTTGTCAAACTAAAGCTTTAGTAACTTCGTTTGTATATTTTTCATTTTCTGGTCCGCAAACACATCAAACTCAAAGAGTCCAACTAGTTCTGATGTGGTTAGAAACCTCGAGTAACTCTCCGACTAGGTCGTGGTCAGAACGCCTGAAGCTCTCTCCGATCAAAATGTTTCAACAAAAATTTTCCATGAATACATAAAACCGGAAATAATTAAAATCCGTAGCGAGAAACCGGAAATATTTTAGACTCCGGTATTTTATACGGCTCTTTATAAACGTCCACCGGTAAGTATAACTGCAGTGGATTTTACGGTGCACCTGCTACCAACGCTCCTACAGAAATTTGATATAGAATCTTCTCTTTCGAAAAACGTTGAAAATTTTTATCTCTCGTAAACAATACGCCGTTATTTCTACCGGAATTTTTTCCCAGCCGAATCCAATGAAAGAAACGACCTTCGAACCCGGAGCCGCTGTGCTAGATTATTATTAATGGTAGCTCAGATTTTTCCAGCGTTGAAATTGATTAATTTTCTTTAGAAGTAATGACGCTTTGATCTCAAACAATTACGACTTTTTCCCTCTAAGAAGAGGAAAAATATATTATACATTCGAAGATATTCAAAACAATTCTTTACTGGATCAAATGTGACAGTGAAGAGATCGTAACGTTTGCTTTTATTCGATTCTTGCAACGGATAAGTCAAATGAGATCGGATTCGGGCGGACGAGTTATGCAAACGATCTTGTAAAAAAATACAAATATGTCAAGTTGGTTCCGGGAAAAAGTTAATCAAAAGAACTCGACGTTCTTGTTAAAAAAAAACTAAAACACAGTGATGAATCAAAGCTTGTATATTTCGCCGCCTGAAAAAGATAGACACGACACGATTTATTGACATGCTTAATGGCGTAACAAACGAAAAGTATTGCATTTTAGAGTTTTTGCAACTGTTGCAACAAGGAATGTTTGATTTAAATTTTTCTTCTTTCTTTTATCAAGAGAAATAGTATTTCAAGCTTTCACAAAATTTAAGCTAGTTTAGGTTTTGTTTTGTAAAACTGTGTGAAGTTTTATCTGAATATAAAAGTTTTGGTTAACTTTTTTTGTTTAGGTTATACTACAACAGGTTGTTTTAAAGCTTTTTATTTAGGTTGTTTCAAACTGTTTTAGGTTGTACGTTTAAGTTACAACAGCTTTTTATACCAAAAATTTTTAAATTAAATCTTAAAACACGCTGTTTTAGGTTTGTTATTTTAGGTTGTTTTCGAAATGTTTTAAACTAGTTTTCTGGTATTTTAAAGGGTTTTAGTTTTGGTGTTTTAATATTTATAAATTTATGTTGTTTTAAAACTGTTTTAGGTTTTTTGGTGCTTTATTGTTCAAAACTTTGCTCTTTACCCTATTTTACAGACTGTTTTAGGTTGTATGTTTAAGTTGTATGAGTATGAGTTTTTTAATTTCAGGTTGTTTTACTACTGATCTAAGTTGTTCTGTTGGTATTTTAAAGCATTTTAGTTTTGGTATGTTAGTATCGTGTGTTTTTTAAAAAAAAAAAACTCTAGAGTGCTTTGAAACTAAAAAACAATTGTTTTGTATGTCTGTGATTAATCGTTTACACACTTGTCAAACTGACAGATCTCATAACCTTACTTTTCGACAATTAGAACAAAAATACATTTTTATAAATATATTCATTTATTACCTACAAAAACTGTTGATAGCTGCCCAAACACCTACTTTTTGTAAATGGAGAGGTTCTTCTATAATTTCATAAGGATGTTCTGTTGCCCAAATTCTCATGTTTTGTGAATTCATGTAGCCGGACAGGTAAAACCACGCTTCATCCGTAAAGGAAGTTTTTTGAAGGAGTTCATTATTATTTGCAATGTTATTTGCAATACTGCAATCTTCTAGGGAAATCTACGGGTCGTAACTCTTGAACGGCTTGGAGACGATAAGGGTACATATGTAAATCTTCTCGTAGGAGTTTATGACATGTACTAACAGAAAGTTCAACTTGCTGAGACAGATGTCTAATCGACGTTTTTGGATCTTGCTGTAGAATCTCTTGTGCAGCATGAATAACTTCATCTGTTCGTTTAGTTGGTCTTCCACTGCCCTCTTTACGTGTAATGGCCCCAATTTCACGGAACAGATTTACACTTCGGTGGAGAGTGTTTTTAAACTCTTCATACACAACAACAACGTCAGGAAAAGCTTCTCGAAACTCCTCTAGGCACGGCTGAATTGAATATTTCCAAACACCGTTAACATTCTCTCCATTTCGGAAATAACTTTCCAACAAATAAGTCTTTTGTTCACTGGTATACACCATGATTACAAATCAAGGAAAACACAAAATTTAGTATTGAAAAATACTGATAAATAAAATAACAAATGTTTGAAAAACTAAAACACCACGAAGGCAACCACACAAATACACACCAAGACCGAGCCCGCTTTGGCGGGAAGAGGAGACATTTTTAGGTTAGGATAATTTGTGACGGATAAAATTGTATAGTAGGCAACCAACAATACACGAATAATGTAAATAATAAAAATTTTGTTGTCATGGAGGTTGTTGTATGGGATCATGTACGACATACGTAACAATGTCATGGCTTGCTACGAGTTTTTTTTTAAACGAACACACATTATTTACGAATTAGGTTGTTTTAGAGATCTTTTAGGTATTTTGGTGTTTTGTTCAAAATTCAACCGTTTATTAAAAACTAACGTTTTTTTAACGTTTATTCTATTTAACGTGTTGTTTTGGGTTGTATGTTTAAGTTGTATCAGTTTTAAATTGCATTTTAGGTTTAGGTATTATTTTAATATTTATTAATTTAAGTTGTTTAAAAGCTGTTTTAGGTTAGTCTGCTGATATTCTGAACCATTTTAGTTTTGGTGTTTTAATATTTATGAATTTAGGTTGTTTTAAAGCTGTTTCAAATTTTTTTGTTTTGCTATTTAAAACTTTGCTGTTTTCTCTATTTTACAGACTGTTTTAGGTTGCATGTTTAAGTTGTATCAGTTTTTAAATGGCATTTTAGGTTTATTATTGTCACGGGTTCTGCCTCGTGAGGTGGGGTTGAGATTAAAAACAGGGTTTTAATACAAAAGGAAATTTAACAATGTTTGCAAAGTTTACATGATACGGAAATCCAGTTATACATAATACAATAAGGTTACTTACATTGACATTCTCACACAATCGAAGGGTCTAGACATACTTCACACTCCACCTAACTCAACTCTCTTTGTTGAACTCTACCAATCGACTTCCGATTAACGCCACCCGCTAGTTCGCCAACCCCCCAAATGCTGAGCCAGCTAGTGCCTCAACCGACAGTGATTTAGTCGATATCAGCAATAGCCCATCCGCATCGGCAGGCCTTCGACCTAGCAAGTTAACGAACTTCCGCTTCGTGATATTATTTAATAATTTAGGGTTGTTTCGGGTTGGCCTGCTGGTACTTTAGGGCGTTTTTGTTTTAGTCTTATAACATTGATAAAATTAGGTTGTTTTAAAACTATTTTAGTTTTTTTGGTGTCTTGTGCTTTAAAACTTTGCTGTTTACTCTATCTTACAGACTGCATTATGTTGTATTTTTAAGTTGTATCAGTTTTTAAAGAGCATTTTACGTTTATTATTTGAGTTTTTATTATTTTAGGTTGTCTTAGGACTGTTTTAAGGTTGCTTGCTGGTATTTTAAAGCGTTCTAGTTTTGGTGTTTTAATAATTTTTAATTTAGAATTTTTTATGTTGTTTTAAGTTTTTTAATGTTTTGTTATTTAAAATTCTGTGATTACTTTATTTTACAGAGTGTTTTAAGTTTGTATACTTAAGTTATTGTAGTTTTTATATAACGTTTTAGATTTACTACTTTAGCATTTAGTAATTTAGGTTGTTTTAGGTTTGTTTCAGGTTGGCTTGCTGGCATTTGAAACCGATTTAGTTTTGATAATTGAATATTTATGAATTTAGGCTGTATTAAAGCGGTTTTAGTTTTTTTTGTTTTGTTATTTAATATCTTGCTGTTTGCTTTATCTTGTAGATTATTTTTGGATATATTTTTACGTTGTTTTAGTTTTTAAATGTTATTTTAAGTTTATTATTTTAGTATTTATTATTTTAGGGCTTTTATTTTTTAAACTAAAGTAGTAATTGGTGTTATTTAGATATATACATATAAAATCTTGTCAGCAAGCTTGTTTTTATAAGACCTGACCTCACTTTATCTTGCCTAAACCTAAAATAAACTTAAACGGCAAGCCTAAATTTTATTTTTAGTTTTTTCTATTACGGTTTGTGTTATTGTAACACGAACAATATTAATTTTTTCCAAAATATATGTGTCAATAAATAAAATTTAATTAGTTATAAAATTATTAGTGTGCCTGCCATGAATTCACATTAAATATTATTTTATTACACACGAGACGACGCATCAATAAAATCAAATCCGATTAATTACATTTTATTCTTTAAAATAAACGATTGTCTGTCTAATAATTATAATTTATTACAAATTTATGACTGAAACTGTTTTGATTAAATATTTTTGGCTTAAGATCACGACAGATAATTACCTTCAATTTAGATTAATTTTCATAAACATACGCAATTTCAAGTTTGATATGCTGGAACGGTTAATTATTCAAACTTCATTGCGGTAAGGTAACATGACATTCTATTCTAAATTGTTTATGTGGAGAATCCTAATTTAATAGTTGTTGTCAAAATACGACATATTTTATTTGTATTTATAGGTTTGAAAGCTTTTTTAATATCTATAAATAATATGACAGGAATTTATTTTGTTATTTATTTTTATCCAGCTTTTTCTAACTAAAGTAGTAATGATAGTTGCCAGATTTACTACTCAATTTTTTTTAAAGTAATAATGGTAGCTGCCGGCTTTACTACTTTCTGGTAGTGGTGATAACTGTAAAAATTTTAAATTTTTTCAATAAACTGTGCAACATATTTTAGTTGTACTTATTTATGTGTTTGAGAGCTTTTTGATACCGATAAATAACATGACACATGAATTTATCTCGTCATTTGTCCCTTGTCGGGTGATATCTCAGTCATAAAAAATACTTTCTCCTAGCAAATTCCTCAAGGGACTCATACTTCCTGAATGTAATAGTCGTGTACATCATTTTTTTATAATCCCTCTGAACATATTGAATTAAAAACAGAACATGTATTAATATTTCATCCATTTCCAATTTAAATCTTTTCTCGTTTTTTTTTACAAATTCCTTGCGAATGCAATTTCCTTCCGTCAAATGATTATATCAAGCTATACGATACGACGTCATGTTAATACCAAACGTCTGAACCAGATTCTCGAAATTACAAAAGCTATTTCAGTGATTGAAAATTGTCTGAAGAAAAAAATAATTTCAGGTGGCGTAAATAGAATTTTATAATTTAAGAAAAGTGCAGCGCAAATGTTGCTGCATCTGTTCATTTTCAGACGGTATAATTTCAAAAGTGTATTGTCGGGTGACTTGAAACGCTTCTTTCAGAGCGCGAGAATTTCAACACGTTTAGATGGTTTCATATTTAACAGCAACGTAACGAAACACTGTTTATAATAAAACGAAAATGATGTTTTTAAGGAAAAATTTTAAACAGGTCATCCATGCGGAAAATAGACAGGTTATGTCGTCTGGAAATAAATCAAGGCAAGTTTCAGCTTCTTTCAAGATGAGTTACATTAAAGTGTTTTAGGTTTTAAGTGTTTTTTAATTTTGGTTACTTTAAGTTTGGTTAATTAGACTGTTTAAACCTTGTTTTAGGTTTTATCAGTTTAAACAATTTCAGGTTGAGTTATATATTCTAGCAAATAAACGTGTTTTAAGTCGTGATAGGTGCAAGTTGTCAGATTTAAAAAAAATAGTTTTATAAATTAACAAGTAGAGAAAATTTCTGCCGCTACCAACAATAATTTTGTATTTTACTGGCCTCTTTCAATTATTTCTAAATTACACGTCTCGTATCCTTCGTATAATTGTGTCCCAAGTCACCACAATGCCTGCACACATATAAAGAAAATTAGATTATTTTTTTTGCTATAATTTGATTCAATTGAATTTAATTTGACGTACGTCGGCACAAAGTTGCTGAGAGATCACGTCACCTAAGCACACTTTAATGACAGTTTATATCTTGTTTATAGTTAGAGGCAGGTTCTTTGCAATAACGACACAAACTTGCCGAGGAAAAAGGGTCTGCAGATGTTTGCGGTTTTATTCAACAAGATGTTGGTGCAAGTTTTTAAACAATTTAAGTATTAAGACAATGTTTTATAAAAATTAAATATTTTTTTAATGCGAGAGTAGTAATGCTGACTGCTACTTTTACTACTTAGCAAATACGTCAAACAAAAAATTGTTTTATATTATTTTTTTAGTGTGAGTAGTGATACCGACTGACACCTTTATTACTGTGTAAAAGCAGAAAAAAAATTTTTTTTAGGGTGAGAGTAGTAATGCTGACTGCCACTCTTACTACTCTGTAAATGCGCTAGATAAAAAGTTGTTTTATATTCGTTTTTTTTTAGAGTAAGTAGTAATGCTGACTGTCACTTTTATTACCCAGTAAAAGCGTCAAAAATAATAAATTGTTTATTTAAAGGTGATAGTAGTAATGACGACTGCCATCTTTACTGCTCAGTAAATTCGCCTGACGTAAAATTGTCAAATTAGTCTTTTTTTAATGTGAGAGTAGTAATGTTGACTGCCACTTTTACTTTCTAATAAATGCAGTAAAAAAATTGGTAAAACAGTTTTTATTAGTGTAAGAGTGGTAATGGCGACTGCTATCTTTACTACTTAACAAATCTGTTAAACAAAAAATTGTCAAATTAGTCCTTTTTTAATGTGAGAGTAGTAATGTTGACTGTCACTTTTACTACCTAGTAAATGCAATAAAAAAAAATTAAAACAGTTTTTTTAGTGTGAGAGTAGTAATGACGACTGTTATCTTTACTATTCAGCAAATTCAAAATTAAAAAAATTGTCAAATTAGTCTTTTTTTAATGTGGGAGTAGTAATGTCGATTGCTACTTTTACTACGCAGTAAATGCAGTAAATAATGGCAAAACAGTTTTTTTAGTGTGAGAGTAGTAATGACGACTGCCATCTCTACTATTCAGCAAATTCGAAATTAAAAAAATTCTCAAATTAGTCCTTTTTTAGTGTGAGAGTAGTAATGACGACTGCTATCTTTACTATTCAGCAAATTCGTTATTAAAAAAATTGTCAAATCGGTTATTTTTTAGTGTGAGAGTAGTAATAACAACTGTTATCTTTATCACTCAGTAAATCTGTTAAACAAAAAATTGTCAAATTAGTCCTTTTTTTAATGTAAGAGTAGTAATGTTGACTGCTATTTTTACTACCTAGTAAATGCAATAAAAAAAAATTTAAAACAGTTTTTTTAGTGTGAGAGTAGTAATGACGACTGTTATCTTTACTATTCAGCAAATTCAAAATTAAAAAAATTGTCAAATTAGTCTTTTTTTAATGTGGGAGTAGTAATGTCGACTGCTACTTTTACTTCGCAGTAAATGCAGTAAAAAATGGCAAAACAGTTTTTTAAGTGTGAGAGTAGTAATGACGACTGCCATCTCTACTATTCAGCAAATTCGAAATTAAAAAAATTCTCAAATTAGTCCTTTTTTAGTGTGAGAGTAGTAATGACGACTGCTATCTTTACTATTCAGCAAATTCGTTATTAAAAAAATTGTCAAATCGGTTATTTTTTAGTGTGAGAGTAGTAATAACAACTGTTATCTTTATCACTCAGTAAATCTGTTAAACAAAAAATTGTCAAATTAGTCCTTTTTTTAATGTAAGAGTAGTAATGTTGACTGCTATTTTTACTACCTAGTAAATGCAATAAAAAAAAATTTAAAACAGTTTTTTTAGTGTGAGAGTAGTAATGACGACTGTTATCTTTACTATTCAGCAAATCTGTTGAACAAAAAATTGTCAAATTAGTCTTTTTTTAATGTGGGAGTAGTAATGTCGACTGCTACTTTTACTACACAGTAAATGCAGTAAATATGGCAAAACAGTTTTTTTAGTGTGAGAGTAGTAATGACGACTGCCATCTCTACTATTCAGCAAATTCAAAATTAAAAAAATTGTCAAATTAGTCTTTTTTTAGTGTGAGAGTAGTAATGTTAACTGCTACTTTTACTACGCAGTAAATGCAGTAAAAAAATTGATAAAACAGTTTTTATTAGTGTGAGAGTAGTAATGACGACTGCTATCTTTACTATTTAGCAAATCTGTTAAACAAAAAATTGTCAAATTAGTCCTTTCTTTAATGTAAGAGTAGTAATGTTGACTGCTATTTTTACTACCTAGTAAATGCAATAAAAAAAAATTTAAAACAGTTTTTTTAGTGTGAGAGTAGTAATGACGACTGTTATCTTTACTATTCAGCAAATCTGTTGAACAAAAAATTGTCAAATTAGTCTTTTTTTAATGTGGGAGTAGTAATGTCGACTGCTACTTTTACTACACAGTAAATGCAGTAAATATGGCAAAACAGTTTTTTTAGTGTGAGAGTAGTAATGACGACTGCCATCTCTACTATTCAGCAAATTCAAAATTAAAAAAATTGTCAAATTAGTCTTTTTTTAGTGTGAGAGTAGTAATGTTAACTGCTACTTTTACTACGCAGTAAATGCAGTAAAAAAATTGATAAAACAGTTTTTATTAGTGTGAGAGTAGTAATGACGACTGCTATCTTTACTATTTAGCAAATCTGTTAAACAAAAAATTGTCAAATTAGTCCTTTCTTTAATGTAAGAGTAGTAATGTTGACTGCTACTTTTACTACCTAGTAAATGCAATAAAAAAAAATTTAAAACAGTTTTTTTAGTGTGAGAGTAGTAATGACGACTGTTGTCTTTACTATTCAGCAAATCTGTTAAACAAAAAATTGTCAAATTAGTCTTTTTTTAATGTGGGAGTAGTAATGTCGATTGCTACTTTTACTACGCAGTAAATGCAGTAAATAATGGCAAAACAGTTTTTTTAGTGTGAGAGTAGTAATGACGACTGCCATCTCTACTATTCAGCAAATTCGAGATTAAAAAAATTGTCAAATTAGTTCTTTTTTAGTGTGAGAGTAGTAATGTTAACTGCTACTTTTACTTCTACGTTTACACAGTAAATGCAGTAAAAAAATTGATAAAACAGTTTTTATTAGTATGAGAGTAGTAATGACGACTGCCATCTCTACTATTCAGCAAATTCGAAATTAAAAAAATTCTCAAATTAGTCCTTTTTTAGTGTGAGAGTAGTAATGACGACTGCTATCTTTACTATTCAGCACATTCGTTATTAAAAAAATTGTCAAATCGGTTATTTTTTAGTGTGAGAGTAGTGATGACTGCTATTTTTACTTTTCAGCAAATTTGTCATTAAAAAAATTGTCAAATTAGTCCTGTTTTAGTGTGAGAGTAGTGATGACGACAGCACCTTTACTACCCAGTGAAAAAACCGTGCAAAAACTGTTTGCAAATTTCCAAATCTGTTATTGCAAATCTAGTTAAAGCAAACACAAAGGTACGGTGTTTACAAAATTATTTGATGATAGAACGGTTTTGTGATTTAAATGTAATTCATTCACGTCTATATATGTGTAAATTTCCTGTAATCTGTTAAAACGGTAAATTGAATTTGTTCATTTGTAAATTATTTGAATTACTGTAATTCTATTCATGTGTTATAAGTGAAAAATCAACCTTAAGATTGTCATTTTAGTGATCGATAGCACTTCCATTTTATACACTCTCAGCACTAGGAAAATCGACGATAAAATTCTAATAAAAGCACTTACATTGTACAAAACTGCCGAATGCACTCACCAAAAACCGGACAAGGATCTTCCTTAAAGATAATCTTTTAATAAATGTTTACGTGCATATTTTACATTCTCGTAAATTCACACTGCTTTTAAGTTTCTCTTGTCTTTTTTTAACTTAATAAAAATAAATGTAGTGTGATATTTAAACGTCTGACAACAGTAGATAATAAATATGAAGTTTGACTAGGTCGTGACTAAATAAAATAATAATAATTCTCAAGAGTCGTAAAATTCTATAGAGCGTAATAACGTGTATATCGTTTTATGCAAAACGTCCATTTTATTGTAACATAAAATATAAAAATGCTTTGTCGAGCAAATTCTATTATCAGAAATACGTGGATGCAACGCAGCAAAAAATTTATGTGGACGATTGGAGATTCGAAATATTGCGTTTTGAATACAGACAGATGTCGCCAAAATTTGTTTACTTGTTTTTATGCAAAAAACATCTTAATCTTTGCCTCAAGCAACTTATATAATTATGTTAAAATCTCGCCTCATTGACAACGTCCGGTAATTTAGCTGACATCAAGAGTGTTTCTGACAGCGTCCTGTGGGATTATTCTTGTCTTTCAGTCTAAAAGAAAAATAATCCTAATTAACAAAGCACTTAGTTATGGAATGTAAAACGGCACGTTTGCTATTCAAAATCGATTAATAATTTGTTGGATTGCCTTCATTATTGCAGATCAAAAGGACACTCCAGCCATTGCCAATAATTGTTATCAACCGTGGAGTGCTTGATAATATCGTTTTGATTAATTATTAGGGGCACATCTGACGGCTACAAATCATACACAGACCCTTTTAGCTGAACGATTCGAGATTAAAAAGTTTGTGGACGAACTGGACCAATTAGCTTGATTTGACAAAAATCTGAGTAAAATGGTAGTCTTAGCTGTAGTAGTAGCTGATAGTTCTACTATTTTAATTTGAGCAGTAATACTGGTTGACGATTTTACTACTTTTATTTATTTGAGTAGTAATAGTAAAAAACAAATTTTCTACTATATTTAATTGAATACTAATGGTGGCTGATAGTTTTATTACTTTGAATTGAGTAGTAATACTGGCAGACGGCTTTACTACTTTCATTCAAGTAGAAATGGTAGCTGACAGGTTTATTAGTTGTTTCTTGAGTAGTAAGGGTAGTTAGTAGCTGTGACTTTGACTTAAGTAGTAATACTAGTAGAGGACATTACTACTTTTTTTTGAGTAGTAAACTAGTTGGCGGTTTTACTATGTACGTTTATTTGGGTAGTAGTAGTAATAACTGACGGACATAGTAGTTGTTTCTTGAGTAGTAACGGTGGTTAATAGTTTTACTACTTTGACTTAAGTAGTAATACTGATTAACAGTTTCACTACTTTTATTTATTTGAGTAGTAATATTAACGAACAGCTTTTGCTTGAATAGTAATAGTGGCTGATAGTTTTACCACTTTGACTCGAGTAGTAATGATAGTTGACAGGTTTACTACTTGTTTTTTGAGTAATAAGAGAGGATAATAGCTGTACTACTTTGACTCAAGTAGTAATACTGGTTGTCGCTTTTACTACTTTTAGTTATTTGAGTAGTAATAGTAACAAACAGATTTACTACATTTTTTGCTTAAATATTTGTTGATAGCTTTACTACCTTAACTTAAGTAGTAAAACTGGTTAGCGGTTTTACTACTTTGACTCGATTACTGTCGAATTTACTATTATTTTCGTTGAATAGTAAGCGTGGCTGATACCTTTACTACTTCATTTTGGGTTTAGTGTAAAAATTATGCGTTCAGGTATATAAAAAAGAATAAGTGTTGTGTTAAACGTCCCATAAGTTGGTTAAATGTCGGATTAAGTAGTGTCGTGGCGTCCATCTTTCGTCGTTACATGGGTGGATGAGTGAGAAATGTTGCGTGTTGAGTAAATCCAGAGAGAAACGGATTCATGCCACGTTAATAATGTGACAAATTATAGTCGTTTTGCTTAAAAAAAAAATGTTTGTAAAATTTACCATAGGAAGATTTTAGGTTAAGTGCTAAGGGAACACTATCAAGCGTGCAATTTAATGTTGCATGGAATTTCAGTTTGGACGTTAGTCGTATTTTAAACTACCTATTAAAGATTTCGTAACGTCCTGAAAAACATTCCAGACTGACTTAGTGTTACTTGAAATGGTTTGGTATAATGGCCATTTCATTGTTAAACGGTCGACGAATTAAATTAATCGCGTCGACATTGTCGACTGTTAAATCTTGTGGCACTTTGTTGCCAGGTAGAGTGGAACGTTTTACTAAAGAACGATACCGGTGAGGGTTTAATCAACGACAGAGGGAAAAAAAGTTTGCAGATTTCGATGTGGGACGATTATTTCCCATCCACTGACGATTCACAGACGGATTAGTCGAAGTGGAATTCGGGATAATTGACTATTTCGACGCCAATCGCCAAGGTTGAACAGTTATTCTCTGATATTTACAAAAAACGGAAAAATTACAAATATTCAAACGGGTTGTTTGTACAAATATGGAAACCTTTTTATTTACAAAAATCTAATTTTTTTCCATAAAAAAACAAGTGGAGTAATACAAATTAAAGTGGCTAAACGTTTTCACTAATTAGAAAATTGCAAATAATTTTTACTTTCTAATAAACCACTTTTCTAATATTTTTTAAAACAGCATAAAATTTAATTTAATACAAATCTGAAACAATCTCTATTAGATTAAAAAAACATCTTATTTTTTCAAACTTAATAAAACCATAAAACCTGAAACAATCTAATTTTTTTTTATTACATATTTGTGTAAATTTTATATAATTATTATTAAAAAAAATATTGTAGATTTATTTCTAAACATTGAGAAATAAGACAATGTTTAAGCAATAGAACAAAATATATTCTCAATTTTTCAGCACAATTTTGCTTAATTAAAACGTAAACACATCTTTTATTTCAAAAAATTGAATTTTTATAAAAATGGTGAATGCGCCGGGTTTAATTTTAAATAAAAAATTATTGTAAATTTATTACTAAGCATTAAGAGACAATGCAATGTTTAAGCAATAAAGCAAAGTATATTCTAAAGTTTTCAACACAATTTTGCTTAATTAAAATATAAACTCATTTTTTATATATTTTTTGCGTGATTGGTTGTTTTTAACAGTTTACTGTGCCTGTTTTCACGACGGTAAGTTGCTGTTACTGGTTGCTACGTGTAACAAAACGGTAAGTAATTCACTTACCGTTCAGTGAACGGTAAGCAATTAAATCTAAAAAAATCAATTTTGCGATTTATTTATTAAAATTAAATGTACAATTATTATAATTAATAGTAGTAATACCACTCGCATTTGAGTTTCTAGTGTTAATAGACAAACTTTCCGACGTAGAAGTCCCAGGTTGTTGTAATAGTCCACCAACATCGCTGTGTAAAATTTTATGAGCAAATTCAATTTTGTTTTGGAGGAAATCTTCCACGTAACTCTCGACCACCGTTGATGAACGCCACCCACCATGTCTTTTTAGTCCCAACACATCAACTCCGTTATTCGCCAAAAGTGTAGCCGATGTGCGTCGAAACGAGTGTCCAGTAAAACCTTGAGGGGCTTGCAACTTTAAATACTTTGCAATTTTTGACGGCCAGCCTCTAATTGTGCCTTTTCCTGTGACTTGCCTAGTGCATTTGCCATTTCAGAATAGTTCAGAAATAAATGATCTGACGTTGGGTTGCTTGGTCGAATTCTTATGTATTTTCGAAGTATTTCCAAATAATGAACTGCTTCATTTTCTTTATTAATAACTGTGAACGTTCGCTGAATATTCGTTTTTGTATTTGGAATATTTACTATAAACATTTCTTCATGTTCTTCTATGTCACTCATTTTAATATTGTACAATTCCTCTCGTCTACAAGCGCCCGATACTCCCAATATCATTGCTACCTGCAAATATATTGTTTCCTTAGAACTCAGATGTACCACCTCATCATCTACAACATACCTTTTGAATTAAAAATTGTTCGTCTGGTGCTTCATTCAAGAATTTTTCCATGTCTTCTTTGGTAAAAATTTTAGCCTTCTTAGGCCGATATCCAATATTTTTTCCCTTAAGATAAAGAATTAATGTAGCAAACTTAGAAATATCGATAGCATCATGGAGAAAAATTGTACTCTTCAGCATAGAATACTCCGCCCATAAACTGCCTGGGGCCTTCAAGCGTCCACTTCTCACCACAAAATACGCTAACAAGCTTTTTTCATTTACAGAAATCTTCTTTGCTTTACGCCATTCCTTAAACAACTTGTATGTCTGTTCATATCGGGCTTTAGATTTTTCTGGAATTATTGCCGAACATCCTTCTTGCCAAGCGTCTTCTAAATCATCCGGTAGATCATCACTATCGCTCATATTTGCTTCGAAAACGGAACCACAAAACAGAACTATGTAGCAATGATTGTATCAAAAAGACAATTTTACTTGTTTGGACCAAAACCATAGCAATCATGGAACAGCCACCCAAAGTTTTCAGTTTCAATCTTCCCGATTATCACAAATGTATTAATATAAATTATTATTATTATTATTCTAGAAACTCCAATCGCGCAAAAAACGTTATAAGCATGTCGAACGTTAAGGATTACCGTTCCCAGACAATAATTGGAGTCGTCGCTTCGCCCCTCCTCCAAACAATTGTCTTCGAACGGTAAGCATTCCTTACCGTTCTCCATACTTAATATACTATTTTATGCTTTTATAAAAATGGTAGATGCGCCGAATCTAATATTAATGTAATTAATTTGTTAGAAAAATTTAAGAAAGATTCTGTTTTCATAAGGAAGAAAATTTAACAGTTTCTGAGTAGTAAAGGTGTTAATTAATGACACTGTTACTACTCATTACTGAATATGAAATTTTAGTTTACCTTGTTGTAATAGTAAAATTTTCCAAATTGTTTAAATTTTTGTATATTGCTTTTATTCATAGAGAATTAAGCAGAAAACACCCACACGCTGAATATATGTAGTACTTTTAATACTGCTAAATTAGATATGAGTAGTTTTTGAGTAGTAACAACGTTACTACTTAGTGAGTAGTAAAAGCGCTAGTAACACTGTTACTACTCAGTGGTACACTACTAGATATAAAATTTTAGTTTTCCTTGTTGTAATAGTAAAAATCCTCAATTTGTATAAATTATAACCAATTTAAATAGTAGTGTTCCTGAATTTACCCTTTGGGAATCGAGCTTCAGCTCAAAAAACCGTCGAGATTCACCCTCCGGCCAACCCCAGAAGCAATTAGAATTGATAAATTGTGCAAAGTTAGCAGATTACTTATATTGAATTACTTCGGGTTCTGTATGAGGTTTCGTTGTTGTCCCAGAATAACTCGATTTTCACAGAACAAGAGAGAGATTATGATTTATACTCATTTGTCACCTCGTAGTATAATCAATAGTTTCCATTTTCTCTAAACAAAATTCGTGAAAGATTTTTAATGGTGCACTCTACTTTCGCGTGAAAGAAATTTATATCTGTGCAGGTGTGCCAACACACTAAAAATTTCGGTGGATTAACAATCAAGGTAGAGTTATATTTTACAGATGGGCTCTGAGCCATCTATGATTCAAACACTAGTCCGAGGAAAGCACGCTTGAATTATTTATGGACGGAGCTTAAGGTGCGTTCGTACACTTTTCGACTACATAAATGTCACAGAAAAAGCAAAAATTTTCAAATTAACGAGCTGGACGTTCTCTTTTTACCTGCTTAACTAGACTTTGTTACATAATTCTTGAGCTGTTTGTTCTGTTAAGCTTCCTAAAAGTGTTCACAAAAAACACACTTTTGATCAATTGCCTGATTAAAATTCGTTACAATAAGAGAAAAGTTTAAGTTGCGGTTGCTATTTATATCAGAGCTTTTAGAAAATTAATTTTCGTATCTCTTTGAGCCGACCTCGAAACTTTGCTTTAAAAGATTAATTAGGAAACCTCTCTTGCACTTATCTCGTTCTTTGTACGGCAATCGTTGATATTTGAGTCGGAAAATAGTGAAAAAAAAATTTCATCTCTCATAATTGATCACTTAATTAAATTTACGTCCAAGCTAAAACCTAATCTAACCAAACTAAAGCCAGTTCTTAGGCAAAAAGCGTTAGTCTCTCTTGTAGCCGTAAAACCGCACATTGAGGTTATCTCCGGTGTTTATCTTGACCTTTTTTTTAAATGACTGAGGAGTAAAAATACGATCGGTTTCTAATTGGCTTTGTGCGAAATTTATTGATTTTAATTAAAAGAAAGACTTTTGTTAATGATTCTCTATTTAACGACAGAGATTTTACGATATTAATAATTCAAGGTTAATTGGTTGAGACGTGGAAATCTTGTAATGAATGGTTTATCGAAATAGGGGAGGCGTTTCATCACTTGAGCGAACCTAAATTAACAGTCACTTTTAATCACGGTTTACTATTAATTTAGGTTGGAGGCTTTCAAGTTACTGGGAGGCTTTCAAAGAAACGAAATTTTTTTAATCTGTATTTGTTAAATTTGGAACTAAGCTACTTCCTGTTAATGTAATAATTCTGCTAGATTTATCAAATTAAAAATTAGCTAATACAAAATAATAATTCTAGATCTGTTAAACAAAAAAACTAAACTTTTTTAGATCAAACTAAAATAGAATATCTAAAACTCTGTTAATTAAACATAATCTGAATCTTTAAAAATAATGACTTTTCAAACTTTTTTACTAAAATTATATTTAAAACGGTTAGTCTAGTATTAATCTAGATCTATTAAAGTATAAAATTTTGGTTAAATCTGTCAAGCTAGAAATTAAGCTAGATTTGTTAATATAATAATTGTGCTAGATTTGTCAAACTAAAAGTTGTGTATAAATTTATCTAATTAAATTTGTTGTAATATTGTTACTAACATTTCTTAAAATTTTTATGACAATTCTAGATCTGTTATATTAGAAAACTATAAACTGTTCAGATTAAACTAAAATAGTAGGTATTTAAATCTGTTGTTAATTAAACATAATCTAGATCCTTAATTATACTCTTCTAGGACTATTTTACTAAAAATATATTTACACAAGTTAGTCTTGTTTTAATCTAGATCTATCAAAGTTAAAAAATTTTGGCATTTCGGTTAAATCTGTCAAGCTAAAAATTAAGCTAGATTAGAGCGGGCCAAAAAAATCGATAATCTTTTTTAACTTCCGACATTGAAAAATTTATTCCTAGGCATCTTTAAAAAATGCTTTTTTAAGATGAGCTCTTAATTTTGATAGGAAAGACTCTCTCATCGCAGTTTTTTATTTCTTTTTCAGTTTTATATGGTAAAATCCATATCTCGTTATTGCTTAACTGTACAGAAAAATTGTATTTACGACTTTTGTAGGAAATTAAACGTTCTACAAAAAAGTTGTTTTACAGTTTTTTATATCTCTTACCATTTAGAAGATATCGAAAGTCAAAGTTTAAAGAATTAAACAAAAATTCCTTTTCTACTTCTAAATTTTAAAACTCAGAAATAAATAAATATTATAAAATGCGCAACATATAGCCTTGTAGGAAATTAAGCGCTCTATAAAAAAGGTCTCTTGTGGTTAATTATTCTAACAATTTAGAAGATATTCGCATTTTAAAAAACAAAATTTGATACTAAATCCCCAATTTTTTTTAAATGGATGAAGTAATCGATTACAAACACTTTTCGACTACAAAATCGACTACAAACGACTTTTTTTGTAGAATGTTTAATTTTCTACAAAACCATATGTTGCGCACTTTATAATATTTATTGATCTACGAGTTATAAAATTTAGAAGTGAAAAGAAATTTTTGTTAAATTTTTCAAACTTTGACCTCTGATATCTTCTAAACGGTAAGTGTTATAAAAAAAATTGTAAGATACTTTTTCTATATCGTTTAGTTTCCTACAAAAAATGTTAGAAGTTAAAATTTAAAATGTTAGAAGTAAAAATTTAAACTTTTTCTGTACCATCAAGTAGTGACAAGATATGGATTTTGCCATATTCAACTAAAAAAAATGGAAAACTGCGATGAGGGAGTCTTTCCTATTAAAATTAAGAGCTCATTTTGAAAAAGCATTTTTTAAAAGTTCCAAGGAACCAATATTTTAGTGTCGGAAATTTAATAAAAAAGTTGATTTTTTTGGCCCACCCTAAACTAGATATGTTAATTTAATAATTCTGCTAGATTCTGCTAAATCTGTCAAACTAAAAATTGTGTATAAACACATCTAACTAGATTTGTTGAGTTTGTGATATTGTTATTAACATTTCAAAATTTTTTTACCACAATTCTAGATCTGTTAAACTAGAGAATTCTAAACTTTTTTATATCACATTAAAATACTATCTAAATCTGTTAATAAAACATAATACACTGCTCCACTTATTAACGCACCACTTGAAAATAAAGTAATAAAATTAAAACTATATACATTTGACAACTTTGGTTAAGAAGGTTTAATCAAGCTATAATCTAGTTACCCATTGTAATAAAAGTTTTGACATTAAAGTCAGAAATTTGAATTTAATAGTTTTTTAAGCAGAAATTTTAAAATAATTTTCATTTTTAAATTGTGTTAATTTCTAATTTCGTTTTATTGTTATTTGAATTTGCTATTCTGTGAATAATTTTTATCATTTGAAACAATAATAAAAACATTATGAGGAATTTGACTCGAGAAGAATGCGCCCAAGCTGTGGTTTTGTTGGAGGAAGGATGGAGCTACAGAAGAATTGGTGAAAGGTTTGATGTATCTCATACGTCAGTTTCGCGTATGATACAAAGGTACAGAGAGACAGGAAGTCACCTCAGAAGACCTGGGCAAGGAAGAAAAAGGAAAACCACTTCTATCCAGGATAGATTTTTAAGAATATCTGCGCTAAGGGAACGCTTTGTAACCGCCAGGAAGCTACAAACTGAGTTCCGTGACGTAGAAGGAATTCAAATCAGTACCGAAACTGTTAGAAAAAGACTTAAGGAGGATAATTTAACACCCCATATTCTTGCTCGTGGTCCTGCATTGACTGCAGAACACCGCAGAGCCCGATTAGAATTTGCTAGAGAGCACATAAATTGGCAAAGAGGGGATTGGGAGTCTGTTCTTTTTACGGATGAGTCAAAATTTTGCCTTTACAATTACGATAGGCGTGTTCGTGTGTAACGTAGACCAAATGAGCGGTACGCACAGTGTAACATTCAGAATACTACATTGTTTGGTGGAGGCTCAGTAATGGTTTGGGGTGGTATTTCATTACAAGCTCGCACGGAGTTAGTGGTTGTAAATAATGGCTCTATAAATGCGGACCGTTACGTAACAGAGCATGTCGTACCATATGCCCCTTATATTGGTCCAAATTTTGTGTTAATGCAAGATAACGCAAAACCCCACACTGCCCGAATTGTTAAAGATCACTTGAATGAGGCAGAAATCAATGTTTTGGATTGGCCAGCTCAAAGCTCTGACCTGATCCTATTGAACATGTTTGGGACATTCTCGGGAAACGTTTAAAAAATCTTCCACATCCTCCTGTCCATCTTCAAGAGGTAGGTCCTCAACTAAATGAAATTTGGAATAACTTAAATCAAGAAGACATAAGTTCGTTAATTTTGAGTATGGAACGAAGATGTGCAGCGGTTATTCAAAGTAGAGGTAGAAATACGCGATATTAAGATGTTTTCTGTAATTTTTATAACGGCGTAACTTTAATAAAATTTTGTTTTCGGTTTGTTTTTCTATATTTGAACACATTAGATATTAATTTACTTTAAACAAATGTTTTTGTTAAATTTTTATTAATTTTGTACCAATTAGTCGAATACATGTTTCAATTTTCAAAAAAATTCAAGTGGTACGTTAATTTATTGGAGCAATGTATAAATCGTTTAAAAATAAAGATTTTTTTTAGAACTATCTTACTAAAAATATATTTAAATTAGTTACTTTAGTATTTACCTATCAAAGTACAATATTTGTAAAAATTAGAATTTCAGTTAAATCTGTTAAACCAAAGACTAAACTAGATCTGTTAAAGTAATAATTCTTCTGAATCTATCAAACCTAAAATTGTATATAAACACCCCTAATTTACAACAATAATTCTAAATCTGTTAAAGTAAAAACTAGACTTTTTTAGATTAAACTAAAATACTATTAAAATTTGTTAATTAAACGTAATCTAGATTTTGAAAAATAAAACTTTTTTAGAACTTCTTTACTACAAATCAATATATTTAAACCGATTAGTTTAGTATCAATCTAGATCTTTCAAAGAACAAAATTTGTAAAAATTAGAATTTCTGTTGAATCTTGTCAAGCTAGAGATTAAGCTAGATTTGTTAATGTAATAATTTTGCTAAACTTATCAAACTAAAAATTGTATATATTGTTATTAATATTTCTTAAAATTTTTGTCAAAAATCTAGGTCTGTTAAACTAGAAAACTACAGATTTTTTAGATCAAACTAAAATAGTATCTGAATTATTTAATCAAACATAATACGAGTATAAGTTTTTAAAAATAAAGACTCTTCTTAAACTTCCTTACTAAAAAATATTCAGATCAGTTAGTTTAGTTTTAATCTACATCTATAAAAGTATAAAAATTGTAATTTCTGTTAAATTTGTTATGCCAGAGACTAAGCTAAATCATGTTGAATCTGCAATATTGCTACTCACATTTCTAAAATTACTATCTGTTAAACTAAAAAAAGGTAGTAGCATTTTTACTACTCAGTAGTATACACAATTGTCAAACTTACTACTCACTGAAATAAGTAGTAGCACCTTTACTAGTCAGTGCTGAAAAACAACTACCACACTTACTACTCACTGAAATAAGTTTTTTTTTTTAATAAAGTTTGTCTGAAATCTGTTTGAAAATGCTGAATATTGAAAGCCTGATAGAGCAGTTTTTTTGCTGATCTACTGAAAACAAAGTATGTCACTGTCAAAAGCTCACTTTTCAATGAAACTCAACCCTCGCCAGCTTGATATTCGTCCATTGAGTCTCTCTGAGACTAGAAACCCAACTCGTTCCCCATTGAATCATCCCAATTGAGGTTCCATAACTAATTGAACGTCCGTATTGAGAAATCAAATTACAAACAACACAAAATCTATGTGTAATCTTAAATAAAAAATTGCTTGAGTTAGACGATCAGGTGATTTAAGAGGTATTGCTAAACAATAGGTATTGTTTGTAACAGGTAGTTGTAATTTAGGAAGAATGTGAATAAGAAGAGTTTTACTAAGAGAGAGGAAATAAATTGGTTAGATCGATTGAAGACATCTGTTTCGAATCGCATTGTTTAAATCACCTTTTTACTTAACGAAATTGTCGAAAATAAATATTTACCGGTCTTTTGTTTGGTTGGATAAATGTTTAACAACGTATTAGAACAAACTTTGTGCTTTTGTAATAAAGGAAGTGTGAAGTTTTAAGCAGATGTGGGAATTAAATACGAGTTTATTGAAAGTTGTAGTAAGATAAAAGCGACAGGAAGTCACAAGTTTAATTAGGATTAAGATAATTTAGCACAAAGTTTTAGAGAAAAAAATACCTAGTGTGTTAATAAAAGGATCATTAAATGGAGAAATTTCATGGAATTTAGAATATTTTCGTATATAGACCAAATTCCACCCCTGTTAGCATTAGTTCCGACTCGCCCCTATTCAAGCAGTCAAGCCCATGTTTAATTACTGTCGTTTCTAAGACAGTTTATTATCCATCTTAGAGAAGGCAAGGTAATGACTCCATATACCTAGAAAATGTCACAATAATAACAAATTTAATTTTTTTTTTAAACGCGTTATTCTTAAGATTATGTTCAAGAAGTTTCCGACATCTAATTTCAATAAAAACAACCACATTTCTCAACGTTTTCTTTCTTTTATTTTTACTGCTTGACATCATTATGCCGGTCTTTTACGTCACGGCTACAGAATTAATGTCCTGCAGAGACTTTGTCGAGCTCTTTATCTCGCTGCTAGTAATTGTCGCTTGTCAATTTCAAAACCGGAAAATATAACAAAAATTCGAAATGGGAATAGTTAGTGACTTTATTATGTGATATTTATTAATTTTTACAAATCTTTACACTAAAAAACCCTTGACGATATAATTTTAAAAAAGTAACATAATTACAACTCAAAAAAATTACTTTATAAATAGTTTGTAAACTATAATAACAGGCGTTTTAAGTTGTATTTTAATTTATCTCAAAAAGTCCAAATTTTTTTAATTTGACAGATAAGAATTTTAGAAATGTGGGTAACAATATCGCAGATACGAGAATATCACAATTTTTAGTTTGCTAGATCTAGCTTAGTCTCTAGCGTAACAGATTTAATCGAAATTAGATTTAAATTAAAACTAAACTAACTAATCTAAATATTTTTAGTAAGGTAGTTCTAAAAGAATCTTTATTTTTAAAAATTTATACTGTGACGTTTATTATATGTGGGTTTCTGATTTAAAGAGCTGGAGATAATTTCTCGGCAAGTTTATTTACAAATCAAATTAATTACAACTAATTAACACAGCTAATATTCTAAATCACTAACGGAACACAAAACACTTTAATTTATCGCTTTCTAAATTCGCTGGATATCGCCGGAGTTCGCCTTTATGTCGCTCTCCCAAAACCAGACTGACTGACTGACTCGCTGTCTCGCATATATATAGGGGTATGGACTCTTTCCAGAACTTTCGAGTATTTTCTCGCGTTTCTCCTGAATTATTTCAATTCGGCAAGATGATTGGAATTCAATCACAATAGCGACAAACAATGCCGACGTAAACAAGAATAAATAAACCCATTCAAAACGTAAATAATACTCGAAGTTCTATTCAGTTCCTAGAAGTGAGCGGTCCACAACACAATACTCGATACTCTGATTCACCGCTTCTTAGAATTGAGTCGTTCGCGTCACACTACCCCCCTCTTAAGAATTGTTCGTCTCGAACAATCATTCATCGTCATTTGAACCCGTATAGGAGGCTAAACGGTCTAAATGCACTACCTTCATCTTAGCCCTGGGGTTCTTTTGGATTCTATACACCACGTCGTTAAGTCGGGTCAGTACGGTATAAGGGCCTTCCCATTTCGGCTGAAGCTTCGGACATCGCCCTTTCTTCCGTTGAGGGTTAAATAGCCAGACCAAATCTCCCTCTTGAAACCCTACCGAATTCGCCCTCAAATCGTACCGCGTCTTCATCCTGTCACTGGCAATCTCAATTCGGTCTCGAGCCAAGTCGTGGATATGGGACATCGTCTCTTGAAGCTCTTCTACATAGCTTCTAACTTCCTTGGGTTCTTGAGTGGGTGTCCCAAACACAAGGTCACAAGGCAAGCGGAGTTCCCGTCCAAACAAAATCTTGGCTGGAGTTTGATTTGTAGTTTCATGGATCGCCGCTCTGTAAGCCAACAAAAACAACGGTAAATGGCGATCCCAATCTCTTTGATGGGCCTCTACAACTTTCGATAGGTGCTCTTCCATGGTGCTGTTAAAGCGCTCGACCATTCCGTCGGACTGAGGATGCAGCGGTGTAGTCCTGGTTTTCCGAATACCCAAGAGATCACAAATTCCTTGGAAAACCCCTGACTCAAAGTTTCGCCCTTGGTCCGAATGCATTTCCATGGGAAGCCCATAACGAGAAATCCAATTATCCACCAAAGCACGAGACACAGTAATAGCTTCTTGGTTTGGTAACGCGTATGCCTCAGGCCATTTACTGAAATAGTCGGCAACAACCATAATGTATTTGTTGCCCGAGTCGGTGACTGGAAATGGACCCGCAATATCAAACGCAATCCTCTCAAACGGAGCCCCAACGTTGTATTGCTTCATGGCTCCCCGGCTACGAGTTTTCGGGCCTTTACTCGCAGCACATGTTGTACATTTCCGGCACCAATTAGCGACATCTTCTCGGCTATTGACCCAATAAAAGCGTTCGCGAACCTTCCCCAAGGTTTTGTTGACGCCGAAGTGAGCTCCAGATCTTCCATCATGGATTTCCCTTAAGACTTCCTTTACACGACTCTTCGGTAGGACTAGCTGCATTGTTACCGTCTTTCCATCCGCGCTTTCCCAAGCCCTTTTGAGCAGCCCATTTTCGACTTTCAGGGAGTCCCATTGTGCCCACAACGCCTTCAGAGCAGGACTCTTATTTGAAATGTCATGCCATTGCGGTCTTACATTTCCGTTCTCCTTACTTTGTAAAATCGGTCCGATCTCATCGTCTTGCAGTTGCTCTGTTCTTATTTCTTCAGCTGTCCATCCGTCAGTAGGTTGCAAAACTAGCCTTCTAAGGTTGCACAGGTGGTCAGCTTGTTCTCGTTGGCTACAATGTTTGCAGTCGGCTCTGCACGGTCTTCTGGACAAGGCGTCTGCATTTTGATGAGACCTTCCCGAGCGATGCTTGATTTCAAAATCATACTGCTGAAGTCTCTCAATCCATCTCGCTGTTTGACCTTCAGCATTCTTCAAATTTAACAGCCACTTTAAAGCGGCATGATCTGTCCTTATTGTAAAATGTTGGCCGTATAAATATTTGTGGAAATGGCTTACCGCGTTCACGATAGCCAACAGTTCTCTTCGGGTGACACAGTAATTCCTTTCAGGTTTAGAAAGAACCTTACTATAATATTCGATAACCCTCTCTTCGCCATCCTGTACTTGAGTTAATACTGCGCCAACTCCATTATTACTGGCGTCCGTATCTAAAATAAACTGACCTTTTGCCCTTGGGTAAGCAAGTATTGGTCCCGTACAGAGTGTAACTTTTAATGTTTTGAAGGCCGATTCACACTCTTTGTCCCAAATAAAAGGCGTCTTCTTTTCGGTCAGTTTATGAAGAGGTTTGGCAATATCGGCGAATCCTTTGACAAAACGGCGATAGTAGGTGCAAAGACCCAAAAAGCTTCGTAGTTGGTGCTTATCATTAGGTCGGGGCCATTCCCGTACGGCTGCAGTCTTCTCAGGGTCAGTTTGTATCCCATTCGATGAAACAACGTGTCCCAAAAACTTGACTTTTCTTTGGAAAAGGCAACACTTTTTAGGGTTAAGTTGAAGACGAGCGTTTCGCAATCGGCTGAAAATTTCTTGCAGGTTACTTTGATGTTCTTCGAAAGTTTTCCCAATAACCATCACATCATCAAGGTACACAAGGCAAGTTCTCCAAGTCAACCCTCGAAGGACAAGTTCCATTAGCCGCTCGAACGTAGCTGGCGCATTACAAAGTCCAAAAGGCATAACATTAAACTGGTAGAGCCCAGTTCCAGTCGAGAAGGCAGTTTTCTCCTTATCCTCAGGGTGAATTCCAACCTGCCAATACCCACTCTTCAAGTCTAAAGTAGAAAACCATTGGGAACCAGCTAACATGCTCAGTGTATCGTCGATGCGTGGAAGTGGGTAACTATCTTTCTTCGTTACTTCGTTGAGCCGTCTATAGTCAACGCAGAAACGAGTTGACCCATCTTTCTTTGTTACTAGTACAACTGGTGAAGACCAGGGACTTGACGAATCTTCAATGACGCCATCTTCTTTCATTTTTTCGATCATTCGAGCCACTTCTTCCTGTTTCGCAAAGGGGAGTCTTCTCGGGGGCTGACGAATAGGTTGTACTGATCCCGTATTAATTCGATGCTGTACCAAATTAGTTCTTCCCGTAATCTTGTCCCCTATTGCAAAAATGTCTTGTTCCTTTCGAATAAAAGCAGTGGCTGCTTTCCTCTGATCTTCTGATAAGTGTTGCCATTCTTCCAGAAAATAATTTTCCAATTCCGGGTTATTTTTACCTTCTCCTTCCTGGTAACTCTTGTTGTCCTTTTCTTCACAACGAACAACTCGTAATGCAGGCTGAAAGAAGCCAATCTGTTCCCCTTTCTGCAACGTAACTCGATTTTCGCTGAGATTGGCTATGCGAATAGGAATCTTTCCACCAGCCTCATCGAGTGCTCTAGCTACCAAGATCTGTTTATTGTGTGTCGCATTCGTGAATTTCGTCATGTCCGGTTCAACAACTCCCGTTCGGTATCCCCCAGGATCTTTTTCCAACTCTGCCAGCACAATTTTCTCAGAATTGCCGGGGACACGAACTGATTCTGAGACGATGATGTTTACATGGTCAGATGAAGCGGTCGCAGAATGTAACAAGATTTCTTCGTTTCCCATTTGTAACATCCTGTTCTTAATATCCAGCACAAATCCATATTTGTCCATAATGTCCAAACCCAAGATCACTTCATCAACTATCTCAGCTACAACCATTCGGTGTACAATATTGAATGGTCCTATCTCAAGTTTGACATTAGCTTCTCCATGTACTTGTGCTGTTTCACCAGTAGCGGTTTTCAAAACGAAGTTACATCTTGTCATGTAGATATTTTGAGATGTTTCCAGCATGTCCCGTCTCACTAGAGAAAGTGTTGCTCCCGTGTCAACCGTCATCTTGGTGTCTCGACCGTTGATTCGTCCATCCAGCAACAGACTATCATTTCCTTTTCCTAGCTGCGAGACGGAGATGATCCTAGGGGCTTTGGGCGTATCAGCTAGCACACGCCCCAAAGTGCTAGCTGAAATTAGTTTTCCTGATGCCGGGAAATTGAGGGGCCTGTGACATCTTCCTGACCCCTCCTTACATCCTCAGACCTTCCCCGTTGGCGGCAATCCCTTCTTATATGGCCTATCTTACCACAACCATAACACTTAGGCCGTCCTCCAGTGCGTGCTGGTGTCTGCTGCATCTTTTCCAACATACTCTTCAGTTCTTCGCAGCAGCAATTATTTGTTGGAGTTTCCTCTGCGGACATCAATCGCACGCGTTGAGCTGGTCGTCGTGAAAAGTCTTCATTTGCCGCCTCATATTCTAACGCGTCGATAAGCGCGTCAGCACAGGTTTTATATCTATGTAGACGTAGATAACGTCGTAAATCGCCATCTCTTAAACCATCAATAAATGCGCTGGCTTCCATCTCATGGCGAAGGTCTGCAGGTGCGGAAGGATAACCTAAATTAACCAATCTTTCTATTTCCGCGGCATATTCTTGCAAACTTTCGTTGCTTTTCTGATGTCGGGACTTAAGCATCATTTGGTATACTCTGTCCATGTGCTGGTCTCCGTAGCGCAATTCCAAGGCGTTGACCACTGCGTGATAGTTTTTCTGATCACGATCAGATACATTCTGAAGCAGCTGGAGAGCTGGTCCTCGCAGTGCTAACACCAGAGCTGTGGCTTTTTCTTCATCATTCCAGCAATTTATCTCCGCCGCTGCTTCAAACTGCCTCCTATACATTGACCACGAAGACTGACCATCGAAAGTTGGGGGTTTTACTCGTTGCGATGTTACTTCGCTTCCTAAAATTTGTCCTGTTCCAAGTTTCTTCATTTTACTTTCCAATTCTAAAACTTTCTTTTCTAATTCTTCCCTAACTTCTTTTATCTCTTCTTTTACTTCTTCTTTTACTTCGAAAACTTTTTCCTCAAATTCCTTTTTTACTTCTTCGACATCTTTCTTAAGAGCATCTTGTAAGGTATCGAATTTTTCGAAAATTCTTTCTTGCTCTTCCATTCGACGTTTTTCTTCTTCTTCTTTTTCTTGCAGTCGTCGTTTTTCTTCTTCTTCTTTTTCTTGCATTCTTCGTTTTTCTTGATCTTCCAGAAATTTCTTCTGTTCTTCTTTATCTTCCAAGCGTTGTTTTTCTAGTTTCTCGAAGAATACACGAAGTTGTTCCTCCATGGTTCTTGTCTGACTTCTTGTTGTTCTTCCAGAAGGTTCCAGAGACATAAACTTTTCTTTGTCCACCAAGCTTCTTTAAATCCCACTCCTGACACCAGTGTGACGTTTATTATATGTGGGTTTCTGATTTAAAGAGCTGGAGATAATTTCTCGGCAAGTTTATTTACAAATCAAATTAATTACAACTAATTAACACAGCTAATATTCTAAATCACTAACGGAACACAAAACACTTTAATTTATCGCTTTCTAAATTCGCTGGATATCGCCGGAGTTTGCCTTTATGTCGCTCTCCCAAAACCAGACTGACTGACTGACTCGCTGTCTCGCATATATATAGGGGTATGGACTCTTTCCAGAACTTTCGAGTATTTTCTCGCGTTTCTCCTGAATTATTTCAATTCGGCAAGATGATTGGAATTCAATCACAATAGCGACAAACAATGCCGACGTAAACAAGAATAAATAAACCCATTCAAAACGTAAATAATACTCGAAGTTCTATTCAGTTCCTAGAAGTGAGCGGTCCACAACACAATACTCGATACTCTGATTCACCGCTTCTTAGAATTGAGTCGTTCGCGTCACAATACTTAATTGTGTCTGATTAACAGATCTAGATGCTATTTTAGTTTGATCTAAAAAATAAGTCGTCTTCTAATTTAACAAATCTAGAATTTGATAATTTTAGATTTAGATTAAAACTAAACTAACTGACATAAATATTTTTAGTAAGTTAGTTCTAGAAGAGTCTTTATTTTTAAAAATCTATAATTGTATTGTGTTTAATTAACAGATCTAGATGCTATTTTAGTTTGATCTAATAAGTATGTTGTCTTCTAGTTTAACAGATCTAGAATTTGATAATTTTAATTCTAAATTAAAAATAAACTAACTGATCTAAATATTTTTTAATAAGGTAGTTCTAGATAAATTTTTATTTTTAAAAATTTATACTCGTAATATGTTTGATTAACAGATTTAGATGCTATTTTATTTTAATCTAAAAAAGTCTAAAGTTTCCTAGTTTAACAGATCTAAAATTTGATAAAATTTTTAAAATGTTGGTAACAATACTTTGCTCTAGATTTAGCTTAGCCTCTAGATTAACAGATTTAACCAGAATTTTTATTTTTACAACTTATTTATTTTGATAGATTTCGATTTGAGACTAACCCGTTCAAATATATATTTAGTAAAGTAGTTCTAAAAGAGTTTTATTTTTAAAGATCTAGATTATGTTTAATTAGCAGACTTAGATACTACTTAAAGTCAATTTTTGACAGTGATGATATACTTTGTTTTTAGTGTATCAGCAAAAAAACTGCTCTATTCAGCAGGCTTTCAATATTTAGCATTTTTAAACAATTTCAAACAAACTTAATTAAGAAAAAAATATTTCATTGAGTAGTAAGTGTAGCAGTTGTTTTTCAGCATTGAGTAGTAAAGGTGCTGAGCAGTAAAGAGCAGAAAAAATGTTACTACTGTTTTTTAGTTTAACTTTATTAAATAAAAATATTTAAGTCAGTAGTAAGCGTGGCAATTGCCTTGACTATTAAGTAGTAAAGATGCTACTACCTTTACTACTCTGATTTCAGTAAGTAGTAAATGTGACAATTGTGTTTACTACTGAGTAGTATAGAAGCTACTATTTTTAATATTTTAAATCTAATAGCACATAATTTACAAATTTTATTTTTTTTGTTTTGTAGTAATTGATATGTAGATAAAATTGCTGTAATTTTATTTTTTAAAAAATTTATTTGAATGTATTAACTGCTGCAGTTTATCTTCCAGCACAAAGTAAAAATGCAATTTTACTGTTTTTATTTTAGCGAATAGTAGGTGTAACAGTTGTTTTTACTACTAAATAGTAAAGGTGTTCTGCATTTACTACTTTAATTTTAGTGAGCAGTAAATGTGACAGTTGTTTTTACTACTAAGTAGTAAAAGTGCTATTACCTTTATTACCTACTTAAAATTGAATAGTAAATAGTTTAAAAACTTTGTGTTTTTTATTGTTTTTTTTAGTAATTTTTAAATAAATAAAATTGCTGTTAATTAAACATACTTTAGCCAAAATGCAAATAAACAATTTAAGTTAAATAAATGTAAGTGTAAGGGTGTCAATTACCTTTTTTACTTCTGTCATCATTACTACTTTAAAACAAAATTAATTACTAATTTTATTTGTTTTTTTGTGACAGATGTAGAAACTTTTGTTTAGCTGTAAATTAGATTAGATTTAGTTGGTTCGGAACGCTCTAGTTACCTTAGCGCTAATGACACGATCAAGTTACTAGTCGAGCCGCCCCCAACCGGTCTCAATTTACTTGATAGAATCTTCCGCATGTGATAACATCAGTCGGTGATGGCGGTTGCGGCTTATTACGACAAAGCGAACCTCCAGGTAAAGTGATACGATGCAGAAAATACCTCTTTTTTTTTCCTCGCTCACGCAAAGAAAAATATTTTACCAACCGCTGATTGCCAGATTCGGGAAGTAAACAGTTTGCAAATTTGATTGCAACTGTATATTGATTTTTGTGTTGTCAATAATAATGGAAACAAGAATTTTCGCTAGGTAGAAACGGTAATTAGTGTAAATTTTGCGGTCGGAGCTCATCATACTAGCAAATTAGAAAGTTTGTTATCTCGGAAGGTATTTTTCCTTCTGACGTGCAACTAACTAAATATGATGTGTAGTTTGCATTTAGATGAAATAAGTTAACTAAATAAAACGAGAATTTTGTGATAACAAAATGTTAATTTGCTGTAATAGAGATAAGAAAAAAAATTCTTGACTTTAGTTTGAAAATAATGTCAGAACTCAGCAGATGTACGTTTTAAAGTTTATGTCAATTGTCTGAAACTTTGGTCCAAGTGTGAGACCATTAAATGGTCTTAATGGACGACAATCGTCTCACACTCAACTTAATCTCAATGAACAAAAATTTGTTTTGTTGAAATGATTCGCAAGGGCCATTTTATCTAAAATTGCTTTTTAGGGTTAAAACACCCCCAAATCGCTTATATTATCTAATAAATTTCGATTCTAACTATGCGAAAGTCTGTACGAATGTAATAACGAAGGATTTTCTCCTAGCGAAAATTTTCACATAAACCAAATGAAGAAGAGGAGAAGCGCAAATGTAATCTTGCTCCAGCAAAAATGTGGCTTCTAATAACTCTCGAGCTTCGTTATTAAAAATTTATACATGAGTATTTTCGGGTATTTAATATTTATTTACATTTTAAAAAGCTTGCTACGAAGTTGTCTTTATAATTTAATTTGTTTTTAACAAAAATCAATAATCTAACCACAAAAACACAAATCTTGTTAGAAACTTACAGTTTATTTACAATACGGTCAACTTATTATGAAATGTTATTGTACCAACATCACTATTTACCGACTTTTGTTTGCTGTTGTACTTGGGTGCATACGCTGTTTACCCTGTCAAGTTGCTAACGTGTATATCTAATTAATTATTTGTGGAATCAGCTCTGCATTCTGTTGCAAATACGAGTGAAAAATATAAAAAATAGTAAATATAGCACATTTAAATAGTAAGTGTTGCATTTTTATCCGAGTAGTAAGTCTGGCAGTCTCTTTTACTACTCACAATATTTTAAAATAGTTATTGTGGCATTTTTACTCTACCTTTCAGTAGTAAGTGTGGTAGATTTTATTACTAATCACAATTTTTTAAAGTAGTAATTGTGGCACTTTTGAGTAGTAAACATTGCATTTTTATTTGAGTAGTAATTGTAGCAGCTCTTTTTTCTACTCACACTATTTTAAGGTAGTAATTGTAGCAATTCTGAGTAGTAAACGTTGCATTTTTTTCTTTTTACAACTCCCTAAACTAGTAATTGTGGCAATTTTAAGTAGTAAATGTTGCATTTTTGTTTGAGTAGTAAGTGTAGCAGCTCTCTTTACTACTCACATGATTTTAAAATGGTAATTGTGGCAATTCTGAGTGTAGCAGCTCTGTTTACTACTCATTTTATTTTAAAGTAGAAATTAAGGCAATTTTAAGTAGTAAACGTTGCGTTTTTGTTTGAGTAGTAATTGTAGTAACTCTCTTTAATACTTACACTATTTTAAAAATGTAATTGTAGCGATTCTGAATGTAGCAGCTTTGTTACTACTCACTTTATATTAAAGTAGTAATTGAGATAATTCTGAGTAGTAACTGTTGCATTTTTATTTGAGTAGTAATTGTAGCAGCTCCCTTTACTACTTACACTATTTTATAGAAGTAATTGTGGCAATTCTGAGTGTAGCAGCTTGTTTACTACTCATTTTATTTTAAAGTAGTATTTGAAGCAATTATAAGTAGTAAACATTGCATTTTTATTTGAGTAATAATTGTAGCAGCTCTCTTTCCTACTCACACTATTTTAAAGTAGTAATTGTGGCAATTCTAAGTAGTAAATGTTGCATTTTTATTTGAGTAGTAAGTGTAGCAGCTCTCTTTACTACTCACATGATTTTAAAGTCGTAATTGTGGCAATTTTGAGTGTAGCAGCTCTGTTTACTACTCATTTTATTTTAAAGTAGTAATTAAGGCAATTCTAAGTAGTTAACGTTGCGTTTTTGTTTGAGTAATAATTGTAGCAACTCTCTTTAATACTTACACTATTTTAAAAATGTAATTGTAACGATTCTAAATGTAGCAGCTTTGTTACTACTCACTTTATTTTAAAGTAGTAATTGAAATAATTCTGAGTAGTAACTGTTGCATTTTTATTTGAGTAGTAATTGTAGCAGCTCCCTTTACTACTTGCACTATTTTATAGAAGAAATTGTGGCAATTTTGAGTGTAGCAGCTTTGTTTACTACTCACTTTATTTTAAAGTAGTATTTGAAGCAATTATAAGTAGTAAACATTGCATTTTTATTTGAGTAATAATTGTAGCAGCTCTCTTTCCTACTCACACTATTTTAAAGTAGTAATTGTGGCAATTCTAAGTAGTAAATGTTGCATTTTTATTTGAGTAGTAAGTGTAGCAGCTCTCTTTACTACTCACATGATTTTAAAGTCGTAATTGTAGCAATTTTGAATGTAGCAGCTCTGTTTACTACTCATTTTATTTTAAAGTAGTAATTAAGGCAATTCTAAGTAGTTAACGTTGCGTTTTTATTTGAGTAGTAATTGTAGCAACTCTCTTTAATATTTACACTATTTTAAAAAAGTATTTGTAGCAATTCTGAATGTAGGAGTTTTGTTTACTACTCACTTTATTTTAAAGTAGTAATTGAGGTAATTCTGAGTAGTAACTGTTGCATTTTTATTTGATTAGTAAATGTAGCAGCTTTCTCTACTACTCATACTATTTTAAACTAGTAATTGTGGCAATTCTAAGTAGTAAATGTTGCATTTTTATTTAAGTAGTAAGTGTAGCAACTCTCTTTATTACTCACATAATTTTAAAGTAGTATTTGTGGCAATTCTGAACAGCTCCGTTTACTACTAACTTTATTTTAAAGTAGTAATTAAAGCAGTTTTAAGTAGTAAACGTTGCGTTTTTAATTGAGTAAAAAATGTAGCAACTTTTTTATTATTCACAATATTTTCGAGTAGTAATTGTGGCAATTTTAAATAGTAATCGTTGCATTTTTATTTGAGTAGTAATTGTAGCAGCTCTCTTTACTACTTACATTATTTTATAGAAGTAATTGTGGCAATTCTGAGTGTAGCAGCTTTGTTTACTACTCACTTTATTTTAAAGTAGTAATTGGGGTAATTCTGAGTAGTAGCTGTTACATTTTTATTTGAGTAGTAAGTGTAGCAGCTCTCTTTCCTACTCAACTTTATTTTAAAGTAGTAATTGTGGCAATTCTAGGTAGTAAACGTTGCATTTTATTTGAGTAGTAAGTGTAGCTCCATTTTTATTACTCACACTATTTTAAAGTAGTAATAAGTCATTTTTATTTTTACCTCTGAGTAGTAAGTGTGGCAGTCTCCCTTACTACTTGCAATAATTTATTTTAAAATTTGTAAGAGAGTTAGTCAAGTGTGTTGAAGTTCGACAGTAAAAAATATCGTTTTAAAGTTTTTAAAAAACTTTAATTAGTTTTGATCGAATTTTATTATGAATTAATCAAGTTGCAAGAGGCAGCAGAAAAGTTAGATTTATCTTTTGATTAGAATTGATCGTTTTCGTTGTTCATGTGTTATTTTTATCGTTGTCGCTAGCTTCTGTTTACATTTCTCTTGAATGTTCTCTCCTTTACAAAACATTTACTCTTTGAAAAATATTGAAAAATATTCACGTAGCTCCTTCACCGCTTTGCATATAATATCAGCACAAAGGCGCTAAAACTGTTAAAGTTATATTTCGTTGCTCTTCTACCATACAATTTAAACTTGAACACACGTCTGACAAGGATAAATTAAACGGGAGGCAGGGCACAATCTGAACCATCTTAGTTTTCTTAAGTGAGAACGCGACAAGACGTTCGCCGCACTCTGACAAAATTAACAATTCAACACGACATACGCCACTCTGCATAAGATCACTCTTATTAAAACCACCAAAAAATTATAATTAAAATTTTGATTTGTCTTATGTTGAAGAGAAAATCTGATTAAAAGATAATCGAGACGATAAATCAACCTTATTCAATTTACGATCAACTAAATCACCCCGGAAACGGATGATATCCCTTCCGGAAGACTCAACGCACATATTTCATTGAGATATTTACCAAGAAACAAGATTTGAGCATTTTCTGAGTAGGAAATGTAGGACAATTGCTTGTGGAAGTTGAGTAGCGCATTACCCAAAAAAATGTTAGTTCTTTGAGAATTTTACGATTACTTGAAAGCTTTTTACCTAAATTATTATTTACTTAACTATGACTATAATCTACCTCATAGAAGATTTAATGTTTATATTTAAAAAAATATATTTAATAATTTTTTTGAGTAGTAAAGATGATCACTGGAGAAGTGGGAGCAAAATTGCACATTTACTTCTAAAAAAAATGTTAGTTTTTTAAAAGGTATACAGTTTTTTTAAATCTTTGAGCTTAAATTTATTTATTCACACTGTTTACACTTCACTATCAGTTTTGTCTAGTTGTTACTTCTAAACTGAACTGCCTGTTTAGACTCACACTTTATATAATAGTTAGTTTACCTTCTAGAATTATCTAGAAATATGTCTTTTCAAAATGTTCTCGAAGTATGACGCGTCATCTATTTCTTTTGCAAATTTTTAATAGTTAATTGTTATAATGCTTGCTTTAACTGATAAATTAAAAAACACTGTTTTGTTTATGTCTTAACTGTTAATTATAAGTTAAAACAATGACTAAAATGTATCTAATAATAAAAATTTTATTAACTGCTACAAATAATTTTACAGTTTGCTAACTGTTAAGTTTAACGGTTAAAATTGCGTTTATATACAACTAGTTAAAGTTGTAGTTATAATACAACATTAATTAACTATTAACTAACAACTAAATAATTTTGAATTTGGCGAATTATAATACTTAACTAACCAAATGTTAAAATAATTGTTATAATCACAATAACATTTAATTAACTGTTAACTCTATTTTATTTCAATAGTTTTTTTGAGTTATTTTAAAATATATTTTTAATAGTTAAATGCTAAATTAGATAAATTTGAATAACTGTTTTTATTAAAATTTTATCTCTTTTTGTTAAAATTAACTGTTAATAATAAAATTTAAATATAACTATTAACTGTGAGTAATTTAATTTTTACTGTTTTTCTTTTTGTTTACTTTAAAAATTAACTTACGCAACTTAACTAAAACACAAAAATACTTTAAAAACAAATTTCTGTAAATATTAGTTAAAAAATTGTTAATTTAACGGTTAAAATTGTGTTTGTGACTAGTTAACGTTGTGGTTAAAACATAATTGTCAATTCATTATTTACAACTAACAACACCTTAAACAACTAACTAATTCTAAATTTTGCTAATTTTTGTACTAACCAAACTTTAAAATTATTGTTATAATTGCAATAATGTTTAATTAACTGTTAATTCTAATTTATTTTATTTTATTAGTTTTTTTAAAAGTAACTTGAACTATGATTTTATAGTTAAATACTAGATTAGTTAAAAATTAATAATTGCTTCTACTAACACCTTATTTTATTGAAATTAACTGTTAACAATAAACTTTTAGTATAACTTGTAACAGTGGATGATTTAATTTTAACTGCTTTTCTTTTGTTAACTTTAGTAATTAACTTATTAAAATGAAATTTTACTGGAAAACATAAATACTTTAAAAACAAATTTCTATAACTATTAATTACAAAAATTGTTAGTTTAACAGTTAAAATTGTGTTTATGTGACTAGTTGACATTGTGTTTAGATCATAATAGTTAAATAACTATGTTCTAAATAATTAACTAAGTTTAAATGTTATTGTTCTAATGAGTCAAATGTTAATTTAAATTGTTATAGTTTTAACAGCTATAAGTGTTAATTAACTGTTAATTTTATAGTGTTATAAGATGTTTTTTTTAAATATAATAAACTTAACAAGTGGGTAAAAATTTAACTGTATTTTTGAGTTAATCAGTTGTGTTGTTTATATATTAAGTAAAAAAAAAAACAAGAAAGAAGAAGAATAAATATTTTAAGTTTTATTACTACCAGTAGTTAGCAGTTATTTTTAACATTAAATGTTAATAAGAGTATTAGTGTTTTTAATTTTTAAAATTAAAAATGCAGAATATAAATTGCTGCAAATTACTGATTAACTTATCTGCTATTTTTTTTGACATTAAAATGTTAGTTTTTAAAATGATAAACTTTAAAATGTTAACGTCTTGTTGTAACTGTTAAGAAAATGAACAACAGTTAAAACAACTTGTAATTTTTAATAGTTAACTGGTTATAAACGCAAAATTTGAGCATTTTCTGAGTGGAAAAAATGAACAATTGATTGTAGAAAAAAAAACACACTCAATCAAAATTTTTTTTACTTCTTTGAATGTCTTTGTTTTAGATTAATTTTCAGTAGACGTGACTACCACTTTTACTACTTAATAGTGGGTTAAAATTACTACACTTTCTACTCTTGTTAGTCACGAAAAAACATGTTGGTGAATAACAAAAAGCTAAAGTTTTCCGTCGGAAAATATTGACCGTCGTGTTTTTCTCGTGTTTGTGATTGGAACGTTAAAATCAGGCACAAAGCAATGCTTTAACTTTTATTACCACTTTACAACTTGTACACTAAATGCATTTCTTGAGTTAAGTAATTGATCAAAAATCCGGAATTCTCCGGTGTTTCCCTCGTCACTGAATCAACATTGATTAACAGCTGGGTGAGAAGGGTATTGTGAAGGATCAGGACAGATAAGCGTCTTATTTCCCATTTCTGGTAGTGAGAAACACGTATCGATCAAAATTTTTGTCGTATTGAAGGAAAAAAATCTCGGATAATTACACTTTGTGGACACAGTTTCTATCAGATAGGCCATTAAAGCTGTCCTGTATAGAAGCTTAATGAATTCATTGCTTGCTTTATGAAAGATGGGGGAAATTAGAGTGTGTGAAGTGGGTTGAGTGTACTCCCTTTCATAATATTTATACTATGTCTACATTAAAATTTTCGTGTTGACTCACTTCGTAATTCTCTTTTAAACAAAGCAATTTTTCTTTACGTTCAATTGAAATTAATGATATTCGAGGTCATTGTTAAAGGCGCAAACTTTTGCATTAGGACGATGCAAATCCATTTATTTGAAGAAGAAAAAAAAAAGAAAACTTTACGTTCTTTGTACGTGTTTAATAAAAGCAAAGGGAGAAACTTTGCCAACTCGCTCAAATAAATAAGAATGGACACTTTTATTTGGTCTTCTTTTCTTTTTATAGGCTAAGTTTATTCATGCGTTAGACTTATTGATGATTTTATTATTTTAATTCTAAAAGAGAAAAAAATACGTCTGATCGATGACCGTCTGTCAACATCATCTTGAAAGCATAAACCGTATTATTAATCCCTGCTGAGTTGATGGAGGTTGAACTTTACCACCGACGGTCGTTGAGCCGTCATAAAAGCAAGCCCACTTCACTGATTGGAGTGAACTTCGACGGGAAACTCGGATTTTCTTACTACCAGACTGTTTTTAACAGACATTATTTTTTTAACAAAAATAATTTTACGTATTTTAGTACTACAATAAGGAAAAACTGATTTAAAAACTTTAAAAGCTGAGATTTTATTATTTACCTAACAAATCAAGCAAACGCAAATAGTAAAGACGACAAGCACTCTTACTACTCTGAGTAGTAAAGACGATAAAAATTCTTACTACTTTGAATAGTTACTAAAAGAGTACAACCACTTTAACTACTCTAAATAGTAAACACGAGAACATCTATTAATACTGTAAGTTGTAACAACGACGACTACTTTTAATATTCACAGTAGTAAAAACAATAACTATTCTTACTATTTGGATGGTTACTATAAGATTAAGATTAACACTCTAACTACTCTGAGTAGTAAAAGCAATAAACACTATCATTATTTTGAGTAGTAAAAACAATAACCACTCTTAGTACTTTAATTAGTAAAAACTACAACTACTGTAACTACTCAGAGTAATAAAGACTATAACTATTCTTACTACTTCGAATAGTTACTAAAAGACTACAACCACTCTAACTACTCTGAGTAGTAAAAACAACGACCACTCTTAGTACTTTGAATAGTAAAAACTACAACTATTTTAACTACTCTAAGTAGTAAAGACGACAACAGTTATACTGTATTTATACTGTAAGTAGTAAAAACAATAACCATTCTTACTATTTGAAATAGCTACTAAAAGACTACAATTACTTTAACGACTCTGAGTAGTAGAAAGTACAATTATTCTTACTATTTTGAGTAATAAAAGCAACAAACATTTTTATTATTTTAAGTAGTAAAAACAATAACCATTCTTAGTACTTTAAATAGTAAAAACTACAACTACTCTAACTACTCAGAGTAGTAAAAACGGCAACAACTCTTAATACATGTAATAGTAAAGACGATGACGACCTTTTCTACTCAGAGTAGCAAAGACTATATTCTTACTACTTTGCATAGTTACTAAAAGACTACAACCACTCTAACTACACTGAGTAGTAAAAAAACGGCCATCTTTACTATTCTGAATAGTAAAAACGAAAAATGTGTCAAATAAGTACAACTTTAACTAACTAATAAAAGAGTGATTTAACTCTTAATTTAACTATTATTAATTTCTAAATTGTCAAGTAAAACAGCTAATGTTTGTAATTTCTTAAGTTAACCAGTAAATAAAGTAAAAAAATTGTTTTTAAAATTTACTAGGGCTAACAATTAAAGAAAATGCAAAAATAGTTAAAAAAGCAGTTATTTTAACTATTATCAGCCAACTGCCACCATTATTACTCTAAGTAATAAAGACAACTGCTATCTTTACTACTCTTTATATTTTTTTACCAAAAACAGCTAAAATAAAATTGCTCCGTATTGTTAATATTTTTTAACAATCTGTTAATACAGATTGTTAATAACTCCAATAAATTAACGCACCACTTAAATTTTTTTGAAAATTGAAACATGTATTCGGCCAATTGGTACAAAATTAAGAAAACTTTAACAAAAACATTTGTTTAAAGTAAATTAATATCTAATGTGTCCAAATATAGATAAACAAACCGAAAACAAAATTTTATTAAAGTTACAGAAAACATCTTAATATCGCGTATTTCCACCTCTACTTTGAATAACCGCTGCACATCTTCGTTCCATACTCAAAATTAACGAACTTATGTCTTCTTGATTTAAGTTATTCCAAATTTCATTTAGTTGAGGACCTACCTCTTGGAGATGGACAGGAGGATATGGAAGATTTTTTAAACCTTTCCCGAGAATGTCCCAAACATTCTCAATAGGATTCAGGTCAGGGCTTCAAGCTGGCCAATCCAAAACATTGATTTCTGCCTCATTCAAGTGATCTTTAACAATTCGGGCAGTGTGGGGTTTTGCGTTATCTTGCATTAACAAAAAATTTAGACCAATATAAGGGGCATATGGTACGACATGCTCTTCAAGAATGTCTGTTATGTAACGGTCTGCATTTATAGAGCCATTATTTACAACCACTAACTCCGTGCGAGCTTGTAAGGAAATACCACCCCAAACCATTATTGAGCCTCCACCAAACAATGTGGTATTCTGAATGTTACACTGTGCGTACCGTGCTGTGCTCATTTGGTCTACGATACACACAAACACGTCTATCGCAATTGTAAAGGCAAAATTTTGACTCATCCGTAAAAAGAACAGACTCCCAATCCTCTCTTTGCCAATTTATGTGCTCTCTAGCAAATTCTAATCGGGCTCTGCAATGTTCTGCAGTCAATGCAGGATCACGAGCAGGAATATGGGGTGTTAAATTATCCTCCTTAAGTCTTTTTCTAACAGTTTCGGTACTAATTTGAATTCCTTCTACGTCACGGAACTCAGTTTGTAGCTTCCTGGCGGTTACAAAGCGTTCCCTTAGCGCGGATATTCTTAAAAATCTATCCCGGATAGGAGTGGTTTTCCTTTTTCTTCCTTGCCCAGGTCTTCTGAGGTGACTTCCTGTCTCTCTGTACCTTTGTATCATACGCGAAACTAACGTATGAGATACACCAAACCTTTCACCAATTCTTCTGTAGCTCCATCCTTCCTGCAACAAAACCACAGCTTGGGCGCATTCTTCTCGACTCAAATTCCTCATAATGTTTTTATTATTGTTTCAAATGATAAAAACTATCCACAGAACGGCAAATTCAAATAACAATAAAACGAAATTACAAATTAACACAATTTAAAAATGAAAATTATATTAAAATTTCTGCTTAAAAAACTATTAAACTCAAATTTCTGACTTTAATGTCAAAAACTTTATTACAATGGGTAACTAGATTATAGCTTGATTAATAAACCTTCTCAACCAAAGTTGTTAAATGTACATAGTTTTAATTTTTTTACGTTATTTTCAAGTGGTTTTTAAAGTTAATTAATATTTGATTTAATAAATAAAACTAATAAATTATATTAAAGTTAATAACTATTTTAACTACAGTTTTATTATTTGTTACTATTAATTGTTAATAGAATGTTATTGTAATTGTTAAAAATAGTATTAAAAGTTAAAATAACTTTTTTTCGTTTATATATTGCATTTTCTTTTATTGTTAATTAAAGTTAGCTAAAGGTAAACTTTAAAAACACTAAATATTATTACGTTGCATAACTGTTTTCTGTTAATAAATAATAAAATTAAAGAAATTTTATTTTATACTGTTTTTTTTTCTTATTTTTTCTACTTAGAGTAGTAAAAACTACTGCCATCTTTATTACTCTAAGTACTAAGAACAACTGTAACTTTTACTATTCTGAGTAGTAGAAATAACTACTACTTTTACTACTATGAGTAGTAAAAACAACTGCCATTTCTACTACTTAATAGTAACAGAAAAATGCCACATTTCCTAGTTTAACAGATTTAAAAAAAAAACTAGGAATTGAAGAAAAGTAGTTAACAAAGTTAATTATTCTAATACAAATCTTGTATATCAATTACCCTAACAACCTAATTATTAAGTTTTTTTAGAGTCAAATTATTTTTGGGGCCACTTCCAAATACCTAATAAACCGCAAAGTGTTAATCACATTTCAATAATTAACCTAATCAGGATTCTAAAAGCTTTTGGTTAGTCTAACAACTACTATCTTTACTAATTTGAGTTGAAAAACAAGTGTTATCTTTATTTCTCTGAGTAGTAAAGGCAGCTGCCACCTTTACTACTCTAAGTAGTAAAAATAATTGCTACTTTTACTACCCAATAGTGAAAGAAAAATGCCACATTTATTACTTTAATATAATTAAAGACAAATAAAATAGAAATTTTTCTGAAAATCAGTAAACGAAGTTAATTATTCTAATACAAATCTCGTTTAGCAATTAACCTAACAACCTAATTATCAACTTTCCCTGGAGTTAAATCGTTTTTGAGGCCACTTCTAAATACCTAATGAACCGCAAAGTGTTAATCACATTTCAATAATTAACCTAATCAGGATTGTAACAAAACTTTTCGTTAATCTGGTATTTAGCTAGAAAATAAATGGCTACAACATTAGTTAAATTCATTTATACAAAATGGTGGTACAATGTGTCTTTGCCAAGCCAGTGCTTTTTATTACACACATAATTTACAAAAATGTGGGTTATATTTAGCTCAGTGGGATTATATTAAAGCTAGCTATTCGTTAAAAGAAGCAAAACAAGACGAAATTAAAAGCGAACTCTACTCTGAGAAGAGTTCTTTCGTTAGAGATATCCGACTTTCTTAATTATAAAGTTTAGAAAGAACATGTGTTGTCTACGTTTCCGGAGCCGAATCCGGTCACAACTCGACCCTCATCTACAACTTTCGCTCCGGAATTTTTCTTATAGAGACACACGTGATAAACACAATTTAAACACGTAATTAGAAATTAATCTCCCGCAAGGAATATTTAAAACGCTGTGAACATAATTAAGGTTTCGCTTCGAAAATAAATTGGTTTGAATTTTTTTTTTTTGATCTTCTTAAAGTCCACTCATAATTTTTTCATCTTTCCCATTTCTCGATTTTCCTTTTCATTTAAAACCCACCCACAATTGTGCTCCATCTTTCAGGTCAACACAAGCTCACTCCCTGGAAAAACACATCACAAGCTGATTTTCTATCCGATCCCTTCTAAAGCTGCTGAAAACCCCTTTTAATAACCTCCAGACCTCCAATTTTTAACTAGCCCAACCGATAAAATAAAAATGATACAGTAACCACACGCACAATGGAACGATCCACAGGGGATTGAACACGTGACAACACTGACACTGCCAAATTAAAATTAATGTCGACATGGGCGAGTAATTAATGCATTAACTTGGTGAAAAGAGAGATTTTTTCGTGAATATTTATACAGTTATTTTAAAAAAATTTAAAGTTATTCTAACGTAACTTACCTAATATAAAGTTATATTCATATATGGATGTAGTAACCTGTTTTCGCATAGAAATGTCTTTAAGTTTGGAACAGAGCCAACAGAAGCTTGACTCAATGCCAAACACGAAAATTACACAATTAGGATAATGTAAATCGGTTCATTAACTCGAATTTCGGCTCGACGGACATTAAAAAAATATTTTGGTTTAAATAATTGATTTTTAGAAGAGAATTATGCAATAACACGTGACGAGAGACTGAAAATTGTTTAAAAAAATAGCTGTTAATTAACTGTAAGAACAACAGAAAAATAAGGTTGGTTTCAATTTTTTTAATTAACTTAAATCTGGATGTAACTAACTCAAATAAGTAAGTTAATTAATTCATTTTCTCAACTATTTTAAATATTCGCTACATTAACTATCTAAAGACAAGCAATTTTATTTTATTAACTAAAGTTTAATGAAACCGTTCATGTATAAAAGGTCTACAAGTTATATCCTGAAAGTTATTTATAATTCAAGTGCTTCTTTAATCTGAAATTGTCTAAAAATAAAATTGGTTGATCCAGAGCATATTAATTCCGTATCGAAGCTTTTACCTTCATAAATGTTAAATTAGTTAAATTTATTTTTCTTTTAAGCTTGTTAAAATTTGACCTTGATTTCCAAGTTGTACAACAGCTTTGTATAAAATTTGTTTGTATTACAAATTTTTGGAATTTTGTCTCAGCTAGTTAATTACGTCGACAATTGTTAAATAAATCAGAAATTAGTGTTTCTAGTGTTTTTAGTTTATCAGTAAACAACTAAACATATTAACAATTACTTTAAACGTTATTACAATTTTTAACAGTTAAAATACCGTTAGCAATTAATATAAACAAAAATTCAACAAAATTAACAGTTTATAACAGCATAATAATGTTATTACTTTGACGTATGTATGTAGCGAATGTTAGGAAAAAAAAGCATAAGTTACAAATTTTTTTATTTTATTAGTTACTAATAATTAACAGTTATATAACCTAAAAGTATTAAGTAGTATTTGATGTTTTGAAGATTACCTTTAATTAACAACAGAAAAAAATGGAAAATATAAACAAAAATAACGGTTATTTTAACTTTTAATACTATTTTTTACGGTTACAATAAATCTTTGTTAACAGTTAATAGTAACGAAAATAGATCTAATTTATTATGTACTAATAACAAGTAAAACAATACTAAATTAAACTAAAAAACTATAAAAACAAGAAATGAAGTACAATAAAATTAACGGTTAGTTAGCTATTATTACAGTATAATTACAGTTAGTAATTTTAACAGTCAATAAATTAAATTTAAATTTTGTTACTATTAACAGATACTTTAAACTGTAAATATTAACAAAATTAATGTTTTTAACTTTACCAGTTAACAACAGAACAAACTGCAGAAAAAAGAGTTATTTAAACTGTTACTACTATATTTAACAATTACAACAAAATTAAATAATGTTAATGTAAATTAAAAAAATATAGTTGAAATACATAATTGATAATTTCTTTGATTTATTTTAACAGTTATAAATTAACTTTAATAACTAGTTAAAAAGTTAAGTAAAATACAATAAAATTAACAGTTACTAACAGTATTGCATTTAAAATTTTAGTTTTAATAAAATAAAATAAATAAATAACTAAAAAATTGTTGCTATCTAAACTGTCAATACTATTTTTAAGTTAAAACATTTTTTTAATAATTTAAATGAAAACAGAAAAACAGTCGTTAAAATAGTTATTAATTTTTAACATGTGTAAATTAACCTTAAAAACTATAAAAATAAGAAATAAACTACAATAAAGTTAACTGTTAATTAACAATTATTGCAGCTGTAAGCGTAATTTTAACATTTAGCTAGTTATTGCCACAATTAGCAAGCTCTAAAATGTTTTAGATAAAGTTTAGCTCTTAAGAGGTTATTGACGGAGATTTATTGATATAAATTAGATAGTTTACTAGTTAAAAATATGATTTTAACCGTTAATTTAATAATTTTTGTAAATTATTAAATAAATAAAAAGTTAATATTTGTAATTTGACTATTTATAGAAAAGAAAAACAGCATAATATAAAATAGATACCTTAAATTTTATTACTGTTAACAGAGCTAACAGTTAATTTTAACAGCAAATTTTAATCTTTTTGATGTTTAGAAGTTTATGAGGAAATAAGAAAAAATCAAAATGTAAATAAACTTGTTAATTACTTTAACTGTTATCACTAGTGTTAACAATTACTTTAAGTGTTAATCCTTAAAAATAATTTCATATTACAGCTACTTGAATCAGCATTACTCATTGTAAATTTTTTCTTGTTTTGAAATTGTAGTTGTACAGCCCAACAAATCTAGCTTGAGCCGTGAGATGCGCAGATGAGAAAGCGACACAGAACTATGTGGGACAAGGAGAGATAAGCAAGAGTATACTTAGTGACACAATTTTTTGTATTTGTAATAAGAAAATGGATTTGTAGTTAAAGTTTTACAGTAATATTTATTTATCAACCTTATAAATTTAAACAATTTATAAACTAAAATATGTTTGTGAACCTAAAAACTATTAATAATAGTAAAACAAACTACAACTTTTCTTCGGACTGTACAAACGTTAGCACCGCGAGGCCAAGTCCAGAAATGAGTTAAAGCGCTTAAGCTAGATTTGTTAGGCTGTAAAGGAGTAGTAAGAATAAATAATTGTCTTTAGAGTGGTTGGGTTTTGTCGTGGGTGATGACCTTGAACAGATCTGCGTGAAGTAAAATCTTAAAAGCGGTACGTGAAACCCAAAAACATCTGACTAGTTTCAGATTGCGGCAAATTTAAAAGTCTGCATGAAATGCGCAGGCAGGGACCCGTTGTTTGTTGTATTTTGTACAATAATACAATAAAAATACAAACTAAAAGACAAATTTAATAGAATAGACTGCACAGCGATTATTAAAAAACAAAAGATAAAATAAAGAGTGTAAAAATTTTTTTTAAAAATTTATTCTGTTGACATAAAACATTTTGCATTATTCTTGCAATTTTGCGCAACCTAAATTGTTTTCCTCGTCGGAAGAAATGTAAAATTCCAAATCGTTATCACTTTTGTCAGCTCTAACAGAAATCATGAAGTCCTCTATATCATCCATAATGTGTTCTCTGGCCATGTATTCCTCCTCGGTTTTTTTCTACGTGGTTACATATATTTCTCCATTGTTTCACTGAAATCGTAGCAAATTTGTCTTTAGCTAATTTCCAGACGTCTTCCAATTTAAATGTTACGTTGTGAACGGCCACATGATTTTTTACTAATGCCCAAATTTTTTCGATGGGGTTAAGCTCCGGGTGATATGGAGGCAACCGTAAAACTGGCATATCACATTCCGCCAAGATTTTGTCGATCGCAAATTGCTTATACGGTGGTTTATTCAAATTAATTTTTTTATATAATTCTGCCTTTGTTTCTTTGGTCCCAAAAAAAATTCCTCCTTCGTTTAGCCATTGCTGCATTGCTGCTTTTTTCCATGATGAGTTCGGATTAAGTTCTATTGCCACATTATGATAGGACGTGTTATCCACCACCAAAACCGATTTCCTTGAAATGTTGGGAATAAATTTTTTTTTCAACCATTTAGTGAAGTTGTTGTTGTTCATTTCATCGTGATAGTCGCCTGTTTTCGATCCCGATTTAAATATATTTAAAGCATTAGGCACAAAACCTTGCGCGCCTCCAGCGTGTAAAATAATAAGACATCGCCCTTTGGTTATCGGTGCCTTAAGCATGTTATTTGTGCCCTCATCCCATGCCATCGGTACAGTATGGGAACTGTGAATATAAGTTTCATCACAGTATATAATATTTCGACCTTCTTCTTTGTACTTTTTAAGTTGTCTTAAATATTCAACTCGTTTTAACCTGATGTCCGTTTTTTCAATTAAGATTTTTCGATTATCTGTCGATTTCTTCCAACGAAAACCTAGCTTTCGAATGAACTGTCTAAATGAATCTATTTTCCCAGTAGAATTAACACCTTCACATTTTACTGCCTCAAATGAAACTTGCATTGTCGGTCTTCTTTTATAAATGGCGGCAAAATTATAAATTACTTTTCTAACTATTTCTTCTTCGAATTCATCCAATGTGCTTTTTGGCGATGGTTTGTTGATTTTTTTACGCGGAGATTGAAATTTGCTATTTTCAGGTTTCTTGCTACCTTCTTCTATAATTCTCCTTACCGTGTTAAGACCAACACCAGTGGCTTTAGCAACACGTTCTTGTAAACGACTTAAGGGAATTATAACTTCACCTTTCTCTTTTTTCTCTTTCATAAACGAAAAAACTTTATAAATTATCTACCTCCCTTGACTATGAACAACACGACCGTTATTGCCCATCATATTGTCGCAAAGTATGTTCTGCAAAAACACATTTATATCCTTGTTTCTAAATTGTACTAGGTGTACTTACAAAACTGTAAACCACGAAAAAAACAAAGTCTTGAAAAAGACTGTTGAAATAAAATTATAAATCTGTCAATACACGCAGGCTTAACCACAGCCGTTCGAGAAGAAGGAACGAAACGAAATGAGAATGTTTTTGGGTTAGTGAATAGCGCTTAACCAAGACGTGTTTTCGTACTTTGCGCAGAATGACTCATCGCCCACGACAAAATCTAACCACTCTACTACTCAGAGTAGTAAGTGTGGTAATCGCCTTTACTACTTTATAGAATAGAATATGTTGAAGTTTTGTTTTGATAAAACTATCTTTAAATAAAGCTAAAATTTAATGTATAATAGGTACATTGTTTTATAATACAATAGCTGTTTTAACTGTTAATAATTACTAAGTAACTACCGTTACAAATATTATAAAGTATTATTTGTGCTTGTTGTTTTGGCAAAACTATCACTTAAAAGTTTAGTTTTTTTTAAAAATATTTTTACGCTATAACCGTTATTTTCAGAAAATCTTTGCAGCATACGGGTAAGTAATCTCAATTCCCTAACTGGTAAAGTGCAAAAACGTTCTAGAAGTTTATGTGTTGGTGGTAAAACAACCCCATCCCTGCGACTTTATTAAATTAGATATGTGGAAGCGGCGCGGCTAAACGCAATAGTTACGTGTCGAGAATGTTTATATCTTTATTATGGCTACTCGAGAACAAACGTTTCTTTGTTTCTTAAAAATTTTCCACTTCGAAAACTTTTGGTATTCTTTAAATGAGAAAAATTACATGTTGCAACGATTTTTCAATCGGTGAAGAAAATTGGAAAACTTTTAAAAATTTTTAATACAGTTGGAATTTTTTTTATCCGTTCCGTTGAGATAAATATGTTCGACAAGTTATCTCTCGAGGGCCTGTTCGATGTTTGAAACCGCCAGCCATAAATCAAATAAAACTTGTTTGTGAAATATAAATAACGTGGTGTAATAGACGTCCTCGCTGCATTTTCCTTAAAATTAGCTCCGACGACATTAGCATAATGAAGTTTTGAAAGTGGCCCGTCGCCGCCTCCGGACTCTTAAATATGAAATCCCGAGACGAGAGAAAATTTACATTGGACGATGCTAAATGTAACCAAGTAGCTGTGACCGAATTTTTTTTTAAATTTTAATCTGGAAAAAATTTTTACACAGCTGTTGCACTCGAAAGATCAAGGTCGGCATAAAAATACATTTAACTTATTTAAAAATTATCTAGTATTAATATTTGATAAACTAAATGACAGTGAAAACTTAACTGTTTTATTAATTATAACATTTAACATTTAAAGTAAATGTTATAATGTGTTTAAAACACGTTAATTAACAGCAAAATGTTAACATAAACAAATGCAGTATGTGCTATTACTATTTTACTGAATACTAGAATTTTTTCTGTTTTTTTTTCATCTAGTTTAACAACACAATAATTTATGTAAACAGAAACAATAGAAGAATTAAGTTATAAATTAGATTAACTGTTAAAATTTTATTGTAACTGTTAACAACAATATTATTATTGATGTTCTTATTTTCAGTAGCAGTTATTGATTTTTACTAGAATAATAGTTTAAAACAGAAATTTAATTATTTATAATTTACGAGCTCTTAAATATAGGTTATTAGAAGTAAGTGTAAAGTAACTGTTACAATAACGCAATTGACTTTTAACTGGATGTTATTACAAGTAATTGCAGAAGTTGTTATTCTGGTACTAACTGATCACATGTTAAAATTAAAGTTACAGTTACTGTAATTGTTAATTTTAAAATTGATTTTTTTAGATGTTTTAGATGATATTTAAAAACTAAATTAGGTTTACATTAACTGTTTTTGTAACATTTTATTGTAACTGTTAACAATTTTTTCAGTGACAGTTAATTAATTTAATTAAAAAAATGGCAAGTTTATTATTATTTTGATGTTAGATAAGCGTATTTTAGTTTAAGATTTACATAGCTAAATTGCATTTATCTAAGGTTGTTTTAATAATTTCGTTTAAGATCTTCTAAGCGATACTTAACCCTGTTATAATTCGAAAATGATCTTAACAGCGATTTATTTCCGTTTCGTAACCGTTTTGTATTTAAATATCCAATCTCTTGATTCATTCTTGTGCAAAATGCGATTACATTTAAAAGTGAATCAGTTCGTAGAACATTTACAAACTTAGTTTTATCTCTATAAGAGTTATTAAAATGATTTTAAATTTTCACATTTCCACATTTTTATATGTTATGTGTGCGTGTATCGAATAAACATTTTAACCTTCGAGATTTTTATGAAAATCTAGTTCGATTTTGCTTGTATGTGAAATAAAATTATTCTTGAAATACATTCATGGCAAATTCGTTTTCTTGCATATTACGTGTCGCTGATAGTCTGGAAAAGTAACACGCAACTAAATCAGCTTTCCGGCTACTCTAACACTTAGGAAGTCGTGAAAAACTTCCGGGAGGAGAGTAATGGAATAAAAGTCCACTCGGCCACGACTACCTGACATTTATTTAAGAGAGAAAACGACTCTGAGTAGATGTTATAGATGGGCTTTTGTTTACTAAAAAATGATAATACAAAAAGTTGCTGTAATTAAATGTTCTATTACGTTATTAATAATGTCATAATTAAAGTAAATAATGATGCTTTTGACAACTAATTTATGAGTTTTAATTAAAGTTAATATACTGGAATAATGAGAAACGATCATTTTAAAAATTACTATAATTAAATCGCTAAATTGAAAAGAATTGCATTTGCTTTATCATTTATTAACAATAACATACAATTAACTGTTACAAAACAAGTATTAAAATAAAGTAAAACATTAGTAATTATTAATATTTATTATTTGAGTGGTTAAACTACCAATCAGACGCGGCAAATATTAACGTTATTACATATTAACATATTATCATCTTAACTAGTTATTAAAAAGCAATTTTGACGGTTAATTTAACAATATTTTTGGCAACAGTTAAAAGTGAAAACGAAAATCTAAAAAAAAAATTTGTTATTTTTAAGTTATTGTTATTAACTGGCATGAATCAGTTGATTATTATATCAAATTAACAGTTGCTATAACAATTAATTTTTTTGCGTGATTGGTTGTTGTTATCAGTTCACTGGGCCTGTTTCCACGACGGTAGGTTGCTGCTACTGGTTGCTACGTGTAACAAAACGGTAAATAATTCACATACCGTTCAGTGAACGGTAAGCAATTAAATCTAAAAAAAAAACAATTTTGCGATTTATTTATTAAAATTAAATGTACAATTATTATAATTAATAGTAGTAATACCACTCGCATTTGAGTTTCTAGTGTTAATAGACAAACTTTCCGACGTAGAAGTCCCAGGTTGTTGTGATAGTCTACCAACATCGCTGTGTAAAATTTTATGAGCAAATTCAATTTTGTTTTGGAGGGAATCTTCTACGTAACTCTTGGCCACCGTTGATGAACGCCACCCACCAGTCCCAACACATCAACTCCGTTAGTCGCCAAAAGTGTAGCCGTTGTGCGTCAAAACGAGTGTCCAGTAAAACCTTCAGGGGCTTGCAACTTTAAATACTTTGCAATTTTTGACGACCAGCCTCTAATTGTGCCTTTTCCTGTGACTTGCCTAGTGCATTTGCCATGATAGTTCAGAAATAAATGATCTGACGTTGGGTTGCTTAGTCGAATTCTTATGTATTTTCGAAGTATTTCCAAATAATGAATTGCTTCATTTTCTTTATTAATAACTGTGAACGTTTGCTGAATATTTGTTTTTGTATTTGGAATATTTACTATAAACATTTCTTTATGTTCTTCTATGTCACTCATTTTAATATTTTACAATTCCTCTCGTCTACAAGCGCCCGATACTCCCAATATTATTGCTACCTGCAAATATATTGTTTCCTTAGAACTCAGATGTGCCACCTCATCATCTACAACATACCTTTTGAATTAAAAATTGTTTCTCTGGTGCTTCATTTAAGAATTTTTCCATGTCTTCTTTAGTAAAAATTTTAGCCTTCTTTGGCCGATATCCAATATTTTTTCTCTTAAGATAAGCAATTAATGTAGCAGACTTAGAAATATCGATAGCATCATGGAGAAAAATTGTACTCTTCAGCATAGAATACTCCGCTCATAAACTGCCTGGGGCCTTCAAGTGTCCACTTCTCACCACAAAATACGCTAACAAGCTCTTTTTATTTACAGAAATTTTCTTTGCTTCACGCCATTCCTTAAACAACTTGTATGTCTGTTCATATCAAGCTTTAGATTTTTCTGGAATTATTGCCGAACATCCTTCTTGCCAAGCGTCTTCTAAATCATCCGGTAGATCATCACTATCGCTCATATTTGCTTCAAAAACGGAACCACAAAATAGAACTATGTAGGAATGATTGTATCAAAAAGACAATTTTACTTGTTTGGAACAAAACCATAGCAACCATGGAACAGCCACCCAAAGTTTTCAGTTTCAATCTTCCCGATTATCACAAATGTATTGATATAAATTATTATTATTATTATTATTCTAGAAACTCCAATCGCGCAAAAAACGTTATAAGCATGTCGAACGTTAAGGATTACCGTTCTCAGACAATAATTGGAGTCGTCGCTTCCCTCCTCCTCCAAACAATTGTCTTCGAACGGTAAGCATTCCTTACCGTTCTCCATATTTAATATACTATTAACAGTTACACAACTGTTATTTTAACTAATTAAAAACGCAATTTTTACAGCTAATTCAAATTATTAACAATCTTTTTGTCAACGGTTCAACTGGTATTTCAAATGTTTTAAGTTTTGTAGTTACTTTATTTATTATTACAACTGCAATCAATAACTGTTATATTAGCACATTGTTAACAGTTATACAGTTATCTAGTATCGACAAAAAATGCTGTAGTCAGTAATTAATTTCGTATTTAGCTACCATTTAAAAAACAACGTTGTTTTTTTTAAATTATAACTAAAACTTTAACATTTAACGAGTTAATTTCTGGGTATTACATAAGTTTAGCCGTTATAATTTGACTGTTAACTGTTTTGTGATAGTTAAATAAAATAGAAATAGATGTTTTATAATATTTATAAGTTCACAAGTTAAGTTATGTTAATGTCTGATGTAAATGTAAAAGATATTTAATTAAACAAAGGTTGCCGTACAAGATGGCAGTCATGAAAAGCAAATGGCCGTAACTTGTTGTAACATAAGATGACAATTTCGCCTCTGCTGCAGCTTTAATTACACTCCAAAACCTCGCCCCACCTAGCTTAAAATTATCTCAACAATTCCATTAATAACCCTCGTATTTAATTCAAAAAACATTTTTTTTTCGTTTCTCTCACACCTTAATTAGAAAAGAAGTAACTTAATTATAATCCTCTTCCTTGTCGTATCCAATTATAAATACCGAGATTTGACGGGTGACCGACGTAATGTCAGAAAAAGTTTTTAGCCGAAAACTGAAAGTAAATAAGCTACTTAAAAAATTAACTTTTTCGAAGTCTGGGAACCGAATTAACAAGCCTCTTATACACCGAACCGGAGGCAGTTAATTATTATTTTTATATTTGGAAATAAAACGTTCCCGGAAGAAAACTCCATTAAAGGTTTGGTGGTGGACCAACTTTCGGCTACATTCCCTACACGGATTATATTTCCCGGAATATAATTTCTTTTTTCGAGCAATGCATCAAAGGAATGGAAAAAATATGTTTCAAGGGGCCGACGCCAACGTTTTGATCGATGAGAGTTCGTACACCCTGCGGTGGTATTTTTTTTACGACTCGACACTGTTTTAATAATAAATAAGAAAGTGCAGCTTTTCTAACACAAATAATATACACAAAGTGGGCTACAAGAAAAAAATTTGTAAAAATAATAAACTGTTCAGAAAGAAAAAACTCGCAGCATGTCGTGATACAATAATTGTACTGAACGTAATATAATAAACAGTATTGCTATTAACAGTTTTGTAGGTAATAAATGAATATTTTTATAAAAATGTATTTTTGTTTTAATTGTCGAAAAGTGAGGTTATGAGATCTGTCAGTTTGACAAGTGTGTAAAAAATTAATCACAGACATACAAAACAATTGTTTTTTAGTTTCAAAACACTCTAGAGTTTTTTTTTTTTTAACACACGATAGTTGTTTTTGCCTAATCGTGGAGGTTGGTTATGTTGGTGGCCGAACGAGAGTCTAAGAGATAACTTTGTTATCCGCCAACATTATTATACCAACTCTCGCACCTTCCAGCACTCTTCGTTAGATGACACACTGTGTCTGTCTATACGACTACTAGCCGGACTTCGCTTGATATAAGCGAGTTCTTCCATCCGTTCCAATCAAGCACAACGCTCCGGGATGCACTGTACTGATGAGGGGCAAAAACCCCGAAACTGGTATACAGTTTCTCGACGTTGTTGCTCGATTAAGACACCTTTGCTATTATTTATTCAGTATTTTTAATTTACTTTTACTATCAAATGTTAAATTAACAGTTAAAATCGTGTTTATATAATTTGTTAAAATAATAGTTTTAAATAAAAAAATCGAAAGACTTGCACTCGTTTAATTATTTATTACAATCAGTATGTTTTATACTTTTAACTATTGCAAAACAAATAGTATAATTAGAATTAACTGACACAAATAATCTATTAACTGTTTCAACTCTTATCAGGTTTTTGATATAATTTATTTGCTTTTTTACGTTTTAATTAAGTTATCTTTTAAGACAGTTAACCTTTCAATTGCTCTAAAATTGTAACATTTTGTTAAAGTTAACAACTGTTAATTTGATGACTGAAATTTTTTGCCACTGGTCACGTGACTACGTCTCGTATTAATTTGCTAACATACTTTACACCGCAACTACAATGTCATGGCATGCTGCGACTTTTTTTTAAACAAATCGTAGTTATTTTTTTAGATAAACACTAATTTTGCAACAATAACTATTTAAGACACTTCTGTGTCCCTCATCTCTCCCCTCATTGTTCCTTTACCTAAACCACTTAAACTCCAGCCAATTACCAATTTAAATGATCCATTTCAACAATCGAACTGCTGGCGTTCCTCCTTTGCATTGCTAAGTGATAGATCAAATTAATAAATGCATTACGATACGCCCCCGAATAATTGACTGAGAGAAGCAACCCCTTTTGATAATAAAGCCAACGTCACCAGAAGAGGGCGTTTCAAATCTTTATCATGTGATCTATGTATGACACTTGTGACCTTGGGATTTTTATCGATTTGAAACCGACTCTACATGCGTGTAATCTCGTATTTAAAAAAAAAACAACAACCAGAGGGATGATAACAAATGAAAAGAATTTTGATTGGGATTAATAACGAGATGAAATTTTCACATAATTATAGGGAAAAGTTGGAAAGTTTATTGAAGCAGAAAAATCTCTCTTAAAATGTCGTTAAAAAAATTTTAATTTAATTTTTTTGTGATAAATTATTTGGGAAATGTGTCATACATGTCAGCCCTGATTTGGGTAAACATACCGCAACGAGGGATGCTTTTGTTGCTGGAATTTTATTGAAGCTCAGATATTTTAATTCTCTGAGATTTTTTTTTGTTAAATTCATATATAACCAATCAAAATTTTTACAAACTTTTTTAAGATAAGTACTAAAAACTTATTGAGAAAGTTGTACACGATTATAGCGAGTTTTAGTGCTAAACTTGTATTTTTATCGCAAGAGATTTGCTTTTTTAGTAATTTTAAGTTGGTTTTAAAGTCGAAGAAAACTTTGAGAATAATTAATCATAAAATTACGAGTGTTTGGTCAGTAAATCACAAAGTTTTACTAAATTTTTCTATTATTTTTTGTTCAACAATTTGAATTCGTGTTTTAGAGAGAGAAATTGCTACATCACGTGACCAAAAGCAACAAAACGCTAATCTAATTAAACAGAGTAATACACAAAATACTTATAACAGCTGATTATTTAAAAAAAAATCGCAGCAAGCCTTGATAACGCAATTCATTGAAGCGTACCTACACGGTCACGTGACTAAATTATTGCAAAATATCTTAGTTTTGAGATACATTACCATAACACTTGCTTTAACTAGTTAAAGTTTTGTTATACTTTAATTAGTTAACTTCAACTTTAACTAGTTAACAATAGTTAACTAATTTTAATTGTTAAAACAAAATTTAATTATTAACAGTTAATTAGAATAAAAAAGACGTGACGGTAGTTAACTATTGTTATCAAATTTGATCTAATTTTGACAGTTGTAGAAAATGATAATATAAAATAAAGTTAACAATGATTAATAAAAAAAACAGTTATTACTAGCGATCTAAAAAATTTAAGATATATAATAAGCTATCTAAATTTAATGTTAACAGTTAATTTACAATTTTTTTAGTAATAAATAAATAATGTAGCTATTAATGTTTCTATTATTTTTAGATATTTTATTTAATTTAAATATGTTAACAGCTAAAGTAAATAAAAACAACACATAAAAATAAAAGTACTTATTTTTTAATAATAAGCTACAATAAACTAGTTAAGTAGTGTTTACTGTTATAAAAATTTTGACAGTTAACAGTTAACGCCAACAAAATACAATAGTTTGTAGTTAAAACAGTTATTACATTTTAGCTAATTTGCTATTTTGACACAAAATGAAGCTAACAAATAATTAGCAGATACTACAATTATAAAAATTACTTTAATATTTAATTAGTTAGTAAAATAATTAGTAAACTTTAAACATATTAATATTAACATTTAACTATAAATAGCAAGTGTCTAATGGGCTGATTTCAAGTTGAGATAATACCGGTAGTATCGCAAATTTTAATACTTTTCCATGGCAACAACCAATCACAACAACAAATTTTATTAATTTTCCATGGAAACGAAGATACTACCTGGATTATCTTAACTTGAAATCAGCCCATTATTAAACTCATAAACTCTTATTAGTTACATAATAAATACGAGTATTTTTTTAACTATTTTTAAAGAAACACCCTTTAACCGTTAATTTAACAATTTTTCTTAACAATAAAATAAGATGTTATTTACTGTTTCTAATATTTTTAACTATCTAGCATGTTTTTAGTTACAGAAAATAGAATAGTAAGTTTGTAATTATTAACTAGTTTAAATCAGTTGACTGTTAAAGATTAGCAGTTGTTAAAGCATTTATTTTTATTATTAACTGTTAAAATCATATTTATAGTATATTAAGTATGGAGAACGGTAAGAAATGCTTACCGTTCGAAGACAATTGTTTGGAGGAGGAGCGAAGCGACGACTCCAATTATTGTCTGAGAACGGTAATCCTTAACGTTCGACATGCTTATAACGTTTTTTGCGCGATTGGAGTTTCTAGAATAATAATAATAATAATAATTTATATCAATACATTTGTGATAATCGGGAAGATTGAAACTGAAAACTTTGGGTGGCTGTACCATGGTTGCTATGGTTTTGTTCCAAACAAGTAAAATTGTCTTTTTGATACAATCATTCCTACATAGTTCTGTTTTGTGGTTCCGTTTTCGAAGCAAATATAAGCGATAGTGATGATTTACCGGATGATTTAGAAGACGCTAGGCAAGAAGGATGTTCGGCAATAATTCCAGAAAAATCTAAAGCCCGATATGAACAGACATACAAGTTGTTTAAGGAATGGCGTGAAGCAAAGAAGATTTCTGTAAATGAAAAGAGCTGGTTAGCGTATTTTGTGGTGAGAAGTGGACACTTGAAGGCCCCAGGCAGTTTATGGGCGGAGTATTCTATGCTGAAGAGTACAATTTTTCTCCATGATGCTATCGATATTTCTAAGTTTGCTACATTAATTGCTTATCTTAAGAGAAAAAATATTGGATATCGGCCTAAGAAGGCTAAAATTTTTACCAAAGAAGACATGAAAAAATTCTTAAATGAAGCACCAGACGAACAGTCTTTAATTCAAAAGGTATGTTGTAGATGATGAGGTGGTACATCTGAGTTCTAAGGAAACAATATATTTGCAGGTAGCAATAATATTGGGAGTATCGGGCGCTTGCAGACGAGAGGAATTGTATCTACAATATTAAAATGAGTGACATAGAAGAACATAAAGAAATATTTATAGTAAATATTCCAAATACAAAAACGAATATTCAGCGAACGTTCACAGTTATTAATAAAGAAAATGAAGCAGTTCATTATTTGGAAATACTTCGAAAATGCATAAGAATTCGACCAAGCAACCCAACGTCAGATCATTTATTTCTGAACTATCGAAATGGCAAATGCACTAGGCAAGTCACAGGAAAAGGCACAATTGGAGGCTGGCCGTCAACAATTGCAAAGTATTTAAAGTTGCAAGCCCCTGAAGGTTTTACTGGACACTCGTTTCGACGCACATCGGCTACACTTTTGGCGACTAACGGAGTTGATGTGTTGGGACTAAAAAGACATGGTGGGTGGCGTTCATCAACGGTGGCCGAGAGTTACGTGGAAGATTCCCTCCAAAACAAAATTGAATTTGCTCATAAAATTTTACACAGCGATGTTGGTGGACTATTACAATAACCTGGGACTTCTACGTCGGAAAGTTTGTCTCTTAACACTAGAAACTCAAACGCGAGTGGTATTACTACTATTAATTATAATAATTGTACATTTAATTTTAATAAATAAATCGAAAATTGTTTTTTTAGATTTAATTGTTTACCGTTCACTGAACGGTAAGTGAATTTCTTACCGTTTTGTTACACGTAGCAACCAGTAACAGCAACCTACCGTCGTGGAAACGAGCACAGTAAACTGATAAAAACAACCAATCGCGCAAAAATTTATTTTAGATAATTAAAAAATTTTTTATTAAAAAATTATTAGTGATAAACAAATGAGTTTATACTTATTAACTTTTTGTTTCTAAATTTAACTATTAACTGTTAAAGTTTAAATTAACTTGAAACAAACAACAAAGACTATAATATTTAAAAAATTAGTAATAAAGTTTAAAATTTTTGTGTTGACATTTAACTGTTAAGAAAGCAAATTAACAGGTTATAAAAATGTGATGTTAACCGTCACTTAACAATTCTTTGGTAATATTTAAATAATCAATAAAATATAATTTAATTATTAACATTTATTCCAACCAAAATGAATGAGTTTTTAGTTGTTACCTTTAATCTAATTTACTGTCTTTAAACAAAATAAAGATAACTATTAATTAACAGTTACTACAATCATAACAATAAATTTAACATTTAACAAACTTTTAAATTATTCATGTTAACGTTTAACTGTTAATAAAAATATGTAAATTGATTTAGTTTAAATTAATCTAAAATAAGGTAGGGAAACACAAGGAATTTAACAAGTTACTACTATTATTACTATAACATTTGACAAAATAGTACTATAGTTAATTATAACAAGCCCTAAAATTTATGTGATAACATTTAACTGTTAATAAAGTAGTTTAATTGTTAACATAATAGTTAGTTGACTGTATTACATTATATTATTGTTAAAATAAAAAAAATAACGATTGTTGATTTATAAAAAAAAGCTTGTAATGTGTTATGACATCCTAGTTGTTTTCTAACATTATGTTATTAAAATACAAAAACAATCACAAATCACTGAAAAAAATCATTACATTTTTGGTGTCTATACTGGAGTAGTTGCTCAAAATTCTTATTTTTCTCTCTCTTGTTTCAGACTTTCTGAAAAATGTGACTCCCCTCATCAAAAATGGAAAAAGACTACTGCTACGACACCTATCAGCAAAAAACTGGGTCCCTTAAACGTCCCCAAGACTCTAAGAAAAAATCCGAATCTTGTCGTTGTTTTGGCAAATCACGTAAATCTCGCACTAAAGCCTTTTTTACGGGTCTTGCTACCAACCTGGGAATTTGTATTCTCCTCTTCGGATATACTCTAATAGGATCAGTGATTTTTCTAGCGATTGAAGGAGGATCCAGTTTTCAATTAGATTCAACACAGATTTTGGCAACAACGTCAGGAAAAAAATTTATGAATCACAGTGCAGAATTTAAGACAAAGAATGAAGAAGCAAGAGCTCGGACTGTTGAGAATATTTGGGATATTACAGTAAATCTAAATATATTGTATAGGGATAATTGGACGAGGTTGGCAGCACAGGAAATCACCAGGTTTCAAGATGAACTGTTGAAGAGTCTGGGGGAAGAACTGGCACTGATGCCGGTTCAGGAGAAAACGGAGAGGAGGACGGGAGAGTACGAGTGGAGTTTTGCTAAGGCGTTTTTGTACTCGCTGACGGTGCTAACCACAATAGGTAAGTGGACTTTTTGTTTTTTTAAATTTTTGCAACATCTGATTATGAAGATACTTTTATACATTAACAATTCAGTACGCAAGAGTACTTAAAACAGTAAAAACATTTAATAGTACTTTAGTTATAACAGTTAAAATCACGTTGTTAGTTAACGTAACAGTTATAATAAGTAACAATTTACATATTTTTTTAACAGTTAAACGTTAACATGATTAATTTGAGAGTTTGTTAAATGTTAAATTTATTGTTATAATTATTGTAGTAACTGTTAATTAATTGTTAACTTTATTGTGTGTCATTAGTTTTTTTCTAAAATTAATTCAGGTTAGATTATGACCATTGTCTAAATTAGATAAAAGTTAGTAACTGTTTTTAACTAAAGTCTCATCTTGTTCATTAACATTGTCTAAAATTAAATTCTATTGAAGCAATTAACAGTAGTTAACAGAATTCAACAGATTTTTAAAAGTTAACTGATCTAAGCAAAACCAATTTTGAATTGTACTAAGCATGCGCAATAGAAATTTTAAGTTGCTAAAACTATACTACACATGTGCAGTTTAATTCTAAACTGTTTCGAACTGTTATTGAAACAATCCGAATGAAGTTAAAAAGAGTTTTAAAAAAAATCTAACAAGTCAGATTCGGCGAGTCGCGAGAATATTTTTAACTCCAAAGTATATTTTTTTCTCGAACCACTCTGTATTAAAAAAATTAATTGAAAACTACTTTTATAAAATTGAAACTGATTCCTCGAAAATTGTTTATTTTTAATTAGTCTATTAATTTTCTCTTTTCGCAATTAAATTTTTATTGACTTAATTGAAATGTCTGAAACACAAATTACAGGTTATTACACAAAATAATATTTCTAAATTGTAAATAAACATTCTGTTACTGTTTTTTAATCGATTTTATCAAAATTAATTAAGAAATTTTTATCTCAGTTTGTCTCTAATCTCTAAGCTTCGGTGCTAGAGAGTCCTGATTAAACAACCAGGTAATTAACCGGTATGATCCAGCGGGTTGCATGTTATTCATTCAACTGGTCTACTGGTCAACTGGTGTAGACCAGTTGAATATATAACTTGCAACTCGCTGGATTACAGCGGTTAATTACCTGGTCGTTTATTCAAGTCTCTCCAGCGCCGAAGCTTACTAATCTCCACTTAGTTAAATAAAAAAAAATATATTAGATAAAAACTCTCAGGCTCTCGAACGTTAACTGTTTTTGTAAGAAACTGTCACTGTCAATTATTATTAAATAAAAATTAGAAAAGGCAGTTAAGAATTTTATAAAAATTGTAAATCGAAGACGACAGTTTTTTAAAAATTTAAACAACATTTTATTAAAACTAGAATTATCAGAGAAGTAGCAAACACCCTTTCACAAAGAAATTTTTTATTGGTCGCAAACGCGTGTCCACTAAGTCGTGTTTTAAAGAATTGTTTTTTTTTTAAGAAACATTACTACAATAATAAAGATAAACATATTATTGGAGATTTACTCGCGCTGATTAACTTAGTTCTACTTTTTCTCATGGCTAGCTACGAGATTTTTTAAATAAACAATTTGTATAAAGTATTTTTTTAAATTTTTTGATATAAATTTAACAAAAATTGGCTTAGCATTTAATTTTTAGTACAGAGAAAATAATCAAATCACATATTAGCAAACCAAATAATGACTAATCGCAATTTCCAATTCGCTTGGCTATTAAATCTAATCATGTATGAATAATCAAAATCAGCATTCCTAGAACCGTTCATTCAATGATTTAATTTTTTTTTCTTTTATAAAAAAATTTACTAAATCAGTTGAAATTTTCGTCTCGTCTTTGCAATTACGGCAAATAACAATTTTCACATTGTTTTCATCTAAACAAGACGATGCCGCCTCGATATTATTACACAGAGAAGACGCACGTATAAACTCGCGACATGAATTTTAAATTTTTAGGGTGCAATATTTCATCCCTTTTTCGATTTATACGCGACTTTGGTCGATAATAAACAAGCCGAAAACTTGTGTTTGAAGTAAAAAAAATCGACATTTTGATGAAAAATTTTTTTGGAAAATTTCTCAAATTCCTGTTACGTTTATTATTAGAATTTTGCGAATTTAGTAAATGTTTTCCTCTTCGTAGTACACATGTATTTACTTGTGGACTTATTGATTAGGAAATTCCAGAAAGAGGCTCGAGGAATTCAATATATTCAAAAGTTTGTTCGACATGTTACGGATGAGAATTTTAAAATTTTCCCTAAGAGAAATTCAATCGAAAACGATGATATTACACTAATAAGCTGTCAAGGGAAGTGATTAATGAAGCGGCAAGATAAAGTGTCAAAAGGCGAAAGACGGGAATTCATTAAAAAAGTATCAATCGAATTTTTAAAATCAGTTTTCAAGAGAGGGAAAAAATACTTACTATAACACTGTTTTCAATTGTAATTTAAATAAAATTACATGTAATTTAATTTACACAATTGTATTTCAAAATGTATAAATTGTAATTCAGATTAATTAGTAGATTAAATGTAATTCAAAAATAAGTTTATTGTAATTTAGAAATTATCAATTTTTGTAATTCATCTTAAATATTAGTTATTTCTGAATTACAAATCTTATATTCTAAATTATAAATAATATTTTTTGAAATACATTTGATTTCAATTGTTTCAATACATTTGATTTATGAGAATTTCAACTGGTACTTTCTAAAATAGGCTTAATTACAATTGGCAAAAGTGTATAAAGAAACAAGAAAATTTCAAAAAATATAAATTACAATTTGAAATTCTTGTAATTTATATAAATTAATGCAATGTATTTCAGAAAATACTAAATTGTAATTTAACAAAATTCAAAGTAAAATTTTTTATTTACTTAATTACAATTAATAGTAATTGAGTTACAATTTTATTAATTGTTTTTTATAAAACATTAGAAAAAAATAAATTTTTAATTTTCTTGAATTACACTTAATTAATTTATATAAATTACAACTAATATATATCAAAATACAATTAACTTAACATAAATTGTAATTTATGTTTCTTAAAATTTAAGTGTTTATTTTATTCATCACTTTTAATTGTAATTCAAAAAATATAATTTGTTAGATGCATAAAATGCATTGTAATTTTAATTTAACGGTTGTAACTTAAAGCTAAAGACACACTTATATAGTTCAAAATTCTTAAATCACTTTTTTTACAAATCAAAAGTAAAAAAATAATTAATAAATAATAGTGTAATTGTAATTTTAATTTATTGTAATTTAAAAACAAAAAATACAATGTAATGTTATAAATAAATTGCAACTGTAATTTAAAAATTATTACATACTTGTAAAAACCAGTTTAAACACACAAAGTTTTTGTTGAATTACAAGAATTTTTTGTGAGTAACAATTTGTAATTTTTAAAATACAGCTAAATAATTTGAATTACAATTTGTATTTTTTCAAAAAAATTTGTTTTTTGTAATTATTACATCTGGAAATGTTGTAACGTCCGTTTGTTGTAAAAAACTGTAGAATGTAGTAAAATTACAAAACAGATTTTTGAATGTCTTGTAATGAATTACAACTGTAACTCAAAAATCATTACATACTTGTAAAAAACAATTAAAAACACACATAATTTTTGTTAAATTACAAGAAGTTTCTTTTTTAAAGTACAACTAAATGATTTAAATTACAATTTTTTATTTTATTTTGTATTATTTTGTATTTTTTTTAAGTAAATTTATTTTTTCTAATTATTACAACTGGAAATGTTGTTACGTTTGTTTATTTCAAAAAACTGTAGAGTGTAGTAAAATTGCAAAAAAGATTTTCGAATGTCTTTGAGAAATTCATCTATTTGTCAAAATGATACTTTAAAAGTTTTTTATTTAAAAATGTATTACAAATACTGATTTTTTAATAATTGTGGTAAAATCTAAAGTTAAAATTTGGTCAATTTTTACGTTTCTGATTAGTTAAACGCCCAAGTATTATGCAACCAACAATTTTTCAAATACTTAAAAACTAATTTCCGATTTTTCATACATCATATTCAGTCTGTATCTGCTATCAATGACACGTAAATTGCGGTAAAATGTGATTACGCTTCGTGCCAGTAGCATAATAATGGATTATCGGTTGATTCCATTATCAAAATTTTATTGATAATATTATCCCAATGCATCAATTTCCATCGACTTTTTTTATATTCCGTATCTTCCAATTAACTGTTCCTCGGGTTCGAATTATTTTCAGTGTAAATTAGATTTTCAGCTCAAAGCTCACTGGATATTTCTTTGATAAATTGCGCTTTTGAAGTATGTACAGACAGGTAAAAGTCGAAGTGGTTTAATTAATCGTCTTTCTGTTGAACTCTGGTAAAGGGTGTTAAATCGTCCTTGGTTTAGTTTGCATACGACTAGAGATAAGAAGCGAATTACAAGCAGTTTTGAATTATTTTCATGAAATAAACTACAAAATACGAGTAGATTTATACAACGAGATAAAAATTTCACACAGCTAATGGTTCTTTAACTGGATTTCCGAGGTATTATTTTTAGATAAAGTCGGCAGGATTAGAGACCTAATCGCAAATTTTCGATCCTTTGTTTCAAGGGTTTTTAGCCAATGAAAAATTTTATTTAACTGAGTGGGGAGGATTAGAGACAGATTGTCACAAAAATTTCTTAATTAATTAATTTCAAAATATTGGTGGTGGAAATTACCAACAATTGTAGCAAACAATTCAATTAAGTCAATAAAAGTTTATTTATTTACAGAAATTAATAAACTGATTATAAATAAACAATTTTAGAGAAATTAATTTCAGTTTCATTAAACTAATCTTTTATTAATTACTAGTAACCGTTTCAAAATTCAAAAATATTAAGAACGTTTAACAAAGAAAACAAAACTCATCTAACGACAGTTGAATATATAAATTAATAAAAAAAACACAATTTTTATTTCTGTTTTTTTGTCAATTTTGATAAACCTAAAAGAGAATTTTTACTAAATTCAACTTCCCACAACTGTGCTACTTGTTTTTCATTATTGTATTGCTCTTTCTTAAAGAAAACAGCAATTATCTAAAACAGGATTTAGTGGATACACATTTATGACCAGTTTGCAATTTTTGATAAAACTAAAAATGTTGTTAACTTTTGGTTAATATAACACACGTCTATTTAATATCTTTCTACTCTAAACTCTTAAAATTTGTAGCAATTTTTAATATTTTCTGAGTTTTGTCTAAAACAGGATTTAGTGGATACGCGTTTGTGACCAATTCAATATTTTTTGTTAAAATAGCATTTTCTACTTATAACTAAATGTCAGTTTTGATAAAATATTGTTTTAAAAGTTTTAATTTTTTATAAAAATGTATTCGCTGCTCTTAATTCTTATTTAATAATAATTTGGAGCCGTAGGCGACAGTTTCTTACAAGTTAAAAAGTTTATTCCTAAATTGTTAGTAATAAACACATGCGATAGTTTTTATAAAAATTATTTTAGTTTAAATTAGGAACCAGAAGCGAGTGTTTTATAAAATTATTTTAACAGTTTCTTTGAAGAAAAAACAGGATTTAGTGGCCACACGTTTGCGACCAATTTAAGAATTTTTTTTTATAAAGAAGAGATTACAGTAGATCTTATTTTTTTAATCCTTTTAATTCAAACTGCAATCAGCGACTTTCAATTTTTATTTAATAATGATTTGGAGCCTTATAAATTAAAAACTGTATTATTAAATTAGGAGCCGTAGGCGTCAATTTTTAGAAAAATTAGGAGCTGCAGAGTCGTAGACGTAAAAAATATTTCAGTTGAAATCTCAAATTAAGTAAAACTCAATTAAATAATTTTTTCAACAAGAATTATCACGACCTTGAAACTGGTTTATGTCCTTCAGAATTATCAGAATATTCTTTATGTTGCTATTACTCGCTAATAATTAAGAAATTGTGAAATTTTGTTGTAGTTGTGGCAGCTGATAAATTAAGCAGACACTCTCTTTAAAAAACTTGCTTCTTATTTTTACTCGGTTCGCCTACTGATCCGCTATTTAACGAGACATTTTTGACTCTCAACTGGTTTTTTAACCTTTTATTGAACTATTGTGTTTTAATTAGTTAATTAGCTAGCAGCTATAATTATCAATTTTTAACTAAAAAATTTAGAACACGACGTAAACAAACTAAATAATAAATAACCTAAATAATTAGGTTAAAATCAGCTAATTAAATCAAGTAAAACTAAGTTAAATAATTGAACAGAATATTCAATTAAATTATTTATAACGGAAACAAATTCAAATAGTTATTCAACACGAATTATCACAACCTTGAAATTGCTTCCTGTCCTTCAGAACAGGTCTATATTGCTATTACTATTCAACAATTGAGAAATTGTGTAATTCTATTAAATTTGTGACAGCTGATGAGTTTTATTTTGACTCGGTTCGCGTACTGATCCGCTATTTAGCAACAGATTCTAGACTTTTGACTTCTTTTTTTTTAATCATTTTTTGAACTATTGTGTTTTAATTGGTTTATTAGCTAGCAATTCTTATTATCAGCTTTTAACTAAATCATTTGAAATACAATGCAGACAAACTAAATAACAGTTAACCTAAATAGTTCAGTTAAAATTTCAGATAATTAAATCAAGTGAAACTGAACTAAATAATTGAGCTGAATGTTCAAATAAGATGATTTAAAGAGAAAAAAAACTAAATTATTCAACAAGAGTTATTATGACCTTGAAATTGCTCTATGTCCTTCAGAATTATCAAAGTAAACCTGTGCCGCTATTACTCGCTAATAATTGAGAAATTGTAAAATTCTATTGTAGTTATGGCAGCTCTTCAAAATTAAACAGAATTTTTTTTTTTTAAGAAACCTGTTTTATTTTTACTTGGTTCGCGTACTAATCCGCTATTCAGCGATTGATCTAAATAGTTGAATTCAAAGCTCAGATAATTTAATCAAATAAATTAAATAATTGAGCCAAATGTTTAATTAAATGGAAAAAAATTCAGATAATTATTCAGCAATAACTATGGCGACCTTGAAATTGTTCTGTGTCCTTCAGAATTGTTAGAACTATTTTGTGTCGCTATTATTCGCCAAAAATTAAAAAAATTGTAAAATTTTGTTAAAAGTTGTGGCAGCTGATGAATTAAACTGTAATTATCCTTAAGAAACCTGTTTTATTTTTACTCGGTTCGCGTATTGATCCGCTATTCAGTGATAGATTTCGGATCTTTTTTTCTGTTGTAAGAAAGACAGGTTAGAGAATCTTGGATAATCTAAAAGTCTATAACAAAATAAAAGAATTAAGAAAACTCAGTTAATCTAGAAAATATTTTAATAAACACGAATATCAAGTCTAAAGAGTGTAACTAATTACATTTTATAAATTATCTACTTTAGAAAATCAGAAGTAGCTGAAAGCTTACTAAACATTATTTAGTTTTAAAAATCCATAAAACTTAATTTTGTAGATAACATTCAAATTTGTAGTTAAGTCTAGTTATAACCCCAAAAAATGCACTTAAACCTTTATTACACCTCCCTTAAGAACCTCTCAGCGACTAATTGCCGATTTAAACATGTAATCGCTTTAATAATCCATTTTATCGTCCATTTGAAACTTTTCTCAACATTATTAAAAAACTTGTATGCAACTCTGGCGCCTCTTTCAATTCAATCTCCGGTCTAGAACAAGCATTTAGCTATTTCTTCGATCATTTCTATTCAGTTCCAATCATCGCTGAATTTTCTCTTTTCTAAGACAACAACACACTGTATAAAAGATAAAGTTTCTCATGTCGTAAATCTTTGAGGATTTTTAGCTTTTGTATCCGCAATCTGCAGTAGATGTTGCAATAAATAAATCACTCCAAAGACGGTCTAAATAATTCATAAAAGATTTTCAAGAGAAAAGAAATTCATTGATAATTAAAATTTGTGGTTTTTGAAGAGACGAAATGTCTGATAAAGAGATTAAAATGTATCATTTTTAACTGTCAGCAAAGTTGGCTGTGATATAAGTTTTTCGTGTTTTATTTAGAACGAAACACGTTCCAAGAAAACCATCTGTCTTTTTCTTTTTAAGAAGCTATCAAGATGGTAGATGTGAGTGTCTGGGAGAGGTTTTTTGGAAAAAAATAAAAATAAAAATATTTTGAGTTTTGTACATATCTAAAAATTGAATTCAACTATCTGATATTTGCATATGAAGAGTCATATCTACAAAGTTGCAACGTCTGCATTTTACAAAAATTTACTCAATTTACAAATTAAATTTTTATTTAATTACAAAAGTTTTATTAACTCTGGCAGTTTCAGTAATGCACTAGTGCATTATTAAATTTTTACCCTGTGAGACAATACTAGAAGTATTTTAAATAATTGTAGTAGCAATAACATATAACAATTACATTAACAGTTATAATTTACATTAACTAAAACAACAACTTTTAGTACAAAAGAAGTTAATAATTAATAATTGTAACAATAACATTAACTTAGTACGATTAACGTTTACCTGTTAACAAAGTAATTTTATCAAATTATAGAAATACTATATTAACTGTTTTCTAACAACAATTTTAATAAAAACAATAAGCAATAATTAAGTTTATTTAAGTTAGCTTAAAACAATTAATTATTGTTAACTGTTACAATAAAGTTTAATTTTTAACAATTAATATCAATAAAAAAACAAGTTTATAGTTACAATATTTTATTTGTTTATCAAAATTTATTATTTAGCTATAACAACACACAATATAAAGCAGTAAACGCAATATAATAAAGTTAACACTTAATTAACCGTTATTATGATTATAACAATAATTTTAATTATTGACTAGTTAAAATATCTATAAAAACATATTTTAAATCAGTTTTAATTTGATTACTGACAGTTAAAGCAAAAAAATGAGTTCGTAATTAAAAAACTTGCTATCTTTGATTAAATTAACTATTTTGATAAACATAACATTAACAATTAATTAACAATTACTACGTTTATAACAATAAATTTAACATTTAACTAGTTATGAAAATAATAGTTAACAAACTTTTGAATTATTTGTGTTTTAGCGTTTGCTTTAGCCTTGCGGATTATTAACTAGCATAAATCTGTTTACTATTAAAAAAACAGCAGTTGTGTTAACGTTTATTACTGTTTTTAACAGTTAAAATAACATTTAACATTAGCAAACAAATGAGTTTGTTGTTAATTACTTTTTTATTTTTAAATTTAGCTATTATTTGTAACAGATGGAACTTATTAACTAAAAAAAATTGTGATACTTAAAATAATTTAACAGTTATTACTTTTAAAGCTATAACATTAACATTTGACAAGTTAGTTAATTAGTAAAACAATAAAATTTTCAGGTTAATGTTTATCGGTTATTAAAACAGTTATAAAAATATGACTTTGATTGTAATTTAACAATTTTTTTTTATTAATAGTTAAATAAAATATAAATTGACGTACTAGGTCAACAGCAGAAATAAATAAAATATACAGTAACTAATACAGGCTTTTCATAAATGATTATAACGAGATTTTTTATATCACGAATATACACTGCTCCAATAAATTAACGCACCACTTGATTTTTTTTTGAAAATTGAAATATGTATTCGACCAATTGGTACAAAATTAAGAAAAATTTAACAAAAACATTTGTTTAAAGTAAATTAATATCTAATGTGTCCAAATATAGAAAAACAAACTAAAAACAAAATTTGTTACGCCGTTATAAAAGTTACAGAAAACATCTTAATATCGCGTATTTCCACCTCTACTTTGAATAACCGCTGCACATCTTCGTTCCATACTCAAAATTAACGAACTTATGTCTTCTTGATTTAAGTTATTCCAAATTTCATTTAGTTGAGGACCTACCTCTTGAAGATGGACAGGAGGATGTGGAAGATTTTTTAAACGTTTTTCGAGATTGTCCCAAACATGCTCAATAGGATTCAGGTCAGGGCTTCGAGCTGGCCAATCCAAAACATTGATTTCTGCCTCATTCAAGTAATCTTTAACAATTCGGGCAGTGTAGTTGCGTTATCTTGCATTAACACAAAATTTGGACCAATATAAGGGGCATATGGTACGACATGCTCTTCAAAAATGTCTGTTATGTAGCGGTCTGCATTTATAGAGCCATTATTTACAACCACTAACTCCGTGGGAGCTTGTAAGGAAATACCACCCCAAACCATTACTGAGCCTCCACCAAACAATGTGGTATTCTGAATGTTACACTGTGCGTACCGCTCATTTGGTCTACAATACACACGAACACGTCTATCGCAATTGTAAAGGCAAAATTTTGACTCATCCGTAAAAAGAAAGACTCCCAATCCTCTCTTTGTCAATTTATGTGCTCTCTAGCAAATTCTAATCGGGCTCTGTGGTGTTCTGCAGTCAATGCAGGACCACGAGCAGGAATATGGGGTGTTAAATTATCCTCCTTAAGGCTTTTTCTAACAGTTTCGGTACTGATTTGAATTCCTTCTACGTCACGGAACTCAGTTTGTAGCTTCCTGGCGGTTACAAAGCGTTCCCTTAGCGCAGATATTCTTAAAAATCTATCCTGGATAGGAGTGGTTTTCCTTTTTCTTCCTTGCCCAGGTCTTCTGAGGTGACTTCCTGTCTCTCTGTACCTTTGTATCATACGCGAAACTGACGTATGAGATACACCAAACCTTTCACCAATTCTTCTGTAGCTCTATCCTTCCTCCAACAAAACCACAGCTTGGGCGCATTCTTCTCGAGTCAAATTCCTCATAATGTTTTTATTATTGTTTCAAATGATAAAAACTATCCACAGAACGGCAAATTCAAATAACAATAAAACGAAATTACAAATTAACACAATTTAAAAATGAAAATTATTTTAAAATTTCTGCTTAAACTATTATACTCAAATTTCTGACTTTAATGTCAAAACTTTTATTACAATGGGTAACTAGATTATAGCTTGATTAAACCTTCTTAATCAAAGTTGTCAAATGTACATAGTTTTAATTTTTTTACTTTATTTTTAAGTGGTGCGTTAATTTCTTGGAGCAGTGTATATTGTAATGTCCTATTTACGCAACGGAACATTGGAAAATGGTTTCTGGAATTACTCATTTGTCTAATAATAGTTATAATAATAGCTAAAGTCTTTATAAGTCTTTAAAAGACAGAATATTTTTTATTACTTCCACAGCCGCCTACGTCCTTACAATCATTTATAAAAACCCTGTATTTTAATTACTTAAAATTTATAACTGTTTTAGCAATAATTTCAACTTTTATTAGTTAATATGTTAACAATTAACAAACTCTTAAAATATTTATCTTAACGTTTACCTATTAATAAAAATGATTTAATTGACATTTATTAGTTTTACTTTATAAGTATTATTTTTAATCCATTTTATTCGTTAATTTAACAATCATTCCTTTAATATTAACATAAATTCCAGTTAATGCTTGTTTAACTAGAAAATTTGTATAAAACTAAAACTAGCATAAAGTAGTTTAAATTTTATTGCTATGTTTGTTAACAGTTAATGAGGCCTATTCTGTAATATTCTGTTGAAAATAACGAGTAGGTTAAAAATTTCATTTTAGCAATTCTGTTAAGAAATTAACTAAATTTGCTAAAATTAACAGTGCAGGACAAGTTATTATTTAACAGAAATCTACTAAAGTAACATTTTAGAAAATAACAACTTTGGTTAAAAAATAAAAAAAATCCGTTAATTTTTAACTTTTAACAGAATGCGGTACAGCGGTTAACAAATGAGTCTACAGTTATTATTATTAAATTTAACTTTTATGTAAAGCAAATATAGTTTAAATTAAGCTAAAAGAACACTATTAATACTACACCAAAAATTTAACAGTTACTGACTGTAATAGCAACTATAATTTTAACATTTGACAAATTAATACAAAAATTAGCAGATTTAAAATTTTTATGTTAATGTTTAATTGTTAACAAAGTAGTTAATATATGTGAATTCAAAAAACGATGTTAAACAACAATGTTTAACATAGTTATATAAAATATAAATTAATGTTTCTAATATTTTTAACGGTCACTTAACTATGTTTCTAACTTCTAACTTTCTTTTGGTTATTAACAAATATAATCAATAAATATGATAAATTCATAGTTAAAACAGTTGCTATCTTTGATACAAAATAAAGTTAATAATTTATTAACATTTACTACGATTTTAACAATAAATTTAACATTTACCTAGTTAGTAGTACAAAAATAATTGGCTCCAACGATTAGCTGTTAAATAAGTTAATTAACTCATATTTTTTGTACATTTTAACTATTATTTTAACATTAACAATCCTCAATATTTTGACTTCTAACTGTTATACAGAGATACACAAGTAAACTGTCTTTCAGATTTAAGCAAGACAGGCTGTACTAAAGCCTGTTTACGTCAAAAGTTTTAAATAGAGTTTTTTAAGAATGCGATCAATTGAATCGTTTTGATTCACAATTAAAAAAGTGCTTTATTCTTTATAAACTCTATAAATTTTTTTTGAGAAACCGTCCTTTGGTTAAGAAGGACAGAAGTGTCTCTTGAGAGTTTGAGTGAGATGAGAAAAGTTCGGTTTCGGATCTAATTTAAATCCTATTAAATTCTTTTATGTGCTTAGATGCGTTCAAACGATGCGAATTACCAAGAAATCCAGTCTAGAATAGTTTTTTAACTAAATTAAATTTATACTTTTATTATAATCTAAAGAAAAAATATTTATAATTGTCACATTAAAAATAATAAATAATAGAGTCAAAACTATTTTATTTAGTCGAATTTTGAATCAAACTTCGATTTTCGATTTAGTTCAGATTTTATCTACATAACTAACAAGACGGCCAATATTGCATTCGATTCTGATTCAATTCAAGTAGTCTCAAACTAAACTTATTACACAATTTCTAATATTGCAAAACTTCTAATTTACGTCTTGACACTGTTATAACAGGCGTTCATTAATTTTTTTTAAAAAAGTTCTGTGCAGTTGACGAGTTGATCACTAATATGTGACACAGCAAAATGCGATTTTTTATTTATAACTGGTTTCTAATAGTGCAACAAGCCACTATTATAACAGGTGTTCATTAAAATTCTAAGAGTTCTGTGTAATTGACGAGTTGATCGCTAATATAAAACATCTCAAACTTCATACACCCTTTCATGCCTAATGGTCCGTCAAGGCATAGATTAAGCCTACATGTATTTTCCTCTGTGAAAATACGAAGAAACCGTTGATTTTCCCGTTTACTGTTTTAGAATAATCCCAGAAGAGCAATTTTAAAGCGAGCTCTAATTGCTACATCCGATTTTAAAGAAATATTATCTTTGTCGGTTAGATAGAAAGATGGCGATGGCGTGTCTATGAGAAGCTCTCTCTACACTCCGAAAAGCACAATTAATATTCATAAGTGACAATCGTGTGAATTTAAACACAGATTACCTGTTTTACAGTGATTAGAACGATGTTAGGTATGCTTGTATTCGATTTTTAATTTTCTACCGGTTTTAACAAGCTTAGAAAATTTAATTAGGTCGCTACGAAAGCAGCCACTGGAAATAATTATCTTATCGTGTTATATTATGGTATATTTTGCCGCAATATTTAATGCAGGTATTAATTAAATAAATGAAGAGGAACGAGTTTTACGGGAGAAAAAACTGAAAACTTGATTAATATTTATTTTAAAAAGTCTAAAACAAAACACTTAATTTATTTTGAGGCTCATACTAAATCTTGTTTTTTGAAAAACAAAAATTATTAAATTTTTTGTTACTTGTTTATTAATATTAACATTAATACATGATTTCTATTCTATTAATTAATATATTATTAATATAATATTGTTAAAATACATAAAATATTTGCTCAGATTTATATTTTGAACTTTTAGATTATATTATTTATTTGTTAACATTAACTGTTAATCATAAAATTGTAACAGTTACTAATAGTTAAAACAATTGTTAATTTTATATTCTTTACTGTTAAAACTAACCGAAATCTAACTATTATCTATTTTATTAACAGATTATTATACTAAGTTGTCAAATATTAAAGTGTTAAAGTTATAGTTATAATTCTAACAAATGTTAAATTTTTAGTTATAAGTGTAGTAACTGTTAATTAATTCTTAATTTTATTTAAATATTAAATTAAATCAAAAATTAACAAGTGTTTTAGCTACAAACTCAAGTTTTTTCTTAGTCTTAACTGTCAGTAATCAAATTAAAAGTAATTAAAAAATATTTTTTACTTTTTTTCCATTTATTTCAGTTATTAACTTATGCGTAAGTTAAATAGAATATCTAAAAATAATAGAAGAAAGCTTTGATTTCTGTTTTATTAATAATTTTAAGAAGATTGTTTTAATAATAACTTTATTTGTTATTTATTAACCGTTATTTATAACTTTTCACACTAATAAGATTTTTTTTTTTTGCAGGTTATGGTAGTATCGCCCCTCGCACTACCCTAGGTAAAGCTGTGACCATGGGTTACGCCATGTTGGGTATTCCTCTGACTCTTCTATACCTCTCCAGTATTGGTTCAATTCTGTCACGTGTTGCACGTGGTGTATTTTCCCGTGCCCTCTGTTGTTGTCTCTGCTCAAACTGCGGCTACTGCTGCTACGACGAGAAACGTATGGCTGAAAAAGAGCGTCGTATGAAGAAGAAACGTCAACAATTAGAATTACAGCAACAGATGGCTCTTCAAGAACCCTTCTATGTTCGGTCAAACTCAATTCATAATAGTCTTCACTCGCCCATTCGTGATGGAGGATTAAAAGAAGTGGATAGTTTGAGTACTGATAATGAATCAAAATCATCTATGCACGGATTGAGTATTCTAGCTCCGATTCTTCTATGTTTAGGAATGATGTTCATCTATATCTGTTTGGGAACTTTTGCGTTGTACAAGTTAGAGAATTGGTCGATTTTGGATGGGTTTTACTTCTGTTTTATGTCGTTGACGACGATTGGATTCGGGAATATGGTTCCAGGGAGTGATCCATTTGGCGAGTCGAATACTACCATATGGTTTTGTTCGATTTATATAATGTCAGGGATGGCTTTGACAGCAATGTGTTTCAATGTTGTCCATGATGAGATCGTTCATAGATTGAAACATCAAGAGAAGCTGACGCCGAAATTAAATGACGACATAAATTCAGATCCTTATAATATGACGTCATGACAATTCCCACCAATCAAATCAGCTCTCTACCATCGTAATTTAACCGAAGAGACGTTACTGAGTACGCCTGAAACGCCGAAAATACCCGAAGTATTAGAAGGACCAGTCATGACTGGAGTTTATACAGTTCCGGAACTGCCCGAAAACGACGAAAATTCCGAGGATAATACCGAAATGTAAGACATATCACGTGACCAAAGACACTTGTTACTATAATGTTAAATTTTACTGTTTAGTGAATTTCGGATTTGTAAATAATTAATTAGTTGTAATCACGATTCTTTGTACTCTGATGATGAATTCCTAATGTACGAAACGCTCTACTGTCTAGAATGTTTTTAATTCTGTTGTGAGTGCGAGATGTGAATGTAAAAAATTTGTATAAATGAGAAAATAAAATTTTCTTGAATATAAAATGGGTTTTGTTGAGAAAACTGAATTTTATAAATGAAAACATTTGTTACTTGAAAATAAATTACAAAAATGTCAGTGAAATGGATTATCTCGTTTTGTTTTGATGAAGGAAACTATTCATATGAGTTATGTGGATTAAATGTGCTTGAAAATTGTTTTATTTAAGAAATTATGTATGCAACCAACAATACTAGCAAATGTATAGTTGGTTGCGTGTTAAACGTCAAAGCACAGAAAGTGCAATTTTGCAAAAATATTTTTAAATTTATTATCAAGCACACAAAGCACTCCTAAAAAGTATTGCTCCTGATATTAAATGATTTTAAAATTTTTTGTGAAATACCTGTTTACATATTCTGTAATCCTGGTATCAAATCAAGACTTTTAGAAAATTTTCTAAATATTTTAAGAAGACTTCCACACACATTCTGTGATCCTGGTACCAAAATTGAAAAACCGTGAAAATTTTAAGATTTAAAATTTATTAAAATTTTTCAAGTTTGTATCAGGATCACAGAAATGCGACAAGGTATAGAAGACCTCCTCACACATTCTGTGATCCTAATATCAAATCGAGACTTTTAGCGAGAAAATTCTTCAAAAATGCTCAAAAACCTCCTCACACATTCTGTGATCCTGGTACCAAAATTGAAAAATCGTAAAAATTTCTACTAAAAATTTCAAGATTTAAAATTTCTTAGAATTTTTCAATTGTGTATTAGGATCACAGAAATGACAAAAGGTAAATAAGACCTCCTCGCACATTCTGTGATCCTGATATCAAATCAAAAAATATTGAAAATTTTTGAATAAATTACTAAAAATTTCGTAATTTTTTAATTTGGTACCAGGATCACAGAATGTGAGAGGAAGTCTTATTTACCTTTTGTCATTTCTGTGATCCTGATACAGAATTTATTTATTTATTAAGAAAGTATTTATTCTTTATTCCGGAAATAATAACTCCTCACACATTCTGTGATCCTGGTACCGAAATCAAAAAATCGTGAAAATCTTTATTAAAAATTGCAAGATTTAAAATTTCTTAAAATTTTACAATTATTTATCGTGATCACAGAAATGCGACAAGGTAAAGAAAACCTCCTCCAACATTCTGTGATCCTGGCACCAAATCGTAACTTTTAAAGAATTTTCTAAATCTTTTTTAAGAGTGCTCAAAGACCTTCTCACACATTCTGTAATCCTGTTACAAAAATCAAAAAATCGTTAAAATCTCTACTAAAAATTTGAAGATTTAAGTTTTTTTAGAATTTTTCAATTTTGTACCACCAGGATCATAGAAACGCGAGGAGGTAAAAAAGACCTCCTCACACATTCTATAATCCTCGTACCAAAATCAAAAAATTGTGAAAATCTCCACTAAAAATTTCAAGATTTAAAATTTCTTAGAATTTTTCAATTGTGTATTAGGATCACACAAATGACAAAAGGTAAACAAGACCTCCTCGCACATTCTGTGATCCTGGTATCAAATCAAAAAATATTGAAAATTTTTAAATTAACTACTAATAATTTCGTAATTTTTTAATTTGGTATATACCAGGATCACAGAATGTCAAAGGAAGTATTTAAATATTCCGGAAATAATAACTCCTCACACATTCTGTGATCCTGGTATCAAAATCAGTAAATCGTGAAAATCTTTATTAAAAATTGCAAGATTTAAAATTTCTTAAAATTTTACAATTATTTATCAGGATCACAGAAATGCGACAAGGTAAAGAAGACCTCCTCACACATTCTGTGATCCTGGTACCAAAAATCGTTGAAAATTCTATTAAAAATTTTCAAATGTCTTAAAATTTTGTATCAGGATCATAAAAATGCGAAGAGATAAAGAAGATTCTGCGATCCTGGTACCAAAAATTAAAAAACCGTGAAAATCTCTACTAAGTTTGTATCAGGATCACAGAAATGCGACAAGGTAAAAAAGACCTCCTCACACATTCTGTGATCCTGGTACCAAAAATCGTTAATAATTCTATTAAAAATTTTCAAACATCTTTAAAATTTTTCAATTTTGTATCAAGATCATAGAAATGCGAAGAGATAAAAAAGATCTCCTCACATATTCTGTAATCCTGATACCAAAATCTGTAAAAAAAAAATCTACATTTTAACAAAAAGTTTCTTGAAAAGTAAGATTTGTATCAGGATTACATAAGTGTGAGGTTTTCGATTGTTCTTATACTAAGTATGCAACCAGTAATATACTAAAAATATTGTTAGTTGCATACATAAGTATCCGAAGAAACTTATAAGTATCTCAAAAGAAAAATATTTAAAATGTAAATTGAAAAAAATGGTATACAGACACTTTATATCTGTTTGGAAAAAAATTGTGGTTCTAAAAAGAACCGTTTTTGTGTGGTTTTAACACTCTTCGACTCCTCTTCTTTTTTCCCTCACTTCTCAAAGAAAGTAAACGTTTGAAAAACAGCAAACAAAACTATAAAAAATAAAGTATATCCCTCGTGTACAATTTTAAGTTTATTATATAGGCAACCAGCAATACACAATTGTATTTTGATTAATCAAACAAAAAACTTCTATTACAACATGAATTTTTGCAATTGTTTTGCATGTCTTTGATAACGTCATATTCATCTAGCTGTCAAATAAACGTCATTTCGTAAATTAAAATTAAACAACAAAATATGCAAATTACATAACGTGTTTAGCAGTTTTTGAAAAAAAAAATAATATGTTTTATCATAATTATTTAAAGTAAAAAAATTACTTGACGTTTTTTTGACAGCTTCACAAATATATGACGTTATCAAAGACATTAAAAAAAATGAATTACGCTTTCAGAGCCCTCTAGATTTTTTTTGTTGTTTTTTTTTTTTAAATAAACAGTCGTTTCGTTTCTATGGTAACCTAGATTGTTTCTTTAACAACCAAGGCTTTGTTTATAGATGTCAAATTTTTCGAATTTTTTTTAAATTGTCCGTAATAAGTTGTGTCACTGTCAGAACCGAATCAAATTTGGGTGAATTCCGTTTGCAGTTTCCTTTAATTAAGCCTAGACTCGCACTTGTCAGCGCCATTTTGTTAGTTTTGTCTCAAACCATCACGGATATAACATATGTTTTAGGTGACTCAAATGATCCAATGCGGTCCTATTTGCTAGTAACACCGGCCATCTTTTCACTGAAAATCGTGTTTGTTTGGTAATTTTAGATCAAAATTCAAATTGTAATTAATGTCAGAACCACAGTCAGCCCTTCTACTCAGAAAACAGCTAGCAGGTGAGTCACAAAACTGATTTTCCTCCCCTTATAAACCCCCAACAAAGCACAAAGAAATCCGATGCCTTAGATCCAAGACCAAAACTCGCCTAACTACAGCCCCCATTTCATTACGTCAAAAATGACATTACACAAACCCCCTACCGAAAAATTCAATGACCTCTAAAGTTTTGGTTCCTTTCCAGAATTAAATAAAAACCCTGTCGAGGGATTTTCTGCTGGCCTAATCGACGATAATGACATTTATAGATGGGAAGTGCTAATTATAGGGCCCCCAGATACACTCTAGTAAGTTGAAAAAAATTTTGAGGTTAGATTTCATAAATAAAGTGTGTGATTTGCAGCGAAGGTGGTTTTTTCAAATGTCATCTTTATTTTCCCAAAGAATATCCATTAAGGCCGCCCAAAATGAAATTCGTTACCGAAATTTGGCACCCTAACAGTAAGGACCAATCAAATATTTCAACTGGCTAATAAACTACGATAGTACAAGCCCATAGCACAACTCATGTGACGTCACAAATGTAGCCAAAGTACTAAACCAAAGATTTTTTTTATTAAAGAAGTCTCAAAACGGAATTAAAAAATAATAAGAAAGTTGCTGGAAATTTTCAAATTGTACAGGGTGAGTCTGTTCAGAGTTTATCTCATCTTTTCTCAAAAACTAGTTATCACATCAACTTCAAAGTTTGCCATTAAAAACTTTATTTTTTTCTCTAGGCATGTGATGTTTTTTAGAATTTTTCTAATATTCCTTCTAATAAATATTATTTAAAGAATATTAATTCCTTGAAAAAAATATAAAATTTACATTATTTCTAATGTCATTCGAAAGAAAAAGATGTTGAAATATTGTTTTGTGAAAAAAAAAAAAAAAAAAATTGTAGATAATTGTAAAAATTAAGTTTTTGTTACAGCGTTTTATAACAGTCACTTTTTGATTGTTACTCTGATTTCTAAATGACATACTTTTAAACACTGATGCTCAAAAATAAAAAATCTATTTTTTATTTTATTTATTTATTATAAACATAAAAAGTGCAATTACTTAAGTGACTAAATTGAAGATTCAAAGACTTCAGATTTCTTTCCTAAACTTCAATACAAGTGGAAATGGTACTTGTAGACGCCACTTCAGATTTGCTATTTTCATCTCAGATTTTTCTTTTCTTTGATACAGTTTTTTTTTCTCATAATTTTCATCGAAATTGCGTTTTTGCTTTCAACAGAGTTTTCTTTGTAACTTTCCGCAACAGAACTCGATCGCCTTCATTTATGTCTTTTGAGTAATGTAATATCTGCTCCTGAATCTGCTAAGAGTGTTGCTGAATAACGGTGAAAGCAGTGCCCGGTATATTCTTTTGCATTTAGAAGGCCGAGACATTCTGCAATTTTTTTAGGCATGCCTCCAATAGTATTTATAGCAACGGGTAGCGTACAGCACCTGGAATTTCTATAGGTTAAAGAATCTGTGATGTTCAGTATGAGGAGGTCGAAACTGTGCGTATTTGCGGAAAATTTCTAATAAACTAATTCCATCTATAAATCTTTCAGTTATTGTAAACGTTCCCAAAATTTTTGTTTTGATGTTCGGTATTTTCACTTTAATAAAACTTGTTCAATCTTCTATATATTCCAGCTTCAAAAACGTAATTTCTTCTCTGCGTAACGCGTCAAAAATCCCAGTAATTAGTACAACTTCTGCCAATTAATAGTCTTCGTCATCAGCTGTTTTCATAAAGCGTTCTATCTCTTGCTTCGTGAATATTTTGGATTTTTTTGCTCTGTATCCACTGGCATTTCATTTTAGAAATGCAATCAAGTTTGTAAATTTTTTAATATCTACATTCTTGTTAAAATATAACATAATTCTTAGCATTGAGTAGGTACTCCATAAAGTAGACGGCTTATACATGGAAGATAATTTCGAAAAATAGGCCAAAAGTACCTTTTCTTCAATACTTATTACATTTTTTTTTCTCACACCAACTCCTGTATGTTTCCTTGTAAATTTTCTTAGATTTTTCGGACACTAGCGTGACTAGTGCATCTTCCACAGAATTTTCAGTGTCGGAATCAAATTCAGAATCGTTTATTTTTGTGTTCCTTTATCACAGAACCTAAGTCGACAGTCTGTAATTTTATAAAAACAGTAAACAACGAAATTTACATCCATAGCAACTTGCTGTTTGCCTACTGTACAATGTGAATGTTTGATTGAGATAATTGTTTTTGAAAGAAAAATCTGTTATAAAACGCTGTAACAAAAAATCTTGAATGGAACACGTTGCAAAATCGATGTCTTTTAAGCTCTTGACATTTCAAGATTTACATTGCGTGCTTAAAAGACTCTCTTTTTGCAACTTATTGCATTAATATTAGAATTAGCCAGTTCAGTACCCAAATTACGTGTGTAAAGTACTAGTATAATTTACTTTTTTGGGTTGGTAACACGCTTTTGCTAGAATGAAACATCATGTGTGACGTTTCAGCGTTGAGATTATAATATTTTTATTCGAATAAATTTTGTTGCACTTGTCCAGTATTCCTCACCAAGGTGTTTTTGTGTGTATTTGTCGCAATAACCTAAAAAGCATCCGAAAATGGGGTAAACAAGCGCCGGTTACAATGAGGTAACTTCAACTTTCTTTTTGAGTTTAGAACAGCTTTAAAATGAAACAGCTTTCAGTCACTATTTTGACGATTTACAACCCCCATAGCGTTTGATACTTTATAAGTTATTTGCTAGATGAGTATATAGCCCTGCTTATACTTAATTTGGTAATTTAAGTATAATGTTACAATATTTTTGGAGATTTTTCTTTCTGTATTTATGCTAATTGAAGTATTCAATCAATAACCGATGCAGTAGATAAAAAATAACTATTTGTGAGTTACTTACACAGAATTTTGGACAAATTTGAAAACACTTTAAAAAAACATTGGACACTTTTATGACATTTGTTACCAATTATCTTGTATTAACACCAAAATCCCTAAAGATTGAATAATTAACTTTATTACTTAAAAATCACGTAAAACGCGCAAAGTAGAAAAAATAGTATAAAGAACTCGTTTCTCATGTCACTGTGGCGCTCATTTTATAAACTTGAATTCGTGCTACAAAGTTGACTTATCGAAACGCGTTCTTTAATATACTATTTGTGGAAAAAATATTTCAAAAAAATTGTAGATAATCGCAAACACTTTCTTGGAAAAAATAGCGTATTTACTCAATGTTTTGAGTTAATTTTTTTTTTTTTAAATCAACAAATTGATTTTTTTAAATTAAATAATACGCTATTATTTCCAAGAGAGTGGGTGGAATAAAAAAGGGTAGATGTCTAACCTATTGTCGAGTAGCCTGGCAATGCTGCTTCAAAATAGGTCTTACAAAACGAATAAATTTTATTATTTTTTGCTGTTATTTACAATTTTTTTGAAATAGTTTTTTACAAAACAGTATTTCAACATATCTTCATTCAGAAGGACATTAGAAATAATGTAAATTTTATATTTTTTTTCAAGAAATTAATATTAATTAATTAATTTTTATTAGAAGAAATGTTGGAAAAATTTTGAAAAAATTCACATACGTAGAGAAAAAAACAAAGTTTTTAATGGCAAACTTTGAAGTTGATGTGATGACTAGTTTTTGAGAAAAGATGAGATAAACTCTTAACAGACTCATCCTGTATATGGTTCACTGCTTTGACCACATTTGTGACATCACCATTTCATCTAGGCTTGAACTATGGGCTTTAGCCACGAAGAATAAAGTCTACAGCGACTTTAAAAGATGAATTTTTTTTTATTTTTGTTTTCAGAGTGAAATTTCCAGAGAAAACAAAAATAAGAAATTTTCTTTATTTTTTAATGTCGAGCTTGAGACATACTGTATACTTGTTTTTAGTCTCTTGTAACATCAAGAATTTTTGTTTTTAGTTGATAAAAATGGCGACGTATGTATATCGATTCTTCATGAACCTGGAGATGATAAATTCGGATATGAAAAAGCATCAGAAAGGTGGCTGCCAGTACATACTGTAGAAACTATTTTAATATCCGTTATTTCAATGTTAGCTGATCCAAACGATGAATCACCTGCGAATGTCGATGCTGCCGTAAGTTTTTTTTAAAAAAAGAAGTTTCATTCGAAATTTTCCAAAATTTTTCAGAAAGAATGGCGGGAAATGTACGGCGAATTCAAACGAAAAGTAGCAAGATGTGTCCGGAAATCCCAAGAGGAATGTTAGTACATTAAACCAATTTACAAAAAACAACAAAAAAAAACGGTTTGATTCTTGATTTTTTAAAAATTCGCATTTTTTATAACACGTCTCATAAATTTTAATAATTCTGGAATCGAATCGGTTGCTTTTCTTAATTATTTTATTTTTTTGCGATCTCAAAGAGATTGATTTTTTTCATTTAAATAAATATTTTATTATTTTTTGTGGGTTTTAAATTTTTCAAGCGTGAATGTGGTTATGTAAAACGATAAAAGAAACTTGTTTCCGAACGAACGTAAGATTCAAATGTTGTCTTAATTGTAATACTTAAGACATTTGTCGAAAAAACACTACTTGTAACTGCTATTAGACTATGTAAATTTCAATTGTAACACTGTAGGTATCATAAGTTAAGTAAATTTTATTAATAAAAACAGTTTTTACATTTTTTCCAAACAAAAAACACCCCAAAATTATTTTCATTTCCATTATCTTGATTTTTATAGAGTTCAGACACTTTTTGCTGCAATTAACATGTCACATTTGACAATTCTTTTTGACGTTTTTTTAAAATAACACTCGGAAAGAATGATAATGAGTGTCTGGATTACATAAAACACTCATAATTTAAGGTAAATTTTTTAATAAAACCCGTTTATGCATTTTTTCAGAAAAAAAAGCTGATAAAAAACACTCCAAACTTTTAAATTTCAATAGTTTTGATTTTTAAAGAGTCCATACACTTTTTGTTGCAATTTTACGTCGTTAAGATGTGACATTTGACAATTATTTTTGACATCTTCTTAAAATAGTGCTCAGAGATAATAATAATGAGTGTCTGGATTATATAAAACACTGTATGTTTCATAAGTTAAGAGGCCTCTATACCTTACGCTCTTATGGAACATTCAATGTATTATTTTGCCACTCTAAATCCAGTACTAATTAACGTATTTTAATCAAATCAACATCATTAGAAAAAACAAACATTTATCTAGAATCTTATCGAACAGAATTAAAAAAAATTGTTTCTAAAACCATTACAAATTAATTTAAATTTGGCATAAATGTAAGATTCTCACCAAACTCTATTATTTCAAAACTGAAAAGAATTTACGGATTTACCTGGGTCAAATTTTAGAAAGTGTACTTTTAAGAAGATAGCTTCAAGTCCGAGAAAAATATATTAATAAGTAATAAAGCTATTGTGGCATAATGATTTCGGACTTAAAATTCGTCTGAAAATCTATAATTTACAACCCTGCAGTTACAAGTTAAAGACCCCAACCGCAACGAAACTCTTATAATTACTTTATGACACTACCCGTACCGACCGTTCTGTACCTGTTAAATAACTTGAAATAATCTTTTTAAATACCAGCTTTTGTGTATGAAAGAGCAATTATTGATTAGATTATAATTTAAAAAAAATAGTGTTTAGTAAAACAGTTTTAATCTAATAAATCTTCATATGTTTTTACAAATTATTTTTACAAGATACTTGTGAGCTACCTGCTTACAAAAGACAAAGAAAATAATACTTTTGTAATTTGCTTATAAGATTTTAGATTCTTAGAAAGGACAAGTAAACTCTTGTCGAGGTTTAAAACCACTTTCACAAAAGAAAGTAAATTTTGTCTCAAACTGCATTTTAGTATTCATCTCATCAATACGTTACAAATTTTGATAATATGTATTAGAAATAAATTTTTAAATTCCACTTGGTCAATCTGGAGAAATTTACTGGTCTTTTAGACCTTCTTGTTTTATTAATCCATCTTGCTTGCAAACGTAAAAGTGGGTCAGCAAATTTTTTTTGACAACAGCAATGTTTTTTGTTCAAAACCATTATAATTTATTTCTCTTATACAAGCAATAAATTTTTGATATTTAATGGTTTCAAAAAAATTTTTCTATGGGAAAACGTAATCGATGTTTGTCGCAGCAAAAATAATAAATTGCACATGGAAAACATTATTGGATTAAAAACAACCCATATATTTGAGGTGTTCAGTACTATAACGAAATAAATCCATTTAAGGAGTTTTAAGATGGGAAAGCTCAAAGTTTGTAGTTATTGTGCAAATCTGTATTATGTTGGAACGGCACAATTTTTAGGAATTGATTAAAATATTTGATTATATCGTAAAAATGAAATTAGACACTAATGAAATAAAAACCTCAATTTTAGAAAGAAATAGAGTTATCACACCATTATCAAATGAATTTTTTGAAAAAATTTTGAATATTTGCAGTATTCTTGCAAATCATTCTCGGAGCTTACTTTATGACATGAACAGCAACACCGTTGAACAATATAATTCAATTGTTGCTAAATTTGTTGGTGGTAAGCGAATTAATTTTGCTTTGGCGAATGCATACGAAATGCGATGTGCGGCGGCTGTTGTAAGTTGGAACACAAAAATGGGACATACCGAATTTTCCAAGAATAAATCAAGAATTCTTCGCCGAATGGAAATCCGACGTATTCACAAAAACCGACGCCAAAAAATAAGGCGCGTAACAAAAAAAAAATTACAATAAAACGTTGGAAATTAAAAGATGTAATGAGAATGCTGATTACGGTGAATCATGCCAGAAACCAGATCTTCCCATTGATGTTTATAGAGAACAAGAAGTGGAATTTTTAAAAAAATTAACAAGAACAAGAGAGGAAATACGTATCTTGGAAAAAGAAACTCGTTTTCAATGCTCTAATGGAAAGTGGATGGAGGAGCGGCGAAAACTATTAACCGCATCGAATTTTGCAAAAATTTGTAAACGGAGGAAAAATTCGAACTCTACCAAACTTGTCAACAATTTATTGTATGGAATTATAAATTTAAAAGTCGAATCACTAAACCACGGAAAAAAATTTGAAGATATTGCAAGAAGGGAAGTAGAAAATATAATAGGATGCAAAATTGAGCCATGCGGTTTATTTGTAGATGTTGATGATTTTTTTTTGGGTGCTTCACCCGACGGTGTGATCGATCAAGACATTCTAGTAGAAATAAAATGTCCGTATACAGCGTTCAAACTAGGACTTACACCAGAAGAGGGAATACGACAGAAAAAAATTACATTTTGGCATGAAAAAAATGGAAATTTTGTAATTAATTGTAGACATGATTGGTATTACCAAATACAGGGCCAGTTGCATATTGCCCAGAAACAAGTGTGTATTTTGGGAGTATGGACTGGCCCACAAAAAATAAAAATTGAAAAAATAAAAAAAGATGATACTTTTTGGAAAAATAAAATGAAAAAATTTTTGGAAAATTTTTATAAAAAATGTTTGTTGCCGGAACTGGTTGATCCGCGAAAAACTCGAAATATGTCTATTCGGGATATTTTTTTATAATGTAAAATATATATAAATTATTATTATTTTGTAATAAATTTTTATAATTTGAATGTTTATTTCATTTTACATTATTTTAATAAAATTAAATTGAAAATACAGAATAGAATGTCGAATCTTTCTCAAAGTACCAAACATCAAACCATGCCTCAAAGTGAGTGCAGACCCTGTCACTGTCATAAATAACAGGTAATAAATTACTTGCGGAGGGTGGTCGACAACTTTACCGCAGGGGTTCAGTGGTTGACAGATCAGCTCAACTAGAGAAATTTCAAGGTCGAGCGAACTATGGAGGCCTCTTAAGAAAGTTTAATTACTAAAAACAGTATTTATATTTTTCCCGAAAAAAAGCTGATTAAAAACACTCCAAATTGTTTTAAATTTCAATAATCTCGATTTTTAAAGAGTCCGAACACTTTTTGTTGGAATCTTACGTCAATTAACACGTCACATTTGACAATTATTCATCTTCTTCTTAAAATAGCCCTCAGAGAAAATAACAATTGAGTGTCTGGTTTATATAAAACACTGTATGTTTCTATTTTTTCTGAAAATAACCTTATTAAAAACACCTCAAATTGTTTTAAATTACAATACACTTGATTTTTAAAGAGTTCAGACAATTTTTGTTGCATTTTTACCTCAATTAACATCTCAAATTTGACAATTATTTTTGAAGTCTTCTTAAAATAGTACTCGGAGAGAATGATAATGAGTGTCTGTATTATATAAAACACTGTAGTATCATTCTCTTCGAATACTACTGTATTTTAAGATGTCAAAAATAATTGTGAAGTGCGACATGATAATTGCTGTAGAATTGCAACAAAAAGTGTCTGTACTCTTTAAAAACAAGGTATCTACATACAAATATAGATTTATTAAAAAAAGAATTACTTAAAAATATAAAAAAAAACAAATAGTACACAAAACAGTTAAATTAGATCTGAAAAATGAAAACAGAACAAAAAGCATGTTTTTCATATTCCTTGCCGTTATGGCCGAGTCAAATTTGTGACACGAACTTGAGGAGCGAGTTGAATAAACTGACTAGTCCGTGAAGACCCTAACGTACTTGTGGTTTGTACAATATTTTTTTTACTAACCAAAAACTAGAGACCTTAAAATCGTAAAAAAATATTTGCTTTGTGTTCCTACTAGAGTTATTCTATCACGATATGTAGATTGTTAAAAGGCTTATTCGGAATAAGAATGAAAACATTTTTTTTAAATAATAATGAAACGTTGGTCTTTTTTTTTCCAAAAAAAAAAATATTTAGAACTGTTTTATAATAAAATTAATGTGTGAAGAATAAAGATAATTCTTTTAAAATATATAGGGAACGATTATTAGTAAAGAGTAATTGTTGCACCTCAATTCCTGACCAGTCTGTCACATCACCCCTTATTTGGCCAAAAATGAAAGGGTTTGGTCTAGTGGTGTTCATACAATGTTAGAACAATAATAAAAAAAATTGATTAGAATATCACGCTGACAATTTTTTTGTTAAATGCTTCAGTATTACACACCTAAATTTGTTATTTATTTACCAAAAAAAATCTGTTTTTGGTATTGTAAATTAGACAGTTTTTCTTATGTCTTACTGTCCTGTTTTTTGTTATCAACTTTTAATTTTTGATAAAAAAAAAGGCTTTGATGTCACCGTAAAAGAGGAACCGACTTGAAAGCTTTATAACAGAAAACAGAATGGTAAAACGTGAGGAAAAGTGTCTAATTTCCAATGCCAAAAACAGAATTTTTTTGATAAATAATTAACAGCTCTGAGTGTGTCTTCTTGTAAATGAAATTTCTCGAAAATTTTTATTCATGATGTGGGTCAGCGTTGTTTTTTTTCTTTCAATTGTCGTTTTTTAAATTTTTCTGAAGCATTTTCTGTGGTTTTGTTCGTTCAATGGTAGGGTTTTTTTGTTTTTTGAACGTTGTTTAAGGATATTTTTTTATTCCACTAGAAACACGCAATATTTCCTTTTATATATTTATTACAAAAATACAAAAAATAGGTTATGGCAAATACAATTTTCTTTCATAAGTAATTATTCTTTTGTAAACAGGACTTATTTTTAAACAATTTAAAAGCGTATAGAATGTTCTGGAGGTCTTGATTTCGAATTTATTAATAAAATAACTTCTAAACACATTTCTGGATAATTCAAGAAGAGAAGGTACTTCAGGAACATTGATGCTTCCTTCAGGATTTTTTTCTCTGTACATAGAGTGTAATTTAGGGTGAGCAAAATAACACATGAGTTCTTTGAGTTGATTAGATGACATATTTTCCGCAAATTCAAGAAAATTTTCAAGATTTTTTGTAACATTAACTAATAAAATTGCCAAAATACAATCAAATTTGTAAAGATGGGCTTCCTCTTTAATATCCATGTGTAATAAAATTTTAAATAAATCATAATACCTAAATTTCGTATAAAGACAGTAAAAAAGATGAGGTTGATGCAGTTCCATTCCATAACTTAACAAAAAACAAATGTATTCAGTTAGCTCAGATTAATTTTGATAATTAAAATTTTCGTAAGAAAAACCGCCGCATAAAAGAGGGATAAAATTATATATAATTTGTTTTTTTAAATTACTTTCGATTAATATATTCAATTTCTCAATAGACAACTCGGTAATTTGATTATCAAAATTTAATTCAGAAAGTTGTGCAAAGAAAATTTGAAAAGACGTTTCAAACTTTGTAATTAATGTTTTTAAATTTGTTATATTTATATCCTTTAACTCATCAATAAAAGTCAAAACTGTAAAATCATTTGTTTCTACTATTATTTCAAAACGGCGTTTAATTATTTCGTCAAATAAAAATGAGTTTCTTGTAGCAAGTTTAAATAATACTTCGAAATGAATTTCTAATAATGAAAATTCATCAAAAGTGTAATAAAACACAGCATCTTGTACTTCATTGGGATAATTACGATTTACAAAATATTCAAAAGGTATATATCCTCCGTTATTTCTAATTGAAGGATCTGCACCACACTCCAATAACATAAAAATAATTTCATAGCCTCTTACTTTTGTATAATTAGCATAAAAAGCATATTTACAAATTCTTTGTAGTGGTGTATAATTTCTGTAACCACACGCATTTACATCAATTCCTTTTTCAATTAGTAGCATTGAATTTTTTACAAAACCTTCAAAACAAGCACAATGTAAAAGTGTATCACCGATAGTGGGAGATCTCACAGAAATTTTATCTATACGTGCCCCCTTTTTAATTAATTCACAAGCAAAATATTCTTTCTTTCTTGTCCAAGGGTAATCAAGTGACAACTCCAAAGCGGTGCTACATCCTACATTTTCGAATTCTAAAGGATAATCTGGGAGAGATAACAAATAGTCAAATACTTCTTTCCTAAAAAATTGAGTAAAGTAAGTATTTAATCAAAGGAGATCTTATGGAAATCTAATGAGCACTCAAATCGAGATTTTTTTATATCAATCGATAGCTATTGAAATAAAGAGCAATTGGTATCATTGCGTCATTTTTGTTTTTTTTTTAAATAAAGTGGCTAGATTAATTTAAAGTTTAAATGACTTCTGTCAATGAGTTCATAAAACCACATAAAACTCTCACTTATTATTTATAAGGATTAAGTCGGTACTTGGGCCTCAGATCAGAAACCAGCTAAATAGATATTTCTTGGTATTTTTCCTAGCTCTCAATTTGTACGACCTCGCTGGCTCTCACTCTTGCCAATGCATTTTGTATTGCCGTTTTTAATTTTTCAATCTTTAATAGGGACTTTATTTGATGACTTACAAAGTTAGCGCAATGATACCAATTTCTCCTTATTTCAAGAGCTATCGATTGATATAAGAAAATCTCGATGTGAGTGGTCATTAGATTTCCATAAGATGGGAACGATCTCCTTTGAGTTTATTTACTTTTTATTAAGAATTGCAATTTGTAACAAATTACAACGCGATCTGTCTGTAGTGTTGTACCATTTTGGAGAGTCAAGTAAATCCTTGAGGAGTTCTACATTATTTTCTCTAACTGCATCAATTAAACGAGTTTCCTTTTCACGAATCTGAAATAATTGTGAAGTTATGTTTCATATTTAAATTTTGATTTTAATTACTTACCAAATGAGGATTTAAATCTTCCAATGAAGCCATTATCAAACTCAAATATAAACTTAACAAGTCTCTTTTTCAAATTAACGTCTTTTTTTAAATTTTTACCTCCAAAAATCGAGCTTGCGTATTAGACCCCCAAAATCTTGAAAAGATATATTGTTTAGAATTGGAGATGTATGCTAGTCTTCTAATGATTTATTTAACCCGAATGTAAATTGCGTTACATTCGACGTCTTGTCTTTTTCTAGATACAACTACTTTGTTTGTTTGACGATTTGACTTGAACCTCCTCGAGATATCAGCAGGGTTGAGCAGGGTGACTACTCTCCTCCTCTCAGGGTGGTGAGAAGAGTGGGAGTCTTTTTAGGATTTGGGTGGTAACGTTGGTACCAATCAAATACAAGTCAAACACTAAAACACAATTTTAAATTTTCCCGCGTTTTTATTTTAATAATTATTAATTTAAATAAAACAGTTGAAAGAAAGTTTTAATTAAATTATTAAATAAACTTGGTGCCATCCTTTATTCCACCTTGAGTAATAATTTAAATATCGTTTGTTAAATAAGTGAAAAAAATTCTCAAAATTTATTCGCCATAAAAAGCAGGAGGAATGTTGCCTTGAGGCTGCCTTATGACGTCATGTGAAAACGTCTAATTTTAAATTACGGTATTACATTATTTTAAATTACAAATTGTAGTTGTAATGTAGAAATCTATATTTTTTAGAAGTATTTTAGTCTTTTTTAAAATGAAATATCTTTTGGAGGAATTTATCTTCGATTTAGGGAATTTTAACACATCATCGTCTATGGGTTGGCAACGCTAGTACTCTAGTGACAAATCTTTCTTGTAGCATCACGTGGAAAATCATTTGTTTTTCGTTACGCATTTTTGGCGATTTTTGAAGATAAAAATTAAGAAAAAACACCCATATTAAAGAGAAACTTATCTAATCTACATGTTCAGTTAATAAAATGTCATCATTGGAAGGTTTAAATCCTCATTTGGTAATTAAAATCAAAGTTTAAACATGAAACATAACCTCACAATTATTTCAGATTAAGGAAAAAGAAAGTCGTTTGGTTGATGCAGTTAGACGAAATGATGTAGATCTGCTTAAAATATTGGTCAACTCTCCAGAATTATACAACACTACAGACAGTAATGGTTGTAAGTTGTTACAACTTGCAATATGTTGTGAAAAGTAAAGAAACTCAAATTTGATTAAATATATACTTTATTTAATTTTTTAGGAAAGAAGTATTTGACTATTTGTTATCTCTCCCAGATTATTCTTTAGAATTCAAAAATCCAGAAGATGAAACTTTGGAAAAGGTACTTTATTCGCCTTGGACGGCAAACAAAGAATATTTTGCTTGTGAATTAATAAAAAATGGGGCATGTATAGATAAAAAAAATGATTCAGGTGATACACTTTTACATTCTGCTTGTAAAAGAGGTTTTGTAAAAGCTTCAATATTACTTATTGAAAAAGGAATAAATATCAATGCTTGTGGTTACAAAAATTTTACACCATTACAAAAGATTTGTAGAAAAAGGGGTTGTAATCTTAGGAAACACATTGAAATTATTCTTATGTTATTAGAATTTGGTGCAGATCCTTCCGTTAGAGATGAGGATGGTTATATTCTTTTTGAAGATTCTGTTATTTTTAATGACCCAAATGAAATACAAGAAGCTTTGTTTTATTACACATTTGATGAATTTTCATTACTAGAAATTCATTTCGACACATTATTAGAACTTGCTGTAAAAAACCCAACTTTATTTTATGAAATAACAAATCACCAATTTAAAATAATAATAGATATATCAACTGTACATTCCTGTTTCAGATCTTTAAGATCTATAAAAACAACTGATTTAAAAACATTAATTACAAAGTATGAAACATCTTTTAAAATTTTCTTTGAACAGCTTTCTGAAGCAAATGTTTGTAAACATATTGGCTGGTTGTCTATTAAGAAATTAAATATATTAATTAAAAGTAACTTAAAAGACCATTTCATAAATGTTATTATCTCTTTGGTAGGCTCAGATCTTTATAACGAAATTGTAAATTATCAAAATGAATCTGAGCTAACTGAATACATTTGTTTTTTGTTAAGTTATGGAATGGAACTGTATCAACCTTATCTCTATTGTATTTATACGAAATTAAGGTATTATGATTTATTTCAAATCTTATTACACATGGATATTAAAGAGGAAGTCCATCTTTACAAATTTGATCGTATTTTGCCAATTTTATTAATTAATGTTACCAAAAATCTTGAAAATTTTCTTGAATTTGCGGAAAATATGTCATCTAATCAACTCAAAGAACTCATGTGTTATTTTGCTCACCCTAAATTACACTCTATGTACAGAGAAAAAAATCCTGAAGGAAGCATCAATGTTCCTAAAGTACCCTCTCTTCTTGAATTATCCAGAAATGTGTTTAGAAGTTATTTTATTAATAAATTCGAAATCAAGACCTCCAGAACATTTTATACTCTTTTAAATTGTTTAAAAATAAGTCCTGTATACAAAAAAATTATTACTTATGAAACAAAATTGTATTCACCATAAACTATTTTTATATTGTAATAAATTATTCTTTTTTATAAGTGTTTTACTTTTTAAGATTTATATTTACCAATGATATGATATTATTATATGATATTCGCCTATTTATAGAAAATACTATATGAGAAAAAGGGAATGTAGCGTGTTTCTGCTGTTAATACTTTCTTCCAGTCTCACGCTGCAACCATACGCAGTTTAAATCCTTATTATATAATATAAATAACTGTTATTCCCTGATAAATAATACGTAGAATTCCCCATTCTCAGACAGTCTTTATTTGTTACTACCAAACTGTCCTAATCTAAACAAAAAAAACATTTTTCTCCTCTACTTGATTGGCTTTATTAGATATTTTAAAAAAATATAAACCTCCCTCAGACTCAGACTGTTATAATCCGATTTAAGAAATATCTTCCTTTCTATTGTTTCAAAAAAAATTGTTGTCTCAAATAACTTAATTAAAAAAATTCTCTGTTTTATATTCTCTGTATCAAGTCTTTACGACTTTTGAATATTTTCAATATCGCTTTATTATTAATTTATTATCAAAAACAGCACATTTGTGAAAACTCTTCCTCATTTTTGATCACGAGATCGATGAGAACTTTTAATATTTATTAATACATCAAATTAAAATTGTATGAAAAAATAAACATTTTTGAAAAACAAAACCTAAAATTACCAACTGGACTAATAAGGAGATCAAAAAATTTTGACAATGTAATTCAAATTTGAGTAAATTTGGGGGTGTAAATTTCCGTATCCTGAATTTTGGGGCTGATTAGAGTTTTAATACGGTCCTGACGGTTTCATTTTTAGTCATACAGATAACATACATTGTAAAGAGTTTTTTCTGTAAGTTTTTCGTCGTTACGTACCAATTTTCACGGACGTTCTTTGTTCCTTTATCAGTTTTCATTTCATCAAGCAATTGTCCGTTAAAGACGCGTAAAGATCGGTCTAATTTGTTTAAATAAATTAAATTGCGGCGCGTATTTAGTGCAGTGTTTTATTGAAAAAAAATGTGTAGTAACTATTCGAGGTGAGTTGATTTCATGTACCCCCTGATTTTCGTATTTTTTTTATAAACAAAAGGTTGAAACGATTTTGTTTAAACATTTAAGCGCATTTCTGTAGTGATTTACATAATTTATATAATACTATAATTCATTTATTAAACACACAAAAATGCTCTGATGTTACTGCGTACGTAACGCTTTTTTTTGTTTTTTTTCCAAATTTATCGCTTTGTCTTTGTGTTTTAGACAGTCGTGCCCCAACTCGAGAACAGAACACATCGCAGCCCTCCAACAAAGCTAAGTACTTTTATTTATTATTAATTAAACGGAATATACCAGTATTGTTTAAATTATTTTTTCGTTTAAATATTTAAAACAATTCTAGAAATTTTATTTTCTTAAATTACCAAAATAACAAAGAGATAAACAATTTTACTAGTTTATTATTTGTAATTTACCCCGTTTAAAAAAAAATAAACGATTAAAGTAAATTTCTTTTGTTTTATTGGGGAGGGGCGGGGGGTTTTCAGGGACATCGCTGGATATCTGGATAAAGGTAACTCCGAAAGAAGCAGAGGGGATTCGCCACATAGGGCAGAAGACGATGCACCAATTTCAGGATTAAAGGTAGGTCCGAAAGAAGCAGAAGGAGGGATTTTATGTGGTAAAAAAAGTTTTAATTAGGACTTGATTATTGTAATATTATTTTGTTAAAAAAATTGTTTGTCTTTTTTTTTAATTTTCGTGTCAATTTTTTAAAATCTATAGGCGATATGTATAAAGAGTAGCAAAAGCTTTTAGTAACAAATTATCTCCTTTCAGCAAATTAATGAATTAATCAAGTAATTCAAGTAAAAGCATTTGCTAACTTATGCATTTTAGTCATTGTTTATTTATATTTTTGTTTTTTTTTTTCAGTTTTCAGGTGCTGTTAACAAATCTACTTAGTCCAGAGTTCCAGACCCAGACCAGATAGCACGTAGACACCTACACCGGCAACACCTGCTATAAAGGTCAGATTTTTCCATTATTTTTCAAAATAAATTTTTATCTAATTGGATTTAAATATATCACGAGTTTTAAAATGGTTTAATTAAATAAAAAAAGGGAGATCAACAAGTTTTTGATTTTTTTCTAAATTTACTACAAGTGTTTCAGAGAAAATTAAAGTTCAAACACTAAAATTAAGAACACTTGCAGATTTTTTTTATATTTGCATTTAAAATTCGATTTTTCCGGTTGAGTAATGTCAAAAAATGTTGTTGGCAATACTGTAGATATTCTTTTGACAACAATTTTGTTGTTATTTAATTTTCTTTATTATCCAACCAAATTTTAAAAATTTATTTTGTCATAATCAGTAACAATTTTATGAAAGTCTTTTCAAAGCTAAACTAAAAATGTTTAAATTATTTTTCAAAACGTTACAAAATGCTCACTTTGTCCTTTTATTTTCGTATTTGCGGTTCAAACTATAAATTAAAACAAAAGTGTACAATTATCGTTTATGTATTTGTGTTTTATTCATCCTTTTCCTCTATCCTTTAAAAAAATAAATAAATAATAAAAGTAATTCCTCTTGTTTTATTGGGGTAGGGGAGGGTAGGCTCTAACGACAACGCTGGAAATCTGGATTAAAAGTGAGTTCGAAAGAAGCAGAAGGAGGGGATTCGCCACCCATCAGTTGTGGCAGAAGAAAATTCCACAAAAATGAGTTTTTAGTGAATATTTTTTTGATTGTGTGTATCTGAATTTTATTTATGCTTGTACAAGATCATGATTTTTCAAAAATTGTTGATTTCTCCTTTAATTTGAAAATTAATGACTTAATTTTTTGAAATGCCATTAAGTAAGGTTGTTCTTCTTCCTTTTTTTGAAATCTACGTTCTAAATATTGTTTCATATTTGAATAATTTTTGTTTCGCGATTTAAAAAGTTTTTTCTATTTCAGGCCTTCATGTTTTGATTCTAATAATTTTCGTGTTTCAGGATTTCTATTTTTTCAGGTCTTAAATCTTCATTTAAATAATTTTTATGTTTCAGGAATTATTTGCTAAAAGTAATCTGTTTTTTCTCATGATTAGTAATTTTTATGTTTCTGTTTTTAATATTTTTTCTCTTCCAGGTCTTGTTTTAATATTAATTTTTACGTTTCAGGAATTATCTTTTCAGGTACTTTATTATTTTTCCGTTTCAGGTTTTCATGTTTTTTATTCTTTCTTTCAGGTTTAAATATTTTGATTCTAATAAAGTTTCATTTTCATATTTCAGGAATGATTTTTTCAGTTATTTTATTTTTTTCAGCTTTAGTAATAGTTAAATTATTGTAAGCATCAGCTACGTCTATATTTTATAATTTTTGTATCGCTATTTAATCAAATATAAGTATTTTCTCCAAAAAACACTATTTTTTATTTTGTGATTATAGTCCTTTTCAAAATAAAATGTTTTAGGGAAATTTATCTTCGATTTAGGGAATTTTAACACATTTTTGTCAATGGGTTGGCAAGGCCAGTGGGGAGTGACAGTTTAAAAAGATAAACGCATTTTAACGAATTTTTGAATGTAGAAATGTTAAAAAACACCCATATTAAAAAGAAACTTGTCTAATCCATATTTGCAGTTAATAAAATGGCATCATCAGAAGATTTAAATCCTAATATGGTAATTAAAATCAAAAGTTTAAATATGAAACATAACCTCACAATTATTTCAGATTTATCAAAAAGAAAGGCGTTTAGTTCAGGCAGTTAACGAAAATAATGTCGAGTTGCTCAAGGTTTTGCTTGACTCCCCAAAATGGTATAACACCACAGACGATGGTTATAATTTGTTACAAATTGCGATTTTTGAAAAAAAGTAAAGAAACTTTAATTTAATTAAATATTTAGATTTTCTTTTTTAGAAAAGAAGTATTTGACTATTTGTTATCTCTCCCAGATTATCCTTTAGAATTCGAAAATGCAAGAGGTAGAACTGCTTTGGAGGAGTCGCTTTATAATTCTTGGGCAAGAGAGGACGAATATTTTCCTTGTGAATTAATTAAAAAGGGGGCATGTATAAATAAAATTTATGATAGAGGTAATACAATTTTACATTGTGCTTGTAAAGGAGGTTTTTTAAAAGCTTCAATGTTACTAATTGAAAAAGGAATTGATGTAAATGCATGTAACTTTAACAATTGTACACCATTACAAATAATTTGTAAAGGTACACTTCATGATGTCACTGAAATTGTTTTTATGTTATTAGAATTTAGTGCAGATACTTCTGTTAGAGATGAGAATGGATATACTCCTTTTGAAAATTCTGTAAAGTTTAATCACTTAATTGTAGTACAAGAGGCTTTGTTTTACTACACTTTTGATGAATTTTCATTATTAGAAATTCATTTTGACATATTACTTAAACTTGCCTCACTAAACTCACCATTATTTTACGAAATAATAAAACACCAATTTGAAATAATAGTAGAAACAAATGAATCAACAGTTGAGTACTTTTTTAATGTATTAAAGTATATAGAATTACCTAATTTAAAAATATTAATTACAAAGTTTGAAACAACTTTTCAATTTTTCTTTGCACAGTTTTCTGAAGTAAAATTTGATAAATATATTGGCTGGATATCTGTTGAGAAATTGAATATATTTATTGAAAATAACTTCAAAGACCAAATGATAAATGCTATTATCCCTTTGATGTGTCCGTATTTGGGGTCTTGTATTATTACTTTTTATTACAACGTTATAACATGTCAAAATGAATCTAAACTAACTGAATACATTTGTTTTTTGTTAAGTTATGGAATGGAACTGTATCAACCTTATCTTCATTGTGTTTATAAGAAATTTCAGTATTGTGATCTATTTAAAATCTTGTTACACATGGATATTAAAGAGGAAGCCCATCTTAACAACTTTGATAGTATTTCGGCAAGTTTATTCATTAATGTAACCAAAACTCTTGAAAATTTTCTTGAAGTTGCGGAAAGTATGTCGTCCAGTCAACTCAAAGAACTCATGTGTTATTTTGCTCACCCTAAATTACACTCTATGTATAGAAAAGCAATTTTTAAGGAAAGCTTCTGTAGAAAAACAATTTCTGCAAAAAGCATCGATGTACCTAAAATACCATCTCTTCTTGAATTATCTAGAAATGTGTTTAGAAGCTGTTTTATTAATAAATATCAAATTAAAACTTCCAGCCAATTTTATACGCTTTTAAATTGCTTAGAGATAAATCCTGTTTACAAAACAATTATTACTTATGAAACAAAATTGTATAAACCATAAACTACTTTTATATTTTTGTAATATCTTATTCTTTTAATAATAAACTTGGCTTTTTTTTACAAAATTTCACTTGGTTTTTTCTTAACATTTTCTTCTAACCTAAAAATTTCCTTTTGACACTTATCAAAAAACGTCAAAATGACATTCAGCAAAAATCTTTTGAAACTGACAACTTTGACTTGTAAAAACATTTCAAAATTTCCGCACATCAAAAAAAAAAAAGGTGAGTACAACTTACAAAATAATTTATTTATCAAAATTAAGTTTTAATTTTCTTCACTTCTTCATTTTCTTCCCACTCAAACTTCCTTTTCAAACCTTCCGACAAACTCTGCAACCTCAACTCTTTCGATTCTTTCTTCAACTTCAATTTATCTTTCCCCAGCTTCCTTTTCTTCTTTTTATCTTCCTTCTTTTCAATTTCGTTTTCTTCAACTGTATTCAATTTGACTGTCTTTTGTTTCATTTCAACAACATTTGAAATCTTCAAACTATTACATAATTTATTAAACGCAACTCGTGTATCTTTCGAAAATGTCAAAATTGACCGACAATCCCTAACTGCGTTTCCTAAAATCTCCCAATTTTCAAATTTCTCCCCAAAGATATTCTTCAGTTCAGACAGTAATTCAAAAAGTCCAGATAGAAACTTCTCTTTCACTTTTCTTTCTGTGGGATTTGCGTAAAACTCCCGAAAGAAATCGACACAATCCCGCAGGAAATTCCGGGTGTCTTCTTCAACTGTCTTAACTTCTTCACTGTGCATTGTGAGAAACCGATGATTGTTGAAGAAAATCTTCAAAAGTTCAACGGCTTGCCCTCGTCGGAACGGTCGGACTGAATTCGCGAAAACAAATCCCATCAGAAGTGGGATTAAATCAAGGATTCCTTCCCAGTTTGTTTGTACTAAATTCTTGAAGAGAACATACGGGATTACGCAGTCACGTTTCGTGAAAAATGCCTCAAGACTGGTCTTCATAACACTCCGGATTTTCTTCTTTTTCTTCGTTACTAATTCGGAACAATTTATAACAAAAATACAACACTCTGAAATCTTTTCCGCCATTTCTTGAATGATAATTGCATTTTTTGTGCCTTTTTCAACCAGACTTTTCAATAAGTCAACTAAAATTTCTTCGTTGACGTCATCAAAATCTGAAAATTTCTTCAAGGAAGAAAGCTTTTTCAGACAGGATTTTAGCCGATCCTGAAGAGGTTTTTGGTGGTCGTCTCTTATACAAAACTCAAGACACTGAAGCAAAGGTAACATAATTTCTAAAGTGAGTAACAATGACGGATTTGAATTTAAATAAATCTCGATTAGATCCATAACTCGAATTCTGAAATGTGTTAAAGCTTCTTCATCTTTTTTCTGTTTTTTTCTTTTACCTAAATTCGGCCGAAACTGTTTGAAGGCTTCACTCAAAGCTTCGTCTAGTTTCTCACCTTCTTCTTCATCTAAATCATCAAGATCTACACTTTCAGCTTCTGAATCAGCTGACGCACCAAGTGCCTGATGTAGAGCCATTCGAAGCTTATCACTCACACCTTCTTCTTCCTCACTTTCTTGTTCACTCTCACTCTCTTCTTCCTCGTCATTATCCTCCTCCTCACCATCACTACTATCACTCTCCTCGTCTCTCGATAACGGATTTGAATCACTTTTCGGATCCAAAACTATTAAAATATGATGAATCGCATTCGAATTCATGTATTTACACAAATGTGGAAAAACACAATTTATCACAGAACGTAATAAATGCGAATTGTGTGATAACAAATTCAAAAAAAGATCAACAACGACTTCAATCCACAACGGTTCATCACTACTCTCCCCAACATTCTTTTTTTTCTTACGTTCGTAACAAATGAATAACTCATCAAGTGAATCCGAAGCCAACTTTGTGTTATTACTATGAAATAATTGAAGACCTAAATGAAGAAAAAGTGTGTGAAAAACACAATTTTTCTTTTTTGTTGTATTTTCTAATTTCGTAGCGAGATCAAGTGTGCGTTGCCACATTTCTAGATTTTCCTCACTGAGAGGACATCTCAGGTCAGAGATCAGTTCGGAAAATTCGTGTACTATTTTACTCAAAATCTCTCTCAAGTCATCCAGTTTTGATAATTTCAAATCAAGTGAAGAGTAAAAAGTGTCTCGAAATGAGTCAGCCAAGTCGTGTCCAATATTTTCGTTTTTAAGAAGCCCTAATTTCATTAAAAATAATAATTGTTCAGTTTTCCAATCATTACTTTCATGCATTGATGGATGATTTAGAAGTTTCACCAATAAATGCGATGCATAAATCCTATCAACATTCCACCATTTTTCTGTTGTATTCTCATTGATAATTTTATCATTTGTAGCTAAAATCACATCTCGGTAAATCCCTGACAATTTTTTAACACCTTCAGTATTCAAAGTTGATGTTATATTTTGAATAAGTTTACTTCGAGTGACTTTTTCAAAAATAAAAGTTCCAGGATAAAATAGTAATTTTTTTAAAATTTTGATTTTGGTCTTAGATTTGACACTATCTTTTTTGAGACACGTCACAAGTGTCTCAAACAATTTTTGAGTTACAATTTGAAACTCCTTATCTTTTTGTTTACCAACAGCAGTTTTGTACATACTTATCAATTGCTGAAGGTAATTCCTAGTCAGAATTTCAGGAATTAAAGAAAGATCAGTCAGATTCTTTAAAACTCCACTTAACAATTTTGTAGCAACAAAAAATTTATTACGGTTTGGTTTAATCAAAGAACGGTCCAATTCAGTAAAAAACATCCCAATTAAATCTGTCTCTGTCAAATCTTTAACAAATAAATCAAAAATTGGGTGCTTCAAGGACGTAATCCTTGGTACTGTCTAAAAAAAACACCAAAATTATTTCAGTCAGATAAGAAATTTGTATTACCGTCAGAGTCAGACTCACGTCGTACAAACTCTCAGCACAAATAATTTTTTCAGTACCTAGATTATTTTTCAGAAATTTTAAATGTAAAGACTGAGGAAAATTTTTCTGAATTTCAAGTAACAAATAAAGACTGTCTAAATTCTGATCTTGCCAGGTCTTAGCTAAATCATTTTTCACAAGTGGAAACACCAAATCTTCAAACTCTTTCGCCTCAATCTACAAAAAATTAACTCAAACAAAACTCAACCAAATATATCTTGTACTTTTCCAAATAAATCACACAAAAATTTGTATGAAGCCAAAGTCAAGTAAGATCTCTCTTTGCCGGCTTTTAATAACGTCTCCAACACTTTTATCTTGTCTTTACTGTCACAATTCTCATACAAATTCGATCTCATGATAGCCCCACATACCAAAATTTGACCTGAGCTAATATCAGCATTTTCCTGCAATAAAATCCATACTACACGTTTAAAACACACCTAATTAACTAACACTCTTGCTGTTATTGCCCCCTTTATGCAATTCCTTCTCAACATGTTGGAAAATCTCCTCAACTGTGACACTTTTGAGGTTAAGTAGTGCAACAAGTGTGGCAAAAAACCCAGTCTTTGCGTGAATTTTCGCAGAGCCTAAACCTCGAATAAGACGTCCGAGTGCATATTTAAACTCGTTTTCTCCCTAAAATCACTCAAATTACAATTTGAAAACAGTAAACCTAACCTCACTTTTTCCTCGTCACTTGTTAAATGCCTCAATAGGTTAATACCAGCTTTCACACGCACTTTTTCTTGTCCGTTTGTTAATTTCGTGAAATTATCTAACACTGACGGTTCGCGTTTCCGTTTATTTTCACGATTTTCACCGTTTTCCGCATCCACGTGTTTTTCAGCCGCCATTCCAGCGCTCCTTGTGGCCATTCCCCGAAGTAAAATTAGCGCGCGAAATTTGAGCGTGTAAACCGCGCCAATTTTGAATTATTTTTGTAAAATCTGCTTTTAGGAAATTTGGACGAAATCCAAATTGGTTCACCTGGTGACCTATTTCTCAGGTAATTTAAATGAGATATGATCTGTTTATTTTTTATACACGCGTTGCGATTATTTGGCCGTGAACAGTAGAGTTTTTTGTTTGAAAAAAATCAGGTCGCTATTTTGGGGCACTGGAAATTTTTTTTTGAAAAAAACGTTTTAGAGAAATTGTTAAATTTTGTTGTTAGTATATTCTAAAATTAGTTTTAGTGGGAGATGAACGAACTAAATTTTCGTATACGAGAGACACAGAGTCTAAAATTGCAACGGCCGAAGAGATTTTCGTTCAGAACGATATCAGATCGCTTAACAAACGCTTGATTTCATAAATCAAAAGTGTTGTGACTTTTTGTGAAAAAAAAAGACAACAATAAACAAATGTGGAGGTTTTAGTGATTTTGGAAATTTTTGATTTTTGTATTAAAGGACTACAATATGAAGTGGTAAGTGAAACATTTTTTTTATCAAAAATTGTTATTTTTTTCTAAAAATAATTTATTTATTTTTGATTCCTGGAACTTGTAGTAAGAAGTTTGATAATGTAAACTTGTAGTAAAGCTTCAAAACAAGTTTTCAAATACGAAATTTAAATTAAATTCAATTTTGTGTTTCAAAAACATTTCAAAAATAGCAACAAAATCACGTTTTACCTCATTTGTTTTAATTTTTGGCACAATTTCTCGAATTTTATTTAATTTAAATTGAAATTATACTATTTTAAATATCTTATCATCCACCTACAATTTTTCTTATTAATAAACTTTGAAAAAAATTTGATTTATTTTCTTCAAGACTTGTATAACAAAAGTAAAACAATTTTGTTGAAAGAAAATTATCTAGATTTTGGCACAAACAAACCTCAGATGCGTTTTCAAAAATAAAGTGGCTTCAAATGTAAAATTTTTGAATTTGATTTGTGAGTTTTTCGCTTTGCAAAAGGTCAATTAAAATTCACGATAGGACATTCTATAAATATTCAAGAGTCTGAGTTTATTTTTGAAAATAATGGAATCACCGGGGAGAAACACAGAGTAACAAAAAATCGGTGTAAAACTGGAAAAAGTTTATTTTTAAAACGATTAGAATTCTTGTTACAGAATCTAGTTAAATCGTAAAAAAATTTAAAGAACTTGTATTGCTCATTATAAATCTATTTACACTTTTTTAATTATTCAACTTGTTTTGAGAGAATAATTGTTGTTCCGGGGTGAATCAGGCTTTATCCGCACGCCCAAAACAGCTATAAAACACGGAAGAAAATTATGAAATGTACATATTGCCCTAACTTAGTGTTTAACGACATTAAGAAAAAATTGTGAACGATTCATTTATTTCACCCATAAAACTAAAAAAAAAACAATTTCACGAAAAAAATTTAAATGTAATTATACAAAAATAAAAAAAGTAACCGTACAAATAAACTACTATTATAGAAATAAAAATGACGTATTTTTAACAACAATTTTTACACAGTGAATTCTCAATAATTAAGCAACCTTATCTACTTCTATGTTCAATAATGGCCGTTGATTCGTTGGAAATTTAAAAAAAAAATTTGTATTAAGTATTGTATTTCACGCATTTCTAGAAACTTTTTTGTTCTTCTTTAACTCTATTTGAGGATTTTTCGTATCAAAATATTCTTTTTAAGCTTTTTTAGAATTGTCCTTTGTCCTTTTAAATCTTTTTTTGACATTATCTTCCAATAGTCTTTACTCAGTTTCTTATAGAGACTTTCTCTCTTCTACTAAAATATTCCATTACTCTTCCTTCTCATCTAATTAACGCTTTTCAACTTTTTCTAGAATATTCTGTTGCTATTTTTCCTCGACGACACCTTTTAGAAATATTTTTTATTCTTTTAGAGTCTTTTTTTCCATCCGACAATTTTTCCGTTTCTTCTAGAACTCTAGATTGCTCTTCTGTTTCTACCAATCGTCGTTTCTCAAATTCTATTTTTGTTTCAAACACCGTGGTAGAATCATTCTTCGCTCTTCTAAAACCCCCTACTATCCTTTTTCTTTCAGGAGACATCTTTTAATTTCTTCTAGAACTCGCATTTACTTTTCTTTTTTAATTAATCGTAGTTGTCATGTTTCTTTTCTTCCAAACAATATCATTTTAAGTTCCTCTAGAATTTTTCTTTATCCTAACTTTTTTAGTCTTCCATAACCCTATTCTCGGATTTTTCATATCAAAATATTGTTTTTAAGCTTATTCAGAATCGTCTTTTGTTCTTCTAAAATCTTTTTTAACTGGTTTTTCTTTCAATCGTCATTACTCAGTCTCTTATAGAAACTTTTTCTGTTCTTCTAAAATATTTAATTAATTTTCTTTCTCACCTAATCAACGTTTTTCAACTTTTTATAGAATATTCTATTGCAATTTTCGCTCTACGTCTTCAGGGACATAGACGTCTTTGTTCTTTTGCAATCTTCATTTGCTAATTTTTTTTTCAGTCGATGACCTTCCCGCATCTTCTAAAACTTTAGTTTGCTCTTCTCTTTCTACCAATTGTCGTTTCTCAAAATCTACTTTTTTTTTCAATTGCCGTGGTAGAATCTTTCTTCGCTCTTCCAAAACCACCTACTATTCTTTTTCTTCCAGAAAATGTCTTTTAATTTCTTCTAAAACTTCCTTTACTCCTCTTTTTTTTAAATCAATCGTTGTTTTCTAATTTTTTTTTCTAAACAATGTCTTTTAAGTTCCTCTAAAATCTTCATCTGCTCTTCCAAAACCTTCTTTTGTGTTTCTTCTATCAATAAGAATAGGTACAGTTTCCCATGCTGTCACAAAATGGTTGAGTAGAGTTTTAGAAGATCAGCTAACTGATTTTTCACCAATTCCTGAAATTTTGACCTTCAGCAGTTGATAAGTTTGTACAAAACTGCTGTTGGTAAACAATAAGATAAGGAATTTCAAATTGTAACTCAAAAATTGTTTGGAACACTTGTGACGTGTCTTAAAAAAGATGAGGTCAAATCTAAAACTAGAATCAAAATTTAAAAAAAAAATACTTTTATCCTAAAACTTTTATTTTTGAAAAAGTCACTCGAAGTAAACTTATTCAAAATATAACATCAACTTTGAATACTGAAGGTGTTAAAAAATTATCAGGGATTTACCGAGACGTGATTTTAGCTACAAATGATGAAGTTATCAATGAGAATACAACAGAAAAATGGTGGAATGTTGATAGGATTTATGCATCGCATTTATTGGTGAAACTTCTAAATCATCCTTCAATGCATGAAAGTAATGATTGGAAAACTGAACAATTATTATTTTTAATGAAACTGAGGCTTATTAAAAACAAAAATATTGGACACGACTTGGCTGACTCATTTCGAGACACTTTCTACTCTTCTCTTGATTTGAAATTATCAAAACTGGATGACTTGAGAGAGATTTTGAGTAAAATTGTACACGAATTTTCCGAACTGACCTCTGATCTGAGATGTCCTCTCAGTGAGGAAAATCTAGAAATGTGGCAACGCACACTTGACTTTGCTATGAAATTAGAAAATACAACAAAAAAGAAAAATTGTGTTTTTCACACACTTTTTCTTCATTTGGGTCTTCAATTATTTCATAGTAATAACACAAAATTGGCTTCGGATTCACTTGATGAGTTATTCATTTGTTATGAACGTAAGAAAAAAAAGAATGTTGGGGAGAGTAGTGATGAACCGTTGTGGATCGAAGTCGTTGTTGATCTTTTTTTGAATTTGTTATCACACAATTCGCATTTATTACGTTCTGTGATAAATTGTGTCTTTCCACATTTGTGTAAATACATGAATTCGAATGCGATTCATCATATTTTAACAGTTTTGGATCCGAAAAGTGATTCAAATCCGTTATCGAGAGACGAGGAGAGTGATAGTAGTGATGGTGAGGAGGAGGATAACGACGAAGAAGAAGAGAGTGAAAGTGAAGGAGAAAGTGAGGAAGAAGAAGGTATGAGTGATAAGCTTCGAATGGCTCTACATCAGGCACTTGGTGCGTCAGCTGATTCAGAAGCTGAAAGTGTAGATCTTGATGATTTAGATGAAGAAGAAGGTGAGAAACTAGACGAAGCCTTGAGTGAAGCCTTCAAACAGTTTCGGCCGAATTTAGGTAAAAGAAAAAAACAGAAAAAAGATGAAGAAGCTTTAACACATTTCAGAATTCGAGTTATGGATCTAATCGAGATTTATTTAAATTCAAATCCGTCATTGTTACTCACTTTAGAAATTATGTTACCTTTGCTTCAGTGTCTTGAGTTTTGTATAAGAGACGACCACCAATAACCCCTTCAGGATCGGCTAAAATCCTTTCTGAAAAAGCTTTCTTCCTTGAAGAAATTTTCAGATTTTGATGACGTCAACGAAGAAATTTTAGTTGACTTATTGAAAAGTCTGGTTGAAAAAGGTACAAAAAATGCAATTATCATTCAAGAAATGGCGGAAAAGATTTCAGAGTGTTGTATTTTTGTTATAAATTGTTCCGAATTAGTAACGAAGAAAAAGAAGAAAATTCGGAGTGTTATGAAGACCAGTCTTGAGACATTTTTTGACTGCGTAATCCCGTATGTTCTCTTCAAGAATTTAGTACAAACAAACTGGGAAGGAATTCTTGATTTAATCCCACTTTTGATGGGATTTGTTTTTGCGAATTCAGTCCGACCGTTCCGACGAGGGCAAGCCGTTGAACTTTTGAAGATTTTCTTCAACAATCATCGGTTTCTCACAATGCACAGTGAAGAAATTAGGACAATTGAAGAAGACATCCGGAATTTCCTGCGGGATTGTGTCGATTTCTTTCGGAAGTTTTACGCAAATCCCACAGAAAGAAAAGTGAAGGAGAAATTTCTATCTGGACTTTTTGAATTACTGTCTGAACTGAAGAATATCTTTGGGGAGAAATTTGAAAATTGGGAGATTTTAGGAAACGCAGTTAGGGATTGTCGGTCAATTTTGACATTTTCGAAAGATACACGAGTTGCGTTTAATAAATTATGTAATAGTTTGGAGATTTCAAATGTTGTTGAATTGAAACAAAAGACAGTCAAATTAAGTGCAGTTGAAGAAAACGAAATTGAAAAGAAGAAAGATAAAAAGAAGAAAAGGAAACTAAGAAAAGATAATCATAAGTTAAAGAAAGAATCGAAAGACTTGAAGTTGCAGAGGATGTCAGAAGATTTAAAAAGAAGAAATTGAGTGAGAAGAAAATGAAGAAATGAAAGAAATTAAAATCAATTTTAACATTATTTTCGTTTAATACATTTTACTATTTCCAAAATTTAAAAAAGCCAACTGAATCAAATTAATTTTAGGAAAAGAAAAATTAAAAAACAAAAAGACAAAGTTTATTTCTAAACCAACAAAAATTCTTGTTAAAAAATCTAATTATCTAATAAAATATAGTTTAAGGAAGTCGTTTAAATCGTAGTTAAATCTAAAAATAATTTTTTGGCGCACTTAAATATTTTTTCCCAAAATAGTATAATTAGCCGAAAAACAATACTAATTTTAATTTGGATAGTTTTCAATTTCTTTTTGAAAAATTCTCTCGTTACCCTAAAATCTAAAAATAGTAAATAGTCCAAAAGTCAGTGTTCGAAAAAAATCTAGGTCGTAAATTATAGGTGTATGTTTTTCACTAGTTTTATTTCTAATTTTATTGTAGGTATAGTACAATTTAGAGGTGATTTATTTGCGACATAACCCGGTTAAAAAAATGCATTTTTTTTAAACACTAACATTACGGTCCTGGATTGAAATGTTATTTTTTGATTATTCCTTGCCAAATTAAATAATTTTTTTGTAAATCTAAATATAAAACGAAAATGTATCTTGTAAGCAGACACCTGGATTGTAACATTTTTAGCGGTCAAGGTTTTCTAACGAAACTGTTTTCCAAAATATTATTTACTTTACAAAAATACCAGGAAAAAAAAAATTTTAACCAGTTAAATGCATTTTTCAGAATTATAAAACTCGAATATTTCGTTCAGTTTTTATAAAATTGGCAAACTTTTATTACAAATGTGAATCTAATTTCTTATCGCAAATTGGACTAAATCCAAATTTTAAAATTAAATTTTTAGAAATATGTTTTATAATTATTGTTATCTTGGTCAAAATAGCTTAATTATCTTGTAAATAATCAAAAAAACACTTTTTTAAGTGCAATGAACTCATTTTGTGCAAAATTTGACTTTTGAATCTTTTCACTGTGATTATTTAAACAGTTTTCGTCCATAAAACGCCGATAAATTTCGTTAAAAACCCTCTTGAAATTTTCAGTCGTATAAACATGCTAAAATAATCTCAAAAAATTATAATAACCTTGAAATGTCAGATACGTTTATAATTTTATAAGATTTCTGGCAAAAGGTTTTTATTTGGAAGATAAATCGAACAGGTAGTAAACCGATTTTCTAAATAAAGAACACGGATATGTGAGTTGAGATCCTCATAAATGTTGCGACAAGACTTAGTTCGACGACCTAAAACGTAGCTCGAATTTCGAACTATTAAAATATAAAAGAACAAAAATACAAAAAAAAAACTAAATTCGTTTCGTCATTTCTCAAATTCCAGAACATCGAGCTAATAAAAAATAGAATAGATGAATTATATAAAGAGTGTTTAGAACAAAGATTAAGAAAAATCGTAGAAAAATCGTATAACGTTTCAGATTTTTTATTTATCCTTCTTCAGAGCTTATAGTTTCTTGATTTATTATTAATACCAGTTTTATGATCGCATGGTACAAGTATAAGTAAATATCATATATTTGACTCAAATATTCATTAAAAAAATAAACAAATAGAAAAAAAACTGTCGCAATCGGCACCTAAATTCTACTAAACACCTAAAAATGTACATTTTTGAGACTCCCAATTAGTCAATTTTTTAACAAATTATTTTTACTAAATAGAACGTCCGATATACTATTGGCTTCATAATTTTTTTTTACGATTTTTAACCGAAAATTCATTTCTCTACATTTTGGCGGCCATTTTAATTTTTTTTTATAAAAAGATGTTATCAAATCGCGACATATTTTCCAATATATCTAATAAGATTATTTCTAGAAATATAATTTTTATCTTGTTTTCACGAATATTTTACCAAAAAAAATTGTGTGTATCAAAGTTGTGGTCGTCATTTTAATAATTTCGCCCTAAAATTTGGTTTTGAATATAATTTTTACTAATTAGAGCGCCCGGTGAATTATAAGTTTTCCAAAAAAAAATTTTTTTGGCAATTTTTAAGCGAAATTTATTATTTTTTTTTTTTTCAAAATATTGGCAGTCATTTTGAAAAATTTTCTTAGACAGATTTTATTAACAAAACGTTATTCTATCTAATAATATACCTAATTAGCAAAACTTGGTAGTGTTTTAGAGAAATCTTTCACAAATTTTACCAAAAAATCGTGTTTTTCTAACTTGTGGTTGCCATTTTAAATATTTGTTTATATAATTTTGTATAAGATGTATTAATACGGATATCTTGATTTCATAAAGCAAATGACACTAAATATTTTGCGACAAATTTCAGTTTTTAAATAATTTTTTTTAAAAATAGCATTTGCGTATTTTTTGACGCCATTTTGAAATTTTGTTTATAGAATTTTGTAAAAGATGCATTAATATACATTTCTTAATCTAATAAAGTGACTGACACTAATTGTTTTACGAAAATTTTTAGTTTTTAATTACTTTTTTTTTATAGAGTTTTGTGTATTTTTGGACGCCATTTTAAAAAGTTTGTTTATAAAATTGTGTAAAATATACATTAATGCAGGTATCCTAATTTAATAATGCGACTGACACTAATTGTTTTACGAAAATTTTTGGTTTTTAATTACATTTTTTCGAAAATAGTGTTTTGTCTATTTTTGGACGCCATTTTGAAAACTTTGTTTATAGAATTTTTTAAAATATACGTTATCGTAGGTATTTTGATGTCATAAAGCGAATGACACTAAATATTTCACAAAAAATTTTAGTTTTTAAATACATTTGGTAAATAATAGTGTTTTCCGTATTTTTGGACGCCATTTTGAAAACCTCGTATATAAAATTTTGTAAAATATAAATTAATACAGATTTCCTGATCGAATACAACGATTGGTATTAATTGTTTTTACTAAAAATTTTTGTTTTTAATAGGATTTCGTTAAACACAGTGTTTAGCGTATTTCTAGACGCCATTTTATAAACCCTATTTATAGAATTTTCTAAAATATACATTATTGTAGAAGTCTTGATGTCATAAGGCAAATTACACTAAATATTTCTCAAAAAAAAATAAAATAAATAAATACATTTTGCGAAAAATAGTATTTTGCGAGTTTTAGGACGTCATTTAAAAATTTTTTTTATGAAATTTTATAAAATATGCATTAATACAGATTTCCTAATCTAAAAAGCGACTGCCACTTATTGTTTTACGAAAATTTTTAGTATTTAATTACATTTCGTTAAAAACAGTGTTGCGTATTTTTGGACGCCATTTTGAAAACTCTGTTTATAAAATTTTGTAAAACATACATTACCTACTGCAGGAATCTTGATGTCATAAGGCAAATGACACTAAATATTTCTCAAAAAAAAAAAAAATTAAATACATTTTCTGAAAAATAGCGTTTTGGGTATTTTAGGGCGCCATTTTGAAGACTTTACTTACGGAATACTGTAAGATATGCATTAATACAGGTATCCTGATTTAATAAAACAACTGGCACTAATTATTTTACAAAAAATTTTAGTTTTTAGTTACATTTTGTTAAAAACAGTTTAGCGTATTTTTGAACGCCATTTTGAAAACACTGTGTTTATAGAATTTTGTAAAATATATATTAGTGCAAGTATCTTTTTTTAAATATCAGGTTTTATCAAAAATTTTAATTTTTTATCATGTACATTTCATAGAAATTAAAGTTTCCCAGTGTATTAGTAACTTTCTCAAAAAATTGTTTTTGCCGATTTCTAACCAAAAATTATTTTATTCGAAATTTTGGCGGCCATTTTAAAAAAATCACATACAAATCTTATCAAAATACGTTATTTTGAGTAATAACAAGTAGATGTTAAATAATAACAAATACAAATTAAGTAAATTCAACTGTGACAGCTTGAAAGCTGAGATAAACATAAAAAATTAAGTTTGAAACACTCTATATAAATTATAAAATAATTATTAATTATTTAATTGTTTTTTTATTTATATTTTGCTTGTTATTTTGTTCATAATTTTTTTTTAGAATATTGTTTAAGATAGTTCTAAAAAATTGAAATGCACGAATCTCATTGGTTGATACGTTAACAAATGACAATCTTACACATTTTTTCCGCCTATTAAGCCAGTAAGTCCCACATTATAATCCTGTGTAATGATTTAAAGTGCAATAAATACATTTTCTGCACAATAAATAATAAAACAAACAAATTTATCTTCCGCAATAATATTTCACTGTCAAATTATTTCACAAACAGCACGTGCAGTTCATGTACAAAACAAAATTTCACTTACCTCTCTTACAAAATTCAAATTTCCCGCTTTTGCCACCATTTGCAGCTACATTCGCGCGGTCGTGTCAAAGATGGCGTCCGTATCGATTCACACATCTTCAAACCGTAAGAAACGTCAAATAATAAACAAAATCAGGGCTTAATTGATGCCTTTAACAAATTAATGCATGTTTTGAAGTAATTTGGAGCACCAGTAGGTTATTTAAAAATTTTTTTTGACAGTTTTACAAAAATTCACAATGCTGCCAAACGTCAAAAATTAAAATCGGACGCTTTTTATTAATGCATGAATTGCTTCGTTTTTAATTAAATTTATTGTAAAATTAGAGTAACCTTGTGTTTTAACGAAATTTTTTTACTAAAAATTGATAAATTGAGGTTAGGTATCAAGGTGTACCCTACCTGTCATACAATCGCCTTGGTACTATTTTCGTATTTTCTAAAATTATCCGAAAATATATTTTTGTCGTTATAAAAAAATCCGGTAATAAGTGTTTAAAATCTCTTGATTACGTTCTTTATTTAAGAAAATTGATAATTTTCCGGAAAATCCGTGAAAAATCAATAATGTCCGGGCGTTTCTTGTGGTAGTTTTTCCAGCTTGCGCTTGCGTTCTACCACAAAATCAGCTGGTTTACCTTAGGCAAAACCACGAACAAAGTTGACGGTTTGGTTGCGGAAAATGTAGTGTTTGTGTATTTATTTAAAAAGTGGACTTTTTCATTCTAGGCCGAAAAAATTAAGCTGGGAAGGCCAACTCGATTCGACTGATCAAAACAACAACATCACAATGACTTCCGAAGATCTTCTCCAGCCGGGACATGTGGTCAAAGAAAGGTGGAAGGTGAGAGAGTAACACCTTAGGGGGTGGCAATGTAATCACGTATTTTCTTGATACGTTTCCAGGTGGTTAAAAAAATCGGTGGTGGCGGTTTTGGAGAAATCTACGAAGGATTGGATCTAATAACAAGGGAACAAGTCGCACTTAAAGTCGAATCAGCAAGACAACCCAAACAAGTCCTCAAAATGGAAGTGGCTGTCTTGAAGAAATTACAAGGAAAAGAACATATTTGCAGGTAAATTATGATAACATTTCAAGGTCAATTTCTTACGTATTGATTATAAATGCAAAAACGATTAAAGGACAACCACTTTTACTTATTATATCAGTGTTTGTTCATGTCATGTTGATTATGCAAATAGGGATTTTAGGTTGGTAATGTTGTTATAAAAGGGGAGATTTCGTTCCGGTTGGTAATCAAAGACAAACGTGAATTTGTATTTCATAGTAAGGCAAACATTTTGAATTTTTTATTATTTTGGATGTTTGCCAAAAAGCGGTGTGATCCACTTTCACTTCGAGTCAATATTAAACTACGATAAAAAAATTCAAGACCTGAAACAGAATTTTTTTTTTAAACGTACTATATACTACAAAAATAATGTATATAATAATATATAATTCTATATATAGAGCGTTTCAGAATGATTGATATCTCGGCCCTCTGTGAAAATTCAAATTTAAGGTGAGATTTTTGCAACAAATAAAGGTTTTTTTACAAATTCTACATTTTTGTGGTAATTTTGCTACTTTAATTTTAATCTGACAAATTAATCTAGTGCTGTGTGTTCAAGGCTATGTACCGTTCACACAGTTATGGCTTACTGAGATATCAGTCATTGTGAAACATTCTATATTTTCAATTTTAAACATTAAAAACATTTTTTTACGTTTCTACGATAAAAACAATTTTTTTTTATACTATATACTACAAAAAATAATATGACAATCCACGACCTATGTTTTATTTTTCATGATTTCTATCAAACGTGACTTGGATAATTTTTATTTGAAAAAAAAAAAAATGTATTATATGTATAATGCATTTCACAGTGATAGACATCTCTGCAGGCTGTGAAAAGTCAAATTTAAGGTCAGGTGGCAAAACAGCTTAATTTTGACATTTTTTGTGGAAAGTAAAAATTGTTTTTACAAATTCTGCATTTTTCTGGTAATTTTATTACTTTTATTTTAATCTGACAAATTAATCTAGTGTGGCATGTTCAAGGCTATGTACCATTCACACAGTTATGGCTTACTGCGATATCAATCATTGTGAAATGTTCTATATTTTCAATTTTAAACATCAAATACATTTTTTTTACAAATTGTTTTACGTATCTACAACAAAAAATAATTTTATGCAGAAATAACAAGTGTCAAAAAATCTACGACCTACGTTCCAAACTACTATTTTGTATTTGGCACAAAATTATGAAAAAATCTACATCTGAATACATACATTTTTAACCTCAAAGTCTTTATTTGCCTGAAACAAGTATAGTTTTCTACAGAAAACAGATAAAATTATTGTGAAAAAATTTAGGACATGTTTTTTGATGTATGATCGAATCTACGACCTACGTTTCAACATTTTTTTAAAACGTATTAATGACTACTTTAAATATATTTTCTTTCGTATTTGACAAGACAAGAATTCAAATTGAATGAGTAAAAATAAGATCAGTAACAGGTAATCTACGACCTACGTTTAATTTTTTTGAATTATATGTTGTTTTAATTTAATAACGTATAAAACGTGTGTCAGAATTAATCTACGACATGCTAAAATATTTGTTTAAAGTAGACAAACCCATTGATTTACACCAGCATTAATCTACGACAAGAGTTATAAAATTTTATGTACTTTTACGAACAAATAACTAGTGTTCAATGAATCTACGATCTACGTTCTAGACTTACCCGTATTTATGTTGTATTAAAATTTCTATTCACCTAAAAAAAAGTATAATTTTCTAGAGAAATGTAAAATTCGAGTTAAATAATCTACGACATTGTTTTTGTTTTGTTCGAACAAATCTGCGATCTATGTTTCATTTTTTAAGACGTATTTAGTGTAATTATTTTCAGTAATTAAAGTTGTATTTGACAAAGACAAGATAGGGACAGTAACATGTAATCTACGACCTATGTTTTGTTTTGTTCTACAGACTAAACCACTCAATTTTGAATCTTGTAATTTCTTTTTTAAATTATGATTTATTTTAAAAAAAAGACAGAATTAAAAATAATGTGGGGTAATTTAAGACTTACGTCATTATTCTTTTTTCTTTTTGGAAGTTTTCTGACTGTTTTTTTGGACTTATGAAACATTTTTTTTACTTGTTAAGGTAAAAAATGTGCATCAGAACTAATTTACGACATATCTTTTTGTCTAAATATTGAATGAATTTGTAAAGTATGAATTTGTAAATTCATCTACAACAAGAATTTTTCACCGGCAAGTCCTATTTAATCAATTAATGAATCTACGACATATGTTTTATTTTTTTGTTTTCTCCAATTTTATTTTTTGTATTGAACAGAAAAAGTGAAAATCGTATAATTTTTTTTTTAATACATCCGGCTCGAAGGACCATAAAATTTGTAGTAAAATTGGGGAGCCGTAGGCGACAATTATAAGAGTAAATACTTCTAGAATGTTTATTAAAAAAATAATTTAATACAATTCGGGAATCACAGAAAAAAACGGTCGTCTTTGGTCCCAAAAAGAATAAAAAAGTAACGTCATCAACGGTCTGAACATTATTAAATAAACATTTTTTTTTATGATTTATTGTAGTCAAAAAGTGTAAAAAAAATTAAGATTAGTTGTTTTTGTTTGATTCTAATTCAATCAACAGTTCCATAGTAATGACTTATTGTTCTTGTGGGTTTATGATGTCATCGGTGGTGAAACAGTTTAATAAATCATAAATATCTCCAAAACAATGCCAGATAAAAAATTCTGTAAAATACATGTCTAATATTTTTTCATTTGAAAGACATCTACAAGTTGTTTTCAGAGATTTTTTTAAAAAAATTTAATCTACCCAGTAATTAGAATCAGACTCGACGTTCTCTATTGCACGACAAAATTCAATACATAAATTTCGCGTGGGCGTATATCTAAACGTGGGAGTTTCTAAAACAAACATTTAAATGAAAATTCAAATTTTGATCCTAAAACGTGAAAAACATTGTAATTACTTGAAATCATGCGATTATAAAGGAAAATCTCAGTAATCACTTTTCAAATTTTCTTTTTTTCCAGATTTATTGGCTGTGGTAGAAACGATAGATTCAATTATGTCGTAATGCAACTTCAAGGCCGAAATTTGGCAGAACTTCGAAGAGCCCAACCACGAGCTGCTTTCAGTTTATCAACAACATTAAGATTAGGTTTACAAATACTTAAAGCTATTGAAAGTATACACTCCGTCGGTTTTTTGCATCGTGATATTAAACCTGTAAGATATTTAAAAAAAACAGAAAACTCTATTATTAACATTGCTTTTTTTTAGAGTAATTTTTCAATGGGCAGACTGCAATATAATTGTAGAAAAGTATATATGTTAGATTTTGGTTTAGCAAGGCAATATACAACAGCAACTGGTGAAGTTAGAGCACCACGTGCAGCAGCTGGATTTAGAGGAACAGTGCGATATGCTAGTATTAACGCACATAAAAATCGAGGTAGGCGGAGCAAAGAAAACCACGCCCTTATACCTTTCTCATTGAATTTTTCTAGAAATGGGACGTCATGACGATCTTTGGAGTTTATTTTATATGCTAGTCGAATTTGTTAATGGACAGTTACCATGGAGAAAAGTTAAAGATAAAGAACAAGTTGGTTTAATGAAAGAAAAATATGATCATAGATTACTGCTCAAACATTTACCGTCCGATTTGAAGCAGTTTCTTGATCATATTCAAAGTTTAGAATATGCAGATAAGCCAGATTATCAAGTATATTACAAAAAACAACCGGTTATAACTTCTCTAACCGAATTTTTTTTTACAGATGTTAATAAATTTATTTGAACGTTGTATGAAACGACGAGGTGTTAAACCTACAGATCCATACGATTGGGAGAAAACACCAGCTGGTGATAATACAGTTACCCAAACAACAGAAGCACAACCTCCAACAGCACCAACAACTCTTCCACGACATACCAAACATACCACGACTGATAACAACCAAGAAAATATCGAACCGACCGATAACAAAGATGTAAGTTAACTTTGGCGCCCTCTATCGTCAAAACGATACAACTTACTACATACGTAAGTTGTGTTAAATCGCGTTATTTTAACATAAAGAATCTCACTACACCGGCTGTTTCCTTTAATTGCGTGTTCCACAAATAGTCCTTTGAGCCGGATTATCTTTATATATATATATATATATATATTTAATTGCAGGCGCAACTGGAAGCTCGCCGACGTCGTATCGAGACCGAAAACACCGTACCTCTCGGTACTGATGTCCAATCAAACGCTGCACGTCCTTCTGTTGATAAAAACTGTAACGCCACACCTGGTGATCAACAACAACTTCCTCGTCGTCGTGCAACTTCTCATTTAGAACAAGCACCTGAACGTCTTGACAACGAAGCTGTAGCGTCAGCAAAATCAACATCAGACGCTAATCAAAAACCAGCACCGTTACGTAAAAGTCAATCAGGTGTTGCAACTCTTGGTCGTCTTCGTGTTGTAACACCAGCTCAAGGTAGTGGAAGTCTTGTTGAATCACCTGCAACACCTGAACAGGAACGTCCACGTAGGCGGCAACCATCTGCTGCAAGATCATCACGTTCAGGACTTAGAGATCAGAGTTTGACACAGTTTGCTGTTATTGATGATGAGAATGTCAGTCAGCAAGTAACAAGAGGTGGTGCTTTGACATTGGCAAGTCAATGGAAATCGCAATTTGATGATAGTGAAGAAACGACGGATAATGAATGGAAACCGGAAAGTCCTGAACATAGAGCTGTGTTGGTAGTGAATGAAGGACAAGGAGCACCACCAGTTTTAAGTAGGATTAGTGAGGATTCAAGGACCAGTCATAAGAAGTATATTAATATTGCGGGAATTGAGGAGTATCCCGAACTTGTAGGTTAGTATACTACACTGGCATAGCCTCGTGTTGGAAATTTTGATTCTCCACTTAAAAAAACTAAGATTTAAAGGAGATACGTATCAGTAATGTTTTGTAAATATTGATTTTATATACAGGATCTTCCATAATGATGTTCCTATACTTTTCGTTTATTAAACAAGCACAAGAACACTGTATATTTGTATTGATTGAAAGAAGATATCTCCCACATCTCTACATCTAAATTAATCTAACTGATCGTTAATCGATAAACGGTTGGGTTATCATGCGATTTGAGCTTAGTTAAGCTTAAAATATAGCTTTCAGTGATTAAATTGATATATTTATAGAGGATTATGTTGATGTCAACTTCTATTACCCAAATTAAACTCATATTTTTTGTTCTTTATTGATTTAGCCTTGATATTGACCTATAAACTGTTTTTTTTTATTTTATTTAATTTTTTTTATTTAAAAGTTGAGATACATGTGTAATAAGGCTCGAAAGATATTTTTTTTTAACAGAATCTATGTCGCTAGTTCTTCAGGATTAGAAATCTACAAAAAAAAAAATTGGATTAAAATGTAAGCATTTCGCTGGTTTATAAGGTTCGAAGGACCAGATTTTTCTAACTAAAAGCGGATTATTTTGCTTCTGAATGACTAAAATCTATTTTAACAAGATTTAGAAGCCACAGGCGACAGTTTTTTGTTTAAATAATAATAAGACAAGTTATGCCTTGAGCTTTAAAGTTTCATAGTTGGTTTGAAGGACCACAATAGTCATTTACGTTGAGAACAGTCGTTTTCGGCTCCCATATTTTATTTAAACAAGGGACACTCTAAAAAAATATCAAAAACAAAAGCAGTGATCACCTGAAAAATTATTTTTGCTTTTATGTTGTTATTTCTTAGTTCTTCTAGTTAAATTAATTTTTTATACATGTTTCTGTCATCTCCGGCTCCTAAATTAACTGTCGGCTCGAATTTTTTTATTTTTTAATAAATTGAGGGAGCCAAAGGCAACCGTTACTTATATTTCTGCAAAGAAAAGACAAACAAAAATTTAAATTATTATTCAAATTTTGTTTTTAAAGATTTTTTTATAGAATTTGAAATTGGAGGCGAATGAAAGTGGGAAACATTTTCCTGTTTTAATAATCTGTTAATAATTGGTTAATATCCGGCTCGAAGGACCACTATACATATTTACTTTCAGAATAAATGAGATAAATATTTTTTATGCCAAGTTGGCGCCTCTGGCGCTCATAATTTTTTTTTGACCTTCTTTGTTTTTGTTTATTCCAGGTGGACTTCCACGTGCCTGGTCAACTCCCTCTCTTGGTCCTTATGTTAGATCAGGTCTAAAACCTCCACTTTTACAACAAGCAGCATTCGATGATCTCGTATTTCGTGTTGATGTTATGCGAAATGTTGCATCACGTCATCTTCAAGATCAAGATCAACCTGATGAAGAACTACCAAAAATAACCGAAACATCAAAATGGAATAGTTTACCAATTTTAAATCTTCTGGATATTCAAGATTTGAAAAGTCAAAATCCTGAAGAAATTGATGAAACAAATGAAAATGATGAAGGTTTACAAGAAGTTGCTGGAAAATTAGAAATTCGTGTAGTGCCAAAAGAAAATGTTCCTAAAATGGAAGAGAAACCAATTGTGAAATTAGAAAGAACGAAAAGTATACTAAAACAAAGTAGTAAAGAACGAAATGAAGGACAAGAAATACATAGTCCAAAACGAGAACAGATTACTTTTGCTCCTGAAGTTGATGAAGATGAAAAAATGAAGAAAAGAGTAAGTTTAGAAACAGAAGAAATTCAAATAAAAGAACCAGAAGAAAAAGATGAAAAGAAATCAGAATCGAGTACATCAGAAACAGAACAAAAAAATTCAGAGAAAAAACCGGAAATTGTAAATAACTGTCAACGCGCGACCTTGAAACCAATCGAAAAACTTAAAAATAATCTAGTATCAGCATCGGAAAGCAGTTCTAGTACCGGCGATAAATTAGAACAAAATTTAAAAAATGTACGAAATTCTATTGAAAAGAAAAATCTAGAAGTCAAAGAGAGAGTTCAATGTTCGCCTTCAGTTGATCTTACTACGAATCCAGCAGTGACGTTTGTTTCAGCAGCTTCAGAACCGACAAAGTAAAATATATATTATTTTTTTTACAAAAATATCGAATTTTTTTTTTAGGGAAAAACGTCTTATGGCAAATGGGCTAAGTCCTGGCCTGGATGAACAATCAGAATACTTTGATGCCACAGAAAATCCACTTTTCAGGGATAAACAAAGACATGAACAAGATGACGAAGATAGTGGAGTTGATAATGCTAGTCAGATTTTAAGAGAATCATCGGTGAGTGACATACAGAAGTTTTTTTTTGAAACTTATGAAAAAAAAAATTAACATAACATCCGTCACAATTCAAGTACAATGTCACGGCAAGCTACGAGATTTTTTTTATTGAAATTTTTTTACAATACGGTCTGCATTTGCTGTAGGAGCCGTTGGCGCCATCTATAAAAAACTCAATTTTTGTCAATTTGTGACTAGCAAAACTACTCTATCTCCGGCTCGAAGGATCATCCTTTAACCCCTCAAAACTCGCTTATTTCCAGACAAGTCCCGCAATGGATCCAGGCCGAATATCAAAAATTCCTGTCGCCGTTGGTGGACAACGTCTTGCTAAATGTATGTCATGGAGTGGTGACCTAACTCCTGGTTTACGTCGTCGTCGTCAAGGTGAAAAATACGTGACAGATCCGAGCCAGCTGAATCTCAGGTTCAAAAGACATTCAACGGCTGGAGGTGAGTCAGTGTGTTAACACCTCCCTTCACTTCTGTAATTTTTTCAAATAAATTTTGATTTTTTTTTTTCGATTTTTTTTTTATTGCTGTGACCTCGTCGTAGGGTATTTATTATGGCGATTGGTGTAAGGCGGTGGTTTGTAGGTGTGAGACCGGGTAGAGGCATCCCTACGTGTCTCATAGGCGCCCCCGAGAGTTCGCCTGATACATCTGAGGGTCAGCCGCCGCCACCACCACCCCCAAACGGTGATCCACCATCGGAAAGCCAGGTCAGGTGCAGACGGTTTCGGCCTGTCACATAGTGTAAATATGGACATTTGAGGATTATTTACATTGAGATTTATGGAAGTTTAACGTGTTGCCTTTTTAGCTTCGTGGTGGGGTCTCGGGGGGGTCGTTCTGATTTGCTCTCTCTCTCTCTCTTTGTAGATAATATATTGAATGACTGTTATTGTGATTTTATTTTAGAGAAATTTTTATATTACGGTTATGTTTGTTTGTTGTCCGATGAAAGGGATTTTTTTGCTAATTCAAACAAAAAAAAATGTTACTTAAGTAATGAATGAGTCGAAATCTAGTCACAAGTACGATATTTTTTTAAAGTACTTGAAATATCTAGTCATAGATCTGAAGTAATAAATAAATATTCAATGAAAAATACAAAAAACACTTGAAATTATTGATATTATGCGAGATAGATATTATCAACAAAAAAAATTGTACTGTTATTTCATCATTTCTAGACTGCTAATATATTGTTTTTATTTTTATTTTCTTGTTTTATTGTACATTTTTTTGTTCAATTCTAGTGCTGTATTTATAAATTATTATAGTTGATAATAAAATTAATTCTGATAGTTTTACTTTTATTAATCCTAACCTAAACCTGATCGAAGTTTTTGAGAGTTTTTCTCTGATTTTAGTACACGGCTTCAAGACAATACAATATAAATAAGGGAAGCAATAAATCGTAGTAATAACCCTCTCCTAAGAAAATCTTTGTTCCACCCTAATCTAAAAAAAAACTAAAAATAAAATTGTTTACCCAAAAATTTTAATTGGAGCCAAATCTGATAACTTTTTGTTTACTAATTAGTGATGTAGAAATTTTCTTCTATTAATATTCACTTTGACACTAATTTTGATGTAAAAATAAACAAATAACCTTCATTTTTCCGCATCATATACTCCATTTTTTCTACTCAGTTAAATTAAAGGTAAGTAAAATAATTATTTAACTGAAATTTTAACAATTATATTTATTTTAGAATCAAAAACCTGTTTTAAATTTTTTTGTGTGGGTGCCCCATCTTGTTGATAGGTGAATATTCACAAAAAAATGAAACCTTAAAATATATATATACATATACCGGAGCTACACGTTTTTTAAACCGACTCAAAAGACCAAAAAATTTGTTTTTAATACAAACAAAAATATTGTTCTTCATCTAATCCTTTTTTAATAAAAAAAATATTTACGTTATCTTACTAGATTAACCTTTGGAACAGCGATAGTTATTTCGATTTTATGATAAAAAAAATCTAAACAAGATCTTGAAAATAACAGATCTAGATTCTAGACATCTAATCAATAACAAATAACGAAGATTACGTGATTTTTTGATTAGATCAGCATTATTTTATTTAAAAAAAAATTACGTAAAAGTCGGTCATAACACTTAGTTTTTAATCATCAGTGAAAAAACTATTACAAAATGTCCTGGGAGGACTTTGGATCATCCGCCTCGAAGGACCTAATTTTGAAGCAACAGGCCACAATTATCAAAATAAATCTTTTTTTAAATATTTATAACAAAAAGAAGCAGCAAGAAATTGTCTTCTTCGGCTCCCAAAACACGAAAATATTGTAAATTGCTCCTTCTACATTTTTTTTTCTACATTCGCCTCGAAGGAGCGTTAAAATTTTGACATATTTTGGGAGCAAAAAGCAATAATTATTTAAAAAAGACATTTCTGCAAATTATTATTTAAAAAAAGTTTTTAAAACGGACTCAAAGAACCATAATACAGTTTCAGAGCCGAAGGCGATAACTATTATAAAAAAAAAGAAAAACGTTTCTGTGATAATTATTAAAAAAAAAACAAATAAGAACAAACTATTGCCTTCGGCTCTCCAATCTCTAATTTTTTATAAAAAAAGCGAGAATTATTTATTGTAAACTTACTGTTATCTTTTCACACTTTTCTCTAAATCCGGCTCGAAGGACTAATTTTTTTAAATTTAATTTGGTAGCTGATTTATAAAATTTACAAGATTAAAATGCAGTAAGTAATTATTGGTAATTAAAAAGAAGAAATAAGCCCTCTAGTGTTCAAATTTGTTAACTAGTAGACGTGTGTTATTGAGGGAAAAAACTCAAATTTTTGACAAAGGACTGTCAATTTGATTTTAATTTGACTAACTACTTCTCCCTCTTTAATATTCGGGCCACAATTTTTTTAGAGAGCATTTTGTTAAGTATCAATGCCAAGGGAGCCGCAGGCGACAATAATAAAAACATTTTTTCATTGTTTATATAAAAAAAGCGTTGCTTTTGACAGCTCTAAATTGTATTAAATTTTTTAAAATAGACTTTATACGAGAGTCCGGCTCGAAAGATTACATTTTTTAATATAATCTGACAGCTGAAGGCAACAATTTAAAATTTATTTAAAAAAAAATTAGAAACAACTATCGTTTTACGTCTTTACACATTCGTAAATCATTCTATTGTCAATTACAAAATAGCAATACGCCCTCTAGTAATGGCATTTTCAACTAGTAGACACGTGCTTCACTGAGGGAGGAAAAATTCTGGACAAAGAAACTGTTACTTTGACGGTAGAAAATGTACCACGAACTTAAAAATACTTTTTTTAACCTTTTTGAAGTTGATAACGCCGGTCATTGATAGTTATTATCGCCTTCGGCTCTCATTTTCCAAAACGCAGATTTTCTAATGAATTAATAGAATGTAATACCAGCCTTTGTCGTCTAATTTTTTTTTTCTTGTAGATTTCCAGAAAATGAATAATAGCAAGTGCTCTGATAGTAAATTTTGGAACGAGTAAACACGTGCGTTATTGAGGGAGCCAAAAATAAATTACGGTTTTTTTTTTGAATTTATTGTTTAATTTTTAACACTTTAAACTCCAATCAAAAACAACCAAAAATGTTTTGAAAATCTTTATTATCTCCGCCCCTTTTCTACTTTGTTTTTCATTGGTTGGCAAAACTGCATAATGACGTTACCTTAAAAGTCTCGACGTCACACGATACGTCACCTTACCACACATTCTAACCTTGATTCAAGCAAATTTTGCCCCTTCTATATCCACCGATAAAATTTTTATCTCTCAACAAATTTCTCTCTCACTCTTTTCAGTCTCGTATTCCACGTAGCCCCGAGAATACACATAAAATCACCCAACGAAAAAAAAATCTTCATTTCAGTGTTTCCCAAATTCAGTGCAATACAGCCCCTATTACCTAAAAAACATGGCAAAAAAGGTAGGTTTATACGAAATTGCGACTGCGTCATTATATCGATTTTTCTCGTTTATCAAAAACGAGGTTGTAACACGAAAACCACCCCAATATGCGAATTTTCACTAAAACGCGAGTTATGCATAAAGGTTTTTTCACTAATCAAAAATTAAAAGAATTAATTTGTGGACAGGTGTCGGGTGATACAAACGAAATGAGGGAATTGGCATCCAGAATATGCAGAGATTATTTATATGGATCCTGGAAATGTGTTACCGCACAAAATATTGGTTTTAAACATATCAGGTGAGCAAAAAAAAATAATAATCGAAAAACATGTCTGTAACAATAATCTAGTCGCCAATACAAAGCGATTAGCACTTGTTTGCTAACATGGTAACTCGATTCAAAGAAATTCTATTATTTCAAAATACAAAAACAAACTCAAAATAGCCTTGATTTTTTGCATAAATGAATTGTTTACTATACTCTTCTGTTTAGTTATCTTGCCAAAAACGTAATATCGGAAATAAACAAAAATATTTTTTTTTCTATGCCACTCATCACGTGACGCAACAAATTGATCATAGATGTATTTAATCAAGATCTACATAATTTTCGCATTTCAAACCTTATCTATATTAAATTCCATTTTAGTCTGCATATGTATTGACGTATATTATCATAAAACATGAGTAAATACCTTTGTACTTACTAAAATTGTCTAGAGATTTGAGATAACTTATTGAACTAAAAATTATTATGTAATAAGAAAAAAATAATAATGGCAACGACCGGTTATTTACGAAACAAGGGCTGCAAAAATGTATCGTCAGCCATTTTGTAATACAATAACTATTATAAATACCGATTATCACATTTTGATATACTACTTAACCCAGTTTTAACAATGGAATTCTACTGTAATTACTCAAGTGCATTTATTTCTTAAATAATGAAATAATTTAGTCATTTATTCAAAAAAAGAAAAAAAAAACAGGAAAATAAACAAACAGAAGTGGCTTTTGTATGTAAAAAAAAAGATTAGTTTAGACAAGTGACACGTGTCGTTTGTTTTTTAGAAACCAACTCGACTATATTGTAGAAAAACAAACAAAAAGTAGTTAAATGTGTCAAATAGTCATGGCCAATTCGTATATATAGCAAATATTTTCTATAGATTTCTTCTATACAAAGATTTTTTTGTAACATCCGGCTTGAAGGACCATACAATTGTTAAGAAAATTAGAAAACCGAGGGCGACATTTATACAAAAAAGTTCTGTGATGTTTACAACAAAAATAAATAACAATTATAAAGTAAAAAAAACTGCGATGTTTATAAACAAAGTGTTTTTAGAGAATCTGATGCTTTCGTATTCAAAATTCAATTAGGAACAGGAAAATATACGTAGAACTATTGTAAATTGCCTCTTTTATACTCAGTTTACTTTATATCCGGCTCGAAGGACCATCCAATTTTTAACACAATTTGAAAACTGAGGGCGACAATTACACAATAAAAATGCGATGCTTACAACAAAAATAATAGAAATTTTAGACAATTTAGAAGCTAAAGACAACAATTATAAAATAAAAAAATATTTTCGATGTTTATAAACAATGTGTTTTTAGAAAAACTGACCTTTACGTATCCAAAATTCAATTAGGAGCCGGAAAATATACATAGAACTATTGTAAATTGCTTCTCTCATACTCAATTTGCTTTATATCCGGCTCGAAGGACCATACAATTTTTAATGTAATATGGAAACCAAAGAAGATAATTAATTATAGAAAAAATTTTTCATAGTTTACAAAAGAAAAAGAAAATTTATACAATTAAGGAGACAAAGGCGACAATTATAAAAAAAATGTTTCTCTGATGTTTATAAACACACTGTTTATATAAAAATCTGTCTTCGTTTCTAGAACTATATTAGAAATCGTAAAATATACATTTTTGAAAGTCGAAAGCAAATTGTCTCTTCGATAATCAGAATTTTCCTTACATCCGTCTCGAAGGACCACACAATTTTTAATAAATTATAGTGAAATGTAGGAGGGAAACATTTATTTGTTTGTTGTAAATGTAAAACAAATAAAAATGAATCAATATTATTCTGTTATAGCATTTTCTGACGAAAGGACCGGATAAAACCTTCCTAAACTTTGTCCACAAAAACAAAAAAAATATAGAATTATTTCTGGAAATTCTGTAGTTGGAAGCATAATCCAACAAAACTATTTGACACTGCAAGCAAGAACATTTAGTAGAGAAGGTCTTGACATGAGATTTGATCTTAGAGCAGCACCAATGTCTGCTACTATCTCTCTTTGAAGCAAAGTTTATCTTGATACACACGTAAAAATTAAATTTCTTTTTTTAAAAAAAACGAAAAGATACGGCGAGATTAAATCCAAATTACCTGTCGAGATTATCTTGTATTTTAGATTTTTTTATGATAGAATCTGAATAATTTCCACCACTTCAAAGGTTGAGTGTGAAAATCAGTCACAACAAACGAATATAATTAAAATATCTAGTTAGAGGAAGCGTAAATTTCTTTAAAAAAAAAGAAATAACACAGTTTTTTTTGACAGATGACATGTGACAATTACATTCTCTTATGTTTCTAAATATTTGTTTTATTAAATCTTTTTTTATGTTTTATATCACTGTCATCTTTGGTTTTCAAATTGTTTTAAAAGTTTTGTGGTCCTTCGAGCCGGATTTAGATAAAACTTAGTACAGTAAGGGCAATAGTTCCAATAGCAAATCTTCCCACTAGTGGTTTTACCGCTATAATTGGCCTCAAATTTGAATTTTGAATGTGTTTTGAGTGGAAATCTCTGAATAAAAACGAGAATAAAGGCAAAATAACAGATGAAAATGACAAATTATCACAGCTAAGTGAACAGAAATAAATTGAAAACCGTTCTTGGGTTATTATTTCTAATTACAAGCTTGTTATCACCAAATATTTGGTTTAGGGGAGCTTAAATTTCTTGACAAGAAGGCAAGAAAACAAAATTACGTTAATTTTTTGACAAGTCACATCTGTCAAATTGTCAAATTTTCAAAACCAATTCGGATTTTTATCTTTTTAGATAAAAATCTAGTATTATAATCACACACGTAGCTTTTAAAAAGAAATTTATTTCAAATCACTTGTATTATTTCCATAGCGACGTGGCATTATCGAGATAAATCTCACCACTAGTGGTTTTTCCGCTCTAATTGGTCTAAAATTTGAATTTTGAACGTGTTTTGAATGGAATTCTCTGAATAAAGAGAAGAATAACAAATGAAAATGTCAAATTATCACAGCTAACTAAACAGAAATAAATAGAAAATTATTCTTGCGTCATTATTTCTAATTACTCGCTTGTTATCACCACCTAAACACTTAGTTATCATTTCTTGAAACTTTCCAAGACCCCTTGATCTCTTTACCACCGAAGGCTGTTTCCTGTTTCAGCGGTGGCTTATCCAACCTCCTCTACCACATCTCCTTGCCTGAATCTTTAATAAAAGAAAGCAAGGATCTTGACGAACCGAAAGAGGTATTAATCCGCGTATATGGCCAAACTCATGGCGAAGATGCCCTCGAAGCCCTCATCACTGAAAGCGTCGTATTTACATTATTAAGTGAACGTGGTCTAGGTCCAAAACTCCACGGAATTTTTCCAGGAGGTCGTATTGAACAATATATCAACGCCAGACCATTACTTACAAGAGAATTAGCCGATGAGAAGTTATCGGTAAAGATTGCACAGAAAATGGCCGCCATACATACCATGGAGGTAAGGTTTTTTAAGTCAGTTTATAAATTTTCCGAACCAACCGCAAGGTAATTTTTAAGTCAGGTGAATCTGTCTTAAAGAACTTTTTTTAATTTTTTTTGAGGCGACGTTGTACCCATGATGGGTTTGTGTTGTCGAGACGAGAGAATTTTGCATATTTTGTTTTATCAAGGTCATGAAATTGCGACGCTGTATGACCTTTAGTAGGAGAAGTGAGAAGTTATTTATTTCTGCATTTTGATAAGGAGAGTGTGAGGGGGCGTTACCCGATAATAATAATTCATAAAAAAAATTATTTTTATTTCCTGCAAAAAAATTAATTACTGATAAGGAAAAAAGTGGAACAACAAATATTTGCATTGATTTGCACCTCAAGGTAACGTTTTTAATCTAGAAATTCTTTCATATTTATACAATTAATCACTATTCAAGAGAAAACTTGATTTTTTATATTTTTTATTGTAAATATTTTTATGACAAATGAATGTGTTATTTATCACAAACAACTAATTGTTTCAGGATAACATATCAACATATTTTCCTATAACTCTGTAATAATTGGAATTTATGAAAACCACATACGTGTTATGACGTCACATTTTTTTTGCCCCTTGTGTAACCAAATTTTGGCAAAATTTCTGATAATTATGCTCAAAACAACTAAATCTGTAATATCAAGTCGAAAATAACGTCCAGTGGAACTTGTTAAGTCACATTTTGGCCCCCCTGTAGAACCAAATTTTGCTACTTGCTATGGTGTGACATTCATCGCAGAAAAATAATAAATTTTGTGAAAATTGTACACAAAACAACTAAATCTGTGTTAATAACTCAAAAATAACTCGTAAAAGTAACGATTTTGTGACTTATGTCGTCACATTTTGCCCCCTGTGTAACCCACATTGCTACGCCTATGGTGTGACATTTATCGCAGAAAAATCGTAAATTTTGTGAAAATTGTGTACAACACGTTATAAAAACGACTAAACCTGTAAAAACAAAACGAAAATAACACCCAAAAGCACAATTTTGTAAGTTATGACGTCATATTTTGTCCCCTGTGGAATGAATAATTTGACTGATGACGTCACATTTTGCCCCCTGTGGAAGCAAATTTTCCTACGCCACTGGTTTGACATTTGGCTCAAAAAATCCGTAAATTTTGGTAAAATCGTGTACAAAACGTTACAAAACCACCAAATTTGCAATAACAAGACGAAAATAACTCACCACAAGCATTTCTCAACGAATTTGGCCTAATTTTCTGAGCGAACCAACTCGCGACATCTCCCGCATTTATTTTTGCAAATCTATTCAAATCTATTGTAATTTGACTCTAATTTTATAAAACACGACAACATGCAAAGAATTTCCACGATTTTTACCGGTTTTTCATGGTTTTTCACCAAAAAAAGTTCAGCGTTGGTTGATCAAGTTTTCGCGGAAAAGAAACTGGATGTTGCCAACCCCCAAAAAACTAAGTCCCTAGAAATAATTTCGAAATGAAAATTTAGAGTGATAGAAGCAGATTTTGAGGCTTTCGTGTTAAACAGACGTTTAATTGAGTCAAAACGAATCGATTTTTAGAAAAATTGATTTTTTTTCGCTGAAAATAAAAATTTTAGTGACAGATTTAGTTTTAGGGAATTTGGGCCGAAATCTGTAAATAGTCTAAACTGGAAGGTTTAAACGCACTAGTTTTACGTGTTTTAGTGTGTTTTTTCTTTAAATTCCATGTAAAACACTGAAATCAGTTTTAGAAGTGCTACCAACCTAAACACGGGAATTTTGATTTTGTTCGACTATTATTACAGTAAGTGCTTGTGGGGCATTTTATTTAATATCCGAAAGCTAAATTCAGGCACTTACAAACGTTTGGGACTCCCCATATTTAATTTTTTATTATTTTTTAGTCAGTTTTTACCAACCTCTAAATGTCAAAGTCACTATAAACTCTCTTTAATTTTTTTAAATAAAACTGAGCGTAAATTTGATGTTCGAGTCCTAAATTTACATTAATTATGCTGAAACAATGAAATTTTGCAGTAATTTTAACTCTAAACTTAAAAATTTCAGAGTTAGTATAATTTTCAGAAATTTTAGCTGTAGACTGGAAATACACTAAATCATAAGCTGTCAAGGCATCTATTTTTTAGTCAAATTTTATGTAAAATACTCAAATCGGTCGTAGAAGTCTTACCAACTGAAACTACACAGTTGTATGTCATTCTGTACCAACTTTTGAATGCCAAAATTCACTAAAAACTCAACAATAAGAGTATAATTTAAATGTTTAAATGCACGATACACACTTAATTAAGCTGAATTTTACATTTAATTACGTTTAAAGTTGTAAAAAACGCTGAAATCGGTTTTGGAAGTGCTTCCAACCGAAATGTGACATTAATACCAACTACTCTCGAAAATCACTAAAAACTTCTCTAAAATCGTTATTTTTTATTAAATTAAACAACAATTTCTACTTTTTTACACCATTAAGGCTGTATGAAAGCCCCCATAATTTATTTTTTATGATTTTGTGTCACTTTGTACCAATCCAAGAGTGTCAAATGTCACTAAAAACTCTACTAAAATCGTCATTTTTAATAAAATAAGACACAAATAAGAACACATTTTGATATTTTGTGTCGTTTAGTGTACTTTTTAGTTATGTTTCTGAAAAAATTACACAAATTGATTAGAAGTGTTGTTACCAACTGAAATATTAAAATATGATTTTTTGCTTTCTCTCAAATTTTTTTTGACATTTATTTTATAGACTTTGGTGTATACGACCGTTTGATAGCCCCAAAACTATTTTTTATTGAATTTTTTCCCAACTTTTTAGTGTCGAAAATGGCGCGAAATTCAAAATTGTATCTGTACATGACTGTGTTTTTAAACAGTTTTGAGGAAGAAAATAAATACGAGGTTATCACTGTATTGATAAGAGTAATTGTCATTGAATTCTCCCGAGCGATCACACAAACACTGCTGGAATTTAATTTTTTTTTCTTTTCTTTTTTTTTAATGATCATGGGTCGGCGTTTGCTTTACCTTATCTCATCTCACACACATATGGGGATTTGTTGTTGTTATGTTCTAGCGTTGTCCAATCGTGGACCCAAACAACTCTCGAATGTCACGTGTGCCTTCCTGAGGCGCAAACAACATATTCGGCCATTTGGGGGAAGTCCAACCGTAGGAATCATTCATAAAAATTAAAACTCAAAATTGATTTTGAATTTGTGACATGTTTTTTGTCGAAAAGACCAGATCGAAGGACCAGACGTATAAGTACGTCGTGCTTTTGTTGCTTGATTTTTTTGCTTTTATCATTTTCATTTTTTGATTCGTTCAGTGATTCATCTATTCTGTATATAGACTAATCAGATTTTAGGTGAAATTTTTGGGTAAGTCACGAGTTGAACGAACCAAAAAACATTTTTAGTTTATTCAAAATCAGATTTCGTACAGGAAACATGTCTTGCAGTTTTTTTGGAAAATTATTTCGAGTCAAAAATTTGAATATTTCGCATATTTCAGGTGCCCCTTCATAAAGAGCCAGGATGGTTATGGAATACTATTGATAAATGGTTGAAGACATACGAAACCAAAATGAAAACTGATGATGTACCTGAATTTTTCCGAAACAGCTTTAATTGTGATTTCGTGGCTGAAGTTGATTGGTTGAAAAAACGACTCGAAATGGAACATTGCCCTGTGGTTTTTTGTCATAACGACATGCAAGAAGGAAATATTTTAATAAGACAAGATGGAGAAAATAATAATATTGAGGATCCGGAAATTGTTGTTATCGGTAAGTTTTTTTTTTTTCAAGTCATGTAGGCAATGACGTGCCGTTCATTTGTTTCTAGTGTGATAACCTCGCCGACTTAGCATAATTATGATTCATTTTTATTATTTGCAATAACAAATGAATGTCGTTTGCGAATTTATTAAGCGCCCTCTATTGACTCATCTACGAATTTTTTCTATTTCTATTATAACTGAATTCTAGATAAGAAATAACAATGAGTTTTTGGAATTTTTCTTTACAGTTTCAAGGTTGATGACTGTTTTTGTTGATTCAGATGTAAACAAATAATAAAACTTGTCTAAAACCTTGTACAAATAAAAGATTATTGTTTGAAAAATTTGAGATTGGGTTCTAATTTTCCATTTAATTCCATTTTAAACAAGAAATTGTTTCTTAAATTTCAATAAAACATATTAACAGAGAGAACCTTTTTCATTTTCGATGACAAATTCGGCCATTTTGTAAAATCCGAACCCTAAATTTTTTTTATTGTTACGTATTTTGGGTTTATTTTAGTTGTTTCACCGAAAACAGTGTTTTTCCCAGTTTGTTGGTTGCTTTTGGCGGCCATTTTGTAAAAAACCACTACTCAAAAATTCACAAAAAAAATTTTTTTCCCAGATTTTGAGTACTGTTCTTACAATTACCGTTCCTTCGACATCGCCAACCACTTCCTCGAGTGGATCTATGACTACACCGAAGCCGAGTACCCCTTCTACCGGGAACAACCCGAAAACTACCCAACAAAAAAGCAACGTCTCTTATTCATCAAGGCCTATTTGGCAGCCCGCGACTCTCTAGAGAACCCCAAGAAGATTCTCCGCGAAGTGGAGGTCTTCACCTTGGCCTCGCACTTCTTTTGGGGTATGTGGGGGGTGATAAACGCTGGTACTTCTCAGATTCCTTTTGGGTACTGGGAGTATGCAGCATCTCGTCTTCGTAATTACTTCCAACAGAAGAAGAAATTCACAATGGATATGAAACCACTTGTGACGTCACTTCCGACAAAACGGAAGAGTTGCAGTTTGGAGTGAAGAGATACTTCCGGTTTTTAACTTTCGACGAGTTGTTGAAGGTTGTAATTAAGGCTGATGATTTTTCAAAAAGTGATATTAGATATCAAATGTGGCAAAGAGAGAAGCTCGTGATTGGTTAGGTTATTTAGATTTTATCATCACATTTTACGCACGATTTTGGCACAAAATGGCGGTGCGATTTGTTTTTTTTTATTGTTGAAATGTACTTAATATTCGAGACTCTGAATTTTAAATGCATTTTTGAAGTTTTAAAGTTTACTAGAAATTATATATGTATATGTGTATATAAGTTATTTGTATTTTCGATTAAAATTATTTTATCTTTTGTAAATAATTTATTTTAATAAATAATAAGTCCCGGGTACTCTTTTATTTAAATCTCCTGACTTAAAAACATTCAAATTTGGCGCCTCGTAATGCACCAATCAAAAGTTGAAACGTCACGTCATGCATATAATCAATTGCAGTTTGTGACGTCAAAGCCTTAAGCCACGCCTATTTTAAAGGTAATAACAGTAAAGACATTAAACTTACAATAAATTACCAAGATTAGTATTTCTATTCACGTAGTGTATTGGCAGCACTGTGCGTTATTAAATATCAGTAAAATTGGACAAATTCTGTCTAAAATGTAATAAATTACGATGATTTGGAGGTTCTTGGGTCCGAAAAAAAGAAACAAAATGTCAGCGTTTAGTAAAAATTACTATACAAGTCAGTTGGTAGTCCTGCTATCAATCCGCACCAATGTTACCAACCCACTCTTCCTTGATCATGTCGCATCCTTTTTCGGCAATCATAAAAATGGGTGCATTGGTGTGAGCTGCTGGTATTTCTGGCATAACCGAAGCGTCAATTACTCTCAACCCATGAATCCCAATTACCTTCAATCTGGGATCAACTACAGCCGTTTTGTCACTCTTTGGGCCCATTTTGCAAGACCCACAATGATGGTATATGGTAAAAGTAAGATGGCGGAGCATACACTCGAAATACTCATCTGAGGCAAAAACCAGATGGGAACATTGTGGAAGAGGGATGTCGTGGAGTCTTGTACCGATTTTTCTCATGGGTTCTTGTTGGGTTATATTTAGAGTGAGACGGACTCCTGCTACAATGGTATCAATGTCTTCTTTGAAGTGGAAGTAATTTGGAAAAATTCGAGGTTTTGATTTGTAATTACTGTCTCTTAAGATAAGGCGACCTCTGCTTTTGGGTCTAAGTATCATGGGAAAGACCATGAAAGAGTCAAATTTTTCAATGGGTGTGTAGACATTTTTAAAAATGAGATCAGAAATTGCTAAGTTTTTTTGAAGAAGAGGATCGAGACTTAACGAAGCCCCTAAGAACACCAACTCAATATCAGGCCAACCATCTGGGTGTGTTGGGTTTTTTAAATCGTGGAAAACCACGACTTCACATCCACCTGGTGCAGTGATGGGTCCTCTATGGTAGTTCCAAAACTCGTTCAAACTGTCTTTTGAGAGAACTCGTTCAGTTTTAAGTGAATAAGGTTGGTCTATTCTGAAAGTTAGGCCGCCTAAAGCCACATGGTCTAAAAGATTGTAACCGACTTTTAAATTTGCTAAAACTGGGATACCCATCTGGGACAAATGCTTCTTGGGACCAATTCCAGAAAGCATAAGGAGTTGTGGGGAATTAACAGCACCTCCTGATACTATAACCTCTTTAGAAACACGAATTGTGTATATTTGACCATTGGTATCGACTTCAACTCCTAGAGTTTGTTTCGTTGCTGGGTCAATCAGGATTTTAGTAACTGTTGAGAATTTTCTCATGTGGAAATTGGGCCGGTTTCTGATTGGGTGGAGATAAGCTCGACTTGAACTTTCCCGAATTCCATCTCTTAAGGTCACTTGAAATCTAGACACGCCTACTTGGATTGGGCCATTATAATCAACTTCTTTCAAACCCATCAGTTTACTTGATTCAAGTACAGCCTCAGCGATTTTTGTTTTGTAAGGCGAGTAACTCACTGCTAAGTACCCATCATGGTTGTGGTATGACGCGTTGTACGGCCAAGGTACCATAAAATTCTCAATTTTTTTGAAATAAGGTAAAACGTCATTCCAACTCCACCCTTCATTGCCTAACTCCGCCCACTTATCATAATCTCGCCAATTACCACGCGTGTAAATCATGTAGTTTAACACACTTGAACCTCCCACTACTTTCCCTCTCGGCCAATTACATTGCCGATTTTCCATTCCTAAGCAGTACTTATCACTGGGTTCTGTTTTGTACCGCCAGTTGGCATCAGTGAACTGGACATAATTTGCCAAAACTGGAAGATCCATTAAGTAGTTTTCTGAACGGCCTAAAAAGGAATTTTAGAGAAATTTTAGTAAATTTAGCTGACCTGCTTCAAGTAGTAAGACATTCCATTTAGGATTTTCGCTAAGCCGGTTTGCTACAACACAACCGGCAGTTCCAGCGCCTACTACAATAAAGTCATAAGAAGGGAGAAGAAAGGGCGTATCAGGGGGTTCATTGGTAATTTGTTCACCGCCTTCTTCGATAAAATTGATAAGGCCATCAAACAGAGATTGCTGATTTGTTAAAATAAAAAAAAGCGGCAGGATTATGACAGGGTTTGACATTTTGTTTACTAAAAAGACAAGTTTAATTATTTCCTTTTATATTTAATTGGATTAAAAGAAGTACAGTCAATTAATTAATAATTGCACTTAATTAATAAATTTAAAAAAGAACTTGCTGCAGGCAAAAAGTTTTGATAAAAGTAACCAAATTAGATTTAGTTTTGTCCAATAAATTCCAAAATTTAGCAAACTATGCAAGACTTGAAACCTGAAAGAGGAAATGACGAACGGTTTAGAAGAATTTTCGTTTCTCTACCGGCACCGACAGGCAAAAACGCGCAAATTTATAATCTGTGTGCTTTTCTAAAGTGGCCTGTCGTTGCCGGTAGAAAAGTCACCTAGTTTACCTCTTCAGTTTTGCTTTTGCCTCGGGTAAACTCCCTAAATCATCTTTGAGTAGATAAACCCTCAAACCTTTGTGATAATTCCTCAAATATTTGGTCCATTGTACTGTTGTAATGTCAAAATTGTACAACTTTCTGTCAGCCTTGTTCATTTTCTCCCAGAGAAGTTTCACATTCCGATTTGAGAATTTCCACCCCCTGTCAGTATAAAAACTTAACAAATCTAAAACGTCATTGGCTTTTCTAATTTTGGCTAACATTTCCGGTTTTTTAAACCGAATTACTCGAAAGAAATCCAAAATTAGAGCTGGAAAATAATGATACAAGACATTCAACACGTGATAGTATTTCGACTTTTTGATTGGGTAAAGTCGCGGCGTCCATTTTGCTTTTTTGAGCGGATAATCACGGAAATGAAGTGTGGTTAAATGAGAGAATTCGTAGTGAGTTATTGGATTATCAATTGAAGAAACGTAATTGTAGATTTTAATTTGAGTTTTGTCATTGTGAACGTCCCAAGCTGATGCTATCAAGGCTGCAATAGTCAAGTCAACTGGAACTGTTTCTGCGTATGACCTAGTATCACACGGAAACAAACGAATAAAACCTAAAGCAGCGCCTGCTAGGACACTATTAGGACCTCCAAAGCTGTCACTCCAGTTTTCTATTGGTTCGTTATATGTTGACGTCACTACAAAAAGTTATTTTGAAACGTTCTCTATAGAGTGACAACACTGTAGGTACCTATTGCTGGTCTAAAAACACCAATTGGGAGTGTTTTACCAGCCGAGGCTACAAGAGACTCAGTTAAGGCTTTAGTGAAAGCATAAGTATTTGGCCAACCTGTCAAAAATCTAAAAACGAACGCCAAATTTAAATTAGTGCGCATGAAATTTTAACTTACTTTTGAAACTGTTTGTGAGCCTCGCTTGGAGTCAAGTCTTGAAGCAGAAATTTGACTTTTTCATAGCTTAGAGGATAGTTATAGAAAACCTCATCAATTGTGTCTAAATGGCAGTTTGAATAAGCAGTCGAAACGTGTATAACAGCCTGAAATTCACCTCTAGCAACAGTTTAGGGAAATTTTGAAATTACCTTAAGACATTTCATTTGTTGGCACAATTGTAACACGTTTTCTGTTCCTCCGACATTGATTTTCAGCGCTGACTTGATGTTTTCATTCATATGTACAGTCGCAGCAACATGAAATACGATATTGACGTCTGAAATAACTTTCAGTTTGTCCTGAAGATTTAGGCCTAAGTTATCCGAAACGCAGTCACCTTCAAGAGCACTAATTCGCGTTGTAAAACTCGGATTTTCTTTTTTTAATCTAGTGTACAACTATTTCTATTATTAGAATGAAGTGTGAGTTTGTTGTACTTACAGGATTATTTAGCAAGTCTTCAAGTCTTGTTTGGACAGCTTTACCCTTTTTGGGACGGATTAGCACAAAAATTTGTTGCAGATTTGTTGTTCGGAGAAGTCTCTCGATTAAGACTTTTCCCAAAAAACCTGTTCCTCCGGTTATTAAGACGGTTTGATTGGTGTAAAATTCGCTAATTTCAGAGTGAGACATTTTGAGTTTGATTGTGAAGACGATTCTAGAAGAAATGATTCGATCGTTATAATAAGATGTTTTGTGGATCAATAGACAATATTTATTATTTATTGGAAATTATCCGTCAATACTTGTTAATATTAATGATAAAAAGACTTCAAAACTTGTTAAATTATATAGATTTATACGTGTACAAACAAAGTAAAATACTTGTTAGCTATATAGGATGATTCAAAATTTTAACGTAGAGATTTTTTTTTCTGGAAAGTTATGTTGGTAGTAAAAGTTACTAACAATTAATCTAGTTTATGATGTAAATAACAAAACTTTATACTTACTATTCGATGTTATCAATGTTATCAGTTCCAACAAATCATCAAAATAATGTTACAACATTTTTAATATTTAATTAAGGTGAAAACATTTTTTACTTACCTTTGATTGATGCTACCAACTTAATAAAACTAAATTCTTTATGTTTTAGAGTGAAATTTTTTTCTTTTACGCTTGGTTATTAATGAAAGAGATAAAATTTTCCGCAAAATAACAATTTACAATATGTAAGGTGTTATTTAAAAAAAATTAATAACCAACTAATAATTATCATTGTTATAAATTAAATTTAAAATAAAACAATCGTGTGAGATATTGTATGGTATCATAAAATTAAAACAATTGTCAAACCAGATTGAGATGTATAGGTGTTCTATAATGTATATTAAATTAAGAGAAAGTGAAAATTTGTAAAGATCAGTTGTCATATACTGATGTTATTTTAACGAATTCTGGTATCAAATTTTTCTTTATCAAATCTTCATGCTACTACCAAACCTTAGAGGTTAGATTAGTTGTTAATTATAATATTTTTTTGACAATTGACTTTGACTGTTTGCTTCTACGGGAGCTGGGAACAACAAGGTAAGACCAAGAGGGCTTACATACGTCAAAATTTAACACGACAACACACACGAAATTAAAGCGCTTAAACTACTTGGAAAAGACGCTCGATGTAATTAGGAATAACTCAGATTTAGTAGAGTGTCCTAGCAGGAAAAAAATACGAGATTGTTACAAACTAACTGTTTAAATTTAAATCGTATTTTATAACTTTGACGTTGTTTTTACTACATAATTGTAAAAACATGTACTTTATATCTTTTAATTTGTTTTAGTAATCTAAGACGTTTAAAATCAATTTTTATATCCTTGTGTAGTGGTTAGATACATAAATAAACATTGTTATAGTTATTATTAAAACACAAATTATTAATTCTATTTTTTATTTTAAAATTGCAATTTTTGAAGCTAGTGAGAATAAATTTTTGACAAAATAAACCAAATTAAATTCATTGCAATAAAGTAGATCATAAAAAGTATCAAATTGTGTAAAATTTCAAACCTAAAATCAAAAAATAATAAAAACGAAATAAAATTTTTCTTTTACCTCCTCATTTTGGCTTTCGCCTCTGGTAAAGTACTCAAATCATCATTAAACAAATGTACTCTCAAACCTTTGTAGTAATTCCTTAAATATGTGGTCCACTGTACTGTCGTGATGTCAAAATTGTACAATTTTCGGTCACTTTCATTCATTTTATTCCAAAGAGTTTTAATATTTTTATTCGAGTACTTCCAACCTTTCTCACTGTAAAAAATCAGCAAATCAAAAAGGCCTTTAATTTTCCTGATCTTTTTCAACATTTCGGGTTTTTTGAACTGAATTATTTGAAAGAAGTCCAAAATCAGAGCCGGAATGTAGTGATAAAAAACCGTCAAAATATTGAAATAAAGCGACTTTTTCATTGTGCCAAATTTTGGGGCCCAATTCGCGTTTTTAAGAGGGTAATAAGGAAAATAAATTGTGTTAAAATGAAAGAACTCGTAGTAAGTAATCGGGTTGTCAACTGAAGAAACGTAGTTATAGACCGGAATGTCGGCTTTTTCTTTAGTTGAAACGTCCCAAGCGATTGCAATCAAGGCGGCTATAGTTAGATCTACAGGGACGGCTTCCATGAACGATCTAGTATCACACGGGAACAACCGAATGAAGCCTGAACCAGCCCCTGCTAGGGTACTATTAGGGCCTCCGAAACTGTCACACCAGTTTTCAATTGGATCTTTGTACGTTGACGTCACTAGAAAGTACTACTAGAGACGGTTTAGGTTCTTTTTGTTGTACCTATTCCCGGTCTAAAAACTCCAATAGGAAGTTCCTTAGCTATCGAGGCGATCATATTTTCAGTTAGGGCTTTTGTGAAGGCATAAGTGTTAGACCAACCTTCTAGCAATCTCTGAGAGAGTTTTTTAGCTTGACTTGTTGTTGATCCTTTGAGGAGGATTTTGACCTTGTCGTAGCTGAAGGGTAAGTGTAAAAAACCTCGTCGATTGTGTCTAAATGACAGTTTGAGAAAGCTGTAGAGACGTGGACAATAGACTGAAATATGCTATTACAAAAAATTTGGTAGAAGTTTTTTTACTTGATTTGGTGGCACAACTGTGGCAAATTTTCTGTTCCTCCGATATTAATTTTGAAGACAAATTTGATATTTTTGTATAAATGAACTGTTGCAGCAACATGAAAGACGATATTCACTTCTGAAATTAATTTCTTTTTGTTTTTAGTAGATAGAGCTAAATTGTTCAAAACGCAGTAATCTTCTACAACACTCATTTTTCAGATTTTGTTTATTCAATACGAATATTTACAAAACTGTTCGAATTAAAACAATCAATCTAGAACAAAAATTTATATTTGTTGTACTGAGAAGTTCTTTGATTTTTTCAAAAAACCTATATCTTCCTATTTTTTTGAACACAATCTTTCTTGGAAAAAACAAAGTGCTGAAAAAAATAAAATAAAAACAAAAGTGGTAAAAAATGGTAAGATCAAGAATAACATAAGAAAAGACAAAAGCAACGAGTAAACGCAACAGAAATAAGACAAAAGAAAGACAAAATTAGAAATAAGACCTTCAGACAGAAACTACATTTACAACCCATTAGCAAAAAAATCCAACAAGATAGTTCTGGCATGACCAGGTGGAATGTCAGACGATAGACTTACAAAAAAAGTGTTACAAAGGGAAGACCAACAATAAGATGAAGAAAAAAAAGAGAGACAAAAATAACTTGGAAAAAAACTAGAAGTACGAAATCAATTTCTAGTCTAGAATTATTTTTTTTTTGTTGAATCACTCTGGATTTTGGTAACAGTTGAGAATTTTCTGGGTTTCTAATTGGGTGAAGAGAAGCACGATTCCCATCTCAAATCTCATCTCTTAAGATCATTTTTGGACCGAAGTCCAATCTAGGTTACTTCCAATATCAGAAGTAAGGCAAAAAAAAGAAAAAATTAAATAAACATTTCTTAACAAACTCATTGAAGGCTAAATCAACTAAATACAATTATTTCCTTGTTTTGCATCAATTACCACTTCTCTAGTTATTAATTAAATTGAAATACTTTATTACAATAAAAACATTCTTAAATACCAATTCTTTCAAAATCTTTGCCACAAACAAACCAAAAATGTCTCAATCCCAAGTTTCCGAATTTTACAACAACCAAAACGTCTTAATTACAGGAGGTACAGGTTTTCTAGGAAAAGTCTTAATCGAAAGACTTCTCAGAACAACAAACCTCACGAAAATTTTTGTTTTAATTCGAAATAAAAAAGGAAAAGATCCACAAACAAGAATTGACGAAATGTTGAACAGTTCTGTAAGTAGCCGTTTTATTTAAAGAAAATCTCCAAAATGTGTTTTGTAGTATTACAGTAGAGTCAAAGCCGAAAATCCCACTTTCAAAACCAAAGTCAGTGCTGTAGAAGGTGACTGCGTTTCGGATAATTTAGGTTTGTCTCCTCAGAACAGAGAGAAACTAATTTCAGAAGTGAATATCGTCTTTCATGTTGCTGCAACAGTTCATTTACATGAAAATATTAAATTTGCCTTCAAAATCAATATCGGAGGAACAGAAAATCTGCTACAGTTGTGTCACCAAATCAAAAACCTTAAAGTAAAAGAAATTTTCCCAAATTTTTTGTAATAGCAAATTTCAGTCTATTGTCCACGTCTCTACAGCTTTTTCAAACTGTCATTTAGACACAATCGATGAGGTTTTCTACACTTACCCTTTCAACTACGACAAAGTTAAAATCCTCCTCGAAGGATCAACTACAAGTCAAGCTGAAAAACTCTCTCAGAGAATGTTAGAAGGTTGGCCTAACACTTATGCCTTCACAAAAGCCCTAACTGAAAATATGATCGCTTCGATAGCTAAGGAACTTCCTATTGGAGTTTTCAGACCAGCAATAGGTACAACAAAAAGAACCTAAACCGTCTCTAGCAGTACTTTCTAGTGACATCAACGTACAAAGAACCAATTGAAAACTGGTGTGACAGTTTTGGAGGCCCTAATAGTATCCTAGCAGGAGCTGGTTCAGGCTTTATTCGGTTGTTCCCGTGTGATACTAGATCGTTCATGGAAGCCGTCCCTGTAGATCTAACTATAGCCGCCTTAATTGCAATCGCTTGGGACGTTTCAACTAAAGAAAAAGCCGACATTCCGGTCTATAACTATGTTTCTTCAGTTGACAACCCGATTACTTATTACGAGTTCTTTCATTTAAACACAATCCATTTCCCTTATTACCCTCTTAAAAACGCGAATTGGGCCCCAAAATTCCGCACAATGAAAAAGTCGCTTTATTTCAACATTTTGACGATTTTTTATCACTACATTCCGGCCCTGATTTTGGACTTCTTTCAAATAATTCAGTTCAAAAAACCCGAAATGTTGAAGAAGATTAGGAAAATTAATGGACTTTTTGATTTGTTGATTTTTTACAGTGAGAAAGGTTGGAAGTACTCGAATAAAAATATTAAAACTCTTTGGAATAAAATGAATGAAAGTGACCGAAAATTGTACAATTTTGACATCACGACAGTACAGTGGACCACATATTTAAGGAATTACTACAAAGGTTTGAGAGTACATTTGTTTAATGATGATTTGAGTACTTTACCAGAGGCGAAAGCCAAAATGAGGAGGTAAAAGAAAAATTTTATTTCGTTTTTATTATTTTTTGATTTTAGGTTTGAAATTTTACACAATTTGATACTTTTTATGATCTACTTTATTGCAATGAATTTAATTTGGTTTATTTTGTCGAAAATTTATTCTCACTAACTTCAAAAATTGCAATTTTAAAATAAAAAATACAATTAATAATTTGTGTTTTAATAATAACTATAACAATGTTTATTTATGTATCTAACCACTACACAAGAATATAAAAATTGATTTTAAACGTCTTAGATTACTAAAACAAATTAAAAGATATAAAGTACATGTTTTTACAATTATGTAGTAAAAACGACGTCAAAGTTATAAAATACTATTTGAATTTAAACAAAGTTAGTTTGTAACAATCTCATATTTTTTCCGGTTAAAACAGTGTACTAAATGTAAGTTATTCATAACTATATCGAGCGTCTTTTTCAAGTAGTTTAAGCGCCTTCATTTCTTCTGTATTGTCATCTTAATTTGTAAGATATGTAAGCCCCTTCGCCTTTCATCGTTTTTTCTAGCTTAAGAGAAACTTTGATTTTTATTCTTAAATTTCAGTTATCAAGTTTTGATTTTTTCTTACCATTTATCCTATTTTTCCGTACAAGAGCATAAATAATGATCTAAAAGTGACCTTTAGTACTGTCCAAATTCTTTAAAAATTGAGTTTGTTTTTCGAAAATCTGCGTTTTCAATTATGTAACGATATCTTATCTCAACTATAAATTAAAATAGAGGTTAAAATAGTTATAAACTTTAATTTGAATTAATTTGTTTTATCTTTTATTTTAATATTTGTAGATAATAATAGTGTGATAAATATAAACTGTTGTTGAAGGGAAAACAAACAAATTGATTTTCTATAGACCAACAAATTTCAACTATACAATAAGTATTTAAGAAAAAAATATTTTCACATCTTGAGCTTGTAACATTAAATGTTATTATTCACTAAAATTCTATTCAAATAACTTTGAACATCGAATAGTAAGTACAAAATTTTGATAAAGATTTTTTTATTTTTTATTTGACGGCAAGGTAAACTATTTATTGTAGAAACAACATAACTTTTCAAAAAAACAAAAACAAATAATCAAAGACTTGTATCAAAATCACAACAAACAGTGATTTGATTACATTTTAATATTTGAAAAAATGTCAAAAATAGAAATTCATGTCTAAGTGTTACTAATGGAGCAAAGAACATCTTGTAGGTTATAGAAGGGCGCGCATCGCCTTCACCAATATCTAGTAGATTTTCCAACTCAAAATTTCTTTGTCTTAAATTCAAATTTTATAATTTATTTATTTATTAATCAACAAACATCTTATTATAACGATCGAATCATTTCTTCTAGAATCGTCATCACAATCAAACTCAAAATGTCTCACTCTGAAATTAGCGAATTTTACACCAACCAAACCGTCTTAATAACCGGAGGAACAGGTTTTTTGGGAAAAGTCTTAATCGAGAGACTTCTCCGAACAACAAATCTGCAACAAATTTTTGTGCTAATCCGTCCCAAAAAGGGTAAAGCTGCCCACACAAGACTTGAAGACTTGCTAGATAATCCTGTAAGTACAACAAACTCACACTTCTCTCTAATAATAGAAATAGTTGTACACTAGATTAAAAAAAGAAAATCCGAGTTTTACAACGCGAATTAGTGCTCTTGAAGGTGACTGTGTTTCGGATAACTTAGGCCTAAATCTTCAGGACAAACTGAGAGTTATTTCAGACGTCAATATCGTATTTCATGTTGCTGCGACTGTACATATGAATGAAAACATCAAGTCAGCGCTGAAAATCAATGTCGGAGGAACAGAAAACGTGTTACAATTGTGCCAACAAATGAAATGTCTTAAGGTAATTTCAAAATTTCCCTAAACTGTTGCTAGAGGTAAATTTCAGGCTGTTATACACGTTTCGACTGCTTTTTCAAATTGCCATTTAGACACAATTGATGAGGTTTTCTATAACTATCCTCTAAGCTATGAAAAAATCAAATTTCTGCTTCAAGACTTGACTCCAAGCGAGGCTCACAAACAGTTCCAAAAGTAAGTTAAAATTTCATGCGCAAATTTAAATTTGGCGTTCGTTTTTAGATTTTTGACAGGTTGGCCAAATACTTATGCTTTCACTAAAGCCTTAACTGAGTCACTTGTAGCCTCGGCTGGTAAAACACTCCCAATTGGTGTTTTTAGACCAGCAATAGGTACAGTGTTGTCACTCTATAGAGAACGTTTCAAAATAACTTTTTGTAGTGACGTCAACATATATAGAACCAATAGAAAACTGGAGTGACAGCTTCGGAGGTCCTAATAGTGTCCTAGCAGGCGCTGCTTTAGGTTTCATCCGTTTGTTTCCATGTAACTCTAGAACATGTATAGAAACAGTTCCGGTTGACTTAACTATAGCTGCCTTGGTTGCATCAGCTTGGGATGTTCACAATGACAAAACTCAAATTAAAATCTACAATTACTTTTCTTCAATTGATAATCCAATAACTCACTACGAGTTCTCTCATTTGATCACACTTCAATTCTGTGATTACCCGCTCAAAAAAGCAAAATGGACGCCACGACTTTACCTAATAAAAAAATCGGTGTACTATCACATGTTGAAGTTCTTGTATCATAATTTTCCCGCTCTAATTTTGGATTTCTTTCAAGTAATTCGGTTCAAAAAACCCGAAATGTTAGCCAAAATTAGAAAGGCCAATGAAGTTTTAGATTTGTTAAGTTTCTATACTGACAGGGAGTGGAAATTCTCAAATCGGAATGTGAAACTTCTCTGGAAGAAAATGAACGAGGCTGACAGAAAGTTGTACAATTTTGACATTACAACAGTACAATGGACCAAATATTTGAGGAATTATCACAAAGGTTTGAGGGTTTATCTACTCAAAGATGATTTAGGGAGTTTACCAGAGGCTAAAGCAAAACTGAAGAGGTAAACTAGCTGACTTTTCTACCGGCAACGACAGGCCACTTTAGAAAAGCACACAGATTATAAATTTGCGCGTTTTTGCCTGTCGGTGCCGGTAGAAAGACGAAAATTCTTCTAAACAGTTCGTTATTTCCTCTTTCAGGTTTCAAGTCTTACATAGTTTGCTAAATTTTGGAATTTATTGGACAAAACTAAGTCTAATTTGGTTAATTTTATCAAAATTTTTTGCCTGCAGCAAGTTCTTTTTTAAATTTCTTAATTAAGTGCAATTATTAATTAATTAACTGTACTTCTTTTAATCCAATTAAATATAAAAGGAAATAATTAAACTTGTCTTTTTAGTAAACAAAATGTCAAACCCTGTCATAATCCTGCCGCTTTTTTTCATTTTAACAAATCAGCAATCTCTGCTTGATGGCCTTGTCAATTTTATCGAAGAAGGCGGTGAACAAATCACCAATGAACCCCCTGATACGCCCTTTCTTCTCCCTTCTTATGACTTTATTGTAGTAGGTGCTGGAACTGCCGGTTGTGTTGTAGCAAACCGGCTTACTGAAAATCCTAAATGGAATGTCTTACTACTAGAAGCAGGTCAGCTAAATTTACTAAAATTTCTCTAAAATTCCTTTTTAGGCCGTTCAGAAAACTACTTAATGGATCTTCCAGTTTTGGCAAATTATATCCAGTTCACTGATGCCAACTGGCGGTACAAAACAGAACCCAGTGATAAGTACTGCTTAGGAATGGAAAATCGGCAATGTAATTGGCCGAGAGGGAAAGTAGTGGGAGGTTCAAGTGTGTTAAACTACATGATTTACACGCGTGGTAATTGGCGAGATTATGATAAGTGGGCGGAGTTAGGCAATGAAGGGTGGAGTTGGAATGACGTTTTACCTTATTTCAAAAAAATTGAGAATTTTATGGTACCTTGGCCGTACAACGCGTCATACCACAACCATGATAGGTACTTAGCAGTGAGTTACTCGCCTTACAAAACAAAAATCGCTGATGCTGTACTTGAATCAAGTAAACTGATCGGTTTGAAAGAAATTGATTATAATGGCCCAATCCAAGTAGGCGTGTCTAGATTTCAAGTGACCTTAAGAGATGGAATTCGGGAAAGTTCAAGTCGGGCTTATCTCCACCCAATCAGAAACCGGCCCAATTTCCACATGAGAAAATTCTCAACAGTTACTAAAATCCTGATTGACCCAGCAACGAAACAAACTCTAGGAGTTGAAGTCGATACCAATGGTCAAATATACACAATTCGTGTTTCTAAAGAGGTTATAGTATCAGGAGGTGCTGTTAATTCCCCACAACTCCTTATGCTTTCTGGAATTGGTCCTAAGAAGCATTTGTCCCAGATGGGTATCCCAGTTTTAGCAAATTTAAAAGTCGGTTACAATCTTTTAGACCATGTGGCTTTAGGCGGCCTAACTTTCAGAATAGACCAACCTTATTCACTTAAAACTGAACGAGTTCTCTCAAAAGACAGTTTGAACGAGTTTTGGAACTACCATAGAGGACCCATCACTGCACCAGGTGGATGTGAAGTCGTGGTTTTCCACGATTTAAAAAACCCAACACACCCAGATGGGTGGCCTGATATCGAGTTGGTGTTCTTGGGAGCTTCGTTAAGTCTCGATCCTCTTCTTCAAAAAAACTTAGCAATTTCTGATCTCATTTTTAAAAATGTCTACACACCCATTGAAAAATTTGACTCTTTCATGGTCTTTCCCATGATACTAAGACCCAAAAGTAGAGGTCGCCTTATCTTAAGAGACAGTAATTACAAATCAAAACCTCGAATTTTTCCAAATTACTTCCACTTCAAAGAAGACATTGATACCATTGTAGCAGGAGTCCGTCTCACTCTAAATATAACCCAACAAGAACCCATGAGAAAAATTGGTACAAGACTCCACGACATCTCTCTTCCACAATGTTCCCATCTGGTTTTTGCCTCAGATGAATATTTCGAGTGTATGCTCCGCCATGTTGCTTTTACCATCTACCATCTTTGTGGTTCTTGCAAAATGGATCCAAAGAGTGACAAAACGGCAGTAGTTGATCCCAGATTAAAGGTAATTGGGATTCATGGGTTGAGAGTAATTGACGCTTCGGTTATGCCAGTAGTACCAGCAGCTTACACCAATGCACCCATTTTTATGATTGCCGAAAAGGGATCCGACATGATCAAGGAAGAGTGGGTTGGTAACATTGGTGCTGATTGATGGCAGGACTACCAACTAATTTATATAGTTTAATTTTTAATAAAAACTGACATTTTGTAGGTTTTATCATCGTCAAAAATGCTTCTAATAATCGGCTGAGGTTATGTAAATTGTAATTTGTTACCTGTTTTCCAGAAATTGTCCAATTTCACTAATAGGTAGTAACGCAGAAGACACACTCATTCTCGCATATGACACACAGTACTACCAATATACCAAAGTGACATATTGTTGAGGATTGATGACAGGGCTGCCAACTTATTTATATTGTAATTTTTAAATAAAGATAAAAATCGAAAAATAGTCAAATATTTGCTGTTTAAAGGCCAAATGTTTTTGCATACAGCTAAGTCAGGTCAAATAGAGGTAACTAATAGAAATTTTCATCAACCCAAAATGAAAATTTCAAAAACCCCCTAGATCAGAAGGGGAAATATTATTCCCCTGCTGCCCCTTCCCAAGATCTAATGTTTTCAAGGATAAGCAATAGATGGCGCACCCTCTGCTGGATTTCGCGAATACTTTTCGCCTCAGACCCCAGGATACAATCAATTTCAAATAAATTAAAGACCACAAAAATAACTTTTATTAGAAACTCTTAAATTATTGTAATATAATAAATCAATTTTCCTCTTTATGTCTTCCCTCCACTTCCTCCCTCTTCATCAAATACAACTCTTTACAAGTTTTAACCGTTTCAAACAATTCCTCAAGACTTTTCTCCCCTTGTTGTGCCTCACTATCTTTACAGCACTTCAACACTTCATTAACTTTATCAAAGAGTGATTTAACCTTCTCAAATTCCCCATTCTTCTTCTCCAGATACGCCTTATAACAAACTTCTTCCAAATATTCCTTTCTCAAATCTTCAACTTGCTTTTTCAAATCTTCAATATCTTCAAGTGTTGCATGTTCCTCTTCTTCAAATCCTGGTAAAATCACATTTTCAGGCAGAGAAAAAACCTCTTTGGCAACACTCTGAAACTGTCTTAGGGGCTCTTCAGTTTTTTCCAAATAAATTTTCAAGAGTTTTTGTGTTTGTTGCTTAATTTCAGTCTCTTCATTTGAAAATTTACCAAGAAGAACGTCCTGAAGTGACTCTACAGCGCCTTGAATCACAATTTCACATTCTTCCTTAACTGAAAATTTAAATCAGACATAACCTCACATTTTTAAGAACTCACAGTCTTGAGTTAATTGAGTCGAATTAAAGCCGTAATAGGCTAATTCGCATTCGTCTGCAAGATATTCCTGGTTACTAACCATTTTTCACATAATTAAAGGCTGGAAACACACATTAAATCTCCAAGAATTTTTGAGGTTAGGGTAAACTATTCTGGTGACTTTCAGTGTGTCAAGTTTGGTACTAAAACACAATTTTTAATGAAAATAACGTCTTATTTAACACAAATTAATAAATAATAATATTTTTATTGCAAATTTCAAGCAACAAGTCACGTTTTTCTGATATTAAGTCCAAATTCTGTTAAAATAAAATTTTGGGTTGGTAGCAATACTACCGGGAAATTCAAAGTCAAAACTTTGGCCTAAAAATATATTTTATGGCAATTCTATCCAATACACAGATACACAAATATAAAACCTCAAAAAATATAAAAAACTCTATTTCTGTTGTATTTTGGCTTGCATTGCAGCAATCATTTCTTGCATTCTCTTCAATTCTGCTTCTTTCTCCAATAAAATCCTATCTTTATCACTAGTTGCAGCACCCTTATCATCACCAATCGTATTCCGTTTTGCTAGCCCCCCTCTTGCCAGATGTTCCGACCGGTAGTTCTCATAATGTACTTGTTGTGTAATTTCCTGCAAGTCTTGCATGTGTGTAATAAGCATTGTTCTGAGCTTAATAAAATCGCAATGATCCGGATTTTCAACTTCTACGACTCCCCACGGATATAATCTACCCCTGACTTTGCGTCCCCTCACTTCGAGAAGAGTGTTAGCTCCACAGACTGCAAACGGAATGGCTTGTTTGAGTTGTCTGACTTGCTCTTTGTACTCTTCATCTTCGTCTGAATCACATTCTGGAAGAGAATAGATTCGTATTCCGTTTTCTTGTATCTCGTCCATGACTTTCTTCTTCAGTCTTTGCATTTCTTTTTTTGTTAAAACATCAGCCTTTGCAATTACCGGTACTATATTAACTTTGTTATGAAGTTGTTTCATAAATTCAATATCTAAAGGTTTGAGGCCGTGTCCAAAAGGTGATATGAAGTAAAAACAGCAGTGAATTCGATTATCCATAATATTTTTTCGGTTAAGTCCAGATTCGTCCCTCAGGAACCTCTCAAACTGGTCATCAATATACCGGATTATTTCCGAAAATGAGTCAGTATTATCAATTGCGTCACCATATCCAGGCGTATCAACAACAGTAAGTCGTAATTTAACACCTCTTTCTTCAATTTCAACAGTTGAAGGCTCAAGTTTCACTGTTTGTTTCATTTTTTCTGAAATTTTTGAGGTTAGGGTTTGAGTTAGACTTTTGTAGGGCTTACCTATAGCATCAGGAACTTGTCTTTCAGGATATAAATCTGTAAGGAAAAGGGCATTGACTAGAGTTGACTTCCCTAAGCCACTCTCCCCTACGACCATTAGAGTAAACTCAAAGCCCTTTTTCACGGATTTTCGGTGAACTTGATTGGGTAAATTAGCAAAACCGACGTATCCAGGCGTTTCGAGGCTTGAAAACTACAAATTTGGGGCTTGAGACACGTAAACAGGATGTGATAATACACGGAAGTTTTACTTACATTTTTGACTGAATCACTTGACATTTTGGAGGTTTTGAGGTTAGTTGTGTTAAATGAACGTTGTTAAGTACAAAAAATTAATTTTTTTGGAGGATCTTTAACGGTTTGAGGAGTCGGTTATTCTTTAACGTAAACATCTACACGGTGTTGTTGATTGAAATCACCGACGCTTGTGATTGGTTGGGATAAGGTGTGGCTGATGCCAACACAATGGCAAGAAAGTTACTAGATATAATAAACTTCACAGTTAGATTTGTGATAAAAACCAGTTAAAAATCGAAAAATATTAAATTATTTTAATAATAAAAATTTTGTGTTGTTAAAGTAGGTAAAAAAGTATATTTTTTAATTTGTGGTTGTAGTTTTTTTTTAATAAAGAATCTTTTGGGGGAATTTATCTTGGACTTAGTGAATTTTGAGACATAATGGGTTGGCAATGGCAACGCCAGTGACAGGTTTGTAACCACGCCATAGTCGATTTCAAATTTCAATATCAAAAAGTTAAACGCATTTTGTCGATTTTTGAAGATAAAAATTTCAAAAAAATCATTAATATGAGTACAGTATCAGTATCATCTGGTGATTTTTTTTTGGTAAGCAAAATCTAAGTTTAATTATGAAACATAACCTCACAATTATTTCAGAATAGTCAGATTCGGGAAAAAGAAAGGCGTTTAGTCCAGGCAGTTGAAGAAAATGATGTAGAGCTGCTCAAGATTTTGCTTGACTCCCCAAAATGGTATAACACCACAGGCGAAAAGTCTTGCAATTTGTTACAAATTGCGATTTTAAAAAAAAAGTAAAGAAACTTTAATTTTATAAAATATTTACTTTATTCTCTTTTTTAGTAAAGAAGTTTTTGACTATTTATTATCTCTCCCAGATTATCCTTTAGAATTTAAAAATTTTACAGAAGGTACAACTGCTTTGGAGATGATAAATGATTGCTTTAGTCTTTATCTTGATGTAGGTGATATCAACGAATATTTTCCTTGTGAACTAATCAAAAAGGGGGCTTGTATAGATAACAGATTTTATTCAGGTTACACACTTTTACATGGTGCTTGTGAAAAAGGTTTTGTAAAGACTTCAATGTTACTAATTGAAAAAGGAATTGATGTTAATGTCTGTAGATTTAGAGAATACGAAAATTATACACCACTACAAATGATGTGTATAGATCATCATTGGAATTCCACTGAAATTATTCTTATGTTGTTAGAATTTGGTGCAGATCCTTCTGTTAGAGATTACAATGGATATACTCCTTTTGAAAATTCTGTAAGATATAGTTATCCGAATGAAACGCAAGAGGCTTTGTTTTATTACACTTATGATGAATTTTCATTATTAGAAATACATTTTAATATATTATTTAAACTTGCTGCAAGAAACTCATCTTTATTTTACGAAATAATTAAACTCCAATTTAAAATAATAGAAGAAACAAATGAATCAACATATATTTCTTTTTTTAATGAGTTAAAGTATATAGAATTAACTAATTTAAAAACATTAATTACAAAGTTTGATACATCTTATCAATTTTTTTTTGCACATGTTTTTGTAGATAGATTTGATATTCGTATTGACAGAGTGTTTATTGAGAAATTAAATATTTTAATTGAAAGTGGCTTAAAAGATCAAATTATAAGTAATTTTTTACCTTTGTTAGGCCGAAGACTTTTTAACGATATTCGTATCCACCCAGATTATTCTGAGCTAACTGAATACATCTGTTTTTTGTTAAGTTATGGAATGGAACTGGATGAACGTTGTCTTTGTAATATTTATAAACAATTTGGATATTGTGATTTATTTAAAATTCTGTTACACATGGACATTAAAAAAGAAACCTATGATTCTTCTTGTATTTTGCCAAATTTATTAATTAATGTTAATCAAACTCTTGAAGACATTCTTAAAAATAACGAAAATATGTTGTATTATCAACTTGAAGAACTCATGAGTTATTTTGTTCACCCTAAATTACACTCTATGTACAGAGAAGAAATGCCTGGAAGAAGAATCAATGTTCCTCAAGTACCTTCTCTTCTTGAATTATCGAGAAATGTGTTTAGAAGTTATTTTATTAATAAATTCGAAATTAAGTCTTCTAGAACATTCTATACGCTTTTAAATTGTTTAAAAATAAGTCCTGTCCACAAAAGAATGATTACATATGAAACAAAATTGTATTCACTATAAACTATTTTTATATTTTTGTAATAAATCATTTTTTGAAATAAGTGTTTTGCTTTTCTAGATTTGAACTCATAAGACTCCAACTGTTACCACTACTCTCCTATTTTTAATCTACATTTCTGGAATATTTGACATTTTGGATATTTACTTAGTTTGCAATCATTAGGAAACATTCATTTATGTTGGCAAACCTGTTTTGTTCTCTTCAAGCAAGGTGAATGGACTGTTATAATGTGGCCGCCAAATCCATTTAGCCAATCAACATAAGGTTGTAATTATAGCGCTATCTTTATCATGCTTCTCATTCTAATCCTTACAGTTTATAAGGTACGTTTATAACGTTCAATATTTAAAGATAAAACAGTTTTGTAAGTGCATTCTTCAATTATTGTTTGATGTTTCGTTTTCTGTTAGGTACTCCTAATTAATAAATAAAAAATCGAAAATAAATGTTGATTTTTTAAATTTATTTTGAAAATGTTACAAAATAATGTTTAAATTCGCGAACTAAATGAATGCTATAAAAGAATAAAACTGACCTGGAAGAAAGGAAGGCGTTATTGATGCACACTCTGGATGGTGTGGAGTAGGTAATTTCAAAAACGTCATCTAAAACTAAAAAACAGATTAAAAAATTACAAAACAACAAATCTCTAATTCCAGTGAATAACTTCAGTAGTTACTCTCAACAAAATTTTATCAAGATTGTTTTAAAAAATTTGATTTTACACAACTATTAAAACGTTAAAACTTAAAAATTGTTTTTACAAGTTATTTCCTCTAATCTAATAATCTGAAAGTGAATAAATCGTTTGAAGAACAGAGATAAATAATTTTATAACAAAATAATATTACAATAATCAAGTCTTAATTTAAAGCAACTGATATGTGGTCAATCCTTCCTTCTGCTTATTTCGGACCTACTTTTAATCCAGATATCCAGATGTTCTTAAAACCTACCACCCAAACTCTAATAAAAAATTACTTTAAACCGTTTATTTATTTTTTATAAAAGCTTCTGTTCAAGAGCTGGCGCTCGACTGGTTCAAACAATGGAAAATATCAAAAGACAATAACAAAAAATGTCTATTATATCATCGAATGTCGAACCCTCTTTGTGTCTTTCAGTAATAAATCATCGTATTATATAAGCAGTTAGTTCAAATAATAAGTCAATAATGTATTTAAATATTTAAGAATTTAAACAAAATGTTTTCAGTTTATATTTAATCACGAAAATAGCGCCGAAAAGACAATAATTAATTTTATTTAAACAAATAAGACTAAACGTTGTTTTAAATCGCTACATTATTACTAATTAAAAGGTGAGGTCAAAAATCTTTTGTCAACATTTTACACAATCACAAAAAAAAACTGTTTACATTTTCTAAAGCTTTAGTTTATATATAGGGTGTCTCAATTTTATTTCTATTGCAAGCCTCTTTTCACTCTATTTTTAATCGGAAAAATAATGAAAAAAATAGAGTGACCTTTGACAAGAGTCTACTTCAATTGTGCCTAGTTATTTTTATAATTTCGAATTATTTTGTGTAAATATCGAGACATTTTACAAAAATTAATAGAAGAATAAATAATTAGAAAATAATCTTTAATTTTAATTTATTTTTTGAATATAATCGAATTTTGCAAATATAAATTGAGATTAGCGTGTCTCCTACACTAAAACAACCCTTCAAGGTGCCTGAATTGTATAATAAACAAACTGCAATCATTAATGTAGTTATACATTAATGCCCTAAATTAATTAAGAATTTCTAAGCGAAATATGCAATAATAACTTAGGTACCTGAACTATATCTAAATTTATTAAAAACTAATTAATTCTCAAATTAATAATTACTTAAAATTAATTATAAGTAGCTAGTTTAAAATTAACATAAATCACAAAGATCACAAGCAAACTTTCTCTCTTAATTTTTCCTCTGGTAAGTGCTTCGCTCCGCCATTTTCTAACACTAAACAGTTGGGAATTACCACTTTCTGTAAAAGGGTGGAAAATATAACTTACCCAAGACATTCTTTACTCTTCTCTTAAAGAATACAAATAACAAAAATTTGGTGGTGAAATTGAAGAATTTTAGAAACAAGAAATAAAAAGGTCAAAACCGTTATTACAAAGAGTTTTATTTAAGTTATTCGAATGGGAATACATGTTTTACGGTGTACTGTATTTACCGACTGAATTAGCAGTAGCGTAATTTCTAGGTTACCACAGCTTTATTTTTAAGACGATCTCTTGAAATTCTGTCCAGAACAAACAGAAATTTCGGTCGAGAATGTCTACTTTTCCGCTCTAGGTTTAACAATGTTGTGTTTCTTACGAGTCTTTTCTTTTCATTGGTTTAATTTCTAAACATCTCTTATAGGAATGAAAATTAGAATTGCTTGTTCTTCTCTAATTTATCGCTCAAGTCTCAAAATAAATAACTTTTGATAAATACAAAATTCGACAGATTCCTATATGATTAGAGGAATGAACTTATGTGATTGTTGCAAAATATTGTGAATTGTTTATTTAAATTTAAGCGCGTTTTTTCGTTCTTTCAGTAGCCCAAGTAGGGCGCCACTAACAGTCGTGTTGCCAACCCCCAATATGGGGATTTTCACTTTTTGAGTGTATGTATCTAGGTGGTATTACTGGTATTTAACCACGTGTCACGTGATCGTAAAAACTGAAAATCGTTTTTCATTAACAAAAAGTTAAATGCAATTTGTCGCTTTTTGAAGGTGAAAATTAAAAAAAACCGTTAATATTAACAAGACACTTATTTAATCCACATTTCAGTTGAATAATGGCATCACCCGATTTTCCTTTGGTAATTAAAATCAAAGTTTAAACATGAAACATAACCTCACAATTTATTTCAGATTAGTGAAAAAGAAAGGCGTTTAATTCAGGCAATATACGGTAATAATGTAGAGTTACTCAAGGTATTGCTTGACTCTTCAAAATGGTATAACACCACAGACGATGGTTATAATTTGTTGCAAATTGCGATTCTTAATGAAAGGTAAAGAAACTCTTATTTTATTAAATATTTACATTATTTATTTTTTTAGGAAGGAAGTGTTTGATTATTTATTATCTCTCCCAGATTATCCTTTAGAATTCAAAAATTCAGAAGATACAACTGCTGCGGAAATGGTACTTGACTGCTTTTGTAATCGCATTTGTGAATGTTTTTGGATAGAAAACTACGAATATTTTGCTTGTGAATTAATTAAAAAGGGGGCACGTATAGATAAAAAATCTAGATTTTCTACTGGAGGCAATACACTTTTACATTCTGCTTGTAAAAAAGGTTTTGTAAAAGCTTCAATATTACTTATTGAAAGAGGAATTGATGTTAATGCCTGTGGTTACGATAATTATACACCACTGCAACAGATTTGTGAATATTATTACATTGATCCTTATAAAAATGTAAAAGGTCATGAAATTATTTTTATGTTATTGGAGTTTGGTGCAGATACTTCAGTTAGAGATGTTGCGGGATATAATCCTTTTGAAAATTCTGTAAGTCTGAGGCTACCAAGTGAAGTACAAGAGGCTTTGTTTTATTACACTTATGATGAATTTTCATTCTCAGAAATTCATTTTGATATATTATTTATACTTGCTATAAAAAACTCACCTTTATTATACGAAATAATAAAACACAAAATTCAAATAATTGTAGAAAATGACTCAACAATTGAATCCTGTGTCATGTTATTAAAACTTTTAAAATTAACTGATTTAAAACTACTAATTAAAAATTTTGAAACATCATTGAGGATCTTCTTTAAGCAGCTTTTTGAAAAAAATTTAAGTATTCGTATTGATACGTTTTCTATTGAGAAATTTAATCTTTTAATTAAAAGTAGCTTAAAAGACGAAATCATAAATGTTGTTATACCTTTGGTATCCTTGGATCTTTCTTACAGAATTAGTAATTTTTTTTATGAATCTGAGCTAAGTGAATACATTTGTTTTTTGTTAAGTTATGGAATGGAGATAGATGAAGATTGTCTTTATAGTATTTATGAAAGATTTGGGTATTGTGATTTATTTAAAATTCTGTTACACATTGATATTAAAAAATCAAACTATTCTTCTTCTTTTTCTATTTTGCCAAGTTTATTAATAAATGTTACCGAAAATCTTGAAGATTTGCTTAAAAATACGGAAAATATACAGTCTGATCAACTCAAAAAACTTATGAGATATTTTGCTCATCCTAAATTATATTCTATGTATAAAATAGCAATTCCTGAAGGAAGTATCAATGTTCCTAATGTACCATCTCTTCTTGAATTATCTAGAAATCAGTTTAGGAGTTATTTTGTTAACAAATTCCAAATCAAGACTTCCAATACATTTTATACGCTTTTAAATTGTTTAGAAATAAGTCCTGTGTACAAAAATATTATTACTTATGAAACAAAATTGTATTCACCATAAATTACTTTTATATTTTTGTAATAAATTATTTTTTTAAGTAAGTGTATTTTTTTAAATAAATGTTACTTCTACTCTTCTTCACACTATTTTTTAATTTACATTTCTGCAATATTTGACATTTTGGATATTTATTTATCTATGACTTCTTTGATAACTGCATATTATATTGAATATTTGAGTCTAGTAAAGTGACATATTACTTCACTAGTGATACAAATAAAAATCCACTCTTTAAAATAATTCGTTTTAATTTCAAACTCTTAATTATATGTTATTATTGTTATAAATATTAATAACACAATTTTCACATCTTCTTATAGGAGGACAAGTCATTTCTGATACATTTTTTTCGATAATAGCTGTCAATGCAGTAATTCTAACTGTTATAGTATTTTTCACTCAGAATTTTTGAAGCAATTTATTTTTTATTTTCTTCTAGCGTGTCTATATACTCTTCCGCCATTGTATTCGAGCGCCAGCCCTCATGACGCTTTACTGTTAAAAGATCAGGTTCCGAATTAGCAAGCAACGAAGTAGATGACGCCTATAACAATGTCCCGTAAATCCTGCTGGATTAGGTAACTGAAGAAAAGTATCAATATTTTTGGGAAAAGCAGCTAATGTGTTTATACCAACAGGTAACTTTACACACTTTTGGTTTCAGTATCCTAAAAAAATCGTCCACTACTGGTGTTATTAAAGCGAAGTGCAGCATATTTTCGAATTGATTCTAATATGTTGACTTCATCAATTCCGTCTGACGTAATAAAAAATTTTCGAGATATTTTTGTTTTAGTGTTTGGTATTAGAACATGGATGTATTGTCTCTGATCTTTGATATCTTACAAAAGTATTTTGGTAAGTTTTTGAATCCAACGAGTTCCACCAAATCCAATAATTAAAGCAATCTTGAAATTAACATTACTTAGTAAGAATAATTTATGCATGAAAAGAGTACTTATAGTACCTTCATTAGCAAAAATTTATCATTTGCTTCTTGTAAGAATTTGCTATTATCTTGTTTAGTAAAAATTTGCGATTTTTTAGCACGATATTTTTCAGATTTTCTTTTCAGAAAGTCGACTAAATGCACGTATTTACTGATGTCAACATTCTTTTTCATTTTCATAATTGTTCTAGTCATAGAATAAAAAGCCCAGAGACTCGATGATTTATATTGTTTTGATGAATGATCAAAGTATGCAAGTTGAACCTTCTCATGCGTAATACTTTTAACATTTTTCTCGTCGCACCATGACCTGAACCGTTGAAAATCCATTTTGTACTGTTTTCTAGACTTGTCTGGCACCAAGCAAGAAGCAGCATTTGTTGCAGCTTCCTCGATATCAAAAGGTAAACTTTCAGAGTCACTCATGTTTATAATTTTCTTATTTTTACCATAAAGCACAATTTTTACTGATTATCTTAAAATAGCGAGCTTTGTTTGAAAAATTGTAAGCGGTTGCCATAGTGCTTACTATACATATCTATCGTGTGTTTTTTTTTAAAAAAAACTCTAGAGTGCTTTGAAACTAAAAAACAATTGTTTTGTATGTCTGTGATTAATCGTTTACACACTTGTCAAACTGACAGATCTCATAACCTTACTTTTCGACAATTAGAACAAAAATACATTTTTATAAATATATTCATTTATTACCTACAAAAACTGTTGATAGCTGCCCAAACACCTACTTTTTGTGAATGGAGAGGTTCTTCTACAATTTCATAAGGATGTTCTGTTGCCCAAATTCTCATGTTTTGTGAATTCATGTAGCCGGACAGGTAAAACCACGCTTCATCCGTAAAGGAAGTTTTTTGAAGGAGTTCATTATTATTTGCAATGTTATTTGCAATACTGCAATCTTCTAGGGAAATCTACGGGTCGTAACTCTTGAACGGCTTGGAGACGATAAGGGTACATATGTAAATCTTCTCGTAGGAGTTTATGACATGTACTAACAGAAAGTTCAACTTGCTGAGACAGATGTCTAATCGACGTTTTTGGATCTTGCTGTAGAATCTCTTGTGCAGCATGAATAACTTCATCTGTTCGTTTAGTTGGTCTTCCACTGCCCTCTTTACGTGTAATGGCCCCAATTACACGGAACAGATTCACACTTCGGTGGAGAGTGTTTTTAAACCCTTCATACACAACAACAACGTCAGGAAAAGCTTCTCGAAACTCCTCCAGGCACGGCTGAATTGAATATTTCCAAACACCGTTAACATTCTCTCAATTTCGGAAATAACTTTCCAACAAAAAAGTCTTTCGATCACTGGTGTACACCATAATTACAAATCAAGGAAAACACAAAATTTAGTATTGAAAAATACTGATAAATAAAATAAAAAATGTTTGAAAAACTAAAACACCACGAAGGCAACGACACAAAAACACACCAAGACCAAGCCCGCTTTGGCGGGAAGAGGAGACATTTTTAGGTTAGGATATTTTGTGACGGATAAAATTGTATAGTAGGCAACCAACAATACACGAATAATGTAAATAATAAAAATTTTGTTGTCATGGAGGTTGTTGTATGGGATCATGTACGACATACGTAACAATGTCATGGCTTGCTACGAGTTTTTTTTAAACGAACACACATTATAAGTCGCCTGAGTTTTGATGTTATCGGCAGCATTAAATTTTCGATTTTCTTAATTTTTTGCAGTCATAGATAAAGCGTTGTATATCATACGTGGTTTAGAGCATATTACAGTAACTCGTGTGTTACGAAGAAGGTTATATGGAAAGGAGAGAGTACGTCCTTCTCCTGTAAAGTCCGTCCATCGATATTCTAAAACGACATTATAATCACTCGTTAAGGGGGTCAGTGCCTCACAAATTAAAAAAACGACATTTAAAAAAAAATTCTCTCAAAACTACAACTCTTCCTGCACATTTTGGTTTTTGCAAAATTAAAATCCGAGCACTGGAAGTGATCTAAATATTTTTTTATAAATTGAGGTTTTTTGGTTTTGCATTTGTGAGGCACTGACTTCCTTAATATTTTGGGTCGTTTACAATAGTCTTGTTATTAAAGGACTATTTACCTATTAGGATTTATTAAAACTTTGATTAATTTCAGAAATATAGCTATTTTAGACCGGAACGAATCGAACAAAAGACGTTTAATCAAAACTTTAAACGCGTTTTTCTCAAAACTACAGTTTTCAAAGAGTTTGTCATGATTTCTCAGGTTCTACTTAACCAATTTACTTGAAATTTGGTGTGAGTGTTCTCAATACATGTCTCTATCGTCCCAACTATCATTATAACAAAATAAAACTTTTCACTAGTTTTAAAAAATTCCGAAAAGTTAAAAAAATAAGAAAAATTTTTTTCTTTTTTTCGGACAGCTGGAATTTAGCAAAAAAATTTTTTTTCTTACTTTTTCTTAGTCAGTACTATAGCAGCATTCATCTAAATTAATATTTTTTTTTATTTTTTTGTTTCGGATCATTAGAAGAGTTGCAATCGTGAGAAACTTGGCGCGCCATGTTTTTTGAATTCCCTACTTCAACAACTTGTAACATTTTGAGTTTTTGATTTTTCGACATTTTTTATTTTTTTATGTACTCTTAAAACATTAACAAATATCTTGTCAAAAAATGGGTAGTAAAAATATCTTTCGTTTTTTATTTATAGCACCCGAAAAAACGCCTTAAATTCATGCATCTACATCAGAATATCCCTTTAAGTAAATAAGAGATAATGAAAAATTTATTTTTTTGGGAAGTTTTGTTTTGATGATATTAGACTAATTAGAGAGCGCGTAATAATTATCAAAATTTGTTAGCGTTAATTATATTTGTAAAAAACTTACAACAAATTATTTAAAAACAAAAAGCGCATTAAATATTTTTTAATGTTTCTACTTTGATGTAACAAAAGTCAAGATTTCACTCTTCGTTATCACTTATAAGAAACCTAATAATTAATATGCAAGAATGTAAAGCTGAACTTGCAAAATTTGTTTTTTTTGACCTGTCCATCTACCTGAGCTTTTAGGGGTAATTTAAATAAATAGGCAGGTATAGGATTTATTTATTATTTTAAAGTTTTTGTTTTGACAGAAGTTTACTTTGTAATTTACTGACATTTACAGAATCTATTTCGTTGGCCTTTTAATATATGTAATTAATATTTTGGCGATAATTTATTTACAGAAAAGTGTTATCATTATCAATGGCACATACGATAGAGAAATTTAAGCAATAAGTTCCTAAAAATTGTGTTTAAAATGTGTAAAATGCGCTAGTTATTTAAGGGTTACGAATAACAGAGTTTGGTAACAATAATTTTTACCAATTTGAGAATTTTTTCGGCTGTTTTTACAATATTTAGGGTACATTTTTGACTATTTTACAGTTTTTTTATTACAATCTTTTTGTTTTTAACTGTTTCTTGTCAATGTTTACTGTTACCACCATCGTAAACCGATTTTTATTTAATTAGGTTTTCACAAATTCTCTGTGATGCCTGAATTAACAATCGTCATCAAATCGGTAATTTTTTTCAACAGAATTCCACAACATTTCATCTCTAAAAGTCGCCTTCTTTGCTAACTTTCATGCGAGGTCACCCCTCGACCGGATGTTTACATCCCAATTTTCATCAAGTTTCTACCTGACTTTCATCAAACAAAAGAAAGGGAGAAATTTCGGCTTCTGTGCTCACTTGCACAGGTATCCACGTATAGAACCACACATCGAAAAGCTCTTTTTAATCCGAGTCTTTTCGTATAAATTTCATCTCGTAATTCCTACGGCAACCCTATCAAAAACCGCAATTAATTAACCAATTAACTCATCTCACGCATTTCTCGATAATTAGAACCGCGATATGCTCAATCTCGCTCTCATTTCGTCGGGTAAGCTTCTCGCGACCTTCCTCGCATCGCGCAGCCCTCTCGCATGTTGCGGACTAATTATTAAACCGTTAATTGTGTTAATTAAGCCTCATTTGTTCATATCTCATGAACGGGTTGTCGTAAAATTATGATTCAAACGCTGTTCAACTCTTTTTTCAATTCCGCTCCTCCCACGCTTTATCTCATCCTCGCGATCTTTGCCGAACCTTTCAAAGGTGGCAAAATTCTCGCTTTAACCACCGTTTCGGCTCTTCGGCAGTCAGTCGTGAGTCGGTGGGCAGTCGATTGCAAGTTCATGAAGATAACGCACGTCTTCATCTGTGCTTTCTTCACTCGCACACTTCGCTTTCTCTCACTCTGTTCGTGCGCGAGCCACCTTGCGGAGCAACAGCGCGTTACTCACTCGCATCACAGCGCCATCTCTCTTTCAACCCATTTAACCCTTTTTGTAACTCGTTCGCCTGACAGTGCCGTCTCAAATTTAAATAACTGTGTTTTATTTTCTTCGTTTTAACAATTTCATTAGTCTCCCTTTAATTAAATTGAATTCTGTTTCCTAAATTTTTTTAATTAAATTACTACTTCCATTCCTTATTCACCACATTGTACCGATAGCCGGGTTGGTGACATTACAATTTTTCTGTGTGGATTTCCTACGTTTTTTATAATTACTATTTTGTTAATTTATAATTTTTTTTGTTTTCGACTGTAATGATTTTTAAAAATTTGATTGTTTTTCAGTTTCGTGTTTGAACAGGATTTTTTGAAATCTTTGTCAATTTTTTTTAACATTCTTTTGTAAATGTTTGCCAGTTTATGACGTTTTTAATTGTTTTTTGTCATTTTACCAGTTTTTTTAATATTTATGCAGTTTTGCATTTTGATAATTTTTATAAATATTTAACTAATTTTTGTAAATTTTTTGCAATATTGTGAATTTTTGTAATTTTTGGTCAGTTTAAAACAGTTATTGACAATTTTTGATTTTTTGGCTGGTTTTTTAACATTTTTTGAGTAGATTTTTGTCAGTTTATAATTATTTATAATTCAGCTGGTTTTTCTGTTGAACATTTTTTAACTTTTTGATAGATTTTCATGAATATTTTTAAATTTTTGTTGTTTTTTAAAAGCTTGTTTAAAGTATTTTTATATTTTTAAACATTTTTTACGTTTACATTTCTATTTATTGTTGTTTTTTGATAGTTTTTTTGGCGGGTTTTTCTCATTATTACTAAATCTTCTAGATGTTTTCAAAACTTTTATTTAATAAGGTGTTTTTTATGGCGTTTTTATAAATTTTTTTTTTTTAATTGACTGTCAACTTTTTACAATTTTGAAAATTTTTATTTTTAAGAAGATTGTTTTTTACAATTTTTACTAGTTTTTTATATTAACGTTTTATATAGTTTTTGGTTAGTTTATAACAATTATTGACAATTTTAAAATAGTTTTGATTAGGAGATTGTTTAAACAATTTTTGCGATTTAAATATAAACGTGTTAAACTATTGATTTTTTATAAAATGTGAAATATTATCTATTTATCAGAAATAATTTAAAAATTCAGTGTTGTAGAATTTAAAACAAATTAATATTTTTTACTTTATTATTGTAGTTGTTTTTAAAATAAAATATGTTTTGGGGAAATTTATCTTCTATTTAGGGAATTTTGACATATATCATTATCGCCGATGGGTTGGCAACGCCAGCGACAGGTCTTTTGGTCTTTACGGCTTTTACTACCACGTGAGTGTAATAATTCTGTTTTTCATTATCAAAAAGTTAAACGAATTTTTGGGATTTTTGAAGGTAAGAATTTAAAAAAAAACATTAATATTAAAAAGAAACTTGTTTAATTTACATTTTCAGTTAATAAAAATGGAATCATCAGGAGATTTAGAGCCTCATTTGGTAATTACAATTAATTTTTAAATATGAAACATAACCTCACAATTATTTCAGACTAGTGAAAAAAGATGGAGTTTATACCGTGCAGTTGGAGAAAATAATGTAGAACTCCTCAAGGATTTACTTGACTCTCCAAAATTGTACAGTACTCCAGACAGTGAAGGTTGTAATTTATTACAAATTGCGATTTGTTACAATAGGTAAATAAATTCAAATTTGATCAAATATTAATTTTATTCAATTTTTTAGCAAAGAAGTATTTGATTATTTATTGTCTCTCCCAGATTATCCTTTAGATTTTGAAAATCAAAGAGGTATAACTGCTTTGGAGAAGGTGTTTATTTACGATAGGTTTTCGGGAATAAACTGTCAAGAATATTTTGCTTGTGAATTAATTAAAAGAGGTGCATGTATAGATAGAATACTTGATTTTGATAATTTTTTTCATAAAGGTGATACACTTTTACATCATGCGTGTCTTAAAGGTTATGTAAAGGCTTCAATGTTACTAATTGAAAAAGGAATTGATGTAAATGCCTGTGGTTACAACAATTATACACCACTACAAAAGATTTTTAGCTGGAATTTTAGAAAAATGTCTTGTGTTTCATTTAACGTTAAATACACTGAAATAATTCTTATGTTATTAGAATTTGGTGCAGATACTTCAGTTAGAGATGAGAATGGTTATACTCTTTTTGAAGATTCTGTTGAACGTGGACTACCAAATGAAGTACAAGAAGCTTTGTTTTATTATACTTTTGATGAATTTTCATTATTACAAATTCATTTAGACATATTATTAAGACTTGCTGCAAACAACTCATCTCTATTTTACGAAATAATAAAACAGCAATTTGAAAAAATAATAGTAGATACAAATGTATTAACAGTTGAGTACTTTTTTAATGTATTAAAGTATATAGATTTAACTAATTTAAAAATATTAATTACAAAGTATGAAACATCTTTTCAAATTTTCTTTGCACAGGTTTTTGGAGATATATTTAAAGTTAGAATTGACAGGGTGTTTATCGAGAAATTAAATATTTTAATTGAAAGTAGCTCAAAAGACCAAATTATAAATAATCTTGTTCCTTTGGTATTTCCTAATTTTTTTTACAAAGATTTTAGTCATGAATCTTCAGATTCATCTGAATCTGAGCTAACTGAATACATCTGTTTTTTGTTAAGTTATGGAATGGAAGTGGATGAAGATTGTCTTCATAGTATTTATGAAAGATTTGGGTATTGTGATTTATTTAAAATTTTGTTACACATGGATATTAAACAAACCTATAATCGTTTTTGTATTTTGCCAAATTTATTAATTAATGTTAATAAAACACTTGAATACTTTCTTAAATATTACGAAAATATGCCGTCTGATCAACTCAAAGAACTCATGAGTTATTTTGTTCACCCTAAATTACACTCTATGTATAGACAAGCAGTTCCTGAAGGAAGTATTAACGTTCCTAATGTACCTTCTCTTCTTGAATTATCTAGAAATGTGTTTAGAAGTTATTTTATTGAAAAATTCAAAATTAAGTCTTCTAGAAAATTTTATACGCTTTTAAATTGTTTAAAAATAAGTCCTGTCCATAAAAGAATGATTACATATGAAACAAAATTGTATTCACCATAAACTATTTTTACATTTTTGTAATAAATTATTCTTTTTAATAAGTGTTTTGATTTTCAAGACTTGAACTTATAAGATTCCAACTGTTACCCCTCATACTATTTTTAATCTACATTTTGGATATTTCTTTGTGGAAGTTTGCAACACTGCGAAACATTCATTTATGTTGGCAAACCTGTTTTGCCCTCTTCAAGCCTCATAAAATTTAGCTGCAACTCTCTAAATGTTATTTTATAAAAGTTAATTTAATTTTCTTTACTTCTTCATTTTCTTTTCGCTCAATTTTTTTTTTTTTTCAAATTTTCTGACAAACTCTGTAATCTCAACGCTTTCTATTTTTTCTTCAATTTTAAGTTAGTTTTCTATAGTTCTCTTTTTCTTATAATAAATTGCAATAAATAACGATTAATTATGTAAAATTTTGTTAAATTACAGTAAATAACGATAATTTATATTAAATGATGTAAGAAGTAACAATGAGTTACGACAAGTAACGATTAGTTACAGAAAATTGGTGTAAACAACGATAAATTACGTAAAAATTTGATAAATAACAAAAAATTATGTTAATTGGGTGATTGATAACGATAAATTTTGCGAAAAATAACGATAAATTACGCCAAATTATGATGAGTAATAGCAGTCAATTTCGAAAAATTGCGATTAAAATAGAGAAATTACAGTAAATATAACGATAAATTATGTCAAATTACGCGATGAATAACGATAATTTGCGCTATAAATTAATATAAAATTTGGGATAAATTACGGTAAATAATGAGAAATTACGAGATAAATTATACGATATAAATTACAATAAATAAACGATAAATTCTGTTAGATTACAATATATAACGATAAATTATTACATAATAAATTAGGTAAATTTACGTTAAATTGCTATAAATAACGATAAATTTTACTGGATTACGATAAATACCAATAAATTACAATAAGTTTTGATAAATTACGTTAAATTACAATTAATTAACAATAAATTACATTGAATTTCACAACAAATTATGTTAAATTAAAAAATACAATATATTATTTAATAGGTAATGTCAAATGTTAATAACAAAATTTTGTGTTGTTAAAGTAGGTAAAAAAAGTATATTTTTTGATTTGTGGTTGTAGTTTTTTTTTTAATAAAGAATCTTTTGGGGGAATTTATCTTGGATTTAGTGAATTTTGAGACATAATGGGTTGGCAACGCCAGTGACAGGTTTTTAACCAAGATGAATTGACCATTTATAAGGTGTAAGCGAAGCTTTTTGATTGGCGACAAAAACGCTTGGTAATGCTTTCTCTATCATGTCTCTCTTTCTAGTTGTCTACCACCTTAAACTCACACGCGTTTAAAAAATTGCCTATAGTGTAGGCGCAGATAAACATAAGTATAGAGTGTTATCCGAGTTTTTTGTCATCTAATCCTCAAAAAGGCTAATAATTGTGAGAAATCAGTATTAATCAGTAAAAGCTACAAAAGATGTACTGCTAAAAATAATTGAAAACTGTTCGTTCCAAAAATCAAATTATTTAATATTTTTCTTTTTTTGATAATAAATAATTATTAAAAAAGTTTGTTCAATGTTACAGGAGTAGAAAAACTTTAAGGGTTCGTTCTAAACTAATTTATTCAATAAAAAACTTAACAATATTAAACTTATTTAAAGTGGTTCTAAACCAGATTAACAAAAATGTATTTTACAAATAAAAAAATGGTTGTTTACCTTCTGGAGCTTGGTATTTAAACATTTAATATTACCATCCGTTTCTACATTTGTTTTTCCATACTCTTTAAAATCTTCAGCCCTGAAATGTATACTGCATACAGTACTTGATGTGGGAATCACTCTACCTTCCATTCCACACACTTTAATCCAAAGCTCTTTCATTTTTAGTTTTTTTCGAAGTCGGTGGTACGTAACTGACGCTGTAGCCAGGTTTTGTTTAGTTTTTTCATAATAATTCTTACAATTATTAATAATACAATAAATCCCAGTCATTCTTTTCACAAAATAATTACTATTTTATTAGAGTTTACTCTTAAAACACCTTAACAAACCTTCGTATAGTTTGTAACTGTAAGGTTATGTAACTTTGAGGTTATGTTATTACAAGACAATTGTAGTATAACTGGTTGCATAACCGCTTACAAGCGTTTTTCAGGCCACGCCCACTGTAGGTGGGAGATGCTTACACCTCTATAATTCGCAAATGAGATGACCGGTGAGGCCGCCACTGTCGCATTAAACACATGTTTTAAAAGAGAGTCATTCATTCTCAAATTTACTACTTTCTTACATGATTATTTATTCTCCTTTATGCTTTTGTGTTTAGTAATAATAAAAAGGAAGTAAGAATAATATTGAATACTCAATTTTGTGTGTTTTGACTAGTTGTGCTATCGTAATGTGCAAAAAATAAACTAAAACAAGTTGAAGGTTAATACTTTGTTCATGTTTTAAATACGATTTTTGTAACAATTATTTGAAATATAGTGAATGAGAGTTATGTCTGTGCTTCTAAATTTGTTTTTCTGTAACTTGTGATAAAAATTTGTGATTTTACGGCGATTTATAGTCACTTTTGTCAGTTTTTCACTTGTTTGGAAAGCGATTATTGTGATTAAAAATGATTTATCAATAAATTCTAAAGGTTTTATCTAGAATGTCTTTAAGACAACACTGTAAATGTGTCTGTGGTTTATTCTAATTCACAGTTTTTCTATAATTAAAAGCTGTTATAATAATTTTGGAGCTTCGTCATGAACAACATTTCAGAGCAGCTAAAAAGGATCAAATACAAGGGCAAATACCACAATAATTGAATTTATATTAAGGTAAGGACTTGATTTTATATTAACAACTAATATTTTATTAAATCAATGATAAAGAAAATCATAAAATAACATAAACAACACGGATAGTGTTGACAAGGAGGAATCATTTAAAAATTGATCAAACTCTAAGATGCTTATTACAGGTAAGAAAAAATAATATTTAGAACATAAAATATAACTTTTTTTCACTGTTTTTCAAACAAACTTTAAAAAGAAACGTATGCAAAATTTAATTACGATATTAATATTCTAGTAGGTTGAGGTTAGTTTCAGTTCGTTTTATTATTCAACGGTTGAATAGCAGGACAAATGCTCGTAACATATTGTTTAACAATCATCTTACTTCGTTTTTATTATAATAAAACCATTAAAATCTTCAAATAAAGTCACAAATTAAACGTTTTTTCAGTAAGCGATCGCATGAATTCAGTTAACGACTCCCTTTGGTTAGTTCGTATTTGTACCGCGTAGTGGCGTTTAGTCTATCTCAGTCGCCTATAGTCAATTCATCTTGGTTTTTAACCACGTGGTAGTCGATTTCAAATTTCAATATCAAAGGCGGAGCCTAAGCTGCGTGTTGATTCTGACACCAGTAGCGTAACATGAAGGCGTCAATTAACAATATTTCATCAATTATCCAATAAACAAAACGAAACAACTCTAATAACTAAACTAAAACAAGTTCTAAATTTTAGAAGAGCGCTTAAACACAAGATACACAAAATGTAACCTGATATTACTGAGCAGAGTTATTTAGTAATAGTATGACAGTTCACGAGCCGACTCTGTTAAACATGGCTTCCCCTTGTAATGGAATGGACTCGTCCAATAAAGAAAACTGGGGCTGATCCGCCATTGTCTTTTTCAAATTTGATGTCGACCTAAACGCATTTTGTCGATTTTTGAAGATAAAAATTTAAAAAAAAAAAACATTAATACTAAGAAAAAACTTGTTTAAACATTTGAGTTCAGTAATGGCATCATCTGGAAATTTGTCATTGGTAACTAAAATCAAAGTTTAAATATGAAACATAACCTCACAATTATTTCAGATTAGTGAAAAAGAAAGGCGTTTAGTTCAGGCAGTTGAAGAAAATAATGTAGATCTGCTCAAGATTTTGCTTGACTCCCCAAAATGGTATAACACCACAAACTATAAGGGTTGCAATTTGTTACAAACTGCGATTTTTAAAGAAAAGTAATGAAATTTAATTTGATAAAATATTTACTTTATTCTCTTTTTTAGTAAAGAAGTTTTTGACTATTTATTATCTCTCCCAGATTATCCTTTAGAATTTAAATATTTAAAAGAAGGTACAACTGCTTTGGAGATGATAAATGATTGCTTTAGTCTTTATCTTGATGTAGGTGATATCAACGAATATTTTCCTTGTGAACTAATCAAAAAGGGGGCTTGTATAGATAACAAATTTTATTCAGGTTACACACTTTTACATGGTGCTTGTAAAAAAGGTTTTGTAAAGACTTCAATGTTACTAATTGAAAAAGGAATTGATGCTAATGTCTGTAGATTTAGAGAATACGAAAATTATACACCACTACAAATGATGTGTATAGATCATCGTTGGAATTGCACTGAAATTATTCTTATGTTGTTAGAATTTGGTGCAGATCCTTCTGTTAGAGATTACAATGGATATACTCCTTTTGAAAATTCTGTAAGATATAGTTATCCGAATGAAACGCAAGAGGCTTTGTTTTATTACACTTATGATGAATTTTCATTATTAGAAATACATTTTGATATATTATTTAAACTTGCTGCAAGAAACTCATCTTTATTTTACGAAATAATTAAACTCCAATTTAAAATAATAGAAGAAACAAATGAATCAACATATATTTCTTTTTTTAATGAGTTAAAGTATATAGAATTAACTAATTTAAAAACATTAATTACAAAGTTTGATACATCTTATCAATTTTTTTTTGCACATGTTTTTGTAGATAGATTTGATATTCGTATTGACAGAGTGTTTATTGAGAAATTAAATATTTTAATTGAAAGTAGCTCAAAAGGCCAAATTATAAATAATTTTTTACCTTTGTTAGGCCGAAGACTTTTTAACGATATTCGTATCCACCCAGATTATTCTGAGCTAACTGAATACATCTGTTTTTTGTTAAGTTATGGAATGGAACTGGATGAACGTTGTCTTTGTAATATTTATAAACAATTTGGATATTGTGATTTATTTAAAATTCTGTTACACATGGATATTAAAAAAGAAACCTATGATTCTTCTTGTATTTTGCCAAATTTATTAATTAATGTTAATCAAACTCTTGAAGACATTCTTAAAAATAACGAAAATATGTTGTATTATCAACTTGAAGAACTCATGAGTTATTTTGTTCACCCTAAATTACACTCTATCTACAGAAAAAAAATGCCTGGAAGAAGAATCAATGTTCCTCAAGTACCTTCTCTTCTTGAATTATCGAGAAATGTGTTTAGAAGTTATTTTATTAATAAATTCGAAATTAAGTCTTCTAGAACATTCTATACGCTTTTAAATTGTTTAAAAATAAGTCCTGTCCACAAAAGAATGATTACATATGAAACAAAATTGTATTCACTATAAACTATTTTTATATTTTTGTAATAAATCATTTTTTGAAATAAGTGTTTTGCTTTTCTAGATTTGAACTCATAAGACTCCAACTGTTACCACTACTCTCTTATTTTTAATCTACATTTCTGGAATGTTTGACATTTTGGATATTTACTTAGTTTGCAACCACTAGGAAACATTCATTTATGTTGGCAAACCTGTTTTGTTCTCTTCAAGCAAGGTGAATGGACTGTTATAATGTGGCCGCCAAATCCATTTAGCCAATCAACATAAGGTTGTAATTATAGCGCTATCTTTATCATGCTTCTCATTCTAATCCTTACAGTTTATAAGGTACGTTTATAACCTTCAATATTTAAAGATAAAACAGTTTTGTAAGTGCATTCTTCAATTATTGTTTGATGTTTCGTTTTCTGTTAGGTACTCCTAATTAATAAATAAAAAATCGAAAATAAATGTTGATTTTTTTAACTTATTTTGAAAATTTTGCAAAATAATGTTTAAATTCGCGAACTAAATGAATGCTATAAAAGAAAAAAACTACCTGGAAGAAGGGAAGGCGTTATTGATGCACACTCTGGATGGTGTGGAGTAGGTAATTTCAAAAACGTCATCTAAAACTAAAAAACAGATTAAAAAATTACAAAACAACAAATCTCTAATTCCAGTGAATAACTTCAGTAGTTACTCTCAACAAAATTTTATCAAGATTGTTTTAAAAAATTTGATTTTACACAACTATTAAAACGTTAAAACTTAAAAATTGTTTTTACAAGTTATTTCCTCTAATCTAATAATCTGAAAGAGAATAAATTGTTTGAAGAACAGAGATAAATAATTTTATAACAAAATAATATTACAATAATCAAGTCTTAATTTAAAGCAACTGATATGTGGCCAATCCTTCCTTCTGCTTATTTCGGACCTACTTTTAATCCAGATATCCAGATGTTCTTAAAACCTACCACCCAAACTCTAATAAAAAATTACTTTAAACCATTTATTTATTTTGTAAAAAGCGGGGTCGAAAGGGACTCTAAATAAAACGCGTGAATTTATTATTAAATCAATTACAAATAATGCTAGTAGATACCTAAAATTGTTTGTGTTATTTTATAATTTGAAAATGAAAAAAATGTATTTGTTTAAACAAAATCCTGATTTATTCCGTCTAATATTTAATAATAAATAAAATACGCAGCTCTTTAGAGCGGCTGTGATGCGTTCTGTTCAAGAGCTGGCGCTCGACTGGTTCAAACAATGGAAAATATCGATAAATATGCAAAAGACAATAACAAAAAATGTCTATTATATCATCGAATGTCGAACCCTCTTTGTGTCTTTCAGTAATAAATCATCGTATTATATAAGCAGTTAGTTCAAATAATAAGTCAATAATGTATTTAAATATTTAAGAATTTAAACAAAATGTTTTCAGTTTATATTTAATCACGAAAATAGCGCCGAAAAGACAATAATTAATTTTATTTAAACAAATAAGACTAAACATTGTTTTAAATCGCTACATTATTACTAATTAAAAGGTGAGGTCAAAAATCTTTTGTCAACATTTTACACAATCACAAAAAAAAACTGTTTACATTTTCTAAAGCTTATTTAGTTTATATATAGGGTGTCTCAATTTTATTTCTATTGCAAGCCTCTTTTCACCCTATTTTTAATCGGAAAAATAATGAAAAAAATAGGGTGACCTTTGACAAGAGTCTACTTCAATTGTGCCTAGTTATTTTTATAATTTCGAATTATTTTGTGTAAATATCGAGACATTTTACAAAAATTAATAGAAGAATAAATAATTAGAAAATAATCTTTAATTTTAATTTATTTTTTGAATATAATCGAATTTTGCAAATATAAATTGAGATTAGCGTGTCTCCTACACTAAAACTACCCTTCAAGGTGCCTGAATTGTATAATAAACAAACTGCAATCATTAATGTAGTTATACATTAATGCCCTAAATTAATTAAGAATTTCTAAGCGAAATATGCAATAATAACTTAGGTACCTGAACTATATCCAAATTTATTAAAAACTAATTAATTCTCAAATTAATAATTACTTAAAATTAATTATAAGTAGCTAGTTTAAAATTAACATAAATCACAAAGATCACAAGCAAACTTTCTCTCTTAATTTTTCCTCTGGTAAGTGCTTCGCTCCGCCATTTTCTAACACTAAACAGTTGGGAATTACCACTTTCTGTAAAAGGATGGAAAATATAACTTACCCAAGACATTCTTTACTCTTCTCTTAAAGAATACAAATAACAAAAATTTGGTGGTGAAATTGAAGAATTTTAGAAACAAGAAATAAAAAGGTCAAAACCGTTATTACAAAGAGTTTTATTTAAGTTATTCGAATGGGAATACATGTTTTACGGTGTACTGTATTTACCGACTGAATTAGCAGTAGCGTAATTTCTAGGTTACCACAGCTTTATTTTTAAGACGATCTCTTGAAATTCTGTCCAGAACAAACAGAAATTTCGGTCGAGAATGTCTACTTTTCCGCTCTAGGTTTAACAATGTTGTGTTTCTTACGAGTCTTTTCTTTTTATTGGTTTAATTTCTAAACATCTCTTATAGGAATGAAAATTAGAATTGCTTGTTCTTCTCTAATTTATCGCTCAAGTCTCAAAATAAATAACTTTTGATAAATACAAAATTCGACAGATTCCTATATGATTAGAGGAATGAACTTATGTGATTGTTGCAAAATATTGTGAATTGTTTATTTAAATTTAAGCGCGTTTTTTCGTTCTTTCAGTAGCCCAAGTAGGGCGCCACTAACAGTCGTGTTGCCAACCCCCAATATGGGGATTTTCACTTTTTGAGTGTATGTATCTAGGTGGTATTACTGGTATTTAACCACGTGTCACGTGATCGTAAAAACTGAAAATCGTTTTTCATTAACAAAAAGTTAAATGCAATTTGTCGCTTTTTGAAGGTGAAAATTAAAAAAAACCGTTAATATTAACAAGACACTTATTTAATCCACATTTCAGTTGAATAATGGCATCACCCGATTTTCCTTTGGTAATTAAAATCAAAGTTTAAACATGAAACATAACCTCACAATTTATTTCAGATTAGTGAAAAAGAAAGGCGTTTAATTCAGGCAATATACGGTAATAATGTAGAGTTACTCAAGGTATTGCTTGACTCTTCAAAATGGTATAACACCACAGACGATGGTTATAATTTGTTGCAAATTGCGATTCTTAATGAAAGGTAAAGAAACTCTTATTTTATTAAATATTTACATTATTTATTTTTTTAGGAAGGAAGTGTTTGATTATTTATTATCTCTCCCAGATTATCCTTTAGAATTCAAAAATTCAGAAGATACAACTGCTGCGGAAATGGTACTTGACTGCTTTTGTAATCGCATTTGTGAATGTTTTTGGATAGAAAACTACGAATATTTTGCTTGTGAATTAATTAAAAAGGGGGCACGTATAGATAAAAAATCTAGATTTTCTACTGGAGGCAATACACTTTTACATTCTGCTTGTAAAAAAGGTTTTGTAAAAGCTTCAATATTACTTATTGAAAGAGGAATTGATGTTAATGCCTGTGGTTACGATAATTATACACCACTGCAACAGATTTGTGAATATTATTACATTGATCCTTATAAAAATGTAAAAGGTCATGAAATTATTTTTATGTTATTGGAGTTTGGTGCAGATACTTCAGTTAGAGATGTTGCGGGATATAATCCTTTTGAAAATTCTGTAAGTCTGAGGCTACCAAGTGAAGTACAAGAGGCTTTGTTTTATTACACTTATGATGAATTTTCATTCTCAGAAATTCATTTTGATATATTATTTATACTTGCTATAAAAAACTCACCTTTATTATACGAAATAATAAAACAAAAAATTCAAATAATTGTAGAAAATGACTCAACAATTGAATCCTGTGTCATGTTATTAAAACTTTTAAAATTAACTGATTTAAAACTACTAATTAAAAATTTTGAAACATCATTGAGGATCTTCTTTAAGCAGCTTTTTGAAAAAAATTTAAGTATTCGTATTGATACGTTTTCTATTGAGAAATTTAATCTTTTAATTAAAAGTAGCTTAAAAGACGAAATCATAAATGTTGTTATACCTTTGGTATCCTTGGATCTTTCTTACAGAATTAGTAATTTTTTTTATGAATCTGAGCTAAGTGAATACATTTGTTTTTTGTTAAGTTATGGAATGGAGATAGATGAAGATTGTCTTTATAGTATTTATGAAAGATTTGGGTATTGTGATTTATTTAAAATTCTGTTACACATTGATATTAAAAAATCAAACTATTCTTCTTCTTTTTCTATTTTGCCAAGTTTATTAATAAATGTTACCGAAAATCTTGAAGATTTGCTTAAAAATACGGAAAATATACAGTCTGATCAACTCAAAAAACTTATGAGATATTTTGCTCATCCTAAATTATATTCTATGTATAAAATAGCAATTCCTGAAGGAAGTATCAATGTTCCTAATGTACCATCTCTTCTTGAATTATCTAGAAATCAGTTTAGGAGTTATTTTGTTAACAAATTCCAAATCAAGACTTCCAATACATTTTATACGCTTTTAAATTGTTTAGAAATAAGTCCTGTGTACAAAAATATTATTACTTATGAAACAAAATTGTATTCACCATAAATTACTTTTATATTTTTGTAATAAATTATTTTTTTAAGTAAGTGTATTTTTTTAAATAAATGTTACTTCTACTCTTCTTCACACTATTTTTTAATTTACATTTCTGCAATATTTGACATTTTGGATATTTATTTATCTATGACTTCTTTGATAACTGCATATTATATTGAATATTTGAGTCTAGTAAAGTGACATATTACTTCACTAGTGATACAAATAAAAATCCACTCTTTAAAATAATTCGTTTTAATTTCAAACTCTTAATTATATGTTATTATTGTTATAAATATTAATAACACAATTTTCACATCTTCTTATAGGAGGACAAGTCATTTCTGATACATTTTTTTCGATAATAGCTGTCAATGCAGTAATTCTAACTGTTATAGTATTTTTCACTCAGAATTTTTGAAGCAATTTATTTTTTATTTTCTTCTAGCGTGTCTATATACTCTTCCGCCATTGTATTCGAGCGCCAGCCCTCATGACGCTTTACTGTTAAAAGATCAGGTTCCGAATTAGCAAGCAACGAAGTAGATGACGCCTATAACAATGTCCCGTAAATCCTGCTGGATTAGGTAACTGAAGAAAAGTATCAATATTTTTGGGAAAAGCAGCTAATGTGTTTATACCAACAGGTAACTTTACACACTTTTGGTTTCAGTATCCTAAAAAAATCGTCCACTACTGGTGTTATTAAAGCGAAGTGCAGCATATTTTCGAATTGATTCTAATATGTTGACTTCATCAATTCCGTCTGACGTAATAAAAAATTTTCGAGATATTTTTGTTTTAGTGTTTGGTATTAGAACATGGATGTATTGTCTCTGATCTTTGATATCTTACAAAAGTATTTTGGTAAGTTTTTGAATCCAACAAGTTCCACCAAATCCAATAATTAAAGCAATCTTGAAATTAACATTACTTAGTAAGAATAATTTATGCATGAAAAGAGTACTTATAGTACCTTCATTAGCAAAAATTTATCATTTGCTTCTTGTAAGAATTTGCTATTATCTTGTTTAGTAAAAATTTGCGATTTTTTAGCACGATATTTTTCAGATTTTCTTTTCAGAAAGTCGACTAAATGCACGTATTTACTGATGTCAACATTCTTTTTCATTTTCATAATTGTTCTAGTCATAGAATAAAAAGCCCAGAGACTCGATGATTTATATTGTTTTGATGAATGATCAAAGTATGCAAGTTGAACCTTCTCATGCGTAATACTTTTAACATTTTTCTCGTCGCACCATGACCTGAACCGTTGAAAATCCATTTTGTACTGTTTTCTAGACTTGTCTGGCACCAAGCAAGAAGCAGCATTTGTTGCAGCTTCCTCGATATCAAAAGGTAAACTTTCAGAGTCACTCATGTTTATAATTTTCTTATTTTTACCATAAAGCACAATTTTTACTGATTATCTTAAAATAGCGAGCTTTGTTTGAAAAATTGTAAGCGGTTGCCATAGTGCTTACTATACATATCTATCGTGTGTTTTTTTTTAAAAAAAACTCTAGAGTGCTTTGAAACTAAAAAACAATTGTTTTGTATGTCTGTGATTAATCGTTTACACACTTGTCAAACTGACAGATCTCATAACCTTACTTTTCGACAATTAGAACAAAAATACATTTTTATAAATATATTCATTTATTACCTACAAAAACTGTTGATAGCTGCCCAAACACCTACTTTTTGTGAATGGAGAGGTTCTTCTACAATTTCATAAGGATGTTCTGTTGCCCAAATTCTCATGTTTTGTGAATTCATGTAGCCGGACAGGTAAAACCACGCTTCATCCGTAAAGGAAGTTTTTTGAAGGAGTTCATTATTATTTGCAATGTTATTTGCAATACTGCAATCTTCTAGGGAAATCTACGGGTCGTAACTCTTGAACGGCTTGGAGACGATAAGGGTACATATGTAAATCTTCTCGTAGGAGTTTATGACATGTACTAACAGAAAGTTCAACTTGCTGAGACAGATGTCTAATCGACGTTTTTGGATCTTGCTGTAGAATCTCTTGTGCAGCATGAATAACTTCATCTGTTCGTTTAGTTGGTCTTCCACTGCCCTCTTTACGTGTAATGGCCCCAATTACACGGAACAGATTCACACTTCGGTGGAGAGTGTTTTTAAACCCTTCATACACAACAACAACGTCAGGAAAAGCTTCTCGAAACTCCTCCAGGCACGGCTGAATTGAATATTTCCAAACACCGTTAACATTCTCTCAATTTCGGAAATAACTTTCCAACAAAAAAGTCTTTCGATCACTGGTGTACACCATAATTACAAATCAAGGAAAACACAAAATTTAGTATTGAAAAATACTGATAAATAAAATAAAAAATGTTTGAAAAACTAAAACACCACGAAGGCAACGACACAAAAACACACCAAGACCAAGCCCGCTTTGGCGGGAAGAGGAGACATTTTTAGGTTAGGATATTTTGTGACGGATAAAATTGTATAGTAGGCAACCAACAATACACGAATAATGTAAATAATAAAAATTTTGTTGTCATGGAGGTTGTTGTATGGGATCATGTACGACATACGTAACAATGTCATGGCTTGCTACGAGTTTTTTTTAAACGAACACACATTATAAGTCGCCTGAGTTTTGATGTTATCGGCAGCATTAAATTTTCGATTTTCTTAATTTTTTGCAGTCATAGATAAAGCGTTGTATATCATACGTGGTTTAGAGCATATTACAGTAACTCGTGTGTTACGAAGAAGGTTATATGGAAAGGAGAGAGTACGTCCTTCTCCTGTAAAGTCCGTCCATCGATATTCTAAAACGACATTATAATCACTCGTTAAGGGGGTCAGTGCCTCACAAATTAAAAAAACGACATTTAAAAAAAAATTCTCTCAAAACTACAACTCTTCCTGCACATTTTGGTTTTTGCAAAATTAAAATCCGAGCACTGGAAGTGATCTAAATATTTTTTTATAAATTGAGGTTTTTTGGTTTTGCATTTGTGAGGCACTGACTTCCTTAATATTTTGGGTCGTTTACAATAGTCTTGTTATTAAAGGACTATTTACCTATTAGGATTTATTAAAACTTTGATTAATTTCAGAAATATAGCTATTTTAGACCGGAACGAATCGAACAAAAGACGTTTAATCAAAACTTTAAACGCGTTTTTCTCAAAACTACAGTTTTCAAAGAGTTTGTCATGATTTCTCAGGTTCTACTTAACCAATTTACTTGAAATTTGGTGTGAGTGTTCTCAATACATGTCTCTATCGTCCCAACTATCATTATAACAAAATAAAACTTTTCACTAGTTTTAAAAAATTCCGAAAAGTTAAAAAAATAAGAAAAATTTTTTTCTTTTTTTCGGACAGCTGGAATTTAGCAAAAAAATTTTTTTTCTTACTTTTTCTTAGTCAGTACTATAGCAGCATTCATCTAAATTAATATTTTTTTTTATTTTTTTGTTTCGGATCATTAGAAGAGTTGCAATCGTGAGAAACTTGGCGCGCCATGTTTTTTGAATTCCCTACTTCAACAACTTGTAACATTTTGAGTTTTTGATTTTTCGACATTTTTTATTTTTTTATGTACTCTTAAAACATTAACAAATATCTTGTCAAAAAATGGGTAGTAAAAATATCTTTCGTTTTTTATTTATAGCACCCGAAAAAACGCCTTAAATTCATGCATCTACATCAGAATATCCCTTTAAGTAAATAAGAGATAATGAAAAATTTATTTTTTTGGGAAGTTTTGTTTTGATGATATTAGACTAATTAGAGAGCGCGTAATAATTATCAAAATTTGTTAGCGTTAATTATATTTGTAAAAAACTTACAACAAATTATTTAAAAACAAAAAGCGCATTAAATATTTTTTAATGTTTCTACTCTTTGATGTAACAAAAGTCAAAATTTCACTCTTCGTTATCACTTATAAGAAACCTAGTAATTAATATGCAAGAATGTTAAGCTGAACTTGCAAAATTTGTTTTTTTGACCTGTCCATCTACCTGAGTTTCTAATACTTTTAGGGGTAATTTAAATAAATAGGCAGGTATAGGATTTATTTATTATTTTAAAGTTTTTGTTTTGACAGAAGTTTACTTTGTAATTTACTGACATTTACAGAATCTATTTCGTTGGCCTTTTAATATATGTAATTAATATTTTGGCGATAATTTATTTACAGAAAAGTGTTATCATTATCAATGGCACATACGATAGAGAAATTTAAGCAATAAGTTCCTAAAAATTGTGTTTAAAATGTGTAAAATGCGCTAGTTATTTAAGGGTTACGAATAACAGAGTTTGGTAACAATAATTTTTACCAATTTGAGAATTTTTTCGGCTGTTTTTACAATATTTAGGGTACATTTTTGACTATTTTACAGTTTTTTTATTACAATCTTTTTGTTTTTAACTGTTTCTTGTCAATGTTTACTGTTACCACCATCGTAAACCGATTTTTATTTAATTAGGTTTTCACAAATTCTCTGTGATGCCTGAATTAACAATCGTCATCAAATCGGTAATTTTTTTCAACAGAATTCCACAACATTTCATCTCTAAAAGTCGCCTTCTTTGCTAACTTTCATGCGAGGTCACCCCTCGACCGGATGTTTACATCCCAATTTTCATCAAGTTTCTACCTGACTTTCATCAAACAAAAGAAAGGGAGAAATTTCGGCTTCTGTGCTCACTTGCACAGGTATCCACGTATAGAACCACACATCGAAAAGCTCTTTTTAATCCGAGTCTTTTCGTATAAATTTCATCTCGTAATTCCTACGGCAACCCTATCAAAAACCGCAATTAATTAACCAATTAACTCATCTCACGCATTTCTCGATAATTAGAACCGCGATATGCTCAATCTCGCTCTCATTTCGTCGGGTAAGCTTCTCGCGACCTTCCTCGCATCGCGCAGCCCTCTCGCATGTTGCGGACTAATTATTAAACCGTTAATTGTGTTAATTAAGCCTCATTTGTTCATATCTCATGAACGGGTTGTCGTAAAATTATGATTCAAACGCTGTTCAACTCTTTTTTCAATTCCGCTCCTCCCACGCTTTATCTCATCCTCGCGATCTTTGCCGAACCTTTCAAAGGTGGCAAAATTCTCGCTTTAACCACCGTTTCGGCTCTTCGGCAGTCAGTCGTGAGTCGGTGGGCAGTCGATTGCAAGTTCATGAAGATAACGCACGTCTTCATCTGTGCTTTCTTCACTCGCACACTTCGCTTTCTCTCACTCTGTTCGTGCGCGAGCCACCTTGCGGAGCAACAGCGCGTTACTCACTCGCATCACAGCGCCATCTCTCTTTCAACCCATTTAACCCTTTTTGTAACTCGTTCGCCTGACAGTGCCGTCTCAAATTTAAATAACTGTGTTTTATTTTCTTCGTTTTAACAATTTCATTAGTCTCCCTTTAATTAAATTGAATTCTGTTTCCTAAATTTTTTTAATTAAATTACTACTTCCATTCCTTATTCACCACATTGTACCGATAGCCGGGTTGGTGACATTACAATTTTTCTGTGTGGATTTCCTACGTTTTTTATAATTACTATTTTGTTAATTTATAATTTTTTTTGTTTTCGACTGTAATGATTTTTAAAAATTTGATTGTTTTTCAGTTTCGTGTTTGAACAGGATTTTTTGAAATCTTTGTCAATTTTTTTTAACATTCTTTTGTAAATGTTTGCCAGTTTATGACGTTTTTAATTGTTTTTTGTCATTTTACCAGTTTTTTTAATATTTATGCAGTTTTGCATTTTGATAATTTTTATAAATATTTAACTAATTTTTGTAAATTTTTTGCAATATTGTGAATTTTTGTAATTTTTGGTCAGTTTAAAACAGTTATTGACAATTTTTGATTTTTTGGCTGGTTTTTTAACATTTTTTGAGTAGATTTTTGTCAGTTTATAATTATTTATAATTCAGCTGGTTTTTCTGTTGAACATTTTTTAACTTTTTGATAGATTTTCATGAATATTTTTAAATTTTTGTTGTTTTTTAAAAGCTTGTTTAAAGTATTTTTATATTTTTAAACATTTTTTACGTTTACATTTCTATTTATTGTTGTTTTTTGATAGTTTTTTTGGCGGGTTTTTCTCATTATTACTAAATCTTCTAGATGTTTTCAAAACTTTTATTTAATAAGGTGTTTTTTATGGCGTTTTTATAAATTTTTTTTTTTTAATTGACTGTCAACTTTTTACAATTTTGAAAATTTTTATTTTTAAGAAGATTGTTTTTTACAATTTTTACTAGTTTTTTATATTAACGTTTTATATAGTTTTTGGTTAGTTTATAACAATTATTGACAATTTTAAAATAGTTTTGATTAGGAGATTGTTTAAACAATTTTTGCGATTTAAATATAAACGTGTTAAACTATTGATTTTTTATAAAATGTGAAATATTATCTATTTATCAGAAATAATTTAAAAATTCAGTGTTGTAGAATTTAAAACAAATTAATATTTTTTACTTTATTATTGTAGTTGTTTTTAAAATAAAATATGTTTTGGGGAAATTTATCTTCTATTTAGGGAATTTTGACATATATCATTATCGCCGATGGGTTGGCAACGCCAGCGACAGGTCTTTTGGTCTTTACGGCTTTTACTACCACGTGAGTGTAATAATTCTGTTTTTCATTATCAAAAAGTTAAACGAATTTTTGGGATTTTTGAAGGTAAGAATTTAAAAAAAAACATTAATATTAAAAAGAAACTTGTTTAATTTACATTTTCAGTTAATAAAAATGGAATCATCAGGAGATTTAGAGCCTCATTTGGTAATTACAATTAATTTTTAAATATGAAACATAACCTCACAATTATTTCAGACTAGTGAAAAAAGATGGAGTTTATACCGTGCAGTTGGAGAAAATAATGTAGAACTCCTCAAGGATTTACTTGACTCTCCAAAATTGTACAGTACTCCAGACAGTGAAGGTTGTAATTTATTACAAATTGCGATTTGTTACAATAGGTAAATAAATTCAAATTTGATCAAATATTAATTTTATTCAATTTTTTAGCAAAGAAGTATTTGATTATTTATTGTCTCTCCCAGATTATCCTTTAGATTTTGAAAATCAAAGAGGTATAACTGCTTTGGAGAAGGTGTTTATTTACGATAGGTTTTCGGGAATAAACTGTCAAGAATATTTTGCTTGTGAATTAATTAAAAGAGGTGCATGTATAGATAGAATACTTGATTTTGATAATTTTTTTCATAAAGGTGATACACTTTTACATCATGCGTGTCTTAAAGGTTATGTAAAGGCTTCAATGTTACTAATTGAAAAAGGAATTGATGTAAATGCCTGTGGTTACAACAATTATACACCACTACAAAAGATTTTTAGCTGGAATTTTAGAAAAATGTCTTGTGTTTCATTTAACGTTAAATACACTGAAATAATTCTTATGTTATTAGAATTTGGTGCAGATACTTCAGTTAGAGATGAGAATGGTTATACTCTTTTTGAAGATTCTGTTGAACGTGGACTACCAAATGAAGTACAAGAAGCTTTGTTTTATTATACTTTTGATGAATTTTCATTATTACAAATTCATTTAGACATATTATTAAGACTTGCTGCAAACAACTCATCTCTATTTTACGAAATAATAAAACAGCAATTTGAAAAAATAATAGTAGATACAAATGTATTAACAGTTGAGTACTTTTTTAATGTATTAAAGTATATAGATTTAACTAATTTAAAAATATTAATTACAAAGTATGAAACATCTTTTCAAATTTTCTTTGCACAGGTTTTTGGAGATATATTTAAAGTTAGAATTGACAGGGTGTTTATCGAGAAATTAAATATTTTAATTGAAAGTAGCTCAAAAGACCAAATTATAAATAATCTTGTTCCTTTGGTATTTCCTAATTTTTTTTACAAAGATTTTAGTCATGAATCTTCAGATTCATCTGAATCTGAGCTAACTGAATACATCTGTTTTTTGTTAAGTTATGGAATGGAAGTGGATGAAGATTGTCTTCATAGTATTTATGAAAGATTTGGGTATTGTGATTTATTTAAAATTTTGTTACACATGGATATTAAACAAACCTATAATCGTTTTTGTATTTTGCCAAATTTATTAATTAATGTTAATAAAACACTTGAATACTTTCTTAAATATTACGAAAATATGCCGTCTGATCAACTCAAAGAACTCATGAGTTATTTTGTTCACCCTAAATTACACTCTATGTATAGACAAGCAGTTCCTGAAGGAAGTATTAACGTTCCTAATGTACCTTCTCTTCTTGAATTATCTAGAAATGTGTTTAGAAGTTATTTTATTGAAAAATTCAAAATTAAGTCTTCTAGAAAATTTTATACGCTTTTAAATTGTTTAAAAATAAGTCCTGTCCATAAAAGAATGATTACATATGAAACAAAATTGTATTCACCATAAACTATTTTTACATTTTTGTAATAAATTATTCTTTTTAATAAGTGTTTTGATTTTCAAGACTTGAACTTATAAGATTCCAACTGTTACCCCTCATACTATTTTTAATCTACATTTTGGATATTTCTTTGTGGAAGTTTGCAACACTGCGAAACATTCATTTATGTTGGCAAACCTGTTTTGCCCTCTTCAAGCCTCATAAAATTTAGCTGCAACTCTCTAAATGTTATTTTATAAAAGTTAATTTAATTTTCTTTACTTCTTCATTTTCTTTTCGCTCAATTTTTTTTTTTTTTCAAATTTTCTGACAAACTCTGTAATCTCAACGCTTTCTATTTTTTCTTCAATTTTAAGTTAGTTTTCTATAGTTCTCTTTTTCTTATAATAAATTGCAATAAATAACGATTAATTATGTAAAATTTTGTTAAATTACAGTAAATAACGATAATTTATATTAAATGATGTAAGAAGTAACAATGAGTTACGACAAGTAACGATTAGTTACAGAAAATTGGTGTAAACAACGATAAATTACGTAAAAATTTGATAAATAACAAAAAATTATGTTAATTGGGTGATTGATAACGATAAATTTTGCGAAAAATAACGATAAATTACGCCAAATTATGATGAGTAATAGCAGTCAATTTCGAAAAATTGCGATTAAAATAGAGAAATTACAGTAAATATAACGATAAATTATGTCAAATTACGCGATGAATAACGATAATTTGCGCTATAAATTAATATAAAATTTGGGATAAATTACGGTAAATAATGAGAAATTACGAGATAAATTATACGATATAAATTACAATAAATAAACGATAAATTCTGTTAGATTACAATATATAACGATAAATTATTACATAATAAATTAGGTAAATTTACGTTAAATTGCTATAAATAACGATAAATTTTACTGGATTACGATAAATACCAATAAATTACAATAAGTTTTGATAAATTACGTTAAATTACAATTAATTAACAATAAATTACATTGAATTTCACAACAAATTATGTTAAATTAAAAAATACAATATATTATTTAATAGGTAATGTCAAATGTTAATAACAAAATTTTGTGTTGTTAAAGTAGGTAAAAAAAGTATATTTTTTGATTTGTGGTTGTAGTTTTTTTTTTAATAAAGAATCTTTTGGGGGAATTTATCTTGGATTTAGTGAATTTTGAGACATAATGGGTTGGCAACGCCAGTGACAGGTTTTTAACCAAGATGAATTGACCATTTATAAGGTGTAAGCGAAGCTTTTTGATTGGCGACAAAAACGCTTGGTAATGCTTTCTCTATCATGTCTCTCTTTCTAGTTGTCTACCACCTTAAACTCACACGCGTTTAAAAAATTGCCTATAGTGTAGGCGCAGATAAACATAAGTATAGAGTGTTATCCGAGTTTTTTGTCATCTAATCCTCAAAAAGGCTAATAATTGTGAGAAATCAGTATTAATCAGTAAAAGCTACAAAAGATGTACTGCTAAAAATAATTGAAAACTGTTCGTTCCAAAAATCAAATTATTTAATATTTTTCTTTTTTTGATAATAAATAATTATTAAAAAAGTTTGTTCAATGTTACAGGAGTAGAAAAACTTTAAGGGTTCGTTCTAAACTAATTTATTCAATAAAAAACTTAACAATATTAAACTTATTTAAAGTGGTTCTAAACCAGATTAACAAAAATGTATTTTACAAATAAAAAAATGGTTGTTTACCTTCTGGAGCTTGGTATTTAAACATTTAATATTACCATCCGTTTCTACATTTGTTTTTCCATACTCTTTAAAATCTTCAGCCCTGAAATGTATACTGCATACAGTACTTGATGTGGGAATCACTCTACCTTCCATTCCACACACTTTAATCCAAAGCTCTTTCATTTTTAGTTTTTTTCGAAGTCGGTGGTACGTAACTGACGCTGTAGCCAGGTTTTGTTTAGTTTTTTCATAATAATTCTTACAATTATTAATAATACAATAAATCCCAGTCATTCTTTTCACAAAATAATTACTATTTTATTAGAGTTTACTCTTAAAACACCTTAACAAACCTTCGTATAGTTTGTAACTGTAAGGTTATGTAACTTTGAGGTTATGTTATTACAAGACAATTGTAGTATAACTGGTTGCATAACCGCTTACAAGCGTTTTTCAGGCCACGCCCACTGTAGGTGGGAGATGCTTACACCTCTATAATTCGCAAATGAGATGACCGGTGAGGCCGCCACTGTCGCATTAAACACATGTTTTAAAAGAGAGTCATTCATTCTCAAATTTACTACTTTCTTACATGATTATTTATTCTCCTTTATGCTTTTGTGTTTAGTAATAATAAAAAGGAAGTAAGAATAATATTGAATACTCAATTTTGTGTGTTTTGACTAGTTGTGCTATCGTAATGTGCAAAAAATAAACTAAAACAAGTTGAAGGTTAATACTTTGTTCATGTTTTAAATACGATTTTTGTAACAATTATTTGAAATATAGTGAATGAGAGTTATGTCTGTGCTTCTAAATTTGTTTTTCTGTAACTTGTGATAAAAATTTGTGATTTTACGGCGATTTATAGTCACTTTTGTCAGTTTTTCACTTGTTTGGAAAGCGATTATTGTGATTAAAAATGATTTATCAATAAATTCTAAAGGTTTTATCTAGAATGTCTTTAAGACAACACTGTAAATGTGTCTGTGGTTTATTCTAATTCACAGTTTTTCTATAATTAAAAGCTGTTATAATAATTTTGGAGCTTCGTCATGAACAACATTTCAGAGCAGCTAAAAAGGATCAAATACAAGGGCAAATACCACAATAATTGAATTTATATTAAGGTAAGGACTTGATTTTATATTAACAACTAATATTTTATTAAATCAATGATAAAGAAAATCATAAAATAACATAAACAACACGGATAGTGTTGACAAGGAGGAATCATTTAAAAATTGATCAAACTCTAAGATGCTTATTACAGGTAAGAAAAAATAATATTTAGAACATAAAATATAACTTTTTTTCACTGTTTTTCAAACAAACTTTAAAAAGAAACGTATGCAAAATTTAATTACGATATTAATATTCTAGTAGGTTGAGGTTAGTTTCAGTTCGTTTTATTATTCAACGGTTGAATAGCAGGACAAATGCTCGTAACATATTGTTTAACAATCATCTTACTTCGTTTTTATTATAATAAAACCATTAAAATCTTCAAATAAAGTCACAAATTAAACGTTTTTTCAGTAAGCGATCGCATGAATTCAGTTAACGACTCCCTTTGGTTAGTTCGTATTTGTACCGCGTAGTGGCGTTTAGTCTATCTCAGTCGCCTATAGTCAATTCATCTTGGTTTTTAACCACGTGGTAGTCGATTTCAAATTTCAATATCAAAGGCGGAGCCTAAGCTGCGTGTTGATTCTGACACCAGTAGCGTAACATGAAGGCGTCAATTAACAATATTTCATCAATTATCCAATAAACAAAACGAAACAACTCTAATAACTAAACTAAAACAAGTTCTAAATTTTAGAAGAGCGCTTAAACACAAGATACACAAAATGTAACCTGATATTACTGAGCAGAGTTATTTAGTAATAGTATGACAGTTCACGAGCCGACTCTGTTAAACATGGCTTCCCCTTGTAATGGAATGGACTCGTCCAATAAAGAAAACTGGGGCTGATCCGCCATTGTCTTTTTCAAATTTGATGTCGACCTAAACGCATTTTGTCGATTTTTGAAGATAAAAATTTAAAAAAAAAAAACATTAATACTAAGAAAAAACTTGTTTAAACATTTGAGTTCAGTAATGGCATCATCTGGAAATTTGTCATTGGTAACTAAAATCAAAGTTTAAATATGAAACATAACCTCACAATTATTTCAGATTAGTGAAAAAGAAAGGCGTTTAGTTCAGGCAGTTGAAGAAAATAATGTAGATCTGCTCAAGATTTTGCTTGACTCCCCAAAATGGTATAACACCACAAACTATAAGGGTTGCAATTTGTTACAAACTGCGATTTTTAAAGAAAAGTAATGAAATTTAATTTGATAAAATATTTACTTTATTCTCTTTTTTAGTAAAGAAGTTTTTGACTATTTATTATCTCTCCCAGATTATCCTTTAGAATTTAAATATTTAAAAGAAGGTACAACTGCTTTGGAGATGATAAATGATTGCTTTAGTCTTTATCTTGATGTAGGTGATATCAACGAATATTTTCCTTGTGAACTAATCAAAAAGGGGGCTTGTATAGATAACAAATTTTATTCAGGTTACACACTTTTACATGGTGCTTGTAAAAAAGGTTTTGTAAAGACTTCAATGTTACTAATTGAAAAAGGAATTGATGCTAATGTCTGTAGATTTAGAGAATACGAAAATTATACACCACTACAAATGATGTGTATAGATCATCGTTGGAATTGCACTGAAATTATTCTTATGTTGTTAGAATTTGGTGCAGATCCTTCTGTTAGAGATTACAATGGATATACTCCTTTTGAAAATTCTGTAAGATATAGTTATCCGAATGAAACGCAAGAGGCTTTGTTTTATTACACTTATGATGAATTTTCATTATTAGAAATACATTTTGATATATTATTTAAACTTGCTGCAAGAAACTCATCTTTATTTTACGAAATAATTAAACTCCAATTTAAAATAATAGAAGAAACAAATGAATCAACATATATTTCTTTTTTTAATGAGTTAAAGTATATAGAATTAACTAATTTAAAAACATTAATTACAAAGTTTGATACATCTTATCAATTTTTTTTTGCACATGTTTTTGTAGATAGATTTGATATTCGTATTGACAGAGTGTTTATTGAGAAATTAAATATTTTAATTGAAAGTAGCTCAAAAGGCCAAATTATAAATAATTTTTTACCTTTGTTAGGCCGAAGACTTTTTAACGATATTCGTATCCACCCAGATTATTCTGAGCTAACTGAATACATCTGTTTTTTGTTAAGTTATGGAATGGAACTGGATGAACGTTGTCTTTGTAATATTTATAAACAATTTGGATATTGTGATTTATTTAAAATTCTGTTACACATGGATATTAAAAAAGAAACCTATGATTCTTCTTGTATTTTGCCAAATTTATTAATTAATGTTAATCAAACTCTTGAAGACATTCTTAAAAATAACGAAAATATGTTGTATTATCAACTTGAAGAACTCATGAGTTATTTTGTTCACCCTAAATTACACTCTATCTACAGAAAAAAAATGCCTGGAAGAAGAATCAATGTTCCTCAAGTACCTTCTCTTCTTGAATTATCGAGAAATGTGTTTAGAAGTTATTTTATTAATAAATTCGAAATTAAGTCTTCTAGAACATTCTATACGCTTTTAAATTGTTTAAAAATAAGTCCTGTCCACAAAAGAATGATTACATATGAAACAAAATTGTATTCACTATAAACTATTTTTATATTTTTGTAATAAATCATTTTTTGAAATAAGTGTTTTGCTTTTCTAGATTTGAACTCATAAGACTCCAACTGTTACCACTACTCTCTTATTTTTAATCTACATTTCTGGAATGTTTGACATTTTGGATATTTACTTAGTTTGCAACCACTAGGAAACATTCATTTATGTTGGCAAACCTGTTTTGTTCTCTTCAAGCAAGGTGAATGGACTGTTATAATGTGGCCGCCAAATCCATTTAGCCAATCAACATAAGGTTGTAATTATAGCGCTATCTTTATCATGCTTCTCATTCTAATCCTTACAGTTTATAAGGTACGTTTATAACCTTCAATATTTAAAGATAAAACAGTTTTGTAAGTGCATTCTTCAATTATTGTTTGATGTTTCGTTTTCTGTTAGGTACTCCTAATTAATAAATAAAAAATCGAAAATAAATGTTGATTTTTTTAACTTATTTTGAAAATTTTGCAAAATAATGTTTAAATTCGCGAACTAAATGAATGCTATAAAAGAAAAAAACTACCTGGAAGAAGGGAAGGCGTTATTGATGCACACTCTGGATGGTGTGGAGTAGGTAATTTCAAAAACGTCATCTAAAACTAAAAAACAGATTAAAAAATTACAAAACAACAAATCTCTAATTCCAGTGAATAACTTCAGTAGTTACTCTCAACAAAATTTTATCAAGATTGTTTTAAAAAATTTGATTTTACACAACTATTAAAACGTTAAAACTTAAAAATTGTTTTTACAAGTTATTTCCTCTAATCTAATAATCTGAAAGAGAATAAATTGTTTGAAGAACAGAGATAAATAATTTTATAACAAAATAATATTACAATAATCAAGTCTTAATTTAAAGCAACTGATATGTGGCCAATCCTTCCTTCTGCTTATTTCGGACCTACTTTTAATCCAGATATCCAGATGTTCTTAAAACCTACCACCCAAACTCTAATAAAAAATTACTTTAAACCATTTATTTATTTTGTAAAAAGCGGGGTCGAAAGGGACTCTAAATAAAACGCGTGAATTTATTATTAAATCAATTACAAATAATGCTAGTAGATACCTAAAATTGTTTGTGTTATTTTATAATTTGAAAATGAAAAAAATGTATTTGTTTAAACAAAATCCTGATTTATTCCGTCTAATATTTAATAATAAATAAAATACGCAGTTCTTTAGAGCGGCTGTGATGCGTTCTGTTCAAGAGCTGGCGCTCGACTGGTTCAAACAATGGAAAATATCGATAAATATGCAAAAGACAATAACAAAAAATGTCTATTATATCATCGAATGTCGAACCCTCTTTGTGTCTTTCAGTAATAAATCATCGTATTATATAAGCAGTTAGTTCAAATAATAAGTCAATAATGTATTTAAATATTTAAGAATTTAAACAAAATGTTTTCAGTTTATATTTAATCACGAAAATAGCGCCGAAAAGACAATAATTAATTTTATTTAAACAAATAAGACTAAACATTGTTTTAAATCGCTACATTATTACTAATTAAAAGGTGAGGTCAAAAATCTTTTGTCAACATTTTACACAATCACAAAAAAAAACTGTTTACATTTTCTAAAGCTTATTTAGTTTATATATAGGGTGTCTCAATTTTATTTCTATTGCAAGCCTCTTTTCACCCTATTTTTAATCGGAAAAATAATGAAAAAAATAGGGTGACCTTTGACAAGAGTCTACTTCAATTGTGCCTAGTTATTTTTATAATTTCGAATTATTTTGTGTAAATATCGAGACATTTTACAAAAATTAATAGAAGAATAAATAATTAGAAAATAATCTTTAATTTTAATTTATTTTTTGAATATAATCGAATTTTGCAAATATAAATTGAGATTAGCGTGTCTCCTACACTAAAACTACCCTTCAAGGTGCCTGAATTGTATAATAAACAAACTGCAATCATTAATGTAGTTATACATTAATGCCCTAAATTAATTAAGAATTTCTAAGCGAAATATGCAATAATAACTTAGGTACCTGAACTATATCCAAATTTATTAAAAACTAATTAATTCTCAAATTAATAATTACTTAAAATTAATTATAAGTAGCTAGTTTAAAATTAACATAAATCACAAAGATCACAAGCAAACTTTCTCTCTTAATTTTTCCTCTGGTAAGTGCTTCGCTCCGCCATTTTCTAACACTAAACAGTTGGGAATTACCACTTTCTGTAAAAGGATGGAAAATATAACTTACCCAAGACATTCTTTACTCTTCTCTTAAAGAATACAAATAACAAAAATTTGGTGGTGAAATTGAAGAATTTTAGAAACAAGAAATAAAAAGGTCAAAACCGTTATTACAAAGAGTTTTATTTAAGTTATTCGAATGGGAATACATGTTTTACGGTGTACTGTATTTACCGACTGAATTAGCAGTAGCGTAATTTCTAGGTTACCACAGCTTTATTTTTAAGACGATCTCTTGAAATTCTGTCCAGAACAAACAGAAATTTCGGTCGAGAATGTCTACTTTTCCGCTCTAGGTTTAACAATGTTGTGTTTCTTACGAGTCTTTTCTTTTTATTGGTTTAATTTCTAAACATCTCTTATAGGAATGAAAATTAGAATTGCTTGTTCTTCTCTAATTTATCGCTCAAGTCTCAAAATAAATAACTTTTGATAAATACAAAATTCGACAGATTCCTATATGATTAGAGGAATGAACTTATGTGATTGTTGCAAAATATTGTGAATTGTTTATTTAAATTTAAGCGCGTTTTTTCGTTCTTTCAGTAGCCCAAGTAGGGCGCCACTAACAGTCGTGTTGCCAACCCCCAATATGGGGATTTTCACTTTTTGAGTGTATGTATCTAGGTGGTATTACTGGTATTTAACCACGTGTCACGTGATCGTAAAAACTGAAAATCGTTTTTCATTAACAAAAAGTTAAATGCAATTTGTCGCTTTTTGAAGGTGAAAATTAAAAAAAACCGTTAATATTAACAAGACACTTATTTAATCCACATTTCAGTTGAATAATGGCATCACCCGATTTTCCTTTGGTAATTAAAATCAAAGTTTAAACATGAAACATAACCTCACAATTTATTTCAGATTAGTGAAAAAGAAAGGCGTTTAATTCAGGCAATATACGGTAATAATGTAGAGTTACTCAAGGTATTGCTTGACTCTTCAAAATGGTATAACACCACAGACGATGGTTATAATTTGTTGCAAATTGCGATTCTTAATGAAAGGTAAAGAAACTCTTATTTTATTAAATATTTACATTATTTATTTTTTTAGGAAGGAAGTGTTTGATTATTTATTATCTCTCCCAGATTATCCTTTAGAATTCAAAAATTCAGAAGATACAACTGCTGCGGAAATGGTACTTGACTGCTTTTGTAATCGCATTTGTGAATGTTTTTGGATAGAAAACTACGAATATTTTGCTTGTGAATTAATTAAAAAGGGGGCACGTATAGATAAAAAATCTAGATTTTCTACTGGAGGCAATACACTTTTACATTCTGCTTGTAAAAAAGGTTTTGTAAAAGCTTCAATATTACTTATTGAAAGAGGAATTGATGTTAATGCCTGTGGTTACGATAATTATACACCACTGCAACAGATTTGTGAATATTATTACATTGATCCTTATAAAAATGTAAAAGGTCATGAAATTATTTTTATGTTATTGGAGTTTGGTGCAGATACTTCAGTTAGAGATGTTGCGGGATATAATCCTTTTGAAAATTCTGTAAGTCTGAGGCTACCAAGTGAAGTACAAGAGGCTTTGTTTTATTACACTTATGATGAATTTTCATTCTCAGAAATTCATTTTGATATATTATTTATACTTGCTATAAAAAACTCACCTTTATTATACGAAATAATAAAACAAAAAATTCAAATAATTGTAGAAAATGACTCAACAATTGAATCCTGTGTCATGTTATTAAAACTTTTAAAATTAACTGATTTAAAACTACTAATTAAAAATTTTGAAACATCATTGAGGATCTTCTTTAAGCAGCTTTTTGAAAAAAATTTAAGTATTCGTATTGATACGTTTTCTATTGAGAAATTTAATCTTTTAATTAAAAGTAGCTTAAAAGACGAAATCATAAATGTTGTTATACCTTTGGTATCCTTGGATCTTTCTTACAGAATTAGTAATTTTTTTTATGAATCTGAGCTAAGTGAATACATTTGTTTTTTGTTAAGTTATGGAATGGAGATAGATGAAGATTGTCTTTATAGTATTTATGAAAGATTTGGGTATTGTGATTTATTTAAAATTCTGTTACACATTGATATTAAAAAATCAAACTATTCTTCTTCTTTTTCTATTTTGCCAAGTTTATTAATAAATGTTACCGAAAATCTTGAAGATTTGCTTAAAAATACGGAAAATATACAGTCTGATCAACTCAAAAAACTTATGAGATATTTTGCTCATCCTAAATTATATTCTATGTATAAAATAGCAATTCCTGAAGGAAGTATCAATGTTCCTAATGTACCATCTCTTCTTGAATTATCTAGAAATCAGTTTAGGAGTTATTTTGTTAACAAATTCCAAATCAAGACTTCCAATACATTTTATACGCTTTTAAATTGTTTAGAAATAAGTCCTGTGTACAAAAATATTATTACTTATGAAACAAAATTGTATTCACCATAAATTACTTTTATATTTTTGTAATAAATTATTTTTTTAAGTAAGTGTATTTTTTTAAATAAATGTTACTTCTACTCTTCTTCACACTATTTTTTAATTTACATTTCTGCAATATTTGACATTTTGGATATTTATTTATCTATGACTTCTTTGATAACTGCATATTATATTGAATATTTGAGTCTAGTAAAGTGACATATTACTTCACTAGTGATACAAATAAAAATCCACTCTTTAAAATAATTCGTTTTAATTTCAAACTCTTAATTATATGTTATTATTGTTATAAATATTAATAACACAATTTTCACATCTTCTTATAGGAGGACAAGTCATTTCTGATACATTTTTTTCGATAATAGCTGTCAATGCAGTAATTCTAACTGTTATAGTATTTTTCACTCAGAATTTTTGAAGCAATTTATTTTTTATTTTCTTCTAGCGTGTCTATATACTCTTCCGCCATTGTATTCGAGCGCCAGCCCTCATGACGCTTTACTGTTAAAAGATCAGGTTCCGAATTAGCAAGCAACGAAGTAGATGACGCCTATAACAATGTCCCGTAAATCCTGCTGGATTAGGTAACTGAAGAAAAGTATCAATATTTTTGGGAAAAGCAGCTAATGTGTTTATACCAACAGGTAACTTTACACACTTTTGGTTTCAGTATCCTAAAAAAATCGTCCACTACTGGTGTTATTAAAGCGAAGTGCAGCATATTTTCGAATTGATTCTAATATGTTGACTTCATCAATTCCGTCTGACGTAATAAAAAATTTTCGAGATATTTTTGTTTTAGTGTTTGGTATTAGAACATGGATGTATTGTCTCTGATCTTTGATATCTTACAAAAGTATTTTGGTAAGTTTTTGAATCCAACGAGTTCCACCAAATCCAATAATTAAAGCAATCTTGAAATTAACATTACTTAGTAAGAATAATTTATGCATGAAAAGAGTACTTATAGTACCTTCATTAGCAAAAATTTATCATTTGCTTCTTGTAAGAATTTGCTATTATCTTGTTTAGTAAAAATTTGCGATTTTTTAGCACGATATTTTTCAGATTTTCTTTTCAGAAAGTCGACTAAATGCACGTATTTACTGATGTCAACATTCTTTTTCATTTTCATAATTGTTCTAGTCATAGAATAAAAAGCCCAGAGACTCGATGATTTATATTGTTTTGATGAATGATCAAAGTATGCAAGTTGAACCTTCTCATGCGTAATACTTTTAACATTTTTCTCGTCGCACCATGACCTGAACCGTTGAAAATCCATTTTGTACTGTTTTCTAGACTTGTCTGGCACCAAGCAAGAAGCAGCATTTGTTGCAGCTTCCTCGATATCAAAAGGTAAACTTTCAGAGTCACTCATGTTTATAATTTTCTTATTTTTACCATAAAGCACAATTTTTACTGATTATCTTAAAATAGCGAGCTTTGTTTGAAAAATTGTAAGCGGTTGCCATAGTGCTTACTATACATATCTATCGTGTGTTTTTTTTTAAAAAAAACTCTAGAGTGCTTTGAAACTAAAAAACAATTGTTTTGTATGTCTGTGATTAATCGTTTACACACTTGTCAAACTGACAGATCTCATAACCTTACTTTTCGACAATTAGAACAAAAATACATTTTTATAAATATATTCATTTATTACCTACAAAAACTGTTGATAGCTGCCCAAACACCTACTTTTTGTGAATGGAGAGGTTCTTCTACAATTTCATAAGGATGTTCTGTTGCCCAAATTCTCATGTTTTGTGAATTCATGTAGCCGGACAGGTAAAACCACGCTTCATCCGTAAAGGAAGTTTTTTGAAGGAGTTCATTATTATTTGCAATGTTATTTGCAATACTGCAATCTTCTAGGGAAATCTACGGGTCGTAACTCTTGAACGGCTTGGAGACGATAAGGGTACATATGTAAATCTTCTCGTAGGAGTTTATGACATGTACTAACAGAAAGTTCAACTTGCTGAGACAGATGTCTAATCGACGTTTTTGGATCTTGCTGTAGAATCTCTTGTGCAGCATGAATAACTTCATCTGTTCGTTTAGTTGGTCTTCCACTGCCCTCTTTACGTGTAATGGCCCCAATTACACGGAACAGATTCACACTTCGGTGGAGAGTGTTTTTAAACCCTTCATACACAACAACAACGTCAGGAAAAGCTTCTCGAAACTCCTCCAGGCACGGCTGAATTGAATATTTCTAAACACCGTTAACATTCTCTCCATTTCGGAAATAACTTTCCAACAAAAAAGTCTTTCGATCACTGGTGTACACCATAATTACAAATCAAGGAAAACACAAAATTTAGTATTGAAAAATACTGATAAATAAAATAAAAAATGTTTGAAAAACAAAAACACCACGAAGGCAACCACAGGAAAACACACCAAGACCAAGCTCGCTTTGACGGGACGAGAAGACATTCTTAGATTAGGATATTTTGTGACGGATAAAATTGTATAGTAGGCAACCAACAATACACTAATAATGTAAATAATAAAAATTTTGTTGTCATGGAGGTTGTTGTATGGGATCATGTACGACATACGTAACAATGTCATGGCTTGCTACGAGTTTTTTTTTAAACGAACACACATTATAAGTCGCCTGAGTTTTGATGTTATCGGCAGCATTAAATTTTCGATTTTCTTAATTTTTTGCAGTCATAGATAAAGCGTTGTATATCATACGTGGTTTAGAGCATATTACAGTAACTCGTGTGTTACGAAGAAGGTTATATGGAAAGGAGAGAGTACGTCCTTCTCCTGTAAAGTCCGTCCATCGATATTCTAAAACGACATTATAATCACTCGTTAAGGGGGTCAGTGCCTCACAAATTAAAAAAACGACATTTAAAAAAAAATTCTCTCAAAACTACAACTCTTCCTGCACATTTTGGTTTTTGCAAAATTAAAATCCGAGCACTGGAAGTGATCTAAATATTTTTTTTATAAATTGAGGTTTTTTGGTTTTGCATTTGTGAGGCACTGACTTCCTTAATATTTTGGGTCGTTTACAATAGTCTTGTTATTAAAGGACTATTTACGTATTAGGATTTATTAAAACTTTGATTAATTTCAGAAATATAGCCATTTTAGACCGGAACGAATCGAACAAAAGACGTTTGGATCACTCATCTACCTAATTTTAATCAAAACTTTAAACGCGTTTTTCTCAAAACTACAGTTTTCAAAGAGTTTGTCATGATTTCTCAGGTTCTACTTAACCAATTTACTTGAAATTTGGTGTGAGTGTTCTCAATACATGTCTCTATCGTCCCAACTATCATTATAACAAAATAAAACTTTTCACTAGTTTTAAAAAATTCCGAAAAGTTAAAAAAATAAGAAAAATTTTTTTCTTTTTTTCGGACAGCTGGAATTTAGCAAAAAAAAATTTTTTCTCTTAGTTAGTACTATAGCAGCATTTATCTAAATTAATAATCTTTTTTATTTTTTTATCCGAAATTATTTGAAGGGTTGCAATCGTGACAAACTTGGCGCGCAATTTTTTTTGAATCCCCTACTTCAACAACTTGTAACATTTTGAGTTTTTGATTTTTCGACATTTTTTATTTTTTTAAGTATTCTTAAAATATTAACAAATATCTTGTCAAAAAATGGGTAGTAAAAATATTTTTCGTTTTTTATTTATAGCACCCGAAAGAACGCCTTAAATTCATGCATCTACATCAGAATATCCCTTTAAGTAAATAAGAGATAATGAAAAATTTATTTTTTTGGGCAGTTTTGTTTTGATGATATTAGACTAATTAGAGAGCGCGTAATAATTATCAAAATTTGTTAGCGTTAATTATATTTGTAGAGAATGATTTATAGCAATTAACAGTGGCGGCCGGTGATTTTTTTTAAAACTCTGTATTTTGAAAATGGGGCATGGGATCCAAATTCTGTTATAAAGCATTACTACTGAAACCAGACTAAGAACAACTGCTACAAAAAAAAATAATCAAAATTTGCGAAATTTGATTTTTAAAAATGGTGAGCCTCACCTGGTTATTTCCGAAACGGTTTATGTTAGGCCAATGCCGATTTTTTTCAGCATTATGAAACAAATCAATGACTAGTCTATTTAAGTTTTGTTCAAAATTTTAAATTTAAGAAAAAGATATAAGGTAATGAAATTTCAGACAAAAAATATTTTTCGAAAATTAAATTTAAAATGCTCATAACTTTTTCTATAATTAAAATTTTGGAAAAAACTTGAAAACCTAGTTATTAATTAGTCTCATAATGCTGAAAAAAAATCGCCACCGCTGTAATATAAGCCGTTTCGGAAATACCAGGTGTGGCTCACCATTTTTAAAAATCAAATTTCGCAAATTTCAATCAATTTTTTTTTTAGCAGTTGCCCTTAGTATAGTCTCAATAATAATCCTTTATAACAGAATTTGGATCCCATGCTCCATTTATTTCAAAATACAGAGTTTTAAAAAATCACTGGCAATTAATCGACAAAATTGATTTCTAAAACCCTTTCAACAAATTATTTAAAAACAAAAAGCGCATTAAATATTTTTTAATGTTTCTACTTTGATGTAACAAAAGTCAAGATTTCACTCTTCGTTATCACTTATAAGAAACCTAATAATTAATATGCAAGAATGTAAAGCTGAACTTGCAAAATTTGTTTTTTTTGACCTGTCCATCTACCTGAGCTTTTAGGGGTAATTTAAATAAATAGGCAGGTATAGGATTTATTTATTATTTTAAAGTTTTTGTTTTGACAGAAGTTTACTTTGTAATTTACTGACATTTACAGAATCTATTTCGTTGGCCTTTTAATATATGTAATTAATATTTTGGCGATAATTTATTTACAGAAAAGTGTTATCATTATCAATGGCACATACGATAGAGAAATTTAAGCAATAAGTTCCTAAAAATTGTGTTTAAAATGTGTAAAATGCGCTAGTTATTTAAGGGTTACGAATAACAGAGTTTGGTAACAATAATTTTTACCAATTTGAGAATTTTTTCGGCTGTTTTTACAATATTTAGGGTACATTTTTGACTATTTTACAGTTTTTTTATTACAATCTTTTTGTTTTTAACTGTTTCTTGTCAATGTTTACTGTTACCACCATCGTAAACCGATTTTTATTTAATTAGGTTTTCACAAATTCTCTGTGATGCCTGAATTAACAATCGTCATCAAATCGGTAATTTTTTTCAACAGAATTCCACAACATTTCATCTCTAAAAGTCGCCTTCTTTGCTAACTTTCATGCGAGGTCACCCCTCGACCGGATGTTTACATCCCAATTTTCATCAAGTTTCTACCTGACTTTCATCAAACAAAAGAAAGGGAGAAATTTCGGCTTCTGTGCTCACTTGCACAGGTATCCACGTATAGAACCACACATCGAAAAGCTCTTTTTAATCCGAGTCTTTTCGTATAAATTTCATCTCGTAATTCCTACGGCAACCCTATCAAAAACCGCAATTAATTAACCAATTAACTCATCTCACGCATTTCTCGATAATTAGAACCGCGATATGCTCAATCTCGCTCTCATTTCGTCGGGTAAGCTTCTCGCGACCTTCCTCGCATCGCGCAGCCCTCTCGCATGTTGCGGACTAATTATTAAACCGTTAATTGTGTTAATTAAGCCTCATTTGTTCATATCTCATGAACGGGTTGTCGTAAAATTATGATTCAAACGCTGTTCAACTCTTTTTTCAATTCCGCTCCTCCCACGCTTTATCTCATCCTCGCGATCTTTGCCGAACCTTTCAAAGGTGGCAAAATTCTCGCTTTAACCACCGTTTCGGCTCTTCGGCAGTCAGTCGTGAGTCGGCAGTCGATTGCAAGTTCATGAAGATAACGCACGTCTTCATCTGTGCTTTCTTCACTCGCACACTTCGCTTTCTCTCACTCTGTTCGTGCGCGAGCCACCTTGCGGAGCAACAGCGCGTTACTCACTCGCATCACAGCGCCATCTCTCTCTCAACCCATTTAACCCTTTTTGTAACTCGTTTGCCTGACAGTGCCGTCTCAAATTTAAATACCTGTGTTTCATTTTCTTCGTTTTAACAATTTAATTAGTCTCCCTTTAATTAAATTGAATTCTGTTTCCTAAATTTTTTTAATTAAATTACTACTTCCATTCCTTATTCACCACATTGTACCGATAGCCGGGTTGGTGACATTACAATTTTTCTGTGTGGATTTCCTACGTTTTTTATAATTACTATTTTGTTAATTTATAATTTTTTTTGTTTTCGACTGTAATGATTTTTAAAAATTTGATTGTTTTTCAGTTTCGTGTATGAACCGGATTTTTTGAAATCTTTGTCAATTTTTTTTAACATTCTTTTGTAAATGTTTGCCAGTTTATGACGTTTTTAATTGTTTTTTGTTATTTTATCAGTTTTTTAAATATTTATGCAGTTTTGCATTTTGATAATTTTTATAAATATTTAACTAATTTTTGTAAATTTTTTGCAATATTGTGAATTTTTGTAATTTTTGGTCAGTTTAAAACAGTTATTGACAATTTTTGATTTTTTGGCAGTTTTTAATCATTTATTTTTTTAGTTTTTTATCTAACAATTTTTTGGCTGTTTTTTTTGACATTCTTTGAGTAGATTTTTGTCAGTTTATAATTATTTATAATTCAGCTGGTTTTTCTGTTGAACATTTTTTAACTTTTTGATAGATTTTCATGAATATTTTTAAATTTTTGTTGTTTTTTAAAAGCTTGTTTAAAGTATTTTTATATTTTTAAACATTTTTTACGTTTACATTTCTATTTATTGTTGTTTTTTGATAGTTTTTTTGGCGGGTTTTTCTCATTATTACTAAATCTTCTAGATGTTTTCAAAACTTTTATTTAATAAGGTGTTTTTTATGGCGTTTTTATAAATTTTTTTTTTTAATTGACTGTCAACTTTTTACAATTTTGAAAATTTTTATTTTTAAGGAGATTGTTTTTTACAATTTTTACTAGTTTTTTATATTAACGTTTTATATAGTTTTTGGTTAGTTTATAACAATTATTGACAATTTTAAAATAGTTTTGATTAGGAGATTGTTTAAACAATTTTTGCGATTTAAATATAAACGTGTTAAACTATTGATTTTTTATAAAATGTGAAATATTATCTATTTATCAGAAATAATTTAAAAATTCAGTGTTGTAGAATTTAAAACAAATTAATATTTTTTACTTTATTATTGTAGTTGTTTTTAAAATAAAATATGTTTTGGGGAAATTTATCTTCTATTTAGGGAATTTTGACATATATCATTATCGCCGATGGGTTGGCAACGCCAGCGACAGGTCTTTTGGTCTTTACGGCTTTTACTACCACGTGAGTGTAATAATTCTGTTTTTTATTATCAAAAAGTTAAACGAATTTTTGGAATTATTGAAGGTAAGAATTTAAAAAAAAAACATTAATATTAAAAAGAAACTTGTTTAATTTACATTTTCAGTTAATAAAAATGGAATCATCAGGAGATTTAAAGCCTCATTTGGTAATTACAATTAATTTTTAAATATGAAACATAACCTCACAATTATTTCAGACTAGTAAAAAAAGATGGAGTTTATACCGTGCAGTTAAAGAAAATAATGTAGAACTCCTCAAGGATTTACTTGACTCTCCAAAATTGTACAGTACTCCAGACAGTGAAGGTTGTACTTTATTACTAATGGCGATTTGTCACAATAGGTAAATAAATTCAAATTTGATCAAATATTAATTTTATTCAATTTTTTAGCAAAGAAGTATTTGATTATTTGTTATCTCTCCCAGATTATCCTTTAGATTTTGAAAATCAAAGAGGTAAAACTGCTTTGGAGGAGGTGTTTACTTACAATTCGTTTTCGGGAGTAAACTGTCTGGAATATTTTGCTTGTGAATTAATTAAAAGAGGTGTATGTATAGATAGAATACCTGATTTAGGTATTTTTTTTAAAGGTGATACACTTTTACATCATGCGTGTATTAAAGGTTTTGTAAAGGCTTCAATATTACTAATTGAAAAAGGAATTGACGTAAATGCTTGTGGTTACAACAATTATACACCACTACAAAAGATTTTTAGCTCGAATTTTAGAAAAATGTATTGTGTTTCATTTAACGTTAAATACACTGAAATAATTCTTATGTTATTAGAATTTGGTGCAGATACTTCAGTTAGAGATGAGAATGGTTATACTCTTTTTGAAGATTCTGTAGAATGTGGACTACCAAATGAAGTACAAGAAGCTTTGTTTTATTATACTTTTGATGAATTTTCATTTTTTAAGATTCATTTACACATATTATTAAGACTTGCTGCATACAACTCATATCTTTTCTACGAAATAATAAAACAGCAATTTGAAAAAATAATAGTAGATACAAATGTATTAACAGTCGAGTACTTTTTTAATGTATTAGAGTGTATAGATTTAACTAATTTAAAAATATTAATTACAAAGTATGAATCATCTTTTCAAATTTTCTTTGCACAGGTTTTTGGAGATATATTTGAAGTTAGAATTGACAGGGTGTTTATCGAGAAATTAAATATTTTAATTGAAAGTAGCTCAAAAGACCAAATTATAAATAATCTTGTTCCTTTGGTATTACCTAATTTTTTTTACAAAGATTTTATTAGTTATGAATCTTCAGATTCATCTGAATCTGAGCTAACTGAATACATCTGTTTTTTGTTAAGTTATGGAATGGAAGTGGATGAAGGTGTATCTATGATTCGTAGTATTTATGAAAGATTTGGGTATTGTGATTTATTTAAAATTTTGTTACACATGGATATTAAACAAACCTATAATCGTTTTTGTATTTTGCCAAATTTATTAATTAATGTTAATAAAACACTTGAATACTTTCTTAAATATTACGAAAATATGCCGTCTGATCAACTCAAAGAACTCATGAGTTATTTTGTTCACCCTAAATTACACTCTATGTATAGACAAGCAGTTCCTGAAGGAAGTATTAACGTTCCTAATGTACCTTCTCTTCTTGAATTATCTAGAAATGTGTTTAGAAGTTATTTTATTGAAAAATTCAAAATTAAGTCTTCTAGAAAATTTTATACGCTTTTAAATTGTTTAAAAATAAGTCCTGTCCATAAAAGAATGATTACATATGAAACAAAATTGTATTCACCATAAACTATTTTTATATTTTTGTAATAAATTATTCTTTTTAATAAGTGTTTTGATTTTCAAGACTTGAACTTATAAGATTCCAACTGTTACCCCTCATACTATTTTTAATCTACATTTTGGATATTTCTTTGTGGAAGTTTGCAACACTGCGAAACATTCATTTATGTTGGCAAACCTGTTTTGTCCTCTTCAAGCCTCATAAAATTTAGCTGCAACTCTCTAAATGTTATTTTATAAAAGTTAATTTAATTTTCTTTACTTCTTCATTTTCTTTTCGCTCAATTTTTTTTTTTTTTCAAATTTTCTGACAAACTCTGTAATCTCAACGCTTTCTATTTTTTCTTCAATTTTAAGTTAGTTTTCTATAGTTCTCTTTTTCTTATAATAAATTGCAATAAATAACGATTAATTATGTAAAATTTTGTTAAATTACAGTAAATAACGATAATTTATATTAAATGATGTAAGAAGTAACAATGAGTTACGACAAGTAACGATTAGTTACAGAAAATTGGTGTAAACAACGATAAATTACGTAAAAATTTGATAAATAACAAAAAATTATGTTAATTGGGTGATTGATAACGATAAATTTTGCGAAAAATAACGATAAATTACGCCAAATTATGATGAGTAATAGCAGTCAATTTCGAAAAATTGCGATTAAAATAGAGAAATTACAGTAAATATAACGATAAATTATGTCAAATTACGCGATGAATAACGATAATTTGCGCTATAAATTAATCTAAAATTTGGGATAAATTACGGTAAATAATGAGAAATTACGTGATAAATTATACGATATAAATTACAATAAATAAACGATAAATTCTGTTAGATTACAATATATAACGATAAATTATTACATAATAAATTAGGTAAATTTACGTTAAATTGCTATAAATAACGATAAATTTTACTAGATTACGATAAATACCAATAAATTACAATAAGTTTTGATAAATTACGTTAAATTACAATTAATTAACAATAAATTACATTGAAATGACGATAAATTTCACAACAAATTATGTTAAATTAAAAAATACAATATATTACTTAATAGATATCTAATGTTAAATTACGATAATTAATGATCAATTAGAATAAAATATAATAAATAACGATAAATTACTATAAATCACGAAATAAATTAGATGAAATTACGATAAATAACGGTCAATTATGTAAAATTGCTATAAATTACGTTAAATTACAATAAATAAGGAAGACTTACGTTATTTGATCATGTCATTAAATGCAAAAAATAATGATGAATTAGACATAAGTTATATTAAATAACGAAACAATAACAAAAAATAATGATAAATTACGTGAAATGACGATAAAAACAATCAGTTATTAGGGAAATTTACGATTAAAAATGATCAATACATAATTACAGTAAATAACGATAATTTACGGCGTACATTACTATAAATTTCGAATAAATAATGAGAAATTACATGATAGTAATAGAAATTACGATAAACTATGAGAGAAATTACTTTGAATTACAATAAATAATAGATTAGGCGATAAATTACGTAAAAGTATGCCAAACGACGATAAATTATGTTAAATTAGGCGATAAATGTAACAACAAATTCCGATAAATGAGATTAAATAACGATAAATTACGCTATAAATTACAAAAATAATGATAAAATGCGGTAAACTACGACAATTGAGAATTGAAAATCGCGTAAAAATACGGTAAATAACCACAAATAATCTTAAATTATAAATTAGATAACGTTACATTACGATAACTAGTAATAAATTGCGCGATAAATTACGATAAATTAAATACGGTAAAAATTACGGTAAATTACGAAATAAATTAGATGAAATTACGATAAGTGGAGTATATTACGTTAAATAACGATAAATTCTGTTAGATTACAATAAACAATGCTAAATTACACAATAAGTTCCGATAAATCACAATTAATTAATTTAAATTGTAGTAAATAACAATTAATTACAATAAATCACGAAGTTAATTAGGTGAAATTATGATAAATAACGGCCAATTATGTAACATTGCGATAAATAACGATAAATTTTGTTAAAGTACAATAAATAACGATAATTTATATGATAGAAATTAAATTAAACGAGAGATAACGAAAAATTACGGTAAATGACGATTAATTACAAATAATAATTGCGTGAAAATACGGCAAATAACGATAAATTATATCCAGAAAGAGATAATATAAAATATAATAGATAATGATAAATAACGATAAACAACGATAAATTACAATATAAATTACAAATAATAATGAGTAATCTTGCTTAAATTACAACAAATTATTTTAAATAAGATAATAGATAACGATAAATAACACTGTAAATTACGATAAATAATAATAAATTACGCAATAAGTTACGATAAATTAAATACGGTAAATTATAGTTAATTACGATAAACAATACAAAATTACATTAAAAAACAGTAAATAATGTTGAAGTATGCGATTAATAACGATAATTTACGCTATAAATTAGTATAAAATTTGGGATAAATTACGGTAAATAGTGAGAAATTACGTGATATTGCACGATAAAAATTACAATAAACTATGTGATAAATAACGATAAATTATTGCGCAATAAATTAAGTAAATTTACGATAAACAATTAATTGCGTTAAATTGTTATAAATAGCGATAAATTTTGTTACATTACGATAAATATCTCTAAATTCCGATAAATTATACGTTAAATTGCAATTAATTACGTTGTCAATTATTTGTTGTAAAAGGCAAATTTTGCTATAAATTACAAAAAAATTATGTGATAAATTACGACAAACAAAGATCAATTACGGAGAAATACAGTAATTAACGATTACGTAAAAAAATAACGATAAATTATGTTAAATAAGATAACGGATAACTGACCTTAAATAACAATAAATTATTTATTGTAAAGTACGATAAATAATCATAAATTACGTTAAATAACAGTACATAATGATAAATAAATTACGCGATTAATAACGATAAATTCCGATAGATAACTGCAAAATACGCGATAAATAACGATAATATTTAACGTTATAGCAATATTGTACTATATTATCTACCTAGTACATACTATTATCTACTAGTAATACTATATTATAATATCTAACGATAAATTATGTAAAAATTGGGTAATTAACCAAAATTATATTAAGTTAGCTGATAAATAACGACAAACTACGACCAGTAATGAGAAATTACGTTAAATTGTAAAAAATAACGATAAATAATAATATATAATGCTATACTTTTATTATAACATTTACGAAAAATTGCTTTTAAATGCGGTAAATAACGATAAATTAGGCGATAAATTATGTTAAATAAAATGTTTAATTTTGATAAATAAAGATAAATAAGTATCAATTACGATAAATTACAAATAATTACTATAAATAACGAAACAATTACGAAAATTTGCTATAAATTACGATAAGTTACGTAAAATAACGATAAAATCGATCAGTTAAAGAAATTTGCGATTAAAAATGATAAATTACATTAAATTATAGTAAACAACGATAATTTACGTCTTAAATTACTATAAATTTTAGGCTAAATTACAATAAATAATAATAAATTACATTGACAATGACAAATTCAATTACGATAAATTATATTAAATTAGGCGACAGCTAACGACAAATTACGTTAAATAACGAAAAATTTCACTATGAATTACAAAAAATAATGAATAATTATGCGATAAATTAAGACAAATGACGATCAATTACGGAGAAATACAGTAATTAACGATATTAACAATTACCTAAAAATATGGGAAATAACGATAAATTGTGTCAAATGGGATAATAGATAACGATAAATTACACTGTGAATTACAATAAATAATGTTTAATAACAGTACATAACGATAAATTACGTTAAATTCCGATAAATAACTACAAATTATGCAATAAATTACGATAATCGTAATTTATTAACGAAATTAGCGAAATTTTTAACGTAATTTGAAAAATTACGTTAAATTACAGTAAATAATGTGACACTTCTAAGGCCTGGCCAGTTCAAAAATGAGATTTTTGAATGATCGTCTAGTATGTTTGTTATTTGGACTCTACGTTGTGTTTTGTATTTATTTGTTCGTTGTTTAAGCACTGTGTAGCAAGGAAGAGTAAAACAGCTGAAATTGAATAAAGACATTTATTCAAAAATTATTACAAGTGTGTACTTGGTTAGCCTAAGATTAGGCAACCCGTTATACAATTCAAACCTTATTCGTAGTTATACAACCCAGAATACGTTGCATCCCTTGAAGGGTTACAACACCTATTCCGGTGTCAAAACCACTGCAGGCCAGAAAAGGGTTAAACCCTGAGTTAATTGCAGAGCTGATTAAACACCTCTGACTCAGAAAATTAATAGATAAGAGTGCGTAGAAGCCTCCCCAAAGAACCAACTACCGCGTACTCTCTTTCCCTAATATGTCCCATTTTCGGGAGTCTTTTTGTTTGTTAATAATTAGCTAGGCAGTCTTTATATCGCCATGTTTTAAGTGTGCCATAGTACTACACCCGGGCTGGCTTGGTCTTTTCCCGTGGTGGGGTAGTGGTCCTCGGCTTGGCCAGGAGAATAGTAAAGAGTTTGCAATTAAAGTGCAAGTAATGAGTCAGATGAGTGTAATCAACTATTAGTTAATTACAGCAAAAGGCCGTTAGTAGTTAGACACGTACAAATGATACGCGGAGCTAACTTAATCGGTAAAATAATAAAAATACAAGGATTGATAAATTAATAAATAAAAAGTTTGATTAAAACTCCCAGGGACTCCCCTGTGACTATAAGTTTTTAGATACAAGTATAATGTGATGAAATTTAGTCTTTACCCTTCTTGATACAGACCTGTGAAAATCTGGTCACCTTCTGGAGAAGATGGCGGTTCGTGAACCGCGAACGGGTGGTCCTCTGATCCCCCTGACATCGTGGATACCTGTCTTGAGAGAAATGTTAATTAAACTTGCAATTTACGCCAATTCGCGATCAGACCCGTCGAAGACTGGGAATCTGCAAACAGGTGTAGAATTGCTAAGTCAAGAATTCGCCTAAGGCGCGATCGACCCGTCGAAGACTAGGAAATCTGCACTTCAGGTGAATTTACAGTTCGAGCCCTCAGCGCGATCAACCCGTCGGAGACTAGGAAATCTGCACTTCAGACACGACTGTGTAATGAGTTCAAAAATTTAGCTAGTAGACAGTCTTTTGGTCAGCGATCTACCCGTCGAAGACTAGGAATCTGCTATTTCCAAAAAAATAAGCCGACTAGCTTGGTGAATGACAAAGCACTCTCTGAAGATAGCTTCTCTCGGGGTTCCTTTTATATCCAAATTTATAGTGACGTCAAAGGTGAGTACGTGACTTTTCTCAGGGGGTTGCTTGTGTGTTCCCTCAGTCTGGGAATTTTAATTAATTTGTAGCGATAAGCTTATGTTCTTTTGGCTTTTCTCTGGTTAGGAACTTAGTGATTTTCGACCAAAAAGCGTTTGTTTGGCGCTGTTACCGGTCTGTCATCACTCCCTTGATAAGAGAATTTCAGGCGCCAGCTTGGTCGAACCGCGACTCGTTTTCCCATCTAAAATCTTCGATTTTTAGATTAATTTAGCTAAAACATAATCGATTAACCGGCCACTGGAACAATTAGACAAATAATTATGTTAAACATCATGTTCCCATGATGTTGATCTTGATAAATAACTGACTTCGGGGTTGATTCGCTAAAAGAGAAACTGTAAAATCAAAAACAACAAATTACAATACTCGGGCCCGAGATAAATAAACAATTTGCAATTGTAAATATGTAGCCAGTCTTGCTGGACATCATCTCCTTCATGACCACCTGTTAAACAGACAATTAATAGTATTATTGTCTCTAAGAATGCGGAAAAATTACTAGGCTTATCAGATAACAGTTATACATATTAAATTTGCATAAAAACAATTACGAAATACAAAGTGCAAAAAAAAAATGTAGCACAATCCTAACTCATTTGTATATGCCATTACCAACCCTTTCCTGTAATAAAACGTTAAAATGATGTCACTGTATTGTTAGTTGCATATATTAAAAGGCCAGCCAGACCTGGATGGTCTCAATATTAAAGAGAAACTTGGGTAACAGTTTACTTTAGCTGACCACACTGAAAATGCATGAAAAAAATCGGGGTTTTCACTAAACTTACGTAGAATAATCCCTAGAACACGAATCCGGTGGCGGAGGTTTAGTTTTTATAATATTTTTTAAAAAAATCCATTTTTTAGTGAAAAACTTTTGACAGTTCCTGTAAACTTCAATACTACAGCCGCCCAGCTAGATGGGTCGGAATGCAATAACGTTAATAAAAATATCGCGTAATGAACAACCTTCGCTCTCTATACCTGCCAAAAACATCACCGATTTTAAGTCAATCCTCGGGCTAATGCTGCTGACCGCTTTTTTATAAGTCTTTATAATCTTTTTCGCGCGGTATCTTCTAGACCTATTATAAACATTCTCTAAGTAAGCCAATCCTTGGGGTGACGCTATTGACCGCTTTTTTTACATGTAATTTTTTCGCGTGGTAGAGGGCTTCGCCCTCTAAACCTATCAAAAACATCCTCGAAGTAATTCAATCCTCGGGCTGACGCTATTGACCGCCTCTTTTATAAGTTCCATTTTTCGGTAGTAGAGGGCTTCGCCCTCTATACCTATCAAAAACATCCTCGAAGTAAGCCAATCCTCGGGCTGACGCTATTGACCGCCTTTTTTATAAGTTCCATTTTTCGGTAGTAGAGGGCTTCGCCCTCTATACCTGCCAGAAACATTCTCGATTACATGCCAGTCAATTGTCGGGCTAATACTGCTGACCGCCTTTTTATTAAATTTTATTTTATTCAGTTTATATTTAGGTTTAGGTATAACATTCGCTTTTATTTATTTATAAGGTATTTGACAAAAGTTGAGCGTAAAGTTTGTTCACTTATCAAAAAACCATCACCTGTTGATTTAAGTTGGTAATTCATAAAATTTCGAAATTTGGTAATTTAACATTATGAGGTTGGTCACCACGACTGAGGGAAAGCAAAACCAATGGAACAAAGCGTCCGTGCGCGTTTAATTGTTTAATTGGTCGAGTTGTAATTGTTGTAAATCCTTCTATGTCAAAGTCGTTTGCCCGCTTGTTTTTAGTTTTAGGTTATGTTTTTTCCGAATTTTATTAAAGGCATTGGGGCACATTGGACTGTTTAAAGAGGACAAGGGGTGTTTTAATAGTTAAAAACATATTTCATAATGCACTTTGGCAGGCCACACATTTTAATTTATTTATGATATAATCTAACATAAAATATGCCTCGATGACAAATGTCAATTTTTTCACCCCATGTAAAAAATGTGCAATGTTGCCGGTTGTATTTTATGCGAAATTGCGACGTTGGTGGTTTTTTGATAAGTGAACAAACTTTAATAGTGTTTCTAAAGCATCTATGGTAGCTGGGCCGCTGTAGTTTTGAAGTTTACAGGAACTGTCAAAATATATTTGTCTTGAATATTTTGTCGATTGTGTGTTTGTAAATTATAATTGACAGTTGACATTTACTAGTGTTTTAAAATAAATGCAAAAAAAGTAATTAAGATTGATTTAGTTATTTAAAAAATTGGTAACAGTTTACTATAGCGAGAATCTTTAATATACGTTACTTATTCATGTGTAACCCATCAAATGAAAGGTAATTGCGTCTACAATGTGAATCTGGTGGCAAAACAGTAAAATTTTTAAACACTTTTGAAAAAAATCAATTTTATTACACTATACACTTTTTCTCACTTTTCTGTAAGCTGTCAAAAAATGACATTTGTTACCACAGAATTGAACAAAATAGATAGAAATTGGTAAAATTTTATTTATGGTTTTCCCGATTTACAAAAATTTGGTTTAAAAATTTTTCTTTAAAAAACTTTCACTACTTTGTTCAAACACCAAATTTTTTAATTGAAAAAAGTGAAAAACATACTTTATAGATTTTATTTTTAACTGTTACACTCTGTCACCACATCTAATCTCTTTTTTGTGTAGTATAGATCTACTGTGGTTTAAATTACATAATAACGAAAACATTATTTCGATTAAATAATTGTCCGAAGATTTTTAAATCGACTTACGAAATTTTAAAACTATGTAGTAAGTTTAATGGCTCCGGAATAAAATAGCGCTGGTAAAAGTGACGCGTAATGAAATAGTTTTGTCATCTATACCTGCAAAAAACATCCTCGAAGTAAGTCAACTCTCGGGCTGACGCTATTGACCACCTTTGTTATAAGTACATTTTTTGCGTGGTAGACGGCTTCGCCCTCTAGACCTATCGAAAACATCCTCGAAGTAAGTCAATGCTCGGGCTGACGCTATTCACCGTCTTTTTTATATGTATCTTTTTCGCGTGGTAGAGGGCTTCGCCCTCTAGACTTATCAAAAACATCCTCGAAATAAGTCAATCTTCGGGCTGACGCCATTGACCACCTTTTTCATAAATACCTTTTTCGCGTGATAGAGGTCTTCGCCCTCTAGACCTATCAAAAACATCCTCGAAGTAAGTCAATCCTCGGGCTGACGCTATTGACCGCCTTTTTTATAAGTACCTTTTCCGCGTGGTAGAGGCCTAGACCTATCAAAAACATCCTCGAACTAAGTTAATCCTCGGGCTGACGCTATTGACCACTTTTTTTATAAGTACCTTTTTCAAAAATGAAAAAAAGGAATTACATATATCGTTATTAGCATAAAAGCAAATCAATTTAAAGTTAAAAACTTTTTTTTTAAATGTTGAAATACCAAATAAAAAATGGTTGGAAAGAGCAATCTAATTTTATTTACTTCTTTGGGATCTGAGCGAGCGGGATGTTGTGATTTGTTAGCATTCGTGATTAATCGTGATAATTCGTTAATTGCCAGATTTTAAAGTTAGAAGGTTATGTTAACTAAATTGAATGAAAAATAGGTTTAACGAAAATCAATTTTATTATTACTATGTGAAAATGGAATTATTACACAACAGAGTCAAACAGTACAACACAAATTATGTGTGGCACCCTTTAAATGACGGTTTAATGCAAGATTGTTGTGGTTCAGGAAAGGCAGGTTTGTTGTTCTTATGCTTTAATTTGAATAGTTTTTTAATTTTTGCCACCAGAACCGTAATCTGCAAGTAATTTGCTTTAATTTGATGTATAACACATTTAAAAACAATCATTTTTAACGATTCTCGCTATAGTAAACAATTACCAAAAAATTGTGAAAGAGGATGAAAACGTAAAAAAATAACGAGATATGTACATCACTTTCAATTTGCAATTTTTTTTCGTTGTAAAAACCGAACAATTTTTTCACCAAAAAAAGGACTTTTTTTAAAAAATATTTAAAAAATCAAACCTCCGCCACCGGATTCGTGTTCTAGGGATCAATTTACGTAAGTTTAGCGAAAACCCCGATTTTTTTCATGCATTTTTAGTGTGGTCAGCTAAAGTAAACTATAACCGAAACTTGTTTAATTTCCATTTTCAGTTAATAAAAATGGAATCATCAGGAGATTTAGACTCTTATTTGGTAATTACAATTAAGGTTTAAATATGAAACATAACAATTATTTCAGATTCGTAATAAAAAAAGATGGCCTTTAGTCCAGGCAGTTGCAAAAAATAATGTAGAACTCCTCAAGGATTTACTTGACTCTCCAAAATTGTACAATACTCCAGACAGGGATGGTTTTAATTTGTTACAAAATGCAATTGTTAACGACAGGTAAAGAAACTCTAATATTTCGATTAAATATTAATTTTATTCAATTTTTTAGCAAAGAAGTATTTGATTATTTATTGTCTCTCCCAGATTATCCTTTAGAATTTGAAAATCTAAGAGATAAAACTGCTTTGGAGGAGGTGTTTTCTTACCATTGGTATTCGAGAGGAAACTATCAAGAACATTTTGCTTGTGAATTAATTAAAAGAGGGGCATGTGTAGATAGAATATTTGATTTACGTGTTGGTTTTGATAAAGATGATACACTTTTACATGCTGCTTGTATTAAAGGTTTTGTAAAGGCTTCAATATTGCTAATTGAAAAAGGAATTGACGTAAATGCACTTGGTTGCAACAATTATACACCACTACAAAAGATTTGTAGTCAAACGCATTGGTCGACATTTGACATTAAACACACTGAAATAATTCTTATGTTATTAGAATTTGGTGCAGATCCTTTAGTTATAGATGAAGATGGTTATACTCTTTTTGAATATTCTGTAGAACATGGACTACCAAATGAAATACAAGAAGCTTCGTTTTATTATACTTTTGATGAATTTTCATTTTTTAAGATTCATTTACACATATTAAGACTTGCTGCATACAACTCATCTCTATTTTACGAAATAATAAAACAGCAATTTGAAAAAATAATAGTAGATACAAATGTATTAACAGTTGAGTACTTTTTTAATGTATTAGAGTGTATAGATTTAACTAATTTAAAAATATTAATTACAAAGTATGAAACATCTTTTCAAATTTTCTTTGCACAGGTTTTTGGAGATATATTTGAAGTTAGAATTGACAGGGTGTTTATCGAGAAATTAAATATTTTAATTGAAAGTAGCTCAAAAGACCAAATTATAAATAATCTTGTTCCTTTGGTATTTCCTAATTTTTTTTACAAAGATTTTAGTCATGAATCTTCAGATTTATCTGAATCTGAGCTAACTGAATACATCTGTTTTTTGTTAAGTTATGGAATGGAAGTGGATGAAGATTGTCTTCATAGTATTTATGAAAGATTTGGATATTGTGATTTATTTAAAATTCTGTTACGCATGGATATTAAAAAAGGAACCTATGATTCTTTTTGTATTTTGCCAAATTTATTAATTAATGTTAATAAAACACTTGAATACATTCTTAAATATTACGAAAATATGCCGTCTGATCAACTCAAAGAACTCATGAGTTATTTTGTTCACCCTAAATTACACTCTATGTATAGACAAGCAGTTCCTGAAGGAAGTATTAACGTTCCTAATGTACCTTCTCTTCTTGAATTATCTAGAAATGTGTTTAGAAGTTATTTTATTGAAAAATTCAAAATTAAGTCTTCTAGAACATTCTATACGCTTTTAAATTGTTTAAAGATAAGTCCTGTCCACAAAAGAATGATTACATATGAAACAAAATTGTATTCACCATAAACTATTTTTATATTTTTGTAATAAATTATTCTTTTTAATAAGTGTTTTGATTTTCAAGACTTGAACTTACAAGATTCCAACTGTTACCCCTCATACTATTTTTAATCTACATTTTGGATATTTCTTTGTGGGAGTTTGCAATACTACGAAACTTCCAGTTATGTTGGCAAACCTGTTTTGTCCTCTTCAAGCCTCATAAAATTTAGTTTCAACTCTCTAAATGTTATTTTATAAAAGTTAATTTAATTTTCTTCACTTCTTTTTTTTTTCAAATTTTCTGACAAAATCAGTAACCTCAACGCTTTCTGTTTTTTTTTCAATCTTAATTTAGTTTTCTATAGTTCTCTTATTCTTATAATAAATTGCAATAAATAACGATAAATTACGAAATAAATTAGGTGAAATTACGATAAATAACAATCAATTATGTAAAATTTTGTTAAATTACAGTAAATAACGATAATTTATATTAAATGATGTAAGAAGTAACAATGAGTTACGACAAGTAACGATTAGTTACAGAAAATTGGTGTAAACAACGATAAATTACGTAAAAATTTGATAAATAACAAAAAATTATGTTAATTGGGTGATTGATAACGATAAATTTTGCGAAAAATAACGATAAATTACGCCAAATTATGATGAGTAATAGCAGTCAATTTCGAAAAATTGCGATTAAAATAGAGAAATTACAGTAAATATAACGATAAATTATGTCAAATTACGCGATGAATAACGATAAATTAATCTAAAATTTGGGATAAATTACGGTAAATAATGAGAAATTACGTGATAAATTATACGATATAAATTACAATAAATAAACGATAAATTCTGTTAGATTACAATATATAACGATAAATTATTACATAATAAATTAGGTAAATTTACGTTAAATTGCTATAAATAACGATAAATTTTATTGGATTACGATAAATATCGTTAAATTAGTATAGGTTTTGATAAATTACGTTAAATTACAATTAATTAACAATAAATTACATTGAAATAACGATAAATTTCACAACAAATTATGTTAAAATAAAATATACAATATATTACTTAATACCTAGATATCTAATGTTAATTACGATAATTAAACATAAATAACGATAAATTACTATAAATCATGAAATAAATTAGATGAAATTACGATAAATAACGGTCAATTATGTAAAATTGCTATAAATTACGTTAAATTACAATAAATAAGGAAGACTTACGTTATTTGATCATGTCATTAAATGCAAAAAATAATGATGAATTAGACATAAGTTATATTAAATAACGAAACAATAACAAAAAATAATGATAAATTACGTGAAATGACGATAAAAACAATCAGTTATTAGGAAAATTTGCGATTAAAAATGATCAATACATAATTACAGTAAATAACGATAATTTACGGCTTACATTACTATAAATTTCGAATAAATAATGAGAAATTACATGATAGTAATAGAAATTAAGAGAAATTACTTTGAATTACAATAAATAATAGATTAGGCGATAAATTACGTAAAAGTATGCAAAAACGACGATAAATTATGTTCAATTAAGCGATAAATGTAACAACAAATTCCGATAAATGAGATTAAATAACGATAAATTACGTTACAAATTACAAAAAATAATGATAAATTGCGGTAAACTACGACAATTTTGAGAATTGAAAATTACGTAAAAAGACGGTAAATAATCACAAATAAACTTAAATTATAAATTAAATAACGTTACATTACGATAACTAGTAATAAATTGCGCGATAAATTACGATAAATTAAATACGGTAAAAATTACGGTAAATTACGAAATAAATTAGATGAAATTACGATAAGTGGAGTATATTACGTTAAATAACGATAAATTCTGTTAGATTACAATAAACAATGCTAAATTACACAATAAGTTCCGATAAATCACAATTAATTAATTTAAATTGTAATAAATAACAATTAATTACAATAAATCACGAAGTTAATTAGGTGAAATTATGATAAATAACAGCCAATTATGTAACATTGCGATAAATAACGATAAATTTTGTTAAAGTTCAATAAATGACGATTAATTACGGAGAAATACTATAATTCGATACTAATAATTGCGTGAAAATACGGCAAATAACGATAAATTATATCCAGTAAGAGATAATATAAAATATAGTAGATAATGATAAATGACGTTAAACAACGAAAAATTACGCCAAATTATGATGAGTAACAGTCAATTACAAAAAATTGCGATTAAACTTCCTGCATATTTCGGTTTTTGCAAAATTAATAATTAATATGTAAGAATGTTAAGCCAAACTTGCAAAATTTGTTGTTTTGACCTGTTCATCTACCTGAGTTTCTAATTCTTTTAGGGGTAATTTAAATAAATAGGCAGGTATAGGATTTATTTATTATTTTAAAGTTTTTGTTTTAACAGAAGTTTACTTTGTAATTTACTGACATTTACAGAGTCTATTTCGTTGGCCTTTTAATATATGTAATCAATATTATGGCGATAATTTATTTACAGAAAAGTGTTATCATTATCAATGGCACATACGATAGAGAAATTTAAGCAATAAGTTCCTAAAAATTGTGTTTAAAATGTGTAAAATGCGCTAGTTATTTAAGGGTTACGAATAACAGAGTTTGGTAACAATAATTTTTACCAATTTGAGAATTTTTTCGGCTGTTTTTACAATATTTAGGGTACATTTTTGACTATTTTACAGTTTTTTTATTACAATCTTTTTGTTTTTAACTGTTTCTTGTCAATGTTTACTGTTACCACCATCGTAAACCGATTTTTATTTAATTAGGTTTTCACAAATTCTCTGTGATGCCTGAATTAACAATCGTCATCAAATCGGTAATTTTTTTCAACAGAATTCCACAACATTTCATCTCTAAAAGTCGCCTTCTTTGCTAACTTTCATGCGAGGTCACCCCTCGACCGGATGTTTACATCCCAATTTTCATCAAGTTTCTACCTGACTTTCATCAAACAAAAGAAAGGGAGAAATTTCGGCTTCTGTGCTCACTTGCACAGGTATCCACGTATAGAACCACACATCGAAAAGCTCTTTTTAATCCGAGTCTTTTCGTATAAATTTCATCTCGTAATTCCTACGGCAACCCTATCAAAAACCGCAATTAATTAACCAATTAACTCATCTCACGCATTTCTCGATAATTAGAACCGCGATATGCTCAATCTCGCTCTCATTTCGTCGGGTAAGCTTCTCGCGACCTTCCTCGCATCGCGCAGCCCTCTCGCATGTTGCGGACTAATTATTAAACCGTTAATTGTGTTAATTAAGCCTCATTTGTTCATATCTCATGAACGGGTTGTCGTAAATTTATGATTCAAACGCTGTTCAACTCTTTTTTCAATTCCGCTCCTCCCACGCTTTATCTCATCCTCGCGATCTTTGCCGAACCTTTCAAAGGTGGCAAAATTCTCGCTTTAACCACCGTTTCGGCTCTTCGGCAGTCAGTCGTGAGTCGGCAGTCGATTGCAAGTTCATGAAGATAACGCACGTCTTCATCTGTGCTTTCTTCACTCGCACACTTCGCTTTCTCTCACTCTGTTCGTGCGCGAGCCACCTTGCGGAGCAACAGCGCGTTACTCACTCGCATCACAGCGCCATCTCTCTCTCAACCCATTTAACCCTTTTTGTAACTCGTTCGCCTGACAGTGCCGTCTCAAATTTAAATACCTGTGTTTTATTTTCTTCGTTTTAACAATTTAATTAGTCTCCCTTTAATTAAATTGAATTCTGTTTCCTAAATTTTTTTAATTAAATTACTACTTCCATTCCTTATTCACCACATTGTACCGATAGCCGGGTTGGTGACATTACAATTTTTCTGTGTGGATTTCCTACGTTTTTTATAATTACTATTTTGTTAATTTATAATTTTTTTTGTTTTCGACTGTAATGATTTTTAAAAATTTGATTGTTTTTCAGTTTCATGTTTGAACAGGATTTTTTGAAATCTTTGTCAATTTTTTTTAACATTCTTTTGTAAATGTTTGCCAGTTTATGACGTTTTTAATTGTTTTTTGTCATTTTACCAGTTTTTTTAATATTTATGCAGTTTTGCATTTTGATAATTTTTATAAATATTTAACTAATTTTTGTAAATTTTTTGCAATATTGTGAATTTTTGTAATTTTTGGTCAGTTTAAAACAGTTATTGACAATTTTTGATTTTTTGGCTGGTTTTTTAACATTTTTTGAGTAGATTTTTGTCAGTTTATAATTATTTATAATTCAGCTGGTTTTTCTGTTGAACATTTTTTAACTTTTTGATAGATTTTCATGAATATTTTTAAATTTTTGTTGTTTTTTAAAAGCTTGTTTAAAGTATTTTTATATTTTTAAACATTTTTTACGTTTACATTTCTATTTATTGTTGTTTTTTGATAGTTTTTTTGGCGGGTTTTTCTCATTATTACTAAATCTTCTAGATGTTTTTAAAACTTTTATTTAATAAGGTGTTTTTTATGGCGTTTTTATAAATTTTTTTTTTTTAATTGACTGTCAACTTTTTACAATTTTGAAAATTTTTATTTTTAAGGAGATTGTTTTTTACAATTTTTACTAGTTTTTTATATTAACGTTTTATATAGTTTTTGGTTAGTTTATAACAATTATTGACAATTTTAAAATGGTTTTGATTAGGAGATTGTTTAAACAATTTTTGCGATTTAAATATAAACGTGTTAAACTATTGATTTTTTATAAAATGTGAAATATTATCTATTTATCAGAAATAATTTAAAAATTTTGTGTTGTAGAATTTAAAACAAATTAATATTTTTTACTTTATTATTGTAGTTGTTTTTAAAATAAAATATGTTTTGGGGAAATTTATTTTCTATTTAGGGAATTTTGACATATCATTATCGCCGATGGGTTGGCGACGCCAGCGACAGGTCTTTTGGTCTTTACGGCTTTTACTTTTACCACGTGAGTGTAATAATTCTGTTTTTTATTATCAAAAAGTTAGACGAATTTTTGGAATTATTGAAGGTAAGAATTTAAAAAAAAAACATTAATATTAAAAAGAAACTTGTTTAATTTACATTTTCAGTTAATAAAAATGGAATCATCAGGAGATTTAGAGCCTCATTTGGTAATTACAATTAATTTTTAAATATGAAACATAACCTCACAATTATTTCAGACTAGTGAAAAAAGATGGAGTTTATACCGTGCAGTTAAAGAAAATAATGTAGAACTCCTCAAGGATTTACTTGACTCTCCAAAATTGTACAGTACTCCAGACAGTGAAGGTTGTAGTTTATTACAAATGGCGATTTCTTACAATAGGTAAATAAATTCAAATTTGATCAAATATTAATTTTATTCAATTTTTTAGCAAAGAAGTATTTGATTATTTGTTATCTCTCCCAGATTATCCTTTAGATTTTGAAAATCAAAGAGGTAAAACTGCTTTGGAGGAGGTGTTTTCTTACGATAGGTTTTCGGGAATAAACTATCAAGAATATTTTGCTTGTGAATTAATTAAAAGAGGTGCATGTATAGATAGAATACTTGATTTAGGTGTTTTTTTTCGTAAAGGTGATACACTTTTACATCATGCGTGTATTGAAGGTTTTGTAAAGGCTTCTGTATTACTAATTGAAAAAGGAATTGACGTAAATGCTTGTGGTTACAACAATTATACACCACTACAAAAGATGTTTAGCTGGAATTTTAGAAAAGTGTATTGTGTTTCATTTAACGTTAAATACACTGAAATAATTCTTATGTTATTAGAATTTGGTGCAGATACTTCAGTTAGAGATGAGAATGGTTATACTCTTTTTGAATATTCTGTAGAATGTGGACTACCAAATGAAGTACAAGAAGCTTTGTTTTATTATACTTTTGATGAATTTTCATTTTTTAAGATTCATTTACACATATTATTAAGACTTGCTGCATACAACTCATCTCTATTTTACGAAATAGTAAAACAGCAATTTGAAAAAATAATAGTAGATACAAATGTATTAACAGTCAAGTACTTTTTTAATGTATTAGAGTGTATAGATTTAACTAATTTAAAAATATTAATTACAAAGTATGAAACATCTTTTCAAATTTTCTTTGCACAGGTTTTTAGAGATATATTTGAAGTTAGAATTGACAGGGTGTTTATCGAGAAATTAAATATTTTAATTGAAAGTAGCTTAAAAGACCAAATTATAAATAATCTTGTTCCTTTGGTATTACCTAATTTTTTTTACAAAAATTTTAGTCATGAATCTTCAGATTCATCTGAATCTGAGCTAACTGAATACATCTGTTTTTTGTTAAGTTATGGAATGGAAGTGGATGAAGATTGTCTTCATAGTATTTATGAAAGATTTGGGTATTGTGATTTATTTAAAATTTTGTTACACATGGATATTAGAAAAACCTATGATTCCTTTTGTATTTTGCCAAATTTATTAATTGATGTTAATCAAACTCTTGAAGACATTCTTAAAAATTACGGAAATATGTCGTCTAATCGACTCAAAGAACTCATGAGTTATTTTGTTCATCCTAAATTACACTCTATGTATAGACAAGCAGTTCCTGAAGGAAGTATTAACGTTCCTAATGTACCTTCTCTTCTTGAATTATCTAGAAATGTGTTTAGAAGTTATTTTATTGAAAAATTCAAAATTAAGTCTTCTAGAAAATTTTATACGCTTTTAAATTGTTTAAAAATAAGTCCTGTCCATAAAAGAATGATTACATATGAAACAAAATTGTATTCACCATAAACTATTTTTATATTTTTGTAATAAATTATTCTTTTTAATAAGTGTTTTGATTTTCAAGACTTGAACTTACAAGATTCCAACTGTTACCCCTCATACTATTTTTAATCTACATTTTGGATATTTCTTTGTGGGAGTTTGCAACACTACGAAACATTCATTTATGTTGGCAAACCTGTTGTGTCCTCTTCAAGCCTCATAAAATTTAGTTTCAACTCTCTAAATGTTATTTTATAAAAGTTAATTTAATTTTCTTCACTTCTTCATTTTCTTTTCATTCAATTTTTTTTTTCAAATTTTCTGACAATCTCTGTAACCTCAACGCTTTCTATTTTTTCTTCAATTTTAATTTAGTTTTCTATAGTTCTCGTTTTCTTATAATAAATTACAATAAATAAACGATAAATTACAATAAGTTTTGATAAATTACGTTAAATTGCAATTAATTAACAATAAATTACATTGAAATAACGATAAATTTCACAACAAATTATGTTAAATTAAAAAATACAATATATTACTTAATAGGTAATGTTAAATGTTAATAACAAAAATTTTGTGTTGTTAAAGTAGGTAAAAAAAATATATTTTATTGATTTGTGGTTGTAGTTTTTTTTTTTTTTTTTAATAAAGAATCTTTTGGGGGAATTTATCTTGGACTTAGTGAATTTTGAGACATAATGGGTTGGCAACGCCAGTGACAGGTTTTTAACCACGTGATAGTCGATTTCAAATTTCAATATCAAAGGCGGAGGCGTGTTGATTCTGACTGATTCTGACACCAGTAGCGTAACATGAAGGCGTCAATTAACAATATTTCATCAATTATCCAATAAACAAAACGAAACAACTCTAATAACTAAACTAAAACAAGTTCTAAATTTTAGAAGAGCGCTTAAACACAAGATACACAAAATGTAACCTGATATTACTGAGCAGAGTTATTTAGTAATAGTATGACAGTTCACGAGCCGACTCTGTTAAACATGGCTTCCCCTTGTAATGGAATGGACTCGTCCAATAAAGAAAACTGGGGCTGATCCGCCATTGTCTTTTTCAAATTTGATGTCGACCTAAACGCATTTTGTCGATTTTTGAAGATAAAAATTAAAAAAAAAAACATTAATATTAAGAAAAAACTTGTTTAAACATTTGAGTTCAGTAATGGCATCATCTGGAAATTTGTCATTGGTAACTAAAATAAAGACTTCAATGTTACTAATTGAAAAAGGAATTGATGTTAATGTCTGTAGATTTAGAGAATACGAAAATTATACACCACTACAAATGATGTGTATAGATCATCGTTGGAATTGCACTGAAATTATTCTTATGTTGTTAGAATTTGGTGCAGATCCTTCTGTTAGAGATTACAATGGATATACTCCTTTTGAAAATTCTGTAAGATATAGTTATCCGAATGAAACGCAAGAGGCTTTGTTTTATTACACTTATGATGAATTTTCATTATTAGAAATACATTTTGATATATTATTTAAACTTGCTGCAAGAAACTCATCTTTATTTTACGAAATAATTAAACTCCAATTTAAAATAATAGAAGAAACAAATGAATCAACATATATTTCTTTTTTTAATGAGTTAAAGTATATAGAATTAACTAATTTAAAAACATTAATTACAAAGTTTGAAACATCTTATCAATTTTTTTTTGCACAGGTTTTTGCAAATACATTTGATATTTGTATTGACAGAGTGTTTATTGAGAAATTAAATATTTTAATTGAAAGTGGCTTAAAAGATCAAATTATAAATAATTTTTTACCTTTGTTACGCCGAAGACTTCATAACGATATTCGTATCCACCCAGATTATTCTGTGCTAACTGAATACATCTGTTTTTTGTTAAGTTATGGAATGGAACTGGATGAAGATTGTCTTTGTAATATTTATAAACAATTTGGATATTGTGATTTATTTAAAATTCTGTTACACATGGATATTAAAAAAGAAACCTATGATTCTTCTTGTATTTTGCCAAATTTATTAATTAATGTTAATCAAACTCTTGAAGACATTCTTAAAAATAACGAAAATATGTTGTATTATCAACTTGAAGAACTCATGAGTTATTTTGTTCACCCTAAATTACACTCTATGTACAGAGAAGAAATGCCTGGAAGAAGAATCAATGTTCCTCAAGTACCTTCTCTTCTTGAATTATCGAGAAATGTGTTTAGAAGTTATTTTATTAATAAATTCGAAATTAAGTCTTCTAGAACATTCTATACGCTTTTAAATTGTTTAAAAATAAGTCCTGTCCACAAAAGAATGATTACATATGAAACAAAATTGTATTCACTATAAACTATTTTTATATTTTTGTAATAAATCATTTTTTGAAATAAGTGTTTTGCTTTTCTAGATTTGAACTCATAAGACTCCAACTGTTACCACTACTCTCCTATTTTTAATCTACATTTCTGGAATATTTGACATTTTGGATATTTACTTAGTTTGCAATCATTAGGAAACATTCATTTATGTTGGCAAACCTGTTTTGTTCTCTTCAAGCAAGGTGAATGGACTGTAATAATGTGGCCGCCAAATCCATTTAGCCAATCAACATAAGGTTGTAATTATAGCGCTATCTTTATCATGCTTCTCATTCTAATCCTTACAGTTTATAAGGTACGTTTATAACGTTCAATATTTAAAGATAAAACAGTTTTGTAAGTGCATTCTTCAATTATTGTTTGATGTTTCGTTTTCTGTTAGGTACTCCTAATTAATAAATAAAAAATCGAAAAAAAATGTTGATTTTTTAAATTTATTTTGAAAATGTTGCAAAATAATGTTTAAATTCGCGAACTAAATGAATGCTATAAAAGAATAAAACTGACCTGGAAGAAAGGAAGGCGTTATTGATGCACACTCTGGATGGTGTGGAGTAGGTAATTTCAAAAACGTCATCTAAAACTAAAAAACAGATTAAAAAATTACAAAACAACAAATCTCTAATTCCAGTGAATAACTTCAGTAGTTACTCTCAACAAAATTTTATCAAGATTGTTTTAAAAAATTTGATTTTACACAACTATTAAAACGTTAAAACTTAAAAATTGTTTTTACAAGTTATTTCCTCTAATCTAATAATCTGAAAGAGAATAAATCGTTTGAAGAACAGAGATAAATAATTTTATAACAAAATAATATTACAATAATCAAGTCTTAATTTAAAGCAACTGATATGTGGTCAATCCTTCCTTCTGCTTATTTCGGACCTACTTTTAATCCAGATATCCAGATGTTCTTAAAACCTACCACCCAAACTCTAATAAAAAATTACTTTAAACCGTTTATTTATTTTTTATAAAAGCTTCTGTTCAAGAGCTGGCGCTCGACTGGTTCAAACAATGGAAAATATCGATAAATATGCAAAAGACAATAACAAAAAATGTCTATTATATCATCGAATGTCGAACCCTCTTTGTGTCTTTCAGTAATAAATCATCGTATTATATAAGCAGTTAGTTCAAATAATAAGTCAATAATGTATTTAAATATTTAAGAATTTAAACAAAATGTTTTCAGTTTATATTTAATCACGAAAATAGCGCCGAAAAGACAATAATTAATTTTATTTAAACAAATAAGACTAAACATTGTTTTAAATCGCTACATTATTACTAATTAAAAGGTGAGGTCAAAAATCTTTTGTCAACATTTTACACAATCACAAAAAAAAACTGTTTACATTTTCTAAAGCTTATTTAGTTTATATATAGGGTGTCTCAATTTTATTTCTATTGCAAGCCTCTTTTCACCCTATTTTTAATCGGAAAAATAATGAAAAAAATAGGGTGACCTTTGACAAGAGTCTACTTCAATTGTGCCTAGTTATTTTTATAATTTCGAATTATTTTGTGTAAATATCGAGACATTTTACAAAAATTAATAGAAGAATAAATAATTAGAAAATAATCTTTAATTTATTTTTTGAATATAATCGAATTTTGCAAATATAAATTGAGATTAGCGTGTCTCCTACACTAAAACTACCCTTCAAGGTGCCTGAATTGTATAATAAACAAACTGCAATCATTAATGTAGTTATACATTAATGCCCTAAATTAATTAAGAATTTCTAAGCGAAATATGCAATAATAACTTAGGTACCTGAACTATATCCAAATTTATTAAAAACTAATTAATTCTCAAATTAATAATTACTTAAAATTAATTATAAGTAGCTAGTTTAAAATTAACATAAATCACAAAGATCACAAGCAAACTTTCTCTCTTAATTTTTCCTCTGGTAAGTGCTTCGCTCCGCCATTTTCTAACACTAAACAGTTGGGAATTACCACTTTCTGTAAAAGGGTGGAAAATATAACTTACCCAAGACATTCTTTACTCTTCTCTTAAAGAATACAAATAACAAAAATTTGGTGGTGAAATTGAAGAATTTTAGAAACAAGAAATAAAAAGGTCAAAACCGTTATTACAAAGAGTTTTATTTAAGTTATTCGAATGGGAATACATGTTTTACGGTGTACTGTATTTACCGACTGAATTAGCAGTAGCGTAATTTCTAGGTTACCACAGCTTTATTTTTAAGACGATCTCTTGAAATTCTGTCCAGAACAAACAGAAATTTCGGTCGAGAATGTCTACTTTTCCGCTCTAGGTTTAACAATGTTGTGTTTCTTACGAGTCTTTTCTTTTTATTGGTTTAATTTCTAAACATCTCTTATAGGAATGAAAATTAGAATTGCTTGTTCTTCTCTAATTTATCGCTCAAGTCTCAAAATAAATAACTTTTGATAAATACAAAATTCGACAGATTCCTATATGATTAGAGGAATGAACTTATGTGATTGTTGCAAAATATTGTGAATTGTTTATTTAAATTTAAGCGCGTTTTTTCGTTCTTTCAGTAGCCCAAGTAGGGCGCCACTAACAGTCGTGTTGCCAACCCCCAATATGGGGATTTTCACTTTTTGAGTGTATGTATCTAGGTGGTATTACTGGTATTTAACCACGTGTCACGTGATCGTAAAAACTGAAAATCGTTTTTCATTAACAAAAAGTTAAATGCAATTTGTCGCTTTTTGAAGGTGAAAATTAAAAAAAACCGTTAATATTAACAAGACACTTATTTAATCCACATTTCAGTTGAATAATGGCATCACCCGATTTTCCTTTGGTAATTAAAATCAAAGTTTAAACATGAAACATAACCTCACAATTTATTTCAGATTAGTGAAAAAGAAAGGCGTTTAATTCAGGCAATATACGAAAATAATGTAGAGTTACTCAAGGTATTGCTTGACTCTTCAAAATGGTATAACACCACAGACGATGGTTATAATTTGTTGCAAATTGCGATTCTTAATGAAAGGTAAAGAAACTCTTATTTTATTAAATATTTATCTTATTTATTTTTTTAGGAAAGAAGTGTTTGATTATTTATTATCTCTCCCAGATTATCCTTTAGAATTCAAAAATTCAGAAGATACAACTGCTGCGGAAATGGTACTTGACTGCTTTTGTAATCGCATTTGTGAATGTTTTTGGATGGAAAAGTACGAATATTTTGCTTGTGAATTAATTAAAAAGGGGGCACGTATAGATAAAAAATCTAGAAGATTTTCTACTGGAGGCAATACACTTTTACATTCTGCTTGTAAAAAAGGTTTTGTAAAGGCTTCAATTTTACTAATTGAAAGAGGAATTGATGTTAATGCCTGTGGTTACGATAATTATACACCACTGCAACAGATTTGTGAATATTATTACATTGATCCTTATAAAAATGTAAAAGGTCATGAAATTATTTTTATGTTATTGGAGTTTGGTGCAGATACTTCAGTTAGAGATGTTGCGGGATATAATCCTTTTGAAAATTCTGTAAGTCTGAGGCTACCAAGTGAAGTACAAGAGGCTTTGTTTTATTACACTTATGATGAATTTTCATTCTCAGAAATTCATTTTGATATATTATTTATACTTGCTATAAAAAACTCACCTTTATTATACGAAATAATAAAACAAAAAATTCAAATAATTGTAGAAAATGACTCAACAATTGAATCCTGTGTCATGTTATTAAAACTTTTAAAATTAACTGATTTAAAACTACTAATTAAAAATTTTGAAACATCATTGAGGATCTTCTTTAAGCAGCTTTTTGAAAAAAAATTAAGTATTCGTATTGATACGTTTTCTATTGAGAAATTTAATCTTTTAATTAAAAGTAGCTTAAAAGACGAAATCATAAATGTTGTTATACCTTTGGTATCCTTGGATCTTTCTTACAGAATTACTAATTTTTTTTATGAATCTGAGCTAAGTGAATACATTTGTTTTTTGTTAAGTTATGGAATGGAGATAGATGAAGATTGTCTTTATAGTATTTATGAAAGATTTGGGTATTGTGATTTATTTAAAATTCTGTTACACATTGATATTAAAAAATCTAACTATTCTTCTTCTTTTTCTATTTTGCCAAGTTTATTAATAAATGTTACCGAAAATCTTGAAGATTTGCTTAAAAATACGGAAAATATACAGTCTGATCAACTCAAAAAACTTATGAGATATTTTGCTCATCCTAAATTATATTCTATGTATAAAATAGCAATTCCTGAAGGAAGTATCAATGTTCCTAATGTACCATCTCTTCTTGAATTATCTAGAAATCAGTTTAGGAGTTATTTTGTTAACAAATTCCATATCAAGACTTCCAATACATTTTATACGCTTTTAAATTGTTTAGAAATAAGTCCTGTGTACAAAAATATTATTACTTATGAAACAAAATTGTATTCACCATAAATTACTTTTATATTTTTGTAATAAATTATTTTTTTAAGTAAGTGTATTTTTTTAAATAAATGTTACTTCTACTCTTCTTCACATTATTTTTTAATTTACATTTCTGCAATATTTGACATTTTGGATATTTATTTATCTATGACTTCTTTGATAACTGCATATTATATTGAATATTTGAGTCAAGTAAAGTGACATATTACTTCACTAGTGATACAAATAAAAATCCACTCTTTAAAATAATTCGTTTTAATTTCAAACTCTTAATAATATGTTATTATTGTTATAAATATTAATAACACAATTTTCACATCTTCTTATAGGAGGACAAGTCATTTCTGATACATTTTTTTCGATAATAGCTGTCAATGCAGTAATTCTAACTGTTATAGTATTTTTGTCACTCAGAATTTTTGAAGCAATTTATTTTTTATTTTCTTCTGGCGTGTCTATATACTCTTCCGCCATTGTATTCGAGCGCCAGCCCTCATGACGCTTTACTGTTAAAAGATCAGGTTCCGAATTAGCAAGCAACGAAGTAGATGACGCCTATAACAATGTCCCGTAAATCCTGCTGGATTAGGTAACTGAAGAAAAGTATCAATATTTTTGGGAAAAGCAGCTAATGTGTTTATACCAACAGGTAACTTTACACACTTTTGGTTTCAGTATCCTAAAAAAATCGTCCACTACTGGTGTTATTAAAGCGAAGTGCAGCATATTTTCGAATTGATTCTAATATGTTGACTTCATCAATTTCGCCTGACGTAATAAAAAATTTTCTAGATATTTTTGTTTTAGTGTTTGGTATTAGAACATGGATGTATTGTCTCTGATCTTTGATATCTTACAAAAGTATTTTGGTAAGTTTTTGAATCCAACGAGTTCCACCAAATCCAATAATTAAAGCAATCTTGAAATTAACATTACTTAGTAAGAATAATTTATGCATGAAAAGAGTACTTATAGTACCTTCATTAGCAAAAATTTATCATTTGCTTCTTGTAAGAATTTGCTATTATCTTGTTTAGTAAAAATTTGCGATTTTTTAGCACGATATTTTTCAGATTTTCTTTTCAGAAAGTCGACTAAATGCACGTATTTACTGATGTCAACATTCTTTTTCATTTTCATAATTGTTCTAGTCATAGAATAAAAAGCCCAGAGACTCGATGATTTATATTGTTTTGATGAATGATCAAAGTATGCAAGTTGAACCTTCTCATGCGTAATACTTTTAACATTTTTCTCGTCGCACCATGACCTGAACCGTTGAAAATCCATTTTGTACTGTTTTCTAGACTTGTCTGGCACCAAGCAAGAAGCAGCATTTGTTGCAGCTTCCTCGATATCAAAAGGTAAACTTTCAGAGTCACTCATGTTTATAATTTTCTTATTTTTACCATAAAGCACAATTTTTACTGATTATCTTAAAATAGCGAGCTTTGTTTGAAAAATTGTAAGCGGTTGCCATAGTGCTTACTATACATATCTATCGTGTGTTTTTTTTAAAAAAACTCTAGAGTGCTTTGAAACTAAAAAACAATTGTTTTGTATGTCTGTGATTAATCGTTTACACACTTGTCAAACTGACAGATCTCATAACCTTACTTTTCGACAAATAGAACAAAAATACATTTTTATAAATATATTCATTTATTACCTACAAAAACTGTTGATAGCTGCCCAAACACCTACTTTTTGTGAATGGAGAGGTTCTTCTACAATTTCATAAGGATGTTCTGTTGCCCAAATTCTCATGTTTTGTGAATTCATGTAGCCGGACAGGTAAAACCACGCTTCATCCGTAAAGGAAGTTTTTTGAAGGAGTTCATTATTATTTGCAATGTTATTTGCAATACTGCAATCTTCTAGGGAAATCTACGGGTCGTAACTCTTGAACGGCTTGGAGACGATAAGGGTACATATGTAAATCTTCTCGTAGGAGTTTATGACATGTACTAACAGAAAGTTCAACTTGCTGAGACAGATGTCTAATCGACGTTTTTGGATCTTGCTGTAGAATCTCTTGTGCAGCATGAATAACTTCATCTGTTCGTTTAGTTGGTCTTCCACTGCCCTCTTTACGTGTAATGGCCCCAATTACACGGAACAGATTCACACTTCGGTGGAGAGTGTTTTTAAACCCTTCATACACAACAACAACGTCAGGAAAAGCTTCTCGAAACTCCTCCAGGCACGGCTGAATTGAATATTTCCAAACACCGTTAACATTCTCTCAATTTCGGAAATAACTTTCCAACAAAAAAGTCTTTCGATCACTGGTGTACACCATAATTACAAATCAAGGAAAACACAAAATTTAGTATTGAAAAATACTGATAAATAAAATAAAAAATGTTTGAAAAACAAAAACACCACGAAGGCAACCACAGGAAAACACACCAAGACCAAGCTCGCTTTGACGGGACGAAAAGACATTCTTAGATTAGGATATTTTGTGACGGATAAAATTGTATAGTAGGCAACCAACAATACACGAATAATGTAAATAATAAAAATTTTGTTGTCATGGAGGTTGTTGTATGGGATCATGTACGACATACGTAACAATGTCATGGCTTGCTACGAGTTTTTTTTTTAAACGAACACACATTATAAGTCGCCTGAGTTTTGATGTTATCGGCAGCATTAAATTTTCGATTTTCTTAATTTTTTGCAGTCATAGATAAAGCGTTGTATATCATACGTGGTTTAGAGCATATTACAGTAACTCGTGTGTTACGAAGAAGGTTATATGGAAAGGAGACAGTACGTCCTTCTCCTGTAAAGTCCGTCCATCGATATTCTAAAACGACATTATAATCACTCGTTAAGGGGGTCAGTGCCTCACAAATTAAAAAAACGACATTTAAAAAAAAATTCTCTCAAAACTACAACTCTTCCTGCACATTTTGGTTTTTGCAAAATTAAAATCCGAGCACTGGAAGTGATCTAAATATTTTTTTATAAATTGAGGTTTTTTGGTTTTGCATTTGTGAGGCACTGACTTCCTTAATATTTTGGGTCGTTTACAATAGTCTTGTTATTAAAGGACTATTTACCTATTAGGATTTATTAAAACTTTGATTAATTTCAGAAATATAGCCATTTTAGACCGGAACGAATCGAACAAAAGACGTTGGGATCACTCATCTACCTAATTTTAATCAAAACTTTAAACGCGTTTTTCTCAAAACTACAGTTTTCAAAGAGTTTGTCATGATTTCTCAGGTTCTACTTAACCAATTTACTTGAAATTTGGTGTGAGTGTTCTCAATACATGTCTCTATCGTCCCAACTATCATTATAACAAAATAAAACTTTTCACTAGTTTTAAAAAATTCCGAAAAGTTAAAAAAATAAGAAAAATTTTTTTCTTTTTTTCGGACAGCTGGAATTTAGCAAAAAAAATTTTTTTCTTACTTTTTCTTAGTTAGTACTATAGCAGCATTCATCTAAATTAATATTTTTTTTTATTTTTTTGTTTCGGATCATTAGAAGAGTTGCAATCGTGACAAACTTGGCGCGCAATTTTTTTTGAATCCCCTACTTCAACAACTTGTAACATTTTGAGTTTTTGATTTTTCGACATTTTTTATTTTTTTATTAATTCTTAAAATATTAACAAATATCTTGTCAAAAAATGGGTAGTAAAAATATCTTTCGTTTTTTATTTATAGCACCCGAAAAAACGCCTTAAATTCATGCATCTACATCAGAATATCCCTTTAAGTAAATAAGAGATAATGGAAAATTTATTTTTTTGGGAAGTTTTGTTTTGATGATATTAGACTAATTAGAGAGCGCGTAATAATTATCAAAATTTGTTAGCGTTAATTATATTTGTAAAAAACTTACAACAAATTATTTAAAAACAAAAAGCGCATTAAATATTTTTTAATGTTTCTACTCTTTGATGTAACAAAAGTCAAAATTTCACTCTTCGTTATCACTTATAAGAAACCTAGTAATTAATATGCAAGAATGTTAAGCTGAACTTGCAAAATGTGTTCTTTTGACCTGTTCATCTACCTGAATTTCTAATACTTTTAGGGGTAATTTAAATAAATATATGATTTATATGATTTATTTATTATTTTAAAGTTTTTGTTTTGACAAAAGTTTACTTTGTAATTTACTGACATTTAGAGAGTCTATTTCGTTAGCCTTTTAATATATGCAATCAATATTTTGGCGATAATTTATTTACAGAAAAGTGTTATCATTATCAATGGCACATACGATAGAGAAATTTAAGCAATAAGTTCCTAAAAATTGTGTTTAAAATGTGTAAAATGCGCTAGTTATTTAAGGGTTACGTATAACGGAGTTTGGTAACAATAATTATTACCAATTTGAGAATTTTTTCGGCTGTTTTTACAATATTTAGGGTACATTTTTGACTATTTTACAGTTTTTTTATTACAATCTTTTTGTTTTTAACTGTTTCTTGTCAATGTTTACTGTTACCACCATCGTAAACCGATTTTTATTTAATTAGGTTTTCACAAATTCTCTGTGATGCCTGAATTAACAATCGTCATCAAATCGGTAATTTTTTTCAACAGAATTCCACAACATTTCATCTCTAAAAGTCGCCTTCTTTGCTAACTTTCATGCGAGGTCACCCCTCGACCGGATGTTTACATCCCAATTTTCATCAAGTTTCTACCTGACTTTCATCAAACAAAAGAAAGGGAGAAATTTCGGCTTCTGTGCTCACTTGCACAGGTATCCACGTATAGAACCACACATCGAAAAGCTCTTTTTAATCCGAGTCTTTTCGTATAAATTTCATCTCGTAATTCCTACGGCAACCCTATCAAAAACCGCAATTAATTAACCAATTAACTCATCTCACGCATTTCTCGATAATTAGAACCGCGATATGCTCAATCTCGCTCTCATTTCGTCGGGTAAGCTTCTCGCGACCTTCCTCGCATCGCGCAGCCCTCTCGCATGTTGCGGACTAATTATTAAACCGTTAATTGTGTTAATTAAGCCTCATTTGTTCATATCTCATGAACGGGTTGTCGTAAAATTATGATTCAAACGCTGTTCAACTCTTTTTTCAATTCCGCTCCTCCCACGCTTTATCTCATCCTCGCGATCTTTGCCGAACCTTTCAAAGGTGGCAAAATTCTCGCTTTAACCACCGTTTCGGCTCTTCGGCAGTCAGTCGTGAGTCGGCAGTCGATTGCAAGTTCATGAAGATAACGCACGTCTTCATCTGTGCTTTCTTCACTCGCACACTTCGCTTTCTCTCACTCTGTTCGTGCGCGAGCCACCTTGCGGAGCAACAGCGCGTTACTCACTCGCATCACAGCGCCATCTCTCTCTCAACCCATTTAACCCTTTTTGTAACTCGTTCGCCTGACAGTGCCGTCTCAAATTTAAATACCTGTGTTTTATTTTCTTCGTTTTAACAATTTCATTAGCCTCCCTTTAATTAAATTGAATTCTGTTTCCTAAATTTTTTTAATTAAATTACTACTTCCATTCCTTATTCACCACATTGTACCGATAGCCGGGTTGGTGACATTACAATTTTTCTGTGTGGATTTCCTACGTTTTTTATAATTACTATTTTGTTAATTTATAATTTTTTTTGTTTTCGACTGTAATGATTTTTAAAAATTTGATTGTTTTTCAGTTTCGTGTTTGAACCGGATTTTTTGAAATCTTTGTCAATTTTTTTTAACATTCTTTTGTAAATGTTTGCCAGTTTATGACGTTTTTAATTGTTTTTTGTTATTTTACCAGTTTTTTTAATATTTATGCAGTTTTGCATTTTGATAATTTTTATAAATATTTAACTAATTTTTGTAAATTTTGTGCAATATTGTGAATTTTTGTAATTTTTGGTCAGTTTAAAACAGTTATTGACAATTTTTGATTTTTTGACAGTTTTTAATCATTTATTTTTTTAATTTTTTTATCTAACAATTTTTTGGCTGTTTTTTTAACATTTTTTGAGTAGATTTTTGTCAGTTCATAATTATTTATAATTCAGCTGGTTTTTCTGTTGAACATTTTTTAACTTTTTGATAGATTTTCATGAATATTTTTAAATTTTTGTTGTTTTTTAAAAGCTTCTTTAAAGTATTTTTATATTTTTAAACATTTTTTACGTTTACATTTCTATTTATTGTTGTTTTTTGATAGTTTTTTTGGCGGGTTTTTCTCATTATTACTAAATCTTCTAGATGTTTTCAAAACTTTTATTTAATAAGGTGTTTTTTATGGTGTTTTTATTAGTTTATTTGTTTTTTTTTAATTGACTGTCAACTTTTTACAATTTTGAAAATTTTTATTTTTAAAAAGATTGTTTTTTACAATTTTTACTAGTTTTTTATATTAACGTTTTATATAGTTTTTGGTTAGTTTATAACAATTATTGACAATTTTAAAATAGTTTTGATTAGGAGATTGTTTAAACAATTTTTGCGATTTAAATATAAACGTGTTAAACTATTGATTTTTTATAAAATGTGAAATATTATCTATTTATCAGAAATAATTTAAAAATTCAGTGTTGTAGAATTTAAAACAAATTAATATTTTTTACTTTATTATTGTAGTTGTTTTTAAAATAAAATATGTTTTGGGGAAATTTATTTTCTATTTAGGGAATTTTGACATATCATTATCGCCGATGGGTTGGCAACGCCAGCGACAGGTGTTTTTTCTGTGGGTGTTTTGGTCTTTACGTGGTCTTTACGGCTTTTACTACCACGTAAGTGTAATAATCTGTTTTTCATTATCAAAAACTTAAACGAATTTTTGGGATTTTTGAAGGTAAGAATTTAAAAAAAAACATTAATATTAAAAAGAAACTTGGGTAACAGTTTACTTTAGCTGACCACACTGAAAATGCATGAAAAAAATCGGGGTTTCACTAAACTTACGTAGAATAATCCCTAGAACACGAATCCGGTGGCGGAGGTTTAGTTTTTATAATATTTTTTTAAAAAAATCCATTTTTTAGTGAAAAACTTTTGACAGTTCCTGTAAACTTCAATACTACAGCCGCCCAGCTAGATGGGTCGGAATGCAATAACGTTAATAAAAATACCGCGTAATGAACAATCTTCGCTCTCTATACCTGCCAAAAACATCGCCGATTTTAAGTCAATTCTCGGGCTAACGCTGCTGACCGCTTTTTTATAAGTCTTTATAATCTTTTTCGCGCGGTATCTTCTAGACCTATTATAAACATTCTCTAAGTAAGCCAATCCTTGGGGTGACGCTATTGACCGCTTTTTTTACATGTAATTTTTTCGCGTGGTAGAGGGCTTCGCCCTCTAAACCTATCAAAAACATCCTCGAAGTAATTCAATCCTCGGGCTGACGCTATTGACCGCCTCTTTTATAAGTTCCATTTTTCGGTAGTAGAGGGCTTCGCCCTCTATACCTATCAAAAACATCCTCGAAGTAAGCCAATCCTCGGGCTGACGCTATTGACCGCCTTTTTTATAAGTTCCATTTTTCGGTAGTAGAGAGCTTCGCCCTCTATACCTGCCAGAAACATTCTCGATTACATGCCAGTCAATTGTCGGGCTAATACTGCTGACCGCCTTTTTATTAAATTTTATTTTATCCAGTTTATATTCAGGTTTAGATATAACATTCGCTTTTATTTATTTATAAGGTATTTGACAAAAGTTGAGCGTAACAGTGTTTCTAAAGCATCTATGGTAGCTGGGCCGCTGTAGTTTTGAAGTTTACAGGAACTGTCAAAATATATTTGTCTTCGATTGTGTGTTTGTAGATTATAATTGACAGTTGACATTTACTAGTGTTTTAAAAGAAATGCAAAAAAAGTAGTTAAGATTGGTTTAGTTATTTAGAAAATTGTGAAAGAGGTTGAAAACGTAAAAATATAACGAGATATGTACATTACATTCAATTTGCAATTTTTTTTCGTTGTAAAAACCGAACAATTTTTTCACCAAAAAAAGGACTTTTTGTAAAAAATATTTAAAAAATCAAACCTCCGCCACCGGATTCGTGTTCTAGGGATCAATTTACGTAAGTTTAGCGAAAACCCCGATTTTTTTCATGCATTTTTAGTGTGGTCAGCTAAAGTAAACTATAACCGAAACGTGTTTAATTTCCATTTTCAGTTAATAAAAATGGAATCATCAGGAGATTTAGACTCTTATTTGGTAATTACAATTAAGGTTTAAATATGAAACATAACAATTATTTCAGATTCGTAATAAAAAAAGATGGCCTTTAGTCCAGGCAGTTGCAAAAAATAATGTAGAACTCCTCAAGGATTTACTTGACTCTCCAAAATTGTACAATACTCCAGACAGGGATGGTTTTAATTTGTTACAAAATGCAATTGTTAACGACAGGTAAAGAAACTCTAATATTTCGATTAAATATTAATTTTATTCAATTTTTTAGCAAAGAAGTATTTGATTATTTATTGTCTCTCCCAGATTATCCTTTAGAATTTGAAAATCTAAGAGATAAAACTGCTTTGGAGGAGGTGTTTTCTTACCGTAGGTTTTCGGGAAAAAAATATCAAGAGTATTTTGCTTGTGAATTAATTAAAAGAGGGGCATGTGTAGATAGAATATTTGATTTACGTGTTGGTTTTGATAAAGATGATACACTTTTACATGCTGCTTGTATTAAAGGTTTTGTAAAGGCTTCAATATTACTAATTGAAAAAGGAATTGACGTAAATGCACTTGGTTGCAACAATTATACACCACTACAAAAGATTTGTAGTCAAACGCATTGGTCGACATTTGACATTAAACACACTGAAATAATTCTTATGTTATTAGAATTTGGTGCAGATCCTTTAGTTATAGATGAAGATGGTTATACTCTTTTTGAATATTCTGTAGAACATGGACTACCAAATGAAATACAAGAAGCTTCGTTTTATTATACTTTTGATGAATTTTCATTTTTTAAGATTCATTTACACATATTAAGACTTGCTGCATACAACTCATCTCTATTTTACGAAATAATAAAACAGCAATTTGAAAAAATAATAGTAGATACAAATGTATTAACAGTCGAGTACTTTTTTAATGTATTAGAGTGTATAGATTTAACTAATTTAAAAATATTAATTACAAAGTATGAAACATCTTTTCAAATTTTCTTTGCACAGGTTTTTGGAGATATATTTGAAGTTAGAATTGACAGGGTGTTTATCGAGAAATTAAATATTTTAATTGAAAGTAGCTCAAAAGACCAAATTATAAATAATCTTGTTCCTTTGGTATTACCGAATTTTTTTTACGAAAATTTTAGTCATGAAGATGAATCTGAGCTAACTGAATACATCTGTTTTTTGTTAAGTTATGGAATGGAAGTGGATGAAGATTGTCTTCATAGTATTTATGAAAGATTTGGGTATTGTGATTTATTTAAAATTTTGTTACACATGGATATTAAAAAAACCTATAATTCTTTTTGTATTTTGCCAAATTTATTAATTAATGTTAATAAAACACTTGAATACTTTCTTAAATATTACGAAAATATGCCGTCTGATCAACTCAAAGAACTCATGAGTTATTTTGTTCACCCTAAATTACACTCTATGTATAGACAAGCAGTTCCTGAAGGAAGTTTTAACGTTCCTAATGTACCTTCTCTTCTTGAATTATCTAGAAATGTGTTTAGAAGTTATTTTATTGAAAAATTCAAAATTAAGTCTTCTAGAAAATTTTATACGCTTTTAAATTGTTTAAAAATAAGTCCTGTCCATAAAAGAATGATTACATATGAAACAAAATTGTATTCACCATAAACTATTTTTATATTTTTGTAATAAATTATTCTTTTTAATAAGTGTTTTGATTTTCAAGACTTGAACTTACAAGATTCCAACTGTTACCCCTCATACTATTTTTAATCTACATTTTGGATATTTCTTTGTGGGAGTTTGCAATACTACGAAACTTCCAGTTATGTTGGCAAACCTGTTTTGTCCTCTTCAAGCCTCATAAAATTTAGTTTCAACTCTCTAAATGTTATTTTATAAAAGTTAATTTAATTTTCTTCACTTCTTTTTTTTTTTCAAATTTTCTGACAAAATCAGTAACCTCAACGCTTTCTGTTTTTTTTTCAATCTTAATTTAGTTTTCTATAGTTCTCTTATTCTTATAATAAATTGCAATAAATAACGATAAATTACGAAATAAATTAGGTGAAATTACGATAAATAACAATCAATTATGTAAAATTTTGTTAAATTACAGTAAATAACGATAATTTATATTAAATGATGTAAGAAGTAACAATGAGTTACGACAAGTAACGATTAGTTACAGAAAATTGGTGTAAACAACGATAAATTACGTAAAAATTTGATAAATAACAAAAAATTATGTTAATTGGGTGATTGATAACGATAAATTTTGCGAAAAATAACGATAAATTACGCCAAATTATGATGAGTAATAGCAGTCAATTTCGAAAAATTGCGATTAAAATAGAGAAATTACAGTAAATATAACGATAAATTATGTCAAATTACGCGATGAATAACGATAATTTGCGCTATAAATTAATATAAAATTTGGGATAAATTACGGTAAATAATGAGAAATTACGTGATAAATTATACGATATAAATTACAATAAATAAACGATAAATTCTGTTAGATTACAATATATAACGATAAATTATTACATAATAAATTAGGTAAATTTACGTTAAATTGCTATAAATAACGATAAATTTTACTGAATTACGATAAATACCAATAAATTACAATAAGTTTTGATAAATTACGTTAAATTACAATTAATTAACAATAAATTACATTGAAATAACGATAAATTTCACAACAAATTATGTTAAAATAAAATATACAATATATTACTTAATAGATATCTAATGTTAAATTACGATAATTAATGATCAATTAGAATAAAATATAATAAATAACGATAAATTACTATAAATCACGAAATAAATTAGATGAAATTACGATAAATAACGGTCAATTATGTAAAATTGTTATAAATTACCTTAAATTACAATAAATAAGGAAGACTTACGTTATTTGATTATGTCATTTACGGAAAATTGCGTTTAAATGCAAAAAGTAATGATAAATTAGACGATAAGTTATGTTAAATAACGAAACAATAACAAAAAATAACGATAAATTACGTGAAATGACGATAAAAACAATCAGTTATTAGGGAAATTTACGATTAAAAATGATCAATACATAATTACAGTAAATAACGATAATTTACGGCGTACATTACTATAAATTTCGAATAAATAATGAGAAATTACATGATAGTAATAGAAATTACGATAAACTATGAGAGAAATTACTTTGAATTACAATAAATAATAGATTAGGCGATAAATTACGTAAAAGTATGCCAAACGACGATAAATTATGTTAAATTAGGCGATAAATGTAACAACAAATTCCGATAAATGAGATTAAATAACGATAAATTACGCTATAAATTACAAAAATAATGATAAAATGCGGTAAACTACGACAATTGAGAATTGAAAATCGCGTAAAAATACGGTAAATAACCACAAATAATCTTAAATTATAAATTAGATAACGTTACATTACGATAACTAGTAATAAATTGCGCGATAAATTACAATAAATTAAATACGGTAAAAATTACGGTAAATTACGAAATAAATTAGATGAAATTACGATAAGTGGCAGTCAATTACGTTAAATAACGATAAATTCTGTTAGATTACAATAAACAATGCTAAATTACACAATAAGTTCCGATAAATCACAATTAATTAATTTAAATTGTAATAAATAACAATTAATTACAATAAATCACGAAGTTAATTAGGTGAAATTATGATAAATAACAGCCAATTATGTAACATTGCGATAAATAACGATAAATTTTGTTAAAGTACAATAAATGACGATTAATTACGGAGAAATACTATAATTAACGATACTAATAATTGCGTGAAAATACGGCAAATAACGATAAATTATATCCAGTAAGAGATAATATAAAATATAGTAGATAAATGACGTTAAACAACGAAAAATTACGCCAAATTATGATGTGTAACAGTCAATTACAAAAAATTGCGATTAAACTTCCTGCACATTTCGGTTTTTGCAAAATTAATAATTAATATGTAAGAATGTTAAGCCAAACTTGCAAAATTTGTTCTTTTGACCTGTCCATCTACCTGAGCTTCTAATACTTTTAGGGGTAATTTAAATAAATAGGCAGGTATAGAATTTATTTATTATTTTAAAGTTTTTGTTTTGACAGAAGTTTACTTTGTAATTTACTGACATTTACAGAATCTATTTCGTTGGCCTTTTAATATATGCAATCAATATTATGGCGATATTTTATTTACAGAAATGTGTTATCATTATCAGTGGCACATACGAAAGAGAAATAGGGTTAGTATAACAAAGTTTGGTAACAATAATTTTTACCAATTTGAGAATTTTTTCGGCTGTTTTTACAATATTTAGGGTACATTTTTGACTATTTTACAGTTTTTTTATTACAATCTTTTTGTTTTTAACTGTTTCTTGTCAATGTTTACTGTTACCACCATCGTAATCTGATTTTTATTTAATTAGGTTTTCACAAATTCTCTGTGTTGCCTGAATTAACAATCGTCATCAAATCGGTAATTTTAAAAACTTCAACAAATTCCACTACATTCCATCTCTAAAAGTCGCCTTTGTAATGACCCAAACTAGGCCATACTTACCGCCATAAACCCAAATTTGTGCGCGAAATTCAAATTTAAATAAAAGTGGCCAAAGTCGTGATCGTCGTCTAGTGAAAAGGACCCCTACGTTGTGTTTAAGAAAATGGCGGTAAAGTTCTTTGAGATGTGACTGTATGAGGGTTCAGTTGGGAGAGTACAGTAAAACTACCACTTGGAAGGAGGCATTTATTAGTTTGTTTCTTGCAGTAAATAGCTTATAAAATGGTGAATTAAATAAAAAAAAAACGATCAATCGTAAATAACACAAATAAATCACTAAACAAATTAAAAAAAAATACAAAAACAAAACAAAAATTTTGAAATAATTCGAAATTTAAATAAACAAAGAAAATTAACATAAAAGCAATTCATAATAATAAATTATAAAATTCGAAGAAAAAAGGTTTACTGCAAGACGGACCGGATAAAACCTTCCCAAACCGTGTCCATAAACGATGCCTGTGTATCTTTTCTCACTTCATGATGACAAATCAATTTATAACAATTTAAATGGCCTACAATGATTTTAGTTTGCATAAAAAAAAACATTTAAATGTGGAGAGAATCTTGTTTTATTATTGAATTTAACATAAGCAACAACGAATAAAACCCAATGACATGAAATAAATGTGAGGGGATCGGCCACCAAGTACTCATTGTTTTTTTAGATACCTATTCGAATCCGAAAGCTACACAAAAAAAAAAAAACAAATAAACAAATGACTGGCTGTAGTGAGAATACTTAGACCCAGGCAGGTTAAGCATGAGGAGAGTTCCAATAGTTGCTACTTAACGTCCCCATCCAAATCCTCGTCTCTCCAAGCATTCACTAAGAAACGCAATAGTGGAAAGCTACCAATTGATGGAGTTTTATAGTTACTACTTGTACTCCATCAGAAATACCTTCCCTCCACCACGATCGACTACTTTGAAATAATTATGGCGTCGCGGTAACACACAAAATAAATAAATATAAAATTAATAACAACGCGACCGTTAAATTAAATTCTTAAAATGCGAGAAACATGGCGGAAATTTCCACGAATATCTAGGCAACCGACGCCCCCACATAAAATAATTTAGAAAAACCCCTTTTGAATAATCAGAAATACTAGAATCAAATAAAAATTCACATTACAAAACGTTAAAATACGAATAAAAACACACTGAAATGGTTTTGACCCTGAAAATATTCTGCTGACGCAATGTCTGGGAACCACATGGTAGACAAAATATGAATTATCTTTGAAAATCCGAGTTTTCGCGAGTCATCCACATTTAAATGGTACAAAAATAAGTTCTAAACTGATTTTACAATACCTGGTTGCTAATAGTAGGTGAAAACTCTAAAGAAACTAAAGAAATGCACCTGACACAAAAACAACATGCACTCGGTACTACGTTAGTCTATCGACTGACTGGTGTCCTGCCGCGCATCCATCTCGCTCCTCCAACTTCCCTCCAACGATGCTGCCAACCTACAGGCCTCGAATACACTGTTGGCAATCCGGGAAATTTAAATTTGAAGTGGGACATTTCACCTTCTTTGCTAACTTTTATGCGAGGTCACCCCTCGACCGGATGTTTTCATCCCTCAACTTTCTACCTAACTTTCATCAAACAAAAGAAAGCGAGAAATCTCGGCTCACTTGCACAGGTATCCACGTATAGAACCACACATCGAAAAGCTCTTTTTAATCCGAGTCTTTTCGTATAAATTTCATCTCGTAATTCTTACGGCAACCCTATCAAAAACCGCAATTAATTAACCAATTAACTCATCTCACGCATTTCTCGATAATTAGAACCGCGATATGCTCAATCTCGCTCTCATTTCGTCAGGTAAGCTTCTCGCGACCTACCTCGCATCGCGCAGCCCTCTCGCATGTTGCGGACTAATTATTAAACCGTTAATTATGTTAATTATGCTTCTTTCGTTCATATCTCATGAACGGGTTGTCGTAAAATTATGATTCAAACGCTGTTCAATTCCTTTTTCAATTCCGCTTCTCCCACGCTTTATCTCATCCTCGCGATTTTTGCCGAACCTTTCAAAGGTGGCAAAATTCTCGCTTTAACCACCGTTTCGGCTCTTCGGCAGTCAGTCGTGAGTCGGCAGTCGATTGCAAGTTCATGAAGATAACACACGTCTTCAACTGTGCTTCTTTCTTCTTTCACTCGCACACCTCGCTCTCTCTCACTCTGTTCGTTCGAGAGCCACCTTGCGGAGCAACAGCGCGTTACTCACTCGCATCACAGCGCCATCTCTCTCTCAACCCATTTAACCCTTTTTGTAACTCGTTCGCCTGACAGTGCCGTCTCAAATTTAAATACCTGTGTTTTATTTTCTTCGTTTTAACAATTTCATTAGTCTCCCTTTAATTAAATTGAATTCTGTTTCCTAAATTTTTTTAATTAAATTACCACTTCCATTCCTTATTCACCACATTGCACCGATAGCCGGGTTGGTGACATTACAATTTTTCTGTGTGGATTTCCTACGTTTTTTATAATTACTATTTTGTTAATTTATAATTTTTTTTGTTTTCGACTGTAATGATTTTTAAAAATTTGATTGTTTTTCAGTTTCGTGTTTGAACAGGATTTTTTGAAATCTTTGTCAATTTTTTTTAACATTCTTTTGTAAATGTTTGCCAGTTTATGACGTTTTTAATTGTTTTTTGTTATTTTACCAGTTTTTTTAATATTTATGCAGTTTTGCATTTTGATAATTTTTATAAATATTTAACTAATTTTTGTAAATTTTGTGCAATATTGTGTATTTTTGTAATTTTTGGTCAGTTTAAAACAGTTATTGACAATTTTTGATTTTTTGGCTGGTTTTTTAACATTTTTTGAGTAGATTTTTGTCAGTTTATAATTATTTATAATTCAGCTGGTTTTTCTGTTGAACATTTTTTAACTTTTTGATAGATTTTCATGAATATTTTTAAATTTTTGTTGTTTTTTAAAAGCTTGTTTAAAGTATTTTTATATTTTTAAACATTTTTTACGTTTACATTTCTATTTATTGTTGTTTTTTGATAGTTTTTTTGGCGGGTTTTTCTCATTATTACTAAATAAATCTTCTGGATGTTTTAAATCTTTTATTTGATAGAGTGTTTTTTATGGTGTTTTTATTAGTTTATTTGTTTTTTTTTAATTGACTGTCAACTTTTTACAATTTTGAAAATTTTTATTTTTAAGATTGTTTTTTACAATTTTTACTAGTTTTTTATATTAACGTTTTATATAGTTTTTGGTTAGTTTATAACAATTATTGACAATTTTAAAATGGTTTTGATTAGGAGATTGTTTAAACAATTCTTGCGATTTAAATATAAACGTGTTAAACTATTGATTTTTTATAAAATGTGAAATATTATCTATTTATCAGAAATAATTTAAAAATTCAGTGTTGTAGAATTTAAAACAAATTAATATTTTTTACTTTATTATTGTAGTTGTTTTTAAAATAAAATATGTTTTGGGGAAATTTATCTTCTATTTAGGGAATTTTGACATATCATTATCGCCGATGGGTTGGCAACGCCAGCGACAGGTCTTTTGATCTTTACGGCTTTTACTACCACGTGAGTGTAATAATAGACCTTTTTCAAATGACGTCATCCATCAGCTTCAGGTCAACCTTTACATGGTGGCTTATGGTGAAATAAATTTTGGGAATTTTTTTCACGTATTTAGCGAACGATATTCAAATTATTACTCAAGGTGGCATAAACAATAGAATTTAGCCTATTTAATAATGTAGTTAAAACTAAATTTCTTTCAACTGTTTTTTTTAAATTAATTATTAAAATTTGATAATTTTCAAATTTACCCGCATTTTTTTAGTAACATTTGATTGCTTGTGTTGCTTGTGAAGATTGCTTTTGACAGAAGTCACTGAAGAGTTTAATGACGTTTGTTATTTTTGTGTTTTTATCGTATTTTTTGGACTTTTGAGTGACTTTTTTATATTTTTTAAAGTAATTAATTTGTAAAGCATTGTAAGTATAACGTCAATCAACCCTACATGTAATGTGAATGATGTTTCTGTGTTTACATTTTAGAGACAAGTGGAATCATAATCTCTGGTTATTCCTTTGGTTATTCTTCGTACTTTTATTTGGAAAAATATTCATTTTACGGCTAATAGATTGTGAGGGAGATGATGCGATTTCCAGAAGTCTGGACGATGATGATGGCTCGTTGATGGGTTCCACCTGTAAGCTTGGTGTTTGTGACGATTTGCACAGATGTTTCGATGTATCTTTTCAATGGCTTGACCTGGCACCCTCCGGTGAAGACGATTTCCACGAGGTTGGGCTGGATGCTATTGATAGTTCAGCGATAAACTTTCCCACCTCGAAGTCAACGACTTGCGGTGGTATCTTCCCCTGAAGACGATTTCCACTGGGCTGGAAGTTGAGTGATCACGAACCGTCTCCTTTGGACCAAAATGTGAGGGAGGATCGAAGGAGTCACGGACTCGAACAAAAAGACTTTTCGTTGTTTACTGGTTTAATGATGAAATCGATCTCTGGTGTACTTACAAGATTTTACTTACAGACTTAGCTCCAGACACCATGGGTAGGGGTGTCTACCCTACTCTCGGTAATTAAGTCTGTTTACAGTCATGCGTGGCGTGAACATAGATGCTTTTTAGGGCTATTCCAAATGTGAGTTTATATTTTCGCAAAAACGGTGACTGTTTACTGAACTCATTAAAGATGAAAAGTCACAATGAAGTGACAACCTCACTTGTGCTTTCTTCAGGAATGTGAAGCCAAGTTTGCAAAAATTTTCCAGAAAATGTATTGATGAAAATCCAATTGTCACATTATTACAAATTATTTTATTTTAAAGCACCAGCCACTGAAGATGTGAATATTATTGAACCAGCACAAACTTTACAGAAGGTACGTTTTATTAAAGCTTTTTAATTACAAATACTGATTTATTCTTGTAGATAGACAATGTTGTGCCTACATGCCTTTGTGAAACGTTCGATAATCAAAAGGAACTGGTGAAATGCAACAATACAAATTGCAAGAGAGTTTGGTACCATAAAACCCGCCTAAATCTGCAAAGAATACCTAAGAAATTGTTTTGTCCAAAGTGAAAACCTAAAAATTGAATGCCTTATTCAACTTTATTTTTTCCCATATTTTTAATATTAGTATTATATTGTCAGTGTCATACAGGGGCCAATTTATGTTAGTATTTTTTTGTTATAGATCATACAATGAATGATATGCTGTAATATACATAATAAAACATAATTACCTTATGATTGATTATAATTATCCAATTTTTATTTGATATGGGTTCTTTTAGTTAAATACTGGTGGACAAAAATTTACTAAAACGGAACAAACAGTAAGCATTTGATCTCCCACAAAAGGAATACTGGAAATACCTCCGAAAATATCCTGTACTTTGTTACGTAGAAATCCCAGAACTATTTCGCATAAATTCTACGAGATATTTGGTTTTTAAAACACTCGTGTTTTTGAATCATAAATAGGTACTGTAATCAGTTTTATTTAGAATAGTTTATTTACAATAATAAAAATTACACTAATAATAGTAATAATTAGTTTATTCACAATAAATGGCTTGAGATTGTTTCGCACTTAAATCGAGATCGTGGTGTTATTTTCGAACGCGGACGAACCGAGATTCTGACCAGATAGGGACCCCCAGGATGCCCTGTTGATGCAAGAAAGCGACTCCTTGACGATGTAGAAGAGTGTGAGTAGCTCACAAGAGCTCAGTTGGGACCCCCAGAATCACCGGTGGGTGAATGCTTTTTATTTAGTGTTGTCGGTACCCTTCGGTCAAGGGTGGTTTCTTCCGGACTTCTAGGAGTTGCTACAAACAATTTATAAATTAACATGTAATGTGTAGAGGGTAATTTTGGAATATTAAGTTGAAAGAGATTTCCTGTAAAATTTTACACTTTTAATAAACATCGTCACCACTGATGAATGGAAGAATTCTACCTACCTTTGAAATAGTCTTAAAAATAAAAAAACAGCAATAAAAACACTTTAAGGCACCTAAAAATCCACAAAATGATAACTTTTAAGTTGTTATGTCAACAACTGGTCAACTGTCAAGACTCATTATTGGCACAGAACACTTATATTAAAAAGAAACTTGTTTAATTTACATTTTCAGTTAATAAAAATGGAATCATCAGGAGATTTAGAGCCTCATTTGGTAATTACAATTAAGGTTTAAATATGAAACATAACCTCACAATTATTTCAGATTCGTAAAAAAAGGAGTTTATACTATGCAGTTAAACGAAATAATGTAGAACTCCTCAATGATTTACTTGACTCTTCAAAATGGTACAATATCACTGATTTATTGCAAATTGCGATTTTTGAAGAAAAGTAAATAAATTCAAATTTGATTAAATATTAATTTTATTCAATTTTTTAGCAAAGAAGTATTTGATTATTTATTGTCTCTCCCAGATTATCCTTTAGAATTTGAAAATCTAAGAGGTAAAACTGCTTTGGAGGAGGTGTTTTCTGACGATTGGTTTTCGGGAATAAACTATGAGGAATATTTTGCTTGTGAATTAATTAAAAGAGGTGCATGTATAGATAGAATACTTGATTTAGATATTTTTTTTCATAAAGGTGATACACTTTTACATCATGCGTGTATTAAAGGTTTTGTAAAGGCTTCAATATTACTAATTGAAAAAGGAATTGACGTAAATGCTTGTGGTTACAAAAATTTTACACCATTACAAAAGATTTGTAGAGAAATGGGTTGGTTTACATTTGACGTTAAAAACACAGAAATACTTTTTATGTTATTAGAATTTGGTGCAGATACTTCAGTTAGAGATGAGAATGGTTATACTCTTTTTGAATATTCTGTAGAACGTGGACTATCAAATAAAGTACAAGAAGCTTTGTTTTATTATACTTTTGATGAATTTTCATTTTTTAAGATTCATTTACACATATTAATAGAACTTGCTGCAAACAACTCATCTCTATTTTACGAAATAATAAAACAGCAATTTGAAAAAATAATAGTAGATACAAATGTATTAACAGTCGAGTACTTTTTTAATGTATTAGAGTGTATAGATTTAACTAATTTAAAAATATTAATTACAAAGTATGAAACATCTTTTCAAATTTTCTTTGAACAGGTTTTTGGAGATATATTTGAAGTTAGAATTGACAGGGTGTTTATCAAGAAATTAAATATTTTAATTGAAAGTAGCTCAAAAGACCAAATTATAAATAATTTTGTTCCTTTGGTATTGCCAATTTTTTTTTACGAAAATTTTAGTCATGAAGATGAATCTGAGCTAACTGAATACACCTGTTTTTTGTTAAGTTATGGAATGGAACTGAATGTACATTGTCTTTATTCAATTTATGACAAATTTGGATATTGTGATTTATTTAAAATTTTGTTACACATGGATATTAGAAAAACCTATGATTCCTTTTGTATTTTGCCAAATTTATTAATTGATGTTAATCAAACTCTTGAAGACATTCTTAAATATTACGAAAATATGCCGTCTGATCAACTCAAAGAACTCATGAGTTATTTTGTTCACCCTAAATTACACTCTATGTATAGACAAGCAGTTCCTGAAGGAAGTTTTAACGTTCCTAATGTACCTTCTCTTCTTGAATTATCTAGAAATGTGTTTAGAAGTTATTTTATTAATAAATTCGAAATTAAGTCTTCTAGAACATTCTATACGCTTTTAAATTGTTTAAAGATAAGTCCTGTCCACAAAAGAATGATTACATATGAAACAAAATTGTATTCACCATAAACTATTTTTATATTTTTGTAATAAATCATTTTTTGAAATAAGTGTTTTGCTTTTCTAGATTTGAACTCATAAGACTCCAACTGTTACCACTACTCTCCTATTTTTAATCTACATTTTGGATATTTCTTTGTGGAAGTTTGCAACATTACGAAACATTCATTTATGTTGGCAAACCTGTTTTGTCCTCTTCAAGCCTCAACTCTCTAAATGTTATTTTATAAAAGTTAATTTAATTTTCTTTACTTCTTCATTTTCTTTTCATTCAATTTTTTTTTTCAAATTTTCTGACAATCTCTGTAACCTCAACGCTTTCTATTTTTTCTTCAATTTTAATTTAGTTTTCTATAGTTCTCGTTTTCTTATAATAAATTACAATAAATAAACGACAAATTACAATAAGTTTTGATAAATTACGTTAAATTGCAATTAATTAACAATAAATTACATTGAAATAACGATAAATTTCACAACAAATTATGTTAAATTAAAAAATACAATATATTACTTAATAGGTAATGTTAAATGTTAATAACAAAAATTTTGTGTTGTTAAAGTAGGTAAAAAAAGTATATTTTTTTGATTTGTGGTTGTAGTTTTTTTTTTTTTTTTTTTAATAAAGAATCTTTTGGGGGAATTTATCTTGGACTTAGTGAATTTTGAGACATAATGGGTTGGCAACGCCAGTGACAGGTTTTTAACCACGTGATAGTCGATTTCAAATTTCAATATCAAAGGCGGAGCCTAAGCTGCGTGTTGATTCTGACTGATTCTGACACCAGTAGCGTAACATGAAGGCGTCAATTAACAATATTTCATCAATTATCCAATAAACAAAACGAAACAACTCCAATAACTAAACTAAAACAAGTTCTAAATTTTAGAAGAGCGCTTAAACACAAGATACACAAAATGTAACCTGATATTACTGAGCAGAGTTATTTAGTAATAGTATGACAGTTCACGAGCCGACTCTGTTAAACATGGCTTCCCCTTGTAATGGAATGGACTCGTCCAATAAAGAAAACTGGGGCATCGCGATCGCGCTGATCCGCCATTGTCTTTTTCAAATTTGATGTCGACCTAAACGCATTTTGTCGATTTTTGAAGATAAAAATTTAAAAAAAAACATTAATATTAAGAAAAAACTTGTTTAAACATTTGAGTTCAGTAATGGCATCATCTGGAAATTTGTCATTGGTAACTAAAATAAAGACTTCAATGTTACTAATTGAAAAAGGAATTGATGTTAATGTCTGTAGATTTAGAGAATACGAAAATTATACACCACTACAAATGATGTGTATAGATCATCGTTGGAATTGCACTGAAATTATTCTTATGTTGTTAGAATTTGGTGCAGATCCTTCTGTTTGAGATTACAATGGATATACTCCTTTTGAAAATTCTGTAAGATATAGTTATCCGAATGAAACGCAAGAGGCTTTGTTTTATTACACTTATGATGAATTTTCATTATTAGAAATACATTTTGATATATTATTTAAACTTGCTGCAAGAAACTCATCTTTATTTTACGAATTAATTAAACTCCAATTTAAAATAATAGAAGAAACAAATGAATCAACATATATTTCTTTTTTTAATGAGTTAAAGTATATAGAATTAACTAATTTAAAAACATTAATTACAAAGTTTGAAACATCTTATCAATTTTTTTTTGCACAGGTTTTTGCAAATAGATTTGATATTCGTATTGACAGAGTGTTTATTGAGAAATTAAATATTTTAATTGAAAGTGGCTTAAAAGATCAAATTATAAGTAATTTTTTACCTTTGTTAGGCCGACGACTTTATAACGATATTCGTATCCACCCAAATTATTCTGTGCTAACTGAATACATCTGTTTTTTGTTAAGTTATGGAATGGAACTGAATGAACGTTGTCTTTATAATATTTATAAACAATTTGGGTATTGTGATTTATTTAAAATTGTGTTACACATGGATATTAATATAACCTCCTATAATTCTTTTTGTATTTTGCCAAATTTATTAATTAATGTTAATCAAACTCTTGAAGACATTCTTAAAAATAACGAAAATATGCCGTCTGATCAACTCGAAGAACTCATGAGTTATTCTGTTCACCCTAAATTACACTCTATGTACAGAAAAAAAATGCCTGGAAGGAGAATCAATGTTCCTCAAGTACCTTCTCTTCTTGAATTATCGAGAAATGTGTTTAGAAGTTATTTTATTAATAAATTCGAAATTAAGTCTTCTAGAACATTCTATACGCTTTTAAATTGTTTAAAAATAAGTCCTGTCCACAAAAGAATAATTACATATGAAACAAAATTGTATTCACCATAAACTATTTTTATATTTTTGTAATAAATCATTTTTTGAAATAAGTGTTTTGCTTTTCTAGATTTGAACTCATAAGACTCCAACTGTTACCACTACTCTCCTATTTTTAATCTACATTTCTGGAATATTTGACATTTTGGATATTTACTTAGTTTGCAATCATTAGGAAACATTCATTTATGTTGGCAAACCTGTTTTGTTCTCTTCAAGCAAGGTGAATGGACTGTAATAATGTGGCCGCCAAATCCATTTAGCCAATCAACATAAGGTTGTAATTATAGCGCTATCTTTATCATGCTTCTCATTCTAATCCTTACAGTTTATAAGGTACGTTTATAACTGTTGAAACTGTACAACCCCAAATCTACTGTTTCTTGTACATGGCGCTTGCGCTGCCTCTTTTGTCTGCTGAGGGTTCAAGCCCCAATCTCAAGTTAAGAAAAGTCAGTTCCATGTTAAGTTCGATTGTAGCAGTACAATAATAAAGTATCTCCGAAACCTTCGATATTTTACTTATCCCTTTAACCAAATATAAATCTCAATAGGTTATGGGCCCAGTTCACAAATAACCGGAAAAGTAAAGTGATAAGTGTTTTTTTTGAAAGTGTTTTTTTTAAAAGAAAAAAAATGGATTTCAAAACCCAAATTGAAAAATTGGAAGGTGCCTCAAACTGGAGTAAGTGGAAAAGGCAAGTGGAGTTGTTGCTACGACACAACGAAGTGCTGGATTTAGCAACGGGAAGACAGGAGACACCGGCGGAGCTTACTACGGAAAGCTCACCAGCGGAGCGACAGGCTTATAAGACATATTATAAGTCGGATGCCCTAGCTCAATTAATCCTCGTTGGGGCGATGAATGATCTAAACATCGACCTGACTTCAACGTGTGAAACAGCGAAAGAGATTTGGGAGAAACTGTCGTCGGTCTATGAGCAAAGTTCAGGACAAAGATTAGACCGACTGATGGAACAGTTTTTTGGCTGTGAAAAAAACCCAACGGAGGATGTTGCCACGCACATTGCCAGACTTCAGAGGAACTTTAGGGAGATGAACGATGAACTGAAAAGACTGTCCACTACAAAGCTTCCTGAACTGCTGTTAATGAGTAGAATCATGTCAACGTTGCCCTCCGAATACTTTGAATTTAAGAGTGTGTGGGAGTCAATTCCGCTCAAGGAGCGGACCATAAATAAATTAACGGAGCGACTACGGTTGATTGAAATGAGACTACCACAGAAATCAAACAGCGAAATTGCTTTCGTAGCTAAGAGTGGTGTAAAGAAAAATCAAGTAAATCAAGTAAACAACAAAAAGTGTTTCAAGTGCCAGGAGATCGGACATTTCGCGAAAAACTGCCCAAAGAAAACAACGTCGCGTTCGAAAAAATCTTACGCGAGTACGCGCGTGGAAGGTGACGCGTTCGTGGGTGAGTGCGAATACGCGAAAATCAGAGACGTGTGGCTGGCGGATTCGGGTGCATCGGCACATATGACAAGTAACAAAGACATTTTCGTTGATTATGTACCATTTGCTGCACCAAAATTAGTGCAGATAGGTGATAGCAACAAAATAAAAGCCTATGGCAGTGGGACCATCAACGTGGAAATGCTGATAAGGGAAAAGTGGTATCGAAATCACTTGGCTGATGTGTGGTTTGTACCAGAAATCAGCAGAAATTTATTTTCAATTGGGCGAACAATAAGTAAAGGGAACAAATTCGAGGCTGACAACAAGGGTTGCTGCATAAAAAGAGACGGGAATGTGCGTCTAACGGGAAGAAAATTGCCGAACGGACTTTATGCATTAAATATGCGGGTATGCGTTCCAAAAACGAGTTATTGTGGAGAAAAAGACGGTTTTCGAGTATGGACTGTGAGCGACAATAAAATAAAAGTGAGTCGTGACGTTATATTCGCGAGTGAAACCCTAATTCCATCGGTCACAAAATTAGTGATTAAAACATCAGACTCAGTGGAAGAAGAAATAACTCCGAAAACGGAAACAAATAAAAAGGAAGTAGCGGATAAAGTCCAGGTAGAAAATGAAAGTGAAACGGTCATGTCCCACAGAGAAAAGAGACCAACAAGACTACCTGCTTACCTAAAGGATTACGCGATGGTGGCTGAGTGCGACACCCCAAACTCCTTTAATGAGGCAATGCAATCCCCTGAAGCAGATCAATGGCGACGTGCAATGGATGATGAAATCTCATCATTAGCTGAAAATGACACGTGGGAACTCGTAGATCGAGAAGATAAAAAGGTGATAGGTTGTAAATGGGTCTTGCGAATAAAAACCAAAGGGGACGGCAGTGTTGATAAATATAAGGCTCGATTGGTGGCAAAGGGATATTTGCAAAAACCGGAAATTGACTATAAAGAGACATTCAGCCCAGTTGCTAGGTTCGACACCATTCGAAGCATTTTAAGTGTAGCTGCGACAGAAAACTTGAAACTAAAACAATTCGACGTAAAAACTGCTTTCCTTTATGGCATACTACAAGAGGAAGTCTTTATGGCTCAACCTGAAGGTTACGACGACGGAAGTGGCCGCGTGTGTCGTCTCAAACGCAGTCTTTATGGCCTCAAGCAAGCTCCGAGGTGTTGGAACATAAGACTGATCGGATTTATGAAAAATCAAAACTTCAAGTGCAGTGATGCTGATCCCTGTCTGTTTGTTCGTGTTAAAGACAATAAAAAGTTAATAGTGGCGATTTATGTGGATGATGGACTGTTAGCCGCGAGTGATTCAAGTGAACTATTGTCTTTCATTGATGAACTTAAACGACAATTCAAAATAACCGCGGGACCCCTAAACAGTTTTCTCGGAATCCGGGTAGAAAAAACCGTAACAAATTCAGTATTTATTGGTCAGGACGGATACGCCAAAAGGATTTTGAAAAGGTTTGGGATGGAAAACTCCAACTCGGTCTCTACCCCCTGTGAACGAAACACGTGGGACGAAAACAGTCCAGCCCTCGACAAACAAGTACCCTTCCGAGAAGCCATAGGGAGTCTAATATATTTGGCAACCGCCACCAGACCGGATATTGCTTATGCCGTTAGCCTGGTTTCGGAGCATCTGGAACATCCCAAGCAGGACCACTGGGGGGCTGTAAAACGGATTTTTAGGTATATAAAAGGAACGTTGAACTATGGAATATTTTACGATGCCCAGTCGGCAACATCAAATTTCCAAGGGTTCAGTGACGCCGACTACGCAGGAGACCAAAAAACAAGACGGTCACGTACAGGCGTTGTCTGTATAAATGCAGAGGGGGCAATTACATGGGTAACTCAGAAACAAAGGAGTGTAGTGTTGTCCACAACCGAAGCTGAATATATAGCCGGAAGCGAGGGAGCAAAGGAGGTGATTTGGTTAAGCCGCCTCATGTCGGAAATCACCAAAATAGACTACGTCCCAACCTTGCAGATGGACAATGCCAGTGCCATAAAACTTTCGAAGAACCCTGAATTCCATAAAAGGTCGAAACATATCGAAATAAAGTTTCATTTTCTCAGGGAGAAAGTTCTTGAGGGAACTTTACAAGTAAAACACGTCGCAGGAGAGAACCAAATTGCGGATATTATGACTAAACCGCTTTCCAGGCCGCGTTTTGTTTACCTGCGAAATAAGTTAGGATTAAAGGAAATAACCAAGTAGGATGTGTACGATTAATAGTTTATTAAGTAATTATATTTGTGTTTGAGAGGGAGTGTTGAAACTGTTCAACCCCAAATCTACTGTTTCTTGTACATGGCGCTTGCGCTGCCTCTTTTGTCTGCTGAGGGTTCAAGCCCCAATCTCAAGTTAAGAAAAGTCAGTTCCATGTTAAGTTCGATTGTAGCAGTACAATAATAAAGTATCTCCGAAACCTTCGATATTTTACTTATCCCTTTAACCAAATATAAATCTCAATAATAACGTTCAATATTTAAAGATAAAACAGTTTTGTAAGTGCATTCTTCAATTATTGTTTGATGTTTCGTTTTCTGTTAGGTACTCCTAATTAATAAATAAAAAATCGAAAAAAAATGTTGATTTTTTAAATTTATTTTGAAAATGTTGCAAAATAATGTTTAAATTCGCGAACTAAATGAATGCTATAAAAGAATAAAACTGACCTGGAAGAAAGGAAGGCGTTATTGATGCACACTCTGGATGGTGTGGAGTAGGTAATTTCAAAAACGTCATCTAAAACTAAAAAACAGATTAAAAAATTACAAAACAACAAATCTCTAATTCCAGTGAATAACTTCAGTAGTTACTCTCAACAAAATTTTATCAAGATTGTTTTAAAAAATTTGATTTTACACAACTATTAAAACGTTAAAACTTAAAAATTGTTTTTACAAGTTATTTCCTCTAATCTAATAATCTGAAAGAGAATAAATCGTTTGAAGAACAGAGATAAATAATTTTATAACAAAATAATATTACAATAATCAAGTCTTAATTTAAAGCAACTGATATGTGGCCAATCCTTCCTTCTGCTTATTTCGGACCTACTTTTAATCCAGATATCCAGATGTTCTTAAAACCTACCACCCAAACTCTAATAAAAAATTACTTTAAACCGTTTATTTATTTTTTATAAAAGCTTCTGTTCAAGAGCTGGCGCTCGACTGGTTCAAACAATGGAAAATATCGATAAATATGCAAAAGACAATAACAAAAAATGTCTATTATATCATCGAATGTCGAACCCTCTTTGTGTCTTTCAGTAATAAATCATCGTATTATATAAGCAGTTAGTTCAAATAATAAGTCAATAATGTATTTAAATATTTAAGAATTTAAACAAAATGTTTTCAGTTTATATTTAATCACGAAAATAGCACCGAAAAGACAATAATTAATTTTATTTAAACAAATAAGACTAAACATTGTTTTAAATCGCTACATTATTACTAATTAAAAGGTGAGGTCAAAAATCTTTTGTCAACATTTTACACAATCACAAAAAAAAACTGTTTACATTTTCTAAAGCTTTAGTTTATATATAGGGTGTCTCAATTTTATTTCTATTGCAAGCCTCTTTTCACTTTATTTTTAATCGGAAAAATAATGAAAAAAATAGAGTGACCTTTGACAAGAGTCTACTTCAATTGTGCCTAGTTATTTTTATAATTTCGAATTATTTTGTGTAAATATCGAGACATTTTACAAAAATTAATAGAAGAATAAATAATTAGAAAAAAATCTTTAATTTTAATTTATTTTTTGAATATAATCGAATTTTGCAAATATAAATTGAGATTAGCGTGTCTCCTACACTAAAACTACCCTTCAAGGTGCCTGAATTGTATAATAAACAAACTGCAATCATTAATGTAGTTATACATTAATGCCCTAAATTAATTAAGAATTTCTAAGCGAAATATGCAATAATAACTTAGGTACCTGAACTATATCCAAATTTATTAAAAACTAATTAATTCTCAAATTAATAATTACTTAAAATTAATTATAAGTAGCTAGTTTAAAATTAACATAAATCACAAAGATCACAAGCAAACTTTCTCTCTTAATTTTTCCTCTGGTAAGTGCTTCGCTCCGCCATTTTCTAACACTAAACAGTTGGGAATTACCACTTTCTGTAAAAGGATGGAAAATATAACTTACCCAAGACATTCTTTACTCTTCTCTTAAAGAATACAAATAACAAAAATTTGGTGGTGAAATTGAAGAATTTTAGAAACAAGAAATAAAAAGGTCAAAACCGTTATTACAAAGAGTTTTATTTAAGTTATTCGAATGGGAATACATGTTTTACGGTGTACTGTATTTACCGACTGAATTAGCAGTAGCGTAATTTCTAGGTTACCACAGCTTTATTTTTAAGACGATCTCTTGAAATTCTGTCCAGAACAAACAGAAATTTCGGTCGAGAATGTCTACTTTTCCGCTCTAGGTTTAACAATGTTGTGTTTCTTACGAGTCTTTTCTTTTTATTGGTTTAATTTCTAAACATCTCTTATAGGAATGAAAATTAGAATTGCTTGTTCTTCTCTAATTTATCGCTCAAGTCTCAAAATAAATAACTTTTGATAAATACAAAATTCGACAGATTCCTATATGATTAGAGGAATGAACTTATGTGATTGTTGCAAAATATTGTGAATTGTTTATTTAAATTTAAGCGCGTTTTTTCGTTCTTTCAGTAGCCCAAGTAGGGCGCCACTAACAGTCGTGTTGCCAACCCCCAATATGGGGATTTTCACTTTTTGAGTGTATGTATCTAGGTGGTATTACTGGTATTTAACCACGTGTCACGTGATCGTAAAAACTGAAAATCGTTTTTCATTAACAAAAAGTTAAATGCAATTTGTCGCTTTTTGAAGGTGAAAATTAAAAAAAACCGTTAATATTAACAAGACACTTATTTAATCCACATTTCAGTTGAATAATGGCATCACCCGATTTTCCTTTGGTAATTAAAATCAAAGTTTAAACATGAAACATAACCTCACAATTTATTTCAGATTAGTGAAAAAGAAAGGCGTTTAATTCAGGCAATATACGATAATAATGTAGAGTTACTCAAGGTATTGCTTGACTCTTCAAAATGGTATAACACCACAGACGATGGTTATAATTTGTTGCAAATTGCGATTCTTAATGAAAGGTAAAGAAACTCTTATTTTATTAAATATTTACATTATTTATTTTTTTAGGAAGGAAGTGTTTGATTATTTATTATCTCTCCCAGATTATCCTTTAGAATTCAAAAATTCAGAAGATACAACTGCTGCGGAAATTGTACTTGACTGCTTTTGTAATCGCATTTGTGAATGTTTTTGGATGGAAAAGTACGAATATTTTGCTTGTGAATTAATTAAAAAGGGGGCACGTATAGATAAAAAATCTAGAAGATTTTCTACTGGAGGCAATACACTTTTACATTCTGCTTGTAAAAAAGGTTTTGTAAAGGCTTCAATTTTACTAATTGAAAGAGGAATTGATGTTAATGCCTGTGGTTACGATAATTATACACCACTGCAACAGATTTGTGAATATTATTACATTGATCCTTATAAAAATGTAAAAGGTCATGAAATTATTTTTATGTTATTGGAGTTTGGTGCAGATACTTCAGTTAGAGATGTTGCGGGATATAATCCTTTTGAAAATTCTGTAAGTCTGAGGCTACCAAGTGAAGTACAAGAGGCTTTGTTTTATTACACTTATGATGAATTTTCATTCTCAGAAATTCATTTTGATATATTATTTATACTTGCTATAAAAAACTCACCTTTATTATACGAAATAATAAAACAAAAAATTCAAATAATTGTAGAAAATGACTCAACAATTGAATCCTGTGTCATGTTATTAAAACTTTTAAAATTAACTGATTTAAAACTACTAATTAAAAATTTTGAAACATCATTGAGGATCTTCTTTAAGCAGCTTTTTGAAAAAAAATTAAGTATTCGTATTGATACGTTTTCTATTGAGAAATTTAATCTTTTAATTAAAAGTAGCTTAAAAGACGAAATCATAAATGTTGTTATACCTTTGGTATCCTTGGATCTTTCTTACAGAATTAGTAATTTTTTTTATGAATCTGAGCTAAGTGAATACATTTGTTTTTTGTTAAGTTATGGAATGGAGATAGATGAAGATTGTCTTTATAGTATTTATGAAAGATTTGGGTATTGTGATTTATTTAAAATTCTGTTACACATTGATATTAAAAAATCTAACTATTCTTCTTCTTTTTCTATTTTGCCAAGTTTATTAATAAATGTTACCGAAAATCTTGAAGATTTGCTTAAAAATACGGAAAATATACAGTCTGATCAACTCAAAAAACTTATGAGATATTTTGCTCATCCTAAATTATATTCTATGTATAAAATAGCAATTCCTGAAGGAAGTATCAATGTTCCTAATGTACCATCTCTTCTTGAATTATCTAGAAATCAGTTTAGGAGTTATTTTGTTAACAAATTCCATATCAAGACTTCCAATACATTTTATACGCTTTTAAATTGTTTAGAAATAAGTCCTGTGTACAAAAATATTATTACTTATGAAACAAAATTGTATTCACCATAAATTACTTTTATATTTTTGTAATAAATTATTTTTTTAAGTAAGTGTATTTTTTTAAATAAATGTTACTTCTACTCTTCTTCACATTATTTTTTAATTTACATTTCTGCAATATTTGACATTTTGGATATTTATTTATCTATGACTTCTTTGATAACTGCATATTATATTGAATATTTGAGTCAAGTAAAGTGACATATTACTTCACTAGTGATACAAATAAAAATCCACTCTTTAAAATAATTCGTTTTAATTTCAAACTCTTAATAATATGTTATTATTGTTATAAATATTAATAACACAATTTTCACATCTTCTTATAGGAGGACAAGTCATTTCTGATACATTTTTTTCGATAATAGCTGTCAATGCAGTAATTCTAACTGTTATAGTATTTTTGTCACTCAGAATTTTTGAAGCAATTTGTTTTTTATTTTCTTCTGGCGTGTCTATATACTCTTTCGCCATTGTATTCGAGCGCCAGCCCTCATGACGCTTTACTGTTAAAAGATCAGGTTCCGAATTAGCAAGCAACGAAGTAGATGACGCCTATAACAATGTCCCGTAAATCCTGCTGGATTAGGTAACTGAAGAAAAGTAGCAATATTCTTGGAGAAAGCAACAAATGTGTTTATACCAACAGGTAACTTTACACACTTTTGGTTTCAGTATCCTAAAAAAATCGTCCACTACTGGTGTTATTAAAGCGAAGTGCAGCATATTTTCGAATTGATTCTAACATGTTGACTTCATCAATTCCGTCTGACGTAATAAAAAATTTTCTAGATATTTTTGTTTTAGTGTTTGGTATTAGAACATGGATGTATTGTCTCTGATCTTTGATATCTTACAAAAGTATTTTGGTAAGTTTTTGAATCCAACGAGTTCCACCAAATCCAATAATTAAAGCAATCTTGAAATTAACATTACTTAGTAAGAATAATTTATGCATGAAAAGAGTACTTATAGTACTTTCATTAGCAAAAATTTATCATTTGCTTCTTGTAAGAATTTGCTATTATCTTGTTTAGTAAAAATTTGCGATTTTTTAACACGATATTCTTCAGATTTTTTTTTCAGAAAGTCGATTAAATGCCCGTATTTACTGATGTCAACAATCTTTTTCATTTTCATAATTGTTCTAGTCATAGAATAAAAAGCCCAGAGACTCGATGATTTATATTGTTTTGATGAATGATCAAAGTATGCAAGTTGAACCTTCTCATGCGTAATACTTTTAACATTTTTCTCGTCGCACCATGACCTGAACCGTTGAAAATCCATTTTGTACTGTTTTCTAGACTTGTCTGGCACCAAGCAAGAAGCAGCATTTGTTGCAGCTTCCTCGATATCAAAAGGTAAACTTTCAGAGTCACTCATGTTTATAATTTTCTTATTTTTACCATAAAGCACAATTTTTACTGATTATCTTAAAATAGCGAGCTTTGTTTGAAAAATTGTAAGCGGTTGCCATAGTGCTTACTATACATATCTATCGTGTGTTTTTTTTAAAAAAAACTCTAGAGTGCTTTGAAACTAAAAAACAATTGTTTTGTATGTCTGTGATTAATCGTTTACACACTTGTCAAACTGACAGATCTCATAACCTTACTTTTCGACAATTAGAACAAAAATACATTTTTATAAATATATTCATTTATTACCTACAAAAACTGTTGATAGCTGCCCAAACACCTACTTTTTGTGAATGGAGAGGTTCTTCTACAATTTCATAAGGATGTTCTGTTGCCCAAATTCTCATGTTTTGTGAATTCATGTAGCCGGACAGGTAAAACCACGCTTCATCCGTAAAGGAAGTTTTTTGAAGGAGTTCATTATTATTTGCAATGTTATTTGCAATACTGCAATCTTCTAGGGAAATCTACGGGTCGTAACTCTTGAACGGCTTGGAGACGATAAGGGTACATATGTAAATCTTCTCGTAGGAGTTTATGACATGTACTAACAGAAAGTTCAACTTGCTGAGACAGATGTCTAATCGACGTTTTTGGATCTTGCTGTAGAATCTCTTGTGCAGCATGAATAACTTCATCTGTTCGTTTAGTTGGTCTTCCACTGCCCTCTTTACGTGTAATGGCCCCAATTTCACGGAACAGATTCACACTTCGGTGGAGAGTGTTTTTAAACCCTTCATACACAACAACAACGTCAGGAAAAGCTTCTCGAAACTCCTCCAGGCACGGCTGAATTGAATATTTCCAAACACCGTTAACATTCTCTCAATTTCGGAAATAACTTTCCAACAAAAAAGTCTTTCGATCACTGGTGTACACCATAATTACAAATCAAGGAAAACACAAAATTTAGTATTGAAAAATACTGATAAATAAAATAAAAAATGTTTGAAAAACTAAAACACCACGAAGGCAACGACACAAAAACACACCAAGACCAAGCCCGCTTTGGCGGGAAGAGGAGACATTTTTAGGTTAGGATATTTTGTGACGGATAAAATTGTATAGTAGGCAACCAACAATACACGAATAATGTAAATAATAAAAATTTTGTTGTCATGGAGGTTGTTGTATGGGATCATGTACGGCATACGTAACAATGTCATGGCTTGCTACGAGTTTTTTTTAAACGAACACACATTATAAGTCGCCTGAGTTTTGATGTTATCGGCAGCATTAAATTTTCGATTTTCTTAATTTTTTGCAGTCATAGATAAAGCGTTGTATATCATACGTGGTTTAGAGCATATTACAGTAACTCGTGTGTTACGAAGAAGGTTATATGGAAAGGAGACAGTACGTCCTTCTCCTGTAAAGTCCGTCCATCGATATTCTAAAACGACATTATAATCACTCGTTAAGGGGGTCAGTGCCTCACAAATTAAAAAAACGACATTTAAAAAAAAATTCTCTCAAAACTACAACTCTTCCTGCACATTTTGGTTTTTGCAAAATTAAAATCCGAGCACTGGAAGTGATCTAAATATTTTTTTATAAATTGAGGTTTTTTGGTTTTGCATTTGTGAGGCACTGACTTCCTTAATATTTTGGGTCGTTTACAATAGTCTTGTTATTAAAGGACTATTTACCTATTAGGATTTATTAAAACTTTGATTAATTTCAGAAATATAGCCATTTTAGACCGGAACGAATCGAACAAAAGACGTTTAATCAAAACTTTAAACGCGTTTTTCTCAAAACTACAGTTTTCAAAGAGTTTGTCATGATTTCTCAGGTTCTACTTAACCAATTTACTTGAAATTTGGTGTGAGTGTTCTCAATACATGTCTCTATCGTCCCAACTATCATTATAACAAAATAAAACTTTTCACTAGTTTTAAAAAATTCCGAAAAGTTAAAAAAATAAGAAAAATTTTTTTCTTTTTTTCGGACAGCTGGAATTTAGCAAAAAAAATTTTTTTCTTACTTTTTCTTAGTTAGTACTATAGCAGCATTCATCTAAATTAATATTTTTTTTTATTTTTTTGTTTCGGATCATTAGAAGAGTTGCAATCGTGACAAACTTGGCGCGCAATTTTTTTTGAATCCCCTACTTCAACAACTTGTAACATTTTGAGTTTTTGATTTTTCGACATTTTTTATTTTTTTATTAATTCTTAAAATATTAACAAATATCTTGTCAAAAAATGGGTAGTAAAAATATCTTTCGTTTTTTATTTATAGCACCCGAAAAAACGCCTTAAATTCATGCATCTACATCAGAATATCCCTTTAAGTAAATAAGAGATAATGGAAAATTTATTTTTTTGGGAAGTTTTGTTTTGATGATATTAGACTAATTAGAGAGCGCGTAATAATTATCAAAATTTGTTAGCGTTAATTATATTTGTAAAAAACTTACAACAAATTATTTAAAAACAAAAAGCGCATTAAATATTTTTTAATGTTTCTACTCTTTGATGTAACAAAAGTCAAAATTTCACTCTTCGTTATCACTTATAAGAAACCTAATAATTAATATGCAAGAATGTTAAGCTGAACTTGCAAAATTTGTTTTTTTTGACCTGTCCATCTACCTGAGTTTCTAATACTTTTAGGGGTAATTTAAATAAATATATGATTTATATGATTTATTTATTATTTTAAAGTTTTTGTTTTGACAAAAGTTTACTTTGTAATTTACTGACATTTAGAGAGTCTATTTCGTTAGCCTTTTAATATATGCAATCAATATTTTGGCGATAATTTATTTACAGAAAAGTGTTATCATTATCAATGGCACATACGATAGAGAAATTTAAGCAATAAGTTCCTAAAAATTGTGTTTAAAATGTGTAAAATGCGCTAGTTATTTAAGGGTTACGAATAACAGAGTTTGGTAACAATAATTTTTACCAATTTGAGAATTTTTTCGGCTGTTTTTACAATATTTAGGGTACATTTTTGACTATTTTACAGTTTTTTTATTACAATCTTTTTGTTTTTAACTGTTTCTTGTCAATGTTTACTGTTACCACCATCGTAAACCGATTTTTATTTAATTAGGTTTTCACAAATTCTCTGTGATGCCTGAATTAACAATCGTCATCAAATCGGTAATTTTTTTCAACAGAATTCCACAACATTTCATCTCTAAAAGTCGCCTTCTTTGCTAACTTTCATGCGAGGTCACCCCTCGACCGGATGTTTACATCCCAATTTTCATCAAGTTTCTACCTGACTTTCATCAAACAAAAGAAAGGGAGAAATTTCGGCTTCTGTGCTCACTTGCACAGGTATCCACGTATAGAACCACACATCGAAAAGCTCTTTTTAATCCGAGTCTTTTCGTATAAATTTCATCTCGTAATTCCTACGGCAACCCTATCAAAAACCGCAATTAATTAACCAATTAACTCATCTCACGCATTTCTCGATAATTAGAACCGCGATATGCTCAATCTCGCTCTCATTTCGTCGGGTAAGCTTCTCGCGACCTTCCTCGCATCGCGCAGCCCTCTCGCATGTTGCGGACTAATTATTAAACCGTTAATTGTGTTAATTAAGCCTCATTTGTTCATATCTCATGAACGGGTTGTCGTAAAATTATGATTCAAACGCTGTTCAACTCTTTTTTCAATTCCGCTCCTCCCACGCTTTATCTCATCCTCGCGATCTTTGCCGAACCTTTCAAAGGTGGCAAAATTCTCGCTTTAACCACCGTTTCGGCTCTTCGGCAGTCAGTCGTGAGTCGGCAGTCGATTGCAAGTTCATGAAGATAACGCACGTCTTCATCTGTGCTTTCTTCACTCGCACACTTCGCTTTCTCTCACTCTGTTCGTGCGCGAGCCACCTTGCGGAGCAACAGCGCGTTACTCACTCGCATCACAGCGCCATCTCTCTCTCAACCCATTTAACCCTTTTTGTAACTCGTTCGCCTGACAGTGCCGTCTCAAATTTAAATACCTGTGTTTTATTTTCTTCGTTTTAACAATTTCATTAGTCTCCCTTTAATTAAATTGAATTCTGTTTCCTAAATTTTTTTAATTAAATTACTACTTCCATTCTTTATTCACCACATTGTACCGATAGCCGGGTTGGTGACATTACAATTTTTCTGTGTGGATTTCCTACGTTTTTTATAATTACTATTTTGTTAATTTATAATTTTTTTTGTTTTCGACTGTAATGATTTTTAAAAATTTGATTGTTTTTCAGTTTCGTGTTTGAACAGGATTTTTTGAAATCTTTGTCAATTTTTTTTAACATTCTTTTGTAAATGTTTGCCAGTTTATGACGTTTTTAATTGTTTTTTGTTATTTTACCAGTTTTTTTAATATTTATGCAGTTTTGCATTTTGATAATTTTTATAAATATTTAACTAATTTTTGTAAATTTTTTGCAATATTGTGAATTTTTGTAATTTTTGGTCAGTTTAAAACAGTTATTGACAATTTTTGATTTTTTGACGGTTTTTAATCATTTATTTTTTTAGTTTTTTTATCTAACAATTTTTTGGCTGTTTTTTTAACATTCTTTGAGTAGATTTTTGTCAGTTTATAATTTTTTATAATTTAGCTGGTTTTTCTGTTGAACATTTTTTAACTTTTTGATAGATTTTCATAAATATTTTTAAATTTTTGTTGTTTTTTAAAAGCTTGTTTAAAGTATTTTTATATTTTTAAACATTTTTTACGTTTACATTTCTATTTATTGTTGTTTTTTGATAGTTTTTTTGGCGGGTTTTTCTCATTATTACTAAATCTTCTAGATGTTTTCAAAACTTTTATTTAATAAGGTGTTTTTTATGGCGTTTTTATAAATTTTTTTTTTTTAATTGACTGTCAACTTTTTACAATTTTGAAAATTTTTATTTTTAAGAAGATTGTTTTTTACAATTTTTACTAGTTTTTTATATTAACGTTTTATATAGTTTTTGGTTAGTTTATAACAATTATTGACAATTTTAAAATAGTTTTGATTAGGAGTGAGACCATCCAGGTCTGGCTGGTCTTTTAATATATGCAACTAACAATACAGCGACATGATTTTGATGTTTTATTACAGGAAAGGGTTGGTAATGGTATATACAAATGAGTTGGGGTTATGCTACATTTCTTGTACTTTGTATTTGGTAATTGTTTTTATGCAAATTTCATGTGTATAACTGTTATCTGATAAGCCTCGTAATTTTTCAGCTTTCTTAGAGACAATAACACTATTAATTGTCTGTTTAACAGGTGGTCATGAAGGAGATGATGTCCAGCAAGACTGGCTACATATTTACAATTGCAAATTGTTTATTTATCTCGGGCCCGAGTATTGTAATTTGTTGTTTTTGATTTTACAGTTTCTCTTTTAGCGAATCAACCCCGGAGTCAGTTATTTATCAAGATCAACATCATGGGAACATGATGTTTAACATAATTATTTGTCTAATTGTTCCAGTGGCCGGTTAATCGATTATGTTTTAGCTAAATTAATCTAAAAATCGAAGATTTTAGATGGGAAAACGAGTCGCGGTTCGACCAAGCTGGCGCCTGAAATTCTCTTATCAAGGGAGTGATGACAGACCGGTAACAGTGCCAAACAAACGCTTTTGGGTCGAAAATCACCAAATTCATAACGAGAAAAAGGCCAAAAGAACATAATCTTATCACCACAAATTAATTAAAATTCCCAGACTGAGGGAACACACAAGCAACCTCCTGAGAAAAGTCACGTAGCCACCTTTGACGTCACTAAAAATTTGGATATAAAAGGAACCCCCAGAAAAGCCATCGTCAGAGAGTGCTTTGCCATTCTCCATGTTGATGAGAGCTTCTCTGTCTGTGACGAGTTTTGAGCCTTATTAACAATTTTTAAATAAACTTATTTTTTTCCTTTATTGGAAAAGACTGTTTATTTTTAACCGATTATTTTCGTTATTTTGACGAGAAATTGGTCAGTAGTTGTCCAAAGTAGAGCTTCTCTGTCTGTGACGAGTTGAGCCTGCCGCGGATAAATCTCTTGACCAATTATTTTCGTTATTTCGACGAGAAATCGGAAATAAGTTATCTAAAGTGGAGCTTCTCTGTCTGTGACGAGTTTGAGCCCGCTACGGATAACTCTTTGAACTCTCTTACCGATTATTTTCGTTATTTTGACGAGAAATTGGTCATCGGTTGTCCAAAGTAGAGCTTCTCTGTCTGTGACGAGTTGAGCCTGCCGCGGATAAATCTCTTGACCAATTATTTTCGTTATTTCGACGAGAAATCGGTTTAAACGGGTTAAACCTTTCCCAGGTTATAAACTCGTATACTAATAATTTCTCTTTATTAGTTAGCGTACCACGATGCCAAAAGAAACCGCAGAACACCCCCTCGTGGGTGACGATCGGCCACTCAGTCCCGAGATTGACCACAATTCCACAGGTCGGTATCAAAGGGGTAAAAGCTAAATTTCATCACTTTATAGCCGCGTTCAACGACTTATAGTCACAGGGGAGTCCCTGGAAATTACAGTCCAATCATTTAATTATTATTATTAACTCTTTTGTTTATTTACTTTTTATTATTATTGTTTACTGATTAAGTTAGCTCCGCGTATCATTTGTACGTGTCTAACTACTAACGGCCTTTGCTGTAATTAACTAATAGTTGATTACACTCATCTGACTCATTACTTGCACTTTAATTGCAAACTCTTTACTATCCTCCTGGCCAAGCCGGGGACCACTACCCCACCACGGGAAAAAACCGAGCCAGCCCGGGTGTAGTACTATGGCACACTTAAAACATGGCGATAAAAAGACTGCCTAGCTAATTATTAACAAACAAAAAGACTCCCGAAAATGGGACATATTAGGGAAAGAGAGTACGCGGTAGTTGGTTCTTTGGGGAGGCTTCTACGCACTCTTATCTATTAATTTTCTGAGTCAGAGGTGTTTAATCAGCTCTGCAATTAACTCAGGGTTTAACCCTTTTCTGGCCTGCAGTGGTTTTGACACCGGAATAGGTGTTGTAACCCTTCAAGGGATGCAACGTATTCTGGGTTGTATAACTACGAATAAGGTTTGAATTGTATAACGGGTTGCCTAATCTTAGGCTAACCAAGTACACACTTGTAATAATTTTTGAATAAATGTCTTTATTCAATTTCAGCTGTTTTACTCTTCCTTGCTACACAGTGCTTAAACAACGAACAAATAAATACAAAACACAACGTAGAGTCCAAATAACAAACATACTAGACGATCATTCAAAAATCTCATTTTTTGAACTGGCCAGGCCTTAGAAGTGTCACAGGAGATTGTTTAAACAATTTTTGCGATTTAAATATAAACGTGTTAAACTATTGATTTTTTATAAAATGTGAAATATTATCTATTTATCAGAAATAATTTAAAAATTTTGTGTTGTAGAATTTAAAACAAATTAATATTTTTTACTTTATTATTGTAGTTGTTTTTAAAATAAAATATGTTTTGGGGAAATTTATCTTCTATTTAGGGAATTTTGACATATCATTATCGCCGATGGGTTGGCAACGCCAGCGACAGGTCTTTTGGTCTTTACGGCTTTTACTTTTACCACGTGAGTGTAATAATTCTGTTTTTTATTATCAAAAAGTTAAACGAATTTTTGGAATTATTGAAGGTAAGAATTTTAAAAAAAAACATTAATATTAAAAAGAAACTTGTTTAATTTACATTTTCAGTTAATAAAAATGGAATCATCAGGAGATTTAGAGCCTCATTTGGTAATTACAATTAATTTTTAAATATGAAACATAACCTCACAATTATTTCAGACTTTAAGATGGGGTTTATACCGTGCAGTTAGAGAAAATAATGTAGAACTCCTCAAGGATTTACTTGACTCTCCAAAATTGTACAGTACTCCAGACAGTGAAGGTTGTAGTTTATTACAAATGGCGCTTTCTTACAAGAGGTAAATAAATTCAAATTTGATCAAATATTAATTTTATTCAATTTTTTAGCAAAGAAGTATTTGATTATTTATTGTCTCTCCCAGATTATCCTTTAGATTTTGAAAATGAAAGAGGTATAACTGCTTTGGAGAAGGTGTTTACTTACGATGAGTTTACGATGGGAATAAACTGTCGAGAATATTTTGCTTGTGAATTAATTAAAAGAGGTGCATGTATAGATAGAATACTTGATTTAGGTATTTTTTTTAAAGGTGGTACACTTTTACAACATGCGTGTATTAAAGGTTTTGTAAAGGCTTCAATATTACTAATTGAAAAAGGAATTGATGTAAATGCTTGTGGTTACAACAATTATACACCACTACAAATGATTTGTAGTAAAACGTGTTATGATTACATTAATCGCACTGAAATAATTCTTATGTTATTAGAATTTGGTGCAGATACTTCAGTTAGAGATGAGAATGGTTATACTCTTTTTGAAGATTCTGTAGAATGTGGACTACCAAATGAAGTACAAGAAGCTTTGTTTTATTATACTTTTGATGAATTTTCATTTTTTAAGATTCATTTACACATATTATTAAGACTTGCTGCATACAACTCATATCTATTTTACGAAATAATAAAACAGCAATTTGAAAAAATAATAGTAGATACAAATGTATTAACAGTCGAGTACTTTTTTAATGTATTAGAGTGTATAGATTTAACTAATTTAAAAATATTAATTACAAAGTATGAAACATCTTTTCAAATTTTCTTTGCACAGGTTTTTGGAGATATATTTGAAGTTAGAATTGACAGGGTGTTTATCGAGAAATTAAATATTTTAATTGAAAGTAGCTCAAAAGACCAAATTATAAATAATCTTGTTCCTTTGGTATTACCTAATTTTTTTTACAAAGATTTTATTAGTTATGAATCTTCAGATTCATCTGAATCTGAGCTAACTGAATACATCTGTTTTTTGTTAAGTTATGGAATGGAAGTGGATGAAGATTGTCTTCATAGTATTTATGAAAGATTTGGGTATTGTGATTTATTTAAAATTTTGTTACACATGGATATTGAAAAAACCTATGATTCTTGTATTTTGCCAAATTTATTAATTAATGTTAATAAAACACTTGAATACTTTCTTAAATATTACGAAAAGAGGCCGCGTGAATCGTCTGATCAACTCAAAGAACTCATGAGTTATTTTGTTCACCCTAAATTACACTCTATATATAGACAAGCAGTTCCTGAAGGAAGTTTTAACGTTCCTAATGTACCTTCTCTTCTTGAATTATCTAGAAATGTGTTTAGAAGTTATTTTATTGAAAAATTCAAAATTAAGTCTTCTAGAAAATTTTATACGCTTTTAAATTGTTTAAAAATAAGTCCTGTCCATAAAAGAATGATTACATATGAAACAAAATTGTATTCACCATAAACTATTTTTATATTTTTGTAATAAATTATTCTTTTTAATAAGTGTTTTGATTTTCAAGACTTGAACTTACAAGATTCCAACTGTTACCCCTCATACTATTTTTAATCTACATTTTGGATATTTCTTTGTGGGAGTTTGCAATACTACGAAACTTCCAGTTATGTTGGCAAACCTGTTTTGTCCTCTTCAAGCCTCATAAAATTTAGTTTCAACTCTCTAAATGTTATTTTATAAAAGTTAATTTAATTTTCTTCACTTCTTTTTTTTTTCAAATTTTCTGACAAAATCAGTAACCTCAACGCTTTCTGTTTTTTTTTCAATCTTAATTTAGTTTTCTATAGTTCTCTTATTCTTATAATAAATTGCAATAAATAACGATAAATTACGAAATAAATTAGGTGAAATTACGATAAATAACAATCAATTATGTAAAATTTTGTTAAATTACAGTAAATAACGATAATTTATATTAAATGATGTAAGAAGTAACAATGAGTTACGACAAGTTACGATTAGTTACAGAAAATTGGTGTAAACAACGATAAATTACGTAAAAATTTGATAAATAACAAAAAATTATGTTAATTGGGTGATTGATAACGATAAATTTTGCGAAAAATAACGATAAATTACGCCAAATTATGATGAGTAATAGCAGTCAATTTCGAAAAATTGCGATTAAAATAGAGAAATTACAGTAAATATAACGATAAATTATGTCAAATTACGCGATGAATAACGATAATTTGCGCTATAAATTAATATAAAATTTGGGATAAATTACGGTAAATAATGAGAAATTACGTGATAAACTATACGATATAAATTACAATAAATAAACGATAAATTCTGTTAGATTACAATATATAACGATAAATTATTACATAATAAATTAGGTAAATTTACGTTAAATTGCTATACAATATTACAATAAATAATAGATTAGGCGATAAATTACGTAAAAGTATGCCACACGACGATAAATTATGTTAAATTAGGCGATAAATGTAACAACAAATTCCGATAAATGAGATTAAATAACGATAAATTACGCTATAAATTACAAAAATAATGATAAAATGCGGTAAACTACGACAATTGAGAATTGAAAATCGCGTAAAAATACGGTAAATAACCACAAATAATCTTAAATTATAAATTAGATAACGTTACATTACGATAACTAGTAATAAATTGCGCGATAAATTACAATAAATTAAATACGGTAAAAATTACGGTAAATTACGAAATAAATTAGATGAAATTACGATAAGTGGCAGTCAATTACGTTAGATAACGATAAATTCTGTTAGATTACAATAAACAATGCTAAATTACACAATAAGTTCCGATAAATCACAATTAATTAATTTAAATTGTAGTAAATAACAATTAATTACAATAAATCACGAAGTTAATTAGGTGAAATTATGATAAATAACGGCCAATTATGTAACATTGCGATAAATAACGATAAATTTTGTTAAAGTACAATAAATAACGATAATTTATATGACAGAAATTAAATTAAAAAACGAGAGATAACAAAAAATTACGATAAATGACGATTAATTACGGAGAAATACCATAATTAACGATACTAATAATTGCGTGAAAATACGGCAAATAACGATAAATTATATCCAGTAAGAGATAATATAAAATATAATAGATAATGATAAATAACGATAAATCACAATATAAATTACAAATAATAATGAGTAATCTTGCTTAAATTACAACAAATTATTTTAAATAAGATAATAGATAACGATAAATAACACTGTAAATTACGATAAATAATAATAAATTACGCGATATGTTACGATAAACTAAATACGGTAAATTCTAGTTAATTACGATAAACAATACAAAATTACATTAAAAAACAGTAAATAATGATAAATTATGCTGAAGTATGCGATTAATAACGAGAATTTACGCTATAAATTAGTATAAAATTTGGGATAAATCACGGTAAATAATGAGAAATTACGTGATATTGCACGATAAAAATTACAATAAACTATGTGATAAATAACGATAAATTATTACGCGATAAATTAGGTAAATTTACGATAAACAATTAATTGCGTTAAATTGTTATAAATAGCGATAAATTTTGTTACATTACGATAAATATCTCTAAATTCCGATAAATTACGTTAAATAAGATAACGGATAACTAACCTTAAAAGTACAATAAATTATTTATTGTAAATTACGATAAATAGTCATAAATTACGTTAAATAACAGTACATAATGATAAATTACGCGATTAATAACGATAAATTCCGATAAATAACTACAAAATATGCGATAAATAACGATAATATTTAACGTTACAGCAATACTGTATTATCTACCTAGTACATACTATTATCTATTAGTAATACTGAATTATAATATCTAACGATAAATTACGATAAGAAACGAAAAAATGCAATAAATAACGATAAATTACATAAAAATTCGGTAAATAACCAAAATTATATTAAGTTAACTGATAAATAATGACAAAAATAACGATAAATAATAATATATAATGCTATAATTTTATTATAACATTTACGAAAAATTGCTTTTAAATGCGGTAAATAACGATAAATTAGGCGATAAATTATGTTAAATAAAATGTTTAATTTTGATAAATAAAGATAAATAAGTATCAATTACGATAAATTACAAATAATTACTATAAATAACGAAACAATTACGAAAATTTGCTATAAATTACGATAAGTTACGTAAAATAACGATAAAATCGATCAGTTAAAGAAATTTGCGATTAAAAATGATAAATTACATTAAATTATAGTAAACAACGATAATTTACGTCTTAAATTACTATAAATTTTAGGCTAAATTACAATAAATAATAATAAATTACATTGACAATGATAAATTCAATTACGATAAGTTATATTAAATTAGGCGACAGCTAACGACAAATTACGTTAAATAACGAAAAATTTCACTATAAATTACAAAAAATAATGAATAATTATGCGATAAATTACGACAAATAGCGATCAATTACGGAGAAATACAGTAATTAACGATATTAACAATTACCTAAAAATATGGGAAATAACGATAAATTGTGTTAAATGGGATAATAGATAACGATAAATTACACTGTGAATTACAATAAATAATGTTTAATAACAGTACATAACGATAAATTACGTTAAATTCCGATAAATAACTACAAATTATGCAATAAATTACGATAATCGTAATTTATTAACGAAATTTTTAACGTAATTTAAAAAATTACGTTAAATTACAATAAATAAGAATAGATTCTTGACTATTTTTTCTAATTCTGGTAATTTGGACTTTCTTAATGGGACGTTTTCAGACTTTTATGCAACCCGCCTGACACCTCAGCTTCAGGACAGCTCCTACATGGTGGGTAATGTGAAATAAACTTTGGGAATTTTTTTCACGTATTTAGCGAACGATATTCAAATTATTACTCAAGGTGGCATAAACAATGGGATTAAGCCTATTTAATAATGTAGTTAAAACTAAATTTCTTTCAACTGTTTTTTTTAAATTAATTATTTTATTACAATAAATTCGCGGGCAAATTTTTAATTTTTCACAGTGATCTGTGACCAATCAGAAGTGTTCTGTGCCAATAATGTCTTGACAGTTGACCAGGTTGTTGACATAATAAACAACTTTAAGTTAACATTTTGTGGATTTTTAGGTGCCTTAAAGTGTTTTTATTGCTGTTTTTTTTATTTTTAAGACTATTTCAAAGGTAGGTAGAATTCTTCCATTCATCAGTGGTGACGATGTTTATTAAAAGTGTAAAATTTTACAGGAAATCTCTTTCAACTTAATATTCCAAAATTACCCTCTACACATTACATGTTAATTTATAAATTGTTTGTAGCAACTCCTAGAAGTCCGGAAGAAACCACCCTTGACCGAAGGGTACCGACAACACTAAATAAAAAGCATTCACCCACCGGTGATTCTGGGGGTCCCAACTGAGCTCTTGTGAGCTACTCACACTCTTCTACATCGTCAAGGAGTCGCTTTCTTGCATCAACAGGGCATCCTGGGGGTCCCTATCTGGTCAGAATCTCGGTTCGTCCGCGTTCGAAAATAACACCACGATCTCGATTTAAGTGCGAAACAATCTCAAGCCATTTATTGTGAATAAACTAATTATTAGTGTAATCATAAATTATTGTAAATAAACTATTCTAAATAAAACCGATTAGGTACAGTACCTATTTATGATTCAAAAACACGAGTGTTTTAAAAACCAAATATCTTGTAGAATTTATGCGAAATAGTTGTGGGACTTCTACGTAACAAAGTACAGGATATTTTCGGAGGTATTTCCAGTATTCCCTTTAAAGAAAAAAACATGAACTATCTGTGTGAGATCAAATGCTTACTGTTTGTTCCGTTTTAGTAAATTTTTGTCCACCAGTATGTATTTAACTAAAAGAACCCATATCAAATAAAAATTGGATATTTATAATCAATCATAAGGTTGTAGGTAATTATGTTTTATTATAATGTTACAGCATATCATTCATTGTATGATCTATAGCAGAAATATACAAACATAATTTGGCTGTATGACACTGACAATATGATACTAATATTAAAAATATGGGAAAAAATAATGTTGAATAAGGCAATTTTTAGGTTTCACTTTGGACAGAACAATTTCTTAGGTATTCTTTGAAGATTTAGGCAGGTTTTATGGTACCAAACTCTATTGCAATTTGTATTGTTGCATTTGACCAGTTCCTTTTGATTATCGAACGTTTCACAAAGGCATGTAGGCACAACATTGTTTACCTACAAGAATAAATCAGTATTTGTAATTAAAAAGCTTTAATAAAACGTACCTTCTGTGAAGTTTGTGCTGTTTCAATAATATTCACATCTTCAGTGGCTGGTGCTTTAAAATAAAATAATTTGTAATAATGTGACAATTGGATTTTCATCATACAATACATTTTCTGGAAAATTTTTGCAAACTTGGCTTCACATTCCTGAAGAAAACACAAGTGAGGTTGTCACTTCATTGTGACTTTTCATCTTTAATGAATTGAGTAAACAGCCACCGTTTTTGCGAAAATATAAACTCACATTTGGAATAGCCCTAACAAAGCATCTATGTTCACGCCACGCATGACTGTAAACAGACTTAACCACCGAGAGTAGGGTAGACACCCCTACCCATGATGTCTGGAGCTAAGTCTGTAAGTACAATCTTGTAAGTACACCAGAGATCGATTTCATCATTAAACCAGTAAACAACGAAAAGTCTTTTTGTTCAAGTCCGTGACTGCTTCGATCCTCCCTCACATTTTGGTCAAAAGGAGACGGTTCAACCAGCATCATCGTGATCACTCAACTTCCATCCCAGTGGAAATCGTCTTCAGGAAAAGATACCACGTCAAGTCGTTGACTTCGAGGTGGGGAAATTTATCGCTGAACTATCAATAGCATCCAGCCCAACCCTGTGGAAATCGTCTTTACCGGAGGGTGCCAGGTCAAGCCATTGAAAAGATACATCGAAACATCTGTGCAAATCGTCACAAACATCAAGCTTACAGGTGGAACCCATCAACGAGCCATCATCATCGTCCAGACTTCTGGAAATCGCATCATCTCCCTCACAATCTATTAGCCGTAAAATGAATATTTTTCCAAATAAAAGTACGAAGAATAACCAAAGGAATAACCAGAGATTATGATTCCACTTGTCTCTAAAATGTAAACACAGAAACATCATTCACATTACATGTAGGGTTGATTGACGTTATACTTACAATGCTTTACAAATTAATTACTTTAAAAAATATAAAAAAGTCACTTAAAAGTCCAAAAAATACGATAAAAACACAAAAATAACAAACGTCATTAAAGTTCACTGACTTCTGTCAAAAGCAATCTTCACAAGCAACACAAGCAATCAAAAGTTACTAAAAAAATACGGGCAAATTTAAAAATTATCAAATTTCAATAATTAATTTAAAAAAAACAGTTGAAAGAAATTTAGTTTTAACTACATTATTAAATAGACTAAATTCTATTGTTTATGCCACCTTGAGTAATAATTTGAATATCGTTCGCTAAATACGTGAAAAAAATTCCCAAAGTTTATTTCACATTACCCACCATGTAGGAGCTGTCCTGAAGCTGATGGATGACGTCATTTGAAAACAAGCAATTAATTACATATTTGTGGCGTAAGCGTAACCACTTGGAGGCAAAGTGGTTTGCCGGTAGCCACTTCCATTAGCGCGCATGCGTGAAAGTGACAGTAACACACTGAACAGTGAGAGGGCACCACTGGATTTTCCCGCTGTTATTTAAATTTTGAACAAAGAAGAGTATTTGATTAGTGAGTTCTGAAGAGTTTAGAGTTAAATCTAGCAGAGATTTTCGAGTTGCAAGCGAAAGAATAGATTTTTTTTGGTCATTGATTTATTTGAAATTGATTACAGTCAGTCAGGTGATCCACAATTTTTTTTTTGGTGGAAGACTTGTCACAATGTGTCTTTTTGGGATTTTTTTAATAAAACAACTTGTTAAATACAGTGAAATGTATAATTTAGAAATTTTAAAAGGAGAATGATATGATGTAAATATTTACAATACAGAGAAATCATTACTAATTATTAAAAACGTTTTGATAGTTTCTACATTTTATAAAATATAATATGAGAATAAAAAAAAACGTCGTAAATAAAACAAACTTTCATTTACAAAAAAATATAAGAAAAAACAACAAAAGATTTGAAGAAAGTTCGTTTTATTTTTACGAAACGATAAATATTTTTCTACAGCGAAAAAAATCTATACGACGCTATTCTACATGCAGTTATTTAAAAATGTGCATCATTTTATACATATTTTGCTAATGTCTCTCACTTAATTCTTTAAACATTTTTATTTTGTAAGAGCAGAACATTACGTATTTTTATTTTAATAACTTTTTTTTACATTGAATAATACAATGGAAGAATTACACAAAATTGTATATTGCCAAAAATATACATTTCTTTTTTAAAAAAATTTTGATAAAACATTGCACTCGTGCCATATTTTATCGTCCTGGAAGAAAACAAGGATAACATCACTATTATTTTAAATTCATTTCTATTGGGTGGATTCGTATCTTAATACTTACAATTAACGATATGCATTTAACTTTCTCAGATTAACCCTAATTTAATTTTTTTTTTTTTGGAAATTAAAGCTATGCATGAACAGACAGAGCCCACATGGAGCTCCCAACAGACATTTCCAGATGAGATCAGAAACAACTGGAAAATAATAACAATGAAACTTAACTGGCCCTGGAAAGACTAGAGGAAAAACCGGGAGCAAAATTTATATACAAAATGAACCACTTATTGCAAATTTGGCCTTTTGTTGGGGTTTGGAAAGCACACGTTATATTCAAAAACAAAAAAAAGCAAATATCACAATGTTTAAAACATTTTGCTTTGCAATATACATAATGGTAACAGTCTTATAATAACTACGAATAAAAAGGGAGAAACAGTGCCTCGTTTTTGGCAAGATAAGCCGTTAACAAAAATCACAATAAATAATATTCGATCCGTGATTGCACTTAATTTATTATCTTACAAACGCTTCATTTGAAGTCTTTATCACTAAGTCAATAATCCCACCGTTCATCTTCCGTTTCTTGTTTCTCTTCAGTTTTTTGACTTTCTTCAACTTTGTCTTTATCTTCGGTTTGTTGTGGTTCATTTTCATTACTTATTGAAGATGTTTCACTTTGGTCGTCTTCAAACCTATCAAGAACTGGTGTTGGTTCAACACGAACTGTTTCTTCCGAGTTTCTTCTTCCATAATCTTCAGTTTGCATAACACAAACACCATTTATTATAACTTCATCACCTGTTGGTTTATCTTTTTCAGGTGTTTCTTGCCAGTCTGGATTAACCCATTGTGGTGCTGCTGGTTTTCTTCGAGAACTCCGATTTTGACTTTGGGGTACTTCTTTTGGTTCACTTTTTACTAAACTACTTGATGATAAATTTGAATCTTCCGAAACATTACTTTCAACATCATCATCATCATAATCATCTCCAGGTTCTCGTTTTAAAGACGTCATTGAAAGATCAAGACCAGACATTTGTTCTTTAACTGCGTTATTAAGTGCAGCCATATCAACTTCACTTGGAAGAAGACCTCGACTTATCAATGCTGCTAAATTCGTATTTGCTGCTAGATAAGGAGGATAAGGTAATGGAACACCAGTTAATCCCATTCGTTCTTTAGATAACTCCAAAAGTCTTTGGTTGAGTAACAACCGAAACTGCACAGGATCAAAAGGTCCTTGAGCTTGTTCCCGAGGAGGTACATCTGCCATTCCATGTGGCACTTGTTGTTTTAACCGCATTCGATGATTGTGGAACCAATTTGTTATAGTCCGACTTGAAAGACCCAATTCCGACGCGAGAAACTCAATTGTTGCAACATTTGGATAAGGATCAAGAGCAAAAGCTAATCGGAGGGCTTCTTTTTGTTCTTCAGAGAAGAGCACACGTTGCTTTTTCGTTGGACCAGGTCCAGGTGAATTGGAATGGTAGAATTCGGAAGTGTCGTTTGAGGAAGTATCAGAACTGTTGTCGTGAGCACCAGGACCTGAAGACCGGCGCCGTTTGTTCGCTTCACGACGCTCGTTTTTTAGGGCTTGGAGGCGGTCGATGTTATGGGCGTCGTTTAGCCAGAGTTGCATTCGGATGAAGGGTTCGCGGCCTTTAATGCTGAGCATGTGCCAAGGTTTGGGCTTGGAAAGGAGCTCGCTGACGGACCCTTGGGAAAGACCCAAGACTGCTTCGCCGAAAATCTGAAAGAAAAACACGAATTTAAGGATACGCCATCTTGGAATTGTCGAATTTTCACATAAAAATCAGTGATTTCTTACCTTTTGCCCAATATTATTCGCCAGCAAGGCCTCTTTGATCTTCGTAGTGATAACCTGTGTATCCAAATCCTGCGTTAACGCCGCCATTTCATAAACACTCGGACTCATATGCTGATGCATATTCCTGAGACTCTGATGCTGTGTTTGCATTGGAGAATGTGGAATTCCATGCGGACTTGGATTCGATTTTTTCAAGTGCTCCTGATTTTGCAAACTGATAGCATGATGTGGTGGTACACCAGGTGGTGTGAGGAGCATGGGAGGTGGTGGTTGTGGTTGTGGCGGTCCTACTAAAGACGGTGGTAGTAAATTCTGCGTTTCTTGCATTTTACTCAGGATTCCTGCAGCTGCATCATTGAGCATTTTTGGTGTGGGTGGCATAGGTTTGCCTATGGAAGTTCCCGCGCCTCCGTATCCTCCCGTCCTCATGAGTTTCTCTGGTGCAATTTTGTACTGGCTTGCGACGAGTTTGTGAACAGCGTTGTCGTCCTCAAGGAACATTTTCATTCGGATGAAGGGCTCGCGTCCTTTTTGGGTTAGCATATGCCAAGGTTTGGGGCGTGCAAGAAGATCGCTTACTGAGCCTTGTGATAACCCGAGGACACTTTCACCGAAAAGTCGTTGGCTGATTGAGTACTGACTGAGTTGTTCTTTGACTTTTTTAACGATATCTTCAGTGTTGAGATTGTTGTATTGATCGAATTGTTGTTGGGTGATTGGAGGTAGGACTGCTTTAAGGGGTCGTTGACTGGTGGTGTGGTGAGGTTGGGAGGGTGGTTGCGAGATAAGACTATTTGTAATGGAAGCCATTCTTTGGAGAGGGCTCGCAACTGCCGATCCTGAGAATTCCTCATTTGGGGTCATTGCGGGTGGAAGGATTGCGTTACCAAGGGGGCTTGAGGCGGTTGAACCTCCACTAGGTTGGGTCCCAGGTTCGATTTTAGGTCGGACAAGACTAAAAGCACTTCCTGAGTGTCTTAAAGACTCATCTGAGCCATCTTTATCTTTATCTTCACCATTAACCATTTTTTTATCTTTTGGGAGGGATAAATCCTGAACACCTCCATTAGGTTGGTGTTGAGCTAAAGCCTGTTGTTGCAAGGCTAGTAAACCTAGGTTTGACATTTGTCCAGGATTATTTTGATTTAATTTAACAATTTCTCGATGGTAGGCATCCAATGCCATTCTGATTTCTTCTTGGGTCCGATCTATTTGTCCTCCACTGAATAATTGAGGGAAAAACATACTAAAATTAGTTTAGCAACTGTCAAATCAAAATTTTATTTCTACTCACCCAGGAAAAGCATCTCGCGGATTCCTCATATCTTCAATTCTTCGTCCCATGAGTTTCGCGAGTTCTTCCTGGTAGATCCTTACGACTTTTTCCTGTGGGATATCGTCGTTTTCGTATTTTTTCAATCGTCGGTTTTGGGAGGAGTCCTTGGAGAAGGGTGAGAGGCATTGACCATGGGGGGATTTGGAGTCGTCGTTACTGCGACTATCTTCGGTATGGGTTTTCATTTGTTGGAATTGGGTGGCTTCGCTTAGAATGTGCGCTATTCGTTCTTCGGTGAAGTCGTTTTCTGGACGGCCGAAGGTTGGCATTCCTGTATCTTTGCCTGAGGAAAAATTGTCTGTAAGGGAGGAGTACACTCTTAATGATTTGAGATTTTTGCTAAATAGCATTAAGACGCACGTAGCGACTTGTAGGACTGTCATTGTGTGTTATTTTGAATTTATTACAGATTTTTTCTAGATGATAAATCATCTAGATTCTTAAATTTTAGATTTTACAAATTCTATAGATTTGATAGTACAAAATCTACTTGATCTAGTAAATAAAAGAACATTTTACAGAATCTAGAAAAATAGAGTTAATTATCTAAAAAATTTCAAAATTTTCAGACGTTTCAGGTCAAAAATATAGATGTAGAATTGTAGTTCTGAAAAACTTGGATGATTCATTAAAAAGTACTTGAATGTAACTGAATAGAGTGTCTATCGCCTCAGAAAAATATATAGAGGATTATCTAGAATGCTTTTAGTCTTTAGATAACCAATAATCTATAAAATCTATGTAATCTTAGATAAAAAAGGATTTAGATTCTCTTTTATAGAGCATAGAATATGTCTATAATTTTTAGAAAATGTTCAAGAAATAGAATTTAAAAATCTAGAAAAGCATGATTATCTAGAAAATACAAAAAATTTACAAAACCCAGAAAATTAAAAACAAAATTTTATAAATTTCTTAAATTACAAAAGATTTTTGTTTAGAATTTCATGAAGCTAGAATGTTTTGATAATCTAGACAATTTTCAAAATTTATAGACATGTGAAGTCAAAATATAGATCTAGATTTGATAATGAAAGATTTACAGAAAGCAAATCATCTAGAAAATCTACAGAACGTCAGTAATAGAGGTCAGTAATAAACAGTACAGATAGATAATCTATAAAAAGTTTAGAAAGTTTAGATTTTGTAGATTTAGAACTCTTTGAGAAAGAACGATATGACATCGACAAAAAAGATTTAAGAATCTAGATTTAGAAGATCTAACGTCTAAAAAATTTGCAGTATCAAATAGTGATACTAGATTTAGAATATAGAACATATAAAATAGAATCTACAAAATTTAGAATTTATTAATAATCTAGAAATCATCTAAACAATTCGATTAAAACTTAACAAAAAATGGCGGAGATAGAACTGTCTGAAGCGTTTATAGAATCTAGAAGATTTAAAATCTAGAAATTATTGAGGAACTAAAATATTTAAAATAATTTGGGTAATGCTATAGAAAATCGATAAAAAAGGGAATAAATCAATTCAAAGCGATTTATAAATCTAGATCTAAAATGTACAAAGTATTCAGACAATCTATAAAAAATTAATAATTTATAAAATTTGCCTAATTTTAGACGAAAAAAGAACTTAAATTCCCCTTTTTAAAGCCTAGAATATTTCCAAAAAATCTAGAAAAACATAATCATCTACAGAATGTAGATAAATGTCAAAATCTAGCCAATCAAAAACGAAATTGTATAAATTTCTAAAATTAAGTTTTGATAATCTAGAAAGTTTCTAGAAAGGTCTAGTCGTTTCAGATATAGATTTGAAAAACTTGAAAGACTAAAGAAAGCAGAACGTCGGGAAAATCTATAAAACGTCAAAAGTGTAGATAATCTAGAAAGTTGAAGAACTAAACTCTAGAACGTTATCTATTGGACAGAGTGTAAAGCATCTAAAAATAAGTAAGTTAATCTAGAAAATTAAAAAATCTTTAGAGAACTGTCTGGAATGTTTAAATTTTATAGATCTAGAACACTTTAAAAAAATCCGATACAAGATCGACAAAAAACAGAAAATCTAGAAAGGCCTAATAATTTAAAAAGACTTACAATACAGAAAATGTATAAAATGGAATCTAGAATATTTAAAATTTATTAAGAATCTGGAAATCATCTATACAATTTGATTAAAACTCAACAAAAAATGTATAAAACTAGATCTAGAATGTAGAAAGTTCTTAGACAACCAATAATCTATAAAATCTGACTAAATTTAAATGAAAAAGTATTTAGACTCCTTCTGACCTGATAGAACCTAGAATATTTCTAAAAAATCTAGAAAATGTTCAAGAAACAGAATCTAAAAATCTACAAAAGCATAATAATTGTCTGAAGAATACAGAAAACTTACAAAATCCACCCAATTACTAAAAAAATTGTGTAAATTTCTAGAATTACAAAATTTAGAATTCTGTGAAGTTAGAAAGTTTTGATAATGTTGTAAATTAATAGACGCTTCTTATCTAAAATATAGATCTAGATTTGAAAGTCTGGAAAAGCTATAAATCGTCAAAAAAGTAGATAGGTAATCTAGAAGGTTTTAAAAAACTAAAGTATAGAGAACGTAACTAGATAAGAGTGTCAAAAATTATAAAAATTAGAATAGAATGCTTAGATTTTATAAATCTAGAATTTTTTTAAAATGTTCTATATAAATTTGACAAAAAAAACTATAAATCTAAGACATAGAAGATGTAAATCTATAAAGTACTAATAATTTAAAAAATCTACAATATTAAATGGTGAGAGTAGATCAACAATATAGAATAAAATCTAGAATTTATTAAAAGTCTATATCATCTAAATAATTCAATTAAACTTGAACAAAAAAAAAAATGATAGAACTGTTTGAAGCGTTTATAGAATCTAGAAGAGTGTAGAAAATTTAAAAAATGTTTGAGCAAATCTTCTAAATATTTATAAATCTAGATCTAGAATAAAGAAATTTATTAGCCAATCTAGAAAAAAACAATTTATAGAATCTAACTATAGCAGTTTTAGATAAAAAAAGAAATTCTAATTTCCTTCTATAAAGCCTAGAATATTTCCAAAAAATCTAGAAAAACATAATCATCTACAGAATGTAGATAATTGGCAAAATCTAGCCAATCAGCAAAATCTAGCCAATCAAAAACGAAATTGCATAAATTTCTAAAATTAAGTTTTGATAATCTAGAAAGTTTCTCCGATTTATAGACCTTTCAGGTCTAGTCGTTTCAGATATAGATTTGAAAAACTTAAAAGCAGAACGTCGAGAAAATCTATGAAACGTCAAAAGTGTAGATAATCTAGAAAGTTGGAGAACTAGAATCTATAGAACGTTATCTATTGGATAGAGTGTCAAGCATCTAAAAATAAGTAAGTTAATCTAGAAAATTTAAAAATCTTTAGAATGTTTAAATTTTATAGATCTAGAACACTTTTAAAAAATCCGATATGAAATCGACAAAAAACAGAAAATCTAGAAAGGCTTAATAATTTAAAAAGACTTACAATACAGAAAATGTATAAAATGGAATCTAGAATATTTAAAATTAATACAAAAAAATTGATAGAACTGTATGAAGCGTTTATAGAATCTAGAAGAGTGTAAAAAATTTAAAAACTGTTTGAGCAAATCTTCTTAATATTTATAAATCTAGATCTAGAATATAGAAATTTATTAGCCAATCTAAGAAAAAACAATTTATAGAATCTAACTATAGTAGTTTTAGATAAAAAAAGAAATTCTAATTTCCTTCTATAAAGCCTAGAATATATCCAAAAAATCTAGAAAAGGTTAATCATCTGTAGAATGTAGATAATTTTCAAAATTTAGCCAATCAAAAATCAGATTTATAAAGTTTAGAATTCCATGAAGCTAGAGTTTAGATAATCTCGAAAATTTACCCTCTTAATTAGACTTTTTTTTGTAGAAAGCATTGGGCCGCAAGTGGCGTCTTGTGGGCCAGCTTGCTGCCGTGTCATTGTGTGTCATCTCGAATTGGTAATAGAGAAAAAAAAAACGTTAATTTTAATTATTATTTGTCGATTTTGAGGTAACCGAAGAAATCAAGCATAATAATAGTTGCGTGTCGATTTTTTCGTTGGAAATGATTACATGACGTCCTGAGGTAATTACCTATCAGACGTTAGAAATATGTCGATTATTGGGGTTCTTTGGGCCCCTTGATTTTCCTTCTTTAGGAAGTATAACGGAGTCTAGAAAGAGTAATTTAATGGTTGTATTTTACGAGCGTGGTATACATCTGTATTTATATATATAATAATAATAAAAACATCGGAGAAGAGAAGCGAATAATAATTACTTGTTCGTTTCGTATTTTTCATGGGAATGTGAACTTGGATGATATTGTCAAGTAGATATTTCTCTAAAATAACGGCGGAAGTTAGGATATTTAATGTTAAAAGAGATGCGAGCAAGCAATTGCATATGTCAACGTATCAATTTTAATACAGTTAGCCTAATTACAAGTTCGAAGATTTCTTTTCTATTGTTTGAAACATCACGACAAGAATCTACTGAAAGCTAACGAGGATTTAATTGGACCTTGAAGACTCGACAATAATCTATAATTTAATTGTCAAGCACCGGAAGAAAATTAAACAAATACCAAACGATCACTAAATCATTCTTTAAACTAACAATTATTAAAATAAAAAACAAACAAACAAAACAAAATTTTTTTAGAGACTACCTGAGACTTTGAGAATGTCCTAAATTGGAAAATCTACCAAAAGATGATTTTAGATGATTTAGAAGAAAGAATTGAAGAAGTCACAGTAATTAAAGAAAGTTTTAGTTTAGTAATCTAGAAGATTTGATTAATTTAGATAATTAAAATTGCCTATGACAATTAAAAACCAGTCATACCCTGTACAGAATATAGAATATATATTACCTAGAAGGCTCAAATTAAAAACTAGAATATCTCGATAATCTACAAGAGTTGTTACAGAAAGTTCCATAGAAAACTAAAAGAAACATAGCTAAAATAAAAAATCAAAAAATATTTTGTAGAATCTAGAAATGATTTAATCAAATCGAATAAAAATCAGTAAAATCTGGTAAGAAACATACTGATCTAGAATGTAATTTTTAAATCTATGTTTAGAATATAGTAGTTTTTATTAATCTAGAAAGAATGAACAAAGAATCTATGAATTTTGACTAATCCAGAAAATAATTTGTTGAATTAGAACAAGCTGTCTTGCTTAATCGAGTAAAACTGTACAAAACGACAGATAAAAGCTTGCTTCAATTATTTTATTTTGATTTGCATGTGATTCTATAGATTAATTAGGCTAAATCTATTTTTTTAGATAAATCATCTAGATTTTTAAGTTTTCGAAATTATTCTAATTTTGTAGATATTTCATATTTAATAATTTTTTTATGTATATTTCTGTAGCTAAATATTTAGAATATAAAAGGGTTTAAACTCTTTTGTAACCTCTAGAATATCTACAAAATATCTAGGAAATATAATATCTCAAAAATTTTGAATTTTGTAAATCTACAACTATTTAAATCAAAAAATCGTCTAATGAAAAGTCTAAAATATAGAATATTTAAAAGTTAGAAAGTCTCAATCTAGAAAAACCTTCAGACGAAGATCGAGAATGTAGATTGAAAAAAAAAAATTGAAAGCTTTACTAATGTTGGAAGACAATCTAAAGACTCGTAATGCATTTAAGAAATATCTACAAAATCTTAAAACCTAAAAAATCTAGAAAATTAGATTTAGAAATATAGATGTAGATTTAAAAAACAAACTTGCTGTATTTAGAAACATTGAAAAGTAGTGATGTATCTAAAAAGCATCTAGAAAATTTTAAAAGACTAGAAAATCTAGAAAATTTAGAAGTTTGTAAATATTTTTAAAATACATAAAAAATTAATTTACATAAAATTATAAGAGTTTATAAACAAACTGGTAAATCAAACTACTAAAAAAACAATTTTTTTTAAGTAAATCTACAAAACCAAGTCAAGCTATCCAAGAAAATTTAGAATTTCTTATTCTAAAACTCTCTTAAACAGTTCTATGTGGAATTGGCAGAAAAAGTCTTGATAATCTAAAAGTTAAGCCTAGAATCTAGAATAAATCTAGAAAGTCGCGATAATAAAAAATTACAAAATTTAAAGGCGTTTCATGTATAGAATTTGAAGCTTTAAAAATCTAGGAAAATTTCCAGAAAATCTAGGAAGGCTTGACATTAGAAAAATCTAGCGTCTAGATAATCTCAATAAATTTAAAAAGCTGGTGAATCTAGAAAATGAAATCGTTAAGTCTTCTACTGATTTAGCTAATACAGAAAATCTAGAAAAACTTGAATTTATAAAATCTTTTATGTAGGATCGACAAAAAGCCCTAGAATCTAGAATAAATCTAGAAAGTCTCGATAATATAAAAAATGCAAAATTTAAAAGCGTTGCATGTGTAGAATCTGAAGTTTTCAAAATCTAGTGTCTAGAAAATATCAGCTAGGAAGGTTGACACTTGAAGAATCTAGCATTTGGACTATCTCTATAAATTTAAAAAGCTGGGATATCTAAGAAATAAAATCATAATGATTCTAATAATAGAAAATCTAGAAAAACCTAGATTTAATAAAATTCTTTAAGAAGTTTTATGTAAGATAGATAAAAAAGTATAGAATTTAGAATAAATCTAGAAATCTAGAAAGTCTAGACACTAGAAGATTCTAGCATGTAAAGAGTATCTCAGTAATTTGAAAAATTAGAGAATCTATGAAATCAAATCGTTAAAATTCTACTGATTTAACTAATACAGAAAATCTAAAAAAAACCTGAATTTATAAAATCTTTTATGTAGGATTGGCAAAAAGTCCTAGAATCTAAAATAAATCTAGAAAGTCTCGATAATATAAAAAATGCAAAATTTAAAAGCGTTAAATGTGTAGAATCTAAAGTTTTCAAAATCTAGTGTTTAGAAGAGATAATCTAGGAAGGTTTGACACAAAAACAATCTAGCATTTGGACTATCTTTATAAATTTAAAAAGCTGGAAAATCTAAGAAATAAAATCATAATGATTCTAATAATAGAAAATCTAGAAAAACCTAGATTTAATAAAATTCTTTAAGAAGTTTTACATAAGATAGATAAAAAAGTATAGAATTTAGAATAAATCTAGAAATCTAGAAAGTCTTGACACTAGAAGATTCTGGCATGTAAAGAGTATGGCAGTAATTTTAAAAATTAGAGAATCTATGAAATCAAATCGTTGAGATCTACTGATTTAGCTAATAAAAAATCTAAAAAAACCTTAAAAAAGTTTTATGTAGGTTCGACAAAAAAGGCCAGAAATCTAGAATAAATCTAGAAAGTTTCGATAATATAAAAAATGGAAAATTTAAAGGCATTTCGTGTATAGAATTTGAAGTTTTAAAAATCTAGGAAAGTGTCCAGAAAATCTAGGAAGGCTTGACATTAGAAAAATCTAGCGTCTAGATAATCTCTGGTGAATATAGAAAAACAAATCGTTAAGATTCTACTGATTTAACTAATACAGAAAATCTAGAAAAACCTGAATTTATAAAATCTTTTATGTAGAATCGGCAAAAAGCCCTAATATCTAGAATAAATCTAGAAAGTCTCGATAATATAAAAAATGCAAAATTCAAAAGCGTTGTATGTGTAGAATCTAAAGTTCTCAAAATCTAGTGTCTAGAAAATATAATCTAGGAAGGTTGACACTTGAAGAATCTAGCATTTGGACTATCTTTATAAATTTAAAAAGCTGGAGAATCTAAGAAATGAAATCATAAAGATTCTAATAATAGAAAATCTAGAAAAACCTAGATTTAATAAAATCCTTTAAGAAGTTTTATGTAAGATAGACAAAAAAAGTCTAGAATCTAGAATAAATCTAGAAATCTAGGAAGTCTTGACACTAGAAGAATCTAGCATGTAAAGAGTACCTCAGTAGTTTTAAAAATTAGAGAATCTATGAAATCAAATCGTTGAGGTCTACTGATTTAGCTAATAAAGAAAATCTAAAAAAAAACCTTAAAAAAGTTTTATGTAGATACGACAAAAAAGGCCAGAAATCTAGAATAAATCTAGAAAGTCTCAAAATAAAAAACTTACAAAATTTAAAGGCGTTTCGTGTATAGAATTTGAAGTTTTAAAAATCTAGGAAAGTCCAGAAAATCTAGGAAGGCTTGACATTAGAAAAATCTAGCATCTAGATAATCTCTGGTGAATCTAAAAAAACAAATCGTTAAGATTCTACTGATTTAACTAAAACAGAAAATCTAGAAAAACCCGAATTTATAAAATCTTTTATGTAGGATCGGCAAAAAGCCCTAGAATCTAGAATAAATCTAGAAAGTCTCGATAATATAAAGAATGCAAAATTTAAAAGCGTTACATGTCTAGAATTTAAAGTTTACAAAATCTACTGTCTAGAAGATATAATCTAGGAAGGTTTGACACTAGAAGATTTGGACTATCTCTATAAATTTAAAAAACTGGAGAATCTAAGTAATGAAATCATAAAGATTCTAATAATAGAAATTCTAGAAAAACCTAGATTTAATAAAATCCTTTAAGAAGTTTTATGTAAGATAAAACTAGATAATCTAAAATCTAGAATATCTAGAAAGTTTGAAAATAAAAAAAATGCAAAATTTAAAAACGTCATGTATATAGAACCTAAAGTTTTCGAAATCTAAAGTGTCTAGGAAGGCTTAACACTAGGAAAACCTAGCATTTGGACTCTCTCTATAAATTTAAAACCTAGACAATCTAAGAAATGAAAACATGAAGATTCTAATAACGAAAATCTAGAAAAAATCTATTATAAATGGAATTAATAAAATCTTTTAAGAAGTTTTATACAAGAAAAGCTTAGAATCTAGAATAAATCTAGGAAGTCTTATCCCGATAATTTTAAAAAGCCGGAAAATCTAGGAAATCAAATCGTGAAGATTCTATTGATTTAACTAGAAAAGAAAGTAAAATTTCTAAATTTTTATATAAATCTAGAGATTGTGTAGAATAAGATGAATCAGGCCAGGTCAAGTTAGGCTATAAAAGAGTGTTTTGTAGTAATGTATTGTGAAAAAAATGTGTAGACATTTGTGGTAAATTCCGTAATAGCATTCATTGTATGTAAAAAAAAAAATAATTGGAAACATATTGTGTGTGACAGCAGCATGTGCCAACTCCACAAAAATGTTCCATCCGAATTGGCATCAATTGAAATCGCATTGATACATAAAAAAACCATTTTTATATTCCTCGACTTTGTTTTATTATTTATTAAGTCCGAGGGCTTTAGCATTTCTTTGTTTGTTGTGTAAAATTTGCATGGGACTATTCCGTAGGTCGTGTATATCTTTGTTGGCAAATTTATCGAGTGAAATATAAAAGAGTAAATTAGCAATTTAGACGACTATATTACCGGAGATTTATTAATCTTTTGTTCGGCTTTTGGTGCAGACGTCGTAGCATTGCACCCTCTTTTTTGGCCGATACGAGGTAAATTATTCGCTTCGACTTCCGCGCTCGCCTTTTGTTTTATCCTTGCCGGCCCAGACTTTGAAAAATTTCGATCGAAACATACCGTGATTCGGATTAATCGCGTGTAAAATGTGTTGCATGTGTAAAAACGCCGTAAAAACTTTTTTATAATTTCGAACGTGATAGAAATCGAACGCGCCACGAAATGCCGTCTTCATCAGGGACGGGCTTAGACCAAACTATATTAACAACCTTATTTTGGGCCCCTATCTACATACAAATATTTAGAAGAGATTTCTCTGACGATAACAGCAGTCTAAAAAATATCTTGGCTGACAGCGGACTGCCGATTTTGGCATTATAAATGTCATCCTAAAACGTCAAACAATACTCGTAGCATCCATCACTACTAATATTACGGCAGCTTTATAACTGCAGTTGCGCTATAGATTTACAAAAAAAATTTAAAGCGCCGCTAGTACAGTTTAAATTCTTTAATCTTTTTGAAATATCTACATCCTTTAGACTTTTCGGATCTTTAAGCTTGAAAAGCTTTAGATTGACTAGATTTTTGGTTTTTTTTTTGGATTTTACAGATAAGCGAAAGTTCCTCATTTATTATCAAAATATCTGTTCTAGTTTTCTAAATTTTCTGATCTTTATTTCTTCAGACTTTTCCAAATTCTAAAGACCCTAAGATGTTTCTTAAAGAACGAATAGAAAAAAAATATGTTTAAAGAAAATTCAAGAATAACATAAAAATTCTGAAAGAACAAAAAATATTCTGGTAAAAACAAAATAAGCTGTTTGAAAGGTTTGAAAAGCGACTCCAAAAAAATTTTTGTAAAAGAACAGCAGATGATTTCAAAAAAATTCAAAAACCGGCGTTTGGAAAACCAAATTCATTAGAGAGATGACGTTTGATGGAGAATAAGCAGAAGAAAATTATAGAAAAAGTTGAAACACGTCTGTCGGAAGAAAAATAAGAACAAAAAAGTTTCTGAATGACAAAGAAACAATCAGAAAGAATAGAAATGGTTTTTAAAACAGCTTGAACGTCATTTGGAAGAAAAAGAGAATATACAGTTTCTAGAAGAACTTAAAAAGAGAAAAAAGTGCAATAATGTAGTTTTTGTAGGAAGAAGAAAGTTTTTAAGAAAATGAAGGAGACTCTACAAGAACAAAAAACAATTTTAAAAGAAGGACGATTGAAAGAGAAAAATGGAAAACCTTTAAAACAAGAGATGTTTTTTGAAGAACAACAATTGGAAAAAAAACTGTTTCAAATAAAAATCTGGTAGAACAAGGAAAGAGTCTGGTAGAAAAAAACAAAATAAGCTGCTGGAAAAATTTGAAAAACGACGACTAAAATTTTTGTTTTGTTTTAGAAGAACAGTACAAGAATCTTAAAGAATTTAAAAACCGGCGTTTAGAAAAACAAAATTATTTGAGAGATGACTTTTAATGGTGAATAACCAAAAAAAAATTTTAGAAAAAATTGAAAAACGTCTGTTAAAAAAACAAAAACAAAGGAAGTATCTGAAAAAGCAAAAAATTAATCTGAAAGAATAAAAATGGTTTCTAAAACAGTTTACACGGAATTTGACAAAAAAGAGGATTAAAACACAATTAGAGTTTCTAGAAGAATTTAAAAGTATAAAGAATAGAATAGTTTTTGTAAAAAAAAGTTTTCTAAAAAAATAAAGAAGACATAAAAAACACAATCCTGAAAGAGCGTAAAAAAGAACGATTGAAAGAGAAAGAAAACCAAGGTAGATCTTAAAAAAACAAGAAATGTTTCTTAAAGAAGAACAACTGGAAAAAAAATATTTGAAGAAACTTTTAGAATAATAAAAAAAATCTAGAAGAACAAAAAAAAATTCTGGTAAAAAGAACCAAAACAAGCTGCTGGTAAAATTTGAAAAAACGACTAGAAGACATCTTTTGTTTCCGAAAAGCGGCAGAAGAATCTAAAAAAATTAAAAAAGAATGACGTCTGATGCAGAAAGAGCAAGGAAATAATCTAGAAAAATAGAAATGGTTTTTAAAACAGTTTAAGCAACGGCATTTCAAAGAAAAAAAGGCTTTAAAAAAGCAAATAGCTTTAGAAGAAGAAAAATAAGTTTCTAGGAAACTAAAGAAAGTTCTAGAATAACAAAAAACGATTTTAAAAAAGGACGATTGGGAGAGGAAGCCGAACAAAAAGTACCAAAAGAGTCAACGACAATTTTGAAGAAGCTTAAAATTTAAAAAAATTATAGATTTTATCTGTTAACTTCGTGTTGGATCTCCTTGGTGTGTAGAATGAAATGAAGCAAGCACCCAAAAGCACCAAACAATTTCACTTTGCACGACGCAAACGTTCCAACAACAAAGTTGTCATCCTCAGGTGGGGAATTAAACTCAACTCAGTGAGTGCTTGCTTCATTTGATTTTATCTGTTGTCTAATTGATCTTTGTTTTTTACATTTTGATCAAGACCGGTCCTGTTTTTGATCGAACTGTTTTGTGTGTTTTTTTTTAAATAACATCACTTCCTTCCTTTTAGCTAAATTTGGAAATGAGGCAAACAATTTTTAGTAAGTTTCTTTGTTTGCGGTCAACCGGCGAGCTACATCCGTTCAGACGCGCCAATTATTATTATCTCTATTAATCGACGAATTATACATTATTTGATATTTATTATTAAGGACATACTGGGTGTGTTGCGAAATGTGCGAGCAAAATGCGGATCCGTTTCGCTTTATGAAGGAATTGTTGTTATTACCATGGGAAAGAATCTCTTAAAGAAGAAAAAAATTAATTATTTACTAAAAGCGATTTTCAAGCAACTCAAATCAACACGAATACTAGAAGCGTATCTTACGGCAATGCGGATGCTATCGACGCTAAATTTTATCAATTATCTATTACTCCATAAATTCTCGCCTAATTACCTTCTATCTGAAATTTATTTCGGATTTTTTGACCTGACCTGGATTTGTTTGTTATGTTTTCAGGTGCTGTTTTATAGATTTTTTTACCAGTTTTTGCTTTCAAAATTGCTTTCACTACTTTTTCAATTTTTTTCATTTTTGTAGATTTTTTACAATTTCTTAAAATTTTGATTTTGTAGATTACAATCTGTTTCTCCGAAATTTTAGATTTTTTCTTTTAATTGACGAACATTTTCTAGATTTAGTTAAATTGTCTAGAACATTTCTGTATTCTATAGATTTTCTAGATTTCCAAAAATTTAGAACAACAACTTATATTTATTAAAAAAATTCTAAAAGAAGTTGTAAAAGATCGGTTAGAAGAAGAAGAAGGAAAAAAATTCTTGACGAGTAAAGAGTGGTTTTACAAGATTAGAAAAAAATGTAGAAAAGCTTGGACAAGAGCATTTGGTAAACAGAAAAATTTGAGAAACAAAAATTGATGACAAAAATAGAAAATGAATAAAAAGAAGTTTTATTTTGAATTTTTTACGTGTTTTTTGTTATTAAAATATGACCAAAAATGCAAGAGATTCACTAGATGATTCTTAACTATTCCTAGATTGTCCAGATCTTTTACATTTTTTTAAAAACGCAAATATCTTAATTCTCTTTTAAGCTGTCTTTATTTTGCAGATTTATAACTTTTCTGAATTTATTAATAATTGAATAGATCCAAATTTCGATTAGGTAAGGCTTACATAGATTGTCTAAAGTATCTAGATTTGAATTGTTTTACATTTCCGGTAGTAAAATATAATCTTAAACCTTAATAAAAATGAAATCTCTTTGTCTTAAATTTTGGAATCGTTGCAAGTCGCATCAACCTCAATCTCGTTTTTACGACTTTCCATAAATTTCAATCACCCGTTTCAGCCTACAACCCATCTAAAAATTGATTATTCTCTATCTTCTAGCAAGAAAACCCTCACCAAAAAGCGCAATTCAATTCAATTAAAAATTGTCAAATCGTTTTGAATCACGCAAATTTTTCCGTTTCGAGGCCAACGACTAAAGTAAAAGTAGAACATACATAACTCCCTAAATCGAATTTTTTTCACCGATCAAGATCCGAGATAATTTCTTGTTTAATTGTGCATTGTTAAATAATGCTCGAATTGAAATTAAAGAATATTCAGAGCAGAGCGCTTTATACGGTTTTAAGATTATCATGAAGAAGTTTTGCAATGCGTGGGATACATCGAAAACAATATGGTTTTGTAATTAAATATTTGGGTTATTAAGAAATTTTCCAACGATCGCATGGAAATTATTGTGACACAAAACACAATACAATTGCCGAGATTTTTCGTCATAATCATCGAAAAAAAATATATAGAAAATCAGTTTGACAGGAAATGATTCATAAAAACATAATTTATTCATTTAAAAAAAAAACTTGCAGCAAGCCATGACAAGGAGAAGCATTACGACGTTCATTACTAATGGCGAGGCCACAAAATTGATTGTTTTTCTTCATCTGGATAAAAAAAAGTTTTTTTTATTACGGCCGCCAAAATCGTATTTACGGCCGTTGATAATAACAGTCAAAACACTCTAGAAAATGTTTAGTAAAAACTCTAAAATTTAGAGAAGCTAGAACAATAAAAATCTAGATGTCAGATCTTTTAATATTAATTAAAGATTCTTTAGATTTTCTGGATTTTAGTATTTTCGTCTTGTGAACAGTCTAGTTTTCTAGATTATAAATTTTCTAGATTCTATATCTAGTTTCTTGGAAGGGTATAAAATTTATTAAGAAATTTATGATTATCTATATCTCTTTTCTAAGCATTTTTCTAATAAAGTCTTTAGAAAGCAAGCAATCTAGAAAATGTTTACTTTAGAAATTGTAGAATCTAGAAAAACTAGAATAAGCAATCTAGTTTTTTGGTTATATTTTCTAAAATACAAAAAGAATTTTTTTATTATTTGTATCTCTTTTTTCTAAGCATTTTTTTTAATTAATTTTTTAGAATGCACTAAATCTATAAACTGTTTATTAAAATTCTAGAATTTAGAGAAACTAGAACAATAAACAATCTAGAAATCAAACCTTTTATTAGTACTTAAAGATTCTTTAGGTTTTCTAGGTTTTGGCGTTTACAACATCTTGTAAACAATCTAGTTTTCTAGAGAATATAAAATATTCTCTAGATTTTATATTGTTCTTAGAAATCATTAAGACATTCTAGATTTTTTCTCTAAGCATTTTTATTAACCCTCTAGAATGGATAAAATCTAAAAATTGTTTACTAGATATTCTAAAACCTAGTGAAACTAGAACTAGATTTTTTAGTTTTTTAAATTGTAGTGTTTTCTACTAAAAAAAATCTATGTTTCTAGAACATAATAATTGCTAGATTCTATTAGAAGCTTAGAGAATTCAGAAAAACAGATAGACACATTTTAAATTAATTTTAAATCTAAGAACTTTAAAATTTAGAGAAACTAAAACAATAAACAATCTAGTTTTCTAGATGATTAAATTTTCTAGATTGTATATCTAGTTCTTTGGAAGCTTATAAAATACATTTTTTTGCTAAACTTTTAAATTAATAATTCTTTAGAACGCAAAAAATCTAGAATGTTTACTAGAAATTCTAAAATTTAAAGAAACTAGAAGGATGAACAATCTAGAAGTCAAGCATTTGCCTACTACTTAAAGATTCCTTAGGTTTTCTAGGTTTTCGTATTTAAAAGATCTTCTAAACAATCTAGATTTGTAGTTTATACTATTTTCTAGATTCTTCTATATTCTTTATAGAAATTATAACGACATTCTTGATTATATCTTTTTTTAGCATTTTTTAATTAATTCTCTAGAATGTATCAAATCTAGAAACTGTTTACTAGAAATTCTAGAATTTAGCCAAACTAGAACACTAAACAATCTAGAAGTTTGACGTTTTGATAGTAATTAATTTTTTTTTAGGTTTTCTAAATTTTTGTGTATACTACTAGAAACAATCTATGTTTCTAGAATATAACAATTACTAGATTCTATTAGAAGTTTATAGAGTTCGGAATTAATTATTTATGTCTCTTTGCTAGAAACATTTTAAATTAATTTTTTTAGAACGCGTAAAATCTAGAAACTCTAAAATTTAGAGCAACTAAAACAATGAACAATCTAGTTTTCTAGATGATTAAATTTTCTAGATTGTATATCTAGTTTTTTGGAAGCTTTTTGCTAAACTTTTAAATTAATAATTTTTTAGAACGCAAAAAATCTAGAATGTTTACTAGAAATTCTAGAATTTAAAGAAACTAGAAGGATGAACAATCTAGAAGTCAAACATTTTACTACTACTTAAAGATTTCCTAGGTTTTCTAGGCTTTCGTATTTAAAAGATCTTCTAAACAATCTAGATTTGTAGTTTATACTATTTTCTAGATTCTTCTATATTCTTTATAGAAATTATAACGACATTCTTGATTATATCTTTTTTTAAACATTTTTTTATTAATTCTCTAGAATGCATCAAATCTAGAAACTGTTTACTAGACAAACTAGAACACTAAACAATCTAGAAGTCAGACTTTATTACTACTTAAAAATTCTTTAGGTTTTCTAGATTTTAGTATATACAAAATCTTCTAAACAATCTAGTTTTGTAGGTTATACTATTTTCTAGATTCTATTTCCCTTAAGAAATTATAACGACATTTCTGATTATATCTTTTTTTTAAGCATTTTTTTATTAACTCTCTAGAATAGATAAAATCTATAAACTTTTACTAGAAACTCTAAAATCTAGAAAAACTAGAACAATAAACAATCTAGAAGTTAGACGTTTTAATAGTACATATTAAATTTTTTTTTCGGTTTTCTTAATTTTTCTTCTAGTTCACTACTAGAAACATTCTACGTTTCTAGAATATAACAACTACTAAATTGAAGTTTATAGAATTCGGAATTGATTATTTATGTCTCTATGCTAGAAACAATTTAAATTATTTTTTTTAGAACACGTAAAATCTAGAAACTCTAAAATTTAGAAAAACTAAAACAATAAACAATCTAGTTTTCTAGATGTCTATATTTTCCAGAATGTACATCTAGTTTTTTAGAATCTTATAAAATTTAGAAAGACATTCTTGATTCTTGAGCAATATAAATTAATTTTTTAGAACGTATAAAATCTAGAATGTTTACTAAAAATCTAAGAATTTAGAGGACTTATCTAGAAGTTAGATCTTTTAATACTACTTAAAGATTTGTTAGGTTTTCTAAACTATTTACTACATCTTGTAAACAATCTAGGTTTCTAGATCATATCATTTTCTAAATTCTAAGTCTAGTTTTTTAAAAGTTTACAGAATTCATAAAGACTAGCTCGTTCTTAAGATTTTTTTAATTAATTTTTTAGAACGCATAATATCTAGAAAATATTTACTTAAAAATTCTCGAAAAACTAGAATAATAAACAACCTAGAAGTCAAACCTTTTAATACTATTTAAAGATGTTTTAGGTTTTAGTTTTTACAATATCTTGTAAACAATTTAGTTTTCTAGATTGTATATTATGTTTTTTGGAATTTTATAAAATTCATAAAGACACTTTTGTTTATTTATATGTGTTTTCTATTTGATTCAAAATTAAAAATACGTTTCCAGTTCTATATTTTTGTATTTGTAGATCTTATAAAACTGTTTAAAATTGCTCCTTCTATAAAAAAAATTAAAGAGTTACGAAATAGAAAACTTGAATACTAGACAATCTAGAAAAGTTTTATAAATTCTAGATTTCTTAATATTCTAGTTTTTCTAAATCCTGCAAAATCTAGATTTTTCTAAATTTTTAAATAAATCAAATTTGTTATATTTTCACTTTTCTAAACTAAACAATCTAGAAGTAGTCTTTTTACAATCTAAATTTTATTAAAACTTCATGATGAATCAGGCTCTTTACGTAACTAGAAAATTTGAACACCAAAAAATCTAGAAATGAAAATGTTTCCCAAATTTTTTTAGTTTTTAAAATTCAGAATATGTTTTTAGAAAATCTAGAGCTTTAGAATGTGTGGTCACAAAATCTAGAAAGTTCAAAAATGTAGAAATATAGAAGTATCTGTACGAACTCAAAAATCAATCTATAGATTATTTAAATTTAATTAAAAAATTTAATTTTTTCCCAATTCCACCACACTCTAAATATATTTTTTTAATGACCACACGCTGTACATGTCCTCGATTCGCTTAATTGTTAATTAATGAATAATTTATTTGTATGTTTTAAGATTGATTTAAGTCTGAATGTAATTAGCGCGATAAAAATCAAAGATTGATGAGAATTTATAGTACAGTTACCTTTCTTTGGTATCAGAGATTTGAGTAGAAGGATCGCTTGTTCATCACACGCCCATGCGTGCATTTTCCGGTAGCTGTCCCGTCCCTTTTCAGTGAGCTTATCCCACGGCTTAGGCTTGGAGAGCAGCTCGGAGACGGTACCCTGGCTCAACCCCAGGATGTACTTCGCGAAGAGTCTTTGCCCGATATTGTGGATCGAGAGGAGTTCGCGGACACGCCGGGATATGTGGAGAGTATCCAAGTTTTGGGAAGCGTATTTATCCATGTTGTATCGGAGCATCTCTTGGAGTTTGGCCTCCATGGGGTCGCCTTTCGGGATGAGGCTTTCGCCCAGTCGGCTCACCATCGAACCGGGCGCCATGCCGAGCTCTTCAGCGAAACGAAACGGCGATCTGAAAGATAGATTCGTCAGAAATTTTTGGCTTCTTAGATGCGAAAGCATTCTAGGAATTTTAGATTTTTTGATTTAGCAGATTATTTAAATTAATAATAAATTCCCAACATTTTCTAGATATTTAGATACTTTCTGGATTTTTAAATTTTTTTAGAGGCATTAGATACAAAAATATATTCTAGAAATTATTTTAGATAACTATATTATCTAGACTTTTCACATTTTTCAATTTTCATTCTTAGATTTTAGAAGTTATCTACTATTTTTAGATGTCTTCACTAGAATCATCTATCTTAGACCTTTTCTAGATTTTTTTAAAAAATGTTTTTTTGATTTGGCAGATTATAGAAGCTCTAGGTTCTGAGTTACAAAAAACAGAAAGATTGCTAAACATGTATTGGTTCTAAAACATCTAAAAACAAGACACTTTCTAAATCTATTCTATGAGAAAAGCTTTTAGATAGAATTTTCTAATTTTTTTAAGTAAATCTAGTTTTCTAGATTTAATAGATTTTCTAGATTTTGTAGTTACAAATGTTCAAAAACCTTAATCAATTGCATCTAGATTGTAGATATAAAATACAATTGTTCTTTTTTTAGATTCTAGATTTAAACACGATCTAGATTTTCTAGATATTCTTTAGACAATAGATTATTAAGCTTTCCTTGTTTTTTTTATTTTATAGATTTTGGAGACAATTATTGCGAATTCTTTAATTTTAACAGATGGTCTAGATCCAGATGCAAATAATACAGTTATTTTTAATGTTTAACACTCTAAATCTAAATCTAGAAATTTTGTAGAAGTTAGATTTTCAAGTTTTTTAAATTTCATTCTAGGTTTTGTTCTAGACGCCTCAATTTTCTAGATTTTTAATTAAATCCAGTTTAGATTTTTTCCAATAGATCTAGATTTTTTGAACTGACCAATTATTGTAATTATCAAAATTAAACAGCTTTTCTAGATGTAGATTCTATTCTAAGTGTTATAAGATCCAGGTCATCTATGTGATTTTTTTAATTAGAAAGAAAAGGTCCTAAACTTGTTTCTTGTGGCACCCTTATTTTTTGTTTTGTTTTTAATATCTCTCTTATTATTATTACTCACCGATGGTCCTCGAACCTATATGGACTCTTCAAGGTTTCCTCCCCTCGAAACAGGTTGCACATGGTCGCCATTGGTATGTTATTATTATGATGGTTGTTGTTATCCTCTGGACTTTTGGGATTTCCATTGAGTAGAGGTTCAACAGGTGAGGCATGCGGCGGCGGTGGATCCGGCTGCGGCGTGGAAGCGGTGGATTTATCACCGGGGGCTGGCGTATCGTTCGGCGTCTTGACGACGGCAGCATCTATACAGGGTGATCGTGATATTAGCTGAGGGTCAATGGTGCGTCGCCAATTCGAGACGATCTCTTCACCTAATATACTACCGAAGGTCTCTACGTTGTGGAAAGGACGAGGCAGGGGTGCTGGGGGGGAGATGGGTGAAGAAGACAGTGCCTCCGGCGATACGAGGGACACTGCCGCAGGGATACCAACCCCTGGAAAAAAACAAGGAGAAAGGATGAGAAGGAAACTAAACGGTTCAATTATAAGTAAATTATTTTTTTTTTAAGAGCAAACGATACTACAATTAGTCTTAATTACCGACTCGGTGAGGTACATCGTCATTGGCGCTTATTAAAATCGTATTAAAACGCCATTTTCGCGCCCAATTTACGCCATTTTCAATCGGGTAAGAACAAGTGACCAATGCCAAAGCAAGGACTAGTCGATACAAATAATTTTTTTATTTTATTTTATCTGAATCAAGCCATCGCTGTGCCTGATAAACGACTTCCTTTTTTGTATGGTTGAACGATTGTTATTTATAATTACTAAATGTAATTAAAACCGGAGTCCGGAATAATTATGGGGGGGCCAATGAGATTATGTTAATTTTTTTTTAGGAAGGGACAAGAGGGGGCAAAGAAGATTATCTAGATTAGATCAAAAATTTTATTACAATCTTCTAGGTGTTTTTATTCATTTTACAGAATTAGCTATTTCTTAGGCTTTCTGAATTTTTGGAATTTATTTTAGAAAGTCCTAACTTTTCGAGAAAACATCGAGATTATCTAAAAATCATTTTCTGTATAATTTCTCAATTTTTGAAATTTATTTCAGAACGTTTCAATCTCTACAGAAAGCATCTAGATTATGTAAAAACCTCTAGAAGTTGAGACGTTCTAAAATATATTACAAAAATCCAGAAATTATAGAGAAAATGGTCTCTAGATAATCTAGATGTTTACAAAAATGAATTTTTGTAATATATTTTAGAACGTTTCAACTTCTATAGGAAACATCTCGTTTATCTAGAAACCATTTTTTTTATAATTTCTGAATTTTTGTAATTTATTCCAAAACGTTTTAACTTCTAGAGAAAACATGGAGATTATCTAGAAACCATTTTCTCTAAGTATAATTTCTGAATTAGTAAAATTTATTTTAGAACGAATCTAGATTCTCTAAAAACCATTTTCTCTATAATTTCTGAGTTAGTGAAATTTATTCCAGAATGTTTCAACTTCTAGAAAAAACATGGAGATTATCTAGAAGCCATTTTCTCTATAATTCCTGAATTTTTGTATTTTGAATATTTTGGAACGTCTCAATTTCTAGAGAAAACATCTAGATAATCTCGAAACCATTTTCTCTATAATTTCTGAATTTTTATATTTTTTTCAGAACGTTTCAATATCTAGAAAAGGCATGTAGAAAATATCGAAATTATTTTTTTCTCTATACTTCCTGAACTTTTGTAATTCATTTCAGAACGTTTTAACTTCTAGAGAAAGCATCTATAATTCTCTATAATTTCTGAATTTTTGTAATTTATTTTAGAACTTCTAAAATAAACATCTAGATTATCTAGAAACAATTTTCTTTATAAATTTTAAATATTTGAAATTTAGTTTAGAACGTCTCGACTTCTAGACAAAACATCTAGGTTATTTAGAGACCATTTTGTAATCCATTTTTTGATATTTTCATAGATTTCTTTAATTCGATTTTTTTTTAATTTTTGCAAATTGTTTTTTAAATTTTCTCATTTCTACAATAATGTTTTCTATTATATAAGTTTTTCTAGATTATTTGTCTATTTTTATAACATTCTTCTATGAAGTTTCTTCAGTTTTTCTACATTTCTTTGATTATTTTGTATGTAGATTACCCACGTTTTGCATTTTACAAAATTTGATAGATTGACATTAAGATTTTTAATTTTTTTAGATTCTGTAGCTTCTATATTTTCTGATTCCCAAAAATTGCTAAAAAATATATTTTTTATAAATTTGAAGAATTCACGTAGTTTCTGTCAACTTCTGATAATTACATTCAGAAATTTATTCTAGATATTATGATTTTTTAATTTTTACAATATCTTCAGTTTTCCTAGATTCTCTTTTATCTTATTTTCTGATTTTTTAATTTGAATCTAGAATCTTCTATGTGGTTTTTAAATTTTTTTGAATTTTCTTCTAGAATTAGCAGTTTAATAGAAACCCTATTTTTTATAGATTTTTTATGGGCAGTAAACAGTTTCCATTTTTTATAAAAGAAATATTCATCTAGCTTTTGTAGATTTTTTAATTTTTGTAAAATTTTTCAAAAATTATAACTCTTCTAGATTGTCTATATTATTAGATCATTCAACTATTCTATATTTATTGATATTTTTTTCAGATATTCGAGAATTTCTTCGAATCTAGATCTAAATCTTCTATGTGGTTGTTCTGAATTTTTTTAAGTTTCTTTCTAGAAATATTAACTAAATAAAAATCCCATTTTTTAGATTTCTATTTTTGTATTATCTAAATTTTCTAGATTGTCTATATTTGATAAATCTTTCTACATTTTTTTATGTTTTACTACAGACTTAACAATTGCTTCTCATCTAAATCTAGATCTTTATTTCTTTATTTAAGAGGTTTCTACATGTTAGACGTGACTTTTGTTCAGATTCTTAAGATTTCCAGTGACTTAATAATAAATTTCTCCTAATTTTCTTAGATTTAGAATACATTCTTTATATTCTTAGATTATCTAAACTTTGTAGATGTTTTGATATTTTACATTTCATAAATTTTTACAAATTCAAATTTTCTAGACGTTGTGAATCTTCTATGACTTTACTACATATTCATACAATCAGATTTAAGATTCTAGTTCTAGTTTGATCTAGTTAGATTTTCAACCTTTCTAATAATATTTTTTTTAAGTCTCTGAGATTTAAAATAGATTTTCTATATACAATTTAGATCATCTAGATTTTACATTTTCTAGATTTCTAAAAATTCTAAATCATTTCTCAAATGTAAATTGGGATATATTTTCAACGTTTCTAATAATCAAATAATAGATTATTGTTAATGTTCCTAGATTTTCTGAACTTTTAAGACTGTACTATATTATACCAAAATGTAAATTTTTTAGACAATCTGGTCTAAATTTCCTAGATTAAATATTGTCTATATGTCATTCTAGATGTTTTTGTTTTTTCTACATTTTATAGATTTTATCACAATTTAGATTTCTAGATTTTTAAAGTTTTCTAGAATTTCTTCTAAGATTTATAAGATAAACATTCTATATCTAGATTACGCAATTTTATCAAAATTTATTTGACAATTTGGCCTAAATTTTCTAGATTAAATATAGATTATCTATATATTCTAGATGTTTCAATTTCAGTCAACTTATGTATCTATATTCTTAGAGTTTACCAAATTTTGAAACTTTCTAGATTGTTTATAACTGCAAATACAAAACAATTTCAAAAGCTTTCTAGATTGTCAATTGTTTCACGATTTAGAACAATTTTTTAAGAATTCTATATCTAGCTGACGCAATTTTAGCAAAGGAAAGAGAGATAAGGGATGTTTGTGAAAATTTAGTCTTACCTTCGACGTCCTGTGTGGGTGTTTTGGAGTCTTCCGGTTTTGGCTTGTCCGGAATTTCCGTGTTATCCGTCCTCAAAATACTAGAATATCTTCCATCAGTGAGAGCCAGAAAAGTAATAAAAAAAAAATTGAAAAATCCTCACCTAAGTTCCCTTTTCATGTCTTCATAGTCTCTTTGATGGTCAAGTTTGGCTTCTAATCTTACAATAATTTGTCTTTTCTGTTCTAATTGATCTTCTAATCTTGATATTTGCGAAATGGAAGTTTCTTTTAATTTGGATATCGTGCTCTGTAGTCTTTGTACTTCTTCAACTAATTGATTGATCTGAAATCGAATTATTTAAATTCATCTATTGTCTCCTCAAGATAGATCTGAATAATATTAATGGCATTAGCATGAAAATACACCTTTGTTGACTAACCCCACGTGTACTTTGAGAAATTCTATTAGCTAACAAGCTTTTGAAGAGAAAGAGACGGATATGTTTAACGTAATTTAGGAATCAATCAATCGTTCGCCGTATGAAGACATTAATCTGTTCAACCCCTTTATGTATAAGGTGATATAGGAGATCGATTGATTAAATTCCAGAAGAGGGTGGGGAATATACAAACAAAAGAAATACAAAAAAAAAATTAAAAACGTAGGGGAGATATCGCGAGCTTGAAATTCGAGCATATCTATTTGAAATATTGACTGTATTTATCATTTTTCCGGTGAGATTTTTTTACCAAACTCTCCCCTAAATTAAGACTAACACTTACTCGTTGTTCTTTATCCGCCATATTGTTTTTTAATGTTTCATCTTTAAACAACTAGAGATAACTGAATAAACGGAATAATTAACATCATTTCTAATTATTGTGTAATAAATAAATTAAGGTATAAATTAAATTTAGAATTGTGTCAACAATTACGATGATGAAGTGTCAACAAAATCAGACGTATTATCTCTCTTCTAGAAAATAAAATATAGTCGAAAAAATAAGAATTTGTAAATATTGAAGTAACCTGAAAAATAATCATCAACAATAAATCTACTGAATCAAAATTTACAATTTTAGAATTAATCCAATGATAACAGGTGATAACAGCATTTAATGGCGTCTATTAAATAAATAAAATGGCGACGATGGTAAACAGTTTGACTCATTAAGAGGAATTGAGAGAGGCACAAGTGGGTTATGATTGAGATCTATTTCTCTCTTTTTTTTAATATAAACGTGGGAGGTTGGATTAAGTGAAAGATTTGATGATAACATTGCAATAAAAATGACAGAGTTTGGTTGGGTCACGCAATCATGACAGAACTAAGTACTATTGAAATTCTGTGGGGATTCGAAAGCGCAAATTGACGCATTTCTCAAGGAAAATTTACCAATGTTTTCACTCATTATTCAGCAAATTTTAAATATCTAGCCCGTTTTGGTAATTTTCTAGAAATTATTTCGATTTTAGAAACACACGAGATTGCCCAAACGAGGTTTTTCCGGTTTAAACACTCTGTAAGTTGTCCAAATTGTCCACACTAACAACTACTCTGCGGACACAAGACCCAACTAATTACAACGCTGAAAGGCAGATTATTCTATTTCTGTAATATTAAAAAATATTTTTTTTAGGTTTCTCAAATTTTATATCCAAATTTACTAATAATTCTAAATTAGATTTAAGAGACTTTTTAGATTTCTAGTTTTCTTAGATTTCTTAGAAGTTTAACTTAGGTTTCTGAATAATACAGATCTATTCTAGACAGTTAGTTCTTTTTACAAAAAAAATCCATCATATATGCTACAGATTTCTGATTTATATATTTTCTGAATTTTAAGTTTTCTTAGATTGTTCTAGACGTTAAATCGTCTAAACTTTCTAGATTTTTGGATTTTTCATAAAGTATCCAAGAATTTTTACAAATCTAGAGCTTGATCTTCTATATGTTTTCTACATGTCAGGGATTTAATAGGTTTTGTTAAATTTTCTAGAATTTCTAATGTTTTATAATTTTTCTAAATTTTGGCTCTGGGTAGATATAGATTACTAAATAATACAGATTAGCTCTAAGCATTTCTCACTTAATGTAAAAAATGTCATCTAGATTCTATTTTTTTTTCTGTAATACATTACCCTTCTAGATTATTTTGAGTATTATCAGATATTTGAAGGTTTATTCAAATCTAGATCTAGATCTTCTATGTGTAGTTTATTCATATTTTCTACATTACTCAGGTTTCGTTACAATTTTACGGTACAAATCTACTAAATTTTTCTTAGAATATCTACATGCTTCTAAATCTTCTTCTGAATCTAGAAGCAACAGTTTCGAAAACTCTTATTGTTTTATAGATTTCTGGTTTTTACTTAATAATTTAAGACAGTTTCTATCTTTCATAAAATAAATTCTCATCTAGATTATATAGAATTTTTATTTGTAATAAACTTCAGTCTCCAAAACTGTCTATACTAGCACATCTAAATTATCTACATTTTTTAAATTTTTTATTAGATAGTTATTTGAGAATTCCGTCACAAAATTCAGATCTAGATTTTTCTGTTGAAGATTACTAGTTTTATTAGACTTTCTAGAATTTATAGATGTTTGTAATTTTTAACTCTTCTTCTAAATCTAGGATCAAGAGATTTGCAAAACTCTTGTTTTATAAATTTCTGAATTTTACAAACGAGTTCTAGTCAATTTCTACTTTTTATAAAACAAATTTCCTAGATTTTAGATTTTATAAATTTTTTATTTGTGTAGTATATCCCAAACATTTCGAGGCTATTTCTGCTGTTATATCATCTAAACTTTCTAGATTCTTTATTTGTTTTCAAATATATCAGAATTTCTTAAAATCTAGATCTAGGTTTTCTATTAAAGATTTCCAGGTTTGTTAGATTTTCTAGAATTTCTAGATGTTCCTAATTTCTGAATCTTCTTCTAAGTTTAGAATCAACAGTTTCCTAAAAACCTCTAATTTTTTATAAGATATTTAAAATTTACAAACTTGCTCTAAGCAGTTTTACAATCTAGATTCTATAGATTTTTTAATTTCTGTAGTATATTCCAAAATCTGTATTTCTAGATTATCAAATTTTCTAGATTTTTTTTGTAGTTTTTCAAGATTTTATTCAAAATTCTCTTTAAGTTTTCTTGGCTTCTAGCTTCTTAATTCCACAAATAGATACTTAAAATACGGTAAACAGATTTTCTAATTTATCTATATAATTGAGTTTTATGATTTCTTAGATTTTATAAATTCTCCAGATCATTTTTCTTTGAAATTATAGAAATTCATAATTACTTAGATTAGCGAAATTTGTAACTTTCTAAAAGTTTGAAACATTCTATATATTTTCTATGACTAGATACAGATATTGCAGCACATATATGTTTCCAAGTTTAGTGTTTTTTAATATAATTCTATTTTTAGTACATTATATAATCTATCTTGTAGAATTTCTAAATTACAATCTAAACTCTGTATTTCTAGATCTAGATTCTCTATGTACTTATAATAAGTAGACTCTACAGTAAATCTAAGTCTATAAGATGTTAATACAGATTAGAAATCTCTTAACATTTTTAGATTTTCTAAATCATCTACATTTCTAAATTATTTTCCTGAAAGTATCTTCTTTGTAGATATTAGTTTCTGTTTCTGAGTTTCTTTAATTTTTCTGAGACACAATCAACAGAAGAACATTGTAAAAACTTTTTATTAATTAGCGACTTTATGCGTGAGCGAAGCGAGTGCGTAAAAACTTCTCGCCTAACTATTTGAATCCTAGAGGTTTCTAAATTCTCTCAAGACTTTCTAACTTATCGAAAGTTGTGATATAGACACCTCAGACATTATCTAAATTCGAGATACTTCGATATTTAAGAGTGATTTTTGTAATGAAATAGATGTAAACCTCTCTAATTTAAATGAATTACTTAATTATCACGAAATTTAAGAACTTGTAGATAATGCTTTTATCTAATCTAGTCTATTTAAATATTCTAAATTCAGAAGAAGTTTTTCTAGATTGTCTAAAATTTTTGAGATTTTCGTGAAACTTCTGTAGAACTAGATTTTTGCTAAAATCTGAAAAGTTTGGAAGCTAGTAGAGTAAATTGGACTTTCTACCTTCAAAAACCTTGAGACACCTCAAAAATGATCTAAATTTCTGAGTGATTTTTGCGATGAAATAAAAGAAAGTGATTGTTTTGAGAGTTTTGATTATTTTTCGAAAGTGTTTGTGTGGTTTTGAATGGGCGTTAAATACTAGGAAAATGATTTAAGTCGGAATAAGTAAGCGAAAGCTAGATCTCGTTGAATTGTCTAAATTGGGAAGAACAACGTACAGGTTGCTCATTTGCAACGACTGATTGTCCATGTTATTAGTACGGTCCGTTGCACATCAGTGCCCCCTTGAACCTCTTGTGTGATTCTCATTTCATCTATTGTTAAAACGTCAGTCTTAAAAAATAAAAAAAACCAACAAGCTGGTTTAGTAAAAAATTCATATAACGATATGTGAGCAAGTCATTAGAGCGTTTCTCATATATTAAATTAGAAAAAGGTTCGGTTTGAAATTTCGCTGTATCTAATTTAAATATAATATCTCGTATTTTATCCCGATCAGTCAGAGATCCCTTGCGAAAGGGGTGAGTTTCCATATAGCTTAATCACTCGTACCCCCACACCCCCCACGTACGTCTAAGCTCCCGATAATCAATAATTATACTGAAATATAAAGAGAAAAGAGAAATTGGCGAGAGACAGAGAGGGTGAAATCCACGCCGCCTTGGTCTTGAAGGGCTAGTCCGACTCTGGGGTTCCGAAAAAAAAAAATTGATTGGCGGGGATGTATATCTGGCATCTCAACCGCGTTCTATATTTCGGTTTCGGTTCTCAATTTGGTCACCCCTCGCCCCCTTCTACCCATCTGGTCTGACAATTAGAGTGATACCAACTAAGTCTGAGCAATATCGATTGATTATTTGCCGTCTCGCTTCGACTAATGATTGACATTTTTGCCTCTTTGTTTCACATACGGAGATTATTCATTTGCACATTTAGTTTAGAATACGCCGCCACGAGAAGATAATGGCTGGGGGGTGGAATTTTTGACGGACGAAGAGGGGAGGATTAAGAGACAGTTTAATTGGGATGATAAATCAAATGAAAAAAATTTTAGGATTAACGAATCGAAGAGTTTGATTGGGAATTCCAAAGACTAACTTTGACGAGACTGTCATTAGCGACTACTAAAGCCGACAATCCTATTTTCGGATTTACAAGATTTCAGACGAGATCTCACTCTGAATCCAATAGACAAACTATTTTTACACTCTGATTTACTCAAATAGTTTACAAACTTTACAAATCTAATTCTACAAAAATTTCACTCAAATCTAAAAGTTTTTAGACAATCTAGAAATTTTTTTTTTAATTTAGAAAATATTTAGAAAATGTAAATGATTTCTGAGGTGTCTATATCGAAACTTTAGATAACTTCATATATCGAGAGACTTGAGAGAATCCAGAAAGTCAGATTTACTCTAATAGTTTCCAAACTTTTCAGATTTTAACAAAAATCTACTTCTACAGAAGTTACACTAAAATCTCAAAATTTTTAGACAATCTAGAAAAACTTCTTCTAAATTTAGAATATCTAGATAGTGTAGAACATGTTAAATAAAAGCAGCACTATATAGAGCCCTTGAATTTTGAGATAATTGAGTAATTCATTCAAAATAACAGGAATAATAAACAATCAAGTTTTTCTTTTATTTCACGACAAAAAACACTCGCCAATATCGAAATATCCAGGAAGTTTAAATAATTTCTGAGGTGTCTTCATCAAAATTTTTGATAATTTCGAATATCGAAAGTCTTGAGAGAATTTAGAAACTTCTAGGATTCGAGTGGTTACTCGAGAAATTTGACGCACTCGCTTCGCTCACGCGTTAATAAAAGAGTGAATTACAATACATTTCTGTTAATTGTGTTTCAGAAAAATTAAAAAACTCAAAAACAGAAACTAACATTTTCAAAGAAGACACTTTCTAGAAAGATAATCTAGGAATGTAGATAATTTTAAAAATCCAGAAAATTTAAGAGATTTCTAATCTGTATTAACATTTTATAAATTTAGATTTACTGTAGAATCTAAAAACTTCTAGATTGTTAATAAATAGACAATCAAAATCTAGAAATACAGAGTTTAGATAGTACATAATTTAGATATTCTACCAAATAGATTATATCATGAAATACTACAAATAGAATTAAATTATTAATTACTTAACTTAGAAACATATGTGCTTCAATATCTATATATAGTTCTACAGAACATATAGAATCTTTTTAACAAATTTCGCTAATCTAAGTAATTATGAGATTCTATAATATCAGAAAATAATTGATCTAGAGAATCTATAACATCTAAGAAATCGTAAAACAAGATTATGTAGATAAATTAGACAACCTAAACGCCGTGTTTTAAGAATCTATTTGCAGAATCCAAAAGCTAGAAAATCTAGAGTTAAAAAAATGCACAAATATCTTATAAAAATTAAAAAATCTAGAAAGTTAAATGATCTAATGTTACAGAAAATCTAGAAAAACCTAAAACTTAAGAAATATTAAAGAAGTCAAAAAATCTATGAAACCTGTATGAAATTTTTTTATAATGAGGTAAGAAAGGTTTTAAGCCAAACTGTATAATTCAGAAATCCACAAAAAATTAGAAGTTTTTATAGAACCGTTAACTCTCTAGATTTAGAAACTATGAATCGTGTTCTAGAAAATCTAGATAACTGATAAACCTAAAATCTATAAAAACTTATTAAAACAAAAAAATTGCTAAATGTAGAAAATCTTGAAAAATCACATAGAATATCGAAATCTAGATTAGAAGAAATTGTCAAATATCTGATATAAAAACAAAAATCTAAAAATAAGTTTAGATGATCTACAAAAACTAAAAATTTGGAAAATACTGCAGCAACATCTAGATATTCTAGCAAAAATAAAAATCTACAAAAGTACATAGAAGAACCAGGGAAAATCGTTTAGTTGCCTAAAAATTTCGGAGACTTATTTGACCAGGCTCTATTTGTTTTGAAAATTATTTTAGAATCTGTAGAAATTTCAGATAAATAAAGTGAATTCATCTATTCAAAAATCTGTTTATTTTGAACGACGTCTTTAAAAAATAAATAAAATCTAAAACAAACTAAAAAGAGATTACCGAACAATAGAGACATAATAAAGTTTGTAAAACAACAATGACAGTGTATATTTATTGTCCCAAAATGGTAGCTAATCTCTTTAAAAAAATCCGTGAATAGCGGTTTGATTCGCTTAATGCAAGCAAATCACGTATTTCAGGTGTCGTCGTCTGAAACAAAGGGGGAATCCCCGAAGTGATGCCTAATGCTAGATTTAAGACACCAAGTTCGGATTGAGTATGCGAGATAGAGCAATTATGCGTGCAATGGCCGCCATTTTGATTCAATCTATTGGGATGACACCCAAGGGATTTGTCAATTTCTGTGGATCTTAATTTGTCCCGGTATGGAATAATTGTCGAAAAATGTGGGATTTTTGGTGGGTCGCGTGTGCTTGGGAACATGCGATGGGAAAATCAAGTGAATGAGAGAATTTTATATCGGACCATTAAATTTATTATAAAAACCGGATTTACACGAACGGATTCTTCTGACCTTGTGATTATAAATATTAAGTGATGTATGAGAAATATAAAAACTTAATGAACGATTTCCTCTTTACTAAAACGTCAATAGACAAACGAAATATTAGTCAGCGACTTTTCAATTTATTTTATGGATGAAACAAGTTTTGATGAATCAGTGATGGATTGAACAGTTCAAATTTGAAAGAACACAAAAAAGAATCTTGAATTAGGTACTATTGAAGCAATTTTTCTAATTGTCAAGACAAAACAAGTAATTGGTTTTTATAAAACACAATTAAACACGATTTTTTTATAATTTCATAGATCTGTTCTAGATTTGACAAATTTTGAAGAGTTTAAAGATATTCTAGACTCTCAATATTCAAATTCAGTTAATTGTTCTAATTTTTAAAGTATTTCAAATTATCTACAACAATTTTTGTTTCTGCAGATTCCAGTTGACGCACTAAGACCTCTAGTTAATTTCTAGAATTTAGATAATCCAAACTTCAAAAATTTTATAGATTCTCTAGATTAGTATTCTTAATCAATTATATAGATTTTCGAAATTTTTAATGTCTTCTAGATTCTACTTCCTAGATTCTAGAAGTTTTATATTTCTTAAACAAAAACATTTAGAATTTTTGAAGCCCGTTTTAGCCTGTTATTGCAGGAAATATGTCACAGAAAACTCCTATTTCTCTCTGTTAAACCTATCGATCTTAATCTAAGAAAATCAACAAATTCTATGTAGCTTCATAAATTTTCAGTTGAAAAAATACAACCTCTAATTGACTCTATAAAGTTTTTAAGACCTGCAAGTAAGTTTTTAAGCTGAAATGCTCAGATATTCATCTAGAAGATTTTCTACAAAATCTATATTTTTCCAGATTATCTACCTAATCTAGATCGTGTAAATATAACATTCTAGAATCTAAATTTAATTTTTATAAATTTTTTAGATTAAGTGTCTAAGATTTTGCAAATTTCTGCACAATTTATATTTTTTTAATCAATTATATAGAATTTCGAGACATTCAATGCCTTCTAGATTCTACTTTCTAGTTTCTAGAAATTTTATAATTTTTAAACAAAAGCATTTAGAGCTTTTGAAGCCGATTTCAGAGCAAAAATATCTCAAAAAACGCCTATTTTTTCTCTTGAACCTATCACTTTATTCTAAAAAAATCAACGAATTCTATAGAGCTCCATAGAACTTCACTTAAGGCAATAGAACCTCTAGTTGAGTCTATAAACTCTGTAAAGTTTTTAAGACCTGCAATTGAGCTATTTAGCTGAAATAATTAGATATGTATCTAGAATACTTTAGATTCTCTACAGAATCTATATTTTTCTAGCTTTTGTATTAAATCTAAATCTTGTAAATGAAACATTCTAGAATTTAAACAATCTAAATTTTATAGATTTTCTAGATTAATGTCTAAGATCTTTCAGGTTTCTGAATAATTGATATTTTCCTAATCAATTATATAGATTTTTGCGACTTTCAATGTCTTCTAAATTCTATTTCCTAGATTTTACGTGTTTTGTATTATCTAAACAAAAAACTCAGAACTTTTGAAGCCGGTTTCAGCGTGTTATGTCACAAAAAACGCCTATTTTTCTCTATTAAACCTATCAAATTTATTCTAAGAAAATCAACGCATTCTGTAGAGCTTCATAAAATTTCACTTGAGGCAATAGAACATCTAGCTGACTCTATAAAGTCTGTAGAGTTTTTAAGACTTACAATAAATTGATTTATTTAGCTGAAGTTTTTAAATATTTATCTAGAATAGTTCATATTCTCTACAGAATCTACATTTTTCTAGATTACGTACCTAATCTAGTCTAGTAAATAAAACATTCAAGAATCTAAATAATCTAATTTTTATAGATTTTTTGATTTTTAAAATTTCTACATAATTTATGTTTTCTTAATCAATTATATAGATTATGATACTTCTAATGTCTTCTAAATTCTACTTTCTAATTTCTGAATGTTTTATAAAGCATTCAGAACTTTTATAGAATCCTTCAGTGCTATTTTTTCCGCTTAAGGCGCAAAATGTGGCACAGAAAGCGACCTTAGTCTAAAAAAATCAACGTATTCTATGGAGCTCCATAGATTTCCAGTTGAGGCAATAGAACCTCTACATGAATTCTATAAATTCTACAGTTTTTAAGATTTCTAGATGTGGCAATAAGACCATCAATTAAGTTATCTAACTGAATTGCCTAGATGTTTATTTATAATATTCTAGATTCTAGTCTAGATTCTATAAATAAAACATTCTAGAATCTAAATCTAGCTTTATAAATTCTTTAGATTAAGTATTGAATGTTTTTAAGGCTTCTGCATAATTTTCTTTATTATTTATCTAGATTCTAGAGATTTCCAAAACATAATTTTTAGAAATTTTAGAATCTAGGTAATGTATCTTTCCACACTTACAATGAGAAAATTTATTTAAGACAATAGGTCTTCTAGATAAATGTATAAACTCTATAAAGCCTAAAATCAATTGAATTTATAAATTTATTTTTTAAATAATCTAGATTTTTTAAAATTTTCTAAATCTAAATCTCTACATATTTTCTAGATTGTCTTAATTTTCCAAGTAATTTCATTTTTGTAAATAATCTAGAATCTCGGATTTCTTAAATTTTCATATACATTCTTTAGAACTTAAAACTAATTTTAATATGCTTCCTAAATTATTTAGATAGATATTCTTTATATTCTAGATTATACATAGTTAACTATCTAGTATCTACCGATCATCCATTTAAAGTTTTTCTGTAATTTACATTTCTCAAATTATTCTATAATCTAGATTTTTAAATTTGTTTCCTTTATTGTTTACTCTTGAAATTCTTCTTTTATATTTTAGTACATAAAATTATTTTTACTCTTCATCACTGTTTAGATTAGTAACAATCTGTTTCTTTAGTAGAGAGAAACCAATAAGCGATGGAAAATAGAAATACACATTTGTGATTGGATAATTTTCAAAATCAAATTGCCAACGTTTATTTCTAGTTTAAAGAAAACCGTAGAGAGTAGGACAAATCTAGAATGTTGGAAAAATTCTAGGAAATGTTTAGAAAATCTAGAAAATGCGTAAGATCTAAAAAAAAAATTTTGATTATTTAAAAATCTGTAGAATCTTAGATTTCAAAAATATAGTCTCTTGAGACCTTCAACATAAAGTCATTCTAGATTCGAATCTAAAGAATAGATATAGAAGAAATTGCAAAAACTCTTGCAACTAACACAATTAAAGGCGATAAATAATGTCATAATTAAAATTTATTTTGGCTCAAAGATTTGTTTGAAATGTTTTTGATAACACATAAAAACTGATAACAACAAATTGATCAAATTAATTCAAAAATAATAACAAACTAATTTTAGAATTAGGAAACCTCTCAATTTTTCTTTTATTATTTTTATTAATTTGCGAATAGACAAAACTATTAGTCATTGTGTAAATCCCTCACCCCCGCTTGAGACCTCCACAATCTCGCGCCTTTTTATCCATTTCGAATTTTAAAAGCCCCCTAATTCGAATGAGATATTTGCATGCGATGTTGTATGATTGGATTTGGCATTAAGGGACCGTTGCTTACGAAAAGAGAATAGGGAAATGTCATTTTACTAATTACAATTTCTCCCTCATGTGTCGTTATTGTCGAACGACTTACTATTTGATTAAAAAAACAAAATCAAGACTTACCCGAATCGGAATCAATAACTGACTGATTTTTTTTAATTTGAATTGAATCACGATAACCTTTTGCCACTCACAAAACAATCTAATTATAGGCGATAGTTGAAATTTTTATCAACAAAAAATGATCACACCCAGTATATTTTGGAATTTTTTTATCGCTTTTTGCAAAAAAAAGTTATCGAAATTTGCGATGTCGATGAACTTGTGATGATATTTTGAATCAATAGAGGGCGCTTATTTTGAGAAATCATATTATTTCCTCCAATTATTTCTAATATTTTTTTTCTTCTAAATTTTTTTCTACAAAATCTTTTGACAGTTTTTCTATTTTGTCAGATTTTTTTTACATACTGTATTACATACAATTTTCTTTAAATTATCTCTGTTCTTTTGATGATTTTTCTTCTTTTTTTAGACTTCTAAAATAACTTAAAATTGACAGAAACTTATTTCTTCTGTTCTTTAGATTGTTTTTATTTTTTTAGATATAGCAGACTTAAGAAATTTTAATTCTTTCTCAATTTTTCTTAAAACATTTTTGGATTCTTCTTCTACATCTACCAGAACTAGTAGATCTTTTCATACCTAAGAACACCTTGGTCTGGATTATTCTGCTTCTCTTGATAAGTTTTCTTTCTGTTTTAGACTTCTAAAACACCTAATAATCGACAAATCTTTATTTCTTCTATTCTCTAGATTGTTTTTAATTTTTTTTAGATATAGCAGACTTAAGAAAGTTTAATTCTTTCTCAATTTTTCTTAAAACATTTTTGGATTTTTCTTCTACATCTACTAGAACTAGTAGATCTTTTCATACCTAAGAACACCTTGGTCTGGATTATTCTGCTTCTCTTGATAAGTTTTCTTTCTGTTTTAGACTTCTAAAACACCTAATAATCGACAAATCTTTATTTCTTCTATTCTCTAGATTGTTTTTTATTTTTTTTTAGAAATAGCAGACTTAAGAAATTTTAATTCTTTCTCAATTTTTCTTAAAACATTTTTGGATTTTTCTTCTACATCTACTAGAACTAGTAGATCTTTTCATACCTAAGAACACCTTGGTCTGGATTATTCTGCTTCTTTTGATAAGTTTTCTATCTGTTTTAGACTTCTAAAACAACTAATAATCGACAAATCTTCATTTCTTCTATTCTCTAGATTGTTTTTATTTTTTTTAGAAATAGCAGACTTAAGAAATTTTAATTCTTTCTCAATTTTTTTTAAAACATTTTTGGATTCTTCTTCTACATCTACCAAAACTAGTAGATCTTTTCATACCTAAGAACACCTTGGTCTGGATTATTCTGCTTCTTTTGATAAGTTTTCTTTCTGTTTTAGTCTTCTAAAACAACTAATAATCGACAAATCTTCATTTCTTCTATTCTGTAGATTGTTTTAAATTTTTTTTTAGAAATAGCAGACTTAAGAAATTTCAATTCTTTCTCAATTTTTCTTAAAACATTTTTGGATTCTTCTTCTACATCTACCAGAACTAGTAGATATTTTCGTACCTAAGAACACCTTGGTCTGGATTATTCTGCTTCTCTTGATAAGTTTTCTTTCTGTTTTAGACTTCTAAAACAACTAATAATCGACAAATCTTCATTTCTTCTATTCTCTAGATTGTTTTTAATTTTTTTAGAAATAGCAGACTTAAGAAATTTCAATTCTTTCTCAATTTTTCTTAAAACATTTTTGGATTTTTCTTCTACATCTATCAGAACTAGTAGATCTTTTCATACATAAGAACTCTTTGGTCTAGATTATTCTGCTTCTCTTGATAAGTTTTCTTTCTGTTTTAGACTTCGAAAACAACTAATAATCGACAAATCTTCATTTCTTCTATTCTCTAGATTGTTTTTAATTTTTTTTAGAAATAGCAGATTTAAGAAATTTTAATTCTTTCTCAATTTTTCTTTAAACATTTTTGGATTTTTCTTCTACATCTACCAGAGCTAGTAGATCTTTTCATACATAAGAACACCTTGGTCTGGATTGTTCTGCTTCTCTTGATAGGTTTTCTTTCTGTTTTAGACTTCTAAAACAACTAATAATCGACAAATCTTCATTTCTTCTATTCTCTAGATTGTTTTTAATTTTTTTTTAGAAATAGCAGACTTAAGAAATTTTAATTCTTTCTCAATTTTTCTTTAAACATTTTTGGATTTTTCTTCTACATCTACCAGAACTAGTAGATCTTTTCATACCTAAGAACACCTTGGTCTGGATTATTCTGCTTCTCTTGATAAGTTTTCTTTCTGTTTTAGACTTCTAAAACAACTAATAATCGACAAATCTTTATTTCTTCTATTCTTTAGATTGTTTTTGATTTTTTTACAAATTTTATACACGTCTTAATTTTCCTTAAAATATTTTTTAATTCTTCTTCTATATCTAGCAGAAATTATAGATATTCTGTTACTTAGAAATGTTTTGTTCTAGATTTTTCTGCTTCTTTTTATAATTTTTTTTCCCCTAGACTCATAAAACAACAATTGATAAATCTTTATTTCTTCTCTTCTATAAATTGTTTCTATTTTTTTTTAGAAATTTTTAATGATTTTTAAAATATTTTTGGATTCCTTTTGTACATCTTCCTTTTTTCTTAAAATAGTATATATTCTCATACCTAAAATACTTTGGTCTGGATATTTCTGCTTCTTTTGATATTTCTTTTCCTTTCTTAGACTTCTAAAACAACTAATAATCAATTCCCCATTCGTCTAAATTTTTCTGTTTTTTTTTAATAATTCTTCTTTCTTTTTTAGACCTTAGTATAAGCAGATCTTCATTTCTTCTGTTCTTAAGATTGTTTCTAATTTTATTTTGGAAATTGTAGACTTTAGAATCTTAATTCTTTTTCAATCTGCTTTAATTTTTTTGAATTCTTCTACATCTACTAGAAATGATAGATATTCTGTAACCCAAATTTTTCTGCTACTTTTGATAACTTTTCTTCTTTTTCTAGACTTCTAAAACAACTGATAATCGAGATATTTTTATTTTTTCTGCTCTTTAAATTGTTTCTGATTTTTTTTGAAATTGTAGTCTTTAAATCCTTTCTTAGTTTGCTTTAATTTTTTTTTTTTTTTGATTTTTCTACATCTACTTTGTTAGATATTCTATGAAATAGGAATACTTTGTCCTAGATTTTTCTGATACTTTTAATAATTCCTCTTCCTTTCTATACGCTTCTAAATCTATTCTAAAAAACTTTTTATAATTCTCATACCTTAAAAATTCCTTATTCTGTATTCTATTGTTTCTTTTGATAATTCTTCTTCTTCTTCTACCTCTTTTCTCAACTTATTCCTTTCTTAAACATCTCAAAAAAAATTATATTACCTGTTTCTTCTAAATTGTATAGATTTATTCCACTTTAGTGAGTAGTTCAATTTTCTAGTTTCTATTTCTAAGAAATCTAAATTCTAGAAATTTTTTAAAATTGTTAAATTATCGTATTATATTACTGAACACTTCCTCTAAATTCTGTTATTTTTTCACAATTCTTGTTTTTCTACGTCTATTGTAGAAGCTTTGAAAAGTACTAAATTTAAGTTTTTTTTTTCAAAATATCTAGAAAATACAGTTTTGGCATTTTCTAACTTTTCTAAATTTCTTCTAAATCTCTAGAATCTATACTTTTCGAACTTCTTCTGCAACTTTGATTTTTTGGTTAGTATTTTTTTATATCGTTTTTTCTTTTTCTCTTCCTTTTAAAATTGTTCTTCGTAAAATTTATAGATTTCTTAAATTCTTAACACGTTTTCTAACCTCAAGAAAATCTATATTCTTTAAGAATAGAAATGTAAAAATATGTTTATTCTAGAAATACTTGAAAACTGCTAAATCTAATTTTCGAAATATTTCAGATTTTTTAAAATATCTAGAGACTTTTAAAACAGTCTAGATTTTGTAGATAGAGCTTCTTCTAGATTCTAAATTTTAGAAAAAATATGAATAATGTAAAAAAATAGAAAAACGTCTGTGAGCGCAACAGAAGAGTGCCTATCCCTACGTACATTTTTTTATTTATTTATTTTTCTCAAAATTTAGTTTATTTATCAATCGTGAAGTACATTGAAGTACAATTGTAAAACTGTAGTATCGAAGCGAGTGCTTGAAAGCGTCCTTAAAGCGTTAGTAAGTTATGAATGAGGCATCGAGTAAGGGTGAAAGCGCGAAGGGGATGACCAACTGAAAGGGTTGCTCGGGAACCTAAAACCAAGTAATAAATTAGCGAAATTATACAATGCAGAGGCACGATATTCAATATCCATACGTGTATCCATCATAAAAGAATGTTCTGACCTTTTCTGCGCTTAAAATTTTTTTTTTACCCCCGCAACACACCAACGAACGAAATTTAAACCTTTCTCCTCAAAAAACCGGCCGAGAATAATTACATCGCACACACCGAAAAAGGTTTTATATATTATCTTACATATGAAAACAAAGGGGTATTGAAATTTGCGCTCGCAGCTATGAGCTTGCTTTTATTCTACCTTTACTAATAAGAGCCTTTCATTACTCGAAATAAGCAAAGAAACAAGCGACCTCTATTGATTTCGAATATCATCACAAGTTCATCGACATTGCAATTTTTTAATTATCTAGAAGTGATATACGGATTCTAGAACAGATAGGAATATTTATAGAAGAAGAAGAATCTAGTTAATGACCAAAAACAAAAAGATTTAAAAGAAATCAGAAAGATACAAATTATACAACAAGATATATTCTATCTTCTCTTCTATAATTGACGTAAAAAGAATAATTAAAATTCTTCTGAAGATAATGGGAAAGATCTAGAAAATTTAAAAGAAACAAAAAACAGCCTAAAACTGTTGATTCTTAGATGTTCAAAGAAAGGAACAAGTTTTGAGAAAAAATAGTTCAAATTCTATAAAATATGAGAATGTCTATTAATTGTAGAAAGTCTTTAAAATAGAAAAAATAAAATTTTTTTTTGACTCTAAGGTGTTTAAAAAATCGGTAAATTTTAGAAATTTGTAGATCGTCAGGTATTTAAAGAATCTAAAAATTTTAGAAGAATTTTCTAATAGATGTAGAATAAAAATCTAAAATTAGTAGTAAAGCTAGAAGAAAAAACACTTAAAAAAATGTGGCACGATATACTGTGAGAAATTTGGACAATTTTAGAAAATTTCTAGAATAGACGTAGAAGAGAAATTAAAACGTAGATCTTTTAGAAATTTAGTTACTAAACAGTTTAGAGAAAGAAACAAGTTTAGAGAAGACGTAGAAGAAATGTCAAACGAAACAAAGACAGTTTTAGAACAAGACCTTCTAAGTTATGAGAATGTCTATCAGTTCTGGAAAGTTTTTAGAACAGATTTAGAAGAATAAAAGTTCAAAATCTGTTAAACAAAATTCTCTAAAGCACTTTAAAAATTCAGCAAAACTTTAAAGAACGGAAGAAATGTAGATTCTAAAGTGTTTAAAACATACCAAATGTAGAAATTTCTTAAAAATATAGAAAGATTAATCTACTTTCTTTAAATTGTAGAATATTTATTTTTAATTTTTTCGAAAATTTTGTTCTAATTCTAAGAAAATTGTGTAAAGTATTTAAAAAATGTAAAAATATTTTTTGATTCTATGGTCTTTAGAAAACTTGTTGATTCTAGAAAATTATAGATTTTTCGGAGGGACGCAAGGCACCACAGTGAGACCTACATTTTCAACAAATTCAGGCCAAATCTCACTGAAATCAGAGAAAATCTAGAATCTAGAAAATTAAGAAAACCCAAAACTGTTTAAAGTACTCATTTTTTATTGTTTTAGACGGGTAGTTCATCTACATTTATTCTACAAATCTAAAAAACAAAAATCTAAAAAATCTAGAAGTTTTTTAAAGTTTCTGAAAAATAATGTAGATTTTGGTTAAAAAAATAGAAAGCCTGATTCATTGGTTTTACGAAAATTCAGAATTTAAAAGAGCTAGAAAACTCGAGCACTAAACAATTCAAAATACAGTAACATCTAGATCTAGAATCTATAAAACAACGATAAAAATATACAAATTAAAGTTTTAAATTCTAGATTTTCTAGTGTTCTAGGTTTTCAGTTCTAAATTTTCTGAAAGAATCTAAAAATATAGAAATACTAAAACAACTACAAAATCTAGATTTTAGAAAATATTGTAATCTAGAAAACTAGATTGTTGATAAATTGTAGTAAATTCGAAACTTAGAAGACCACAAGATTTGTAGAATTAAGAGGCCTGAGTTCTAAATGAATCTATCTAGTTTCTTTAAATTCTAGAATATTTATTTTTAATTTTTTTGATTTAACCTTCTAGAATGAACTTAGAAGACATGAATCTAGAAATGAAGCAGAAAAAGTGTACAAAACACGATTTATTGCAAGATGCTTGGCCAATTTAACAATTCTAAAAAATTTCAGACATAAAGGAAAAACTAGAAGGAGTAATAATTTAGACTTCTTGAGAGTTTACATAATCTAAAAAATTCAGAAGAAATGGGACAACACTTTAAAGTATAATAGAATTTAGAAGAAAAATTTTGGTTTCAAGATTAAAGAAAGAAACAAGTTTAATTAGAAAAATTTAGAACAAGGCATTCTATGTTATGAGAATATCTATCAGCTCTGGAACTTTTTAGAATAGATTTAGAAGATTGAAAATTTAAAAAATCTATAAAATCTATATTTTCCAAACTACTGTAACCTAGAAAACTAGATATAGAAAGCTTATAAAACTATATCTTTGAGTAGAATTGAGAAGCTTAGCTTCTAGCAGATTCAACCTAGTTTTTTGAAATTTTTTCGGAAATTTTTTTTTAGTTTTTAATTTCTTAGATTTTCTGTAGAGGTTTTATTTGTAAAAATAGACTGTAAAATGTCCTGCCTTTGCCGTCCGAGCTCCGCGAATTCCTCTCGTTTAAAAAATGCAAAGATCCCAAACCTGTGATTTATTTGTTTTCCTCTGAATTTTTGATGTAGCAGGTTTTCGGGGTCAGTAAACTGCGAAACCCACATTTTGATAACACGGAAACGGAAACAAAATCTAAAAAAATCGTCTCTCTGATTAACATATCAATAAATACAATTGCACCCAACCAAATAAAACCGAAAATTTCGTCTCGTAAAATTAATTAGAAAAAATTCCTAAAGTGAACTGAATTGAAACATCGAAACTCGAAATTGTTTTCAACAAACAAAAGATATTTACTAAACTGAAATTATAATAATAGAAACTAGCTCCGAACCGCAATTATAGCCGATTTATGCCCAGATAACAATCACAGGTTGGCTCCATTATTTCAACTTGGCTTAATTAATAATCGAGCGATTCTTATTTCAGTTTTTCTTAATTCAAAACGAGAGATAGATAATTGCCGAAATTTCAGGCACGTGTCCCCTCAGGCCTCCATACGTGGGCACCTTCTTTGAAAAATTCACAAGTTGTAAACGCAAACAACTGCCGTTTCAGACATTTCGAATCGTAATAAATTAATCATTGTCATTATTGCCATTAAGTTTGATTAGTGGCATAATGAAACTGCAACACTAGCACTATGCAATAACTACCAGTAATTATTTACATAATTGCGACGCAAATTAATTTACAAAATTATGTACAGAAATATTTTCGAGTCATTTGTTATCGATGCCGTCTTGCAATACTACAAAAATTGCAATTAAAACTTTGTTAAACAATTTTTGAGAAAAAGATTGGGTCTTCAGTGGCATCTTGGGGTGCACTAATTTTCGTGGGAAATTTCTTCTTAAATATAGAGATTACTTAAAAATATCTTGGAATCTACATTGTTGCATTGCTTTATGTTCTTTTCACTTCTAAAAATTTTTGTTCATTTTTGGATTCATTTATTTTGTATTTATTCTAGAATGTTTCTAAAATATTCAGATTATTTAAATACATTAGATCTAAATTCTTCTTTATCTTTCAATTTTATCCTTTTTAAAAAATTCTACATCTACCAACTTGTAAACACTTTGGAGTCTACAGATCTTTATTTCTTTAAATTTTTGCTGAATTTTTCAAACACTTCACACATTTTTTTTAAATTTTCATCTTTCTAAATCTATTCTAAATACTTTCCAGAGCTGATAGACGTTCTCATATCTTAGAATGCCTTGTTCTAAATCCCTCTTGTTTCTTTTAAAAATTTTTCTTCTTCCACGTCTTCTCTAGACTTGTGCCTTTCTTTAAGCATTTAGAAACGTTTTTTTTGTTATTTGTTTCTTCTAAATTGTGTAGATTTACTACGTTTAAATGTGTTTGTTACATATTTTCTGAATTTTCTAGATTACATCAATTTTCAAAAGATTTAAAGTATTTTTCGGTCTAATTTCTCTTCTATACCTATTCTAGAAATTTTCTAAAATAATCTAGATTTTCTTACAATATATTGTGTTACACTAATTCAAGTGTTCTTTCTTCTAGCATTACCTCCAATTTTGATGTTATAGTTCTTCATCTACGTTTTTTCTAAACTTGTTTCTTTCTTTAAGCAACTAAAAAAGTTGTTTTGTTATCCGTTTTGTTTAAATTGTGTAAATATATTACAGTTTAGTGTGTTTTACATAAATTTTCTGAATTTTTTAAATTACGTCAATTTCGAAAAGATCTAAATTGTTCTTTGTTTTCATTTTTCTTTTATGTCTATTCTAAGAACTTTCCAGAGCTGATAGATATTCTCACACTTTAAAATGCCTTATTCTAAATCATTCTAAATTTGTTTTGATAATTCTTCTTCTTCTACGCTTTATTTAAACTTATTTCTTTCTTTAAGCATCTAGGAATGACTTTTTATGTTATCTGTTTTCTTTTAAATTTTATAGATTAGATTTTGACAAAAGAATCTAAATTATTCCTTACTTTTATTTATTTATTTATTTGTTTATTTATTTATTTATTTATTATTAATATTTACGCCAAAGGCATTTTACAAATAAATTTTACTTTAATTTTGTTCAAATTCTTTACATTATATTGTGTTGCATTGCTTTATGTTTTCTACACTTTTTAGCTTCATTTTTGGATTTATGTTTAACCTAGAATGTTTCTAAAATATCTAGATTTTTTAAATACATTAGAATCTAGGAAGAAAATCTAAATTCTTTTTAATATTGACAAATTTTCTAAAGACTATAGAATTATTTTTTTTTATTTTTTTACATTCTTTAAATACTTTAGACAATTTTCTTAAAATGAAAACAAAATTTTCGAAAAAATTTAAAGTAAATATTCTACAATTTAAAGAAAGTAGAAACTTCTAAGTTTCGAAATTTACTACAATTTATAAACAATCTAGTTTTCTAGAGTATAATATTTTCTAAAATCTAGATTTTGTAGATGCTTTAGTATTTCTATATTTATAGATTCTTTCAGAGAATTTAGAACTGAAAACATAAAACAGTAGAAAATCTAGAATTCAAAACTTTAATTTGTATATTTTTATCAGTGTTTTATAGATTCTAGATCTAGATGCCACTGTATTTTGAATTGTTCAGTGCTCGAGTTTTTTAGCTCCCCTAGATTCTGTATTTTCGTTGTACAGATGAGTCAGGCTTTCTACTTTTTTAACCAAAAGCTACATTGATTTTTAGAAACTTTAGAAAACTTCTAGATTTTTAGATTTTTGGTTTTCTAGATTTTTGCCCATCTAAAACAAAAAATTAGTAAATACTTTAAACAGTTTTGGTTTTTCATAATTTTCTAGATTCTAGAGTTTCTCTGATTTCAGAAATATAGGTCTCTTGGTTGTGCCTTGCGTCCTTCAGAAAAATCGAAAATTATCGAATTTTTCAGGCATTGAACTTATTTATCGTTGATTCGTCGAAGAGTTAGAGAGAGGAAACGGAAACAGTAGTTATCGAAACGGCTTATCGTATGTCATTGTTCGTAGTGCGTATATATTTTTGACAAATGTCTGATCACACATGCGTGAAACAAATGAAAATTCTGCATTAACAAATGACTTGCGAACGGATGTGTTTAATGGACTATTCTAGTGGTATCGATGGTACGATTACCATTTTTATGGTGCACTTAAAAAAAAATAACCCATCATGAATATGCGATTTTCCTCGATCGTCAGATAAGTAAAAAAAAAAAGAATCATTCCCCAGGTTGTCAAACTTTTCGGTTTATTTATAAATACGCCGTCTCTCCGTCAAAAATAGTATCATGGAGAGTAGATTAAGTGTAACTTTTATCCCGACTATATTTTTAAATCGTCACCTCTTTTTTTCCTGTTGGGATAAAGGGGGAAAGGGGAAACACCGCCGCCGAATAACAATGAGCGAGGAAAAATCACGCAAAGTTGGATTTTATCGAAGATAACGTGTATCGAATTTACGTCGCGAGGGAAAAGCCCCCATGCCACAAGGAAAAACACCGTTATTAATTACAGAGAGATTTTTTCAATTAGATTCCTTTTTTTATGTTTAAAACGATGGAGAAAAACGCGTCTTTGATCACTTCAATGGGGGTTTTGTTTTGGCATGCGATTAAAATGAGATTATAGGAAATGAATTTCGGTTGATTATCACTTCCGGTGCGGTGGAAAAACAACCGAAAGCCATTTCCTAAAGACACGATATTGCTATGCGCAAAATACGATACAGAAAAATCGAATTTTCAATAAGATTAGAAAATCTTAAATTATACTAAAGTCTAGAAACCTACAATCTAGGAAGTTAGGTAATCCTAGCTTAATCTATATCTTGATGTAAGAATATTTAGGAAAATTATCATCTAGGAAGGGCAAGAGCGGTCAGAAAGTCAAGAAAACCTAAAGAATCTATTGTAAAGTCACAAGAAAGAACTAGAAAGCTGCAATCCGAAAAATGTCTAATCTGGTAAGGCAAGATTTTTAATTAATGTGGAAATCCTAACAAATCTGTTATAGAATCAAAAGAAAAAAATGCACAGAAAATTATAAAATCTAGACTTTCACAAAAGTCTAGAAGGCTACAATCTATTGAACTTAGATAATCCTAGCTTAATCTACAAAAATCTGGAAAAAGTCTAATCTAGGAAGGCAAAGTTGTTCAGAAAATTTAGAAACCTTGACGAATCTATATATAGTAGAAAAATCTAAATTTATACTAAATTCTAGAAAGCCACAAACAGTAGTTTGGAAAATATAGATTTTATAGATTTTTTAAATTTTCAATCTTCTGAATCTATTCTAAGAAGTTCCAGAACTGATAGATAGTCTCATAACATAGAATGCCTTGTTCTAAATTCTATTATACTTTAAAGTGTTGTCACATTTCTTCTACATACATCTCTACATACATTAGAATCTAGAAAGAGAATCCGAATTCTTTTCTACTTTCTATATTTTTATCCCTTTTAACAATTCTACATTTACTAAGTTTCTTACAATAAATCGTGTTTTGTACTTTTATTGCTTCATTTTTAGATTTATGTCTTCTACGTTCATTCTAGAAAGTAGAATCAAAAAAATTAAAAATAAATATTCTAGAATTTAAAGAAACTAGATAGATTCATTTAGAACTCAGGACTCTTAATTCTACAAATCTTGTGGTTTTCTAAGAAAATCTAGGAAGGCAAGGTTGTTCAGAAAATTTAGAAACCTTGACGAATCTATATATAATAAAAAAATCTAAATTTATACTAAATTCTAGAAAGCCACAATCTATTAAAGCTAGATAATAACTTAATCTATATCTTGATGTAAAAAATATGGTAAAAGTCTAATCTAGGAAGGTAAGATTGTTTAAAGAATCTTAGAAAGCCTGATAAATCAATAGAAGGAAACTGCATAGAAAATATTAAATCTAGAATTATACTAAATTCTTAAAGCTACAATCTATTAAAGCAAGATAATGCGGGCTTAATCTATGTTTTCATGTAAAAAAATCTGGGAATCTAGGAAGGCAAGATTGTTCAGATAATCTTAGAAAACCTGACGAATCTAAAATAGATAATAGAGAAGCTATAATGTCTTCTAGATTGTTTTACTTTCTTTAAATCTTTTAAGTTAGAATACAAAATAGATAATGTAGATTTGCTAGCTTTTTTAAATCTACAGAATTCTAGGAAGATTTAGACTTAAAAATTTGACAATAAATTTAGAGCTAAGCCCTTGTTAAATTAGAGAGTTAGTAACTACATTTTATTACCTAGAATTCTAGGTTTTGTTATTCTAGATGTACCATTTCTTATTGCTTGTCTAGATGTTTCTAAATTTGACCCAGAAGTCAAAGATTAAACCGAAATTTGAGTATTAAATCTAGGTATAGACGAATTAGACAAATTAGAAATCTAGAGTCTAGAATATGTAATTACAAAATCTAGAAATGTAGAACTAGAAGTGTTTACAGAATCTAGAATTTTGGCAAAAAAATTGTTTCTAGATTCTATTTGCTCTTTTGGTTACTGCTGTTTTGCATTATAATTCATAAATGAAGCAGATTTCTGTTTTTTTTTATACAAATCTACAGCGCAACTGCAGTTACAAAGCTGCCATAATGTCTGTAATATAGTAATTGTAGCTTAAGGTGTCCTGTTGGTCTACTATTACAGATCTAGATGCCATAATAGCATCAAATATAAAGTAGCTAGAAAACAATTTATAAATATGATTATCTCTAAAATATTTTTTTTCTTTGATAATGTATAAAATAAATTTCCGAGGAAGTGATCTGTTTGTCATTTCCGGTAAAGATCGTCGATAAAATCGCTAAAAATCCCGCTAAAGTGATTTATTTTCCGCTTTGCTTCGTAATCGGTTTATACAGAGAACAAGTGTATCTATAACACCGCGTTAGTCCTATTCCTTCACTTCATTCTCTTTATCTCTTTCCAATGATCAAACTCCCCAATTTCAGCAATCACGACGTGTGATAAAAACTTTTTGAAACTCTTCGACTTAATCCTACTTAAGATGTTGTTCGTAAAAAAACAACACAAAATCGATGAATTCAAGTTTTAAGCCGTAATTGAATTCAACTGTATTGAGTTTACTTGAAGAGTTATCAATATTTATTTCCCCACGGTATCACATCGCAGCTGTTAATTTCTCATCTATTAATTATGAGTTGCAGTATTTATAAAGAGAGCGCCTTGGTTTCTTATTATGTTCCTTATTATTCGTTCGTAAACATTACGAAAGGGGGCGCTTTTGCGATATCTGATTCGCATATATTTAGCCAAACAATCTACAAGAATTTCGAAGATTTTCGTTTCTGTTATCACAGGAAGAACATCTCATGAAAAACGACTTCTTAAACGCTTAACTCACTCAGTTATTGCATGATGTGTACACACTCACTACAGACTCTAAATAAATAAAGACCGACGCTTAAATACCACTTCAAAAGAGATTTTCATTGCGTTTTTAACGATTATAGACCGGGATTACTACCTGTCTTATTTAGATTTTTCACGACCGATGACTCAGTTTTTTCCTTGGCACGATTGCCATTCTCAAAAAATCTTTTCTACTTTCTCGATTTTATTTTTAGATTCTTTACTTTTTCGTTCTTTTATTTATATTTATTATCGACTGGGTTGGCAGCATTTGACTCGGGGAATTTCATATTTCACATCCAAGAACTGATTGGGAAAAATCTTTTCTACTTTCTCGGTTTTATATTTAGATTCTTTACTTTTTAGTTTTTTTTTTCGTGTTTATTGTCGGCTGGGTTGGCAGCATTTGACTCGAAAGAATTTCATATTTAACATCCAAAAAATACAGAATTGATTGGTATTTTTGGCGCGACATCGACATTGAGACGAAAATTCCGCTCATTTTAAAAATGGACAAGATAATAACAACAGGGATGCCAATTCCGTCGATTTTTGGCAAGGACAAGGACCAGTGGACGTTTTTACACAAACTTTGACTATTTATAAAGACATAAATCTTTTGTTTGGGTTAAAACACACTGAGATTCGCTAAAACAGTTTTAACCTAAACCTATTTCAGGTTTAGGTTAAAAATCGGATAAGTTTATATACAAATTTTAATTTTTTTTCTCAGATTTAACGATAATTAGGTTTAAACCTAAACCTAAATTAGGTTTAACTAATAATAAAAACATAAATCTTTTGTTAGAGTTACTTAAAGAAAGCTCAACTTTAGCTTAATACTGTAGCAGGTTTCAACAAAAATAAAGTTTCAGGTTGGTTCAGGTTTGTTCAAAAATCGGCAACAATTAGGTTAAGTTTAGTTTTAGGTTTGTAACACTCTTCTTAAAAAAGATGATATTAAAAACAATAAAGTTTAGTTTCTGAGAGAAACACAACGGTTTAGGTTGTTTCAGGTTTAACGTCAAAAGACTAGGTTGTTTCAGGCTTCCTTAACAAGTCTCTTTTTTTTCAAATTTGACACGCAGCGGCCTAAATACTGCAAATCGCTAAGTTAGGTTTAACCTGAACCAGTTTCAGGTTTAGCTTATTACTGAAAAATGTAAGAATTGCGTTTTAGGTTTAATTTAAAAATCGGTCAGGTTTATATCTGTATTTTTTTTGATTTCACAATAATTAGGTTTATAACTACACAATGTTTTAGGTCGTTTGAGGTTACCCCTAAAAAGAGTAGGTTGTTTTAGGTTTCTCTAAACAAGTTTCTATCTTTTCAAATTCGATAAACTCTGCGAGTCTCTAAGTTAAATTTAACTAATTTTGAGCAATGTATATGTTAGGTTTCAGGTTGTTTTAAAAGTATCCTGAAAATCGGCCAGGTTTAGACAGTTCAGGCTTTAAATCAAAGTGTTTCGGGTCTATAAACAGATCTCAAAATATCAGGTCAGGTCAGGTCAGCCTTAATATAAACAAAGTGAGGTTTAACATAAAACCTGACTAGGTTTTTAAATCCAAGTTAAAACACCATTATGTGTGTTAGGTTTAAACCTGAAAAGTGTTTGAGGTTTACATTGTTCCAGGTTTTTTGGGTTTAGGAACTCTTTATTTCTTAAATGTAAAAATTTAGGTCAGGTTTAAACGCAAAAAAATGTTTCAGGTTTAACCTGGATCATGTGTAAAGTTTTTATAGAAAAAATATTATTCAGGTTTGGTCCAAATATTGTATAATTTACTGTTTAAAGCCAATCTTTAGGTTTTGAGAAAAATATGATTAAAAATCCATTCTTTTTAGGATTGAAACCTAGACTATTTTATCAAATAAGCTTAGATTTTACAGAAATCTCCAGGTTTTCCACAAAATACCTAATTTAAAGGGTCAAAACCTGGAATATTTAGTTAAGTTTAAAAGTACTTTAAGAGAAAAGCCTAAATTTATTTTTTAGGTTTCAGAAGTTTAAGAATAGGGTTTTATTTCTGTTATAACTTGTCTAGGTTTAAATTTGTTCAGGTTTAAACCTTAAAATTGTTTAGATTTAATAGACATATCTCTGCTTAATTTTTTTAAGGTTTAAATCTATAACCTACTGTAGCCTATTTATTACAAAAATGCAAAATATTTAATTTTGTAGCCCAGGTTTAAATCTATAGGTATAATCTGTTTAAGTCTAAATCAACCTTTTCAAATTAGCTAGGTTTCTCTGATTCATTATTTAATTTAAATTCAGATTTAAGTTGCCTAGGTTTAAGTTAAATTTTCAGTAGTAGTTTTAAACCTGTGCTTCGACATTAAAGTTAGATAATTAAACCTAGACAGTTTAAGCAGAAACTTAAGATACATTTCCAGGTTTACTCAAATTGTCTAGGCTTAAACAGATGAAATAAAACTGAAAATTTGGAATCAAATTATAAGATTTGCTAAAATATTAAATACATAATTGTTCTAGGTTAAGCGAGTTATTTAAACTGTGCTCAGGTTTAAATCAAAAATTTTGCTAGGTTTCTTTCAAGGATTAGTAATTTCTTTTTTTTTAATTAGATAAAACACAGTTTGATCTAGAATATTATTTCAGGCAAACGCCTAGGTCTTGCTTCAGGTGTAAACCTAGCTAAATTGCTTAGATGTCGAGAAGAATGCCCAAATTTAAGATTTTTGTACCCCAAAACAGTAAATTTAGTTCAAATCTAGCTCTTACAGATTACTGAAACATGTAAATTTAAGAATAAAACCTAGACTTACTTCTATGTTGCCCAGGTTTAGACATTTATTAACATTGCTAAAAACTTGGGATCAAACTTAAATTTTGTTTTATTTGTTACAATGAAATGTGTTCAGGTTAAACGACTATATTTTTAACTAAACCCAGGTTTAAACCTAGACAAAGTTTTCAGGTTTTCCTAAAATCTAGATTATTTTATTTTTATTTAACTGAAACAAATGCTACGTTTTACAGTCCTGTTTTGTTATAAATATTGTCTCAGATTTAAGCCTAGGTTTTTTAAAAGCTAAAATGGTGAGACAACTTGAAAATTGCTTGCGTTTTCAGTCAAAAAAGGTGTAAATATTAAAATAGAGAAGAAATAAAGTGTAATCCTTTACTCACTTCTTTATCTTTGGCAGCAATTTCATTTTCGAAAGTCTGTCTATCCATATTGCTTCCTTCTTTGTTTTCACAGTTATTCGTTGTATTGTTAGCGATCTGCTCCTTCAGCGTTGTCACTTCTTTTTCCGCAAGTGTGGCCCTCTGTAAATAGAAAATTGAACGTGAAAATTCATTTTCATCTTCATAGAATTAAGAAGAAAATTCACATCCGATTTGAACTGATCGTTAATTCGATTAGAGCGAAACGTCGGAATCAGAAAATCTAATAATAAACTATCTCAAGTTGCAATTAATGAAGTAATACTGGGAATATTTCAATATAAATTCCACTCGATTATTTGTCACGGTTCGAAAATTATTCAAGATTTTGATTAAGCCGAATCCTTTTTACCATTAAGAGATAATTCGCGGTGGAAAAAAGTAATACAGGGAGAGAGGAATCGCGTCAAAATCGAGCGCCGATATCCAAGGGAGAAGAGACGCACTTAGTTAATTAGAAGATGTAATTACTAATAAAGTTATCGGTTTCTTTAATTGCCTTGAGGAAAAGTTTGCTGTAATTAAACATTGCCACGCATTTTTTTCTCAATCGGTTTTAATTGGATTTCGAATTGAGCCACTCTGTCATTTCACGACTGAAATTCTAAACATCCTAATGTTTGAGATTCTGAGCATTCCAAAGACTTGTTCGGTTCACGATTTTAGATTTTTTTAGACGCGCTTTTTCAGCCGAAATCAATCGGAAAATGCCTGATTTACATTTTTTAATTAATTTAATTTAACGAATTGATCACGAATATTTATAGATTTTAGCTGAATCAAGCGGTTTTGAATATTTTACGATAATTTATTTTACTAAATTTACGAAATTAGGAAAGCAACAGGTGGCAATAGCATTTAGCGGAATTATTGATTTTTCGCACACTTTTCGAAAAGAACGCACTAAATACGCAAAACTGACTAAATTAGGCATAACTAGGTTTAAAACAATACCTAAATCTAAGTTTTTACCTTTAAATCTGACCAATTTAACTTAACCAGGTTTTAATCTAAAATTTACTACAATCTACTTTCCCTTAGCTTAGGTTTAAACTTGAGCCAATTTAGTCAGGTTTAGGCTTTATATGACTTATTTTTTGTAGCTAGTTGCCCAGGTTTAGAATTAAAATTTATTTGATTGTACTTGCAAAATTAAGAGTTAAAACTCAGTAGTTTCAATCCAAACCTAAGCCAGTGTAGTCAAGTTTAGGCTTTCTATAGCCTAATTTTTGTAGTTACTTGCCCAGGTGTAAATCTAAAATTTAATTCAATCTACTCTACCTTAGCTTAGCCTTTAAACCTGAGATAATTTAGTGCGGTTTAGGCTTTATATGACTTAATTCTTATACTAAACTGTCTATCTTTAAAACTAAATTTTGTTTAAATCTACTTTCGCTTAGGTAGGTTTAAACCTGACTAATTTAGTCAGGTTTAAAATTTTTAACTTGGCTTTTGTACTTAGGTGCCCAGGTTTAGAACTAAAATTTGTTTGAATTTAGTGTGATTGCAAAATTTAAAGTTGAAACTCAAAAGCTTCGTTATAAACCTAGCTTAGCTTTGGCTGGTTTAGTTAGGAATAGGTTTTCAATGATTTTTTTTGTAGTTAGTTGCCTAGGTTTAAAACCAAAATTTGTTTAAATCATCTTTAATTGCAAAAATTTAATATTAAAACACGGTAATTTCGGTTTAAATCTGACTAATTTAGTCAGGTTTAGGCATTCTATGACATAATTTTTGTAGTTACTTGCCTAGGCTTAAAACTGAAATTTGACCGAATCTAGTGTAGTTGCAGAATTTAAGGTTAAAACACAATCGTTTCGATCTAAACCTGGCTATTTTAGGTAGGAATAGGCTTTCACTAAATTGTTTTTGTGATTAGTTGCCTAGGTTTAAAACTAAAATTTGTTTCAATAAACTTTACTTGCAAAATTTAATATTAAAAGACAGTAATTTCGGTTTAAATCTGACTAATTTAGATAGATTTAGACTTTCTATGACTTACTTCTTAATTTTTGTGTTAAATTGCCTAGGTTTAAATCTAAAATTTAGTTAAAGCACATGTACTTGCAAAATTTTAACCTAACCCAATTACTTAGGTCTAAATCTAGGTTTTTTAGGTTTAGATCTGACCAATTTGACTACATTTTTGTGATAACCCAGGTTTAAACCTAAAATTCGCTACAGTTTATTCAACCTGCAAATCACAAACCTATCTAAACAGGGTTTAAATCTGAGCTAATTTACTCAGGTATAGGCTTTATATGACTTGATTTTTTGTAACAAATTCAAAATTCCAACTTAACCCAGTTTCTTAGGTTTAAATCTGACTAATTTAGTCAGCCACTCGATTTTTGTAGTTAATTGCCCAGGTTTAAAACTGAAATTTGTCTTAATCTACCTGCAAAATTTTAAATCAAAACTTTAAATAGTTTCGGTTTAAATCTATCTAACATAGTCAAATTTAGGCTTTTTATGACTTAGTTTCTGTAGTTAATTGTCCAGGTTTACAACTAAAATTTACTGGAACCTACTGTAATTAAAAATTTAAAGTTGAAACATAATATTTTCAATATAAATCTGGCTAATTTAATCAGATTTAGGCTTTCTGTTTCTTGATTTCTGTGATTAGTTGCCCAGGTTTAACACTAAAATTTGTTGGAGCTTACTGAAATTGTAAAATCTGAAGCTGAAACTTAGCAGTTTTAAAAAAAGACTAATTTAGTCAAATTTAAACTTTTTGTGACTTGCTTTTATAGTCATTTGCCCAGGTTAAAATCTAAATTTTGTTCGAATCTATTGGAGTTGCAAATTATAAAGTTAAAACTTAGTAGTTCTAGTTTAAACTTGACTAACTTAGTCAAATGTAAGCTTCTTATGACCCAATTACTGTGGTTAATTGCCGAGGTTTACAACTAAAATTTGTTGGACCCTAAAAAAATGCAAAATTTAAAGTTTAATCTCAGTACTTTTGACATAAATCTGCCAAATTTAATGAGACTTAACCTTTCTATTTCTTGATTTTTGTGGTTAGTTGCCCAGGTTTAAAACTAAAATATGTTCGACTCTACTGTACTTACAAAATTCAAAATTAAAACTCAGCAGTTTCAGTATAAATCTGTTTAATTTACTCAAATTTAAAATTTCTGTAACTTGATTTTGATGGATAACTGCCCAGGTTTAAAAATAAAATTTGTCTAAATCTACTGTACTTACAAAATTTGTATTTAAAACTCAAAAGTTCTGGTTTAGATCTGACTAATTTAGCTTGATTTAGGCTTTCTACATCTTGATTTTTTATGATAAGTTGCCCAGGTTTAAAATTAAAACAGTTTATTGTTTTAAGTTTAATTTTGTCGTTAGAAAAGCTACAATTTTGTAATAACAATTTTTTTAAATAAAATTTAGGTTGTTTATAAGAAACCTAAAGTGATAAATTTAGCAATAAATATTGGTATTAAACCTAGGCAAATGTTGTTTAAATTTGACGAATTATTCAGGTTTAAACCTAGTTTATACTATAAAAATTTGTCCCAGATTTTAGAAAATTAGTCTATTGAGTATTCCAGGTTTGAATCTATATCATTTAACCAGGTGTAAACCTAGATCAGATATTTTCTGAAGGTTTTTGCAATCTAGTTACTAGGTTTAATATTAAATAAGTATTGTTATTATAGGTATTATAAAGCAAATTTAGGCCAGGTTTAAATTAAATTTTGTCTAGGTTTAAATAATAAAATTGTTTAAATTTAATCTCTCTGTTAAGCTGTTTTTTGAGATCGATTAGAATGGTATTAAGAAAACTATGAAATTGTGTTTGTTAATTAATTCCGGATGTAGTCACTTCTCCCCTTTCCTCCCTCTTGGTTCGTTTCCTTTTCGCCATCGCCAACTATACTTATTGACATTTCAGTAATTAATTAATCAATATTTCTTCTGATGGAAAGCACTCTTGTATTTTACGGCTGCATCTCTCGTATTAATAATATTTGACAGCTCTTCTCGAATAATAAGACAAAGGCAAATTCAATATACATTTGTAACGTTTGAATAATTCTAGGCTTTGAATAGGGGCTGCGTATCGCCTGTGATTTTGTGGAATTTTGGCTTTTACATTAATTTTATATATGAGATCAATAAGAAATATTCAAAGGGGTGGGATTTCAACTTCTCTGATTATCTCAAATGCAAAGCTGAAGTGTTCCTTTCAAAAGGAATACGAATATTTCAAATATATTTCGATATCTGTGTTCTCAACCAGTTGAGGGTTGCGTACCATTTTATAACACACTCAAAAAAAAATTTATTTACAAAAGAAAAATTTTGTTTTCAAGATTAACACAGTTAAATTGCAGACTCTTCAATTTTTTTTATTTAAGGGTGAGTTAATATTTTTTTTGATTTGTGGTCGTTATGACGTAGAGTCAACTTGAATAGAACACAGTTGAAGTAAAGGGGTGGCGCGACAAGGATGATATAAAAGGGTTAGCAATAGTAAAATAAGGGAGACAGACCCCCAGTATCACTAATTAGTTATCAAAGAGTTTGGCTAGTGACAAAATTCTGCTTCGCGATGAGGGTAGCTACCCCCAGAGAAATTCGCTTCATCATTAACAATCTTGACGTAACATGTGTTGTTCTCTCTCTGATTTTTTATGCACACCCCTTGCGACTATATTTAAAAATATTACAACGTGGATTTATATCGTGACGTGGAAACCATAAATTCTGATCAAAAATTCAAACAATACGACCGTTAAGAAGCCTGTTTTGTCTTTGTTATAAGGGTGGCTTTCGCTAACGCCACCCCTAACTTACTCATATATGGGTAGATTTATATCGTGAGCTTATTTTGCATATTGACCGAGCATAAGGGTATCTGATTTCAATCGAACCCTAAACCAGCTCAATACTTTTTTTTGTAGATTTCAACCCTTAAAAAGTTTGTTTTGAATTATTTTCTAAATAAAGGTCGAGGCAATGTACCAACAAATTGCGACTTTTCTGGGTTAATTTGAATTTTATTGATTATTCTTGCGGCTTTTTAAAAACAAATCAAAAATCTCACACAACTTTTATTATTCTACCTGAGTCATACTCTGTATTGCGTTAAGAAATTATTTCAATTCTGACCTGGATATCTGATTTCAGGGAAATACAATAATAAATTTCAAAAATGACTCAACAAAATTTATTTATTTTTCTATTCTCTACTAAGTGGCTCTGTTGTACCGTTTGGGACTTTCTCAAAACACCCATGGAGATAGGATTCGAATCTACTGCGATTTTTAAATTATTTGCCCAGGTTTTCCCTCAACCTAATTAACAACCTAGATTTATTCATCTTAATTTTTTTTATTAAACTTTATTAGTTTTATTAGGTAACGAGGTTTAATGCTAGGTAATTTAAATAAACCTGATCTAACTCTGACTATTGTGCTAGGTTTAAACCTGGACAATTTAAGTACAAGTAAACTTGAAATAATTTAATTCAAATTTATTCAAAAGGTTTAAACCTGGGCGTAATTTGTATCTAATTTAATTTTATAACACAATAAATTAAAACCTAGGTAAGATTAAAATTAACTAATGACAACCTAAGTATATAGTTTATACACCTAAATTTTTTTAATAAATTATTTACACATTTTTAAAGTTGTTTTTTTTTGAAATCTAAATTTAGTGTCTTAACCTGAGTAAACACAACAAAACCTTACCGAAATACCTAGATTTTAACCTAGTTAAATTCCAGTTTGTAATACCTAAACCTAAACTACTAAATCACGAGGTTTAAACCTAGATAAATTATTAAATAAGTTAAGTGCAGATTGTCAAATCATCATTTAGCCTAGGTTTAAACCTGAATCACATAAAATTGTAGATAAATCTAAATCAAATGTTTAAAATTAAACCTAGGCTTCTGTGTTGTGCACAAACCTAAATAAATTCAAGACTAAAACTGCGTATTAAAAATTAGAAATGAAGGTTTAACCTAGGCCACAAAATTAACTGAGAATTAGTAGATTAAAATGAGACGATTCAAATAAATCTAACATAAATCTAGATGCAATGATGGTATATAAACCTGGGCTAAAAATTAGAAATAAATCGGAAAATCATAAGCACTTCATATAGAGTTAAACCTAGATCAAATTTGACGTATTGTGGGCTTAAATTTGAAGATAATAATTGATTTAACTAGGTTGTCTGCGCTTGTATAAAAATAACTCGTAATTAAACCGTTAGGTTTCTAAGAATTTTAACAAAAGTTACTTATGTTATGGTTAACTTGTCCAGGTTTAAACCTGAGCTACGCAGTTAGGTATAAATAAATCTGAAACAATTTTTTTAGTTAAAACCCAGGTTGCTCTTCAAAAATATTTTAAACACAATTCTATATAGCCCAGGTTTGTCTATTTCTCCAATTTTCTACAGAAATCACACTATATTGACCTGTTCTAGCTTTAAAATGTCTAGGTTTCGGCCTGAGCTACTCATTTAGGCATAAATAAATCTAAAACAATTCTTTTAGTTAAAATCCAGGTTGCTCTTCAAAAATATTTTAAACACAATTCTATAAAGCCCAGGTTTGTCTATTTCTCTAAATTTCTACAGAAATCACACTATATTGAACTGTTCTAGCTTTAAATTGTCTAGGTTTCGGCCTGAGCTACTCATTTAGGCATAAATAAATCTGAAACAATTCTTTTAGTTAAAACCCAGGTTGCTCTTCAAAAATATTTTAAACACAATTCTATAAGGCCCAGGTTTGTCTATTTCTCCAAGTTTTTACAGAAATCACACTATATTCAACAGTTCTAGCTTTAAAATGTCTAGGTTTCGGCCTGAGCTACTCATTTAGGCATAAATAAATCTGAAACAATTTTTTAAATAAAACCCAGGTTGCTCTTCAAAAATTCTTTAAACACAATTCTATAAAGCCCAGGTTTGTCTATTTCTCCAAGTTTCTACAGAAATCACACTATATTGAACTGTTCTAGCTTTAAATTGTCTAGGTTTCAGCCTGAGCTACTCATTTAGGCATAAATGAATCTGAAACAATTCCTTTAGTTAAAACCCAGGTTGCTCTTCAAAAATATTTTAAATACAATTCTATAAGGCCCAGGTTTGTCTATTTCTCAAAGTTTTTACAGAAATCACACTATATTGAACTGTTCTAGCTTTAAATTTTTTAGGTTTCGGCCTGAGCTACTTATTTAGGCATAAATAAATCTGAAACAATTTTTTTAGTTAAAACCCAGGTTGCTCTTCAAAAATATTTTAAACACAATTCTATAACGCCCAGGTTTGTCTATTTCTCCAAGTTTCAACAGAAACCACACTATATTGAACTGTTCTAGCTTTAAAATGTCTAGGTTTCTTCCTGAGCTACTCAATTAGGCATAAATAAATCTGAAACAATTCTTTTAGTTAAAACCCAGGTTGCTCTTCAAAAATATTTTAAACACAATTCTATAACGCCCAGGTTTGTCTATTTCTCCAAGTTTCTACAGAAATCACACTATATTGAACTGTTCTAGCTTTAAAATGTCTAGGTTTCGGCCTGAGCTACTCATTTAGGCATAAATAAATCTGAAACAATTTTTTTAGTTAAAACCCAGGTTGCTCTTCAAAAATATTTTAAACACAATTCTATAAAGCCCAGGTTTGTCTATTTCTCCAAGTTTCTACAGAAATCACACTATATTGAACTGTTCTAGCTTTAAAATGTCTAGGTTTCGGCCTGAGCTACTCATTTAGGCATAAATGAATTTGAAACGGTTCTTTAAATAAAACCCAGGTTGCTCTTCAAAAATATTTTAAACACAATTCTATATAGCCCAGGTTTGTCTATTTCTCCAAGTTTCTACAGAAATCACACTATATTGAACTGTTCTAGCTTTAAATTGTCTAGGTTTCGGTCTGAGCTACTCATTTAGGCATAAATGAATCTGAAACAATTCTTTTAGTTAAAACCCAGGTTGTTCTTCAAAATTATTTTAAACACAATTCTATAAAGCCCAGGTTTGTCTATTTCTTCAAGTTTCTACAGAAATCACACTGCATTGAACTGTTCTAGCTTTAAAATGTCTAGGTTTCTGCCTGAGCTACTCATTTAGGCATAAATGAATCTGAAACAATTCTTTTAGTTAAAACCCAGGTTGCTCTTCAAAAATATTTTAAACACAATTCTATAAAGCCCAGGTTTGTTCATTTCTCCATATTTCTACAGAAATAACTCTTGATTTAAATCATTAAGTTTGTTAGAATTTTTGTACATTTAATCATGTTTTTTTTACAAACCTGACTAAATTGTCTAGGTTTAAACCTGAGCTCAATCGATTTGTTTAAACAAATCTGAAATAAACCTATATTAAGTTGCAAAAGTACAGCCAGATTTAGAAAAATAACAAAATTATTTTTCTAAGGTTTATACCTGGTTTATTGGTCAGGTTTACGACCTTTAGATTTTCTAATATTTTTTCGAAAAAAATTTGATACAATAGCCGCAAGGTACAACTTCTTGACCAATTCTTTTCAAATTTTGCGAGTACGCGTGCAGTGTTGTTGTGTCGAAAGCAAACGAATTCTAAATACGTGACTAGGTTGGTCCAAAGGCCCTTATCACATGTCTGTGAATTTCGAATCAAATTAGAAGCTTTTCTCGCTTCATCTCTGTTCTTTAAATAATGTTATTACAGAGCCCAGAGCCGAACTCTTCTAGTTTTGTGACATTTCCCATGTAATTTCGAATCGGATTTGAAACTATTAACTTTATTACCGTAACGTAATGGAGATTTTCAATTGTTTAATGAACACTTCCCACATCGGCTAAAAGCTCTCTGTCATATCCTCAAAATTTTTGTTTCGTTTTCTTTCTCCTCGTATTCTCATCTCAAGAGTTATTATTCAGTTTGGCCATCTTATTATTCACGAATTTTTCGCGCGCCCCAGCCTTCTTATTACGTGAAATATGTTCATAGCCACCTTTCTATACCGCATAGAGTAATATCTCAATGTTATTATAAAAACAATAGCTTCGCTTCATCCTCTGTGGCTGCTTTTACACGATCCAGTGGCGGCGATAGGGATGCCGCAAAAGCCAACAAACTAACTTATCGAGTTATCGACGACGACGAAGACGTTTGATGGCTTTAATTAGCCGATTTATGGCGCACTAAAGGGGGAGGATTTCGCACTTTAATTAACACACCTAAATAACTAAATAAATTTTTTAAAACTATTTTTCTATTAGAACGTGATGAAATTATAGCTTGTAAAGGTTAAATTTACAAACTCACACTTTAGACGTGACAGGATATGCAAATTGGAGAGTATAACATCGGTAATTTGTTTAATATGTGGGAGGTCGGAATTATTAAATTATTATTTCAATTATTTACATTAATTATTTACTTTTTGATAATCAAAAATTGCAATTTCATTCATTGTTTTAAAAAATCTGTCTGTTTTAAAAAAACAAACGGACAAAAATCCTGATTGTTCATTTGGTCGCCTCACCGGTTATGTGATGAAAGGCAGCGTAACTCTTATCAATCTTTTTAAATTCTGTATTTCTAAATTTCTGTAAATTCTAGAATTTATATAAATAAATTTAGAAAATTGTGAAAATTAGAAATCTATAAATCTTTTAAAAAAACTTGGGTATTATCTAAAGAGTGGACAACATCTAAATAATCTTAAAAAGTAGATAATCTAGAACAATTGAGTAAATCTGAGATTTTCAGAATTTGTCTACGTAATTCAGGTATAACTCATACTCATTGACTCATGTTTGTTTAAAAAATGTTTTAGAAAATCTAGAAATCCTAGAAATTTTAAATAATTCCCAAAAAGTAAATATATCCAGCAAATCTGAAAATTACAACGCGTAGATAATTTTTAGAAAGTAGATAATGTAGGACAGTTGAGTTAACCTGAAACTTTTAAAATTTGTCTACGAAATTCAGGATTAACTCTTACTCAGTCCCTCAGGTCTGTTAAAATAATATCAGAAAATCTAGAAATTGTAAATAATTCACAAAAAAAAGATATTGGATCCAAAAAAATCTTTTTTGGAAATTTTAGGTAAACTTGGGTATTATCTAAAAAGTAGACAGCTTTTAGAACGAGTAGATAGTCTTAAAAAAGTAGATAATCTAGGTCAATAAAATAAATTTGAGATTTTTAAAACTTGTCTACAAAATTCAGGTTTAACTCGTACTCAGTCGCTTAAGTTTGTTTAAAAAAAAATATCAGAAAATCTAGAAATGGGAACTGTGTTAAATACTTCGCGAAAAGTAGATATTAGATCCAAAAAAATCTGGAAATTTGAACCACCTGTAGATTTTTTAGGAAAACTTGGGTATTATCTAAAAAAGACAACATTTAGAACGTGTAGATTATCTTAAAAGAGCAGATAATCTAGTCCAATAAAAGAAATCTGTAATTTTTAGAATTTGTTACGTAATTCGGGTTCAACTCTTACACACTCACTCAGGTTTATAATCGTAGCAGTTTTAAATAATTCCCAAAAAGTAATTATTGAATTTAGAAAATCAAAAAATTTAAAATACATAAATTGTTTAAAAAATTTGGGTTTTATCTAAAAAGTGAACAAAATTTGGAAGGTGTAGACAATCTCAGTAGAGTAGACAATTTAGTAAATCAAAAATATTCAAAACTTGTCTACGTAATTCAGATTTAATTCAGATTGTTTAATAAAGTAGCAGCAAATTCAGAAATTGTAGCTGTTTTAAACAAAATTCTAAAAATTTGAACAACTTCTAAATCTTTTAGAATAACTGGGGTATTATCTAAAAAGTAGATAAATATTAGAACGTGTAGATAATATTTAAAAAGTAAAAGTACAAGAAGTATCTAGTACAATTGATTAAATCTAAGACTTTTAGAATTTGTCTACGCAATTCAGGTTTAACTCTTACTCAGTCACTCAGGTTTGTTAAAATAATATCAGAAAATTTAGAAATTGTAGCTGTTTTAAATAATTCACAAAAAGAAGATATGGGATCCAAAAAAATCTTTCCTGGGAATTTTAGGGAAACATGGGTATTATCTAAAAAGTAGACAGCTTTTAGAACGAGTAGATAGTCTTAAAAAAGTAGATAATCTAGGCCAATTGAATAAATTTGGGATTTTTAAAACTTGTCTACAAAATTCAGGTTTAACTCGTACTCAGTCACTCAAGTTTGTTTAAAAAAAATATCAGAAAATCTAGAAATGATAATTGTGTTAAATACTTCGCGAAAAGTAGATATTAGATCCAAAAAAATCTGGAAATTTAAACCACCTGTAGATCTTTTAGGAAAACTTGGGTATTATCTAAAAAAGACAATATTTAGAACGTGTAGATTGTCTTAAAAGAGTAGATAATCTAGACGTAATTGTTACGTAATTCGGGTTCATTCTTACACACTCACTCAGGTTTATAATCGTAGCAGTTTTAAATAATTCCCGAAAAGTAATTATTGAATTTGGAAAATCCAAAAATTTAAAATGCATAAATTGTTTAGAAAATTTGGGTTTTATCTAAAAAGTGAACAAAATTTGGAACGTGTAGATAATCTCAGTAGAGTAGACAATTTAGTAAATCAAAGATATTCAAAACTTGTCTACGTAGTTTAGATTTAATTCAGATTTTTTAATAAAGTAGCAGCAAATTTAGAAATTGTTGCTGTTTTAAACAAAATTCCAAAAATTTGAACATCTTGTAAATCTTTTAGAAAAACTGGGGTATTATCTAAAGAGTAGATAAATATTAGAACGTGTAGATAATATTTAAAAAGTAGAAGTACAAGAAGTATCTAGTACAATTGATTAAATCTAAGTCTTTTAGAATTTGTCTACGCAATTCAGGTTTAACTCTTACTCAGTCACTCAGGTTTGTTAAAATAATATTAGAAAATCTAGAAATTGAAGCTGTTTTAAATAATTCACAAAAAAAAGATATTGGATCCAAAAAAATCCTTTTTGGTAATTTTAAGGAAACTTGGGTGTTATCTAAAAAGTAGACAGCTTTTAGAACGAGTAGATAGTCTTAAAAAAGTAGATAATCTAGGCCAATTGAATAAATTTGAGATTTTTAAAACTTGTCTACAAAATTCAGGTTTAACTCGTACTCAGTCACTCAAGTTTGTTTAAAAAAAATATCAGAAAATCTAGAAATGGTAGCTGCGGTAAATAATTCGCAAAAAGTAGATATTACATCCAAAAAAATCTGGAAATTTAAACCACCTGTAGATCTTTTAGGAAAACTTGGGTATTATCTAAAAAAAGACAATATTTAGAACGTGTAGATAATCTCAGTAGAGTAGACAATTTAGTAAATCAAAGATATTCAAGACTTGTCTACGTAATTCAGATTGTTTAATAAAGTAGCAGCAAATTTAGAAATTGTTGCTGTTTTAAACAAAATTCTAAAAATTTGAACAACTTGTACATCTTTTAGAAAAACTGGGGTATTATCTAAAGAGTAGATAAATATTAGAACGTGTAGATAATATTTAAAAAGTAAAAGTACAAGAAGTATCTAGTACAACTGATTAAATCTAAGACTTTTAGAATTTGTCTACGCAATTCAGGTTTAACTCTTACATCAAAAATATCACAAAATTTAGGAATAAAGGCTATTTTAAATAATTCGTAAAAAATAACTATTGAATCCAAAAAATCCTGAAAATTTTAAAGCAGCTGTAAATCCTTTTGAAAAACATGGGTATTATCTAAGAAACAATCCAAAATTAGAACGAGTAAATAATCTTAGAAACGTAGATGATCTAGAATAATTGAGTAAAATGGGATTTTTTGAACTTGTCTACGTAATCCAGGTTAATTTCTTACTAAAAAAAATATAAAAAAATCCAGAAATCAAACCTGTTTTAAATAGTAAAAACTAACTATCGGATCTAATAAATTTGAAAATTAAAACCAACTGTGGATCTTTTAGAGAAACTTGGGTATTATCTAATAAGACAAAATTAAGAACGTGTAGAAAATCTTAAAAGGTAGATAATCTAGGACACTTAAGTAAATCTGAGATATTTCAGGTTTAGCGCTTACTCACTTGCTCAGATTTATTTAAAAAAATATCAGAAATTCTAGAAATCGTAGATATTTCAAATCATTTGCAAAAAGTAGATATTGTATCCAGATAATCTCAAAATTTAGACCACCTGTAGATTTCTTAGAAAAACTTGGGTATTATCTAAAGAAAGAACAACATTTAGAACATATAGATAATCTTAAAAAGTAGATAATCACAGACAAATAAACCAAGACAATCAAGTAAATCTGAGATTTTTAGAACTTGTGTTAAAAATCTAAAGAGTAGACAAGATTTAGAACTTGTAGATAATCTATACCAATTGAGTAAATCTGAAATTTTTTGAGCTTCTCTTAGGTATACATAATTCAGGTTTAAACCTTACTCAGGTTTAATTGCTAAATCAGAATATAAATTAGTGATAATAAAGCCTATTTGGTCCAGTTGATGTAAAGAATTGGTCCTCAAATTGCACCTTGTGTCAATTCGGAATTTTCGTGTGTTTTATCTCCCTTTAAAAAGTCCCGTCCCAGCGGGGCCAGCACGATCAACCGCCGATATTTCACCCCAACGACACGAACAGGTGTTTAACCCTCCCTCGTGTCAATCGTAGTCGGCCGTGTCAGCCGTCACTCATCAAATTGAAAAAGCTGAAAAATCTCAACCGGAAATCCGAACAAAACGTGCCGAAATTCGCGCCCTTTTTTCAACCGAATTTGAATAGTTGGCTATCGGTGTAGGAGTTTTGTCTTTTGTATTTCAGTTGGCATGATTGTCATTTAATACGTCGCTGTTTTTTATTAGAGCTATTAAATGAAGCGGAAGAGGATGTGTGAACGATTAGATATACGAGAGAGTCTTTGCAATGCTGCCAACTGCTCAAAATGGGAACTAACATCAATATTTTAAAATGACCAGTAATTGATAATTATTCAACAGTAAATTATTACTAACAGGTATTACAGGCGTTAAAACTGGTTGGACATATAAATTGGTAGATGGACGAACAGCGATGGGTTGTTTGATGGTTGTTTGGACGATTGGAGGGCTATTAAATGCACATATGCATTATGAATCGGTTAAGGCTTTTATGCATGCGATGTTTAAAGAACAATTTGGCGTGCAATTGGATGATTAGGGACGAGGAAAAACAGACAGATTCTCAAATCAACTAACGGTTAATCATTTTTCTACATCTCAATCCCTCTCCTGAATAAAAAAAAAATTGAAAAACTGATTACGATTTTACATTTTCAGGGTGAGATGCCTATATATAAGAATGATTATTACTCGGTATCAGCAGCGCTGTTCTGATACCATAAAACAGTGTCTGAGTTTGAATTAAAAATCAAAATATATTGCCTTGCATATATCCCTACCGAGTTTAATAAGGTACGCTGCCAGTGGCGGAGGGAGAATACGATATGATGGATTAAAGGATGGGATCTATCTTTAATTAAATTTTTACATTTCGAAAGCATTTTCCTAATTGGAAATACAATAATTGGTACACTTGAATCAAAGAAATAATTACGTAAAGTAACAAGTTTTTAAATTGGTTTTCAATAGGTGTAGTTATGATCGGTAATTGTGACACGATTAAAAGGGTCTCTAAAACTTATTCTAAATCAAGTTGGATTATTTCAAGATCACTCTTTAGTTTTATTGCAAAATGACACGTTCTTTTTGTTGGTTTTACTAATTTAAAGACAATAAAAACCGTTTTAGAAACGTCTAATTTTACATTAAAAATTTTGATTTTATTTTAGAATAAAACCACGTTTTTTTACACAGAATTGACAACCTATTAAATGCTCTTCTAAATGCTGCTAAGAATTTAAAAATCAGTTGATTGGTTTACCTGAAAAGTCATTCTGAAATGTCAAAATCTTAAATTGCTATTATTTTAGCTGAAAAGTAGTTTTTGGCGGATTTCTCCGAAACTATAACTCCGATTTTAACGAACTTAATACCAATCAAAAGCACTATAATTCTCTACGTTTTAAATTTTTTTGTAAAATATTTGGGCTTATAGTTTCGACAATATCCGCAAATCAAAATACTTCTAAAAATTTTTTTCAAAAATTTACTTTCTTTAAACTAGCTGGAATTTGGTACTTTTCTAGATCAAAATCGGATTCTCTAACTCATTTTGTTTAAGAATATGCAAAAAAAGTTCGATTCTGATTGTTATTTTTTGGGAATTTTTTCAGAAATGCCAAGATCTTAAATTATTTACGATTTTAGCTGAAAAATAGTTTTTTCCGGATTTCTCCGGAACTATTACTTTGATCTCAACAAACTTAATACCAACTGAAAGATTAGAAGAATCCCTACATTTCCAAATTTTTTCACAAATTTTTGGTTTATAGTTTCGTCAATATCTGCAGATTAAATTAATCTTGAAAAATTTTTTTGAAAAATTTATTATTTCTAAAGTAGTTGGAATTTGGTGCTTTTCTGGTCAAAATTAAATTTTTCAGCTTATTTTATTTAAGAATTTGTCAAAAAAGTTTGATTCTGACTGGTACCTTTTTCGGAATTTTTTTAAGAATGTCAGAATCTTTAATTTGTTAAGATTTTAGCTGAAATTTAGTTTTTCTTAGATTTCTCCGGACCTATTAATCCGATCTTAACGAGCTTAACACCAATCGAAACACCTCAAAAATCTCTACATCTTAGAATTTTTTTACAAATTTTTGGGCTTACAATTACAACAATATCGGCAGATCAAAATTCTCCTAAAAAATTTTTTTTGAAAAATTTGCTGTTTCTAAAGAAATTAGAATTTGGTACTTTTCTGGTCAAACTTGTATTCTCTAGCTCATTTTATTTTAGAATATACCATAAAAATTTGATTCTGGTTGGTATTTTTTTCGGTTTTTTTTCAGGAGTGTCAGAATCTTTAATTTCTTAAAATTTTGTCTGAAAAGTAGTTTTTCCTGAATTTCTCCGGAACCATTAATGCGATCTTAACGAACTTAATACCAAACAAAAGGTCTTAAAACTCTCTATCTTCCAAATTTTTTTACAAATTTTTGGCCTCATTGTTTCGCCAGTATCTGCAAATGAAAATACACCTAAAAATTTTTTTAAAAATTTTGAAATTCTAAACTAGTTGGATTTTGGTAATTTTCTGATTAAAACAAAGTTTTCTAAGTCATTTAATTTAAAAATATGCTAAAAAAATTCGATTCTGATTGGTAATTATTTTCAGAAATGTCAAAATCTTAAATTTATTAAGAATTTAGCCAAAAAGTAGTTTTTTCTAGATTTCTCCGGAACTATCAATCCGATCTTAACGAGCTTAACACCAATCGAAACATCTCAAAAATCTCTATATTTCAAATTTTTTCACAAATTTTTGAGATTACAGTTTCGACAATATGTGCAGATCAAAATACTCCTGAAAAAATTTTTGAAAAATTCACAATTTCTAATCTAGTTGCGATTTGGTAATTTTTTTAGTCAAAATCGGATTCTCCAAATAATTTTGTTTAAGAAAATCAAAAAAAATTTAATTCTTATTGCTATTTTTTTAAAATTTTTCAGAAATACCCAAATTTGTTACGATTTTAGCTGAAAAGTAGTTTTTTCCGGATTTCTCCGAAACTATAACTCCGATTTTAACGAGCTTTATACCAATCAAAAGATCTTAAAATTCTCGATACCCTAGATTTTTTTACAAATTTTTGAGGTTATAGTTTCGGCCACATTTGCAAATCAACAATTCCCCAAAAATTTTTTTGAAAAATTTACTGTTTCTAAGCTAGTTGGAATTTGGTACTTTTCAGATCAAAATCGAATTTTCCAAGTCCTTAAATTTGAAAATATTCTAAAAAAATTTGATTCTGATTGGTATTTTTTTCGGACTTTGTTCAGAAATGTCAGCATCTTTAATTCGTTAGGATTTTAACTGAAAGGTAGTTTTTCCCAGATTTCTCGAAAACTATTAATCCGATTTCAATAAACTTGATACCAGTCGAAAGACCATTAAAGCCTCTACATTCGGGATTTTTTACAAATTTTTGGCTTCAGACTTTTGACAATATCTGCAGATCAAAATAGTCCTAAAAATAATTTTGTAAAAAATTATGACTTCTAAACTAATCAGAATTTTGTAGCTTTCTGATCAAAATCAGATTCTCTCTGTTATTTTATAAAAGAATACGTTAAAAAAATTTTGTTCTAAGCGACATTTTTTTCGAAAATCGCCAAAGTTGATCTTGTTTAAGAAAGTTAAAATATTCAAGAATTTAAAGTGCCAATCACTTTTTAATTTTCCCTAAATGCAAAACTGATCCAAACTCGTAAATACAGAAATTTTTATTGAAAAAAAGTTCAAAATCTGGTCGTTAAAGCACAAATTACGAATTCTGTATCTTAACCTCCTTTTTGATAATTTTTATTTGCCCCAATATCTTAATAGCTTGTGCATTAATTAAGTATTTAGACTTTAAAATCCCGATTTACTAAAATTTTAATAGTTTTTTTACAGCTATTGTATGTAAAAGAGTTCGTTAATTGCGATGAGTTGAAACAAAATTCGTTTGGGTCAGAGTGAGTGTCCTTGAAAACCGTTTTCTCAATATTTAGATTCGTTCAACTTATCGCGAAGTTTTAATTGCAAAACAATCGCCGTCATTTTTCTATGAAGCTCGTTGATTGGTCACGTGTGTTTTATCGCGATTTTCCCACACGAATTCGCTTACGTTTGATAGTTTTTCTCGGTATAAATTTTGCTTCGGTCATCTTAAAACCGCCTATCTAATGAAATATTAGAAATTGTTGTTGGATAGATACAGTCTCGTATCGTTTTCCCATCCATATTTGTTTACCATATGGTTTCTGTTGGGAGTTAAGAGGGTGATTTTTTACATCCGAAAATCGGCGTCATTAGGACCCATCTGGTGTTTATTAACTCCCAGATTGAAATGTTTACGATCTATTTGAAGGGTGGTTTTTTCCAAAAACTCTCCAAATCAATTATTATAATTTAAGCTGCCTACGATACAAAAATATACAAAAAGATCCTATTGTCGTCTGCTATTAATAAAGCGTAGGAGAGACACGTGATCTTGATCAATGGACAAGAAAAGGATAGAAACACTGACGAGGGTTGTAATACAGACGACTCGTAGGTGTTATGAATGGAAATTATGTTATGATTCAGTTTTAGGCGTGGTAAGGTTCATAAGTGATCAACTGGAACACACTAATTTTTTTTTTCTACTGACAAACGATTATTACAACAACAAAATAAATTTTCAAATTAAAACGAATTCAAATGTTTGGTTTGCACGCATTTTTACAGGCGGAATTAGAACAGTTTATTATTTATAAGGGAAGGGGTTGTTGATCCCTTAATGAATTAATGAGCATTGCAAAGGGTCGTGACCTTCATAACTTCAAGATATTACAACTGTTGATGTTTCTCAATTCAGAGTTGTACTCAAAATCACAACAAAAATATAAAAAAAAATTTTTATTCTGTACAGAACAATGTAATTACTAATTTTGAAATTATGTAATCTGAACATATGTTTTTGACGGTTAGAATGGCTAAAACTCGCGGTGTAGCCTTGATTTTCCCAAATTTGTCTAAAAAAAACGCTAAAAAAAATAAAAAGTAAGTTTTACAGAAGATTTTAACAAATTCAATTTGTCATAAATATTGTTTAATAAGAATTTAAATTTGACGCCGATATTTCCAAATTAAACAACAGAAGCGACTGTTATTTCTAGAAATAATCTAAAACTCTTAAAAATCGGCAAAATTAAAAACTTTTTTTCAATATTTTCAGATAAAACTGCCGCCGGTGGCTTCTAGAATTTCCAAAACTATTTCTCTAAAGATATTAAAGTAAAAAGTGAAAGGCGGCAGTAGTAGATAAGCTGTGGGGATAGCTTATCTACTGGCAGTTATTTCGAAAAATTATTTACAACTTTACAAAATCAAAAACGTCTTTTCTAGATTTTCAGAGATAATTGTCGCCTCCGGCTCCCAGTTCAAACAAAAAATTTTTTTTTAAAGATATTCTCAAATTAAAAAGCAGAAGGCAGCAATTATTTCTAGAAAAAATTAAAATTATGAAACTCTGGAAAATAAAAACTTCTTTTCACTATTTTTAAAAATAACTGCCGCCTTCGGCTTTTTCATTTTTATTTATTATTATTGCTATTACTTTTAGTTAGAAATATTTAAATTTGAGAGCCGAAGGTGACAGTTATAGACAGACTAAATCTTATTAAAATTTAAAATTTCAAATATTTTTTTAAGATAACTGTCGCCTCCGACTCCCATAATTTTCAAAACTATAATATTAGAATTAATTAGAAATAACCAAATTTGAGAGCAAAAGGCGACAGTTATTATCATAAATAGATCAAAACTATTAAAATTCTGTAAAATTAAAAACATTTCTTAATTATTTTTTAAAATAAGTGTCGCCTCCGGCTTCTATAATTTCCAAAGCTGTTTTTTAAACATAGTTATTATCAATTTAAAAAACAAAAGGCTACAGTTATTTATAAAATTATTAAACTCTGCAAAATTAAAAATATTATTTGAATACAGTAGTGTCAACTTATAACGAACCATTTTAAAAAGAGATAAATTACAATTCTGTGTTGGTATAATAATTTGTGTCTTAATTTACTGTTTATAGCAAATTTCAGTTAAAACCAATCATTTCCACCAGTTCAGTTCCTCAAATTCTGTTATAATAAAACACTACTGTATTTTTAGAAATAAGTGTCGCCTCCGGCTCCCATACGTCTTATAAATTTACTTTTTTTAAATATGAGTTAAAACCACCTATTTCCACTGGTTCTTTAACGTTCGTTATAAACCGACACTACTATACTTTGAGATAATTGTCGTCTCTGTCTCTAATATTAAAAAAAGGTGACAGCTAGAGAGTGATCAAATAAAATATTTTTAGAGATGATTGTCGCTTCAGGCTCCCATAAATTCACTTTTTCTTATAAATATTGGTTAAAACCAAGCATTTCTACCGTTTTTTTGAGGTCCGTTATAATCGGATGTTACTGTACTTTAAAACAATTGTCGCCTCCGGCTCCCATATTTAAAAATACACACAAATATGTTAATAATTTCTTTATTCATAAATTGTGGAAGCCTATGATGACAGCTATGATGATGAAACCAACGATTTTCACCGTTCCCACTGTTCGGTATAACGAGATACTACTGTAATTTTAGATGTGGTTGTCGCCCCCGGCGTCCATATTACAAAAAATACATAAATGTTATTATTATTTTTTTAAATAAAATGTTAACGGCAAAACTGACAGCTATATACAGAGTGGTCAAATAAAAACATTAAAAGGGCGGTCAGAGTGTAGGACTAACAAACCCTATAGTTTTTGTATCACTGCTAGACCTGTAAGCTCTGCTTTGAGTAAAAAACTCAATTTTGTAGTATCATTATCATAAAAAACTTGTTTTGTTAAAAAACTATTTTTTTACTCAGTTCTCAAGTCTTATTTTGTTTTTTTTTTAAATTATTATTATTATTATTATTATTATTATTATTATTATTATTATTGTAGATTCTCAACAGATTTCTAATTGTTTTGTACACTTATATATTCCATTTCAAGATACTCGATATCACAGCTGGCTTTGAAAATTGATTGTAGGTTTTTTTGAAAAGTCTACTAAAAAAAATAACAGATTTATACCTTCTTTTGTTGATTTTACAGAAAAATATTTTGTAATCAAATTTAGAACTCCTATTTTAACAAAAAAAAAACATAAAATTTTGGATTTTTTAAAAAGGAGTGGCCCCTAAGCTGTATCTTGCGGCTATCATATAGCTGATTTCTAGACGCCATTATCCATTAATTTTTGAAAATATATATATTAAAAATTAGCCCACCATTTGTGCCCTAAAATGTATTTAAAATTACAAAATTTCTAAGTAAAAATTTCTAATCCAAAATTGTCCCTTGTGGCGCTCCTATTTCTAAAAATATTCGTCTAATTTAAAGCCTGTATTTTTGCACAAAGAACTTTTTTATTTAAACTGGATTGGTGTAATTAATTTTATAAAAAATTGGTGCCCAAGTGGCGCCTTGTGTCACACCCTTTTTTGACCTGATGTAACCTCTGAATCATCAAAACAATTGAAAATCAGGCCTGATTTAGTAAGAATCTAAATATTCTTCAAGAAAACAGTTTCAAAAGTAAATTTCTTTGTTTGAATCCTACTTTTTAAATTTGTTTATGAAAGAATAGGTCCCTGAGTGATGCCGTGCGTCAATTATTTTAAGGCCTGAATCGGCAAAACAATGAGATAAGATTCAAAATAAATTTCGTAAAATTATCTTAAATTCCATAACAAAATTCAATCTATTTATTTACGTTAAAATATCGAATTAGTAACAATAACAAACAATTATCCTTATCACATGATGATTCGTCGTTTGCGCAACCGAACTTAGTGAAACAAAAGGCGCGCCGTTGACCGGCGCCGACTTCGATCCGTATAAAAAACCTCGTCGGTGTATATAAAAGTTCGAAGAGGCTGTGCATCTATCTGGTATCAGAGATATAGAGGAGGGAGGAGTGATAGGTGGGTCTCTGTATCGGTGCCTCCCACTTCGATAACCCTTTTTCAGCTCGCTGCTGACCCCCCACTCCATGTCGATCGTCGAATTTTATTATAGTTTTGTGATGAGTTGGTGCGCACATTGTCCACTTTTTCAGACGGCAGGAGAGGACAGGGGGAGAGCGACACATGTCACATGTGGCGAAGATATCGAGGAACACATGGTTGGGATTTCGTGAATTATGGGTTCAAGTTCAAGAAAACCCAGGAATTTTATTTTAAATTTCAGAGAGAAAAGGCCCTTGAATAACAAACTTTTAAATTTCAGATAGGAAAATCAATTTTTCGAAAAACAAACAGCGATTAATCATAGCGCACTTATACAGGTGGGTCATCGAGTGTGTTAATACAGGACACTGTGAAGACTACTTTGGGCTGCTATATTTTGTAAAATAAATTTAAAAAAAAAGAGAAATGAAGAACTCTCTTTGTAGTCGAATTCATTTTTATATTTTCGATAGAAACAATCCTAAAACAAATAGCGATTTATCATAACACACTTATACAGATGGGTCATTGAGTGTGTCGATACAAGACACTGTGAAAATTTCTTTGAGCGACTATATGTTGTAAAATAAATTTTAAAAAAATGCTGAACTCCCGTTGTGGCCGAGTTGTACCCCATACTAAGATAAGTGCCATCAGAAAACATATGATTCGCATAAACAAGTGGCTATAATGGCAAAAATAACGTAATTGATAAAGATGAAAGAGAGTGAAACATTCTTTTTTTTTAGAGAGAAGGAAATGGGAAAAGACAGATGCAGAGAGAGGTTTTTATGGTAGGGACATTAAGTTTTATTCGTTTATTATAGTTTGGAGGTTTTAATGAATTTGATGATGGCTTTTTCTATCAATAAAAATGACTTAAGGCTAATTTTATGTTGTAAATTAAATTGTTGAAAGTAACAGGTTCGAAATGAGGGGAAGTGAGAAGAAAAAAGAGAGTTATATCTTCTAAAATGAATAAATTGGTCAGATCTATAAGATTTGAGAGCTTAAAATTGGCAAAACTGTACAAAACAAGCCGTTACATACTCGCCCTTCGGCTCGCTCTTTGCTAATTATCTAAGATTAGCAATATTTGCAAATATTTTGACTCGCCATTCGGCTTGTTTGAAAAATAATATTTTCTTTATTTTTGTTACAAAAAATTTCAAAAATTTGGCAAAACTGATTAGCTAAAACTCTGTTAGAAAAAACAGGAAAAACAAAGTATTGAATTCGTGGTATTAAACTCGACAATCAGCTCACTCTGTCATTAAAATAGTGTTAAAAATATTTTTCTACAGTAGAAACTGATTGTAGAGCTCTGAGAGCCACTTGTTATAAACAATTTTTTTTTCTAAACTTAGCCAATTAGTAACAATATTTTTAGTTACAGTGAAAGCCGGTTATAACGTTTTTAAAGTAAAACATCTTAAGACGCTAAAAACAAATAAATAAAAATTTGAAACACGTGAACACGTTTATTATTGAGGGAGAAACGATTGAGTCAACAACACAACAACAATGAGTTGTCTCCCTCAATAAGCCACGTGTTCACTCGTTTTAAATTCTACTGCAAGAGAGCGTGTTGCTCCTAGAAGCCATAGTGTGTTTATGGTACGAAAAACATTGTAAAGTTGGCAAAACTGTCTACTTCTAAATGTTGTCAGAAAAAGCACAGTAGTGCACTCGAGCTCAATTTGACCACCAAAAATTTTTTAAGATTCTTATCTTGACTGTATTATGTTTCTGATAGCAGAAAAACATCGTAAAGTTGGGAAACCTGTTAATTCCCCACCAAAATTGAGTAAAATATTGTTAGAAAAAGCACAATACTGCACTCGCGCTCCAAAAATATCTTTGTCGTGTTTCTAATGCTAAAGAAATCTGTCAAATTTTAAAGTTTCCCGCCAAAATTTGGTGAAACAGTGTTAGGAAAAGCACAGTATTGTACTCGTGCCCCATCTGAATGTTTGTTCGAAATGTCAAAAACTTTAAAAATTTGATAAAAAATTTATGAAAATTTGATGTCAGTAATGCAAGAAAAACATCGTAAAGTTGGCAAACCTGCTAATTTCTGTAGTTTCCCGCAAAAATGAAATAAAATCTTGTTATAAAAAACACAGTATTGCACTCACGCTTAGTTGTGACATCCAAAAATGCCTGTGACGTCTTTCTAATGCCAAAATACATTGTTAAGTTAGCAAGCCTGTCAAATTTAGTAATTTCCCGCCAAAATTCGGTAAAATAGTGTTAGAAAAACACAGTATTGCCCTCGCGTCTGATTTGACCGCTGAAAATCAGCAGTTTCTCGCCAAAATTTAGTAAAATCTTATTAGAAAAAGCAGAGTATTGCACCCGCTTTCAATTTGACCCCATAAAATTTCTGGGTTGTTAAAAGAATATTGCTAAGTTGGTACACCTGCCAAATTTTGTAGTTTCCAGTCAAAATTAGTAAAATGGTGTTATAAAAACCACAGTATTGCACTCGCGCTCTGTTTTAACATTTAAAAATGTCTGTGTTGTGTTTTTGATGCTAAAAAAATATTGTTAATTTGGTACACTTGTCAAATTTTGTAGTTTGACGTCAAAATTCGGTAAAACAGTGTTAGAAAAAACACAGTATTGCACTCGCGTCCGATTTGACTGCTAAAAATCAGCAGTTTCTCGCCAAAATTTAGTAAAATCTTAATAGAAAAAGCAGAGTATTGCACCCGCTCTCGATTTGACCTAAAAAAATTTTAAATCGTGTTTTTCATGACAAAAAAATATTTGAGTTGGCAAACCTGTTAAATTATGTAATTTCTCGTTAAAATTTGATAAAATGTTGTTAAAAAAAGCACAGTATTGAAGTCGCGCTCAATTTGATCTTCAAAAATTTCGAAAAATTCTTATCTTGACTATATCATGTCTTTAATGCAAAAAACCACTACAAAGTTGGCAAACCTGCCAACTTCCTGTCAAAAATTTGGTAAAACGTTGTCAGAAAAAGCATAGTGTTACACTCGCGCTCCAAAAATTTCCGTGTGGTGTTTCTGATGCTAAAAAGGCATTGTTAGGTTGGTACACCTGCCAAATTTTGTAGTTTTCCGCCAAAAACTTGGTAAAACCGTGTTAGGAAAAGCACAGTATTATACTCGCGCCCCATCTGACTGCTAAAAATCTCTTAAAACGTGAAATGTTTGTTCGAAATGTCAAAAACTATAAAAATTTGATAAAAAAATTATGAAAAATGAATAATTTGATGTCAGTAATGCAAGAAAAACATCGTTAAGTTGGCAAACCTGTTTCTGATGCAAAAAACATAGTAAAGTGGGAAAACCTGCTAATTTCTGTAATTTCCCGCCAAAATTAAATAAAATCTTGATATAAAAAAACACAGTATTGCACTCACGCTCAGTTTTGACATCCAAAAATGCCTGTGACGTCTTTCTAATGCTAAAAAATTATTGTTAAGTTAGCAAGCCTGTCAAATTTTGTAATTTCCCGCCAAAATTTTGTAAAACAGTGTTAGAAAAAACACAGTATTGCACACGCGTCCGATTTGACATCCAAAATTGCCTGTAACGTCTTTCTAATGCTAAAAAAACGTTGTTAAGTTGACAAGTCTGTCAAATTTTGTAATTTCTTGTCAAAATTTTGTCAATCAGTGTTATAAAAAATACGGTATTGCACTCGTGCTCGGTTTGACATCCAAAAATGTCTGTATCGTGTTTTTGATGCTAAAAAAATATTGTTAAGTTGGTGAACTTGTCAAATTTTGTAATTGCGCGTCAAAATTTGGTAAAACAGTGTTAGAAAAAATATAGTATTGCACTCGCGTTCTATTTGACTGCTAAAAATCTGTTTAAACGTTGTAATTCCGTGGAATGTTTGTTCGGAATGTCAAAAACTCGTCTAGCAAGTGTCGTAAATTTTAAAAACTTGTGTATAAATAATCCATCTCTTGCTAATTATCAGTCAATTAGCGATTTCCGAAAGTGCTCCAGTGCGAATTTTTCATCGTAATTTCCTTTTTAATACGTCTCTTGAAAGCGAAACCAATAAACAATAATTTATGAGAAATATTTGCAACAGGTTTTATTGAGTCGTCGTCTTTTGGATTGATTGGTCGGTAAAAAAGAACCCTTTTGGGAATTCGGAACAATCAATTAGAGAAAAGCGGCGATCAGTGAAGCCGAAAGACTCAAGCAAAGCGGAAATCAAACATTTTAATACGTAATTTTCGAAAGGGTGGGCTCTCTTAATTCTTTGTTCTGTATTCTTTACTAATTCAGTCATCGGCTTTTGAACGCTTCAAGAGTTACGAACTTTCGGTTTACAGAACGATTTATCTGTTTTAATTCGTCTTTATCGAGCTAATATTTGTCGAGGAGGTAGAAACTCCCTTATTTTAAAGCCCCAATCGATTTATATTTAAGGCCCCCAGAAAACTTACCAGAAACTGATTTTTAGAAGGACAGACCCGGCCTCGACCAATTCGTCCCATCAAACCGCGGTACCTAATTGAAGAAAAAGAATTTAAGAATTTTTTTCTTAATAGCAAAAGAGTGTTTGTTTGATGTTTGGAGGAGGCCCGGGATAATTATATCGAAAGAGGATGTCACCAATATATCGATGTTACCCTTCGAACTGCTTCCTGTTGAGCTTCCGATGAGCGTAATCAACCTACAGGGACGGACTTCGAAGGGTACACAACAAACATTCAAAGCTATTAAATTACTTTCACAACTCGAAAACGACTCGGTATGGTTTACAGCGATTTAGGCTCAAATTTACACAAACGCTCATCAAAATTGATGAGCCATTCAATTTTAATCTCTCATTAATTTTGATTGACGTTTTCGAAATCATTATATGTCAAAACAAAATATTGTTACAGTAGAAAGCGGTTATAAAAAATGACATTTTAGTCGCTGTTTAAAAAAAATTAAATAAAAAACTTTAATAATAATAACAATAATAAATATATATATTTTAATGACTTTGATAAAATTAATATATTTGAACAATTAGTCGCGACTCTGCGTTTGTTCACAATTTTTTTTATACAGTGAAAACCGATTAAAACGCCCTTAAAAAGACCGACATTTTTGTCGTTACAAGCGATGTTAGAAGTAACAATTTTTGTTGAAAATCGTTAAAAACTCGTTAAAATATTTTTTTTGTTACAGTTAGAGCAAGTTATAACGATTTTTACTATACAGACAGTCGTTATAGGCGCAATTAAATTTTTTTTATAAAACTTAAAACCTTGATGCTGTATAAAACAATTGAAAAAATAAACAATAAAAAAAATAGTATCAGTTAATTAAAAAAATGTTTTTTTACAACAATATTTTTGTTATAGTGAAATCTCGTTACAATTATTTATGAAAACGTATATTTAGTACAGTAAGCGCTCATTATAACGGCTACAAAAAGTTTGACATTTTGTTGAAAGCGTTATAAAAAATGTTTATTGTTACAGTAGAAATCAGTTATAATGTCCTTGAACGGTCCGACTTTTTTGTTTACAGCAGACACAGATAAACATTTTATTAAAAAAATTTTAATTTTTTTTATTTCTACAGTAGAAATCAGTTATAATGACCTTGAAAAGTCAGACTTTTTTTTAAATAGACACAAATTGCAATTTCCTTACGCGATTATCATTTTTTTTATTGTTACAGTAAAAATGAGTTATAACGACCTTGAAGGGTTCGACATTTTTGCTCACAATTGATACAGTAGATAGAAGAAAAAAATCTACAATAGTTTGTTTTCATGACATTGTTATTACAGTAGAACCCAATTGCCACAATTTAAAAAAACAGCATATGTGGTCGCTATAGGCGAATTGTCGCTCAAAGAGTTATAAAAATATGTTTTTAGTACAGTAGAAGCCAATTATAATGACTATTGAAAGATCGACATTTTTGGTTACTACAAGTAATAATTGTTATAAGCGGTTTTAAATAAATTTTTGTGTAAAATGTCGTAGTAGTATCACCCAATTTGACAAAAAAATGTTTTATTACAGTAGAAACCAGTTATAATGATTCTAAATACGTTACAAACTGTACTAAAACATTTTTTTTAACCAAAATATTTTTTGTTATTACAGTTGAAGCCAATTGTAACGACCTTATGTGTTTGATTAGTACAGTAAAGAACTATTATTATAACGGCTACGGAACGAAGGACATTTTTGATAACTACTAATAATGGTAATAACTAGTTTTGAATAAATTTTTGTGCAAAATTAAAAAAAAATCTTTGTTACAAAGCCGTTTATAGCAACCTGTTTGATTACAGCAGACAGTAGTTGTTATAAGCGGTGTTACATAGAAAAACTAGTTTCTATTATAGCAGAATCCGTTAATAACGACTAAAAAAATTTTCTTGCTAAAGCGGCGAGTTTCAGGAGGTATTAGCCATTTTTAGAGTTTTAAAAAAAACTTAAAAAAATTACTTCTTGTTAGGTACAGTAGAATCCGGTTATAACAACCTAAAAAAATGACATTTTTAGACGCTACAAGCAATCTGAAACAAAAAAAACTGGTTGTAACAATCAATTATTATAAGTAGAGTAAATATTTTTACAAATTGGTTATAACAACCATAAATTCAGTTACAGTAAAAAACAATTACTGTAATCGACTTTTTTAACCACTCGTAAAAGACAGTTGTTATAAACAGTATTTTCAAAAATACTGTGTTAAATATTTACTTGAATAAAACTCTTGTTAAAAAATCAATTTCTTGTTACAGTAGAGACCAGTTCAAGCTACTATAAAACGCCCCTAAACCGGTTATAACGAATTTTAAAATCTCGTCGTTACATCAAAGAATTAAAAAATTTTTTGTTACTTTGAAGCCGGTTATAACGACTTCAGGTCGCTGAAACAGTCGTTAAAAACGGTTTGAAATTTTTTTAACAAAGTCACATGTTTCAATAACATAACTTCAATGCCGCTTCAAGGCTAAATTTTCAAGGTCACTTCTATAGCAAAAACCCGTCATAGCCTCCATGTTTTTCGATTTTCGGCGAGTATATTGGTCGTTATACCCGATTTTTAGTGTAATTTGACAATAATTAGTCATTACAGCTAATTACGCTAATTTTTGTTATCTTTTTTGTGTTTCCAATGTCTTAAACAAAATTTGTAATAATAACTTGTTATATTACTACAGTAAAAATCCGTTATAGCGTCCATGTTTTCAATTTTAAGCGAGTTATCTGCCGTTATACCCGATTTTTCCTGTAATTTGACAATAGTAAGTGATCACAGCCATCTGCCGTAATTTTTCTCTCGATTAGGCCTCAAATTACCAAATTATCGCTTTTGTGTTTCTAATGTCTTAAAGAAAGATTATAAAAATAAATTATTGTATTACTACAGTAAAAACTCCTTATAACGTCAATGTTTTCAATTTTAAGCGAGTTATCTGCCGTTATATCCGATTTTTACTGTAATTTGACAATAATCTTGATTAGGCCTCGAATTACGAAAACTATCCCTCTTGTCTTATTAAAGAGAGTAAATTTTCTTTGTTCTCTTCGATTCGAGCCGGTCCTGTATAAACAACAATCAATTGAACCCATTACTTTGTCCCAATAAACGCATTATTCACTTCAGTCATAAATATATGATTGATGATTAGAAAATTGTGATGACGTCACGTCCGGTAGCATCGTCCATGATTGTTGATCAAAAAAATCTTCAGCCTTGATATACTATCCATGAATCGGGGCGTTTTTTAACTAAACTATAAAGAATTTTTGAAAAAACAAAAAAATATTATAACAAAAGAAAATAAGTGTTATAAGAAAAACAAAGATTTCTTTTTAAAACATAGCTTCAGGTAGTATTTTTTTGAAAATTCTTTATAGTTTAGTCAAAAAACGGCCTGATTTCGTCCACCCAGTATAGCGACGGCAAATAATAAAGAGATTAGTTAGCGAAAGATTCAAGTACGTGTATATAAGAACAATAAATCTCTCGTATTGTAAGATTCATCAGAGCATAAGTAAGCCAGTAATAGCTAGAAAGGGTAAAACGTTAAACATTCGGAAACGTTTAGGCGACAAGAGAAGTTAATTCAGCCGGAATTCTTACATTACGTTTACTAAATTAAATTATATCCCGATGCAGCAGCAGTAGCAGTAGCGATAGAAGCCGTACTGTATTTACGCGGCGAACAGATTTCGCACCAGAACCATCTTTTATCATTTTGTTAAGTTTAGCGGTGGCAAAAGACAAATTGCATTAAGGGAGAAAATTGCATAGGAGAAGGGTGAGATATATTGATTATCGCGAGATAGAAACTCATAATGATATTACTCAATCTCACTTCTGACAATTTTTTAAACTGTTTTTAATCACAAAAAAAAACTATTTTGAATTTTACATAAATTTAAAAACTAATAAACAACACAAGTTTCGCAGATTTGACAAATTTGATAACATATGTTATTATTGTGTTATCAATATTTGACTATTTTTAAAAAAACAAGTAGTTTGACAATTTTTTAAACTGCTTTTAATCACAAAATCAAACAATTTTGAGTCCTAACAAATTTGACAATTTTGATAACATTTGACAATTTTTGAGTATCTTCTTATTTAATATTCAAATTGTCAAAATTTAACTTCTCACGTTTTTTTCAATTTTAATACTTTTGACATTTTTTTGTATAAATCTAAGTAACTTTAATATTTAAATACATTCAAAGCTACTGCTTAGATAAGTGTCGTTAAATTTCTGACAGTTTGAGACTAATAGAAAATATGTTTTTGACAATTTTTCTAATATTTGACACAACAATATATTTAAAATTTGTATAAATTCTACAAAACATTTAATATAAATTAAATATAATATAATGGACATAAATTATGACAATTTTGAAAATAATATTTGACTTCTTTGACAATCAAAAATTCGGATTTTTGTCAAAAATCATTTTAAGTTATTTTTTATAAATTATCCTAACTATAGTTTATTTCAAATTTAAAGAAACTTACAGAAAATGACAATTTTTGAATAATTTGACAATTTTTGTATAATTAACAAAACAATGCATGTATTTAAATCATATTTCTAAAGCAACTAATACGTAATTTAAATTAAACATTAAAGAAAATATTAGTACAGTACTGGTAACACAAAATTTGACAATTTTGAAAATAGTATTAAATTTTTTTGACAATCAGAAATATGGTTTTTATTTAAAAATTGTTTGCGCTTACTTCTCATAAATTATCCCGACAATAGTTAATTTAAAATTCAGAGAATCTCACTGAAAATGACAATTTTTCCAAAATTTGACAATTTTTGATTAATTAATCTAACAATGAATGTATTTAAAACATATTTTAACACAATTAATACGTAAATTAAACAAAACATTTAAGAGAAAGTAAGTGGCAAAAAATTTGACAATTTTGAAAATAGTATTAGACTTCTTTGACAATCAGAAATTCGGGTTTTATTTAAAAATTATTTTTAGCTACTTTTTAAAAATTACTGTAATAATAGCTTACTTAAAATTGACAATTTTTGATAAATTTGACAAACTTAAATTTCTGAAATTTTTTATTTAAATAAAAAATATCAAAAATTGTTTGGTTTTGACAGAAGTAATTAACTAAAATTCAACCAAAATTTTGACGTTTCTTGTCAAATTTTGACAATTTTGGAAGTAACATTTAAACTTTTTGACATCAGAAATTTGGTTTTTATTTAGAAATTTTTTACAATTATTTTTATTTGAAGTAACGTGACAAAAACGTCTTTAGAATTTACAAAACTTACAGGAAATGACAATTTTTGAAAAACTTGACATTTTTGATTTGTGTAAAACACAGAAAATCTCTTTTAATTAAACCAAAAATATCAAGAATTGATTGATTTTGATAAAAGTAACCAACTAAATTTTAAACAAAATTTTTGACTATTTTAGAAATAGTCAAATAGAAAACTGGTAGGGACAAGGTTTGACAATTTTGGAATTAATATTTGACTTTTTTGACAATCAGAAATTCGGGTTTTATCTTAAAATCGTTATGAGTTATTTTGAGTAATTACCCTCATAATAACATACTTAAAATTGACAGAAACTCAGAGAAAATGACAATTTTTGATAAATTTGACAAACTTAAATTCCTGAAATTTTTTATTTAAATAAAAAATATCAACAATTGCTTGGTTTTGACAGAAGTTACCAACTTAAATTCAAAAACAAAATTTTGGTGTTTCTTGTCAAATTTTGACAATTTTGGAAGTAATATTTGAACTTTTTGACATCAGAAATTTAGTTTTTATTTTGAAATTTTTTACAATTACTTTTAGTTGAAGTAATCTGACAAAACCTTATTTAAAATTTATAGAAACTTACTGGAAATGACAGCAAACTGGTAGAGACAGGATTTGACAATTTTGGAAATAATATTTGACTTTTTTGATAATTAAAAATTCGGGTTTTACCTAAATATCGTTGTGAGCTACTTTTAGTAATTTGCCTCATAATAACTTACTTAAAATTTACAGAAATTTAAAGAAATAACAATTTTTGAAAAATTTGACAATTTTTGTTTGGCTAAGACTTGTAAAAATTCTTTAAACTAAAGTAAAAATATTAAGAATTGTTGTTTTTCACTCAAGTAACTAACTAAATTTGTTTTACAGATTTTTGGCTATTTGTTGTCAGATTTTGACAATTTTTTAAAAAAATTCTGCTTGTAATAACGAAACATTTTCTTAGAAATTACGTTTTACTTGACCTCTTATTTATTATTGAATACTTTTCTCACATATCAAGTATCTTACGAAATACGTAATGAAATCAAAAACGTCAAGAAACCAATACTTATATCACTTTCAGTGACATTCACAATTTTACAAGAATTTCAATTGTTGAACGCGAGAGGGTTAAACCCCACTCGTCACGCCATCTTTGATCCACATTCATAAATCGCACCACATTTGCTTCTTTATCAAACCGAAGTTAAAAATCCTCCAGACGACCTACCCCAAGTCCCTTTAGAAAACGTCTCGGGGATATCCGGTGTCTTCACCGATAAAATGGGGTGAAGTGAACCGATATAGACATTCACGGGGGTGTTTTTTATCCTCTTTCATTCAGTGATCGGTAAGTGATCGAGAATTGGGGTGGAAATTGAGAGAGAGGGAAAAATACTTTCACCTAGTTTTCTTTTCGTTTTGTTGGGTCGTAGGTTGAAAATTGACTTAACAGTTTCATCTATTGATGGAATGATTTAATCAATTTATTAAATCAAGCTCTTCATTGAATCACTTTAGGTCACTTATCGGACAGGCTTTGTCATGAAAATAATCAAACAATAGAAAGAGACAGGGAATTAATTTGCGCAAAAAAAAAATGAAATTTACACAATAGATGTCGAGCGAATTGCCACAAATAGAGAGAAAATAGCACAGATCTTGATTGACAAAAAATTGTTAAAAACAAATTTTGAGTGTTTTGACAATTTTTGAAAATTATTTTTTGTTAAAATAACAGCTGAAGTTCAGTTATGTGGCTATAAATTGAGAAATGTAGTTACTACAACGTTAAAAATATATTTGACAATTTTTGAAACAATTTTGACAATTTTCTAATCTGTTTTTTAATTTTGTAAACAAATTGCTGTTCAATTCACGAATTTCACATTTATAACAAAAATAATAAAAAAATTTAGAAACACATTTGACAATTTTTGAAAAAAAATTAACAATTATTTAAGCATTTAATACAGTTTTTTCAAATTTTGAAACAAATTTTGGTACTATCTCAATTTTAAATGTATGATGAAAATCAAAGTGATGTTTGACACTAAAAAACTAATATTTTACAGATTTGACAATTTTTTAAAATTAATTCAGCTATAATTAAAACAGTTGAACAGCTGAGGTTTGCTTAAATACGTTTAAAAACTGTTAATTTTTAGTAATACAACATTAGAGACAGATTTATTAATTTACCAACTTTTTGACAATTTTTGAAACAATTCTGACAAATTTTTAAACTCTTATTACCTCGTTTTTCGGTTTTATAAATACATATTTCTTCATTATTCAAATTGATATTGTTTACAGATTTTATATTAAAGCCAAAAATTAAATTAGCGTTACATAATAAAAAAAATTGTTACAGATTTGACAAATTTTGCAAATTAATTTGGTTATAATTAGAAGACTAAAGTAATCGTTTAAGTTTAGTTATGTCTTTACAAATTATAAATCTTGTCAAATATTACATTTAGAACAATTTTGACAATTTTTCCATTATTTAACAATTTTTGAGAAAATTCTGACTATTTTTTAAACATTTAGTACTTTGTTTTTTACTTTTGTAAACAAATTTTTGCACTATTCAAATCAACAAAGTTAACGAGTTTTAGCAACAAAATATAAAAAAATGTTTTATAGATTTGACAATTTTTGAAAATTAATTTAGTTATGTTAAATTTGTTACAGAAAGAGCTCTCAAAAATGTTTATTAATTTACATATTGATAAACACACTTAATACTAAGTACATTGGAGACAGATTTGACAATTTTCCCACTTATTTGACAATTTTTAAAACAATTCTGACAATTTTTTAATCAATACTTTATTTTTCAGTTTTGTATATAAATTTCTGTACTAAATAAATCGATCAAGTTCACAGATTATATATTTACGACAAAAATTAAATTGGCAATTTGACAATTTGACAAAAATAATTTTGTTATAATTAGAAGAGCTAATATACTTGTTTAAGTTTAGTTATGTCTTTATACATTAATAAATCTTGTTAATTACTATATTATCAAAAAATATTTGACGATTTTCCCACAATTTGACAATTTTTGAATTAATTCTGACAAATTTTTAAACTCTTAATACCTCGTTTTTTAATTTTATAATCAAATTTCTGCAATATTCAAAGTAGTAAACTACAGATTTATATAATAAAAAAAATCTTCTTGCAGATTTGACAATTTTTTAAAATTAATTTGGTTAGTTAAATTTGTTAAAAAAAGAGCTTTCAAAAAAATTCATTGATTTACAAATTGATAAACACAATTAATACTAAGTACATTGGAGACAAATTTGACAATTTTCCCACTTATTTGACAATTTTTAAAACAATTCTGAGAATTTTTTAATCAGTTAATGTTTTATTTTTAAGTTTTGTAAATAAATTTCTGTACTAAATAAATCGATCAAGTTCACAGATTATATATTTACGACAAAAATTAAATTGGCGATTTGACAATTTGACAAAAATAATTTTGTTATAATAAGAAGAGCTAATATACTTGTTTAAGTTTAGTTATGTTTTTATAAATTAATAAATCCTGTTTAACACCACATTTAGAAGAGATATTTGACAATTTTTTCAGTATTTGACAATTTTTAAAATAATTCTGACACAGTTTTAAACACCTAGCACTTCATTTTTCAGTTTTGAAAACGAATTAATATTTTTTAGATTGAACAAAAATGAAATTTGGGTTTCAAAACATCTAAATAAAAATTTGACAATTTTTGAAAATTATTTGGTTATAATAAAAAAAACTAAAATAATAGTTTAAATTCAGTATTACGTTTACAAATTAATAAATCTTGTTAATTACTACATTCTCAAAAAATATTTGACGATTTTCCCACAATTTGACAATTTTTGAATTAATTCTGACAAATTTTTAAACTCTTAATACCTCGTTTTTCAATTTTATAATAAAATTTCTGCACTATTCAAAGTAATAAACTACAGATTTTATATTAAAGCCAAAAATTAAATTAGAGTTACATAATAAAAAAAATCTTGTCGCAGATTTGACAATTTTTGAAAATTATTGGTTAGTTAAATTTGTTAAAAAAAGAGCTTTAAAAAAAATTCATTGATTTACAAATTGGTAAATACAATTAATACTAAGTACATTGGAGACAAATTTGACAATTTTCCCACTTATCTGACAATTTTTAAAACAATTTTGACAATTTTTTAATCACTTAATGTTTTATTTTTCAGATTTGTAAATAAATTTCTGTACTAAATAAATCAATCAAGTTCACAGATTATATATTTACAACAAAAATTAAATTGGCGATTTGACAATTTGACAAATATAATTTTGTTATAATTAGAAGAGCTAATATACTTGTTTAAGTTTAGTTATGCCTTTATAAATTAATAAATCCTGTTAAATACTACATTTAGAAGAGATATTTGACAATTTTTTCAGTGTTTGACAATTTTTAAAAAAATTCTGACAAATTTTTAAACACTTCATTTTTCAGTTTTGAAAACAAATTAATATTTTACAGATTGAACAAAAATAAAATTTGAGTTTCAAAAATCTAAATAAAAATTTGACAATTTTTGAAAATTATTTGGTTATAATAAAAAAAACTAAAATTGTTTAAATTCAGTATTACGTTTACAAATTAATAAATCTTGTTAATTACTACATTATCAAAAATATTTGACAATTTCCCCACAATTTGACAATTTTTGAATAAATTCTGACAAATTTCTAAACTCTTAATACCTCGTTTTTTAATTTTATAATCAAATTTCTGCACTATTCAAAGTAGTAAACTACAGATTTTATATTAAAGCTAAAAATTAAATTAGAGTTACATAATAAAAAAAATCTTGTTGCAGATTTGACAATTTTTGAAAATTAATTTGGTTAGTTAAATTTGTTAAAAAAAGAGCTTTCAAAAAAATTCATTGATTTACAAATTGATAAACACAATTAATACTAAGTACATTGGAGACAAATTTGACAATTTTCCCACTTATTTGACAATTTTTAAAACAATTTTGACAATTTTTTAATCACTTAATGTTTTATTTTTCAGATTTGTAAATAAATTTCTGTACTAAATAAATCAATCAAGTTCACAGATTATATATTTACAACAAAAATTAAATTGGCGATTTGACAATTTGACAAATATAATTTTGTTATAATTAGAAGAGCTAATATACTTGTTTAAGTTTAGTTATGCCTTTATAAATTAATAAATCCTGTTAAATACTACATTTAGAAGAGATATTTGACAATTTTTTCAGTGTTTGACAATTTTTAAAAAAATTCTGACAAATTTTTAAACACTTCATTTTTCAGTTTTGAAAACAAATTAATATTTTACAGATTGAACAAAAATAAAATTTGAGTTTCAAAAATCTAAATAAAAATTTGACAATTTTTGAAAATTATTTGGTTATAATAAAAAAAACTAAAATTGTTTAAATTCAGTATTACGTTTACAAATTAATAAATCTTGTTAATTACTACATTATCAAAAATATTTGACAATTTCCCCACAATTTGACAATTTTTGAATAAATTCTGACAAATTTCTAAACTCTTAATACCTCGTTTTTTAATTTTATAATCAAATTTCTGCACTATTCAAAGTAGTAAACTACAGATTTTATATTAAAGCTAAAAATTAAATTAGAGTTACATAATAAAAAAAATCTTGTTGCAGATTTGACAATTTTTGAAAATTAATTTGGTTAGTTAAATTTGTTAAAAAAAGAGCTTTCAAAAAAATTCATTGATTTACAAATTGATAAACACAATTAATACTAAGTACATTGGAGACAAATTTGACAATTTTCCCACTTATTTGACAATTTTTAAAACAATTCTGACAATTTTTTAATCACTTAATGTTTTATTTTTCAGATTTGTATATAAATTTTTGTACTAAATAAATCGATCAGGTTCACAGATTATATATTTACGACAAAAATTAAATTGGCAATTTGACAATTTGACAAAAATAATTTTGTTATAATTAGAAGAGCTAATATACTTGTTTAAGTTTAGTTATGTTTTTATAAATTAATAAATCCTGTTAAATACCACATTTAGAAGAGATATTTGACAATTTTTTCAGTATTTGACAATTTTTTAAATAATTCTGACAAAGTTCTGAACACCTAGCACTTCATTTTTCAGTTTTGAAAACGAATTAATATTTTTTAGATTGAACAAAAATGAAATTTGAGTTTCAAAACATCTAAATAATCTTGTTAAAAATTTGACAATTTTTGAAAAACAATTTTGTTATAATTACAAGAACTAAAATAATTGTTTAAGTTTAGTTATATATTTACAAATTAATAAATCTTGTTAATTACTACATTATCAAGAAATATTTGACAATTTTCCCACAATTTGACAATTTTTGAAATAATTCTGACAAATTTTTAAACACCTAGCTCTTCATTTTTCAGTTTTGAAAACAAATTAATATTTTTTAGATTGAACAAAAATGAAATTTGGGTTTCAAAACATCTGAATAAAAATTTGACAATTTTTGAAAATTATTTGGTTATAATAAAAAACTAAAATAATAGTTTAAGTTCAGTATTACGTTTACAAATTAATAAATCTTGTTAAATACCACATTTAGAACCAAATTTTGACAATTTTCTAAATATGTGACTATTTTTGAGATAATTCTGACAATTCTTCAAACACACTTTGTTTTTTAGTTTTGTTAACAATTTCTGTACTATTTTAATCAACAAAGTCCACAGATTTTACAGATTGAACAAAATAAAATTTAGGTTTCAAAACAACCAAACATTCTTGGTAAAAATTTGACAATTTTTGAAAATCAATTTTGTTATGACAAGAAAAGATAAATAATTGTTTAAGTTCAGTTATATGTTTACAAATTAATAAATCTTGTTAATTACTACATTATCAAGAAATACTTGACAATTTTCCCACAATTTGACAATTTTTGAATTAATTCTGACAAATTTTTAAACTCTTAATACCTCGTTTTTCAATTTTATAATAAAATTTCTGCACTATTCAAAGTAATAAACTACAGATTTTATATTAAAACCAAAAATTAAATTAGAGTTACATAATAAAAAAAATTTTGTTACAGATTTGACAATTTTGCAAATTAATTTGGTTATAATTAGAAGACCTGAAGTAATCGTTTAAGTTTACAAATTATAAATCTTGTCGAATATTACATTTAAAACAATTTTGACAATTTTCTCAGTATTTGACAATTTTTGAAATAATTCTGACAAATTTTGAAATACTTAGCCTTTGTTTTTCACTTTTGTTAACAATTTCTTAGCTATCTAAATCAATAAAAAAAATTATTTTGACAATTTTTGAAAATTAATTTGTTATAATTAGAACCAATTAAAATAAATTGATAAATTTCTAGATTTTTTTAATACAACAATAGAAAGATGCTTTGTTTTGCGCCTACTCAAAAATAATTTTTTTGCTCACACGTTACGTATCTAGAAATGTTTCAAACATCTTCAGGTTAATCAAAACCGTTTCGGCATTAATTTAAGCGTCTTCAGATTGCTTAAAAATATTACAAAACAATCTCGTTTGTTATTTTGTATTTATTTTGTTAATTTTTGTGTTTGTCTGTGTTTATAGAGTAATATCTCTCGTCTTGAATAGTTTAAAAACATTTAAAATAGTTGTTATAAAATGTTGGTTGGTTTAAACCGTCTATAACCGCTCCTAAACCATTTGATTATCCTCTTAAGTATCATTTCGCCCGTTCTCAGCATCGTATAAGGTCAACAAATCCAAAAGGTAATTAAATTTATATTGTGCGGTTTGATGCAAGTCAGCTCTAATCGTGACAATCTCAGCCCTCAAACTGTGCGGTTCGTGAATTTTTCTACCCCTAATTATAGCCATCTCGAAGGGGAGGTTTCTCATATATGCCGATTTTAATATTCCAGATCTATCTGTTTTTACCAACCCGAATACGCACTTCAGACCAATGACTAATTTCACCCCTTTTTATTTTTTGTAAGCGTTTAAGGGTCGACGCCGAAAATTTATTATTGAATTCGGAGATATGAAACGCACGGTTTTATTATTTTTTACAACAGCAGATCGGAATTAATTGCACGAATTTGATATTTTACGATCGAGATTTTTAGAGAAATTACCTGAAGATGGTGATTAATAAGACCGAAACGTCAACACGACAAAACAGTGGTTTAATACTATAAAATAGTTTTGATATTAGACGCAAATGCGTAATTTAAATTTCGAAACGTTTTATCTAAATTTTATAAAAAAATTACCTGAAGATGTTAAAATCGCATTCGAAACGTTTCTGTTTCAGATCTGAGCTTCTGAAAGTTATCTGAAGACGGTTAGTGTTATTCGAAACGTTTCTAAATTGCCAGAGTGAATAAAACAAAATCATTTTTGATGCCTGAAGATGGTTATTCGAGTTTGAAACAGTTCAAAACATTTTTAACTTTGGTAGTCCTGAAATCGCCTTTTCAGAAATACTAACTCTCTTTGAAATTTTTTTTGCTCTCTTGTTATTACATATTTCAGAAAAAAAATTGTGGTAAATTAAAAAATACTTGAAGACGGCTATTTCAGTTCAAAACACGTAAGAAACCACTGAAATCACCGATTTTCAGGAAAAACAATTGCCTGAAAATGCGTAATTCAAACTTCGAAATGTTTTTTGATTAGAGAAGCTTAAATACTTTTAAAAATTACCTGAAGATGTTAAAATCGCGTTCGAAACGTTTCTGATTCAGATTTGAGCTTCTGAAAGTTACCTGAAGACGGTTAGTGCTATTCGAAACGTTTCTAAATTGTCAGAGTAGATAAAATAAAATCGTTTTTGATGCCTGAAGATGGTTATTCGAGTTTGAAACACTTCAAAACATTTTTAACTTTGGTAGTCCTGAAATCGCCTTTTCAGAAATACTAACTCTCTTTGAAAATTTTTTTTTTGTTGTCTTGTTATTACAAATTTCAGAAAAAAAATTGTGGTAAATTAAAAAATACTTGAAGACGGCTGTTTCAGTTCGAAATACGTAAGAAACCACTGAAATCACCGATTTTCAGGAGAAACAATTGCCTGAAAATGCGTAAATCAAACTTCGAAATGTTTTTTAATTAGAGAAGCTTAAATACTTTTAAAAAATACCTGAAGATGTTAAAATCGCGTTCGAAACGTTTCTGTTTCAGATTTGAGCTTCTGAAAGTTACCTGAAGACGGTTAGTGTTATTCGAAACGTTTCTAAATTGTCAGAGTGGATGAAATAAAATTATTTTTGATGCCTGAAGATGGTTATTCGAGTTTGAAACACTTCAAAACATTTTTAACTTAGGTAGTCCTGAAATCGCCTTTTCAGAAATATTACTTCTCTTTGAAAATTTTTTTTTGTTCTCTTGTTATTACAAATCACAGAAAAAAATTGTGGTAAATTAAAAAATACTTGAAGACGGCTGTTTCAGTTCGAAACACGTAAGAAACCACTGAAATCACCGATTTTCAGGAGAAACAATTGCCTGAAAATGCGTAGTTCAAACTTCGAAATGTTTTTTTGATTAGAGAAGCTTAAATACTTTTAAAAATTACCTGAAGATGTTAAAATCGCGTTCGAAACGTTTCTGTTTCAGATTTGAGCTTCTGAAAGTTACCTGAAGACGGTTAGTGTTATTCGAAACGTTTCTAAATTGTCAGAGTGAATAAAATAAAATCATTTTTGAAGCCTGAAGATGGTTATTCGAGTTTGAAACACATCAAAACATTTTTAACTTTGGTAGTCCTAAAATCGCCTTTTCAGAAATATTACCTCTCTATGAAAAAATTTTTTTGTTCTCTTGTTATTACAAATTTCAGAAAAAAAATTGTGGTAAATTAAAAAATACTTGAAGACGGCTGTTTCAGTTCGAAACACGTAAGAAACCACTGAAATCACCGATTTTCAGGAGAAACAATTGCCTGAAAATGCGTAATTCAAACTTCGAAATGTTTTTTGATTAGAGAAGCTTAAATACTTTTAAAAATTAGCTGAAGATGTTAAAATCGCGTTCGAAACGTTTCTGTTTCAGATTTGAGCTTCTAAAAGTTACCTGAAGATGGTTAGTGTTATTCGAAACGTTTCTAAATTGTCAGAGTAGATAAAATAAAATCGTTTTTGATGCCTGACGATGGTTATTCGAGTTTGAAACACTTCAAAACATTTTTAAATTTGGTAGTCCTGAAATCGCCTTTTCAGAAATACTAATTCTCTTAGAAATTTTTTTTGCTTTCTTGTTACTACAAATTTCAGAAAAAAAATTGTGGTAAATTAAAAAATACTTGAAGACGGCTATTTCAGTTCGAAACACGTAAGAAACCACTGAAATCACCGATTTTCATAAAAAAAAAATTGCCTGAAAATGCGTAATTCGAACTTTGAAATGTTTTTTGACTAGAGAAGCTTAAATACTTAAATTACCTGAAGATGTTAAAATCGCGTTCAAAACGTTCGTAATCATTGTTTGTCTTTAGATTAAAGCGCCTGAAGACGGATAATCGTATTCAAAACACTTCTAATTTATTTACACAAAATAAAAATTATTACGATCCTAAAGATGTCGCAATTTTAATTTCGAAACGTTCCGATATAATTGAAAATTACCTGAAGACGTTGAAACCGAGTCTAAAACGTTTCTATTTCAATTATTTAGAATCTAATAATCGTGTATATTTAGTTTAAAGTACCTGAAGATGGTCAATTATATTCGAAACACCTTTAATTTATCCGAAATTATATAAACAAGACGTTAACAAATTAACTTAAAAATCACGATTTCAATTTTAAAACATTTAATTCAGTTAATCTATTTTTAGAATTTAGTTACCTGAAGACGGTTAATTGTAGCCGAAACATGTCAAATTTGTACGTATTTATAAACACGTGATCAACACGAAAATAATTAGAATTGATTTTCACTGAATATTCGCTGAAAATGCCTGAATTTCAAACTAATAATTGAGATAATTTTAATAATTAAAAAATTAGATTTGTAGGCTTAAAAATTACCTGAAGATGCGTAATTTTAATAGCGAAACGTTTTTTCAAATTTAACATTATCTAAAAAGTTTAAATTGCGTTAGAAACGTTTTTGTTGTAATTATCGAAAATTTAGTAATTGTTTCTATCAATTCAGGTTTCAATTATCCAAAAGTGTCTGAAGACGGTTAATTGCATTCGAAACACGTCGAAACTTATCGAAATTTGTGTATACAAACAACATAAAATTTTTGCTGAATTTTATATTTTACATCGAAAACTTTTAAACAAACCTGAAGGTGGTTAAATTATTCGAAACACGTGTAATTTGCTCGAGTTGTATATACACAAGAGGACAATAGAGAAATTATTGATTTTCAAATTAGTAAAATTGCCTGATGATTGCTTATTTCAATTACGAAACGTTTTATCTAGATTTAAAACAATCCTGAAAACGTTATTGTAAAATTCGAAACGTTCCTCATTTAATTATTTCAAATTTAATATCTGTGACACTTCTAATTTGCTAAAATATGTATAACACACGTTATCAACACGAAACTAATTATATCCTGAAGATGTCGCAATTTCAATTACAAAACGTTTTATTCAGATTACCTGAAGACGGTTATTTATATCTGAAACACGTCGAATTTTCTCGAGTGTAAAACAATTGAATTTTACAGTTAAAAAAAATATTTGATGCATTATTTCATTACGAAATTACCTGAAGACGGTATTAAAATTAGATTCGAAACATGTCTGTTTTAATTATTTAAAATTCGATAATTGTGTGCGATAGTTTTTCAGTAAAAAAATCTCTGATATTGTCTAATATTTCAAAAAATTACTCGAAAATTTCCTGAAGACGGTAAATAAATAATTCGAAACGTATTTGTTTTAATTGTTTGTGTTTAAAGTGACCTGAAGACGGCTATTTATTTTGAAACATCCGTCAACACATAATTTTCAGTCAAAAAAATTCGTTACTTAAATTTGATCTGAAGACGGTAAAAAATCAGGTTCGAAACGTTTCTATTTCAATTAATTCATTTTTAGCAGGTACCTGAAGACGGTTATTCTCAATCGAAACACTTCTAATTCGCCGGAATAAACACAAATGTCCAACACGATTTTTATTAAATTAATCCTGAAGATGCCGTAATTTTAATTTCAAAACGTTTTCTAAATATAATAAAAGATGTTTAAAATTACTTGAAGACGGCTATTCGTATTCGAAACACTTCAAATTCGCCGGAATAAACACAAATGTCTAACACGGGAGAAACTAAAATCGATTTTTAGTGAATTAATCCAGAAGATGCCCTAATTTCTATTTCGAAACGTTCGTAAATATAACATTAAAGATATTTAAATTGCGTTTAAAATTTTCCTGAAGAAGGTTCAAACCGTTTTATCTAGATTTGACTACAAAATTCGAAAAATACGTGAAGATATTAAAATATCGGATTCGAAACGTTTCTGTTTTAATTATTGCAAATTTAATAATTGTTTGTATTTAGTAAGTACCTGAAGACGGATATTCGCACTCGAAACACTTCTAATTCGCCCGAATTTGTAAACACAAGTGGCCAACACGGGAATAATTAAAATCGATTTTTGCTAATTTAATCCTGAAGATGTCGTAATTTCAATTTCGAAACTTACTTAATTGTAACGAGTTCAAAACGCTTCTTTTTTAATTATTCAATTTTGTTTTATTATATGTAGATAACTAAATTTTTTATTTGAAAAATATAAACTGTTCTAGAGTTGAGGGCTTCAGAAAGAGGCCTGAAGACGGTTAATTATGTTAGAAACACTTCTAATTTCTCAGAATAGTCGGAATTTGTCCACACAAGTGGTTAACAAAGAAAAAAAAATTAAACAAAATTCGTTTTGTCTAATTAATCTATTTCATTTATAAATATTTTTATTGGAATTACCTGAAGACGGTTAATTTTATTCGAAACAGTTGTACTTAATCCGCGAGAGTTTCTCTAAAGAAATCACAAAGACAAGTGATAAACATAAAAAAAAATCGAAATTGATTTAATCTCTTCAAAAACACTGTTTTTGATAAATATTTTCAAAATTTAGTTAGCTGAAGATGGTTAATTGTATCCGAAACATCTCTAATTTGTCGGAATTTGTACGCACAAGTAGCCAACATAAAAAAAATTTGTAATGAATTTTATCCGATTGATATATTTTATTGATAAATATTTTTGCACTGAAAATACCTGAAGACGGCTAATTTTATTCGAAACACTTGTACCTAATTTGCGGGAAGTTCTTTAAGCTGGTTACAAGTGGTAAACATAAAAAAAATGTTTTTAAATTACTTAATCTCTTTTAAAACGTTTTTTGATAAATATTTTCAAAATTTAGTTACCTGAAGATGGTTAATTGAATATCCGAAACACTTTGAAACTTGTAAACACAAGTGACTAACTAACACGGAATTAATTACAAACAATTGATTTTCACTAAATTCATTGTAAATTACTGATAAATAATTAAAATTGTTGACTGAAGATGGTTAAACAAAGTTCGAAACACTTGTAAACTCTTTGAAAACAAGTGTCTAACACGAATCTAAATTCGTAAAATTACCAAAAATTGTAATTTTTCTGTCGAGTGATTCCAAATTGAAATATCCTGAAGATGACGTGATTTAAATTTCGAAACGTTTACCGTACCTAAATTAGTCTTAATTCCGTCTTGATTGCTTTAAACTACTTCCGAAATTTTCCGAAATTGGTCTTGATTGCGTCGAGTTTTTGATGATTTAAATCACCCCCGTGCATCCCGTGTGTTATACTCAATTTTTCCTAACACCTGTTCGCTGCACTGACCTGCTGCCAGAACTGCACCAGTAGATAGAATCTCTCCTTCTTGAATAGCCAGTCCATGGATTGCACGGTCTGGAGGTCCATGTCCGCGTTAGGCGGAATGGAAGCCGTGGCCGAAGGCTGCATGCGGATGCGGATGTCCTCTAGTTCAGCCACGGCTGGTGTTTCAGCTAAGAACGCCGTCTTGGCTTCCACTTTACTCCACTTTCCACATAATCACCTTCACTTAAAAAAAAAAAAATCTCGTAGATGACACGCGTTTTCTCGCACGCACCGTCACCGAGTCACGTGTGCACGTCGGGATCGTTATCCCAACACTGAGTCACGGAGTAAGGCATGCATGGTGCATCCGAGTAGGCCGCGGCTGTCCTTCTTCGACGCTCTTCTGTTTCGGTGAAGACTCCGCCTCCCGGGTTGGACGGAGGCGCCCTCTGACGGCGTAGTGTTGTCTCGGTTCCACTTGGAGATGAGAGTATACGTGTCGCATTCTAGTACAAAGGAGGATAGAGGAACCAATGCTGGAGCACAAGTAAAAGGCAGATATATTCTTTTTAGTTAAAAATCGAAGTATAGTCTATGTGCGCATTTCGTACCCCTTCCATGACTCTAAGGGTTTTTCTAGTGAGTGATGGGTTAGAGGGATGACAGCGGATGCGCATGTCCATGGAAAAGACGATTTTCTACAGTTATTCTTGGATGACGAACAAGACAAAAGGGTTAATAACTTTTTTAAAACTTAGGTGCAATTGATTTAAACAGGGAGAGAGGGAGAAGGGAACAGAACTGTCTTCAATATCAATCATAAAAGGTTTTATTCATACAAAAATTTGTGTTCAGACTAGAGGTATTTTAAACGAGAATTGACTCTATTAACTTTTAAAAAAATTAGTATAGATTGATTTTGAAAAGAAGGGCGAAGCGGGAGGACTGTCTTCTATCACTTATTATCGTTTCTATTTTAAAAAAAATTGTGTTTGGTCAGATTTTAAAAGATAATTGACTCTATTACAAGAGATTTAATTCGCCTTTTATTTTTGATGATTATACTAACTTAAAAAAAATAATAATTTGACAGCTGAACTTTCAAAAACTAGAAAAAGAGAATTTAAATTTTCGGCTAAATACCTGCGTCAAACAATTTTTTTGTAGTTATGTTGTTCAATAGAATTTCTTAGAACACCGCTTTATTACAAATTTAACTCAAAATTCGCAAATTTATGACAGTTTGTCAAGGTCAATACTAATTTTTGCCTTCACAGCGAAAAAAAAAAGAGAAGACGTCAAACAGAACCAATCAGCGGTCAGCGTCATTGTTTGTCTTTTTATTTGTAGTAATCTGTATAAAATTTAATAAGACTATAAATTACCTGAAGACGGTATTAAAATTAGATTCGAAACGTGTCTGTTTTAATTATTTAAAATTCAATAATTGTGTCTGTGATTAGCGTAAAATTGTTTTTCAATAAAAAAATTTCTGATAATGTTTTATTTTATTTAGAAACAATACTCAAAAATTACCTGAAGATGGTGAATAAATAATTCAAAACGTGCCTGTTTTAATTTGTGCCTATTTAAAGTGATCTGAAGATGGTTATTTATTACGAAACACTTGCCGATTTTGAAAAACTCAATAATAAAGACATAATTTTCAGCCAAAAAAATATCAGATGATTTGTTACGCAAATTTGATTTGAAGATATTAAAAATCGGGTTCGAGAGGTTTCTATTTCAATTAATCTGTTTTTAGTAGGTCCCTGAAGATGGCTATTCGCATTCGAAACACTTCTAATTTGCTGGAATAAGCGGCCGACACGATTTTTACTGAATTAATCCCGAAGATGCTGTAATTTCACTTTCGAAACGTCCTGAAGACGGCTGTTTGTATTCGAAACACTTCAAATTCGCTGGAATAAACAAGACAAAAGACTAGAAGAATTTTAAACGAGAATTGACTATTAAAAATATTTTATTCGACCAAAAAGTTAATAACTTTTAGAAAAGTTAGTGTAGATTGATTTTGAAAAGAAGGGCGAAGCAGGAGGACTGTCCTCTATTAATTATCATGATTTCTGTTTTTATAAAAAAAAATGTGTTTAGACTTGGCCAGATTTTAAACGAGAACTGACTCTGTTAAAAGAGATTTAATCCGCTTTAATTTTTGATGATTATACCAACTTAAAAATAATAATTTGACAGCTGAAGTTTCCAAAACTAGAAAGAGAGAATTTAAATTTTTGACTAAATCATCCAATTTTTTTGTTGTTTTGTTGTTTATTAGAGTTTCCTGGAACTCTGAGCTTCATTACAAATTTAACTAAAAATTTGCAAATTTATGACAGTTTGTCATAAATTTGTCAAGATCAATACTGTTTTTTGCCTTTATAGCGAAATAGAAAAGAGAGAGAACGTTAATCAGCGATCAGTATCATTGTTTGTCTATTTGTTTATAACAATTTGTATACAAAAAATTAAAAGAATTTTTTTAAATGTCAATAAATAGAATTTTAGAGCACGACGAGCATAGCGAGGAGCACTAATAAGTCAATACTGTTTTTAGCTCTTGGCAGCGATATTTATATAGCAAATTTTAATTGTGAATTTCGACTCTTTTAGTCAATAAAAACGCTTTTTTAAAGTCGGAGAAAAGAGGAGATTGTTACTATTTCTGAAACAAAAGGAAGAAAAAGGACGTCAAACAGGACCAATTAGTGGTCAGTGTCATTGTTTCTCTTTTTTATTTATAACAAAAAATTGTATTTTAGAGCACGACGAGCATAGCGAGGAGTAGTAAGTCAATACTGTTTCTTGCCCTCGCAGCCATATTTAAATAGCAGAATATAAGTCGTAAATTTTGACTTTTTTAGTTAATTAAAAACGCTTTTTAAAGTCGAAGAGAAAGGAAGATCTCGATTGTTATTATTTATGATACAAAAAAAAGAGGACGTCAAACAGGACCAATCAGTGGTCAGTATCATTGTTTGTTTTTTTTCTAACAATCTATAAAAAATACAATTTTTTTTTTAAATATTAAAAATTTATATTTTATAGCACGACGAGCATAGCGAGAAATTGAGAATTAATACTCTTCTCTATCCTCCCAGCGTAACTAAAATGGTAAATTTTGACAGGTAATGACTCTTCTTGTCAATAAAAGCGTCTTTTTCAAATCGGGGAAAAAACAAAATATTTATTTTTATTATTTTAAGTATATAAAAAAAGAGAGAGAACGTCAAACAGGACAAATAAGAGGTCAGTGTCATTGTTTGTCTCTTTTACTTATAACAATTAGTATAAAAAAATAAAAGGAGTTTCTTAAAATGACAAAAAATATTATTTTAGAGCACGACGAGCATAGCGAGAAATTGAGAGTCAATACTGTTTTTTTGCCCTCGCTGCGAGATTAAAATAGTAAATTTTAATTGTAACAGGTAATGACTATTTGTCAATAAAAACACCTTTTTCAAATCGGAGGAAAAACAAGATTTTTATTTTTATTATTTTTAGTATTAAAAAAAGAAGTAGGAGGTCAGACAGAATCAATCAGCGATCGGTATCACTGTTTGTTTCTTTTGTTTGTAACAATATATAAAAAAAATAAAAACATTTTTACAAAATGAGAAACAATAGTATTTTAGAGCACGACGAGCATGGCGAGGAATTGAGAATTAATATGTTTTTTTGTGTTCACAGCGAAATTAAAATAGCAAATTTTAATCCTGAATTTAAAAAAATGAAGATCTTAATTGTTCATATTTTTAATACAAGAAAATAGAGAACGTCAAAGGTCCAGTCAATCAAAGGACCAATCAAAGGTCAGTGTCATTGTTTGTTTCTTTTATTTGTAATATTTTGTATACAAAAAAATAAAAAAAGGAGTTTCTTAAAATAACAAAAAATAGTATTTTAGAGCACGACGAGCGTAGCGAGGAGTAATAAGTCAGTACTGCTTTTAGCTCTTGGCAGCGATATTTATATAGCAAATTTTAATCGTAAATTTCGACTTTTTTAGTTAATAAAAACCGTTTTTCAAAGTCGGAGAGAAGATAAGGTATCTATTGATACTATTTCTGATACAAAAAAAAAGAGAGAACGTCAAATAGGACTAATCAGAGGTCAGTGTCATTGTTTGTTTCTTTTATTTGTAACATTTTGTATACAAAAAATAATAATAAAAGGAGTTTTTTAAAATAACAAAGTATAGTATTTTAAAGCACGACAAGCATAGCGAGGAACTGAAAGTCAATACTCTTAAAATAGCAATTTATAATCGTGAATTTCGACAGGTAATGACTCTTTTGGTCAATAGAAAACGCTTTTTAAAGTCGGAGAGAAAAGAAGACATCTATTTTTATTATTTTTGGTATAAAAAAAGACGTCAGACGTCAAACAGGACTAATCAGTGATCAGTATCACTGTTTGTTTCTTTTATTTGTAACAACCTGTATGAAAAAAATTAAAAAGAGTTTCTTACAATGACAAAAAAATGTAGTTTAGAGCATGACGAGCATAGCGAGAAATTAAGATTTATACTAAGACAATTACTAAATATTACAAATTTATTTATGCTGTTTCTACTGTTTATAATTTTTAATTTTTATAATTTCTACTGTTTTGGTAGCTTTATCAAGTTTCTTACGTAGCAATAACCATGTTGTCATTGTCACCGAGATTTTACTAACATTCTACTACTATTTTGTGAATTCTATCGCTACGTTTCAGCGACTTTGTAGTTACCACAAAAGGACAAAATGATTACGTAGCAACGTAGTAAGATTTACATAACTTCGACATGACCAATTAGAACTTCTTATTTTTTTTAGATGGCGACTTTTTTAAAAATTACTTAAAAATAAAAAAAATTAAAAATAAAGTCATATTTTTTTTGACAAAGTAGTAATTACTACAAAATTTCTACTATTTAGTAAAATTTACTTTAAACTAGATTTGTTACTTAATAAAATGAAATCTCAGATGACATCATTCGTTGTGATTTACGTTAACAATTATATTAAAATATATAACTTTATTTGCTTCATTTTTTTGTCACTTCAATGTTGTATCCACATTCATTCGATTTTTGCTTCTCAGTATTCACAATAACATTGCCTTCTGTTTCCCAATTTCCACCCAGTATCTTCTTAGCAATGTCTATTTAGCTCAAAATTGACTCTTTGACATACGCTTGTGCCACGGTTGTTGACTTCTTTCAGCCATGACGTTGGACCATACCAAGATCGGCTCCAGCGTCGAACAATAAACTCGCTGATGTGCGTTTTATACAGTGTCTTGTGTAAGACTCTGATTCTGGTAATTTTAAAAATTAGCTACTATTGATGGCATTTTAAATAGATTATTTATTCTCAGTGGCTGTATTGTGCATTTCTCATTTATATACCACGAAAACAACCTGTTGTGAGAAATATTTTTAAGTCGGAGAGACATATATTTTCTACAAATATCCAGCACATTAACTGCAAATCCTTCTTCCATAATCGTAAAACTACGTAAAGTATATGTTTTTGTATCTGTCACAGATACCAACATATAGGATCCTTTATCTTCTACGTTATTGATTGATTGACATGTTCAATAATTTACAAACAATAATTTATCCACCTGACACACCAAAAATTAGTGCGACCTGTAATGTAAAAAAATTAGATTTCATTCTCTAATAACAAACTCGACCTACCTTCAACACCAAATATTTTTTATTGGGTGCTTCTGCTAGAAACTGTTGAATATGCTCTCTTTCAGGAATTTTTGATTTTTTGCAGTTGTAATTTTTTGATTCGTTTTTCAAAAAAGCAATCAACTTGCCACATTATGAAATACCTATCTGTATTTTCGTGAAGCTTTAATGTCGATCTTAACATGCTGTAGGGTAAACAACACTTTCCCCGTGGGCTTTCTAGGCAGAAAGTGCATCATCAACCAGTCTAGAAATATTTCTGATGTAACATAGGCGGATTTTTCAGACATTTGAATTCGCGATCCTGGTGGCATTCCATCCCTCCATTCCACCTTTTTGTTTTTCCCTTTAAATATGCAGTATGGTGGTAAATACCCCCTTTCTGCATTGCAACAGACAATAACGCTTATAGTTTCTACTTTTTCAGCCGGACTTATTATAGGTACACTTTTTGAACCCTTCCGGGCAAGTACCTGCCCAGCTCTAGTATTCAACTGCAAGCCCGTTTCGTCAGTATTGTAGATACTTCCAGGTTTGTCGAATAGATCGTTCTGTTGAAGAATTTTCTCAAGCTCTTTAAAATACTTGGTAACTACTTCTTTTGACATCCCTGAAGCTCTGACAATTATAAGTAATCTCAGGATTTCTTCGCAGAAAGGACTGTAGTCATACTGAACCAGTCTTCCCTAAATGAATAATATGTAATTAATTTCGTAAAATATTTTAAATTTAATTACCTTTTGTGCTATTAAACTTATGTTTAATTTCAAGACGTTTAGCTAACTTGAAAGCCATAACACGAACTTCGTCGCGCGATGGAGCAAACCCACATTTTTGAAGTTTTTGAATGTGGAGGACTAGATTTTTCTCTGCATCGTTACCCAACATGCTGTCTGGACCTAAACAATCATTTTTATCTAAATTATTATTTGTTAATCTACGTTTTAAAATTGTTTTGGGAATATTGAATAACAAAGCTGCTTCATTTACGCCCATTTTCTTTAAACTTATTAAATTAGAATCAGCAAACAGTTATTTCAGTTATTTCCCAAATTAATAAAATATACATTTCGAATCGACATTTCTCTATAATTTATTAAATATTTATTATGTTTTGATTGGTGCTTGGGGTCATTGACAAAAATACCGAAAAATTTAGAGGAAAAAAAAATTCCACAAAGATCAACTTTTGGACCTATTCTATTTATAATTAAAATAAAATTCTTGTGGAAATTTTTTTTTGTTAATTAGTGTATTATTTTATAGCGATTAATCACTTACGGTGATAGTTTTTCTCGTTTATTATAAATTCAATAAGGCTTGACTAACGAAGAGTATCCATCCTAATATCTCTCCCAACTAGTATATAAAAATGTAGTTTCGGATCGTTGCGTTCATAATAACTAAAAAATGCATTGAACTTATGTGAATCGCCATCATCGAAACACACAAACGAACGAATATAAAAAAGCTTAATTACAGAAATAGTGAGTAGAAGCCTATCTTGGTCCGTTATCGGCAATTTTAACGCTCGGTTCGAAACAATATCAGAATAAATTAATAAATTACGCATTAATTACATTTTAAAACAACTGACATGTACTTCGAATCAATTGTATCGTAATTAAAGCGAGACAGGTTTAAGTAATACGAGAGTATTGCTGTTTCGCTCGGATGAAAGAAGGGAAGTGGTTGAGAAAAAGTGAGGGTAAGTCTACAGGGCATTCAAGCATTACCGGATATGACTAGTGCAGTCATAAGGACATGGTACACTGGACGCGGAATGAGAGAGAACATTAATCGACGAGAAAAAAATTAACAAGAAAAAATTTAGACACCTAGCAGGCTCGAAGGACCACAATTTTACAAAATACAAAATTTATATCCGGCTCGAAGGACCACAAAATTGAGAAAACTCACTTAGAGTTTAAATTTTTTTGTAGTTAGTTGGAGGGGAAAGAGAGCCTTTTCAGCCTCTATAACCCTTCCTGACGTACGTCCTTGATTAGAGGTAGGATCAGGACTCAACAGGCTAAGGGGCAAGTCGAGGATAAATTTCTACAACATTAAAAAAAAAACTTATGTTTTGGCTTCATAATTCACTTAAAATACGTAATTTTAGAAATCACAAACGATAACTATTGTGAAGCTACCTAATCTCTTTACTATATCCGGCTCGAAGGACCACAAAATTGAGAAAACTCACTTAGAGTTTAAATTTTTTTGGTAGTTAGTTGGAGGGGAAAGAGCCTTTTCAGCCTCTATAACTCTTCCTGACGTACGTCCTTGATTAGAGGTAGGATCAGGACTCAACAGGCTAAGGGGCAAGTCGAGGATAAATTTCTACAATATTAAAAAAAAACTTATGTTTTGGCTTCAAAATTCTCTTAAAATACGTATTTTTAGAAATCAGAAACGATAACTATTGTGAAGCTACCTAAACTCTTTACTATATCCGGCTCGAAGGACCACAAAATAAAAAACTCGCTTAGAGTTCTAAATTTCTCTCTACAGTTTTCTTACAATTAGTTGGAGGGGAAGAAGATTTTTTCAGCTTCTATAACCCTTCTTAGAGGTAGGATTATGGCTCAACAGGCTAAGAGGAAAGACGAGGGCAAATTTCTACAATATTTATATAAATAAAAAAAATAGAAATAAACTGTCGTTTTGCCTCTGAAATTCTATCAAAATGGATATTTAAATTTTTTACCAAATTTGACTCGAAAAGCGAAAATTAAGCCACAATTTGTCTTTTCTATACTCCATTTTTTTAATATTTGTTTCGGGTGGGAGCCGAAGACAACAATTTTTAAAAAAACAACAATTTTGAAACAATAAGAGCCTGAAGCGACAGCTACTTTTTTGAGATGTTTTAATAGCCATTACGGCTTAGTGCTACAATAGATCTATTATAGCACCTAAAATTTGATTTTATACAAAAGAAAATGTCAAAAATACAAATATAAAATAACATACTTTTAGTACAAAAGATTTAATAAACAAATCTAAATATTTTATTTAAATTATTTTGCGAATTTACTAATTTCGGTTGTTATTATTATTATCTGGCGATAGTAAAAGCTGTGACGTTACAATCGTGGACAAACAGAGAACTATAAAAAGCGAAAATTGTTAATAAAGTTTGTTTTAAACAAAATAAAAAAATACTGTGACAAAATATCGAAAAAATTACTGAAAAATATTGTAAAAAAATATTGAAAGTTTAAAATTTGTGCAGTGCTAGTTTTATTTAAAAACGCTGCGCAAACGGTTAAAGTTACAAAAAATATAAAAGTAAAAGTTGTTAAGAATTAAATTTTAAATAATAATTTTGCAAAGAAATAATTTTATCTCTAGTTGTTTAGGCCGTAGAGACTCTAAAAACAAATTTAACGACTCTTCTTAGTAATGTTTGTGGAACAAAAATATGAGAGTATAAAATAATAAAAATGTTACAAATTTATTATATTTATATAAAATAAATAACAAAAAACGTAATAAAAAATATTTTTAAAAAATATTGAAAATTAAAAATTTGTGCAGCGCTGGTTTTATTTGAAAATTCTGTGCAAACGGTTAAAGCTAGAAAAAACTTATAAAGGAAAAAGTTGTTAAGAATTAAATTTTGAGTAATAATTTTTCAAAGTAATATTTTTATCTCTAATAGTTTAGGCTGTAGAAACACTTAAAATTAAAAACAAATTTAACCACTCTTTTTAGTAAAGTTTCGTGGAACAAAAATATGAGAGTATAAAATGATAAAAATGTTACAAATTTGTTATATTTAGATCACGTGTGATACACGATATTTTATTTTAATAATTTCTGTACTTTAAAAAAATATTTTTATTCAAATTATTTTGCAAATTTACTAATTTCAGTTGCTATTATTCGAATCCAGCGATAGTAAAAATCGGGATTCAGCTGTGACGTCACAAACGTGGACAAAACCGTGAAACATAAAAAGCAAAATTTTTTAATAAAATTAGTTTCAAAAAAAATAAAAAAAATATTGTCACATAGAGGATTAAATACCTAATACCTGTATTAAAATAAATAACAAAAAACGTAATCAAAAATATTTTAAAAAAATATTGAAAATTAAAAATTTGTGCAGCGCTGGTTTTATTTGAAAATTCTGCGCAAACGGTTAAAGCTATCAAAAACTTATAAAGGAAAAAGTTGTTACGAATTAAATTTTGAATAATAATTTTTTAAAGTAATATTTTTATCTCTAATAGTTTAGGCAGTAGAAACACTTAAAATTAAAAACAAATTTAACCACTCTTTTTAGTAAAGTTTTGTGAAACAAAAATATGAGAGTATAAAATAATCAAAATGTTACAAATTTATTATATATAGGTCACGTGTGATACACGATATTTTATTTTAATAATTTCTGTACTTTAAAAAAATATTTTTATTCAAATTATTTTGCAAATTTACTAATTTCAGTTGCTATTATTCGAATCCAGCGATAGTAAAAATCGGGATTCAGCTGTGACGTCACAAACGTGGACAAAACCGTGAAACATAAAAAGCAAAAATTTTTAATAAAATTAGTTCCGAAAAAAATAAATAAATACTGTGACATAGAGGATTAAATTCTTACTACCTGTATTTAAAAAAAAAAAAGTTACTAAAAAACATTGTAAAAAAATATTGAAAGTTTAAAATTTGTGCAGCGTTGGTTTTACTTGAAAACGCTGCATAAGCGGTTAAAGCTGCAAAAATATTATAAAACAAAAAGTTATTGCAAATTAAATTTTGAATAATAATTTTGCAGTTATATTTTCATCTCTAATTGTTTAGGCCGTAGAGATACAGAAAAATAAAAAAAATAATCTACTTTCTAAGTTTCTATGCTAATTTGCTAATTTAGGAGCAACTAGCTAGAGTCCTAAATGTAAATTTGGCACAAAATATTAAAAAACGTTGCTACTATAAAAAAGAAAAGGTTGTTTAGCCTTAGATAGACCCTCAATTATTATAAAAAAAATTGTTTTGCAGACTTTACGATACAAAACTTAATTCTTTACAACTTTTTTATTTATTTATTTTGGTAGCTGTAACCGATTGTGCAGCGTTTTAAAATAAAACCAGGATTGTAAATTTAAAATTCGTAATAATATCTACATTTTAATATTTTTTTTAAAAGAACTATATTTGCAATAAGACAGTACTAATTTTTTTGTTTTTTTGCGTTTTTTCTAAAAAATTTTTATAGCTTTGGCTGTTTACGAATATTTACACAAATTTTAAGTTTGCAACAATTTTTTTTAAATTTTTTTAATAAGCAGTTATTAAAAATTTGGATTTATTTACCGGAATTTTTTTATTTGGTTTGAAAAGATTTTAATTAAAAATTTTAATTTTCAGTGTTTTACCGGTTTGTCCACATTTATGACGTTACAATTTCTCCATCCAGAATTTGTTTAACTTTCGTAAAAACTGTCAGTGAAAGTCAAAAAACTTTTTATGTTATAGTTTGTTTTTTAATAAAATTGTTTATTTAAAAAATGGCAAACAATTTGTCGATCTCTTTATTCGAGTGCGTAAAATTCGTCGATTATTCAAATGTGAAAGTAAACGTTGACAAAAGCCTTACCTGTATCCCTCAACCCCTATCGGATGTCCTATCATTATAAAAGGAGTTGCTTTTGAATCGGGGTCAAATTCCGACCAAAATCTTCTTTTTTTATTGAGCCTCAAGGACATAACCATTCACGATATATCATCGAATGTATTGAAGCTCTAAGCCCTAATTTGAATACTTACCATCAGTTGGTAATATGCAAAGTGTGGGACCGGGACTCTTTTACCATCTGCAACCTCATTTCGAATCATAATTTGTTTATTTTACTATTCAAATATTCGACCTAAAGGTGCCGGCCAAGAAAAAGGGGTACAACACTATTGATACTTGATTTATTAATACCTTTTAGTTTAAATATTTAATCCGTGTGGGACCCCCTCAAAATCCCTATTTACATTGCACCCAAATCAATTATTTTTTTCGTTGTTATCAATAATTCGCTCCACATTTCGTGTAAGACCACTTGCTTGTGGTCGTTTGAATGTTTGAGTAGCTATTCAGTCGGGGATTTCTCTCGGTTTTCTCTCGCATCCTTGTTGCTCCAGCGTCGGGACGCTTGTTTTTTCACCGACACTATCATCTAGTCGGCTGTGTAGTTTGTAAACGATTTCGTGGCCGCAAACTGATGCTTTCCAAGTGCCAAGTGCTGATTGTTATATTTGCGGTTAATTTCGCACTGAAAGAGAGAAAAAAAAACACGCCGAATAATTGTGTAAAAATTTCTCTCAAGTGTTTGTTGACTACACAATAAACAATTAATTTGTTGCATCAAGAGTTAAGCGTCGAATCAGGATGTTTAGAAACGCAAATTAAAAATAGATAAACTCTTCGACATAACAATTTCAATTGTTTCGGCTTAAGTAATAAACGTATTTATCATGGTAATCGCTGGAAATAATAACAATTGAAATACACAAGCATCTCGAGCGTTGCCTACTTTTTTTCTAGAGGAGAGGTTTACGAAATATTGAGGTTTTGACATGGCAAAGTGTTGCGTTCTAATTTTAATAAATAACTACGGTTTTATTGTTATTACTAATTTATTTAAAAAAGATGGAATGTGTCTTGTTTTATTAAATAAAGCATAAAACAGCAACACTAATTTTTCTAAGCCTAAATATTTCCGAAAGCAGTCTACAGAATTTTGTATTATTATTATTATAAATACAAAAAATTATTTTTAAGTTATTTGGCTCGAAGGACCATGAATTTTTCTACACAATTCTAAAGCCGAAACATTTTGTCATTTTTTTGTAAAAAACAAATAAAAAAACGATTTTTAACTAAAATCAGGCATTTTTAAGATATATTTTGTAAAAATCGAGACTACAGTAGTGTCCGGTTATGACGAACTTATTTACAGTAAACATCAATTATAGCGAACCACACTGATAGGCACAAATAGTACAGATTCTTCGGTTATACCGAACTTTTTTCACCGGCCTTTTGCGGTTCATTACAAGCGGACACTACTGTATTTTCATCTTAACCAATTGTGGCTACAAATTTGAAGTGTTTCGAATACGAATAGCTGTTTTAAAAAAAAATTTAAACACAAAATTTAAATAAAACGTTTCGAAATAATGTAATGCTTCATCAGGTAGTTTTGAGAGCAGGAAATACGTTTTTGTTGGTTTCTTATGTCAAACCTGTTTTGTTGTTCCTTTTTGTGGGCTAATCCTTAGAGCCAATTTTTGGCAAAAAAGCGTTTGCAGCTCTTAGGTGCTTTTGCTAATTGCGGGCTGCAAATTTCTATTGTCTGCCCTACAGACACAAAAATTGCCTCAAATTTCGTTAACAAGACGTTTATATTTTTTACGTTGAAAATCTGTTTTATCTACATTTTTTTTAAATATTTTGAGGTCTTTATGTCGACGTTTTTTATGTTTTTTTCTAGTTGGCGCTTTTTTAAGATCTTTTGTTGTTTTTTTAGTTGCAGTTTTTGTTTTTTCAGTTTTTCTGTAATTGTCTGTTTGTTTTTTAGAGTCTTCTTTTCTTTTTCAGTCGTTGTTTTTTAAGTTTATTATTTTTTTTGTTCTAGTAGTCGATTTTTAAATTTTTAAGATTTTTTTGTTATATTTTATTCTTTTTTTATTTGTAGTTAGTAGTAGAAACAGATTTCTTTTCTTAAATTGTCATTCTGTCAGAAGAAGTGTTTATTCAAAATATATTTAGTTCTAAATTGTTTTTCTCTAGTTCTAAAGACAGTTTTTATTTTTCTTTCAATAAAATACAATTTTTGTTCTTGTTTTTCTTCTTTTATTTCAATTTTTTTATCTTAGCTTACTCTTGAAAATTTGTTTTCTTCTTGCACCAAAAATCAGGTAAAAAACGACTGGAAGAAACAGAATGGAGATACATAGAAACAAAGAGTAAAAGAAAACAGAAAAACTACATTTAGGTGCAACAAAGAATGACTCTAAAAAAACAAAAGTATCTTCTAGAAAATCTTAAAACAAGAAAACTTAAAAAAACGAGAATTAAAAATGTAGATCTTACAAAAATAAAAGAATGTTTTTAGACAACTGACGACCAGAAAAAAAATACGATTGGAAAAGATCAAAAATCTTTCAGACAGAACGACTGGAACAACTAGAAGGACAAGAAAATTATAAAAAACTTGAAACAACGACGGAATAAAAACTGTAAAAAAACAATTTAGGTTTGTTACTTTCTAGCTGCAACCATCAATCCTTAATAAATTTTTTTATTTCTAAAAAAATATATTTATTTGTACCTTGTTTGTGTACACAGTTTAGGAAGGTTTTATCCGGTTTTTCGTGCAGTAAGCCTTAATAAAATATCAAGAGTCTTTTATTACAGATTTATAGCTTTTCAATTTGTTTATTTTGTTAATCTCATCACAGTTCGAAGCTGTGTTTTATGCCTGAGCGTAGCGAGAGCCGATGATAAATAAATCTCAAACCAAATTAAAATCTTGAATTTTTAATTTTCCGAAATAATGTACAGAAACTAAAAGAAGAGTTTGTGAAAAAAAATTGAGTCCAAGTGTTTCAGTTGGGCGTTAAATTATGTACCCTTTGTTGGTTTAGTGTAATCCAACGTGTTTGAAAAAACCGTTGATGACCGAAATTAATTAAACGTCCTTGAAATAAATTTCCAAAATTTTATCTAATCAATAACAAATTAAATTACCAGCTGTTCATTTAAATGAAATTAAAAGTGTTAATTATTTGTTTAGTCTAAATATAGAATAAAAATATAAAAATACAGTCGTTTTCCGTTGGAAACGATCGGTTTTGTGCACCTGTTCGATATCTATTGATGAGTACTGACATTTCCGGTGGTTAAAAAACATTTTATATCCTTTTAGAAATCCATCTGTTCGGTTTAATATCGATTCGAGGCGCGAAAAATAATTCATAAACAAGGAATGAACGATAATAATAACGCACGCAAAAATCACCAAGGGATGGCGTTTTTCAATGTTTGTAATTAATTTTACAGTAACCCTAACCTATAGATGGCCGTTAGATTATCTAAGCACGAAATCTCCAAATGGTAAAAATTGGACAACTGTCGTACATTAACACTGATATCAGGGGGCGATAACACCAATTTTATATTCCAATAATTATTAGCCCTACAGTTTGACCCCTAAATATTTCAAGAAAATCAATGAGAGTGAAACTTATCGCGTGATAATAGTGCAGTTCTAAAGAAAAATAGAAAAAATTCGTGCAATATCGAGAAAGACTCTTCTTAAATGTCCTTAAGCAAAAGAACTAGTCAAATATGTTTTTCTAGTTTTGATTTTGATTTTTTTGTGTTTTTCTTTTTAAATTTTTAACAATTTCTAGACTATTCACCTTTTCTAGATGTCTACAGAGTTTCTGTAAATTTCATTTTTTTTTAAATTATTAGAATAGTTTATTAATAATTTTGGATTATCCAAATTTTCTAAGTTTTTTGAGTTTTTACATTTTTCAGATATTTTAGAATCTTTATTTTTCTGTATTTTTTTCAAATTTTCTACATTTTATTCTGAATCGGATTTAGTGGGATTTGTTTGTAGATTTTCAGTTTTGTTACATTTCCTAGAATTTCTAAGTATTTCTGAATCTAGAAACAACAGAAACTCTAATTTCTTAAATTTCTAAATTACACAGATTAGTTTTAGATAACCTCTAAAAAAATATGATCTAGATTCCATAATTTTTTTAATTTTTGTATTTTTTTTTAAATATAAGTTTTCCAGATGGTCTACGTTTTTAGATTAGCTAAAACTTCTAGTTTTTTTACACATTTGACAATTTATTCTAGGTCTAGAACTTCGCTAATATTTCTATTTTTTTCAGAGTTTATAACTACTATTTCTAAATATTTGAAATCAGATTGAATAGATTTTGTATCACTATTTTAGAATTTTTACATTTCTGCATATTTTCAGCATCTTCTTCTGAATCTAGAAGCAAAAATTTTATAGATTATACAGTTTTTTATTTTTTTAGCATTTTAAAAACAATTTCTACTTTTTATACACAAATGTTTAGAAATAATCTAAATTTTTAAATTTTTTATAAATCTAGATCTAGATTTATTGTATAGTTTTACTAGATTTTCAGTTTCTGTATTAAAATTCGTGCAATTGGGTTCAATAAGGTTTGTAGATCTTCAGTTTTGTATTATTACATTTCCAAAAATTTCTAATTATTTCTGAATCTAGAAACAGCAGAAACTGTAATTTTTCAAATTTTTAAATTATACAGATTGGTTTAAGACAACAAAAAATATCATCTAGATTCTATAGGTTTCTTAATTTCTGTGATTTTTTTACAATCTGAGTTTTTTAGATGGTTTATGTTATTAGATCAGCTGAAATTTCTAAATATTTTTTTTTACACAATTGACGACTTATTCAAATCTAGATCAAGAATTTTGCTAATTATTCTATTTTTCTCAGATTTTCTAATTACTATTTCTAAATATTATAAATCGAATTGAATAGATTTTGTATTGCTTTCTTAGAATTTTGACATTTTTGCGTAATTTCAGCATCTTTTTCTGAATCTAGAAGCAACAGTTTTATAGAATCTACAATTTTTATTTTTGTTGAATATTAAAAGCAATGTCTACTTTTTTTAGATTTTTAAATTTTTTTATCAGATATTTAAGAATTGTTTTAAATCTAAGGCTAAAAATCTAGGATCTAGAAACAACAAAAACACTATTTTTTAAAATTTTTGAATTATGCAGATTGACTTTAGATGACTTCTAAAAAAATATTATTTAGATTTTACAGATTTCTTAATTTCTGTAAGTTTTTTTACATTCTGTGTTTCTAGATTTTCTATTTTATTAAATCAGCTGAATTTTCTAGATATTTAATTTTTTACCACAACTCACGATTTATTCAAATCTAGATCTAGAATAGATATTTTAGAATTTTTTTAAATCTAAAGCTAGAAATCTAGAAACAACAGAAGAAACTCTAATTTTTTAAATTCTTGAATTATACAGATTGGTTTTTGACGACTTCTAAAAAATAATATCTAGATTCTATAATTTTTTTAATTTTTGTATTTTTTTTTTAATATGAGTTTTTCAAATGGTCTACGTTTTTAGATTAGCTAAAATTTCTAGTTTTTTTACACATTTGACAATTTATTCTAGGTCTAGAACTTCGCTAATTTTTCTATTTTTTTCAGAGTTTATAACTACTATTTCTAAATATTTTAAATCAGATTGAATAGATTTTGTATCGCTTTCTTAGAATTTTTACATTTCTGCATATTTTCAGCATCTTCTTCTGAATCTAGAAGCAAAAATTTTATAGATACTACAGTTTTTTATTTTTGTAGCATTTTAAAAACAATTTCTACTTTTTATACACAAATATATAGAGATAATCTAAATTTTAAAATTTTTTATAAATCTAGATCTAGATTTATTGTGTAGTTTTACCAGATTTTCAGTTTCAGTATTAAAATTCGTGCAATTGGGCTCAATAGGGTTTGTAGATCTTCAGTTTTGTTTTATTACATTTCCTAAAATTTCTGAATCTAGAAACAGCAGAAACTGTAATTTTTCAAATTTTTGAATTATACAGATGATTTTAGACGACTTCTAAAAATATCATCTAGATTTTACAGATTTCTGAATTTCTGTAAGTTTTTTTACATTCTGTGTTTTCTAGATAATCTATATTATTAAATCAGCTAAATTTTCTGGATATTTAGTTGTTTACTACAATTAACAATTTATTCCAATCTAGATCTAGAACAGATACTTAAGAATTGTTTTAAATCTAAAGCTCAAAATCTAGAATCTACATATATTAGATCAGCTGAATTTTCTAGATATTTAATTTAATACCATAACTCACGATTTATTCTAATCTAGATCTAGAACAAATATTTTAGAATTCTTTTAAATCTAGAGCTAGAAATCTAGAAACAACAGAAGAAACTCTAATTTTTTAAATTTTTGAATTATACAGATTGGTTTTTGACGACTTCTAAAAAATATTATCCAGATTCCATAATTTTCTTAATTTTTGTATTTTTTTTAAATATGCGTTTTCCAGATGGTCTACGTTTTTAGATTAGCTAAAACTTCTATTTTTTTTTACACATTTGATAATTTATTCTAGGTCTAGAACTTCGCTATTTTTTTTATTTTATCAGAGTTTATAATTACTATTTCTAAATATTTTAAATCAGATTGAATAGATTTTGTATTGCTTTCTTAGAATTTTTACATTTCTGCATAATTTCAGCATCTTCTTCTGAATCTAGAAGAAAAATTTTGTAGATACTACAGTTTTTTATTTTTGTAGCATTTTAAAAACAATTTAAATTAAAAAAAAACAAATAATCTACATTTTTAAATTTTTTGTCAAATATTTAGAATTATTTATAAATCTAGATCTAGATTTATTGTATAGTTTTACTAGATTTTCAGTTTCAGTATTAAAATTCGTGCAATTGGGTTCAATAGGGTTTGTAGATCTTCAGTTTTGTTTTATTACATTTCCTAAAATTTCTAATTATTTCTGAGTCTAGAAACAGTAGAAACTATAATTTTTCAAATTTTTCAATTATACAGATTGGTTTAAGACAACAAAAAATATCATCTAGATTCTATAGGATTCTTAATTTCTGTGATTTTTTTACAATCTGAGTTTTTTAGATGGTTTATGTTATTAAATCAGCTGAAATTTCTAAATATTTTTTTTACACAATTGACGATTTATTCAAATCTAGATCAAGAATTTTGCTAATTATTCTATTTTTCTCAGATTTTCTAATTACTATTTCTAAATATTATAAATCGAATTGAATAGATTTTGTGCCGCTTTCTTAGAATTCCGACATTTTTGCATAATATCAGCATCTTTTTCTGAATCTAGAAGCAACAGTTTTATAGAATCTACAATTTTTATTTTTGTTGAATATTAAAAGAAATGTCTACTTTTTTTAGATTTTTAAATTTTTTTATCAGATTTTTAAGAATTGTTTTAAATCTAAGGCTAAAAATCTAGAATCTAGAAACAACAAAAACACTATTTTTTTAAATTTTTGAATTATACAGATGATTTTAGACGACTTCTAAAAATATCATCTAGATTTTACAGATTTCTTAATTTATGTAAGTTTTTTTACATTCTGTGTTTTCTAGATAATCTATATTATTAAATCAGCTGAATTTTCTGGATATTTAATTTTTTACCACAACTAATAATTTATTTAAATCTAGATCTAGAACAGATATTTTAGAATTCTTTTAAATCTAAAGCTAGAAATGTAGAAACAACAGAAGAAACTCTAATTTTTTTGAATTCTTGAATTATACAAATTGGTTTTTGACGACTTCTAAAAAATATTATCCAGATTCTATAATTTTTTAAATTTTTGTATTTTTTTTTAAATATGCGTTTTCCAGATGGTCTACGTTTTTAGATTAGCTAAAACTTCTAGTTTTTTTTACACATTTGACAATTTATTCTAGGTCTAGAACTTCGCTAATTTTTTTATTTTTTTCAGAGTTTATAATTACTATTTCTAAATATTTTAAATTAGATTGAATAGATTTTGTATCACTTTCTTAGAATTTTTACATTTATGCATAATTTCAGCATCTTCTTCTGAATCTAGAAGCAAAAATTTTATAGATACTACAGTTTTTTATTTTTGTAGCATTTTAAAAACAATCTCTACTTTTTATACACAAATATTTAGAAATAATCTAAATTTTTAAATTTTTTATAAATCTAGATCTAGATTTATTGTGTAGTTTTACCAGATTTTTAGTTTTTGTATTAAAATTTGTTCAATCAGGTTTAATAGGGTTTGTAGATCTTCAGTTTTGTTTTATTACATTTCCAAAAATTTCTAATTATTTCTGAATCTAGAAACAGCAGAAACTGTAATTTTTCAAATTTTTCAATTATACAGATTGGTTTAAGACAACAAAAAATATCATCTAGATTCTATAGGTTTCTTAATTTCTGTGATTTTTTTACAATCTGAGTTTTTTAGATGGGTTATGTTACTAAATCAGCTGAAATTTCTAAATATTTTTTTTATATAATTGACGATTTATCCAAATCTATATCAAGAATTTTGCTAATTATTCTATTTTTCTCAGATTTTCTAATTACTATTTCTAAATATTATAAATCGAATTGAATAGATTTTGTACCGCTTTCTTAGAATTTCGACATTTTTGCATAATTTCAGCATCTTTTTCTGAATCTAGAAGCAACAGTTTTATAGAATCTACAATTTTTATTTTTGTTGAATATTAAAAACAATGTCTACTTTTTTAGATTTTTAAATTTTTTTATCAGATTTTTAAGAATTGTTTTAAATCTAAGGCTAAAAATCTAGAATCTTGAAACAACAAAAACACTATTTTTTAAAATTTTTGAATTATGCATATTGATTTCAGACGACTTCCAAAAATATCATCTAGATTTTACAGATTTCTTAATTTCTGTAAGTTTTTTTACATTCTGTGTTTTCTAGATTATCTATATTATTAAATCAGCTGAATTTTCTGGATATTTAATTGTTTACTACAATTAACAATTTATTCTAATCTAGATCTAGAGCAGATATTTTAGAATTCTTTTAAATCTAGAGCTAGAAATCTAGAAACAACAGAAGAAACTCTAATTTTTTAAATTCTTGAATTATACAGATTGGTTTTTGAGAATTCTAAAAAATATTATCTAGATTCTATAATTTTCTTAATTTTTGTATTTTTTTTAAATATGAGTTTTCCAAATAGTCTACGTTTTTAGATTAGCTAAAATTTCTAGTTTTTTTTACACATTTGACAATTTATTCTAGGTCTAAAACTTCGCTAATTTTTCTAATTTTTTCAGAGTTTATAACTACTATTTCTAAATATTTTAAACCAGATTAAATAGATTTCGTATCGCTTTTTTAGAATTTTTACATCTCTGCATAATTTCAGCATCTTTTTCTGAATCTAGAAGCAAAAATTTTATAGATACTACAGTTCTTTATTTTTGTAGCATTTTAAAAACAATCTCGACTTTTTATACACTAATATCTAGAGATAATCTAAATTTTTAAAGTTTTTATAAATCTAGATCTAGATTTATTGTGTAGTTTTACCAGATTTTCAGTTTTAGTATTAAAATTTGTGCAATTGGATTCAATAGGGTTTGTAGATCTTCAGTTTTGTTTTATTACATTTCCTAAAATTTCTAATTATTTCTAAATCTAGAAACAGCAGAAACTGTAATTTTTCAAATTTTTCAATTATACAGATTGGTTTAAGACAACAAAAAATATCATCTAGATTCTACAGGTTTCTTAATTTCTGTCATTTTTTTACAATCTGAGTTTTTTAGATGGTTTATGTTATTAGATCAGCTGAAATTTCTAAATATTTTTTTTACACAATTGACGACTTATTCAAATCTAGATCAAGAATTTTGCTAATTATTCTATTTTTCTCAGATTTTCTAATTACTATTTCTAAATATTATAAATCGAATTGAATAGATTTTGAACCGCTTTCTTAGAATTTCGACATTTTTGCATAATTTCAGCATCTTCTTCTGAATCTAGAAGCAACAGTTTTATAGAATCTACAATTTTTATTTTTGTTGAATATTAAAAACAATGTCTATTTTTTTTAGATTTTTGAATTTTTTTATCAGTTATTTAAGAATTGTTTTAAATCTAAGGCTAAAGATCTAGAATCTAGAAACAACAAAAACACTATTTTTTTAATTTTTGAATTATACAGACTGATTTTAGACGACTTCTAAAAATATCATCTAGATTTTACAGATTTCTTAATTTATGTAAGTTTTTTTACATTCTGTGTTTTCTAGATTATCTATATTATTAAATTAGCTGAATTTTCTAGATATTTAATTTTTTACCACAACTCACGATTTATTCAAATCTAGATCTAGAACAGATATTTTAGAATTTTTTTAAATCTAAAGCTATAAATCTAGAAACAACAGAAGAAACTCTAATTTTTTAAATTCTTGAATTATACAAATTGGTTTTTGACTACTTCTAAAAAATATCATCTAGATTCTATAATTTTCTTAATTTTTGTATTTTTTTTAAATATGAGTTTTCTAGATGGTCTACGTTATTAGATTAGATAAAATTTCTAGTTTTTTACACATTTGACAATTTATTCTAGGTCTAGAACTTCGCTAATTTTTCTATTTTTTTCAGAGTTTATAATTACTATTTCTAAATATTTTAAATCAGATTGAATAGATTTTTTATCGGTTTCTTAGAATTTTTACATTTCTGTATAATTTCAGCATCTTCTTCTGAATCTAGAAGCAAAAATTTTATAGAAACTACAGTTTTTTATTTTTGTAGAATTTTGTACAATTTCTACTTTTTATACACAAATATCTAGAGATAATCTAAATTTTTTATCAGATATTTATAATTTTTTTAAAATCTAGATCTAGATTTATTGTATAGTTTTACTAGATTTTCAGTTTCTGTATTAAAATTCGTGCAATTCGGTTCAATAAGGTTTGTAGATCTTCAGTTTTGTTTTATTACATTTCCTAAAATTTCTAATTATTTCTGAATCTAGAAACAGCAGAAACTCTAATTTTTCAAATTTTTAAATTATACAGATTGGTTTAAGACAACAAAAAATATCATCTAGATTCTATAGGTTTCTTAATTTCTGTAATTTTTTTACAATCTGATTTTTTTAGATTGTTTATGTTATTAAATCAGCTGAAATTTCTAAATAATTTTTTTACACAATTGACGACTTATTCAAATCTAGATCAAGAATTTTGCTAATTATTCTATTTTTCTTAGATTTTCTAATTACTATTTCTAAATATTATAAATCGAATTGAATAGATTTTGTATTGCTTTCTTAGAATTTTGACATTTTTGCATAATATCAGCATCTTTTTCTGAATCTAGAAGCAACAGTTTTATAGAATCTACCATTTTTATTTTTGTTGAATATTAAAAGCAATGTCTACTTTTTTTAGATTTTTAAATTTTTTTATCAGATTTTTAAGAATTGTTTTAAATCTAAGGCTAAAAATCTAGGATCTAGAAACAACAAAAACACTATTTTTTTAAATTTTTGAATTATACAGATTGATTTTAGACGACTTCTAAAAATATCATCTAGATTTTACAGATTTCTTAATTTATGTAAGTTTTTTTACATTCTGTGTTTTCTAGATTATCTAAATTATTAAATCAGCTGAATTTTCTAGATATTTAATTTTTTACCACAACACACGATTTATTCTAATCTAGATCTAGAACAGATATTTTAGAATTCTTTTTAATCAAAAGTTAGAAATCTAGAAACAACAGAAGAAACTCTAATTTTTTAAATTCTTGAATTATACAGATTGGTTTTCGACGACTTCTAAAAAATATCATCTAGATTCTATAATTTTTTTAATTTTTGTATTTTTTTTAATATGAGTTTTTCAGATGGTCTACGTTTTTAGATTAGCTAAAATTTCTAGTTTTTTTACACATTTGACAATTTATTCTAGGTCTAGAACTTCGCTAATATTTCTATTTTTTTCAGAGTTTATAACTACTATTTCTAAATATTTTAAATCAGATTGAATAGATTTTGTATTGCTTTCTTAGAATTTTTACATTCCTGCATAATTTCAGCATCTTCTTCTGGATCTAGAAGCAAAAATTTTATAGATACTACAGTCTTTTATTTTTGTAGCATGTTAAAAACAATTTCTATTTTTTATACACAAATATTTAAAGATAATCTAAATTTTTAAATTTTTTATAAATCTAGATCTAGATTTATTGTGTAGTTTTACCAGATTTTCAGTTTCTGTAATAAAATTCGTGCAATTGGGTTCAGTAGGGTTTGTAGATCTTCAGTTTTGTTTTATTACATTTCCTAAAATTTCTAATTATTTCTGAATCTAGAAACAGTACAAACTCTACTTTTTCAAATTTTTAAATTATACATATTGGTTTTAGACGACTTCTAAAAAATATCATCTAGATTTTCCAGATTTCTTAATTTCTGTAAGTTGTTTTACATTCTGTGTTTTCTAGATTAAATCTACAGCTCAGAATTTTCTAGATATTTAATTTTTTACCACAACTGACGATTTATTCTAATCTAGATCTAGAACAGATATTTTAAAATGGTTTTAAACCTAAAGCTAGAAATAAAGAACAAATTTACAACAGAAATTCTAATTTTTTAAATTCTTGAATTACACAGATTGGTTTTAGACGACTTCTAAAAAATCATCTAGATTTTACAATTTCTTACTTTCTGTAAGTATTTTTTACAATTTGTGTTTTTTAAATTATTTGTATTATTCTGATTTAATGAACTTTCTAGATATTTGCTTTTTTACCACAATTGACGGTTCATTTAAATCTAGATCTAGAATTAGAAATTGTATTCAATAGGTTTTGTAAATTTAAAGTATCTTTACAATTTCTACATTTTGTAAAAAATACTTATAGATCATCTAAACAGTTCTGCATCTTTTTTTATAGATTTGGAGGTTATACTCATTATTTTTACACAGCTTTTAATTTTTATAAAAAAAATTACTTAGATTTTATAGATGGTTGACTGAGAGCTTTTTAACCAGATCTAGATTTTTTTATGTGTTTTGCTAGATTTTATAATTCTGAACCGTTTCAATCTAGAATCAGCAGTTTTATCAAAGCTCATCAAATTTTGTTATTTTTTAATTAATACAAATTAGCTATAGACAGTTTTTACTTTAAATAAAAAAAAATTTATCTAGATTTTATTTTTATTTTAGTATGTTTCTGCTTTTAGTTTTTTTAGTTTTTTTATATTTTATACTTCAGTTTTTTTCTTAATCAAATTTTATAGGTTCTTAGTTTTAATTTTGCTAAAGATTTAGAGCAATTCAACTTTTCTAAATATTCTAGATTGTCTGTATTTTTAGATGATGTAAACATTCTGAATGTCTTATTCTTTATATTTTCTAAATTTTTTATTTTTAAAATAAAAAAAATTATCTGTTTTTTTAGGTGAATTTCGGTTTTTAATTTTACAATAATTTATTTTTTCTGTTTTAATTGATCTTCTAATCTTGATTTTAGTAAAATAGAAGTGTCTTTTAATTTAGATATTGCTCTCTCAAAGAAACTTTTTTCGGTTGGCTTATTTGCAATTTAAAAAGAAATTAATTGGTTCAATATCGCCAACGACTTTTCTCATAGGTTCCCATATCATTCTGTATTGTATTTGTCGATTTCCTTAATGCCCTTATGCAAATAAACCAGTCTAATATGTTAATTATTCTTCATCGTCCGCTAAATATCATGCATAGTTAATTCTTCCATTGTAATTGAAGACCGATCGCGTCCCGCGTCTGATTAAAAAGGGAAGTATCAAGTAACATCTGTTAAACCCTTTAAGAAGGTGCAGTGTTCTTTCAGCCAGCTGCCGAATTATCTATGAGGGTTGAATGCGAATTAATTAAAATATCGGAGAAATTTTTAACTCACTGAGAGAACGAGAACACACAAAACAATAAATCTACAAGTGACACACTCTCCGGTCACAAAACTAAATTCCAGCCGGCAATAGTTCATTTAGTACAGTGTACACCCGAGCTATTACCCCACTAATTGAGAATTGCATTAAGACCGTAAATTTCAAAAGTCGCCACTTCTGTCTATTGTCCTGCACGCTTCCCCAGGATATTCCAACACAGGAGGGAATTTTCTCAGACTAAATCGGTGATCTAGCCTGAAATTTTCAAATCTAGAAGAGCGAGAATATTGAAGAAAGTCGAGAAAACGTAAAACTCAGGCACTACTTCTAATATAAAATAAAAAATTGTATTGTGCAGGTGCTTCATCTTGTTGTAAAACCGTGTCAAATACGTATAACTTTGTCTTTTTTCAAAACTACTATTCTATTCTGTTTCTTGTCCTGCACTCTTCACGAGGATAGTTCAAGACTAAAGGAAAGAACACTAATCGAGAAAATTTTCGGGTGATCTAACCTCAAATTTCACAGACTGGCATTATAAATGTGCAAAAATGCAGAAATCATCTTGATATCAAAAAAAAATCTAGAAGACCTAGCATATTAAAGAGAGTCTTGAAAACGTAAAACTTAAGCACTACTTCTAAAATAAAAAAAATATAGCATTGTGCAGGTGCTTCATCTTGTTGTAAAACTGTGTCAAGCATTTATAACTTTTTTTTTTCTAAATTAGCTATTATTGTACTAATTGAGAATTGCATTAAAACGGTAAATTTCAAAAGTCGCCACTTCTATCGTTCTGCACGCTTTGCCAGAATATTTTACACAGAGAGAGTATTTTCTGAAACTAAATCGGTAACTTGACCTGAAATTTCTAAATCTCGAAAATCTAGAATATTTAAAGGAGTCTAGAAAGCGTAAAAACACTTCTAAAACATAACAAAAAATTGCATTGTGCAGGTGCTTTATCTTGTTGTAAAACTGTGTCAAGTAGCTATAATTATGTGTTTTTTCTAAATTAAAATTCTATTCTGTTTATTGTCCTGCTCTCTTCACGAGGATATTCTAACAATAGAGGAAAGAACACTAATCGAGAGCATTTTCGGGTAATCTAACCTCAAATTTTACAGACTGGCATTATAAATGTGGAAAAATGCAGAAGTCATCTTGCTATCAAAAAAAATCTAGAAGATCTAGCATATTAAAGAGAGTCTAGAAAACGTAAAACTTAAGCACTACTTCTAAAATAAAAAAAAATATAGCATTGTGCAGGTGCTTCATCTTGTTGTAAAACTGTGTCAAGCACCTATAACTTTTTTTTTATTTAAATTAGCTATTACTTTACTAATTGAGAATTGCATTAAAACGGTAAATTTCAAAAGTCGCCACTTCTATCGTCCTGCACGCTTTGCCGGAATATTTCAGACACAGAAAGAATTTTCTGATACTAAATCGGTAATCTAACCTGAAATTTCTAAATCTAGAAGATCTAAAATATTTAAAAGAGTCTAGAAAGCGTAAAAACACTTCTAAAACATAACAAAAAATTACATTGTGCAGGTGCTATATCTTGTTGTAAAACTGTGTCAAGTACCTATAATTATGTGTTTTTTCTAAATTAAAATTATTCTATTCTGTTTATTGTCCTACGCTCTTCACAAGAATAAAAAAATGTAGCATTGTGCAGGTGCTTCATCTTGTTGTAAAACTATGTCAAGCACTTATAACTTTTTTTTTCTAAATTAGCTATTACTGTACTAATTGAGAATTGCATTAAGACGGTAAATTTGAAAAGTCGCCACTTTTATCTATTGTTCTGAAAGAATTATCTGAGACTAAATCGGTAATCTAACCTGAAATTTCTAAATCTAGAAGATCTAGAATATTTAAGAAAGTCTAGAAAATGTAAAACTTATACACTACTTCTAAAACAAAACAAAATAATTGCATTGAGCAGGTGCCACATCTTGTTGTAAAACAGTGTCAATTATCTATAACTTTGTCTTTTTTCTAAATCAACATTCTATTCTGTTTATTGTCTTGCACGCTTTAGGGAAATATAGAAACTGGAAGCGAAAAACTTCTAAAAGTTCAAAAATTAGAATTTTTAGAGATCTTAGAGGTGTATAATACCTCTATTAAAAAGCTCGTGCTTCGACACTTGTTAAAAAAAATATTTGAAAGTTATAGATGCTGGAAGTGACTGTTACTACTAAAGATGTTTAAAATAATATTTTTCTAGACAGTGTTTTTAAAGAAATTTATTTATTTCGAGTGCTTTAATAGTCAATACATCACAGTTGCTATAATAAGTCTATTATAACACTTAAAATTATACTTTGTTACGTAAAAATAGGTAAAAAGGGCAAATCACAAAAAATAGTATATATAACTTGTTTTTAAGTCATTGTTTTGCTTCAAAACTGACTTTATGAAACTTGTTTCTTAATGTACTATTTTATACATATTTTATTGAATAATTATAACAATAATTTTGACTGAAGATGGTTAGAATAGCTATTAAAGCACTTAAAATGAGTGCTTTAATAGATTTTTTATATATACAGATTTGAAATTCTTTTTTTTAAATATTTGTAACAAAAACTGTCTTCCTCAACTCTCATATTTTATTAATTTTTTTTTTTAATTAGAGGAGTCAAAGCCCACAGCTACTTCTAAAAATCTTTGAAAAATATTTTTCTAATTAGCGTCTTTAAGAAACTTATTGTAACATTTATTTTAAGTGCTTTAATAATTATTATACTACAAGTGCTATAACAAGCTTATAACAGCACTCACTCTCTAAAACTTGAGTTCCTGCTGCAAAACTGACTTTATAAAGCTTATTTTGTAGTATACTATAAAGCTTCTTTATTTTTTTAATTTTGAGTGCTATTACATATAATAAGCCTATTATAGACTTAATTAAATAGACAAAAAGCGCCAATTAGAATAAACAAGTTGTCCTATAGCCCATTTTTCAAAAACTTGTGTTTTTCTGCTTTTTTTTTAAAACCTAAATTTGTGTCACAAAATTGACCTTATAAACTCATTCTGTAATATACTATTTTTATTTATAGAATGTAATAGTTTTAAAGAAAATTTTTAGAGCAAATTTGATTATAACAATAGTTCAATAATTAAACAACTAAATAACTTTGAATAATCGCTGTGTTTTGCTAAGTCGAACTGTTTTCTGTTTAGTGTTTTACATCACAGAAGTCAATTTCTAGTAGGTGAGTTATCTTTCTCAGAAGAACGACAGAGGGCGCATTTGCTAGATTTTTCAAAATTTGTGTTGATAATCAAATTTTGTTAATAGAAATGTTTATGACAATTAAATCGTTTAGAGCATCTGTTAACCACTTAAAAATTCAATTAAAATTCTTGTATTAAAGTCCAAATAATCTATTTCAAATTGAAAATAGTACAATAACTGTCATTTCCGTGAAAAAATCTTAAAATTTATTGTAGTCGAGTTGTAATAATTTACAATTTGGACAATGTCCAGCTGAGAACATCGCAAATTTTTCTAATATTAATCAAGTTTTGTTTATTTAAGACGCGAATTTTCGCTTACACACTTTCCAATTAATAAAATAAAATTAATTGAATTGGATATTGTCACGTTGAGTGTAAAAATAATTTCGCAAAGTGCCAATAAATAACCTTGTTTCTCTAGACGAAGATGAAATTCTCTAGATCGACCTATTTACCATAAATCTGTCAAAGTGAGGTGTTATTTTTAAGGCCTGATATATAGCCCGTATCGGTATAAAAATTAAATTCCCCAACGCAAGATATTTATGTTGATATTGTCGTGGCGCCTCCCTGAAAAAACACATTTCTATACCACGAAATTAACTCGATGCCCGCCTTGGAAAATCGAGAGGGAAGCTACCCCAATTTCTACAAATCATCGCTTTTTTTCCAACTGATACAACCCTTCTTGTTTTAATTGTTTTAAAGCACATTGCCAATTTCTGAATTCCGAACTCGAACCGGCTTCACACAGGAAAAGAGCCAAATTAAACTCGGAGAAAGTCGGTATTTATTTTTTGAAATTATTATCGAAAATTGAAATTGTATTTCTCGCGAAAAATCTTGTTAGAATTTTTTTGGGGGTTAATTGGGGCTAAATAGAAGGTTTAAGGATTGAGTCCGTGCTGTTTTAGTGTGTTTGTGACTTTGGGATGCTTCAGGGAATTATTGGTTCGAGGCAATAACAATAATAAGGGCATATGGACTTAACAATTATCTCCAGAATGAGAATTTAGGGTTGTAATTTTGATTTTGGGAGGAAATTCAATTAAAGAGTGTCTTTTATAAATATTTGGGGTGACGGCAGGGTAAATTACTGCCGTCGACAAAAATTTCAATAAATATCACGTTTTTACTTCTAAAAAAGTAAAATATTTTGATTTTTTTACAAAAAAAATATTTGAAATCTACACTACTTACTACTGGCTTTACAGTCCTACTTAGGTACAACAAACAAACCAAAAGCGAAAATTAACACAAATTACCAAAAATATGACGAACTAAATATATAAATAAAAAATTTAATTCTTCTCCTGGCACACGTGACTTCTTTCATCCATTCTTTCCCTTCTCCATTTTCGCTTAGGACTTTTATTCTTCTATACTCACACATTTTTAATTCTGCACACTCTGACAAACAATGTTCTAACGTCTCCCTTTCTTCTTTACATAGTCTGCACATTCTTTCCCAATCTTCTTTTCAAAACTCATTTTCCCTTTCTTCATTCCCGCATCTGAATCTTGCAACCATTTTTTGATTTTTACTTTTCATTTTATCGAAATATTTTGGCAGTTCGGTGGTAGCAATCAGGGCATATTTGGGATTATACCTTGATTTTTTTATACCCGTAATTCTTTCCTGTTTGTCTATGTCAGCATCTCTTTGTTTTAGTGCTTCTTCCATTGTTCTTCCTTTTTCTCTCATTCTTTCAATTTCTACACACGCATATCCTCTTTTCTCATAGTAGTCCTCTCGTTCTATCCACCTGACATTTCCACTTGCTCTTTTAATTTCAGCTCAGCATTGTCGCAGTAATTTGCATTCTTGTCGCATTCTTAAATTTTCCTCGAATCTCACTGCTCTTTTTCCTGTTTCTACTCTCAACTTGTCTCTCTTACTTTCTTCTCTTACTATGTACCCTGGCGTTTGTTTATTTAAACTTAAAACCCATTTTATATACTTTTCTTGCAAATGCTCAATTTCTTCATATTCCTTCCATCCTCATACTTCTGCTCCATACATTACAATGCTTTTTACCAAACTGTCAAGCATCATCATTCTTCTTTTAAAATTTTTACCAATACGTTCTTCCAAACTCCAGACACTTCCCATTACTTTGTTTGCTTTTTTGACTACTTCTTTTATTTGTCCTTTGTTTGTCATACTACTATTTAATACATATCCTAAACATTTCAACTCTTTCACTTGTTCTATATTTTTTCTTTTCCATTTCCATTCATCTTCTTTTTCAATTCTTACTTTCTTTTCAAATATCATCATTTTTGTTTAATCTACATTAACTTGGAGTTTTTTGTTTCTTACATATCCTTCCATAACTTTTATCATTTCTTTCATTTCACTCTTGCTCTTTGCTACAATACTAAATCATCTGCAAACGCCAGGGACTACACTTTCTTTCTGTCTACAACTATCCCTCCTACTTGCGCTCTACTTAAAACTTCATCCACATCTCCCATATATGCTAAAAATAGTGCAGGACTTGTCTAACATCTTTATTTGTCCAAAAACATTCACTTACTTCTTCGCCCACTTTTACTTGGTTAATAGTTTCCTCGTAAATTTCCTTCATCTTGCTTACCAACCACTTACACACCTTTTTCTCTCTAAGATACTGCCATAATTTTTCTCTATTCACACTGTCAAAAGCTTTTTTGAAGTTCATGAACAATGCATACATACGTCCTCCCGCCTTGACTATTTCTTTCTTCGCTAGATGTCTCAAAATGTACACATTGTTTATGGCTCTCTTTTCTTTTCTGAAACCTGCTTGTCCATCTGGCAACATACTTTTTTCGTCTATTTTCTTTCTCAATCTTTCCTCTAGAACCATCGCATATATTTTGTAGATCGTATTAAGTAAGGACATGGTAGTTTTCAGTTTTATCTTTATTCCCTTTTTTATGTATTGGCACAATTAACCCTTTTCTCCACTCCATAGGAAAGCCTCCTCCCATCCACACTGCATTTAGCACTTCCCATACTCTTTCCCATAGCTTTTTTGTACCAAACAACAGCGCTTCATTTGAAATTGCATCTTCCCCGGGTGTTTTCCTTTTCTTTAACCTAACAATTGTTTCTCAATTTCCTCTTTAGAAAGATTATTTATTTCCACTTGATGTTTGAAGATGTTTTTATTGTTACTTCCACCTAAAACTTCCATAAAGGGTTCCCTTCATTTATCCATTCTTATGTTCTCACTTATTTTGTTTTTTCTTTTTCTTTCTTCATTTATAAATTTTTATACTTCTTCTTCTGTTTTTATTTCTCTTATTTTCCTTTATTGAAATCTACACCAAAATTTGAAAATTCAGATAAATAAAAAAACATGTAGGACATCTAGGTAGATTATATGATATCTCTCTAATTATCTAATTATTAGTATATCTCTCTCTTTTATCATTATATTAAAAACTCTAAAAACTAAAGTAGCGAGAGTATTTAGTAGTGAAAGCCTGGACCTGAAGAATCTTGTCTGCTGTTTCAATCCACAATATCATTGACTATTGACTTGTCTATCATTTTAGATATACCAGTTTTGAAAAATCGAAAACAACAGTACACTAAAATATTGGTTCCTAAGCACTTTTAAAAAATGCTTTTTTAAGATAAACCCTTAATTTTAATAGAAAAGACTCCCTCATCGCAGTTTTCTATTTTTTTTTAGTTCTATATGGCAAAATCCATATCGCGTCACTACTTGATCGTACTACTTGATCGTATATAGAAAAAGTTTATTTACATTTTTTGTAGAAAATTAAACGCTCTAAAAAATGTATTTTATAACTTTCTTATAGCTATTAGCGTTTAGAAGATATCAGAGGTCAAAGTTTGAAGAATTTAACAAAAATTTCTTTTTTACTTCTAAATTTTATAACTCGTAGATAAATAAATATTATAAAGTGCGCAACATAAGGTTTTGTAGGAAATTAAATGCTCTACAATAAAAGTGGTTTGTGGTTAGTCGATTACTTCAATCATATAAAGAAAATTGGGTATTTACAATCAAATTTTGGTTCTTAAAATGCGATTATCTTATAAATGGTTAGAATAATCAATTAACCACAAGAAATCTTTTTTATAGAGCGTTTAATTTTCTACAAGGCCATATGTTGCGCGTTATATAATATTTATTTATCTCTGAGTTATTAAATTTAGAAGGAGAAAAGGAATTTTTGTTAAATTCTTTAAACTTTGACCTCCGATATCTTCTAAATGGTAAGAGATATAAAAAAATTGTAAAATAACTTTTTTGTAGAGCGTTTAATTTCCTACAAAAAATGTTAATACAAATTTTTTGTACAATCAAGCAATAACGAGATATGGATTTTACCATATGGAACTAAAAAATCTGCGATGAGAGAGTTTTTCCTATTAAAATTAAGAGTTCATCTTGAAAAAGCATTTTTTAAAGTTGTCTAGGAAACAATTTTTTAGTGTTGGAAGTTAAAAAAAATAATCGATTTTTTTGGCCCACCCTAGTCTTTAAGCCTTTAAAAAAAATTTTATAGTATTTTATATTTTTGTATGTAATTTTATATTTTATAGTTATATATTTTATACATTTTCTAGATTATCTAAATTTTGCTTTTTTCTACATTTAGATATTTTTAAGCTTTACGTTATCTACATTATCTAGATTTTAAAAAAATAAACAATCTAAATTGTCTAAATTAATTTTTTTTTTAATTAGTAACTAATATTTTAAGAATTATAGATTTTATGTAGATTTTTTTATTTATGTTTTCTGAAGCATTTAACATAAAAAAAAATAATCTAAATTTTCTAAACACAAAAAATACAGATTTTTTAAATTAGCAACTGATGTTTTAAGACTTCTAGATTTTATCTAGATATATTTACCTATTTGTTTTCTAAATTATCTACATTTTTAAAAACTAAACGATATAGATTCTCTAAACACTTAAGACACAGATTTCTTAAATAAGAAACTAATTTCTTAAAAATTCTAATTTCTACTTGTTTTCTAAACCATTTAAATTTTTAAAAACAAACAATTAGTTTAAAGATTTTCTAAACAGTTACGAGACAGATTTTCTAAATTAGAAACTGCTTTTTCAGGAAATCTAGATATAATGTAGATTTATTCATTTGTTTTCTAAACAATTTAGATTTTTAAAAAATTGAGGATTTAGATATTCTAAAGTCTCAGATTACAGATAATGTCTTAAATTAGCAACTGATTTTTTAAAAGTTTGAGATTCTATGTAGACACATTTATTTGTTTTTTAAATTATCTAGATTTTTAAATCTAGAGAGAATTTTAGATTCTATGTAGAAGTATTTACTTATGTATTTTAAACCATTTAACGGACATCGTTCTTATCTTATGGAAATCTAATAACCACTCAAAACGAGATTTTTTCCATCAATCGATAGCTTTTGAAATAAGAAGCTATTGGTATCATTGCGTCAACTTTGTAGGTCATCAAATAAAGTCCCTATTGCAGATTAAAAAAATTTAAAATGGCTATACAAAATGCATTGGCAAGAGTGAGAGCCAGTGATGTCGGACAAATTAAGAGGTATAGTTGGTTTATTTAAGAATGAGATTTTGACTTTAACCATAAATTACCCTAACAAAAGAATCCAAATTAACCAATTATTAGACATGCAGATTTATTATGCTTTGAAAGCCCCAAGAAGCAAATAACCTCAGGCAACGACACCTCCGGCGGGGTTCGATGCCGGGATTCTTTCTACCTGATTCTTGAAATAGAATACAAGCTTTTACATAATCAAGTTTTATATTTTTCGTAAACTACAGATAGTCTTCTAGATTTTATACTTATTTTTTTTATATTTGGGTATTGTTGTTTTCAAACATTGTTTTTTTAAATCATCTAGATCTTAAAGTTTTTATACAATTTTATATTCTATAGATTAATTAACTGTACTAAGACATTCTAAAGCATAAATGATTTAGATTTTAAATTAGATTAGAAACGTGAAACTCTACAATTTTTCAAAAATTTTTTGGATTTACATACCTATTCTAGACTTTTAATCGATTCTAAATATGTCGCTAGGCAACTATATACATGTAAATATAGATATAGATAATCTAATTTCTCTTTATTTTTCTAAACATTTTTTTATATTTTACGATTCTCTAGATATCTAGATAATTTACTTGTTTTTTGAATGTAGGTATTTTTGAAAGAGTTAGAGGGCGCCAATGTTTGAAACAAATATTTCTATCTTGCATCAATCCGCGAGAAGCTTTTTAATTCGTCGAAATTTGATTAATCTCGTGGCAATTGTTTGCAAATTCGTGTATATCAAGGGTTGAGTTTTGCAAAAAACGCTGCATTAGTAAAAGTAAACAAATCTCTTATGCACGTACCCTTTAATTAACAAAATCAACGTCGGACACAACTTGGCGACTATTAAACATTCATCCGCTTTTGTTTCTAGTTTTGTTGACAAAGCTTTGTTCAATTTCTCAAATAATACAATGACCAGAGGTCGATCCAGCCTTACCCTCTAGTCTTACTAAATAATAAATTTTTTTCACTAGGGGGGAGAAGTGGAGGTACAAAGACGGCCGCGGTTTGACAAGAGAGCATCGACGTGGAAAATGGCAAGCCGCCTCCGTTCCACAATTAGTAATGTCCAATCTAATGAGTGGGCACGGCCAGTTTTCCGCACAGAGAAAAGCAATTTGCATAGAGGAAAAGGAATTCTTGCCGCTGTTTGTAATTCCTATTTTAAAATCTACTAATGAATTTAGGCGAGACGTTATTATATTTTCATTTTGTATATACGGAAAGCTACGTGGATGCTCACCACACAGGACCGGTCCGAGTAAATTTTACTCCCCAACCAGCACAGACAAGCCCAAAAATAAACTTGCCTAATTACACAAATTATTTTTAGAAATATTAAACAATGAAACCAATATTTTATTGATAATAAGAAGGTGGAAGAAAAGCTAGTGATGCAAACAAATTAACTCAGCTCATGGAGACAGTGGTGTCGTCTTGTCAACGAAATTATTTTATCGAGTAATTTATTTAATAAGCGATTTTGTGTCTAAAAATTTTGTTCCTCAGGCCAGTCCTGCAAGCGTATTATTTAATTACATCGGATGTGTTTGTTGTGAGGGCTAGAGATGTGTGTCTCACTGAAAAAAAACGACGAACAACGTCGTGCCATTTAAATTGCGAAAACAATTAAAACAGCCATAATTTCCGGATAATTATTACGGCCAGGTAAGAATCGTGACGGACATTTTTCTGCTTTACACACCTAATTGCAATAAAATTTTTCCTCAAAAGACAGGTCAACGAATTTACAATAAAAATTCGTCTCTCTTTCCGTGTTGTGAAGCCAGATTTTATAAAAAAAAATATTTGGCACGGTTTCATACAGGTAGATAATAACATCTCGACCTAATTTCTGAGTTTAAATAAATTAATACGTTATTGAAGCCGCAAATCCTGAAAACACACGTGGCAATAACTCAGGATTAGGTGGGTATTTTCGAAGATATTTTTTTGTGTTGTGGGGCTTCATAATTTGGCATGAACGTTAAATGGCGACAAACACGTTGAGCAGTAAACAGGAACAAAAACTAATGTGCGTGGAACATTTACGAAATTTAATTTTCCAGTTCAGTTGGTTTTATTGCAAAAATGTTGTACTCTGGTCACTAGCTGGATAAATGACAATATGGTGTGGCGCTTTAGAACCACTGATCTTTATTGGGACACTATGTTAGAGCGATGAAACGGGATCGTTAGTAGAGGGGATCGAAATTTAAATAATAAAAGCATTTTTGGGTTTATTACAATTTTTATTTATTTTTACAAAGCTACTCCCAATTGATATATTTCGGAATTTTTATTTTTTAAACAGTTTGTAGGTTTCAATTGTCGATCGGATAGGTCACAACGATTTATCTTGGATCAAAAGCAGTGGAAGATTGTCTCGACATAATGAAATAAATATAATCTTAAATCGTGCGTTTTTATCGGCTGATCTTTCCTTAGTAAGATCAAACAACCTGCTTTGATTTCCTAGTTTTATTAAATTTTTTTTTTAAACGTTTAGATAGGTTTTTTACTTTGTAAATTTTAAGAAGCCTAGGTTTATGTCGATTAAGTAGATTTTCTAGGTTTTAAAAAGTTAGGATTTGACCAGGTTGAGGTTAACAGTACTTAAATGATCTAGGTTTTTACTAAGTTTGTAGCCTTGGCTATAAAACCTAGGCTATAAAATATCTGTTTTTTTAAATCTTGAGCTAAACCTAGGTTTAAATAAGATAGCTATGATAATATGAGCTTAGTTTTGTGTTTCTAAAACCTAAACCTGTCAGGTTAAGCCTAAATGCTTTGTTTGTGTGTCTGTGTTTTCGTTTTTTAGGTAATTTCGTTTCAGGTCTGTATCTGATTGCAAAATCGCGCAATTAAGCGTTTTTCCTTATTTCCCCCATCCCACATCTATCGTTTACCTTAACCAATTATCGTTTATCATCGGCTGAACGCAAGGAAAAGAATAAGAACACGTAATAAGTATGGATTATCAGAGAGAAGCGAACATAAGGACTCGGTCTGTAATTTCTCTTTTCCCGTTCGATCATCTTGTCTTTATTCTTTCAAATCGATTAGAAAAAGCAACAAAATATCTAACGTAACACGAATGCAATTTCCTATAAAGAATATATACGGCTGCAAGCCAAGAGTTTTCCTTCTCTGGCGATTTTTTAAGAACGCTTTCTTAATTATATAACAGAGAAAATGGCTTTTACGAGATGTAGAAAAACAGATACGAATTGATTATCACAGCACGTATACGATGCGATAAAATTTCAGAAGGTTGAGATACCTGAAAACTGAAACTGGCGGCGAAAGCTGAGAGAGCTTATTATGATGTTAAGTGTAAGTGAAATATTGTCACCTGCGTCTGCGAATTGCACCCAACTATATTTAGAATGTTGCTTTGATTAGAACGGAGATGATTGGACAAGACACGGCCATAGATTGGGTTATGTATTGCTACAGATGATACACGGTTTGGCAGGTGCACCAAACTAAACGGACATCTAAATACAACCACAAAGAACAAGATGCGTTCATTTAAACGACATCGCATAAATACACGATCAGATTTATATTTTTCAAAAAAAAAAAATAATTTTGTAGAAATTGGATAGGTCTAGGTTTAGTAGATCAATCTAGCTTTAGACTATTTTTTTTTAAACCTAAATAAGAGTTTTATTGAAGAAGATGTGTTCATTTAAAAGACAAAATGCTTGATTAGATTTTTATTTTTTTGAGACAATTCAGGTTTGTTATAACTGCTAAGTCCAGGTTTTGTAACTTTCCAGTTCGGTTAGGCTAACACTTGATTAGATTTTGATTAAAAAGAAATTATAGATGAGACAAATATTGGCAAGGTTTATAAAAAAATCTGTTTGCAAAAAATGTGCATGCTGAGTTTCGTTTTGGACTATTTTGAGCTGGTTTTAAAGCCTTGTTGGAGTAAGTTTTATAATAGCTATTCTACTGATAAACCTAGGCTTAGTTTTAACTTAACACTGTGTTTCTAAACCTAAGTTGCATTTTTTTTAATTACACAATGTGACAGACGTTAACTTGTAGTTAACCTAAGACCTAAAATTTTGAAAGGCCTGGGCAATACTACAAAGAATGTATATACAATTTTCTTTCTGAATCAATACTGTTCTTGTTTAAGACAAAGCAGTATTCTAGGCATTACTGAGAAAGACCTCAAAATTACTGGTAAATTACAGAAAAAATATTATTAAAATTTATAAACCTAGGTTTATTAGTAAAAACTTAGTTACTTTAACTCAAACCTAGTTTTCATACAAATGTACATCTAGATTTGTATCAGATTATACCTAAATTACAAAAAAACTGAAACGTTAGTCCAGGTTTGTATTTAATAATTTAAACCTAGTTAAAAAACTTGAGCAGTTGTTAATCTAGGCATTTCTAGGTTGCGTTTTAATAAAAGTCAAGCCATTTGAATCTGACTGTCAAATAACCGCTCTAAACTAGTTATAAAGCATTGTTGAAACAAGCCTTATAATACCTAGCCTAGGTTTGTTTCAAATTACCTAATATTTGTACATACGAGTACAGCCTAGGTTTATGTTGAATAATAGACGTTAATTATTTTATCTATAGATTACTATTTTTTTTATTAATTGATTTCGTATTTGAATTATTTAGTAGTGCCTAGGTTTATCCCAAAAACCTAAATTTTAATTTAATTCAAGGTCAGACTTGATTACCACATTCCGAGACTTCTTCTCCCAGACTGTTCGACTCCACATCTGTTTTAAAACCCACCAAAAAAAAACAAAACACTGATAAAAATTGTCTCATGTCACGTGACGTTTCGTTCTTTTGGGATTTACCATTTACCTATTTATTGTGAAAATTTCGCTTTTGTAGGCGTCTCGGACAAGATTTCCGATTATCTCCTTGCCTAATTCTAATTTAGTCGAATCCGTGACACACAGAAAGCTATTTCGAGATTCATGACAAACACCTCGATCTCATATCGGCTTTTCTTCGTCTGCTTCACTCGAAATTCTAATTATACTATCCTTCTCGATGCGATACAAGAGTGCGGGTGAAACATGTGACTGTCTGATATTAATTGGGCGCACCTCCGATCGCCTTCTGCCAACTTGGCTCCGATCGCTGCCTCTTTTCCCTAACAAAAGAAAACACTCCTCATCTTTAATTAACAAAACAAACGAGAAGAGAGATTTTTTTTTCACGACGAACGACTTGTAGAAACATCGCGTATTCTGTTTGACAGTTGTTGTCCAATTAAAAATCTACTCATTAGAAAACGTCATTGTTGGTTGATGTACTTGCGACAAGGTCTTATATGGAACGACGAGTGGTGCTCTTATTATTGATATTCTGAAGAAAACAACAGAGGATGAGGCTTTTATTGTTGGGAATAAGAGAACGCTTTGCAAGGCTTATCGATTCCGAAAGAGATTTACGTTTTTCAAATGGATTATTGCCCAGGTAGTTTAAATTTTAAAAGCCAATTCTCAGTGTTTAAATAGCTCAATTTCAATTATAAAAAAAACTATAAAATAATATAAAACTTAGGCTATTGTCGACAATTGAAATTTAGGCATGTCTAGTAAACCTGGACTAATGACTATAATTTTATATAAATCTAAATATACAGAGAATAAAGCTTTTATTGTTAGGAATAAGAGAACGCTTTGCAAGACTTATCAATTCAGTGAGAAATATAAGTTTTTTAATAGATTATTGCCCAGGTAGTTTAAAATTTAGAAGCCAGGTTAGGCACAAATTAATTTAGATGTTCTCAGTGTACAAATAGCCCAATTTCAATTATGATAAATTATAAGATAATATAAACCCTGGGCTATTCTCAACAATTAGAACTTATATAGTAAACCTGGACTGTTAACTGTAATTTCATATAAATCTGAATAAACAGATGATGAAGCTTTTATTGTTGGTAATAAGAGGACGCTTTGCTGGACTATTATCAATTCAGAAAGAGATTTACGTTTTTAAATGGATTATTGCCCAGGTAGTTTAAAATTTAGTAGCCAGGTTGGGCACAAATCAAACTAGATATTTTCACTGTTTAAATAGCCCAATTTCAATTATAAAAAACTATAAAATAATATAAGCCTTGGGCTATTGTCGACAATTGAAATTTAGGCTTGTGTAGTAAACCTGGGCTAATAGCTGTATTTTTTTATAAATTTAAATTTAATTTTGTATTAAAACTAAATTTAAAGTGTTAAGTTTTAAATGTTTAGAGCCCAGGCTTTGATTGTTAAACTAGGTTTAAGTTAATAAATACAAACCTAGTTTAATAGAAAACTAAAAAAACCTGGGTTAATGTTATATTTTAGGTATAACCTACTACAAATTTTGATGATTTGTATCAAGATTAGTTTTGGAATAAAGTATTTAAGGTATTTCAAACAAATCTAGGCTTAAAACAGTCCAGGTTTGTACGCACTGTGTTAAAGTAGGTTTGTTTGCTGAACCTGAGCTAGAGTTAAAATTTTAACTTGACTTAACTTAGATTTAGATTTGTATTAAAACTCGGTTTTCGGTTTAGATAATTATCTAAACCTGGGCTTAACAAATTGAGATTTTTTGTTTTTTTTTTGGTGATTTTCTAGGAATTTTGGGGTCGAGTATGTACTCCTCTATTAAAAGTCTTGGCAACAATGCCTCTTGATTTATATCTTGGCGATAAAACAAAAGAAAATTGTCTGTGATCAGAGCTAATCGAAAATATAAAAATACAATTCAGCGTCATTCTTCCTTGTTCTAATTTACCTGTTTGTAATAGAAAAAAAAATCAATTGCACACGTGTGCCAAGTGTCGTACTTGACTAGATCTCTCTAGTGTGAACAATTGTGAAGAGACTGGTGCTCGTCCCTTGGATGAAGTATGTCCTAATGAGCAGCCGCTTGAGGCGTTTTCCCCTCTCTGAGTAAAATTCTTAAATTGGTCAGAGAAAAGTATTTAGAAAATGTTGGAGAATATTGAAGATGTTTAAACGCATACATCAACTCAAGTTGCAATCTTCAAACACCCACTTTATTTGTGTCTCTCGATGCAGTTTCAGATAGCTTAGCGACATTCTTGGCAGACGGCTCCGTGAAGCTATTATCGAAGACAATAACATACAGACTGCACCTCCACATACATTAATAACATGGAGATATTTTCGAATACATCAAAACACTGCTAATTATTTTATAGAGAATTTAATTCTTAAGAAACTACTGAAGTACTATTCTAAAACCTCTAAACCTGGACACAAAAAATCGTAAATTTGTTGCAAATAACAGCTATATATAGATTTAGGTTTCAAATTACACTGTACAATCTAGGTTCAAAACCTGGCTTGTGGTTCTATTCTACAAAATTTGATTACAAAAAACCTGGGCAACAATCTAGATATCTCAAGAATACAAAGGTTTTATGTTAGCTTTAATCTATATTGAAAACAGAATTTTTAACCTAATCATTTAGTACAAACTAGGCAATTTATTTTATACCTAGGTTTAAGCCAGGTCAAAACACTTTTAATTACTTTATAGATAATTTATTATCAAAGAAACTACCGAAACATGATTCTAAAACCTCCAAACCTAGACACAAACTTGTTAAGACAACAGCTTTATATAGATTTAGGTTTAAAATTACATTGTACAACTTAAATTTAAAACCTGGGAATGTAAAAAGCAAACAAACCTGGTATGTCTTGCTATACAACAAAATTTTATTACAAAAAATTAATAAATAACTAAAAATAACCTAAAAGTTTTAAAAATAAACCTGGAACAGCAGTCTAAATGTTTCAAAAATACCAACTAGGGCTGGGCGATACCTGTTTTTAGATATCGGGTATCGATACTTGCCAAAGTATCGTAAGTATGGAAGTATTGGAAGTATTGAGATATTGGGAAGTATCGAGGTGTCGGAGGTATCGCGGTAATTGAAGTATTGCGGTATCGAAGGTATCGAGGTATCGGAAGTATCGAGGTATCGGAAGTGTCGGGTAGCTATAAATATATATCGCATTAAATAGCTTGTGAATTTATTTGTTGTCATCAAAATAGCTTGTGTTTCCAACATCCATAGCAGTCTGGATAGGTTATTCATTTCTAGCCACTCTTTATCAAAGTATCGGAGGTATCGAGGTATCGGGAAGTATAGAGGTATCAGAAGTATCTCGGTATCGAAGTATTGGAGATATCGATGTATTGGGAAGTATCGAGGTATCGGAGGTATCGCGGTATCGAAGTATCGAAAGTATCGATATTTCAATACCTGATTGCAGTCGGTATTGGTGTACGATACCTGAGCAGGTATCAATACTTTTCCCAGGCCTAATACCAGCGTTTTAAGTTGGGTTAAATTTATGATTAAAACAGTTTTTTATAATAAACTGAGATAGAATAACTGAAAAACTAATTATTTTGTTCAAACTGATCAATTTATTAAAACAAATTTGTTAAACCTAGGTTTAAGTCAGGTTTAAAATCTTATTTAATTGAGTGTTAGAATTTTAAATTTTAAACCAAACCTAATCACATAACTAAACAGTAAAACAACTAAAACATAGCAAGTAAAAGTTAATTAAACCTAGGCTTAAAGTTCTAGGTTTAAAACTAGTTGTTTGTACTATCATTCAAATCAAAGCCACATATATTTTATTAATAACTTTTTTCTTGAATAATCTAAATTTTTTACTGGTAATAAGCCTAGGTTTTTATTTATTTATTTATTTATTTATTATTAATATTTACGCCAAAGGCATTTTACAAATAAATTACAAACATTTATGGCACATACACTTAAATAGACTAAAAGATATACCAGTAAAACATAAAATATTGTTAACTTTATTTGCCTCTAAAAAAAAAAAAAATTTTGTAAATTTTGTGGAGAGATACGTTAAATATAAAGTCGTAACAAGGTTTTAAGATTTCAGGTTATCCGGTTTGATATTTAAATTTGGGCACATTAAAAGAAGTATATGATGATTAAAACCTAAATTTTTTCCTACTGATAAGCCTAGGTTTTGCAGATTTTGTAGAGTTTAGTACTGTTTAAGTTCAGGTTTTTGGTCAGGCTTTAGTATTAATGCATTCTTACCCAAAAAAAATAATTTAAATTGAATTTTCAAAAAACAACTTTGTTATTACAAACCCTAGGCATTGAAACATTTTTTTATTTATATTGGGATTGGATAGCTTCAGTTTTGTATTATCTAGAGTTGAATTCGCCCAGGTTTTAAATATTAAGTCATTTCTGCCTGAAATTTTGTGCAAACCTAGTTGATTTAAAGCAGGATTTAAGTAACGTTTTAACATTAAAATATTTTTTTGTTTAAACCTGAATAGAGATAATAATTTATGAGTATTAAGAGCAAAGTAGACTTGAACTTGAAATAAAAAAAAATCGATTATAGCCCAGGTTGTGTAAATTGCGTGTTTTGTACCACATTTCACGAATTCGGTCAGGCTTTAAATACTAACCTATTTTTCCCCGAAACTTCCTTCACTTTGCCCCAACTTTCTAACTACAAAACTCTCAAAATGCTGATCAAATATCGTGATTGGATAGATTTTGCGCGTTATTGGAAATATCGGTGGGCCGGTCGTTCTCTTATGTAAAGCCGTCGCGTCGGCGGCGTCGCTATTACATAGAAAGAGGAAAGAGGGGAGGATATCGAACAGGGTTGGATATCGTAAAAAACCTCATCAGCGGACTGCCCCGCGCCCGTGTGATCGGAGGTGACCCCCCCTTCCATCCCTCATGACCTGTGACCTCTCGACCCCAGATCGACTTCTTGCGCACACTACTCTACAAGTATAGATGTTCGATTTTTGCAGACGCCGACGCTGTAGCGTCTATACCGGACCGGTTGGGAGACGCCCAGTGTCCTTAAACTGATGTCGATGCCAAAGAGATACATTCAATCTCTCGCCCTCCTCAAAAAAAAAAAATTCTCACACGCATTACTACAATAACCTAAACTGATTACAAAAAAATTTCGTAACTTTGTTAGGTTTGTTGGCAATGAAAGCTTAATAGCTAATTGGACACACGTAACGTCAAGTTGTTTAGTTTTATTAGGCTATATATGCCTGTTTAGGTATGCGTGATGTTGGACGCTATAATCTGCTGAATTAAAACAGAAGCCAAAGTGAGTGGTTAGGGAAATCGAAAATTAGTTACATTGTTATTGTGACACTTAACTATCAACAAACCTAGGCAATATGTACTTATAACCTAGACACTTTACTGACTTAGACCTAAGCCTAGTAAGGTTTTGCGTTTTTTAAACAGTTTTGTATTAAAACTGAGAGTACAACACCTCACAATAGAACTTAATATAATAACAGTCATAATTGTAACACCAGTGTTATAGCAACCTAGGCAATTCATACTTAAAACCTTGACAATTAACTGACCTAGACCTAGGTCTAGTAAAGTTTTGGGTCTTTTAAGCAGTTTTGTATAAAAACTGAGAGTACAACTCCTCGCAATAGAATTTTTTAGAGTTATAGTTATAGAGACCTAATATAATAACAGTCATAATTATAACACCAGTGTTATAAAAGCCTAGGCAATATGTATTTAAAACCTAGACAATTAACTGACTTAGACCTAGGCCTAGTAAGGTTTTACGTCTTTTAAACAGTTTTGTATTAAAACTGAGAGTAAAACACCTCACAATAGAACTTAATGTAATAACAGTCATAATTGTAACACCAGTGTTATACCAACCTAGGCAATACATATTTAAAACCTTGACAATTAACTGACCTAGACCTAGGTCTAGTAAAGTTTTGGGTCTTTTAAGCAGTTTTCTATAAAAACTGAGAGTACAACTCCTCGCAATAATTTTTTTTAGAGTTATAGAGACTTAATATAATAACAGTTATAATTATAACACCAGTGTTATAAAAGCCTAGGCAATATGTATTTAAAACCTAGACAATTAACTGACTTAGACCTAGGCCTAGTAAGGTTTTACGTCTTTTAAACAGTTTTGTATTAAAACTGAGAGTAAAACACCTGACAATAGAACTTAATATAATAACAGTCATAATTGTAACACCAGTGTTATACCAACCTAGGCAATACATACTTAAAACCTTGACAATTGACTGACCTAGACCAAGGTCTAGTAAAGTTTTGGGTCTTTTAAGCAGTTTTGTATAAAAACTGAGAGTACAACTCCTCGCAATAAATTTTTTTAGAGTTATAGAGACTTAATATAATAACAGTCATAATTATAACATCAGTGTTATAAAAGCCTAGGTAATATGTACTTAAAACCTAGACAATCCACTGACTTAAACCTAGGCCTAAACCCAGTTAAGTTTTGCGTCTTTCAAACGGATTTATATTAAAACAAAGTCTTAGGTTTTGCAGTATAACTATTTAGAGTTATAGAAACCTACTTAACGTTAACATAACAGTCATAATTATAACACCAGTGTTATATAGACGATTTTAAAACCGTCTAGCTGATGTAATTGAACCCTGTTCTGGCATTTTGTCGTTGAAATTGTGTAGATTATGTAGGTATTTATTGTCGAGGCGTTTACTATTACTAAACCTAGACAATACTTAAAACCTAGACACTTCATTAACTTAGGCAATTCTAAGTCTAGTAAACCTAGGTATAGTAAAGTCTTGCTCTTCTAAAACGGTTTTGTGTTAAAACTTGTTGCAGTAGAACTATTTAAAGTTACAGAAGTGTTATAAAAACCATTTTAAAAGCGTCTAACTGAATAATTAATCTTTGTTTTGGCGCTTTTTGCCGTTGAAATTGTTTAGAACGTGTAAATATTTGTCGTCGAGGCGTTTTTTATTACTAAACCTAGGCAATTTTAAGCCTGGTTAGCTTCTAAACTTATCTAAACCTAGGTATAGTAAAGTGTTGCGCTTCTAAAACGGTTTTGTGTTAAAACTGATATACAGTTACAGAGATCTTCTTAACGTTAACATAATAACAGTTATTGTTACAACACTAGTGTTAAAAAACCTATTTTAGAAGCGTCTTTAAGTTGTGTAATATATTCAAGTTGTGTTTTGTGTTTTAGTCGTTGAAATTGTTTAGATCGTGTAGGTATTTGTTGTCGAGGCGTTTTCCATCCTATTTCACAGGGTGTCGTTTGAGCTTAACAAGTCCTAAATTACTGTTAGAGTTATTCGTGTATTAGTACGACACGCAATATTTTTAGCGTGGAAGCGGTCTCGTCGTCGGGTCCCGCCGTTTTCTACGCGATCTCTTCCCCCTAATGCCGTGATATGAAATATATCCGTACTTAAGATGATAGCTTTTCTTAAATTCGTCGCTCGTTGTCGCCCCGCACAAACTTAAATAAATTATGTGTGTGTATTTTTATTTTCCGTGTATACCGTTTTCTCTCTGTGCTGGGTGCGAATTTATCTGAAGCGATGATTTAGATGAGGGGCGAAACAAGGTGGCAGTGCGATGGAATGGGGATGATAGACGGGTTTGTTGTTCTTTACATCGAGAATTGCAATCAACGGAATTAATAATAACACTAGATTTTTACACCATTTTACTTAATATAGAAACCTACCTTCTCTTACTAAAATTTATTGCCCAGGTTTAACGAATATTTTTATTTAAAACCTTGTTGTTTAATTAATCTATTGTACTTGTAGAAGTTAATTAAAAATTTTTTAAATAAATTTTGAAATTCTCACCGTTTATAGCCTAGGTTTATCATTTTTGTTGAGCCCAGGTTTAAAATTTTGTATCGTTTTCTATAATTTATACTCTATATATTAAATTAGAAATTAATTTTGTTGTGCCTAGGTTTCGCATATTTTTAATAATTTCAATCGATTATAGTCTAGGTTTCTAGGATTCAAATTTGCGTACTAAAAAAACTTCAATTGGTTATAGCTCAGGCTTTATTACTGTTAAGCCTAGGTTTTGACAATTTTGCGTCGTTTTGCCTAATTTATTATTTAAACTAACTTTGGGTTATTTTTTACTTTATTTGTGTGTGTTATTCAAATTTTCTAGGTTTTGTCTAGGCTTAGACTGATCTAGGTTTTTCTGTACTAAGTTGTTGACTTTAATAAGCCGCTAAAACACCCTAATTTTCCTCTCTCCTAAAACTAGTAAATCTCAGATTCTCTCTCTTCTCGATTCAAACAATTTAAAAATAATCGACTTTGGGGGTTGTGAGGGTGGTGATGTCCCAGTCCGGCGAACGTAATTTGTAGAAAGGGATTAATAAAAGCTAGAAAAGCGCACCAGACATGTATAAAATCGATATGCTCGGGTCGCGGTCTTATAAAAAGGGAAACTCGAGATGACATCAGCCTCCATCACAGAGCTTCAGATATAGATACACTCTAAATATTTTTACAGATATCTACAGATAAAGGTACATATACAGAGGGATGACCTAATTTAATTTGTTTTCATTTAATAATTACAAATTTTATTATCAGGAGAATTAATTAAGAGAGATTTTTGCCTGATTCCTGATATCTGGAGAGACACAGATAAGACACTTCTTGTATCTACTCAATTTATGTATTTGTTTATTATTTTTTAAATTGGTTCTGCCTCAATTGAAGGCACTTAACTACAATTGATTTCTGATTTTTTTTCAAATTTTTTTTGGCCTGGGAGTGAGGTGTGGGAGCGCACTGATTGAGGAGTCGCCTTTCGAAATACATAAAGCGGTAAATGCCCTATATACTGAAGGAGTCGGTATTGGTCGAATATCGTCGATAGGTAGTCATCTATAGCAATAGAATTGCCAAGTATCGATTCGGCGCAGTTCACCAGCCAATCGCCAAGGAGAGGAAACGAGTGGGGAATTGTGATCGGAGCGATCGGTTCGAGGCCCACAACCAATGCATCTATATCACGCCGGCTATTGGAAATTCATTCTTATCAGAAGGGGTTTTAAAGGTCAGGTGAACACTCCCAGATAGATGATTTTTTCTGTATTGGCGGATTTTTGCAATACGAGAGTGATTGTTGTGACAGGAGGCTGGGTATTGATTCGTATCGGCGCCATTTTTCACACGAGAAACAAAAGAAAGCGAAGGGATGGGGCACCTGAAGGTGGGGTAATTAGAGGCGAAACGGTGCGGTGTTGCTAAAATAACAGAGACCTAATTAGGGAATAAATGTTTTGGAGGAGGTAATAACGTTGTTATAAACAATAATCGGGTTCGAAACATTATTATTAGAGTAAAAACTGCTTATAACGACAAAATTTTTTCTCTTATCTCTTGTACCAAAAATTCGGTTTTTCTTTTTTTTGTATGTCACATACCTGAAGACGTTAAATTACCCAAATTCGAAACGTTTGGAAATCTAATTCTTTTAAAACCACGATGGAAGTAAAATTAGTTAAAACGGTTATTAAGTCGTTAAAACTGAGAAGTTATAAAAATAGGTTGTTCCAACCGGTTAATTGTTATTTAGAAAGTGCCTGAAGACGGTTAATTAATTTCGAAACATCTGAGCCACTTTCAAAAAATTTTTGAAGTAAAGAAAAGTCAGAAAACAAACCGAAAATGAGTAAAATACAGTAAAAATCAGTTAAAACTGCTATAAAAGTGCTAAAACTATTTTTTTTTTGAAAATTTGATGTTATAACCGGTATACGTTATTTGAAAATTACCTGAAGATGGTAAATTAATTTAGAAACAGGTAAGACACTTTAAAAAAATGTTTAGAGTAAAGTATTGTGAGAAAACAAGCCGTTAGGCGAGTCAAATACAGTAAAATTAGTTAAAACGGTCATAAAAATGTTAAAATTAAAAAAAATAAAAATTTGTTGTTACAATCGATATATTGTTGCTTGAAAAGTACTTGAAGATGGTTAATTAATTTTAAAACACCTAAAACATTTTTAAAAAAATTTTTAGAGTAAAGAAGTGTGAGAGTAAAACTGTTAAAATAGTCATAAAAATGTTAAAACTGAGATATTTCGAAAATGTGTTGTTATAATCGGTATATTGTTATTGAAAAACGTACCTAAAGATGGTTAATTAATTTCTAAACATCTGAGACACTTAAAAAAAAATTATATAGTAAAGACGTGTGAGAAAACAAGCCGCATGGCGAGAGAAATAAAGTAAAAACGGTTAAAACTAAAAAAATTTGAAAAATCGCTGTTATAATTAGTAATTTTTATTTGAAAAGTACCTGAAGATGTTTAACTGATTTTGAAACATCTGGAATATCTTTAAAAAATATTTGAAACAATAAAACGTGAGGAAAGAAGCTGTATAAAGAGTGAAATACAGAAGAATTAGTTAAAACGGTTATAAAAATGTTAAGAATAAGAAATTTTGAAAATACGTTGTTATAACCGGTATATTGCTATTTGAAAAGCACATAAAAATGGTTAGTTAATTTTAAAACAGCTGGGACACTTTAAAAAAAAAAAATTGAAGTGAGAACTGACGAGTGAAATACAGTAAAATCCGCTAAACTAAAAAAAATTAAAAAATTGCTGTTATAAATAGTATTATTTGAAAAGTACCTGAAGATGGTTAATTAATTTCAAGACACCTGAAACGATCATAAAACAGTGTTGCCAACTTGGGAGATTTTTCTTTAAACTTAGGGTGTTTTTTGAAGACGAAGGAAATATTTAGAGGGGAATGTTCTGTAGGGGATTTTTAACTACTACTACAAATTACCAAAAAAATGTTAAACTGTTAATTTTTTGATCTAGTATATAGAAAAAATCATCGTCAATGGGTTGACAACACTGTCATAAAAGTGTTAACACTGAGAAAGTTTAAAAATTCGTTGTTATAACCGCTATATTGCTGTTTAAAAAGAACCTGAAGATGGTTAATTAATTTTGAAACATCTGGGACACTCTAAAAAAATGTTTCGAGTAAAGAGTGTGTGAAAACAAGCTGTAAAGCGAGTGAAATTCAGTAAAAACAGTTAAAATAGTCATAAAAGTGTTAAAACTGAAATATTTTGAAAATATCTGGTTATAACAGGTGTTGTTAAATGAAAAATACCTGAGAATGGTTAATTGATTTCGAAACATCTAGGACACTTTAAAAAAATGTTTGAAGTCAAGAAATGTGATAAAACAAGCTACATGGCAAGTAAAAATACAGTAAAATCAATAAAAACGGTTATAAAAATGTTAAAACAGAAATTTTAAAATTTCATTGTTATAACCGGTAGACTGTTGTTTGAAAAGTACCTGAAAATGGTTAATTAATCTAGAAACATTCAGAACATTTTAAAATAATTGTTTGAAGTGAAGAAGTGTGACAAAACACGCCGTTTAGCGGTTGAAATACAGTAAAACAAGTTAAAACGGTTATAAAAGTGTTAAAACTGAAAAATTTTGATAATTCGTTGTTATAATCGAAATAGTGTTATTTCAAAAGAACCTGAAGATGGTAAATTGTTCGAAACAACTGGGACACTTTAAAAAAATGTTTGGAGTGACGAAATGTAAGAAAACAAGCCGTTTGGCGAGTAGATTACAGTAAAAGTTGTTAAAAACGTTATAAAGCTGTTAAACCTGAAAAATTTTGAAAATTTGTTGTTATAACAGACAAATTGTAATTTGGAAAGTACCTGAGGATGTTTAACTGATGTCGAAGCATCAGCAACACGTAAAAAAATTATATGGAGTAAAGAATTTTGAAGAAAAAGCTGTATAGGGAGTGAAATACAGTAAAATTAGTTAAAACGGTTATAGAGATTTTAAAAGTGAGAAATATTGAAAATTTGTTGTTATAGCCGGTATATTGTTATTTGAAAAGTACCTGAAGATGTTTAATTGATTTCGAAACACGTGAAATACTTGGAACACTTGTAAAAAATGTTTTAAATGAAGAAACACAGTAAAATCAGTTAAAACGATTATGTCTGAAGATGGTTAATTGATTTAGAAACACTTTTGTGTCACTTTAAAAAAAAGTGTTTGTAGTGAAATAGCGTCTAATTTTCTCGTTAGTTGATTGCGTTCAAAATTTTTTGGTAAATAATTTCGCACAGTTAGAGCAATTAAGAATATCCGAATAGATTTAAGACATGATCATGATCAGTATGCGTACAATGAGAGTGGTAAAAAGTTGAGTGCGTTTTAATCGTCGGTGATGCTACGGTTGGTAGCAGTGCTTTACGACCTCATCGCGTGAAGTTATCCACGGATTGACATTTCCGTATGTCACGGCCTCCTGGATCTAACGGAAATCTAATACAATTTTTTAATGTAATTTTTCGACGACAAGTCGTGACAATTTTAATTACTTGAAAAATTCAAGACGTGGGAAATCGGGCTACTGGACAGAGATGAGGAATTGGCGGTGTGTGAAGTCGAAGAGAGAGGGAATGCGCGATCCTAACTGAAACGATATATCTTGTCGGTTTTTTCAAGACGTTCGGTAACCGAAACATATATAGCGGTTTGTGCTGGAACGCCTTAAGTTATGGCCTACGCTAAGATGTTCTTGTATCGAACGCTACTGCTTCTTGTTTGTCTCTGCATTGCCTCGACGTTTATCGCAAGCAATATCTAGGATTGGAATCTAAACATGAGACAAATTGGGAGGCTTTTATTGAGAGGATTTACGACCAACTATTTTTTTTATTACGGATCTCTCACTGTTTTAAATTAATTCAGATCAATTTTTTACTCATTTCCGTTCAATAAAAGGATGTGAAAATTAAATCGTATTATTATAATAACAATTCGTGGAACTGTCGTGAGAATATTATTCCAGACAACATATTTCTTAAATTAGTTCATCTACAATCAAACCAAGCACAGATTCGAAATACGAGGGAAATTCTACAAAAGAAAAGTTTCACTTCAAGGTCACTTCATGTTCAAGGACACTGGAAGAATTGTTTCAAGGAGGCACTTGTAAAACACTTGAAAGTCATTAAGAGGGGATAAATATCGGCCGATATCTTAACAAATACGAGACGAAAAACAAAAATAAACACAGATTTGAATTCCTCAGACAATTTTACTTCGGTTTTGACAACAAAGACAATTTTACCAAAAAAAAATAATCAAATTTAAAGACATTTTACGTGTGTTAAGAGCGTGTTAAAATAGGTTACATTCTAATAACAATTGTCTCAGATGTATCGAAATCAGTTCATCTTCAGGTACTTTTCAAGCAACAAAATACCGGTTATAACAATGTATTTTACTGTATTTTACTTCCCATGCGGCTTGTTTTCTCACATTTCTTTACTTCAAACGTTTTTTAAAAGTGTTGCAGCTGTTTCAAAATCAATTAACCATTTTCAGGTACTTTTAAAACAATAATATACCGGTTATAACACCTTATTTCCAAGATTTCTCAGTTCTAACACTTTTGTAACCGTTTTAACTGATTTTACTGTTCTATCAACTCGCCATGCTGCTTGTTTTTTTACACTTCTTACTCTAAACATTTCTTTTTGAGTGTTCCAGCTGTTTTAAAATTAATTAATCATTTTCAGGTACTTTTAAAACAATAATATACCGGTTATAACACCTTATTTCCAAGATTTCTCAGTTCTAACACTTTTGTAACCGTTTTAATTGATTTTACTGTTTTATCAACTCGCCATGCGGCTTGTTTTTTACACTTCTTACTCTAAACATTTTTTTTGAGTGTTCCAGGTGTTTCAAAATTAATTAACCATTTTCAGGTACTTTTCTAACAACAGTCTACCGGTTATAACAATGAATTTTTAAAATTTCTGTTTTAACATCTTTATAACCGTTTTTATTGATTTTACTGTATTTTTACTTGCCATGTGGTTTGTTTCATCACATTTCTTCACTTCAAACATTTTTTAAAAGTGTCCTAAATGTTTCGAAATCAATTAACCATTCTCAGGTATTTTTCATTTAACAACACCTGTTATAACCAGATATTTTCAAAATATTTCAGTTTTAACACTTTTATGACTATTTTAACTGTTTTTACTGAATTTCACTCGCTTTACAGCTTGTTTTCACACACTTCTTTACTCGAAACATTTTTTTAAAGTGTCCCAGATGTTTCAAAATTAATTAACCATCTTCAGGTTCTTTTTAAACAGCAATATAGCGGTTATAACAACGAATTTTTAAACTTTCTCAGTGTTAACACTTTTATGACAGTGTTGCCAACCCATTAACGATGATTTTTTCCATATACTAGATCAAAGAATTAACAGTTTAACATTTTTTTGGTAATACTAGTAGTAGTTAAAAATCCCCTACAGAACTTTCCCCTCTAAATATTTCCTTCTTATTCAAAAAACACCCTAAATTTAAGGAAAAATCTCCCAAGTTGGCAACACTGTTTTATGACCGTTTCAGGTGTCTTGAAATTAATTAACCATCTTCAGGTACTTTTTAAATAATACTATTTATAACAGCAATTTTTTAATTTTTTTTAGTTTAACGGATTTTACTGTATTTCACTCGTCAGTTCTCACTTCAAAATTTTTTTTAAAGTGTCCCAGCTGTTTCAAAATTAACTAACCGTCTTCATGTGCTTTTCAAATAGCAATATACCGGTTATAACAACGTATTTTCAAAATTTCTTATTCTTAACATTTTTATAACCGTTTTAACTAATTTTTCTGTATTTCACTCTTTATACAGCTTCTTTCCTCACATTTTTTTGTTTCAAATATTTTTTTATGATATTCCAGATGTTTCGGAATCAGTTAAACATCTTCAGGTACTTTTCAAATAAAAATTACTAATTATAACAACGATTTTTAAAATTTTTTTAGTATTAACCTTTTTTACTTTATTTCTCTCGCCATGCGGCTTGTTTTCTCACACTTCTTTACTATATAAATTTTTTTGAAGTGTCTCAGGTGTTTAGAAATTAATTAACTATTTTCAGGTACTTTTTTTAATAATAATATACCGATTATAACAACAAATTTTTAAAATATCTCAGTTTTAACACTTTTATGACTATTTTAACAGTTTTACTCTCATACTTTCTTACTCTAAAATTTTTTTAAAAAATGTTTTATGTGTTTTGAAATTAATTAACCATCTTCAATTACTTTTCACGCAACAATATATCGATTGTAACAACAAATTTTAATTTTTTTTAATTTTAACATTTTTATGACCGTTTTAACTAATTTTACTGTATTTCGCTCGCTATACGACATGTTTTCTCATACTTCTATACTACAATTTTTTTTTAAAGTGTTTCAGATGTTTCAAATAACAATATACCGGTTATAACGACATATTTCAAAAACTTTTTAATTTTAACATTTTTATAATCGATTTAACTAATTTTACTGTAATTGACTCGCCTAACGGCTTGTTTTCTCACAATACTTTACTCTAAACATTTTTTTAAAGTGTCTTACCTGTTTCTAAATTAATTTACCATCTTCAGGTAATTTTCAAATAACAGTATACCGGTTATAACATCAAATTTTCAAAAAATTTTAGTTTTAGCACTTTTATAGCATTTTTAACTGATTTTTACTGTATTTTACTCGCTATTCGGTTTGTTTTCTGACTTTCCTTTACTTCAAAAATTTTTTGAAAGTGGCTCAAATGTTTTAAAATTAATTAGCAATCTTCAGTTACCTTTCAAATAACAATATACCGGTTAAAACAACAAATTTTTAAAATGTCTTAGTTTTAACACTTTTATAACCGTTTTAAGTGGTTTTACAGTATTTCACCCGCCAAACGGCATGTTTACTCACATTTCTTCATTTCAAACAATTTTTTTAAAATGTTCAGGGTGTTTCTAGATTAATTAACCATCTTCAGGTACTTTTCAAACACTAAATATACCGGTTATAACAACGTATTTTTAGGATTTCTCAGTTTAAACAACTTTATGACCGTTTTAAACAATTTTACTGTATTTCACTCGCCACAAATCATGTTTTGGCACATTTCCATTCTTCAACCATTTTTTTTAAAGTGTCCCAGATGTTTGAAAATCAATTAATCATCCTCAGGTATTTTTTATTTAGCAACACCGGTTATAACCAGGTATTTCCAAAATATAACACTTTTATGACCATTTTAACTGATTCTTTTGTATTTCACTCTTTATATAGCTTTTTTTTGTTCTAAATATTTTTTTAAGATGTTTTAGATGTTTCGAAACTAGTTAAACATCTTCAGGAACTTTTCAAATTACAATTACTATTTTTAACAACAATTTTTCAAATTTTTTTTAGTTTTAATCATTTTTTTCTGTATTTCATTCGCCAGGGGACATGTTTTCTCACTTTTTTTTACTTCAATAATTTTTTTAAAGTGTCCCAGCTGTTTCTAAATTAATTAACCATCTTCATGTACTTTTCAAAGAGCAATATACCGGTTATAACAACGTACTTTCTCAATTTGTCACTTTTAACATCTCTATAGCCGTTTTAACTGATTTTACTGTATTTCACTCTTTATCTATAGGTTCTTTCTTAACACTTTTTTGTTTTAAATATTTTTTTAAAATATTTAGATGTTTCGAAATCAGTTAAATATCTTCAGTTACTTTTCAAATAACGATATATCATTTATAACAACGATTTCTAAATTTTTTAGTTTTAACCGTTTTTTCTGCATTTCACTCGCCATGCGGCTTGTTATCTCACACTTCTTTACTTCAAAATTTTTTTTAAAGTATTTCAGATGTTTTTCAAATAACAATATACCGGTTATAACGACGTATTTCAAAAATTTCTTAATTTTAACATCTTTATAATCGTTTTAACTAATTTTTCTGTATTTGACCGGTTATAACAATGAATTTTTAAAATTTCTGTTTTAACATCTTTATAACCGTTTTTATTGATTTTACTGTATTTTAACTTGCCATGTGGCCTGTTTCATCACATTTCTTCACTTCAAACATTTTTTAAAAGTGTTCTAGATGTTTCGTAATAAATTAATCATCTTCAGGTATTTTTAAAATAAAAATATTCCGGTTATAACAAAGTATTTTTAAATTTTTTTAATTTTAACCCTTTATGACTGTTTTAATTATTTTTACTCTATTTCACTCGCCTTGCGGCTTGCTCTGTAAACCTAATTTTTGTGAATAATGTTCTCAAAATCAATAATTTTGTAGGATATTTATTATTTATTTTTGTTTTCTGTAAATAGTCTAAAACCAATTTAAAAAATAAATAAATAAAGGGAGAGCAAAAAATCGGTATTTCAGTGAGTTTTGACTTTTGTTTACACAAGATTGTCTTATTGTTTAATATTAAAAAAATGTAAAAATATTATTTATTAAATCTTTGTCTAGTTGATGTCTTTTAATGTTTTAGGTTTAACGCTAGGTCCAGGTTTGTTGATAGGTTCTAGGTATCTTTAGTGTTACTTTAAGAATGTTTTAGGTTTTTTTCAAATAAATTGTAAAGCGAATTTTTGTAACATTTCTAGCACTTTTTGTTTATTAATTATTCTGCTTCAATACCTAAGCTTTAGGTGTGTTTCAAGTTTTTTATTTTTTTTGTCTATCTAGTATGTTCTAGGTTGTATCAGGCTTTTTTGAAACGTAACATGCATTTTGCTAAAATGTAATACAGCTTCTGAAACAACTGTTTCTGTAAAATGCGGAATCTGTGTCTTTAGAAATAGCACTTCTTGTATTTTTTAATGTTTCTAGGTTTTCTTTTAATAAACCTAAAACTTAGCTAAGATTTTAGGTATTATATTAGGCTTTTTAATAATCATATATTTAAAACAAATTTAATTTTTTTTTATTAAATGTATAAAGATTAAAAAGTATATTAGTTAGGAATATTTTAGGTTGTTTTAGGTTTATTTGTTATCTTACTGTGATTTAGGTTTTTCATTTGCTTTAAGTATGCTACAGGTTGTTTTAATAATTTTAATATCAATAATCATAAACCTGAAACCTAATTAGGATTAGGATTCTGAAGACTACCTATGTATTTTAAAGCCTGTATTAGGTTGTGTGTTTTAGGCATATTCAATGTTATTTTAACGACTTTTTTAAAATATGTTTTTCATCTATTAATAGAATTTGTTTTTTTAGGTTTACTTCGTAAAAATATAGATAGTTTTATACGTTCTAGGTGTTGTATATGTAATAAAAGTTTTTCATGTAAAAATAGCATAAATATCTCTTTCGGACAGGGTCGTAATTGGATGAAATCTAGTCGGGCCGCAACATAATAATCCAAAGTGGTATAAAGTTGAGTAAGAATTTTCCCATTACATCTGGAATGTGGCATGTGTGTATTTGTATTTACGCTTCGTCCATACCCATCTTCTCTGGAGCATCTGATCCGAATCCCACCCCCTCTATTATAAACCGACAATTTCGGTCAGAAGACTCATTTCCTTCCGTCCGTCGGTTTGTCTCGACAATATTATCATAGCCGGCGACCTTTTCCCAAATAACGCAGATTTTATCAACTAGAAGAATTAGATAATGAAGACGAAACAATGTCTTTGTGGTAGAAAAGAAGAGAAAAAACCGAGAGAATTAATTTGTGGAAAGTGGGTCGTTGAAAAGGGTGTGTGAATGTGTGGGGGCGGTGTGACGGGACGGGGGTGGGCTCACAGATCAGATGGACGGTCCCGGTCTGATCAAACAGTAGTAGCTCTTCGATCAATACTCGCGGAGGAGAAAACCTAAACAACACACCACCATCGGTCGACGGCCTACAGAGGGGTGGCATACAACACACACACACAACTATGGGAAATGCGACGTGCACTTGACCCACTCATGGGGACGATGGGGTGCAAAACTAGGTCAACAAACTCTAATAACCAAGCGGAAAAATAAATTCTCTTTCACAGAATTTTTATATTTACAATTCTAAACTTTAAACTGTTCTAAATTCAGTTTTAAAATTCTAAATTTTTTTAAACCTGTTCTAAAATTAATTAGGCACAATAGATTTAGGTTTGCAATTTTTTTTTAAACAGTATCTAAACCTAAAAAGTCAAACAGACAGGTTTAAATTATTTATTAAAGGCTTTAATCGTTTTAGGTTTTTAGGTTTTGTATTTAAAATACCTGAAACACATTAATACCTTAAATATATCTCAGGTTTACCACGTTTTTGTTTTTTAAAAAACCTGAAACGTTATAAAAACAGTTTTAGATAAACCTAAAACCTACCTGAAACACAGGTTTAGTAAAATATGGCTTAAAATATAACCTGCAACACACTATATAAGTAACAACAGTAACAACCTAAAACACACTTAAAAAATATATATTTTAACGTTCTAATATCTCTAGGTTTAGTAAAAAATATTTTTAAATTGCTATTTTCTTAGAGAAACCTAAGTCATGAATTAAATAAGATAATAAAATTAGGTTTTAGTAATAAAAATTGTTTACATTAGGTTTTAAACCTAGAACAATAAAAAAGCCTAAATCCACCAACTAGACATATATTTTAAATTTTAAGTGTTTCAGGTTTAGGAAAAAAACGTAAAACTACCTGAAACACGTCGAATAAGCAAGCGTTTTAAAGTGCTCTAGGTTTTTTAGAAACTTCTAGGTTTTTTACACAATTGCAGTTTTTTGCAAAAATATAAAACACTACAAACTTTTTTTTTATTATTTTTTTATTTGCGTATTTGTAATCTACGTCAAAAAATAGAGTATTAAGCAGATGCATCTCCTTGAGGCCGGGTTACTATTATTTCATTGTTGTAGTACAAAATCGTGGGTCCAGGTGCGCTGCAGTCTTCTCACTTGTGGTCCGTTAGCAAATAATACCTCTATTAGGTTGTTCTCGTGGTTTGATGTTTGTAGATTATATGACGAAGCCATACGAGTGATCTTGTCTTTAACATAGGGCACGTGAAGGTCAGTGTAGTTGCTGACGAACCAACGGGCGTCGGCTAGACTTCTTAGAACTTTTGATTGAAACCTTTGAATTATATTGACGGTTGACGATTTGGAACATCCCCAAAGCTGTATACCGTACAGCCATATAGGCTTTAAAACTGCTTTGTATAGTAAGAGTTTGTTGGTTAGAGAAAGTTTTGATTTTCGTCCAAGGAGCCAATACATTTGCCGGAATTTGAGATCCAGTTGCTTTCTTTTAGTCTCGATATGTTTTTCCAGGTTAGTCGTTGATCCAGATGTAGACCAAGATATTTAGTTTCGGTAGCAGCTGGTTATTCATAATTACAGGAGGACAGGTGAAGGTAACTTGTACCGACTTGGTGTGGTTGATCTTACTTCTTCATTTCGTATACCATTCGTGAAGTTGATCAAGATGATTTTGTAAATTGTTCGAGGCGACATGTGGATCATCATGAGAAGCTAGGATTGGTACATCATCAGCAAAAGAGGCTATATCAGTATTGTGAGTTACAGGTATGTCTGCCGTGTAGATAAGGAAAAGCACTGGCGCAAGGACACTACCTTGGGAAACTCCAGATTTGATAGGGTAAAAATTGGATTGCTGGTCTAAGAATTTGACAGAGAAGTGTCTATTTGATAATAATATGATTTGAGAAGAAGGTAGTAGTTGCTTGATAGACATTTTTTTTAGTTTCAGAAGTAGACCTCTGTGCCACACTTTGTTAAAGGCTTGTGAGATATCAAGAAAAGCTGCGTGACAGTACTTTTTTTCTTCAAGTGATTTGGATATTTTGTTTACTAATATGTGGACCTGTTGGGTGGTTGAATGCTGCTCTCGAAATCCGAATTGGTGAGTCGGTATTATTTCTGAAAGGTTATGATCTTTATGTATCTTATTTTGCATAAGTCGTTCCAGGACTTTGCTCATTGTTGGTAGCAAACTGATTGGTCTGTGGGAGTTGGTTTTATTGGGAGTTTTTCCTGGTTTTTGTATCATTATTATCTCTGCGTATTTCCAGACTGTTGGGAAGTTAATAAGCGGTTAAATATAACCTATAGCTTTACGTGGAAGTTGCTTCAATATTTGTCCATTTATTAGATCAAATCCAGGAGTTTTCCGAGTGTTGAGTTTGTCTATTTCTAGTTTGACCTCTGTTGGAGAAAAATATTTTAAAGGAGGAGATAATTAACAGGGCGAGTTAATAAATTTTTCAATTTCCTGATCTTCGTCTTCTGGTTCAGTTCTAAAAACTTCATACAGGTGCTTAGCAAATATATCAGCTTTTTCTTTGTCTGATCTTGCCTACCAGCCGTTTGATATGCGTATGGGGGGTACGGGAGTTTGCGGTCTTTTCATGTGTTTTGTTGCTTTCCACAACGTGTTGTCATTTACCGATAGCTTAGATAAAGGAGTTGTTTTGAACTTCTCTAAGTGTCTTTGTTAGTTGCCTGCTCAGTCTGTTGTACACGTGCTGATTAATAACGTTTCTAGTCCTTTGCCAGGTTCGTCTAGCATGCCATTTGTCGGCTATAAGTTGTCGAATATGCAGTGGCACGTTTGTAGACATTTTTGCGGACTCTTTACTTTGCAGTGTGGCTTTCCAGGCAGCTTCCTGTATCAGATTTGTGATGTATTGTGCAGCTTTGTCCAGATCTTCTGGATATTTTCTGAGCGGTAGCGTTTTTTTGATAGTTTTGGTACTTATACTCGTTAAAAGAGTAGTGTAGTCAGCTTCTATTGTACAATTATTTTTTGATATACCGTTTATTATGAAGAAGTCTAAAAGATCAGGAAGTTTTCTTGGGTCACTTGGCCAATAGGTAGGGGCACCGCTGGATAGGTAGTCGTAGTTCTTTTCTGTCATTGCTTTCCAAAGATTTCGCCCTTTTGTCGTAGTGAGTCTAGAGGCCCAATGAGTATGTTTGGCATTCCAATCGCCACCTGCAATGAGTTTGTAAGAAATTTTCAGTAGTGATCGTATGTCTTGGGGGACTGTATACTGCTGTAACAACAAAATTCCAGGGCAGAGCTGTTATTTCTACATTGGCTGCTTGAATTTTGTCTGTTTGATATTTCTGTGGTTCATGGTGTGGGATACACATCGCTGCCCTACCATGGGCTGTTCCATCTGGGTGAGGGGCACTGTAGATGAAGTATTGTGGAAGTTTAAATACAGTTAGATTGGTGAAGTGTGTTTCAGAAACTAGCAAAACGTCTATCTTATTTAACTTGAGGAATAATATAAGCTTCTGCTTATGATTTAGCAGACAGTTGGCGTTCCAGGTGGCAATACGCAGTAAGTTTATGAACTTAGCTTATTGATTAGTGTCGTGAGAAGGTTCATCATCATGCCGTTTTGACTGATTAGCTGAGAGAACATACTTTTGAATTCGTTTAAAAATGATGTTAACTGATTTTCTATATTGTATAGCTCCAGCGTCCGCGTATTGCTAGCTTGGGTTGCTTGGGCATAAGAGTGGTGGAGGTTTGCGTTATTTTGTACAGGTGGAAGTTGAGCTGGATTTATTTGGGGTAGATTTTGTTGTCGATATCCTCGTGTATACACACTATAAATTTAAGATAAATTTATAGTGTTTGTAAAGTTGTTCTAGGCTTTATTTTAAACAGGTGTTTTAAGTTTTGTAGAATTTATAGTGTTTTAGGTATAAGCTTAATTAGGTCTATTCTAGGCTTATTTAATAGTCTGTTTTAGGTTAAAACAATAACAAGTTTCAGGTTTCAAGTTTGTGAATCTATAGAAGCAAAATCTTTATCAACTACTTAATATATATTAGGTGTTTTTAGAAATTAGATTAAAAATTTAGGTACTTTAGGCTTTATTTTAAAACAGGTGGTTTCAGGTTTGTTAAAATGCGTTTTTAGGTATGTTTCAGGTGTTAAACATCTCGACTAGCAATTCGAAATCACATCTCTCGTCTTTTCTGTAAATTACCCAACTTCAGCAATTCTAAAACTAGCTTTATGAGTCTTAAATAATAAAAATACTCGCCGAACGGGACCAATTCTATTAAAATTAATTTAAGCTCTGGTTAGTTCATCAAGTCAAGGCTTAAAATGCATAAACTAGCCGAATTTAATTACAGTTCGAATGTTTGTTGAATATTTTTGTAACTTTTGTCACCTCGGTTCTAATAGTTAGTTAATCAACCAATTCCGAATAGCAACATCAATTTACCAATTAAGTGAGTCACACTGGCCTATTATTATTTATTAGTCCGGTTTTGCGATGAGAATGTTTATAGCGAATTAGAATTGTACGCTTCCGTTTCTAACACCCTCAGGCTGAATAATTTTTCGATCACCGGACGTTTCCGATGAGAATCACTGTACTCAAAAGTCCTGAAATTTTTTTTAAGTTGTAAGGGGAAATTACGTTTCTGTGAAACAGAAGAATTTCGCGGCAATTGGTGGAATAATTAGGAAATGACTTATTATTTATAAATTGAGTCGGGCGCTTAATAAAAAATGTTTAAATGGCTCTTGTGATTATTATTTCATTGTTGGAAATAATTTATCAGTAATTAGAACGAATTTGGGATAATTGGACGCGATGTTAGGATAATTAGAAGATCAATTAATTCATGCATATTCTGTGAGTGTTAAGTGATGTCTCCATATATTTAATTGGATATATCCGGTATTTAATAATGTGTGGGTATTCGTTACTAGTTTGTTAATTTGTTTAAAATTATATTCGTTTGTAGAGCTGACCGATGACATTTCATGTAAATACCGACGTTTTATGTGACTCACTAATTTTATTCACACAGATATTTGCGAAATAATCGGAAAAAAATTATTGGTTTTCATAAATTGCAATCTAAGTTAATTAGGTTTGCCTAAACATTTTTAATTGAAACATAGTAGACAGCCATTTGCAAATAATCAAAAAAGACATAAATGTTTTTTAATGAAACAGCCTAGGTTAATTAGGTTTGCTAAGGTATGCTTCAAAATTTTTAATTGTAACATAGTAATCAGCCATTAAACAAATAATTAAAAAAGCAATTGTTTTTTAAAAAACAGCTAAAATTTTAGCCTAGGTTAATTAGGCTTTCTAGAATATACTTTAAAAAACTTGATTATAACAGTTTTAAGTTATTAATGCTAGTAGATAGCCTAATAAAAATTTCAGCTAAACCTAAAACAAGTCTTTTACTTAGCCTAGTTTAGAAATACCAAAATAATACTTAAACCTAGACAATATCTTGTTTTTAGGTTTTTTAAGCTGTAATTAGGTTTTTTAATACGTACCTACCTAAAAAAAAGCTAAATTATAACAGTTTTAAGTTAATAATGCTAGTAGATAGCCAAATAAAAATTTCAGGTAAACCTAAAGCAAGTCTTTTTTTTTAGCCTAGTTTAGAAATACCAAACGATACTAAAACCTAGACATCTTGTTTTAGCATAACTAACTAATTTTTTTTTACTTAAATTTAGGCTTTAGGTTGACTAGTTTATTCCTTAAATTTAAAAAAATATTGTCTTATTATAAATAAAACCTAAAACCTGGTCGGTGTTTGTTAAAAATCAAATTTTAACAAAATTTTGTTAAAACCTGCTTAAATCCTAGCCTAAGTTAATAAGTTTTGCTTAAGTATAATTTAAAAAAATAATTCCAACAGTATTAAGCTTAATAATCCAAGTAGACAACCTAATAAAAATTCTAACAAAACCTGAAACAAGCTTTTACTTAGTTTAGTTTAGTTTAGTTTAGAAATACCAAAATAATACTTAACCTGGACATATTTTGTTTTAGCACTCTCGCCTAATTTTTTTAGTCAAATTTAGACTTCAGGTAGACTAGTTTATACAAATTTACTTATAATTTGTAGCCTAGGTTTAACCGAAAATAACTATAATTGTTTAAAAACCTAGGTTTTATTTTGGTACTAGATTTTTATAATGTATTTTAAATAATTTACGGTTTAATAATATAAGCTAATTAGGCTTGCTAAGGTACGTTTAAAAAACTTTAATACTAACATAGTAGATAGCCTAATAAATTTTTTAAATAAACCTAAAACTAGCCTATTATTTAGTCTAGTGTAGAAATATTAAAATAAAACTTAAACCTAGACATTATTTAGTTTTAGCACCACGAATTAATTTTTTTAAGTCAAATTTAAGCTTTAGAAGGATTAAGCTATTTCTGAAATTTAAAAATTTATTGTGGTATTTTAAACAAAACATAAAACCTAGTCTAGGTTTGTTAAAAACCAGATTTTACACAATTTTGTTACACACACTAATAAAATTAGATTTAAATTTAAGAAGCACTTTTAAATTTTTTTGACAAACTTAAAACGGTTTATAAATTAAGTTTAGGTTGTCCAGGTTATTAGGTTTAACAGTACAAGTAGTTAACCTGGCACAAAAATACTATTTAAGTCTAAAAAACCTAGATTTTATTTAAAACAATGATTTTAGGTTAATTAAAGATTTAGCTTTGACATAACACAACAGGTTTTAAGTAGAAATAAAACCTGAAGCCTAAAACTAAGTATACTATTAGAATCAGTCAGGTTGCACAGAAAAACCTAAACTAGAGTTTAACAAGTGTCTAAAGTTTAGTAAAAACGACTCTATAGTGTTTTAGATTACTATTTAAGCCAGGTTGTTCTAGGCTTTATTTTGAACATATTTTTTGGATTTTATTAGATAAATTAGAATTTATCAAAAGTAACAACTTATTTAGAAACTTAAGACTTTAAAATCTAGTCTAAGCTAGGTTTTAGACTTTGTTATTAAGTATGTAAAATAATTTACTTATAATTTTATTAATTCTGATTATATAAAATTTAAAACCTAGACATTTACTGCTTTAATGTTTCTATAAACTTAGATTTTATTAGTACTAAAATTAAACTTTGGTTTTTTGACAATTATAATTATTTTAGGTTGAATCTAGGCTGCAAATTGTAAATAACTTTGAAACAATAAATTTAACTTTAACAAATTAAAACCTAGATTGAACTGTAGCAAACCTATTACTATTTTTTTAATAATTATAATTATTTTAAGTTACGCCTAAGCTGTCAATTGTGAGAAAAATTTGACTGGACAAATATAACTTGTATAATAAAAACCTAATTTTAAAATTTGTTTTATTAGTTTGAGTCTAGGTTTAAGTCTAATTACAAGGTTTATTAATTAAACATTTATAATTAATTATAATTAAAATATAAATAAAACATGTTAAACTTTAGCAATAAGTCTCTTATAAAAAACCTAGTACCAAAATTAAACCTAAATTTTTTGACAACTATAATTCTTTTAGGTTAAGCCTAGGCTACAAATTGTAAGTAAATTTACCAAGACAAAATTAACTTGTTTAAATAAAAACCTAAATTAATACAACTTTGTTTTATTACTAGTCTAATAATAGTTTTAATTTTAGGTATAGTCTAGGTTTAAGCCCAGTTGCAAAGTGTTTGTTATAAAAAATATATAAATAATACAAATTAAACTATAGCAAGTTTTTTTATAAAAATGTAGTACTAAAATAAGACCTAGGCTTTTCTGATAATTATAATTTTAGATTAAACCTGAGCTACAAATCGTAATTGCAATTGTGGTTTAGTTTAGTAACAGTTTAAATTTTAGGTTGTGTCCAGGTTTAGGTTTAGCTGTTGTCTTTAATATTTGTGGCATGATTTGTCTAAATTTTGATAAAAATTTTTTTTATCATAAATGTTTTAGGCATAAACCTAGGCTTAGTTGTGTTATCGTTTTTGCTTTTAATTAGGTTGATTTGTAAAAAATTGTGTAAAAATTGTTGAATCAATAGGGAGCATTAAATTTTGTCAAATTCTGCGGTTTTCTCTTTTTATAATCCGTTCGAGATTAATTATTACCATTCCGCCATCACTTTATTTAAAAGCAACCCTTTCAAAACTCGCTTCCTCTAATAACAATAATTGAACGTTGGCAAAAAAACCTTCCCTCTCTGATGGCAAACGTATTAGAATTTACGTTTCTCCGAAGGGTAATTCTATCGTTAATGTGTCTCTTTAAACACGCCAGTTAAAACAAAACGAAAGGGTGATCTTAAAGCACGATTTTCGTATAGATATTATCGGGGGTGGAAAAGAGACAGGGTGAGTTGATTGGTGTGGAAAATTTTCTCTTGGTTTTCTTTAGTTGGAGGCACATGTGCTCCCGACTAGGAAAAAGGGACTAAGCGTCAATGATCTGGGGAATTATTTCCAGGGAAGCATAAGGGAAGTGGCGGTATCGGCAAGAGCAGATAAAGGGGTGGACGCGACGACGACAAAAAAGGGTTGAATTTATAGACGCTCAGCCGACGCTAATTAACACCCCAATAACTTATCGCGGAAATATTCGACGGCAAGACGTATGTGATGGGGAATTATGCCCTATTCCATATCGATTTTATACATTAACTAAACCTAGGTTTTAAAAAAATTTAAAATCTAAAACCTAATTACAAAACTCAAATTTGACTTTCTAATAATCTAAGTAAACAAGCTGCATCAAAAACTAGACTACAACCTAGGTTTTAAAATTTACAAACCTAAAACTAAAAAATCTAAATTATAACTTAAATATTTATTAAAATTTGGGCTGCAACCTAGTAAACCTGCTAAAAGTATTCTAAAGTTTTAAACCTAAAACATTTGGCTTAAACTAGTACGTTTTAGGCTTCATGTGTATTGCTAACTAAACCTGAAACAAGTTTAGTAATTTTTAAACACCTAAAATTCAATTTAAACCTAATTTGTTGTGTATTAGACTCTTCCTATATTACGTTTCAGGTTTTTTGACAAATACACAATAAAAAAATGTGTAATTTAAAGCTTCAAACCTGTGTTTCAACCTAAACCTAATCTACTAATTATTGTACTCGCATTATTTAGATATAAAATCTACAACGTTTTAGGCTTGCAAACGGTATCGTTTTGATGCGTTTTAGGTTTTAAAAGATTTAGACCTGTTTTCTATTATTTTATAAATGCTTTTACAAACAATTTAGGTAACCTTAAATAAGTGTTTGTAATGTAAATTTAGGTTGTTTTTTAAATGTTTTAGGTTTCTTTAAAAATGTGTGCTTCTTTTATTTGTTATTGTTTTAACCACAAACCTGAAACTAGTTTAGTTTTAGGTTGTTTTATAAATGTTTTAGGTTTACTTGATGTAATTTAACATTATTTTTTTATCATAAAGATGTTTTAGGCTTCAAACTTATCTTTACTTGATGTGTATTATCTCCAGTTTGTAATAACGCAATGCTAAACCTACAACGTTTCAGGTTTGGTTTTAGTTTATTTGATGCGTTTAACGCTTCTTTTGTGTAATTATAAGTAAGCTTTGGGCTTCAAACTTGTGTTTTCTTAATATGTTTTACTCTTGTAACCAAAACCTAACTATTTTCAGAGAGATTCTGTGTGGTTTCTAATTACAACAACATGTTATGAATTTTAATGTGTTTTAGGTTGTTTTAAGCTTTTCTAGAAGGGTTTTAGGTTGTTTTAGGATTACTTATTTAAAGCTACACCTGTTAACTGGAAACGCTTTAACAACAAGCCTGTAAAGGGTTTTTTATTATTTTATATTAAGTCAATTTGTAATAATTTAATATTAAGCCTACAACGTTTTAGATTTTGTCTAGTTGACTTATTTTAGGCTTGTTTTGTGTAATTATAAATACGTTTTAGGCTTCAAACTTTTGCTTCTTTAATACGTTTTACTCTAACTATTTTTAGAAAGCTTTTGTGTGGTTTCTACAATTGCAACAACATGTTTTAGGTTTTAGTATGTTTTAGGTTGTTTTAGGTTTACTAATTTAATCCTATACTTAATAACTAGAAACGTAAGGACTCTTTTATTTTTAAAATTAAGTCAATTTGTAATAGTTTAATTTAAGCCTACAACGTTTCAGGTTTTGTCTAGTTGACGTGTTTTAGGCTTGTTTTGTGTAATCATAAGTACGTTTCAGGCTTCAAACATGTGTTTTCTTAATATGTTGCATTTTTTTAACTAAAACCTAATTACTTTCAGAAAGCTTCTGTGGTCTCTAATTACAACAACATGTTTTAGGTTTTAGTGTGTTTTAGGTTGCTTTAAATTTTTCTAGGAGTGTGTTAGGTTGTTTCAAGTTTACTTATTTAAACCTACACTTAAAAACTGGAAACGTAAAGACTCTCTTATTTTTTATATTAGGTATGTCAATTTCTAGTAATATTATGTTAAGTCTCAAACGTCATAGGTTTTGTCTATTTGATGCGTTTTAGGCTTGTTTTGTGTAATTATAAGTACGTTTCAGGCTTCAAACTTTTGTTTTCTTAATGTTTTTAACCAAAACCTGATTATTTTTAGAAAGCATTTGTGTGGTCTCTAATTGCAACATGTTTTAGGTTTTAGTGTGTTTTAGGTTGTTTTAACTTTTTCTAAGAGTGTTTTAGGTTGTTTCAGATTTACTTATTTAAAGTTACACTTGATAACTGGAAACGTAAAGACTCTTTTATTTTTAAAATTAAGTCAATTTGTAATGGTTTAATTTAAGCCTACAACGTTTCAGGTTTTGTCTAGTTGACGTCTTTTAGGCTTGTTTTGTGTAATTATAAGTACGTTTCAGGCTTCAAACATGTGTTTTCTTAATATGTTGTATTTTTTTAACTAAAACCTAATTACTTTCAGAAAGCTTCTGTAGTCTCTAATTACAATAACATGTTTTGGGTTTTAGTGTGTTTTAGGTTGTTTTAACTTTTTCTAAGAGTGTTTTAGGTTGTTTCAGGTTTACTTATTTAAAGTTACACTTGATAACTAGAAACGTAAGAACTCTTTTATTTTTTATATTAAGTCAATTTGTAATAATTTATTGTTAAGCCTATAACGTTTTAGGATTTGTCTAGTTGACGTGTTTTAAGTTTGTTTTGGGTAGTTATAAGTTTTTCTACGAGTGTTTTAGGTTGTTTCAACTTTACTTATTTAATCCTACACTTGATAACTAGAAACGTAAAGACTCTCTTATTGTTTATATTAGGTATGTCAGTTTCTAGTAATATTATGTTAAGCCTAAAACATTATAGGTTTTGTCTATTTGATGCGTTTTAGGCTTGTTTTGTGTAATTATAATTACGTTTTAGGCTTCAAACTTGTATTTTCCCAATACGTTTTACTCTTTCAATCAAAAACTAGATTATTTTTAGAAAACTCTTGTGTGGTGTCTAATTACAATCACATGATTCGTGTTTTAGTGTGTTTTAGGCTTGTTTTAGGTTTACTTTCTTAAAGTTACGCTTATAATTGCAAACGTATAAACTCCTAGTCAAGCCAATTTGTAAAAATTGTATGTTGAGCCTATACCGTTTCAGGTTTTGTCAATTTGGTGCGTTTTAGGCAACATTTCCGGTTTGAAATCGGAATATCTTAGTAGATTTCGGTTTAAAATTTGCGTTTGAGTGTAGCAAATGAAGTTTAAGCTAAAACAATTAAACTTGTGTGTAAAGCAGTCAAACCGTCTCGTTTCTTCCCCGTCTAATAAATATCTTTCGTCGCAATCGATGGCATCAGCGGCAATAAATTCGTTGTTCGATAAGTAGGGTCTGAGTGGAGTAAATGGTTTTTGCGAAGTAAAGGGGTACTAAAGTTATATTTCTTGCTTGAGAAATTAACACAGTCATAGATCTCTTAGAGACAAAAACATTTGAACAGTGTATCAAGACTTGGTTGGATACGGAGAGTTACGCCCCATTTGCGATGCTTCTAAAAATGCTAAATATCTTCTTTGTTTTATTTTAATTCATGTTTTTCTTTTCTTCTCTCAACTGAAACGTCAAATTCAATACACCAACAACTGTGATGATAACAAAAAAATTTAATCGGACAAAATGGCAATTTTTTCAATTGTCGTTTGTCTTATCTGGTCGCCTTGGCGTGTATATGTTGCGACAGTTGTTTTCCCTCAGCCTCCCTCGATTTTCCCCATTAACAGTGTGCGACGTTCGGCGGCTTGATTTATTTTATTGCTTTTAGTAGCGTTAATGTTTATTTCGCTAAATTACAAGAAAGGGGTTTGCATATATTCCTCGAGTGCTGCACACACACAACGAGTTTTCTACTATCGTTATACAAAATACGATAAAATGAATAACACTATATACATTATCAACGATACAGAAAGAGACAAATTAACAAACGGAGAACAAATCGAAATAACTATACAACACATGTGACCAACTTCGAGCTGAATTCGAATACAGATAAAGAATCGCACCTCGAAACTCGCTGTTGCACTTATATACAGAGTGATTTTTGTTAGACTAAACCTGTTTTAGGCTGGTACAACCTCAAACCTAAAACTGTGCCTACGACAAAACCTGAAACCGTTTTAAACCGAGTATGTTTTAAAAATTTAAAAAGAAATGTATCTTAGTAGTAGTAAGTTTAACGATAAGAGTACTCAACCTAGTAAGTATTAATATCTAAATTTAGAAATTTTTTATCTTAAAATTGTTGTTAAAACTATTAAAATAAATTTTTTACTTTTATACATTCACAAACCTAAAACTGTTTTTAACATAAAACAAACTGTGAAATAAACCTAGAATTAACCTAGTTATGTTTTAACCTAAAACACAACAGATTTTACAAAACATAAAACTTAAAACACTTGTTTAAAATAAAGCCTAAAACAACCTTGCTTGGATTTTAACTTAAGACACTATAAATTTATCTTAAATTAACCTAAAACAGAGTAATTAACCTAAAAAACATAGACATAAAACTTAAAACACATGTTTTAATTCGATTGTAAATTAAACAGACATTAATTTACTTGATTAACCTAAAACCTCAGTTTAAAAATAAACCTAGAATTAGTTTAATAATGTTAACCTAATACAACACTATAAAAATCTTCGAATTTTAATTTAACATAAGCAAAAAACTTGTTAGTTTTTTTTAAGTATTTGTAAGTCAATTTGTAATAGTTTAATTTAAGCCTACAACGTTTCAGGTTTTGTCTAGTTGACGTGTTTTAGGCTTGTTTTGTGAAACTATAAGTACGTTTCAGGCTTCAAACTTTTGTTTTCTCAATATGTTTTTAAGCAAAACCTAATTATTTTTAGAAAGTTTTTGTGTGGTCTCTAATTACAACAACATGTTTTGGGTTTTAGTGTGTTTTAAGTTGTTTTAAGTTTTTCTAGGAGTGTTTTAGGTTGTTTCAAGTTTATTTATTTAAACCTACACTTAAAAACTGGAAACGTAAAGACTCTCTTATTTTTTATATTAGTAGTATTATAACCTATGCGTTTTAGGCTTGTTTTGTGTAATTATAAGTACGTTTCAGGCTTCAAACTTTTGTTTTCTCAAAACGTTTTACTTTTTCAATTAAATTCTAATTATTTTTAGAAAGCTTTCGTGTTGTTTCTAATTACAACAACATGTTTTGGGTCTTAGTGTATTTTAGGTTGTTTTAACTTTTTTTAAGAGTGTTTTAGGTTGTTTCAGGTTTACTTATTTAAAGTTACACTTGATAACTAGAAACGTAAACACTTTTTTATTTTTGAAATAAGTCAATTTGTAATAGTTTAATTTAAGCCTACAACGTTTCGGGTTTTGTCTAGTTGACGTGTTTTCGGCTTGTTTTGTGTAATTATAAGTACGTTTCAGGCTTCAAACTTTTGTTTTCTTATTATGTTTTTAACCAAAACCTGATTATTTTTAGAAAGCTTTTGTGTGGTCTCTAATTACAACAACATGTTTTAGGTTTTAGTGTGTTTTAGGTTGTTTTAAGTTTTTCTACGAGTGTTTTAGGTTGTTTCAAGTTTATTTATTTAATAAACAATAGCTAATGAGTAGTTGATAACGTTTTTACTTTTATACATTCACAAACCTAAAACTGTTTTTAACATAAAACAAACTGTGAAATAAACCTAGAATTAACCTAATTATGTTTCAACCTAAAACACAACAGATTTTACAAAACATAAAACTTAAAACACTTGTTTAAAATAAAGCCTAAAACAACCTTGCTTGGATTTTAACTTAAGACACTATAAATTTATCTTAAATTAACCTAAAACAGATTAATTAACCTAAAAAACATAAACATAAAACTTAAAACACATATTTTAATTCGATTCTAAATTAGACAGACATTAATTTACTTGATTAACCTAAAACCTCAAAAAAATAAACTTAGAATTAGCTTAATAATGTTAACCTAATACAACACTATAAAAATCTTCGAATTTTAATTTAACATAAGCAAAAAACTTGTTAGTTTTTTTTAAGTATTTGTAAGTCAATTTGTAATAGTTTAATTTAAGCCTACAACGTTTCAGGTTTTGTCTAGTTGACGTGTTTTAGGCTTGTTTTATGAAACTATAAGTACGTTTCAGGCTTCAAACTTTTGTTTTCTTAATATGTTTTAGTCTTGTAACCAAAACCTAGCTATTTTCAGAAAGATTCTCTGTGGTTTATAATTACAACAACATGTTATGAATTTTAGTGTGTTTTAGGTTGTTTTAAGCTTTTCTAGAAGGGTTTTAGGTTGTTTCAAGTTTACTTATTTAATCCTACACTTGATAACTAGAAAGTAAAAATGCTTTTATTTTTTATATTAAGTCAATTTGTAATAATTTAATGTTAAACCTACAACGTTTTAGGATTTGTCTAGTTGACATGTTTTAAGTTTGTTTTGGGTACCTAGTTATAAGTATGTTTTAGACTTCAAACTTTTGTTTTCTCAAAACGTTTTACTTTTTCAATTAAATTTTGATTATTTTCAGAAAGCTTTTGTGTTGTTTCTAATTACAACAACATGTTTTAGGTTTTAGTGTGTTTTAGGTTGTTTTAAGTTTTTCTACGAGTGTTTTAGGTTGTTTCAAGTTTATTTATTTAATAAACAATAGATAATAAGTAGTTGATAACGTGTTTACTTTTATACATTCACAAACCTAAAACTGTTTTTAACATAAAACAAACTGTGAAATAAACCTAGAATTAACCTAATTATGTTTCAACCTAAAACACAACAGATTTTACAAAACATAAAACTTAAAACACTTGTTTAAAATAAAGCCTAAAACAACCTTGCTTGGATTTTAACTTAAGACACTATAAATTTATCTTAAATTAACCTAAAACAGAGTAATAAATTAGTCTATATATTTAAAAAAAAACATAAACATAAAACTTAAAACACATGTTTTAATTCGATTCTAAATTAGACAGACATTAATTTACTTGATTAACCTAAAACCTCAAAAAAATAAACCTAGAATTAGCTTAATAATGTTAACCTAATACAACACTATAAAAATCTTCGAATTTTAATTTAACATAAGCAAAAAACTTGTTAGTTTTTTTTTAGTATTTGTAAGTCAATTAGTAATAGATTAATTTAAGCCTACAACGTTTCAGGTTTTGTCTAGTTGACGTGTTTTAGGCTTGTTTTATGAAACTATAAGTACGTTTCAGGCTTCAAACTTTTGTTTTCTTAATATGTTTTTAACCAAAACCTAATTATTTTTAGAAAGCTTTTGTATAGTCTCTAATTACAACAACATGTTTTAGGTTTTAGTGTGTTTTAGGTTGTTTTAAGTTTTTCTAGGAGTGTGTTTTAGGTTGTTTCAAGTTTACTTATTTAAACCTACACTTAAAAACTGGAAATGTAAAGACTCTCTTATTTTTTATATTAGGTATGTCAATTTCTAGTAATATTCTGTTAAGCCTAATACGTTATAGGTTTTGTCTATTTGATGCGTTTTAGGCTTGTTTTGTGAAACTATAAGTACGTTTCAAGCTTCAAACTTTTGTTTTCTTAATATGTTTTTAACCAAAACCTGATTATTTTTAGAAAGCTTTTGTGTGGTCTCTAATAAACAACATGTTTTGGGTTTTAGTGTGTTTTAGGTTGTTTTAAGTTTTCCTAGGAGTGTTTTAGGTTGTTTCAAGTTTACTTATTTAAACCTACACTTAACAACTGGAAACGTAAAGACTCTCTTATTTTTTATATTAGGTATGTCAATTTCTAGTATTATTATGTTAAGCCTAAAACGTTATAGGTTTTGTCTATTTGATGCGTTTTAGGTTTGTTTTGTGTAATTATAAGTACGTTTCAGGCTTCAAACTTTTGTTTTCTTAATATGTTTTACTTTTTTAAATAAAACCTGATTATTTTTAGAAAGCTTTTGTATAGTCTCTAATTACAACAACATGTTTTAGATTTTAGTGTGTTTTAGGTTGTTTTAAGTTTTTCTAAGAGTGTTTTAGGTTGTTTCAGGTTTACTTATTTAAAGCTACACCTGTTAACTGGAAACGTAAACACTTTTTTATTTTTGAAATAAGTCAATTTGTAATAGTTTAATTTAAGCCTACAACGTTTCAGGTTTTGTCTAGTTGACGTGTTTTAGGCTTGTTTTGTGAAACTATAAGTGCGTTTCAGGCTTCAAACTTTTGTTTTGTTAATATGTTTTACTTTTTTAAATAAAACCTGATTATTTTTAGAAAGCTTTTGTATAGTCTCTAATTACAACAACATGTTTTGATTTTAGTGTGTTTTAGGTTGTTTTAAGTTTTTCTAGGAGTGTTTTAGGTTGTTTCAAGTTTACTTATTTAATCCTACACTTAATAACTAGAAACGTAAGAACTCTTTTATTTTTTATATTAAGTCAATTTGTAATAATTTAATGTTAAGCCCATAACGTTTTAGAATTTGTCTAGTTGACGTGTTTTAAGTTTGTTTTGGGTACCTAATTAAAAAACGTTTTACTTTTTCAATCAAATTCTGATTATTTTCAGAAAGCTTTTGAGTTGTTTCTAATTACAACAACATGTTTTAGGTTTTAGTGTGTTTAAGGTTGTTTTAAATTCTTCTACGAGTGTTTTAGGTTGTTTCAAGTTTATTTATTTAATAAACAATAGATAATAAGTAGTTGATAACCTTTTTGACTTTTATACATTCACAAACCTAAAACTGTTTTTAACATAAAACAAACTGTGAAATAAACCTAGAATTAACCTAATTATGTTTCAACCTAAAACACAACAGATTTTACAAAACATAAAACATAAAACACTTGTTTAAAATAAAGCCTAGAACAACCTTATTTAAGTTTTAAAACCGAATTAAAACCAAAGACAGTCTAAACTAAAAAAAATTATTAGTTTTTTTAGTTTTAGGTTTAATTTTTGATTATTCTAAAATACTTGTTTTAAAAATCAACCTAAAATTCCTGTTGATATTTAACCTAGAATTAGCTTAATAGTGTTAACCTAAAGAGAGGTTTAAGCCTTCTAACGCTTCTATAAATTTTATAACGCTTTGAATTTGTCCACTTTATATATAAAAGCGGCAATTCCCACGGCCAAAAATCCGGAGTAAAAATAAGGATCACGTATCGGCCATAAAATTTTCGTCCGCTAGACAATGAACTTACACTTGTAATAACAATAATTCAAAATATCTGAGTCATTTCAGTCGTGTGAACAAACTTAAACTTTATTAGGATATCATTATTAAAACTGTTAATTAGAACGTCCTTTTCTCTGTTTTTTCAGCTTCTGTCTTGTTTCACAGCACTGTTTTCAATTCGAAATAAATGACTTTTGCCCGCATCTTCCCGCTTAATTACTGATTACTTCACTGGTCATAAGTTCGTTAAATCTAAATATCTAACCCTCGATAATAATTTATTTTTTTTTAAAAGCGACTACTGAACTCATTTAACAACCCTTTGTAGTACAGATTTTTGATTTTATCATCTTTTGTTGACTTTGTATACTCGAATTTTATTAGTCATATTGTTTGCTGCTTCCACTGCACTTAAATTCATTTCAATAATTAACTTAGAAAAAAAACACAAACAGAAACGATCGATAGTGCAGTTAGCGGCGCTCTTTTTACCAAATAAAATGGAATCAACATAATCCCAGTTTAGCAAAGTGGAGGAATTTTTTTTCTAAGATCGATCGAGATGCTTAGGTTGGTTTTAACGCTTTATTTTAATTAGACAACGGATTCTAATTAAATTCGTTTTAACCGATTTTGATACCAAATAAAAGATTTCAAAGTTTTATTACAGAATATTTAAGTGGCATTTAATGCCAGAAAACTTATTTCAAAAACCTAGATTCAGGTCTAGGTTAGTTTAATTACTTTACTATTTAATAAATTAGTTATTTTAATTAATTAATAAGTTTAAATTCGTGTTATAAAATTAATTTAATTAGTTAAGTATTTTATGTAACTTCATCTACTCTAAGAAGGTTAAATAAGCAGCTAAGTTCGGCTAAAAACCAATTTTAAAATGAAAATATATAAATAAGCGACTTTGGCGACAATTTATTAATCTTGACGTCGTAATTTAACTAATTTTAAAATTTACAAATGACCTATTAACATTGTTTTATTTAGTTTTACAAATTGGAAACATTAGTTTCCAATTAGTTTTACTAATTTTCGAAACTAAAAGCTGTGTTTTACTAATTTTAGAAACAGGAGGTACTATTCGTTTACTACATTTTGAAATAATAAAAATAAAGCTGTTTCTTTAAGTCTTGGAGACATCAGCGTCATTTTTTTTTAAATAGTAGCCGAAGACGAAAGTAATTTTACTAATTTTGTAAGTTAAAGAAAATATTTTTTATCAATTTTTTTTTAAAGAATAGAAACACAAGCGTCATTGTTAGAGTAATTGTAAAAGCCCGGGGCGAGCTTTCACTGATTTTAGAAGCGTAAAGCAACATTTTTTACAAATTTTTAAATTAATAAATCCAAAAAATAATATTGTAAATTGAAAGCAATATTTTACTAGTTTATATATTAATTAATAAGAAACTTTTCTTTCATTTTTAGAACCTAAGCAAAGTTCTTTCTGTCATTTCTTAGCTCAGTAAAGACACAGATAACATTGTTTTTGTAATTTCAACAGCTAGAAGAAATATTTTACTAATTTTAAAAGCCAAAAATATTTGTTACTAATGTTTAAATTAAAATAAAAGAACGACAATGATAATAGGAGCTGGAAACGACATTTTACTAATTTTAAAAGCTCTCTCTGTGTGTGCGTCTCTGCTAAATACAACAGCGGTTTTTTTCTAATATTGTTAAGTCAGAGGCTGTAATTTACTAATTTTAGAAATCAGACGCACTATTTTACTAATTTTATAAGACAAAAGTAACATTTATTAAATTGATAAAAACAATCTTACAATAAAGACAATTTTTACTAGTTTTTAAAACAAAATTTTTTTTATTTAAAAACCAGAAAGAACATTTTACTAATTTCTTAATCCAAGTTTTAATTTTAAATTGGTAAAGACAAATCTACTTTTTTACAGGTGCCCTAGTGGTGTATAAATATCGCTATTTTCTTAATACCAAAAAATTAGAAGAAGCAATTTTACTAACTTCAAAAACAAGCTAAATTATTTTTTATTAATTTTTAAATCAGTAAAGACAAAAACAACATTATTTTTAGTAATTTCAGAAGTTTACTGGATAATTTTTAGATTAGAAAAAAAAGCGAGTGATAATTAAAGCCGATGACGACATTTTTTAAATATTTTACTAGTTTTAAAGTTTGCAATTCTAATTTTACTAATTTTAGGAAGTCAGAGAGACAGAAAAAAGAACAATCTTAATAATGAATATAAGAAGTAGAAGCTATTTTTGTACATTTCTATTGTTCTTAGATTTTTAGATTAATAAATGCAATAATAAGTAGTTTTACTAGTTTTAAAGTTTGCAATTCTAATTTTACTAATTGTGGAAAGCGAGAGACAGTAAAAAAAAACAGAAAATTTAAGAAGAAGAATAGAAATACCGATATTTTTGTACATTTCTATTGTTCCTAGATGTTCACTTGTGACAAGACTTTTCTCTAATTTGTTATAATTTTGTTTATGTTAATTGCTTGGAATTTTCTCTCGATTTGCTCCGATTGCATGTTAGAGTTCCGTTTTTGGCATAGAGAAAGAAAGAAAAGAAATTGGGGAAAACGTTATTTATTCGTTGGGTATTTGCCGAGAGTGGTGTTTTCAATTATAAATATGTCGGAATGGACGTTTCAATTAAGAAAGTATTGCGTGTTTGGGATAAATCCGAGCGATTTTCCGAAAATTTACTATCATATGGAAGGAAGTGTGAAATAAAACCGACTTTGACGATCCATTGAAAAATCTTTTTAGGGGCAATGATTTGTGTACGTTTCGTGATCGGTATAGGGATTTTACTAGAGGCATTAATGAGTCGCTAGTAAAATCTAAAAACATTTCCAAATAATTTATACGATAGACCATGAATTATAGGCTTGCGTTTACTGTTTTAATTCGTTAAGTTGGTATCGGCGAAAGTCAGGCACAAATATAAATTAAAAGGGGAGATTTTAAACTAAATCATTAATATGTACGAATAGTTGTGTGTTGTATTTTTTTTCTTTTTCAATTTATTCGTTTTTGTTTAAATTCATATATTTAATTGAAACGAATTGCGAGCTATTTCATCAAATATTCAAATCGTCTTTTGATCTCAACCACTCTAACCACTCCATCGAGAAATTATTAAACCGATGTACAAAGTATTTCAAACGAGATCAGCAGACCAAATAATTACTGAACACTTTCGTCGCACAATTACGCCACGTTTTCATACCGATGCAATTGTTTAATCAGATGCACCAAAATAGACAAAAACACGAAAAATGCAACAAATCTAAGCGATTTTACTATTTTTTACACCAAAACTAACCCACCACCGTGTGGCTAAGCTTAAAAAACAGGTTTAACTGTCGTTTGCGTTGATTAACAGTTATGTCAAGTTGATCCATTCAATCTCGAGAGAATCGAAACTTGAACAGTCAAATTATGACAAATGCATTTTTTCAAAAATAGCTAAAATTTAAAAAAAATGATACGACTAGATTTAACAGTTTTTAAAACATTTTTTTTGACTCAAAAAGGTTGTTATTCTGGTAAAAAGGGTGTCTCTTTTACAGTGTTTTTACTGCCAACCAGTGTCTTCTGTGCAAACAAAATCGATCTGTTTGAGCAATTTATTATTTTTTTTTAAATTAAATATCAGACAAGAAACTTTAGGAGGGCCCTTTTCAGTGGTTTACTCTGTATATTATATATTTTATTGTATTTAGCAGAAAAGCACCCAAAAAGGAGCTTTATGTTTTATGATATAAAAGCTAATCAAAAAATTTACTTTTGATTTCTAGAATTGGTAAAGAAACAGTCTTTAGGCTTCTAAAAACTAAGAAAGTATAACATATTATCTTTCTAAAATTATAAGTCACAGACCTGACTTGATCTGACCTAACCTGACTTGGCTTGACTTCTAATTTAATTTTCTGTTGTTTAGAATTATAAAAACAATATTGTCTGTCTTTACTGAACTAAGAAATGACAGGAAATATTTTGTTTAAATTTTAAATCTAGTAAAATTACTTTTTTCTAATTTTAAAATTAGTAAACTGTTGTCTACGGATTTCAGCATTAGTAAAGAATGTCGCTGTTGTATTCAGCAGAAGCACAGTTAAAGAAAGATTTTTTTAAATTAGTAGATTGTCGCTTCCAGCTTTTATTATAGTAGTCTTTTTTTGATTATAATTGAAATATTAGTAACAAATATTTTTGGTTTTTAAAATTAGTTAAATTTATTTTCTAGCTGTCAAAATTACAAAAACAATGTCGTTTTTGTCTTTACTGAGCTAAGAAATGCCAAAAAATATTTTGTTTATGTTCTAAATTTAGAAAATTACTTTTTTTTAAATTTTAAAATTAGTAAACTGTTATCTCTGGATTTTTATATTAGTAAAGAATGTGGCTGTTGTATTCAGCAAAGGCGCACTCGAAAAGAGAGCTTTTAAAATTAGTAAAATGTCGTTTCCAGCACCTATTATTCCAGTCGCCTTTTTATTTAATTGAAAATATTAGTAACAAATATTTTTGGTTTTTAAACTTAGTAAACTGTTGTTTTAGGTTTCTAATATTAGTTATGAATGTTGCTATTGTATTCAGCAAAAACGTACTCGAAAAGAAAGCTTTTAAAATTAGTAAAATGTTTCCAGTTTCTAAAATTACAAAAACAATGTTGTCCTTGTTTTTATTAATTTACAAATTAATAAAAAAATTGGCTAGCTTTTAAAGACGGTAAAATTATCTTTCCTAACTTCAGAATTAGTAAATGTTTGCCTTCAGTTTCGAATAGTAGAAAAAAATAATTCTAGAGCGTACCCAAGAGAGTTACTAAAACCAACAGAACAACCAACACTTTCTCAGAAAGTACTTATGGCTTCTAATTTTTTACAAATGTTTCTCTGACTTTTATTGATTTAAAAATTAATAAATTTTATTGTCAAAATTATCTCTTCTAATTTTAAAATTAGTAAACTTCATAATAAAGCGATTTTCTGACTCCCAATATCGAAATCGTTTTTGTATTTATTGCTCTAAAAAACTTGTTAAAAACATCTTTGTTTTCTAAAATTAATAAACATCCCTCACCCCCTAAATCAGTTATTTTACTGCGCCACCAATTCTCCGCTTTATGGCACCCTCTAATAATAATTAAAAATCTGACTTATTATTATAACTGGAAGAATTCTCATAGAAACGAAAAGATATCGAACTGTTGAATACCTGAAATGGGTATTGGAATTCAGCATATAGTTGTAAATTGTCATAACTGTCGGATTCCCTCTGCCGCTTGGTAATAACCCCCTCTAAAACCATCCACTTAACAATAAGAAATCCTCCAGAAACCGAACGAACGCACATATTATATATTTATGATTTCTTTTTTTCGAAATTTACTATTTACCTCATCTACCTGCTTATAGGCCTCAGCTTTTGTTTATGTCATATTGCATTTCCTACACTGTTACAAAATATACAAACATTGTAAAACACTGTGTTTTTATACAGTGTAAACACAATCAAATTCGGATTAGAAACAACCCGAATTTGCGAAGATCTAAGAAAATTCAATATGAGTGAAATCAGGTCAGATTTGTGTCTGTTTCTCGTTTTTTTCGTGCTTTTTTCCAGTGTATCCAATAATGATATGATAATGAACACACCAATGGTTATTAATTCAGGAATGATGTTATTTCATGGATATAATGTCCGTTTTTATGATTGTTTATGTGCTACAGATGATTGGTTAGTATTGCTCGACTTGCCTTCGGAATATAATCCCTAATAATCGCTTAAATAAGATACACAATTAAACGATTCGACTTTCGTCTTTTTCTCTTCTTTTTTTTCGTCTCAGATATGAACTTATTGTTGTAATAAATTTATTAATGTGACTCGTTTCGAGCTCTTTCTTTCTGCTATCATCTCTCGAAATATCATTAAGATTATCGGTGATATGATGTAATGTGGAAATACGGCGATGTTTCCTTCCTATCGTCCCTTATAATTTCCACAGATGGGAAATAATGCTGATACCTTTGTGTTTAGGGCGGCTTTCACCAGACGCTATTACGAGCTTGGACTTTTTACGGCTTCTATTAAATCAATTCGGGATAAATATTGACCCCTCAACCCTCTAATAACAACATAAATCAATTAAGATAACAAAAAATATATAAATAAATCTAGAAATTTAGAAATTAATTTTAAGTTGAGATACTATCGGTATCAACCAATCACAGTCATGATTTTTTAAAATTTTGCTTAGAAACGAAGATACTACTGGTATTATCTCAACTTGAAATTAGCCCACAAGTCAACAACCTGGAAAATTTTTGTTTAAATTAACATTTGGAGCTTTTATTTTAGAAACTAAGAAACTAATCATAACATAAATTACAAAGAATTACAAAAATTACAATAAATTACAAGAATTTCCGTGAATAACAGAAATTACAATGAATTACAAGAATTATCTTAAGTTACCAAAGTTACAATAAAATTACAAAATTATTATGAATAACTGAAATTGCAATTAATTACAAAAATTACAGGAATTACCGGAATTATACAATTACCAGGAATTACAAGAATTAACATAAATTATTATTATTATTATTATTATTATTATTATTATTATTATTATTATTATTATTATTATTATTATTATTATTATTATTATTATTATTATTATTATTATTATTATTATTATTATTATTATTATTATTATTATTATTATTATTATTATTATTATTATTATTATTATTATTATTACTATTATTATTATTATAATTACACGATCGAGGAGAGGACGAATTCTGTGATGCCCGCGTGACATGATGGAGAGAGCTCATTGTAGCACTTAAAGGGAGTCTCTGAAGTGATTGTCTAAGTTACTTTAAAACTGTTTAGTGATATACTGTTAACTAGGTTACTTGATAAGGCATTCCAATCATTAAAAACTCGATTGGTTAGGAAAAATTGCCGTATTTTAGATGAATACTTTTCTTTTGCCAGTTTGTACTGATGGCCTCTTGTGCGATGGTCAGTATGAAATGAATATAAATGTCTAGCCGATGAGCTATCCTGAGTTAAGATTTTATAAATCGTAATTAGGACGCCTCTTTTACGACGGAAAGCTAACGAGGGAAGTTTCAATATTCGCAGACGTTCTTCATACGTAGGACGAGGGCGTCCAAATGGTAGACGTGTCATGCGACGCTGGACTTTCTCTAATAGATCTGTGTATTTTGCTAAGACGGGGCATCAGACAGAGCATATTCGAGAATAGGTCTAACGTATGACTTAAAAAGAGTAATTTTGTAGTCAGCTAGAGGAAATGCTTTAGTAAAGAGATAGCACAGTACGTTAGCTTTTTTACTACTTTTGCAACCTGATCTGACCAAGTAAGATCCGAAGTTATAGACACTCCTAAGTCATTATGGGAAGTGACATTATCTAACTGAGCACCATCAATGAAATAGTTTGTCAGAGGATTGTTTCGACCAAGATGCAGCACTACACATTTCTGAATGTTAAGAAGCATGAGCCATTTTTTACTGCATTTACTGACAGATTGAACATCTTTTGCCGATACTAGGTGGTTTTTAGAAATGTTGTAAATCTTACTATCATCAGCAAAGAAAGAGCAATCAGATACAATTACATTTCTGAGATCAGAGATGTAGATGATAAAATGAAGAGGATCTAAAACTGATCCTTGCGGGACTCTACTAAAGACTGGTTTAAAGTTGCTAAGAGAGTTGCCAACTTTAACACAAAAATGGCGTCCAGACAAACGCAGAAATCCAGCAACTGACCAACTAGACCATAGGAACGAAGTTTAAAAAGTAAATACTCTTTTGGAACACGATCAAATGCTTTAGCATAATCAAAATAAATAACAACTACTGCGTTGTTTGTATCCAATTGTTTGGTCAAATCGTTGAGACAGCACAACAAATTAGTGGTGACAGACCTGCCCTTAATGAACCCATGTTGTTTAATAGAAATAATGTTTTGCTTTAGTAGAAAACCTTTGATTGCGTCAGCTATTATACTCTCCATGATTTTTACCACTATGAAGGTTAGACTAATGGGTCAATAATTAGATGGATCAAATTTGTTGCCTTTCTTATAAATAGGTTTTACTATTGCTAGCCGCCAGTCTGAAGGAAGAACGCCAGTCTCAAATGATTTTTTCATTAAAATTGTCAGTGACAACATTTCTGCTGATTTTTTTAAAATGATGACTGAGACTTGATCCGGACCGGGAGAAGTTAGGTCTTTTAACTTGGAAATTTTGTCTTGCACAAGCCCTTTGGTGAAATAAACAACATTTAGCATGTCTGACGAATTGGAAATTGACAAACTGGGCGTCGGGGGTAGTTGTGAGTCACTCAAATATTGTTTATAAACCTTTATAAACCTAATTACCTAAAACTTTAAGTTAAACCTAGCCAAGTGTAAAGAACAAATCTCAACTTATATGTAAAAAAAATTAAAAAATAAGTGACACTTACTTTGCTTACAAATCAAACATTAAATTACCTTAGGCTTAAACTTAGGCTTACATAAATAGTTATTAAACATACTATACACTTAAATTATCAAACCTAGACAATATTTTATTATAAACCTTAACAATAAATTAAGAAACTAAAGATTAGAAACAGTTATTTTTTTAGACTTTGACAACAGAGCAATGTCAATCACGTAATTTAAGATGGCTGCCTGGGGACTTAAATAACTGTGTTTTTATAAATTTTTAAGCATTATAGCTTTATTCGTTATGTGTTTTGAGTATTTTAAGATTAATAAGAGACGTGTGCTTAATTTGTAAATTGTAATTAATAAACACTGGTGTTTTTCTATAACAAGCTTTATTCTGTTGTTAATTGTTTATTTAAGCATCTCATTTTTTCTCAGTGTTAGAAATAGTTTTTAAGGCAATTTTAAGCAAATTTAATAAAGATTTTTTTTGAATGAGAACTAATAGTGACATTGACGTCATATGAAAGAAAAAATACTTAAACTTGCGTATTTAGCTTATTTTGCTTTTTCTAGTAGAATTATTTAAATTTACTGTCACTACTTGTTTCGAAATATAAATTTTTCAGAAAAACGTGTAATTCTCGCTTCTTGGAAGTGCAATAAATCCTAAATTAAAACTGTTATGATTAAGACTAGTTCATGAGCATGGGAAAATATTTAATGGGCATTATTGCAGTTGTTGTACAAGTCGTTTGTGACAATTTTGATGTCGTTTATTAATAAAGAAAGTGTTCGACCGGTTCTTATCAAAAAAATCTAAAATTTCGTCCGATTCTTTGAATTGGTGTTTGAGGTCAGTTGTTGGTCAAAAATCGTGAGAAATGATAATTTTCTCAGTGCAATGGTATAATATATCATTTCGAAATTTTTGAAAAAACTGTCTTCCCACAGATTCGTCAGATAAAGAGACAATATATAATCGCATATAGCGGAACAGCAACTTCCTTCGGATGGTAAAAAAATCGTACTCAATTGCTCTGACATCACACCCATTAAACACGACGAAGAGAGAATAAAAAACGATTTCAACGTTATAAAATCACACTTTTTAGATAGTTTCTTTGATAATACTAGTTTGTAAGTGCGCCATACGTGAAGAGAGGTGTACGGTCTATAATTCTATGGCGTTGTTTTTACGCCTGCATGACCATAGCGAACTTGAACAATAATAAATATGATTATAATGACATTCGGAGGTGCTCGCCCATGAAATAATCAACTGCTTTTTACGCTAAAACCAAACCAAAAATTTTCAAAAGACTGGAGTTTTGAAACTGAAGCTGAGAGCGCAATTTACAAAATTTGTAGATAATTATTTACTCCACTTTTAAAATTATTGAAAGCTTCTGATTTCTAGAATTTACACATAAAGATTTCTCGTGTACAAAAGCAAACAAAATTTTTTATAAATTCTCTTGCTCTTATTGAATTTTTTAAATTTTGTTATTAGATTTGAGAATTAACAAAGATTTTTAAAAAAAATTTTTTCAAAATCAAGCTTCTGTTTGCTTAAATTAGAAAATTTTTTTAGAAGTTAATACATAGAAATTTCTTGTATACATGAAGAAGGATTTCTCATAAATTTTCTTGCTTTTACATAGATTTCCTATTTTTTAAAATTAGATTTAAGGATTCTTAGAAAATCAACATTATCCAGACTTCATGCTTACTACAACGAATTGAAACCAAAATTCGTGAACATGTAAGAACAATAGAAATGTACAAAAATCTCTTTTGTATTTTAATGTACATTGCTTACACCCTGTATATTTAAAACAACACAAAACATATCAATCAACGCATAAAACCCATTTTCAATCAGTCAGTAACAACAAAACCTCACAAATCACCGTTTTTCTCTCATTTCATTTCAGTATGATCCATCAATCTCGGTCGAATGTATTCATTGACGTTAACAAAGCGTAGAATACTGAAAAACAATCAATGGTCGGAGTCCAATAGCCGTGAACAATAGACGATTAATCTGTAAAACACACTAAATGAATGACAACCGACATCAGAAAACACGATTTCATCCCTCTATCGACAAATCGTAAAAAGTCGGACGGAAGCACCACTGAAATACCCCATTTTCCAATAAACTGATATCAATAGCTACCTGTTGATTCGAAAGAGGGTTGTTTGACGAGATTTATTTCACCCTGATTTTTAAAAAACACGTGACAAGCAAGTGTCTAAGCAATAATTACACTAAAACGAATTTTTTTTATACAAGAGCACGATTTGCAGCTCGAGGCGTAGACGAAAACAAAATTAAAACAAAAAAAGTTTTAGAAGAATAAGTAAACGAGAATCAGAAAAAAAATAAGAATTAAATAAGAAGGTAAATCGATGATTAAAAAGATAAAAAATTAAAATTACCTTGCTTAAAAAAGAGCAAGAAGAATTATGAAAAAAACTACGTTTAGAAGAATGAGATAAAGAGAAATTTTACAAGACTTGTACTTGTAGAACTTAATAACAGCGTTTATAAACAAACAAAGTTATAGAAGAACTCGAAAATAAAGATAAGAAGAAAAACAGGTAAAAGAAGATAAAGAATATGAAGATTCTGAAAGAAACTGCGTTTAGAAGAATGAGGATTAAAAGAAATTCTACAAGACTTGATAATAGAAAAAGTTGGATTTTAGAAAAACCAAAAATAATATAGTTTCAGTTGAAGAAAGTCAAAATTTTTATCATTTGTGTGTGTAATTTCAGATCAGTCTATATAAGCAAAAATTTTAGTTTCTTAGCTGATTAATCTTTGGTCACGTTTCGTCCATCATCTCCCATTATCAATCACATGTCATCCCTTTGAGTCGACCTGTCCCTCATCCCTTCAATAGAATTTGCGATTTAGAAATTGTTCGATGTCTTTGCTTGGTGATTAGTCAGCGGCCTTATTGTAATAGGTTGGACTGTCACCAGTCCAGTGATATATGAATCGAATCATATATCAAACAATATTCAGCTAATTCGACCGTTGGAATTCCTCTGTGAGTGTCTTTCTGCGACAGTCTCTCTGGATGTGTATCATAAAGGATTTGATGTGTTTTGCCGAGGAAAGCAGAGACGAGGGTGAGAGGAGAGAAAGTGTGATGGTGGTGGTGGGTGGACACTAGCTAACACAATACATTCGACCGGTGATGGATTTTCGGTTTTTGTCTTATACATGTGCGAGGGGATAATTTATTAAATTACGAAAGGAGGGTGCAGTGACGAAATTCTCTAAGTCGGGATAGATGCTCTCATAATAGAGAGAGAAAAACAAAAATTGGGGCACTCGGGAATTTTCTACTGTCTTTTTGTAGGCTTCTTAGTTTTATTGATTGGTATTAATGATCTTTAGTCTTCTACAACACAACAGCAAGTCTTAAATAATCTGAAAACAACTCTTAGAAGAAGGAAATGAAGAAGAAAAAAAAGAAGAAGAACACTGGATGCTTTCAAAACAGAAAGAAAAAAAAATTGAGACGTTCAAAGTTCTTTTAGTGTTGTTTGTTAGTTTCTTGATTTTATTGATTCGTATTAATGATTTTTGTCTTCTACAACTTCAGTGATTCTTAAGTAATCTGAAAACAACTTTTAGAAGAAGAAGAACAATAAAAAATGCTACAAAAAGACTTGTAAAACTACAAGTAGAAAGGAAAAGAAGAATTAAGGAAAATTCGATAATTTACAAAATGTTTTTAATAGAGACGTTCTAGAAGTAGGTAACAAGCAAATTGAAAGTAAAGATTTTGGAAGATATTACACATAATTAAGATAACGGTCAAACAAAAATTTTTTAGAAGAAAGTTTTGGAAATACTTGAAAACAACGACTAGAAAAGAAAATGTATTTAATAGAAACGTTTTAGAAGTTACAAAACAAAAGAATTGAAGAATTTAGAAGATAAGCAGCAGACATTATTAAATCAACGCTTTTAAAATAATGTTTTAAAAGAACTTCAAAAGAGAACTTTAAACAAGTAATATTTTAAAGAAAGTTTTGGAAGAACTTAAAAAGTAAGATTAGAAGAAAAGATGTATTTAATAAAGACGTTCTAGAAGTAACAAAACATTATTAAAACAAGAAAATGCTTCTAAAATAATTATGAGAAGATTTAAATGGAGAGTAAACTCTAGAAAGAAAAAACAAAGATTAAAGAATTTTTAAAACGCTTTAGAAGTAAGGAAAAAAATTAGAAGTGAAAATTTTAGAAGATATGCAGCAGACATTAAAATATATTAGAGTAAATTTTAGAAAAACAAAAAAATGTTCGAATTGAACGAAAAAAAAAAGGTTTTAGATGAACAAGGAAACGACAAATAGAAGGGAAAGAAAAATTTAGAAAAACGTCGGGGAAGGCAGAAATAGTTTAGTAAAAAACATTTAAAAAAAAATGGATTCCAGAATATATGTAGTAGATATAATTAAAAAAATATATTGGAATAATTATGAGAAGTTAGACAGCAAATTTTTTTGTCTATCTTTTAAGTCTATAAAGAATAGACAGGAGAAAAAAGAGAAACACAAGTAGAATTACACAAAAAAAACTAACGTTTAAAGAAACAAAAATAAAAATTTATATTATAAAACAAAAAAATTTAACTGAGAATAAAAAAATAACTAAAAAAAAATAGAATAAAGGCTGATTTTAGAAGAATAACACATTATAGACAAAGAACTTGAAAACAACGTTTAACAAATTTTAAGAAACAAAAATTAAAGAATAAAGAAAAATTTAAAAATTACTAAAAGAAAAAAATAATAAAAAAGATGTTAGAAAACAAATAACATTCTAAAAAAAGTTGATAAAAATAAAAATGAAGAAAAATTTTACTAGACAAAAAATTTAAGACAAAAAAAAACAATTTAAAGGATAAAAACTGGAACAATTATAGAGCAATGATAAATTCTTAAAGAATAGAAAATTGTTCAAAAAACCTAAAAAACAACACTTAAAAAATAATTAATTAAAGAAAAAAAGGAGAATTAACAAAGCTTTAAAAGAACGTAAAAAGCAACAACTAGAAAAAATCATAACGATTTTAAAAAACAAAAAAAGTAGATTAAAAATATATATATATTTATAAAATAGAGAAAACAAAGACATTTTAAAAAATAAAAAAATATTTTTAACAAACCTGAAAACATCTTAAAAAGAAACAAGATGCTTAAGAAGAATTTAAAAAACGAAAATTACAAGAAATTTCGATAATTTCTAGTTCTAGAAATTAAAAAAAAATTTCGGAAAAAATAAAGAAAAGTAAATTAAAAAAAAGTAAGAAATTGTAAACAACAAGACAAATTACTGTATTTAAATCATTGCCATCGTTACAATGACTGAATCTTCCAAATTTTGACAATTAAACTTTTAGTCATTTTCTTAACCGCTACGAAGGCTTCTTGATTTATGGGACCCTCAGCAAGACCGTTTCTAAATCTACTTGTGAACATTCTTCTGTAACTTCAAGTAGTTTTAACAACTAACTAAGCTAGTTAACTAAACTGTCTGAAAATTTTCGTAAATAATTAGATTTTTTTCAGGTTGGTGTGACTGGTGTCTCCCTGTAGTTCCCTTGAACTCATTGATTCGCAATATTAATTTAGAGTCTTGTTAAATCGCGACAGTGATTCTTGTTTTAGAAGTAAACGCTTCTAAAATAATTCTGAGATGTAGATTGAGAGCAGATTTTAGAAAAACAAAAAATGTTTTAAAAGAGTTTTTTAAAAAATGTTTTACAAGAAGTTGAAAACAACGACTAGAAGAGAAGGTGTATTTAATAGAGACGTTCTAGAAGTAACAAGAATTAAAATTAAATTCTATAAGATGTACCAGTAGGCATTGTTAACACAACGCCATTAAAATAATTGTAAAAAAATGTAGAGTAAGAGCAGAAAAATAAACAAGAGATTTTAAAAAAAATGTTTTAGAAGAAATTGAAAACAATGACTAGAAAAAAAGATGTATTTAATAAATGCGTTCTAGAAGTTACAAAAATTAAAATTGAAGATCATAGAAGATGTGCAGTAGATATTATTAGTACAACGCTACTAAAATAACTTTGAAAAGAAGTAGATTGAGAGCAGATTCTAGAAAGACAAAAAATGTTCTAAAAAATTAAAGTAAAATTAAACAAAAAATTTTTAAAATAATGTTTTAGAAAATGTTGAAAACGACGACTAGAAGAAAAGATGTATTCAAAACAAACGTTCTGGAAGTAACAAGAATTAAAATTGAAGATTCTAGAAGACGTACAGTAGACATTATTAATACAACCCTACCAAAATAATTGAGAGAAGATGTAGATTGAGAGCAGTTTCTATAAAGACAAAAAATGAGTCTTTAATTTTTTAAAAATGATTAAAAGAATTTAAAAAATAATATAATATTAAAAAAAATAACAAAGCTTTAAAAGAACGTGAAAAGCAAGAACTAGAAAAAACCAAAAAGTTAAAAAAAAAAACAAAAAACAGATCTATAAAAATTTTAAAAAAATTGTAAATAACCTAAAAAACTACTTTTAGAAGAAATTGATAACTAAAAGAGCAAGAAAAAGTAAAAATGGTAATTAGAAACAAAAGTAACAAGAAAACGCAGATAGAAAAATTGGAAAAAATAAAATCCTTCTAGAAAAGAAAAGTTTAGTTTACATGATAATTTCTAGTTCTAGAAATTTGAAAAATTTTTTTTAGAAAATCTGGGAAAAAGATAAAAAGAAGTAATTAAAAAAAATTGTAAACAACAAGACAAATTGCTGTATTTGTATCATTCTCATCGTTACAATGATTAAATCTTCCAAATGTTGACAATCAAACTTCTAGTTATTTTCTTAACAGCTAAGGGGGTCTTTTAATCTATGGGGCCCTGAGCTACAAACCCATAAAAGCCGTTTCTAAATCTACTTCTGAATATGGTCTTTTGAGCCTATTATTTATTTAAACATTGTTTAATAACTAGCTAAGCTAGTTAACCGTCTGGAATTTTTTATAAATAATTATTTTTTTATTAGGTTGTGTGACTGGTGTCCCCTTGTAGTTCCCTTGAGCTCATTGATTCGTAATAATAATTTCTAGTCTTGTTAAAACGCGACAGTGATTCTTGTAGTAACAGGTAGCAACTTCCGCCCAATTGTTGTGTGTATTTCAGTGCTGCCAACCGTCACTCATTTGGTCAATTAATAGCAATTCCGGGTCAGCAATTCACCTGTAACCCAACCAAAAAAATTTCGAAAAATAAAATCTTGAAGATTGTTTTGTTGAGATCAAAGATGTGTGCCGCCACCGCTTGTGCCGCCCCCGTCAAACACACATTTTGAGTGACTTTTAGTTGCCCTAGAGGAATTATACATTGTAGTAGCCAAAGCATAGCCGCAATACGCCACTCTCTAAAGCAAAACTTAATTTAACTAACCCCCTCCAGTGGACCAGTTGAATGGTTGTTGTGGTAGTGGTGGCGGTCAAGGGTCGGGGGCGGTTGGGCCGCTGTTTGAACAATTAAATTATTTATGCTTTTGGTCAACCGGTACCTATACGGAACATAATAGAAAACAAACTTAATTACATACGTTTGCCAGTTAAGAACAAGCCTACTGTGCGAATGATGTTGAATTAGCAATTGTGAAACATTCAATTTATGAATTATTACTAGAGGGCGCTCTCGGCGCTCGCTCTCTGCATTTCTACGGCTCGCTTCTACGTTTCGTAAAATTTATATTAGATTTGCGAATTTACCTACTAACTTGATTTGGACGAAAAGCAAGGCTTGAGCCACACGCACACTTTCAAAATACTCTACTAAACGGGGTAAGGGACTTCCGGTTTTAATTATTGCGCATTATTTCCGGGGGAAATGCGCGTTCTTCGACGGACTATTTACCAAAGCCCCGAGGACCTAAGAAAAACACATTGTTTGCTCAACCACAACGCTGCTTTTTACCTGTTTACGCTAATTTACCGGAAAATTCCTAAAACAACAAACATGAAAAATCAACAAAAAATATCCACAATTTTAAACAAAATCAAAAATTATCGTCTTTACTAGTTTTATCTTTTATTCTTATTCCATTCAATTCTTTTCTGTTTCTTTTCTGATTTTGTCAATATTTTTTATTTCTTTGGTGTTTTACGTCCATTATTTATCTAGTTAAAAAAATTTTTTACGGGGAAGTGGACAAGGCAGATAACCTATTTTATATAACCGACGTTTCGAATCTTTATTAGATTCTTAATCAAGAAGAGATTCGAAACGTCGGTTATATAAAATAGGTTATCTGCCTTGTCCACTACCCCGTAAAAAAAATTTTAAATATTTTTTTTGTTAGTTTTCTTATTTATTTATTTTTTTCTCTAACTACTGTCATTACCACTTTTGTTTTTATTTCATTCACACATTCCTTTTTATTTAGAAAATTTGTCTTTATTTTATAAAAAAATATTTGATAAAGAAAGCTAATTTTTTCTTTTCATGTTATCGATTTCTTTCTGTTTCTTTTATAATTTTGTCAATTTTTATTCTTGTTTTTTTTTACTTTTTTATTCTGTAACTGCTTTTTACTTGTTTATGCTAATTTATCAAAAAATGCTGTGTGTAACAATAACTAAAAAAATCAACAAAAAATACTGACATTTTTAAACAAAATTAAAAATTATTATCTATACTAGTTTTATTTTTCATTCCCAAATGATTCTATTTTTCTGTGATTTTGTCGATATTTTGTTTTTAGTTTATTTATTTATATATTTTTTTTACTTTCTTTGCCACTTCTGTTCTTATTTATAAAAACATTTTTTCTAAAAAATTTGTCTAGAAACAGACAAATCAAAACACTTAAATCAATGATTATAATTTTTTTCTTATTGTTTCGCTGTAAAATTCAAATATAACCTCTCTAAACTACTCTTTTATGACTCTCTACTACAACAAATATCTACTTTTAAATGACTAAACCAATTTATAAATACTGAAGTCGCGAGAATACTTGATGAAGTAAGCTCATTTGTGTCCTTACGTTATTAAATTTCTTTCTGTTTTTTTTTCTAATTTTGTCGATTGTTGTTTTTAGTTTTCTTTTTTAGTTTTGATACTTTAACTAGTTAGTTTCTTTGCCAATTTTGATATTTTAATTAAAAAAAAGTTGTCTTTATTACAGTAAATAATAAAATATATTGTGTGTTTATAAAAAAATGGGGTGTGTTACATTATAAGACAGATATCAAAACACATTAATCAATAATTATGGAATTTTTCTGATTGATTTATTAAAGATCGGAAAAAAAACTTTCTAAATTATTATTTATTTCTTTGTGACTCTCTATTACAATAAATAATTACGTCAATAAAATTTTTAAATATTAAAGTTGCGAGAACATTTGATAGAGAAAACTTGGAAAAATTTTAAAATTGTTGTTTAATTTCTATAGACTCAATATCAATAGAGTCACTATTATTACCGCTTTATCTATTTTTTTAACACAGTAATAAATAGTAATAAATCTGTCTTGTCAAAGGATTGTTTAACAGAAAAATAAAGTTGCTTGAGTAGATTCACTGTGTTTATATCTTTCTCTGACAAAATTTTGTAATTGCTACGTTTTTCAAGCGACGCCACGGGTCGCCGCCATCTTAATTATCTAAAATTTTGTTTATTTTGGTTTTAACAGTTTGTTATTTTAGCAAATCTTGTGACAAAGTCATAATATACAAGATGTTAACGTAATTTATCAAATACAGAGTGATCTGTAAAAAAGTTAACCGGCTTTCGGGTTTAAGCTTGTCAGACTGTGCTAGAAATTGTATTGTTGATGTTATTTATTTTGTGATATCTTTACTCAATCAATAATCAATAAAAATATAAAATTGGAGTCTTAAATAGTCTCTTTGTGTGACAGTTTTCAACCCCAAATATTTGTTTTTTGTCTTTTTTGTAATAACTTAATCAATCAATCATTAAAAATATAAAATTGGGTGTTGAACAGCCCCTTCTGTGACACTTTTTATCCCTAAATATTTGTTTTTCAGTCTTTTTTTTGTTTGTGGTCAATTCGTTTAAAATTGAATTTGTAAAACCCCAAACATGCCGATTCAATTGTCGATAAAATCCCCGGAATAAAAACCCCTCAAATGTCCTTAGGCATCTAAATTGATCCTTTCACTTCTGGTATAAAATCACGATAAAAACCCCTTGTTATTGGTCATTGAACATTGGAGCGTTGGATAAAGTAACAATATCCCAGAACATACCCCAAACTACCCTTCGGGACAGTAAAAACAACCCTCGTTTGTGGCCGTATAAAAATCATCCGATAAAAGGTTAAACGGTGTAAAAAGGACGAATTTGTCCAGCTAGGATTCGAGGAATATTTTTTTTAAGAGGGTTGTTATGAAAAATGAATATTGGGGGAATTTGTGATTTGGTCAAGTTAAGACAGCACCAGTCAGTGACAAATCTATCCCTTTCAACCCTTCCGGTAGGGCTCCCTTAAACTCACCCCCATAGATCCGACCACTGAACCGATGTTGCTGCTTGGATGTCACGATATGACAGGACGCGCACACTGAATACAAATAACCATAAATTAAAGGACTTGAGAGGGATTTCACTGAAATTAAAGAATATTGACTTCAGACACAATTTCTAATAGATATTATACCACAATTTTGAGTGAGCGGTTTATCGCAACGACTTGACAGCGATCGTAGTTATTACTGTGTAATTATCGAGTTATTTATTTAAGAAAAACTTTTTTATTTACTAAAAACAGTTTTAAATATCCCTAATTACATGACTGTCAGAGAAAAAAATCCCCCTTTTAATAATTTGAAGACGTTATATCAAAATTCGAATTGCAATGTAAATCAGACAATGATCTGTTTCCGGCGGAAACAATAAGATATAGCCTGTCATTACCAACGAACTCTTCTTCCTATCCCATTGAAGCTTGAAGAGGCACAGTCTATGACAATTTTTATCAAATCGTTGTATCTTTCTACAAGACTTCCTTTTCTAATTATTTTTGTCGAGTGTTTATACCCCTGCTTTCCTTTTATCGAACCAAAAAGGATCAAAGCATAACTGCAAAGTGTTTAATCCGTAATTTCGGCAGTTAATAACAATAATCGTGGGTTAAATATTAATTTTTCACATAGTTTCAGCCGCGGCAAACTCCTTTGAGGCCTTTGATCCTGGGCCACGTGCAGGATTCATACAGGAACAACCCTCAGGTATTGGAAATAGTTGATGAATTCCTTAAATTTTACGAAATTTTTTTGATTGATGAGAGATTAGAGTTGTCAAGTTTACAATATTGAAATTAAGGACTACACAAATCAATTTTTTTAAAAAACAGGCATTAAAATTGCTTTTTACAGACGGTGCTACTACTAATTGACGAGACAAATTACTCAAAAATTATTGGTAGATGTAGTAGGGCCGATAATTCGCCGACTAGTAGGTCATTTTTCAAGCAAAATGACCGACATGTCGACCAAAAAGTCACTACTTATTTTTAATACAGCTGATTGTTCTCTTATTAAATCAGTGCAAAACAAAAGAAAAATCGATAAATTTGTAAAATAAAAAATTCTAGCAAGAAGTGTCCTACGTTAAGTCATCGTCACTATAACATTAAACCACATTTGAGTCTTTAATAAATAAAAAATACTATAGTAAATGATTCCTAACTCAAATCTTCAAAAAAACCGAGTTAGTGAAGTTCGACTGTATTAGATAAATCTCTTAAAGGATTAGGATACTTTAGTCCTGAAGTATAATTTAAAAAAAATTCTGATTTTTGGAACTAAAAATAGTCTTTCAGTCTCTTTCAGTAAAGACTAAAGTATTAATTTTAGTCCCAAAAGTGCAAAGTGCTATACTAAATATAAAAAACACTGCATAAAGTGCATTATTTAATCCTAGTAATAAAGTGCCTGAAGAGCCTTAGCGCTCTAATCACTTGAAGGATTAAGACAATTTAGTCCTTAAGTAAATAGTCCTTTGTAAACTTTCAGCAAATAAAAAAAATATTTAATACTCAGATTTGTCTACATTCTTAATCTTCCAAAAAAATTTAAAAATTACTTTACGACTTCTGGGACTAAAAGTGATTTTATAGCCTTTTTCAGTAAGGACTAGAGTAACAATTTTAGTCCCAAAATTGCAAAAGATATTTGTTATTCAGATTTGCCGACATTTTTAATCCTCCAAAAAATTCTAAATGTCACTTAAAGTTTTTGGGACTAAAAGTGATTTATTAGTTTTCTTCAACAGTAAGTAAGTTCAGTAAGGACTAAAGTAACAAAATTTAGTCCCAAAATTGTTTATTATATCAAGAGTCATAAATTAAAATGTATTGTTTAATCTCGGAATTAAAAAGCTTTAAAAGCTTCCGTTACTTGAAGGACTAACATGCTTTAGTCCTGCTATATTTAAACTTTTAACAAACAAAAAAAGTGTTTTTTTATATGAACATGATTACATTTTTATTGCCAATTTTTTTTTGATCTAAAAGCTGTACTTTTGTCTCTCTCGTAAGAACTAAAGTACTAATTTTAGTCTTTAAAGTGCATTATTTAATCCTGGGATTAAAGTGCTCGAAGAGCCTAAAACCGTAAGCTTGCGACACATAAAAAATTAAGATTCATTTTAAATGTCACTTTAAGGCTTTTGGAACTAAAAGTGGGACTTTAGTATCTTTCAGTAGAGACTAAACTATGAAATTTAGTCCCGGAAATTTCGGAAATGCAAAATATTATATTATTTTATATCAAAAGACATCATTTGAAGTGCATAATTTAATCCCGAGAGTGAAGTGCCCCAAGGACTTAGAAGCTTCTATAATTTAAAGGATTAACGCACTTTAGTCCTGTAGTAAATACTATTTTAAATTTCCAATAAATAAAAAAATAGATATGTTTATATTCTAAATCACTAAAAATTTTAAATGGCATTTTAAGTCTTTTAGGACTAAAAATAGTACTTTAGTTTCTCTTAGTAGGAACTAAAGTATTAAATTTAATCCCAAAAGTAAAAAAATAGTATATGATATATCAAATGACATTTTTTTAAAGTGCATTATTTAATCCCAAAAAATAAAGTGCCTGAAGAGCCTTAGAACTCCAATCACTTGAAGAATTAAGACAATTTAGTCCTTAAGTATAGACGCTATTTGTAAACTTTCAGCAAATAAAAAAAATATTTAATACTCAGATTTTTCTACATTCTTAATCTTCCAAAAAAATTTAAAAATTATTTTACGGTTTCTGGGACTAAAAGTGATTTTATAGCCTTTTTCAGTAAGGACTAGAGTAACAATTTTAGTCCCAAAATTGCAAAAGATATTTGTTATTCAGATTTGCCGACATTTTTAATCCTCCAAAAAATTCTAAATGTCACTGTAAAGTTTTTGGGACTAAAAGTGATTTATTAGTTTTCTTCAACAGTAAGTAAGTTCAGTAAGGACTAAAGTAACAAAATTTAGTCCCAAAATTGTTTATTATATCAAGAGTCATAAATTAAAATGTATTATTTAATCTCGGAATTAAAAAGCTTTAAAAGCTTCCGTTACTTGAAGGATTAACATGCTTTAGTCCTGCTACATTTAAACTTTTGACAAACAAAGAAAGTGTTTTTTTATATGAACATGACTACATTTTTATTCCCAATTTTCTTTTTTTGATCTAAAAGCTGTACTTTTGTCTCTCTCGTAAGAACTAAAGTACTAATTTTAGTCTTTAAAGTGCATTATTTAATCCTGGGATTAAAGTGTTCGAAGAGCCTAAAACCGTAAGCTTGCGACACATAAAAAATTAAGATTCACTTTAAATGTCACTTTAAGGCTTTTGGAACTAAAAGTGGGACTTTAGTCTCTCTCGGTAGAGACTAAACTATGAAATTTAGTCCCGGAAATTTCGGAAATGCAAAATATTCTATTATTTTATATCAAAAGACATCATTTGAAGTGCATAATTTAACCCCGAGAGTGAAGTGCCCCAAGGACTTAGAAGCTTCTATAATTTAAAGGATTAACGCACTTTAGTCCTGTAGTAAATACTATTTTAAATTTCCAATAAATAAAAAAATAGATATGTTTATATTCTAAATCACTAAAAATTTTAAATGGCATTCTAAGTCTTTTAGGACTAAAAATAGTACTTTAGTCGCTCTTAGTAGAAACTAAAGTATTAAATTTAATCCCAAAAGTAAAAAAATAGTATATGATATATCAAATGACATTTTTTAAAGTGCATTATTTAATCCCAAAAAATAAAGAGCCTGAAGAGCCTTAGCGCTCTAATCACTTGAAGAATTAAGACAATTTAGTCCTTAAGTATAGACGCTATTTGTAAACTTTCAGCAAATAAAAAAAATATTTAATAGTCAGATTTGTCTACATTCTTAATCTTCCAAAAAAATTTAAAAATTACTTTACGACTTCTGGGACTAAAAGTGATTTTATAGCCTTTTTCAGTAAGGACTAGAGTAACAATTTTAGTCCCAAAATTGCAAAAGATATTTGTTATTCAGATTAGTCGACATTTTTAATCCTCCAAAAAATTCTAAATGTCACTTAAAGTTTTTGGGACTAAAAGTGATTTATTAGTTTTCTTCAACAGTAAGTAAGTGCAGTAAGGACTAAAGTAACAAAATTTAGTCCCAAAATTGTTTATTATATCAAGAGTCATAAATTAAAATGTATTATTTAATCTCGGAATTAAAAAGCTTTAAAAGCTTCCGTTACTTGAAGGATTAACATGCCTTAGTCCTGCTATATTTAAACTTTTAACAAACAAAAAAAGTGTTTTTTATATGAACATGACTACATTTTTATTGCCAATTTTTTTTTGATCTAAAAGCTGTACTTTTGTCTTTCTCGTAAGAACTAAAGTACTAATTTTAGTCTTTAAAGTGCATTATTTAATCCTGGGATTAAAGTGTTCGAAGAGCCTAAAACCGTAAGCTTGCGACACATAAAAAATTAAGATTCACTTTAAATGTCACTTTAAGGTTTTTGGAACTAAAAGTGGGACTTTAGTCTCTCTCGGTAGAGACTAAACTATGAAATTTAGTCCCGGAAATTTCGGAAATGCAAAATATTCTATTATTTTATATCAAAAGACATCATTTGAAGTGCATAATTTAACCCCGAGAGTGAAGTGCCCCAAGGACTTAGAAGCTTCTATAATTTAAAGGATTAACACACTTTAGTCCTGTAGTAAATACTATTTTGAATTTCCAATAAATAAAAAAATAGATATGTTTATATTCTAAATCACAAAAAATTTTAAATGGCATTTTAAGTCTTTTAGGACTAAAAATAGTACTTTAATCTCTCTTAGTAGGAACTAAAGTATTAAATTTAATCCCAAAAGTAAAAAAATAGTATATGATATATCAAATGACATTGTTTAAAGTGCATTATTTAATCCCAAAAAATAAAGTGCCTGAAGAGTCTGAAAGCTCTAATAATTTGAAGAATTAAGACACTTACTTTATTTTTTTAATTTCATATAAAAAAATATTTCTGATTTGAGTTTGTCTATATATTAAATTAGAGAAAATTTTAAGTGTTGCATTAAGTCCTCTAGGACTATAGAACTTTAAAAGACTTATTAAAGGGTTTTAGCTTTTAGTCTTTACTATTTTTTAATTTTAGTCCCGGAAGCGCAAAATAGTATATTATATATTGAGAGACATTATTTAAAGGCTATCTCAAGCGTAAAGTGGGCGAAGAGCCTTAAAAGTTTAATTATTTGAAAGATTAAAGCACTTTCTTCTTAAAGATTTGTCTAGACTTTAGTAATTTTAAATGTCACTTTCAGTCTCTTAAGATTAAAAGTGTTATTTTAGTCTCTTGCAGTAAGGACTACTCTTGCAAAAAAATTTATGAGCATTATAGTGTTGATTTTGTCATAATTTTTTTTTAAAATAATTAATTGTAATTATCTAGAATTTTACTTTCTTAATTATTTTTAATTGTTTATTAAAAAATATAACAAATTATTAAATTATTAACAAATTAAAGCAAGTTGTTATCAAAAATATTCATTAATTTATCGAAAATATTTAAAAAAATTTTTAGTAAAATTTTATTAATTTAAAGCTTGTCGAGTGTACGACATAATTTTTTTTCTCATGACTAGCTGCGGTTTTTTTGTTTTGAAATTTTTTTTTAATAAACAGTCTGTACAGTTCTTGTCTTTTAAAATAAAGAACGGTTGAGAAGTCGATTGATGAGGGATATAGAGAGTACCTGAAGAATTATTAGACTTTTGTTAATTGCTTTAAATAAATCATTAGTCACATTAACTGCAGCTGCATTTTATGATTTGGACGAAAGCCAGACTGACAACTCGATAAAATGTTATTTTCCAAATAACTCAACTGTCGGTAATCAGCTTGAAAATAATTTTGAGTGATAAAAGTGAAAACAGAAAATGCAAATTCGAGAATTCAGGTTAGGTTCAATAATGTTTATTGTTCTGATTGCAAAATTCCTAACAAGGTGAGTCAGTCAACTAGAAAAATTCCCCTCAACTAGGCCAATAAAATAAATCCGTAATTAGCCCTCATTATTAACCGATCAAAAAACCGTTCGATAAAATATTTCAAGGGTGGGAAATTTTTCGATGCTATGCAACTCGACTGCATATTTCTGAAAGTATTCGACTCGGCAAAGATCAAAGCGGTTTTTTCGCTAAATATTTGCCGAATTGGCATTATTGACGTTTAGTGTAACACAGTGATTTTTATTCGGGAGTTTCGAAATTGGTAACAATTAGCGTTGGGATAAATTCCAGTTGAACAACAAGGAATAAAAAAAAACGAAGAGACAAAGCAGTTGTGTTTCTCACTAGGAGAAATGTTCAATGATACATCGGAAACCGTAGTTCACTAATTAACTCTTCTAAATTAATTGAATCTGGTGTTACCTTAGATACAGTGCAGGTGAGGGAGAAGAGAAGATTTCAATTGAATGTAGAAGAGTGAAATAGAGAAAAACTACATTGAAAAAAATTGAGAGAAAAGCCAGATACGTCCGAAGTTAGAGTCGGCGCTCGCCAGAATAAATTTCGTTTGTAACCTAGGGCAAATATTTATTTAATAATTTATTATGAAATGAAAATAGTTTGTCGCGGACCGAGAGCATAAGTTATTCGAAATAATATGTCTATGTTTATCTAGGTTTGTTGGAAATTTTAATTAATACTCCGGTAATTGGAATCGTCTAGATGGACGAAATAATACAACCGAAAGCTTACTCAAAATATACTCTTCTAACATTACAAAATATATATCGTGTGTTTAAAAAAAAACTCTAGAATGCTTCTAAACTAAAAAACAATGTTTCGTATGTCTATGATTAATTTTTTACACACTTGTCAAACTGACAGATCTCATAACCTCACTTTTCGACAATTAAAACAAAAATACATTTTTATAAAAATATTTATTTATTACCTACAAAAACTGTTGATAGCTGCCCAAACACCTACTTTTTGTGAATGGAGAGGTTCTTCTACAATTTCATGAGGATGTTCTGTTGCCCAAATTCTCATGTTTTGTGAATTCATGTAGCCGAACAGGTAAAACCAGGCTTCATCCGTAAAAAAAGTTTTTTAAAGGAGTTTATTATTATTTGCAATGTTATTTAAAAACCACTGACAATACTGCAATCTTCCAGGAAAATCTAAGGGTCGTAACTCTTGAACGGCTTGTAGACAATAAGGGTACATATGTAAATCTTCTCGTAGTTTATGACATGTACTAACAGAAAGTTCAACTTGCTGAGACAGATGTCTAATCAACGTTTCTGGATCTTGCTGTAGAATCTCTTGTGCAGCATGAATAACTTCTTCTGTTCGTTTAGTTGGTCTTCCACTGCCCTCTTTACGTGTAACGAACCCAGTTTCACGAAACAGATTTACACTTTGGTGGAGAGTGTTTTTTGAATTGAATATTTCCAAACACCGTTAACTTTCTCTCCATTTCGGAAAGAACTTTTCAACAAAAAGCCTTTTCTTCACTGGTGTACACCATGATTACAAATCAAAGAAAACACAAAATACTGATAAATAAAATAAAGAATGTTTGAAAAACAATAATACCACGAAGGCAACCACAGAAAAACACACCAAGACCAAGCTCGCTTTGACGGGAAGAGACATTCTTAGGCTATGGTTTTTTAGTTTTATTTAGTTTTTTATTATTATTTTTAAACGATTAAAGTATCTTTTTATATTTATATACAACATATAAAATAACCAAAAATTTTGGCTAAAAGAAAAAGAGAAGGGAGATAGTAGAAACGCAAAATAAACTTCTAAAAGATTTTGAAAAACAAGAATTGTTGGAACAAGCAGAACTAGAAATAATTTTACAACAACTTGTTAAAATAACTTGATAAAAACAATTGAAAATACAAGAATAACAGAAAATTTTAGAAAAAATTGAAAGATGTTGACTGGACAAATAAAAGCAATACAAGATTCTCGACTAATAAAAAAGAGTTTCTAGAATAGCGTAAAACTACAATTGGAAAGAAAAACAAGAGCAAAAAAACATTATAAAAAGACAAAAGACGAATAACAAAAAAGATTTTGAAAAACATAAAAAACCGAAAATGCAAGCAATAAAATTTCTAGAACAAGGAATAGGAGAAATTGATGGTAAATACTCTAAAAGAACATTAAAAGATTTTAGAAAAGTATGCATATCTACGATAGGAAATAAAAAATGAACAAAAAATTTGTAGAAAATGAAAAAAAGACAAAACAATTATGTCACAAAATATAAAAACAAAAACTAGAAAAAAGCAGAACTTAAAAACGACTACAAAAGAAAAAAAGACAAGACAGAAACAAAAACTAAGAAAAGAAAGATACAAACCTTTTAAAAAATTTTGAGAAACGATGATTATTAGAACATATAAAACAAGAAATTTTACAAAAACATTTAAAAAAAATTGAGAAAAACAATTGATAGGACAAAAATAAAAAACATTTAAAAAAAATTTGAAAGATCTCGATTGAGTTAAAAAAAAAGCAATAAAAGATTCTTGAATAATAAAGAAAGAATAAAACTACGTTAGAAAAAAGCAAAAAAACTTAAAAAAACAAAAAGCGAGCAACAAAATTTTTTTAAAGAAGCAGTATAAACTGAAAATGCAAGTGAAAAAATTTCTAGAAGAACAAGTTTTTTTAAACAATGTTTAGACGTCCAGAAACTGTACATCGGTTTCGGGGTTTTTGCCCCTCATCAGAACAGTGTATACCGGAGTGTTGTGCTCAATTGGAATGGGTGGGAAAACTCGCTTATATTAAGCGAAGTCCGGCTAGTAGTCGTATAGACAGACACAGTGTGCCATCTAACGAATTATACCAATTCTTGCACCTTCCAGCACTTTTCGTTAGATAACACACTGTGTCTGTTTATACGACTACGAGAAGAAATTTTAGGAAATAAAAAAAGAAAATTACGAGTAGAAATAAAAGACAAAAAACGGTAATTACAAAAAAATGCAGAACTCAATTGACAACTACTAATTAAGAAGAAACAATCAAAAATTATTTAAGGAAAAAAAAAGAAAGATACTAAAAGAGCAAAAGAAGCTTTTGAAATATTTTGAGAAAAATCAATTGTTAGAAAAAGCAGAACAAAAACGATTGTTTATAAGAATTTGAGAAAAATGTTTAATAACACAGATAACAAACAATATTTAAAAAATGGGTAAAAAAGCAGTGACGGTATTCAAAAAACAAAAGAAGTTTCTAAAATAGCTTAAAAACTATGATTTGAAAAGAAAGAAGATAGAAAAACGCTTTTTAATTAAAGGAGGTAAAAAATATAAATAGCATTTTTTTGTAAAAGCTTGATTTTATATCAAAAGTCTTTGAACGAAAAACAAAAACTTGAGAAGAAGAAGATCAAAGAAAATAATAAAGAAAGAATTCAAAAGATTAAAAAAAGTTTTTAAAAGATTTTGAGAAACAACGGTTAAGTACAGCAAAAGAAAAAATATCTGACAATAACAAATGAGGTTTTTAATAGTATATTAAGTATGGAGAACGGTAAGGAATGCTTACCGTTCGAAGACAATTGTTTGGAGGAGGAGCGAAGCGACGACTTCAATTATTGTCTGAAAACGGTAATCCTTAGCGTTCGACATGCTTATAACGTTTTTTGCGCGATTGGAGTTTCTAAAATAATAATAATTATAATTTATATCAATACATTTGTGATAATCGGGAAGATTGAAACTGAAAACTTTGGGTGGCTGTTCCATGGTTGCTATGGTTTTGTTCCAAACAAGTAAAATTATCTTTTTGATACAATCATTCCTACATAAATAGTTCTGTTTTGTGGTTCCGTTTTCGAAGCAAATATGAGCGATAGTGATGATGTACCGGATGATCTAGAAGACGCTTGGCAAGAAGGATGTTCGGCAATAATTCCAGAAAAATCTAAAGCCCGATATGAACAGACATACAAGTTGTTTAAGGAATGGCGTGAAGCAAAGAAGATTTCTGTAAATGAAAAGAGCTTGTTAGCGTATTTTGTGGTGAGAAGTGGACACTTGAAGGTCCCAGGCAGTTTATGGGCGGAGTATTCTATGCTGAAGAGTACAATTTTTCTCCATGATGCTATCGGTATTTCTAAGTTTGCTACATTAATTGCTTACCTTAAGAGAAAAAATATTGGATATCGGCCTAAGAAGGCTAAAATTTTTACCTAAGAAGACATGGAAAAATCTTGAATGAAGCACCAGACGAACAATTTTTAATTCAAAAGGTATGTTGTAGATGATGAGGTAGTACATCTGAGTTCTAAGGAAACAATATATTTGCAGGTAGCAATAATATTGGGAGTACCTATCGGACGCTTGTAGACGAGAGGAATTGTACAATATTAAAATGAGTGACATAGAAGAACATGAAGAAATGTTTTTAATAAATATTCCAAATACAAAAACGATATTCAGCGAACGTTCACAGTTATTAATAAAGAAAATTAAGCAGTTCATTATTTGGAAATACTTCGAAAATACATAAGAATTCGACCAAGCAACTCAACGTCAGATCATTTATTTCTGAACAATTGAAATGGAAAATGCACTAGGCAAGTCACAGGAAAAGGCACAATTGGAGGCTGGCCGTCAAAAATTGCAAAGTATTTAAAGTTGCAAGCCCCTGAAGGTTTTACTGAACACTCGTTTCAACGCACATCGGCTACACTTTTGGCGAATAACAGAGTTGATGTGTTGGGACTAAAAAGATATGGTGGGTGGCGTTCATCAACGGTGGCTGAGAGTTACGTGGAAGATTCCCTCCAAAACAAAATTGAATTTGCTCATAAAATTTTACACAACGATGTTGGTGGACTATTACAACAACCTGGGACTTCTACGTCGGAAAGTTTGTCTATTAACATTAGAAACTCAAATGCGTGTGGTATTACTACTATTAATTATAATAATTGTACATTTAATTTTAATAAATAAATCGCAAAATTGTTTTTTTTAGATTTAATTGCTTACCGTTCACTGAACGGTAAGTGAATTACTTACCGTTTTGTTACACGTAGCAACGAGTAACAGCAACCTACCGTCGTGGAAACAGGCACAGTAAACTGATAAAAACAACCAATTGCGCAAAAAAGAATATTAAAAAGCAACTATTTGCAAAAAAAACAAACAATTTTTTGAACAAAAAGCATGTAAATCAACGATAGAAAATAAAACAGTAGCAAAAAATGTTAGAAAAAAAATTACGTTTTGAAATATAAAAACAAAAACTATGATTAGAAGAGAAAGCAGAACACAATAAGCGACTACTAAAAGAAAATTAAAAGAAAGCAACGAAAAATTATAGAAGGTTTTTAAAAAAATTGAGCAAAAGTAGGAGGGTGAAATAAAAAAACAAAAATTTTAAAACTTGCTATAATTTATTGATATTTTAGTGAGTTTAGTGACATCTCTTTTACATTAAACCGTAATTTTTTGTAAAATTTCGACTGAAACGTTTTTCAAAAAAATCAAAAAGCGATTTTTCATGTCTGTAGTTCATAAGAGCGATGCATTAGCGTCTGTAGTTTTCTTTGGATGTCGTCGTTAATGGCTTGGAGACGTCATTAGTCCGCGAGAACGCCTTTCGATTTGTTATCGATGATAAATTAGACAATTCGAGTTGTAGCTGGACAAAGACAACTCGATGGAGTGTGCTCAAGGAAATGAAAACACTTCCGTTTTTTTTCCTTGGTGGTGTTAATGGATTTCCAAGCAACTGAATTTGTTGTTATTATACTAGTAGAAATATGCGGCGCATTAAAACCTAATAGATTGATTGGTCGGAGTGAGCCGACAAAAAAGCAGCCGGTTTGATTGCCAAAATGACCCTTTGTCGGCACCGTCTAATGAGACCTCGAACATATGTCTTCGATACCTACATTTCAGGAATTCGACGATATCGAAACAAGGTAATTAATGGCGGATTTTGGTATTTCTATAATTAGAACAAGTTGACTTTTAATCGGCTGAATGCTTGAATTTATTTCTTTATTTTTCTTTTTAAAGATAACTAATTTGAACAAATTTTTGAGTTCACAAACCGGAAGGAACATGTGTCTTGATTTCGTGACTTAAATAAGACATAATACAGGTGTTGGGTAATTACATTGATGGCTTTTTTATTGTGACTTGAAACAATGACAAGACAACACTTGGTGAATACATAAATAAATAATTTGAAGTGACTTCTCTGGCGGCAACAGCAGAAATTAACTCTGTTTTAAAACAATTTTTTTTGTTTAAATTATTGTTTTACATTATTTGTTTATCTACTTTCTAATCAACCCATTATTTGTGTTTTAAAAACCAACTATTTAATTTTTGTTTTTAACTAAAAATTCTAAAAAACCTCAAAAAACTAAATTACTTTGGCGATTTAAAATATCTTAAATAATTTAAAACTTCTTAAAATACCTAGAAGAAAATCTATAGAATTTTAAAAACTTACAATTAGAAATAGTTAGAATGTCCTACAAAAGTTTCCAAATTTGAAATATTCTATCTAAAATATTTAAAAATCTCAAAATTAGAAAACGTTGAGAATGTTTTGAGTTGCTACAAAATTAGAAATTTTAAAACATCTAGAAACTAAAGATTCTTAATACTTCTGTTAAAATTACTTTTTTGCGCGATTGGTTCTTTTTATCAACGACGGTAGGTTGCTGTTACTGGTTGCTACGTGTAACAAAACGGTAAGTAATTCACTTACCGTTCAGTGAACGGTAAGCAATTAAATCTAAAAAAAACAATTTTGCGATTTATTTATTAAAATTAAATGTACAATTATTATAACTAATAGTAGTAATACCACTCGCATTTGAGTTTCTAGTGTTAATAGACAATAGTGTCCCGACGTAGAAGTCCCAGGTTGTTGTAATAGTCCACCAACATCGCTGTGTAAAATTTTATGAACAAATTCAATTTTGTTTTGGAGGGAATCTTCCACGTAACTCTCGGCCACCGTTGATGAACGCCACCCACCATGTCTTTTTAGTCCCAACACATCAACTCCGTTATTCGCCAAAACTGTAGCCGATGTGCGTTCTCAGGGGTTTGCAACTTTAAATACTTTGCAATTTTTGACGGCCAGCCTCCAATTGTGCCTTTTCCTGTGACTTGCCTAGTGCATTTGCCATTTCGATAGTTCAGAAATAAATGATCTGACGTTGGGTTGTTTGGTCGAGTTCTTATGTATTTTTGAAGTATTTCCAAATAATGAACTGCTTCATTTTCTTTATTAATAACTGTGAACGTTTGCTGAATATTCGTTTTTGTATTTGGAATATTTACTATAAACATTTCTTCATGTTTTTCTATATCACTCATTTTAATATTGTACAATTCCTCTCGTCTACAAGCGTCCGATAGGTACTCCCAATATTATTGCTACCTGCAAATATATTGTTTCCTTAGAACTCAGATGTACCACCTCATCATCTACAACATACCTTTTGAATTAAAAATTGTTCGTCTGGTGCTTCATTCAAGAATTTTTCCATGTCTTCTTTGGTAAAAATTTTAGCCTTCTTAGGCCGATATCCAATATTTTTTCTCTTAAGATAAGCAATTAATGTAGCAGACTTAGAAATATCGATAGCATCATGGAGAAAAATTGTACTCTTCAGCTAGAATACTCCGCCCATGAACTGCCTGGGGCCTTCAAGTGTCCACTTCTCACCACAAAATAATCTTCTTTGCTTTACGCCATTCCTTAAACAACTTGTATGTCTGTTCATATCGGGCTTTAGATTTTTCTGGAATTATTGCCGAACATCCTTCTTGCCAAGCGTCTTCTAAATCATCCGGTAGATCATCACTATCGCTTATATTTGCTTCGAAAACGGAACCGCAAAACAGAATTATGTAGGAATGATTGTATCAAAAAGATAATTTTACTTGTTTGGAACAAAACCATAGCAACCATGGAACAGCCACCCAAAGTTTTCAGTTTCAATCTTCCCGATTATCACAAATGTATTGATATAAATTATTATTATTATTATTCTAGAAACTCCAATCGCGCAAAAAACGTTATAAGCATGTCGAACGCTAAGGATTACCGTTTTCAGACAATAATTGAAGTCGTCGCTTCGCTCCTCCTCTAAACAATTGTCTTCGAACGGTAAGCATTCCTTACCGTTCTCCATACTTAATATACTATTGCCTTTCTTCTGTTATAATTAGAAAAAGATAAAACGTCTTGAGAAGCTATACAATGTCAATATTTTAAAACATCTAGAAGCATTAAAAACCAAAGACCTTTACTTCTGTCTTACTTATGTTAAAATTAGACAAAATTAGAACGTTTTAAAAAACAACAAAATTTAAATGTTTAAACATCTAGAAACATTAAAAAATAAAGTTATTTTGTTAAAATTTCTTCAAACTTTTTTTCTGTTACAACAAGAAAGAGATAAAACGTTTTGAGAAGATACAAAATGTCAAAATTTATAAAACATCTAGAAACATTAAAATCTATAGATTCTTACTTCTATTTTACTTTTGTTATAATTGCTTTTGTCTTTCTTCTGTTAAAATTAAAAGAAGTTAGAAAATCTTGAGACGCTACTGAATTTAAATAAATTTTCTGGCAACTTGGAACACTTCTGTGACCACTTAGAATGTTTTTGGTGCTTTTTGAGATTTTTTATGTCAATCTTTAATGTTTACATGTTAATTTTAAACGTTTTTTGAGTGTTTCTATAATTTTTTAAACATTTTAGTAAAAATTTGAAGGTTTCTATGACAACTCATAGTGCTTCTGTGAGTTCTGTGACAATTTAAAACAGTTCTATAATTTTATGAAAATTTAAAACGCACTTCTATGACAACATAAAATGTTTCTGGTGCTTTTTGAGACATTTTTATGGTAATTTGAAATATTTCTGTAGTAATGTAGAAGATCTTTATGGCAATTTAGAATGTTTTTATAAATCTGTTTAAGACAAATATTTTTGTTTACATTATTGTTTTACATTATTTGTATATCTACTTTCTAATCAATCTATTTTTTGTGTTTTAAAAATCAACTATTTAATTTTATCTTTTAACCAAAAATTCTAAAAAACCTTAAAGATAAATTAGTTTATAGCGATTTAAAATATCTTAAATAATTTAAAACTTCTTAAAATATCTAGAAGAAAATCTATAGAATTCTAGAAAACTTAACATTAGAAGTAGAATGTTTTATAAAATTCTACAAATTTGAAACATCTAGAAGAGTTAAAATGCTTCTTAGAAGAGCTTACTCTAACAAACTAACTTTCTTCTTGATGAAAGCCTAAAATAACTAAAATTTATTAACAGTAACAGTCAAAAATATTTCAAAAAATCTAAACGTTTTAAGATGTTTCAGAAAGTTTAGAAGAAAATCGATAGAATCTAAAAAACTTAGAATTAGAAGTAATTAGAAAGTCCTACAAAAGTTTCCAAATTTGAAACATTCTATCTAAAATATTTGAAATCTCAAAATTAGAAAAAGTTGAAAACGTTTTGAAAAGCTACAGAATTAGAAATTTTAAACATATAGAAACACTAAAAATTTTTACTTTTACTGTTCTACTTCTGTAAAAATTAGAAAGAGTTAGAATGTCTTGAAAAATGACAGAATTTAAAAACTTAAATCATCTAGAAACACCTAGAAACTAAAAACTCTTAATACTTCTGTTCTACTTCTGTTAAAATTACTTTTGTTTTTCTTCTGTTAAAATTAGAAGAAGTTAGAAAATCTTGAGAAGCTGCTAATGTTAAAAAAAAATTCTGGCAACTTAGAAGGCACTTTTATAACCAATTTGTTTTTGGTGCTTTTTGAGACTTTTTTATGGTAATTTAAGATATTCCTGTGGCAATTTAGAAGGTTTTTATAGCAATTTACAGTGACTCTATGTCATTTTAGAACAATTTTGTGTCAATTTACAATGTGGTTGTTAGAGTATGAGATGTTTTTATAAAAAATTAAAATGTTGCTATGATTATATGGCAATTTAGAACGTTTTTGCTGTTATTTTATTTATTGTTTGTTGTTTAAATAATTACATGGCGCACACTTATTTTCATCAATAAATAAATAAAATAAACAAATTTAGATTTTTTGTTGATAAAAGTCTGAGATGGCTAAAAACTTTTGGAAAATTATAAAAATTTAAACAATTTGCTATAAAAAGTCTAATATAAAAAAAAATTCTAGAAAGTTTTCAAAATTTAGAAGAGCGAATTAAAATATTTTAAATAATTTGAAACGTTTTAAGATGCTTTAGAGAGTTTAGAAGAGAATTGATAAAATCTACAAAAGTTCAAATTAAAATTAGAAATTTCTACAGAATTTTACATATTTAAAACATCAAGAAGAGTTAAAATAAACAGCTTTCTATATTGTAGAAGTACCATTCTTCTTGACGATAGCCGAAAATTACCAAAAAAGTCTAGAAAATTTTAGAAATTTAGACAAATTGGTGTAAGAGTCTAAAATATTTTGAAAAATTTGGAACGTTTTAAGATGTTTCAGAAAGTTTAGAAGAGAATCCATAAAATCTAAAAATCTTAAAATTAGAATTAGAAAGTTCTATTCAATTTATATTTTTAAAACATCCAGAAGAGTTAAAATGCTTCTTAAAAAAGCTTTATATAACTTTCTTCTAATGAAAGTCAAATTCTAGAAAGACTTATAAATCTAGGAAAAGTGGTGTAATCTAAAATATTTTAAAAAATTTAAAACGTTTTAAGATATTTCAAGAAGTTTAAAAGAGAGTTGATAGAATCTAGAAAACTTAAAATTAGAAGTAGAATGTTCTATATAATTCTACAAATTTGAAACATCTAGAAGAGTTAAATTGCTTCTTAGAAGAGCTTACTATAAAACTAACTTTCTTTTTGATGAAAGCCTAAAATAACTAAAATTTATTAACAGTAACAGTCAAAAATATTTTAAAAAATTCAAACGTTTTAAGATGTTTCAGAAAGTTTAGAAGAAAATCGATAGAATCTAGAAAACTTAAAATTAGAAGTAGAAAGTTCTACAGATTTTTTTTAAATAACTAAAAAACTCTAGAAAGTTTTAAAAATCTAGAGAAATTAGTATAGCAGTCTAAAAATTTAAATTCAGAAGTAAAAAATTCTTTAGAATTTTACAAATTTAAAACATCTAAAAGAAAACAATAAAATTGCCAAAATAGAATAAAAAAATAGTAAAAAAAGCAAAAAGGAGAAGAAGAATAAAACAAAATAGAAGTAAAATAAATTAATCGAGGTTGAATTGCAAAAAAAAAGATTAAAAACAATTGTTTGTAGAATCTATAAGAATTTGTAGATGATTTAGTAAGAAAAGTAGAATGAAGTAGAAAATAGCAAAAAATTTCACAGATTTTTAAGATTTGAGAAATGAAATCAACAAAATGAAAACAAACAAGCAGAAGGTGTGTTATATCCGAATCTTAAATTTCTTGAATGATTTAAAACGGATTATATTCCCTGAACAATAGTCTAAAATAAGAAAAAAAATCGTTTTAGATAAATGTATTAAAAGTCGTCTGTGTTGTTGGGTGGGTGTTGGTAATGAAATCACATCAGAGCATCTGAAGCGCAGCACATCCAACAAGGTAAGGTAAAGTAAACAGAACAACAGTCGCTTAAGTCTATTCAGTTGGTATTTATTGATGAATATTGTCTGAATCGTGCACACAACTCTCCTCCTCACACATCTATCCGAGACAATATTAATTGTGGATTCCTGATTGTTGACATACGAAAGCAATTACTCGAATTCGCGTGTGTTCCTCGACGATATCGAGACAAAACACGGATTTTGACATGGGAAAAAATTTAATTATGGATGAAAATATCGTCGCCAGAGAAGGACACGATGCTATAAAAGTTCACAAACAAACACAATAACGAAAACAAATAGGGACACATTTACGTGCTGCTTTGGATATAACTCACTTTAACAATAGAGAAATGTCACCTCCTACGGAATGCATCTTTATCGTGAATTTCTTTGCAACAACTACTATCGATTTACTAGAAAAAGATAAATAAATAGAAGAACAAAGATATGATTTATAAATAAGACAACTACAAAAATATTTTCGTTGCGATATTTAATACAGTTTTGTATACAAACTAGATTTTTATCTCATGAGCACTTATCTGGTTACGGCAGCTAAAATCAATCCCTGAAAAAAAAATTCTGAATACCTTTTAACTCGACTCGATTTTTCCACCATTGCTATGACTTTTTAAAATCCTTCAGGTGCAATTTGAGACGATTTCTGAATTTAGAACGTTTCTGTTGCAATTCAGAATGTTTTTATGACAATTAAAAATGTTTCTAAAATTCTATATCAATTTAAAAAAAAAGTTGTAACAATTTTGAACCGATTTTTAGGCCCATTTAGAATATTCTGTAGCAATTTGGCATACTCTTATGACAATCTAAAATGTTTCTGTAATTCTTTATCAATTTAAAACGTTTCTGTTACAATTTAGAATGTTTTTACGGCAATTGAAATGCTTCTAGAATTTCATGACAATTTAAAATATTTCTGTAACAATTTTGAATTTATTGCTATGTCTATTTAGGATGTTCTGTGGCAATTTGGCATGATTTTACAAAAATCTAAAATATTTCTGTAATTATATGTTAATTTAGAATATTTCTGTTACAATTTAGAATGTGTTATGACAATCAAAAATTTTTCTAGAATTTTATGACTATCAGAATGTTTTTCGTGCAATTCTAAACGTTTTATAGCAATATTTATATTTCTGTAGCAATATTAGATATTATTTTAAAAATTTTAGTTTTTTTATATAATTTTATGGCAGTTTAAAACGTTTGTATCAAGACATTATTTGCGGCAACTTAGAATGCACTTCTAAAACTATTTGAGAGGTTTCTGTGGCAATTTGAAACGTTTTTATGGCAATCAAACATGTTTCTATAATTCTATGGCAATTTAGAATGATTAATATTGTTTCTATGGCAGTTTAGCACGTTTTTATGGCAATTTAAGAGACATTTCTATAACCATCAAAATGTTTCTGGTAAAATTCAAAATGCCTTATGGCAGTTATAAATGTTTTTGTGAACATATTGAACGTTTTATAGAAATCTTAATTCGTTTTATGATTCTATGGCTATTAGAACCTTTGTATTGAGACAGCTTAGAATGCACTTCAAGTATTATTTAAAAGATTTCTGTGGCTATTTGAGAGGTTTTTATGTCAATCAAAAATGTTTCTATGATTCTATGACAATTTAATATGTTTTAGTGATAATTGAGAGCTTTTTTATGACAATTTTAGATGTTTTTTTTGATTGTATGTCATACTAAAACGTTTTTGTGACTATTTAGAAGATTTTTATGACAATCTAAGATGTTTTTATGACTTTATAGCAACTTAGAACAATTAGGACTCATATTTATGACAGATTTGATTTTTTATTTGTCAATTTAAATGTGTCTATGCCAAACAAAAGCAGTTAATAGTAATTTAGCACGTTTCTATAATTTTATGACAATTTAAGAATTAAGACATATGTATACTCATTTAGTATGTTCTTAGGGCAATTGGTATTTTTTTATAGCAATCTTAAATGTTTTCGTAATTTTTAAAGCGTTTTGGTAGCAATTTGAAGGTTTTTATAACAATTCAAAACGTTTCTAAGCTAATTTAAAGATTTTATAGCAATTTAGAATAGTTCTATAATATTAAGACAATTTAGAACGCATTTCTATAACCAGTTTTAAAAGTAACTTAATTTTTTAACAGTAATTTAAAATGTTTTAGTAGTTATTTGGGACGTTTCTATGATTATATGGCAATTATAAACATTTCTATAGAAATTTAAAACTTATTTTTATAACTATTTAAAATGTGTTTGTAGCAACTTCGTATTGATAATTCTTTAAACGTTTTGGTAGCAATCTGTAGGTTCTTATGACTATTTAGAGCAGTGTTATAATTTTACGGCAATTTAGGACGAACTTCTATGACCACTTTTAAATAGTTTCTTGTGCTTTTTGAGACTTCTTATGTCAATTTAAAATTAGTTAGTAGCATCGTGAGACGTTTTTATGGTAATCTTAGATGTTTTTATAATTCTATGTCAAACATAAACATTTCTATAACAATTTTATAATTTTAACTCGTAATGTTTTTAATGCAATTTCAGACCTTTTATGACAATTTAAGATGTTTCAGTGGCAATGTGGGACGTTTTTATGGCAATCTTAAATGTTTCTATAATTCTATGTCAATTTCAAACGTTTTTATAATAATTTTATATTTGTATGACAATTTAAGCTACCCTTTTATGACAACATTAATGGTTTTTGTTGCTCTTTGAGACATTTTATGACTATTTAAGACGTTTTACTAGTAATTTAGAATGTTTCTATGGCAATCTTTAATGTTTCTATAATTCTATGTTAAATTCAAACGTTTATATTACAATTTTATAATTTTATGACAATTTCAAACGTTTCTATAACAATTTTATAATTTTAGGACAATTTAAGTTGTACTTTTATGACTACTTAAAATGTTTTTGATGCAATTTTAGATCTTTTATGACAATTTAAGATGTTTCAGTAGCAATGTGGGACGTTTTTATGGCAATCTTAGATGTTTCTATAATTTTATGTCAATTTCAAACGTTTTTATAATAATTTTATATTTGTATGACAATTTAAGTTGCACTTTTATAATTACATTAAATGTTTTTGGTGCTTTTTGAGACATTTAATGACTATTTAAGATGTTTTACTAGTAATTTAGAATGTTTTATGGCAATCATTGATGTTTCTACAATTCTATGTCAAATTCAAACGTTTCTATATCAATTATGTAATTTATGACAATTTTAAATGCACATCTTTGGCTACTTGAGATGTTTTATGACTGTTTAAGATGTTTTAATGGTAATTTGTGACGTTTTTTGGCAATTTAAATGTTTCTATGATTCTATGTCAAATTTAAAAGTTTCATAACTATTCTATAATTTTATGACAATTTAATATGCTTTTATTTAACCACTTAGACTGTTTTTGGTGTAATTTCAGACGTTTTGTGGCAATTTAAGATGTTTTTATAGCAATCTTAGAAGTTTCTATGATTCTATGTCAAATTCAAACATTTCTATAACAATTTTATAATTTTATGGCAATTCAAGTCGCACTTCTATGACCACTTATGATGTTTGTGATGCAACTTGAAATGTTTCATGACTACTTAAGATTTTTTAGTAGTAATTTGAGACGTTTTTATGGCAATCTTAGATGTTTCTATGATTCTTTGTCAATTTTAAGCGTTTTTGCAGTCATTTTATTTATTGTTTGTTCTTTAAGCAATTACATAGCACATATCATAGCAATAAATAAAAAAAGTGTGATAATAAGCTAAACAACAATTAACAGTTTGTTGTCCTGAAGAAGAGACAAAAAAATCTGAAACGTATACAAATAAAAAAAAGTTTTTTTATATAAAATAATTAAACGAAAAAAATGTTGCTTTTATATATATTATAGCCACAAAAAAATAGTTTTAAAAAAAGCTAAAAAAGTAGTTTAAAAAATGTTTAAAATATTTAAAAAAAATTTTTGAATTCTGTGGTGATGATAAACGTGTTGGTTTGTGAAATAAATGGTGTCTGAAGTCAATACAAATGACAAGGAGAGAAAGAGAGGACATCGGAAGGACATTAAACAATATCTAGAAAGGCCGTATCTCAGGTTTCTGTGTTCAGAATCGAATGCAGCCAATAAATCTCCGGCTTAAGAATATTTTATCGTCGTAAACACGTACTAAATCAAACCGAAACGACTATTGATCAGTTCCCGTGTGGGCTTTAGCCATTTTTGACCAGTTGAATATACATGGGATACACGACACAAATACAAATAAAACAAAATAACTAAATACCAAACGTCTGCGATATTTAAAAGCCTAGAAAAAGACTAATTAAGTCACCCTTTCAGCTATAAAACGAAAATTTAAAGCATCTATAAAAGTTCTAGTGCTAAAACAGTTGATATCTCAAAATCTATATTGTTTGAGAGCTCAATAAATCTACCTGAAAGTTTTCAGAAATATTTTCTTTTAGCTTGTATTAAAAATTTATTACCGGTTACCCCTTTTTAATTTCAGTTTGTAAGACTCGCCCCTTATCTACTTGAAAAAAAAACCACTTCATTTGTGATTTATACTTTTTCACCCCGCTTCAACCCTTTGTTTGAGAGCGAAATTACAGCAATAACTCAATTTGTATTCGATCTTATTTTTTTTAATTACTCGTTTCAACACTTCTTAAGGGGGTTGAATTTCTGATAATTTGAAGGGTTTCACTCGAACTGAAACGAAACGGTTGGATTTTTATTTAAATATGGAAATTGGTAAGTGTGAGATCGTGTTTGGCTAATGTTGAACAACGTTTATGTCAAATTTATGAAATGACATCGTGTTCTAAATCGCAGCATTTCCGGGGGTGAATGGACATCTCTTAATGGACAGCGATTTAGAAGGTGTCAGGTTTTACATAAATTATAACAAAATTCTATTTACTCAAATTATTTTTTATACAATTTTACTAAAAAATTGGTTTTCAACAAACAAATTTCTGAAATTTTTACGCTTTTAATTCAACAGATGTAAAAACAACAAAAAAAATTGTTATTAAAAGTTTATTTTATGTTCAAAAAAATTCTAAATTTATTTATAAATTTTTTGAGAGAAAAATCAAGCGAAATAAAATGCCTTCTAGACTTTCTATTTTAATGCTTAATGTTAATGCTTTTTCGTTTCTATTTTTATAAAATGCCTTTTGCAGTTTCTACTTTTTTAAATAATTTATAAATATTTAATTGTACTTTGATTGATTAAACTGCTTTAATGAGAGGTTTAATGGTTTAACAATGTTAATAAATGCTTATGCAACCGGGCATGAAAATCGTAGCCGACGATTATATATAAATTAGTAATTTTATAAGAATAAAGCAGTAGTTTAAAGTTTATAAAATGCCTAATTAATGCTCCTTCTAATTTTGAATAAATCTCTTGCAGTTTTTATTTTTCTAGACAATTTATAAATATTTGTTTCTACTGTTTTTACTCTCTGTTGCTTGCAGTTTACACTAATACAATAACTTCAACTGCTTACAATGTTTATAAAATGCCTTGTGAAGTTTCTGCTTTTGACACAATTTATAAATATTTGTTTTCTACTGTCATTACTTTCCGTTGCTTTCAGTTCAAATTTATAAAATGTAGTTTACATCTCTCAGTTTATGCCAAAAGGCATAATATCAATAAAATGCTTTCTGTAGCTTTCAAATCTTTTGAAATTTTGCCTCCAATCTCAATTTCTTTTAATAAAATGCCTTCTTCAGTTTCTATTTTTTGTTGCTTGCAGTTCACACCAATAAAATGGCATCTGCTATTTACAATGTTTATAAAATGCCTCCTGTATATTTTGTTTCTTAGACAATTTATAAATATCTATTTTTACTGTTTCTACTTTTAGTTGCTTGCAGTTTACACTAATAAAATAATATCTCCTGCTTACAATGATTATAAAATGCCTTCTGTAGTTTCTGCTTTTGACGCAATTTATAAATATTTGTTTTCTACTGTCGTTATTTTCCGTTGCTTTCGGTTCAAATTTATAAAATGTAGTTTACATCTCTCAGTTTATGCCAAAAGGCTTAATATCAATAAAATGCTTTCTGTAGCTTTCAAATCTTTTAAAATTTAGCTTGCAATATTAATTTCTTTTGATAAAATGCGTTTTACAATTTCTGTTTTTTGTTGCTTGCAGTTCACATTAATAAGCTGATATCTGCTATTTTCAATTTTTATAAAATGTTTTTTACTTTTATAATGTTTATAAAATGCATTGTGTAGTTTCTATTTTACTAAAGAATTTATGCATATTTGTTTTCCACTGTTTCTTCTTTCTGTCGCTTGCAGTTCACACTTATAAAATGACGCCTGCTGCTTACAATGTTTATAGGATGCCTCCTGTTTTTTTTTTAAATTTTTTAGACAATTTATAAATATTTATTTTTGTTACTACTTTGTGTTGCCTTCAGTTTAAATTTATAAAATGCAGTTTACATCTTTTAGCTTTTGCTAAAAACTGTAATATAATGCCTACTGTTTTTTATATAAAATGCCTTCTGTGGTTTTAAAACCTTTTAAAATTTAGCCTGCAATCTCAATTTCTTTTAATAAAATGCCTTCTTCAGTTTCTATTTTTTGTTGCTTGCAGTTCACACCAATAAAATAGCGTCTGCTGCTTACAATGTTTATAAAATGCCTCTTGTATATCTTGTTTCTTAGACAATTTATAAATGTGTGTTTTCTACTGTTTCTACATTCTGTTGCTTGCAGTTTACACTAATAAAATAATATCTGCTGCTTACAATGATTATAAAATGCCTTCTGTAGTTTTCTGCTTTTAACACAATTTATAAATATTTGTTTTCTACTGTCATTACTTTCCGTTGCTTTCAGTTCAAATTTATAAAATGTAGTTTACATCTCTCAGTTTATACCAAAAGGCATAATATCAATAAAATGCTTTATGTAGCTTTCAAATCTTTTCAAATTTAGCTTGCGATATTAATTTCTTTTGATAAAATGTTTTTTACAATTTCTGTTTTTTGTTGCTTGCAGTTTACACTGATAAGCTGGTGTCTGCTGTTTTCAAGTTTTATAAAATGTTTTTTACTGTTATAATGTTTATAAAATGCTTTGTGTAGTTTCTATTTTACTAAAGAATTTATGCATATAACACTTATACACTTATACACTGATAAAATGACTTCTGCTGCTTACAATGTTTATAGGATGCCTCCTGTTTTTTTTTAAATTTTTTAGACAATTTATAAATATTTATTTTCTGTTACTACTTTGTGTTGCCTTCAGTTTAAATTTATAAAATGCAGTTTACATCTCTCAGCTTTTGCTAAAAACTGTAATATAATGCCTGCTGTTTTTTATACAAAATGCCTTCTGTGGTTTTAAAACCTTTTAAAATTTAGCCTGCAATCTCAATTTTTTTTAATAAAATGCCTTCTTCAGTTTCTATTTTTTGTTGCTTGCAGTTCACACCAATAAAATAGCGTCTGCTGCTTTCAATGTTTATAAAATGCTTCCTGTAGATTTTGTTTCTTAGACAATTTATAAATGTTTGTTTTCTACTGTTTTTACTCTCTGTTGCTTGCAGTTTACACCAATAATAACTTCTACTGCTTACAATGTTTATAAAATGCCTTGTGTAGTTTCTGCTTTTGACACAATTTATAAATATTTGTTTTCTACTGTCATTACTTTCCGTTGCTTTCAGTTCAAATTTATAAAATGTAGTTTACATCTCTCACTTTATGCCAAAAGGCATAATATAATACCTGCTGTTTTTTCAATAGAATGCTTTCTGTAGCTTTAAAACCTTTTAAAATTTAGCCTGCAATCTCAATTTTTTTTAATAAAATGCCTTCTTCAGTTTCTATTTTTTGTTGCTTGCAGTTCACACCAATAAAATGGCGTCTGCTGCTTACAATGTTTATAAAATGCCTCTTGTATATCTTGTTTCTTAGACAATTTATAAATGTTTGTTTTCTACTTTCTGTTGATTGCAATTTACACTTATAAAATAACGTCTGCTGCTTACAATTTTTATAAAATGCCTCATGTAGTTTTCCCTTTTTTAAACAATTTATAAATATTTATTTCAACGGTTTCTACTTTTCGTTGCTTGCAGTTTACACTAATAAAATAATATCTCCTGCTTACAATGATTATAAAATGCCTTCTGTAGTTTTCTGCTTTTGACACAATTTATAAATATTTGTTTTCTACTGTCATTACTTTCCGTTGCTTTCAGTTCAAATTTATAAAAAGTAGTTTACATCTCTTAGTTTTTGCCAAACGGCATAATATAATACATGCTGTTTTTTCAATAAAATGCTTTCTGTAGCTTTCAAATCTTTTGAAATTTTGCCTCCAATCTCAATTTCTTTTGATAAAATACCTTCTTCAGTTTCTATTTTTTGTTGCTTGCAGTTCACACTAATAAAATGGCATCTGCTATTTACAATGTTTATAAAATGCCTTCTGTAGATTTTGTTTCTTAGACAATTTATAAATGTTTGTTTTCTACTGTTTTTAGTTTCTGTTGCTAGCAGTTCACACTAATAAAATGACATTTGCTGCTTCCAATTTTTATGAAATATTATTAACAGCTTTCAGTGTTTGTCAAAATGCATGAAATAATGCCTGCTGATTTACTTTTATATAAAATGCTTTTTGTAACTATCAATTCTTATAAAATGTGACCTAGAATGTCAATTTATATTTAGAAAATGGGGACTTTTAAAACAGTTTTTATAAAATATCTGTTGTGCTTTGTCTTACAAAATTTGCTTGTTGTGTAAGACATTCTTTTACAGCCCTTCCAGAGAGTAAGTAAATATTATTTTTATACCTAAACTTTAAGGTGACAAAAGTGAAATTAAAATCAAACTCAGGCTACCCCGCTACTGACTGTATTTTGAATTAATATTTCGTACTTTGACTTCTTGTTATATTTTTAACTATTTTTCTCAGATTTTGAAATATTTTAGATGTTTGTTATTTAAAAATTGTACTAAACTTTACTAAACTAAAATTTAATTAATATTTCTCCGAATCAGTCTGTTCGAAAAAAGAATTTTCTCCAAAACGTCCAGTTTCAGAGGTTAACAAGAAGCTTTAAATTATGTCAGCAATTACCCCGTCCTGCTATAATAAAATTAAAATAACAACGAGATAAATTTGATAAATTGTCACACTTTATTTCATTAGAAACAATTTCCTACAAAAAACCTGTATAATATTAATAAATTAGCAATAAGATTCAAGTTCGACCAGATCCACAAAGAAAATATTTGTATATCTCAATCCCTTCAGATCTCGAATTATGTAACCGTTTTCATGATTGAACCCTAAAAGCAGGAGGAGGAGAAAGAGCGTGAGGATTTTTTCCGTCTTCCTGAAAAATTAATTAAATCTCTCGAATTGAGTTTTGTTTTATAATTTGTCGGAATTGAAAAGCGCGCTTATTGTGATTCAATGAATTTGATTAAAATTTTAATATTGTTGATTTGTTTTCGTTTATGACCAGAGTGGTTTGTTCTCTTTTGATAAATTAATGAATTTTTTATTTGACAGATTCGACGCTTAAATTATGACTTGATTTGATTTTAATGAGGAGACGACAAAACAATACCAACTCATTAAGAAACTAACTGAGAATAAAAATATTTTTACTAAATACCTGAGTTATTCTAATTATGAGAGTTTATAGCGACATAAATTTCAAATTTTTTTTTTAAATTATAAAATTTAAAAGTATGACTATTAATGACAAATTTATGTACAAACTGATACAACTTATTACGATATAAAATGTTTTATTGACGTATAATTTACTTAAAGAAAATATTTCGTTTTATATTAAGTGTATGAAGAGACTGATTTTAGTGCATCAAAAGATCTATTAGGTTGAGACACTAAAAGCTTTTCAATGCACTAAAAAACAAATAATTAAAACTAAAAAAACATTTTATAGAAATTTAAACAGCAGACGTCATTTAAATAAACTTCAAGCGAAAGAAAGTACAAACAGTAGAAAACAAAATAAATATTTATAAAATTATCTCAGAAAGTAGAAACTGCAAGAAGCATTTGATAAGGATTTTAAGAATTAAGTAGTAGAAAACCAATATTTATAAATTGTTTAGAAAAGTAGAAACTGCAGAAAACATTTTATAAAAATTAGAAGCAGCAGACGTTATTTTATAAGTTTGAACTGTAAACAACAGAAAGTGAAAACAGTAGAAAACAAATATTTATAAATTAACTAAATAATTGGAAACTGCAAGAGGCATTTTATAAAAACCGTAAGCAGCAGATGTCAATTTTACAGTGTGAACTGAAAGCAACATAAAGTAGAAACAGTAGAAAACAAACATTTATTAACTGTGAATAAGAAAGTAAAAACTGCAAGAGGCATTTTATAAAAATTTATATAAACCTAGCAGCTTTTACTGTTCAATTATAGCTTGTTTATTGCCTATTTATATTTTTGTAAAACGCTGATTTAATACATCTTTCGTTTTTTATAAAATGCCGCTTACAGCTTTTAATTTTTATAGAAACTAGTTGACCACAATTAAAAAAAATGCCTCTTGCAGGTCAAAAAGTATTTTACAAAAACAGAAATCAGCGGGCAACAACATATTATATACATTTTTTTACGGTATTATGTGAAAACTAAAACTGCAAGAGGCATTTTACATAAATTACAACTAGCAGACGCCACTATACATATAAAACTAAAACGGTAGAAAATGTTTTAGAACAATTGCAAAGGCATTAATCAGGCATTTTATAAAATTAGCATATAATAGCAGGATATTATAAAAAAGACTACCAATTCTTCTTATTCTTATAAAATGCCTTTTTTAAATATTTTAAATATTTACAAAATATTGGTTTTAAATATAAAATGTTGACTTCAGCTTCCAGTTTTTTCTAAAGACTTTTAGTTTTTATAAAATGTTCAATAAAGACATATGTAAATTGTAACCAGCAGACGCCACTATGTAAAAGCTAGAAGCAGTAGAAAGCATTTTATAAAAATTCTAAAGACATTAATTCGGCATTTTATAAAATTAGCGATATATTTATTATCAAAAAGATAGCTACTTCTTATTCTTATTAAATGCTTTCTGTTACAAATTCAAAATTTCTATAAAATATTAGTTTAAAACACATATTTATAAATTTTCTAAGAAGCAAAAAGCATTTTATTAAAACTGTATGCAGTAGACGTTATTTTATTAGTGTAAATCGCAGGCAACACAAAGTAGAAGCAGCAGAAAACTAATATTTGTAAATTGTTTAGAAAAGTAAAAATTGCAGAAGACATTTTATAAAAATTAGAAGCAGCAGACGTTATTTTAAAAGTTTGAACTGTAAACAACAGAAAGTAAAAACAGTAGAAAACAAATATTTATAAATTAACTAAAAAATTGGAAACTGCAAGAGGCATTTTATAAAAACCGTAAGCAGCAGATGTCATTTTATCATTGTGAACTGCAAGCAACATAAAGTAGAAACAATAGAAAACAAATATTTATAAACTGTGTAATAAGAAAGTAAAAACTGCAAGAGGCATTTTATAAAAATTTATATAAACCTAGCAGCTTTTACTGTTCAATTATAGCTTGTTTATTGCCTATTTATATTTTTGTAAAACGCTGATTTAATACATCTTTCGTTTTTTATAAAATGCCGCTTACTGCTTTTAATTTTTATAGAAATTAATTGATCACAATTGAAATAAAATGCCTCTTGCAGGTCAAAAAGTATTTTACAAAAACAGAATTCAGCAGGCAACAACATATTATATACATTTTTTTACGGTATTATGTGAAAATTGAAGCTGCAAGAGGCATTTTACATAAATTACAACTAGCAGACGCCACTATATAAAACTAAAACGGTAGAAAATATTTTAGAACAAATGCAAAGGCATTAATCAGGCATTTTATAAGATTAGCATATAATAGCAGGATATTATAAAAAGACTACCAATTCTTCTTATTCTTATAAAATGCCTTTTTTAGATATTTTAAATATTTACAAAATATTGGTTTTAAATATAAAATGTTGACTTCAGCTTCCAGATTTTGCTAAAGACTTTTAGTTTTTATAAAATGTTGAATAAAGACATTTTATGTAAATTGTAACCAGCAGACACCACTATGTAAAAGCTAGAAGCAGTAGAAAGCATTTTATAAAAATTCTAAAAACATTAATTGGGCATTTTATAAAACTAGCGATATATTTATTATCAAAAAGATAGCTACTTCTTATTCTTATTAAATGCTTTCTGTTACAAATTCTAAATTTCTATAAAATATTAGTTTAAAACACATATTTATAAATTTTCTAAGAAGCAAAAAGCATTTTATTAAAACTGTATGCAGTAGACTTTATTTTATTAGTGTAAATTGCAGGCAACACTAAGTAGAAGCAGCAGAAAACTAATATTTGTAAATTGTTTAGAAAAGTAAAAACTGCAGAAGACATTTTATAAAAATGAGAAGCAGGAGACGATATTTTACAAGTTTGAACTGTAAACAACAGAAAGTGAAAACAGTAGAAAACAAATATTTATAAATTAACTAAAAAATTAGAAACTGCAAGAGGCATTTTATAATAACTGTAAGCAGCAGATGTCATTTTATCAGTGTGAACTGAAAGCAACATAAAGTAGAAACAGTAGAAAACAAACATTTATAAACTGTGTAATAAGAAAGTAAAAACTGCAAAAGGCATTTTATAAAAATTTATATAAACCTAGCAGCTTTTACTGTTTAATTACAGCTTGTTTATTGTCTATTTATATTTTTGTAAAACAATGATTTAATACATCTTTCGTTTTTTATAAAATGCCGCTTACAGCTTTTAATTTTTATAGAAATTAGTTGACCACAATTGAAATAAAATGCCTCTTGCAAGTCAAAAAGTATTTTACAAAAACAGAAATCAGCGGGCAACAACATATTTTATACATTTTTTTACGGTATTATGTGAAAATTAAAGCTGCAAGAGGCATTTTACATAAATTACAATTAGCAGACGCCACTGTATAAAACTAAAACGGTAGAAAATATTTTAGAACAATTGCAAAGGCATTAATCAGGCATTTTATAAAGTTAGCATATAATAGCAGGATATTATAAAAAGACTACCAATTCTTCTTATTCTTATAAAATGCCTAGATATTTTAAATATTTACAAAATATTGGTTTTAAATATAAAATGTTGGCTTCAGCTTCCAGTTTTTGCTAAAGACTTTTAGTTTTTATAAAATGTTCAATAAAGACATTTTATGTAAATTGTAACTAGCAGACACCATTATGTAAAAGCTAGAAGCAGTAGAAAGCATTTTATAAAAATTCTAAAAACATTAATTGGGCATTTTATATAATTAGCAATACACTTATTATCAAAAAGACAGCTTCTTATTCTTATTAAATGCTTTCTGTTACAAATTCTAAATTCATAAAATATTGGTTTTAAATATAAAATGTTTTCTGCGGCTTCTAATTTTTAAAAAATATTGCCAGATACTCTTAGTTTTTAAAAAACTATATTGATTATAGCATGCCGAGGTAATTGCTGACATAATATAAAGCTTCTTGTTAACCTCTGAAACTGGACGTTTTGGAGAAAATTTTTTTTTCGAACAGACTAATTCGGAGAAATATTAATTAAATTTTGGTTTAGTAGAATACGGCATTCACAATTTTTAAATACTATAATGTATCAAAATTTGTGCACGAAAAATACTTAAAGTAATAACAAGAAATTAAAGAACGAAATATTGTTTAATAAGACGGTCAGTAGCGTCAGCCCAAGTTTGGTTTCAATTTCACTTTTGGCACCTCTAGTTTTCCGTACAAAAGTGATATTAACTTACGCTCTGAACTGCAAGCAACAGAAAGTAGCAACTGCAGAAAGCATTTTATAAAAACTGTAAGCAGTAGACCTTATTTTATTAGTATAAATTGCAAGCTATAGAAAGTAAAAACGGTAGAAAACACATATTTACAAATTTTCTAAGAAGCAAAAAGCATTTTATTAAAACTGTATGCAGTAGGCTTTATTTTATTAGTGTAAATCGCAGGCAACACAAAGTAGAAGCAGCAGAAAACTAATATTTGTAAATTGTTTAGAAAAGTAAAAACTGCAGAAGACATTTCATAAAAATTAGAAGCAGCAGACGATATTTTAAAAGTTTGAACTGTAAACAACAGAAAGTGAGAACAGTAAAAAACAAATATTTACAAATTAACTAAAAAATTAGAAACTGCAAGAGGCATTTTATAAAAGCAGCAGATGTAATTTTATCAGTGTGAACTGCAAGCAACATAAAGTAGAAACAGTAGAAAACAAACATTTATTAACTGTGTAATAAGAAAGTAAAAACTGCAAGAGGCATTTTATAAAAATTTACATAAACCTAGCAGCTTTTACTGTTCAATTATAGCTTGTTTATTGCCTATTTATATTTTTGTAAAACGTTGATTTAATACATCTTTCGTTTTTTATAAAATGCCGCTTACAGCTTCTAATTTTTATAGAAATTAGTTGACAACAATTGAAATAAAATGCCTCTTGCAGGTCAAAAAGTATTTTACAAAAACAGAAATCAACAGGCAACAACATATTATATACATTTTTTTACGATATTATGTGAAAATTAAAGCTGCAAGAGGCATTTTACATAAATTACAACTAGCAGACGCCATTATATAAAACTAAAACGGTAGAAAATGTTTTAGAACAATTGCAAAGGCATTAATCAGGCATTTTATAAAACTAGCATATAATAGCAGGATATTATAAAAAAGACTACCAATTCTTCTTATTCTTATAAAATGCCTTTTTTAGATATTTTAAATATTTACAAAATATTGGTTTTAAATATAAAATGTTGGCTTCAGCTTTCAGTTTTTGCTAAAGACTTTTAGTTTTTATAAAATGTTCAATAAAGACATTTTATGTAAATTGTAACTAGCAGACACCATTATGTAAAAGCTAGAAGCAGTAGAAAGCATTTTATAAAAATTCTAAAAACATTAATTGGGCATTTTATAAAATTAGGGATATATTTATTATCAAAAAGACTGCTACTTCTTATTCTTATTAAATGCTTTCTGTTACAAATTCAAAATTTCTATAAAATATTAGTTTAAAACACATATTTATAAATTTTCTAAGAAGCAAAAAGCATTTTATTAAAACTGTATGCAGTAGACGTTATTTTATTAGTGTAAATCGCAGGCAACACAAAGTAGAAGCAGCAGAAAACTAATATTTGTAAATTGTTTAGAAAAGTAAAAATTGCAGAAGACATTTTATAAAAATTAGAAGCAGCAGACGATATTTTAAAAGTTTGAACTGTAAACAACAGAAAGTGAAAACAGTAGAAAACAAATATTTATAAATTAACTAAAAAATTGGAAACTGCAAGAGGCATTTTATAAAAACCGTAAGCAGCAGATGTCATTTTATCAGTGTGAACTGCAAGCAACATAAACTAGAACCACTAGAAAACAAACATTTATAAACTGTGAATAAGAAAGTAAAAACTGCAAGAGGCATTTTATAAAAATTTATATAAACCTAGCAGCTTTTACTGTTCAATTATAGCTTATTTATTGCTTATTTATATTTTTGTAAAACACTGATTTAATACATTAATAAAAATGCCGCTTACAACTTCTAAGTTTTATAGAAATTAGTTGGCCACAATTGAAATAAAATGCCTCTTGCAGGTCAAAAAGTATTTTACAAAAACAGAAATCAGCGGGCAACAACATATTATATAAATTTTTTTACGATATTATGAGAAAATTAAAACTGCAAGAGGCATTTTACATAAATTACAACTAGCAGACGCCACTATATAAAACTAAAACGGTAGAAAATGTATTAGAACAATTGCAAAGGCATTAATCAGGCATTTTATAAAATTAGCATATAATAGCAGGGTATTATAAAAAAGACTACCAATTCTTCTTATTCTTATAAAATGCCTTTTTTAGATATTTTAAATATTTACAAAATATTGGTTTTAAATATAAAATGTTGACTTTAGTTTCCAGTTTTTGCTAAAGACTTTTAGTTTTTATAAAATGTTCAATAAAGACATTTTATGTAAATTGTAACCAGCAGACGCCACTATGTAAAAGCTAGAAGCAGTAGAAAGCATTTTATAAAAATTCTAAAGACATTAATTGGGCATTTTATATAATTAGCAATATATTTATTATCAAAAAGTTAGCTACTTCTTATTCTTATTAAATGCTTTCTGTTACAAATTCTAAATTTCTATAAAATATTAGTTTTAAATTTAAAATGTTTTCTGCGGTTTCTAGTTTTTATAAAATATTGCCTCTTAATTTTTTTATAATGTGGCTGACGTTTTTCGAATTTTATAAAATGTCGCTTACAGCTTCTTTTTTTAAAATTTAAACTACAACAATTTTTTGTAAAATGTATACAAAATATACAAAAGGTATTTTATAAAACCAGAAATCAGCGGGCATCAACAAATTATTTTTTTTTTCATAGAACATTTTATAAAAATTGGAAGCTGCAAGAGACATTTTACAAAAATCGTAACTAACAGACATCACTATATAAAACTAGAAGCAGATTATAAAAATTGCAAAGGCATTTTATAAAATTAGCAATATTCTCTTATAAAATGCTCTCTGGTATTTCAAATTTTAGCAAAACATTAATTTTAAATAAAAAATTTTCATTGCGGCTTTATGTTTTTACATGACGTTTTATATAAGTCGCAAAGGCATTAATTAGACATTTTATAAAATTAGCAGTGGATTATAAAAAGACTGCTAATTCGTCGTTTTATAAAATGCTCTCTGTTAGGTATTTCTAATTTTTATAAAATGTTGTCTGCGGCATTTTACAAAATGTGCCTAAAATGCAATATAAAAATGTTTAAAAAAATTGTTTGTTGTTTTTTTGAGAAAATTTGAGAATCTATCTAAGATTTCAAGAATATATAAAAATCAAGAAGTTTAGTAAAACAATGAAAAAGGTTTAGATATTGTATTTGAGACTTATTTAATTAAAGTGAGTGATTTTCACTGATTTTGGCATTTTATTATTTCGTAAAAAAATATTTTGTTTATTTTAAAAATTAAAAATTTGCGTGTTTCTTTAATAAGAATTGAGTAGATATATAAAGAAGTTGTTTGTGATGTTTGTTGTTTTTGTTGTTGTGTATCTTGAAAAGAATATCGTTTACGTTTTGCGTTCGCTAATTAATTAGATAGTTTTATAGTAGTTGTCAAGTGTTCATCCTCGTTGGTTTGGTAGGCCTCAGCTACCGTCTTTATCGCGGCAACATATAATATTTCGAATATAAAACATGTCTGAGAGGTCGTAAAAGTGGCCGGTCGGTTTCTTGTAAAAACAAAGAATAATAATCATAACTATAACGTAACACCGTCAACAGACGATAAACCAAATCAAATCGTGCCACTCCATCTCATAGTTGCACGTAAACTCGAGATCGCCGTATTTATTTTACAAATTTATGAGAGAAGATTTCGATCTCGGGTTCTGCAATTATACTCGTGATGTATAGGCCGGTCTCTGCCGGTCACAGAATGCTACCTGAATATGTTATTATACGGACCTGTAGCTCACGACATTCGCGCAATCAAGATGTCAAAACGATGAAAATTTTTCTTATTTACCAAATCGAAAAACTTCAAATAATCGAATTATTTAATGACTCAGGAAACAGCTGGAAATTTTACTTTATCTCTGTCGATTCTGATACCAACAACACCTGCTTCGAGATACTAGATATATTTATAAAAGTGCGGTCGAAATGTTCGCTTCCTCTTACTTAACGCATAAATATTGCCGGTTTATTGCTTCAAATTTTACACAACACTGTCGAATCGATGCGATAACAACACAAATTACTTTTATCAATCTTTATTTATATATCTTATTTTAAAAATACTAACAGCTTGAGTCTCGATTTGAGTTACACAACTACTCCGCGAACAAAAACCCTAAGCACCACATAGTAAGATTAAAAAATGACTAGATTAAAGTTTAGTTTTTGTCTAAATAGAACAAGAAAGCAACACATTTTGTAAAATGCCGGCGTATTTTTGTAAAACTGCTAGTCACAAAAGGCATTTTATCAAAATTGGAATCAAGAACAGTTATTTTAGAACATTTTTTTAAATAAAAATATAAACCGTTATCGATAATTTATAAAATGAAGAGCTTAGAAGGCATTTTTATTTAATAATTGCTATTTTATAAAAAAAATTAAAATCGTATTAAAGAGGCATTTTTAAAAATATAGATATGCCTTTTTGAGTTGCTAACTATATAAAAAATTAATTCAATTTTTTAACTTTTATAAAATGCCTTCAAATTTGTATAATAGCGTCTGCTGATTATAACTTCTATATGTAAGTATTATAAACTTCTCTTTGCAATTTCTAATTTTTATAAAATGTTGGGCCACAGGGATAAAAATGCCTTCTGATTTGTTTTTTTTTATACAAAAATTGAGCATTGTAAAATATAAAAATCATTAGTTAAGAATTCAGTTCTTTGCTTTTCTTGGTAAAGAGTGGCTGCCAAAAAAGCATTTTATTAAAATCGGAACTGGAAGAGTCATTTTACAGCTTTTTTTAGTTGAAACCTAGTTAAAACCAAAAGGTGTAGTAGACAATTTATAAAATAAAAAGTTTAGAAGACATTATTTAACCCACTAATCCCTATTTTGGAAAAAAAATTTAAACCATAAGCGACAGTTTATAAGGAGGCATTTTACAAAAATTAAAATTGGCAGTAAACAATTTATTCTTTTATAAATAAATTAATATTTTTAAAATGCCTTTTAATTTTTATAATGGCGTTTGCTGTAATCTTCTTTATAACTTCTAATTTTTATAAAATGTTATGTAACAAAACAATAAAAATGCCTTCTGATATTCATTCTTATAAAATGTCTTCATCTGTGTCTAGTTTAAGAGTCTAGAAATTGCAGCAGACAATTTATGTCTCTTTTTAACGCTTCAAAATTTATAGAACGTTTAATAACACATTTTCCATTTGTTTTAAAATGCCTTCTGCAGCGTGTTGTGTACGATTTTTATAAAATGCTTTTTACAGTTTTTACAGGCTACAGAAGGCATTTTAGAACAGTTGGAAAATGTGTTATTAAACATTTTATAAATTTTGGAGTACTAGAAAGCATTGAAAATAGCAACAGACAATTAATGCCTTGTTTTAATGCTCCCAAATTTATAGAAAGTCTATTAACACATTTTCCAATTATTTTAAAATGCCTTCTGCGGTGTATTACTCACAATTTTTATAAAATGCTTTTTGCAGTTTTCATATGCTGCAAAAGGCATTTTAAAACAGTTGACTGCTACGGTATTAAATATTTCATAAAATTGGCTGCTATAAAAGGCATTTTATAAAAATTGACATTAATAGGACACATTTTGTAGCTTTTTTAAATATAATTAGGAACCGCAAGTGACATTTTAGAAAACTGGAAGCTAAAGACGACAACTTATAAAGTAAAAATAGTAAAAGGCATTTTATAAATTTTGTAACCTCAGAAATCGCAGACGACATTTTACAAAAATGAAAAGCAACAGAAGGCATTATATAACAATGGAAATCAGTATCAGTGTTATAACATGTTTTTACGACTGCAACGATTATAAATGCCTAATCAATTCAAGTTTATTCTTTTATAAAATGCCTTCTTAAGGTTTTTGTTATAATGTTTATAAAATATTGTACGACAGTGATTGCTTCTGCCTGATTTCTATTGTTATAAAATGCCTTTACTCTTAATTAATTTAATAAAAATTAATATTTAAAATGAATTTCTGGTTTTATAAATTGGTGCTTGCAGTAGTATCTGATTATTGTAATTCTACTTTTGGTCAAAAAAGCATAAAGTAATGCCTGTTTCTTTTGTTATAAAGTGCTTTTTGTGGTTCTCAACACTTATAAAATGTAGGAATCTACAGATCTTAGATTTTTTTCCAAAATGACAAGTTTTTGAAATATTTGAAGATTGCGAGAGGCATTTTACATAAATTATATTCAGCAGATTACAAAAGGCATTTTATAAAAATTAAAAAATGTATTGTTAGAAAGTTTATAAACTTTGGAGCTGTAAGAGGCTATTATAGAAGGTCTAAATTGTTTACTGCCGATTCCAATGCTTGTAAAATGCCTCCGGTCACTCCTAAATTTATAAAATGTTGCACTCTATTTTCAAAATAGAGATTTGATGAATATCTTTATAAAATGTTTCTACTGCAGTATCTATTTTTTTTTTTAAATGTAGTCTACAGTTTCTAGTCTTTATATATAGAACTGTTTTAATCACTCGATAGTTTTAGAATCTCAAATTTACATTCAGAGTTTTAAAATAATTTTAAAAATGTTTCTAAAGATATATATATTTTAATTGTCAAATTTTTTGGTTGAAAAACGATCGAATTACCGTAAAACGCATTAAAATATAATAGCAAGCTCGTTATAATAAAATAATAAAATATGTTCCCACAATTTAATGTGCATGTTTGCAGTGGAAATCGAAACATTTAGTAAAAATCTCACGCCCGAAAATTAAAAACACTTTATCCTTCTGTCTCGTTAAAATAATGAGTACAGTTAGATACAATTTTAATAACAGAAATTTCGAGTCACTATCTGATTTAGAAACGACACAAGAATATCCATTTAATTCGAAATTAATTACACGTTCTTCAACTAAAAAAATTACGTCGAATTTTCGACATTTCTCTGCGCCCAGATTTTCTCAGATATTTCCAATACCACCAGCATTGATCTCAGCCTTGAAATTATCGATTATATTCGCTCGCATGTGGCCAGTTTATCGGTGAAAAAATCCCCGATCGAGCAGGTATGAATAGGTAAATCTTGGCCGCCTTTGATCTGAATGCCGACACAAACACTAATATTGGCATTTGATTCCGACAAAGCAACATTCTGATTTTACACCTGTTTTTACGACAAGAACTCTATTGTCGCTAAATATCGGGAGTTTTGGGGGGAAACAGGTGATTCTATTTTATTTATTAGAGTGATAAGAAGCGCTGGGAATTTTTTTGATTTTATAGCTATTTTCCCGTCGTAACGACAGGTCCTTCCGTTCAGATTTTCTAAGTTTCGAGATTTTGAGTAAACAAGAGAAATTGTCACGTTTTCTGTATCAACAGATGTCAAAATGCTGACCTAGCATTGACATATTTCTTACAACAGGGTCAAATTACAGGTTTTCAGAGAAATTATTAGAATTTTTTTTTTATTAAAGTACGACCAGAAATGTAATGCGTAGTTTAACACTCTCAAAGCATTTTTAAAAAAATGGAAGGTACAAATGGCATTTTATATAATTCGTACTAGCAGACGTCAATATAAGAATATTGACAGGCATTAATTAAACATTTTACAATTTTTAGCCGATCTTCATTTTTATAAAATTATTTATAAGTTACATAAAATGGGAAAAACCGCAGGAAACGATTTATAAAACGATCAAAGGCATTTTATAAAAATAAAAATTAATAATAGACAATTAATAAGTCTTTTACAGCTCCAAAGTTTGTAAAATGCATAACAATGCGACTTTCTATTTCTGTAAAATGCTTTCTGTAGTCAAAATTAGAAGTGACTAAAGGCATTTTATAAGTATAAGAACAGGCAGTCTTTTATAACAAGTTTTTACAGCTCCAAAGTTTATAAAATGCTTACCAAGGCAACTTTCAATTTTTCTAAATGCCTTCTGTAGCCTGCTTGTGACTACAATTTATATATTTAGAATGCCTTTTACAGTTTCTAATTTTTCGTAAAGTGTTGTACGACTGCAATTTTATAAAAAGAAATAGATATAAAATAACAGTGCTCGCTTGTTTTTATTTTATAAAATGCTTCTCCCAGTTTTTATAATTTCTAATTTGTCTATTGGTCTAATTGGTCTATTGGTCCACTAATGCTTTAATTTTTATAAAATGTTGTTTGTATTGTAGCTTTTACTTTTTGTAAAAAAGACATAAATTAATGCCTCCTTATTTTTTTATAAAATATTTTTTATGGTTTTCAATTTTTATAAAATATGGCCTACGACTTGCAATTTTAATTTCCAATTATTTTAAAATGCCTGCTGCTGCGTGTTGTCTACAATTTATATAAAACGGTTTTTACAGTTTTTACAGACTACAGAAGGCATTTTAAAACGGTTGAAAGCTACGTTATTAGACATTTTATAAATGTGAGAGTACCAGAAAGCATTGAAAATACCAGTTTACGTCTTTAAATGACTAAAATGAATAAATTTGTGTCTTTCGTGCCTCCCAACTTTATAAAATATTTAACAACGCATTTTCTAACTGTTTTAAAATGCCTTCTGCAGCGTGTTGTCTACAATTTATATAAAATACTTTTTGCAGTTTTCACAGATTACAGAAGGCATTTTAAAACAGCTGAAAGCTACGTTATTAAAGATTTCATAAATTTGGGAGTGCCAGAAGGCATTAGAAATAGCAGTAGACAATTTATGTCTTCTTTTAGTGCTTCAAAATTTATAAAATAGTCTAATAACACATTTTCCAGTTGCTTTAAAATGCCTGCTGCTGCGTGTTGTCTACAATTTATCTAAAATGGTTTTTGCAGTTTTCACAGACTACAGAAGGCATTTTAGAACAGTTGAAAGCTACGTTATTGGACATTTTATAAATGTGAGAGTACCAGAAAGCATTGAAAATACCAGTTTATGTCTCTAAATGACTAAAATGAATAAATTTGTGTCTTTCGTGCCTCCCACTTTATAAAATATCTAACAACGCATCTTCTAACTGTTTTAAAATGCCTTCTGCAGCGTGTTGTCTACAATTTATATAAAATACCTTTTGCAGTTTTCACAGATTACAGAAGGCATTTTAAAACAGTTGAAAACTACGTTATTAAAGATTTCATAAATTTGAAAATGCCAGAAGGCATTAGAAATAGCAGTAGACAATTTATGTCTTCTTTTAATTTAGAAAATTGTTTAATAACACATTTTTAAGTTGCTTTAAAATGCCTTCCGCAGCGTGTTGCTCACAATTTGTATAAAATGCTTTTTTAGTTTCCACAGACTACCGAAGAAATTTTAAAACAGTTGGAAGTTCCGAAAAAATGTTTATCAAATATTTTATAAATTTAGAAATACTACAAGGCATTAGAATTTGCAGTAGACAATTTAGGTCTTTTTTTTAATGCTTCAAAATTGTCTAATAACACATTTTCCAGTTGCTTTAAAATGCCTGCTGCTGCGTATTGTCTACAATTTATATAAAACGGTTTTTACAGTTTTTACAGACTACAGAAGGCATTTTAAAACAGTTGAAAACTACGTTATTAGACATTCTATAAATGTGAAAGTACCAGAAAGCATTGAAAATACCAGTTTATGTCTCTAAATGACTAAAATGAATAAATTTGTGTCTTTCGTGCCTCCCAACTTTATAAAATATCTAACAACGCATCTTCTAACTGTTTTAAAATGCCTTCTGCAGCGTGTTGTCTACAATTTATATTACTTTTTGCAGTTTTTACAGATTACAGAAGGCATTTTAAAACAGTTGAAAGCTACGTTATTAAAGATTTTATAAATTTGAGAGTGCCAGAAGGCATTAGAATTTGCAGTAGATAATTTATGTCTTCTTTTAATGCTTCAAAATTTATAAAATTGTCTAATAACACATTTCCCAGTTGCTTTAAAATGCCTTCTGCAGCGTGTTGCTCACAATTTGTATAAAATGCTTTTTTAGTTTCTACAGGCTACCGAAGATATTTTGAAACAGTTGGAAGTTCCGAAGAAATGTTTATCAAATATTTTATAAATTCTGAATTACTAGAAGGCATTAGAATTTGCAGTAGACAATTTAGGTCTTTTTTTAATGCTTCAAAATTTATAAAATTGTCTAATAACACATTTTCCAGTTGCTTTAAAATGCCTGCTGCTGCGTGTTGTCTACAATTTATCTAAAATGGTTTTTGCAGTTTTTACAGACTACAGAAGGCATTTTAGAACAGTTAAAAGCTACATTATTAAAGATTTTATAAATTTGGAAGTGCCAGAAGGCATTAGAAATAGCAGTAGACAATTTAGGTCTTTTTTTAATGCTTCAAAATTTATAAAATTGTCTAATAACACATTTTTCAGTTGCTTTAAAATGCCTGTTGTCTACAATTTATATAAAACGGTTTTTACAGTTTTTACAGGCTACAGAAGGCATTTTAAAACGGTTGAATGCTACGTTATTAGACATTTTATAAATGTGAGAGTACCAGAAAGCATTGAAAATACCAGTTTATGTCTCTAAATGGCTAAAATGAATAAATTTATGTTTTTCGTGCCTCCCAACTTTATAAAATATCTAACAACGCATCTTCTAACTGTTTTAAAATGCCTTCTGCAGCGTGTTGTCTACAATTTATGTAAAATACTTTTTGCAGTTTTCACAGATTACAAAAGGCATTTTAAAACAGTTGAAAGCTACGTTATTAAAGATTTTATAAATTTGAGAGTGCCAGAAGGCATTAGAATTTGCAGTAGACAATTTATTGCTTCAAAATTTATAAAATTGTCTAATAACACATTTTCCAGTTGCTTTAAAATGCCTGCTGCTGCGTGTTGTCTACAATTTATATAAAATAGTTTTTGCAGTTTTTACAGGCTACAGAAGGCATTTTAAAACAGTTGAAAGCTACGTTATTAAAGAGTTCATAAATTTGGGAGTGCCAGAAGGCATTAGAAACAGCAGTAAACAATTTATGTCTCTTTTTAAGGATTCTGATTTATAAATTGTCTAACAACGTATTTTTCAACTATTTTAAAATGCCTTCTGTAACCTATTAGTTACAGTTTATGTAAAATATATAAAAAAAATTGTGATTTCACTTTTTAAAAAATGATGTGCGAATGTTGTTTCTATAAAATAAAAAAATATATAAAATTAGGCTGCCAGTATTCTGAGTGGTTTGTTATGAAAAAAAATTGCGTTTTTTTAAATAGTTCATAAATAGTTTAAAAATAATATTATGCCTACATTTTTGATTTTTATTGACTACAGTACGTAATAATCTAAAACAAAAAATTTCTGAATTATATTTTTTTTTTCGGGTTTTTTAATTTTTTAGTAATTAAAACCGAGAATTTACTGTAATAGAATACAATATAAGTAGACACTACTGTATTTGATTTTCAGTAAATTTCGTAAATATTTTCGAAAGCCAGAAACTGGTTGTTTTCTTTTTTTACTGTTTTTTTTCTGTAAAAAATTGTGTGTAATCAATACCAAATTAGTAAAAAATGCATAAATTTTGGCAAAGTGTTGGAAATCGAAGTTTATAACATGCGATCGAGCTGGTTGTACACGACTTAAGCCGTCAAAAAATAAAATACAATGTATTAAACATTCACAAATCTTCCACGGCCCATCCCGCGGTCATATTCAACAACTAATAAAATATGTCGGCCGTCATTCGGTAAAATACAGCCGTTTTATAGAACATTAATTATTAATTTTACCCAGTCTCAAATCGGGTTCTTTTGTGACCAAACCACAAGAGATGCACCGTATTTTTTTGTCAACCGTCGTACATTATATCAGCCGGTCTTTGATTTACTGCTGTGTATTTTCAAATTCCTTTGCACTATTCTATGATAAATCTCTTCGAGGATTTTCGATGGTCTTTAGACCGGATCTGGACCAGCACTAACATATCTGCGTAATATCCTGCGACAGGATTACCAATTTGTTAAGCCAAACCTGGCGTGTTAGAGATTCAAACATGCTTCTCTAATATTACTCTGCCAGGAAATGTGCATAATCTAATTTACCTGACGATGACATTTTACAAAGACGAGGACCAGGAGTTAGACGAAATTTCAGCAAATCTCGCGTAAACACCTTTTTATTTCAGGGATATTGTAATTTGCATTTTGTAATTACATTGAAAACTTGATTCGCATTTTATTTCTTTATTAAGATATCTTGCTCTCTTTATTTTCTTATTTTTAATATGTTGCTACTCCTTCTGTATTATTATTTCATTATTCTATCATAATACGTAAATGGATTACTCAGATGTAAAATACTACACTCATCAGAAATTTAAATTAGAGATTTTTTTTTATAAAAATGGGTTCAAGGTGATTTTAAAGATTTATAGCTACTTGCTAATTTTTTACTAATTTTTAGAATCGCAGGAAAGAGAGCGACATTTTTTTTAATTCTGAGAACTAGAGACGACATTTTACTAATTTGAAATCTACATTTTTTCTATAATTTTAAATTAATAAATGCAAAAGGAACATTTCTTCTTGACACTGAAAATTGAAGACAACATTTTATAATTTTTAAAATTTTACTAATTACTAAAAGCACATGAGACACTGTTTTCGTAATTTTAGTAACCAGAAGCTTTATTTACTAATTTTATATGCCATAAGCGACAATATTTTATTAATTTTAGCAGCTTAACATATTATTTACTAATTTTAAAAATCGGAGATATTTTTTACTAATTTTTAGATTAGTAACAAAATCAATTTTTTTTTTCGATCTTGGAAGCTAGAAAAAGCAAAATTTTTTTATAATTTTGGCAGCCGAAGCTTGTATTTACTAATTTTAAATGTTCAAGACATTTTTTACTAATTTTTAAATTTATAGATAGGAAAGCGACATTTTTGTCGTTTTTGAGAGCTAGGTGCGTTATTTTACTAATTTTACTAATTAGTAGAGGGACGTACAACATTCTTTTGTAGTTTTAGGAACCGCAGAAAGTGTTTTACTAATTTTAGAGACTAGAAGTATTAATTTTGTACTAATTTTTAAAGTAATAAATAAAAAAACAATATTTGTAGAAGAAAATACTGAAAACCAAACACCCTAGTTTAGTAATTTTATTGTTTTTTTACTAATTTTTAAATTAGTAAATACAAAACAACATTTTTTTTGATTTTATAAGCTGGGGGCAACGTTTTACTACTTATAAAATTTAATGTTCTAATTTTACTAATTAATAAAAATTACTAATTTTACTAATTCACTCATTTTACAAGTCTAAGATTTTTTTACTTTCGTTTGTAAGTTCTAGTAGAAGCGTTGTTTTACTAATTTTGAAATATTTATTTTTAATTTTGCTAATTAATTAAGAGACATACAACATTCTTTTGCAGTTTTAGAAACCGGAAACTGTATTTTACTAATTTTATAAACCGGAAATATTTTTTAATAATGTACCTATATGTAGATGTGGAAATATAAAACTTTTCTTCTTGATTATGGCAGCTGGAGGTTTTATTTACTAATTTAAAAAATAATAAAAAACAATATTTTACTAATTTTAGAAAACTAAGATAATTTTTACTAATTTTTATACTTATAAATAGATAAGCGACATTTTTTCTTGATACTGAAAATTGAAGACAACATTTTACTAATTTTAAAATTTATTGTTTTAATTTTACTAATTACTACAAGCACATGAGGCACTGTTATTGTAATTTTAGTAACCAGAAGCTTTATTTACTAATTTTACTTGCCATAAGTAACAATATTTTGTTAATTTTAGCAGCTTAACATATTATTTACTAATTTTAAAAATCGGAGATATTTTTTACTAATTTTTAGATTAGTAACAAAATGGATTTTCTTTTCGATTTTGGAAGCTAGAAAAAGCAAAATTTTTTTATAATTTTGGCAGCCGAAGCTTGTATTTACTAATTTTAAATGTTTAAGACATTTTTTACTAATTTTTAAATCTATAGATAGGAAAGCGACATTTTTGTCGTTTTTGAAAGCTAGGTGCGTTATTTTACTAATTTTACTAATTAGCAGAGGGACGTACAACCTTCTTTTGTAGTTTTTAGAGACTAAAAGTACCAATTTTGTACTAATTTTCAAAATAATAAATAAAAAAACAATATTTGTAGAAGAAAATACTGAAAACCAAACACCATAGTTTAGTAATTTTTTTGTTTTTTTACTAATTTTTAAATTAGTAAATACAAAACAACATTTTTTTGATTTTAGAAGCTGGGAGCAACGTTTTACTAATTACAAAATTTAGTGTACTAATTTTACTAATTAATAAAAATTACTAATTTTACTAATTTACTAATTTTACAAGTCTAAGATTTTTTTACTTTTCGTTTGTGAGTTCTAGTAGAAGCGTTGTTTTACTAATTTTGAAATATTTATTTTTAATTTTGCTAATTAATTAAGAGACATACAACACTCTTTTGCAGTTTTAGAAATCGGAAACTGTATTTTACTAATTTTATAAACCAGAAATATTATTTAATAATGCATATGTAAATTAGAAAATATAAAACGTTTCTTCTTGATTATGGCAGTTGGGAGCAAGATTTTACTAATTTTAAAGTCGATAACTGTAATTTTACTAATTAGTGAAAACACATAAGATATTGTTTTAATAATTTTGGCAACTGGAGGTTCTATTTACTAATTTTAAAAGTCATAAATAACAATATTTTACTAATTTTAAAAAACTAAGATACTTTTTACTAATTTTTATATTTATAAATAGAAAATCGACATTTCTTTTGATTCTGAGAACTAGAAGTATTATTAAACTAATTTTAAAATTTATTTTTTTTAAATTTTGTTAATTAATGGAGAGGTGTACTCGTACAACATTTTTTTTTTTGTTTTAGAAGCTAGAAATTCTAATTTTGTACTAATCTTAAATTAGTAAATACACTAGCGATATTTTTATAATTTTATTTTAAAGACTTGAGGCAATAATTTACTGTGTTATTAATAACAATAACAAGTACTAAATTTTGGGAGCCAAAAACAACATTTTACTAATTTTTAAGTTTTTGACAGTAATTTAACTAATTTTTAAAAACCTAATAGTATTGTTTTTGTACTTTTAGAAGTCGGAAGCTGTATTTTACATTTTTTTTAGTTACTAATTATTTTGCTAAGTTAAAACTTTTAAAAAAAGCTAAAAAAAGTTAAAGAAGTAACCAATAAAAGCTAAAGAGAAAGCTAAAAAAATTTGACGAAAAAGCTAAAAATAGCAGATCAGAGAGCTAAAAAGAAAATTGAAAATAACATTGATTAAAAACTGAAAAGAAAGCTTAGTTAAAATTTAGAAAAAGCTAAAGAGAAAGCTGAAAAGTCGGTAAGAAAAAAGCATATAAAATAGTTTAAAAGAAGCTGAAAAAAACACTGAAGAAGAAGCTACGAAAAACTTTAAAAAATGCTGAAAAAAAAAACTAAATTAGAACTTAAAAAGAAAGCTAAAAAAATGTTAAATTGGAAACTAAAAAAAAATTTATTTCCACTTTCAATTTCAGTTCTTTGCTACTAAAGGGGTGTACTCCCTATTTGTTACAAGACCTCACAGTGGACAAGCTAAACGCTTATATCGCCAGAGCTGTACTGATGAAACCATCATGTGATCTTTTTTATTCTGTGTGGACCGCAGTGTCAAATTTTTGGGGTAGTTTTAGGCCTAGTACTATCCTGCGTTTACACTTGGAGCTCAGTGCTATCAACAAGGTTTCTGTAGATAAGGTACTGAGCTTTATTAGAGGCACAGGACTGCTGCAATAGTGCTATTTTGAGAAGATAAACACAATGTCTGGAAATTTGAGAATTTGAATAAATATCTTACACTTTTGTAATTTGTTATTGTTTCTTGTTTGTTTTAAATTATCAAAAACTAATTATTTACGTCTGTTTTAGAATAACTAGCTGTTAAATATTGAAAAGTACATTTACAAGTTTAGTAAAATGAATCAAGATGTGTAGATTTTAAAGCAATCGTTTAGGTGATAAATCAGTATAAAATCGTCGAAAGATTCATTAAATAATCCAAAATTCAAGTATCCCGCGACATACGAGCGATTTGGCACCATTTTGAGGTTATAAATTGATACAGTTTTAACTCAACGAGTAATGTCTTTGACTTGCCACTATATTCACGTTAATTTAGTGAGCTGCATTAGCTCGTTATGGTTTCCTTGTTTACCGACTCACAGAATTAGGAAATCGATCCAGACAACCAACCAAAGATTACAAATCAAATTGACACCAAAATACTAATACCAACACAACAAAAAAAAAATGTAATTTTTCAATCGGAGCTCTATTAATTCAACTTCAATGATTCAGTTATTTCAGTTCGTAAATTATCAGTGACTAAATTCTCTCTTAGATTAGATAGATTTATGATATTATTAGATCGGAAATAGTAAATTAAATCTACTTACCTGTCAGGTAAATTAAAAAACAATTGAAATGAAAATTACAGAATCTCAGTAACAATCAATTGAGTATTGAGTGAAGCACAGCTTGCAGTAGCTGGTATTGGAGTTTTTCAAATGAAAAGGATTCTCAGTAGGATACTTCCTTGGCGGCAAATCTAAAGGATTCGATGACCGGCTGCCATAGATTCGAGTTATTAGGCAATTTTAGCCGTGATAAATCGTAATCATTCGAATTAAATGTTAAATAATTGAAAGAGAAAAAAAAAAATAAAGATCGATGGTATTGTCGTTTGGAAATTAAAACTTCTGGGAATTGATGGGTATTGATGAGTCAGGAGTTGGCTGTTGGTGTTTGAGTTTTAAAGGCAGGAAGGGAGCAAATTGCAAACACTGGATCTTGGGATTAACACAAATAGAAGTGGGAGGTTTAAAAAAATTATTTTATACGATTTTGCAAGATTTTTAGTTTATTACGTTAAAAATAGAGATGGGAGGTGTTAAATAGGCACTAACAAAACCATGTCTCTTGTCTAAGATTTCTCTACCAAATATTCTCTCTAGATAATAGATTTTTTGTAAAAATCTCAATTCAATAGTTATGTAAAAATAACTTTGCTTTGTTTTTAGGATCTTTTTTAATTTTTCGCAAGCGTTTTTGTGTTTTTTTTTAGATTTGTTTCTATTGTTTAAATAACTATGTTTTAAGCCTTTTTTTGAGCTCTCTGATTTGCGCCTTTTTACCACTTTTTTCACTTTTTTTTAGTTTTTTCAGCTTCTATGTTTCAGTCTTTTTATTGTTTTTTCTTAGTTTTCTTTTCAGTTTTATATTTCGCTTTTTTTCAGGTTCTTTTTTAGTGTTTTTTCGGTTTTTTTTTAAATTTATTTTTATTTTTTAATCAACTTTATTATCAGCTTTTTTCTTACCTCTCTGCTTTGCTTCTTTTTTAGCATTTTTTTCAGCTCTTTTTTAGCTTTCTTTTTAGCTTTATCAACTTTTTTGTTTAGTTTTTTTTTTAACTTTATCTTTAACTTTAAAAACTCAATGCAACAATTTACTAATTTTTGAAACAATAAGCTGCATCTTACTAATTTTAAGAACCGAAAAGAGCATTTTAATCACATTTAAGCTAACAAAAGTAACTTTTTTTCTAATTTTGGAGTCTGGAGTTAACATTTTACTAATTTTTAAGGCAGGATACGATATTTTAACAGCTTTAAAGCTGAACACATTTTTTTTTAATTTTTGAGAGCCAAAATGCAACATTTTACTAATTTTTGAAAACTGAGTGTAATATTTTAACTATTTTAGAGCTGATTAAAGCGATATTTTTCTTAATTTTGGAAGCCAAATACAACATTTTACTAATTCTTGTAACCAAAAACTACATCTTACTCATTTTTAAAGCTGAGAGCAAAATTTAAACTACCTTTGAGTAAATGAAAACATTTTCTCTAATTTTCAAAATTGGAAGCAACATTTTACTAATTTTTAGTACCAAAACTTAATTTTGCTAATTTTGAAAGTCAGTTATTATCAGTAATTTATCACGGGATTTATACAGTGGGAAGTTATTTCCGGGAAAACTGAGATGGAGAAATGTAAAATATCGCTTTTTGGAAATTATAAAGCACGAGATTTAACTCCTTTAGATTATTTTTTGTCGAGCTATTTGAAATTTGTTGTTTATGCTAAATAAACAAAAAATAAACAGTTAAAAATTGAAGTAGAGAAAATATTTGGTAGAGAAATCTTAGACAAGAGGAATAGTTTTAGTACTGTCTTACTACATCTTATACTACATATATAGTAAGATACTATATAGTACTGTTGTATTATTAGTAAGATACTATATTTTACTAATTTTAAAAGCCGGAAACTACATTTTACTAATTTCAAAGCTAAAAGTTATAGTTTAGTAACTTTAAAGATGACAAACACATTTTTTTTTTAAATTTTGAGAGCCGAATGCTACATTTCTTATCGTTCTTATCAAATTCAGAGACTTAATTTTGCTAATTTTGAAGTCAGTTATTGAATCAATAAAAACAAAAGCTATATTTTACTAATTTTGAAATTTTATAGGTAATATTGTAACTACTTTCGGAGCTGTTGCAAGCGTTTTTTTTTAATTTTAGAAGTTGAATGTGACATTTTACTAATTTTTAAAACCAAAAGCTAAATCTCACTAATTCTGAAAGCCAAAAGCAACGTAATTTTACTAATTTTAAAAACTAGAAGCAATAATTATCAATTTTTAAATCTATATAGACAAAGCTAACACATTTTATTAATTTTAAAAGCTGAAAACAACGAGATAGCTTTAAAACTACCAAAAGCAAATTTTTACTAATTTCGAAGGCCGAAAGCGATAGTAAAACAACAATTTTCTTAATTTAGAAAGCAAAATGTTACATTTTACTAAATTTTGAAACTAATAGCAATATTTTAGTAATTTTAAAGCCGTAAGTTATATTTTAACAACTTTAAAACTAGTAAACACATTTTCTCTAATTTTAGAAGCTGGATGCTGGATTTCTTATAACTTTGGAGACGTAATTTTACTAATTTTTAAAGCTCCAAGCAAGATTTTCCTAATTTTAAATTTTGCAAATTTTTTTAGTTTATTTTGTTACGAATGGAATGTGTTTTTTAGCTTTTTTTTTAGCTTTCTCTTTAGATTTATTTAAGTTCTAACTTATCTTTATTTTCAGCATCTTTCTTTACCTTGTTTTTGCTTTTTTTAGCGTTTGTTTTAGCTTTTATTAAATTTGTTTTTATTTTTTAACCAATTTTATTTTTGGTTTTCTCATTAGCTTTCTGATCTGTCTTTTAGTCGTTTTTTGGCTTTCTTATCAACTTCTTCTTTAGCTATCTTTTTATTATTTTTTTAAGCTTTATATTTGTATCTATTTTCAGCTTCCTCTTTAGCTTTATCTACTTTTTTAATTTTTTTGTCGGTTTCTTCATTATCTTTCCTTTCAGCTTTTGTTAGGACTTTTTTCAGCTTCTTTTTTGCATTTTTTCGGTTTTTTTTTTAGATTAGTTTTTATTTTATAATCAGCTTTATTTTCGGCTTTCCTCTTAATTTTCTAATCTGCTTTTTTTTAGCTCTTTTGTCTCTTTCTTTTCTTCTTTTTTTAGTTTTGTTCAGTTTTATATTTACTTTTTTTATGGTCTTCTTTTTAGCTCTCTAATTTGATTCTTTTGTAGCTCTTTTCTTAGTTTTTTAGCCTTCTTTTCAGCCTTTTTTATTGTTTTTTAGTTTTTTCTTTTCAGTTTTATAATTAACCTTCTTTTCAGGTTTCTCTTTAGTGTTTTTTCGGGTTTCTTCTTAAATTTGTTTTTATTATTTAATTAACTTTATTTTCGGTTTTATCCTTATCTCTCTGATTTGCTTCTTTTTTAGCCTTCTTTTCAGGTCTTTTTTTAGTTTTCTTTTTAGACGATTTTTAAGCAGCGACGTTTTTCTAAATGCGCCCTTGATGGCTTACGTCACTGCCATCCCTTAATGACCGATCGCCGTGTAATGATCGCTTTTTTGGGGTAATTTGTATCGGGAAAAAGGCTCATAAAATCCCATGACTGGGTAAATTCGGGTTCGATCTCGTTTTTTAAGTAAAAGTGTTAGAAATTAGCGGAGAATTAAATGAAGAATCGCATCCGGCATTGAGAATGCATTAGATTTAATGATCATAATTTGATGGTTGAGTTGAGCTGAAATTTTTTGCAGTCTTAGCCAAGAATTACCAGAGGAGTGGAGTGGGTTTCAAGGTTTTCGGTTATCTGATCTAAATAAATAAACCAAGAAATAAACAATTTCGTATTTCGAAATCATAAATAATACATAATTGAGTGACATACATTTTACATGATAATAATAATAATAAAATCTATTATAAATATTTAAATTAAACTGTTTTTAATTATTTATTATCGTAATTTGTCTTGTTGAAGAACAAACTATTTTTTTTAGCTACTGTTTATCACAAATCAAAGATTTGTTTTATGTCAAGGAAGTCAGATATAAATCTAATAAATAATAACATTTCATAAATTGCTTAAAAATAAAATTAAGCTCAAAATCTACATCTCTCGACATCATTCTTCAAATTTAAAAAAAAAACACGATTATATTCCATTAAAAACTAACTATCTAAGTTCTAGATCTCTATAGAACTCTAGGACCAGAGAACTAAAAAGAAAGCTGAAAATAAAATTGGTGAAAAAATAAAAACAAATCTAAAAAAAACTGAAAAAACGGTAAAAAGAAAACTGAAAAAAGCCTAAGAAAAATCTGAAATAAAGTTTAGTTAAAATTTAAAAAAAAAGCTGAAGATAAAGCTGAAAAAAAATCTTGAAAAGAGATAAAAAGATAAAAAAAGAAACTGATAAGAAAGCTAAAGAAAAGACTAAAAAAAACTAAAAAAAAAGCTGAAAAGAGAGCTAAAGAAAAAGCAGATTAGAGAGCTAAGTAGAAAGCCAAAAATAAAATTAGTTAAAAATTAAAGATAAATTTAAAAAAGCCGAAAAGAACGCTAAAAAACTAAGCAAAAAGCTAAAAAAATGCTGAAAATAAAGCTAAGTTAGAACTTTTAAAAACAGGTAAAGAAAATGCTAAAAAAGTAAATATAATACTAAAAAACCTAAAAAGGAAGCTAAAAAAAACAGAAAAAACTAAAAAAAAGCTGAAAAGAGTGTTGAAGACAGCAGTTTAGAAAGCTAAAAAAATAAAATTAGTTAAGAACTGAAAACAAATATAAAAAGAAAGCCGAAAAACCTTAAAATAAATCTAAAAAAAGTCTAAAAAAAAATAAACAATAAGCTAAAAGCTTAAAGTAAAAGCTAACCAGAAAGCTTTAAACAAAATTAAATATAAAGCTGAAAGAAAGCTAAAAAAACCGATAAAAAAAGTTAAAAGAAAGACTGAAAAAAGGCTAAAGAGGAAGCTGAAAAGAGAGCTAAAAAAAGCAGATTAAAAATCTAAAAAAAGCCAAAAATAAAATTGGTAAAATAATAAAAATAAATTTTAAAAAAGCTGAAAAGAACGCAAAAAAACTGAGAAAAATTAAAAAAAAAGTAGCTGAAAATAAAGCTAAGTTAAAACTAAAAAAAGCTAAAGAATAAGCGAAAAAAAAGCTAAATTTAAAGCTAAAAACAAAACTAAAAAACACTTTCCATTTCTATTCTTAACATAATAAACTAAAAAATCTTTCAAAATTATTTGAAATTAGTAAATGTTGCATGTAGCTTTAAAAACTAGTAAAATTGCGTCTCCAAATTTGATAAGAACGATAAGAAATGTAGCATCCAGCTCCTAAATCTAGAAAAAATGTGTTTATCATTATTAAAGTTGTTAAAATATAACTTCTTGCTTTAAAATTAGTAAGATTTAGCTATTGGTTTTAAAAATTAGTAAAATGTAACATTCTGTTTTCAAAATTTAGAAAAATATTGTTTTAGTAGCTTCAATGCAGTTAAACCACAGTTTTCAGCTAACAAAATGAGTAAAAAATTGTCTTTGTCAGTTTCACAGCCATTTAAACGTCGTTTTCAGCTTTTAAAATTAATAAAATGTATTGGCTTTCTCTTTATAGATTTAAAAATTAATAATTATCGCTTCTAGTTTTTAAAATTAGTGAAATTACGTTGTCTTGATTTTTTTAAACTAGTAAGATGTAGCTTTTGGTTCTAAAAATTAGTAAAATGGTGTATTCGGTTTACAAAATTAGGAAAAATGTTGCCATTAACAGCTTAAAACTAAATAAAAAATTGCTTGTGGTTTTTAAAATTAGTAAGACACCTATTGATTGTGGTTTCTAAAATTAGTAAAATTACTTCTCTAAATTTATATTTTACAATTAGTAAAATGTGTTGCTTCGTATTTCAGAGCTACCTCGGGTTCTTACAATTAAAAAAAAATACTCTATTGTGACTATTAATATAAAAACTGATATAAACAGTTACTAAAATTAGTAAAAAATTGCTTTTATTTCCTTCAAAGCAGTCTAAAGGTTTTTCTCAGCTTTTATTAAAATTAATAAAATAAATATGTTGGTCTTGTCTTTGTAGATTTAAAAATTGATAATTACTGCTTCTACCTTCCAAAATTAGTAAAATTACGTTGTCTTTATCTTTCAAAATTAGTAAAATGTAGCTTTTCGCTTCAAAAATGAGAAAAAATATCGCTTTCAACATCTCTAAAGTAGTTAAAATCTTGTCTTTGGCTTTTAAAATTTATAAACGATCTTTTATTGATTCGATAACTGGCTTTAAAAATTAGTAAAATTACGTTTGCGCATTTCTAAATTAGTAAAATGTTAATTGTTCTGCTAAAATTTTAAAACTAAAAAAATATTTAATAAGTTTAGATACTAAGATTAGTAAAAATCTTGATTTTAAAATGAGTAAAACGTCTTTCACTCCCTAAATTATAAAAAAAATTTGCTTTTGCTTTTATTATTCTAAAAATTAGTAAAAGAACATTGTTTTTCGCTTCTATAATTAGTAAAATGCGTGTTGAAATAAACAAATAAATTTTTTTATTTTTTTTGTTATTAAATTCTATTCTTTTTAAAATTCTGTCAGACCTTCCTCCTCATCAATATTCCATATGAATCCCCGTGAATACCTTTCTCAGAAGAGCGCCACATTTTTCCTTTATGTTAGTAAATCAGTGGCTACCTTACAGGTGTTTTTATCAGATTTTCATTTCGAGTTGATATTTTTTTCGGCAAAAACACCTAATAAATCGAGAAAGACCGTCCACGACAATGACGTATGAGTCAATAAGGCGGCGATGTTCGAGTGGGCCATGACCGATCGTCAGCTGTTCCCCGCAGAGAACTCATGCAGAGCCAACTCTAATCGAAGATCTGTTATCTGACAACCTCCGATTGCGAGAGGTTTGATAGAGACACATGGCCGTATAGAGAACAGCTGATTTATTGGCCCTATTGGCTGCCATTATAAGAGACGCCCCCGCCAAAAAAATTTAATTTATCACCGGATTTATACAGTGGGAAGTTATTTCCGGGAAAATTGAGAGGGAGAAATGAAAAATATCGCTTTTTGAAAATTATAATACACGAGATTTAACTCCTTTAGATTATTTCTTGTAGAGTTATTTAAAATTTGTAGTTTATGCAAAATCAACAAAAAATAAAGCGTCAAAAATTGTAGTAGAGAGAATATTTGGTAGAGCAATCTTAGACAAATCTAGTCTCTATTTTGATAGTGTTTAAAATAGAAAAAAACTAAGAAAAATGCATTTTTTTCTTTTTTTAAAGTTGATCTGTGGCATACTGTATAGTTCCGTTTCTGTCAAATTCTCTTAGAAAAATGTCTCAACTACCTACACGAAATGATCTTGTCGAAAAATTGTTTGTTCGTGAAGGTGTGTAGAGATTGTACAAACGTTAGTTGTTCATCTTCAATCCATAATCAAAGGAATTTAGTAAATTCAGTCAGAGAGATGAAGCGGACCAGTAAATGAATCCGCCCCAGGCCGGCCAGCAACGAACGCAGCAGTCCAACCTTTGACCCTCCTGTCAAATTTCCTGGCCTTTGCTGGACCAGTGTTTCCTTTGTAGTCCAATTCACTTCACCCCGTCGGCAGATTAGCGCCTTCTGATTGTATGTAATTATTGCTGATGTTCAAGCCGCACTCACTCTCTCCCTCTTACAAACATTTTAAAAAATATCAAATTTCTGAATTATGCGAGACGAAGCTTACACCCCATGGGTGCTGGGACATAAATAAATTATTTTGATTTTTATACAGTGCGTTTTTACAAGATTTTAAGTCATTTTCATTTTTAGTTTTATTTTTTTGTGTTCGTTTTGTTTGTTCTAATTTCAGTTTCAGTTTTTAGTCATTTTCGAAGTGGTAGAAAGGTTGAAGACGAGTGGATCTATTCGATGAAACACAGATGAAGAGTTAGTGATTTTTAAATCACTTTAAATAATTATTTACAAAAAGCTTTAGAGATGACTGATTTCAAAAATATTTTTGTTTTGTCAACTTTTTTATTTTTTATTTATTATTAATTTATTCTTCAGGTAAATATTAGTAATTTAATTAAACGTGACAGTCGGTGAAACTGTATTGAATTTGATTCACCTTTGGTTGCGATCACGACCTAGGAGAGGATAAGGCAGGGCCGGATCGGGTTTTATGAGTTATATTTATTTTATATCGGGTTTATTGTTTGGGTTATTTATTGGTGTTTTGATGGTAATAAAAATTGGGATTTTAAGAGAGTGTAGCTGGAGAGTGGGTTTTGTTGTTTTTTAGGTAATTCTTCTTATGGACAGATAAAAGAAAATGGGGATTTTTATTGATTTGGGATCATAAAAGTGGCCACAAACACAAAAAAAATTGAAATTGATTTATCTTGAATTGTACTCTGTTTTGTTGTTTGACAAAGTTTGAAAATCTATTAAAAATCCAAATAATTTAAAATTTTAAAAATTAAAAATGTATATTTAAGAACCTTAAAATAGCAATTCAAAAATCTAGAAAACAATAAAAAAAATTAAAATTTAAAAATTTAATAAGGTTAATTTTAAAATTTTTATAAACATTTGAATTTTAAACTCAATTTTTAAAAATTTTTAAAAAAGTTTTTTATTTTATTCTATTTCAATCTTATTTTATTCTAGTTTCTTTCTATTCTAGTGTCATTTTATTTTAGTGTTATTCTAACTATCCTACTTTAAATGTTTGTTAAATGTCGCCTCCGGCTCCAAGATAAAAATACTTGTCATTTTTGTATTATTTATTTATTTTGAAAATTAATTTTAACTCATAAAATTAGAAAAATTACGATTTTAATTATTAAACTTAGTTAAACGTTGTTTCGGCTCCTAAAATTAAAAAAAAAATATTTTAAGAGGTAGAGACAACATTACTGTTTTTATTAAAAATATAGTTTTAGTTTTTTTAAGAATAGTAAAACTACGTTTCTGAATATTAAAATTAGTAAAACATTGTCTCGTTTATAAGACTCAACACACTTTAGTTGCTATTTTATTTTTTTGAAAAATAAAGTTTAATGGGCTGATTTTAAGTTGAGATAATACTGGTAGTATCTTCGTTTCCATAAAAAAATAAACAAATCCAGGGCTGTGATTTGCTGTTGTCATGGAAACGTATTAAAATTTGCGCTACTACTGGTATTATCTCAACTTGAAATCAGCCCATAAGAGTCCAAATCTTAATAATTTACTATATTGTATTCGATTCTATTTTTGTCTGATTTCATCATATTCTAGTCTAACTTTTACTTATTCTATTTTAGTCTTATCCTATTCTAGTCTCATTTCATTTTAGTATCATTATTTTCTGCTTTAATTTTGTTCTAGTTTTGTTCTATTCTAGTCTTATTCTTCTATTTTAGCCTTATTTTATTCTAGTCTCATTCTGTCCTAGTCTAGTTCTATTCGATTCTAGTTTGAGTCTTAGTCATTCTATTTTAATCCTATTCTATATTTTTATTATTATAATCTAGTTTTATTTGATTTTACTATTATTTTATTTAGTCTCGTTTTATCATATTCCCATTTTATTCTAATCTGACCCTTAATCATTCTATTTTAGTCGTATTTTATTCTAGTTTCATTTCATTCTAGTCTCATTTTATTCTACTGTAATTTTATTCTAGTTTTGTTCTATTCTACTCATTTTGGTAGCTGAAAGAGACAGTAAAAAGTCGTTTCAGGTTTTTCTCTAATTCTATTGTACTCTATTCTTGTCTGAATTCTTTTTTATTCTATTTTAGTCTGATTCTATTCTAATCTGACTCTTAGTCATTCTATATTAGTCTTATTTTATTCTACTCTTATTCTAGTTTCATTCTATTCTAGTCTAATTCTAATCTATTCTATTTTAGTCTAAGTCATTATATTTTAGTCCCATTCTATTTTAGTCTTATTATACTCTAGTCTCATTTAATTATACTTTTATTTTATTCTAATTTTGTTTTATCTTATTCTTATTCTATTCTAATCTTATTCTATTTTATTCTTATTTTGTGCTAGTTTTATTCTATTTCAGTCTAGTTCTATTCTATTCTAGTTTGAGTCTTAGTCATTCCATTCTAGTCTTTTTTTTAATATAATCTAGTCTTATTTTATTCTAGTCTCCTTCCATTTTAGTCTCATTTTTTTCTACTATAATTTTATTCTAGTTTTGTTCTATTCTAGTCTTATTCTATTCTAGGCTCATTCTTTTTTTGTCTAATTTTATTCTATTCTATTCTCTTAATTATTCTATTTTAGTCTTATTGTAATCTAGTTTTATTTAATTCTACTTTAATTTTATTTTAGTTTCGTTGTATTCTCGTCCCATTCTATTCTAGTCTCATTCTACTTTACTTAAATTTTATTCTAGTTTTGTTCTATTCTACTCATTTTGCTACTAAATTTTGGTAGCTGAAAGAAACAGTAAAAAGTCACTTCAGGCTTTTCTCTGATTCTATTCTACTGTATTCTTGTCTGAATTCTATTTTAGTCTGATTCTATTTCAATCTGACTCTTAGTCATTTTATTTTAGTCTTATTTTATTCTAGTCTCATTACATTCTACTTTAATTTTATCTTAGATTCGTTTTATTCTAGTCTCATATAATTTTAATCTTATTTTATTTTTATTCTGTTTTAGTCTCATTTTATTCTGGTTTTATTCTATTCTATTCTAGTTTGAGTCTTAGTCATTCTATTTTAGTCTTACTTTATTTTAGTTTTGTTCTATTCTAGTCTTATTCTATTCTAGACTCATTCAATTTAGGCTAACTTTATTCTATTTTTAATCATTCTATTTATTTGATTCTACTTTAATTTTATTCCAGTCTCGTTGTATTCTAGTCTTATTCTATTCTAGTCTTATTCTATTTAAGTTTTATTTTATTTTACTTTAATTTTATTCTAGTTTTGTTCTATTCTACTCATTTAGCTACAAAATTTTGGTAGCTGAAAGAGAGAGTAAAAAATCACCGCTTGAGGCTTTTCTGATTCTATTCTACTCTATTCTTGCTGAATTCTATTTTAGTCTGATTCTATTTTAATCTGATTCTTAGTCATTTTATTTTAGTCCCAATCTATTTTAGTCTTATTATAATTAAGTTTTATTTAATTCTACTTTTATTCTATTCTAGTCTTGTTTTATCTTATTCTTATTTTATTCAGACAGTGAAAAGTCGCTTCAGGCTTTTCTGATTCTATTCTAATCTGACTCTTAGTCATTTTATTTTAGTCTTATTTTATTCTAGTTTATTCTGTTCTAACCTTATTCTATTCTAATCTCATTTTATTCTAGTCTCATTCTATTTTAGTCTTATTATAATCTAGTTTCATTTAATTCTACTTTTATTTTATTCTAGTTTTGTTTTATCTTATTCTTATTCTATTCTAGTCTTGTTCTATTCTAGTCTTATTCAGTTCTACCCATTTTGTTACTGAATTTTGGTAGCTGTAAAATGACAGCAAAAAGTCGTTTCTAAAAAAAAATAAAAATTTTAAATTAATTGTGAAACGTAAAGTTACTAATTTTAGAAATTGAAAACAAATTTTTCTTTTCAAACTTTTCAGAGACTATTGTCAAATGTCGCCTCCGGCTCCAAGACAAAAATTATTTATTTTAAAAATTAATTTCAAGTCATAAACTTAGTAAATACACGTTTCTAAATATCAAAACTAGTTAAACGTTGTTTTTAGCTTCTAAAATTAAAAAAAAAGTATTTTAAGAGTTAGAGACGACACTTTTGCTTTTATTAAAAATATATTTTTAGGTTTTAAGATTAGTAAAATTGCGTTCCTGGATATTAAAATTAGTAAAACGTCGTTTCTGATTCCCTAAATTAAAAAAAAATATTTTTTGCGCGTTGTGAGATGTGATAAAAGTGAAATTTTCCTGCAATTGTTTAAAACTATATTTTCGGTCTTCAAAATTAGTAAAATTATATTTTGAAAAATGAAAATTTGTAAAATGTTGTCTTAGAAAAAGATACTGTATCTTAAGATAGTGTAAATATAAAACAGAAATTATAAATGTTAAAAAAGAAATGAGAAAAACAAATTTTGAGTCCGTCTCTGGTAACAGAGGCGCGATTGGTAGCACCCAAGCGTCGATTGTTCGGCATTGCTCTGTAATCTGGCTCGTTCTAATGGCATCATTACAGTACCTGACCACGTTGGTGGCCCATCTCCAGCCCCCCTCAACCTTCGATGACAAAATTCATTAAGCCGCCCTCTTCAAACTCAATTAATATAAATCTATCAAGATTCGGTTATTTTGATTGATTGTAATTAGTTATAGGAAGTTTGTTTCTGATTCATGTCTAAAATCTACATGTTTTCCGGCGATTTTCCGCGACTTTGCCTCTTCTTCTCTTTCAAACCGCCCCCGAGAGAAAGCGAGACGAGACGCTACCCTGTACTAGAAATTTCAGAGAACAGATTTTGTTGGTAAGTTTTGTTTTGCCTTAATACTTCCCAAGTTTAGTCATGCAGTGAATAACAAATTTGCGATTATGGAAAATATATTTTCTTACATCATTTCCGAGCTTATTCGATGGAGGCGTTAATTAGTTATTAAGATTTCCGCTCGTCAAGCAAACAACAGACACACCTGAGAGAAATTTTTTTCTCTTCTGTCTGTAAAATCCAGTCGTAAAGATGATTATCGGCCAATTATTGATCAATAAAATCAGATTATTATAGGATGCAGACGATCTTTTATTGGCCTTTGTCTTGATTGGGGGGCGCAGTACTTAAAGCTGCCCATACACTGTCATACCGACTTTGAAATGCGAGAGAACTAAGCCTAGACTTAGGTCTTCAATGTCATTTCTTGATTTACTCGTTACAGAAAGGATTACGATATGTCGTAGACTGATCTGGAGATTAATTCATGCTCAGTTTCATACGACAAGAAAAAATTTTGGCGACCTTCGAAGTGATTTAATGCCTGGTTTTATGCTAAACATCCAAATTTAATAGGTGATTCTGGTGATTTTTCAATGGTTTTATCGACGATTCGGGCGATAATTTTGCCAAGGATATTGACAGTTTTACAGGCTTGCAGCTTAGGTGGCTGAAAATCGATCAGGTCTTACCAAAACAAAAATAAAAAAAATTTAAACGTAAGTTAGGGACGTCTTAAGACTCAGTTACGTTATCTTATCGATAAAAAATAAGATTTTACAACAAATTGTGGCTAGTTTTTGCAGAAAATTAGTAGTGTTCAACAATATTTAAGCCATTTTAACAGAAAATATTTTCAAATTTTTCTAGAATATTTTTTGTTTTCGTAGAATCATTCTTGGTTCTTTTTGAAGTTATTTGTTTTTTTTAAACATTTAAATATTTCTTTCTACCTACTAAAAAATAGATAATAGATAACAAGAGCATCAGAATAGATTCTTTACTAAAAATCTGCAGTTTCCTGGTGCTGCATTTAACCTACACATTTTTTTTAAATTATTTTACTTTCTATTTGTTTTTCTCTCTATTACTCGTGAAAGCTTTAAATGATAAAACCACTCTTATTACTCCAACAGATAACTACATTTAAAACACCAAGAAAATTTAACTAACATTGTAGTAGCGAGAATATTTAGTAGAGTTTGTTGTTATTGTTACATTTCTTTTTTTTTATCTTATTTGACTTCTTACTTCAATTCCAGTAATGGAAACCTTTAAATGAGAAAAATAGTGCAGACACTATTCTTTCCCGCAAGTTTCTTCTCACACAAGCCCTAAAAATTTGTTGTAGCATGAATATTTGGTGAAGGTGGTCTAGACAGAAAAAGTCGTTTCTACAGCGACTATTTAGCTACTTCAATTTAAATTCTTGCTTTTCAAGCATTTTTTAATAAGTGAAATGGTGGATTTCCTCTCGAATAGAATAGAATGGAATGAAACTGAAACAGAATAAGATTAAAATAGAATGAGACTATACTAAAAACATGATACTAGAGTAGAATACAAAAATCCTGGAATAGAATGAAAATCTAATAGAACGATACTAGAATAGAATAAAACTAGAATATAATAAAACTAAAATAAAATAATTTTAGAAAAGAACGATACTAGAATAGATTGTTACTAAAATATAGAATAGTATGATATTAGAATACAACGATACTAGAATAGAATAAAACAAAATTAAGATAAGACTAGAATAGAATAAAATCAGACAAGAAGTGGATTAAATCTGGCTAAAGTAGAATAAATTGAAACTAAAATACAATAAAACTAGAGTAAAATAAAACTAAAATAAAATGAGACTAGAATGGAATAGAACCAGAAAAAAAATAGAATAGAATCGGACTAGAGTAAAATAGAATAAGACTAGAATATAAAGAGATTACAATAAAATGATACTAAAATAAAATAAAATTAGAATATAATGAGACTAAAATAGAATAGAACCAGAAGAGAATATAATAGAATCAGGCTAGAATAGAATGATAGTAAAATAAAATAAAACTAGAATAGATAGAATAGAATAAAACTAGAATAAAATAAAACTAAAATATAATTTCTAAAATGGAGTAGAACCAGAAGAGAATAGAATAGAATCAGACTAGAATAAAATAAGTTAAGAGAAGAATAAAACAAAAGTAATATAAAACTAGAATAGAATAAGTTATAATGAAACTAGAATAAAATAGAATTAAAATCAGAATAAGACACTCGTATAATAAAATAAACGAGGATAAAATAGAATAGAATCAGAGTAGAATAGAATAGAATAAGACTAGAATGAAATAAAAGTAAAGAAGAATAAAACTAAAATAGAATGAGACTAAATTCATAAAATCAGACTAGAAAAGAATATAACAAAATCTGACTAAATAGAATAAAATAGAGTATAATCAGATTAGAATAAAATGAGAATAGCAATAAAATGATACTAAATAGCATGATATTAGAGTAAAATAAAAGTAAAATAAAATGATACTAGAATAAAATAGAACTAGGCTAGAATAGAGTAGAATTAAGCTATAATAAAAGAAAATATAATCTGACTAGAATGCAATAGAATTAAACTAGAATAAATTAAAATAAGACTAAAATATAATGAAATTAGAATAGAAAGAAACTAGAGAAGAATGAAACAAAAATAAAATAAAAGTAAAATAAAATAAGTTATTCTGAGACTAGAATGGAATAGAATTAAAATTAAACTAAGATATAATAGAATAAACTAGGTTAGAATAGAATAGAATCAGAGTAGAATAGAATAGAATGAGACTAAAATAAAATAAAATAAAACTGAAATAGAGCGAGACTAAAATAGAATAAAACAAAAATAAAACTAAAATAGAATGAAACTAAATTAGAGTGAGACTAGAATAGTATAAAATCAAAATTAGGCTAGAATAGAATATAATAAAACCTGACTAAAATAGAGTATAATCAGTCTAGAATAAAATGAGAATAGAATAGAATAAAATTGAAATTAAATGAAACTACAATAGAATAAAACAAAAATAGAATAAAACTAAAATAAAATGAGACTAAAATATAATAAGACTAAAATAAATTGGAACTAAAATAGAATCAAAATTAAGCTAGAACAGATTAAAATATATAGAATATAATCAGACTAGAATAGAATAGACTGCAATCAAACTAGACTAGAAACAACTGTTTCAAATAAAATAATAGATTTTTATTTTCGCATTTTGTTGTATTTTAAATAAATATTAATTAAATAAAATACATTAGGAATGAGTTAAGAGTCATTTACGTTATCTTATCAACAAAAAATATAATTTTGAAACGAATTGTAGGTAGTTTTAGCTGAAAATTGACACCAAAACAAACTTTCCTCAAGATTCAATCTAAAAAACTATTTTTTTATTATTCTAGAATTTTTTTATTCTCGTTTCTCTTTATTATTTTTACGTCGTCTTGTTTTAAATTCTTATAGCATCTTTTGTTTTAAGTTTTCTTTTCTACTAGTCTTAATTTTAATTGTTTTTATATTTCTATTAATCTTCTTTGTGCTTGTTTTGGAATTTTTTCTAAAGAAATATTTATTTAAGAAGTTTTTTGCATTTGTTGTTATTGTTTTTTCTGTTTTTACATTGTCTTGTTTCAAATAAAATGTGTCTTTAAGTTCTTTTAAAATCTACATCTGTTATTCTTTTCCTTCTAGCTTTGCTAAGCAGAATTATAACAATCAACCAGAAAAACCATTTACTTCACTGCTTTATACTTTTTCTTATTGTTGTTCTCCTTTAAGAAAATAAAATAAATAAACAAAATTAATTTAAAACAGTTTTATTTATTTCAATGACAACAATGACAGTGATGCCCATGATGACAGCGTCTTCGGTACCCATAATACGGAGGTGGAGGAGGTGTAGTAATTACAACACCTAATAATACAAAAAAAAAAAAAAATTAAATAAGAAAAACACAAAAATGAGAGACTTACCATATTGTGGTGGTTGTGGCGGTGGTGGTTGTGGCGTCGTTGGGCCATAATAATTAACTTCCTGGACACGAACAGCAATCCTGTCCATCATATGATGCAATAACCCATGATGATGGTGGTGGTGGTGGTGACCGTGATGGTGGTGAGGCATTTTGACTTGACTGTATAAAATCTGCGTTGGTTTTATAACAGACAAGATAAAACTGATAACAATCAGTGATTCATTTGTTATCAATCGATTACTGATAATAGAGATGTGTCACATTACTAAAAAAAAATTTTAAACGGTACATTCTTTTGTTTTAAATTACAGAATTACAGAAACCTGTAGGCGTTTTACAACGAATATAAATTTAGTAGATAAATAATTAAAAATAGATAAAATAGCTAAACGGTGACATTTTCAATAATTTTACTTAAATTAATGTTCCTATCTCTAACTGTATTTTTGCATTTATGAATAACTAATAATAATAATCGATTCTTCTTTTGTTAAAAATATTTAATTATCATAAATTTTCGATTTGTCTATTTCCATAAAACAAAAAAAACCGGCATTGCATTGTTAAAAACCATAAATTACGTTTAATATTTATTAATAAAAGTGTATTTTAACGACGTGCAGGCAACATTATTTGGTATTTACAGCCTAAGAGTGTGATAAGAAAAGTTTATGGAGGGTTTATGTTCACCGTTGTTGGGCGAGTTATCATAATTTACTTACTGAGAAATTTATTAATAGTTTATTTATAAGTTTTATTGTTAGGTTTTTAACCTGTTTATCGTCGCCCCACCACCCGATTTAAAACGCAAATAGATAAAAGTCACGAAAATTTAAAACAGTGCGTGATTTTAGAGATTTTTCAATTTCGAATTGATGAGGGGGCAAGGACAATTCAAGGGGGGACTAATTATAGATACGATTATTTATGAGGGTTGTCAAACTACCAAGACATGCAAGGACGAGGGTTATATTTAACTAATAGCCGATTTCATTAAAATACAACAAGGTGCGAAAATAAAAAAGATCGATTATTAGTTAAAGTATAAAATGCGTGTAAAAATAAAAATAAAAATAAGAATGTAAAATATATAAAAAAGAAAGAACATTTCATATTTTACTACAAATTAGTTCACTCAAATGATATTCAATAATTAAATAATTTAGTAACACACATCTATTGCTTTGATTAATCGCTTTACTAATTTTACGAAGTTATACTACTGTCTCACTTATATAAAGTCTATATGGAACAGGTAACAATTTTAGATATTTTTAGCTGTCGATTATTGTCAGATAACAGTCATAACACAGTAACTGCAATTTGGTTGACCAATTTTGGCAAGCTTTTGTTGCTTTTTTGGTGCTCCTGTTGAGCATTCTTCTACCAGCTTTGTTTTATTTTTTTATAATTTTAGCAGATTTTTTAAAAATATCTTGCAAACCGTTGTATTTTTCCTAGAATATGGTTGTTAGTTTCCGATTTTTTAAAGCCACTTTGTAATATCATTTCATGCTTATCTCTTTCTTTCAAAATCTTTATTTTACTTTGTTTCTCTTTTTATTTAAACAGTTTCCTTTGCTTTAATTTTTTTACAGTATTTTCTGCCTTTTTATTCACTCGTAACTTCTTAAGTCTTTTATTGTTTTTCTTGTCTTATAATTTTCTAGTATTCTGTTTTACTTTTTCTAGTCTTTTTATATTTATGGCTTTTCTTTCAGCTGACGCAATATTTTTGATTTTTTTTAGAACTCTGTTTTCTATTAATTGTCGGTTTTTATTTTTTTTAAATACTCTTTTTAAAGTGTTTCCAGAATTTTCTATTGTTTTTCAAAAATGTTTTTTGTTTTAGTTGCTTTCAACCGACGTTTCTTAACTTATCACTTTTTGTCGTTTTGCTTAACCACTTTCTCCCGCTAAATCGAATTACTGCCAACGACCTGTTGGTACAAATAGAGAATAAAATAGAGTTCTGTAAAAAGTCAAAAGACATCATTTGTCAAAAAGCGATTTTAAAATATTTTCGAGATGAATTTGACTAATGATTCATAAAAAAGAAGAATTAAAAGATGTTGAAGAACATCGACTAAAAGAAATAGAAGGTTTTACAAAACAAAAGAAATTTATTAAAAAGACAAAGTTTAGTAGCAAAAAAAAAAAATTTTTTTTAGAAGAAGCATAAAACGTCGCCTAGAAGATCTGGAAAATGAAAAAGAATATTCTAGAAAAACTAAAAAACCGAAAGATTTTCAAAAAACAAAGTAAAGTTAGTAAGGAATTCTAGAAGATCGTGAAACCGTTATCCAAAAAAATTTTAAAAGACATCAAAAAAAAATTGAAAAATGTCTACTAGAAAAAAAAAGAAAAAAATTAGAAAAAAAAGATTTAAGTAGAATGTGGAAAACAAAGGTTGTAGCAAAAGATCAACAGAAAATTCTAAAACAAGGTGAAAGACGTTGTTTAAAATAAAAAAATAAATAATGTTTTTAGAAAACTATTCTAAAAAACCAAATACTTCTATGAGTAGACAAGGTTTCTAGATAAATTTAATTAATAATTGGTTAAAAAGAAGAATCCAAAGAATCTAAAAAAGGTTAAAAAACGTCGACTGGAAGAAAATAGAATAAAGAAGTTTCTAAATTCTGAAAAAGCTGCTAAAACGTTATATTAAGAAGAGAAATAAGTAATATTATTCCTTCTACATCAAATGTTAATAATCCAGTGTTTTTTCGGAAAGCACCGCAACAACCGCACCATCTCTTCCAGTACCAACGGAGACAGTAGAAATTGCTTCATCCCCTAATTGTTCTAGAACGAACTACGATTCAGTGTCTTTACCAAAACGTAAGAGGTTTAAGGTCAAAAACCTCCGAATTCTCCAACAATATTTTATCTATTTCCGAGAAATTTGATTTGATTATTTTAACAGAAAGTTGGTTAGATTCTAGTATTTTTAACTATGAACTATTTGCTAATAACTTTCATATTTATCGCCAGGACCGGAATCATCAAGCTTTAGGCAACTCTAGAGGCGGTGGCGTTTTAATTGCTGTGAATGGCAATTTTTCTTGTCACAAAATTGATGTGTCTAATATTATGGAAGCGGTACCAATAATTGATCTGGTAGCTATTAAATTAAGCACTACTATGTATCGACACTTTTATATTCTTGCTGTCTATATTCTTCCCGCCACATCATTCAACTACTACGTCACTTTTCTTGATCTTCTTAACGGCTTAATTGAATTGCACCAAGAGAATATCAATTTTATAGGTGACTTTAATACACCCCAGTATAGTAGTAATCTAAATAACAACTTTGTTTTTTCACTTAGAAACTTCGTATCATTTCATGATCTTAAACAATACAATATTTAATAATCACAATAGCATGCTGGATCTTCTGTTTGCTAAGTTTCTTTGTCAGATTGACAAATCAGATATTTCTCTCGTTCCTGAAGATAGTTTTCATCCTACACTTAAATTCTACTTTAAAGCTCAATCCCATAAAGCAGATACGTTTTCTTTTAATGACAAGGTAATTTCCTATAATTTCAAAAAGGCAGATTTTCCTCGCCTATATGAACTATTACTCAACATTGACTGGTCAGAGGAAAAAACAAACGACGTAAACTTATCCTGCGATATTTTGTACAGCACCCTACAGCAAGTTTTCGATCTGTGTGTTCCAAAAATATCTCTTAGAAATAAGAAGAATTTTTGGTACGATATGGAAATCATTAAATGTCTTCGCAAAAAGTCGGCTTTATTAAAAAGATTTCGTAAATTTCATTGTCGGAATTCGTATAAACAATTTAAAATTTTGCGATCAAGAACCAACCAACTTATTGAAAAAGCATATTCTAATTATATTTCTTCAATGGAATCAACTATCTGAAGATCCGAAATAGTTTTGGGCATTTGTTCGGTCAAAGAAAGACAAGTCTCGCATCCCAGGCACCATGTTGGTAAATGGAGAAGCAGTTTCCAACCCCAGTAGTATAGTGAATCACTGCTGAATTTTTTAAGAGCGTATATATACCAAGTTCATGTTCTAATCATTCCAATGTTCTTGGCGACAAGTTTCTCGAAACACATCAGAAGCAAATCCGAAAGTGAAATTGTAACGGAACTGAAACATGTAAAAGCTACCCTAACTTCGTGATGGTATTCCAGGTTTTTTATTTAAGGACTGTGCGTACGTTTTTGCAAAATCTCTTTGTCATATTTTCAATTTAATACTGAAATCTTCTACGTTTCCTACAATTTGGAAGGTGGCGCAAGTTTGCCCAATACTCAAAAATGGTAATCCTAACGTAATACAGAACTATCGACCTATTTCTATTTTGTGTAATTTTTCAAAAGTATTTGAATCGATTATTTACACTCATATTTATTCTCTCCCTGTCAGTATGGTTTTAAAACGATCCACGATTACAAATTTAGCCTGTTTTACACAGTACATTGCAGATGTCTTGACAAACAAAAACAAGTAGACGCCATTTAAACGGATTTCAGGAAGCATTCGATCATATACTTTTGAATAAACTTGATAGCTTTGGTTTTTCTAGTTCTTTGCTTTCGTTAATGCAATCATATCTTTTCGACAGGAAACAACAGGTTTCCTGACATTCCTATCTGATATGTACACTCCAACTTCTGGGGCCCCACAATGGTCAAATCTTGGTCCCCTTCTGTTTCTTCTTTTCATAAACGATATTACTCTTTCGTTGAACTCTTGTCATAAGTTGTTATTTGCCGACGACTTAAAATTGTACTTGGAAATTAATTCTATCGACGACTGTAGAACTCTGCAAAGTAATCTCGACGCACTGTATAACTGGTGTAAAAGAAGTCATCTGCAACTAAATCTGTCTAAATCCAATGTGATATCTTTCACGAAAAAGCACCATCCAATCGCATTCTCTTACAACATAGCATCATGTGATTTAAACCGAGCCCTTACTGTTAAAAACCTAGGCATTATCTTCGACGCAGAACTTACTTTTAACGACCATATTGCTGATATTATATGTAAAGCTTATAGATTGTATGGTTTCATATATAGGAACTGCAAAAATTTTTCTAACGTTCGGCCATTGACTATTTTATTTTATTTTACGCTTTGGTACGGTCTAGATTAGAATACGGATCGTTGATCTGGTATCCTATCTAAAATACCTTTTTTTTTGGGAAGGAGGAATGCGACGCACACCCGTTTTGGAAGGCTGGGAGTGTGGGACTCGTACGGATGGTGTGTGCAAATCGGACATACCCACTAAACCTCCTCTGACGTAGAGATTTCAGGCCATTGGCCCTTGTTCTCTGTCGAATCCGAAAGAGTAAGCTGAAAGAGAAAAATATTAGTCGGTCGTGGGAAATCCCACGATGTCCTTGGTCCTTGGAAAATCCTGGAGAGGGGTCCTGAAACAGAGAGCACCATCTATTGGTGCGATGATTAGTAAGTTCTAACAAAAGTGTCTATACCTGTTACTCATCAAGGAGTGCCATTTTCGGTCTTTTGCATCGTGATGGTCCAGCTTCATCATAGAAGAGGGCTTCCCTGAGAAGTGGGTTCGGATGCGTTGTCGCTTTCTTGAGGGTGCGCAGCGTAATTTCGTGGAGGGTCTCCTTCATCAGTGGCATCTTTGCTTCTCTATGCAGTTGGTTGTTTCGAACAAACCAAGGTGCATTGAAGGCAATGCGAAGGAATTTGTTTTGGAGAACTTGAAGTTTATGCATTCAAGTCTTGCAGCTTGTTGTTGATGGACAACTTGCTTTTTCTGTTTACGAGACATGACAACTGTCCCAATGCCATCTTGCCTTTGCGTATAGCATAGTCAAGATGGGGATTAAAGGTCAGTTTTTTGTCCAATATTACACCCAGATATTTCACCTGGTCGACCCAGGGAATATCTCGGTCAAACATTGAGACATTTCGGACATCGTTGTAGTTGTTTCGCCGTCTATACATGATTAGAGTCTGGCTCTTATCAGGGTTTACAGTGATCAAGCACAAGTTACACCATTCCTCAATCGCATCCACGGCCTCTTGCAGATACCGCGAAGCCATGTGTGGTTGCTTTGATCGAGTTAGGATCGCTGTGTCGTCTGCGTAAACAGCAAGTGTTGTACGAGCAGTCTTTGGGATGTCTGCAGTAAAAACTGCATACAGAAGTGGGGAAATGACAGAGCCTTGTGGGACTCCGGCCTCTAGGGTGCGGATTCCTGAAAGAGAATTGGAAATTCACACCTGAACTTGACGTTTTCTGAGGAACGAATGGATCAACTGGACCATCGCCAAAGGCACCCCAGCTCGATAGAGCTTATAAATAAGTCCATCGTGCCAGACAGCGTCAAAGGCTTTGGCCACGTCGAGAAACACTACACCAGTCATCGATTTTCGGTCGATGCTGGTGGAAGCGTGTTCTACGACTCGGAGAAGTTGATCTGTTGTGGAGTGTTTCGCTCTGAAGCCGAATTGTTCGTCGGGGATGATTTTCCTTTCCTCGATGAATTGATGGAGTCTGGCGTAAATGAGGCATTCTACGACTTTCCCCACGGCCGACAGCAAGCTGATTGGCCGGTGGTTTTGGGGAAATTTGTGGTCTTTGCCGGGCTTGGGGATGAAAATCACCGTGGCAAGTTTCCATCTTTTGGGGAAGTACCTGAAACGAAACATAGCATTAAAAATACCTGTCATGGCGATGATGGCTTTCCTCGGGAGATTCTTCAGCGCTTTGTTGCTGATTTCATCTAGGTCTGATGCCTTCCTCTTCTTCAGTTTACAAATGATTTTGTAAACCTCCTGGGGAGATGTCGGGGCAATTTCGGTTGGAAATTCTGTTTCTCGTGAAACGATGGTTTTCACTTGGTCCGTGATCGTCTCGAAGTGGTCCAGTTCGGCGTTTTCGAAATTGAGAGAACATTGTTTGTCCAAACTTAATGCGAATGCCTCTGCTTTCTCCTCATCGGTGTAGACGATCCCGTTTTCACCGTGAATTGGTGGAAGTGGTTTTCGATCGGATCTGAGATCTCTACAATACCTGTATCTTACAGATTTAAAAAAATACAACGAAAGTTTTTAAAGTTCTTATCATTTTTAGTGGACGGCGTCTATCCTGAAAGAGAAATTGAGGTCTTCTATTAATTAAATTCAATTTTACTTTCTTAGAAACTCGACGGATTTGCTATGCATTGAAATTTCTTTATAATTTAACTCACAACCGGGTTGATTGCAGTTATCTCTTAGGTCGTCTATGTTTCTATGTCCTGCAGTTTAATTGTCGTCAGCCGCGTACCTTTTATGCAACTGCTAGTCGGTCAAATGTAGGAATTAGGTCTCCCATTTCACTCATGTCTTCGCTATGTAACAAATTGAGTAGTACCTGTGATCTAAACCATGACTCAATAAAATGTATTTTAAATTGTGCAATTGATTCTTTTTAAAAACTAAAAATTTTCGAAAAACGAGAAGCTTCTAGTAAAGCTTTTACAAAGCAAACAGAATTCTAGAAAAACGTCATCTTAAACAACGTTTTCAAAAGAACAAATCTTTTAGAAAAATTTGATTAATAATTATTATAAACAAGTATAAAAAAATTTAAATAAAAGTTGAAAAACGGAGACTACATAAAAAAAGTAAAAAGAAATTCTAAAAACAATAAAGTTTCTAGAAAAATTTGAAAAACAAGAATTTGTAGCAAAAGAGCAACAGGAAATTCTAAAGCAAGTTGAAAGACATTAAATGGAAATAAAAAAAAGAGTAATAGAATAACAAAAAATCTTTTAAAAATAATAAAAAACCGAGTGATTTTGGAAAACAAAAGTCTTCTATAAAAGGTTGTAAAACAGTGTCGGTAGACAACGATTGGTAGAACTGTTTTTTTCCAAATGACGTCTCTTATCTTTTACTAGAATTTTGTTTCACTTTTTTTATGTAGTTTTTTTAGCACTATTTTAAAAGTCTTTCTAGAATATTTTATTATTCTTCAAAAATCATTGTTTTTCTCTTTTCTTCAAGCAACGTCTTTCAACTTTTCACCTTATGTCGTCATACCTAATCACTCTCTCTCACTAAGTCGAATTACTGCCAACCACCTGTTGTACTGTTACATGTACAACGCTGTGGTAGCATAAAAATTTAACAAAGTCAAACTTTAGTCTATCAAAAAATGTATAAATATTATAATATGTATTATTATTATAGAGAATACATAGATAAATATTGAAACTAAAAGCAAATTATTTGAGTCGATTTAGTTGAATACAACGAAATATTTAGTGTTTATTTCGCTTTTTTCTCTGAAAAAAATCTATTGATTTTCCATTTGTTTTTTCGTGTGATTCTTTCGTTTTAACTGCCTCCGATAAATTCCTTTTGTGTACTCGTCGCCGAATTAACGACTTATTTATTGTCTCACATTCTGGGAATTGGCTGAACCAAAAACGTAAAAATGAATTCAAGCTGAACATTGATGACCAATTGTTGTTATAAATTCCTGTATCTGTTCGTTTTCTCTCTCGTTTGTTAATCCGCTTCTAATTGAACTCTCATCAATACCAATTAGTGTAATTATAGATTATCCGATACGCTAATTGATATTTTATTAAGAGCGCCCGTATCGGGTAGTCCAAACCGAAACACACTGATTAAGCTTTATAAAACTAAAGCAATTATCAGAGAAATTCGAATTCCGCGTGTGAATTTAGTCGGCCGTAATTTAATCCTGGTTTTAAGCGCGTATTAAACGAAAGTCTGGAAGGGATTATTAATAAACATAATAATAAAGAACATAACAGGGACGTTAGGGCTTTAGACACGAACATCGTCTTTACAAATCATTAGTTATCCTTTAGGCGGGTTCTCCCTATCCCACCCCCTTCTGTTAATTAATCATCACCGTATAGGTTCATATTGTGGCGGTGTAAGCTTGCAGGACACCTGCCAACGCACCACCACCACGAAAATTCCAAGCAACTAGTCGAAATTAACAAAGCAAAGAATTATTTTCTCATTTGAGTATAACCCGAAGCAGTGCAGTTACTTCTCAAAAGCAGATATACGAGTATTTTGCATATATTAATATTTGGGGGAGTTGCACCAACTCAAACACTCGGTATCTCGCTTTTTCTCTCTTAGATTCTCAGAGAAGTCGGAGAAGTTTTAGCGATTTCAACAGCTATATCAGCCGTATGCTAGACTAACTAAACTTAAAGATAATATAAGTTTGATAAACATGTTATGAATATGCAACAGACGCCAACCCGAGGGCATTTCTCCGATTAATTATCTTTCAAATATCTAGATATTGTCTTTTTACGCTTACTTTGAGACAAATCGCAAAATTAAGATGCGTCACAAGGTGCTTATACACTACATTTTCTATCTAGTAAATCGAAAATTTGATATTTTAAAACATCAAGCAGTTTTGTCCAAGTCACATCCGAATTGTGATCACTGCTACTTCAGTTTTGGCTACTTTGATTTGATATACCTACTAAATACTACCAATGAGTTAGCTAATTTTAAAGATCGTTGGCAGTAGTTCGATTTAGCGAGAGAGAGTGAATTACACGCGTAAATCTCCAGCGAAAAATCAGAAAAAAATCAAAAAACATGGCCTAAAAAACAGAAGATTCTAGATAAGCTCAAAAAGCAGCATTTAAAAAAAAATAAAACCGACGATTAGTAGAATAAAATAACAAAGTAAAATTTTTAGTATCTCCAAAAAAATTTATTTAAAGATTGATAGAAAAAACAGAATAAGAAAATCTGGAAAAATTAAAATACATCTGCTAGAAAAAAAAGAATTTCGTCGAATGTATAGAGAAATGAGAAAAACAAAGTTTTGTGGCAAAAAAGCAAAAGCAACTTCTAGAGTATTCTAGACAAACAAAAACAAAATTACAAGAATTTAAGAAATTAAGCGAATCTGGAAAATCAACAATATTTAGAAGTTTTTAAAAAAGCTAAACAAAATTCTAAAACTTGAAAGATATCGTTTAAAAAATAAAGTCAAAAAAAAAAATTTAACAAAAATTTGATTAATTAAAGCCAAAAAATTCAAAAAAAGAAATTTGTAAAAAAATGAGAGAAGTAAGAATTAGTGGCAAAAAACAAAATAAAATTTTAGAAAAAATGTAAAAAACGTCGTCTGGAAGGAATAAAAAGCAATAGAAAATTTTAGAAAAACTAAAAAAAGAAAGTTTGTCCAAAAACAAGCTTCTAGTAAAACTTTCAGAAAGCAAAGGAATTCAAAAGGGTGTTGAAGAGCGTTGTTTAAAAAAAAAAAAAAAATTTTAAAAGAACAAAAAAGAAGAATGTGAAAGATAAAGATTTGTAGCAAATAGAAAATTAGGAAAAGAGTTGAAAGACGCCGACTGAAAAAAAACAGAAAAAACAAAATTTATTTTCAAAAATTTATTCTAGAAGCGAAAGAAAGTCGTTAAAAGAATAAAAAAGCAATAAAAGATCCTAGAAAAAATATGCAACAGATGCCAACCCTAAGGCATTTTTCTAATTAATTATCTTTCAAATATCTAGATATTGTCTTTTTCCGCTAACTTTGAGACAAATCGTAAAATTACAGTGTGCCACAAGGTGCTTCTACACTACACATTCTATCTAGTAAATCTAAAATTTGATATTTAAAAACATCAAGCAGTTTTGTCCAAGTCACACCGAGTTGTGATCACTGCTACTTCAGTTTTTGCGACTTTAATATACTAAATACTACCGACAAGTTACCTACCTAACTTCCCTAACTCCAGCCAGGTCTGTCTGCAGTTAACACAACAATAGCTACTATCTGGTATTACTATAATTACTGTCATTAAAATTTTTTTACCAAAAATTTGATTATCCTGTACGTTACTGTGCTAGAAAGATCTTCAATAATTACGAGTCTTACTTTGACTTGTATAAATGAGTAGATCATTGCTAGTAGTTCGACTTAGCGAAAGAGAGTAAATCTTCAGCGATTAATCAAGACAGTTAAAATAAAAAGTCTGCTTAGGCTAAAAAATAGAAGTTTCTACAGAAGCTTAAAAAACAGCGACAATAAAGGGGAAAAATGGTAAAATAGAATTTTAGAAGTTTTCCATAAATTTTATTGAAAATTGGTAGAAAAAAAAAATTTAGAAAAAGTTAAAAGAGTTGGTTTAAAGAAAAGCTTCTAAAAGAATTTGATTGATAATAGATAAAAAAAATAGGAAAAGTTTAGAAGACGTCGTCAAAAAAGGAAAGTAAAAAGAAGAATGTTAAAATAACAAAAAAAGATTCTAAAAGAATGTGCGAAACAAAAAGTACTGACAAAAAAATAAAATTTTTCGGTTTTTGGAAGAAATAAAAATGTAATAGAATATTCTAAAAAAAACTAAAAAAACAAAAAGATTTTAAAAACAAAAAAGCTTCTAGTAAAGCTTCTTAAAGCAAACAGAATTCTAAAAGATTAAAAAAAATTTGAAAAAAAAACAATTCTACAAAAAGAAAAATGTTTTTCCAAAATTTGATTGTTTATTAGTAGAAAAAGAAAAATAATAAATCAAAAAGAAGATATTTTAAAAGAGAATGACTAAAAAAAATGATTTTCAAAAAATAAAAAAATATATAATAAATAAATATTAGCAAAAAAGTAAAACAAAATTATAAAAGCAGTTAAGAAACCACGTCAGGGAAAATAAATTTAAAAATGTTTTGTTTTTGTAAAAAACTTCTACGAGTAGACAAAGTTTCTAGATAAATTTGCTAAAGAAAGATAAATAAAAAAAAATGTCAAACAGAAAGAAAAAGAAGTCTCTAAAAAAACAAAAAGTTTCTAAAAGTATTTAAGAAACAAAGATTAGTAACAAAAAGTAAAAAAAAAAATTGAGAAGCAAAAAAACGTTGCCTGGATAAAAAAGTTTGAAAACTTAAAAATCAAAAAATTTTTGAAAAACAAAAAGCCCTTAGAAATCAAATAGAATTCTGAAAGATTTTAAAAAATGTTCTCAATTCCAAAAAAATTAGTAAAAAAAAGAAAAAAAAATGTTAAAGAAGTAGAAAAACGTCGATTAAAAAGAAAAAAAACTCTAAAGAAACAAAAAAGTTAGAAAAATATAAACAATATAATAGTTTTATAAATATAAATAATAGAATAATAAAATAATAAAAACAATAAAAAACTAAAAAGTGAGATTCTAAGCTAGAAAACTGAGCTATCTTTAAAACACAAACTCATTTAGACAAGCTTTGAAAATGGCGTTTAAATTTTTTTGAAAAACAGTAAAACCAAAGAGCTAAATTTAATTTTGGTTAAATTTGTAAATAGATTTTTGTAATCTACAAAAAATATTGATCCAGCAGAATTATGAGCGCTTTACCCCACGACCCAACTTCAGTTCCAATTTTTTTTCCTCTATAATTAATAAGCGCCATATTTACAACCGTTTTTTCGTGTTGGTGTAATTAATAACCGAAAAAACAAATGACATCCAATAAAACCTGAAAGAAAATCATCAAAAGCTGTCATTAATCGATTAGCTGTATCAGACCACACACAAGAATCTCTCCTGGTATTAAAAATCAGAAATATTACTTTATGTCGGTCGATTGAGTGTAGACTGTGAGTGTCTCTATATACATTCAAGCCCAAATCCGTCACATTCTGATGTAAATAGCGCATTTAAAATTGTAATATGCAATTCGTTATAGATGCATTTAGTCCCTGACACGTTGTATCGAAGCGGTTCCGCCTGTTGATTAAAACCGCAACCGTGGAATATCAGTTCAGATGTGAATAAATTGTGACACATACTACAGTCCGAAGTTTTTAATATTAAATTTCCGCACTTCTGCAATAATTGCTCGAGGCGTTCTTTTGACGGATGCATTTTTAAGTTGGTAGGAGTTTTTTAAGAGAGCGCTAATTGCTTTAGCAACGAAATTAAATTTCCAAGGGGACGAAACTGACCCCATTGGATTTATTTGGTGGTTAATCCAGTCCCTATCGAACCGTCCCGATCCAGGTGTCTTGGACTGGTTTTTTTCTTTGACATATGTTACACGACTCAATTTAATTTTTAATTTAAATAATATGCAAACACGTTAAACGATCGCATGATCGACTGGTATTATTATATTTAAGGCGTACTGAAAGGGCTATAAATTTTTCTAATAATAATGCTCGATTTACTGATACTACAAGTATTAATTACTGTACTATGTGCTGCTTTTTAAATTTATACCACAACAATATCCATAAACGCTCGTTTTCTTATCTGAAAACAGTGTTGTAAATTAATAAAGTGGACCTAATATTTATTTCGAGATAAAGGGCATTTTTCATGGGAAGGATAAATTTATTTAGACCAAAACATATACTTACGAACGGTTATCAAAAGATTCAAGCGGATTGAGGAAACTTAACGCTTTATATAAATATGTATTTTACCCATATTTAACCAAAGATTAAGTCATTATCAAGCTGGACGATAGCACTATTTCGTAATTACCACGATTCTTAAACGCTCATTAAATAAGAAAAATTGTTTTCCTAATCCAACGTTTCGGATAAAATAAATTTTTTGATAAAATATTTTGTGAATTTTTATTAACACAGCCAATTTTATAAAAATTTTCTGTATTAAGAAAAACACAAGACAAAAATCAAAATTAACAAGAAACATTTTTTACCTTTTTTTTTTTTATAAAAAACAAACGTTAAAGGCAACAGTTTTTAAAAATAGAAACTGCAAAAGGCATTTTAAAATACCCACTGAAAATTGTAAAAAAGATTTTATTAAAATTGGTAATTATACAAATAAGAGGCATTTTATAGAAAGCAGAACGCAGGAAACATGTTACAGCGTTTTTTTACATTAAGACCAAAAGCTGTGAATGTATTTTATCAAAACTAGAAGCTACACAGGCAAGAATTTATAAAAATGGAAGCAGCGAAAGGCATTTAATATACTTAAAAATGATAGACTACATTTTATAAAAATTAGTTCCTACAAGAGGCATTTTAACATCTCAAAAATTGTAGACTACATTTTATAAAATTGACTGTAATAAAAGACATTTTATAAAAATCAGAACTAACCGGAAACATCTCTTAGCTTTTTTTATAAAAAACAAACCGCCATAGGCAACAATTTATTAAAATAGAAACTGCAAAAGGCATTTTAAAATACTCACTGGAAATCGTAGAATACATTTTATTAAAATTGGTAGTTGTAAGAGGCATTTTATAAAAAGTAGAACAGCAGAAAACATTTTCTAGCTTTTTTACATTAAGAACAGAAGCTGTGGATGTATTTTATAAAAACTAGATGCCATACAGGCAATAATTTATTAAAATAGAAGCAGCAAGAGGCATTTTAATATACTAGAAATAATAGACTACATTTTATGAAAATTAGTCGCTACAAGAGGCATTTTATAAAAGAGAAAATATTTTATTTATAGCTTAAGGCATATTTAAAATTTTATAAAAACTAACAGCTATATGCAACAAATTTTGAAAACAAAAGCTGCAAGAAAATGCACTTTAACATCCTGGAAATTGTAGACTACATTTTATAAAATTAGCTGTGATAAGAGGCATTATATAAAAATCAGAATTAACAGGAAACGTCTTTTAGCTTTTTTTTTATAAAAACTGAGAGCCATAGGCAACAATTAACAGAAATAAAAACTTTACAGGCATTTTAATATTCTATTAATTGTGCACTACATTTTATAATAATTGGCGGTCACAGGAGGCATTTTATAAAATGTATAATTGACAAAAGACAATTTCTAGCTTTTTTATATTAGGGCCAGAAAACGTAGATGCATTTTATAAAAAGTAGAAGCCACACAGACAACAAATTATTGCAAAAAGCATTTTAAAAAATCGCAATTAAAAAAGCTTTTTTGTCAAAAAATAAACTAAGAACTGTAGAGCTAATTAGAAAAACTAGACAAACAGCAATTTATAAAAATAGAAGCAACAAGAGGCATTTTAATAAACTAGGCATTATAGACCACATTTTATAAAAATAAATTGTGACAAGAAGCATTTTATGAAAATCAGAATCAATAGGAGACATATTATTTACAGCTTTTTTTATTAAAACGGGAAGGCATAAAGCAAAATTTTATAAAAACTAGAAGCCATATAAATTTTAAAAATGAAAGCTGCAAGAAAAAGCATTTTAATATCCTTGAAATTGTACAGCACGTTTTATAAAATTGGCTGTCATAAAAGGCATTTTATAAAAAATAAAATTAGCAAAAAATATTTTCTAGCTTATTATATCTAGACCAGACGACGTAGATGCGTTTATAAAAAGTAGAAGCCACACAGACAACGACTTATTGCGAAGGGCATTTTAAAAAATCGCAATTAAAAATAGCCTTTTTATAAAGAAATAAGCTAGAAACGGCCGAGCTAATTAAAAAACTAGGAGCCATATAAAATAAACTTTAAAAATAAAAGGTGCAAGAAAAGGCATTTTAACATCTCAAAAATTGTAGACTACATTTTATAAAATTGACTGTAATAAGAGACATTTTATAAAAATCGGAATTAACCGAAAACATCTTTTAGCTTTTTTTTTATAAAAAACAAACCGCCAGAGGCAACAATTTATAAAAATAGAAACTGCAAAAGGCATTTTAAAATACCAACTGGAAATCGTAGAATACATTTTATTAAAATTGGTAGTTGTAAGAGACATTTTATAGAAGGTAGAACGACAAAAAACATTTTCTAGCTTTTTTACATCAAGACCAGAAGCTGTGGATATATTTTATAATAACTAAATGCCATACAGGCAATAATTTATTAAAATAGAAGCAGCAAGAGGCATTTTAATATACTAGAAATAATAGACTACATTTTATGAAAATTAGTTGCTACAAGAGGCATTTTATAAAAGAGAAGATATTTTATTTATAGCTTAAGGCATATTTAAAATTTTATAAAAACTAAGTTAAAAAACAAATTTTAAAAACAAAAGCTGCAAGAAAATGCACTTTAACATCCTGGAAATTGTAGACCACATTTTATAAAATTGGCTGTGATAAAAGGCATTTTATATAAATCAGAATTAACAGGAAACATCTTTTAGCTTTTTTTTATAAAAACTGAGAGCCATAGGCAACAATTTACAGAAATAAAAACTTCACAGGCATTTTAATATTCTATTAATTGTGCACTACATTTTATAATAATTGGCGGTTACAAGTGGCATTTTATAAAATGTATAATTGACAAAAGACAATTTCTAGCATTTTTATATTAAGACCAGAAAACGTAGATGCATTTTATGAAAAGTAGAAGCCACACAGACAGCAAATTATTGCAAAAAGCATTTTAAAAAATCGCAATTAAAAAAGCTTTTTTGTTAAAAAATAAACTAAGAACTGTAGAGCTAATTAGAAAAACTAGAAACCACAAAAACAGCAATTTATAAAAATAGAAGCAACAAGAAGCATTTTAATATACTAGAAATTATAGACCACATCTTATAAAAATAAATTGTGACAAGAAGCATTTCATAAAAATCAGAATCAATAAACGACATTTTATTTACAGTTTTTTTTTTATTAAAACGAGAAGGCATAAGGCAAAATTTTATAAAAACTAAAAGCCATATAAATTTTAAAAATGAAAGCTGCAAGAAAAAGCATTTTAATATTTTTGAAATTGTAGAGCACGTTTTATAAAATTGGGTGTCATAAGAGGCATTTTAAAAAAATAAAATTAGCAAAAAATATTTTCTAGCTTTTTATATCTAGACCAGACGACGTAGATGTGTTTATAAAAAGTAGAAGCCACACAGACAACGACTTATTGCAAAGGGCATTTTAAAAAATCGCAATTAAAAATAGCCTTTTTATAAAGAAATAAGATAGAAACGGCCGAGCTAATTAAAAAACTAGGAGCCATATAAAATAAACTTAAAAAATAAAAGGTGCAAGAAAAGTCATTTTAACATCTCAAAAATTGTAGACTACATTTTATAAAATTGACTGTAATAAGAGACATTTTATAAAAATCAGAATTAACCGGAAACATCTTTTAGCTTTTTTTTTATAAAAAACAAACCGCCATAGGCAACAATTTATAAAAATAGAGACTGCGAAAGGCATTTTAAGATATCCACTAAAAATCGTAGAATACATTTTATTAAAATTGGTAGTTATAAGAGGCATTTTATAGAAAGTAGAACAGCAGAAAACATTTTCTAGCATTTTTGCATTAAGAACAGAAGCTGTGGATGTATTTTATAAAAACTAGATGCCATACAGACAATAATTTATAAAAATAGAAGCAGCAAGAGGCATTTTAATATACTAGAAATAATAGACTACATTTTATGAAAATTAGTTGCTACAAGAGGCATTTTATAAAAGAGAAGATATTTTATTTATAGCTTAAGGCATATTTAAAATTTTATAAAAACTAAGTTAAAAAACAAATTTTAAATACAAAAGCTGCAAGAAAATGCACTTTAACATCCTGGAAATTGTATACCACATTTTATAAAATTGGCTGTGATAAGAGGCATTTTATAAAAATCAGAATTAACAGGAAACGTCTTTTAGATTTTTTTTATAAAAACTGAGAGCCATAGGCAACAATTTACAGAAATAAAAACTTCAGAGGCATTTTAATATTTTATTAATTGTGCACTACATTTTATATTAATTGGCGGTCACAGGAGGCATTTTATAAAATGTATAATTGACAAAAGACAATTTCTATTTTTTTTATATTAAGACCAGAAAACGTAGATGCATTTTGTAAAAAGTAGAAGCCACACAGACAACAAATTATTGCAAAAAGCATTTTAAAAAATCGCAATTAAAAAAACTTTTTTGTTAAAAAATAAACTAAGAACTGTAGAGCTAATTAGAAAAACTAGAAACCACACAAACAGCAATTTATAAAAATAGAAGCAACAAGAGGCATTGAATATACTAGAAATTATAGACCACATCTTATAAAAATAAATTGTGACAAAAAGCATTTTATAAAAATCAGAATCAATAAGCGACATTTTATTTACAGCTTTTTTTTATTAAAACGGGAAGGCATAAGGCAAAATTTTATAAAAACTAGAAGCCATATAAATTTTAAAAATGAAAGTAGCAAGAAAAAGCATTTAATATCCTTGAAATTGTAGAGCACGTTTTATAAAATTGGCTGTCATAAGAGGCATTTTATAAAAAATAGAATTAGCAAAAAATATTTTCTAGCTTTTTATACCTAGACCAGACGACGTAGATGCATTTTATAAAAAGTAGAAGCCACACAGACAACGTCTTATTGCGAAGGGCATTTTAAAAAATCGCAATTAAAAATAGCCTTTTTATAAAGAAATAAGCTAGAAACGGCCGAGCTAATTAAAAAACTAGGAGCCATATAAAATAAACTTTAAAAATAAAAGGTGCAAGAAAAGGCATTTTAACATCTCAAAAATTGTAGACTACATTTTATAAAATTGACTGTAATAAGAGACATTTTATAAAAATCGGAATTAACCGAAAACATCTTTAAGCTTTTTTTATAAAAAACAAACCGCCATAGGCAACAATTTATTAAAATAGAAACTGCAAAAGGCATTTTAAAATACTCACTGGAAATCGTAGAATACATTTTATTAAAATTGGTAGTTTTAAGAGGGATTTTATAGAAGGTAGAACGACAGAAAACGTTTTCTAGCTTTTTTACATTAAGAACAAAAGCTGTGGATATATTTTATAATAACTAAATGCCATACAGGCAATAATTTATCAAAATAGAAGCAGCAAGAGGCCTTTTAATATACTAGAAATAATAGGCTATATTTTATGAAAATTAGTTGCTACAAGAGGCAATTTATAAAAGAGAAGATATTTTATTTATAGCTTAAGGCATATTCAAAATTTTATAAAAACTAAGAGCTATATGCAACAAATTTTGAAAACAAAAGCTGCAAGAAAATGCACTTTAACATCCTGGAAATTGTAGACCACATTTTATAAAATTGGCTGTGATAAAAGGCATTTTATAAAAATTAGAATTAACAAGAAACATCTTTTAGCTTTTTTTTATAAAAACTGAGAGTCATAGGCAACAATTTACAGAAATAAAAACTTCACAGGCATTTTAATATTCTATTAATTGTGCACTACATTTTATAATAAATGGCGGTTACAAGAGGCATTTTATAAAATGTATAATTGACAAAAGACAATTTCTAGCTTTTTTATATTAAGACCAGAAAAAGTAGATGCATTTTATGAAAAGTAGAAGCCACACAGACAACAAATTATTGCAAAAAGCATTTTAAAAAATCGCAATTAAAAAAGCTTTTTTGTCAAAAAATAAACTAAGAACTGTAGAGCTAATTAGAAAAACTAGAAGCCACACAAACAGCAATTTATAAAAATAGAGGCAACAAGAAGTATTTTAATATACTAGAAATTATAGACCACATTTTAAAAAAATATATTGTGACAAGAAGCATTTTATAAAAATCAGAATCAAAGGAGACATTTTATTTACAGCTTTTTTTATTAAAACGGGAAGGCATAAAGCAAAATTTTATAAAAACTAGAAGCCATATAAATTTTAAAAATGAAAGCTGCAAGAAAAAGCATTTTAATATCCTTGCAATTGTACAGCACGTTTTATAAAATTGGCTGTCATAAGAGGCATTTTATAAAAAATAGAATTAGCAAAAAATATTTTTTAGCTTTTTATATCTAGACCAGAAAAGTAGAAGCCACACAGACAACGACTTATTGCGTAAAGCATTTTAAAAAATCACAATTAAAAATAGCTTTTTTATAAAGAAATAAGCTAGAAACGGCCGAGCTAATTAAAAAACTAGGAGCCATACAGCCAATAATTTATAAAAATAGAAACTACAAAAGACATTTTATTTATAGCTTTTTCATTGAAACCAGAAACTGTAAGCAAGATTTGATAAAAGCCACACAGACAACAATTTATAAAAATAAAAGCAGCAAAAGACATTTTAATAAACTAGGAATAATAGACCACATTTTATAAAAATTAGTTGTTACAAGAGGCATTTTATAAAAATCGGAATCAATAGGAGACATTCTATTTATAGATTTTTTTATTAAAACCGAAAGGCATAGGCAAAAGGCATTTTAATATCTTAGAAATTATAGACCACGTTTTATTAAATTCGCTGTCATAAAAAGCATTTTTTAAAAAGTAGAATTGGCAAGTTATTTTCTAGTTTTTTTTAATTTAGACCAGAAAACGTAGATGCATTTTATAAAAAGTAGAAGGCACACAGACAACGACCTATTGTAAAAAAATTGCAATTAAAATTTGCCTTTTTGTAATAAAATAAACTAGGAACGACAGAGCTAATTAAAAAACTAAGCCACACAGCCAATAATTTATAAAAATAGAAACTACAAAAAGCATTTTATTTATAGCTTTTTTTTATTGAAGCTAGAAGCTACAGACAAAATATTTTAAGAAACATTTTTATAAAAACTCGGAGCCGTTGGCGGCAATTTATAAAACTGCAAAGTTTAAAAAACATACAAAAATTTCTATACCTAGAAAAAGCGCTTTTTTAAAATAAAATATTATTTGTATCAAATGGCTGCACCATATTTATATTTTTCTATCCGATAAGTAGTTGTTTTTGTCGTTAGAAATAGTAGATTAGACGAGAAACTTAAATTTAAAAATCTAAAATTTTTTAAAAATTTATTCAAGATTTTTGAGGACTCTTAAGTTCTACGTTGTGTTTAACAAAATGGCAAAATGAAATCAAAGTATAAAATGGGAAATTACAATAAATCAACAAGATGTTTGTGTCTTTCAGTAAATTGTTTATAACATGTAAAATCAACAAAATAAAATTAACTGTATTTAAGAATATAAAAAAAACAAATATAACAAACAGAAATATACCAAAAACAATACAGGAATCAACACATATTAATGAAAAAACCTTTAAAAAACTGTTAAAATTATTTTGTGATTAATTTATTATAAAAAGGACCGGATAAAACCTTTCTAAATTGTGTCTAAAAACAAAGCTAAAATTAATGTATTTTCAAAATTCGATTTTAAATTAAAATGTAAAAGAAACAGAACTAAAAAATTAGTTTGATCCAAAATTATTTTAGTAATTTAGTAATAATATTTCTAATATACAAGGTGTTGCAATTTTCTAGAACTGTACCCAAATCTTTATATATTTTTTAATTATATTTTTGTTTAAATCCTATAAATGCATGTTTTGGTTTAGCTTTTGTTTTAATCAGCTTATCTATCTCATCTGTTATCTAATTTTCTTGTGCAGGGTGTTTCCTAGAAACAGTAATTTTTTTCTCAAATATTTTTTTTGTTTCTGATTTAAAATGTTAAAACCCGGTCAACATTCCAATGTTTGTAATAATTTCGTATTAGTTCCGGCGATTAATCAGCATCGAACCGATCCTAATCTCAATAGATCAGCGTTCCACATGTAGAGAAATCTTCCACCTGTAGAGCACCACGATTCAGCTCCTTTTTCAGCGGGTGGTACGTACACTGACCGGCATAAATAACACTTTGACGCATCTATAATTGCGAGCACAACTTTAATATGATCGGTAGTTTTGATTTATACCGGGCCCCCTATGACGTGCGTCACTGCAGGTGGTCATACCGACGTTACGCCACTGTCTATCTCAAGAATTTTTCCCAAGTAAGACAAAGAAAGATTCTTGGATATTAAATGTGTTTTCCATATGTACTAATTTATTTATAAACCTTGGTATTTATAGCAATTATGGGTGGTAAGAAAAATTGAACGATTTCTCTTTATTACCGATCGAGTCCTGGCTGGGTTTATAATTAAGGAAAAAATTACAAAACCCACTCAATGTAGTAAAAGTTTTGCGATAGAGGGCGCGTCTATAACGATACATCACGGGTTTTAATGCCACTGATAAGTATTTAAATGCAGACAATAAAGATGCGGCGAGACATGCGAAAGGGTTAAACTTGATTTTGCACCCTTTTAAGACCCCAGAACTGGACAACCGATCGGTTCTCACAGGTGTTGGGATCAGGGAACGGTGGGAATATTGTGTGACACGATGTAATTAAAATTATTAGTGTGATATTGGGGCAGAATGGCATGTTTGCCATTATATAATAAGGGCCATAAAACCTAATGGAGTTTTTATGCTGAGAGAATTATGCATAGTAATGATTCTAAAAAATAATCCGTGTTAGAAAACATTTTTATAATTTTTTTTTACTTAGAAAAAATTGTGTTTTATTGTTTTTTGTCGATTCTGTCTCGAATTACCGTCTTTACAACTATTTTTGTCATCAGAGTAGGTCATCAAGGTGTTCTCTGCGGTTGAGGGTCGTGTCAGCTGCCACGATCGGATCAAACCCTGATCATTTATCATTTCTTGTCTTTTTTTTTCGTGATGTTTGCTACCAGCTCGTCCGTCAGTTCGTCTTCGAGGCAATTGAGTAATGATGGCTCACCTCAGTTGGACATCATCAGCGGCTACCGGTGACGCTCCATGTCCGATTTTTCCGCTAAACGCACGAGACGATAAATCGATTGAGAGCCGCTAAGCCAAGTGTGAGGCCGATAATAAATCGGTGTCGTTAGGGGCTCCCCGTGCGGGGTCTAACAGCACATAAATACCGACCTGGAGGAGGCCAGGCCGGTGTGCCCCTGATTCTGCTTAAGACAGGAACGTCTCGTTACTGAGTCTGTCTAACAATTACTCGAATGTCACTGCCATTGACGCTGCAATAATTGGAAACAACTTTTATATTCTGCGATATTTAATTTTAATTTAATTCCTGATTCAGCCCAGATCGAGAATAAGACGGGACGGAACAGACAGTTAATTCAAAACATCGAGACAAACAAGACGGAAGAATTAACGATTTATAAGAAGGTTTAGAGGGGAAACAGGCGATCCAAACATTTTTTTTTAATTAATTTTTGGAACAAAAATGAGGACTTAATCGGGATTTGAACATACATTTTTGTTATAAACAATAACTGTTGCTCTTTTTTCATAAAAAAAAATATTTGAGCTTGCTCTGTACCTCCACTAGAAATAGGTAATAAGATCTCTTTTCTTTTTTTTATTTGTTGACAACAATTTATTAAATTTTTAACAAATTTGTATTTATTTTCACTTTCTTTTTATTCATTTAGTCGTTGTTGTTGTCTGTTATTTTAAAAAAATTAAAGCTTAAATTTAAAAAAAAAGTTGTTCTCACTCAGATTCGAACCCGCATTTTTTGAGTATAAATTTCGAGTTTTGTAAATAATAAAATTCACATAATTGTTACGACTTTTTTTAGAATATTTATGTATTTATTGTAAATGTAATAATTAAAGTTAATTTAGTAAAAAAATAAAAAAAAACTTGATTTGTCTCGAATACAAACCTCCACTTTTTGAGTTTAAATTTCCAATTTAATTTTTCAATTTTTTGAAATATTTTGATAAATCTAAAAACAGTTTTTTGTGTTTTCTAGATTTAGATGGCTTACATAATTTGTAGATTAAGATTTAGACAAAAAAAAAAATTTTAAAATAAAGTTGTCGATCTACATGTACTTTCTTACAACATTTTTTAAATAGATTTAGAAGAATTTTCTATAAGAATTTTAGAATATTTTTTCTGGTTTTTATTTAATAGATCGAAATGCTCATAGAACTAGATTTTTACTAAATTTATAGATTAAATGGTTCTCTTGTTTTGCAGACCTACATTTTAATGACTCAAATTTTTGAAATATTTAAAGATTTAAATTGTCATTGTGTTTTATAAATCTAGATGGTTTTCAAAGATTGTAGATTAAGATTTAGACAAAAATAATTATTTTACGTTTTTTTATGTCTAAATGATATTAGCATAATAAAATCTATGGCTTTTGGATCTAGATCTATAAAAATAATCTTACAACATTTTTGAACAGATTTAGAGAAATTTTCTGTAGATGTTTTAAAATGGGGTAAATCTACACGCATTTAGATGCAAATTTTTTACACTTCTTTAAATCTATACTCTGATTTAACTGAATTTGTTTAAAATCTATTTCTAATTCTTAAATCCCAATTAAAAAATGATTTTTTAGTTTTTATTTTATAGATATAGATGCTCAAACAACTAGATTAAATGGTTTTTTGTTCTGTAGATCTAGATTTAGACGACTCAATTCTTTAAAATGTTTTGATAGAATTAAATATAGTTTTAGATTTTTTATTTCTATAGATATAAATTGTTGTTGTCTTATATGAATCTAGATGGTCTTCATAGATTGTAGATTAAGATTTAGACAAAAATAATTCTTTTACGTAAGATCTAAATCTACAAAGCTTTTCTTACAACATTTTTGAATAGATGTAGCAGAATTTCTTATAAATGTATTAAAATTGTATAGATCTACATGAATCTGGATGCAGATTTTTTACACTCTTCCAAATCTACTCTGATTTAATTAAATTTGTTTACGATTTATTTCTAAATTTATGTCAAATTTAAATTATTAGTTTAAGATCTCTTAAAATATTTTATGTTTATATTTTATAGATGTAGATGATAATTAAACTAGTTTTTTTATACAGTTTATAGATGGTTTTCTTGTTTTACAGACCTAGATCTAGACGAATTATTCGAAATATTTTGGTAGATTTAAATTTAAATATAAATGTAGGTTGGCATTGTGAATCGTAGATCCAGATGGTTTTTATAATTTCTAGATTACAATTTAAACAAAAAAATTAATTTACGTATATAATTTTATTTAAATCGAGATGATAATAACAAAATAAAGCTGTCGGTTTTTTAATCTAGATCTACTCAAATTTAGATGCAGATTTTTTACACTTCTCTAATTCTACCCTGATTTAACTAAATTTGTTTAAAATCTATTTCTAATTCTTTTCTAAATTTATTTCTGTTGTAAATCATTAAAATCCTAATTAAAAAATGTTTTTTTAGTTTTTATTTTATAGATATAGATGCTCAAACAACTAGATTAAATGGTTCTCTTATTCTGTAGACCTAGATTTAGACGACCCAATTCTTTAAAATGTTTTGATAGAATTAAATATAGTTTTAGATTTGTTATTTCTATAGATATAAATTGTTGTTGTCTTATATATCTAGATGATTTTTATAGATTGTAGATTAAGATTTAAACAAAAATATTTTTTTTACGTAAGATCTAAATCTACAAAGATTTTCTTACAACATTTTTGAATAGATATAGCTGAATTTCTTATAAATGTATTAAAATTGTATAGATCTACATAAATCTAGATGCAGATTTTTCACACTCTTTCAAATCTACTCTGATTTAACTAGATTTGTTTAAAATTTGTTTCTACATTTATTTTAATTGTTAATATTTAAAATCTCACAAAATGTTTTTCTTACTTTTTATTTTATAGATCTAGATGTTTCTAAAACTAGATTTTTTTATACAATAATAATAAATGTTTTTTTTATAATTTTTTTTATGTCTAGATGATGTCAGCAAAGCAAAATAAACGACTTGTAGATCTAGATCTACACAGGCTTTCTTACAACATTATTTAAACAGATTTAGAAGAATTTGCTTTAAGTTTTTTAAATGATACAGATTATATAAACAAATTTAAATACACTCTTCTAAATCTACTCTAATTTAACTAAATTTGTTTAAGATTTATTTATAAATTTATGTCAGATTTAAATTATTAGTTTAAGATCTATTAGACTATTTTATTAGTTTATATTTTATAGATGTAGATGCTAATTAAACTAGATTATTTATACAGTTTATAGATGGTTTTCTTGTTTTACAGACCTAGATCTAGACGAATTATTCGAAATATTTTGGTAGATTTAAATTTAAATATAAATGTAGGTTGGCATTGTGAATCGTAGATCTAGATGGTTTTTATAATTTCTAGATCATAATTTAAACAAAAAATAAATTTACGTAATTTTTATTTAAATCGAGATGATATTAGCAAAATAAAGCTGTCGATATTTTAATCTAGATCTACTCAAATAAAACTCTGTAAGATGTAGCTTATTTGTGCTAAGAAAGGGACTGTGTCACAGAGTCTTAGCTATTAGTTTTTGTTTTGTTGTAGCTGCAGAAACAGCTAACATATTTGTTTCCATTTTTCAGTAGACTCTTTCAGAAGAAAGAGCCAAATAATTCCGAACTCTATCAAAAATTTTGTGGGTTTTTCAGGAATTTTTCAGAACATCTGTTGATAAGCAATTTCCAGAAAAGAAGCTTTTTTACCTTATTTTTTTAATAAGGTAAAAAAATGATTTGACTAGGATTCAAACCCGAGTTTTTCGATCTAAAAATTTTGTCTGACCTGGATTCGAACCTACAATTTTGAATTTTCTGATTTTTCTTCTCGCTTGCTGCACCTAATCCGCGTTTAAAAATGGTAGTCTGACCTGTCCATGACCCATTCCCGGAAAGTCAGCTTATTTACTCGATTTGGGTAAATCGTAAATTCTTGATGATTTATTCGGGTTGCTGGCGGTTAATTGAACGAGCTCGACGACAATTTTTATGATGACCGTTTCGAGAATTTTTATCTCTTTATTAGAAGCCTCGACGAGATTTTCTGTTTTGATAGTTCCTACGATATTTAAATGAGTCGACCACAATTTTGTGGTTGTTTTAATTTGGAAGTATTGAACGCCCTAACCGCAACTTTCTATTAGTGTTCATCATTTCTGATTTACAGCCAAACACGAAATTGCATGACATTTTTTTAAGAAAATAAAAATTGTAATGACCTGTCGATCATCAAGCTTTTCCCCTGGAGGGAGTTGGAGCTTTGATGATCGACTCCGGCATGCACTAATACAGAAATAATCGAGTAACTGTTGAAAAATCGAGAAAGTTCATGAAACGAAGGTTCAGTTGATTGATTATAAGCGCCGAGGCTTGTCTGATCACGGCAGTTATCAATAACCGCTGACATAACTTATCATTATAATCATATTAGGCTTTGGCAACGGTCGAACACTCTCACAATATTGATTACAGACCTTCCTTTATCCCAAAATTACTTCAGAAATTTATCTAGTCGTTTGCTACACTAATTAAGAAATTTTTTTTATATACAGATTTTCAAGAATTTACATAATTGATTTTTAATTCTAGGAATCGAGTCAAGACAGTCAAAATTAGACCAATAATAACCAAGAATCTTCTTGAAGTGACAGTAAAAAAAATTCGTGATTTCTTAGCAGAATTCCTTACCTATCGTCCCTGAAAGCAACAAATTGTCTCGATAATAAAATCGCCTTTCAAGTGCAAAATCCCATAAATAACAAATCAAGCTAATATGTCTCGTTCACAATCGACTAACTCTCTTAAGTTTAAAATCATGTTCATTCTCTTGAATCTATTTATTTAGTGATTTTTGCTTTATTTTGCTTTAAAAGAAAATTATTCTCAATCATTGACATTACTCCAGGACCACCAACTACACAAAATTTAACTCTAATGACAAATATAAGTGGAAAATTGACTAAATCAGCGTTATCTGCATTTAGTGATCTTTCAACAGACATCTCAATCAAACAGAATGACATGCAGCATCGATCAGGGATGACCAAACCAACAACAAACTCTTATAAATCTTGCCAGACTTTAGTTGGGTGTGTTTTGGTCATTCCTTGCCCAACAATGGTCCTGGTAAAGTACATAATAGATGTCACTCTAATCGTTCGATTTGTGCTTATTCATGCCAACAAATTCGTGTTTGTTTTTAATCCAATTATTGTCCCATCTTAAATCTCTGGAATACAATAAAATAGTTCACTGTTCCTGAAATCATTAAGAAAAACAAAGCCTCACGGGTAAAGAAACCAATTTTGAGTGAGTTTTTTAATAAAAAAATCGAGTTCGATGGTCAATCAAACTCGAAACTGTTTTCTCAACCATAATGTGATTATAATTACAAAGTCTGATAAGTCAGATTGAAGTCGCGCCGCCCACAAAAATCAAAAATCCTATCCACTGATGATGCCCTCAGGCGTTATAAGATACAAATTGACAAAGCCAACGAATTACTTGCCTTAATGTAGTAGTATACATTGATGAAGGTCTCGGTTTTTTCCTAAGTGACTTTTTGTTCAACGACAAACGTGTGAAAAGTCGGTTGAAAGAGGTTTTAGGATCATTAGGGATGGGCAAAAATTATAAATTAGGAAAGGAATTGATTGATCGAGGGATTTTTTCTGAAAAGCAGGTGGAAAAATACTCGTTAAGATCAGGTAGAGGCTTTAATTAATCTCATTTTTTTAAATAAAAATTACAAAAAATTGGTAAAATAAAGCGCTCTTTAAGGTCGCTGGACTAATCATCAATTTTGTCATTGCTGTAGTTACACAACTCTGGTGTTCTTAATAGATTTTTTAGATAAGTAAATAAAAATATAGTAGAAATACTTGTTAAACAACGTAGAGGCATCAATTAATTCTATTTTTTTTATTAAAAATTACAATAATCGGTCAAATAGAGCGCTTCTTACAGTCGCTAGGCCAATTACCAATTTTGTTATTGCTGTATTTACACAGCTCTGTTGTTAATAGATTTTATTAAAAAAGTAGGTAAAAAAAATACTTGTTAAAAGCGATAGAGGCTTTAATTAATCTCATTTTTTTCTATTAAAAATTACAAAAATTGGTCAAATAGAGCGCTACCTACATTTGCTAGACCAACCACCAACTTTGTCATTGCTGTAGTTACATAATTCTGTTGTTAATAGATTTTTGTAAAAAAATAAGTAGAAAAGTATTTGTTAAAAGCGGTAGAAGCTTTAAATCTATTAAAAATTAAAAAAATGGGTCAAATGGAGCGCTACCTACCGATATTAAGCCAATTACCAATTTTGTCATTGCTGTAGTTACACAACTCTGTTGTTATTAGATTTTTTTAAAAAAAAATAAGTAAAAAAATACTTGTTAGAAGCGGTAGAGGCTTCAATTAATCTAATTTTTTTAATAAAAATTACAATAATTGGTCAAAAAGAGCGCTACCTACGTTTGCTAGACCAATTACAAATTTTTTTATTGCTGTAGTTACACAACTGCCTTCTTAATCAATTTTTTTAAAAAGTAAGCAAAAAAATACTTGCAAAAGACAGTAAAGGCTTTAATTAATCTCATTTTTTTGTTAAAATTACAAAGATCGGCTAAATATAGCGCTACCTACTGTTACTAAACCTACTATCGATTTTGTCATTGTTGTAGTTACACAACTCTGTTGTTAATATTTTTTTAAAGAGAGTAGGTAAAAAAATAATTGTTAAAAGCGGTAGAGGCTTTAATTAATCTCATTTTTTACTTAAAAATTATAAAAATCGGTCAAATAGAGCGCTACCTACCGTTGCTAGGCCAATCAGCAATTTTGTCATTGCTGTAGTTACACGATTCTGTTGTTAATAGATTTTTTTAAAAAAATAAGTAAAAAGTATTTGTTAAAAGCAATAGAGGCTTTAATTAATTCCATTTTTTTGTTAAAATTACAAAAATCGGTCAAATATAGCGCTACCTACTGTTACTGAACTTATTATCGATTTTGTCATTGTTGTAGTTACACAACTCTGTTGTTAATAATTTTTTTTAAAAAGTAGGTATAAAAATACTTGCTAAAAGCGGTAGAAGCTTTAATTAATCTCATTTTTGCTATTAAAAATTACAAAAATGGGTCAAATAGAGCGCTACCTACCGTTATTAGGCCAATTACCAATTTTGTCATTGCTGTAGTTACACATCTCTGTTGTTATTAAATTTTTTTAAAAAAGGTAGGTAAAAAAGTAGTTGTTAAAAGCGGTAGAGGCTTTAATTAATCTGATTTTTTTATTAAAAATTATAAAAATCGATCAAATAGAGCGCTACCTGCCGATGCTAGGGCAATCAGCAATTTTGTCATTTGTAGTTACACAACTATGTCGTTATTAATTTTTTTTTAAAAAGTAGGGAAAAAAATACTTATTAGAAGCGGTAAAGGCTTTAATTAATCTAATTTTTTTATTAAAAATTACAAAAATTGGTCAAAAAGAGCGCTACCTACGTTTGCTAGACCAATCACAATTTTTTTTATTGCTGTAGTTACACAACTTTCTTCTTAATTAACTTTTTTAAAAAGTAAGCAAAAAAATACTTGCTACAGACAATAAAGGCTTTAATTAATCTCATTTTTTTGTTAAAATTACAAAGATCGGCTAAATATAGCGCTACCTACTGTTACTAAACCTACTACCGATTTTGTCATTGTGGTAGTTACACAACTCTGTTGTTAATATATTTTTTAAGAGAGTAGGTAAAAAAATAATTGTTAAAAGCAGTAGAGGCTTTAATTAATTTCATTTTTTTATTAAAAATTACAAAAATCGGTCAAATAAAGCGCTATCTACCGTTGCTGGACCAATCAGCAATTTTGTCATTGCTGTAGCTACACGATTCTGTTGTTAATAGATTTTTTTAGAAAAATAAGTGAAAAGTATTTGTTAAAAGCAATAGAGGCTTTAATTAATTCCATTTTTTTGTTAAAATTACAAAAATCGGTCAAATATAGCGCTACCTACTGTTACTGAACCTATTACCGATTTTGTCATTGTTGTAGTTACACAACTCTGTTGTTAATAATTTTTTAAAAAAGGAAGTGAAAAAGTAGTTGTTAAAAGCGGTAGAGGCTTTAATTAATCTGATTTTTTTAATAAAAATTATAAAAATCGGTCAAATAGAGCGCTACCTACCGTTGCTAGACCAATCAGCAACTTTGTCATTGCTGTAGTTACTCAACTCTGATGCTAATAGAATTTTTAAAAAAAGTAATAAGAAAAATACTTGTTAGAAGCAGTAGATGCTTTAATTTATCATATTTTTCTTATTAAAAATTACAGTAATTGGCAAATAGAGCGCTTCCTACAGTCGCTAGGCCAATCACCAATTTTGGCATTGCTGTAATCACACAAAAAATAGTTTTGATTGAAAAAACCTTTTTTTTTTCTTGTGGTTACGTCTCTGGTATTCCGTTTAAGCGTTCAGTGAGGCATCGGAATACAAATGTTGTGAAAGATCAAAGGCGGCCGTGTTCATTGATAACGTCGCCACGTCTGTGATTAATTTGTCGTTTTTCCTTCAGCTTGGCTAATTCTGATTTGAATATTTCGGTTATTGATGTTTAAGGGTGTGCCTCTTTTAATAATAATAAAATATCGAGGAAGGAGACATTTGCTTGAAGCTCAATATAGAGAGACACTCGAGGGAGATATGAATAACCTAAAAATTGGCAATAAAATTATACAGAAAAGTTAATCGAGCTGGAAGTTCATATCGACTGAATATTTAGTGCTGAAAATAAGACAATAAATTCACACAGAGTCTGTAAATTGGAATATTTGACCCCCATAAACAGTGTTATGCGAAAAACGGAATGCCGGAATTGACATGACGCGGCATTGGGGCTCTGAAAAGCTGTAAATTGTTTAGTTTCTAATTTATTACACTAAAATAATCTAAATTGATTAAAAAAATGTAAAAAAAACTTTAAAACGAAAATCCAAAAGATGCAGGTTCGAATCCGAGTCAAAACACTTTTTTTATTTTTTTTACGTAATAATAATTGTAATTGTTCAATGGTTGTGACAGTAGAACACGACAAAACTTTATTTTTTAAACCCACAACAAATAATTGAAGCAAAACACGAGTTTTGCACGACAAAGAATGAAAAAAAGGAGAGAATTGATCTACTTGCTCTTGTCTCTAAGTCTGGATAAGAGCTTTGACAGGCATTGAATTACTCCACTTTGGTCTCTAGTGCAAACAACTATTTTTGTTATAATATTTATTGCCTTCTCTTAAAAAAACCCATTAAAATAAATTTTTATTTACTTAAAGAAAAGCAGAGAGTAAGAAAGGAATAACCGAATAAACGTCTAGAGTCATTTCAAAAAAATATATATATATACATATACATCTAATATAAAATAGAAAGAAGAAAAAAAAAATGAATAAGCGTTTAGGGTTATTGCAAAAAAATATTTATCTACTCAAAGAAGAGCAGAACAGAGCCAGAAAAGAAAAACTGAATAAATGTTTAGAAAAATATGTAGAGATGTTTATAGAACTTAGAGCAAAACAAAAAAGTTTTTGATATAAATTAAAAACTTTATAAAGTAAAATAAGAAACGAACGTGAGTGAATGTAAGACGGAAGTAAGAAATAAAACTGAAGAATGTAAAACCGAAAAAGAACCAAAATTATTTGAATAGAAAATAAAAAAGCTGTTGTTTTAAGGAAAAAAACACAAAAAACTAAAGAAACAATTCTAGCAAACGCTAATAGAAAAACATAAAAATGAACAATAAAACTTTTTATAGAGAACGCTGTAATTACGAGGACAACAAGTAAAGACCTGTCTTGACGAGGATAACGAGGATAAATGAAATTTGAGCAAGAAAAAGTGACTTATGTAGCAATGAATAGAAATTGAGAATGCCGAAGAACACCAAGAAAATCCGAGGCGAACAAGAAGACGAGTTGAAGTTATTCTAAGATGGCTTAAAACAAGAATTGAGGTTATTCAAAGCCGAAATTGATCTATTACTAAAAAAGCGTTAAAAAGCCAAATTTAAATTCCGGAAAAAATAGAAAAGCAAGAAGAGACACTTAGCAAAATTAAACAAAAATTATGACAGTTTTCTTTGAAGTCTCAGTTGGAAAACTGCGTTAATAGAAAGACAGTTTTCGGAACAGAAACAGCAATTGACGAAAACACGTAAAACTGTGCTTTAAAAAATAAAAAAATAAAAAAAATTATGAGAAACATCAATTAAAAAACAGATAGATTGGAGTGATCTTTATTTTGCAAGGACATCAGATGCTGACAAGTCACGAGAAAAAGAAAGAACAAAAAACAGCAATTTAAAAAAACGAAGAACAAGAATTATGAGAGTTTTCTTCGACGTCTCAGTGAGAAAATTGCGTTAATAGAAAGATAGTTTTTGAAAAACAAACAATAATTAAGGAAAATACGTAAAGCTGTGCTTTGGAAAATAAAAGAAAAGTGTATTTATGAGAAACATCAATTGATAAAGAAACAGAGTAAAGAGATCTTTATTTTTCAAAGACATCAGATGCTAACAAAACACGAGAATAAAAAAGAACACAAAACAAAAATTAACGACAACACAGAACAAAAATTATGAGAGTTTTTTTGACAATTCAGTGAAAAAATTGCGTTGATAAAAAGACAGTCTTTGGAACAAAAACAGAAATTGGCAAGAACACGTAAAACTGCGCTTTGGAAAATAGAAGAAAGGTGGAATTATAAAAAACATCAATTAAAGAAGAAACAGATTAGAGAGATCTTCATTTTCTAAAAGAATTAGATGTTGACAAGACACGAGTAGAAGGAAGAACAAGAAACAGCAAAAAAGGCAGACTTATGCGAAACATTAATTCAAGAAAAAACAGATTGAAGAAATTTTTACTTTGTTAAAAAAGCACGAAAAAAAGAAACAACAAGGTTTTGATTGGTTCTACAACCCAAAAAGAAGATTTGGAATGTGTCCAAAGCCTAAATAATAAAGTGTTTAAAAGAAAAAGAAGACAGCATCTTGCAAAAGTGTTTCATGGTGATAATTTACTCTTCTATCATAGCAGAAATCCTACAGGATTTGTCAGGACGTCAAATATTTAAGGAGGGAGTAGTTTAACGAATTTAAATTTAGAAGTCTAGTTAGTTGTTCCTAAATTTACAAATTGACGTAAAAACACACAAAACAAATCTGAAAGAAAATTAATATAGAGTTCAATTGAAAGAAAAAAATTTGAAAATAAAAAAAAATTTAATAAAACTTTGCAATAAAAATAGTTACGAAATTCGTAATGTGAATACAGAAAGTGTAGGTTTGAAACCAAATCAAGCTAGGTACCTATATTTTTTTTTATTTTAAATTATTGCTTTTATTACTATTATTTAGTAAAACTGTATCTAGAATGAAGAATTAATTTTTTTGTAGTGAGATGTTAATTTTTGCTCATCATGATCCGCGCTAATAAATTTTCCTTGTGTGGTCATAAAGCATCGGAATGTGCTCGCCTCAAGCCTTGTAAAATAAAACCGAAATGAGAAAAAACTCCAGCAAGAAGTCCTCAAGCAATCAAAATCCAATAAGTCATTAAATATCAATGTAGTCATTCCCTTGCTCCTGAATTAATTTGAAATTTCCTGCATATTTCTGGCGCGAATTGTCATTTGCATTCATTTTTTCTTTTTCTAGTCTCTGTTGTATTGAATTACTTGGCCATTCATTCGGAAATTTTCAAAACCTCGTTCCTCTAGTCATAGAAAAGTTTTTTCCCCATTTATCTTCGATCTATAGCGCAAGGCATACGCACTCCCATTATTTCAAAGGCTTATCTTGAGCATTCAAATATTCAAATCAAAGACTCTCAATTGAAACCCAAACTTTGCATCTGAATATGAATAACTTCGAATCTTATTGATGATTAACGCAGGTGTACCAACAGTCTTCGAAAGACAGTTTTGATAGCAACGCAATTGGGATTTTATTTAAGGAATACCTTCAAGGGGAAATTAGCTCGACACAACTCTGATGTGATGTTATTGCCAGTTATTAAACTGTCATTACGTGTCAAGGAGGATGCCCTAGGCCCGGACACGTTTATAAACGAGGATTTTTCATTATTAAACTATTTCAAAAAAACAGCTGCTGACACAAATCAATAATCATCGTTTTTAATAAGATTCTTACTTACTCAAAAAAATGAAAAATTGACGCTATTGTCAGATTATTGGGACAATAAAAGGACAAAGACGATTGTTGTGCTGACAAAAATGTCATTAATATCCAGAAAAAATAGGGTTTTCTTTGTAAACAGCTGTAACAACAGAAGAAAATATTGTTAGGTATAATCAGAGATAAATAAACTTTACTTACTGAAATCAACACAAGAATGCAACAAATAAATTTAATTAGTAACAATAAATTAAAGACGTAGAGAGAACAAATAGAAAAGTATATTATAAATTTAAGAAAATAATAAAAAAGAATTTTAAACTAAAAATAAAAAAATTCGGTTGAAATCCGGGTAAGACTTTGTTTTTTTTTATTTTTTATGATTTTGACTTTTTAAAAACATTATTTTTTGGTAAAAGCTTTGAATTTTAATAAATTAATTTTTTGTAAAAATAACTGCAACAATTTTAAACTAAAAATCAAAAAACTCCGGTTCAAATCTGAGCTGTTTTTCTTCTAAAAATTGTCGTTTCTTAGAACAGACTTTGTGAATAATCGAAAATCAATTTTTTTGTTTGTGTTAGTTATGTTCGTCCTTGAACTTGATTTCCGTTTCCTGATTATATTATCCAACCCTCCTCCTGCCCCTAATTCGAACTAGATCAGTTCGCCGGTAGTGCATTGGCAAAATCAACAAGTAAGGCTTGCGAAGGTTAATTATGGCCAGTTAATTACAGACAGGTGTTCTATAAATTAGCCCCTACGGTTATTATTGTTAATCAGTGAGATATTAGTGCCTTAGCAAGCCCGATAACCCATCTCCCCCTATTACATTAGTAGATTTTTCCCTTAAAAAAAAAACAACCAAAACAGAAATCCAATTTAAGTTGGCACATGTCAATCTCATCCTGTCTTGTCCTATTTCACAGTCCTGTAGGCGAGATTCAATTAGGATCAGTTAATTGGAATCAATAAGGAGATTTTCTCGGGGAAAAATGTGGAGCACGTGTCGGGCGATAAGGAAATCTTAGAACAATTGAATTGTCAACTTCAAAGCTATACTTGATGCAAGTTTAGATTTAGAGCGTATTGAATTGTAGAATACATGTCTATTCCATGTGTATGATTCCTGAATCCGGGTCCATTGTTCCTTGCATCCTTCTCTTAATCAAGGAGCTTCCGCACAATTTACAACACACACAAACAATATTTTAAAGATTAGAAGAAATTTAATTAGAAGTTATTTTAAGTAATTGTTAATTTTTTTAATTGGGCGTAATATTTTTATTACGCATTTTAATAAGACAGTTGCCGTAGGCGACATTTTTTAAACAAATCTCACTAAAAATTAATAATTTTAATATCTTTTTTAAGAAGTTATTGTACAAAGTGAAATCAGAATAGATCTATGTATTTACGTATAGTGATGATCACAGATATGTGAAACACACGAAAATTAGCAAAGCAAAATTAAAACAATTTAAGTATATAAATATATCTTTTATTTAATAATAAATTATTATTATTAGTGTGATAAAATATAGTCGCGCCGTACTGAAAATGTCAAAGTGTCTTAATTTTCTAAGACCGGCACTATACCTAGTCAGAAAAAAAATTAATATTATTTGTAAATAATTTTTTTTGTGATAATTGTCTAATTATAAGATGTCCTGCCGCCTCTGGCGTTTGATATCTTGACACGAGCCGACCACCCAAGACAAAATCACTCCAAACAAGCCTACTAGATTTCCCACTCTAGATATGACAAACTGATCATCAATTAGACAAGTCCGGGTCATTTGTCTCACGTCATTGGCGAATTCTGATAGTCTGACTTCGTACCACGCGTCCTAACCCTTCCTTTCCCGTTCATCCAATTCGTTTTTCCCTATTTTCTTGAAGACAATTTCGTTAAAACTGTCTTGGTCGAATGGAATCACAGCTCAAAATTAATAACACTGTGTGGTGGTGTAGGCCGAAACATGGCTCTGAATACGATTAGGGAAAAAATCGAGGGGTATCGAGAGGGGGCTGTTTTTCCTCTTTTAGTCCGGTGTTGGACAATGGTTGCGCCCTTTTATTGTATTCGGATGATAGTTTTCTTATGAATCGGTTATGTTATTATTTTAATGTAGCTTGACAAAACAGTGATATTCAACGGAAAGGAAACAACAATCGCTCTCTCTAAATAAATTTATATAACAACGTCCGGTTTTCGAGAAAGAATGAAACAATTTCGGTGTGGCTTTTGTGTTCAAGGAGAGACTCCCACACGAGATGTCGACGCACTGATTTTCAATTACTAACTATTCAGATTTATTTTAAAAAATTAAATTTATAAAGAGAAAAAAATGGGCGTTATAATCTATAGCAAAATGTATCTACATATTGAGCTTAATAATTTAGTTTTATTTAAAAAAAAACCGTGCGAGAACTCAAATTTACTAAGCAAGAAATAATTGGCTTATAATCTATAGCAAAATGTATTGAGCATTATATGTATTACGCACATTCTGCGTAATACATATAACATAAAACATATAACACAATAACAATGTATTACGCACGTTCTGCGTAAGAAAACTAAGAAAGTTATTGTAAATTCCCTAAAGAATTAATTGAGCGTAATTTTGAGTATTATGCATTTATTAAACAGAAAAAATGGGCGTTGTTTTGATTATAATGTATAGAAAAGCGTAATATTAAGCACACTGTGCGTAATAGAACTAAAAACGTGTAATACTCTTAAACGAGATGTCAACGCACTGATTTTCAATTACTGATAACACTCTATTGTGAATACTCTAGTTACTATTGTAAACATAGCAATTAATAGAGCGTAATCTTGTGTATTATGATCAACATATTATACACACAATATTGACACATTAATATCCAATTACTGATTGTTTAGATTTATTTAAAAAAATTGAATAAAAGTACAAATTTATAAACAGAAAAAATGGGCGTTATAATGTAGAGAAAAAAGTATGAGCATAATAATTCAGTTTTATTTTAAAAAATCGTGCGAAAAATTTACTAAACAAGAAAAAATGGGCGTTATAATGTACAGCAAGATGTATTGTGCATTATATTACGCACACTTTGCGTAATAGAACTAAAAAAATGTAATACTCTATTGTAAATACTCTGAGGACTTAACTGAGCGTAATTTTAAATATTATGCACAAAATGTGGCACTAATTTTTAACGACTAACTACTCAATTTATTAAAAAAAATTGAACAAAGGTATGAGTTTATTAAACAGGAAAAATGAGCGTTATTTAGAGTATAATCTATAGAAAAATATATTAAGCATAATATTACGCACACTCTGAGTAATAGAACAAAAAAACTGTAATACTCTGTTGTAAATTCTTCAAAGAATTAATTAAACATAATTTTGTGTATTATGCTCGTTGTGCGTAAGACAAAAAACAAGCACGAATTTAAAGCACGAAAATTAGGTCTTAGATATTAAACAACTGTCTTATTAAAGTGCGTAATAAAAATATTACGCACGAGTAAGAAAAATAAAACAAAAGTTGTAGAATACTGTAAAAGCTCATTACTGACACATTTTCTTAAAAAAAATGAGATAATCTTTATTTATATTACGCTTTTTGGGCGTTATAATTTTATAATCAATTTGCGACATAAAATTGTTATAAATAAGTGAGTAATAAGAAGATTATGTTCACAAACTGCTCAAAAAATGACAGCTGAGCTTATTAAAATGCGTAATAAATTATAATAAATACCTAAATTAAAAATATTGTTTAACATAATACATATAACTAAAAAATATTGCTTCTAGCTTCTAAAATTAGTAAAATCTAGTTTCTTATTAAAAAAATACTCTCTCTAGTTTCTAAAATTTGTAAATATACGTTTCTGAATTTTAAAATTAGTAAAATGTTGTCTTTGGATTCCAAAATTAGAAAAATATGTTTTTATTGTTGTTATAAATTTGACACGTCTTTAGAATCGTTTCTTCTGTTTTCAAATTTTTTTATTATTGCTTGCAGTTTTTAAAATTATTGGTAAAATTTTATTTTTGACTTCTACGAGTAAAATTAATAAATTGTTGATTTCGGCTTTCAAAATTAAAAAAATATACTTGATTTTCTCGTTATGTAGATTTGAATTTGATTTCTGCTTTCTAAAATTGATAAAGATACGTTTATAAATTTTAAAATTAGTAAAATATTGCTTTCTGCTTCTATTTCTGTAAACCAATCAAAAAAACACCTATTTTAAAATCAAAAGTAGGTCAGAGAGAAGCAGAAGAAAGAGATTCGCCACTTATCAGTTGTGACTGATTGTTATTATTGTTATTAACAAAAAAAAATTTCAAGACGTTTTTCATGAAAAATTTCGTTTTGAGAATGTTCTTTCCTTCAGTGTAAGAAAGTTGGCAACCCTGGAGACCCAGCCACCCTCGATGTAAGAACACCTGGTAAAACCGGGTCTCTTTTTTATACTAATCCCTATTTTAACTGCGAAACTCGATTTCGAAGAACACCTAACGGCCAAAGATAGAGTTTCAATCACGCGTTTTGATAAGAATATGTCAATGTGGCTGTGATAACACGGATCGTATATAATTTTCCTTGAACGAAAAAAATTGATAAAGTTTTGTTATGTTGGCAAAAGTGTGGTTTTTGTGACAAGTAAAGAAAGTTTGAAGTGGGATAGTGACAAAGACGTATCGGACTTCTTTGGCAGCAAGCCGAATGAAAAACACTGTCACAGCAATACCAACATGATATAATACCAACTTGAGGGTGGAAATCCCTAAAATTTATTATAGCTGGTGTGTCCTAGTTTTCGATCGATTTTTGAGAACGTAAAGAGTTGAGAAACTTGTTAATTACTGTTTCGATCTCTTTTCACGAAAATGGAAATCTAATTCCGATGAATATTTTCAGAGAATACAATAGAATCAATTAAATCAGACAAATGAGAATTGAAATTGAAAACAAGAAATACTAATTAATTGAAAACGCAAATATTGAGCTCATCTTCAACTTTTCGAAAATTAATTTTGAGCGATCGGGAATTGTGAGATTTATTAGATTCGGTTTTTAGTAAGGGGTTGATGGTAGTGCGACTCGAAACTATTTTCCGATGTTCGTTTAGTCTCTTGTGTTGGCACTATTGAATATTCATTGAATCCACTCTTCTTGTATACTCATTTTCAACTTGAATTATCTCTGTGTACAAAGCGATTCGACGAGAATAATAAATAAAATAATTAGGTTTTGATCGATCTTCAAAGACGCACAACACCCATATAGACCCATCACTGGAGCTCTTATCACATTTTTAAGATTTTTCTTGCAGTAGCGTTTTTTAGAAATTCTAGATCGACATAAAGAGACAGAAATGAGAGCTGGAAGCAACATTTTACTAATTTTAAAATCAGAAAATGTAATTTTACTTATGTTAGAAGCAGAAACGATACTTTCTAGTAGTTTGAGATAAAAATACAGAAATACGAGTAGAAAGCAACATTTTTAAATCAACATAACGAAAAATCAAGTATATTTTCGTAATTTTAAAAGCCGAAATCAAAATTTTCTTAATTTTTGATGTCAAAAGCAAGATTTTACGAATTTTGAAAACCGGAAGCAGTAATAAAAACAATTCTAATAAAGTTTTAAATTTATAATAACAATGATGACATATTTTACTAATTTTATAAGCCGAAAAAAACATTTTCTTCGAATCAAAAATTAGAAATCTAGAAATACTTATTTTAGAAATTTTAGAAACTGATGGTACCAACATTTTACTATTATTTAAAATCTAAAAAAAGGTTTTTTTTTTAAATTAATTAATAACAACAGATATAATTTTTTTCTACAATTTCAAAGCCAAGTTTAATATTTTACTAATTTTGCAAATAGAATTTTACTAATTTTACTAATAAAAACAAAAATGACACTTTTTTTGTAATTTCTAGGACTCTAAGCGTCGTTTAAATTCTAGCAATCTTTCATTCTATTTTAAAAAACCGAAATTTTCTTTTTACTAATATCAAAAACCAGAACCAATATTTACAATATTTAGAATCTGGAAGCGACATTAATCTCTTATCATTTGTGATAACAACAAAGATAAGAGTGAGATTTACTGCTTTTGAAATTTAAGCGCCGAAGGCAACATTTTACAAATATTAAAAACTAGATTGCAAAATAAATAAAATCTTAATAGAGGCGAGAGTTTACTGAAGAATGTCGAAGAGAATATTTTACAAATTTTTTAATTAAAAAAATGCTGTTTTTAGTTTATAATATTAAAGGACTATTCTTTGTAACAGTGAAAGGATGTCGGATGTTACTAATTTTTATATTTTACTAATTTTTATTTTGTAAATTGAAAGGACTATTCTTTGTCTTGTAAAGAAGCTGTAAACGCCATCTTTTGCCACTCCTTGCAACTCTCCAGTGTCATTGCATCTCGCATAATTATCCCTGATTAGTCGTAGACGGCAGCTGTCAATGATGACATCACATCCTGTCAATGAGCGCAATATATCGGTGCATTATCTAGTTACTTGCGTCGCTCATTATTGTTCATTTGTCGCCCGACGTGTTTACCACATTGTCACTAATTCATGAGGTAGGTGTTGAAATCCACAACCGACTTGACTGACAGTTCAATTGTTTGAAAATTCAAGCCAAAAAAAAAAAACGTATCGAAGAATAACAAGTTGACAACCAATTAAAAACCGTTTAACCGAACCTCGATCTCCATTTCTAATTAAGTGTATCGGAGTAGGCTGTGTAATTACTGGCGAGCCGCGATCAAAGCCACGATGCTTGATAGACAACTGACCGGATAGATTTATATAAGAAAGAGAAAAGACCACCTGCTGGAGTGCACCACGCTCTATGCTCTCGTCGTGTTATTATACGATTTCATAGCTCACCGAGATGAATGCTCAAATTAGATTTCAAATAGAAGGGAAAAAGAGGAAAAACGTGTTGATGTATCAAGGAAATGGGGACCTAATCCGATTCACCAAATCAAAGATCGGGGATCAAATCGGAAAATCGGGTTTTAGATGTGTTATCCCACTTCTGCCGACGAGGTTTTGAGAAAATACAAGAAAAATAAGAGCGTTATATTATTATAACGCTCATTTACATAACGAAAAATAATTTAATCTACACATTACAACAAGGATAATAACGTTGATTACGCACATTAAAGTTCGCCAACTCAGTTTTGATAATACTTAAACAAAATAAAAGCATTATATTATTATTACGCCCAACACGAGATTACGCACTTTTTTAAACAAATATTATACTTGTTTACAACGAAAAATTACTAAATCTACAAGCTGCAGCAAGCTTAATAACGCTGATTACGCACAGCAACATAATATACAAAATAATGCTCAAAAATTTTTGTTGTAAACATCTGACAAATATAATTATTTAGATTACAGGTAGAACAATAAGCGTTATATACTGATTACGCACAACACGATATAATTTACATGATTACGCTCTTTTTGTTTAAAAAAATGTGAAAAATATCTTAATCTGCAAATTGCAGCGGGCTTAATAACTTGATTACGCACAGCAACATAATGTACAAAATAATGCTCTAATATTTTTGTTATTTTGTTATTTGTCTGACAAATATAATTATTTAGATTTTAGATAGAACAATAAGGCGTTATATAGTGATTACGCACAACACGATGTAATTTACATGATTACGCTCTTTTTGTTTAATACAAGTGTACACACCTATTTATAACAAAAAAATGTGAAAAATATCTTATTCTGCAAATTGCAGCGAGCTTAATAATGCTGATCGTGGCCAGAAATGTTTGATGACTCGATTTTGAGAAAATTTAAACAATAATAAGAGCGTTATATTATTATTACGTCTAACAAAAAAAAACGTACGTTTCTTTTTAAAGTGTATTCCTTTACAACAAATATTAACTATATTTATAAATTTTAGCGAGCTTAGTAACGTTGATTACGCACAGCAACGTCTGACGATTCAGTTTTGAAGAAATTTAAACAAAATTAAAGCGTTATATTATTATTACGTTTTAAAGAAGATTACACTTACACACGTTTTTCTTTTAAAGTAAGTGTACTGATTCGTAACGAGAAATAACTAAATCTACAAATTACAGCGAGCTTAATAACGTTGATTACGCACAGCAACGTTATATACAAAATAACGCTTAAATTTTTTTGTTATAAACGTCTGACAAATATACTTAGTTTGATTACGGATACACGATATAATTTACATAATTACGCTCTTTTTATTTAATACAAGTGTACATACCTATTTATAACAAAAAATGTAAAAAATAGCTAAATCTGCAAATTGCAGCAAGTTTAATAACGTTGATTACGCACAATAACATCCACCGACTCGGTTTTAATAAAATTCAAACAAAATAAGAGCGTTATATTTTTATTATGCTTAACACAAGAATTCATACATTTTTTTCAACACAAATAACTAAATCTACCAATTTCTGCGAGCTTAATAAAGTTGATTACGCACAGCTACGTCTTCCGACTTGGTTTTGCCGAAATTTAAACAAAATAAAAGCGTTATAATTTTATTATGCTTAACACAAGAATACATACATTTTTTTAACAAATGTACTTATTTACAATTAAAATTAACTAAATCTATAAATTACAATGAGCTTAATAACGTTGATTACGCACAGCCACGTTATATATTAGAATACGCCTAAATAGTTTTATTACAACCGCTTGACAAACATAATTAATTAGATTTCAGACAGAATAACGAGCGTTATTTGTTGATTACGCCCATTACGGTATAATTTACAAGATAACGCACATTATTTTAAATACAAGTAGACCTATCAATGCATAACAAAAAATTGTAGAAAATAGATAATCTACCAATCACAACGAGCTTAATAATGTTGATTACGCAAAGTGATGATAATGTCTGCCATTACGAGTAATTATTTTTATATTTTGTGTATTATACCTAATTTAAAAAAATGCAGAATTGTTTAAATAAGTTATGCACAACGGCAGTAGTATAATGATTATGCTCAGCTACGTAATAGACAAGATTACGCCCGAATGTTTTTTACATTGTCTAGTAAACATAACTTAAATTTTTACAATAGATGTAAAAATAGTGTACAAAACTACATTATGCTTAATACATACAAAGCGTAATATATTTATTACGCTCAACAAACAAAACAGATCAATTATATCTATTTTTACAACTGTTAAAATTGTGCTTATTACTTATATTATTTATAGTGTGTAATGTATAATGTACGTTTGTGCGTAATATTGCTATAATGCATTTTCTCAAAAATGTTTTTGTTGTTTTAATTGAATTGAGCTTGATACACAAGAAGCGTAATTGATGATTACCTCCAACAAATGTAATACAATTTTAATTTTATTATGCTCAGTTATAAAGTAAACTGCGTTATATGTTATACACAACAAGCGTTTTATTGTAATTCTTTTCGAAAAATTTGTTATAATATATGATACTTTGGCGTAATAATTTATAACGCATTTTGTTGATTAAAAAAGTAATTTACTGTATCTTGTGCAGTTTGATAATGTAGAAAATACTTATAATGCTATATGTGCAGTACCTTAACAAAGGTAATATGCTGATTAAGCACAACAAATGTAGTATTATGCCCAATTATAAAGAAAATTGTAGTAGATATTTGTTCGTAATATACATAATTACGCATCTCATGCGTAATAATCTATAACGCTTTTAAGTAAAAAATGTCTTAGTTTTATGCGTAATTATGAGTTATGTTTTAAAAAAGAAGATGTTTGCATTGTCTACTACTCACAAAAGGCGTAATATACTGATTATGCCCAACGAATGTAAAATACACAGTTAATTATTTTTGTTATTAGCGTTTTATGCATTACGCCATTGAGTGTAATAAAAGTATAATTATGTAGGTATTGGTATATTAGGCGTTATATGAGATTACGCTTAATTAGTAATTTTGTTTCGATTATTGTTGTAATTAAATATTTGTTATTTTTATTAGATTCGTAATAATAATTAAACGCTTTCTTATTAATTTCGTCAAAATTTGAATAGAAATTGGAGTTTTTATAAATAGAAGTAAAACAATAGGTTCAATTATCTTTCAGTGTCCTTAAGCACCTCTCGAATCGTCCCTTGTTCCGTCACTTTAAAATTATTTGTCAATCCATCGTCGACCTTTTTGACATCCATATAAAATGTAATTCAACTGAGGCTAGCCCAGCAGCTTCCAGCTAATAAATATGTATTAAATATTAATTCTAGATGGCTAATAATACGTTTTGTGTGTGATGTTGTTCAATATAAAACGTGTCAGTCAAACTCATATTGATACACCACAACACAACGAGCCTTGATATAGCTACAGAAAAAAAAAACCTCACTCCACCTATCTCGGAGGAGAAATGAAGCGAAAAAGCTTGACGTGGGATCGAAATGACTGACTGACAGTTTCTACCAACCCACGGGTGTCAAAAATCTCCGTCTTTTTAAAAGAGATCGAAAAGGGTGATCGGTCGACAGGGGGCGTTTATTACTGACCCACCGAAATGATACGGGACGTCCCGTTGCGCTACACCGAAAACGAAAAAGACAACGACTAATCAAATCTAAACAATGATGCCGATATGTACTCCTCTTTGAAGAAGGTATGGTGCGCTGTTTGCACAACCAACTAAGATAATTCAAGGGCTGCTTGCCGCGTTTTACGCATTTGCATACGTTAAGGTGCTCAAACGGAATTCTATTTTCTCAATGCACAGTTCAATTGTAAATTCATTCCTCAATATTTACCCAAAACAAACCAACTAATTTATGCGACGCTTCTACGACGATTCTATTTTAAACCAACCATGTTTTAACGTTTTGTACACTTTACACACTTTTTTTTAAAAAAAATGCGTTATCAGAATATTACGCACACTAGGAGCTTAATATTGTAACTAGAAATGCGTAATAAAGCAATAACTAAGTTGTTTTCATCAAAAATATAAAAATTCTTAATTTGCTTTCTTAAGGCTGCTACGCTCATTATAACGCTCGTTATGTACATTATTAAAAATTATTGAAGACAATTTTGTATTTTACATTATTTGGGCGTAATTTATATATTACGTTTTGTCTTAAAACAACAACAAAACAGTTAATAAATTAATAAATAAAATATTACGCACATCAGCATTATATAAAAACTTTGTTGCATTATAATTTTTTTAAACAGCAAGCGCAATGTTGAATATAATAAAGCTAAATATAAACAAATACATGTTTAGTGAGTATAACCACAATGTAATGCTTTAGAGCATAATACTACACTAGCTCGGCGTAATTAGCCTAATTATAATGCTTTACACATAAAATACTAAACAATTTTAACGTTTGTAGAACTTTCTGTCTTTTTTTCAAAATTTTTTTTTCATCAAAGTATTACGCATATTTAGAAGCTTAATCTTGAATAAAGTATTGTGTAATATAATAATTAGCAACATTTTTGCGTTAGTAACACATGAAAAAACACGCGTAATATGGCGTAATCATCATATAATGCTTTTCTACATACGTTTCTTAAGAGTAATTTAATTACTTACCTTTTGTGTGTCAAACATAAAACAAAGCGTAATATTAAGTGCGTAATAATTAAATAAAAGCACTATTAGTCTGGTAATGTTTTATAAATACAGTAAAGACCGATTAAAATGATTTTAAAATAACATATATTTTCGATTATTGTAATCAGTAGCTGAAAAAATTTAAGTCGTCGACTCTGTTCTACAAAATATAAACGTTACAACTAGTTTTTACTGTAACTTAACTAAAAATAATGCAGTTTAAAATATATCTAATTAAAAATGTAACAAAATTAGAGTTGAAACGTGTTAAAACAAAAAATTCTTGTTGAATGCAGCGTTTTACAGTCGTTAGAGAGTCGCTACAGCTGACTATAACTGTAATTTTACAAAAAAAAATGTAACAATAGAGCTGGTTATTACTGTAATAAGATATAGCTGATTAAAAATGTAACACAAATACAGTTGAAACAAGTTAAAACGATTTTTTTTTTGTCTTTGAATGTAGCATCTTACAAAACAAAATCGTTACAGCTGACTATAACTGTAATTTAACAAAAAAAAATTAAATTAATGTAACAATAGAGCTGGTTTTTACTGTAATAAGATAGAGCTGATTAAAAATGTAACACAAATACAGTTGAAACAAGTTAAAACGATTTTTTTTTGTCTCTGAATGTAGCGTCTTACAAAACAAAGTCATTACAGCTGGCTATAACTGTAATTTAACAAAAAAAAATTAAATTAATGTAACAATAGAGCTGGTTTTTACTGTAACAAGATAGAGCTTATTAAAAATGTAACACAAATACAGTTGAAACAAGTTAAAACGATTTTTTTTTGTCTCTGAATATAGCGTCTTAAAAAACAAAGTTATTACGGCTGGCTATAACTGTAATTTAACAAAAAAAAAATTAAATTAATGTAACAATAGAGCTGGTTTTTACTGTAATAAGATAGAGCTGATTAAAAATGTAACACAAATACAGTTGAAACGAGTTAAAACGATTTTTTTTTGTCTCTGAATGTAGCGTCTTACAAAACAAAGTTATTACAGCTGGCTATAACTGTAATTTAACAAAAAAAAATGAAATTAATGTAACAATAGAGCTGGTTTTTACTGTAATATGATAGAGCTGATTAAAAATGTAACACAAATACAGTTGAAACGAGTTAAAACGATTTTTTTTTGTCTCTGAATGTAGCGTCTTACAAAACAAAGTCATTACGGCTGGCTATAACTGTAATTTAACAAAAAAAAATGAAATTAATGTAACAATAGAGCTGGTTTTTACTGTAATAAGATAGAGCTTATTAAAAATGTAACACAAATACAGTTGAAACAAGTTAAAACGATTTTTTTTTGTCTCTGAATGTAGCGTCTTAAAAAACAAAGTTATTACGGCTGGCTATAACTGTAATTTAACAAAAAAAAATGAAATTAATGTAACAATAGAGCTGGTTTTTACTGTAATAAGATAGAGCTGATTAAAAATGTAACACAAATACAGTTGAAACGAGTTAAAACGATTTTTTTTTGTCTCTGAATGTAGCGTCTTACAAAACAAAGTCATTACGGCTGGCTATAACTGTAATTTAACAAAAAAAAATGAAATTAATGTAACAATAGAGCTGGTTTTTACTGTAATATAATAGAGCTGATTAAAAATGTAACACAAATACAGTTGAAACAAGTTAAAACGATTTTTTTTTGTCTCTGAATGTAGCGTCTTACAAAACAAAGTTATCACAGCTGGCTATAACTGTAATTTAACAAAAAAAAATGAAATTAATGTAACAATAGAGCTGGTTTTTACTGTAATAAGATAGAGCTGATTAAAAATGTAACACAAATACAGTTGAAACGAGTTAAAAACGATTTTTTTTTGTCTCTGAATGTAGCGTCTTAAAAAACAAAGTTATTACGGCTGGCTATAACTGTAATTTAACAAAAAAAAATGAAATTAATGTAACAATAGAGCTGGTTTTTACTGTAATAAGATAGAGCTTATTAAAAATGTAACACAAATACAGTTGAAACAAGTTAAAACGATTTTTTTTTTGTCTCTGAATGTAGCGTCTTACAAAACAAAGTCATTACGGCTGGCTATAACTGTAATTTAACAAAAAAAAATGAAATTAATGTAACAATAGAGCTGGTTTTTACTGTAATAAGATAGAGCTGATTAAAAATGTAACACAAATACAGTTGAAACGAGTTAAAACGATTTTTTTTTGTCTCTGAATGTAGCGTCTTAAAAAACAAAGTTATTACGGCTGGCTATAACTGTAATTTAACAAAAAAAAATTAAATTAATGTAACAATAGAGCTGGTTTTTACTGTAATATGATAGAGCTGATTAAAAATGTAACACAAATACAGTTGAAACGAGTTAAAACGATTTTTTTTTGTCTCTGAATGTAGCGTCTTACAAAACAAAGTCATTACGGCTGGCTATAACTGTAATTTAACAAAAAAAAATGAAATTAATGTAACAATAGAGCTGGTTTTTACTGTAATAAGATAGAGCTTATTAAAAATGTAACACAAATACAGTTGAAACAAGTTAAAACGATTTTTTTTTTGTCTCTGAATGTAGCGTCTTACAAAACAAAGTCATTACGGCTGGCTATAACTGTAATTTAACAAAAAAAAATTAAATTAATGTAACAATAGAGCTGGTTTTTACTGTAATATGATAGAGCTGATTAAAAATGTAACACAAATACAGTTGAAACGAGTTAAAACGATTTTTTTTTGTCTCTGAATGTAGCGTCTTACAAAACAAAGTCATTACGGCTGGCTATAACTGTAATTTAACAAAAAAAAATTAAATTAATGTAACAATAGAGCTGGTTTTTACTGTAATAGGATAGAGCTTATTAAAAATGTAACACAAATACAGTTGAAACAAGTTAAAACGATTTTTTTTGTCTCTGAATGTAGCGTCTTACAAAACAAAGTTATTACGGCTGGCTATAACTGTAATTTAACAAAAAAAAATTAAATTAATGTAACAATAGAGCTGGTTTTTACTGTAATAAGATAGAGCTGAGTAAAAATGTAACACAAATACAGTTGAAACGAGTTAAAACGATTTTTTTTGTCTCTGAATGTAGCGTCTTACAAAACAAAGTCATTACAGCTGGCTATAACTGTAATTTAACAAAAAAAAAATGAAATTATGTAACAATAGAGCTGGTTTTTACTGTAATAAGATATAGCTGATTAAAAATGTAACACAAATACAGTTGAAACAAGTTAAAACGATTTTTTTTTGTCTCTGAATGTAGCGTCTTACAAAACAGAGTCGTTACGGCTGGCTATAACTGTAATTTAACAAAGAAAAATTAAATTAATGTAACAATAGAGCTGGTTTTTACTGTAATAAGATAGAGCTGAGTAAAAATGTAACACAAATACAGTTGAAACGAGTTAAAACGATTTTTTTTTTGTCTCTGAATGTAGCGTCTTAAAAAACAAAGTTATTACAGCTGGCTATAACTGTAATTTTACAAAAAAAATTAAAGTAATGTAACAATAGAGCTGGTTATTACTGTAATAAGATATAGCTAATTAAAAATGTAACAAAAATACAGTTGAAATGAGTTAAAACGAAAATTTTTTGTTGTTGAACGTAGCGTCTTACAAAACAGGGTCGCTACAGCTGGCTATAACTTTAATTTTACAAAAAAAATTAAATTAATGTAACAATAGAGCTGGTTTTTACTGTAATAAGATAAAGCTAATTAAAACTGTAACAAAAATACAGTTTAAACTATTTAAACGAAAATTTTTTCTTGTTGAATGTAGCGTTTTACAAGTCGTTACAGTTGGCTATAACTGTAATTTTACAAAAAAAAAATAAAATTAATGTAAGAAAAAGCTGGTTTTTACTGTAATAAAATAGAATTAATTAAAATTGTAACAAAAATACAGTTAAAACAAGTTAAAACGAAAATTTTCTGTTGTTGAACGTAGCGTCTTACAAAACAGGGTCGTTACAGCTAGCTATTACTGTTATTTTACAAAAAAAAGATAATAATGTGACAATAGAGGTAGTTTTTACTGTAATAAGATAGAACTGCTAAAAATGTAACAAAAATACAGTTAAAACGAGTTAAAACGAAAAATTCTTGTTGTTGAATGCAGCGTCTTACAAAACAGAGTTTTTACAGCTGGCTATAAGTGTAATTTTATAAAAAAAAATTAATGTAACAAAAAAGTTGGTTTTTACCGTAATAAAATAGAGCTAATTAAAAATGTAACAAAAATACAGTTGAAACGAGCTGAAACGAAAAATTCTTGTTGTTGAATGCAGCGTTTTACAAAACAGAGTTTTTACAGCTGGCCGTAACTGTAATTTTATAAATAAAATTAAAATTAATGTAACAATACAACTGGTTTTTACTGTAATAACAGAAACATATTGAAAAGTGCGGCTTAAAGTGTGACAGAAATACAATTACAGTATAATAAAAACTCTACATTTAAAAATTACAGTTAAAACCAGTTAAAATAATCTGAAACGAACAGGCAATTTGCGTTGTTACAGTCAAGGATTGTTGTGAAGTGCTACTAAATCATGTTGCTACACTTTGCTTTTACTGTAACACCATAAAAATTTTCTAAGTTTTGAAATACAGTTAAAACCGGTTATAAGAGTTCTTATAAAACTTAATTTTTAATTGTTGCAATTATTGTTATATGAGAAAACAAAAAATGTCGCTAAAATTTCTAAATTAAAAAAAAAATATGTGTTTTTTCTAATTATGTTTTATATTACAAGCTCAATTATATATAGCTTACTATATAATGTAGAGTTTATGTAAGGTGTTTTACTTAGATTTTTTTTTTCAGTTATTTACTGAAAGTTATTTCAGTTATTTTTTTTGTGGCCAAAGTGACAACTTCTTTGTAAATCATTATAGGGAACATGGGTCAAGCAATGCGTTAAGCTTAATTTTTGTTGTTAGTAAGAATCTATCGTTTAGAAACATCTGTTATGTAAAATTTGGAAAACGATTGTCTGCTATAATTAATAAAAGGGAGTCGATTTGCATGTAATAGTCCTGTTTAAGGTTGGCTAACGATAAATCATAGCTTCTGCGTAGGAAATCAGTCGCTATCAGTGCACACGTTGTGCTTATCGTTTCGCGTGAGATGAAGCAATTATAACATCAACTGCACAGTTATCTATAGTATATCGCTCTTAAACTGCAATGTATATTAGTTATTGCTAGATGAAATCGTTTGGCTATCAGTTTTGAGTTGTTATCAGTGTGACAGTGCACCACCCTATTTATGACTTTTCAACAATTTACTTATCTAATGAAATACACTAGAGTCTGGATTTAATTGAAGTCGGTTTTGAATAGAAACAGGCGTTCTGGAAACGTAGCATCTCTTCTTAACAATGAATTTTCAAGTTAAGAAATTGTGGAAAATATGCGGTCGGATACCATTTGAAATTCTCTCTTTCGAGTGCATTTTTATTGAAAAGAAAAATAAATCAGATAGGATGGATATAGAAGGTGGTATTTCAATAACTCTGTGTTGCAGGATGCGATCCTTGAGACAAGTGTTGTTGAAAAATCTGTAGATACGTTGTGTAGCTGATTTTTTGAATATAGGGGGAAGAGAAAACCAAACTGAGCAATAATGAGCTCGGTCGATATTTTTGGCGCGCGCTTTCGAAGCCATTAACCAAATGGAGAAGGAAGATTCGAAACGCTCTTTCCGGATTAATAACAAACTTTCAACCGAAATATTCCAAATAAGATGGATATTCATAAGAGACATTGCGAGACAATTGCTTAAGGGTGGGGGATAACAAATATCAAATATACAAGTTTCGGAGATATGGATTTCAGCCTCCTTCTCTACCCAACTAGTTCGTTATATTCATAACTTGCCTGATACAAACTTTATATTACGAGAAGAGAGGATAGACATGCCGACAGTCGAACTTCAAAAGACTCAAACGATACTTACATAACTTTACTAATATCTTTCAGACACAATTCTAACATTCAATCACTCATTCGAACACTAAATTACTAAAAACACTTAAATCACGACAACAGTAAGCAAGATTAGGCACAAGTTTTTAAAGAAATCTTCTTAAAAAATTCTTAAAAGTATTTTCTTTATATAGATTGTTTTGCTATTTAATAACATTATTATTTATTCAAAATTATCTGATTATTCTAAATCTTGACTTACTTTTGTGATTTAAACTATATTTTCCGAGATACAAGTCGCTGATGTCAACTCATTTTGAGACAACAAGTTTTCTTATTATTGTTGTAAACTGGCCACTTTACTTGTCAAATGAATCTCAAAAATAGTATTCCTTACTAATTGTTGTGATTTAAGCAATATTTTCTGAGATATAGGCTAGATTTTACTCATTTTGAGACAACAAATTTTCGTATTATTGTTGTAAACTGACCACTTTAATTCTTAAATTAAACTTAAAAATATTATTTCAAATTTTCGTAATTTAATCAATATTTTTTGAGATCTGCTTAGCTGATGCTTACTCATTTTGAGACAACAAACTGATCACTTTGATTGTCAAATAGTCTCTGAGATAGTTGTTCAAATTTTTGTAATTTAACTAATATTCTTTGAGATATAATTTGCTTTATCATTTTGAGACATCATTTTTTTTTAAATTGTTGTGATTTTAGTCAAGCTTATTTGTCAAATAAGTTCCAAAAATGGTATTTTTGTAATTTAACCAAGACTTTCTGAGATATACGTAATCTATATGGCTAATGTTTACTCATTTTGAGACAACAAACTGATCACTTTGATTGTTAAATAAGTCTCAAAAATAATATCTCAAATTTTTGTAATTTCAGCAATTTTTTTAGAAATATAGGCAGATTGCTAATAATTACTTCTTCTAAGACAACACGTTTTTATTATTGTTGTAATCTGGCCACTCGGATTGTCAAGTAAGTCTCAAAAATTCTATTTATAATTTTTGTAATTTAATCAATATTTTCTGAGATACAAGTTAATTAGCTAAATTCTGCTTATTTTGAGACAACAGATTTTTTTATTTTATTTGTAAATTGGTCGTTTTGATTGCCAAATAAATCTTGACAATAGTATTTTCAATTTTTGTGATTTAACCAATATTTTCTGAGATACATAGACTGAATTTTTTTGAAAAATTGTCTAGGAAATGTAAATCTTCTAATTCTCATTACTTTTTAATTTATTTTTTTATATAAATTGTTTTGCTATTTAATAACACTTTTTTTTATAGTTACTCTGATAGTCAATTAAGTTGTCTTAAAATAATTTCGACTTTTTGAGATACTTACTAAAATTGACTCAAAGAATTGAAGAGTACTGACAGTAGGTAATGCTTCTGACTTTTCAGACTCCATGGTTAAGATAATTTCTACTTTTTGAGATATTCACTTAAAAGTTCAAAGAGTATCAGCAATAGATAATCTCAATAACTCTTGGAGCTCTATGGTAATAATTTATAAGTTTAAAAAAAAACGTTTTTGGACTAGAAATGTGCAAAATTTGTTCCAATTTTCGTTTGAGAATGATCGATAAAAAGTTCCTTGCTATTGTTTGAGTTTATCAGGTATTTAATTTTTCCCCTAAATTTATGTCATCCATAAATCGTCCGATATTCCCTCAGCAAGTGTCTATCCCGCAATGAAAATTGTGTCATTTCGTGTTTAATGGCATTGTTTTCGTGTACGAAACGCTTGGTATAATGTCTCTGTCGATGTCGATCCATTTCTATCGAATCTCAAACAATAGATGTCCATAAATACCCTTTTGATAGTATTTTAATGTTGGAAATGTCTCTAGTGCGGAAAAGATTTTCGAAGCATTAAAATTACATAAAGCTGAACGACAGACATCTGGAACAATGGTTTTCCCTCGGAAGCGATTAGAGATATTTTCGAAATGGCATCGAAATATTGATTTAGCAATTTGTAAGAAAACACAGAGAGAAAAAGAAAAAAATGCACATAACAAGGCCGAAATTAAAATTGATAGACCTTTGACATGACAGGAAGGGAAGCAACTCCCGTCCGAATAAATAATAGAAAACGCAAAAGAACCAATTTATGAAGACATTCTTTAATTGGAGTATCTACAAATTAAGAAAAAAAGAAGTGAGCGTAGCGAACGCCCGTCACAACGAAAAAACTAATTAACGTAGAGTGAATAATTAAAGAAAGGGAGTTTTTCGAAAAATGCCGCCAAACAATAACTTAATGCTGAAACGTTTTACCGGTGGCGGAATTCAAATGCGGCGGTTAAAGTGAATTTATCTTCGAGTTATGGCAGCTACAAGAAAAATCGACTGCGTATGAATAAAACAAAACGATTTTAAGCGTCGGAGGCGGTATATGCTTTAGAATTATTCAATACTTTTAAGGATATGGAGTCACGTATAGGGAAATGTCGGAATATTTAAACTCCAAAATGGAGCCACCACCGCACATATATCGAAGGAAATAATATGGCGGAACTGACATTTCTTTACATAATTCACCATTTTTTTTTATTCTCTCGAAACGTCAAAGATAGGTGAATCAAAAGCGAAGAGGACGAAGACCTAGTTACTTTCATTCAAGCATTGTTGAAGAAACTCTAATTTTTTAATACTTCTATGGTATGATTAGTACTTTTTGAGATATCAGCTGACTTGCTGAGACTCACTTAATTAAAGTGTCTATAATTTCTAATTCTCTAATTAAGTAATTTTGTCACGAAATTAATATTTTCTGAGATATAAGCCAATTCGTTGAGATATACTCATTTTGAGATAACAAGCTTTAATATTAATATTGTAAATTAGTTAATTCGACCAATCAATTTAAAAAAAAATACGATTTCTAATTTAAAACTGTATGACGATTTTAAATTTTTACATTTGAGTCTTACTTAGTATTTTTTGAGATATTTGCTAGTTAGCATTAGCAGTCTTAATCAGCTGACTTGCTGAGACTCACTCAATTAAAGTGTCTATAATTTCTAACTCTCTAATTAAGTAATTTTGTCACGAAATTAATATTTTTCGAGATATAAGCCAATTCGTTGAGATATACTTATTTTGAGATAACAAGCTTTAATATTAATATTGTAAATTAGTTAATTTGACCAATCAATTTAAAAAAAATACGATTTCTAATTTAAAACTGTATGACGATCTTAAATTTTTACTTTTGAGTCTTACTTAGTGCTTTTTGAGATATTTGCCAGTTAGCATTAGCAGTCTTAATCAACTGACCTGCTGAGACTCACTCAATTAAAGTGTCTATAATTTCTAATTCTCTAATTAAGTAATTTTGTCACGTAATTAATATTTTCTGAGATATAAACCAATTCGTTGAGATACACTTAATTTGAGATAACAAGCTTTAATATTAATATTGTAAATTAGTTAATTTGACCAATCAATTTAAAAAAAATACGATTTCTAATTTAAAACTGTATGACGATCTTAAATTGTTACTTTTGAGTCATACTTAGTGCTTTTTGAGATATTTGCTAGTTAGCATTAGCAGTCTTAATCAGCTGACCTGCTGAGACTCACTCAATTAAAGTGTCTATAATTTCTAACTCTCTAATTAAGTAATTTTGTCACGAAATTAATATTTTTCGAGATATAAGCCAATTCGTTGAGATATACTTATTTTGAGATAACAAGCTTTAATATTAATATTGTAAATTAGTTAATTTAACCAACCAATTTATAAAAAATACGATTTCTAATTTAAAACTGTATGACGATCTTAAATTTTTACTTTTGAGTCATACTTAGTGCTTTTTGAGATATTTGCTAGTTAGCATTAGCAGTCTTAATCAGCTGACTTGCTGAGACTCACTCAATTAGAGTGTCTATAATTTCTAACTCTCTAATTAAGTAATTTTGTCACGTAATTAATATTTTCTAAGATATAAGCCAATTCGTTGAGATATACTCATTTTGAGATAACAAGCTTTAATATTAATATTGTAAATTAGTTAATTCGACCAATCAATTTAAAAAAAAATACGATTTCTAATTTAAAACTGTATGACGATCTTAAATTTTTACATTTGAGTCTTACTTAGTATTTTTTGAGATATTTGCTAGTTAGCATTAGCAGTCTTAATCAGCTGACTTGCTGAGACTCACTCAATTAAAGTGTCTATAATTTCTAACTCTCTAATTAAGTAATTTTGTCACGAAATTAATATTTTTCGAGATATAAGCCAATTCGTTGAGATACACTTATTTTGAGATAACAAGCTTTAATTTTAATATTGTAAATTAGTTAATTTGACCAATCAGTTTTTAAAAAAATACGATTTCTAATTTAAAACTGTATGACGATCTTAAATTGTTACTTTTGAGTCATACTTAGTATTTTTTGAGATATTTGCTAGTTAGCATTAGCAGTCTTAATCAACTGATCTGCTGAGACTCACTCAATTAATTTCTCTATACTTTCTAACTCTCTAATTAAGTAATTTTGTCACGTAATTAATATTTTCTAAGATATAAGCCAATTCGTTGAGATATACTCATTTTGAGATAACAAGCTTTAATATTAATAATGTAAATTAGTTAATTTGACCAAGCAATTTAAAAAAATACGATTTCTAATTTAAAACTGTATGAAGATCTTAAATTTTTACTTTTGAGTCATACTTAGTGCTTTTTGAGATATTTGCCAGTTAGCATTAGCAGTCTTAATCAGCTGACTTGCTGAGACTCACTCAATTAAAGTGTCTATAATTTCTAACTCACTAATTAAGTAATTTTGGCACGTAATTAATATTTTCTGAGATATAAGCCAATGCGTTGAGATACACTTATTTTGAGATAACAAGCTTTAATATTAATATTGTAAATTAGTTAATTTGACCAATCAATTTAAAAAAAATACGATTTCTAATTTAAAACTGTATGATGATCTTAAATTTTTACTTTTGAGTCTTACTTAGTGCTTTTTGAGATATTTGCCAGTTAGCATTAGCAGTCTTAATCAACTGACCTGCTGAGACTCACTCAATTAAAGTGTCTTTAATTTCTAACTCTCTAATTAAGTAATTTTGTCACGTAATTAATATTTTCTGAGATATAGGCTAATTAGTTGAGATATTTATACTCATTTTAAGATAACAAACTTTAATTATATACCTAAAATTGTAAATTAGTTAATTCGACAATTCAATTAAAAAAAAATTGACTTCTAATTTAAAATTGTATGACAATCTTAAATTACTTTTGAGTCATACATTACTTTTTGAGATATTTGCTAGTTAGCATTAGCTGTCTTAAAATTTTAACAAATAATACTTTTTGTGTAAAACTGACTCGCAATTTACTCATTTGAGTATACTCATTTTGAGTACTTTTTTTTTGTTTTTTTTGTTTATTATTTTTTTATTCTCTCGAAACATAAAAGATAGGTGATAAAAAACAACGAGGACAAAGACCTAGTTAACTGTTAGAGAAATTCTAATTTCTAAAAACTTCTGTGATATGATTAGTGCATTTTGAGATATCAGCTGAGTTGTTGAGAGTCATTTAAGTCAAGATCAACTCTTTTTTATATATTAGTTTTCTTGATGTTCGCGAATGTTTATGAGTAATAAATCCTTACTTACTCTTGTAATGTAATTAATATTTTCTGAGATATTGATTAATTTGTTGAGATTTATTTTTTTTAAGACAACAAACTTAGTTATAATTGTCGTAAATTGGTTAATTTGTTAGTCATATTATTAACAATTTTACATTTTTAATTACTTTTGAGTCATAATTAATATCTTTTTAAATATTAGATGACTGGCTATGATTCACTCATTTTGAGAAACTATTTTTTTTATATATTAGTTTTGTTAATATTTAAGGGTGTCTATATAAATTCAAAACTTTTAATTAGTTATGTATTTTAACAGATATTTTTTGAGATACTTATAGGTTGATCTGTTGAGATTACTCCTTATTTTAAGATAACAAACTTTGTTATTATTTTAAAAATAGTATTACTACTTTTGAGTCGTAATTAGAACTTTCTGAGACTTTTGCTTATTACTGTTTTAATTTTTAGATTGTCATAAGCGAGGAGGACAAGTTTGGTTTAGTATTTCTGTGGTATAATTAGTATTTTTTTGAGATATCAGCTGACATGCTGAGAGTAATGCAATTTGAAATCAACTGTTTCTTTATATAAGAGTTTTTTGATATTTAAGGGTAACTATAAATAATAAATCTTTAATTACATTTGTAACAAAATTGACAATTTCTGAGATATTGACTAATTTGTTGAGATCTACTTGCTTTAAGACAATAAACATTGTTATTATTGTTGTAAATTGGTTAGTTTGATTAAAACTATTTGAGAATTTTAAGATTTTACTTACTTTTGAGTCATAATTAATATCTTTTGAGATATTAGCTAATAGGCTAAAATTCTGTCAATTTGAGAAACTCAATATTTTAATGCTACTGTAGGACTGTCTATTAATTCTAAATTTTTAATTAGTTTTGAATTATAATTATTACATTTTGAGATATTAGCTGGTCTGCTGAGATTCACTCAATTTGAGAAATTAATTTTTCTTATATTGTTTTAGCGCTACTTTATAAGCGAGTCATAAAAATTAGAAACTTTTGAGATATTTTCTGAGTTGACTGAAATTTACCCCATTTTGAGATACTAAATATTTTAATGCTATTTTAAGACAGTTTATAAATTTTAAACTACTTTTGAGACATAATTAGAAACTTTTGAGGTAATAGCTGACTGGCTGAGATTCACTCAATTTTAGAAACCAAATTTTTAATGGTACTTTAAAACTTTCTATAAATTCTAAATTTTTAATTACTTTTGAGTTAAAATTAGTATCTTTTGAGATCATCTTGAGCTGTCTTGATACTTAAATAAGTTACAAAAATTGTTCTTTTTGTAGAAATTTGCTGTTTAAATTAATTTTCTAAATTTTATTGTTTCTTCTGATACACTTACTATTTTCTGAGACACCAGTTACAGGTTATTTATTTAAAAATAAACTATCGTGTTGTTATTTTTATAAATTGATTGTTAAATAAAAAATCTGGTATAACTGCCATTTCTTTGCATAATTTCGAATTTTTTTCGTCTCTCAAAACGTCAAAGCCAGGTGAATGAGAATCTCTGAGGGCAAACAAAGACGTAATTAACCGTTTGACTTGATTTTTATTTAAGCGAGTGAATTGTTTTGAATTTATCTACACGTGAAAAGGAATACCCCCTCGATGCGATTGCGATGGAGATAGGTCTTTCGTGAGGGCACAATCTCGATTGAAATTCTTTTAATTTAGCTTTGTGTTTAAAGAAAACCCTTTTTCTCTGCGCTTTTTTTTATTTAATTTGTCATTTTATTGTTCGCCCATTCGGGACAGACGTGCTTAGATATCGCGAAATTTTTAATTGCCTTCGTAGAGATAACAAAATCAAAATGTTAATTAACAATCCGAGTGTGTTCTCTCTAGTTAAAATTAAAGAAAAATACGAGCCTGAATATTTCATTACTCAGAAACAGCATTTTATTTTATTTGGGAAAGCATACAAACGACTTTTTCATACAAAACTAATTTTTATACCAAATATAGGAGAATCTCAATAACAATATCTTAAAAAATGTTAGTTAATCTTATATAAAAAGTGTCTCAGATCACATCCAATATCATTCGTGTCCACCACCGGCCGTTAATTCCCTTTTAAAACCAATATCATCTCCTGCCCTATCATAAGTTCCAATAACCGATGACAAGTAATGTTCCATTCGGCCAGTATTGAAGAGAAAATATCGTTTGGTGAAAGCTTTCCTCCTATAAAACCCGAACTTTATATCGCATTTCTTCTCTTATCAATTTTTGTCGAACCTAACTCAATTAATTACGGAAATCTCACCCTCTCTTAACCCTTTAGGTGGTTAATTCTGTGTTTGGTCTCCCATATATCAGTAACGGTCGTGTAATACCTCGACGGCTATGGGACCTCCTGGATTAGTGTCTTATTGGATCCTGTAGGGTCAGTAGACATTCCAATCCCTTGCTAGCCGCATTAATCCTCCACTTGATAAAGGAATCACAATTTTTAAAAAGATATTTGACTGAGATAATTGTCAGAAATATCGTCAAACATTAAACGAAGCCTTTGACGGATCGGTGAATCGCATGACCGACCAAAAAGAACGTCTTTAAGGAACGATTTCCTATAGTTAGCACGAAGACACGAGCTAAAATCAACCTAATCTTCAAACACGCACGATACTAATTAAGAAAAATCATTAATTTTGCTATAAATATATAGACGATAATTGCCACGGACTGATTTCAGCAAGTCGACACAATCGATATATTCTATTCAACAGTTTACTGTCTTAGAAAGCAGTTTTAGTGTCAGAAGTGGGATCCAAAAACAGTTAATTGCTTTATTGTTACAGCAATAATTGTAACAGTAAAATTAAAAATTGTATTTTTAGTTTAAAATTGTTTTAAGATTCGAAATTTTTAATTAATTTTGAGATTCGCTGTGACTGATATGTACTCATTTTGAGATATGGAAGTACTCAATTTAACTGTTTGTTCTAATATATACGTTTTAGCAAGTTTTAAAAGTAGTATCTTGAAATACTTTTTGAGATTTCGTCTGACTCAAGTGAACTCATTTTGAGATACTAAACTTTTTTAGACTTCTGCGCTGTTTAATTAAAATAGAAATCTAAATCTTTTATTACTTTGTGATACAGCCAACAATTTCTGAGATATTGTCTGACATGCTAAAATGTACTCATTTTGAGATACATAATCTGCTTATTTTACTATTTACGACAAGTTTCATAAGTAGTAATTATAACGCAAAATTTTAGAATATTTTTAAACTTTTTGAGATTTCGTTTAACTCAAGTGTACTCTTTTTGAGATATTAGACTTTCTTAGACATCAATGCTTTTTAAATGTAGTAATTTTTACGTAAAATTAAAATAGAAATAGAAATTATTTATTACTTTTTGATATGTCAAATGTTTTGTGACTCTTCTAGATCTAGCTTATTAATGATTTAGCTTCCGGCGCGAAATCTTTCTAGTATTTTCCAGAGCTGTTTACACAAATTTTTTTATTGTTATTGAAAATTGTTGGTGACCGAAAGTCGAGATATAGACCGAGATGTGAGACACTTTTAGCCTAAGATCAAGCAATTAAATCCGAAATTTGTGGTCCTAAATTTTGGGAGTTTTTTGATTGGTTGAAGGGGAATTTTTCTTAATAAATTGCGAGGATTGTAGATCAATTTTTCAGCAAGTTATTGTTGGATAAAATAATTTTAGTTGACTAAGAATAATAACAACTAATATTTTGATATTTCATGATTTTTCTTAAACTGTTTTAAGCTTTTCACTATTTTTTTTAATATTTTTAATTTTGTATATCTATTTTTTTAATATCTCAAAAAAAAATTTCTATTTTTCTAGAACCTTCTATTTTTTTTAGAGTTATCTTCATTTCGTCTAATATTTTCAAAATTGTCTAAAGTTTTCACTAATTTTTTTTCTCAATTTTGTTTATATATTTTTTCCGATTTATTCTAAGTTTCTTAAATTTCTTTTAGTTTTTTTTTTGATTTTCTCGACTCAAAATTAACCTGACTTTTTCCAAATTTCTTAAAATTTCCACTAAATTCTTCTTCACATCTTCAACTGTCATCTTCTAATTTTAACAAAACTATAGCAACTTTGTAATTAAATTTTTCAGAATAGCCAAAGCCACTCAGTAATGTTGATCTCGCTGTAAATATACTCAGTAACATTAGAAACGTTGACATTTCTAGTCAAGACAGAATTTTTCTCTAATTTTGAAAATCTGAGACTTCTCTAATATTGCTTAATTAACTCCGTTTTTTTGCTCTCACTATCTGACTGACTGTTTTCCGGTCAGTCTGTCTTTTTATTTAATAAAACGTCTTTGCTAGAATGTGCCAAATAATTCGTAATCTTTCTTGATTACTGTATTAAACTTTGTTTATTAATGATTTTGCTTCCGGCGCGAAATCTTTCTAGAATTTTCTAGAGCTATTTACTCAAACTTTTTTTTTTGTTATTTTAAATTGATCGTCACCGAAAGTAGAGATATTGGCTGTGATGAGACACTTTCAACCAGAGGTAGATCATAAATATATAAAGCAATTAAATCCGAAATTTGTTGTCCCGAATCTTGGAAGATTTTTTGATTAGTTGTGGGCAAATTTTGTATTATTATTGTTTTCTCTGATTTTGTCAAAGTTTCTTCGATTTCTAAAAGATTATCTTGATTTAATAAAACTTCTTAATAAAAGCTTCTTCACAGATTTCCGCGGACTTCGCTCCATACGAATGCGTGTCTTTTGCAACAGCTTCAGTGTGAGTGGTAGGTCTACCAGATAAAATTATTGCAATATTACCTTCAATATTGCCAACTAAAACATTTCAATGCTGCCAACCCAATTAGTAGTTGCTGATTACGCTCTATATCTACTCAGTTACATTAGAAGTGTTACAACTTTGACAACTAGAAGTGTTGACATTCCTGATCAAGACAGCATTTTCTTCTAATTTTGAAAATCTAAGATTTGAGATGTTTTTGCTAGAATGTGTCGTGATCTTTCAAGATTAATCTATTAGGTCTATTCTATTATTGATTTTGCTTTTGGCGCGAAATCTTTCTAGTATTTTCTAGAGCTATTTACTCAAACTTTTTTGTTGTTGTTTTAGATTGCTCGTGACTGGAAGTGGTGATAGTTGACAGTGATGTGAGACACTTTTAACCTGAGATAGATCAAAAATTTATTTGTGGCAGCTTCTTTCTATTGTTTGTTTTTAGATAACTCGATATTGACACTTGTCTTGCTCTTACTATCTGACTGACTGACATCTGGTCAGTTTTTGTTTCTTATATAATTAAACGTTCTTGCTATAATGTGCCAAATGTTTCTTAATCTTTCAAGATCTAGTTTATTAATAATTTTGCTTCCGGCTCGAAATCTTTCTAGTATTTTCTGGAGCTATATACTCAAACTTTCTCTTGTTATATCGTGTAGCTTGTAACAATATATATTTTTTTAATATAGTGTTTGAAGGTGGTGATATTGGCTGTGATGTGAGACACTTTTATCCTGAGATAGATCAAAAATTCATCAAGCAATTAAATCCGAAATTTGTGGTCCCGAATCTTGGGAGATTTTTTGATTAGTTGTGGGCAAATTTTGTAATATTGTTTTCTCTGATTTTCTCAAAGTTTCTTCGATTTCTAAAAGATTATCTTAATTTAATAAAACTTCTTAATAAAAGCTTCGTCACAGATTTCCGCGGACTTCGCTCCATTCGAATGCGTGTTTTTTGCAACACCTTCAGTGTGAGTGGTAGGTCTACCAGATTGAGTTATTGCAATATTACCTTCAATACTGCCAACTAAAACACTTCAATGCTGCCAACCCAATTAGTAGTTGTTGATTACGCTCTATATCCACTTAGTTACATTAGAAGTGTTACAACTTTGACAATTAGAAGTGTTGACATTCCTGATCAAGACAGCATTTTTTTCTAATTTTGAAAATCTAAGATTTGAGATGTTCTTGCTAGAATGTGTCGTGATCTTTCAAGATTAATCTATTAGGTCTAGTCTATTATTGATTTTGCTTTTGGCGCGAAATCTTTCTAGTATTTTCTAGAGCTATTTAATCAAACTTTTTTTTGTTGTTTTAGATTGCTCGTGAATGGAAGTAGTGATAATTGACAGTGATGTGAGACACTTTTAACCTGAGATAGATCACAAATTTATTTGTGGCAGCTTGTTTCTATTGTTTGTTTTTCTTGCTCTTACTATCTGACTGACTCTGACATCTGGTCAGTTTTTTCTTATATAATTAAACGTTCTTCTTAGAATGTGCCAAATGTTTCTTAATCTTTCAAGATCTAGTTTATTAATAATTTTGCTTCCGGTTCGAAATCTTTCTAGTATTTTCTGGAGCTATATACTCAAACTTTCTCTTGTTATATCGTGTAGCTTGTAACAATATATATTTTTTTAATATAGTGTTTGAAGGTGGTGATATTGGCTGTGATGTGAGACACTTTTATCCTGAGATAGATCAAAAATTCATCAAGCAATTAAATCCGAAATTTGTGGTCCCGAATCTTGGAAGTTTTTTGATTAGTTGTGGGCAAATTTTGTAATATTGTTTTCTCTGATTTTCTCAAAGTTTCTTCGATTTCTAAAAGATTATCTTGATTTAATAAAACTTCTTAATAAAAGCTTCTTCACAGATTTCCGCGGACTTCGCTCCATTCGAATGCGTGTCTTTTGCAACAGCTTCAGTGTGAGTGGTAGGTCTACCAGATTGAGTTATTGCAATATTACCTTCAATACTGCCAACTAAAACACTTCAATGCTGCCAACCCAATTAGTAGTTGTTGATTAACTCAGTTACATTAGAAGTGTTACAACTTTGACAACTAGAAGTGTTGACATTCCTGATCAAGACAGCATTTTCTTCTAATTTTGAAAATCTAAGATTTGAGATGTTCGTGCTAGAATGTATCGTAATCTTTCAAGATTAATCTATTAGGTCTAGTCTATTATTGATTTTGCTTTTGGCGCGAAATCTTTCTAGTATTTTCTAGAGCTATTTACTCAAACTTTTTTTTTGTTGTTTTAGATTGCCCGTGACTGGATGTAGTGATAGTTGACAGTGATGTGAGACACTTTTAACCTAAGATAAATCAAAAATTTATTTGTGGCAGCTTCTTTCTATTGTTTGTTTTTAGATAACTCGATATTTACACTTGTTCTGCTCTTACTATCTGACTGACTGACATCTGGTTAGTTTTTTTCTTATATAATTAAACGTTCTTGTTAGAATGTGCCAAATGTTTCTTAATCTTTCAAGATCTAGTCTATTAATAATTTTGCTTCCGGCTCGAAATCTTTCTAGTGTTTTCTGGAGCTATATACTCAAACTTTCTCTTGTTATATCGTGTAGCTTGTAACAATATATATTTTTTTAATATAGTGTTTGAAGGTGGTGATATTGGCTGTGATGTGAGACACTTTTATCCTGAGATAGATCAAAAATTCATCAAGCAATTAAATCCGAAATTTGTGGTCCCGAATCTTGGAAGTTTTTTGATTAGTTGTGGGCAAATTTTGTATTATTATTGTTTTCTCTAATTTTCTCAAAGTTTCTTCGATTTCTAAAAGATTATCTTGATTTAATAAAACTTCTTAATAAAAGCTTCGTCACAGATTTCCGCGGACTTCGCTCCATTCGAATGCGTGTCTTTTGCAACAGCTTCAGTGTGAGTGGTAGGTCTACCAGATTGAGTTATTGCAATATTACCTTCAATACTGCCAACTAAAACACTTCAATGCTGCCAACCCAATTAGTAATTGTTGATAACACTCTATATATACTCAGTTACATTAGAAGTGTTACAACTTTGACAACTAGAAGTGTTGACATTTCTGATCAAGACAGCATTTTCTTCTAATTTTGAAAATCTAAGATTTGAGATGTTCTTGCTAGAATGTGTCGTGATCTTTTGAGATTAGTCTATTAGGTCTAGTCAATTATTGATTTTGCTTCTGGCGCGAAATTTTTCTAGTATTTTCTAGAGTTATTTACTCAAACTTTTTTTTTGTTGTTTTAGATTGCTCGTGATTGGAAGTAGTGATAGTTGACAGTGATGTGAAACACTTTTAACCTGAGATAGATCACAAATTTATTTGTGGCAGCTTGTTTCTATTGTTTGTTTTTAGATAACTCGATATTTACACTTGTCTTGCTCTTACTATCTGACTGACTAACATCTGGTTAGTTTTTTTCTTATATAATTAAACGTTCTTGCTAGAATGTGCCAAATGTTTCTTAATCTTTTAAGATCTAGTCTATTAATAATTTTGCTTCCGGCGCGAAATCTTTCTAGTGTTTTCTGGAGCTTTATACTCAAACTTTCTCTTGTTATATCGAATGGCTCATAACAATATATTATATTTTTTTAATTTAGCGTCTAAAGGTGGTGATATTGGCTGTGATGTGAGACACTTTTATCCTGAGACAGATCAAAAATTCATCAAGCAATTAAATCCGAAATTTGTGGTCCCGAATCTTGGGAGATTTTTTGATTAGTTGAGGGCGAATTTTTCTTAGTAAATTGCGAGGACTAGATGAATTTTTCAGCTCTTCATCGTTGGCTGAAATAATTTCAGTTGACTGAGAATAATAACAATTAATATTCATTGTAGAAAACCGCACGTGTGCTTTTTTCATGTGTAAATTTCTGCGGTTCGTATCGTGAAATAAAATAAATTATCCACTGAATTAATCAGTATTCCAAAGAGCAACGGGCATGGCTAACAGAACATTCCTAAAAATAATGGCCAAACTACACGTATAATATGTAGATACAGAAAGTAATTAAAAGAATTTAATGTTCCAAATATAAAATTCACCCCAACGCTACCCCTTCCATTTCGTAATCTATCCTTTTTTATTTACATCACGTACATTCATGTGTATCATATATATTTTTTGTTTTGTCAAACAAAAAAAAACAATCGAGTGCCTATGATTTTTAATATGATATTTTCAATTAAATCCGGTCCCCTTTGACATCGGCTTACATACCGCCGATACGATCCCAGGCGGCTATGAAATTTCTTTTTCCAATTTAATAAAGCCGCGGAACAATGTTAGCAAATAATTAATATACGCGTAGAACAGGGGGATGGGGGAGGACGTTGATACATCGATTTTCATTTTTTCACCGACAAGATTTCTTACCGATGAAGGGTGGATACCCAGATGGAAATTCCACGGGGATAAATACACTAAAATACAGTGACAAATTAAAAAAAAACAATTTAAAATTACGCCTGAAGGGCTGACACGTTTTTGGGTAAGATTTACTAAAATTTTGACACTTAGCTTGGCTAAAATTTTAGTGAAGCTTGTATAACCAAGATCTTTGATGTTTTTGACACAGAGATACTCTAACTGATCTCTCAAAATACTCTAAATTATCTATTCGTATCATTGCGCCATATTTGTAAGTCAAACTTTGTGTCATTAAAATATTTTTATAAATGACTGTTGTTTTTAGTTTCTATTTTTATCAAAATATAGAAATCAAAGTTACTAGTTTCATTTTTAATTTGTTTTTATTTAATTTTTACATGTGTTTGCTTAAAAACAATTTCGACACTGAAAAATTAATTCTTAGGCACCTTTAAAAAATGCTTTTTAAGACGAGCTCTAATTATAATAGGAAAGACTCCCTCATTGATTATAATCATCGTAATCGATTAACCACAAACGACCTTTTTTGTAAAGCGTTTAATTTCCTACAAAACCGTATGTTGCACATATTATAATATTTATTTATTCACGAGTTAAAAAATTTAGAAGTGAAAAAATTTTTTTACTAAATTTTTCAAATTTTGACCTTCCATATCTTCTAAACGGTAAAAGCTATAAAAAAATTGTAAAATACCTTTTCTAGATCGTTTAGTTTTCTACAAAAAATGTAAATAATTTTTTTCTGTAGGATCAAATAGGGAGGAGATATGGATTATGCCATATGAAACTAAAAAAAAATTGAAAACTGCGATGAGGAAGTCTTTCCTATTAAAATTAAGAGCTTATCTTACAAAAGCATTTTTTAAAATTGCGTAGAAACCAATTTTTCAGTGTTGGAAGTTAAAAAAAATAGTTGATTTTTTGGCCTACCCTAATGACCATCCATATTTTTTGACTGTGACATTTCCTAAATTTTAAAAGTCGATGTGAAAAATTGACGAAGTTAAGAAGAATTTTTTTGGGAAATTCGGAGAACATCAGGGTCATTTTGAGACTTGAGAAATTCAGAGAAAATTTTTTAAAAATCTAAAAAATTTAGGAGAAAATAGGTGTGCAAAATTGAGAAAATTAGAAGAAAACTGGTAAGTGTCTTAGAGAATTTAGAGGCAATCAGAGAAAATAAAAATTGTTTTAAAGAAATTTAAAAAATTTACATGGATAGTTAAGCGTATAGTAGTAAAACACAGACAATCACACACTGAACAAACATATATCGCTTAGATACTCTTCGGTCGAATAATACGCTCTTTTTATTAAGAAGCTTTTTAGTTCCTTTTTTAGTTTGTTTTTCTTTATTTTCTTAATTTTTTCTAGAAATCGGTTATAAATTTTTATACCCAAGTGGTTTACACTAAGCTGAGACGCGCTCACTCGGTGATAGGGAACAAGGAAGTTGTTTCCATTTCTCGTGTCATAGTTATGGTTAAAATTGCTTTTCGTTAGAAGGTTCTTACGGTCATATACAAATAAAACACAGGTAAGTATAAAGACGGAAAGTAGAGTAAAAATGTTTTTTTTTTGGAAATAAATATTTACAGCTGTGTGTGCTATTTACGCCACATAGTATTTGCAGAACCTTTTTCTGTTTCAGGAATATTTTTTCACTGTTAGATAATCTTCCCCAAAACAATATACTATAACCCATTACACTGTGGAAGTAACCGAAATATGTTATTTTAGCTGCATCAGCTCCTGCAATTTGTTTCACTCTTCTGACAGCAAAGATAGCTCTAGATAGTTTTGGCATCAAGGTTACAATATGGTTTGAGAACTTGAGGTTTGGTTGCAAAGTAACACCGAGAAACTTTAAGTTAGTACCTGATGATGTTTTTGTTTCAAAAATAAGTTCTTGAGTTTTTTTTGGTGTTTATCTTCGTCTTGTTTGCATCAAACCTCTGCTTAGCTTGGGTTAATGTAGTATTTCTCTTCTCCTAGAGTTCTTGGCTATTTAGTCCGCTATTTACAATTGAAGTATCATCGGCGAAGAGAATGACTCTGTTGGCTTTTACATTTGTAGGTAGGTCATTTATATATATGAGAAATAGCAGTGGTTCCAATATTAAACCTTGTGAGACCCCATGACTCATTTTCCTCCAGGAGGAAAGCTTGGCATTGAAGAGGGATTTTTGTGTCTTTTCTTCCAAGTAACTCTTCATAAAAGCTAGTGCTGACCCTCTAATCCCATAAAACTCTAGTTTATCAAGAAGTACTTTATGAGGAATGCTGTCAAATGCCTTTGATAAATCGCATGCTTAAATTTTACATTTTTTCTTATTGTCGAAGGCATCACTTATTTCTTGTAGTACTTCAGTCAGTGCGGAGTCAACCGATTTGCCTTCCAAAAAACCATGTTGCTGGTTACAGAAGATATTCTGCTTCTTGAAGAATTTTAGTATTCTGTTCTTAATGATCACTTCGAAAATTTTTGAAAGTGCTGGATGAATGGAGATTGGCCTATAATTTTCAGGAGAGTTTAAGTTTCTACTTTTATAGATAGGGATTACTTTGCCTTCTTCAGTTGATGTGGAAAGTGACCATCAGTAAGACATCTGCTAATCACAGTAGTCAATGGAAGTACCACATATAGTATTATGTCCTTCAAAATAATTGTTGTCATTCCATAAATGTCTCTTGTTGATTTAGACTTTAACTTTTTGAAAATTTTAAGTAATTTGGTCGAATTACATTCATAGAAAAAGATTGAATTTAAATTTTGTGCCTTTGTTTTTCTAAGGAGTGTGAATTGGAGTGAGAATTTGTATTGACATTGCTGCAGCTGTTTGAAGTTTGCTCGCCTAGTTTTGTGAAAAATGTATCTTTTCTGTCCCTAAGCTTGACTCATGCTTCCTTTTTTGAGATTTGGTCTTATTATTTATCTTTCCACACTGTTTTGTTTTTATTTTGAGCTTTCTTAATTTTCTTCATGTTTCAATTTCTTTTCATATCTGTTAATTTTTGGGCATACTTTCTTCTGCATGCATGGTATGCTCTTCTACTCAAATCATCTTTTCGTACCCTCATTATAGTCTCCATGGCTTCCAGTTCGTTTTTCTTGTTTATTTAAAAATATGTTATCATTAATAATTGTTTCAGAGAAGGCAGTTACTCTTGACGGTTCTTTAAAGGTTGCTTGCAGCTCGAATTCATCGAAACCTATAGCAGACGATTGGATATGTCATTTGATTTTGTTAAATCGATGTTGTAATCGCCTTCTACATAAATAGATATGGATTCGGATTTAATTTCCATTACTCTTTCCAAACCCTGTCGGAGTTCTTTGACAAATATATCAATGGATCTTTGGGGTGGTCTATATACTCCTATAATTATTCGTTTTCTATTTTTATCTCACATACCTGTCATTTCAACGACATTTTCAATGGATTTTTTTCTTCAGAACAGAAAAAGAATCAGTCTTAATGTTTTTCTTTGATAATATTAATACTCCACCATATCCATTTTGTCTTGAGAAATGGCTGGTCACATTAAATTCTTGAATGTCTAGTTGATCCATATTTTGCTTTGATACCCAGTGTTTGGTAATAATAGCCACGTCAATACTTTTCTCTTGTAGGACTTCTTCAAGTAGTTCAATCTTGTCCCTAATTGATCTTACGTTTAAGTTTCATAAGTTAAATTTGGTATTTGGTACATGTTGAGAAGATTTTTTAAATTTATTAGTTTAATGCCGGTGTCCTGTTTGTTGTGTTTACTAACTTTACCAACACTTCCTTTAACCAGAACTCTGGCTTCACGACTTCTTCCCGTAATTCAAATTTGAAGCCCACTTTATAAGAGATCGGGGTGCTTCAGCTTTTGATATAACACTTATGTCAAAGTCTTCATAGTTTGCTTCTGAGATATGTTTTTAGCCCTTCTTCAGTAGAATCTTTTCGACACCGTCCAACATAAAGCCAAGCTTTTTCCGCTGCTGAAAAGCATACTGTATTGTGATTCTGGCCATTTGAATTGTTGTTTTCCTTGTTTGTTATTACTTCTTTATAGAAATCTTAATAGAAATGTAAGAAATTTTAAAGAAATCAGAGAAAATAGGTGTAGGAAATTAGTGAAAACTTTAAGAAATTTAAAAAAAATAGAACACATTTTGAAAAATGCGAAACAACTTTTCTAAGATGGTTTAGAAAATTTTAAGGATATTTAAATCTTCTAGAAATCTAAGAAATTTAATAAAATTTGTAGGAAATCGTGGCAATATATAAAGCAAATTAAAAAAAATCTTGAAAATATTAAGAAAGTTTTAAAGAAATTATAGAAAATTGAGAGTTTTTTAAAAGTTTAAAATTTAAAAAAATCAGAAAAAACAGACGTACAAAGTGACAAAAAGTCAAAAGAAAATTAGCAAAAATTTTAGAAAATTAGAGTGAGAGAAGAGTTTGGATAATCTTGAAAACATTAGAAAATTTGAAAACATGGAGAACTTAGAGGAAATCAGTATAATTTTTTAGAAATCAAGAAATACTTTTTTGCGCGATTGGTTGTTTTTATCAGTTTACTGTGCCTGTTTCCACGACGGTAGGTTGGTGTTACTGGTTGCCACGTGTAACAAAACGGTAAGTAATTCACTTACCGTTCAGTGAACGGTAAGCAATTAAATCTAAAAAAAACAATTTTGCGATTTATTTATTAAAATTAAATGTACAATTATTATAATTAATAGTAGTAATACCACTCGCATTTGAGTTTCTAGTGTTAATAGACAAACTTTCCGATGTAGAAGTCCCAGGTTATTGTAATAGTCCACCAACATCGCTGTGTAAAATTTTATGAGCAAATTCAATCTTGTTTTGGAGGGAATCTTCCACGTAACTCTCGGCCACCGTTGATAAACGCCACCCACCATGTCTTTTTAGTCCCAACACATCAACTCCGTTATTCGCCAAAAGTGTAGCCGATGTGCGTCGAAACGAGTGTCCAGTAAAACCTTCAGGGTCTTGCAACTTTAAATACTTTGCAGTTTTTGACGGCCAGTCTCCAATTGTGCCATTTCCTGTGACTTGCCTAGTGCATTTGCCATTTCGATAGTTCAGAAATAAATGATCTGACGTTGGGTTGCTTGGTCAAATTCTTATGTATTTTCGAAGTATTTTCAAATAATGAACTGCTTCATTTTCTTTATTAATAACTGTGAACGTTCGCTAAATATTCGTTTTTGTATTTGGAATATTTACTATAAACATTTCTTCATGTTCTTCTATGTCACTCATTTTAATATTGTACAATTCCTCTCGTCTACAAGCGCCCGATACTCCCAATATCATTGCTACCTGCAAATATATTGTTTCCTTCGAACTCAGATGTACCACCTCATCATCTACAACATACCTTTTGAATTAAAAATTGCTCGTCTGGTGCTTCATTCAAGAACTTTTCCATGTCTTCTTTGGTAAAAATTTTAGCCTTCTTAGGCCGATATCCAATATTTTTTCTCTTAAGATAAGCAATTAATGTAGCAAACTTAGAAATATCGATAGCATCATAGAGAAAAATTGTACTCTTCAGCATAGAATACTCCGCCCATAAACTGCCTGGGGCCTTCAAGTGTCCACTTCTTACCACAAAATACGCTAACAAGCTCTTTCCATTTACAGAAATCTTCTTTGCTTCACGCCATTCCTTAAACAACTTGTATGTCTGTTCACATCGGGCTTTAGATTTTTCTGGAATTATTGCCGAACATCCTTCTTGCCAAGCGTCTTCTAAATCATCCGGTAGATCATCACTATCGCTCATATTTGCATCGAAAACGGAACCACAAAACAGAACTATGTAGGAATGATTGTATCAAAAAGACAATTTTACTTGTTTGGAACAAAACCATAGCAACCATGGAACAGCCACCCAAAGTTTTCAGTCTCAATCTTCCCGATTATCACAAATGTATTGATATAAATTATTATTATTATTATTATTCTAGAAACTCCAATCGCGCAAAAAACGTTATAAGCATGTCGAACGTTAAGGATTACCGTTCTCAGACAATAATTGGAGTCGTCGCTTCGCTCCTCCTCCAAACAATTGTCTTCGAACGGTAAGCATTCCTTACCGTTCTCCATACTTAATATACTATTTAGAAAGAATCATACAAAATTGTTAATAAAAAGACAGTTTTTGCTTAATTCCATATGTACGAAATTTTCTTTTGTATTATTTGAGTGTACTAGAACCGTCTCTTGGTATTTGTATTTTTCTTTCGATTGTTTGTAGTAATAATCGTTAGGAAGCTCCAATAAAAGTGTGCACTTGAGTGTATGCAGATGAAAACAGTTTGCAATTATTTAAAATTCACATTGAAACTTGCTCAATATTGAAGTCGGCATTAATTCTCCCAACTCGACCAAATGGAGAGTAACAAACTTCTCTCGCAATCTTAATTTACAGATTCTGACGCGTTTTCCGAATCATTGATTACAATTTTCTTAGTAATTTGTTCCCCTCTATTAATCTATGCGGCGCATCCACCAAAAAAAAATCATCGACCATTTAATAACATTTTCTACAATTCGAAAGAATGTAAATATGTCGAGCTGGAGGTATTTTATTGCCATGGCCGGTGTCCAGGGCATTCCTTTTTAAACATATTGGAATACCACATTGACAGACCTATTCGTATATACACGAATATTCCGCATTTCTGCTCTCTATTTCCTCTCATATTTACATATTTTTTTTACGAGAAATTTGCCTTTAATTAACCGATTTCTTTAAATCAAAAGACACATATGCTTTGCCTTTTTTTAATTGGAGTAGTGTTAGAGTAATTCAGTAAAACGCGTTTCAATTTATTTATGTCGGAGGATAACGTATCCGTTTTAATTAAAACGCTCAGAAAGAGTAGAATTAGTTGTCACATTCGATATGCAACGAGGAAAAAAATTATCGCAGTCTATGCTATAAATTCGCACCTTAATTAAAATTAAAACGAAAGAAAAGACTGAAAAATGCACAAAAAATTATTCTCTTTTAATCTATAGATAACTAAATAAAATAGTGTCAGAAGTAGAATTGAAATCACAAAAAAATTAAATAAAGCTTTACAGAAATTAGATTTGACGACTTCCAGTAGCAAAACTTTTTTTTTGCAGTGTTAATACCAAAAACCTGTCGTAATAGGTCTGCAGATTGCAGAAAAGGCACTTCTTTCATTAAAATAGAAGCTTTATTACAAAACATGTTTGTGTTTTAAAAGAAAATTTTGGAATTAGTCAAAGAAGATTAAAAAATGGGAAAAAAAGAACTGAATAAATGACTAGAAGAACAGATAGAAATCTTTATAAAATTAAAATTAGTGAAGCAAGAAACTAAATTCTAGAATATAATACTAGAACAGAATCAAAATTATCTAAACTGAAAGAAAATGAAGATGCTATTGTCTAAAGAAAAAGCCACAAAAGGCTAAAAAAAAACAATTCCAGCAAACGCTAATAAAAAACACGAAAAGAAAATGTTATTAATGACGTTGTAATTACGACAACAACAAGTAAAGTGATTTATTTTAACGAAAATAACTACAACTCGGCAAAAACAGAAAGAAAAACAAATCTAGAATCTTGCATTTAAAAAAAATAGAGACTTAAACAACAACAAAGAAAGTTTGAAAAAGACAAAGTGACTCTTGAGAGAACCTACAAAAAGATTTAGAAATGTTAAGCCGACAGCGAGAAATGCAAATTGAGAAGGTGTTAAAACACGAAAATGTTAAAGAGGATCCGAGACAAGCAAGAAGGTGAGTTGAAGGTGTTAAGAGAAGGCTTGAAACAAAATTTGAGATTACTCTAAATCGAAATTAATTTGTTACCAAGAGAAGGTCGAGAGGTAGAATTTAAATTCTGGAAAAAATAGAACAACGAGAAAGCATTTAAAAAAACAAAAATTGATAGAGTCAGGTTAAAGAAATCTTTATTTTACAAAAACATCAGATATTGACAATGCACAAGAAGAAGAAAGAACTAATTTGGTGTGTTTTTGCAACTCAAAAAAAAGTTGAAAAGTGCTTAACAAGACTGGAAAAGACCATACAAAATAGATTAGAAAAAGACAGTTTTTGCACCAGAAACAGCAATTGATCAAAGACACGTAAATCTGCGTTTTCAGAAATAGAAGAAAAGCAGATCTAAGAAGAAGATCAATTGATGAAGAAAACATTAACAAGATCTTTATTTTGTAAAGATATAGAATGCTGAGAACGCACGAAAAGAAGTAAAAGCAACCCAAAAAACCCAAAAAAATAAATTAAAAAGTGGTTAACGAAACTGGGAAAGACTATACAAAATAGTTTAAAAAGACAGTTTCTGCAACAAAAACAAAAACAAGAATACGTAAAGCTGCGCTTTGGAAAATAGAAAAAAGACAAATTTAAGAGAAACATCAATAAATAAAAAGGTCTTTATTTTGCAAAAACATCAGATGTTGGCAAGACTTATAAAGGAGAAAGAGCTAAAAAATGCTTAACAAAACTAAACTATACAAAATAGTTAATAGAAAGACAGTTCTTGCAACAAAAACAGCAATTCTAACTGCGTTTTTTAAGAAAAAACTAAGAAAATTTTAAAAGAAGAATGATGATGTTTGACAGTTTGGTGAAAAGCATCGTAATGTATGGAGCAGAAGTATGGGGATGGAAGGATAGAGTACATAGAAACGTTAGAGTACATAGTAAGAGAAGAAAGTAAGAGAGAAAAGTTGAGAGTAGAAACAGGAAAAAGAACGGTGGAATTCGAGGAAAATTTAAGAATGCGACAAGAATGCAAAATACTGCGACAATGCTGAGCTGAAATTAAAAGAGCAAGTGGAAATGTCAGGTGGATAAACGAGAGGACTACTATGAGAAAAAGGGGTATGCGTGAAATTGAAAGGATGAGAGATGAAAGACGAAAAATGGAAGAAGAACTAAAACAAAGAGATGCTGACATAGATAAACAGGAAAGAATTGCGGGTATAAAAGAATCAAGGTATAATCCCAAATATGCCCTGATTGCTACCACCGAACTGCCAAAATATTTAGATAAAATAAAAAGTAAAAATCAAAAAATGGTTGCAAGATTCAGATGCGGGAATGAAGAAAGGGAAAATGAGTTTTGGAAAGAAGATTGGGAAAGAATGTACATACTATGTAGAGAAGAAAGAGAGACGTTAGAACATTGTTTATCAGAGTGAGCAGAGTTAAAAATGTGTGAGTATGGAAGGATAAAAATCCTAAGCGAAAATAAAGAAGGAAAAGAATGGATGAAAGAAGTCACGTGTGCCAGGAGAAGAATTAAATTTTTTATTTATATATTAAGTTTGTCATATTTTTGATAATTTGTGTTAATTTTCGCTTTTGGTTTGTTTGTTGTACCTAAATAGGACTGTAAAGCCAATTAGGCAATAAAGACATTTAAGTAGAACTGCGTTTTTTCTATTTCTGCAAAATAAAAGAAAAGCAGATTTAAGAAAAACATTAATTAATAAAGAGACATAACAAAGAAAAATATTTTAAAAAAGCATTGAAAGATTACAAAATAAGAAAAAAAACACGATTGGGTTTAATTCTACAACCCGAAGAAAAGTTTTAGAGAGTGCTCAACAAAATTGGGAAAACCATACAAAGTAGTTTATTAAAAACAGTTTTTTCAATGAAAACAGCAATTGGAGCTGCGTTTTAAAATATAGAAGAAAGGCAGATTTATAAGAAACCATAATAGATGAAGAAACAGATTAAAAAGATCTTTATTTTGCAAAAACATCAGATTTGGTCTAGTTCTACAACCAGGAGAAAAGAGTTAAAAACAACATTACAATAATTAAGTTTTAATTAATAAGCAACTGATGGGTGGAGAATCTTTTTCTTCTGCTTTTTTTGGACCTTCTTTTAATCTTGGAATTCGTGCATTTTTTTCTACCATATGGGACGAGTTCTCTTTGTTTCTTTTAGACCTATTTTTAATTTACATTATTACATTAATTAGTTTCAATTTTGTGTTAATTTATTTTATTTTAATTTGTTTTGTGTGTTAAATTAGATAATTAATATCTCGTTTTTTATTGATTTATTATTGTTATTTAATTTCTATAGACATTTGTTACTTTTATATTTTTTGATTGGCTTTCTTTGAAGCCGTACAATTCTCCCTGAAATTCCCTTCTTTCGTCATAAACTGTCTCAAATATCAATCCAGAGCTTCCTCCACTTTATTGCTTTTAATATGTACACAATATAAAGTTTGACAAGTTGCAGTGCGAAATTCATTTCAATACTCGTCTTTTCCTTTCTGTACGTCACGTGATTTGATTTTTCCGAATTATATCTACCTGTGTTAACCAACATCAAATGGTATACACCGAAAGCCACCCTGCGCTCTCAACTTAAAAGGAATACGGCTTTAGCAATTAATTTCTTCCGAATCAAATAGTCTCAATACTTCATACGAATTGATTTTTCACCATTTTTAATTAAAGAACTGCTTTAGGCTACGCCAGAAAGAAGAAAAAATACACTCAGCTGTGTATTTATCAGTCTCTCACTGTTTGGATTTTACTTCAAAGGATTGCTCTTTTCTTTTGTCTTCTTTTAAATGAGCGAGATTTTCAGAATTATTAACGACGGAATGTTAATCGACAAAATATTGATAATTTACGTTAATTAGGTGTCTGATATAACTAGTTTTAATTCTGAAATAATTGTTTAGAATTAGAAGCAATAAATCAAGGAAAAACAAACACAGAAATTTGAAATATGCTAAAATAAGAAATTTATTGAACGGCTAAATAAGAGAAAGCTACTTTTATATTTTTTTCTGTTTCTGTTGTTTTACTGATCTCAGAAAACCTCTCAAAAACTCTGATCAAAACTAGATTTTAACTCGTTATCTTCTAAGTGCGGCACAAGCTTAGCTACCTTTGAATCCAGTTTTATGACGTCACAAATGCGGTCAAACAAGTGGTAAACTAAAAATGCAAATACAGAAAATCGAATCTTAATATTTATATTTAAAAAAATAAATTTAATAAATAAAAAATAATTAATTAGAGTTTAATTAATTTTGAATGACGTTTATGCTGAGTTTAATCAAATATTTTTGCTCTTTTTTTATTTATATTTCTTATATTTTCTATTTTAACTGTTTTACTAAAGCACATTTAAAAAAAATCTTTTTGTTTTTGACCTAGTTTAGCAAATTTGTTTTTACTTGACTTTCAAAATATAGCTAAAATGTATTTATTATCATGTAATTCATCCAAAATTGAAATAATTTAGAAATTTCTCGTTATCAAAAACCGGCATCTCTCCTTACAAATAACTCAATTGGCTGCTTAATTCAGAAAACTGCATTCGTTTACTTCTCTCAACTCCAATTAAGTATTTTTAAATGTTTTTGATTATTTTCAGCGTTAATAAACCACATTGCATTGAGAGTGCGGTGACTTCAAAGTCACATAATCCAAAATTCTTTCAACTATACGTCCTCATCGTCCTGATGACGTTCAACAAAACTCGCCGAAACATTTCGCAATTGCACACATGCTGAATTTATCAAACTATCAATACCTCGTCTCTTGGATTTTCCGCTTTACTTTCTGGTCTCAATTCAGTAATAAGCCGATATGAAGGGCAGTAACTTATAATTTGAGCCACGTAATGTCTATTCGGTGATGGTCCAGTCCCTCTTAGATGTTCCTTAATGGCATGGACCGATAACGACCTCTTTCTAACATTAACAGTGGCGAGACAACATTCACACGCACACGATAAGTGGATAGACGCATCCGACTTGTATTATTACGAATAAATGGACCGCAATTCTAGGATACTCACGGATTTTCATACAAAAAATTCGATAAAAAATATTTTTTTTCTTTACTTAAAAAAAAAATCAATCATAGTAGTCTTGAAAATGATTTTCCGTCTAAGGGCAGAAAATGTAATAATAACCTTTGTCATTTATTTAAAGTATCAGTTTTATTTGTTTATCATTATTTATAAACAAAAAATAGTAATGTGTCGCACAGGCATAAAGACATTGACACAACCCATACACGGGCTGGTAATGCCAATTTTCTGCCTTTGGGACGTAATACGTTATTTAATTTACTAGGTCAAGTTTATTTAATTTATCAGAGATATTAAGAGATTTGAGATATCGAGAAATCAAAAAAGCGTTGAGATAAAGTGAAAGTATCGAGATATCAATGATATTGGAGGTAATAAGATATCGGATATATCAAAAAATCGGAAGAATTAAAATATTGAAGGTATCGCGGTATTAAAAGTATCGCACTGTTGACGATATAGAAGTGTTGAAGATATCAGACTATTAAAAGTTTTGAGACATCTTAAGTATTTATCTTAATACATTAAGATATTGCGGGTTTAAAGCTATCTAAATATCCAAAATATCGAAAATATCGAAAATATCGGAAAAATCAAGATATCGAATATATCGAAAGTATCGGAGATTTTGAAGTATTGGAGGTATTGAGATACTAAAAGTATCGCAGTATTAGACGTATTAAGATATTATGGGTTTTGCGATATTTTAACATTTTAAGAAATTTATTTAATTATTAGTATTGAAAGTACTGAAGGTATCGGAGGTATCAAGGGATCAAAAGTATTGAATATTATAAGCATTGAAAGTACAGGGAGTAACAAAGTATTATACACACTGAAGTATCGGAAAGATATTGCAGTTTTCAGGTATCTTAAATACTAGAAAAGCTATAGCAAGTTTAAAATAAAAAAACTTTTAGATTAATTATCTAAATTTTCTTCTTTTTTTTATAAATAAATTTTCTCATATTTATTTACTTTTTATAGATATTGAATTATTAGAGATACTGAAGTATAGGAAAGATTGAGGTATTAGGAACGTTGCAGGTATAGAAGGTATCAAAAATGTCGAGCGTATCAAGGTATCAAAAGTATCGAAGAATTGAAAAAATCGGGGTATTAAAAATTTCAGAGTATTTTAAATACTGGAGGAGCTACCGCAAATTTAAAATTAAAGAATTTTTAGGTTAATTATCTGAATCTTTTTTATTTCTTTGTGATAAAACTTTTTCAGAAATTCAGTTATCGGAGGTATAGAGGAAAGTGTATTGGAGGTGTTGAAGACATGGAAGTATAAAAAGTTTTAAAGTATCAAAAGTGTTTGAGATATCAAAGTATGAAAATATTGAGGTAGTAGAAATATCGAAGTATTAAGGGTATCAGAGGTATAGAGATATCGAAGATATAAGAAGTATTAAGGTATCACAGGTATTAAAGTATTGCAAGTATTGGAAGTATTGGGGTACTAAAAGTTTTAAAGTATATTAAATACTGAGAGAGGTATCGAGATATGTGATATATTAAAGTATCGAATGTATCGTAGTATAAAAAGTACATAAACTAATAAAATAACATAAGTATTAGAGGTATTAAAATATCGAAGTATTGGTTTTTAGTTTAATTATCTGATTTTTTTCTAATAAAACTTTTTCAGATTTATTTAATTTTTATAGATATTAAAGTATCGGAAAGATTGAGATATTAGAAGCGTTGCAAATATAGAAGGTATTGAAAGTACCGGGGTATTAAATTAATTTGAGGTATTTTAAATACTGGAGAAGCTATTTCAGCTTTTAAAAAAAGAATTTTTAAGTTAATTATCTGAATCTTTTTTATTCTTTATCACAAAACTTTCTCAGAAATTTATTTGATTATTATCAGAGGTGTCGAGGTATTGAAGTAACAAAAGTGTATTGAAAGTATCGAGATATTAGAATTAGCAAAGTATTAATGATATAAAAGATGTAGAGATATCGAAGATATAAGAGGTATCAACGTATCGAAAATATTACAAGTATTATACGTATCGGAGGTATCAAAGTATTGGAGGTATCGGGATACTAAAAATCTTGAGGTATCTTAAATACTCGAGAAACTATTGCAACTTTTTTTTTTATTATTGTAGGGTGCATCAACCGACGTGGGTTACTAGCACCTGAGACTATATACAAAAATATAATATATACAATATATAGATATTAGTTACAGTAAATTGAACAGTTTAGTGGATTTTAGGTACTGCAACGTTTTTCCTGTGTTTTGCGTAGTGTTCTTGAAGTTTTCGGATAGAGTCTCTAGTAGACCGAATTGTTCTCTTTAAGCTTTATAAAATGGGCACTCCGGGATAATGTGTTCGACTGTAAGAGATGCTCAGCATTTGGAACATATGGGCGGATCCGTTCCAGTAAGAAGATGTTGGTGGGTTAAACGTGTGTGACCTAGTCGTAGTCTAGAGAGAACAACTTCATCTTTTCGGGAGTGAATGCCAAACTTCCACTTGCCTACGATAGATTTGCACTTGTGACGAGCTGTATTGGCATTTGCCCATTGGGACTGCCATTTGCTGTTTCAAAGCGGTTACTGCATCTTGTCTTTGTACGCAACTTTGCTGGTTCGCTGCAATGCTATGTATGGCTTCTTTACTGCACTGTCCGACTGCTCATTGCCTGAGATTCCCAGATGTGACGAGATCCGTATAAAGTGTACTGGCTTTCCTATTTGTTGAAGAGAAAAGACCTTGCTTTTAATGTTTTTGACTAGAGGGCTGTTAGGGTTTAGCTGTTGTAACTGGTGTAAAGATCCAAGCGAGTCAGTGCAGATAATAATGTCTCTGTTTGCAATTGTTTGTAAATCTTGGTCGTGTAAAGTAAAATGTATTGCAGAAAGTTCTGCCCTTAGTAGAGTTTTCAGGAGGTAGATGAAACATTTTAGTGGATGTTGGTGTTCCGTATGCACATCGTACTTCATGCTCTCTTTTGGCCGCATCAACGTAGATGGTATATATGTTGTTATATAACTGAAGCATGTACATGAGGGTTTCTCTTACAGAAATAGAGAGTTCCGACTTCGAGATGTTAGTTGAAGATTACAGTTGGTGTGGGCGTGATGGGCCCAAAAAAAAGACTAACTTTGTGTGAAAGATTTTGGAGAGTAAGCTCTATGCGGAGGTATATGTGTGGGCGAGCAGATTTTTTTTTCTCAAATATTTGTTGGGAACGTTTTAATTTTAGGAGCTTATTAGTGAGATATGTTGGATGTTCGGTGACTGGAAGACTGTATGCAAGTGTAAGGTAGCTACGACGGAGAGAGAGAGGTGGCTCTGATGCTAAACAATAGAGACTTTTGATTGGAGTGGAGCGAAATGCTCCTAGAGCTATTCCTAAGGCAGAGTTTTGTATGACGTTTAGATAATTTAATATAGAAGAATTTGCAGTGGCGTACGCTATACTTCCATAATTAATAACTGGTTAAATTATTGTTCTATATATTCGCAGTACCATACCTGTGTCTGCTCCCCAGGAGTGGTTAGCCAGAGCTTTGAGAAGCCTTAAGCGTTTATTGCATTCTTTTCGTATATTTGATAGAGGAATCATAAGTAAGCGGTTTGTTATTTAATAAATGTTGACGCTGCTCTTTATTTTTTGTTTTGGAAAACAAGACACTATTCTTCTCTCCAGAAAAAGTAAAACCTGTTTTTTGGGACCAACCCTCCAGTTTGTTAAGGGCTTTCTGCATTAGTTTTGTTGTAGAGATTAAGGTTATTGCCCTTTGTGTATAATATCAAATCATCTGCATAGAGGTGGTACTTTATTGGAGAAGATATATCTTTGACAATGTCGTTAATGGCAATAAGGAACAAAGTAGTGCTAAGGACAGATCCTTGTGGTGTCCCATTTTCTAGCTTTTTGGAAGAAGACAAATGACCATTGACGGCTACTTGGAATAATCTGTTTTTTAAATTTCTTTTATAAATTTAAGGATCTTTCCCTATACATTCCATCATGCGAGTTTTCTCAAAATTGCAAACCGTCAAGCACTATGGAAAGCTCTCTTAATGTCGAAGAATATAGCTAATTCTTTTTGTTTATTTGCAAATGCTTCTAATATTTCGGATTCTAAGTATATTATGTTGTCAAGATCTTGATTGTCTAAATCCATTTTGATATGAAATAAGAAGTTTTTTATGCTCCAGATACCACATAAGTCGTTTGTTGAGAGATATAGGTCGATACGATGCAGGATCAGATTTGTCTTTATTGGGCTTGGATATTGGTATGACAACAGCTGTATTGCAACTTTAAAATAAAAGAATTCTTAAGTTAATTATCTGAATTTTCTTTATTGTTTGTCAGAAAACATTTTCAGAAATTTATTTAATTATTAGAGGTATTAAAGTATTGGATGTATTGAGGTATTGATACTTCAATACCTGACTGTAGTCGGTATCGATGCTCGATATCTGAGCACATATCGATATCTCTTGTATAGGTTCTAAGTATCGATACTTTTCTTAGACGTATTGTACATTGTATGGTGTGAAATCTCCCCTCGATCGAAAATCGTCTAAACTTCGGTCTCCGTCAATTAAATCAGCTCCTTATTCTTGTATTCTTGAATGTTTTCGTTGGGTCGTTTAGAAGCGTGTGCTGATTCGGTCGGTAAACCAAAACAGATCGCGGTGAACATTGAGAGCATTGTAGATCGGCTGCTGTTTAATGCCGTTCCGAGCCATTTGTAAGTTTGTTGCTTCATTTCCTTTCGCCCCCTGCGGCTCCAACTCCACCATTCTCTACTACCCTCTTGAAAATTTTTCTTCGAAACAATCCGATCGACAATTATTCAAACATCACGCGACTTTGATACCTTCTATATACCAACCAACCAGAGATGAATTATGTTTTAGTAATTATCTGGGAATTGTATCGTGGCAATATTACCAAAGTTCATCCCCAATTATAGTTAATTTACGACCGAGAACTGACACTAACTATTTTATTCAGTCAATTTACAAGTTGTAAATATCGGTAGGCACGATATACAGACAGAAGGGAAATTTATCAACTCATAAAAAAGCGATTTTCACTACCCTCGATTCCTATTCCTAAAGTTTTATTCGATTGATGGTCATTCGTTTAACCCTTAACCCGACGGTTAAGTGGGACGGGGTCAAGATATTACATTGATCACAGCTGACAATCTTTTATCGATCATCTAAAAATAACAATTACACAATGACACAACAATTCAACAAGATTTTAATAATTTTAAATACTTTGGGACATTATTTAACAACTTTTGAAGCCGTAAACAACATTTTTTATCTATTTCTAAATTAATAACAACAAAAATTACATTTTTTTAAAATTTTAAACGTTTTATGAAAACTTTTATAATGATTTTACTAATTTTGAAACCTTGTGGCAATGTTTTGACAACTTTTGGAGCCGTAGGCGACATTTTATGATTATTTTTAAGTTAGTAACAACAAGAATTACAATTTTTTTATTTTTAAAAGCTGAATAAAGTGTTAAGAAAATTTTTACTAATTTTAAAAGCTTTTGGCAACATTTTAACAACTTTCCTACTTTTAGGAGCCGTTAAGAACATTTAAAAAAGATTTTACTAATTTCAAAAACTTTTGACATTATTTTAACAACTTTTTTTTATTTGTGTGTTCTTTTTAAATTATTAACCACAAAGATGACATTATGCTAATAATATAGACCACATTTAATTAATTTTGAAAATAGGAAGTACAATTTTACTAATTTTAAAAGTTGGATTCCATTTTAAAAACCGGAGTTTATATTTGACTAATATTAAAAACCAGAATTATCATTTACTAGTTTTAGAAACCGCTGGCAACACTTATTTACTATCGAATTTTAAATAAATGAAATCAAAATTGTGTTCTTACAAATTCTTGAAGCTAGACGCAATATTTTACTAATTTTAGAAACTTGTGAAAACAACATTGCTCTTCTAGTTTGAAAGCTAAAAGCTACATTTTACAAATTTTGAAAACTGGTCGTGATAAATAAATAATTTTGAAAGCCAAAATTCTAGCAAAACACAACATTCTGCCAATTTTAAAACGGCCAAAAAATAAAAACAAGATTTCTGTTCTAGTTTAAGAGCGGTAAGTCATATTTATGTAATTTTTAAATATAAAAGCAAAATTTTTAGTAGTTTTAGAAACCGGAGGCGCCATTTTTATAGATTTTTAAATTTTAAAAAGCCAGAAGTAACGTTTTACACATTTTTAGTGTCGGAAGCAATATTTTACTACTTTATAAAAATGAATAAATTAAAGACAACATTACTGTTGTAGTTTAAAAGTCGTAGTTTACATTTTACTAATTTTTAAGAAAAACATAAGCTTTTACTAGTTTTAAAAACCGGAAACAATATTTTTTAAAAAATTTAAATTTTTGAAGCTTGAAGCAATATTTTACTAATTTTATAAAGCCAGAGGCTTCAATTTAGTCTATAATGTCTTAGTTACGGCCCTGTTTAACACACTTTTTGATAATTAAACTAAAAACTTTTATTAGTTTTAGAAGCCGGAGACGATTCTTTTTAATTTAAATTTTTGAAGCTTGAAGCAATATTTTACTAATTTTATAAAGCCAGAGGCTTCAGTTTAATCTATAATGTCTTAGTTACGGCCCTGTTCAACACACTTTTTGATAATTAAACTAAAAACTTTTATTAGTTTTAGAAGCCGGAGACGATTTTTTTTAATTTAAATTTTTGAAGCTTGAAGCAATATTTTACTAATTTTATAAAGCCAGAGGCTTCAATTTAGTCTATAATGTCTTAGTTACGGCCCTGTTCAACACACTTTTTGATAATTAAACTAAAAACTTTTATTAGTTTTAGAAGCCGGAGACGATTTATTTTTAATTTAAATTTTTGAAGCTTGAAGTAATATTTTACTAATTTTGTAAAACCAGAGGCTTTAATTTAGTCTATAATGTCTTAGTTACGGCCCTGTCCGACACACTTTTTGATAATTAAACTAAAAACTTTTATTAGTTTTAGAAGCCGGAGACGTTTTTTTTTAATTTAAATGTTTGAAGCTTGAAGCAATATTTTACTAATTTTATAAAGCCAGAGGCTTCAGTTTAGTCTATAATGTCTTAGTTACGGCCCTGTTCAACACACTTTTTGATAATTAAACTAAAAACTTTTATTAGTTTTAGAAGCCGGAGACGATTTTTTTTAATTTAAATTTTTGAAGCTTGAAGCAATATTTTACTAATTTTATAAAGCCAGAGGCTTCAGTTTAATCTATAATGTCTTAGTTACGGCCCTGTTCAACACACTTTTTGATAATTAAACCAAAAACTTTTATTAGTTTTAGAAGCCGGAGACGATTTTTTTTAATTTAAATTTTTGAAGCTTGAAGTAATATTTTACTAATTTTGTAAAACTAGAGGCTTTAATTTAGTCTATAATGTCTTAGTTACGGCCCTGTCCAACACACTTTCTGATAATTAAACTAAAAACTTTTATTAGTTTTAGAAGCCGGAGACAATTCTTTTTAATTTAGATTTTTGAAGCTTGAAGCAATATTTTACTAATTTTATAAAGCCAGAGGCTTCAGTTTAGTCTATAATGTCTTAGTTACGGCCCTGTTTAACACACTTTTTGATAATTAAACTAAAAACTTTTATTAGTTTTAGAAGCCGGAGACGATTCTTTTTAATTTAAATTTTTGAAGCTTGAAGTAATATTTTACTAATTTTGTAAAACCAGAGGTTTTAATTTAGTCTATAATGTCTTAGTTACGGCCCTGTTTAACACACTTTTTGATAATTAAACTAAAAACATTTATTAGTTTTAGAAGCCGGAGACAATTTTTTTTAATTTAAATTTTTGAAGCTTGAAGCAATATTTTACTAATTTTGTAAAGCCAGAGGCTTCAATTTAGTCTATAATGTTTTAGTTACGGCCTTGTTCAACACACTTTTTGATAATTAAACTAAAAACTTTTATTAGTTTTAGAAGTCGGAGACGATTTATTTTTAATTTAAATTTTTGAAGCTTGAAGTAATATTTTACTAATTTTGTAAAACCAGCGGCTTTAATTTAGTCTATAATGTCTTAGTTACGGCCCTGTTCAACACACTTTTTGATAATTAAACTAAAAACTTTTATTAGTTTTAGAAGCCGGAGACGATTTTTTTTAATTTAAATTTTTGAAGCTTGAAGTAATATTTTACTAATTTTGTAAAACCAGAGGCTTTAATTTAGTCTATAATGTCTTAGTTACGGCCCTGTCCGACACACTTTTTGATAATTAAACTAAAAACTTTTATTAGTTTTAGAAGCCGGAGACGATTTTTTTTCTAATTTAAATTTTTGAGGCTTGAAGTAATATTTTGCTAATTTTGTAAAGCCAGAGGCTTCAATTTAGTCTATAATGTTTTAGTTACGGCCCTGTTCAACACACTTTTTGATAATTAAACTAAAAACTTTTATTAGTTTTAGAAGCCGGAGACGATTTTTTTTCTAATTTAAATTTTTGAGGCTTGAAGTAATATTTTGCTAATTTTGTAAAATTAGAGGCTTTAATTTAGCCTATAATGTCTTAGTTACGGCCCTGTTCAACACACTTTTTGATAATTAAACTAAAAACTTTTATTAGTTTTAGAAGCCGGAGACGATTCTTTTTAATTTAAATTTTTGAAGCTTGAAGCAATATTTTACTAATTTTGTAAAGCCAGAGGCTTCAATTTAGTCTATAATGTTTTAGTTACGGCCCTGTTCAACACACTTTTTGATAATTAAACTAAAAACTTTTATTAGTTTTAGAAGCCGGAGACGATTTTTTTTCTAATTTAAATTTTTGAGGCTTGAAGTAATATTTTGCTAATTTTGTAAAATTAGAGGCTTTAATTTAGCCTATAATGTCTTAGTTACGGCCCTGTTCAACACACTTTTTGATAATTAAACTAAAAACTTTTATTAGTTTTAGAAGCCGGAGACGATTCTTTTTAATTTAAATTTTTGAAGCTTGAAGCAATATTTTACTAATTTTATAAAGCCAGAGGCTTTAATTTAGTCTATAATGTCTTAGTTGCGGCCCTGTTCAACACACTTTTTGATAATTAAACTAAAAACATTTATTAGTTTTAGAAGCCGGAGACGATTTATTTTAATTTAAATTTTTGAAGCTTGAAGCAATATTTTACTAATTTTATAAAACCAGAGGCTTTAATTTAGTCTATAATGTCTTAGTTACGGCCCTGTTTAACTTTTTGATAATTAAACTAAAAACTTTTATTAGTTTTAGAAGCCGGAGACGATTTATTTTTAATTTAAACTTTTGAAGCTTGAAGTAATATTTTACTAATTTTGTAAAACCAGCGGCTTTAATTTAGTCTATAATGTTTTAGTTACGGCCCTGTTCAACACACTTTTTGATAATTAAACTAAAAACTTTTACTAGTTTTAGAAGCCGGAGGCGATTTTTTTTCTAATTTAAATTTTTGAGGCTTGAAGTAATATTTTGCTAATTTTGTAAAATTAGAGGCTTTAATTTAGCCTATAATGTCTTAGTTACGGCCCTGTCCAACACACTTTTTGATAATTAAAATAAAAACTTTTATTAGTTTTAGAAGTCGGAGACGATTTATTTTTAATTTAAATTTTTGAAGCTTGAAGTAATATTTTACTAATTTTGTAAAACCAGAGGCTTTAATTTAGTCTATAATGTCTTAGTTACGGCCCTGTTTAACACACTTTTTGATAATTAAAATAAAAACTTTTACTAGTTTTAGAAGCTAGAGGCGATATTTTTTAAAAAATATAAATTTTTGAAGCTTGAAGCTATATTTTACTAATTTTGTAAATCCAGAGGCTCCAATTTGGTCTATAATATCGTAATTACGGCCCTGTCCAACACACTCTTTGATAATTAAAATAAAAACTTTTACTAGTTTTAGAAGCTGGAGGCGATTATTTAAAAACAAATTAAATTTTTTATGCTTGAGGTTTATTTTATAAATTTTGTAAAGCTAGAGACTTCAATTTGGTTTATAATATTCTAGTTACGGCCCTGTCCAACACACTCTTCAATAATTAAACCAAAAAGCTAATGAAATTCAATGAATAACAGATGAGTGGCAAAATGAAGACAAACCGCGAATTTCACGAAACATTTATTTCCTGAATTTTTTTCTCGTCTATTTTATCGATTTGATTCGAAAGGGAGACGAAGAAGAAGGGTAGGTGTTATTGAGATGGCATTTGTGGGGTGGTATCGAGACGATTTAAAAGAACATTGGGGGGTGGTTTAATCGATAGCGAAGCTCTTTGTGGGTGATCTGTTACAGATGGCGATTTTATAGTCGACTCAACGGAAACGATGCCTCAAGCAATCCACAACACAAAAAAATTATTCTCTCAAATTTTACTCGTCAAAGCGTACATCCTTTGATTTACCTCTACTCTAATAATAAACGTACACACATATGGCCCAACCCCCACAATTATTCACAAAAATTTTGAACTCGAGTGGAAGAGTGGAAGTCGATCTTCTAACAAGCTACTCATCAATTCGGTTCACTCGATAAACCCTTTATGCGATCAGCGCTATTGAACATATCGCTGATAACGAGGACGATAACCACGACAAGGATTTCCAACAGAAAAACAACCCCTTATAAAGAAATATTTTTTTTAATTTTTATATTTTAATTATTTTTTTTTAATTTAGTCACAAAAATACAATAAAAAAACATAACACAGTTGTGGGATGTTGAATTTAGTAAAAATTACAAAATTACTGGTAAAATTTCAATCCCAGCAGGTCACAATATACGTCTCCAGAAACTAAGTAGCATCTAAGATTAGAAAATTTAGATTAAAAAATAATTTTGCCTAAAATCTACATAAAAAATTTAAATATCTGTTAAAATCTGTTTGTGGCACGTTGTTCTAAGCAACTGAAACCTTATGGATTAACTGTGCAAACAGTGTTCTCTCTATCATATAAAATCAAATACTTCTACTTATCAGCTTTTATAAAACTTTTTATTAACAAAAACTAAGATGCTACCTTTTTTTTGCAAGAACTGTCAAAGATAAATTTGCAGAGATTTTTCAAAAATTAGATATTTTAAAAATTTCTAGATTTAGGTTTTCTAGATGTAGAGATTCTTTCATAATTAGATGTTTCAAAATCTTTAGTTTTATCAATTTTTTTTCTAGATTTTCTAAAAGTTATTGTTTTTAGATTTCCAAAAATTTCTAATTTTGATTATTTCAATCAAGTCAAGGTCAAGTCACGTTTAGATAAAACTCATAATGTGTTTGAAGTGTCGACAGTCGGAAGTATCTGTTATATCCTAGTTCGGAACATCGCGTTATCATCCCGTCTATTCAGATCTCGGTTTAGCTAGTGTCCTGTTTGTAGATTTCTCGTTAATAATTTGTTTTCTGATCGATTTTCTCCCATTTACCTCGTGACATTTGAGTAAGAGTGTAAAGTTTTTCATGAATAATATAATACCCTTATGTAATATTCGGTTAGAGTCTATCTGGGTAATAACATCGGAGGCGAAGCCAATACCTTTTATTTATTAATGAAGTCCGCGGGTCAAAACCATAATAATGTCCAAACATCCATAAGGGATTAAAAGGGTTAATTACAAAGTAAGTAAAATAAAAGGGATAAAAGAGGCGGTGATGGTGGGAGTGGGATGGGGTTGAGCTTTGCGCTCGCACAAACGTATATATCTGAAAAATTAGTATCCCCTTAATTTGGTACATTAGGTTACCTTAAAATTCGTAATTTATTACCAGCAAGCTTAAAACGAGTTAATGGAGAAAAAGAAAGCATTTTCAATATCCGCAACCCTGTTTCGTTTTACCATAGGGACGAGAATCGCCGCGGGCTTTTTAAAATGTTTTAATCTCGTATGGAGAAACATACATTAAAGAGTCGACTACATATTAGCAAGTAAAAAGATTATAAGGATTTTGAAAAAATATGAAGCTGCAAGATGGGAAAGAGGTATTATTTTTATATCTGGATCTGTACACTCCGAATTTCCTGCTTTTACACGACTAAATCTGTTTTGACTCGATTCGAATCTTGTAATCTTATTAGCCCCAGGTTTTTTCAACAAAAAATACCTACACAGAAATACCTACTCTAATTAACATACGCTCTAATTATTACGGTTTTCAAACAAATACCAAAAATTTACTAAATGCACTAAACTCTTTGTAACTGCATTTAACACAATTAATAATATATAAAAACCAACTACTATTTATATCTGTATATATTTTAATCTATTCTAGTATTCTATTACACAAACAGCGGCAATAACAACTTTTTTTAAGCTTCTACAGTTACACGTTCAATCCCACTTCTGATACCAATTGTTACATTTGAAGCTTCTACAAAATAATGTCTAGAGTTTTTTCCATTTAGCTGAAGCTTTTAATAATTTTTTCCTAATTTATTTACTACGTTATTTGCGAATTTAAAATAGGCTTTCTACTATGGTAGAAGCCATCACCATAAACCAACTTTGTACATTGCTGTCTTCAAAAACACTAAATTATTTAGACACTTTGCTACTTTATATGACATTTTGCAGTCTTGTTGTAACTTCAGGCACCTAACTCTTCTCTTCGGCTCTTTGCTAAATAAGAATCTTTTTAATCTGTTTTTTCATCAATTTATGTTTCTCCTAAATCTACTTTTCTTGTATTCTCTAAAGCGCAGCTGTATTTTCTATTTTTTGCAGAAACTGTTTTTGTATTAACTATTTTGTCTTTTCCTGTATTGTTGAGCACTTTTAACTCTATTTTTCAGGTTGTAGAACTCAACAAATTGTTTTTTTTCCTTCTTGTGTTTTGTCAACCTCTGATATCTTTGCAAAATAAAGATTTCTTTAATCTGTATTCTTATCAATAATTAATGTTTCTCTTAAATCTGCCTTTTATTTATTTCCCAAACCGCAGTTTTATGTGCCTTCGTTAATTGTTGTTCTTGTCCTTTCTATTCTTCTAAAGTTCTTCTTAACTTTAATTTTTTGGTTTTATAGAAACTTTAATTGATTTTTTAATTTTATTTTTATATATATACCGGGTGTAAACGAAATTAGGCTCACCCCATTTTTTAATAGTATTTTTTCAAATAGAATAACGAAACATAGGAAACCTATTATGTTAGAAAATCTCCATTAATTGAATAAAAAATAAACTTTTTATCACTTCCGGTTTTACCGGAAACGACCGTAACTTTGGATTTTTAAATAGAACACTATACATATTTTTGTATTTTTGGAATCTACATTAAATTCTGAGTGTAATAGACTACTTTTTATAACTTTTCGAAAAATAAATTTATTTTTTTTGTAATTTTAGTTTTTTTATCTAGAAAGCTGTGATGGTTAAAAAATAGTTTTAAATAATGTAAGCAACCATTAAAAAATAAAAGCTGTATTATAAATGCTCTAGATTAGAAAATACAAGACTTTTAATTAAATGAAATTATTTTTTCCGGCTTAACTATTTTTTTTCAAATGGAACAATAGTGGCTCATCCGACTCTTTAAATACATTTTTTTGTGAATTTAAAGATACCAAAATTTAAAAAATCTATTCACCACTTTTTGTAATATTTACAAAAACAATTTAGAGAAAAACTCCGAAAATATTTACTGAAAAAAAATTTAAGCAAGCTGTGCACTAACGTCAAAATTTGACTAAAGTAACAGTTTAAGCTTAACGACCGTATTTTTCATTTTGTTGTCTGTGTAAACATATTGTCAAAATGCCAGTGTATTCAAAAAATGAAAGAGTTGATATGCTGCTTGTTTATGGAGAGTGTAGGAAAAATTCTGTTCAAGCAGCAATGGTTTATCGAAATCGGTATCCCAACAGACGTCACCCATCAAGTCATTATTTTAGCAACTTTGTGAAAAAATTTAGAGAAAGGCCTGATTATGTTGAAAAAAATTTTATTGTCGATGAAGACACAGAGATTGCTGTTTTAGCGTGGGTAAATATGCACCCAACTAAATCTTTGCGAGAAATTGCCACGGACTGCGATATAAGTCATCAGTCAGTATGGAAGATTTTAAAAAAACATAGATACCGTTCTTTTAAATACAGTTTACACCAACATCTCCATGAAAACGATGATGAAAGACGATTGAATTACTGTAACTTTTTTTTTGGAGCAAATGGGTGAAGATCCATTGTTTCCTAGTTGCATCTTTTATACTGATGAGAGTCGTTTCACTAATAATGGCGTTTTTAACAGAAATAATACACGTTACTGGGCTCAAAGAAATCCCCATCTTTTAAGAGAAAATAATTTTCAAGAGCGTTTTGGTTTTAATGTTTGTATGGGTATTGTTGGACAACGACTTATTGGACCCATTATTTTTAATGGACATCTGACTGGACAAAGGTATTTAGAGTTACTCCAAAACGAAATAGAAGAATTTATAGACGACTTACCAGTAAATGTGTTTGGAAGATTATATTATCAGCAAGATGGAGCACCATCTCACAATTATAGACCAGTCGTTGAATCTCTGAACCACAATTTTGAAAATAGTTGGATTGGTACTAATGGCCCTGTTAGGTGGCCCGCTAGATCTCCTGACCTAACCCCGCTAGATTTTTTTTTGTGTGGTCATATTAAAAATGAAGTAATACAGAATTCCTGTTCAAGATCGTCAAGATCTAGAAGCCAGATTGAGACACAGTATTGCACACATTACTGCTGAACAATTGCAAAACGTTATCACAGAAACTAATCGCGTTCAAAAATGTCAGGAAGAAAACGGAGGACATTTCGAACATTTGCTGTAACAATAAAATTTTCATCGAAAACTTTTTTAATTTCATATTTAATTACTCTAATAATAATAGCACCAATGTGTATTATAAAATTTCTTTTCACAATAAATGAGTTACGATGTAATAAACATTACGTCGGTTACATTTTCTATTTTTTTTTTAATTGTTTTTGTAAATATTACAAAAAGTGGTGAATAGATTTTTTTAAATTTTGGTATCTTTAAATTCACAAAAAAAAATGAATTTAAAGAGTCGGATGAGCCACTATTGTTCCATTTGAAAAAAAATAGTTAAGCCGGAAAAACTAATTTCATTTAATTAAAAGTCTTGTATTTTCTAATCTAGAGCATTTATAATACAGCTTTTATTTTTTAATGGTTGCTTACATTATTTAAAACTATTTTTTAACTATCACAGCTTTCTAGATAAAAAAACAAAAATTACAAAAAAAATAAATTTATTTTTCGAAAAGTTATAAAAAGTAGTCTATTACACTCAGAATTTAATGTAGATTCCAAAAATACAAAAATATGTATAGTGTTCTATTTAAAAATCTAAAGTTACGGTCGTTTCCGGTAAAACCGGAAGTGATAAAAAGTTTATTTTTTATTCAATTAATGGAGATTTTCTAACATAATAGGTTTCCTATGTTTCGTTATTCTATTTTAAAAAATACTATTAAAAAATGGGGTGAGCCTAATTTTGTTTACACCCGGTATATATTTTCTTTTTGAAAACAGTTTTCTTTCTCTCTGAAACTAAGCTTTTGATTGTTTTTATCGCAGCTTAAAAATGTTTTTCTTCTAGTATTTTTCGTTGTTATCTTTTTCTCTTATACGTTGTTTTTTAAGTTTTAAACAAATTTTTAGTTTTCTTTTCTTTTTTTGTACTTTAAAAATTCTTTGCTTGTTTTTTTCTAATAATAGATGTCTTTTGAGTTCTTGAAAAAAGTTTTTCATTATTATTGTCCAAATCTTTCTAAAAACTTTTTTCTTTTAACAAAATTGTTTTTTTTTTATTTTACTAATAAACACCACTCAATTTTTTTACCAAAAAACGTTTGTTAAGTTCGCTCAAAATTTGTTTAGGTTTTTTAAACCTTTTTTTGTTTTTCTGTTTCTTCGTGTCAGCGTCTTTCAACTTTTACAGTTTTTTAGCGTTTTTTAAATTTTCTAAATCTCTCAGACGTCATTTCTTAACTCATAATATTTAGAATCTTTCTTGATTTATCTAAAATTTACTTTTATCTTCTTATTTTTTGTCTAATTTGTTATCAAGAGTATCAAGTGAGTCAATCTAATTTTTTAAGAAACAAAATAAAAAACCCGAATTTTTATCTGGACGGTTCTGGTTAAATCAGAATTTTTGATTGGTTGTAATTGAATTTGTCCTGAAGAAATTTAAGTTAAAAACGAAAATGACGATATCGTGTATCAATTACACGGGTGTTTAAGCCCTGCCGATGCCACTTCCATAAAAATTCACCCTCTTTTTTAAGAGAAAAGTTGGGAACCGATTAGCACACCGCTTATTGCTCGTTAATACGAAAATTATCGCTTTCTTTTTTTTTCCTAGCGAAAAACTGATAAGAGAAATTGGTACGTGTGTTGTGGCACACGCCATCTGAAAAGAAATTGTCGTTCGATTCCCTCGAGGTAGAATTGGTGTCTTCCATTTCTTGTAAAGCATCCCCAAATCTCTCGGCGAAAGTATTTGTGTGTCATTTGATCCCCTATCGCTTTTATTTGAGTTTGATTGTATCGGGCGTGCATTTCGAATTTGATTACATTCTTTTTATGTTGTTGCGACACGATTGCTGATGTATCAGTGCCGGAAACCACAAAAAAAAATTTTTAGAGAAGAAGAGGGTGGCAGCCATGTTGTGCCTTCATCAATAATAATCAGATCTATTGATAATTATCCAGAAGCGTCACCTTGGAAACTGACAACAATTAGTATAAATTAGGGGTTGTTGGGTGGCCGATAACGGCCGAAAAGGGTGCTTAGAAGCCGACGAAAAGTTTGATCGCTGAGTATAGAAGGAAGGGTGAGCTTATTAATATATATTGGAGCTTTTGTTGCGGCTTGTAATATTGATGATGGTGGAAAGACGAAATGCCGCAATTAAAATTTATTGACTTTTCGCAAGGCGCGCATAATTTTTTTTTTCTTTTTTCTATGAGACGTTGTTGCATGTTGCACAAGGACTTGGTGTCGGACCGATCGGTCAAAGTCAGCGATTGTCGACAGCAAATGATAGATGAATGTAATTAAATAAGTGACCAATCATAATCTCGCTTTATTTCTGATACCGGCACCGTTTCCATCAAAGTCAACGGACATACTCTAATACCGGCGAAATTATTTCACGATACTTAATTAATTTACATTTTCAATATGAAATTACACGAAAAACAACAAAAAAACTGAAAGAGAGAGAGGTAATGAGGCCGAAAATAGAAAGAGATGATGATACTGTCAATTGTTGACTATTGTCACGTGTCTGTGGAGAAAGAGAGAGGTAGTAAACCTGAAAATAGTAAGAGATGGTGATACGTCAGTTGTTGCCACTTGTCACGTGCCTGTTTTTAAAAAACTAAAGAGAGAGAGGTGAAGAGGACAACAATAGTAAGAGAAGGTAATGGTGTCAATTGTTACCTCTTGTCACGTGCCTGTTGAGAGAGACAGAACGAGTGTACCCAAAGTTAGTAAGAGATGGTGACACAGCCAGTTGTTGTCTCTTGTCACGTGACTGTTTTCAAAAAGCTAAAGAGAAAGAGGTAGTGAGAACAGCGATAGTAAGAGGAGGTAATGGTGTCAATTGTTGCCTCGTGTCACGTGTCTGTTGAGAGAGACAGAAAGAGTGAACCTAAAATTAGTAAAAGATGGTGATACAGTCAGTTGATGCCTCTTGTCACGTGACTGTTTCTAAAAAAGTAAAGAGAGAGAGGTAGTGAAACTGAAAATAGTAAAAGATGGTGATACTGTCAGTTGGTGATACCGTCAGTTGTTGCCAAAGAGTGAACCTAAAATTAGTAAAAGATGGTGATACAGTCAGTTGTTGCCTCTTGTCACGTGACTGTTTTCATAAAGCTAAAGAGAGAAAAGTACTAAGAACAAAAATAGTAAGAGATGATAATATAGTCAGCTGTTGTCTCTTGTCACGTGTCTGTTGAGAGAGACAGAAAGAGTGAACCCAAAATTAGTAACAGACGGTGATACTGTCAGTTGATGCCACTTGTCACGTGCCTGTTTTTAAAAAACTAAAGATAGAGAGGTGGAGAGGACAACAATAGTAAGAGAAGGTAATGGTGTCAGTTGTTACCTCTTGTTACGTGCCTGTTGAGAGAGACAGAAAGAGTGTACCCAAAGTTAGTAAGAGATGGTGACACAGTCAGTTGTTGTCTCTTGTCACGTGACTATTTTCAAAAAACCAAAGAGAGAAAAGTACTAAGAACAAAAATAGTAAGAGATGATGATATAATCAGCTGTTGCCTCTTGTCACGTGTTTGTTGTGAGAGACAGAGGTAGTAAACCCAAAATTAGAAAAAGATGGTGATACTGTCAGTTGTTGCCTCTTGTCACGTGACTGTTTTCAAAAAGCTAAAGAGAGAAAAGTACTGAGGACAAAAACAGTAAGAGATGATGATATAGTCAGCTGTTGTCTGTTGTCACGTGTCTGTTGAGAGAGACAGAAATAGTAAGCCGAAAATTAGTAAAAGATGGTGATACTATCAGTTGTTGCCTCTTGTCACGTGTCTGTTCTCAAAAAGCTAAGCAGAGAAAGGTACTGAGAACAAAAATAGTAAGAGATGATGATATGGTCAGCTGTAGTAAGCTGTTGCCTCTTGTCACGTGTCTGTTTTCAAAAAGCTAAAGAGAGAAAGGTACTGAGAACAAAAATAGTAAGAGATGATGATATGATCAGCTGTTGCCTCTCGCGTGTTTGTCGAGAGAGACAGAGGTAGTAAACCCAAAATTAGTAAAAGATGGTGGTACTGTCAGTTGTTGCCTCTTGTCACGTGACTGTTTTCAAAAAGCTAAAGAGAGAAAAGTACTGAGAACAAAAATAGTAAGAGATGATGATATAGTCAGCTGTTGCCTCTTCTCACGTGTTTGTTGTGAGAGACAGAGGTAGTAAACCCAAAATTAGTAAAAGATGGCGATACTGTCAGTTGTTGCCTCTTGTCACGTGTCTGTTCTCAAAAAGCTAAGCAGAGAAAGGTACTGAGAACAAAAATAGTAAGAGATGATGATATAGTCAGCCGTTGCCTCTTGTCACGTGTTTGTTGAGAGAGACAGAGGTAGTAAACCCAAAATTAGTAAAAGATGGTGGTACTGTCAGTTGTTGCCTCTTGTCACGTGACTGTTTTCATAAAGCTAAAGAGAGAAAAGTACTAAGAACAAAAATAGTAAGAGATGATAATATAGTCAGCTGTTGTCTCTTGTCACGTGTCTGTTGAGAGAGACAGAAAGAGTGAACCCAAAATTAGTAACAGACGGTGATACTGTCAGTTGATGCCACTTGTCACGTGCCTGTTTTTAAAAAACTAAAGATAGAGAGGTGGAGAGGACAACAATAGTAAGAGAAGGTAATGGTGTCAGTTGTTACCTCTTGTTACGTGCCTGTTGAGAGAGACAGAAAGAGTGTACCCAAAGTTAGTAAGAGATGGTGACACAGTCAGTTGTTGTCTCTTGTCACGTGACTATTTTCAAAAAACCAAAGAGAGAAAAGTACTAAGAACAAAAATAGTAAGAGATGATGATATAATCAGCTGTTGCCTCTTGTCACGTGTTTGTTGTGAGAGACAGAGGTAGTAAACCCAAAATTAGAAAAAGATGGTGATACTGTCAGTTGTTGCCTCTTGTCACGTGACTGTTTTCAAAAAGCTAAAGAGAGAAAAGTACTGAGGACAAAAACAGTAAGAGATGATGATATAGTCAGCTGTTGTCTGTTGTCACGTGTCTGTTGAGAGAGACAGAAATAGTAAGCCGAAAATTAGTAAAAGATGGTGATACTATCAGTTGTTGCCTCTTGTCACGTGTCTGTTCTCAAAAAGCTAAGCAGAGAAAGGTACTGAGAACAAAAATAGTAAGAGATGATGATATGGTCAGCTGTAGTAAGCTGTTGCCTCTTGTCACGTGTCTGTTTTCAAAAAGCTAAAGAGAGAAAGGTACTGAGAACAAAAATAGTAAGAGATGATGATATGATCAGCTGTTGCCTCTCGCGTGTTTGTCGAGAGAGACAGAGGTAGTAAACCCAAAATTAGTAAAAGATGGTGGTACTGTCAGTTGTTGCCTCTTGTCACGTGACTGTTTTCAAAAAGCTAAAGAGAGAAAAGTACTGAGAACAAAAATAGTAAGAGATGATGATATAGTCAGCTGTTGCCTCTTCTCACGTGTTTGTTGTGAGAGACAGAGGTAGTAAACCCAAAATTAGTAAAAGATGGCGATACTGTCAGTTGTTGCCTCTTGTCACGTGTCTGTTCTCAAAAAGCTAAGCAGAGAAAGGTACTGAGAACAAAAATAGTAAGAGATGATGATATAGTCAGCCGTTGCCTCTTGTCACGTGTTTGTTGAGAGAGACAGAGGTAGTAAACCCAAAATTAGTAAAAGATGGTGGTACTGTCAGTTGTTGCCTCTTGTCACGTGACTGTTTTCAAAAAGCTAAAGAGAGAAAAGTACTGAGAACAAAAATAGTAAGAGATGATGATATGGTCAGCTGTTGCCTCTTGTCACGTGCCTGTTGAGAGAGACAGAAAGAGTGAACCCGAAAATAGTAAGAGATGGTGATACTCTCAGTTGTTGCCTCTTGTCACGTGACTGTTTTCATAAAGCTAAAGAGAGAAAAGTACTGAAAACAAAAATAGTAAGAGATGATGATATAGTTAGCTGTTGTCTCTTGTCACGTGTCTGTTTTCAAAAAGCTAAAGAGAGAAAAGTACTGAAAACAAAAATAGTAAGAGATGATGATATAGTCAGCCGTTGTCTCTTGTCACGTGTCTGTTGAGAGAGACAGAAAGAGTGAACCCAAAATTAGTAACAGACGGTGATGCTGTCAGTTGATGCCATTTGTCACGTGCCTGTTTTTAAAAAACTAAAGAGAGAAAAGTACTAAGAACAAAAATAGTAAGAGATGATGATATAGTCAGCTGTTGCCTCTTGTCACGTGTTTGTTGTGAGAGACAGAGGTAGTAAACCCAAAATTAGTAAAAGATGGTGGTACTGTCAGTTGTTGCCTCTTGTCACGTGACTGTTTTCAAAAAGCTAAAGAGAGAAAAGTACTGAGAACAAAAATAGTAAGAGATGATGATATAGTCAGCTGTTGCCTCTTCTCACGTGTTTGTTGTGAGAGACAGAGGTAGTAAACCCAAAATTAGTAAAAGATAGTGATACTGTCAGTTGTTGCCATTCGTCACGTGTCAGTTCTCAAAAAGCTAAGCAGAGAAAGGTACTGAGAACAAAAATAGTAAGAGATGATGATATAGTCAGCTGTTGCCTCTTGTCACGTGTCTGTTGAGAGAGACAGCAAGAGTGAACCTAAAATTAGTAAAAGATGGTGATACAGTCAGTTGTTGCCTCTTGTCACGTGTCTGTTTTCAAAAAGCTAAAGAGAGAAAGGTACTGAGAACAAAAATAGTAAGAGATGATGATATAGTCAGCTGTTGCCTCTTGTCACGTGTTTGTTGTGAGAGACAGAGGTAGTAAACCCAAAATTAGTAAAAGATAGTGATACTGTCAGTTGTTGCCTCTTGTCACGTGACTGTTTTCATAAAACTAAAGAGAGAAAAGTACTGAGAACAAAAATAGTAAGAGATAATAATATAGTAAGCTGTTGCCTCTTGTCACGTGTCTGTTGAGAGAGACAGAAAGAGTGAACCTAAAATTAGTAAAAGATGATGATACAGTCAGTTGTTGCCTTTTGTGACGTGACTGTTTTCATAAAGCTAAAGAGAGAAAAGTACAAAGAACAAAAATAGTAAGAGATGATAATATAGTCAGCTGTTGGCTCTTGTCACGTGTCTGTTGAGAGAGACAGAAAGAGTAAACCCAAAATTAGTAAAAGATGGTGATACTGTCAGTTGTTGCCTTTTGTCACGTGACTGTTTTCAAAAAACTAAAGAGAGAAAACCAGTGAGGGCAAAAATAGTAAGAGATGGTGATTCTGAAAAAGTTGTTGCCTCTTGTCACGTGACTGTTTTTTTTGTCAATTTTTCTTGTTTTTTTGTCGTTGTTTTAGCCGTTGACAGTTAAGAGTTTTACTTGCTTTGAAAAGGATTCTACTTCCTTAATTTGTTTTTTTTCTGATTTTTTTGTACTTCCACAATTTTATCTTTATCGTTCTTCACTTTTAGAATTTTCTTTTCAGAAAGTAGCTTCTAAATTATCCATTTTTTCTGGTCTTTTTAGCAGAGTTTATCATCATCTTCTTTTTCTTCTAAAAGTAGTTTCTCAAAATTTTTTGAAAGCTTCTTATGTTATTCGTCGTCTTCTGTTTGTCGTTTCTTTATTACTTCTAGAATTTTTTGTTGTTTTTTTTTCTATTTATATTTTTCTTGTTAATTTTTTTCTTCTTATAGCTGTTATTTTGTCGCTTTCAAAAATATCGCTCACTTTAATCGCTGTCGTTTCTTTTGCTAACTAGCTGTTGAGCTAATATTTTTACGCGTTTATATAATTATAAATCCTTCCAGAATGTGTCCGGATGTTTCGTGATCTTTCTCCACTCAAGCGCAGCGATGACCCATTCTTTTTCGATAAGTCTACAGACGTATCTATAAATAATTTTCTCAAACTATTTACTTAAAACTCTCATTTTCTCTTATTATAGTTATTTTGAATTGTTGAAAACAGTAGATAACACAGTTTTGGTATTAATTTTGAGTTAAAAATTAGACAAAGCTACTGTTATAAAATTATAAACTTAAAAGACCATCGGGAGATTTGAATTTAAACAAAAATTTAAAAATAATGTTGCTGTTTAAATTTGCTTAAACAAAGTATCTTTATCTTAAAATAATAAATTCTAGCATTAATTAAACCGTAATAATAACAATAACCGTAAAGTAATGAAAATTCCTGTCCATCGATGTTCTAAATGCAATTATCCTGGATCGCATATCCCTCGTCCTGCGAGAAATAAAACGCGCGCACATCAAGCCAGTGCACCGTTTTCTTTGTAATTGTTGCACACATGGCCGGCCGCGGCTTATTCGGTTATGGGCAGTAGCGGTCGCCACCACCACCACCGCCTCCGTTATTTCATTAAAACGTGGCCATCTTTGCGAAACGGATTTAAAATTCCGCTCATGGAGATGTGTTTTGAATATCGCTGCCGCCGCCGCTGCCACCGAGTATATGACTTCGCATACACTTATTTGATTTATAGAACGCAAATTCTACACTCTGTACTGGCTTTATTTCGCGCCGCACGTACGTGTTCTCATTAAAAAACGGACAAAAGAATTTTTTTTATAAATTAGACGGTCATTGGGAGTCTTGTTTCAGTCGATTGACTGTTATTTTAAATGGTTAATAGACGACTTAATTTTGATTTTTGCTCAAGGCAAGCTGCGAGTTTTTTTTTTCTAATAAACAATCTGTATAAACCAAAAAAAAATTTAATTTATTCAGATTGTGTCTGTGTTTTTCTTCCTCTGATACGCTGAGAATCTATTGAAAAAAAATTCTTAGACAACTATTATTTCTTAATAGACGACTTATTTTAGTTTTTGTTCAGGGCAAGCTGCGAGCTATTTTTTCTCTAATGAACAGTCTGTATAAACCAAAAGACATTTTAAATTTATTCAGACTGTGCCTGTGTCCTCCTTCCTCCTCCGATATGCCGCATCGGCAATGATTCATTGATGACTTAATTTAGGCGTCGTCATAGCGACGTCGGTCGTCTTCATCTGGCTGATCGGCGTCCGGCTTTAGCCGTCTTCGTCATCTCGTCGAGGACGGCGTTTAGATGAATATTCACAAGTTATTAAATCCGTACACGCTCTTATGCTTTATAGACGGATTCGGAGTGGTTTTGTTTTTACAATCGTGCTTTTGTCTCATTTCCACACCAGGACGACCGTATCTGAGAGTGTAGAATGACGTGGGGATCGTCTCCGACACCCAGTCAGTTTTAATATTAGTTTTGCGAAATACGATTTCGGATTTAGATTATGATGGGGTTTAGGACGTTTCGGTTTGTTTGAATATTTTATTATTTTATTGGAGATGAAATTTTGGAATGATCGTCATTCTGGAATTAATTAAGAAGAGCCGCAATGAAAACACCTACATCGAAGCAGGACGAATAAAATTTTAGAGAGAAGAGAGTAAATCATTGCGGGACGCGATCAACCCACCCTAATATCGGTAATGGGATTTTCGGGGTGTATTAGAACAGAATGTGTTAATTATAAATCTAATAATTAGTGATTAAACTACAATTAACGAAGATTAAAGTATTGCCGAACCCTAACACACCTAAAATAACTAAATAGACTAGGCGAAAATCAGAGAGCTTCTTTGGAATTCATTTCTTTACTCGAGATTGAGATAAGGTAGGAACGTTATAATGAAATTTTACTGTATAAACAAAAAAAATTGCGGCACAAAGCGAAGTCAAAAGAAATGTTTTTAAAATTGGTTATAACTGGAGGTATGTAATCTGCTCAAAAAATCTAATGCATAAGAACTGAGAAATCTTAGAAAATTTTAGAAATTATAAAAACAAAAAAAACTAGACTAGATTGTTGCGATCGAACAATCTTTTAGAAGAGGGCAATATTACAAACAATTTAAATTAACAATTAAAAAAAGTTTGGAGTAAATAGTTTAGGACAATACCACAAGGATATTGCGCCAATAGTTGCACGTGAAATTCCACGAAATTATTTATCGATATGTCAATAGACTTGAAAAAGAATGAGTCATCGCTTCGCTTGAGTGGAGAAAGGTCACAAAACATCCGAAAACATTCTGGAAGGATTTAGAGTTATATAAACGCGCAAAAATATTAGCTCGGCAGCTAGTTAGTAAAAGAAACGACAGCGATTAAAGTGAGCGATATTTTTGAAAGCGACAAAATAACAACTATAAGAAGAACAAAATTAACAAGAAAAATATAAACAGAAAAAAAACACCAAAAAATTCTAGAAGAAATGAAGAAAAGACAAACAGAAGACGACGAAAAACATAGGAAGCTTTTAAAAAATTTTGAGAAACTACTTTTAGAAGAAAAAGAAGATGATGATAAACTCTGCCAAAAAGACCGGAAAAAATGGGTAATTTAGAAGCTACTTTCCGAAAAAAAAATTCTAAAAGTGAAGAACGATAAAGATAAAATTGTAGAAGTACAAAAAAAATCAGAAAAAAAAACAAATTACGGAAGTAGTATCGTTTTCAAAGCAAGTAAAACTCTTAACTTTTAACGCCTAAAACGTCACGTGACAAGAGGCAACAACTTACAGTATCACCATCTCTTACTATCTTTGCCGCCACTGCTTTTCTCTCTTTAGTTTTTTAAAAACAGACACGTGATGAGTGGCAACAACTGACAGTATCACCATTTCTTTCTACTTTCGGCTTTACTACCTCTCTCTTTTCAGTTTTTTTTTTTGTTTTTCGTGTAATTTTGTATTAAAAATGTAAATTAATTAACTAATTTTTTACTATTTTTGTCTTTACTACCTCTCTTTCTTTAGTTTTTAAGAACGGTCACGTGACAAGACGCAACAACTGACAACACCACCATCTTTTATTAATTTTAGGTTCACTCCTTCTGTCTCTCTCAACAGACACGTGACAAGAGGTAACAGCTGACCATATTATCATCTCTTACTATTTTTGTTTTCAGTACCTTTCCCTCTTTAGCTTTTTGAGAGCAGTCACGTGACAAGAGGCAACAACTGACAGTATTACCATCTTTTACTAATTTTGGGTTTACTCTTTCTGTCTCTCTCAACAGGCACGTGACAAGAGGCAACAGCTTACTATATTATCATCTATTACTATTTTTGTTTTCAGAACCTTTCTCTCTTTAGCTTTTTGAAAACAGTCACGTGACAAGAGACAACAACTGACAGTATCAACATTTCTTACTATTTTCGGATTCACTCTTTTTGTCTCTCTCAACAGACACGTCATAAGAGGTAACAATTGACACCATTAATTCCTCTTATTATTTTTGTTCGCAGTACCTTTCTCTCTCTAGCTTTTTAAAAACAGTCACGTGACAAGAGGTAACAACTAACAGTATCACCTTCTTTTTTTAATTTTGGGTTTACTCTTTCTGTCTCTCTCAACAGGCACGTGACAAGAGGCAACAACTGATTATATCGTCATCTCTTACTATTTTTGTTTTCAGTACCTTTCTCTCTTTAGTTTTTTGAAAACAGTCACGTGACAAGAGGCAACAACTGACAGTATCACCATCTCTTACTAATTTTAGGTTCACTCTTTCTGTCTCTCTCAACAGACACGTGACAAGATGCAACAGCTAACCGTATCATCATCTCTTACTATTTTTGTTCTCAGTACCTTTCTCTTTCTGTAGTTTTTTGAAAACAGTCACGTGACAAGAGGCAACAACTGACAGTATCACCATCTTTTATTAATTTTAGGTTCACTCTTTCTGTCTCTCTCGACAGAAACGTGACAAGAGGCAACAGCTGACCATATCATCATCTCTTACAATTTTTGTTCTCAGTACTTTTCTCTCTTTAGCTTTTTATGAACAGTCACGTGACAAGAGGCAACAACTGGCAGTATCACTACCTCTTACTATTTTCGGGTTCACTCTTTCTGTCTCTCTCAACAGACACGTTACAAGAGGCAACAGCTGACTATATCATCATCTCTTAATATTTTTGTTCTCAGTATCTTTCTCTCTCCAGCTTTTTGAGAACAGTCACATGACAAGAGGCAACAACTGACAGTATCACCTTCTTTTATTAATTTTGGGTTTACTCTTTCTGTCTCTTTCAATAGACACGTGACAAGAGGCAACAGCTGACCATATCATCATCTTTGACTATTTTTGTTCTCAGTACCTTTCTCTCTCTAGCTTTTTGAAAACAGTCACGTGACAAGAGGCAACAACTGACAGTATCACCATCTCTTACTAATTTTAGGTTTACTCTTTCTGTTTCTCTCAACAGGCACGTGACAAGAGGCAACAACTGATTATATCGTCATCTCTTACTATTTTTGTTTTCAGTACCTTTCTCTCTTTAGCTTTTTGAGAACAGTCACGTGACAAGAGACAACAACTGACAGTATCACCATCTCTTACTAATTTTAGGTTTACTCTTTCTGTCTCTCTCAACAGACACGTGACAAGAGGCAACAGCTGACCATATCATCATCTCTTACTGTTTTTGTCCTCAGTACCTTTCTCTCTATAGCTTTTTGAAAACAGTCACGTGACAAGAGGCAACAACTGACAGTATCACCATCTTTTACTAATTTTAGGTTTACTATTTCCGTCTCTCTCAACAGACACGTGACAAGAGGCAACAGCTGACCATATCATCATCTCTTACTGTTTTTGTTCTCAGTACCTTTTCTCTATAGCTTTTTGAAAACAGTCACGTGACAAGAGACAACAACTGACAGTATCACCATCTTTTACTAATTTTAGGTTTACTATTTCTGTCTCTCTCAACAGACACGTGACAAGAGGCAACAGCTGACCATATCATCATCTCTTACTGTTTTTGTTCTCAGTACCTTTCTCTCTATAGCTTTTTGAAAACAGTCACGTGACAAGAGACAACAACTGACAGTATCACTATCTCTTACTATTTTGTCTCTGTCTCTGTCAATAGTCACGGATGGTAAATAGTTTAAGAAATCTAGTAGACCAGTACTGAAAAATCTTACACAAATTTTAAAAAATCTTTAAAAAAATTTAGAAATCTTATGAAATCTTGCAAAAAATCTTTAAGAATTCTAAGAAATATTTATTATAAAAAACATTACTAAGAGGTAAATTGCACAAGAAATTATAAGAAATTGCTAGAAATTTTATAAATCTTATAAAATATTAAGATATCTTTAGAAATATCTTAGAAATCCTAAGTAATTATAATAAAAAAGAAATTTATGTACTAGATTTTGCCAGTGCTTTACCACACCTCTCCCCTCTAAAAACTATGACATTATACAAATATACGTTACAAAAGGTCTCTACTATAATTCCAAAAAAATAAATAATAAAATTGAGACAAAAAGTTATAGAAAATACCAGTTCAAAAAACAAATTTTTTATAAATACTTTATAACAGGTTGCAACCATTAAAAAAACTGTTTGTTGCTGCCAGCAGTTGTTATAAACAGTAGAACAACAAAAAAAAAAAATGATTTGTTTAAAAACTGCACTCGGATCAACTCTACTAACCGTCTTTTTAAATAATTATGTAGTACAATGACTCAAAAAAGTTTAAAGCTGTGTATAGAAGTTTTGTGCATTTTTCACTTTTACAAAAGTATGTCTCATTGTAAAACAAAACTTAGGCTAACTCTATTGACTGTCTTTTTAAACAGACATGTAAAACATAGTTTTGAGTGTTATTTAAAGCGCTTAATTGACGCAACAAAAAACAATTAAACATTTTTTTTGCAAGAAAATTGTGTATTTTGTGGCAAAACTCGAGCTAACGCTTTCTTGTTTTTAATGTAAATCTTATATCAAATATTTTCCTTGAGTTTAAAACGAAAAATTCTCTTCTAAAATAAGACAATTTATGATATTAAGCATGTTTTAGTGTTTTTCTATAAGAAATCTTCTCACAATATTAGAAATTTACGATATAAAATTCCAATTGATCCAAAAGCTACTTATCTCCATAATTATAATACGGTTAATCTATGTGCATTGAAATCTTACAGTTCTCTATTTTTTTCTCTTATTCCATCGAACACTAATGCTTCCGAATGGCTGGCTGTGTGTTATAATACCAAAATACTAATCTTAATAAATGATCGTGAGCGTCGTAAAATCAGGTAGCTGAGGGAGTATAATAAACATCCTGTCTTTTGTAAGAACGCCAACATTAAATATTATTATTGAAAGTCACGCTGATGGCTTCAGAATCGAAGAAGCACTTAATCGGTCAAGACGTTTTCATCTCTTTCTTGTTTTACGTTATTATAAATGTTTAGAATATGAGGGGTTGGATTTGTATATAAACAGGACGGCGTCGGTGCAGACACACGCGGATTTATATCTCTGTGTTTTGAGAGATCTGTATCGGAGAGATCATAAAACGTCGTCTTATGGACCACCCAGTACTACAACATTTTTACAACGACTAAAAAAAAAACTCAATAATTAGAGGCCATGTGCGAAGCAGATACCGACGTTTCACGATATGCGAGGATATTATAAGAATCAACGACAAACAAACTTTTAATAGACAGAAAATTATTTTAAAAAGGTAGGAGATTTGGTCAAGACTGAAAAAGTATCAATAGAATTTAAAAAAAAATAATTTTTGACAAAAAATTTATAATATATTTTTTTAACAGCTCACAGTTGTATATAATATTAAAACAAAACAAAAAACTCGTTTTAACAAGTTTTTACTGTAATATTTATTTATCAAAACAAATTAAAAAATAAAGTAACTCAAGACGTAGCAGTAATCTAAAATACACAAAATAACTAAAAAAGTTTATTCAGCTACATTTGGAATTATGTTAGAAGAAGATAAAGCAAAAAAATAACCTAAGTGAATAGTTTTGACAAGTGTCAAGTGTGAGATTTGTTAGCGTTGATCGTTCTTAGTAGTCAAAATCTATCCATTTACATGATTTTTTAAAAACTTGATTTCAAGTTGTTGGCAGCATTATTTTAATTGTTAAAACCAATCAGGTTTACAAAATACTCAAAATACAGTTCGTTGTAGCTGCTTTTTAGTATTAAATTTAAAAAAATGCAACTCAATTCTTAGGCAAACATTGTATTACTGTTTAAAAAACATCAAACGTTTTAAAAATATAGTCAAAACCAGTTAACTAACAAAATCAATTATATCATTAAAAAATTTAATTTTAAAATTACAACTCGAGACGTAGGCGAAAACTGTATTATTACTTAACACTCTAAGCTTTCTTTGTTGCTGTTAACGATAGCAAAATATGTAATAACAAAAAAAATAGCAGTAGTTGCAGCTTGAGGCAAAGCCGAGAGTGTTATTATCGGCTTAGCAGAAACCAAGTAAAATTAAAATCGGTTATAACGCTACCACAAGAAGCAACATTTTTGGATGTTACAGCCGACAATTATTCAAATTGGTATAACAAAACAGAGTCGTAATGAATGGTTTTTACTGTAAAACAAAAAAAAAAATTTTTTGAGATAAAAAAGACGTAGCTGAAGGCTTTAATTATTATCTTTTTTTTTTAAAAAAATAATACTATTAATACTAGTAATAACTATTATTATAAACCGATATTTTCAGTCGTTAGCAGTGCTTTTAAATGATGGCAAAATATTTTAAATAAAATATTAGATAAAAAACTTAAATTGTTTGTTTACAAGCTAATACATTTTACAAAATAGAACAGTTATGTAACTAGTTTTTACTAGAGCTGGGCGATACCTGTTTTTAGGTATCGGGTATCGATTCCTGCAAAGTATCGATACTTGCCAAAGTATCGAGGTATGGAGGTATCGGAAGTATCGAGGTATCGGAGGTATCGAGGTATCGTAAGTATCGAGGTATTGAAAGTATCGGGTGGCGATAAATAAATATCGCATCAAATAGCTTGTGAATTCGTTTTCATCAAAATAGCTTGTGTTTCGAACATCCAAAGCACTCTGAATAGGATATTCATTTATAGCCACTCTTTATCAAGGTATCGGAAGTATCGAGGTATGGAAAGTATTGGAGGTATCGAAAGTATCGAGGTATAGGAGGTATCGAGGTATCGAAGTATCGGAGATATCGAGGTATTAGAAGTATTGATACTACGATACCTGATTGCAGTCGTTATTGGTGTACGATACCTGAGCAGGTATCGATACCTTCTGTAAGTATCGATACTTTTTCCAGCCTTAGTTTTCACCGTATTAATAAGAAAAATGTAAAAATTGCAAATGAGGGTTCTGTAGAAACGTTTCGTAAGAAAACTAGTTATAAATATAAAAAAAAAATAGTTATAACAATTAACAGTATTAAAACAAGTTTCCTTGTTGTTACAGTAAAACTTCAATAACTCGAACATCAATATGTCAAATAATAATAATATTGTTTATCTAAACGCATGAATAGTTTAATAAACATTTTTTGAAATCTCAAACTCTTAGAAACTCGAAGTAGGTTGTATCTCAATTATTTACAGTTCTATTATATATCTAAAACATCTAATGAAACAGAGTTGTTCTAACTAGATTTCACTGTAATAACAAAAAAAATTAAAATTGCGATCGATGTGTAGCTGAGTAGCTGAAGACTGTAAATATCGATCCGAAAAAAACTAAATCGCAGACTGACCAAAATTTTCCGGTTTGTACCCGGATTTTTTTAATATCCTGTTTAAGAAACTATTCTTTTATCATCATAATTTTTTTTTATTAGTTTTTATTATGGTTGTTTTCTTTTTTTTTTCAGTAGTTTTTTTGTTCTTTTTTTTTCTAATCGTGGTTCACTACGTCTGCCTAGAGCCCTCAGTTGTTTAGCCAAAATCTCCTAATTTTTTTGAATTTCAATTTCAACTAAAATTTTTCTTTATTGTTTACTTCTTTTACTTGTGATGTTTTTCGATTTTTCCTATTTAAGTTTGTTTATATAGTTTGTCATTTTCCTTCTATTCCATAGAATCTTCACTTGTTTTTCTAAAATTCTTTAAACTGCGACTTTTTCCATATTTCTTTTCCTTATTTTTTTGTAGTAGTTTTTTTTGTCTCAATGGCAAATTTTAAATTTTATGTGCAATTATTTTTTAAGTCTTTTTAGATTTCTCTTTGTTCTTCTTTTCCTACTAGCCGTAATTATTTTTTGTTTTTATTTTGTTTTATTCGTAGTTTTATTGTTTTACTCAGAATTTTTCTTTGCTTTTATTTTTTCAATTTTTGTAAATTTTTCGAGTTATATTCAATATTTAGCTCAAAAAACCATTCTTTGATATTCTGAAATCTTTCTTTGCTTTTTACTGGTCTAACTTTAGTTGTTTTTCTTTTTGTTTTTGTTTTGCTGTCTTTTTTTTAAGTTTGCCTAAATTCTTTATTTTTAAATTGCCTAAATTCAATTTTTTTGGCTCACTATAATTGTTGCCACAATATCTCAGATTGTTTATGACATTGTTAATAACTTGCTATGTTTATTTAAGAACAAATTACACTTAATTATTTTATTATCTGCCGTTTCTGTTTTTTTCTAACTGTATTTTAGTAGGTTATCTACAGTAGATCGTCACTGTAAATAGTGAGAAAATTTTCTTAGTAAGAGATCTTAAAAATTAAATTTAAATTTCTAGTAGAAAAAAAACAAAAGCAATCAGATAATTGTGTGTATAGACAGTTGAATTTCTGTTTGGTATTGGTCCCATTTGAGCCCGATCGTAATCTTTTATCACAGTGTAGAACCCTGTGATGGAATGTACATCTCTGTGGTCGTTTGCTCTCCTCTCTGGCGCAATTTCGTTCTGAAACAAAAGTATTTTACTACATTTTTATTAGAACTAAACCTCCAATACAAGAAAAAATCATCGCATAAACGGGCAATATCTACATTTCGCTAATACGTTTCACCCATCTAAAACAAATAAACTAAGATGTGATGCAGTAAACTCTCACCGTCCATCTAAGATTTTAATAAAATGCGAAAAACGTCACGTCGAGACGTTATTTCAGACACTGGCCATTTTTTTTTCGAGTAAAAGCAGACGTGTAAATAGGTCGGGATTGATGGAGATTGGCTCTTTAGCAAGTCAAAAGCCGAACATTCCTGGGTTCAGCCGCGGAATCCTGACGGCGGTGAACAAGAATTCCCCTTCATCAATACCTGTCGACGGTTAATTCGATCGACCAAATCGGAATTTATACAAATCGAGACTTAAAACTGAATTGTCATTAAAAAAATAGTCTTTGAAGTGTAATATACTAATTTTTACTATTTTGTTAATAAAGAGAGCAAGTCCAAACTAAAAATTTAGGATATTTTATAATATATACAGTGAAACCACCTGGGAATCTTCAAAAGAAATTGAAAGTTTTCGAACAAATATGTAATAGTATGTGATAGTTGTGTTTAAATATAAAAAACTGATAAAAGTGTTAGTACAGAAAGTACAGATGTTTCTCAGTCAGAGAAAAAAGACAGAATAGAAAAGCGGCAGATAAAGTAACAAGTAATTACTCAAACAGTACGATAAAGTGAGTTAAGCAGCGTTGGTACCGGTTTAAAATTTGTAGAGGCAGATAAAGTAAATATTAAATAATTGTAATTTTTCTCTAAGTTTCGCTTAAATGGTAAAATGTATTGTTTTATGGCAGCACAGTTGTTAAACATTGTAAAACGTAAAGCGGTAAGATAAATTGAGTTAAGCAGCGTTAGTCCCGGTTTAAAATTTGTCGCGGCAGATAAAGTAAGTAGTAAATGACTGTTTTTTTTTTTCGTATTTTCGATCGAATGTTGAAATCTGTTGTTTAATGTTATTGGAAGTATGGTAAATGCATTTGATCGCAATCAGATCTCACGATTGAATAATTGTTTTATTAACAATGTAGTCGATGCGGTGAACAGTATAATACAATATTAGTGTCAGCTGTTGCCTCTGTATACGCGCCCTGTTGCCTCGAATATTGGTCATTGAACGCATCATATGCTCCCATCAATACCTCGAAAGCCTTGTCCTCGCCATCCAATAATCAATTAGCCGTCTCCCGTTTTACTGCCGCCGCCGCCTCCTCTAGTATCAATAAGGTCTTCTGGCCGATTTTACTGTCCACATGTTATTTCCAGTCCCCTCAATACTCCCGTGACTTATAAAGCTCGCTTCTATTACATGTTGTCCACAGAGAGGGCATTGACGGACTTCTAAATGCCCGATCGATACACCAAACAAGATTTTCTTTTTAATTTTGACCAGCAGAGATATAAAATCTTTACGACTGAATACGCATCAAACAAAGAGAAAAAAAAATTTGCCCGCCATCTGTACTTCACTAAATCAGAGAGAAACACATTAGAGGCAAAAGTTTGTAAGAGTGGCTATAATGCAGTATCGGTCTTAATATTTTCTACTTATATCTGTTCAAGCAGACGCCATAACATCCTCCCCTAATATTTATTAGCCGTGCCATATTTATGTCGTCGTCTTTGATTCGCTGATAATTTTCAATAATTGACGACTGAGATCAAAAGTTTTGTATCTCCGGCGGAAATCAAGGCGCCCCCACACACACATATGTTTATGGATATGGATTATTAACATACTATATAACGACTACTATAAATAAAATAATAAATGAGAGGTTGTTTCCTAGAAAAACAAGCGGTTTGAGAGATCTAATCAAAACTATCGACAGGCTAATTAGTTTTTATTATAGACGTAGGTGCAGAGACGGAATGCTAGTTTTGAAGGACCTGGGACTACATTCACAGACGTTTCGGAAATTTTTTTTCTCCATCTTCTCACTTGTCAGAAGTTTTATAACAAATTGAACGTTGAGACAAACAGATTTTAAATCTTTCGCACAATCTTAAAAAACATTAAATAAAAAAAGAAAAAGAATAAAACTAGAAGAAATATTCAAGAAAAACATTTTAGAAAAATTTGAAAATCAATTTTGAAACAAACAATGTTTTCTAAGTTAATTAACATTTTGTTTTAGCTATTAGATGTAGAGTTAACTGTATTTGAAAAAGCATCGAAACAAAGACCAGAAAAAACAGAAAAACAAGAAGAATGCCGCCATAAATAATATAAAAATCATTAAGAAATTTGTTTGGTTATTTGGTTTAGAATATTGAAAACAATAAAATATACATTTTCTAAAATCAAACGCCAGAATTATTGTAAAATGTCCGGTCTATATATACAATATCCGGCTCAAGAAACCATTTTCTTATTATTCTAGAATTTTTCTTCGTTTTTTTACTTTTTTTAAGTTTGGTTGTTTACTTTATTTTTTCGGTTGTATTTTCCTTGTTCTTATTCTTTAAACATTGTTTTTTAAGTTTGCCTAAGTTTATTATTTCTTTCTTCAGAATCTTCTAACTTTTTGTTCATCTTTAACTATTTTCTTCTTCTAGTTGTAGTGTTTTTTTCTATTCAAGTTTTGTTGAAAGTTTTTTACTTTTTTCAGTCGCCTGAAATTTTTATTTGTTTTTCTAGAATCTCTAAACTTCTTAAATATTTTATTTAAAATTTTTATAATTCTTTATGTCGGTTTATTAAAATTTTTGGTACAATTATTTATCTCTAGTTTTTTAAGAATCCACTTTAGCTTTTCTTTTCCTAATAGTTGTAATTATCTCTTTTGTTTTTTTTATTTGTAATTTTTCGTGTCTTTAAAAATTTTTTCTTTGCTTTTTTTTAAAAAAAAAATTTTGTTAATTTTTAAAGTTGTTTTTTTAAATGTGTTTTTGTTAATTTTTTCTTTACAATTTACAATATTGTCTATAATTTTTTTTATTTTTTTAGAAACGTTTTAAGCAACTTTTCTCAGTCTTTTTCTAAACTTGTTCTTGATTAATTTTTTTCTTCTAGTTTTAGTGTTTTTTCTCTTTCAGTCTTTCTTCTAGTCCCCTGTTTTAAAATTTTTCTAATGTATTCTTTGTCTTCTGCAAGTCTTAACTCTCTTTCGACTTTTTCTTTTGTCTTTTAGTAAATATTTTACTTGTTCTATTTTTTTTTTAAACAATGTTTTATAACTTTGTTTAGAGTCTTGATTTATATTGTTTTTTTTAAATTTTTCAATCAACACTTTCCAACTTCTTCCAAAATTTTTCTTTATTGTGTTCTTTATCTAGTTGGAGTATTTTTTTCTTTCTATTCAAGTTTGTTCTATAGTTTTAAATATTCAGTAAAGTATGTTTTTTCTTAAAGAAAATGAACAAAAAACTACTATTAAAAAAACAAAAAGTGCTTTTAGGAAAAAAAGATAGCTTCTTAAACAATTTGAAAACAACTTTTAAAAAAAATCAACAAAATAAGCTGCAACTAGAAAAGAAAAAACAAAAAATACTTCAGAAAAACTTGAGAAAGACAACTAAAAGAGAAAAACTGAAAGAAAAGAAGATTAAAAAACACTAAGAAAATAAAAAACTAGAAAAGCAAAACGAAGAAAAAGAAGAAAGACTACAATTAGAAAAATAAACAATGAAGAAAAATTTCTGGAAAAGTTAAAATGCACCAATTAGCCAGCTCTAAAAAAACTAATACAAATTTTAGGCGAACTTAAAAAATAGCGTTTGAAAAAGAAAGAAAACTTTACAAAAAGGGACTCACAAAAAAACTGAAAGAAAAGAGGATTAAGAGACAATAAAAAACGACTAAAGTATGTTTTGGAAGAGTAAAAAAGAATTATAGATAAGTTAAAAAAAAACGAACAAAAAAGATTGTGACTAGTAAAAGAACAAAAAACAAGTACAAATTAAAAAGGATTACTTTAAAATAGTATAAAAATAAGCAAAAAAATTATTTGAAAAAAAAAAATATGCAAAGAAAAATTCTGAAAAACACAAAAAAAGACATTTAAAAAAGAGAGAAGAACAAAGAACTAATTATCACTATTAAAAAAAGAACAAAATCGTATTCTAACCGAAATGATTTTAAAAATGAAAAAATGGTTTTACAGGAATTTTAAAAAGTGTTTTTTTAAAGTTTTGTTAAAATATTTTAATTGTAGCTGTTCGTTGTTATTTTGTACTTTTTGTCCAAGTTTTCTGTACCAAATCTTGTTGCTACTTTGTTTGTTTTATGCCTATATTTCTGTCTAAACCTATGACTGTTGTAAAATATATGTGACTTTTGTCAGGTTTAGGAAAGTTTTAACCGGTCCTTTTTGCAATAATTACAGATTTTAACAAATTTTGTGTTTTTCATTGTTTTTAATTGTGCTTTTCTGGTTCATACTGTATAATTCTATAGCACCTGCTTCGATGAAAAGCAATAAAATAAGGCAATTACGAGTCAACAGCAAATATCTGTTCCAGATAGCGTTATCACGAACCAAACAATAAATAACCGAACAATTCGCAAGGAAAACAGTTTTGATATTCACTGTGATTAAAATCTCGTGTTAGACACTGGTGAAATACCAAAACTTGCACCCCAATGTTTCAATTTTCAAGTGGCCGATTCATAAACAGGCTTTTAACAAGTCAATTGGTATACGCTTTCAGCCCTTGAAATCGATATGATATATATATTTTTGGGTTGTTTGGAAAAAATAAATAAATATTTGAAAGAGGAAACGGATTCGCTCGATTCACATAATTTACATAGACGATTATCTGAATCAGATTGCTTGTAGTGTGTACACTTTGGATCTTTAAATTTTAACTAGTTCAGATAATTACGACTGAGAAAACGGTTAATTACAGGTCGAAATTATTTTCCTTTGTTTAGACATAGACCGTTTTAAGTCGTATTGTGATGCTTACATATTTCAACCTCATAAATTACAATCTACATGAGATCTACACGATTCAGATGGTGGAACTTATTGCCAAACGTGCCCATATAATGGAGATTTAAATAATTTACAAAACGTTAAGCAGTTTTACTTTTTAAAGAGATTCTCGGGCTGAAATAAGCTGAAAAAATAAAAATTGAGATGTTCTAATAAGAAGCTCAGTCAGAGAAAATAGACGAAATTGAGAAGCGGCAGATAAAGTAGCAAGTCGAAGTTACCTGTGATAGTGTAGTTTTATTTGTGTTTAAATAAAATAATAAAATCAGATAGATTGTCTTATCAAAGACTTTATAAACAAGAACTTTTAGGCAAAACACAGTTGATGAAGCAAAAATACACAGAATAGAGAAGCGGCAGATAAAATAACAAGTCGGAGTTGCCTGTGATAGTGTCAGTTGTGTTAATAAAGCTAAACAAACTGAAAAAAATGAGAGTGCATAATATACACATGATTTAATAAGTAGCTCAGTCAGAGAAAATAGACAAAACAGAGAAGCGGAAGATAAAGTAACAAGAATAAGAATAAAAAGAAAAGCGACATAAAATTATAAGGAAACAATAAAAAAAAAAAATACGCAAACAAGAAAAGCAACAAAGTAAAAGACAAGATACAAAATAACGAAAAGAATATGAAGAAAAGCTAACGAATTAAAAAATATATATTAAAACTTGTAAATTATTATTTAAACAAATAGGTAAACAAAAAAGTAGTAGAAATAAAGCAACGTAAATAAAATAAAAAAAAACCAACGCAAACAAAGAAAAATAAACAAATAAAACAAATTTAATAAGAAAAAAAATGTCGTACATTAATAATGAGACAATTACGTATACAATAAGAAGATGAAAGAAGAACAAATAATCACAGTTTTTAGAATAACGTTGACACGTATACAAAGAAGAAAAGTTCTTACAAAAATTAGTAACAACAAAAGATAGAAAAAGAAGAAAGGAAGCGACATAAATAAGGTAAAAAAAAATTAACAATAAGAAGAAGAAAAGCAACATAAACAAGAAAAAAAAAGAATAACCACAACTTTTTAATTAATGTTAGGTGAAATAGAAATATATACAAAAAAAAGAATTAAAAAATAATAATAAAATAGATAAGAATAACGATAAAATCGAAAGAAAATATAGTGAACAAGAAAAGCAAAAATTTTCAAAGCTTTTCAATTGATTTTTAATCAAATACGTCTACAAAAAAAGTAGTAAAAGAAGATAATTGACAGAATGAAATTAAAAAATAGCAACGTAAATAAAATTAAAAAAAAATAACAAAAAAAAACAACGCAAACAAGAACAAAATAGGCAAAAGAAAGCGACTCTAACAAAAAAGTCTAGAACAAAAGGAGATTAGAATAGAATAATACCACAATAAAATAAAACTAGAATAGAATAAAACTAAAGTATAGTGCAACTAGAATAAGACTAGAACAGAATGAGACTAAGATAGAATAAAACTAGAATAAAACAAAACAAATATAGAATAAAACTAGAATAGGGTAAAACTAAAATAAAAAAATACTAGAAAAAAATAAAGTCCAATAGAATGAAACTAAAATAGAATACGACTAGAACAAAATAAAACTAGAGTAAAACGAGACTAGAATAAAATAAAACTAGAACAAAATGAGGCTAAAATAGAATAAAACCAAAGGAATAGGTGAGACTAGAGTAAAATGAGAGTAGAATAAAATGAAACTAAAATAGAATAAAACTAGAAAAAGGTAAAACTAGAATAAAAAAATACTAGAAGTGAATGAAGAAAAATAGAATGAAACTAAAATAGAATGCAACTAGAATAGAAAAAGACTAGAACTGAATAAAACTAGAATAAAACAAGACTAGAACAGAATGAGACTAAGACAGAATGAAACCAAAAAGAGTAAGTAAGACTAGCGTAAAATGAGAGTAGAATAAAATAAGACTAGAACAGAATAAAACTAAGATAGAATAAAACTAGAATAAAATAAAACAATTAGAATAACACTAAAATGGAAAGCAACTAGAATAGAATGAGACTAAAATAAAATAACACTAAAATAGAATAAAAAAAGCGGATAAAACCTTTCAAAATATATCAACAAAGTTTTTTTAAAAATAAATTACAGAAATTTTTGTAAAGTCGATAGAAATACGAAAGTTAAATTTGAAAAATCGGTTTTTATTTCAAGAAATTTAATATTTATAAAATTATTTTTTTTAGCAAAATTATGTAAATTGATAGCATAAACATTGGGTAAAAAAATCACAAAATTTTCTTGAACTAGCACTAATAATCAGCATTTTTTTTAGATTTTTACACAAAACATCGCTTTGATAATGATTGTCTTCTAGATTCTGTTTATTTTGAAATCAAAAAATTGGAATTTCATCAGTGTCCTTGGAGAATAAAAATTCAACATCTCGTCCTGTCCAAGTAATTGGCAATACTTCTGCAATTTCTAGTTATCCTCGTCGAGTTGTTAAAGCAGCGCCGGGTAACTCGAGTGAGTTTAAAGAAGTAGTACACAAGAAAAAAAGGAATCCGTATATAAGGGGTAATGTCAAGGATTCTAATTCGTCCGTTAAAGCTGCTTCCCACAAAAGATATTTGTATGTGGGAAATCTAGATTTATCAGTCAAAGAAGAGGATTTATTGGAACTTCTTCAAAACAAGTTTCCTGGGGAGGAATTTGATGTTGTAAAATGTCCTAAACGCGACAACGCAAAAAGTATTTCGTTTAAAGTTGCTGTAAGCAGCAATATATTTTCAGATCTATTAACTGCTGATCAATGGACAGAAGGAGTTAAAGTTAAAAAGTTTTTTTTCCCCAAAGAAAAACCAAATGGAGAACCTCCTCCAAAATCTCCTCTTCTAGGCCAAGCTTCAGCGAACAGTCTAAATTCTCAATCTACTATCAGAACGTCAGAAGCTTAAGATCTAAACTTAATGACTTCTACTGTGCCTGTTTGTGTGAGGATTTCAGCGTAGTTGTACTAACCGAAACATGGCTATCTTCTGACTTCTCTAGCCTAGATGTAATTGATAATCGGTATGAAGTTTTTAGATGTGACAGAAATGAAGCCAATAGTACAAAATCGTCTGGTGGTGGAGTGCTTATTGCAGCTAATAAGGTTTTCAACCCCTGTGAGGTGTCATGTAAGTGTTCTTGTGTTGAACAAGTTTTTGTTAAAATGTGTATTAACTTTCGTGATGTAATCATTGGTGTTGTTTACTTACCTCCTGGCTCCGATTCAACAAAATACTCTAGTCATGTCGAATCTGTGATAGATATCTGTGATCGCTTTTCAAATGCCGATGTAATAATTCTAGGTGATTATAATTTGCCTAATGTCATCTGGCAATCAGTCGACAATTTTCCAGGATTTGTGCCTCTTTTGTCAATTAATAAAAATGTTGAAGATGTTGTTGATGGATTGTCATCATGTTCTCTAAATCAATTTAGTAACATAAAAAATAAATGTGGTAATGTATTAGATCTTTGCTTCTCCAACTGCGATAGTTTGAATTTGTTCATATGTGATAACGCCTTGTCTGTGATAGATTCTAGTCATCCTCCTTATGTTATTGAATATGATGTAGTCTGTGATATTTACAATGATTCTGTGATTTATTATTTTGATTTTAAGTGTGCCTGTTACTCTAATATATGTAATTACCTTAAGTCTATTGATTGGAATGGAATTTTTAAAAACCTTGATACAGAAGATGCGACTGGTGTTTTTTATTATCATATTTATAAGGCGTGTGAGCTATTTGTTCCTTTTAGGAAAAAAAGTATTACAAGTTATCCTGTCTGGTTTGATCAAAATATTATTAATCTTATCAAAGCCAAAAAAGCTGCTCATAAAAAATATAAGATTTCCAATTCCACTTTAGACTATAAGGAATTTGTTAATCTGCGTAAGTTATGTAAAATTTGTATAAAAAATGCATATGACTCTTACATCCGAAATGTTGAAAATGATTTAATTTATACTCCTGGTAAGTTTTGGAAATTCATTCGCAAAAAAACCAATAATAATCAAATTCCTCTTCCAATGAAGTATGGTGAAAATTTATTTTCAACATATCATGATGTTTGTCAAGCTTTTAGCAATTATTTTTCTTCTGTGTTTGTTCAAAGTAATATCACTAATTTTAATGTTTCCTATGATTCATGTGTTAATATCAATAATGTAAATGTTCATGTGTCTGATGTTATTCACGTTTTAAGGAATCTAGATACCAGTAAAGGGGCAGGTCCTGATGGTATTCCTCCCAGATTTTACCGAGAATGTAGTCATGTAGACAATGTTTGGCGCTTCCACTTCAACTAATTTTTAATTTGTCATTAAATTCTGGTACCTTTCCGTCGGTGTGGAAAGAAGCACATATTGTTCCTGTATATAAATCAGGTAGTAGAGATAAAGTTGAAAATTATCGACCAGTGTCAATTTTATCCACTCCTTCTAAAGTTTTTGAATCCATTGTTTTTACCAACATTTTCTCAAATTTTAAAAACATTATCACGCCTAAACAACATGGATTCTTTAGTAAGCGATCAACTGTTACAAATCTCTTAAATTTTACTAATGACATTGTGAATGCTATGAGTGAAGGCCTGGAGGTTCATGCTGTTTACACAGACTTCAGTAAAGCATTTGACAAAATTAATCATCATATTCTGTTAGCTAAATTATCTGCTTATGGAATATCTGGCTGTCTGTTTAGCTGGATTTGTAGTTATTTGTTTAATAGAACTCAAGTTGTTAAATTACATAATAATTTTTCAGATAAGCAACATGTACCTTCTGGCGTTCCTCAAGGCTCTATATTAGGTCCACTTCTATTTTCAATCTTTATTAATGATGTTTGTGATAATTTTACATGCAATTTTGAACTATTTGCAGATGATCTAAAAATTTATAAAGTGATCAATAACGCTCAGGACGTTAACATTCTACAGCAGGATCTATTTGTTTTATACCAATGGTGTCTGGTAAATGAAATGGTACTAAATTGTGACAAATGTCAAGTAATTAACTTTAGTAGGAAGCTAAAACCTTCAAGCCCCCAATACAAAATCGGTGGTAAAGATTTGAAAATAGTGTCTACAATCAAAGATCTGGGAGTCATACTTGATTGCAAGTTATCTTTTAATTATCACTATGAATATATAATAGCAAAAGCAAATAAAGTCTTGGGTTGTATAAGGAGGTTTACTAATGAATTTACCAATATTCGAACTATTGTTATTTTGTATGTTACATTTGTTAGATCTATCTTAGAGTATGATTGTGTAGTTTGGGCTCCTTTTTATGCTACACACATTGGACGAATTGAGAAGGTTCAAGTAAAATTTATTAATTGTGTTAAATATAGATTGCCGAGAACTGTGGGATGCTCGTATAATATGTGTTTGAGTTATCTTGCTCTGAAAACGTTAGACTCTCGACGTAAATTCCACTGTGCTTGTTTTGTATATAAGGTATTAAATAATCTGTGTGATGCTCCGGACATTCTCGGAAAAATTGGTTTTAATGTGCCTCAATACCATCTCAGGAATAGTCCCCTATTTAATCTCTCTCACTGCAGCACTAATTATGCATTATTTTCACCTTTAAATTCAATTTTATCAATATGCAATAGTGTCTGTAGTGAAATTGATTTTTTTGCACCATCTTTTAATAACTTTAAGAATAATCTCAACAAATTTATAACATGAATCTTGTAATCTTTAATTGTTTTGTTTATTGTAAAGGCTGTAAATGATGATGCCGTTAATAAAGTATTATTATTATTATTATTATTATTTGAGGTGTAAACTGCGCTAGTAGCGAGAATATTTGGCAGAGGAAGCTTTGACATAAGAGTGTAACACCTACCTGCAGCCTGAGGCTAAAATTGTTTAAACAGCAGTATTCTAACAAAACAGTTTTTTTTTAAATGTCTGTAATATCACCTAAATATAATAAAAAAAAAACAAAAACGAAATTGAATTGTCTTGTTTGAGGTAGCTATTTTGTTAATGAAAAATTTTCCAAGAGCTCTAAGTTGAGTTATTTATGACACGATTTAAAATTTCGTATAATCAATAAACATGTTTTTCTTGAAAACATTCGAATAGTTTATTTATTCAGAAATTGGGTTTTTCTCATGCAGAACATCTCCTCGATACACATCGCGTTTCCGGAATTGCTAATAAGCCAAGGGAAGAAATGTTAATTCACTAATCGGTTCACTGGTTTTCCATTTAAACCCAAAAATAAATACTCTTTTCAATTCACAATTTTCTCGACAAATCGAAGTATCGGCGGCATTCAACAGGTTGTAGCTGAAAAAAATAACAGCTTTTCAACAGGCACATCGAATATTTGACAGGAAATTGATCAGAATCTGGAAGGTCAGGGAACAGTTGCGCATTGTTGTTTTTAAAGAAAAGAAGAAAAACATATGTGATTTTTACTCTATTTAATATTGTTCAACGGACCGTGATACTGCGATTTCGTTGTATAAATCTTCGGTTTATTTATTAATTGTTGTTATCTGATCTTTTTTAAATGAGCAAACGCGAGCTAAATAGTTTTAAAGCGTGTGAAGATCTCTTTGTTTTGAAATATTTGTGGATTTCAACCGTTATGAGAAACATTTATAATCTATACAAAGATCAAACAATAGCAATAATCCAAAATTGTTTTTTAACTAAGATTCTGTCTCACTAACAGGCAATTTTAAAGAATAATTGGTTTGTGATCAGCTGGTGTGTAAGAGAAATGCTCACACGAAACCAATCGTCACTACTCAATTAATTACAATTTTTAATAAATGACCAAGATTCTGTGACACAGCCCCAGCTTGTCATACTTAAAATTTTGCTGTTTTACTCTAAATACAAAGAAAAAAATTAAAAACAACAGTTCTACTGTGAAGCAATTATAAAAATTATAATATAATATTCTAGAAAAAATTAAAACACTTTGGCTAGATAAAAAAAAACTTAATTTAAAAACGCAAATAATGATTAAAAAAAATTAAAAAAACAGCGATTAGACAAGAAAAAAGAACAATAAAAATTAATCTTAGAAAAAAATAAAGAACAAAAGAAAAGATCAAGATTAAAATGAAATTATAGAACATGAAAACATACTGTATGTTAAGGAAAAACAAAAGTTTTTCCAAATAAGTCGAGAAACAAGAATTACAACAACAGCAAAATATTTTTTAAGCTGATATAGGTTTGCTGTTAAAAAAAAGACAATAAAAAGAGTAAAACAGAATAAGACTAAAGTACAATGCAACTAGAATAGAATAAGACTAGAAAAGAATGAGTGTAAAACAGAATAAGAATAGAAAAAAACGAGAGTAGAAGAGAAAAAGACTGGAACAGAATAAGACTAGAACAAAATAAAATAAAGCAAGAATAGAATAAAACTAAAGTAGAATGTAACTAGAATAAAATAAGACTACACCAGAATGAGACTAGAATAAAATAAGACTAAAATAGCATGAAACTATAGCAGAATAAGTCTAAAACAGAATGAGACTAGAATAAAATAAGATCAAACAGAACGAATTTAGAAGAAAATAAAACTACAGCAAAATAAGACTAGAGCAAAATGAAGCTAAAATAAAATGTCTACAAAGAGAAAACAACTTAAAATGAACAATCAAATTAAAACAAATCAAAATCAACAATTAAAAGTAGAAAAATAGAATAAAACTAAAGTAGAATGTAACCAGAAAGCAGAATAAAATAACATTAGAACAGAATAAGACGAGAACAGATTAAAGAAGAGAATGAGACTAAAATAAAATAAAGTTAGAATAAAATTAATCTAAAATAAGATGCAACTAGAATAGAACAAGACTACAACAGAATAAGACTTGAGTTAAATAAATCGAGAATAAAATGAGACTAGAACAGAATAAGACTAGAATAAAACTAGAGTAAAATAATACTAAAATAGAATGAGTCTAAAACCAAATAAGACTAGAATAGAATAAGAGCACAACAGAATAAGACCAGAACAGAACAAAACTAGAAGTAAATAAAACTAAAATAAAATAGAGATAGAATAGAATCAGACTAAAATAGGATGCAACTAAAATAGAATGTAATAATAAAATAGAATACTACAACAGAATGAAACTAGAGTAAAATAAAACTAGAATAAAACGAGACTAAAACAGAATAGGATTAGAACAAAATTAAACTAAAATAAAGTAAAACTAAAGTAGAATGCAATTAAAACCGAACAAGACTACAACAGAATGAGACTAATGTAAAATAAAACTAGAATAAAATAAAACTAGAACAGAATAAGAGCAGAACAGAATGAAATTAGAATAAAATAAGACTAGAATAGAATGAAACCAGAATAGAATTTCTAGAAAGTGAAAACAATTAAAAATCTAAAAAAATCTAAATATTTTGTATAACTTGGTAAAAAGAAAAAAACTTAAAAAGCCTGTTACATTTTTAGATACATTAGAACTCGGTATCTAAAATATAATTTAAATTATCTGAAAAACAAATTTTAATAAATGTAGATACAGAAAAATAGAAGATAAACCTAGAAAAACATTTTTAAAATTTTAGATAAATTGGAGTAAACTTTAAAGTAGAGAAAACAAAAACATCTAGAAACTTTAAAAACATAGAATATTAATCTGTAAAATCTAAGAATAATAAATAACGCAAAAAAATATTTTTATTATTTACATTTTTAGATACAATAAAACTCTGTATCTAAAATCATAAATTTAGAAAACATTAGAAAACTAGAATCTGTATATGATAGTAAACCAGAAGTTGTATATAATATCTTTATTAGATCAAGATTAAATTTTTTTTATCTAAAACATTTATTTTAGTGCTACATAGTTATAAAACTTTAAGAAACTAGAAAATCTGAAGATCTATTACACCAAAAATTTAGAAAAAATTTAAATAGTTTTTAAATATCGAATTCTAGATATCTATTGTTTCTAACTTTTAGATAATTGAAGTACATTATTTAAATAAATAAAATAAATTTAGAATATGTATTAAATCTAGATCTTTTTCTATTTCATAATCTAGAAGATTTATTAATTAGAACAAATCTAGTAACTCGTTAGTTAAACATCTAAAAACTTATTAAATCTGAAAAATCAAAAATCTAGCTGTTAAACAATTTCTATATTTAAATAGAGATTTTAAAAGTTTATAAACCAAATGTGGAAAGGCTAGATGAATTTAGAAAAACTTAAAAAAATTGTGTAATCTAGAAAAAATAAAGAAGTAGTCTCTAATATCTGTATTAGATCAAATTTTTTTACTTTTCTTATCTAAAACAATTATTTATTAATGCTACAAAAATAGAACTTTAAGAAACTGCAAGATTTGAGCATCTATTAGGTACATTAACTAACTTCTAAGAAATTTTTATATTCAAATAAAAATTGCAAAAATTTAAAAACAAAAACTGAAAAATTTAGATATATTTAGAAAAAATTGAAAGAGAATCACTCAATCTAGAAAAGATAAAGAAAACAGATAAACTATTTACAAAATGACAGAATTACAGAAATCAAAAAATTTGTGTTAATTATATTACAAAAAAAGCACTTTTATTTAAAAAAAAATTTTGAAAACAAATAAGCAAACTTTTTGACGTATTTTATTTAAATTCTCAGCTTGTTTTTAGACTATTTTTTTGTGTTAAAAGGTTTAAACTTTTGAGAAAAATTTGTAGTTTAGTCTCGAATTACATAATAACAAAAATTGTAAATATTTTTTGAGCTACGTTTCCGCTTTACCAACGGCCGATTTCCATAAACAGAAATCTATTAATATTGTAATTCGTGTCCCATGTAATATGCAAATGTCTGTTTTCGATTTCGATCTAATAGAATCGATCTATTGTTCTTATAAAGTAATAAATATATTAATATTTTAAGTTCGTGAGACGATACACAATAGTTAATTTGAATATCGACTATCTCCCCGAATAAATTCGATATTTTTTGAGTAATTATCTGGTTGTAGAAACTCGTTGTAAGCCGTCACCTGTCAAATAACATTCTAAAGTAAACTTCTTACGCTTAAGTCAACCCATTTAGCATACCATTATCTATAATAACACACAAAATCACGGCCAGAAGTTGGTAAATTGCTAAATTGACAATATTTAATACCTCACCTTGGCATAATCTTAATACAGTTTCCAAGTTTGATAATTAGTGTTCTTAAGCTCGAGTTAGACAAACACTACACTAACGGATTTATTTTACCCTTTATTTCCACCCTCCAATACTACCCTCTCGTTTTTGCTTTCTCACCCCGTATCTAGCCATCTCTTTTTGTTGCTAACCGTGTCTAGGAAAATTCGCTGGTGATTTTAACGTTAATCTGTTTGCACACCTGATCGTAATTTAGTTAGGGGATTTTTACAAGATTTGTGTGCCTATCTGCTTGTTAATAATCCCAACTTGAATTTTATTTATTATAACAACAAGCCAAACGATAAATATATGGAATGTATAACTGACAAATATGGGTGTCCTGGTGGTAGACAATATTACATTACTTACCATGGCACCGACTAATGGCTAGCATTGTCGCTGCTACTGTATTTCCACTTGGGCGGTGCCCCCCTACTGATCAAACTTATGACCGACTTCTTCGGATACGAACCTGCATTTTTAATATTGTCATTAATCGGACCCAAACATTATTAATTTAAATGATTTACCATCAAAACACCTAAATATAAAATAAAAATTATAAATTTACGGTTTTCTAGTACAGTAGAATCGAGATTATCTGGATTTGAGACGGAAAATCCAGAAAATCTACTCCAAACATTTTTTTGGGTATTAGTTTTAAACTGTTATTTTTAAGTTATTGGTTTTAGAGGCCTATTCTGTAACATTTTGTTAAAAATAACGGGTGGATTTTAGCAATTCTGTTAAGAAATTAACCGAATTTGCTAAAATTTAACAATGCAGAACAAGTTATTAACTAACAAAAGTCTACTAAAATAACATTTTAGAAAAGAACAACTTTGGTTAAAAAAAATTAAAAACCGTTAATTTTTAACTTTTAACAGAATGCGGTACAGCATAGCCTTCTTAAACTAATAGATTTAAACTGTTATTTTTAACCTGTTATTTTTAAACTGCTATTAACAAACTGATATTTTTAAGCTACTAGTTTAGAAAATGATTTTGTAATAAGGCAGTTATTTTTAAGCAGCTATAATATTATTAAACTGTTATTATTAAGCTATTATTAGTTAGTTTAGGTTGTCAGTTTTAAACAGTTATTATTTTTAAATTATTAGTTTCCAACCACTATTTTTAAGCTGTTAGATTTAAACTGTTATTTTCAAACTGCCAATTTTAAGTTGTTATTATTAAACTGTTATTTTTAAGTTGTTAATTTTAATCTGTTATTTTTAAACTGTCAAATTTATTTTGCTGTTATTAAACTGTTATGTTTAATTTATTAATTTTAAACTGTTATTATTAAGCTGTTATTTTAGGCTGCTATTTTTAAACTGTTAATTTTAAGCAAGTATTTTAGACTGTTAGTTTTAAATTGTTATTTTTAAACTGTCAGTTAAAGCTGTTATTATTAAACTGTTATTATTAATTATTATTTACCTTATCTTTATATTTTTAAGCTGCTAGTTTTAAACTGTTTTTTTAAGCAATTATTGCAAACTGTTCTTTTTAAACTGTCAGTTTTAACCTGCTATTATTAAACTGTTATTTTAAAAAAATACATTTTTCCATTTAATATTTTATGACAGCTAATAGTGTTTGCTCGACGTTACAAACAGTTAACGGTTATAATAATTTACATCCTTGTTTAATCAGTTCTCTTTTTTATGCAATCAATAATTATTTGAAATAACAATTTAATTAAACAAACAGAACATTAAGTCAGTAGATAAGTTGTGTTATCTTTTTATAAGATTAGACTAAAAATAACTGTTAGTTTTTAAGGAAAGTAATAGCTTGTTACTGTTATTTATAAATAACAGTTATATAATAACATAAAAAATGACAATCTACTAACTAGAGTAATCTAGTTTTCAGGTTTAAGCTTTTTAAATAATGGTTATTTTTAAAATAACAGTTTAAGTAACAGTCTGTTAATTGTTATTTTTTAAACAAAGTAACAGTTTATTATTGCTATTTATAAAAAACCGTTACAAAATAAAAAAAAAATATCGACACCTTAATAGAGTAAACTAGATTTTGGTTTCAAACTTTGTAAATAATAGTTATTTTTAAAATAAGAGTTTTTACTAAAATTAACTGTTATTTTTTAAGCAATATAACAGTTAGTAGACAGACACAGTGTGCCATCTAACGAAGAGTGCTGGAAGTTGCGAGAGTTGGTGTAATAATGTTGGCGGATAACAAAGTTATCTCTTCGGCTCTCGCTCGGTCACCAACATAACCAACCTCTACGATCAGGAAAAAACAACAACTTTGCGGACTAATGCCCCGACCGACATTGTACTACATCACCTAATCGCCCAACCAGCAACATACTGAAAGGTAGTGTAACCAGAACTAGCAAAGGTGTTTCAATCGAGCAACAACGTCGAGAAACTGTATACCGGTTTCGGGGTTTTTGCCCCTCATTAGTACAGCGTATTTCGGAGCGTTGTGCTCGATTGGAACGGGTGGGAGAACTCGCTTATATCAAGCGAAGTCCGGCTAGTAGCTGTATAGACAGACACAGTGTGCCATCTAACGAAGAGTGCTGGAAGGTGCGAGAGTTGGTGTAATAATGTTGGCGGATAACAAAGTTATCTCTTCGGCTCTCGCTCGGTCACCAACATAACCAACCTCTACGATCAGGAAAAAACAACAACTTTGCGGACTAATGCCCCGACCGACATTGTATTACATCACCTAATCGCCCAACCAGCAACACACTGAAAGGCAGTGTAATCAGAACTAGCAAAGGTGTTCCAATCGAGCAACAACGTCGAGAAACTGTATACCGGTTTCGGGGTTTTTGCCCCTCATCAGTACAGTGTAGCCCAGAGCGTTGTGCTTGATTGAAACAGGTGGGAGAACTCGCTTATATCAAGCGAAGTCCGGCTAGTAGTCGTATAGACAGACACAGTGTGCCATCTAACGAAGAGTGCTGGAAGTTGCGAGAGTTGGTGTAATAATGTTGGCGGATAACAAAGTTATCTCTTCGGCTCTCGCTCGGTCACCAACATAACCAACCTCTACGATCAGGAAAAAACAACAACTTTGCGGACTAATGCCCCGACCGACATTGTATTACATCACCTAATCGCCCAATCAGCAACACACTGAAAGGCAGTGTAATCAGAACTAGCAAAGGTGTTTCAATCAAACAACAACGTCGGGAAACTGTATACCGGTTTCGGGGTTTTTGCTCCTCATCAGTACAGTGTAGCCCGGAGCGTTGTGCTTGATTGGAACAGATGGAAGAACTCGCTTATATCAAGCGAAGTCCGGCTAGTAGTTGTATAGACAGACACAGTGTGCCATCTAACGAAGAGTGCTGGAAGGTGCGAGAGTTGGTATAACAATGTTGGCGGATAACAAAGTTATCTTTTAGGCTCTCGCTCGGTCACCAACATAACCAACCTCCACGATCAGGAAAAAACAACAACTTTGCGGACTAATGCCCCGACCGACAATGTATTACATCACCTAATCGCCCAACCAGCAACACACTGAAAGGCAGTGTAATCAGAACTAGCAAAGGTGTTCTAATCGAACAACAACGTCGAGAAACTGTATACCGGTTTCGGGGTATTTGTCTCTCATCAGTACAGCGTAACTCGGAGCGTTGTGCTCGATTGGAACCGGCGGGAGAACTCGCTTATATCAAGCGAAGTACGGCTAGTAGTATAAGCGAGTTCTCCCACCAGTTCAATCGAGCACAACGCTCCGAAATACTGATGAGGGGCAAATACCCCGAAACCGGTATACAGTTTCTCGATGTTGTTGTTCGATTGGAACACCTTTACTAATATAACAGTTTGTCACCGTTATTTATTAAAAACAGTTATAAAATAACTACCTACAATAAACTAATTTAAACTAAAAATAACTGTTACTTTTAAGCAAGGTACTAGTCTAATACTGTTATTTTTAAATAGCAGTTATAAATTAACATAAAATCGTTGTTACGTACTTTAAATTTTTAAAATTGTTTGAAATCTCATAATCTCTAAATTTAGGTGTTTAATTGAACAGAGTTTTTTAGTTTCTATATAGATTTTCTTTATAATTTACGTTTTATAGATCTTGTAAAACTTGTTTTCAAAACTACCTTTTTAAACTGTTATTTTTAAACTGTTAGTTTAAAGCTACTAGTTTCAAATTGTCGTTGATTAAACTGTCATTGTAAACTGTGGCAAACTTCATACCCGCTAGAAATATGTTTATAGTAGGAATTTATCGACCCCCTGATTCTGATTTTAATCTTTTTATAAGTATATTGGATGAAGCGTTAAGGGTAATTAATGAAAAGTTTCCAAAATGTCAGTTGTATGTATGTGGTGATTTTAACGTCAATTTATTAGAAAAGTCTGATAAAAAAAATGTTTTTCTAGAAGTAATGGAATCATTTGGATTAAGTCCTGTAATGAAAACTCCATCGAGGACCACAGATACAACTTCAACTTGTATTGATAATATATTCACAAATATTAACCATAACCAAATCTTACAAAAGATTACAAAAAATTTATATGTTTCAGATCATTGTGCTCAGTTTATACAAGTTCGATTAGAACAAGAACAAATTAAAAACAAGTCAGTTATAATTAAAGTTAAAAGAATTGACGCTCCACATATAACAACATTCAAAACAACTTTGAGTACCATTTCATGGGACTTCTTAGTCAATCAATCCGCCGCCGAAGCATATAGTAGTTTTCACAAACTGCTACTGCAACATTCCAATCAGCATTTTCCAGAAACAGAGAAACGCATAAACTTAACAACATCTCAAAAAAGAATAATAACAACACCTGAAGTTCAAAATATTGAAAACTTAGTAAAAGCTCTACACACGATATGGTTAGTAACAAAAAATCCAAGAATAAAAAAAGCATACAACGAACTTAAGCAAAAGTATCAACAGAAAATCACAGAAATAAAGCAACAACTAAACATTCAAACTATCAGCAGAGCAACTAACAAACAACGTGCCATATGGAATATTATAAACAAAGAAAAAGGGGGTTCAAGAAAAACTCCAGACACTGAATGTATATTAACTGCAGAAGATTTAAATAAATTTTTTTCAGAAATTGAAGAGACAGTCAATAAAAATACACAACAAACAAAAGATCCTTTAGAGTTACTACAGCACATCAAGAACAATCAAGATTCAATTTTTCTTGAACCGACAAACACAATCGAAGTCATGAAGATAATAAAATCTTTAAAATCTTCTAAAGCCAATGACGTCTATGGATATACAACCAATCTCCTTCAACATATTGCTCAAGAAATTTGCAGTCCGATCACAACTATTTTTAATAAATGTATTGCAGAAGGAATCTTTCCGGATGAACTAAAAATAGCTAAAGTTATACCAGTCTATAAAAAAAATGACATTAACACTTGCAGCAATTACAGACCAATCTCCATTCTTCCAGCAGTATCAAAAATTTTTGAATCGTTGCTTAAAAATAGAATCGTATCTTTCTTTGAAAGAAATGGCATATTTGACAATAGTCAACACGGATATCGAAAAGGTTACTCAACTACCACAACAGTCATAAGAGCACTTGAGCAAGTTTTCCAAGCAATAGACAATAAAGAGATAACTGAAATTGTAATGTGCGATTTGAGCAAAGCATTCGACACTATTCCACATAAAATTTTAACTCACAAATTACACGTTTATGGTATAAGAGGCGAAGCAAACAAATTATTCAAATCTTACTTGACCAACCGACTTCAACTTGTAGAATGGAACTTTAAAAAATCCGAGAAACGAGAAATTAAAAGTGGCGTACCGCAGGGATCTATTTTAGGTCCAATTTTATTTATCATATATGTAAATGACTTTTCTCATAATTTGAAAGACAAAGTTTTGTGTAGTTGCCAGTATGCGGATGATACAACTCTGGTTCTTAAAGCAAAAGATATAGAAGAAATGCAAATAAAAAGGAATGTTGCCATGCGTGAAGCTCACACTTGGTTTGAGACCAACAGAATGAAAATTAACACCGAAAAGACTCAAATATTATCCATTTCAAGTATAGCAAAAAAACCATCATCAATTAAATTTTTGGGCATACACATTGATAATAACTTGAACTGGTCAGTACACGTCGCAGAAACTTGCAAAAAACTATCTTCATCTTTATATGCAATAAGAAGAATAAAAAATCTTTCTACGTTTCAATGTGCGAAGACGACATATTATGCAAATTTTCATAGTATTGCAACGTACGGCATATTATTATGGGGTAGCTCCTCAAATATTCAAAAAATTTTTATCCTTCAGAAGAAAGCTTTGAGAATTTTGTGTGACCTTAAATACAATGAAACATGTAGAGAAAAGTTTAAGGAGAAAAAAATACTTACTATACCATCTGTATTTATAATGGCCTGCCTCAAATATGTCTACTCTAATATAAGTATTTTCAAGAAAAACAATGAGTTTCACAAGTACAACACCAGAAACAAAGAAGAACCTAAAATACCACGACACAGACTTAAACAGACTCAACAAAACATAGGATATTGGGGAGCCGTACTTTATCAAAAAGTTCCACAGAAGATAAAACAACTTAATAAAACAAAATTTGAAATTAAAGTTAAAGAAATTCTTCTGAAGGAGGCCTTCTATTCAGTAGAGGAATTTTTAAACTGTCCTTTTTTATAAGTTTTTTATGTTTATTGTACATTAATGTTTATACTACATTATATTATCATATACATTTATATATATATATACATATATTGTGACATACCATGTAAACTACTTTGATGGTAAATAAATTATTATTATTATTATTATTATTATTATTATTATTATTATTATTATTATTATTATCATTTTTAAAGTGCTATTATAAAACTGTTACCATTAAGCTGTTATTTCCAAACTGTTATTTTTGACAAGTAGTTAACGTTTATAATAATTTAAATTCTTATTTTAATAATATTTATTTGAAATAAGAATTTAGTTAGCCAAAGAGTACAGTAAGTGTAAAAAAAAAATTGTATGTAGAGAAGAAACAATTGAAACGGATGTGCTTAGATGTGCCTACCGCGATTTATTTTCAAGCTTAACAGGCAAGGGCATCTATGATAATGCGCAACATTAATTTCTTCTAGTCTAAGTGCGTTTAACCGTGCGTTTATTTTTACTTGTATCCGATCTTAATTACCGATAAAATGGGAATGGGTTCTCGAACACAATGAAACACTATTCAGAATATTTTTATCGTGGCCAAGTTGTTTTCCTGGGGTCACGCTCCAACTACTTCCAAATTAAAAAATTACGCAGTCTCAAATTTTTAGCGCGTTTTTTGGGTGACCCTACGCACTGTCGCCATTTTTGTCATATGTACTACCTAGAGATGTTAAAATTTGTGTAAAAATTTAGATAATCGATCGAGAAAACTTGGATAATTGAAAATCGTTGTCTAACACTAAAAATTAATTTTGAAAGCTGAATAGACAACAAGGTAAACAGCTTTTTTTGTAAACAGAAAAGGTAAACAGCTTATAATAACAGTTAAATAAAAACAGTTTATAACTAATAGCTTGAAAATAACAGTTTGAAATAAGAGCTTAATAATAACAGGTAAAAACTCGTTGTTTTTCGGTTAAAATTTTGAGTTAGTTAATCTATGTGCGAAATCAATTACTCATATTGATCCTCGTAGGTTCTGATTAGGTATTCTCTTTAATTTCCGCCTGTTCCGATGTTATATACATCTAATCCTGCAGTAGCGAAATATTGCTTTTAGAAATTAATTTATTCCATTACCTTTCAATTCATTAATATTTCATGGAATCATAGCAGACTCAAAGCTAATCTTTGATCAAAGTCGACACTGGTGCTGAGATGAGGCCCTGTTAATTCTTTCATTGGCTTCCGTCGTGCTTCCAATCACTGCTTTTTAGGGTTTCCTTCATTTATTTACTAAGAGATAATATGTTTACATAAGACGGGACAAGTCTTCTTAAAATTTTTATTTTTTTACAGAATAAGAAACGTTAAATTTATCGCTAACAACATCAAAGTTCACTGAATTATGGAAATCATCAACTGTGGCAATGTATTCAAAACAATGAAACAAAGAAAATAGATTCGGACTTTTCCGTACTCATCTGATAATTTATTTAAATTATTTCGGTACGAAAAATAAACATTTTAAGAATACTAATTTATAATTTTAGAATTAAGATATAAATAAGTCAGTATAATAAATATTTTAAGGAACTTCACAGAAATTTATGAAGATTTTCTTTAGTTAAAGAAATTTTCGTAAAACGTGGCTACTCTTCGTTTAATTTTTGTAATTTATAGTTAATTTATAATTAATTTATAGCAGTCAAAAAGGACAAAAAATTGAAACCAAAATTTGTGAACATGTAAGAACAATAGAAAAGTACAAAATTTCTATAGATATAGAAACCTCATCTGCTTTTGCTTCTTGTAGAAATTTTGTAGAAAGTACATCAAAATTTAGATAACTAAAAAATTATTTTTATTTATTTAAATGTAGAAATTTTGTACTTTTAAATAATTTCGAAAATTTGAAATATATAGATAGTTTTAAGTTGTTAAAACATGTTAGAATCTATGTAACAAATCATGATCAAGCTCTTGATGTATTACTAAGTGTTATAGATAATCCAATTACGACATCCACGCAATTTGCTTTGGATAATGATATTAGTCAATCATCGATTGTTCGAATATTGAAAAAAAACCAAACACAAACCCTACAAGATACACCTTCTCCATGAGCTAAACGAAGAAGACCCATACAGAAGAATGCAGTTTTGTGCAATCATGATGAAAATGATTGATAATAATCCAAATTGTCTAAACAACATTTTATTTTCTGATAATGCCACGTTTTCCAATGGATTTGTGAACAGACACAACTGTCGATACTGGTCTAGTGAGAATCCTCACTGGATGGTGAATCATCAAACATAGCACCATCAAAAATTTAATGTATGAGTTGGTATTATTGGGCAGCACATAATATACCTATATTTTATTGATGGGAATTTAACTGTGGCTAGATATCTACTCTTATTGCGTGATCACATTGTACCCGATATTGTACAACTATTTCCGGATGCAGATCGACAAGGAATGCCTAACCGAGATATTTGGTTTCAGCAAGACAGCGCTCCACTCCATTATGAGGTTGATGTTTTAGATTGAAGGATTTGAAGGTTTGGATTGTTTTAATGGTAAAATTCAGCCCACTGAAAGAAATCCGCGACTTTTAACACACCTTATATATGAACATGTAAAAAAATATTTGAGATAATTATCGCATTTTTCGAGCGACGTCACGTACTATCGCCATTTTAATTATACCTACTTACACCTAATTTAATTAATTGTGAATATAATGAAAAATACAGTAAAAGTCAGAATCTTTTTCAAGTGTCCAGATGGTTTTTCTGTCACGCTTTACCAATTTCTGAATTGAAAAAAAAATGTGTAAAAACTCACACAATTGTCCTCTTAAATCTCTAATCCTTCTATTATTTGAAAAATCCATTGGTCCGATTAAATCGCATAGTTTCCTAATCTTTGTCCCTGACCTCCCACTCGTCAATAAAATATCAGTAAAAATGATCGTGAGAACCGAAAAAGACCTCCATCAATTGAAATCAAATTCCGATAAATAACAGTTTGAATAGACCCAATCGACATAAATTCAGTCGGGCGGCAACAGGTGGGACATTTTTAGGTCCAACGCCAAGTTGTCTCGACCTTTTCTAAAGAAGGGAAAGATTTGGGTGGGTTGAAGAGGGTGTTTATAAGGGATTGAAAAATCATACAGTACAGACGTAGAAGAATAGATATGCGAGTTTCCAATTAGCGTAAAAGGTGTCTTCTCATATACCTTGATAAAACAGGCACCCTACTTTATCGGCCGAGGGCGATATTAAACAAGCGAGCTGATCACAGACAAAGACATCGCCCAACACGGCCAGGTATTAGAGTAAGATGATGGTATTGTAAAATCTTGAAGCTTCTTATTACTGTTAACATGCGCGATCATTTCTCGAAAATTAAAAACGCCCCCGGCACGTATCATTTTCATTTCTGTTCTGAGATAACAAAAACGTAATTTAAAAATCGCAATTTGTGTTTTTGTCATTATCTCACGATGCTTCTAGCTACGACAGATGTCTTAATTAGAGATCATAACCGAATTTATCGAATCTTACAAAAAAATAACCAATTTTACGTTAATTAATACGTACAGATTTAAATTAATTAAATTATTTTAAAAAGTACAGTAAAAACAATTGTTAAAGACACAAAACATTTTTTTGCTTTGCTTTTTCTTTTCAGTTCTGTTACTGTTTTTTTTTTGTTTTTAGTTTTGTAACTGCTGCAACAGCCGGAGTCCTGTGTCTTTAATAAGGCTCAGTACCGTTTTTGCAAAAGCTTTTCTAATAGCTTTCAGTTTTTTTTGTAATTCTCAATTATTGTTTCTCAAAGTAACTAAGTAACTAATTTAAATTAGTTTAATTATTTTAAAAAGTACAGTAAAAACAATTGTCAATTTGTAATCTTGTTTAGTAGACTTATTTAGAGTAAAATAAACACAATACAGTCAATTCTAGCCAAATTGAACTTTTTTGTGTATAGTGAAAGCTGCTAAAAGCCAAAATAGACCAATTAAAATTGTAAAAACAATAAAAATATTGTAAAGTATCTTGAAATACTGTTTAAAAGCCTGATTTTACCAAAATTACTTAAAGAAATAGTCAGAAAACTAAACACAATAGTGTCAAATTTAATCAAATTTAGCTTTTTTGTGCTTTTTTTAGCTGATCTAAGTCTTTATTTAGTTTGTAATTATTAAATTATTATTTTAATTATTCTAATTATATTCTATTTTAGTTTTATTTTAGTCTTATTTTGCTCAAGTCTCATTCTATTTAGACTTATTCTATCCTAATTTCATTCTGTTCTAGTTGCATTCTATTTTAGTTTTATTTTATTTTAGTCTTATTTTACTTTAAACTTATTCTATCTTAGTATCATTCTGTTCTAGTTGCTTTTTAATTTTATTCCATTTTTGCTTTAATTTATTTTAGTTTTATATAATTATTGCTTTATTTATTTTAGTTTTATTTTATTTCAGTGTTATTATATTGTAGTTTTATTTTATTCTAGTGCCTTTCTATTGTATTTTTTTTATTCTAGTTGCTTTTTATTTAAGTTTTATTCTGTTCTATCTTAGCCTTATTCTGTTCTAGGAGTGTTCTATTTTCATCTTATTATATTTTTGCTTTATTTTTTTCTAGTGTTTTTTTATTCTAGTTTTATTCTATTTTATTATCATTTTACTCTAGTTCTATTCTGTTTTAGTTTTATTCTTTTCTAGTGTCATTTTCTTCTAGTCTCCTTCTGTTCTGGTCTTATTCTATTTTAGAGTCATTCTGGTCTAGTCTCATTTTATTCTAGTTTTATTTTACTCTAGTTTTATTCTGTTGTAGTCTTATTTGTTTTAGTTTTATTCTATTTTTGCTTTATTCTATACTAGTTTTATTTTGCTATAGTCTTATTCTTTTCTAGTTTTATACTATTTTGATCTTATTCTGTTCTAGACTTTTTCTGCTCTATCTTTATTCTATTCTAGTCTTATTTTAGTCTTATTCTATTTTGGTCTCATTTTACTCTACTTTTATTTTGTTCTAGTCTTATTCTATTCTAGTTGTATTCTACTTTAGTTTAATTCTATTCTTGGTTCATTCTATTATAGTTCTATTCTGTTCTAGTCTTATTCTATTCTAGTCTTATTCTGTTTTAGTTTCATTCTGTTCTAGTTGCCTTTTTTAGTTTTATTCCATTTTTGCCTTAATTTATTTTAGTTTTATAGAATTATTGCTTTATCTATTTTAATTTTATTTTAGTGTTATTATATTGTAGTTTTATTTTATTCTAGTGCCTTTCTATTTTAATTTTTTTTTATTTTAGTTGCTTTTTATTTAAGTTTTATTCTATACTAGTTTTGTTCTATCTTAGCCTTATTCTGTTCTAGTCATATTCTATTTTTATTTTATTTTTGCTTTATTTTTTTCTAGTACTTTTTTATTCTAGTTTTATCCTATTTCTAGTTGCATTTTACTTTAGATTTATTTTGTTCTAGTCTTATTCCTTTCTAGTGTCATTTTTTTCTAGTCTCGTTCTGTTTTGGTCTAATTCTATTTTAGAGTCATTCTGGTCTAGTTTCATTTTATTCTAGTTTTATTTTACTCTAGTCTCATTCTGTTGTAGTCTTATTTTGTTTTAGTCTCATTCTTTTCTAGTTTTATTTTATTCTAGTCTCATTTTGCTCTAGTTTTATTCTGTTCTAGTCTTATTCTATTTTAGTCTCATTCTGTTCAAAAAACAAAATAAGTTTTTAAAACATCGTGAAAACGAATGATGGTGTAAACAAAACAAACAGAAATAAGTTATATAAACACTAATGAAAATAAAAAAAAAACTGAAAAAAACACAGCAATTGTAGAAAAAAGAAGAGAACGAAAAATTGCTTATAGAAACAAACAAAAAACGAAAAAAAAACTGAGAGATTAAAGAATTTAAAATTAGACTAGAAGAAAATGGAGAACAAAAGCTGCTTGAAAAACGATGATTACAGAATTCTTTAAGTCAAAAATAGGTCTTCAAGTCTGCTAGATAAAAGAAAACAAAAAAAAAGTAAAAAATATTTTAAAATTAAAAATGGCAATTGTAAGAAAGCTTAAAGAACGACGTTTAAAAAAAAAATAATTTTGAAAACAATGATTGTAGAAAAAAGAAAAACACAATAGAGTTTAAGAAGGTGTTAAAAGACGTAAGAATAGTAGAAAAATATTGACAAAAAGATGTTCTAAAAATGCAAAGAAAGATTTGAGTAAAACAGAAGATAGAAGTCTAAAAAAGTAAAATTTGAAAAAAAAAACAATAAATTGAGAAAAAAAACATGACGTTTTATAAAAAGAAACAATAGAAAATTGTAAAAAGAGTTAAAAAAATAGTTAAACAAACAAAATAGTAATAAGATATTCTAGAAAACCAAAAAAAGTTTCTAGAAAAGTTTGAAAAACTACAAATAAAAATAGAAAAATTTAGTCTCATTTTGTTATAGACTTATTCTGCTCTAGTGTTATTTTATTCTAGTTGTATTTTAATTTTATTTTATTTTTGCTTTATTCTATTCTAATTTTATTCTACTCTAGTTTTAGTCTATTCTAGTCTCATTCTGTTCGAGTCTAAAATAAAAAAATTAGTGTATCTAAAATTTGTTTCTCTTATATTCAATAGATTTTCAGCAGTTTTTTTTTTCTGTATTTCAGAATCTAGAAGATCTATTATTAATTAGAAGAAAATCTAGTAGGTCGTTAGTTAAAAATCTAAAAATTAATTAAATAAAAAAAAATTTAAATCTAGTTGCTAAACAATTTTAATGTTAATGTAAATTATAATATTCTAAATTTTAATAACACAGAGGCTGTTCAAAATCATTTATTTCGTGAACATCTTCTTGGTTCTTCTCGTTTTGTCATTTTCTTTTTTTACACGCTGTGATTTTTTTTGTAAACAGTTTTACTTTCTATTGTTTTTGTCTAGTGAATTGCTACTTTTTTTGCTAGTTATATTTTCTAAAAAAATTTTTTTTTGACCACAATATGCTGCTGTGTCTCTTCTTTTTCCTTCTGCCGACTCGATCATGTTTAAAAATTTTTTTGCTAGTTTTATATCTCAGAAACTGATTTTTGCCATCTGATTTTTTAATTTAGTGTGAGACATCTCCCTATTTTTCGTATATTTGAGTTTAGTATCCCCCATCAAGCATCAAAAGGTCGCTTCGAGTCAGTGATTGCAGCAAACAGCAAATAATCCCGTCGGATCTCCGAAATTATAAGATTAAAAGAGACGTCGGGAGGAAGTGGAAGAGCCCTTTGACTTCGAGATTAACCGTTATTTATAGGGTCATTTCTGATCGTTCTTATATAGGCAATCAGCGATCATTCGAGTATGGTAATTTACAATTAACTAAGATCTTGTCCTCCCTTAATTCAAACCTATTCACTAAAACGTGACGTATTTTTATACGGCTTTTCAAATTAGACGACATTGATAATAAACAGTAATTAAGAGAATCAATAACAAATTTTTTCCCTGGGTATAGACTGTTTAGTAAAAAATCGCAGCTAGCCATGAGAATGAAAGTGTGGCGGAAAGTGTACACCACTTGATTGATTATTTAAATTTTTGTTACTCTGATTGAAAAAGGGTTGCCAACTGTCTTTTATTATAAAAACCAGTTTTGTAATTTTTTAAACTGTCCTAAACTTTTAAGATGTTCTTAAAAACAACTTTAAAAAATTAAAAATTACGTTTGGCGACTTTATTATGCAAAATTTAATTCTTTATAACTTTGTTGTTTCACCAATTTTTAATTTTTTTTAAATATGTTGTTTTAATTTCTAATATTTTGTTACTTTACAGTTATTATAGGTTTTCTATACAAAAAAGTCAAAAAAACTTCTAGATTTATTTAAATTTAATGGAAGCATTCTTTCTTGAAGTTAGATAATTCTTTTATAAATTTATAGATTTCTAACTAACAATCTACTAAATTTGTTTAAATTAATATACCTTCTATATTCTGAGATACGTTTTCTAAATTTATTTTATTTATTTATGTGCTTAAATCATCTAAAACTTAGAAGCAATATTTACTCGAAATTCTAGATTTAGAATCTATATAAATTTTTCCAAATTCTTGATGTAATAAATTTATAGTTTCTAGTTTTTTAAAGTTCAATAACTTGTTATCACTAATAGATGTTTTAGAAAAAAAAAAGTTAAAAATTTTGATCTATTTGAGGTAATAGATACAACAGTTTCTTCGTATTTTTTTCTAGATTTTACAAATATTTTAAATTATTTTGTATTTTAACAGACATTTTCTAAATTTATCTATATTTTCTACATTTATTATTTTTTTACATTCTTATGTTCTCCATTCAAATACAGAGATGATCAGTAGTTACATTTCTTAGATTTTTTAAATCAAATTAGTTTTTTAGATATTTCGGATTCTAGTTTTTTAAATTTCTAATTCTAAATGTGGAGTTCTGATACATCTAAAAATATACCAGTTTTTCTGTGTTTTTATTTCTTTCCTAGATTGTACAGAATGACATTTTATAATTTTTTTAGATTTCTAGATATTTTCACTTTCTAGACTTTTGTGATTTCTCACTGACTTTTTCTAAATTTTTAAAATTTAATAGCATTTCTAGACATATTTAGATTTTCCACCTGTTTTAATTTTCTAGATTTTCAAATTTCTGTTTGGAAAATTAAATGGAAATTAGCTCTTGATAAAGGAAATACTTGGTTCTAAAACTATTTTAGATTTTTGCTATTGTGAGTTGAGGAAGTTAATATAGCTTTATTTCTCCAAATTTTTATTTGTTCATTTTATTATTTCAAGCATCTTATAACCTATCTATATTTTTAAAATTTTTGTTGCATATTTTTTTGTCTAGTACTCGTTTTTTACACTATTCTAAAATTATTTTTTTGTCTTATTTTTTGCTTGTTTTTTTTCTAAACGTTCTATTTTAAACTTTTTTAAAATTGTTTTTTTCTTTTTTTTTCTATTTATTTTATTTCTAGTTTTTAAATTTTTCTAAAAACCATCTTTATTGTTTTTTAGCATATCTTATTACTCTTTTGTTTATTTAACTAATTTTTTTAACTTTTTTATAAGTTCTTCTTCTCCTAGTTTTCATTTGTTTTTAAAGATAATTTTTTGTTCTTCTTTTTTCTACAATCGCCGTGTCCTTTTCAGTATTTTTTAATTATTATTAGTGTTTCTATAATTTATTTCTGTTTATTTTGTTTACATCATAATTCTATTTTATAATGTTTTAGAAACTCATTTTGTTTTTTAAACAGATGAAACTAGAGCAAAATAGAATGAGACTAGAGTAGAATAAAATCAAAATAAAATAAAACTAGAATAAAATAAAGCAAGAGTAGAATAAAACTAAAGTAGAATGCAACTAGAATAGAATAAAACTAGAATAAAATGAGACTAGAGCAGAATAAGTCTAAAACAGAATGAGATTAAAATAGAATAAAATCAGAATAGAATGAGACTAGAAGAAAATGCAATTAGAACAGAATGAGACTAAAGCAGATTAAAACTAGAATAGAACAAAACTTAAGCAGAATGCAACTAAAATAGAGTAAGACTAAAACACAATAAGACTAGAGTAATATAAAACTAGAATATGAGAAAACTAGAATAGAATAAGATTAGGATAGAATGAAACTACCTATCTTTAATTTTATCGTTTTTTCTCAAATTTTACTTTTTTTAGACTTTCATTTTCTGTTCTATACAATCTTTTTTTTATACTTTAGAACACTTTTGTGTTTTTTTTTTCTATTCTTACGTCTTTTACCATCTTCCTAAACTCTATTTTATTTTTCTTCTCCCATCAATTATATTTTACAAAATTATTAGTTTTATCTAAACAAACGTTCTTTAAGCTTTTTTACAATCGTTTTTTTTTATTTAAAAAAATTTTTTTTGTCCACACTTATTTCGACTCCAAAAATATTATCGTGGCAATTTTTTTGTTCTTTTTTTTTCTAGAATTGCCGTGTGTTTTTTTAGTTCTTTTTAATTATCTTTAATAATTCTATAATTTATTTTTGTTTATTTTGTTTACATCATCATTCTTTTTTACGATGTTTTAAAAACTTGTTTTGTTTTTTAAACAGAATGAGCCTAAAATAAAATAAGACTAGAACAGAATGAAACTAGAGCAGAATAGAACTAGAATAGAATGAAGCAAGAATAGAAAAAACTAAAGTAAAATAAAAATAAAATAACACTATAATAGAAATTAGAAAAAAATTAGACCAAAATGAAATGAGACTAGAGCAGAATAAAACTAGAATAAAATGAAGCATGAATAGAATAAAACTAAAGTAGAATGCAACTAGAATACATTAAAACAAGAACAGAATAAGAGTAAAATGCAACTAGAATAAAATAAAATTAAAATAGAATGAAATTAGAATAGAATGAGACTAGAGCAGAATAAATCTAGATTAGAATAAAACTAGAATAGAATAAGATCAGAGTAGAATAAGACTAGAAGAGAATGAGACTAGAGCAGAATGAAACTAGTATAGAATAAAACAAGAATTGTATAAAACTAAAGCAGAATGCAATTAGAATAGAGTAAGACTAAAACAGACTAAAAGTGGAGTAAAATAAAGCTAGAATAAAATATGACTAAAATTGAATGAGACTAGAATAGAATAAGATCAGAATAGAATGAAACTACTATAAAATAAAGCAAAATTAAAATAAAACTAAAATAGAGTAAGACTAAAATATAATAAGACTTGAGTGAAATAAAACTAAAATAAATTAAGCCTAGAACACAATAAGACTAAGATGGAATAGGACCATCTATCTCTAACCCAATTCATCGTTTTTTTCTAAATTTTAGTTTTTTTAGACTTTTATTTTTTACGCAAATCCTTTCTTGCACTTTTCACAGAGTCTATTTTCTATTTGTTTTAAAATGGTTTTAATTGAAATGTTTATATATTTCACCGCTTTCTCAAGTTGGCAACACAATGTTTAAAAAAATTGATTTTAATTTTTGACAGATATATAAATAAAATTAGCGAGTTATAAAACAATTGTTTTTTAATTTTAAAGCTCTGTCGAGTTTTTTTTAAATAAACTCTCGATATTAGGTACAGACAAGACATGTATAAATACACCTCCTTAGAGAGTGTATTAAATCAAAACCATATGGTTCCAAAGTACTCTACCATAAATTTAGACATTATAATGAGAATTTATGAGGATATTAAGCAGTTTTTTCCGAATACAATTGTTAAACTAAAATAATAAAAGCAACAAATCTTGTCATCATATCCAAGATGGATTTCAGTAAGTATGTAAAACAATCTAGTCGGCCATGAATAAATACAATCCCAACCCAACTAGTTCTCAATATGTCCGAGAATGTTTCGAGATAAATATCGAGGTGAAAATAGCAAAATTGTAATTTTATTCAATTTGTTTTGAGGTAGAAAAAGAAGCCGGTCCTGTAGTCGGTAGCCCGTAAAAATGATAAAATCATCGTGTTAAAAACAAACTATAAAATCCTTTAAAGAGCCAAAACATATAAAATTAAGATTTGATTGGATGTTTAATTCAATCGAAAACGTTATACCATCATCAGTCCAACAGAGAAATTTCAAGAAATCATAATAATAAAAGTCGGAAAATTATGGCCGTGTTAATAGTTTAGGCATGATAAAACTTTTAAGACATTGATTCGACAACATTCTTTCGGTTTATACAACCGCCTTTTAACGCGCGAGCGAGCGGTTAACTTCTGATTTTATCTTTATCTGGGTGAGGACTGAAAAAAAATTTTTCGACAAGACTGTAAATTCATTCACTGATAGATGGCAAATTTTTGAGGGATTTTGGAGAGATTTTTGAGGAATTCCACCAGACGGCGTGGCGAGACGAGGTCATAACCGATCGAAAATAAACCGCAAAGGTGGAGGCGGACGGCGAAAATACTTAATTTGCCAATTGACAAGTATTTCAAGATATGCCTAGTACAGTTTTTTAATATATCCACATTATGCAACCCAAATTTATGTTAAATATATACAAATCCTCAAGAATTACTGAAATTACTGATTCCAATCAGGATAATTATCACACAATTTCGATTGTTTTATTTTGACTAATTTAGACAAAATTAGTAAAACTGAAATAAAATGAAACTAAACTAGAATAGAATAAAACTAGAAAAGAATGAAACTATAATAGAAAAAAGCTAAAGTAAAATGAAACTACAAGTACAACAAAGTGAAACTACTATATAATAAAACTAGAATAGAATAGAACTAAAAGAGAATAAAACTAGAATAAAACGAAACCAGAACAAAATAAAACTATTATATAATGAAACTAGAACAGAATGAGACTAGAATAGAAAGAAACTAAAGTAGAATGAAACTTCAAGTAAAACAGAATAAAATAAAATTAGAATCAAATAAGACTAGAACAGAATAAGACTAAAATATAATGGGACTAGAATAAGATGAGATTAGAGCAAATTAAAACTAGAGCAGACTGAGACTAAAATAGAATAAAACTAGAGCAGAATGAGAATAGAGTAAAATAAGATTTGAAAAGAATAAGATTACAGCAGAATGAGACGAGAATAGACTATATAGAATAAAACTAAAATAGAACAAAACTAGAATAAAACTAGAGCAAAATGAAACTACTACATAACAATACCAGAACAGAATAAGACTAGAGCAGAATAAAACTAGAATATAATAAAAATAAAGTAGAATAAGACTTGAATAAAATAAAATTAGAATAGAATAAAGTCTAGAATAGAATAAAACTAGTAGAGAATAAAACTAGAATAAAATAAAACAAGAGTAAAATAAAATTAAAATAAAGTAAAACTAGAATATAGTTAAACTAGAGCAAAATGAGACCAAAATAGAAAAAAAAAAGAACTGAATAAGACTAGAGTAGAGTGAAACTAGAGCAGATTAAAACTACAGCAGACTGAGACTACAATACAATAAAACTAGAATAACATGAAACTAAAATAGAATAAAACTAGAATATAATGAGAGTAAAATAAGATTTTAATAAAATAAAAGTAGAACAGAATAAGACTAGAATAAAATGCAACTAGAATAAAATAGTACTAAAATAAAATGAAACTAGACCATAATAAGACTAGAAAAGAATGAAACTATAATAGAAAAAAGTTAAAGTAGCATGAAATTACAAGTACAACAAAATGAAACTACTATATAATAAAACTAGAATATAATAGAAATAGAATAGAAAGAAACTAGAGCAGAATGAGATCAGAACTGAATAATACTAGAACGGAAAGAAACTAAAAAAGAATAAAACTAAAATTAAAAGAAACTAGAGCAAAATGAAACTACAATGGAATAAGACTGAAATAGAAAGAAACTAAAATAGAATAAAATTAGGACAAAATAAAACTAAAAAAAAATAAAACTATAATAGAAAAAAACTAAAGTAAAATGAAGTAAAGATGAATAAAGAACAGAATGAAACTAAATGAAAATAAAACTAGAATAAAACAAAACTAAAGCAAAATAAAACTATTATATAATGAAACTTGAACACAATGAGACTAGAATAGAAAGAAACTAAAGTAGAATAAAACTTCAAGTAAAACAGAATAAAACCAGATTAAAATAAAATTAGAATCGTATAAGACTAGAACAATAAGACTAAAATATAATGAAAGTAAAATAGAATAAAATTGGAGAAGAATGGAACTAGAATAAAATAAGACCGGAAATAAATAAAACTAGAATAGAACGAGACTAGAGCAAAATGAAACTAAACGTTATATAGCTATAAACTATATAATAAAACTAAAACAGAATGGAACTAGATTAAGATAAGATTAGAGCAAATTGAAACTAGAGCAGACTGAGACTAGAATAGAATAAAACTAGAGCAGAATGAGAATAGAGTAAAATAAGTTTTGAAAAGAATAAGATTACAGCAGAATGAGACGAGAATAGACTATATAGAATAAGACTAAAATAAAACAAAACTAGAATAAAACTAGAGCAGAATAAAACTAGAATATAATAAAAATAAAGTAGAATAAGACTTGAATAAAATAAAATTAAAATAGAATAAAGACTAAAATAGAATAAAACTAGAATAAAATAAAACAAGAGTAAAATAAAACTAAAATAAAGTAAAACTAGAATATAGTTAAACTAGAGCAAAATAAGACTAAAATAAAATAAAACTATACTAAAACAAAACTTGACTAAGATAAATAAAACTGGAGCAAAATGAAACCAGAAAAAAAAAGAAATGAATAAGATTAGAGTAGAGTGAAACTAGAGCAGATTAAAACTACAGCAGACTGAGACTAGAATACAATAAAACTAGAATAACATGAAACTAAAATAGAATAAGACTAGATTATAATGAAAATAGAGTAAAATAAGAGTTTAATAAAATTTAAGTAAAACAGAATAAGACTAGAATAAAATGCAACTAGAATAAAATAGTACTAAAATAAAACGAAACTAGAGCAAAATAAAATTACTATATAATAAGACATAAGACTAGAACAAAATAAGGCTAAAATAGAGTGAAACTACAGCAGACTGAGACTAAAATACAATAAAACTAGAATTAAATGAGATTAAAATTAAACAAGACTAGAATATAATGAGAATAGAGTAGAATAAGATTAAAATATAATAAAACTAAAAGAAAATAAAACTAGAATAGAATGAGACTAAAACAGAATTTGACTAAAATAAAATAGAGCAAAATGAGACTATAATAGAATAAAACTAAAACAAAATAAAATTAAAATAAAACGAGATTAAAATAGAATGAGACTAGAATTAAACAATTAAAAAAAAATTTGAAAAACGGCGATTAAAAAAAAGAGCGTTAAAAATGTTTTAGAAAAACAAAAAGCGATTCTACAAATGCTTGACAAACAATTTTAAAAAAACAAAAAAGTACTTATACAAAAAGTATAAATAAATTAATAAATAAATTTATAAAAAACTTACAATTCTGTAAACAAAAAGAAAGAAAATAAATGTTTTAGATAACTTTCGAAAAAACCAGCAAAAAAAACATTTTTTCAAAAAATTTGACACTTTGTAAGAAGTTTTTTAGAAAGTCGTACAAGAAGTAAAAAAAATAAGATTTTAAAAATTTTAAAAAAATTTAAGAGAAATATCGATAAAATAAAAATAAAAATTAAGGAACAACTGAACAAAAACTTAATCAATTTGGGACAAAAAGCAAAAATAACGACAAAAAGGTTAAGATAGAAACTAAAATTAAGAAACTAGAAGTAAGACAAATTGCTAGAATAACGTATCGCTGTATAATCAGTGCAAAAACATGACAAATCAGTTAATAAGAACTTAACAACCGATTAAAAAATGAGCGATTTGTCGGAAGCGACGTTATTTAATTGGCAATCATAGTTACTAGTGTAAATATCAAGATATTTATTTATCAAATTATTGTTGTGTGTATTCGTGTATAAAGTAAAAATAAATTTTTTGTTGCTATTTTAACTATTCAATTTAATTCAAAAAGCCTGGATTTTTTTACGTTAACTGTTTTAAAACGTTTATATAGAACGTAATAATCTCGTTATGATTTTAATCAAAATTGATACAAATGTGCTAAATAGTAGATTTAATATAAAATATAAAACAATTTTTATAAAACTAACAAATCAATATACATAAATTTAACCTAAAAATTACTCTTTGGCTATAATTGAACGTCAGTATTTAAACTAAAAAAATAAATTTAACTAGTAAACTGTCCTGCGATAATTTCCGGGGGTGGTTTGACATTCCCTGCGGAAACCTCAAGTAACCCCTTAAATCAGCTATCCAAGTGGGCAAATAAAAACTAAAGAAAGAATGCCCTTTTATCCCCTAAACTCGGTCCATTTTATTCGCCCTATCTGTCACTATCGTTGTTTGGGAATATTTATCGTCCGAGAAAGTGGAGACGTCTGTTTTGCGGATGCTCTGTCGATTTCGAACCCTTTTTTCAGTGATTTATTTCAGAAAGAAATCTCGTTTACAAGAAAGAATTTATTCCTGTTAGGGTAATATACCTGTCAATGACAATATCAATTTGAATTAACTGGGAGATACTATAGATATAGATGCCGTCATGTGTTATTGCACAATTACATCTCCAATTGCATGAATTGATTTATAACTTTGCGCCAACACGGCTTGATAGCATAATACATTGTTATTGATATGTGCCAATGTATGTTCGCAGATGGCCATTAACGGAATTAAGGTATTTGCATGATACAATAGAGGGTAGATATTGATACAGAACTAATTTCAGACAATATTCAAATCTATTACCAATACAACAATATTAAAAAATTGGGTAAACCTGTGCGGTAAACTCACAAAATTTTCTACACTACATTTCTATTTTTATTACAATTTCTTAAGTCATTTTTATTATTTCTGAAAATTTCTACAAAAGTTTTAAGCAATATTTAATGTATTTAGTATACTATTTAAAAATGGAAAGTTAACCTCACCTTCTTATTCTTTTCTAGTATTATTTTCTTGAAATCTTATTTTATTCTAGTCTAATTTTATTCTAATTTTATTTTATTTTAATCTCATTTTATTTTTGTTTTATTTTACTTTATTATTTCTTTTCTATGTTTAATTATATTCTAGTCGCATTCTATTTTAGTGTTATTCTATTTCAGTATCATTTTATTCCAGCCTCACTTTATTTTAGTTTCGTTCTATTCTAGTCTTATTCTATTTTAGTATTATTCTATTCTAGTCTTATTTTATTCTAGTTTTCTTTTATTCTTAGTTAGTCAGATTAGTTAGTCATTTTAGAGAGTTAAATAAGCTAAATGTTTTTTTATTAAATTAATAAAAATAACATTGTTTTTGAAAGCGGAAAAATAACATCGGTATTTTATTTCAAGAGCTGAAAGCTACATTTTACTCATTTTAGAAGTCACAAACAATACTTTACTTATTTTTTAAACCGAAATCATTTTTTTTATTAATTTTTGATACAATATAGACAAGAGTGATATTTAATTTCAATTTAATATCTATTTAATAAATAATTTAATAATCCCATCTTAATCTAGTTCCATTCTGCTCTAGTTTTACTCTATTCTAGTAGCAGTTTGTTATGGTTTCATTCTATTCTAGTTTAATTCTATTCTAATCTTATTCTATTTTAGTCTCATTTCATTCTTATCGTTTCATTCTTTCATTCTTTCTTTCATTCTTTCTCATTTCTAGTATCGTTTTATTCTATTTTTATTTTATTTTATTCTAGTCTTTTTCTTTTAGTATTATTTTCTTTAGTTATATTTTATTTTAGTCTCGTTCTATTATAGTCTTATTCTATTTTAGGTTTATTTCATTCTAGTTTTGTTTTATTCTAGTCTTATTCTAGTCTTGTTTCCTTTTATTTTAGTTTTATTTTATTCTAGTTTTATTTTATTTTAGTTTTATTTCATTTTTGTCTTATTATATTTTATTTTTATTTTATTCTAGTTTCATTCTTCTCTAGTTTCGTTATATTTTAGTATCATTCTTTTCTAGTCTCATTCTATTCTAATTTAATTTTATTCTAGTTTTATTTTAATTTTATTCTAGTTTCGTTTCATTATAGTTTTACTTTATTCTAGTTTTATTCTATTTTAATTTTATTTTATTTTAGTTTTATCCTATTTTAGTTTTATCTTTATTTTTTCTAGTTTTAATTTATTCTAGTTTTATTTTAATCTAGTTTCATTCTAATTCTAGTTTAATTGTTTTCTAATCTCATTCTATTTGAGTCTTATTTTATTCTAGTTTCATGTTGTTTAAGTATTATTCTATTCTAGTTTTATTCTACTTTAGTTTCGTTCTGTTTTAGTCTTATTTTATTTTAGTTTTATTCAAGTTTTGTCTCATCCTATTTCAATCTCATTTTGTTCTAGTTATTTTATTCTAGTCTCAGTCTATTCTAGTTTTATTTTATTCTACTCTAGTTTATGTTATTTAGTTTTATTTTATTCTAGTCTCTCTCATTTTATTTTAATTTTATTTTAGTCTAGTCTTATTCTATTTTAATATTATTCTCTTTAGTCTTCTTTTATTCTAGTTTTAATTTATTCTAGTTATATTCTATTCTAGTCTCGTTCTATTCAATCTCATTTTATTCCAGTCTTATTTTATTTAAGTGTAATTTTATTCTATTTTAGTTTATTCTATTCTAGTCTTATTCTATTTTAGTTTCATTTTATTCTAGTTTTATTCTAGTCTTGTCTCATTTTATTTTTATTTTATTTTATTTTATTTTTATTTTATTCTAGTCTTATTAAAAAAAATAAACAATAAAATAATCTTATCTTAAACTAGTTCTATTCTGCTTTAGTTTTATTCTATTCCAGTGTCATACTATTCTAGTCTTAATCTTCTAGTCTTAGTTTATTATAGCCTCATTCTATTCTAGTTTAATTTTATTCTAATCTTATTCTATTTTAGTCTCATTTTATTCTAGTTTACTTTTATTTTTGTCTTATTTTATTCTATTTTTATTTTTCTAGTTTTACTTTATTCTAGTCTCATTCTATTCTAGTTTTATTCTACTCTAGTTTCGTTCTGTTTTAGTCTTATTTTATTTCAGTTTTATTTTTGTTTTATTCTAGTCTTGTCTCCTCCTGTTTCAGTCTTATTTTATTCTAGTTATTCTATTCTAGTCTCATTCTATTCTAGTTTTATTTTATTCTAGTTTTATTCTTTTCTAGTTTTGTTATATTTTATTCTAGTTTTATTTTATTTTAGTATTATTTTATCTTAGTTTTATCTTAATCTAGTTCTATTCTGCTGTAGTCTTATTCTATTCTAGTGTCATACTATTCTAGTCTTAGTTTATTATAGTTTTATTCTATTCTAGTTTTACTTTATTTTTGTCTCGTTTTATTTTATTTTTGCTTTATTCTAGTTTTATTTTATTCTAGTCTTATTATAGTCTAGTCTCATTCTATTTTAGTATTATTTTATTCTAGTTTTCGGAAAATCGAATATGACAACAACAAAATCAATTAAAATTAGTAAAGCCGCTTTATGATTAAGTCCATGTTATGTAATTTTGTTGCTGGTAGTAGTCACGTGATGCTTACAATTAGCTAACTATTCTATTCTAGTCTTAGTGTTTCAATTAATGATTATTGAAACGGCTACTGTTTGAGAAAAAAAATCAATCGGGGGGCGACTAACCACCCCCAGCCGCCTCCCGTCAAATTTGAATTAATCTCCTGTGATATTGTAACCCGAGACAAGCTTAGAATATTATCTGAGCGATGGCCTGCATTCAGCATAATACATGACTTATGACAGCGACATCTGCCGGGTGAACTGATGTCCGGTGTGTGCTGCAATTACTCAATTAGTATGGAAAAATGATTTTCAGACATTGAGGGCGATACGCGTCGTTTGTTTAACCCGAAACGACAATCGCTAATATACATGTCAATAGGTGGATGACAGGCGATACGGTCATGTGACGTATAGTGATGCAGTGCCGCCAACTGTCTACAATTAGCCAGAGCCATTAACATAGTTCGCATATGCAGATTGCGATGCATATGTCACACCAATCGAGTACAGTCAATGCTATAAACCATGACATAATTAACACAAACATTAAATTTTTTTTTGTTAAGTTTGTACTGTTAAATTTAATAAAAAATGATTTTGCTCAGCTTATAAAACTAGTAAAATTGGGCTCTCAGCATAAAAATTAGTAAAACCTAGTCTACATCTTTCAAACTAGAAGAGTAATGTCATCTCTGTTTTTATTTATTTCTAAATTGTTTAAAAAAATATTTCAGCTATCTAGAGTTGACAAAATATTTAGAAAAAACATCGTCTTTGGTTCTAGAAATAAATAAAGTATCACACTCAGTCTCTAAAACTAGTAAATCTTACTTTAAGAATAAAATAGAACAAGACTAGAATAAAATGAGACTAAAATAGAACGAAACTAGAGAAGAATAAAACTAAAATAAATTAAAAGTAGAATAGAATGAGACTAGAATAGAATAATACTAAAATAGAATAAGACTAGAGTAAAATAAGATTAAAATAAAATAAAACTAAAATAGAATAAAACTAGAATTTAGAATGAGACTAGAATGAAACAAAACTAATATAGAATGAGACAAAACTAGAATAAGACTAGAATAGAATAAGATTAGCAGGGAAGGAAATTAAAATAAAATTAGACTAGAGTAGAATAAAACTAGAATAAAATGAGACTAAAATAGGATTAAACTAGAATAAAATAAGAACTAGAATAGAACGAGATTAAGGTAGAATAAAACTAGAACAAAATGAAACTAAAATAAAACAAAACTAAATTAAAATAAAACTAGAATAAAATAAAACTAAATTAAAATGAGAATAGAATGATACTAAAACAAAATAAGACTAGAATTAAATGAGATTAAAATATAACGAAACTAGAATAAAATAAATCTAGAAAAATAAAAATATAATAAAATAAGACAAAAATAAAAGTAAACTAGAATAAAATGAGACTAAAATATGAGAATAGAATAGAATAGAATGAGACTATAATAAACTGAGACTAGAAGAGTAAGACTAGAATAGTATGACACTGGAATAGAATAAAACTAGAGCAGACTAGAACTAGATTAAGATAAGATTATTTTATTGTTTATTTTTTCTTAATAAGACTAGAATTAAATGAAATTAAAATAGAATAAAACTAAAATAAAATAAAACTATAATAAAATAAGACTAAAATAGAATGAAACTAGAATAAAACAAAACTAGAATAAAATAAACCTAAAATAGAATAAGACTATAATAGAACGAGACTAAAATAAGATATAACTAAAGAAAATAATACTAAATGAATAAGACTAGAATAAAATAAAATAAAATAAAAATAGAATAAAATTAGAATAAAACGAAACTAGAATAAAATAAGACCAAAATAAAATAAGACAAGACTAGAAAAATACTAAAATAAAATGAGACTAAAATAGAATAAAACAAAACTAGAATAACACTAAAATAAAATAAGACTGAAGTAAAACGAAACTAGAGTAGAATGAAACTAGAATAAAATAAAACTAGAATAGAATGAGACTGCAATAGAATAAAACTAGAAATGAATAAAACTAGAATAAAGTAAAACAAATATATAATGAGACAAAACTAGAATAAGACTAAAATAGAATAAGATTAAAATAAAATAAGACAAGACTAAGAATAACACTAAAATAAAACAAGACTGAAGTAGAACGAGACTAGAGTAGAATAAAACTTGTATAAAATAAAACTAGAATAAAATGAGACTAAAATATAATAAAACTAAAAAAAACTAAAATAGAATAAAAAAGTCTAGAATAAGACTATAATAAAATAAGACTGAAATAGAACAAGACTATTAAAGTAAAATAAAACTAGAATAAGACGAAACTAGAATAGAATAAGACTAGAATAAGGTGAAACCAAAATAGAATAAAACAAAACTAGAATAAGACTAGTATAGAATAGAACTAGAATAAAATTAAATTAAAATAGAACAAGAGAAAACTGGAATAAGTCTAAAATAACATAAGATTAAAATAAAATAAGACATGACTAGAAAAATACTAGAATAAAATAAGACTAAAATAGAATAAAACAAGACTAGAATAACACTAAAATAAAATAAGACTGAAGTAGAAGGAAACTAGAGTAAAATAAAACTAGAATAGAATAAGACTAAAATAGAACAAGGCTACTAGAGTAAAATGAAACTACAATAAGACGAAACTAGAATTAAATAATACCAAAATAGAATAAGACTAGAATAAAATGAAACTAAATTAAAATAAGACTAGAATATAATAAAACTAGAATAGAATAATACTAGAATAAAGTAAAACCAAAACAAAATAAAACAAAACTAGAATAAGACTAAAATAAAATAAGATTAAAATAAAATAAGACAAGACTAGAAGAATAACCGAATAAAATGAGACTAGAAATAGAATAAAACAAGATTAGAATAACACTAAACTAATATAAGACTGAAGTAGAACGAGACTAGAGTAGAATAAAACTAGAATAAAATGAAACTAGAATAGAATGAGACTAAAATAGAATAAAAGTAGAAAAGAATAAGACTAGAATAAAGTGCAACTAATATATAATGAAACAAAACTAGAATTAGACTTGTATAGAATAAGACTAGAATACAATGAAATTAAAATAGAATAAGACAAAACTGGCATAAGACTAATATAAAGTGAGACAAGACTAGAATAAAATGAAATTAAAATAGAATAAAACAAGGATAGAATAACACTAAAATAAATAAGAATAAAATAGAACAAGACTACTAAAGTAAAATAAAACTACAATAAGACGAAACTAGAATAAAATAATACCAAAATAAAATAAGACTAGAATAGAATAAGACTAGAATAAGGTAAAACCAAAATAAAATAAAACAAAACTAGAATAAGATTAGTATAGAATAAGAATAAAATGAGATTAAAATAGAATAAAATAAAACTAGAATAAGATTAAAATAAAATAAGACAAGACTAGAATAACACTAAAATAAGACTAAAGTAGAACGAGACTAGAGTAGAATGAAACTAGAATAAAATAAAACTAGAATAGAATGAGATTACAATAGAATAAAAATAATAAAGTGAAACTAATGTATAATGAGACAAAACTAGAATAAGACTAAAATAGAATAGAGCTAGAATAAATTTAGAATTAGGAATCTAAATTTAGAAAATAAAATTAGATTTAATATAGAAATTTAGTCTCCGGTTTCGAAAATTAGTAAAACTTTATCTCCACTTTTCAAACTTGTTGAAGCGCTAACAAATGAAACTAAAATAGAATAAGACTAGAATAGAATAAGATTAAAATGGAAGAAAACTAGAATAAAATGAAATAATAAAATAATACTAAAATAGAACGAGATTAAGGTAGAATAAAACTAGAATAAAATAAAATTAAAACAAAATGATTTTAAAATAGAATAAGACTAGAACAAAATTAGACTAAAGTAAAATAAAACAAGGCTAGAATAAAATGAGACTAAAATAGAATAAAACAAGACTAGAATAACACTAAAATAAAATAAGACTAAAATAGAACAAGACTACTAGAGTAAAATAAAACTAAAATAAGACGAAACTAGGTTAATATAATACCAAAATAGAATAAGACTAGAATATAATAAAACTAGAATAGAATAAGATTAGAATAAGGTGAAATTAAAATAGAATAAAACAAAACTAAAATAAGACTAGTATAGAATAAGAATAAAATAAAATGAGATTAAAATAAAATAAGACAAGACTAAAAAAATAACCGAATAAAATAAGACTAAAATAAAATAAAACAATACTAGAATAACACTAAAATAAAATAAAACTAAATTAGAACGAAACTTAAAACTAGCAAAGGTTTTGACTTCCAATTTTTTATAAAATTAAGATTCTGACTTTTAAAATAAAATAGAGACAACATCGTAAGTAGCTTTTGTTTTTGTTTATTTAAAATTTAATATAGAAATTTAGTCTCCGGTTTTGAAAATTAGTAAAACTTTATCTCAACTTTTCCAACTTGTTAAAGTGATAACAAATGAAACTAGACTAGAATTAGACTAGAATAGAATAAAAGTGGAATAAAACGAAACTAGAATAGAATGATACTAAAATAAAATTAGATTAAGATAAATAGAAGACAAGATTAGAATAAGACTAGAATAAAATAATACTAAAATGTATATAAGACAAGACTAGAACAAGACTAGTATAAAATAAGACTAAAATAGAATGAAACTCAAATAAAATAAAACTTGAGTAAAACGAGACTAAAATAAAATGAAACAAAAATAGAATAAGAGTAGAATAAAGGAAGATTAAAATAAGAACATAATAGACTATAAAACTAAAATAAAAAAAGCTATAACGTAATGAGACTAGAAAAGAACGAAATGAGAATAGAATATGACTAAAGCAGAGTAATACTACAATAGAATAAAACTAGAATAGAATAGGATTAGAATAACATAAGACTAAAGTAAAATAGAGACAAAAATAGAATAAAATAAGATTGGTTAGCATAAAACTAGAATAAAATAAAACTAAAATTAATTAAAATTAAATAAAATTAAAAAAAAAATTAAAATAGCTTAAACATGGTTTTATTTATTTTTATTTTATTTTAAAATTAATGAAAATAATTTATTCTTAGTAAAATTAGTAAATTACGTTTTAGATAATTAATTTATAAATTTTTGAATGCATGCTATTGCTCAGATAATATTTTATGTTTGTTTTAACTTACAATATTACAGGAGATTAGTTCAAATTTAACGGGCGGCGACTGGGGATGGCAAACCGCCCCCGATCGATTTTTTTTTCCTCAAACAATAGCCACTAGAACAATCATTAATTGAAACTAACCCTTCGAGCTGAAAGCTCGAAACATATCAAAGTCCTTAATTCAATTGAGGACGGCAACAATTGCCGCCGTCCAAATAATAAATCGTTGAGAAAATTTGAATGGACGGACGTTGCGGTCCGAGAAACAACAAAGAATGTTTGATTTTGAGAGAAAAGATTTTTAAATGTTTTTGTGGACAGAGAGTACCTTAGTGTTTTAGATGAGGGGGAATATATTTGAATCCGGGTAAGACCACAGCTCCGGAGGTATTTCCGTCCGGAAACTAGCTAAATGCTCTTGAATCCGGATGTGTCGGCCGCCGGAATAAATACACATATATTCGTAACTCAGAGACGAGAAACAACAATCAACCAAAAAGGCTAATTTACGAGGTTTTATATACAGAATGGTCAAAAAAATGCGGCTGTAAAATGTCGCTTTTAGCTCCTAAAGATAGAAAAATAAGTTGGCTGTAAAAAAAACTTTGCTTTGTTGCTGTCAAAAGTAAAAGTAATTTTTAATTCTATAAATTAAAACATTTTTTTTTTAATTTTCTTAGTCGGGACGAGAGTAAAATGTTGTGAATAGTACCTAATTAAGAAACAATTAATTGTAATTTAGCAATTTTAATTCGAACACATTTTTTATTTTCTGAATTACGAGATTTACATTTATAAAAATTGCAATTAAAATTTAAGTAATTTGAATCAATTACAATTAATTATTATAAATTACAATTTGTAATCTCTAAAATATATTTGTTTTTTGTAAATTTTAATTAAAAAATCATAGATTTATACTATACAAGGTGTTTCAAACTTTGTATATTACAATAAATTTAAATTGCAATAGAAATCTAAAATTTTAATTTGTTTTAATTAAAAATTGAATTACAAAATTAAAATTATGTTTGAATTACAATTGGCAATTACATAGATACATACAGTTTGTTTGTCTGGTTTTTTTTTTAAATTACAACTGATATAGTTAATCCAAATTACAACTAATTAGTCTGAATTACACTTAGTTTTTTTAAATTACATAAATTAATTTAAGTTACAATTGAAATCTGTTGAAATACAAATAAAAAAATCCGAAACAATGTTGTTAAATCTTTTGATAAATGTTGTGTGTGTGTGTGTGTGATGATAAGTGCGTTTGGTGTAATTGGGTATCGATCGTTGAGTACTGTAGTAGTTTGAGCAATTTACGATGATAGTCTTTGCTGTTAATGTTATAGAAGAGAGTGTACGTAAGAAATCGGAGGCTGAAGGCTATAACGCTAATTGGTATCGTATCGTAAACTCGCCGTATCTGTAACAAGCCCAGTTTCTCTATTGGCAAAATCGGCAATCAACTCCTGTCTATAACCCATAGCGGAAGAACCAGCCTTCAGCCTACCTCCCCATTTTACTGCCTTTTCACGATCCTTTCCGAAAGTACGGTTTAATGGACACACAACCGATAGAGCCGTTACATTTTATATGGTCTTTTCAATTAGCTTTCGCAGATTATTACTTAATCCCTCGCAATTAAACTGAAACGACACAAAAAAATATTAGCTGTTATCGAGAAGGGACCTCATCTCTTGACTCCCTGAAAACAACGTGTAATTTCACAGCCGACCGGCAAATTCTCAATAAACCGTCCACAACCGCAAACAGTTCCAATTTATTTAAGGATAGACAGGGACGTCGAACGACCGGACATTAGCCGGATAATCGGACAGTCGACCGGAAACGCTATGCCGCGCCGGACCCGAGATGCTCTATTCCATTTTACGCCCCTTCAAAATGCTGATAATTACCAACAAGGATAATATCAACATCAACGACTTTAATCAATCTTTTTCTAATTTAAGTTAATTTAAGAATCGATTAATTAAACCCTTGAAGCAATCCTCACATCTTAAATTACAATATTTTATAAAAAAAGACTCTTGAGGACAAACCAGTTGTAAGCATTGTGACTACATAACATAACATGGACATAACCACAAAGCGGTTTTGCTAATTTCAGTTAATTTTTAACAAGACCGGCTGCTAGTTTTTCTTAAATATCGTTTCTGAACTTCAAAATTAGTTAAAAACTACTAAAATTGTGTTTTTACTTTTTAAAATTGCATAAACGATGTCCTATTTATTTTTATTTTATCAATATAAAAAATATAAAAATATATTTTTTATATTTTTATAAATTTAAAGTTGATGAAACAATTTTTTCATATTTCTAAACTTTCTAAATTAGTTTAACAGTTTATATAATAATTATAAAACTTCTTTTACTTTTAATTTTTAAAATAATCTAAAATTCTGTAAAAACCCGTGTCTGTATCAACTTCTCGCCGTCTATATTTTTTTCGTTTCCGGTCCGTTTTGCTTGAGCATTCAAGAGGCGTATCTACACATGTCTCATATATCGGCTTAGTTCCTCTATACCTTTGTAAGGTAGTGTTTCGTTTGCAGTTAGTGTCCAGCGGCCGGTTCTACTTTGAATGGCTATTGTTCAGCCATGGTTCAGATACTCGAAACAATCGTCCAACTTTAGTTCTGCACTGTGCATCTGAGGCATAGATTACGCCGCCGCTGCTGGCAACTTGACCGCCAAAAATCGCCTCCATCCCCCGGTCGGTCGCCGCAAACCTCGGTTAATATGTTTAGCACCTAGAATGTTTGCATTGACGAGGGGCGGTTGGCGATACTGATAGATGTGTCTACATTGGTCATGACTGCAATTGATATTGCGGCGATTTTAAACCGCACCACGTGGACGGAAAAATTCAGAGGACAATGCGATGATAAAATCGGATTTGTCAGTGTTGACACTGGTAGAAGCTCCAAAATTAAAGAATGCTTTATCAGGGATACCATCAGAAGTGGATACCGAGAAATATTAAAGGAAATTTGAAGGGAGAAATGATACAACCAGTTTTTAGACAAATTTATTGTATTACGAGAAGTTCGAGGAAAAGGCTAGATGCTTGTCAATAAAATTATCAAAAACGAGATTTTATTTCGAATAAATTCCAAATAAATTACTAAAGATAAAAAAAAACATAAAAACAAATCTAAAACATTTAAAGACTTAAGAGTTCAAATTAAATTTAGACAATTTCAAAATAAAACTTACTTAACTTTTGTCAATAAAACAATAAAAATGTATTCTAAAAATAAATTAAATTGTAATTAACAAAATAAAAATAAATTTTAAACAGTTAAGAAAAAGATGATGTTATACTTGTACCTCTAGCATTTATTTTTTATTTCATCTACGTTTTAAAAAATTTTTTTTTTACTGAACACAATAACGACATTCTTTTCTAGTATTGGGAGCCGGAGGCGACAATTAACTAAATCCGGAGATCCGGAGAGGTAATTTTACTTATTTTAGAAGCTAGACGCAATATTTCTTATTTTTATCAATAAATTATTAAAAACAAATTCGACATAGTTCAATGATAAAAAAGTAAAAAAAAAATTAGGAAAAAAGCAGCAGAAGACAAAAAAGCTAAAAAAATTCGTAAAGCTGATAAAAAATTTTAATTTTAAAATAAAGAAACTAGAAATACATAAAAAAATAAAAACACAAACAGAAGACTAGGAAAAGTACGAGTAATCTACAAGAACATAACAACAACAAAAAAAAATATCAATTGTTAAAACTTTTAAAAACAGAAAAAATGAAAACAGCAAAACAAAAGAAAACACAACAAGTTACTAATAGTATATTAAGTATGGAGAACGGTAAGGAATGCTTACCGTTCGACATGCTTATAACGTTTTTTGCACTATTGGAGTATATTAGTATATTAAGTATGGAGAACGGTAAGGAATGCTTACCGTTCGACATGCTTATAACGTTTTTTGCGCTATTGGAGTCTCTAGAATAATAATAATAATTTATAATAAATACATTTGTGATAATCGGGAAGATTGAAACTGAAAACTTTGGGTGGCTGTTCCATGGTTGCTATGGTTTTGTTCCAAACAAGTAAAATTGTCTTTTTGATACAATCATTCCTACATAGTTCTGTTTTGTGGTTCCGTTTTCGAAGCAAATATGAGCGATAGTGATGATCTACCGGATGATTTAGAAGACGCTTGGCAAGAAGGATGTTCGGCAATAATTCCAGAAAAATCTAAAGCCCGATATGAACAGACATACAAGTTGTTTAAGGAATGGCGTAAAACAAAGAAGATTTCTGTAAATGAAAAGAGCTTGTTAGCGTATTTTGTGGTGAGAAGTGGACACTTGAAGGCCCCAGGCAGTTTATGGGCGGAGTATTCTATGCTGAAGAGTACAATTTTTCTCCATGATGCTATCGATACTTCTAAGTTTGCTACATTCATTGCTTATCTTAAGAGAAAAAATATTGGATATCGGCCTAAGAAGGCTAAAATTTTTACCAAAGAAGACATGAAAAAATTCTTGAATGAAGCACCAGACGAACAATTTTTAATTCAAAAGATATGTTGTAGATGATGAGGTGGTACATCTGAGTTCTAAGGAAACAATATATTTGCAGGTAGCAATGATATTGGGAGTAGGTATCGGGCGCTTGTAGACGAGAGGAATTGTACAATATTAAAATGAGTGACATAGAAGAACATGAAGAAATGTTTATAGTAAATATTCCAAATACAAAAACGAATATTCAGCGAACGTTCACAGTTATTAATAAAGAAAATAAAACAGTTCATTATTTGGAAATACTTCGAAAATACCTAAGAATTCGACCAAGCAACCCAACGTCAGATCATTTATTTCTGAACTATCGAAATGGCAAATGCACTAGGCAAGTCACAGGAAAAGGCACAATTGGAGGCTGGCCGTCAATAATTGCAAAGTATTTAAAGTTGCAAGCCCCTGAAGGTTTTACTGGACACTCGTTTCGACGCACATCGGCTACACCTTTGGCGAATAACGGAGTTGATGTGTTGGGACTAAAAAGACATGGTGGGTGGCGTTCATCAACGGTGGCCGAGAGTTACGTGAAAGATTCCCTCCAAAACAAAATTGAATTTGCTCATAAAATTTTACACAGCGATGTTGGTGGACTATTACAACAACCTGGGACTTCTACGTCGGAAAGTTTGTCTATTAACACTAGAAACTCAAATGCGAGTGGTATTACTACTATTAATTATAATAATTGAACATTTAATTTTAATAAATAAATCGCAAAATTGTTTTTTTTAGATTTAATTGCTTACCGTTCACTGAACGGTAAGTGAATTACTTACCGTTTTGTTACACGAAGAAACCAGTAACAGCAACCTACCGTCGTGGAAACAGCCACAGTAAACTGATAAAAACAACCAATCGCGCAAAAACAAAATAAACTTGTTTATAATAAATATGTCATAAAAACATGTACTTAGAGAACAAGAAATTGAAACGTTATAAAACACCAATTTTTAACGTAAAAATCAAACTTTTTATGAAGAAACACGAACAAACTTTTTTATATTTGGAAGTAGGAGGCGACAGCAAATTATTGCCACCAGCTCCGAAAATTTAAAAAAATATTGTTTTTACTGTCTGGAGAAATAATTTTACTAATTTTATAATCCAGAGATAATGTTTTTTATTAACTTTTAAACACATTTGATATTGCTTTTCTAGTTCTAGGAGTCGGGTGCTGTGTTTTACTAGTTTTAGAAGCTAAAAGTAGCAATTTTTACTAGCTTTTTATTTAATAAATGCAAAAACAAAGTAGAAGAAGTAGAAGTAAAAGATTTTACTAATTTTGAAACTAAACCGTAATTTTAATAATTTTAGAAGGTAGAAATAATGTTTCTTTTTTTATCAATTTTTAATTCAATGTGTTTTTATTAAAACTAAAAATATCAATTAATAAAAACACGTTTAATATTGTTTTTTTAGTTTTTAGAAGCCAGAAGCTATATATTCTGCTAAAATTAAAAGTTTGAGATATTTTTTTTCTTTTAAATTAATAAAAACAAAAGCAATAATTTTATTTTAAATTAGAGATAAGAAACGATTAATTGTTTTAAAAAATCAGAAATATTTTTATTATTTTTTTAATTTTTTTGCAAACGTAATTCGTTTTATATTTTAGAAGCAAGTTATATAGGCAAATTATATAACACAGTTTTAAATTTTAAAAAAATGTTAAATCAGGTTTCAGAAATAAACTTTGTTTCAGAAGCAAATTTAGTAGATTAGAAGCAAAGCGGCTTGTTTGACTTACAAATAAAATTATTGTTTGAGAAGCAATTTTTTTTTGTTTTAGAAGAAAGTTTTTTACCAAAATTTTTTTTGTAGTTTTGTTTTAGAAGTATTTCTCTTTTGTATTTGACAGAAGTAAATTTTTGAGAAAAAAAAGTTACCTAAAAACAAAATTTTTATTTTGTACAGAGCTAAGACAGAAAGGAGTGCTCAGCTTTTTATTATTGTGATCAACACAAAGCATGATATTTAAAAAAAGAGTAAAATATTTGTAGCAGCAATAGATCTAAAATTCTAGAAAAAAAAGCAGTAATAAAAGAGGTACATGTTAAGGCTCTGAGAGTCAGTCGTGTGGTCAATATTGGTATTGATGCTCATCAAAAATAAAAATGAACTACGAGTATATGCTCTAGTATCAATTGTAATAAAAAAAACCGAACAATAAAAACATAGTAAAGCAGTAACGATAATACTGCAAAAAACAGGAAAAAAGAAAACTACTGTCTAGAAGAAAATGGAACGAAGAAATTACAGATTTGCTAATTAAAAAACTCAAACAAAAAAAACGATACAAAATAAAAAGATGATAAGTAACTGATAATTATTTATTACTGTATTTAGTTTTTGTTATTAAAAACGTTTTACAATTGTAAAGTTGACAAAGTAGTTTAACAAATTGTGTACTAATAACAGATTAGCTTTCGTAAATTATTTTTTTTAAAAAACAAATAAGAGTAGCTTATCATTATACAAATAGCATTGAATAATCGCTTTCTATTACAAATCTTAAACTGATTTTTCTAAAAATTCAGACACAATTACTCTCTAAATCTTTTTTTGCGCGATTGGTTGTTTTTATTAGTTTACTGTGCCTGTTTCCACGACGGTAGGTTGCTGTTACTGGTTGCTACGTGTAACAAAACGGTAAGAAATTCACTTACCGTTCAGTGAACGGTAAGCAATTAAATCTAAAAAAAACAATTTTGCGCTTTATTTATTAAAATTAAATGTACAATTATTATAATTAATAGTAGTAATACCACTCGCATTTGAGTTTCTTGTGTTAATAGACAAACTTTCCGACGTAGAAGTCCCAGGTTGTTGTAATAGTCCACCAACATCGCTGTGTAAAATTTTATGAGCAAATTTAATTTTGTTTTGGAGGGAATCTTCCACGTAACTCTCGGCCACCGTTGATGAACGCCACCCACCATGTTTTTTTAGTCCCAACACATCAACTCTGTTATTCGCCAAAAGTGTAGCCGATGTGCGTCGAAACGAGTGTCCAGTAAAACCTTCAGCGGCTTGCAACTTTAAATACTTTGCAATTTTTGACGGCCAACCTCCAATTGTGCCTTTTTTGTGACTTGCCTAGTGCATTTGTCATTTCGATAGTTCAGAAATAAATGATCTGACGTTGAGTTGCTTGGTCGAATTCTTATGTATTTTCGAAGTATTTCCAAATAATGAACTGCTTCATTTTCTTTATTAATAACTGGTAACGTTCGCTGAATATTCGTTTTTGTATTTGGAATATTTACTATAAACATTTCTTCATGTTCTTCAATGTCACTCATTTTAATATTCTGCAATTCCTCTCGTCTACAAGCGCCCGATACTCCCAATATCATTGCTACCTGCAAATATATTGTTTCCTTAGAACTCAGATGTACCACCTCATCATCTACAACATACCTTTTGAATTAAAAATTGTTCGTCTGGTGCTTCATTCAAGAATTTTTCCATGTCTTCTTTAGTAAAAATTTTAGCCTTCTTAGGCCGATATCCAATATTTTTTCTCTTAAGATAAGCAATTAATGTAGCAAACTTAGAAATATCGATAGCGTCATGGAGAAAAATTGTACTCTTCAGCATAGAATACTCCGCCCATAAACTGCCTGGGGCCTTCAAGTGTCCACTTCTCACCACAAAATAATCTTCTTTGCTTTACGCCATTCCTTAAACAACTTGTATGTCTGTTCATATCGGGCTTTAGATTTCTCTGGAATTATTGCCGAACATCCTTCTTGCCAAGCGTCTTCTAAATCATCCGGTAGATCATCACTATCGCTCATATTTGCTTCGAAAACGGAACCACAAAACAGAACTATGTAGGAATGATTGTATCAAAAAGACAATTTTACTTGTTTGGAACAAAATCAAGCAACCATGGAACAGCCACCCAAAGTTTTCAGTTTCAATCTTCCCGATTATCACAAATGTATTGACATAAATTATTATTATTATTATTCTAGAAACTCCAATCGCACAAAAAACGTTATAAGCATGTCGAACGTTAAGGATTACCGTTCTCAGACAATAATTGGAGTTGTCGCTTCGCTCCTCCTCCAAACAATTGTCTTCGCACGGTAAGCATTCCTTACCGTTCTCCATACTTAATATACTATTTTTTATTAGCAGAATTTCTCTTTATATTTTATATATTTTAAAAAACTAATATAAATGTTGATTTTAATTTTAAAAGTAGTCTTTAGACCTGTTTTATACACAAGAAGAATCAAATTCTTTTCTTAAATTGTTCAAGTTTCTACAAGTTATTTTGTAATGACTGTAATGCAGTTTATATCAATCAGATAGAACGTAGGATTGTAACCAGATTAAACATGTAAGAACAATAGAAAAACACAAAAATATAGAAAATAACTAATACTTTATCTGTTTTTGTCAAATGTCAAGTTAGTGTTTCTATTAATAGTATTTTTTGAATTTTTTCAATTGTTTGAGTTTTTTGCTAGTTTCTTTTGTCGTAATAGTTTTTGATGTTTAAAACTAGATTAAAATGTTTGTCAAAGTAGTGCGTCATTGGTTTAAAACGTCAAGAAATGCCTAATGTATGAAGATTCTATCACATCGTAAAGTATCTGAGTTTGAGAGTTTTGAGAGGTTCCTATCGGAGCCATATTACCAGCTTTATGATACTTCAGGGAGGTATTACGAGACACTAGGCCCGACTTCTCGAAGATGTTTTGAATATTTAAGATCAGGAGCAAAGTGGGAATTTTTTTAAAAATTTATTACGCTCTAAAATTGACAATTTATAAGAATTGGCGGACACAATACACAAAACTATAATAAAGAAAGAATCTATTTTTTTTAATTTCGCTGATGGCTTTGAAGATTAGCGATTACTTTTCACTCGTTTCTGTAAAAAATATCGACAAAAGGCGAAATTTTCATTGTGTCGAGGGTGATTTACAAAGCGGGATTTCAGTGGAAACGCCACGTGACGTCTCGATTTCTATTGAATTCGAATGAAAAGATATACAATACGACCACGATCGTCTCGGTAGGAATCAAACAATAAAATGTAATACGATACTAAAAAGTCAAAGTGTCTTATGTTCGCCCAACTATCTCGGAAATAAATTATTTATTTAAGAAAAAAAATTTTCGAGAAAACTTACCAAACTGTTGCCAATTAAAAATAAAAATCTATACTAAAAATAGAAAACGAAAGCATTAAAGAAACAAATAATAGAATTTGACAAATGACAAAATAAAAATATATATTACTTACAGCAGTTAAGAAATCAAAATTCAAGAAAAACTTGGTGTCTTGCTTGTGTAGAATTTATTTTTTATTTTTTTTACGTTTTAAGAAGACTTTTTTTGACTGAAATCTTGTTCAACACTTTTTTGACTAAATTTTAACAATTTACTATTAGGCTAATTTCAAGTTTAGATAATACCCGTAGTATCTTTGTTTTCATGAAAATCTAAAAGAATTCGGAGTTGTGATTGGTTGTTGTCATAGAAAAGTAATAAAATTTACAATACTACCGCTAGTACCGCTAATATCTCAACTTGAAATTAGCCCATAAATTCAGAGATGTAATTTTACAAATTTAAAAGCAAGACACGACATATAATATTAACAGTAAATTGCTAAAAACAAATTCGACATAGTTGAATGATAAAAGAATAGAAAAATAGATCAGGAAAGAAGCAGCAGAAGAAAAAAACAGAGCTATAAAAGTTCGTAAAATTGATAAAGAATGTTGTTTTGAAATAAAGAAAATAAGAGAAGACGTAGAAAAAATATAAATACAAAATATAAACAAACATAAAATACAAATCATTTGCTGATTTAGACATTAGTCTTCTATTATAGGTAAATTACTTTTTTCTATCTTAAATTAATTTGATGTTTTTGAAGCTTATTTCTTCTATTTTATAAAAAATAATAAAGTATAGCAAATTATGTAACACTGTTTTAAATTTAAAAAAATTGTTAAATTAGGTTTTAGAAGCAAACTTATTGGGTTCGAAATAAAGCGGCTTATCTAACTTACAAATGAGTACTGCTCATTTAGACTCGCTTTATATTCCTCCAGTTAATCAGCAACAACAAAGCAGTGTGACTAGTCCTTCACCTCCTAAAAAAGATTTCCCTCAGATTCAATCTCCTTCAACTCCAACCTTAAAAGAAGCACCAAAACCATGGCAAAAACAACCGAAGAAGTACCACCTTGGGCCAAGAAAGAAACTCTTTCTGAACCATAAATGGTTCAGAGATTGCCTCTTCAAAATAATCAACACCCGAATGCTGTTTACGTTACTCAACCTTTAGAGTTTCAACATCCAGGACCTGCACCGAAAGTTGATGCCCAGGGAGACGTTATTATACCAGTCCAGATCGAACGGAAAATACCTGCGTCTCTTGGAACTCCCGGACTTGAACGGTACGAAAATTTGAGATTTTAATAAAAAATTTTGACAGAAATTTGAATCGTCAACAAAGCTGGAGCAATAATCCGGCTCAATCAAACGCTTTTAAAGTGATTCTGAAGATAACCCAAACTGATAGAGATGATGATGATAATTCTCCAGTTGTTGAACATAGACCTAGATATCCTCAACAGTTCCAACAGCAACATCCGAGTGAGCAAATAAAGAAGTTGAAGTTATCGGAAGGTGATAGAGAATTGATGAATAGATTTAAACAAGGTAAGTCTTCTGGTACTACAAAAATTTGTGATGAATGTGTTTTTAAAGAGGAGGAAAACCCGAGATATAGAGGGGGAGTTATCCCATCCAGAGTTTTTCGAATTCTGGACGAAAGTGGTACATATTTTTTTATTGGTGTCGAGTCTAATGCTCTCTTTCTAATGCAAAAATTGCGTACTAACTCTTCAACTCTTTGATTAGGTATAGACAATATTACTTCACTTCATAACGAAGTTGATCTTAGATATCGCGGTCTAGCAATCCCGTCTAAAGCTTTCAAACTTCTTCAATCAATGACTGACGGATCTGATCTTTCTTCTGGGGCTCCTGGTACGATGTTTAAAGCTTTTGGGAGTTTTCTGATTTCTTTGCTTAGACTAACTATTTCTTCTTTTATGAAAAGTTTTGACTTTTCAAAATTTTCAGTTTTTTGAGGACCACCTCCCGGTAATCAATCTCCTTAAGTTAGAACAATTCCAATTCAGATTGAAAGTAAGTCTAATTTTTTGAGATAGTTTTTTGGTAACTTTTTGGTTCTTAGGAGACGATCAGCCTAAAAACTACGTTCATCCAAGTAAAGAAACCGTTCCAGAACCCAAAAAATACACCGGAAGTTCAATACTAAGCAGGTCTTTTAAGATCTTACAGACAATGACTGCGCTTGATAGTTGTGGTAAGTTACTTTCAGAAATTTCTGATATTTTGGTCAAAATTTAAAAAACAAAGAGCATGGTACTCTCATTTAACTAATTTTTGGTAAAAAGAAAAAATATTTATGAGGCCTACTCCAAAATTATTTTGTTGTAGCCAATGCCAATGAAGTAAACGAAAACTACGACCCCTCCTTGTATAACCAATGGGGTTACGATTCTAATTATCCACCCCCTGTCCTTCTTTACTGGCCTGATTACTATTACAATTATTATTATCAAAAGCAGTTCTTTTGTTTTAGAAGAAAGTTTTTTAGCACAACTTCAGTTTCATCAACAAAGTTTGTGCTAAGTTTTTCTAGTAAAAAACAAGCTTCTCTACTTTATTAATTTGTCTTCTGTTTTAGAAGTTAATTTCTTCTACTAAAGACAGAATGTCTATTTATTAACAAATTTTTTGCTGTTTTAAAAGTTATTTGTCAATTTTTTTCTATAATAAATCAATTTGACGTTTTCGAAGCTTTTTTCTTCTATTTTATAAACAATAATAAGCTATAGCAAATGATATAACACTGTTTTATATAAAAAAAATTGTTAATTTAGGTTTTAAAAGTTAACTTTGTTTTAGAAGCAAATTTAATGGGTTAGAAATAAAGCGACTTATCTAACTTACAAATGAGTACTGCTCATTTAGGCTCGCTTTATATTCCTCCAGTTAATAAGCAACAACAAAGAAGTGTGACTAATCCTCCACCTCCTAAAAGAGATTTTCCTCAGATTCAATCTTCTTCAACTCCAACCTTAAAAGAAGCACCAAAACCATGGCAAAAACAACCAAAAAAGTACCACCTTGGGCTAAGAAAGAAACTCTTTCTGAACCACAAATGGTTCAGAGATTGCCTCCTCAAAATAATCAACATGCTGTTTACGTTACTCAACCTTTAGAGTTTCAACATCCAGGGCCTGCACCGAAAGTTGATGCCCAGGGAGCCATTATTACACCAGTACAGATCAAACGGAAAATACCTGCGTCTCTTGGAACTCCCGGACTTGAACGGAAAATTCGAGATTCTAATAAAATTTTTTGACAGAAATTAAAATCGCCAACAAAGCTGGAGCAATAATCCGGCTCAATCAAACGCTTTTAAAGTGATTCAGAAGATAAACCAAACTGATGGAGATGATGAAGATGATAATTCTCCAGTTGTTGAACTTAGACCTAGATATCTTTAACAGTTCCAATAGCAACATCCGAGTGAGCAAATGAGGAAGTTGAAGTTATCGGAAGGTGATAGAGAATTGATGAATAGATTTAAACAAGGTAAGTCTTCTGGTACTACAAAAATTTGTGATGAATGTGTTTTTAAAGAGGAGGAAAACCCGAGATATAGAGGGGGAGTTATCCCATCCAGAGTTTTTCGAATTCTGGACGAAAGTGGTACATATTTTTTTATTGGTGTCGAGTCTAATGCTCTCTTTCTAATGCAAAAATTGCGTACTAACTCTTCAACTCTTTGATTAGGTATAGACAATATTACTTCACTTCATAACGAAGTTGATCTTAGATATCGCGGTCTAGCAATCCCGTCTAAAGCTTTCAAACTTCTTCAATCAATGACTGACGGATCTGATCTTTCTTCTGGGGCTCCTGGTACGATGTTTAAAGCTTTTGGGAGTTTTCTGATTTCTTTGCTTAGACTAACTATTTCTTCTTTTATGAAAAGTTTTGACTTTTCAAAATTTTCAGTTTTTTGAGGACCACCTCCCGGTAATCAATCTCCTTAAGTTAGAACAATTCCAATTCAGATTGAAAGTAAGTCTAATTTTTTGAGATAGTTTTTTGGTAACTTTTTGGTTCTTAGGAGACGATCAGCCTAAAAACTACGTTTATCCAAGTGAACAAACCGTTCCAGAACCCAAAACATACACCGGAAGTCCAATACTAAGCAGGTCTTTTAAGATCTTACAGACAATGACTCCGCTTGATAGTTGTGGTAAGTTACTTTCAGAAATTTCTGATATTTTGGTCAAAATTTAGAATACAAAAAGCATGGTACTCTTATTTAACTAATTTTTGGTAAAAAGAAAAAATATTTATGAGGCCTACTCCAAAATTATTTTGGTGTAGCCAATGCCAATGAAGTAAACGAAAACTACGACCCCTCCTTGTCTAACCAATGAGGTTACGATTCTAATTATCTACCTCCTGTCCTTCTTTACTGGCCTGATTACTATTACAATTATTATTATCAAAAGCAGTTCTTTTGTTTTAGAAGAAAGTTTTTTAGCACAACTTCAGTTTCATCAACAAAGTTTGTGCAAAATTTTTCTAGTAAAATGCAAACTTTTCTACTTTTTTAATTTGTCTTCTGTTTTAGAAGCTAATTTTTTGGACTAAAAACAAAATATCTAATTGTTAACAAATTTTTTGCTGTTCTAGGAATTAATCGTCTAGTTTTTTCTATCATAAATCAATTTGACATTTTAGAAGCTTATTTCTTCTATTTTATAAACAATAATAAAGTATAGCAAATTATATAACACTGTTTTAAATAAAAAAAATTGTTAATTTAGGTTTTAGAAGTTAACTTTGTTTTAGAAGCAAATTTAATGGGTTAGAAATAAAGCGGCTTATCTAACTTACAAATGAGTACTGCTCATTTAGGCTCGCTTTATATTCCTCCAGTTAATCAGCAACAACAAAGAAGTGTGACTAGTCCTCCACCTCCTAAAAGAGATTCCCCTCAGATTCAATCTCCTTCAACTCCAACCTTAAAAGAAGCACCAAAACCATGGCAAAAACAACCAAAGAAGTACCACCTTGGGCCAAGAAAGAAACTCTTTCTGAACCACAAATGGTTCAGAGATCGCCTCCTCAAAATAATCAACATGCTGTTTACGTTACTCAACCTTTAGAGTTTCAACATCCAGGGCCTGCACCGAAAGTTGATGCCCAGGGAGCTATTATTATACCTGTACAGATCAAACGGAAAATACCTGCGTCTCTTGGAACTCCCGGTCTTGAACGGTACGAAAATTTGAGATTCTAATAAAAATTTTTGACAGAAATTTGAATTGTCAACAAAGCTGGAGCAATAATCCGGCTCAATCAAACACTTTTAAAGTGATTCAGAAGATAACCCAAACTGATGGAGATGATAAAGATGATAATTCTCCAGTTGTTGAACTTAGACCTAGATATCTTCAACAGTTCCAATAGCAACATCCGAGTGAGCAAATGAGGAAGTTGAAGTTATCGGAAGGTGATAGAGAATTGATGAATAGATTTAAACAAGGTAAGTCTTCTGGTACTACAAAAATTTGTGATGAAAGTGTTTTTAAAGAAGAGGAAGACCCGAGATATAGAGGGGGAGATATCCCATCCAGAGTTTTTTGAATTACAGTTTTTTTATTGGTGTCGGGTCAAATGCTCTCTTTCTAATGCAAAAATTGCGTACTAACTCTTCAACTCTTTGATTTGGTATAGACGATGATACTTCACTTCATAACGAAGTTGATCCTAGATATCGCGGTCTAGCAATCCCATCTAAAGCTTTCAAACTTCTTCAATCAATGAATGACAGATCTCATCTTTTTTCTGGGGCTCCTGATACGATGTTTGAAGCTTTTGGGAGTTTTCTAACTGATTTCTTTTCAAAATTTTCAGTTTCTTGAGGACCACCTCCCGGTACTCGATCTCCTTAAGTTTGAACAATCCCAATTCAGATTGAAAGTAAATCTAATTTTTTGAGATAGTTTTTTGGTAACTTCCTGGTTTTTAGGAGACGATCAGCCTAAAAACTACGTTCATCCAAGTGAACAAACCGTTCCAGAACTCAAAAAATACACTGTTCAATACTAAGCAGGTTTTTTAAGATCTTACAGGCAATGCCTGCGCCTGATAGTTGTGGTAAGTTACTTTCAGAAATTTCTGATATTTCGGTCCAAATTTAGAAAACAAAGAGCATGGTACAAAAAGCCTACCTTAAAATTATTTTGTTGTCGCCAATGCCAATGAAGTAAACGAAAACTACGACCCCTCCTCGTATAACCAACGGGGTTACAATCCTAATTATCCACCTCCTGTCTCTCTTTACTGGCCTGATTACTATTACAATTATTATTATCAAAAGCAGTTCTTTTGTTTTAGAAGAAAGTTTTTTAGCACAATTTTGGTTTTATCAACAAAGTTTGTGCCAAGTTTTTTTAGTAAAAAGCAAACTTTTTTATTTTTTTTTGTTTTAGAAGCTAATTTCTTCTACTAAAAATTTAATGTCTATTTATTAAGAAGTTTCTTGCTGTTTTAGCAATTAATCGCCTGTGTAATGTTTTAAAAGCCTATTTCTTCTATTTTATAAACAATAATTTTGTTTTGATTTAGAAGCAACTTTGTTGTTATAATTTTTTAAAATATAAGTGACCGGAATTTCTATTGAATTCGAATGAAAAGTAATACAATACGACCACGATCGTCTAGGTAGGAATCAAACAATAAAATGTAACACGATCCTAAAAAATCAGTGTCTTATGTTCGGCCAACTATCTCGGAAATAAAATATTTACTTACATCTATTTGAGACGCACACAGAAGCTAATTATATAAGATATTAATTAAAGTTTATCTCAGATTCAAATCAATGTTGTATAGTGAGATCACCGGTCTCATTCAGCCAACATTCAAAACCGAAATCTAAAGATGATGTCTATCTTTGTAAAATCTCCGTTTGGTTCCCTTATTGCTGGCATTCATATTATTCCATCTAAGACGTCTCTACATTCGTGAAATAAGCCTTCAAAGATATTTCATTTTAATTGAATATCATCATGTCATCTATGCTAAATCACATCTTATCTCTCTTTTTATTTAATTTTATGAAAATCAAATCGTTTTCAATTGCAATGAACAGTTTCTAGATCTGTCACTGACAGTTTTGTTTGTTTTACCCCCTTAAATATCGAGGCTTGATGCACTATTCAAACTCAGACAACAATTAACCCATCGAGATATTAAAACAGGCGGTGTGTTATTTTTAGAGAGATTGAAATCGGAGAAATGCTCAATCTGAATCGGTAAATGGCAAACAAAAACGCCAAGACAAGAGGGGTAGCTACAATTTTAATAAATTAAATTTTTATAATTATTATTGTAAATATCTATTACTTCTCTCTAGGTTTTTGATTAGTCCACCTCTTTGTACATCTTCTCTTCTAAAACCTCTCTATTTTTTTTATTGACAAAACTTCTCTTTCTACAAATGAAGATTGCTTTATCTAAAAAATAGTTTTTCTACTGAGAGAAAAAAAATTAGAATCTTAATCAAAGCTCTTAATTAGATCTATTTCAGTTTTGAGATGTTTCTAGTTTCAGGTCTTTTACCTGAAATGATTTTAAGTGGTTGAAAAAATGATTTGTCAGGTAATAAAGCCAATCGTGGGCGTTTCGTGTGCAACAATTCCATCTGATATCATCCAGAAAGTAATAAAAATCCGGGCTGAAAATCGTGACGGCCTAATAACGATAGTCGTTGTGTTTTAAAATTCGAGGTACGTCATCAGATATTACCCGAAATGTCTCTATATACCTGCTCACGAAAAACACTTAAAAAAAGTTGTTCATTTTTAAATATATATATCGTTGTTATCTCAAGAAATGAATAATATGTGGACCTAAAATATGATAGCCGCTTCTACGTGAGCTGAAAGTGAACGTTTCAATTATCGTTTCGAAGAATTTTCTCTTCTTGGAGGATTAATTTATGAGTATTTGACTCGATGAAAAGACGTACACCGACCACCAATGCAATATTGAAATTTTTATGGACGATTAAATAGTCAAGAGGTCTATTAAATTATTCATTAATTACTCTCATTAGCTATCGGATGGGATACCAGATCTTAAATACAGCTGAAGAAGGAGGTGAACTTGCACCCCATAGGGAACCCATACTTAGTATTTTATTACGATCATAAATGACCGGAAAATTGCCGAATTACAGAGTTATGGCATTTTTATAGCAACGACGATAAATCGCTTGCCAATACGGAGTTAGCACGATTTACATCACAAATAAAAAGGATTTCTTCTTCACAAGTTTTTTATTTTATTTCAAATTTTTACCTGAAGGTAATGTACAAGATAACATAAAAAAAAAGAGTAAATTCAAGATCTAACATTGCATTAGAACTCGGAAAAAGAAACTCAAATAAAAATTTGGGTAATAACGAAAAAATAAATAAATAGTTGCAATTAAAAAAAATAAATAAAAACACTCAATTAGCTAATAAAGATTAAACTAGTAAAAATAAAATATTACAAATAAAATTCGTTTAGTCATTAAATGTTTGTAAAAAAAAGAAATAATCGGAAGAAAGAACATAAAAACCAAAAGCAAATGAAGTGCTTGCTATAACTGTATTTTTGTACTTTTCTATTGTTCTTACATATTTAAAAATTGTAGTTTCAATTTTTTGTCTTGTCTGACCGATAGAAACTGCATTAAAGTTATTATATTGTATGGACACTAAAAGAAAACAAAAATAAAAGTAGAATAAAAGTAGAAGAGACTTAGATTAGAAAAACAAACGAGGAGTCAGAAACATTATACAAAGACATAATAGGAGTCGCTAAATCACAATTAACTAGACAAAAAAAACAGATTACTAAAAAGCATATTAGAAACAGAACTAAGACTTAACAGACGAAAAGACAGGCCAAAAACAGAGTAAAAAAAGTAGAAGACGACTTTTAAAAGTTACAAATCAAGCAAGGGAAGAAGATGGCTCTAAATAAGAATGAATAAAAAAAATCGCCCATAAAGAAATGTCATTTCAAGGCTTATATTATATTAAGTTCAATTCGCCATATAACATTTATGTGTTGTTATGCAATTTTTAATTAAAAGCGCAGTGCAAAGTTAAGTATCGATGCCTTCTCTCTCTCAGTCATTTCTATGTAGAATGAACACTTAGACCTCTCACTAGGAGAGAATTTACCAATTTTATTTTTGACTGGAATGTCACATTGATAATAGAAATCTTAAAAAGTAAAGCATTTATTCAGAGAATGATTTATTACAAAAATTTAAAACAGTTTAGTTTGTGTATAATTTTGTTTCAAAATTAATAATTTTTTTGTAATCAGGACTTATTTTTAAACAATTTAAAAGTGTATAGAAGTTTCGAGAGGTCTTTATTTGAAATTTATTAATAAAATAGCGTTTTAACGCGTTTCTAGATAATTCAAGAAGTGACGGTATTTGACGAGGATTGATTGATTTAGAGACAAAATAACTCGTGAAATCCTTAAATACATAGAAATAAATATTATTCAAAATTTTAATATAGTCTTCATTATTTTCAGTAATATCAATTAATAACTTTGGCAAAATACAGGGTGTTAGGTAAATGTCCGGCCAACGCTCAGCTGGCAATAGTATTCATCAGATGTGACACAAAAGCTTAGTGACATTTTGGCGAATTCCAAAAATTATTATAAAAATAATGCACTCTTATTAGATAGTTTATGATTTAAAAATGGTATTTTAGCATTATCATTGTTATTTGAATTTGTCAAAGTGACATTATTATAAAATGGCACAATATTCTATCAGTGATTATGCTGATATGCATTTGATATATGGAGAATGCCTAAGCAATTCTCATGAAGCCATGCGAAGGTACGCAGAGCGTTTTCCAAACAGAAGACACCCAAACAGAAAAACGTTCGAAGAGGTAGCTCGAAGATTACGCGAAACGGGGTCTGTTTTACCAAAAGGCAACGAAATAGGAAGGCCAAGGGAGCTAGACATTGATGAGGCTGAGCTACGAGTTGAAGAAGCACCAGAGACTAGTACTAGAGAATTAAGTTGCCAATTTAATGTTAGTCACTGGAGCATTTAGAACATTTTGCATAAAAATCTACTGTATCCGTATCACGTCCAGAGAGTACAAAGTTTAACCCAAGAGAATTATCCACGAAGACAAAATTTTTGCGAATGGTTACTACAAAAAAAATGTTTCAAAAATTTTAATGACTGATGAATATTGTTTCACCAGAAATGGTATCTTTAACTTTCACAACACACATTACTGGGCAGATGCAATCCCACATCGAATTCGCGAAACAAATTTTCAGCATCGGTTTGGAGTAAATGTTTGGGCAGGGATTATAGGCAATGTTTTAATTGGTCCATGGATATTACCAAAACGATTAAATGCTGACATTCATCGAAATTTTTTAAGAAATTCGTTACCTGAACTTTTAGAAGAGTTGCCACTTGCAGTTCGTGCTGAAATGTGGTTCATGCATGATGGTGCGCCACCTCATTCCAGCAGAAATGTGCGTAATTTTTTGAATGTAACATATCCACAGCGATGGATTGATGGAGGTGGTCTACTGCTTGGCCCCCCAGATCTCCGGATCTCAATACATGTGATTTATATTTGTGGGGGCACATGAAAGACCTGGTATACAAAACATCTGTAGAAAACCAAGACGATCTTTTAAACCGGGTGATGGATGCTGCTGAACACATCCGAAATCATCGTGAAATGTTCCAAATTCAAGATTCCTTAATACGGAGAGCTCATCTTGCGTAGACGCAAATGGGGGCCACTTTGAGCATTTACTTTAAATTTAGTATTTTGTATTAAACGTTATTGTAGTTATTTTCTTTCAAAAATTAAATTGGTTACAATTACAAGGAACAGTCTAAGGTGACATTATGGTGACATTTGTTCAGACAAATTGTCATATACAAAACTTGTTGCTACGATTTTTAAAGCTAATTATTGTACAATAAGACATACATAGGCGGGTAACAAAATTTGTGGAAAATCTTCGCCGATTTTTTAATGGTTTTTGAAGATCTTTTGGTAAAAAAGTTACTAAGCTTTTATGTCATACCCGGTGAACGCTATTGCCAGCTGAGCGTTGGCCGGATATTTACCTAACACCCGTATAATAAGAAAAGTAAGCTTTTTTCTTATTAATATCCATATGTAATAAGATTTTAAACAAGTCACAATACCCAAATTTTTTATAAGTTAAATAAAGATAATCTTCTTCTATTTCCATTCCATAACTTCACAAAAAACATATAAATTCACTTAGTTCAGATTCATTTTGACTAAAACGAATTTTTTGTGGAACACGTAAACGTATCAAAGGAATAAAATTATTTATAATTTCGTCTTTTAAACTACTTTCAACTAATATACTTACTTTCTCAATAGACAATATCTCAATAAGAAGATCAATATCTCCTTTAAAAGAATGCGCAAAATTTTTTTAAGAGATGTATCAAACCATTTAATTAATGTTTTTAGATTAGTTGAATTTACATAACTTAAATTTTCGTTATATTATTTCATGTAATAAAGGTGAGTTAGAAACAGCAAGTTTAAGTAATACATCTAAATGAATTTCTAAAATTGAAAATTCATCATAAGTGTAATAAAACAAAGCTTCTTGTACTACACTTAAATATACAAATTTAACAGAATTTTCAAAAGAACTAAATTCAAGTTTATCTCTAATTGAAGAATCTGCACCAAACTCTAATAACATAATAATAGTTTCGGTGTAATTCCTTACAAAAAAAGGATCAGATTTACACATAAACTGTAGAGGTGTATAACCATTAGAACTACAAGCATTTACATCAATTCCTTTTTCAATTAGTAGCATTGAAGTTTTTAGAAAACCTCTTTTACAAGAATGATGTAAAAGTGTATCACCTTCATTAGAAATTTTATTAATACATGCCCCTTTTTTGATTAATTCGCAAGCAAAATATTTTTTCTCTTCTGTACAAGGAGAATCAAGTACTATCTCCAAAGCAGTTGTACCTTCTAGATTTTTGAATTCTAAAGAATAATCTGGGAGAGATAACAAATAGTCAAATACTTCACAACTAAAAAAAAAGAAAGTATATATTTAATCAAACTAAAGATTTTCACAATCTTAGTATTCACAATAACATTGCCTTCTGTTTCCGAATTTCCACACAGTATCTTCTTAGCAATGTTTATTTTGCTCAAAATTGACTCTTCGACATACGCTTGTGCCACGGTTGTCGACTTCTAACGGTCATGACGTTGGACCATACCAAGATCAGCTCCAGCGTTGGACAATAAACTCGCTGATGTGCGTCTTATACTGTGTCCTGTGTAAGACTCTGATTCTAGTAATTTTAAGAAATCAGCTGCTACTGATGGTATTTTGAATAAACCATTTATTTCCACTAGCTGTATTGTGCATTTGTCATTTCTATACCACAAAATCAACCTGTTGTGAGAAATATTTTTAGGTCGGAGAGACATATATTTTCTACAAATATCCAGCACATTAACTGCAAATTTTTCTTCTATAATCATAAAGCTACGTAAAACATATGTTTTTGTATCTGTTGATACAGATACCTACATATAGGATCCTTTATCTTCTACGTTATTGATTGACATGTTCAATAATTCACAACATCGACATCCACCTGACACGCCAAAAATTAGTGCGAATGTATGAATAAAGAAAGAAATGTCACAAACATAAAGAACAAAAATACTATGTCCACTACTAAATAATACATTGAAGAAGCATATGAAACATGTAGTAGGAGAATAACAGTGTAGTTTTAGAAAAAAAAATCCGGAGTAGATTAAATATTTTTATTACAACAAATACAAAAGAGAAATCATTAACAAAACTTGCTTTTTATCGATTTCAAGATAGCCAACGACAGTATAAACAGAAAGGAATTCTACCAACCGTTAAAAGATTTTGAATCATCTAATAAAATAGAAAAATTCGTAAAAATGACATTGGAGAAAATCTCAGGTTAATAGAAAACTGTAAAAAAAATTAAGTGTCTGATGGCTTAAGACAGGGAGACTTGCTTTTCTCGACTTGTTTATAATTGTTTTAGAAATTGTTATTTATTTTATAAGTGTTTTAGACAGCGTTTTATCTATGCAAGAATGTTTAAGCGCGAGACGCAGTTGAGCGTTTAATATTCATGGATAAAACGCGACTAAAACACGAATCTTATATAACGTTTTATCCACAATTACAGCGATTTAAAATCAAAATCGCCAAAATTTCATTTCATGTCATCAAAAAATGATTTGACATTACACTCTGAGAGCGGATGTCACCTCAAAAATCATTGAAATTAACTAAAAACCATAAGAGGTGTTGAATCGATGCTATTTATTTTTGATTGTGTATCGACGTTTGTACAAAACGCTGTGCAAGTTGGTAAAAATAGAAGAAAGTGATACTGTTCCTGAGACTCTTGAGGAAGCTGAAGAAGCGACTCACCAGTTATTGCCTGCGAAGTCCAGGAAACATTATGAAAAAGTATTTTCAGAATTTAATAAATGGAAAGAAGAACGGGAAGTAATGACAATAAATAAAGAAGTTTTGCTATCGTATTTCTTAAATTTGAAGAAGAGGTATGCAATTTTATTTATATGGTCGAAGTACTACATGCTGAAGGCCGCTGTAAAGGTCTATAAATATAGACATTAAAAAATATAGTAGGCTCATAGCCTATTTGAAGAATCAGTTATATTTTTCAGACTGAAGAAAGCTCCAGTATTGGAAAGAACACACGTAGAAGAGTTTTTGACAAGACCTTGCGATAAAAAATATTTGATGATCAAGGTAATCTCTGTCATTTCATAGACATTGTAAATAATAAATTTTAAAATATTTTAGGTTGCATTAATAATAGGGGTGTCTGGTGGCTGTCGATGCTGTGAGCTGACAAATTAGAAAATCAGTAATGTACAAGATAGAGGCGCTTACCTGATTGTTTCGAAACCAGATACTAAAACGGGCGTTTCAGAAAAATTCACTATTATAGAAGAAGGATTCTCTATCAACACTGTGGAAAAGAGAAAATACATGTTCTTACGCCCGAAGAAGTTATCCATTGACAGATTCTTTTTACGATAAGCTAATCAAAAATGTACATTGAAACCTGTTGGAATTAACACTTTATCCAAAGTTTTTTCTAAAGTTACTTCGTTTTTGAATTTGGTAAACGCAGAGGCTTATACCGGCCATTGTATGAGGCGCACTTCAACAACTTTACTTCTAAATAGAGGTTCTAATATTACAACAATTAAACGACATTGTGGGTGAAGGAGCTCCGCCATAGCAGAACCTTATATTGAAGATTCTGTATCTAATAAGCTTGACATCGCAAAAAATCCAAGGTTCTCCTGGTACTAGTCGTTCCTTACTAGAGGAGACGTCTATTGTTCCTACAACTTTCGTTCTGAAACCGATAACAACTACAAGCTTCTTATTAATAGAAACGAAGTAAAATATGATAGAACAAAAAACAAAATGTCAATTAATGTAAATGTTAATGTCAATATTAATAATAAATAGAATGTGATTGATTTAAGATTGTATTTTTTATTATTCCACTAGTGGATAAAGTATTACTTTATGCGGTTCGTAAGTGTGGATAAAACTTTAATTATAAGGTAATATATAGACAAGGTTTGCTTTCCTATAATAGAAACCAAAGAAGAGTTATCAAGAGTAACAAAAAGCTTAATTAATGCGGAAAAAATAAGACTAAAAATAAATAAAGAAAAAACTAAATTTATGATGTAGGAAGATGAAGTATTTAAGAAAGACAGTTATCTAGAAGTAAAAGAAAAAATAAAAATTTAAAAAAATTAAGAGATTTGTCTATTTATGAAGTGCAGTAGAAAAAAACTAACAAAAACAGAAAAGATAAAAACAAGAATAGCAGCTAGAAACAAAAGCGTTTTTGCATTACACTCTATATTAAGTTCAAAATTCCAGATATAAAAAAAGTGTTCTAAAAAAAATTTATAGAAGAACAAAAGAAAAATTTTAATTAGAAAAACAAACAAAAAGTTATACAAAATCAAAGATATAATAGGAGAGGTTAAATCACAAAGAATTAGATAGATAGACTTCCTAACAAGAATAAAACAATCAGATTACCAAAGAAATATTTGAAACAAGACTAGGACCTAACAGTCGAAGAAACAAAGTCCAAAAAAATAATAAAAAACAATTTTTAAAAATTGCAAATAAAACAGTAAAATAAGAAAACTCTAAATAAGAAAGAATAGAGAAAGATTGCCATACAAGGCTTGTAGTGCTTTTTTGTGTAGTTTTGCAATTTTTAATTAAAAGTGCAGTTAAGGCATTTTCTCTCTCAGTCACATTCTTATGTAGCTTTCAGTTGAAGAGTGAAGATTCTTTTCTATATTATATTTCATGGAATCAAGCAACTTGCAAATCAATTTTCTAGAATTTAGACAATTAGACCTCTCACTAGGAGAGAATTTACCAATTTTATTTTTGACTGGAATGTCACATAGATAAAATAAATCTTAAAAAGTAAAACATTTATTCAAAAAAAAACGATTTATTACAGAAGTATTAAATAGTTTATAATGAGTACAATTTTGTTTCAAAAATAATAATTTTTTTATAAACAGGACTTATTTTTAAACTATTTAATATTGTATAGAAATTTCGGGATGTTTTTATTTGAAATTTATCAACAAAATAACTCCTAAATTCATTTCTGGATAATTCACGAAGAGACGGTACTTGAGAATAATTAATACTTTCTTTAGGAAGTGCTGCTCTATACATAGAATTTAATTTGGGATGAGCAAAGTAACTCATAAGTTCTCGAACTTCATTGAAAGGTGTTTTATCTAAGTCTTTAATAAAGTCTTCAAATTTTTTTGTAACATTAACTAATAATTTTGGTAAAATAGAAAAAGAGCAAAAACGAGTATTTTTTCTAATATCCATATGTAATAAGATTTTAAAAAAGTCACAATAGCCAAATTTTTTATAAATTAAATAAAGACACTCTTCGTCTATTTCTATTCCATAACTTAACAAAAAACAAATAAATTTAATTAACTCAGATTTATTTTGACTTAAAGGAATTTTCTGATGAAGATCTAACCATATCAAAGGAAGAAGATTATTTATTATTTCGTCTTTTAAACTACTTTCTACTAATGTACTTAATTTCTCAATAAAGAACCCTTCAGTAGAAACAGTAATACGTACAAAAAATTGTGAAAAAAATTTTTTAAGAGCTGTATCAAACCATTTAACTAATGCTTTTAAATTAGTTAAATTTATAATACCTAATTTTTTTAAACAGCATTCAACACTTGATCGATCTGTATTTACTATTATTCTAAATTTTTGTTTTACTATTTCATCAATTAAGAATGAGTTGTAGAGAGCAAGGTTTAATAATGTCACTAAATGAATTTCCAAAAATGAAAATTTGTCATAAGTGTAATAAAACAAAGCTTCTTGTGCTACACCAAAATATCCAAAATTAACAGAATCTTCAAAAGCAGTAAATCCATTTTTATCTCTAATTGAAGAATCTGCACCAAACTCTAATAACATAAGAATAATTTCGGTGTAATTTCTAGTAGTAGAAGGATCAGATTTACACAAAAATTGTAGTGGTGTATAATGTTTGGAGTTACATGCATTTATATCAGCTCCTTTTTCAATTAGTAACATTGAAGCTTTTAGAAAACCATTTACACACGCACAATGTAAAAGTGTATTATCAAAATAAAGTTTCATATCTGTACGTGCCCCCTTTTTAATTAATTCACAAGCAAAATATTCGTTTTCTTCCATCCAAGGGTAAACAAGTGCTAACTCCAAAGCAGTTCTACCGTGTTTATTTTCGTATTCTAAAAAATAATCCGGGAGAGATAATATATAGTCAAATGCTTCTTTTCTAAAGTAGTAAATGAAGTAAATATTTAATCAAATTAGAGTTTCTTCACCTTTTTTCGATAATCGCAATTTGTAACAAATTGTTACCTCTTCTGTCTGAAGCGTTGTACCATTTTGGGGAATTAAGCAAAACTTTAAGCAGATTTACATCGTTTCGTCTAACTGCATCAATTAAAAGACTTTGTTTTTCACTAATCTAAAATAATTGTAAGGTTATGTTATTGTTTTGATTTTAATTACTGAAAAAGGATTCAAATCTTCGGATGATGCCATTACTAGAAACAAACGAGCAATAAACGAGTTTCTTCTTGTTTTGCTAAATGTTTGAGTTCAAAATTCGTCAAAAAAGTCGTTTAGTTATTTATTTGATGTCAAAAATGAAATTACATAAAAAACGTAAAACAAAATTTTTGAAGCGCTACCTGGCGGTGCTTATTCTAGACACTTAAGCGGTAAATTTAAATTTTTTTGTTACAGCACGTTTTATAACAGTAATTTATGATTGCTAAATAACTTACTTTTACGCACTAGTGCGTAAAAGTGACATAATTTTAAGACACTTGTGCTTAAAAATACATTATTTATTTTATTTTTTTATTATAAACGTAAAAAGTATAATGCTTTTCTAGAAAAATAAACAAATTTGGGACTGTGATTCGCTGTTGTCATAGAAAAGTATTAAAATTTGCGGTACTATCGGTATTCTTTCAACTTGAAATCAGCACATAAATGCCAAAAACCAAATTTTTGGAAAATGAATAAAAACTCTACAAAGTACACAATTGAAATTTATTCAAAAAAAAAACATTAATTTAAAGGTGGGTACAATCAGAAATGTCACTTAAAAAAAATTGGGAAAATGTAGGTTTTATCTTTTAAAATATCAAAAAGGTCTGGAATTGATCTAGGTAACATAGTGATGTGCTAGATATGATCTATCTCCGTAATTCTTAGATACTCAAAACATCTTCGAAAAATGGTCTGTTCTTCTCATCTATGAAGTTAAGGATGGCTGAGATGTCTTTCTTGTTGGCACTAACAAGTATTTTCTTGGGCAATGCAGAAAGAGGAGCAAACCTGACATACTGCAGATTTACGTTTTTTCTTAATAATCGTTGCATCTCAAAAGGAACTAAGTCATTAAAGTTTTTCTTGTAATAAACTACGAAAGGATCTTCTTGTGTTACTCTTATCTAAGATGTTTCTTATACCTATCTTGGAGGTATCGATATACTGGTTTAAAGCATTATCGAAAATCAAGAATGGTTTTTGACTCATGTCTCTTTGAAGGGTCTTGAAAAACGAGCATTCTTAATTATTTGGATGACATCATCTACTACTTAAAGTTTTGAGCATTTAGCACTTTTTTCAATTAAACTAAGGTCTCTATCTGATGCGAAGAAGCTGTGTCCAGAGACTAAAAATTTATGATCAATGCAATCAAAGTGACCACTTGAAACAAGTAGAATGTACAGGAATATTAGCATACGGTTCTTCAATTGTCCAGCACAATTGTCACTCCATACTATAAAGTTCTTCTTCTGTGTTTTAAGAATTCCAGTGTTGATAGCTTGTAGCAAACATGATGCCATTTGGTTACTCCCCCGACTACTCTCTCCCTCATGCCACACACACATTACGCCGTCACCAGTCTCCGCTACATAAATCCCAAAATTATAATAAGACAATTGCCGGCTATAATACACAGAGCTGTGTGTTAGTTTAGAAAGACTAAACATTCTGTAGATCGACAGTAATCGTGCAGGTATCACTTTCTGGCATAGTACTTTCCGTACTATCTTTTTTGTTGTGCTGGAAAGCTTTCTCTTGTTTTGTGGTGTAGTTCAAGTCATTTTTTGCTTTTACAGCAACTAAGGAGTCAGTGCTCTTGGATTTCATGTGGAAAGCATCGCAGGTTTTGCAAGTGTCAATACGAGACCGTTCAAATAACAAGGTGGGGAAATCTTTTAGGAAAATTTGTCGGTAGAATTTGTATGTCACTAGTGAGTCGGTATATTTTTCAGTAAACGCTTTGTAGAGTCTATTTACATTTAAATCCGGACTCAGGTAATGTTTTTCAGATTTGAGTCGGTTGTAGTAACTCTCCTCTCGAGGAAAACTGTTAATATGCGTCTTGACCATTTCTCTATCTGACACTGTAAATTTGTATGTTTTTGCACCTCCACGTTTACTCGAAATCATAAAGCCCCACATTTTTTTCGATTGACTAATGTCGTGATTTTTTGAGAATTTATACCAAAAACCTCCATGAATGTGTTTTTACATACACTTTTTAAATTGCTTTCTTCATCAGGGAGAGTGTATGCTATAGAACACTTTCGCCGGCTTGAATCTGAATCTTCATAGTTACCACTACGACGTCTCTAGATGTCTAATATTTGTATTAAGCCCATAAGGTATGTTTCTTGTTCATTACGTTTTAGTTAATAAAAAGAAACGAAGAAATGTTCCTTTATATGAGCGATCTCCTTACAATCCCACTTGCATTTGCATGTAACCTGCACACAAAGATGTCAGATAGAAAATACTTTTCTAAACAGATATTTTAGAGTACTTTTCAGCTAAAATAGGCACAGAATACTGATTTAAATAGCAGTCAAATTGATGAATAGGGTAGAAGAAACATTCAAAAAACAATGATTACTAACCTGATTAGTCGGAGGTGTTTTGACTGCTTTCGTTCTTTTCGACTGTTGCGTTTCATATGATTGTTCTACTTGCGCAATTTTTACTTTGCCACACTCGTTTTCTTTTAGAAACACAAACATCATCAAAAGCTTTTTGATTTATTGTATAGATAGACAGAAATTAATTAAAACAATAAGAGTCTGCCGAGGAACAATATCGATAACAATGCGTACCTAAAACATTGATGGCTTGGCACTTAGATCAACTAGCCCGAAACAGACCACTGGAGTTACACAAACGAAATCTGCTGTTCTCTGCTAAAACTACTTTCGCAAAGAATTAGATGATAAATCACTTAGCTCTATATTGGCAATAGTTAATAAATCACTTTAAACGAATAAACAGAAAAAAATTTTTTTTGACACTTAGATCACTTAGCTCACTGCAGCTCTATAACTGTTTTCATATTTTTGTAATAAATTTTTCTTTTCAAATAAATGTTTTGTTGTTTTGTTACAGCGTTTTTTAACAGTGACTATTTGATTGTCATTCTGACTGTTAAATGACGTACTTTTACGCACTAGTGCGTAAAAGTGACATACTTTTAAGCACTAGGGCTCAAAAATAAAAAGTACATTATTTATTTATTTATTATAAACATAAAAAGTACAATTACTTAAGTGACTAAATTGAACATTCCAAGATTTCAGATTTCTTTCCTGAACTTTAATACAAGTGGAAACGGTACCTGTAGACGCCACGGCAGATTTGCTATTTTGTCACAAATTTTTCTTTTCTTTGATACAGTTTCTTCTTTTCCCATAATTTTTATCGAAATTGCGTTTTTGCTTTCAACAAAGTCTTCTATGTTACTTTCCGCAACAGAATTCAATCGCCGTCTTTCATGTCTTTTGAGTAATGTAATATTTGATTCTGAATCTGCTAAGAGCGTTGCTAAACAACGGCGAAAGCAGTGCCCAGTATATTCTTTTGCATTTAGAAAGTCGAGACATTCTGCAATTTTTTAGGCATACTTCCAATAGTATTTATAGCAACGGGTAGCGTACAGCACTCGGAATTTCTTAGGTTAAAAAGAATCTCTAATGTTTAGTATGAAGAGGTCGAAGCTGTGCGTATTTGCAAAAAATTTCTAAGAAACTAATTCTATCTACAAATCCTTCAGTTATTGTAAACATTCCTAAAATTTTTGTTTTGGTGTTCGGTATCTTCACTTTAATAAAACTTGTACAATCTTCTATATCTTCCACGTCCAAAAATCTAGCAAAATAATTTGGTTGAAGTAGCTGAGACTTGAGAAATTGTTTTAATACTGTTTATAGTCTAAATCGTAACAAAATCGATTTTTAAAATTCGCTCTTGATATGAGATTGCGGTTTAGAATGTGTTATTCTTACGGCGGATTCGGGTAATATCTTTATTACTCTCTGGAGTTGGCTACAAATTGCAGGACATTACAACACATGACGATGCAGACGGAAAAATTGCAAATATGTGACTTGGTAGAGCCATATGTCAGTGAGATGACACTGCGATTGCGGAACTGAACACGTATGAGCTTAAAGACTGAATATAAGTTTTATAGATAGATATGGAGAGACATTGATATTCTGGTTTTCCGCTCCGGAAAAAAGACGTGAAGGGAATACACACAATCTAAATCTCACAGGAAATTACCGAAATAAATATACAAACGGAGGTTTCAAATCAAGAAAAATATTCGATAAGAAAACTCACTTCAATCAGGTCAAACCATTTCAATTAAAAAAAATTATATTTCTGCATAAAATTGCTATAAAAACTTGAATCTAGTAAAGTCCATAATTATTAATTATTACAGATTTTTTTTCAAAAATTATGATATCAATCAAACATTCACATTGTACAGCAGGCAAATGGCAGGTTGCTATAAATGTAAATTTTGTTGTTTACTGTTTTTATAAAATTACAGACTATTAACTAGGGTTCTGTGTTTAAGTTCTGCAATAAAAGAACACAAAAATGAGCAAATCTGAATTTGATTCTGACATTGAAAATGCTGCAGAAGTTGCACTAGCCATGCTAGTGCCCAAAATATTTAAGACAATTTACAAGAAAACATACAGAAAATTTGGTAGTTGGTGTGAGAAAAAAAATGTAACAAGTTTTGAAGAAAAGGTACTTTTGACCTATTTTTCAAAATTATCTTTCATGTATGAGCCGTCTACTTAATGGAGTACCTATTCAATGCTGAGAACCATGATATATCTTGACGAGAATGTAGATATCAAAAAATTTATAAATTTGATTATATTCCTAAAAGAAATCCCAGTGGATACAAGACTAAACAATCCAAAATATTCACTAAGCAAGAGATAGAACGTTTCATAAAAACAGCTGATGACAAAGACATTTTATTGGCAAAAGTTGTGCTAATTACTGGGATTTTTGGCGCGTTACGCAGAGAAGAAATTACGTTTTTGAAGGTGGAATATATAGAAGATTAAACAAGTTTTATTAAAGTGAAGATACTGAATATCAAGACAAAAATTTTAGGAATGTTTACAATAACTGAATAATTTGTAGATGAAATTAGTTTCTTAGAAATTTTCCGCAAATACGCACAGCTTCGACCTCCTCATACTAAACATCAGAGATTCTTTTTAACCTAAGAAATTCCGAGTGTTGTACGCTACTCGTTGCTATAAATACTATTGGAGGTATGCCTAAAAAAATTGCAGAATGTCTCGACCTTCTAAATGCAAAAGAATATACTAGGCACTGCTTTCACCGTTGTTCAGCAACGCTCTTAGCAGATTCAGAATCAAATATTACATTACTCAAAAGACAAGAAAGACGGCGATTGAGTTCTGTTGCGGAAAGTTACATAGAAAACTCTGTTGAAAGCAAAAACGCAATTTCGATAAAAATTATGAGAAAAGAAGAAAGTGTATCAAAGAAAAGAAGAATCTGTGACGAAAATAGCAAATCTAAAGTGGCGTCTACAAGTACCGTTTCCACTTGTATTGAAGTTCAGGAAAGAAATCTGAAATCTGCAAATGTTCAATTTAGTCACTTAAGTAATTGTACTTTTTATGTTTATAATAAATAAATAAAAAATATACTTTTTATTTTTGAGCACTAGTGCTTAAAAGTATGTCACTTTTACGCACTAGTGCACTAGTGCGTAAAAGTACGTCATTTAACAGTCAGAAAGACAATCAAAAAGTCACTGTTATAAAACGCTGTAAACAACCAAACATTTATTTGAAAAGAAAAATTTATTACAAAAATATGAAAACAGTTGTAGAGCTGCAGAGCTAAGTGATCTAAGTGCCAAAAAAATTTTTTTTCTGTTTATTCGTTCAAAGTGATTTATTAACTATTGCCAATATAGAGCTAAGTGATTTATTACCTAATTCTTTGCGAAAGTAGTTTTAGCAGAGAACGGCAGATTTCGTTTGTGTAACTCCAGTGGTCTGTTTCGGGCTAGTTGATCTAAGTGCCAAGCCATCAATATTTTAGGTACGCATTGTTATCAGTGCGCGATTGATATTGTTCCTCGGCAGACTCTTATTGTTATAAATGATTTCTGTCTATCTATACAATGAATCAAAAAGCTTTTGATGATGTTTGTGTTTCTAAAAAGAAAACGAGTGTGGCAAAGTGAAAATTGCGCAAGTGGACAATCATATGAAACGCAACAGTCGAAAAGAACGAAAGCAGTCAAAACACCTCCGACTAATCAGGTTAGCAATCATTGTTTTTTGAATGTTTCTTCTACCCTATTCATCAATTTGACTACTGTTTAAATCAGTATTTTGTGCCTGTATTAGCTGAAAAATAGTCTAAATTATCTGTTTAGAAAAGTATTTTCTATCTGACATCTTTGTGTGCAGGTTACATGCAAATGCAAGTGGGATTGTAAGGAGATCGCTCATATAAAGGAACATTTCTTCGTTTCTTTTTATTAACTAAAACGTAATGAACAAGAAACATACCTTATGGGCTTAATACAAATATTAGACATCTAGAGACGTCGTAGTGGTAACTATGAAGATTCAGATTCAAGCCGGCGAAAGTTTTCTATGGCATACACTCTCCCTGATGAAGAAAGCAATTTAAAAAGTGTATGTAAAAACACATTCATGGAGGTTTTTGGTATAAATTCTCAAAAAATTACGACATTAGTCAATCGAAAAAAATGTGGGGCTTTATCATTTCGAGTAAACGTGGAGGTGCAAAAACATACAAATTTACAGTGTCAGATAGAGAAATGGTCAAGACGCATATTAACAGTTTTCCTCGAGAGGAGAGTTACTACAACCGACTCAAATCTGAAAAACATTACCTGAGTCCGGATTTAAATGTAAATAGACTCTACAAAGCGTTTACTGAAAAATATACCGACTCTCTAGTGACATACAAATTCTACCGACAAGTTTTCCTAAAAGATTTCCCCACCTTGTTATTTGAACGGTCTCGTATTGACACTTGCAAAACCTGCGATGCTTTGCACATGAAATCCAAGAGCACTGACTTCCAGGTTGCTGTAAAAGCAAAAAATGACTTGAACTACACCACAAAACAACAGAGAAAGCTTTTCAGCACAACAAAAAAGATAGTACGAAAAGTACTATGTCAGAAAATAATACCTGCACGTTTACTGTCGATTTACAGAGTGTTTAGTCTTTCTAAACTAACACACAGCTCTGTGTATTATAGCCGGCAATTGTCCTGTTATAATTTTGGGATTTATGTAGCGGACACTGGTGACGGCGTAATGTGTGTGTGGCATGAGGGAGACGGTAGTCGGGGGAGTAACCAAATGACATCATGTTTGCTACAAGCCATCAACACTGGAATTGTTAAAACACAGAAGAAGAACTTATAGTATAAAGTAACAACTGTGCTGGACAATTGAAAAACCGTATCCTAATATTCCTGTACATTCTACTTGTTTCAAGTGGTCACTTTGATTGCATTGATCATAAATTTTTAGTCTCTGGACACAGCTTCTCCGCATCAGATAGAGATCTTAGATTAATAAAAAAAAAGATCTAAATGCTCAAATGTTTAAGTAGTAGATGATGTCATCCAAATAATTAAGAATGCTCGTTTTTCAAAACTTTTCAAAGTACTGGACATGATTCGGAAACCATTCTTGGATTTCGATAATGCTTTAAATCAGTATATCGATACCTCCAAGATAGGTATAAGTCAAACATCTTAGATAAGAGTAACACAAGAAGATCCTTTCGTAGTTTATTACAAGAAAAACTTTAATGACTTAGTTCTTTTTGAGATGCAACGAGTATTAAGAAAAAACGTAAATCTGCAGTCTGTCAGATTTGCTGCTCTTTCTGCATTGCCGAAGATAATAACTGTTAGTGCCAACCAAATGAAGGACATCTCAGCCATCCTTAGCTTCATGGATGAGAAGAACAGACTATTTTTCGAAGATGTTCTGAGTATTTAAGAATTACGGAGATAGATCATATCTAGCACATCACTATGTTACTTAGATCAATTCCAGACCTTTTTAATCTTTTAAAAAGTAAAACCTACATTTTTGCAATTTTTTTAAAGTGACATTCTTGATTGTACCCACCTTTAAATTAATGTTTTTTGAATAAATTTCAATAAAATTTGTGTATTTCGTAGAGTTTTTATTCATTCTAAAAAAATTTGGTTTTTAGCACTTAAATCACTTAGCTTAGCTACTTTAAAGTTTATAGTAAATAAAATTTTGTTTTATATTATAAATAATAATTTTTTTGTAAACAGGACTTATCTCTAAACAATTTAAAAGTGTACAGAAATTTCTAAAGGTCTCAATCTAAAATGTATAAACAAAAAAACTTTTAAAGACAATTCTAAATAATTCAAGAAGAGACGGTACTTGAGAAAGATTAATGCTTTATTCAGGAAATGCTTCTCTATATATAGAACTTAGGAATGAACAAAATAACTCATGAGTATGCAAAATTTGTGAAAAGGTATTTTATCCAAATATTTAATAAGGTCTTCAAAATTTTGAGAAACATTATTTAAAACTTTGGTAAAATACTTACAAGACTAAAAAAATGTTTTTATTTTTCTTGTTTTATTATTTTATAATAAATTACATGCAACAAGTTTTAATAAGGTCTCTAAAATTTATCATAAGTGTAATAAAACAAAAGCTTCTTCTACTACACCTAAGTTTCCGGAAGTAACAGAATTTTCAAAAGGAGTAAATTCAGTTTCATTTCTAACTGAAGAATAAGCACCAAACTCTAATAACATAATAAATATCTCGTCGTAATTCTTAATATCATAAGGATTACATTTACACAAAGATTCTAGAGGTGTCAAATTGTTAGAACCACAGACATTTACATCAATTCCTTTTTCAATTAGTAACTTTGAAGCCTTTACAAAACCTCTATTACAAGCATAATGTAAAAGAGTGTCACCTTGATTACAAATTTTGTTAATAGATGCCCCCTTTTTGATTAATTCACAAGCAAAATATTCATTTTTTCTTGTCCAACAGTCGTAAAGCGACTCTTCTAAAGCAGTACGACCTCTTGGATTTTCAAATTCTAAAGGATAGTCCGGGAGAGATAACAAATAGTCAAATACTTCTTTTCTAAAAAACTAAATAAAGAAGAAATTTAATTAAATTAGAGTTTTTTCACCTTTCTAGAAGAACCGCAATTTGTAACAAATTACAACCCCAATTGTCTGTAGTGTTGTACCATATAGGAGAGTCAAGCAGAACATTAAGCAGATTTACATCATTTTGTTGAACTGCATAAATTAAATGATTTTGTTTTTCACTAATCTGAAATAATTGTAAGGTTATGTTATGATTTTAATTTTTAATGTTAGTTACCCAAAAAGGATTTAAATCTTCTGATAGTGCCATTACTGAACACAATGTGCAAAAAACGAGTTTCTTCTGGTTTTTCAAAATTTTTGACTTCAAAATTCGCCAAAAAAGGTTGTTTGATTAGTAACTTATTTGTTGTTAAAAAATTAAACACGTTAAAACACGTTAAAAAACCAGAAACGCTACCTGGCGGAGATTATTATAGGTAGACATTTAAGCGGTAATTTTAAATTTTTAAAAGTCGTAATATATGTATACAGTAAAAAAATATTTTTTGCGCGATCGGTTGTTTTTATCAGTTTACTGTGCCTGTTTCCACGATGGTATGTTGCTGTTACTGGTTGCTACGTGTAACAAAACGGTAAGTAATTGACCTACCGTTCAGTGAACGGTAAGCAATTAAATCTAAAAAAAAACAATTTTGCGATTTATTTATTAAAATTAAATGTACAATTATTATAATTAATAGTAGTAATACAACTCGCATTTGAGTTTCTAGTGTTAATAGACAAACTTTTCGACGTAGAAGTCCCAGGTTGTTGTAATAGTCCACCAACATCGCTGTGTAAAATTTTATGAGCAAATTCAATTTTGTTTTGGAGGGAATCTTCCACGTAACTCTCGGCCACCGTTGATGAACGCCACCCACCATGTCTTTTTAGTCCCAACACATCAACTCCGTTATTCGCCAAAAGTGTAGCCGATGTTCGTCGAAACGAGTGTCCAGTAAAACCTTCAGGGGCTTGCAGCTTTAAATACTTTGCAATTTTTGACGGCCAGCCTCCAATTGTGCCTTTTCCTGTGACTTGCCTAGTGCATTTGCCATTTTGATAGTTCAGAAATAAATGATCTGACGTTGGGTTGCTTGATCGAATTCTTATGTATTTTCGAAGTAATTCCAAATAATGAATTGCTTCATTTTCTTTATTAATAACTGTAAACGTTCGCTGAATATTCGTTTTTGTATTTGGAATATTTACTATAAACATTTCTTCACGTTCTTCTATGTCACTCATTTTAATATTGTACAATTCCTCTCGTCTACAAGCGTCCGATACTCCCAATATCATTGCTACCTGCAAATATATTGTTTCCTTAGAACTCAGATGTACCACCTCATCATCTACAACATACCTTTTGAATTAAAAATTGTTCGTCTGGTGCTTCATTCAAGAATTTTTCCATATCTTCTTTGGTAAAATTTTGGCCTTCTTAGGCCGATATCCAATATTTTTTCTCTTAAGATAAGCAATTAATGTAGCAAACTTAGAAATATCGATAGCATCATGGAGACAAATTATACTCTTCAGCATAGAATACTCCGTCCATAAACTGCCTGCGGCCTTCAAGTGTCCACTTCTTACCACAAAATACGCTAACAAGCTCTTTTCATTTACAGAAATCTTCTTTGCTTCACGCCATTCCTTAAACAACTTGTATGTCTGTTCATATCGGGCTTTAGATTTTTCTGGAATTATTGCCGAACATCCATCTTGCCAAGCGTCTTCTAAATCATCCGGTAGATCATCACTATCGCTCATATTTGCTTCGAAAACGGAACCACAAAACAGAACTATGTAGGAATGATTGTATCAAAAAGACAATTTTAATGGTTGGGAACAAAACCATAGCAACCATGGAACAGCCACCCAAAGTTTTCAGTTTCAATCTTCCCGATTATCACAAATGTATTGATATAAATTATTATTATTATTATTCTAGAAACTCCAATCGCGCAAAAAACGTTATAAGCATGTCGAACGTTAAGGATTACCGTTCTCAGACAATAATTGGAATCGTCGCTTCGCTCCCCCTCCAAACAATTGTCTTCGAACGGTAAGCATTCCTTACCGTTCTCCACACTTAAAATACTATTGGTTTCTGCATTCTAAAAAAACCGTTTACTACTGGCGTTATTAAGACAAAGTGCAGCATATTTTAGAATTAATTCTAACATGTTGACTTTATTAATTTCGTCTGACGTAATAAAAAAACTCTCTAAATATTGTTGTTGTAGTGTTTAATATTAGAACATAAAAGAATTGTTCCTGATCTTTGACATCTTCCAAAAGCATTATGGTAAGTTCTTGAATCCAACAACCTCCACCAACTTCAATAATTAAAGCAACCTCAGAATTGACATTACTTAAAAAAAGAATAATTTATGTATAATCTTCATTAACAAAAATTTATCATTATTTGCTTTTTGTAAATATTTGCTAATATCTTGTTTAGTGAAAATTTGCGATTTTTAGCACGATATTCTTCAGTTTTTCTTTTCAGAAGAGCGATTAAATGCACATATTTACTGATGTCAACATTTTTTTTTATTTTTATTATTGTTCTAATCATAGGTTAAAACGTCTAGAAACTCAATGATTTATAATGTTTTAGATAAATGATCAAAATATGCAAGTAAAACCTTCTCATGCGTAGTACTTTTAAAAAAATTTTGTCGCACCATGAACTGAACCATTGAAAATTCATTTCGTATTTTTTCTTAGACTTTTCTGGCACCAAGCAAAAAGCAGCATTTGTCGTCGCTTCTTCGATATAAACTTTCTGATTCACTCATGTTTACATTTTTTTTATTTTAACCACAAAGCACAATTTTTACTGATTATCTCAAAATGGCGAGCTTTGTTTAAAAAATTGTAAAAGGTTGCCATAGTGCTTACTGAGCAAACTAAAAAATTGCTTACTAAGCACTTTTAAAAAATGCTTTTTAAAGATAAGCTCTTAATTTTAATAGGGAAGGCTCCCTCATCCCAGTTTTCTATTTTTTCTTTAGTTCTATTTGGCAAAATCCATATCTCGTCAATACTTGATCGTACAAAAAAATTTTACTTACATTTTTTGTATAAAATTGAACTCTTTAAAAAATGTACATTACAGTTTTTTTATAGCTATTAACGTATAGAAGATATCAGAGATCAAAGTTTGAAGAATTTAACAAAAAAAATTTTTTACTTCTCATTTATGTAACTTGTGAATAAATCAATATTAGAAAATGCGCAACGTATAATTTTGTAGGAAATTAAATGCTCTACAAAAAAATCTTTTGTACCTAATCGATTACTTCAACTGTTTTAAAAAATGAAGATTTAGTCTCAAATTTTGGTTTTTAAAATGCGAATAATTTCTAAGTAGTTAAAGTAATCGATTAACCACAAAAAACCATTTTGTAGAGCGTTCAATTTGCTATAAAACTGTATATTTTAATTTTCTAATATTTATTTATCTACGAGTTATAAAATTTAGAAGAAAAAAAGAAATTTTTCTTAAATTTTGACTTTTGATATCTTCTAAACGCTAATAGTTATAAAAAAAATCGTAAAAAACCTTTGTTAGAGTGTTTAATTTTCTACAAACAATGTAAGTAAATTGTTTTCCTACGATTAAGTAGTGACGAAATAAAGATTTTACCAACTAGAACTTAAAAAAAAATACAAAAATTGAGATGAGAGAGTCCTTTCTATTAAAATTGAGACCTTATATTTAAAAAGCATTTTTTAAAGATGCTTAGAAATCATTTTTTTAGTGTCGAAAAATAAAAAAAATATTCGATTTTTTTGGCCTATTCTAATATACATAGGTCACCTTACTTTTGATGTAAATAATAGAAATTATCGAGAACATTAAATTATCGATTTTTTTAATTTTTTGCAGATATAGATAAACTACATTACAGTAAGTCGTGTGTTACATATACCTACTCGGGCTAACGCCTTCGTTATCTGTAATCTACACACTCGTTGTGTAATAATGTTTCTATCTCACTAATAATATAAATAAATAAATATAAATCTTAAAAAGTAAAACATTTATTTAACAAAACGATTTATTACATAAGCATAAAAATAGTTTATAGTGAATATAATTTTCTTTCATATGTAATAATTTTCTTGTAAACAGAATTTATTTCTAAACTATTCAAGAGTGTATAGAATTTACGGGAGGTCTTAATTTGAAATTTATCAACAAAAAAACTTCTAAACACATTTCTAGATAATTCAAGAAGAGACGGTACTTGAGGAATATTAATACTTTCTTTAGGAAATGCTACTCTATACATTGAATTTAATTTGGAATGAGCAAAATAACTGATAAGTTTTCGAAGTTCATGTAAAGGTATATTATCCAAATCTTTTATGAGGTCTTCAAAATTTTGAGAAACATTTATTAATAAATTTGGTAATATACAAGAAGAGTAAAAAATAGTTTTTTTTTTAATATCCATATGTAATAAAATTTTAAATAAGTCACAATACCCAAATTTTTTATAAATTAAATAAAGACATTCTTCTTCTATTTCCATTCCATAACTTAACCAAAAACAAATTAATTCACTTAGCTCAGATATATTTTGACTAAAACACATCTCGTGAGGAAGATATACCCATAATAAAGGAAGAAGATTATTTATTATTTCGTCTTTTAAACTACTTTCTATTAATATATTTAATTTATCAATAGACAACTTCTTAAAAACATAAATATGTACTTTAATAGTTTGTGCAAAAAAAATTTTAAGAGATGTATTAAACCATTTAATTAATGTTTTTAAATTAGTTAGATTTATAAAACATATTTTTTTTAAACAGCGTTTAAGACTTGATTGATTTGTTTCAACTACTATTTCAAATTGACGTTTTATTATTTCCTCAATTAAAGATGAATTGTGTAAAGCAAGAGTTAATAATGTCTCTAAATGAATTTCTAAAACTGAAAATTTATCATAAGTGTAATAAAACAAAGTTTCGTAAACTATACTAAACTTTTCAAACTTAACAGAATTTTCAAAAGGAGTGTATCCATTTTTATCTGTAATTGATGAATCTGCACCAAACTCTAATAACATAAGAATAATTTCGGTGTAATTTCTAATGTTAAAAGGATTACATTTACACAAAAATTGTAAAGGTGTATAGTTTTTGTAACCACGCGCATTTACATCAATTCCTTTTTCAATTAGTAACATTGAAGCTTTTAAAAAACCTCTTTTGCAAGCAGGATGTAAAAGTGTGTCACCTTTATCACAAATTTTGTCTATACATGCCCCCTTTTGAATCAATTCACAAGCAAAATATTCTTTCTCTTCTGTCCAAGGGTAATTAAATATCAACTCCAAAGTTATATCTTCTGGATTTTTGAATTCTAAAGGATAATCGGGAAGAGACAACAAATAGTCAAAAACTTCTTGACTAAAAAAAAATAAATAAACAAAGTAGATATTTAACTAATTAGAGTTTTTTACTTGTCTTGAATTATTGCAATTTGTAACAAATTGAAAACACCATACTGATCTCTAGTGTTGTACCATTTTGGAGAGTCAAGCAAAACTTTAAGCCGATCTACATCATTTCGTTTAACTGCATCAATTAAGCGACTTTGCTTTTCATGGTCCTAAAAAAATTATTGTAAGGTTATGTTGTCTATTTTGATATTTGATTTTAATTAGTACTGAAAGAGAATTTGAATCTTCTAATGATGCCATTACTGAAGACAAATCTGTAATAAATAAGTTTCTTCTTGTTTTTCACAATTTTTACCGTAAAAATTCGTCAAAAAGAGTTTTTTTTGGTAATTTACTTGTTAAAATTGTAAACACGTTAATGAAAGAAGTAAAAAATTGAAAAACTAAGACGCCACCTGGTGGTGCTTATTGCAGTTAGATGTATATGCGGTAAATTTAAATTTTTGTTACAGCGTTTTATAACAGTGACTTTTTGATTGTTATTCTGATTTCTAAATGACCTACTTCTAAGCACTGATGCTCAAAAATGAAAAATCCATTTCTTATTTTGTTTATTTATTTATTATAAACATCAAAAGTACAATTACTTAAGCGACTAAATTAAACATTCGAAGATTTCAGATTTCTTTCTTGAACTTTAATATAAGTGGAAAACTACTTGTAGACGCCATTTTAGATTTGCTATTTTCCTCACAGATTCTTCTTTTCTTTTATAAAGTTTTTTTTCCCATAATTTTCATCGAATTTGCGTTTTTGCTTTAAACAGAGTTTTCTGTCTAACTTTCCGCAACAGAACTCGATCGCCATCCTCCATGTCTATTGAGTAATGTATTTTCTGCTCTTAAATCTGCTAAGAGTGTTGCTGAACAACGGCGAAAGTAGTGTCCGGTATATTCTTTTGCATTTAGAAAGCCGAGACATTCTGCAATTTTTTGAGGCATACCTCTAATAGTATTTATACCAACGGGTAGCGTACAGCACCTGGAATTTCTATAAGTTAAGAAGAATCTGTGATGTTCAGTATGAGGAGGTCGAAGCTGTGCGTATTTGCGAAAAATTTCTAAAAACTAATTCTATCTACAGATCCTTCAGCAACATTTGTAAAATTTTTGTTTTAGTATTTGGTATCTTTACTTTAATAAAACTTGTACAATCTTCTATATCTTTCACCTTCAAAAACGTAATTCCTTCTCTGCGTAACGCGCTAAAAATCCCAGTAATTAGCACAACTTTTGCCAATAGATAGTCTTTGTCATCAGCTGTTTTTATGAAACGTTTTATTTCTTGCTTGGTAAATATTTTGGATTCTTTAGCCTTGTATCCACTGGAATTTCTTTTAGAAATGCAATCAAGTTTGTAAGATTTTTGATATCTAATTTTTGTTAAGATATATTACAGTTTTTAGCATTGAGTAGGTACTCCATAAAATAGGCGGCTTATACATGAAAGATAATTTCAAAAAATAGACCAAAAGTACCTTTTCTTTAATATTTGTTACATTTTTTTCTCACACCAACTACCAAATTTTCTGTATGTTTTCTTGTAAACTTTCTTAGATTTTCCTGGCACTATCGTGTATAGTGCAGCTTCCGCACCATTTTCAATGTCGGAATCAAATTTAGAATCGTTTATTTTTGTGTTCCTTTATTACAGAACTTAAACACAAAACACATGTGTACAGTCTGTAATTTTATAAAAACAGTAAACAACAAAATTTACTCTCGTCCTCCTCAAATTTGGAAAAATAACTTAAGTTATAAATCTTACAACAAAGGGGCTTAGGACCGAAGTAAATTCGCCCGCAATAAAGTGCACAATAGCTGTTTTTCTGGTTATTGAAACAAATGTTTGGGATCTGGTCTCTACCGGTCTGCCGCAGGTATGAAGTAGGGGTGCACTTTATTGCGGGCGACTTAACTTTGGTCCCAAGCTTTATTGTTGAAAAATTTATAACTTAAGTCATTTTTCCAAATTTGGGGAGAACGACAGTACATCTATAGCAACCTGCCGTCTACCTCCTATACAATGTAAATATTTGATTGCGATCATTATTTTTGAAAGTAAAATCTGTTATAAAACGCTGTAAAAAAAATCTTGAATGCAATACGTTGCAAAATCGATGTCTTTTAAGCTGTTGATGTGTTAAGATTTACGTCACTTGCTTAAAAAACTCTTCTTTTGCAACTTATTGCATTAATGGCTATTTTATAATTAGTTATAAAATATACTTACAAGTGTTACACTAAAAAGAAATAATTTTTAAATGATTTTTTGGCAACAGAGTTAGTAAATTTAAAGCTAGTTATAACAACTATTGCAGCGGTTTATCTTTGACAGTTCAAGAGTTATAGAGCTAATATCAGAGCTAATAAGTTCAAGTATTTGCAGTTGTTGTCTCTCCGACTTCTTGTTTTAAGAGTAACAAAATGCCTCCAATCCGAAAACATCAACGATATTACCATCGTATTGTTTTCAACAGAACTAAAATTGTGGTTTTTTGAACAGTTGGTTTGTCCTATCGCAAAATTGCTTGCTATGTTGATTTGTAATGCTTGTGGTTTTGGTGTAAACAGAAAAAGGTAAAAAACACAAATTATACCAACAGATTAACCACAGAGCGCCAAGATTAAACCAGTTTTTCGAAACCGTTTTGCTACTACGCGACAACTCGGTAACGAATGTTTTAGAGAGGAAGGCCAACTTGTTAGTATATAAAGGTTACATTGCCGCATTTGAGCTTCTGTGTAACACTGTCGTCAACGTTTAGACTGGTGCAGAAAGCGGCAGGTTTTTAAGAGACAGAATGGCATAATGTAATGTTCGGCAAAATATCGCAATTTTTTCTAAGCTTGTATATTAATCGTCAAAGGGTAAAAGCCCGTCCTGATACAGAATAAGATGCACAGGACTGATGAAGTAATACTTCTGGAACTAGTGCCAAAAAAGCCGATTTTTTTTTGTGTTTATTTAAAGCAGTATGACAGCTGTGCGTTATGTTAATGATATTCTACAAATCACTTTACTGCCTTATCTAGAAGACTATCAACATGTTTTTTTTTTCACCAAGAAAACACACGTCCATCTTAGCTGTTACTTTTTTTTGACAAGAGGGGTTTGAAAATTAATCTGTACATCAAAACATTAAGATGAAACCTCTCAAATAAAAACAGCAGCAATTACATTGTGGCATTGTGTCTCTAATAAACCCCAATGCTTCAGTGCTAGACAGTTTAGATGTCTAAAACAAAATATTCCTGAAAACTGTCTCATCAAGATCAAAAATTTTGACACCAAGACTGTGGTCGCTTTGGCCATGGCTTAGTGATGGGCTTACAGATGGTTGGTTACATAAAAATCACAGAAATTAAGCTTAGAATATAAAGATTTTAAACCAAAATGTTAGATTTCCAAAATATTGCTGTTCTTTATGCTTGTGGCATTTGACCTTTTATTCATACATTGTTAACTAAATCATATATCATCTTTGTTTCTCTTCTGTGTTTTATTATTTCTCCTTGTATGTTGTCTTTTCCTAGACTTTCTTGTTTTTTTATCAAATGTCAAAACATTATGTTGAAAATTTTTCTCATTTTTCTTATCCGTTTCTCTTGTTCTCTTCTTCTTTAACTGTTTTTCTTTTAGTTGACGATTTGTTTAAGACTTCTTCAAAATATTCAGTCTATGTTTTTGTTACTTCTTCTTTGCTTCATACTAAATCTCAAAATCATATCTCGACCAAATATGATTTTGGGTTGAAATCTTTATTTAATTTTTTTCTATCCGTGATAGAAGTTTTGTAATTCATTTTTATATCTTTTATATATTTAGCATTCTTTTCCTTGCTGTGTCTTTCTTCTGTTCCTAAAATCTACTTTTTAATTTGGTTTTTGATTGCTTCTTTAAGTAGTTTTACTATTGCTTCTTCTCTATTGCGTTATGCTCTCGTTTCTACACTCGACCGCACAATTAACCGGACACTAAGTTTTTTGGAAAAAATTTAGTGACGAAAATTTGAATCAAAATAATTTTAATTGAAAATCTGCAATAATAAACATCTAAATTGAAATCAAGATAATTTTAATTAATAATGTTCAAAAACAAATATTTATTTACAAATTAAACAAAAATTTGATTTTAAGTAACAAAACAAAGCAAAACAAAATTAAGAAAACTGCAAAAAAAATTATTTCAGTAGCGAGTATTTCCTCCTTGCGCTTGAATTACAGCTTTCATTCGTCGAGGCATACTTGCAATCAAGTATGCGATCTCATGTTGGGCTATTAGCTCCCATTCATTCAGCAACGCCTGTTCCAGTTCAACTGTTGTATGACACTCGTCGTAGTTCTGCCTAATCCTTTTCCCCAGGTTGTCCCAGATGTGCTCAATGGGATTTAGGTCAGGGCTCATAGGTGGACAACTTAGCACCTGAACATTAATGTCGTGAAGGTACTGACGCGTAATCTGGGCTGTGTGAAGGCGCGCATTGTCGTGCATTAAGAAAAACTCTTCCCCTACAAATGGCGCAAAAGGAATCACATGCTCTTGTAAATACTCCTTAATGTACCAGTCAGCGTTAATGCTACCACTCCGCACCGTTACAAGAGCTGTATGAGCCTCCGAAGAAATCTCTCCCTATACTATGACACCTCCACCACCAAATGCTACTCAAGGAGCAAAGCAACACTGGGTAAACCGTTCCCCCGGGCGACTAAATACTCGTTGACGACGATCAGGTGAATACTTAGTGAAACGCGACTCATCTGTAAAGAGAACGGAGCCTCATTCGTCCATATTCTAATCAACATGATTTCGCGCAAATTCCAATCGCTGTCTGCGATGCTCTGCGTTCAACTTAGGGCCAGTAGCAGGTGGATGTGATGTCAAATTGTTTTTCTTCAACCTTCTTAACCTTCTTAAAACAGTATCAGGAGAAATCATGGTCCCATGAACATCCGCCAGTCTCCTGGCCAAAGCTGTAGCAGGAAGAGTACGTTCTCGCAGCATTTGTAATCGAAGAAATCGGTTTTCCACTACATTTGTTACTCGTTTTCTGCCTTGTCAAGGTCTTTTGAAATAGGAATCAGTTGCCCTGAACCTTTGTATCGCATCGGATACCGTGCTTTTTGGAAAGGCAAGCACATTTGCAATAAATCGTATACTGCGTCCGTCATTATGTAAAGCAACAGCCTGGACAGCTTCTTCGGGACTCATTACAATATGAATCGCTTCTACAACAAATTTCTTCCTCAAAAAGCCAAATTAAACAAACCAGAAGCAGCTATCGATACAAATTTGGCAGACGTGTAAAACAAACAAAACCTTTATGATTGGAAGCCGCCTAAGAAAATAGGTACAAAAAGTAATCTGCGTGATTGGGGCTAACCCAAAAAACTTGAGTATCTTTTTTTTAGTTGTTTTTATGTGTAGCTACATAAAATCAATGTAGAAAGCGTTTTCGCAAATTTACGGGACAAAAATCAAGTGTCCGGTTAATTTTGCGGTTGAGATATATAATTTTTTTAATTTTTTTTGGCTATTTTGCGTATATTTATTCAAGCATTCTTTTTCTTGATGTGTCTTTCTTCTTTTCTTGAAATCTACTTTCTAATTTGTTTTTTGATTGCTTCTTTAAGTAATTATACTATTGCTTCTTCTCTATATCGTTGTTCTCTTGTTTATTCTTTCTACAATTTTTTTTATATATACTTTTGCTGTTTTAGGTATTTTCTTTTAGCAGTCTTTTCCTTGCTGTGTCTTTAAAATCTACAATCTTTATCGTACCATTTTTATTCTTCTCTTTAATTTGTTCTTTGATTGCTTGTTTAATTAGTTTTTACTATTGCCTTCTATTTCTCTTCTACTTTTCTACTAGTTTCTTGTTGTAGTATTTTTCTTTGTTAATTTCTTCTGTTAATTTTATACTGAGTATATTATTTAAATTTCTATTTGTTGTGATTTATTACAATTTACATTTTTTTTATTTTAATATGTAATTTATATTTTGTAATTGAATTCCAACCAATCACTAGCTTCAGCACTGTTCATAAATCAGAATAAGTTCGAAAATCTGAAATAAATTATAATGTTGTCATTGCGTTTCGCTTTGAATACGAAATATCGCTTGGAAATCCTAAGACCTTGTCGAATAGCTCCATAAATCTCAAAGCATATAACTCGAAAAGAATTACAATGTGAGTAAACTGGAAAAATCGATTGCTTTTTTATTTTTTCTATTCCTTCTTCCCCTATTCAAGATCGGGTTAATCCGATGAAAGAAAACGCTATTGTCACTTAAGGAAGACCTATCAATTCTTAAGTCGGCGATTTTACCTCCAGTATAAAATACTCGTAAATTTACGGATTACCGATTGACAGACGAAACGGAACCCACTTCATCCGATAAAATATCCGGCGACAGAGAATAGGTGATATTTCATCGCTGGTTATTTTTTTTTTCTCTCAGTGTAAGAGGCGAGCTTTCAAAGCTTCACTCTGTTTAAGTTTCGCAGTTTAAGCAAATTAGTTAATCTTTCGTTTAAACGTTACCCGAAATTTTCTTATAAATAATAAATGGTGATGTTAATGCAAAACGACGTCATTTTCGTTTAAAAGTAAGAGTTTAAGAGGAATTTAACGAAAGAGAAAGTAACTGCAGAGCTGCAAGCTGTCATAAATGAGCATCAACGGATTCCAACTGGGACAAGATGGTTGATACAAACGCCGCCAGAGAGCGATACCAGATAGACAACAAATTATATCACACCTTATTAGATCCATTTACAATTTTTTTTCTTCAAAATCAATTTTTTGCAGAGTAATTGTACAATTTTAATCCAAGTTTTATGTTGGAAGCCTTCTCCTTTTTGTTTTTAACACTTTTTCTAACAAAAATCTGTTTTTTCGACTTTAAATAACTTTAAAAATGACATTTCGCATTAATAACTAATTTTTAACAATTTCTAATTAAGTTAAAAAAATTTTTTTATAAAATTTATTTATTAACTGGTAAAAATTGCTGTTAACAGTTAAAAATTTGTTTAATACCTAACGAGACGCTACTTGCAGTAACAAGTTAACTGTTAATAATAACAGTTAATTAGTAATTAACTGTTAAACGTTAAAATCAGTTAATTATTAATAACGACTGTTAATAAGTACAATTTTAAAAAACAAAAAAATCAGTTAATACTGTTAACAATACAAAACAATAAAACATAACTACCTAAAATTATATGAAATGTTAAATTTAACACATTTAACTTGTGGTTTTTAACACAAACAACTGTCTAGATTTGCAACACTAAATTCTAATTTTTCTCTAATCTAAATGTAAAAATTTAAAATGTTTTTTAGAAAAAATCAAAATCAAGTATTTTCACTGTTTTTAAACGTTATTATTAAGTTAAAATTACAGTTAACCGTTAAAAATGATTATAAGTTACTAAAACTAGACACTATTTGAGTTAAACAGTTAATAGTTAATAATAACTGTTAATTACTACAATTTTTGTTAACTGTTAGTTACTACAAATTTTAGACAACAAAAAATTAAAGTTTATCAGTTATTTAGTTAACAAATAAAAGTTAACAAAAAAACCTATTTTGAATGTTAGATTTAACACATTTAACTTGTAGTTTTTAACACAAACAACTGTCTTATTTGCTACAATAAATCGTAATTTTTTTATCTAAAGTTAATTTTTTTAGAGGTATTTTAATCAAATTAAAATTACAGTTAACCATTAAAAATTATTGTAAGTTACAAAACAAAACGCTACTTAAGTTAGACAGTTAACTGTTAATAATAACAGTTAACTCCTACCATTTTTAGACAACAAAAAATTAAAGCTTAGTTGCTATTTGAGTAAGTACTGTTGACAACATAAAAAAATAAAACTTAACTATTAAAAACTGTTCTAAATTTAACATATTTAACTGTTTTACTAAGAGATTTTAACACAATTAACTGTTAAAATTTGCTACATTTAATTCTAATTTTTTTTCTAATTTGAATGTTAAAACTTAAAATGTTTTTTTATGATAATGCTACGACAAGTGTGTTCACTAATTTTTAACGTTATTATGAAGTTACAATTACTATAACCGTTAAAAATTACTAAAATCAGACGCTGCTTAAAGTAACCATCAGTCAATTATTAATAATGACTGTTAATAATCAAATTATTAGAGACAAATTCTACTATTTGTATTTAATTTTTGTGTTAGAAGTTTTTTTTTGTTTTTAACACTTTTTAAAGCAAAAATTTGTTTTTTTTTTACTTAAAATTACTTTAAAAATGACATTTTTAATTAATAACTAATTTCTAATAATTTCTAATTAAGTTAAAAAAAAATTTTGCAAAATTTATTTATTAACTGGTAAAAAATGCTGTTAACAGTTAAAAATTTGTTTAATACCTAACGAGACGCTACTTACAGTAACAAGTTAACTGTTAATAATAACAGTTAATTAGTACATACATGTTTTTACACAAAATTTATTAACTAGTTAAAATTGCTGTTAACCGTTACAAAACTGTATAATTTACTAAATGAAGACGCAACTTAGAGTAACAAGTTAATTGTTAATAATAACAGTTAATTCGTACAATTTGTTGGATAACAAAAAACGTAGAATGTGCTTACTGCTTTAAACGTTATTATCAAGTTAAAAACTGTTATAAATTACTAAAAAAAGACACTAACTTAAAGTAACCAGTTAATTGTCAATAATAACTGTTAATAATAAAACGTAAATAGAAAAACTATTTTGAGTGTTAAATTTAACACATTTAACTTATAGTTTTTGATTTAAACAATTGTCTTCTTTCTGTATTCTACGTTGCTACACTAAATTCTAATTTTTCTCTAATGTAAATGTAAAAATTTAAAATGTTTTTTGAAAGAATTTTAAATCAAGTGTTTCCACTGCTTTTAAACGCTATTATCAAGTTAAAATTACAGTTAACCGTTAAAAATTGTTAGGATTTGCTAAAACAAGACGTTACTTGAGGTAATCAGTTAATTGTTAATTAGTACAATTTTTAGACAATAAAAAATCAGAGTTTAAACCTTATAATTAAGTATTCTCGACAAAAAAAATAAAATTTGCTTTATTAACTAGTTATCAGTTAATTTTTTAGTTTATTTGTTAAAATAAGACGTTATATTTGCAGTGTAGCTAGTTAATAAATAATGATAACGGTTAAAAATTGTTACAATTTTCTAAAACAAAAAATTATGTACAATGTAGCTAATTAACGGTTAATAATAACAGTTAAAATTGTTACAGTTTGCTAAAACAAAACGTTACTTGTAATTTAACTAGTTAACATTTAACTAACTGTTACAAATTGTGATAATTTACTGAAACAAGACGTTAATTACAGAATAGTTGAATAACAGTTGACAATAACTATTAAAAATAGTTGTAACTTGCTAAAAAAATCTAGTTTTTGGCAGTACAGCTAGTTAACAGTTAAAAATAACACTTAAAGATTGTTCTAATTTGCTAAAGGAAGCTGTTACTTGCATTGTAGCTAGATAATAAGTGACGATAACGGTTAAAAATAGTTACAATTTGTAAAACAAGACAGTATGTACAATGTAGCTAGTTAACGGTCAATAATAACGGTTATTTTTTTTTATAGTTAGCTAAAACAAAACGTTATTTGCAATGTGGTTAGTTAACAATTAAATAACCGTTAAAAATTGTTGTAATAAGCCGTTACTTGCAGTGTAGCTAGTTAAAGTTAAAGAAAACTGTTAAAAATTGTTATAATTTGCTAAAACAAGCCATTACATGCAGTGTACCTAAATAACAGTTAAAATAACAAATATTTCTTTTTTATAATTTGTTAAAACAAGACGTTATTTGCAATATGGTTAATTAACATTTAAATAACCGTTAAAAATTGTTACACCATACTAAAACAAGGCGTTTAGCAGTGTAGCAACAATTAAAAATTGTTATAATTTATTAAAACAAGACGTTATTTGCAGTGAAGCTAGTTAATAAATAAAAATAACGGTCAAAATTGTTACAGTCAGTTAAAACAAAAAATTATGTACAATGTAGCTAATTAACGGTTAATAATAACAGTTAAAATTGTTACAGTTTGCTAAAACAAAACGTTATCTGCGATTTGATTAATTAACATTTAATTAACCGTTAAAAATTGTTATAATTTACTGAAACAATGTTACTTACAGTAAAGTTAGGTAACAGTTGACAATAACTATTAAAAACAGTTGTAACTTGCTAAAAAAACAAGTTTTTGGCAGTACAGCTAGTTAACAGTTAAAAATAACACTTAAAGATTGTTCTAATTTGCTAAAACAAGCCGTTACTTGCAGTGTAGCTAGTTAATAAGTAAAAATAACGGTTAAAATTGTTACAATTTGCTAAAACAAAACGTTATCTGCAATTTGACTAGTTAACATTTAATTTACCGTTAAAAATTGTTATAATTTACTGAAACAATGTTACTTACAGTATAGTTAGGTAACAGTTGACAATAACTATTAAAAACAGTTGTAACTTGCTAAAAAAACAAGTTTTTGGCAGTACAGCTAGTTAACAGTTAAAAATAACACTTAAAGATTGTTCTAATTTGCTAAAACAAGCCGTTACTTGCAGTGTAGCTAGATAATATGTAACGATAACGGTTAAAAATTGTTACAATTTGCTAAAACAAAACGTTATGTACAATGTAGCTAGTTAACGGTCAATAATAACAGTTATTTTTTTTATAGTTGGCAAAAACACAACGTTATTTGTAATGTGGTTAGCTAACACTTAAATAACCGTTAAAAATTGTTTAATTTACTAAAACAAAACGTTACTTACAGTTTAGCTAAATAACAGTTAACAACAACAATTAAAGATTGTTGCAATAAGCCATTACTTGCAGTGTAGCTATATAACAGTTAAAATAACAAATTTTTTTTATATAATTTGTTAAAACAAAATATTAAATGCAATGTAGTAATTAACTATTAATGATAACTGTTGAAAATTGTTACAGTTTACTAAGACAAGACGTTATTTGCTATATGGTTAATTAACATTTAAATAACCGTTAAAAACTGTTATAAAACAAGACGTTATTTGCAGTGTAGCTAGATAATAAGTGACGATAACGGTCAAAATTGTTACAATTTGCTAAAACAAGACGTTATGTACAATGTAGCTAGTTAACGGTCAATAATAACGGTTAGTTTTTTTTATAGTTGGCTAAAACAAAACGTTATTTGCAATGTGGTTAGTTGACACTTAAATAACCGTTAAAAATGGTTTAATTTACTAAAACAAAACGCTACTTACAGTTTAGCTAAATAGCAGTTAACAATAACAATTAAAGATTGTTGTAATAAGCCATTACTTGCAGTGTAGCTAAATAACAGTTAAAATAACAAATATTTTTTTATATAATTTGTTAAAACAAAACATTAGATGCAATGTAGTAATTAACTATTAATGATAACTGTTGAAAATTGTTACAGTTTGCTAAGACAAGACGTTATTTGCAATTTACAAAGCACGTTGTTTGCAGTGTGACTACTTAACATTTAAATTACTGTTAAAAATTGTTATAATTTACTAAAACAAGACGTTACTTACAGTTTAGCTAGTCAACAGTTGAAATAAAAAATAAAAATTGTTATAAATAGCTAAAACACAACACTACTTGCAATCTAGCTAAATAACAATTAAAAATAACGGTTAAAAATTGTTTTAATTTGCTGAAACAAGACGCCGTTTGAGATAACAACTTAATTGTTAATGATAACAGTTAATTAGTATAATTTTTTGGACAACGAAAAATTTAGTTAATTCTTGTTACTTTACCGATTATAGCTTTAACACAAACTATAACATAATACTATTAACAGTGGCAGTTATTAGTTATTAAGCTATATTAACCAGATATTTTATTTAATTACTTAAAATTCTCTGATTTTTATTAACAGTTAAAGTATACAACAACTATATTAACAGTATTTAACTAACAATTAAAAGAAATACTATTAAATTAGTTAACAATAAACATAATGAATAATTGTTAACAGTTTTATTACAAATTGCGAAACAATAAAATTAAAAATTTAATTACTGTGTTGCTGTTAAACTGTTAAAGTAGTTGTTTTTAATACCTATTTTAACATATAACGTTATTAATTAGTTAAAATTGCTGTTAACAGTTAGAAATTGTGCGATTTCCTTAAGCAAGATGCTACTTGGTGTAATAAGTTAATTGTTAATAATAACAGTTAAGTACTATTTGTTGTTTTCTTCTAATTGTCCCTTCTAGAATTCTTTTTTTTTTATTGTCGTCTTTTATATTCTTTTTCTTTTAAACGCCATTTATTAAACTCTTTAAAAATTCTATGTTCTTTTAGGATTACTTCTTGCAATTAAAACCAAAAATGTTCTTTTTTTTATTTTACAAGTAAATTTTTTTGTTTTCGGCTTTTGGTACAATTTTTTTTATTTCTAGACGAAAGTTTTCCTAATCTTGTTATTTTCTCTATTTTCGAAATAAAATTCCTGTATAAATTGTGTTGATTTTCCGGTCGAATTCGATCATTTCCCTAGCGCATTCAGTCCGTCTCTCCTCCTATTCCGTAATAAAGTCATCGGGAGTTTTCTCGGGTCCGGACCGCTATAAAGGAGAGTGCCGGTGCGTAACAGGTTATTTTACACATCTATGGTTACCCTGATGTGTGTGTGGTCCTGGGAGTGTTCTCGGCTCCTGGCCAGGCACCGGAGCCACAGGATCTCGCTATCCCTAGAGGGCCGTTATCCATATAAAATACACGTTATCGGCACGCAAACTTTGATTACGTCTCTTCTTACACTTGAAAAAATACCACAAAAGCGCTCCGATTCCGGGCACTGTTATAGTCCTTTACAGGATTTTCGGATGTCGATGTTTTTATCGTATGTCTTAGGGAAATTCCGGCTGTTAGAAGGGATTAATTTCGATTGCGGGAAATGCCGGACTTCTCTAATAATCCTATTATGATATCATATGTTTATGTAATTCGGACAAAAAATATCTAAAGGATTGTGTTAGGAGAGAACAAAGAGAATTTACAAATTAGGGAGGACTGAGATTTTGTGGGTTGGGAGGTAGGCAAACAACTATGCTACAATGCACACGGATAGAATGGGTTCTTAGAGATTCTTTTCTACCTAAAATACTTACCAGAATTCCTAGCTAATTCCTAATTTTCAATAATTTTTATAACTTAACGTTAATCAATCTTAAATCCTTATTTATCCCATTATAAAAAAATTTAAAAATGCAAATTTATAAAATTTTAAACTTGAATTGTACTAATTAACAGTTACAGTAATAACGTCATTTTCTAGCAAATTATATTAATTTCTAATTGTTATTACAAACTACCTTAGATTGTTAACTAGCTACACTGCAAGTAACAGCTTGTTTAAGCAAATTATAACAATTTTTAACGGTTATTTAACTGTTAATTAGCCACATTGCAAGTAGCGTCTTGTTTTAGCTAATTATAAAAAAAACTATTTGTTATTTTAACTGTTATTTAGCTACACTGCAAATAATGTTTTGTTTTAGCTAATTATAACAATTTTTACTTGTTATTTTTAACTGTTAACTAGCTACACTAATAGTAACGGCTTATTACAACAATTTTTAATTGTTATTGTTACTGTTATTTAGCTAAACAGAAAGTAACGTTTTGTTTTAGTAAATTAAACAATTTTTAACGGTTATTTAAGTGTTAACTAACCACATTGCAAATAACGTTTTGTTTTAGCCAACTATAAAAAAATTAACCGTTATTATTGACCGTTAACTAGCTACATTGTACATAACGTCTTGTTTTAGCAAATTGTAACAATTTTAACTGTTATTATTAACCGTTAATTAGCTACATTGTACACAATTTCTTGTTTTAGCAAATTGTAACAATTTTTAACCGTTATCGTCACTTATTATCTAGCTACAATGCAAGTAACAGCTTGTTTTAGCAAATTAAAACAATTTTTAAATGTTATTTTTAACTGTTAACTAGCTGTACTGCCAAAAACTGTTTTTTTAACAAGTTACAACTGTTTTTTATTGTTATTGTCAACTGTTACCTAACTATACTGTAAGTAGCATTGTTTCAGTAAATTATAACAATTTTTAACGGTTAATTAAATGTTAACTAGTCAAATCGCAAGTAACGTTTTGTTTTAGCAAACTGTAACAATTTTTACTGTTATTATTAACCGTTAATTAGCTACATTGTACACAATTTCTTGTTTTAGCAAATTGTAACAATTTTTAAGTGTTATTTTTAACTGTTAACTAGCTGCACTGCCAAAAACTGGATTTTTTAGCAAGTTACAACTGTTTTTTATTGTTATTGTCAACTGTTACCTAACTATACTGTAAGTAGCATTGTTTCAGTAAATTATAACAATTTTTAACGGTTAATTAAATGTTAACTAGTCAAATCGCAAGTAACGTTTTGTTTTAGCAAACTGTAATAATTTTAACTGTTATTATTAACCGTTAATTAGCTACATTGTACACAATTTCTTGTTTTAGCAAATTGTAACAATTTTTAAGTGTTATTTTTAACTGTTAACTAGCTGCACTGCCAAAAACTGGATTTTTTAGCAAGTTACAACTGTTTTTTATTGTTATTGTCAACTGTTACCTAACTATACTGTAAGTAGCATTGTTTCAGTAAATTATAACAATTTTTAACGGTTAATTAAATGTTAACTAGTCAAATCGCAAGTAACGTTTTGTTTTAGCAAACTGTAATAATTTTAACTGTTATTATTAACCGTTAATTAGCTACATTGTACACAATTTCTTGTTTTAGCAAATTGTAACAATCTTAACCGTTATTTTTACTTATTAACTAGCTACACTGCAAGTAACAGCTTGTTTTAGCAAATTAAAACAATCTTTAAGTGTTATTTTTAACTGTTAACTAACTGTACTGCCAAAAACTAGTTTTTTTAGCAAGTTACAACTGTTTTTGTCAACTGTTACCTAACTTTACTGTAAGTAACATTGTTTCAGTAAATTATAGCACTTTTTAACGGTTAATTAAATGTTAACTAGTCAAATCCCAGATAACGTTTTGTTTTAGCAAACTGTAACAATTTTAACTGTTATTATTAACCGTTAATTAGCTACATTGTACACAATTTCTTGTTTTAGCAAATTGTAACAATTTTTAACCGTTATCGTCACTTATTATCTAGCTACAATGCAAGTAGCAGCTTGTTTTAGCAAATTAGAAAAATCTTTAAGTGTTATTTTTAACTGTTAACTAGCTGTACTGCCAAAAACTGTTTTTTTTAGCAAGTTACAACTGTTTTTAATAGTTATTGTCAACTGTTACCTAACTATACTGTAAGTAACATTGTTTCAGTAAATTATAACAATTTTTAACGGTTAATTAAATGTTAACTAGTCAAATCGCAGGTAACGTTTTGTTTTAGCAAACTGTAACAATTTTAACTGTTATTATTAACCGTTAATTAGCTACATTGTACACAATTTCTTGTTTTAGCAAATTGTAACAATTTTTAACCGTTATCGTCACTTATTATCTAGCTACAATGCAAGTAGCAGCTTGTTTTAGCAAATTAGAAAAATCTTTAAGTGTTATTTTTAACTGTTAACTAGCTGTACTGCCAAAAACTGGTTTTTTTAGTAAGTTACAACTGTTTTTAATAGTTATTGTCAACTGTTACCTAACTATACTGTAAGTAACATTGTTTCAGTAAATTATAACAATTTTTAACAGTTACTTAAATGTTAACTAGTCAAATCGCAGATAACGTTTTGTTTTAGCAAACTGTAACAATTTTAACTGTTATTATTAACCGTTAATTAGCTACATTGTACATAATTTCTTGTTTTAGCAAATTGTAACAATTTTTAGCCGTTATCTTCACTTATTAACTAGCTACACTGCAAATATAACGTCTTCTTTTAACAAATAAAATAAAAAATTAACCGGTAACTTGTTAATAAAATATTTTTTTGTCAACAATACTTGTTTATAAGGTTTAAATTCTGATTTTTTGTTGTCTTAAAATTTTACTAATTAACAGTCATCATTAACAATTAACTGATTACCTCAAGTAAGGTCTTGTTTTAGTAAATTGTAACAATTTTAAACAATTAACAGTAATTTTGACTTGATAATAACTTTGAAAGAAAAGGAACACATTTAGAGGTTCTAAACAGTTGTCTGTACCAAATATTAGCTAAATTACTTAAATAACATATTTGAAATAGTATTTTAGTTATTTTTAAGCTGTTAACAATTTAAATTTCTAGTAAATGAATAAATAGACAAACAGGTAAAACGTATTAGTTTGTTTGTTTAATTTTTCGAGAACCAACTATAAAAAATAAACTAAATAACTGCTATTATTAACAATTAACTTGTTAGTTTAAATAGTGTTTTGTTTTAGTAATTTATACAGTTTTTAACTGTTAACAGCAATTTTAATTAGTTACTAAAGTATAAAGAAACAAACAAAAAATCTCTTTTAACTTTCCAAATTTAGTTTAATGAAGGATTGGGATTGAGTGTATCAAATCTAGCCGGCCGTTAGTATAAAATATTTCCTAGTTGTTATATGAATGAGTCCCTTGTATATTCGTCTTTTCAAAATTTAGAAGCAATTTCCGTTCTACCAACAAATTGCATAGAAAATCTTGCCGATCAGAGATTATGGATATTTTAAATACTGTCTGTGCTACCCCAAAATGACATTTAACCGTTGAATATTCATGCGTCGATGATGGCACGAAGGGTTCTGTCGCATCTTTAATACACCACCCCCCAACCCCCCCTCTTTCGACTTTAATATCTTCCCAAAATTATCCAAACTTTTCGCTGTTATTTAGTTTGAATTTATCAATAGTGTATGAAGAGTGACGTTTCTAATTAGAAATTACTTTGCAACCTCTTGAAAACGCGAATGAGAATACATTAAGAGTAGCAGGGGGGTCGGTAAATGGCGGGCGGCTGGCTTCAGGGACGGACCGGTGTGCGAATTCACGACACATTTGTTTTTACTCCTTCCAAACATGTTAATGAGTTATTCTGCTGTGGTACGTTTTCTAATTATACGATTGCTATTACCAGTAATTAATTAATGTTTCGTGAAAATTCTTGCTTCAATTGAATTTTCAAAAGGGGATTTATTGTTACGATCGAGATATTTTCCACTTCTCTGGTATAGAACTAGATACACAAGAGAGACGATTTATTGTCACCTGATGGTTTTTGATTTATTACATCTCGAATACACAGGTAAAAGATAAAATGAGAAAAATACCATTTTAATTGCCTAACTTTACCAATAAATTACAATCTGATTACAAAAGTTTCATTTACATTTTTCTACCAATAAATTTTTTAAAACTTTTCGAATAATCGAGGATAATCTAAAGAAACAAAAAATATATGCAACCAACTATACACTTATAGGCTGATTTTAAGTTGAGATAATACCGGTAGTATCTTCGTTTCTATAGAAAAATAAACAAATTCGAAGCTGTCATTTGCTGTTGTCATGGAAAAGTATTAAAATTTGCGATACTACCGGTATTACCTCAACTTGAAATCAGCCCATAAGACTTTAAACTAAGCAAAGCTGCTCCCAGATTACACTTAACTAACGTATTTATTAATTTTTATTTTACAGTAATTTTACCTTTAATTAAGACACTTATTTTACCTGTAATCACATTGCAATAAAAAATTTAATAATGCAATAACAACTATATATCTGTCAACAATGATCTTCTACTAATTAACAGTTAAATTATGTCACAATTTTTACCAATAACTGCAATACGACATAGTTATTATGTTTCAGTTTTTACATAAACAAGTTAACAGCTAAAATATTGTAAATAAATAATATCTGTATAAAGTTAATCGTAATTTAATAAAAATTGTTATTTTAAGCATTTGTTTTAAATAGTTAATTATGTCTATTGACAGTTTTAATAAAACAACTGCAAAAATAAAATACTAATAATTAATTAGTTAGAAGAAAGAGAGATCTTGGAAGGCTCACTGTGAGAGTTTAACTACGCTCTCGCAGGCAACAAGACTACAAAAGATCTTATCAAGAGATTTGTCTACAAATTTGGGCTCATTACGTTTACCTTTTTGGACCTTTACGGTAACGGAGGGCGATACTCTTGGGCACTTATTGCAGACGCACTTTCCCGACAAGTCAAGGAGGATTCTGAGTTAGAAGTAAGTCTGAGGAGTGCACCTAGCAGCGCCTGGAGATTTGCCACTCAGGTGATCACATTTGCACCATTTAAGTCGGCGGGGGTAGATGAGATTGTTCCTGCTCTCTTGCAAAAGGGACGGGAGCATCTTGTTGGCCCAATGACTCGACTGTTAAGAGCCTGCCTTTCACTGAGCCACACACCAGCGGCCTGGAGAAAGATCAAGGTAATGTTTATTTCTAAGCCAGGACGTACCACGTACGCCGAGGCTTAGACCAATTAGCCTAATATCGTTTCTATTAAAGACGATGGAAAGACTGATCGAGAAACACGTACGGGAGAAGGTGCTTGGAAACAAATTGAAGGCGGGCTGGACAGTGGACTGTATGTCTCAGGAACTTTTCTAGACATTGAGGGAGCATTTGACAATGTTTCTTTCGACTCTATATGTAACGCATTAGAGAAGCGAAATGCGGTAAAATGGGTTCGCACAATGCTGTCTAATAGATTTATCAGAGCGAGCATAGGCCCATTCTCTGCTACAGTGATCGCTACTAAAGGGTGTCCCCAAGGGGGTGTACTATCTTCTTTGTTGTGGGATCTCACAGTTGACGATCTTATTCACAAGTTAAACGAACTTAGCATATATTGCCAGGGCTATGCTGATGACATAGCTATTCTGGTGAAAGCCAAGTTTCTCAATGTGGTTGGAGAGCTCATGGGTGGGGCACTCAGGCTCGTTGAAAACTGGTGTAACTCCTATAGCCTATCGGTAAATCCAAAGAAAACAAGCCATGTTATTTTTACCAGAAAACGGTGGAACCATTATGTGGCTCCTCTGCTTTTCGGCGAACAGCTACGTGTAGATCGTAAGGTTAAATATTTGGGGGTTATTTTAGACTCCCGTTTGACCTGGAGATCACACGTAGAAGAAAAGATGCGAACAACTACGAGCACGCTCTGAGCGTACAGAAGAGCTGTTGGCAGAACCTGTGGCTTTACACCCCACGTTATGCTTTTGCTCTACAACTATGTTGTCAGACCAATGATCACGTACGGCTCCCTTGTCTGGTGGACCATATCGTGTGCGTCCAGGGCCAAAAAGAATATGGCACAGGTCCAGCGTTTGGCCTGCTTGACAATTACAGGGGCCTTCCAAACCACACCGACCGCAGCCATGGAGCACATTGTGGGGATTCGGACACTTTATCTTGTTGTGGAAGAGTCTGCTGCAGTGGGTTTCCTACGGCTTTGCGGTACAAATCGGTAGAAAACAGCAACCGGAAAGGGTCATCGGACAATATCCACTAGGATGTTGAATTTGGACCCCATTTTTGAAATAAGGGACGACAGTATGATCCCCAGGATTGCTACAAAACACAAGTATCTTGTGAACATTCCACCACGTGACAACTGGTCTGAAAAAACGAGCAGCTTCAGAACGGGGGACTGGCTCATCTGCTATACTGACGGGTCGGTTTACCCCAATGGGGCGGGCTCAGGGATGGGCAAACATGTTAACGTTTTCCAAGCGGAAATCTTTGCTTTGCTCGCTTGTGTGACTGAGTGCGTGCAGAAAGCTTTGTCAAATAGGCGAATCTGCATTTGCACTGACAGTCAGGCTTCGCTGCAGGCCTTGCAATCGTGTAGGTACTTATCGAGACTTGTCTGGGAATGTTACAACAGATTACAGGAACTGGCGGAGTGCAACAAAAAGGTACCGGGACACTGTGGTCTAAAGGGTAACGAGAGGGCTAACGTTCTGGCTTGAGAGGATTCACAAATGGACTTCATCGGGGCAGAACCGGCTCTTGGCGTTACCAAAAGACGACAGAAAGACACACTTTATAAGTGAATAGAATCTCGCCATCTCTCTGAAAGGCAGTTTCAAGAAGGCATGCGGCAATCCAGGCTTTTCATTAAAGGACCGGACAAGGCACGCAGTGAAAACCTGATGCGTCTCAACCGTAGAGACCTTCAGCTAGTGGTAGGCATGTACACAAAACATTGCCTATTAAAAAGACACCTGCACGTCATCGGACTCAGCGAGGACGAGATTTGCAGAGGTTGTGCTGAAGATGAGGAAACCCTCTTCATATTCTCTGCTACTGTTCTGCTTTTGCAAGCATCAGAGATTTACACCTAGGCTCCCGATATCTGAAGCCCAGTGCTATCGAGAAGGCTCCTGCAGACAAGGTACTGAGCTTTATCAGAGGCACAGGGCTACTGCAGTAGTGCTATTTCGAGAGGTTGCATACAATGAGCGTAGCCCTCGGTGTGCAGCTCGCGTTGCGGGCCGCTCTTGTTCAAAAAAATAATAATAAGCAATAACAGTATTAGTTACAAATGTAACATGTTAAAGGTAACAGTTAAACTATATCTTACTGTAATTAATAAAAATGTATTTGTTAAAGCTTGTTGTACTTGTTATAATCAGTTAAGAAATTGCATATTTTAACAGTTAACATTGTATTGTTAAGTATAAAAATCTATACAGTTTTTAGTTTAACTATTACACAAATTGCTAGTACGCTAATGTTTACATAAAAACGGTTAAAATTTTAATGTTTTTACAAGAATTGTTAACAAAAAAACGTTACATTGTTATTTATTAACAGTTAATTTTTGTTTGATGTCTTAATCCAACTTTATTAACTAGTTATAATTGCTGTTAACAGTTAAAAATTATATAATTTAGTAAAACAAGAGAGACGCTACTAAACTTGTAGTAACTGCTAACACTTTTTATTTATTAACTTTCACAATTTTAACAGATAGTGACATATTGTTAAAATAGTTAACAGCTACAAATTTTTCTAATTTTTTTAGAACAAGTCAAAATCTGTTAACTGTAAACGTCAGTAAAACGCAAGTAAAAAACAAAACAAAATTAACTGTTATTTAGCAGGTTTAACAGTTAAATATAAAGAGTTAAAATAATTTTGTAAACATTTTGAGACGCTTTAGAATTCCAATTTGTAAATCTTTCAGGTGTATTAAGATTTTTGTAACTCTCCCTTCGTTTTATCCCGTTTCATCCGAAGGAATGCGGGTATTTGAAGTGAGGGTCAAACGGTTCGCTACGGTGGTGACCCTAAACTTGCAATTTACTGTCGTAGTTCCTAAGATACGGCCTCGGACCACAGTCCTGGCCCGCTGCCTTTACTAATTGTCCCTTGTTTAATGATCCGATATCCGAATATAAATAAACATCGCAATTTGGTCGTTTTTCCGCTGAAAAACCGCCAAGAAGAGCTGTGAAAAAAATTTCCGTTGTGCGAGAATAAAATTAAATGGCGTGTAGCGATATTAAAATAGAATATAAACGAGCAGTCATTTATATTAGGCAAATAATAAGCTTTAGGGTAATAGATACAGTTTCAAATTCTTTGCAAAGAGGGGGCCTTCTCGCTGCTATGCTGTATTATATGATACGTTATTTTTTATTATTAAGCCGGCTTTAATTCGATTTTTGTTGAATTCATCAACGTCGAGTTAAAATAAAAGACGAGAGAGATATTATTGATTGGGATGTTTCACTGGTAGCTCTTTTGTATTCTTATAAGTCGTTTGCTTTTTGACGAATGTGTTTCGAGAAGGGTGGATTTGAATGGAGAGAGAAATAACAACGACGTTTCGAGTGACTATAAAATGATCGGATCGTTCAGATCGAGAGGAAAGAGACGAAGGTTTTGCGCACAGATAACATTTCAAGATAGAAATATGAGATACAAATAGGAAAATTTTTAAATTCCTTTATAAACACGATAAACACTGTTAAAGTTACTTCTAGTAATTGTGACATATTTTACCTGTTAATTAATAAAGAAACTAATGTAAGACATTTAATACGATCTTTTTTTAATTCTATATTCTTGCAACTGTTAATTGTGACAGATTAACAAAAAATTCATACAAATCTATTGTTAATTGCTAAATAAAAATGCCTGTTAATTGTAAGAGAAACAGCAAGTTAACAGCAACAAATAGTAACTAACTACAGTTAAATCTATGTTAATAACTATGTTATGTAACAGTTAATAATAGTAACTGTGACATAATTTAACTGTTAATTTTACTTAACTAGTACTAATTATAGTATTTTGTTATAGTTTATGTATTTAACATTAATAATAACAAAATAAAAAAACAACAAGTTAACAGCAACAAACTAATAAAAAAAATTATTTAATTAATTTAACAGTAACTAATTACATTAAAAAGTTGTTAAAATTAAAATTTAACAACTATGTAATATTTACAGTTATTGTTAATTGTTTCTACTTATAAAATAAAAAGAGTTGTTAATTTCATTTAACTAGTAACTGTTTAAAAATATTTTGTTGTACTCTCTGTTAAATAGACGATAATTTAATATCGATAAAATAAAGTAACTGTTAATAACTGTTAGCAGTTAAGTTACTGTTAACATGTATGACTAAACTACTAATAACTGTTTATAATTGTTAATTAACAATAATGTTTTTAGGTTAATTAGTTATTTAGCCGATAATCAAAATAACTACTTTATCTGTGTTGAGCTTACCCGGCGCATCCACCAATTTTTAATTTAGTTATATTTTAACTACACTCTACCGCAAAATTAACCAGACATTTGATTTTTGTCCCGTAAATTGGCGAAAACGCTTTCTACATTGATTTAATATAGCTACACATAAAAAACAACTGAAGAAAAGATATTCAAGTTTTTTGGGTTAGCCCCTATCACGCAGATTACTTTTTGTACCTATTTTCTTAAGCGGCTTCCAATCAGAAAGGTTTTGTTTGTTTTACACTTTTGTCAAATTTGGATTGGGGAAGAAATTTGTTGTAGAAGCAATTCATATTGTAATGAGTCCCGAAGAAGCTGCTCAGGCTGTTGCTTTACATAATGATGGACGCAGTATACGATTTATTGCAAATATGCTTGGCTTTCTTAAAAGCACGGTATCAGATGTGATACAAAGGTTCAGGGCAACTGGTTCCTATTTCAAAAGACTTGGAGAAAACAAGTAACAAATGAAGTAGAAGACCGATTTCTTCGATTACAAATGCTGCGAGAGCGGACTCTGCTACAGCTTTGGCTAGGAGACTGGCGGATGTTTATGGGACCATGATTTCTTCGAAGACTGTTTTAAAAAGGTTGAAGGAAAACAATTTGACATCACATCCACCTGCTACTGGCCCTAAGTTGTACGCAGAGCATCGCAGACAGCGATTGCAATTTGCGCGAAATCATGTTGATTGGAATATGGACGAATGGGGCTCCGTTCTCTTTGCGAATAAGTCGCATTTTACTAGGTATTCACTTGGTCGTCGTCAACGAGTATTTAGACGCCAGGGGGAACGGTATGTCCAGTGTTGCTTTACGCCTACAGTAGCATTTGGTGGTGGAAGTATAATGGTATGGAGAGGGATTTCTTTGGAGGCTTATACAGCTCTTGTAACGATGTGGAGAGGTAGCATTAACGCTGACTGGTACATTAGGGAGTGTTTACAAGAACATGTGGTTTCTTTTGCACTATTTGTAGAGGAAGAGTTTCTCTTAATGCATGACAATGCGCGCCCTCACACAGAGATGGCCCCCCATAAGCTCTGACCTAAACCCCATTGAGCACATATAGGACAACCTGGGGAAAAGGATTAGGCAGAACTACGGCGAGTTTCATACAACAGTTGAGCTGAAACAGGCGTTGCTGAATGAGCTGGAGCTAGTAGCCTAAAATGAGATCGCAGACTTGATTGCAAGTATGCCTCGACGAATGAGAGCTGTAATGCCAGCGCGAGGAGGAAATACTCGCTACTGAAACATTTTTTTGCAGTTTTCTTAATTTTGTTTTGCTTAATTTTGTTACTTAAAATCAAATTTTTGTTTAATTTTAAATAAATATTTATTTTTGAACATTATTAATCAAAATTATCTTGATTTTATTGCACATTTTAAAATAAAATTATTTTGATTTAAATTTTCTGTAAATTTATTTTTTTTTCTTGTCTTGTTTTCGTCTTAATGTGAGTGTCATAACCCGTCGTTTGTTGGCAATTAGAGTATAAAACTGGCCACGCACATTTTAACACTTCACCATTTTTCATTCGTAGGGAAAATTCTTATCTCCCTCGGTTATAAATATTAGAAATGCCATGTAATTAAGAGAGCGAAAACCGAAATGGACTTTTTAAGAGTCGGTCGGATGTCACCCCTTGCCCGCAAAAACTCAACGGAAGAAAAAGGACAGAAATGGAGAATGTAATTCATTCGTGAAAAGTCAAATTAAAAATTAGAAGAGTGGTTCTCGCATTGAAAACTGATAAGATAGGAGAGAGAGAAATTAAACACACACGTTGTTTGAAATAATTGTAGTTTGATTTTCGGCTTGATTCAAGTTTAAAGAGGCATTGAATTATAGCAAATACTAATTTAATTTTAATATAGATATAGATCATTACCTGGTTGGTCTTCCTCTCTCGGGTTATTTCAATTTGATTGTAATTGTTTGTAAATTTTCCGGGTTAAAAACAAATCTTCTATGTTTGAGTTAATTAATCGAATGAATAGTGATTTAAGTTAGGCGTGTACTTACAAACAATTGGCTACGAACCAAATTTCAACAATATCCGCAAGTTTGGGAACAGTTTAGACGTTATTTCGATTCTATTAACTCGGGATTTATATATGTGTTGAACACATACACTTTACAAGTTCCTCTCTTAGATGCTAAATTGTTGTGTTTACTAGCGGTGCCGACGCCGATGCCGACAACGAACCTGCCACCCCCTACATCCAGATATCTATTCCGACTAAATTGACTACAGATAAAGTTTGCAATTAACGGAAATAATACAACAAGATGAGTGTTTGACGAAATGTTTACAAGAATACTAACAAACCGATTCAATTGCTCTTTCTCTAACCGTAATCTCTTATAACTATTAACAGTTATTCTGTTACATTAACTGTTAAGTAATTACTAATAAATAAATGTGGTTTATTAAATTATTTTGTAAATTATTGTTAAGTAACATTACTATTTTAATGAGTAACACAAATATTAATTACTAAATATTAATAATATTAATAGATTAATAATAATAATATTAATAGTAATGACAGCTACGTATTTAAATAACTAACTAACTCTATTGTTGATAGTTAAATAACTTTGTGTTTGCTGATGTTACTGATAGTGTATAACTAACTAAACCATTGGCATTATTTATTACGCTATATTAGCAGTTAATTTTAATTATTTTTAACTTTTAATTAACAGATTTTAGAATTTAACAGTTAATTAACCTTTCCGGTGGTCAATATCTGTCAAAATTATTCACCTCAGAGTGTGATTAAATTTGTCTGTCCTCAGCTATTGAATTTTTCTGCTCTCTTTGATTAGAATGTATCGATGACAGTTTAGTAAATAACCGGAATTTTTTTTCCTCCCAGTGCATTCAAAACCTGGTGAGCGCTTGTTGAACACAGATGTGTCAACGTTGTGTAGAGCGCGCGAGCATACGGTCGGGTTAAATGTGGTGAAAATATTTAGCTGAGCAGTGACAATGTTTCTGAAAGAGACATTCTAGACCGGGGCCGGGATGATTTCAGGAATATAGGGGTGGAATTACAAAATCTATGCGGAAAATTCGCGTTTCAGCTACCGCAAATAATTCGGTTGCATGTGACTGCGTCCGAACTGAAATTTTTTTCAGAAGTCATTTCCAGTCCAGGAATAATTAGACGGATTCCTGGAGAGGTGGGATTTATGGCGTATCCCGTATCTTAAATCCTGTCGCGTAGACCAAAGACATATAACTTGCAAGAGTTGAGGTTTGTACTAATTGAGACGAATACGTTCTCTGATTGTTGTTTACACAATGACGAGCCGCACCGTTGCTTGCATATTTCATGGATTTATATATGACGAGAGATTTTCGACTAATTAACAACTTTAGTGAAGATTTGCTAACTTACACTAAGGACTAAGATTGCACTAAACCATAACAATACTTCTGTAATCTTTCAATTTCAAAAATACGCATAGAAAATCCTCTAATAATATTCTATGTCACTGTCCTGAACAATATTTCACTTGTTTTTATGTCTCTCTGACTGAGACATTTCGCATCATTTGCCTAATGCAAAGTGGCCCACTCGGTTTCTATAGATATTCAAAACTATATTTAATGTTGCGTTAAACACTAACATGTATAAGCTAGGGATGAAATACTACCGCTCTTCTAACGTTTTATCTGTTTTGAATACTATAAATTTATAGTCTTTTACCATCTATCTTATTCAAATGACAAATATATTCTTATTTGCTAAGATATACATAATAAATCGACCTAAAACTTTTTTTTTATTACTAAAATTAATAACAGGTAACTGTTAAAAATGTTAACATTGTAACTAAGCTTAACTGTTAATTATAACAACTAAATATTTTCCTCAAATCTTTTGTTAAGAATTACTTTTACTTTTACACGATATACGTAATGTATCAACAAACAACAAATTTTTTTACTACTGAAACTAATAACAGTTAACTGTTAAATATGTTAAATTGTTACTAAAGTTGGCAATTAAATATTACAGTAAAATACTTCCTCTAAATTTTTAGTTTATAATTAGTTTAATCGTTAAGTGATGTAGGTACACAATAAATTGACCAACATCTAATAATAGTCAATTGTTAAATAAGTTTAAATTGTTACGAAGGTTAACAATTAACTAATACAATAAAATATATTTTTTAAATTTTTTGTTGATAATTAGTTTGACTGTTATCTGTTTATTATACATAATAAATCGACCAAAAACAAATTTTTTTACTGTTTAAACTAATAACATTTAATTGTTAATTTTTTTTAACATTTACAGTTAATTATTACAGCAATTTTTTTAACTGTAAAATATGTTATAAATTTATTAGGAGCAATATTTAACTAGTTAAATAAATTAAACAAAAAAAAAAATTAAGAAATAATTGTAATTTATTGTATAACTAGTGACACTTATCAATAGTTAGTAAATTATTAACAAATATTATTCACTAATTAGTTATATGTTTAAACTGTTAAATTGTTAATTGAATAGAAAGTAAAAAAATTTAGTTATATTCTGTAATTTGGTGAATTTGTAAGATCTTTCTGTCGTCCCGGTCAGATAGCTGTGGTGTGGGTAATTAATTATGAAAAATGTCGCCAGGCGGCCGTAGAAGAGTCAAGGTGCGGAAATTTATAATTCATTTTGCAATTAAAAAAAGCGTTGGTAGCGAGGCGCGGGCGGAATTACAACGCTTCCACTTATCAGGACGGTTCTTATTGAATTTTGAAATTATCTGCTGTTTTCTTAGCCATTAATTTTTAGAACGGAAAGTTTTAATTTTTAATCTAGAGTGCTGGGCGAAATTAATTTTTGATGTAGTATTTAGTTTAATGCCCTCTTGATAATACCGCACAACTTTTGACTTGATAATTTTCGTTTTTTTTTTTCTCGGGATGGGAGGGAGGAAAAGGAGAGACAAGACACCCATGAATGATGGGTGTTTTACTTCACGCGTACTAACGATATATTGCTATAATTTAGTGACGTAATAAATTGCTCGATAACGAGCTTGGTGATATACTTGGTCACATTCTAAGAACCAATATCGACTGGAATCTCAGGAGATACGGTTTAATGCAAATGGTCCATCTCTTGCACAATAGAGCTTTGATGAGAGTCAATAAATCAGGGATATGCAAAATCTCCCTTTTATTAAGGGGGTAGAAATGATACAAACACGTCGATATTGTTGCCATGTCTTTAATTGGAAACAAACTTAATACAAAACTAACTATTTACAATCTGTTAACGACAGTTAAACAACATTAAAACATCTTACTATTACAGTCATTAACTAAGTTTATTAACTATTAAATTGTAACTGTTATTAAATTATTGTTAATTAGTTAAAATATAGTAACAAACTGTTACTATCTCCTACGATTAAAACCAATAGTTAAGTATTATTAACTGTAGAATTTTCTTTAATTTTTTTTTATTAATTTAAATTTATTTTAGGCATTTTTAAGCGTTAGAGTAGTATTACTACTTAACCACAATTTATTAATAACTAAGTAACAGTTTAACTGTTAAATAGTTAACTTTACCGATTTAATTTAGAAGTTAAATTATTGTCACAAATTATAATTGTTTTTAAAAAATATTTAACATAACACAAATTAATTTTGTAATTTTAACTTACAAATATTAACCTAACAGTTAAAAGCTAATTAAATATTTTTTTGCTAATAACAAACAAATAAATAACTTGTATCTATAACATGTACAAATAATAACAAAATAACATGTTTATTATTGCATTTTTAACAATAAACACCTAAATAATTTTGTAAATTATATTAAAGTAACCGTTAATATTGACAGCAAATTGTGGGCCGTATACACAACAACCTTAGTTTGTTGAAATATTAACAGCTATTGTTTAATTTATACTTGTGTTATAACTAAGAAAAGTTAATTAATTATTAATAAAATAGCAAAGGTGTTCCAACTGAGCAACAACGTCGATTAACTGTATACCAGTTTCGGGGTTTTTGCCCTTCATCAGTACAGTGTATCCCGAAGCGTTGTGCTTGATTAGAACGGGTGGAAACACTGTACTAATAAGGGGCAAAAACCCTGAAACCGGTATACAGTTTCTCGACGTTGTTGCTCGATTAGAACACCTTTGCTAGTTCTGATTACACTGCTTTTTAGTGTGTTGCTGGTTGGGCGATTAGGTGATGTAATTCAATGTCGGTTAGGGCATTAGTCCGCGAAGTAGTTGTTATTGCCTAATCGTGAATGTTGGTGGCCAAGCGAGAGCCTAAGAGATAACTTTGTTATCCGACATCATTATTATACCAACTATCGCACCTTCCAGAACTCTTCGTTACATGGCACACTGGGTCTGTCTATACGACTACTATATTAACAGTACTTAACTTACAATTTAAAAAAATAAATAAATTCTGTTAAATTAGTTAAGTAGTTAAATTAGTTGTTTAAGTAGTTAAAAATTAAAAAAAATATGTTTTGATGATTAATTAGTCACAAGTACAAGTGTTAGTTAAGGTAATATCATATTAGTTCATGATATTATTAATAGTTAATAACTGTTAATAATTACTTATTATACATGTGTTACAAAAAAAACTAACGTAACAAATTAATTTTTAAAATTATAATAAGAGAAAATTAAAATTTAAAATAAGTAACATAAATTAAACATTATGATAATTACTAAAAAGTAAAACAGTTAATGTTAATAGCTAAGAATTGTTACAAAAATTGTTTATAAATCTACAGTTTTATTTATACCTGTTAAACTTTAATTATAGATTTACGAATATTTATTATAAATTATGTTTGTAAAGTTTTAGTTAATATTTTATTTAAAAAAAAATGTAATTAGTGTTTAGAGTTGTTATTTTACTGAATTATAACTGCTACAAATAGTTAAAAATTGTCACATTTTATTGTTAATTAGTTAATTAGTAATAGTTAAAAACTGTTACAATTTAAATAGTTTGCTTATAACGCAACCAAAGAGCCAAACTGGTTAACAGTTAAATTGGAGAATTTAAATTTGTTAATACTAAAACTCTCAGTTAATAGTTAATGTTAATAGTTGTTAGTTTAATTGCTATTAATAGTTAAAAATTGGCCCATATTAAAATTTGCTATTTTTTTAAATAGTAGAGAGTTAATAGTTAATCTGTAATTGTTAACAACTTTTACAAATTTTTAAAGTTTTTTATTTTTGTTAATACTAGAAAGTTAACAGTTAATTCGTAATAGTTAATAACTGTTACAGTTTACTAGAAATTTAAGAAACAAACTAAAAAGAAACTCTAGTGTCTAGAGTTGTTACTTTACTAAATTATAGCTGCTACAAATAGTTAAAAATTGTAACACTTTATTGTTAGTCAATTAGTAATAGTTAAAAACTGTTACAATTTAAATAATTTGCTTATAAGGCAATCAAAGAGTCAAACTGCTGGTTAAGAATTAAATTGGAGAATTTAAATTTATTAAAACTAACACTGTCAGTTAATAGTTAATGTTGATAGTTTTTAGTTTAATTGCTATTAATAGTTAAAAATTACCAATTTTAAAATTTGCTATTTTTTTTTATTACTAGAGAGTTAATAGTTAATTCGTAATTGTTAACAACTGTTACAATTTACTATTTTTTTTATTTTTGTTAAAACTAAAAGTTATCAGTTAATTAGCAATAGTTAACAGCTGTTACAGTTCATTTGAATTTAGTTAAAATTTTGTTTAAAAAGAAAGTTAATGTTTGGAGTTGTTACTTTTCTAAATTATAACTGCTACAAATAGTTAAACATTGTAACATTTTATTGTTAATTAGTAATAGTTAAATATTGTTAAAATTTAAATAGTTTACTAATAAAACAACTAAAGAGCTAAACTAAATTGGAGAATATAAATTTGTAAATAGTAAAACTGTCAGTTAATAGTTAATGTTAACAGTTAACTAATCACAGATGAAAGAAGATTGAAAAAAGGTGTCTAATGTTTGTGTAAAAAGCGCATCGTTTGAAATTTGCAAGAACTCCCTTTGGTTCGTTTGTGCGATTCTCTGAGAGGTCGTGTAGTGTAGTTAGCACGTCTTTAATTGTGCGCTGAGAGTGTCAGTGGCGTGCGCGTTTCTAAGTAGTAAAGTTGTTTTAAAAAAAATGTTGTAAAGAGTCTTTCGGGGGGTGTGTTGTGCATTATTCTGTTCGTGTAGATGCGTGCCCTCTGAGTTGATGTTAGAACAAGACACGAAGATTCCACTGCATACATTACACTCATTATACTTTCAACCTCTTAGAGACAATTGCAGGATCGTCACGGCTCCAGTAATAACATCCTTATTCTTAATTAAACTAAGACCGGCATTCCAAAGCACGCCGGTGTCAAAGTCTCTAATGTGTTACCCTAACATGCAAGTTCTTAGTGTTAAGATTGCTAATGGTAACTTAGGTATTCTGAAACGGAATGGTTAAAACTTAGGGGAGGTGTTGTTTTGTCGTGTCTTGCTTTTACTCAAAATTTTTTTTCTTTTCTTTCTCTCGTGTGAGCATCAAATTATTTACCTAGCGAATTAATAAAGTCGAATCCGAGGAGGAGTGAGAGAAAATGAAACGGAAACAGGTTAGAATTAATTCCAAGACGTCGGATGTAAAGTAATACGGGTTGGAGAATCGTCAGATCAGCTGTCACTTATAATGTGTAGGAATCTTGAGACTGAGGGTTACTGAAATTTAATTAGTAGACAATACAGACACTTCACACCTCGGCAGCACATACTTTACGATATCTTATTGCATTTCAGCTGGATCGGGACTCGATTCTTGCGCGTCTTCGTCAAGGCAATTAGCGCAACAGAGACGAAATCCTAAAGCTAGTACTGAGTTAATTTACCGATAACAAGACAACACTCTTCAATGGAGGAGCCCTTCCTAGATCGACTTACATCATGCGATGGATTTATACCAAGATTTAGGCATTAATTTACAAATAAAGCAATCTCATTTAAAATATTTTTATTTGAGTTTATTCTTAGTGTCTTAATTATTATAAAAATACAAAAAACGTTACAAACACATTATTATAAACAAGAAATAATAAAAACAAAAATTGATACTACTTTTTACAAGAAGAGGATTCGCCAGCCATCACTTTAAAAAAATATTTGTTATTTTAACTACATTAATTGTTAGTTTTAAATAACAACAATATAGTAGCGGTAGTAATTTAAATGCTAAAATTTGTAAGCTACAACAGTTAATGTTTGCTGTTAATATGTTAACAAATTACAATAATAACGTTAACGTTAGTTATAGTTAGCAAAGTCATTGTTAGCAAAACAAGTAGTATTAACATTAACTGTTAACAAAATTATTGTTTTAACAATTTTTAACATTAACTACGTTATTTTTGTGTTTTAAACATTTTTATATGTTTGTGGTTTCTATACTTTTATTCAACTTCCTATAAACCACCCCACACTTTACTGTCATCGGGGGGTGCAACACTCCGGACCTCCCGTCGTTCTAACTCTAAAATATATCTCTCAATATTTTCGTATGCATATCAAGAAGGCTATAAAGCAAGTAGCGTTATATTTTATCGCTCATATCAGACTGTTTTTAATGCTTGTATCCAATACTGGAAATGGTTTTGAACAAGAGAATGCCGATATCGTCCGGATATGGTAATCCAACCACCCTTTCAATCGACCAAGATCTCTCCACTCTAATATCTGACTGGGACACAGAGTTATAGATTCGACGAAGCCGATATTCAAATGAACTTTACCCCTCCTCGATGAAGGGTTGCGAATATTCACAATCATATTTTCTCCAAGGGTGAACACCCCAGAATGGCTTTCCTGATTTTCTCTTTGTACACAACAGAGATTTTTCAGATGAGGACCTACACTGGAGCTATTTATCAAGATTAGGTATTTTTGGTATTGTTTTTAATAAAGAAAGTTGTTTGATGTAACCGTTGGCTACTATTGGTTATTCTACAGCAATATTGCTGATTGCCTACCCAAATTTATTTTTATTTTGTATAATATTAACTATTTTGTATTATTTATAGTGTATTTAGGCATAACTATAAGACTAAAAAGTCTAAAGAAGTACTCGTGCGTTCAAAACTGTAAACTTTTGCAAACTTTAAAACTGTTAATTTGTTAATTATTAAAACTGCTAATTAACTGTTATTAACGGTTAATGTTAATGCTTATTTCGCGTCTAATAATGACTTTGTTAACTGCAGCTAGCTATTTATTAACTACATACAGTAAAATTTACTATTATTGTAATCTGTTAACATTTTAACAGTAAATATTAACTGTTAAAAAAGTCACATTTAAGTAACAGTTAAATCTTTAAAAAAACAATAAAAAAATACATTACAAAGTAAATTAATTTATAAATTTTTAGATACTTAACTAAATAAAACATTCTGTAATCAAACGTTTTGTAAATGAACACAGTTAATTTTTTTAATCTAGTTAACAGTTAATGTTACTACTTATTGTAATTTAACAATGACATTGTTAACTGCAACTAACTGTTTAATAACAGTATACAAAAAAATTATTATTATTGCAATTTGTTTACATATTAACAGTAAACGTTAACTCTAGTAGCTGTTAAATTATGATAACAGTTAAAGCTAACAGCTAACTACAAAAAACACACTACAAAGTTAATGTTACATTTATTATTTTGTTAACAACGACGTCATTAACTGCAGCTTAATGTATATTAACAAGATGCAGTAAAAATTTATTTTATAATTATTTTAATTTCTTAACATATTAGTATTAACTGTTAATTTAGTTAATTACAGTTAATATAATTACGGTTAAATAACAAAAATTTACAGATGTGTGTAGCAGTAACTGTTATCACCCTGTAACTGATTGTTAATCATAGTTAGATAACAGTTAAATACCATTTGTTCGTAATCAGCTGAATAACAAATTTTAACTGATTTTGTAAATCGGTTGTCAGCGTTTTACTTTAACGGTTAACTTAATTTTTAAGATTTGTATAAAAATTGTTAAAAATGTTTGTTTAAATGTTTATTAAAAGTAAAAAAAAATTTTAATAATTGCTGTATAAGCTACAAAAATTTCAAATTTATTAATTTGTAAAAATTGTAGTTTTGGTGGATGTGCCGGGTTAGATACCCAAAAATTAATAAAATACTTATAGCTCTATGTAATAATAATAGTCACAACCTTGTAGCTACTTATTAATTATAATTAAATTTTGTTAAATTAGTTATTAGTTATTGTTAATGCTTCTTGCGTTTGTAACTGTTTACTAACAACATGCAGTTTTATTATTATTGCAATTTGTTGACAAATTAACAGTAAATGTTAGCTGTTAATTTATGATAACAGTTAGATCTAAAAAAATAAGTATTTCTGCTCATTTTCTTAAAGATCACTAGCCAACTTTCTAGTGATTTGCCGAAGTTCCATTTGAGTTACTTTTACTTGAATTTACAGTGCTACTTTGATGTAAAATTATCAAGTTGATAAAGTTGTAAAATTGTTTATTTAAATGTTGAAAATTTCAGCAAAACACTTTAATAATTGCTATAAAAACTCTACATTTTTTTTATAATTGTGGTAGATGCGCCGGGTTAATTCTACCAAAAAAATTATAAATCAAATATGTACAGCTTTATGAAGTAGTAACTGTTACTACCCTGTAGATGCTTTATAACTATAGTTAAACAACAGTTAAATAGCATTTGCTTGTAATCAAAACTGAGTAACAAATTTTAACTAATTTTGAAAATCAGTTGTTAGTGTTTTACTTTAACAGTTAACGTATTTTTTTAGATTTGTATAAAAATTGTTAAAAATGATTATTTAAATGTTTAAAATGTAATAAAATATTTTTGATAATTGCTATATAAGCTATAAATCTTTCAAATTAAATAATTTTTTAAATTGCAATTTTGGTGGATGCGCCGGGTTAAATGTCCAAAAATTAATAAAATATTTAGAGTTGTATGTAATAATAACTGTCACCACTTTGCAACTATTTATTAATTATAGTTAAATTTTCTTAATTTAGTTATTAGTTAATGTTTGTAACTGTTTATTAACAGCAAGCATCTTTATTATTTGTTGACAAATTAACAGTAAATGTTAGCGTTTGTAGCTGTTAAATTTTGATAACAAATAGATCTAAAAACAAACAACTTCTTTCTCTCATTTTCTTGAAAGTTAGCCAACTTTCTAGTAATTTCTCTGATTACTTTTATTCGAATTTACAGTATCGCTTCGATGTAAAATCATTTAGCTTGTTAAAAAATAAATTTTCTTGTTTTAAGTATGTCGAAGTTGAAGATCAAAGCGTTGTCTTGTAAATCGTCGATCTCCCTTTTGCAATCAGTGCACGTTTTCCTTTGAGGTGATTTTTTATTTAGGAATTTAGTGGAGGTGTCAAGTCTCAAAATTAGGTTATAAAAGATCAATCGCAAAATTGAGTTATTGTGCACTTGTTGAAAATTGTATTTGATGGATTGTCTGTAGAATTTAAAATTTGACGTATGTTTCGAAAATTCATCATCAATCTGGAGGCAATAAAATTGATGAGAATTGAAGGGAAGCGATCAGAGCAGGCAAACCGAGGTAGAGCAGCCCTTTCGAAATGCTCCATGCATAGATATTGACCTATCAATAACAAATCCACAGGTTTCTGTTCATTTCAGATTCGTTACTGTTTAAGCGAAGAGATGATGAGAGCGTACCGTCGTTATTACGGCCGTTAATTTTTAATTCAGCTCACACGTTATCCTAATTGGAATACGATCGGAATTATTCATTGACCTATATCGAACGCTTTTATTGTTATTATTTTTTTTAGAGAGGTAGAGAGAGTGATAAACGAGCCAGTTTCGTCTTCCAACGTTTGATATTTTCAATTCCCTCGGGCACTACATATTTTCCTTCCATTCCTGTCACTAAATTGCCTAAATTGATTTGCTCTATCAGCAAACTGACAGCCGACAATGTATTATATTGTTTTCTTTTCCTTTTGTTCGACAAAATTGAGCTTCTTTCGTTTTCGACTATTGAATGGAGAAGCGTTTCATCGTTAAATAACTTGCCCACAATTAGTTTTCTTTTGTTATATCGAGCTTTTTATTACATCAAAATGACACAACAGCTTACAATAAATTGAGTTCTATTCAAAATCATCACTCATTCGATACAAACAGCTACAGGTTGACACAAAATAAACACTTTTCTTTATCGAAAATAACAACAAAATTATCTATCTATAACTTAATCTCTGTTATGTACAAAAAAAACATTTACCTTATTATTTAATGTGCTTAAGATTCCATAATGCAAAATACAAACAAACAGAATTTTTATAATGACCAATTATCTAAAAATTTTCAAATTTTAATAGCAAAGCGATTGTAAATTAATTTGAGTAAAAATAACCAAATAAAAACTTTGACAAAATACTAGAAAGTTGGCTAATCTATAAAACAATTGTCAATAAATTAGATATCTGTTTTAGTTAATTTACTAAAATTTATAAATAGGTCTACTCTGTAATGTATTATTTATCAATTTTTTTATTCTTAACAGTTATCAAAATTTAACAGCTACAACAGCTAACATTTACTGTTTAACTAATAACTTATTATCATTAACTAATTACTAAATTAACAAAATTTAATTATAATTAATAAGTAGCTGCAAAGTGGTGACAGTTATTATTACATACAGCTCTAAATATTTTATTAATTTTTGGGTATTTAACCCGGCGCATCCACCAAAATTGCAATTTTAAAAATTATTTAATTTGAAAGATTTGTAGCTTATATAGTAATTATTAAAAATATTTTATTACATTTTAAACATTTGAATAAACGTTTTTTAACAATTTTTATACAAATCCAAAAAAAATACGTTAACTGTTAAAGTAAAACATTAACAACTGATTTTCAAAATCAGTTAAAATTTGTTACTCAGTTTTGATTTTAAGCAAATGCTATGTAACTGTTATTTAACTATAGTTAATAAGCATTTATAGGGTAGTAACAGTTACTACTTTATACAGCTGTACATATTTGATTTATAATTTTTTGGTAGAATTAACCCGGCGCATCCACCACAATTATAATTTTAAAAAATGAAGAGTTTTTATAGCAATTATTAAAATGTTATGTTAAATTTTTAAACAATTTTAACAACTACATTAACTTAAAAATTAAGATAGTCCTCAAAATAAACCATTGACAACTGATTTACAATAACAGTTAAATATATGTTACTTAATTTCAATTAAAAGCAACTGTTATTTAACTGTAACTATATTAACTGTAATCAATTAAATTAACAGTGACAGCTAACATTTAACACTAATATGTTAAATGCACACTAACATGCAGCAGTTAGCTGCAGTTTAAAACGTCGTAAGTTACTAAAAATCTGGAGAAAAAATCACGCAGTTATGTGTTTGCTATTTTTGACATTTTTGTTATTTAGATTTAACTGTTATCACAATTTAGCAGCTACAACAGCTGCTAAAAAAGAGCACTCAGTTACAAATATTAACAATAACTAATAACTAAACTAACTAGCTACAAACTAGTAACAGTTATTACTACATACAGCTTTAAAAAATTATTTAATTTCTATTATAAACAGTCTATTAACTATAACACTTAAAACAAATTAACTGTTACTGTTGGTAGTTAAGTATAATTTTGTAACTGTTATTGTGTAATATACATAAAAATACAAATTTATACAACACACATATTCTAACTGTTAATTGCCAATTGTTTTATAAGAAAATTTTTATATTTTATTTAACTAGTAACTGTCAAAAATATTTTATTTACAGTTTTTTGTAGTTTATTATGTAATATCAAATTTTATTAACAGTTAATTAAAAGTTACTAATTAACTGTTACTGTTAAACAAGTTTAGTTAATTTATCTGAGGCGTAAATCTATTGTTTTGTGTCTGAGAGTGTAGTTTTAAATTTTCTGTTAATTCGATTGTAATTTAGGTAAATTTAGTGTTGTATTTGTGTTAAATAATTTTGTATTCGTTGATTCTTTTTATCGCTTTTGTGGTGTCGTGTCCGGAATTAATCTAATAAAGTTTTCCATGTAGCTAAAATCCCATTCTTCATTCGTGCGAACGAACGAAACGAAACAAAAATCCGTCCTCCACGTGTGCGAGTCATTAAACCAAAAAATCACATAATAAATGAATATTAATTCAATATGTCCCAACAGAAAAATTTTGTAGATTCGTCCGCAATACCTGCGATTCATGAAAAAACCACTGGTCGAGAATTACCCGACAGCTAAAAAAAAAGGCAGGCAACCGGCCCAACTCGCTCCTCTTTCTCCCCTGAACATAATTGTAATAATTCTCAATTAGCGACACGGCCGTACGTCCACCCTTTGAATAAATAAAACACACAACCGCGGAAATAAATTAATTTCAAAAACCGACACTGCCAAGTCTTTGGTCTCATATCTAGAAATTATATCTATGTGATAAAAGTTGGACTTTTATCTAATTTAAAAGTTAGTGCCGTCTAAATTAAAATATATACAGACTGTTTCTTAAAAAAATAAAGAAAAAACAACACGCAGCTAGCGATGAGAAGGAAAAGTATGTCGTCTATTAGATATGTATCTATTAACAACAATCGGTTAACTGCTACTAATAACAGAATATTTATAAGAGTATTAGTATTTTTAATAACGAATTTGTTTACTGAGGTTACTGTTTATAAACATATTACAGCAAGATTTATTGTTATTAAAATTTTTTGTCGTATTGACAGTAAATATTAGCTATCTGCTTTTAGCTGTTATTAGCAGTTACTGTTAGCCAGTTTTGTTAACAGTTACCAGATAAATAAAATTAACTGCTAAAATCTGTACAGATTGTAAATAATTTACAACATTAAAATAACATGTTACTACATTATTAACAGTAACGGTTAATAATGTAGTTATGTGTAAAATTATTTTGATTTCGGTTTAGTGTAATGTTTGATAGCTTTTGGAGTCAAGTTTTAGGCAATTAAATCCTCTCAGGTTAATCTCATGCTCGCATTGAGTCTTTTCGAACACTTCCACATAGAATAATAATCCTCGTTGAACTGATAGGTGGATTAGAATGCATTGCAAGTGAGCGTCGGCGCCTAGTGGCGAACCTATTAGTTCAATGGCGTGTTAATAACGAATTTTGAATATAGTTGGTAAACTATTAACATGGGGAAGTATGTGAGTGCAGTCAGTTCCAAATTCCGGGAATTGATACCGAGCTAATTGTATTAAAAGCACTTGCACACACACGGATTCCTCGAGATCGCACCTTCTCTGTTTCTCTCTAGTTATACTGCGTGTTTGTTTAAAAAAAATCTAATCGACCGACTAATACTGTTAGTAGTAGTAATTGACTTAACTTCTAACAGTTAGATTAGATTATTTACCAATTTTTAACATTTGTTGTAGTAGTTAGTTAACTGTTAATCAATAATTAACAAAAACAATATATTAACTGTTAAATTAGTTAAAAGTGTCTAAAAAAAATACATTAAAGTATTTAGCTATTAACAATAACAGTTAACTAGTTAGTAATTTTAATATTTACTGTAAAAAAAACTGCTTTATGTAAGACAATAAATACTAGAAAATATAACAACATATTACTAATTAATTATAAAATAATTTTTTACTAATTACTAATTATAATTATTACCAATAACTGTTAACACAACATTTTTTAACAACATTTACAGTTGCAAAGTCAGCAAACACTAAAAAGTCATTTGTTTAAGTATTAACGGATGTTAACACTAAATTACTTAACTATTAACAGTAACTACTTAAGTAACAGTACTTAACTATTAAAAGATTTGTGCTACAATAAGTACTGTAAGTCTGTAGCGTTTTCTAACATTGTTTTTCGCATTTGTGTTGTTAATAGTGTAGTTACAAAATCGAAAATAATAGTTAAATTATATTATGTAACTATTAACGGTAACAGTTAAGTAGTTACTAACTTTTAGTATAGTACATATAGATAAATGTTTATCAAAACAGACACTTAGTTATTAACAGATTACTAGCTTTAGCTATGACAATAGCTCTAACATAACGTGTATTAACAGTTTTAACTGTTAACGTTCGATAACGTAACGTAAATGCACTGTTTTATACCGCGTTATACATATATATATTTTCTTTTGTGTTGTTTATCTATACTAATTATATTTTTCTGTTAAAAAAGCACAAAAATAAAAAATCTCGTGTATGTCCACCCCCGTTTAGCCCTCTCCAGCACGCATGCATAATCAAGAATGAGGACGGATTCCTCTGGCTGTGGCATGTGTAAGCGCATAAACGAATAATCTTGTATTTTTCGCCCCCCTACAAAGAGCATATTTATAATAATATATTTAATTAGCAATGTCGGAATGTCAAAAGCAGAGAGAGAGTAAGCTTTACAGTAGAGTTACTTTGTCTCTGCACGTATTAAGGACTTAACATGTGATGTGCCTGTGCGCGATGCCACCCCCAAACAGCCGCCGCCTCTCACCGTCCCTTTTGTCACACCGAGATTTTATTATTTCGTGTCTTGATAAAAAAATTATTGAAAGAGAACGAAGAGAGGGTAATTAATGCAAAAAGACTCTATCGAAGACTAATTAAAGCTGAGCCTAGAGGCGATTTCATTTCGTATTTATTTGTTCCCGAAGAGGACGCTTTGAGCAATCAAGGGTTCTATTCGAACGACGACCGTATTTGATGTACAAGGTGCGAAGTTGTCAGTTTGATTGTTCGTGTTTATGTTGGACTAAGAGGCCTGATTGATGTTCACTTCAATTGTTTAACTTGGCTTTGGACACCTGTTAATGCTCGCACGATCGACGCATTTCAACACACTGTAACAAACCTAAATTACAACATTATATAAACACAACAAAATATATTAAAATAAAAAACTTTTTTTAAAAATTGGTCTCTGTAACTACAAATGTTTTTCAAAAAAAAAATTGTAGTGTTAACAGTTACTGTTAATAGTTATTTCTAGAAATTAGTATCAAACAATGTTTTAACCAAGCAGTAACTGTTAATAATATGTTGCTATATTTTCTAGTATTTATTGCCTAACACAAGTGTTTTTTGCCGTTGTAACCTTAAATGTTTTTGATAAAATGTTATGTTAACAGTTACTGTTAATAGTTGTAACAAATAATATATACAGAACTATTTTTAACCAATGTAATTTAACATAACTTTGAGCACTTGTAAATGCTCGCATAAATGACTTTTTAATGTTTGTTAGCGTTGTAACTGTTAATAATGTAGATAAAATATTGTGTTAACAGTTACTGTTAATACTTGTAATTAGTAATTAATACGAAACTATTTTTAACTAACTAGTAACTCTTAATAATATGTTGTTATATTTTCTATTATCTGTTGCCTAATAACCCAGTATTTTTTTAACAGTTAATATTAATAGTTGTTATTGTTGCTGTTAATTTCCGAGTTAAGTTGTTTCTTATTGTGCTGTTATTACAATAAATATTTTTAGTTGCTATTGTTGCTGTTAATCTAGTTAAATTAATTTTCTTGTTGTACTAGATTTTGCTGATATTTAAGCTAAGATTTTTTTTAAATAATGCATTGTTAGGTTTATTTAATAAACATTTTTAGTTGTTATTTTTACAGTTAATCTTCCAGTTAAGTAGTTTCTTATTGTTTTGCTGTTAGAGGATTTCTTAAAAAATCTAAAACTTTCATTTGTCCTGTATAATATCAATCCACGTGTTATTTGTATCGATTACCTCCGCCCTCGTATGTCACAACACATTCAAACATATCCAAATAACTGTGCGCCCCCTTGCAAAAAATGTTTAATGTCACAATAGTCTAAGCGGGCTTGGATAAATGCTACCGGGAGTAGATGCGACATTTGCGGCCACAAATCATATGTCAGCTTCGTGTATGACAGTCGACATATCAACCAGCCGCCATCGTTTCAAGTATTCCAATATTTTAATATTCGACTATTTATTATTATCTTAATATTCGTTTTCTTCATCCCTTCGAATCAATCAATCCCATTCAGGTGTCGTCATAGCAACACGAGACATACATTAAAAGTGGTCCATTTAGAAAATTATACACTCACAGTTGTGTGTGTTGTCTGCACTGAGGGGTTGATCAATATTCAAGAATAAGGGATAAGCAAATCAAACCCTAACAACGATGCACAAAGCTGTGAGAGAGAGAAAGAGAGAGGAAAATTCGAGTGTAGTGGTCTTACATCTCACCCTTTAACGTTATTTTTTTTATTTTCTTTAAATAAATTTTTCTAAATTTGTCTTGAAACAAATTAAGGCCGGCTTAAAACACAAAGAGGGTGAGTTTTCATCCCCTCACTCGAATTTCTGCTTTTCTATGCAAACACTGATTAAATTTTCATGCCGCTAGGTATGGGATCATCTATACCCTTACTATTTATCGATTCTAATCTCAATAATGGCAGATGGTAATTGAAAGCGCGAGAGAAAAGAATTTTTAATAAGATTTTTATTAAAAAACTGTCTTTTCATTTTATAAACTATCTTTTTACGTTACAAAAACTTAACGTTATTTTAACAGTTAATTAACAGTTAAATTGTAATTAACAGTTAATAACAGTTTTTAAGGTTAATTTTACGTTTTTACGTAGTTTTTTTTCTTTCAATTATTACTGTTATACAAGCATTTTTTTTATTAAATTACAGTTAACGCTTATTGCTGTTATTGTTGCTGTTAATCTCTGTCTATACTAAATTTGGCTACATAAAAATCTAGCAAAGTACTAGTAATAATCTAGCAATAGATAACAACTTAAACTATTCAAAACAATTAAAGATTTTTAGTGTTGTTACATTCAACATTTCTAGTTGCTATTGTTGCTGTTAATTACTTTATTCAGTTGTTTTCTTGTTGTACTATATATTGCTGTTATACAGACAATTTTTTCTGTTTGTTTTGTTTTCTGGTTGTGTTGAAAAAACAACGATTAAAAACAGTTTTACAAAAACTTAAAAAAAAGAGATTAAAAAAACTAGTATCGCCGTCTGCAAAAAAAATTTCGCAGCCGTTTGCACAGAAAACTTTACTTTTAAAAACGTTCTTTAGCTGTCAACTCTAATTAAATCCAACAATTTTTTTTTAGCTGTTTGAAATCAATTGAAATGCTAACGAGTATCGTTAAAAAGCTCACGCACTAATACCAACGTAATAAAAAGTAATGTTTCAGTGAAAAGCAATTGATAATATGAATTCAGGAAAAGAGAAAGAGCGGGCAAACCGCAACGAACCAAACCATTGAAATAGCAGCAGTCATCTCAATATCGACTGGCAGTGCCTACTGAGATATAACTTCGGTTTTTGGCAGCCTTAATACGGGATCTGCATATTCATGTGAATGGATGGAAAAGGAAGCGAGACGATTCAATTAGATGCGATTGAGAGAGAAAAGGATGAATGAAAAGTATGGATCAAAACGTCGCAACTGAATTCCTAATCCACTGTCCGAAGCTAAGCCGAAAGCGGAGGACTATGGGAAATATAGAGGCTTAATTCCAGCGACTGTTTCATTCTCTTCGCGTTATTTATTAACTCGGGATATGTGTGTGTGTGTCTCTCACTTCTCGATAACTGAACTAATACGAATTGAAAAGAGAAAACAATACAAAAATATAACAACAATACAAAACAAGTTAACAGAAACTGTATTAACAGCGACAACAATCAAATTTAGAAACAACAAAAAACTGGGACTACTATTCAGAACTAAAATTACAGAGTTTAGTTAAAAATTAAGAAAACTGTTATTTAACAGTCAACTGTTAATTACCGGTCTTAGTTAGACAACAAAAAAACAGATTTTAAACACAGCATTAACAGTTACTGCTTAAAAAAAATTAACAAAAATTTTAAGTTAACTCTTAACATTAATCTCGTAGTAATTAAGAGTAGGTAACTGTTAATACGACATACTATCGCTGTTAACACTCTGTTACATAATTTTAAAATATTTAACAGTTAAAGTTTTCTAACAAAGAACTTTTAAAAAACAACAGTTCTTTTAATATCAATTGTATGTAACAGTAATGTTAAACAACAAATGTTAAACATAGCTAAATAAAAAACAAAAAATAACAAAAATAGTAAAAAAACAAAGAAACTTAACAGAAACAACAATCAAATTTAGAAACAAAAAAAAACTGTGACTACTAATTAAAAATTAAAAAATTGGCGGTAAAATTACAGAGTTTAGTTAAAAATTTAAAAAACTGTTATTTAACAGTCAACTGTTAATTACTGGTCTTAGTTAAACAACAAAAAAACAAATTTTAAACACAGTATTAACAGTTACTGCTAAAAAAAATAACAAAAACTTAAATTTAACTTTTAACATTAATCTCGTAGTAATTAAGAGTAAGTAACTGTTAATACGACATACTTTTGCTGTTAACACTCGATTACATAATCTTGAAATATTTAACAGGTAAAGTTTTTTATAACAAAAACCTTTTAAAAAACAACAGTTCTGTTAATGTAATTTTTAAATAACAGTTGTGGGTAACAGTAATGTTAAACAACAAAATAACAATAGCATTAGCTAAACAAAAAAATAACAACAATAGTAAAAAAACAAGAAGAAATAACAAAAACTGTGTTAACGACAAAAATCAAATTCAAAAACAACAAAAAACTGTGACTACTAATTTAAAATTAAAAAATTAACGGTAAAATTATAGAGTTTAGTTAAGAATTAAAAAAACTGTTATTTAACAGTTAACTGTTAATTAGTGGTTCAGACTTTAACCACAGTATTAACAGTTATTGTTTAAACAAAACTAATAAAAATTTGAATTTAACGTTTAATACATATCTTGTAGTAATTAAAGATAAGTAACTGTTAATACCACATAGTTTTGCTGTTTTAACAGTCTTCAAATATTTAACAGTTAAAGTTTTTTCTAACAAGAAACTTTTAAAAAACAACAGTTCTGTTAATAGCAATTGTGAGTAACAGTAATATTAAACAACAAATTAAAAACAACTAAATATAGCTAATCAAATAAGAAAAAATAACAACAATAGTTAAAAAACAAGAAAACTGTGACTAGTAATTAAAAATTAAGACAGTGACGGTTTAATTATAAAATTTAGTTAAAAATTTAAAAAAACTGTGATTTTACAGTCATTTGTTAGTTACTGGTTTAGACTTTAACCACAGTATTAACAGTTACAGCTTAAATAAAGCTAACAAAATTTGCATTTAATTTTTAACATTAATTTTGTAGTAATTATGAGTAGGTAACTGTTAATACTACATAGTTTTGCTGTTAACACTCTGTTACACAATCTTGAAATGTTTAACAGTTAAAGCTTTTTATAACAAAAAACTTTAACAATAATGTTAAACAACAACAGAAAAATAGCTAAATATTGCTAAATAAAAAAAAAACAAATAATAACAAAATAAACAAAAAGTTTACAGAAACTGTATTAACAGCGACAACAACCAAATTCAAAAACAACAAAAAACTGTGACTACTAATTGAAAATTAAAAAAACTGTTAAATAACAGTCAACTGTTACGTACTGGTCTGAGTTAGACAACAAATAACAGTCGTTAACAACAGTATTAACAGTTACTGCTTAAACTAAACTAACAGAAATTAAACTAAAGTTAACAGAAACGGGATTAACAGCGACAACAATTAAATTTAAAAACAACAAAAAAAAAACTGTGACTACTAATTAAAAATTAAGAAAACTGTTATTTAACAGTCAACTGCTATGTACTGGTTTAAGTTAAACAACAAAGAAAAAAACAGTTTTTAACTATAGTATTAACAGTTCCTGCTTATACAAAACTAACAGAAATTTAAATTTAATTTTAAACATTAATCTCGTAGTAATTAACACAGGTAACTGTTAATATTGTTTTATAACAACATAAAACAATTTTTTTTAATAAATAAACAACAATTATTGCAATAAGACAAACAAATACGAGACATCAAAAAACAGAAACGTCTAAAACCAACAAAAAAATACAGAACCAAAAAAATTTAAACAACAATTTTACAAAAAATGCTAAATTTGCAACAAACAGTACATACTTTACGGGTTATTCTGTCTACTTCACAGGTAAATTTTTCTTCTAATATAATAAAATTAAGAGCAAGAACAGCAACAAATATAAATAATATTTATATGACAAGAAAATAAAGTAATAACAGTAAAAAAATTAAATAACAAAACCAATAAAAACAATAAGAGTAATCTCTTTTGTTATCTAGACTTTAATAAGAAAATTGAAAATATTTGCTCATTTATTTATTTATTTGTTGTCTTTGATATGCTGATTGAGTAAATAACCATCATTATTGAGAATCTGCCAATCAATCGCTTTATAAAACCCTTGTGTATATATTTTTATTTATTGGTGGTCGAGCACAATGCCTTTGCGTCCCTCTGGACTTAATCAATTTCGTTTCTAAAGTGGAGTAAAAAACAAATGGCATGTAAAACAAAGGAATAAAATAAAATTTACTGTTTCCAAATCAGCGAGTTTGAAAATCATTCGGGCGGTAAAAAGAGAGAAATTTGTTGCGGAAAATAACAGTTGGTTGCATTTAGGCGGACCATTTCTTTATCATCGATTTAGGGAAAATGATGAGTTTAGTTTTATCTCTTCGGGATTTGTATCGAAACGAAATTCACAGAATTTGCATAAACTAAACATTGGGAGGTATAAGAGAGAGAAAAGCACAACAAGGGACATCTAGCGACAGGGATGAGGGTTAATTCAAGGAGCGGTGATTTACAGGAGGTTTTGCATGCGATTTTAAAATAATTCTGAGAGAAGTAAAAACGCAGTAATTAATTATTTAATGATACGAAGCAAGGACAATATAATTATCTAGAGTTATTGCGTGAATTGTTTTATGCGCTCTTTAAACAGTACAATACAAAACAATTAAAATACTGGGAGAATGTATGCATAATTTTCTGAAAAAAGATACAAACAATCAGAAACATTACAACAACCCATATCTACATTTTTTAATTTTAGCAATAAAGCAATAATAAAAGTAATAAATAATATACAAAATATTTTCGTTTTGGTAGAACAATAAATGACAGTGTTGTTAGTATTTTTGCTTTGGTTTGCATTTGTTGTAGTAATTTATATCAATATTTGCTAAAACTTGCTCTTCTTTTTGTTACTCTTGCTTTTGTTCTGTTTTTTAATATTGCTAATGATACAATATTTATTTTAGTTGCTATTTTTATCATAATCTTTTTGTTTTTACTTTAGTATTTGTTGTTTGTGTTTAACACATTTTTTAAGTATTTATTGTAATTTTTGTTTGTTTTTACTGTTTCAGTAATGTTGTAGTTACGTAAATTGTTATTTTTGTAGTACTACACAATGTTTTTTATTATTTTATTTTGGTTAGTGTTTTTGTTATTTTTTATTTCTGCTTGTTTGTGCACTGCTTTTTTGCTATATTTGTTGTTAAACTGCTTTGTTTGTTATCTCCAGGTATAAGTAAATAATATTTCTATTGTTACACTTTCTGATTTTTTTGTTTATTTTAATATTTCTTGTTTTTTGTTCTTGTTACTGTTACATGTTGTACTCTAATTCTTGCTAATCTACTACTGTAATTGTCATTTTTGTTGTACTACGTAGTTTTCTATTGTTATTTTTTATAGTTTCTGTTTCTAGGCTTATTTCTTGTTACTGTTAATCAATGCTATTTGTTTTTTGCTATTTTCGTTGTACAACTGCTTTGTTTGTTGTTTCTAGGTATAGCCAAATAATATTTTTATTGTTACAATTTCTGATATTTTTTGTTTTATTTTAAGAATTTTTGTTTTATTAAAATTATTTTGTTGTTGTTACTGTTACATGTTGTACTCTAGTTTTTGCTAATTTATTACTATTATTTTTGTTGTAGGCATTACACATAGATTTTATAAGTCTTTTTGTTTTTTGGTTACTGTTTTTATGTTTATTTTTTGTTACTATTTATTGAGGCACTGTTTTTTGCTATACTTGTTGCTATTTTTGTTTTATTTTAAAAAAAATTTTGTTTTGTTACTATTATTCTGTTGTTGTTACTGTTACATATTGTAGGTACTCTGCTTCTGGCTAATCTATTACATCAATAATTGTTATTTTTGTTGTATTACACATAGTTTTTTCATTGTTTTTATGTTTATTTTTTGTTATTGTTTGTTGATGCACTGTTTATTGCTATTTTTATTGTTCGACTGCTTTGTTTGTTATATCTTGGTGTACCTAAATAATTTTGTTATTATTACACTTGTTGCCATTTTTGTTTTATTTTATTCGTTCGCTTTTAATTATTTTGTTGTTGTTTCTGTTACATTGATAATATTCTTATTTTTATTATCTTCTTAATTTTAACTGTAACTTAAACCGTTTTTGTTGTATTTTGTTACTATCTCATTTATATTTCAATTGATTTTTCTAGAAAAAAATTTCTGTTGTTACAACCATTATTGTTATAATTGTAACAGCTAAACCGGTTCTAGTTTTAGATCAAACCTCTTATAACATGTTTATGCTTCCAAACCGGTTATTCCCCAGTCATAAAACCGGTTCTGTTGCTATTTATATGCTAGCTATTGTCGCTATAATAAATCTGTCATTTAATCCCCCCCCGAAAAAAAAATCGAATGTCTTTATTTGAAAGTAGCGTGCTTTCTAGAAACGATTCATGTAAATAGGCTGATATTATCTCACAAGTACGGCAATAGCGTATGTCGTATTGCTTTTCGGTCAGAGAATTATTAGCTTTTAAAATGTTGATGTTATGCTAATTATGGTCGTCTTGTTTTTTTTTTTTGAGGGGGTAAAGTTAGTTTTAAATTCGAAATGGTGTGTGTGTGTGTAAAAGTTAAACGATAAAAGTTGAAGGGTCTTATTGCGCTTGGTATTATAATGGTAGGTTTTAATATGGAGCTGTATTCACAACAGTTAAGATTTGACAACTTCAGCAAGTTAATCTAAGGAGATAAAATTTAATTCGCCGACTGGATTCTCTAAGGGGCATTTCAGCCTTTGTTGGGCTTTTGTGTTGGTAGCCCTGCCATGTCTTAAGATCCAAGCTTATGAACATATATCATAAACACCGGTACGGTGGGTAAACTTCTCTATCTGTCTTGATAGAAGCACTAATTATTATACTTGTCCAAATTCAAAATGAATTTTATAACAGAATTCTATTCTAGCAAAAACAGAGATATAAATAGAAATTTTCTAGTACTACTAGCCTAAATTTAATTCAAACAATCAAATTCGATTTGTGATTTTCTCAATAATAATTGTTATGTCATAAAAACCGTTTTAAATGTAAATTAGTTTAGAAACACAAATGAAATCTCATCAAAAAATTTTTTTTAAGAGATTGCATGTGATCACAATCATGCTGAAATCACATTACTCGTCCTAATTAATAAATCTAGCTCATAAACAATTCATGAATGGGATTGTCCGAGTCCATACAATAGAAAAATTTGTCACTGCTTGTCCCTCGAGAACCATAACGTGTGAATTTGCCCTACCTCAGCGGGACACCTCACCCTCAGGTGCAGAATCATTTTCCAAGTGATTAGATGATAAGAATTGGAAAACGCGATATGATCTATGATTTTCCCGTTTCAGCAAAAGGGGAGGAAATATATTAAAAAAGGTTAAGGAGATACAGCCATTTCGATATTAAAAATATGTATAGACATTATATTCGTGTACATTTGCATCTGACGTTCGGATTCAGAACGCTCATATCAAAACTTCAGATTTATGGCTTTTAATATACATATATGAATCGTAAACGCGTTATTCTTCATATTGATGTCTCGGCCTACAAAGACATTTTATACTTTAGATAAATTATTGCTAAATTTCAAGACCCTTTCTAGATTTTCTATAAACACAGAGTTATTAAAAGAGAGTGAAAAACTCGAAACCGGTCCGCAATGTTGTTAGCTAAAACCGGTTTTGAGTTATAAACAAGTTTTAAACTCGTTAAATATATAAATAATTGTAAAAAACAACGGACAAAACAGTTTAACGACTAATAGAGCAACAACAAAAATAATAATTTTAATAAAAGATAAAAACAAGTAAATAATAACGTTAAAATGCACAAAGAAATTCGGAAAAATTTAAGTTTTTGTAATATTATAACTGAGAACACTGCAGCAAAAGTATAAGCAGCAATAAAAATAACAAAAACAGAACAAAATAGACAATATCTAATTAGTACTTTTAATAAACAATTTCTGAAGCAAAAACAACAGTATTTTAAAGAAGTACAACCTTACAAAATACAAGATACTTTATTAAAAGAAAAGTAACAACAATAATTAACAATATACAAATTAGGAAAAAAACAAATGTGGCAAGAAATTTAAGATTAAACAACAAACTGAAAAAGTATCTTAAATAATCAGCAAAGAATTCGGAAATGATTATGTAATCAATGATCAATAATATTTAAAAAACATTGTTTACAGCAGAAGCAACAATAAAAATAACAATTTTACAAATAAATAACAGAAAGTAAATAAAAAATAATAAAAAAAGAAAAAACCTTATATAGTGCCAGTAATAAAAAAATAACTGAAAAAAAAGTAGAATATGTAAGAAAAAATAACAAAAAACAAAAATAAAAAACACAAATCTAAAATTTACTCGTCGTATTTTAATAAATTTCAAAAAATATTTTTGGAGTTTGGTATCTAACTTCTCTTTCTCTTCCAGTCATTATTTATCAAATTGTTTTAAGAACTTTTGCATTTCTCTATACAATCTTTTGCTCTGTTATAGTATGTTAAGTATGGAGAACGGTAAGGAATGTTTACCGTTCGAAGACAATTGTTTGGAGGAGGAGCGAAGCGACGACTCCAATTATTGTCTGAGAACGGTAATCCTTAACGTTCGACATGCTTATAACGTTTTTTGCGCGATTGGAGTTTCTAGAATAATAATAATAATAATTTATATCAATACATTTGTGATAATCGGGAAGATTGAAACTGAAAACTTTGAGTGGCTGTTTCATGGTTGCTATAGTTTTGTTCCAAAGAAGTAAAATTGTCTTTTTGATACAATCATTCCTACATAGTTCTGTTATGTGGTTCCGTTTTCGAAGCAAATATGAGCGATAGTGATGATCTACCGGATGATTTAGAAGACGCTTAGCAAGAAGGATGTTCGGTAATAATTCCAGAAAAATCTAAAGCCCAATATGAACAGACATACAAGTTGTTTAAGGAATGACGTAAAGCAAAGAAGATTTCTGTAAATGAAAAGAGCTTGATAGCGTATTTTGTGGTGAGAAGTGGACACTTGAAGGTCCCAGGCAGTTTATGGACGGAGTATCCTATGCTGAAGAGTACAATTTTTCTCCATGATGCTATCGATATTTCTAAGTTTGCTACATTAATTGCTTATCTTAAGAGAAAAAATATTGGATATTGGCTTAAGAAGGCTAAAATTTTTACCAAAGAAGACATGGAAAAATTCTTGAATGAAGCACCAGACAAACAATTTTTAATTCAAAAGGTATGTTGTAGATGATGAGGTGGTACATCTGAGATCTAAGGAAACAATATATTTGCAGGTAGCAATGATATTGGGAGTATCGGGCGCTTGTAGACGAGAGGAATTGTACAATATTAAAATGAGTGACATAGAAGAACGTGAAGAAATGTTTATAGTAAATATTCCAAATACAAAAACGAATATTCAGCGAACGTTCACAATTATTAATAAAGAAAATGAAGCAGTTCATTATTTGAAAATACTTCGAAAATACATAAGAATTCGACCAAGCAACCCAACGTCAGATCATTTATTTCTGAACTATCGAAATGGCAAATACACTAGACAAGTCACAGGAAAAGTCACAATTGGAGGCTGGCCGTCAAAAATTGCAAAGTATTTAAAGTTGCAAGCCCCTGAAGGTTTTACTGGACACTTGTTTCGACGCACATCGGCTACACTTTTGGCGAATAACGGAGTTGATGTGTTGGGACGAAAAAAGAGACAAGGTGGGTGGCGTTCATCAACGGTGGCCGAGAGTTACGTGGAAGATTCCTTCCAAAACAAAATTGAATTTGCTCATAAAATTTTACACAGCGATGTTGGTGGACTATTACAACAACCTGGAACTTCTACGTCGGAAAGTTTGTCTATTAACACTAAAAACTCAAATGCGAGTGGTATTACTACTATTAATTATAATAATTGTACATTTAATTTTAATAAATAAATCGCCAAATTGTTTTTTTAGATTTAATTGCTTACCGTTCACTGAACGGTAAGTGAATTACTTACCGTTTTGTTACACGTAGCAACCAGTAACAGCAACCTACCGTCGTGGAAACAGGCACAGTAAACTGATAAAAACAACCGATCGCGCAAAAAACCTTTTTTTAATCGACATTGTTATCTTTGTCTATAATTTTTTTTAATCTTATTTTTCTACTAATAGCTGTTCTTTAAACTTTACCAAAAAGTTGTTTTACATACTTTTTTTTTAAATCTTTAGCTTTTTTTTCTAGCTAAGTCGTCGTGTTTCAAACATTTTTCAAAAGTTTTCTAAACTGTTTCTTACTTTTTCTTTCTCTTCCAAACAAACCTTTTTAAAAAAAAAAATTTCTAATTTTTTTTATTATTCTTTTACTTATTGTAGACAACAAACGTCTATTACAATTTTTTAAATTTTTTGTTTATTTTTTATTATCAATTAATGTCTTTACATTTTTTGTTTTTCTAAATTTTTTGTTCTTTTAAATTTTTTTGTTTGTTTTTTTTCTAATCGACATTTTCTGCTTTTTCTAAAATTCTCTTTTACGTTAATTTTTTTACTGATATTTTGAATGTTTTTTAAACTTTACCAGAAAGTTGTTTTCTTGTTCTAGATTCTTTCTTTTTTAGTCTCTCAATTGTTTCTAGAATTTATCTTTGCTTTTTTTTAATCGTAATTACTAAATTTTTTTCTAAACGACACAATTGCTTTCAAGCTCTTCAAAAAAAATTTTTGTCTATATAAAATCCATTCTTGTTATTGCAAAATCTTTTATTACCTTTTTTTTATTTTTTTTTAGTATACGTAGTTTTTAAAATTCCGATATTTTTCCAGTCGTTTTTGCTGTTTTACAAAATATTTTTTTGTTTTTCTGGAACCTTTTGTTGCTTTCTTTTTAATTGACGTCATCTGCTTCTTCTAGAATTCTTTTCTACCAATAGTCTTTTGTCAAATTTTACCAAAAATTTGTTTAATTATTCTAGAATCTTTTCATGCTTTTTTTGTTTCTAACCTCTTATCTTTTTTAAGAATTTATTTTTGCTTCTTTTACTACCAATCGTAATCACATTTTTTTTCTAAACGCCGGTTTTTAAGCTTTTCTAGAATCTTCTTCTATTTGTATAAACTTCTTTCTTGTAATTGTTTTTTTTTACAAAAATTTTACTTCGCTTTTTTTTACTAAACGTAGTTTCTAAAATTTTGAATGTGGTCCAGTCGTCTTCTGCTGACCTACCGAATAATTCTTAATAGTATCTTAATGGTCAACAAATCCCTCAAGCATGGAAGAACTGTCTGATTCTTCCGATTCCCAAACCCTCTTCGTCAACACAACTGTCTTTCAAGTATCGCCCGATAGCACTTCATGTGCTGGCAAGCTTCTTGAAGAAACCGCTCCCTACTTCGTCCTACTCAATGGGAATTTCGACGAGGTAAGGAAACCTCGGAGTGCTTAACATATACCACATGTACAATTTATCATGCTTGGGCTAGCGGAAAACAGGTTGTAGGTCTTTTTCTTGACTTATCTTCAGCTTATGACTGTGTGAACATCACGATTTTAGACCGTTTTCTGAGAGAAATTGATTGTTATTCTAATATTCGTCAACTTATCATGCAATTCCTTTAAAATAGAAATCTCTATACTACAATTCCTCAAACGAGTTGCATTCTGGGGCCTCTACAAACAAACAGGGGCTTACCTCAGGGCTCATCTTTTAGTCCTCTTCTTTTTAATATTTATTCTGCTATTCCGCATAACATCATTGATCCCCGAATTACAATTGTACAGTATGCAGACGACCTTTTTTTGTTGGCTGTGGAAAACACACTACAGGACTGTATTAGCACCCTCAATCGCTCCCTTGATGATCTTAATCAATGACTGCTTCAACGTGATTTGGTCCTCTCTCCCCCAAAAACTAAAACCATTTATTTTTCTCCAAAAGGATCTTCTAATAAACCTGGTTTTGGATGTTGCAACGGGTCAAACATTGAATGGGCCAATGAGACCAAGTACTTAGCGGTGACTCTAGACCACAATCTTTCATGGGAATCTCAAGTTAAAGATATGACTTCAAAAGCTGTTAAGGGCATCCACGTTTTACAGAAAATAAGCCAAACATAGTGGGGTGCTGACTCCAAAGTCATGATGACCTTCTATAAAGCCATTGTCTGGTCCCATCTTGACTATGGTAATCTATGTATGCTGAAAATCACAAAACGTCGTATTTTTTGCTTAGAGCGTACTCAACGAAAAGCTCTTCGTGTTATCATGGGCTGTATGAAATCAACACCAGTTACAGCTCTTTGGTCTGAGTCTGGCGAAACATCTGTTAGGGCTCGCTCTGAACTTTTGGCTCTCAAATTTTTCTTGAAACACAATGTTAGTCCCTGGAAAAATTAGAGCCCACCTGCTGCTGTATTAGCTTTTAATCAGGTCCTCTCTTTGGAACCTCAAATTATTAGAACTGCCAAACCAGCTTCTTATGTTCACGATTTTGACCTTTCTTTTTGGAGTCTAACCTTCCTTCAAAGCGACTGTTGTAAGAAGTCGAATAACAATGCTGCTTTTTCACCAATGGATTCAACGTACTGTTACATCGAACCACCCTCTTGTGATCTTTACAGATGCAGCCAAAGATAATAATAGAACTAGTATTGGCTTGTATTCTCCAGAAATAAACCTATCTGTTTTGCGTGCCTTCGCCCCTGAAACGGAAATTTGTCTTGCTGAAATGATTGCTATTTATGAAGGAATAAAGGCGGTGGATCAGATCAACAGACCAGTTATCATTGCTTCAGATTCTCTTTCTGCTCTGCAATATATCTGTCACGTTGGCTACTTTCCGCAAAAATCTTCTCTTACTCTCCTGATCAAGAATAAGCCGCCCTGTAGATTTACAGATTGCACTAGTTTGGATACCGGGTCACACTGGTATTGTTAATAATGAAGCTGCAGATCGCCTTGCCAAACAAAGCTTAACAATACCTGGTCCAAAAGCAAAACTACACTTTTCTTCATTACTTCCTCAGTTGGTGCGTGCTCACCATGCTTCCTGGCAACAATTTTAGACCCACGAAATTTCCCGCAGTGGTCGAGATTATAATCGCATTGTAAACAGCCTGTATTTTATCCCGTGGTTTACGAAAGGATTAAACTTATCTAGAAGGCACATTACCACACTCATACGAATGCGTACTGGCCATTGTGGCTGTTATACTCATCTTTACCGCATTGGTGTTCGTCCATCGGCCAATTGCGATTGTAGAAAACCTGGTTCTATTCAACAGATTATACTTGATTGCCTACTCATCATATGACCTCCACGATTCTACAGTAAGATATTTAATGGCTTTTCTTCTAACCCGCTGGATCTTGACACAATGCTGAACTGCAGTTCAACAATATTTAACTCTAGCTACAAGTTGATTCGTCCCTGGAAGCGTCACTACGGACGCAACCTTGGCTGCAAGTGCAGAAATGCACAAGACCAATAAAGTTGAATAAATAAATAAATGGAATATTTCTTCGCTTGTTTAGAAGTTTTTGTAGTTCTTTGTTTTTAATTAACGTTATTTTTTTCAAAATTTAAAACACATTTTTGCAAAAATAAATAATTGAAAAAAAATGTAGAAAACACTGTTTTATTATTCAAAATTGTTGTATTGTTACTACTGTCAAAACCTAATTATTGTTGTCTTTTACTCAATTTTTGTAATTGTATATTTGTCGAATTAAAAAAAAATTAGTCAAAAACAAATTTTTTATCCCAGAATCAGTTTAACTAGACTCGTTTTGTAAATTTGTAGTTAAAAAATAAATTTCTAGTAAAATTAGTAAAATCATAAAAAAGTAATGAAAGAAACATGTAGTAAAATAAATAATGGCGTCCATATAGTGTTATAAAATTATAAAGAGCCTCTTACCATCATAGTTTACGAGTATATAAAACCAGAAATTTATTATTTCTAAAACGTCGTTTACACTTGTTGATTTTTTTAAATAAACAATTTTTTTTTGTTGCTTGTTAGAGATGTTTTCATCGTGGAGCAATATCAATTGTTCTAAGCCCTATTATGCATCGTAAAAGCCTCGCCAAGCAGCATGACATAATAAAGCAGCGAGAGAGAGGTATGTAGTAGTAGGTGCGGGTGAAATAAAGGCAAAGTCCGGTATCTCCGGTGATTAAACCAACAATATCAAAGATATGGGTTTCTTGCGACTCTACCGTCGTCGTTGAGATATACTACGAGGATATTTATGTATGTAAAGTTGGCCAAAGATTACTCGCTGTTAATCTCCAGTCACAAAGTTGGTAAGACTGTTCACGCCTTGTTCGCTCCTGCCAACAATAGATAGTGAATTATGGCCCACCGGCCATTGTTTATCTTATTACAGACTTAGTTACAAAAAAAATTAATTATTAATATTGAAGCTCAAAAGCAAAAAAAATCATGAATAAAAATTCAAAAATTTTGAGTTTTTATCTCTCAAAACTACAAACTGCAAAAACTTTCTGAATACATATTTAAATTTCTTATAAAATTCTGAATAGAAAACAACCATTTTTTATATAATATTGCTTACAAGACAAGAAATAATCAAATTTTTAAATTTTGATTTTTAATAGAATGTTTTAGACAGTATCTGAGAAGCTAACAATCGTAGAAAGATTTCATTCAATCACTAAAATTTTTCGAAAATACAATGCAAAGTGTCAAGAAAAAAAATACAACAAAGAAATAAAGAAGAAACGAAAATAAAAAAATTAAAAAAATAAAAACAGAAACAGAAGTATAGAAATTTATAAACAAAGAAAGAAAAAAAAAAGACAAAATAATTGAGAACATAAGTATGGATAAATGGAGGGAACACTTTATGGAGGTTTTAGGTAGAAGTAACAACAAATGCATCTTGCCAAGACATAAGGAATTTCAAGTGGAAATATACATCTTTCTAAAAAGGAAATTGAGAAACAAATATTTAGGTTAAAGAAAAAGAAAGCACCCGGAGAGGATGAAATTTCAAATGAAGCGTTGTTGTTTAGTACAAACAAGCTATGGCAAAGAGTATGGGAAGTGCTAAATGCAGTGTGGATGAGAAGAGGCTTTTCTATGTAGTGGAGAAAAGAGTTAATTGTAGCAATACATAAAATAAGAGATAAAGACCAAACTGAAAACTACCGTGGCATATCCTTACTTAATACGACCTACAAAATATACGCGATGGTTCTAGAGAAAAGATTGAGAAAGGAAATAGACGAAAAAAGAATGTTACCAGAGAGACAAGCAGGTTTCAGATAAGTAAAGAGAGTCATGAACAATGTGTACATTTTGAATGAGACATCTGGCGAAGAAAAAATAGACATGGCCGGAGGACGTATGTATGCATTGTTCATAGACCTCAAAAAAGCTTTTGACAGTGTGGGTAGAAAAAAATTATGGCAGTATCTTAGAGAAAAAGGGGTGTGTAAGTGGTTGGTAAGCAAGATAGAAGAAATTTACGAGGAAACTATTAACCAAGTAAAAGTGGGCGAAGAACTAAGTGAATGTTTTTGAACAAATAAGGATGTAAGACAAGGCTGTTTATTAAGTCCTGCACTATTCTTAGCATATATGAGAGATGTGGATAAAGTTTTAAATAGAGCGGAAGTATGAGGAATAGTTGTAGGCAGACAGAAAATGTGGTCTTTGGCGTTTACAGATGATATAGTAATTGTAGCAAAGAGCAAGAGTGAAATGAAAGAAATGATAAAAGTTATGGAATGATATGTAAAAAACAAAAAACTCCAAGTTAATGTAGATAAAACAAAAATGATGGTGTTTGGAAAGAAAGTGAGATTCGAAAAAGAAGATGAATGGAAATGAGGAAAAAAAATATAGAACAAATGAAAGAGTTTAAATATTTGGAAATCGTATTAAATAATAATATGACAAAGGACAAATAAAGGAAGTAGACAAAAAGCAAACAATGTAATGGAAAGTGTCTGGAGTTTGGGAGAACGTAAATTTATGTAAAAATTTTAAGAGAAGAATGATGATGTTTGACAGTTTGGTGAAAAGTATTGTAATGTACGGAGCAGAAGTATGAGAATGGAAGGAATATGAAGATATTGAGCGTGTGCAAGAAAAGTATAAAAAATGAATTTTAGGTTTAAATAAACAAACGCCAAAGTACATAGTAAGAGAAGAAAGTAAGAGAGAAAAGTTGAGAGTAAAAACAGGAAAAGAGCGGTGAGACTCGAGGAAAATTTAAGAATGCGACAAGAATGCAGAATACTGCAACAGTGCTGAGCTAAAATTAAAAGAGCAAACGGTAATGTAGATAAAACGAGATGACTACTATAAGAAAAAGGGGTATGTGTGTGCAGAAATTGAAAATATAAAAGAAGGAGGTAGAACAATAGAAGAAGAACTAAAACAAAGAGATGCAGACATAGACAAACAAGAAAAAATTGCGCGTATAAAAGAATCAAGGTACAATTTCAAATATGCCCTAATTGTTACCACCGAACTGCCAAAATATCTACATAAAAAAAAGTAAAAATAATAAAATGGTTGCAAGATTTAGATGCAGAAATAAAGAAAGAGAAAATAAGTTTTAGAAAGAAGAATAGGAAAGAATGTGCAAATTATGTAGAGAAGAAAGAGAGACAATAGAGCATTGATTGTCAGAGTGCGTAGAGTTAAGAATGTGTGAGTATGAAAGAATAAAAGTTCTAAGCGAAAATGGAGAAGGAGAAGAATGGATGGAAGAAGTTACGTGTGCTAGGAGAAGAATGGAAAAGAATTAAATTTTTTTTGATAATTTGTATTAATTTTTGTTTTTTTGTTTGTTTGTTGTTACATTTATGTAGGACTGGAAAGCCAACTAGGCAGTAAAGACATTAAAAACCAAACCATTAAAATTTTTCGGTAAATTTTAAACAAAAAACAACAATTTTTATATAATAATAATCACAAAAAAAATATTTTTTATGTTTTGAAACAACATTTTGAAAACTACAAATAAAAAAATCTATTGACAGATTTGAATTTCTTGTAAAATTTTATGTAGAAAAATAAGAAAAGTAGTTTAATGTCAAAATTTAAATAATTTCCTTTTGATACATGTTTCATGTCATAAATCATCCGAAGTAAAATTGAAACCGAGACAATAATATTTCAAGAAGGCCATTAGAGAGATGTACGATGTGTGGCATCGTCAATATTGATAACCTAGTCAGGTACACACTCTATTGGGACCCTAAATATCAATACATCTGTCACTGTATCGAATGTCATCAGCTTGATAGTACAGTCGCGTCTCGTAGGTCCGAAACAATCAAGGGAATAAAAAACCATCAAGGTGCGTCATGATTAATTGTCTCACACCAACGGCGATTTATGTATGAAATCCTCAAAAGAAGGGAAAAGTCGCAGCAGGCGATGGATATATCTTAATCCACTCTCAAAACTATTATTTTTCCAGTAATAAATAAAACAACTGCTTCGTGTCGAAAAGTTTCAAAAGAAACAAAACTTGATAACTCTCCTCATCGATTCTTGTCACAACTTTCATAAATATTATTGTCATAACTAACAATCATAAACCGGAAATGATGATTGTTTTATTTCGGGTTTTCGCCTATCGTACGACATCAGATTTATTGACGATTGGTGGTGCTTTCAAACAATGCCACTTTAGATTTTAACAAATAAGTTGGGGGAAACAAATGACGGTGTTACACTTTAGGGTTTTTTCGCAACACTTTGAGTGGAAGTAAAACGCAAGGATTATTAAAAGTTTAAAGAGATGCCGGTTTAAAGACAGTTTAAAGAAACACTGAAATAAAAAAATTTGTTTTATTTAATTTTTTATTATTAGATTTATTTAATAAATTATAATTAAAAAACTGCATATTCTGACAAATAATAACATTTTTTATTAACAAAAACATTATGTAAACAAAACTAAGCAAGTAAACAACAAAAACAGTTAAAAAAATGTAAAAATGACAAAAACAAAATTATATAATACGTTTGTTTTAACAACGCTTTAAAATTAGTTTAGAACGCTTCAGAACTAAACTGAGTATGCCTCACATAAATTTTCGATCGCTAAAACGCTATTGAGCATGTGCAGTACAATTCTAAACCATTCCAAACTGTGGTGCAAATAATAACCTCCTATATTTTATTTTTTATTACATTAAAAAGCATTACATTGTCATAGAAACAATAATTGTTTGCACTACAGTGGCTTATTCTAGTAACTTAAATTATAACATAAAAATATAAACAAAATTTAGTTATTAAAAAAATAGTAAAAGTTATGTTTCAATTGGTGTCTATTGCAATTTTAACAGTTGTTTTTTAACCGAATTAATTTGCACAAATAACTCAATAATTAAACCACTTAGTAACACATTTATATTGCCTTGAATATTCGTTTGAAATGATTACTATCACTAATATTAAAGCTAACGGGCTATCCGATTCGAGCTTGATAAACTTAACTTAAAAAAAAACACAAAATATTCGGAATGTAATGTAATTTTTATTTTATTTTAAAGATTGATCCTTGCCATTTTTAGTTAAACAAGATATCATTCAAATGTCCTGCACGGGACTTTTTACAGGCCTTAATCCTTTTGAGGTAATTTTCAATGACTTTCCGGCACATTTCTGGCGGTATCTCGACCATTACATAACGAATATTTGTTTTCAATTTGTCAAGAGTTTGAGGATTGTTTGCGTAAACACGATCATTCGCTTAGCCCCACAAAAAAAAATCCAAAGGCGTCAAATCGCAGGATCTTGGAGGCCAATTGACATCAGCCAATCGCGAAATCACACGTCCAGGAAATTTCTCTTGCAAAAAAGCTCGATTTGGTTGTGTTACGTGACTGGTTGCTTCATCCTGCTGGAACCACATATCGTCAAAATCATAATCTTCGATTTTCGTAAAAAAATAATCGGTTAACATGCGACCATAGAGCTCAGAATTGACGGTAACGGTTTGTCCTTGATTGTTTCCAAAAAAATACGGCCCAATCACACCACCAGACTACAATGCGCACCAAACAGTGACTTTTTCCGAGTGTAATGGCTTCTCTACAATCAATTGTGTATTTTCTGAGCCCCAAATTCTACAGTTTTGCTTATTAACGTATCCACCAAGCGAAAAATGAGCTTCATCACTGAAGAAAATTTAGTTCGAAAAATCAGCATCGACGGCCTGTTTTTCAAACACTCAATTTGCGTATGTTCTTCGTTGTCCAGATCAGCAGACTTTAGCTCTTGTGTCAAATAGACTTTATACGGATGAAGATGCAAATCCAGATGCAAAATGCGCCATAAGATAGGCCTAAATGTTGAGCTCGACGAGGAATTGACAAATTTGGATCTTCTTCCACACTTTCAGCTACAGAAGCAATATTAGATACACAGGCTTTACAATATCAGTAACAGATCCAGTTTGTTCAAATTTATTCACTGTATTCAATATGGTTTGCTTTGTAGGACGACTATGACGACTATAATCTGCTCATAAAACGCGAAATGTGGATTGGTTGATTGTTAAATGCTCTATATTCTTAAATGGCAGAATGTCAACTAAATAGATGACAGATGTCGGCATACAGATTTTTACTTTATCAACTTTGAAATGGATAGCCTTGTACTAACCGCTAATGATTTACTGCTTCTAGTACGATAAAAAAAAAATTAAAATATTTTGTAGCAGTAACAAGAAAGAAAAACAGCTTAAAAAGTAATGAAAAAAACTAGACTGTCTTATCATTTTTTGTTGTTACTTCCAGTGTTATCAATGCGTCGTTATTTTTATTTTTTGCCATCTTTTACGATTTTATTCTTCTTGATACTGCTCTGTTATTAGATATTTCTTAATTTTTTGGCTGTTTCTTGTTTTTTGTTTTTTTTAATGCTGTATTATTATTTTCGTTTTAACTGCAATGTTACCAATGCTTTTTCTATTATTTCTTGCTATTTTTAGTTATTATATTCTTGTTGTTACTACCCTGTTATCGATAGTTTGCTATTTCTTTCGTCTTTTTCTAAGCTATTTTATTATATTTTGTTACTACTGTTATTAATATCATTTTAATTCTTTTGTTTTTTAATGCTGTTTCTTTATTTTATGTTGTTGCTGCAGTTGTCAAACCTTCGTTATTTTTTTACTACATTTTGTCATTTTTGTAATTTTATTTTTGTTGTTACTGCTCTGTTATCAAAGATTTCTTAATTTATTGCTGGTTTGTTGCATTTATTTTTAATGGCGTTTTATTATTTTTCTAGATACTGCAGTGTTATCAATGCTTTTTTAATATTTTTTTAGCATTTTTGTTATTATATTCTTGTTGTTACTACCCTGCTATTGATTTCTCTAATAATTTCTTTAATTTTCTACTGCTTTTTTTCTTTAATTTTGTTTTTAATGTTGTTTCTTTATTTTTTATTGTTACTCCAGTGCTATCAACGCTTTTTAATTTTTTTATTACTTTTTGTTATTTTTCCAGTGTTATCAATGATTTCTTAATTTTTTTGCTGTTTTTTCTTGCTTTTGATTGTTGTTTTATCATTTTTTCTTGTTTTTTTATTACTGTTATAATAATAATGCTTTTTGTTTTAATTTTTTTATTTATTTGTATTAATGAGTTTTAAATATTTATTTTTATTTATTTATTTTATTTATATTAATTAAATTTATATTTTGTAGTGTCTAATACTTTTTTTAATATTATTACAACTATTGTGTTTCTTGTTTTTATTGTTAAATAGTTATATTTGCTGTTTTTTTCTTGTTGTTTTTTATTTCTAGACCGCTATTGTTATGTTGTAGCTATTAGGCTGATAATACTGTTTTTATAGTAACATTTCGTTTTCAGCTTTACTTAACGTTGTCGTAAAAGCAACAACAAAATAAAACAACAACAAAAAACATTATAACACCCACTGTATAAAATTATTAACATAAACAACAAAAAGTGCTATAAAAACAATATTTTCTTGTTAATTATGTTGCTTTTGTTAGTGTTACATATTTTTTATATTTTGTTGCTTTTTGTGCTTGCTTTTACTAGAATTGCTGTCTTGCTGTCCGTTTTTTGTTGTCGCTAACTTTTTTATGTTCAAATTTTTTATAATGTTGTGTTTCTTTTTTAATTTTTATTTTGTATTTGACAAGATTTACTTGTTTTGGTGTTTGTTGTTTTTATGTTACAGCTATTTTTGTGTTTATTACTGTTGTTGACAGTATTTTTGTAAAATCTTGTGTTGTTTGAAATTTTTTGACAGCTAATAATGTCAAAGATAAGAACAGATTTTAAAAAATTAGAAAAAACTACAACAATAGTAACAAAAATTAGCAAAAACAACAAAAGAAATACAAAACAACAAGAAATATGAATAGTAATAATGATAACAAGAATCATGATAAAAATCAGAGACAGCAACACAAGCAAGTAATAAAAATGTTGTTTAACTAAAACTTAGTTTTGTTGTTGTTGGGCCATTTTTCTTGTTTCGTTTTGTGTTTACTTGAAAATCTGTCATTAATTTGTAACTGTAATTGTCGTCGACAAAGGCTAATATTTAACAATGATTTCGCGGATGAGTGATCTGTCATAACCGCTTCAGCGCCCTATACATGTTCACTTGTTATTGATATCCACCTCCCCTTAGCCACCCCCGATCGGCGGCGACCACACACCGCCCCATTTGAGTAATGGTCCTGCCATGGGGTATTTATCCCCCGTCATTAAAGAGGGGATCCGATCAAGCATTAATACGTGTCCCATTGTCTGTCCCTAAACTATTGATTTTCGATTTTACAAGACGCAAAAAAAATAATTTTTCAACCCCTTAATAAAGCTCTGCTTTATGACTAACCACCAACACCGATATCTGCCGGGAATATTAAGAACAATTGTACAAAGTATGCAAGATAGTGACACGTTTTATTAATTCGTCCTTGCTTACAAGTCTCGCGTTATCCTTTTTAAGGACATGACAGGATAAAGAGAGGGATAGACGACGTTTCGTCACACGCACCTCTCGAAACACCTTAAATAATACAATCATACTTAGTACGAGGGCTATAATAATTTTAATCATGGCACACACCTCTTCGCTTGTTCTTATCCTCGGGAAGAATAGAGGCGTCTTTAGCTCGTTTAATAATCAAAATTGTGACTTTCTCCAACTTTCCCTTAACGGCCCTCTTGATATTTGCCGCGAAGACGTTAACTAACGCACTTGGCAAATTACAAATTAGAACTTATATTTTCGACACCCTCTCAGAAGGCCGAGGTTTCGTTTGCAACCACTACATTGTTACTTTGATTAAATTTAATACCAGTCGTGTTGAGTTCGAGATGAATTTACTAGCGGTTCGGTATTTTGAGATGAGAATTAAACATAACACCGGTTGATTCAAAAACTAGAATCTTACAACGACAAATATCCAGTTCTAACCAATACAAAGGCCGGATTTTGTCGCTAAACACTTGTAAGCATAAATTAGTTCTCTTATAGATTATTTTAAAACTAGAGTCTTACAACGACAAAACCGGTTATAACTTAAACAAATATCGGTTCTTGTTGCTAAACTGGTTTTAAAACGTAAAACCAGCTCTATTGTAAGTATAAATCAATTCTCTCTTAGATTAATTCAAGAACTAAAGTCTTACATCGACAAAATCGGTTATAACTAAAACAAATATTGGTTGTTGAACCGGTTTTAAAACGTAAAACCAGTTTTATTGTAAGCATAAATCAGCTCTTTAAATAGACTAATTTAAAAACTAGAATCTTACAACGACAAATAACCGGTTCTAACCAATACAAAGATTGGTTTTTGTCGTTAAACCGATTTTAAAATGTAAAACCAGTTCTATTGTGAGCATAAATCAATTCTCTCTTAGATTAATTCAAGAACTAGAGTCTTACATCGACAAAATCGGTTATAACTAAAACAAATATTGGTTGTTGAACCGGTTTTAAAACGTAAAACCAGTTCTATTGTAAGCATAAATCAGCTCTTTAAATAGACTAATTTAAAAACTAGAGTCTTACAACGACAAAACCGGTTATAACTAAAACAAATATTGGTTGTTGAACCGGTTTTAAAATGTAAAACCAGTTCTATTGTAAGCATAAATCAGCTCTTTAAATAGACTAATTTAAAAACTAGAATCTTACAACGATAAATATCCGGTTCTAACCAATACAAAAGTCGGTTTTTGTCGTTAAACCGATTTTAAAATGTAAAACCAGTTCTATTGTGAGCATAAATCAATTCTCTCTTAGATTAATTCAAGAACTAGAGTCTTACAACAACAAAATCGGTTATAACCAAAACAAATATTAGTTCTTGTTGCTGAACCAGTTTTAAAACGTAAAACCAGCTCTATTGTAAGCATAAATCAGCTCTTTAAATAGACTAATTTAAAAACTAGAATCTTACAACGACAAATATCCGGTTTTAACCAATACAAAGATCGGTTTTTGTCGTTAAACCAATTTTAAAGTGTAAAACCAGTTCTATTGTGAGTATAAATCAGTTCTCTCTTAGATTAATTCAAAAACTAGAGTCTTACAACGACAAAACCGGTTATAACTTAAACAAATATCAGTTCTTGTTGCTAAATTGGTTTTAAAACGTAAAATCAGCTTTATTGTAAGTATAAATCAGCTTTTTAATTGGACTAATTTAAAAACTAGAGTCTTACAACGACAAATAACCGGTTCTAACCAATACAAAGATCGGTTTTTGTCGTTAAACCGATTTTAAAGTGTAAAACCAGTTCTATTGTGAGCATAAATCAGTTCTCTCTTAGATTAATTCAAAAACTAGAGTCTTACAACGACAAAATCGGTTATAACCAAAACAAATATTGGTTCTTGTTGCTGAACCAGTTTTAAAACGTAAAACCAGCTCTATTGTAAGCATAAATCAGCTCTTTAAATAGACTAATTTAAAAACTAGAGTCTTACAACGACAAAACCGGTTATAACTAAAACAAATATTGGTTGTTGAACCGGTTTTAAAACGTAAAACCAGTTCTATTATAAGCATAAATCAGCTCTTTAAATAGACTAATTTAAAAACTAGAGTCTTACAACGACAAAACCGGTTATAACTAAAACAAATATTGGTTGTTGAACCGGTTTTAAAATGTAAAACCAGTTCTATTGTAAGCATAAATCAGCTCTTTAAATAGACTAATTTAAAAACTAGAGTCTACAACGACAAAACCGGTTATAACCTATACAAATATCAGTTTTTGTCGCTAAACCGGTTTTATAATGTAAAACTAGTTTTATTTTAAGCATAAATTAGTTTTTTAATAAAATAATTTAAAAACTAGAGTCTTACAACCGGTTGTAACCAAAACAGATATCGGTTCTTGTCGTTAAACCCATTTTAAAATGTAAAACCATTTTTATTATAAACATAAATTAGCTTTTTCAATAAACTGATTTAAAAACTAGTGTTTTAGAACAACAAATAACCGGTTGTAACCAATACAAAGACCAGTTTTTGTCGCTAAACCTGTTTTAAAATGTAAAACCAGTTCTATTGTAAGCATAAATCAGTTTTTTAATAAACTAATTCAAAAACTAAAGTTTTACAAAGACAAAACCGGTTATAACCTACACAAATATTTGTTCTTGTGACTAAACCGGTTTTAAAATGTAAAACCAGCTCTATTATGAGCATAAATTAGTTCTCTTGTAGATTATTTTAAAACTAGCGTCTTACAACGACAGAACCGGTTATAATTTACACAAATATCGGTTCTTATCACTAAACCGATGTTAAAATGTGAAATCAGTTTTATTGTAAGCATAAAAAGCAAAAAACAAGTGCCTTATTACGACAAAATCGGTTATAAACTAAACAAATATTGGTTCTTGTTGCTAAACCGCTTTTATAATGTAAAACCAGTTCTATTGTAAACATAAATAAGTTTTTTCAATAGATTGATATAAAAACTAGAGTTTTAGACGATAAATAACCGATTTAGACCTGATATAATTGTTGTACGCTAAAACAAATACTGGTTTTTGTTGCTAAACTAGTTTTAAAATATAGAACCAGTTCTAGTATCAGTTCTTTAAATAGATTGATTTAAAAATCAGTATTTCAAAAACAAATCAAACTTATTTTGTTCTCTCACAACTGTTTGACAAACTAAATATTGGTTTTGTATCCTAATTATTTTAAAAACAAAAAACCAGTTTTAATTTGAGCAAATACAACAATTTTTTACTAGCTACAATATAAATGTAGAGAAAAACAACAAAAAAACAATATAATAACGCAGGAAATGTATTGTAATTGTACAAAAATTGCAATAGCATATGACAAAATATAGAAATATTAATTAAAATAGATAATTGTGCACTTACAGGTAGTAAAAGAATAATAAAAAAATGCTATCTGGAGTAATAGCAACTAGAACAATAAATAATAGTAACTGAATAAGTAACAAATATTTGTAAGAATATTATTAATAAGAACAGAAATATATGTTTTTTAATAGCAACAACAGCAATATTAATAAAACGCCAAATTAAAAAACAGTAAAAACAGCAATTAATTATTAATAAAAACACTACAACAATAGCATTAATTACAACGTAACAGATACAATAATAAAATAACAACAAAACCAAGTAATAAGAAAAAGCGGTTGAAATCAATACAACAGTAGCATTAAAAAATATTGGCTTTCATCAACAAGAATAGAAAAGTTACTGAACCAACAGAAAAAATAAACAACAAAAATTATATTTTTTTGATAGCAACTACAGCAATAACAACAGAACGATTGAAGAAATAGTAATTGTCGGAACAAACAAGCCAATTAAAGTAATAAAATAATAATTAAAACAACACTGTTTTCAAAACCAAATACAAATAAAAAACAACAAACAAATTAACAAATAGGTAAGTTATTATTAAAAATGCTACAACCAATAACAATTTAAAAAAATAGAATAAAACGTTATTATTTAATTATTATAACAGTCAAAATAAAAACTGTGTAATTTTATAAAAAAATCAGCGCAAAAAGTAAAACTTATAACAGCTACTAAGTTAATATATCAATTAAAATACAAATTATAGAGATACATAGATTAAAGACAATAAAAAATGAAAATAGTAAAAGTAAAGAAAAACAATAACATACTGAATTTATAGAAGGATAGATTAAGAGTAACAGCAAAAAACGATAACAAAACAACACTCAAAACTAAAAACAAACACAGCATTTGTAGAAAAAGCAAAAATTATACAGGAACAACTAAAAAAATTATTGTAAACCAATATATTAAAATAACAAAATATAAACAGAATAAGATTTATTAACAGGAACAACAAAGCTAGCAATGATAAAGAAAACTCAAATAATAAATTAAATTTGACTAAATTCAGACTTCTATAGTTGTGAATGGTGCACTGTAGTATCAGTAGCATTAACAACAGTTGCAGTAAAAATAACAGAAATACTACAACAAAAAAAACTTTAGTGTAATGTAAAAAATAAAATAAAAACCGTATAAAATTTACTAGCGAGTAACAAAAGTAACAAAAACAATAAGAACACAAAATAATTAAAAATAAAATCTAGATAAAACAAATAGTGTTACGATAACATCAAAACAAGAAAAGTAAAAACAACAACACATGACTTATTACAATCAAATAAAAAAAAAACTTACAGAAATAATAAAAATACTTGAAAAATAATATACCAAAATACAAAGTATATATAAATAATTAAAAAACAGTAAACTGCAAAAAGAAAATAATAACAGCACTCAAAAATAAGAACAAAGGCTTCGCCTTAAATCCTGCAATGAAAAATTGACAAAAAAAACACGAATTAGTAGTATTTTACAGAATCATAATAGCAACAAAATATAAGCAAAACATAAAATAGAAATAAGAAAAGTAACAGAATATGTTGTACTTACATTGTATATGTAACTAGAAAATACTGCTTTTGTTGTTAGAGATTTTACTGTCTTTGTGGTTGTTGTTAATAATACAATTTATGTTATTACATTTTTTATTTATATTTGTATAATTTATTAATAATTATAATTAATAAGCTAGAAAAAATGCCAAAATTTAAATATAAAACTTGCGATTTGAGTCAAACAGCTATTGTTTAAAACTGACATAAATTTCGTAGTTTAATAAATTTATTTAAACAATACAATATAATATAATTACCATTTGATTGATTCTTTATCTGCCGCTTTTGTTTTTCACTTATTTTCTCTGACTGTTGACGTTAAATCTGTTAATTTATTTCAGAAAAAAATCTGGTAAAAATTAAAATAAAAATCTTGTTAAGAATGTTGGTTTAGTGAGTTTGTCGTCCAGAGAGTTGGTTTGAAAGTCATTTATGAAAATTCGTCGTTAGCGTCTTGAATTGTGTATATATCGGCGAGCCTATCGCTACAAAACCAGACAGAACAAACGTAATATTTCGTGTGTCGAAAGTAAAGGGTTCCTTAGGGAGCCGGGAATAGCATGGATAAGAAACATTACTTGCTGATCTGCGCGAAGATATTCTGAATTAATCCCGAATATTATTCCAAGACGTCCGTTCGCAAACAGTGGATATAGAAGTTAAAGAAAATTTGCATCCTAATGATTGCGATGTAATTATATATAACGCGTCTTGAAGGAAAATCCTCTCACGCCTCTTCTAGCGACATCCTTTTCTCGACTTTAACTCAGCCTATAACACAGTGTGAGAAAAGGAAATGTGGGCTTTTGCCAGTTTTAGATTTGAATTGTACGAAGGTGTCTGTTCAGATAGGGTTTCGGTCGTAATAAAATGTTGCTAGTGCATATCGGCCGCATTTCGATGTAAATAAATGTACTGAAGCTTTCTCGGCAGAATGCTAATTTTCTCTCATCAGCTTTTATTAAGCCGACTCTTCAACTAAAAATCATCGAACGAAAAACTGAATTTTCATATTGTTATAGTCAATGTTATTCCAACCGTACATATTCTCTATTCACATCAGGACACACCGGATATGATATGTAAGAAAAACTTTTGACATGTGGTAGACTAGAATGCCTTCGCATGTCATTCAGATTTTACACAGATATGAAATAGGAAACTTCTGGTTTTATTTGATATGCTAACGATATGGAACGATGAACAACAGTTTTAATTTACGCGCGTTTTTTTCGGATTTCAAATAACTGTTTTAATTTGCGCGCAATCTTCACGTGCAAAAACACAAAATTACAGCCTATTTTAAATAGAACAAAACTACTTCTGAAACAAATGCATCATCAATAACAGGTACAAGAAACAATACTTTGTAAGGTATTAATAGCATTAACAAAAACAAAAATGTTACTAAAACAACAAAAACAATAAATTTAAAATAATGCAACGACAACAATATTCATAAAACAGTTAACAAATAGCAAATCAAATACAAGAGTAAAACTAGGTATAAGTAAAAAAAAAACAACTATAAACAGCTGAGAACAAAAATAGAATTTAACACTGCAACAAAAGATGCATTGTTAATAACAGTTACAATAACAGATTGTAATAACATATTAACACTAACAACAAAAACAAAAAAAAATACAAAACCAACATAAAACATAACAAAATAAATAATTTTTGTAATAGCAACAACGACAATAGAATAGTTTTTTATAACAAATAACAAGTTAAAAACAACAAAAATTACAAATTATTAATAAAACCACTACAACATAGCATTTAAAAAAATATTCTTAACACACTACTAATGCCAATACAATAAAAACTGTATAACTTTATAAGAAAACAAGAATAATTAATACAATATTTTAACAGCTGCATCATCAATAACAGTTACATTAACAGATTCTAGTAACGTATTAACACTAACAACAAGAACAAAAAAATCACTACAGCAACATAAAACATAACAAAGTAAAAAAAAATTTTAATAGCAGCAACGACTATATTTATAAAAGAATTAACAAATACCAAATGTTGCAACAAATATCAAATTAAGTACAATAACAAAATAAAATATTGTCTATAAAAAAATTACAACAATAAAATTAAAAAATTATATTAGTGGCTTACCAGTTTAACAAATGCAACAAAATCTGTGTAACTGCATAAAAAACTAAAATAAATAATACAAATTTTAACAGATGCATCATTAATTACAAGTACAATAATAAATTATTAGTAACGTATTAACATTATCAACAAAAACAAAAAAATAATTATACAACAACATAAACATCTTTTGCTAATTATTATAACCAACAAAATAAAAACTGTTTAAATTTACAAGAAAAGTAACAGAAAATATAAAAGTTTTAACAGCTATTACGTTAATATAACAACAAAAAAATTAAATATAGAAATAGATTAAAAGCAATGAAAAATAAAAATAACGAATGTAAAAATCAACAACAAACTGCATAGATTATTAACAACAACAACAAAATATGTTTAACAAGGACAACATGCGAAACTAACAAGCAAAAGAAAGCAGTAACAACAACTAAAAGATTGTTGCTAAACAATTTACGGAAACAGTAACAACAACAATGAAACTAACAATAGTAAAGAAAGCTAAATAAAGAAAAAAAAAGATATATCGTTGACAACACAACAGCAGCAACAAGTTACAGGTAAGAACAACTTAAAAAATATACAAATTTTTTGTAACATCAGCAAAACAACATAAACAACAAAAAACTAAAACAGAGTGTACTAAAGTGCACCAAACAGACACTCAAATTTAGTTTTTCTGTCCGTTGTTTTACATGTAAACAACAATTGTAGTTACGGTAAGTTTTAAATAACAACGTTATAATAAAAAATTAAATAAAAAGAGTATAAAAATTACTTGCAAACAACAAAAGTAACAAAAGCAATGACAACACAAAATAATTAAAGATAAAATGTAAAAAACGAATAGCGCAAGAAATAAAAACAATAAACACAGCAATTATAATAATCGAAGCAGAAAAAACAAGGTAATGACACTAGTAGCATGCTAAATTAAATAAATAACAGGAAAAAAACAATAAATATCTAGTAAAAAAAATGTAAACTTTAAAAAACGAAACAAAAACAGTATTTAAAAGTAACAACAAAAATAACAATTGTAATAAAAGCAAGCTTAGAAAGAGAGTAGCAACAAAATATAAGCGCAACAAAAACATCTTTTTGCAATTAAAACAAAAATAAAAAAAATAAAAAAATTTGTAGTTATATTAGAAAATATTGTTTTTATGTTAGAGGTTTTACTGTTTTTGTGTCTGTAGTTAATGATGTATAATTTGTTAATAAAAATTTATTTATATTTGTTGTATTTATTTTACTAGTCTTTTTTAAATTCAAAAACAACACTGTTTAATACTATCAGTTTTAATTAGCGCGCATTCTTCCCATGTAAAAACGCAACGAAATGAGCGCGAGTTTCAAATATGTCAAAACCGGTCCTGGATGTAATAAAATGCGACTTGTCAGAATCGGTTATATTAAAAACATGTTTCGTATATGAAACGGCATCAAAAACGCTATAAACATACGTTCAAGAGTACGACATCATTTATCACTAAACATGCCTGTCAAATTGATACCAGCCGGTTATCTGACATCAAATTTATACAAAATTTAATTCAAACATTGCTCGAATATCTGATATCATTGGAAACAGTCACGAGATGTTCATTGAATTTCATTTAGTGTTAATACAACGTCGCTCATTCTCTCCTTTTCTAACACAATTCAAAATCAGATCAACGTTTCGTTATTTAAGTCTTGATAGAATTTATATATTTGTGTGGAAATACGTTGCTTAGCAATTAGAAATATTTATCGATTATTTCGTGTGAGATATGCAAATCGTATCGATTCAGTCGAGGGTAAATTTTAATTGTTTTTTTTTTCGTTCGAGTCGAGGAGATTATCTTGAGAGGGGTGGAAAAACGAACGTCAAAGAACTAATAAATTGACAAAGACATAAACGATGAATAATCAATTTTTCAAATATTTTACATGAAGCTTTTCAGGGAGAAAATGGCTTAATAAAAGTCGAAGCACGACACAATCGGCCAGATGAAAAGCTGATTTATGTCAAAGTTGCCGGTGGGAGAGATTCGGTTTGGCGATTTCGTGTCTATACACAATGATATCAAAGCCTTGAAAGATATCGCTAATATTTCATATTTTCCATAATTGATGTCTTTGACTTTATCGAATGCAAGACTAAAGACAGATTAGCCAGAGATGGCTCAGAAAGGTTTTTTATTTAAAATTAAACAAAACATAAAACAAAATTTTTTTAACAATAATTTGATTCTAATCAGATATTTTCTTTTCTTTGCTAGCCGAAAAACAAATAACTGATTTCAAAAAAATTGTCAGAGCTTTAGAAAACTTTTTTAAATAAACACTTGATATTTATTAAATTTTACTAGTTTAAAAATTTGTGTAAAACATCCCTTTAACAAATGGGTGACAATCGCGTGAATGCACCTTGTCAACAAGCATGCAATAACGTATCAGATTCTTTCATTTCCTTAAGTTTGAAGAAAGTGACAGATAAATTGCATTGCTGCAAGTTTCGACGTCAAAATTCCAATCAGAAAAGCAATTATTTAAAAAAAATTCTCGGCTGGTAATTTTTTTTTGGTATGGGTATGTTACCCTTCTCGTTTGTGTACAAAATTACAATATAATAACAATCTGCATGATCTCCTCCGTCGTTTCGACCTTATGATAGCGTGGTGTTTCTCACGGCAAGCCACTAAATTTAATCAAGCGCTTCTTGCCGGGCATCTTCGATATAATGAAAGGACTTTAGTAGACGTAAAGGGTTAGTTAAGATGAACGGGGTAGTAAAAAGAGGTGGGGGTGGTTATTTACACCCTCATCAGTTTACAATGACCCTCGAAGCTGGTCCGGGGGGGTGGCAGTCGGTCGCGAGGCGGGCCGGGAAATACACCGCCACCCTGAATTTATGCCGATGTGAAACCCAATGCTCAAGATAAGCATTAAGAGTTAGAGCGCCGTTAAGGAGCTCGTCCTGTTGCTGATGCTTAAGGATAATAGTCTCTAGCACAGATCAACTCCTCGTACGGAGATTTTCTTTGAAAAGGAAAAGAGAGGAGAAGGAGGGAAAAAAATTTGTAATAAATCAGAGGAAAAGTAATTAGGAGTACGATGATTCCTCGGAGATATTCTGCGAGTACTGATTACGTGACATCATTCTATATTAAAATTAAAAACCAGGCGTGGTTTAGGCAATTACCCGCCAACGTTTCATATGGCCTGCGACGAATTTACCCCACGTGTCTACATAATTCATCGTTAGTTGCTTCTGGAAACAACCAAACCACATATTTCAAACGCAATACAAGTCTTTAAATGGACCTGATTTAAATCAACACAAACACTGATTAATAAATTTCATTACTTTGCTATCATTTATTACAACCAACATATATCACAATTACTAAACAATTCTCAAAACAAAATTACACAATTTATTTAAAATTGCCAACAATTTATTACTTACTTTGTTTTTGTCTCTATTATTGTTCTATTTCTCCTCTGATTTTTTGATCTACTTAATTTTTGTTCTTCTTTAATAATTTTTGACAGTATTTTAAAAAAATTTTACGTATTTTTAATTTTTGTCTAAATGTTTCTAGAGATCTGTGATTCTTTTTCTATTTTCGTATTCGTCTTATTTCGTCTACTCAAATAATTTTTTTATACTCGAAGTTAAATTTTCTTTGATGTTTGCCGACATTTTTCAACAGGAGATATACACTGCTCCAATAAATTAACGCACCACTTGAATTTTTTTGAAAATTGAAACATGTATTCGACCAATTGGTACAAAATTAAGAAAAATTTAACAAAAACATTTGTTTAAAGTAAATTAATATCTAATGTGTCCAAATATGAAAAAACAAACCGAAAACAAAATTTTATTAAAGTTACAGAAAACATCTTAATATTGCGTATTTCCACCTCTACTTTGAATAACCGCTGCACATCTTCGTTCTAAACTCAAAATTAACGAACTTATGTCTTCTTGATTTAAGTTATTCCAAATTTCATTTAGTTGAGGACCTACCTCTTGAAGATGGACAGGAGGATGTGGAAGATTTTTTAAACGTTTCTCGAGAATGTCCCAAACATGTTCAATAGGATTCAGGTCAGAGCTTCGAGCTGGCCAATCCAAAACATTGATTTCTGCCTCATTCAAGTAATCTTTAACAATTCGGGCAGTGTGGGGTTTTGCGTTATCTTGCATTAACAAAAAATTTGGACCAATATAAGGGGCATATGGTACGACATGCTCTTCAAGAATGTCTGTTATGTAACGGTCTGCATTTATAGAGCCATTATTTACAACCACTAACGTGCGAGCTTGTAAAGAAATACCACCCCAAACCATTACTGAGCCTCCACCAAACAATGTGGTATTCTGAATGTTACACTGTGCGTACCGCTCATTTGGTCTACAATACACACGAACACGTCTATCGCAATTGTAAAGGCAAAATTTTGACTCATCCGTAAAAGGAACAGACTCCCAATCCTCTCTTTGCCAATTTATGTGCTCTCTAGCAAATTCTAATCGGGCTCTGCGGTGTTCTGCCGTCAATGCAGGACCACGAGCAGGAATATGGGGTGTTAAATTATCCTCCTTAAGTCTTTTTCTAACAGTTTCGGTACTGATTTGAATTCCTTCTACGTCACGGAACTCAGTTTGTAGCTTCCTGGCGGTTACAAAGCGTTCCCTTAGCGCAGATATTCTTAAAAATCTATCCTGGATAGGAGTGGTTTTCCTTTTTCTTCCTTGCCCAGGTCTTCTAAGGTGACTTACTGTCTCTCTGTACCTTTGTATCATACGCGAAACTGACGTATGAGATACACCAAACCTTTCACCAATTCTTCTGTAGCTCCATCCTTCCTCCAACAAAACCACAGCTTGGGCGCATTCTTTTCGAGTCAAATTTCTCATAATGTTTTTATTATTGTTTCAAATGATAAAAACTATCCACAGAACGGCAAATTCAAATAAAAATAAAACGAAATTACAAATTAACACAATTTAAAAATGAAAATTATTTTAAAATTTCTGCTTAAAAAACTATTAAACTCTAATTTCTGACTTTAATGTCAAAACTTTTATTACAATGGGTAACTAGATTATAGCTTGATTAAACCTTCTCAACGAAATTTGGCAAATGTTCATAGTTTTAATTTTTTTATTTTATTTTCAAGTGGTGTGTTAATTTCTTGGAGCATATAGTTTTTTGTATCAAAATCAGAAGACATAATTAAAATTTTATAAAAGCCATAAGCAACAATTTATAAAAATAGAAACTGCAAATAACCATTTTAAGATAGAAATTATAGACTACATTTTATAAAAATTGGCTGTCTTAAAAGGCATTTTATAAAAATTAAAATTAACAGAAGACATTTTGTTGCTTTTTTTATCAAAAACAAAAGTTATTAGTTTTTTTTTATAAAAACTAGAAGTTAAAGACAACAATTTATAGAAATAAAAACTGAAAAAGAAATTTTATTAAAACTGTTTTAAAAAATCGTTTTTTTATAAAAAAAAATATATCAGAATTTGTAGAGCTCACTTTATAAAAATTGACTGTCACAAAAAGCATTTTATAAAATTCAGAATACACAGAAAACAGTAGACTCTTGATTTATAGCTTTTCTATATCAAAACCAGAAGCCAAAGTAGAAAAAAATTTAAAACTACAGAAGGCATTTTATAAAGATTGCAATCAAAAATTGCCTTTTTGTAAAAAAATATATTACAAATTGTAGATCTCATTTAATAAAAATCGAAATAAATAGAAATTGTTTTATAGCTTTTTTATTAAAAGCAGAAACCGTATAGGACATTTTCTAAAAACTGAAAACACAGACGACAATATATAAAAATGAGACTAGCAATAGAGATTTTATACCAATTCCTATAAAAAAAATTGATTTTTTATCAAAGAAACAAAAATTTAAAAATTGTAGAGCTTCTTTATAAAAATTGACTGTCACAGTAACAGGCATTTAATATAAAAATCGGCACCAGCAAAAGACATTTTATTTATAGCTTTTTTATAAAAAACAAAAGCCTTACTGGCATTTTATAAAAAAAGGTAGTAGATAAAACATAAAAACTGTAAAAGGCATTTTATAAGAATTACAACTAACAATCGCCAATTGTAAAAAAATATATTAGAAATTGTAGATTATTTTGTAGAAATTAGAAAAAATGGAAGACATTTTATAGCTTTGTTTATATAAAAATTAAAAAACACTGACAACAATTTATAAAAATGAAACTTGTAATAGACATTTTATACCGATTGCTATAAAAATTAGCTGTTACAATAAAAGGCATTAATTATAAAAATCGGTACTACTAGAAGATATTTTATTTAAGGCATTTTTATCAAAACCATAAGTTAGATGAAAAACTAGAAGCCGTAGAGAGCAATTTATAAAAATAGAAACTGCAAGAAGCATTTTTATATTAGAAATTGTAGAGTACATTCTACATAAATTAACTGTTACAAAAAGCACTTTATAAAGATCTAAACCAATTAACGACAGTAGTTGGCATTTTATTTAAAAAAATGGTTGCAACACGGGTAAAAATTTATAAAAATAAAAGCGTAACTACTGTAAAAGGCATTTTATAACAACTACAACTAAAAATCGCAAATTGTAAAAAAATATATTGAAAATTGTAGACCCCATTTTGTAAAAATTAGTATAAATAGAAGGCATTTTATAGCTTATTTTACCAAAATCAAAATCCGTTTGTGACATTTTATAAAAACTGGAAAACACAAGCGACAATTTATAAAAATATAACTTGTAATGAGCATTTTATACCGATTGCTATAGATATTGGCTGTTACAATAAAAGGCATTAAATACAAAAATCGGTAGTACTATAGTAGTAGTACCGATAAAAGATATTTTATTTTGGGCTTTTTTATCAAAACCAAAAGCTATATAACTACAAGAGGCATTTTAATACATTAGAAATTGTAAATTGCATTTTATAAAAATTGACTGTTACAAGAGGCATTTTATAAAAGTCTAAATCAATTAAAAGCATTTTGTAGTTTTTTTTGTTATAAAAATAGACATTTTATAAAGATTGTTTCAAAAATCGTTTTTTTGTAATAAAGTGCTTTGACATATTTATAAATAAGTGGGCTTCTATAAGAAACATATCTTGATGGGTCACAGATACCTTAGTCCGACAATGTAGTACCTAAAGGTAAAAACTGATAAGATAAAAGAAAATCATATATTTATTGCGGCAATAAAGTAAATTTAATGCCGCGACTGGCTTCAAATGCTCGGCTGCGCCTTGAACAGTCACGGCATTAAGTCACATGCTTTATTTTCTAATTAAACAAATAACAATAAATAGCATGTTAAACACCAAAAAAGAGAAAAATAGCTTTTTAAAACGTTTAAAAGATTTTGAATTATGCTAAATTTGAAAGTTCGGTTTGTCACTGATTGAGCAAATAATCAAAATTAAAAGATCAAAAACTAATTCTAAAAAAACTACAACTGGCTAGACCGTTGAGATAGAGGGTACAACTGAAATTACTAAAAAAAAGTATTTAAATTATTTCTAATTTTTGTTTATAACGTATTTTTTGTAAAATAGGTGCCAAGTTTGATTTCAATTAATGAAATTAATTTTTCTACAAACACATTACACCCTGATGATAAATAAAAGGGGTAGGTATACAGTGTCATTATTGTTATCCACTATTAGATCGATCAAACATCATTAGCAAGTAAAATGTGAGCTTTATGATATTAATATACGAATAACAAGGTTTAATGCGTTACCACACCCCTTAGTTTTTTTCCCTGAACTGTTCTCGACGTAAGAATTTAATAAAAAATGTGTAAATAGTTCACATGAGTGAGTCAATTACCGACCCTAAATCTCCCTCGACACCATTAAGACCACGATTTCAAACTTCAAATATTTGCTAACGATTTGTAAACTCTTCGGTTTTCTAGCTGTCTATCCCAAACCGAATCGGTTTTGTTTCAGGATTTTTTTCCACGTCTGAAAGAACGTTTCATGTGGCCGCAGGATAAGTATTTATAGAAGACATAGCTGGGTGCTATACAAATGCAATCTGTTGGTTCGTTTATTTTGCAATACAGCTTCTATTCACTCTGTAATGGTGTATTAATAATTTAGGTTTTCATTCGAAGACTTTCCATTTAGAAACGTATCGTTCAGCGATTGATAAAAACTTGCTTTATTTTCAAAGCCCCCAAACAACGGCACAAGCTTATAAATTAATTCTAGACTTGCGGTAAAAAAACCGAAATTCTTCTTTAAAAAAACCCTCTAGAGTGATTCTCACAGCCAGTGTCAGAACTGTCAGATTTTAAGAGTGTTAATGACTCCAAAAAATTTATTTCAGCTTTGCCTATTTCGCTATGACTTGACTTGTTTTAACAAAATTTTCTAGCACTCTAGAGCGTTTTATACTTTGTGTCAATTAGTAAAACTCGGAGTGGTCCTTCGATAATCATTCAGTCGAATCTATCATTTAGCCGTCTTTAATTAGCAAAGACAAAGGCTACCTAACCCGTATTGTCAATGCTTAGGTATCGTTTATGTAATACACACAAAGTAGTGTCTTTGTCTTTACCCGCACGGTCGAATCATCAGGAGTCGATACACCCTCATGTTCTTTGACGTTAGCACACGTTAAAGGGTAAAGCTTCTATTTCAAGAATTTAAATTTACAAAGGGTTGCGGCTTCTTTTACCTAGAGGGCTGTTCTTTTATTTGCCATGCGAAAAATTTCACGAATACCAACATGATAAATGGCAGATATTTTTTGTTCAAAAAAATGTTGCAATTTTAAAATTGTTTAGAATTTTTGCTTTATAGATTAATAAAAAATTATTTAAATACACTGCATACAAATAATTTAATTAACAACAAATCAATTAACTCAAATAATTAAATAATTTAGTAACACACTTATATCATGTTGAATAATCTCCGATAATTAGCTTTTTCTCTTGCAACAGATAATTTTAAAAATTGTGTTTTACAATACCTAATATTTTTATAAAGTGCTTTTTACTGCAAAATTAATTCTTATAAATTGTCATTTGCAGCTTCGCGTTGTGTTAAAAATTTTTTTTTACAAAAATACGATTTGTAATTGAAATCTTTCTTTCAGTTATTATAACATCTTACTTACAACTTCTAGATTAAATTAAAAAAAGCTAGAAATTATATCATGTTGATTTCGATTTTTATAAAATCCTTTTTTTGACATTTTTTATAAAATGTGGTTTATAATTTCTAATATTATTTTATTTTAAAAAGGCGATAAGGTAATTTCATAAAATGCTTCTTATGGCTTCTTGTTTTAATAAAAGAAGCTACAAAATCAATGCCCTTTGTTGACTCTGATTTTTATAAAATGCCTTTTGTGACAGATAAGTTTTTTAAAATGTGACTTACAATCTCTAATATATATATTTTTAAAAAAGCGTTTTTTGAGCTTTATAAAATGCCTCCAAATTTATAAAAAAATTAACAGATGGATAGTCTTTATAAATTGTAGTTTACAATTTCTAATAAATATTTTTTAATGTAAAAAAACGATTTCTAATTCCAATTGTTATAAAATGCCTCTTGTAGTCTTTATTATAATATAAATCGCTGTTTTGCCAAAGTAATTGTGCATTTTGAATGTAATAATTTCAATTTTTGATGAAGTAATGAGTGATTTTTTGGCAACAACCCCTGGGATTTAATGCGTTCCCCGATTCGATAAGGCAGCGATATTGAAAAATCCCTCTCTTTTGAGAAAGGGCGTCCAATTTAGCTGCTTAATATTTAAATAGAAGTTATCGAAGAATAGATATCGCCTCAAATGTTCGTTTATAATACATGGGGAAGTATTCAATTTGTATACCCGAGCGGATGGAACTTTACTCGATTCATAAATATGCGAAAATACCAATAAGGTAACACACGGTGTCTCCCCACCAAATTACTTCTTCAATAAAATATAAAAAGCACATTCGCCCCCTTCAAAACATTTCTCAACACACAATAATTTTATCAAAACTTTACATAATTTCGCCAGAACAAGAGGACCCGTACTGAGATATTTACAGGCTAAGATAAGGCTTCATTCATTATTAAACTTATTATCTGCTTATTATATTGTACTATTATCTTCGAACTCGCTTCGTACTACAACCACACAAAAACATTCAAACTTCCCGCTATTTACGACAGTTGGCAACCTTGCTCAAATCATTAGAATACACCAGATTATTTACGTCTAAGTGAAACTACCAAAAACACTCAAAATATCTTATTATACCTATTTTCTGCTTATTATATTATTTTAAAAATATTCAAATGTCCCGCCATTTATAACAGTTGGCAGCTTTGCTCGAATCGTTAAAACGTTAAGTAAACACATTTTTTCTTAATATTGTGTTTAAATCACTACTAAAGACACTCAAAAATCTTATTATAAAATTTATTATTTGCTTATTGCATTATCCAATTATTACTTTTGAACTCTCACCCCACCAAGTCATTCAAACTTCCCGCCATTTCTGACAGTTGACAGTTCAGACAGTTGGCACCTCTACGCCAATCGTTAAAACGCCGCTATGAATTCAACCGATTATTTACGTTTAAGTGAACACAAAATCTTTAAAAATGTGCGTGAAACACTACCAAAAACCCTCAAAAACTCCTCAAATCTCCTCACAATTAAAGACGGAGTGCTTTTTACCTGGGATTTCGCGAATAATTGTGTCCTAACCTTAAATATTAAAGCAGCAAGAAGCCGCGATGGGGACAACGTTACACACCAAGTAAGCCGAAAAAACCGCTTCTTCTGCACTGTTTTACGTAGTTTCGTGCTTTTGCATGGCTTAAAACGCGAAATTGCGGCGAAATTCGAGTGGAAAAAAAGTGACATAACCTCACTTATCAACGGGGTTTTGCCGCGATTTGAACGGCATTTCACACTAATCAGTCGAAAAAACTGCTTTTCTGCATCGTTTTACGTAGTTTTGTGGTTTAATTTGCGAAATTACGGCGAAATTTGAGTAAACAAAGGACATAACCTCACTTATTAACGGGTTTTTTGCTGCTTTTTTTGGGGGAAAAAAGCACTTTCAGGGGTTGAAATTAGCATAATTAGGGTCAATTTTGATGGGAATTGAGAAATCCGGCAAGAAATTTGCGCAAATTTCGATTTAAAGAGGTCTTAGAGAGGTGGATTATTGATGTTTGTTGTGGACGCCAGTGGCGGCGTCAGGATTTTTTAGGGGGCGTTTTCAGGGTTTTTTAGAGAAAAATCTGCTCTGACTTAAGTTATTTTATACGAAAAACTCACAATTTTTGTATTTTATTAAAAAAATTATTCTAAGGTCTATTTTTTCCTAGAGAGACATCAGTAATAAGCGTTGGCAATTTTATTTTATTAAATTTTATCTTTTTTAATTTAAAACTGGGAGAAAACTAAAAAAATTGACGAAAATTGGCCATACTAATAAAAATAATCGAAAAGTACTAAACAAATTTACAAAAATAGGCAAAAACTGACAAAAATACCGACAGAAATTTACAAAAACTGAAATTAGACAAAACTGCTCTAAGCTAACAAAAAAAGTTACAAAAATGGCCAGTGTTTGTTAAAATTTTGTTCGCCATTTTAAAACAGTGATTATTTTTGTTAATCTTCTCTTTTTATTTGCTGATTGAAGCTTCTTGGAGTAGATGAAGCCGTTCATTGGCGGCCTATTTACTCATTTAACCTTCTTGTAGTAGATATAGCCGATCATTGACAAAAATTGGCTATACTGATAAAAATAATCAAAACTACCAAACAAACTTACAAAAACAGACCAAAAACTGTCAAAAAATATTTAAAAAAGAGTAAAAATTGATAAAAACTAAAATTAGGAAAAGCTGCCGTAAATTAACAAAAAAAATACTAATATTGGCAAAAACTGTCAATGCTTAAAACTGCTATGGTCTGAATTAAGCCAGCTAATTTGTTAAAATTTTGTCCGCCATTTTGAAGCAGTTGACTATCTATGTTAATCTAATCTTCATAAAATAGAGAAAAAATCATTTCTCTGGTCGTTGATTGAAGCTTCTTGTGGTAGATAAAGCCGATCATTGCCGAGAATAGGACATATTAATAAAAATAATCAAAGATTGCCAAATAAACTTACAAAAGAAGAAAAAACTAATTTAAAAAGCTGGCAAACTCTTAAAAAAACAGAAAAAATTTAAAATTAGAAAGTACTGTCCCAAATTAACAAAAAAAAGAGACAAATATTAGCAAAAACTCTCAGTGTTCAAGACTGTGATGGCCTGCATTAAGTCAGCAAGCTTGTTGAAATTTTGTCCGCCATTTTGAAGCAATTGACTATCTTTGTTAATCTAATCTTTTTAAAGTAAAGAAAAAGGACATTTTTTAACCGTTGATTGAAGCTTTTTGGAGTAAATGCTGCCGAATTTGTTTATTAAACCTTGGAATAGATGAAGCCGGTCATTGGCGACGTTTTTAGAGGCAAAAACTAATTAAAAAAACTGTGAAAAAATATAAAAAAACGTCAAAAAATTGACAAGAACTGTCAATGCTCAAGACTGCTATGGCCCCAATAAAGCCAGCTAGTTTGTTTAAAATTTGTTCACTATTTTGAAGTATTTGACTATTCTTGTTAATCTAACGTTCTTAAATTAAAAAAAAAATTCTGGCTGTTGATTGAAGCTTTTTGGAGTTGATGAAATCAGTCGATGCAATGCCGTGTTTACTTATTAAACCTTCTTGGAATACATGAAGCCCGTCATTGGCGGCGTATTTAGTTATTTAACCTTCTTGTAGCAGATAAAGCCGAAAATTGGCTAAATGATATAAATAATTGAAAATTGACAAACAAGTTTGTAAAAAGAGGCAAAAACATACTAAAAAAAACTGTCAGAAACTAGAAAAAAATCGACAAAAATTGACAAAAACTTAAATTAGGAAAAACTGCTCCATATTAAAAAAAAAAAAAAATAGGGACAAATATTGGCAAAACTGTCAGTGTTCAAGACTGCTATCGTCTGAATTAAGCCAACAAGTTTGTTTAAATTTTCTGTCGTTTTGAAGCTGTTCTTAAAGTATGTTTTTCTCGCCGTTGATTGAAGCTTCTAATAAAAGTAATTGAAAACTACCAAATAAATTTTAAAAAATAGGCAAAAAGCTGTCGAAAACCATAAAAATGACAAAAACACTGGAATTAGAAAAATCTGCCTTAAACTAACGAAAATAGGGCAAAATATTGGCAAGAAAGGTCAATACTCAAGACGCTATAACCAGAATGAAGCCAACAAGTTTGTTAAAAATTTGTCCGTCATTTTGAAGCAGTTGACTATCTTTGTTAATCTAGCTTTAAAGCAGAGAAAATAGACATTTTTTTGGCTGTTGATTGAAGCTTCTTGGAGTAGATGAAGCCGGTCACTGTGTATTTACTTATTAAACTCTCTTGGAGAAGATAAAGTCCGTCATTGGCGGCGTATTTACTTATTTAATCTTTTTGTACTTATTTTATTTATAAATTTCTAGATATTTGTTAGTTTCTCACCCTTTAAGAATTTGTAAAATAGCGAGTTGTAATAAAGAATCAATTTTTTTGTTGTCAAGCACTCCGATAAATAAAATTAAAAAATCGCTTGAAATAACTTACGAAACCCATTTCGCGTATTTCTCCGTATTTCCTTCAGAATTTTCGCTTTGCCGTCTCCGAATTGACATTATTTAGCAATAAATTACGTCGAATTGCACCCTTGACGAGTGTATATGCGAAAAATATCATTCCCCCCCTTGCAAGTTTTGCATCTGAAAGGTGACAAATCCAACATTTGAGTGGTATATTGTTCGGAATTGGGGTTATTTCGTTCTTTCTTTCGTCGTTGTATTTTTGATTTAGTGTTTTCGGTGTGGAATTTAAATTTGAATGGTGTGGCAGGTGAATCGTTGGATGTCTTTTTCGCCCGTTTTGTGATAAACTCCCAGTTCTTGTGTCACATTTCGGGTAATAAGTGTAGTATCTGGGATTCAGAAACTCGCCGAGTCGACTTCCCGACAGGTTCCGCTCGAGGAGATCTCCGCTTTTATACTTGGGGCATCCGCCGACACCGAGAGATCGTCCTAATATACCGGCGGGACCGTATTATGATTATAATTTACGTCCTACCGAGTTGTAGACAAGCAAACGGCACACGGTAGTATTTTATTACGGACGAAGCCATTGTTATTGTATTTATTGCGAGAGAGCTAAGATTGTTAGAAAGGTAGTGGTGGTATAACGCGACAAGACACCAGGAAATCATTATTAGTTATATGACTTTTGAGATACTTAGCCTCAACAGACTTTATTTTATGAGATATTATAACACTTCGCAAAAGGGAACACTTAACTACCGCCAACGCTTTATAAAACATTTTAATGTTTCTACCAACAAATTTTAGGATTTATCGAGCTTTATACAAGAATAACATTATTTCATTTAGAGATTTTTTACATAATTTGATAAATCAATGTTTATGATATTTACACAGTAATAATTACGATCGCTATCGCATCGATGAACTCTTTACTTTTTAATCTCTTGACGAGTTTCAAATTTTCTGATACGTTCTTTCAGCACCTGTTTAGAAGTTTCATGCGAAACGATCACTTAATAATTTCGCGGAATTTGACGCTACAGCATGACCCATGTTTTTCTGGTACTAACTCGAACTATTGCTCTTCTCTAAAAGATTGTTTGTCTTAGAGCTGCTTGATTTTTTTGCAATAACTTTTGATCTTTTTTTGGTCTGCTATCAGTTTCTGGATAACGCGTCTTCTCGGGTCACTAAAGTTGTTTTTAGATGTCTTTTTCTACAACAGTTCAATCACTTAAGTCTTCCCTCAGTATGAGTTGGTATGTAACTCAACTCCACCAAGAAAGTCTTTAGTTCTTCTAATAGCTCAACATTCCTCGATGGAGCTTTTTTTGTTGGAGTAGCTTGCACGAATTTAGTTGGTTTATTTATATTAATGGATGCCTCGTATTTTAGAGGATAGTATTGGATTGTATCGGAAGGAGTCTGGTCATTAAGATTATTCTTAGTTGACAGCAGTTTCTTTTTAGCTGTCTTTTTTTACCACAGTTAAAACACTTAGGTCTTCACTCAGTATGAGTTAGTATGTAATCCAATTCCACCAAGAGTTTTTAGTTCTTCTAACAGCTCAACATTCTCAGATGGTGTCTTCTCTGTTGGAGCAGCTTGCACGAATTTAGTTTGTCTGTTAATATTAATGGATGCCTCGCATTTTAGAGTATAGTATCGGAAAGAGTCCGATTATTAGGATAGTTTCGAAAAGAATCTGGTTATTTTCTCCTTTTGAACAGCATTGGAAATACTACTTTTTTGCGCTGGTCTCTATATCGTCTTTCTAGTACATTGATAACAGCTGATAGTGCTTCTGATTCTGTTCCAAAATTGTCTCTCAGAGCTGCAGAGCTAGGCCTAGTAATGTCAACAAGACAGCTGTTATCTACATTGGCCACCCAGCTTGACTGTTAAATTTCAGAAGTTTTATTTATTGTTATGCTAGTTCTATCTTCGTAATTTGCCCTACTTCTAGTTTCTTAATTTTTGATTCTATTTCATTAGCCGTTTCGTCAAGATCTTTTTTTTTATTTTTGTTTCAAATTTATTAATTGTTTCTTTCAGATTTTCTTAGACTTTTATTTCTATTTTATCGATCTTTTTTTTTTAATTTTCTGGAACTTCTAGTATTTTCTCCAATTCTTTTTGCACTTCTGGTACGTCTCTCTGAAAAGCATCTTATAAAGTTCAAATTTTTTGAAGATATTTTTCTGTTTTTCTAGTGGTTGTTGTCTGAAGCTTTCTAAAAGTTTCTTTTATTTTGTCTTTATTTTTACTTGTGATTTTATATTTCTTTGTAATTTGTTTGTACTTTTTTTTAAATTGTTTTTTTTTCGTTCTTTTTTTTTGGTTTTTCTAGAATCTTCTATAGCTCTTTTTTTTTCTAATCGTCGTTTCTTGATTTTTTTTTAATTGGCGTCTCTCATACTCTTTTTCTTTTAAACTCCGTTTTCAAGCGTTTCTTAAATCTTCTTTTGTCTTTCCAGAATTATATTTATAATAATAATAAATTGATTTTATTAAACAAACGAGAAGACAATAGTTTTTTTGCATTTCCAAAACCTTCTTTTGTTGTTCTTTATCTTCTAACCAAAGTTTTCAACTTCTTCCAGAATTGTTTATTGAATTAGAACAATTTTTTGTTCTTTTTTTTCTTCTAAGAGTAATTTTCTGAGATTTTCCAGATTTTTTATCGTTTTCCAGTCTTCGTTTTTCTATTTCTTCTACAATTTTCTATTGTTTTTCTTTCTCATCGAGCCGTCGGTTTTTTTTTTGTTTTATTAACGGATTATAATTATTCGGATTTTTATCAATTATTTTGCAATTTTTTGCGACGAATGTGCGAATTCGTGGATCTTTTGTTATAATTAATTGTTTTAATGAGATTAATAACGAATAATTTATTTCTACTATTCTACACACAACAATATTTTGATAAATAAATATCTCGATATACACACAGTAATAACCACGATTGCCGTCTTACTCTTTAATCGCTTCTCGAATTCTACACTAACTGCCTGGTCATTGTCTCTACCCGTTTATACCGGATGGACCAAATATACGGATCGGGTCATTTTTTTATTAAACTTTAAAGATTTAAAAAAATAATTTAAGCATTAAATGGTTAATCTAATTTTAAAAAAATAGATAATTTTAAAAAACAACTTTGAGAAAATAGTATATTATATATTAAGTTATATAATTCTAGATGACGAAGTTAGAAAATATATAATTTTAGACGACAATCTATTCGATTATAAATTATATAAATTTCCAAATAAAATCCTTCAAAACAATTTAGGTACAATAAATTCTCAAAAGAATTGCTAGTCATCTATATAACTCTAAATAACACAAATATCCAAAAGAATAATAAAAAATATACAAATTTCCTCTCTTCAACCTCAATCTTGTCAAACCGTCCATTCAATAGCCCATCCGTTCCGGCACATTTCCGGTCTAAATCGCAGTCATCACTTGCAAAAAAAGCCAATCGAAATTCATCCCCTTACAATCTATTTTTTTTCCTCTTCTCGTCCTAAATTAATTCCATGTCCGGCATCGAAGCATAACACCGAGTAGGCCGGGACAATTCGATTGTTTTAACCAAGGGATAAATGCAAATCAGCCATTGTTAAGTTCTTTCAATTGTATTACTCTTAAAACGGTGTAACGGCGTTCTGATTTTTTTGTTTTGAAAGAATTGTATTAAGGGCTCTCTATTGTTTTACTTCGTTACGGTGACTCGATTTAAGCTCTATTATGCCGTTCGGAAACGGCTCAAAAATTTATCGTTTTTTATTATCTAACACTAGAAGAGACAAAGAACACGAAAAAAAAATGATGGAGTGCCGCATCTTGCTGCTAATCTAATTTATTAATTCCAATCATCACAATATCTGACATTATTCGATTTGTTGGAAAAATTTCGGTTGCCTTGTCGTGACTTATGCCCGTCACGTCTTCTTTGCTCGTTCAAAGTCTCTCCGGTCATTTCTCGAGTACAGTCGTAATGACGTTGTCCTGGGGGAGGCTATGATGGAGATGGTCGGGACTCCCGTCGTCATCCACGTCCATTTTTCTACAGTCGGCTCCATTTCCTCTATTGTGTTTTTTCTTCTTATCACTATTTTATTGGCTTATTTATATTTCAAATCGCGTTCTTCAATCAAGCGGGCCGGGGCGTGGGTGTCGAAGGGCGGCCGACACCTGTTGATTCGCTGCTGCTGCCGCCGCCGGCCACCGGTCATTTACACCCCCCCAGCAACGGCCTTTCGCCCCCGAGACCTCGACCGAATCTTAATCATTCCAAAGTCTAATTTTCTACAAGCAAATCTTTGTTTCGTAGTGGTAAGGGTGTTTATTCTTTACAACCTACCGAAATCACCTGTACCAAAGCTTTGTCGACGACCAGGTTTTAATTAAAATCTTACGAAAATTATTGTTGAGACGGTCGTTGTGTGATTGTCAGCTGGTAACAACATCGTGATTGTGTATTGTTTTCGTTTTGATGGAATTTGTGGATTGTAAGACACCGAAAACGACCATTGTACAAATTTAATGATTTACTTTATCAATTATTACGAGATGGTGTGAAAAGTTCAAACACAAATTCGAAAGCGAGAATCGTTACACAATTTACTCTCAAAACGATTTCAAATTTCATGTATGTTTTACAGATTATTAGCGAATTATTAGTCAATAACAACTAAAATCAAAAACTGGCTTTTTATGTCAACACTTATGAATTATAAATAACATAATTATGTTACATTTAACAGTAAACACTATATTACTTACAATTTACTTTATATACTATATTACTTATATTTTTTATGAACGAATACAATTAAAACATAATAAAAAAGATAATTATTAGGTACTATTTAAAAAAATTCGGATAGATTTATCGATATTAAATAACCCTAAATAAGAAAATTTTCTCAGTTAATAAATTTTCGTCGTGTTTATTTGGTTTGTGTACATTTCTTGATGTCTTTATCTATCTTAATCTTGTCGTCATTTATAAATATTCCTTCGGCGTGTGAATCCCCTCGAAAGCATATAGAGATATATCTGTCCCTTCCGCTTTTCCTCTCGTGTATCATTCATTCGGTTGACGCGAAAAGAAGAGAACGAACGAACGAACATTCCGCCGCCTTCCTTCCACCCACAATAAACAATGTATCGAAATTTGTCTTGATCAGGACTGAAAGTAAGCCATTTTTATAATGCAATTTTCTTTTGGGCGTACGTGCGCCACGAGACCGGTAAAAAATTACCAATTTGTGTGTTGGCAATAAAGGAGAGGTTCACGGCGGTTTTCCGTCAGGTGGTTGAAGAGGAGGAGACGGCGATAGGCAGCAACGAGATGAGACACGACGGTAAACTTGCAACGAACATTTAAGTAAGAAAAAGTGGTATCGGTATACGACGACGAACATATAAGAAGGAAAAGAAAAAACTTAACTGAGGAAATACAATTTTAGAAAAGCGGTTTTAAGAGACGGAGAGAAATCGCCGCTAGATTTAACGCACTCGACGCGATTTATTCTCATTTATAACATGAGATGGATAATTTTATCGATGGGGTGAAGGAAAACACAGGCGATTGATAGGATAGGAGAAGTGGGAGATTGATGATGGAGTGAAATAAGACAAGATGTTGCAGCTGTTTTATTTACAAGATAGATGCATCTATTGTAACGCAATTTTGAATTATCAGATTAGCTAGATATCTGTTATTAACTTGCTAAAAATATCTCTGAACTTCTGGATAAAATTCAAGAAGAGTGTACTAATTTCTAAATGATTTATTGATCTTTTGTACATTTCGAGAAAATTTATAAATTGTTGAATAAATTATAAATACCTTTTGCTAATTGCGAATTGCTAGATCATCTATGTAATTCTAGATGATACAGACTTTTATGAAATTGATAAATTTCAATACGTTTGATAATAAATATCAAAATCGTTTACCAAAGTTCTAGAATCTCTAAAAGTTTCTAGATGACTTATTCATTTTTCAATTGTTCTATAATTTTCTAGATAATCTATATAAATATAAAAGACACAGATTTTAAACATAATTTATAACAAAATCCTGGATTTCTTAAAGGTTTTCTGTATTTTTGTATAGTCTACATAATTCAAGGCGACAAAATTAGATCATCTATATAAATCTAAATGACAATATTAGATCATTTATCCAATTCTAGATGACATAAATTAAAGAAAAAACCTTTCAAAACATTTTATAATAATTTCGAAAACAGTTTACCAATTTTTTGACATATTATAAATATTTTTTAATGTTTTATAAGTTGTTAGATCATCTATGTAATTCTAGATGGGAAAGATTTTTATGAAACTGATAAGTTTTGATATGTTTTATGATAAATAACCAAATAGATTACCAAAATTCTAGAATCTGTATAAATCTCTAGACGAGTTATTTTTATAAATTTCTGGATAATCTATCTACTAATTATAAAAGACACAGATTTTGAAGATAATTTATAACAAAATCCTAAACTTCTTAAATTTTTTCGGTATTTTTTGATAGTTTACATAATTCGAGACAACAAAGTTAGATAATCTATATAAACCTAAATGAGAAGATTAGTTCATTTATCCAATTCTAGATGTCAAAAATTAGAAAGAAAACACCTTTCAAAACAATTTTAAAAAAATCTAAAATACTTTACCAATTAACAGACAAATTATAAATATCTTTAAATGTTGTAGAAATTGCTAGATCATCTATATAATTCTAGATGACAGAGATTTTTATGAAAATGATAAGATTGTATACGTTTTAAGATAAATATCAAAATTCTAGAATCTGTAAAAATTTCTAGACGATTTATTCATTTTTCAAATATTCTATAAATTTGTAGATAATCTATATATTTATAAAAGACACAGATTTTGAAGATAATTTATTTTAAAATTATGTACTTTTTAAATATTTTTTGTATTTCTGGATAATCGACATCTGTCGAGGCGACAAAATTAGATAATCTATATAAATCTAAATGACACGATTAGATCATTTATCTAATTCTAGATAGCATAAATTTAACAACGAAATTTTTCAAATCATTTTATAATAAATTCGAAAACAGTTTATCAATTTTTTGACAAATTAGAAATTTTTTAAATGTTTTATAAATTGGTAGATCATCTATATAATTCTAGATAATACAGATTTTTATAAAACTGATAATTTCGATACGCTTTATAATAAATATCAAAGTAGTTTACCAAAATTCTTGAATCTGTATAAATTTCTAGAAGATTTATTTATTTTTTAACTTTTCTACAAATTTCTAAATAATCTATATAATTATAAAAAACATATATTTTAAAGATAATTTATAACAAAATCTTGTACTTTTTAGATATTTTTTGTATTTCTGGATAATCTACATCTGTCGAGGCGACAAAGTTAGATAATCTATATAAACCTAAATGACACGAATAGATTATTTATCTAATTCTAGATGGCATAAATTTAAAAATGAAATTTTTCAAATCATTTTATTATAAATTCAAAAACAGTTTATCAATTTTTTGACAAATTAGAAATTTTTTAAATGTTTTATAAATTGGTAGATCATCTATATAATTCTAGATAATACAGATTTTTATAAAACTGATAATTTCGATATGTTTTATAATAAATATCAAAATAGTTTACCAAAATTCTTGAATCTGTATAAATTTCTAGAAGATTTATTTATTTTTTAACTTTTCTACAAATTTCTAGATAATCTATATAATTATAAAAAACATAGATTTTAAAGATAATTTATAACAAAATCTTGTACTTCTTAAGTAGACAGTAGTAGATTATTTATCTAATTATAGATGACGATTTATAATCAAATCTAACACGGTGAAGCAACTTCTAGGTAAATTGATAGGTAATCTATATAATTGTAGATGACAAACATAGAAGATTTTCTGAGAAAATTATATGTTTCAATTTATTCTAGAACGGTTTACCAATTGTTTGACGTATTATAGAGGTCCTTGAGTGTTTTATAAACTGATTGATCATCTAGATAATTTTATATAACACAGATTTTAAAGAAACTGTCAATATAATTTATGATAAATACTAAAATTTTACAATTTATATAAGTTCTTAGACGATTTATATGTTTATTAGATGTTTTATACATTTTTAAAGATTTAAAAAAAAATATTTATATATTGTTTGAAGATAATCTATGATAAATTTCTGGACTTATTAATCTCTCCACATATTTTTTTGTTTTTCTGAATAATCTGTATAAATTTAGATAATTCTAATTTCTTTAAAAGTAGTGCTGATTAGCGTTTCTGTTATGCTTGAGCACTTATCAATCGCACTCATTTAACAAGTCTGCATCTAAAATAAAACCTCAATACACTAGCGGGGTGCAAAGAGAAAGAGAGAGAGAGACAAAACGGGCAAAGAAAAATTAGTAAATACAAATACAAAGTACTGCTAAAATATAATTCCGCCCCGATACATCTACTGGGACACATTACCATTAGCTATGTAAAACAGCGAAGAGTCGGATAAACTCCAGCGTTCTTCTACTCTCTTTCTCTTTTCTTAAACGACAAAAATTTGAAGTAGAAGAGAGAGGTAAAAGTCTGACTTTTTGTTGATTTTACAACGGGAAGAACTGCCGAACTGCTGTACTTACCCCCGGGGATCTCGAAATAATTACGGAGCTCAACTTAAAACTCGAGAAAAATTGTGCACCATTTTTATAATCATTCACCTTTCGAGAATAGAATTTACTTTGAAATTCTCTTAGCCGCCAGTACAGTCACAACAAAAAAAATGTGTAAATAAAATTTCTAATTAGAGAGGTGTGAGAGTGTTTGATATTATGACAATGTTCCGGCGTATTCACCATTTATTGTTTTTTTTTAAGATGGCGTGTTTGGACAATGGTCAAAATTTAATATTCTTTGAGCTGTCAGTACAGTCACAACAAAAAAAAATGGATAAACAATTCTTCTAATTAGAGAGGTGTGAGAGTGTTTGATATTGTGGCAGTGTCTCGGCGTATTTACCATTTAGTGTTTCCTAAGATGACGTTCTTGGACAATGGTCGAAAATTGTCAAAATTTGATATTTTATTTAGCTGTCAGTATAGTCACAACAACAAAAAATGGGTAAACAATTTTTCTAATAAGAGAGGTGTGAGAGTGTTTGATATTATTGCAATGCCTCGACGCATCCGCCATTTACTGTATTTTTAAGACGGCGTTTTTGGACAATGGTCGAAAATTGTCAAAATATGATATTCTCTTAGCTGTTAGTACAGTCACAGCAAAAAAAAATTCTTTTATAATTAGAGAGGTGTGAAAATGTTTGATATTATCATAGTGTCCCGGCGCATCCACCATTTATTATTTTTAAAGATGGAATTCTAAATAAATTCTCTAACCCTCTGTTTTCGGACAATAGTTAAAAATTGTAAAAATTCGATATTCTCGTAGCTATCAGTACAATCATTACAATGAAAATTCTGATTAGAGGTGTGAGAATGATAAGTGACGTGTTTGATTTTATCTTAGTGCCCCGGCACATCCACCATTTATTGTTTCTTAAGGTGGGGCTCTCTAAATTAATTCCCTAACTATCTATTTTCGGACAATGGTCGAAAATTGTAAAATCCTTGTCGTGTTTCTGGACAATATCCACGTGCCTCTCACATACATAACGTCGCCAATACGCTTCGAGTACAAAAGATGACAAATTTCGTCATTAGAGAAGTGTCGCTTGTGTGCGATATCGCGTTTTGTGAGGACCCAACTACTTTGTCATCGCCGGAATGTGTCCGCGTAATTTCCCTTCATTTTTATTTCGACTCACACATATCTGATTACCTTACATTAGTTTCTCGGTGGGCTTTAATTTTTTTTTCCTCTCTTTCTTTCTCTCTCTTTTTTGAAGTCATAGTAGTAGTGGTGTAAAACGGAAATCTCGATTATTAAGTGGAACATAAAACAAAAAGTATGCATCGATAATAAGATCCGTCCCACTTCTGACAATTTTCTACAAGACTGACTCGGTTCGTATTGGATTTTCTTTTTTCAATCAAGCCGCCGGTATAAGTTGCCGTGCTTCGCTTGTTTTTATTGAAAAATTATTCAATTATAAAAGTTTTTAAACAGATTGGAAATCATACGCTTCGTTGAGGGGATGAATTTTGAGGTTAGGATTATCGAAAGATTTCATAAAGAATAAGGAAGAAATAATTAAAGAGAAATAAACGAAATTGACATTTCCACCAATTAGAATTCTATCTATTTAGTAGAAGCGACATCTCTCTTTGCAGCTGAATATTAAAAACCGCTTTGTGGACAACAAAAGATTCGAGCCCGACAATAAAGTTTTTATTGATTTTGAGTTTTTTAAATTTTTTTCTTATTATATAATTATCTAGAAATTTAGGTTTTTTTTTAAGTTCTAGATACTTAGTAATCGATAGCGTAAAAGTGATTTTTCGTTGTTATATTTGGCGTGTGTTGATGTGGTTGGCATCCAAGCAGGAAACTGAGACAAACCGAAGTTGAGATAAAGAAAAACGAGTTCGTCGTTTGGTCCGTCATTAATTCTACTCGGTTCTTTATTAAAGCAATCCGTCTCTGTAGGTAAAAATCCAAATCAAAAGCCAAACTTTGTTATTTCATCAATCATTACGAAATCTCGCTTAATCTCTCCATCCAGCTATCATTTTCAGAAAAGCCCTCATCGATTTTGACAGTTTTCAGAAGATTATTATCAAGAAGTAGAAATTTTCGTTTACCACCACACAGAGTAAAATTAATGTAACATTAGATAAAAAACGTGAAACGTACAGCCAGCGAGAACCAATGATCTATTGGATATTTTTTTTTGCAAATTGCCGTTTAGTTCTGACAAACGATTAATAACGGGAATAAATGGGTCATAAAAAACTGATTTATGGATCTGGGCAATCTGGATATTCCGCCGATATTCACCGTCTTCGCTTATACAACATTAAAATTAACTCGACGAGGGGGAGAAATATCGAAATTATCCTGATTGCGGGCCCGCGCATACCTAATGTCTTCTTTTTATAGCTGTGTTTTTGTTCGGCCGGAAAATTGAATGGGTTTCCTTTTCAGATTAAATTTTCGTTAAGTATAGAGATGATCGTAGAATTTTCATACGGAAAAACCACACTAATTCAGACAAATACAGCGCCTGAAAGATAAGAAAAGTGTAAAAAAAATTTTAAATAACATACAGATACTGTTTTATTTATAAATTTCTTGTTGATTGCTTTATAAACATTTAAATCAATGATTTGATGCAACTTATAGTTAAACATCATGTAAAACTAAGTGCTCCTGAAATTTGAAGGTTTGGATATTCAGTCGTTGTGAAAATTTTGTTTTTTCCTTTTTTTTTTTAAGATAAATTAGCACATTTTTCAAGAATTTTTAGGTCTTTCGTAACGTTTCGTTTGTAAATTTCAAGTTTAATTTTCAATATTTTATAAAACCTGAAACCTATCTGAAATAAAAGAATTACTAATGCTTCAAACACAATATAAAATCTGAAACATAGAGTTTATTAATACCTGAAACAAGAAAATAATAATTAAAACCTGAAACAGAAAGATTATTATTAGAATTATTATTAGAATATTATTATTATTATTAGAACAGAAAAGCAAATATAACTTGAAACAGAAAAATTATTAGAACTTAAAATAGAACTATTATTTAAAACTGAAACAAAAAAATAATTTAAAACCTGAAATAAAAAAAAATACGCTTGAAACAGATTACTAAGACCTGAAACAGAAAGATAGTTAAAACCTAAAACTGGAAAATAACTTGAAACAGAAAATTGATTAAAACCTGAAACTGAAAGATTATTATTAAAACCTGAATCAGAAAAACAATTAAAACCTGAATTATAAAAGTACTAAAATCTGAAACAGAGGCTTAAAATCTAAAACAGAAAGTTTATTAATACCTGAAACAAAAAAATAATAATTAAAACCTGAAATCGAAAGATTATTAAAACCTAAAACGGAAAAGCAAATATAACTTGAAACAGAAAGATTATTTAAACCTGAAACAAGAAAATAATTTTAAACTTAAAACAGAAAGATAATTAAAACCTAAAATAGAAGAACTAATTCAATTTGAAACAGGAAAATGACTAAAACCTGAAACAAAAGGACTATCTAAACCTGAAACCGAAAAAAATTATTTCCTGAAACATAAAGATTGTTAAAATCTCAATCACAAAAATAATTGTAACCTAAAATAAGAAGATAATTAAAATCTGAAATAAAAAGTTATTAAAGCCTGGAACAGCTTATTGAAACCTGAAACAGAAAGTTTAATAAAACCTAAAACAAAAAGATGAATATAATTTGAAACAGATTAATGACTAAAACCTGAAACAGAAAAATTATTAAAATCTGAAACAGCCAAGTTATTAAAACCTAAAACGGAAAAATGAATATATCTTGAAACAGAAAAACGACTAAAATCTGAATCAGAAAGACTATTTAAACCTGAAACCGCAAAAAAATAAAAATCCTGAAACAGAAAGATTATTAAAATCTGAATTATAAAAATAATTAAATCTTAAAATAAAAAAATTACTAAAACCTGAAACTGACAGATTATTATAACCTGAAACAGAAAGATTATTTAAACTTAAAACAGAAAAATGCATATAACTTGAAACAGATAAATGACTAAAACTTGAAACAGAAAGACTATTTAAACCTAAAACAGAAAGATTATTAGAACCTGGAGTAAGAAGAAAATTGAAACAAATTATTGAAACCTAAAACAGGACGTTTATTAATCCTGAATGAAGAATATAATCACTCACAGAATGATAATTGAAACCTAAAACAAAAGAATGCATATAACTTGAAACAGAAAAATGACTACAATCTGAAACAGAAAGATTATTAATACCTAAAATAAGAAGATAATTAAAACCCAAAATAAAAAAATTACTAAAGCTTGAAACACCTTAAACAGGAAAATAATAATTAAAACCTGAAAGAGAAGAATAATAAAAAAACCTGAAACAGGAAGATTATTAAAATCTAAAACACGAAAAGCAGAGATTTACCATTTCAATCTATTTTAAATGTATATTATAAACATATTTTAAATAGACAAAAAGTCCTAATAGATGTCTTTTTGGTATTATTTTGTGACGCAACTGATAGGTGGCGAATCCCTTCTTTCTGCTTCTTTTGGATCGATAGTATATTAAATCGTGACTTCTTTATAACACATTTTTTTTAAAGAAGGTGGTTAGGTATGATAAATAAAACACAAATATCTCGTCAATTTTATATAAAAAAAAATCTCTACGAATTTATTAATTAATTATATAGTACAAATCTTTAGAAGTCTATAATTTATCTGTGATTAGTCTAAGAATAGCGAAAAGTGTTGTGCACATTTCAGAAAAAAAAATTTTCAATTTAGTTCTTCTTACTCTGCAAATCTTAAACAATTTAAAGTTTTTTGTAATTTGAAATCATCTCCTGGCTCACTCCCAACTCTAATTAGGTCAAGAAAAATGCAGTTAGCAAATTAACTAAAAAAAACATAGTAGAAAGTTATGTTAGCTCAGCAAGAGTCGATATCTGACAGTAATTAAGTATATTTATGCATGCGATGGCGCTGTGCCCACTAAAAATTAAATATGGTAACTGATTAGTATTGCCACTAATGGCTATGGCACACCCTCGATTAATACTACATGCCACCGTGACAAATTTTACATGTTTTATTCATTTCGATCGAAAAATGAAAACGAGAAAAATTGCTATCTGCTTTTATCTCTGTATGTTTTAATGGATTAGAAAAAGAAAAAGTGATAGAATAGGTGATGGAAACCATTAAAAGGGTAGCGACTAGTGTGAATGATACCTTGTATTTATGAGTTATTAGAGATATTAAAAAATAACTGGTCAACTCGTTTGATCTGTAGATAATGTCGTAGAACAAATCAACAACACGTTATTTTGTTTACGTTTTCTGATTCTCGATTGAAAATTGTTATTTAATAAATTTAAATTAAGAAGCTAATGATTATCGAAATTTTGTACAAATCATGCATTAATGTTGATATTAATAAACTCTCAAGTCAAAAAATAATTGCTATTTAATAAATATAAACTAAGAGCGAATGATTATTGAGATTTTGTACAAATCGTGCATTAATGCTGTTATTAATAAACGATCAAGCCCAAAAAATAATTTTTCTCGGTAATGATTCCCTGGACTGTTCCCGTTTTATAACCCAATCATCCTGAAGCGTCCACCTCTCGAGAATTGGGAACAATTACAAGCTCTCGGCGTCGTTAACAGTGTTAGTCCCGGCGGTCGTCCCGACGTTGTAACTGCCTGACCGCGGTGACGTATTAGTCAGCGGCGTGCCGTCTTGGCCGAACCCCGGAGACGCGTCATAAGCCTCGTGGAGGAGGCGGCGACCACCAACCAAACACCGCCTTCTTCAAGGACTCTCGCGCAACGACAACACACCTGGCCGAAACATATATATACAGAGAGAGTGAGCCACCAAGGATTGATTTTTGTAATTATGCGCTTGAAAGGACCAAGAGGTGCAAGACTTTATGGAGGTGTTTATGTCGGACCATCTTAATTATCATGTAATGTAAGGGAGCTTGAAGTGACGATTGCGAGATGGTAATTGTCTCTCGGTTCATTAATGAAGAAATGGACCTTTTAAAGGAGGGAAAGGGGGAATAGAGGTTATGGGATATATATCGACCAAGGGAACCTTTTGTGGGTTGGTTTTTTGTGTGAAAGGATGACATTTGCGAAAAATTCACGATATGTGACATTTATTTCGTCATAAAACATGGATTTTAGAGGTGAATGGGAACGAGGAATCGGCGATCTATGACCGATCTAGATGGACTCACACCTTTAGAGAAATTCTAATGAGGGTTTATTTAAAAATGAACTCGAAACTGTTGTGGAATTGTTACAAAAGTTGGTGTGGGGATAGTACAAATCGTATTGAACCCGAGTTGAAATTGAATCTAAATATATAATTATATTGCAAACCAATTAAGCTGATGACTCACCTGTTTAAAAAAACGCAAAAATAAAAACTGAGTTTACATAACAGTTCCATATGATAGCAATGAAATAAACGGTTTAAGTGAAGGTAAAACTAACAGAATATTTTTTCTAGACACAATTACTATGAAATTATTTAACAAAATAATTTTTATGACCTTCAAAAAGTGAAATTTGGTGCTAAAACTCTCTTTTTGATTCCTGTCTTCTAGTGGTCTCAATTCTCAAACAATGGCTACAGTACGTCTTGGATTCTTGGAGCTGGGGTCTTGACATCTCGAATAAGCAAGGCATTGTTATTAGAAAACCGGTTTCTGTATGAAATTAGAATAATTTAGATACTGGATTCTACTTACCGTTAATTTTCACACGGTTCGTTTTATTATCCGCAATATGCAACTGGTTCTGGATCTCTAATTTAGTTATATTTTTTCCTCCAATTGCTTGCTATGCTTTTATCTGGTTCAATATTGCGCGATTTAATTATTGATTATCTTAAAATATTGATTATCAATGACTTAGGGCTTTTGGTTTTTATAAAAAAAAATGTTATAAAATGTGTTATGTTGATTCCAATTTTTATAAAATGCCTCTTGTAGTTTTTATTTTTATAAAATTGTTGCCTGCGACTTTCAGTTTTTATAAAATTGAAATTTTGATAAAATGCTTCTTGAAGTTTCAGTTTTTATAAATTATCGCCTGCGACTTTAAGATTGTTTAAAATATTCTGGTTTTAATTAGGAAAAATCTACAGAATGACTTCTGTTGTTTTAAATTTTTATAAAATGTGGCCCACATTTTCTAGTATGAAACGGGCTATCCATTTCGAGGTTGATAAAGTAAAAATCTGTACACCGACATCTGTCAAAGATAATCGTCAAGTACGCTGTCATTTATTTAGTTGACATTCTGCCATTTAAGAATATGGAGCATTTAACAATAAACCAACGCGTTACAATTATTAAATCTTATTATAAAAATAGTGATTTTGCCGTATCCACATTTCGCGCTTTACGAGCAGATTATGGTCGTCATAATCGTCCTACAAAGCAAAACATATTCAATACAGTGAATAAATTTGAACAAACTGGATCTGTTATTGATATTGTAAGGCCTGTGCATCATTGAAACATTCGCAATGCCGAAAATATCGCTTCTGTAGCTGAAAGTGTGGAAGAAGATCCCAATTTGTCAATTCCTCGTCGAGCTCAACATTTAGGCCTATCTTATGGCTCATTATGGTGCATTTCGCTTCTGAATTTGCATCTTCATTCCTATAAAGTCCATTTGACACAAGAGCTAAAGCCTGCTGATCATGGACAACGAAGAACATACGCAAATTGGGTGTTGGAAAAACAAGCCGTCGATGCTGATTTTTCGAACAAAATTTTCTTCAGTGATGAAGCTCATTTTTCGCTTGGTGGATACGTTAATAAGCAAAACTGTAGAATTTAAGGCTCAGAAAATCTACAATTGATTGTAGAGAAGCCTTTACACCCGGAAAAAGTCACTGTTTGGTGCGTATTGTGGTCTGGTGGTGTGATTGGGCCGTATTTTTTTGAGAACAACCAAGGACGAACCGTTACCGTCAATTCTGAGCGCTATGGTCGCATGTTAACCGATTATTTTTTTACGAAAATCTAAGATTATGATTTTGACGATATGTGGTTCCAGCAGGATGGAGCAACCAGTCACGTAACACAACCAAATCGAGTTCTTTTGCAAGAGAGATTTCTTGGACGTGTGATTTCGCGATTGGCTGATGTCAATTGGCCTCCAAGATCCTGCGATTTGACGCCTTTGGATTTCTTTTTGTGGGGCTACGCGAAAGATCGTGTTTACGCAAACAATCCTAAAACTCTTGACGAATTGAAAACTAATATTCGTAATGTAATGGCCGAGATACCGTTCGAAATGTGCCGGAAAGTCATTGAAAATTACCTCAAAAGGATCAAAGCCTGTAAGATGTCCCGTGGAGGACATTTGATGATATCTTGTTTAACTATCAATCTTTAAAATGAAATAAAAATTACATTACATTCCGAATATTTTGTGTTTTTTTTTTCGATAGCCCGTTATTTTTATAATTATCTAAACAATTCACTTATTTTTTTCTAAACCTTTTAATTTTGAAAATTCTTTACGCGAGATACAAAAGATCTATTTTAAACTCTGAATGACCACTCTGTGGACACCAAAAGATCCGAGCCTAGTTGTTGGTTCTTGATGTGAGACCAATTCGTTGTGACAGTGTACAGCTATAAAACATTTTTTTTTCTAAAAATTTATTATATTTTTTTAATAATTTAGAGCTTGTTTGTTTCCACCTAATAAAAATTAACCGTAGCTATAAACAGTTTTGTTTTATTGTTGACCATCCCTCTCAATAGTCCCATCCTTTTCAGTAGATTTCAATTTTTAATTAACGATAAATTGTCAGTATGTCGGCGATAAAATGTTCGATAAACTCGTAATGAGCACTGCAAACACGTTGGACTAATGAAAAAGCAAATTATAGAGTATCTACTATTGTTTGATAAATACGTAAAAACTCTCGAGTGGCCAACCTCGCCCCCCAATTTAATTTAGTGTTCTATCATCCCGATAACAGTAATAATTAAAATTGAAAAATAACCTAACAAGGTCACGAAAAAAAATCCCTTCATTTTAAAAACCGACAAGACAAACAACGAGCAATTAAAACGCGACAACCCTTTTTCTGAAGATAATATACAGATAACAAGAGAGCATCGGGATAAATTCGAGCCATTTGCGAAGCAAGCCATGAAAAAGAGCCCCATTAAAAAGTTAATTTAATTAGCAGTTATTGGTGTAAGTCGGTTTAGTTTTTTTTTATCTCTCGAACACGTGATGGGACCGGAATTAATCTGAGATAGGGGAGAGTGGGGGTTTGCCGCTAATTATATTTTATGAAAGGGGTGTCTTAGTGAGGTCGGAACGCTCTCGACTTTTTTCTTCTCTCTTTTTTTTTTATTGATGTAAAGTGAAATTAAGCTTGCCGTTTTAGTTTAAAAGTTTTTAATGTCGACGGAATTCTATTTCGAATTATTTTTTCGCTTTGATGATGTAATCTAAAGGAAATTAAAGTCGTAATGAAAATATGCACGTTCGGGGAGAAAATGTATGGGTGGGTGGAACGTTTTTGGTTTTGTTCTTTCACGCTTACTTCGAGGACCTTTACAATTTCGACAAGAGGTTCTTTGCATATTTCTAACTAAACGAATTTCAAAATTATTCGAAATATAAATTTATAGAGTATTTTATTTGTCTGACTGAGTCAAAATGTGTGAGGTTGCCGCTTCTCAATTAGATATTTTTTGATTCTGCCAAGTCTGTACAGAAAAACAATACAACCCCTTTGTTTTTATAATGACACAATGACAGTCTTTTTTTTTTGTTGTTTCACCCCTATCTGTGGAATTTCTTTAGTTGACCGTTGGTCGAATCTCACCGCCTTCGTCATTATTCACCTAATAGACATTATGGATTATTATCGTATAGGGGCAGATGATTAATTTTCATAAAGTCATTACAGGGTTGATGTCATTTATTCATGGCACACCCTGATCGCGTGTTCAGAATCAATGGCAGCTAATATTGTCTCCCCAATTATCTTACCGTGCCCGAATTTAAGATTTCTGTCAATATTTGATTGTAATTTCAGTAATGGCAATACAGCTAAAACCTAAAGTTATCAATCACAGTCTTCTAAGAAAATAAATAATTTTCTTTAATTAAGAAACAAAAGACGGCACGATATATCACGTGGATTACCAGAGAAAATAAATAAATACACGGAGGGTGACTTTATTGGCTGGAAAGATGTTTAATAGTAGAACATTCCGAAATTCTTAGTATACCAGCATAATAAATCGAAGAGAGGAAAAAAAAATTGTGTAGTTTACACTCAATTATAGAACAATTAGAGTCGAATACAATTAATGCAAAAGACACGCCTCTTGTGTTCTTTTAATTACGGCATCGAAAATTGCTCTTTTTCAAGCTGGTCTTTTATTTTTTCAAGTGTCGGTGTATATGAGAGAGGAAGAGATGGACAAAATTTCATTGCCTCGTCTCGTATTTATGGTTTATTCGAGAGGCCCGCATCATTAAAGCGACTTGTCAATTATATCATTAGTAAGTCGTAATTATGCGTTCGTGAACCGAACACAAGTGTATAATGGGACGCTAGAAGAGGGAAATGACATGCAAAAAGTGCGAGAACAATAAGAAAAAAAAATCTATTTAGAAATTTAAAAATTGTTTAATCAATTAGGAATTTGAATCTTTCAGGTACCTATTATAGCCCTCATTAAGTTCCTAAAATGTAGATAATGAAAGGGATAATTACACTCGATTGCACATGAGTTAGTTTATTGGACTTTATGACATTTTGTGGTTTATAATAGCCATTATAACTTGCACTGTTTTATGACAGTTAATGCACGTTTTTCTCCTAATTCACGTCTTTCAATTTCTTCTAGATTTTCTCTTATTTTTTTTAAATCCTTCTTTTTCTTCTAGATGTGTTTTGTTCATCTTATTTGTTGTTTTTTTAAATATCTTTAGAATTTTTTATTGTTCTTCTAGAATTCTTCCTTCTCTTATTCTAGAAACATCTGTTTTATTTTTGTTTTATATTGTTTTTTAAGATTTTCTAGAATCGTCTTCAGTTCTTGTAAAGTCTTCTTTAGCTCTTCATATCTCTGGAATCTTTATTTATCTTCATCATACTTCTTCTAGCCGATGTAAGTATTTTAATTTTTTCTAGAAATTTTTATTTCTTTTTTATCAATTGTTTTTTCCTAATGTCATTATTTTCTTCTAGATATAGTTTTTATTTTTTTAATTATCGTTTTTCAAACACATTTAAAATTATTTATTTATCTTCTAGAATTCTTTTTTTTTTCTTTTTACTTTGTTCTTTTTTATATTTCTAGAAACATATGTTTTATTCTTTTATAATTTCTCTTAACTCATTCCTCTCTTCTTGTCAATTTTTTTTCTAGAATTTTGTCTTGTTTTTCTTCTAACCAATGTTTTTTTATTTTTTATAAAAGTTGTTATTACTTTTTACCATCAATTGTTGTTTCTTAAAGCTTTCTTTTTCTTCAAGATATTATTTTTTATTTTCTATTTGTTCTTTTTTCAAACACTTTTAGATTTGTTTTTTGTTTTTTTGATCTTTTTGAATTCATTTGTGCTTTTTTATTTTATTTTTTCTTATGTTTCTTGAAACTTCTTATTCTTCTACAATTTTCCTTATTGTTTTCCAAGATCTTTTAAAATTGCCTTTACTTCTTCAGCTCTTTATTTTGTTGCTTTTCAAACCCTCTTAGAAACTTCTCTAGTTTTTCTAAATTTTGTTTTGCTCTTATTTTTTCTAGCTGACGAATTTTATTAATGTTTTCTGCAATTTTTAGTTATAATTTTACACTTTATTTTTCTATTTTGGCTTTTCTTTAAAGTTTGTAGAGACTATTTATTCTCCTACAATTTTTTTTATTGTTTTTAAGATCTCTTAGAATTGTCTTCAATTCTTGAAAAGTCTTTCTTACTTCTCTATTTCTTTGTTTTTTAATCACTCTTAGAAACCCTTTTGTTTGTCTAAACTCTCTTTGTTCTTGTTTTTCTTCTGGTCGATGTATTTTGTTAACGTTTTCTGCAATTTTCTGTTAGTTTTTTACACTTCGTTCTTCTATTTCGTCTTTTCTCTCAAGTTTCTAAGAAAAATTTTTATTCTTTTGTAATTTTTTTTTATTTTTTTTCAAGATCTTTCGAAATCGTTTTCAGTTCTTGTAAAGACTTTTTTAGCTCTTCATTTCGTTATTTTCTAAAAACTTTTAGAAACTTTTGTTTGTAGAAATCTTTTTTTGTTAGTTTTCTAGTCGACATATTTTAATAATACATATCCTCTGTAATTTTCTGTTGCTTTTTACAATGTCTTTCTATGCGTCTTTTCTCTCAAATTTCTTGAGTCGTCTTTTATTCTTCTACAATTTTTTTATTGTTTTTAAGATCTCTTATTATTAATTGTCTTCAATTCTTGAAAAGTTTTTATTTTGTTGTTTTTTAAGACACTCTTAGAAACGTTTTTATTTCTTTTTTCTTCTAATTGTTGTTTTTTAAAGTCTTCTCTTTCTTCTAGATGTAATATTTTTGAATTCTTCTCTGTCTTTCTATTTCTTCTTTTCTCAAGTTTCTAGAAACTTTTTTAAAATTTTTACAATCTCTCTTGTTTTTTAAGATCTTTTAAAATTCTTTTTAGTTGTTGTAAAATCATTCTTAGCTCTTCATTTCGAAAAGCAAAATTTTTTGTTTTTCTAAATCTTTCTTTGCTTTTATTTTTCTTCTTGCTGACGTGTTTTCTTAATGTCTTCTGCAATTTTCTTTTGCTTTGTCTCACCAAAAGTCTTTTTTTTATTGTTTTTTTAGACACCTTTAGAATTGTTTATGGATCTGCTAGAAATCTTTCTTTTTATTTTATTTTTTATTTTTAATATTTCTATAATTTTTCTAAACTCATTCCTCTCTCCTAGTTGTTTTTTCAGTATTTCTCAGAATTGTCTTCAGTTGTTCTGAGGTCTTCTTTAGCTTTTCATCTCGTTGTTTTTAAACACTTCTAGAATTTTTTTATTTTTCTAGAAATTTTTTTTTGCTCTTATTATTCTTCTAGCCGATATTTTTTAATTTTTTCTCGAAATTTTAATTACTTTTTTCTATCAAGTGTTGTTTCTTAACGTCTTCTTTCTCTTCTGAATGTTTTTTTCTTTCTTTATATTTTTCCTTTTTTCAAACTGATTTTAAATTCTTCTTTGTTTTTCTATTTTGTCTTTTCTCAAGTTTTTAGAAACTTTTTAATTCTTCTACAATATTTCTTATTGTTTTTCAAGACTTGTTAAATTGTCTTCTGCAATTTTCTGTTGCTTTTTTAGTTGTTTTCTACACTTTTTCTTATTGTTTTTCAAGATTTGAATCTTTTTTAAAACAATTTTGTCTGTCGATAAATATTTGTTTGTTTAATTAATAAATTTTCAGTTTGATTAGTCTGAATTAGTTGAAATAGGTATTGTGATATTCCATTGGTGTATTTTTGCCTTGTGATGCTTCTCGATTTTTTCGTCGTAATTAGGTTCGCATCATATTTTTGAATTAATAATGTTCATTTTCGCCGTCTGTGTTTTATTAACAAACATTTGTTCGTAGGAAAATCCAGCTTATTTTTTCTCATTTCAATTTTCAATGAGAAAATTAAGTTGTGAAGTCGCGATATTTAAAAATATCTTTCTTCTTCGTTTTTCTAACGAACGTTGTCGGCATCTCTCAGGGCGTCAGGGTGGCAATGTCGAGGGAAAATCGCCTTATTAGGTATTCAATTAAAAATAAATAAAAATTAGCTTGTTCTTTAGCGATGTCAATTTGTATTTTTCCAGGTTTTCTTAAATGAAAGAACAAATACTGAAATTTATGAAATATTAAATGACGTTCGGTTAATTTTCCGGGAGTCCGGGAAAAGGCGCGCATTTTTAATAATTCATCTTGCTAGTATACACGCCCGGAAACGAACTTAATTATAAAAATGTTTGCCGTCCAACAATTCCACCGTTAATTAATTTATTAATTGCATCTTCTGGACTTTTCAAAAATAAAAAAAAAATTCGGAGGAGAATTTTATTTCCAAGCAGTAAAGCGGATCTACGTCTCGACGGAACCGTAAAGATACTAGATGATTTTAATTAGATATTTAATTGCCAAAGTCGGAGAAAAAAATTGTCGTTTGCTCGTTTCGAGTCGAGCGTTTTTCTCCAGTTAACTACGTGTAAATTACTCTAGTAATAGTCCGCCTAAATTAAAATCAAATGATTAATTTTACGACAGACGGAAATGCAGCGATGCCATCTTATACCACCACGATGCGCTCTATCTACACAGTGTGATCTTGAAAAATAATTGGAAAAGACCTAATTACAAGGCATTAATACAGAAAATCATTTTAAGGGAAAATGGTGGAGGCGCCGGGTTAATTAAATTATAAATATTATTTCGATACGATTTGCCTAATATTATGTTAAACAATAACAGATTACGTAAATATTAAAATGTCGCTTGTGTTTTGTTTTTTTATATATAAAATGGCCAACATCTAGCTTACAAAGCAACATTTTATAAAGCTTCAAAGTAGCAAAGAATTTTTTTTTTGTAAAAACTGAATTAACAGATAACATTTTTTAAAAACTGGGAGCCGCAGGCGGCAATTTATAAAAGTGGAAGTTACAAAAAACATTTTATACAATCCAGTCAGGCATGAAATTGCTATTTTGTAAAGAAAATTTTGAAGTTGTAGGCGACGTTTTATAAAAATTTGGGTAACTGAAGGTATTTTATATTAGTAGGAATCGCCACTATTTTATAAAATGCCTAACAATGAGCCTTCCAATATTTATAAAATACTTTTGGTAATGTAGTGGTTACTATTTGTAAAGAATGTCTCTTGGAGCTTTCAATTTTTGTCGATACTATTTTATAAAATGCCTCTTACAGCTCTAGAGCTTATAAAAGACGAAATAATGGGCTTTCCAATTTTTATAAAATACTTTTTGTGATATAATGGATACGATTTATATAAAATGCCCTCTTGCAGCTTTCTATTTTTTTCACCACTATTTTATAAAATGCTTCTTACACCTCCAAAGTTTATAAAATACCTAATAAAGGGCTTTCCAAATTTTATAAAAGACTTTTTGTGGTATACTGATTTCAATTTACATAGAACGTCTCTTGTATCTTTTGATTTTTGTCGAAACTATTGTATAAAATGCCTCTTACAGTTCCAAAGTTTATAAATTACTTAAATTATCTTCCAATATTTATAAAATACTTTTAGTAATGTAGTGGTTACTATTTATAAAGAATGCCTCTTGGAGCTTTCAATTTTTGTCTATACTGTTTTATAAAATGCCTCTTACAGCTCTAGAGCTTATAAAATACGAAATAATGGGCTTTCCAATTTTTATCAAATACTTTTTGTGGTATAATGGATACGATTTATATAAAACTCCTTTTGTACCTTCTATTTTTGTAACCACTATTTTATAAAATGCTTCTTACACCTCCAAAGTTTATAAAATACCTAATAAAGGGCTTTCCAAATTTTATAAAAGACTTTTTGTGGTATACTGATTTCAATTTACATAGAACGTCTCTTGTATCTTTTAATTTTTGTCGGCACTATTTTATAAAATGTTTCTTACAGCTCTAGAGCTTATAAAAGACGAAATAATGGGCTTTCCAATTTTTATAAAATACCTTTTGTGGTGTATTGGTTACTATTTATATATAATGCCTCTTGCAGCTTTTAGTTTTTGTCGATACTATTTTATAAAATGTCTCTTACAGCTCAAAGTTTTATACTATATCTAATAATGGGTTTTCCAAATTTTTTAAAAGACTTTTTGTGGTATACTGATTTCAATTTATAAAAAAAATGCTTCTTGAAGATCTCAATTTTCCTCGACACTATTTTATAACATGCCTCTTACAGGTTCAAAAATTTTGTGGTATACTGATTTCAATTTACATAGAACGTCTCTTGTATCTTTTAATTTTTGTCGACACTATTTTATAAAATGCCTTTTACAGCTCTAAAGTTTATAAAATACTTAATAATAGGCTTTCTAATTTTTATAAAAAAAAATTTGTATTTTACTGGTTTTAATATAGATAGAATGTTTCTTTCAGCTTTTGGCGACACTATTTTATAAAATGCCTCTTACAGCCTGTTGGTCCTAATTTAAATAAACATCGTCTACAATTCGAGTTTTGATTGGAAAAAAAAATATCCATTAAATTTCTATCGATCGATTTGGCAGATATTATATTCGTTAAACAACAACTGGTTAGGTAATTTTTTAAAGACAAATGGTGGATGCGCCGGGTTAATTAAATTATGTTAAAAAAACTTGTCTTTCTTTTCATTAAAATTCGAAAGTTGCAAAGTGAATTTTCTCTTCGAAAAAACTCGTTGAAAGTTATTTAAGCTTGCATCACGCATGTTATCATTTACCGAAGATAATAATAAGAAAAGTTAGCGACGTTATTATCGACATGAAACCGAAGTTTTTTCCCCCCTTCTTTAAAAAAAAAAATAAATTGCACCCTCCGGTTGTCGTAAAAAAATTCCCGAGATCTGTGCACTCTCGTTTTAGTCTAAGACGTCGAGCAATTTGCAGGTTATTACGAATGCAACGTGCTCTCGTAGCACACTTTTAGAAAGAGCACACATCTACCGACACCTGTTCGCTATTGCTCGAAATTTACAAATAAATTGAGTTAATCATATCAAAATTTCGTAATTTATTCTGGCACGTTTTCGCTGATTGTGCACACGTTTTTTTTTTTGGGAGTAGAAACGAGAATTTTAATTTATAGCGAATTTAATTTCTCTGTCTAACCCTTCGTTAATACTATTGCAATAAATTTACGAAGACACTTTCACCGTGCTACATGTATTCAGTATGTACAAAAGACTGCTTCCAGGATTACCCCACGCTTGATATTATTCTATCTCACTTGTTCTCAGTGTTAATTCGTGTTGTTAGAACGCGATGAAAGATACAGACTGGAAGTGGTTAACGCACCGATCGTGTATAGGTTGTATGTTATCGTGTGTATGGAATTTGTAATTCTGCACGGTGGTGTTAATTTTCACGGCCTTATTAAATACTATATTATGTTTTGATGCTACCTTGTGGTATGCGCTTTCAAAAATTTCATAATTTATAGTTGCTGGTTGGTAAATTAATAACTTAATAGAGAGGAAGAGTTAATTCTGTTTTCCTGGGATCATTTACAAAAATTACTTTTGTTTCGAAAGGAGGAGGAAAAGGGTGAATTTCGAACGATTAAAACAGGGAGGCCAATCAACGAACTGATAACGGGCGAGTGTCGCAAGGGTTGTCGTTATCTCAGATGTGATTCCTATGCAAATCATTCCAAGGCACTTTTGATTATTCCGGTAGTGATGGGATAGCTCTATCAGTTTAGGAGAGTTAAGGAACCGAAGGGAAATGAAGACAATTAACGCACTTTAAGGGAAAAAATTCCACTCATCTACTATACCACGTATTTACTTAAAAAAAAAAAAAATTAAGTACTGTGAAATTACAAAATAATTTAAAAGAATAATATTGTTAAGACTTATAAGACCTATTATTACGTTTTTCATAAAATAAAGATCTGTAAAAGGCATTTTATAAAACAGTTGCGACAAGAATTAAAAGCTACAAGAGACATTCTAAATAAATTGAAAGCGGTATACCACATAAATGATTTTATAAAAAATTGATGGCTTATTATTAGGTATTTCATAAAAACTGGAACTGAAAGAGGCATTTTATAAAATAGTGTCGAAAAAATTAAAAGTTACAAGGGGCATTTTATATAAATTGGAATCAGTATACCACAAAAACTATTTTATAAAAATTGGGAGGCATTTTATTAGGTATTTTATAAACTTTGGAGGTGTAAGAGGCATGTTATAAAATAGTGGTGACAAAAATTAAAAGGTGCAAGAGGCATTCTATCTAAATTAAAACCAGTGTTTTACAAAGAGTATTTTATAAAAATATAAAGGTCCATTATTAGGTATTTTATAAACTTTGAATCTGTAGAAGGCATTTTATAAAATAGTATCGACAAGAATTGAAAGCTGCAATAGACATTCTTTATAAATAGTAGCCACTATACCACAAAAAGTATTTTATAAAAATTGTAAAGCCCATTATTAGGTATTTTATAAACTTTAAAGCTGTGAGAGGCATTTTATAAAATAGTGTCGATTCCTCTTCTTATAAAATGCCTGCGGTTACTCCTAATTTTTAGAAAATGCTGCACTTTATAGTTTTATACATTGTCCTCTGAGGTTTCCAGATTTTATAAAATATCTCTTAATGATTCAGATGTTTATAAAATGCCTAGAGCAACAATCAGCTTATATGAAATGTAGTCTTATTAAAACACAGAAATTATTTAATGTTTTGTATGTATGACGAGTTTTTTTTTAAGCAGTTTGTATATTTGGTTGCAGCTTTTAAATATTTTGTTTTGTATTTGAATGGTATATCCAGTGAGGTGAGTCTAGCAAAAAGCTTAAAAATGTTGAATAACTGAACATTTGTACTTTAATAAAAAAGCTTTCGTTTTCGTAAGGGCTCTCATTGAGTGAACTCACCCTCTCTCTTTCTCCTACAAACGTTTTGCAATTGTAAAACACGTCGTCATTAATAAATACCGCATTCGAAAAGATCGTCATTCCATCTCATTCCTGATTCTTTATATTAATAAACGTAGAACAAAGACGTCGAATGAGTAAAAACGGTCACTCCCCGAGTTTAAAAGAGGATTGCGAACAATATTATGCAAATAATTCGAGCATGCCAAATAAAAAGTGGCAGTTTACATTTGCCGACTTTAAAAGTTGTTGACTAATTCATACCAACTTATTTCTCCGGGCACCCGGAAAAAAACCCCAAACGTTCCGGACTCGTCCTCTCTTCTCTTTGAAATCACGTTCGTTTAAGTTAAAAAGAGAGAAAAGTCGACGCTCGGTGAGTTATTAAGTGAGATTAACAATAAAAACTGTTGTCGCGCTTTAAAGAAAAATGCACAGTCGTTCAATTAATATATTCAGGGGGTGGCCGACCGGGGCCATCCCTCGACTCTCTCACTCTCAACTACCCCCCGTTAACACAAAACATTATGCTTTGGGTTTTAATTTTTTATTCTTGAAAATATTCCGCGGAGATTAATAAGGCTTGAAATGTGATGTCTGCTTTCGGCGAGAATTAAAAATAAAGGGAGGTTATTAAGAATGGGGGATGAGGGGTGGACCTAACGTTACTACAGCTATTTGCAGATATTTGAGATGAACAAGGTGGAAAATTTTAAGTAGGTGGCTACGTGGACGATTTTTTTATTAAGGAATTTTTTACACAATTTTTTAATATGTTTACCCTGCTTTTACACCCCTCTTGCGACAATCTTAAATTAACTAAATTATTTAAACGACACCTGCGAGACAACAACATTTCTTAAAACAAAACAAATAAAAAAACGTACACATTTTTTTTTCTTACTATTTTGCTGTTTTTTCTACATAAATCTAGCTTTCTAATATAGACAATTCTTGTTTTTATTAACATTTTAAAGACTTTAAAGACTTGAAACATTTGATGAACAACAAGATTTACCAGCGAGAATGGAGCAAAGTCTATAGAACTCAAAATTTATAATAATGGAAGTTGAAAAGGTACTAAATACTCAAACATTTTATAAAAATTTAAAGCTGCAAAAGACATTTTATATAAATTGTAACAAAGAAACCATAGAAAGCATTTTATAAAATTACGTCTCAACTAATTAATTAGCGTCTTCCAGTTTTGTTAAAAAGACAAAATTATATCTGCTGATTTTCTTTTTTATAATATGCCTCTTGTAGCTTTCAATTTTTCATAAAATGTCCTTTTATTTTTTTGCAATAAGCCTCTTACAGTCCCTAACTTTATAAAATGACTAATAATTGTCTTTCAATTTTATAAAATGCTTTCTATGTTGTACTTTGTTACAGTTTATATAAAATGCCTCTTGCTATTTATGAATGTTTAATATTTAACTGTTTTCTAAGGTTTTTAGTTTTTATAAATTGGGGCTGACACTAATCTAGTGCCGTCTGAAAATGTCAATCAAATGACAATTATTTTTCTTATAATATGTCTTTTACAGTTCCTAACTTTATAAAACGTAGTTTATAATTTAATTTTAGTTAGAAAATGACAATAATAGGTCTTTATATAATGTCTACTGAATCTTTTTTTTATAAAATGTTTTATCTTTTTTACAATATGCCTCTTACAGTCCCTAACTTTATAAAATGCCTAATAATCGTCTTTCGAATTTATAAAATGCTTTCTATGTTGTACTTTGTTACAGTTTATATAAAATGCCTCTTGCTCTTTATGAATGTTTAATATTTAATTGTTTTCTAAGGCTTTTAGTTTTTATAAATTGGGGCTGACACTAATCTAGTGCCGTCTGAAAATGTCAATCAAATAACAATTATTTTTCTTATAATATGTCTTTTACAGTTCCTAACTTTATAAAATGCCTTTTGCAGCTTCTAATTTTTATAAAACGTAGTTTATAATTTAATTTTAGTTAGAAAATGACAATAATAGGTCTTTATATAATGTCTACTGAATCTTTTTTTTATAAAATGTTTTATCTTTTTTACAATATACCTCTTACAGTCCCTAACTTTATAAAATGCCTAATAATCGTCTTTCGAATTTATAAAATGCTTTCTATGTTGTACTTTGTTACCGTTTATATAAAATGCCTCTTGCTCTTTATGAATGTTTAATATCTAATATATTAAAAATTATAATTTTATAATGTAATTTATAATTAAATTTTGGTTAGAAAACGACAATGATTGATCTTTATATAATGTCTGCTAATATTCTTTTTTATAAAATGCCTCTTCTAGCTTTCAATTTTTTATAAAATGTAGTTTTATTTTTTTACAATATGCCTCTTACAGTCCCTCTTTATGCCTCTTTATGAATGTTTAATATTTATTTGTTTTATTATTAATTATTAATTGTTTTCTAAGGTTTTTAGTTTTTATAAATTGGGGCTGACACTAATCTAGTGCCGTCTGAAAATGTCAATCAAATGACAATTATTTTTCTTATAATATGTCTTTTACAGTTACTAACTTTATAAAATGCCTCTTGCAGCTTCTAATTTTTATAAAACGTAGTTTATAATTTAATTTTAGTTAAAAAATGATAATAATAGGTCTTTATATAATGCCTGCTGATTTTCGTTTTTATAAAATGCCTCTTCTAGCTTTCCATTTTTTATAAAATGTAATTTTATCTTTTTTGCAATATGCCTCTTACAGTCCCTAACTTTATAAAATGCCTAATAATCGTTTCTCAATTTTATAAAATGTTTTCTATGGTGTACGTTGTTACAATTTATATAAAATGCCTCTTGCTCTTTATGAATGTTTAATATCTAATTGTTTTCTAAGGTTTCTAGTTTTTATAAATTGTCACGAATCAAGTAGCGTCTGAAAATGTCTATTAAAGGTCAATTATTTTTCTTACAATATGTCTTTTACAGTTCCTAACTTTATAAAATGCCTTTTGCAGCTTCTAATTTTTATAAAATGTAGTTTATAATTTAATTTTGGTTAGAAAATGACAGTAATTGATTTTTATATAATGCTTGCTGGTTTTCTTTTTTATAAAATGCCTCAAATCAAAATCAAATGCCTAATAATGCGTCTTTCAATTTTATAAAATGCTTTCTATGGTTAACGTTGTTACAGTTTATATAAAATGCCTCTTGCTCTTTATAAATGTTTAATATTTAATTGTTTCTAAGATTTCTAGTTTTTATAAATTGGAGCTGACACTAATCAAGTGGCGTCTGAAAATGTCTATCAAATGACAGTTATGTTTCTTATAATATGCCTTTTACAGTTCCTAATAACTTTATAAAATGCCTCTTGCAGCTTCTAGATTTTATAAAATGTTGTTTATAATTTAATTTTGTTTCGAAAATGACAATGATTCATCTGGTTTTCTTTTTTATAAAATGCCTGCTGCATTTTATATATTTTTTAAATTGTTGCTTGGTGGTCCATTTTATAAATGATGTCTATGACACTTGTTAATGCCCAATTTTTCTTTGATTAATTACTAATTATATGAGTGTTTTTTCGTATCGATTAACCTTTTTATCAGCCTCTTATTAGTAAGAAAAAATTTCCATTTCGTTGTCGTCGATAATACACATTTCCCTTCTTCTTTTCCAACATCCCATCGAGGGTGTGTGCAGGTCGTTCGTTAATTTTAAATCTATTTTTACGAGACCGAAAAAGCCTCAGGCCGTGGAAAAATAGCTCTTAGTTAACGGCAAAACGGTCGTGGATAATAGCTTCTTTGACTTCTTAGATGGATTTTTTAATATAATAATTTCAATAATTTATACGCTCGCTTTTCTCGGGCCCGATTTAAATTAGGCAATAACCGGGATTAGTCCACGGCGATTTTCTTATTTTTTATGCATCAATATCAGGATATAAAACGATGCGCCCGGTCGTATCATCTTCTTAATTGCTAAACATTTATCATATTTAATAAATTATTTTCTATTTCAGAATCTTCTTCCATTACTTCCTGTTATTTTTCAACCGGAATTATTACTTGCCAATGATAATGGAACACTTGTAGTTGTCGCAGGACCAAATGGTATACTTGTTATGGAATTACCAACAAGATATCCACCATATGGAGCATTTGAAAATAACAAAGATGTCGTATATTGCAGGTAAAACACTTTTTTTTTTTAATTGTGAAATCTGGCCGGAATTGAAGCGGACTGGAAGAAATGACTCTCACACGCCATTAAACAAGCCGCTACTATATTTCTAATTACTTTTCGTGGCATTTTTTAATTTTTTAGTTTTACTATGGGACAGGGAATGAATTATTTTTTCGTTTAGATTTCTATTGATAATTTCTACACAAATACACTTCAATTTAAATAATTTTTGCAGTCCGTAATGACACTTATTACATTACTAGTTACGTAATAAAAATTAAACAGCAAAAATAGGTGTTTATTCGCTACGTTCGCTCGATTTGGCATATTAACTGTGTTATTTCTTAAGCAGTTGTGACGTCACAAACTGCAAATAGTTTTATAATCAATTTTTACATCAAGAATAAAACATTGTTAGCACAATAATTGTGTGTTGAGGAATAGCATTGGAAAACGCTAGAAAAATCAATAAAGTAGCCAAAAATGTTCTTATGCTAAGGTCACATTCATGAACATGGCAGTACTTTGAAATAACGATGTTATAGTGTAATACAGAAAAACTGAAAGCTTCTTTTTATGCCACAAATTGAAGAAATGCTAAGAATAGAACAAGTCAATAAGGAATTGCAACGGAAAGAAGATGAAGAAAATAAGAATATAAAATTGAACAAATTTGATTTAAAACAGATTCAAGATTTGAATATATGAGCTAAAGAAACAAAATTGAAAAAGTGCAAAATAATTTAGATAAAGAATAAATTCAAAAAATGAAAAAAAAACATTAGTTTTACATAAAGAAAAAAAGAATTTCAATAAGATCAAGTAAAAGCGTTTAAATTTCTTGGTAATTCCAAAACTTAGATTTAATACGAACACCAAGCTCAGTTTTTCAAAAAATAAGAAGCAGGGATAGAGAAGATTGAGATAGTATAAAAACAAATTAATATAAATCTTGAGAATAATATAAAAAAAACACTTGAAGAAATAAAGACACCTGAAAGAGTTCAAGAACTTAAAGAAGAAGAATTCTAAAATAAATGTTGAGTTGAGAAGTTGATGAAGAATTGAATTGTGTCCAGAAGAAAAAAAAGAACCAAAAATACAAAGAAATTGATAAACCTATAAAAAATATAACCAAAAGAAAATAAAAAATAAGAAACTGAAAGTTAAATAAATAGATAAACTGATTGAAGATGAGTTTTAAAAAAATGAAGAAGATAAAAAACACAAGAATCTCGAAAAGATCCAGAAAGAAGCAGCAAATACAAATAAAAACCTAAAATTGAGCAACAAATTGAAGAAATACGAAGAAAACAAAGCAGTAGTAAATTGGACTAGAAAGAAGATAAAGAAATAGTGATTAGGAACTGAAAGAAGATAAAGAAATAATTGTTATAATTGAACAATAATTAACTAAAGAAACAAGGTGAAAAAATTCCGGTCAGAGAAGAAAGCTAAAGAAAAAAAATCTATTTCAATTATTCTTGAGAATATAGAAAACACTTGGAGTTGAGTTAAGAAAAGAAAGAAATAGTAAAGAAAATTGAAAAGTGCGAAGATACGAAGCTTTTTAAAGCTAAAAAATTGAAAGAACAATAAGAGATAAAAATAATTTAGGATAATGTTAAATTAGAAATCTTAAAGAAGAAGAAAAAAGCTTTAAAAAAATGTTGACTCAAGAAGAAGAATTGGAAGAAAGAAGGAAAGTACAATAAACGATTAAAGAATAAAACTAAAAATGCTTAAAAAAATAGATGAATAGACTGGAGATGAGTTAAAGAAAGATAAACAAAATAAAAGCAAACGTAAGAATCTACAAAAGATCTAGAAAGAAACAGTAAAAACTGAGACTTATGTAAGCAACGAATTGATGAAATATGAAGGAAACAAGGCAGCAATTACAACTGAAAGAAGATAAAAAAATAATAACTGTTGGAATTGAACAAAACTGAAGAAACAAGTTGAAGAAGAGGTGGGCTTAAATACATATTTGCAAAACTGCGAAAAATATGTTTGAAGAAGAAAGCTGAAGGGAAAGAAATTGAATTTATCGAGAGAAATGGAAAATTGCTGAATAGATTGAAGATTAGTTAAAGAAAACAGAATAAAGTGAGTTTTTGAAGAAAGAACAAACCACAAAAATGTGCTTGAAACAATAGAAGAACAAATTAATGTAAATTTTGTGAAAAATAGAAAGACAGTTATTATAAAGATTAATTTAAGAACGAAAAGAAATGGTAAAAAACTTGAAAAAATCTTTGATAGCGAAAAAATAAAGAAACATAAAGAGATGAAAACAAATAACCGACGAAAAAATTAGAAAACTTGAAGAAGAAATTAGATCAACACGAAAAATTAGCAATAGAAGAAAGGTCCAAAAAGATGATGAAGAAAAAAATTGAATTTATCAAGAAAAACAAAAAATTGCTGAATAGATTAAAGATTAGTTGAAGAAAAGTGAGTTTTGGAAAAAAGAAGAAGCAGCAAGAATTGTGCTTGAAGCAATTGATAAAATTAGAGAATTTGAAAAGAAGAAAGCTGAAAAAAATAGTCAAAACGTAGAATTGGAAAAAGAAGAAGTTTGAAGAAGAAAGCTGAAGAAAAAAAATTTAATTTATTAAAAGAAACAGAAAATTACTGAAAGAATTAAAGAGTTGTTGAAGAAAACTGAAACAATAGAGGAACAAACTAATGTGAATTTTGAGAAAAATAGAAAACACTTTTTGATTGATTTTGATTTAAGAACGGGAAGAAATGATGAAAAAATTGAAGAACACGAAGATAGGACCATTTAAAACCCAAAAAAATAAGAAAAAACGTAAACGGATAAAAATAACTCACGATTATGTGAAAATAGAGTATCTAGAAAAATAAAACTTAAAGAAATTGAGTCAAAACGTAGAATTTGAAAAACGAAGAAAAATTTAAAAAAATACTATCAGAAATTAACAAAATTAAATTGAAACAAATTGAAGAATCAATAAATACATTAATTTAACGAAGAGCTTTTCACTGATTTTAGCAGCAAAATAATTGTTAAGAAAGCTAGAATCAGTTAAAAAATCTGTGATTATCTTATTTCAAAATTCTTTTTTGTTGTTGTTATCGAGAGTAATTAGGTGTTCGTCGCAAAAGGGCTGAACACCTTGAAGCAGACGGCGATGGCAGGCGCCCGAACGAACTTCCCAAACTGCAATTAGGAGCAAACGTTTAGTTACAATAAATTATAAAATATTTCTATACGAGGGAACTTTAAATAATGCCACTTTGGAAGCGCGGATAGGCCACGTAATGTATTCCCAACAAACTTCGCTAATATAACACCGGATTAACAGCAGTACCAAATACATACACAGCCTCAACAATTTCACTAATCTGCATAATAGTCATAATAAAACACACTCGAACCATCGTCACCCTTCGAATATTCATCCCACCATTGATATAACCGTAACAAAACCCACGAAAACATAATGACATTACAAAAGATGTTTTAAACAATTTGAGAACCACTGAACGACAAGAAACGATAAAGAGAGACACCTAATAATGTTAAAAAGGCCATAACGTACAGCTGTTATTATGTAAATAACGGTGCGTCATATTATATGTCAAAGTTTTTGATTAGTTATCATTCGAGAACTGAGGCACCGCGAACGCTTTTAAATTTATGCTAATTTATATTTTCATTTTTTACGGTAACGACTCCGGTTCGGGAATTTTACTTTTAACGGTGTCGTTAATTTTTTTTTACAAAACGAGCCTAAGCTAGAATCATTTGTTTGTCTTTCTAATAAAATCTTCGATTTAAACGTTTCTAGAGCCTTCTAGAAATTTAATACATTTTTTTTTAGTAGAGTAAACCGTTCACGCAGCGTTTTGAAATACACTCAGTGATATTAGAAGTGTTACACATAGAAGAAATATTTTTTTGGTAACAGAATGAGTAAAAGAATGGCTCTCTATTTTAACATAATCGTGAATTATTTTTATCTTTTTACGTTTTTTCTTTTTTTAGGTTTTAAATGGTCGTATCTTCGTGTTCTTTAATTTTTTTATCATTTCTTCCCGTTCTTAAATCAAAATCAATCAAAAAGTGTTTTTCTATTTTTCTCAAAATTTACATTAGTTTGTTCCTCTATTGTTTCAGTTTTCTTCAACAACTCTTTAATTCATTCAGTAATTTTCTGTTTCTTTTAATAAATTAAATTTTTTTTCTTCAGCTTTTTTCTTCAAACGTCTTCTTTTTCCAATTCTACGTTTTGACTATAGTTTTTCAGTTTTCTTCTTTTCAAATTCTCTAATTTTATCAATTGCTTCAAGCACAATTCTTGCTGCTTCTTCTTTTTTCCAAAACTCACTTTTTTTCAACTAATCTTTAATCTATTCAACAATTTTTTGTATTTCTTGATAAATTCAATTTTTTTCTTCATCATCTTTTTGGACCTTTCTTCTTTTGCTAATTTTTCGTGTTGATCTAATTTTTTTAAGCTTTCTTCTTCAGGTTTTCTAATTTTTTTGTTGATTATTTGTTTTCATTTCTTTATGTTTCTTTATTTTTTCGCTATCAAAGATTTTTTCAACTTTTTTACCATTTCTTTTCGTTCTTAAATTAATTTCTATACTAAGTGTCTTTCTATTTTTCACAAAATTTACATTAATTTGTTCTTCTATTGTTTCAAGCACATTTTTTGTGGTTTCTTCTTTCTTCAAAAACTCACTTTACTCTGTTTTCTTTAACTAATCTTCAATCTGTTCAGCAATTTTTCATTTCTCTCGATAAATTCAATTTTTTCCCTTCAACTTTCTTCTTCAAATATATTTTTCGCAGTTTTGCAAATATGTATTTAAGCCCACCTCTTCTTCAACTTGTTTCTTCAGTTTTGTTCAATTCCAACAATTATTATTATTTTATCTTCTTTCAGTTGTAATTGCTGCCTTGTTTCCTTCATATTTCATCAATTCGTTGCTTACATAAGTCTCAGTTCTTACTGTTTCTTTCTAGATCTTTTGTAGATTCTTACGTTTGCTTTTCTTTTGTTTATCTTTGTTTAACTCATCTCCAATCTATTCATCTATTTTTTAAGCATTTTTAGTTTTATTCTTTAAACACTTATTGTACTTTCCTTCTTTCTTCCAATTCTTCTTCTTGAGTCAACATTTTTTTAAAGCTTCTTTCTTCTTCTTTAAGATTTCTAATTTAACATCATCCTAAATTATTTTTATCTCTTTTTGTTCTTTCAATTTTTTAGCTTTAAAAAGCTTCGTATTTTCGTACTTTTCAATTTTCTTTACTATTTCTTTCTTTTTTTAACTCAACTCCAAGTGTTTTCTATATTCTCAGGAATAATTAAAATAGATTTTTTTCTTTAGCTTTCTTCTCTAACCGGAATTTTTTCACCTTGTTTCTTCAGTTAATTAATTATTGTTCAATCATGACAATTATTTCTTTATCTTCTTTCTGTTCCTAATCACTATTTCTTTATCTTCTTTCTAGTCCAATTTACTACTGCTTTGTTTTCTTCGTATTTCTTCAATTTGTTGCTCAATTTTAGGTTTTTATTTGTCTTTGCTGCTTCTTTCTGGATCTTTTAGAGATTCTTGTGATTTTTATCTTCTTCATTTTTTTAAACTCATCTTCAATCTGTTTATCTATTTTTTTAACTTTAGGTTTCTTATTTTTCATGTTCTTTTGGTTATATTTTTTTATAGATTTATCTATTTGTATTTTTGGTTCTTTTTTTTTTTCTTCTGGACACAATTCTTCATCAACTTCTCAACTCAACATTTATTTTAGTATTCTTCTTCTTCATGTTCTTGAACTCTTTCAGGTGTCTTTATTTCTTCAAGTGTTTTTTATATTATTCTCAAGATTTATATTAATTTGTTTTTATACTATCTCAGTCTTCTCTATCCCTGCTTCTTATTTTTTGAAAAACTGAGCTTGGTGTTCGTATTGAATCTAAGTTTTGGAATTAACAAGAAATTTAAATGCTTTTACTTGATCTTATTGAAATTCTTTTTTTCTTTATGTAAAACTAATGTTTTTTTCATTTTTTCGATTTATTCTTTATCCAAATTCTTTTGCACTTTTCTAATTTTGTTTCTTTGCTCATTTCTTTAAATCTTTAATCTGTTTTAAATCAATTTTGTTCAATTTTAATTTCTTATTTTTTTTCATCTTCTTTTCGTTGCAATTCTTTATTGACTTGTTCTATTCTGAGCATTTCTTTAATTGTGTGGCATAAAAAGCTTCTTTTAGTTTTTCTGTATTACACTATAACATCGTTATTTCAAAGTACTGCTATGTTCATGAAAGTGACCTTAGCATTAGAACATTTTTATTTGGCGCGTTTTTTTGCTACTTTATGATTTCTTTAGGGTTTTCTAATGCTATTTCTGAACACACAATAGTTTTACTGTCAATGTCATTGAGTTCTCTAAGTCAAACACTCTTTCTTTATTGAATTATATATATTTTATTTGATTTTTTTCGCTTTTTTTTCGGAAAACCTTTGAAAGATGTGTTGTACATCGTACCTCGCTGCTTTTAATAAAGTTGTCGGAAAGTGTCGACGTAATTTTAAAGTATATCGCAACACCTGTATCTAAATTTTCAAAGAGCCATTAGCAGTGTCATAGAAACGACACAGTGTATTATAGCCCCTCGTGATATATTCCGGAGACAATTTAAACTTTGCGTAATTTCAAGCGTATTTATGTGCTGTTATTTCATTTCGTCTTCGAAATTGCATAGATATATATACGTGTGAAAAAATAAGGGATGAGGGTTGCAACAGAGCAGTAGGGAGAAAAAAAATTGTTGTGCGTTCGGCCGGTCGTTAACCGCAAGTTATCAAAAATTCAACTCAATCCAACAAAAGGCGTTAAACAAACATTTAATGAACGCCAATCTGAAGTTTGCGTCATAAAAATAGGGCCAATAAAAGTTGGGGTGGATTTTAATACTTCGACGTCGAGCGTGTGATTGCCCACCGAATTTTTCATTAGGATGGACTTTTTACAGCGTTTGTGTCGTATATCAAATGAATTCCTCAGGTGTTTTAGTGGTTCGTAGTGGTGGTGTTTTACTACACTTTTCCTAACTGACTGGACCTTCAGGGAAAAAAAAGAACAAAACCCTAAATTAAAAGTTTCTTTAAGCCTTCCTTTATTTCAATACATGTAAGTCTCAAGAGAGACATTTTAACACCAATATATGCCTCAACCCTTTTAGAGAACAACCTTTTCATTTCAAGTCTTAGATACCTCAAATGTATAGTCAGTAACACAAGTTATATGATTGTTATTAGAATCAAACAAAGTAGGATTACTATACTAGACAGTGATTGGTTGATGTAATTGATCAAATGGGGCAGGATTTTTGATAATTGCATGTGATTGGTTCATCAGAGAGTAGTGGGACAGTGATCAAATGATCAAATTGGGCGGAGTTTCAATATTTGCATGCGATTTGTTCATCAAAAAGTAGTGGGAGAGTGATCGAGTGATTAAACAGGGTAGAGCTTCGATAACATCATATGTTTGTTTCTTATGATTGAGCAAACGGGGCGGGCTTTCAAAAATAGCGTGTGGTTGGTTTACTAGAGAGTAGTGAGAAGATGATCAAGTTCAGTGATCAAACGGGGCAGAGTTTCGATAATTGTCTATGTCTGGTTTACATAATTGATTAGATAAGAGCAGGATTTTCGATCATTGCCTGTGTTTGGTTCATCAGAGACTGGTGGAGCTTTGATAATTGTATATGATTGGTTCATCAGAGAGTCGTAAGAGAATGATCTGATCAAGTGATCAAACTGGGCGGGCTTTCAAAAATAGCGTGTGGTTTGTTTATTAGAGTGTAGTGGAAGAGTGATCAAACGGGGCGGAGTTACGATAATTGTCGATAATTGGTTTATATAATTGATCAACAAAAAAACGCAGGATTTTCAATAATTGCACAAAATTGGTTCATCAGAGAGAAATGGGAGAGTGATCGAGTGATTAAGCAGGGAGGAGCTTCGATAACTTCATATGATTGGTTCATATAATTGATCAAACGAGGCGGGCTTTCAAAAATAGCGTGTGGTTGATTTATTAGAGAATAGTAAGAGAGTGATCAAGTTTAATGATCAAACGGGGCGGAGTTTCGATAATTATCTATGATAGGTTTATACAATTGATTAGGAAGAGCTGGATTTACGATAATAACGTGTGATTGGTTCATCAGAGACTGGTAGGAGAATGATCGAGTGATCAAACGGGGTGGAGCTTCAATAATTGCATAAAATTGGTTCATCAGAGAGTAGTGGGAGAGTGATCGAGTGATTAAACAGGGTGGAGCTTCGATAACTTTACATGATTGATTCATATGATTGATCAAACTGGGCGGGCTTTTAAAAATAGCATGTGGTTGGTTTATTAGCGAGTAGTGGGAGAGTGATCAAGTTTAGTAATCAAACGGGGCGGAGTTTCGATAATTGTCTATGATTGGTTTATATAATTGGTTAGAAAGAGCAAGATTTTCGATAATAACGTGATTGGTTCATCAGAGACTGGTGGGAGAATGATCGACTGATCAAACGGGGTGGAGCTTCAATAATTGCATATGATTGGTTCATCAAAGAGTAGTAGGAGAATGATCGAGTGATCAAACTGGACGGGCTTTTAAAAATAGCGTGTGGTTTGTTTATTAGAGTGTAGTGGAAGAGTGATCAAGTTTAGTGATCAAACGGGGCGGAATTTAATTGATTAAAAAGGTCAGGATTTGCGATAATAACGTGTGATTGGTTCATTAGACACTGGTGGGAGAATGATCGAGCGATCAAACGGGGTGGAGCTTCAATAATTGGATATGATTAGTTTATTAGAGAATAATAGGAGAATGATCGAGTGATCAAACTGAGCGGGCTTTCAAAAATAGCGTGTGGTTTGTTTATTAGAGAGTAGTGAGAGAGTGATCAAACGGGGCGGAGTTTCGCTAATTGGTTTATATAATTGATCAAAAAGGGCAGGATTTTCGATAATAGCCTGTAATTGGTTCATCAGAGAGTAGTGGGAGACTGATCGAGTGATTAAACAGGGTGGAGCTTTGATAACTTCATATTATTGGTTCATATGATTGATCAAACGGGGCGGGCTTTCAAAAGTAGCGTATGGTTGGTTTATTAGAGAGTAGTGGGAGAGTGATCGAGTGATCAAACGGGGTGGAACTTCAATAATTACTTCTGATTGGTTCATCTTCATTGATCAATGAAGCAGAATTTTTAGTTTGTTCAAATTGCATATGATTGGTTTATTAAAGAGTAGTGGGAGAGTGATCAAACTGGGTGGAACTCCTATATTTGCATATGATTGGTTCATGTCATTGATCAAAAGGGGCAGAATTTTGCTAATTGCATGTGATTGGTTCATTAGAAAATTTAGAGAGTAGTGGGAGTGTGATCGAGTGATCAAACGAGGTGGAGCTTTGATAATTGTATGTGATTGGTTGATCAGAGAGTAGTAGAAGAATGATCGAGTGATCAAACAGGGATAGAACTTATAACTAGTTGATTTGATTGATCTGAGATGTTGTTATTTTTGTTATGGAGTGTACAAACACCGCACGATGACATCTCTCAGCGTGCACTAAATAATCATTTCTGCGGTGTTAATTCTAATGCCCGTCTCCTGTTCGCATCTTTCCATTAGCCTTGCTACGGCCGCCTAACTTTTTAATGTCCCAGTCACTTAACCAACGTCGCCTCTGCGCCCGTTTTCACTCCTTTACCAGGTCCGGATTTATTTTAAAATTGTACGAGTCCGAACGGACGCTTAGTATTCATGAAAGGTGGGACGCAATGGATATACAATGTATACAACAAGTTAATAAAATGAATTATAACTTTAGGAGATAGAAACTAATGGCTTGTACATGTTTGATGCGTAAAAATCGAGTAGAAAACTTTTGATAGGATTTTCGTGTGGAAAAGTCATTTGACTTGTGTGTGTATGTGTGTGGACGTTTTTATGACATTGTGAATATTTCAAAATCTCTCGTCGTCTATCTTCTTAGTGGATAGTGAATTATTTAAACAATCTCAAATGACCACAATTGAAGGAATTTTATTGATATATTTTTTTTTCTCTTATCTATAAATATTTAATGTTTTTTTGCACGCAGATCAGTATTAACTGATCAGTTATTCTGTCGCATCCGCAACGTATATCAACAACCGGCTGAGGGCAATAAAGCTCGCCATCAAAGGTGGATGTGCCTGATACATAATAAAGTAAGTTAAAATACGCCCCCTATCTGCGCCAGCCGCAACCAACTATATCTTATAATCAAACCTAGCCGCACACTTTATTATTTATTCATTAATTAATCTATACGTTCCTCATTCCCGCCCCTCTTGATGCTTTCGCGCCTCTCGTTTTATATCTTTGCACTTTGAAACAACAACACATTCTATCGTAAATGCACTATCGAATTCTTAAAATCAACTAAAATTTTTTATTTCGAAATACATGTATTTACAAATTTTGACAATTTTGAATAATCGAGTCTGCAAGCGTGATGAAATTTCCTAGAAAACAGCTGTTTGATTTCATACAAAACAAAACTGTTAATTTAAAATTTTTAAAATTGTTAATTTAGTTGTGTCAAATGTTTTTTATCCATTTTTTTCTGATATCTTTAATTTTCTTGAAACACAATTTGTCTTGAATTAAATACAAAAGTATTTATCTAAATAACAGTTTAATAATTACAGCTTATTTTAAAATAACAGTAACAGAAAGTAACTCTTGTTAAAAAATAAGAGTTTTTACCATTACTACATTGTACTATGTTGGTATTTTATTCTTGGGAATAGACCGATTAAGAAAATAATAATCATTATTTAAGAAAATATGTTAGAAATGATGTAATTTAAGATTTTTTTCGTGCATGTTATCTTGTATATTTTTTGGTTAATCCTTTGGTTTGTTTGTTTTAACATATGCATAGCCGCACATTCATATAGACGTAAATACATCTTTTATTCGTGCGTCCCGTCAGTCGCGAGAAAAGGGTTGGAAATTGTATAAAAGTTAGCCGGCGAGAAATAATTGTGACGTGCCAACTAAAAGGCTATGTGGGATGTAATTTTACCTCATGCCTAATGTTCTTTGCTGTCTGTTATAAAAGGAAAACGAATACCTCCACCGGGTCGTAATCCTTCATGTTCTTGTATGTGTGTGTGTGTGTGTGCATTTTCGTTCCCTTTTAATTCAGGTCTTAAATTCTCAAATTTTTTTGATTCGAGAAGGGGGTTTATAATTGTTAGATAAATCATTTTTGTGAATATCATCACACCACTCCCGAAAACAAATACCGAAAAATTAAAACTGTTATCGACCAGAGCGCATATCCAAATATAATAATTCAAAGGAGTGTATCGCCATTCCCGATGGACCACTAAAACGTGGAAAGACGGAAAAATACACATTCAGCACGACCGCTGCTCGGACCTGATAAAAAATCGACGCTTCAACGTTTACACATCCGCACACGCATACATCCGCAATTAGCAAAAGAGGGTTGGTTAAAGGGAATTATCGGTAGGTCGGGAGGTCGATTCAAAAAACATTTAGATACAACACTATTGACACGGATTTAATCATATAATACAACAGAAATTTTAACAGCACAAAGGGTGTAATACAAAAAAAAAATATTTGTATTAATCTCGAGCACATTTTGAAGCGTATTGTGATAAAAAAAATTCTTTTTCTTAGAATTTTTACCTATTCAAGATAGAAAAGATGACAATCTAATTTTAGTTGACTAGGATTTAAAACTAGTTTCTAGACCAGAAAGAAAGCAAATTAACTTAGACTCCCAAGCTAACTTTCTAAAACTTAGATTAATTTGACTAAGCTTTTGGATTAATTTAGCAACAATATTAGACTATACTTACCCTGACTAGCCTAATTTATCGATTGTCTAGAACTAAACTAATTCTGTCTAGTTTTAGTTATATGAATTGCACAAAACGATTTAATTAGACTAATCTAGCTTAATATGACTAGGTGTCGTAACAATTGCAGTACTTAAAATAAGGTTTACAACAAAATTACAATAGTATTATCCAGATTTTCTTATTTTTTTCTTCATTTTTGCCTAATTAAACTGAGTCTAGCTTAGCTAAAAAACTAGTCATTACTATAATCACAACTAGCGGAATTAATCTTGTCTTACATGACTAGATTTAAATTCTGTTTCCTTAATGCTTCAACTCTGATAATGCCTAGTAAAACTAGTTAAATATTCGTAGAATTCAACCAGAAAAAAGACATTAACTTGATTAGACTCACAAACTAATTTACTAAAATTTCACTTAGTCTGACTAGTTTTCTTACTAATTACAGTTACGTTTAATAAAATTTACAACAAAATTAGTCTATATCTATTCTGGTTAGCCTAATTTATTGATTGTTTATAACTAATTAGGCTAATTAAGTATAGTTTTTGTCGCATTAATTGCTTAAAACGATCTAACTAGACTAATCTAGCTTAGTATGACTAGGTTTCTTACCAATTGCAGTGCTTAAAATAAGGTTTACAAGAAAAGTACAAAAGTATTACTCAGGTTTGCCTATTTTTTCTTTATTTATGCCTAATTAAACTAAGTGTAGCCTAGCTAAACAACTAGTCTTATTACTATAACCGCAACTAGCCAAATTAATCTTGTCGCACATGACTGGATTTAATCCTGTTTTTTTAATGCTTCAACTCCGATAATGCCTAGCAAAACTAGTTAAATATTCGTAGAATTCAAACCAGAAAAAAGACAATTAACTTAATTAGACTCACAAACTAATTTTCTAAAATTTCACTTAGTCAGACTAGTTTTCTTACCAATTACAGTTACGTTTAATAAAATTTACAACGAAATTAGTCTATATCTATTCTGGTTAGCCTAATTTATTGATTGTTTATAACTAAGCTAATTAAGTATAGTTTTCGTTGCAATAATTACTCAAAACGATCTAACTAGACTATTCTAGCGTAGTGTGACTAGGTTTTTTACTAATTGCAGTGCTTAAAATGTGGTTTACAAGAAAAGTATTACTCAGGTTTGCCTATTTTTTCTTTATTTATGCCTAATTAAACTAAGTGTAGCCTAGCTTAAAAACTAGTCTTATTACTATAACCGCAACTAGCCAAATTAATCTTGTCGTACATGACTGGATTTAATCCTGTTTTCTTAATGCTTCAACTCCGATAATACCTAGCAAAACTAGTTAAATATTCGTAGAATTCAAACCAGAAAAAAGACAATTAACTTAATTAGACTCACAAACTAATTTTCTAAAATTTCACTTAGTCTGACTAGTTTTCTTACTAATTACAGTTACGTTTAATAAAATTTACAACGAAATTAGTCTATATCTAGTCTTGTTAGCCTAATTTATTGATTGTTTATAACTAGGCTATTAAGTATAGATTTTGTCGCAATAATTACTCAAAACGATCTAATTAGACTAACCTAGCTTAGTGTGACTAGGTTTCTTACCAATTGCAGTGCTTAAAATAAGGTTTACAAGAAAATTACAAAAGTAATACTTAGGTTTTCTTATTTTTTTATATATGCCTAATTAAACTAAGTGTAGCCTAGCTAAACATCTAGTCTTATTACTATAACCGCAACTAGCCAAATTAATCTTGTCTACATGACTAGATTTAAATCCTGTTTCCTTAATGCTTCAACTCTGATAATGCCTAGTAAAACTAGTTAAATATTCGTAGAATTCAACCAGAAAAAAGACAATTGACTTAATTAGACTCACAAACTAATTTTCTAAAACTTCACTTAGTCTGACTAGTTTTCTTACCAATTATAGTTACGTTTAATAAAATTTACAACGAAATTAGTCTATATCTAGTCTTGTTAGCCTAATTTATTGATTGTTTATAACTAGGCTATTAAGTATAGTTTTTGTCGCACTAATTGCTTAAAACGATCTAACTAGACTAATCTAGCTTAATGTGACTAGGTTTCTTACCAATTGCAGTGCTTAAAATAAGGTTTACAAGAAAAGTACAAAAGTATTACTCAGGTTTGCCTATTTCTTCTTTATTTATGCCTAATTAAACTAAGTGTAGCCTAGCTAAACAACTAGTCTTATTACTATAACCGCATCTAGCCAGATTAATCTTGTCTTACATGACTGGATTTAAAGTCTGTTTCCTTAATGCTTCAACTCCGATAATGCCTATCAAACTAGTTAAATATTGGTAGAATTCAAACCAGAAAAAAGACAATTAACTTAATTAGACTCACAAACTAATTTTTTAAAATTTCACTTAGCCTGACTAGTTTTCTTACCAATTACAGTTACGTTTAATAAAATTTACAACGAAATTAGTCTATATCTAGTCTAGTTAGCCTAATTTATTGATTGTTTATAACCAAGCTAATTAAGTATAGTTTTTGTCGCATTAATTGCTTAAAACGATCTAACTAGACTAATCTAGCTTAATGTGACTAGGTTTCTTACCAATTGCAGTGCTTAAAATAAGGTTTACAAGAAAAGTACAAAAGTATTACTCAGGTTTGCCTATTTCTTCTTTATTTATGCCTAATTAAACTAAGTGTAGCCTAGCTAAACAACTAGTCTTATTACTATAACCGCAACTAGCCAAATTAATCTTGTCGCACATGACTGCATTTAATCCTGTTTTCTTAATGCTTCAACTCCGATAATGCCTAGCAAAACTAGTTAAATATTCGTAGAATTCAAACCAGAAAAAAGACAATTAACTTAATTAGACTCACAAACTAATTTTCTAAAATTTCACTTAGTCTGACTAGTTTTCTTACCAATTACAGTTACGTTTAATAAAATTTACAACGAAATTAGTCTATATCTATTCTGGTTAGCCTAATTTATTGATTGTTTATAACTAAGCTAATTAAGTATAGTTTTCGTTGCAATAATTACTCAAAACGATCTAATTAGACTAATCTAACTTAATTTGACTAGGTTTTTTACCAATTGCAGTGCTTAAAATAAATTTACAAGAAAATTACAAAAGTAATACTTAGGTTTCCTTATTTTTTATATATATGCCTAATTAAACTAAGTGTAGCCTAGCTAAACAACTAGTCTTATTACTATAACCGCAACTAACCAACCAAATTAATCTTGTCTTACATGACTGGATTTAATCCTGTTTTCTTAATGCTTCAACTCCGATAATGCCTAGCAAAACTAGTTAAATATTCGTAGAATTCAAACCAGAAAAAAGACAATTAACTTAATTAGACTCACAAACTAATTTTTTAAAATTTCACTTAGCCTGACTAGTTTTCTTACTAATTACAGTTACGTTTAATAAAATTTACAACGAAATTAGTCTATATCTATTCTGGTTAGCCTAATTTATTGATTGTTTATAACTAAGCTAATTAAGTATAGTTTTCGTTGCAATAATTACTCAAAACGATCTAATTAGACTAATCTAACTTAATTTGACTAGGTTTTTTACCAATTGCAGTGCTTAAAATAAATTTACAAGAAAATTACAAAAGTAATATTTAGGTTTCCTTATTTTTTATATATATGCCTAATTAAACTAAGTGTAGCCTAGCTAAACAACTAGTCTTATTATTATAACCGCAACTAGCCAAATTAATCTTGTCTTCATGACTAGATTTAAATCCTGTTTCCTTAATGCTTCAACTCTGATAATGCCTAGTAAAACTAGTTAAATATTCGTAGAATTCAACCAGAAAAAAGACAATTGACTTAATTAGACTCACAAACTAATTTTCTAAAACTTCACTTAGTCTGACTAGTTTTCTTACCAATTATAGTTACGTTTAATAAAATTTACAACGAAATTAGTCTATATCTAGTCTTGTTAGCCTAATTTATTGATTGTTTATAACTAGGCTAATTAAGTATAGATTTTGTCGCAATAATTACTCAAAACGATCTAATTAGACTAACCTAGCTTAGTGTGACTAGGTTTCTTACCAATTGCAGTGCTTAAAATAAGGTTTACAAGAAAATTACAAAAGTAATACTTAGGTTTTCTTATTTTTTTATATATGCCTAATTAAACTAAGTGTAGCCTAGCTAAAAAACTAGCCTAATAACCGCAACTAGCCAAATGTTTGCTGTTTCCTTAATGGTTCAACTCTTATAATGCCTAGCGAAACTAGTTAAATATTCGTAAGGTTCAAATCAGGAAAAAGCAAATTAAATAATTAGACTCATAAACAAATTAATCTGACTAGGTTTCTTACTAAATATCGTATTTAATACAATTTACGACAAAATGAGACTACTAGAATTACGCAAGCCTGCTTATTTTTTGTTCGTTTATTACCAAATCAGATTTGATTAAGTTTTTTAATGTTTACAGTGGTCTAAATAGGCCGTTGATTGAATTAGACTGTACTTAGCTTAAGTAATAGATAGAACTAATCCTAGACTTTCTTGGCTCACTTTCTTAGTAGGTTAATTATTTATTTTTTCTGGTAGTAATTTAAGCCTAACCAGGGTAGTATAAATTAGGATTTTTTTAATTTATTCTTTTTATATCTGACTAGGAATTGTCGCTGTTAAATATACTTATTTATTCTTTTTATATCTGATAGGATTCTTATAGGAATTGTCGCTATTAAATATGCTTATTGTAGATAATATTTTTTGGTTCTTTCTGTACATATCATATTAAGTAATGTTTACTAATTATGATTAGTATCAAATAGACTTGTTTTAATTAAATCTGACTTAAACTAATCTAGTTAATTGGCAAAATTTACTGTTCTAGGAGATTTTCGTGTTGATTATTTTTTATAATAGCTAATTTCGAGGAAAATTAGGAAAATCTCGAGGTCGATGAAACTAGTAGTTTTTTAAGAGGATAATTAGAATTTTAGCAAACCGCTTCACAGTTGTGGAAGTAATAAATATACAAGGTCCTCTAAGGACGTGTATTAAATTCAAGATTATATATGATAATGATAATAACGGGCTATCCAATTCGAGCTTGATAAAGTAAACTTAAAAAAAAAACACAAAATATTCGGAATGTAATGTAATTTTTATATCATTTTAAAGATTGATCCTTGCCATTTTTACAACCATTTTAACATTTATCATTTACCGCCATTTTAACAGCCATTTTAACAAAATATCATTCAAATGTCCTCCACGGGTCTTCTTACAGGCCTTGATCCTTTTGAGGTAATTTTCAATGACTTTCCGGCACATTTCGAGCGGTATCTCGGCCATTACATTACGAATATTAGTTTTCAATTCGTCAAGAGTTTTAGGATTGTTTGCGTAAACACGATCTTTCGCGTAGCCCCACAAAAAGAAATCCAAAGGCGTCAAATCGCAGGATCTTGGAGGCCAATTGACATCAGTCAATCGCGAAATCACACGTCCAGGAAATTTCTCTTGCAAAAGAGCTCGATTTGCTTGTGTTATGTGACTGGTTGCTCTATCCTGCTGGAACCACATATTGTCAAATATCATAATCTTCGATTTTTGTAAAAAAATAATCGGTTAACATGCAGTCATAGCGCTCAGAATTGACGGTAACGGTTCGTCCTTGGTTGTTCTCAAAAAAATACGGCCCAATCACACCACCAGACCACAATGCGCACCAAACAGTGACTTTTTCCGGGTGTAATGGCTTCTCTACAATCAATTGTGGATTTTCTGAGCCCCAAATTCTACAGTTTTGCTTATTAACGTATCCACCAAGCGAGAAATGAGCTTCATCACTGAAGAAAATTTTGTTCGAAAAATCAGCATCGACGGCCTTTTTTTCCAACACCCAATTTGCGTATGTTCTTCGTTGTCCATGATCAGCAGGCTTTAGCTCTTGTGTCAAATAGACTTTATACGGATGAAGATGCAAATCCAGATGCAAAATGCGCCATAAGATAGGCCTAAATGTTGAGCTCGACGAGGAATTGACAAATTTGGATCTTCTTCCACACTTTCAGCTACAGAAGCGATATTTTCAGCATTCCGAATGTTTCGATGATGCACAAGCCTTACAATATCAGTAATAGATCCAGTTTGTTCAAATTTATTCACTGTATTCAATAGGGTTTGCTTTGTAGGACGATTATGACGACCATAATCTGCTCGTAAAGCGCGAAATGTGAATACGGCAAAATCACTATTTTTATAATAAGATTTAATAATTTTAACGCGTTGGTCGATTGTTAAATGCTCCATATTCTTAAATGGCAGAATGTCAACTACATAAATGACAGCGTACTTGACGTTTATTTTTGACAGATCTCGGTATACAGATTTTTACTTTATCAACCTCGAAATGGATAGCACTGTATACAATAAAATTGTTTTAAATTAATGCAAAATTACATTTAAAAAAGTCTGATTTTTATGATAGCAAGAAAAAATATTAGTAACACTCTCACAGGTGATTTTGACTTATTACATTATCTGCCGCTTCTTATCTTTGACTATTTTCTCTGACTGTTTTAGATTTAAAATTCCGTAATTGTAATTTTCTTTGTGCTATTTTTCTTCTTTTTTCATTTTTTAAATACTTTATTTCAAGTGGAAATAATAAATTAATCTTCCAAAAAAGTGAAACCCTGATTAATTTTTCCTTGAATATTCATTTATTTGATTTATCCCCTTTCAAGCCCTGAAGCAAGCAAGACAGCAAAGAATTGAAATCGATCACCCTTCTCTGCATATCCGAAAAAACCCTCGGACACAACCCTTCCATTCCCTACTGACCGCCGTTGTCAAAGTCAATAAATCTTTTCCGTATCCCGACATCGGCAAAATATCCCCCCAATCAAAAAAAAACACCATAACACACCCCCCTCGCTTGATCCTCCTTAAAAGGGTACATTAAATTTTCATTTCTATACGTGATTTTTCACGAGGGAGAGATATTAAGCCGCTTCGAAAACAAAATACCAACATCAGGTATAAAAATTTTGTCATCGTATATGCCCATCCTCCCCGCTTGAGGGCGGACCATACAAAAGGGTTTGGAATCGGTAAAATGCAAACGACACGAATGTGGCTCGCTCTAATAAAGCCCAAAAGATAATGTCTCGCCCGTAGGAATTATTAAAAGTCCAGCAACCCTTTACTCTTTCCCTATAATTCTTCCACTACTCGAACCCTTATACGGTCACTTATTATTCAACGAAGAGACTTTTTTTACAGAATATATAATACAGTGAGGTGGAATTTTAAGTGGTTAGGACATTTCTTTTAATGACATCTAAACGAACATTAAAACAAATATTATAATCCCAATAATTGCACTTTCAACTGCTGTACTTCTAAGCCGACACAACTTCAACAATTTTACTTCAAACTCTGACCCTTTTCGGTCTTAACCCATCCACAATCCTTAACTTTATTACCTGAAATAATGTAAGCTCATTTAAAAAAATCTTACAAGTGGAAGAAATTGTTTAATAAAGTCTTGACACAAGTTTTGAAACAAGTCTTTTGCAGTTTATTATAGCAAAATTGTTAAAATAGTGTTAAAATAAACGACATAAACAAATAACACTTAAATTATAAACAATTATTGTGAAGAAACAAGTCTATGTTCCACATGATCCACTATTTTTATTTGCCTAAAGTCACGTGACTGTTTTTTTTACACAACTTTTACAAAGACGCTATATTTGTCAATATTATTTTATACAATATTTCATTTTAGAATTATAAATAGTGTTTTTTATCTAAATAAATAATTTAAAGAAGCATTGTTTTCTAAAATATTTGTTTAATTAAAAATTTTTTAAAAAATTTTTTTAGTTCTATTTGTCAAAATTCATATTTCGTCACTACTTGATTGTACAGAAAAAATGTATTTACATTTTTTGTATAAAATTGAACGCTCTAAAAAAGGTATCTTAAATTTTTTTATAATTATTAGTGTTTAGAAGATATCAGAGGTCAAAGTTTGTAGAATTTAACAAAAAAAATTTCTTTACTTCTAAATTTTATAACTCGTGTAGATAAATAAATATTAGAAAATGCACAACATATAGTTTTGTAGGAAATTAGACGCTCTACACAAAAAAAAATGTGATTAATTGATTACTCCAACCATTTAAAAAAAATTGAGGATTTAGTCTCAAATTTTGGTTTTTAAAATGCGAATATCTTCTAAGTGGTTAGAGTAATCCATTAATCACAAGAGACCTTTTTTGTAGAACATTCAATTTCCTAAAAAATTATATATTTTGCATTTTTTAATATTTATTTATCTACGAGTTATAAAATTTAGAAGCCAAAAAGAATTTTTTGTTAAATTTTTCAAACTTTGACCTCTGATATCTTCTAAACGTTATTAAAAATGTAAATAAATTGTTTTCCTACGATCAAGTAGTGACGAGATATGGATTTTGCCAAATAGAACTAAAGAAAAAATAGAAATCTAAGATAAGGAAGTCTCTCCTATTAAAATTAAGAGCTCATCTTTAAAAAGCATTTTTTAAAGATGCGCCTAGGTACTAATTTAAAAAAAATCAGTAGTGGCCAAAAAGTTAGCAACTACCATTATTTTACAAATAAAATATTCTGAAACGTAACAAGGCAAAATACTAGGTTAGGGAGCTAGAGACGGCGTAGTAAGCAATAAGTTTATGTATTATTTCAATCTATATATTTCATCCCTCAAATTAAATTGAGAAATTTAGGTAGATATGATAGACAAAATGATAACAACAAATTTAAAACAGCGTGGATTTTCTTTCATTTATTAAAACAGAAGCTACTACATTAATATTTGTTCCAATAACCTTTTGCCCTAATAACATCTGCACACCGTTTCGGCATAGACTCAATAAGTTTGTTAATTTGAGGTTTATCCATATTATTCCATGCAGTTTCCAATGCGCTGAACAGAGCGTCAAAATTTGTGAAGTTTCGGCCCTTGATAGCATCGTCCAGTTCATCCCAAAGATTTTCGATTGGGTTAAGATCAGGCAAGTGCGAGGGCCACTTCATAACGTCAATTTTTTCCTCTTTAAACCAATTAGCAACAAGTTTGGATGAGTGTTTTGAGTCGTTATTTTTTTGAAATTGGTAAAGAATAGGCATGACGTCGTCAAGATAGGGTACTAAGTTGTTCTGTAATATGTCTCTGTACATAAACCTGTCCATCTTGCCGTATATTCTGCAGATGGGACTTATACCGTATGAAGAAAAGCGTCCCCAAATCATCACAGAACCGCCACCATGTTTAACTGTAGTTGCCACATACTTTTTGTCCAGTCTTTTACCTCGAGGGCGTCTTACATATTGGGCCCCATCACTTCGATAAAGATTTAATTTAGACTCATCGCTAAATACAATTTTTTCCCAATCATTCACCATCCACTGTAAATGCTCTTGAGCAAACTGAAGTCGCGCTTTTATATTTCGCTTAGAAAGTAGCGGTTTTTTAATAGGATGGCGGCCAGATAAACCAGTTCGTGCACTCACTTGTGCATCTTCAGACTCTGCTAATTGTCTACAAATCTTAAAAAATGATAAAAATGGTTGCTGCTTAGAGAGGTTTTCTATTTGTCGGTCCATTTTTTTTGTAGTTTTCCGTGGTCTCCCTGAACTCTTCCAAGCTAAAAGTTCTCCCGTATTGCGAAATCGCTTAATAATTCGGGACACTACAGATTTCTTGCAATTTCCACTTGTTTTTCTCCGTCTCGATACCGTTGTACTATGATGTTCCTTAGGGGTTCAGACACTGTTTTATTACGGCCCATAGTCAATTCATTAATTAATATCAGCCGATATAGCAACGTGTGTACCAATACTACAACTGAGATGTATTCGTTCTTCTGAAACATCGGAGTTGCTATCTTTTTGACCAATGTAAAAACAACAAAAACCAAATTGTTTTTAGAAGAACTGAAAGATATCTTATCTCAGGTGCTGATCCTAGCTTTTATGTAAAACGAATAGAAGGAGATACATTTGGGCAGTCACAATACTAAATTAGTATTTATGCACTGCTCCAAGAAATTAACGCACCACTTGAAAATAAAGTAAAAAAATTAAAACTATGTACATTTGACAACTTTGGTTGAGAAGGTTTAATCAAGCTATAATCTAGTTACCCATTGTAATAAAAGTTTTGACATTAAAGTCAGAAATTTGAGTTTAATAGTTTTTTAAGCAGAAATTTTAAAATAATTTTCATTTTTAAATTGTGTTAATTTGTAATTTCGTTTTATTGTTATTTGAATTTGCCGTTCTGTGGATAGTTTTTAACATTTGAAACAATAATAAAAACATTATGAGGAATTTGACTCGAGAAGAATGCGCCCAAGCTGTGGTTTTGTTGGAGGAAGGATGGAGCTACAGAAGAATTGGTGAAAGGTTTGGTGTATCTCATACGTCAGTTTCGCGTATGATACAAAGGTACAGAGAGACAGGAAGTCACCTCAGAAGACCTGGGCAAGGAAGAAAAAGGAAAACCACTCCTATCCAGGATAGATTTTTAAGAATATCCGCGCTAAGGGAACGCTTTGTAACCGCCAGGAAGCTACAAACTGAGTTCCGTGACGTAGAAGGAATTCAAATCAGTACCGAAACTGTTAGAAAAAGACTTAAGGAGGATAATTTAACACCCCATATTCCTGCTCGTGGTCCTGCATTGACGGCAGAACACCGCAGAGCCCGATTAGAATTTGCTAGAGAGCACATAAATTGGCATAGAGAGGATTGGGAGTCTGTTCTTTTTACGGATGAGTCAAAATTTTGCCTTTACAATTGCGATAGACGTGTTCGTGTGTATCGTAGACCAAATGAGCGGTACGCACAGTGTAACATTCAGAATACCACATTGTTTGGTGGAGACTCAGTAATGGTTTGGGGTGGTATTTCCTTACAAGCTCGCACGGAGTTAGTGGTTGTAAATAATGGCTCTATAAATGCAGACCGTTACATAACAGATATTCTTGAAGAGCATGTCGTACCATATGCCCCTTATATTGGTCCAAATTTTTTGTTAATGCAAGATAACGCAAAACCCCACACTGCCCGAATTGTTAAAGATTACTTCAATGAGGCAGAAATCAATGTTTTTGATTGGCCAGCTCGAAGCCCTGACCTGAATCCTATTGAGCATGTTTGGGACATTCTCGGGAAACGTTTAAAAAATCTTCCACATCCTCCTGTCCATCTTCAAGAGATAGGTTCTCAACTAAATAAAATTTAGAATAACTTAAATCAAGAAGACATAAGTTCGTTAATTTTGAGTATGGAACGAAGATGTGCAGCGGTTATTCAAAGTAGAGGTGGAAATACGCGATATTAAGATGTTTTCTGTAACTTTTATAACGGCGTAACTTTAATAACATTTTGTTTTCGGTTTGTTTTTCTATATTTGGACACATTAGATATTAATTTACTTTAAACAAATGTTTTTGTTAAATTTTTCTTAATTTTGTACCAATTGGTCGAATACATGTTTCAATTTTCAAAAAAATTCAAGTGGTGCGTTAATTTATTGGAGCAGTGTCATGTATAAAAATAAAAATTTGAACACCATGTATTTAAATTTATTTAAAAGTTGTTATCATTTTGACCACTACTGTATATTCGATTTTTTTGGCCCACCCTAATGTGTAAAAAGAGAAATAGTCAAAATAGAAATATAAACTAGAAAAATTAGAGTGTTTAAAAAGAATAATTAAAAGCTATAGAAAATAAAAACAATAAAAGAAACTAGAAAAACTAAAAAGTTTGGAAGGAGTAGTTAAAAGCTATAAGAAAAATTATCTTCTTTCTCCTAGATGTAAATAAAAAAGAAATAATAAAAACAGAAATAGAAACTAGACAAACTAGAAAGTTTAAAAGGAATAATTGAAAACTATAACAAAAGTTTTTTTTCTCCTACATGTAGACGAAAGAGAAATAATAAAAGTAAAAATAAAAACTTGAAAGTTTGAAAAGAATAGTTAGAAGCTGTGAGAAAGGTTATCCTCTTTCTTGTAGATGTAGATAAAAGAAAAATAAAAAAATGAGTTAAAAACTATAGGAAAGGCCTTCTTATTTCTTCTAGATGTAAATAAAAAAAAAGTAAAAGCAGAAATACGAATGCTGGAATTCTAAATCACTACGCTACTCTATCGGAGTAGCGCAAAATTCATCTCATATAAATAGTATAGTAAAGTTACGACGTTGTCCCTTGCAACTCAAATTACAACCGTCGTAAATTTGATTTAGAATTAGGCCCTATAAGGAACTAGAAAAACTAATTCTTGTCACGTGATTAAATAAATAAAATATCCTGAACAAGCTCTAAATACAACTCACTTTTTTTGATACCAATTCTCAGCTTGATCGTATAATTAACTTCATTGTGATTGAAATAAATCGTTATGACCAATATCTTTGACTTATTAATAGAGAAATGCCTATTGTCACGTGACGAATTGATTGTTTATAGTCACGTGATTGATTTAAATATGTGGTTATTTATTGTTTTCCCTTTCGTTTTTTGTTGAGAATCTTGTTGAATCGTTTGCTTCTTGCTTTCGTTAACTAAACACATAACCATCCTGGAGTTTTCCTCCGGCATTATTCCGGTAAACCGTCGAGATACGTGGATTCTCGCTCGCACTGCCAAAACTTAATCCGGCAATAATTTTATTGCTTTTTTATGCAAATTCTGTAAAATCTTAAAGCTCGCTTGCGGAATCACATAATTCCGCATTATAACCTATGTGTTCTTAATTACCCGAGGCAAGTTTGAATATTCATTGCTTTCTCTCTCTTCTCTAACACACATACATATATACATACTTGAAAAATTATTACACAGAAACTCATACATAAACGGTAAAAAACCACAGCATCATATTAATTCGACCTTTTTAAAAAATATATGAAGCACGTCTCCGTTGGGACCCGAAGAACACACAAAATGATAAAAATTACAATTTTAAAATGGTATTTTCGACGAGTTAAACACGTCTTTTTAGTATTACTATATTCTAACTAAAGGATAAGAAAAAGATAGAATGAGAGACGTGAATAAAGATAACGTAAATAAAAGTGATACAGCGAAATATATTAGTATTTTTTCGAGAGCATACAGGGAGGATTCTTAATTACCGTATATTTTCCTACCCCTTTCAAGTCATATATCATGACGTACGAGGGCGCACAATGAATTTTAATTTTTGCGGTGCAGATTTACCGACAATAAAAGACTTTTAAATACCGGACTGACCGGACAAGATCGGAAAACGAATTTAAATACACACAAAAAAAAATTAGAAATTTTATTAAAAACTACTTCATTTCAAATTTAACATAATCATGACAATGAAAACTGGGTCAAAGTCTTTTCAATTCCAACACTTTTGTTTTTTTTTATGTGAAAAGTAACAATAAAAAATTAAGACAGTGAAGAGTCTCTAATTGTTAAAAGAAAAATGTTGTCAAAACTGTTTTCCACCTTACAAACGCCAGTGGAAGGTCAAATAATCTCCGAGCTGTTCTATTGCTATTATTATCACATTTAATATCAATTTTTAAATGACAATATGTACAATCGGTGCCTATAAATTGGTGGAACGAATCGAAAATTGAATTATGTAAAAAATGATTAAATTATCCAAAACAAAACTCCCTAGTTATGACCACCATTTTGAGTGCTATCTCATTATGATAAAGTACCATCTACATTAGTAATAATAAATAATTTAAGAGCATATATCATTATGAAGATTGTTCTTTTCATTTTTTTTGCGGCTCTTTTCTGTTTTGAGTCCGTCCCTGTAAATGCGGCCCGCACTCGAAACCATATTTATATCGGCAGAAAATCTAGAGAAGTTTTCTCGACACTTAACCCAACTTATCCATTACCGTTGATGTAAAAACATGTCGCATTACCATTTCGAGCGAACGGCGGGAATAAAAATCATAAATCCTCTAGTTTACCACTGCCAACTCTTATTTTCCTAATTAGAATTTCTTTTCATTATTATACCGTCCGGATATTAGAAGGTTAATTAAAATGCGACTTTCATCTTTCAAAAAAAAAAATTCTTTTCTTTCACAGAACTTATACACTAGATGAACGTTTACTCCTCTGCAGTGAGATTATTCAAGTTAGACAAGTGCGTTTTCATCCGGGTAGTCCCAAAAATAATCACATTGTGGCCTTGACCTCTGATAACAACCTTCGGTAATGAAAAAAAAGGATTAAACTTTAGTACCTTGATATCTAATATACTATTTTTTAATTAGTGTTTACTCAATTGAAAACTCATCTGCTTGGTGTATCTCACTAATTTCAATCGGTGAAACTCCAATCGGGGTTTTCCCCGGAACGAAAACTTCATATTTGGCGGCATTTGGTGAAGTAGGCGTTGATTTCGATTTTGGCCAACCAGAATTAAATATTAATCCGAAATCATTATTTTCTAACCAATCAAAATCATCGAATCTCATCTGGCCGGTCTTTATACTAAGAGGGGATGGAAGTGTCTACAGTGCTACAATTCCATTGGACAAGTAAAATCACGTGATTGTAATTAACCAATCACAACTTTAAATTTTAAATTTTAGCGCCAAACCGGTTATTAAAGGTCCACTACCAAAAAATACAAATGAAGGTAATTTACAAGAAGAGGCTTGTGCTTTAATTTGTATGAATACAAATCCGGAAGTGATTTGTATAGCAAATTCGAATGGTACAATTTATCATTTAGTTGTACTACCAACTGAAGATAATAAAATGAAAGAATTGTTATGTTTTGAAAGTATTGAACTTGAATTAGGGTTATCTACAACAACAGATGATAATTCATATACTTGTCCGATTTTTTTACATAGAGATGAATCAAAATCAGGAAGGTTTTGTGCGATCCATTCGGCTGGTATTCATCTAGTTACTATTTCGTGTCTGAAGGAGCTTCAAGGTTATGCGAATAGTAACACAGGTGAGCGCCATCTTGACAATTCTAACCTCAAAAAAAAACAAACTTTTAGAATATGAAACTGTTGAAGAGATTTTTAATACAGAAAGTAAAGCTGAATATTTATTATGTACAAAAACATCAAATTCTGATCAAACTAATCCAGTTATTGGGTTTTCACTGTATTATGAGCCTACATCTCTTATTGCGTTACTTTCCGATGGTAGTATAGTTACTTTAGGGATTTTAACAGCTGAAATTTTGCCGAAAATTGAAGAAGATACGGATAAAAATGATAAAGAAGAAGTTTCGTCACCGTTAAAAAAAATGCTAAGAGAACCTTTTGATCAGAATATTCAGAAATTGCTGAAACGGAGCTCAGGACAACCGATTTTGAAGCTGGGAGGTGATGGGAAACACACCCAGAAGGAGTGTTACGAGGTTTGTATATCTTAATCTCAATTTTTTGACGTTTGAGGTTAGATAACCTCACTTTTGGTGACAAATTTTCCAACAAGTGAGGTTAGGAAACTTGAATTAAATGAATAAGTGTTCAAAAGTTAGGTTAGAGAAGCTCAAATGTCAAATCGTCTTTTCTTTACTTCTTAGCTTCTTTAATCTGATTGTTTGTGACAATTTTTTCTAAATTTGACATTTAGGTCTCCCTTACTTAACATTTTTAACAAATAATTTGACATTTAGGTTCCCTAACCTTACTTTTTTGACAGTTGTTTCTCAAAATTTCACATATTGAGCTTTCCTAAGCTAACTTTTTGGACAGTTGATTTTTCAATTTGATTTTTCAGCTTCCCCAACCTGACTTAGTGTGGCTTTTGAGCTTCCTTCATTTTTTTTGACAGTTGTTCCTTCAAAATTTGTCATTTAAGCTTCCCTAATCTAATTTTTTTGATAGTTTTTTTTTCCAAATTTGACATATTGAGCTTTCCTAACCTAACTTTTTGGGCAATTAATTTTTCGGTTTTACTATTGAGCTTCCCCAATCTGTCTTTAGTGTGATTTTTGAGCTTCCTTCTATTGTTTTGACAGTTGTTTTATCAAAATTTGACATTTAGGCTCGCCTAACCTAATTTTTTTAACAGATGATAGTATAATTTGACATTTAGGCTTTCCTAACCCAATTATTTTTGACTGATAATTATATAGTTTGACATTTGGGCTTCCCCAACCTGACTTTAGTGTGACTTTTGGGCTTCCTTCATTTTTTTTGACAGTTGTTTTTCCAAAATTTGACATTGAGTTTTTGTAACCTAACTTTTTGGACAATTAATTTTTCTATTTGACTGTTGAGCTTCCCAAACTTGACTTTTTAATATGACTTTTGAGTCTCTTAATTTTTTTGACAGTTGTTTTTTCAAAATTTGACATTTAAGGGCTTCCCTAACCTCACCACTTTGACAGATGTTTATATAATTAGCTTCCCTAATCTATCTTTCTGACTGTTGGTTTTTCAAAATTTGTCATTTAAGCATCCCCAATGTGTCTCTAGTGTGAATTTTTAGCTTCTCTCTCTTTTTTGACAGTTATTTTATCAAAATTTGACATTTAGGCTTACCTAACCTAATTTTTTAACAGATGATTGGATAATTTGACATTAAAGCCTTCCTAACCTAACTTTTTTGACAGTATTTTCTCAAATTTGACATATTAAGCTTCCCAAAGTTGACTTTAGTGTAACTTTTGGGTTTTCTCTAATTTTTTTGACAGTTATTTTTTCAAAATTTGTCATTTAAGCTTCCCTAACCTAACTTTTTGGGCAATTAATTTTTCGGTTTTACTATTGAGCTTCCTCAATCTGTCTTTAGTGTGAATTTGGAGCTTCTCTCTTTTTTTGACAGTTGTTTTATCAAAATTTTACATTTAGGCTTCCCTAATCTGACTTTTTTGATAGTTGTTTTTTCAAAATTTGTCATTTAGGCTTCGCGAACGTAACTTTTTTAACAGTTATTTCTCAAATTTGACATAATGAGCTTTCCCAACCTGACTTTTAGGCTTCCTACACTTTTTTTGACAGATGTTTTTTCAGAACTTGACATTTAGGCTTCTTTAATCTAATTTTTTTTGACAGGTGATTGTATAATTTGACATTTGAGCGTTCTTAACCTAACTTTTTTGACAGTTGTTTCTCAAATTTGATATATTGAGCTTCCTCAACCTGACTTTAGTGTGATTTTTGTGCTTCCTCCAATTGTTTTGACAAGTTGTTTTTTCAAAATTTGACATTTAAGCTTTCCTAACCTCAATGTATTGTCAGATGTTTATATAATTTGACATTTAGGCTTCCCTAATCTAACTTTTTGGACAATTGATTTTTCGATTTGACTATTGAGCCTCCCAATTTTGACTTTTTAATGTGACTTTTGAGCCTCCTTTAATTTTTTTGACAGTTGTTTTTTCAAAATTTGACATTTAAGCGCTTCCCTAACCTCACCTTTTTAACGGATGTTTATATAATTTGACATTTAGGCTTCCCTAATCTATCTTTTTTGACATTTGGTTTTATCAAAATTTGATATTTAAGCTTCTTTAACCTAACTTTTTGGTAGATATTTGTATAGTTTGACATTTGGACCTTCCTAACCTAACTTTTTTGACAGTTGTTACAAAGGGCATCCCAGGTGTTTCGAGAGTACTTTGAGAACAATACTCGCGCTCGTGAAGATATAGAAAAACGTATTAAAGCCCTTCGTTTGATGAAAGAATTCCAATTAAAGCAGACTGAACAAATGACATCGGCAAAACAGGAACTCCAATCAAAAGCCGAAAGTTTGGCGGAAAAATACGAAGATATCAAAGACAAACAAGAGGAAATAATGAAACGATGTGAGAAAATGTTGATTTTAGTGAGTCAGAAAAGACCTGAGCCGTCAGATGCTGAAAAAGAGTACTTGAAAGAGTTGGAACAGTATATGGATAAAGTGAAAAATTATAAAAATTCTATAGAAAAATTAAAAAAGAAAGTTCAATATCAGAAAATACAAATTACGAATTGGAAAATTCAAGAGAATAAGAAAACGTCAACTATGAGTGAAACACACTCGGCTACGATTAAAGATAACCTAAAAGAAACGTGAGTCACATACTTTATTTTTTCTAACACCTGAGTTTTTTGTTTTAGGAGTCAGAAAATTGCGGAAATGGTCAAGGATATAAATGAGTACAAGGAGCGTCTTAAATTAAATTAATTTTTTGTATAATTAAAATTTATTTTTGTAAAATTTCAATGTTCAATTAAAGGTCCAAAAAAGTATTTACTGATTTTATTTTCATCTTCAGTTAAAAAAAACTCTCGTCCTGTTTTAACAAACTCTTTCATTGTGACAACTCCATCGCCATCTTCGTCCATACTTCGAAATGCCAAAATGGCGTCTTTTTCTTCAAGTCCAAGACATTTAAAAAACAATTTAAACTCGTCTTCCGAGATTTCCCCTGACTGGTCCTTGTCTAACGCTCGGAATAAATAAGGAAGGAAAGAGTGAGCTCGACGAACTAAACGTTTGTCGTTGATAACATGATGCATGTCTTCAAGGAATTGTTCAACAGTGACGAGATTATACGGATTAACCGGTCCCCAGCGTTTCTCCCACAAATCCTACGAAAAAAATCAGTGGGTACATACAGAGTTTTTTCTAACACCTACCTGAAGTAAATTCCGGAATTCGTGTGTGTGCTTATCACTGAGATGACCCAATTCAATGAAACGTTGAGCAAGTAGAGTAAAATCGTCGTATGATATAACGCCATCTTTGTTTACGTCGAGGATGCCGTGGAAAGTTCGGATTTTTTGGCGCCAAAATGTTGATTCTCCCTAAAATTTCAAAAAAATCTAATTTTGAAACAAAGAAAGTTGGTTATACTCTGTGGCCTGGCGGTTCTAAATCACTGTCTGATTCTGATGAACTGTAAATTTTTTCGTCTTTGATTTTTTTGGCGTGGTCCAGACCACCAGCAGGGGCCTGTAGGTTGGAGTGGAGGCGATTGACGGCGATTAGGGGAGTGGGGCATCGGCAAATGTTTGTCTAAAATTTAGAGTCGTTTAGAATTGCTTATAGCCTACACTGTACTCAATGAAATTATGCGTCATAAAATATTTTTAGCATTATTTATGCGATACACTGTACCTAGTGTATTACTTATGAGTCATACTATACGTATATTAAATATTTCCCACATTTTTAAATGAATCACACTTGTAATAATTAGCATTACTTATGCATCAGCCTATACTGTGTGCATTACGTATGCAGTACTCAGTATTTGAAAAAAAAATTTAAAAATTTCCAATTTTTAATAGAATAAATAAAAGGTTTGAATGTTATCCAAGTGCATTACATTACTTACATTTCGCACTGTACTAAATACATTACTTATGTCTTCCACTGTACGCTAAAAATAGTTTTCGGCAATTCATGCAATCAGAAAAAATATGCATATTATTCAAATGCACAATTATCATTACTTATGCAACACACTGTACCAAAAGTATCACCAAAAAAAATCTGATTTTACTATTGTTTCTCACTTTACTGTACATTACTTATGTTCTACTTTGTACTAAAATTGTTTTAGATCAAATTTCCCAGATTTTTTTACACAAAATTAACTAAAGAAATGATGTATCACGTGATGAACATTACTTATACCTCACATTGTACTAAATACGTTATTTATTGTTTATACTGTACCAAAAAATTTTTTTATGTAGATTGCCTCATGGAAAACAGAAAAAAGTGAATTTTATGGCATTACTTATGTAGCACTCTATATACCTATGCTTAAAACTACACTTAAAAAAATTATTCAAGTGTCACATACGTACGTCTTTCATTACTTATGTTTCACACTGTACTATGTATGTACATTATTTGTGCTTTATACTGTACTCAAAAAATAATAATTTTAGTTGTGTCAAAGTGTTCTTTGCCAATTCTTACACATCACACTGTACTTAGTGCATTACTTTTGTATCAATCTGTACATAAAAAAATATTTCCCAAATTTTTTATTGTATTAAACTAGTGAATCGTAACACGTGATATACATTACTTAAAAACATTATTTATGGCCTAGATTGTACCCAAAAAAATAATTTAAATCAAAACAGATTTGCCACATTTAATAAAGCAGAAAAAAATTGAATTTGGCATTACTTATGTAGCACTCCGTACACATAATATTGTTAAAACAGAATCTTCCACACTCTACTATGTACGTTACTTATGCCTTACACTGTACAACTAGAAAAATCGTAATTTTTATTCAATGTGTTTTTTTTATTCACACTTTACTAAGTACATTACTTATGTCCTACATTGTACTAAAAAATTATTTTGGTTATATCACTTAGAATCACATTCTACTTAGTGCATTACTTTTGTTTCAAGCTGTACTTAAAAAAACAAATTTTTGAACCAAAAACATTTTATGGCTTACACTGTACCTAAAAAAAGATTTTAATCCCATTTAATGAAGTTATTACTTGTGCCTCAGATTGTACTGCGCAACAATACTCCAAAAAAATTATTTTTAGAAATTCTTTAGGTTTTTTTTGTTTCACACTGTACCGAGTACATTACTTATGCCTTACACTGCACTAAATGTTTGCGACATTTTCAAAATACGAAAAAAATTGCGAATACGTGCAATACTTAGGTTTCAAACTGTGCATAGTTCAACACGTGTCATTACTTTTGCATCCCACTGTACTAAAAGAAACCAGTTTTGTGCATAAAATTTCCCACATTTTTATCAAATAAAAGAGGGAAAAAATCAAGTGCATCAGAGTGTATCACCTGTTAGAGAAAGTGGCCTAGAAAAGGGCCAAAACCTTGACCTCCCAAAAATTCTACCTGACTTTCCCTCTTTCTCCAAATAAACAAACACTTTGAAAAGGTCAATATTGACCCTAAAGATCATTTCTTTGTTACAAACCGATAAAAAAAAATTGATAAACAACGAAGCGTGCATTGTTTGTAAATAGAACGATGCAAGTAGAGACATCAATGACCCCAACACCTACGTCTGTCTCTGCACGTATGCAGGTCCAAATTAGGTCAAAAAAATTTTTTTTATTAATTAAAAGAGTGTAGGACACTTACGAAATTTCTGTTGATATTTTTATTTACAACTAGAGTTTTTGTACACTTATTAACAACACTTCTTAACACAGAGAACGCCATGATTGTATTATCAGAGAGCCAATTTGGTACTGGTTTCTGGTTTCCTCAGGTCAAACTACAGGCCGTTTAATCACTAACTCCTCTTTTTTGTTCTGTCTCTGTCCAATGGTACCCTCATCTGACCAATAGGAGAGTGGAAATTCTGTTTAGTACCGATAATAATCAAAGAAATGCATTCAACCAAAATTTATAAATATTTGTTAGACGCCTTATCTGACTGAAATTATTTTCAGTAATTGGTTTATTTTTGAGATAAGGAAGTAAATTGGATGAATTATGACCCGATTTTGATAAATATAAACAAGAAAATTTCAAAAAAAAAAAAAACACGACGAAAAAATACAAGTTCAAGTTCGAATCCGGGTGAGGTCAAAAATTTTTTTTAAGGAAAAATCACCAAAAAAATTTTTTAATGCAAAACTTGTTTTTATAAATAGAAAAAACTGATTTAGTTACAACAGCAACGTCATACAAAGCCTAATATTTAAAAAATAAAACAGAAACCTGTAATTTTAATTATTGGATCACACAAAAGATGGCGCCACTAGTTTTTTACTTAAATTAACCAACAGTTCCCAAAAAATTATAAAAATGTCCCAGTTTTACCTTAATACAGCCCCCCTAGTGTGTATTTAAGCAAAAATTTAATTTTTTTGTGTACATAACCTTAGTTTTAATCCCAGTGAGGTCAAATTTTTTTATAAAGATATTTTAAAGAGTGATTTTTTAACACAAAACTCGTTTTTATAAATATAAAAAAATGAATTAGATAGAACAAAGTCATACAAGGCCTAATATTTAAAAATTGAAATAGAAACCTGTAATTTTAATTTTTAGGTCGCATAAAAGATTGTGTCACCAGTTTTTTTACTTAAATTATCTGACAGTCACAAAAAATTATAAAAAAGTCCCATTTGAACCTTAATACAGCCCCCCTCGTATGTATTTAAGCAAAATTTTCTGTTTTTGTTTACATAACCTCCCTTTTTTAATCTGTCAAATTTGAGGTTATGTCACATATTGAAGCTTTATTTATATTTCCACAAAATAACATTATGTGCCCCCTTTACATGCGTATTAAAAACAGTCTGAGAGCTAAACCCCTTTTCACATATTGGACACACATGTCTCAACTTCTTTTCTATATTTCTTTCATGTTGTTTCAGGTGTTGTTGTATTCTGTAGGCCGTAAACGCCTTATAATTGCACAAATCACACTAAAATCTCCTAAAACCTGAATGTCTTCGTAAATGTGAGTTAAGTAGTGATTTTAATTTGAAAGCTTTGTCACAATTGGCACTCAAACGGCCTGAGATCACTGTGTGCAGTCTTAATGTGTTCAATTAGATGACTTTTCTGTTTATATGACTTTCCACAATCGCTACACAAAAATGGAGTCTCACCTACAACCAGATTCTTAATTTTGTGTTTTCACCTGAGGGTTTCTTTAAATGTATCTGAAGCTGTGACGGCCGACAAAACCGCTTATCACAGACTTTGCAAACTTCAGGACGTCCAGTGTGGAGTCTGGAATGCGTGTTTAACGCACTTTTTTGGCTACAGCCCTACAAAGATTATGTAGGGCAAAAATGCGATTTGGGAGAAATACGACTTTGCCACAGTCTGGACAAATAAAGGGTTTTTCGCCTGTATGTGAGCGTTTGTGTTGCACTAAACTCGTTTTATCTCTGTGGGATTTGGCACAGTAAGAACACTTGTGGGGGCTGTTCTGTCTGTGCAGTTTTAGACTTGAGGCAGTTCTAGGAGAAAATATCAGTGATAATTCAGAGGTAAATTAAGATTATTACTTAAAGTCCTTTGAACATGTAGAACAAACGTGTTTTTCGGGGTTGTTTGCTTCTGATAAGGCAAGATTTCTCTCAAATTCCTTCAGGAGAATTTCATTATTTTTTTTACATTTTTTCTGGAAATTGTGAAACAATTTTTAAAATGATTCACACTGTGAGCAAAGAAAACTGTCAGTTTTTTCATTTATTATCCACTAGAAGAAGAATTTTTGAATTTTAAGTCATGTTTTCCAAAATAATGAAACCTAACCTCAAAATTTGTTAGTGATGTATACATCGCTGTTATGAGATCTTCTTGTGGGATAAATTTCATGTTTTGGTTAAATTCCAAACAAATTCGGCATTTCTTTTTCATTTTAGCTTTTAGGATTAAAAAAACAACTTTTTTAAATATAAAACTACTAATGACGTGACAGACAGTGTTGCCAATCACAGTGCCAACTAAAATTTTTTCTTCGTCAAAATTACTAAAATTCTTAGTGACCCTAAAAATTCTACAAAGGGTGCGCCATCTATTGCTTTCCTTGAAAAATACAAAGATTTTCTTGAAAAGCAAAACACACTTATTAACAAAAATGATTTATTACAAAAATATTTTATATTGAATACAAGTCTGTTTCATATGTAATAACTTGTTTGTAATCAGGACATATTTCTAAACAATTTAAATGCGTACAAAATTGACTGATAGTCTTAATTTGAAATTTTTTAATAAAATAACTTTTAAACACATTTCTGGATAATTCAAGAAGAGACGGTACTTGAGGATCATTGATGTTTTCTTCAGGATTTTTTTTTCTATACATAGAGTATAATTTCGGATGTGCAAAATACCTCATAAGTTCTTTGAGATGATTGGACCGTGTAATTTTGTTATTTTTAAGAAATTCTTCAAGAGTTTGATTAACATTAATTAATAAACGTGGCAAAACAAACTCAAAACAAAAATCTGGTTTCTTTTTAATATTCATATGCAATAATGTTTTAAATAAGTCACAATACCCAAAATATTTGTAAATTAAATTAAGAATGGATTCATCCATTTCTAGTCCATAACTTAACAAATACAAAATAACTTCAGTTATCTTAGATTGATTTTGAATGTGACAAAGTCCGGAATGAATACACAATCTCGTCAAAGGAATAAAAAAATTGATGATTTCGTCTTTTAATCTACTTTCAATTAATACATTTAATTTCTCAATAGATACTATGGTAGTAGGAACATCAAAAGTTATATAAAGAGGTTGTGTAAAGAATGTTTTCAGATATGTAGCAAACTTTGTAAATAATATTCTTAAATTAGTTGCATTTATGAAAAATAAATAACTCAAAAAGTATTTAACATATGATTCATTTGTATCTATTATTTTCAAATGGCGTTTTGATATTTCTTGAAATAAGAATGAGTTTTTTTCAGCAAGTCTCAGTAATATCTCTAAATGAATTTCTAATAATGAAAATTCATCATAACTGTAATAAAACAAAGCGTTTTGTGCTTCATTTGATACTGCCCAAACTACAGAATTTTCAAAAGGCGTGTATCCATTTTTATCTGTAACTGAAGTATCTGCACCAAATTCTAATAACATAAGAATTATTTCAGTGCGTTTAATGTAATCACAACACGTTTCTCTACAAATCATTAGTAGTGGTGTATCATTTCTGTAACCACAGGCATTTACATCAATTCCTTTTTGAATTAGTAAAAGTGAAGCCTTTACATAACCTTTAAGACACGCACGATGTAAAAGTGTATCACCTTTATACATTTTGTCAATACGTGCTCCTTTTTTGATTAATTTACAAGCAAAATATTCTCTCATTACTCCAAGTTGGATAGTAAGCGACATTTCCAAAGCAGTTTTACCACTTCTATTTGTGAATTCTAAAGGATAATCCGGGAGAGATAACAGATAGTTAAATACTTCTTTTCTAAAAAAGTGAATAAAATAATTGTTTAATCACATTAGAGTTTGTTTACTTTTCTTCACAAATCGCAATTTGCAACAAATTCTGACCATTTTTGTCTGTAGTGTTGTACCATTTTGGAGAGTTAAGTAAATCCTTGAGCAGCTTTACTTTATTTCGTTTAACTGCATGGACTAAACGCCTCCTTTTTTTACGAATCTGAAATAATTTTGAGGTTATGTTGCAGCTTATATTTTAACATTTTTAATTACCGACTTTCTGGTGAGCGGCATTATTAACCACAAATAAGGATTAAACAAGTTCTAATTTGTCTTGTTTTTTCCAATTTTCACGTTCAAAAATCAACAAAAACAATTTTATTACTTTTTGTTTAAAAATGAAAACAAAACAATAAGTGACAAATGCGAAAGCAGCGTTGCCAACATGTCAGACATTTTCCCCTAAATCCGAAGGAAAATTCAGATTTTCAAATGAAATTCCGTTAATTTTGGAATTTCAGTCGCATTTTTAAAAATATCTTTTTCCAAATAGCCTGAGTGAGAAACTTTATCAATTTTACATGCTTGAATAATTTTTTTTAGTATCTCTATTGCCAACCTAATGAGTATTTGATGTTACTGTTATATAAGACGCCACCTGCCGCTGTTTGTTGCAGTTACAAAATTAGGCACCAAATTTGAATTAGTCTCGCATTTCAAATAAAAGATCGTAAAATACTCAAATTTTGAAGACTTTTTCAATTAGATTTTATAAAGTACTAAATTTATATATTTTGTACTTATTTTGAAAGCTGGAGACGTAATTTTACTAATTTTAATAGCTGAAAAATGTAAAATTTACTTTCTAAATTCAAATACTGCTGTAAATGATTGAGTTTGTTGGCAAACCTGCCAATAAAAGCCTTTTTTATTTTATTCTGTGTCAAAAAATTATCTAAATACTTATAAATATTTAATCTGTGTTGAAAAAAGACTGACTTTTGAACTTCCTTACAATATTGAAAGCGTTAGAAATTTATTTAATACCAAAATTACTAACTCAACAGACAACAAAATCAGCGAATGTTGTAGTTATCGTCATCTGGTAGAAAGCAATTCTACGTTGTTTTTAACAAGATGGCGTCGAGGTTCGTTGAGATGTGACTGTATAAGAGTCCAAATGAAGAGTAATAATGTATTTATTAGGCAAAATAGGCAGAGCAAAAACATATCTATCAAAAATTAAGTACATGTGAGATACTGTTGTGTCATTTTCTGATTAGTTTATTGTAAAGATATGATAAAACCTTCCCAAATCGTGTCAGTAAGCAAAGCTGGAATATATTTTCAAATAATAAATTACATAAACATTCAAGAAAATAATTTACAAAGAATTTAAAATTAAAAACTGTTATGTAAATAAAAAATATTTTTTAATTCTAAATTTTTTTATATAAAGCATTAAATTAAACCTGAGATCGAAATGTAACTGAATCAAAGCAAACCGTGGAAGTGGGTATTAACATTAGACACATCATTACAGTTACGCTTGCACAACCTGCTCTGATTCAGTTACATTTCGATTTCACCTTATTTAGATGATACGAGAGTCCGAAAATAGTTTATATTGAATACAATTTTGTTTCATATGTAATAATTTGTTTGTTATCAGGACTTATCTTTAAACAATTTAAAATCGTGTAAAATTGACTGGAAGTTTTAATTTGAAATTTATCAACAAAATAACTCCTAAACACATTTCTCGATAATTCAAGAAGAGATGGTATTTTAGGAGCATTGATACTTCCTTCAGGAACTGCTTGTCTATACATAAAGTGTAATTTAGGATGAACAAAATAACTCATGAGTTCTTTGAGTTGATCAGAAGATAAATTTTCGTTATTTTTAAGAAAGTCTTCAAGAGTTTGATTAACATTAATTAATAAACTTGGTAAAACACAATTAGAGCAAGAGTAGGTTTTGTTTTTAATATCCATATGTAATAGGATTTTAAATAAGTCACAATAACCAAAATTTTCATAAATTAAATGAAGAATAAATTCACTTATTTCTATTCCATAACTTAACAAATAACAAAGGTATTCAGTTACTTTTGATTTATTTTGAATATAACAAATCTTGCGAAGAAGACATGAGCAGATCAAAGGAATAATAATATTTATGATTTCGTCTTTTACACTACTTTCAATTAATATATTTAATTTTTCAATAGATAATAAGGCAATAGGAATATCAACATTTAATTGAAGAGGTTGTGTAAAGAAAGTTTTGAAAGATTTATCAAATTTTGTAAATAATATTTTTAAATTTGTTGCATTTATAAAAAATAAATTTTTCAAACAAAACTTAATATTTGATTCATTTGTGTCTATTATTTCCAACTGGCGTTTTGTTATTTCATAAAATAAAGGCGAATTTTTTGCAGCAAGTTTAAGTAATATTTCTAAATGAATTTCTTCTAATAATGAAAATTCATCATAAGTGTAATAAAACAAAGCATTTTGTACATCATTTGGTATTCCACGATCTACAGAAATATCAAAAGGAGTATATCCAACGTCATCTCTAACTAAAGTATCTGCACCAAATTCTAATAACATAAGAATTATTTCAGTACGTTTCATAAAATCACAACGCCTATCTCTACAAATCCTTTGTAATGGTGTATGACCATTGGAACCACAGACATTTACATCAATTCCTTTTTCAATAAGTAACATTGAAGCATTTACAAAACCTCCATGACAAGCACTATGTAATAATGTATCACCTGGATATGTAATAGCGCCACTAGAAATTTTATTAATGCATGCCCCCTTTTTAATTAATTCACAAGCAAAATATTCGCCCTCTTCCGTCCAAGGGTAATCAAGTACTAACTGTAAAGCAGTTCTACCATCTTTATTTTCGAATTCTAAAGGATAATCTGGGAGAGATAACAAATAGTCAAAAACTTCTTTCCTAAAAAATTGAATAAACAAAGTTGATATTTAATTGAATTTAAGTTTTTTTTACCTGTTGTTAACAATTGCACTTTGTAATAAATTGTAACCCTCCTTGTCTGTAATGTTGTACCATTTTGGAGAGTCAAGTAAATCCTTGAACTGATCTACATTATTTTGTAAAACTGCATCAATTAAACGACTTTCTTTTTCACAAATCTGAAATAATTGGTAGGTTATGTTTTACTTTTGCTTTTATTGATTGTTTTACCAAATCTTCTGAGGAAGCCATTATTAACCACAAACAAGGATTAAACAAGTTTCGTACTAATTTGTCTTTTATATTGAATTGATTTGTGTTATTTTTACTTTATATGCAACCAGCAAAACAGTTCAGTGATTCTGTAACAAACTACAAATTTTGGAAAGTTTTCTGAAACAGTTAAAGATTTAGAGGTTGGTAAGATCGGCAAAATGCAATAAAAATTTGAAATTGTGAGATTCCTGGGAAGAGAGATTTTAGGAAAGCACATTTTCTTGTGAAGCAGCAAACACTTATTAATAAGAATGATTTATTACAAAAATATTTTTTAATGAATACAATTCTGTTTCATATGTAATAATTTGTTTGTAAACAGAACTTATTTCTAAACAATTTAAATGCGTACAAAATTGACTGATAGTCTTAATTTGAAATTTATTAATAAAATAACTTTTAAACACATTTCTGGATAATTCAAGAAGAGACGGTACTTGAGGATCATTGATATTTTCTTCAGGATTTTTTTCTCTATACAAAGAGTATAATTTAGGATGAGCAAAATATTTCATAAGTTCTTGGAGATGATTAGACCGTGTATTTTGATTATTTTTAAGAAAATCTTCAAGAGTTTGATTTACATTAAATAATAAACGTGGCAAAACATGATGAAAACTTAAATCGGGTTTCTTTTTAATATCCATATGTAATAGGATTTTAAATAAGTCACAATACCCAAAATTTTCATAAATTAAATGAAGAATGTATTCATCTATTTCTAATCCATAACTTAACAAATAACAAAAGACTTCAGTTATCTTAAATTTATTTTGAATGTGCCAACATCTGGGATAAATACACCTGTCCATTGAAGGAATAAAAAAATTAATGATTTCGTTTTTTAATCTACTTTCAATTATAATATTTAGTTTCTCAAGAGATAATATAGATGTAGGAACATCAAAATGTATATGAAGAGATTGTGTAAAGAAAGTTTTGAGAGATGTAGCAAACTTTGTAAATAATATTCTTAAATTAGTCGCATTTATAAAAAATAAATAGCTCAAAAAGTATTTAACATATGATTCATTTGTATCTATTATTTTCAAATGGCGTTTTGATATTTCTTGAAATAAGAATGAGTTTTTTTCAGCAAGTCTCAGTAATATCTCTAAATGAATTTCTAATAATGAAAATTCATCATAACTGTAATAAAACAAAGCGTTTTGTGCTTCATTTGATACTGCCCAAACTACAGAATTTTCAAAAGGCGTGTATCCATTTTTATCTGTAACTGAAGTATCTGCACCAAATTCTAATAACATAAGAATTATTTCAGTGCGTTTAATGTAATCACAACACGTTAGACTACAAATCTTTTGTAGTGGTGTATGACCATTGGAATTACGCACATTTACATCAATTCCTTTTTCAATTAGTAACATTGAAGCCTTTACAAAACCTCGAAGACAAGCAAAATGTAAAAGTGTATAACCTTTATAAATTCTGTTAATACGTGCTCCTTTTTTGATTAATTTACAAGCAAAATATTCTCCCATTATCCTAAGTTTACTAGTAAGCGATATCTGCAAAGCAGTAAAACCACCTGCAGCTTTGAATTCTAAAGGATAACGTGGGAGAGATAACAAATAATCAAATACTTCTTTTCTACAAGAATCGGATAAAGTAGATACTTAATCAAATTAGAGTTTCTCTACCTTTTTTCAACAATCGAAATTTGTAACAAATTGTAATAACGGATGTCTGTAGTATTGTACCATTTTGGAGAGTTAAGTAAATCCTTGAGCAGCTCTACATTATTTTGTTTAACTGCATCAACTAATAGCTATTTACATTCGTATGTGATAGGCTTAATTTTACAGGCGACAGCTTTGTTTCAGGCCCGAGCTGAAAGCGAGGGCCTGATTAGTTGGAGCCTGTAAAATTAACTAACGCATAAGATTTGTATAATATTTTTTGTCCGAAAGAGTCAAATTATCTTTTTTTGCGCCATATCAAAAGTTAGGTTAGGTACAAATAAATTCTAAAAACCAATAAAACGTACCCAAATGCGGCTTAAATACTCTGTCATTGCTTGCATAATTTTCTTTAAAACATGTTCAAAGGTCTTTCCAGTACTTTTATTCACACTTTTAATTCTAAATTGATAATTACCATAAGAGATTCATAATAATGACCATAGAAAAGAATAATTATAGAATAATGACATTTATTAAGTAGACACGAACACACGTTTTGAATAGATGGCGCTGTAGCGGTTTATTCTATATAAAATTGCAAATTATTTTTAAAATTATTTTAAATACATACGTTTTATTTTTTTAAGTTTATTAACTGTAACTTTTTCCAAAATATACTTTTATTCCTATAATTTTGTATTGTTAGTAATTAAATAAAACTCTTGCACTACGCGTTGTCTATGGACCTGTGACGTTTCAGCGATTTTTTCAATTCACCATTTTTCTATTAAATATAGCTTTATTTGTGGTAATATTTTAGGTACGTACACTTTGATACATAAACTTTATTACTGTAAGGTTAGTTTTTTCCTCAAGCATCTCCTGTGGTAGTTCTAACCGTACAATGTGAGACCCGGTGTTTTTCTCATTTTTACCGCACAGTTTCCAAAAGGCCGACTTACTATTGGTAGATGCACAACTATGATAGCCTACTTTACAATACGGGAGGACAAAAAAGACTTTTCTTTTCAAAAAACTGAAATAATTTTTAGGTTATGTTTCAGCTTATATTTTAACATTTTTATTTACCGAATATCTTGAACGCGGCATTATTAACCACAAATAAGGATTAAACAAGTTCTAATTCGTCTTGTTTTTCCAATTTTCACTTTCAACAATAAACAAAAACAATTTTGCTACTTTTTGTTGTTTAAAAATGACAACAAAAAATGACTAATGCAGAAGCAGCGTTGCCAACACGTCAGAGACATTTTCCCCTAAACCCGAAAAAAATTAAGATTATGCAATAAAATTCCGTTAATTTTGGAATTTCAGTCACATTTTTAAAAATATCTTCTTCCAAATAGCCTCAGTGAAAAAATTTATCAATTTCACGTGTTTGAATTAATTTTTTTTAGTATCTCTATTGCCAACCTAAGGAGTATTTGTTGTTACTGTTATGGAAGATGCCACCTGCCGTCCTTTGTTACAAAATTTGAAAATTTGAATTAGTCTACCATTTGAAATAAAATGTCGTAAAATAGTCATAAATTTTCACGATTTTTTCCATTAAATTTAATAAAATAATAAATTTATGTATTCCGTACTTATTTTTAAATCAGAAGACGTAATTTTACTAATTTCAAAAGCTGAAAAATGAAAAATTTGCTCTCTAAATTCAGATTTAAGCAAAATGACTGAAAGTCATAGTTGTCATCTAGTAGAAAGCAGTTTTACGTTGTTCTTGACAAGATGGCGGCAAAGTTTGACTGCATAAAAACAGTCCAAGTTGAGAGAGTATAATAATTTATCTATTTGTTTCTTGCAGAAAAGGAATAACATAAGCAAAACAAAATAGACACAACAAAAACATATACCGCCGAGTATACCGCAATTCAAAATAAGTATTAAGTCATTAATTTTCAAATTAAAAGAGAGATCACCAATTTTTGCAAAATCATGAACTTGTACAAGCATAAATAAAATTTAAACACACACAATCAAAAAAATATTTACTAAGAACTCATTTTTGTGGAATTTTCTTCTGCCACAACTGATAGGTGGCGAATCCCCTCCTTCAGCTTCTTTCGGACCCACCTTCAATCCAGATTTCCAGCGATGTCCTTGGAAACTACCCTCCCCAACCCCAATAAAACGAAAGGAATTACTTTTATTATTTATTTATTTTTTTAAACAGTAGAGAAGGATAAATAAAACACAAATACATAAATAATAATTGTAGACCTTTGTGTTTATTTTTTGTTTGAACCGCAAATACGCAAATAAAACTACAAAGTGAGCATTTTGAAAAATAATTTAAACATTTTCAGTTTAGCTTTCATAAAACTGTTACTGATTATGATAAAATTGATTTTTAAAATTTGGTTGGATAATAAAAAAAAATTAAACAGCAACAAAATTAACACTCAAATTGTTGTCAAAAGAATCTCTACAGTGTTGCCAACAAAGTTTTTTGGCATTATTCAACCAGGAAAATTATCGAATTTTAAATGAAAATATTTTTTTAGAAAACTTTCTGCAAGTGTCCTTATTTTTAGTGTTTGAAGTTTAATTTTCTCTGAAATACTTGTAGTAAATTTAGAAAAAAATCAAAAAATTGTTGATCTCCCTTTTTTTATTTAATTAATACATTTTAAAACCAGCGATATATTTTAGTCCAATTAGATAAAAATGTATTTTGGAAAATAATAGAAAAATCTGACCTTTACAGCTGGTGTTGTTGGTGTAGATGCCTACATGCTCTCTGGTCTGGGTCTGGAACTCTGGACTAAGTAGATTTCTAAACAGCACCTGAAAACTGAAAAAAATAATTAACAAAAATATAAATAAACAATGACTGAAATGCATAGGTTGTTAGCAAATGCTTTTACTTGATTAATTCATGAATTTGCTGAAAGGAAATAATTAGTTACTAAAAGCTTTTGCTACTCTTTATATATGTCATCTAATAAATTTAAAAAAATCAAATACATTTTAAAAACTTAACACGAAAATTAAAAAAAAGGAGATAAACTATTTTTTTAACAAAATAATATTACAATACTCAAGTCCTAATTAAAATTATTTCTTTTACCACACAAATCCCTTCTTCTGCTTCTTTCGGACCTACCTTTAATCCTGAAATTGGTGCTTCTTCTTCTGCCCTATGTGGCGAATCCCCTCTGCTTCTTTCGGACTTACCTTTATCCAGATATCCAGCGATGTCCCTGAAATCCCCCCGCCCCTCCCCAATAAAACAAAAGGAATTTACTTTAATCGTTTATTTTTTTTTAAACATGGTAAATTACAAATAAAAAACTAGTAAAATTGTTTATCTCTTTGCTATTTTGGTAATTTAAGAAAATAAAATTTCTAGAATTGTTTTAAATATTTATACGCAAAAATAATTTAAACAATACCGTTATATTCCGTTTAATTAATAATAAATAAAGGTACTTAGCTTTGTTGGAGGGCTGAGATGTTTCCCATTCTCGAGTTGGGGCACGACTGTCTGAAACACAAAGACAAAGCGATAAATTGACGAAAAAAAAAACCAACAAAAAAAGCGTTACGTACTCAGTAACATCAGAGCATTTTTGTGTATTTAATAAATGAATCATAGTATTATATAAATTATGTAAATCACTACAAAAATGCGCTTAAATGTTTAAACAAAATCGTTTCAAGCTTTTGTTAAAAAAAAATACAAAAATGAGGGGGTACGTCAAATCAACTCACCTCAAGTAATTACACATTTTCTCACACTAAAACACAGCACTGAATACGCGCCACAATTCAATTTATTTAAACAAATTAGACCGATTTTTACACGTCTTTAACGGACAATTGCTTGATGAAAACTGATAAATGAACAAAGAACGTCCGTGAAAATTTTATGTAATCACAAAAAACTTAAAGAAAAAACTGCTTACAATCTGTGTGACTAAAAATGAAACCGCCAGGACCGTATTAAAACTCTTAATCACCCCCAAAATTCAAGATACGACAATTTACATCCCCAAATAATTTACTCAGATTTGAATTACATTATCAAACTTTTTTTGATCTCATTATTTTCCTTATTAGTCCAGTTGGTAATTTTAGGTTTTGTTTTCCGAAAATGTTTTGTAAAGATGGATTTTTTCATATAATTTTAATTCGATGTTTTAATAATTATTAAAAGTTCTGATCGATCTCGTGATCAAAAATGACGAAGAGTTTTCACAAACGTGCTGTTTTTGATAATAATTTAATAATACATCGATATTAAAAAGATTCAAAAATCATAAAGACTCGATACAGAGTATAAAACAGAGAATTTTTTTAATTAAGTTATTTGGAGCATCAATTTTTTTTTAACAATAGAAAGAAAGATATCTGTTAAATCGGATTATAACAGTCTGAGAGAGGTTTATATATTATTTTAATATTTAATAAAGCCAATAAAGGAGAGGAGAAAAATGTTTTTTTGTTTAAATTAAGACAGTTGGGAGTAATGAATAAAGACAGTCTGACAATGAGGAATTTTCCGTATTATTTATCAGGGAATAACAGTTATTTATATTATTATTATATAACATATTTAAAGTGTGTATAAAATAAACAAATTTTATATGGTTACAGCATGAAACTGGAAGAAAGTATTAACAGCAGAATCGAGTATATTTCTATTTAAATGAATTTATTAAATACGTTTAAAATGACACGACAAAATTATCTAAAAAATAAAAAAGCAAAACATTAGTTTTATTATAATTCTCTCTCTGAATCTTGAAGTGACCCTATGTTACTGTTATGTAAGATGCCATCTACCGCCCTTTGTTGTATTTACAAACTTAGGCCTCAAATTTGAATTGGTCTAGCATTTCAAATAAAAGGTCGTAAAATACTCATAAATTTTCACGATCTTTTCCATTAAATATCACAAAATAATATATTTATGTATTTTGTACTTATTTTGAAATCTGGAGACGTAATTTTACTAATTTAAAAAGTTGAAAAATCAAAAACCCACTCTCTAAATTCAAATTTAAGCAAAATGACCAAAAGTCGTAGTTGTTATTTGGTAGAAAGCAGTTTTACGTTGTTTTTGACAAGATGGCGACGAAGTTCGTTGAAATGTGACTGCATAAGAGTAAAATAATTTATCTATGGCTGCTTTGATAATTGCATATACTGAATATTTGAGTGAAGTAAAGTGACATATTATTTCACTAGTGAAGTAATAAAATAAAAATCCACTCTTTAAAATAATTCGTTTTAATTTCAAACTCAATCTTAATTATATACTATTATTGTTATAAATATTAATAACACAATTTTAACATCTATTTATAGTAGAACAAACCATTTCTGATACATTTTTTTCGGTAACAGCTGTCGATGCAGTAGTTCTAACTGTTATAGTATGTGAGATTCTACTACGTCATTTTCTGATTAGTTTGCTGTAAGGACATGATAAAATCTTCCTAAATTTTACATTTAAATGTGGAAGTACTCTGTCAGAAATGTTTATTAAAGTCTGTGAAAGCGATAATGAATAAAAAAAATTCTCAATTCAAATTTTTTTTATACAAAGCATTAAATATATTTAAATTAACTTTCAAATTTTTTCAGACTTGAAGCTTAATTGACTAGATGGCCGAACAGTCAGGTCAGGTCAGGTTTTTTTTACAAAACATTTATTTCAAAAAAAAAATATTATTACAAAAATATAAAAATAGTTTATATTGAATACAATTTTGTTTCATATGTAAGAATTTTTTTGTAATCAGGACTTATTTCTAAACAGTTTAAGAGTGTATAGAATTTTCGGGAGGTCTTGATTTGGAATTTATTAATAAAATAACTTCTAAACACATTTCTAGATAATTCAAGAAGAGACGGTATTTGAGGAAGTTTGTTGCTGTTTTTAGAAATTAATTTTCTATATATAGATCGTAATTTAGGGTGAACAAAATAACTTGTAAGTTCTCGCAGTCCATTGAAATGTATATTCATACTTTTAAAAACGTCTTCAAGATTTTCAGTAATATTAATTAATAATTTTGGCAAAATATAAGAAGAATAAGAAAAGTTTTTCTTTCTAATATCCATATGTAGTAGGATTTTAAATAAGTCACAATACCCAAATTTTTTATAAATTAAATAAAGTTTTTCTTCATGTATTTCTAATCCATAACTTAACAAAAAACAAATGTATTCAGTTAACTCAGATTTATCTTTACTATAATTAATTTTTCCAGGAAGAAACGTGCAAATAAATGGAATATAAATGTTTATAAATTCGTATTTTAAACTACTTTCAATTAATATATTCAATTTCTCAATAGACAACTCGGCAATTTGATTATGAAAATCTACTTCAGACAGTTGTGCAAAGAGAATTTTAAAAGATGTATCAAACTTTGTAATTAATAATCTTAAATTAGTTGGACTTATTAAACATAAATTTTTAAAACAGCATTTTACATTATTTGATTCATTTGTTTCTACTATTATTTCAAATTTCTGTTTTGTTATTTCGTAAAATAAAGGTGAGTTTCTTTCAGCAAGTATTAATAATATGTCTAAATGAATTTGTAATAATGAAAATTTATCAAAAGTGTAATAAAACAAAGCCTCTTGTACTTCATTTGAGTGATCATACTTTACAGAATTTTCAAAAGGAGTATATCCATCGTAATCTCTAATTGAAGGATCTGCACCAAACTCCAATAACATAAAAATAACTTCATCTAATTCTAAATCACAATCATAATAATTACAAATCATTTGTAGTGGTGTATGACCATTGGAATTACGCACATTTACATCAATTCCTTTTTCAATTAATAACATTGAAGTCTTTACAAAACCTCCTTCACAAGCATAATGTAAAAGTGTACAACATTTACAACAAATTTTCTCTATGCATGCCCCCTTTTTAATTAATTCACAAGCAAAATATTCGTTATCTCTCATCGAATAGACGGCCAACTCCAAAGTGGTTGTACCCTCTTTATTTTCGAATTCTAAAGGATAATCTGGGAGAGATAACAAATAGTCAAAAACTTCTTTCCTAAAAAATTGAATAAACAAAGTAGATATTTAATTAAATTTGTTTTTTTACTTGTTGTTAACAATTGCACTTTGTAATAAATTGAAACCCTCCTTGTCTGTAATGTTGTACCATTTTGGAGAATCAAGTAAATCCTTGAGGAGTTCTACATTATTTTGTCTAACTGCATTCTTTAAACGTTTTTTTCTCTTATACTAAAATAATTTTGAGGTTATATTTTGTAATTGATTTAGTTTTAATTACCAAACGACGATCTAAATATGATGATCCCATTGTCTCTGATCCCATTATTTAACCGAAATGTGAACAAAACAAGTTTCTTTTTAATGTTTTTTTCCCAATTTTCACCTCTAAAATTCGACAAAAAAAATAAACAAGTCTACCGCGCCATATTTACAGCGCAGTCCAGTGTTGCCAGACTAATAAAAATTTTATCCTGCTATGCGCATACGAAAATCCCGTTTTTATGTAAAAAATTTCGCCGATTTTCAAATTTCTTGCTTTATACACAAAAATAACTAAAAAAAGTAATGTCTTTTAAACATTTTTTTTTAAATGCAGCCTATTGGAGAAAATATCCCGTTTGTTCTTAAAATATGGCGTAAAATTGGGATAATCTCGGTCATCTGGCAACATTGCAGCGCGCGATATCTAGAAAGTTTAGCCAACCTATAATATTTTGTCAATTTAACAAAATGTCCCTAAAATTTGTGATTGTTGTCTAAAATACGCGAGTGATTTAAGGGTTGCATACATGAGAATTTTTTTACTTTTTTAGCGAACGATTTTTAAATTATTATTCAAAGTCTATTCAAAAATAGAGGATAATTTTTTTATGTTCCCTCCCGAAACTTTAAGAATAGGCAACACATTATACTTTGAAAAATTTATTTTCAAAATTAAGGCCTTTAGAGTTGTGAATTAATGTCAATATTGTTGATAATACCTATAACAGTGCTTCCAAAGTCAATTTATTTGGATCATTTGTTGCCACATTATTTAATTAATTAACAAACTTTTCGTTTGTATAACGTGTTGCCTATTTTTAGAGTTTCGGGAGGAAACAGATAAAAAAATCACCTGTATAGTCAAAACTAATTTTTTTCAATTATTTTATTTAAATTAATAATTATTAAAATAAAAACGAAGGATAATTTAAAATTGTGTTTCAGTTGTTTTTGACATATTTCTTTTGAAGATTTTGCAAAATTTGAAAAATAAATTCCAAAAGTGGCTTTGTAAGATTTGGGGTAAAATTATGTAAGAGAAATTCTTGGATACGTTGACTCGTGATTGACGTTTCTGCCAACATTGTAATACTTAAAAGAAAAAAAATACTGATTGAAAGTTTAAAACTTATAAATACTACTTAATGTAAATAAATATTGAGGTGTTAAGTCTTTTCAACTTAGAACAGCTGTTAAAACACATAAATAGACACACATTTTTGACAGATAAATTTTAAAAGAGTTGTTAAATAATCGGAAGTGGTTGGCACGCGTGGTTTCTGTTAATTCTAACTTTAGAAAATATATTATATCTACATAAAGGATAAATTAAAAAAAATCGATGTGAAACGATACTCAAAATCTTAGATAAAAAATTATAAATTAAAACAGAGATCAACAATTTTAAGAAATTTATAAACTGTACATAATGTTTTAATTGAAAAGCATCTTCTTCTGCCACAACTGTTGGGTAGCGAATCTCCTTCTTCTGCTTCTTTCGAACCTACCTTTAATCCTGAAATTGGTGCATCTTCTTCTGCCTTATATGGCGAGTCCTCTCTGCTTCTTGCGGACTTACTTTTAATCCAGATTTCCAGCGATGTCTACTGTTTTGTTCTATATTTCATTTAATAATTATTAATAAATAAAAGTACGCAGCTTTGAGCCGATGCGATGCGTCCTGTTCGAGAGCTGGCACACGACTAATTACAAACAAAGAGGAATATCGTTAAATTTACAAAAGACAACAAAAAATGTTTATTATATCACCGAATGTCGAAGCGGCTTAGTGTTTTTGAGTAATAAATTATCGTATTATGTAAGTATTTAGTTCAAATAATAAATTTAAAATGTATTTAAAAATTTAGGTACATAAACAAGATGTTTTGAGTTTTGTTTTTATTTTATATCTAATAACGACAATAGCGCCAAATAGACAATAATTAATTTTATTCAAACAAATAAAACTAAACATTGTTTAAACAGCTACGTTATTAATAATTAAAAGGTGAGGTCATAAATCGCTTATCAACATTTTACGAAATCACAAAAAAAAGTCTTACATTTTCTAAAATCTCAGTTTATATATAGGATGTTCCAATTTTATTTTTATTGCAATTCTCAGTTTATATACAGAATGTACCAATTTTATTTACACAGATTTTTGCCCAAGTGTTACAAAGCCACCTCTGGAATTTATTTATCAAACTCTCCAAAATTTTGAGGAGAAATATGTCAAAAACAAGTCAAACACTGAAACACAATTTTAAATTTTCCCGCGTTTTTAATTTTAAATTTGTGAATTTACATAAAACAATAGAAAAAAATTAGTTTTGACTACATTTTTAAATAAACTTCAAAGTGCACTTTATGCCACTTTAAATAATAATTTAAATATCATTCTTAAATAAGTGAAAAAAATAACCTCGGACAACTTACAATCCCTCGGGCCTAACGGCCCTCTAGATTGTAAACCCGTTGCCCTCTGTAATTAACACCCTCATAATTCCCTTGATATCTAAATAACTATTCTAATAAATCATTCTTTTTAATAAGTGTTTTGATTTTCAAGATTTGTTCCTATCAATTGTCGAATAATAAGTTTTTAAAAAGTTTCTTTTTCCTACCTACTTAAAAAAAAGCGGTGATCCTAATTTCATTTACACCCGATATATAATAGACAATAATTAATAAAGTTTGTCTATATTTGTGAGAATTCTATAGTTTTCAGTTACAAACTAGTTTAAGAGAGTTTCAATACAGGTATAGTTGTAAAGATAACTGAACCCTATTGTTACCAAAGCGACCAGCTGGTCCATCAATGAAACCTTAAAGGAAACAAACAAACAGAACCACGCGCCGGACTTTCACAATTAAAATTCAGTGGCATTACACCATAAAACTTTTCGAAAAATGGACAGACTATAGTAGGAAGATTTGTGAGTCTTGCAACCCAATTCTTGACTTTGTGCCAGGCAGTTTGGTACCCATAATTTGGCAAAAAATTAATTGAGATTTTTTTATAAATAATGAAAGGATTCGGTCTAGTGGTGTTCATAATGTTACGAAAATAATTTAAAAAAATTGTCTAGAATATCAAGATTTATTTAAAACAGTTGAAAAAAAATTTGTTTTAACATTATTAAATAGACATAATGCTATCCTTTATATAATAAATTCTCAAAAATATTTGTCATAAAAAGCACCAAGAACGTTGTCCTGAGGCTGCTGTATGACGTCATTTGTAAAAGCTGAATTGACAGGTATTGCAAATATTTCAGAAATTTGCAAAAACGCCAAAACAATAGACTATCGCCATAAACTCAAAATTGCGCGCTAAATTCAAATAAAGCTGGTCGAAAGTCGCGATCATCATCTAGTAGAAAGGGACCTTACGTTGAGTTTGACAAAATGGCGGTAAAGTTCTTTGAGATGTGACTGCATAAAGGAGAGTTCAATAAAACTACAATGTAGAAGAAAATATTTTTTTCTTGCAGTAAATTCTAAAAAAAAATGAAATTAAAAAGTTAAAAATAACACAAACAAAAGAAAATTTTATATTATAAAAACAACAAAACAATTGTTAAATAGACATATAAATAAGCAATGAAGTAGATGTAACATTCTGTTGTGTCATTTTATAAACAATTATGATTTGATTGTAACATCTCATTGATAAATACAAATCTTGAAAAGCAAAACATTTATTAAAAACAATGATTTATTACAAAACTAAATATGAAAATAACAATAAAAAAATGAGTAATGTGAAAACAGTGTTGCCAACAGCTAACTAAAATTTAAGCAAAATATCAAAATGTCGTATTCGTCATCTGGTAGAAAGCAGTCCTACGTTGTTTTTGACAAGATGGCGACAAAGTTTGTTGAGATGTAACTGCATAAAGATTTAAATTAAGAGAATATAACGAAAATGTAAAAAGAAACATTTATTTTATTCTTGCAATAAATAAAACAGTTAATAATACAAGAAAAACAATATAAACATCAAACAAGAGAAAAAACAACAAAACAGCAGAGCAAAAACATAGATATCAACAATTAAGTACTTGACAGGACCTTCCTAACAAAAATATAAAAATAGTTTATGGTGAATACAATTTTGTTTCATAAGAAATTATTTTTTTATATACAGAACCTATTTCTAAACAATTTAAAAGCGTATAAAATTGGCTGGAACTGTTAATTTTGAATTTTTTAATAAAATACCTTCTAAATATATTTCTAGATAATTCAACAAGAGAAGGTACTTCAGGAATATTAATGTTTTTTTCAGGATTTTGTTCTCTGTAATAACAAAGTAATTTAGGGTGAGCAAAATAACTCATCAGTTCTTGCAATGCATTGGACTGTATAAAATTTCTATTTTTAAGAACGTCTTCAAGATTTTCAGTAGCATTAATTAATAAGTTTGGTAAAATACTAAAAAAGTAAAAAAAAGATTTTTTTGTGAAATCCATATGTAATAAAATTTTAAATGATTCACAATATCCAAATTTTTTATAAATTAAATAAAGACATTCTTCTTCTATTTTCATTCCATAACTTAACAAAAAACAAATGTATTCAGTTAGCTCAGATTCATCTTGACTATAATCAATTTTTATAGGAAGAAACGAGAATATATAAGGTAAAAGAACATTTACAATTTCGTCTTTTAAGCCACTTTCAATTAAGATATTTAATTTCTCAATAGACAACCAGCCAATTTTAACTTCAAATGTATTTCCAATAAACTGTGTAAAAAAATTTTTAAAAGATGTTTCATACTTTGTAATTATTGTTTTTAAATTAGTTAAATCTATATACTTTAAATCATCAAAAAAGGAATTAACTGTTGATTCATTTGTTTTTACTATTATTATAAATTTTTGTGTTATTATTTCATGAAATAAAGGTGAATTTCTTGCAGCAAGTTTTAATAATATGTCTAAATGAATTTCTAATAATGAAAATTCATCAAAAGTGTAATAAAATAAAGCCTCTTGTACTTTATTTGATAGATAAATATTTACAGAACCTTCAAAAGGAGTATATCCATCGTAATCTCTAATTGAAGGATCTGCACCAAACTCCAATAACATAAAAATAATTTCAAGATGTTTTGCAGAATTACAATAAGAATAACGAAATTTACAAATGCTTTGTAGTGGTGTCAAATTTTTGTAACCAGACGCATTTACATCAATTCCTTTTTCAATTAGTAGCATTGAAGCCTTTAGAAAACCTCTTTTACAAGCAAGATGTAAAAATGTATCACCACTTGAAGACATTTTATCTATGCATGCTCCTCTTTTAATTAATTCACAAGCAAAATATTCGTCCTTTATCATTAGATTAGGACTAAGCGAAAGTCCCAAAGCAGTTTCTCTAAATATATTTTCAAATTCTGAAGGATAATCTTCGAGAGATAACAAATAGTCAAATACTTCTTTTCTAAAAAAGAGAATAAAGTAAATATTTAATAAAATTAGAGTTTCTTTACTTTTTGTAACGAATCGCAATTTGTAATAAATTACAACCATCATTGTCTGTAGTATTGTACCATTTTGGGGAGTCAAGTAAATCTTTAAGCAGATTTACATTATTTCGCCTAACTGCATCAACCAAACGACTTTTTTTTTCGCGAATCTAAAATAATTGTGAGGTTATGTTTCATGATTAGAATTCGATTTTAATTACCGAGAAAGGATTGAAATCTTCTGAATAATCCATTATTAATTGCAAATGTAGATTAAACAAGCTTTTCTTAATATTTTTCCAAATTTTTCTTTCCAAAAAATTCGTCAAAAACCGTGTTTGTTTTGTTTAAAACATTTGAAAAAATATTTGAAAAATATGAAGCGCTACCTAGCGGCGCTTATTCTAGTTAGACATTTAAGCGTTAAATTTAAATTTTTACAAGTTTGTAAAATAATTTCTTTTTCAAAAATTCAGTTTATTTTCTGAATTACAGTCACTTAAGTTATTAAGACACTTTAGTCCTGAAATATACAGGTGTTTTAATAAGAACGAGCCACTCCAAATATTTCAAAAATTGCAAAAACGCCAAAACACATTATAATAACCCAAACTAGACTATACCTATCGTCATAAACTTAAAAGTGCGCCCTAAATTCAAATAAAAGTGGCCGAAAATAGTGATCGTCATCTAGTAGAAAGCATCCTTACGTTGGGTTTGACAAAATGTTCTTTGAGATGTGACTGTATAAGAGAGAATTTAGAAGGAAACATTTGTCTGTTGCAGTAAATCATAAAAAAACTAAAATAAACAAAACAAAATGTACATTATAGAAAAAACAAAACAAGCATGAAATAACCACATCAAAACACATAAATAAGCAATAAAGTATATTTGCATTCTGTTACCATTTTATGAACAATTATGATTTGGTTGGGACATCTCATTGATAAATACAAATCTTGAAAAGCAAAACATTTATTAAAAATAATGATTTATTACAAAAATATAAAAGTAATTTATGGTGAATACAATTTTATTTCATAAGTAAGGATTTACCTTTAAACAATTTAAAAGCGTATAAAACTGGCAGGTAGTCTTAATTTGAAATTTTTTAATAAAATAACTTTTAAACACATTTCTAGATAATTCAAAAAGAGAAGGTACATTAGGAACGTTAATACTTCCTTCAGGAACTGCTTGTTTATACATAGACTGTAATTCAGGGTGAGCAAAATAATTCACGAGTCGTTTGAGTGTTTGAGTCGATGTGGTAGAAATTTGTGATCGTCATCTAGAAGAAAAGACCTCTACGTTGAGTTTGATAAAATGGCGGCAATGCTATTTGAGATGTGACTAGTTGGAAGAGTACAATAAAACTACAACGTAGAAGGAAACGTTCGTTGCAGTAAATCATAAAAAATGTAAATTAAACAAAACAAAAATGAATCAGTTGAAAATAACACAAACAAAACAAAATTCACATCATAAAAACAACAAAACAATCGTGATATAACCACATCAAAACACATAAATAAGCAATAAAGTACATGTAACATTCTGTTATGTCATTTTACGAAGAATTAGATTTTTACTGCAAAAAGGACTGGATAAAATTTTCCTAAACTGTGTTCACAAACAAAACTCAAATATATTTTCAAATAAACAATTATTTAAACATTCAACAAACATTTAAATGTGGAAGTAACGTATTATAGTATTATTAATAATGTCTGTATTTGCATCCATGGTGTTGGTATAGTTGTGTAATTAGCAGGAACTTAGACTTGGAATTAAATAAAAAACTTGGTTTACCTGGCTAAGCCATTGCTAATTACACAACTATATAATATTATTATAGATCCAACCTCCATGATTAGATTAGAACTGTTTATTGAAATCTGTGAACGCCCAAATAAATAAAAATTACTAAAAAAAATAAAAAAGTTTAATTTTTTTTATATAACGCATTAAATATATTTAAATTTGCTTTCAATATGTATAATTCTTTCGGACTTTGAGTGTGATTTTATAACGCTGACTAGGTACTAAACAGTCAAGCTAGTCAATAGTAGAGAATTTACCAATTAATTTTTTGACTGGGACATCTCATTGATAAATACAAATTTTAAAAAACAAAATATTTATTAAAAAGAATGATTTATTACAAAAATATAAAAATAGTTTATAGTGAATATAATTTTCTTTCATATGTAATAAATTTTTTGTAAACAGGACTTATTTCTAAACGATTTAATAAGGTATAGAATTTTCTAGAAGTCTTGATTTGAAATTTATTAATAAAATAACTCCTAAACACATTTCTAGATAATTCAAGAAGAGAGGGTACTTTAGGAACATTGATGTTTTCTTTATGATATTCTTCTCTATACATAGAGAGTAATTTAGAATGAGCAAAATAACTTATGAGTTCTCGATGTTGATGGAAACTTATATTATTTATACTATTAAAAACGTCTTCAAGATTTTCAGTAATATTAATTAATAATCTTGGCAAAATATAGGAAGAACAAGAATAGTTTTTCTTTTTAATATCCATATGTAATAGGATTTTAAATAAATCACAATACCCAAATTTTTTATAAATTAAACAAAGAATACATTCATCTATTTCTATTCCATAACTTAACAAATAACAAATATATTCAGTTAGCTTATATTTATATAGATGATTAATTTTTTTAGGAAGAAATGAGCATACGTAACGGTTAATAACATTTACGATTTCGTCTTTTAAGCTACTTTCAATTAAAACATTTAATATTTCAATAGACAATCTGCAAATAAATTCAATATAAAAATGAAAATTTACTTCAGAAAACTGTTTAAAGAAAATTTTAAAAGATTTTTCATATTTTGTAATTAATGTTTTTAAATTAGTTAAATTTATACACCCTAACTCATCAAAAAAGGAATTAACTGTTGATTGATTTGTTTCTACTATTATTTCAAATTTCTGTTTTATTATTTCGTAAAATAAAGGTGAGTTTCTTTCAGCAAGTTTTAATAATATGTCTAAATGAATTTCTAATAATGAAAATTTATCAAAAGTGTAATAAAACAATGCCTCTTGCATTTCATTCGGATAACTATATCTTACAGAATCTTCAAAAGGAATATATCCATCGCAATCTCTAATTGAAGGATCTGCACCAAACTCCAATAACATAAAAATAATTTCATTGAGTTTTGTACATTCGGGATGAGAAAAACAATAACCAAATTTACAAACGCTTTGCAGTGGTGTATAATTTTTGTAACCACACGCATTTACATCAATTCCTTTTTCAATTAGTAACATTGAAGTTTTTACAAAATCTCTAATACAAGCAGCATGTAAAAGTGTATCACCTGGATAACTAAAATTGCCCTTAGAAATTTTATCTATGCATGCCCCCTTTTTAATTAATTCACAAGCAAAATATTCTTTCTTTATCTTTGGACTAGGACTAAGCGAAATTTCCAAAGCAGTTCCTTTGTTTGTATTTTCAAATTTTAACGGATAATTTGGAAGAGTTAATAAATAATCAAATACTTCTTTACTAAAATAGAGAATAAAGTAAATATTTAATAAAATTTGAGTTTCTTTACCTTTCTTCAAAAATCGCAATTTGTAACAAATTACAACCCCAATTGTCTGTAGTGTTGTACCATTTTGGAGAATCTAGTAATTCTTTGAGAAGTTCTACATTATTGTGTACAACTGCATCGATTAAACGACTTTTTTTTTCACGAATCTGAAATAATTGTAAATTGTGAGGTTATGTTTCATGTTTAAACATTGATTTTACTTACCAAATGAGGATCTAAACCTTCTGATGACGCCATTTTATTATATGAATCAAACAAATTTTCTTTAAATATAATTTTTTTAAATTATTATCTTCAAAAATCGCTAAAATGCTTTAATTTAAATAAAACACAGAGGTAGAAATATCTAACACGTGGTGTAGCAGCATTTCTAAAAAAATCAAATATAGCGTTGTTCCGCTGCCAACTTAAAATATTTTGATATTTTAACAAAAAGTCCCTAAAATTTGTGTTTGATGTTTAAAATTCGCCAGTGATTTAAGGGTTGCATATAACAAAGAAATCTTGAAAGAGCTAGCATTTCAACAAATTGAAAAAATCATCATTGTTTTCAATATTTAGGTATATAGGATGATTTTTTTATATGCTCCCAACCCACAACCCAACCGAGATATCAAAAATAGGCAACACGTTATACAAACGATAAGCAACTTTGGAAAAACTACAAATGATCCCAATTAACAATAATGTTGACATTAATTCAGAACTCTCTATGCCTTAAATAAAGGATATTGTTAAAGACGTACCTATTTAGGATTGTTTTTAGGGAGGATTGAGTGTGCATTTTTTTACCATTTTACTATAGCCTTTAGAACTCTTCTCTTGGGTATGCTCTTGAACTTTTTTTACATTTTGCTTTTCAAGTAACAATTTAAGAACCGAAGGCGATAATTATTCTAAAAACCACAACCTTCTCGATAAAAGGCGTATTATACAGCCTGCCGCGTGGCGAGCTTACAGTGATTCTCCGCTTGGCGCTGCTTGACGATACACGTGTTCTGCATATATATCTTATCTATGGATATCCATCGTTACAACTGTCAAATTTGAACTAATTCAAATTTTGTATTTAATTTTTTGCATTATATAAGATTTGTTAGTTGTTTTCTTTGTAAGTTCAGTTAGTTATTGTTGGTTTTTTGCTTAGACCGATGGTTCGACTTCGACATAACCTCATTGTTTTAACCTTAGGTTGACAGTTCAACCCAGAGAAGTGCAGTGTATATAGAAATAGTGCAACAGTGCACAGCGCCAATACGGCAGAAAGTGGCGTTTCTCCGGAATCACGATAACAATGGGAATTCATCGAAATTGGCAGGCCGCTATTAACGTCATTTTTTATTATTTTATAAAGAAGGTCGTGTTAAAAACAAATGTTTCTACAAGGCTTGGTATAAACAAATAAAAACTGTTACTTTTGGTTCTTAAATTCTATTAAAAATTTACATTTTTGAAAGACGGAAGCATTGAGGTATAATAAGACTGGAGTGAGAGTAAGCAAGGAAGTACGGTGACAACATATTTGTAGGCAAAACATTAAAAGTGGTGTATTTACCGTGTTAAGGGTGGTGTTTGCATTTAAACAAGTGTTAAAATCGCTAAGATTTGCATATTTCTAAACAATTTTATTTATAAGAAATGTTTTAAACAATTTTAAAAAATATAATTTTAGATAAATTAAATATTAAGTTGTAAAGTATTAGTGTTTTATGCATGCACAATAAAGACCTGGCGCTCATATGTTTACTGAATTAAAATAAAAATTTATTTTCTTGTCTAATTCTTCCTGTATTTTCAAAAATTCAACGTTCTTGCCTACCAGCAAGTGATTTGCTCTCTCACACACATTTAATTTGTGTATTATACTATCTCTTTCTATCTCTTATACGATGTTGTCACCGCAGCTCACTTCGGCAACGTATAGTAGAGGCTCGATCCAGTCTTATTATTAGATCTATGGATAGAAGCGAGAATTATTGTAAATTGCCTCTTCTAATCTAATCTTAGACATTTTTCAAAAAAATTATATAAAAATAGAAAAAATATAAAGTGTCTCAGAATTCTATGTTTTATGTTCGGTTTTTTGTTTATTTGTTTATAAAAAATTATGTCTTTTTTAATGTTTCAAGGTTTATAAGTGCTAATAAGAGTAATAAGCCTTAAAACGTTAATAGAAAAGTAACAAAAACAAAAATAAAAGTGTAAAAAAGTGCCATAAATAGAACTATTGCAAATGTCCCATCTATACTCAGACTTTATTCTACATCCCGTTCAGAATCATACAGTTTTAAACAAACTGTATGAGCCAAAGAGAAACTAATAACAATTATGATTTGATTGGGACATTTCATTGATAAATACAAATCTTGAAAAACAAAATATTTATTAAAAAGAATGATTTATTACAAAAATATACAAATAGTTTATGGTGAATACAATTTTGTTTCATATGTAATAATTTTTTTATAAATAAGATTTATCTTTAAACAATTTAAAAGCGTATAAAATTGGCTGGAAGTCTTAATTTGGAATTTTTTAATAAAATAACTTCTAAACACATTTCTAGATAATTCAAGAAGAGACGGTACTTGAGGAACATTGATGTTTTCTTCTCTATACATAGAGTGTAATTTAGGATGAGAAAAATAATTCATGAGTTTTCGCAGTTCTTGGGAAGGTATATCATCCGTATTTTGAATGATATCTTCGAGATTTTTAGTAATATTAATTAATAATCTTGGTAAAAAATAAGAATAACAATTTTTCTTTTTAATATCCATATGTAATAGGATTTTAAATAATTCACAATACCCAAATTTTTCATAAATTAAACAAAGATTTTCTCCATTTATTTCTATTCCATAACTTAGTAAATAACAAATGTATTCAGTTAACTCAGATTCATTTTGACTATATTTAATTTTCTGATAAAGACCTAAGCGTATCAAAGGAATAAAATTATTTATAATTTCGTCTCTTAAACTACTTTCAATTAATATATTCAACTTCTCAATAGACAACTCGGCAATTTGATTATGAAAATCTACTTCAGAAAGTTGCGCAAAAAGAATTTTAAAAGATTTATCAAACTTTGTAATTAATATTCTTAAATTAGTTGGATTTATAAAACATAAATTTTTCAAACAAGATTTAACACTTGATTGATTTGTTTCTACTATTATTTCAAATTGGCGTTTTGTTATTTCATCTAATAGAGGTAAGTTATTTGCAGCAAGTTTTACTAATACCTGTAAATGAATTTTTAAGAATGAAAATTCATCAAAAGTATAATAAAACAAAGCTTCTTGTATTTCATTTGGATAACTATATCTTACAGAATTTTCAAAAGATATATATCCAGTTCTATCTCTAACTGAAGGATTTGCTCCAAACTCCAATAACATAAAAATAATTTCATCTTGTTTTGAATGAAAATTATTATTAAAAATCCTTTGTAGTGGTGTATAATTATTGTAACCACAGGCATTTACATCAATTTCTTTTTCAATTAGTAAAAGTGAAGCTTTTGCAAAACCTCTTTTACAAGCACTATGTAAAAGTGTATCAGTTCTATCATAAATTTTGTTTATATGTGCCCCCTTTTTAATTAATTCACAAGCAAAATATTCTTTTTCTTCCGTCCAAACGCAATTAAGTGCCAACTCCAAAGCAGTTCTACCGTTTGCATTTTTAAATTCTAAAGGATAATCTGGTAGAGACAACAAATAGTCAAATACTTCTTTTCTAAAAAATAAAACAAAGTAAATATTTAATTAAATTACGAGATTCTTTACCTTTCTTTAACAACCGCAATTTGTAACAAATTGTTACCATTAGTGTCTGTAGTGTTGTGCCATTTTGGAGAGTCAAGTAATTCTTTGAACAGATCAAAATTATTTAATTCCAATGCATGGATTATACGAGTTTGTTTTACCCTAACCTAAAATAATTGTGAGGTTATGTTTCATGGTTGAGTTTTCATTACCAAACGAGAGTTTAATTCTTCTGCAAATCTTCTTAAAGTAAACATATCTTTTTAATGTTTTTCCAAAGTTTTACCAAAATTTCCAAACTTTTTATTAGATAATAATTAAAACCCATAAAACAACCACTCTCAAACCATATGAAAACATGGAACGCCACCTGACGTTATTCATTGTAGTTAGACACAGTGTTGCCAAACTAATAAAAATTTCATCCTGCTATGCGCACACGAAAATCCCGTTTTTATGTAAAAAATTCCGCCGATTTTCAAATTCCTTGCTTACATAAAAACAACTAAAAAAAGTAATTTTTTTTGAATAAAATTTGATTAGAAAAATCTTGCGTATTATAAAAAATATCCCGTTTGATCTTAAATGTCTTGCAAAATCGGGATAATCCCGGTCATCTGGCAACACTGGTTAGACATTAACGCGGTAGATTTAAACTTTTTGTCATAGATTAGTCTTTTTTTAAAATTTTGAAAGTTTTTATATATTAACTACAACATTTAAACTTGATTTAAAAAATATTTTGAAATTATTCATTGTTTGAACATCAAGTCAATTAGAAAAAAGTCATCTGTAACTTCAACTTGTTTATTATTTAAATTAAATAAAAGTATCAACAAAAACTGTATTTAAATTTTGTAGATCCTACTAAAAAAATTAAAAAAATTAATAACACCCCTCAGATTCTTTCTTTGTTTTTTTTTGACGTCCCTAGCCTATTTTCTTCTATTCCTGCTAATGAAGCTCTTTCTGTTCTTAGTAATCCTCTTTTTGATTCACTGTCTTCTGATTTAATTTCTTTAGTTAAGTTGGTTTCAGATCACAATTTTTCTATTTTTAATGATTAGAAACGACATTCAACTAATTTTGAATTCTGGAAAAGTAATTTTACTAATTTTAGAAGCTAAACACGATGTTTCTTATTATTTTCTTAATTAATAATAATAAGATTTATTTTACAAGTTGGAAACTGTAATTGGCTAATTTTAAAAGGCAAAAACAACATTTTTTTACCAATTTTAAAATTAATAAACATAAAAACAACATTTGTCAACGTGTTGTTGTTGGATTGTTATTGTGACACGATCTACAATAAAAAAAATTGTTTTTGTTAACTTCACACTTGACTACACAAAACTTGTTGTAAATGTGCTCAACTGGCTATTGTTGTTGAATAAACTGTTGAATTGGTGGTTGCTGTTGTTGCTCAGTGTATGTCGATTCAACGTAACTTTGCTGTTGAAACTTGTGATTATTGTTTTGTTGATACGTTGTCTGTTAAGGGTAATTCTGTTGAGGTTCTTGAAGTTAAACAACAACAATTGCTTGTGGAGGCTGTTGAGTATATTCTTGTTGAATATTAAAGAACACAACTGTTGTTACACGTTGTGTTTGATAAGTTTGTTGATAATTTTGTATAGAACGTTGAGAGTACTTCTAAGCTAGTTGCTGTTGCTGTGAAGGCGGTTGAGTGTAATTTTGAGCCGGTTGCTGCTGCTGTAGAGACGATTGATAACTCTAGGTGCTGCTGTTGAGTCACTGATTGCTGCTGTGAAGGCGGTTGATAACTCGGAGTTGTTTGTTGTCGTGCAGTTGAGTGTAACTCTGCGGCAGATCTAGAGGCAGTTGAATAAAAATCTGGGCTTGCTGAAGCAGTATTTTATTAATTTTAAAATTTGAAGACTTAATTTTAAAGATCAGAGACGACATTTTACTAATTTTGAAGACTAAAAAAAGTAATTTTACTAATTTTAAGACCAGAGATATTGTTTTGCTAATTTTTAGATAATCTAATTAATACAAAAACAACAATTTTTCTAATTATTGATTTTATGTATTGGAATTCTTCAAAATCATGTTTTAAAATGCCACATGAGTAAGTTATGCAACCAGTAATACAATCTCAAAATTATTGTGTAATGATTTTTTACTTTTTTAAAAAAAATTTTTAGTTTGAATTTTTGTTTTTGTTAGACAATTTTAGTAGAAAAATAATTTTTTTCGTCTAAATATCATTATTTTCTTTATTATAGTTTCTTGGCGCATCCACCAGAATTGTCTATTTAAGATCCATTTAAAAAATAAAAATCTTGTGTATTTTTAGAAAAATCCTTTTCGTTTTACCTTTATGATCGTCTCCAGGACCGTTCCACCCCCTCTTTTATTAAATAAATTAGTTGGAGTTGCGCTCTGCCTCTCCCTTCAGTAAAAATCAATAAAGCCCCAGCTCGCGTGCACCTTTCGAAAATGTCCGTGTGTATGTCGCCGCCGCCGCCAGCCCCCTAGTGCGGTATGCAAATTCGTCTTTTGGTATGTGTGCTGTGCCTCGTGGGGGCGCAGCGGCCGAACCTGGACGCCCGCCGTCACGACGTCTACATCGCCGGCTTTTTCCCGTTTGGCCGGGGCGTCGAAAACTCGGAGACGGGTGAGTGTGTGAATGTGCCGTTCCCAGAGCTCAGCACTTTCGCCCCCAGGCCGCGGCGTCATGCCGAGCGTCAAACTCGCTTTGGACCACGTCAACGACCACTCGATCCTCACCAACTACCGCCTTCACATGTGGTGGAACGACACGATGGTGAGTGGAGGTGGCGACCTTGTAGACGGCGCCGTGCCACCGGCTCGGGAAGACAGTTGCGGCGGATTTGGGGTTAGAAAAAGTCCGTTCTCTGGATTCCCAAGCCCGGTGGGGCGGCTAAATCACCGAATGTGAGAGGCGGGTGAGGGCGGTTTCGGATGTATAAACAAATCAATTTTTATTTGCCGCCGAAATCGTCCCCACCATGTGTTTACATGCCTTTTTGGCGTCACTGACATCGACCGCCCCCAATTACAGTGTAATGCCGCCGTCGGCGTCAAGGCTTTCTTTGATATGATGCACAGCGGGCCGCATAAATTGATGCTTTTTGGGGCGGCGTGCACGCATGTTACCGACCCCATTGCCAAAGCGTCCAAACATTGGCATCTAACTCAAGTAATGCCACATCCCACACCTCTCAAAAAAAAAATTCTACAATTTTTTTTAGTTGTCTTATGCTGACACACATCCAATGTTTACCAAAGACAATTTCCCGAATTTTTTCCGAATTGTCCCATCGGAAAACGCCTTCAATTCACCAAGACTGTCTCTTCTAAAAGAATTCAATTGGACTCGAGTCGGGACGATATACCAGAACGAACCGAGATACTCACTTGCTCACAACAGGCAAAGCCGAGTTTAATCACTCTATTTTTTTTACAAAATCGAATTTTTTTAGATTAGTTGCCGAATTGGATACTCTTAGTTATGTTGTAGCTGAAACACAAAGTTTTACAAATGAAGTCACTTCAGCTTTAAGTAAACTCAAAGAGAAAGATACGAGAATTATTTTAGGAAATTTTAATGAAAGATGGGCAAGAATGATTTTTTGTGAAGCTTATAAATTAGAAATGTATGGTAGAAAGTACCAGTGGATTATTATGGGCACTTATAGTAATTTTTGGTGGAGAAAAAATGACAGTGATAGTAATTGTACCCTAGAAGAAATTGAAACAGCCTTGGAACAAACACTTCTCACTGATTTACTCCCTCTATCTACCAGTGGCGAAATTACAATTTCCGGAATTGTAAGTGCACAATGGGCTTCTATGTAATCTCATAACTTTTTACAAATTTTGTTTTAAAATTTCTTATATATTTTTTTGTAAAAGATTTTTCTAGTTTATTTTATTTTTTTGAAAACTGTCCTGTTATTCCTTCTTATTACTTATCTTCTTTGTTTTGAAATATTCTAACTTTCTTCTGAATCTTTAAATTCTTTGCTTTTTTGTTTTTTTTTTGTCATTAACGTACCCTTTTTTAGTTTCTTTAAAGTACTTACCTTTTTTACATATTCTTAGTTATTCTGTGTTTCTCTTTTTAAACATATTTATTAGTTTTCCTACTACCTCTCCCAAAGCTTCTTCTAGTTTCTTCTTCAATCTTCGTTTTTTAAACTTCTTTTTTATTTTTACTTCTGTTAAACTTTCTTCTATTACTTTTCCCAAAGCTTTTTCTAGTATCTTCTTAAACCTTCTTCTTAATCTTCTATCCCGAGTACTTCTCTTTCCTTTCTAGACCGCTGATGAATACAACATGGAGTACAACTCCCGCCGCGGCCTCGAATACTCCCGTTTCCACGGCTACACCTACGACGGCATTTGGGCTGTAGCCCTCGCAATCAAGAACGTAGCCCACAAGATCCGCGTAATCAAACGCAATCTAACCGTCAGCGATTTCCGCTACCACGACCCTATCTGGGAGAAACTCTTCCTCGACGCCCTTCGCAATACAAGCTTTGAAGGCGTTACAGGACCAGTCCGCTTCTACGACAACGAGCGCAAAGCCAGCATTCTTCTAAAACAGTTCCAAGAAGGTCAAGAAGTCAAAGTCGGGGAGTATAGTGCCGCCACCCAGCATTTAGATCTGACGCTTGGGGCGCCATTGAAGTGGATCGGAAAGTGAGTCTTGCTCTTTCTCACATTTGTTAGTAGTAGAAAAAATATTGTAGGCACCCTCCGAAAGACAGAACGTTGCTAATTATCGAGCATACGAGAGTTAATAAAACTGTCTATGCAATTTTGGCGACTTTAGCTACTTGTGGGATTATAATGGCGACGGTTTTTTTGGCATTTAATATTAAATATCGAAATCAAAGATATATAAAAATGTCGAGTCCACAATTAAATAACTTAATTATCATTGGCTGTATGTTGACATATACCAGTATTATGTTTTTGGGATTGGATTCAGGTCTGTCAAGTATTGAGGTCTTTCCCTATATTTGTACAGCTAGAGTGTCTACATTAATGGCGGGTTTTTCTCTAGCTTTTGGTGCAATGTTTAGTAAAACCTGGAGGGTACATTCGATTTTTACAGATGTTAAATTAAATAAAAAAATTATTAAAGATTATAAACTATTTATGGTGGTTGGAGTACTTCTGTTTGTTGATTTTGTTATTATTACAACATGGCAAGTCGCTGATCCATTCTATCGTGAAACTAAACAGCTTGAACCTTATGTAAGTATAAGTGTAGTGATTTAACTAATATTAATACCGAACTTTAACTAATTTAACTATTTTCTTAGTTAATTTTTAAGAAAAACAATAGCTGCTTCTGTTTGCTTCTCTATGCGTTTGGCTCAAAAATTTAATGTAAGAAGCTCTAGTTTATAAGTTTGAACAAATAAACAAAATTAACTAGATAGTTAAAAAATTAAGTATAAAGAATCCGATAAACTCTGCTTTTGAAAGTACTAGAAATAGCTAATTTGTAATCATTAGAAAAGAACTTGAAAAACTAGGAATAGTTAAAAACATTTAACTAAAGAATGCTTTTGACCGTACTAGAAAAAGCTAAAATATTTAGTAGAGCAAGTATTAATTTAAAAAAAAAAACGTTATAAAGCACTAGAAATATACAAAAGAAAGATAAAACACTGAAAATATTAATAGCTATAGAAACAGCTAATTGAAAAGCTAAAAAATGCTTTTGAACCAATAAATTGTAACAAATAGAAGATAGTTATAAAAAGTTCTATATACTGCTTTCTTGAACTAAATTAACTAATTTATTAACTAGATAAAATTCATTAAAGAAAATGGTAAAAAGTTAAAAATTATGAAAATACTAAAAAAAGCTAGAAACATCTAATAATTGGTAATAATTTTTAAAATTATACTAAGGAAAATACGGGAAAAAATTAAGAACAGTTAATAACTAAAGAACATAAAAAGTCTGTCTCTGAAAGTACTAGGAAAGCTAGAACTAGCTAATTTGTAATTATTAGAAAAAAACTGGAAACTTAGAAATAGTTAAAAACTGAAAACAATAGAAAGAAACTAGAACTGAATAGCTAAAAATTATAGTTTTGAAATAAAGTTATAATAGATTATAACTACTGCAGAACTGAAAGGAAAAACGTTATCAGTTAGAAATAACTAATAACCAAATAATGTGTAAAAACACTGTTTTTGACATTACTAAAAAAGCTAGAAATAGTTAATCTGTAGTTATTACAAAAAACTGAAAATGTTGGGAATAGTTAAACACTAAAAACTATTGTAAGAAACTAGATCTGACCAAAAATAGTTACGAAAACTGTGGAATAGTAGGTAAAAATATTGGGAATAGCTAGAAACTATATAGTTTTGAGGTAAAGTTATATTATAACTGTTGTAGAAGTTTAAAAAATAGTGAAAAATTAGAAATAACTATTAACTAAAGAATGAGTAATAAAACTGCTCTTGAAAGTACTAGTAAATTTTTAGATAGTTAATCTGTAAATATTAGAATAGAACTGGAAACACTAGAAATAACTAAAAACTAAAAACAATCGGAAGAAACTAAAATTGACAAAAAAAAGTTACAAAAACTGTTAAATAGTGAGAACGTTGGGAATAGCTAAGAACTATAGCTTTGAAATAAAGTTATAATAGATTATAACTATTGTAGCAGTTTAAGAAAATGGTGAAAAGTTTAGAATAACTATTAACTAAAGAATGAGCAATAAGACTGTTTTTGACAAGACTAGGAAAGCTAGAAATAGCTAATTTGTAGTCATTAGAAAAAACTGCAAATGTTAGGAATAGTTAAACACTAAAAACCATTGAATGAAATTTGACCAAAAATAACTATGGAAATAAAAATGTTGGGAATAGCTAAGAACTATAGTGTTGAGATAAAGTTATGTTAGATTATAATTGTTGTACAAGTTTAAAAAATAGTGAAAAGTTAAGAATAGCTATTAACTAAAGAATGAGTAATAGAATTGTTTTTGACAGGACTAGGAAAGCTAGAACTACCTAATACGTAATTATTAAATAAAACTGTAATATGAGGACGAGCTAAATACTAGAAACAGTTAGAAGAAACTAGATTTGAGAGAAAGTAGTTAAAGAAACTGTTAAATAGTAAAAACTATGGAATAGTTATTACTTAGAAAACATGTAACGGAACTAATCTTGACAGTACTAGAAAAAGCTAAAACCTAGCTAAGAAATAATAAAAAAGTAGAAGCGAAATACAAATGAAAAAATGAGTGATATGAAACTGGAAAAATTGGTAGTTATGGAAACAGCTACTGTGTAAATAGTTAGTATAAAATTGGGAAAAGCTAAATACAACAAAAAAAAAACAATTGCAACAATTGGAAGATAGTTACAAAAACCACTAACGGAAATACGTGACGAACTAGGAATAGCTAATAAATATGTAAAAAAACTGCTTTTGAAAGTACTAAGGAAAGCTGGAATCAGTTAGAAACATGTAGCTAAAAAAAGCTGAATTAAAAACTTTTAAAAGATTGAAGCTACAATTAAAAATTTAATAAGAATTACGAATAAATAACAAAACAAACATTTTTGTAAATTCAGGAAATACAAAAGAAAGAGAAAGAAAAGCTAAAAATTGCAAAAAAAACTAAAAAATAGTGAAAAATGATAGAAAAATTATAACTAAAAAGAGCTATAAAAAGCTCTAAACTGCTAAATAAGGCAAAATTAACTAATTAGTTGAGTCAGGTTAAATTAAGAAAGTTGAAAATAGTTAAAAACTAGTTTGAAGATAATGTTAAGATAGAAAATATTTATATAATTATTTTGGAAGAATACAAAATACTTAAAAAGCTAAGAATAGCTAATAACTAAAAAATGTGTGTAAGAAGATTTGTTTTTGAAACTATAAGTAATACTGGAAAAAGCTAGAGTTAGCTAAAAAAAGTTAAAAACTAGAAAATTACCGATGATTTTTAAGAAACTAGAAATGTAGTTATAAACAGTTAATAATTAATATTTAACGTCTTGAAAAGAAATTGAAAAAAAGGTATAAATAATAACTAAAATAGGTAAAAACACTTTTGAAAGTATTAGTTAAAACTAGAGACAGTTAAACATTAAAAAAAAAATAGAATTAGCTAAAAAACTTGATTATAAAAAGCAAATTACAAAAAATTTAAATAAACAGTTAAAAACAGGTAGAAAATCTATTTTATTGTGTAATAAGTAATTTAAATAAATGAGAAAACTAAAAATAGCTAAATAGTAAAAAATACGTAAAACGAATGTCCTTGAAAATACTAGAAAGGAGAACTAATAAGAAAAAATAGTCTTTGAAACTACTAGGAAAAGCGAAAGAAATTTAACAGTTCTAATAATTAGAGAATAAAAACGAAAAAAGAAATAACTAAAAACTAAAATAATGTAACTAAAATAAGTATTAGAGAAAACTAGAAAGCTAAAAATAATAAATTAGAAAAGCTAGAATTAGCTAATAACAGTGAAAACAAAATAGAAAATCGCGAAAGATTTTTAACAAACTAAATTTAGTTAGAAACAGTTAATAGCTAATATGTAATTATTAAAAAATAAAATCGAAAAAAAAATAACTAATAACTAAAATAATTTAAGAATTAGAGAAAGCTAGAAACAGGTAAAAATAATAAATTAGAGCTATAGACTTAACTAAGAAAGTTGATTAGGTATAATTAGCAAATTACAAAAATTTATTTTGTGCTTTCTGGTTCGGTGTTAATTTTGGTATATTCTGAGGTCAGGTAAAGTCATTTATCACCCTTGTTTTGCAGCCCCATCCTTCCAGCGAGGACATTTTTATAATTCCTGAAAACGAGTACTGTGCCTCGCAACACATGACAATTTTCGTCGGCTTAATCTACGTCTATAAAGGCATCTTAATGATATTTGGTGCCTTTTTGGCATGGGAAACTCGCCATGTGTCCATTCCAGCCCTCAACGACAGCCGTCATGTGGGCCTATCCGTTTACAACGTCGCCATTATGTGTATATGTGGAGCTGCTGTTGCTCTCGTCCTGGTGGACCACCAAGACGCTTTGTTTCTAATTATAGGCGTTTTTGTCCTATTTTGTACCACTGCCACTTTATGGTTAGTTTTTGTACCAAAAATGGTCGAACTTAAACGAAATCCGGGAGGATCAATTGATAAACGAATTAGGGCAACGTTAAGACCTATGTCTAAGACGAGACGAGATTCAAGTGTTTCTGAACTTGAGACGAAGCTTAAGGATGTTAAAGCTTTGAATTCGAAGTATAGAAAGACGCTGCTTGATAAGGAATCAGAACTACAGATGTTGATAAGGAGATTAGGAAATGAAGCGAAGGAAATTCTGGATTCTAGGACAGATTCGATGAGTGATACGAATCGGCTTTCAGTACCACTACTGAGGAAGGAGGCTCCAAGTGCGACCGAAACGAGCGATATTACGTCTTTATGTAGTCTCAGCTCGCAGGATTTCCAATCTTTGCATCGAGCTGATAGCCAGAAGTAAGTAGATTTTATAACCTTTCTTCTAGCTTCTAGTTTTTCAAGTTTCTTTTCCAGTTTTTATTATTCTTTTTTAACTTTTCTTTCCAAATTTTCTAGTTTTTTAGTTTTTTTTTTTCATCTACATCTAGGAGAAAGCAGATAATCTTTTCTATAGCTTTTAACAATTCTTCCTAAACTTTCCAGTTCTTCTAGTTTCTATTTCTGTTCTTATCTTCATTTCTAGAAGAAAGAAAAGTCCGGTTCGTGAATCGCCAAAACTGGAATCAAATTCCCAGCCTCCTCCAACGCCAAAACCCTCCCCCGAGCCGCCAAAACCAACCCAAAACGGCGACGTTCCCCCCCAACCCGAAGCCCCGCCCTCCACTCCCGAACCCAAACGACCCAACCGAACACCCGAACGTCGCCGAATGAGCATGCGTTCGGAGATCCCCGAACACGACGAGATCTGCCACCGGCGTGTAAGCGTCCCTAGCAACCGCACCACTCCGAAAAAGAAGCCCGAATGCGGTACGCACGTCGTGGCGAAAAGCGAGCTGTGGGACACCGGCTCACAGCACCGTTGTCCCAAGGCCCACCAGAAGGCGCGGGTAAGTATCTCACAGGAAGAAGAGGACGCCCACATGCATCGCTCGGTGTCGGAGCGAAATAGACACTCCCAAAAGCGGGAAAAGTCCCCAATTGTTAAAAAGGACGTGAATATCTGCAACCAGCAGTGTAACAAATTGGGGTACTTTCAGTCGACGCCGAATGTCGCGGCGCTCAAGACGGCATGTCCGCCCAAAAGGGACAAATCGATGTATAATGCCACCTCCGAAAGCGAGCTGTTGGATAGGGAGATTTTGCCGATTTTTCAAAAATTGCTCACGGAGAGGAATAAGAGCCAGCATAATATTGATTATTCGTTCGGTAGGTCGTGCCCGAATATTTCAATCAAGTGCGATATTGTAGAGTATTTGTAAGAGTGATTCGGCTGCTTTTTATACTAGGTGTTTGGTTGATTCAACACGTGGTGTACCAAATGAGAGACTATACTAAACAATATGATCTCCTCAAGGTTGTGTTAGTGCTATATGTTGTATAATTCTAAAATTAGATTATTAATGTTAACTATAATAAAAAAATCTAAACACTATTTGAGGTTTTTTTAAATTTTAAATACGAATATTTAGAGATTTTAAAGTCACGTGGTAAGTAAAGTTGGTAACAAAAATCTGAAATGACGTCATAGTTGCGTCAGCTACTTTTTTTTAGCTAATTTTAACTCTATTTTAATATTTTTAGCTTTCTCTAGTGCTTTGAAGGACATTCTTTTTACCTATCTTTTTTCTAATTTTTTTTATTGCATTTTAGCTAATTTCGACATTATCTTGATACTTTTAGCTATTTCTAACTTTTCCTAATGCTTTTAAAAACATCCTTTTTACATATTTTTAATTGTTAGCTGTTCCTAGCTTTTCCAAGTTCCTGTTTGTAACTATTATACATTAGCTGCATTATTTTTAACTGATTCCCTCACAATTTCTAGTTGTTTGTAATTTTCTTGTTGCTTTTAACTTTTTTTAACTTATTTTAACTCTTTTTTCTTCTAGCTTTTAGCTATTATTAGCTTTTTTAATACTTTCAAGAACATTCTTCTTAGTTAGCAAAGGTGTTCCAATCGAACAACAACGTCGAGAAACTGTATACCGGTTTCGGGGTTTTTGCCCCTCATCAGTACAGTGTATCTCGGAGCGTTGTGCTCGATTGGAACAGGTGGGAGAACTCGCTTATATCAAGCGAAGTTCGGCTAGTAGTCGTGTAGACAGACACAGTGTGCCATCTAACGAAGAGTACTGGAAGGTGCGAGAATTGGTATAATAATGTTGGCGGATAACAACGTTATCTCTTTGGCTCTCACTCGGCCACCAACATAACCAACCTCCACGATTAGGCAAAAACAACTACTTCGCGGACTAATGCCCCGACCGACATTGAATTACATCACCTAATCGCCCAACCAGCAACACACTGAAAAGCAGTGTAACCAGAACTAGCAAAGGTGTTCCAATCGAACAACAACGTCGAGAAACTGTATACCGGTTTCGGGGTTTTTGCCCCTCATCAGTACAGTGTATCTCGGAGCGTTGTGCTCGATTGGAACAGGTGGGAGAACTCGCTTATATCAAGTTCGGCTAGTAGTCGTGTAGACAGACACAGTGTGCCATCTAACGAAGAGTACTGGAAGGTGCGAGAATTGGTATAATATATATAAATTCTATATATTATATAAATTATATAAATATATAAATTCTTCTTAGTTGTTTTTAGTTTTTAACTATTTCTAGCTTTTTTTCGTTTGTTTTTGAAATTATTAGCTGCCTTTAAATTTTTTAGGTCATTTTAACTCGAATTTAATATTTTTAGCTATTTCCAGCTTTCCTAGTACTTCCAAAAACATTTATTTCGCTTATTTTTAAATTTTAGCTATTCCTAGCTTTTTACAAAAATTTTTTGTAATTACTATACATTAGCCTTAATAGTCTTAACTTCTTCCTTCACAATTTTTCTTTATTTAAAAAATATACAATTTTTTAGAGTAGTTGGGTTTTGTGGTGGGTGATGACCTTGAACAGATCTGCGTGAAGTAAAATCTTAAATGCGATAAGTGAAACCCAAAAAAATCTGACTAGTTTCAGATTGCGGCAAATTTAAAAGTCTGCATAAAATGCGCAGACAGGGATCCGTTGTTTGTTGTATTTTGTACAATAATACAATAAAAATACAAACTAAAAGACAAATTTAATAGAATAGACTGCACAGCGATTATTAAAAAACAAAAAATAAAATAAAGAGTGTGAATTTTTTTTTTAAATTTATTCTGTTGACATAAAACATTTTGCATTATTCTTGCAATTTTGCGCAACCTAAACCGTTTTCCTCGTCGGAAGAAATGTAAAATTCCGAATCGTTATCACTTTCGTCAGCTCTAACAGAAATTATGAAGTCCTCTATATCATCCATAATGTGTTCTCTGGCCATGTATTCCTCCTCGCTTTTTTCTACGTGGTTACATATATTTCTCCATTGTTCCACTGAAATCGTAGCAAATTTGTCTTCAGCTAATTTCCAGACGTCTTCTAATTTAAATGTTACGTTGTGAACGGCCACATGATTTTTTACTAATGCCCAAATTTTTTCGATGGGGTTAAGCTCCGGGTGATATGGAGGCAACCGTAAAACTGGCATATCACATTCTGCCAGAATTTTGTCGATCGCAAATTGCTTATACGGTGGTTTATTCAAATTAATATTTTTATATAATTCTGCATTTGTTTCTTTGGTCCCAAAAAAATTCCTCTTTCGTTTAGCCATTGCTGCATTGCTGTTTTTTTCCATGATGAGTGCGGACTTGTTTCTATTGCCACCTTATGATAGGACGCGTTATCCACCACCAAAACCGATTTCCTTGAAATGTTGGGAATAAATTTTTCTTTCAACCATTTGGTGAAGTTGTTGTGGTTCATTTCATCGAGATAGTCGCCTGTTTTCGATCCCGATTTAAATATATTTAAAGCACTAGGCACAAAACCTTGCGCGCCTTCAGCGTGTAAAATAATTAGACGTCGCACTTTGGCTATCGGTGCCTTAAGCATGTTATTTGTGCCATCATCCCATGCCATCGGTACAGTATGGGAACAGCGAAGGTAAGTTTCATCACAGTATATAATATTTCGACCTTCTTCTTTGTACTTTTTAAGTTGTCTTAAATATTCAACTCGTTTTAACCTGATGTCCGTTTTTTCAATTAAGATTTTTCGATTATCTGTCGATTTCTTCCAACGAAAACCTAGCTTTTGGATGAACTGTCTAAATGAATCTATTTTCCCAGTAAAATTAACACCTTCACGTTTTACTGCCTCAACCACTCTAGCTGCGTTTAACTTTATTAGCAAATTTCATCTCTATTCGATTATGTTTAGCTCTTTCCAGCTTTTCCTAGTACCGTTAAAGACATTCTTTTTACCTATTTTTAATTTTTAACTATTTCGTGCTTTGCTAGTACTTTCAGACATTTTTTATCAGCTTAGACGTTCGTAGATTTTTCTTTTACAATTTCTATTTATTTTAAAATTGATTAGATGCTTTCTTAGCAAATTTTAAATCTATTTTATTGTTTTTTTTGGTATTTCTAGCTTTTCCTAGTACTTTCAAAGTCATTCCTTTTACTTATTTTTAGTTTTTAGCTATTTCTAGTTTTTTTTTTTCAGTTTCTTGCTGTTTTTATCTCCTTCTCTCACAGTTTCTAGTTATTTAACAAATTTTACAATTTTTTAGTTGCTTTTAATTTTTTTAGCAAATTTTAACTTTATTTTTTAATTTTTAGCTAATTCTAGTACTCAGAAAGACATTTATTTAGCTATTTTTAATTTTTAGCTAGTTCTAGCTTTTTTATTTTTATTTTTATTTTTTTTTTTGTAATTACTACACATTATAGCTTAGATATTCTTAGTTTCTTTCTTTCCAATTTCTATTTATGTATTTCAAAATTTTCAAAATATTTTAGTTAATTTTTTTAAAAAACACTATTTTATTATTTTTAGCTAGTTCTAATATTTTTTAGTATTTACAAAGACATTTTTTTAACATATTTTTAATTTTTTACTATCCCTAGCTTTTCCGACTTTCTTCTTGTAATTATTATACATTAGCTTAGCTTTTCTTTCCTCACAATTTCTATTTATTTACATCTTTTTTACAATTTTTTTGTTACTATTAATTTATTAAACTTTTGCCAGTATTTTCAAAAACATTTTTTTACTTATTTTTTGTTTTTAGCTATTTCTAGTTTTTTCTACTATACCTTTAAGAGCAGTCTTTTTAAACATTTTTTAATTATGTGTTATTTCTAGCTCTGTACAGATTATTTTAAATAACTATAAATATTTCATCGTAGTTTTCGTTTTTAGCTATTCCTAGCATGTGTTGGTTTTTTCCTTAATTATTATGTATGGTCTGTTGTTAGCTGGTTTTAACCACATGTTGCCAGTTTCTTAAAACTATTTCGTACTTTTTCAGCTAAGTTTAGCCTTATTTAAAATTTTTTAGCTGTTTCTAGCTTTTCCTAGTACTCTTAAAGCTAGTCTCTTTACATATTCTTTAGCTATTTATTAGCAATGTTATATGCTATTCCTATAGCTTTTTACGTATTTTATTAAATTTTCACAGTAGTTAATTTCCACTATACCGCCATTTTGAAACTTGTTTTTGACTATTCTCAACTTTTTAGGTGATTTTGTTCAATTAATTTTCGTTTTTTTAATTGTTATTGTTTTTAAGACTTATTAAGTATTTCTAGTCTTTTATAGTGGCGCTTATAACTAACCGGTTAACTATTTATTTTTTTATTGTTTTTTAGCATTATAGTAAGTTAATATATATATTTTTAAATTATTCCCAGTTTTTTGTTTAACCACCTTAGTTATAGCCACGATGTTATAGCTATCTCCATTTTAGTTTTTTTTTAGCTGTCAACAATTCGACGCAAGTGGCGAAATTTGAAATCAATAGACATGTGCATTATTGAGGGATATTAATAATAACTAAGTAATTTTTTGGTGCTATTATTTTTTTTTGCAATTTTTAGCTTTTTACAAATTTGTGATGACGTCATGATCTTAGCTACTGACGTCACACATTACTCTTCAACAAAAAGCGTTAGTGTAATATTGGTTGCATAACCTAAGGTTATATATATAACAAATTTCCAGCTAATAACACGATCTCATTATTCAAAAACATATTTTTCAATTATTTATAGCATTTTTTATAAATTTTAAGTAACGCCAATACTTCGGCCATTCACATTTCACACTAGAAACTCAAACAGTATCAAACAGTGGTGTAATGTTGATTGCATAACTCAAAACTCGAAAAACAGCTAATTACACAATTTTATTACTCAAAAACAAATTAACATTTTTTGGGAGGAATCCAAGGCTCTATTTTAGGCCTAGTTGTTGAATATGGCATATACTGTCCCGGAGTGCCCGTCAAATTCTCTGTATGATCCAACATCCACTTGTATTTCGGCCTGAAAGGCTCCTTATCCGGAGTCAAATCAGTCTTGTAATGCAACCACCCAAACCATTCAGCAGGAACTTGACTACCATCATAATCCAAATCTAAAACACAAATTACTAAAAACCAACACAACAATTACGTTTTATACAATATTTGGGTGCATATTCAACCCAGCGGTTTCTCCCATAGAAAAAACGCTTGTCTTCGTAGTATTTATTCCCGTATTTATCCGTTCCCATCAAAGTTCCGACTCGCAGCTCGTCCATTCTGTAAAAAAAAGGGGGCTATTTTGAGGTTAGGTTACATAACTGTTTTAGTTACCTGAACATCTTAAATAAGGACGCTCTAATGCCTCCATTTGCTTTAACTATATTCAAAACTGAAAAGAGTTTATCTATTCCGAGAAATTTTGCCATTTTTTGACCTTTTTAAGGTTTTTTTTTTAATAAAAATATTAGAAACGTCAAAATGTCAAAACTCAAGAGTGCCAACTTAAATTAAATCAGGTCGTACTTTAATAAATTTTAACAAAACTAACAATAAATTAAATCAAACAATTCTATTTTAATTAGTTTGTTATTAAGCTGATTCAGATTTTATTACGTTTTATTTTTTTTAATAAAATAATAAATTTCAGTGCCAGAATTCCACCAAATGTTGGCAGTCCTGTCACACTAAAGTTTTTGTTTTGATTGTAAAAAACTGTCGATAAAGAGTTAAAAAAGTGTTTTAAGTGTTTATATAATCGTTTATCACATAAATTTAGGTAAGAAACGTGTTTCATTTTATCTATTACTCACTAAAAAATGTTGTAACGCATTAAAAAAAGTGGGGTTATAATTTAAGCGATCACACTTTATTCTCACAATAGTTTCATAAATAATATAAAAATTTCAATTTCGCCTATACTAAACACGTTAAATGTTGAATGCATCCCTTCGAGGACCGTCCTTGGCTCCTTGCTCCTCTCTTGGGGCCCCCACCTACCCCAATTCCGCCAGGACCGAATCCAGGTCCTCCTGTAGCCCCGCTGTCAACTCCTTCTGCTTATTCAAATCATCTTGCAGCCGTTCCGCGTTAGTTTTCATCATAAGATTGCCTTTCTTCAGCGCTGCTAAAATTTTCTCATGTCGATTTGCTCTGGCTGATAGATTCTCCCGTTTCTTCTCAATTGGTGCATCTTCAGGCTCGCTTTGACTCCGTTCTGAGTCACTCTCATCTTCACTTTCCTCCGACTCGGATTCCTCACTCGTCTCTTCTTCCTCCTCCACTTCCTCTTCACTTTCTTCCTCTTCTTCTTCCTCATCGTCACTCACGTCTTTCATCAGTGCCGCCATTTTATCCACCTGCAAAATAATCTAAAACAACACTCCTCACTTCACGGAACAAACCTCCTTCTGCAACGCCTTGTATTTCTTCTTTTCTTCCTTGATAGCGACTTGGTGTTTCTTCATTATTTCACGTAACGCGACACGTTCTTTCTTGGCGTTGTCTTCTTTGTTTTTGAAGTTGCGTAGCTTGTTTCTGAGTTGTTTTAATTCGCGTTGTGCACGCTTTTCACGTTTTTCTTCAGTGTCTTCACCATCGCTTTCTTCACTCTCTTCATCAGCGAAACACTCATCTTCGCTTTCTTCACCGTTTACCATATCTTTGCTAATTGAAGTACGTTTTCCTAAAGCTTCTTGTAGTTTCTTCTCGAGAAGTTGATTCTGTTTCTTTTGTTCTTCTAATTGGAATTTGGTATTATCAAGTTGTTCAGTTGCTTCAGAAAATTTCTTTTCAACTTCTTCTGATGTTTTTCTTGCTTGTTCTGCTTCTTTTTTTAATGATTGAATTAATTTATCATCAGTTGATTTATTTGATGTTGAACTTGATTTATCACGATTCTTTTCCTTTTCTAATTCTGCTTCAAGATTTTGTATTCGGGCAAGTAAACGTTTATTTTCACGAATTTGTGCTTCTTTATTACGTAATTCTAAAGCTAACATCTGTTTTGTACTTTGTAAATCATCTCGAACTTTATCTATATCATCCATTTCATCTACTTCATCTTCTATTTCTTCCTAAAACAAAACAGAAACTTGTGACTTTTGAACAAATAAAACAGTGAAATAACACACAGGAGGCATACTAGCCATAGACACAGATTTCTGAATTTGTTCTTCTATAGTCATCTGTCTTCTGAATTTTCTTAAACCTTCCAACATTGGTTTACTTCTATCATTTGTCTTAACTCGTTTCAATTTCAAACCTTCTTGAATCTAAACAATAGAAAACAATCTAAATTATTCTATTTCTAATCAGAAATGGTCTTACTTGTTTTAGAAGTTCATTATGTACGTTTGCTGTTTCACTTTCAAAAACAAAATGTTCTGTTGCTTTAGTTTGAGGTAAAAGAGGTTGTGATCTGTCATTACATTCTACATGTTTTAATTTTTTGTTACCTTCTATTTCTTTCAACATTGCGGTCCAATCTGGTCGTACTTTTGGTCGTGACCTAAAATTTTTTTCTAACAATGAGAAGAGAAAAAAATTGTACTTACTTCAATTGTTCGATTTTTTCTTTCTGTTTCGATGTTAGATTCTTCTGGGTTCCAGGCATAGCAGGTGCTGGAGGTGGCATAGGTGGTGGTGCTGGTGTTTTTCCTAGCGATAATTTTCTCATACTTTCTTCTCTAACTAATTTATTTCTTGTAACAGGAGTAACCTTAAATTGTCCCTCAAAAATAACAACTTAGTTTCTCACTAGATGGACTTACTCGATCAATTTCTTCATCTTGGTGACTTTTTGGTGTTTTTTTCGGTTCATTTTTTTGACGTTCAGCAACACTGTTTAGTTTAACAGGTGGTAGAGTTTCTTTTGGCGGTTTTGTTTCTTCTTTTGGTGGTACTGGACGTAATTGTGGTCTTTTGAAAGTGTTTTCTTTACCATTTTCTTGTGGTTCTTTGGTTGTAACTGATGTTTTACGTAATTGAACACCAGCAAGTGGATTTTCTGGTGTTTCTTTCGTACTGTCACGTCGTGTATTTTTAAGTGTCCATGGTGCTGTAGGTACTGGTAATGGATTTGGACCGTCTTTTACCCATGGTGGTCGAAAAGTTGTACGTGCTGCAGGGTTTGAACCACTGGCTTCATCGTTGCCAGAAGGCATAGCTTTAGTAAATACCCTGAAATTAGCTTTTTATAGATTCTTGTAGGTTGGGTAATTGATTTTTAACAATTTATTACAAGTGTAGGTGTTGGTAATATTGTTGAAAATTTTTGGCATGCAATTTTAATTGACGAAAAAAGTGTGTATTTGTGACCGGATGTGGAGGCGTTTTTCTTCTATTTTTATCATGCGTCGTCCTTGCTTTTTGATGTTAATCAGAGACTGAATTCAATCCTGATTCTCTCTGTTGATTATAGATGAAACGTTAGCTTCATTATTGGCACCGAGTAGTGATGACCCAATTGCTTTTATAATTAGACAAAATTGTGCATCGTGCAATATTTGTGTGTGTATGTGATGCGTGTGCTATGAACATAGATGACTTACATGATTCCTATGATCACTACGAGCAGGAATTTTTGTTAAAACAGCCTGAAAAATGCTTTAAAAAATTAGCTAAAGCTTGAGGTCATGATTGAGATTATGATAATTTCGAATTTATTTTTAATTTAGTAAATTGCATCAAGAGTTTCTGTTTGTTTAAAGTTTATTTAACGTCAAAGAACGCATCTGGTCTTTATGTTATCATTAAAATACAAATAAACAATTTCAGATTCCAAAAATCTAGGCTAAAACACCAATCAGCAAATCATCGAAAATTGTTTTCGCTTCTCGCATCTATTTATAAAATGATGGCAAAGAGCGTCGTAAATTGTCCGATAGAACATAATCTAAAAATAAATTAACAACGATCAAAAAATTGTTGCTCATGGGGGCAAAAGGGGGGCGTCATTTTCTAGAATTTGCAAGTCATGAAATTATGTGTTTTTTGAGTTTTTGTGTTGTATAACTTACGTGGAAGTGTTAAAACAGTGGAAAAAGGCACAATTACACAATCACAGATTTTTTTTTTTGATTTTTTTATTTTTTGGGAAAACACTTTTTGCCGATTTCGGTTGTTTTCCAGTGCAACACGCACACGTTTTCAGTGCGGCATTCGCGTTCGAAATAGCTAGTGGTTATTTTGGGCGTCGTGACGTTTCCGACGCCCAACCGATTCGAAATATTTCGACGATTTTGTAAGAAAATTCGGAAAAATATTTGGTTCGGGAATGATCGGGTTTGGGGGAAAAATTGCAAAAATATGTTCTTTGGGGAATAGTCTTAACCATTTCTTTTTTTTTTAAGATTGGAAATACTTAACGGGGGGCTAGTTTTGGGTCTTTGATCTTTCCAGTTCACAATTTGCACATTTTTGGCACTTAATAAATTAAAAAATACAATGTTTTATCAAAATTCGTTTGTTTGAGTTATTATTTACAATTTTTGTTATTCTGTTTTGTGATTAAAATATAAAAATGAAAATAAAAAAATTATTAAATCTACAATTTGCACATTTTGGCGTCTTAATAAATTAAAATGTATTAAGAAAATTTTCTGTTGTTTGATTTATTGTATTGTTATACATTTTTATTACAATTTTTATTATTCATTTTTGTGATTAGAACATAAAGATAAAAATATCAAAAAAAAAACATTAAATTTAAGAGTAGATTTTTAGAGAGAATTTTTTATTTAAATCTTCCTTTAACCTATTTCTTTTTAAACTTAAATTTTACTTTTACTGTTTAATTTTTCGCTTTTATTACCAATTTTATTTTAAATTATTACAGATTAGGTTAACTATTTTTAGCTGATTCCAATTATTAATGTATCTAGTTTCTTGGAATATTATTGTTTTTATCGTGTTTTAGCTGACTTTAGCTTTTCCTAGTACTGTTACATAATTATTTTGGTGTTAGCTATTTCTATAGCTTTTCCCAGTTTTTTTTCTAATTACGTATTACATACTTCTAGCTATATATTTCTACTTTCGTATGTTCTAATGTTTTTATTACTGTTTTGTAGCTAATTGTAGTCCATTTAAATATTTTTAGCTATTTCTAGCTATTTCTTAGTAGGTTCAAGGTCAGTCTTTTTACACAATTTTTATATATTAGCTAATATAGCTTTTCCCAGTTTTTTTTTTTCGAATTATTGTACAAGGGCAGTGGAACTAGCAACTAGCCAATGTTTTTTTTGTTGTAATATAACTATTTTTAGTTTCTTAAAGTCTTTAGTAATTTTTTTCAGCTATTTTAATCTTTAGCTACATATTTTAGTAGTTTCCAGTTTTTTGTAGAACTTTTAAGTGCAGTCTTTCTACAATTTGTTAACTGCTATTAGCTATTCCTAGCTTTTCATACAATTTCTTAAACTTCTGATAGTTATTTTCTAGTATAACTTTATCTTTACCACTTGAAAATAAAGTAAAAAAATTAAAACTATGTACATTTGACAACTTTGGTTGAGAAGGTTTAATCGAGCTATAATCTAGTTACCCATTGTAATAAAAGTTTTGACATTAAAGTCAGAAATTTGAGTTTAATAGTTTTTTAAGCAGAAATTTTAAAATAATTTTCACTTTAAATTGTGTTAATTTGTAATTTCGTTTTATTGTTACTTGAATTTGCCGTTCTGTGGATAGTTTTTATCATTTGAAACAATAATAAAAACATTATGAGGAATTTGACTCGAGAAGAATGCGCCCAAGCTGTGGTTTTGTTGGAGGAAGGATGGAGCTACAGAAGAATTGGTGAAAGGTTTGGTGTATCTCATACGTCAGTTTCGCGTATGATATAAAGGTACAGAGAGACAGGAAGTCACCTCAGAAGACCTAGGCAAGGAAGAAAAAGGAAAACCACTCCTGTCCAGGATAGATTTTTAAGAATATCTGCGCTAAGGGAACGCTTTATAACCGCCAGGAAGCTACAAACTGAGTTCCGTGACGTAGAAGGAATTTAAATCAGTACCGAAACTGTTAGAAAAAGACTTAAGGAGGATAATTTAACACTCCATATTCCTGTTCGTGGTCCTGCATTGACTGCAGAACACCGCAGAGCCCGATTAGAATTTGCTAGAGAGCACATAAATTGACAAAGAGAGGATTGGGAGTCTGTTCTTTTTACGGATGAGTCAAAATTTTGCCTTTACAATTGCGATAGACGTGTTCGTGTGTATCGTAGACCAAATGAGCGGTACGCACAGTGTACCATTCAGAATACCACATTGTTTGGTGGAGGCTCAGTAATGGTTTGGGGTGGTATTTCCTTACAAGCTTGCACGGAGTTAGTGGTTGTAAATAATGGCTCTATAAATGCGGACCGTTACATAACAGACATTCTTGAAGAGCATGTCGTACCATATGCCCCTTATATTGGTCCAAATTTTTTGTTAATGCAAGATAACGCAAAACCCCACACTGCTCGAATTGTTAAAGATTACTTGAATGAGGCAGAAATCAATGTTTTGGATTGGCCAGCTCGAAGCCCTGACCTGAATCCTATTGAGCATGTTTGGGACATTCTCGGGAAACGTTTAAAAAATCTTCCACATCCTCTTGTCCATCTTCAAGAGGTAGGTCCTCAACTAAATGAAATTTGGAATAACTTAAATCAAGAAGACATAAGTTCGTTAATTTTGAGTATGGAACGATGATGTGCAGCGGTTATTCAAAGTAGAGGTGGAAATACGCGATATTAAGATGTTTTCTGTAACTTTAATAAAATTTTGTTTTCGGTTTGTTTTTCTAAATTTGGACACATTAGATATTAATTTACTTTAAACAAATATTTTTGTTAAATTTTTCTTAATTTTGTACCAATTGGTCGAATACATGTTTCAATTTTCAAAAAAATTCAAGTGGTGCGTTAATTTATTGGAGCAGTGTAGTTTTAACTATTTCTACTAGTTAATTTTTTGGTTAAATTTAACAATCTAAAATGTTATTATTTTTTTTGTGAATATTTAATTATATCTAATTTCGTAGTTTGTAGCTATTCCTAGCTTTTTCAGTTTTTTCTTCTAATTATTACATTAGATTAATTAATTTTATTAATTTATTTAATTTTTTTACATAATTCCGATTCTACGTTAATATTTTTTGATGTTTCTAGCTTTTCCTGGTATTTTACATAATTATTTTTCGTTATTTCTAACTATTATTTATAGTTTTTGCAAAGATTCCTCTTTTTAACTGTTTCTAGCTTATCCTAGTAGTTTCAAGGGCACTATTTTTACATTTTATTTATTTATTAGCTGTTTTTAGCTTCTCACGTATTTTCTTATACTTTTATAGTAGTTGTGTAAATATTTAAAACCAATTTTTAAATACTTTAGTCGTCTAGTTTTTTCAGTTGGTAGAATTTTTTAGTTTTTATCATTTTCTAGCTTTTTCTAGTTTTTTTCTAATATAACAAGGCTAGTGGAATGTAGCAATTAGTTGTTTTTTTTTATAAAATTAACTATTTCTAGTTTTTCAAAATCTCTCGTAAATTTTATTTCTTTTCTACTTATTTAAGCCATTTCAATGTAGAGCTAGATGTTTTTAGCTGTTTTTAACTACTAATTTTTCTAGTTTTATTATTATTATTTTTTTTTTTTTAGATAATTCTGTTTTTATTTTAATATGTTTCTTACTTTTCCTAGTATTTTACGTAATTATTTTTTGTTATTAACTATTCCTACAGCTTTTTCCAATTTTTTCTAATTGTTACATATTTCTAAGTATGTATGTATATAAATATTTCTAATTTTTTGGAAATATTTTAGTGTTTATTTTTAGCTATTTTTAGCTTTTCCTAGTAGTTTGAAAGGCAATATTTTTACATATTATGTATTTATTAACTATTTTTTGCTTATCGCATATTTACTTTTTTTATTTAATTTTTTACAATTAATTATGGCATTTGGTAACTATTTTAACTTTAAGTTATGCCTAGATTCTTCTTTGTTACCATTTTTATTTTTAGCTAATTGTAGCTTTTCTCAGTAGTTTTTTTTATTTTATTGTTTTATTATTATATTGTGAGTCTAATTAAAAAAAAACTATAGAGTGCTTTGAAACTAAAAAACAATTGTTTTATATGTCTGTGATTAATTTTTTACACACTTGTCAAAATGAAAGATATCATAACTTCACTTTTCGACAAATTAAAACAAAAATACATTTTAAATAAAATAAAGAATGTTTGAAAAACAAAAACACCACGAAGGCAACTGCAGAAAAACACACCAAGACCAAGCTCGCTTTGGCGGGAAGGAAGATAAGATGATGGGTAAAATGGCATAGCAACCAACAATACATGGTTAATTTAATAAAAATTTTGTTGAATGGGATCATGTACGACATACGTAAAAATGTCATGGCTTACTACGAGTTTTTTTTTTAACCAAACACCCATTACAATTACTTATTAGTATAGTTTCGTGAGACTTTGTTGTACTTTATTTTTACTTCTTTTCAACATATTTTTTAGCTAATTTTAGCTTTACCATAATATTTTTTTAATTGTTTCTAGCTTTTCCTAGTACGTTCAAAGGCAGTTCTTTTTATATATTTTTTATTTTAACTATTCCACTTTGTCAGGTATTTTATTGAACTTCCTCTATCTTAATATATCTAAAAACTAGTTTTTTAACTATTCTAAGTTTTTTAGAGATAGTGTAGGTTTTAATCAGAATTGATTTTTTTCTTAATTTTGTTAAATTTAGCAATTTATAGTTATTTGTAACTATTCTCAGTTATATTATGTAGTTTTCTCTTCTCTTACTACTTTTCAAGTTTTAGCTATTTTTCTAGCTATTACCAGTTTTTTTATTTATAGCTTTTCTAATACATTTTACAAATTTTTTAGGTAACAGCTGTTTATAAATTTTTGCGTATTTTTCTAAATTATCGCAATAGTTATTTTCTGTTATAACTATTAGTTAAATTTTAAATTATTAAAGCTTTTACAGTTACTTTTGTTTAATTTACTTGGACAAACTCGATAACTGAAGTTTCAGGTTTCTGAAAACGAAAATCTCATCACTCGCAGCAGTCGCTGCTAATTATCGAAACCTAAAGAGTATTTCCCGTTGTCCCAAAAATTTTTGCTCTAAGAAAAAAAATTATTTTGGAGAGGAAATAAAACATTTAATTTTTTGATCCATCTTTATTAAATCTTTTTAATCTTGTACATACTTAATGTCATCCGGCAGTACTGCCAACCATCATTTCACAAAACCCTAACCATCAAAATCCCGATCAAGATTTGTCCTTGAAAAAAAAAAATTTCCGAACTTCTCCATTTCCTACTTTTTCCTTCTCCTCTTCTTTCCCAACTCTTTTATATACTTTTCCATTGAAATGTTCCCATGTTGAAATCTCACCAAAAAGTCGATCTCCTGGACATTCTGTCTCTCTTACTTGTCTATGCCCCAACAAGGTATAATCTCCTTGAATATACCCTTTTTCTACCCCTATTTCTATTAATTCGTGGACAGTTTGGAGCTGGTTTTGGGAGGGTAATTCAGTTCGCCAATCACCGATAACACAAATTCCTATACTTTTATTATTGTATGTAGGTGCATGAGCACCTACGTTGGTCCATCCACGACCCTCATAGGCTTTACCATCGCCGCCCACAGCGAAACTATAACCAATATCGTTCCAACCATTTTGTAATTGGTGCATATCTTGCATGGTTTGCATAGATTTGATACAGTCAGGGGTTGTAGAGCAAGCTGGAGGGATATAACTGTGATGGATGATGACGTAAGGGACGGGGGTAGACATGGGTTCGGTGGCGGTGGGAGGACGGGCATGCCAAACACTCCGCGGAACAATCTCCATACCTGAAACAATAATAATAATAATAATCGGAGATTCAGAGAGATCTTTAACCTTTTTTTGTGTAAATTAAACTGGTTTTACTCTAAAGTGAAAGTATAAATAAATTATGAATAACAAATATTGTTTTTTATTTGTTTCTGATAAGAGAGTTACGTCACAAATTTTTTAAATTTCAGAAAAAAAATTGGAATTTTTGCGTGTCTAAATTCTGATAATTGTTTGAATTATCATGACCTTGAAAATTTGTTTAAATTTTTTCTTGACTTACCTGAAGAAACAGTTAAAAAACACACTACAAGCGTCAACATTTTACGAAATATTTTTTCTGATAGTGATAAGAAATCTCGGTTTTAGTCCATTCTGATAAGATTTTTTTTTTGATAATGTTTTTTGATATTTATCACTGAAATACGCCAACTGCGACTTTGTCACCTTTATATAAATATTAATAATTGTCTGGTAACAACAAAAAAAAAGACAATCGGTTCACAAAGTACATTAGAAGATAGAAAGTGGTCCAAAAGTGTCACACATCAAATAAGAGAATTCGATTTTGACAATTTTTGTTTTTTTGTACCTTTTTTTGGCGAATTTTTTCTAAAGAATTTTTTTTTTCTGTTTTAATGAGTGAGGGACTTTGGTCGTTTAAGGTTTGAGAGTGTTTAGACCAGACTGTATATATAATAAGTGGCTTATTTACACTCGTTTGAAGCGGATACTCTTCGGAAGTATTGTAATTCCCCTTTTGGTGACGTAATAAACAGTGATTGGACAATGACACGAAAAAAAAACGTAATTAATTACGTAATTATTACTTTACCAAAAATTAAATTTAGAAGAAGAAAAGTCGCATAATTTTTTTACCTCTTTCTAATTTTTTTTTTTTTGATAATTGAATTTCTCTGGTCTTTAGTTTGTAATAATAATATTGTAATTTAATTTGTTATAATTTACAAAATAAATTTACACATTTCTATTATTCTCTTGTTGTTCATAAATGTAATTCATTAAGAAACGAGATGGAAAAATCAGAAAGTGTGAAATAGTGATTTATGTATCAAGGAAATTATAAGGATGTTAATTACCGAGGGCAACGACTGTCCACAGGGCCGTTAGGCCCGAGGGACAGTAAGTTGCCCAAGGTAATTAACATCTAATAATTCGCGTGATTCATAAATAATTTTATTTCTTACTTAATAAATGAATTTTTTGTGAATAAATGAAAATATTTGTTGTCAATTTTTTTTCTGAATTTGTCGATTGCAAAAATGAATAAAAATAGTAAAATTCCAGAAGAATTCCAAGAAAAAACCAAGAAATATTTGTAACTCTTTTTAATATGCAAATTAGAGGGAATTAAGAATTCTTAACTACCTTCTATAACTCCCTCGGGAGTTATGAATGTCATAATGGTTACCGTAACTAAGTTAATATTTGGCTATATTGATGTAGTAAGAAATAAAAATATTTAGACGAAATTACCAGTCCTGTTTAATTTTATCAGTATTTTTTGTAAATTTTAAGTAATAAATTAGAAAAACAATTGACGTTTTGGTCTTATCGGACCTTGTCTTCTTTGTATATTTAAAATTTCCTCTTTCAGCCTTTCTTTTTCCTTTCTAACACGTTCCAATTCTTCATCAAGTCGTTTCAATTCGATATTCTCTTTAGCTTTCTTTTTCAAGTTCTTCAATTTGACGTCATCATCAATCATTTTCATTCGTTCACGTTTCTTTATTTCTTCTTCAGCTCTTAAACGTTTCAAATCTTCATTATACTCTTCAAGTTTTTTAACCATTTCTTCCCGTTCTTGTATCACTTCCAACTGTCTTTTTCTATTCTTCTCAAGATTTATATCAATCTGTTTCTGTATTGTTTGAATTACGTCTTTGAGTAGTTCTTTTCTTGCTGCTTCTTCTTTCTTCCAAAACTCGGTTTGCGGTTCGTACTGAACTTTAGCTTCAGAATCAAACAAAAAATCTAAATGCTTTTGTCGTATCTTCTCGAGATTCTTCTGTTCTTTATTTAAAACCAAAAATTGTTTGATTGCTTCCTTCACCTTAGTTTTCTTCAACTCATCTTCAATACGTTCAGCAATTTCTAATTCATTGAGTTTCTCGATAAGTTCACGTTCTTCATCTAAATTCTTTTGTACTTCTTCAGCTTTCTTCTTTAAACGCATTTTATGCTGTTTGATATTATAAAGTGCACATTCTCTTTCAGCACGTTTCTTTATATCTTCAATCTGTTTCAATTCAATTTGAATCAATTTTGACCGTTTTGCATTTTCTTCATCTTCTTTCCGTTGCAATTCTTCACTAACTCGACTTCTTCTTTGTATTTCTTCAATTTGTTGCTCTAAACAAGCTTTCAATTCTTCTTGCTTCTTTTTTAAGAGCTCCTGTTCTTGTTTAAATTTCTCTTCTTCTTCTTTAATCATTTTCTCTCTTTCTTTCAACAACTTCCGACATTCTTCTTCTTCACGTTCTTTCTTCATTCTATTTTCAATTTGTTGACCTAACTAAAACAATGCTGTTTGATATTATAAAGCGCACATTTATTTTTCAGCACGTTTCTTTATATCTTCAATTGGTTTGAATTCAACTTTATTTAATTCTGATTGTTTTGTATTTTCCTCATCTTCTTTTCGTAGCAATTCTTCACTAACTTGTATTTCTTTCTCTAAAGAAAAAATTGTTTTTTTTTTTTTGTTAATGGGTGGGAGATTTTAGTGGTTTAAGGTTTGACAGTGTTTGGACAAAATGGGGCTCTTGTACATATTTTGCAATTTTTCAAACAAGTTTTTGATGATAGAAGATTATTTTTATCAGAGAAATAACGACTGTTTCTTAGTAATAATAAAAAACTTGCATTATGTCACGACATTATAATTTTATAGAACGTATGTTGTAGATGGTTTTTTGGTTTAGTTCACTTTTTTTAACAAGATGGGGCTTCTGTACATTGTTCACAATTTTTTGAACAAATTTTTGATGATAGAAGATTATTTTTATCGGTCAAATAACGGCTGTTTGTTAATAATGATAAAAAACTCGCAGTATATCATAACATTTTAATTTTATAGAACGTATGTTGTAGACGGTTTTTTGATGTAGTTGTCTTTTTCAACAAGATGGAGCTTTTGTACATTTTTTGCAATTTTTTAAACAAGTTTTTGATGATAGAAGATCATTTTGTTCAGAGGAATAACGACTGTTTCATAATAATAATAAGAAAGTCGCAGTCTATTATGATATTTTAATTTTATGAAACGTGTGTTATAGACGGTTTTTTGGTTTAATTAACTTTTTCAACAAGATGGGGCTATTGTTCATTATTCACTATTTTTTAAACAAGTTTTTTGATAGATCTAATGCAGTAATAAATAATTATTGTGACAACAATTTAAGACAATCTAAAATTCAACAAAGAGTTGGTGGAATTAATTGAGTGTGCAAGAAACGAATTTAATGAGAAAAAGTGACGTTTTAGAAATTGATTGGTATTTTATTTTGATAGGTAAGTAATTGACGTTATCAAAGACATTTAAAACAATTGCTTTAGGATTTTAAAGCACTGTAAAGTGTATTTTTTTTCTTCTAATGAACAGTGGGTACTAACTCCACCAGTCATCGTGTATCAAGCCACAACTGCCAAAAACAGTTAGGTACTACTGCTAGATAGATAAAAATAAGGTTTGACATCTTTTTCGAAAAGTTTTAATTACTTATTTTTGGTTTAACACACAAAAAAAAACACGAGCTAAGTAGGTATATCGAAATATTGTAACTGGTCGTAGAAAAAATAGTGTATGCAATATGCATTTATTGGCTATTAAGTCACGAAAATTGAGTTTCGATGAGTTTATTAATGAAATAGCAAAAATATTTGGTGGAGAGAGCTTGGACATGAGGAATTATTTTATTAGTGGCTCTTATCTCAGTTTTTACTCTTATAAAATGCTGGAAAGTCTACATCACAAGAAGTAACAGTGAATTTATTGATGTTTCTATTCAACTCTCTTTTTTAGCATCTCTAAGGCCTATGCTATTAGAGATAAAAATATGGTTTTACAAACTTTCTTATTAGAATTTTTTTTGCGTTATTCTTTGGCTGCTTGCACGATATTTTAGAATAGAATTTACACTACACAAATTTTAAACATTTATTTTTTTTATTATGTTTTAGTAACTATTTTTGGGGTATTATTTTTTTGTTCAAATATTAAGAATTTAATTTTTTATGTAACCGTATTTTTTTCTTCGATTTGAAGCTGTTTTTAGTAAAAAAAAAATATTTTTTGTGTTTTACTGCTTTGGCCACGATTGTGACGTCACAATTCCTTGATTTAGACTTGAACTCTCAAACTAAAATATTTTTCAGATTCGTTTTAATTCTGTTTTTAGTGACGTCATTATATCAAATTAAAATTTTTGTTTGCTACGTTGGTAATATTGTTTATCCGGAAGTGATTTCATCTTCAATTACGTCAACCTTTTTTATTATTATGATTTTTTTAAATAAAGATATAATTAATACAGTTTTTTTTTAAATTTCTATTTTACCTAATCCTAATCCTTTTTTCTTATCTCTTTCTCACTCTTTCTTTAACCGTCTTGAAGAAAATGAAGAAATTCTTTTTTCTTTGAAGATATGGCTAGAAAATTGCCTCGTCATCATCAAGTTCGTTACGAAAATGAGTTAATTCAAAAAAGAGAGAAAGAATTTCGTCATGAAGAGCTATGGTCTGGTCAAAAACGATACTATGAAGAATGGGAAAAGAAGAATAGAAAATATGATGAATGGACATCACCTCGATATTTTGAAAATCATAATAAACTTGTTGAGAAAATGAAGAAAACACGTCAACATGAAGAAGATCTTGAAAAACGAAGAGAAGAATTAAGAAAATTGCTTACAGAAGAAGAAAAATTGTACCAAATTGAGTTAATGGTACAAAAAACGAAGAATGCGAGTTTTATAAGATCACCAAGACCTGATGAAATACCAACTGAAGTTCTCAAGGAGTTAAATAATGGTATTTCTTGAATTAAATAAATATTTGTGAAGTTTTAATAGTTTTATTGTTGAAGGTTTAAAATTAGAAGAAGAAGATAGAAGAAGACACGAAGCTGAATTACAATTATACCATCACTGGCGAAGTAATAACCCATTTTTGAACCATTATGAAAGAATGCAAAAAAGTCGCGATTTGAAATTGTCTTGGTTAGATCAACAAATTGAAAATAGAATGAAGAAAGAACGTGAAGAAGAAGAATGTCGGAAGTTGTTGAAAGAAAGAGAGAAAATGATTAAAGAAGAAGAAGAGACATTTAAACAAGAACAGGAGCTTTTAAAAAAGAAGCAAGAAGAATTGAAAGCTTGTTTGGAGCAACAAATTGAAGAAATACAAAGAAGAAGTCGAGTTAGTGAAGAATTACAACGAAAAGAAGATGAAGAAAATGCGAAACGGTCAGAATTGAATCAAATTGAATTGAAACGGATTGAAGATATGAAGAAACGTGCTGAAAGAGAATGTGCACTTTATAATATCAAACAGCATAAAATGCGTTTAAAGAAGAAAGCTGAAGAAGTACAAAAGAATTTAGATGAAGAACGTGAACTTATCGAGAAACTCAATGAATTAGAAATTGCTGAACGTATTGAAGATGAGTTGAAGAAAACTGAAGTGAAGGAAGCAATCAAACAATTTTTGGTTTTGAATAAAGAACAGAAGAATCTCGAGAAGATACGACAAAAGCATTTAGATTTTTTGTTTGATTCTGAAGCTAAAGTTCAATACGAACAACAAACCGAGCTTTGGAAGAAAGAAGAAGCGGCAAGAGAAGAACTACTTAAAGACGTAATTCAAACTATACAGAAACAAATTAATATAAATCTTGAGAAGAATAGAAAAAGACAGTTGGAAGTGATACAAGAACGGGAAGAAATGGTTAAAAAGCTTGAAGAATACAATGAAGATTTAAAACGTTTAAGAGTTGAAGAAGAAATGAAGAAACGTGAAAGAATGAAAATGATTGATGATGACGTCAAATTGAAGAACTTGAAGAAGAAAGCTAAAGAGAATATCGAATTGAAACGACTTGATGAAGAATTGGAACGTGTTAGAAAGGAAGAAGAAAGGCTGAAAGAGGAAATTTTAAATATACAAAGAAGACAAGGTCCGATAAGACCAAAACGTCAATTGTTTTTCTAATTTATTTCTTAAAATTTACAAAAAAAAAATACTGATAAAATTAAACAGGACTGGTAACTTCGTCTAAATGTTTTTTCATACTTTCTAACTTTTCCATGTCGTTTATTGATGAATTACATTTATGAACAACAAGAGAATGATAGAAATGTACAGCAAACAAGACGAAAGTTATCAATACTGGAATTACAATAACTGTAGCTGCTGTAGCTGCGGTGAATGAGTAATCCCAGAATTTCACCCAACAGAGTATAGCTACTTCCACTAAGAACAGGAAGAGTCCTGAAACAAAAAAAAAATTTGGATAGGGGAAGTTCTGAGACGGCTGAGGGATAATCGAGTACGAGGATTACTTAAGCTAGCCTAATACTACTACAATTAGTTTTTCTCGAGTGTCTCTCAGTCTCAGAAATCAAAATCTGACATCTGAGAATCAGACTCAGATTCAGACAGACTATACATACCTAATACTGTTGAAAACGCCCAAGCTAGTTCAATAAACCCTCGCATTCTCTCATGAGGGCTCTCTGCAACCATTTCGCACACTTCTAGTTTAGCGATAGCGTCAATATTCGGTAAAATATACGTCGAAATCATTAGGGCAAAAATATGCACTGCTACTAGTACTGTAGTACAGACGGAGAACATCACAAATAGCCATTCTGGGACTTGGGTATCGTCGTTGATTTGCAGTTCGACCATTGCAACCATTGCAAAACCAGAGAGGAGTTCGCTGGTGGTAGCTGTGGCTTTGAGTTTGGCGCGAGACATGTGGAGGCGACGCCATGACAAGCCTTGGCTACTGTTTGCCGGGATTTTTCTACAGTAGATGCTGTCGTCAGAGCAGCGGCATGCCGGTGGAGCGGCGGTGGCGGTAGATGCCACACTGGAACTGCACGAGAAGGGGGGTGTGCGTTCGCGGGATATGGGGTAATGGAGGTCGCTGACGGGGAGAGGAAGGCGTGATAAGGGACTGTCGGAGTAGTAGATGATTTTGGTGCGAGGGTTGAGGGGGTCGAAGTTGAGGGATTTTGGGCGGGGCATCGAGGGTTTTACGTGGTTCTGAAAAAAATAAAAATAAAAAAAGTGTAAATTATGAGTGTTTTTAGAAATTTTTATAGCAATAATATTTTTGTACAGCACATTAATTGTTCACTTTTAAAATGTGGGAGCCGCAGGCGATATTTTGCTATGTTGTATTAGTTAATAATAATAATTGTGATAACAATGAGTATTTCAGTAAAATAAATAATTTTTGAAAAGTTATGTATTTCATGAAATTTTTATTTCTTATTTCTCATCCAGAATCCTATTCATTACAAATCTCATTAGAGTGTGGTTTGCTGATAAGAGGGGTCAATATGGTGCATGGATTCCTGCTGGAGAAGAAAAGGTATGGTAGTACAAACAATAGCGAGAGTACATATTTAGTTTTTTTTATTTATTTAAAAATGTTTTATAAAAAAAAATTATATTATTTTACTAATTTTAGAAGTCGAATATGCCATTTTATTAATTTTAGAAACCGAAAATAATATTTTTTCGTTGTTTTGAAATTAATAAAGTAAAGTACAAAAACAACTTTTTTCTATATTGATAGTCGGAGGTGACAGTTTACAAATTAAGAGAGATAATTTTACTAATTTAAAAGCTGAAGATAATGTGTTTTATTCATTTTTAAATTAGTAAATAAAAAAGCTGCATTTTTTCTAATTTTTTGAAGCGGAGGCAATATTTTACTTACTAATTTTGGAATTCGGAGGTTTAATTTTAGTAATTTTAGAAGGCGAATACAATATTTTTTACTAATTTTTAAATTAATAAATACAAAAGCGATATTTTTTTCGATATAATTTTACAAATTTTGAAATCTAGAGAAGTAATTTTATTAATTTTATCAGCTAGAAGCTGTTATCAGCTACTTATCAGATGTTTGTTATCAATTTTTAAATTAGTAAAGACGAAGGCGACACTTCTTTTATAATTTTACTAATTTTATAAGCCGCAAGTGTTTTTTATTAATTTTTCAATTATTAAAAACAAAAAAATAATTATGTTGAGAGCCGGAGGCGACAGTTTTCAATTTTAAAGCTTGAAGAAATAATTTTACTTCTTTTTTTATCAATTTTTAAATAGATTAAACAAGGGCAACATTGTTTTATTAATTTTAGAAGGCGGAGACGGAATTTTACTAATTTTAGAAGTCAGTTATGACGTTTCTAGTTCTATTTTGGCAGGCAGAAGCAATGTTTTACTAATTTCAAAATTTGAATATTTATATTAAAAGCCGGAGGCGAGATAAAAAAAATTTAAATTAGTAAATGAAAAAGCGACCAGAAATTAGCAGTCGGATGCGTTATTTTACTAATTTAAAAGTTGAAAATAATATTTTTTACTAATTTTGAAATTCGGAGGACAAATTTTAGTAATTTTAGAAGCCGAATATCGAGTTTTTGTACTAATTTGTAAATTAATAAATACAAAAGTCAGATTTCTTTTCGTTTTAAATCTCCGAACGCAATTTTACGAATTTGGAAGTCTGGGGAGGCAATTTTACTAATTTTATCAGCTAGACACAATATTTTTTATCAATTTTCAAATTAATAAAGACAGGCAATATTGTTTTTATAATTTTATAAGCCGCAAGTGTTTTTACTAATTTTTTAAAGTCTAGAGCCGGAGGCGACAGTTTACAACTTTAAAGCCCGAAGTAATTTTACTAACTTTATTATCAATTTTTAAATTGATTAAAACAAAGGAAATATTGTTTTAGTAATTTTGGTAGCCGGAGGCGGTATATTACTAATTTCAGAAGTAGAGACGATGTTTCTTATCCTATATTGGCAGCCGGTAGCAATGTTTTACTAATTTTAAAATCTGTATTCTTATTTTAAAAGTCGGAGGCGAGGAAAAATTTTTTTCTATATCTTTAAATTAGTAAATGAAAAAGCGACATATTTTTCAAAAATTAGCAGTCGGAAGTTAGCTTTAAAAGCTGAATATAATATTTTATACTAATTTCTAAATTAATAAATACAAAAGAGGAGCTTTTTTTAAATTTTTTGAGTCGGTGGCAATATTTTACTTACTAATTTTGAAATTCGGAGGCCTAATTTTAGTAATTTTAGATGCCGAATATAATATTTTGTACTAATTTCTCAATTAATAAATAAAAAAGCGATATTTCTTTTCGTTATACATCTCTAGCCGCAATTTTAGGAATTTTGAAGTCCGAAGAGGGTAATTTTACTAATTTTATGAACTAGACCCGATATTTTTTCCCAATTTTAAAATTAATAAAGACAAAAGCGTCATTGTTTTTATAATTTTATTAATTTTATAAGCCGCATGTGTGTTTTACTAATTTTTGAATCATTGAATACAAAAAAAAGATTTTTTTAGTTCAGAGCCGGAGGCGACAGTTTACAAGTTTAAAGTCTCAAAAAGGTAATTTTACTAACTTTCTTATCAATTTTTAAATTGATTAAAACAACGGAAACATTGTTTTAGTAATTTTGGCAGTCGGACGCGGTATATTACTAATTTCATAAGTAGAGACGCTTCTTATTTAAGAGAGTTTTTAATCCTATATTAGCAGCCATTTTTTTCTATATTTCTAAATTAGTAAATGAAAAAGCAAATTTTTTTTTCAAAAATTAGAAGTCGGAAACGTTATTTTACTAATTTAAAAGCTAAAGATAATATTTTTTTACTAATTTTTAAATTAATACAAGAGTGGCACTTTTTCTAATTTTTTGAACCAGAGGCAATACCATACTTACTAATTTTGAAATTCGGAGGACTAATTTTAGAAGGCGAATGTAATTTTATCCAGCTGGAATTTTACGAATTTTGAATTCTGGAGAAGTAATTTTACTAATTTTTAAAGCCGTAATTTTGTTTATTTAGAATTTTTTTATAAATCTTCAGCTGGAATTTTACGAATTTTGAAATCTGGAGAGATGATTTTACTAATTTTAAAGCCGCAACTGTACTAATTTTTGAATTTTCTTTATGAATTTCCAGCTGGAATTTTACGAATTTTGAATTCTGGAGAGGTAATTTTACTAATTTTAAAGCCGCAACTGTGCTAATTTTTGAATTTTTTTTATAAATTTCCAGTTGGAATTTTACGAATTTTAAATTCTGGAGAGATGATTTTACTAATTTTAAAGCCGCAACTGTACTAATTTTTGAATTTTCTTTATAAATTTCCAGCTGGAATTTTACGAATTTTGAAATCTAGAGAGGTAATTTTACTAATTTTAAAGCCGCAACTGTGCTAATTTTTGAATTTTCTTTATGAATTTTCAGCTGGAATTTTACGAATTTTGAAATCCAGAGAGGTAATTTTACTAATTTTAAAGCCGCAACTGTACTAATTTTTGAATTTTGTTTTTAAATTTCCAGCTGAAATTTTACGAATTTTGAATTCTGGAGAGGTAATTTTACTAATTTTAAAGCCGCAACTGTGCTAATTTTTGAATTTTTTTTATAAATTTCCAGTTGGAATTTTACGAATTTTGAATTCTGGAGAAGTAATTTTACTAATTTTTAAAGCCGTAATTTTGTTTATTTAGAATTTTTTTATAAATCTTCAGCTGAAATTTTACGAATTTTGAAATCTGGAGAGATGATTTTACTAATTTTAAAGCCGCAACTGTACTAATTTTTGAATTTTCTTTATGAATTTCCAGCTGGAATTTTACGAATTTTGAATTCTGGAGAGGTAATTTTACTAATTTTAAAGCCGCAACTGTACTAATTTTTAAATTTTCTTTATAAATTTCCAGCTGGAATTTTACGAATTTTAAATTCTGGAGAGATGATTTTACTAATTTTAAAGCCGCAACTGTACTAATTTTTGAATTTTCTTTATAAATTTCCAGCTGGAATTTTACGAATTTTGAAATCTAGAGAGGAAATTTTACTAATTTTAAAGCCGCAACTGTGCTAATTTTTGAATTTTCTTTATGAATTTTCAGCTGGAATTTTACGAATTTTGAAATCCAGAGAGGTAATTTTACTAATTTTAAAGCCGCAACTGTACTAATTTTTGAATTTTCTTTATAAATTTCCAGCTGGAATTTTACAAATTTTGAATTCTAGAGAGGTAATTTTACTAATTTTAAAGCCGCAAATGTGCTAATTTTTGAATTTTCTTTATGAATTTTCAGCTGGAATTTTACGAATTTTGAAATCTAGAGAGATGATTTTACTAATTTTAAAGCCGCAACTGTACTAATTTTTGAATTTTCTTTATGAATTTTCAGCTGGAATTTTACGAATTTTGAAATCTAGAGAGGTAATTTTACTAATTTTAAAGCCGCTAGTGTGTTAATTTTTGAATTATCTTTATAAATCTCCAGCTGGAATTTTACGAATTTTGAATTCCGGAGAAGTAATTTTACTAATTTTTAAAGCCGTAATTTTGTTTATTTAGAATTTTTTTATAAATATTCAGCTGGAATTTTACGAATTTTGAATTCTGGAGAAGTAATTTAACTAATTTTAAAGCCGCAACTGTGCTAATTTTTGAATTATCTTTATAAATCTCCAGCTGGAATTTTACGAATTTTGAATTCCGGAGAAGTAATTTTACTAATTCTTAAAGCCGTAATTTTGTTTATTTAGAATTTTTTTTATAAATATTCAGCTGGAATTTTACGAATTTTGAATTCTGGAGAGGTAATTTTACTAATTTTAAAGCCGCAACTGTACTAATTTTTGAATTTTCTTTATAAATTTCCAGCTGGAATTTTACGAATTTTAAATTCTGGAGAGATGATTTTACTAATTTTAAAGCCGCAACTGTACTAATTTTTGAATTTTCTTTATAAATTTCCAGCTGGAATTTTACGAACTTTGAATTCTGGAGAGGTAATTTTACTAATTTTAAAGCCGCAACTGTGCTAATTTTTGAATTTTTTTTATGAATTTTCAGCTGGAATTTTACGAATTTTGAATTCTGGAGAAGTAATTTTACTAATTTTTAAAGCCGTAATTTTGTTTATTTAGAATTTTTTTATAAATCTTCAGCTGGAATTTTACGAATTTTGAAATCTGGAGAGATGATTTTACTAATTTTAAAGCCGCAACTGTACTAATTTTTGAATTTTCTTTATAAATTTCCAGTTGGAATTTTACGAATTTTGAATTCTGGAGAAGTAATTTTACTAATTTTTAAAGCCGTAATTTTGTTTATTTAGAATTTTTTTATAAATCTTCAGCTGGAATTTTACGAATTTTGAAATCTAGAGAGGTAATTTTACTAATTTTAAAGCCGCTAGTGTGCTAATTTTTAAATTATCTTTATAAATCTCCAGCTGGAATTTTACGAATTTTGAATTCTGGAGAGGTAATTTTACTAATTCTAAAGCCGCAACTGTGCTAATTTTTGAATTTTCTTTATGAATTTTCAGCTGGAATTTTACGAATTTTGAAATCTAGAGAGATGATTTTACTAATTTTAAAGCCGCAACTGTGCTAATTTTTGAATTTTCTTTATGAATTTTCAGCTGGAATTTTACGAATTTTAAAATCTAGAGAGATGATTTACTAATTTTAAAGCCGCTAGTGTGCTAATTTTTAAATTATCTTTATAAATCTCCAGCTGGAATTTTACGAATTTTGAATTCTGGAGAGGTAATTTTACTAATTTTCAAAGCCGTAATTTTGTTTATTTAGAATTTTTTTATAAATCTTCAGCTGGAATTTTACGAATTTTGAAATCTAGAGAGGTAATTTTACTAATTTTAAAGCCGCTAGTGTGCTAATTTTTAAATTATCTTTATAAATCTTCAGCTGGAATTTTACGAATTTTGAAATCTAGAGAGGTAATTTTACTAATTTTAAAGCCGCTAGTGTGCTAATTTTTAAATTATCTTTATAAATCTCCAGCTGGAATTTTACGAATTTTGAATTCTGGAGAGGTAATTTTACTAATTTTTAAAGCCGTAATTTTGTTTATTTAGAATTTTTTTATAAATCTTCAGCTGGAATTTTACGAATTTTGAAATCTGGAGAGATGATTTTACTAATTTTAAAGCCGCAACTGTACTAATTTTTGAATTTTCTTTATAAATTTCCAGTTGGAATTTTACGAATTTTGAATTCTGGAGAAGTAATTTTACTAATTTTTAAAGCCGTAATTTTGTTTATTTAGAATTTTTTTATAAATCTTCAGCTGGAATTTTACGAATTTTGAAATCTAGAGAGGTAATTTTACTAATTTTAAAGCCGCTAGTGTGCTAATTTTTAAATTATCTTTATAAATCTCCAGCTGGAATTTTACGAATTTTGAATTCTGGAGAGGTAATTTTACTAATTCTAAAGCCGCAACTGTGCTAATTTTTGAATTTTCTTTATGAATTTTCAGCTGGAATTTTACGAATTTTAAAATCTAGAGAGATGATTTACTAATTTTAAAGCCGCTAGTGTGCTAATTTTTAAATTATCTTTATAAATCTCCAGCTGGAATTTTACGAATTTTGAATTCTGGAGAAGTAATTTTACTAATTTTTAAAGCCGTAATTTTGTTTATTTAGAATTTTTTTATAAATCTTCAGCTGGAATTTTACGAATTTTGAAATCTGGAGAGATGATTTTACTAATTTTAAAGCCGCAACTGTACTAATTTTTGAATTTTCTTTATAAATTTCCAGTTGGAATTTTACGAATTTTGAATTCTGGAGAAGTAATTTTACTAATTTTTAAAGCCGTAATTTTGTTTATTTAGAATTTTTTTATAAATCTTCAGCTGGAATTTTACGAATTTTGAAATCTGGAGAGATGATTTTACTAATTTTAAAGCCGCAACTGTACTAATTTTTGAATTTTCTTTATAAATTTCCAGTTGGAATTTTACGAATTTTGAATTCTGGAGAAGTAATTTTACTAATTTTTAAAGCCGTAATTTTGTTTATTTAGAATTTTTTTATAAATCTTCAGCTGGAATTTTACGAATTTTGAAATCTAGAGAGGTAATTTTACTAATTTTAAAGCCGCTAGTGTGCTAATTTTTAAATTATCTTTATAAATCTCCAGCTGGAATTTTACGAATTTTGAATTCTGGAGAGGTAATTTTACTAATTCTAAAGCCGCAACTGTACTAATTTTTGAATTTTCTTTATAAATCTCCAGCTGGAATTTTACGAATTTTGAATTCTGGAGAAGTAATTTTACTAATTTTTAAAGCCGTAATTTTGTTTATTTAGAATTTTTTTTATAAATCTTCAGCTGGAATTTTACGAATTTTGAAATCTAGAGAGATGATTTTACTAATTTTAAAGCCGCTAGTGTGCTAATTTTTGAATTATTAAATACAAAAAAAGATTTTTCATATTGTTGGGAGCCAGAGCGGACAGTTTACTAACTTTGTTATTAATTTTTGAATCAATTAAAACAAGGACAACATTGTTTTACTAATTCTTGTAGGCGGAGACGGAATTTTACTAATTTTAAAAGTCGGAAATTATATTCCTGATAGGTTATTGGCAACCGGAAGCAATGTTTTACGAATTTCAAAAACCTGAATACGTGTTTTAGAAGCCAGAAGCCACATTTTACTTATTGTAATTTTTTTAAAAAAATTGTAAAAAATCTTGAAAATGTACTCTTATTTAAAAAAAAAATAATAACCGATTTTTTTAATATTTGACATTATTTAAAGTGCGTCTCACTAACTGCAAAAAAAATTACTAATTTTATATAACAATTCTTTATAGCCCACGTTGCTTGTCCTTTTTTTTTAATTTGTTACATCACAGTAAAGCCACAAACCGCCCACAGCATTTTTCCCTAACAATAGTTGTTTAAATAACCGTCACTTCGCCAAATCATTAAAAACTGGTTAGAACTTCTTTGAAAATCTAGCGACCAATCAGGAAATTTATCTATAATTTTTCAACCTTCAAAAAATCTAAATCAAATTTTGATATTTTTTTTCTTCTTTGCAAGGTTTCTTCTATTAATTTTTTTCAAATAATCGCTCAATTGTAGGACGATTTAAATGTCAAGTCTATGAGGAACAGACATTCCAAGCAATGCCAATGAACTCCCAATGAAAAAATATTCAAACACCTGTCTTACAACTATCGGGGGGGCTATTATACTCACCCAAGAGTTTGCTTGTCCTCTATTTACGAAAAGATCGGCTGAAGTGTTGTGTCTGCGCATTTTTCGGACAACAATGGGAAAATCGACTTGAGTCGACTGATCCATTTTCATCTAAAAAAAAAATTGTTGCGGTTTTACACTGTTATTAACTATTCGTCATTTCCTATTATTTGAAGTAATTTGTAGTTATGTTTCCTATAACGGGGGTCACACACAAAACGGTAATTAAAAATATACAAAAGGTCGTTTTTGATTTTTTTTTGATAAAAATGGAAATGAAGGTGGTTAGAATGTAATATTCTGGGTTTTAAATAGTCAAATATTTTATGACTCATAAATGTTATTATTATCAGAAAATAAAAGAAATGTTCGAATTTTTTACAATTTTTTTGTTTTACTGTTTATATAAATAGTTAGGAATCAATGTCAAATTTTTTAATGCACTTAGGATATATTTATTCATGAATTATTAAATAAACACAATTACATAACAAATATTTATTTTAGTAATAGTTTATTTGAAGAATTGTGACTAAAAAGAATTTTTTATTATTAATATTATTTCGTTTTTACATTCTTCATTTTTTTCTTTTACTCTCTTTTTTTAATTATTTTCCTCAAATTTTGTGTACTCCAATATTTTGTCTTTATATTCTTCAGTTTTTCCTCTATTTTTCCCTCTTTTTTTAAATTATTTTTTGCAAAGTTTGGATACTCCAATATTTTATTTTTTGCAACTCTTTTGTTCTTCAATATTTTGTCTTTATCTTCTTCTTCTTTTTTATGTTTTTCTTTGTTTTTGAATTATTTCTCACAAACATTGGATACTCTAATATTTCGTTTTATTATTTTTGACTTTCTCTTTTTCCTTTTTTAATTTTTCAAAATTTTGCGTACTTCAATATTTTGTTTTTATATTCTTCACAATTTTTTTTCTTTCTTTCTCTTGTTTTTAAGTCAAGTAAGTCTTTATATTCTTCGCCTTTTTTTATTTTTTTCTCGTTTTTTAATTATTTTACGCAAACCTTGAAGACTCCAATATTTCGTTTTTATATTTTTCTTTTTTTTGCAGTTTTTTACACCTTTTTTTCCCTTTTTCTCCATTATTTAATTATTTTTCGCAAACCTTGGATACTTTAATATTTCGTTTTTATATTTTTGACTTTTTTTCTTTTTTTATTTTTTTACTTTTTCTGTATTTTTTGCAAATTTTGTATAAACCAATATTTTATCTTTGTATTCTACACCTTTTTTCTCGTTTTTTCTCTCTTTTTTTAATTATTTTCGCAGATCTTGACTACTCCTCTATTTTGTTTTTACATTTTTTGTTTTTTAGAAATCTTGTTATTCCAATATTTTGTCTTTATTTTTTTATTATCTTTTTTGTTTTTGAATCATTTTTCGCAAACCTTGAGTACTCCAATATTTCGTTTTATTATTTTTGACTTTCTCTTTTTCCTTTTTTAATTTTTCAAAATTTTGCGTACTTCAATATTTTATTTTTATATTTTTTACAATTTTTTTTCTTTCTTTCTCTCGTTTTTAAGTCAAGTAAGTCTTTATATTCTTCGCCTTTTTTATTTTTTTCTCGTTTTTTAATTATTTTACGCAAACCTTGAAGACTCCAATATTTCGTTTTTATATTTTTCTTTTTTTTGCAGTTTTTTACACCTTTTTTTTCTTTTTTCTCCATTGTTTAATTATTTTCCGCAAACCTTGGATACTTTAATATTTCGTTTTTATATTTTTGACTTTTTTTCTTTTTTTCTATTTTTACTTTTTCTGTACTTTTTGCAAATTTTGTATAAACCAATATTTTATCTTTGTATTCTACACCTTTTTTCTCGTTTTTTCTCTTTTTTTTAATTATTTTTCGCAAACTTTGGGTAATCAAATATTTTGTTTTCTGTTTTTAAATTTTCTGCAAACCTTGTGTATTCACAGATTTTGTGTTTATGTTCTACACTTTTCTTTCTCTTTTTTTTAATTATTTTCGCAGATCTTGACTATTCCTCTATTTTGTTTTTACATTTTTTGTTTTTTACAAATCTTGTTATTCCAATATTTTGTCTTTATTTTTTTATTATCTTTTTTGTTTTTGAATCATTTTTCGCAAACCTTGAGTACTCCAATATTCCGTTTTTATATTTTTGAGTTTTTTTTTCTTTTTTAATGTCTATTTTGTGTTTATTGTTTGCAAAACTTGTGTACTTCAATATTTTGTCTTTACATTGTTTTCCTCTCTTTTTAATTATTTTTTGCAAACTTTCTATACTCCTCCAATATTTTGTCATTACATTTATTAACTTTTTTCTTTTTTCTCTTAATTATTTTTTACAAATCTTGGGTACTTCATTTCGTTTTTATATTTTTAACTTTTTGTTTTTTTCTCTTTCTATTTTTTTTTTATTTTTCACAATCTTCAGTCTCATTCTTCAATATTTTAGGTATACATTCTTCACTTTTGTATCTCTTTTTTTTTCTTATTATTAATTATTTTTCGTAAATCTTGGATTCTCTAGTATTTCGTTTTTATATTTTTGACTTTTTCTCTCTTTCTGTTTTTTCTTTATCTTTTGTTTTTTGTTTCTCTCTTTTTTTAATAATTTTTCTCAAACGTTGGGTACTCCAATATTTCATTTTTAAGTTTTCAAATCTTGCTTTTTCTTTTTTCTATTTTTTCTTTATTTTTTACACACTTTGTGGGCTCCAATATATTATCTTTATATTTTTTATCTTTTTTTTTAATATTATTAACTAATTTTGGTTAATCCAGTATTTCGTTTTTATGGTTCTGACTTTTTTCTTTTTTCTCTTTTTATTTCTTTTCTATTTTTGCAAACCTTGTTAAATTTTTCATTTTTTTTATTCTTTTTTTTTGTTTACTTTATTCTTCAATATTTCGTCTTCATATTTCCCACTTTTTTCTTTTTCCTGTTTCTTTTTTTTGCGTTAATTATTTTTGCAAACCTTGTGTATTCTAACACTAAATAAATAATTATTATTGTTATAACAATTATTATTTTCGACGATTTCATGGTCGCGCTTACGAAATTTCTTCGCTTTTTGTGTCAAAGCGGAAATTGTCATTAAATCTCGCATCATTAAAAAATAATCAAGTTGGCGTGTGTGTGTTGTTTTTTCAAAATTGACAGTGTCATCGTTTTTGTTTTTGGAAAATTGTCAAAATTTTGTCAGTGTTTAAAAAATGGAAGAATCACCCGAAGAGCGTCTTGCAAAAATCGAAAAATGTCAAGCGAAATTAGCGGCGGCCAAGGCGGGCCTACAGGCGAGACAAGGGGGGCCACCACCTGGAGCAGTACCGTACGTTTTGAATTTTGACTTACTTTTGACAAAAATGCCAATTTATGGGGGGACAGAGAATTTTTTAGTGACTAAAAATGGCACTTTAGGGGGCCTACATCAGTAGCTATTTAGGAATAAATAATTGTTTAGTTGGTTTTAGAAATTTTTAAAATTTTAATTTTGAAAAAAAAAATTTTTTTGATTTTCTGGAAGGAATGACAACTCTTATCTTTGTGATAAAATAAACAACTAAGTTTACAGTTTCTAATTTCAAATTCTAATCGTTTCAATGCTACTTAAAATATCTAACTAATTAATTAGGAATTTATTAATTAATTTTCTTTAAATTTTAATTAATTAATTAGAAATTTTTAATTGAAAAAAGGGCGTTTTTTGGATACATTTTGTGTTTTATTATTTTACTAAATCTGCTAGTTTTTTAGGACATTTGTTATTATTTAAAAATAATTTATTATTTACTCAGTCGGTTTATGCAATTTTCAAAATTTTGATTTTAAAAAAGAGACGTTTTTGAATTTTGGAAGAAATTGCAACTTTTTTTTGTTTTTTTAATTAAAAAACAGTTTATAATTTAAATTTCTAATCGTTTCAATGCTACTTAAAATTTCTAATTAATTAGAATTTTTTTAATTAAAGAAGGGCGCTTTTTGGGAACATTTTGAGTTTTGTTATTTTACTAAATCTGCTAGTTTTTTAGGACAATTGTTATTATCTAAAAATAATTAATTATTTACTTAGTCGTTTTATGAAATTTCCAAGATTTTGATTTTGAAATAGAGAGGTTTTTGAATTTTGTAAGAAATTGCAATTTTTTTTTTCGGTTTCTTAATTTAAAAAAATTATTGCGTTTACAGTTTCTAATTTAAAATTCTATCGTTTCAATGCTACTTAAAATTTCTAATTAACTAGAATTAATTTCTAATTAATTAGAAATTTTTTTAGTTAAAAAAAGGGCGTTTTTTGGGTACTTTTTGAGTTTTGTTATTTTACTAAATCTGCTAGTTTTTTAGGACTTTTGTTATTATCTAAAAATAATTAATTATTTACTTGGTCGTTTTATGAAATTCTCAAAATTTTGATTTTAAATAAGAGAGATTTTTAATTTGAAAAAATCATTGCGTTTACAGTTTCTAATTTAAATTTCTAATCGTTTCAATGCTACTTAAAATTTCTAATTAATTAGAAATTTTTTTTATTAAAAAGGGCGTTTTTTGGGTACATTTTGAGTTTTGTTATTTTGTTATTATCCAGAAATAATATATATTTACTTAGTCGTTATATGAAATTTTCAAAATTTTGATTTTGAAAAAGAGAGGTTTTTGAATTTCCGGAAAAAATAGCAACTTTTTTTCGGTTTTTTAATTTAAAAAAAGCATTGCGTTTACAGTTGTCTAATTTAAAATTCTAATCGTTTCAATGCTACTTAAAATTTCTAATTAATTAGAAATTTTTTAATTGAAAAAAGGGCGTTTTTTTGGGACATTTTGAGTTTTGTTATTTTACTAAATTAGCTAGTTTTTTACGACATTTGATGTTATCTAAAAATAATTAATTATTTATTTAGTCGTATTATAAAATTTTCAAAATTTTGATTTCTAAAAAGAGAGGTTTTTGAATTTTGGAAGAAATTGCAACTTTTTTCGGTTTTTTAAATTTGAAAAAAGCATTACGTTTACAGTTTCTAATTTAAAATTCTAATCGTTTCTAATGCTACTTAAAATTTCTAATTAATTAGAAATTTTTTAATTGAAAAAAGGGCGTTTTTTGGGTATATTTTAAGTTTTGTTATTTTACTAAATCTGCTAGTTTTTTGGGATTTTTGGTATTATTTGAAAATAGTTAATTATTTAGTCGTTTTAAAAAAAATTCAAAATTTTGTTTTTGAAAAAGAGAGTTTGTTAATCGTTTTAATGCTATTTAAAATTTCTAATTAACTACATTTATTTAAATAAAAAAAGTAATTTTTGGGTATTTTTTAACTTTTATTATTTTACTAAATTTACTAATTTTTTTGGTCATTTGGTACTATTTAAAAAAATATATACATATTTAGTCATTTTTAGAAATTTTCAAAATTTTGATTTTCAAAGACAGAAAGACAAAAAACTATAAAGTTTACAGTTTCTAATTTAAAATTTTTATCGTTCCAATGCTACTTAAAATTTCTAATTAACATTATTTAATAATAAAAAAATAATAATTTTTAAATTTAATTATTTTACAGAAATTGCTATTTAAAAAAAAATAGTATAGAAGACCGATATTAATTTAAAAATTGTTTATTATTTTTCAAAATTTTCTTTTTTATACTACGAAATGTTAATTCATTTTTGAAATTTCGAAAATATTTAAAACTGAAAAATTTTGATTTTGACACCCGAAATGTCAACTTTGTAGTCTCTTTTATCAAAAAACAATTATAATATTTGGAGTTTCTGAGTTTCTAACTAATATCTAAACTGTCTTTTTTTTAAATTTCCAAAATGTTTAAAATGGGTTTTCAAAAAAAAAAATAATTCCGGGATATGGCAATATTTTTGACCTTTTCTATAAAAATAAAACAATTTTTTTATCAGAACAACTGATATCTAAGCTTCATTTACAAAATTATCTGTTTATTTAGAAATTATTTATGTAAAAACTGCAATGTTGTTTTTCAAAATTTTGATTTTGGCACCCGAAATATCAAAATTTCTAAAACAAGCTGTTATTTGTTGATTAATTAGAATTTTTTTAATTTTTTTGTATTAATTCTCTCTAAATTTTTAATTCTAATTTCCAAATAAATTTTTTGAAAATTATTTATTATAATTTTTTAGGAACCATTTTAAATTTAAGTACTCTATTTGACAAAATCCACCATTTCATTGGGACATCCGGTATGCAAGCTTGAATCACAAGGTCACCAATTTATTTAAAAATGATTTATTTAAAAAATTCAAAATTACCTAAATTATTTCCCTTAGTAACAATCCAAGTTCAGGGCCATTTCAAAACCAAAAAAACAACCAACAAATACTTCGCGAAAACCACTCGAATTAATTTATTTACTCTGATCTAATCGTATTGTACTTAAATAAAAAAAAATGTTTTTTTTCATTAAAACGCCCCCTCAAGCAAATTTTGAGATGAACAATCAAGTTTTTTTTCTTAGAAGCTTACATAAGTGACGTTAAAACCGGACTTAATTGAATTTTTTTACGTAATTAAAATAATAACTCAATTCTCAGGAGTAATCAAATTCGAAAAACTTACCTCTCAGAAAAAAAAAATTCTTTGGTATTAACAAAATGGCACTGGTATGTTCACCGAACTTGACGGTACCGCGGCAATACCGCGAGTGAAGAGTGTGGTACTTACACTGTTCTCACCTGTTGGTACTGACCTACAGTATTTTTTAAAGTCGGTCATCATTCAAAATACGAACTTTGGATCTTTTTCTCTTCTTTGCCAATGAGGAAATTTCTGATACTTTGGACTTTGAACTTAATAGGATTTATTACCTCGAGGGTACTTCACTGTAGAAGTGAAGGACATTAAAGAAAATTGGGAAATTGTTAAAATTAGGGAAAGTAGGTGAAAAAGAGAGGGACACAAGTAGTGCCTTGTGGCAAACTATTTTTTTCTGATTTTAATCAAATCGATAAAAACGGATTTGCTTTAAATGTTTGAAGGTTATTTCGGTCGTAAATACTATTGTTTCAGGCTAAATCAAGCGAGTTTTGGGGATTTTGGTGTCATTTTATTAAAAGCGGAAATAAATTTTTTGGAGACTAAAAAAGTTTTTTTTAAACGTAATACGAATTTAATTTTGTTTTATCGTAATTTAGTCACGCTTTGATAACGGAAAAAATTATAATTGTTTATTATTCATCAATATTTAAGTAATTTTAGAAATTGAATTTTGTTTTGTAAAAACTTCATTTGTTCTTATCACATTTTATGTAATTTCCAAGGGCGTACAAATGTTAGAAAATACCCAACAATTTCAAAATAACGTTCTTCCAGGATTCCGTCAATACGAAGTCTTGAACCGGAACCAAGATATGATTTTTTTCAACCGGAAATGAAAAGTGAAAAGCGTCCCAAAAGGAAGTTTTGGATTATTAGAAACAGGTATTTTTATAAGTACGGCCCTGGAAATTACGTTTTGCTGACAAAAAAATATATTTCTTGAATTTGAATTACGAACCACTCGTAATCAGCTGATTTTGTCATTTCGAAAAATATATTTTTTGAATTTAAATTACGAATTTTTACTACTTGTGATCAGCTGATTTTGTTATTTCGCTAAACAGTCCTAGGGAAATCAGATTTACCACTATTTTTATTAGTTATTTATATATTTTTAGCTACGAATTTAATTTTGCGACACAAAACCTGTTGTATCGGAGAGAAATACACCGATAAATGAGCAAAAATATATTAGTAATTAAAAAAAATAGTAATTTTATTGTTTATAAGAACTACTAATTGCCTTAATTAAGGGATTAAGATAAATAAATGATTCCGAAACGTTGGTAAGTTAGAGAATTTTTTTTATTTGTTTTTCTTTCTGGGAAAAGTAAGTTTTTTAATGTCTAAGAGACTGTCTCTATCAATTTCTAATAAGATTCTTATTTTTAAATAAGAACTGGTAGCCGCAGATTACTGTTTTATAAAAATTGGGAGCCGCAGGCGACATTTTTACAAAAATTAAGAGCCGCAGGTGACAGTTTTCTTGAAATTTAAAATCTGCTTCTTCTTCATTTTATTAAATCGCTGTCAGTTTTTGTAAAACTGTCGCCTACGGCTTCAAATTTTAATTAAACTGTCGCCGAACGCTTCCCAATTTTGATTTAACAATAAGTTTTTAAATTTGTAAGGAAATGTTCCTTGAGGCTTTTAATTATTTTTAAATAAGAATTGGAAGCCGTAAGTGATAGTTTCGTAAAAATTATGATCTGCAAACGAGAGTTTCGTAAAAATTTGGAACTGTAGGCTACAATTTCTATAGAAATTAGGGGCCGCAGGCGACAGTTTTACACAAATATGGAGCTGCAGGCGACATTTTTCTCGAAATTTTAACTCTGCTTGTATTTTATTTTATTCAACAATAAGTTTTTTAATTTATGAAAAACTGTCATCTGAGGTTTCTAATTATTTTTTAATAAGAATTTGAAGCTGCTAGCGATATTTTTATAATAATTATAAGCTTCAGGCGACAGTTTTATAAAAACTGAGAGCTGTAGGCTCCAATTTTATAAAAATTAGGGGCCGCAGGCGACATTTTTACAGAAATATGGAGCCGCAGGTGACAGATACCTTCAAATTTAAAATCTGCTTGTTTTTTATTTTATATAATCGCTATCAACTTTTATAAAACTATTGCTTGCGGTTTCAGATATTACTTAAACTGTCGCTTAATGGTTCTTAATTTTTATTTAACATTAAGTTTTTCAATTTGTGAAAAACTGTCGTCTGCGGTTTTTAATTATTTTTTAATAAGAATTGGAAGCTGCAAGAGATAGTTTCGTAAAAATTATAAGCTGCAGGCCACAGTTTCATAAGAATTAGGACAATTTTATAATAATTGAGGGCCGTAGGCGACAGTTTTACAGAAATATGGTGCTGGAGGCAACAATTTCTTCGAAATTTAAAATTTGGTTGTTTTTTATTTTATAAAATTGCTACCAATTTCTATAAAACTGTCGCCTACGGCTCTAAATCTTAAATAAACTGTCGCCTACCGCTTCTTAATTTTTATTTAAGAATAAGGTTTTTAATTTGTAAGGAAATGTTCCCTCAGGCTTTTAATTATTTTTAAATAAAAATTGAAAGCCCCAAGTTTTTTTTTGTAAAAATTATGAACTGCAGGCGAGAGTTTTGTAAAAATTGGGAGCTGTAGGCTACAATTTTATAGAAATTAGGGGCCGCAGGCGACAGTTTTTTCGAAATTTTAACTCTGTCTGTATTTTATTTTATAAAATCGCTGTCAATTTTTATGAAACTATCTCCTACGGCTCTAAATTTTAATTAAACTGCCGCCAGTCGCTTCTCAATTTTTATTTAACAATAAGTTTTTTAATTTCTGAAAAATCTGTTTTCTGCGGTTTCTAATTATTTTTTAATAAGAATTGGAAACCGCAAGAGACAGTTTTGTAAAAAATATAAGTTGCAGGCGACAGTTTCATAAAAATTGGGAGCTGCAGGCGACAATTTTATAAAAATTGAAGATTACAGGCGACATTTTTACAGAAATATGGCGCTGCTGGAGATATTTTTTTCGAAATTTAAAATTTGCTTGTTTTTTATTTTATGAAATTGCTATTAATTTCTATAAAACTGTCGCGCCTACGGCTCCAAATTTCAATTAAACTGTCGTCTGACGATTTCCAATTTTTATTTAACAAAAAATTTTTCCATTAGTAAAATACTGTCGCTTTAATTTCAAATTATTTTTTAATAAGAATAGGATGCTGCAAGCGACAGTTCCATAAAAAATTTTAAGCTGCAGGCGACAGTTTCGTAAAAATTTGGAGCTGTAGGATACAATTTTATACAAATTTGGGGCCGCAGGCGACACTTTTACAGTAAAATGGAGCCGCAGTTGACAGATTTCTTAAAATTTAAAATCTGCTTGTTTCCTATTTTATAAAATCGCTACAATTTTTATAAAACTGTCGCCTATGGCTCTAAATCTTAAATAAACTGTCGCCTACCGCTTCTTAATTTTTATTTAAGAATAAGATTTTTAATTTGTAAAAAAAACTGTGGTCTGCGGTTTGTAATTATTTTTTAATAAGAATTAGATGCCGCAACGCGATAGTTCCATAAAAAATAGCTGTAGGTGACAGTTTCATAAAAACTTGGAGCTGCAGGCTACAATTTTATAATAATTGGGGGCCGCAGGCGACACTTTTACAGAAATATGGTGCTGGAAGCGACAGTTTTTATGAAATTTTAACTCTGTTTGTATTTTATTTTATAAAATCACTGTCAATTTTTGTGAAACTGTCGCCTCCGGCTCCAAATTTTAATTAAACTGTCGCTTAACCCTTTTCAGTTTTTATTTAACATTAAGTTTTTCAATTTGTGATTTTTTAATTATTTTTTAATAAGAATTGGAAGCTGCAAGAGATAGTTTCGTAAAAATTATAAGCTGCAGGCGACAGTTTCATAAGAATTAGGAGCAGCAGGCTACAATTTTATGATTGGGGGCCGTAGGCGACAGTTTTACAGAAATATGGAGCTGGAGGCGACAATTTCTTTGAAATTTAAAATCTGCTTGTTCTTCATTTTGTCTCTTAATTTTTATAAAACTGTCGCCTACGGCTCCAAGTTTTAATTTAATTGGCCTATCGCTTCTCAACTTTTTACAGTTTTAGGCGACAGTTTCATAAAAATTTGAAGCTGCAGGCGACAGTTTCATAAAAATTGGGAACCTTAGGCGGCAATTTTGGACAAATAAGGGGCCTTATGCGACCGTTTTCTCGAAATTTAGAAAACGCTGTTAATTTTAATGAAACTGTCGCCTCCGGCTCTAAATTTTAATTAAACTGTCGCCTAACGCTTCTTAATTTTTATTTAAGAATAAGTTTTTTAATTTGTAAAAAAAACTGTGGTCTGCGGTTTGTAATTATCTTTTAATAAGAATTAGATGCCGCAAAGCGATAATTCCATAAAAAATATAATCTGCAGGTGACAGTTTCATAAAAACTGGGAGCTGTAGGATACAAATTTATAGAAATTGGAGGCCGCAGGCGACACTTTTACAGAAATATGGAGCTGGAGGCGACAATTTCTTCGAAATTTAAAATCTGCTTGTTCTTCATTTTGTCTCTTAATTTTTATAAAACTGTCGCCTACGGCTCCAAGTTTTAATTTAACTGGCCTAACGCTTCTCATATTTTTACAGTTTTAGGCGACAGTTTCATAAAAATTGGGAGCTGCAGGCGACAGTTTCATAAAAATTGGGAACCTTAGACGGCAATTTTAGACAAATAAGGGGCTTTAGGCGACAGTTTTCTCGAAATTTAAAAAACTCTGTTAATTTTTATGAAACTGCCGCCTCCGGCTTTGAATTTTGATTAAACTGTCGTGTACCGCTTCTCAATTTTTATTTAACATTTTTTTTATTGCAACGAACTTTTAACTGCGGTTTCCAAAAAATTAAAAATCTGCTTATATAATATTTTATAAAAACTGGGATGTATGGACAACAAATGCAAAAAACGTTCTATTGAGTATCGACAGGATTTCTAACTAGTACGCACGTGCGTTATTGAGGGAGAAATAGTGTCAAACGAAAAATTTTTAGTTAAAAAAATTTTTTTTTATACGATTTTGTGTTCGGTTATCATGAATAAAAGACTTCTTTGGTACTAAATAAAATTTAAAATTATTTATTTCAGTTTTTTCTTTTTTAAGAGATGTTGTTAGTTTTTGCTACACACCAAAATTCGTTCGTTGCGCTCTAAATAAAAAAATATCAACGTCATATACTGACGTTGGTCAAAACAAAAAGTCACTAAATAATTAAAGCACTTTTTTTCTTTAAAACTGTCATAATTTTAAAATCAAATATTTTTTATTTCATTGTCAACTTTTCTGTTTACATTTTTTCTGTTTTTAATAAACAATTTTTACTGCTTTGTCAACAAAAGAATTTAATGTCTTTTCTTACAAAACGAGTAATAAATAGTTAAATTACCGTTACATCTAATTGTCAACGAACAAATTATCATAATTATTTATGTATGAAAAAAGAAAAAACATCAACAATCAATAAAAAAAGTGGAACATTCTCTAACAATTAACTGTATTGCGTCTATTTCTGGACTCAAAACAAAAAAAATCTAATTAAATCATAATCGACAAGAATGTGAACCAATTAAACCAAATTTACGTAAAAATAACATTTTAATTACGTCATTTTAACAATTGAAGCGTTATCTAGCGTCGAGTAGACAAACTCTGATTCGACTTTTTACAGTTTTCTGTAATTTTTCTAATTTCATAACATTGCATCAAATATCCGAATTTCGATTTTATAAACACGAGGCGTAGAGACTAAAATCCGAAATAAACGATATCGTGTTGTCCTGTTCGACTCGTAATCGACCTTCATCGTCCTCTGTGTAATTTTTCAGTTCCACCCTGACGTTGTTAGTGACAACATTTCCCGAATTTCGTGGTATTACTGTGAGTATTAATTTGGCCCCTGTGACTAGAATTGTAAAAATTTGTTTGTAAAATAAAGTAGGCTGGTTTTCGCTGATATTTGTTTGTTTTACCAGTGATTTTTTCGGCAAATTCTGTCAGGATTTAGAGAGAAAATATGTAGAAAATTTGTTTCATTTCTTCTAAGTAATAATAAAAAAAAATGACAATATTTATATAATAAATTTTTTTTGGAAAATTTTTACGAATTTTTCGCTAAAGGTCATCTTCAATGACATTTTTAAATTGGCACAAATTGCTACAATAAAATAATTAAAGTCACACCCTAAGCGTATTTTTGAAAATTTTATTTTAGTAACACAGGTCAAAATTAAGTTGTTATTTTCTTGTATTATTTTTTTTATCGCAAAGGTCTCTCCTGTTTTGTCTTATCACAATTCTATTATTACCATTTTATCAGTTATTTTCTTGAGTAATTGTTATTTTTTTTACTCATATTTTCAATAAATAAAGACCAGCCTCCTAAGATCCAAGTCCAAAGTATCACTGATAAAAACCGGAATTAATATTAATTGACATTTGAGTATTTAAATCAGTTGTACGTTATCACTACAGTGATATAGAGAGTGATTAAAATTCGGGTAATTAAGGTAGGCCCTGATATTTGAATTATTTTTTTTTTTTTACTTCTTTCTCTAATTCAACAGTTTTTATCAATTTTTTCTTGATGTTTGTTTTATAATTTTGCTTTCTTGATAGTGAAAGTGTATTTTCCTACACGTACTAGATTAAAAAAAATTCTTATCTTATCTGTATCTAGTTTACATAATTATGCAAGAGAAAACTGTTTATAAATAAAATTAAAGACATAACAACTGTAAAAATTTTTTTTTGGAAATACTCTGTTGGTAGACCAAACTCTAACAATTTGGGTCATTTTTTTCCTCTTAAAAAGCGTGTTTTTCCGGAATTTCCATTACATAAAATCGATATTAGAAAAGTACTAATTAAGAAAAATTACATCCGTCATGATAAAAATAATTAACCTTGACATTGCTTTGACATTGACAAGATGCCTTCACAAACATTTTGTCTTGATTTTAAGTAGTTTTCTTCACGTTTTGTTTCTTCAAAACTGCTATATTTTCTAGGAGCGATAAAATTTTCAAGATGGCTACCCATTTCAATTATCCTGATCCCGCTCTTCAGGAAGAGCTTCGTCGTATTGCTAACGCTATTGTAGCACCAGGAAAAGGTATCCTTGCTGCTGATGAATCTGTTGGTACAATGGGTAAACGTCTTGCTGATATCGGATGTGAAAATACTGAAGAAAATCGAAGAAAATACCGTCAGTTGCTTTTTACATCTGATAAATCAATTGGTGATTACATTTCTGGTGTGATTCTCTTCCATGAGACTTTATACCAGAAAGCTGATGATGGTACACCATTTCCTGAATTACTTAAACAGCGAGGAATTATTCCTGGAATTAAGGTTGATACAGGTGTTGTTCCATTGTTTGGTTCAGATGATGAATGTACAACACAAGGCTTAGACGATTTGGGAAAACGATGCGCGCAATATAAGAAAGATGGTTGTCATTTTGCAAAATGGCGGTGCGTTTTAAAAATCAAGGATCATACTCCGAGTTATCAAGCTTGCTTGGAGAATGCAAATGTCCTGGCTAGGTATGCCAGTATTTGCCAGGAAAACAGGATTGTGCCAATTGTCGAACCGGAGATTCTTCCTGATGGTACTCATGACCTTGAACGGTGCCAGAAAGTCACTGAGACAGTACTGGCTTTCGTCTATAAAGCTTTGAATGACCATAATGTCTTCCTTGAAGGGACACTCTTAAAGCCTAATATGGTTACAGGAGGACAAAGTCATCCTGTTAAATTCACTCCAGAACAAATTGCTAAAGCTACAGTCACAGCTCTATCTCGTACTGTTCCTCCAGCTGTTCCAGGAGTTACGTTTTTGTCTGGTGGTCAATCCGAAGAGGAGGCTACTGTTAATCTCGACGCGATTAATAAGTGAGTTTTGGGGGTTTTAGAAGAGATTGTTAATTTTTTGCGGTAGGTTCCAAGGGAAGAAACCGTGGGCTTTGACTTTCAGCTATGGAAGGGCTCTTCAAGCTTCAGTTTTGAGGGCTTGGGGAGGCAAAGATGCTAATATTACAGCTGGACAAGCCGAACTTATGAAAAGGGCAAAGGCGAATAGTGAAGCAGCGTTGGGGAAATACGTAGCGGGAAGTGTTGTTGGGCAAGCTGCCGACCAAGGGCTCTTCGTCAAGAATCATGCTTATTAAAAAATGCTATTTTAAGAAATAAATCATTATCGAGTTGTTATATGTATTTTTTTATTTATGTGGTTTTTAGATTTATCCAGGCGTGTAGAGGTGATTTGTTTTACATGTAATGTGTATATACAATAAAAATTTTAAATATTTACAGAATTTTTTAAATTTAAATTTGCCGCCTAATTAAAATCAAATATGACATAACCTTACTTTTTTTTATTAATCAAGAACATTTAGTGGCTACATTTTGATCCTCAATATATGCTTGACTATCTGTTTTTACATTATTTTATTTATTGTAGAGAAATATAAGTCAATTTTAATTAAATTGAATTAAAATTCAATTTAAATTTGCCGCCTAGTTTTGCAACTCAAAAAGTGTCGCTAGGTGGCGTCTGGTTTTTGATTTCAATCAAATTAACAGTTTTTGTCGATTTTTATAAAGAAAGTTTGAAAAAATCAGTGAAATCAGAATGAAATTCTTTTAATCCGCATTTGAATTCAACAATTACATTTGAAAATTTAGATCTTCATTTGAATTTAATTCAAGTTTGCCGCTTATTTGTAACTACAAAAAGTTTCGCCAGGTGGCGTGTTTGCGTCTAGTTTTTGATTTCAAATTAAACTAACAGTTTTTGTCGTTTTTTCTAGTGTAATTAGATAAAAATCCGTTTAGTCCGCATTTGAATTCAACAATTACATCATTAGAAGCTTTGGATCTTCGATTGGTAATTAAAATCAAAGAATGAAATATGACATAACCTTACTTTTTTTATTAATCAAGAACATTTACTGGCTGCATTTTGAGCCTGAATATATGCTTGATTATCTGTTTTTACATTATTTTATTTATTGTAGAGAAATATGTTAATTTTAATTAAATAGAATTAAAATTTAATTCAAATTTGCCGCCTAATTTTGCAACTCAAAAAGTACCGCTAGGTGGCGTCCTGGCGTCTAGTTTTTGATTTTAAGAGTTATCACAAAAGGTTTTTTGGCGAATTTTGGAAGCAAAAATTTGGAAAAACATTAAAAAAAGTTTATTTAATCTACATTTGCAGTTAACAATGGCATCCTCAGAAGATTTCGAACCTTAGTCAGTAATTAAAATCAAATTTTAAACCACGGAGGACTCGGGAGGAGACATTAAAACATATTTGTGAAGCCGATGCATGATACAATAACTAGACAAGATATGATATTGCGCATCTCTCCCCACCAGAAATTCAAATCGTGACGTATCGTGGAGAGTAGCTGGAGACCGTTGACCACTATCTTAATGCACCATCTTTAAAAATTGCATGTGCAATCATGAGATGTGCTGTGTTTAATTGTAATTCTGACAATCAGTCAAAACAATTTGATAAATCTGTGCTGTTTTTTCGTTTTCCAATTAATGAACAATTAATGAAAATTTGGAAAAATGCGTGTAAAAGAAGTGATCCTTTTAATGTAAAAACATCGCGTTTATGCTCTAAACATTTCATTCAATCAGATTATAAGCGTAATTTAAAACAAGAATTACTTGGCTATTCAACAAGAAATTATAGATTGTTGAAGGAAGATGCAGTTCCTTCACAAAATTTGCCACAAAGTACATTAACAATCAAAAGTACTAATTCTATAAATACTCGTGCTCAACGAGCAGAGAAGAGAAAAAGTAAAACTTGTGGACGAAATTATTAAAGTGAATGTGGCCGGTTGTCAGCGCAAGTAAGTGAAATAATACATATTTGTTTAAATTAAAAAAATTAAATAATGTAGTAGAAAAACTTTGGTGTGGTAGAATAAGTACATTCATATAAGGTATTTTATGTCAACTTCCCTTATTAATTTAATTATTGGCAGTAGAAAAATTATTAAGATAACTCAATTTTTTGCGAAGTTACAAACATGTGAATTAAAAAGATGTCGTTTCTTAAAAAATTCATATTTCATAAATGGTTCGAGATTAAATTTGAAATTTTAAAAATTGCATGAAAGCTTTTTTCAATAGATACTTACTAACAGAATAAAAAATTTTAAAAATATTGCAGATGTAAAAGATATTTCTAAGGTCAATTTGGCATGGAATGCCCTATATATGTATAGGTTTATTATCTAAAATAATTTTTTGCTTTTTGATATTAGTGGTAATAGTACCTTCGGAAGCAACGAAGGTATGTTAGGTGGAGGGTTAGGTGAAGGTTTATTTGGTTCTAAATTTAAGGAAGCAGGGTATAAAAAATATGAGCTAAAAATATTTACGGTTATTATAACAATCTTTTTTAGTACAAACACAGAATTAGATCAACGTGATCAAACTATTGAAGAATTAAGAGCTAGAATTAAGACCTTAGAAAAAGATAATGAATGTGTGGCCAAGTTATTCTCTTCTAACCAGTTAAAAAAATTAAAACAACCCAACAAACGGATTCGATGGACAATAGAGGACATTCAAAAAGCAATAGTTCAGTATTCTGCCGGCCCTAGAGCATATAGAATGCTTTTGAAAAAAGGTTTTCCATTTCCTGCGGTCTCCACTTTGCGAGCATGGTTAAAAAGAATCAATTTAAAACCAGGAATTTTGAAGTCAATATTTAGTATTGCCAAATTTTCAACTTTAACTACGTTTGAAAAAGTAGCAGTTTTGTCTTTTGACGAACTAAAAATTAAGTCAATATATGCATACGATAAAGTTAACGACGAAACGATATCACCGAAATCTTATGGTCAAGTCGTTATGCTAAGAGGTCTCTTCAGCAATTGGAAGCAACCAGTCTTTTTTGACTTTGATTGCAAATTAACAACAGACAAATTAAATGAAATAATAATTTTTGTGGAGAGTTGTGGTAAACATAAAAGCAAACGTAAATTCTGTTTTAATAATAAAATATTGTGTATTTTTTTTAGGTTTTCATGTCGTAGCCATGGTTAGTGATCTAGGGGGTGGAAATGTTCAGCTTCATAAAGCTTTAAACATCAGCATTAATAAAACTTATTTTGAAAATCCGGCGGTAGAAAATGAAAAAATTTTTGTTTTTGCTGACGTGCCGCATCTTCTTAAATTGATCAGGAATAATTTTCTGGACCATGGCTTTGTTACTGAAAATGGAAAATTAATTACAAAACAAATTATTGAAGAGTTACTGGAAAAAAGAAGTGGTTCTGATTTGAGTATAACATATAAAATTTCTTCGGAAAATCTTAGGGTGCATGGCCCTGCTAGGCAAAAAGTGAAAACAGCGGCTAAACTGTTTTCACATACTGTCTCAAAGGCCATATCACGCTGTGGTTTGCTTGGTTATTTTAAAAATTCTAACTGGGTTGAAGCAGCTGAGTTTTTCAAACTAGTAAGAACCTAAAATATACATTCAATTCGGTTTATGTATATGTATCGTTTTTAGGTCAATGACTGGTTTGATTGCTTTAATGTACGAGTTGCCGAAGTTGATTCTAGAAACAGAACAAAAGCATATGGATTAGCTCTAGATTCACAAAATGAAATTATTGACAAAATGACAAAAATGATGACGAATCTTAGAGTTAATGGCAGTAACACTCTTTATCCCTTTCAAAAAGGTAATTAATTTTTAAAGGGTAGCAAGAAAAACACTTACATAAATTGTTATAGGTATTATCATTTCGAACACGTCCTTAAAGTTGTTATACCAAAATTTACAAAGACGATTTAACATCAAATTCATACTAACGTAAAGAGTTAACCAAGATGTTTTAGAAAATTTTTTTGGGATCATCCGAGCTAAGGGTGGCTTGCATGATCATCCGGACCCCATTGAATTTAGGTATCGATTACGATCATATCTGGTAGGAAAAAATGAAGGTAGTCTGTCTTTATCTGGAAACGTTGAAATCGATGATACCCCAGACCTTACCAACGAAACTAGCGAAAATTTAGCGGCAAATTTCTTGGCTCCATTCAAAGAACAGGACTCGGAAAGCGATGATCCTCACTATGAAAATTTACAAACCGAGCTAAAAGAATTAGTGTACGACAGTCTTGAACATTTGGCTGGGTTTATTTGCCATAAATTGAATGAACCAACGTCAACTATAACAGGTGCTTCTACATCTACTTCATTTAGTTGGGTAGACCTTCTAAGTGAAGGAGGTTTGAGAAAACCTTCAGATGAATTTATGACAGCAATGGAGCAGTTAGAAATAATTTTTAAAAACATTAATGGGGATAGTTTGTACTTGTCAAAAAATTATTTAAAAACTTTGCTAGATCTAAGTGCTGAAGTGAATTGTGACGACAAGGCGAAAAAACTGTTTTTCAGATCAAGAATGTTTTTTAGAATTCGCCAATTAAACAAAAATTTGATAGAAAGTAAATTGTCTAAAAAAAGAAAAATTAAAAAAGTTACAACTTAGTTAATAGTAGATTTTGAAATAAAATTTACACAAACATGACAAACTCAGTTTTCTCAACGTGTTGAACTAGATATTTGTACAAGTTTAGAAAATAAAGCTTTTTTCACGAATTTAACATTTGAAAAACGAGAGCGCAGCTTGAGTTTTTTAAAGTTAAATGAGTGAGAAAAGCGTTTGCTAAATGTGTTGTACACATTATTTTTTTGCATACTTATAATCAGCCCCCAAAGTGTTAAAAAATGTGATTACAGTGACACTGACATTTAGTTTCAAATTATTTGACTATCTCCCTCAAAAAAATTCAACCAATAAAATTACTTAAAAAATTTGTAACTTAGTAGTTACCTATTTTTATAACAAGGCCAGAAACTGTCGTTTTGCGAGTATGAGCACTATTGTAGGATTGTAGGCCGATGCGAAGCCGAGGCTTACAAGTGCGAATACTCGCAAAGAAGTTTCTGGCCGTGTGATAAACAACGTTTTTTAGTCTGAAAAGTTGCCTAAATTAAAAAAAAACATTTTTATTGTAAAAATTTTTGGCGCTAGAGTATTTCTTTTTCTGAGGTTGGTAGCATTATCATGATAACTAGATTTTAAATTTAAAATATTATTGACAATAAACAATTATAAATTCTGTCAAATTGTGCTTTTGTGCTAAAATAAATAGAACTTCTTCCAATAAATCAGAAAATAAAAGACGATAATAACCCAAAACATATTAAAAACGCAGCCAAAAAGGCAATTGAAAATTTGCTGCCTGAAAAATCATATAACAGGTATTGGAATGAATACAATTTAAAAACAGAAAATTCCTAGGTTTTACTTTCAATGTCTAGGCAGTGCAAAATAGTGACAAACGCAAACGATCACTTCACCAACGATTTATACGACTAGAAATTTTGTGTTTCTAGACGGAGGCCTAAAAAAAATTGTAACTCTTTTCAGTATAAAAATTAGAAAGAGTTAAGAATTTTTAACTCTCTTCTGTAATTCCCAATGGAGTTACGTTACGTACCTAAAATAAATTGCTCAAATGAAAATAATGAAGAAATTAATAATTGTACGTTTGTGAATAAAAAAAGCGTTACTAATAAGAAAAGTCTCACTTATTTTTATTACTTTCGTCTAAACAATGAGATACATTTGCATAAAGTACACAAAAAAACTTTTCTAATATTTACTCTTTACGGAATTTTGTTTATTTTATATAATTTATTAATTTGTGGTTTGTTTTAGATAAATTGTAATTTAGTTTTGAACAAAAGTTTATAATTTGTAATAAACACAAAATGAAATTTTGTTCTGCATACATTTCTTTTGTGCCTTAAAACTTTGTAGGTTAATACAATAAAGTGTAGTCAACTGTATTTTGTTTTAATCTATATACACCGATTTTTTAAAAACTTTTCCTTAATTAAAATAACTAACTTTGACAAACTAATTAACATGAAAAAAAATAATTGTAAAAGTTTAAGCTAGACCTTGTTACTTAATCGTAAACTGTTCAAAAATTTTAGCTATAAATAACAATTTAAAGTTTTTTCAACTGCACAATGACAGTAAATCATTATAGATGAAGTGCAATAGCTGCAAAAAAAGTTTTTGTTTATCGTAAACCCGTCTTAACAATTGATTGTTATAATTTCTGGCTTTTGGACATTGCAAGTATGCGCTCGAACTCTCCGCATGACGTCATGCGCAAACTGTACCAAAACACGCACTACTCCCGATCATATCTTACGGGTTGTTGTATCATGAAGCCGATGTATTGCGCATGCGTGGCCCATCGCCATGTTGGTGCACCCAACCTGAAATCACGGAGGCCTGAAATAGAGTAACTCCAACGGGAAAATTTAGAGGATACAAAGATAAAAATAAAAAAAAACAAGTTCACAATTTATATGAATTTTCAAAAAATTATACAATATACAAATACGGTGAAATAACCTGCTTACGCGGAAATCATAAATTTGAGATTTGTTCATCAGGAAATTGTCGCAAGTGCAATAAAAGGCACCACTCTTTGTTACATATCGATAATTATGATTCTAACGCAAATTAAGATGTTCAACCAATAACATCAAGCAACTGCGAGCAATTAAACAGTAAAAACATAATATTAACAACAACCATTATTAAGGCCATCGATCCAAGCGGAAAAATGCACCACTTACGCGCATTACTTGATAATGTTTCACAGTCAAATTTTATTTCAAAAAACTCATGTAAAATGTTAGGACTTTCATGTCATAATATGTAAGTATTAATTTACCTGTTGAAGTTATTAATCAAAACAACTATAACCAAAGCAACTAAAGTCAATATCATCAAGTCATGTCATAAGTCTTTTCATTTAAACTCAGCCATAGGTAGTCTCAGTCATAACTCAAAATATACCCTCGGTCAAGGTTACTTAATAGTAAGGTTTGCTGTTGTTCCGGATGTGACGTCATAAAGTTCTCAATTCTCTGGAGAATTATAGTGTCAGGTGTTGGTCAACGTGCATCACAGATTTCGAACTAAAACCGGTTGGCTGACAGCATGGCAACTGCATCAACTCGTCGCGCCATTGTCATTGCCATAAGTCACTGCTCTGTCTGCTGGTTTCGTATACGGTTCGTTTTTGCATTTAATTCAGTTTGTGTTATCTAGTTTTGCTGTTAATTTTGAATTAAAGTTTTTTAATTTAGTAGATTTTTAATAATAAGTTTAGCGGTTAGCTAGTTTTGATTTATTTACATTAATTCTCTTTTCAATATAGTTAGGTTAAGTTTGGGAGTTTACTATTGTTATTTCTGTTATTTGTTTTATTTTGACCCATCAGACTTCCGCGTCTCGCGAAATTTTATCAAAACTAGTGAGCAATTTTGTGAAAATGGTTGGTCACACGTGTGCAGTTTCACTTTGTAAAAACAAATCAAGTGTGGAAAGTGCATACTCGTTCCATCTTTTTCCAAAACCGCTACTATCAGAAAGCTATGGATCACTTTTTGTCAGCGAGGCGAAAATTGGGAACCAAAAAAGCACAACACTATTTGCTCTGAACATTTCAGAGCAGATGATTTTGAACTAAATTTTAAGAAAGAATTGTTGAATTGCTCTACCAAACGAAAGTTAAAGCCTAATGGTATGTAATAAAATATTATCGAAAGTTTCAAGTTAGGTAACATCACTGTTCAATTCTTTTATAGTTGTCCCAACAATTTCTACTAACGAAAATAAAAAAAATATCAACATTTTTCCAAAGAATCGTGACCAACACTATATTGAAAGTGTTTTAAAAACGTTTCCGATGGATATGGAAATTTCTCCACCTTAAAAAAGTATGATGAGGCCATCAAATTAATCGACCAACTGAAGTTTAAAATAAATGACTTGGAAGGAGAGCTTGCTGATCTAAAAGAAGCATCAACCAAAAAAGAAGTACAATTGGATGCTGCTATAAAAAAAGCGTTGTCTGGTACATTTTCTCCAAATCAAATTGATCTGATAAGAAAAACAAAAAAACGAGATGTTTGGACAAACCAAGAATTGGCTCAAGCGTTTACACTGAGGTAATTTTTGTTTCAACAACTCACTTTTATACCATCTCGTGTGTTCAAATAATTGTTCTCTTGTAGGTATTTCAGTAGCAGGGATTACATATTTTTGCGAAATAATAAATTTTCTCTGCTCAATCTAAGCACACTCCGGAAGTATGCTGGAAAAATTACCTTACAAAATGGGATTCTAACAAGCTCATTGAATTTTATGAAAATCAAACGGCACTCTCTTATGAATAAAGAAAGTCTGGTTGTTCTTATGTTTGATGAGATGCGAGTGAGAAGTTTGTATGAATACAACAACAAAGAAGATGAAATAGTTGGTCCTCACAAATATCTTCAAGTGGTGTTGGCTCGTGGTTTGTGTGGCTCCTGGAAGCAACCTGTTTTTATGGGTTTTGACCAAAACATGAGTGTGGAAATTTTGCACAGCATATTTTGATATTTTGCAGATATTTTGCAGCAAGAACACTCATATGCACTTCCACCATGGGTGCATCATGTGTCATATGGAGATTTGACGGAACCAACTGAGAAATTAAAAACCGCTATAAAACTTTTAAACCATAAATTCAAAAAAACAAACAAAAACAATTTTTTTGTGAAAAAAAGAATTGTGGCCACTTTAACGAAAAAATATAAAAGTATTGTGGATATTCCTGAGGAAATTGTCCGCGGCTTTTTCAGACAAAGAGTATTCATCAAAATGAATTTTTTAAATAATAAACTCAAAGAGTGTAAAAAAAAAGTTGTACAAAATTCAAAAATTAAAAAAATTATTACGTAAATTGAAAATGTTAATAAAAAAATGATTGTATTTTTGTAATTTTTATTGTAAAGCATAATTTCCCCTTACTACAAAAGGTACTACCAGCTTGCACCAACAGCTGATTTAGTCCATCACTGGGCTGATGCGGAAATAAAGTGCCAGGTATCACGGATAAATTTTAAATTTAGCGCGCTAGGAGTTGGCTGTGGAGAACTTTATGACGTAGTTCCGCCCGTGAGAACAGCAAACCTTACTATTAAGTAACCTTGGACCCTCGGTTAAATTTGATACGTCAAAATTTATTAATATAATAATATATATATTAATCGACAAAATTGGTTTCTAAATCACAACAAATTATTTAAAAATAAAAAGCGCATTAAATATTTTTTAGTGTTTCTACTTTGATGTAACAAACGCCAGTTTGAAAAGAAATTACACTCTTAGTTATCACTTATAAGAAACATACTAATTAATATGCAAAAATGTTAAGCTAAACTTGCAAAATGTGTTCTTTTGACCTGTCCATCTACCTGAGATTCGAATTCTTTTAGGGGTAATTACACTGGCATTTTGACAATATGTTTACACAGACAACAAAATGAAAAATACGGCCGTAAAGCTTAAACTGTTACTTTAGTCAAATTTTGACGTTAGTGCACAGCTTGCTTAAATTTTTTTTCAGTAAATATTTTCGGAGTTTTTCTCTAAATTGTTTTTGTAAATATTACAAAAAGTGGTAAATGGATTTTTTAAATTTTGGTATCTTTAAATTCACAAAAAAAAATGAATTTAAAGAGTCGGATGAGCCACTATTGTTTCATTTGAAAAAAAATAGTTAAGCCGGAAAAACTAATTTTATTTAATTAAAAGTCTTGTATTTTCTAATCTAGAGCATTTATAATACAGCTTTTATTTTTTAATGGTTGCTTACATTATTTAAAACTATTTTTTAATCATCACAGCTTTCTAGATAAAAAAACAAAAATTACAAAAAAAATAAATTTATTTTTCGAAAAGTTATAAAAAGTAGTCTATTACACTCAGAATTTAATGTAGATTCCAAAAATACAAAAATATGTATAGTGTTCTATTTAAAAATCCAAAGTTACGGTCGTTTCCGGTAAAACCGGAAGTGATAAAAAGTTTATTTTTTATTCAATTAATGGAGATTTTCTAACATAATAGGTTTCCTAAGTTTCGTTTTTCTATTTTAAAAAATACTATTAAAAAATGGGGTGAGCCTAATTTCGTTTACACCCGGTATATTTCATTAAGGTCACTGTTAATTATATTTTCAATATTTTGTATTTCTAGAGGATTAAAGCTTAGGTAGAGTTGAATATCATCTGCAAATAGATGTATTTTGCAAAATTTAGTTGCATACCTACTGAATATCTGAAATAAAAATAGAAAAAAGAAGTGGGCCTAACACCGATCCTTGAGGAACTCCTGTTAAAACATCTTTAATATCTGATAAACCTAAAGTTGTTCGGCATGTCTGCTTACGATTGTGTAGATAACTATTAAACCACTTGAATTTATCATTATAAATTCCATAATACTCTAATTTTATTAGTAAACAATGTATGTCAATTGAATCAAAAGCTTTACTCAAGTCTAACAGAGTTAAAGATGTTATTTTTCCTTTGTCTATATTTGATAGAATTTCATCGGTCACCCATAAAAGGGCAGTTGATGTACTGTGTCCCATACGAAATCCAGATTGCCCTGAAAGTAAGATATTAAAAGAACATACGTAATCGTTCTGTTGGTTATGAATTATTGACTCTGCAATTAACATAGAAGCCGGTTGAATACTTATGGGTTTAGATCATTGAGACAAGTAAGTATTGGTGTGGCACAAGAAGTCTTCCAGCTATCAGGAACATATCCCTGCTCAAAACTAGTATTAATTATGTGAGTTAATGGTGCAGCTACAAAAGGCAAAGAAAGCTGCAGCATGCGACCTGATATACCGTCATAACCGATTGTTGATGGTTTTATTTTTAAAATCATTTTTTTAATTGACGTTACGTCTACAGGTAAGTATTGAAATTTGTTGTCAGATGGAAAATTTGAGCGCTCAAGATACTTATGAAAAACTGGTGAAAATGACGTTTTAGGAATGGACTTTATAAAATAATTATTAATTTGGTTGGGAACAGAAAACTCAGAAGAGATTTCACAATTATTATTAGATTTAATTATATTTGATCTTTTTAAGTTTTTCCAAAACTGTTTCGGATTCTTGCTAAAATTGTTTCTAAAGTTAAATTCATAATAAGTTCGTTTTTCCTGCCTAAGAGCTAAATTGTAGTAATTTCTGACTTGACAATAGTATGATTTGTGATTGTCAGCTCTAGATAATTTAATTTACAATATTTCATTATTTGAATTTAATGCGTACTTTTAAGTTTATGGCGGCAGGTATAGTCTAGTTTGGGTTATTATAATGTGTTTTGGCGTTTTTGCAATTTCTGAAATATTTGGTGTGGCTCGTTCTTATTGAAACATCTGCATATTTCAGGACTAAAGAGTTTTAATAACTTAAGTGATTGTAATTCAGAAAATAAACAGAATTTTTTAAAAAGGAATTTTACAGACTTGTAAAAATTTAAATTTGCCGCTTAAATACAAAATATCTAACTAGAATAAGCGCCGTTAGGTAGCGCTTCATATTTTTCAAATATTTTTTCAAATGTTTTAAACAAAACAAACACGGTTTTTGACGAATTTTTTGGAAAGAAAAATTTGGAAAAATATTAAGAAAAAGCTTGTTTAATATAGATTTGGAGTTAATAATGGATTATTCAGAAGATTTCAATCCTTTCTCGGTAATTAAAATCGAATTCTAATCATGAAACATAACCTCACAATTATTTTAGATTCGCGAAAAAAAAAGTCGTTTGGTTGATGCAGTTAGGCGAAATAATGTAAATCTGCTTAACGTTTTAATTGACTCCCCAAAATGGTATAATACTACAGACGATGATGGTTGTAATTTATTACAAATTGCGATTCGTTATGAAAAGTAAACAAACTGTAATTTGATTAAATATTTACTTTATTCTCTTTTTTAGAAAAGAAGTATTTGACTATTTATTAACTCTCCCAGAATATCCTTCAGAATTTGAAAATATATTTAGAGAAACTGCTTTGGGACTTTCGCTTAGTCCTAATCTAATGATAAAGGACGAATATTTTGCTTGTGAATTAATTAAAAAAGGAGCATGCATAGATAAAATTTTTTCAAGTGGTGATACATTTTTACATCTTGCTTGTAAAAGAGGTTTTCTAAACGCTTCAATGCTACTAATTGAAAAAGGAATTGATGTAAACGCGTCTGGTTACAAAAATTTGACACCACTACAAAGCATTTGTAAATTTCGTTATTCTTATTGTAATTCTGCAAAACATCTTGAAATTATTTTTATGTTATTGGAGTTTGGTGCAGATCCTTCAGTTAGAGATTACGATGGATATACTCCTTTTGAAGGTTCTGTAAATATTTATCTATCCAATGAAGTACAAGAGGCATTGTTTTACTACACTTTTGATGAATTTTCATTATTAGAAATTCATTTAGACATATTATTTAAACTTGCTGCAAGAAATTCACCTTTATTTCATGAAATAATAACACAAAAATTTCAAATAATAGTAAAAACAGATGAATCAACAATTAATTCCTTTTTTGATGACTTAAAGTATATAGATTTAACTAATTTAAAAACAATAATTACAAAGTATGAAACATCTTTTAAAATTTTTTTTACACAGTTTATTGGAAATACATTTGAAGTTAAAATTGGCTGGTTGTCTATTGAGAAATTAAATATCTTAATTGAAAGTGGCTTAAAAGACGAAATTGTAAATGTTCTTTTACCTTATATATTCTCGTTTCTTCCTATAAAAATTGATTGTAGTCAAGTTGAATCTGAGCTAACTGAATACATTTGTTTTTTGTTAAGTTATGGAATGGAAATAGAAGAAGAATGTCTTTATTTAATTTATAAAAAATTTGGATATTGTGAATTATTTAAAATTTTATTACATATGGATTTCACAAAAAAATCTTTTTTTTACTTTTTTAGTATTTTACCAAACTTAATAATTAATGCTACTGAAAATCTTGAAGACGTTCTTAAAAATAGAAATTTTATACAGTCCAATGCACTGCAAGAACTGATGAGTTATTTTGCTCACCCTAAATTACTTTGTTTTTACAGAGAACAAAATCCTGAAACAAACATCAATATTCCTAAAGTACCTTCTCTTGTTGAATTATCTAGAAATATATTTAGAAGGTATTTTATTAAAAAATTCAAAATTAAGACTTCCAGCCGATTTTATACGTTTTTAAATTGTTTAAAGATAAATCCTGTTTATAAAAAAATAATTTCTTATGAAACAAAATTGTATTCACCATAAACTATTTTTATATTTTTGTTAGGAAGGTCCTGTCAAGTACTTAATTGTTGATATCTATGTTTTTGCTCTGCTGTTTTGTTGTTTTTTCTGTTGTTTGATGTTTATATTGTGTTTCTTGTATTGTTAACTGTTTTATTTATTGCAAGAATAAAATAACTGTTTCTTTTAACATTTTCTTTATATTCTCTTAATTTGAACCTTTATGCAGTTATATCTCAACAAACTTTGGCGCCATCTTGTCAAAAACAACGTGGGACTGCTTTCTACCGTATGACGAACACGACGTTACATACGAAACAAAATTGTATTCAACAAATTTGTGATATATCATTGATTTTAATAAATGCTTTGCTTTTCAAGATTTGTATTCATGAATGAGATGTCCCGATCAAATCTTAATTGTTCATAAAATGACAACAGAATGTTTTATATACTTTATTACTTATCTATGTGTTTTGATGTGCTTATTTTCAATTGATTTATTTTTCTCTTGTTTATTTTACTTTTTTTATGATTTACTGTAAGAGACAATCAAATGTTTCCTTCTATATTGTAGTTTTATTGTACTCTCCCAACTGGTCACATCTTAAATAGCATTGCTGCCATTTTGTCAAACTCACCGTAGAGGTCTTTTCTACTAAGTGACGGTCACGATTTTAGGCTACTTTTATTTGAATTTGGCACGTAATTTTAAGTTTATTGCGGTATATATAATCTGTTTTGGGTCATTATAAAGTGTTTTAGCGTTACATTTACAATTTCTGAAATATTTGGGATGGCTCGTTCTTATTGGGACACCTGTATATTTCAAGACTAAAGTGCTTAAATTCTTTAAGTGACTGTAGTTGAGAAAATAAACAGATTTTTTTATTATAAACTTGTAAAAATTTAAATTTACCGCTTAAATGTCTAACTACAATAAGCACCGCCAGGTAGCGCTTCATTTTGTTCAGTTGTTTTTTCAAGTGTTTTATAAACAAAAACGGTTTTTGGCGAATTTTGAAAAGAAAAAATTGGAGAAACATTAAGAAAGAAGCTTGTTTAATCTGAATTTGCATTTAATAATGGGATCTTCAGAAGATTTAGATCCTTATTTAGTAATTAAAATCAATGTATAAATATGTAACATAACCTCACAATTTATTTTAGATTAGGCAAAAACAAAGTCGTTTAATTGATGCAGTTAGACATAATAATGTAGAACTTCTCAAAGAATTACTAGATTCTCCAAAATGGTACAACGTTACAAACAGGGAGGGTTACAATTTATTACAAATTACGATTCATTATGAAAAGTAATGAACCTCTAATTTGATTAAATATTTAGTTTATTTTCTTTTTTAGAAAGAAGTATTTGACTATTTGTTATCTCTCCCAGATTATCCTTTAGATGTTGAAACAAAATTTGGAGAAACAACTTTGGAGTTATCGCTTTCCTCCAGAGAGAAAGTCAGAATATTTTGCTCTTGAATTAATTAAAAAAAGTGTCATGTATAGAGAAAATGTGTTGTAAAAGTTATACACTTTTACATTATGCTTGTGTTGGAGGTTTTGTAAAAGCTTCAAGGTTACTAATTGAAAAAGGAATTGATGTAAATGCTCCTGGTTTCAACAATAATTCTACGCCACTACATACACTTTGTCAAAATAGAATTGTGATCTTATGAAAATGCATTGAAATCATTGATATGTTATTAGAATTTGGTGCAGATACTTCAGTTAGAAATTACTTTGGATGTACTCCTTTTGAAAATTCTGTAATTATGGATCTACCAAATGAAGTTCAAGAGGTTTTATTTTATTACACTTATGATGAATTTTTCATTATTAGAAATTCATTTAGAGATATTAATGAAACTTGCTGCAAAAAACTCATTCCTATTTCATGAAATAACAAAACGGCAGTGTGAAGTAATAGTAAAAATAAATGTGCCTATAGCGCTTAAATTTTTCCAAAGTTTAAATCATATGAATATAGCGAACTTAAAAACAGTAATTACTAAGTTTGAAAAATTTTTGGAAATTTTTTTTGCAAGATTTGCCGAATTTGGTTTCGGTACCATGATTTCTTATGAAAAATTGATTATATTACTTGAAAGTAACTTAAAATATCAAATTATAAATATTATTCCACGTCTGACAGGCTCTTTGTATAATAAAATTAATCATAGTGAAGATGAAGCTAAGCTAACTGAATACATTTGTTTTTTGTTAAGTTATGGAATGGAAATAGATGAAAACTGTCTTTATCTAATTTATAAAAAATTTGGGTATTGTGATTTATTTAAAATTCTATTACATATGGATATTATAAAGGAAAATTCTTCTTCTTCTTCTTATATTTTTCCAAGGTTATTAATTTATATTACTGAAAATCTTGAAGACATTCTTAATAATACGAATGATATACCTTCTCATGAACTGCTAGAACTTATGAGTTATTTTGCTAATCCTAAATTACACTTTATGTATAGACAAGCAGTTCCTGCAGGAAGTATCAATGCTCCTAAAATACCATCTCTTCTTGAATTATCGAGAATGTGTTTAGGAGTTATTTTTATTAATAAATTTCATATCAAGACTTCTAGTCAATTTTATACGCTTTTAAATTCTTTAGAGATAAGTTCTGATTACAAAAAAAATAATTTCTTATGAAACAAAATTGTATTCACCATAAACTATTTTTATATTTTTGTTAAGAAGTTAGGAAAGTCCTGTTAAGTACTTAATTGTTGATATCTATGTTTTTGCTCTGCTGTTTTGTTGTTTTTTTCTCTTGTTTGATGTTTTATTTATTGCAAGAATAAAATAAATGTTTCTTTTTACATTTTCGTTATATTCTCTTAATTTAAATCTTTATGTAGTTACATCTTAACAAACTTTGTCGCCATCTTGTCAAAAACAACGTAGGACTGTTTTTCTACCAGATGAATAACACGACATTTTGATATTTTGCTTAAATTTGAATTTAGAGAGTAGATTTTGGATTTTTCAGCTTATAAAATTACACTCGACCGCAAAATTAACGGGACACTTAAGTTTTTTTGGAAAAATTTTTGTGACGAAAATTTGAATCAAAATAATTTTAATTGAAAATGTGCAATAATGAACATTTAAATGAAATCAAAATAATTTTGATTAATAATGTTCAAAAATAAATATTTACAAATTAAACAAAAATTTGATTTCAAATGTAACAAAACAAAGCAAAACAAAATTAAGAAAAACTGCAAAAAAATGGTTTCAGTAGCGAGTATTTCCTCCTCGCGCTTGAATTACAGCTCTCATTCGTTGAGGCATACTTGCAATCAAGTCTGGGATCTCATCTTGGGCTATTAGCTCCCACTCATTCAGCATCGCCTGTTCCAGCTCAACTATTGTATGAAACTCGCTGTAGTTCTGCCTAATTATTTTCCCCAGGTTGTCCCATATGTGCTCAATGGGGTTTAGGTCAGGGCTCATGGGTGGCCACCTTAGCACCTGAACATTAACGTCGTGAAGGTACTGACGCGTAATCTGGGCTGTGTGAGGGCGCACATTGTCGTGCATTAAAAGAAACTCTTCCCCTACAAATGGCGCAAAAGAAACCACATGGTCTTGTAAACTCTCCCTATGTACCAGTCAGCGTTAATGCTACCACTCCGCACCGTTACAAAAGCTGTATGAGCCTCCGAAGAAATCTTTCCCTATACTATGACACCTCCACCACCAAATGCTACTCTAGGAGTAAAGCAACATTGGGCATACCGTTCCCCCGGGCGTCTAAATACTCGTTGACGACGATCAGGTGAATACCTAGTGAAATGCGACTCATCCCTAAAGAGAACGGAGCCCCATTCGTCCATATTCTAATCAACATGATTTCGCGCAAATTCCAATGGCTGTCTGCGATGCTCTGCCAGTATCTTAGGGCCAATAGCAGGTGGATGTGATGTCAAATTGTTTTCCTTCAACCTTCTTAAAACACTATCAGGAGAAATCATGGTCCTATGAACATCCGCCAGTCTCCTGGCCAAAGCTGTAGCAGGAAGAGTCCGTTTTCGCAGCATTTGTAATCGAAGAAATCGGTCTTCCACTTCATTTGTTACTCGTTTTCTGCCTTGTCCAGGTCTTTTGGAATAGGAACCAGTTGCCCTGAACCTTTGTATCGCATCGGATGCCGTGATTTTAGGAAAGCCAAGCACATTTGCAATAAATCGTATGCTGCGTCCATCATTATGTAAAGCAACAGCCTGGGCAGCTTCTTCGAGATTCATTACAATATGAATCGCTTCTACAACAAATCTCTTCCCCAAAAAGCCAAATTAAACAAACCAGAACCAGCTATCGACACATTTGTAAAACAAACAAAACCTTTCTGATTGGAAGCCGCCTAAGAAAATAGGTACAAAAAGTAATCTGCGTGATAGGGGTTGACCCAAAAAGCTTGAATATCCTTTCTTTTAGTTGTTTTTTTTGTGTAGTCATATAAAATCAATGTAGAGAGCGTTTTCGCAAATTTATCAAGGAACAAAAATATCAAATGTCCGGTTAATTTTGCGGTTGAGTGTATGTAGTTATTTATATTATTAGTAGGATAGAAGCATCATTACGCAACGAGTGTGTAGCAAAATAGAGGACGTTAGTCCAAGTTACTGTAATGTGTTCTAGCCCACGTATGATATACAAAATTTTATCTATGTCTGCAAAAAATTAAGAAAATCCAAAATTTAATGCTGCCGATAACTCTTATTTTTTCTATTAAAAGTAAGGTGACCTTTGGATGTGTTTAGTAAGCATTTTGGCAGCCGCTTACAATTTATCAAAGAAAGCTCGCCATTTTGAGATAATCAGAAAAAATTGCGCTTTGTGGTAAAAATAAGAAAATTGTAAACATGAGTGACTCAGAAAGTTTACCTTCTGATATCGAAGAAGCGGCGACAAATGCTGCTTCTTGCTTGATGCCAGAGAAGTTTAAAGAAAAGTACGAGATGATTTTTCAACGGTTCAGTTTATGGTGCGACGAGAAAAATTATTACGCATGAGAAGGTTCTACTTGCATATTTTGATCATTTATCACAACAGTATAAATCATCAAGTATTTGGTCTTTTTATTCTATGATTAAAACAATAATAAAAATAAAAAAATGTTGACATCAGTAAATACGTTCATTTAATCGCTTTTTTGAAAAAAAAAATCTGAAGAATATCGTGCTTAAATCGCAAATTTTCACTAAACAAAATATTAGCAAATTTTTACAAAAAGCAAATGATAAAATTTTGTTAATAAAGGTAGATACTGTACCTTTATAATGCATAAATTATTCTTACTAATGTTAATTTCAAGTTTGCTTTAGTTATTGAAGTTTGTGGAGCTTGTAGTGAAGTAATATGTCACTACTTCACTCAAATATTCAATATAATATGCAGTTATTAAAGCAGTCATAGATAAAATTGATAAATTATTCTACTGAGACTATTCGGAAAAAGATATTTGTCCTAGTTTCCTTCAATAAATCTTCGGTTTCTTTACGCGTTTTGACAAGTTCCTCATTTAAACGCTCTTTTGAAGCAACCAATTTAGCGTTTTCTTCTTTTTCGAATGCAATTTGCTGTCGACAAGAGTTGAGAATTGTGCAAAGCTCTGTAATTTTTGAATCTTTTTCAGTGATTGTTTCTCTTAATTGTACAATCAACAATTTCTCTTCTTCATTTCTTGTTTTTTCAGTTTCAAGCTTTTCTTCTAGGTTTTTATAAGATTCTTTCATTTTTATCATTTCTACTGACAGATTTTCGTGAATATTATTCAATTCTAGCATTGCAGATGAATGAATCTTCTTATTTTCATCAAGTTTGTCTTTCAAAATTTTAATTACTTCATTTAATTCTTTTATTTTATTTTGAGCATCTTTCAATTCTCTTTCAAGAATTTTCTTATCAATTTTTGGATTTCCTAATTCCTTCTCCATTTTCCACATTTTCATTCGTAATTCTTTCAATTGTTGGCTTTCATTTATTAAATTTTCTGAATCTTCTAACTCTTTCTTTAAAGATAAATATTTCTGTTCTTCTTCTTGTAATTTACTTTCTAATTCATTAATTTTCTTCTCATTTTGCGTTTTGTTGTCTTTAAGTGTATTAATTTGATTTTTTAACTCTTCAATTGTTTTATTATCGTCTTGAAGAAGCAAATTTGAGTTTTCTAAATCTCGAATTGTGGCTTTCGATTCTTCAACTTCTTTTTGCAATTTTTTTATTTTTTCTTTGAGTGTTTCAGACTTCTCTAATTTATTTTCAAAATTACTCACTTTCTTTCCTAATTCTTTAACGAGTTTTTCAGCTTTTGTTGCAGCTCCATTTAAAACAATATAATCTTCACTTGATTGTGTTAATTTCTTCTTTAAATTCTCTTCATTTTCTTTCATTCTTTCAATTTCTGATTCTAATTCTCGTTTTTGTTTCATTGTTTCATCTAGAGTTATTTGCAAACTCAAAATTTTCTGTTTTGAATCTAATGCTACTTTTTCTAATCTTGATTCTAAACCAACTAGACTTCGACGATTTAATTGTTCAACTGCTTCTAAAGAATCAGAATCTTTATGTTTATTTTCTAATCTAAAAGCTTTGTTTAGTTGTTCATTTAGCATTTTATTTGTTGTTTCAAGCAGTATTATTTTTTCTTTTTGTTGTTCTATTTCTAATTTAAAAGACTCGACTTTATTTTTTTCAGAAGTTTCCCATTTGATTTTTGCTGATTTTATTAAATCGAGAGCTTTACGTTCCAATTCTGTTCTGTCTTTTCTCTCAATTTCCAAAGTTCTTTTCAAAGCCTAAAAAAATTAGTTTCAAATAAAAGAAATGTAGCTTTTAATACGTGTTTGCCGAAATTTCAGCTTTACTACCAAGAGTAAAAAAAAATAAAAGAGCCAATCTGAAAAAACCAAATTACTTACCGTATTTTCGGCCATACTTGCAGCCAATCCCCTCTCCAATTTCTCTCTCACACTTTCAACATTTTCCAATTTTTGATTTTTCTCCAAAATTTTTCTCTCTAATATCAACTTAACTTCTTGAAAATCCTCACTTTTCATCAAATTCCTTTTAACTGTCTGTAATTCATCTCTCATATTTTTAATAATTTCATCTTTTGCCCTTGAATTTCGTTCAAAATCTTTCCCACAAGCCCCAACTCCTGGATTAAACGTGAATCCCACAAAGGGTAAATTCCTCCCCGAAAACTGCGTCTTTTTCTTAAAATTCTCAACACTGGGGGCTGTCTTTTTTGCCCCCACATCCGCAAAATTACTAGTATCTTCAACTGACGTGATTTTGGGTACATAAGGGGGCACCTGATCCCGTAAACTTTCAAAATGTAAATGTTTAAAAAGTGAGTGTCTCTTGATTTGGGGCCCTGTAAGTCGGGTCTTGACATCAGTGATTAAATTACGAACTAGAGAGTAGCTTGAGTTAGGAGCACCTCAGAGGGGAATTTTAAATTCGCTGAATGATTTATAATTTTTGAGTAGGTTGTGGGAGTATTAGGGCCACAAAAAGAGGGCTTTTCGACAACTATTATTAAATCAAGAGCATTACGTTCCAATTCTGTTCTGTCTTTTCTCTCAATTTCCAAAGTTCCTTTCAAAGCCTAAAAAAAATAGTTTCAAATAAAAGACACGGAGATTTTTAACTTAGTGTTAGCAACACTGTTTTCGCATTAGTCATTTTATGGTGATTCTGTTCTGTTATCATCGTTATCACATCCTGTCCTTGAGATTATCATTTTAATGCAACACGTAGTAAAATTCTTTTTGTTCATTTTTAATAGTGAATATTGAAGAAATAAGACGAATTAAAACGAAACTTGTTTAATCCGTATTTGAGTTCATAATGGCATCACCAGATTTTCTTTTGGTAATTAAAATCAAAATTTAATTATGAAACATAATCTCAAAATTATTTCAGATACGTGAAAAGGAAACTCGTTTAATTGATGCAGTTAGAGAAAATAATGTAGAACTCCTCAAGGATTTACTTGACTCTCCAAAATGGTACAATACTACAGACAGATGGGGTTGTAATTTGTTACAAATTGCGATTTGTGAAGAAAAGTAAAGAAACTTTAATTTGAATTAATATTTACTTTATTTATTTTTTTAGACAAGATGTAATTGAGTATTTATTATCTCTCCCAGATTATCCTTTAGAATTCGAAAATAAACTTGGAGAAACTGCCTTAGAGATGTCGTTTCAACATAGTTATCAGACAGAAAATTCAGAAAACATTGCTTGTGAATTAATTAAAAATGGGGCACGTATAGATAAAATTTTTACTAACGGTTATACATTTTTACATTTTGCTTGTAAAAGAGGTTTTATAAACGCTTCAATGTTATTAATTGAAAAAGGAATTGATGTAAATGCATGTGGTTCTAACGGTTATACACCATTAGAAAGAATATGTTCAAAATATTATTTAGAAAAAAGAGAAAATCGTGAGAAATACGATGAAATTATTCTTATGTTATTGGAGTTTGGTGCAGATACTTCTCTTAGAAATGAAATTGGATGTACTCCTTTTGAAAGTTATGTAGCGAGTGGAGAATCAAGTGTAGTACAAGAAGCTTTATTTTACTACACTTATGATGAATTTTCATTCATTGAAATTCATTTAACCACATTATTAAGACTTGCTAAAAAAAACTCGTTTTTATTTTATGAAATAACAAAACGCAGTTGTGAAATAATAGTAGGGAAAAGGATTTTTGAAGTTTATTCTTTTTTAAATTATTTAGATTTAGCTTATCTTTGTTATAGTACATCTATAGTAAACTATAGTGAAACAGAAACACCTTCCAAGATTTTTATTACACAACTTTCTGAAATAAATGTTGATTTTTTTAACAACTTTCCTAATGAGATATTGGATATAATCATTGAAGCTGATAGCTCTAAAGATCAATTAATAAATGTTTATACTCCTTTGGAAAATTCAAATCGTTCCACAATTTTTTACCAAGGAAAACTTGAGCATTTAATTAAATTCATTTTTTATGCATTAAGTTGTGGAATAGAAATAGATGGAAACACTCTTCATTCAATTTATAACGAATTTGGTTATTGTGAGTTATTTAAAATGTTATTACACATGGATTTTAGAAAAGAAAGCCGCTCTTGCTGTTTTTGTGTTTTACCAACTTTATTAATTAATCCTACTGAAAGTCTTGTTGATTGTCTTAAAAATTATGAAAATATATCAAGACATCAACTCAAAGAACTCATGAGTTATTTTGCTGATCATAGATTACATTGTTTGTATAAGTATAGTCAAGCAATTCCTGAAGATAACATCAATTTTCCTAAAGTACCTTCTCTTCTTGAATTATCGAGAAATGTGTTTAGGAGTTATTTTATTAATAAATTTCATATCGAGACTTCCAGCCAATTTTATACGTTTTTAAATTGTTTAAAGATAAATCCTTTTTATAAAAAAATAATTTCTTATGAAACAAAATTGTATTCACCATAAACTATTTTTATATTTTTGTTAAGAAGTTAGGAAAGTTCTGTCAAGTACTTAATTGTTGATATTTATGTTTTTGCTCTGCTGTTTTGTTGTTTTTTCTCTTGTTTGATGTTTATATTGTTTTTCTTGTATTATTAACTGTTTTATTTATTGCAAGAATAAAATAAATGTTTTTTTACATTTTTTTATATTCTCGTAATTTGAACCTTTATCCAATTACATCTTAACAAACTTTGTCGCCATCTTGTCAAAAACAACGTAGGACTACTTTCTACCAGATGAATAACACGACATTTTGATATTTTGCTTAAATTTGAATTTAGAGAGTAGATTTTGAATTTTTCAGCTTCTAAAATTAGTAAAATTACGTCTTATTTTATGAAATCTGATGGAAAAAATCCTCAAAATTGTGCAAAGCTCTGTTATTTTTGAATATTTCTCAGTTATTGTTTCTCTTAATTGTACAATCAACAATTTCTCTTCTTCATTTCTTGTTTTTTCAGTTTCAAGCTTTTCTTCTAAGTTTTTATAAGATTCTTTCATTTTTATCATTTCTACTGACAGATTTTCGTGAATATTATTCAATTCTAGCATTGCAGATGAATGAATCTTCTTATTTTCATCAAGTTTGTCTTTCAAAATTTTAATTTCTTCATTTAATTCTTTTATTTCATTTTGAGCATCTTTCAATTCTCTTTCAAGAATTCTCTTATCAATTTTTGCATTTCCTAATTCCTTCTCCATTTTCCACATTTTCATTTGTAATTCTTTCAATTGTTGGCTCTCATTTATCAAATTTTCTGAATCTTCTAACTCTTTCTTTAAAGATAAATATTTCTGTTCTTCTTCTTGTAATTTACTCTCTAATTCATTAATTTTCTTCTCATTTTGCGTTTTGTTGTCTTTAAGTGTATTAATTTGATTTTTTAACTCTTCAATTGTTTTATTATCGTCTTGAAGAACCAAATTTGAGTTTTCTAAATCTCGAATTGTGGCTTTCGATTCGTCAACTTCCTTTTGCAATTTTTTTATTTTTTCTTTGAGTGTTTCAGACTTTTCTAATTCATTTTCAAAATTACTCACTTTCTTTCCTAATTCTTTAACGAGTTTTTCAGCTTCTGTTGCAGCTCCATTTAAAACAATATAATCTTCACTTGATTGTGTTAATTTCTTCTTTAAATTTTCTTCATTTTCTTTCATTCTTTCAATTTCTGATTCTAAATTTCGTTTTTATTTCATTGTTTCATCTAGAGTTATTTGCAAACTCAAAATTTTCTGTTTTGAATCTAATGCTACTTTTTCTAATCTTGATTCTAATCCAACTAGACTTCGACGATTTAATTGTTCAACTGCTTCTAAAGAATCTTTGTGTTTATTTTCTAATTTGAAAGCTTTGTTTAGTTGTTCATTTAGCATTTTATTTGTTGCTTCAAGTTGTATTATTTTTTCTTTTTGTTGTTCTATTTCTAATTTAAAAGACTCGACTTTATTTTTTTCAGAAGTTTCCCATTTGATTTTTGCTGATTTTATTAAATCGAGAGCTTTACGTTCCAATTCTGTTCTGTCTTTTCTCTCAATTTCCAAAGTTCTTTTCAAAGCCTAAAAAAAATTAGTTTCAAATAAAAGAAATGTAGCTTTTAATACGTGTTTGCCGAAATTTCAGCTTTACTACCAACAGTAAAAAAAATAAAAGAACCTGAAAAAATCAAAATTCCTTACCGTATTTTCGGCCATACTTGCAGCCAATTCCCTCTCCAATTTCTCTCTCACATTTTCAACATTTTCCAATTTTTGATTTTTCTCCAAAATCTTTCTCTCTAATATCAACTTAACTTCTTGAAAATCCTCACTTTTCATCAAATTCCTTTTAACCGTCTGTAATTCATCTCTCATATTTTTAATAATTTCATCTTTTGCCCTTGAATTCCGTTCAAAATCTCTCCCACAACCCCCAACTCCTGGATTAAACGTGAATGCCACAAAGGGTAAATTTCTTCCCGAAAACTGCGTTTTTTTCTTAAAATTCTCAACACTGGGGGCTGTCTTTTTCGCCCCCACATCCGCAAAATTACTAGTATCTTCAACTGACGTGATTTTGGGTACATAAGGGGGCACCTGATCCCGTAAACTTTCAAAATGTAAATGTTTAGAAAGTGAGTGTCTCTTGATTTGGGGCCCTGTAAGTCGGGCCTTGACATCAGTGATTAAATTCCGAACTAGAGAGATATAAGCTTGAGTTAGGAGTACCTCAGATGGGAATTTTAAATTTGCTGAATGATTGATAATTTTTGAGTAGGTTGTGGGAGTGTTAGGGCTACAAAAAGAGCATTATATTCCAATTCTGTTCTGTCTTTTCTTTCAATTTCCAAAGTTCTTTTCAAAGTCTAAAATAATAGTAATAATAATAATAATAATAATTATTATTATTATTCTTATTATTATTATTTGTGTTTATACATATACAATGTTTACATACGTCATATAAAAGGAGAAAATAATAATAATAAAATAAATAAAGAAAATTTTAAACTAAATCTATTAAGCTATCTTCAAGGAATTCTGCATACGAGTAAAAACTCTTCTTTAAGAGAAATGATTTAATACAAGTTTTAAACATGGTAAGAGGCAGATTTCTTATTGTTATAGGAAGTTTATTAAAAAATTTTGGACCCCAAAAGGAGATGCTGAAACGACTTTTTTTTAATCTATGAAAGTTAACATGGATATTCTCTTGGTTTCTTAAGTTGAGAATATGGAGTTCTCCCCGTTTAGTAAACTCTTCAATGTGTGTCTTAATATATAGCAAACAAGAAAGTATATACACACATGGAAGTGTAAGAATTTTCAATTGAGAAAAGGAATACCTACAATCCTCCTGATACTTTAAACCAGCAATTATTCTTATAGTTCCTATATAACAAAGTTGCTCAAGGATTTTAACAAAAATGTATTTTTTGCAAAATGACTGATAATTAATCAACATGACAATGCCATGTAAGATGCTCATCTAAACGAAGACCTAGAAAGTTAACAGATTCTTGAGTGGAAAAATTGAGAGGAATCTGTTTTAGTGAAAAGTAAAATGTTATTGTCTTGCATTCATTTAGAAATAAGTTATTAGACGCAAACCATTGAGATAAAGAAGTTTGAATTTGCGATAGATCATTTTTTAGGGCATTAATGTCATTATTATTTTTAAATAAAGAAGTATCATCAGCAAACAAAATAATATTTTCATTGGGAAAAACCTTATTAATATCATTAATGTACAATAAAAAAATAACGGGCCCCAAGACAGAGCTTTGAGGAACACCATGTTTTACTGGTAGCCAGGAAGAGTTATCATCCAAATACGAAACCATTTGATACCTAGGTTTTAAATAAGACATTAATAAATTTAAAGCATTTTTTGAAAATTTATAGTTGGTCAGAACTTTTTCAATAATTTGAAATGAGACGCAATCAAACGCTTTGGTTAGATCACAAAAAATAACCTCGCAATAAGAATTCCCTTCAAATGTTTTATTGATATAAGAAATTAGTTTAAAGATAGCTAAAATTGTTGATTTGTTTTTTCTAAAACCAAACTGACCAGCAGTAAACAGATTATTTGATTCAAAATGCGATAAAATTTGTGCCTGCAGTGCTCGTTCAAAAATTTTACTCAAGACCGGTGTTATTGAAATTGGACGATAATTATTTAGTTCATTCTGATCACCCTTTTTAAAAAAGGAAGAATTTTAGATTTTTTTAAAACTTCAGGATATATCCCTGATGTAATACATTTATTCAAAAGTGCTGTTAAAGGATAAATAATTAGATGTTGTATGGACTTGATCATTTTGTAATTAAGATGATGAATATCTAAAGTAGCAGTGTTTTTAAGACCAGAGATAATATCTCGGACTTGGTTAAAAGACAATTCAGTAAAAGTAAAACTAGAAAAAGAAACAAAACTAAGATTTGAGGAAGGAGGCAAAGAGTACGAAGAATTTGTTTTATCGGAAGAAATTTTATGAGAAATATTTTCTGCAATATTAGAGAAGTATACGTTAAATGCCTCGGCAGAAAAAGGAGGAGAAGGAGAGTTAGCATTTTTCTTTTGTAAATTATTAATAAGTTTCCACATTGCTTGAGAACTATTTTTTGCTTTATTAACAAATCTGTCAAACGCATTCTGCTTTGCTTCTCTAATTTTGAGACGATAGTGAGTTTTTAAACGTTTTAATCTATCTAGAATCTTGTGTTATTTTATAAAAGGAAATCAAGAATGTCAGAGAATCACGTAAAGCTTGTAAATCCTTAGTAAACCAATTTACAGATTGTCGATTTTTGGAGTCAGAAATTAACCTTGGGGGAAAATTACGTTTAGCGGACGAAGACAGTAGATAAACAAAGTTGTTAAATTTTTCATCAATTGTTAGGTTATTATTATTAATAAAAGACCAATCAAAAGTTTGAATTTCATTAAAAAAGTGACATAATCTTTGAGGAGTAACAGGATAAACAGTCTTCTTTTGGTCTGGATGTTGATCGAAACACAAATTGACTTCAAAAATAATACTAGAATGATCAGATAAATTATAATCTTTAACACAACTAAAAAAATATTCTTTTTGTATGCTTGTTATGAAGTTATCAAGACATGAGTTTAATCTGGTATTGTCATGAATTAAATGAATGAAACAAATCGCAAAACTCAATGGTTTTAGGGCTAGTGGTGATTAGAAAATTTATATTATAGTCACCAGTAATAATTAAAAAACGGGAAGAATTACATATTATGTTAAAAAGCTGTTCCATAACTGAGATAAATGTAGAAAAATCCCCATCAGGAGGTCTATATATAACAACAATTAATGTGTTAAGTTTGATAGATTCAATTGCACATATTTCAACGATTTTTTCAATTGATAAGTTCACAATGTCTTTTCTTTCAAAGAAGAGTTTAAACAAATTTACATGAACAAAAATAGCAACTCCTTCATGAATATATAATGATGTACAATAAGAAGTTAAACATTTATAACCTTCTATTATGATAGTGTCAGCTTCAGGAGAAGACAACCAATGTTCTGAAAAACATAAAACAGAAAAATTTAAACCTAAAGCAGTAATATCTCTAATATTTTGTTACGAAGGCATTGAATATTTAAATGGAAAACTGAGAAACTTAAGTGTTGATTGTTGATACATCTGCAGGTGGAAAATTTTGTTCTTTACGAGGAAGAAAATATTTGTTCACATAAGTGTTAGCAGGCCAAAAGTCGGGATCTCTTAGTTTTGTTTGGAGCTTTTATCGAAGTAGACTTACGATTTAAGTGCGGCGATTTTTCGACAAGAAACTCAGCTTTGTCATCCACTTCTTTCAAAACTTCAACAATGTCGTCAACGTTTTGGCTAGGCTGTAAATTTGAAACGTAGATATAACAGTACCTTTCGACTGGCATTAATTTGGCTCTAGCACCAGTTAATTGTTCGGAGTTTTGAGAAATCAGCCTCTTCTTCTGAGTTAAAGGTTTCGAGGTGACAGAACTATTTGATATCGAAGGTAGACTTGGAGATAGTTTTTCCAAAATTTTTTAAAAATAATAGTTTCAAATAAAGGACACGGAGATTTTTAACTTAGTGTTAGCAACACTGTTTTCGAATTAGTCATTTTGTGGTAATTCTATTCTGTTATCATCGTTATCACATCCTGTCCTTGAGGTTATCATTTTAATGCAACACGTAGTAAAATTCTTTTTGTTCATTTTTAATGGTGAAAATTGAAGAAACAAGACGAATTAAAACGAAACTTGTTTAATCCGTATTTGAGTTCATAATGGCATCACCAGATTTTCTTTTGGTAATTAAAATCAAAGTTTAATTATGAATGTTATGAAACATAATCTCACAATTATTTCAGATACGTGAAAAGGAAACTCGTTTAATTGATGCAGTTAGAGAAAATAATGTAGAACTCCTCAAGGATTTACTTGACTCTCCAAAATTGTACAATACTACAGACAGATGGGGTTGTAATTTGTTACAAATTGCGATTTGTGAAGAGAAGTAAAGAAACTTTAATTTGAATTAATATTTACTTTGTTTATTTTTTTAGACAAGAAGTAATTGAGTATTTATTATCTCTCCCAGATTATCCTTTAGAATTCGAAAATGAACTTGGAAAAACTGCCTTAGAGATGTCGTTTCAACATCGTTATCAGACAGAAAATTCAGAAAATATTGCTTGTGAATTAATTAAAAATGGGGCACGTATAGATAAAATTTTTCCTAACGGTTATACATTTTTACATTTTGCTTGTAAAAGAGGTTTTATAAACGCTTCAATGCTACTAATTGAAAAAGGAATTGATGTAAATGCATGTGGTTCTAACGGTTATACACCATTAGAAAGAATATGTTCAAAATATTATTTAGAAAAAAGAGAAAATCGTGAGAAATACGATGAAATTATTCTTATGTTATTGGAGTTTGGTGCAGATACTTCTCTTAGAAATGAAATTGGATTTACTCCTTTTGAAAGTTATGTAGCGAGTGGAGAATCAAGTGTAGTACAAGAAGCTTTATTTTACTACACTTATGATGAATTTTCATTCATTGAAATTCATTTAAACACATTATTAAGACTTGCTAGAATGAATTCGTTTTTATTTTATGAAATAACAAAACGCAATTGTGAAATAGTAGTAGGGAAACGAAATTTTGGAGTTGCTTCTTTTTTAAATTATTTAGATTCAGCTCATCTTTATAAATCTATAGTAAACCATGAAACACCTTCCAAGATTTTTATTACAAAACTTTCTGAAATAAATGTTGATTTTTTTAACAAATTTCCTAATGAGATTTTGGATATAATCATTGAAAATAATAGCTCTAAAGATCAATTAATAAATGTTTATTTTCCTTTAGAAAACTCAAATCGTTCCACAATTTTTTACCAAGGAAAACTTGAGAATTTAATTAAATTCATTTTTTATGCATTAAGTTATGGAATTGAAATCGATGGAAATACTCTTCATTCAATTTATAAAGCATTTGGTTATTGTGAGTTATTTAAAATGTTATTACACATGGATTTTAGAAAAGGAAGTCGCTTTTGCCGTTTTTGTGTTTTACCAACTTTATTAATTAATCCTACTGAAAGTCTTGTAGATTGTCTTAGAAATTATGAAAATATATCAACACATCAACTCAAAGAACTCATGAGTTATTTTGCTGATCATAGATTACATTGTTTGTATAAGTATAGTCAAGCAATTCCTGAAGATTACATCAATTATCCTAAAGTACCTTCTCTTCTTGAATTATCGAGAAATAGGTTTAGAAGTTATTTCATTGATAAGTTTCAAATTAAGACCTCTAGCCAATTTTATACGTTCCTAAATTGTTTAGAGATAAGTTTTGAATACAAAAAAATTATTACTTATGAAACAAAATTGTATCCACTATAAACTATTTTTATTTTTTTGTAATAAATCATTTTTAAATGTGATTAAAATAATTCTAACATTGTATTTTTATATATTAAACTTTTTGCTTCAATATTATTTATTCAACTGATTTTTGGAGCGACACAAAAGTTCATTTTGCCGCTAAACGTAAAAATGGCTGCACACATGCGCAAACTACTCAAATCGGTGTATCAGTGTTCTCCCTACTTCATGTCGCTGGTTGTACCTCAATTTTTGTCTGTTGTATTTCTGATTTTCTTGAAATAAATTCTGTTAATACATTTTTGGGCGGTCCTGTAACCCTTTTTTGACAAAAATCGCACAAAAACCTTGTATATTATGTATTTATTAAAAATCTGTTATTTAACCTAAAATTCTAGTAAATTTAATTTCCAATGTTGGCACCTTTTTTACGAATCTAGTTACTCCCTAATAACGGCTTTTTCAAATTTCAATCTAACCCTCTTGTTTATACCCTGTTTTATTATATTATACAGTTTTGCGGTTCTGTAACAATTTTTTTAACAAAAACCGCGGAAAAAACTCGTATTTATTAAAAATTCTGTTGTTTTCCCTAAAATTCTGGTGATTTTATTTTCTAATGTTGGCACACCTTTCGCGAATCTAGTTACTCCCTAAATAACGGTTTTTTCAAATTTCAATCTAACCCTCTTGTTTGTGCCCTATTTTCTGTAGAAAAAATGTATTAGTGGTGATTTTACCATAATGGAAGCGTCCCATGAGTCGATAAGTACCCGCCGTGATAAACTCAACGCTCAAATAATCGGAAAATGTGAAAATCCCAAGCTTAGTCTTATCAACCGTGAGTGTCTTTTAGACGCCCTTCAGGCCCTTTTCGATGAATGTTCTATTGAAACTCTTCAAAAATATGATAAACAGATTTCACAATTCGTGGAAAAATACAAATCTGTTATTCTCGAAGTGAAAAAACTGCGTGTTAATGTGACAGATTTCGAAATCAAAGATGTGATAGGAAGGGGGCACTTTGGCGAAGTCCATGTGGTTAAAGAGAAACAAACTGGTGATATCTACGCTATGAAAACAATAAGAAAGAGTGATAGTATCGAGAAGACTTCATTTGATATCGAACGTGATATAATGGCATTTGTATCCTCTCCCTGGATTACAACCCTCTACTACGCGTTTCAAGACAGTATCTACCTATTTTACGTGATGGAATACCACCCAGGAGGCGACTTACTCGGCCTTTTATACCGTCAAGGGGGCACACTGCCTGAAACCGCAGCAACTTTTTACCTCGCTGAAATTGTTTTAGCTCTGGAGGACCTCCACAAAATGGGGTATGTCCACCGAGATATCAAGCCTGATAACATTTTACTAGACCGCTGTGGTCACCTGAAATTAGCTGATTTCGGCTCAGCTGCACGTCTCAACCCTCAAGGATTCGTTGATAAGGGGGTACCAGTCGGAACTCCTGATTACATAGCCCCTGAGGTTTTACAATCAGCTGAGAAGGCAAATTACGGCGTTTCGTGCGATTTCTGGTCGTTGGGAGTCCTAGCTTATGAATTGGTTGTCGGAAAGCCCCCTTTTTGTGGCCCTAACACTCCCACAACCTACTCAAAAATTATAAATCATTCAGCGAATTTAAAATTCCCATCTGAGGTGCTCCTAACTCAAGCTTATATCTCTCTAGTTCGTAATTTAATCACTGATGTCAAAGCCCGACTTACAGGGCCCCAAATCAAGAAACACTCACTTTTTAAACATTTACATTTTGAAAGTTTACGGGATCAGGTGCCCCCTTATGTACCCAAAATCACGTCAGTTGAAGACACGAGTAATTTTGCAGACGTGGGGGCGAAAAAGACAGCCCCCAGTGTTGAGAATTTCAAGAAAAAGACGCAGTTTTCGGGAAGGAATTTACCCTTTGTGGGATTCACGTTTAATCCAGGAGTTGGGGCTTGTGGGAGAGATTTTGAAAGGAATTCAAGGGCTAAAGATGAAATTATTAAAAATATGAGAGATGAATTACAGACAGTTAAAAGAAATTTGATGAAAAGTGAGGATTTTCAAGAAGTTAAGTTGATATTAGAGAGAAAGATTTTGGAGAAAAATCAAAAATTGGAAAATGTTGAAAGTGTGAGGGAGAAATTGGAGAGGGAATTGGCTGCAAGTATGGCCGAAAATACGGTAAGTAATTTGGTTTTTTCAGATTGGCTCTTTTATTTTTTTTTACTCTTGGTAGTAAAGCTGAAATTTCGGCAAACACGTATTAATAAGCTCCATTTCTTTTATTTGAAACTATTTTTTTTAGGCTTTGAAAAGAACTTTGGAAATTGAGAGAAAAGACAGAACAGAATTGGAACGTAAAGCTCTCGATTTAATAAAATCAGCAAAAATCAAATGGGAAACTTCTGAAAAAAATAAAGTCGAGTCTTTTAAATTAGAAATAGAACAACAAAACGAAAAAATAATACAACTTGAAGCAACAAATAAAATGCTAAATGAACAACTAAACAAAGCTTTCAAATTAGAAAATAAACACAAAGATTCTTTAGAAGCAGTTGAACAATTAAATCGTCGAAGTCTAGTTGGTTTAGAATCAAGATTAGAAAAAGTAGCATTAGATTCAAAACAGAAAATTTTGAGTTTGCAAATAACTCTAGATGAAACAATGAAACAAAAACGAGAATTGGAATCAGAAATTGAAAGAATGAAAGAAAATGAAGAGAATTTAAAGAAGAAATTAACACAATCAAGTGAAGATTATATTGTTTTAAATGGAGCTGCAACAGAAGCTGAAAAACTCGTTAAAGAATTAGGAAAGAAAGTGAGTAATTTTGAAAATGAATTAGAAAAGTCTGAAACACTCAAAGAAAAAATAAAAAAATTGCAAAAGGAAGTTGAAGAATCTAAAGCCACAATTCGAGATTTAGAAAACTCAAATTTGGTTCTTCTAGACGATAATAAAACAATTGAAGAGTTAAAAAATCAAATTAATACACTTAAAGACAACAAAACGCAAAATGAGAAGAAAATTAATGAATTAGAGAGTAAATTACAAGAAGAAGAACAGAAATATTTATCTTTAAAGAAAGAGTTAGAAGATTCAGAAAATTTAATAAATGAGAGCCAACAATTGAAAGAATTACGAATGAAAATGTGGAAAATGGAGAAGGAATTAGGAAATGCAAAAATTGATAAGAGAATTCTTGAAAGAGAATTGAAAGATGCTCAAAATGAAATAAAAGAATTAAATGAAGAAATTAAAATTTTGAAAGACAAACTTGATGAAAATAAGAAGATTCATTCATCTGCAATGCTAGAATTGAATAATATTCACGAAAATCTGTCAGTAGAAATGATAAAAATGAAAGAATCTTATAAAAACCTAGAAGAAAAGCTTGAAACTGAAAAAACTAGAAATGAAGAAGAGAAATTCTTGATTGTTCAATTAAGAGAAACAATAACTGAGAAAGATTCAAAAATTACAGAGCTTTGCACAATTCTCAACTCTTGTCGACAGCAAATTGCGTCCGAAAAAGAAGAAAACGATAAATTGGTTGCTTCAAAAGAGCGTTTAAATGAAGAACTTGTCAAAACGCGTAAAGAAACCGAAGATTTATTGAGGGAAACTAACGAATTAAGAAGACAGTTAGAGCATGCACAAGTGGTAAAAAACATTGTATGTTCTTCGTGTGTGCGTGTGTTAATTATTTTGTTTTAGAATTTGGAAGCACTCCGTGAAGCTTGTCTCATTATAGAAAACCAAGTTATAGAATATGAGAAAATCAATTCTTCAATTCAAGCCGAAAAACAAAATTTAGCTGAAAACACCGAAAAGCTAATCAAGGATTTATGTAAAGCTAAAGAGGATATTCAAGATGCAAAAAAGGCAACAAACGAAGAAAAATCCTTTAGGTTATTAGCTGAAACTAAAGTAAAACGTTTAACAGAAGACGTGGAGTTGTTACAAAACGAATGTCAGTCGTATAAAGACCAATGTTTGAAATATAAAGAGTGTTCAAATAATCTCAGTGATGAGTTAACTCTCACTGAAGAGAAAGTCTCAGATTTGGAAGTTACAGTGAAATCGTATGAGAGACAAATCGAGGATTTGGTTTCCGAAAATAATATTCTTAAAGAAGAAATTTCCCAGTATTTGACACAAATTTCGGGGTTGAAAGAATCGAATTTTAAACATAAGCAACAAATACAAGATTATAAAGAGACTAAAAATGTTTTAATTGAACGAATTGAGGAATTAGAACGGCTTTTAAATGCTAAAATTAATTATTATGAAGAAAGGGAAATTAAACATGATTCGATTATTAAGCAACAAACGAAATTGATTGATTTTCTACAAGTTAAGGTGAGAGAAATTTGAATTTACCGCGTGTTTTGCACGTGGCCCTATCTATTATATGTGAGAGAGTCACAGAATCTTTTTTGTTGTTGTTTTGTGTCTCTTTTTATTCTGTTATGAGCATTTTTGGAAATTTTTTATATTTTGAATTTTGCGCGCTTTTTACACGTGGCGCTATCCCAGAATTGCAATTTTTTTAAGTTTTTTTATGCAAATAAGACTCAAAATTTAAAGACTGATGTGTAGTTTCCATTTTTGTTTTATTTTGAGCATTTTTTTTTTTTTGTAATTATATTAAGAAAAATTTGAATTTTGCGCGCTTTTTAAACATGTTGCCATCTATTGTTATATTTAAGAAAATAAATAAATCAGTTTTTTTATGTAAATTGTAGCCAAAATGGTTCATAAAATTCAAAAATTGTTGTTTTGTGCCGATTTTCTCTAAATTTGAGCAATTTTTGCAAATTTATTAAGAAAAATTCGAATTTCGCGCGCATTTTACACGTGGCGCCATCTTAGAATTGCAATTTTTTTAGTTTTTTTTTATGTAAATAAGACTCAAAATTTAAAAACTGATGTGTAGTCTCTAATTTTATTTTATTTTGAGCATTTTTTGTAATTTTATTAAGGAAAATTTGAATTTCGCGCGCTTTTTAAACGTGTTGCCATCTCTTGTTTTATTTCAGAAAATAAATAAATGAGTTTTTTTTTATGTAAATTGTAGCCAAAATGGTCTATAAAATTCAAAAATTGTTGTTTAATGTCTATTTTCTCTAAATTATGAGCGATTTTTGCAAATTTATTAAGAAAAATTTGAATTTTGCACGCATTTTACACGTGGCGCCATCTTAGAATTGCATTTTTTTAGTTTTTTTTTATGTAAATAAGACTCAAAATTTAAAAACTGATGTGTAGTCTCTAATTTTATTTTATTTTGAGCATTTTTTGTAATTTTATTAAGGAAAATTTGAATTTCGCGCGCTTTTTAAACATGTTGCCATCTATTGTTATATTTCAGAAAATAAATAAATCAGTTTTTTATGTAAATTGTAGCCAAAATGGTTCATAAAATTCAAAAATTGTTGTTTAGTGTGTATTTTCTATAAATTATAAGCAATTTTTGTAAATTTATTAAGAAAAATTTGAATTTAGCGCACATTTTACACGTGGCGCCATCTAAGTGTTCTAAAATACATATTTTTTTATGTAAATTAGAGCTAGGATAGATCAAAATATTCAAAAATAGACGGTAAAATTGCAGCTCGAGGCGTAGCCGAGGACTTTTATTTGTACAAAATTTACTTCAATATTTTTTTATCAAAAATGTATTTTACTATGTTGCATCATTCTTACATTTTTTTTAATTGAAATTTTAATATTAAAATCCTTTTTTTCTCATGAAATTATGGCATATTTGCAAATTCAGTAGACAAGACAGCTGTTATATAAAGGATTTGCGATCTTCTCAATTTGAAATGTCATTTTTATTCCTCTATTTCTTTTTTTTATATATTTTTTTCTGCAAAAATTTTTTTTTCTTTTTTTAGATTGATGAGCATAACACCAAAAAACGCACCTTAACAGACAAACTTTTTGGTTCTTCAAAAAAAGAAAACCAGCAACCTTTGAGCCTCCCTGTGAACTACAAAGATCTCGAAGGGCAATTATCAAAACAAAGAGAATTAAACAAAAATCTTCAAGAAGAAATCTACAAACTAAAAGCCGAATTAAATTGTCGTACACCACTTTCAAAAATATCACGTCATAAATCCGAAATTGCATCACCTAAAACCAAATTGGCAATGGAAGAATTATCAAAATCACCTCAAAAATCACTTTTTAAACAAAATTCAACTGAAAGAATGTATCATAATATACCACATAGATGGGTAACGAAAATTTCGAAAAAACAAACGAAATGTGATCATTGCACTAATCAGATTTCACTCGGACGTGACGTCAGCACGTGTACTGAATGTCATGTGACAGTACATCAAAATTGTTCAAATTCGGTTAAAAGTACTTGTGGATTACCGAAAGCCTACATTGAAAAATTTAAACAAAGTTTAACAAAAACAACAGAAATTGAAGAAAACAACGATATTAATTGTGAAGGTTGGATTAAGATTTTGTCGTGAGTGACATACATTGTTTTCTCTGACTGGTAATTATTCAATTTTTTTTGTAGAGAAAATGATATTTGGGAGAAGAAATATGTGTGTTTAACTGAATCAAAATTTAATATTTATTCAGATTCAAATAAAAGTAATTTATTAGAAACTATTGATTTACAAAAAGGTCAGAAAAAAGTGATATTGGAGCCGCTTCCGGCCGAAATTGGTGTAATTGTAGCCAATACAGATCTGCCATTTATTATGAAAATTGAAGTTTTGGGTGAGTGTTGGCCAATGGGAGGGATTGTTTTTATGACATTATCAGTAGAAGAGAGAGATAAGTGGTATAAAGGTAACTTGCCGTTGTTACTTGATTTTTTTCTTAAATAAAAGTGTTGTAGCCCTACAAAACATGTTTGATGAAGACACAAATAAGTATCACATTGAGACAGTTTTCTCAATTCCTGATCACATCTACACTAATTGTCTTCTCGATTTAAGTAAAAATATCAAAATTTTGGGAACAGATCAAGGTCTTTACTCGTACTACAATAATTCGTTGCTTCACATTGATGGTCTTAGTGAAATTCACCAGATTTCAATACTGCCACAATCAAATATTGTTGTCATGATTGCCAACCTTACAAGTGTGTTAATTTCGTGTGATTTAAATCATCTTATAAATCTAACACAATGTGCACCGTGTACAAAGCCAGTACTTAATTATTCTCTCATAGAAATTAAGGATCTAGAAGGTTTCCACTATTTGAAAACTTCGGAATTCCCCCAACATCAGTTATTTTGTGCTGCAACTTCACAACAGTTGGTAATTGTGAAATACGATTTGGAAAAGAACGAATTTATTCCGTTACGAATTCTTGATACTGCTGAACCTCTCGGATGTGCCTTATTTACTGAACATTCATTAATAGTAGGTCCTGATAAATTTTTCGAAATTGATTTAGCAACATTTAAAGTTGAAGAATTTCTTGATGATTCTGACACGAAATTACGACATGTTGTCAAGTGTCATAAATTACGTTCATTTCCGGTTGCAATTTTACAAATTTCTGATAATCCCAAAGAGTTTTTGTTGTGTTTTAATGAATTTTCGGTATTTGTTGATGAATATGGCCGATGTTCACGTGAAAATGACGACTTAAGGACGAATTATTTACCTCTTGGATTTTATTATATTGAACCGTTTTTGTATATTGTACAATTTACTGGTGTAGAAATTATGAAATTAGATGGAGGGTCAAGTGTTAATGTGGAATTGAAGAAAATGAGATTTTTGGGAATGAATAAAAAGGGAGTTTATGTGTTGCATAATGGAAAAGTTAAGTTTTTGGAAGGTGGAAAGATTTTAGAATGTGATGATTTAAGTTCGGTTGAACAATCAGAATTTGGAGAAGATTTAGATAAGTTTAGTTTTACAAGTTCAATGGTACAAAGTTTAGATGGGAATTCAAGCGATGTTGAAAGTGATGAAAATGTGAGGAGAGTTAAATTCTCACAAACTAATTTGTAAGTACTTGCCTTATTTATTTAGCACAGAGTTTGCACTTATTTTTGTAATGTTTTTTAAATAAAGTGGAATTAGATGCATATTCTATATCTGTTTGTGTATCTATGATTATTTGATGCGGATTCTAGCATTGTTTCTGTATCTGTGGTTATTTTTAATGCATATTCTAGCATATAGTCATTTTTATGGTTCTTTTAATGCATATTCTAGCATCTACAAGCATATCTATAGTTATTTTTAATGCATATTCTAGCTTCTACAGACATATCTATGGTTATTTTTAATGCATATTCTAGCATCTATTGGCATTTCTATGGTTATCTTAAATGCATATTTTAGCATCTATAGTCATATCTATGATTATTTGTTCATAAAAAATCCGTAAAGTAGAAATGATTTTAGTCCAAGGTCATTTATTCAGATATTTCGAATTCTATAAATGTCTATAAAATTTTATAAATATAAAAATACATAATTCTAAAAAAATCAGATTTGGAAATTAACTATAAAATTAATCTTTAGAGCCATTTAAGTACTGTTTATGTAATATTTTTAAGTTGAAGTATATTCTAGTTCTTTGTTTCTATGGTTAGTTTCTTTCAACGAAATCCGGTAAAATCGAATTGAGGCACATGTATTGTTGGTTGCATAATAAGAACAATTTCTTTATATATTTTCGCAAAGAATATAAAGAATCATCCACACAAAAACAATTTTAACCAAAACACTCAAAAACCACATTCTGGAACAAAATATTTAAAAAAGTATGTTTTTTTCAAAATTTACATACAGTTTTAATTGCCTTTTTGCTACCGTAATTTCGTCATCACTTTCCCTCAATAAATATAACCTTGCTGAATGAATACAACTCAAAATATAATTTTCCATATTTCCGCCCAGTGTGTCCAATTTATAAATTTCGCGTTCTCGGGAATTCAGGTGTTTTAACGCTTCAAGACTACCGGAATTCTCAAAACTCCACTTTCGCTGTGTGTAAAATTCGCACATTTTGTACGTATAGAGTGTACGTTTTTGAATGTCCATCATACTAAAAATTTGTTTATTACTTATTTAAAAATAAATTTTGGACTTACAAAGGCTTCTGACGATATAAAATCAATAAAGCGTCGATTATTAAACCAGGAAGTAGCTGAAATAAGCCAAGACGTACGTAATGCTTGATTTTTGATTGGGTAATTGTACAGTTTGGGTACCAGAAAATGGCACCAAATGGTAAAGTTGTTTTTACCAGATTTTGACTCATTTTGATAACGTTATCAATGAGTATTTTAAAATTTTTTGGTGAAAGAACATTATAGACTTGTCTTTGTCTTTAAAAAGAATTTTTTTATCACATTTTTTAAAAGTGTTACCAACCTGTCACTAGTGATAAAATCAAAAGTACTAAACAAAATTGCGTTGGCAGCAATGTCGGCAGGTAGACAATTTAAATAACTGTCATTTTTACAAAAAATGCTTCGGATATATCCTTTCCCGATTCCTATTAAGAGTCCCACAGGACTGTTTGTGTCATCACAGTATCCAGGCAGTGGTTCTTTCCATGTTGGCATCACTGTACAAAATCAAATTTAACCAGAGAAACACTGGAAATTAAGATCAGGTTTACCAACTGAAGTTCGGAGAATTGTCACAGGAAGTTGGTTTAATTTCTCAGCAACTAAACTCTCACCTAAAGCTTTAGTAAATAAATAAGAGTTTGGAAATTGTTCCAAAATTCTGAAATTAAATAATAAATGACGTTTCTCCTTAAAAACAAAACATTTACTTGTGTTTAATTAACTCGATTTCGTCGCTTTGTAAATACTCGCAAATTTTTATAACCTCGTAGGGATTTTTTGGCGGTTGGTACGCTTGTTCTTTGACACTTTCCTCATGAATATGACAAAAAACACTAGATAAATAACTAAAAACCTGTAATTTGTCACACTGTTTTGCCAATTCTAGCATTAACTGCGTTCCTCGGACATTTGTAATGACAACTTCCTTAAAATCAGCTTCAAAATTATCAATTCCGCCACAATGAAAAATTATTTCGACTTCTTTACAGATTTTTAATCGATCAAAAAGTGATAAACCCAAATCCGGATCTGATAAATCTCCCGAAATTGGCACAACTTTTTTAAAAATCTCCGGTCCTTGCTGCTTTGTTACCAACCGAAAAAACTAAAAAAACACTAAAAATACCAACAAAAATTTGACTTACCGCAGATTTGAACATTTCGTGTAATCTTAAAGCCGGTCCTGTGTCGTTTTTCTGACGAATCAAAACGTAGATCTTTCTGATGTTAATACAGGACCGTAATAATTTTTCTAGGAGGGTTTTACCGAGAAAACCGGTAGAACCGGTCAGTAAGACGGTTTTGTTGTCGAAAAAGGCAGAAATTCGGTCTGACATTGTCTTGCGATGCAAGAATGGAGAAATAATGAAAATTTTATTGAGATTTCTGCTTTTATACAATTCTGTCATTTTTGTGAAAATACAGAGGTTTCTATTTGCTCTAAAAGTAAGGTACTGGGACTAGTATTTTGAAAAATAGGTATTTAATGAGAAAATCAGTGTTGAGAGCGTTATGAGTTTCTAATTAAACAACTGAAACGGGCTAATAAAAATAAATAAACTGGAATATGCAACCAGCAATACACGCTTTGATGAAATTGAGGGGTATGCAACTAGTAATTCATACTTTGGTTACATAACTGGCTTAAGTTGGCACTACTCAATCTCTAATTTGTGTTTACTAAAGATATTTACCAAAACAAAAAGTGTGTGCAGTCTCTCTGGTGCGGTGTTTGTGATTATAAAAAATAAATTTAGAGACACTTTCTATAAGACTTTATTTCTAGGTTATACAATTTTATTTTTTAGAGATTTTTATTTGCTTTAAATGTAAGACACTGGGACTGGTGTTTTAAAAAAATTGGTGTTTAATTAGAAAATCAGTGGTTAAAAGTTTCAAATTAAATAATACAAATTTAAAAAATCGAGGGGTTTGCAACCAATAATACACGTCTTGGTTACATAACGGTTTAGATTGGCAGTGTTGGCACCACAAAATTCCCTAGTCGCTGTCAAGATGTTTACCAAAACAAAAAGTTTGTAATCATAAAAAATGAATTTACAGACACTTTTTCAAGACTTTAACCCTAGGTAATTACTTTTTGGAGTTTTTAGTACGTCTGAAACAGCTCTGTGTCTTGAAATTGAACAAAAACAACCCTACCCTAACCTCACTTTATCTCTTTTTGTTTCAGTAAATTCGTGGTGCACACGTGCCTCTTAATTTTTACAGCCCTTTTTGCAATAAGACTTGATGATTACGTAACATGGTCTTATTGGTGTGTTTTTGCACCAATTTGGATATGGAAAGTGTTAGTGATTTTGGGGGCTACTGTGGGGAGTTATGTATGGTGGAGGTACCCCCATTTTCGGTTAGATTGTGAGGCTTATATTCATTATAAGTCGATGTTGATTTCATTAGCGTTACATTTGATATTATTAATGTTTGAATTACTTGTTTGTGATAAATTAGAGTCAAATAGACATTTGTGGATTTTGGTTTTTATACCGTTGATTTTTATCTCGATTGTGAGCATTGCGGTGTGTATTTGGGCAGTAAAACATGACAGGTCTTTTGAGGTAAGTTAACACTTCTCTTAAAACCCTTTGAGATACATTTTTTATTTGTTTCAGTTGGAGTTATTTTGTGCTGTAAATGTCCTACAGTTCATATTTCTTGCATTACGTCTAGATGATTTTATAAAATGGTCATGGGAGGTTGTTTTTGTCCCATTATGGATTGTCATGTGCTTATCACTTGTTGGAGTTTTATACACAATTATTTTTGCTGCTATTTTATTACGAACTCCTGAAGTTAACGCTCAACAGAGACGGTCTAGCTTTAAATCAGCCTTAGGTTACACTTTTTTAGTCATCCCAATATTAATATTTCAAGTAAACCCGCTCCTGTCTGAATCACTCAAAAAAAAATTTTTTTTAGGTATTACTAGCCAATAAATTAGATGGTGAGATCCGTATGTGCTACACTGCTGTTGTTAGCCCTCTGTTTATTTCATTTTTTACCTTAATTTTAATGTCGTTTAGTGCCAAAGGGTGCAACAGATGTGAGTTTCAAATTTTATTGTTTAAATTTTTTTAATTTCTTTTTTTTTAAGGGTGGTTTGGTATGAGGAAAGATTTTTGTGCTTTCGTGTTGGGTGCGTGCCCCCTTCTTCAAGAATACGCCAATATTGCCTATCACAGTGAAAGGCGCACCAATGGTGTGGAATTACAGACCCAAAATGAAAAAAGTGATTCAATTAATTTGAAAAAAGCTGATTTGCTTAAACCTGTTTTGCCGATCATTTCTATTGAAATGCCTGACTGATTAACAAGAGTTTTTGTGCTTCCATAGTGAAAAGTGAGTTTTGTTGCCAAAACTGTGACAAATTTTCTTTATTTTCGAATTTTATATAACGAAATTTTGCATTTATTATGTGTACAGCACCGGTTTTATTTATTCAATTTATTTCATTTGTACTTACTTTAACTGTTGTATAATATTTTACTGTTAATTGTGGTATAAAATACAAGTTTTTAAGCAAAATGCTTTTTTTCTACTTCAATTAACTTTTCTGTAATTCTACATATACAGATTTCGACAATTTCGGATAAATAACAATTGAGGTTAGGAAATTTTAGTGTTTTGAAATTTATTGCTAGTACTGTGTACTTTATTTGTATTGTTTTTAAACGAAAATTAAATACTTATTAAAATACATTTTTTGTTTTAGTAATTAGTTATACCACCCACCATTCTTTCAGATGTATAGTTGGTTGACTATCTATTCTTAGGACGAAAAAAAAATATTCTGAAGTTTTCATCTGGATCAAAAAAAATAAAAGAATGTCTCTATTTACTCCTGATAACTCCGGGTACATTCTGTGTTCCTGATACAACATTGAAAAATCCTAAAAAATTTGAGAAATTTATGTAAAAGTTAAGTGAAGATTTGCTATCAGGATCACAGAACATGTGAGAAGGTATTATTTCCGGAACATTTAAGTACCTCCTTAGACATTCTGTGATCCTGGTATCAAATCGGAAAATTTTGATATTTTTAATACTTTATTTAGAAAATTTTCAATATTTTTCGATTTGCTATCAGGATCACAGAAAGTGTGAGGAGGTATTATTTCTGGAATATTTGAAGACCTCCTTAGACATTCTGTGATCCTGGTACCAAATCAGCAAATTACGAAATTTTGTAATTGATTTAGATAATTTTCAATATTTTTCGACTTGTTATTAGGATTACAGAATGTGTGAGGAGATGTTCAGTTACTCCAAATTACTCCTTGCACATTCTGTCATCCTGGTACTCAATCAGAAAATTACGAGATTTTTAATAATTTACTTAGAATATTTTCAATATTTTAGCTATCAGGATCACAGAATATGTGAGGAAGTATTATTCCCTAAATATTTAAATACCTCCTTGGACATTCTGTGATCCTGGTATCAAATCGGAAATTTTTAAAAGAGAAATTTATGTGATATTTGGTATTTGTAGATTTGCTATCTGGACCACAGGAAATATAAAGAAGTTTTTAGTTATTCCAAATTACTCCTCGCACTTTCTGTGATCCTGGTACCAAATCAGGAAAATGCAAGATTTTTGGTAATTTATTTAGAAAATTTTCAATACTTTTGATTTGCTGTCAGGATCATAGAAAATATAAGAAGGTATTCAGTTGATCCGAATGACTAGTTAAAAAACATGACTATAAAAAGATGTCGAGTATATAAAGAAAAACAACTATTTCACTTGTGTATTTTTAATTTATTAAAAAAAAAAAACACAACCAAAAACTACACATAGGCAACCAGTAATACAACAGTACAATTTTATTGACCGCTTGTTACATATTTTATTTACTTTTATAGACAATTGAGATAGATTAAGGTAAGTATTTGGTAAGAATAGTTCCTTCTGGGTACTTCTGCAAATTTCTCCTGTTTATGTTCCCAAATTAAGAATTTGTTTTTCTAAAAATAAGCTATTTGTAGATGTCCCTCTCGGCTCTAGTCGAATGACAGTTCTGTGACAGTAGACGAGTCTACCGCAACGTCTAAAACGTCAGGTTGATAAATAATTTATATCTAAATAAGTTAAAAAAATTACAATTTCGTCCAAATTTCATAAATAAAGGACTTTAACTAAATACGAAAATGCCATCTTGTATAATTTGTGGAGCTACTCATAATGATATTGAAGTAACATCATTTCACAACTTTCCAATAAATGAAAATAGGTAAGTTAAATAAATATTTCTTCTTTAACTTTATGTTATTCAAAAGTAGGCAAAAACCACTTAATTTAACGAATTATAATTTATTATTAATGTCAAGCATTATCTTTATATACTTATTAAACAGTTTTCGCAGTTACCGGATTTCTTTAACAAAAAAAACACCAGAGGCGTACCCATTTCTTTTTTTTAGGGCTGCATTATGGCGCCAATCAATGGGAATAACAAATCATAAAATTAGACGTGAAGGATGTTTCAGAAGATTTATGATATGTAGTAAACACTTTACGAAAAATTCGTACAGAAATAAGTATTGTAACAAATTAAATCCAAATGCAGTTCCAACGTTACTACCACTAATTCCAACCGAAAAAAATCAAAATACCGGTAATGCAGAAAACTGTAATTCAAACAGAGGGGAAACTGTATCAGAAATTGGAAAATTTGAATTTGTTGGAGTTGAAGGTAAAGTTCCATCCTATAGGAACTAGAGGGCGCTTCCTGTTTTATTAATATTTTACATTTTTGTTTTTTTTTTTTTCACAAAATTATCATAACTAAAAAAAGTGGATAGTTATATCGGGTTAAAGTCGACTACCACAGAAAAATAAATGTAGGGAGAATATTGATAGACAAATTTAAACATGATCTATAACAAGGTAAATCGTAAAAGAATGACGACAGAAGGAGCCGGATTAAAACAAATAATTAATGAATGTTTTCTTGATGTTTTTAGAATTCAAACCCGAAGACATAAATGAATTATATTTTTTTGAACAAATAGAACAAACTATTGATGGTAACAATTAACAAAGTTATAATTGATAACAAAAATGTTTTAGTAATAAATTTTCAGTAACTGAAGGTCTAGATCTGCAATGTAGTTTATGTAGTAACTTCGTTCCTGATTTATTTAACATTACAGAACAAAGCGATATACATGCATCAATTATTAGAAATTTGTTTGAATATTTATATCCGGATTTCGTAAGTTTTTTTACATTTCTATTGTATGTATATTTTTTTTTCCTAGACATTAGATTCAACTAGGAATCTCCAAATATGTCCCAATTGTTATTCCACTTTATTTAAATTTTATAATTTTAAAAATAATTTATTAGAAGCCGGGTTATGTTCAAAAATTATTGAAACCGAACCAAACGAAAATAACATAGAACGCACCCCCACAGTCTACGACCATGATTATTTCCAATAAACATTCGGACTTACCGAATTTCGGTTGCAACTTCAAAACCCCGTGACGTGTGATTTATAACCTCACTTTTTCATTTCAAACTTCTTAATTTTACTGCTGAGTGTCCAAAAATGGGTGATACACCACCACAGCCCCCAATATCAAACGAAGAAGTCCAGAAACTATGCAAAGAACCACCTGCTGAAACAAAAGTAAGAAACCTAACCTCAAAATTATCACTTACAAAATTTTTAGGATTTTCTCTTCCAACAAACAATGTACCGCATCAAAGACCCCAAAATCAGTCTTCCGTTTTATACCGAAGTCTTGGGAATGCGTCTTTTGCAAAAATATGATTTCCCTTCGATGAAATTCACACTTTACTTTTTAGGTTATGAGGACCTTAAAGACATTCAAGGTGAATTAGGGAGCCCCACAAGGGGGGAATGGACATTTTCTCGCAAAGCAACGATTGAATTAACACAGTACGTGATTTGAAATCTTAATTTAGTAATTTTAATGAGAATTGTAGCAATTGGGGGTCGGAAAATGACGACACGAAGTACCATAATGGAAATTCTGAGCCTCGGGGCTTCGGTAACTACCACTGTGACATTTTTCCGTGTTTTTAAGTTTGTATTTAAGGTCATATTGGAATTATGGTGCCTGATGTAACTAAAGCTTGTGAAAGATTTGAAAAACTCGGTGTTAAATTTGTAAAGCGGCCACAAGATGGTAAAATGAAAGAAATTGCATTCATTACAGACCCTGATGGTTACTGGATTGAAATATTTAATAATACTATGGCTCGTACCTTGTAATACCTCTATTAATACCTAATAACATTGATCACAGTAAAACATTTAATAAGGAATTTGGTTTTGGTAATATTGAATCATATCATACGTCCTTGTCCTGAAATTCAAGAAACTATTACGTATTATTTGCAGCATATAAGTCGCTGCTTCTTTATCAGTAGCTCCTGGATGAAACCGCCCCCTTAGTAATTTTATTGTTTGTCCCCTAAAACATGGCAAACCTGTATCCAACATCAAGGATACTAACGAGATAATAGCTTCCTGATATGGCCTACATACAAAAAAAAAATTGTAAAACCGTCTAAAATTATAAATACGACTATTACCTGACAGCCAAATATGCCCGGACACACAAATCAGAAAACCATTTAAACGGCGAAGCCTCCATTTTACCCCCCATTATCATAACCATTTCATCTGTTAGTTTAATATCAGGCTCAAAACCTAAATTACCTCCAGGTGATGACTCAAACATAAATCCAAAATCAATATGAATTATATGCCCATCAGTATCTAACATAATATTTCCATTATGCCTGTCTTTAATTTGTAATAAAAATCCGACAACACTGTATGCAGCCATAGAAATAATAAAATTGCGACGAGCATTTTGAAAATCTTTCGAACTCTCTTCCCCATACTTTTTCAAAAAATACTCATACAGTCCAATATCGGTCTGACGGCCAAGTTGATCACGTGATTTAGCGTTTGGAACGCACTCTATCACGCCACACTGAAAACAATATTTGGTGCATCAATGCCAGACTGTGTTGCCAATTTGGGCGATTTCCCCCTAAATTTAGAGAAATTTTAACTACTGAATTACCAAAAAAAAACTGTTATTTTTTTTTAGCCAATCTAATCACGGCGTAATTGACATTTATCACTTATTTGAAAAGTGATATTTATTATCAATTCATAAAAAAAATTAATAAATTTGTTATTACTTTGTGATTGTAGTTCTTTTTAAAATGAAGTATGTTTTGGGAGTATTTAGCTCAGATTTAGGGGAAATCATCGTCAATGAGTTGGCAAGACTGTTACCAGATTGTACAACACCTACCCCAGGCGCTGTTGCCACAACACGATATGGAAACAAATACAAATCTAAACCGACAGTTTGGAAAATATTTTTGAAAATTCCAATCACTTGTAATGCAAGCATATCTTGTCTGACATCATCACCGACTTTAAAAATGGCGGCTTGCCACATTTCCGGACCAAAGTTTTGTTCATGATTCTGGAAAATTCTGACTAGAGACAGTAAGTGGGGAGATTTTTTTTACTTCATTGTTAGAGACAGCCATTGCGATGTTTTCAAGTTCGTTAATTCCGCATTTGCAAACTTTAAATCTGGCAAGATATGGTGCTTTGGCGGCGCTTTGCATCGGGACGCCACTGTTATAGTCGATATCAACGACCATAGCTTCAGGATTGCTCGGCAAGTAACAACCGGGTTGGACCTAGAAGAATACATAATAAACCGTTGATTAAATTGTATTTCCGTCTATTTCGTCACGATCTAACGCCAGTAGTAGAAGTTGCGCAGTGTAAAAAGTCGCACAGTTGACAGGTGGAGGTTGCCGTTCCTGTTCCTCAATAAATTACCTCTATAATAGTCAAAAAAAAATCACTCCAAAAATTAAGAAAAGGTTAGACTGTTACAATAGAATAGTCATAAATTTCTTATATAATTAATAAAATTAAAGATTTAAATTTGTTGTGTCAATAAAAAGGTCGTAATTTTTTTTTATTGGTTATTTATTCAACCCTCTTGGAATAAATAAAGCCGGTCGTTGGCGTATTTATTTACTTAACCTTCTTGGAGTAGATGAAGCCAGTCATTGGCGTATTTACCAACTTTTAAAAACAAAAAAATGTACCACTTACCTTAATTTTCCTCAAAGCTTCTAAACACGCCTTCCTTCGTTCAGGTCCCTTCGGATACGGTCGTATCTCACCGGAAATACTCGTAATCTTATCAAAGAAATCAAATTCACGTTCATAAAACTGTTTTGCAGGACCTGACAGTTCTGCCAATATACTATTACATAAAGCTTCTAAAACATCAAATAACACAACATCTTTATGTTGCATATCCTCATCCAAAAACATATTAGTTTTCATATTCCAAATCAATTGATGTGCAACAATTTGTGATTTTTTTGCTATATACTTGATAAATTCTGTAACGTACCCCATCTAAAACACAATTAATACACCAACTGTTAAAAAGAAAAATCCCCAAACCGTATCATGACGTAACGCTTGTACCAACTGGGGAATATAAAACAAAACAGCATCGGCTGGATACGAACTCAAGACTCTAACAGCATACTGTGCTGTTATAGGATGAGGAGGGAATTGCCGACTGAAATACGCCAAAGCACCAATAGGAGAGACCCGAGCCCAGGTTAACATATGTACAAGTTTTGTGCTATCACTCAAAATGGCGTTAGTTGTAGCGAGATATTGCAAAGCTTCGGGTATATGTGAGACACAAACAGGGTTTTGTGATACTTGGTGTCTTATCTCACTCATAATTGCTTCATTTGTTTTAAAACGAGATGGGAGATAAATTGCCAAGACTGGAGAGATATCCCAAGCGAGTCTTGTGTAATCCTGCCATTGTTTTTCTGTGATTGTTTTAGCCCTCCAGGATACTATTGACTCTTCACTTGGGAATTGTTGTTCCTGTCTAGATGCAGGATTATGCCAAACAATCAAAAATTCAATTTCTACAGCTAACAACTCTAAAATAAGATTTCTTTTTTTCAAATAACACTTGACGAAATTATCAGCCATTGGAACACGTTTTGATTTAGCTGAACGTTTACTTAAGGTGGCAGTACTGCTTGAAAGTGGTACTGTATTTATCCAACCTGATGTTGGTCGATTAAAATCGTTCGGTTTTGTTATCTCATTCTGAGCTATTATTTGTGAGTTTTGTGTTATATCTAAATCGCCAACATCACTAGCTTTCAAATATTTTTTATCTGAATGTAAAGCCTGCCAAAATCTCAAAAGTGTTGTAATATCTTCACGTAATTCACTTGCTTTTTGACTAGGACATGTGACTGGCTTACAAAAATAATCCAAACAACTACAATAAATCCGTTCTCTTAATACATTCTTTGCAAGACTTTTCGGTAAAATATCTCCTTGTAATAGTGATAACCCGCAGGTCAAAAGTCTGAAAATTTCACATTTATGACGTATTTTATAGTGTTGCCAACCCATTTACAATTTCCCCCATATAATGGGTCAAAATCCCCTAAATCCAAGCTAAATTCCCCCAAAACATACTTCATTTTAAAAAAGACTACAACCACAAAGTAAAAAAAATAGTTCTTTACAAGATACAATTTTTAATTTATTTCTAATAAATAGTAAAAAAATCACTTTTCAAATAAGTGATAAATGTGCATACACCGTAATAAAAAAATAGTAGTAGTAATTAAAAATCCCCTACAGAACTTTCCCCTCTTCTTCAAAAAATACCCTAAATTTAGGGGGAAATGCCCCAAGTTGGCAACACTGATTTTAACCCTTGACAACTCACTTAAATCGTACTCCAATCGCCGCTACTGATCGTGTTTGACATGCCGGATCTCCTCCGACACTCATAGCTAAAGATCGATGAATCAAGCTTGCCAACATTTCGACTTTTTCGTAACTACTGTATCTGACAGTATCGACTAATTCACAGATAAATTGCACCCAAATTCCGTGTGGTTTTACAAATGGTGGATTCGGTTCAAGATGAGCACCTTCGTATGCCGCTAATGGACTTGTCATGGGTTCAGTGGTTGAAAAAAGACCCATACGTTTCTGTACTGTACAATTCCATGCAGAAACCATTTCTTGTAAAAAACGAATTTCGAGTTCGGGACGAGATGTTATCAACCATTGCCAGCACTCGACTGCGGTTCGCATTGCTTCCTCCGTGAAAAGCTCCACCTTGAAAATTTGCCGCTAGCTTAAAATTGTAACAGAAAATTTTGAATTTGGCGCCACTTGTTGCGCATGCTTGTTTTTGAAAATTAAATAAATTAACCGTTTAAAAACTGTTTTAGCAGTAATTCTAATCAGAATTCAATTACAAATAATTTTTATTTCGAAAGACCGAATTTTGGAATTTCTGATCAATTTAATAAAACAGAAAATTCAAATTTTAAATTTAGCACATTAAGCGCAGTTGGCAGTACTGCGTGTTAATGAAATGTCACAAATAATGCTTGTTTTTCAAAATTGGGTAAATTCATCGATTAAAAGCGTGTTTTTGCAGTAATTCCTAATAAAATTTAGTTATAAATGATTTATATTTCGAAAAAATGTTCTTTTTGGCCGAAATTTAGAACTTCTTGTCAAATTATCTTATTTTCATATAGCTGAAGATTCAAATTTTGAATTTCGCGCGTCAAGTGAAGGTGGCAGAACTGCGTCTGTCAGCGAAATGTCAAAGACGCGTATTTTTGAAAATTCAGCAAATTAAAGTGTTTAAAGATGTTTTAAAAGTGATTTAAGTCAAAATTTTATCTAAAGTGGTGTTAATTTACAAAAGAAATGCTTTTTTGCCTTAATATTACCAAATTAAATCGTAATTTTTATTAATAATCCTAAATCAATCCCAGAGAAAAGCACGTATAGAGAGAATACTGATCGACAGTGCACATTAGTGAATCGTCGCCATTTTGAATCATATCAATTTATAAAAATGCCCAGTTATAGTGTTGTGAGGTTGAAAAGTTTCAATGAAAATTTCGTTGAAATTTTTGAAACTTTTGAAAAGTTTCAAGAGTATAAAGTTTCTTAAGTTTCAACTGTGTAGGTAAAGTAGATTTCTTTATAGACAATAAAATGTTATTTTCCATTTTTGGTTACACTTTTAGTATATAGTGATAGCGACAGTGAGTTATAAGTTATAACTGCATTTTTTGTATGTTGATAACCTATTGAGCAGACTAGTATAGTATACATTAGTTCTGAAGTACGGATATCGTTGGTAAAGCCAAAATTTTGCAGTGTCAAAAAAAAAACTTAAGTTTCAAAAGTTTTATAAGTTTCATGAAACTTTTCATGAAATATTTCACAATTATTAATTTCATGAAACTTCACAACCCTACCCAGTTATAACGAATCTCAAGGAACTATCAAAATTATTTGATTTTTACCCTCTTTCAAAATTATTACCTGTGACCAAGCAATACAGTGCAGTAAATTCCGATTAAACTGCTTTGTGGAAATCAACAAGGCTGTAGCCTGCCACAAGGCATCTCTATGTTCGAAATTCTGCCGTTCCTGACATGCTGTCCAGACTCGTTTCAACACAAACTCAATCAATTTTTCTTTACCTTCAGGACCATAAACAGCTGACATTCCAATAACCTTGAAACCAAAAATTTGAATCCTAAACTTACAAATTAAATTAAATCACCTCTCCTATAAATTTCGACCGTAGTGCCACCGTCGTCATCAATTTTGACGAATCACTCTTAACACAATTAGGACGTTTTTCAAGTGTACTGGTACTCAGTGGCGCACATTCCATATTTAAAGGACCAAATTGTAAAATCGACTCTAGTGCCATAGATAAACCATTATGGTGCCACATACCTGTTGTAAGCACCTGATTTATATACTCTTGTATATGGGAGCGGGTCCATTGAGGTGCCCATTTCAAGGCTTCTCTAATAATCCGTTCAGAATTATCAGCAAAATCTTTAACTATAGTCTCTCGAGCTTCTAACGTATCCATCAATTGAATAGAATAAGGAGTTCGAGGTATACGTAAAGTGGGCGTTTCTTGATTAGGATCCAATTGTAAGGAATTCGATAAAACTTGTAAAATATCAAGCATTGTCCAGAGTACTCTTCGACTCCAAAACAAATGCGGAAATGCAACCAACAAATCCGCAAGAAATTTATCAGAAACTTTTCGAATTTGTCTGTGAGGATCATTGAAATGTACGAGAAGAAACTGGGCGTGACTTCCAAGTTCCGCCTCCCGATGTGCATCTTTCGGTTTATTTTTCATAACTTCAAGAAACTTCTCGAAAACACGTTGACCAACTGCTGAGACACAAACCCACATTCCTGATTTATCTTTTTGCAATGCTGAGTCACTTAAATACTCAGTTATAAGCGGAACAAGACTTGGTTCAGGCGAATTTTGAATCCTAAGAATCTCCACCCAATAAACACTGAGTAGAAACGTACATTGAGCAAATGTAAGTCGATTGACATATGCAGTGACCTCTGCTGGATGTTTCAAAAGTTCCAAAATTTGATTTTTTAATTCTTGTAACTCAGTTATTGAGACACTATCATTACGTACTGCACTGGTGTACTGCAATTCTCTCATTTCTGATCGAGAAGAAGTCGGTGATACTAAAGCTGGTGATTTCACAGCTATTTCCTTTACACCTTCATACCATTCTCTCGGCCAAAGACCAGAATCTGAAGCTGTGAAGCCCATAATAACACAGTACAACCAAAAATCCCTAAACAACTTATGTATACGAGGTTTAGGGTTTTTGATTGGTGGAAGACGTCGAAGCAAGACTGCTATAACAGGAATTAAAACACCGAGATTTCCTGCTGAACTTGAAGCTTTTAAAGCACCAGGAGATTTCTCACTTGCTCGTTTGCCTTCAAGGCCTAACTGAACGAAAAGTTCAAGAAGACGACCGAGAAGTTCGTTCATTTGAGGCTCACTTTGAATGTTGGCAGCAATGTTAGCCAAGGCGTTAATAACAGGACGAGAAACATGTCTGAAACAAACGGTTTATTTCGTCCAAGATCAAACGCTACTAGTCACGTGACACGTTACCTGTATTGCGCCTTCTCATTGGTGGGATGTCCATACGCTGCATTACTACTTTCGACAGTAATCATTGTAAACATTTTCATCACAACTTCATATACATGTGGTTCACACTGTGCTATTATCATACATCCTAATTGATCAACAATAAGTGTATCTAAAGCTGATGGAACTCGGCAAAACCTCTGTTGGAAAAACTGTAAAATCGTATCTGTAGTTTTTGGGGTACCTTTCATTGATATTGCCACATGACCCAACATTATAACAATATTTGTTGAAATTAACGTTGATTCACTATCACTTTTTTCGGCTCGAAATAACCGATTTGAAACTGACGCTACTAGTGCCCTCACACAATCCGGATCTGTACTATGTGCTGCTTCAAGTGCATAACATAGATTCTCAATAGCGGCATCACGAAGTTTCTCAAAGGCTGCTTGTGTAGGAGATTGAGTTTTGGTAGTTTCGGCTTTAAGACCATTCACATGAGCTTAAATCGACCAATCAGCAACATGTTATAGTGACATAACGTCAACAGTTTTTACCGATTATTTTAAGATTCTCCTTGTTGCCTTTTTCGTTAGCTTGTCTGTGAAGTTTGGAGAGTATAGGAGAAGGAGTAATGAGGAAATCACGAAGACAATAAATAGAAGTGGAGGCAATATTAGGGAATTTTTGGGCAAGGGTACCTAAACCCTCCAAACAGACCATAACTAGCGGCATGTGAGCCAAAACGAGTTTGTAGCCGTGATTTGAATTAATTTTTTCAGTTAGGCGACTACAAAGACTATCAGCACCTAAAAAAAGAAATTAAAATTACAAAAAATTTAAATAAGGAGTTAGTCAGAGTTAGTTAAAACACGGCACGGGGGGAGGAAAAAATGCGTAAAATATCTAAACTAGATTTTTCAAATTTTGACTATATTAGTTATTCTATGTGAGTGTCAAAAATGACGCAAATTCCGTGGCATACATATAGTCAAAATAAGAAATCATTTAATCTCCAAAAGGACCAAACAATAGATTTAAGCTTCTCCTTGTCCTAATCGAGATTAATTTCTGGTTGAAAATCACACAAAAAGACGCGTTAAAACTTCAACAAACACGACTTATCAGTTATCACCTAAAACCGTGTTTAAAAACCCTACCAATGTTGGCAAGTTATATTCACTATCGACTGGAAAAAATAATTCAAAATTACTATTTTTTAAAATTTTTAAGAGACTGAAATTTTTATTTAGATCATTTTTTACCTGTTTCATCTCCAATCGCCCAAACTAATAAGTCAACACAAGCTGCATTTGCCATTACATTCACTTTAAATTTATTAACAAGAGCAAAATTACTTTCACGATCTTCTTTCTCACTTGCATCGTGATTTCGACTTTGTAGCTCAGTCTGACCATTTAAGTACAATCCTGGAATTTTAAAAACAGAATTTTTAGTGTTAAAATTAGTAATGTACATCTAAAACCTAAAAAAAAAATTCAAATTTGCCGCAAAATTTATTCAAAATTGTTTTAAAAAAATTGATTTTACACAACTGTTTAAACGTTAAAATAAGAAAAAATTGTTTTTACAAGCTATTTCCTCTAACCTAATAATCTGAAACAGAATATATCGATTGAAGAACAGAGATAAACAATTTTATAATAAAATAATATTGCAATAATCAAGTCTTAATTTAAAGCAACTGATAGGTGGCGAATCCTTCCTTCTGCTTCTTTTGATTATTTTACCTATATTATACCTTTAATTTTGAACTTCTGCCTTATATGGCGAGTCCCCTCTGCTTCTTTCGGACCTACCTTTAATCCAGATTTCCAGCGATGTCCTTGGAACCTATCCCCCAAACCCCAATAAAACAAAAAAAATTTACTTTAAATCGTTAATTTATTTTTTACAAAAGAGGGGGGAAAAGGAAAATAAAACGCGTGAATTTACTATTAAATCAAATAAAAATATTTATAGAGATACCTAAAATTGTTTATCTCTGTGTTATTTTGTAATTTGAAAATGCAAAATGTATTTGTTTAAACAAAATTGCGATTTATTCCGTTGAATAATTAATGATAAATAAAGTACGCAGCTTTAAAGCGGCTGTGATCCGACCTGTTCGACAGCTGGCACTCGACTGATTTCAAACAATGGAGAATATCGATAAATATGCAAGACAACAAAAAATGTCTATTTTATCACCGAATGTCGAACCCTCTTTGTGTCTTTTTGAGTACTGAATCATCGTATTATGTAAGCAATTAGTTCAAATAATAAATCAAAAATGTATTTAAATATTTACGTATTTAAACAAATGTTTCGGGATTTGGTTTAATTTATATTTAATCACGAAAATACCTCTGAAAAGGCAATAATTAATTTTATTTAAACAAATAAAACTAAACATTGTTTTAAACGGCTACGTCATTACTAAATGTCAACATTTTACGCAATCACAAAAAAAGGGTGTAGACATTTTCTAAAGTCTCCGTTTTTTGTATACACAGGATGTCCCAATTTTATTTCTATTGCAACCCCTTATCACCCTATCTTTTATCGGAAAAATAATGAATGAAATAGAGTGGCCTTTAACAAGAGCCTACTTCAATTGTGCAACTGAAAAAGTTGTGAAACTGAGAGTAAAAATTTGCAATAGAAATTAAATTGGAACACTCTGTATATACACTGAGACTTTAGAAAATGTAAACAGTTTTTTTTTTGTTATTACATAAAATGTCGACATGAGATTTATGACCTCACCTTTCAATTAGTAATAATGTAGCCGTTTAAAACAATGTTAGTCTCATTTGTTTAAATAAAATTAATTATTGTCTATTTGGTGCTATTTTCCTGATTAAATATAAATTAAAAACAAATCGCGAAACATTTTGTTTAAATACCTAAACATTTAAATACATTTTTAATTTATTATTTCAACTAATTATTTACATAATACGATGATTCAGTACTGAAAGACACAAAGAGGGTTCGACATTCGGTGATATAATAAACATTTTTTGTTGACTTTTGCAAATTTATCGATATTTTCCTTTGTTTGAAATCAGTCGAGCACCAGCTCTCGAACGGGACGCATCACAGCCACACTAAGCTGCGTATTTTTATTTATAATTAATTATTAAACGGAATATATAGTGATTTTGTTTAAATAAATACATTTTTGCATTTTCAAATTACAAAATAATACAGAGATAAACAATTTTAGGTATCTATTATCATCATTTGTAATTAATTTATTAATAAATTCTCGCATTTTATTTAGAGTCCCTTTCCATCCCTTTTGTGTAAAAAATAAATAAACGATTTAAATTAAATTCCTTTTGTTTTATTGGGGTTTGAGGGGTATGTTTTAAGAACATCGCGAGATATCTGGATTAAATGTAGGTCCGAAAGAAGCAGAAGGAAGGATTCGCCACCTATCAGTTGCTTTAATAATTGCAATATTATTTTGTTATAAAATTGTTTATCTCTGTTCTTCAAACGATTTATTCTGTTTGAGATTATAAGGTTAGAGGAAATAACTTGTAAAAACAATTTTTTCAAGTTTTAACGTTTAAACAGTGTTGTAAAATCATTTTTTTTAAACAATCTTTACCAAATTTTGTGGATAGTAACTGATGAACTTATTCACTGAAACCAGAAATTTGTTGTTTTATATTTTTATAATTTTTTTTTTTCAGTTTTAGGTAACGTTTTTGAAATGATCTATTCCAGACTAGTCCAGACTGTGCAGAGTATGTATCACCAACGCCTTCCTTACTTAAAGGTTAGATTTTTTTCTATAATTATTATTATTTACTTATTATTATCTTTTACAGCATTCACTCAGTTCGCGAATTTAAATATTATTTTACAAAATTTTCAGCAACAGAAAACGAAACATCAAACAGTAATTAAACAAGGCACTTACAAAACTGTTTTATATTTAAATATTAAACGTTAAGAACGAGAATAGGCTAAAATACAGTTAGATTTTTCTAAATTAAATTTTAATATATATATATTTTTTTAATTTACATTCATTAGACGTTTTAACATAAATATAGATTTGTTTGGTAGAGCGCATAAAGTACATATAAATAAATTTATTTGTGTTTTATTGAGGTGTGGGGATAGGTTCCAAGAACATCGCTGGAAATCTGGATTAAAGGTAGGTCCGAAAGAAGCAGAGGGGACTCGCCTTATAAGGCAGAAGAAAAAGCACCAATTTCAGGATTAAAGGTAGGTTCAAAAGAAGCAGAAGGAAAGGATTCGCCACCCAACAGTTGAGGCAGAAGAAGATGCTTTAAGTAAGATTGTATGTACAGTTTATGACTTTATTAAAATTGTTGATCTCTGTTTTATAATTTATAATTTTTTATTCAAAACGGCTTTTACCATCTTTCTCTCAATACCGCACGTTTTCGTTAGTACAAAATAAAAAAATCGATTAAGTTGTTTTTTAAGTATCCTGGTAGTTTAGTGTATTTGCGAGAATTTTATGTAACTGAACGTTTATTTACGTCATATATTGTAATTTAATTTTATTGTAATTTTTTTTTTAACTGAAATTACTAAGAAATCTACATTTCGTGTCTATACGGCGGCTTTCTAAACTAATTAGTTATAATTCTTGTAATAACTCATCCTGAAAGTGCTGAAATCGACTTATTTTTTAAGTATACTTGTTTTTGGTTTTGTATTAGGAAAGACTTTATAGACAAAACTTATGTTTTTAACTCAGAAATCCAAAAACAATATCTTCAAAACAATAAAACTCGAATTTCCCGCAAAATGTGTCAAATATGGCGTCTTAAAACCAGTGACGCCATCTCTTACCTTTAACAAATTCCTGTACATCTTTGGTAAATGCAACGGGAAGATTCTTCTGTGGCTGTAAAAGCTCTCTCATTAAAGTCACCATTACTAAATTAATCGTCTCTGAGAAGGTTTTATAAGGAAAAATCTGTATTTTCCCTGTAGTATACACCTCTAAACTTTGTTCATCCAAAAAATTCAGCATTTCTTTCGTTAACAATTTTTTCGCTAACGCCAAAATCGTTTGTAAATGTTCCAAAGGAAAAATAATTTTCTTCTCATTGGGATCATTCACTCGCAAATGCGGAAACTGATTAAAACTCGACCCAAATTTAGCAAAAAAATACGTCGAAGGGTCATGATTACCAAAATTTTGGTTAATCAAAGAGCCCCTTTTCAATAACGCTGAATTATATGCTATATCAGTCGTGTCGTAGCCTTGTGTTAATGCCAATATATCAACAGTAGCAGCTAAATTCCCTGAAAGACTCCGAGGAATAATCGAGCGAAAACTACTGAAGCTCTTCTTGTAGTTGGCCTGATCTGTGGCTACAGCTTGTGATAATGGAGGCTCAGGTTTGGGAAAAAGTCGGCAAATTAACGGAGGATCGTTTGTACAGAAGCGCCCCATTGCGCGAGACAAGCCAATCAAAACCGGCACTGTGGTTTTACACAGGAACAATTTAACTGCACTATTGCAATTCTCGCGACATTTTAGCACACTATTTGTGAGTTTTACAAGACAATCGACTTGTGTCTCGATTATTTCCTCCCGAGACTCCTCTAATTTGACCGCAATGTCGCTCAGTAAACTGTGGAGACAGAAACTGAATTTTTCCGCAATGGGGATTCCTACAACAACCCCCTTGTAATAAAACCCTTAAATTGATAAATCCGGGCTTACTGTCAGTGGAATTCAGCTTGACTTCGTCTGTCCATGTCGCTTTTCCTAGTGATTTTGCCAGTTTTAGTAAATACGGCAAAATTGTTTCTCTGTGTTGAAGTCCTGATTCCAGAAAGTAAATCCCAAGGGCGATAACAGCATCTTGCTGACGACTGTTTAAAGAGACAGTCCCGTTGTTTGTCTCAATGGGGCACAAGGAGTACAAGGTTTTCACCTGGAAGTCAGAAGGTCAAGGACGTTTGATTTTATGCAATTTTTTTGGTTAATTACCTTATCCCATGGTGTGTTTTTAATGCAGGCGAGAGATCGCGCTAAATGTTGCACGGTTTTGTGGAAAAATAGGCGATCATCTCTGGCCATTTCGAGATAACCTCAAAATGAAACGTCAAAATATTTACAGTGACGTCAGAGGAGTTACGTCATTTGTCAAATAAAAAGTTTAAAACGTAAAAAATGCGGAAATTATTCAAAATTAAATCCTTGAATCGGGTTAAATCAGTCTAAAATTGATTTAAATTATTTTAAGTGTACTAGATAATAAATAACTAAAAATTAATAATTTTTTCAAAAATCTAGGGACTTTATTGTTATAATGCTAGACGCCACCTGCCGCCATTTGTTGTAGTTACAAAATTAGGCGTCAAATTTGAATTAATTTCAAGTAAAAAGACGTAAAATACAAATTTTTGAGGATTTATTCCATAATTTTTCATAAATTAATGAATTTATGGATTACACTTTTGTACTACTACAACTTTTAAAGCTGAAAAACCCAAAATTGCGCTCTAAATTCAAATTGGAGGAAAATATCCGAAAGTTGTGATCATCATCTGGTAGAAAGCAGCTCTAAATACGTTGTGTTTGACAAGATGGCGGCAAAGTTCGTTGAAATGTAACTTCATAAAGGTTTATCTTAGCAGAGTACAATAAATATTTTTGTTTCTTACAGTAAATATATCAGTTATTAATAATACAAGCAAAGCAAAAACATTATAACAATTAAGTACATGTCAGATTCTGTTATAATATTTTCTGATTAGTTTACTGTAAGGACGGGATAAAACCTTCTCAAATCGTGTCGATAAGCAAAGCTGGAATATATTTTCAAATAGTATAATATAATAACAAAATAATAATTACATAAACATTCAACAAAATAATTTACAACAAATTTGAAAGATTTTACATTTAAATATGGGAGTACCGTGTAAGAACTCTTTATTAAAATCTTTGAAAGCTAAAATAAATAAAAAATAATTCTCAATACCATTTTTTTAAAAGCATGCTGACTTGGTGGTCGAACAGTCAGGATAGTCAATAGGAGGGAATTTACCAATTATATTTCTTGATTGGGACATCTCACTAATAACGAGCAGAATATTTACATTTAGAAAAAAATATTTATTACAAAAATAGTTTATACTGAATACAATTTTGTTTCATATGTAATAATTCTCTTGTGAACAGGACTTATCTTTAGACAATTTAAAAGCGTATAAAATGTTCTAGAGGTCTTTATTTGAAATTTATCAATGAAATAACGTCTAAACACATTTCTAGCTAATTCAAGAAGAAGTGGTACTTGAGGAACGTTGATGTTTTCTCCAGGAATTAATTTTCTATACATAGAGTGTAATTTAGGGTGAGCAAAATAACTCATAAGTTCTCGCAGTTTATCGGCCGGTAAATCATTCGTATTATTAAGAATGTCTTCAAGATTTTCAGTAATATTAAGTAATAACCTTGGAAAAATAAAAGAAGGATAAAAATAGTTTTCCTTTTTAATATCCATATGCAATAATGTTTTAAACAAGTCACAATACCCAAAACGTTCATAAAAGAAATAAAGTGTGTTTTCATCCATTTCCTTTCCATAACTTAATAGATACTCGTAACAAATGTAATCAATTAGCTCTAGTTCAGATTTTCTTTGATAACATATTGGGGTATAAAAATACGAGTTTACCAAAGGTACAACAAAATTTATAATTTGATCTTTTAAACTACTTTCAATTAACATATTCAATTTATCAATAGACAAATCAAGCTTAAAATTTACTCCAGAAAGCTCTGCAAAAAAATTTTTAAAAAATGTTCCAAACTTTGTAATTAATGTTTCTAAATCAGTTAAATTCATAGAGATAAGATTTTCAAAAAATAAATCAACAGTTGACTTATTTGTTCCTATTATTATTTCACACTGGTGTTTTGTTATTTCATAAAATAAAGGTGAGTTTAGTGTGGCAAGTTTAAGTAATATATCAAAATGAATTTCTAATAATGAAAATTCATCAAAAGTGTAGTAAAACAAAGCCTCTTGTACTTCATTTGGTAGATCATTAATTACAGAATCTTCAAAAGGAGTAGATCCATCATGATCTGTAACAGAAGGATCTGCACCAAATTCCAATAACATAAGAATAATTTCGGTGTCATTCAATTTAGAATACATATCACCACCTTTTTCTTTACAAATCATTTGTAGAGGTGTATAATTCTTGTAACCAAGCGCATTTACATCAATTCCTTTTTCAATTAGCAACATTGAAGCCTTTACAAAACCTATTTTACAAGCAAGATGTAAAAATGTATCACCTACAGTAGAATATCTGGTAGAAATTTTGTCTATACATGCTCCCTTTTTAATTAATTCACAAGCAAAATATTCTCTCATCACAACCGTAGAATTAAGCGAAACTTCCAAAGCAGTTTCTCTAACTAAATTTTCAAATTCTAAAGGATAATCTGGGAGAGATAATAAATAGTCAAATACTTCTTTACTAAAAAAGTAATTAACGTAAATATTTAATCAAATTAAAGTTTCTTTACCTTTTTAAAAAAATCGCAATTTGTAACAAATTGAAACCAAATTTGCTGTCTGTGGTGTTGTACCATTTTGGAGAGTCAAGTAAATCCTTGAGCAGTTCTACATTATTTTGCTCAACTGCTTGGACTAATCGATTTTCTTTTTCGCCAGACTAAAAAATTAAGTCATTTTTAACTTTACGGAATACTGGGATGGAACCTTCACTTACCACTTGGAAAAGACTAGTAAGTGATTCCATTTCACTTAATGATTTGAGGTTATGTTTCCTGTTTGATATTTGATTTTAATTATTCAACAAGCATCTGAAATCTGCTGATGATGCTTTTAAACGAGTTTCTTTTCTGCATTTATATATTTCCAAATGTTTTTATCTTCTTAAATCAACACAAAATCAAAAATTATCACAACACTCTTATTATGACAAAATGGCCACCCACCATAGATAAAGAAGAAAACTACTTTTCGGCAGAAGTTTATTGGGGGATTCGGCAGTGCCAACCTATACAGGTCATGTAACCAAGTCGTGTATTACTGGTTGCGTACACCACTCTTGTTTTAAATATTTTAGTCCGTTCTAGTATAATTTGAAACTCGCAAAACTGTTTTTTTTATTAAATACATATTTTTCAAAGTACCAGTCCCAGTGCTTTATTTTTAGAGCAAATAAAATCCTTTGTATCTTAAAAAAATATCAGAATCGTTTAAAACTAGAAATCACGTTAAACTTTTCATTATTTTACAATTCTTTCTTCGTGAGACAATGTCAGACTATATTTCCGGCATTTTCAACAACCAAATTGCCTTTCTAACAAGCGCTATAGGTTTTTTTCGATAAAGCCCTTCTAGAAAAATCGTTACGGTTCTGTCTTATTAGTGTCAGAACAGAACCATTTACGTTTTGATAAGTCAAAAAAAATAATACTGGACCGGCTTTGAGATTGCAAGAAATGTTTAAAACTGTGATATTTGCCTTAAGTTGTAATTTTTAATGTTTTTTCGGTTGGTAACAAGGCAACTAAAACCGAATATTTGTTTTTTTAACAGGTTGTGCTATTTTGGGGAATTTTATCAATTAAAATCTGTCAATAAGCTGAAAGATTTTTTAAATGTACTGTAATTCATAATTTTGAAACCGATTTTAAAAGAGTTAGCATTGTAAATAATTTACAAAACAGTGTGACAAATCACAAGTTTTTAGTTACCTACTTATTATTTAGTACTTTTTGTCACATTTATCAGAAAAGTGTTAAAGAACAGGTGTACCAACCGCCCAAAATTCTGTACAAAGTTATAAAAATTTACGACTATTTACAATAGGGCTGGGATAAGTATCGATACTTACAGAAGGTATCGGTACTTGATCAGATATCGTACACCAATACTCATTGCAATCAGGTATCGAAGTATCGATACTTCCGATACCTCGATTCCTCCCATACTTCGATACCTCCGCCGATACCTCGATACCTCCGATACCTTTATAAAGAGTGGTTATAAATGAATATCCTATCCACAGTGCTTTAGATATTAGAAACACAAGCTATTTTGATGAAAACAAAAGAATTCACAAGCTGTTTGATGCGATATTTATTTATAACCACCCGATACTTTCGATACCTCGATACCTCCAATACTTCGATACCGCAATACCTCCGATACCTCGATACTTCCGATACCTCCATACTTCCGATATCTCCGATACCTCGATACTTACGATACTTTGGCAAGTATCAATATTTTGCAGGTATCGATACCTGCATAGATATACCTAAAACCGGGTATCGCTCAGCTCTAATTTACAAACTATAAGAGAATTATTATTACATTATTTCTTATTAATTTCAGAATATTGAAACAATTTTTAAATTCTTATTTGATTATTAAAGCTTTAAGTGAAAATTTGGTAGTTAAAAAGTAAACCAACTTCCTGTAATTATTCTCTAAATTTCAGTTGGTACGCCTGATTCTAATTTTAACCTAAATTTTATTTTGTAATGTTGCCAATTTGGAAAAAATCTCTCTCTAGACAGTTAGTGTTATGGAACTTAGACTAGAATAGGATTTATTCGGAATACTTTTCGTAAATATGACAGTCATTTAAATTGTGTACCTGCCGACATTGCTGCCAACGCAATATTATTTAGTATTTTTGCTTTTGTCACTAGTGACAGGTTGGTATTAATATTAATAAAACCTCACTATTTTTTTTAAGTCAATGACAAGTATATAGTGCTGTTTCACCAAGAAACAATTAATTATCCAACCAAAAATTAAACGTTACGTACGTCCTAGCTTATTTCAGATATTTCCCGCTTTAGTATTTGACAGTTTTATTCTTTATAAGTACAAAAATGTGTTTTTAAATTTAGTAAAACACATTTTTTTTAGTTTGATAGACACTCAAAATTCGGTGAATTAGAATAAATAACATTGAACTAAAATTAGACATTATTGAAAGTGCCAAATCTTTTTTATTAATTGGTTTTTTTTTTCCAAATCTAGTGACAAAAAAAATTACCAGATCAAGAAAAAGTAGACGTCTTGATACTTAACTGAAGAAGGAAAGCGCAGACTTCAATAAAGATTCAAATTTAAGTTGGCAAGAGTTGCACCCGTTATGACCCATTGAGATATCATTTATTCTGAAATCTGCTATACCTTTAAATAAATAATTTCGGATTTTAAAAAAACTGGACTTGTAGTAAAATTGTAATTTTTGTTTAGTAATTGCAGTTTATTTAGAATTTTTCTATTTTTTTAATTTTTTATTTCTTAGATAATTATTTTTAGTGTTTCATTGTTTTGTGATTGCTACTAGTAGGAACGTCCGCGAAAACGCATTTTGCGGCTGGTTACACAAAATCTCCCTGATTTAAATAATATTTTTATTGTTTTTCCTTCTCAATTCGTCGTAATTGCACTAAAAAAATGTAGATTAAAACCAGTGGCGTAGGTGTTTTAGTAATTAAACAGAAATTGTGTCCAACTTAGTAAATAAATCTCTCAATTTGAAATAGCTGAAGTTCTCTCACAAACGTCGATGATTTGCTTTGCTTTAGTTCAAAGTTCGTCAAAGTTTGTTAAATATCATTGCCATAAACTGAATTTACTTAAGTTTATTACGCGTTGTGAATTGCTAAAGCAGTTGGATTTTCAATCGAAATTGGCTAGACTTCTTTTCATAAAATTATCTCAAAGATATGAAAAGTCGTCTACAATTGGATCAGGACCAAAAAAAAACCTACAATCCCAATTAAAATAAATCATAAAGTCCATAAGTGAAACGCGCAGTTTATATCCGCAAAGGACTGATTATCCTGAAAGCGCGCTTCAGAACTTTCAGTAGGCATCCCGACGCCGCATTAAACGCGCGTTTCAGGGCGTCGTTGTGTGCGTCGAGTTTCACTAAACAAACAATACGAAAAAAAGGTAAATTAAAACTCATTCAACACTTCGCATTTCCGTTTATTTAAACATTTTAAAGTGTGAAAATTGCGCAATGTTTGTGTTTTTCTAACACAAAAAAAATTAATTATTTTTAATTATAATTACACAATTTTTTTTAACAAATTTTATTAATTACAATCACGTTGTAAAACAAAACCATTCATAAATTTCTTCATTGATCGTACGAAATTTTTTCGTGGGCGCTCAACTTAATCCTTCAGTGGCGTCTCGTCAAAATTTTGTCCTTGTTTTTTTTTTATTTATTTGATTTAAAAGCAAATAAAATGTCAATTAACGTGCTAAAAGATTCCAGTAATAAAAATTACCATTTGTTGTGACAAGTCAGTGTTCTCTTATTCAAGGCTGATACATGTTTTGAGATAGTGTACACCCTTAAAAAAATTGCAGAAATGTGTATTTATACAGCTAGATGAATACTAAACACAATTAGCAATCTGTAAATATTTACTAAATTGTGATTTGAATCGAATGAAATTCTGTTTCAGGAAAAGTGTGAAAATGGACGTTTAGTGGTGAGAAAATGGAAGGGTTTTACATTATTGGCTTTATTTTAATTAACACATTGCTGTTAATTGTCACAGGTAAGACCTAATTATTTATTATTCATTTATTAAAAGATCAGTTATGCCAATAAATGCAAATATAATTGTGATAAGAGATAGTTTTTATGACTGCAATTTGACGTAAATTAAAATCTAATAAAAATTTTTTTACTACAAAAATTATTTCTTCGAATTAAAGTCTCGTAGTTTAGAAAAAAAATGCCAATTTATTTAAAAATAACTTAAAAACAAATAAAAATTAAGTGCCCTCTTATTTGACAACATCTGTACACTTTTTAATAACACAAAATTCTCCCACGCTCGTAAATTTCGAACCGTTTTATAAACAGTTTCGTATATTTTGCCCTTTTCCGATATATCAAGCGCACGTGACACTTTTACAGGACCGGATTATAAATTTTATTTAGTTTAAATCCTTTAAAAAAAAGATTTGCAATAACTCGTTTTTGGGTTAAGCCCTAATTTCCGTTGGCACCCCTGTCAAATGTGTTACAATTCTCTTTTACTAATCTGAGTAATAAAAAGCTGGAATATAATTTACGATTCTCGCAGATTATAAATGCAGTAATTTAGAATTTTACGTGTAAAACAGATTTCTAATTTGATAATTAACTAAGGTGGAAGGTAATTTTGCGTTAAAATTGTAATGGAAATCAATCTAGAGCTCTCAGAGAGTCAAATTGCATCGACTAGTTCACGTTTTAATATCAATTTTAATTTAGAATTCAAATTTCCCGCAAAATTTAAGTAAAATGGCGCTTGGAAAACAGTGGCGCCACCTCTCGGCACATTTCCAAAATTTCGAATAAACTGGAATTTTTTTGGAACGCAAATTTGGCGATCCAAAAGTAGGTGGCCCACTTCATAAAACTTTTCCCAAAATTTCGCATTTATTAAAGTTCTATTAAATTATATAAATTAAATTATAATTGCTATTTTAAACACATTTAAAAAAAAATGTAATAGAAGGCATTTTCAGTCTTTTGTTATAATAATATGCTTTTAATAAATGCCTAATTAACGTCTCTTTAATTTTTTATAAAATGCCTTAATATGCATGCCTCTTGTAGGTTTAAATTTTTATAAAATGTCGTACGAAAAAGATATAAAAATGTTGATGTTCTTTAATTTTTATTTTTATAAAATGCCTCTTGGAGTTTCAAATTTCCTAAACGATTTCTAATTATTTAATTGCTTTAATTGTATTTTGTTGAATGATGTCTGTTGCTTACATTTCTGGTAAAATTACGTATACAATTTCCAGTAAAAGGCATTTTATTAAAAATGCAAAAGGCACTAATTAGAAATTTTATCAAGTTAGCATCATATTATAAAAAAAAACTGCTGATTTTTCATTACAATCTTGATAAAATGCCGTTTGCAACTGTTGTAAATTATCCACATAAAAACACAAAATGTCTGGTGTTTTTTATTACAAATGCTTATTACCAAAGGCATTTTACAAAAATAATAAGAATCAAGAATAAAAATTTAGAAACCATAGAAGTCATAGACATCTATTCATAAAACGGGAATAACAGAAAGTCACTTTAAAAATCAAATAATCGGCATTTTATAAAAAAATATTGGAAGTCATAAGCGAAATTTTATAAAAATTTAACGCAACAGAAGGCATTTTATATAAATAAGAATCGGAAGTCTTTTTTATAATACGTTCCTAATTTCATAATATACCTAATTAATGCCTCTTTCACTTTTTATAAAATGCCTTCTACGTCTTCAAACCTTTATAGTGGCGTCTGTTGGTTACAATTTATATAATATGCCTTTTGCAGCTCTCGACTGTCAATAACAATGATATAAAACGTTGATGTTCTCCAATTTCTACTTTTATAAAATGCCTTCAGCAGTTTCAAATTTCCTAAACAATTTCTAACTATTTAATTGCTTTAACTGTATTTTGTTAAATGCCGTCCGTTGCTTACATTTCTTGTTAAATATCATTTACAATTTCCAGTAGAAAGCATTTTATTTAAAATAAAAGAGGCATTAATTAGACATTTTATCAGGTTAGCAGCATAAAAGACTGCTGACTTTTATTTTATATTTTTCTGTTGCATTAAATTTTGATAAAATGTCTTTGATTAAAAACTTTAATAATGCCTTCCTTCCAGTTTTTATTAAATAAAAAAACTATATTTTTTTTAATTTTGATTTTTAATTAAGTGCTTTCACAAATTTAATTATTTTTTTAAATTAGAGACTTTTGATTATAATCATGATAAAATGCCTCTAGGAACTTTTGTAAAATGTACATATAAAAACACAAAATGTTGCCTATTTGTTTTTATAAAAATTGCCTGCCACAAAAGGCATTTTACAACAATCGAAATTAATGAAAAAAAAATATAGACTTGTTTTAGAGGCGCAGGCAATAATTTATAAACCGAAAAGTGCAAAAATTCTAAGCGACGATTTTTGAAAATTGCGAGTTCCGAAAGGCATTTTATAAAAATAATATTTTTCAGCGAAAAAGTTATGTTTTTTATAATATGCCTCTTAGGACTACTAAAAACTATAAAATGCCTAAATAAGGCATTTTTCAATTTTCATAAAATGCCTTCTTTGACTTTAAATTTTCAAAGTGGTATTAATGCCTCTTGCAGCTCTCAATTTCCATAAAATGTTGGACGGCAAAGAAATAAAATGTTGCTTCGTTGGGCATTAAAAAAAATGGCGGCACAAAGCACGTGTTACCATCTACTGGCACAGTTTATAAAACACCCCGTAAATTGGTTATTTTCGTGCAATTCTCACTTCTGCCAACCTAATCCCTCGAAAATCCCTTCTCAATCTTCAATTACCATTTGTACACGAACGATATCAAAAGAAGCGTTAAGTTAATAAGCCATCAAGTCGCAATATGTCGACTTGATCCTTTTATAACTTCCGAAAATCCAATTCTAATGAGAAAATATCGAGTCTTTCATTCTTTTCCGACAGCAGCTGTTGTTAGAAACTTTTATCGAACAAGTAACTAAAAGAAAATTTAATTATCTAATGACCAGAAATAGACTTGATTAGACTTTAAGTGTAATTGTGTACTTAGAGTTAAAAAAAAATGCAAAAAAAGGTGGAAGTGTTTGAGAAGAGTTGGGGGTAAATTAATAATTCCCAGGAGAAATTATATAAAAAATAATTAATTAAAAAAATGTGACGCTATTTAGGTGGCAGATAAAATTTTGTTTATTTTTTTATGTTTTTTTCGTAAATATTAAAAGTGTAAAATTCAGCGAAATAGATATTTTTATGTCGCTAATTGCCCGTAAAATAACAAATCCGGCTTTGATTTGCCGTCAATATTTTTTTTTATTAAAATATACAGTTTTTAAGTGCTTTTGATTTAGTAGAGAGTGTTTAGATATATCGACCTACGCTATCTATAATTAGTTAGGTCTAAAGAAAAACACAAAAGCCTGGATTTTATTATCACACAAATGTAATATGAGCTTTTGTTTGCGAATTTTCGTTGATTTACTCTGGATTGTAAACATTTTGTAACGATGACAGGTGTTAATGTACCAAATGAAACTTTTATTGAAGACAAAATTGTCTTGTTAAATACGACAGAAATTTTTTTACACGTGTATTCAATGATAAAAGAATTTATTTTTGTATAAAAGGAAGCCTCAAAAAATTCGCTCATTTCCTGATGGAAAGCGAATGATCAAACGTGTCATTAATGTCGAAATAAAAATAGAAAAAAAATCTTTAAGTAAATTTTGTTTTGTTGATTTTGTGGAAATTTAGAAAAATAAACCGAAAAGAAGAGTTTAGAGACCTCGAGTCTCTCAAATATTTTTTCAAACACTAAAAATAAAAAATTATAATTTTCTGATTTGTTGTGACCAAAATCTTGTACTTTTCTGCCTGTAATAAGACAAATTTTGTATACAAAGTGTGTCTTTTACAGTTGTAAAGTCTCGGTAAATAAAGCAACTCAGTAATACACTTTTATCGCTTTGAATAATCGCCCTCTCGCTTTACTTTAGCATTTTTCCCGTTTACATTTATTGAAATCGCCTTCTAGTAAGTTCGTGTATACTCGCGATAACAAGGCGATTCAAGTTTTATCCGCACCACCCCCAAAACACCCCCTTACAATCAAACAAAAATGATAAAAAAATTGTTACTTCCAGTTTCTTAATTTTTGTTTCTATTTAATTCATTTATTTCTACTTTATTGACCTTTTCTTCCAAATTATCTTAAACTTCTCAAATTCCTTTTTTACTTTTGACACGTCCTTTTGATAGCATCTTGCAAAGTGTCAAACGTCTCGACGATATTCTCCTGTTTCTCTGGTCGTCTTTTTCCAAAGCTTTCTTTTGCATTTCCTTTAATTTGTTTCTTTGAATTCACTTGTACTTTTCTCTTTCACCATCTTCTCTCGTATTTCATTTCTTGTTTTCTTTTCCTTTCTAATCGTTATTTTTCAAAATTTTTTAAAATTGTCTTTTGTTTTTCTAGGACCTTCTTTAAGTCTTCTTTTTCTTCTAATTGTTGTTTCTCAAATTCTTTTTTTTTATGTTAGTATCTCCCATATTATTTTTGTTCTAAACGCTGTTTATTGTACTCTTCCGAAATCTTCTTTTACTCTTCTAGAAATCACATTCTTTTTTTTAATTATCTCATATTTTTTTCTTCCAAATAATGTTTTTAAAGCTCTTCCAAAAATTTTTTGTTTTTCCAAATTGTTACTTGCATTTCCAGAACTTTTTTTGTTGTTCTTTATCTTCTAAACGCCGTCTTTCAAGCTATTCCCAAATTTTCTTATGTTCTTCCAGAATTATTTCTTGCATTTCCAATATCTTCTTTTGTTGTTTTATATCTCCTAATAAACGTCTTTCACTTTCTTCCACACTTTCCTTTTGCTTTTCTAGTCGTCGTTTCTCATATTCTTTATCTTCTAAGCAGCGTTTATTAAATTCTTTCAAAATTTTCTTTTACTCTTCAAGAACTCATTTTTTTTAATTCTCATATTTTTTTCTTCCAACTATCGTTTTCAATGCTTCTCCAAAATTTTCTTCTGTTTTTCTAGAATTGTTACTTGCATTTCTAGAACTTTTTTTTCTTGTTTTTTATCTTCTAATAGACGTCGTTCAACTTATTCCACAATTTTCTTTTATTCCCCTAATCGTCGTTTTTAATTTTTTTTTCTTTAAAACATTGTTTTTTAAACTCTTCCAAAATCTTTTGCTCTTCAAAACCTTGAATTACAATCGTTGTTCTTTAAGCTATTTTAGAATCGTCTTATGTTTTTCTAAAACCTTCTTCAATTCTTCTTTTTCTTCTAATTGTACCTCTTTTTTTTTCTTTCATTGTTGTCTCTACTATTCGTTTTTTTAAAACGCCGTCTTTCAAGTTATTCTAAAATTTTCTTTTGTTCTTCCAAAATTATTTCTTGCATTTCCAAAATCTTCTTTTGTTTTTTTTTATCTTCCAACAGATGTCTTTCAACTTCTTCCACAATTTTCTTTTACTCTCTTAATCATCCTTTTTTATATTCTTTTTTTTTTTCAAACGCCGTTTATTTAACTTTTCCAAAATCTTCATTTGCTCTTAAAAAATTCGAATTCCAATCGTTGTTCTTTAAACTCTTTTAAAATCGTCTTTTGTTCTTCTAAAACCTTCTTCAATTCTTCTTTTTCTTCTTGTTGTACCTCTTTTTTTTAATTGTAGTTTCTACTATTTTTTTTAAACGCCGTCCTTCAAGCTATACCAAAAATTTCTCTTGTTCTTCCAAAATTATTTCTTGCATTTCCAAAACCTTCTTTTGTTGTGTTTATCTTCTAAACGTCTTTCAACTTCTTCCATAATTTTCTATTGCTCCTCGTCGTTTTTTATATAGTTTTTCCTCCAATCGTCGTTTATCAAACTCTTCCAAAATCTTCTTTTGCTTTTCCAGAATTGTTTCTCACATTTTTAAAACCTTCTTTTGTTCTTCTAAAAGTAATTTTCCGAGATTTTTTGTTTTACTTCGTATTTTGTTCTTCTTTTCCTCTTGTCTTTGTTTTTTTTCTTCTTCCAAAATTTTTTGTTGTTCTTCTTTTTCTTCGAGCTTTTACAGCAATAAACGCGTTTCTTTGAAAAAAAGAATGTGTTATAGGAGTGCGGATAAAACTTGATTTACCCGATATATTAGATTTATTATTTTTTAGCTTTACAAACGACGTTTAATTTATATTTTCAGGATTAAAAACGGCTTTTAAAGTAGTTATCTATAAAGTGGCAAAAGTACTGACAGTTTTAAGACAGTTTGTATCAAAATCAAGTAATTAAAAATAAAAGCAAACGCGATTTTTTAGAAGTTCAACAAAATTTGTTTATTCATTTAGAATTTTGTTTTTTAATTAAACGAATTAAATTTTTGTAATTTTGATTGACTGGTTAAAGATCAAAGTTCCTGGAAAAAAATTCAGGATAAATTCCACTGAACAATTAAATCCAGGAATTAAAGCAAAAATATTTACTGAATAACAGAAATTTTATATAAATAGTAAAACTGTTATTAAAAAAATATCCAAAAGCAGAAAATACTAAATTTCAGTTAATTGTTTTATAAAAATTCGGATATTTCAGGTGAAACGTAAATAAAAAATTTTAAATCAACAAAACTTGAGTATCCTTCAAACTTTTATACAAAATTTAATACAACAAAACAAACAATATCAAATTTTGTAATAATATTCTGTTACAATTTTAGTATTAAATAAAATCTCTAATTTCAGGTTTTTTAAAAATTATTTTATGTATCTTTAATTAAATCAAAACATACTAGTAATAATCCCGAGAAATTCAGTTTTCAGATACATTTCTTTCAGGATATTTCTATAGAAAAATCTTTAAAAAACCACCCAATTAAGCCTGAAATTGTCTTCAGGCATTTTAAACCAGAAATATTTTCAGGAAATTAATGAACGAGACAATCTCCGATCGTAATCCGTTTACGATGTTATTAAAAAGAGACGTGTTTATGTGATAAAGACAACAAAAATATTTTGTTGTATTTCTCCCACGCTTCCTTTAAATCATTGTAACGACTTGAAGGTTGTTATTTTTTGGGATGTCATTGAAATATTGAAAAAAAATTCGGAAATTGAGGAGATTTCCGGTGAAAGTAAATTATGCTGCCTTTATTTAGAAACGTAGACAAAAAATTGAAGACGTGGTGAAATAAGAAACGTCGTTAGTAACGGAAAAAATCCAGAAACTAGATTATTGGTTAACTGACTATATTCTAGAAATTAATCGCGATGATTTAATAAATTTAACTGTACAAAGCACTGATGCTGTGCTGGCTCAGCGTCTTAACCATCGTGGTTACAAAAAACAGTTGGTATTTTTAACGTTTCGTTTAACATACCAAAAAAAATCTGACAAAAAGATTGACTATTTTAGCTTTAAATCGATGACAACTCCACCTAAATAAATATTTATTTTCAGTGATGAAAGCTCTTTGCGACGTTTCAATTTCAAGTAAAAGTGAAATCATGAATTTAACATTGTTTAATTACCATTTCGTAAAAGAACTAATCAAATTTTTTTTATTTGTAAAAGAATAAAATTACTGAAATGGATTTTAGTAATGGAAAGATGTAAACAAAGACGTATTGAATCTATTGTTCAAGGTTTCTAAACGAATTACTTTCTTTCACTTCGAATAAATCGAATATAATAAATTTTCTCAACAGAAAAAAAAAGAAAATGTTTGTAAAACTTGAGAAAATATTACAGTAAAAATAACATTACCTTTTCGTTTACTAACAAAATGAAATTTATTTAAAAGTTCATAAACTCATAAACCGACCACAATATTTAGATAGTTACGGTATTTTTAGAAAATGACATTAAGAAGAATAACATTTTATAAATTTATCATTTGAGAAAATCGTTTTCTTGTCTTGTGTCAAAAACTTTCAATAAATCAATTAACAAAATAGAAAACCAATCATATTTCAAACTTGTTAATTTACTCATAAATAACGATTTCATTAAATAACATAAAGGCTGTTTTAACCAATTTCATTTTGAAAAATATTTTATTTAAAATTTAATTAACATGTTTTCACAATTTGCGATTTAATTGAGTAATAAAATTAAAAAAAATACACTTTTTAAATATCAATAAAATCCTGTCCTTTGTTCAAATCTTTAGCAAAAACTTTGTTTTTAACTAAACGAACCGAAAATTTAATTTTCGATAATTAACACAAGTTTCGTGTTTACTTAGTTTCAGTTTTTGACATTATACGCTCCATCGAACCGGAAATACAATTTTTATTCTGCTCTACTAGAAATTTATTCGCAATAAATTTTTGGGGTAGGTAATTATCATCACATTGCTTTCGATACAGATTTGTGCTATAAAATTTCGAGTTTTTGACGTAATTATCGTTAGACTCGTATACAAATAATAAATCAAGTGTGTAAAATAGGTTTTTACGTATTGAGGTCATTAAAAACATGTTTATGCCCTTCAACAACGCCAAGTTAAATTTTTGATCCTCTTTTGTAAGTTGTCCGAGGTTCCAAGTAATACGCGAGATGCATACAAACTTTTATTTTTCACATTTATAAATCTTGTCGTATTTTTAGTTTTAAATTGTTTTGTTTATTTGTTTTTAATATGTTTTGGCGTTATAGCTATCTTAACATACCTCATATTTATAAAACAAATAACAAATTATAACCAAAAAAAAATTTATATGGTCAGTAAAATTATTAAATAATCAATAAAATTAATACATAATCAGTAAAATTATAGTAATAAATGTTCAGTAAAGTTAAACATTAATCACTTAATTTAATTATTAAATTAAATCTAATTTATAATTTTATAAATAAAATTAATTAATATTTAGTTAGTAAAATTAATAGACGAAGAGAACAATTAACAAATAATCAGTAAAATTAATAAATGTTCGGTAATGTTAGTAAATGATCAGTTGATAAAATTAATTAATGGTTAGTAAAATTAATAAATAATAAATAAAACTAACAAATGATCAGTAATAGTTATTTATTTATTAAGGGTGTAACCAAGGAAAAGGGCTTTTAGTTTCCCGAGACCCATTAGTGAGTATTACGCCTCTAGTTTAAACAACGTTTTATTTTATTTTGGATTGTTTTAATTATCCAAATCAAAAGAATATTCAAAACTCCGATATATTTTTTAAATTGTGAAAAAGATCCACATTAACTAGTTGATTATCTTGTCGTTGCTAAGATACTGTATGTTGTTATTTTCTGTTTTGCGATTTTATAAAATGTAAACTGATGGTAAAATGTAAACTCTAAAAGTGTATTTTAGAGATATGTTACAACAGATAAGAGCCCAAAATTCAAGAAAAAGTTGTGTCACTCTCCATGTGTTTAAAGTGTTTAACAGATAATTGTTATTTAATGTAAAAAGTGACATTTACAAAATTAAAGACGTTTATTTGAAAGCTAGACGTAGCAACTTTAAAAATTCAGTGCTATAAAAATAAAGATTACGCCCTGATCGCCCTGATTTGTGGGCGTATAAAGTAGATTATGGTTCCAAAATAAAATAAAACCTATAAAACAACAACAAAAAAAACACAAATTATTAAAAAAATAAAAAAATAAAAATTTAATTCTTCTCCATTTTTTTTCTGGCACACGTAATTTCTTTCATCCATTTTTTCCCTTCTCCATTTTTGTTTAGAACATTTATCCTTTCATACTCACACATTCTTAACTCTACACACTCTGACAAGCAATGCTATATCGTCTCCCTTTCCTCTCTACATAATCTACACATTCTTTCCCAATCTTCTCTCCAAAATTAATTTTTCCTTTCTTCATTCGCACATCTAAATCTTGCAACCATTTTTTTATTTTTACTTTTCATTTTATTTAGATATTTTGGCAGTTTGGTAGTAACAATTAGGGCATATTTAGAATTGTACCTTGATTCTTTTATACCCTTAATTCCTTCCTGTTTGTCTATGTCAGCATCTCTTTGTTTTAGTTCTTCTTCCATTGTTCTTCCTCCTTCTCTCATTCTTTCAATTTCTGCACACGCATACCCCTTTTTCTCATAGTAGTCATCTCGTTCTATCTATCTAGCATTACCATTTGATCTTTTAATTTTAGCCCAGCACTGTTGTAGTATTCTGCATTTATGTCGCATTCTCAGATTTTCATCGAATCTCACCGCTCTTTTTCTTGTTTCTACTCTCAACTTTTCTCTCTTACTTTGTACCCTGGCGTTTGTTTATTTAACCCTAACACCCATTTTATAAACTTTTCTTTGCACACGCTCAATTTCTTCATATATTCCTTTCATCCCCATACTTCCTCTCTATACATTACAATACTTTTCACCAAACTGTCAAACATCATCATTCTTCTTTTAAACTTTTTACCAAATTTACGTTCTCCCAAACTCCAGACACTTCCCATTACTTTGTTTGCTTTTTTGACTACTTTTTTTATTTGTCCTTTGTCTGTCATACTACTATTTAATACATATCCCAAATATTTTAACTCTTTTACTTGTTCTATATTTTTTCCTTCCCATTTCCATCTTCTTTTTCGATTCTTACTTTCTTTCCAAACACCATCATTTTTGTTTTATCTACATTAACTTAGAGTTTTTTGTTTTTTACATATCTTTCCATAACTTTTATCATTTCTTTCATTTCACTCTTGCTCTTTTTTATTACTATACCATTTGAATTACTATATCATTTGCAAACGCCCGGAACCACACTTTTTTCTCTATCTACAACTATCCCTCCTACTTGCGCTCTACTTAAAACTTCATCCACATCTTTCAATTATGCTAAGAATAGTGCAGGACTTAATGGACAGCCTTGTCTGACACCTTTATTTGTCCAAAAACATTCACTTACTTCTTCGCCTACTTTTACTTGGTTAATAGTTTTCTGATAAATTTCTTCCATCTTCCTTACCAACCACTTACACACCCCTTTCTCTATTAGATTTTTTGAAGTCCATGAACAATGTATACATGCGTTCTCCCGCCTTGTCTATTTCTTTCATCGCCAGATGTCTCAAAATGTATACATTGTCCATGGCTCCCCTTCCTTTTCTTAAGCCTGCTTGTCCGTCTGGTAATATACTTCTTCGTTCATTCCCTTTCTCAATTTTTCCTTTAGAACCATCGCATTAAATCATATTAAGTAAGGGTATATCACGGTAGTTTTCAGTTTGGTCTTTATCTCTTGTTTTATGTATTGGTATAATTAACCCTTTTCTCCACTCCATAGAAAAGCCTCCTCCCATCCACACTAAATTTAGCACGTCCCATACTCTTTCTCATAGCTTTTTTGTACCAAACAACAGCGCTTCGTTTGGAATCCCATCTTCTTCAGGTGCTTTCTTTTTCTTTAACCTAAACATTTGTTTCTCAATTTCCTGTTTAAAAAGATTGTTTATTTCCACTTGAAATTCCTCATGTCTTGACAAGATGCTTTTGTTGTTACTTCCACCTAAAACCTCTATAAAGTGATCCCTCCATTTATCCATTCTTATGTTCTCACTTATTTTGTCTTTTCTTTTTCTTTCTTCGTTTATAAATTTCCATACTTCTGCTTCTGTTTTTATTTTTTTTATTTTCCTTTCAAATAAATTAGTAATGTCGTTGTGTTATATAGCTATCTCATAAAAACTGTTAACAGTGTTAATTCCAAATACTTTTTTTCTGCTTTACTTTTTAATTATTGTTACGCTGCTTAATGATTTGTCCATAAAATATGTTTTTTGGAAGTAGGTGACAGTTAAAGGTGTTAATTCTAGTGGTAAATTCTGAAATGTCGGACAATAGGGTAATGATTCCGGTCCAGCTTAAACTATAGTAAATTACTTCCTTGTTGAAAATCTGCACTTAATCACGTTCATTGTTTGTTAGAACACGTGTGATCTTCATTAACGCTTCTCGGGTTTATTTCCATTGGTTAATTACACATCCAGTAGACACGTACATAAATCCATTGGTAAAGCACTTTAACCCTTTAAGAAGAGGGACTAGAATTATGTCGATAAAGTCAAGAATAAATAATTAAATTGAACGTAACATGCAATTCCACAACGACGCACATCTTGATTAAGTAATTTTGTCGAAGAATTATTAAAGCGCTTTGATTTGTTTCGATCAGCGATCGTTCGACATTTCTAATTTCCCTACTTAATTTCATGTTTCAAAAGAGTACTTTACCTTCAACAAGCCATTAACTTGCCTCTTTTAATCTTAATACGACGCAAATAATATTTTTTATAAACAGAAAATCGTGATTAAAAAACAAAATTGTTATTAAAACGCCCAACAAAGTAGTTTCTTATATTATTACCAAAATTTTAAAACAGCCTCAAACTATTATAATCTAAACAAAGTAATTAGTGCTTAGTTGAGATTTTAATGAACACCGCTATTAAATTACAAACCGCAACAAGATATCGGATCTCTATTCTAGTTTCAAATTTTTTTTTTCACAGGTTTAAGCCAAAATAAAATTTGTCCAGCCGGCTCTTTTCAGTGTGAAAACACCACAGTTTGTATTCCAAAACATAAAAACTGTGATGGAAAAGTCGACTGTCCTGGAGGAAGCGATGAAGTTATCGATTGTGGTAAGTTTCTCAAATATAGAGTGATCAAGAAAAAATGTAATTTTAAGATGATCGAGATAAAGACGATTACTGGGACCACCAATTTAAAAAACGTCCAGCGGCTCTTAATGACCATTTAGGAAAAACTTGCAGTAAGTCGTCAATTTTTTTTTCTCAAAAAAACATTTTCTCACAGATTTTAGTTACACGGGAAGTTGTGTTTGCCGCGCACGTGACTTACTCTGCAGTTATAAAAATTTACAAAAAATCCCTGATTTGCCACAAGAAAATATAACGCTATTGTAAGTCAAAAAAATAAGTTTTCTGTGATTATTGAAGTGTTTTAGGGATTTTGAAGGCAACAATTTTGCTATTTTAAATGTGGAAATTTTAAATAAAATCCCTCTTTTTGTGGAAAAAATGTAAGTGGAATTTTTTTTTGATTGACTGGTCATTAATTATCTCGACGATCGATTAATGAAATTTATTTCTAATAAAAATATTTGTTAGTGATCTATCACAAATTCAGGGTCGTACAATTACTTAAAATTTGTTTTAATATTCTAATGGATTTGTTTTTTGTTGCATCCTCTTAAATTATTACCTGTCACAACATTAATTCAAAGTTGATGCTCAATTTACAGAGTTGATCTCAATTAGATGCACTTTTATTTCTCTAAAAGAGAAAACTTATCCTATATATATATTTTTTTGCGCGATTGGTTGTTTTTATCAGTTTACTGTGCCTGTTTCCACGACGGTAGGTTGCTGTTACTGGTTGCTACGTGTAACAAAACGGTAAGTAATTCACTTACCGTTCAGTGAACGGTAAGCAATTAAATCTAAAAAAAACAATTTTGCGATTTATTTATTTAAATTAATCGTAGTAATTAATTAATTGTAGTAATACCACTCGCATTTGAGTTTCTAGTGTTAATAGACAAACTTTCCGACGTAGAAGTCCCAGGTTGTTGTAATAGTCCACCAACATCGCTGTGTAAAATTTTATGAGCAAATTCAATTTTGTTTTGAAGGGAATCTTCCACGTAACTCTCGGTCACCGTTGATGAACGCCACCCACCATGTCTTTTTAGTCCCAACACATCAACTCCGTTATTCGCCAAAAGTGTAGCCGATGTGCGTCGAAACGAGTGTCCAGTAAAACCTTCAGGGGCTTGCAACTTTAAATACTTTGCAATTTTTGACGGCCAGCCTCCAATTGTGCCTTTTCCTGTGTCTTGCCTAGTGCATTTGCCATTTCGATAGTTCAGAAATAAATGATCTGACGTTGGGTTGCTTGGTCGAATTCTTATGTATTTTCGAAGTATTTCTAAATAATAAACTGCTTCATTTTCTTTATTAATAACTGTGAACGTTCGCTGAATATTCGTTTTTGTATTTGGAATATTTACTATAAACATTTCTTCATGTTCTTCTATGTCACTCATTTTAATATTGTACAATTCCTCTCGTCTACAAGCGCCCGATACTCCCAATATCATTGCTGCCTGCAAATATATTGTTTCCTTAGAACTCAGATGTACCACCTCATCATCTACAACAAACTTTTTGAATTAAAAATTGTTCGTCTGGTGCTTCATTCAAGAATTTTTCCATGTCTTTTTTGGTAAAAATTTTAGCCTTCTTTAGGCCGATATCCAATATTTTTTCTCTTAAGATAAGCAATTAATGTAGCAAACTTAGAAATATCGATAGCATCATGGAGAAACATTGTACTCTTCAGCATAGAATACTCCGCCCATAAACTGCCTGGGGCCTTCAAGTGACCACTTCTCACCACAAAATACGCTAACAAGTTCTTTTCATTTACAGAAATCTTCTTTGCTTCACGCCATTCCTTAAACAACTTGTATGTCTGTTCATATCGGGCTTTAGATTTTTCTGGAATTATTGCCGAACATCCTTCTCTAAATCATCCGGTAGAACATCACTATCGCTCATATTTGCTTCGAAAACGGAACCACAAAACAGAACTATGTAGGAATGATTGTATCAAAAAGACAATTTTACTTGTTTGGAACAAAACCATAGCAACCATGGAACAGCCATTCAAAGTTTTCAGTTTCAATCTTCCCGATTATCACAAATGTATTGATATAAATTATTATTATTATTGTTATTATTATTCTAGAAACTCCAATCGCGCAAAAAACTTTATAAGCATGTCGAACGTTACGGATTACCGTTCTCAGACAATAATTGGAGTCGTCGCTTCGCTCCTCCTTCAAACAATTGTCTTCGAACGGTAAACATTCCTTACCGTTCTCCATACTTAATATACTATTTATCCAGACTTGAATCCTCTTAATCTCCGACATACACTACAGAATGTCCCAATTAAAATTTGACAGCTTTAAAATCCCTAATTTCGTCCTAGTTTCAAAAATATGCTAAGCCACGTCAGTTTTAGCTTAAAGAGGAACCAAATTTTGTCATAGTTTCAAAGTTATTACCACATCCTTCTAGCTCCTAGAGCCACCCCTTTAAAAAATTTAAATAACAAGTGAGATCGAGTGACACATCATTTTAAAGCTGGTTTTATTGTCTATGCAACCACGTATCTTTTATAATTTTTAAACAATTCTTTTTAGAGAAACATAAAATTGTCTACAGAGTTTCTACTTGATTCCATACATTATTGTTGTTCAATAGCTAAGTTAAGAATAAAAATTTTTAGTTTTTAAAATGGTTCATAGTGCAAAACAAAGAATTTGAACTAGGAAAACTCTACTATTGTAATAACAATTAGGCCAGTGTCGCTTCTAGATATTTCAACGCAAATCATAAACAACAAATTCAAAACGTAACTACTTTAATTCGGAAATTTGAGAATACGAGCTGTATTACAAAAAAAAAATATCACTATGAGTGTCCTACTGTTCTTGGTTATCTTTTAATAGATAAGATAAGATCAAGATTTGCCAAAGAATAACCCAGGTTTACTCTAGAATATTTGTTTCTACGTTTATGTTAAACGGTGAAGTAAATAGGCGTAATTGTCTTTATTAAAGTGACACTAATTCATACATTTTTCTTAAAAGGCACAGCTAAACGTCCCAAAAATTAAACGTTTGAAGAGGCATCTAGGTGATTACTTTTGTAGAAGGCTGTTTAACCGGCGACAGCTATTTGTAGTTGTTATAAGACTTATTAATCTCTTAATCACTTAAGCACTGGAAGAAAACATAAATCTCCAGGTACACCGACTTTTCTTGTAACAAGATGGAGCGCCTCCCCATTATCATGTACCTGTGCAGATGAACAGGTAGTTCCTTTAAAAATAAACGCATCTTTTCAAATATAATCATAAAATAAGAAAATTTTTTGACGTAAATTGCTGAGTTTGTACTTTTTTATGAAAGGTAAACAAATGTAAACACTTCCTTAAGTCAAAATGCCCTACAAACATTTATTTAGAAATTTGCATTCTACGATTTTACAATTGTACATACCGCGCTTTTAATTGTTGCAAATCCATTTATAATATTATTTAAATCTAGAATTTCAGTTTCTGTTAAGATCATTGCTAAATTTGACAAACGATTTAAAACACTGAACTACGTAAATAATTTTTATTTATCATTAATTTTGAAAAAGATCTTCTACCACCTGCTGCAGAAACGGTTACATAAATTTTAAGATTTGTATATGATTTTAGAAAAACTGAAAATAAATTATTTTTATATATATATTTACTAAAAAATTAAAGAGATTTTAAAAATAAAAGGTCTTTCATTTGTAAAATCTTTGTTAAACAGAATTTTTTACGATGTCAAGTATATGACATTTTTTAAAAGTAATCTAACTGAGTTTTAATTCCTACCTGAGGATGACAACATTGTTGTCGACAGATGCGTGGTATCAAGTAAAAAAGTTTGGTGTTAGCGGGTGTTTTATTTTTCATTTAAACACACCAAGAAGATCCAACTACAAGAAGATTGCAACAGAATCAGCTATAAATTTTGCATTGGCATTTCTTGACTGATCAGTTGATATTTCTAAACTGTCATATAATTTAGGTAGCTAAAAATAGAGAGGTCTGTACAATTGTTAAATTAATTGTTAATTAGTTAATTGTTTTTTATAACCGCTTTTATTTCCTCTCACAGTAATCAAAGCAAAAATTTCAAAAGAAAAATCATTCAAAAAATATGTATTTGCGTAGATAATCAAAGCAGCTTTAAAATGATGTGTCACTCGATCCCACGTGTTATTTAAATTTTTGGAAAAGATAATTCTGAGTGCTAAAGAGACGTAGTGATAATTTTAAAATTATAATAAAAATTTGGTCACTTTTTAAGCTAAGCTTGACCTGTTTCAGCATTTTTTCTAAATTTGGCCAAACTAAAAAGATGCTAATTTTAGTTAGAATACCCTGTATAATTTTTCTGACGTCATTTCGCTTTAGTGCACCCTATCAAATATTTACTATCACTCTGACTTTATTTTTTATACACGAGTTCTGTTTTATCGTATTTATTTAAGAAACTCTTAAATACAAAATTGGATATTTTCATTGTCAATATTGCTGATCCTACTCCAATCCAAATGTTTTTCCATTTAATCTTTCGCAAACGACTTATTATTGTTTAATGAAGAAGAAAAAATCAATTGAGCTTCGTCAAAAAGTGTGCGAATAAGGATAAACAGATTTTGTAGATTTACGATTAACGGAAGTTTACGATTATGCGACATTACTAACCTGTATGGCCCTGTTATGTCGCAACGTTTACCTCTCTAAGAAAATTCACTTGAACTAATTGTTTATGACAAGTCGGTCTGAAGAATTTAATTAAATTGTGTTAATCGAAAGAGTAATTTAATGTGTGTTTGAAACGTTAGTTGTAATTAATTAACAAAAGTTTTATTTCCGGATAAAAGCAACAAAGCAATTTTAGATAAAAGTCAATTAAATCCGAGAAAATAAAGAGAAGTAAGTGTAGGTAGCTAAAATTTTTAGTAAATAGAAAATTTGATTAGAAACACAATTAGAAAGTTCGGATGAAATGAAAATTTAATTATGGTTGAGGTTCTTAAAGTAAATACTCGAAAATTATTCCAAATATATATTTGTAATTCAAATTTATTTTTTTATTTTGTTCTCATTCAATTTGTGTTAAATTCTTTAATTTTCAAGTTACAATAATACTCGAAAAGTATTTAAAACAAAAGTTAAAAACAATCAACAGTTACTTGGTAGAATTTCGTTGTTGCCAACATCAAAAAAGCATAAACTAATTTCTAAAAAAATTGATAATTCGGCTGGCAATTTTCTTCTATATTTGCATTGCAAAAACATTTATTTTTCAAATTATTTTTTTAAATTTTTGGTTTTTCGAGCCAGATGTAGATAAAAATTTTTGGTATAAAAAAGAATAGCTCTCGACTAGCAAAAATAAAATTTAGAAAAACAAATTAGAATTAAAAAAAAATAATTGAAAAACGTCATTTGCAAAGTTCTAGAAGAACTAAAACAGATTTTACAATATTTGATAAACGACGATTTAAAAGAAAAGAAGAACAAAAGTACAACTGTTGAAAAAAGCTTCTAGAATGAAAGAAGACCGTAGAAGACTTTGAAAAAGGTCTTTTAAAAAGATTCTAGTAAAAGTAGAAGTAAGAAGACTGGAATTAGATAAAGACACAAGAAACCAAAGTAAATTTTAGAAGAACTTAAAAAGTGACTTTTTAAAAAAACAAAAAACAAGATATTAAAAGTTAAAAAGAAGGGAAAAGAAGAATCAAGACCAGTAAAATATGTTCAACTAAAAAGATAGTTAAAAAGAAACAAAGCAAAATTTTAGAAAAACAAGAAAAGCGACGAATGAAAGACAAGAAAGAACAAGGAGAATTACGACTAATACAAAAAGAAAATCAAAAAAAGTTTCTAAAAGACAGCGACATAAAAACAAAAAAGATAAAGAAGAACAACTGTAATACTGAATGCTAGAAAACTCTGAAAAGTCAATTTACAATAATAATTCTTCTGACTCCTAAAAATGTACATATATTTTAAAGTTTTTTATTAAATTTAAAAGCCGTTAAAGGAGGCAATTTACAATAGTTTTTGACTAAAAAAATAAAATTTTTATAACAAAATGATATTCTAAAAAACTATAATAAAAACATCGTTTGGCAGACTATAGAAGAACAAAAAACGATTCCAATAAAACTTAAAAGAGAGTGACTGAAAGAGAACAAAAACAAAAAAACGATAACGATTAGAAGAGAAAAATAACAAGAAACAAAAAAACCTTTAAAAGAACTTAAGAAACATCGTTTTGGAAAGTTTTGGAAAAAAAAGTCAAAAAACGACGACTTAAAAGGTAAAAAAAAACAGAACAATAACAATTACAAAGAATGGATAAGAAAAGAAGAAACATGAAAATAAACCAGAATAAAATAATTAAATAATAAACATAAAAAAAGATTTTTGAAAAACGACTTAAACGACTTTAGAAAATATACTTTAAAAAATTCTAGAACAACTGAATATTCCAGAGAACCGTAAGATACATAATCATAAACCCAACGACTTAAAAAAAACACTACAACTAAAAAAAAACAAATCAATTGTAAAACGTCGATTCAGAGGTCCTGGAAACTCAAACAAAAATTTTAAGCAAACTTAAAACACAACGTTTAGAAGAAAAAAAAACAAAGAAAGTTTAAGACCAGTAATAAGCAAAAAAAAATTCTAGAACAATAAAACAAATAGTTTTTCTAGTCGAATATTCAAAAAAAATTTTGGTGTAGACGGAGTAATTTAAATAATTTTTGCTTTAATTTTTATAATTTTTTTTATACAATTTGCTATATTTACTGCTTAATTTAATTTATTTGGATAACAAAGTCTGCACCAAAATTGCGAATTGTAAAATTATATCAACAAATTTTATAAATGAATTTATTGTTCTAACATTTTGGAAATCTAGCAAAAACACTTGGTAGAGAAAGCCTTGACACGGGTTTGTTAGAATAGCACCAATAGCTGCTAATTATTTCTTTGTAACTTTAGGACGTTTTTGATCTACTTGTAGAGTAAATAATATAAAAATCATTTAAAAAACTATATTTGCAATTCAAATTTACATTTTTTGTGTCTTGTTTCCTTTCAATTCTTGTTGTATCTCCTCCAATGTTTTACCTTTAGTTTCCGGAATAAAAAAATACACAAAAAGTATTCCAAAAAATGTTAAAACAGCAAAAGTACAATACGGAACAGTTAATCCAAAAGAATCAGCAGTTGCTTGATAAAATTTCGTTGTTGCCAACATAGAAAAAGCAAAAGTCATATTTCCCAAACACATTGTTTTACTTTTAACACTCGCTGAGAACATTTCACTTGTAAAAACATTAACAATAATACCAACACCAGCAAAAAATACAATCATAAATAAAATCATCATAACAAGTGGAAACCAGTCAATTACTGAAATATCAACAGTTGTGTGTTCTTTAAGTGCGAAAAAAATCCCTAAAAGAGACAAAATAATACAACAACTAGTATTAGAAAAAATCAAAAGCGGTTTTCGGCCCCACTTATCCACGAAAAATGTTGATAAAACTGACATTACAAGCTGGACAAGAATAAGAATCGAAGCGCCAATTTCAGGTGGTAAAGCCTGAGTCGCATCAGATAAAAGAATCTGAATATAGAGACAAAAAGGAGAAACACCAGTCAGTTGCTGAAAAGTCCGTAAAATAACAACGAGAAAAAAAGCTTTCCGGTTAGACTCAATTGCAAAAATATCACGAAAAGTCCCTGATTCAGACATTTGCCGATTGACATCTTTTGCGAGACTTGCTAGTTCAGCATCAACGTTTTGCTTGCGACGCAAAAATTTCAAAGCAGATTTAGCTTCGTCGTTTCGGTTTTTCATCAAGAGGTAATAAGGACTTTCCGGCATTCTCCAAAAGGTACAAAGAAAAATCACGGGAAATATTAAAAAAATCTCAGCTGTTGTTATAATACTCAAATATGAACCGACCAAATTCACTACTAACATTCCAGAAATACACATAACTGAGCTAATTACTCCTAAACTCCCTCTTATATCCGGTTCGGCAACTTCCGCAATGTACACCGGAACGTACGCAAATGTTGCCCCCTCAGCAACACCCCCAATAAATCTCCCCAAGTATAATAACTTCATCACTTGGTACGAAGATATAATCAAGAAGAATGACAGTATCTGAGGAAGAGCTATAATTAAAATAGTTTTTTTTCTCCCGATTTTATCCAGAAGAAGGTTTCCAATAAAGCCCCCACAGATGTTACCCACATGACCAATTATTGTAACGTATGAGGCTTCATCATTTGATATTTCGTGTGGATAGTCGTCTGATAAGAGTTTAGGAAGGGAAGGAGCAGGCCAGCCTGTGTGTAACCCGGTGGTAAAAGTAACAATTGTTGCTAAAAAAAATATAAAAATATAAAGGAGGAAAGAAGAAGACTTACCGGAAAAAGCAGCAAGAAGTTGGGGCCATTGGTGTGTTTGCATTTTTGGGTTTTAACAAAAAAGAACATTTTAGGGGAGACATTTAGGTTATTGTCTTATCAGTAAAAAAGATTATATAAGAATAGTGATTTTTAAAAACGTGTTATTTGCATTTTGATAATTTCAGTTTATAATTAAATAAATAAAAGTTATTGTTCTGAGATTACAATGCAAAATTCTTTTTTTATGTATTTGTTTGTCCTTTCTTTGTTAAACTATCCATTCACCAAAAAACTTTATTCGTGTATATCTATTTTGCAATATATGCTAAAAACACAAGTTTTAGAATAGTCAAAAAATGTGTCCAGAGATACGTCGAATTAAGAATCTTCTGAAGTATGCAGCTTGTTAAACACGATAACTTTTGATTGAAAAACCGTAACTACGATACAAAACAAAAATAATTTTACAACTGAACGTTTGATGTTATTGCCTCAATCATGTATTAATACCCAAGTTAATTCCAAAACCTTAAATCTATTTTAACCGATCTCTTGTACTATTCTGAGGCACTATTAACCTCTTAGACTAAGCAACCAATAAACAAGCTTAGTATAAAAACAAAGAGATAAACAATAGCAATAAGTAACACTGATACTATACCAAACAAACTTTCGTATAAATATTTTTTCTACCAAATGTTCTTGCTACCAATTGCAAATAATTTGTTTTACCTATAAATTCAACTGTAGAAATAATTTTACAGTTTTGTTTTTCTTTATTGTTCGAAATTTTGCACTTTCATTACAAGAAACAAATTGAGAAAAACGATACAAAACTAAAAATAATTTTAGGTAGGCAACTACTCACATTTTAATGTAGATCAACCCAAGATTACAAAGTTCAAAAGTAAAAACTGTTCTACAAGAAGCAACTAAGTACTGATTATTATTTATTTCTCAATTAACTATAGATAACAGAAAAAAAAATGACAAAAAATTCATCTGTGGACAACAAATGATCCGAGTCTGATTTTTGACCATAAAATTATAGAGTAAAATAACTTGAAAATAACTTATTAAAAAACTCTATGTATTATAATTCAAATTATATTTTTTGTGTCTTGTTTCCTTTCAGTTCTTGTTGAATCTCTTCCAAAGTTTTCCCTTTAGTTTCAGGGATGCAAAAATACTCAAAAAAAATTCCAAAAAAAGTAAAATTTGCAAAAGTACAGTAGGGAATAGTTAAACCGAAATAATCTGTCGTTACTTGATAGAATTTCGTTGTTGCCAACATTAAAGAAGCATAAACAACATTTAATAAACAAATTATTTTGCTTTTAACACTCGCTGAAAACATTTCAGTCTGCAAAACATTTACAATGTTACCTAAACCAGCAAAATATCCAATCATAAATAGAATCATCATAACAAGTGGAAACCAATCAATTATTGAAATATCAACCGTTGTGTGTTCTTTAAGTGCGAAAAAAATTGTTAGAAGAGACAAAGTAATAAAACAGCTAACACTTGAAAAAAGCAAAAGTGGTTTTCGGCCCCATCTATCCACGAAAACAATTGACAAAAGTGCCATGAGAAGCTGGACAAGAATGAGAATTGACGCTCCAATTTCGGGAGGCAACGATTGAGTAGCTTCAGATAAAAGAATCTGAATATAGAAAGTAAAAGCAGAAACTCCAGTAACTTGCTGAAAAATCCGTAAAATAATAATAAGAAAAAAGGCTTTCCGATTAGACTCAATCTGAAAAATATCACAAAAACTCCCCGATTCAGACATTTGCCGATCGACATCTTTTGTGAGACTTGCCAATTCAGCACTAACGTTTTGTTTCCGACGCAAAAATTTTAAAACATTCTCAGCTTCTTCTTTCTGATTTTTCATTAAAAGATAATAAGGACTTTCCGGCATTTTCCAAAACGCACAAAGAAAAATCACGGGAAATATTAAAAAAATCTCAGATGTTGTTTTAATACTAAAATAAGAACCAACCAAATTCACGAGCAACAAACCACAAATCCACATCACTGAACTAAGTACCCCTAAGCCCCCTCTTATATCCGGTTCGGCAACTTCCGCAGTATACACTGAAATGTAAGCAAACGTGACCCCTTCAGCAACACCCCCGATAAATCTCGCCACGTATAACAACTCCATTACTTCATACGAAGCTATAATTAGAAGAAATGAAAGAAACAGAGGAGGTGCTATAAGCAAAATAGTTTTTTTTCTCCCAATTTTATCCAAGAGGAGAGTCCCCACAAAGCCCCCACATATATTACCCAAATGACTGATAATTGTAATGTATGAAGCTTCATCGTTTGTTATTTCGTGAGGGTATTTGTTTGATAAGAGTTCAGGGAGAGCAGGAGCAGGCCACCCTGAGTGTAACCCAATCATAAAATTGGCAATTGTTGCTTAAAAAAAAATTGTGAAAATATAAGACAGAAGACGGTTAGAAGACTTACCAGAAAAAGCAGCAAGAAGTTGAGGCCATTGTCGTATTTCCATTTTTTAGTTTTCGTGTGAATTAGAAAGACATTTCAGTTATATAAGTCTTATCAGTGAGATATTAAAGCGTTATGTTTAAATTACGATAATTTGTTCTTAATAAAATAAATAATAGTTATTGTTCTATATTATAGACAAAGAGTCTGCAACCGTCAGATATACGTAATTGTAAAAAATTTAAGACTTTTTGCGTGCCTCACACGCTCAAGACAAGAGGACAAATTCTAAAGACTTTCTCTACCAAATGTTCCTGCTTCAAACTTTAATGTAAAAAAAACAAAAAAATAGTAATTATTGGTGCTATTCCCACAAATGTTGGTAGTTTTCTCTACTAAATGTTTGCCCTACTAATTCCAAATATTGTTGAACCAATAATTTCACCTGCAGAATTTTTTAAAATAATTTTATAATTGTTTTTGTTTTTATTGTTTCAAATGTAATAAAATCAATATTTTGTCTGCTTCAAGTTCAAGTAATTAAATTTTATGATCGTTCGAGCCGGATATTGGGAAAAATCAGAGTTTAGAAAAACCCAAAGTACACATATTCACTGGAATATTCAGAAACGTCCATTTCAAGTCCAAATATTCTAGAAATTCTGAAAATCTTATGTATTTCCAGTGGATAACTTACAACGTTAATATAACGAAAAAAATTGAATTTTAAATAGGTCTGACACAATTAATACACTGCAAAAGTGTGTGGCAATTGTTGATTAAAGTTGATATTGTTATTTTTTTAAACATATTTTAAAAAAATGCTTTTTTCTACTTGTGGCAAATGCCAAAAATCGTTTTATTTGTTTGCAAAAAAAATACCCAAAATTTGTGGTAAACTAAAAAATTTTACCAAACCGAACTTTCAAAATCAAAAATAAAAGTTTAAAAATACAATTCTATAAAAAAAATCGGTAAGAAAACGTCACTTTTGCTGTAAGAGATGCCAGAAATACATAAAAATAGTCAATTTTTCCAAAAAATCATACAAAAAACAGTTTTTTTTCAATTTGACAATCAAAATTTATAAATCACAATTATTATCAAGACAAAAATTGCATTCTTGTAGTGACAGATCCTAAAATTGATACCAATTTGAGTGTCGTATTAGCCAATTCAGTACCCAAATTGCGTGCGTAAAGTGCAATTTATATTTTTCGGGTTGGTAACACGCTTTCGCTGAAATGAAGCATCATTTGTAACATTTCAGCGTTTATTTTGAGATTATAATAATTTTATTAGAATAAATTTCGTTCCACTTGATGACCACTATTCCTCACCAAGATGTTTTTGTGTGTGTGTGTCGTAATTAACCTATAAAATATTCGAAAATAACGTTGACAAGCGGCGGTTACAATGAGGTAACTTCAAATTTCATTTTGAGGTTAGAACAGCTTTAAAATGAAAGAGATTTCAGCCACTATTTTGACAATTTACACCCCCAGCGTTTGATAATTTACAAATTATTTGCTAGATGAGTAGGTATATAGCACTACTTGGTCTAAAATAATGATGAGGGAAATCGCTGAGAATTGCAATTAATTTGGTAATTTAAGAATATTGTTACAATGTTTTTAGAGATTTTCCTTACTGTGCTTATGCCAGTTCGAGTATTCAATCAATAACCGATACGGTAGGTAAAAATAACAATTTGTGAGTTACTTAGACAAAATTTTGGACAAATTTGAAAAACTTCAGAAAAACATTTTACACTTCCATGATATTTCTTACCAACTATATCGCATTAACGCAAAATTCCCTAAAAATAAAATAATTAACTTTTTTACTTAAAAATCACGCAAAACGCGCAAAATAGAAAAAATAGCATAAAAAACTCAAGTCACAAAGTGGACTTTTCAAAACGCGTTATTTAAATACTATTTTACTACATAATATTGATAGCTGGTAAAGCCAGTGTTAGTAAAAGTTTGTAACTTTCAAGTTATCTACTTGTATTATAATGTAAATAACCGTAGCTGCTGGCTCATACAAAACATAAAAAAATATTTATCAAATTATTGTGTCATCTTTTCTTTCCCTTTTTTACACATCCCTTGAGTGTACCAATCCCTCAAACCCGTAATTTCTGTGTAGCAACTTCGCCCACTGCAAAATCGCCGAAATAAAACCGCAAACATTTCATCATCTGCCACACACCCAAGAGTTGTAAGTGAATTTTTCCGCCCTATTGCCCCCTAGAAACCCTCATTTTTCAGACACTTGGACAACAACAATCTAAAAACGCTTCCTTCCGACTTATTCTCGGAAAACAGTAATTTACGTCTTTTGTAAGTTTTTCTAAATGCAAGAAACGTCGAACAAAACTTGACTTTCCAGATCCGTAACGCACAATCATATATCGGAGATTTCAAGCGATGCTTTTACGAAATTGGCAAAACTCGAGGAGTTGTGAGTAAAGTTTTAATTAAAATTTTCAGAATTTTGGAAGCTTTTTCTAGGGATTTAAGAGGGAATAAAATTATTGAAATTGGGAAAGAAATTTTTGCGCCACTTTTTAACCTGAAGCTTTTGTGAGTGATTTTAGCTGAATTTGCATTTTTTTTATAGAAATTTTCAGACATCTGCAAAATAATCAAATACGATACATCAGCAACAACACTTTTCCACTCCTGGAAAAGTTAAATCGATTGTCCTTGATGGAAAATAGGATCGAGAATTTGGAACCAAAAGCATTTGTAAATTTACCTTCACTTGCACGTTTGTAAGTCAATTTATTTATTTATTCTACATCTCAATGTGTTCTTTTCGAAATAATTTGTTATCGGTAATAATTCAGGAAAAGATTAGAACCAATTGAGGAGGCCAAAATCCGGATTATTAAGCAAATCGTCTAAAAATAAATGCAGGATAAAAATGGCCAGGACCGATATTTTGTTTTATTATACAGAATTTACTTTCATTTAAACTTTTGTAAGTCATTTTATTAATAATTTTTAAAACATGTAAATCTGGGTTCGTAAATCACTTTTTCATTGCATAAATCAGTTTGACAACTTTCACAAAATTTTAAATCGCCAACTGTATTATTGTAATTTTGGCAATAATCCCCTGTTGTGTCATTTCCAGGGGTCCAACAACCCCTCACTGCTAGACGTAAAGCACCATCTACAAATATGATATAACAAAAAAATTTTTTTTTTCAAATTTATTACTTTGAAACCACTGAATACTTTGGTAGCATTGGGCATTTTCTCCGTCACAATCTTGTACATTACCAGATGGTAACACGTTACTACATGCTTCTTGTGTTTCATAACCGGTCTGACAATTATAACACTGTAGTGCTAACCCTAAATCAAATTTTAGAGTAGATAAAGCAAAGTGTGACCTACCAAAAATTGGGATTGTCAGCAAATAAAAAAATGTTGCTTGTCTCATATCACTGTTTTAAAATAACACAACGTTGCAACAGAATAGCTATTTATTGTGCGATAATTTATAATTACTTTGTTTTTATCTATTATGTTTAATCAACTGTTTAAGTAAATGTTTTTTATTATTTTGATGACATGTTTTTGACGGCTTATATAAAATTTTGTTGTTGCACAAATCGGTTTTACATGTTTCACAAAATTTCAATTTTCCTACTTTATTTTTATAACTTTTACAATAGTCTTGAGTGTTGTTAGAACTTGGTGTCCAACATTTTCGAACTGCAAGACGTAAAGCTCCATCTAGAAAAATTACAATAATTTTTGGGTTTAAAAATATTAAGTAGAGAGCTACTTTGGAACCACTCTATAGCTTGGACACATTCGGAATTAGGTTGGTCACAGTTGTCCCACATTCCTGATGGTAGCCGATTACTACAAGGCGTTTGAGACTCGTAACCATTTTGGCAAGTGTAGCAACGAAAAGAAAAAACTAAACAAATTTTTGGGAAAAAAATATTTTTGACTTACCAATTGAAGGAAAAACAAATAGAAAAATTGTGAGATAATTCGAAAAAATCATCCTGTTCTGTACAAAGAAGAGACTTTCATAGAATGCTAGCAAAAATAAAATTTGAATAAGTACTTGTTCAAAAATGCTCCAAATTCTTAAAAATTTCAAGATAATTATGCAAATATTAATACAGGAAAACAATCTTATCTTAATTTTTTCATAAAATTTGCATTAGTTTGTTTTTGTTAAATTTTTTTGGTTCAAAGCCATCTTAGGTCATGGAATTATTAATTTGGTAAAATTTTGTTTAGTATACAAGCAACAAGTAACAATTTATTTAAAATTTTATTATAAACGCTTCAAAAAACAGAAGCGCCAATTAGACACTTTTTTAACAATTAAAAAATAAACAATTAAATCTCAATCGTCAAATAAATGTCAAAAAATATTAGGTCCAATAGTTGTCACAGCAAAAAACGCCAAATTTAAACATATACTAGGGCTTCTTAAACAAAATGACCACATCATTTATCTAAAAAATTAGAAAAATTGATGTAAACACAATTTTGAATATTTAGCAACATTTCGAAAAAACTATTACCAACAAAAATTTCAAAAACACCTCCTGTATATACGACAAGATATATCACACGTTCGATCGTCTAAAGAGAGCCAAATACTATGATGTTTAATTAGTAAATTAGTAAAGCTACGTAACCAAATTGCCAAATAAATATAAAAAAATAGGTTAGTTATCGCGACAAAATTTAAAAATATACTAGCCCATCTCAAACAAAATAACCATATTGATTATCTAAAAAATTAGTAAAATGTCGTCTCTAACTACCAAAAATAGAAAAAAAAATCTTATCAGTGCTCTTACTAATTTAAACCATCATAAAAAATGTCGCTTTTTGCTTCTCGATATATTAAAATATCGCCTCTGTTTTAAAATTAGTAAAATGTATTGTCTTTGTTTTAATTAAATTATTTAAAAGTAGGCTATATTTAGTCCTTCAGTTTCTAAAATTAGTAAAATCGTACGTTATCACCGGTTTTCTAAGACACTATTTTTGTCCCTTTGTTAACAATAAAAAAACAATTAAATAGCAATTGTCAAATAAATGTTAAAAAATTAGGTTTATTGGTTGTCACGGCAAAAAGCGCCAAATTTAAAAATATACTAGCGCTTCTTAAACAAAATGACCATATCTTTTATCTAAAAAATTATCAAAATTTGTGTAAACACAATTTTGAATATTTAGCAACATTTCGAAAAAAACTACTACCAATTAAAATTTTCAAAAAAATTTCAAAAACACCCTTTGTATATACAGAGTAGCTATATTACAGATTCAATCGTCTAAAAGGAGCGTAATTCGATGACAATTGATTGGTTTATTAATAAAGCCCCGTATTCGCATGTAAAATTAGTAAAATTTTGTCTTCAGCACTCAAACAGAAAAAAAATTCATTAGTGCTCTTACTAATTTAAAACTATATAAAAAATGTCCATTTTTGCTCTTAAATTTATTAATATATCACCTCTGTTTTAAAATTAGTAAAACGTGTTGTCTTTATTTTAATTAAATAATTTAAAAATTGCTATATTTTATTCTTTCAGTTAATAAAATTAGTAAAATAGTACATTATCGTGGGTTTTCTAAGACTTTATTTTTGTCACTTTTTAACAATTAAATATTAATCGTCAAATAAATTTGGTTTATTAGTTGTTGCAGCAAAAGGAGTCAAATTTAAAAATATACGAATGCTTCTCAAACAAAATGACTACATCGTCTATGTAAAAAAATTACCAAAATATGTATAAAAACAATTTGAATATTTAGCAACATTTCGAAGAGAGCTATTATCAACTAAGATTTCTAAAAAAAATTCAAAAACACCCCCTGTATATACGTCTAAAAAAAGAGAAATTTCATTACAATTAATTAGTAAATTACTAAAGCAACGTATTCGAATTTAAAATTAGTAAAATGTCGTCTCTAGCTCGTCACTCTAGCTCTTTAATAATTATTTAACTTAAATAAAATTTCTGCAAAGTAGGCAACCAATTAAATATATTCGCTTTAAGATATAAAATTATTTAATTTCAAAAAAAAAATCTCTTTTTCATATTTTATATTTCTCGAAGCTTCTAGAATGCTAAACTCCAAGAAAATCTTATCAAAAATTTATTTATTCACCCCAAATCCCTAAACGTAACAATTCAACGACTTAACAGGATAGTATATAACATCAGTATTACAATTATCGGTTGTACAATTCCTGCAATACCTCAAAACACCTTCTGGATTATCATAATTCTCACAAAAACCCCCAATTGTGTTATTATCAGGCGGTGTCCAGCAATCCCTTATCGCTAACTGCATAGCACCATCTAAAATAAATTTCGCAAAAAAAAATCGAAGAGAAAAAATCAGATTTAATTTACTCTGAAACCACTGAACCGACTCATAGCATTGTGAATTGGGCCCTTGACATTCGATTACGAATCCGGCTGGAAGTTGGTTACTACAAACTTCTGAAGTTGCATAACCAGTTTGGCAACGGAAACATACAAGAGTTACACCTAAAGAAAAAAAAATACAATCTCGTGGTTTTTTTTACTCACCCAAATGGGGTAAAACGAGCGATAATAAAAGTAACTTCATACTCTCTAGCGATACGTAAATACAGCAAATTGTTTCAGTACTTGAGTATTTATTTTAGGGTGATTTATGGATAGTGATATAGAAATGACTTAATTTATGATTGTGATAAGTTTTCGAGGTGATCGATTTTTTGATGCATATTAAGCCGTAACATATGTTTGTATCAAAGCGCTGAATAGTCTTGCCTTGCGGCTTTTGCAACTTTTATGAGTTTGTCAAGAAGGGTGTTTCTCTTTTCTTGCTTTCTCAAGGTATCTTTCAACCTAACACTTATATACGCTGTTCAAGGAAAACGTGGTTTGCATACGACCATGTTTTATAAAGATACTTTATTAAAGTTGGACGTAAAGAGGAAACATCAAATCAAAAAGGAGTTTTACTGGATTTAGAACTAGATTCGCTCTATAGGTACATAAAAAAAGTACAAAATTTAACTAAATAATTTAAAATAGACGTATTTTCTAGAAATTATTAATTTCCAAGGTTTAGTTATTATGATAAAATGTTTATTCTAGAATGCGTTTTTATCATTTTACGTACTTTATTAGCAATAGTTTGTTGTAAATAATTGTGATAAAAATAGTTTTGTTGTTATGGAAGGTCAAAACACTAATAAAGGTACAAAAAATACAATTGTTACCCCTGTAGGTTACTATATTTATTCACAAATAAGATAATACTAACAATTTTTTAAATTTTATTAACCTTATCTTCTAGATTTTTTTCAACTTTCATTTTTATTTCATTAAATTTCTTCTCCAAATTCACTTCTAAAACCTTCTTAAATTCAAAAAACGTAAAATGCCCACTAATACCAAACACTGTACTTAATACAACGCGTGTTTCAACAAAAAAAAAAATTCAAAAAGAAGAAAGAAGCTTCTTGAATTCCTTTTTCACATCTTGCAAAGAGCTAAATTTCTTGAAAATATTCACGTGTTTTTCTAATAGTCGTTTTCTGAAGTTTTCAAAAAGTTTCTTTTGCTTTTCATTTATTACCAATTGTAGTTTTTCTTCTAATTTTCTTATACTCTTCCTTTTGTCTTCTAGCATCTTTCTTTGTTATTCTTTTTCTTGTTCTTCTTTCTTTTGCAATTGTTGTTTATAAAGCTTCTTTAAAACCTTCTTTGATCTTTCTAAAACCTTCTTTCTGTAGCTCTTTTTTTTTTAATCATCGTTTTTCAAATTCTTCTTTTTCTTTTAATGATTGTCTTTAATATTCTGTTTCATTAAAACGCTGCTTATCAAGCTCTTCCAAAATTTTCTTTTGCTTTTCTAAAATTGTTTCTTGCTTTTTTAAAACCTTTTTTGTTGTTTTTTATTTTCTAACCGATGTCTTTTAAATTCTTTCGAACAGAATAAGACTAAAACAAGACAAAACTAAAATAGAATAAAACTAGAGTAAAATGATTCTTAATTAAAATAAGTCTAAAACAAAATGAAACTAAAATAAAATAAAATCAGAACAGAATGAGAATAGAACAGAATAAAACTAAAATAAAATAAAACTAGAATAAAATAAGACTCCTTTAGCCGTCGTTTCTCATATACTTTTTCTTGAAATTGCCGTTTTTTAGCTCTTCCAAAATCTTCTTTTGTTCTTCCAAAATTGTTTATCAAGCTCTTTCAAAATCTTCTTTTGTTGTTTCAGAAATTTTTCTTGCATTTTTAATAAATTCTTTTGTTTTTTCAAAATTGTTTCCTGCATTTCCAGAATCTTCTTTTGTTGTTCTTTGTTTTCTAATCAATTTTTCACTTTTTCCAGAATTCTCTTTTGCTCCTCTAATCGTCGTTTCTCATATTCTTTTTCTTCCAAACGCCCTTTTTAAAGCTCTTCCAAAATCTTCTTTTGTTCTTCCAAAATTGTTTATCAAGCTCTTTCAAAATCTTTTTATTGATTCAGAAATCTTTCTTGCATTTTTAATAAATTCTTGTGTTCTTCCAGAATTGTTTCTTGCATTTCCAGAATCTTCTTTTGTTGTTTTTTATTTTCTAACTAACTTTTCACTTCTTCCAAAATTTTCTTTTGCTCCTCTAATCCTCGTTTCTCATATACTTTTTCTTGAAATCGCCGTTTTTAAAGCTCTTCCAAAATCTTCTTTTGTTCTTCCAAAATTTGTGTATGAAGCTCTTTCAAAATCTTTTTTTATTGTTTCAAAACTCTTTCTTGCATTTTTAATACATTCTTTTGTTCTTCTAAAAGTAGTTTTCCGAAATTTTCGCAATTTTTTGTTTTTCATTGTCTTTTCGTCTTTGTTTTTTCATTTCTTTTAAAATTTTCTGTTGTTTTTTTCTTGAGTCTTTGTTTTTATTCATTTTATTCGAGTTTTTCCAACAGTAAACGCATTTTCCTCCAAAAGCCGGAGGCGACATTCTTTAAATTTTAAATTGAGAGACGTAATTTTACTAATTTACCAGACCATAATACCTCAAACAGGGACCTAAGTTTCTCAGAAAAAAAAATCTCAGCCACCATTAAACATATAACAGTCGTAAGCACTTATAAATTTTGTTTTTCTTTGGAGAAATTCGGGATGTGGTGTGAATGCGTTAAAACTGTATTTTTATCACTTTTTAACGATAAAAAAAATTGAATTCATTAATTTTCATAAGTAAAAGCGCCAAATTTAAATATATACCGTTTTTCAAATAAAACGGCCACGTCGTGTAGCTCAAAAACCATCAACATTTATATTGTTACAAGCAATTCAAAATAACAAGAAAAAAAAGTTCGAGTCTTTTAATAAATTGTTCCAGAAAATACTAGAAAGATTTCGCACCGGAAAAGTATTAACACATAAAATTCAATAAAATCATCTACAGACCAGCTCAAAGATCAATCGGAGAAAATTAGTCATTACTTCCAATTAAATCTAGAAAAATCACGAACTATTTGACACATTCCAGCAAAAACGTGCAATTATATAAGGAGGGAGACTGACCGGAAGTTAGTCAGTCAGTTAGTGAGAGCCAAACAAACGAGTAAAATTAACAATGGAGGTTTTAGTGTGAATATGGAGCTGTTTATTTACATAGTAGAAATAAATTATTCGTTATTAATTCAATTTTTTGAATTTAAAGCACTAGAATAGCATAAATGTTCCAGGATAAAGCAATTTTGGTGTATTTAACGTGATTTACTAAACATTTGTATATACACAGAAATATTTAAATAATAAATTATGTTCTATAGTTACATCGCAAAGACATAAAAGACATTGAAGGATTGTTCTTTTTGTCATAATTCTAAGATCTGACCTGAGATCTGTACTACAGAATTACAAAATTCTTACTTATTCACCAAATGTCAGGCATTGTTTATAAATTCTCAAACTCATTTCTATAAAGCCTAATTTCAAATAATTGTCAGAGAACTTAGTCTCTCCAATCGAAATTTTGGCTGAATTCCCCTCACAAGCGTTCTAATTAGTTGTAAGATCGTTATTTTACGAGACTCTTAAGCTAAAACGAGCATCTTTTCGATATTTAGCGACCAGGAATTTAATTGGAGAATATGGGAATTTTATTAGGTGATCAATTGTCAAGTACGGTAAAAATTTATCAAGATAAATGTATAATAAACGAGATTTTATTGATTAACCACCCAAAACCATCTGCGAAAAATTCTCTTACGATTAGAAAATCTGTTGGGAAATTTTATATCGTTCACTTATTGAAAAATGAAACCTGAAAGAAAGAATTCCCAGAAATATTGCTTTCAATCATTGATACACACAATACAATTTCAAATTTAATTAATTTTCTGCAAAAACTACTCTTTGTTTTATCAATAATTCACCACAAGAAACGGGGTAGTAAACCGGAATTTATGCGAGGCTATTTACCCCAAAGGAGCCAATTCTAGTGCCCTTGAAAAAATAAATCAACCCTTTTTTATTTATTTTTTCCAGATATTTATCAAATAACAGATTGGATACTTTACGAAATGGAACATTCTACAATTTAACCCAACTTCTGGTTTTGTAAGTATTGCGTGTTGTGTTACAATCAACCCTTTTAAAATTTCTATTTTTAAAGTAACTATTTTAGTGTCTTGTGTATTTACTGTTACATGAAAAGAACGGAAGTTGATTGATAAGGTTGGTGAAGTATTTAACAAGTTTGTTGAAAAAAAAATTAGATAAAGTAGCGACTAAATGAAACTTTTTCTTTCAGTGATTGATCTCAAGACACACACGGTTTTTTTCTCTTATTAAATTTTTTCTCCTAAATGGAGAGTGTTCATTAAAATTAAACTCTCAGCTAGCCATAAAAAAATGGGTTGTTTCACCAAGTTCTGATTGGGTTGGCAGCAAATCACTTAAAATTGGCTGTTCTAACCAAATTTTCATTAGAATATAACACTTTTTTTGTAATTGCGAATGTTGCAAAAACCAAACCCGATCGACCGTCCACTCTTACTGAAGATGTTGTAAAAGACATTTGCGTTCGAATAGAGCAAAATCCGCAAAAATCTGTAAAGAAGCTCTCATTACACACAGATTTTATTTCCTGTTAACTCCAAATTAACTGTATTTAAAACCCTAAAACGACGACTTAAGTTACAAATTTAAAATAAAAGTGCACATTTTAAACTATACCTTTAAATTTTATACTATTATAATTCATGTACAGTCTTATTCACTCTAAAAAATTGATCATTTTCCGCGGTTATACAAATTTTTAATCAATACTTTTTTATTTGTTTTATTTTATTTTTTTCTTATTTCATCTTTTTTTTAGTGAGTAGAAAGGTTTTTATTTACTAATTATAACGATATACTAATGAAATTTATTTTTAAACATTTGATGTTTTTCATTGTTTTTAGCAAAAATTTCAAAGAAAGAGATACAAAATCAATTATTTATTTAAATTCTTTTATTTGATTGGTTCATTTTAAATTCATTTTATTTGATTGGTTGATTTAAAATTGCCTGATATTTCACAAGTGACATATGACATAATAGTAAAAAAAATTGTATTAATCATCAATTAAAAGTGATTTGATTAAACGTAACAATTATTTTTTATTAATAGGAGCGATTTAGTAAGTATTTAACTCAAAATCATCCTCTTTGTTGTTGCTACAACGAAAAAAATTCATACAAAGATTACCTAACCTAAAAATTTTACGAAACTTTTACTTTCAGTGAGTGACTAAATAAAAACTACTTTAAACGTTTAAATTCTAATAATAACAATAAAAAAGCCTCTTTAGAATCTTTAGGCTATGTATACATTACAACATTAAGAAAATTACAGTTTCTCCAAAAGGGTTAACCACGAAGGAAATCGCTCCCATGAACCATAAAAAAATCAACGTAACATTTAGCATAATGGCAGGATAAATATAGGACATTTTTTAGCAAAATGAGAGGAAAAACACTAAAATTTATTCAAAATTACATTTATTTCTGCCCAAGGGGGCCCCTGTTATTTTTTATTACATAAAGACTGAAAACAAGTACGTACATTTTGAAAGAAATATTATAATTTATTAATAATAATTAAAAATTTATTCTTTGCATTTGATTGGCTATTTAAGTGACTGTGACATATGACAGATGTAAACATAACCTCAAATTTTTGTTGTCGAATAAAAGTGATTTTAAATTTAATTAAACGTGATTTAAAATGTTATTTCTGTTTCACATAGGATTGTTTATAATAAGATCAAAATAATTTCAACAGACAGGGTCGGCCCAAGAACTTACTTCACTATGGGGGCTCTTTGTTGCCCCCCCGAGGCCCAAGAACGATAAAATAACAGAAACAGGTGTCTGTGTTATTTATTGGCCGTGTCGACTAAAAACAACACTGAGTTTTCGTTGTGACCCAATATAATCCCTTTTGGTTATCACCAAAACGAAAAAAATCATTACTTTAATTTCCTAACCTAAAAAAAATTCTAACAGTAAACACCCTCTAAAACCCTTCGACTTTTTCCAAGAAGGTGATTTAGGGAGAAATGATTAGCCTCCATAAATAAAAAAAAGTCCTACATTTTAATGACAAATAAAAGTGACTTTTTAGATAAAACAAAAATGGAACGCTGAATATGGGACATTTTTTAACAAAAACAGAGAAAAATTGACAGAAAATTGGTCAAAATTCTATTTATTCCTGATCAAGGGGACCCTTTTTTATAATGTAAAGACTGAAAACCAGTACGTGCATTTTGAAAGAAATTATAATTTGTTAATAAATAAAAATTTATTCTTTGCATTTCATAAAAACAACCTCAAATTTTAGTCAATTAAAAGTGACTTGAAATAATTAAATTAAATTTAATTAAACGTGATTTAAAATGTTATTTTTGCTTCACAGTGAGTTTTTGATAACAACAAACAGGGTCGGCCTAAAAACTAATTTAACTATGGGGCCCCTTTGTTGCTCCCACAATTAAATAACAGATGTGTGTGTGTGTGTGTGTTTTCAATTACCCGTGTCTACTAAAAACTACACCGAGTTTTTGTTTTGACCTAATATAATCGCTTTATTTTTAGACCCAATATAATCGCTTTGTTTTTTGGCTCAATATAATCGCTTTGTTGCTATCACAAAAAAAGTGCAATAAGTAATAACTACCTAATCTAAAAATTACAACAGTAAGAAGCCTCTAAAACCCTTCGACTTTCTTGGAGTAATTCAAGAAGGAATGAGCCCCAATAACTAAAAAAAGTCTTCCATTTTGATGTTGTTGAAAAATAACATTTAGCAAAAAATGGAACGCTGAATACAAGATATTTTGTAGCAAAATTAAGGAAAAATCACAAAATCATTAAATATTCAATTTATTCCTGACTGAAGGGACTCTTTTCAACATTATTTAAAGTTTATAAAATTTCTTCTCTATAAAAAGTTTTTAGCAATACGATAAGGAGATTTCAATGAATAGAGACGATTTAATAAGTATTTGACCTAAAATATCCATTTCTTGCCACCACAACAAAAAAAAAAAAAAAAAAATGTGCGAAAAATAAAAAAAATTATCTAACTAGAATTTTTTTTATCAGTAGCAAGGTAAATACCAGTTAGAGGCCAAAGTTGTTTAATTAATAACTATCTTACAGTTGATAAGTAATTGTTTTTTGCAAAATAATAAAATTTTAATTAAAACACGCAATTAAAAATTAATTAAAGAAAAATAAATAAGGTAGGCAACCAAGAATACGCTTTTTTTAAATTGTATAAAATAAAGTTTCTAATATGATATATTACTTTACACACGTTAGAATAATTTTATAGGATAAGTGTCCCATAAATGAAGAAATATATGCATACTAAGTGTTTCAGTAAAATTCTTATACACTATAAATGTGTAACAATAGAAATAGAATATTTTATGGTCAAAGGACCAAAGGACCAATATCTATTGCGCCGCAGGCGCAAACGCCTGCCTAAAGCTGAATATCTATCGCGCCGCAGGTGCGAACATTTGGCCAATAGTCGAGTATCTGTTGCGCCGCAGGCGCGAATGTTTGACCAAAGGACGAATATCTATTGCGCCGCAGGCGCAAACGCCTATCCAAAGCTGAATGTCTATCGCGCCGCAGGCGCAAACTTCTGCAAAAAGCTGAATATTTAACGCGCCGCAGGCGCGAATATTTGGCCAAAAGTCGAGTATCTGTCGCGCCGCAGGCGCAAACGCTTGGCCAAAGGACGAATATCTATTGCGCCGTAGGCGCAAATGCTTGCTTAAGGCTGAAGGTGGCGCCAGTAGCGCAATATCGCCTTCGCTATCAAGCGAAGGCGGCGCCAGTAGCGCAATATCGCCTTCGGTGTCAACCGACGGCGGGCGCCACTAGCGCCCTGGCGCTTGCGCCTTTCGCCCGGAGGGCGAAAACGCGGGCCCGCGTAAAGGGTGGCCGTAAGGCCACCGTTTTAAGCGGGCTCGTTTAATTTCTGTTTGCTTTATTTTCCATAAAAATTATAAAAATTTTTATAGGTAACCTTAACAAACCGACAACTTGCGAAAGAAAAATTTTAGTAGCTTCATTACCAACTCAATCAGTATTTCAATTTCATAGCACTTGAAAGTTTTTTTTTAATGAACATGCGGTATAAATTTTAAAGTTTTTTCAATCTAGTTCGTAGTTTTAATACCTCTCCAGAGCCAAGTTTAGAGGAATTACAATCAATAAATAATGACTTTATAACTCCTAACTAATACCAACAAGAAATCAACTTCTGAATTAGTCAGATGCGCTAGCTAAATAATTCTCACACTTTTTTCCAGAAATTTAGGTGATAACTTTATAAAAACTATCGAAATTGGTGTTTTCACTGATGTTCTCAATTTAACTTCGTTGTATGTATATAGCAATTCGTTGAAAGTAGAGGTCATTACAAACTCCATTTTAGAACACTCGTGCGAAACCAATTTAGGACATTGGACAAGAAAGTGTTGGCAGCACTGAATGAAAATGTACACATGTAAGAAATTTATTTTATAAGTTTTCATTTAATCAAAATTCAGAAAGCATTGAAAACTTTTCAACAACTTGAAATGATGATTGTTAAGTAACTTCTTCAAGTAGAATACGATGTAATAATCTATTGTCTGAATTTCTCTGCTTTGACTCTAGTAAGTGTATTATCTATTGAAAGTTTTATTTACAGCTACTTCGACCGGTTCGAGCTTTGTGAAAGCGCTCTTCATGTACGTAATTGCTACCCGAAAGGCGATGGTATCTCCTCACAGAATCACCTGTTGGATAACATCGTTCTGCGTACTTGGTAAAACCCATTAATGTCCACCTATTTTCTTTACAACTTCATAAACTCAATTTCTTAATTAAATCATTGCCGAGACTTTAAATAAAAATATAAAAAAATTGCAGAAAGCTCGTTTGCTATTATCCTTTATTGTCCATAACTTGCTACCAGATTTGTATCTAGGACTGATTCTCAGAGAAGTTAAATTCCCAAAAAATACATTTTTAGAAATCGATTTTTATTATTCTTATTTTTTTCTTTATTTTTTTACTTGTTTTAAACTCTCTTATTCTTCTTTTCCTTCCAAACGTTGCTTTCCTAATTCACCTAAAATTTTCACTTGTTTTTCCAGAACCTCCTAATCGACGCTTTTTGACTTCCTAAATCTTTCTTTATGTTTTTTTTCTTATAGTTTAATGTCATTTTCTAGTTCTAGTTTTTCTAGTAATTTATTTCTTTCAAATTGTAGAAAATCTTCAGTCTTTCGAGGATCTTCCAAACTACGTTTTCAAGTTTTTTCAAAATGTCATTTTAAAATTTTCTTTTTTATCTTATGGTAGTTTTTCCTCTAAAATCTACTTCTGTTCTTATTTTAAACGTAGTTTTCTTTCACTTATGGTTCAGCTTATTCTTCAAGGACTTTTTTTTTAATTTTTTTTTCTTATAAAAGCTTTTTTACTCTAGAAATTTTCACTGTTCTTTTTTATCTTTCTCCATATTTTTTTTTAATTATTGTCCTTTTTTCCTTTATTACCCAAATTTTTTCTTGGTCTTCTTCCTTTTTAACTTTGTCTAAAAAATTTTTTTTGTTTCAAAACCTTTTTAACAACGTTTTCAGGTTTTTTTTTAAATCTTCCTTAATCTTTTTTTCTTGTAATGTTTCTTTTGTATTCTTTTCTGTATTCTTTTGTATCATTTTTTGCTCTTCTAAAATATTCCAAATGACGTTTTCCCAGTTTGTAACGATCTTCTTTTGTTTCTCTAACACTTTTCTTTCTTTTATTCTTGCTAGTAGCAGTTTTATGTTCTTCTTTCTCTTCAAGTTGTCTTTTATCAAATTGTAAAACAGGTTTTAAATCTGATAAAACCTTCCGACAATGTTTTAGAAGTTTATTTAGAATTTTTCTTCCTTCCTCATTTTCTACCAACAACTAGTGGGACTGTCCCTTTTGTATCAAAACTTCTCTCTTTATTCAAAATAAAGAAGAAGAATACAATTTGGAAACCGAAAGCAACAATACATAATTATAAAAATAAATGTTTGTGCAATTTTTAAAAAAGAAGCACAAATAAAAATTGTCCTAAATTTTACTAAAAACACCTAGACTTTTCTCACTATCTGATTCAAAAGACCATTCTTTTAGAACTATTGTTTAGTTGTTTTACTTGTCGTAACTTTTATCGTTCTTTTTCTTGTTCTTCTTTTTCTTCTAATCGTTCTTTTCAAATTTACCAAAAATCTTCATTTGTTTGTTCAAAATCTCTCAATTGGCCATTAGCAATTTCGTTTTAAATCTTTCTTTATCGTTTTTCCTTTTTTCTAGTTGTAATAATTCTTCTTTTTTTTCGAGATATCTAGAATTTTCAGTTCTTCTAAAATCCTTCCAATCACGTTTTTCAAATTTTTTAAGAATGTTCTTTTAGAATTTTACCTTGTTCTTTTTTTGTATTAATTTTTCTTCCAAAATCTACTTCTGTTCCTATTTTCCTACTAAGCGTAGTTCTCTTTGTCTTCTCTTTTACTCATGGCTCATGTTCCATGCTCCTTTTTTAATTAGTTATTGTCCCTTTTTCCTCTATCAGTCACATTTTTCTTTGATCTACGGTCTTTTTAACTCGCCGTTTTTAAACTTCGTCTAAAATCTTTTTTTCTTTTCAAAGTCTTTCTAGTTTTTTAAGTTTTTCTAAAATCTTCTTTGATACTTTTTTCTAGGAAAGTTCATTTACATATCAATTTTGCTCTTCTAAAATCTTCCAAATAACGTTTTTTACGATCCAAGTTTTTTACGATCTTCTTTTGTTTCTTTACAATTTTTTCTTCTATTTTTGCGAGTAGTAGTTTCTTTTCTTCTTTCTCTTCAAATTATTCTTTATTAAATCTAGAACTTGTTTTGTTTTTATAGAATCTTCCAAACGATGTTTTACAGGTTCTTTCAAAATTTTTCTTTGTTTAAAATTTTCTACCAATCGAGAACAACTATCACCCGCATCAAAACACCATAAAAATTTTAATACAATTTAAATGCTAAAACGGACAAGAATTAAACAAATTATGAAAAATACCCATCCTTTTCTCAGTCGAAAGACCACTCTTTTATTAAACTTTTTCTCTTTATTTTTTTTTACTGATTTTAATTGTCCTTGTTCTTATTCTTTTAGTAGTTGTTTTCTTGTTCTTCTTTTTCTTCCAAAACAACAGTTTTTAAGTTCTTTAAAAATTTTCATTTGTTTTTTTAAAATAGACGCTTGTCAATTCCTTCTTAGATCTTTCTTTGTCGTTTTCAATTTTCTCCTAGTTGTAGTATTTCTTCTTCTCTTCTCTCTTCCAGATGTTGTTTTTCTCGAGCATCAGTTTCTCCTAGTCGTCTAGAATTTTCAGTTGTTCTTCTAAAATGTTACTATCTTTTGATTTTTTTAAGGATGTTCTTTTAGAATTTACTGTTCTTTTTTGTAGTAATTTTTCTCCCAAAATGTACTTCTGTTTTTCTTTTCCTACTAAACGTAATTCTCTTTGCACTTGTTTCTCTTGCATTATCTTTTAATTTTACTGCTCCTTACAATCTTAAAAATTTAAAAGCTTGTCAATTTCTTAAATCTTTTTTTACTGTTTTTCTTTTTCTCCTAGTTGCAGTATTTCTTCTTCTCTTCTCTACTGCAAGCGTTGTTTTTCTCTAGACGTCTAGAATTTTCAGTTGTTCTTCTAGAATTCTCCCAACTATCTTTCTCAATTTTTTCAAGATTATTCTTTTAAAATTTACTGTTCTTCTTTGTAGTAAATTTTCTTATAGAATCTAATTCTATTCTTCTTTTCCTACTAAGCGCAATTCTCTTTAAATTTGTTTTACTAATTACTACTTTACAACTTCTTAAAATCTTAAAAATTTAAAAGTTTTTTAAAAAATAGACGCTTGTCAATTTCTTCTTAAATCTTCTTTATTGTTTTTCTTTTTCTCCTAGTTGTAGTATTTCTTCTTCTCTTTTCTGTTGCAAGCGTTGTTTTTCAAGAGCATCATTTTCTCCTATACGTCTAGAATTTTCAGTTGTTCTTATAGAATCCTACCAACTACCTTTTTAAATTATTTCAAAATTGTTCTTTTAAAATTTACTGTACTATTGCTCAAAAAATCTACTGTTTTTTGTAGTAATTTTTCTCCCAGAATGTACTTTTCTTCTTTTCCTACTAAACATAATTCCCTTTGTACTTGTTTTTTTTAAACTATTTTTTGATTTTACTACTTGTTAAAACCTTTTTATTCTAGAGTTTTTCTTTTTACCATCGTAATTCTCCGTGTCCTTTTTCTAGTTATTTACTTACTTTCTTTTTTTATGGGCTGATTTCAAGTTGAGATAATACCGATAGTAGCGCAAATTTTAATACTTTTCCATGACAACAGCAAATCACAGCCCCGAATTTATTTATTTTTCTATGGAAACGAAGATACTACCGGTATTATCTTAACTTGAAATCAGCCCATTAGATTACTAATTACAATCCTTTTTGTTCTTTTTTTTTTAATTCGTCGTTATTCGACTTATACATAAAAGTCTTCCCTTTCTATTCATCCTTTCAGAAATTTAGATTCAAGTATGGAAAACCGGTTTCAGTTCCTAGAAGCCCCCTAATTACTGTATAAATAACTATTATAACTTTTTGTTGACAGCGTTTGGATTATGGGAGCAATCGGCTGTACTGGCAACTTAATCGTATTATTGGGTCGTATTTTTGCACCTACAAATAACGTCGTACATTCCCTCTATCTTCGCAATTTAGCACTTTCGGATCTTCTAATGGGGGTGTACTTATTTGCGATTGCTGTGGCAGACCAGTATTACAGGAAAGATTATTTGCGGTATCAGTATTCCTGGAGGCACAGCTACATGTGTAATTTATGTGGTGAGTAATTTTAGGAAATAAATATTATAGAATAAGGGAGGAGATTAATTTCGGGAAATTTATGTTGAGGTTTAATGAGTTGGGGTAAATATAGAAATTAGGATGGAAATGTTGTGTACAAATTTTGATAATTACTTGAGATAAACAATTTGTAATGGAAAATAAATGTTTTAATATGTTAAATTGTTATTTTATGATTTGTTAAATCTCAAAACAAATATCTAAACAATTAAAATTTAAAAACAATATTTAGGAAAGCATTATGCTTGAGCTTGATATTGTACTGAAATAAACTGACCTTGTTACAAAATAATTAAATAAAACAATAAAACTGAAGAAACATGACCTAACTTAATAAAAAAAATCTAAGATTTTTTTATTACTTCTGTGTTATTATTTTTTATTAACAAAACGTCATATTTTTTAAATTATTATCATTTTAAAACGGCGGAAAAAAATTGCATTTACGTTATAATTTATTCATGTCGTAAATACATTCGTTCGTGACCGATACTATAACTAAATAAACAAAAAAAAAACAATAAACAGGTTTTTTTCAAAATTGCAATCAAAATTTATAAAAAACAGTTATAATTAGTGAAAATAAAAAATGCATTTTTTGTTGTGGCAGATGCCAAAAATCAGCTTATTGGTCTTCAGAAAAATACGTAAAATTTGTAGTAAATTCTCAAAAAATTTATAGCAAAACGAAATTTTCAAAATTTAAGATAAAAGTTTAAAACACACAATTCTATAAAAAAATGACAAAAAAACGCGTTACTTCTGTTGTAACAGATGCCAAATACATAATTAAAAATCGTCAAGTTTTAAAAAAAATCATCCAAAAAAAACAGTTTTTTCTAAATTAGCAGTTAAAATTTATAAAATACAAATATCAAAATAAAAATTGCATTTCTAATTGTGGCAAATGCCAAAAATCGTTTTTTTTTTTCAAAAAAAAATACCTGAAATTTGTAGTAAACTTTTAACCAAACCGAACTTTCAAAATCAAAAATAAAAGTTTAAAAATCCAATTCTAATAAAAAAAATTGATAAGAAAACGTCACTATTGTTGTGAGAGATGCTAGAAATACACAGAAATAGTCAATTTTTTCAAAAAATCATACAGAAAAACAGTTTTTTTCAATTTCAAAATTTATAAAACACAATTATTATCAAGATAAAAATAGCATTTTTGTAGTGACAGATGAAAATTTGCAGTTAATTTTAATTTTTTTTAAATAACAATAACGGTAACAGATACCGATTATAATGTCGTATTAGCCAATTTAGTACCCAAATTGCGTGCGTAAAGTACTGGTGCAATTTACTTTTTTGAGTTGGTGATGGAATGAAATGTCATTTGTGACGTTTCAGCGTTTATGTTGAGATTATAATAATTTTATTCGAATAAATTTTGTTGCACTTGATGACCAGTATTCCTCACCAAGGTGTTTTTGTGTGTGTGTCGCAATTAACCTTAAAAAAATTCAAAAATGGGGTGAACAAGCGGCAGTTACAATGAGGTAACTTCAACTTTCTTTTTGAGATTAAAACAGCTTTAAAATAAAACAGCTTTCAGCCACTATTTTGACGATTTACACCCTCATAGCGTTTGATAATTTACAAGTTATTTGCTAGATGAGTATATAGCACTGCTTGGTCTGAAATAATGATGAGAAGAATCGCTGAAAATTGCAATTAATTTGGTAATTTAAGAATAATTTTACAATGTTTTTGGAGACTTTTCTTGCTGTGTTGATGCCAATTTGAGTATTCAATTAATAACCGATACGACAGTTAAAAAACCATTTGTGAGTTACTTACACAGAATTTTGAACAAATTTGAAAACACTTCAAAAAACATTTGACACTTTCATGACATTTATTACCAACGATCTCGTATTAACGCAAAAGTCCCTAAAGATTAAATAATTAATTCTTTTACTTAAAAATCACGTAAAACGCGCAAAGTAGAAAAAATAGCATGAAGAACACGTTTCTCAAGTCATTGTAGCATTCATTCTTTATAAAAACTCGCGCTTTAATGTATCTACTATTTCAAAATTGAAAATAAAAGTTCAAAAAAACAAAATTCTATAACAAAAAATCGTCAAGAAAACCTCACTTGTTAAGTAATTATCGAAAAAAATCATGCTAAAAATTTCTATTCCCAAAATGGCTGCGAATATTGTTAAAAAATACTCTTCTTAAAAAAATTGCTAGAAAATGTTTTTGTTATTACAAGATGAACAAACACAGGCAATATTCAAAAAAAAAAAAAATTACCAAAAGTTCAAGAGAGTTTTAGTAAAACTATTCTAAAAAATAAGCGTAAAAATGCCAATTTTTGTTGTAACAGATGTCAAAAATCACTTCACTTGTCCAAAATCATTGTTATTTTCCCAATTTTTCCACATTTTCTTTGTTACATCGTAAATCACATTTAATGTGTATCTCTTAAAATTCAATCCATTGATTTACACTTTTAAGATAAATTTAGAAAATTATCTACGAGGATAAAATTTTGGCAAATTTTCAATCGACTTGTAACTTAAATCCCATTTAATTATTAAAACTAACTACTGAAAAAAAAATTAGGATCAAAGCTTATAAACTTTCCCAATTTCTATTTGATCAAACATCTCAAACAATTAAATTAAAATTTGGTTTCTCTCAGTTGATTAAACCGTTACGTTAGGTGCGTAAGTTATCACCCCATATCGATTTAAACTCAAGAAAGTTGTAATTAATTAGTAATTACGTCAAAGAAAAAAATATGAAAATTTGTTCACTTGTCAATTATCTTACATGACGTACAAATTAATTATTAAATTAAACCGCAACCTTAACGAGCTTCCAAGAATATTATCACAAATGATAGATGATAGTAAAGGTCACCTTTTAACAAACAAACAATTTACAAGTTTCACAGCCTGCTTTACACTTTTTTAAAATTTAATTGATTTATTGTGGAAAACTCGAGAAAATACCTAACTTGTGATTTATTCCCACTTCCATAGAGATAAAAGAAAAGTTTTCTGTTCGAGTATCGACTTAATACTTTGAAAACTCACCGATTTCAATACGCTTATTATTAAATTTTAATGACCTGTTTTATATACTTTTTTTTTCAGAGATTTTCCTATCAAATAACACATTTTGTTATTTTTATCACTAGAAATCTTTTTTTAAATTACTCCAACTAATCAACAACAAAGGTCAAAGTTGAATTTTTGAAAAATTTCGAGAGTGTTATTCGATAATAGTTGATTAGCACAATAACGAAAATTACCAAGATTTAATGACAGTAATTACAATCCGCTTTATGAAAGCTCCCGAGGGACTAATAATCGATAGTATCAAGTGTTCACTTAAAAAACTTCTCTAGAGTGTTATGAAATTTAGTTCAAATTAAGTGTAACAAACAAGATTTATGAAATAGGGTTGACACAGTCTTTTATTTTACACACTGCTCCAAGAAATTAACGCACCACTTGAAAATAAAGTAAAAAAATTAAAACTATGTACATTTGACAACTTTGGTTGAGAAGGTTTATTAATCAAGCTATAATCTAGTTACCCATTGTAATAAAAGTTTTGACATTAAAGTCAGAAATTTGAGTTTAATAGTTTTTTAAGCAGAAATTTTAAAATAATTTTCATTTTTAAATTGTGTTAATTTGTAATTTCGTTTTATTGTTATTTGAATTTGCCGTTCTGTGGATAGTTTTTATCATTTGAAACAATAATAAAAACATTATGAGGAATTTGACTCGAGAAGAATGCGCCCAAGCTGTGGTTTTGTTGGAGGAAGGATGGAGCTACAGAAGAATTGGTGAAAGGTTTGGTGTATCTCATACGTCAGTTTCGCGTATGATACAAAGGTACAGAGAGACAGGAAGTCACCTCAGAAGACCTGGGCAAGGAAGAAAAAGGAAAACCACTCCTATCCAGGATAGATTTTTAAGAATATCTGCGCTAAGAGAACGCTTTGTAACCGCCAGGAAGCTACAAACTGAGTTCCGTGACGTAGAAGGAATTTAAATCAAAGGAAACAGTTAGAAAAAGACTTAAGGAGGATAATTTAACACCCCATATTCCTGCTGGTGGTCCTGCATTGACTGCAGAACACCGCAGAGCCCGATTAGAATTTGCTAGAGAGCACATAAATTGGCAAAGAGAGGATTGGGAGTCTGTTCTTTTTACGGATGAGTTAAAATTTTGCCTTTACAATTGCGAAAGACGTGTTCGTGTGTATCGTAGACCAAATGAGCGGTACGCACAGTGTACCATTCAGAATACCACATTGTTTGATGGAGGCTCAGTAATGGTTTGGGCTGGTATTTCCTTACAAGCTCGCACGGAGTTAGTGGTTATAAATAATAGCTCTATAAATGCGGACCGTTACATAACAGACATTCTTGAAGAGCATGTCGTACCATATGCCCCTTATATTGGTCCAAATTTATTATTAATGCAAGATAACGCAAAACCCCACACTGCCCGAATTGTTAAAGATTACTTGAATGAGGCAGAAATCAATGTTTTGGATTGGCCAGCTCGAAGCCCTGACCTGAATCCTATTGAGCATGTTCGGGACATTCTCGGGAAACGTTTAAAAAATCTTCCACATCCTCCTGTCCATCTTCAAGAGATAGGTTCTCAACTAAATGAAATTTAGAATAACTTAAATCAAGAAGACATAAGTTCGTTAATTTTGAGTATGGAACGAAGATGTGCAGCGGTTATTCAAAGTAGAGGTGGAAATACGCGATATTAAGATGTTTTCTGTAACTTTTATAACGGCGTAACTCTAATAAAATTTTGTTTTCGGTTTGTTTTTCTATATTTGGACACATTAAATATTAATTTACTTTAAGCAAGTGTTTTTGTTAAATTTTTCTTAATTTTGTATCAATTGGTCGAATACATGTTTCAATTTTCAAAAAAATTCAAGTGGTGCGTTAATTTATTGGAGCAGTGTATTTGAAATACTGAAATTATCCCGTTCAATTTCTATAATTATTAGTAAAACTGTATCTCATTATAAATTTAAAAAAATTAAAAATACTGAAATAACGCCCGGAGCGGTAGAAAAAACAAAAACAAATAAAGTTAAGTTTAAAGTAGGTTTCTCCCATAATGAATATCAAAAAACAATAAAGTGCGCAAGCGTGACGAAATTTCCTAGACAACAGCTGCTTAGTTCTAAATTAAACAAATACATAACCTGAACACAACCTCTTCAAAGTTTTTTGTATGCGCTTCAGAAGTGTTTTTACACTTTTAATTTATTATACTATTCGATTGTTGTTATAAAATGAGTAAGTTTTCCTACTTTACACCTTTTAAAAGTTTATTACGAGTCAATGAATACCCAATTTATAAATTTACGTAAAAATAAATATTAAAAGGTGCAGGTAACAGTTTTATTAACATTAGAAGCCGCATGCTGTGCCTTTTGAAATAACCACAAGTCACGTGACTATAAATAAAGATAAAACTAGTAATAAAACGTTTATCACATTTTGACTAGTAAAATATGCCCAAAGTAATTATTTAGCAACATTTGCGTTAAGTAATTGTGGTTAGATTTAAGCAGCAAATTGGTCACGTGGCTTAAAATCATTTCTGAAAATGTTTACTATTTACTGAATCGATGACGTCACAGCTCCATATAGAAAAAAAATCTCCATATAAAACAAAAACTGAAAATCTTAGGTCGTTTTGGTATTTGACAAAAAATTATTCAAAATTGATACTTTCTGTGAGTTTTTTATTTCAAAAAATGGTAAAAAACTAAAAATATCAGACACGCACTTAACATAAATATTGTTCGACTATCAATGACGTCATTACCACATTACAAAATCATAATAAAACAATTGAATAATTAGATTATTATTATTCTTTCATTATTTAATGACATAAATATTTTTAAAAAATGACAGTTATAATACCTCTCAAATACTTACTGAAGAAAGTGTGAAAACAACGACTTTATTGATAATAGTATAACTATAATAGTGTAAATTTTTTTATAAAAAAAATATAAAACAATAGAAGCCGAAAGCAAAAGTTCCTTCTTAAATTTTAATAAAACTGTCGCCTGCGGCTCCTAATTTTTTTAGAAACTCTCATCTGCAGCAAATAATTTTCAACAATAGCGCCTGAGGCTCCTAATTATTATTATTAAATAGGAATTCAAAGGTACAAGAAACAGTCTCGCAAAAAACTAAGAGCTCCAGACTATTAATAACAGATACGAGTTGATTACAATGTTTTTTCGTTGAACGTAAGCCATTTTAATCTGGGAAAAACTTCAGTTTTCAAAAATTCAAATCGTCCATTAATGTAAAATCATACATTAATAAACAATCTCTTGGCAAATATCATACATTAATGCGCTTATTAATGCACGATATATACAACAATTATAATGTTTTTTCGTTAAGCGTAAACTATTTTAAACTGGAGAAAAATTTCGCTTTCAAAAATTCAAATCGTTCATTAAAATACATAAAATTGTACATTAATGAACAATTTCAATAAATTCACCAATTAATAACTTATATTAATAAACGATTTCTTTGAAAATATTGTGCATTAATGTGCTTATTGATAAACAGCCAACATTTTTTTTTAAAATGTCGTTCTTAAACTTTTACTTATCTTTATGTGTCTCAGTGGCGGCTGGTGATTTTTTAAAACTCTGTATTTTAAAAATGGAGCATGGGATCCAAATTCTGATATGGAGGATTACTATTGAGATCAAACTGAAGGCTACTGCTAAAAAAAAATTGATCGAAATTTGCGAAATTTGATTTTTAAAAATGGTGTGCCCCACCTGGTTATTTCCGGAACGGCTTATATTAGAGCGGTGGCGATTTTTTTTCAGCATTATGAAATAAATTAATAACTAGTCTTATTTTGGTTTTTTCCAAAATTTTAATTATAGAAAAAGTTATGAGCATTTGAAATTTAATTTTCGAAAAATATTCTTTCATTAAAATTTCAAATGCTCATAACTTTTTCTATAATTAAAATTTTGAAAAAAACCAAAATAAGACTAGTTATTAATTTATTTCATAATGCTGAAAAAAAATTGCCACCGCTCTAATATAAGCCGTTTCGGAAATAACCAGGTGGGGCACACCATTTTTAAAAATCAAATTTCGCAAATTTCGATCAATTTTTTTTCTTAGCAGTAGCCTTCAGTTTGGTCTCAATAGTAATCCTCCAAAACAGAATTTGGATCCCATGCTCCATTTTCAAAATACAGAGTTTTAAAAAATCACCAGCCGCCACTGATGTGTCTCTAGTGTCTAAACTGTTAAAAATAAAAATATCGCCTCGGAAAATTTTATTACACAAAATTTAATTCTCTACGACTTTTTCTTTAACATTTTTTTGTAGTTTTAACTGTTTGAGCAGTGTTTTAAAATAAATATGTACATTTCAAAATTTTAATTCATTAAATACAATGTGACAGTTGTAACAACCACCACTACAATGATAGTCGAATTTCACGGCATTCTAGACGATATTTTTAGCACTATATCTTCCATAAAAAAATCAGTATGCAACACACTGATGAAGTGCAATTAATTTGACTTTTCGCAGGTTTTCTCAGCACCCTTTCGTGTGAATCCTCCGTTTTAATTCTCACTTTAGTGACATGGGACCGATTTGTTTCGGTAACACAACCCCTAGCTCGCAAACAACCCTCACCGAAAACTGCAGCCCTTACTTTAGTGATTTTGTGGAGTATAGCTGGAGCTGTAGCTTTGGCACCATTCTCACAAGGTTATTTCGGCGATGAATTTTACGGAAATAATGGAGTGTGTTTACCCTTACACATACATGATCCCTATGCCAAGGTAACTATTTTTTTTTGTGTGTATTTCTGTTATTGAACGGATTTTTTCTCAAGGATTTAATAAAGCGAAATATAAATATTGGATTAGTTTATTCAAAGTAATATAGCTTGAGTATTACAATTTTTTATTAAGATCTCTAGATTCAATATTATTTCAAGATTAAACTTGAATTTAATTACGAGATTTCAATTTTCTCGGAAAACCGGTTATAGAGTTTAAAAAACCGGTTTTAATTCAGTTTGTAAGTAGTCCTAGAAAACCGGTTCTAGAACCGAAACTAGCTGATTCCACAAGTTTATTTAATTTTCTACAAGTTTTACTCTAATTTTAATAAAACCTCATCCAATATTCGCCAGTTTATGCACAGAAAATTTCTTTTGTAGTTCAAACATTATTCCGACATGTCGTCTGTGGTAAATCGCACAAATTTGAATTCTTACATAGAAATGTGAATTTTATTAAAATTCTATTAAAATATGATATCAAATGTATTTGTTGAATTCATAACTCAACTACTGAATTTTCTTTATCTTGATTTTATGTATTTCAACAATGGAGAAAACACGCCTTTTTAATAAAAATAAAATTTGCTTAAAAGAGAATTAACTACTTGAGAAAGTCGTTCGAGTTTATAAAAAAACTTAGTAATAATGGCAAAGTTGCAAAAATTGCCCGTTTTCGACAGTAATTAGAGCTTGTTTCGAGTCGAAAGATCAACGTGATACTAACGGAAGTTGTCTTTAATTATTATGCAAGGCAGAAACGACTTTATAACCGAGTTGATTAAAAAAAAACTATAGTACGAGACAAAAATTTGCGTTTTCGTAATTTTAAATAAAACACAAAGAAAACATTTAAATTTATCGACGAGGAGTTTAAATTACAATGTCATTAGAGAGATATAACAGATCCTTGCAAGTTTCAAACTGTAATAAAAATAAAATTAGCTCTGTTTTCACTTGGGATGATAGCTAATGAATGCTTGAACTAGATTTCACATTATAAAGTCGAAATAACTCTTAAAATTTTTATTGGAATCGGATAAATGCAATCTACTTCTATTGTTATAGATGCTTTTAATATTATTACGTCATGAATGAAGTGAAAATTATGATATAAAATCAGTAGCGGCATATAATTAATGTACAAACATAAACTCCAAAACTAATGTTATGACATAATATTTAATGATAATTACTTTTATCAGATTATCAGATAACAATGTTGACCCAGAATTGCATTATTTCACGTAATTTTTTCCAGTTATTTTATTTTTTTCCGGTTCTTCAGTCTCTAATCAAATTAGTTTCACTTCTGCAACTAATCAAACATTTTTCTTTTTGAATTTACCACCATTTTTAGGTCAAAATTAAGGTTATTTTATTTTTAGGAATTGGCAGTACTCGGCCGCTTTCTTCAAGTTCCGATCTTTTATTAATATTATTTGATTTTTTGTGCTAAACAAAACATATTTTCTTTCGAATTTCCCGCTTTTTTAAGTTAAGATGGCCGCGTTATATAGAGCGCCATCTATACTCTACAACTGATATTTTTAAAAAAGTTTCTCATTAAATTATTCAGCTTTATTTTTCAAACAACATAATTCATTACATAATCATAAATGACGCATAATGTCAAGTTATCTTTGTTTTTATCTTCAAAAAAGCATTTAATTTATAATTTGTTACATCAAAATACAAAGTACAAAGCAAAACAGCTCGAGGCGTAGCTGAAGACCACAATAAAACAAAACAAGAAATAACAAACATATTTTTTTAGGGTTGGGAATACTCCGCTGCTATGTTCATGTTAGTAAACGCCTTAGCCCTAGCCTTCATTTGTTACGCTTACATGCGTATGATAAACGAAATTATAGCAAGCGGTGTAGCTTGTCGATCAACCCGTCAGAGTCAAGAACGTGATAAAGTTGCCCAAAGATTTGGCATTATTGTTTTCACCGATTGTTTATGTTGGGTCCCTGTTATTGTGGTCAAGTTGGTAGCACTGTCAGGTATAATACAAAGTGGCTGTAAATGGTTGAGTCTGTTGACAATCCCTTTTTAGTAATTTTGACATTTAATAATCTTGCTTGAACATAACATGAATATTTGCAAGTGTTTAAACATTTTTTTAAACAGAAAAATCAAATGAACTAATGCAGGTTTGCCAACAGATTCAATCATTTAAAGACACTTCATACCACACTTAAAAACCGAAACATAAAAATCCCCTAAATGTCAACAGGTCATCCAATACCACAAGATTTATACGCCTGGCTGGCAATTTTCATTCTCCCGATTAATTCAGCCCTAAATCCGGTCCTGTATACGCTTACAACAACCGTATTTAAAAAACAGGTCCGTACTTGGTCAAAAAAATTGTAAAACTTACCTGATTTTTTTTCCTAGATGAGAAAAATTGTAAATTCGTGTGTTCGTAAAAGAAAAAGGGCTGAACAGCATTCGGCTTCTGAATCTGGATTTAGTTTAAGTTTCGGAGTTTTTCCAAAAGGGGGCAGCACAAGACGGATTTTGAGTTACAGGGTAGGTTTGAGGAAGAAATCTGGAAAAAGGAAAGTAATTTAGGATTTTAGGGAACACAAAGTAGTCTTACAACGAGTAAAAATAGCTGGAAGAGGACACCAACAGCTGTCTGATAATTGTAATAAACGTATTTTTCCTAAAAAATGAGGTCAAGTTTAACCTCTGGTGGAAAAAAAAAGTGAGGTTAGGTTTAAGTTTCAGGCACTAAATGTTATTAAGTTAGGTGTCACAAAATAAAATGGGGAAATACGTTTCAAATTTGTAAATAGTACAATAAATGTATTTTTTATATTTACAATAATTACATTTTAAGATATCACTGTGATCCTTAATGTTAGACAATTGTATTGATGTGCAAAAAAATAAATTATGCAATATTATCTGATAATCTTACTACTTCAGGTAATGCTTCAAGTTTTTCATACATTTTTGCACAATTCTGTAAATCCTCCTCATTTAATTCTTGTACTTTAACCGGAATATACTCAACACTGGCACTTAGTATTTTATAATCAAATTTCTCTAACCCTCCTACAACTTTATTTAAACTTGTAGCCCCACAAACGAATTCTAAACAGCCCTCAGGTAAGGCTTTAACATCCTCAGCTCCTGTCTCAATCGCATGATCTGTTGCCACTTCAACCAGTCCCTCCGACTCACCTTTCCCACTTACATCCGCAATAATAATCCCCTTTTCCTCAAACAAATGCATCCCACCCCCGTCACTATATCTGCCTTTGTGTTTTCTCAAAATCGACGAGATATTCTGTTTCAAACCGTGCAAATTATTCGTAAACACCTCACACAAAATTATACAACCTCCAGGGCCCCTAAAAACACCCCAAATCAAGGTAAATCAACAAAAAACACAAAAACTACTTCATTTCAATTAGGTGAGATTTGCTGTTGGATTTGTCTTGTTCACAGCTTTTCATCACACTTTGGATTGTAGCCACAGGCATGTTTGCACGTCGGGCTTGCTCAATTACGTTGGCAAGTTTAGAATTTTTTTTTACGTCAGTTGAACCACCCTCTAAATTACCAAAAGTGAGGTTATGTACAAATTAAAAAAGTAAGTTTATACCTTATTACCTTGAACTGCAACCTTCATTTGACGAGCAAGACGATGAAAAAGGGCAGAACGTTCAGCGTCTTTAGCCCCCTTAATGTGCCTGATATTTTGCCATTTTGAATGACCGGCAAAACGACACGGAGTGCAATAAATTGTCTCCAAAGCACCCGAAAGGCGCAAACATGCACTTGTCAAATTTTTAAACATTTTTATTACGTGATTTTTTGATAAAAAAGGGCACACGAAAACAGTGAAAAACTAACCTACAAATTTCGAAGCAATGACAGATGTCGGTAAGGTAGGTTTCTTGTCAGATAAAAACTGTTATTATTTATTTACGTAATTGAGGGTTATTAACTGATTTTAAGGATTGATAAATATTAATTGGTGCATAAATTGTGTGTTTATAAAGGTTATTTTGTGAAAGAACTAAGAAATTATGAAAAAAGTGCAGAAATGTAAGTCGGTAAAGTAGATTTCTTCTCAGGTAAGCTGTCATTTTATTTATGTTATTGAGGATAATTAGCTGGTTTTCGTATTTTTAATTATTAACTGATACTCAAATTGTGATTATTTGTTATGTTTGTTGAGTGGGAGAACGAAAAAATTGGTATAAACACGGTTTTTTATGTGAGAAAGTACAGTGTGATACAGAAGTAATGGACGTTAGTTCGGACACAAACCTTTTCTGTATTTGGTTTTTGGAGGTAAAAACTTGTATTACTTCAAATGCCTTTATTCAGGGGCATGTGACGAGTATGTTATTTTATTTCATAGTTACATATTATTAAAAATATGATAAAATTGTGTATAAACATATAATTTGTGCTTACAAAATTTCATAAAAGCGATTTGATGCCAAAAAACAAGCATAACAAATAATTTCAACAAACAATTAGGGAAATATTTGAAAAATTGTCTTTCATTTCCACCTTTTTTAAAAAGATGTATTCCTTATCGTAAATTTTGAGACGGATATTTCATTCGGGTCCTGGCGCCACATTCTAACCAAAAAACTAAACTTATTGCTAGACAAGAAATAAGGCTCCGTTACTTTTGACAAGGCAAGATATGCTCAAAAAATCTAATTAAGATATGTAAAAAAATAGGCGATCGCGGCGCCAATACAGTGTGGTGTTTTTCACCTGTCAAAAAGATGGCTCACGTGACATTTATTGTCCGTAGCGCCAGTCTGAAACTTTAAAATCTTCCCCGAATTTGTACATTTGGGAAAAATTCTTCTTAATTTAGCGAATTATTACATAATCTCACTTTTTTTACGACAGTCTATACGTAGAAGCTTCCTTCAATTACGTTAAAGCAAATGATGATAACGAAAAGAAACCGAAATGATGAAGCTATTTCTTGGGTTTCTTTGGACTGCCTTGTGGAGACTCCTAAAAGAAAAAAATAATTAATTTAACAATTTTTTTATTAGAATTTTTTTGTACCAAATCCAACTCATCTAGCGATTCTAATTTGGCAATTGGAGCCGTTTTATCTTCTTTACTTTCTTTTTCTTTACTAATTACCACATCTGTCCAAGACGGGTCTTGATATTTATCAAAATCAAAAGCTTTATTAAACGACGCAAACCTTAAAAAATCAAAAAAATATTATATTTTTCCTGATTCGCTTGATTAGGTACCTATGTAGTACTTGGGAATGCTGTTGACTTTTTGAAATCGGTTTTGGCTCACTAACCGATCTTTGAAACGTATACCTAACTCTACTAGAATCTAAATTAACATTTTCATATTCGGGCACTTCCTCTTTGCCCCCTTGTCCCTGCAGTAGCCCCAATATAGTTTTAACATCAGCAGCTAGAGTATGTTCTAGCGCTTGTACTCGTCGCGTTAAATGATCTAACTTCGTGTTGATGTGCTCTAATTGGCCTTTACTCACTACTAAATTATCCGAATGTGTTTCTAAAGTGGAATGTTGTGTGGGTTCGGGGGCGGCGGCGTCTCCATGGGGCGGACTAGGACTGTTTGTATAATAACTGGTACTGCTTGAAATTGCGACCGAACTGTGGGGTTGTTGTTGGGGCGCTTGTTGATGTTGAGATTCTTGGTATGTTCCCACTGAGGATTGACGACGGATAGTACGGATACGGTGGCTGGAAGGGGGCGTCGATTGGGCTGTAAAATCAAAAAGGGTTACAGATATCCAGGATGGAGGGAAACATGCAACATGCGGTATGAGGCGACTACATACATACATTTATAAAGAAGAATAGAAGTGCTAGAGCAAAATTGAAAGGGGTTTATACACTAAATGAATTTGGAGTGGGTGGAGGAAACAAAAGAGAGATACCGGATGCACTTGAAATACACACAAATACGAAAATTACTACCTTAACTCCAACTAGTTTTCTCAATTCTAGGATTTTCTAAGAAACAGATTTTTTAAGTTTTTTATTAAATCACAATTTTGCCATTTTGTTTTATTTCAAATTTGGCGCACTTTTTATATTAAAATGGCGGATTTGTGATTTATACGTCATCTACTGTCTAAAAAAATTACTAATATTTCATCTACTTGTACAAAATGAGATTTTGACACTTTTGAATCAATTTATACACTTAAAATTTTCAAAATACTTGCCCCTAAATTATTCCGTTTTGTTTTTCTGTAAAATATGTACAATAATTTGGGAAATCATTTAAAAACCACAAATTATTACTAATTATTTTATTTTAAAAGTCTTTTTTAATGTTTCCTGTTTTTTTTTGAGTATTTACACTTTACAGTAGGTTTTTCTTTTTTAAATATAAAATTTTAGACTCTTATTTTATTTTATTTTTTTTAAAACGGTATTGTTTGCATAAAAATTGTTTTAACAACATACTAATGATGGCACAAACTGTTAATTTTTAATAACAGTTACTGCTATTAGTGGTGTTTTAAAATAACATTTAATGAAGCCTAATTTGTAATGTATTCTGTTAAAAAGTAAAAACTAATCTCGTTCTACATAGTTATTTTAACAAATTTGGTTAATTTCTTAACAGAATTGCTGAAAATAAATTTTTAACCTCTCTGTTATTTTTAACAGAATTACATTTTAAAATAAGAGTTAAAGAAACATATTCTGTAACACATTCTGTTAAAAGGTAAAAATTAACCTCGTTTCGCATAGTTAATTTTAGCAAATTCCGTTAATTCTTTTAAGAGAATATCTAAAAATTAATTTTAAACTGCCAGTTATTTTTGACAGAATATTACAATTTTTTAATCGTATTTTAAACTAACAGGTAAAGAAGATTATTTTATAACGCCTTCTGTTAAAAGGTAAAAACTAATCGTCCTGCAGAATCAATTTTAGCAAATTCGGTTAATTTCTTAACAGAATTGCTGCAAATAAATTTGTAATCTCTTTATTATTTTTAACAAAATATTACAGAACTATACCGGGTGTAAACGAAATTAGGCTCACCCCATTTTTTAATAGTATTTTTTAAAATAGAAAAACGAAACTTAGGAAACTTATTATGTTAGAAAATCTCCATTAATTGAATAAAAAATAAACTTTTTATCACTTCCGGTTTTACCGGAAACGACCGTAACTTTGGATTTTTAAGTAGAACACTATACATATTTTTGTATTTTTGGAATCTACATTAAATTCTGAGTGTAATAGACTACTTTTTATAAGTTTTCGAAAAATAAATTTATTTTTTTTTGTAATTTTTGTTTTTTTATCTAGAAAGCTGTGATGGTTAAAAAATAGTTTTAAATAATGTAAGCAACCATTAAAAAATAAAAGCTGTATTATAAATGCTCTAGATTAGAAAATACAAGACTTTTAATTAAATGAAATTAGTTATTCCGGTTTAACTATTTTTTTTCAAATGGAACAATAGTGGCTCATCCGACTCTTTAAATTCATTTTTTTTTTGTGAATTTAAAGATACCAAAATTTAAAAAATCCATTTACCACTTTTTGTAATATTTACAAAAACAATTTAAAAAAAAATAGAAAATGTAACCAACGTAATGGTTTATTACGTCGTAACTCATTTATTGTGAAAAGAAATTTTATAATACACATTGGTGCTATTATTATTAGATTAATTAAATATGGAATTAAAAAAAGTTTTCGATGAAAATTTTATTGTTACAGCAAATGTTCGAAATGTCCTCCGTTTTCTTCCTGACATTTTTGAACGCGATTTATAGTTTCTGTGATAACGTTTTGCAATTGTTCAGCAGTAATTTGTGCAATACTGTGTCTCAATCTGGCTTCTAGATCTTGACGATCTTGAACAGGAATTCTGTATACTTCATTTTTAATATGACCCCACAAAAAAAATCTAGCGGGGTTAGGTCAGGAGATCTAGCGGGTCACCTAACAGGGCCATTAGTACCAATCCAACTATTTTCAAAATTGTGGTTCAGATATTTAACGACTAGTCATAATTGTGAGATGGTGCTCCATCTTGCTGATAATATAATCTTCCAAACACATTTACTGGTAAGTCGTCTATAAATTCTTCTATTTCGTTTTGGAGTAACTCTAAATATCTTTGTCCAGTCAGATGTCCATCAAAAATAATGGGTCCAATAAGTCGTTGTCCAACAATACCCATCCAAACATTAAAACCAAAACGCTCTTGAAAATTATTTTCTCTTAAAAGATGGGGATTTCTTTGAGCCCAGTAACATGTATTATTTCTGTTAAAAACGCCATTATTAGTGAAACGACTCTCATCAGTATAAAAGATGCAACTAGGAAACAATGGATCTTCACCCATTTGCTCCAAAAAAAAGTTACAGTAATTCAATCGTCTTTCATCATCGTTTTCATGGAGATGTTGGTGTAAACTGTATTTAAAAGAACGGTATCTATGTTTTTTCAAAATCTTCCATACTGACTGATGACTTATATCGCAGTCCGTGGCAATTTCTCGCAAAGATTTAGTTGGGTGCATATTTACCCACGCTAAAACAGCAATCTCTGTGTCTTCATCGACAATAAAATTTTCTTCAACGTAATCAGGCCCTTCTCTAAATTTGGTGACGTCTGTTGGGATACCGATTTCGATAAACCATTGCTGCTTGAACAGAATTTTTCCTACACTCTCCATAAACAAGCAGCATATCAACTCTTTCATTTTTTGAATACACTGGCATTTTGACAATATGTTTACACAGACAACAAAATGAAAAATACGGCCGTTAAGCTTAAACTGTTACTTTAGTCAAATTTTGACGTTAGTGCACAGCTTGCTTAAATTTTTTTTCAGTAAATATTTTCGGAGTTTTTCTCTAAATTGTTTTTGTAAATATTACAAAAAGTGGTGAATGGATTTTTTAAATTTTGGTATCTTTAAATTCACAAAAAAAAAATGAATTTAAAGAGTCGGATGAGCCACTATTGTTCCATTTGAAAAAAAAATAGTTAAACCGGAATAACTAATTTCATTTAATTAAAAGTCTTGTATTTTCTAATCTAGAGCATTTATAATACAGCTTTTATTTTTTAATGGTTGCTTACATTATTCAAAACTATTTTTTAACCATCACAGCTTTCTAGATAAAAAAAACAAAAATTACAAAAAAAAATAAATTTATTTTTCGAAAAGTTATAAAAAGTAGTCTATTACACTCAGAATTTAATGTAGATTCCAAAAATACAAAAATATGTATAGTGTTCTATTTAAAAATCCAAAGTTACGGTCGTTTCCGGTAAAACCGGAAGTGATAAAAAGTTTATTTTTTATTCAATTAATGGAGATTTTCTAACATAATAGGTTTCCTAAGTTTCGTTTTTCTATTTTAAAAAATACTATTAAAAAATGGGGTGAGCCTAATTTCGTTTACACCCGGTATATATTAAAATAACAGTTAAAGAAGTCAATTGTGTAAGGCATTCTGTTAAAAGGGTAAAAACTAACTTCATCCTTTGTAGTTAATTTTAGCAAATTCCGTTATTTTTTTAGCAGAATTGTTAAAAATTAATTTTTATTGTGCTTGTTATTTTTAACAGAATGTTACAGAATAGGCCTCAACTTGAAATAATAGTTTTTAAAATAACAGTTTAGACTAAAAATATAAAAATAACTGTTTTTAAGCGAAGTAACATTCTGTTACTGTTATTTACAAATACCAGATAAAAAATAAAAAAGTGACTGCGGCGCCGCCGTTAGACCGTAGCGAAAAAAAAACGGAAATGTAAGCAAATATTTGTTTTTTTGTAAGTAGTTTTTTGTGGCGAAGTGTTTAGCGTTTATAAACCCAGTTAGTCCTTAGACAAGCCTACAAAGTCACTTGACTTTCATTTTTTAAAGTTTTAATTTTCTGAAGTTGAACAGAAATAGCTGTTGTTGTCATAATTAATAAACTGCAAACTGTTCCACGCTTGCAGCTTTTTTAATAAATCTCATCAATATTTTTACTGAAAATTAATTCATTTTAATTAACTTTAATTCTGTTTGTTCTTTGCATTATACAATAGTACAACAGTACAAAACCGTATCCAGTTTGTAACCTTCACTGTGACATCACAAAGGTTGCCAAAGTTGTAAAACAAAGAACGTAAAAATTTCTTCTTAAAAAGTTTCAAAACCAATAAAAAAATACTGTTATATAAAAGATTAAATTCTTATTGTTTATTTTTTTAACAGAAAAAATGAAAATTTGTGCAACACTGGCTTTATTTTATTTCAAAATACTGCGTTAACGGTTCAAAATCTACAAAAATGTTACAAGAAAAAGTTGCGAAGAATTAAAATTTGTATTATATAGTCTAGCAGACTATCTTTTATCTCCAACAGTTAAGGCCTTAGAGTCGCTTAAAGATAAGAATTAAAATCAAACAACCCTTTTCATATTGAAATTTTAAAATAAGTTCAAAAAGTACATATTATTAAACAAAAACGACTTTAATAAAAATTATTCTTACTGCAGGTTTTAACTTCAAAATGATCGAAATGATACTCCTGCTTATTTTTCCTAAAATGAATGAAATCTATCCTTCATTTTAAGTTTTTAGGTTATCCCTTGATAATGAGCTAAAACTCGAAAACATTCGGGATTAAATTATTGAAATTTTTGCAGAATTATCATTTCAATCATTTTGAAAAACGACTTTCTCCCTAGTTTTAAATCTTTTAAACACCGTGCAAATTACTTAAATATCACTTCTGAATTCAATTCACCGCATTTGTATAAAAGCACCAAAGCAAGGTATTGAAGATAATTCTAAATTCAAAGCTTTTCAATGATTTCAAAGCTTGTAAATCTTTCGCAAACCTAACAAAAGTGTCGTATTTCAATTACACCCAGTATAAAATAGTGTAACATCGTGTTTTGTTTTTTTTTTTAATACAAATATCTTACCTATGAGCGGCTGATGCGTTTTGTGTAACCTTAGATCGGGTATACTTCTTTTGAGCTGTGATAGCATGCCTAAACACGGTCAATATGCAAAAATTAATTTTATTACTGACACAGTTCAGTCGAAAAAAATATTGTATACAACACATTTGTTAACTGTGTCATTAATAAAACAGACAAGACCAAATTAAAATTAAGAGGTTCGTTCCAAAATAACGAGCAAAGGGGGGGAGAGCACATCAAAAACTGTCAAAATTAATTGATTTAATTAATTATATTTTTGTGAAATTCTCGAAATGAAATTTGTAATTACCTGTAATTGAATTCAAAGTGGACGATCTCTTTTTCTCTTCACCGAAATCTAAATTAACAGGTGTTACGTCCTGTCCTGCTTTTTCTGTTGAAAATTCCAAAATACCATGTCCTGGAATTTTGAATTTTTATTCTAGAAAGTGTCTCTTTCTAGAGATTTTTACCTGATTCGGATTCGTCACTATACTGAGAGTCCTGTCGTCCCGTCATTGAATTACCCCGACTTGACATACCATTAGAGTTAACCCCACGGAAATACCGGCTTTCCTTTGTGTGGCTTTTAGGGTAGTAGAAACGTCGAGGGATGACCCCACCTTGTTCTTCCTGAATTTATTTCTACAGATTTTCATACAAATCTCAAAAATCTACTTACGTCTCTTAAATTAAACGTAATTTCTAAATTATTCATAAACTGGTTATAAAATTCTGGATACAGTTCTAGCACATCTAAGAGATCATCTCTATGAATTTTATGTAAATCACAGTACGTCAAAGCCCTAACATTACAGCTTGATTTTCCCAATGTGGGATGTAAACAAGGGTTTTCCCCGAATATATCGTATTTACCTAAAAAAAAAAATCGAAAATTATTTCCGGAAAATAGATTTTGTATTTGTTATTATTTACGGAATTGGAAATAATGCAACAAAAGAGCCGCAAGGTGTAAGCTTATTAGTTGTTTTCAAATCAATATTTAACTATATACTGAAGCATGAATTTCAATATTTGCCTGTAATCTAATACGTGAGCTTGTTGCGGTTTAAATCTAGATCTAGCAGAGCCGGAAGCGATACCAATTAACTCTCAACAACGCCTGAAAGGTTGTTAAGTTGTTAGGAATCAAGTTCCGTTTCAATCAGGATTTCATACATCTTAGATGTAACAAATTTATATGGAGATGTGCTGTCTGTTTTTTTTTTTTTTTGATATTTTATTTATGCACTACAAATTAACTTTCAACAACGCCTCAAAGGCTAATAAGTTCTTACAAATCAGGTTTTACGTTAATTAAGTTTTAGATATAACAGACTTAGATCAATTTGGAATGTTACAATATTTTCCAAAAAAAAAAAATACAATTATAACTTCAAAATATGCCCAAAAAGGCTATTAAGCTGTTTAAAATGAGCTTTTGTTTTAATTAAATTTTAGTTGTAATAAATTTATAGAGATCTGCGACGTCACAATATTTTCAAAAAAAAATATTTTTTAATATTTTATTATAACATTACGAATTAACCTTCAAAAATACCTAAAAGGCTATCTAGTTGTGTAAAATCAAGTTCTGTTTTAATTCAATTTTGGATGAAAGAAATCTATATTTGTAATACCATAGCTTTTTTAAAAATAATTTTTTTTAAATATTTTATTTTAACGCTAAAAATTAACTTTCAAAAACGCCTGAAAAGCTGTTAAATTATTTGAAATCAGCTTTCGTATTAACTGAATTTTAGTTAGAACATAACAAATTTAAATAGATCTGCGATATCACAATATTTAAAAAAAAGAATTTTATTTTATTATGGCGCTACGAATTAACCTTCAAAACCGCGTTAAAGGCTATCAAATTGTGTAAAATCAACTTTTATTTTAATTTAATTTTAGATATAAGAAATTTATATCGATCTGTAATGCCACAGCTTCTTTAAAAAAAATTGTTTTTTAAGATTTTATATTAGCGCTTCAAAATACTTTCAAAAATGCCTGAAAAACTGTTAAATTGTTTCAAATTAGCTTTTGTATTAACTAAATTTTAGTTATAATATATTTATAACAAATCAAAATTTTTATTATTATATTATAGCGCTACGAATTAACCTTCAAAAACGCCTTAAAGGGTGTCAAATTGTGTAAAATCAAGTTTTGTTTTAATTTAATTTTGAATATAAGAAATTATATCTTCTTAAAAAAATCACAGCTTCTTTAAAAAATTTTGTTTTTTAATATTTTTAATATTAGCGCTTTAAATTAACTCTCAAAAATGCCTGAATAACTGTTAAATTGTTTTAAAATAGCCTTTGTATTAACTAAATTTTAGTCATAACAAATTTAAATGGATCTGCGATGTCACACTAGTTTCAAAAAAAAATCAAAATTTTTAATATTATATTACAGTGGTACGAATTAACCTTCAAAAACGCCTTAAAGGCTATCAAGTTGTGTAAAATCAAGTTCTGTTTTAATTCAATTTTGGATGAAAGAAATCTATATTTGTAATGCCACAGCTTTTTTAAAAAATATTGTTTCTTAATATTTTATTTTAACGGTAAAAATTAACTTTCAAAAACGACAGAAAAGCTGTTAAATTATTTGAAATTAGCTTTCGTATTAACTGAATTTTAGTTACAACATAACAAATTTAAATAAATCTGCGTTATCACAATATTTAAAAAAAGAATTTTATTTTATTAAAAAAAAAGAATTTTATTTTATTATAGCGCTACGAATTAACCTTCAAAAACGCGTTAAAGGCTATCAAATTGTGTAAAATTAAGTTTTGTTTTAATTTAATTTTGTATATAAGAAATTTATATCGATCTGTGATGTCACAGCATCTTTAAAAAAATTTGTTTTTTAAGATTTTAATTTAGCTTTACGAATTAACTTTCAAAAATATTTGAAAAGCTGTTAAGTTGTTTGAATTTTGACATTAATTTTTGGTTTAATTAAATATTAGATGTAACAGTTTTGTTAATCTGAGATGACTCAATATTTTCCAAAAAAATTCTTTCACATTTTATTATAGCGCCAGGAGTTAACTTTTAAAAACGCCTGAAAGGTTGTTTGAAATTAACCTTTGTTTTAACCATATTTTCGACGTATAGGAATTATGTAGATCTCTTATATTTAAAAAAAATATTTTATTTTATCGCTACAAATTAACTTTCAAAAACGCCTGAAAGGCTATTAAGCTGTCTGAAATTAACCTTTGTTTTAAATAAATTTTAGATATATATGAATCGTTGATGATTCAATATTTAAAAAAAAACGTTAATATTTTATATTAGCGCTACAAATTAACTTTCAAAAAAGCCTGAAGGGCTGCTAAGTTTTTTTTTATATCAAGTTTTGCTTTAATTAAATTTCAGATGGAATTAACTTATATGCAATGCCAAAATATTGTTCAAACAAAATTTTAATTTATTATTATTTCAGGAATACAGTAACTGTGGAAACAATTTTTTTATTTCATCTCTGTTTTGATTAATTCCTCGAAAAGCAAAACCTAAATTCAAAATATCTTCCAATTAACCTAATGCAGTTTGCAATTTAAACAAACACAGGCGTTAATTAAATTATTTATGTAACGTAAAACCCGCCACATTAAATACCACAAAATCGATTTCACTCCTTTGTTTCATTTTTTCCCAAAACCTAGTAAAAAAAATCACTCACCTAAAATAGCCATCACAATATCATCCCTCAGAATCTCAATCGACCCTCTCGATATAAAATACAGTGAGGTGAGTACATCCCCGCGATGCACCAGCGTATCCCCAGGTGGTGCATGCGTCGTTTTAAACTTTAAGGTGAAGGCTCGAAGACATCCCGGACTTGCCCCATCAAAAACGCTGCAATTTTGTAAAAGGTTCCTGTTTAAATGAAGACAAATGTCCGCCTGCAGACATTCGGGAAAACCCTTAAGCACCGAATTCATATCGATGCCATTGGTGAACGTCCACGCGTGCTGGAAATACTCCTCTAGACGCTGACGAAGAGGATTAGGAATCTGATGGAAGCGGATAAATTCACGGACGCGTAACATCTGGGTATGATAACGTGCCGTGCCTGAGTATAAACGCTGGATTATCGCCGAAACGTTGCCAAAGATGCTAGCATACATCAGAGCTGAAAAGGATTTAAGGATGACATGCGGAAAATTATTTCAATACAAGACAAGGTCAAGTTCAATTGTTTTTCTTATTTAGATTTAGTTTGTCAAGAGTTTTATTTAGATAAAAATAACTTTTGTTCAGATAGATGTAACAAGGAAATTTCGTGGAATTCTATATCAAGATTTTTTTTCACAGAAATTTCATTCGGGATGATTCAACAAGGATTCGTCGTTATTATTTTTCTTCAATTATTTGTAAGGAATCTGTTTTCTACTAGTTTTGATTAAGAAAAATTAATTAATTTGAAGGTTTCATTTTATTAAATTTTGATGCGACCAATCTTTATGGCACAGCTATGTAGCTCAATTTTCCTTTTTTTTAATTTTTATATTTGTACTTTAATTAATACTTACATCCTGCCAACATAACACAAATTGTAAAAATTTTTTCGGCATCTGTATTAGGTGCAACGTTGCCAAATCCAACCGATGTCAATGATGTAAAAGTAAAGTAGAGTGCTGTTACATATCGACTTTTAATACTAGGTCCTCCTGTATTATTAGGACCATAAAATTGATGAGTATCATTGGCTAGAATTTCCAACCAACCAATTTTCGAATGATTTTCTGCATTACCAATAGCGTACCTAAATAAAAATTCTTTGATTTTAGGAGTACAAATTTTTTTTTTATTTTACCATATGCAAGCCAACCAATGAGCAATCAATGCAAAAGTTGCCATAAGTAAAAGTAAAACAGCAGCTCCATATTCAGAATATCTGTCGATTTTTCTCGCGACACGAACTAATCGTAAAAGGCGTGCAGTCTTTAATAATCCAATCAGAGTAGTCGTCTGGAAGAAGGATTTTAGTTAGATTTTCGATTAAAATTCTTGAAAATCAAGCAACTAAATTACTGAAAAAGAATTTCAAAAAATTCATTTCCAGTTTATGGGTGTTTCATGTAAGCAAAACAAACCGCAGATATTTCTCCTCCTGAAAAAAAATTTTCATGCGACATGCTGAAGTGTCAAAAGGGGAAAAAAATTCGTGTAAGCTGAAAAGTTCCAATAGAAATTTTTGCGCAAAAATTTTTATTGGAAAAAAAAGCACCAAACTACGTTAACTACCTCGTCTTTATCCAAGCCCAACTATAGAAAAGAATTTCAGTTTAAAAAATTAGTCAATAAAAAAAGTGAACTAGTGTTACGATTAAAAAATTTCTAAAAAAAAAACTTTTTAATCGCTGTTTTTTCCAAAATTGTGTCTAGAAACAACGACATTCCTTTCATCAAAAATGCAACATTTAGAACATTTAGGGGAGTTTCTTGTTTTATTTAAAGACTTACTTCATCTGTATCACTTCCGAAAAACAACAAATCGAAAGGCACCGCAGCTACCAAATCTATGAAAAACCACCCTTTTAAGTAATGAACGGCGATTCGGACAGGATCTGAGACAATCTCGTCGTTACCACTGATGTATGTTGTTCTAAAGTTGATGAGAATGTCGATAATAAAAGTAACATCGACTAGAACAAAAACAAAAGGTGAGAATTCTACTTCCTAATCGGATTACAATGTTGTTTGAGGCAACAAAACTTTAATTAATTCCACCAAAGAAATATTAATTAAATAACACCACAATTTTCTCTTATTAAATATTTACGAGAAATGAAAAGACGCCAATATCGATTTTAGTTTGTTAAGTTGGCTATTGTGGGTCTATTTCGGAGTATCTTGACATCCTTTATGATTGAGGAATTAAAAATGACTTCGATTTGACAGATGAAATGGTATTTCACGTCGCAAGGGTCTCAAATGAAACTTTATGCTTGTGTTCTACTTCTAATTAAATCTAAAAAACAAAACTAAAATCGACATTTTTCCCAAAAATTTTAAGAACTGTCGGCTTTTAAATTATTATTTTACATTATTATTTACATTTGCATTTGGCAATTTACTTTTTCTAATACGAAATCAATTTGAAACAAGACGCACAGCTGAATGTTTTAATAATTTGTATAGAACTTTTTGGCTAATTTTCACCGATTAAAATTTTACTAATTAAAAACTTACCTATCAAATCTATAATAACAATAGGATCCTCTCCATACTTTTTATTTTTCCTGTTATTATCCGGTTCGTTAAGTAAAAAAGCGGCAACATAAGGCGTAAATATCGCAGTGTACATAACCAATATCAGTATAATCCAATCCCAGGCAGCTTTAAACGGTGAATAATGCAAAATCGTCCAATTATGTATTTTCGGATTTTGTAATTTATACTCAGGTAAAACATCAGCACCTAATGATAACACCTGTAACAGAAAAACACTGTATTAACTTCGCGATATTTAAGCTAGTAGATTACTGCAAGAATAACACGTGACGAACGTCGCCTCGAATCGGAAAATTTACTGAAAATATGCGGCATTTCTCGACAAAGATTTTTTCACGACTGAATTATTTATAATTTTTATGGTTTTGGTTATTTTTAAATTTTATTAGAAGGAAAAGCGCCTACCAGAGCACATTTGTTTACTTTTTCCATCGACATTGAAACACTGCGTTTTATTGATTCACAAGTTTCGAGATTATTTTAAGGCATTATTTTGTTCTTTGGAGAAATTGGAATTCGGGAAAGCTAAATTTAAACCGGTCGTGGTTGTTTTACCGAAAAACTTTGCTACCCCCACTCTTAATTAGAGATCAAAGTGATTGAACCTGGACTAATTAAAAAAAAAATCAATTTGAATGAAGTAAACGAAAGTGAGGAGAGAAATGTTTAGATTTTAAATGAAACACGAATTAGATAAATATGTAAAATGGGTTGTGTTAACACAAGTGTTATTTGAGAAATGCGATTATCTTGTTTGTGAGTTTTAGAGCTGCTGTTTTGTTTGAAATAAAGGAGAAAAGATAGGGAGTGAAAATTTTAGGGTCAAATTTTTTTCTACTTAAGGACAAGCTCTACACAAATTTTGTTGTTTCAGAAAGGGCTACTTGAGCAAATTGTATTATGATTGCAAATTTGTTTCAATATTTGAAAAATATTGAGGGTTCTAGCAACTGAGAGATTGAATCCGGGTCAAAACAGCTCTTGAAGCGACCCAAAAAGAGCAGGTATAGAATTTGGAGTATAAATGGAGATCAAACCTACATTTAAATGTAAAACAAACCCAAGAAATTCGGGTTGGTTTTATTACTTTATTAACTAAACATCTTATCTCAGGTTGTGTTATCCTAATCTTCTGTGTCTCGGATCACTACTCCAGGTTTGCCACATTTTCTGCATAACTAAAAAAGGTTCTTACCGATTTATATGTGAAAATTGAGAAATTAAAAATGGTGGATTCAATGTAGCAGATCATAAAGAACAATTTATCTTGATGTTCTAGAAGAATTTTTACAAATATTAATAATATTGAACAAAATAACATGACACTGTATATTTAGATTTTAAAAGAGCTTGAAAAACGGCGTTCGAAACAAAGAGAATTTGAGAGACGACAATTAAACGAAAAAAAAAAGAATTTGTGAAACGACGATTAGTAGAAAAATTAGAGCTAAATAAGGTTCTTGAAAAACAAAATATTATTTTAAAAGAACTTGAAAAACAACGACTGGAAAGAAAAGAAGAACGACGAGTGATGTAATAGTTTTTTTTTATGTACATAGTGGGGTATATTAAATCCGCGATTTGGATTTTATAATTTTTAATTCAAAATTGTTATCAGTGATTATTTTATTTATTCAATTTTGTTTAAAACATATTATTTATGTTGTCCGTAATATTGTCCAAAACATTGATTCTTTTTACTTTTTATACGTGGTTATATTAGGTCCGCCATTTTTAATATTTTAATTTTCATATAAAAATTGTAATAAGTGACCCCAAAAATTCTAAATTAAAAAATTTTCCTACAACACCTATTTAAATGCTTAAATGACTGATTTAACATCTTTACAGCTTCAAAACTAGATCTTTCACTGTTTATTTACACTCCCACTGTTTGCTATTTCACGACTCTACCGCATCAACACTCAACCTCCTCAACTTACATTTCCAATATTCTTCTTAACCTGATTATTCTGCGTTGGACTGAGTAAATTCTGATACTCTTTTTTAATTGGTAATCCATTACAGGATTCCAATTTAACAACACTCTTCCTTGACTCCTTAAATCCCGTTCCTTTAATCCTTACACTCGACCATTTCGCCGGCAAACTTATCAGATTTGAAACTGATCGATTTCGTCCAATTTCGTATTTAAATGAACCGCCCGATTGAAGATTTTTAACATTGCTACTAGTACTAGCTTTACGTGTTTCGGCACTTTTCCGACGACAATCATCAATTTTACGAGATGTATCCGGACTTGAACTCGTCGATGTTATGATCAACGGGATCTCCGTTGGTTGTAAGAGGCGGTGATCAGTCATTGTGTTACATTTTTTGAAGCAATCTGGGGAGAAATGGGGGATTAAAGGGGGGAATTGATGTGCATTTGAATCGATTTTATCTATTATTTATGGCGGTATTTAGGTTACTTCGATCGGTTTATTCAGAAATTGTGATTATATCGGAGGTTTAATGTTCTCTGTACTCAGTTCGAACAATGAAAGAAATAGAAAAAGAACATAAAATTAAAATTGGCCAGCTTGCTCATTATAGTCGAGCGTAAGCTAGTATAAAAAATATTGTATATAACTCGTGTTCCAAAATAAATGGAATTCACTTTTTTTCTTAAAAAATATATTTCTGTAATTTTACGAAAAAAATCCAAAAACACTCATTACTATCCTAAATTTTTTTGGTTTTCGGCTTCGCTTCGTGTACTAAAAATAGTAAATAGACTTAAGGAAACACAGAGATTATTACGACCAAATTATCTATGATTATTCAGGGCGTTAATAGTATATTATTGAGTCAAGTTTCTAGAAGAATTCGAGAAACGACTATTTGTAGTAAAGAAAAAAGAGAAAAAAAGTCAAAAACAAGTTGAAAGATGTCGACTAGACTAAAAAGAAGATCCGTGAATGATACCACAAGAGAAAAAAAAAAGATTTTAGAAGAACTTAATACACAACGATTGGGAAAAAAAGATGAGCTAAGGAAGATTTTAGAAGAACAAATGGACGATTCTGCAAAGGCTTAAAAACGACGAGCTAAAAAAATTCTAGAAGAACTAAATAAAGATGATTTTAAAGGAGCTTGAAAAACGATTACTAAAAGACAAGAAATAGCAATAAAGCTCTAACAAATAAAACAAGTTTTTAGAAAAGTTTGAAACTAACGATCAGAAGAGAAGAACAAGCTAAAGCAGATTCCAGAAAAACAAAAGAATGATTCTGCAAAGGAAACAAAGAAAAATTCTAGAAAAACAAAAGACGATTTTAATGGAATTTTAAAACGATTGGAAAGAAAATGAGATAAAAAAATCAGTCCGGATGAAAAAGAAGAACTGAAGAAGTTTTCAGAATAGTTTGAAAATTGACTATTAGAAGTGAAAGACGAGCTAAAGCAGATCTTAGAAGAACAAAAAGACGATTTTGCAAGAGCTGAAAAACGGCAAATAATGAAAAATTGTAAAAGAACTAAAAACTATTTTAAAGGAACTTGAAAAACGACCACTAGAAGTACTAGAGTTTAGAAAAGAAATGGCAATAATGATTTAAAAATAAAAGAAGTTTTTAGAAAAGTTTGGAAATAACGATTAGAAGAGAAGGGCGAGCTAAAGCAGATTTCGCAAGAACAAAAGAATGATTCTGGAAAGGAAACAAAGAAAAATTTTAGAAGAACCAAAAACGATTTTAAAGAAATTTGAAAAACGATTGGAAAGGAAAGGAGATAAGAAAAATCAGTCTAGACAAAATAGAAGAACTAAAGAAAATTTAGAAAGAACAAAAGGACGATTCTGCAAGAGTTCAAAAACCACAAATAAAGAAAAATTATGGAAGAACTAAAAAGGATTCTGCAAGAACTTAAAAAACTACGAACAAAGAAGCATTTTAGAAGAACTAAAGTCAATTCTAAGGAACTTGAAAAATGACTGATGTAAACAATAGCAATTTAAAGAAATAAAAGAAGTTATCAGAAGAGTGTGGACAATGACGATTAAAGAGGATTTTAGAAAAGCCCGAAAGTTCTAAAAAAATTAAATAAGTTTTTAGAAGAGTTTAAAAAATAACGAATTAAAGTGAAAGACGATCTAAGGCAGATTTTACAAAAACAAAAAAACGATTCTGCAAAATCTTAAAAAACGACGAGCAGGAAGAATTTTAGAAGAATTAAAGACGATTCTAAAAAGCGTAAAAACGACCACTGGAAGAAAAAAATAGCATTAAAGTTTTACAAAAATTAAAAAAGGTTTTTAGAAGAATTTGGAAAATGACAATTAGAAATGAAAGACGAGCTAAGGGAGATTCTACAATAACAAAAAAAAAAACGATTTTGCAAGAGCTTAAAACAACGAGCAAAGAAACGACTACTGAAAGAGAAGAAATAGCATAAAATATTTTTTTTTAGTTTTGAAAATAACTACATATTAGAATGGAAAGAGCTAAAGCAAATTTTAGAAGAACAAAAAGACGATTATACAAGAGATTAGAAACGACAAACAAAGAAGAATTTTAGAAGAACCAAAGACTATTCTAAAGGGGTTTAAAAAAATTAAAGAAATTTTTAGAAAAGTTTGGGAAATAACGATTAGAAGAAAAAGACGAGGTAAAGCAGATTTTAGAACAAACAGAAGATTCTACAAAAGTTTAAAAAACGACGAGCAAAGAAGAATTCTAGAAGAACTAAAGACAATTGTAAAAGAGCTTGAAAAAACGACCACTGAAAGAGAAACAACAGCAATAAAGTTCCAAAAAAATAAAAGAAGCTTTTAGAAGAGGAAATAAATTTAGAAAATGACGATTAAAAGGAAAAGACAAGAATTCTAGAAGAACAAAAGGACGATTCTGCTGGAGCTTAAAACACAACAAGCAAAGAAAATTCTAGAGAAAATTTCTAGAACTAAAGACGATTCTAAAAGAACTTGATAAGCGATCATTAGAAAAATAGAAACAGCAATTGTTCTCTAAAAAAATAAAAGAGGTTTTTAGAAGAGTTCGAAAAATGACGATTTGAGAAGGCCAAGCTAAGGCGGTTTCTAGAAGAGCAAAAGACGAAACAAAGGAAATTTCTACAAGTACCAGAGACGATTCAAAATGAGCTTGATAAACGATCATTGAAAGAGAAAAAATAGCGATAAAGTTAAAAAAATAAAATAAAAGAAGTTTATGAAGAGGTTTAAAAATAACGATTAGGAGGGAAACGCGCTACTGTAGATTCTAGAAAAACAAAAGGACAATTCTGCTAGCTTATAAACGACGAACAAAAAAAATCTAGAAGAACTAAAGGCGATTCTAAAGGAACTTGAAAAACAACCAATGGAAAAGAAAAAATAACTTAAAAGTTTTCAGAACTTTATTGCTATTTTTCCTCTTCAGCAGATTCTAGGAGAACAAAAAAAAGAGTTAAAAAAACAACAAACAAAAAAGAACTCTAGAAGAATTAAAAACGATTTTAAAGAAGCTTAAAAATCGACCATTGGAAGAGAAAAAATAGTAATAAACTTCTAGAAAAATAAAGAAAGATTTTAGAGGAGTTTGGAAAGTGACGATTAGAAGAGAGAGACAAGCTGAAGTAGATTCCCAAACGACGATTCTGCAAGAGCTTCAAAGAAGAATTCTAGAAGAACTAAAGATGATACTAAAAGGACTTGGAAAAACGACCATTGGAAGAAAAAAATAGCAATAAAGTTCTAAAATAATAAAAGAAGTTTTTAGAAGAGTTTGGAAAATAACGCTTAGTAGTGAAGGATGAGCTAAGGCAGATTCCAAAATAACAAAAAAAAAAATTCTGCAAGAGTTTAAAAAACAACGAGCAAGGAAAAATTCTAGAAGAACTAAAAAAGATTTTAAAGAAGCATGAAAAACGATCACTGGTAGAGCAAAAATAACAACAAAAGTTCTAAAAAAATTAAATAAGAACAAAAATAAAATGTTATAAAGAGTAGTTTACACTCTAGGGACATTCTAAATTTTTTCTATTTATTTTCAGTACAATTTATCGCCTCTTGGGATAGTTTGTAATCAATACTTCCTGAAAACTCAATTTTTAATCGTCTCCAACTTGAATAAAAATTCAGTCGCGTGTTATTCCCTCATACGTTAGTCTCCCTTGAAAGAACTACCCTTTTATTTGCCTATTTTTTCCAAGCAATTAAAATGCAAAAAATGGTAGTCTTTCAAAGTTAAAATCAATAAGACAGTTTCTTGTTTTATTTGTCGATTAGATTACACTAAACTAATCGTGTTTAGTAACTCACTTGTCACTTGATATAAAATCAATCGAATTTAATTACAAAATTTCCTGAAAAATTAATTGATCGCTTTTGAAGTAAATTTCTCAAAGAGCTTATTAGCTATATTAGACGATTTATGTTTACCTTAATATGTATAGAGAAGCTTCAAATAGTTAGAAACAGTAATAGTTACTAAATTACCATTTACTATTCACAGGTAATAGGATTTACATACATAAAAAACAAATGTAAAACAAATGAAAATACAAAATTGTAATTAAGTATGTTTGAATATTTATAATTGCTTTGTTAATTCCTAGATTAGATGGGAAATGAAAAACATTTTTTATTTAACAATTAAATTAGAAATAAATAAAAAAGAGACAATAATTAGGAACTTAATCAAAATCTAAATTTTGATTCCAAACAAAATTTTCCTTTTTGTTTTCTAATTAAAATGTCTAAGACTAATTATAACTAAAAGCCATTTTGGACCCAGTCGTAATTATAACTTAACTACCCTGAGACACAATATTTAAAAAAATAATTACAAACACTCTCCCTTTATTTATGCCCCTAAAAAGTTTGCTCCAACTCGTCATCAAAAAAAAAAGTTTAATTACTCCACATATTCCCCTTTTACAAGTCATAAATTTTTATATGATTTTTTGGCGCCAAACCTAAATACCACCATTTCCACCCCCAAATTCTTACAACCTCCCCCAAAACCTTCACACTTCTTTATACACTGATGGGTCCTTAGCCCGTCAAATCCGTCGCGATTTGGGATGATCCGACCATCGCCAAATGTAATTAGATTTCAAAACGAAAAGTCTAGATCATATCGTGCACGATTTCATTCATAATTTTAGCAATAATTCGAGTCGGAACAACGTATTGACGCTGTCTTTGAACGGTTTTGTCTGATACTAAATCGGTCAGAGGAGAAGCTTATTCTGGACCGGAGTGCGCAGGGATGCAACAGGGGGCGAACTCGAAGGCGGCGCAGTTGGAGGGAGAAAACGACACAAAAAAAAATGTTTTACAGAGTTTTGGATTTTCGAAAATTACTATTTTCATACCAAACTTGACCTGACTGTCTTAAACTGGTCTAAAACTAAGCATCAAAGAGAAAATTCCACGTAGAAGACAACAAAGCAACTATTCCAAGTTCTGAAACTAAACAAAAGTTTTGAGATAATATTCAAGAAATGACAATGGCACAACAAAAAACAAACTTGAAAAAAATAAACACAAAATTTAAATTTACTATTTATTATGGAAATATGTTAATTTAATTCAAATCAAATTATTTACGCAAATTTCGACTCGAATTTGCAACGAAAACTAAACCTTCAGATGCTTCTTGACCTGAAAAACGAGGGTTGAAAAACAGTCAAATTCCAATTCGGCGCTTGGCGCCATCTGTTACCTACTTGACGCATCTCGCAGCCTTAAAGACATTTTTGAGACAATTTTGTTCAAAAATTTTTATTTATTTTGTGTTTCCGTATGCGACAATTGTCTCAAAACGTTTTCCTTTTGTTGTGAGTTCGTCGACATGCGCTTTATAACCGGCGTCCCTCGTTTATTGATTCACCCTTTATGCCAACTGCCTTTTTATGTTTGTATCAATTCATTCTGAATATATTATTACAGTTTTCTTTACAATCGACAGCTTCAATTTCAATTGAATTTGTCAATTAGGGATTACAATACAATTACTTGTGGGAAAATGGACGCCAGACACGTGCGAGACGCGTGCCCTTGGCGACGAGAGGAAGGAAGGAAATAGGCGATAATGCAAGATTGGATAATTTTGCAATAAAAATTGGAGTTGCGGGCGATTCCTGGATTATTTATTATTATAAAGAAGACTATTTTTTATATACAATGGTAATAAAATTTTTGATAAAAGGAATCACAAGCCGCAGGCGAAAGTTTCTAAATTGTGTTTCAGTTGTTGTCAATTTTATAGCTTACAGCTGTCTAAAACAATCATCGCCTACCTAATTTAAATTTTTATTTTTCGCTTTCAGGCTATATACAATGCGAATATTCATGCATATTTTAGGAAGCCGCAGGCTACTAGTTAAATTTGTAGTTTTTCAAAATCCTGCTTTACTGTTTTCTATGACTATGGCCGTGACGAATATTTCTCAGAATTACACGCTATAATGTGATTGATTTATAATTCTGGAAGTGTTCGGCATCTCTCCCGACTAATTTGTAACGATTCTAATATTTAGAGGTGGCCTTATCGCGGTTTTCTAACTCTTTCAAAAGTTATTTGAGGTCAAAGTTGAAATTAAAGTAATTATCGTTTTGTTTTAAATTTTTTTAGCAAAACTATCAGACTTATCTCATTTTCTTTATATTTGATTTATTACGTATATTATATTATTTTATTTATTTATATTTGACAAAAGTTATTTGCGTTGTTTTTATATTAAAAGAATTTTTTTTTGTAAATATGTGTATACATTATTGTAAATAAAATTTTGTAATATGCTCCATATTTACTGCCCGTAAATTGTTTAAATTTTTACTGAAATACACAACGAAACATTGCTCTTGTGTTCCCAATGCGGATATTTATGCAAATAAAATTACAATGATCGAAATAACCTAATTCGTTGCTACGCAAATTGTTATTTAATTTAAATTAAAAGTAAATATTATGTAGCAAGAGTCGCGATATTGAACTTGAACTATCTTCCAAAATAATTTATTTAAATAGGAAATGGAAGTCAGAAGTTAAAATTATGACATGTTCTAGTACAAATTTAATTAAATGTGATTACTACTAGATGCAGTTGGCAAGTTTGAAATTGAGTTAAGACTTCTGTTACTCTAAGTTTTCAAACAAATCAATCAATAAATAAATAACAAGTTTTGACCTTTTTAATATTTATTTTTGGTTGGTTAAATTAGGACGTAGTTTAAATTAAGATAATTTTTACTCGATCCCCAATTTATTCCATGAAAATCAAACTCATACCATATTATTTCTTCAAAACTTTTCGACAAAAAAAAAAACAAAAATGACAATGTGCATTCATTCAGAAAGAAAATTTCTTTTAAAAAAAAATTAAAAAAACAAAAGAAACATTTGTCGACTAAAATTTGCATATTAAACAAAGTGAAAAAAATTATTTTTTATCATCTCAGATAAAACTTGCTTATTTATGTCTAGTTCGTTGACATTAGAAAGACAGAGTGATCAATAAATGTCTGTCATAAGATGACGCCGAGATAAGAAAGTTCGACTAAGTTTGAGCTATTTGGTTACAAAGAAAAATAAGCTGTTGTCTGATACTCAACTTAATTTGCTGACAAAAGACAAAATATGAACAGTAACGTGCAAGTCACGTGACTTCAGGCAAAAAAACACAAAACATTTCATACAATCATGTGACGAATGGCATATAAATGACGTAACAAATGTTTTGACATTTTCAAGTTCTTTTTTAGACTCTTGATAAATAGAGACTAAATTACGCAAGTCACATTATTGTATGTAAGAAATTACAAATGAAAGACGTGTTACAAACATGTTTTAACGTCACGTGACAATAGGCATAACGAATGTTACTGTCTACAGTGTTTCATCATTTGTATCTCTCACGGTATTTTGTAATGAGTGTTTTAACAAAAAAATGGCTTAAGTAAGCATTCGATTTTTATTTCTGTAGGTACTTTAGTATTGACATAAACATAGGCTGAATTAGACAAGTCACCTGACAGTAGGCAAAAGAAAGTAGTGACATTTATCTGTATTAGTAAACGCAAGAGAAATCTGTTTCTACAGATGTAAGAAGCAATCACGTGACTATAGGCATAAAAATGACATATCAAATGTCATTGTTGTCAATGTTTTGTCATTTGCAACTCTCTCTTACAGTATTTTGTTTAGAGCGCTTTTTGACGTTTTATCAGCAATTTTTCATGTGACAAAACAAATTAAAACTGAAAGATGTTTTATAAAGAAACAGTGTTAATAGATTGAAGCAATCACGTGATGATGGGCATAAAAATAACGAAACAGCCTGCAATGTTGTCAATGTTGTTATATTTGTACCTCTCTCTATTTTGTAACGGATGTTATGTTAAAAATTAGTTTTGCAATTACATTATCCCAAATTTTTCATTACATTTTTAATAAATATAGACTAAATTATGCAAATCACATGAATGTAGACAAAAAATCACGTGACAATAGGCAAAGTAACAAATGTCATTGTTGTCAATATTTTGACATTTATTGCACTTCTGTTACACCGATTTTGTAACGAGTGTTTAGATAAAAAACTAGTTTAAGTAAGCCTTAAAATTTTTTATTTCAGCGGTCGTCGCTTGGTCTCGTTTAGCTAAGTCACGTGATTGTAGGCAAAAATTGCAAATAAAAGACGTAAGATACACATGTTTTAACAGGTACAGCGGTCACGTGACTATACGTATAGTAAGAAATGCCATTGTTTTTTATATTTTGACATTTGCTTTTTTCTCGTAGTGTATTTTGTAATGAGTGCTTAAAAAAATATTTCAGTAAAAAATGGATTTTTGCGATTTACTTTAGCATTTATTCCAAGTTTTTTATTACATTTTTACTACTGCAGGCAAAAAAACCTAAATTTTTATAGGCAATGCAAGGCAAAAATTACAAATACAACAAAAAATCACATGACAATAGACGTAAAATTGACGCAACTAACTCCATTATTCGCAGTGTTTTGAGTTTTGACATTTGCACCTGTTTTTGACTGTATTTTGTAACGAGTGTTTAAATAAAAAACTGGTTTAAAGTGATTAACAATTTTCCATCTTAGATTAGGCAAGAAACTTAAATTTAAGACACAAGATAAACAAGAAACAATCACGTGACTGTTATGGACAAAACGTAACGTATCAAACATCATTGTTGACACTGTATATTGTAACGAGTGTACTAAAAATAAACCGAAAGGTGGATACATAGGAATTTTTGGTTTACAAGGAGCAGAGTTTTCTACAAATTATTTTTTAGGATTTCTAATTAGATTTTTTTCTAGGATTTCTGGGGATGTACACAGGTTTTTCAAAGACTTCTCAGGAATTTCCGAAAAATTCCTAAATATTTTGCTTGATCTGCGCATGCACAAGCAATATGTATATTAACTTAAGACTACAAAAGTGAATCTTGCAACTAGCTCTGTGAGCATATATTATTTATGAGGAGTTAAAAAATAACAATATTATTAATAATAAAAACTGCTTATAAACTGAAAATTTCAAGAAATTCTGAAAGAATTTTTTTTTTGGAGATGTAAGAAGCCAATCACGTGACTATAGGTATAAAAATGACGTAACTCAAGTCACTGAATTTATAGCGAGTGTTCAAATAAAAAACAATCGAAGTCTCCAAATCCCTATTACCTCCTTAACATTCTTAGACACTCTTTCCTGGTGTTTCTTCGACTCCATATAGACTTTCGCCTCATCCACCCCCACATTATTCGCTGTAAGAAAACTCTTTCTTCCTCTTGGTTTAAAAGCATTCGCATCGGCATTTCCACAATCCTCACCATTTTCAACGAAATTAATATACACCTCATCTTCGCTTTTTACAAAATCGCTACTTCTAACACGAAAAAACGCCCCATCTAAACTGCCGCCACTTTTCGGTGAGATTTGACAACGTCGGTACCGGTGTATAAGCGAATCGCTTCGACTTATCTTACACCGCCGCCGTCTGCCACCGCCTCCATTCTCGAAATCATCAATGATCTTCTTAATGATGGTGAGGTTGTCGACGTCGACGTGGTCGTTGTCCATCGTGGGGGCGCTTTTTAGCAGCATTGTCACATGGTTTTACACACTCTGTTGTTGGGTCAGGAATGTCGAGACATGTGTGACTGGAAACGCGAGCGTGATTTGGCCAAGGGTAAAAATAATCCATAATATGCTAAGCAGATGAAAAATGGGGGCATGGAAATCATGGTCAGGTTAAAGAGTCGAGATTTATTTGATTATTTTATGTTGGTAGCTTGCATTAAAGCACTCGAGTTTACTTCAAATTTAATTAAAACAAGCTTTGAAAAATAAAAAAAAAATAATCAAAAGAAATTACAAGAAAAAAGAATTGTTATTACGTGCAATATTGCAACAATCTGTAAAGTAAATAGCAAATCGATTCGTGTCATCAAATATCAATTTGATATTTGTTAAAGGGAATGTAGAACACGCAAAACTGGTATGTGACATGAATTCCATTCGAATTTTTACAATAATTGAGAAAAATCTTCTATTTTTTGAATAAAAACAAGTTTAATTTCGCTATTTTTAAACCATAGCGGGCGTCAAACACAAATTGATTGTGTCACAAACTTCAGTCGCAGTTGGTAGCATTTCTAAACAAGATTATACCAAATAAAAGAATCAGATAACCTAAAAAATTTGACCTAAAATAGCTATCTGCATTAGAATACAGTGCCTTCAGAAATGATCTCAACCTACGTGACATTCACTTATAAAATTGATCGTCTTTTGTTTTTATCAGTAGCGTAACTTCATAAAAATAGTTATTTTCATAACGAGTGTAGAAAGTGATAGAACTAAGGCGAATGCCGAATTATCATAAAATTAGAAGAACAATACGTCGCGATGATAATCGGAAAAAAGAAGATTTAAAAGGAGTCTAGAAATACTACAATTAGAACGATAAGAAGTATCTGATGAAACACGTTTAGAAGAAAAAGAGAGAGAAAAAAGAATGATTTTAGTAGAAAAAAGAGAACAAGAATAACTACGTTTAAAGAAGAGAATGAAAAACAAAAAAAAATTTAAGAAGAAATATAAGAAAATGAAAAACTATATCTGGAAGAAGCACGAGAAACGACCATTAGAAGATCAGAATATCTTCGAAAAATTCATCAGCTTGCAAAATGTTTTTAGAAAGATGCAAAAATGGAAAAGAAATTTTAAGTAGAACTTCTGGAACTTAGGTCATGGAACATTTTAGGAAACTAAATACTTAATATTCTAAGAATTTTGTGGAAAATAAACAAAAGAAAATTTTAGAAAAAGTTAAAGACGTTAGAAGAAACAAAAGGAGCAAGGAAAGGTTTTGCAAAAATAGAGATAAATTCTAGAAAAGCAACTGCGTTAGAAAGAAAGAAATACTAGAGATAAAAAATAAAAAATTAAAGGTAAAAATTTAAAAAAGTTTGTCTGAAAAAAAAGTTTCTCGAAAAGCAAAAGAAGTTTTAAAAAAACTATGACTGTAAGATCAAAAAAATTTAAGTTGGACTCTAGAAGAGCTTAAAAAACGAAGCGCTAAGAAAGATTTTAAAAGAATATCTAAAAGAGCTTGAAAAATCAGATGAACTACGTTTAGAAGAACAAAGAAAAATATTAGAAAGATAAAGCGATCAAACTTATAACGGTAATTCCCGTTAGAAGAAAGTAAAGAACAAAGTAAAGTTTAGGAGAAAGAACACAGCTGTAAGTAGCTGGAAAAACAACGATTAGAAGAATTTAAAAAAAGCTTCTAAGAAAGATTCTCTAGAAATGGAAAACGAAATTTCAATAAAGCTTTAAAAATGATTTAAAAAAGGAACGTTTTAGAAAAACGAAAAAAAGTTTCTCAGAGTTTGGTAGAATATGAACAAAAAAAATTTACAAGAGGTATTTGGAATTTGAAGAATGTTTAAAGAAGAAAAATTTTAAAAAAGTAAAGAAAATTTTAAGAGTTTGGTAGAAAATATTTAAAAAAAATTTTTAGAAAAAGTTAAAAGACGGAGATACAAAACAATTTTTTTTTATAATAAAAAACATTTTAATGCTACCATTTTTAAATCATTTAAAGCAGACGTCAAGTACAAAATGATAATTGTGTTACAAATCCAGTAGAATAGCAGTTGGTGGCATTTCTAAACAAGATTATATCAAATGGAGAAATCAAATTGATTTAATCTGACCTTAAAAATCTATTTTTAGTCTAATTTGGAGTTGATTTGACTTAGAAAGCAAAAAATAAGATCAATCAAATATCAATTTTTTGATTCTACTTATTCGAACGTTCTTAAAAGCACTATCATTTCATACCATTGCGCCAATTTGGTAGCTTTATAGAATTATACGTTTTCAAAACGGTTTTTACGATAAGATTCCATTGTGTCAAGTGAATAATACCGACAAAAAAATGTCTCAACCACAGCCGGCCCTAAAATCAGGCAGTAATTGAATTTATAATAGGTCCTAGGGACTTTCTTAACCTCATAGTTGCAACTGCAGTGTTATCAAAACAGAATTAAAAATGCAGTACATTAAATAAAATCAAAATGTTTGATTTACACTTTATAAAAATGTTTCTTCAGTTTATATTGCGGTTATCCAGCAGTGGCCAAAGCTGTAAAACATAGTGAATTTTTTTAAAATAGTTTCAAAATAAATCCTTATTAGATATGAAAAACTTGCTCTTGCTACTTAAAGAGTGGAAATTCCAAAGGTTCTTTGTGCCATCAAAGAGTCTACTTTTGTCGTTTTATTATCTGGTTTTTATCAATTTAACAGTTCAATTTGGAAGAATGAGTTGATTGAAAAGAAAAGAAAGAAAAACTTAGAAAGCTTCTAGAAAAACATCTAAAAAAGGTTAAAAAACAAGAATAAGGAAACTATCAAATAGACCTTAAACAAGCTACTTATTTAAAACAAAAAAATGGAAGATTTTAGAATAGAAATACGACAGAAAGAAAAGAAAGAACAAAAGAAGTCCTTAAACAAATTTACAAAGCGACGAAGAAAATATTTTCGTGAAATTCAAATATTGCGAAATGTTTTCAAGAGATATAATGTTTTAGATATAAAAAAATTGTAGTAAAGCTTCTGGAAAAAAAGCATTTACAAAGATTAGAATATCGCACAAATTAAACCTCTGATCACAAAATATTGTAAAAGTAACAAAAAATAAGAGAGGTTCTTTGAAACAAACAACATTTTGAAGAGACGCAATGTTACAGAACGGCTTCATCACTGTGAAAGCTTTACGTTATGTTGTTCTTGAGATTTCACGAACCGTTAGCTCTACATAAGTAAGCAAGAGGTTGTTAGCCAAACAGTTTGACTTTGCAAAAGATAGCGATTATATAGAAAGAATCTTCGGAAATTATTCAAACCAATAGTTAAAATATAGTATATTAAGTATGGAGAACGGTAAGGAATGCTTACCGTTCGAAGACAATTGTTTGGAGGAGGAGCGAAGCGACGACTCCAATTATTGTCTGAGAACGGTAATCCTTAACGTTCGACATGCTTATAACGTATTTTGCGCGATTGGAGTTTCTAAAATAATAATAATAATAATAATTTATATCAATACATTTGTGATAATCGGGAAGATTGAAACTGAAAACTTTGGGTGGCTGTTCCATGGTTGCTTGATTTTGTTCCAAACAAGTAAAATTGTCTTTTTGATACAATCATTCCTACACAGTTCTGTTTTGTGGTTTCGTTTTCGAAGCAAATATGAGCGATAGTGATGATCTACCGGATGATTTAGAAGACGCTTGGCAAGAAGGATGTTCGGCAATAATTCCAGAAAAATCTAAACTCCGATATGAACAGACATACAAGTTGTTTAAGGAATGGCGTGAAGCAAAGAAGATTTCTGTAAAAGAAAAGAGCTTGTTAACGTATTTTGTGGTGAGAAGTGGACACTTGAAGGCCCCAGGCAGTTTATGGGCGGAGTATTCTATGCTGAAGAGTACAATTTTTCTCCATGATGCTATCGATATTTCTAAGTTTGCTACATTAATTGCTTATTTTATTTTTTTATTTTGGTGGATTACGTCCATTTTTTTATTAAATTCGAAATTTGGTTTTACGGGGAAGTGGACGACAAGGCAAGAAAAAAAAAACTGTTTTATGAGGCCAACGTTTCGAATCCTTTATTGATTCTTCTTCAAGGCTCCTAATAAATGTCAGATTTGTTTGGCATGGTACCAATTTGTCTCGGCCAGTGGTCGCCGGAAGAATTAATTGCTTATCTTAAGAGAAAAAATATTGGATATCGGCCTAAGAAGGCTAAAATTTTTACCAAAGAAGATATGGAAAAATTCTTGAATGAAGCATCAGACGAACAATTTTTAATTCAAAATGTATGTTGTAGATGATGAGGTGGTACATCTGAGTTCTAAGGAAACAATATATTTGCAGGTAGCAATGATATTGGGAGTATCGGGCGCTTGTAGACGAGAGGAATTGTACAATATTAAAATGAGTGACATAGAAGAACATGAAGAAATGTTTATAGTAAATATTCCAAATACAAAAACGAATATTCAGCAAACGTTCACAGTTATTAATAGAGAAAATGAAGCAGTTCATTATTTGGAAATACTTCGAAAATACATAAGAATTCGACCAAGCAACCCAACGTCAGATCATTTATTTCTGAACTATCGAAATGGCAAATGCACTAGGCAAGTCACAGGAAAAGGCACAATTGGAGGCTGGCCGTCAAAAATTGCAAAGTATTTAAAGTTGCAAGCCCCTGAAGGTTTTACTGGACACTCGTTTCGACGCACATCGGCTACACTTTTGACGAATAACGGAGTTGATGTGTTGGGACTAAAAAGACATGGTGGGTGGCGTTCATCAACGGTGGCCGAGAGTTACGTGGAAGATTCCCTCCAAAACAAAATTGAATTTGCTCATAAAATTTTACACAGCGATGTTGGTGGACTATTACAACAACCTGGGACTTCTACGTCGGAAAATTCGTCTATTAACACTAGAAACTCAAATGCGAGTGGAATTACTACTATTAATTATAATAAATGTACATTTAATTTTAATAAATAAATCGCAATTTTTTTTTTAGATTTAATTGCTTACCGTTCACTGAACGGTAAGTGAATTACTTACCGTTTTGTTACACGTAGCAACCAGTAACAGCAACCTACCGTCGTGGAAACAGGCACAGTAAACTGATAAAAACAACCAATCGCGCAGAAACGTATTTTATTTATTTTTTAATTTTCCATAGAAATGAAAATACTACCAGTATTATCTCAACTTGAAATTTGCCCATAAAACTCTACTATGTGTTTCATCTCAAAGGCTTTAACTGCTAAAAATAATGTCACGGAAATCGAAATAATGTAGCCGAGTTTTGCTGTTATAAATAAAAGAGCTTATTTCGTATATAAATTTTATAATAAGCAGTTTTTCCTTCTACTTTTACGACTTATAATCAGAAAACACCTTTTATAGCTTTAAAAAAAAACACACAGAAATCTTAATTATTGCATATGTTGAACAGTAATAGTATTATAAACGATTATAAACATACAAACACAAAGCTGAATTATATATTAACTTATTGAGTATACGTATTAAAAATCAAAAACTGTTAAGATAATTCAAAAATTTATTTAGGTTTTTACAATACTTTGCGATGGTTGGTAACCCTGAATCAATAAAAAACGCCGTAAACAAATTATGTAATAAAAAACCTTGACAAAAATAACTTAGCTATTGACGTTTCTATTGTTTCCACTTTTTGATTAATCTTTGCAAAACCAAACTAAGAACTTGAGAAAAACAAATTGTATTATTTACTGCAATCAAGCTATAAAAAGCTACGAAATCTACAATACTCGCAGCAATAAAATTCCCTAACAAAATTCTAATAATTAAAAAAAATATCTCCCTTGTTAATTTTCTGCAGTGACCGTGAATATTTCCTTTGTCCTTGCCATGCAAACAAGCTCTAAACTATAATGAAAAAAATCGCAGATAAATGGTGAATGCGCCGGGTGCAAAATGCGTGGAAGCTTCAATTAGAAATCAAAATCATATATAGAGAGAGGAAAAAGTATTTTTTTTATTACAAGTCGATCCGTTGTTATCCGCTTTACGAAACGACACATACTACAAGCCGCATAAGTCAACCGCTTTGTTATCGATCGAGTAAAATTCGAAAAATTTCAGGCGTGCGCACTACACTCACCTGTGCAACTTTTTCGCCCATTTTTGGTGTGTGAATCCCACTTTGGAAATATTTCGCTGAACCATTATCTTGGAAGGAAAACTGTGAAAAAAAAAATTTTTTCAAAAAATTTCAAATGGGGCGCCATCTGATGGCAAATGCGCGAAAACACTTACAGATTTCTGTAATTTCGGGGGAATTACCTGAGGACACACTTTTTGCTTGAGTGAATCTGTTGGATTACTCAGACTTGGACTTTTACGATCGTGTGATTGTTGTGCTGTTCTATATCGTTGTAAATCGCTCTCAGATGAAACATTCGGGAATTGTTTGCTTAAATGTGGTTTATTTGCTGGTAAAAAAAAATCTGATAATTTATCCTTTGTGATTGTTTAAACCACTTACAAACACTAACAGTTGGATATCCTGTCCTAAAACACTGTCTTCTAGCTATAGCATCTAAACTTGTCGCATGCGATACTCTATGTGGTGTTTGGTGCCTAGAAAGAAAAAAAAATTTTCCTAACACACCTCATGCACAATTTTCTATTTATATACGTTTGACGTTGTCAAAATTTATATTTAACACACACACTTATTGAAATGAATCAGATAATCCACCTACGATTTCCTAGAGAATGATTTAAACATCAATTACCTACTACTAGTGATTGGTGGTGGTCTACTTCTTTCAATGCTTTCACCACGTTCAAATGATGCTTGATGACTTGCAGGGGCACTATGTGATATCGCAAGGGCTGTATATTCTTTGGGGTGAGCCGGCACTGGAATCGTTGTGTGTGTCGTCGCTGTTGGTACTTCGGTTTTTGATACCCAGGTCTGTTCCAGAATGGGAGTCGGCGAATTCGATGTTAAAGGACTGAAATTTTTAAGACCATAAGTTGTATTGAATACTATAACACTAGTTTATGTTTTTAAAATTGTATAATATCAAAAACTAAATTCTTCAACAGTAAAAAGAGCAAAAACTCTACTCCCACATTTCCGTTTTTCTCAGAACTTCTCAAAAATATGAGTCATCGGTATAGTTGGGAAAACCAAAAGAGCTAGATTTTTCTAGTCTTTATCACTCGATTTATCTGTACAATATTTATAATCTATTCTATCAATTATTGTTTTTTTTTACCTTAAGTATTCCAAAAAAAAATCGAGAATCAAAAAAACTAGAGGATTCTAGTCTTCAATGATTGATTGGGTTTTTATACTTTTTACTTAAAATATTACAAAAATTTAGCAAAAATTTGAACAAAGTGGTAAATAAATTTAGAAAAGGATTAGGTCTTATTACACCCTATATACACAATTTTGAATACATTGTATCTTTCTAGAAACCGACTTTGATGTAAACAAAAGTCAATTGCTGTAATAAGGCGATTACTCAACGAAGTATTATTCAAGACCATATAAGTGTGTTATTGAGATGTTTAATTCTTTATAGGCAGTTATTTTTGTATTATATGTGATTAAGAAAGAGACAAATTTGTTTACCGTTTGAGTATCATGATCGAAAGGGAGAAAAACGTCTATTGGAAGAAAAAAAAGTTAAGAAAAGATTTACAGGAATTAAAAAAGAACAGAAAACACTTAGAAAAGCTTAAAAAACGACGATTGAAACAGAAAGAAAAACAAAAAATCTAGAAGAGCAAAAAATAAAAAAATATAAATTTCTAGAAGAAGACGTCAGCCTGAAAAAACACAAAAAACGAAGAAAGTTTCAAAGCAAATAAACAAATAATTTTTTTAAAGAATTTAGGAAACAACAATTGGTAGAAAAAAACAATAAAAAATTATAGAGATTAAAGATCTCATCTGCGCGACAAAAAAAAAGCAATGAAAAATTTTAAAAACAAATTGTTATTTTGAAAAAGCTTAAACGATAATATGATGAGAAGAATAAGCAAAAATAATTCTAAAAGAACAAAAAAAACCTTTTGTAGGTGTTTAGAAAACTTTAGAAAAAAAAATTGAAGAAAAACAAAAACACTAAACAGAAAGAAAAAGAAGAATAAAGTTTGTTGTTAAATAAGTTATTTGTTTAAAAATCCAACTCTAAGTGGCAAGAAACCTAAACTAGAATCTAAAGAAAAATCTAGAAGTTGAGAGACATTGGCTTAAAAAAATAAAACAAAAGACAATCTAGAAAATCAAGTTGTAGAGGAATTTAGAAAACATCAATTGGTAGAAAATATTTAAAAAAATTAAAAATTTTAGTCGACTGGAAAAGCACGAAGAGCGAAGAAAGTTTTTAAGCAAAAAACATTTTTTTTAAGAATTTGAAAAACAACAGTGAGTGGAAAAAAAAACAATAGAAAATTCTAGAAGTTCTAAAAGTTCAAAGACGTTGTTTGCCAAAAAAAAAAAAAATCTAGAAGAACAGAAAAAAAAGAAAAATTAGACAGGAAGAAAAATAAGAATAAAATTTGCAGTTAAATATGCACAAAAAATGTCTAGAAAAAGTTAAAAGCCATTGGCCTGAAGAAAAAGGAAAACAAAGGAAAATCAGAAAAACAGAAGTTGTAGAAAGATTTTAAAAACATCGATTGATAGAAATAAAAGCACAATTGTACTGTAAAAAAAGACGTCGTCTAGAAGAAGACAAAGAAAGAAGAAAGTTCCTAAGCAGAATTTTTTTTTAAATAATATAGGATACGACGATTGGTAGAAAAAAACCAATAAACAATTTTAAAATGTAAAACTAAATTTTCTAATTGTTATATTTCGAAACTAAATTAGCACTTGCCATAATTATGACTTTGTTGATAATTGGATTGCCACCATCAATTAGTTAATTGTTTAATGACCCAATTATAATCTCTCACGTGTCTGTAATAACAATGTGAGTGTATATTTTTACGTTTTTAGCTTGAAAAAAATGCAGAATAGAAATGTACGCCAATTCAGTATTACAGCATCGTCCAATAAAATTTTACAACTCTCTGTATCAAATAAAACGCAAATAATCGTAAAACGTATTTTCCCTCAAGAAAAAAAATTGAAATTAAAAAAAAATCTGAGAAATACTTGCATGTCACTCTTTGAAAAATCACTATAATTATTTTATAATGAAAATCCGCATCTGATTTTACATGCAATGTTGCAATAACAGGATTTTTAACTGTTACAAATATCAAATTTGTTGTTTTCTTTGATAACAATTCCTGTATTAATTATCAAAGTTTTAATTAAATCGACTTTTTGACTATTTTTAAATCAAATGAAAAATTCCATTTCGTGTCATAAATACAACATGACAAGATGAATTTCGTGCGTGACAAACCTACTTTTCATTGGAGAACCGATGACAGCTATTCGAGAGCTTGTTTTCATCAAAAATCACGCTAATTTAAAATCAAAATTAATACAAAACTAAAAGTTCTTCAAGTATATATTGATTAGCACTCGGCTTCGCCTCACCATTGCTCCAAAGTATCAGCCTCCTCTTCGGCAGCAGTGACGTCACTAGGGGGCGTTAAATACCCCGCTAATCTAAGGCCTCTTCCACGCAAATTTGAACCCAACCTGAGACTTTGTCGAAACGAAGCTCTGGCTCTATCAACTACACAAAAATTGTATTTTTATCAAGTCTATTATATAACTAGTGATGTAATCGTGTGTTCTATTGATAAAATTATCAAGTTACTTTAGATATTTTCTACCATTTCTGAAATTAACTATTGAACAACGAACAACGTTACCAAATCTCACACTTAACAGTTTTTAATAAAAATTTAAAGGTAGCTTTATAGATTTATCAACTGAACACGTGTCGTCATACTAAATTTTCTTCTTCTTACACAACTTGGTCTACAACCTCGTTGCGTTATAATATTATAATGCTTTTAAACTTGTCAATTTTAACTTACATTTGCTAAGTCTGGGTTTCCCCACTGGACTGCTTTCCAGTGACGCCGTTGGTGCAGCCGTTAAATCTTCGAAATTTATTATAATCAGACTTATATCATCCACTTCGCTTCTTATCGGTGCTATCACTTCGGAACATAGGAACTTTGAGCCTTACAAAAGAAATAACAATTTAGTGAGCGTGACGAAAATCACAAAAGAAAATAATTTAACGACTAAGAGGTTTTCCTTCCCTGTCTCATTAGAAACAAATTATGCGGAAAAATCAAAATCTAGTCAATTTGTATTACAATTACGTTTTTCTCAAAATTAAAAGATTACTATCTTAAATACTTAATTAGGAGTAACGCAGAATTTTTTGAATTTGTTAAAAATAGCCTAAAACAAATAAATATCGCAAAATTTTCGTTAGGCAACAAGTACTTAAATATAGCTTTGACATTAACTCGATTTATTATTTTGAGATGATCTAGTTTCGCGAGTGATCCTTGAAAATTAATTAAAAATCAAAAATTTCTGACCTAGATAAGAGTCACATACCTTTTTAAAGCAGCGAAATTTTTTTTTGGCAGTTGTTATTGATTGTTTGATATTATTAAAGTGCAGCTTTTCTAACGAAAGCACACACAACAAGAATCGTGTATGTGTCGTGGTCCGAACTAATACTGAACCGAATCGATGATCTAGCCACCGGGGTTAAAATCTTTAAGGTGTAGCTACTATTTAAGGAAGTGGGTATATATTTACTACGTCAAAAGTGGTATAGGTTGCCTCATCAGTGCCGCCGGAATAACTAATCGGTTGTAAATGCGGGGAAATTCCATAGACGAAAAGGATTTTGATGGATCTGATATTCAATAAAGGGTGTTTAGGGTTGTGGGGTTGGTAACGCGGCAAAAACGAAAAAATCGAAAATGTTATATTAATTAAGAGATCTTGGCATTCATTTTCTGTCTAAATTGTGTAAACAGGAAATTTAAAAATAATTTATTTACTTTTGATTGAAATTCTGACTAACTACTCAACAAAGAGAAGTCTCTAAAGCAAAATCTTGGCATGAATTGTTACTAAAACTTGGCGATGTGTCAAAAAATTCTTCCCAATTTAATAAAATTCCCCAAGTGTCAGTCACAGTTTTCAGGCAATTGCTGAAAATTGTGCTGTTAATACTCTAATCTGTTGTTTTATGAAATCGTTAAAATTCGCAACAATAATTTGTTTTATGAGATTTTAAATAGAAGAAAAATATTAAATAAAGTTAAAAAATTTGAGCACAAAATAACAAAACGACCAAACTAATTTAATTCGCTTTAAAATGATGTATCACTCGACCCATGTTCTCTATAATGAAAAGAAAGATGAATAGAAAGGAAAGGTTTCATAAAAAAATTAAAAGAATTTATAAAAGTTGAAAGATGTCGGCTAGAAGAAAAAAGAAAACAAAATATTATATTATTCTAGAAAAGCAAAAAAAAGTTGCAACATGTCAACCGAGAAAAAAAAAAGACAACGGAAATATAAAAATGCCAAAAAAATCCTAACAAACGACGATTGAAAGAAAAAGAAAATCAAACAAATTTTCGAAAAATTTGAAAAACTACAAGTAGAAAAAAAGAAATGGTTAAAATGATCTTAGAAGAACAAAGAAATCGAGTTTAAAAAACAACAATTAGAAAAAAAGAAGAGTTAACGATGATACAAAAATATCAAAAGTCAATTCTAAAAAAACATAAATATCGTCGATTGAAGAAGAAAAAAGGGCAAGGAAAGATTCTAAAAAAGTTTTAAAACAATTAGAAAAGGAATCACATAAGTTTCTAGAACAAAAGAGTTGGAAAACGAGAATTAGAACAAAACAAAATTCTTATAAAACGACGAGTAGAAATAAAGAAAAGCTAAACAAATTCTTAAAAGAACAAAGAACGATTACAAAAATGATTAAAAAACGAGTATTAGAAAAGAAAAAAGGGTTAACAAAGATTCTAGTAAAACAAAAGTCAATTCCAAAAAACTTAAATAATGTCGATTAAAAGAGACAGAAGAGCAGGAGAAAATTCTAAAAAGCTTGAAAAACAACGATAAAAATAGAGCTAGAACAAAAAACGATCTTAAAGAAACTTGAAAAGCGACGACTAGAAAAGGAAAGAAAAGCAAAGAAAATCTCGAAAAACTTGAAAAACCACGAAGAGAAGCTAAAGAAAATGTTAGAAGAACAAGAAAAGTTTTAAAACAACAACGGAAAAGAAAAAAAGTTTAAAAGATTGTAGAAGAATCTAAGACCAAAAATCAGTTCTAAAAAAACTTAAATAACGTCGATTAAAAGAGAAAGAAACGCAAGAAAAGATTTTAAAGAAATTCGTAAAACAACCAATAAAAAAAGCCACAAAAGTTTCTAGAACAAAATGTTAACGATCTTGGAAAAGCAAAGAAAAATAATTTTAGAAAAGTTTAAAAAACGACAATTTAAAAAAAACAGAATTAATTAAGATTCTAGAAAATTAAAAAAAAATTAGAAATTATTTCTAAAAACGCTAAAATAACATCGATTTAAAAAAAGGACGAGTAGATTATAAAAAAAATTGAAAAACGACGATTAAAAAGAGAAATACGAAAGTTCCTACAACAAAAAACTATTTTAAAAAAAAGACTTTAGAAGAACAACAAAAACAAGTTTAAAAAACGACAATCGAAAAGAAAGAAAAGTTAACAAAGATTCAAAATGACCAAAAGTCAATTCTAAAGAATCTTAAATAATAGCGATTGGAAGAGAAAAAAAATTTAAAAAAAGAGCTATAAAAGTTTCTAGAACAAGAAACGATTATAAAAAAACATGAAAAACTACGATTAGAAGAATTACGATTGGAAAATTCTCGAAAAATTGAAAAACGACTAGTAGAAATAAAGAGAAGCTAAAGAAAATCTTATAAAAACAAAGAAAGGCTATAAAAATGTTTAAGACGATTTTAGAAAAAGAAAAACAAGAAAAATTCTCGAAAAATTTGGAAATCAACGATTGTCTAGAAATAAAGAGAACTTAAAGAATATCTTAATAGAACAAGGAATAAAAAAATAAAAGAATTTAAAAACGACAATCGAAAAAGAAAGAAGAGTGAACAAAAATTTTAGAAGAACAAAAGTCCATTCTAAAGAGACTTAAATAACCTCAATTGAAAGAGAAACAGCAAGAAAATATTTTAAAACTACATAATAAAGAAGATAGACAAAAGATAAAAATAACATAGAAAAAAATAACGTTTATTAGCGCCTAAATTTAAACAAAAACATTGATAACGTCCTTTTTTACCGACTCTAGGCTACCAATGTCAGCAGTCTAACCTGACTGTTTTTGTATTGTAATGTGTTTACTGCTTTTTAAAAAGTTATGAAGACACAATGAAGCTAAAATTACTAAGTTAAGACAACAACCAACGCACTGGTGATACCTAACATCGTTAACACAACTACCTGCCTAGTTCTTTAAATTTTCTAAGTTCTCTCTCTAAGTTTATGTAATAGCATTGTTAGTTTGGCATTTTTCGTAAAGGCGGCAACAATTGTGATGTCACAAATGTGGTCAAAACAGTAAAACAAACGTGAAAATTTTTAATTAAAATACTGCCATGTAGCATGTATTAATTATTAATAATTAAAACAAAAATATTTTTAAAAAATTGTAATAAAACAAATGATGTGGTTGTTTAATTTTTTATTTATAATATTTAGATCTTAGATAAAGAAATTAAATTACATAAATTGCAAAAATTGTAGGTAGCTCTGTTTAAATTTTTTATCTTTAAGCATCTCTAGAGTCTAAACACTAAGAGATAAAAATTATTTATCTACAATTTTAGAAAATTTCTTACAAATGACATTTTGTCTCATACCAGATGTTTTATTTTAAGACTAATGACCCTAAAATCAAGACCATTCAACTGCTAAAGAGTGCCAAAAACAATTTTTTTAAAATCTTATCCAAACATTAATTTTCTTTAGAATTTAAATATCTCAATTTACGACTTTTCCGTTTTGGTTCTACTATTTCCTGCAATAAACAAAGATGACATTATCACTAATTCGTTGAATTTAAATAAGGCATAATTTTTTGTCGTCGCTGCAGCAAGTTTAAATCAATTCCTGCGGTGGTATTTGCCGCACTGAAAACAATAACGACCTCAAATGGTAATTACAGGATAAACCCACATGGTATATATCAACACATTTAATTCTATTTATATCCTGACATTTTTTTACGACTTTCACATATATTCAAATCGTTTAAAGAATTTTCCCCTTGCTGCTAATTTTAAAATATATGTCACAACAGCGTCGTGACGTCACTATTAACAACCCGACGTCACTACACACTAGTTATTTTAAGCTGTTTCAGTTGTGTCAGGTTCTTTGAGATATTTTTTTGCATGTTCTTGTCTAATTGTGCGTATTTAGAGGTCGCGGTTGGGTTATTTTCGAAAAGATTTATGTCTTGTGGGAAGGAAAACGAAGTCAAAGAGATTTTCTCTAAATATTTTTTGATTTTTCATTTATAAATACCGTCTTTTCTGTAGTAGAGAATTTCGGCGTGTTTTTCGACACCGTCCTGGAGTGCCTCTCTGAGACTGGTGACAGCCTGTTGAGAGGTCAAAGGGCCACATAAAAACTCGCAGGAGGCAGGTCGTTGCATCACTTCTGCACGAGAGTAGCCTGTCAAACGACAGAAACCGTCCGAACAGTAGATTATATGACATTGTCCTTCGCGACTGTTGGCCACCAAAAATGAACGATCTGGAAAAAAAATACAAATTTTACTAAGGTCTTCAATCTTGGACAACATCTAAAATAGAAACAGAAGATTCAAGAAGAGAATCTAGAGACAATTCTAAACCTGAAATTAGAAAATACTAAATTTGAACAGAATCGATTCCAAAACCTCAGAGAATTTTATGTTATGTCTTCTAGATCTTCCGTAGTTTAAAACAAAATTTGAAAAAAAAAGAACATTAAATAACAGTTTATAATAAACACTATAGAATTTACATAGAATAAACATTGAAATTGTGTCTATAAAAATAAAATTAAAACAATTCTATAAAATCTAGAATACAAGCTAGAGAAGAGTAAGATTAAAACTAAATTTGAACGAAAATTAAAGCACAATTTTGAAAATATCTAATACAGAATACTAGACAGAATCTATAGAATCTAAATATAATAAAATTTGAAATAAAACCTATAAAGAAAAAGATTTCTAAAAGATTTTAGTAGGTATTTTGCAATACAAAATGCATTTTCCAGTCTTCAAAATGAGAAATTTTCTTAATTATATTGTAGAAGAATCTAGAATAGAAACAGAAACGTATCAAAATTTATCTAGATGGAATAGCCAAAGAAAAAGTCACAAAAACATCTAAGAAAAAAATATAGAATAGAAATAAAAAAGCCATTTAAAGTAAATATTTGAAAATTAAAAATTCTAAATCAATTTCTATAAAATCTTGAACGAGATTTAAAAAACTCAAAAAAAGAATCTACAGAATCTAGAAATAAATTTAAAGTAGAACCTAGAAAAACATCTAAGTCAAAATCTAGAATAAACTTTGAAAGAAATCTAAAATAAATTTTAGAAAATAGAATCTTTAGAAGCAAATTCTAAAACAAATTTGATAAAGACTAGGAATGTAAAAAAAAATTTAAACAAATTCAATTAAATCTTGAACAAAATTTAAGAAATTCCAAAAAAGGATCTACAAAATCTAGAATTAAACTGAAAATACAAAAAACATTTGAAGCAAAATCTAGAATAGAAATAAAAAACTAAAAAATAAATGTTAGAAAATAGAATCTTGGAAATGTAGGAAACATTCTAAAACAAAATGTCTTAAAATCTTGAGCAAAATTTAAAACAGAATTTAAAGAATCTAGAATTAAATTTAAAATAGAACCTAGAAACACATCAAACACAAAATCTAAAATAAACTTAAAAAGAAATGTAAAATAAATTTTCGAAAATAGAATCTTTAAACTATAGAAACTTGAAACTCCAAAAAAAAAATCTAAATAACTTAGAAATGAATTTAAAATAAAACATTTAATGAACTAATTTCAAGTCGAAATATTACCGGTTGTATTTTCGTTTCCAAGCAAAACTTAAAAAATTCAGGGATGTGATTGGTTGTTGCCATCAAAAAGTATTAAAAAATTTGCGATACTACCGGTAGTATCTTAACTTGAAATTAGACCATAAAGCAAAATCTAGAAAGCAAAAAAGTCTAGAATATAAATAAAGAAAATCATTTTGAAAATTGAAAACATCAAATGTTAGAAAGTAAAATCTTTGAAATGTAGATAAAATTCTAAAACAAATATTCTATAAAATCTTGAATAAAATTTAAAAAACTTCAAAAAAAAAATTTACAGAATCTAGAAAAACATCTAAAACAAAATCTAGAACTTAAATAATTTCTCTAAATTATTTTCAAATTTATAAACCAAGCGCAAAGCAGTGTCTACAATTAAAAGAAACAATTTTATTTTATCTATTTTCTAATGTAAAAAAATAAAAAAATAAGTTTTATAATAACCTATTATAGTATTGAATGCTATAATGGCTATTAAAGCACCCAAATGCGTGTTATAATAGATTTTTTAAAGACGCAACTTATAAAAATATATAAAATAAATCAAAAATTAAACAGAAATACGCATATGTTTCTTCTGTAATTATATTTTCCTTCAATGAATTGCATCTATCAATCAATCTGTCATTCAAGTAATTTAGAAATCATTTAGTAGCGAAATGTTATATATCAAGCTTTCATAGATGTATCGAAATAAACCAAACTGAATTGAAAACAATATATCCAACCTGTCAAAAATAGCAAACCCTAACTCATCCCAATTTAATTAAACAAATCGAATAAAAATTAGTTGAAAACAACCCCCAAAACACGTGTCACATGTCAAATTCCCGCCGCATAAATCTGTCACTGAAAACGCTGAAAAATCAAATCCTCCCAGCGTGGGTGTCCTTTATTGATAAACAATTTAACCATAAACCGAATATTAATAATAAATTTTGTTTATTTGTGTAATATCTCGTCTACGCCACTGACTGACGGATAAACAGAATCGATCGAAAAATTTCGCACATTCACCCCAATTTGAATTTTTTTCATAAGGTCGGCATGAAGTAAACAAAAACGCATCTTCAGCAGGAATCAAGCGATTGTTTTGCAGTAAATCCTCCATCTCGTTCTAAATTCTCATAAAAGAAAGAGAAAGTAAATGGGAAAAAGGGGTCGAAAACATTGAATCGGATGAAATATTGATCGACTGCAGCAGGTATAATGTACAACTTAAATTATTATACAGTGTCATCTAGCGGTAGGGTGATTATACACGGAAAAGGACTGCATTAAACAGGGCCGGACTGGTGGTAATTTTTTTTTACATACATTGAAGATTAGACTTCCTAAATCCGGCCCCGAATCAATATTTAAACTGATAAGTGAACCTCGTTATTGTCATTAAAGCGAACATCAGATTAGGTGTATTTACATCGATCGATATTACTTAATGGATTTGTAATTTTTTACAGCAGGATTTCAGTTTACGAGGCACGAAAATGAAGAATTTTGAGAAACAAAATTTCAAAATTAGAAAGTATATCGAATATTTATGTTTGTTTGGATTTTGTAAAATGAGAAATGTACAAACGGATCGAGTAACTCGAATAATTCAAACAAATCAAGCTCAAATAACAAAGCTAAATTAAAAAAATAAAAATGTAATAAAATTGAAAAAAAAGTGATGATAACTAATGCATTTATTATCTCGTTTATTAGTCAGACAATAATTGCCGAACAAATACAGGATTAACTCATTAATGATAAGAATTAAAAAAATATTTGATTTCAGATTTATTTAATAAAAAAGGAAGAAAAAATATAATTAATAAAATATGGTATTTAGAACAGTGTATAAAAAAAGAATAAAATTTGGGGTGAATCTAGAATAGAATCTAGAAGAAATCATAAAAATCTATAAATTTTTTTCTAGAATAACATCAAAAAAATTGCGACAATTAAAGCCTCAAATTTGCGGCTAAAATTATTAAAATTCTGGAAGAGAGTAGAAACCCACATTTAATTTCTATATTTCAATAATATTTAATGTTATTAATATTAAATTTGCATTTTTCTTTCACAAAGCGAAGTGATCAAAGTCAAACCTACAAATTTAATAAAACAAAATTCTTACATAACAGTGACAGAGCGCTTTCAAGAACTATGTCTCATCATCAGTGCTTAAATAATAATATAAAAAGAATAATTTTTAAAAGTTTGAAAGTGTTTGGAAAAACTTACCAAACCTTTGTCAATAATGAATTAAAAATATTGAAAGAAATGTATTTATTTTTAATAAAAAATAGTATATTAAGTATGGAGAACAGTAAGGAATGCTTACCGTTCGAAGACAATTGTTTGAAAGAGGAGCGAAGCGACGACTCCAATTATTGTCTGAGAACGGTAATCCTTAACGTTCGACATGCTTATAGCGTTTTTTGCGCGATTGGAGTTCCTAGAATAATAATAATAATAATTTATATCAATACATTTGTGATAATCGGGAAGATTGAGACTGAAAACTTTGGGTGGCTGTTCAATGGTTGCTATGGTTTTGTTCCAAACAAGTAAAATTGTCTTTTTGATACAATCATTCCTACATAGTTCTCTTTTGTGGTTCCGTTTTCGAAGCAAATATGAGCGATAGTGATGATCTACCGGATGATTTAGAAGACGCTTGGCAAGAAGAATGTTCGGCAATAATTCCAGAAAAATCTAAAGCCCGATATGAACAGACATACAAGTTGTTTAAGGAATGGCGTGAAGCAAAGAAGATTTCTGTAAATGAAAAGAGCTTGTTAGCGTATTTTGTGGTGAGAAGTGGACACTTGAAGGCCCCAGGCAGTTTATGGGCGGAGTATTCTATGCTGAAGAGTACAATTTTTCTCCATGATGCTATCGATATTTCTAAGTTTGCTACATTAATTGCTTATCTTAAGAGAAAAAATATTGGATATCGGCCTAAGAAGCCTAAAATTTTTACCAAAGAAGACATGGAAAAATTCTTGAATGAAGCACCAGACGAACAATTTTTAATTCAAAAGGTATGTTGTAGATGATGAGGTGGTACATCTGAGTTCTAAGGAAACAATATATTTGCAGATAGCAATGATATTGGGAGTATCAGGCGCTTGTAGACGAGAGGAATTGTACAACATTAAAATGAGTGACATAGAAGAACATGAAGAAATGTTTATAGTAAATATTCTAAATACAAAAACGAATATTCAGGGAACGTTTACAGTTATTATCGAAGTTAACTATCGAAATAACAAATGCACTAGGCAAGTCACAGGAAAAGGCACAATTGGAGGCTGGCCGTCAAAAATTGCAAAGTATTTAAAGTTGCAAGCCCCTGAAGGTTTTACTGGACACTCGTTTCGACACACATCGGCTACACTTTTGGCGAATAACGGAGTTGATGTGTTGGGACTAAAAACACATGGTGGGTGGCGTTCATCAACGGTGGACGAGAGTCTTCCACATTCCCTCCAAAACAAAATTGAATTTGCTCATAAAATTTTACACAGCAATGTTGGTGTACTATTACAACAACCTGGAACTTCTACGTCGGAAAGTTTGTCTATTAACACTAGAAACTCAAATGCGAGTGGTATTACTACTATTAATTATAATAATTGTACATTTAATTTTAATAAATAAATTGCAAAATTGTTTTTTTAGATTTAATTGCTTACCATTCACTGAACGGTAAGTGAATTACTTACCGTTTTGTTACACGTAGCAACCAGTAACAGCAAGCTACCGTTGTGGAAACAGGCACAGTAAACTGATAAAAACAACCAATCGCGCAAAAAAATTGTTGATTGATCTGAAGGCAAAAACAAAGGAACAAATAGTTGCAATTTGGAACACTGACAAAAGAGAAATGAATTTTAGATGTCTAAAAATGTGTTTTTTAAAAGAATTGACATCAATTTGACATCTCAATTTTTTTTAAAAAAATATATAAAAGTATAAATAATAATAAACATTTTTGAATTAATAAATCTAAAATAAATTTTACAATGTTTTGAAAGGTGAAAACAACATTTTACTAATTTTAAGTGCCAGAAACAAGTGTTTTCTAATTTTAGAAAACGAAGATAATATTTAAATTATGCTTTTAAATTAATAAAGACAAAAACAACATTATTATTTTTAAGAACCGGAGAAGTAGTTTTTCAAATTTTCGAAATTAGACAGCATTTCTTTTCAATTTTTAAACTAATAAAGACGACAATGACACTATTTCAGTAATTTTAGTAAAGCCACAAGTTTTTCTGTAATTTCTATGCTAATAAATACAAAAAACTTTCTTTTTCTATATATTGAAACCTGGCGACATTTTAAAGTTTGGACACGTAAATAATTTTTCTAATTTTAGAAGCTAGACAAGAAATTTTTTAAGTTAAGAAATACAAAAAAAATTAATATTGGAATCTAGAGACGACAATTAACAAATTTTAAATTTTGAAAAAATATTTTGCTAATTTTGAAAACTAGATAGAATATTAATAAATACAGTAACAACATCTTTTTACTATTGGAATCTAAAAGCGACAGTATATTAATTATTTTAAAAGTCCGGAGAGGTAATTTTACTAATTTTAGAAGCTTAGACATATTTTTTATCAATTATTAAATTAATAAAGACTAGAGTGACACTGTTTTAGTAATTTTAATAAGCGGAAGGGATATTTTACTATTTCATAAACTAAAGATAGGTTTTTTGGTAATCTTTGAACACAAAAAGAACTGTTTTTTTTTTAAATTTGAAGTGTGAAGATGTAATTTTGCTAATTTTAAAACCTTAACAAACTATTTTTTATTATTATTAATTTTTAAATATAAAATACAAAAGCAGCATTGTTTTTCTAATTTTAAAAGCCGGAGGCACTATTTTACTAGTTTTAGAAAGCAAAAAATTACATTTTTCACTATTTTTTTAAATTAATATTGAAAGCTGAAAGTGACAGTATACAGAAATTTTGTAGTCCGTAAACGTATTTTACTTATTTCAGAAGTTACACAGAATATTTGTTATCATTATTTAGTTTTTAATTATAACAAACACAAAAGGGACATTTGTTTTATAATTGTACAAGCCGGAAGCGACATTTTACTAATTTTATAAACCAGAAATATTTTTTTTACAAATTTTTAAGTTAAAAATAAATAGAAAAAAATTAATATTAATGCAATAACGACAGATTACTAATTTTAAAGTTTGGAGAGACAATTTAGTTAATTTTGAAGTCAAAAATAATATTTATTACAATTTTTTAAAATTAATAAACCCAAAATATCAAGTTTTTAAAATCAAAAGTCAAATGCAAAAATTTACTAGTTTTAAAGTTTAAAAAAATATGTTTACTAATTTTAAAAGTTTAGACATTATTAGATTTCTTATCAATTAATAAATTAATAAAGACAAAACTGACACTGTTTAATAAATTTTAGTAGCTGGAAACAAAATTTTACTCTTTTAGAAAACAACGATGGTTTTTTTTTGGTAATTTTTTTATTAATAAATACAAAACAAACATTTTATTTCTAAGATGTGAAATCTGGGGATATAATTTTGCTAATTTTAGAAGTAAATTGGATATTTCTTATCATTTTAAATTCCCAAATTAATAAATATAAAAACTAAAATGTTTTTATAATTTTAAAAGCCATAGGCAACATTTTACTAATTTCAAAAAGCAAAAATAATATTTAAACATTTTTTTTAATTAATGACTAGAAAAGCAATATTTCTTTAATATTGGAAGACGGAGGTGATAGTATATACTAATTTTGAACCCCCAAAAACGTAATTTTACTAATATTAAAAGTTACATAGGGTATTTGTTATCATTAATTAGTTTTAAATTATGACAATCACAAAAGGAAATATTGTTTTTGTATTTCACAAGCCTAAAACAATATTTCACTAATTTTAGAAGACAGAAATATCTTTTTTACAAATTTTTAAATTAAAAACAATTATAAAAAAATAATATTAATGTTAAGGTGACAGTTTACTAATTTTGAAATCTGGAAAGGTAATTTCATTAATTTTAAAAGCCGAAAATAATATTTTTTTATTATTTTTGGCATTTTTTAACATTTTTATAATATCTGGTGTTTGAGACAACAGTTTACTAATTTTAAAGTTCAAAAAGATACTTTTACTAATTTTAGAAATTGTATTTGATTTTTACAGCAAATTTTCTAATAATAAACCGAATAAATTTCTTCTTGTTATCAGTGAGCTTATAGGTATTAAGAATTTATCCTTGTTTTGTAAAGAAATGTATTACCGCACTGGTACGGTAAAAAGTTATTACAGAATGAAAGTAGATCAATTTAAAATAGAAATTTGAAACAAATCTAAATAATCATTAATAGAAAATTATTTTTTTCGAATTTATTTATAATAAAATATTAAAGTAAAACAACATGTTGGTAAAAAAAGGGTAAAACGAAAAATAAAAATACAAAATAATTTAGAAAAAATATATTAATAAAAAATCTATTTTAAGACCATTAGTAGATAATAACAATCACAATAGTGTTTTTTGTTTCCAAACAAAAAAAAAGTATTTTCATGAAAACTAGAACATGTCAAGTGTTCTAAAACTTCCTCATTTGCAAATCAAATGAATCTCTTTCCTTGATCTTCACATTTTTATCTCAACTCTACTCTAAAAATAAATATCTAATTTATCCAAAATGTTGTAAACAAAATTTTTGAAATGTCAAAAAATCACAAAGATGCAAAAATAAACTAAACATCATTTAAAATATACATAGAGTAGAAGTGGTTTCCTGGCAAAGTGGTAAAAGTTAAATAAATAAACATTTATGACAAGTGATCGAATTTTTCTCAATTAAGAAAATGAACTCGTTATTATAATAAAAACAGAAAGTAGGAAAAAAAACTTTTGGTGGGAATAAATTAGAAATTTTTCAATTTTGCTAACAAATGAGTTTTTTGAATATTTAATTTTGATGGTTGCGTTTCGAGATTGGATTTTCGGCGTTAATGCACCCCTTGGCACTCCCCGTGTTTTGTCTTTAATTAAATTTTCTTTGACAGGCACTGCTACCAACTTACTGTCAGTGTCGAATTTCCTGATGATTGTTTCAATAAGCGTGGTCCTTGGAGCAACAAGACCCCTTCTAACCGGCATATCAGCACTTGATAAATTCCAAAATTTCACCTCGAATCATGATTTTATCTTATTTTTCATTTAACAAAATAAGGCATCCATAAGGCAAATTCAGCGCTGAAATATATTAAAAACCCGTCGCTATTTCGGTATGTTTTCGTCCGAATTTAAAAATAACTCGCTCAATTCACGTCGCACTTGAACCCCCGAAAAAGCGTCCGATTTTCACAAAATTTTCACAAATCTATACGAATTTTCTTAATACACCCCTTGGAGGTGGCTGCGCGCGCATCCACAAACCACCACTCGAAAGTTTCGCGACATTCTCGTCGCCTGATCCCCGAAGCTCAGTGTCATTCAACTGAGCTTTCGCAGGTGGCAGGAATCGGCGCCAGCAGGAAAAGCACGCGCGCATGCACCTCAGGTTTGTTGTTGTCAAAGCATCAGAGTGCAGCGGGGGTTGATTCGATGGGATGGGATGGGGGGTTTACAGCACATGCCAAATTGAACCATCAAATTTGCACGATTTGCGGGACCAAAACCAGATTGAAAAAACACACTTTATTCCTGCAGTATTAGCCAACGAACACTTGATGGAGTTTTATTTTTAAACAGTGAGAGAAAGTTACGAAAGCAGTTACAAAAATTACTGTTTTCATAAAAAAATTAAAGAATTCGAAACTGGAATTGCTTGTTGCCCCAAAAAAATCTCAAAATTTATTATACTATTGACTCTAAATCATCTAACAAAATTGTAAGATAACTTCTGATTCTTCTCTTGCTCTGTTAACTGTTCACGCTACCACAGTTTTGTTGATTAGTAAGTTCTTTTTTTCGAAAATAACAGTTTTAAAAGAATTTAGAAGCGGCAGGCCACAGGTTACTCCAAAATATATATTTTTTAAATCCCAGCTTTCTAATCCAAAGACGTCATATTTATCACCTTTTTTCAAAAATTTGCATTTGGAAAGTTTGTTTTTAATAAATTTTAGAGTCGAAGGCGACAGTTATAACTAGAAATATCTATAAAAAGAATATATACATATTTTAAATATATAGAATGTATATAAACATATGTAGTCGCTTTCAAATTCTTTACATCTTTTAATTCTTTAAGGTACAGTAAATTTTTGATAATAGTAAAGTCTGCTCTGTTAGATCTTTACGCTACCACAGTTTTATTTTAAATTTTTTGAAAATAGCATACTCTATGTGCGACATTTTTTTAAATAGCTGTCGCTTTCGACTCGCACTTTTTTGAAAAAAAATTAAAAACTACTTTTTTTAGTTTTGAATAGATAGTAGAAGCCACAAACGACAACATTTTTAAAAATTCTAGTTTTCTGTTTCACCTCAAATTCTAGTTTTCTTTTTAAGGTCCAAAAACGCAGGGACGGATCGCTACTTTGTTGGACCTGGATTAGCATTGCTGACTCCTAATTTCGAGGTTGTTTTAAAAATAGGACAAGAAAAACAACGATTAAAAACAAAAACAATAGTGGAGGGCAGAAAAATATTTTAGAAAAAATTAAGAAACATTCAAAGAAAAGCTACGATTCGAAGAAAAGAATATTAAAGAAACTTTAGAAAAACCTGAAAAACGATGACAAAAAAATATGAAAAATCAACTTTAAGCAAAAAGTAGGTTAAAAAAGAACAAAAAAATGCTTGAAAAGAGAGGTATGTTCCAGAAAAACTTAAAAATCGATCACAAAAAGAAAAGAGCAGAATACTAATAGAATAAGTAGAACTTTACTCAATGTAATCCAGAAGGCACAGAAGAAAACAAGATGGTAATATATAAAAATAGATTTAAAAAAACTACAACTAAAAGAAAGAGATAAACTATGTTTAAATAAACGGTAGTAGATTCTAGAAAAACAAAAAAAAATTTTAAAAAATTTAAAAAACACCATTCAAAAGAAAAAGAACAAAACTACAATAAAAAACCAAAAAATGCTTCAAAACTCAAAAACAAAACTCTAAAAAACTTGAAAAGACGACTGAAAAAAAAGAACAATTACGTTAAAAACAAAAAATAGTTTAAAAGAATGTTCCAGAAGAACTTAATGAACAATGATAAAAAAACAAAAGAAACTAATTAGATAAAAATAATTATTTAAATGAAAAAAAAAACCCACAAGAATAAAAGATTATTTTTAAGAAAAAGAAAGAAGAAACAAAAGGACTAAATCAAAATCTAAAGTATTAAAAAACCACAAAACTAGAAAAAAAAAGAAAAACAGACATAATAAATTAAAATCAATATTTTAAAAAATGTTTACAATAAAAACGTCTTAGAAGTAATGGTGAACAAAAATTACCCATTGGAATCAGAAGTACCAACAAAAATTAGATTTTTTTTATTTTATTTTCTTGGTCGCAATTATTTGCGAGACCTTGACCTTAAGAGCACAAGGATTATATCCAAGTTAACCCAAAAAAAAAATATTTATCACGCTTATTTCAAAAGTTTGCATTTGAAAAATTTTAAATAGGAAAACAACACTTATTCCCAAAAATATTTAAAAAAAAAAATGTTTCGGAAATAAAGAACATAATGTACTTAAAAATAACTATCGGCTTCCACTTCCCCACTTTATCAAAAATGTTGAGACGCTGCTACAATAGGGCTTTTTCTGTTTAATGTTCACGCTACCAAGATTTTATTGGGTTTTTAAGAAAAAATTCAAAATTTTAAACAATTAAATACATATTATTAAAAATACTGGCGCCTTTGGCTCCTACATTTTTTAAAAAAATTTAAACTTTTTTTTTAGTTTTAAAATGTTTTATAATACATAGGAACAGTTACTCCACAAAATTATATTTAAAATCCAAAACCGACATACAAGTATCCCAAAAATGGCGCCTCAACTTAGAGGTTGTATTTAGGTTTTTGTGTCTAGTTTAACTTTAACCTGTCACCGAGAGCACAAAGACAATGTCAAGTGGAATTAAGAGAAAATTGCGCCTACCAAGTAGAGAAAACCTCTCAAAAACTTCGACCAAATTCACGAGCCACGAGCCCAATTCTCTCGAAAAGCCTGTTTTATAGGCGCCTCAAGTTGGGTAAGGCACGACTGGTTATAGATATATAAATGAATTCAACATCTCTTTAAATCTGCTAGATGTATCATTAATTGCCTAAATAATTGTCATTTTAGTAAAGGGTTTGTTATAGTAATTTATTAGAAACGCTAATGTTATAAAGCCTTGTCCTTTTGTGCAAAAATAAATTTCTTTACAAAGAGTTTATAATTATTATTGATTTATGAATGATGGGCTGTTATCTAACAAAGAAACCAGACATGATAAGTAATTTGCTCATTATTGAGATTAAACTATTTTTTGGGGTCCTATAACGTTAGCGTTTTTGAACTATTCTATATTCTAATATTCTTAAGACAAGCGTGACAGTAAATTGTACCCTTTCAGCTGCTGATTGTCTGAAGAGAAAAATCCAGAAAAACTCTTAATTAAACTGATACGTTAATTAGGGAAGAAATGTCGATTTGGTTGTATCAATTAATATCAACAATAATAACAGTCAAATTTGTAATAAACCTTCAAAGAAACATAAAACCAAAAACTCAATTAATTCTGTTTTTAAAGCAATTAAAATCTGAAATAATCATTTTTGTTTTGTTTTTAACATAAATAAAGCAAATTTAGTCCCATGAAACGGTCTACGACCCAATAAACTTATTTATAACATCAAACCTCAATACTTAGTTATGCAACCAGTAATACGTAGGTTCAAAAAAAAAACTCCCACCATATCAAAAGTAAAATTTATTCAAATATTCAAGTACAAAAATACCCGAAAGACGCACACAATCTCTATTCCTATAAAAACTAGTCAATAATAAATAAAAACCAGCCTTTTTTTCATATATTCTATTTTTTCTTCTTATCCTCTTGATGACTTCGTAGAGTTCTTGTAAAATACACCGACCTAACATTCAAATAAATAATATAAAAGAATGAAACCATAAGAAAAATCAAGCCACTGGGCACATGAGTATTGCACAACAAATAAAAGCACATCCCAAGTTCAGCCACCAGGACAAAAGCCGTGAAATAAACGGCCACTTTCAGAGCAAAAGTCGTCCGAATCTGCTTGTGGAAGACTTTAACCGAGTTGGTAAAACATGCCCGGAAGTTGAATTGGTAGATTTTATACAGGAAGTGACTGAAGAGGAGCGACCGGAAGAAAAAGATCGTTTTTTCGGCCTTCTGAAGGACGGATTGCGACGAACGCAGCCAGGCTAGAAGAGCCGGAAGGATGTTGTACTGCTGGGAACAGATGAAGCTGTTGAAACGACGAATTTTCTCCAAGGAGGAGGTGCGCACAAGGCGTTGGGATTTCTCCGAAATTTTCCGGGGGTAGGGGGACGGCGTCTGGAGGGTCTGGGTTGTTGTGGTCGACATCGTACTAGACATTCTGCCAAAAAATTAAGAGGGGTTAATACGGCAAAAACGGCCAATTAAATGCAAGAACGAGGTTAGACACACCTTCAACGCGCCTCATTGGCTAATCGATTTACCAATAACTTATCGATCAACAAAAAAAGAAGATATTGATTTGGCTCGACGTGTTTGTTGAATGTTTTTGCTACCAGAGCAGTGTCTTTTGACACAATTAGGTACGAGTTTAGTCAGATTTTCATCGAGAAATGAATCAACTATAAGTGACCAATTTATTTATTTATTTTTTTAAAAGTTAAATATAATTTTTTATTTAAATGACTTTTGACCACGTGATAACCTCGTTGGTACCTGTCAGATTTGTTAAAAATCATTGCTAAACGCAAATCACAAATTACGCAAGTGTCAACAACTTATCTGTTTGTCCTTTGATAACTTAAATTATAACTGGTATTAACCAGATATGCGAGACAAAATATTAACTTACATTTTTCTCTAACTTAGATAAAGCTTAATCAACTGGAAAACACCCTGTATACAACCTCGACAAACTAAAAAACACTCAATAAAATTAAATAGCCTTGTCACTGCAAGTACCTATTTAGTTTAGTTGATTGATACAAATTGACCTTGGAAAATTCTTTTTTTCTTGTTAGATAAAAGTAATTTATTTTATTGGGATTTTGCACAATTATGTAGATTGCTAAATTCTTATCAGAATTTGAAGATAAGTTATTTTTGTTTTGACGAAATTACAATTTTTTTGGTGTAAATTGACGTCCAGTTTGATGATTAAATCCAGACATAAATATCACTAAATAAATATTTGAGTGAAAAATTAGAACTAAAACTTATTTACTATCTTGTAACAATTGTTTAAACAAAAGTTAAAAATAAAAATATTTTTTTTAGATACAAATTTCCAAAAGTTGTCCAAATTTTTTTAAAGCTACTGTACCAACCGAGTCATATTTTTACTACCCGATTGTACATTAAAAAAATATATTTCTCACCGGATTTAGTTGCCAAGTCACAAACTCGTTACTTCTTTAGAAATGAACAAATCTTCTTCTTATTTTATCTTAGAGATGCGTGTACTAAACTCGTTCTCACTCATCAATAAAAATTTCTAACTGCTCTAATTATTAATTATCTCTTATTAGAGACACGACTATATCAAAATACTTACATAAAAAATTCAAATATCACAAAAAACAGTCTTTAAACCCCAATAAACAGCACTCTTTATGTTTTCTTAATTTCCATTATCGCACAAGACATGCAACCGCCGCCTGAGTAGCACCAACGAGAAATACAAACTTGTAAACCAGCACGTCCTTAAATAGTCAAAGCTTGTTTATATGTCGCTTCTTGTCTACCAGTAAACGTCAGAAAGAGATAAAAGAAGAAGTAAGTAATTCGATGATTGAAATAGCTTCGTCCCCTCGTCGAGAATCGAGAATATTCGTAATGGGGTTATTATAATAATCCCCTTTAAGCTTCTTTCCTCCACTTAGCGAATTTCTGAAAAGGACCCAAAGCTGTGACCTGAGGGACGTCACGTAGACAAGGGCGGGCGGAAAGCTACAATTACTGAACTACGTCCCAAAAACATTGTCAATTTGTTAATTATTACATTGATAAAACTCATACTAAACACATAAACTGCATTAAAAACCACGTGATTATTACTTTTTGTTACAAATTGGCAGTTTGTGTTTTTTGACATGTTCCAGGAGATAACAGTTTTGCGTTTGATTTTCGTTTTTTTACATCTAATCATGTTGTGAAAACAAGTTTTGTCATCGCTTTACGTGTGATGATTTTTTGCTTAACATTATTGGAAAAACAAAATAAATCAATTTTGTAACATAGTATTTAATTTAAGTGTATACACATGTAAATAAATTATTGTAAAAATGTAATGACTGATAAAACATACGAATCAACAATAACTAATACTAATTTGTAATTAAACTTTATGTCATGACTCACAAGAAAGTAAATTAAAAATTTGGCGTCCAAAAATACAAAAATATTGTTGATTGGTAATATTTTTGGACAATAGTTAGCCCTAAAAATGGGCTATTACTAGTAGGTTTTTTTACTAACAGCTCAGAACTGAACTGAGCATGCGCAATATAAATTTCAGCTCTCTAAAACGCTAGTACGCATGCGTAGTAGAGTCCTAAACAGTTCTGAATCAACCAATTGTGTTATTACATTGTGTATAGTGAATAAAATTGTTTATTAAACAATAATTGAATGAAACATAACTCCAATAAAACCAGCCTACAACTGTTTTGTATATCCCAAAAAATTTGTAAACTGAATTTGAATCGCTTATTAGCAAATTAATAATGTTTAAAAATTGCTACTTTTTTAAACAATCAAAAATCAACTTTAAATTTTTCATTTTGTCTATAACTTTAAAATATTCAAAATTTCGATTAAAATTGCAATGGCGGAGCGTATTTTTTACAATAATTTAACGTAGTTATTTATTTTGATGTTATTTCAAGGCGAAAACACTATTTTATATTAAGAAATATCGAATAAATAAACAAAATAAATGCAATTTTCTACATTACTGGTTTATTGCTAATTTTGGGTACCTAGAGCAAGCTCAAAAACTACACTAACCGAACGCGATTCGCAACAACGTAAAGCATATTTCGTTGACGGTAGTTTGATTCGTACACAGATTTATTCGCAAAATTAGTATGAATAAGTTAAGAGCCGTTTTTCTGAAATTGGCGGTTATTATCCAAACCGATAAAAACCAAACCACAATATTAATAGACATTTAGGAAGAACTTCTGGTTTGAGTAAAATTTCTATAAGTTCTATGTTGTTTTGAAGAGCTAAAAGCAAGGTTTATAAATTGAAATTAGTAAGTTTTATAAGGAATTATAATTAATTGATAATTATATAAGTTTTACAAACGCTGAACAAACGGTCAAAGATTTATAAATGTTGTAAAACGAAGTTGTAGAGAATTAAATTATGTATAAAAAATCTGTAAAGCCATATTTTTATCTTCAATAGTTTAGTTAAAGATGAGGAGTTATAGGGAACTTGAGATGGAAAACGACATCCCACATACAAAAAAGAGACACTTATTCCTACGTATTTTGAACCGGGCATTACGAATTTGACAATTTCGTTTCTTCAAATTTACCCCCTCCCCCTCAAAAAAGGGGTGAAAACTGAAAAAAACACATTTTTATACTTTAAAAATTTTTTTTTTACTCTTAAATTTAAATGAAAAAATTGAGACCCTCAAATGAAGCTCCGGACATGTTTTAAATTTGGTATTCTACAAAAATTTTGTACATGCGTTGTGCCGTTTAGGCTGTACATTCTGGACAATAAACGTCTATAGAACTCTGTAACTAGAGGCTATATAGAAATTCTGTTAAAGCCAAAACTGTTTAAAAAATCTATATTTTGTATCCCCAAAATTTCAGAATTTTAGGGCCATAAATAAAAAAGTTTTCGTCCCCCCCCTGTCTCTAATCGGGACTTTGAGATGGATTTGGGGCAAAAAAATTTTTCCGATTTTCAAATTTTTTTTTGTATTGTGTAGACATTTACTTGAAATGAAATAATAAAATATCAGTTGTACCGTACTACCCCCCATACGGCCCCCAGCCGCCCCCAAAGTTACCAAAAATTTTAAAAATCTTTAAATAAAGCTAAAATGATGGTTTTTTTTTATAGGGGTACCCCATAAGGTCCCATACCCAAAAATTAAAAAAAAAATTATCTTTAAAGGGGGATGAAAAAAAAATTAAAAGATACCCCAAAAAAAAACAAAAAAATTTTAAAAAATTCATTTGGACCCCTAAATATTAAATTGAAAATAAGTGACCCCAAAAAGAAGTTGCAGACATGCCTTAGATTATATATTTTACAAAAAGTTTGCGCATGCGCAGTACGGTTTAGGCTACACAGGTGGACAATAAACGTCTACAGTTCTCGGAAACTAGATGTCGTATAAATATTCTTTCAGAGCCAAAAATTTTTAAATAATCTATATTTTGTATTTCCCAAATTTCAGATTTTTAGGACCATAAATAAAAAAGTTTTCTTTCCCCCCCCCCACTAAAATTTGGGAACTTGAGATGGGTTTTCAAGCAAAAAAATTCTCGGATTTTCAAAATTTTTTTTTGAACATATAGACATGAACGTTTAAAAAACAAATAAAATATCAGTTGCTTTGTACCACCCCCCATACGGCCCCCAGCCGCTCTCAAAATTACAAAAAATTTTGAAAAAGTTTAAATAAAGGTAGAATGATGCGGTTTTTTTTATAGGGGTACTTCATAAAGTCCAATAGCTATTTCTTAAAAAAAATTTACTTAATTTTAAAAAATAAATAAAAAAAAAACAAAAAAAAATTGGAAATTTATTTGTACTTGAAAATATTTTCTATATCACTTTATGTATATACACAATGCTTTAGATTTGTATTTGGACTCTAAAAATAATTTGTAAAATTTCATTCGCCGTACTTCTTAGTTTAAATGAAAACGCTGCACTTCTTACTTCAAACGCTGTACTTCGTAAAAAATATTATTTTCTTTCATTTATACTTGAAAATATTTTCTATATCACTTCTTATACATACACATTGCTTTACATTTGCATTTGGACTTTACAAATAATTTGTAAAATTTCAATCGCCGTACTAACTGTTAGTTGAAACTGTTAAAGATGAGGAGCAGTATTTAGCAATATTTTCCAAAAATACAAATATATTTTTAATAAATTAGAGTAAAACTGAGTAAGTAGTTGTTTATTTCTAAATAGTTAGCTATTATTTGTGAAAAAAGTGTAAGTAAGTAATAACAATAAATTTTTAAATAATAAAGATTATTATATTACTAAAATACTAGATAAAATCATTAAAATACACACTTTTTTCTAGGGATATGTGGAAAAGATTGTTCAGCTCTCTTATTTAAACGTCTGTAAGGTCGGTCTAAACTTTCAAAGATCAAAATATTACTTTCAGGATTTTATTATACAAAATTTAATTCTCTACACTTTGTCCTATAATTTTTTGTAGTATCTTTAACCGTTTGCGCACTATTTTAAAATAAAGCCATTGCTGCACAAATTTTAAACTTCAAATTTATTTTTTTAAATACGTTCAAGTAACTTTTTTAGTCCAAAAATTAAAAAAATAATCCTCTACATAATCAGAGACGCATTCTATGTATTTTATGTGTCTATAAACTAAGATAATTAGTTGGATTTTGAGGTTTGGTTTTAATTCGGCCAATACTAGCCGCGAACTTCCAGATTTTTTTTTATAGAAACAGACAAAAACCGAGAAATTTAAGATTTTTGGATAATAAGTACACAAAATATAATTGCTTAATTTCATTATAAACATCTTTTTCTGCTCTTCATTTATAAACAACTAAAAAAAATTAAATTAAATTAACATTGCAATTATAATTATTGTTTATGAACGACTAGTTAAAATAACAATTTTTTTAATGTTTGTTTAGAGTTTTTTCCATTAAAAATATTTGTCTCCTGTATCTATTTATAGTTCACATAAATTATATAACATTGTTACGTCTTTCATTTTCTTTATTATCTCGATTCTTAATCAATCATCTTTCTTATGCATTTTTGTCCCACTAGTGAGACAGAACTTTGATAACATTACAAAGGTCATTTAAATTTTCTTATTTCCAGTAAGACTATATTGTACTTTGATTTACAAAAATCAATTTAAATTCTCAATAATTACTAAGAGACGATGAGATAAGAAGAAAACAAAAAAATAATAAATTAATGATTTTCTAATCTTTTAAAGTCGTAGGAACAGCTATAATGACACCAAATCGGAACAAAAGACAATTGAAAAACGAAGTAAAGCGTGAAATTAGAATTAGATAACCGAATTAAATAGGTTGACCTTATATAAATAGGTCATTTTTAATTTTTTTTTATGCTTTAGTAACACGAAATAAAATACTCTAAAACAGCTCATAACACCTATCTAACCGCACCAAATGACCCAAAGTGATTAAATTTCATGTCTTATCAGAACGTTATTATCAGAACATTCGTTGGCCACGTTCCACACATTGGAAAAACAAATTTCCAATAAAATTGAATCATTCAAATCCTGTTTTTACCCAAAACTCTAGTGTAATAATAAACCTCGTTAATGATCGTTTTATCAAATTGTTGTGTCCCCCTGACGGCATCCGGATTAAAGGTCACAATGGGCGTTCCTCCGAGATAAAACTCGTCTACGATAACAACAATCATTCACAAACTGCGTGAAATCAAACAAATCAACCACAAATAAAAAATACTTTATTACAATAAACATCAAATTATTAAAACACTTCACTGTCCAGGACCTGATAAACTCTTATCCATAAACTTCTTTTTAGCAAAACACAACCACCATTTACTGGGCTTTCCATCCTCTCCAAACACTTTCTCCACAACTCTCAATCCAATCTCCTGCCTTAATTGTGTCAAATAGGCCCTCAAAAATTCAGCATCACTCGGAGTTTTTGCTTTACTATAAACAGAATTCAGGGGAAAACCCGGATCTCCAGGAATATCAAAACGGGAAATTGCCAATGTGTACATCTCGTTCTGACCCAAGTTTCGGTTCGAACACCTCTGTAACTTCTTCAGACACTCAGTAATGTACAGAGTTATGTAAATTAACAAACGGTCAGCCTCTGACTGAAAAAAATGAGTAGCTTTAAAGCACAACAGGAAAAGAGGGCTCACCTTGATTTCATACGTGCGGAAAAACACGTTCGCTTTGAAATAATACAAGGCTTCATCTATGATGTCCTGGTCGCTTTGTTGGCCAGTAAAAGGGGGCGCAGGACCCCGAAATTGGGTCTTAAAAGGGAGAATTGCAGTGTTACCGACTGACTGTTGGTGGTCTAAAAAACCGGAATGGTACGCCTAGAATTAAAATTTTAAGACTTTAAAATAAACACAGAAAAGAAATTTAAAGACTTACAGGCATTTTTTCAGTGATAAATACAAAAATTTTAAGGAAACCTCCCAGATTACTCAGAGTCGGTAATACAGGCACCTGTCGAAATGTCAAACTAAAATCGCATTTTCATCCAAAACAAACACTGTGATTTAAATTTTAACACAAACACTTTAATTTAAACCTAAAATTTTATAAAAAAAAACTTGTTTTTTTTTAAATATTATTAAAAAAAGTTAAAACAAACCTCACTTATTTTCGGTTGGCAACACTTTTAACCTAAGTGTCAAGTGTCAAACTGTCAAAACAACCTAACCTCAAATTTTCACACTTCAAAACATAGCTTCAAAAATGCGGTACGCTCAGCTTGTTGTAGGCCCCGCTGGTAGTGGCAAGGTAATTTAGCCCCATTTTTAATGTTTTAAACAGCAATTTTCAATTTTAGTCAACTTATTGCTCCGCGTTGGTCCAACACGGAATTGACGCAAAACGGACCATTGAAGTCGTAAATTTAGATCCTGCAGCTGAACATTTTGATTATGAGCCCCGTGCTGACATCCGTGAGCTTATCCACGTACAAGACACAATGGAAGATGAAGAATTACACTTCGGCCCTAATGGGGGCCTCATTTTTTGTATTGAGTACTTGCTTGAGAATTCTGACTGGTTACGAGACAAACTGGGAGAGGAAGAGGACGATTATATTTTATTTGACTGTCCTGGACAAATCGAATTGTATACACACTTAACTGCAATGAAAAAACTCGTGAAATTGTTACAAGGCTGGGGCTTTAATATTTGTAGTGTTTTTCTTGTAGACGTTCAGTTTATGACTGATGGAGCGAAATTTTTATCTGGGACAATGGCGGCGTTAAGTGTCATGGTAAATCTGGAATTGCCCCACGTGAATCTCCTATCAAAAATGGATTTATTAAGCAAGGGGGCTCGTAAACGTCTTGATAGGTTTCTCGAGCCTGATTCTCATGCAATTTTGGGAGATATTGAATTAAGTGGCTTAAATGCGTTCAACGACAAATACAAAAAACTCTCAGAAGCGATAGGTGACTTAATTGAGAATTATTCTCTAGTTAGGTTTTTCCCTCTAAACCTCAAGGATCAAGAAAGTGTCTCTGATATACTGATAACAATTGATAACGTTATACAATATGGTGAGGATCAGGATGTTAGGACACATGATTTTGAGCAACCGGAAGACGAGGGTGATTAATAAAATATGTTTAGATAATTTATTTCAAATTTATACTTTTTTTATATAAAACAATAACACAAAATACTAAACTAAACCTACTTCCTATCGATTTTTTATCCTCTTATCGTTTTAAAGCAAATGAATATAAATATTTAAAAAAAAGGTACATATGGATGAGAAAATCACAAGTTATTTACACAATTTTGTTAATTGCACAAAAGAAGCAAAGTCATGTAAGTAGGAATTATCACAGAAAAAGAATTTGTTCATTTCCTCAAAAAAAAAAAAAAAATACTGACATTACGTGATGAATCAGGCAATTTCGCCGAAGACAACAAAATTCGGAGAGAGTGACGAAATTGCCTTCAGTTCAGTGATTACGTAAAAAAAAATTGTCTAACGATTGATAATATCATTCTGAAATTGACGATAGAGCTATACATTTTGTTCCTTAACATTTAATATTAATGAAAATTCGTTTAAATTTGTTCATTAAATGCACAGGCATCCACTCACTATGTTAATAACACTTCTTTTTTTAAATCTACTAATTTAAGTTAACAAACAGTCTATCACACATCTTGTAGATGTTTTGAAACGGTCAGTGATTTGAACGGTTCGGACCACATCCGTCTCAAATCGCCCTGAAAACAAATTTTCATAAATTCCTTGAAAATTTCATTACACAGATAACCTTCAGATCAAGGAAAAATTTGCAATTAATTAGCTAAATTAGAATTTTATTGATTTCGATATATTTGATTAAAGTGCATGTTTATACAACATTTCTATAATCAATTCGTCCAGTCGTTAAAATGTCTCCCAACTCACTCAACCGCATTTTCTCAATTGGTCAATTTCTGACAATTACCCCTTCATTCACCTCCAGAAAAGTGACGATTTTCCGTAAATTTTACACCTGTTTTATTGTTATTTCTATAACAACTTTATCAATAATATCAATCGCCCATAGAAAATGGTTCATGAATTACAACTGTGTCAAAATGGCCGTCAATTATTTAATCGAATTAAATTTGTTTATTTTTCATTGTGTCACGTCATTAGTTATGGTTTTTTGGAACCAAACAAAATGGCAAAAACTTATAAATAACCTAATCGTTATAAGCAACAAACCACAAGTAAATCGAAACGCTAAATTAGTAATTTTTGGAAATTGTGTTACTATTCTTTCGTTTTTAACAGTCTGCTATTATTGGCACGTTATTTGCTTCAAAGATTACATAAATCCTTATCAAGTGAAATATTTGCAAATATTTTTAATTTTTTATTTTAATTCTGCTATCAGTTTTATTGCAAGTATAATTTATTGGGAGTACAATTATTTAAGTAAAAACCTAACAACAGATATTCACGTCTTGAAAAGTTTTGAAGTTACAATTTGTCGTCTCAGAGACACTATTGATATATTTAATGAAATTTTTGGTTGGCCCCTTGGTCTAAGTCTCTCATTTACAGTTTTATATCTTTTAAATATCTTAGATTTTATGTTTATTGCATCAGAAGAACATGAAAAAACCACTCTGAAAATTCTTGCTGATGCTGTAATGGCCACATTCGTTTTTGTAAGTCTTTTTACAAATACCAATTGAACCAACTTTTTTTTAGACTGGCACAACTGTTACAATTTTCATGTGTGATTCAGTAGTGGAAGAAGCCGATAAAATAGCACACAAAATAAAAAGAATGTCAACAACAAAAGAAAATCTGAAAAGAGTTAGTGAAATTTTGATTGATAATTTTCCGAAATTTTCAATTGCACGTTTTTTTAATTTAGGTAGATGCACAATTTTAGCTATTTTAAACACAATTACAACGTTTTTTATTGTAATGATTCAATTTAATAAAAACTGACGCCATTTTGAAAAACCTAACCCAGCGCATTCGCCATTTTTGGGCTTAACCCTAATGAAATAATGATTTTAACTTTTAATGTGAAACGACTGCTTGTTTTTAAATCATGAAAAGATAACTTGATTAGTAAAAAATGTTGAACTGTTATTGTCTCTCATTCAGACGCCATTTTGCATTGCAGTCAGCGGCACCTTTAGTTGTTTTTTTGCCAAATTAGCCAGAAAATTAATTGCAATTAATTAGCTAAATTAGAATTTTATTGATTTCGATATATTTAATTAAAGTGTATGTTTATACAACGTTTCAATAATCAACTCGACCAGTCGTTAAAATGTCTCCCAACTTCCTCAACTACATTTTCTCAATTGGTCAATTTCTGACAATTACCCCTTCATTTACCCCTAATATGACACTTTTCCGTAAAGTTTACACCTGTTTTATTGTCATTTCTATAATTGTTGTATCAATAATATCAGTTGCCCAACAAGAATGGTTCATGAATTACAACTGTGTCAAAATGGCCGTCAATTATTTAATCGAGTTAAATTTGTTGATTTTCCATTGTATCACGTCATTAGCTGTGGTTTTTTGGAACGAAAAAAAATGGCAAAAACTAATAAATAACCTTACAGTTATAAGCAACAAACCACAAGTGAATCGAAACGCTAAATTAGTAATTTTTGGAAATTGTGTTACTATTCTTGCGTTTTCAACAGTCTGCTATTTCTGGCGCGTTATTTGCGACAGAGATTACATAATTAGTTATCAAGTTAAATATTTGCAAATATTTTTAATTTTTTCTTTTAGTTCTGTTATCAGTTTTATTGCAAGTATAATTTATTGGGAGTATAATTATTTAAACAAAAACCTAACAACAGATATTCACGTTTTGAAAAGTTTTGAAATTACAATTTGTCGTCTTAGAGACACTATTGATACATTTAATGAAATTTTTGGTTGGCCCCTTGGTCTAATTCTGTCATTTACAATTTTATATCTATTAAATATCCTAGATTTTATGTTTATTGCATCAGCACAACGTGAAAAAACCACTCTGAAAATCCTTGTTAATGCTATAATGGCTACATTCATTTTTGTAAGTCTTTTTACAAATATCCATTAAACCAACTTTTTTTTAGACTAGCACAACTGTTACAATTGTCATGTATGATTCAGTAGTGGAAGAAGCCGAAAAAATAGTACACAAAATGAAAAGAATGTCAACTACAAAACAAAATCTGAAAAGACTTACTGAAATTTTGATTGATAATTTTCCAAAATTTTCAATTGCACGTTTTTTTAATTTAAACAGATGCACAATTTTGAATATTTTAAATACAATTACAACGTTTTTTATTGTAATGATTCAATTTAATAAAAACTGAGAAATAATTTGTCAAAAGTATAGTCACGTGCGTAAAAGATGGCATCTCTAACGATTAAAGAATCATTGATGCTAAAAATATAAAGCACCAAAAGCATCTATATCAAGTAAAAGTTTTCAAGAATTTTCAATTCAGTCTTTTATAGGCCGTACAGGACCAGAGAGGTGACATTCTTTACGCACGTGATTGTACAAACTCAACCAGGCACATTTCTAAGATTATGTACCTTTAAATAGTGAATAACAGTAACAGAATGAAGGGAGCTAAGTACAATAGTGTTCCTGCATAACCGTTGCAGTTAGATAGCCCCACAGACGCGTTCAAAAAGCGAAAACAGTTACCAACCTAACCCGGCGCATTCGCCATTTTGGAGCTATATATACCTTTAAATATGCCGTGGTTATTAGTAGAAAGTAAAATGAAGCAAACTAAATACAATAAGGAGACCTCTACCGCCTTGAAAGCCACCGAATTAACCGTTGCTGTTAACAGCCCCAAAAATTAAGTCTTGAAGAAGTATTCAAAATTGTTGCTGCTTTTTTTAAATTCATATTGATACACAGTTTTAATTATTTTAAACACAATTAGAACGTTTTTTAATTCAACTTAATAAAAACTGACGCCATTTTGAAAAAAAAACTTGTCAGTGTTGCCAACCCAACCTGGTACATTCGTCATTTTTGAGGTTATGTACCTTTAAATACTAGAACCAATCAAAAAGAAAAAACTAAGTCTAAGTGGCTTTTTGTTAACCCCTCCTAAACGAAAAGATGCAGTCAAGAGTCCCAAAATACATAATATACATATCTTTAAATCAAATTTTGATAAATAATTATCTGAAATTTTTCATTGCACGTTTTTCTAATTTAGTTTATTCACAATTTTGAACATTTAAACACAATTACAACGGTTTTTTATTGCAATGATTCAATTTAATAAAAACTAACGCTATTTTAAGAAAAACTTGTCAGTGTTGCCAACCCAACTTCGCGCATTTGCAATTTTTGAGGTTATGTGCCTTTAAATATGTAGTTAAAATAAGCAATAAAATGAAGAAAACTAAACAAAAGATCAATTTGGTGAATCCCCGGGTTGACTGTTGGAGTTACGAGCCTTTAATATCACTATTTGCCAAAAACAGTGTCAAGTATTACCAACTTAACCCGGCGCATTCGCCATTTTGAGGTTATACATACCTTTAAATATGCCATGGTGAGTAGAGGCAATAAAGTGAAGGGAACTAAATACAACAGTGCCGGCTGTGCCGCTTTAAAAACCTCGGAACTGACTGTTGCTGTCAACAGTCCCAAAAAATACCCCAAAAGTGAACAATGGAAATAGGTGAGTCTTGATCCAGCCAGCCCTTGACTCTTCTTATAAGCATCATATCTCAACACAAAACACAACAATAAACCCGGCATCACAATATCACCTAAACCTGAAAAACCCCCAACTGTCAAATTCATATGTACCAACACAAGTTGTACCAACCTAACATACTGAAATGACCACTATTATGAATACTGGGAAACACAAGTTTACCCGGTAGACTCAATTTTGGGGCTTCTTTGGCAACACCCCCTATATGTAATTTTCTTGCAACAAGTCCTACAGGATTTTCAGCAGGTCTTGTTGCCACCTTAACCATAACATTTGTACTAAAAATGTACGATGAGAAAAACACCCAGAAGACATCGTAGATAAGAAGTCCAGTAAGGAGAAGTGTTGAGACTTTAAGACTGGGTAAACGGACAAAAGCTATAAACGCTACACACAGCCCCATACCCATTGCGTCCATTAGTAACCAATGTCCTACAGAAATTTCACAAAATTTCACTTTAAATTATTAAATGTCACTCACCAGTGAGCACCCAGATGCACACAATGAAGACTGAAAGTGAAAATGAAAGAAGTTCAGCTGCTGTGAACCTTCCACACATTCCAAACGAGATTTTATTACCATCAGAACATGGCCTGATGATATACTGACACATTGGTAACAGTAAAAATGCCAAAGCGACAGTTGCAATAACTAAAACACTATTTATAACCACCCCTTTTATAAAACACCAACCCTACTTACTTGCCGTACAAATCGCGAAAAGCATCTGCATGGAGTCAAAAAAGAAAAACATGACAAGCAGGGACACACTAGCCCCCAGCGGCAGACACAGCGCTTGCATGGTATCCAGCGTCTGGACGTTATTCTCAGCCTGGACCTGCTGGGAGGGATTCAGCAAGCAATTCCCACTGCCACCGCTCCCAGCAGCCCTGTCTCTCGCCTCCTGCTCCATATTCAGGCTCCTAAACGACCCGTACACGATCAGAAGCATCGAAATCAGGAAGGTGGAGACGCGACTTGAATCCATTATCGAATAGGCCCATTGGTACTCGATGGTTTGGCCCGGTTGGTCCGCCATTCTGGAGACAATCTAAAGACAAACAATCCTCAACAAAGGTAAATGACCCCAAACTATCTCACCTCACTTGCGGGGCTCCCAACCACGACACCAACACAAACATCACTTTTTCCGAGGGACTGCCATCGGAATTTGCCCTATAAAATGATTTTCTACGCGAAATTCACGCACAAATCGAGAGAAATTATGCGGTTATGTGCATCTGGACGCCATGTTGGATTTTGTGTCACTAAACATTTCACTTATGCGAAACTTTCTATTTTTGGAGGGGACGTTACGTAAAAAACTGGCATGGGGGCGACCTCGAGGCCACGCAATTTGTAATTTTTATATTTTTCACAATTTTAAAAAATTTAAATACCCCGGGGATATAGTGTTAAATAGGCAACCAGGAATACTTCTAGGGGAGAGTGGGTCAAACTGTTTTTTTCCCACGGATTAAAAAAATTGCCAAAAAACTTAACCATTGTTGTGCGGTTTCACTTAATTAAATTTTCTCTAAACTTTCTAAGAATAAAACAATTATTACAACTTGTTGTGTTTATTGTGTTACAAAAATATCAAATTATTCTTCTTCACTAGATTCATGTTTTCTTAATTCGTCTTCATCTTCAACTAATAACGCTAATTTTTTAATAACAGTTTTAGTTCTCTCCGTTAAAAAATTATCAACTTGTCCTAAAATATTAACCAGTTGAATCATACGCTCAAAATTCCGATTTATAGTCTCAGCATTTTGTAATTCTTCTTCTTTTGCTTTAATTTGGCGGTGAAGATTATTCATTAAATGTTGGGCATTTATTTTTGCTTTTATTTGATTTGCGGTACTTGTAATTGACGAATTTACACCCACAATCACTAATATCTACAAAAAACGTTATTTTTTTAACTAAAATTGAATAATTTCGCTATTTATTATTACCAGAAAAGTTATACAAAAAACACTGTTTTTCCCCGACATTTTTTTCAGACTGATTAAAACTCCGATTAGAAGACATAGTTAGGTCAAAATTTTGCTTAGCTATACCTTTTTGTTGTGTAATTATGTTTAGTCAAACATTTTTTCTTGTAAAATAATAATTAGCGGAACTAGGAAATGTTGAAATCTGTTAATAACTAGGTGCTAATTTTTGCACAAAGAAGAGAGTGTCATTGACGCCGTAAAACTCTTTATCTTCTTATCTCCACCTACAATCTTTTAACTTTCATATTTTGCCCTCAAAAATAATAAAAAAATTTAAGTCACGTCTTTGATTGATTTAAAAGCGCTGCCTAAATTAGAAATGCCATAGAATAGATAAGCGTTTGCCAGAGGTACAAACCAACAAAAACCTGGTTAAAAAATGTCGCCTTCGGCTTCCAAAATTAAAAAAAAGTGTCACGATTTGCGAGAAAACTGTACTCTCACAATTGTTAAAATGTTGTCTTAGACTGTGACGAAGTGTGGGGGTAGACAAAGTAGATAATCAAGTAGACGTCTACAAAAAAATTTACGAATTTTTTTATAATTTAGTATGCATAATTTGAAATATTGTCCTAACGTTTTAAAATTAGAAGGAAATGTTGTCTTTGTTGTTTTTAATTTAAAAACTAATAAAAACTGTCACCTTCAGCTCATAAAATTAAATAAATTATTACAATTGCCTTTAAAAATTTAAATTTTGATGTATATAATTGCCCTTGGCTTCTGTAATTGTTATAAAACGTATATTGTAACAATTAGTAATTAAATATTTAAAATTAGATTTTTGCTTAATAAAATTAGTAAAATATTGCCTAAGACTTCCAAATATTGTCATGAATTACTAAAATTTAAAGATGATGTTATTTTTGTTGTTATTAATTTAAAAACTAAATAGAAATATTGCTTTTGGGTCTCAAAATTGTTAAAATGTTGCCCCTGACTTCTAAAATTAGTAAAATATAAATTTTGTTTTTCAACATTAATAAACTGTGGCTTTCGGTGCTAAAAATTAGGTAAAACTGTTACCATTATCTTAACTAATTTAAATTTTGATGAAAAATACGACTTTTATAATTGTTAAAACATTGCTTTCAGATTTTAAAATTAGTAAAATTACGTCTTCGGGTAAAATTAGAACAAACTAAATTAAAATTTGAATTCTTATTTTTTATTTTAGTTAAATCTCTATTACAAAAGACGTTTGTCATATTTTATTTTTATTTATTATTATTATTTTTAATTAAATAAGTGGCATTTGGAAGGGCGGAAAACCACAATCTAGCCCTACACGCCCATGACCCTAGTCATTAGTGTTAAAAATTCCGGAAATGCTAATTTTCAACAAAACTCTCACTTCCTACGATAAGATATTATTCCAATAAGCAAAAAAAAACAAAAGAAAATCAAATGATTTGCCCACAAGCCTTCAATTTTACCTTATCACAATCCTCAATTATTCAAAACCTGTCCCCAATGCATTTCCTATAAATAAACCTTGAAACGAATTTTTCCCCAAACGCGAAATGTCTCTCCTCGTCTTTCTCACGTTTGTGGCACTCGGCTGCGCCTCGCCTCTTGATAACGAGATCGATTCAACCTCCGTAGATATATCCTACTTGGGCCCGTCAATTTTCGGCCAACCACGTGAAAGTGTGGGAAAAACCCTTGAATCCTGGGATGAAAACCACCCGGAAAATCCCGAAGAGCTAGGGGAGTACGCTGAAGGCGATATTCTTTTTCCGGAAACAAGCCGTAACGGGCTGGTTTCTAAAACAACCCGGTGGAAGGACGGGGTTGTCCCCTACGAAATTTCCCCGTTTTATCCCCCAAAAGACGTGCAGACGATTAAAAGGGCCATGGATATCTACCACAAATATACTTGCATAAAGTGAGTTATAGTGGTCTAAGAGTGAGACATAGTTAAGGGTTGTATATTTAGTAATGATTTATTTTTAGTAAAGCGGCAAATAAACTAACTTTGTATAGCCGCTTCCGAAATCTAGGGTCTCAGACTTCTAAAATCCGCAATAAAAAGGCCATTTTTATATCTAATTGTAAGCTAACATCTGGACGGAGTAGTTCACTACCTGAGGCATCGGCAGGGACAGTAAAACTTAGGAATAAGTAAAATTTGCATAAATATCCCATCACTGAAGATTAGCGTACCATTGGAATCAACAAAGGCTGTTATTTGGTTTATTGCAGGCTTTAGAAGTCAAGAAACTTAGATTTCTGAGGCAGCTATATCAAGATTTGCAAAGTTTATGATATTGCAAAGTTTATAGGGCTCGCCAATTAAAAAGTAGTAAAAACCATGTAAACAGTCATTAAACTAACTAGCCGTGGCTTTGATACAGCCGACCAGCTTTGTTTTTGATGTAACAATGCGTAAAATAACTAATCATTGTCTAACTGGACAACTACGTCAACATTTCGTTACCAATTGATCACAGAAGTGCAGCTGTATTTTTTATTGATATTTAATGACTGTTGACATAGTTTTTACGACTATTTTATTTTTACGACTTAATTGGCGTGCCCTATATCTCTTGAATCAAGAATTTCTGCCTCTCGGCCTTACAAATCTGCTCTAAGCTGCGACGTGACTCCTATTTCAGGTTTCGACCAAAAACCGCCTCAGATAAAGATTATATCTCGATTGTAAATGGTAATACAGGGTGTTGGTCGAGTGTGGGTCGAATTACTGGCCGTCAAGAGGTTAATTTACAAAGCCCCTACTGTACCACTAAAGTAGGGACACCCATGCATGAGCTAATGCACGCTTTAGGGTTCGTTCATGAGCAGAATCGGTGGGAAAGGGATGATTTTGTAACAATAGCTTGGCAAAATATCAAAAATGGTCATGAAGGAAATTTTAAAAAGGCAGATAAAGGAACCACTGATGGGTTCGGAGTGGCTTATGATTACAGATCTGTGATGCATTACTCTCCTACAGCATTTACAACCAATGGAAAGGCTACAATAATACCGAAAGTGTGTTTTTTAGGGGTGGTTTTGGCTAGTTTGTGATTTTTGGGGTTTCAGGATTCGAGTAAAAATCTAAAAATGGGACAAAGAGATGGTTTCAGCCGAGGGGATATAATTAAAATAAATGCAATGTATGGGTGCTCTAATAAAGCTCCAGGAGGGGATGAAATTGTCGGGGGTGGAAACAGTGGCGGTGGCGGTGGGGGACTTCTATCGTTCCTTTTCCAGATTGTCAGTTAATTTTGTGATTTCTGTTATCTAGTAATAAAGCGTTTAATATTGAAGAACAAATTTTGTTTGAATATATTTAAAGAATTATTCGAAAATTAAAACCACCGCGCAAGTTTCGTGCTGTTAAAGCCACCCTATCAGCAGCTGTCATAAAGCAACTGCCAAAAATGGCCTAATACATAAAATTTGAAATCCCCGCGTAGAAATAAAAAAGACTTCGTTACATCCGATCTGATTCGCTAACATTCGCTCCTGTTGGTCCTTCGAAATTGAGGAAATCTGTGCATCAAACATTTTTTTTTTTTTTTGATAATTTCTCTAACAAATAGGTGTAAGTTTGTTGTAATTTATAAATAGAATGTTAAAGGTATTAAATATCGGCATTTTTAGGTTTTTTTTGTGTTTTGTTTAGTGTATTTTTTATCGCTTGAAATTAGATTTTTCCAAATTCAGCTTTATTTATACAATAGGGCCGACTTTTTCAAGTTATTTTTAACGAATGACAGTGTTTTACAAGGTGAATTGACTATTATAAGGTGGCTGCCAAACCTATTTATTAGCCAATCAACGTAAGGCTGCAACTATAGCGCTATCTTTATCATTCTTCTCATTCTAATGTATACAAATTATATAGCATTGTATAACTGGTTGCATAAGCCATTAAAACATTAAAAAATACAAGTTAAGGCAAACATCACAGTTAAAGCCGGTCCTGTATTATCTTTTTTGGCTAATCAAAACGTAATAATTTTTTTTTGACAATAAGACAGAACCGTACAATTTTTTTAGAAGGGCTTTAACGAAAAAACTGGTAGTGCTTGTTAGAAAAACAATTTTGTTGTTGAATAGAGGTGCAGTATGATCTAACATTGTCTCACGAGGAAAAATTGCGAAGTAATTAAAAGTTTTATGTGATTTCTGATTTTATACGATTCTGACATACTTTTTTGAAGATACAGAAATTTTTATTTGCTCTAAAAATAATGTAATAAAAGTGGTATTTTAAAAAATATGTATTTAATAAAAAAAACAAATTTGCAAGTCTCTAATTAAACTAAAACGGACTAAAATAGTTAAAACAAGAGTGGTGTATGCAACCAATAATGCGCGAGTTTGTTACATAATTGGTTTAGGTTGGCACTGATGAATCCCCCAGTAATCGCATCTCTGCCGGTAACTCGGTAAGTAGTTTTCTTCTTTATCTATGTTATGGTAGCCATCATTTTGTTAAAAGAGTGTTTGTTTGTGATAATTTTTGGTTTTGTGTCGATTTACGAAGGTAAAAACATTGAAAAAAATATTAATCTTTAAAAGAAACTTGTTTAATTCTATCATCAGAAGATTTTAGATGCTCGTTCCGTAATTAAAATCAAAAACAGGAAACATAACCTCAAATCATTGAGTGAAATGCAATCAATTACTAGTATTTTCGAAGCGGTAAGCAGTTTCAATCCCAGTATTTCATAAAAATAAAAAAGACTTAATATTTTAGTCCGGCGAAAAAGAAAATTGTTTAGTCCAGGCAGTTGTACAAAATAATGTAGAACTGCTCAATGATTTACTTGACTCATCAAAATGGTTCAATACCACAGACAGCCAATTTGGTTACAATTTGTTACAAATTGCGATTTGTTTAGAAAGGTAAAGAAACATTAATTTAATAGAATATTTACTTTAATCACTTTTTTAGGAAAGAAGTATTTGACTATTTATTATCTCTCCCAGGTTATCCTTTAGAATTCAAAAATAAATTTAGAGAAACTGCTTTGAAGATGTCGTTTTCTCGTAGTTCTAGGATAAGTAGAGAATATTTTACATGCGAATTAATTAAAAAAGGTGCATCTACAAACAGAATTTATAACGGATATACACTTTTACATAAATTTTGTAAAAAAGGTTGTGTCAAGGCTTCAATGTTATTAATTGAAAAAGGAGCTGATGTAAATGTGTCTGGTTCCAGCATTTATACACCATTACAATACAGTTGTGGAAATAGAAACAATGATCTTACGACACGCACTGAAATAATTCTTATGTTATTAGAATTTGGTGCAGATACTTCACTTAGAGATAACTTTGGTTATACTCCTTTTGAAGATTCTGTAAATATTGATCTACCAAATGAAGTACAAGAGGCTTTGTTTTATTACACTTATGATGAATTTTCATTATTAGAAATTCATTTAGACACATTATTAAAACTTGCTGCAAAAGACTCACCTCTATTTTATGAAATAATAAAACACCAATTTGAAATAATAGTAGAAAGAAACAAATCTACAATTGATTCCTGTCTCAAATATTTACAATCTATAAAATCAACTGATCTCATAACATTAATCACAGAGTTTGATACATCTTTTAAAATTTTCTTTGCACAGCTTTCTAAAGCAGATTTTGAAATTTTCATGTCTATTGAGAAACTAAATATATTAGTTGAAAGTAGCTTAAAATACGAATTCATAAATATTTATATCCCTTTCATATGCACGTTGCTTCCCGAAAAAATTAAATATAGTCAAGATGAATCTGAGCTAACTGAATACATTTGTTATTTGTTAAGTTATGGAATTGAAATAGAAGAAGAATATCTTTATTTAATTTATAAAAAATTTGGGTATTGTGGCTTATTTAAAATCCTATTACATATGGATATTAAAAATAAAAACAATTCTTGTTCTTCTTATATTTTTCCAAGGTTACTAATTAATATTACTGAAAATCTTGAAAACATTCTTAATAATACGAATCATATACCTTCCAATGAATTGCGAGAAGTTATGAATTATTTTGTTCACCCTAAATTACACTCTATGTATAGAGAAGAAAATCCTGAAGAAAACATCAATGTTTCTAACGTACCGCTCCTTCTTGAATTAGCTAGAAATGTGTTTAGAAGTTATTTCATCGATAAATTTCAAATAAAGACCTCCAGAACATTTTATACGCTTTTAAATAGCTTAAAGATAAGTTCTGTTCACAAGAGATTTATTACATATGAAACAAAATTATATTCAATATAAACTATTTTATATTTTTGTAATAAGTATTTTTTTTTAAATAAATGGCTTGCTTTTTAAAATTTTTATTTTTCAATGAAGTCACTATTAATACAGCGACACAATTCACTCAAATTTATTTTTGCTAAAACTGGAAAATTATGTTGCCTTAGATATGTAGTGAATTAAATTCTTAATTTAAAACGCTGTGTAAATAGCCAAAGTTACAGAAGAATGTTGTAGCGAACTAAATTTTGTATTTTTATATTAAATTTTAACGTCTCGAGACCTAAATTATTAAAGACAAAATATCAGTTCCCAGAATATCCAAATCTCTACAAGTTTTCTCCAATTGTTGCAGTATTTTGCATTTCGAATTTGTTACCAAGACGTGAAATTAGTCGTGGGTGGCCCCAAATTCGTACCAAAACTATTATCACTCGATAACTCAGTTCCTCGCGAATCTTCCTGCCGTCAACATGTCCCCAATTCTGATATCCCTAATTTTACTTCCGGTTGTCTTTTGCCGGAGTTTCAATCACGACGAACTTGACACAGACTTAACATTTATTAAAACATGTAACCGGACTTCTCCTATTAGTATGCGTAAGTTTTCTGTTATTTTTTTTAACCCGGTTATAACCGATTCGGTTCAGGAACAATGAATGAGGTATTAATCAACAAAAAATTGGGTCATGGCGAGACCAGCGCTTTCAAGTGTTTCCTTCACTGTCTTTTTACCAAATATGGGTGGATGGACACCGATGGAGGCTTCTTGCTGCATGATATTAAGACAACACTGGAGGAATCTGACGTTGAAATTGCTAGTTTAGAATACATTTTGTATAAATGTACAGCAACTGAAAGTGTAGATCGGTGCGAGAGGGCTTTTGTGTTTACTCAGTGTTTTTGGGAAAAAATGGCTGAACAACAACCAAGTGAAGATCAGTTTTTCTACAATATTGAAGATAAGAAGTGATTATCACTAGAACAGGAAGTTGAATGAACTGATTAAAATACTTGTAGTTAAACTGTTATTATATTAATTAAAATTTAACAAATTATATATAAATTATACACCGAATCTCTAATAAGTCGCCCAAATAATACTGCCGACTCTTATTTATTTAAAATACGGAAAATTAATTCCAAAATTATTGTGTTTTCATCACAATCATTTGTTGCATGCTTGTGAAGCACAGGAACCAATTCGTTATCCAAACTTTCCATGTAAATCGGTGGCAACTTCACTCCGTTACTTCCTGCACAGTATTGCACCTTGAAAAATACAAAATTACCCCAGAAATTTAAAAAAAAATTCACTAAAACTTACAAAAAGTGCATTCAAATTTGCCCTTATACCAATTTTATAAAAACTATTACTAATTAACAAGTCTAAATATTTAACAAGAGCTGTACATGTTGCTTTTGCTATTGTTTCAGACACTTTTGAAATATCAATCGGATCTTGATTGCGGCTAGCTTCACCTTCATTCTAAAAAAAATGTTTTTTTTTTTAAGTACGCACACTTTAAAAAAATACCTGAACTATAAAAACTTCAGTCCAGCGAATTAACCGGTTCCCTGAGACATAATCTTTACCGTTATGGACCCGAATTGAGGGAATCCCCTCCATTGGTTTATTATCAATTGGTGAAAAAACACTACAAACATTTTTTTATAACCGGAAATACACAACAACCCTTACTTGACATTAAAATTCGTATCCGGTTCACCCCAAACAATACTAACAGTTTCATCAGAAGCTGCATTTATACAACCACACTGTATCATATGATCCTTCATGTTTCTCAAGCTTTCTCGTATTTGTGTCATATGTTCTGAAGGTATTTGAATCATTAAACCATCCTCAACTATTGAAGATTTTGCTGTTAAGCCACTAGAAGACTTAAGGGCACCATTAAAAACAATAAAACTAGCACCAGTCACTGAAAAACAATTACAGATGTCTGTATTACCAACATTAGTTTTACCTTTTCGTGGTTTATTATGGATGTTAATAGCGTGGGTACTGTAGGTATTTTCATTACTTTGCGTGTCTTGAATGCAGACTAAATGCGAATCGGCTAAATTGCTAAAATTGCCGGCAAAAGCCAAAATGTGATCACTGGAATTGTTCATTGATTTCATCACCTAGAGAAAGAAATTATGATTTTTGACAAGTCTAGAATAGTGATAATTCAAGCCTGGATGTAGGAATTGTGACGTCATTAAGCATTCCGAGAGCCTAAATAATTAGAGACAAAAATATCGCTTTGTAGCTTTAATTCGAACATTTTTTGTAACTTTGGTCATTAGCGTAGCCTTTAAAAACAAAACTTTCAGTTTTCACCACGTTTGTGACGTCACAGTGGAGGTCAGAGTATCCAGGCTTGTACTATCATAGGTTTCGGTTGGTACTACCTGGTCGTAGCGGTTTGAGGGAATTGTAACAGTGGTGTTCTTGTCCTCCATGTGAATTGTCAAGCCTCGGATTTGGGGGAGAGTGTATGAAAAATTACGGAAGTCCTTGAAAAAAAAACACACATTTTTTAAAATACAGGGATCTGTATTACCGACATCACCAACAAGTTTACAAGAAACTAGTCACAGTGTCAGTGCAAAAACCTAGTCGCAATGTGAAAACTGTAATACCGACACAAATTTTAAACAATTGGTAACAATTTCTCGATTTAATAACAGTTTTTTGTCTGAAAATTAATAAAAACATTGTTTTTTCTCAAACTATGTTTTAAAAGTTGCCAAAAACCAATTTCGTTTACCTATTACAGAAAACTGTATTACCGACATCTACTTACAGCAAGTAAATTGATAATCGTGTGTCCAATTTCGACAAAAACACTATCTCTGTACCTATTCGAGATAATCGGACTGGGATAATACCTATATTCGGCTCCTAACCTCAAGACCAGTCTTAACGGAAATAGTTTAGCCCACGGTGTTTCCCACCTACAACCACAATTACGAACTTAACCAACCAAAATCCCTTATACCTGTGTATTAAGACACCAATCAGAAACGGTTCTTGCGGTTTGATAACATTACACAAACATTGAAAACTCGGCCTGATATAAACAAAACCAGCATGATTTTTCGATCCCAAAAAATTCGTTGTGTTATGTAACGACAATCCCATTTCTTTAACAGACGTGCCTTTAACCGCATCCAAATAGATGTTATTCAAGTGAAGAAAAACGTCTTTAGGGACTGATTTTTCATCATCTAGAACTTCCAAAAGTATCACAATCTCGTCTTGGCCTACATTGATTAAACCTTCAGTTGAAAAACACCAAGCTGATTTGTTTATACAACAATCCACTTTAAATTTAAAAATTAGTTACTTTCAAAACGACAGTTGGTACTCACTGTTTATTATTTTGACGTGTATTAGAAGATTAGGCTGTAAGGCAAATATAAGTGTTTCGTTTTTTAGCATTTCGACAACGTTTGGGCCATTTGAACACTCCAAGTATGACATATCTGAAAAATCAGGTTTGCCAACCGTTAAAATTTAAGATTTGTTACTAGACTCATGATTTTTTATTATATACAACCCTTTTTCATTCTTATTCACCCCTTAAATCACTTGCTTATTCTACAAATCTTAGGGACTTTTCGTTAAAATGTCAGATTATAGGTTGGCAGAGGACGCCATATTAGAATAAAACTATACTATACCAGGATACTAAAAATGATTGATTTTTTTGTTGTCAATATCATAATAATATTCAAATTTGGCAAGCTTGTTAAAAAGTCTTTATTATTATTATATTGTACTTAACCTAAAAATGTGACAAAACTCAAATATGACACGGCTACCAACTACTGAGGCATACCACCTCACTATTTTTGCTTCAATCATTTATAGTATGACGGTATTTTGACGTTTTATGGACTCCGCACTTTAAAAAAAAAACAAAGCGTTGGTGGAAGGCCTAAAATAAGCGAGTCTTATTGGTGCATATTGTATCATGTGACAAGAGCGATTCACATAAATATTATTGATTGCATTATCGCCTTGAAAGTAGGCAGCCAGATATACACATCGCTAAAAAACAAAGTTTGGACTCTTACCAGATTTATTAATAGTGACAGTCGGTGGTAAATCCTCCCCTTTCGGTATAAAACTTTTAGTTTCCGGTTCTAGACTGGGAAAATTCCTTTCGCCTTTCCCTCCTTCACCTTTAAAATTAAAATCACAATCTAGATTCGTCAAATCACTCCCTGGCCGTATTCCATCGCAAAACATCACGCTTTTATTACTTCTTGCTTTATTCGAACCTTTTCTCTTAAGTACCCCAACAGGTACCATAACAGCCGGTGGATTAACATTTCCAGTGACTTGTTGATGTGGCGGCACTGTCGAGCAGTACTCAAGAGGATTATTAGGATTCGGCTGTGAGCGTGGCGAGTTCGACTCACTCCCCGAACTACTCGGTCTTGCCAAAATCTCATAACACTTATTACAAACCCTTGCAACATCATCGAGATACTCTAGTCGGTATTTCAGGTTGCAACATTTCGAGCAAAGCACAAAACCACAAGCACGACAATGATGCCGCCTTTTAATCACAGTGAATTTCGTCTCACAGTGTTGGCAACTTGTGGCTTCAGCATCGGGGATCCACACTGGTGCTTCTTTACCCAAATTATCTGTTGTAGTTGTTTCAGGAGGGTCAGGATTCGCTGGAGGAGGCTCAACAGTCGGTTGATGTGGCGGTTCGTCATTGACAGTATCGGTAGATGGTGTGCATGATGAGTTTGTTTCAGTAGAAATATCCGAAAATGTCGGTGAAGCCGATGTTGAACACTCTGTATCACTGTTTTGGGGCAATTCTTTGTTTATATACACGTTGTTGTATGGGGTTGAACCAGGTTCGCCTTGAAATTAGTTAGATACAAATCTGGAGAAGTTGAGGTACACTCGCTCACAATGAAAATGTCGCATCCATATACAAATTCGAATTAATGAACTTCGAATAAATTTGAATTGAACAAAGCGTGTGACCGTCATTTAAATTCGAAAGTCGTAAAAAAAGATCAATTTTTTCAATTTAAATTAATTCAAATTCAACTAATTAAAAAATTAAGAACACAAAAAAAATATTTTTTTATTTTTTAAATACATATTAAGCCTGATTTTGTAACCTTGTCTCGACCAGAGGAAGGAGATGGGGAAATTAATGACAGAACAATTTGAACAGTGTGCGAATAAGATGCTACCTGTGCAGCCATTTTGACGTTTAACACAGCCATTTTAACATGAAAGAAAGAGAGATTCTCTACATTGCTTGGATACACTAATATTGATTTTTATGTTTTGACTATTAAATTTTCCATAAACATTAAAATGACAGTCTTCGGTATTTTATAAGCACTCTCCCTACACCATTTCTCCGGTATAAATAAATGGCATTATACTCCATTTTTTATTTATTTGCCGTTGTCTGTCTCTTTTTAACACAATGTTGTTACGTGATATAGATTATGTGTTGAAAAGTGACAGAAAAGGGTATTAAATTAACAAATAGAGTATACCGCTATTATTTTGAGTTTGACACATTAAAATTTTGGATTCTGTGCCAATTAGTGCCAATATATATGCGACATTTTCATTTTGAGAGAGTATACCTACCTACAAGGTCGATGACAGATTTCTCTTCTTCTTGATTGGGTAATGGGAGATTATTAGGCCGCACACTTGATTCTTCTTCAGTTTCTTCAACTTTTGGTGTTTCGGGTTCTTCAGTTTTTGGTGTTTCTTCATATTCTTTCTCCAATTCGTCTAAATAACGATTTAATTCTGAATCATCCAAATCAATTTCATCATCAAAACCGACTTTAATCACATTTTCTTCTTCTTCTTCAGGTTGTGTCACAGTTTCAAGGTCACTGGTGGTTGTTGCATCTTCAACTAGATCAGTCTTTTCTTCAATTGACTCTGTTTCAACAACAAATGGATCATCTGACTTGATGTTATCTTCAATTGTTTCAGTTTGAATGTCAGATTCAATTGTTTCGTTCTGAATAATGTCAGATTCAATTGTTTCACTCTGAATGATGTCAGGTTCAATTGTTTTACTCTGAATAATGTCAGATTCAATTGTTTTATTCTGAATAATGTCAGATTCAATTGTTTCATTCTGAACAATGTCAGATTGACTTGTTTCTTCAGATCTTGCTTGATTATCACTGGGAGTTGTTTCTTCACAAATTATGTGACTTTCTTCAATTTCTTCATCGCTAATAACATGATTCTGACTTGTTTCAGTCACTTCATCAGTTACATTATTGTCTTCAATTTCCTGCTTGGAATTTTCTCCTGAAAAGCTTGGTTCTGGTAAAATTGGTTGTATTTCACATTTAGGTGAAATATCAGTGTTTAAATACTCATTTAGGCTGTGAAAGACGTTATTAATGGAGTGTTTGACGTTTGTGTTTTTAAAATTGTTATGAACATATGTATTAGAATTTTGCTTGTTATTTGATTTAGTTTGATTAAAACTGTGTTGATCAGTTAATTCACTGTATTCAAAATCATTTAAAACTTGATCTAAATCCACTGTGTACTTATCCATCTGAAAAATGTTAGGTTAAGTTAAACTTCACAAAAATCACTGAAAAATTACTTTTAACTATCAAACATAAAAATAAACCTTATTACAACATTTTCTTAAATAAAAATAAATAAATAAACTGTTTTTTGGTCTTTATAACCACACAAAATATTTGTATCAGCTGATTAAATTTGACAGTTATGTAGGTTGGTATTGAAAAATTCCCCAACTAGGTTAGTAGGAAACTAGGATTTCAAAATGGCTGAAGAAATTGACAGTTATCCTTTACATCAGGCTGTTTTTGATAATGATTTAAAATCCCTGTCCCGGTTATTACGAAATCACGATGTAGGAGCTAAAGATAAACACGGTGAGTGGTCTGAATGTAAAAAAATTTTGAATTTTTTAAAGTTTCATTAAGAAATATCACACAAAACAAAAAGTTAGGTTAGGTTGAGTTTTTGACTTGTTAGGGGCCCAACTTATTTAGACAATTTTAGGGAACACCGCCCTACATTTAGCTGTAATGTTAGGGCGGAAAGGTAATAAAACTGTGCCTGAATCAATTTGTTTTTTATCTTATCTTGTTATTAGAATGTGTCCAATTATTGCTAAAGCACGACGCCCCTGTTAAAGTTAAAAACGGTCTTGGATGGACGGTTTTAGCCGAAGCTGTGAGTTATGGAAACAGACCCACAAGTAAGACTTTATTTCTCTTTTAATTTCTTTAATTTGGTGTTTTTTTTAGTATCTTCACTTGTACGTAAATTCCGGCAACAATCCCGAGAACAAATGGAAGAAAGACGCCCGAATTTAGTCGAGGCCTTAAACAGAATTAATGATTTTTACATGGAACTTAAGTGGGACTTCCAGTCTTGGGGTTTGTCGACTTGTTTCACCTTCCTGTGTAATTCTCTCTTTCAGTACCTCTCGTATCACGTATTTTACCTTCTGATATTTGTAAAATCTACAAAAGTGGGGCTAATATAAGATTAGATACGACTCTAGTTGATTTCTCTGATATGCGATGGGAACGTGGCGATATTTCGTTTATTTTTAATGGAAATGCTGAACCTAATGAAAGTCTAACCGTCCTTGATAACATCATGAAGGTTTATCAAAGAGTGAGATATGAAGAGAGCGAAATGGAAATTGAAGATGAAGTGGATTTATTAATGTCAACTGATATTTTAGCAGCACAAGTTTCGACGAAAAGTATCTCGTTTGCGAGGGCTCAAAGTGGCTGGATTTTCAGAGAGGATAAAAAGGAGCTAGTGGCAGGACAATACGAGAGCGAATTGTATACAGTCAATGGATTAATGTTGGAAAGTCGGAAAAGAAGGGAGCATCTGTCGTCTGATGATCTACAGAAGAATAAGGCGCTGTTGGAGAGTTTCACCAAAGGGGGGAATTTGCAGAATTTTGACCAAAATGGAATTGTAAGTTTGAGAAAAACCCAAAAAAAAAACGTTAAATAGAATATTATATTTTCGTAAAAAAAACAAATTTTATTATTTTACAGATATCTGTAATCTGACATTTAAATTTTTGTCAATTTTTTTGTTTTTCTGGTGTAAAATAATTAGATTTATTTGAATGTCAAACATAATGATAACGATGAAAATAATGTTTAGAAAAATCGGCAAAAAACTCAAATTTTTTTTCTGATTACAGTAAACTGTATTTCCGACATAAAAATTATTATTATGTAAGGGCAAAATCGATGTATTATTACGCCAAGGGTATGTTTTATGCTTGAAAAGGGGTAGTGTGGGTCAGATTTTATAAGAATTGACAGTTTGTTTTTGTAATTTTAATGAGGTATCAAAATTAGATGGCTTTGGCTGTTTATTCCACAGATTTATAAAACCTAGATTGCTACTCGATTTGCTTAATACAGTGGGCTTTGCTCTGACTAAATGATAATTCAATCAATATGTCATGGATAAACAATTTGGGCAACCCAGCAGCTCCCAAACAACTATGTATTATATTGTCTGGTATTGGGAATGACATTTCAGATTTTTTTCTACTTTAAGAAATGAGTGTCAAATTATTTTTTAATGTCGCATAAAACAGTTTCAATTTTTACCTGAGGATGGCAACTTTGTTGTCGAAAGGCGTGTCGTATTAAGTGAAATTTTTACTGAACAGTTTTATTAGCGTCCGTTTGTTACAACGATAGCCGATAAACTGAATAAATTGTGTAAGGATATCAATAAGACGTCATTAACAAAAAAACAGGTCAGATGATCGCAAAAGCGAAGACAAAGGGTATTATAGAAATTCGGTAACGTATAAACAAAAAACAATGAATCATAAAAATATGACACTGTACTTAAAAAAAAGGCGAATTTATAACAAGTGTTCTAAAAAATTAGACAATTACTTAACAATCTTAAATATTATTAACAATTTTAGAATTTTTTTTTATCTTTTCCAAGTAACTTTATAAAATTTTTTATTAGCCCGTCCGGCGTACGAGCCTGATTCCGCCCCCTGAAAAGAACGTCACGTGGCAAGAATACATAAATTCGGATGTTAACAGTTACCCTCGTCTCGGCCGTGATTTGGTTTACAAAGAGACAACAAAAGCGTTCAAAGCCACAATAGCTATGGTATTTTTTCGAAAAATAAAATTCTTTTTTAATTTGTTTTTATCCCAGAGTTCTGATTTCCCGCTTTCCGTGGAGATGCTTCTGAACGTGTTGGAAGTAATAGCACCGTTTAAACATTTTTCGAAACTGCGCGATTTTATAACCTTCAAACTGCCCAATGGTTTTCCTGTTAAAGTAGAAATTCCTATATTACCGACTGTCACTGCAAAAATAACATTCCAGCAGTTCGAGTTTCGAAATAACATACCGAAAGAGTTATTTGAAACTCCGAAGAATTATAAAGAGGATCCGACAAGGTGGCGCCACTTGTGGTGACTTAAGTGCCTGATTAATTTTGTTTTTTTAGGTTTCCAGATTTATGACGTCCTGAATTGTTGAATTCTTTTGAAATTACTTATACAAAAAAACCGGTGTTTCTCTTACCGTACGATAGGCGTTTACTAGCTAAAGCAAAGTTTGTCGGTAAATTGAGAAAAACAAAAGATTATGTTGTCGGGAATCAAAGTGGCCCAACTGTGTGCGTCGAAGTACCTATGTTATTCACGTTAGGCAGCATCTACTCGACTAGTTGTCTAGTCTATCTGGAATAGACCGGAAATAAATATTATTTCAGAAAAGCAGGGTATTTTTATGTTTTTATTTTAGGTTTTACGGAATTTAACAAGGTGCTGCTGTTTGTCGTTTTGTTGTTTTATGTTAAATTGTTGTTATTTGTGTATTAATGTTGTATGTTTAGAAAATTATTGTGTTGCTGTCAGTTACCGACATATCAAAAATGCGATTCTTTTTAGTTTCTTTTTTACAAATAGGTCACAAAGTGTCAATTACAAATAACAATCTTTATTATACAACACTAAGTTTTACAACAGGCTGACGTATTATCTACACACCAAGCCTACTTAATTTATGCTTAATTAATCATCGCCATTTAGAGTTAATTGTATTTATTTTACATCATAACAGTAGATAATTGTTCCATTTTTTCGCAATAAAATGTTTAATTTTATGGATTTTTGACTTTTCAATCAACATTCCGTATATACGTCACAAAAACGTCAACATTCAGATGGCGCCACAATCGACAATTTTTTAATTACGTATTTGTGACAACCAACACTGCCACAGGACCACAAATTGTTTGTTTGACACAAAATAATTAATTTCAATTAAAAACACTTAAAATTTGATTACTTCACAATGTTTCCCAAACATTCTGTATATAAAAACAGAAGACACTCTGATAAACGTCTACACTGCCTAGGTGGCGCCACAATCAACTCATAATTTATTATTATTTTCAATTTCCAACACTTCCACTTCACTGATCAAAATCAGAATCTTCTTTTGTCAAAAAGACAATTACTTTCTATTAAAAGTCGTTGAAAAACACTTCAAATTTGACTATTTCTTTACTTTTTTGCAAACACCCCGTGTATAACATCAGCTGTTAAACGTCAATCACCAGATGTCGCTTCAATCGCCAAAATAATTCATTTATTTCCACAAAAATAATGAAAAATTCCAGCGAAAATGTCTGAATTAGTTTCGAAATGTGTCCTGCGAGTTGAAGTGAATGACCCGAGTACCGGTAATAGTCCTCTTTTTGATTTAACCTCACCTTAAATTGTTGTCTCGTAGAGACAGGACCTGAGGCATCTAATGAGGCCCCCAAAGCAAAAACTCAGCGGAAATCACGTGATATTAGTGTCGAGACGTTTCCAAGTCGGCTTGAAAGCCCCCGGGAGGACTGGGGGCTGCTTCCGGTGTGTTCCCGTGAGACAACACCCTTAACAGATAAAGAAGGTGAAGAGACCAAAACCGAAATTGGGTTTTTTAGTGGCAATCCCTTCGTGGAGATTACTAAAGGAATTTTGCATTTGTACAAAGAGGAGTAAGTTAGAATATGATTTTGGGTCTTCTTTTATTGAAATTAGTGTTTTGAGTGACAGGAACGAAGCCCTGACTTTGTGTTTGCTTGGAGTGCCAACTTCAATGACTTGTCATGACTTGTTGGCTTTTACAGCTCCTTGTCATGCTGATATTTCCCATATCAGGGTTTTGAGAGATTCTATACCAAACCAGTATATGGCACTTCTCACGTGAGTCACATAATCAGTTAAAGTAATTATTTGTGGGGTCCCAGTTTTAGGACACATGAGTCAGCTATGGAATTCTACTCGACGTTCAATGGGGGTCCTTTCAACAGTCTTGAACCTGATAATCTCTGCCGGATTGTTTGGGTGTCTCGTGTAGAGTGGGCACATGATGGAGTACCTCCACCTGGACATACTGAACTTCCGATTTGTCCAGTTTGTCTCGGTAAGAACCTTTTAAAAAAATCCGTTTTAATTCTGTGATTTTAGAACGTATGGACGAGTCAGTTGATGGTGTTCTTACAATTTTATGTAATCATGCTTTTCACGCAAACTGTCTTGAACAATGGGGCGATTCAACATGCCCCGTTTGCCGCTGTGTGCAAAGCCCTGAACAAGCTGCAAGCTCGGAGTGTGAACAATGTGGCAAAGTTGCTCAATCTATGGACGCACTTTGGATTTGTTTGATTTGTGGACATGTAGGCTGTGGAAGATACCAAGGGGGCCACGCAGCGCTTCACTACCGCGAATCAGGTCACTGCTATGCGTTACAGTTGGGGTCGCATCGAGTCTGGGACTATAAAGGCGATAATTTCGTTCATAGACTTCTCCAAAATAAAGCTGATGGGAAATTGGTACCTTCTGAGGGACCTCCATCAGAAGCAGAGTGTGCTCAGGAGAAAGTTGATTCAGTTCAGCTTGAATTTACGTATTTATTGACCTCACAGTTGGAGGAGCAAAGAATGTATTTTGAGGATAAATTAGCACAGTGAGTGGTAAATTTGGTGTTTGTGTGAGTTAAGAGGGCTGTTTTAGGCTTGACAGTCTTTATTTTAATGAAAATCAAGATCTGAAAGCTGAATTAAGTGAATTACAGGAGAAAAATAATGATCTGATGAGGAAGTTAAGTGGTTTGAATAAGGAAAAGTTAGCGCTGGAAAAAAAAGTTAATCAACAAAGTCTCAAGTAGGTTGTACAACTTGACAAAAATAAAATTACTAGATCTGTTTTAGGTTGAATACAAGTTTGAATGATTTAAATGAAGAAAGGCAATTAGGCAAAGCACTGAGGAATAATCAACAAGAATGGCAAAATAAACTAGATAAATTACAGGATGAAAAAAATAATATGGCAAAAGAAATTAGAGAATTGAAGGATCAAGTCCGCGATTTAATGTTTTTCATTAATGCACAGCAAGTTATTGAAAAATCCGAAAATCGGGAAGAAATTGCTTCCGGAACAGTTACAGTAGGTGCTGAGCCAGCAAAAAACAAAAAGAAAAACAAGAAAAAGCGTTAATTAATGACGTCAAAAAATTGTGATAAGATGACTAATACCTATTGTTTTTTCATTGTGATAAGATAAAGCGCTAATTTCAGCTGTAAACATTAATTTTTGTGTAGTAGAATATAAGTTTAATTGGTGTTTATTTAATAAATAATTACGGAAAATTTGGTGTTTTTTTAGTGTCGCAGTTGGTGTCGCGCCTTGTTGTGTTTGTTTCAGTGTTGCCAACTGCGGCGAACTCGTGTAACCTAAAATGAGTCAGTGAGTAAAACTCGATTAAAAATGGGAAACCATCACGGCCACAGCTCCCATAGCAGATCTGGGGACTCAACACCAACATCTAACGGCTCTCGCAAGAGTATTTCACAAACAGTGCCAAATCACGAACCCGCCCCTGAAAAACCAAGTCCGTTGTTACCACTTGAAAAACTAACAAAAGTGAGTTTTTTGATTAAATTCAATGAAAAAACGTTATCAAATCATGTGAAAAACTGCGCAATTATCCAGATCCAGCCCCCTTTGTAATGAAATTCGTTAGGTTGGTAGTGCCAGCCGCCATTTTGACATATGATTCAAATTTCAGATTTTGGCAGATATAACTTTAGAAGAGGAAAATATTAACGGAATTTCGCTAAATGTATTCACGGTAAGCCCCCTTACACTTTTTTTTCCAATAAAACTGTAATAAATCTTGTAGAAATGTCTCTTTCCGCGATATCCAGTCTTGTCTGAGAAACTCTTCAGTTACTTACTCAAGGGGGCTAAATCACGCAATACATATATTGACACACAGGGATTTAAGCAACAATGCGAAAAGTACTTATCTGTGAGTACATTTGCGTGTTTTCCAGGTGTGACAGCTCCGTTTTGTAGATTTTAGACGACGAAGTTGTCAGAGACACTTTCGTGCGGATGTTTTCAACAAGAGGCGACGACGATTCAGAGATTATCACTCCTGAGAGTCTTCGGTCGCTCTTGATGTGCGCCTACCACGTCAGTATGGACCACTACTCAGAGGGCCCCCAGATGTGTCTCTCTATAAGTAAAACACTGAAAGCAGTTGTTGACAGTTGTTTTCACACCAAAAACCAACTTTCGGTACAATTTGTCGTTCATTGGCTTGAAGCTAACTGTCCTAGACTTTTACTGCCGCTTCACCGTTATCTTGTACATTCCTTGGCCACTTCCTATCGCACTTTAGAGGAATTAGATAATTCGCCAGCTGCAGGTAGGTGAAAATCATATTTAAACTGCACTAAATCAAATTAGAGACCCCAGGTCTTGCAAAAGATGACGTGGAAGAAGGTAATTAACCACGCCTTTAAACTTGTGTTAATTTCTTTGTGATTGGTTGAAATTTGACAGGTCTAGAGTTAGCCACGCCTGTTTTGGAACACCCGCCACCTTTCAACCAGAAACATCCTCATTTGTTACATATGAGTATGTCGTGGTTGTTGGCAGGGGCTTTGCCACCGGTTTACTCGCGGCCTCAAAAAGCTCACTCGCCGAGTAACAGTGGAACAGGTAAAAATAACACAGTAGCAGCCACGCCTACTTTAACTCCTGTCAAGGTCTAGCAAGCACCGCCTTCTTGACGAAATTACTGTGTGCTGTGCCTTCTCATTGGATCGTTTTATACGACTCTGATGATATGGGATTGGGGGCGAATCGTTTTTTACACCACGTTTTATCCTACAAAGGTCCTACTTTGTGTTTATTGAAGGTCGAAGACGGTCAGGTTTTTTGTGTAGCTTCACCTAATGAATGGAAAGAGTCGAATCACTACTGGGGTGGGGAGGACTCTGCTGTTATTCAATTGTTACCAAAGTATGACTCACCTACTAGGTTTGTTGTTTTAATTATTTTTTGTTAGATTTCTTTTATTGGAGAAAGGCTCAAAACTGTTATATTTAAACACGACAATTCGTGGATACCCTCATGGGTTACGTGCAGGTAGTGATCCACGTAAACCAATAATTATAGTCGATGGTGGTTTTGAAAAGGTTTGTTGGGTCTTAAGGTCGATTATTTCTAATTTCATGCACTAGATGGAGTTTAAAAAAATTCCTTATAACTTGTTACGGATTGAAGTGTGGGGCTGTGGAGATCCTGTAAGTCGTGAACAACAATTAGAAGTGAAAAAATGGGAAGTAAAAGAAGCGGAAAGACAAAGATGTGTCAAATTAAGCGCTGCTGATTGGTTGGATCATCCTGATAGGTATTTATTGGAACTTGCTGGTAGACCTCAATACCATCAAAACCAAACTCAATAAATAATTATTTAAGTACTTAGAGAAATGTTTAGAAGTGATATTAATTACACTTAATTAGATTAGGTTTGTTGTATTTCTCAAAAGTATTTCAATGTGCCTTTATTAAGACACCAAAAAAATATATATTGGACGTCAGTATTGGTGCAGCGTTGGACTTCATTCGATATTATTAAGCTACTTAATTTTATTTTCAAATTTTCTGCCTATTTCTAGGTACTTAATTTGTTTTTATTATTTGACAGGGTGTTTTATTTTTGCTCTTACCATTATAAAACAGACATATTTTTATAAAAATGTTTGAGACAATCACAATGTTTATTTTCCTGTCCTTATCACAAAAATAATTTTTATAATTTGAATTTCTAAGAAACCTATTATAAAACTCATTTCTATTTTCTAACAGTCATTTTTACAAATTTTTACATCTTGTTTCTTAATATACTATTAGAAATCCTAATTGTGGCGTAGTATACTATTTATTTCAATTCAGTTAGGGAATTTTCATTTATCACTAAATGGTAAAACATAACCTAAAAGAAGTTTTTTTGAATAAAAACCGTTTATTTTGTAACAAATTTAGTTTTAAAATGTCTTTAGGCCGCAGAGCAGCACTAATAGCATCTCGATTAATTCTCCGGCAGCTTAAAACCCCTCAAATTATCGGTAAGTGCCCCTTCAGTGACATAACCTCAATCTTACATTTCGAAATTTAAAGAAACCCGGAATATAAAACGTTGGGTGGCTCCAGTTCTTCGAGAATTGAATAAACGTAGAACTGAGATTGGTCCAGAGCCCCCACAACCTCGCTCAACGTTTTTAGAATGGAATTATGAGGCCGAACTTTTTGCTTTTGGTAAACGTCTAGGAGAAGAATTTGACCGTAAATTACTGAAACAAGCACTCACACATCGGTCGTATGTGAATTTAGAAGAAGATAAAGCGAAAGAAAAGGGAATTGAGTTTGAGGCAATTCCATGTAACCACCAATTGATCAATCAAGGTGATGAGATAATACTGGGGCACGTCAAAGAAGAATTGGGGAAGGAACACCCAAAAGATGTTACAAACGCACTCTGTGACTACCTGACAACAATCGATATGTTGTCACACGTAGCGTTTCATTTGGGGCTCAAGGATTTGATTTTGACTGCTGTAAGTCAAGTTTTTGTGTTTAATACTGTTACAAGCTCGTTTTTAGGAATTTCCAGTTGAGAAGACCACTCTTGCTGACACTTTTAAAGCTGTGGTGGCTGTTTTAAAGCCGGAGAGGTCACAGCTTTTCGTTAAAGATTTCCTGTTGTGTCAATTGAACGGTAAAGAAGTTTACGATATTTGGGCACCTGAGAGCCCCCTTGACTACTTGACGTCTCTTGTAAAAAGTGAAATTGAACCTCGGTTATGCAATCAGTCTGCTACAAATACAATCCTTGCTAATTACCAAGTGGGACTGTACAGCCAGAAAAAATTGCTGGGAATTGGCTGGGGTGAAAGTATACAAATAGCAAAAGAAACCGCAGCCCTAGACGCTATTCAAAGACTCCACTATCAAAAATAATTATATTTAGTCTTATTATAAATGAGTATCTAGTACAAGTTTGCCTTCAGCATTCTTAATTCTGACCCGTCCATTGGAATACTTCGTTTCTTGTGTCCCATCAGGGTACAACGTTTTGACAGTACCATCAGGGTACTCCCGACTCTGTAACAAACAGTCACGTGACGTTATATCTATCAAAACTTACTTTAAATTCTTGTGTTTCAATTTCTTTTTGTCCATTTGGTAGAAACAGGATTTTGTCGCCATTTTTTTGAATTTTAACTATTGAGCCGTCTTTGTATTTTGTTTCAAGACTTCCATCGGGAAATGTAGTTTGTACAGCGCCATCTGGGAGTGTTATTTCGCTTCTACCGTCTGGAAAACGTCTCTCAACGAGTCCCCTTAAAAAAAATCACATAAACTGTGAACTACTATCAAAATTGACAATTACTCCGGGAACTCAACCACTTCCAATCCATCATTATAGGTTGTTTGACAGATATTCCGACTGGCGAAGAAATATTTGACAGTTCCGTCACGCAAATTTGTTTCTTGTGTATCACCATTGAAGTATTTGACAGTTACGAAGTTACCATCAGGTGAAATTGTTTTTATGTTACCATTAGGGTATCTGATTTGTTTCGTACCATCATCGAGTGTCACTAAAATCACGTGATTGTGAGTTTGAATTGTCATTGGTTGGTTTAAACGTACCGCTTGAATCTCGTCGATTGCTATTGGTTGATTCGAATTTGTCGCTTGAATTTCGACGATTGTGATTGGTTGGTTCAATCTTGTCGCTCAAATCCTTGTCCAGTGATTGGTTTTTAAATGTGTTTTCGTATTTTTCCTCAAGAGGGCTCCTTGCTAACTCCAGAAGTGAATCTTCTTTGTCTAACATACCAATATTTGAATTTTTGTCGATTTGTGTTAGTTTAGCGACATTTTTGTTAATTTCATGAAGAATTTTCGAATCGGAGGATTTTCTGGCAAGTTTTTGTGTTGCTGAAAGTTTGGCATTTTCTTTGGTGAGTTTTTCAATTTCAGTTTTTAGATTAGAATTTTCTTTTTCAAGTTGTTTGATTTGATTACGAAGGCGGGCTTGAGTCATTCCATTTTTTGACTCTTTCAATTTCAGAGTTTCAGTCAAGTCGGCCACTTCTTGTTTCAGGTTGCTTATTTCTTGGCGTTCTTTTTTATTTGGACGGTTTTGCGAATCTTTCATAAACCTGAAAAAAATCTAATTAAAACAGTCTCTCAAGGCCTGATTTCAAGCTGATTGATGGTTGCTGTAGTAATGCTCAAAATGCCATGCTGTGATTGGTGGTTGCTGTAGCAACGCTGTGATTGGTTCAGTTTGAAATCAGGCTTTAACGGGTTAACAAATCAAACGTTTGAAATGCTTGTCGCTCTTTATTTAACCTCTTTCTCTCACTCTCTAATTCAAACAAAAAATTCTCTTTGTCATTCTCAAATTCACATTTTTTTCGCACAAAATCCCTCTCTTTTTGTTCTAATTGTTTCCTCAAGTCGATTATCCGATTTTTGTCTTCAATTACATCACGAATTTTTTCTTCATATTCATGAATTTTTTTCTGATATTTATCACCACAAATTGCACAATTTTCAGACGATCCTGTTCCTACACCAATATCTCGTTTATCACATAGCGTTTCTTCTAAATCTTCTGAAGAAATCGATGTGGTGTCACTTGAAGGTTCAGTTGATGACCACTTTTCTTCATCTGAGACTTCAATAATTGCTGAAAAATACTAAATTACTGAAAATAATCACGAAATAAAAAGCTACAAACAAGGAATTGGTGGTTTAATTCTATTTTCAGCAAGATTTTTTAACCGAAGTAAAATTTCAGCAATATCTCGCTTTTCCAGATTTGTCTCAATAACATCTTCTTCTTCACTTTGCGGCTCCCAGTGTACCTTTTTTTCGTCATTTCCGGTCCTGATTTTGCTTGGAGTGCTCGACAAGATCCGTAAAACACTCGAATTCGTCGAGCAGAAACTGCTGTTTTCAGCCCTCTCTTCTAGGGCTTCAAAAATCCGCAATTCTTTTTCCAGAGCCTTCTCGTAGAGGGCTTGTTCGCCTAATTCCTGTCCTGCATTTGCAATTTCGTTGATTTTCCTAATATGGTCATCAGAGTCACCAATTTTGCACCAACTTGCTTTGGGTTGTACTGACACATCGGGGGCCCTCAAGGGGGTCACGTTTCTGGGGCTTTTCACCGGTTTTTTCTTAATTGGTGGGACAATTTGGGGCTTCATTCGGAACCGCTCCAGGCCGGTTCCTTTCCGCAAAAACGGTTTTTTTGGCTTTGGAGGCGCATCTTGGGGGCCCGGGTCTTGCGCCAGCTTTTCTTCTAATAATTCATTGAAGCTTTTCGTCGGGGAAATTACGTGATTTTCCAGGTTTTTCACGGAGGTTTCGCTGCTTGAATCGAAGGCAGAGAGTCCCTCAATTGTGTGATAATCAGAAGCTGTGGTGATGTTTGCACTGGTATTTATGAGGTTTTGAGTCTTTTTGAGGAGTTCGTCGTGGCTTTCTTGCCACAATTTGAGTTCTTGCAGACGTTCAAGGAGATTAGGTGATAAGGGCATTGTTTTTTTCGAGATTTCATTGAGTTTTGAGGTTAGGAACCGTTGAGTTTGACAGCGGTTTGAATTTTTGGGAGAAAAGTGCTGCCAATATAAGTACCGCCAACCTAAAACTAGTGGAAAATAAAATAATCAAATTTTGGGAGGGAAAATAATTTTGTATTTGCAGAAAAAAGAAACAAATTTTAAAAATTGGAAAATGGCATTCAGAGCGGTCAAAATACTCTTAATTTTGTGAAAAATAAAAACTATTCTAAATGTAACTCCGAACTCTGTCGTAAACAACTTTTTTCATTTTTTGTCTATATCGATTTTTGAGGTTACGTATTTCACAGTTGTGTAAGTGCAGCCAACATCAAATTTGCAAAAACTAAAAGAAACTAACTTTATTTTAAAAAATCTCATTTTTTTATTTTAACACTCATTTTTATAATACTTTTGAAAAAAATATTGACTACAATTTTGTGTTTTTATGTAGAATCGTTTATTGTGTAAATCTTCGTGAGAAACTGATAAAAACTAATCTTTACTTCCTGTGATAAATAAATCTGACCTTGTTTTATAAAATGACTCATCTAATTGAGGAAATTGTGGTACATTTAATTGTATAATCTTAAAAACTGTTTCAAGGTTAAAGCTTCTCTTATTTATTCATCCAAAACATGATCAAGTGAACAATAAAATGAATTTTCTTTTTGCCCATTTAAGGAATTTTGGGTGTGACAGTTCTTATCTTATCTTAAAAAAAATCCAATTGATAAATTTAGTACCTGATTCAATGCTCCATTCCCTAAAATGTCGTCAAACCGGAAACAATTAAGCCTAGAATTAGGTCGTCGTGATGAAGAACGCCCCCTTAAAACTCCAACTTCCCCCACAGATCAATACTATCGCAGTATTTTTGACCGAGTAAGTACCAAATTTTTTTTACCAAGTTCTCTTCTTAAATATTTTCAAGGCCGATATAAATAAAGACGGCGTTATAACCCCTAATGAGTTAAGAACAGCAATCGATACACTAGACTTAACCGATGAAGCTCTACCTAGAGATGTGGTCCTTCGAATCCACCAAGAAGCTGACACAAACGGTGATGGCAGACTGAACTACCGCGAGTTTGTCCAAATGATAAATACACAACCAATTTTCAAAAAAATCGTAACACGATATGTAAATTTTGTAATTCCCCGAAAAAACCTAGGGGCTGTTCCCCCAAGAGGCGAAACCCAAGTTGATGGAGCAGGGGAGTACGAAGAGCAGTACTCGTGTTGTCCTCCTAAAATCGGCATGATTGCAATATCCCTAATCGAATTAATTTTTTTTATTATTGATGAGTACAAAGAAAGAAATTCGACGAATTTTGCCTCAGGTCCAATGGCACAATTATTTATTTATGATCCCACGAAACGGTACGAAGCTTGGCGGTACTTAACTTACATGTTTGTTCATATTGGGTGAGTTGGTAGCATTGTGTGAGTTTACCTGATTTAGGGATTTTAGTATTTTGCATCTAGTTGTGAATTTGGTCGTACAGATTTTTCTAGGTGTTCCACTCGAAATGGTACATGGGTGGTGGCGTGTCCTTTTGATTTATTTCACAGGAGTCGTTGCAGGGTCCTTAGGGACGTCAATAACTGATCCAAGAGCCAAACTAGCAGGAGCTAGTGGAGGTGTATACTCGATTATCACAGCACATATTGCCACAATAATTCTAGTAATTTTTTTTTGTTAAGTTTGTGTTTTTTTTTTTTCGTAATTGTTTTTTGTAGAATTGGGGTCAGATGAGTTTTCCACTAGTACAGTTAGCGATTTTTTTGATAATAACAGGAGTTGATGTTGGTACTTCGATTTATAACAGATATTACACCAATATGAATGAACCGATAGGTTATATGGCACATTTTAGTGGAGCTTTAGCTGGACTTCTAGTGGGAATTTGTGTTTTAAGAAATTTGAAAATAACAAAGAAGGAAAATATTGTTTGGTGGATTGCTATTGCGGTTTATGTGGTTTTAATGATGGGAGGGATTTTGTGGAATATTTTTGCTCCTGATTATTTCCCAAAACAGAAGTAACAATTTTTATACAATAAAAACACAATTTTTGTATTTTTTTAAATTTGGGGATACAAATGGCGCTCATGCGTAATCCAGAACCAACATTCTCCCCACTTTATTTCTTTGGAAGTTTTCCTGTGATTATTGCTTCGAGACTGCATAATTGATGTAATTAATTCATTTTTAATTTAAAAAGAACGTTTTTACGTTATTTTTTACTAATAAACTGTTTTTATTAAAAAAAAGAGAGAATTTGAAGATACTCACCAGCAGACCGAGTTTAGGTTGGCAGCGCTGACACACCAAAGTAATAAATTTGTTGCAAATTGTGTATAAATCGATGTAATTAATAAAGTATTTCAACATTATTAACGCACAGAATTTAATTAAGAACAAGTTTTGTTTTATTATTGCTGTTTTTATAGAATAACCTGAATACCGGTTTGATTCGGGTTACGTTGGCAGCACTGGCTGTCAATTAGTCCTCACATTTCATAAATATAACCTCAAAATAATGAATTTGTTGTAACGCCGTTTTAATGAAAGAAATGTCGACGTTTTGTGTTGATAATGACTTCACAAATGAGGTATTTGAAGACACAGCATTTCCCTGTGACAATCCGGATATCCTCCAAGAGCTTAGTATCAAAGATTTTGGAAATTTGGAACAGAAAGATGATGAAATGTCTGTATTTAGTGATTTGTGTGTTTTAAATTAATAAATTTGTTGTAGAGAGATTCAAGAAGACTCGTTAACTGGTTTTACATGTGCTGTTTGTTCATTTTCAACAAAACACCGACTGATTTATGTCGACCACATCGCATCTCATAAAGACCCCACTCATGATACATGTAGCTTCTGCCGTGAGGTCTACGATAAGAAGTACCTCAATGATCATATGTTTGTTTGTCCGTCCAATACAAAGGAGGTTCATAAGTGTACATACTGTAATTATAAGACTTTCAAGGTGGCTTCTCTTAACAGACATGTAAAAACATGTCCAGTGGCGAAAAAACAGCAAATTGTATGTGACAAGTGTGATTTTACAGCCTTTTTAAAATGTATTATGAAGGAACACATGATTTTGGCCCATTCTGATACAAAGTCGGATCTGTCGACTACTTATAAATGCCACAAATGTAATTTTAAAAGTAATAGTAAGGCAGGTTTAAGAAAACATTTAAAGAAACATGTACCAAATAAAACCGTAGTACAACCTTATCAGTGCCAGTTCTGTTCTTTTAACTGTTTTCAAAAGGAAAAATATCAAACTCACTTAAGAACCCACAACAAACATTTGTGTAAGAAATGTAGTTTCAGTACTAAACAGTTAGCCAATTTTAAGAGGCATTTGAGAAATGTACATAAAGTTCTTTGTTGAAAATGTAATTAATTTATTTATTTGTTTTGTTTAAAGAATGAACCACATTTTGAGTGGTTAGGTTGGTTGTACTTTTCGGCCTTACAGACACTCCCACGCCAACACTGTTATTGTTGTTCCTGTTTGTTTGTCCCTGAAATCAAGCAATTTTGCTTATAAAACAGCAAAAATCGTCGGGAAAACGACTAAATGAACCTCCAATAATCACTGGTAAGTTATTTTACTTGTTGAAATTATAAAATGGTATTAAAAACGCGCAAAAACACCTGTTACGTCAAGTGAGGTTATGTTACTCGAAAGCTCACAAAAGCAATTTTTTGTGCTTCAGTTAATAAAACAGAGTCAATAATTGCAAATTTAGTGTTTATTTATTTAAATAGTCGTGAGAAATACCGTAAAAAATGTATTTAAGGAATTGAAATGTCAGTTATTGCCAACATTGCAAAAGAGAAGTCTCTAGGGCCCAGTTAGATGTAGTGGGGGCGGCACTGCGCATGGTAGAGCTGTACATTCCAGCCGTATTTAAAAAATTTAAATTGATAAACAATAATAATGAAAAACAAAGGTTTTCAGTCGAGTTTTCAGTAAATTCAATCAGCATATAAAATGAGGTTTAGGAGTTATGAATTTTTAAAAATTTTTGAATTTTTATGGAAGTTGCATAATTTTTTTTTTTAACCTGTTTTTAAAGAGAAATATGAATGAAATTGATAGAGGATTTAGGTATTTAGTAGCTATTTAAGATATTTAAGACACATTTTATCCCACGAGGATTTTTGAGTATGTTAAATAGCTACAATGTCTTGTATTAATTAATTTGATTAATTAATTGTAGATAAATTTAAATCATTATTATTAAATTTGTTGTTTGAAATTTACTAAAAACGTTTTTTTTTTATTATTACTTATTAATTTTAATTTTTAAACTTCCAAATTCAACTGAAATTAAAATGCGCATGCGCAACTACTTTTACTGTATTTAACTGACTGACTGTATTTTTGATGTTGCAAAGGTCAATCTTTACCGACGTGATTGTTTTGACATTTGAGGTTATGCTGTTTGATTAACGATGCTAAAAATATAAATAAAAACGATGTTAGAGCAAAATAGTGGCTTTGTTGATGGCACATTTACATTAAATGTGATTGAAGACACTTCAAAAATTACTGAAGAAGTCTCCGATCATAAAGACGCCTCAGTTAAATCGGACTCTCCCGAGGAAGATTCCCCCTTTTCGACCGCAATCAAGCGAAAACAAGAGCAGCAACAGCTTGAATCTCTCATAAAATCAACCAAAGACGCCCTCGAAAACGATTCTCTTGATAAGCCCTACAAATGCCCGGGTTGCGTGTACGAAACCCCTCGGAAGTCTCTAATGCTGACCCATTTGGAGGCCCATTTGACAAATCAGCGCCAATACAAGTGCAATTTCTGTGAGTTTTCGAGTTTCTACAAGCATGTGTGGTCGATACACCGAGCTCGGTGTAGTACAGGTCATAGGAAGGTCGTGTGCCCCCATTGTGACTACGTGACTGCTAAGCATCGCAGTTTGAAGAAGCACATCGATGTGAAGCATCTCAAAGTGAAGAAAGTGGGGTTTCGGTGTAGGGAATGTCGGGTGAGGTTTGAAGATAAACAGGAGTTTGAGGCACACAAAGTGGAGTTTCATCCAAAACCAAAGAAGTATACCTGTGAGGAGTGTGAGTTTGACACGAACAGTAAATTGGAGTTGCAAAGGCATCGGAAGGGGCATAAAGCTGCAGTGAAAAGAGAGATTTTGTATAAATGTGATTTGTGTGGGCTTGAGTCGAAGCATAAAAGTAATATTGTGAGACATAGGAGTGTTCATTTGTGAAATAAATATTAAGAAACAAAATTGGTTTGTTTCATTTAGTTTGTCTGAACTTTTTTCGATGACACCCAATTACACCAAACACTTTTTTTAAGTGAATTTGAAGACTGAATATTTTAGTTTTCTGTTTTAGGGACAAAATGAATGATGATTTTACAATTGAAGTAGAAGAAGATACATTAAATATAAAGACAGAACCAGAAGAATATATAGAAAAAGAGTAAGTTTTGTATATTGGTATTTCAGACAGTAAAACTTTTTTATTTTCTAGTGAGGTTGGTACTTTTGAATTCGAATTTCAGCCACATTACAAAACAAAAGACGACGATTTTGTTAATTTTGAGATAAAGACTGAAGTTAAAACAGAACAGGAAGATAACACAACGTGAGTTACTCTCACAATCTTAGTCAATTTGATAATTAATTATTATTTTAGAAGCGATCAAATTGAAATTAAACAAGAATTTGAGATAGATTTTGAAGAACATCACAACGTACTTGATGAAGTTATCGATCTTTTTCATATAAAAAGTGAAACAAAAAACGAGAAAAAAGTACCTAAAATCGAACAAAAGGAAAACACGGAGAAAATAAATCGACAGAAATCTTTAGATAGAAGAAAATTTCACAAAATTATCGATTTTTTACAAATAAAAACTGAAGCTAAAGACAAGAAAAAAGTATCTGAAGTTGAACAGAAAGAAAACACGGAGAAAAACCGACAGAAACCTTTGGATAGAAGAAAATTTCGACAAAGTCACTCTCGACGTAAATTTTTCCGTTCGAAATTTTCCAGAAATAACAAGTTTAATAGATTTAAGCCATCTCTTTCAAATAAAGTACAAATTTGGGCAAATAATTCTTATGCAGGGGTTTCCCCTGTACAGCCATGGGACTTTCAAAATTTTCAATTGGCAGCACTGAGCAATTTATACACATTTGATGTTGGTAGATTTCAAGCTTTTGTTACAATTTTGAATATGATAAATCAGTTGGGTGCACAAAATGGTTGTTTACGTAATTAATAAAATTAATTAGTACAAATTAGTGATTTTCAATGTTTCGGTTGTGTGGATTTTCGGTCAGGGGCACATTCAATTCATTCAGTTTCTAGATGAGCAAGTTATAATTTGCAAAATACTTTAAAATAGGTGCAAAATATTGTTAAAATAATATGATTTAGTTAATTTGATTGTACTATAATGCAAAAAACTTATGTGGTTGCCATGGCAATGCCATTTTCGGTTGGGTGAGTTTTCGGTCGGGCGCACATTCAATTGTTTTAATCTTTAATTCAATTTTGCAAGTTATAACTTTCAAAATAGTTTAAATAGGTGTAAAATATTGTTAAAATAAATAAAATAATGTGATTTAGTTAATTAGGTTGTAAATTAGTGCAAAACTGTTATTTGATTACATTTTTATGCAAATTTATGAAATGTGAATAAGTGAGGTTATGTTGATAAATTTCCCATTTCAAAAATGTGGAATAATACAAAAGTTGAAGAAGATTTTACTTTAAATGTAATTGAAGACGTTAAATTAAATTGTAAGCTTGATATTTCTTGTAAAAATGAAGCTGAAATTGACGAAATGTAAGTCTCACAAGCAGTGAAAATTCGGTCTTTAAATTCTGTTTATTTCAGAAAATTGGTTGAAAATGGGGCCCCAAATGATGAAAGACAAGTGGAAAATGAGCCCCAAATGTAAGTTCTTATACAGGGATACTAAAAATGATTGTGATTTTTTTTTGTTGATTTGGTAACAGATTAGACTTTTTCTGTTGGTAATACATACTAAATACTAAACCAACTACTCAGGCGTACCACCTCACTATTTCTGCTTCGATCATTTTATAGTATTACGGTATAATTTATTGAAATAATTGTGTTTTTTAATTTTAGTGATGACCAAATTATTGATATAACCGATATTAAAACCAAAGGATTGATGTAAGTTTTTTGTTTTTCTGGATATTTATACAAAATATTTAATTTTAGAGATTTGACTGATGAGAATATTCTGCCAGAAGTTGTAATGTAAGATCTGATTTATTTCAATTATAATTAGTTTTGTTTTTAAATCTATAATTTCAGAGATTTAACTGATGAGACTTTACTAAAGTCTAAAAAAGAACCAATGTGTGATTTAGAAATAACAAAAGTACAAGAAGATGCATTAATTAATAAAGAAAATCAAGAGAAAAACATGTAAATATTTTTTTAATTTTTAGTTCTTTTAATAATAATTTTTTTTCTAGAGTTGGCACAACTGCAGCCGCCGAAAACATTGTATTTTTTTTAGTGCCATCAGAGTCAACACCAATTGCAAACAATTCATTTATTAGATTGGCCCCACTGCCTAGGACAAACGTAACAGATTCGTCAGTTGTACCAACTATACCTGCAGCAATATTAAAGAATTCAAGTGTTTCACCAGTGTCTCAGATATTATCAGAATCTCACAACTGTCAAAATTCAGTGACTAGAAATGTTGCGTTGACAACAATGTCTTCACCAACCAATTCATTTCTCAAGTTGGTAACACTACCGACAAGTACTGAATCTGAAAGTTTGGTAACACAGCCAAAACCGAACAATTCACTGTCTAAAGCAAATGCAATCAACGAATTTAGGAACAATTCGTCTGGGAAGTTGGCAAAGCAAAAGAAATGTCAAAATGTAACACTGTCTAAACCGAATGAAAATAATCAGAAAATTGTGCCAACTTCAAGTGAGACATCTGTTAAGTTGGCAACAAAACCGAAACCAAAAGAAAAAGATAATGTGGTGATGTCAAGCAATCTGTCAAGTTCACCTGTTGGGTTGGCAGCACTGTCTATATTGAAGCCAACAGTTATACCAACTAACGAATCTAGGAACTTTCAAAGTTACATAAATAAAAGTGCACCGTTGTCTAAATTAAATGGTAAAGTTTTGCCAGTTGTACCAACCTCAAGTAATTCATCTGTAACGTTAATACCACAGTCGAAATTCACAGATAAAAATAATGTAGGTATTGAGTTGGCAGCATTGTCTAAATCGAGTAGAACAACCAACAAATTTCGAAATAATTTGTGTGAAGGTGTACCAACAGAGCAAAATTATATAAATAAAAGCACAACAACATCAAAGCCGAATAAAAATATTGTTATATCATCTGGTAAGTTGGTAACACAGACTAAAGAGAAAGTTAATGTGGTTACATCGAGCAGTTCATCTGTTGGGTTGGCAGCACTGTCTAAATCGAGTACAACAGTTATACCAACTGATCAATCTAGGAACTCTCGAAGGTACTTAAATAAAAGTACATCTCTGTCTAAACCGAATGAAAATATTAAGACAGTTGTGCCAACCTCAAGTAATTCGTCTTTTAAATTGGTAACACCGTCAAAACCGAAAGAAAAAATTAATATGTCAATATTGGACAATTTATCTGCTGGGTTGGATGAACTGTGTAAGGCGAGTACAACAGTTGTACCAACCAATAAATTTAGAAGTAATTCGTCTGGAAAATTGTCAACACCAAAACAAAATTATACAAATAAAAGTGGAACACTGTCTAAGCCGAAAGAAAATATTGAAACAGTTGTGCCAACATCAACTAGTTTGTCTGTTGGGTTGGCAGCACTGTCTAAATCGAATGTAACAGTTATACCAACTAATGAATCTAGGAACTCTTACATAAATAAAAGTACAATCCAGTCTAAATCAAATAAAAAAATTGAGATAGTTGTGCCAACCTCAAGAAATTCGTCTGTTAAGTTGGTGAAACAGCCGAAACCGGTAGAAAACGATAATGTGGCAACATCGAGCAGTTCAGCAATTAGATTAGTAACACTGTCTAAATTAAAAGAAAAAGATTTTACATCGAATTGTCAAAATAAAGAAAAACAAACTGAAAGCAGTTTAGGAGATGTTGCTGATATTTTGAAGCTGCTGTTCAGTGCTGAAAATCCCCAAGAGCAGGAAAAGTTTGGGAAAAGACTAAAGGAAATGTTGGTAAATCAAATGTCACTAGAAAAACCACATTTACATGAACATAAATTACCTGAAAAATCAAATTCACGTGAAAATAAAATATTAGTGGGTAAAAAATCAAGTGATACATCAAATTCCAAAAAAAGAAAAACAGTTCGGTCTAATTCGTTTTCGTCAAGTTCGGAATTTCAGTCGCGTCCTGATTTACCAAATAGTAAACAGCGAAATCCTAGTAGAGCGAAAATTGAGAATAATATAAAAAGTAGAATAATGTCGAAATTAAATACAAATCCAGAAAAAACAAATCCACCAAACCAAAAATCAAAAGTTCTTTTGACAACATCCGGTGTTAAAATTCCGGATCCTCAAGTAATGTTTTTGGGTGGCAACGAATCTGCGAGAGATTCAAATTTGGAAAAACCTATATCTAGTCTGGATCCGCAAACAAGTCATTTAAATAAGAAAATTCGATGTTATATCAACAAAAGCGAGAATAAAAGAACAAACCCAGAATTTTACATGCGGTCCAGATCACACGAAAAACCCCAACACCGAAATTCTTTGGATTCGAAGCGAGACAAAAGACCATCGTCTGAAAAAAGTGATAATCAAGCAGCGAAAAAAATCCGGACTGAAGCAGAAGAGGAGTCAGCCCCACCTTCAGATCCTCAAACTTATAAAATAATTGGAGAGTTCCTTACTGGGATATTTAATCCGAATTTGGATCCGTCCACGTCTTTGCCGATTTATTTAGGCAGAAATTACGGGTCGAAGTTGTTTGAGTTGTTTCACGAAGCCAAAAGTCAAGAGAAATGAGATTTTGTTATTACAGTATTTGTGTTTTGTATGCTTTTTGTGTTTAAGAGAAAATTTATTTGTTTAACTAACTTGAATTTATTTATTCTATATTATATATACCTGCTAATTAATTAATTTGCCAGGTGATTTTTGATTTGAATTGTAAAAATTGCTATTTTTTTAAGATAGGCAACCAGTAAGACACTAAAGAATATTTTGGGTTGCATAAGTGAGCACTTGAAACTTACTAATAAATTAAATTTTACATTTTGACAAAAATCTTGTGAATTAGTATTTTGTAACAGGATCATATGAATGTAAAAAGGTCTTTAACCACTCCGAATATTATAGATGTAACTAATTATACTCCCAGGTGTATTGTTGGTTGCATAACCGGCCACTTGGATATATTGATAAATCAAATTTTATATGGCATTTTGATAAAAGTATGGTGAAAATCAATTTTGTAACAGGATCATAGGAATGTAAAAAGGTCTTCGATCACTCTTAGTTTTATATACGTAACCAATTATACTTCGAGGTGTATTGTTGGTTGTATAACTGTGTATTGAAGAAATTAAATACCTCTTCGTATACTATATAATCCTAATCCCAAATTGAATAATTTTGCACTTTACAAATTTTCTGTGCTCCTGATACAAAAAACTGGGGAAATTGGAATAAATTTGTCTCTTTAAATAATTTGCTATTATGATCCATTTCAAATTTTTTCTACTTAATTAATACTCAAAAATTCTTTATTAATTTTATTATCACAAAGGGAAAAATTACAATAATTAGTCATAACTAACCTGGCCAAAATTTAACCATAAAAAATAACACTTGTTGGTTATTGACTTATGTATTTACAGGTATCATACAATTCGGTTGGCCCGATTAAAAAAAAAAGAAAAAAAACAACACAAGTTAGGGCTCTAAGCCACATAACTGTACTCTTCACTAGAATGCGGCGTCCTTTCTATATATTGCTTATCTATAAGCGACTCAATACATTTCTTAATTAATTGGATACTTGGAGCAAAGGAAACTTTCGATTGCGAATAAACCTAAAACAAAAAGTCACTAAAAAAATCCAAAAAAATTTCCCCAACTCACTTCCTGTATCAACGCATTATGTTTGAGCACTTTCCTCGACTTCATAATCCTTACAATTGCTGCTTGAAGATACATTTTCCTATCTTCTTCCACTGAATTCATAGTTTGTTCAATTTCTTGCGGCGACTCCTTTTGCACAGCGGCATTTATCCGAAACTTAGTTCTTTTATTATTATACTCCATATTTAAACGTAGCACTGTTTCCGGTTTTAAATCCTAAAACCAATCAGATAACACAAACCACGCCTTTAACTCCGCCTACTTACCGCACTATCCGCCACCAGTAACTTACAATCAATCAGACTAGCCGCATACTTGTGATACTGTTCCGATGATAATTGCAAACTTTCCTTAATTTCTTTAAATGTTAAAGTATCTGTATTTTCGAATAGTAATAATGTCGCCATTTGAAATGTTTGCATTGTTACTAAATACGATTTTTTCAAATGACCTAATTTCAGTTCCGCTTGACATAAATTATGTAACCAGGTTAATTTCCTGCCGTTAAATCTGTTGTGGTAGAAATTTTCAAACTGAAACATCACCAATCAGAAAGTCAGGATTTGAATTAAGCCACACCTCTTGTTTACCATTTGTACACTCTTCTCCAATTGCCTTGGATATGTAAAAGGCGTGGTTACAGTCTGACCTAAAGGCCATGCCCCTGCTTGTAATACATATATACTAAAATTAATTCCAAGATCAATATTATCCTGTTTAAGGAAAGCATTAAATTTATTATTGAGATCTGCACTAACTGACATATCAGTAAACATTCGATGAAGTTTACTTGTAAATTCATAACCACAAGCTTGTTTTAACCTATTTATCATAGCTTCTTCAGCATCCATACTTTGAGTTTGTTGATGAATCAAACGTTTTGCCAACATTCGAGAATAAAATTTCTGAAAGACATCTTTGTCGTCGATATATTTAAAAATTGTGATGCTTTCAGCTAGTTTTTCATCAACCTTAAACAAAATATATAAATACTCCAGTGTTGCCAACATATTATTTTAAGTAATTGTCAGTAAATACTAACCTCAGAATCACTAATTCCTTTACTTGACTTCCTCAACAACGCATCACAATATTTCGCTAAAAATTCGGGACTTTTACAGACAGGTTTACCAAATTTATGATTAATAACAGAACTACAAGCTTTATCTAAAGCTCCCATAAAATTCTGATCCGATTTAAACACTTCTTGAATAAGTGTTTTATATTTTTTATAAACGCCCAACATGTTTTCAACAAATGTAATATGTATATTTTCTGTATCAATACTACCAACAGCCTAACAAAAAAAAATTCACTATAAAACACCCTAAAACTGTTTTAAATTTCACATACTGCTAATCCTTGTGTTTTAATATGATCCAAAACAGTAACAACAAGTGCAACCATTGCATTTTGTACACTTTTGAGCAAATCATACATATTTGAAAGATCTTTTTTACGTTCACCTTGTACCATTGCTACACATTCGCTGTATAAAAATTCTAAATGTTCAGCTACCATATGGGTTTCACAACGTTGAGAGACTTTTGGTAATGAACTAGCATGAAGAAAACGACGTGCACGAAGTAATTCCTCTTCGATTTTTGCTTTAACTCGTTCCATATAAAGACTTACATTGCGTTCTTGAAGTAATTTAGCAGCTTCTCTTTTAAAATATTCACCACTTTCTTTAAGAAAAGGCTCCTCAAACAGTTCACGGTATAACTGAAGTTGGACCTTCTTGTATTTATAACCTTGAACCTACAAAAACAACGAAATTTATTAAAAATTAATTAAAATATACAATTTTTTGCGTAAAATTAACCAAAAACTTGTTTTAAATATGTAAATGTCAAAATTGAAATTGTTGCGTTAGCCACTTCCAAATTCTGAGATAAATAGTGTGACTTTAGCCACTTCTGAAAATTTTCTACTTACGAAATAATAAAAAACAAACGATTTTTGTCCAAAATTTTTAAAAAACTGTTAATTTAGTAAACAGATAAGTTGTAAAATCTCCCAAAAAAAATATTGTGTCTATTTTTTTAATAAAATAGCTAAATGCCAATTTCATGTACAACAGAAAAGTAATTGGGGGAGAATATTGATAAAATGTGCGCATTAGTGAAATATTGTAGGTAGTCGCCACTTTGATAAGGAAAATTTAAAAAAATGTTATACAAAAAAAATCGGTTTTGCTGAAATTAAATATAGACGAAAAATTATTTCTTTGGCAGTTGTCATTTGAAATGATGTTCACTTAAAAAAATTATAATGAAACACTGCCAATATAATATAAAAACAAAGTTAAAATATGGATTTTCCTAAATGTAGCTTTAATTACTGCAAAATAGTATAAGCAGACGTAGCTCTAACCGCTTCTAGATCAAATAGAATTTACTAAAGTCATAATAAGCTGAAGATAATTACTTTAGTTTCTGGCTTTCAAATTGCATTACAAATTTGTTGGTCCTTCGAGCCAGATATAGAAAAAAGCAAATTACGTTTTCGCTTATTTTGGAGCCGTAGGCAATAGTTTTTATATATATTTTTTGATAAACATTGTAGAAATATTTCTCTATATAATAAATAATTGTTGCCTCCGGCTCCCAAATTGTATTAAAAAAATTATCCTTTGAGCCGGATGTAAAAAAAGTCCAAGGTCGGCCTATGGAGAAGACACAAAACAAAGATTGTAAAAAACATCAATTAAAAAATTGTGATTATTTATGTTAATTGTAGCTTGAATCACTTCCAAAATGACAATATATACTAAACTGAATCATCCTACATAATCAACTTACAAAACTTCAGAAATGTAATTGCAACCACTTCCAAAATCAAATTGACATAAACAAAACACACTGCTGTCACTTTTGCCAATATTTTAGTCAATTTTTAACTAAATATCTTAATAAAACTCTTGATATCATGTCACAAAAGTCAAAAATGTAAATTTTTAATAATTGTAACTTTAATCACTGCCAAATTGACAAAATAAAATTTTATCCACTTCCACTATATTTCAGACAAAATAATCAAAAAGGGCAAAATTAAGAATTTTTATTATTTTTTATTGTAGCTTTAATCACTTCCAAAATGTTATACATCAATTCCAAAAAATGTAATTTCAACCACTGGCAAATTCAAATGACATAAACTTTAATCACTGCTAAATTAACATAAACAAATACAACTGTAGCCACTTCCACCAAATTTCAGACAAAATAATCAAAAATTAAAATTTTTACCATTTTTTACTGTGACCTCAATCACTTCCAAAATAAAATAATGTAATTTTAACCACTGTCAAATTCAATTGACATAAACAAATGTTGCAGCAGTCAGTTATACCAACTTATTGGTAATTAAATTGCGAAAAGATATAAAATAATCAATTTTTGACTAAATTTCGTTATAAAACTGTTGACTTCATATCACAAAGTCAAAATCTTAAATATTTATTGTAACTTTAATCACTGCCAAATTGACATAAACAAATAAAACATTAGCCACTTCCACCAATTTTCGGACGAAATGACCAAAAACAATCATTCTTGAGTAATTTTTTTAATAAACAATAAATACCTACATAAAAAAAGTAATAAAATAGTTTGTTTCTACTTATTCAAATTGACATAAACAAATTTAGACAGTTTTACCAACTTTTTGTAATTAAAATGAAAATTAATTTGTGTAACTTTAATCACCGCCAAATTGTAGCTGGAGCCACTTCCATTATTTGAATAAGAGAAAATTGCAAAATAACACAATCTTAAGCTTTAATTTTCGAATTTTCCCCTCCCCCAAATATTTTTTTATGTTAGAAATTACCTCAACAAAGCTAAGAATAGTCCCCTTGACAGCATCAATCGGTATTGAGCAAGTATTCTGCGCCCGATCCTCAGCAATAGCCTCCAGCAAAAGCTTAACAAGCCTTTGCCCCAAGGGGGCTATCATTCCCGACTGCCATACTTCCAAAGCCAACTCTCCAATTTCCATCTGTTCCCCACCGGAATTATCCGAACTGCCATAAATAATCTCAGCATCTGACATCTTCTGCGTCCGAATATGCTGCTGGTTTAGATACAAGTACAAACTGTGTAAATACTGACTCCCCACAGAGTACTGAGACCAGTAATGGTAATAACTGCGCACCAAGTTGCTCTCCCCATCTTCCTGCACCTGAACCAGGAGCTTCGAGACGTGGTCGATGAGGTACTGTTTGGTCTCGGCGTAGAGCCTGTCAGCCATGGGCTCTGGGTGGGCCACACATAGCGAGTAGACGTCCCTGGAGGCACCCAGTGAAACAAGACCATGGTTTTGTGGGGTTAGAGACTTACGAGAAACGGTCGTTCCAGATGGGCCTGGGCACATGGTCCAGGGTAATCACCCCACGAATGGTATCCCTGATGGCGCCCCATGTCACGTTGAAGTCCACACGACGAGGTTTCAGAGACATGGTGGCTGGAACTGATTTCTGAGAAATACGAAGATTAAGGGGGCTGTGAATGTATAGCACTAAGGATTTTTGATTTTTTGGGTCAATTTGACAGATGGTGTGACTCCATCTTGGTTTTGAAATAACTGAAGATTGAGGTTAGGTTTACAAATTTTGAATTTTTTACTCCTAGAGAGGCACAAGTTTAATTATTTTACACGATTTTCAAAGATTAACACTGAATTAACGATTTTTTACACATTGGAACGTAAAAATACAGTTTTTTACCACCTTTATTTCACTTTTCACTTAGCAACTAACGAATCATGACTTGCTTTGATGACTTGTGATTTTTGGTTACAATAAAATTTAATTTTAGAATTTATTTTTAAATTCGAAAAATACATTTTCAATTATTTTTAGTTTTTAGGATTTTGGACGCTTCAAAATTACGCAGAAACAATCAAAAATAACAATAAAAAAATTTAGTTTTGGGGTTATGGTTAAAAACAGTGTTAATATCTTGTATAAATATTTATGAAAATAATAAATAAAATTGTAAACATAACAATCAAGAGTGTTATTGTTGTATTACTCACCTGTTATTTCATTTATTTACCAACAAATACTAAATGCGTAGTCGAAAAAATTAGGTTAGAAATAACACAAATTAAGCAATTTCAAATGCAAATAACACAATTTTGTAACACTTTCCCTTTTAAAATACTTTCCCAACAAAGAAATTGTTAATGAAATGCTTGAAATACGCAAAATTTGGTCTAAAAAAGAATCAGCGTTTTACTGGTTGCCTAGCCACGACCTTATTTTTACCCAGAGAAAAGATGTAGAAAGAATGTAAAACATATATTTATAAACATCCGCACACCTGTGCGGCCATTTTACGGTTTATTAAAAATGAATAGATTTAAAAAACACAAATAAAGCATTTAAAATGCTAATAATACGGTTTTATAACACATTCTCTTTTAAATAATTTTTTTCAATAAAGAAATAGCAAATAAAATAGTTAAAATACAAAAAAATATTTAAAAAAAAATAAGTGTTTTACTGGTTGACTAGCTATAACTCAGTCAAGCTTTAGTTTTTACTCAGAGAAATAGATGTAGAGTGAATATTGAAAAAACAATTTAAACAATCCGCACACGTGTGAGGCCATTTTTACGATTCAAATGCATTATAAAATAAAACTACAAAAAAATGCAAATATTTATTTTTTTATATTAAAAATTAATAAAACTATTCTTACTTTAAAAAACCACAAATAAAGCATCTTAAAATGCTAATAACGCAGTTTTATAAATTCTTTTCTTTTATATAAGTTTATAAAACAAAAAAATTGCTAATGAAATGCTTAAAATACGCAATATTTTGTGTAAAAAACTGTTTTACTGGTTGCCTAGTCACGACCTTATTTTTATCCAAAGAAATAAGTGTAGAGAGAATGTTAGGAAACCAATTTATATGTGTGCGGCATTTTTATGCTTCATGAAGTATAAAGTAAAAAAATATTATTTGTTTTTTTTGTAATAAATATAACGGATTTTGGCTTCAAAAATACAAATAAAAACGTAAAATGCAATTAATACAGTTTCGTTACACTTTCTCTTTTAAATAACTTTTCACAACAAAAAAATTGTTAATAAAAAGCTTAAAAATTAAATGTTTTAGTGGTTGCCTACATACAACCAGTAGTTTTTACCCAGAGAAATAAATATAGGAAGAGTACTGAAAGGCTAATTTAAACAATCTGCACGTGCGCGGCTATTTTTACGCTTTTAGAGTAGAATATAGAATACAATAAGATAAAAAAAATATTTATTATTTTCTTAAAAATAAATAAAACCGTTAATAGCTCAAAAAAAAATCGAAATAAACCAACTTAAAATGCAAACAACAGTTTTGTAAAGCAAAATCAAGTCTATAAAAAAAATAATGTTTTACTAGTTGCCTAGATATAACTACGGATATGCAACGACTATATTTTACCCAAAAAAATAGATGTAAGGAAAATGCTAGAAAACTAATTTAAACAGTCCGCTGATGTATATTCGGTCATTTTTACGCTTATATTGCACCATAAAATACAAGTTCTTCCTTTTTTTTAAAATACATAAAACAGATTTTAGTTAAAAAAACAGAAATTAAGGAATCTAAAATGCAAATAACACAATTTTGTAACACTTTCCTTTTTAAATTATTTCTCCAACAAAGAAATTGTTAATAAAATGTTTGAAATACGCTAAATTTAGCCTTAAAAAATGTTTTACTAGTTGCCTACATATAACTTTAAACATGTTACAACTAATTTTTACCCAGAGAAATAAATGTAGAGAGGATGCTAAAAGACTTTGTCACCGGTCCGGCTATCGGTGCAATTTTGTTTGAGTGTGAATTGGGAAATTAAATTTAATTAAAAGGAAAATAATTAAATTATTAAAACGAAGGAAATAAAATAAAACACAAGTTTAAATTGGAGACGGCACTGTCAGGCGATGGGTTACAAAGAAAGGTTAAAATGGTTGGATGAGTTGAGCGAGAGATGGCGCTGTGATGCGAGTGAGTAACGTGCTGTTACTCCGCAAGATGGCGTGCGCGGACGAGCAGAGAGAGAAAGAGAGCGAGGTGAGAGAGTGAAAGAAGCACGGATGAAGACAAGCTTCATGAACTTGTAATCGACTGCGGACTCACGAATGACTCACGATTCACGGTCACGACTGACTGCCGAAGAGCCGAAACGCCCCGAAACGGAAGTTAAAGCGAGATTTTTGCCAGCTTCGAAAAGGTTCGGCAAAGATCGAGGGTTCAGATGGTTTGTCTGCGCGAATCACGATCGCGAGATGATTGAATCGCGAAAATTAGATAAAGCGTGGGAGGAGCGGAATTGAAAAAGGAGTTGAACAGCGTTTGAATCATAATTTTACGACAACCCGTTCATGAGATATGAACGAAAGAAGCTTAATTAACACAATTAACGGTTTAATAATTAGTCCGCAACATGCGAGAGGGCTGCATGATACGAGGTAAGTCGCGAGAAGCCTACCTGACGAAATAAGAGCGAGATTGAGCATGTCGCGGTTCTAATTATCGAGAAATGCGTGATATGAGTTAATTGGTTAATTAATTGCGGTTTTTGATAGGATTGCCGTAGGAATTACGAGATGAAATTTATACGAAAAGACTCGGATTAAAAAGAGCTTTTCAGTTTTTTTAAGTGACCAAAACCGCTCTTAGTTTATAAAACATAAATAAACCAATTTAAAATGCAAATAACAAAGTTTTGTATCACTTTTCCCTTTAAATAATTTTTTTACCAAAAAAAAATGTTAATAAAATGCTTGAATCGCAAAATTTAGTTTTAAAATAAGCGTTTTACTGGTTGCATATCTAACTAGTTTTTACCCAGAGAAATAGATATAAAAAGACTAATTTAAACATGTGTGCGGCCATTTTTACGCTTACAATTAGAGCGCATTATAGAGTACAAAGTAAAAAAGTCGTGTAAACCTATTGAATAATTTATTTAATGATAATAAAGTGATAATAAATAGTTAATATCATGTATTTATGTTACATTGATAATATTACTTAAATCTTTATACAATATCGTGAAATGAATCCACTAACAAATTTACAATAATGCTAACCCCATATGCACGCTCTAGTATATATATATATGTAACATCTAACACATAAATCATGAATGATTTCGATAAATACGCATAAATTGTCTTTATCCCTTTGTACAGTTAATGTCATTTAAAGCCTGTATTAACTGAAAAAAAAGCTCTAACCAGAAACGAATGTACTACAGAGCGCATCTATCCATTGGTGGCGGTTTGTCCCCCCGATCCCGGCTGTGGATTGGCGCCCGTTTCCGATGGACCTGGTGGTGGCGGTGGTGGTGGATTGACGTAGACCGGTGGCGCAGGAGCCGCCTCCTTATCCGGCATGAATTTCACTAGAAAAAGGCGGGGCGTTATGGGGGGACCGGTGGGGAGAATACTATCACTACTTCAATGGGAAAGAAAGAGAGGGAACCAATTTGTTGTGTGTTAAATCTGTCTGTCTTTCAAATGTAAAAGGTGTTCATTTAAAAAAAAAATCATCAAGTTAACTATGATTTGTCAAAACTCTCATAATCATACTTAACTTGATGACTTTTTTTAAATAAACACCCGATATATGAAATGATGTATGATGCAGAAATTGTGTCTCCCAACATGCAATTGTTTCAGAGTGTCAAAATGTCAACGGCATGCTTAGATTTGATTGGTTACCTGAGATCCTTCAAGGGGCGTGGTTTGTTGTTTTGAATAAAATAGTGGGGGAAAGACTTGGTGCCATATTGTTTATTCAGTTTTACAATAATTAAAAAAAATCGTTACAGTTTCTTAAGGTTGGTAGAATCTGACGATTTATTTTTAACCAATCAGCACACAAGCAAAACTATTTACATTTAAAATTAGGTTAACATCGCTTGAAGTGAGTTACAAAACAGAGTTTTTTAAATAAATGGCAACACTGTTTTGTTACTTCCTCTTATCTAATTCGTGATTGGTTATATCTACAAAACATCAACTTACACTGAAAAAGTTAACCTAAATTACAACTCAACCGGTTGGTAAGACTGTACCATAATAACAGACAGCATTTTGTAACAATTGATTACACTTGATTAGCACAACAGACCTATTAAATTCCTAAAATCTCCATTTTGTTTTCGTAATTTGGTGTGTTTTAAATTTTATAAGAAATGGTAGAGTTTCGGTTTTTTGCCAATTTTGCATACTGGAAAAAAACGTCAAGGTCAGTCAGATGTTAAATCATGCAATATACCATCAAATAAAACCATGCCATGCATACAACATTTTTTCTAACACCTGAAAATTCGGATTTCATGCATTTTTCATGTGAGTCTAGCTCGAAATGCGTGAAATGAATTTGGGGGAGAATTTCGAGAGAGGTGAGGGGAGGAGACTTCTACGACAGAAAGACAGACAGAAGCCACTTTACATCAAAAAACACAAATTTGGTTTTAATTACCGAATATCGTAGCGACAGGTTACATGAAGTTCACTATGGAAAAAAACGATTTTTTTTTAATGAAAATTCTCGATTTTATGATAAAAAACTTAAGAAAAATTACTTACTGACAATGATAATTAATATGACCAACCCGATTATTCCCATGATTATCATCATCTGTGTGAAAAAAAATTTTTTATAGCACGAGACGTTTCGAATTTTTCACTCACCTTCAGGTTTTGCAACCAGAATTTTCGCTTTAATTTACCGGCTTGTTGCTCGAATTGTGACGCTCCTTGCTGAAGAGCATCTACAAGAAATTCAGTACTAATTAAATTAAAATAGAATTTTTTTTTACAAATTATATAGAGTATTCCAAAATTATTTGACATAAATTTAATAATAGATACATCCAAAAACAGAGATTTTTAAAGTTAATTTGTTATTTTTAATCGTGTCAAAACTAGAAACACACTATTTAAAAAAATTAACAAAAATTTTATGACTGACCCTTGTATAACGTCAAGGTGAGAGACAAAAAAAGGTGAAAAAATATTATAAGAGTGTTAAAATATAAGACAAAAGAGGTCAGATAATTAAAAATGATAGAAACTTTATGGTTGCTTCTCGTAGAATATCAAGGTCAAAAAAACGAAAAATATAGAATAAATTTAAAAAAATATATAATTAGGCGTTTTCACATGACGTCATACGGCAGCTTCAGGACAACGTTTCTGGTGCTTTTATGGCGAATAAATTTTGAGAATTTTTTTCACTTATTTATCGAACGATATTTATATTCTTATTCAAGGTGGCATAAAGTCCACTTCGAAATCTATTTAAGAATGTAGTCAAAACTATTTTTTTTTCGATTGTTTTATGTAAATTAATAATTATTAAAGTAAAAACGCGGGAAAATTTAAAATTGTGTTTCAGTGTTTGACTTGTTTTTGACATATTTCTTTTCAAGATTTTGGAGAGTTTGGGCTGAAATCATGTATAAATAAAATTGGGACACCCTGTATATAAACTAAGACTTTAGAAAATGTAAACAGTTTTTTTGTGATTGCGTAAAATGTTGACAAGAAATTTTTGACCTCGACTTTCAATTGTTAATAACGTAGCTGTTTAAAACAATGTTTAGTTTCATTTGTTTAAATAAAAATAATAATTGCTTTTTCGGTGCTATTTTCGTGATTAGATATAAATTGAAAAAAAATCGCGGAACATTCTGTTTAAATATCTAAATATTAAAATACATTTTTAATTTATTCTTTGGACTAATTGCTTACATAATACGATGATTTATTACTCAAAGAAAACACAAAACCGCTTCGACATTCGATGATATAATAGACATTTTTTGTTGTCTTTTGTCCTCTTTGTTTCTAATCAGTCGTGTGCCAGCTTTCGAACAGGACGCATCGCATCGTCTCAAAGCTCCATACTTTTATTTATTATTAATTATTAAACGAAATATGGGACGAAACAGTAGACATCGCTGGAAATCTGGATTAAAGATAGGTCCGAAAGAAGCAGAGGGGACTCGCCATATAAGGCAGAAGAAGAAGCACCAATTTCAGGATTAAAGGTAGGTTCGAAAGAAGCAGAAGGAGGGGATTCGCCACCCAACAGTTGTGGCAGAAGAAGATGCTTTAAGTAAGATTTTACGTACTGTTTATGACTTTGTTGAAATTGTTGATCTTTGTTTTAATTTATAACTTTTTATTCAAAATTTTGAGTGTCAGTTCACATCGATTTTTTTAAATTAATCTTTTATGTAGGTATAGTGTTATATAAACCATGTCCTAAAGCTGACGTGTCAGGTGGGTTGCATAAAAATCTGAAAACGCCCCATTGAAAATCACAGATACTTTATGACTGATCCTCGTAGAGTGTCAAAATTAAAAACAAAAAAGTTAGATCATTAAGAAAATGTCTATCAAAAAAAAACTAAAATTAAAATTGCTCTTCATATTATATTAGGATTAGAAATAACAGGTGGAATCATTAAAAAATGTGCCCCTAATTTATGATTGCTCCTTGTAAAATATCAAGGTTAGAGACGACATAGGTAAAATCGTATAAAATCCTATTTGTTCTCTCGTAAATTAAATATAAAATTTGTGACAAAAACATTTTTTTGGAACACTCTGTATAAATTTACAGTTTTCTGTAAGTTTTATCTGTCACAAAGAGTGTGCCAAAGAGTTATTAATTAATGTCAAAAATTCACATTATGACTAACCCTCGTATAGTGTTAAGCTGTAAAATGTAAAAATAGAAAATCTCAATATTAGAAACAGTAAAAAATTTAAATAAAAATTAAAAATTGCTCCTCGTATAGTATCAAGATTATAAATACAAAGGTAGAGCCATTAAAACTTTATGATTTATCTCTGTATATTGTCGAGATTTGACATAAAAAAGTAACAAGAGCTCAAAAATTAAAAACAAAGATTTTGCTTTATTCAAATATTTTTAAAAAATGCTACTTGTATAGCCTCAAGATTAAAAATACAAAGGTAAAATCATTAAAAAATAGTCAGAAAATTTACGACTAAACCTCGTATAGTGTCAGAGTGAAAGTCAAAAAAGATGAAAGACTTGGTATATTGTCAAAATTATAGATAAAAAAGACAAAATAATTTGTCAAGATTAGAAATAAAAAGGTAGAATCATTAAAAAATAAACCAATAATTTATGGATTGTTCCTCGTAGAGTATCAAGGTTAGTGACGAATTAAGTAATCTTTTTCCTCAAAAAAAAAAAAATTGTAATAAAAACGTTTTCCTGGAACACTCTGTATAAATTTACCGTTTTTTGTAAAATTTATATTTTTTATTTGTAAATAGCTGCAAAAAGGCGCCATCTTCTGTTTAAATTATGAAACAAAATTCTAGCACTATATAAAAACGCCGCCACTGTAGCCAATTGATTTTCTAACTCAGTTGGCAACAGTGATTTATTTTCAAATTATTAAATAAAAAATAAATGAGGGTTGATCACATGACCCGTCTGTCACAAATCTGTCAAGTAATAATCGATAGGTGTGCCAAAGAGTTATTAATTAATGTCAAAAATCCCCAATTTTTTTGGAGCGCCCCTAACATACCGGCCCTATCGTCCAATTCGGACAACTTCTGATCCCTTTCTAGGACTTTTTCGACATTCGTTTTCATGATATCGACAACTTCGTCGACTTGGGCTTGCGTCTGCTGGAGTCGTCTTTGGGCGGCGACTTGTTGTGGTGTTCTTGGGCCGCCAACGATGCCATCATCGCCGCCTCCTCCAGCCGCCGGAGCCCCTAGAGAGTCCCCCGCAGACCTAAATCGGCAAAATTACGGCCACCAATACACACACAGCGCGTGCGCCCTTCAAAAATCAATTTCTTTGCTAAAATTTCCACAAGCGAGAATTTTAGCCCCCATCTCATCGCCATTCTGATTTTCACACCCTCGTCGCGAAGAAAAGACAATCGAATTTTGACATATTTGCGCAAATTTCTATGCAACGCCTAGGCGATTGCGGTTTTTTGAAGCGGCGTCGCGACGCGCTTATCACACAAGAAACTCGAAGCGATACTCACATGATTTGTGGAAATTTGGTTAAATTAGAAGCCAACAGTCACTAAACACTCACACACGAAAATCCACGGTTGATTTTCAGCGTATTGATGTTTCGTGACGTCACACTGCCGTTTCACGCATGCGTATGACTGCAGAATGTGCGCATTGTGATAGGTCAGGCTCGGTTCATTAATAAAATACCAAAGAGTGGGAGGTAAGGCGGGAAATTTGAATCTGAAATTACAATTTCGAGGTTTTGTTTAGGTTTTGAGGTTAGAAATATAATGCTAAAACAGCTAAAAATAAGTCTCAAACTTTATTAATGCTTCCGGTACAGTATCAACACAAAAAATTAAAAACAAAAAACAAATAAAATTATTAAAAAACTGTTAAAATTAAAAACGAATAAGTTCTGAATTATGATCATTGAAAATAGCTTAAAAATAACCAAAGTTTTATGACTGATCCTTGCATAATGACAATATTAAAAAAATAAATTTTGATTGTTTGTTACATAATGTCAAGGTTAGAAACATAAAGGTCAAATCACCAACCACCAAAAGTTAGTTTGAAAATACAAGATTGCTCCTGGTATAGTCTCAACAAAAATTAAAAAAGTAAATAAATAAAACGTTTAGAAAACTATCAAGATTAAAGATTACTTTATGAAAAAAATGTAGAGCATCAAGATATAAACGAATAAGAAAAAATTATATTAAAAATAGTTTTGTAAAGCTAAAAATTTAAAAAACGGTCTAAAAATTTATACCTGATCCTTGTATAGTATCAAGATTAGAAATATAGAGGTCTAGTCACAAAATTTAAGAACGAAAATTTAAAATTGATTGCGGTTTCGTATCAATAAAAATAAATAAGATACAAACCTTTAAAGAAACGTCAAGGTTAGAGGCAAGTAAGGTAGGATTATTAAAAAAATTGAAAAAACAAACCAAAAGTTTATATCAAGGTTCGAAATACAAAGGTAAAATTATTAAAAAAATAGGCCAAAATAGTATTATTGATCTTTGATAGTCAAAGTTAGAGATGAGAAAGGTATAATTATTAGAAATTTTAGTTGTTTAGAAAATAATAAGGTAGGATCATTTGGAAACAACCTTGTAAATTTAGAATATTATAATATAAAATTATTATAAATAAAATTAAAATTCCTCCTAGTATAGTATCAGGGTTACAAAAATAAAATTCTTAAAAAAAGGAACAAAAATTTGTGATTGCTCCTCGTACAGTGTCAAGGTTAGAAATAAAAATGGTAAGCTCAGTAAAAAATGACCTTGTATATTGTCAAAATTGGTCCAATATTTTATAGTTATGCCTCATATAGTGTCAAGGTTAGAGACAAAAAGGTAAGATCTTTTAAAATGCAAGTTTCGGCTGCACTTTAAGTGTCAAAAATGCAAAACATTTTTTTTTTTTAAATGTTAACAATACCAAGGTATAAAACAAAAAAGGTCTGTTCATAAAAAACCGGATTTTTGTTTTGTACTATTAAGAAATTTACTTGAGCAGAGAAATACGAGGAGAAAGAATATTGACTGATTATGGTCATTACTAAAATGTAAAATAGTTTTAAGAGCGGGAAATTCAAACTTCAAATTTAAATCTCATTTATTGCCTTATTTCGGTTTCGTATAATAATTAGACACAACAAACGGCATTTTAGTAACAACAGCATTATAAATCTTGTCACGTATTTTGAGGTTAAGTTGCGTTCCGTTTTTGCTCACTCCTGAAGGAACATACGCCATTGCGATATTTTTGCCAAGACTTGGCGAAGGACATCCGGAAGTGACCGAACCGATTTCGTTGCCATTTCCGTCGAGAATCGGTGTTCCGTGACGTGCTGGCGGGCCTGACTCTGCAACCAATCCGATTCGTTTCTTCTCAACGCCATTTTTAATCTGTGAAACAATGGTATCAGCACCGGGGAAGTCCCGTGTTTCACGCCGGCGTTTAGCCACCAGCCAGGTCAAGGCCGCCTCGATTGGGGTTGTCTCAGCTGTCAAATCGCTGCCGTAAAGACACAGCCCCGCTTCTAACCTGTAAAAAAGATAATTTTGGGTTTGTAAGTTGGTACACACACAGTATAGAAATGAATCAGTATGGACAACTGATAAAAACTGAAAACTTGTCAAAATGCTAGTTTCTCTTTAAGTTAAATGTGTAAGATGGAGCCACTAATTAATTAGATTTACTATAGGCAACCAGTAATACACAATTTAAATCTAAAGAGCTATAACTATAAATAATAAGTATAATAAGTGATCGAATAACAAAAATTAACAAACAAAGATTATTTATTTAAATTGTGTATTACTATTAGCCTATAGTAAATCCAAAAATTAGTGGCTCCATCTTACAGATTTAACTTGAAAGAATGTTAGCTTTTTGACAAGTTTTTAGTTTTTTTTAGTTGCCCATACTGACTCATTTCTATACTGCGGCACACCTACCGGAGCGAGTCTCTTGCGCCAAGTCCTGCCAACTTAACAGCTTCGTCCTTGAGAATTTCCCTAGCAATATCGACTTGTTTAATGGCAGGCATTGAGATTTCAAAGCCATCTTCGCCAGTGTAGCCACATCGGGTGATTCTACAGGCTCCACAGCCACAGACTGTGGCTTCTGTTGACGTCATGAAGTAAAGTTTTGACAGATCGATTTCGGTGTGTTTTTGTAACACTTCGGCGGCTTTCGGCCCTTGCAGTGCTACCAATCCACGTTCGTTCGGTTCGAAGAATTTCATTCGGATGTTGGATCCAGGGTTGGTTTTTTTGTGTTTGTCGAGAGCTTGGAGGAGGTGTTGTTGGTCTTGTTTTTTCATGGCAGCATTTGAAACAACGTATAAGTGGTCATCGGAGATTTTCGTAATGATGAGATCGTCGAGGACACCTCCTTGAGGGTTGGTGAAGACAGTGAGGGTTGAGGAGTTGGGGGGGAGGTTTTGGAGGTCGGCGGTACAGAGAGATTCCATGTAAGAGAGGCAGTCGGAGCCTGGAATTTAAATATTGTGAGTGCGCCTCGTATAATGACAAGGTTAGGAACGGAAAAGGTTAGACCATTTAAAGTTGTAGAAAATTTTACGGTTGCTCCCCGTATAATGTCAAGGTTAAAATCAAAATAGGTAAGACCAGTACAAGAAGTAAAATTAAAAATGTGGGATTATTAAAAAAAAAAGAATAAAATTGCTCCTTGTATAGTATCAAGGTTCGAAATACAAAGGTAAAATCATTAAAAAAATAGGCCAAAATAGTATTATTGATCCTCGATAGTCAAGGTTAGAGATGAGAAAGGTATAATTATTAGAAATTTTAGTTGTTTAGAAAAGAATAAGGTAGGATCATTCGGAAACAACCTTGTAAATTTAGAATATTAAAATATAAAATTATTATAAATAAAATTAAAATTCCTCCTAGAATAGAATCAGGGTTACAAAAATAAAATTCTTAAAAAAAGGAACAAAAATTTGTGATTGCTCCTCGTACAGTGTCAAGGTTAGAAATAAAAATGGTAAGCTCAGTGAAAAAATGACCTTGTATATTGTCAAAATTGGTCCAATATTTTATAGTTATGCCTCGTATAGTGTCAAGGTTAATGATAAAAAAAGGTAAGACCATTAACAAAGCGAGTTTTGGCGCTTAGGTGTTAAAAATTCAAACAATTTTTTTTTTTAAATACCTAGGTAGGAAACAAAAAACGTAAAATAATTGAAAGTAACACAAAATTTTATAGATGTACCTTGTATAATGCCAAGGTTAGAGACAAAAAAGGTAGGACCATTAAAAAAAGTGAATTTTGGCTGCTTTTTAAGAGTACCAATCGCAAAAAAATAAAAAATGGTAACAATACCAAGGTAGGAAACAAAAAAGGTAATATAATTAAAGGTAACACAAAATTTTATAGACGTACTTTGTGTAATGTCAAGGTTAGAGACAAAAAAGGTAGGACCATTAAAAAAATAAATTTTTGGTGCTTTTTAAGTGAAAAAAACCACAAAAACAAATTAGAAAATGTTAACAATACCAAGGTAGGAAACAAAAAAGGTAAGATAATTGAACGTAACACAAAATTTTATAGATGTACCTCGTATAGAATCAAGGTTAGAGACAGAAAAGGTAGTACCATTAAAAAAGTGAATTTTTTGTGCTTTTTAAGTGAAAGAAAAAAACGCAAAAACAAATTAGAAAATGTTAACAATACCAAGGTAGTAAATAAAAAAAGGTAGATTATTGAAGATAACACAAAATTTTATAGTTGCTCCCTGTATAATGTCAAGGCTGTAACTGGAAAGGTAAGATCATTTAAAAAACGTCCGAGAATAGAATAAAATTGAAATAATTTTAATAAAAAAGAAAGATTGCTCCTCGTATAGTGTCAAGAAAAGAAATAAAAAGGTTGAATCATTAAAAAATAGGTAGAAAGTTTGTGATTGTTCCAGGTATAGTGTCAAGGATAGAAGTAAAAAAAGGTAAATTAATACAAGCTATCAAATTTATTAAAACAAAGATTGATGTATTAAAAAACAGGCTAAAAATTTATAATTGGCCCTCGTAAAGTGTCAAGGTCAGAGATAACAAAGGTAAAAATATATAAAAAAAATGAAATTTTATTGTTGGTTCCCGTATAAGATCAAGGTTGAAAATAAAAAGGTAAAATCACCGATTCTATAGTAAACTCGTAAAAAAAGTTATGACTGCACGATTCCTTGAAGAAAAAAATAATAATACCAAAAAACGGATCAAGAATTGGTGATTGCTCCTCGTATAGTGTCAAGGTTGGAAAAAAATGGTAGTGGTAAAATAACATTGTATACTGTCAAGATTGGTTCAAAATTTTCTAGTTGTACCTCGTATAGTACCAAGGTTGGAAACAAAAAAGGTAAGACCATTAAAAAACGCAAATTTTGGCTGCTATTCAAGTGTAAAAAAAAAACAAAAAAATTTCTAAAAATGTAAATAATACCAAGGTAGAAAACAAAAAAAGGTAAGACAGGTAAAAAAATTGAGGATAAAACAGAAAATTTTATGATTGCTCCTCGTACAGTGTCAATGTTGGAAATAAAAATGATAAAACCAGTAGAGTACTGACCTTTGTAGAGTCAAAATTGGTCAAAAATTTTATTGTTGTACCTCGTATAGTGTCAAGGTTAGCAACAAAAAGGTAAGACCACTAAAAAAAGTAAATTTTAGCTGTTTTTCAAATGTCAAAAACGTAAAAATATTGTTTTTGTTTACAAAGTAGGAAACAAAAAGTAAGGCAGGTAAGAATTGAAAACAAAGCACAAAATTTTATGGTTGCTCCCCGTATAATCTCAAGGTTGGAAACTAAAAAGGTAAGATCATTTAAAAAACGTACAGGAAATAGACTAAACTTGAAAAAAAGTGAAATTATTACAAAAAAAGAAAATAATTCTTGGTATAGTGTCAAGATTAGAAATAAAAAGTAGAATCACTGAAAAATAGACAGAAAGCTTGTGATTGCTCCTCGTACAGTGTCAAACTTAGAAATGACCTTGTACACTGTCAAAATTGGTCAAAGATTTTATACTTGTACTTCGTATTGTGTCAAGGTTAGAGACAAAAAAGGTAAGACCATTAAAAAAACAAATTTTGTTTTTCAAGTGTCAAAAACGCAAACAATTTTTTTTTTTTTTTGATGTTAGCAACAGCAAGGTAGGAGACAAAAAAGGTAAGACCATTTTCCAACCAAGAAAATCTTTATTATTATCAAAGTAGTCGACAAAAAAGGTAAGCCCATTAAAGAAAAACTATTTTTAAAGCCAGTTACTAGTGAGACATGTCAGGGACCTATTGCAAACATGTTATCAGAATTGCGGTCTATTACACAATTGCGTTTAATTTTGTAAGTTTTGGTTTGTCTAAAAAAAATAATTTCTATTTTTTCAGGTCGGAGGTTTATCACAATTCGTAAAAGGAATTTCATTTCTAATTCTAAATAAAACAAACTCAACTTATCCAATTTTTTACATAATTGGATCATCATTTGCTATTTTTTGCGGAATTCTATTACTCATAGCAACAGTTCAGGTAGAGTATTTTTTAATTACAACATTTTTTCGTTGAACATTTTTTTAGGACAACTTTAAAATCGTTTTATTATATCTCGTTTTAACAATCCCTGGACTTTTATGTCTCACAATTTATTCAGGAATGATGATTTATCTTCCAGAATTTGTTTTTCTTTTTATTTCTTTATTAGTTTTAGTTTGGCCGATGTATTACTGTGTTTATCTATTTTACCGAAAATTATTTGAAAAACATAAATATATGTTATCACTTGAAAGAGAAATTCAAATGCAAGGCATGTCTTCAAATACTTAATTATTAGATAATAAAAATGAGTCAGTTATTTAATGTTCTAAATGTGGCAACACTCGAATTTTAATTATAATAAATATGTTTTTCAGTACCACTTTGGCTTACGAAATTTTCCCAATGTGTAATAAAAAAGGTGGGACCATTTCCAAATAAGGTCAAGATAAAGATAAAATGATAACACATCAGAAAAAAATAAATATTGAAATAATGTGATAACAGTAGATAACAAAATTAACGAGTTAGCAATACCAAAATTTTGATTTTTTTTTCGTCAAATTCACCCCCTAATGCCTTAATTTGCTGTATACCAGGGGCGTTCCGTATATTTCAAGGACATTTTAATTTTCTCACCTAAAATTTCCGTCTGAAGCATATGTGAGACATCAAAAAGCGAAGCGCTTTTCCTCGTATGTAAATGCGAGGCTGAAATCCCCAAATCGCTATATTGCACCGGCAACATAAAGCCCCCAAAATTCACCATTTTGCCCCCATTTTCCACATGAAAATCATACAAAGCTGTTATTTCAGCTTTGGCATCGGTGGCAAAGCCCCTACGGAGCACCCTCGTACCGAATTTCAATACTTTCGATGAGAACATCACCACACAACTGAATTTTTATCACGAGGTCACCCGATAATAGGAAAATAAAACAAATAAATCTGCTTTCACATAAACATCAATTTATATTTCATACTGTATATATAATTAGAGCAGATCTAGTGACATTGGAAAGTGGCCTTAAACAAGGTCAATTGATAACACACTTAATTGTTAAATAGCACCACACAAATTTTTGACATTTAATTAAATCAATATCACGCAGTGTTGCCAATATACAGTTGGCAGCACTTAGTCAGTGTTTGACAGTACGACTTCGTCTTCAGGTAAATTCGAGCGTTTAAAATCGGCGTCATTCACTAAATAAAGCACCAAAATGCCGAAAAACGCAATAAAAAGACCAATAAAATTCACCATAACACCTTCGGAAGGTAAATTAGCGTAATCAGCACCACTAAAAATCAAAATTTAGGGGATTTTTTCGCCGTTAGGTTACTCACAGCGTCCATATTGTTTTTTCGGTGATTCCCGTCATTGCGGCAAGAAGAACAAGAGTGAAAGTTGCAGTTCCGGTTGCAACATGAACCGGAAGAAAAGCCTGACGTAATGTACGCGAAATTCCAGGATACAGAAAGCTCACAAAACCGAAAACAAACTAATTAATTAGTGTGACACCTGTCATTTTTTTTAGGTACCTGTCCAGTGAAAATTATAACTGCAACAAGACCAAACCACGAATGTAAAGTATATAAATTCGGTTTTGGGGGGTTTGAATAATTGTGCGAATCAAAAGCTGCTTTTAGGCCCACAACTGCCAGAATAAAAGCCCCACAGTGAAGTAGTGCATGAAGGATTTTCAACCGTTTTTTAGCAGCGCTTCTACCAGTCCGATACACCAAAATTGCTGAAAAAAAAACAACAGTTAAAAGAGCCCCCAAAGTCTCTCAAAACCTGTCATACATTGTCCGTAGAGAAAAATCAGGCCTGTACTCATTAAAAGCGGATGCCAGTTGAACTGGTGTTGGGGGTCTGAGTTCCACGCAAAGCCGTCTCTGTACTTAACCAACCATGACAGTACCATGACAAGCATTCCAGCCCCCAGAGCTGTTGTAAAACTGTATAAAGAGCGGTAATTGCGCACTTTGAGATGTTCGTTTCTTGCCTCCATTCCGCTACCGGAAAAATACACTCACTGTTAATAAATTCCAAAATACGTACCTGATAAGACCAACAGATTGTTCCACAAACTCGGAATTCATGAGAATCAACAAGTAATCAATAATACCCCCCCTTCTCTCTCCCCCCACAACAAAACTTTCAAGTACTGTTACATGAACCGTAAACAACACAAAAGCGATAAAAACTGTACTAATTAGCCGGTTAAAACGTTATTTCTTGTAAAAAACCTGCATAACTGACCCTGACAGAACTCAAAACTAACCTAAAAATGCCAGCTGTCACATGGCTGTGCTTTGACAGCATAAACTGAGGTTATGTGAGTTAGATGTGAAATTTTTTTACGGAATGAACGTTTTGGGGCTCGGTTTAATCGTGAAACTTCATAATTCAGTAAAATCGTGTACTAATTAAGCAGGTTAAACTGTTATTTTTTACAAAAAAACCTGCATAACTAACCCTGACAGAATTTAAACCTAACCTAAAAATGCCAGCTGTTTTTTTGACAGCAAAAAGTGAGGTTATGTGAGTTGTCAGACGTGGAAAATCTTTCGCAAAATGAACGCTTTGGGGCTCAGTATGATCGTGAAACTTGGATGTATATGTACTCGTGAGTCGCTTAATATAAACGGGGTAAAATACACAGTAAAAGAGCGTCTAGGTGAAGGGTGAGTCACCCTAACCTCACTTTTTTTCACCCCTTAACAACTCTTCTTCAGGGGTTTTTCTACAGTTGATCTCATTGAAAACAAGGGTACGAGACGAAAATACGCCCTTAAACGTATCATTTGCCACAGTCTTGAAGACCAGAAAGTCGCAATGGAGGAAATAGCGTACTATAAGAAAATCAGGCACCCCCATATCATCGAACTTGTAGACTCAACGTTTAAAGGATCGGCCGATATTGTTGTAAATGCGACCTCTGAAGCGTATATAATTCTCCCGTATTACAGACGGGGCACTTTACACGATTATCTCACGTTACGTTCCTTCAATAAGAACTATCTCGACTTGAGAGAAGTCCTCAGATTATTCAGTGATATCTGCCAAGCGGTTAAGTATTTACATGATTTTACACCGGAACCTATCGCACATCGCGATTTAAAAACAGGAAATGTGTGTCTCACTGAAGAAATGAGCCCAGTTTTGATGGATTTAGGGTCTTGTGCACCAGCTAAAGTGCAAGTTTGTGGGGCTCAGGATGCTCAGAAATTACAGGATTTGGCAGCTGAGAGATGCTCGATGACGTATCGAGCTCCTGAGTTGTTTCATGTCGAGAGTTACTGCGTCATAGACCAAAGAACGGATATTTGGGTATGTAACAATATTGAGGTGTAGCTAGAATATGTGCGCGCTCTAGTGGTGAAATTACGAACTCAGTTTGACAGTTACTACTTCAGAATTTCACCGGTAGAACGCACAGCGTCAGTAACGGTAACTTTGACATTTTCTTAATTTTTTTTCCAGAGTTTGGGCTGCCTTTTATTCGCTTTGTGCTACTTCAAGTCGCCTTATGATTTGGTTTATGAACGTGGCGATTCAGTCAATTTAGCTGTCATTTCTGGAAGTGTCCACTTTCCCGAAGACACGCCTTTTAACGAGGTAGGCGTGGTCTAAAGTCACGCCTCCTATCTTTCTCACATTCTCTTGTTTCAGGACGTCCACGACCTGATTTTATTCATGTTGAAGGTGAATCCGTCTGAGCGGCCTTTTATTGATAACGTTATCGAAAAATTACGACATTTACAAAACAAAATCGAGTCAGTTGTATAATTTATTTTTCTACACACGCTGTAAATATATACATTTTTTTTTAATGAAAAAAAAGTGTTATTTCTCTTCAGTAACAATAATTGAAATGTTGTGACCTTGTAATTTACCACTTTTGACATCAGCTATGGCCTGACGTAATTCTTTTAAACCAACTACTCCAATCAAACGACCGATTGTTGTGACGTAAGCTGTGTTAATACCAACCAATGAAAACAAAGAGTGGACTTTGAGGAGTGATGTTCGTTCGACTAATTGAAAAGGGGCGGGGTCAATATGACATAAACGAAAATCTACAGGTTTTTGTAACTGATATTGTTCCCATTTTTTCTGTAGTTTGGGAGATAAGTCACAAATACGTTTTTTCGGCTGAAATTACAGAAGTAAGGCAAGGAATAAGAAAAAAAGGGGGCGTGGCTTGTAATTTTACGCCACGCCCATAGCCACATCTCACCAGTTTAATCGATTTTGATTGGTGGGTATAATTCTCGGGGCTTTCATAAGCCGGATTGTAAGTAAAATTATTATCAGAATCTGAAACGTCTGAATCTTCACAATTTTCAATCCGAAATCGTTCAGATTTAGGTTTTTTTAATTCATTTTCTTCTTCTTCAGACAAATCTTGCATTCTTCTGTATTTCCCAACTTGCCGTTCAATTAACTCAATCAACTGTAATCTTTGAATTGATCCAAGAAGTATTAACCTAACCGGATTATTAACCAATGGAAAACTCTGAATTTTCTTATTTTCCGTAAGCAAATTTTTCAATTTTTCAAAAGTCATTCCATGGTAGATATATTTAACATCAGTTACCATAAAATCCTCAACATAAACATTATAAATAGCTGAAAAAAGCCCCAAAATAATTCTTTTATATACAGCGTGTCCCGAAAATTAGTACCACTATTCCTTGGCAATATATCAGGCAAATAAGGCAATTTTTTTGCCTTAATTCCACTATCATAAAGCCCTGATCCACACAATTGTGCTATACTATTCGAAATTAAATTCGCAATCAAAATCGGTATCACATGACTTATTTGTCCTGTAGTTTCTAAAACTACAAGACAAACACACATTGTTTGGGTCACAGCACCACTGAAAGCCGCCGCCCCCACGAGGGCATAACCCCCAGGAACGACTTTCGTAATTCTCCCGTGGTAGCTCAATCCTATGGGGTACCACGTATTCATTAGTTCACCTAAAATTCGGCCTGCGGCAGCTCCAATCCGAAAATTGGGGATGAAGCTGCCGTTGGGGATGGGCATCGTCGAGGCGAGGATGCTGCAAACAAACTGAAGGGAGAATTGAGGAGGGCGCAAGGGGGCACTCACGTTGTAGCCGATGAGACAAACCAGGTGCAGGTAAGGACCAGTCCAGGGGGTTTTCCAGTTGTTGACGACATCTTGCTGGGCTACTGTGAGATTGGGGGCCATCCAGGAGAAGTTGGCGAACATGTGCTTAACCTGGACGCCGTAGGCGACGTGTCCTGCCATAAACTGGCCGATTCCCAGGGGGAAGCTTATGGAGGAGACGACAAGCGAGATGAAACAAGGCCATACGAAGTGGCTGTAAATTTGAATTTTGCGCCATTAAAGTGAGGTTAGGTGAGTAGAAAAGTCGAATTTTTGAATTTGCCGCCACAAAAGTGTGGTTAGATTCTTAATCTTAACCTCACTTTTTAAGTTTGAAACAATAACAGACAATTTTAGCACTTTTTCTGTTAAATTAAAGGCAAAAGTGCTTTAACGCGCCTTCAAGTAAGTCTCTTGTTCGCGATTTTAATAATTTTGAGTGCTTTCCCCAGTTTTACACAATTTTTTGCTTTGAAAGATAAAGTGAGGTTATGTAAGTAAAATACCGGAAAAACTGTCTTTTGGGAGGCAAAAGTGTCTCCATTTAAGTTCCCAGGGTTTATTTTATTGTATATTTATACTGTAGATGGTTAAAACCACGGGGGTGAAACGAGATGCGCGCGTTTTGCTGAGCATAGGAGTTCGTTGGTATCTAAGGTGAGGTTTTTAACTTCGAGGGAGGGAAAAGGAAACAACCAATCAGGTTACAGAAATTTAAATAACGCGCATTTGGGTTAGTGATTTAGGTTTCTAACAGAATCCCCCAGAAACAGTGGCGTACCTAGTTGGAGGGATCTGGAAGAATAAACTTAAATTACAATAATGGTAAATTAATAGTAATACAACAAAACTTTTAAAATTTATTTACATCATACTAGTGTATATGTCACGATTAATATAAATTCATGTTTTCATTGATTAAATTTGTCAAATAAAGTTTAGGTTTGAGGGTACGCCACTGCCCAGAAAAACATTTCATGCGTGAAATGGAGTGACAGGTGGTGTTTGTTTTCGCGCGTTGTTGTAAGTAAAAATGCTCAAAAATTATAAATAAAAACTCACAATTTACTTTTTCTAGCTTTTTAAGTAATATACGAGTTATTCTGGATCTGGCTGGGCTTTCGTTTTAATGTAAAACAGATAAGTATTTTGTTGCACGTGGAAAATTTTGTTAGGTTAGTTACGATTTTTTTATTGTAGATTCGTTAAACTTTTAACGTTTGAACGGATTTTGATTTCTGCATCTTACGCATACTGAAATTATGGCTGGCTACCGAAGATATTCCTGCAAATACCCTGGGTGTAGTAATGGTTATGTGCCGAACCGTTCTGAAGGAATTAACAAACACTTCTTCACTTTCCCTAAGGACCCAAAGCTTCACAACTTATGGAGGAATGTTTGCGATGTGCAGGATTCTGTGAGTACAAAATTTTGGCGAATTTGTGAGGATCATTTTGAAGTCCGCGATTTTGTAAATGAAAGGAAGGATAAATTGATTCCAAATGTAGTCCCAAGGTTTTATGATGCGCCTTTGCAGGAGAAATCTGTTGAAGTTTCACAAAAAACAATTTCTTTATCAGAAAATTGTTTAGTAGAAAATTCAACAGAATTTTCATCCAACAGTTGTTCTTTGCCTTCAACATCTAATGAGAGATGTCTTGTTGATCCTCCTCTTATTTCAAATAATGAAATAATAAGCAACAATAGCCTTCAAGATCACAATTACTCTGTTCAGGGTAATCATAATACGATCAATGAGAGGTGCAACAAATTTGCGTTTTTGAAAGACAGTTCTGAAAATGGCATGTTACACAAAATGAAACTTTCAAGGGCAGATTTAACTTCACGGGAGAAACAGATGTATAAAATTCATCGAAATGTAACATCACGTTTGTCAAAGTTGCAAAAATTGTTGCAACAAGAAAAGCACAAAGTGAATATTTTGCAAAATTTATACAAGTCCGGAAAATTCGAGTTCATTGATGAAAACCTGAATTCTGTAACGAAGGATTTCATCAATTCGCAGTTGAGAAACATTAACAAACATCCGACAGCGCGGAGGTGGACTCCTGAAGATAAGGCGTTTGCCTTGTCTATGTACAAACGGAGTCCACGCTTGTATAAATATTTGCAAACATATTTTCAGTTGCCTTCTACACGAACCTTGAAAGCTGTTTTGTCTAAAATTCCATTTGGACCTGGAATTAATAATGCAATTTTGAATCATTTAAAGGGAGAAATCATGAAAAAGAAGAGGACAGATCGATTCTGTACTTTGATTTTTGTTATCTCATGGATTTCATTATGAGGCCCATCAGCAATTAATTAGTGGTTTTGAAGATTTGGGTTCATTAGGTCGGACAAACAAGGCAGCCAACCATGCTCTTGTTTTTATGGTCCGAGGTATCAGAAAGCAATGGAAGCAGGTGGTTGCTTATTATTTCACAAGTCACACGATTGCAGCTGACAATCTAAGATTAATTATTAAAGAAATAATAGGTCAACTTCAGGGAATCGGTCTTGAAGTTGTGGCCACAGTTTGTGATCAAGGGTCTACAAATCAAAAAGCCGTGTCTCAGCTTTGTGCTGAACCACACCCCCGACGAGGTTCCTATTATTTTTTTATTAATGATCGTCCCATTGTCACAATTTTTGATGTCCCTCATTTACTTAAAAACACCAGAAACTCGTTATTGCGTTGTAAGATCCAATTTGATTCTGATAAATTTGCCAAATTTGAGCACATTGAGGCTGTTTTTAATCTTGACCAGCAAAAACAATTCAAATCGTTGCCTAAGTTGAAAAAAGAGCATTTCAATTTTAAAGATTCCTATGTAAAAATGAAAGTCAAGGTGGCTGCTGCTCAGTTAAGTAGCTCAGTGGCAAGTGCCATTGAAACTTTTTCTGTTTTTACAGATAAGTTGCCAGCTGACTCAATTTTTACGGCAGAATTCGTCAAAAAAATTGATGATTTGTTTGACTCTTTGAACAGTTCGCGTCTTTTTGCACCCGATTCGAAAGTGTATCGTTGTGCTTTGACGAATGAGTCACCCCATTTGGCATTTTGGTCAAAATTGCTAACAGAAATGGACCAGTGGAGATTAATAGATTTGAACAATGGTACTGATTGCACCAATCAGTATTCATTTGTCAAAGGTTGGCAAACGACAATCAAATCTGTTATTTTTCTTTGGGACCACCTCAAAAACATTGACGGATTTGACTATTTAAACTTACGTGGTTTAAATCAAGACCCGGTGGAAAATCTATTTTGCAGCATTCGACAGCACGGTGTTTCCAACTCCAATCCCACTTGTCACCAGTTTACAGCTGCCTTGAAAACAGTTGTGGTCAACAATTTGGTCTCTCCAAAAGGCTCTGGTGGTAACTGTGAGGATGATGAGTGCACACCTTTGGAAAACTTGAGAAATTTGTTGATGTTTTCAGAGAGTGAGGAGAGAGATCTGGAATTGGTATCACCTACTGAGATGGACTTCAGCACATTGCAGGAAGAAGAACTTTGTTGTGAAAATAGTCAAGGTTTAGCTTATGTTGCAGGGTACGTGCTGAAGAAAATCGAAATTCCAGTGTGTGGACCCTGTCGGAAAAAGTTATTTTCTGAGGAGCCCACAGAACACCATCTCTTTGTCACATTCAAGGAATTCGACGACCAGCGACGGTTGACGTATGCTAGTGAGTATGTAATGCAACTTGTCCAAAACATTCACACAAGTTTGTATGGTTTTCTTAACACCTGTGCTTACCAGGGAATGTTGGAAGACAGGTTTAAGGAACTTTATAAAACCCAGTTTGATTTTGGGCAAAGGTATTGCATGAATCACGATTGCGACCTTTTAATATTAAATTGGTGCACAGCCTTTTTAATACAAAAGTACGTAAAAGATAAGCAGAAATCAAAATCCGTAACACCCGGCCATGTCCAGAAAATGAAAAGACTGAAAGTGAAGTGAAGTGTACCTGATAGTTATTGAAAGTGCAGTGAATTAAATTTTTGTTTTTTTATCTAGAATTATTTTATTTTGTTGTTCAGTTATTATATAATCTTGTTATTCATGTTATATATTTTTTTTTATTATTTTTATGTTGAGAATTTTTTTTATTTTCGTCTGCATGTGATATGTATTATTTTATATTTATTTGTATATATGTATATATCGTGTCTTTCGGAGGAGACGTTAAGCCGTCGGTCCCGGCCAGCAATGGTCGTTAAGTCATGCCAGAGGCTGTAGGTTTGACTTGAAAACTCTGGCACTTGTGTGTTGCATTATCACCATACCAAACCAAATATTTTTGTTAAGTTTTTTTATTTTAGTTATTTTGGAGTTTATTGTTATTTTTATTCATTAATTTGATATAATAAATTTTCCTTTCAGCAAATATTGTTTGTTTTCATAATAAATAGCTATAAAATAAAAATTAGACATGTTATTTTTTTAAAATAGTTACTAACATTTACAAGTTTCTTTGCAGATTTTGATTAAAATATCACTATTATATAATAGTGCTATTTTAATCAAAATCTGCAAAAAAACTTGTATATGCAAAAATAATTGTAAAAACCAAAATTAAGATCCTTTTGAATCTCCCGCTTTTCACATTAGTAACACACTTGAACACGAGGGGGCCTGTGCTGTTAGTAAAATAACAGGAACTTTTCGCTTCTTAAGTTAAGTGTTCTGTGGTTAAAACCCATTAGAATTTCATTTTCTTCGAAATTTAGTTACATAAATAAAAAGTGAGGTTAAGTATTTACATAACCTCACTTTTTTCTTTAAAACAACAGACAACTAATCACACTTTTTGCAAACAATTTGAACAAAAAAATGCTTTCATGGACTCTTAGGTAAGTCTCTGGTCCCCATTTTAATAATTCCAAGTGTTTAACCCCTTTTTTTTCACAATTTTGTGTTTCGAACCAAAAAGTGAGGTTATGTAAGTGAAAATGAAGCGCCAAATTCAAATTCTTACTTAGTCTTTTTAATCTTAGCAATCAACTTGCTCTCCTTGAGTAACCTCCCGAAATTTTTCTTCATTCTCATATAAAACGCCGCTCCAAACCCGCAAATAATTCCCAAAATACTAAAGGCTAGCAGTTCCTGTGCTGCAAAATGTGTCTCAACAAAAAAGCTTGTTTTGAAAATCGCCGTGACTGTCTCTACCCCCTCAATCCAAACATACAACAACCTGTAGAACGTCGCTCCCCATACAGCTCCACAAAACCCTCTCCAGTAGTTCCTCACCCCGTAGTACGCCGTCGTGATCTCCACACTTAAAAGTACGCCTGCAATTGGGGCCCCAAACGTGCATGCAACTCCGACAGCAGTCGCCGCTGCGAGCATCTCCAACTGGCGGCTTTCGTTCTGATAAATACCATGAAACGAAGCGAGCTTGCCGAGAAGGTGGGCAATACAGCAGGAGATGTGCATAAGGGGCCCTTCTCTGCCCAGAGGCATACTACTACCGATCGTCGAGGTTATACCGACTACTTTGGCTATGAGGACACGAAACGTGAGGAAATCGTCGATGTGAACGCCTCGAAGAAGGGTTTTCATTTCGGGGATTCCCGAACCAGTGGCTTTGGGGCCTACTAGTTTAACAAAACCGGCACTGAACATGCAAAGTGTGACGGGAAGGGCAATCCAAGCGAAATATTTTGCCCAAGGATGGTCAGCCAAGTCACGATATAACCACATCCGACCTCAAAAAATTTTTTAGCAAGACGTTTCGGTTTAGGTTATTATCAGGTACTCACTCCAATTACACATTCGGACTCCCCAATCAATCATGTAAGTAATCAGTGCCATAAGAATGCCTAAAAAGGCTAAAAAGAACCACTCCTCTGCGAAGTGGCCAAAGAGGATCCTCCATAGATAAGTGGCAGTCTTCAAAAGCCATCCTAAAAAATTTTTTTCTACAAAAAATTTCCGAAAATTATTGAAATTACCCTGAAAACCACGAGCTTTATTTAATTCTTTTCGTAATTTCTTCTCTTCTTCTTTAACATAACTCAATCTAAATAATTCTGTAGTTTTTTTTTCATCATAAGCTTGAATTGGGGCTATATAAGAATCAAAAAGTTGGTCCTGAGAGAGATCTCGTCGTTTCTTCATTATTCAAATGACTGACCCCTTTTTCGGTTTATTATGTTTGAATTACATTTATTGTTTTATAATTATTGCAAATATTGACCAGAAGTAGTAAAAGTTTATCAAAATCAAACAGTAGTTTATTTGTTAGCGTCTGACGCAAATCTGGGTGCCAAAACATTCTTATATACAGGTTTTCCTACTATTTAGGGTGTGACTTAACCCCCCCCAGCCCCAATAAACCAATAAAATTAAGAAGGCGTGGCCTAACTACTGTCAAAAACAACGCACACTAAACGTTTGACACTAAATATTTCTTTCTTCCTTTACCCCTATACTCTTGTTTAACTCAATTAAAGTCCAAAAATTATCCTTACTTTTTATTGTCATTTAATTTGATGCGTGACTTACCTTCAATAAAGCAATAAAAATAAGAAGGCGTGGCCTTACTACTGTCAAAAACGTTACACCATTCTTTTAGGGTTGTAACTTCTTTCCACTCTCGTTTAATCCAATGAAGTCAAAAAATTATCCCTAGTTTTTAGGGCGTGACTTATCCCTACTAACCCACAGACCAATACAACCAAGAAGGCGTGGCTTATTTCAAATTGTCCTCTCCCTAAAGGCGTGTCTCCCCCCCACTCCCAAAATCACTATCCTTCAAAATCTGTCATAGACTTTATTAGTGATGATAAATTACATATCACATATTAAAATCACTCCCACTTATCACTAAACTTTCGAAACAAGCATCACAGCTGCCTCATTGTCCACTTCACTATTTTCACTGGTACCAACATTACCATTTGAGTTAATTTCTTGTCGTGGTAAATTTCCACTATTTGCATCTTCTATCGCCTTTCGGAGATCCTTCAATCCGACAACTCCCACCAGTTTTCCGATCGCGGTAACATAGGCGTGGTTAACCCCCACCATTGAAAACAACGAATGGACTTTGAGTAGTGACGTCTTTTCGACCAATTGAAACGGTGCTGGATCAATATGACAGGAAGCGAAGTCAACAGGAAGTTGCATTTGCTCCTCCTCCCAGATTCGTTGATCTTCAGGTGACATATCGCAGACGCGTTCTTTAGGCTAGAGAGAGAGAGAGAGAAAAAACAATTAGAAATAAAGAAGAAAAAGAAGTAGTACCGCACCGCATACCTCGATTTTTTTCTTCCGCCAAAATTTCTGATGCATTAAAAGTAACACGTGACACGTTATGATAAAAGTAAGAAAGAAAAGAGTGACTTACCAGTTGGACTTTCTTCGATGTTGTTGGACTCATTGGGATGATTTGGACTTTATTATCAATTGAACCACCAGCACTTGTTAAAACCGGTGAACTCTCGTTGTTTTCAACATCTTGAAGTTGAGCTGATTTTCGGAAGATTGCTTCAAAGGCAAGACGAATACGACTTTCAGCTCCAGTCACTGTGGTGTAAGGAGTTGATCCTGGACTTGTTGTAATAAAAGGACTGAAGCCTTTAAGTGTGAAAGAGTTGGTTTTTTTCAAAATTGATTTTTTTGGTTGACTTCCAAAAACTGGGTTGAATGTTGGTTTATCAATATTGAGTTGGTTTTCGGACATTTGTTTGACACCTAAGACATCCGGTGCTGGTACTACTTGAAATCGGGAAGGTCGTCGTTTTCGTTCTTCAGCTTTTCTTTCAGCTTCTTCTCTTGCACGTTCTTCTGCTTCTCTTTGTCGGATTGCTGCGACTTGTAACCGTCTTTCACGTCCTATATGTTTTTCAATTAATTGAATGAGTTGTAATCTCTGAATTGAGCCTAACAGAATCATATTATCATGATTATCAACTAAAGGAAAACTTTGTAATTTTCGGTTTTCTTTTAAAAGTTTTTTAAGTTGTTCGTATGTCATATTATTGAAGATATATTTAACATCTCGTACCATAAAATCTTGGACGTAAACACTATACATTCCGCTACTACTTGGTAAAAGATCAGGTAAATACGGCAGCTTCTTGATTAAAATAATTGAGTCGTAGATACTTGGTGCTAAGAGACTAGCAATAGCATTTGCTATAAGAACAGCAATCATTATAGGAATGATATGTGTGATTTGTCCTGTCATTTCGAAAACTATTACAGAAACAGAGATAGTATGAGTGACAGCACCACTAAAAGCAGCTGCTCCAACAGTTGCATATCCTCCTGGGATAATTGTAGCTACTTGACCACCATAACGCATACCACTAGGAAACCACATATGCATCAATTCACCTACAATACGTCCAAAACCAGCGCCAATTTTAAAAACTGGAATAAAACTTCCACTAGGAACAGGGATTGTTGAACAAATGATACTGAAAATAAACTGAAAAAAAATATTTTTTTGTCTTGTGAAGTGTCGGGACTTACCGTAAATGCAACATAAGAAATTAAACTAACAAAAACTCCAGAATGTGATGTTTGCCAATGTTTAATCATACTGTGCTGATCAGCTGTTAGATTTTCTGTAGTCCATGTAAAATTACTAAACAGATCCATAACTTGATGATGTGTTGTTAAATCACCAGCAAAATATTGTCCAGTTGCTAAAGGAAACGATACTGTAGATACTAGTAAACTCACAATGGCTGGATACAGAAATCGACTGTAAAAAATTCCCAACTATTTGCATGGTTTGCCATTTTGGAAATGAACCATAATTAAACACTCACTTTTTCTGAAGAAATTTATTGATTGTTTTGCTGTTACGCATAAACATTACGTATTGCCGATGAACCCAAACGTAAAACGCGCCACCAAGACCACAAATTGCACCCATCAAGGCAAAAACGAAGAGTTCCTGTGGATCAAATGGGAATTCCATCTGGAAATTTGTTTTAAAGACGGCAGTAACAGTGTCTGCACGGTCAAACCACACCTGAAACTAGATTTTAAACTTTGGACTTAGACTCGTAATATCTCACCGCTAATAATCTAAAGATGGTAGCTCCACAAACAGCTGCGAAAAACCCACGCCAGTAGTTCCTCACAGCGAAATACACTGTTGTTACTTCAATACTGAATAAAACACCACCAACAGGGGCGGCAAAACAACTCCCAACACCAACAGCACAAGCAGCTGCAAGCATTTCAGTTGTTCGGTTTTCGTTTTCGTAGATTCCTTGAAATCCAGTAACGAGTTTACTTAGGAGAGTTGCTGAAATACTAGCAATATGGACGAATGGACCTTCTTTACCTAATGGTAAGCCACTACCAAGAGTTGCAGTAAGACCTATTACTTTAGCAACAAGAGTGCGGAAAGTTAAGTATTCTTTAAGGGCAACACCACGAAGAATTGTTTTCATTTCTGGGATACCAGAACCTGATAAAAAAAATTTATTTGTGATGGTGTATTTCAAGGTTTGGTAAACACGCAAAACACGAATTACCTATAGATTGTGGCGCGACAAGATGGACAAATCCTGCACTAAAAAGGATAAGGCAAACGGGTAAAGAGACCCAAGCGGCATATTGGGCAAAAGGTTGGCCTGTTAGGTCGTTATAAAGCCAGATTCTTGCCCAATTACATAACGAAATACCTCTATCCATAATAAAACTGAGGACGGCCATTATAACACCTAGAAGAGCCAAAAAGACCCAATCTTCACCAAGACGGGCAAATGTGTGTTTCCATAGACACGAAACCGCTTTGGCTAATTTCCCTAAAAAGATTTGTTTTTTATGGGGGCGAAAAACAGTGTTTTTTACCTTGATATCCTCTTAGTTCTTTTTTTCTCGCTCTGTCTTCTTTAAGTCGTCTTTTTTCCGCTTGTCTTAATCCTTCTAATTTGGCAAATTCTCCTAATTGCCGACTATATCGGCCATACATCTAGAGAAAAAAATATAAACAATCACCGTCTGATCAAGTAAATATAATGTTGGCAAATCTCCAAACGCTTTTTAACTATCGCGAATTAATTGCTTACTAAAGTGCTGACGTAATCTTCTTCTGGGGGACATGGATAGAAAGCTTCTTCGCGTCTTTTTTTTCGTTTTTCTACTAATTTCGCAAATTCCTCCCATTCTGTATCAACTGATTGAGGATCAGCTTCACCGAATTGTGCTTCACTCATTTCACTCATATTTTTCATTGAAGATTCTTTTTCAACTAAGAAACGACAAGACGGACGTCGGGGATTACTAATTTGCCAATTGAGTCGTATTATTCAATTGAGAAAGACGTTCCAAGTGTCATACACACTTTAATAACGACTCAATCAACATTATTAGTTAATACGAGGTAAAGATGTGACGTCATATATTAATAAAATCAATTGCAAAAATTTGAAATCGAAGAATTTACCAAGAATGACGAAACAGGAAAGTGATAATTAGAATGGGAGGAGAAGTACTTTAATTCTAATTAATTAGATGTTAGCGGAATTCAATGACAAATTTAAACGCAAACTATTTTAGTTTGGAATTTGATATTTTATAATCGAGTGTTCTTAGAGATATCTAATTGAGACAAGCATACGATTTTTTTTTAAATCGCTCCTGTTACAATTAATCCACCCTCGCAGTTCCCTGGTACTACGTGATGAGTCGAAATAAATATGTTTTGGTTTGAGCTAAAAAATTTGAGCTTTTATGCAAAAGAACACAATTTCTATCCGTGTTCCTTAGAATTTAAAAAAAAAAGTGATTGGGGATGATCTTAATTATATAAAGCACACCAAAATTTCAAGGATTTTGTAAGTTTGGATATTTGTGGATAGAGGACACTTTAGAATAAACTGTATTTTCAAAAATATGTAGTTAAGAGTAACACAATTTTTTTTAAGGGAATATTCTGGTGTAGAGGCGTGAATTTGAGGTGTTTTTTCGGGTGCCATAAATATAAAACAAAAAATATTTTTACTATCCATTTTTTGACAAGATATTTATTAATATTTTAGGAATGCATTAAAAAATTACAAAAAAAAATGGCAAAAAATTTAAAACTCAAAGTGTTATAAGTTGTTGAAATAGAGGATTGAAAAAAAATTGCGCGCCAAGTTTGTCACGATTGCAATCCTTCTAATGATGCAAAACAAAAAAATAAAAAAGGTTATTAATTTAGATGAATGCTGCTATCGTACTAACTAAGAAAAAGTGGGGAAATTTTTTTTTGCTAAATTACGGCTGTCCGAAAAAAATAAATATTTTTGTCATATTTTTTTGCTTTTTCGGATTTTTTTAAAAATAGTAAAAATTGTTATTTTGTTATAATAATAGTTAGTAACAACTGTTCATTTAAAAAAATTGTCAAGTGTGATATGAGATTTTGAGAAAAGAAAATGTAGCAAAGAAGGGATGTCGGAACTTGATACACAGCTTCACAGTGCGCGCGCAGTCGTGATTTGTCGTCGCAACTGACAGTACGGCAGCCGAATTAAACTAAGACATACTTCAAAATGTTATTGTTATTTCATAGCACACTTGACAACTTTTTTAAATGAATAGTTATTACGATAGAGACATGTATTGAGAGCACTCACATCAAACTTCAAGTAAATCGGTTAAGTAGAACCTGAGAAATCATGACAAACTTTTTGAAAAATGTAGTTTTGAGAAAAATGCGTTTAAAGTTTCGGGTTAAATTAGGTAAACGGGTGATCCCCACGTCTTTTGTTCGATTCGTTCCGGTCTAAAATGACTATATCTCTGAAAACAATTAAAATTTTAACAAATCTTTTAAGGACATATTTGTGAAAGGTTACGCATTGAAAATATAAAAAAAATGATTTTTTCAAATTTCTACACCGGAATACCCCCTTAAAGCGCTCATTTTAAAATTATTCTACCCTTGTATTTCCCTGGTTCTATGTGATGAGTCGGGATAAATATGCTTTGGTTTGACCTAAAAACTTTGATCAGTTATTAAAAAGAAAACACAATTTCTATAAAAGCGTTTCTTGGATTAAAAAAATAATAATTATTAGAGATGATTAGGTATTTATTAAATAAAATATACAGAAATTTGGATGCTTTTTTATTTTGGATATTTGTGAATAGAGGACTACTAGAATTGACTGTGTTCTCAGAAATATCTAGTAGAGAGTAACACATAATTTTTTTAAAGTGCTCATTTTTAATTTAATCTACCCTCGCATTTCCCTGGTTCTACGTGATGCGCCTGGATAAATATGCTTTGGTTTGAGTTAAAAAGTTTGAGCAGTTATTAAAAAAAAGACAGTTTCTATACAAACGTTCCTTAAAATATTTTTTTTGGTGTATTACGTCCATTATTATTATTACGGGGAAGTGGACAAGGCAGATAAACTATTTTATAAAGCCGACGTTTCGAATCTTTATTGGATTCTTTATCAAGGCTTATAAGAAATGTCAAAATTCGTTGGGCATGGTACCATCAACTTGTCTCGGTTAGAGTCATATAATTCTTCCGGCGACCACTGACCGAGACAATTTGATGGTACCATGCCCAACGAATTTTGACATTTCTTATAAGCCTTGATAAAGAATCCAATAAAGATTCGAAACGTCGGCTTTATAAAATAGTTCCTTAAAATTTAAAAAATATATATATAATTAAAGATGATTTTCATTAAATAAAATACACCAAAATTTAGAAGGTTTTTTCAATTTGGATATTTGTGAATAGAAGATACTTTAGACTCGACTGAGTTCTCAGAGATATCTAGTTGAGAGTAGCACAAGAAATTTTTTTTAAGCGCTCATTTTAAAATTAATCTACCCATGCATTTCCCTGGTTCTACGTGATGCGCCTGGATAAATATGCTTTAATTTGAGTTAAAAAGCTTGAGCAGGTATTCAAAGAAAAAAAAAATTGCAATTTTTAGACAATTTTTCCTTGAAATTAAAAAATAAATAAATAATTATGGATGATGTTCATTAAATAAAATACATCGTAATTTGGAAGCTTCCTTCAGTTTGGATATTTGTGGATAGAGGACACTCTAGAATCAACTACATTAGGATCACTTGATATATGGGTAACGCCAATGGAAATCACTAGACGGGTTCAAATTAAAAGAGATAGCTATATACACGCATGAGTGAAACAAAGATAGAAATACTTTTAAATGCATTTCTAGGGATTTTGGATTATTATGTTGCCTACATTGGTAATTAGTTTAGTATAGCTTGAATTCAAATTAAAAGAGAGGTCCAAGAGAGAGATAGAGAGTTGGCGCTACCCTTAATTATATCAAGTGACCCTAAACTGCATTGTCAGAGCTATCTAGTTGAGAGTAACACATTTTTTTTTTTTTTAAAGCGCTCATTTTAAAATTATTCTACTCTCGCATTTCCCTGGATCTACGTGATGAGTTTGGATAAATATGCCTTAGTTTGGGCTAGAAAGTAGGGCTGGACGATACCTGTTTTTAGGTATCGGGTATCGATACTTTGATACCTGATTGCAGTCGGTATCGGTATACGATACCTGAGCAGGTATCGATACCTTCTGTAAGTATCAATACTTTTCCCAGCCCTACTAAAAAGTTTGAACAGTTATTCAAAAAAAAAAAAAAAAAAAACAGTTTCTATACAAGTGTTCTTTGGATTAAAAAAAAAATAATTAGGCATGATTTTTATTAAATAAAATACACCGAAATTTGGAAGTTTTTGTTAGTTTGGATATTTGTGGATAGAGGACACTCTAGAATCGACTGTGTTTTTAGAGATATTTAGTTGAGAGTAGCATAAGAAATTTTTTTTTTGAAAGCGCTCATTTTAAAATTATTCTACCCCCGCATTTCCCTGGTTCTCCGTGATGAGCCAGGATAAATATACCGTGGTTTATGCTAAAAAGGTTGAACAGGTATTAAAAAAAAACACGCAAATTTTAGACAATTGTTCCTTGAAATTAAAAAAAATAATAATTAGGGATGATGTTCATTAAATAAAATACACCGAAATTTGGAAGCTTTTTTCAGTTTGGATATTTGTGGATAGAGGGCATTCTAGAATTGACTGTATTTTCAGAAATATCTAGTAGAAAGTAGCACAAGATTTTTTTTTAAAGCGCTCATTTTAAATTTGATCTACCCTTGTATTTCCCTGGTTCTACGTCATGAGTCTGGATAAATATGCTTTGATTTGGGCTAAAAAGTTTGAGCAGTTATTCAAAAAAAATACAATTTCTATAAAAGCGTTTCTTGGAATTAAAAAAAAATAATTTTGGATGATTATTTCAAAGTTTTGAGGTTATTATTTGGAGTAACAATCTACAAAATACAATTATTTATTTATTAAATAATGATTACGCTTTTTTTATTAAAGATAAAGATGATTTAAGGTTGCAGTGACATAACAAAGGACACTTTTTGTATGTTTTTGTATTTATTTTTCAAATTTGTCGATTTCTCTTTGTTTTAGTCAGTATTTGCCAAAGTTAAATACAAGTGACGTCATAATAGATACCATCTGACACCCAAAATTGACCCGTCGTGACGCCACAATTGAAAGGGGTTTTTAATATTATTACATATTTACGGTATAAATACAAAACGAATTTTAAATATCTTTTTTTTTACAAATATGTAATAATTTCTATTTATTAATAAAAAAATACTTGATAAATACGTTTACATGAAGTAACAATGACGTCAGAGACTCCTTTTATGACGTCTATGAGCACATAAAAAATGAGTTTTTGGGTTGTGACATTGGATTATCATTAAAAAATTACAAAAATAACAGAAATCAACAATTTCACTTTCATAATTTGCATTTTATTTGTTTCAAAATTAAATTCCTTGTTTTATTGGGGTGGGGGTCCAAAGACATCGCTGAAAATCCGACATAAAGGTAGACGATGCATCAAAAATCAAGAGTTAAATTAGGTAAACAAGCAGAAGGAGAGGAGTCGCCACCCACCAATTGTGCCAGAAGAAGAAATAGTTTTAAAATATTCCTTTGTTAGAAAAGTTGTTTGTCTCTCTTTTGTTTGTTTCAACAGGTAATTTTGTTTCATCTTGTTTCTTTTGAAGAGATTAAAATTTATAGAAACTGATGAGATAATAAATTGACAAATTTTACTAATGTGGGCATATTTATCCCGGTTCATCACGAAGATCAATCTCATAATTTAGGCTTGAAATACACTTAAACATGAGAGAGAAACAACCCAAGTTGTTCCGTTTTCTTCATCTCTAGTGTCTCAACAGTTAGAGATAAAAAATAGTGTTTTTTTTGTAAAAATATTAGGAATCTAATACTCTACAATATATGACAGTATTTTGTTTTGACCCTATTTATTTTATCGTGTTGGTAATGCTGTAAAAATCAGGACAAGCATTTCATTGTTTTGCTGATAACCCGTATAATTGACCTCGCTATTTGACTTAGTTCGCCCTCCTTTTGCCTCCGCCTATGACCGCTATCAAATCTATGCAACCAACAATACACCGCTTCAAAAAATAACTTATCAAGCACCTGACCTGTCTTATTAATTGTTTCTATTTACATTTTCTTACGTATATCTTGTCAAAAATTCTTATCTCGACTTGTTAACAATTGAAACAAACAAAAACTGACGCAACTTGCGCCATTTTCAATTTGATAAGAGAGGAAATAAAAACTCGGTTTTATTTTGGATTTTTGGCACGGAATTTTGGCTCGTGTCTCGTCTTTTGTTATTTCGTTTTATTCTTTCTTAAAGTGGATTGTCTTGACCAGTTTCATTGAATAAATTAGTGCAATTAGCGATTTTATGCAAATGAGAAATTTCAATAAAGTCGTACGAATCAATCACTGGAATTTTATTTATTTATTTTTCTAATCCTTCTACTTGAGACAAGCGCTCTTATCACAGATTTTTATGACAGCTATCAGATTTTTACGACATGATTTAGAAAAATTAACAATTCTGATTAGAATTCGAGCAGAGGGAAAAAAAACATAACAGTTCAAGGTCAGGTTTTATCACTGACTTTGCGACATTTTGTTTAGTCAAGGTGATAAAATTATAATTGTAGGGTCTCCCACTTTTAATTAGACTGTTTTTAGGTCAAAATTATAACACAAATTATAGACAAAAAAAAATTTTTCGAAATTTATAAAGTACTGAATTTAACGAAGCGCAATGGGCACCACTGAATAAACAATCAAAGGAAATAAAAAATACTGTTCATTGAGAGAATTCAATTCTTAATATTTTTACAAAAAAAAACACACAAAAAAATAGTTGTTAACATTCTTTAGTGGGAGATTCCTTGAAAATGCTGTGCTAACAGCTAAAAATACAAAAAAATGTTATAAGAAAAATTTGTAGAAAATTAAAATCTCTAATAGTTTTGGACGTAGAGACGCTTAAAGATAACAAAGATTTAAAAAATTCTTCTTAAAACAAATTTTAAAAAATAAATATTACATTACTAAAATACTAGATAAAATAAACGCCATATTATAGTAGAATATGAAAAAATTAACTCTTTTCTTTAAGCGTCTCTAAGACTTGAACTATTAGAGGTAAAAACATTGCCTTGCGGACTTTATTATACAAAATTTACATTTTTTTGTATCTTTAGCCGTTTGCAAATTAACATTTACCATTAGAATTTAACCAGAAAATAACCAAACAGTTCAAGGCCAACACTTATCACTGTTTTTGTGACATTTTAATTTAATCAAGGTGATAAAATACTAATTGTAGGGTCTACGACTTTGATTTACGTAATTTTTGGGTCACGTGCAAAAATATTAAACGTATAAAAAACTATAACGGGCAAGCAAAAAAAAATCAAAATTGGGAAGGCGCTAAATTGCAGTGACACATTAAAATATAAACTGAATGATGTATTGCATTGAAAAAAATTGTTAATAAAAGTATCTGGAGCGTATTAAAAATTTTTTGAAATTTTAACATTTGTTCAGTGATGATTTTATTTGAAAATACTGTGTAAACCGCTAAAGATACAAAAAAATGTTATAAGAAAAATTTGTAGAGAATTAAATTTTGTACAATAAAGTCCCCGAGTTGATATTTTTATCGCTAATAGTTTAGGACGTAGAGACTCTTTAAGATCAGAAAGTGTTAAACAATCCTTTTCATATTTCAAAAATTATTAAATTTGGAATATTGTTCCAATATAAACAATGTTTTTAAAATATTGTAGTAAAACTGCATAAAGAGCTGTTTATTAATTTTTTTAAATTTTTTACTTAAATCAAAAATCAGTCTTTGTTTATATCTTCTTTTTGGTTTTTACGTATAAACTGCGTAAACGGCCAAAGATACAAAAAATGTTATTCAAGAAACTTGTAGAAAATTAAATTTTGTACAATAAAGTCCTGGAGGTAATATTTTTATCTCTAACAGTTTAGGACGTAGAGACGCTTAAAGATGAAAAAGAATTGAATATTTCTTCTCATATTTCAATAATTATTTTATTACCATCATTTTTCTAATATAAACAATGTTTTTAAAAGATTATAGTGAAACTACATAAGTAGCTGTTTATTTATTTTTTCAATGTTTTACTTAAATCAAAACTGAATCTTTCTTTATATCCTCTTTTTGGTTCTTATGCACATACTGCATAAACGGCTAGAGATACAAAAAAATATTATAAGAAAAAGATGTAGAAAATTAAATTTTGTATAATAAAGTTTCTGATGTGGTATATTTATCTCTGATAGTTTAGGACGTAGAGACGCTTAAAGATGAGAAAAAATTGAACAATTCTTCTCAAAATTCAATATTTTTTTTATTAGCAATATTGCTCCAATATAAAAAGTAGCAGTTTATTTATTTATTTGTTTAAATTTTTTATTTCTATTAAAAATCAATTTTCGTTTGTATCTCTATTTTAGTTCTTACACAAAAATTGCGTAAACGGTTAAAGATACAAAAAAAATGTTATAAGAAACATTTGTAGAGAATTAAATTTTGTACAATAAAGTCCCCGAGTTGATATTTTTATCGGTAATAGTTTAGGAAGTAGAGACTCTTAAAGATCAGAAAGTGTTAAACAATCCTTTTCATATTTCAAAAAATATTAAATTTGGAATATTGTTTCAATATAAACAATGTTTTTTAAAATATTGTAGAAAAACTGCATAAATAGCTGTTTATAATTCTTTTTTCTTCTTTTTAATGCGTTTCTCTGTCTCTTTTCAACACATTGCTGTATGTGTTGCTATGTCATACAGATAATGTGTTGAACAGAGTAGAGAAGTGCATTAAAAAAATGAACTATATTTATTTATTTTTTTACATTTTTTCTTATATCAAAAATTAATTTTTGTATAAATTCTTTTTTTGGTTCTTACGCATATACTGCATGAACGGTCAAAGATACCAAAAAATGTTATAAGAAAAAGTTGTAGAAAATGAAATTTTGTATAATAAAGTCAGCAAAGCGATATTTTATCTCTAATAATTTAGGACGTAGAGACGCTTAAAGATGAAAAAGAATTGAACATTTCTTCTCATATTTCAATAATTATTTTATTACCATCATTTTTCTAATATAAACAATGTTTTTAAAAGATTATAGTGAAACTACATAAGTAGCTGTTTATTTATTTTTTCAATGTTTTACTTAAATCAAAACTGAATCTTTATATCCTCTTTTTCGTTCTTATGCATATACTGCATAAACGGCTAGAGATACAAAAAAATATTATAAGAAAAAGATGTAGAAAATTAAATTTTGTATAATAAAGTTTCTGATGTGGTATTTTTATCTCTGATAGTTTAGGACGTAGAGACGCTTAAAGATGAGAAAAAATTGAACAATTCTTCTCAAAATTCAATATTTTTTTATTAGCAATATTGCTCCAATATAAACAATGTTTTAAAAAGAATTTATTAAAACAACATAGGTAGCAGTTTATTTATTTGTTTCAATTTTTTATTTCTATTAAAAATCAATTTTTGTTTGTTTCTCTGTTTTAGTTCTTACGCAAAAACTGCGTAAACGGTTAAAGATACAAAAAAATGTTATAAGAAAAAGTATGTAGTAGAAAATAAGATTTTGTATAATAAAATTTAAAAGCGATATTTTGGTCTCTAATAGTTTAAGACGTAGAGAAGCTTAAAGATAAAAAAGAGTTTAACCATTCTCATATTTCAATAATTATTTTATTTGTAACATTTTTTCAATATAAACAATGTTTTTTAAAATATTGTAGTAAAACTGCATAAATAGCTGTTTATAGTTCTCTTTTCTTCTTTTTAATGCGTTTCTCTGTCTCTTTTCAACACATTGCTGTATGTGTTGCTATGTCATACAGATAATGTGTTGAACAGAGATAGAGAAGTGCATTAAAAAAATGAACTATATTTATTTATTTTTTTACATTTTTTCTTATATCAAAAATCAATTTTTGTATAAATTCTTTTTTTGGTTCTTACGCATATACTGCATGAACGGTCAAAGATGCCAAAAAATGTTATAAGAAAAAGTTGTAGAAAATGAAATTTTGTATAATAAAGTCACCAAAGCGATATTTTATCTCTAATAATTTAGGACGTAGAGACGCTTAAAGATAAGAAAGTGTTGAACAATTCTTTCCAAATTACAATATTTTTTTTAGCAATATTATTCCAATATAAACAATGTTTTTTAAATGTTGTAGTAAAACTACATAAGGAGGTGTTTATTTATTTATTTTTTACATTTTTTCTTATATCAAAAATCAATTTTTGTTTATATTTTCTGTTTGGTTCTTACGCAAAAACTGCGTAAACGGTTAGAGATACAAAAAATTTTTATAAAAAAAGTTGTAGAAAATTAAATTTTCTTTAATAAAGTCCCGAGACAATATTTTTATTTCTTATAGTTTAGGACGTAGAGACGCTTAAAAATGAGAAAAAGTTGAACAATGTTCTCATATTTCAAAAATTATTAAATTTGCAATATTTTTCCTATATAAACAATGTTTTTAAATAGTTGTAATAACACTGCATAAGCCGCTGTTTATTTATTTATTTTTTCAATTTTTTTACTAATATAAATCAAACAAAAATTAGCAAAAAGCTAATTGCAAAAAAATTAAAACACAAAAATACTAAATAACTGAAATATAACATGAGGGCAAAAAAAATCCAAAATTCTGGAGACAAAAAATTCTAAATTTGAAGCAGTGTAGACACTAAAATTAATATAACCCAGATGATATATTATGACATTTATAACCAAGACAAGTGTCATAAAATAAATAAATAACTTGAAATAAATTTATATAAGAGCAAGACAAAGATATTTAATTGCTTTGCTATTCACAGACGGAATTAATAATTAAACATTTTTATTGTGTTTATAAAATAAAAATGACGTAAATGAAGAAAAATTTAGGAAAGACAAAACAATTTTCTTTAGATTATTTAGAGCTAGATTTATTTTTTTCTTTTATTTGTGTCACGTGGTCTGAATTACCAACCAAAATAAAATAAAAATAGATATTTAATTGTTGTGTCGGTTCAAATTAGTACCCGAATCCTGAAACCTCTGTGGCTGCAATTACTGTTATTATTTTTATTTATATGAAATTTTTGTCTAATTCTTTTGGGTAATAAATCAATAAAATCCGAAATAGTTTTGATTTCGCATTGACCTTTCCATCACGTGCGCGTTAACCGCATAAAACATCACGTGCCGGTTTCAGGTATCGCGATCGCAATTCCTCTTATCAGCCTTCAATATTTTCCACGCTAACTAGTTTTTGGCACTTACCACAGTATTCTGATATCCCAATCCATATTTCTCCTTGTCTGTATCTGGATTAGTTGTCGCCATTTTGTCGTTGTCTTTTTCTTCTTCTTCTTCTTTTGCGGTTACTTCCTGGAAGCAAATACGATTTCATTTGATGGTTCAAGGTCGACAGTGTTGAAGACCAATGACATATCTTCACGAAAATAGAGATTTGGGGTTTGGAAAACGGCCAAATGTGGGATTTACCGACGAGAAAAATAAACAATTGGGAAATTGTTGTGTTTTATGAGTAAGAATCGGGAATTAATTAGACTTTAGACTTGGGTGAGACGCGGAATTTGAACTGCGCTTAGAGAAAATAAAAATATAAAGTGATATAAATACGGCGCGTTTTGCGGTTTGGCCAGGCGATTGGCTAGCCTGGGTCAGGTGATGCAATTTCGACGAAAATTGGGGTGATTTGGGGCGGGAATACACGATTGGCAAACCTGTTTTTGAAAAATATTAATTAGGGATATGTTTTTTTTTGAATTTGAGAGATTTAACAGTGTTACCAATTCCTAATTTCAGCTTTTATTGTTTATCTATGATTTTGGAAAACAATCGAGATGAAACTAGTTATTTTCAAAAATGTTAAGCCTGTTTTTGGGGAATTTTAGCTCTAAAATCGGTGTGTTTTGAGGCGAGAATGCAGGATTGGCAAACCTGTTTTTGGAAAATTTTAATTAGGGATAATTTTTTCGGTATTTGAAAGTCTTAACAGTGTTACCAATTTTTAATTTGAGTTTTGAGTATTTTATCTAGAATTTTAGAAGACAATCTACATTAAACTAGATGTTTCCAAGTTTTTTTGACTCAAAATGCTAAGCAGTCAAGCCTGTTTTTAGGAAATTTTGTCTCTAAAAACTAAAAAAGTTTGCAATTTGTACATATTGACAGCGCTACCAGTTCTTATATTGTTTTTGCGGAAATTTTAGTTAGTTTGGCCTGGCGATTGGCAGTCTTGGGTCAGGTGATGCAATTTGGACAAAAATTGGGGTGATTTGGGGCGGGCATACACGATTGGCAAACCTGTTTTTGGAAAATTTTAATTAGGGACAAGTTTTTTTGGAATTTGGGAGAATTAACAGTGTTACCAATTCCTAATTTGAGCTTTCACTGTTTATCTATAATTTTGAAAAACAATCGAGATCAAACTAGTTATTTTCAAAAATGTCAAGTCTGTTTTTGGGGAATTTTAGCTCTAAAAACTAAAAAAATACGTAGAAAAATATTTCTACAGATTGACAGTGCTACCAGTTCTTATTTTGTTTTTGAGAAATTTTAGTTAGGGACAGAAAATTTTGAAATGTGGAGGTTACAACAGTGTTACCAATTCCGCAATTAGGCTGTCCTGGGTCATGTAATGCAATTCGGACGATAATTGGGTTGATTTGGTGCGGAAATACAAGATTGGCAAAACTGTTTTTGAGAAATTTTAGTTTGGGGACATTTTTTTTTTTTTGATATTTGGGTGATTTAACAGTGTTACCAATTCTTAATTTGAGCTCTGGGTGTTTATCTATAATTTTGGGAGACAATCTAGATCAAACTGGATATTTCCATGACTTTTTGACTCAAAATGTCAAGGAATGAAACCTGCTTTTAGGGAATTTCTGCTCTAAAAGCTTAAAAAACTAGTAATTTGTAGAGATTGAGTCTGTTATCAGTTTTTATTTTGTTTTTAGAAAAGTTTAGTTAGGAACAGAAAATTTTGAAATGTGGAGGTTATAACAGTGTTACCAATTCTGTAGTTTCGCCTGGAAATTGGCTATCATGGGTCAGGGACGCAATTCGGACGAAAATTGGGGTGATTTGGGGCGGGAATTAAGGATAAGCTAACCTGTTTTTGAAAAATTTTAATTAGCGACATTTTTTTAGTATTTGGAAGTCTCAACAGTGTTACCAATAACTCTTAATTTGAGTTTTAAGTGTTTTATCTATAATTTTAGAAGACAATCTAGATTAAACCAGATGTTTCCAAGTTTTTTTTGACTCAAAATGTTAAGCACTCAAGCCTGTTTTTAGGGAATTTAAGATCTAAAATCGGGATGTTTTGGGGCGGGAATGCAGGATTGGCAAACCTGTTTTTGGAAAATTTTAATTAGGGACATATTTTTATGGTATTTAGGAGTCTTAACAGTGCTACCAACTTCTAATTTGGGCTTTGCGTGTTTTCTATACTTTTGGAAGACAATCTAGATCAAACTAGATATTTCCAAGTCTCTTTAACTCAAACTGTCAAGCAGTCAAGCCTGTTTTAGGGAATTTCTGCTCTAAATATTTAAAAAAATCATTTTCTACAGACTAACAATGCTACCAGTTCTTATTTTGTTTTGAGAAATTTTAGTTAGGGGTAAAAAATTTTGAAATGTGGAGGTTTAACAGTGTTACAAATTCTGCAGTTTGACCTTGAAATTGGCTATCCTGGGTGATGCAATTTGAACGCAAATTGGGGTAATTTGGAGGATTGGCAAAACTGTCTTAGGAGAATTTGCGCTAAGGACAGTTTTTTTGTTGGTATTTCTGAATTTAACATTTTAACAGTGTCACCAATTATTAAATTGGGCTTTGACTGTGTATCTATATTTTTTAGAGACAATCTAGATCAAACTAACATTTTCAAGTCTTTTGGACCTAAAATGTCAAGCAGACAAGTTTATTTTTAGGGAAATTTAGCTCTAAAATCGGGGTGATTTGGGGCGAGAATGCAGGATTGGCAAACCTGTTTTTGGAAAATTTTAATTAGGGACATATTTTTATGGTATTTAGGAGTTTTAACAGTGTTACCAGTTCTTAATTTGGGCTTTGGGTGTTTATCTATAATTATGGGAGACAATCTAGATCAAAAACTAGATATTTCTAAGTTTTTTTTGACTTATAATGTTAAGAACTGAAGTCTGTTTTATGGGAATTTTAGCTTTAAAAACTAAAAAAGTTTGCAATTTGTACAGATTGTCAGTGCTACCAGGTTTTTTTTTTGACAAAATTTTGAATTGTAGAAGTTATAACAGTGTTACCAATTCTGCAGTTTGGCCTAGAGATTGACTATCCTGGATCAAGTGATACCATTCGGATGAAAATTTGACTAATTTGGGGCAGAAATGCAGGATTGCCAACTTCTTTTAAAGAAAATTTTAAGGAAAATTTTAATTAGGGACATTTTTTTGGAATGGGGGAGTTTTAACAATGTTACCAATTTTTAAATTGAGCTTTTGGTGTTTATCTATAATTTTGGGAGACAATCTAAATTAAACTAGACATTTCCAAGTCTTTTTGACTCAAAATGTCAGGCAGACAAGCTTATTTTTAGGGAATTTTAGCTCTAAAAACTAAAAAAGTTTGCAATTTGTACAGACGATTGACAGTGCTACCAGTTCTTATTTTTTTTTGGAAAATTTTGATTAGAGACAAAACTAATTAATTTTGGATGTTTAAACAGTGTTACCAATATTGTCATTTTGAAATCACAATCTACTTTGATTGATTGATAAGCAACTTTGATAAGCATTTTCGAGAATTTCAAGATCAAACCAGATACGATTTTTTTTAGATAAATTCGGTAGAAATATACAAACCGCACAAAAATTACTACACTGTCACGCCTACTTTTTGAGAAATTTTGTTTTTATCGGGACGTTTTGACAGTGTTACCAATCCTCATTTTGAAATCACAACCTACTCTAAAAGTTACTAAAATAAGCCTGCTTTTGGGGATTTTTTGTTTTTATTGGCATATTTTAAAACAGTGTTAACCACCATTTTGAAATCAAAGCCTACTTTGATTGATTTACCTTTATTTTAATAGAAAATTTTGAGCATATTCTACATCAAACTAAATTCAAAATTAATGAATTAAAAATATACAAACTGCTTAAAAATTACTAAAATGTTCTGTTTTTGGAAAACAGGGATGTTTTGACAGTCCTACCAACTTTTAATTTAAAATAACCCTACTTCAAAAGTTGCTAAAATGTCAAGCTTGTTTTTGGTAAATTTTAGCGAAAGATAAAAATAAAATAAATTTGGACGTTTAGTCAGTGTTACCAATTCCCAATTTAAAATCACAACCTACTCTAATTGATTTATCAACAATTTGATAGATATTCTCGATGATATTCTAGATCAAACTAGTAATTTTTTAGGATAGTTAATAAATAAAAAGTACAAATCGTTTAAAAATTGCTATAATGGCAAGCCTGCTATTGGAGAATTTTTAATTTTGGAACGTTTGAACAGTACTACCAACCCTTATTTCGAAATCACAGCCTACTATGATCGATTTAATTCTTAAAATTCTCGTTAGAACTAGATACAATTTTTTTAACAAAATTAATTCTGAGTCGTTTTAACAGTATTACCAACCGTTATTTAGCAATCACGCCGTTTTCTAAAAAAGTTTTATTTAGTTCGCACGCTATGTTTGATCAACGAATTTGATAAATAGGTTTTCGCAGGATTTCGTGTCTATTTGCTATTCTAGACTAAACTAAATAAAAGTTTTGTTATTAAAGAAAATTAAATCGATCCAAATAAAACAAAAATAGACCGAATTATTCAAAGACCCACATTTCATATTTTTATAAATGCAAAACAGTGTTGCAATTGAGTCATAATTATCAGTGAAATTTGCAACAATGTCTGTAGTTTTCCAGACGACTTGATAAGCAAAGACTTATTTTATAATTGTTGTCTTTACAAAATGACATAAAAAAATTCTAAAAAAAAAATATTTATATACTAATAATAATTGTTTCTTATCGTAACACTTTTATCAAAAGTTACGTAAATAAAAATAATAGTGTAGTTTAAATAAAGATGGGGTGTATTAGGGGCTTCCCCTTACCTAAATCCTTAACCCATGGATAGTCCCCAGTGGGTGTATTTATCACGTTGAAAATAATACGAGCGCACAACTGACACTTATGATAACAACTGGTACAAACTGTGATATATGTTAAGAAAACTATGTCAAAAAATAAGATAAAATTGCTAATTAGAAACACAGTCGAGTACTTTTTAGCACCTTTATAAATCATACAAAATGCGATAATTTATTTGACAAACGCGATGATTAGGTGCCGATTCACGTGCGGCTGGTACGAAATAAACAGAACATTTCAAATTTGGCATGGAAATAAGAGGGGAGCGTATAACGGGTTGCATAAGTAGAAATCGGGGCGCCACTGGATTTCTTGTATAAGATGTTGCATACACTACCGGCTGTGTGTTTTGTTGTTTTGTATAACTGGTTGCATACGCAAATTCTGTTGATATTTTTATTGTGTATTACGTAATCAATCAGTGATAAGCGTTATCAATTCCGGTGTAATAACAGTTTTATTTCGTCATATTATCAAAATATGAGTTATTACTCGTAATTATTGTAAATCAATCAGTGAACCTAACCTAACTTTTATGTGTCACCTGAAATGTCACATTGTGATGACTAAACAATAATAAACGTATTTACAATCACGTAATTCGTCTCATATTTTATTTATATCATGAAATAGGTAAGAATTTTTAAAATCAGGCGTTTTGTATATCTCTAACCTCACTTTTTTAGATCATGGTTGGTAACATGTCGTATTGCCCCCCTGGGGTGCATATCTGGGACGTATGGGTGAATCATGGGACGTCTCAGTGTTTTGTTGAGACAGTCTCGTCGTCTGTGATTGCTGGATTTATTTTGATAGCTGGTACTATCCAATTATGCATGTATAGAAAATATGGGACTGAGATTTCACCCAATCATTTAGTCAAGTCTCGTTTGTACCATTTTCAAATTTTTGTGACGTTATTGGTGCCTGTTTTGGAGATTGTTAAATTTATTTTACGAGGGACTGTTTTTGACGATAAACACATTTATGGGTTTATGGTAAGTTATGATTCAGAAGCTTGTGATCTTGTACATAACACAGTTTTTTTAATTACTGATTCAAATAGTTGATTTCGAGGGTTGGGTGTTTACTTTGCAAATATTTGATTTAATTGCTTCTTATTTGCTTTATTACTCTTTGTATATTTGCCTTATTATCGTTAAATATTCACGTGAAAAGAAAGAAATTAACAAAGTATTTAGATAAGAGTGGTATTGAACTTGGTTTATATATCCATTGTGTTTTTGGGGAAATAATTTAAAGAGTTATCGCTTTAGGTTATATTTTTATCTAAAAACAAGTGTATAATTCCGTGTTTTATTTGATAATTTTTTTCATACAATTTATTACACAACAGAAACATAAATAAAACAGGAAATCTTAACTTAATTAGCTTAATTTAATTCTGGGGATTTTAAAAAGACATTAAAACAATTTTTATTGATTTAAGCTAATTCTGGAAGTTTTTAGAAGATAATAAAAGAGAAATAACACATTGAGTTTTTGAGTAATTTCAGCTTAAGAAACTAGAATAATTGAAATTAAATCTTTTTTTTTTTTTCAATTAAAAAGTTGGCATTATGGCCGTCAGGTGTCGCGCCAAAACGGCGCGAAATTTAAATTTTTTATATTTTTTTAGGTTATAACATTAAGAAAAGTTTATTTGAACAATTTTTTATCAAAATAAATGAATTATGCGCGCTTCTATATCATGTGGGATGACCATTGAAATGATTTGAAATACTATAGAGCGTTTCAGAATGATTGATATCGGTGTAAGCCATGACTGTGTGAACGGCACATAATTTTGTAAACGCGACATAATTTTAATTAATTTAACCAAATTTTGGAGGTTTTTAGAAAATAATAAAGGAAACAACTTAAAATTGTTTTGATTTTTTCAATAGTTTTAGCTTAAAAGACAAGAATAATTGGGATTAGTTCAAATTTCGCGCTTTTTTAATTAAAAGGTTTAGCACACGACCTTCTTTATAAAATAATAAAAAATGACGTTAATAACGGCCTGCCAATTTCGATGAATTCCCATTGTTATCGTGATTCTGGAGAAACGCCACTTTCTGCCGTATTGGCGCTGTGCACTGTTGCACTATTTCTATATACACTGCACTTCTCTGGGCTGAAATGTCAATTTAAGGTTAAAACAATGAGGTTATGTCGAAGTCAAACCATCGGTCTAAGCAAAAAACAAACAATAACTAACTGCAACTTACAAAGAAAACAACTAACAAATCTTATATAACGCAAAAAATTAAATACAAAATTTGAATTAGTTCAAATTTGACAGTTGTCACGATGGATATCCATAGATAAGATGTATATGCAGAATACGTGTATCGTCAAGCAGCGCCAAGCGGAGAATCACTGTAAGCTCGCCACGTGGCAGGCTGTATAAGACGCCTTTTATCGAGAAGGTTGTGGTTTGGCATTATGGCAGTCAGGTATCGTGTTCAAACGGCGCGAAATTTAAATTTTTGATGTTTTTGTGTGTTGTAACATTAAGAAACTTTTATTTGAATAATTTTTGATCAAAATAAATGAATTTCGCGCGCTTCTATACCATATGGGATGCCCATTGAAATAATTTGAAATGCTATAGACCGTTTCAGAATGATTGATATCTTAATCAGCCATGACTGTGTGAACACTACATAATTTTAATTGATTTAATCTAATTCTAGAGGTTTTTAGAATGTAATAAAGGAAATAACACAAAATTGTTTTGATTTTTTTAATATTTTCAGCTTAAAAAACGAGAATAATTGAAACTAATTCAAATTTCGCGCCTTTTGCGAATAAATAGTTAGCTGTATGGCCGTCAGGTGTCGCTTTAAAACGGCGCGAAATTTAAAATTTTGATGTTTTTTTGTGTTGTATCACTAAGTAACGTTTATTTAAACAATTTTTGATCAAAATAAATGAATTTTGCGGTTTTATACCATATGGAATGTCCATTCAAATGGTTTGCAATGCTATAGACCGTTTGATCTAAATCTGTCAAAATGATTGATATCCCAGTAAGCCATGACTGTGTATAGGTCACTTAGTTTTGAGAATATGACCTAATTTTAATTGATTTAACTTAATTCTGGCAGTTTTTAGAAGATAATAAACGAAACAACAGGAAATTGTTTTGATTTTATGAAGATTTTTAGGTTAAAAAACAAATATAATTGAAATTAATTTAAAATTCTCGTTTTTTGCGATCAAAAAGATCTAATTGACGGCCACCAGGTGTCGTGCTTATTTGACAGAAAGAGAATTCATTTTTTAGGTTATGTAAATGTCAAAAATGACATTTTCTGTGGCGCGTTTTTTATTACTAAATCTTATATAAAGCTTTTTTTTGTTTATTTTTACTAAATTTAATAATTTATTTTGTGCCAAAAGATTTAAAGGAATGTCTATAATGCTTACAAAAAACTATCTACAAAATAAAATTAAATTTGCCGCCAAACAGTTTGAGTATATGGCCACGAGATGTCGCACTACTAAAAAAGCGCGAAATTTAAATTTTTTACTGTTTTTCTGTATTTTAACACTCGGGAATTCACATCTGGACAAATTTGAGTCGATTTATCAATGAAATATGATCCTAAAATAGTTTTAATGCAATCATTTCGTGTTTTATTACAATAAAAACTTGTTTTTGATGAAATAAAAATTAGTTTGTGCTGAGAGAAAGTAAGAAGTGTTTTATTTAATAAATATTACGTAAATTTCTACTTTTAGCAATGATTTGTTGAATTTCAAATGCGAAATTAAATTCGTTCTTGAACTCTATTTATATACAAATAGTTTTATCAAATTACAATAATTAGATAACAGATTTAAATTGCATAAAATCTGCGTATATTTAACTAGAAAGGACTAGATTTAATAATTATCAAATCATTGTTTATTGTTCTTAAATATTTTTTTTTGTTAATAAACAACAATTTAAAATTGTGCAATATTATAAAATCCACTTAAAAATCAAGGTAAAGTTCAGGTAATTTAACATAATTGACCCAAAGTCAAGGTAAAATAGGGGAACAACCTGATTTTTGTTTTTTAATTTTTTCAGATAACTTCTCTTCTTTTAAATCTTCTCGCTTATCCATTTTCATTATTGGTAGTACGAATCGAAAGACACTACCTTTTACCATCAGTTCCAACAAAAGGGCATGGTATTGTTCTTTTATTATTTTGGACTTTGGTCTTCATCAGTGAAAATTTGGCGTTTTTTAATTTGGACAAGAAAGAATGGTGGTTTCAACTCAAAACGTAGAAACACTATTTTTCCAACGACTTTATAATTAATTTAAAAATTTTTTTTGTAGGATTTCAGACCAGATCCAGATGGGTCTTTTTGTGATTCGTTATTTAAGTTGTCTTCTAATGTTTTTATTGGGTCTTAAAGCTCCTGGTATAACACAAAACATAAATTACTTTACATTAAATGATTCAACACGGAATTTACCTGCACAGGTGAGTGATTTACAATTCCGGCTTACCATAGACGTCAGATAAAAATTTCTAATCTGACATTATGTCGAGTGAAAAACTAAATTCATCGTTTAGAAACATGAAAAAGAACGTCACTTTTACTAATATCAATGTCAGCGTGAAATTTAAGGTTAATTAACCGCCAAAAATTCAAAAAATCTGCTTTAAATCTGCCATTTTGCAGGATCGCACCGAGACACAATCAACATGGCGAAATTTTTGGAAGAAAATTCGAATTTTGGCGCCATTTCTCTGGCCGAAAAAAGACGTTCTTTTACAATTACGTGTTATTTTTTGTTTTTTATTATTGGCAGGAGGTCGTGTGATAAATTTATATGTTCCAATTTATAATAAATATATCGGTAAGTGACGTCACTAGACTTGTTTTAGCGGGAAATTTAAATTTTTTGACAGTTGACAGTATGACACCTGATGAGAAAAATCCTAAATCTGGATTGGAGTTTAGATGGGATTGGATTTTGATATATGTTGCGTTTAAATTTCTTCAGGGTGGAGGAACAGGAGGGATGGGGTTGTTGAATAATTTAAGGTCGTTTCTATGGATACGAATACAACAGTATACTACAAGAGAAGTGGAAGTTGAGTTATTTAGGCATTTGCATAGTTTGTCCTTGAGATGGCATCTAGGGAGAAAGACAGGGGAGGTTTTGAGGGTTATGGATAGGGGGACAGACAGTATTAATAATTTATTAAATTACATTCTTTTTTCTATTGCGCCGACGATTGTTGATATTGTGGTGGCTGTGGTATTTTTTATTGTTACGTTTAATGCCTGGTTTGGATTGATTGTCTTCATAACCATGGTGTTGTATATAGGTTAGTATCAAGCAAATTTATTATTTTTTTTTATTTTACCGATTTTTTTTATTGAAATTTCACTCTAAAATTATCTTTTGGGATCAGATCCTTAGAAATGTAAGTTTTTTTTAACTGGAATTTTGAAATTTCTACGGGCCCCACGTTGGGCGCCAATTTTTACTTGTTCTATTTTACACATTTTTTATTGAAATTTGGTTTCAAAAGTATCATTTGGATTTAGATTTTTACGAATAAAGGTTTTTAAAGAAAAAAAAATTGAAAATATAAAAATTTTGGGGTCTACGGTTTGTGCCAAAAAATTTTTTTGTCTAATTTTGCAAATTTTTTATTGAAATTTGACTCTAAAAGTATCTTTTGGGTTTAGGTCTTTACAAATGGGTTTTTTTTAAGTGGTAAAATTAAAATTTTGAGTCATTTTGGCTACCACGGCTCTTACGATTAGCATCAAAAAAATTTTTTTGCTAAATTTTTTATTGAAATTTAACTTTAACTTTATCATTTAGGTTTACATCTTTACAAATGATGTTTTTTTTTTTTTTTAAGAGAAATTAGAAATTTATACGAACCCCACGTTGGGCGCCCAAATTTTTTTTGTTTTATTTTACAACATTTTCATTGAAATTTAAAACTAAAAGTAACTTTTGGGTTCAAATCTTTACAAATTAAGGTTTTTTTTAAAGAAAAATTGGTAAAATTTAAATTTTGCGCTATTTTGGCCACTACCAATTTTTTTTTTTTATCATTTTGTTTTAGTGCTTCACGAATTCAGGTTTTTTTTTTTAAGAAAAATTTGTAAAATAGCGCCAATTTTTTTTTCATTTTATTTAGCAATTTTTTTATTGAAATTTGACTCTAAAACTATCGTTTGGGTTTAGATCTTTACGAATAAAGGTTTTTTTTAAAAGAAAAATTGAAAATTTGAATTTTCTACGGGCCCCACGTTGGGCGCCAATTTTTTTGGTTCTATTTTGCAAATTTTTTATTGAAATTTGACTCTTAAAGTATCTTTTGAGTTCTGATCTTTACAAATGTGTGCTTTTTTTAAAGAAAACTTGGTAAAATTTAATTTTTTCGTTGTTTTGGCCTTCTCGGGTTCCACGATTGGTACGAAAAAAAATTTTTATGCTCTATTTTGCAAATGTTTTATTTAAATTTAACTTCAAAACTACTGTTTGAGTTCAGATCTTTACGAGTGTTGTTTTTTTTAATGGACAATTGGAATTTTAAAATTTCTACGGACCCCGCGTTGGGCACCAAAAATTTTTTCATTAAAATTTTGTTACAAAATTATCTTTTAGCTCTTTACAAACGAAGGATTTCTTATAAACAAAAATTAGTAAATTTCAAATTTCTTGCCATTTTGGCCATCTCGGGCACCACGATTGGCGCGAAAATAATTTTTTTTTTGTACTATTTTACAATTTTTTTATTCAAATTTGATTTTAAAAATATTAATTAGGTTCAGATCTTTACGAATGGAGCTTTTTTTTTAAGAAAAATTGGAAATTTGAAATTTTTACGGGCCCCACGTTGGGCGCCAACATTTTTTTGTTTTATTTTGCACATTTTTAATTAAAATTTGGTTTTAATAGTATTATTCGGGTTCAGCTATTTAAAAATGGAGTTTTTTTTTTTAAAAATTGGTAAAATTCAAATTTCTCGTCATTTTGGTCTCTATGATTGACGTCAATTTTTTTTTCCAGCTCTCACAATTTCCATCACCGAATGGCGAACAAAATTCCAACGCCGTATGAACCTTGCCGATAATGAAACTCGTGCCCGCAGTGTCGATTCATTACTCAATTTCGAAACTGTGAAATATTACGGAGCTGAACAATACGAAGTGGAGGCTTTTCGTGAAGCCATCTTGCGCTATCAAGTAGAAGAATGGAAGTCAAATATCACACTTAATATTCTCAATACAGTCCAAAATATTATTATTTGTGGAGGATTATTAGCTGGAAGTCTTCTCTGTGGGTACTTAGTTGTAGAAAAGCAGGAACTTCGAGTCGGCGATTATGTTTTATTTGCAACTTATATAGTCCAACTTTATGTTCCTTTGAATTGGTTTGGAACGTATTACAGAGCAATTCAAAAAAATTTCGTCGATATGGAAAATATGTTTGATTTATTACGTGAAGATCAAGAAGTTATTGATGCACCAAATGCTGGACCAATTACAGTAAAAAAGGGGGCTGTGGAGTTTAATAATGTGTCTTTTGGGTATTTACCTGAACGGTTAGTACTGAAAAACGTCACGTTTTCAGTTCCAGCCGGTAAAACAATTGCATTGGTAAGTTTTAGACTGTACCACAAGGAAGTCCTCATTAAGTTTTCTAGGTTGGTCCATCTGGTAGTGGTAAAAGTACAATAATCCGGTTACTTTTCCGGTTTTATGATGTCGAAACCGGGTCGGTTATAATCGACGGTCAAAATATTAAAACAGTGACTCAGGAATCGCTCAGACGTGCGATAGGAGTTGTCCCTCAGGATACTGTACTTTTCAATAACACAATCCGGTATAATATCAAATATGGACGTTTGACAGCTACAGATGCTGATGTTATTGAAGCGGCCCGAGGGGCAGATATTCATGATAAAATTCTGACTTTTCCTGACGCTTATGACACCCAAGTTGGTGAGAGGGGATTGCGGTTGAGTGGTGGCGAGAAACAGCGTGTTGCTATAGCTCGAACGTTGTTAAAAGCCCCCATGATTGTGTTACTTGATGAGGCCACTAGTGCGTTAGATACTCAAACTGAGAGGAATATTCAGGAGTCTCTAGATAGGATGTGTGCTAATAGAACGACAATTATTGTTGCTCATAGACTGTCAACGGTGATTCATGCTGATGAGATACTGGTTTTAAGGGATGGAGAGATTATAGAGAGGGGAAAGTGAGTTTGGTGGAGGTGATTATTTAGGAGAAGGGTGAGTAATTGGGGTTGTTTCAGACACGAGCATTTGATTGGACAGGAAGGGGTGTATGCGAGTATGTGGAAACAACAGTTGGAGAGTAAAGAAAATTCGGTTGAGAGTAGTATGGAGAAAAGTTAATTTTGTATATTGAGAGGGTTGGGGGGCTGATAATAACGCTTCTTGAGTTTTGACTGTCATATCATTAGTGTTAATTTCGAAAATATTGAATAAAATATTTTTAATTGATGTTTTTTGAGTGAAACTTGTAATGATTCTAATTTTGGCCGGATGTTAGGGGCGTCAATTTAAATTTTTTTTTTTTAAATTTTGATCACGAAACTTTGGTTTGGAACGTCTTAAAAACACAAATTTAAAATTTGCGCCAATTCTGGCCAGCAGGTATAACGTTTTAATGGCGCGAATTTCAAATTTTCTACTACTTTTTATGTATTTTAACTCAAATCTGGCAAATTTCGGGGAAACCCAAAGTAGCAACCAATGAAAAATAAATAAAAAACAATAAATACCCCAAATTATACAGTTTATCCTCCGAAAAATTAAAAATTTGAATTTTCTACGGGCCCCACGTTGGGCGACAAAAAATTTTTTGTTCTATTTTTCAAATTTATGATTGAAATTGGACTCTTAAAGTATTTTTTGGGTTCTGATTTTTGCAAATGTATGTTTTTTTTTAAAGAAACATTGGTAAAATTTAAAATTCTTTCTATTTCGGTCACCACGGTCCCTACGATTGGCGCCAAAATATCTTTTTTATTCTATTTCACAAATTTTTAATTGAAATTTGACTTAAAAGGTATTATTTGGGTTCACATCTTTACGAATGGAGGTTTTATTTAAGAACAATTAGAAATTTGAATTTTCTGCGGGCCCCACGTTGGGCGCCAAAAAAATTTTTGTTTTATTTTTCAAATTTATGATTGAAATTGGACTCTTAAAGTATCTTTTGGGTTCTGATCTTTGCAAATGTGTATTTTTTTAAAGAAACATTGGTAAAATTCTCGCTATTTCGGTCACCACGGTCCCTACGATTGGCGCCAAAAAAATTTTTTTATTTTATTTCACAATTTTTTTATTGAAATTTAACTTTGAAGGTATTTGGGTTCAAATCTTTACGAATGGAGGTTTTTTATAAAGCAATAATTCCAATTTTGGTCGGATGTTAGGGGCGTCAATTTATAATTTTTTTTATTTTTTTACGATTTTGATCACGTAATCTTGTTTTTAAATGTTTGAAAAGCGCAAATTCAAAATTTGTGCCAATTGTGGCCAGCAGGTATCGCGTTTTATTCAAAAATTCAAAATTCGAATTTCAAATTTTCTGTTACTGTCTGTGTATTTTAACTCAAAACTGGCAAATTTCGGGGAAACCCACAGTGACAACTAGTGAAAAATAAATAAAAGACACTAAATACCGCAATTAAAAACCGAATTTTCTCTTTATTTATTATTTAGGGTAAAAACAGTTCATCCTCTGGGACCCTAGCAAACACCCCATTTATGTTTTGCACCCAAACCATTGCCATAATATCCTCAATTGCGGTTCCAAAATCGGCATAAACAGTCAGCGCATTTTCATTGATAGTTTTCATAATTTCGCGACTCAATTGATCATTTCCTGTGATAATGTTATCGTAATCAAAGACAACCCGTTTTGGTTTAAATTTAAAGACATGGTCGGTCATTTTTAAGTGAGTTTTTCCCTTTTTCGTGTACCTTTCACACTTGAAATGGTTTTGGCCTTCGACGTCATCTACAATGCAAAGATGAGGCGTGAGCCGAGTTTGTAACAAGACTTACAAAACGTGTTGTTACACTTCCCCTCGCCATTTAGGGTGAAGAGAAGGAGCTTTCCGTTGAGTTTGTAGTCGGCTTCCATGCGAACCATTGGGGTTAGACTTTCGTAACTCCAGTCGCAGTTTTTTTCAGTGAAATTGACTCTATTTTTTCGATTATTTTTAATTTTTCTGTTTTTTTTTTTGGTACTTACTTCGAGTTTTTTATTATAGCTGATGTAATACCGTGGATTTGAATATTTTTGTAAGTTTGTTGCAAATTTGAGTCTTTTGAGGGGGCTCCTAGAGTGACTTCGGGAATTGAAAGGGGTTCCAGACGATTTATACCTAATTCGCGATTTCCTTGGGATAATTTACGAACATCTTCCATTACGTTTTTGTCAAGGCATTCGTTCAAAAGGGGGTCGGATTTGTGACATTTTATAATCCCGGGGGCTATCAAAAAAAATCATTTAATAAATTACAAAATAAAAAAATTTCTTACGTAGTGTTTTTGCAAAAACTGAACTAATAAACACTGTTATAAGTACAAAAATATAACTCATTTTGTTAATTGTCTGAAAATTATAATAAAACTAGTCAAAATTACTTTGTTAAAGGTATTTGTAGTGTCGAAAAGTTGAAAACCTTGTATTTCGTACAAATTTTTCCTAATTATGGCACTGTCATTAGGGATCATTAGCGGAATTGTTTTTCATTTTTGCTAATGTATTTTAAAATTATAAATTAAGAATAATTAACCTTCAGCAAAAATCACTGTCACCTGAAATTGCCGTTACTACAGATATCTCTCTTTCTTATCTTTAAGTCTTTCTAGGGGCCAAACTACCAGTGATAAAAATATGCCTCACAGACCGTATTGTACAAAATTTAATTCTCTAGAACTTTTTCCTCTAACATTTTTTGGTAGCTTTGACCGTTTGGACAGCGTTTTAGAATAAAGCCAACGGTGGGTGAACAAATTTTAAATCCGCATTTTTTTTAAAGTATGTTTTAATAACTTCTTTGTTAATTTTTTTTAATACAAATATTACAAATTTAATTTTCTGTATGACACTATTTTTTACTCGTTCTAAAACTATTTTAAGTAAAAATTTTCACTGGCGTCACAAATTTTGTATCCAAGCTTCGTTTTTCTGGCAATTTTGCTTTTATCCCTCAGTAACGCACGTGTTCAATGCAAGAAACTATTTATTTGAAATAAATTCGTTTGGCGCCTTATCTCGCTCGCTTGGAGTATCAAAACGTTGCAGTATTACAGAATTGAAATGCATTTTCTCACAACATTAAATTCCTAAATTAAACTAGATATATATTGATGATGTTACCGCCTTAATTGTGTCAAATTAACAAAAAATGTTTTTTTTTTAAACAAATTTATTAAATTTTGGTTTTCAATACAGTAATAATACTTGTGCTTGTGTCATTTCCTGAACGTCAAAAAAGTAGAAATCTGGTTTACCGACATGATAAAAAATAGCCCCCATTTATCAAATTTCATTTATTTACAACACGTAACTACAGATTTAACTAGAAAATAACTAATCCCAGGCTTCTTTATACCTTAGGTGTCCCAAAACCGAGTTAATTGTGATATTATCTTTGAAATTCTTTCTTTTTGTCATCATTTTTATATAACCTTCTTCACGTTTCCCCAACGCAATTGCGTGTCCTCGTGATTGTTCCTAATTAAAATTGATAAAAAATTAAACTAAAAACATAAAACAAGCACTTACAGGGGTTAGGTAAGAGTGTCTCAAATAAAACATGTTTTGCTCCTCAATTTCAAACTCTCTACGTAATTGTGCAACGTCTGCGACTGTCACAGGCTTACTTAAACGGTGTTTCCCAATCCAGATATTACCAGGAGGCATTTTTCGTTTACAAAGGGCTTGAAATAGCCGCATTTTGATTGTGTATCAAACCTAACCTCACTTTTCTTTTAGGGGGAAAAAGTAGGGGAAACAGGTGTAAGGTTGGCAACAAATTCAAATAATTTATTTATAATTTGTTACAAAACTGGTTTAATCTCATTAAACATTAAATTACAAGGACTTCAAGTTGCAAAATAATTTAAAGGTGACTTACTCTTTAAAAAATTGTAAATAAAACAACAATGTTGGTGATATTTTTAGCTCTACTTTTTACTCTTGCTACTTCAAAAAGCCTACGTAAGTCCTTTTTGCTACTTTGTGGATTTGTAAATATCTTTTTAAGCTCCTAATATTATAAAATGCAGTATTTCTGACCCAAAACTGGCTGAATGTTTGGATAAAAATGTGGAAGATGCGGTTCGTAAGCTCTCTTCTGGAAATAGAGATTTGGGGGTTGTTCCACTTGAGCCACTTCAGGTCGAGAGACTCGCATTTGGGAATTCGAGTGCTGGAGCTGTTGCAATTCAACAAACTTATGAAAATTTGAGACTTTTTGGAATAACGAATGCGACAATGAGTGGCTCAGAGTATGTTGGTTTTTGCAAATTATTTTTTTTTTAAGTTGATTTAGGGTCAATTTAAGTGATGATAATTGTTATTGGCGTTTTACAACTTTCACTCCTCGGGTTATTATGGAATCGAATTACAAAATGACTGGGAGATTATTAATTTTTCCAATAAATGGACATGGAAAGTGTAAAAATACTTTGTGTAAGAATTTTGACCAAAAAAGAATGTTTTAGAAGTTTTATTTTAACAATTTTAGATGATATTGAAAGTAAATACAAGGCAAAATGTGAAAAATACAGTAAAAAAGGTAAAAAACACATAAAAGTAACAGATTTTGATTTCGAAATAAGACCAAAAAAAGTTGTTTTTGATTTTGAAAATCTGATTGATGGGAATGAACAACTCAGTAAAGAAGTTGTTAAAACATTAAATGAAAACTCTGAAGTTGTTTATAAGGATGTTAGTCCTGCTTTTGATGAAGTTATGGCAAGGATTTGGAAGGAGACTATTAACAGAGTTTTTTCTAAAGTACCACAAGAGGAACTATTTTTACCATAAAATATGTATTATATAAAATATATTTAACTGTTTTATACGTAAACATAATAATTTCTGTTTAAATTGAATAAATAAGGGAAAAAGTTTTTTTTATTGAGGTTGGCAACACTTTGTTTGTATACCCACGAAACCTCTAATAAAGACCCAAATATTGAAAATGTTTAGCAAATAAATGAGTACCTTCTTAAATTGGTTACCTCCTCACACATTGTGTTATCCTGAATGCCTATTAAAAAAGACACTGCAGTATTACTGGTTGCCTGAAACTCACGTTTATGTATTTTTGTTTTTAAATTTTTATTGTTTTTTCTCTTTCTCATTAATTATGGGCTCCAGAAGCCGTGACGTAAAAAATGCGCGAAATTTTGAAACACTGTCATTCGATAAAAATACCTTGAAAAAGTCGACCGTATTGCACATGTAAATAAGGTTGAATTTATAAAGATCAAATTTTATGCGATGAATAAATACACTAAATAAAATAAATAAGACCTAAAAATGTCGACATTCGATAGCCTAAACATTTCATTTATTGATAAGTCACGAATTACAACAAATTTACACTTAATAAAGAATTTAATGGAAAATAAAATGTTCGATGCACAGATTTCCTTCATTTCTAAGCTTTAACGCAGGTCCAACATGAGCGAATGCCAGCGAACTATGCCGAACGTGAACAATTTTCTCTATTCGTAAGCGCGTTTGCGCGCTACTTTGCTACTCGGCTATCTACGGTAGTTGCTTTACAGCGGTTCGGGTCACTTTGAGAGCACGAAGCCTGTACGGTAATTTCTATTTTCGATTAATTTCTCATATATGCGAGAATTGTTTGTAACTTGTGTCTGGATTAAAACTAGAATGTCTAGAGTATTGGAGTTGAGTGTTTTTATGCCTTATTTGTGTTTCTATATGTGATTTTTATTCGGTCAAAGTTTAGCTGTTATAATTTCAACCTTATGTATTAGCGCAATAAGGGCGACTTTTTTAAGGTATGTTTTCAGAATGACAGTGCTTCAAACGTTCGCGCTAAAATTACGACACACTTCTCCAGCCCATTTTTTGACGTAAATGACATATTTACCAAAAAGAATATTTGTTTTTATAATCTAATATGAATAAATAACCAAATACAATAAAAATGTGTATTGTTGGTTGCATAGCTAAGCATCCAAAGTGACTGAAGACTTCTTCACACATCCTGTGATTCCGATATAAACCTAAGACTTCACGAGATTCTTCCAATGAGGTAATTGAAAAATAGAAATGAACAATTAAAAAAAATACAAAAATCAAGTTGTTTGGTCACAAATGATGGCTGGTGAATCTCCTCCTTCTGCTTTTTTTGGACTTACCTTTAATCTCAAAATTGGTGGATCTTCTTCTGCCACATGTGGCAAGTCCCTTCTACTTCTTATGACCTTCTTTAATCCTGATATCCCGCAATATCCTTGAATCTCCAACCCAAATAAAACGAAAAAATTACTTTAAAATGTTTATTTATTTTTTAAAGGAATTTCCATTTTGTTGTTATAGCAGCCACTAATCATAATAACAAGACAAAAATTTTTCTAGAAATCATTTATTTATCAATAAATTAAATAAATATTTACATGAAATAAATAAATAAAATTAAATAAAATCTAGTGATGATCCTAATTACTGGTTGCCTACCATACTGTTGCCATAGCAACCACCAATCACATTTCGTTGCTATGAAAACCAAACAAAACCAAATCTTTCGATTTAAAAAATTTCGGAAATTGGCACTTTTGCTAAAAAGTTGCTAAAAATAGCAAAAAATATTTTCGCAAACGCTTCCTCATAGCTTGACTTAACATCAAGGAAAACATCCTTCCAATTATCATTAACAACATGATTTATGTTATCACCTAGAGCTTTATCACCATCAAATAAATTCTCAAAATTGAATTTAATCGATTTTGGATCCATTTCAAGGTTACTTGTTAGAACTCGAAAATATTTTGTTCCTTTTTTAGTAATTTCACCTAAATTAAAAACTAATTTAAAATCTAATCCGTCTGAAAAAATAATTAATTAATTGTCGTAATTAATTAGAGGAAATAAATTACTTAAAGTGATTGATCCTGGCCCCTTTCCATAAATTGGTAATAACATAATTTTGCCTTTTATCTCGTATTGGAAGTCTAAACGTAATTCGGGGATTGTACACTCCATTTTGAGTGTTTTATTATCAAAATTAAAACTAAAAAATAATGGAGCTACTTATACAAATTAAATTTGGGGAATGCGTACCGGTTTCGAGCAATCAGTCATCATCAGGCAAAAAACTATTTCCCAACTTAACTTAGTCTAATTAAGAAACCGTTTTTTTATCTGATAATGACTAATTATCCGAAACCGGTACCCAAAAAAAAACATTTTTTTTATTTTTTATGAAACGAGATTAGATGTAATTCCACTTACTTCAAATTCTCGCAGCTTAATTTCGTCAAACCAGCCACTTTGACATTTTTGTAATTCTGTTGAAAAGAGACAGCACCAGACCCAGCACCAATCACCAACGATGGTACATCCAGAGGTTCTAAATTTGGTAAATTCACTTCTTTTATGGGTCGATTCAACTGTTTTATCGCATTTTCGACGGCTTTTGTCAAGCATTGATTGAAATTTTTCTGTTTGGGGTCACATTTCGTAAAAGTTGAAGCTGCGAGATTATTTTTTTTTCATAGAAATTACAAAATTGTTATTAACTTACGTAATTTAGCAGTGTTGGCAACTGTTGCCAAAGCAATTAAAATCACTAAATGATGCATTTTTGTTATTTGCACAACGTTTTTCCGTATTTATAGCTAAAGTCAATGACACAAACTTGTTTTCATCGCCTTGTATAAGTGGGTCAATAGAAATATAGGGTGTTGTCAAAAAAAAATTATCTAGGAAAAGTACTTGTTGATGAGATACCCAAAATTGAACTAAAGAAATTTTTAAGAAGCCATTTTGTTTGAAAGACACTAATATGCTTTCAAATTTGGCGCCTTAATGAATCATAGAAATGAAAAATGAAAGAACAATGGTCGAATTTGATTTATAGAAATGTCTATAAAGCCATTTTGTTAACAAGGCACTGTTATTTTTTCAAATTTAGCGCTTTAATAAATCACAGAAATAAAAAGAGAAAAAACAATAGTCGACAAAACTCAAATTTGACTTCTAGAAATGTATATGAAGCCATTTTGTTTGAAAGACACTAATATACTTTCAAATTTGGCGCCGTAATATTTCATAGAAATAAAAAGTAAGAGAACAATGATCCACAATACTCAAATTTGACTTTTAGAAATATTTATAAAACCATTTTGTTTAACAGGCATTGATATATTTTCAAATTTGGCGTTTTAATAATTCATAGAAATAAGCAGTGAGAGAATGATGGTCGGCAAAACTCAAATTTGACTAATAGAAATGCTTATAAAGCCATTTTGTTTGAGAGACACTAACATATTTTTAAATTTGGCACCTTAATATAATGTATTTGGCACCATAGAAATAAAAAGTAAAAGAACAATAGTCCACAATTCTCAAATTTGACTTATAGAAATGTTTATAAAACCATTTTGTTTAAGGAGCACTGATATAATTTCAAATTTGGCGCCTTAATAATTCATAGAAATATAAAGTGAAAGAACAATGGTCATCAGCACTCAAATTTGACTTATAGAAATGTCTATAAAGCCATTTTGTTTGAAAAGTACTAATATATTTTTAAATTTGGCGCCTTAATAAATCATAGAAATAAAAAGTAAGAGAACAATCGTCGACAATTTGACATTTTTGTTTTTCAAAATACGAAACAAAGTGCAAATTTAACACTAATTTTGTAGTAGTAATAATAATAACAATAATGTCATTATTTATTATAAATTTTGTGGTCATTTTGTAGTAGATGGTGCTAAATTTTACAAATTTTCTTGGTGAGAAGGCTCCAAAACGTCGGGAAAAGAAATTTCATTGTAAACTTGAATAGGAAGAGTCAGTAAAATAGGATTTTATATGACTGGTGTTTAAAATAAACTGTGTTAACAATAAATTATAATATATACAGTAATTGTATGTAGAAAAAACATTTATTATAATATAACAGTCTAGAACTACTACAGCACTAAAAAAAATTACAATAAAAAAATTTCTATTCTAAGAAAATATCTTTGAGAGGTACTCTGGTGAAGACCCGATTTGCTAAATCTTTAAAAATAAGTCCAAAACTCTTTTCGTATCCATCTCGAACATCGGTGAATACCACATCCCAGTTTTCGTTAATCACTCGGTTAATTTCGTTACCGAGTCGGTCATCTCCGTTAAACAAATTAGCAAAATGAAAATTGACAACATCGGGACGAAGAGTCACTTTATAGTCCACCCATTTGAGGTAGGTTTTGCCCTTGCGTTCGAAGGGCTCACCAATCAGAGTGTGGTTAATTTTTGTGTTAACTAAAAATTGGAAATTTAGTGATTCCGAATCTGTAATCAGATTTTTTCTACGATTTGTAGTTTTAAAAAAATACGGAGATGGCGAAAAAATTTTCAAAAATTCTAAATACAGAAAGAAAGAAATACAGAAAGAGCGAAACTTAAAAAAAATTGAAATTAAAATTTGAATAAAAATTCTAACCATGATGGTTTCTTGACCTCACGCCTCGATGTCATCAAAACCATAACATAGAAGGTTAGAAAAACCATTTCCGTTTTCGAACTCACCTAAGGTAACATTACAAGGTCCATTTCCAAAAATTGGCAACAACAAAACCCGTCCTTTCATGTCATAATCAGCCTCTAATCGCAACATTGGTGTTATAGATTGAGCAAACAACATATTTTTTTCTAAACTAGCCCTAAAAGAAACTCTTTTCTCTCAAAAGATAATTTCTAGGAAAAAAAAATCACTCACTTATGACCTAAAACTTTCGATCCGGTCAAACCATGCAACTTGACATTTTTAAAATTCTGTTGCACATTTACAGGACCGGATCCTTCACCAATAATTAATTCTGATATAAGTAAAGGTTCGAATGAATCCAAACCAAGTTCAGGGGCACCTGAAATATTTCATTATGTCATTTTACGTAAGAATTAAGTAAGAAGAGTGTTGGTCAACGTACAATGTTAGAACTGGAAAAATAAAGAGACAAATATGGAAAATTGCACAGGTTAGAAGGGGTCAAGTGAAAGCGAAAGTTTTGCGCAATTATTGCCCAAAGGGGGCATTTTTTCTAAGGGTGACTGTACACATTAAAATTTTTTAGAGCTGTTTTAACGAATGTGTCACAAAAAATTTAAATGTACAATTTGACCCCAAAAATTACATTTTTTAAGTGATTGTACACAAAAAAATTAAAACTGTTTTAACAAAATAAAAACAGAAATTGTAATTTTAAATAAAAGAGAGTGTCACAAAATAATTTCGTTGTACAGTTTGACTTCAAAAACATTTCAAAAAATTGCATTTTTCAAGAGTGCAATTCTTCTTAAGGGTGACTGTACACATTAAAAAAATTTAGAGCTGTTAAAATTAAAACAGAAATTGTAATTTTAAGTAAAAAAGCGTTATAAAAAATTTAAATGTACACTTTGACTCAAAAATATGTCAGAAAAATTACATTTTTTAAGAGTGCCATTCGTTTTAAGAGTGACTATATAAATAAAAAATCAGTTTTTTGACGTGGTATCTTATCTGAAATAGCAAAAAATTGAGACAAGTGTCATCGGAAAAATTGTAGAATGTCTAAATTGACCCAAAAAAAATTTTTGAATGTACAACTGTACCAAAAAATGTCCAAAATCCAACATTTTTTTTAAAAAAGAACATCATTTTTAAGGGTGATTGTACAAATTAGAAAAATTGTTTTATATCCCTTTAAATAAGAAAAAATGTTACAAAAAAATATGTCAAGAATATTACATTTATAAAGAATGCCATCCTTTTTAAGAGTGACTATACAAATAAAAAACAGTTTTTTGATGTGTTATTTTGTCTGAAATGGCAAAAAATAAGATGAGTGACCCCGAAAAAAATGTTAAATGTCTAAATTAACCCCCCAAAAAATTTGAATGTACAACTTGCCCCAATAAAATGTCCAAAACCCAACATTTTTTTTAAGATGACATTCTTTTAAAGGGTGATTGTACAAACAAAAAAGAGTTTTATATAATTTTAAATAAGAAAGAATGTTACAAAAATTTAAAAATACAGTTTAATCTAAAAATACATATATCAGAAAAATTACATTTATTGAGAGTGCTATTCTTTTTAAGAGTGACTATACAAATAAAAACGTGTTATTTTGTCCGAAATGCGAAAAAATCTATGAGTGTTCAAAAAAAAATCAAATTAAAAAAAATGACATTCTTTTTAAAGGTGACTGTACATATTAAAAAAAAATGTTTTATATGGTTTTAAATAAGAAAAAATGTTACAAAAAAATGTACAGTTTGACTTAAAAATATGCCAAAAAAATTACATTTATTAAGAGTGCCATTCTTTTTAACAGTGATTATACAAATAAAAACAGTTTTTTAACGTGTTATTTCGTCTGAAATGGCAAAAAATCGAGATGATAAACCCGAAAAAAAATTGAAATGTTTAAATTGACCCAAAAATTTTTTGAATGTACAACTTGTACCAAAAAAATGTCCAAAATCCAACTTTTTTTAAACATCCTTTTTAAGAGTGACTGTACAAATTAAAAAAAATGTTTTATATCGTTTTAAATAAGAAAGAATGTTACAAAAAAATATGTTACTTTCATAAGGAATGTCACTCTTTTTAAGAGTGACTATACAAATAAAAAATCAGTTTTTTGACGTGGCATTTTATCCGAAATGGCAAAAAAACGAAATGATAAATCCGAAAAAAATTTGAAATATCTAAATTGACCTAAAAAAAATTTGAATGTTCGAATGCCTCCAAAAAAATGTCCGAAACCCATTATATATATTTTTAAATGACATACTTTCTAAGGGTGACTGTACAAATTTTAAAAAAATGTTTTATGTATATCATTTTAAATAAGAGAGAGTCACAAAAAATTTAAATATACAGTTTCACCTAAAAATATATTTTTCAAGAGTGCCATTCTTTTTAAGAGTGACTATATAAATAAAAAATCAGTTTTTTGACGTGCTATTCTGTCCAAAATAGCAAAAAATTGTGACAAATGTCCCCGAAAATAAGGAAATGTCTAAATTGACCTAAAAAGAAATTTTGAATGTACAACTTGCCTCAAAAATGTGTCCAACACGACCAATTTTTTTTTGCGATGACATTCTTTTTGAGGGTGACTGTACAAATTAAAAAATGTTTTATATGGTTTTAAATAAGAAAAAATGTTACAAAATATTTAAATGTACAGTTTGACTTAAAAATATGTCAAAAAATACATTTATAAAGAGTGTCATTCTTTTAACAGTGACTATACAAATAAAAACAGAAATGTCTAAATTGTTACAAAATTTTTTTTGAATGTACAACTTATACCAAAAAAATGTCCAAAACCCAAATTTTTTTTAAGAACATCCTTTTCAAGGGTGACTGTACAAATTAAAAACAATTGTTGTACATCATTTTAAATAAGAAAGAATGTCACGAAAAATTTAAATGTACAGTTTGACCTAAAAAGACTCGTATGTCAGAAAAATTACATTTTAGGAGTGCCATTCTTTTTGAGAGTCACTATACAAATAAAAAACAGCCTTGTAACGTGTTATTTTCCAAAAAAAATTTGTACAACTTGCCTCAAAAAAATTCCAAAAAATGACATTTTTTTAAGGATCACTGTACAAATTTAAAAAAAAATATTTTATATTATTTTAAAAAAGAAAAAATGCACAAAAATTGAAATATACAGTTTCACCTAAAAATATATTTTTCAAGAGTGCCATTCTTTTTAAGAGTGACTATATAAATAAAAAATCAGTTTTTTGACGTGCTATTCTGTCCAAAATAGCAAAAAATTGAGACAAATGTCCCCGAAAAAAAAGAAATGTCTAAATTGACCTAAAAAAAATTTTTGGATGTACAACTTGCCTCAAAAATGTGTCCAACACCGACCAATTTTTTTGCGATGACATTCTTTTTAAGGGTGACTGTACAAATTAAAAAAATGTTTTATATGGTTTTAAATAAGAAAAATGTTACAAAATATTTAAATGTACAGTTTGACTTAAAAATATGTCAAAAAAATACATTTATAAAGAGTGTCATTCTTTTAACAGTGACTATACAAATAAAAACAGAAATGTCTAAATTGTTCCAAAAAATTTTTTTGAATGTACAACTTATACCAAAAAAAATGTTCAAAACCCAACATTTTTTTTAAGACCATCCTTTTCAAGGGTGACTGTACTAATTAAAAACAATTGTTGTACATCATTTTAAATAAGAAAGAATGTCAAAAAAAATTCCAAAAAATGACATTTTTTTAAGGATTACTGTACAAATTTAAAAAAAATATTTTATATTAATGCACAAAACTTGAAATGTACAGTTTGCCCTAAAAATATCTCTGAAAAATTATATGTTTTAAGAGTGCCATTTTTTTTAAAGTGACTATACAAAATTAAAAAAAAAGACGTATTATTTTAAAAAAAAATTTGAAATGTCTAAATTGACCCAAAAAAAAAATAATTTAATGTACAATTTGCCCCAAAAAAAATGTCCAATAATTACCATTTTTGAGCTGATGTATGGCATCTTCAATATTAACCACAAGACAGTCATCGAATTTCGGGTCACTTTTGTGGCACCGTTTAAACGTGCTTGCTGAAAAATCATTAAAACATTTTTTTTTTCACTCAAACTAGAAAGACTTACGTAACTTGGCGGCTTGTGTTGTAAAACACGCAATTAAGAAACCGATCGCGGTGACACAAAAACGACCCATAGTTCACACAATTTCTTCTATTCAAGTGAAGGTAATTTTTTCAAGCCAGCTTATTCTACCACCTTATTCTTGCTCGGTCGAGGGGGAAATCATTCCGATATGTTCTACTTTGACTCTTTTATACTCTGTGGAAATCGATGTGCTCATACATACACATAGAACGCGCAAAAAAATATTATTAATGACAATAATAACGCAAGAAAGTCAATCCGAACTGTACTTTATGTCATTATTGTTGTTGCATTACATACAGTCAAGGTAAACGGCTAGGTAAACGTACCATCAAACTAAAGACGAAAATGAATTTTTTATTAAAGACTGTGATTTGTTAAAAATAGAAAAATTTTTGACAGTTCAAAGTCAATATTTGACAATAATGCCCTCCTACTTTTCATAACATTGCATGACGTCTCAAGTCCATATTAGTTAAAATCTAAAGTTGCTTCACAACTTGTACTATTTATTTCTTTTTCTTGTTTTTTTTTTTCTAACGAAATATTACCTATCTCTGTGCTTTCAAAATTAAGCAGAATTATTTATCATTGTTTGAGAATGTTAAATCAGCAATTAATTTAGACGTTAAATTACAATTTACCCTAAAAAAAATCTCAGAATCTGTATTACTCTTATTATACGCTATACTTCTTCCATCCGCCATTTTAGATGTGATTGTAGCGCCCTCACTGGTCATTATTTGAAGCTAATATACTCATAGTTATAATTAATTTACTGTAGTTGTCAAATAAAGCTAAAATTCTCGGCTACGCCTCGAGCTGCTAAGCAGCTATATCTAGAAGAAAAACCTAAAGAAAGAAAATAATGCACAAAGATTTTACAAGAAAAAAAAAGAGTAGCTACTGAAAGATTAAAAAGAACGAACAAACGTTCTGTAAGGACTTGAAAAATAACTAGTGGAAAAAAACAAATAAAAAAGCGACTAATCCGGAAGAAAAAATAAGAATGACTATAACCAATAACTAAAAGAAAAAGAACAAGACGTTTTAGAAAAATTTGAAAAAAAAGAAGATTAAAGGAAAACTACGTTTGGAAGAAAAATCTTAAGAGGAATATGTTTTTTAGAGATTTTTAAAAATATTGAAAAACGACAATTGTAAGAAAAATGTAAGAGACAGAAAAAATATAATCACTAAAAAATAAAGGAAAACAGAGGTTCAGGAAGACGACAAGTGGAGAACAAAGAAGAAAAACAACCAATAAAAGTAAAAAAAACTAAAACAAGAAAAGTAAATTTAGAAAAATATAGAGAGACGATAATAGAACTTAAAAACAAGAAAAAACAAAATTAAGAAAATCCCTAAAACATGAAAAAAATTAAATTTAAAGCTACATAAATTTTCAGAAGAATTGAAAAAATCAGGGAAAAAAAAACAAAAGATAAAAGAAAAAACAAGAAAAAAAATAAATAAAGTTGATGATTCGAAACACGAAGACTGAAAGAAAAATAAAAACAATTAGAAAGTAAAAAAAAACAAGAAAACGACTCTGAAGAACAACCGATAAAAAACAAAAAAGAAACTAGATTTGATAACAAATAGGAACAAACGCGGATTCTAGAAGAACTTGAAACGATTTCAAACTTCAGAGTAAAAAAGAGAACACAAAAAACGGCGATGTGAAGAAAACAAGCAAAACAAGGAAGTTTCAAGAAAAAAAAAATTCTAGAAAAAGTTGAAAAAGAACAAGTAAAAAAGGAAATACAATAAGAAGAATCCAGAAGTATGACTGACAAGAAAAACTGTGTCCAAGAAAAAAAGAAAATTTTAAATAATCTTAAAAATTAAAAAGAACCATAAACTATGTTTGAAAAAAAAAATACTATTGAAAGAGAAAGAAGAACAAACAAAAAAACTTGAAAAAAGGTTAAAGAAAAACTACGTTTGGAAGAAAATCAACAAAACAATATTCGATAAAAATTGAAAAGTGCGAATGAGAAAGTATAGGACAAAAAAATTACGTTTGGGAAAAAACACAGAAAAATTATAGTAGATTTGAAATCAACACAAAACAAAATAAAATTGGAAAAACCAAATTGGAAATTTGAAACACAAAACAGTTTGAGAACTTGAAGCAAAATAAATTTCCACGAAAAAAACAGTGAAAAAAAAAAGAACAGACATAAAAAATGTTCGACGAGCGAAAGAAAAACAAGAGACGGAAAGGTAAAAAAAAAGATCTAGATTATTTTAAAAATAAAAAATTAAGAAAAACTACGTTTGAAATAAAAACAAACAGAAAGAAATGAATAAATAAAGATTGTACAAGTAGAAAAACAACTAATAAAAAAATAAAAGAGGTGACTACTGGAAGAGAAAGAAGAACAAGAGAGAGTCAGAGAGACTGTAAGTAGAAAAAAAAAAAAAACAACAAAATGTTCTAAAAAAACTTGAAAAAGGATTAAAAATTAAAAAAAAATTAGAAATATCAGTACAAATATCAGAAATATTTGTGACTTTGAGACAAAATAAGATAAAATAAAAGAAGAAAAAAGAACACGATATGATTTCTCTTTTACAATTAGATACCCTACTATTAGGGTTTTAAAGGAGTGCTAATTATGTTGCAAGAAAATGAACAAAACAAGAGAAAAAAATATTTCAAAATTTCTATTATAAAGTAAAATAAAATTCGTAATTTTTTTATTATTTTTTTAAATAAAAAAATGCAAAAACAGATGACTGAGATTAAGCGAGCTCTATTCTGACGTAATTGGATTACTCGTAGCGACCAACATGACAGCGTTTTTACGTCATATATATATATATATATTTTAAATAGAATGATACTTTTTGTATTTTAAATGAAACTTGTGACTGTTAAATGTCAATTTTTTAAAAAATCTCTCCCACCAACATCAAATATTGAAATAAATCTCGTTATAAGTCAATATTTAGACAAAAAAAATGTTTACCTTGCCATAAAAAATATCAATAAATTTAAAAATATTAGCCATTAAGTAAAAAGATTAATAGCTAACTACACTTATAAGGAAATGTTACTCAAGACTGCAAATGTCGCAGTTAATTGATCAATTATTTTACTTAAAAACAAAATTTGTAAATTTTTCAATTTGACGTCAAAAAATATCTTTAAATTATATAAAACGTCACTAATCAATTAAATGACTTGTTATAGCTTTCTAGTTTTTTTGAATTAATTAAAATACATCGATTTGTAATTATTCTAACAGAAAAATTAATAACAACATATTTAAGTAGGTTAAGTTCTTTATCATTTTGTTAAATCACAAGCAAGTTAGGTAGCTTTTATGACTTTACAAATGTTGTAATATGTCTTAAGGTTAAGCAAACACTTTTCAAAAAATAAAACACCAAACTAGAAAAGAATACTTTAATAAAAAACACACAAACATTACATAACAAAAAAAAAATTAAATAAATTTTTCAAGTGTAACACTTTGATTCGCCAAGATTAAGGAAACGTCGAAATCTAGAACGAGAAAATTTGACATAAAATTGTCGTTTTCCCCAATTATTTTGCATGAAACCTAAATTACTAAAACATCATGGAAATTTCTCAATTAGCGCAATTACCCTGAAAAAAAAAAGCAAATTCCCCGTGTCAAATGTCAATTAACTTGTATCCATCTCAGCCTCATCATCTGCAAAAAAAAACAACTCTTATTACCAACGTAAAAACCCGAAAAAATACCACCTTCATTAAACATAAACTCTTGTTGGTACTCCTTCAAAAATTGAACCGACCTTCCCTCATCAAAAAACAACTGATAAGCACGTTTTATATCCTCAACATCAACTTCCGGTGCCTTCCGCTTCCTAGCAATCAAACTCGATGTCATTATCAACTGCATTCCGTATCTCAATGACGTTTCTTTTGAGATACGCGTTAAAACAGTCAATGCATTATCTGACATTTGACAGTCCTCTTCTTCGCATCGGATACTTAAAATCTCGCGGAGTTCTTTCTCTTCATAAGGAGAAGTAGGAACAATTATCATTCTATCAAGAAGATCAAGAGGAATCCCATGAGGACTCTTATAATTCGTTCCTCTAATCCTGGTGATTCCCCGATTTGTCGCCATTATAACAATCGGTGCCATATCGTTTTCCAACGCTCGATTTAAGAAAGAAAAACATTCAATATCGAGCATATGAACCTCATCAATAAACAGTACCCCTGGGATCATTTCCGCTTTACCTTCTTCCCTCCATTCAGCTACTTTTCCATTGATCTGTTCCCGGACTTCCGGTTTAATCTCTCCAGTATCTCCGGAAAAAAGCGCTAAAAACCCATGAGTGCGACTGTTTATAACATCGATTTCATGGAGAGTCACTGTATGAACCACTTCTTTCCGTTTCTGGAGTTCTCCTTCAGGACATTGCACGAATCTTGTTTGTTGTCCTGTTGCGTCATAATCTCGAGCTCGAGCAAATGACCGTCCTAGTCGAGATATCTTCCCTGTGGCTTTATCAATCGCTATTACATCTCCCGACTGGACTTTCTCTTTCACAATTGAATCAATCATTTTCCCTCCTAAGTCATAAACTGTCTCCATTTCGGTTGTTTTTAAAATTAATTTACCAACTTTTGTACCAACACCTGTAGCAGGACGTTCAATCTGAATTTCGACGACTTCACCTTCAATTATTTCGCTTTCCTCCCTTAGTAGAAAAAAAAAATGCGTGATGTAATGATTTACTCAATATCTTGTTAGTTACAACTACATTAAAGATAATGTTATTTGGGGAAAGTCCGGAATAATGGAAAATTGCAAGAGTATTACATGTTGAATGACATTGCCAACAAATGTAAATTAAGTGATCGGACAAGTCGTACCAAAGTTCAATGTACATTTAAAAAATGTCAACAAGGATGAAAAAAAAAAAAATAGACCACAAAATTAAACTATTTTTTTGGTAAGTTGGTAGCATTGTTTTATTATTTCATCAGGTGTCTCAAGTTTTACCCCCACTCCACCTTTCTTTAACTTATTTCTAATCGAAAAAAAACTAATTTCTTATTTCAATTGATCAATATGCAATTTTATTTTATTTTTTAAATCATTAGATTTTAAATAAAATTAAATAACATAAATCGCTAATAACACAAAATCTACCCGAAATGTACGAACCAACTTTCTTTTGTTTAAAAAATTTACGATTCTGTCAAATCCATCAAGAAAAACCGTTTTGAAAGCGTATAACTTGTACTGATTAAAATAACTACAAATAAAAAAAACAGTTGTCTGAACAAAAAAACACTCAAAAAAATTTTCCGATCGACAAACAATTGAGAATCGCTTTTTGTTTTTGATTACTTAGGTTGGTATAAATTTTATTATAATCAAATTAGATTATTTTCGGGTTCCTTAGACACGATTAGATAAAGTTATACGTTTCTAAAATGGTTTTCCTTACACTGCAGTAACAATTAATTATTGTAAATCAAATTTTCAGGACCGGTTTCGGTTCAGAGAACCGAAAACAACATTGATTCATAGCTTAATAGTCTTATTGGGATTTTATTGTTTGTTCTATTCACTTTAGCACAATTGAACTCTATAAAAACCGTTTTGAGAGCGTATAACTTTACTTACATTTTTGAGTCGCCCTTGTATTAATTGAAATAACGACGAATAGAAAAATAAAAACAGTTCTTTACAGAAAATATAAAGTAAAAAACACTCAAAAAGTTTTTGGGCTAACAAACGATAAATACCTTTAATAAGTGCCTTTTGTTTTTGATTTTTTTTTATCACTTAAGTTGGTATTAATTTTATTATTATTAAATTATAATATGTACATGGTTTCCTAGACACGATTAGGTAAAGTTATACGTTTCTAAAACGGTTCTATGACACTACAGCTATAACTAGTTATTATAATTCAAAATTTGATTGGCTGTTAAGTATTATCTTGGATTCAGAAAAAAAAAATGATTTTTTTACAGTTTTATTGTTGGTTGTAGTAAATTTAGCACAATGAGATACTATAAAAACCGTTTTAAAAACGTATAACTTTACATAATTTTTTGAGTACCCCTCGTATTTAATGAAATAAATAAAAATACTTGTAGCAACAAAATATAAAGCAAAAAAAAATATATTTTCCTTTTCTATTCTCGTTCATCGACCTCTAATCTTCAGAGACAAAAAATGCCTCAAGCAAAACTACGTAATAACAGACAAACTTTCCTTATGCAATAAATAGAAATAAACCTTTTAGCAAGGCCATAACACACATAAATCATGACAAATTAGAAAAAAGCCAAACAAACAAAAACTCAAGAGAAAAATACACAAATTGCGTATTTTTTTGCTAATAACTATGTAATAAAAAAATAATACAAAAAACCTACGTATGTCGTAACTTGTTTCAACCCCACTCTTATATACTTACTTAATCCTCACCCCAATACTCTTGCGAATCGCCTGCGTCAGCGCCTCGGTCTTACTCATCTCCAGCGAGTAAATCTCCGAGCCTGCCATGCTCGTAAACGGGGTGTCCTGCCCCAAGGCGGCTGCCAAAGCCGTCGCAATTGCAGTTTTCCCGGTTCCCGGCTGTCCTGCTAGTAGGACAGCCCGGCCGGCAATCCGCCCCTCGCGCACCATCCTCAAAACCACCCCGATGGCCCGCCGGGCTGACATCTGCCCCACCATCCCTTGCGAGACATGGCGGGGGTCGAGACTTTCGTCAAGACCGAGACCACGGATGTGAGAGTGGGCGCCAATACGTTCAACACGCGTGGTTTCACGCACTTCAGCGATTTTCGCTGCTGCGACGCTCTGGAAAAGTGAGGTTAGGTTTAGATCTCAAGCGTTGCAGAAAATTTAAGTAAAAAGGGGGTTATTTCACAGGTTGTTAAGTAAGTTTAGGGGTTATGGAAGTGATATGAGTACTTACAGCCATTTGAATTGTGGAAATTGTGGAAATATCGGCTTTTTGCGACTTTTTCAGTTGAATTAGGAAAATAAATAAATGTATCGAAGAACGAAGATACCAACCACACAAAAACTTAAAATAAAAACCCTAGAAAAATAAAATTTGTTCATAATTTTTAAATTATAGAAAATTTAAACAATGCATTATTATTAATGTATAACGTAACAAGTAATTAATACAATAAAACAGTAAAAGCAATATTTTTTCTCGTGAAATTATTATTATTAAAAATTGTCATTTGTATTGTTTAGTTTCGTTTGGTTGGTACCCAAATTTCAAAAAAAATTTAAATTTATTCAAAATTTATATATTTTTTTAACAATTTTTGCGGTAATAACTCACCGTCATTGTATTGTAGGACCACAAAACTTGTTTCTAGTAATTAATTGATCAAACTTGGTTATGGTGTTGAACACTGTTGCTATAGAAATAATTTTATTCTTAAGAGCATATGCAACCAGTAATTCTATTTTATAAATTAATTTTAATTTTTTTTATTTCCAATATTTATGTAACTTGTTGATTGATAAATAAACACTAAATAAAAAATTGTTCCCGAGATTGTTCCATTATTAGATCTGTTAAAAAAAATTTAAAAATAAAGAAAGTATTTTCCTGTTTTTTTTTTAATATTAATAAAGCTATTAATTCAATAAGTTGCAAAATAAGAGTCTTTTAAGCACGCAACACTTTTAAACACGTTAAGAGCTTAAAAGACATCGATTTTGCAACGTATTGCATTCAAGATTTTTTGTTAATGTAAATTTTGATGTTTACTGCTTTTATAAAATAACACACTGTCAACTTGGGCTCTGTGTTTAAATTCTGTAATAAAATAACACAAAAACAAGCGATTCTGAATTTGATTCCGACATTGAAAATGCTGTGGAAGTTGCACTAGCCCCGCTAGTGTCTGAAAAATCTAAAAAAATTTACAAGAAAGCATACAGAAAATTTTGTAGTGGGTGTGAGAAAAAAAAATGTAACAAGTATTGAAGAAAAGGTACTTTTGGTCTATTTTTCGAAATTATCTTCTATGTATAAGCCGTCTACTTTATGGAGCCGTCTACTCAATGCTAAGAATCATGATATATCTTGACGAGAATGTAGGTATCAAAAATATTACAAACTTGATTGCATTTCTAAAAAGAAATGCTATTGGGTACAGGGCTAAAAAATCTAAAATATTTACCAAGCAAGAGATAGAACGTTTTATGAAAACAGCTAATGTCAAAGACTATATATGGGCAAAAGTTGTGCTAATTACTAAGATTTTTGGCGCGTTATGCAGAGAAGAAATTACGTTTTTGAAGGTGAAAGATATAGAAGATTGTACAAGTTTTATTAAAGTAAAGATACTAAATACCAAGACAAAAATTTCACAAATGTTTACAATAACTAAAGGATTTGTAGATGAAATTAGTTTCTTAGGAATTTTCCGCAAATACGCACAGTTTCGACCTCCTCATACTGAACATCAGAGATTCTTTTTAACTTATAGAAATTCCAGGTGCTCGCTACCCGTTTGTATAAATACTATTGGAGGTATGTCTAAAAAAATTGCAGAATGTCTCGGCCTTCTAAATGCAAAAGAATATACCGGGCACTGCTTTCGCCGTTGTTCAGCAACACTCTTAGCAGATTCAGGAGTAGATATTACATTACTCAAAAGACATGGAGTATGGCGATCGAGTTTTTTGCGGAAAGTCACATAAAAAATTCTGTTAAAAGCAAAAACGCAATTTCGATGAAATATATTAGAAAAGAAGAAACTGTATAAAAGAAAAGAAGAATCTGTGACGAAAATAGCAAATCTGAAGTGTCGTCTACAAGCACCGTTTTCACTTGTATTGAAATTCAGGAAAGAAACCTGAAATCAGTGAAATCTTCGAATTTTCAATTTAATCATTTAAGTAATTGCACTTTTTATGTTTATAATAAATAAATAAAATAAAAAAAAGTATATTTTATTTTTGGGCACTAATGCGTAAAAGTACGTTATTTAGCAATTAGAATAACAATTAAGGAAAATTTACTGTTATAAAACACTGAAACAATAGTATATTAAGTATGGAGAACGGTAAGGAATGCTTACCGTTCGAAGACAATTGTTTGGAGGAGGAGCGAAGCGACGACTCCAATTATTGTCTGAGAACGGTAATCCTTAACGTTCGACATGCTTATAACGTTTTTTGTGCGATTGGAGTTTCTAGAATAATAATAATAATAATTTATGTCAATACATTTGTGATAATCGGGAAGATTGAGACTGAAAACTTTGGGTGGCTGTTCCATGATTGCTATGCTTTTGTTCCAAACAAGTAAAATTGTCTTTTTGATACAATCATTCCTACATAGTTCTGTTTTGTGGTTCCGTTTTCGAAGCAAATATGAGCGATAGTGTTGATCTACCGGATGATTTAGAAGACGCTTGGCAAGAAGGATGTTCGGCAATAATTCCAGAAAAATCTAAAGCCTGATATGAACAGACATACAAGTTGTTTAAGGAATGGCGTGAAGCAAAGAAGATATCTGTAAATGAAAAGAGATTGTTAGCGTATTTTGTGGTGAGAAGTGGACACTTGAAGGCCGCAGGCAGTTTATGGGCGGAGTATTCTATGCTGAAGAGTACAATTTTTCTCCATGATGCTATCGATATTTCTAAGTTTGCTACATTAATTGCTTATCTCAAGAGAAAAAATATTGGATATCGGCCTAAGAAGGCTGAAATTTTTACCAAAGAAGACATGGAAAAATTGTTGAATGAAGCACCAGACGAACAATTTTTAATTCAAAATGTATGTTGTAGATGATGAGGTGGTACATCTGAGTTCTAAGGAAACAATATATTTGCAGGTAGCAATGATATTGGGAGTATCGGGCGCTTGTAGACGAGAGGAATTGTACAATATTAAAATGAGTGACATAGAAGAACGTGAAGAAATGTTTATAGAAAATATTCCAAATACAAAAACGAATATTCAGCGAACGTTCACAGTTATTAATAAAGAAAATGAAGCAGTTCATTATTTGGAAATACTTCGAAAATACATAAGAATTCGACCAAGCAACCCAACGTCAGATCATTTATTTCTGAACTATCGAAATGGCAAATGCACTAGGCAAGTCACAGGAAAAGGCACAATTGGAGGCTGGCCGTCAAAAATTGCAAAGTATTTAAAGTTGCAAGCCCCTGAAGGTTTTACTGGACACTCGTTTCGACGCACATTGGCTACACTTTTGGCGAGTAACGGAGTTGACGTGTTGGGACTAAAAAGACATGGTGGGTGGCGTTCATCAACGGTGGCCGAGAGTTATGTGGAAGATTCCCTCCAAAACAAAATTGAATTTGCTCATAAAATTTTACACAGCGATGTTGGTGGACTATTACAACAACCTGGGACTTCTACGTCGGAAAGTTTGTCTATTAACACTAGAAACTCAAATGCGAGTGGTATTACTACTATTAATTATAATAATTGTACATTTAATTTTAATAATTAAATCGCAAAATTGTTTTTATTTAGATTTAATTACTTACCGTTTTGTTACACGTAGCAACCAGTAACAGCAACCTACCGTCGTGGAAACAGGCACAGTAAACTGATAAAAACAACCAATCGCGCAAAAAAATATTAAATGATGCGGTTGCTATAAAAACAATAATAATATTGGTTTTAAGAGCATATGCAACCAGTAATTCTATCTTGAATCTGTATTTTTAATTTCCTGTATTATTATCCCGTATTCTTAATTTAATTTTTAATTTTTTATCTTAACTATTTATGTTACTTGTTGATTAATAAATAAACACTAAATAAAAAATGTTTTATCATTAATTGATTTGTAAAAAAAATAGAGAAAGTATTTTTTTGTTTTTTTTTTTTAATATAAAAAACTTATTTACAATTCTAATTTAACAAATTAATTTGGCAACCACAAAAAATTAACTAAAAGAAACCGAAAATAATAAATAATGTAAAAAAAGTTAAAATAACTGTACTATTGCAGTTATGACCTAATTATTTCAATAAGAAGTTATAACTGTTTATCTCGATACTTTTCTCTGGTTCAAAAGGTCAACATTAAAATAAAAGCAGCATTATTTAAATTTTTTAAAATTATTGTCATTTATTTTTAAAACAAACTGTACAAAGTGAAAGTTTTGCTTTTATTTGTTTTAGAGATCTTGAAATAAGCTTTTATAAGGTCATTGCCAGTGACATTGATCTTGAAATTATCTAGTTCAAGTTCAATGAGCAGTGACAACTGTATTTTGCTATTAAATAATAATAATAATAAGACAATAAGACAATAATTAAGAAAGTAATCTACAACAATTTGTTTTTATTAAACTCTAATTTAGAGAGTTTTTTTTTAATAACTAAGTGTCCTCTTTGTTTCTAATTTACATAAAAATAAGAATTTTATATTTTTGTGTTTTTTTGCATATTTTTCGCCTCACCCTTAAACCTTGAAACAAGTTTTTTAATAATAAAAAATATTGACCGGACTGAGAAATTTTAAGGCTCGTCACACGATCACACAATTATAAAAAACAGCAAAATCATCGCAGTTATTTTTTTTTCAGTTCTATATTGCAAAATCCATATCTCGTCACTACTTGATCGTACAGAAAAATTTTATTTACATTTTTTGTAGAAAATTGAACGCTCTAAAAAATGTATCTTACAATTTTTTTATAGCTATTCGCGTTTAGAAAATATCAGAAGTCAAAGTTTGAAGAATTTCACAAAAAAAATTTTTACTTCTAAATTGTATAACTCGTAAATAAATAAATACTAGAAAATGCACAACATATAGTTTTGTAGAAAATTAAACGCTCTACAAAAAAGTCTTCTGTGCTTAATCGATTACTCCAGCCATTTAAAAATAATTGAGGATTTAGTCTCAAATTTTGGTTTTTAAAATGCGAATATCTTCTAAGTGGTTAGAGTAATCGATTAATCACAAGAGACCTTTTTTGTAGAGCGTTCAATTTTCTATAAAACTGTGTATTTGACATTTTATAATATTTATTTAAATAAATAACTTTAAATAAATACGAGTTATAAAATTTAGAAGCCAAAAAGAATTTTTTGTTAAATTTTTCAAACTTTGACCTCTGATATTTTCTAAACGCTAATAGCTATAAAAAAATTGTAAGATTCATTTTTTAGAGCGTTCAATTTTCTACAAAAAATGTAAATAAAATTTTTCTGTACGATTAAGTAGTGACGAAATATGAATTTTTGCTAAATAGAACTAAAAAAAAAATAGAAAACTGAGATGAGGAAGTCCTTCCTATTAAAATTAAGAGCTCATCTTTACAACACATTTTTTAAAAATGCCTAGATACCAACTTTTCAGTCTCGGAAATTAAAAAAATACTTAATTTTTCTGGTCCACCCTAGTACAGTAACATTTTTCTCTAACAATTAAAATCTCTATTTTTACCTAAAAATCCTAAAATAGAAAGTCTAATTCTGCAAGAAAATCTCGAATTTTCACCCACTGTCCCACATTTCATCCACTCAATCACCTAACGGATGCCGAAACAGGTTTGCAGTAATCATCTCTTTAATATAAAAGAAAAGTTTCGCCCGCAAATATCTTCTCGTACCGACATGAAGCCACTTCTCTTCTTCCTTCTCCTAACTTTCTGCAATTGCCGAAAACTCCGTAAGTTCAAAACCCAAAAAAATCCTTAAACTCACTATTTTTTTTTGTAGCCCCGAGTTTCAAAAAATGCAACATCAAGAAACCCGATTTCAACCAATGCCTCACTGAAGCCATCCCGGATGCGATCAGACAGCTTAAATATCCCATAAGACAGCTGGGATTGCCTAGCCTCCAGCCGCTGGTTATCCCCGAGATGAGCTTCGCGCCCTCGGATGGCATCTCGGGATTTTTCCAGAATTACACCAAAATGAGAGTTTCGGGATTTGTGGAAAATACCTGCTCGAAAATTGAGTAAGTTATTTTAGTTTTTGAGAGTTTATAGTTTATCTTTTTGTAGTTTAAATTTTGAGAGTCAAATTTTGACAATGAAATGCTCGTCGCCTCAAGTTCGGCTCGATTTTAATTATTTATTTAATGGGAGTTTATCAGTTTTACCGATTTATGGCAATGGGACCGGTTCAATTGTTTTAGGTGAGTGGTTTTTCGAGTTATTTTTTTTTGTTACAGCGTTGTATAACAGTGACTCTTTGATTGTCATTCTGATTGCTAAATGACGTATTTTTACGCACTATAGTATGTAAAAGTGACGTACTTTTAAGCACTAGTGCTCAAAAAAAAATACATTTTTTATTTTATATATTTATTATAAACATAAAAAGTACAATTACTTAAGTGACTAAATTAAACATACGAAGATTTCAGATTTCTTTCCTGAACTTCAATACAAGTGGAAACGGTACTTATAGACGCTACTTCAGATTTGCTATTTTTATCTCAGATTCTTCTTTCCTTTGATACAGTTTCTTCTTTTGTCACAATTTTCATCTAAATTACGTTTTTGCTTTCAACAGAGTTTTCTATGTAACTTTCTACAACAGAACTCGGTTGCCATCCTCCATGTCTTTTGGGTAATGTAATATCTGCTCCTGAATCTGCTAAGAGTGTTGCTGAACAACAGCGAAAGCAGTGCCCCGTATATTCTTTTGCATTTATAAGGCCGAGACATTCTGCAATTTTTTAAAACATACCTCCAATAGTATTTATACCAACGGGTAGCGTATAGCACCTAGAATTTCTATAAGTTAAGAAAAATCTCTGATGTTCAGAATGAGGAGGTCGAAGCTGTGCGTATTTGCGGAAATTTTCTAAGAAACTAATTCCATCTACAAATCCTTCAGTTATTGTAAACATTTGTGAGATTTTAGTCTTGGTGTTTGGTATCTTTACTTTAATAAAACTTGTACAATCTTCTATATCTTCCATCTTCAAAAACGTAATTTCTTCTCTGCGTAACGCGCCAAAAATTCCAGTAATTAGCACAACTTTTGCCAATAAATAGTCTTTGTCATCAGCTGTTTTCATAAAACGTTCTATCTCTTGCTTGGTAAATATTTTAGATTTTTTAGCCCTGTACCCACTGGCATTTATTTTTAGAAATGCAATCAAGTTTGTAAATTTTTTGATATTGTTGCAGTTTCCGCAGCATTTTCAATGTCGGAATCAAATTCAGAATCGCTCATTTTTGTGTTTCTTTATTACAGAACTTAAACACAGAACCCAAGTTGACAGTCTGTAATTTTATAAAAACAGTGAACAACGAAACTTACGTCTATAGCTACCTGCCATCTGCCTACTGTACAATGTGAATGTTTGATTGAGATCATTATTCTTGAAAGAAAAAATCTGTTATAAAACGCTATAACAAAAAATCTTGAACGCAATACGTTGCAAAATCGATCTCTTTTATGCTCTTGACCTTGCGTGCTTAAAAGACTCTTTTTGCAACTTATTGCATTAATAGCTACTTGAGTTTTGTTTTTCTAGATGGAGTTAAATGTTTCCACACTTATTTTTTAAAAGAGTATCAGAAAAATAATAAAACTCATTTGAGAGTTACAAATGGTACACTTGAGACAACTCCAGATCATGTAACTCTTCAGTTTAATAATCTATTTGATGGTGATAAGAATCTCGGTGATAATTTAAATTTGTTTATTAATGAAAATTGGAGAGAAATTTATCCGGAATTTATGCCACTTTTTGATGAAGGATTTGCTCGTGTTTTTGCAGCTTTATTTAATAGTGTGTTGCGACGAGTGCCACTTAAAGACTTATTTGATGGTTATTGAAAATAAAAATGTTGTTATTTATTTGTAAATTATTATTTGTTAATAAAAATTATTGAAATTCTGTTGTAAATTTATTTGCGTAGTTATACAACTAAAAATACACAAGAAAACACTAGCTGTGTAGACAACCAGAAATACACAAGTGCATACATTACAATGTGTAAGTGAAGAAAGATATGCACTAGAAAGCAAATATTAAAAAAAAGTATATTGTCTACAAGAAAACAGTTGAAAATAATGGAAGAACAAATTCGTTTATTATTCGAAAAACTCAAATTAGGAAAAGAAATAAGAAGAAAAACTACGACTTGGAAAAAAAAGAGCATTGAAAAATCTGGAAGAAATGAAAAAACAAGAACAAGAAGAGAAGAAGAACAACGATATACTCTGGAAGAAAAGGAGAAACAAAAGCAAGAAGAAAAAGCAGAAAAAGAACGACGATAAGAATAACAAAAAAAAAACAAAGACAGGAAGAAAATAAAAGAAGAAAGAAAGGAAATACAAGACGTCGAAAAACATAAGAAACTTTAGAAGATTTTGAATAACTAGTCTTAGAAAAAAAAAATCACTAGTAATTATAATAATCAGATCAGTATTAATCATCTTGCTAAATCATACACTCCGGCAAAAAAACATTTTTTTTTTGAGAAAAAACAAGAAGAAAGAGAAAATAACAAGCGACGGCAACAAAAAAAAGAATTTTATTTAATATTATCTTTCATTGTTTTTCAAAAAAATATGGAAGAAATGGATAAATGACGACTCAAATAAAAAGACGAACAACGAAATATTTTGAAAAAAATTGAGAAAAAATAAAATAAAAAAAATTAATTTTTTTAGAAGAAATAGAGAAACAACAAATACAAAATGTCGAAAATCTTAAGAAACATTTAGAAGTTTTTAAATAAGTACTTTTACAAGAAAAAAAGAGTTTGTTAAACTCTAGCAGCAAAACAAGAATTTTTTTTGAAGAAAACAGTGACAAGAAGTAAAAGAAAAACAGTAAAAATTACAACAAAAAAAAAACTACAAAGAACAACAAAATATTTTGAAAGAAATAGAAAGTTAAACACAAGAAAAAAAAAAGAAAAACAAACACCGACGATAAAAAACAAAAAAAAATAAAGGCATAAAACAACGAATGCAGGACTTCGAAAAACATAAGAAACTTTTAGAAAATTTTGAATTTGAAGAGAATTTGAACTCTTAGAAGAAAAAAAAGGTGGATTAATTCTGAGAAAAAACAAAAATTTTTTTTTGAGAAACAATGGCAAGAAGGAAAAAAGAACAAAAAACCAGGACAAGAAAAAAGAAGAAGAATAAAATATTATAAGAGAAATGGAGAAACAAAGATAAAAAAGAACAAAAAATAACAACCAAAAAAATTAGAAAAAGAAAAAGAACAAAAATTTTTTTTAGAAAAAATAGAGAAACAACGTATATAAGATATCAAAAAATATAAGAAACTTGTAGAAGATTTTGAATAACTACTTTTACAAAAAAAAGTTGTTAAACTTCGACAAGAAAAAAAGAATTTTTTTTTTAAAAACAACGATTAGAAATGAAACAAAAATAAGAAAAACGACTCAAAAAAAAGAACAATGAAAAATTTTGGAAGAAATAGATGAACGATGACTTGAAGAAAAAGAGAAATAACAAAAAATTTTTGGAAAAGATTCTGAAAAAACAACGCTAAAAATGATATAAAAAAAATCGACAAAAAAATTTTTTTTTGGAAGGAAAAGATTGATTGATAAGCTTTGACAAAAAAAAACAATATTTTTTTTAAAGAAACGACGACAAGAAGATACGTAGAAACAGAAAAAACTACGATAAAAAAAACAATAAAAAATTAAGAAACGTCGATTTGGAGAGGACAGACAATCTAAGAAATTTCTAAAAGATTTCGAAAAACTATTCTTGGAGGAAACAGAAGAAGCTGATAAACTTTGACAGAAAAACCCAAAAAAAAAAAATTTTTAAGAATCGAGAAGAAAAGAAAGAAGAACAAGAAAAGTATGAGAAAAAAAAGAACGTTAAAAAATTCTGGAAGAAATGGGAAAACGTCGAATAGATAACAACAAAAAAATTAGAAACTTTTAGAAGATCTCAAAAGACTACTCTTGGAAGGAAAAAAAAGTCAATAAACTTTGACAAAAAACCAACAAAATTTTTTTTAAAAAACGACAGGAAAAATGAAGACAACAAAAAAAGAAAAACAATGAAAAATTTTGAAAAAAAACAAAAAACCACGATTTGAAGAAAAAGAAAATTAACGAAAAATTTTAGAGAAAATGAAGAAACGATGCCAAAAAAAAAGAAAAAAACGACATTTTAAGTCACATTTTAAAGAACTTTACCGCCATCTTGACAAACACAACGTAGATGACGATTGCTACTTTCAGCCACTTTCGTTTAAATTTGAATTTTGCGCATAATTTTGAATTTTTCGCTGTAATTATGTCGCTATGTTTTTAAAATGACAGTTCTTCGAATTGTTGCGCGCAAATAACGATGCTTCTAGAGCCTATTGTTCTCTTTTTTCTGTGGTTAGAGATTATGGTGTATACCTAGTTGCATAAGCGGTGTTTTGTTGGTTGTATAACATTTTTCTGTAATTAAGTAAAAGTAGGAAATTGTTTATGTTTAATTACGTTATTATAATTATTCAATAAATAAATAATTATTTTTAATTAAAAACCGCATTCAATAATAATTAAATGATGAAATTTGCTAAACAAGGTTACATCTAGTTTTTCTGCTTTCTAAAAGTTGGCACAACTGTAAATTGTTTTTTAATAATAATAATACATAATTAAATTAAGTAAGTTAAGTAAACTCTCTCTTATAAAAATAATTTATTCGGCCAATTTTTAAAAATTACAAAATCTGTACAAAATCGAATAAATCGCATAACCTACCAAAAAATATACAAAACACTTTATCACTTGATTAGCAATATAGAACCTCCGCCATTTAATTCTTGCCTGTGGAAGTGTCGAAATATCATCTTTGACTAAATATTGCCTCAAGCCAAGGCAATGAGTCTTGTGGTATTCCTCCCAGTCCAAATCTCTCATACTAAAAGGAAACATCTTTTTATCATCATCAGAAAGAAAATTCCAGAGATTTTGGGTGTTGTCATTATAGAATTTCCATTGGTTTGTTGAGAAATGCGAAATGACACTCTCGAATTTCGTGATTTTCTTGTAAATTTTCACCATTCTGAAAAACAAGCATTAAATGCCACGGCTGCGCCATTGTTTAAAGTGAATTGACTAGAATACGGTGGCCGCATCCGCCATGTCAAATAGGCGTGGTTTCAAGTTACTAAGTTACAAAATCTAGTAACAAAAATAACAAATTTATTAGCAAATTGACATTTTGGCTTTTTTTTGGTCCATTTTTTCATAATATTTATAAATTTTATGAATTTTACAAAATGGAAATGAGAAGAAAAAGAAACACAAAAGAAGGTTTTAAAGAACTAAAAAAAATAAACTGAAAAGAAAGAAGAGTAAGAAAACCTACTTTTTTAAACAAAAGAACAAAGAAAGATTTTACAAAAACTTGAAAAAAACAAACAAGAAAAACTATTTGTGGAAGAAGAAGAAGAAAACGAAGATGGATTCTAGAAGAACAAAAACATATTTTAAAATAAATTGCAAAAAATAAACGTTTAAAATATAAGAATTTTTTTTACTACAGACTACAATTTAAAGAAAAAAAAGAAGAAGATAACAACAGAGGAACTTGAAAATCAACGACTCGCAGAAAAAGAAGAATTTAGAAAAACTGAAACAGAAAGCAGTTTAAGAAAAACTATAGATTTAATTTTTTCGTTTTTTTTTTAATTTCTCCACCAAAAAACCAAAAAAAGTTATACAAATTTTTTCAGAAAGAACAAAAAAAAAACACAAGAACAAAAAAACTTGAAAATCGACGACCAACAAAAAAAAATTAGAAAAACTCACTAAGTGACTTTTAAAGCAGAAAGAAGAATAAAAAAAACTACTTTTAGAAACAAAAGACATTCTTCTGTTTTTTTTAATTTGTTTTCTAAAAAAGAAAAAAGTGTTGAAAAAACAAGAACTATGTGTAGAAGAAGAAAAGAACAAAGATAGATTCTAGAAGAACAAAAAGATCTTGAAAAAAATACGTTTAGAAAATAAATAATTTTTTTAACTACAATTAAAAAAAAAAGGAAAAACATGAAAACAGAAGAATTTGCAGAAAACTAATAGAAGAAGAAGGATTTACAAAGATTTAAAAAACGAATACTAAAGCAAAAAAAATGGGGAAATAGAAAACTTGTTTTTTTATAAATATATTTTCTGAAAGAACAAAAAGAAGTTTAAAAAAAGTTAAAAAAAAAACAAAAACTATGTGTAGAAGAAGAAGAGAACAAAGATAGATTCTAGAAGAACAAAAATACCTTGGAAAAAAAGAACGCATAGAATTTTTTTTTTTATACAAACTACAATTTAAAAAAACCACGAGACTATTCTCGTGTTTTTTTTTTTCTTCTATAGAAACTTTTGTAGAAAACTGGGAGAAAAAGAAGAATTTACAAAGACTCAAAAAGCTGCTACTAAAGCAAAAAGAAAAAATAAAAAAATCTACGTTTAAAGACTATTTTTTTTAATTTTTTATAAAAATCTTTTCTAAAAAGAATAAAAAAAGTTTTTTAAAGAAGTTTTAGAATGAACACAAAAATATGCGTAGAAAGAAAAAACAACAGAGATAGACTCTAGAAGAACAAATGCATATTTTAAAACAACTTTTATAAAACGTTTTAAAAAGAAAAAAAATTACTACAAACTACAGTTTAAAGAAAAATGAAGAACACAAGAACAGAAAAGCCTGAAGATCGACGATTAGCAAAAAATTTTTTTAGAAAGACTCAAAAAGTGACTTCTAAAGCAGAAAGAAGAATAAAAAACTACGTTTAGAAACAAAGAACATTCTTTTGTTTTTCTTTAAATTTCTCTTCTAAAAGAACTAAAAATAGTTCTAGAAAAAAGTTTTGAAACACCAAAAAAACTATGTGTAGAAGATGAAGAAGAAGAAGAAGAAGAAGAAGATAACAAAAATATGTTCTAGAATAACAAAAAAACTTGAAAAAAAAACGTTTAGAATCTAAAGACAAAAAGGAACTACTAAAGCAAAAAAAAATAATAAAGTAATCTACATAAACAAAATCAAATTTAGCAAAAAGTTTAAAAAGAACAAAAAACTATGTAGGAAAAAAAGGGAACAAAGATAGATTCTAGAAAGACAAAAGCATATTGTAAAACAACTTAGCCTTTTGCCTAATAATGCAAAAAAAATAATAAGAAAATCTGCATTTTGAAACAAAAAAAATTCTTTTGTTTTTTTAGATTCTTTTTTCTGAAAAAGTAAAATACAAAAATAAAGACTAAGAAACTTAAATACTTGAAGAAAAACTATGGTAGAAAAAGAAAAGAACAAACATTTTAAACAAAAAAGTTTTTAAACAATGTTTAGAAGAAAAAGAACAAAAAAACCTTGATAAAAAAAACACAAAAAATTAGAAAGAGAAACTTAAAAGACAAGTATGTAAAACAATGTTTCTATAAAAATTTAAAAAACAAGAGAAACATCTTAATAAAAAAAAAGTAAATAACAAATTTGAAATAAAAATTTTAGATAAAACCCATAATTTTTTCCACTATAAACTGCAATTTAAAGAAAAAAGAAGAACACAAAACTTGAAAATAGATGACTAGCAAAAAAGATTAGAAGAATAAGAAAAACTACTAAAACATATTTTTTTTAATTTTTCTTCTGAAAGAACAAAAATAAGTTCTAGAAAAAAACAGTAAATTGACGATTAAACATACAGAAAAGATTTAGACAAAAAAGAGCAAAGAAAGATTTTACTAAACTTGAAGAGAAAAAAAAAACCTAAACCTAATAGAAGAAAAGAACAAAGGTAGATTTTAGAAGAACGAAATGTTCAGAAGAAATGTTTTTTTTACTATAAACTACAATTTAAAGAAAAAAATAATTAAAATCGACGTTTAGAAGAAAGCGAAGAATTTGGAAAAACTCAAAAACGGCTAATTTTGACTATTCTGAAAAACATGTATTAAACGCCACCGTTGTGCCACACGTTCAAGGTTAGAATCGACTAATACACGGTGGCCGCATTGATGATTACAAGTAGGTGTATGCAACCAGTTATACAGTTCTCTATAATTTGTATACATTAAAGTGAGGAGCATGATAAAAATAGGTTTTTCTACTTTACGTCGGTAACCGAGTTCGATTTGGGTGTGGTAATAGCCAATTCCGCACCCAAATTGCGTGCGGTAACAGCTAGTGCAATTTACTGTTTTCGGATTGGTAACACCGTGTAACACGCTATCGCTGAAATGAAACGTCACGGTCACGTTTCTGTCGGCGATGAGATTACAGTAATTATATTCGAATAAATTTTGTTGCACTTGATGACCAGCAGTATTCCTCAACAAAGTGTTTTTGTGTGAGTGTGTCGCAATTAATCTATAAAATTTTTGAAAATAGGGTGGACACTGGACAACGGTGGTAGACGTCACAAACTTTTCTTTTGAGGTTAGAACAGCGTTAAAGTGAAATTTGAAACTAAAATGGAGCTTTTGGCCTTTATTTTGACCATTTACAACCCCTATAGCATTCGATAATTTACAAGTTATTTGCTAGATGAGTGTATAAATCTGTTTGACTGAAATAACGATGAAATGAAAGGAGTCGCTGAGAACCGCAAATGGAGTGGGAATTTAGAGATAAATGAAGAATTTACTTACTGTGTTAATGCCAATTGGATTATTCAATACGGTAGGTAAAAATGAACCATTTGTGAGTGACTTACACAGAATTTTAGACAAATTTGAAAACATTTCAAAGTTCAATGACTTCATTGACACTTTAGTGACATTTTTATTACCAACTGTCTCGTATTAACGCAAAAGTCCCTAAATATTAAATAATTATCTTTTTTACTTAAAAATTACGTAAAACACGTAAAGTAGAAAAAATAGCATAAAGAACTTGTTTTCTAAAGTCATTGTGAAGATGACTTTAGAAAGACACACAAAGATGACTTTTCAAAACGCGTTCTTTAATATACTATTAGCGGCTATCTTATAATAGTCAATTCGTTTTGTTCTCTACTCACATCGGCTTCTGCCCTGATAGAACCATCCCCAAATCCATAATTAAAGCCGGTATAAAATGCAAAAAAATACTGCAGATAAAATGCACCCAATAGTACCGATTCAGGATTAAAGAATAGTACCAAACACATCTCACACTTGGCAATTCTTCCCCCCAAAAAGAGCACTTCTCCATGAAATCATTCCACGTGTGGTGGTTCTCTACACTTGCCACGTAGTTATACACAGGAATTGCATCTAGTTTTTTTTCTAGTGCTGTTTTATAAGCAGCTGATATCATGTTATTGATAACATAGTCGCCTGGTACTAGTTCGGCGGTTTTAGTTTTATCACAATGCATGGTTTTTAGAAGACCGGTTCCGGCTCCTACGACAATTCCAGTCGCTCCGTATAAATTATCAATCCAACTGCGCAGTGGTTCCTTGTAGGTTGCTATAACTGGACGAATTTAGGTTGGTAGAAGTGTTTATTACGGCAGAAATGTTACCAATAGCAGGTCGGACAACACAGACGGGGAGTCCTTTGCCGTAGTTTTTGACTGCATCTTCGGCTATACCTTTTGTGAAGGTGTAAGTGTTGGGGTAATCACCTAAAAGTCTGGAACGAAATTGTTATACCAAGTCGAGCAACTACGATAGAACAAGCCTGGATACAGATTTATAAAAATTAAAAGACTTCGCAAACGGCTAATAACCGGCTTCATATACTCCGCGAAGGTCACAAAAGAATTAAATTTTGTCTTTATTATACAAAATAAATGTTTTACAACTTTTTTCTTGCAAATGTATTTAAAAAAGAAATCATAAAAAAATAAAAATGTTTTTACATGATAAAAAAGTACAAAAAGAAAAACAAAAAATTATAAAAATCTAGTAAAACGTCAGTTTTATTGGATTATTGTCGCTGCTGCTTAAGAAGAAAGCAAAGACACTATTATCTTTGATAAAAATAGCATCTTTTGAGAAGAAACAGAAGAAAACAAATTTGCTTGTAAGTGCTTTTAGTGTTGAAAAAAAAACGTAAAAAAAAACAAATTGAAAAAATGCACAAAAAATGGAAAAATAAAAACAAAGAAATCTTTCTGTTCGGTAAAAAATTACTTTCTGGAAGAAACAGAAGAAAGCAAATCGCTTTTAACTCTTCATTGGAATAAACTAACCTAAAAAATGGGTGTAAAGACATCAGTGTATGTAACATGTTTGAAGAAGAAAGATAAAAAAGTAAAGCTAAAAACAAAGAAGAAACTGAGATTTGAGAGTGAAGTGATGTGAAGAAAGATCTCTCTAAACTGGTAATAAAGATCTCAAATTAAAAAAAAGCTATCGGAAAAGAAATAGTTTATATTTTAGATAGAAAAGAAGAAGACGCGCTAATTTCTCTTTCAAGATCTGAAAGAAGACATCAAGGTCTACTTTTTATTTAGAAAAAGAAGATTTTAAAAAGTGATTGATTAAGTAGAAGTAGCTTCTTCTAAAGACAAAAAAAATAAAATTGAAGTGTCTGAAACAAACTGAAGAATCTCTAGAAAATTTTAAAAAGAAAGACATAAAAAATAATTTAATGTTGAAGAAAAACAAAAAGAAGAAAAGTAGCAATTTAAGAAGAAGACGAACTTATTCTTCTTTTAAGATCACAAATGAAAAAGACTACAACGTTATCTTCTCTTTTAAAAAAAGAAGATTTTAAAAAGTAATGGGTAAAGTAGAAGTAACTTCTTTTAAAGACAAAAAATTTAGAATTAAAGTGTCTAAAACAAACTGAAGAATCTCTGGAAAAATGAAAGTAAATTTTAAAGCAAATAAAGCTAACAAGAACGATAGAAAGAAGAATTTAATGTTGACAAAAAAAGAAAAGTAAAACATTACACAAACTTTCATTTAAAAAAAAACAAAAGCAAGTGCAAGAAAAAAATGTATGAAAACAGTGAGCTCTTAGAGATAAAATATAAAATTTAATTTTCTACAACTTTGTTAAATAATTTTTTTTGTATCTTTAGCCGTTTGCGCTGCGTTTTTACTTTTAGTGCCGTCATCCAGGCTTGAACTGTCTGATTTAAGCACAAACTTTTTCGTTTGTTGTAGCAACGTCGCCTCTGGTGTCGTCTCAACCAAATCAATCAAACTATCAGCTGTTATTGGCATTTTATAAAACACCTCGTCAATCTCATTATTGACACAATTGGCATAGGCAGTGCTGACGTGTACAAACGCTTGCAAATTTTGACATTTTCTGGCAATATTCAAGAGATCACGTGTCCCTCTGACGTTGATGGCAGTGGCAACATTGATTTTCTCATCGAATCTTACCGTTGCGGCTATGTGAAAAATAACGTTGACCTGTGTGAACACGGCTTTAGACATGTCCAGGGCCGGACTGGGACACCTACCTGTTCGATGATGACAGTCTTGCATGAGGGCGTCAAGCCGAGTTCTGGGAGCGAAATGTCGCCTTTGATTATGCTGATTTTGTGTTGAAACTTTGGGAAAAGCTTTGATAAGGGGCGAAATAGCTAGAAAATGAGGAAATCAGGAAGTGAACGGACGCCACTGACATTGAATAATTATTGTGTAATTGAAAGGTGGAATTTACAGGTTTTATTAACAAGTGGCGTTGCTTTATTTACATTTTTATGTTGAGTTTGAGGTTAATAAACTTTGGAAAAATGAAATTTTGGGATTCTCGGAGCGGATTAACATAATTTTTAAATTTTAAATCGGTTTGGTGAGTCACGTTTCTAGTGTAGATGCACGTTTACGAAATTTAAATTTTGTTCTACTAAGAATAGTAACAGAAATAACAAATTTATGAGAGATTTTTGAACAAAATGTCAAAAATAAAAAAAGTGAAATTTAGGGAATTTTTGTTTTTTAGGTTTTTATTAAAAGTCACTAAAAAATATATTTAAAAACTGATTTGACATTTTAACTGTATTTCATTATTTAATTCTTAAGGATTTTTTTGTTGAAAATGAAAAAAAATTGTTTTCTTGGGTTGGCAGTTGTGACTAATTTAAACATCTCTTGAGTAGCAGACATTTTTGGGCTGATTTCAAGTTGAGATAATACCGGTAGTATCGCAAATTTTGATACTTTTCTATGACAACAGCGAATCACAGCCCCGAATTTGTTTATTTTTCTATGGAAACGAAGATACTACCGGTATTATCTCAACTTGAAATTAGCTCATTTGACATTTTTTTGTCTATTTTTTTATAATTGTAATGAGTTTCATAACAAAATAGATGTAGAATGAAACAGAAACACAAAAAAAAGTTTTGAAGAAACTAAAAAATAAAACAAAACTGAAAGAAAAAGAAAAATAAGCAGCACTATTTTTATAAACAAATGAAAAAAGAGAGATTTTAGTAAAACTTGAAGAATACCTGAAAAACTATCTGTAGAAGAAAAAAAAGGAAAAATACATTTTAGAAGAACAAAAAAATATTCTAAAAAAATAAAATAAAAAAAAAACGTTTAGAAAATAAGAAATAAGAAAGAGCTAGTACTCAAGCAGAAAGAAGACGAAGAAAAACTACGTACAAAAACAAAAAACTTCGTTTTATTTTTAATTTATCTTCTAGAAGAACAAAAAAAAAAATGTATAGAAAAAGAAGAAAACATAGATAGATTCTAGAAAAGCAAAAGCATATTCTAAAACAACTTGGAAAGAAAACGTTCAGAAGATTTTTTTTTTAAACTACAGACTACAATTTAAAGAAAAAAGAACACAAAAATAGAAAAACTTAAAAGTAGACGACTAGCACAAAAAAAATTTGAAAGACTCAAAAAGCGACTACAAAATCTTAAAGAAAAATACGAAAAACTACTTTTTAGAAAAAAATTCGTCTTTAAAAGAACAAAAAAATATGTGTATTAGAAGAAGAAACAAAAGAAGAATAAAAACATATTTTAAAATAACTTTGAAAAGAGAACGTTTAGAAGATGAAGCTTTTTTTACTACAAACTACAATTTAAAAAAAAAAACACGAAAACAGAAGAACTTGCAGAAACAAAAGGATTTACAAAGATTTAAAAAGCGACTACTGAAACAAAGAAAAAAAAAGAAAATCTACGTTTAGAAAATATAAAAAACTATTTTGTTTTCTTAATATCTTTTCTAAAAAGACAAAATAGTTTTGGAAAGAACAAAAAATTTTGTGTAGAAAAAAGAGAATAAAGGTAGATTCTAGAAAAACAAAAGCATATTATAAAAAAAGTTCAGAAAAAAATTATCCACTATAAACTACAATTTAAAAAAAATAGAAGAACAAAAAAGCTTAAAAACTAACGACTGAAAGAAAAAACAATTAGAAAGAGTCAAAAAAAAACCATTGAAACAGACAGAAAAAAGAAGTTTTAAAAAAAATTGAAAATTAACGATTAAAATAAAGAAAAAATTTAAAAGAGAAAGAACAAAGAAAAATATTACAAAACTTAAAAAGAACATAAAAATCTAGGTGTAAAAGAAGAAGAAAAGAAAGTTCTAGAAGAACAAAATCAAAAAACGTTTAAAAGAAAAAGATTTTTTCTATAAACTAATTTAAAGAAAAAAATTAAGAACTATAAAAAAGAAACAAAAAACGGATACTAAAGCACAAGAAAGAAAGAGAAAACTACGTTTAATAACAAAAACTTTTTTTTTGAATTTTTTGATTTGACAAAACAGAGCTTCCAATTCTTTATTTTCAAATAAAAAAATTTAAAAAAAAATGTTTCCTTAATTTGGCACTTTTATTACTTTATTAACTTCAAATATTTTACGTCATTTTGCGCTTTAACGGTGTTACCAACCTATTTCTTTATTATCAGATATCTCTAAAAATGACTCAAAGATACATCATTTTGCGCTCTAACAGTGCTACCAACTCAACTTTTATTATCAAATATCTCTAGAAACGACTCAAAAGAAATTATGACATTGTAGACTATTTTTCTTGTGTTTCAAAGCTTTTTTTTTGGTCTAGCATAACAGTGCTGCCAATTTGTTTATTTTTGAATGAGACAAGAAATTTTGGAAAAAATTTATTTCTTAAGTTGGCACTTTTATTACTTTATTAAACGAAGATACATGTTTTACGTCATTTTGAGCTTTAACAGTGTTACCAACCTAGATTTTTTTATTATTATATATCTCCAAAAATGACTCAAGGATATGTGCTTTTGCGCTGTAACAGTGCTACCAACCCAATTTGTTATTATCAAATATAAATGACTCAAGGATGATAATGTCATTTTGCGCCTTAATAACAGTGCTACCAATTACTATTATCGAAAATTGTTTTTCTTTCCGATAACACGTTTTATTTATTATTATTCCGTCTATTTTTAAATTCCATGATAAAGTTTTTATTTCTTTATGACATTTAAACAAGTTTTGGAAAATTTTTCCGAAAAACTTGTCTAATTTTTATGAATGTCTGTCTCCGGTTATGAGACCTTGAAAAAATTTTTCCTCCGAAATTATATGACCTTCTTCTGGTAAATCCCAGGTTCCTTGAACTTGAAGTGAAAGATGCAATTGCAGTTTGTTATGACTGAATTACAACAAAGGAAATTGCAACAATTTAATAAATTTCTCTTAATGAAATTTAAACGACTTAAATAATAAAACACTTAAATGACTCAACCAAATTGGTATTTAATTGCAGAAATGACAAATTTGAGTTTTCGGTTTGGTTTTCATGACCTTAAGACTTCAAGGAAATTAGGTTTTCGGTCATTCAACTTCCTCTTATTAGATAATTTAATTAAAAAAAAAAATATTTGAGTTTTTCTCAACCGGCTTTTCCGACCTTCATACTGAAAGGTCACGAATTTAAAACATTTACTCTAGTAACACGTGCGATAGCAAAACTAAATTAAAAAAAAAAACAAAAATACCTGATCACTGTATAATTTATCCACTCTGGTATGCTCATCTTCCCCTTTCTTCGGCCTTACAAGTATAAAAACCGTCGCTATATCCGGACAGGCTCTTAGTAATTTTTCCACGAGAAGTTTTCCCAAAAATCCGGTAGCGCCCGTCACTAGCACATTTTTCCCTTTGTAAAATTCGGCAATTTTTGAATTTTCTGATGGACACCACGAGATTTCACCCGTTTCGCGCATCAAACGAAGACTTTCTTCAGCACGTTCCATTTTTTTTTGTTGTGATAACACTGTGGGGGCTCACGGACAATTGTTAGAGACTGTTGCGCGAGGAGAAATTATAGGTTTTGGCGGCCTTGGATACAGAGGGGAGGGAGTGGTGGATTTTCCAAAATTTTCTGATAATTTGGACCGAATTGGGAAATTTACGCAATTTTGGGAATTTTTTTTATTCATAATTTGACAGTTGTAGGTGAAAACACGATTTTTGATTTGTAGGTTGGTATTTAACATTATAGATTAAAATTATAAATTCTTTTATGACAGTTTTACCAATCAATATTTTTCTTTATCATTTTAATAAATATTTTTTGTTTTTATTGTTTGGTTATTTTAACCAGAGCGTTACTATTTTAAATATTTTTATTCTCAAAATAACAAATTAAAAAGTATTATTTTTCTGACAGTACTACCAATTGTAATTAGTCTGACAGAATTACCAATCTTATATTATTTTTTATTTAATTTTACACTAAAAATTGCCATTTTTAAGTGCTCTTATTTTTTTAGTTTGTTAAGTTGGTATTTGTCATATTAAAAATCTCAAATCTTTGTCATTTTTTAATGAAATCTTGACAGTCTTACCAATTGTTATTCATAATAATATAAAGTAATTTGACTAACTTTGGGGTATTTTTGTATTATAATGTTTGTTGTGAAAAAAACTATTTGTGGTTTTTATTGTCTTAACAGTACTGCCAATCGTGAATGATGGTTTGACAGGACTACCAATCTTATTTGACATTGATATTATATTTTGACTGTGTCACGTAGTGTCAAATAATTTTTGTATAAGAATTTTTTAAATTTTTTTAGTCAAAAATTGACATTATTTCTGGCATTCCGGTTAGTTGTGTTTAAATCAAGTGTTCTAGTTTTTAAAGTTTTTTGGGTTGGCACTTGTCATATTAATAACCTCAAATCTGTGGAAATTTCTAGTGGATTTCTAGTGGAAATTTCTAGAACTGTCAAAATCCACTAGAAATTTCCACAGATTTGAGGTTATTAATATGACAAGTGCCAACCCAAAAAACTTTAAAAACTAGGACAGTTCTACCAATTTAAACTAATTTAACTAAATTTTGGAAAATTTTCTTTTATAATGTTTTTTAAATCGATTTTTTTATTGTCCTAATATAGTAGTAAAAGTACTGTCAATCGTAATTGGTTTGACAGGTCTACCAACCTGATTTTATTTTTCTAATTTAACATTTATATTCTGTTTTGATAGTGTTAACTTAAGTCACGTGATTAGTAGTAAATTTGACTGTTTTAAATTTTTTTTAGGCAAAAATTGTGATTATCTCTAGCTTTTTGGCCAATCATGTTTAAATCAAGTGTTGTAATTTTGTATTTGTCATATAAAACTTTAAATCTTTATCATTTTTAATCGATTTTGACATTTTTTTGTGGTCTTTATTGTCCTAACAGGACTGCCAGTTGTAATTTATTTGACAAGGCTACCAACCTTATTTGACTATTCTACTTTGACTTTAATATTACATTTTGAATGTGTTTTTTGTGTCACGTGGTTGGTACCAAATCATTTGTTAGATTTTTTTGTCAAAAATTGACACTGTTTCTGGCTTTCTGGTTAATTCTATTTTAATCAAGTGTTCTAATTTTTTGTTTTTTTGGGTTGGCATTTCTCATATTAAAAACCTTAAATCTGTGGCATTTTCAAGTAGATTTTGACAGTATTACCAACCTTTATTTATAAAATAAACTGATTTGACTATTCTAGAAATTTTTCGTTTATGTATAATGTTCTTGTAGAAATAAGGTACTATTTTTGACCTTTATTGTTCTAGCAGTGCTGCCAATCGTAATTAGTTTGACAGGACTGCCAATCTTATTTTATTTTTCTAATTTGACATTAATATATACCATGATTTGACAGTGTTAACTTAGGTCACGTGACTAGTGGCAAATAATTTGTAACTTTGACTGTTTTAATGTTATTTTTCGGCAAAAATTGTGATTATTTCTAGCGTTTTGGCCAATCATGTTTAAACCAAGTGTTTTTATTATTTTAGTTTCTTAGGTTGGTATTTCTCACATTAAAAATCTCAAAATCTTTGTTCTTTAATTTTGACAGTTTTTTTTTTGATCATTATTGTTCTAACAGTACTGCCAATTGTAATTAATTTGACAAGTCTACCAATCTTATTTTATTTTCTAATTTGACATTTATACTACGTTTAGACTGTGCTAAGTTGAGTTACCTGACTAGTGGCAAATAATTTCTACCTTCGACTAAAAAAAAATGCAAAAATTAGCATTATTTTCGAATTTTTAACTAATTGCATGTAAATAGCCTTCTAATTTTTTTAGTTTCTTGGGTTGGTATTTATTATACTGCAAATCTTAGATTTGCGGCATTTTTTAGTGACTTTTGACAGTCTTACCAATTATTATTTATAACTAAAATGATTTTTTTTATAAAGTTATTTTTGAAAAAAACTATTTTTAATCTTTATTATTCTAACAGTACTGCCAATTGTAAGTATGTTTAATTATTTAATTTATCTAATTTGACATGTATATTATGTTTTGACTGTGTTAAGTTGGGTCACGTGATTAATCGCAGTAGTTTGTATCTTGATCTTCGACTGTTTTAAATTTATTTTTAAACAAAAATTGGCATTATTTCTGACTTACCAATCTTTATTTATAATATTATATTATTTAACTAACTTTTAGAGATTTTTTTTTATAATGTTTCTTTAGAAAGAACTGATTTTGATGTTTATTGTTCTAACAGTACTGCCAACTGGTTTGACAGGGCTACTAATCTTATCTTTCTAATTTGATATTTTTGTTACGTTTAGACTATCCTAAAGTAGGTCACGTGATTAGTGATAAGTAATTTTTATTTTTAACTGTTTAAAATTTATTTTTAGCCAAAAATTGGCCTAGTCTCGATTTTTTAGCTAATTATTTTGCGTCTTCTAATTTTTTTAATTTTACTTATTAAAATTAAATTTTAATTTTTCATATTAAAAATCTCACATCTTTGGCATTTCTTAGTAGATTTTGACGGTCTCACCAATTTTTATTTATAATTTAAACTAATTTGAGGAACTTGTCTTTTATAATATTTTTTAGAAAGAAACTATTTTTGACTTTTATTGTTCTAACAGTGTTGTCAATTGTAATTGACTTGACAAGGTTACCAATCTTATTTTATTACTCTAATTTGACATTTATGTAACGTTTTGACTGTGCTAAGTTGGGTCACGTGATTAGTGGCAAATCATTGCTAACTTCAACTCTTAAAAAAAATTTTTGCCAAAAATTGGCATTTTTTTGGCTTTTCGGTTAATTGTATTTAAATCAGTGTTCTAGTTTTTTAAGTTTCTTGAGTTGGCATTTGTTAGATATATTAAAAATTTCAAATTTTTAGTATTTTCTAGTAGATTTTGACATTTCTACCAATTATTATTCAGAATATAAATTGAATTCACTACTTTTGGGAATTTTTTTTTTGTTTTTTTTTTTTTTGAAAAAAACTAGTTTTGGTCTTTATTGTTTTAACAGTACTGCCAATTGTAATTAGTTTGACAGGGTTACCAAACTTACTTGATTTTTCTAATTTGACATTAATATTGTTTTGACGAAATTGACATTATTTCTGACATATTTTTCAAGTTTCTTAGGTTGGCATTTATCTTGTAAATCTCAAATTTACATTTTTTAGTAGATTTTGACAGTCATACCAATCATTATTTATAATATAAATTGATTTGACTAACTTTTGCATTTTTTTGTTTTTTTTTCCAAAATAACAGTATTTCCAATTGTAGATTATTAGTTTTACATTCTAATTTGACATTTATATTAGATATGTTTTGACTGTGTTAAGTTGGGTCACGTGATTAATCGCAGTAGTTTGTATCTTGATCTTCGACTGTTTTAAATTTATTTTTAAACAAAAATTGGCATTATTTTTGACTTACCAATCTTTATTTATAATATTATATTATTTGACTAACTTTTAGGAATTTTTTTTTTATAATGTTTCTTTAGAAAGAACTGTTTTTTTGATGTTTATTGTTCTAACAGTACTGCCAACTGTTATTTTTCTAATTTGATATTTTTGTTACGTTTAGACTATCCTAAAGTAGGTCACGTGATTAGTGACAAGTAATTTTTATTTTTAACTGTTCAAAATTTATTTTTAGCCAAAAATTGGCATTAGTCTCGATTTTTTAGCTAATTATTTTACGTCTTCTAATTTTTTGTTTCTTAGGTTGGCATTTTTCATATTAAAAATCTCACATCTTTGGCATTTCCTAGTAGATTTTGACAGTCTCGCCAATTTTTATTTATAATTTGAACTAATTTGAGGAACTTTTCTCTTATAATATTTTTTAGAAAGGAACTATTTTTGACTTTTATTGTTCTAACAGTGTTGCCAATTGTAATTGGCTTGACAAGGTTACCAATCTTATTTTATTACTCTAATTTGACATTTATGTAACGTTTTGACTGTGCTAAGTTGGGTCACGTGATTAGTGGCAAATCATTCCTAACTTCGACTCTTAAAAATAAATTTTTCCAAAAATTGGCATTTTTTTGGCTTTTTGGTTAATTGTATTTAAATCAGTGTTCTAGTTTTTTAAGTTTCTTGAGTTGGCATTTGGTAGATATATTAAAAATTTCAAATTTTTAGTTTTTTCTAGTAGATTTTGACATTTTTACCAATTATTAATTAGAATATAAATTAAATTGACTACTTTTGGAATTTTTTTTATATTTTTTGAAAAAAACTAGTTTTGTTTTTTTTTGTTGTAACAGTACTGCCAATTGTAATTAGTTTGACATGGTTACCAAACTTACTTGATTTTTCTAATCTGACATTAATATTGTTTTGACAAAATTGACATTATTTCTGACATATTTTTCAAGTTTCTTAGGTTGGCATTTATCTTGTAAATCTCAAATTTTTTACATTTTTTAGTAGATTTTGACAGTCATACCAATCATTATTTATAATATAAACTGATTTGACTAACTTTTGCATTTTTTTGTTTTTTTTTTCGAAAATAACAGTATTGCCAATTGTAGATTATTGGTTTTACATTCTAATTTGACATTTATATTAGATATGTTTTGACTGTGTTAATTTAGGTCACGTGATTACTGTCAAAAATTTTTTTGGACTGTTTTTTAAATTTCCTTTTCTGTAAAAATTAGCATTTCTTTCGCTTTTTTTGCAAATTGTATTTAAATCGCGTGTTCCTATTTCAGTTCATTATCAGTCAATAATTATCATAAATATGAAAACAATTGTGTTTAAGGAAGGAAATAATGTCTAGTAGATATACAAAAAACAAAACAATAAAACTTAGTACATTAACACGGGAAATACAAAACTGTTAATTAAAAAGGTCACGTGACATAAGAACTATCCAATTGTGTTTCTAGCCGATTTCGATGTTAATTTGACATTTATATCCGTTTTGAAATTCCAATAAAATTAATTTTATTGTAAATAGAAAGTTTTGCTTTCTCCTTCTGGAACTTCTCAAAGAAATCCAATAATTCGGGTTTATCACCCGATAAGTGGCGCCACTATCGTGGGGTGCGTTAACTACTAAATATTCAAGTTTCAAACCTTCACCCTCGCTACAGATATTCTGAAAATTAGTAATTTTCTGTTAATTACAGATTTATCTAAGGCAGATGTTTGAAACGGGTTGAAAACCGTTGACCAGGTCCGTTATTGTCCTTCTTTCTATTGTTTGGGATTTTCTCACACTGGTCAGGCCAGTATGTAAATGAAGGGTCAATATTTTTAAAAAATCTAACCTTTAGAATATCAACCCCTTAGATATGGTCAAACCGGTTAAGAGAAGCATTTTTATTTTTAGGGGTCATCCGGTAAAGGGTTACTCGATCGTATTCAGGTAAATAAATTTGACCGGGTGGTTGCTCTATTGTGATATTTTATACAGAGTGTGCGAGGTTAAATAAATCGAGATGATGTTGGGTAAAGAGTGGAGAAAATTTAATTAGATTTATTAAAAGTTTATAATTACAGCAAATTTTATTTTTTTTAGTTTATTATCCATTAATTTTAAAAAAATCTAATTTTATAAAAAAAAACTTAAGAAACAAAATTTTAATACTTTATATTAGAGAGAAAAAAAAAACAGAGAAACTAAGTGAATGACCGGCTTCATCTACTCCAACAAAATTAAATAAGTAACTACGTTGTAATGACACACGTCAATACAGTGCTACAACTTTCAATTTTTGTAACGCTCTATTTAGTAATTTTTTATGTTACCAGTACTATAAATTACTACGAAAAATTTTACAATGTTGCCAACAAAAAATGATTAAGGCAAAACTAACTAGAAAGATAACGGCAAATGTCAAATATAAAATTTAATAAAAAACATTATTTAAAATGGCTTAATACGTTCCTACAATTTTCAATTTTGTGGCACTGTTATTAATTTTTTTTCTTGTGTTACCAGTACTGTATATTACTAAGAAATGTTTACCATAAAACTTACTAAACAGATGACAGCAGATGTCAAATAAAAAATAACAAATACTATTAAAAATTGCTTAATTTAGTGCTACAAATTTCAATTTAGTAGAATTGTTTTTAGTAAGTTTTTGGGTTACCAGCGATGTAAATTACTATCTAAAGATTTTGCAATGTTGCCAACAAAAAAATGTTTTACACGAAACTCACTAGACAGATGACAGCAAATGTCAAATAAAAAATTTAATAACAAATACCATTTAAAATGACTTAATACAAAGTTGAAAATTGTAGCGCTAGTTTTGGTAACATTTTACGTTACAGCACTCTAAATACTATCAAAAATTTAGCAATGATGCCAACGGAAATTTTTAAAACAAAACTTACTAGACAGATGACAGCTGATGTCAAATAAAAAATTAATTACAAATACTATTTAAAATGCCTCAATGCGGTGATAAAATTTTCAATTTTTGCAACACTGATTTTGGTAATTTTTTGTTATCAGTACTGTAAATTACTATGCAATCTTGCCAACAATTTTTTTAACACAAAATTCACTAGAAAGATGACAGCAAATATCAAATACAAAATTTAATAACAAACACTATTAAAAAATAATATACAGAGCTGCAATCTTTAATTTTTTAGCACTGTTTTTGGTAACTTTTTATGTTACTAGCACTGTAAATTACAATCAAAAATTTTGCAATGTTACCAACAAAAATTTTTAATACAAAACTTACTAGACACATGACATATGTCAAATGAAAAAATTAATAACAAACAAGGCGAGATCGAAATATAACTGAATCAGAGCAGGCTGTGCCAGCGTAATTGTAATGATGTGTCTAATATTAATACCCACTTTCACGGCTTACTCTGATTCAGTTACATTTTGATGTCACAATATCATTTAAAATGGCTTAAAACGGTGCTACAATTTTTATTTTTTTTTGGCATTTTTTTATGTTAGCATCACTGTAAATTACTATAGAAATGTTTATTGATTTTGATTAATTTCATTAGAAAATTTAAAAATTTTGCAATGTTGCCAATATAAAATCTGGAATACAAAACATACAAGACAAATAACAACAGATTTCATATAAAAATACCATTTAAGATTGTTTTAAAACTCTGATTTTTATTTAAATTTCACTTTTTATGTTTTACCGTTTGCAGCTGGTATTGTTGACAACAGCTGTTTATGCAAATATTAATTATATTTGGTTATAATTCATTAGTAATATATAATTAAAAAAAATTGTTTACTTTAATAATTTTGTTGTTAGTTAAACAAATAACTGATTTAAATATTAAATCCTGAAAGGACAAACTAAAATTTTTTGTACTACTTACAAATATTTCACAGAGTCTTAAATCTGTATAAAATGCAAAATTTTCTAAAGTTGTTTGTATTAGATAAGAAATAAAAAACCGGTTTTATTTTAAAATTCTTCAAAATGGCGTCACATTATGTAAAAAATGTACAGATCGACGTCATTTTATGTAAAAACTAGAATTTAGAATTTGTAATTTTTTAATTGATATAATAAAATTTGCAATTAAATTTTAGTGATTTTTTTAAAAGAATCTTAAAAAAAATGAAAAAATAGTTTAAATATTTTAAGTAAATTTAGCAACAAATTACAATTTTCTCAACAAAAATAAAACAGTAAATTTATTATAAAATTACTGTAATGCGTAATAATATAATATGTATATTATGCGATGATGGCTATTAAGACACTAGTATTAAAATAACCTATTATAGCGTGTTCTTTACGCTATTTTTTATACGATAAATTATAACAATCTCAATATACTTATTCACCTTCTAATCTACCGATTGAGATTCCAATTTTTTGATTGTTTAGCAGATTTATTTAATAAACTGTTTGTGACAGTTTTGGTCTGACGCACAATTGCTGGTGAAGTTGAGTTTTTCAATTTTCTATTACTCTCGTACATTTGTATCTAAATCACGTCAAATCTAAGATTAAATCGCTAATAAAACAGTTATATAATGTTGTTAAATTAATTTGTATTTGCTATTACTGAGCAATGCGTTCACGTCATAAATTTTATAATAGGCATCTATAGCAATAACTCTTCATATTTTACAATAAGCAGATTTCGCTATTAACTGTTAAATTTCATAATAAGACGCTATTCTTCTAAGTTTTATGTTTTATAATTTGCAAGTATCGGTATTAAGCTCTACATCTTATATTAGCAAAATTTTACTATTGTCTATTAGATATTATAATAGGTAACTACTATCTTTAGCTGTCATATATAACAGCTATAATAGAAAATTATAGCTATTAAATTTCTATTTTACCAAAAAGAAATATCGCGTTATTAGCTTTCACATTTTATAATAGGCAAATGTCTCAAGATTAACTTCTAGACTACAATAGGCAAGTTTTATTATTGATTAGCAAATTTTATAGTAGGTAAACACCACCTTCAGTTGTTAAATTTTATAACAGGTCGTTGTTAATTTCAATATTTTATACATATATTAATAACTGTTATTTTTGGCTTTCACATTTTATAATAGGCAATTATAAGTATTAACTTTTACATTTTACACACATTTTTATTGGTTTTTACATTTTATAATAGGCAGTTGTCTCAAGATTGACTTCTAGATTATAATAAGTCTTGCTATTGACTAGTAATTTTTATAATAGGTATATACTGCCATTATTGGTTAAATTTAATAACAAGTTTTATAATAATATTGTATAGGCAATTATAACAATTAATTTTTACATTTTATAATAGAGATTGACTTCGGAGTTATAGTAAGCAAGTCTTGCTGTTGACTAGCAGATTATATAATACGTAAGTACTGTCTTCATTTGTTAAATTTTATAATAGGTTGTTTTTAATTTTAATATTTTATACATATATTAATTAATTTCGCTTTTAACTTTGACATTTTATAATAAGCAGTTAAATTGATTTTCACATTTTACGGAAAAGAAATATTGCAATTGGCTTTTACATTTTATAATATGCGATTCTTGCTATTGACTAGCAGATTTTATAAAAGATAATTAGCATCTTTAGTTGTTAAATTGTACAACAGGCATAATTTTTGCTTTCGGCTTTTACATTTTATAATAGGCAACTGTCTCAAGATTGACTTGTACATTATAATACACAAGTCTTGCTATTCACTAGCAGATCTTATAATAGGTTGTTAAATTTTATAACAAGTTGTTTTTAATTTTGACATTTTATACATATATTAATAACTGTCACCTTTATAATAGACAGTTTTAGCTATTGATTTGTTTATTTTATAATAGAAAACTGTCTCAAGCTTGACTTCTATATTATAATAGGCAAACTCTATATTAGAAAACTGCTACTACTGACTTCCGCTGACTTCCGCTGACTACGCTTTATAAAGAAAACTACGCCTACAAGGTTTCAAAGTTTTCTATGAGATAAATAGCTGTGGTTAATAATTTTTACATTTTATAATAGGCCTCAGTTGTTAATAACTTTTACATTTTACAATAGATAAATATCCCTATTAAGTTTTGCATTATATAGTAGGAAACTATCGTTATTAACAATGTTTATAATAGAAAACTGTCGCTATAAATTTCTATATATTACGAGTATAATAGGCAGCTTTTGCTGTATTAACTTGCTGTTGCATTATTATTAAGCTTACAATTTTATTATTAAGTTATAAATGTTGGCTTTCACATTTTACATAGAAGAAATATCGCAATTGAATTTTACATTTTATAATAGGCAAGTCTTGCTGTTGTCTAGCAGATTTTATAACAGATAAGTAGCATCTCTAGTTGTTAAATTTTACAACAAGCTGTTGTTGATTTTCGCTTTTGGCTTTGACATTTTTAAATAAGCAACTGTCTCAAGATTGACTTGTACATTATAATAGATAAACCTTGCTGTTTACTAGCAGATCTTATAATAGGTTGTTAAATTTTATAACAAGTTGTTTTTAATTTTGACATTTTATACATATATTAATAACTGTCACCTTTGTAATAGACAGTTTTAGCTATTGATTTGTCTATTTTATAATAGAAAATTGTCTCAAGGTTGTCTTCTATATTATAATAGGCAAACTCTATATTAGAAAACTGCTACTACTGACTTCCACGCTTTATAAAGGCAACTAACTAAGCCTACAAGGTTCCAAAGTTTTCTATGAGATAAATAACTGTGGTTAATAATTTTTACATTTTATAATAGGCTTCAGTTGTTAATAACTTTTATATTTTACAATAGATAAATATCCCTAATAAGTTTTACATTTTATAGTAGGTAGCTATCGTTATTAACAATGTTTATAATAGGAAGCTGTCGCTGTTAATGTCTGTATATTACGAGTATAATAGGCAACTTTAGCTGTCTTGACTCATTATTGTATCATTATTAAGCTCCCTATTTTGTTATAAATAAACTTTACTATTAATTATTAGTTTTTATAATAGGAAACTGTTGTTCTCTGTTTTAGCTGTCATATTTTATAATATAGCCTAAAGTAGCTTAATAGGCTATTCAGTTTTACAATAAGTTTTTATAGCTGTTGACAGTTACTTTTTATAGTAGGCAACTGTCTCAAAATTGTCTTTAAAATTATAATAGGCAAGTATTGCTATTAAGTAACAAATTTTATAATAGGTAACTACCATCTTTAGTTGTTAAATTTTATAACAGTCGTTTCTAATTTTAACATTTTATACATATGTTAATAACTGTTATATGTAGTTGTTATCTCTTATAATAGGCAGTTATAGCTATTAACTTTTATATTTTATAATAGAGAACTGTCTCAAGATTATTTTATACATTAAAATAAGCAAGTCTTGTTATTAAACTCTTTATTTTATTTTTATTTTATTTTTTAGATGTAGTATCTTATAATATAGCCTATAATAGCCTTCTATATTTTACAATAAGCTATAACGTTGTTGTTATTTACATTTTATAATAGACAACTGTTTTTAAATTGACTTTATGTATCATTTTTTTTTTAATTTAATAGGAACTGGATTATGTAATCAGTTGATCTCAGCCTACCCAAATATGTAATTTTTTCGGTCACACTCTATTTAAAAAAACAAATGAAAGTGTTTATATTTTATTCGAAATAAAACAGCTGTTTTACATTTTTATTTATAACAAAAATTCTAAATTAGATGAAAGAAATCAGAACCGTACTGTTTATAAAAGTCCTTGACATTCCCCGAATCCTCTTCCATCCTCCACCACGACTTCCTTATCTCCCGCTAAACAAAACCCACCTTATCAGTGCCTCCCTCTCCCCCTCATGACTCTACTTTCCTAAAATTGTCTCAATTAAAATTCTAAAAAATGTCCAGGTCCAGTTTTTTCCTTTCCGAAAGAGACAATTAGACTTGATAAATGATTTTCTTGTCCGCGCGCTGCGACGAGAGGGGGAATATATAACGGAAAAAGAGGGGCGATATTTCCGAAGAGGCAGACAGGGGGATGGGAGGGCAGAGCGTTTTCTCTCCGGGCATAAGAAATAAAAAGGGGAAGAATAATTTTTGTCTCGTTTTATCTTCTTGCGCCAGCATTTTATAAAATCGCCTTTGCTCGGGCTATTAATGTTTCTCGATCTCTCTTCTTGCCTATTTTCTTTCTTTTTTGGACGCACGCTTCGAAGGAAATGAACGGTTTTTTCATTTTCTTACTCTTTACTATTAAAAAAAAAGTACGGACCTGATACACTCTTTAGAATCTATCTGAAACATGTAATAAACTTCAGAGAATCAATCAAAATTTACAAAAAAAATTGCACAAATTAGAACAGTTTTTATTTAGAAAAATTATTACATTCAGGGCCGGCTTTAATATCTAGCTCACACGAAAACTCGGTTATTTTTTACGTAAAAAATTTGGGTTTTTTGTGAGAGTTAGATGAGATAAGAAGAGTTATAAAACAATTTTTTTTATTTTATGAAAAATTTTGAGATTTTAACAATTCCTGCAATTTAATTACAATGAAATACTTGTGGCATTCTGAGCGTAAAATGTAGTCTTTGAAAACGAAATAAAAGTAAAGAAGTAAATATTCATACAGAATACAAAGTAAATTCCCCATTTTAAAATATTCCGTTTTAAATTTGTAGCAATAAAGACGGCCATTTCATTTTAATTTTTCATTTTAATTCAGTTTCAGAGAGGCGTCTCGCTCTTTATACAAACGAAAAAAGAAAAATCTCTTTCTCCGCGTTTTTCCTTGCTTTTATACGAAATAAAGTTTGCTTTTTTTTAAGATGCGAGAAGATTCGTAACTCAATCGTCCACTTGTTTTAATTTAAGTTTTTAATGAAAGCCCCTTGTACATTTCTTTAAGGGTGAAAATTCTCTTAAAAACTTTTAATAGAAACTCCGTTCGTTTCGTTCGCTTTTTCAATGAGTTGAATTTTAATTTTGTATATAATTGGAACTTGTTATTTCTTTGGCGAGACGAAGATAAAAACGAGAGGTTCGAAAGAGACGGCGAATTTTAAAGACGATCGATACAAGAGGTTTTTCACATTTTCTTATTTCCGATTTGGGACAGAACATTCACAATTTTTCATTTTATAACTTCACACACCCAAAAAAACTCAATCAAATCTCAAAACTTTGGTAAGAAATTTTATTCGAAACTTATACACTGACGTCCAAATTAATAAGATTAATTTTAAATAAAATTATTAAATTTTTTATTACTTCTTTATTTTAAAATTCCATTCCGCTATTTTTTAATTTATTAAAATTACCTACATTCTCTTATTATAAACGAATTTTTTAAATGAAGCAACTAAACCGTGAGCCGTAAAAAAATTAGTCGACAAAAGCGCACGTTTTAAGTTCATATTTATTTCACTGTTTTAAAAAAAAATTCTACTTTTCTACGATTTCTAAGGTACACGTACATTTTATCGTGTTTTTGGGGTGACCCTATGTAGTGCCGCCATTTTACAATTATAGCGCTTACACGTATTTATTTTAACTATGGCTTACTATGATTAATATTTGTTTTGTGTTGTTTTAGATTTCTTTTTGATCTTTTGTTTTTAACAGCAATATAATGTTGCGACATCTTATGGTAACAAGAAAATAAATTTGTTAATTCGACAGCAATATAACTTTATAAAATATTGTCAGAAATGTCGATTTTGACAAGATACCAACCGTAATAAAAAAAAATTTTGACAGTTGGTAATGGTTTTACGTACTGCAGCGCCACTTTTTGAACAATTTAGGTATAACGGACAAAATTTATCTGTCAATTGTACTAAACTATAATTTTAGCAATTTTTTGTTTTTAGCAAAAACATTTGATAGAGGAGCTTAAGAGATATTGTTTTCTTAATTTCTATTTTTACTTAATGGAAAAACGAAGACTCTGAAAATCAAAAACAAAAGAAAATTTAGAAGATTTTGAAAAACAACTTTTAGATGAAAAAGAACAAAAAAATGTTCTAAAAAAGCAAGAAACAATTTTGCAAAAAAATATAAAAAACGACGATTAGAAAAGTAAAAGAAATCTGTGGAAGAAGTTGAAAGATGTCGCTTAGAAGATAAAAAACAACAAAAAAAATTCTAGAAATGTAAGAAACAATTGCAGAAGACCAAAAGAAGATTTTAGAGAAGCTTGGAAAATAGCGTTTAGATAAAAAAGAATATGAAAGACGACAATTAAAAGTAAAAGATGAATTCGAAAAACGACGATTAGAAGAAAAAGAAGAACTAAAAAAGGTTCTAGAAGGGCAAAAGACGATTCTAAGGAAGCTTGAAATAAAACTCTTTAAAACGTTTTAAAAAAATATTTGTTAGTTTTACAATCAAAGTGATACAATTTTAATTTAAAGGTTATAATGTGTCTAAAGTTACGCTAGTTACTATTTATCTTTCTTATCTCAATTTTTTTTTCAAAAGTATTAAAAAGGCTCAAATGATGAAGTAATGACTAATATTACCTCATTATTCGTTCTCTTTTTTTATACCGAATAATCACATTTGGAAGACCAAAACTTTAAAAAATATAGTAGTAAAAACATTTGATAGAGGAGATTAAAAGGTATCGTTTTCTTAATTTCAATTCCTACACACTATAAAACGTTTTATAAGAATATTTGTTAGTTTTACAGTTAGTCAAGCTAATACAGTTTTAATTTGAGCGTTATAATGTGTCTAAAGTCACGATAGTTACTATTTATTCTTCAGATCTCAATTTTTTTTTAAAATATAGACATTCAAAAATATTAAATGACCCAAAAGAAGAAGATGGAGTAATGATTAGTATTACTACATTATCTCGTTCTTTTTTTATTATTTTTTATTTAATAAAGTAGCAAAAACATTTGATAGAGAAACTTAAAAAATATTGTTTTTTTAATTTCTATATTAACACTCTCTAAAATGTTTTATAAAAATATTTGTTGGTTTTACAATTAGTTAAGTTTTTTTAATTTTTTACATGACCTAACGACCATTAGTGACCAGGACCGATGTTTTTTAAACGACAGAAATAGCTGCAGTTAGTACAGTTATAATAACACTCTACTATGGTTTTATATAAAATAAAAAAAATTCTGATTTCTGCAATTTTAAGATTCCTAAATTTCTCAGGTTTTTAATTTTTAATTTTAAGAATCTAATAAGACTTCTGAAATGGATTAAGTAAAATATCCCTTTTTGCGAGTTTTTAAGTTGATAAAACTACTTTAAAAAAATTTAATCAAATTTCGTTTTATAAAATTCCAATTTAAGGGTTGGTTTTATTAATGTAATGTCGTTCAACAATGACGTATTTTTCTCCGACTTTTGGAAAACTTTTAATTAGGAAACTCAATCTAAAATACTTTAAGAGGGCGAATTCGGCAAGCCATCGAAAAGAGGGCGCGAACAAAAAACTCCCTCCTTTAATTAAACCCCTTCGAACCCCCTCTCAGAAAAAAAAAATTGATAATCATTTCAAAACCGGACCATTAAGTCGACGCAAGGTAAAGAAATTAGCGAAATGACGTCGTGGAGGCGGCATGAAGGGCGGCGGTGTAAGACGAAAACGAATAGATAAAAACTGTTCTCGACATTAAACTTTTACGACGGCAGAAGAAAACAAAAGAAAAGTGACACTTGGACAAAAGGTAGTTAAGGCTGTGTTTTGTTTGGGATAAAACAAAAGACGGACGGCAAAGAAATAAATGAATGCCGGGATAAGGAGCGCGTTAAAAAGATATCACAAAAACACTATTTACATTCCCTCTTTTGTCTTTGCAAATAAAGTCAGAAGTGGGAGAGAAGGAACAGGAGGAGGTGGGAGGTATATCGAAAAAATTCGCGTTTTGCCAGCTGAATTAATTGGAATAATTGGTAAGTCATCTCATTACGGACATGAAAAATATTTTATTTCACTTCAATCAGGACTCAACTCTGTGAGATAGAAAATGATGGAATGACTGATTAGGGTTGTGTCGACGTTTTATTTCCACTCGAAGAATCAGAAATAATGAATAAAGAAATGTAGCAACGAATCAAATGCGAAAAATATATGCAAGAATTTTTAATAATTCGAATTTGAATTTTAAAATAAATTATTAATTTTTAAGAGAAGAATCTTTGAATTTCAATATGTAATAAATAAAAATTAATTAAAATTGAACGTTGAAAGGAGAGATAATACAAATTTAATTTAAAAAATGTATCAATAACGAGCGCACAAAAAAATTCTTAATTTAGTTAAGCCATAAAACCTTGTTAAGCGTAACTTTAGACACATTATAACCTTCAATTTAAAGCTGTATTAGCTCAATTAATTGTAAAACCAACAAATATTTTTATAAGAAGTTTTAGAGAGTGTAAGAATTGAAATTTAAAAAACGATATCTCTTAAGTTCCTCAATTAAATGTTTTCGCTACTCCTTTTTTCAAAGTTTTAGTCTTCCAAATGTAGTTATTCAGTATAAAAATAGAACAAAATAACAGAGTAATACTAGTCATTACATCTCTTTTATCATTTGAGTTTTTTTAATATTTTAGAGGAGAAATAATTAAAATAAGAAAGATAAATAGTAACTAGTGTAACTTTAGACACATTATAACCTTCAAATTAAAGCTACATTAGCTTGACTAATTGTAAAACCAACAAATATTTTTATAAATAATTCTAGAGAGTGTAAAAATAAAAATTAAGAAAACGACATTTCTTAAGTTTCTCTATCAAATGTTTTTGCTACTTTATTTTTTAAAGTATTGTAAATAATGTAGTAATACTAATCATTACTTTATATTCTTTTTTTAACATTTAAAAAAAATATATTTCTTAAAATTAAGAAACGTAAATCTTAGAAATTAAAGAATGTTAAAAGTTCAGTAAGAAAGAAATTTTAGGAGGTCAGAAAACTAAAGAATCTAAGATATTACTAAAATAGAATTTTAGAAAATATAGATTATCAGAAATCTTAAATTATCAGAAACCTTAATTTTCTTTATCTTAATATATATCTTAATTTGTTTATCTATGTAACAGCCTGTTCATTTGCTCACTTAGAGAGATCTCCGCGTGGCGCTGCTAACATCGGCTTTCCTTCAAATCTCACAAAAGTCAAAATTGAAAACTGTCAAAACTAAAAATTGTGTCAGCTTTTACTTAAGTGTTTGTGTTGATCGTTTTGACTATTTGTTTGTAGTTTTAGGTTGTTTACTGTTTTAAATTGAGTTTTTCTTGTTTGTTTTAGTGTTTCTGTTGGTCGCTTTGTGAAAATTTTTTGACACAATTTTCAGTTTTGACAGATTTGAATATTGATTTTGACAGATTTTAGATATTGAAGGTTGAAGGAAAGCCGATGTTAGCAGCGCCACGCGGAGATCTCTCTAAGTGAGCAAATGAACAGGCTGTTATAAACGTCAATTTCAAAAAATGTCATTCAGACGGTTGTGAGCTTACCATTCAAAAATTTTGAAAATTTAAAAATGTTATGACGCTGGGGAATATAAGACCTTAATAGCGTAGAATCTCAGATTTTTAGTTTTAGAAATTTTGGAGAGACGAGATAACTGAAAAATGTAAAATATTATCGAAAAATTTGAAACATCAGAAATTAGTTTCAAAGATCTTAGATTTTTTAAATTATGAATTTATTTATTTATTATGGCAAGTGTCTTAGACAAGCAGAAATTCTGGAAAGTCAGAAAATTGAGAAATCTTAGACATTATCTACTAAACTAAGGCTTAAAAATATTATAAATATTGAAATAATTATAACAATATATTTAAAAATATATATTGCTGAAAATTAAAAAACATAAATTTTAGAAATTAAAAAAATCTTAATCTTATACGTTCAGTGAGAAAAAAATTTGGGAGAGTCAGAAAACTAAAGAGTCTAAGATATTACTGAAATAGGATTTTAGAAAATATAGATGATCAAACATCTTAAATTATTAGAAAGCTTTGATCCTCAAAATTAATAATCAGAAATGTGAGAAATTAAAAACAGAAATTTAAGCTACTTTATAAATTAAAAAATCAAAAATTTTGTTATATTAAAATTTTTTAATTGTTTAGAAACTCAGAAATATAAGACAGTAGTTAGATCAAGTTTAAGAAACTTGAAACTAGGATGTCTGAATATTTAAGAAATATTCAGAAAATCCTCAAAAGTTAAGAAAGTGAAAAATCCTTACAAATTTTAAGAATTTTTAAAATTTGGGAATGGTGTGAATCAGCAAAATATGAAAGCTGTAGGTTAGAATCTTAGATTTTTTGTCTTAGAAATTTAGAAAAAACGAAATACTGAAGAATCCAAAATATAACTAACATAGAATTTTAAGAATTTTAATTTCAGATGGTATAACTAATTTACTCGTATTTTAAGAGTTTTTTATTCCCAAAATTAAAAAACAAAAGTCTCAGAAATTTATACAAAAATTTTAATATTTCAGTAATTACAGATTCAAATGTTAAAAAAAATTTAATTTAAAAATTTGCATTTGAAAGTAAGGAATTTGAGATTTTACTAGAGTAAAACTAGAGTAACTAGAGTAATATTTCAGATATCTCAAAAAATATCTAGAATACTTAGAAATTTGATAAAGATATTACTTAAATAAAATTGTAGGAAATATAGATTATCAGAAAATTTAAATTATCAGAAACCTTAAAACCTAAAAATTAAAAATTAGAAATGTGAGAAATTAAATACAGAAATTTTTAGTTACTTTATAAATTAAGGAATCAGAAATTTTGTTATATTAATATTTTTAGATTGTTTAGAAACTCAGGAATAGAAGACAGTAGTTAGGTCAAGTTTCTTAAATATACAGAAATTCTAGAAAATAAAGAAATTTTAAGTGTATTAAAAGTTTCTAATCTATTGATACTCAAAATTAAAAGACTAATAAGACTTTAAAAATTGAAAAATCCTAAAATATCAGTGAGCTTAAACATTCAAAAATTTTTAAAATTTGGGAATATAATGACACTGAGAAATATGCGACTTTGATAGCGTAGAATCTCAAATTTTTACTTTTAGAAATTTTGAAAAGTTGAGATAACTCAAAAATTTAAAATATTATCGAAAAATTTGAAACATCAAAAATTAGTTTTAAAAGTCTTAGATTTTTAAAATTAAGAATTTATTTATTTATAATGGCAAGTGTCTTAGACAAGCAGAAATTCTGAAAAGTCAGAAAATTGAGAAATCTTAGACATTATCTACTAAACTAAAGCTTAAAAAAATGAAAAATAATATAAATATTGAAATAATTATAAAAGTACTTGAAAAAATTATTTCTTAAAATTAAGAGATCTTAGAAATTAAAGAATCTTAAAGTTCAGTCAGAAAGAAATTTAGCAAAGTCAGAAAACTGTAGATTCAAAGATATTACTGATAAAGAATTTTAGGAAATAGTAAAATGTAGATTATCAAAAATCTTAAATTATCAGAAACCTTAGATTCTCAAAATTAAAATTGAGAAACGTGAGAAATTAAATACAAAAATTTTTGGTTACTTTTCAAATTAAGAAATCAGATTTTGTTATATTAAAATTGTAGATTGTTTAGAAACTCAGAAATATAAGACAGTAGTTACGCCAAACGTCTTAAATATACAGAAATTCTAGAAAGTTAAGAAAGTGAGAAATCTGAGACATAACTAAAGTAAAACCTCAAGTTTCTTATCTATTAAGACTTAAAATTGAGAAACTAAAGCTTTAAAATTAAAAAATCCTAAAATTTCAGTGAGCTTAAACATTCAAAAATTTTTAAAATTTGAGAATATAATGACACTGGGCAATATGAGAACTTAATAGCATAGAATCTCAAATTTTTAAGTTTAGAATTTTGAAAAGTCGAGAAAACTAAACAATTTAAAATATCAAAAAATTTGAAATATCAGAAATTAGTTTCAGAAGTCTTAAATTCTTAAAATTAATAATCAAATAATCCGAAAACCTCAGTGAGCTTATATATTCAGATTGCCTAGAAATCTGAGGAACTCAGAAAAATAAAGAATCTGAGAGATTGCTGAAATAGAATTTTAGAAAATATAGATTATCAGATATTTTAGAGTTTTACATCTTAAATTTTCGAAATTAAAAATTCAGAAATTTTCAGTTACTTTGTAATTTCAAAAATCGGAAATTTTGATATTTTAAAAATGCTAGATTATCTGGAAAATCAAAAATATAAGATCGAAGGTTAGATCAAGTAACTTGAATATACAGAAATCTGAGAAAGTGAGAAATTTAAAATATCACTACAGTAAAATCTCAAATATTTTGAAAATTTTTTATCTATTAAGACTTTAAATTGAAACACTAAAAATTAAAAAATTGTAAAATTTCAGTGAGCTTACACAATCAGAAATTTTAAAAATTTGGGTCATGTTATAACACTTGAGAATATGTGACCTTGACAGCGTAGAATCTTAAATTTTTACTCTTATAAATTCTGGAAAGTAGAGACAGCTTCAAAATAAAATATTATTGAATTAAAATTTTGAAAAATTTGAATCGTGGAATTTTCTTTTTAAGAGGATTTTATTCGAAAGATTTAATATTGCTGAAATTAGAAATCAATTTTCTCTTCTCAAAATTAAGAATTAAAACTGTGGGAAATTAAATTTAAGAATATTAAAACTTTAATGACTTTATAGATTGAACAATCAGAATTTTTCTATCTTAAAAAATTTTAATTGTGTTTGTAAACTCAGAAATATAAGATACTCAAAAAAACCGAAAAAGTAAGAAATTTGAGACATTACTAAGTTCTAAAAAATTTAGAATATTATTAATTTTACAATAATTGTAGAAATACTTGTTGTAATTCAAAAGTTTTAAATTCTCAAAACTAAAAAGAAAAACTTTATAAATTTTAAAATTTTAAAAGTTCATTAAGCTTACATATTACGAATCTTAGAAATTTAAGAATGTTGAAAAACAGAGAATTATAAGATCTTAAAAAGATAGAATCTCACATTTTTAATTTTTTAAATTTGAGAAAGTTAAGAAACTAGAAAAGATGAGATCTCAGTAGAGTAGAATCTTAGTTTGTAACTTTTAAAATTTGAGAAAATCAAATAACTAAAGAATCTGAGATAATTGAATTATCAGAAATTTTAGATTCTCAAAATTTCAATGACTATATAGATTCAGAAATCAGAAATTTTGTTATTTTAAAGATTTTGTATTGACTGGAAACTCAAGACATATAAGACCGTAATAGAATATTATTAAGCTATTATTATTAACGGGCTATCCAATTCGAGCTTGATAAAGTAAACTTAAAAAAAAAAACACAAAATATTCGGAATGTAATGTAATTTTTATTTCATTTTAAAGATTGATCCTTGCCATTTTTAGTAAACAAGATATCATTCAAATGTCCTCCATGGGACTTCTTACAGGTCTTGATCCTATTAAGGTAATTTTCAATGACTTTCCGGCACATTTCGGGCGGTATCTCGGCCATTACATCACGAATATTAGTTTTCAATTCGTCAAGATTTTGAGGATTGTTTGCGTAAACACGATCTTTCGCGTAGCTCCACAAAGAGAAATCTAAAGGCGTCAAATCGCAGGATCTTGGAGGCCAATTGACATAAGCCAATCGCAAAATTACAAGTTCAAGAAATTTCTCTTGCAAAAGAGCTCGATTTGCTTGTGTTACGTGACTGGTTGCTCCATCATGCTGGAACAACATATCGTCAAGATCATAATATAAAATCCAGATGCAAAATGCGCCATAATGAGCCATAAGATGGGCCTAAAAGTGAGCTCGACGAGGAATTGACAAATTTGGATCTTCTTCCACACTTTCAGCTACAGAAGCGATATTTTCAGCATTGCGAATGTTTCAATGATGCACAGGTCTTACAATATCAGTAACAGATCCAGTTTTTTCAAATTTATTTACTGTATTCAATATGGTTTGCTTTGTAGGACGATTATGACGACTATAATCTGCTCGTAAAGCGCGAAATGTAGATACGGCAGAATCACTATTTTTATAATAAGATTTAATAATTTTAACGCGTTGGTCGATTGTTAAATGCTTCATATTCTTAAATGGCAGAATGTCAACTAAATAAATGACAGCGTACTTGACGTTTGTCTTTGACAGATGTCGGTATACAGATTTATAATTTATCAACCTCGAAATGGATAGCCCTGTATTATTATCTATTATGTTAAGCATCTTAAATATATAGAAACCTTAGAAAATTGAGAAAGTGAGGAATCTAAGATATTTCTAGAGTAAAATTTTAGATATCTTAAAAGTTTCAAAGAAATTAGAATATCAAAATTATTACAACAGTTACAGAAATATTTGTTGTAATCCAGAAATGTTAAATTCTCAAAATTAAGAAACAAAATCTTAGAAATTAAATAATCTCAAAAGTTCGGTAAGCTTATATAAATTTAGAAATTTTATAAAACTGAAAATTATAAAATCTTCATAAGACAGAATCTCACATTTTTAATCTCAGAAATTTGAGAAAGTCGAGAAAATGAGGAATCTTAGATATTTTGCATATCTAAGTAGAAATCTTGAAGCTTTTTGCAAATCTGACTTTGAGACAACTTCCGGTAGTCTCAGAGTTGAGTTTTCGATAAAATATATACAATATTTAAAAAAATATATATAAGGGATGATTAATAAAAAATAGTATTAAGTAAAGACTATATTATTTGTAGCCAAAAACCAGTTGAAAAAACTGGTTTTACTAAAAACCCCAACCCCAATTACCGCAAACCACCAACTGCGGTCATTACGCGTCATTTCCTAAAGCCACCCGCAGTTCTCTCAACAATACTCAGCACGTGTATAAATTTCACTAAAAGAAAAAAACAAAAGCAATCGCATTGACCCTTATTTAGCCGCCAAACTGGGACTCTCGGAATAACAAATTATTTTAATGTCTGGATACAAATTGCACTCAGCATTGCATTATTCCTCCTGAATAGCGATCCATTAGTCTTAGAATAAGAAACCGGGATGGATAGGGAGAGGAGGAGGAGACAGGAGAGTAAAAAAAAAGCACCGGGCCTGACTTAAAACGAGGGCGAATAAATGAAAATGGCTAATTTACATTCCCTTGTCCTTTCTTTTCGGAAAGGTGGGGAGATAAAGTGTACTAGTCTGATTTTAAAATTTTTTTACGAGGGTTTTGTGAAATTAAAACGCTAATCGAAAAATCAGCCGCAGCAAAAAATTAATGAGATCCTTGTTTTTATTGATTTTCCAGGGGAAATCGAGAGAGAATATTAAAAAGCTTTTCTTATTTTCTGTACAGCACGTTTAAAAAGTTTTCAAGTTGTTCCGAGATTAATTTCTCCACTCCGCCTGAAATTTCCTCTTCGATTTATTTCTTTGGAATTGAAATAAATTACCGGCTATATCCTAAGCTCCAAGCGGTTCTTATCCAAATTCTTTTTTTTTCGAGACAAAAAAATTAACAATTCGAGTTAAAAATTAGTTATTTATAGCTGAAAGTAATTTTCATTTAACTTTCAAACAATTATTGTAAAAGTTTCTTTCACGCCTTGAAGTTTTCTCTTTTCATGTAACCTGGAATTCGATGCACTTTTTCAGGAAATTTTCTATTTGAAAAATTGATCAAAGGTATTCAACTTTCTCAATCGATTTTCACAAATGTCTAAGAAAAATTTTTTAACTCTATGGCAATTTGTCTATACGACAAGCTGAAAGACACTAAGAGAGACCCGATCTGATTTACGATAAAACCGGTACGAGTCAAAATAAGAAATAAAACAGTACTGAGAATAAAGAATCTGATTAATTTGACATGATAAATCATGTACAAGCAAGATAAATAAAAAACAAAAAGAAAAACAGTCTAAACTTGTTTAAAATCAGTCTGCATTTACAAAAACATTATTTTAAAATAGAGTTGGTTGTCTTGTTGCAAACTAAATACAAAATTGTTTGTAATAATGTCTTTCTACCTTTCATAACTTTGCTGGAAGTTACAAATTTATATTTCTGGTTACAAGGATAATTTTTATTAGTCTAGGGTTATCAGAATTTTAAAAATCTATGCAGTTCTTGTAATATTTGCAAAAAATATAAAAATCCAAAAATGTTAAAAAAAATTTTTTTAACATAATAAAAGTATTTTATAAAATTCCGAATCAACACGAAACATTTTGTAGTTTTTTTTTCTATCAAAATCAAAAAGTATTTTTTTTATAAAAATAGAAATCATAAGCCACAATTTATAGAAAGGAAACCTGTAATGGGCATTTTATTAAAATTTCTTTTTGTAAAATAGAATTATTTTAGACATTAGTTGTTACAATAAAAGGTATTTAGTATAAAAAAGATGTTATGAAACTAAAATTTGCAGACAAAATTTTATTAAAACTGAAAGTCATAAACAACAATTTATAAAAAAAAAATGAAAAAAAGCATTTTAATATACTAGAAATTATAAACTACATTCTATAAAAATTGGTTGTCTCAAGAGGCATTTTATAAAAATACGTATCAACAGATGACATTTTATTTATTGCTTTTTTTATCAAAACTAGAAAAATGAAATCTGCAATAAGCATTTTATAACAATTGCTCTAAAAAATAATCTTTTGTAAAAAAAAAAAAATAGAAAATGTAAACCGCATTTTATAAATTTGTCTGTCACAAGAGGCATTTTATAATAATCGAAATTAATAGAACACATTTTATTTATGGCTTTGTTAATGTTAAAACCAGAAGCCATAGACGCAATGTTTTAAAGAAAATAGAAGTTAGTCTCTCAAAAGACAATTTGTTAAAACTGAAAATGCAAAAGGCATTTTATAAATATTATCAAAATTTAGCTTTTTGTAAAAAATAGACTATATTTTGTAAAAAGTTGGTTGTCACAAGCAGTATTTATAAAAATTAGAATCAACAGGATGTTATCTTTGCTTATAGCTTTTTTGCGCGATTGGTTGTCTTTATCAGTTTACTATGCCTGTTTCCACGACGGTAGGTTGCTGTTACTGGTTGCTACGTGTAACGAAACGGTAAGTAATTCACTTACCGTTCAGTGAACGGTAAGCAATTAAATCTAAAAAAACAATTTTGCGCTTTATTTATTAAAATTAAATGTACAATTATTATAATTAATAGTAGTAATACCACTCGCATTTGAGTTTCTAGTGTTAATAGACAATAGTGTTCCGACGTAGAAGTCTCAGGTTGTTGTAATAATCCACCAACATCGCTGTGTAAAATTTTATGAGCAAATTCAATTTTGTTTTGGAGGGAATCTTCCACGTAACTCTCGGCCACCGTTGATGAAAGCCACCCACCATGTCTTTTTAGTTCCAACACATCAACTCCGTTATTCGCTAAAAGTGTAGCCGATGTGCGTCGAAACGAGTGTCCAGTAAAACCTTCAGGGGCTTGCAACTTTAAATACTTTGCAATTTTTGACGGCCAGCCTCCAATTGTGTCTTTACCTGTGACTTGCCTAGTGCATTTGCCATTTCGATAGTTCAGAAATAAATGATCTGACGTTGGGTTGCTTGGTCGAATTCTTATGTATTTTCGAAGTATTTCCAAATAATGAACTGCTTCATTTTCTTTATTAATAACTGTGAACGTTCGCTGAATATTCGTTTTTGTATTTGGAATATTTACTATAAACATTTCTTCATGTTCTTCTATGTCACTCATTTTAATATTGTACAATTCCTCTCGTCTACAAACGCCCGATACTCCCAATATCATTGCTACCTGCAAATATATTGTTTCCTTAGAACTCAGATGTACCACCTCATCATCTACAACATACCTTTTGAATTAATAATTGTTCGCCTGGTGCTTTATTCAAGAATTTTTTCATGTCTTCTTTGGTAAAAATTTTAGCCTTCTTAGGTCGATATCCAATATTTTTTCTCTTAAGATAAGCAATTAATGTAGCAAACTTAGAAATAGCGATAGCATCATGAAGAAAAATTGTACTCTTCAGCATAGAATACTCCGCCCATAAACTGCCTGGGGCCTTCAAGTGTCCACTTCTCACCACAAAATACGCTAACAAGCTCTTTTCATTTACAGAAATCTTCTTTGCTTCACGCCATTCCTTAAACAACTTGTATGTCTGTTCATATCAGGCTTTAGATTTTTCTGGAATTATTGCCGAACATCCTTCTTGCCAAGCGTCTTCTAAATCATCCGGTAGATCAACACTATCGCTCATATTTGCTTCGAAAACGGAACCACAAAACAGAACTATGTAGGAATGATTGTATCAAAAAGACAATTTTACTTGTTTGGAACAAAACCATAGCAACCATGGAACAGCCACCCAAAGTTTTCAGTTTCAATCTTCCCGATTATCACAAATGTATTGATATAAATTATTATTATTATTATTCTAGAAACTCCAATCGCGCAAAAAACGTTATAAGCATGTCGAACGTTAAGGATTACTATTCTCAGACAATAATTGGAGTCGTCGCTTCGCTCCTCCTCCAAACAATTGTCTTCGAACGGTAAGCATTCCTTACCGTTCTCCATACTTAATATACTATTTTAGTTAAAACCAGAAACGATAAAAAGCTAGAACTGCTAGTGTTTTAGAAATTATAACCCATATTTTGTACAACTGCCTTTATAAAAGAAGCACTTTATAAGATTTAGAATCAACAGAATATCTTTGCTTATAACTTTTTTATTTTCAAAATTAGAAGCCATAAACAAAAATTTATAAAATTTAAAAGCTATAGGCGAAAATTTATAAAAATAGAAACTGCAAAAGGCATTTTAAGATACAGTAGTGGCCAAAAAGTTAGCAACTATCATTATTTTATAAATAAAATATTCTATAACGTAACAAGGCAAAATACTAGGTTAGGGAGCTAGAGACTGCGTAATAAGCAGTAAGTTTATGTATTATTTCAAGCTATATATTTCATCCCTTAAACTAAATTGAGAAATTTGGGTACATATGATGGACAAAATGATAGCAACAAATTTAAAACAGCGTAGATTTTCTTTCATTTATTAAAACAGAAGCTACTACATTAATATTTGTTCCAATAACCTTTTGCCCTAATAACATCTGCACACCGTTTCGGCATAGACTCAATAAGTTTGTTAATTTGAGCTTTATCCATATTATTCCATGCAGTTTGCAATACGGTGAACAGAGCGTCTAATTTGTCAAGTTTGGGTCCTTGATAACTTCGTCCAGTTGATCCCAAAGGTTTTCGATTGGGTTAAGATCAGGCGACTGCAAGGGCCACTTCATAATATCAATTTTTTCCTCTTTAAACCAATTAGCAACAAGCTTGGATGAGTGTTTTGGGTCTTTACCTTGCTGAAATTGGCAAAGAATAGGCATGACGTCGTCAAGATAGGGTACTAAGTTGTTCCGTAATATATCTCTGTACATAAGCCTGTCCGTATATTCTGCAGATGGGACCTATACCGTATAAAGAAGAGCATTCCCAAACTATCACAGAACCGCCATGTTTAACTGTAGGTACCACATACTTTTGTCCAGTCTTTTACCTCGAGGGCATCTTACATATTGGGCCCCATCACTTCGATAAAGATTGAATTTAGACTCATCGCTAAATACAATTTTTTTCCAATCATTCACCGTCCACTGTAAATGCTCTTGAGCAAACTGAAGTCGCGCTTTTATATTTCGCTTATAAAGTAGCGGTTTTTTAGCAAGACGGCTGCCAAATAAACCAGCCTCCACTAATTTTCTCCTAATTGTTTGTGCACTCACATGTGCATCTTCAGACTCTGCTAATTATCTACAAATCTGAAAAGATGATAAAAATGGTTGCTGCCTAGAGAGGTTTTGTATTTGTCGCTCTATTTTAATATATTAAAAATAGTAAACTACATTTTATAAAAATTGGCTGTCTTAAGAGCTATTTTATAAAGATTGGTATAATTTTTTTTTCATTGATTGGTTGCGACGTAGATATTTATAAATTAGTGAGCTTCTCTAAGAAACATATCTTGGTAGGCCTCAAGTACTCCAGTCCGGCACTGTTTAATGTTAAAAAAAAATCAAGAGTTTTTAAATAACTCTACAAAACTTTTTTTATATTATAATAAGTGTATTAATACAATTAGCCAATTATTATTAGTTTTTAAAAAGTATTGTTTTATTTTTGTTTTGGCTCGTGCCATTAAAAACTGGATTTAAACAAAATTGGCATTAGCTGTTTTAATTTGTTTAAAATTAAATCATATTTTTTTTTTAGATTCTTTGTATCTATTTTTTACTATCTGTCTTATTTTTAATTAGTAAAATCTTTTTCAAATTTTTTTTATTGGTAAATTATTGATCTACAAAATTTAATAATTACTTTTCTGCTTCAAGACACTTCAAAAATATTTTTCATCCCTTTCCTAATAAAGAAACTTTAATCAGCCGTGATTTTTGCGTGTCTCAGATACTTCAAAAGCACCCTTGCTAGTTTGCACCCCTGCACTTGTTTCAATCCTCTTGGGGTGTTTGTTCTTAAATCGAAATTAAACGTAAACGTTTCTCCTAATTCCAATCAACAACAAACAATTTTTTCCAACCACAAATTAGTCAATAACCCACATTTAACAATAATAATAATATTTTTTTTTACTGAGATATTATCGATGGCCGAAAAATCGAAGTGCGTATATCCGATCTCGATGCAATTTCATTCACCCTTCTTTTAACTCAATTTTTATCCCCTCGATAGCGGCCCCTCCTTCACTCGGATGGAAATTTTTTCCCTTCATTCTTTTTATTCTCCACCCTCTTGCGCCGTGATGCTGACTTTTTCTTATTACGGACGGACGCGAGACGTGCGGGAGGAGGGGGACTGTCAGAATCAGCGCTTGAAAAATGAGGGATATTTAAGAATACGGAGGAGGAAATTAAACTGTGATTTTTCAGATGGTATTTCAGGGGCAACAGAGGGTGAATTTGCATCCACAGAGATGGAACCGCTCAACAATACGAAATGCGCGAAATGGGATTTTTTGATTATTAAGATGATGAAGGGTCTCAACGAGGGTGAGAAACAAAAATAAATAATCAATAAATCGGAAAAAAAAATTTAAAACTTACGTACAAGAAAATGTTTTTTTTAAGAGAGACACCAGTAATTGTTGGAGATCGACTAATCACAAATAACTAATTAAAATTTCCAACACTTACTGGCTTTTTCAAGTAAAAAAAAAAACACCAAAAAAACTAATCAAGATATAATTAAATTAAAATATTTATTGTGTCTAATTTTTTGTTTTTTTTATTTGTATTGATAACATTGCGTTTATTTGTTGTTTATATAACATTAACAACTGTAATTGACGTTTTCTCTATTTTTTTTAATTTTTATAATTCGTATTTACTTGTTCGTATCATTGTTTGTTCAATGTTAGTTAGATTACTTGAATTAACTAAAAACCTAATGTTTATTTAAATTAATGGTGTTATTACTATTATTACATTTAAGGTTAAAGTTTTTTATGTTTTTCCCTAGTTGTTATTTAAGAAAAATAAAAATAGCAGTACTGAAATATATATTTTTATACGTAAAGAGGTCGTTTAGGTTGGGACACTAAAAACAAGATTTTACGCACTGCTGTTTTTTTTTTAATTCTAACAGAGTATTTTAATCAAATTTTAACTTATTTAAAAATACACAGACAGGTAGTTTTTATAAAATAATGTTTAAAAACTTATTTTTTAAAAATGCGTTTTTTTATTAGAATTTTTATAAAATGCCCGTTGCAGTTTTCTTGTCATTTACGGCTTTTAGTTTTGATAAAGTTTCGAGTTAACTTCAATTTTTGTAAAATGCCTTTTGTACAGCTAATTTTTATAATATTTTACAAAAAGGCAATTTTTGGTTTGCTTTTTTTTATACTTTACTGTCTGCAGCTCTTAGTTTTAATAAAATGTCAGCTGCGTCTGTTGGTTTTAATAAAAACATATATAATGCTTTTTGCTTATTTAAATTTATATAAAATGCCAACTATTTGTGACAAATATTTTTATAATTTTTTGTATATTTTTTGAAAAAACGATTTTTTGTTGCAAAATTTAAAATGTTTTTTGCAGTTTCTATTTTTATAAAATGTCGCCTACACTTTTTAGTTTTAATTAAAAAAGCTATAAAATGCCTTTAGTTAATTCCGATTTTTATAAAATGTCGTCTACAATTTCAAGTTTTTATAAAATGTTTCTTACGCCTTTTAGTTTTAATTAAAAAAAGCTAAATAATGCCTTTTGTTAATTTCAATTTTTATAAAATGTCGCCTGTAATTTCAAGTGTTTATAAAATGTCTTCTACGCTTTTTAGTTTTAATTTAAAAAAGATTTAAACTGCCGTTAATCACTTTAATTTTTATAAAATGTCGCTTACGTCTTTTAGTTTTAATTAAAAAAGCTATAAAATGCCTTTAGTTAATTCCGATTTTTATAAAATGTCGTCTACAATTTCAAGTTTTTATAAAATGCCTTCTACGCTTTTAAGTTTTAATTTAAAATAGGCTATAAATTGCCTTTGAGTTATTCTGATTTTTATAAAATGTCCCTTGCAACTTCAAGTGTTTATAAAATGTTTTCTATGCTTTTTAATTATAATTAAAAAAGCTATAAAATGCCTTTAGTTAATTCAATTTTTTTAAATTTTGCTTGCAACTTTAAGTTTTTATAAAATGTCTCCTACGCATTTTAGTTTTAATTAAAAAAAGCTAAATAACGCCTTTTGTTAATTTCAATTTTTATAAAATGTCGTCTGTAATTTCAAGTGTTTATAAAATGTCTTCTACGCTTTTCAATTATAATATAAAAAACTATAGAATGCTTTTAGTTAATCCGATTTTTATAAAATGTTGCCTGCAATTTCAAGTTTTTATAAAATGCCTTCTACGTTTTGTAGTTTTAATTTAAAAAAGCTCTGAACTGCCGTTAATCTCTTTAATTTTTATAAAATGTCGCTTACGTCTTTTAGTTTTAATTTAAAAAAGCTATAAAATGCCTTTAGTTAATCCAATTTTTATAAAATCTTGCTTGCAACTTCAAGTTTTTATAAAATGCCTTCTACGCTTTTAAGTTTTAATTTAAAATAGGCTATAAATTTTCTATGATTTATTCTGATTTTTATAAAATGTCGCCTGCAACTTCAAGTTTTTATAAAATATCACCTACGTCTTTTGAAAAAAAGCAATAAAATGCTTAATGTTAATTTCGATTTTTATAAAATGCCTTTTGCGACAGCAATTTTTTCTAATTTTATAGTACATTTCTTAACAAAAAATCGATTTTTAATCTTTATAAAATGATTATTGCAGTTTTTTTTAAATTATCACCTCTTCTAATGCTTCTAATTTTTTAAAATGTTACCTACAGTTTCTGATTTTAATTAAAAAAATTATAAAATTATGTTTTTATAAAATGTTACCTACATTTTCTGGTTCTGATAAATAATGATATAGAATGTATTCTGTTAATTCTGATTTTATTAAATGCCCTTTAAGTTTCTACTTTTATAAATTCTAATCTGCAAATTTTCAGCTTTATTTAAATGCTATTTACGACTTCAGGTTTTGATAAGAAAAGACACGAAATGCTTTCTGTTAAATCTGATGTTTAGAAAATGCTTCTTACAAATTCTATGTTTATAGATTATAGCCTGCAGCATTTAGTTTTTATGAAATGTTACCTACGTTTTCTAGTTTTGAAAACAAAAGATATAAAATGCTTGTTTTTAATTCCGATATTTATAAAATGCCTTTTATTGATTTTCTTTGTATAAATTATAGCCTGCGACTTTTAGTTTTTATAAAATGCTACCAACGTTTTCCAGTTTTGATAAAAAAAGATATAAAATGTCTGTTGTTAATTCCAATGTTTATAAAATGCCTTTTATAAATTCAATTTTCATAAATTATAGTTTGCCTCTTTAAGTTTTTATAAAATGTTATCTGCGTTCTTTAGTTTTGACAAAAAAAATGTAGAATGCTTGGTGTTAATTCTGATTTCTTATTTTTTTTAGATTTTATAAAAATGTATCTACGTTTTCTTTTGACAAGAAAAACTACAAAATGCCTGTTGTTCATTCTGATGTTTATAAAATGCCTCTTACTGATTTTATTTTTATATATTATAGCCTGCGTCTTTCAGCTTTTGTAAAATGTCACCTATTGCTTCTAGTTTTGATAAAAAAGGCTATAAAGGCAGCCAATTTTTGTAAAATAAGTGTACAATTTCTAATAAACTCGGATTTTCAGAATAAAAGCAACTTTTAAAAAAATGCTTTATGCAGTTTTTATGAATGTCCTAGAAAAAAAATCCTTTTTTTGTGACTCTTAAAATAAAAAATATTTTAAATAAATAGTTTTTTTATTATTTCTATTTGAATATTATGTAATATTCTTAAGAAAGTGTCTAATATTGAGCTGCTTGATTTAATTCAGAGATATTTTATTAAAACAATGTAAAAAATTAAGGCACTTTATAAATAAAAAGTTTATAATTGTTGATTTTATAACAAAATTTATTTGACTTTCACAATCTGTCAGCGTTTGATGAATTGACCACCTAAAAATGTACAAAAAAATGTTATTTTGCAATTAGAATAATTTAAAATTTAAAAAACTTAGATTTTATAAGCGTGTCTTAATTTTTACTTTTTAAGCTTCTGAATCTTTGTACTTTTTCGGCCTCATTTAAAACAATCCTTTCCGTAACAAAATATTCAAAGCCTCAAACTCAGTTTCAAACCATTTAACCTAAAATACTCGATCTTTAACTATTTCCAACCCAATTTCTCTCAAAACAAACTAAGTTTTTAAGTAAAACCATACTTACTTTCTTAAAATAAAGCAGTAAAGCAAAGAAAAAAATCCTTTTCTCCGTTCCTTCCTTTTAAGAAAATATAATTTATCTTTAAGTTTGTAAATTGCGGACGATATCACTCTTGTATTTAAAAGATCACCCGATTAGTCTTCCCGCCATGAAAAAACAAAGACAAACAATATAATCAAAATGTGGTTAAAAAGAGAACGAGATAAATTTCGTAGAAGAAGATTTTTAATGAATCGGGTGTATTCAAGGAGAAACAATTTTGAAAAACGACTTTCTTTGTGTTTGTACCATTAAGGACTAATTGCCAACGTTTTAATTTTAAAGTGTTGCCCTCCCTGATCCAAGTTTTGACAATCTCTGGTAATTTATTACCGGAATTTTGTCTCGTTTGTAAAAAAAATTTTTTTTCATCTCTCGCAATGGCCAATAATAAAGATCTAAGATGGCTGCCAGTAAGGGAAAGCAATCAACTCTTTCCGATGTAAATTCGCCCCTTTTTAACTCCCTCAAACACCCCCATTTATGCCCCTCTTTTATTCTTTCACCCTACTTTTGGGGTCGCGGACAACGAGTGCGTAAAGGATGGTCTAAATACGAATTGGACGGGATAAATAGAGACGGAAAATGTCCGATTGTGAAGACGAAGGAATTTTCAGTTTTTCAGTATTGATTCGAAGGAAAAGCACGATTTTTAACACTGACCGGAACGCGTGAATACACGACGAAAACCAGACACGGAATGACGAAGGGTCAGTAAAACGTAGGTCAGTTATGGAGGGTAGGACTGGTCAGGCAGGTATGCTAATTCGGAAAGGGTTGAAAAGAAGGGGTTGCAAAAAAAGTTATACATTTTTTTAAATTTCAGCACTTAACTGAATTTCTAATTTTTATAAATAATTTCCGGTACAATCAAAAATAACAAAAAAAAAATGAAAATAGTTTCTTCAGAAGTCTTGCTACCAAAATCCACTAAGACAGTTAAATACCCACAACTCTTGTACCGTCTAAAAGAGAATAATATTCTCTACAATTTTGTAAAAACATTTTTTTATTTGTTGTGTTACCAAGTCTTACAGATATTTTATTTAAAGAATCCAATTTTCTTAACAGTCCTACTATTATAAATTTATTAGCTTTTAAATAATTGTAATAATAAAATTAACGCGACGTGGATCTTCATACGTCAAGAGGAAAAGACATCAATTTTGCAACGTATTGCATTCAAGATTTTTTCTTGGGTTTTGTGTTTAAGTTCTGTGATAAAGGAACACAAAAAGGAGCGATTCTGAATTTGATTCCGATATTGAAAATGTTGCGAAAGCTGCACTAGTCACGCTAGTGCCAAAAAATTTAAGAAAATTTACAAAAAACACACAGAAAATTTGGTAGTTGGTGTGAGAAAAAAAATGTAACAAGTATTGAAAAAGGTACTTTTGGTCTATTTTTCAAAATTATCTTTGATGTATAAGCCGTCTACTTCATGGACTAACTATTCAATGCTAAGAACCATGATATATCTTAACAAGAATGTAGATACTAAATAATTTACAAACTTGATTGCATTTCTAAAAAGAAATGCCAGTGGGTACAATGCCAAAAAATCTAAAATATTCACCAAACAAGAGATAGATCGTTTCATGAAAACAGCTGATGACAAAGACTATTTATTGGCAAAAGTTGTGCTAATTACTGGGATTTTTGGCGCGTTACGCAGAGAAGAAATTACGTTTTTAAACATGGAAGATATAGAAGATTGTACAAGTTTTATTAAGGTAAAAATAGCAAATACCAAGACAAAAATTTCACGAATGTTTACAATAATTGAAGGATTTGTTGATAGAATTAGTTTTTTCGAAATTTTCCTCAAATACGCACAGCTTCGACCTCCTCATACTGAACATCAGAGATTTTTCTTACCCTATAGAAATCCCAGGTGCTGTACGCTACCTGTTTGTATAAATACTATTAAAGGTATGTCTAAAAAAATTGCAGAATGTCTCGGCCTTCTAAATGCAAAAGAATATACCGGGCACTGCTTTCGCCGTTGTTCAGCAACACTCTTAGCAGATTCAGGAGTAGATATTATATTACTCAAAAGACATGGAGGATGGCGATCGAGTTCTGTTGCGGAAAGTTACATAGAAGACTTTGTTGAAAGCAAAAACGCAATTTCGATAAAAACTATGAAGAAAGAAGAAAGTGTATTAAAGAAAAGAAAAATCTGTGACGAAAATAGCAAATCTGAAGTGGCGTCTACAAGTACCGTTTCCACTTGTATTGAAGTTCAAGAAAGAAATCTGAAATCTTCAAATTTTCAATTTAGTCTCTTAAGTAATTGTACTTTTTATATGTTTATAATAAATAAATAAAATAAAAAATGTGTTTTTTATTTTGAGCTCTAGTGCTTAAAAGTACGTCATTAGCAATCAGAATGACAATCAAAGAGTCAGTGTTATAAAACGCTGTAACAAAAAACTAATTTAATAAATAAAAAAATTATTTAAACAACTAAATATTATTATTTTAAAATAAGTAAATTTAGAGTAATTTATAACAGTTAATTGTAAGACTTTTCTCATATCACGATCTCAAGGTTCCTATTTTGACGTTCTATAGTCCTTTTATTAAAGATTTTTGTAAAATCCGGTACTATTTACCCTAAAGTAGTCTTAAGTTTTAGCATTTGTTTTATAACTTTTACAAAAAACGCATTTAAAACTCTCCAAAATTTTATTCTTATCGCAAATGCTGCATTGTTTTACCACCAATCGGTCAAACAGCAAAAGTTTTTAACAAATAATACAAAAGTACAAAAAAATAAAATAATAAAACAAGTAGAAAGCAAAATAACAGAAAAAAACACAAAAAAACGAACCTCAAATAAGAAATACACTACAAAACAATTTAAAAAAATTTGTCTTGTAGACTCATGGCTTGGTGAGCGATTTTTCTCCATTTTTTTTTATTTAGTGCTTTCTTTTTTCACTGCTTTATTTGCAATTTTTAGAAGTCGTCCTCTACTTTTTTCTTTCACTGTATCTGCATCTTTGTCTATTGGGTTTCTTGTTCTGTTTTAAATTTTTTTTTTGGTAATTTGTTTTCTTTCATTATTGTTACGTGGTCTATCTATCTAATTTTTTGTGATTTAAATACTCCTCTGTGTCTTTAAATAATGTTTATAATTTTTTGTCTGTTCACTTAATCTAAGTTTCTTTTACATTTTTTTCGCCATAATTTTTTCTTACAACCTTTCTTTCTTATATCTATCTGCAGCATAAACTGCTCTTGTTTCCATAGTGCCTATTTTTCACAAGCGGACGTTACCAAAGGTCGTATTATGGTCTTGTAGATATAAAGTTTAGTTGCTCTTGCTACGACTTTTGAACTTTGTATAGTGTAATGCATAAACGCATTTGTTTTCTGTTGCTATTTTTGCTTTTGTTTCTTCTGTATTTGTCAGTTTTTTTGCTATTACATCTTTTAGGTAGACAAATCTATTGATTTTTTCGAATTTGTATCTTTCCTTTTCGTTTACTTCAACTTCTCCATATCTGTCTTCTCTAAATACTTCATCTTTCTATTTATTATAAATTTTGTTGTTTCCTCATTTAATTTTAGTCTCATTTTTTCCGCGTTTATAATCAGCTTACTTGTTACTCTTGATAGTTTTTCTTTGGTTCTTGTTATAAGTGTTACGTCGTTTGCAAATGCAAGGCATTGATGTTGTTGATGGAAATGCAAACCTTATTGTTATAATAATAAAATAAACAGATATTGTTTTGTTTTAATATTTTTTAGGGCAATTATAAACAATATCGAAGAAAAAAAGTCTTCTTGTCCTCATCCATCAAACACTTTAAATTTTTTTAATAGTTTTTGATTAACCCGTATCCTATTTTTATTTACTACTCTCGCTATTTTATTGGAAGTTTCAATGTTTTGGTATAATTGCTTTCTGTTTATACTATTGTAGGCCATCTTAAAGACAATAAAAATTTAGTTTTTGTTAGTGATTTCTCTCTTATAACTGTTGTAATAAAAATATTTGGTCTACTACAGATTTTCCTTTTACCACACTCGTATTCTTCTACTACTTTTTCTATATGTTCTTTCAGTTTATTGTTTAGTACTGTAGCTATTATCTTAGATACAGATTTCAGTAACACTATTCCTCTATAATTTTTGCATTTTGTCTTGTCATTTTTTTATAGATTGGGCATAATATTGCTGTTTTTTATGCTTGCGGCATTTGTTTTTTTATCCATATATTTTTAATTAAATCGTATTTTATTGTTTCTTCTCCGTACTTTATTATTTCTTTATATATGTTGTCTCTTGTTGTTTTTATGTTTTTTTTAATAATATTTTTAACTTTAATTTACCATATGTAGGAAGTTTTGCTTCTCTTTCTTTTTGTCCGTTTCTGTCGTTTTTTTTTTCTTCAACTGTTCTTTTCTTGGTCGACGGTTTGTTTATGCCTTTTTCAAAATATTCAGTTTATTTTTCTGTTACTTGTTCTTCGCTTTCCACTAATTGGCGATATTTATCTCAATAAAATATGATTTTAAGTTGAAATTCTTGTTTAATTCTCTTGCATTCTTAATAATCTTTTTTATGTTTTTATTTTTGTAATTCTTTTTATTATATCTTTTATTATTTTAGCGTTGTGTTTTCGTTTTTTTCTGCAATTTTTTTTGTATTTTGCTCTTTGTTTTTTATATTATATGTCTGGCTGTTCTTCGTATTTTCTTCTAACATCCTTGCCGTGTCTTTCTTCCGTTTTTAAAGTCTACAATCTTTATCGTACTATTCATTTGTCTTCTTTTTATTGATTGTTTATTTAATTAGTCTTTCTATTGCTTCTCATTTCGCTTCTATTGTTCTAGTAGCATTTTATTATTTTTTTATCGCTGTAATATATCTATTTTTGTTGATTTTTTAACTCTGTATAATTCAATAAATTTTATCTAAAGTAGCACTACTGCATCATTTGTTATAATATTAATTAACGTAACAGAAAGTAGAAAGTATGACGTAATTTGCAATTACACATAATTTGAACCATTATATCGATAATTTTTTGTGGTGAATGTTATCTTTGTATTAATTACGTATTTATTATAAAACATTTAAAATTGTTGAAATTTGTAGACATATACAGTGCGTTTAGATAAAAGATTTAGATCAAAAAGAGCAGTAAAATTTTGAATGTAAAAATTTAAAAATCTCACCGGTCGCTCAGGTTTTGCTTTTGCAACATTACCTGTATTAAAAAGACGTTTTTAAATGGTATTTACACATGAGAAACTCAATCAGTGCTTGATGATTACGTAGTATAAGCTCAATAATTACAAAATAATTTCAATTTTGTGTGTATATAATCAATTTTGCTTGTCTCTACGAAATGACGCTTTATAAAAAAATGTTTATTAAATATTTAAATGTAAAATTATATTTTAATAATAGTTAATTTAAGTACGTTAATTTATACAATGACATTGGCATTACTTTATTTTAGAAATGTCAGTTTGTTGTTTATAATGTAGTAACTATAATGCTAATTTTATATTTCACATTTTTTTGAATCTACGTTTACGAATCGTAAACGACTTTTTTTAAAACATTGTAAAATTTTAATTTATACAAGCAAGTTTTGCAATTTTTTAGGTTTGTTTATATTAAACAACATTTTAAATTTTTGTCTTAAAAACAGTTGTATTTATATTCTCTCCTAAAATGTACAACACATTATACGAACTGCTCCTTAAAAAAACTTATGCGACAAGGTAAAGGACGTCGTAAATTAATGCTTACAAATTGTTGGTTGCATAACACACACGTATAGTTTTTAGTCGAGTTCTATTGATTTAACCGTTCAATGAACACCTTTTTTTTATTTTAAAATCTAATTTTATTTATATTAATAACACACTTCTATCGTTTTGAATAATTACGAAAAAATTATTCGATATTATTCGCTAAACCGAACTACCATTTTCTACAACTTACTAATTTCTACTCAAAATTGGATAAACCAATACACTTCTTATAGTAAAAGCCTACTTAAAAATATTTTTAAAGTGCAGGATTTCTATACCGTAATTTAAAAAATCGTAATTATGTATGCAGTTTCTAAAATTAGGAAAATATTGTATTCAGTTTCTAAAATTATAAAAACAAAGTATTTTATTTATTTTAAAATTGATTAAAAAAAATTTCTAAAATTAGTAAAATTACTTCTTCAGACTGAAAATCAGTAAAGCGTTGTTTCAGGCTTCTAGTATTAGAAAAATGTTGCTTGTATACTTAAAAATTATTTAAAAATTAGTAAAAAACATTATTTTCTAGTTTTTAAATTAGTAAAATTACTTCTTTAGAGTACAAAATTAGTAAACTGTTGCCTCCGGTTTCCAATATTAAGCAAATGTTGCTTTTATACTTATTAATTAAAAAAAAAATGTATGAAATATTATTTTTGAGTTTTAAAATTAGTAAAATTACTTTAGCAAACTGTTATATCCGGCTTCCAGTATTAGAAAAATGTTGCTTTTGTACTTTAAAATAATTTAAAAAATTGTAAAAAACATCATTAAGTTTTAATATTAGTAAAATTATCTTTTCAGATTACAATGTTAACAAACTATTGTCTACGACTTGTTAATAAAAAAAAAGCTGTTTTTGTGTTTTAAAATTAGTAAAATTATTTTTTCAGAATATAAAATTGGTAAACCGTTGTCTCTGGCTTTCAGTAATATAAAAATGTTTCTTTTGTACTTAATTGTGTTTTAAAAGTCAGTAAAAAATATTTTTTTAGTCTTAAATTTAGTAAAATTACTTTTTTGGATTACAAAATTAGTAAACTATTGCCTCCGGTTTTCAATATTAAGCAAATGTTGCATTTGTACTTATTAATTAAAAAAAAACGTATGAAATATTATTTTTGAGTTTTAAAATTAGTAAAATTATCTTTCCAGACCACAATGTTAGTAAACTAATGTCAACGACTTTTAGTATTAAAAAGATGTTGTTTTCTTATTTAATTAAGTATTATTTAAAAATTAGTAAAAAATATTGTTTTTGAGTTTTAAAATTAGTGAAATTTTTTCTCCAGACTACAAAATTAGTAAACCATTGTCTACTATTTCTAGTATTAAACAAATCTTGCTCTTGTACTTAATAACTAAAGAAAAACGTAAAAAAATATTATTTTGGTATTTTAAATTAGTAAAATTATTTTTTTATGGGCTGATTTCAAGTTGAGATAATACCGGTAGTATCTTCGTTTCCATGAAAAATTAATAAAATTCGTCGTTGTTATTGGTTGCTGCTGTGGAAACGTATTAAAATTTGCGATACTACCGGTAGTATCTTAACTTGAAATCAGCCCTTAAGACTATAAAATTGGTAAATTGTTGTCTCTGGTTTTCAGTAATATAAAAATGTTTCTTTTGTAGTTGATTATATTTTAAAAGTCAGTGAAAATTATTTTTTTAGCCTTAAATTTAGTAAAATTATCACTTTAAATTTTAAAATTAGTAAACAGTTGCCTCCGGTTTCCAATATTAAGCAAATGTTGCTTTTATACTTATTAATAAAAAAAAATTGTTTGAAGTATTTTTATGCGTTTTAAAATGAGTAAAATTATCTTTCCAGACTACAATATTAGTAAACTAGTCTCTACGACTTTAAGTAATAAAAAAATGTTATTTTTGTATTTAATTATTATTTAAAAATTAGTAAAAAATATTGTATTCAAGTTTTAAAATTAGTAAACTGTTGTCTCCAGCTTCTAGTATTAGAAAAATGATGTCTTTGTATTTAATGATTATTTAAAAATTAGTAAAATATTGTTTCCTACTTTTAGTATCAAAAAAAAAATGCCACTTTTCTATTTACTAATATTAAAAAATTTGTAAAAAATATTGTTTTTAGTTTATAAATTAGTAAATATCATTTTTAACACTCCAATTTGTAAAAAAAATTTTTACGGTTTATAAAATTACTAAATTACAGCTATCGGCCATCAAAAATTACAAAAACTATGTCGCATATGTTTTAAATAAATTATAAATCTCATATTTTTCAAATTACGTCAACAGATATTAAAATTAGTAAAATATTGCGTCCGGTTCCTAAAATCAAAACCAATTTTGGTATTTATTGACCCAAGACTTCGTAAAAATATTTTTAGCTTCTATAATTAGTAAAATGTTATTTCCGACTTTTAATTTTAAATAAAAATGTAATTTTTGTGTTTATTAATTTGACAGATGTTTAAAAAAATTGATGCGGTAAAGAAAAAAACTTGTTTGTGTTATAAAACGCCATCTAGTAGGAAGTAGCGAAATTTGTCTTTCAATTCATACCAAATAAAGAGGGTAACTTTTTGTTTCGTCAATGGTTCTCTTCCTGACTAAAATTACATAAAAAATGAGGGGAGCTTTTTCAAAGGGTTAATTTCCAGGCTAAACAAAAATCTGAATTTTTGAAACAAACCACTAGCAGAGAAAAATATAAAGAGTCAAACAAAAACGGTTTAAAATATTTTTGTAATAATTACTATTAAAATAAAAAAAAAACATAAAAGAGTAGTTTAAAAATAGCAACTCTCACCCTTTATAAATGCTCCCTAGCTACTAGCCAGCCATTAAGAGTGTTCAATTATTAAATCAAAATTTTTGTTTTTATATTTGATCGATTTAGAGTTGCGATTTGAATGTCTTTTTGTATTCTTTTTGTATTTTTTTTGTGAAAAATGTAAGTTTAAGGGTATTGATATAGTCAAGACCCGCCTCTATTTCGTGGTAACCAAGGTAACTGTACTAACCAATGAGATATAAGTAGTCCACATCTTATATCTCGACTTTTCCGTTTGGATGGTTGTATGACTTAAGAGTCTCTTCTGGTAAGGTTGAATTTGGCTTGAGATAGGTTGAGAGAAAGATTTTTAAAAGCTTATGAGCTAGAACCGGGGGTAGAGTCGAGCCATCCCCAGGAGGGGTTAGGGGAATCTAAGGAGTGGTTTTGCAAAGGTATAGCAGAGGGTCGCGACGGAGGGAGGGTTTTAACTAAAGCAGGGAATTTTAAGGGGGAGCCCTTTTCCTTTAGGGTTGTTTCTCTCCGAGATTGAATTTCTAATATGTGTTCTGTTTTTGATTAAATTTATGCGGCGAGTTTTCGCCCAAATTGCCAAAGTTTTCGATTTAATTTTCAAAAAATATTTAGATAAGTGAGTGGATAAAGCCTGGTTTAGGGAGTTTTTCTTTGCCAAACTCTTGGCACATGACAGATTAAATTACTCAACTTTATAATGAAATTAATTTGAAACTTCCTCATCCTTTGCATATAACATTTCATATCCTTCAAGTTATCTACAGTTTAACTATAAGTTCATGAGGCGGAACGCCAATGATCCCAATCTTAACTCGCTCTAATTTTCCTATTTTCATTAACCAACTTCCTAAAAGGAAACTTAAATCTTATTAAATATGCATATTCAAGATACTAAACAAGAATCACAACAAAATTTAAAAAAAAAACAACGAAATTGCAATTTTTTTCTTAGAAAACAATTATTTTATTTTGAAGCAAAAAACTATTTATTCTTTCTCAACAAGAAGGTTTTAAAAAAAATTGTTTTTTATATCAATTTAGCTCTTAATAAAGCGATGATTTGAAACCAATAAAGACAATAGAAAGAAACAAAAATGCATTTATAACAAACACTTTATTTGCTTTTGCTTTTCATATTCTTTTTTCGGTCATTTTGTTTCTCCTACTTTTTAAGATCTTTCAAATCAGTAACAAAAGTTAGTTTTTGAATTTTTTGGAAGCTTTAAATTTTTTAAATCTGATTAAATATTTTTTCTACAAACATTAAACAATCAATTAAATTGTGACATTAATATTTTATTTTTACCACTTTGTCTTCTGTTAATTAAATGTTTGATTATAATCTTGTTTTTTTACTCTCTTTATTAGTATTTACATACCTTTTTAAATTATTTTTTGAATCAAATGGCAATTTTGTCATAAAAATTCACATTTTTAGACGGCTATTATTTTTTTGCTTAATTTTTTAAATAGCAATCATTTCCGTCTTTATTTTTCTTTTTTTTTTTCAAAACAATCAACAGTTATTTTACTAGAAATAACAAATTATTATAACCTGAGATTGAAATGTAATTGAATCAGAGCAAGCCGTGGAAGTGGGTATTAAACATTAGACACATAATTACAGTTACGCTGGCACAGCTTGCTCTGATTCAGTTACATTTCGATCTCACCTTATTTTTGGTAGAAATTTTTAATTTTTTATACACTTTTACTTTTTCTCTTGTTTTCAAAGAACAAATATTATATTTTCAACTGTAAAACGTACTATTTGTACACTTACCCAAACCCAAAGTGGTTTTTGTGACAGGGTTCTAGTGTATTAAATGTAATAATAAGTAAATAAAAGGAAATGTGCCGCTGGGCAATAAAACTATAAACATAAATCTTCTTACTAGTACTAGCCGGACTTCCACTCAAGCAAACGATTTTGATTTACAACAGACTTTGACAACCTTTTAAAAACCATTTTAAATTAGGATATATTTAACTAACTAACTTATTTAAAAAAAAATGAAAAATAAATATGTTTTTCTCATTTTATTTAATTTTTGTTAATTACTTATTGTTGAATATTAAAAATTTTAGATTTTAAATTGTTTTTGATTTTTCTAGTTTTACATTTATAATAATAACTTATTACATTTTTTTTAACTGATAACAACAAATGCAAACCCTTGTTAAATTTTTGTCGACGTTTCGATTTTATTTAAACTAAAGCTTCTTCAGGGCTTTTAGTGCGCAATTTTTAAACAAAAAATTCCGTTTTCAGACTTGTATTTTTAAGCGATTTAAAAATAATTAATAAAAATTGTACTTTTTAAATTGTTTATGTTATTTTAGTTTTACTTTATGATAATAATTATTTTTCTGAGAATTCTGAATCTGTCACCATTTCTGTTTTGTGACAGATATTTATTTTCTATCTAGAACATCGACCAATATATCTTTGTTCAAATACCAGTTAAACCAATTATTTCTTAAATAAAAATTTTGACAAATAGGTACATAATGACCTTGAAGTATATTTAATGAAATATGTACTATGAATTACTGTAAATATCATAATTTACTTGATAATTTGCACAAATTACTGTAAATTACTATGAATTATAATAAATTACACGGTTAATTCCATGATTACTTACTTTTATGATTTTTTTGTTACTTATTTATTGTTAATTATTAGAAATTTTACCTTCTAAATTGATCGTTTTTTCTAGTTTTACTACCAACGTTTCGATTTTGTTCAGGTTAAAGCTTCTTCAGGGCTTTCAATTTACGATTTTTCAAGCAAAATACTCCTTTCTAAGACTTGTTTCTTTGAAACATTATAAAATTGTTTTTCAAAAAAATTCTTTGTTGGCATTCCTGATTACTAAAATGTTTAAAAGGTGTTCTGATCCATAAATCTCTGAAGATTCTGAGTGTGTGTCTATTTTTTTTCTACGATAACTATTTTTTGAGATATCGGCCAATATAACTTACATTTTTCAAAAAATTACTTTAAAGTAAACTTGTTAAGAACGGAGTGTTTCTTGATGATTTTTTTTTAATTATAAGTGTAATAAAACTGCTGTCATTCTCGCATTGCCATGTCTTTAAAACTGTATTTTTTTAAAAAATATTTAATTATAGATTATACTTACTTAACGCGCTACAAACTTTCAACAAATCTGCTAGATTTTTTGTTTCTTATTTTTTTTCTAACATTTAATTATTGATCTTTATAACAGAAAACTGGCAATTCTTTAAAAAGCGACACACTATAATTTGTTTTCAGAACTAACTTGACCAAAAAACATTAATAAACACTCTGAATATGTCACTAAAATACTACTTAAAAAATTTCTAAGATGTTCGATGTGCTTTATGTCAAACTGCAAGTTATAAATACGTTGGAGCGATTTTAAATGTCACTCTTAAGAAAATATTAGACATTTATAAATAACAATAATAGTTATTTATGTAACAAGGCAGTAAAATGCAATTTTGTTTGACGAGTTTGGAAATTGTTGAGCCGAGGCAAAACAACCAAACGAGTCAGACACAGTCATTTTACTGCCGTGTTGCATACAATACTTTAACGCCTACCACCACACCATTGTACCACCAAAAATAATTTAGTTGCATTTTTTTAATACTCAGATTTTAAGGTAGGTATTATGAAAAAGTACATTTTACGGTTTATTAAATACATTAAAGGTGAATGTGCAGCCAGTGAGATTATGAAAATTAATACCAGATGTTGAAGGAGTAAATATTGAAAATGTGTTTGAAGTGTTTACAATGTTGTTAGTAGAACTGTTCTTTTGCTTATCTTCACTAGTTAAATCCTCCTGGCAAACCTCCGTATCTTCATTAGCCATGAAAGTATTTACTACTGTTAGCTGTTGTTGGTAAACGTCACCAAGAATCGTTTTTGCAATTTTATTTTAATCAATGTAAAATACGTGCAATTAGGGTTGCCTATCACCAGTCAGGTAAAATATTTTACCTGCCTAGGCAGACAAAGTGGCACTTTCTCTCGTTGAATGGATACAATAAAGTTTTACTTTCCATAGTGGTAGGCGATACAGTAATATACCTATTACGGTCGCCGCTACTACATATAAAGTTGCGACAACTTTAAAGTAATTGTCCACAGTTTTTGCTTCCTAATATATACTAAAAAGAAAATTTTACTAAAAAGTAGTTAAAATAGTAAATGTTACCAAAATTTTACTATAAACAATTACAAAGAGGTTACTTTTACATAAAAAAAGAAAAATTAAGTAAATTATTGGTTAATTTTACTGTATTAAAGTCATAAAATCTAAAAAAATAGTATAATTGACACTTAGATTGCTATGAGATAGTCAACTGTAATTACAACTTTTTTTAATGCTATTTTTCAGAAATAGATAGTAAATTTAATAAAATATAGGTCAATAGTTAATACAATAGTTATTTATTGTATAAGTGTTTTAGACAGCGTTTTATCTAAGCAAGAATGTTTAATATTCTTAAGTGGATAAAACGCGTCTAAAACACGAATCCAATATAACGTTTTATCTACAATTACAGCGATTTAAAATCAGAATCGCTAAAATTTCATCTCATGTCATCAAAAAATAATTTGACATTACACTCTGACAGCGGATGTCACCTCAAAAATCATTGAAATTAACTAAAAAACATGGGAGGTGTTGAATCGTTGCTATTGTTTATCGACTCCATTTGTACAAAACGCTGTGCAAGTTGGTGAAAATGGAAGAAAGTGATATTGTCTCTGAGACAATTCTTAAAGAAGCTGAAGAAGCGACTCGCCAGTTATTGCCTGCGAAGTCCAGGGAACATTATGAAAAAGTATTTTCAGAATTTAATGAATGGAAAGAAAAACGGGGGGTAATTACAATAAATGAGAATGTTTTATTATCGTATTTCTTAAATTTGAAGAAGGGGTATGCAATTTCATCCATGTGGTCAAAGTACTACATGCTGAAGGACGCTATAAAGGTCTATAAAAACATAGACATTGAAAAATATAGTAAGCTTATGGCCTATCTAAAGAATCAGTCAAGAGGATAAAGGCCGAAGAAAGCTGCAGTACTGGAAAAAGCACACGTGGAAGAATTTTTGACAAGAGCTTGCAATAAAGATTATTTGATGATCAAAGTAATCTCTGTCATTACATAGACATTGTAGATAATAAATTTTCGAATATTTTAGGATGCATTAATAATGGAGGTGTCTGATGGCTGTCGATGCTGTGAACTGACAAATTTAAAAATTAGTGATGTAGAAGATAGAGGCGCATACCTGATTGTTTCGATAGCAGATACCAAGACGGGCCTTTTACAAAAATTCACAATTATAGAAGAATGATTCTCTATCAACATTGTGGAGAAGGGTAGAAAATCCATGTCCTTACGTTCGAAGATTCATTGAGAGATTTTTTTACGATACGTTAATTAAAAATTATTGCAACCTGTTGGAATTAACACTTTATCGAAAGTTCCTACTAAAGTTGCTTTATTTTTAAATCTGACGAACGCAGAAGCTTATACCGGCCATTGTATGAAGCGCACTTCAACAACTTTACTTGCCAATAGAAGTGCTAATCTTACAACAAATAAACGACATGGTGGGTGGAGGAGCTCCGCCATAGCACAAACTTATATCGAAGATTTTGGATTTAGTAAGCTTGATATCGCAAGGAAAATCCATGTTTCTCCTAGTACTAATCGTTTCTTACTAGAGGAGACGTTTATTGTTCCTACAACTACTATTCGTTCTGGAACCGATAACAACTACAAGTTGCTTATTAATGGAAACGAAGTAAAATATGTATGATAAAACAAAAAACGAAATGTCTATTAATGTAAATGTTAATGTCAATATTAATAATAAATAGAATGCGATTAATATAAGATTGTATTTTTTTATTATTCCACTAGTGGAATAAAGTGATTTTATTAATTCACTAGTGGATAAAGTATTACTTTATACGGTTCTTACTAAAGTAGTAGAAACTAAAATTTCACTTAACAAATTACTAATAAATTTAAAGTGTTTTAACAAGTCGTAAATACTTTGCGGAGACCTCAAACGTTACTCTTACAGAAATATTTCTTTAAAGTAACATTTTAGTAACAAACTAACGTTGCCGTTACAACAACGTTACTCCTCTAAAGTTTTGCTTACTTTAAAGTAATTAGCAACGGTTTTTTCTTCGTATAATAAACCACCAAATTTACTTAAAAAAAAATTGTTTAAATTAAGTAATTTGTCGATAGTTTTTACAATATCAAAGTCGCAAATATTGAAATAGCAACAATTAAAACCTGATTTTTAAAACATAAAAATTTAAAAAATCAATTTTTTTTAATGCAATTCCAGTTCTTTTGAAAACTGTTTAAATCAAAGCGAAAGCAGGTCCTTGTCGTGAAGTGTGTGCGTCCTTAATGACCCCATTTCTTGACCATAACTTGTATAACCCAAAGGTTGGGGGATCTCTAATGTTATTTTCCCTCAATGGGTTAACCTGTTCTTGAAGCGACTTCGATGAAATTGCATTAAACTGTCCAGAGGGCAAAGGATAAAGGGGTTCCTTGCCATTCCTTACTACTCTATTTCTAACTCGCTACACCGTCTTTTGTTATACCAACTACATTTCAACAATCCGGAATAAAATTCTCGATTCGTGAGAATTACGACCAGATAAACTAGTTATTTTATATCAGTTTTATATTTAATTTAAAACCTGATACAGTGAGAAATTTATTTTTTTAACTTTCACTAACTTCACCTTTTCGTATGTTAGCACAGTTAAAAGTTAAGACTTCGTATTCCATAAATTGGGCAAAAACACCATCTTCTGGTACGTATAATCCTTGATAAATAAATTTATGCGGAAAGACTTTTCCTAAAACTGTGCCATTTTTTTTTACTCTCCCTATATATAAATCCTGACCTAATACTTTTCCACCATTTACTAAATCTGGGATTTCAGACAGATTTTCACTTTTTGTCAAAATCCATTGAAAAGCTTTCAAATGCTGACTACACAAAATCTAGAAAAATTTTTTTTTTAATAACAGATTTTTTCTAAAATTGATGACAGACATTTACGACTGTAAAAGGGTCATTTTTGACCTCCTTCATCATCCCTAATGAAGTAATCCGGGCAGTTTGCGTTTTCGGTATAATCATTCCAGCAAAAATCTCGTTAATCAACTTCAATTGGACTAAACCAATATAAAAAAAATTTCCGGACGAGTCTTCACCTCCTGGAACTGCATTTAGAGGAATTGTACCATTATAAAGTGTCCAGTAATAACCTAAAACTCTTTTTTTAATAAAGTAGGGTAAATAACACAAAACTTACTGCAATTTCCGGTTGTTATTCTAAAATCTGGAAACACTCCAGAAAGGAGCGAAAACAGGACGATGAGTGTTCCAGATGACATTTTAATTGATGAATGGTTCGATGTGTTTACATTGGAATTTATTGTATCAATTCTGGAAATTTACGATTAATAAATGGAGAGGTGGTCAAAGGTTAAATAATGTGACCTGATTTTAAAAAGGTTTATTTAATTAATTTCAGAAACTAAATTCAATATTCTAAATCTCTTAAGAGGGGTTCCTAGAACCGCTAGACGGTTTTACAGAATTCAGGGGTGAGAGACGAGGCTAGATTATTTATAGATTCTGCCACTAAAAAATCACTAAATTAAATTTGAAAAGTCAGGACTGGACTAGAGGTAGTCTCAACCACATTACTAACAGCAATCACAATTTATTATTATTAACAAAATTAAAATTAAACAATACAATAAACATTATAAATAACAATATATAAAAAATGTATATTAGGTACTATTATTATGTGTCTACCCACCACCGCAAAAGCAAAGACTTTATAAGTTTCATTTAAATTAGGCATTGGCTGAAATTAGACGTAGTTTGCTTTACCAACTGATAGACGAGGTATAACAGCTTGCTTTACTGCTGCATTTAGTAAGATCTTTCAGCGCTAAAATAGTATATTAGAGAATAAATTTTTAAATACGTAGTACATTAAAACAGAATTTTTAATTAGTATAAATTATATTACAGTCTGATTTAAGTTTGTAAAACGAGCTTAAAGCAAAACTTTTATAAAAATTAAATAATTATAATATCACGAAAAACATTTATTTTTATCCTACTCGACTTCAAAGTTAGTTAATTTTAACCTCTTGACAGGTCAGAAAATCGCTCTTGTTTCCCTAGGGAAACAAGGATGTCGCAATTTGTAGCCGTTAGATGGCGCTGAGTTAAACGTCAACTAAAGCCTCAAGTTCTTTTTAAATCTACGTAATAATGTGGTTTCTACTGTTGGAATACGAGATCTAATACAAAAAATTACGAGTGCTGTAAATACGAAAGACGAAAATCAAGTTAAAGTATTGAAATTCAAAAGCCTGGTTTGTCACGACACATAACCTCAAAATATTTAAAGAAGAGAAATAATAATAGTAATTCAACACCATCCGTTCTGTAATCTATGCTTTAATATTAAGATATTTTGGCTGTAATCAACGTAATTTGTGTCGGTCAATTATCTGAGTTTGACACCATTCAATTTCAAATTTTCCGTCAGCTATTGTATTTGTTGGAAAAATGTGATTTTTACACAGTAACTGCCTCAACATACATGTTTAACAACAATCAGGTAAAAATATAAAAACACTGCCGACTTCTTTTTATTACAGTCAAATTATTACGAAATATTTTGAGGTTAGGTCACATATCCGTCAGCTTATTTTACCGTTAAAAGTTTTTTATTTTGAGTAGGATAAAAAATACTGTGTGCACCTCATCAATAAAGAGGTTTTCCAAGCCTCAGGAAGTGGCCAGCTTCGACTTCGTCTCAGCTGGCCATCTCTTCCTTCGGCTTGGAAACTGCCTCTTTCTAGCTAAGGTGCACAATATACTATTTTTTAAATTTATTTCTATAATTTGTTTTTATATTTAAATATTTGTCTACATTTAGAAGAATTTTATAATTTTGACTTATAAACTAGTTTATGAGGGATTTGATAAAGGTGGTTGTAAAGATAAGTAAACTCTGTTGTTACCGAAACGACCAGTTGATTTCTCGAAGAAGGCAAACAACGGGTGCCACGCGCCTGATCTTTACAATCCACTTAAATTTCAGGGGCTGGAGTTTCTTTATCAGTAAGGGACCGAAAAGTTAATTCCTTTATTGCACAATAAAATTCTTCCAAATGTAGACAAAGTATAGCACTGGGTGCTTTAACGGCTATTAAAGTACTTAAATAAATATTACAGCATAATAGCTTTCAAGGTACAAATTATAAAAAATACAATAGTAAGATGGGTTACCACAACGATTACAAAAAAACCTTATTCCTGTAGTAGAATAGTATATTAAAAACTTTTGAAATAGTACATTAAAGCACGAGTTTTGAATTAGTATATTAAGCTACACGTTTTATAAAAACAGTTTTGTAGCACCAATATAAATTTATTATGGAAAAAAAACTAAAATTGTTTTATATTATTTTTTTATATTTTGTTTTTCTTTTTTAATTTTTAAATGCAAAATATAAAAAATACGTTTCAATTTATTTTTAATTTGCAGCTACAATATTCTAACTCGTTTATAAAACACTCAGTATAACATTTTATCATTGCACTGAGTGTTATAATAACAATTAAAGCACTCATATAAATTTTATAGTGAAGTAGTTTTTAAAATACAGATTACAAAACCTGTAATATACTCAAAAAGGGATTACTACAATGATTCAAAAATACCTTTTTTCAGCAACGAAATAGTATATTAAAAGACAAGTTTTTAATTAGTACATTAAAACAAGTCAAAGCAGCCAATAAAACAATTTTTTATATTACATTTTTTTTAAATTTTTAATCTCAAAAATAAAATTATGTTTCAATTTATTTTTAATTTACTGTTACAATATTTTAATTTGTTCGTGAAACACTTTGTATAATATCCTGTTATTAAACTGGGTAGTATAATAAGAGTTATTAAAGCACTAAAATAAATATAATAATCTATAGTAAACTCAGGATAAATTACCATAATGATTAAAAAAAAAAAACGTTATTGTAGCGGTGGAATAGTATAAAACGTTTTAAAATAGTACATTAAAGCACGAGTTTCAAATTAATATATTAAAGTACGCGTTTCATAAAGTCAATTTGCGGCACTAATTTAAGTTTATAAAACGACTGCAAAGCAATTTTAACGAGTGAATGTCCATAATGACATATAAACAAATTTTTTATACAATTTTTTATAATTTGGCCTTTTTTTAAATTGTTTAATACAAAAAATAGAAATTATAAATCAGTTTATTTTTATTTTTTAATTTACAGTTACATTGTTTGCATTTGTAAGACACTCTATATAATATCCTATTATTAACACTGAGTGCTGTAATGGTTATTAAAACACTCAAAAAAATATTATAGTATAATAGTTTTTAAGATACAAATTATAAAACCTACTTGTATAATAAACTCAGAATGGATTACGAGAAAGTACATTTTGTGACACCAATTCAGGTTTATAAAACAAGTCTAAAGCAGTTATAAAAAATGAATGTCTACAATGACATAAAAAATAAATTCTTTATACATTTTTTAGAATAATTTATAATTTATAAATTTTTAGTGTAAAAAAACAAAAAATAATTTGCGGTTACAATGTTTACACTAGTTTGTGAGACACTGTATAACATCTTATTATAGCACTGAATGCTATAATGGCTATTAAAACACTCAAACAACTATTACAGTTAGTTTTCAAGATATAAATTATAAAATGTATAATATATTTAAGAATGGTTATTACAATAATTACAAAAAAAACTTATTTTAGCGGTTTAATAGTATATTGAAAGACAAATTTAAAAATAGTACATTTAGACATTTAACACGCGTTTTCTAAAGTTAGCTTTATAACACGAATTTAAGTTTGTGAAACTAGTGCGAAGCAGGAGTTTTATAAAGGATAAATGCTTACAATGACATAAAAAACAAATTTGTAAAACAATTTTTTGTATTTTTTAATGTAAACAATAAAATATACATGTCAATTACGATAACAATATTTGGATTAGTTGGTAGAATCCCTCTTTAATATCTTATTATAGCACTAGGGTCATAATGGCTAATAAAGCAACGAAATAAATGTGATGCTTTAACAGTTTTCAAAACGTAAATTAGAGAAAGTTAATTTTGTGAGACAAATTTAAATTTTGAAACTTTTAACAATTATTTAATTTGTTTTTTAAATAATGAATTAAAAGACGACAAATTTGTATATTTTTTCGATAAGTAAAGTAGTTGAATAGTCGGTACATTTCTTATGACAACATTTTTTAGAAAAACTAGACACAGATAAAAACAATCAAGATAAATTTTTACAAAAAAAAGTAGATATCAAGGTAGTTTTAGTTAACCCTGTATATACGTATGTTTCTAATTTTTTGATTAAAAACTTTTTTTTTAATTAAAAACTGCACAAAATCAAAATAAAAAATATTTTGATAAAAGAAAGAAATTTTCAATTTTACATTTGATAAAGAAAATTTTTAATGTCTGATTTGATTTCTGTACTTTATCGAATTTTGGCCTTTATTCCGTCTTTCTATAGCGTCGTTTCTGTTCGTTCATCGTCAAAGTGTTAACTCAATATCCGCGTTGTCTTAAGTTTTCTATGTAATTTGCATGGAAGCCATTTTGAAAGCTCAGTGGAAGTGTGGTGGTGCGTCGAGGGGGCGGAGGTAAGAAAGAGAGACGGAACGAGCTCGAGATATTTCCCTCGCTATAATATATCCCGGCGTTTTTGGAGGGTGGGTGGGCTTACACCCAAAGGGTGGTTGGCTTTATTTTCGGGGGGTAGCTCAGGTTCGCTCTAAGGAAATTACATAAACCTTAAGTAAGCGACTCTGACGCGGCTGTCATGGAGAAATTCCGAATATTATGATTAATTATGCGCCCGCACACTGTTACCAACCAAACGGGAAGATACGTGATGTGATAACGTTACCGGAGACGCCATTTTGAAACTACCAAGAAAAAAATTTATGCCTTAGGAGAGGAATGGGATTGTTATCGGGAGAAAAGGGAAAGGACCAATTTAACTAAGCCGACTTCAAACAGATTATTTTACTGATTGTGGTTGGTTTACAAATTTTTTAAATACTTAAATTCACTCGAAAATCTTTTCATCCCTTATTAGAAGGGTCTAAAACACGTAAAACCTGGTGTGTGTGTTGTAAATTTTCGTATTAGAAGTACCTTATTTGCAACGTTGGGCGTTTTCATTAATAGTAGAGTCTTAAAGGGCATAATGGCGTTCGTAAATTTAATGGTTTAGGTTTCGTCCCGTATTACATTCACTAACTTAACCTTAGGTAAAATCTTGTATAATTTATTGTATTTCTCCCCTACTAAGTTAATAGTATCGTTTTATCATTTAAATTGGCAAACTTCCAGTTTACAAACGGCTAAAAGGGAAAGATCTCAACTGGAGAGAATATTACGCTAATCCTGCTTCCAAGAACAACCACCGATCGTTATTAAACCTCGGAATACACCCCTTGGCAATTTTTATTTATAGCTTTTTCACCCCTAAGAGAACAGATTTTAAGAGAAAATCATTTTTCTCTTCGACTGTTGTAAAATAATAAGAACGTTTTTACTCTAATATAGACTAGATTTACAAAGATTTGAAAAAAATAGTAAGAAAATTGTTTTTTTTTGAGTGATAACTGCTTTGAAATATCTAATAAAAATATTTTTTTTGACTTTTTGTCCTAATTTTAGATCAAGTGTGAGATTATGTGCACTTACACCTCGAAATCTTGTACCTCTTGGGGTGGTTTTAGGGTTAAAATTGTATTGGAAGGGTGCGATAAGAGTTGTTTTAGGGAAAGTGTTTGCAGGGATCAAGGGTTGAAAGGTCACGTGATGTGCACGTTCAAAGAGAAAACTTGTTATGAATATCAGAAAATTATTTTGTTATTAACTAATTACAAATTCGTTTATGCTATTTATTAAAAAAAATTAAATTAATATAATTAAGTAGTATTTTTTCTTTATATCGAGAATGTCAAAAGCGGCGCATTTCTTTCGAGTTGTCAAGATTAGTTGATATTTGAGGTTTTAGTTAAGTGTTTATACAGGGTGATTTTTTTATTTGTTTCCGCCCGGAACTCTAAAAATAGGCAACACGTTATACAAACGAAAAGTTAGTTAATTAATTAAATAATGTGGCAACAAATGATTCAAATAAATTGACTCTGGAAGCACTGTTAAAGGTATTATCAACAATATTGACATTAATTCAGAACTCTGAAGGCCTTAATTTTGAAAATAAATTTTTCAAAGTATAATGTGTTGCCTATTTTTAGAGTTTCGGGCAGGAACAGATAAAAAAATCACCCTGTACACAAAAAAAATACAAAATGTTTTTACTGCTTGGCGAGAGCTTCTGGAAATCTTACAAAAGCGGTGAATCGTTTTAAATAATTTATTTCTTTCTTTCCTATTACAATCAAAGTTATTTATAATTTAGTTGTTAATTGTAAAATTGTTATTTAAAATTTAGAAAATGCTGAAACTACTAATTCAGCTCTCAATAATTCTTTCATATGATTTTCATAGCTTTTTTAATATCACTACTAGCATCAACCAATATTGTCGCAGAACTGCAATGAAAAAACAGTGTCCGGTATATAAATGCTAACCTTATTTTCGTCTCTTCAATTTATAGATTGGGAATAAAATTTTTCATAGGTTTTAGCAGATTTGACCGCAATAAAGACATTGTAGTGCTTCTGACGTGTTCTACAATATCTAGAAGCGTAAGATTTTTAATTTCACAGTTACTTTCTTCCATATTGACTAGTTTTCTGTTGACTGTAATTGAAAATTACTGAGACTTGTCACAATTGTAAATATATCAAGAGTCCATGACAATCTGATAAATGTTTAAATCTTGCTGTACATCGGTCGTACATAGTACATCGTTCTCATTGGTCAAAATTTGTATTTTAGTAAAAAAATTGTATCATAATAAACATCATTAAAGTACAGGTAATTTGCAACTAATAAACTAATTAGAGTATGAAAGTAGAAACACAATATTTAAAACAAACACTATTTTTGCAAAATAAGCATATTGTTAAACAATGGCATATCTTATAGGCATGGAACAAATGAGATTGTTAACAAGGTTTTGAGTTTTGTAGAAGTCTGTTTTATTTCTCAGTTACAACAATCCACAACTCTGAGGTAGTGCTGGAAGAGATGCAATACGTTTGTCTAGTGCGTCCCAAACGTGTTCAATTGGATTTAAATCTGGTGAGCACGCCGGCTACTTCATATGTCTAATTCCATTATCCTCAATCCAACTACATATAAACCTTATTTTTTTGACTTTTTCCGATGGGATCGTAAAAAGGGTAGTACCGGTTAGCACGTGTTCTGTAAAACTACGTACCGCATTGGTATGGGTCGTCTGTTGGTTGTGTTGTTTCAACACCTCTAACGCATTTGTAAATAAGGGTCGTTCTTAAATCAGTTAGTGTAGGTGGTGTCTTGGAGTAAACGTTTAAACTCGGCTAGGTCAGTAGTTCTAAAACATTTCAACGTGCGCCATGCATAAACAAAACAGTTTGGGGATACTGGTTTGAACGTGGACCTGAATATCCTACCCACTCAACCGAGTTAAGAATGAACCTTATATATAAATGCATTAGGGGTCATAGAAAAAATACAACCAACTAACGACTGTACAGCATCTTTAAAGAGCGGCTTATAGTTTTCGCCGAATGTTACTTAAAAGCGCATTTTTTTCAAACAGTATTTTTCCGATTACGTAAAATTATGTTCAGCACTTTTACCCACCACGTGTTAAACGGTACAACCCCTTTTACGATCTCACCGGACAAAGTCACAAAAATAAGGTTTAGATACAATCTAACAGTATATAGAAGCACTGTAGGTTCCAGAATTTCGTTTCGGTTGCAGTGTTACTGCAGCCAATGCACTATCCTCGATGAGATTGATTTTAGAGACTGATTTGAGCTTTTACCATTAAAATACCACGTTCACATTGTAGCTGTTCTCTTACAAATGCGGAGTTGTTTCAAGTTTCATTCTATATCAAGACTCTTGTTGTTTGGATGTTGACTAAACTTCGACATGTTACTGAAGAGCACAGGTTTCTAATTTTCAAGTTGCCAGTTTTGGTGTTCTTGTGTCCAAAGTCCTCTTGTTATTCCTGGATTTTTTTGCCGCCTTTTGCATATATAGTTTAGATGAGTACAGCTCTAAAATAACTTTGGAGCTGAGTTGCATTTAGTCGCTTTTTCTGCTACGTAACAGACGTATTAAGAAGTGCTTGAAGCTTTACGACCTTGGTCATGTCTCCAATAAACTTTGCTAGCTTCCTGAAACCTTGTCCATAGCCTACAAATAATACTAGCTAAAACTTCTATAATTTCGAAAACAGGAAGAAATTACTAGTGATCAGATCGGGTGAATAAGGCGGATCAAGCAGAAATTTGTTACCCATTTCGATTAATTTAGAGGTGGAAACTTAGCAAGTCTGCACGAATAAACGAACGCATTTGGTTAGTAACTTCGCTGATAGCATCTTCATCTTTAAATGTTTATACAAAATATTGAATAAGTATTCAGTTCGGTTGTTCACTTTATTAGCTATTTTATGCACTTTTAACTGTTTACAAGACCACGGATTTAATTAATTATTTAGAGAGTCGTTACAGTAATTGAGGCTCCGCGCGCTCAGCATCTTCTGTGCTCATTCTAATAAGAAAATCATTTACAAATTATAGCACAAGACTGAGCAAATTTACTATAATATTTGCACAACTTTATCTACTTTTTTTAAATAGTTTTTCTACGTAACAAATAATTTTAGAAAATTGTAAAACCCAAACTATCTGATTGAGATAGTTAGATAGTTAGTAGTAAGAGACTGCAGGAATTCCGAAAATGTTTCAAAAAACGCTTTTATTGTTTTACATTTTAACCATTTACTCAAAAAAAATTGTACGAAAAATTTTTAAAAAACAAAAAAAAGATTTTCAATTGAACAAGCTTTTAAACTATAACAACAACAACAAAACTAAACTAATTTGTGCTAATAAATTATAAAGCAATTAGTGACAAAAAGACTCTTGCAGCCTCATTTAAAGACTCTTTGCATAAATGCAATTTATATTGCTAAATTATAAAATAATGTAGTGACCAAATTTCGTCAAAATTGGTTCACTATTTTCAAAAATTAAAACATAAACGCCTTCCTTAAACATCTTCAAGAGCTGATAATTTTGAATACATATTTTTTTAAATTAAATATATGTATCCAATTATTTTTAATTTGTAATCTAGGGTTGAAATATTTTTATTTCTTTGTGAGACACTCTGTACAGTGTGAGTCTGTTAAAAGTATATCTTAACTTTTCTCAAAAACTAGTTATTACCGACTTGCTATTAAAAACTGTGTAAGTAAGCATTGTCACTAAATCGACAAACAAAAAGACATTGATCTTCCTTATTTTTTTAATTTTTTTTATTAAATAATGTATTTTTTAAAATTAATAATAATACATTATTTCTAAGAGTAGGTGGGACGAAGAAACTGAAGGGTAGATGTCCAACCAATTGTCAAGTAACGTGGCAATGCTGCATCAAAACAGGTCTTACAAAACAAATAAACTTGCAGTTATCTATAATTTATTTGAAATATTTTTTTACAAAACAATATTTAAACATCTTTTCATTTAAAATGACATTAATTATTATTTATTAGAAGGAATATTAGAAAAATACTGCAAAAATTCACTTACATAGAGAAAAAAACAAAGTATTTAATAGCAAATTCAAATCGCTGTGATAACTAGTTTTTGAGAAAAGTTAAGATATCTTTTAACAGACTCACTCTGTATATGTATGTTTAACCAGCTTGTAGTGTAATAATATAAAAAAAGAAACTAAAAATCATGTGTTTCCATTAGCAAATTGCTAATTTTTTAAAATAAAAATTCTATTAGTTTTCTGTTAAATTACAAATAAATTTTTACAAAATAAAAACTGTTATTATCAGTTTTGATATTGTATCTATTTCAGTCTTCCAAAACATGTTTTGATTACATATTTTTTTAATCAATAAATTATGTTTTAATTTTAAACAATTTTTGACTAATCCACTGTTTTACATTAAATAAAATTTTAGAAAAAAATCTACTAATTTTTCTTAGTCATTTGACATTATAAAAAAATAAAAAAAAATATATTAATTAATTCAATTTTTTTAAATTACTTTTCTGTTCAAAACCACTTAATATATCACTTTACATTTAATTACAATTAAGAAATTGTTTAAAATTTATAAATTAAATTTATATTTTTAGTTAAAAAAGAAATCTATTTTTGTCATTTTTTTTCCGAAGAAATGTCAATGTTTCTCGACTTTATACTTTTAATATTTAATTAGTAATATTTCAAATTTGTAAAAATCAATTGATTCAAACTTACCACACCTCCCACCCACCCTCACATCACTCCCAACCCCACAACCCCATTCATCACCTCTAAAACCTTGAATGAAAGCTCGCCATTAAAAAACGAAAAAATCCCCATCATCACCGTTTTTATTCATCCACACATGCGCTTTTCGCGCCCCGATTCTTTAATTTTTCCTTGTTTTAAAATCGCTTTTATCTCTTTCCTTCTCCTGAAAAACACCCCAAGCGAGATTTATACTCCGGTGAATGAAAACATCCTGGAATTGTGTTTGCGGATTTTTCCCCATTAATCGCCGGAAACACCGGCTTTTAATTAACTTGTTTGTCGAGTGTATTTTTTCACACATCCTTAATTTGCGCGACGGGGGCGTTCCTAGAAAATGGCGGTACTTCCTCCTTATATCAAATATTTCCTTGTCTCATGCATATTTAGCAGGTACCCGTTTCCTTCTCTATTCACCCTCAGTCTCACTCCGTCTTAAAGACCCTCCCGTCCTTTTCCCTTCCTCTCGCTCCCACCGCCGACGCTTTAGATCTCTTTCTCTCTTAAAGGTGGAGGAGTTTTCTTTGTCTGCAGAACTGAGATTCGCCCATTTTATATTATATTGATTTAAGATGGCGGTGGAGCGAATTTGTTCTATTTCTAGGATACCAAACGATCTCTCTATCTCTATTTCGCAAATATCAAATTGAGGTGTGAGTGAGATTGAAGTATTAAACTTGAGTTAAAATTCTAAGATGGTTAAGGGTAGATTATTCAACCACGTTAAAGTTTTAGAATATATTAAAGCAGTAATCTCGAGTCACAGGAGTTGAATTTCCATGCTAAGTTAGATTAATACCTCGGAGAATTTACAATTTACGTGCCTATGTCATTATTTATGCCTGAAAGCTTCTTGAGATGTGTAATTTCGACTTAGCTGAACTCAGATTAACATCTGTTTCAACCTAAAGCTAATTACATTTTACTCAAATTCAAGTTTTTACTGAAAATTTTAAGAGATTTTCAGCTTTAAACTAAGTCTAGAATCGAGAGGAAATTTGCATAAATTTTATGGAAATATATGTTCTAAGATGTGTTGTCTTAACGAAAATGCACGACCAACTTAATATAAGATATTTGCATTTATATTGAGTTATGGTAGAGTGTGTTCTATGCTAGCAAGTAATAAGGCTAATATTAGTTTATCTGTGGCCGGTTTACTTTGGCCATGTATATTGCCCCAAGTTAGCGGCAATATTGTTTGTTTATTATTAAGGGAAGAGGGTTGGTTGAGAGCACAGGAGTGGAAGATGTGATAAGAAAGTCGAGAGGAAGCACTAGGAAAAACGGTTTTAATTTAAACAAGAAATTGGCAAAAGAAATAAAACGCACAATTTTACATTTTAAATTTCAGTAAGATAATAACAGAATTAACAAAAATCTAAATAAGTTGGCAATAGTGGAGTTCTTTTACTTGTTTTGTAACAAGTATTTCATCAAGTTAAGCTGTAGTAATCAATCGTACGCAAATCAATGACTTACTTAGCTTGCAATAATTAAGTTGTATTTTTTCTAATTTTTTTAAAATACATTTTTTGTTTTTCTGGTTTAGAATCACTGTTATTAGGTTTAAATTAGTAAATTTACAAGCAAAATTTTTAATCTACTTAATAGTAAAAGTCTGTAATAAAAACCAAATTTTTTATTATTATTTTATACAAATTTACAAAATAAACTGTAAAAACGACTTTTATATTAGAAGCTAGAAGTTACATTTTACTAATTTAAATATTTACAACAGTAATTTTACTAATTTATTAACTGAAAACTTTAACTCAATAAAGTCACATACGGCACATTGTTTTTGTAATTTTAGAAACTAGAAATAATATAGTTTTATTAATTTTTAAATTTACAAATCTAAAAAAGCCTTTTGTTTCTTATATTGACAGTCAGAGACGATATTTTACTAATTTAAAAGCTAAAAACAATATTTTTAACAAATATAAACTACAATACTAATAAAAACAATATTTTTTAAAAATTCTAGAGTGTAATTTTACTAATTTTAGAGACTATAAATTTTAATTCAGTAAAAACACTTACGACATATTGTTTTTTAATTTTATAAGTCAGAGATAACATTGTTTTATTAATTTTTATATTTTTAACAATTTTTAACTAATTTAAAAACTAAATATAATATTTTTAATAAAAATAAACAAATTTTAATTAATTAAAACGTTACTAATTATAAAAGTTAAAAATATTTTAAATTATAATTACAAAAGCAATAATTTTTTAATATTGAAATTTATAGATAACATTTTAGAAGCTAAACACAATGTTTTTTATCAGTTTTTAAATCAATAAGAATAAGAGCAATATAGTTCTACTAATTTTAGTACTCGGAGACAATATTTTACTAATTTAAAAGCTAAAGACAATAGTTTTAATAAACACAGATTACAATTTTAATTAATAAAAACTTTAATAATTTTAAAATCTTTAAATGTAATTTTACTATTTTTAAAAATTGAAAACATTCTTTTAATAAAAACATATACGATATAATGTTTTGCTAATTTTAGAAGCCAGAGGTAATGTTGTCTTATTGATTTTTAAATTTATAATTTTAAAAAGCCATTTCTTTCTAATAATATTGGCTATCAAAAGCAATATTTTACTAATTTAAAAGCTAAATATAATATTTTTAATTCATATACAAACTAATTTTGATTTTTAGAAACGTAACTAATCTTAGAAAATAGTTATTACAAAAGCAAATATTTTTTAATATAAAAAGCTAAAAGCGACAATTTAATAATTTTGTAGTCTGGAGTAATAATTTTGTTAATTTTAGAAGCTAAATACAATTTTTTAATTAGTTTTTAAATCATTAAGATTAATGACAAAACAGTTTTAGTAATTTTAGTAATGGAAAACAATATTTTATTAATTTAAAAGCTGAAAACGATATTTTTAATACATGCAAACTGCAATAATAAAAGTGTTATTAATTTGACAATGCTTGAGCGTAATTTTACTAATTTCAGAGACTAAAAACTTTAATAAATATACATACGACATATTGTTTTTTAATTTTGAAAACCAGAGGTAATACTATTTTATTGATTTTTAAATTTGTATATTCAAAAAAGCTATTTCTTTTTAATATTGGCGATTGGAAGCGATATTTTATTAATTTAAAAATTAAAGACATTTTTAATAAATACAAACAAATTTTAATTAATAAAAACGTTACTAATTTTAGAAGTAAAAAATATTTTAAATCACAACAATTTTTTAATATTAAAAATTGAAAACGACAGTTCACTTGTTTTGAAGTCTGAAGAGGTAATTTTGAAAAATTTTAAAAGCTAAATATAATGTTTTTTATCACTTTTTCAATCAGTAAGAATAAGAGAGATCTAGTTTTAGTAATTTGAGTAGTTGGAGACAGTATTTTATTAATTTTAGAAGCCTAACTTCTTTTTTATTAATTTGAGAATTAATAAATGCAAAATTTCTTTGAATATTGGAAGTCAAAGGCAAGTGTTTACTAATTTGAAAGTCTGGAAATGAAATTATACTAATTTTAGAAGCTAGACACATCTTTATTAATTTTAATAGCCAAATGTAAAATTTTACAAAATTTTTAAATTAAATAATACAAAAGCAACAAGTTTACAACACTAAAACGTACTACACTTCTAACTTCAGCAAATAATAAAAGAAAGCAAAACGAAAATAATTTTTTATTATCTAAAGTGATTTAATCTGCTTACGAAAAAGCGTCTGCAAAAAAAAAATTTAGTAGAAGAAGAAAACAAGGTCGTCGTATCGTGACAACTAAAAATTGAATACAAAAATGATAAAAAAGAAAAATAAATTTGCAACAAAAAATAAAAAATTAAGTTCTGCACAATGAATCCTCCAAAAAATGACTAACTAAAATTAAATATTTTTCTGTTGTATGTATTTTAAGAAACGCTTCTACTTTATTATCTTTACTTACAAATAAAATCATTTTTTTATAAATACTATTATTATAAAAGAAAAGATCAGACTGTATTACTTCAAAATCAGTAGTAAAGACTGTACAAGTATTTATCTCCAGCAAAACGTCATTTGCCATTCAAAAATATTATTATTAAATATCTATATGCACTCAACTCTAAGATCTTGGCTCTCTTTGTTAATAATCATTATTTATTACTAAGAGAAAAAAATACTTTTTGCGTTTTCTCAACAAACAAAATAATGATGTCTTTTAGGACAACCAGTAAAAAAAATTTATTAAGCATTTTTATTTATTTTTTTATCAGTTCTTACTGTCACTTTTGCTTTTTGATTTTTTTGCGGAAAAATTGGTATTTAATTTAATAGTATATTAAATACCTAGAAAGTAAAGTAAGTTTTTTAATATTTAAAAAAAAATGCAGAAAATGTTTGTAAGCCAATTTGGCATATACGAGTGTAGAAAATCTACAAACTTAAATAATTTTAAACAATTTAATATTTTTTAAAATGTATTCAAAATAATATATTAAGCCATAAAAGCAGAAAGTAAATATTACCAGCCGAGACTGAACGTAGCAAAATTTATCTATCGAGCGATACAAAAGTCTTGTATTATTTAAAATGTCAAAACTGTCAAAATTAAATTTTCAATTTTCAAATTTAGTTTACTACTAAGAAGAATAAAATTTAAATAAAAAATTTGAAATACATAGACAAAATATAGAAAAGTTATAAATTGGAAATTTCAAAAACTAATCAATTTAAGAGACAATAAGTTTACACAAAAAAAATTGTTAAAAAATTACGAATCAAATACATTTCAGAACAATATTATTCCAAAGTGTTTTTCAAAATTTCAAGATTGAGAGTTTTATATTTTTTGAACAAAAATTTTAGTCCACTTTTCTACTTAGCTAGTTGTATTACGAGAAAATTTCTTTAAATTTTTGCATTCTAACATCTTCGATAATCTGTACACTCCGTCACATTTTTTTTTTAAATTCCTCACATTCTCCACTTTCCCTTTTCACTCACAAAACATCTCATCATCCTCGTCCACTCATCGACCACCAACCCGCCACAATAAACCTTCACGACACTAATTTATCCAATTACACTGCCGTCAACTCAACCCAACTCCTTACTACACAAGAAAATTTCTCAGACAAACCTGTACCGATCTTATATTTTTTAGGGACTGAAAAACAGGTCACCAAATTGTAACTGACCGGTGGTCACTTGGTCAGTGTATTCAAATTTCAATCGGACGATACGCCGTGTGAAAATTCAGTTGTTAGACAAGTTTTACTATTCTAATTTAATATAATAGTGAAACTTGTTTTTCTTTGAATTGTTACAAGATGCTTGAGATTTTTAGGGTGAGAATGTGGGGGTTGCAACCATGATGGACGGTGAGAGAGGTGGGATGGACGTCCAGATGGGTAAGGGTGGTATTAGCACCCCTAATAAATAGTGATGAATAGTGGGAGTGGAGTATTTATTGATTTTTTATATTTTCAACCATTTTGATTTTTTAGGATTGGGAGAGTATCTTTTTATAAAATAAATGTGTCAAATACTCTTCGTTTTTTCTTAATTTTTATAATATGTATATCTATTTCCTTTTTTTTTAAATTATTATCGTATTTAGAAAAGTTTTAAGCTCTTAGCTAAAAATAAAAGGAAGCGTAAATGTTTTGTACACCAGATGGTCAATTAAAATGTCTCTTTAATTATAATGGAAGATAATTTAGGCTAATAACAGTAGAAGGCGATTACTGGCTTTTAAACCAAATGTGTTATTACGTTTATTTTTTTTTAAGGTACATGAGATTTTTAAAAAATATATTAAAATTTTTTTTAAAAAGAATTTTATTATGATGTGGCTTATTTGCCGCTTATAAATAATAGTTATTTATTGTATAAGTGTTTTAGACAGCGTTTTATCCACGCAAGAAAGTTTAAGCGCGAGACGCAATCGAGCGTTTAATATTTTTAAGTGGATAAAACGCGACTAAAACACTAATTCATTATAACGTTTTATCCACAATTACAGCAATTTAAAATCAGAATCGTCAAAATTTCATCTCATGTCATCAAAAAATATTTTGACCTTATACCCTGACAGCGGATGTCACTTAAAAAATCATTGAAATTAACTATAAAACATAGGAGGTGTTGAATCGTTGCTATTTATTTTCGATTGTTTATCGACTCCATTTGTACAAAACGCTGTGCAAGTTGGTGAAAATGGAGGAAACTGATACTGTTCCTGAGACAATTCTTGAGGAAGCTGAAGAAGCGACTTGTCAGTTATTGCCTGCGAAATCTAGGAAACATTATGAAAAAGTATTTTCAAAATTTAAAAAATGGAAAGAAAAACGAGGGGTAATTACAATAAACGAGAAAGTTCTGCTATCGTATTTCTTAAATTTGAAGAAGAGGTATGCAATTTCATTCATGTGGTCAAAGTACTCCATTCTGAAGGCCGCTATAAAGGTCTATAAAAACATAGAGATTGGAAAATATATTAAGCTCATGGCCTATCTAAAGAATCAGTCAAGAGGATACTGACAGGCCGAAGAAAGCTGCAGTATTGGAAAGAGCACACGTGGAAGAGTTGTTGACAAGAGCTTCTCATAGTAATCTCTGTCATTACATAGACATTGTAGATAATAAATTTTAGAATAATTTAGATTGCATTAATATTGGGGGTGTCTGGTGGCTGTAGATGCTGTGAGCTGACAAATATGGAAATCAGTGGGTAGAAGACAGGGGCGTATACCTGATTGTTTCGATACCAGATACGAGGACGAGCGTTTTACGAAAGTTCACAATTATAGAAAAAGGATTCTCTATTAACACTGTAGAGAAGTGTGGGAAATACATGTCCTTCGTCCGAAAAAGTTATCCATTGAGAGATTGTTTTTACGATACGCTAATCAAAAATGTATATCGCAACCTGTTGGAATTAACACTTTATCGAAAGTTCCTTCTAAAGTTGCTTCATTTTTGAATTTGGCGAACGCAGAAGCTTATACCGGCTATTGTATGAGGCGCATTTCAACGACTTTACTTGCCAATAGAGGTGCTAATCTTACAACAATTAAACAACATGGTGGGTGGAGGAGCTCCGCTACAGCAAAAACTTATATCAAAGATTTTGTATCTAATAAGCTTGATATCGCAAGAAAAATCTAAGGTTCTCTTGATACTAGTCGTTCCTTACCAGAAGAAACGTTCATTGTTCCTACAACTACTATTCGTTCTGAAATCGATAACAACTAGAAGCTTCTTATTAATAGAAATGAAGTAAAATATAATAAAACAAAAAACGAAATGTCTATTAACGTAAATGTTAATGTCAATATTAACAATAAATAGAATGCGATTGATTTAAGATTGTATTTTTTCATTATTTCACTAGTAGAATAAAGAGATTTCATTATTCCACTAGTAGATAAAGTGTTATTTTATACGGTTCGTAAACGTGGATAAAACTTTAATTATAAGGTAATTGTAGATAAAATAAATTGTACTATATTTACCGCCCACCGACTACTCTTCAGCCTCAAAAGTGAGTTTTTTTCTTTAAGTACCAGAAAAGAAGTAGTTTTGTTTACTTTAAAAAGTTTTTGTTTACTTCAAGAAGCTTAAATCAACAGTCGAAAAATTACTGTTTTTGTCTACTCCAACTTGCAGCTAGGAAATACCTAGGTCGTTGTTTACTCAAAGAAAATTAAAAAATCAACAGCCAGAAAAACAAGCGCCTTTGCCTACTTTAAACATTGAGATGTTTAACAAATCAACAACCAAGAAAATGACTATTATTGTCTACTCTAAGTAAATCAAGATCTAGAAAAACCGTCGTTGTCTACTCTAAAAAATTTAAAATTAAACAACCAGAACTACAAACGTTTTTGTCTACTTTATGCTACTTGTATTTGTAAATCTCCAATGTTTAAAAAAAAACACCAAAAGGCTTTTTTTCTATATCAAGATGTTTTAAATCAGCACTAAAAAAAAACCGACTGTTTATAACTACTCTAAAATGCTTAAATCAACAGCTAGAAAAACACTTGTTATTTACTCCAAGAAAATAACAGACTTTTATCTACTTTCAAATGTTTAAAAAATCAACAACCAAAAAATAATTGTTTTTGTCTGTTTTAAGAAGCTTAAATCAATAGCTAAATAAATAATTAACCCAGCTTAATTAAACAGCTAGAAAAACAGTTATTTACTTTAAAAAAATAAATTATATAATTTTAGTTAATTTGAAATTAACAAACTTTAGTCTACTTTCTAATGTTTAAAAAATCAACAACTAAGAAAATGATGATTTTTGTCTATATTGAGATGTTTAAATTAACAGTCAAGAAAATAACTGTTTATTCTACTCCAACCAACTTAAATAAACAGATAGAAAAACCCTTGTTATTTATTCTAAGAAATTTAAAAAATTAACAAAGTTTTGTCTATTTTAGAAAGTTACAATTAACAGCCAAATAAATGACAGTTTATGTCTACTTCAACCAGTTTAATCGACAGCTATGAAAACACTTGTTATTTACTCTAATAATTGCCTCTGTTTATTGTCAGAAATTTAAATTAACAGCTAAGAAAATAATTGTTTGTGTTAACTCCAAACAGCTTTAATTAACAGCTAAAAAACACTTGCTATTTACTCAAAAACTTTAAAAATAACTGTCTTTCATCTACTTTTGAATGTTTAAAAATTAAGAACGCTGAAAATAATTGTTTTTGTCAAGTTTAAGAAGTTTAAATCAACAGCCAAGAAATGACGGTTTATGTCTACTCCAAACAGCTTAAATCAACAGTTAGAAAAACACTTGTTATTTACTCTAAGAAATTTAAAAAATTAATAGGCTTTTAGCTGCATTTAAATGTTTAAAAAAATAACAATTAAGAAAATGATTGCTTTTATTTATTTTAAAAAGTTGAATTAACAGCTAGAAAAGACTTGTTATTTAACCGTTTATTAAATCGATAGATATTAACGTAAAATGAATAAAAAAAAATACTAGTTGCATGGCCTTTCTGGTCCTACAGCCTCAGACGGACAAAAATTCTAAAATTTTTAAATAAATCTAGAAAGCTGTGATTTTTTTTATGGGGGTACTACTTCAAGTCCTAATGACATTTCTATAAAAAGTAATTCTTGCATTTAAATGGGAGTACAAGACTAGTTAAATTTTACGTATTTAAACTTTAAAAATTTATGATTACAAATTATAATAGTTTAGGGGTGTCTGGCAAAGGGTTGGAACCAAATTAAATATCTGGCTTTGAACAAGGCGAGGTTTGATATTGTTACGAATCAAATATAAAAAAATTGAGTTTTATTTTATAACAAATCTGAGATGGAATTGTATACATCGTTGTTACCTGTTATCTGCCAAAGCCACCATTACCCAAGATTTATAGATGGGGATCATTCTTACCTATATTGAGAACACACATAGAAGAACTTTCAGCTTTTATAAAAAAACTAAGGTCTGGCACTCAAGGGCTTTTAGACTATAAGTAATTGTTCATAAAAAATTTAAACAAAGAAAATAATTGTTTTGGTCTACTCCAATCAGCTTAAATCAACACCTAGAATGACAGTATTGTCTACTTAAAAAAATAGATTAACAGTCTAAAAAGTAATTCTTTATATCTACTCCAAGCACCTTAAATCAACAACTAAAAAACATTTGTAATCAACTTAAAAAAAATCAACAATTCTTGTTGTGTTTAAAAAATTTATTCTTAAAAAAATAACTGTTTTAATTTAATCAAAGAAGCTTAAATCAACAATCATAATAATAACTGTATTTGCTAATTTGAAAAATCTAAAATAAACGAGTTAAAAAAAAAATTCTGCTCTATGAAGTCCAACAAATAAACAGTTAAAAAATGACTGTTTTTATCTATATCTAGGAATTTTAACTACTAATAAGTATCTTTGTCTACTAGAGCAAATTTAATAAACTTTATATTTAAACATCTCACAGTTTTGTCAGTTGTTTCAAAATTTCTAAAAATTAATCACTAATTTATAAGTAAACTTTGTCAAGATTTATTGTTTCAGAAATACACGCTTATTGTATTTCGTGAGAATATTCCCTAGATTAAATAAGGGTCTACACCTAGCCCGTCTCAATTTTATAACAATTCCAACAAAACTTGATCGACCACTCGATTCAATAAAAAGGACACCGAATGAAAACTTGTATTACATTTTATCAGGCAGGTATTTTTTCAAGTCGTACTTGTTTCCATTTCAGTTAGAATTTTTAGGGTTATTATTTCTCCTTCTCTATTATTATCACTAAACATTTTATTTGCCTGATTAAAATTCACTTCAGGTAATTTCAAGTCGGTTTCTTAAAAGGCTTTCATTTTTATCAATAACTATTTATTATTCACTTTGTTTCTCCCTATTTTCTTATTGTCGCACGACCGTGACTATTAAAACATTTTTTCAAAAACTTATTTAATTATTTAAAATATCAAAATGAAATTGTTTGAATTATATCTATAGAGTGTTATATAAAAAATATTATTAACGCAGTTTTTTTAAATTAATTTTGCATCCTTCCCGCCCCTAATTAATACGTTACAATTACCCGAAGTTGGTACATTAATCATTCCATTAATACCAACTTTCCCCATAATCCCAACATGCGATTTCTCTTCTCTCCCCCGCAAATTACCCCCTACATAATTAAAATTAACTTTTTTTTCTTAATTCTTCTAAGTATAATAACAGCTTTCCCTTTCATCGAAATTAAATCGAAAACGTATAATTATATAGTTCTGTATATGTGTGTGTAATAATAAATGATGCAGATGTCGCAAGAATATGTATATCCAAGTCCTTTGTCGAGGAATCATCCAGGAAAATTACACTGACGTTCGCAGCGCCTGCTTTGCATCGGCTGTCAGCCAAACGCCATCTTGGATGTTATAAGAGGGTTCCACTCGAGTTAAATCTTGCATGATAGAAATTTGCAATTCTCTCGACTGTAAGATGAAACTCAAAGTCGGGAGGAGAAGGAGGAATAGTAACGGTACGGGATTGCAAAGAGACGGAGAATTTAGACTATTTTAGAAATGTACGTTGGGAAAATAATGTAATAGAACAAAGTCAGTTCTTTAAGTGTAAAAATTTGCATCTCGAGGCGTAGCCGAAATCAGAAATTTGTTTTCAAAATTATAGACTTTGTATTGTCAAGAATTTTAAAAGAATATTTGTTTATAAATATTACAAAATTCAGATTGAAACAACACAATTTTATTTCGTTATTATTGTGATGTTTTATTTTTTTTTCTACTTTTTTTAGTTGTGCGACAATAAGAAAACAAGGAGAAACAATATGAATAATAAATAGTTATTGATACAAATGAAAGGACTTGAAATTACCTGAGGTGAATTTAAATCAGGCAAATAAAATGTTTGGTGATAATAATAGAGGAGAAATAACAACCCTAAAAATTCTAACTGAAATAGAAACATGTACGTCTTGAAAAAATACCTGTCTGATAAAATTAATACAAGTTTTCATTTACTGAATCGAGTGGTCGATCAAGTTTTGTTGGAATTGTTATAAAATTGAGACAGGCTAGGTGTAGACCCTTATTTAATCTAGGGAAAGTTCTCACGAAATACAATAAGCGTGTTTAGAATTATTGAAAACATAAATCTTGACGAGATCTACTTATAAATTAGTTATTAAATTTTAGAAATTTTGAAACAACTGACAAAACTATGAGATGTTTAAAAATAAAGTCTATCAAATTAATTATAACTTGTCAAATCTCTCTTAAGATACATGAGAGTTTTAACATATCAAAATTTATTCGATAATTTTTTTAATTACACTTGTTAGTGATTTGTTATTAAATTTCTTCGAGTAGACAAAGACTTATTTGTTGTTTAATTTTATTATTTATTGTTGTTTAGTTTATTTATTTGTTAATCTTCTTAAGAACAAAAAATTATTAATTTTTTACTTGTATATTTAAGACTTTTTAAGTTAGCAAAAACAGTCATTATTGTGAATGTTGATTTAAGCTTCTTTAGATTAGATAAAAACAGTCATTTTTTTGAGTGTTGAATTTTTAAACACTTTAAAGTCGACAAAGATAGTTGTTCTCCCGTTTATTTTTTAAATTACTTAAAGTAGATAAAAAGAATCTTCCTGGTTGTTAATTGAAGGTGCTTGAAGTAGATATAAACAGTCATTTTCTTGTATGCTAATTTAAACTTTTCAAAATAGACAAAAACAATCTAGGTATATCAAACAATAATTTTCGTTTTCTTGCTTTCTTGTTTTTTTGTATTAGATCTCGTATTCCAACAGTAGGAACCAGATTACATATGACGAAGATTTAAAAAAAAATCTTGAGACTTATAGTTGACGCATGGCCGACTGAGATTTAATGATCGCTGCGCACCATTATGGCCGTAACAATTCGCTATTTTGACAGTTTTTTCCTAACCTAAAAATTGCTCCTTAACTAGCGACATCTATAAACCTTTTCTAATAATAAAAAATTTTGTCTGTTTCGAAACAAGTAATCAACTTTCCAAATTCTGAGCAATCAACTGCTTCTTGGATGGCATACAATTCTGCGCTGAAGATGCTACACTGGAGGGGAAGCTTAAGTTGCTAAGTGAACTCTGTCTAAGTAAATCGCTGCCTTCACACCTTTTGTGGATTTGAAGCCATCGGTGAAAATAAACTGGGAGTGGGAGTACTAGTCACTTTGTTGACGATACATTTGTACATATCTGTTGGGGTGGGTGTCGTGTTTGCTAAACTGGGCCAGGGTTAAGTCAACAACTGGTTTGGATATGGTCCAGGTTAGAGTATTGCTGGTTGATAAAGGAAGCACAGAGAGAAGGATCTACAGATAACAAAGTAGAAGCTCGAGTACCGCGCAGATATATTGGTGGAGAAAGATTTGGATTGATTGCAAAGAGATTTGAATAATGGCTTATATCTATTATATTTCTGTTGGAATGATTAAAAATTGCTCTGGTTTTGGTAATATATTGCAGAAATCTCACTCGTTGTTCTTGGCTTTCTGATAAACTCTGTCTTTCACTGTGTGCATTTTCTTGGTTATCTCTATAATTCTATACCATTTTATGACCAAATTTGTTCCAAGATTCTTGCTTTGGTTCTTTAAATGCTGCTTTAACTTCGTTTTGTTTTTCTTTTTATTTTATAGTCTAGTTCCTTTCTTGTAGTTAAGTACTTTATCTATTTCTTTCTTTCTTCTTTCTTTCTTATTTTTTCACATATTTTGTTTTTCCACCATTTTGTTTTTCTGATGTCGTTTATTATTTTCTTCTTACTACAACTTTTTACAGCTGTTTTTGAATCCAGCTTCTAATTTTTTAAAATTATGTAAAATGGGGTTAAAAAAACTAAATTTTAAGTGCTTATTGATAATGATTTACTCGATTTTCTAGTTTTGCCTTATACAAGAAAGAACCTTAACCATTATGATGGTCAAAAAAATCATTATTCTGGTCTCATAAATTATTTTTTTTTGAGAACTGAACTTGAAAGTAAGCTATTCTACACTCAAATCAGCGAAAAGATATAGTTATAAATCATCGTAGGGCGTATACATGTGCATGTGCTTAGAAGCTCATACGCAGAAGCCGGGTTTACACAAAATTTCGAATACGTATTTAGCCACGAAAGCTTGCTCGAGTAGCCTAATTTTTTTAAGTGACTTATTTGCTGTTAAGACATGAGTACAATACATAGTTTTATCCAACACCTCTCTCTGTAAGAGTTCTTAAAAAAATCATCAAAACCCAAAAATTTTATATCTACAAAGATTAGTAGTAGTCTATGATTTGGTTGCCACGTTGTTGTTGACAACAACATTATTATTTGAGAAAAAATTTGCAAACAAACTGTTTCAGCACTTGTAACATTGTTGGAAATGAAAAGAAGTAGTTCTCTTCCTGAAAAAATTGCGAAAGATGTTGAAGAAGTCACATCGAGTTTGCTATCCAAGAAATCCAGGGACGCTTATTACAAAGAATTGAGTGAGTTCAATAACTGGAAACAGGAAAACGATGTTTGTGAGGTAAGCGAAGACGTGCTGTTGGATCAGGTACTTTTGCAACGCCAAAAAAAAGATTCGCAGCCTCTTCAATGTGAACGAAATACTGCATGTTAAGATCGACATTAAAGCTTTAAAGAATCAAAAAATTACAAGTGCAAGAAATCAAAAATTCTTGAAAGAGAGCATGTTCAACAGTTTCTAGCAGAAGCACCCAATAAAAAATATTTGATGTTGAAAGTAGGTCGATTTTGTAATTAGAGAATGAAATCTAATTTTTTTACATTAGAGATCGCAATAATTTTTGGTGTGTCAGGTGGGTGTCGATGTTGTTGAACATGTCAATCAATAACGTAGAAGATAAAGGATCTTATATGTTGATATCTGTACCAGAAACAAAAAAATATGTTTCATGTAGCTTTACAATTATAGAAAAAGGATTTGCAGTTAATGTGCTAGATATTTGTAGAAAATATATGTCTCTCTTACCTAACAATATTTCTCACAACAGGTTGTTTTTGTGTTATAGAAATGAGAAATACACAATACAGCCAGTGGGAATCAATAGTCTATCTAAAATACCATCAGTAGTAGCTGATTTTTTGAAATTACAAGAATCAGAGTCTTACACAGGACACAATATAAGGGTTTATTGTCCAACGCTGGAGCCGATCTTGGTATGGTTCAACGTCATGGCCGATGGAAGTCGACAACCGTGGCACAAGCGTACGTCGAAAAATCAATTTTGAGCAAAATAGACAATTTTAAGAAAATACTGGGTGGAAATTCAAAACAGAAAGCAATGTTATTGTAAATACTGAAAAGCAAAAATCGAATAAATGTGGAAACAACATTGAAATGACAAAAAATAAAGCAAATAAAGTTATATCTTTTAATATAAATGTTAACGCAAATCTCAACAAATGATTTCATCTGAGATTCCTGTTTCTTATAATTGTAATTTTATGTATTGTATTTTTTGATATTTAATAAATTGTTTTATTTTCTGTAAACTGTTCAATTATATAAAAATAGTTTTATTATTGATTCATAAGATACTTGTGTTTTATAGATCCCATAATTTCAATCAAAAACATCATTTTTATAACGTCATAATAAAGAGATGTTGGATAAAATTGTTTAAAGTAGATAAAAACAGATACTTTTGTCGTTAATTTCTTAAATTTTTTAGAATTAGAAACAACAGTTTTTCTAGCTGTTGTTTTAAGCCATTGCAAGTAGACAAAAATAATTTTGAAAACCTTTAATTTTTCTTTATTTCTTAAACCAGACACAACCACAGTCTTTATTTTTGTGGCTATTGAACTAAAATTTATAACGTCATGTTTTTGGTTATTATTTTTTTGTACATCTTATAGTAGACAAATTTTTCAGAGTGTTAATTTTGAAAACTTTTAAAAGAGTAAACCAAGACCGTTTTTCTAGCTGTTGATAAAAGCTTTTGGAGTAAATAAAAACAAAACTTTTATATAAATTAGGTCTGTTTTGAAGTTTCTTAGAGTAAAAAAACACTCATTGTTTTAGCTATAAGTACTTAAATTATTTTAAAGTATAAAGAAAGACTGTCTCTGGGTGTTAATTTCAGCTTCTAAACATAGTGTTTAGACACACCTTATAGTAGATAGATTTTTTGTTTTCCTGGCTATTAATATTAACTTTTAGAGTAAACAAAAACGAAATCTTCAGTAATAATATGTATTAATTATGTTTGGTTTTTTAAGCTTTTTAGATTAGAAAAAACACTAATTTCTTAGCGATATTTTAGTGTTTAAACTTTTTAAAATATTGAGAAAGACAGTCCTCCTGACTATTAATTTCAACTTCTAGGAGTAGACATTTATTTTTTGATCTTCTTATGGGCTAATTTCAGTTGAGATAATACCGGTTGTATCTCCGTTTCTATAAAAACTAAATAAACTTTGAAGTTGTAACTGGTTGTTGCTACAGAAATGTATTAAAATTTGCGACAGTACCAGTAGTATCTCAGCTCGAAATTAGCCCATTAGAGTACAAAAACACTCATTTTCTTTGTTATTAAAGTTTAAACTTTCAAAAATAAAGAAAAAGACAGTATTCCTAGCTGTTTAAAAATTCGTTTTTTTGGTTCTTGATTTTTTGTACCTAGACATATTTCCTTCCAAACTGTTACTTTTAACAACCTTTAAAACAGTAAAAAATAAACAAAAACTGTTTTTCTTTCTATTGATATAAGCTTTCAGAGTAATCAAAATTAGAATTTTTCGGTAATAATATAATTTCTGTTAGTTTTCTAAGCTTCTTAGAGTAAAAAAGATATTCATTTTTCATGCTGTTAATTTAAGCTTTTTGGAATACGAAAAACACTCATTTTTCTACTTTGCGTTAACAATAATGACACTAAATTTTCATTATAGCACGCAAAACAGTAACTTTTTCATTGGTTATGTTGGCACCGTAAGCGTAAAAATTACGTCTACCGCCTACGCAATGGATATGATGTAGAATAGTTGATAAAATCATAAACGAATTGTCGAAAATATTGAAGCAAAATATCAATTAATTAGTAACTCTCGCTTTGCTCGTAGTGCTCAAAACTTATTCGTGTCACAATATTTTTCTTATGAAACACGTATAATAATGTACTTTTTCATAACTATTAATGTTTAAATTTTTTAAAGTATAGAGAAAGACATTTTTCCTGGCTGTTGATTTCAGTTAGAAGCAATAGACAAAAAGTTGAATAATGTAAGGGGGGAACAGTCTTTACAACCTCAAACGTTATCTTTATATCTTTTATTCGCCTGTCAAAACCTGTCAAAAACAGTTTTTGACAGTCAATGACATTAGTTATTGTTAATTTATTATTTTATGTTCCTTGAAAATGCCTGGTAACAGACGAAACCGGTCGGAATAAAAGATATAAAGATAACGTTTGAGGTTGTGAAGACTGTTCCCCCCTTATTAAATAATACCTCAAAAAAATGATCAAAACAAATTATAAAAAGTTAAATGTTGTTAATTTTTTGTAGGTACATATTGTAAAACACAGGTTTTTCAGATCGTTTATTTTAAAAGCTTTTGAAAGGGTAAAACCGTTTTTTTGGCTGATTATATAAGCTTTCGGAGTAATCAGAAACTGAATTTTCGATAATAAAATAAATTGTGGCTCTTTTTAAGCTTCTAATAGATAATTTCAAGTTGAGATACTACCGGTAGTATTGTAAATTTTAATACTTTTTCGTGGCAACAACCAATCACAACAGCAAATAATTTTATTAATTTTTCATGAAAACGAAAATACAACCGGTATTATTTCAACTTGAAATTAGCTCAATAAGTAAAAACCTAGTCATTTTTTGAAATATTAATGTTAAATCTTTTTAAAATAAAAAAAGACAGTTTTTCTTAATTTCATTTTCTAAAAATAGACAAAAAATCCAAAAAATTTAAAAAATTCAATCTTTTTGGTTATTGATTTTTTGCACATCTTATAAATATTCCAAAGTTTTAAAATCTTTTAAAAGAGTAAACAAAAACTGTCTTTTTGAGTAATGATATAAACTTATGGAGTAAACAAGAACCAAATCTTCTGAAATAATAAAAATTGTATCAGTTTTTAAGCTTCTTAGAGTAGAAAAAACACTTATCTTTTAAGCTGTTATTTAAGCTTCTTGGCGTAAAAAAAGTCATTTTCTAGGTGCCTTGCTTAAGAATCTCTTTCTTTTACTTTAACTAGATGTTTGTTAGAAGACTCTAAATAGATAATGCATGACACTTTTAGTAATTTTTTTAAGAAAGATTTCTGTTTGAAAGTCGGTAGAACAATAATTACGAAATAGATTTTTTTGTAGTAAATTGTTAATGGCTCCATTAAGCTTCTCTACAATCCGTCAAAGTAATTCCTTTCAACTTTGTCTCTCGCATGTTATAACAAAATTACACACTTGTAGTCATGCAATCGATATTGAATAGAAACCCGTCGTAAAGTTATCAAAGTAGCGCCTGAATTTCATCTCTACCGATTGTAAACGGAGCGTAAAAGACGCGCCCTCCTCTAAGAAATTGCTTTTCGAAGGAGAAGAGAGGCTGGCAGGCAGGCAACATACAGGAAGTGGAAACAAAGGATCCGCGCGCGGTGGTAAATAGACAGAGTGTGCCCTCATTGGCTGTCGTTAATAACTGTAAGACTCAAGGAGACGGGCCTGAATTAATGAGCTACACATTTCCTCATCCGTCTCCCTTCCACGATTTTACCGAGAAACACACACACACACACAACATCTTCTGTCAAATGTGACAGCTAATGGTTGTGCGCGGCACAGCGAGAGGAACCTTCAGACAAACAATGCTGTGTGGAGATCCGGGAGAGCATAGGGATTTGGATAAATTAAGACGGGGGATGTAAGACGGACGACAGACGAGAGATACACAGATATTTTAGATGATGGGGTGAGAGGTGGAGTGCTTAAATCACAAACAGATACAACTATATGCATTTAGTTAATTATTCCAAAAAAATTAGAAATTTTCAGAAGAAAATCACAATTTTTTAGTTTGACTTGGTTATAGTTTCTATGAGTAGCTTTCTGTCGGTAACACTGTACTATACCTTAATACAAGTATTACTGTAATCAATTATCTAAGATTGATATCATTAATTCAAAGCTAATTAAACAGTAATGAAGTAGGCGTTCTGTTCTATTATTATTCTAAAAACTTCTCTGATTTATATATATTATTTTCTTTATTTAGTAGTTTATATGAAAGAAATTGAAGAAATTGTATTTAATAGCGTGTGTTCTCTCCTCTTGCGTTTATAATGACTCTACAACGTCTTTGCATACTCTGAAATAAACTTTGTACAGTACATTTGGTATATTCTTCACTCTTCAGTTATACTGTTCCAAACGAATAGTGGCATAGCTAACTTCAAAGGCAAGTCATCTGATTATTACTAGTGCAATAAAGATTGTAGTTTGTACTAGTGCAAACGCAAGTAATTTATGGTCGTTAGAACCTTTGATGCCATTTGAGCAAGCCGCCCGGGGTATGCAGATTCGTCACCACTTTTACCTGGATTTGATCTGCTTCGGGCGGTTCTCTAACGACCATAAAATACTTGTGTTTGGTAATACAATCTTTATTGCACTAGTAATAAACAGATGACTTGCCTTTAAAGTTAGCTACGCCACTATTCGTTTGGAACAGTATAAAGCCTCTGAGAGCTTGCTTAAAGTTTGAGGAACATTTGATCTGCTTCTTACACGTCTCCTAAAAACGTCCCATAAGTGTTCAATCGCATTCAAGTCCGGTAACCTAGCCGGCCAATTCATTACGGGAATTTGAACAGTTTGCAGGTAGTGCTGAACTACTCGTGCGACGTATGAACGCGCATTATCATGCATGAGAATAAAATCGGGTCGAACAAATGAGGCAAAAGCTCCAACATATTCTTCTAAAATCTCTGTAAAATACCAATCTGCATTTAGAGTACCATTGCAACTTTGTGCGCCTTCCTGAATTAATTCTGCTCCGTACCATCATACCACCCGCGACAAAGACATCCAATTCCCGAATATTGCGTAAATCGCGTCCCCGGAGTTTTCCACACTCTTTGAGGTCGATCATTTGATGAAAAAGTAAATCTAGATTCATCCGAAGACAGAACGTTGGCTCATTGGTGGTTTGTCTAATTCACATGTTCTCTCGCAAACGCAAGTCGTCTTACCCGGTGTTCTCTAGTCAACCGTGAGCCTGTTGCTGGTTGTCTGGCAGGTAAATTAAGTTATGTACTCTCTGTAGTAAGTTTTGCAAAAACCTAGCCGCTGCAAACCAATTTCTCCTATTATAGACAACATCCGTATGGTTAGCTTTAATAATTTATACATAGAGTGATAAGACCATCGTAGACTCTGAAATTTTCTTTTTTAAATATATTCTTCTTTAAAGAACACTTGACACGTGGTTACAATCTGTCTAGAGTTGTTTCTTAGCCAAGTTTCAATAGAATGTGCGTTTCAACAGAAACAATAATCTAAAATTCATTGACTGCATTTTGTGGTGGCAACCATATTGAAAATATATTATACAAGTGTGCAATTTCAAATTTCACTAACTTCAATGATCCTGATGTGCGTGTAGTGACTATCAAAAATCAAGACGATAAAATCATTTTTTGTATACTCAGTGTACAAAATAAAATGATTCAGCTATTTGGTAAATAAGTTGGTCTGTATGCATCTTGAGGCTTGATATCTGTTAAGAGATCTTCATTGAAAGCTCTATTAATTCTAGAGCTTTATACTTGCGGAGAAAAATAAGAAGCAGGAAGATGTAGTGGCCAGGGGCACTTATACAGATTACTACAGTTATCAGCTTGCTTCTTTCAGCATTGACTTGTTTTTTGTCTTAAGCTAAAAACTGCCGAATGCTTGTTTTGAATAACACTTATTCCCACCTTTTTCACATTATAAAGACAGTTTGAAAAATGGTTTATTCTGGCTAACTTTAGTTCAAAAATGTCAAAAAAGCTGTTGATGTTTCTCTGAGATCTTTTTACACCTTATCGACAATGTACTGTGTTTTCGAAGAAATCTGAAAAACCCCTATTTTCCAGCAATTTTTATAGATTTACTTAAAGAGTATTTTAATTTTTTTTTGGTATTATTTTTTTTTTAGTGTAACATAGTAGGGATAGAAGTTATTAGCGCGTATTATTCTAAAAACAGAACTTTGGCTAATTCCTAAATTTTGTGCTACAACATTTTGCCCAACATATGGATTTACAGCAATCTTATTATTTTCTCCTGTCGCAGATTTGTTTCGTGGCTTTTTCAAAGAAGGTCAGCCTTAACGATGAGAATATCTTTCTGCATAAAGTCTTACTGCAGTTGAAATTTTTTTTCTTCATTCCCCATATATTAAGATCGTGTCAGTCTTTTCGTTTTATAAACATTTTAAAGGAGATCGTTTCCATCTTATGTAAATCTAATGACCACTCAAATCAAGATTTTTTATATCAATCAATAGCTCTTGAAATAAGGAACAATTGGTATCATTGCGCCAACTTTGTAGGTCATCAAATAAAATTCTTAGTGATGATTAAAAAATTAAAAACGGCAGTACAAAATGCATTGGCAAGGGTAAAAGCCAGTGAGGTCGGAAAAATTGAAAGGTAGGAATGTTTGGAAGTCTATAAATCATCAAAGCTTTGTTTCGACCCTAATCATATCGTACTTTTAACAATAGGCTTAACGCCACGGGAGGGTGCATTGTGGTTTGGGACATTTCAGATAATATTGAGAAAAGAATGTAAATATCAAAAAATATCTATTTAGCCGGTTTCTGACCTGAGGCTTAAGTACCGACTTAATCTTTATAAATAACAAGTGAGAGTTCTATGAACACAGTGACAGAAGTCATTTAAACTTTAAATTAATCTAACCACTTTATTTGAAGAAATACAAAGTTGACGTAATCATACCAATTGCTCCTTATTTCAAAAACTATCGATTGATATAAAAAAAATTTGATTTGTGTGGTTATTAGATTTCCATAAGATCGGGACGATCTTCTTTGCTCGAAAACAGTCAAATTAACATAAAATAATATACAGTAACTATAATCACAAAAACATTTTCAAAATTAAATTTTGTCAAAGTCTCATGCGAAAATGTAAGATTGGTTGCATAAATCTTTTGACATTATTCGTGAATAACAGTGTTAAGTTTTAATTTTTTAAAGTTGTTGCTTACAATTTACATAGATAGGTACTTATAATGAAAATATCAAAAAGTGGGCTGACTTTTGAAGACGTTTGTGTAAATCAAGGAATTGTTTAATTTATGAACATTACTACAGTAAGGATGTATCTTGACTTATAACACTTCCCTCCAGATAAACATCTACTTAGTTGAGAAAACTGTTATGAATCAACATCTATCTTTACAGGGGTTTGTCTGTTCATCAATTGAACAATCGCTTTTTTCTTGGTTTATAGAAGCGTCTTTAAAAATCAGCCCACTTTTAAATGTTTTATGTATACTCTCTAGTCTATTACGTCTCAATTTTTTTTCGTTGTGTTTCATTTTTAATGCAGTAATCTCACTGAAAATTGACATAGAAAATACATTTTTAATTTGTTTATACAGTAAAATTTATATACATATATATTTAGATTTTTCAGACTTTATACAAATACTTCTATAATTTTATGATGTTGTAAACATTAAATTTTGCCACTGACAACAAAATCTTGGCAATTTTGACCTTTGATTTTTAAATTTTTTAAAAATTAGAGATTAATTTAATTTTTAAACTCCAAATATGCAAATTGTTTTATTAAATATCCTAAAACGACGAGTTAAGTTATAGACAAGGTACTCACTTTGAATATTACCTTTAAATCTAATTTTTGTTTTTTTATTTTCTTTATTTTCTATTTTACTATTTATTAAAGTCATTATTGTTGTTAAAAATAAATTAAATGTAAAATTTTATTTGGTATTTTTTTATAGATGTAAGACGTAACTTATATAGGTAATCTTAATAAACCGAGAACTTTTTTGTTGAAATTAAAAGTATTTTAACAATTTTTGTGAATTTTTTTACAGCGTTATGTAGCACTCACATAATGAAAATCTACTGAAATGTCAATCATTTTAAAATGAATTATAAATTAAGATGTGACAGATTGTACACCTTATGAATTAAGATTATTCTCATTGGTTCCCCTACCTTTAGTTGTTGATTGAAAAATCAGAAGTAAAAAAAAAACATTAATTTTAAAGACTACAAAGATAAGAAGCAGAGCATTTCATAGTTCTAATAATAAGACTGGATCGAGCCTCGCCTATACGTTGCCGAAGCGAGCTACAGTGACAACATAGTATATGAAAGAGAGATAGTATAATACACAAATTAAATGTGTGTGAGAGAGCAAATCACTTAGTGGTAAGCAAGAATGTTGAATTTTTGAAAATACAGAAATAATAAAGCAAGAAAATAAATTTTTATTTTAATTCAGTAAACATGAAGGCGCCAGGTCTTTATTGTGCACGCATACAACACCCATACTTTACAAATTAATATTTAATTCATCTAAAATTGTTTAAAACGCTTCTTATAAACGAAATTGTTTAGAAAAATGCAAATTTGAGCGATTTTAACACTTGTCTAAATGCAAATACCACCTTTAACACGGTAAATACACCACTTTTAATGTTTTGCCTACCAATATGTTGTCACCATACTTCTTTGCTTACCGTCACTCCAGTCTTATTATTACCTCAATGGAGCTTTTAGTCTTCTCAAGTGAGTTAATCTGGTAAATCCCTCTTTCTGCTATTTGGATTATGATTAAGAAATACAAACAGCAACGAAGAACATTCTCTAGGTACTCCTGATTTTTACCTAAACCCTGGTAATTTGATTCTTTAGAAAAAAATTTAAATCAGTATATGCAGCAGCAGCTAATCTCAAATTTTTTTTTACTATGAAACACTCTACTAGTAGAGTCAAATAGAGTAAAAGTAGAGTCCAAGACAGTCTAAGAGTAATTTACTAATTTATCTATTTATTATTTATGTATTTATTATGAACTTGTTATTTATCAATTAATTATATTTACCAAAAACTAGAAAAAGAAAGATATGTCAAAAAAGATCCAAACCTGAGGCTCTTTATACAAAAAAAAATCTGAGTTTAAACGCTCTATGTACAACAAAAGATTAGAGCCTGACAGTTTATAATAAGCATCGGTAAAAATTTTAGATTTGAGAGTTAAATTTTAGCTGGCTTAAATTTGATAAAATATATACAGCAAAAATTTCTTGTGTATAAAAACACATTTTACACACTGATAATTATGCGTAAAAGTTAATTAATTAGTTAAGTTGTTGAAAAATTGACATTTTTCAGGGTCTTAAATTAAGGGAGACTTCTAATTGATTTTTTTCAATTACATATATGTGCTTTTCAGCAGAGACACAAACCTTTACCCTTCCTTATTCAAAGATTTCTACTTATAATTGTTACCTCCACCCTTTCATGTAACCCTATTTTAAACCCTCTCCTACAGATGGCAGTACATAGCAAACCAAAAATTTCTCTTATCTTTCATATCTCCCCTAAAATAAAGTAAAAAAAACAGTGTTAAATTCTTTTATTTTTAGTCACAGATTTTTCTGATTTTTTTTCTTTTGATAAGAATATATTTGGATTAATTCCTCCGCGACATTATCACACCTATTAGTTGCTTAGTGAATCGATTAAAGACGCAATGAAAATCCGTCATTCTATCTCTCTCATTCTTAGATTTTTCTTGCAGTTTCTAGAATGAGATAGATGCTTAAGTGGTGAAAATTTCACATGATATACCAAATCAAATTCCTTATAAAGGACGATAAAATTATTCGTTCGAGCGTTTGAATTCCTTGGATGTTTTCCGACCGTTCGTTCCGCGATCGATTACAAGTTTTATGAGATATTATACAACTTGGAGTGGTAATTTATTAAACCAGAAAAGATAATAAAAAAAATTGTTTTGTGTTAAAAACAACCAACCAGACAACAATAAAAAAAACGTTTTGTTGTCCAGTCTAGAAAAAAGTTGGTAGAACTGAAAATACTACTTTTTGGAATTTTTTTAAATACAGTGAAACCTTTTTAAAACGGGAGCAGATTGTAGTTTTATTTCTGTGTGTCTTTTTATTAAAATTTAAATAACTTTTCTCACCCTCAGTATAGATTCACCCTTCTTATTCGATTTAATGTGATAATTAAGGAAGTGACGTTTAAGTGATGAGTGACATTAGAGTTCAGTTAACGCTAACTATTATATTTAATCTTCAGTTAAAGTTAGTCTCTCGCTTAATGATTCGTTAAGTCAAATTACGAAGGAATCTGCATCTACTCTATTCGCGTTTCTTATACCTCATTTGTTCCTAAGATTACCTCAAATTCCTTATCTCTAGGGTTAAAAACAAAAATTTTTTTAGCCAAAATCCTTTATTAAATACAAACACAAAATACAATAATAAACATTACAAACAAAACTTAACACTAGACAAAATTTTAATTCGAAATAAAGCAGTTGCATGTGTATTACAAAAAAAATCCTTAAATTCTACTTAAAATTAAAAAAAGCGTGGTTAAACATCGGGAGTCTTGTTGAGGAGAACATTTCGTGGTTATTTTTAAAACCTAACTTAACGTAATTTGCCCCGTCCGAGTCCGGTCGGACCAACTTGTTGCTCCGGTTTGACGAGAAAAAATGCCGGAGAGAGAGAGAAGGGGAAAAATCCGGGCGTGGAGCCGAATTTAAGATTCATAGAATTAAAGATGAGGAAATTTATAATTCATCTCGTGTGCCTTGGAAAAGCTAAGATAAATGAACGTACAGTGTGTAAACAAAAGAGGTGCATGCAAAGGCACACATACTATGTCGAGACATGCTGGGAATATTTTAATAATGACTTTTCGCGATTATCATTTCATGCATATTTCACTCATGCGGGCCTTTCAGGATCAAGGCGAAACTAATCGAGGCAGGACCGGAAGCAAAGAGAAGATTATTATTATTGTGAGGCGAATTTTAATTTTATCGTAAACGAATTTTGGAAGAAATTTGACGAGATTGGTTTGGTTTGTTCAGATTTGGTTAGATATCAAGTGTTCACTTAAAAATTTTTTCGAGAGAGTCGTACTATAAAATAGATTTGAGGTCATTCACACGCGACAAGGTAACAGTTCTGTCACCCAACACCCAAATATAATAAAAAATACCTCAAAATGTTGTGACACTCTACAAAAACGTTTTTAAATTAACTATTGAGACTGTATCTAGTAATTTGGAATTTATTTAAATTTTTATAACCAATTTTTGTGTTTATAATTTAGTATACTTACTTTTAAAAATTATAAAATTATTTATAAATAATTAAATTTGAGTATAATCATGAAAATACCCAAAGTCAGTCATTTATCTCTCGAGTATTAAATGTAGTTTTGCAACTTCTAATTTGGTTGTCAAACGTCTACTTTATTATTATTATTATTATTATTATTGTTTTATTTGTTTGTTGCACAAATTTAGATAAACCATTTTTTTTTATTTTAATGTTTGTAATTTGATTAGGTTGACGCTTTTAAAGCAGCTTATTCGTGATAACAGATTTTAGTAGTTATAGAAACGTACAATTCGGTAAGCTAAAAATGTCACTGACTAGAGGTATTTCCACAACCATACTTAATTATATAACAAGTGACTATTTAAATTTTTAATTTAAATAACTTTGAATTTAGCGGTTTTGAGCTGCACGTTTAACATTCTGTTATTTGATATTATTTTTCATTTTGAAGCTGTTATAACTGTCTTAACAGTTTTTTTTTGGTACTCTAAACTAAAGCACTCCTTCTTTCTATACTTTAAAAAATATGTATAAAAAAAGTGTGTAAAATAAAGTCATTGAGTGCTAAAAATGTCACAACATATCTAATATCACTGACTAAAAGTATTTCCACGACTATATTTTTTGATTTAACGAATGACAATTTACATTTTTATTCTCAACATTCCAAGAATCTTCCGTTTACAGAAGTAGAAGTACACTCGCGTACATAAAGAATGTCACCTATCAATTAAAAATTATTTATGTTAAAACTTCAAATACATCTAGATTAAGTAAAATTTCCAGTAGTTTTTATGTTTATAAACTAAAAAAATATGGTTAAGACTTCAAATTCGTTATAATGACCCGAATCAGTTTAAACAGGTAACATTCCTTACGTACGTGACTGTACTTATTAAAAATCGGTAAAACGTAAGTTGTCTCTTCTTTTAGGCTCGTTTGTAAAACAAAATTCAGAATTTTGTGGTTCTGAAAAACAAAAAATGATCAGAAGTGTCAACACGAGTTTCAAGGTTGACAACTTAATTATTAAAATTATAAAAAAATCTTCAAAAATGCGCTTTAGTTGCGATCGAATAGAGATATTAGAGATTACTCAAAATAACTTCTTTTAGGTTATGTTATGTTAATAGTGGTTGATTTGAAATAAAACTTTAAATAATCACCTGTTATTTAATATTTTCTTTAAGATTTTTGTTATTTCATTATTTTTCTTTGGTATCTTGCTGTCTCTTATTAGAAGAAATATTTATTTTTGAATCGTTTTAATAAATCCAAAAAAATAGTAAAAAGTTTTTGCCTAAAAATAAATTTAAAGCAAATTATAAAACGGTTAATAAGTGATTTAATTGATTTATTTCTATTTTTTTTTAAATATATTTCTTTATAAGTGCTTGTTAAAAAACTACAGTAAAAACCAATTATAACGACTCTACTTTGGCACGGTTAAAACGACGAAAAATAAAGTTTTTTAAAACAAACCGTTAAGACAACTTAACAACGTCATTTAATCATTTTTTTGTATTTGTCAGATAATATATCTGTTAAAACGACCAGTTTCAGTTTCAGGATAAAAAAGTAATATCGTTTAAGTAAATTTGTGTTTTAGTTTTTATTTTCGTAACTGTAACGACAGTATATGTCGTTTTTTTAGGTCGTCACAACTGGTTTTCACTGTAGTTTTAAATAAAAAAACTGATTTTCACTACATTTTGATAAAAAAAATTGTCTCACTAAATTTGTCTATTATTCAATAACTATTTTTCTATATTTTTTAAAAACATAATGGCTATAACGACCAAATGTTAGTATCTATCTAATAAATTTAAAATGTTTATTTAAGAATTACAAAATTTTTAAACTGTTTTAAGTAGTTTATGTCGGTTCATTTCAGGTCGTTACAACTAGCTTTCACTGCAGTTTTAACTGTTTTTCTCTATATTTTTACAAATGTTTTCTGTTTTTTTTGCTAAATAAATCGGCTTTAATGACCAAACAATAATTTCAGAATAAAACAATAAAAAATCGTTTATTTTAAAATTTAAAAAAAATTAAAACTGTTTTAGTTATTAGCTCTAATAGTTGGTGACTATATCGATGTTAAATCAATTGTCACTTGATGTTCAACGACTAGTGGAAACAACTACTCTGCGGACACAAGCCCCGACCAGCGTTGAATTATACCATCTAGTCGCCTTACCAACTATATTAAATAAAAATAGTGTGCTAAGTGTTTTAGTTTATGCTTTCTTGACTGCAACGACAATGTAGATCAGTTAATTCTAGGTCGTTATAAACGGTTTTTACCGTAGCTTTAAATTAAAAAAACCTGTTTCTTTTATACAGATTTTAATAAAGCTCTATGTTTTTATTTAATTTATCTTTTATTTATTTTTTTTTTTTTAAATACATCGGTTGTAACGACCATATGTTAATTTCTGTGTATAACAATAAAAAAAATTATTAGTAAATCTTAAACTATTTTTGTTTGTTATATGCAGTATCGAAAAAAAATTTTAGTTCTTGAAATGCCAAAAAAGTAAAAAGTTTTAATTGATAAGGACAGTTTTGAGTTAATTAATGCCAATAGCGTCATCTCTTAACAGTGCTGGCAAATACAAAACTAATGAAAACAACTACTCTGCAGACACAAGCCCCGACCAGCATTGAATAATACCATCTAGTTGCCTTACCAGCTACAACCTGAATATAAATGGCATGTCAAGTGTCTATAATGACACTTTTTAAGTCGTTACAACCGATTTTTATTGTAATTTTAAATTAAAGTTATGTTTAAAAGTGTATACATTTCACAATTCTATTTTTTTTAATACACCGGCTATAACGACTATACATTAGTTTCTTAACAAAAAAATAAAAAAAACCGCTTATTCCAAAATTTTAATAAATACTATTTTATGTAGTTATGTTGGTTTTCCAGGCCGTTACAACCGATTTTTGTTGTAGTATTAAATTAAATAAAACTGTTTTTTAATATTTTAATAAAGCTCTAACTTTATCTTTTATTTAAAAACTAATTTTTAGAACAATTTTTGAAAAATATATCGGTTATAACGGATTAAACAGTACTGTTTCAGAAAAAAAAGTAAAGAAGATGATTTATTTCAGCAAAATTTTAAAATTTCTTTAATTTACGTTTTCTTGCCTGTTACGAAAGTAAATATCAGTTTTTTTTCAAGTCGTTATAACCGGTTTTTACTGTAGCTTTACATTAAATAAAAGTTTTTTGTATATTTTAATATAGTTTTATAGTTTCATGATATTTGTTCTTTATTTAAGTGCTTTTTCTATTGGCTATAACGACAAAATTTTGGTTTCTAAAAGCTTAGTTAGTTATTTCAGCAAAAAATTTTGTGTTAAGTTTGTTCAACTGTTCTTTGCAGGTCGCTACAACCGGTTTTTTTAAATTTATTTATTAACAATTTAAGTAAGTATAACCAAATTTGAATTTTATGTAACTGATTTAACAATTTTTATTTAACAGATAGCAGTCTCATTTTGAAATCGTCCTAATTTTTCGGTTTTTTGGTTGGTAAAACTGTTTTTTTTTCAATTGAATGACTTGTTAAACTGTATTGTTTTTTGTAAAAAGACAACAAATTTCCAAAATTTTTTTCACACACATTTTTTAAAAAATTTCGCATTGATGCCATAATTAAACCTCCCCTTTCTTCCACCCCACCGCAATTTCAAAGTCTTGCCATCCATAAATCGCAAAGGTAGGAAGTATATTCTTAATGTTCGTGTTAGAAATCAGTGCAGAAATTAATGGGGTATTTTAGTAATTTAAGTTATGAATTATGCTTGTAAGGGTTGCTTTCCCCCCTCCTTAGAAAAAAAATCCTCCACACCGGTAGAGTGGGAGTAAAAATCCACTTTCCTCCTTCTCGGCCGTATCCAGGAGCGATGGCTCGTTATTAGAAAGCCAACTCGCCGAGTATTCTTACAGGGGCGGCTGAATCATTGATTTCTTACATTAAGCCACACCCTCCTTACTCTCCCCTTACGTCGTCGGTCCAAGAAGCGTCCCGAACTCCCCTCATGTGGCGGCATCCCTCTCTTTTTCAAACACTTCCCACCCAAGTTTTCTTAAACCCACCCACCCCCCAGACTTTGAGATTACCAGGTGACGATTGCCAAGTTGGCCAACCTGGAAAAAATTGATATTTTCAGAATTCAAAGTTGGGAGATTTTCACGCGTGATTTCATACTCTGAACTCTTCAGTAAGGCAATTTTTATTTCAGTTTTAATAGTTGGCAACGCGAAAAAAATGTAAAAGAAATGGCCGAAATTGGTTTTTAAGAGTTTTTTCAGGTGAATTTGCTGAAAGTTTTACTGTAAAGTATCGTTTCAGGAGAAGTCTAAAACACCTTGTTCGAAATATCTTTTCTCCTGAAAACACTTTAGAGCGAGATTTTTGAAACCGTCCTGTAACTCAAAAAATCAACAGTGTGCCAATTTTTCAGGTTTTCAGTTCTATAAAAATAAGATTCTGTTTGTGCTGAAATTCGTCCTACACTAAAAAAATTTAATTCAGGCCTGAAACGGTTTTTTATGTTTTATTCAAACTGAAAGAAATTTCAGTAGTAGTTTGTTAAAATTTCAGATAGTTTTTGGTTGTCATTTTAGTGGTTCTCAGGATGTTCGTTTTTATGTTTTCAAAAATTTTCGGAAAAGGTTTTTTCGTAAAAATTAAAATTTTTTGTAACTGACAGATCGAATTTCAATGTTTTTCTAAAATGTTTTTAGATTTATTTTTACTATTATGTCTGTCACTAAACTTTTTATTTTTTTTTTCTCCAATTTATAATTTTTCAAATAAATTATCTGAGTTTTTAGGTGTTTTTGATGATTTTTTTCAAATTTTTTTTAACATTTTTAAATATTATCAAAATTTATTATTTCTGAAAAAATCAAAAATTTAGTTTTTTTTCAGTGCGATATTTTTAAGAAAAACAAATGAATTACGATGTAGTAATCAATGAAAAATTGTTTTGTCAATATTAACAGTCTTTCAGCTAATTCAATTCTGAAAAAAACATTTTGAAAATCCTGAAATTTGTGTAAAATACATTTTTTTTGAAATATTGCTTTACACTTAAAAAATCGTAAACTGCAAAATCATCAAAAACTGAATTTCAGATGAAAATTCTGAAACAAAACCCTGAAAGTGTAAAGCAACGTTTTTTTAAATAATTTTTCATATTTCAGATGTTAAATTTCGAAAAGTTTTTTTATCTATTGCAATTCAGTCCTGAAATTCGTTTCGGTGATGAAATACAATTTCAGAAATGTAATAAAATTTTTCGACCATTTCTTGCTTGTTTTCTACTGAAAAAAAAAAAGTTTCACAATTCTACTAACAAATCTTGTTGCCAACTGCTTAAAACCAAAATTTCTAAAAACCACCTTACCCTCTCAAAAAATCCATGGCCAAAAGAAAATGATAATTTTGCAGTTTTTTTATAATTGTTGTTTGCGACGGGTGAGTCCGATCCCCATCATGGCGTAATGTCTTTTGGCAATTTCCTGAAAACATAAAAAAATTGTAGATCGACTTAAAGTCCCAAAGAAATGATTCAATTAATAAAAGAAGTATCAGAGACATAAAATGGGTAAAAAATCTTAGAAAGTAAAGAAAATGGAAAAAAGACGTTTAGTAGCGTTAGTCCAAGTTTAATTTGAAGACATTCTTTAAAAGACTTCGTAGGTAATTGTTCTGAATCAATAACAAAATATTTAAAATAACTGATTGTGCGAAGTAATTTGCAGACCGCTTGTTACAGCGAAATAAAATTTAAAATTTCAAAAAAAAACATTATAACTATAATATATGTATAATATACCTATTTATCCTATAAGAGAAATTAATAAAATTTAATTTTCAGTTTCTAAATTTGTAAAATAATATTATCTACACAAAAAAATAAAACAATGCTTTATTTGTTTTTATTTTTTGTTTTTAAATTAGTAAAATTTTGCCTCCGACTTATAAAATTAGTTAAACGTCATCTTCGGCTCCTAAAAGTAGTAGAAAACGGCATTTTCGCACATTTGCCGTTATTAATTACAAAGTAATAATAAATATCGTCTCCAGTCTTCAATAATATTTAAATATTTACCCACTGTTTTTAAAATTAATAAAATAGAGTTTTTGGTTTAAAAAACTATAAGAAAAATAGTAACCTTACTTTTATAAAAATTAGTAAGAAATATTATTTTTTGTTCCAAAAATTGCTAAAGTACCTTTCTGTCTAAAACAATAAAAATGTTTCTGTAGCTTACAAAACTAGTAAATTATCACTTTCTGCTTTTAAAATTAGTAAAACGTTATTTTCGACTCCTAAAGGTAGTAAAAATAGAATCTTTGGACTTTTGTCATTATTAATTAGTAAGTGATAACTAAGCTTCGGTGCTGGAGAGTCCAGTTGAATATATAACAAATAGAGACCAGTTGAATATATAACATGCAACCCGCTGGATTACACCGGTTAATTACCTGGTCGTTTAATCAAGACTCTCCAGCACCGAAGCTTAGTGATAACAGAGATTATCTCCAGTCCACAAAAATACATAATATAAAAGTACCTCCTGATTCTAAAATTAATAAAAAAAGCTTCTGGTTTCTAGAAATATAAAAAAATAGACACATTATTTTTATAGAAATAAATTAATAAGAAATATCGTCCTCAGCTCCAAAAATTGCTAAAATCTCGCTCTGTTTAAATCTATAAAAATGTTAATTGTAGTTTATAAGATTAGTAAAATATTATTTTTTCTATTAAAGTTAGTAAAACGCCATTTTCGACTCCTAAAGGTAGTAAAAATAGAATTCTTGTAGTTTTGTCGTTGTTAATTAAAAAGTGATAATAAATACTGTCTCCAGTCTTCAATAATATTTACATATTACTAAAGTATTGTCTTATCTAAAACTATAAAAATATTGTTTTTAGCTTATAAAACTAGCAAAATATTACTTCTTGCTTTTAAAATTAGGAAAACGTCATTTTCGGCTTCTAAAAGTAGTAAAAATCGGATCTTTGTACTTTTATCGTTGTTAACTGAGAAGTGATAACAAAGATTGTGTCCGGACATTAACAATACTTAAAAATTTACCCACTGTTTCTAAAATTAATAAAACAGAATTCCCGGTTCTTAAAATTATAAAAAAAAACAACCTTGTTTTTCTAAAAATTAATAATAAGTATCATTTTTTGCTTCAAAAATGGCTAAAATATTGCTATGTGTAAAACTATAACGTTGATTCTAGCTTATAAAACTAATAAAATTTCAGTTTCTAAATGTAGTAAAAATGAGATTTTTATACTTTTGTCGATTAAAAAGTAATAATAACAATTGTCTACGGTCTTCAACAATATTTAAATAATTACTTCTTGCTTTTAAAATTAACAGAATGGAGCTCCAAGTTTTCAGAATTATAAAAAAGACAAGTTTGTTTTTCTAAAAATCAATAAAAAATATTATTTTTTGCTCCAAAAATTATTAAAGTATTTTAGCCTTGTCTAAAACTATAAAAATGTTGTTTGTAGCTTATAAAACTAGTAAAATGTATCTTAGGCCTTTACAATAAATTATTAAGTTAAAATTAGATAATAAAAATCTCGTTTCTGGCTTTCAAAATGCGTATCAACCACAATTAATTAAAAAGTAAAAAAATATCGCCTTCGGCTCCAAAAATTAGTATATATACATATATAAGGTAGAATTATTATAAGACGGAATTTGGCATTTGCTTCTTTTTCTTTTATTTTTTTTTTGTTTCTTTTTTACAAGTGTTTAAATTTTCTTTTACTTTTTTTGAATAATCTCCGAAAATTTACATCGAATGGCAAATTTTTTGTGAGTTCCCCTCTACCTATAAACCTTTCTGATCGATTGTTTGGTGTCACTTCGCAGGTGTAGGTAGACATTTCTTCCCCGATCGTGTCTATGCACATTCATCCGAATACAATAAAAGCATCTCATCGTTCCGCAAAGAGATAGAAACCCGTCGAAATAGAAAGAGTAAGGGGTTTCGTGTGCTCCGTGGGGGCGCACATCGGTAAGGGAGAGATGAGTCTGCGGAACAACATCCATCATTTATGATATGAATAAGTAAAACTCGCGTAAAACTTAGAAACTCGACTCGTGATACTCAAATTTTAATTAGTTTTGAGCCGAGTTTAAGTTGATGTTCGCCAAACTTTGGTAATATTAAAACGGAAATTAAAAGATAAGAAAATAACGAGCGAGCTGCTCGACGCCATTTGCCGAAATCATCTCGTATCCATAATATGAACTGAAAGTTTTTGACATCTTTCTCTCCTCCCTTCACTCTCCAAGATTCTCTATTCATCTTTTGTCGCCGAATGGGAGGTGCTCTGGATGATGTTTGTTTTGTTAATTGAATCGTTTCCTCGGGACTCTGAATCGATCCAAAATTTTTTATACGAACAGGAAATCGCTAAAGGGAAGTACGCCATCATGGGGATCGGACTCAGCCGTCGGAAACAACAATCATAATAAAAACAAGACGTTTTTGAAAATTTTAGTTTCAAACATACGACAACGAGATTTGTTTCGATAGAAAGCAAGAAATGAGCCAAAAATCTCACTTCTCAAAATATATTTCACTAACGAAACGAATTTCAGGACTAAATATCTAAAAAAAATTTTTTTTAAAATTTAACATCTAAAATTCGAAAACATATTTAAAAAGATATTGCTTTACATTTTTAGGTTTTAGTTTCAGAGTTTTCAGCCAAAATTCAATTTTTAACGTAGAACAATATTTAAAAAATAGATATTTACAAAAGGAAAAATGTTTTCTTAACTGTTAATATTGACAAAACATTTTTTTTATTCTACTCCACTTCAAAGTTAGCTAATTCTAACCTCTTGACTGGTCAGAAAATTGCTCTTGTTTCGCTAGGGAAACATACCTGTCGCAATTTGTTCTCGTAAGATGGCGCTGTTTTATACGTCAACTAATGTCTCAAGTTTTTGAAAATCTTCGTAATAATGTGGTTTCTACTGTTGAAATACAAAATCTAATACAAAAAATTAGGAGTGCTGAAAATGTGAAAGACGAAAGTCTGGTTAAAGTATTGCAAATTCAAAAGCCTAGATTGTCAACACATAACCTCAAACTAATAAAAAGAAAAAAACATCTTATTTTTTAAACTGTCAATCCTAAACATACAAATTGTGAAATCGTTTATTACACATTATATTATATTGTCAAGTATTTTTTTATTTCTTATTTTGGCTCGTGCTATTATAAACTTGTTTTAAGTAAGATTGGCATGTGACAGTGTTATTTTGACGATTAATTTTATTGAATTTTTTTATAAAATATTATAAAATCGTTGAAATTTTTTTGTTCCTTTGTATTCAGTGAAATAATAATTGCTTGGAAATTTGAGACTGTAGTCGTCGAGTCATTGTGTTCGCGTATTATTCCTTTATAAATTATGTTTGCCGAGCAGAAAGACGCGAACTAACGACTAGAATCGACTGAAAGGGAAGTAACTAAATAAATGAGTTGGCTTTGATGAATAAGGCTCAAGGAAAGTGCTTTGTTTCAAAGATTAATTTAGTAATGTATCCATTCGTCTTTGTTTTCATCAGGACCTTTCAAGGTGCCCTACCTCCACCTCCAAGATTCACACACAAAAAATCATCCCTTCACATAGTGAGTGAGACAACAAAACCACTCAGCTATTTACAGCGACTTCAATTGTCGATATATTCAAGGCACGCTTTTACAAATTGTTTAATTAAATGAAGGAGAGGTAACTCCGACTCTCTTCGCTTGTGAGACTTGTGAGTTGACTTCACAGCCGCCGTTGTGTCTTCAAATTAAATTTAAGACTTGCCGGGTCGCGGCAAGAGGGATGCCTCAGGGACCAAAGATATGCACTCTATCTATTAGCAACGGACTGACGTTGAACAATTTACTATGCATTTTCCGATATTGCAACAAAAATAGATGTGGTATTTTTAGACGAGATTGGAGACAGAAACAAAATTATTTAGCAAAAAACACGACATTTAACTCTCTCATATCAATTCAACCCTCAATAGAAAAAAATCAATAAATTACCAGTGTTTAACTATTTTTAAAACCACTCATTTAGCCACATTTTTATAAAGAAAAAACACTAGAGTCAGTTAGGAAAAAAAGATAAAACTAAAAATTCAATAATTGCGTTGTAATTTTTGATAAATCACTTTATATCATACACTGCTCCAAGAAATTAACGCACCACTTGAAAATAAAGTAAAAAAATTAAAACTATGTACATTTGACAACTTTGGTTGAGAAGGTTTAATCAAGCTATAATCTAGTTAGCCATTGTAATAAAAGTTTTGACATTAAAGTCAAAAATTTGAGTTTAATAGTTTTTTAAACAGAAATTTTAAAATAATTTTCATTTTTAAATTGTGTTAATTTGTAATTTCGTTTTATTGTTATTTGAATTTGCCGTTTTGTAGATAGTTTTTATCATTTGAAACAATAATAAAAACATTATGAGGAATTTGACTCGAGAAGAATGCGCCCAAGCTGTGGTTTTGTTGGAGGAAGGATAGAGCTACAGAAGAATTGGTGAAAGGTTTGGTGTATCTCATACGTCAGTTTCGCGTGTGATACAAAGGTACAGAGAAACAGGAAGTCACCTCAGAAGACCTGGGCAAGGAAGAAAAAAGAAAACCACTCCTATCCAGGATAGATTTTTAAGAATATCTGCGCTAAGGGAACGCTTTGTAACCGCCAGGAAGCTACAAACTGAATTCCGTGACGTAGAAGGAATTCAAATCACTACCGAAACTGTTAGAAAAAGACTTAAGGAGGATAATTGAACACCCCATATTCCTGCTCGGACTGCAGAACACCGCACAGCCCGATTAGAATTTGCTAGAGAGCACATAAATTGGCAAAGAGAGGATTGGGAGTCTGTTCTTTTTACGGATGAGTCAAAATTTTGCCTTTACAATTGCGATAGACGTGTTCGTGTGTATCGTAGACTAAATGAGCGGTACGCACAGTGTACCATTCAGAATACCACATTGTTTGGTGGAGGCTCAGTAATGGTTTGGGGTGGTATTTCCTTACAAGCTCGCACGGAGTTAGTGGTAGATAATAATTGCTCTATAAATGCGGACCGTTACATAGCAGACATTCTTGAAGAGCATGTCGTACCATATGCCCCTTATATTGGTCCAAATTTTTTGTTAATGAAAGATAACGCAAAACCCCACACTGCCCGAATTGTTAAAGATTACTTGAATGAGGCAGAAATCAATGTTTTGGATTGGCCAGCTCGAAGCCCTAACCTGAATCCTATTGAGAATGTTTGGGACATTCTCGGGAAACGTTTAAAAAATCTTCCACATCCTCCTGTCCATCTTCAAGAGGTAGGTCCTCAACTAAATGAAATTTGGAATAACTTAAATCAAGAAGACATAAGTTCGTTAATTTTGAGTATGGAACGAAGATGTGCAGCGGTTACTCAAAGTAGAAGTGAAAATACGAGATATTAAGATGTTTTCTGTTACTTCTATAACGGCGTAATTTTAATAAAATTTTCTTTTCGGTTTGTTTTTCTATATTTGGACACATTAAATATTAATTTACTTTAAACAAATGTTTTTGTTAAATTTTTCTTAATTTTGTACCAATTAGTCGGATACATGTTTCAATTTTCAAAAAAATTCAAGTGCTGCGTTAATTTATTGGGGCAGTGTATTTATATTAAGTTCAAAATTTTCTGTCAGATGATAAAGTCTGACTCAACTTTAAGATTTAACTATTTACTTAAATCTACTCTTGATTTTGTCATTCTTACTCTAACAAAATCAAACACTTTTAAGTCTTCCTTCCTTTTTATGAAACAGAAACAAACTCTTGCATTTCAGTTTTATATTTTAATATAATTAGAAAAGACAATTCATGTTTTGCTTTTGAAATTTATTAAACTGGCACAGTAATTTCTCCAAAGATTGTTATTTTCACGTCGTACTTGTATTTATTTCTTTATTATATAGATTTTTTAATTTTCATTTAGACTTTCTTGCTTTAAAAAAATTGTTTACTTGTAGGCACCTGCTACCTGAGAATTGCCCCACAGTACAACCTATCAGGTATATGTACGCTTATAGTAGATACTATACGCTGTTCGCTGAACAGATAGAGTAATAAAACTCAGTGAGAGGAGACAAGTTGCGTAGAGACAAGTAGGAGACAAGTTCACCGTTCTGGGGTGAAGTCAGATTTACACTACATCATTATTTGAAATGAGAATGTAGGCGCTTAAAATATAAAATTGTTAGTTTTAAAAACGCTCACCCAGGCAAACCAAACAAAAACGGGTAAATTAACACACCCTACATTTAGCTTTTATTTTAAGAGCAAATCTAGAAATTCTTACTTTCTAAAAATATGCTCTAGTGTGTTAAAGACTTTTCCTTTAAGCGCTCTATTTAAAATTGACCAATGAATAGCCGTTATTCAAACAGCGCGGTTTAAGTGGGCGTTTTTATTACTCTATCTGTTCAGCGGACAGCGTATAATACTATTCTATCGTACACATTTTGTTTATCAGAAAATAAGAAAATCTGGCGGCCCTGGGATCTTGGATGGGATCTTGGACTATAACAAAACTTATTTTTAAATGTTAATCTTTTTTAATATTTGTATAACTGTTAACAGTAACTGTAAATTAGTTAAGAATTAAATAATACAAGTTTTTTGTTAAAATTCGAACTGATTTAGTACGATTCTAATATCTGAAATCATTTATCAAAATATAAATTTCGAATTGATGATTTCTCGTTGGCATAAATTGAATTAATTCTAGTTATAAATTAAGGAATGCGCGCCCTTTGGCCGCGATTGTTTCGGTACGATACGATCTGAATATCGTCACCTAAAAACAATGCAACCAATAACCGGTTAAACATCGTCTTAACTAAAGTCCCTAAGAGACTAATAGGAACACTTGACGTTATCTGTTTGGTAGAAATGCGAGCGCACGTCTTCCTATTTAAATACCTCAGGGAATGTACGCCCGATAAGGCGCTACAAACTGCACGAATATGAGCGAATAAAATATATTATTACCTGAATAGTTTCAGAATAGGAATTTCAACTTGGAGGAATAGTTTGAAACATAGTTTTGTTACTTTGCGACACTGTTATTCAGAAATATTACAAAATCGATTTGAGAGAAAAAAAAATTTTGTAGAGAAAAACTCCTTAATTCCCTCTTGAAGTTTGCTCCCTCATTTCTAACTTTAACCGAGCCCCGGGTTTAAAATCACCCTCTTTATACGTTTTAATTTGAGTTAGGGTAAAGTGGGTCCAAGTTAGGGGTAGTTTAAGGACGTTTCTCGTTTACCACGCGACTAAAGCTCAACACAAATATCCCTCTAGAAAACTCAACCCTCATCCTAAGTATATGCCTTAGATTTTATTTAAGATATTCGCCCTTATTTGTGCCACGGTATAAGGTCGACTTTTCCATGATTTTTGCATCAAAATGGCGCTGTATTTAATGTAGGGAAAGTAATTCTAATTTGAATTTCTCAGTGTGGATTTCAGATTTCGGGCGTGTTTAAGTTTAAGGAGTATTTTACGAGGAGAATTATTGCCGCGAGAAATGAAACGAGAATACAAATCACGACAGAAAAAAAATAATTAATTGAAAGAGGGGTGAATTTACACAGCTTAATTAAATTATGCTCCAAGCGATATTTCCGTGTTTTTTTACGCTTTTTAAGCTCCGAAATAAGCTTACATTATTGCGAGATTTTTTCACTGTAAAGAGGATTTACGTGACGACGTTTTACCAGTTAAAGAGAGCTTTTAGTGATTGTCTCAAAGAGCTTTAGAAAGGAGAGACGGTCTCTATGATAAAGTTGATGAAAATTCCTTCAAGTCGCTTTGACTATGTCGACTTGAATTATTATTGTGTTTTCTAATCTTATTATGACAAAAATTTCATCTTGAAATTATTCTGCTCCATAACTTTATACAAACAACAAGCAGTTATGTATATAAAACAGTTTAAATTTGAAAAAAATGCAACTTTAAAACAACATTTTATATACATTTAATTTATTGATAATTATTAACAAATGCAATACGCGTTCTATTAACAAGGTTTAGAATTAGTAAATATTTTTTATTCTACGTTGTTATGACCAATCAGTTGAGACTTTCGAGCCTTTCTATTGTCACTCAAAAATTTGCGATACATTGTGTCCGATATAAACTCTGCAGTATTAAATCAACCTGAAATTAATGTGTTTCAACTTGTAATTTTAAAATGTCAACAGGATTTAACCTAGTTATCAAAGTCGAATTTACACCGTACACTAAATTATTTTTTAGTAATATTTAAAGTACTAAACCTGACTTACACAGCTAAACGTGACACACTTGATTTTGAAGACCGTCATAACAACATGGAATATGAATACGTGCATTATTGAGAAAAGAACGTCAATTTTATGTCAACAATTTGACCTTTTTTTTTCAATAGTAAATAATTCATCTGCTATGTAGGTTTTTCCCAGTGTAAGTTTGTCGCATTATTTTTAACAATCTTTCAAATGTTTCGTTTCTCCTATTTGAATTTTCTTTGGGTCTTCGTTTTTTCTTGGCGTATTTTTAATAGACTTTTTTTTGTTTCTAATTGTTGTTTTTCAAACTTTTTTAAACACTATCTGGTTCTTTTATAAAGTTTTCTGTTGCTCTTCTTTTTAGTCGTTATTTTTCAACTTTTTCTCAAATTTTTTGTTGCTTTTTTTCATCAATTTTCGTTTTTCAGTTAAAGAAAAATAACTATTTGTTACAAACAATTTCAGAAACCAGAGAAGTAAGTCAGTCAGATTGTAGCATAAAATTTCGCAAAACTATTATTAGCCACCCCCATAGATCAATCGAAAAAAATAATGTCATCGTTTCGCATGAGAAAGAAAAAAAAACTCGACAAACGATTAAAGAGTGAGCGACTCATCAAATTAACGACGATCGTAGTTATTACTGTGTAAATATCAAGTTATTTTTTTTATTAAATTATTGTTGTGTGTATTCGATATTAATATAATGACTCTTTAGATCAAAAGAACCCTGATTTTGCACAAATGTTGCACTGTTAACAGTCCAAAATTTACAGTAAAAAAAAATGTAACAACCCTAGACAAAACAAATTTTTTTCATTTTCAAATTACTAAGTTATAACTTTTTTCAAAAATAAAAAAATATTGTTTTCTTAAAGCTAAGGTTGGTATATTTTTTCTCTTCCAACATTAGCATTGCAATTCCCTAATACAATATTTATATTGTATTTAATTACTCTTATTTATTATCTAGCTTTTTGTAAAGCTTTTTTTTTCGTTTTAATCTCCTTTTTTTCCCTATACAGGGTTAGTCAAAAGTATGGAATAGGCAGTTTATCTCCCTAAATATAAACTTTGTGACAAAATGTCATTGACAAAAGTTTTTTTACTAATTATTCTTTATCTCTTAGCCTGCTTGTTGTTTTTTTATATCAACGCATTTCCATGGACACGTAACTTTTTTTTCTTTTTTAAATGGCAACCTAGCAATTTTTTTGGTGATTCTTGTTCCTCTTTTTTTTTTCTTGAAATGACTTGGTATTTTTTTAATATCCTTTAATAACAAAATTTTAGAGAAATTGACCATAATGCTTTATTCAATCAAATAATCTTTAGCTTAAATGAAATGTTCAAATTGAAGACCCCCTATAGCTTGACAGTAACCTAATTTGTCATAAAAATTGCGTAACAAATTTTGCCACCAGTTAGGTGGTATTTCTGCGATTCCGTGCCTTATTCTGGCTTCCAGGTCTTCCAAATTTTAAGGTCTTTCTTTGTAAATTGTAGTTTTTGAATGACCTCAAAGGTTATCCAGAAATGTTATCCAGAAATAAGCGAACATCAACCCTATAATGGGGTGGAGCGCCGTCTTGCTGAAACCAAATATCTCAGTTTGGCATTTTTTGTCGATCAGCATTCGGAAATAATTGTACAATATCGAGTACAATGTGATCATGCAATAGGAGTAAATATCTAGTCGCAGTTAAATTCCCATCAATAAAATATAGGTCTATTATGTGCTGCCCGATAATACCAACCCATACATTAAGTTTTTGACGGTGCTGTGTATAATGTTCCATCATCCAATAAATGGGATCACTAGGCCAGTATCGACAGTTGTGTCTGTTCACAAATCCATTGAGACCAAACGTGGCTTCATCAGAAAATAAAATGTTGTTTAGACAATTTGGATTATTATCAATCATTTCCATCATGGTTGCACAAAACTGCATTCTTCTGTCTGGGTCATCTTCGTTTAGCTGATGGAGAAGGTGTATCTTGTAGGGTTTACGTTTGTTCTTTTTCAATATTCCAACAATCGACGATTGACTAATATTATTATCCAAAGCAAGTTGCGTGGTTGTCGTAATTGGATTATCCATAACAGTTAGTAATACATCAAGAGGTTTATCATGATTAGTGGCTGATTTCAGACGTCCAGATTTTGGCATATCTTTTACATTTCTAGTTTTTCCTAATTTTTTTACCAATTTAGACACCGTGGATTGTACAATAGGATTTCTTCCAGGGTGAACGTTGTTAAATAAATGACAATCATCTTGGTGTAAACGTGTTCGATCTCCATAACCAACCATCATGAGAATTTCAATTTTTTCGGTTTCACTGAGTTTCACCATGTTTACCAATTAAAATAAAACTATTTTTATTAAATTAATTTGTTAACTTATTAAAACGTACGTCACACTTACATAAAAAATATCATTAAAGGAACAGAGGTCACTATCATTTTTTGTAAAATTATCACCAAATAAATTTAAAAAATTAGTAAAAAGAGAATCTGATTTGATACCATTTTTTGTCGTTTATTAGAAATTATGATTTTACACAAAAATTTTGTTATTAAAAGATATTAAAAAAATACCAGGTCATTTCAGGAAAAAAAAGAGAAACAAGAATTACCAAGAAAATTGCTGGGTTGCTATTTAAAAAAGAAAAAAAAGTTACGTTTCCATGGAAATGCGTTGACATAAAAAAACATCAAGCAGGCTAAGAGATAAAGAATAATTTGTAAAGAAACTTTTATCGATGACATTTTGTCATAAAGTTCATATTTACGGAGATAAACTGCCTATTCCATACTTTTGACTAACCCTATGATAACAATGCTGATTTTTGATGATATTATGGTAGGTCTCAAGTTTTTTTTACCAAAAAAACCTTATCTAGTTTTTTTATTGTCTCTCTTATTACTGTTTAAACTCGTATAATCATCAATACCGTACTGACGTCCTCCTCAAATTTGGAAAAATGACTTAAGTTATAAATCTTACAACAAAGGGGATTCGGACCGAAGTTAGTCTCTCGCAATAAAGTGCACTCCTACTTTATACCTGGCGCAGACCGGCAGAAGCCAGATCCGAAACATCTGTTTCAATAACCAGAAAAATACCTATTGTTTACTTTATTGCTGGCGACTTAACTTCGGTCCCAAGCCTCTTTGTTGTAAGATTTATAACTTACGTCATTTTTCCAAATTTGGGGAGGACGACAGTAATTTCAATACTTTTTTGATTTATTTTTTGTATTATTATCAAGTCTATTTTACATCGTTTTATTTTGTGGCCCTTCTTTAATCTTCCAACTTGTCACAAAAAAAAATTCTGACTGTTAAACCCTTTTCCCTTGTCTTTTATTGTCTTTCATTCTATATTGCACTTATCTTTCCTTTTTTTGAATTTCTTGTTTGTTTATCGTTATTTGTTAGTTTTTTCGTGTTATCTCGTTTATTTATTTCTATTTAGTGCGTATTTTTGTTTTATATCTATTTTTTCATTTAATCAATTTTTGAAATTAATTTTAATTTTCTTTTGCTATTGTTTTTTTTATAACGCTATTTCTTTGATTTTTTTTGTATTATTTATTTTTTTGGTAAGTTCTCTTATTTTATAAACTTTTAAAAATTTTAATTGTTTCAGCTTCAATTTATTTTAACGGTTATATAAATAACTTTCAAATTAAAAATAATTAACAGTTAAAAAAAGTTTGTTTTTCTATATTGCTTTAGAATAACTCTATAACTTTAAAAATAATAAGTAAAACAATATTAGTGCATTATTTAATATTAACAGTTCCAAAGTTTTAAAATAAAGTTGATTGTTCATGAAATTTAAACAGTTAGTTTAAGACAGTGTGCTAGTTACTTATAACAGCTTCAAAAATCAGTTTTTATTGTTAAAATTATAAATTTTGAAAGTTGTTAACAGTTTTATTTAAAAATGTAATATTATCTTTGTTTTGGTTTATGTTTTGTCTTTCATACATATTAGTTATAAAAAGCGTTTAATTTGTGGAGCTGACGGTGGCACCGCTGCCACTGCCGCCGCCACCACCCATTCAGGAGCATAATTTTCTTAGTTTTGCTCGAAACTTGAAGGAGTGTAATTTTACTTTGAGCAACACTCGAGGCAATCGCCCAATTCTCATCACCATCTCAATTCTCTTCATTCTATTTGAGTAATATCGTCGTTCCGCTGTACTTTTACAATGAAATGCATGGCAGCAAAATACTGAGCTAAAATGGCGTCCCATCTATCTTATTTTAACTGTTCTTCGTGTTAGCGAATTTTCCGCCTTGGATCAACCGTCTTACTTCATCCGGTAGCGGTTTCTATACGAGACGACGATGATGACGTAGATTTCGTACAATAACGGCGTTAATTTGTTTTACGAACGTTGGATAATTTATATTAGCGAACACCTTTGGTGATGAGAAAGGAGTTCATAATGTCAAAGGAAAGTTTCATTTTGTTCAAAACGTAGCGGGATCTTTAAAGCACATACACACTGTTAACAACGATTTATTCGAGAGGAAAACCGTTTAACTTCGAGATCACTGGTGGGGCTAATTACGTTTTAATTAAAGCTTCATGTAAACGCAATCATCAATGATGACACAATTATTGAACACTTATTTTAACATAACTGAAAAAAGAAATCACATAAAAAAAACTTTTATTTTTTTAAACTGTTAATTAACTCATTTTGACTGTTAACAGTGTTAACGTTTTGCTATAATTGACAAGAAACATTAAAATAATTTACTTATATAGTAACTACTTTTATAGATACAGCTAATAATACTAAAGTCTTCTTCAATTTCACTTATTTTTTTTTAACTGTTAATTAACATATTTTAACTGTTAACTTTTAGCTATAATTGTTAAAAAAATGTAAAATATGTTAGTAAGATAGAACTTGATAGCACTTTCATAGATATAGCTAATACAAAAATGCTGTTTAATTTTACTCATTTGTAACAGTTAGGGCTGATTTCATAATCAAGTTAAAAACTTTTTTAATTTAATTGACGTTTAGACTATAACTGTCATTATGACGAAATGCATCGAAAAATCATCGACAGTTACAGTCTAAACATCGTTTAAATTAATGAAGCTTTTAAGTTGATTATAAAATCGGTCCTTAATAAATTTTGACTGTTAATCTTTAGCTATAACTGTTAAAAAATTATAAAATATTTTACTTAGATATAACTTGACAGTACTTTCATAGACAAAGCTAATAATAAGAGTTTTCTTTAATTTTACTTAATTTTTTTAACTGTTAATTAAATTAACGTATTTTAACTGTTAACTTTTAGCTATAATTGTTAAAAAAATTAAAAATATGTTACTGAGATAGAACTTGATAGCACTTTCATAGATATAGCTAATAATACAAAAATTCTGTTTAATTTTAATTTTTTGTAACAGTTGGGACCGAATCAGGATCAACCGAATCAACTGGATCAGTTGAAGTTTAGCGAAAGGAAAAATGTGAAAGAAAACGGAAGACAACTTTCCGGAATGACTTGGTTCTTTTGAGAAACTGTAAACTGAACCCCAGAAAGACAAGTTATAACCTACAGCAAGACTTAGAAAAGACTGCAGTAAAAATTAATGACTCTACAATTTGTAGACGTCTTCTGGAGGGTGGCAGAAAAGCTGTGAAAAAAACGGAGACTGTGAAATTATAGTTATAGTTTACTTTAGCTGACCACACTAAAAATGCATGAAAAAAATCGGGGTTTTCGCAAAACTTACGTAAAATGATCCCTAGAACACGAATCCGGTGGCGGAGGTTTGATTTTTTAAATATTTTTTTTAAAAAAGTCCTTTTTTTGGTGAAAAAATTGTTCGGTTTTTACAACGAAAAAAAATAGCAAATTGAATGTAATGTACATATCTCGTTATTTTTTTACGTTTTCAACCTCTTTCACAATTTTTTAAATAACTTAATCAATCTTAATTACTTTTTTGCATTTATTTTAAAACACAAAGTAAATGTCAAGTGTCAATTATAATTTACAAACACACAATCGACAAAATATTCAAGACAAATATATTTTGACAGTTCCTGTAAACTTCAAAACTACAGCGGCCCAGCTACCATAGATGCTTTAGAACACCGTTACGCACAACTTTTGTCAAATACCTTATAAATAAATAAAAGCGAATGTTATATCTAAAATTGAATATAAACTGAATTAAACAAAAATTAATAAAAAGCCGGTCAGCAGTATTAGCCCGAGGATTGACTGGCAGGTAATCGAGGATGTTTCTGCCAGGTATAGAGGGCGAAGCCCTCTACTACCGAAAAAAGGACCTTATAAAAAAAGGCGGTCAATAGCGTCAGCCCGAGGATTGGCTTACATCGAGGATGTTTTTGATGGGTCTAGAGGGCGAAGCCCTCTACTACCGAAAAAAGGAACTTATAAAAAAGGCGGTCAATAGCGTCAGCCCGAGGATTGGCTTACTTCGAGGATGTTTTTGATGGGTCTAGAGGGCGAAGCCCTCTACCACGCGAAAAAGGTGCATATAAAAAACGCGGTTAATACCGTCAGCCCGAGGATCTTCTTACTACGAGGATGTTTTTGATAGGTCTAGAGGGCAAAGCCCTCTACTACGTGAAAAAAGCACCAATAAAAAGTCGGTCAATAGCGTAAGCCCGAGGATTGGCTTACTTAGAGGATGTTTATAATAGGTCTAGAAGCTACCTCGTAAAAAAATACTTATAAAAAAAAAACTTATAAAAAAAGCGGTCAGCAGCGTTGGCCCGAGGATTGACTTAAAATCGAGGATGTTTTTGGCAGGTATAGAGAGCGAAAGTATTTCATTACGCGGTATTTTTATCAACGTTATTTCATTCCGACCCATTTAGCTGGGCGGCTGTAGTTTTGAAGTTTACAGGAACTGTCAAAAGTTTTTTACTAAAAAAAGGATTTTTAAAATATTATAAAAACTAAACCTCCGCCACCGGATTTGTGTTCTAAGGATTATTCTACGTAAGTCTAGTGAAAACCCCGATTTTTTTCATGCATTTTTAGTGTGGTCAGCTAAAGTAAACTGTTACCAAAAAAAGATTGATTTAGACAGAAAAATATGCCCATTGAACAAAAGAATTCTAGAGAAATGTCTTGTTCTCAGATGAGACACACTTTTTGGTCCAGGGGTATCGATCAAAATTTGTTTAAAAAGATGTAGACAAAAAACTTACTGCAGCTCATTTAATCCAGACCGTAAAACATCCAGTCAAAAAGATGTTTTGGGGTAGTTTTTCATATCAGGGAATAGGAAAACTTATACCCATTGATAAACAGTAACAAATATAAAAAAATGTTAGACATGTGTTTGTCCAGAGAACTGGAAAATGTTCAAGTGATCGGCAAATCAATCTTTCAGCAGGATTCAGCACCGTGTCATGTTTCAAAGAAAATGGTTAAATATTTCAAGGACAAAAAAAATACCTTGCAAAACTGACCTGGGAACTCATCGGATATTAATCCAATTGAGAATTTGTGGTCTATATGCAAGACCAAATTAGTAAAAATAGATTGTACAACAATAGCTAAAATGATTGAGGGTGTCATTCAGGTGTGGTATCGAGGTGATAAAATTAAAGAAAATAATATTTGAAGTAAATCTGTCTGTGTTCACATTAATTCGCACAATACTGTAATTCTTACATAACTCTGTAATTTATTTGACGTTTAGACTGTAACTCTCATTATGACAATATACATCGACAGTTATAGTCTAAACATCTTTTAAATTAATGAAGCTTTTAAGTTGATTATGAAATCGGCCCTTAATTAATTAATTTTGACTGTTAAGTTTTATATATAACTTGATAACAGTTTTATAGATACAGCTATTAATGCTAAAGACCTGTTTACAATCTCTTAATTAATTTACAGAATTTACATTACATGTCTTAATAAAATTGGCCTAACTTTAGACCAAGACCAACTTTAACTATAAAGCACCGAAATTACGCAAAAGCAATGAAAGAACAGTTTTTTTTCTTGTTAAAGATTTTTTAAGTTAATAACTTTCTAATTTCAATAGTGTTACAAAACACTCTTGACGGTGACGTCAATTTTTATTTTCTACTTTGTTTTTAAGTGTACTAGAAACAACGAGTCATAGACCGATCACCTATACAAGCTTGTTTCTGTATATGTAAGTAAGCGATACTATATATGTAATTTTTCGCGATTATTAAAGGCGATAAAAGTGTGCTACTAAATTAAGTTCAGTTATTAGTGTAAACTTATTGTTGTAAAATAATTTGTTTACAATTCAACAAATCCAAATTAAGTTTATAACACACTAATCAAGAGTAAAATTTATAAAAATTTTGACAAGAATCTAAATAATTTTATTTTTCTTAAAAAGTCAGACAAAAAAAAATACGTCAGTTGCTAGAAAAATAACTAAATAAAATTGTAAAAAACACGGAGAAAATAAACAATACTTAAAAAACAACAAAAGTTTTTCAAAGAATATGAGAGACAACGATTGGTAAAAAAAGTTATTTAATAATAATTTTAGAAAAAAGAAACGTTTAAAATATTGCGAAAATATGTTTAAAAAAGAAAGAAAAACTACATCTAGACAAAAGTGAACTAAGTAAAGTCCTAGAAGTAAATTCAAAGTTACAACTAAAAAAAAAACGGTATTTCTTAAATTCAGAAACAAATACAAAAATCGAATGCATTTAATATCAGTCAGATAGGACGAAGATTTCTTTGTTGTCTTATTCTTTTTTTTTTGTTCATTTTTTTTCCTACTGATAATTTTATTGTCTTTTACGATAAAGATTATTCTTTTATTTTTTGGAATTTTCGTAAATTTATAAATCCACTCACAAGCTTTGTCATGAAGTTTTAAATGATCAGATCTGCTTTGAATGTTGTGTGTTATCTTTACTGTTATGATTCCTTACTCTGTACATTAGTATTTATAGCTTATTTTTTTATTTTTAAACTAAATGTCACATCTTTGAAAAAACACATGATTAAGCGACTAAAATTTATCGTTTTTGTTAATTTTCTAATATGTCAGCTAGATCAACATATTTTTTACTAAAAATAACCATTCATCTTATTTTTGTATACATTTTTTTTATGTTTTAGTTTATTTTCAACAAACGTTTAGTAAGTTTTTACTAAAACATGGCTATCTTCTGACTTCTCTAGCCTAGATGTAATTGATAATCGGTATGAAGTTTTTAGATGTGACAGAAATGAAGCCAATAGTACAAAATCGTCTGGTGGTGGAGTGCTTATTGCAGCTAATAAGGTTTTCAACCCCTGTGAGGTGTCATGTAAGTGTTCTTGTGTTGAACAAGTTTTTGTTAAAATGTGTATTAACTTTCGTGATGTAATCATTGGTGTTGTTTACTTACCTCCTGGCTCCGATTCAACAAAATACTCTAGTCATGTCGAATCTGTGATAGATATCTGTGATCGCTTTTCAAATGCCGATGTAATAATTCTAGGTGATTATAATTTGCCTAATGTCATCTGGCAATCAGTCGACAATTTTCCAGGATTTGTGCCTCTTTTGTCAATTAATAAAAATGTTGAAGATGTTGTTGATGGATTGTCATCATGTTCTCTAAATCAATTTAGTAACATAAGAAATAAATGTGGTAATGTATTAGATCTTTGCTTCTCCAACTGCGATAGTTTGAATTTGTTCATATGTGATAACGCCTTGTCTGTGATAGATTCTAGTCATCCTCCTTATGTTATTGAATATGATGTAGTCTGTGATATTTACAATGATTCTGTGATTTATTATTTTGATTTTAAGTGTGCCTGTTACTCTAATATATGTAATTACCTTAAGTCTATTGATTGGAATGGAATTTTTAAAAACCTTGATACAGAAGATGCGACTGGTGTTTTTTATTATCATATTTATAAGGCGTGTGAGCTATTTGTTCCTTTTAGGAAAAAAAGTATTACAAGTTATCCTGTCTGGTTTGATCAAAATATTATTAATCTTATCAAAGCCAAAAAAGCTGCTCATAAAAAATATAAGATTTCCAATTCCACTTTAGACTATAAGGAATTTGTTAATCTGCGTAAGTTATGTAAAATTTGTATAAAAAATGCATATGACTCTTACATCCGAAATGTTGAAAATGATTTAATTTATACTCCTGGTAAGTTTTGGAAATTCATTCGCAAAAAAACCAATAATAATCAAATTCCTCTTCCAATGAAGTATGGTGAAAATTTATTTTCAACATATCATGATGTTTGTCAAGCTTTTAGCAATTATTTTTCTTCTGTGTTTGTTCAAAGTAATATCACTAATTTTAATGTTTCCTATGATTCATGTGTTAATATCAATAATGTAAATGTTCATGTGTCTGATGTTATTCACGTTTTAAGGAATCTAGATACCAGTAAAGGGGCAGGTCCTGATGGTATTCCTCCCAGATTTTACCGAGAATGTAGTCAATGTTTGGCGCTTCCACTTCAACTAATTTTTAATTTGTCATTAAATTCTGGTACCTTTCCGTCGGTGTGGAAAGAAGCACATATTGTTCCTGTATATAAATCAGGTAGTAGAGATAAAGTTGAAAATTATCGACCAGTGTCAATTTTATCCACTCCTTCTAAAGTTTTTGAATCCATTGTTTTTACCAACATTTTCTCAAATTTTAAAAACATTATCACGCCTAAACAACATGGATTCTTTAGTAAGCGATCAACTGTTACAAATCTCTTAAATTTTACTAATGACATTGTGAATGCTATGAGTGAAGGCCTGGAGGTTCATGCTGTTTACACAGACTTCAGTAAAGCATTTGACAAAATTAATCATCATATTCTGTTAGCTAAATTATCTGCTTATGGAATATCTGGCTGTCTGTTTAGCTGGATTTGTAGTTATTTGTTTAATAGAACTCAAGTTGTTAAATTACATAATAATTTTTCAGATAAGCAACATGTACCTTCTGGCGTTCCTCAAGGCTCTATATTAGGTCCACTTCTATTTTCAATCTTTATTAATGATGTTTGTGATAATTTTACATGCAATTTTGAACTATTTGCAGATGATCTAAAAATTTATAAAGTGATCAATAACGTTCAGGACGTTAACATTCTACAGCAGGATCTATTTGTTTTATACCAATGGTGTCTGGTAAATGAAATGGTACTAAATTGTGACAAATGTCAAGTAATTAACTTTAGTAGGAAGCTAAAACCTTCTAGCCCCCAATACAAAATCGGTGGTAAAGATTTGAAAATAGTGTCTACAATCAAAGATCTGGGAGTCATACTTGATTGCAAGTTATCTTTTAATTATCACTATGAATATATAATAGCAAAAGCAAATAAAGTCTTGGGTTGTATAAGGAGGTTTACTAATGAATTTACCAATATTCGAACTATTGTTATTTTGTATGTTACATTTGTTAGATCTATCTTAGAGTATGATTGTGTAGTTTGGGCTCCTTTTTATGCTACACACATTGGACGAATTGAGAAGGTTCAAGTAAAATTTATTAATTGTGTTAAATATAGATTGCCGAGAACTGTGGGATGCTCGTATAATATGTGTTTGAGTTATCTTGCTCTGAAAACGTTAGACTCTCGACGTAAATTCCACTGTGCTTGTTTTGTATATAAGGTATTAAATAATCTGTGTGATGCTCCGGACATTCTCGGAAAAATTGGTTTTAATGTGCCTCAATACCATCTCAGGAATAGTCCCCTATTTAATCTCTCTCACTGCAGCACTAATTATGCATTATTTTCACCTTTAAATTCAATTTTATCAATATGCAATAGTGTCTGTAGTGAAATTGATTTTTTTGCACCATCTTTTAATAACTTTAAGAATAATCTCAACAAATTTATAACATGAATCTTGTAATCTTTAATTGTTTTGTTTATTGTAAAGGCTGTAAATGATGATGCCGTTAATAAAGTATTATTATTATTATTATTATTATTATTATTTTCAACAAACGTTTAGTAAGTTTTTTGTAATATTTTCTTTTTACATTATGTTAAGGAACTAACGATGAGACATTGTTCTCGAAAGCGCTTTGCAACTTTTATGTAAGAATTTACTTGATTAATTTTGTGGAATTGACTTGAATTTTTAATTATTTTATTGTTTAAATAATAAACAATTTTCAGTATTCCAATGTTTAAAGTCTTTTTTAATATAGAGTAATAGTGATGATTTATGGGATTAGTATAATTCTGGTGTGAATAAAAAGTGCGTAATGCGTGCTTCTTAACCCGATCCTTATCCCAATTTACTCGCAGGTTATCCAACGTCGAGAAACAAACTTTCCCAGAATAAACAGTAATTTCCTTACCAAATTACCAGACTTATTTGCAGAAAGCTACATTTTCGCTAGATACATAAAATTACTATGTATTTTGCTTAAAGTTCTGTTTGTATAATACGCGAAGTATACACATTTTCCCTCAGAAATTTCTTCGAGTTTTGCTCCGTTTCGTTTCAATAGGGTTTTCGCCGCCTCATCCTTTCCTTTTCCACCAACTGACGTAACGAATTAAAATTCTAGATGTGCTTTATAAATGGGAAACATTAAGCAAAATGCTAGGACCGTATTATGCAGACTTCTATACAAATTTCGTACCTATTTTAAAACGGCTTAAAGAGCAAATTCCAACCTTCTACGACAACCAATAGAAATCTCAGGATTTTAATTGCATCTTAGGTTGCTTTTGTTTCCACCCTTAAATTATCGCACCACCGTACGAATTACTTCCATTCCTGAACTACACATTTTCTTAATAAAAATTTATTACTATTCCTAAATCTATTTTTATTTATTATTATCTCGTTGTCACTTTCACCCTCTCTCATCACATCTCAATCACTCGTTTTTAAAACCATGTAAAAACAACGATACGGAAGCATATTTTCCAACCCCTTTAACATTGTTCAAATAAATTATAAATCCCCCGAGTAGCCACCCCCGACATACAAATTTATCCTCGCTTACCGCCAACTTTAAGGTCGTTTTTCGCATGGAATGCCATAAAATTTGATAAAAGTGGACCTAAGTGCTAATTTTCTAGCGGTTACACGCAACACATGAAAAATCACCGAAAAAGACGGAAGAAAGGGGATGGAAATGACCGGAAGTGAAAAGTTTTGCTTAACGTGAGGGAAAATCTAAACAGGGATAGAAAAAGGGTTTTTTCACGTGATACACCGAGGTGAAAAATAGCTCGGACACTTTTAAGTTAAGTGAATTTTAAGTGGAGCAGATTGTTACACATTATTTAGGCGCTTTCGCGCTCTTCATTACACCGAGGGGTGGGATTGGGAATTATCTTGTTAATGCTTGGATTATAGACGGTTTTTTCGGCTGGTTTTTTCAAATTGGGATGAAAGTAAACAGATTTATGAACTGATATCATTAATAAAACAGAAAGTTATTAAGTTTTTAACCGTTTTTTTTTTCAAGTATAACAGCTGTCAACATTATTTAGATAAAGAAATTGACATAATTAAATAGTAAAACACAGTTAACATTGATTGTAGTTTTAATCAACATAAAAATAGATGTTTTTAATTGACTAGTTAGCTAAATAGTAACAACTATCGTGTGTTTTTTTTAAAAAAAACTCTAGAGTGCTTTGAAACTAAAAAACAATTGTTTTGTATATCTGTGATTAATCTTTATACACTTGTCAAACTGACAGATCTCATAACCTCACTTGTCGGCAATTAAAACGAAAATACATTTTTATAAAAATATTCATTTATTACCTACAAAAACTGTTGAAAATGTCTTCCTTGATGCTGAACACATAAAGCATATCGTCTTCGAACATTATTTATCATATTATTCAGTTCAACCAAATTTTCATTAATTTCATCAAGTTGTTGTATGGGGTCACGTACGACATACGTAACAATGTCATGGCTTGCTACGAGTTTTTTTTTTAACGAACACACATTATTACTCCAACTTAAAAAATACTTCTTGCTGCTTATCTTAATTTTAATTAAGTATTTCTTTTAACTCAAATAGCTATTTATTATACAAGTGTCTTATAAAGCAAATAAGTCACGAAAGAAATGTTTAGCCACGAGAGCTTGCTCGAGTGGCCTAATTTTTCTTAAGTGACTTATTTGCTGTTAAGACATGAGTACAATACATAGTTTTATCCAACACCTCTCTCTGTAAGAGTTCTTAAAAAAATCATCAAAACCCAAAAATTTTATATCTACAAAGATTAGTAGTAGTCTATGATTTGGTTGGCATGTTGTTGTTGACAACAAAATTATTATTTGAGAAAAATTTTGCAAACAAACTGTTTCGGCGCTTGTAACATTGTTGGAAATGAAAAGAAGTAGTTTTCTTCCTAAAAAAATTGCGAAAGATGTTGAAGAAGTCACATCGAGTTTGCTATCCAAGAAATCCAGAGACGCTTATTACAAAGAATTGAGTGAGTTCAATAACTGGAAACAGAAAAACGATGTTTGTGAGGTAAGCGAAGACATGCTGTTGGATTAGGTACTTCTTCAATGCCAAAAAAAGATTCGTAGCCTCTTCAATGTGGACGAAATACAGCATGTTAAGATCGACATTAAAGCTTTAAAGAATCAAAAAATTACAAGTGCAAAAAATTAAAAATTCTTGAAAGAAAGCATATTCAACAGTTTCTAGCAAAAGCACCCAATAAAAAATATTTGATGTTGAAGGTAGTTCGATTTTGTTATTAAAGAATAAAATCTATTTTTTTACATTAGAGATTGCACTAATTTTTGGTGTGTCAGGTGGGTGTCGATGTTGTTGAACATGTCAATCAATAACATAGAAGATAAAGAATTCGATATGTTGGTATTTGTGCCAGATACAAAAACATATGTTTTACGTAGTTTTACGATTATGGAAAAAGGACTTGCAGTTAATGTTCTGGCTATTTGTAGAAAATATATGTCTCTCCGATCTAAGAATATTTCTCACAACAAGTTGTTTTTGTGCTTTAGAAATAAGAAATGCACAATACAGCCAGTGGGTATAAATAGTCTATCCAAAATACCATCAGTAGTAACTAATTTTTTAAAATTACCAAAATCAGAGTCTTACACAGGACACAGTATGAGACGCACATCAGCAAGTTTATTGTCCTACGCTGGAGCCGATCTTGGTATGATCCAACGTCATGGCCGATGGAAGTCGACAACCGTATGTCGAAGAGTCAATTTTGAGCTAAATAGACATTTCTAAGAAGATACTGGGTAGAAATTCAGAAACAATAATGTTATTGTAAATACTAAGAAGCAAAAATCGAATAAATGTAGAAACACCATTAGAGTGACAAAAAATAAAGCAAATAAAGTTATTTTTTTAATATAAATGTTAACGTAAATCTCAACAAATGATTTCATCTGAGATTCCTGTTTCTTATAATTGTAATTTTATGTATTGTATTTTTTGATGTTCAATAAATTGTTCTATTTTCTGTAAACTGTTCAATTATATAAAAACAGTTTTATTATTGATTTATAAATCCACTTGTGTTTTATAGACCCCATAATTCAATCAAAAACATTTTATCAACATCATAATAACGAAGTGTTGGATAAATATATTAAAACGGTTTATTTATCAAGCAATCACAATCTACATAATATCAATATATGGTAATATCTATTTCTTTTGTAACAATTGAAATAACAAGAGAGACAATAAATTTGTAAACATAGTAAAATAAAATCACTGTCTCAATTATTTTTTTAACTCTTTGTTTTATGTTATTAAATTAAAATTAAGAAGTACTCTTACAAACAATTTAAAATAACAATAAGAAGAAAAGAGTTTCTAATAGATAGCTTGAGAAAATACCGGAAAATTCTCTTTTTTTCCTCTCTCTACTAACACTTATTTACTCTAGAAAAAATAAAGCAATACCAGGCTCAAAAAAATACAATTGTGACTTAATATACAAGGGGTCTCACTGTGTACGCATAGTGAAAAAATTATAATTTTAGTAATAACGAAAAATGTCTTATTACAGAATTCTTAATAAGCTCTACAAATATATCAAATTATTTTGGTGGATTACGTCCATTTTTTTATTAAATTCGAAATTTGGTTTTACGGGGAAGTGGACGACAAGGCAAGAAAAAAAAAAACTGTTTTATGAGGCCAACGTTTCGAATCCTTTATTGATTCTTCTTCAAGGCTCCTAATAAATGTCAGATTTGTTTGGCATGGTACCAATTTGTCTCGGCCAGTGGTCGCCGGAAGAAAATATATCAAATTATTTTTTAAATAACTCAATTAGTTTTTTTTTGGAAAAACCTTGTTTTATTTTTTTTTAAATTAATATATTTTTATTTATTTATTTATTAATTAATTATTTGAATGACTCTCATTTAAACGATGTTATTTTTAAATGGGTCGCAAACGAGACTCGCTGGAGTAAGACAATACCATAGGCCGAAATAAAGCAATTTAACAAAATTTACAAAACCATTTAGAAACAACTTAAATAACATAAAAAATATAAATAAAAATGTCTAAGATTGATACTATTTTGTTGCTTTAATATAACAATAAAAAATAGAAACTAATATCAGATTATCTATAGCTAGTTGTAAAAGTAGTATATCTATAAGTACATACCAAAATTTATTAAATTCGATAAAACAGTTAAAAATTAGTGATAAAAAACCAATTGTAGTATCTTAAGTTAGCACCTTCTAGTTCCCAAAAAGTGCAACTTAGCAAACTGTGTTAAATAGTTTTATTTTAATTAAGATGAAGTTTCTTCAATTATATTTTTAGATTGTTATTTAATTCATAAATAGTTAAAACTGTGTTTTTGGGTCGTTACAATAAGAAATTGTTTTATTATTTTTTTATTTTGAATACTACGAGTATCGTAACGCAAAATTATTTGATAAGATTACTATTAATTGTTTTCTGATAGTGTCATTTTATACAGAATCTATAGACTAACAGTACCAACAGTATGGTATGTTTTGTTAGTGATTCTCATGACAAGGTTTTCTCTACTAAATGTTTTTGCTACTAGTTTCAAATGGTTTTATATAAATTTAAATATAAAGCGCAATTTTTGGTTTTAAAGCATTTGTAGTCATTACAATATTTTTAATAAAAAGATATAACAAAAAATTTGAGAAAAAAATGAAGAAAAAAGTCAAAGAAAAAATAAGTATTCGAGCTAACTTCATAATACCTAAAATTACCACTGATCTCCTTCCAGTAATTGACGGTTATGTATTTTATTAATATTTGTATTATTTTTTTATTATTTTTATAATAAAATAAGTACAATAGTGACCGATAAAAAATAAAACTTTTTGACAAATACATACAAATTTTCGAATTTTTTAATTTATACTAAATCTGAGACATTTTTACGTGAGTTATCCTATGATTTATCAAGAATAAGACTTTCAGTGTCATTTATAATATAATTACAACTTTAATAAAAAAGTTATACAAAAGATTTTTTTAATTTAAAAAAATGTTAACGAATTTAATATTTCATTTTTCAATAGCCACTACTGTACGAGTACCTGATTTTAAATTTTTGAAGATTTTAATTTTGACTATAATATTTTGTCAATTTTATATCTAGAACCATAAACTCTTTTTTGAACAAAAAAAAAATAAATAAAAAAAATTTTGTTGAATAGGAAACTGCAGTTTTATAAAGTAGTTTTATAAAAAATTGTCAAAAAAATATAAAAATAATTAAAAAATTTAAAAATCTACGTTTTACAATATTAATTAAAAAAGAAGTAGCTTATTTAATCATAAAAAAATATTAAATTAAAAACAATAAAGTAATTTAATTACAGTTTACCTAAATTATAGTTTTCTTGATCACATGTTATTTCAAAATTGTAAAAAATGTGTGAACATTTAAAACATTACAATTATAAACAAAATACTAAAAAATTGAGATAAAAAAGTAATTAACTTTTCGGATTTTTACGGTTTTTAAAAAAATATATATATATTGTAAGCTATTATATAAATAAAAAACTGTTTTTTTTTATTTTTTATACTTTAATAATTGAGGTTAATCTAAAATAACGAGTGTTTTAATAAATTTATAAACTTAGTGAATCCTATAAACTTGATTTAACTAATTTCCATTCGCAATTGTCTTATTAGTTTTTTTTTGTTTGAAATCACGAGTAAACAAATAAATTGATAAGATTTAGAAATCAGTATTTTGTCACTTCTTAATTACACGATTGTGAATTTACTTGATCGCTCGTTATTTTTTGTAAAAAAATAAATTATTTGTAATTTATTGCTTTGCTTTTCCTCTAATTACAGAGCAATTAATTACGCCTTAAAGGCAAGATCTGTTTTTTTATTATATTTTTATACTTTAATAATTGCAGTTAATCTAAAATAACGAGTGCTTTATTAAATTTATAAACATAGTGAATTCTATAAACTTGATTTAACTAATCTATTCGTAATTGTCTTATTAATTTTTTTTTGTTTGAAATAACGAGTGAACAAATAAATTGATAATATTTAGAAATCAGTGTTTTGTCACTTTTAAAATACACGATTTTCAATTTACTCGCTCGTTATTTTTCGTAAAAAAATAAATTATTTTTAATTTATTTCTTTGCTTTTTTTGTAATTACAGACCAATTAATTCCGGCTTTTTTCCGCGTATTCGCGTCTGCCACGCACTCTCCGTCTCCACTCTTGTAGCACCGTTAAATAGTTAAAGTTTGGTCGTATTTCAGCCACAGATGCATTTGACAGAAGGAAAATTTAATACGACGTTGGCTTTAAGAAACGAAATAGCAATGGCTTATTCCATTTAGTCCCCATTTTGCGTGTTTCAAAACTGACAAAGGTTGCGCTTACAAAATAACGTGAGCTGAATAGAATATTAAGAGACGAAATTCGTGAGGGTGGAATTCGTAAAGATGATAGGGGAAGAGGGAATTTCAAAGATGGCGCGAAAATTTTAATTAAATAAGAAAAAAACACACCACCAACATGATTATAATTCCTGTGGTAATATATAATAACGCAATTAAATTAAAATTAAATTAACAAGATTAGTTTAAGATGAGGAAAATGAAATTAATTTGTATTAAGGGGTGGTTCTTAAGATGTGTAAGTAAACTCACCTGATCGAAGTTGGTATTTGGTGAATTTTCACCACGATGGCGATGTTATCACTGTTAGAATTCGAATCGGACTGAATAAAATATTCTGAAAGCGAAACGTAAATCCTAACCCTCTGAAAACTAGAAAATCAAGTTGGCTGGACATTGCAATTGTGTCTTTGATTTTTTAGGGCGAGGGTCACTAACTGACCCTTTCTTGGACTGGTTTTTCGAGTAGAATTTTTGGTTTTGTCAAAAGACAAGGGGTCGTTCATCTAAGGGGTGAGGTGGTGTTTCATTTATATTATATAACAGTGCGATATTAGATATGCAAATGAAGGTTGGAAGTGCGCGCTCCTAGCGGCAACACACTCAACTAATTGGCAACTTCTTAATGTCGTTTATACTTACTTTGCCAAGCTAGGCACGTCTCTTTGATAAATTTACTTCACTATATTCTAATACAATTCAGTGAAGACATTGTGTACTGGGGCGCGAAAGACGAGCCTGACTGTTTTACATCCGTCCTGCAATCAACTTCTAATTAGGCGCGGGAGATTCGACGAGACCCAAACCGAAAATACAACCAACAAGATTACACCTCTACACTAATTAAACGACGAAATTATACACAATACGACAAATTATTGCAACAAAACAAACAAAAAATCTAAAAAATAAATTTAAAATTGAAGTTTTTTACTTTTTTTTAAATAAAATTAAAATAAATTTTAAAATTGAGTACAAATCGAGAAAGCAAAGCGACTGAATTATATAGAATAGTAAAATAATAGTTAATTAATAAAAAAAGTGGTTCCAAAACCGAAAAACTACCTGAAAAATTTAGACAGCTGCAGCTAATGCAGTATAAACGTTTTTGGTGGATCAATCAAAAACTAACAAAAGTATATAGGTATAAAGCTTAATAGTATAAACACTAAAAGATAAAAAAAAATATACGATACTGATAGTATAGAACGAGAGTGCATCATATAAACAAATAAAAAATTCTAGACTACTAGGTAAAAGTGTTGTGATTATAACAGGTGATATGAATGGGAAAGTAGGACACAACTTAGAAAAAGCTAATTGTTGTGTTAAAATTTCTAAAAATAAAGTTAAAAATAACAATAAATATAATAAAAAATAAAAAACACACTAAAAACAGAAAAACACCTTTAAAAGAAGACAAAGAGTTAAGAGAAAATGTATGTAAAAAACAAACTTAAAAAATTATAAGCTACATGCAAAATAATAAATATAAAACAGCAACAACAAATTAATAAAACAACAAAAAAGCAACAAAATAAAAAAAACTGTTATAGACACAATATTTAGCACATAATAAAAATTCAAATAATTAAAATAAATAAATGCTTTCAGCTGTGCTAAAAAATCTAAAAAACCAAAAAAATTATTACGAATGATATTTTTACAAGATAATTAAAAGATAAAAAAAATATCACAAACAACTACTAATTATTATTGTAGAGAATACACAACGACAGGTAGAAACTAAGCTAACAGCACAAAAACATAAATATGATAGTAAAGAAAAAACAAAATGAGAAGAAAACGACGAAAATATTGGCAAAGCAGAGGTATAGATGAGTTAACACCGTTAAAATGACTAAATTTATAGGTAATAAATGTTCTTACTGCATAAAATGTTAAAATAAACATAGAAAACGCAAACAATTACCAACAAACAAAAAGCAATTATTTTCAGTAATTACAATACATAAAAAACAAGTGTCAAAAAGTGTACTATTTAAACACAAAAACCAGGAAACTGCATGATCAATTTCTAAGTTGTTGCTCTGTTCTCAGTGCAGCGTATTCTGGTACTGTTATTTTTAGTTGATGAAGTTCGTTTTATAAACAGCGATTTGTAGATTTTCGCGAATAAAATAAGAAAAGCTTTTGGCAACACTAAAATAAAAAATATAGAGAATCGTTGAAACAACGTACTAAATTAACGATAGGGCAATTAGAGTTCAAAAGATACACAAAAAATGTTATGACAGTTACATTTATTATTATTTTAGTATTTTAAATAAGGAAGACATTTAAAATAATAAAAATCTTTATTAGGTAGTCGTTCGACACGTAACTTTAGATAATAATAATAATAAAAAAATCTCTAGAATATAAAAATCAATATTTGAAAATTTAGTACTTTTGATTAAAGCAGTCACTGAGAATTTGAAATCAGTACCTAGTCCTTTAAAAATATGATTAGGTACATATTGTTACAAACAATTTAAAAAAACAATAAAAGAAAAAGAGTTTAAAAAAATTAAACAAAAAAATACTACAAAGATATCAAGCCAAAAGCTCTGAAGCGAAATCACCGAAATCATTAAAATCATTATTAGTTATCGTTTCTAATTGAATGTAGAAAAGTCATAAAACTTTAAAATACATTCTAGAAGGTCGTTTGCTTATGTAAGGAAAAACATTGACAATCAATCAGTCAGTCAGTTAGTGAGAGTCAGATAAGCAAGTAAAGGTAGCGATATAATTAATCGAGTTATTTATTTATTCATATGTTTTGAAGAAGGTTGTATAGTTTGTGTCGTTTTGTATAATAAGCTAAGTAATTATCAACATTTTCTTGTAGCGAACCATGCAAACGACATGCAAATACAAATAAATTATAAACGTAAACAATTACAAAAATATACCAAACAATAAAAGAAGAAGTAGAAGAAATAACTTCACTAAATTTAAAGCTTTACCAAACATTTTTTATTAAATAATAAAACAAAACAATAAGAAACGACAAGTTAGTTTTCGTGCAGATGCTCATAATGCAAAAACAAATAATCAGTTTTGTATAAGTATAAAACACTAATACAAAAAATGGTTAAAAAGAAATAATAGTATATTAAACCTTGAGGGTCGTAACCATAATTTGTCATAGTCAAAAACGTAGCTTTGAAAACCGAGAGCAAAAGCTTAAACTTGCTAAGACGTTTGAAATCAAGAACAGTGCTTACGCCTTCAAGGTTTATATACTTCTTTAAAAATGCTTAAAAAACATTATTATTTGTCACTCTAAAATCTGCTTTCAATGTAACTATTAACTACTTCTTTTGACATCCATATCACTACTTACTGTCACTTTTTACACCATTTTTTGGTAGTACTGCCTGTAGTACTTAACAATTTAATTTGCAATTTTTTTTCTCATTTGAAACAAAACACATAAGAAATAATATAGAACAGCAAACATTTTTTTCGAAAAATGACAACCACAGTGAGGATGTCAAAAGAAAATATATTAATGCTTCTAATTGTACATTTATTTTTTTAACAAAAAATACAGAATGTATAAACTACTACTACCTAACCTTTTATAAAAAATATTTAAAAACATAAAAAAAACAAACAAAAAAGCACTTGACTACATAAGCCCCAAAATCTGAGACAAAACTAAGAAAGACCAGAAGCATTAATTTGCCTGCGGTCTGAATTTGGTATCGTAACGTAGTAACACTTGTTTGTATTAAATAAATTAAAAATCATAACATGATAGGCACTAATTGCTTTTTACTGTTGCTGCTGTGTAGCATTTATCATATACCGGGTGTTTCACGCGTGATAATGAACCTGCGAAACTAAAAATTCAACCAGCAATACAATTCTAAAGCTAATGTGGTTATTTTATTTGTTTACAAATACATTAAATAAAAAATTATTTAAATTTTCAGTTAACTGAAGACAAACTAATGCCACTTGCTTGTGAAATCACTCTTTGACTTACATGTGAACAGGACCAGTTATAGCTGTTCTTGCTTTTGGCTCTCTCAAAGGTGGTCAAGTTTTCCTTAAGGTAGTTTCAAGTCGTTCGAATATGGTGTCAGCAAGAGTTCTTCTCTACCCGGAAAACGTTGTTTGTACAAACTCATCGCAGCAGAGGTATTTCTTCCCATATGTCATTATCATGTCGGTATTTTCATCGTTTAAATACATTTTTTTTTATCGGTGACAGATTTGACAAATAAAATTTGAAATCAATTCACTACGTTAACTCTGGAATTGTATTGCTGGTTGTATTTTCAGCTTCGCAGGCTTTTTATTACTCGTGAAACGGTCTGTATTTACAAGAAAGGTGATAAAAAAACATAAAAAACAACAACACGATTTAAGAAAAGAATAAGAATAAAGAAGAGAGAAGTAAAGAGAAACGCAAACATGTTTTGTAATAAAATTTTCATATTAGTGGCAATCCGCAGTGCTAACATCACTTTTGTAGAAGTTTCAATTAACAATTAGTGTCAGAAGTGGGATAAAACGGCCTTAATCTTTTCTTTTAAAACGTCTATGTTAAAAGTAAGAAGCCCTTCTTTATTTAGATAGGTTAAAATCGGTGCTTTTTTAAGAGCTTGTTTTAGATTTTTAAATAACCTTTGACATTTTTCTGACTACACAAAATTGACATTGATTTCAGTTAGACATATCTAAGAATTTGTACACAAATCTTGTGTAATACCAGCATAGTTTCAAAAAACTTCCTAATTTATGAATATTGTCAGTATCAGTCTCTAATTCTTTTTCAGAAACTTTGTGTCCCAGGTATTCTACTCAACGCTAGAACAGATGACACTTCTTAGCTTTCAGTTTTAAATTAGCTTCTCTCAATCGTTCAAACACCTGTTCCAGTCTAATAATTTGATTTTCAAATCAAATTGAGTTTTCAAGCTCAATACATTCAAAACTTTCTCCATTAATTATCGAATATTATACTTGCAGTATATGTCAAGACATTTGAAGATCTGTTAAATAATATAAAAAACAAAAACAGAAAAAAAAAAGAAAAAAAAGAGTAAAAAAATAGAAAAAAAACAAAATTAAAATTACAAAAAAAGACTAACAATAAGCTGCACAAAAGCGTTTTTTTATCTGCAGACGTTATAATTTGAAATTATAAAATTAGTTATAAAAATGCACTATTCTATCGTGTGTTTTTTAAAAAAAAAACTCTAGAGTGCTTTAAAACTAAAAAACAATTGTTTTGTATGTCTGTGATTAATCTTTACACACGTGTCACACTGACAGATCTCATAACCTCACTTGTCGACAATTAAAACAAAAATATATTTTTATAAAAATATTCATTTATTACCTACAAAAACTGTTGAAAATGTCTTCCTTGATGTTGAGCACATAAAGCATATCGTCTTCGAACATTATTTATCACATTATTCAGTTCAACCAAATTTTTATTAATTTCATCAAGTTGTTGTATGGGGTCACGTACGACATACGTAACAATGTCATGGCTTGCTACGAGTTTTTTTTTTAACGAACACACATTATAATGACTTAATAATTTATCTGGTGTTGATTTACACTGTGTAATAACATAATTTTAAATAATTTACAATTCAATCATTTACTTTTTTAAGTAATTTGTTATTATAAATCAATATTGTAATAGGTTTAAATAAATAAAAAGCTGTTGATTTTTGTGTAAATTTTTATTTACAAAGTACATACAAATATGAAAATATTTGTTGTATTATTATAATTTTGTACATTAATTAAATTAATAAACAAACAAAACATTATTTAATTGTAAATATAATATCGGATATAACTCATTTATTTAACCTTTTAGAAATCTGTTTTTTCATCCCCTTTAATGTAATCGTGTGTTAACCGCACACTTTCCACAAATCGATCCAACTTTCCCCCAAAAAACCGAAACAAGTCACCCTTTCAAAACAAATGTCCTTTAATCAAGCCAACTGATTGGCATGAAACGACGACAGTGTTAGACTCGTTTTAATATAACATCATCACAATGTGTAAGAGGTTCGTTAAGTTGGCTATTGTTACCTTGTCCGGTTAAATAGGTAAAATGGTCATCTGCCGTTTCGGACATCCCGAAAAACCAGTCCTGCTATGTCCTGTCTATTCCCCGTCCCATCCTTACTGACCATTTCCCACGACCCCGTAACCGACTACATGCCTGATATGATCCGAACCAAAGATAAAATAAACAAAAAAAAAAAAATATTTAAACAAAAATTAAAAAAAATGCATAGTTATTTAGCAAAATTTTGATTTATTTTTATCTAAAATCTTGAGTTTCTGGTACAAACACAAAAACTAAAACAATATTTTAAAAAAAAAATTTTTAATAAAAAAATGACATTAAAACAAATTTTATATTATGTTTTGTACTCGTATTAACAAAAAGCATCAAACAATATAATTATTAATAAAAATAAGATAAAAAATACAATTTCACACTCAAGAAAAAATACATAATTACAAACACAATTTCGGTTTAAGATTTGTATTAAAAAATGAAATGGAATTATAAGATATAAAAAAAAAATTCTGAGCGTAACAGTTACATAGACAAACAATTGAAATAAAAAAGCAGTTTTTAGAATAGAGTTGGTAGCATTGCACGTTGCAATAATAAAAAAGTCTTTTGTAACTTCAGCTAGTACCACGATATAATCCTTAATTTTCTACTTCGCGTTAACAATATTGTCATTGTTAAACGCAAACCTGTTTAACAATAATTACAATCAATTTTCATTGTAGCACGCAAAACAGTAACTCTTTCATTGGTTATGTTGGCACCGTAAGCGTACAAATTACGTCTACCGCCTACACAATGTAGATAATATAGAATAGTTGATGAAATCATAAGCGAGTTGTCGAAAATATTAAAGCAAAATATGAATTAATTAGTAAATCAGGTGAAAACCTTAATAAACTTAACAAATGTCATTATTTCATTAGTGCCAACCAAATTTGTCAAAAATCCTAAGTTATGATAATTTTTCAAAAGAAACTTTTAGAATGTTTTTTTGCAACGCAAAGTAGAAAAATAGTACTTAAATGTCTTTATTGCGTAATTGGCATTACAGTGCTTAGGTACAACAAACAAACCAAAAGCGAAAATTAAGACAAATTATCAAAAATATAACAAACTAAATATATAAATAAAAATTTTAATTCTTCTCCATTCTTCTCCTGGCACACGTGACTTCTTTCATCCATTCTTTCCCTTCTCCATTTTCGCTTAGGACTTTTATCCTTCCATACTCACACATTTTTAACTCTGCACACTCTGACAAACAATGTTCTAACGTCTTCCTTTCTTCTCTACATAGTCTGTACACTCTTTCCCAATCTTCTTTCCAAAACTCATTTTCCCTTTTTTCATTCCCGCATCTCAATCTTGCAACCATTTTTTGATTTTTACTTTTCATTTTATCTAAATATTTTGGCAGTTCGGTGGTAGCAATCAGGTCATATTTGAGATTATACCTTGATTCTTTTATACGCGCAATTCTTTCCTGTTTGTCTATGTCAGCATCTCTTTGTTTTAGTTCTTCTTCCATTTTTCTTCCTTCTTCTCTAATTCTTTCAATTTCTACACACGCATACCCCTTTTTCTCATAGTAGTCCTCTCGTTCTATCCACCTGACATTTCCACTTGCTCTTTTAATTTCAGCCCAGCATTGTCGCAGTATTTTGCATTCTTGTCGCATTCTTAAATTTTCCTCGAATCTCACCGCTCTTTTTCCTGTTTCTACTCTCAATTTTTCTCTCTTACTTTCTTCTCTTATTATGTACCCTGGCGTTTGTTTATTTAAACCTAAAACCCATTTTATATACTTTTCTTGCACACTTTCAAAAATCATCAACAACAAAACGTTGTGCTGCTGCTGCCGCTACTGCAGCTTCTGATAGATCAACTTCTGCTGCAACAGCTACAAAGGCAAGTAAGAAAACTACTTCACCAAAAGAAAAAAAAGCAGCTGCTGAAAAGAAAACTGCCGCCGTTGCCAAAAGTAAGAAAGCTGCAGCAGAAAAGAAAGCAGCCGCCGCCGCTTCTGCCACTGTTAAATCACTTGCAAAACCTAAATCTCCGTCTAAAGCGAAGAAATCAAACAGAGCTGGACCAACGAAAAAACCTAAAGCACCAAAACCAAAAACAGCTAAAGCTGTTAATACTAAAACCAAAAAAGCTGCTTCACCAAAAAGAAAAAAGTGAGCTATACAAAAAACCTTGGACGTCTTCTTCGTCGATGTCTTATCGTCAGCGCCGTCGTCGATGTCTTTGGCCATTAATTTCGGACCGTGCTTTTCGATATTTGATGTCGAGAGCACGATTAAAATTAAATTCTAAGATTCTTATACAAATAAGAAAAACATATTTTTCTACTCTGCGTCTGTAACAGATACCGATTTGAGTTTCGTATTAGCCAATTCAGCAACCAAAAAATTGCCTGCGTAAAGTACTACTGCAATTTACTTTTTTCGAGTTGGTAACACGCTGGAATAAATCGTCATTTGTGACGTTTCAGCGTTTATGTCAGCGTTAAGTTTTTAATAATTTTATTCGAATAAATTTTGTTGTACTTGATGACCAGTATGCCTCACTAAGGTGTTTGTGTGTGTGTCGCAACTAACCTATAAAACATTCGAAAATGAGGTAGACAAGCGGCGGTTACAATGAGATAACTTTAGCTTTCTTTCTGAGGCTAGAACATATTTAAAACAAAACAGCTTATACAGGGTTTTCATAAATGATTGTAACAACGTAGGTGGCTGTGGAGATTTTTGATATCACGAATATTCATTGTAATGTCCTATTTACGCAACGGAACATTGGAAAATGGTTTCTGGAGTTACTCATTCGTCAAACAATAATTATAATAATAGCTAAAGTCTTTTGGGCTGATTTGAAGTTGAGATACCGGTATTATCGCAAATTTTAATACTTTTCCATGACAACAGCGAATAACAACTTCGAATTTGTTTATGTTTCTATGGAAACGAAGATACTACCAGTATTATCTTATACTTGAAATCAGCCCCTAAGTCTTTAAAAGTCAGAATATTTTTTATTATTTCCACAGCCGCCTACGTCCTTACAATCATTTAAGAAAACCTGTTATTTTTTATAAAGTATTTGTTTTAGCGACTATTTTAACGATTTACAACTCCTATAGCGTTTGATAATTTACAAGTTATTTGCTAGATGAGTATATAGCACTGCTTGGGTAGAAATATAGATGAAAGGAATCGCTGAGAATCGCATTTAATTTGGTAATTTAAGAATAATGTTACAATGTTTTTGGAGATTTTCCTTACTGTGTTTATGCTAATTGGAGCATTCAATCAATAACCGATACGCTAGGTAAAAAGGAACTATTTGTGAGTTACTTACACAAAATTTAGATCTTTAAAACATTTCAAAAAATATTTGACACTTTCGTGATATTTATTACCAACTATTTCGTATTAACGCAAAAGTCCCTATAAATTAAATAATTAACTTTTTTCTTAAAAATCACATAAAACGTGCAAAGTAGAAAAAATAGCATAAAAAACTCAAGTTTCTCAAGTCAATCTGGCATACATTCTTTATAAACTTAAAGTCGTGCTACAAAGTTAACTTTTTAAAACGCGTTTTTTAATATACTATTTTACTACAAAATTTATTATTTTTCAAAGCAAATCTCTTGCTGAATATCACACGTACTTTGATTTGTTTTCAAAAAAAATATATATTTAATTTTAAAAGCGTCTAATTAATTAAAGCGTCTAATTTTAAATTTTAATTAAAATCAATGTTTTTCTTTTGCAATCAAAAAAACTTTCGAAAAGAATCAAACTACTTGTGGTATTATTACAACGGAAAGTAATAATAATTTTATAAAATCCAACTAAAAGTGTCTTTTATTATTATTAGCAAAATTTCAAAAAAATCTCTTAGTGAGAAAGCTCCGTAACGTCAGAATGATAGTACTTCATTAAAAACTTAAATAAAAAAGCCAAAAAATAAAATTTCAGATGATTAATATAAAGACAATAAATAAAGTGTACAAAATATTACTAACTACTACTACTAACTAACTACTAACTACTAAAAATGGTCTAACTTTTGTTTAGACAAATGGTAGATTTATAGTTGGATTTTCGAAATCGTTATGTGTTATGTCATAATTTTTCTTAACAAAGACGAAAGTATCTACCAAACCACCCTATTAGAAACCTAATAAAAGATTTTTTTGTTAGAAGATTTCAAAGTAAGTACATTTAGTCAATTAATGTTTGTTGAAAAAATTCGTGAGCGGATTTAAAAATTTCTAAAACTTTAAAAAATTGAGCTTTACCGCAAGTGTAAAAAATTTTAGAATTATTAATAGGAAAGGAAGAATGACCGGAGAAAAAATATAGCAGAAAAAGAAGCAAAAGCACATAGAATGTTAGTTATATCTGTATTTTTGTACGTTTCTATTGTTCTTACATGTTTAAAAATTTTGATCTTAATTCTTTGTCTTGTTTGACTAATACAAATTTTATCGCAGTCATTACAAAAATACTTATAGACGCCTGAATAGCGCAAAGAAGAAATTTGATCCTTGTTGAGTAGGAGACAAATCAAAAGACTACCTTTAAAACTAAAAGCAACTTTTATAAGTATTTAAGTTCTTTGAAAGTACAGGAAATTGAAAAAATATTTTTTTTCAATAAAGAGGATAAAAGATTACAGAGGTATTAAAAAAAATGTAAAAATAGTACATTATTATACGTGTTTCATAAGACGATTATTGTGACACGAATGAGTTTTGCGCACAACGAGCGAAGCAAAGAGTGCTCAAATAGAATGAGTGTCACAAGTCGTCTTATGAAACGAGTGTAATATACTATTTTTCTACTTTGTATTGCAAAAAAAGCTTCTAATGAGGTGATTTCAAGTTGAGATAATACCGGTAGTAGCGCAAATTTTAATACTTTTCCATGACAACAGCAAATCACAACCCCGAATTTGTTTATTTTTCCATAGAAACGAAGATACTACCGGTATTATCTTAACTTGAAATCAGCCCATAACAGTCTTTTGTGAAAAATTATCACAACTTGGGATTTTTGACAAATTTTGTTGGCACTAATGAAGTAATGACATTTGTCAAGTTTATTAAGGTTTTCAACTGATTTACTAATTAACTGATATTTTGCTTCAATATTTTCGATAGCTCGCTCATGATTTTATCAACTATGTCATATCATCTCCATTGTGTAGGCGATAGACGTAATTTTTACGCTTACGGTGCCAACATAACCAATGAAAAAGTTACTGTTTTGCGTGCTATAATGAAAATTTAGTGTCATTATTGTTAACGCAAAGTAGAAAAAAAAATATTTAAGTCTTATAATAGAAAGTGATTATTTATTGCTAGTTGTTTAGTAATAAGTCATTTGTTGAAGGACAACGTGGCCTAAAAAAATTAAAAAGTCTAAATAATAAATAATTAAATGCAGCTACAACTGGGAGAAATACAGTATCAGCTGATGTAGACTTTCTATAAATTTAAAAAACAAAAACCAAATTGTTTTTTCTAATGAAATTAAAATCTAAAAATGGAATGCTACTTTAGTGTCTTTGTAGTAAGTAATAATAAATTAAAAATCCGTTTCATTTTTTTCCTTATCAAAAGAACTTATTGAAAAATCTTGTATATAAAAGCCTGGAAGCTCTCCCGAGTGGTCAGTTCAGTTTCTCCACGTGCTGACCGTTGTCCCAGCACGAAAATAATAAGCTCTATTGAACGATTGTTTGTATAGGTGTACCCTTTATAACCATCAACTTTTAACAATACCCTATATTCTTGATAAGTCCCTGAACTAAATTTCATAGAAACTTGTTCGAAAAAAAAACTTCCACCAAATAAAGAAACTCGCTTCTGCTTCCAACACCACTCCTATCTGAAAGCTTGTCACGAAAATTGATCGTTTCGCTTATCGAAGCGTGAAAATTTCCATCACGATGTTTTTTCCCTCAAGAAAAGTACAAGATGGCGTCAATTCGAAACTCTGTAATTAGACGTTTCGGATTTTAATTTAGACATCGGTCTTTGTCTAACTTATTCATAACGAGTGGGAAATTTAAGGCGGGCTCTCGTTCCCGCACTCTGCTAATTGTATATTCGTAATGACGAAAGTTCGTGTAAAATATACACGTACAAAGTTTGATTCATTTGCTACCAACTTTGTAATTTGAATTGTAACAGAGACACCTCCAGTTTGTTTCTATAAATGTAGAATTTCACGAAAAGTAGAAGAACAAGAAGAAGAAAAAGAACGAGGACACAAGAAATAATCAAACTATACTTATACGAGTATAACTTTAAAAAAAATGTTGGTTGTCTTTAAGTAAACACTTTTTCTGATAGTAAATTTCTTCCGATTAGACAAAAACTCCTAATCTCTTTTATCCCTTCACAACCCTTTTCTTTGACCGTATCCCATTGAATAATCTCACGTCGCAGAGTTCTACCACTATATTTCCCACAAAGCTTCGTCACTTCACCTCTAGGTGGCGCTCTTTTATTGATTTGTGTTTAGTTCATCCACTCTTTTCAAGATGACGCCTCTTTAAATTTTTTTACAAAAATTCTACAAATTTCTTTCTCTCATAACTCTCGTAACTAAAAATTTAACGTGGCTAGAGTAACGTTGTTTAAAAAAAACACTAAACAGAATTACGTAGTTTTAATTTATAAAGTTTTCGTTTTATGGAAACTGTAGAGAGAAATGTAATAAGCAAACTTTCAACTAAAACAATTTTAACTATAGTTTTTATTGTATTGTACTCGAGAGTATTTTATTAAACAAGTACTTTAGATTACAGACAAGTTTTCATTGTGTCTGTGTTAATACATGGTTATGGAATAGAGCAGTGTTGTATACAAACTTTTTACTAATTCTTCAAAAAAAAAAAAATTTTTGGTGAGAATAGTAGCATCTTGTAGAAATAGTTATGATGTCGCAATGAAGGATGAGGCAATATTTTAAATTACCGAGTAAAAGAGAAACAAATGGAAACGTATAGTGCAACATTAAATAGAAAATTATTAATGGTGCCATATTTCTAAGCTGTAGAAATTCTCTCTCATCTCCTAACTTCTCTCTCATCCCAAACCTCTTATATAGATTTCCTCCACGTTATTCCCTGAGTAGATCTCTTCAGTTTCGGGTAAAGGCCCCAACGAAAAACAATAACATCGTGTACGTTTTAAGGGTTAGAATGTATATATACATATAAACGAAGATGATAAATTCAAGTCCATATTTTGGATGGTGTTCAGTAAAATGGGTTCGGTATAGGGAGGAGTAACAATGGTGTCTATTTGTTTGATAAATTGCTTCGTTTCACTTATTACTTGCGATCCTTATGATGAAAAGTTCTTTGTGAACGAAACGAATACGAAATTTATAAACTCTGACGGTTTAATTTATTAGATGAACAGGAGAGAAACGTATTTCGACAACAACTCAAATCCCTATGATTAGTCAAATTTACACAACTGTATACTGGGTTGCATAAACATTTTTATGCACAATTTTTTAAACAGTCTATATTAAAAAAATACCTAAAAATGTTTTCGCAAACTAGTCACGTGACTAATTAATAGTTCAGGTGCGGTTTAAATCCTTGCGAGTGACGTATCAAAAGACAGTCAAAAATTTTTTTAATACATAATTTGCTTGTATTTTAAAATTTTTAATAAAATTTTAGAATCGATTGCGCCAGCTTCTTTATTTTTTTTTATAAATAGTACATAAACATTCTATTAAGGTCCTTCAAACCGGATGTAAAAAAAATATCTATTAAAAATACTATACATTCCAATTTCCAAAAATCAAAATCACATATTTTAAGTCTTCTTATTGGATTTTCTTGGTGTGTACATAAAACACCCACTAACACCAAACACTACACTTAACACAACGCTCGTTTTGTTTCTTTTTCGTATTTTATTTATTTTTCCTGTCGTATCTTCTTTTTATCATTTAATTAAGAATGTAAAAAAACAAAAAAAACAAAGACTAATTTAGTAAAACTCAGCAAAAAGAAAACAAAATAAAACTCGTTGAGAAACAAAAGATAATAAAAAAAACTTTTGTAAGATTGTAGAAGAACTAGAACAGATTCTACAATTTGTTAAAGGCGACCTAAAGCAAAAAAGAACAAAAAAAAACAACGTTGATAAAAAAAACTAGAGTTTAAAACGCTTAAGAATTTAGAAAACGTTATTTAGAAAACTCTAATAAAGAAAAAACGATTTGAATAGATAGTAAAAGAAGACGATTAAAAAAATAAAAAAACAAAGAAAAACAACAGAAAAAAAGAATAATATGAAACTATACAACCAGAGTCAAATACCAGATACCAGAGTCAAAATTTTTTGAGTCAAATACTGAAAAAAGTCGGAATATTTACAACAAAAATTACAATAAACTTTGATTTTGTCTGAAAAATACACATTTTAAAAGTTTAAATATAATTTGAAAACAAAAAACAAAAAAAATGTTTACTTAATATAAACATTACAGTAATTTGTCGCCTTTAATTTCTACGTTGGTTAGAAAAAAACTTCAAGAGTATCTCCTGAAAAAAGAAAGTTTTTACATTAAAAAAATAAGTAGAAAATGTTAATTATAATAAATATTAAGATATGTGTTAGTATTTGCCATACAATTGTTCTGAAAAAAACATAATACATTACATTTGTTGCATAATAAAACAAACTGTTACACCTACCTCTTTGGAGTACTTTTCGCTTCGCAAATTGTGCCTAAAATTCATTTGTAAAACAAACAATGTATTATGCAACTCGATTTGCAATATACTATATTATAGGTCACGTGACACAAGATTTTTAGGTGCGTGCTGTACCGTTCCGGATTACGCGCTGAAGCGTAAATTTTCGGATAATTTTTGAGTTTTTAAACAAAATAACATTTTTTGGAGCATAAATAATAAAAACCGCTTTTCTTAACTGATTTTTTTTGTCTAGAAACTCGTAAAAAACTAATTTTTTTTACGTGTCACGTGACTAATCAGCTTCAGGTGCGTGCTGGACTCTCCGGATGACACGCCGAAAGTCGCCCAAAATTTTTTTGTTTAATTTTAATAAAAATTACCTTTTTTGTACTTTAAATACAGAAATACGGATAGAAGACAGCTGTAGTTATCTTTCTACATTGATTTTTTTAAACAAAAAGCTGAGAAAATTTAATTTTTGGTGGGTCACGTGATTCTGCATCTTCAGGTGCGTGCTGGACCACTCCGGGTATACACGCCGCGAATCAATGACCTCAATTATTTTGATTGATTTATCGATTTTTTCGTAAAATCCAGCTGTTTCTAAACGACAATGAGAATAATTAAACTATAATAACAAAAAACGACTTGAAATATTGAACAATAAGTCTCAACTGACTCATCCTGTAGTTATAGGTGCGTGCTGGATACTCCGGATTTGCCGCCGGTGCACACTACCGAATTTTTAAATAACTACAACAAAATTCCAACTTCTAACACACATTTTAGTTTTTGTTATCTCAAATTTCACTAAATCTATCACAGTTTTTATTTTTTTACCACTTTATAGGCAAATATTAATTGCACGGTTTAAAGTAATCGACACCAAACTAGTACGCATGCGTTAAGAAAGTCAAAAGCCGCAATCTGATTGGTCTGATCTAGCCGATGATACCCGAAGTTTATATCGCGAAAAGTACTCAGAATTTGTCAGTGTTAACGCTTTTAGTGACAAAATTGGTGAAATTCGTGTTTATTATTAGTTTTTGTTTAAAAAAATGTGTGTAATCTGCGGGGAACCAGTTTTTTTAGTGTTTTTGAAGAAAAGAAGTTCAGAAATTCTGTTAACGTAAGTGTGTAATTAACCAAAAATGACGTCATGCATGCTTTCGTTTTATTTTGTTTTTACTAATTCTATGCAAGCTTTAGTGAAATTTTTGAATTATTAAGAGATTTAATCAATTTGGGAACGTTTTAAACAATTTTGTTCGAATATTTAATGCAAAAACTGTGTAACTTGCGTAAAACAGAAAACGAATAACGAAAAATGCCAATCGTTTAAAATTCTGCCGAAAGTACCCGAGGAAGTTACGCGGCAAAATTCGAATGTACAAGGTGATCAACTAACACTCGTTAAGTTAGTAATAATGTTAAATTGTGTAATCACAATCAGAGAAATCGCTGTTTTTACCGATAAAAAATTTATCGAAAGAAGCTGAGTAGTGGGTAGTTATACTTACCTGCCAAATAATAAATATAAAGGTGATTTACAAAAACTGATTAAATCAGCAAAGGAGAAAATGGTTGCATTTAGAGTTGACGGTAAGTATGTCATTCCCTCACTCAGACTTCATGATCCATATCCTTGTCATTTAAAAGCTCTTAAAAAAAAATCGTGTGTTTTTAAAAAACAAATTCTAGAGTGCTTTGAAACTAAAAAACAATTGTTTTGTATGTCTGTGATTAATTTTTTACACACTTGTCTAAATGAAAGATTTCATAACCTCACTTTTCGACAATTAAAACAAAAATACATTTTAAATAAAATAAAGAATGTTTGAAAAACAAAAACACTACAAAGGCAACCACAGAAAAACACACCAAGACCAATCTCGCTTTGGCGAGAAGAGAAGATATTCTTAGGTTATGGTTAAGATAATTTGTGAAGGGTAAAATGGCATAGCAGGCAACCAACAATACATAGATAACGTAAATAAGAAAAATTTTGTGGTTGAATGGGGTCATGTACGACGTAAGTAAAAATATCATGGCTTGCTACGAGTTTTTTTTAAACAAACACACATTATACATATGTACACAAGGTGTTTCAAAACAGGCGTGCAAAGTTGTTTATACAAGCAGCACAAAAAAATATTTAAAAAAATCTATCTTTTTTAGTTTAAAAGTTTACAAAGTTTAGTTTATAACATGTAAATTACATACATGATTTACACGAATTACCGTAAATTACGGAAATTACAATAAATTTAATGAATTAATATAAATTACCATAAATAACATGAATTTTGGGAACAATCATAAATTTTAAAAAATCCACAAATTAAATAAATTACAATATAATACATTATTTACATTAACTACCATAAATTACATGAATTACTTGATTTACACGAATTAATTACCTGAACTACACCGAATTATCATAAATTACATAAACTACTACGAATTACTATAAATTGCCATAAATTTCACAAATTACCATAAATTATAAGAATTAAATAAATTTTACGAATTACCATATATGTATAACACGAATTACTATGGATTACTATAAATCAACATGAATTACACAAATTACTATAATTTACATAAATTATTATGAATTTTCTCAATTACTATAGTTATTATGTATAAATTACACAACTTATACAAATTTTACGAATTTCAGAAATTACATTATTTACACGAATCACAATGAATTACAAGAATTAACATAAATTACACGAATTACAATAAATTTAAGTTTTTTGTCCTAAAAATTTTTGAAGATTCTGAATTATTTATTATTTTTGCATTATGATAATACAGGGTGTATCAGAAATGATACACTATTTACGACCATTTACGTTCTTTACACCATTTTTGCGACTGATGCTAAAAATTTTAAATTTTGTTTTAAATTATAACATTATTAAAATATCTGTTGGCTATTCTGATATACAAATCATCTTAAAATTTAGGTTTTTTAACCTAAAAATTTCTGAAAAGTTTGAGTTATTTTTTATTTTTGTTCTACGGTAATATATTATCATTATATAATTACATAAATTAAACAAATTACCATAAATTATACAAGATTATTGACGAAAAATGACGAATCCATATACAACCAAATTTACACATTCAGCAGCTTTTTTGATAAAATTTTCATTTCAGTGAAAGTAATGAATCAAAGTTACTCAAAAATTATCGATTTCTATCAGTTTTCTTATAACTTGTCAGAATTGAAGTCTTTTCGGATAATCCGTTATTTTTAGCTGTGTAACTTAGCAAGGATAGGATTTATTAGTGCGTATTATTCTAGAAACAACTTTGGCTAGTTTCTAAATGTTGTGCCACAGCATTTTGCCTAATATTTTACTTTGCTATAATCGCCTGAATTACAACAATCTCATTTTTGTTTCGTAGACTTTTAAGAAAGGCCAGTCTTGACGCAATTTTACTTCAAGTTTTTGAAAAATTTTGTCAATTGGAACCACTTGATGGGAATATCTTTCTGAATAAAGTTTTATTGCAGCTGAACTGTATTTATATTTTTTCTACATTTGTCATATGTCAGAATCATGTCAGTCTTTTCGTTATCAGTAAAAACTTTGACTTAATTTGCTCAAAGGCTGTCAATTAACATAAAATGATATACAGTAACTAAGATCGCAAAATCTTTTTTTTAATTAAATTGTATCAGAGTTTCATACAAAAATGTAAGATTGGTTGCATAAATCTTTCGTCATTATTTGCCCGAATAAGCCCGTATGAATTACTATAAATTATCATGAATTACACAATTCACTATAAATAACATGAATTGCATGTATTACATAAATTTCCATGCATGACATGATCTCTACGAATTAGTATGAATTACCACGATTTTAGAAAATGTCAAATTTTTTTTCAAACATGTTTTTAGTTTAAACCATTGTTACAGAAAACAGTGATAAGGAGATGCAAATATCGTAACATTAACATTGACATTTGTTGCGTCTATTATCACGTGATTTCTTTTTACTTTTCTATTTTTTTGCTTATTTTAGCAACATATTGTGTAATATGTTCATAATAATTTAAAAAAAACTTGCCTATAGTTACGTGACATGTGAAGATTATTTGTTTCTTGTACCGTTATAACTAGTTTTCACTGTAGTTTAAAATTCTAGTTGGTCAAACTTGTAAATGCGTTTGAGTTACTCATTAAATGTTGTTTGTATATACCGTAATACTATAAATGATTGAAGCAAAAATAGTGGGGTGGTACGCCTGAGTCATATAACATATTTGAGTCTTATAACATTTTTAGGTTAGGTACAATATAATAAATACTTTTTGATAAGCTTGTCAAATTTGAATTTTATTATGACATTTAGTATGTACGACTAACAGAAAAATTCTGTTACCAACCCAACAAAAAATCAGTTATTTAGAGTATTACCGTGTTTAAAAAAAAGTTTCTAAATTTACTTCGTCATTCAAATATCATCAAGATTAGATCCCAAAGTATTAAATTATTAGAAATATTGACCATTTTAGCTTAATTAAATCAATTAATTACCACTTAATTGCAGTTAATATGCTTACTTTATTATTCATCTCGTGTTTATCTAATATTTAATTAATTTAATTAAGCAATTTTACTCTTATTATATTTCATTTAAATTATAGTCCAGTTTAATCTATTTATATACAATTTAATTTAAATCAATTAGAATTAGAAACAAAAATTAAATAAAAAAAACAGGAGAACATGAACTAAATCCATGTAAACAAGAAATTTTAATGAACAACTTATGTCATACACAGATCAAATAGGCTATGTCTATTATTCATTGATAAACAACAAGCATGACACGTGTTATACATGGTTATCAACAATCAAAAAACCTAATTATAAGTTAAAATATCGAGTGTTTAAAAAAATTGATTTTTTGGGTGCTTGTCATCTGTGTTTCAATTCGCTTTGGTCAATAATGTGGGGTCATTTGGGGTTTCTTGAAGCGCGACTTGATAAAAAATGTTGTATCGATTAATCATTGAATATCTCCCAGATGTTGTTTTTTGTGTGTGATCTGGGTTATCGTTTTCGCACCCTTGTAACGTGTAAATATGGCAGCGTGAAGTTTGTCTCTTTCGGGTAAAGTATGCGAGAAAGACATTTTAAGGAAACCGCAGTTGGATTAGGGGTTTTAAAACGTTAAGTTTGCGGAATTAGGTAACTTCTCAACTAATCCACACTACATGCCATATAAGAATGGATTAACATAAACATATACTGATGATAAAACTGTTTTAGACGATGGCGCTACTTGATTTATTTCGTTGTTTTAAATGTAATAATAAATAGATTTTTATGGTGAGAGAAAGATATGAAATCTAGACAAAGTAAGAGCAGTCCAGGGCGGTTTTTAAGAGGGGATAGACTTAACGGCAAGGCGAGGGACGACGAGGAAATAAGGTAAAGAAGAAGTATTGAACGGAGTAGCCTTTCGGTAGGGAGTCGGTGATATTTTAGTTACGACAAACGTCTCGCATTTTTCAACGATAACAAATTTAACCGAAATTTGTTTGGACTCAATAGGAGATTACAGGAAGGGGATGAATAGAATTAGAGAGCGTGGTTAAAGTTTACTTACTTTACATAGAAGTTGACACATGTAGAATCGATTAATCCCTATGTCAAACATTTTCATGAGGTATTTGAATGAGTGCGAGGATTCGAGGATTAACGCTGTTATATTCTAATAAGCCGACACACATTATTAATAAAATACCCAAGTATAAAGTGAGAAAAAACAATTATTTTTAAATAAGCGTGAGATTATAGCAAATCTAAGTTGCCACATGTCACGTGACCTAAATTTAGTCAATAATTGATACCTTGGTTTTAACTGAAAGAGCAAATAGTGAGCTACATTTATAACAAAAAGAATATATATATGTATTGTGTGAAATAAACTAGTTTTTAGGATTATTAAATTTCAAGCTACTAATGAAGACGTAGTAAATTAAATTTTTAAAAAACGTTCAGCTAAAGAAAAGAACTTTGAACGTAAATCGTTCGAAATTGTGTTTATAGAAGTTTCCAACGTAATAATTGGTATTAATTAAAATTAAAGGAACACGGCAGTAGGAAGAATTGAAATCAAACTTCGATGTTGATATATATCTCTGCAGTTTCGCCAATTTTTATTAATTTGTTGGCTTCATCAGGAGCTACTAATTTGTTGGCTTCATCAACAAATTAATAAAAATTGGCGAATCTGTAGAGATATATATCAACATCGTAGTTTGATTTCAATTCTTCCTACTGCCGTGTTCCTTTAATTTTAATTAATATATAACTAAGGAAGATAAACCAATCAATTAGTAATAATTGGTGTCAGAAGTGGGATCGAAAAAAACATAAAAAAATTGGTTTAAAGCTTTGCGGGAAAAAATGACAATAGCTTGTGGCAATTGGATTCGATGACTCATTTTTTTTTTGAGGAGTAGTAGTATATCTGGGGATTGAAAAGAAGGCACTAATGTAGAGTCTTTATTACAAAACATGTTTGCGTTATTAAAAAAAATTGATTCACAGAAGAGCAGAGGGTACAAAAAGAAGAACTGAATAAACGTCTAGAAGAACAAATAGAGATGTTTATAGAATCTAAAGAAAAACATGGAAAATTTTCGTCAGGAATTAGTAAAATAAGAAATGGAATTGAAAAATGTAAGACCAAAATAAGAAACAAAATTGAAGAAGGTAAAGAAAACACGAAAGAGAACCGAAATTATCGAAAATAAAGACTCTGTTGTCTAAAAGAAAAGATCACAAAAAGCTAAAGAAGCAATCCTAACAAACGCTAAGAGAAAAATACAAAATATTGGCGTCGTTGAGGTTTTTAAACTTTTTTTTATTGTAAGAATGCTGATTTTTAAAAATGTCTTTAAAAAATTTGCGAAAAAATAAAACCGATATCTAATTGAAATCGTGTAACCTTTTTTGTCAATTTTGGGGTTAGTTATTGTAATAGGTTATGTGTAAGTAATCAGCTGATTAAGCGATTGAAGGTAAAACAAATAAATCATTTTCAAAATAATTAAGTAATAAAACTACTTCTTTTAAATGTTATTTGAAGAACAGTTAACAAATATTAAATTTATTTATTGAAATTTTTTTAAGATTTATAAACATAATATATTTTCATTTTTTTAACTAAAATCTAAATTTTTTATAAGTAAATTACACAGAAAAGATGAAATACATCTTCGAACCTTATCTGTTTGCATCAATTTCTCAAACAGATGATAGAATAACTTGTAAAAATCAATTTTGCTAGTATTTTACCACAAATCGGTTGACATTTGCATTCAACCTATAGTGTCCACACCTTTTGATGTCATTGTCAAAATTTGATGTCTGCTTTTTTGTCACAAATTTTTATCTAAAAGTATTGTTTTTCTATACTTAGTTTAAGACGTTTAGCAGTTGTATAACGGTTCAAAATCTCTTTAGGTCGTTATAACTACTTTTTACTGAATGTAAGTTTACAGAAACTTATTTATTTTGAGATTTAAATACGTAATAAATTTTTAAATTATTGTCGCCTTCGGCTCCCAATTCTTTAAAAAAATACGTCAAAAGTTGTTTTTGGTATATTTAGCTTAAGATTTCTAGCGGTTGTATAACGGTGCGATATATAGATCTTCTTGAGAACGTTGTAACTAGTTTTTACTATAGTTAAAAACTCTCATTTATTTTGAAAATTAAATTTGCAATATATAGGGTGATTCAAAAATGTGAAGCAAAATTTTAACCTGATATACAGCACCAATGATAAAAATTTGTCTGATTTTGAGTGATAAAATTTACGGGCTTTTAAAGTTGGATACAAAAATCTTTTTTTTGAATATTTTAAAAACCGCTTAACAGATTATTATTTAACTTGAAAAACCAGTAGTAGTTCCGTCTACATTTTTTTTCTGTTATATGTTTTATAATAACTAATTTTTAGTTTATAATTTTGTTATCCAATTAGTTAGAAAACGTAGTTGAAATAAAAAAAAAATTGCAGACAACTGTCGTCTTATAGGCTGATTTCAAGTTGAGATGCTACCGGTATTATCGCAAATTTTAATACTTTTCCTTAGCAGCAACCAATTACAACAGTAAATTTTATTAATTTTCTATAGAAACGAAGATACTACCGGTATTATCTAAACTTGAAATCAGCTCATTCGACTTTTATTTGTATAAAAAAATACAGTGAATAGTTTATATGACTATTATATAACAGGTATTGGATATAATGACAAAATTTTAACGTTTTTATTTATCTAAAAATACTGATTTTAGGATGTGCTGTGTTAGAAATTGCGAACACCTCGAAACCGATCTACAGCTTCCTAATGTTGTGCTATTTATTTAAAAGTTTTTTGATGATGTTGTCGAATTTCTAAATTTAAAGGTCGAAAGTATTAGTTATTTTTACAAATACAGTGGAAAAAAATTATAACGACTGTGTTATGTACAAGGTACCAGATAAAACGCCGAAATTTTGGCTAAAAAATGTTTTTATACCATTTTTAACAAAACAAAATTGTTAAAATACTTCAAACAAAAAGCAGTGTTAATAACTTTGTTGTTACGTCATACTAAACAGTCATTATAATTAATTTTTACTGTACGTTTAAAAAAACATTTTTTAGCTACTTTTAGAGATAAATGGGAATTGGAGGCGACTAATTATATTAAAAAATACAGTAAAATTTAGTTATATGTGTTGACTGTTTTTTTTAATAACTGTCAACTCGCGGTTCTTTTAAAGTCGTTAAAAACAATTTTTACCAATTAACAATTTTAAAATTGTTGGTTGGAAATTTATTAATTAGAATAAAAACTTGAAATTCAATTCAATAACAACTGATTAAATTCGATATTATCAAGAATGTTAGTATTACATCATAACGCATAATTAGCTGTATGTAATTATTTATTAATTCAAATTACTGTTCAAGTATTAATCAATACCGACAAAATGAATAATTTTTGAAAAATTATTACAAAACAATATAAATTGTTTAAAATAATTAATTTTTTGGAATTTATTGAATATGACAAGGATTCGAAATAAAACTCGCTTATTTCATAATTTTTATTTGTCAAGTCATCATCCCTCTTTGCTACCCTCTTTGTTGATCCATCAAGCATTCATCTCTCCAGCATCACTTCTCTCTGAATGTTTTAATTTTCTCAAAAAATAAACAACTCTAGCCCCTTGTTCACCATCTCCAATTTAAATGGCAAGTCTTAGATAGCTCGGATAAGTTGATCTAGATTAATGAAAGTATTTCCAGGACTAATTTATCTTAGAATTAAGATTAAGACGTCTCAAAATGTCTTAGTCTTAATTTGTCACTTCTCTCTTCTCTTCGTTTCTTTCCTTGGTGAATTTCTTGCTGTACACGGGCCAAAGAAGGAGGCGGCGAAAGCGGCGGCGGCGTTACTGAATTTAAATTGTAAATGGATTTCGAGCGGATTTATTGATTTTTCTCAACGGACGTCGTTCCCAGGACAACATTCTTATTATCCTTTTGTACCGATAGGACGACGACAGTTCCGGGATTTGCAGCAAGGACATCGGGAAAACGCAATTTTCTGGAAAATTAAAAAAAATGTTTGAAATAGTACACTAAATGACAATAAAAATGATTTTTTATTTTTAGGCAATTAAATTAGATTTATCAGCTCTAACAGTCAATTTTTAAAATTTAAAAATAAGGTGCGTAATGCCTTATTTATTAAAAACTATTTGGGTTACTATTAGCTGTCAACCGATTGATGGTAAAATAATGTACAATCTCTGCTATAAAAATAACGATGTATTAGAGTTTTATATGTTTTTTGTAAAAGTTATTAAAGATACAGTAAATAAATACTACTTTTCAGGTTTTTATTGTTTTTTGTTATTTGTAACAAAAAAATTGTGAATCTTGAGCTATTTTAAATAATTAATTAATAAAAAAAACGTTAATTTAAAAAGTCAAGTGAGCCAATATTGTTCTACCTACCTATTTAAAAAAAAAATGAGTAAAATTTAAAAAAGTAATTTATTCTAATTTAAACTCGTGTATTTTCTAAATAGATTATTTATGGAACTGTTTTTATTTTTTAATGGTTGCTTACATTATTTAAAAATATTTTTTCACTATTAGATCCTTCTAAATAAAAAAAAAACAAAAATTGCAAAAAGATTTTTATTTCACAAAAAGTTATAAAAACTTTAGACTTTAGTATATTAGAATTTAATGTAGATTCTAAAAATATACGTAGTGTTTTATTTAAAAATCCAAAGTTACAGTCGTTTCTGTTAAAACCGGAAGTGATAGAAAGTTCATTTTTTACACGAGTAACGAAAATTTGCTAACATAATAAGTTTTCCAAATTTCGTTTTTCGTTTAAATAAATACTATTAAAAAAAAGATTGAGCCTAATTTCGTTTTTACCCGGTACATTTAAAAAAATAAGGTACATATCTACAATAAAAATAAGTTATAATGACCTCAAAGGTTATTATAATAGGCATAGACTTTTTAAGCGAGACAAATACGAGCATGTATATTAAAATAATATTTTAGATAAAAAAAAACTAGTTAAAATTAGTACTTTGTACATAATGCTTATTGCAGTCATTATAATTAATTTCTACTGTAGTTTTACCAATAATTGCCGCCTCCGGCTCTCAAGTTTATAATTTAATTATTTCATGACTTTAAAAGTCTTTAATTAATAAAAAAAATAATATTATATTACAGAACGCGTTTCGTAACTTCACTTTTATGGAATAAAAAACAAATGCAAGTTTGTCTATTTTTTCAATTTTTTGAATGTAAAAAGTAAAATTTTTGATTTATAACATCTTATCTTAACACTATAATATTTATTAAATCACTTAAATAAGTGTTATAATACATTTTTTAAAAACGTAAATTATCAAAGAAAAAACGTTAAAAACATAAATTAACTTTATTATTATTATTTTTATTTATTAAATATTTTTTAAATAAAATCGGGGTACGTCAATTTACCAAATATGCGTATGTTGCGCTCTGAGAATTCGCATATTTTTTTCAAATCGCCACTACATCGTCAAAAAATTGGTGTTTGCATGACAGTTTTTCGAAGAAGAATCATTAGACCAATTTTTTTCAACTACACTGTAAATGCAGAAATATACAGAAACAATATTTTAAACTAAATTTGTTCAACAACTACACGATGATAAAATTAGGAATGACTAATTTTAACAAGATAGTGCAACAGCTCATACGACATACGCGACTATAACTTTTCTCTGCAAGTATTTTGACTATCGATTGATAAGTTTGCATACACCAGTTAAGTTTTCTCCGAGATCATTTTGTTTAACAATTATAAACTATTTTGTGTTCTTTTATTTAAAAAATAAGATTTTTAGAACTACTGTAAGTAATTTAGAATTACTTTGCAATAAAGAATTGTTAGAGAATGTGCAACGATAACACACGAAATGCTGTGAAATGCTTTTGATAGCATGAGGACCAAATATGAGGACCAATAGTGAGAACCAATAGCGAGAACCAAAAGCGACACTTATTTTTAAAACTAACTAAAAAATATTTGTTTTGATTATGCGTGCAATAAAAAAATTGTTATAATGCCTCGTTTAAGAAAACAACGGCATTATCTCAAAAATACCGGATTTTCAGACTAACCAACAATACTTCTTGTATGTGTTTTTTTAAAACTAAATTAGTTATAACGTCTAAAACATTAAATTTAAGAATAAAAAAAGTTTTTAATTTTAGATTTATGTTGGTACTAATTTGTAGAGACTACAAATAAATTATATCTTTTTATAAAATTGTTACAATCAGTTTTTACTTTTTGTCGTATTTTTTACAACAGAAGACAAAGGTAAATTGTTAAAAACATATTAATACATTTTATATACCACGCATAATAAAAATTTTTTTTAAAAAAAAATAAGGCTTTTTTCCATATGTACCGTGATATCAACATTTATCTTGATCAAGAGTGGTCATTTACCTTATAGGTATGGTTTGTCATAATGCTGTCAAATTTTGACAACTCATAAAAGCATCATCAAATGTGTTATTATTTAACTAAATTATTAACTAAAAATCAAAGACAAAGCAATAACGCTTTATTAACAAAATAAACTAAATTAGAGAAATTGTTAGTTATGCCCTCTACCTTGTTCCATGCACAATAAGTTAATGCGTTTCCTTATGCTATCAAAAGCATTTTGCAACATTTCGTGTGTTATCGTTGCACATTCTCTAACAATTCTTTATTGCAAAGTAATTCTAAATTACTTACAGTAGTTCTAAAAATCTTATTTTTTAAATAAAAGAACACAAAATAGTTCATAATTGTTAAACAAGGTGATCTCGGAGAAAACTTAACTGGTGTATGCAAACTTATCAATCGATAGTCAAAATACTTACAGAGAAAAGCTATAGTGACGTATGTCGTATGAGCTGTTGCACTATCTTGTTAAAAGTAATCATTCCTAATTTCATCATCGTGTAGTTGTTGAACAAATTTAGTTAAAAATATTGTTTCTGTATATTTCTGCATTTACAGTGTAGTTGAAAAAAATTGGTCTAATGATTCTTCTTCAAAAAACTGTCATCCAAACACCAATTTTTTGACGATGTAGTGGCGATTTGAAAAAAATATGCGAATTCTCAGAGCGCAACATACGCATATTTGGTAAATTGACGTACCTCGAGAGGTGAAACCATGTTTCGTCAGTAAAAAATGTCAGGTTTAGTAGGTCAGGTCGTCGTTTATAAAATTATTGACAAACCACCGACAGTACCAGAAACGTCTGGGATAGTCTGCCGGCAGAAAGGTCTAATAAGATTGCATCTTGTATGGATGCATATTTAAGTTTTCATTTACAATTGTTTTACATGTTCCACAAGAAACAAAATAATTGTTGCTTAATTTCTAATAAAGTTTTGCTTTTTACTTAAAGTTGAGATAACTGGTTTTTACTGTATTTCATCCAAAAAAAAACAATAGAAGCCGTAGGCGATAATTAGGAAAATATATGTTAGTCTTATGTCTTTATGTGTTTCTAAATTTAAGACATACATTTTAATAAAATACATGCAGAAAAAGGCAGTTATAACTTTTTTTTACTAACTGTCGCTTTTGGTTTTCAAACATGTGTTTATAACACGGTCTATATAATCAATTTTTACTGTAGTTTAAAATCATCACCTCCGGCTCCCAAATTTAGCTGTTTGTAGGTATACAACAGTCATTATAATCAATTTCTACAGTAATTTTATCAAATTTTTACTTTGAACATGTGAATACAGTAAAATCCGATTATAACAAATATGTGCCAATGGTTGAAACAGGAATTGCTTAAGGAACATCTTTCATAATTGAGAAAATTATTTGAGGTTATTTACAAGCAAAGCTGAAGTCATTATTTCGAGACTAAATGCATCTACTATAATGCATCTACCTATAAAAAATAATAATTTGGTTGCACTAGTGAGTAGTAAAAACTCCGGTCTAACATACAAGTATTTAAATATTAAAAAATTTTAATTAGGAAATAATAAGTTATTAGCGAAATCTATCAAGTGCATTATTTGTGTTTTGTGAAATAGCATTGGTTTCGGCCTTAATTAATTATTTCTGAAAGTTGAAATAGCGCTTTCGATATTTAAATTAACATTAATTATACTTAGTGAAAGGAGCAGCAGATGAGCTTTTCCTTACTTTTCTTAAGTTAAACGAGTTTCGAAACAAAACTCAATTTAAATTAAACTTTAAATTAGTGTATTAATAATTTAATTAATATAAAACAAACGTAATTTTTTATGAATTTAATTAAATTAGGTTAAAATGAATTGAAAAAAAGAAGTGTTAAAGCCGGGTGCTTTTCTTAAAACTTATTATTTTATGTAAATGAATGTAAAAGTAAAAAGCTCTTGCGGGTCCTTATTTACATAATGAGAAAATTAAGCTTGTAGCTTTTTCCAACGGCTCTAAATCACTTTGGTAAGTTGGTAATGGCTTTACAAAGTCGCTTATTTGCAGCCTGAAATTGAAAAAACTCGCCAATCGGCTTTTTACACCAATCAGGTCGTTTCAGGCTGAAAAACTGTGGCACTTTTAAAAACGAATCGAAATAAAAATCGTAGTGTGGAAGTGAGATAGTCGGTGGTCGTGAGCGAAACGTCGATAAGGGTGCCACCTAATTGGACAGAAAAGAAGGGAGAAAGAGACGAACGAAAGAAATCCGAAAGAGGGGCAGAAAACGGCGTTCTTATTCGCCCTCTGACGCGTCACAAATATAGCATTTTTTATTCGTCGATGCCCCACCATACGGACCATTTTTAAAACACACCCCTATTTCCCACGCCAACTCGATGATGATGATGATGATTTCTTCCTTTAAAGGATCGATCGACCATATGTGCCACACTGACCTAACGCAAGTAATTCGCGCGCCGCGCGCTTGGATTGACCTCGCAGAAAAACACACAATTGTTTTATATAGAAGAGTTTAATTGCAAACTCACGAAGGGGTTGATTAAATTTTAATTAAAATGAATGAATATTTGTTAAAATTAGAAATTCGCAAGTTTGCTTTTGTACGCTTTGCAAGACAGACGAGTGCTAGAATTTTCTCTCGGTAAAGTAATTACAAAAGCGGAGATGTTTTAAATTAGGAATTACCAAATTAAAAAGGGAGGAGGATACAAACACCGCTCACATGGAACAAATACGATGAAAAGCTGATTTGGGTATCGGAGAAAAGAGCCTTTTATACTGATATTAATCAACGGAGAAAACACTCATTTTTCAATTCAAATTTAATTAAATAAATTACATTTTATACAATATACACCAAGTTTTATTTTGATAACATTTTAACATTATTAACATTTATATTTATGTCGTTATATCTCTTTGGTACGTAGTCAGGTACCCACTAGATTTCGCTAATAAATTTATTATTTTTTAATTAAAATTTTTCATTATTAAAATAGCTAATTACAGAGCAGATTTTTTACCTCTCATCAGTGTAGCCTCGAAATTGACAGAATCAAAAAAAAAATGTTTTGTATAAAGTAGATGCATTTATTTACGGTATGTCGACTTTAGTTATGCCCTAAGTTATTTGGTTGATTATTATACAGCAATTTTTCATTTTAATTTTTCATTTAATTCCGATTTTAATTCTCTTCTGTAGGTAGAGTAGATACTTATAAGCCGAAAGGAAGACTTTTAGTATAAAAATATGTTAAATTCGCCTACCTAAACAGAAAATGAATCAGTAATGACTTCTTTTGTAGGCAGAAAATACGTCTTTCTTGCCCTCTTTTGTCAAAAGTGACAAATTTTGTAGACATCTTACATGAAAATAAGCTCACATCATTCTGTTATAAATTAAAAAAGCCAATCAAACACATTTTGCAAAAGGTTTTCTTATAATAGATGCAATCCTTGTATCCTAAAATATAGTTGTTTCTTTATAAAATAATTTATTTAAAACAATTTATTCCCGCAAAAGAATAAAATGTTGATTTAAATAAAGCATATTTTAATAAATAATAACAAACACATTGTTGTTATTATTTTACCATGTACTATTGTCAAATAACTCTACATTACCGACCAAATTTTTAAACAAATTAAACAATTTTATTTTATAAGAAATAAAATAAAAATTTAAACATAGCACATCATAGGTATAGGTAGCTGTCACATACCGGCCAAATTTTAAAACAAATAATTTTAATTTAACAATGCACCTGCAGGTTGTGAATGCCTTCTTTCTACTGTAGGAACACAATATACTATTTTATTTTGTATTTATTTTACCAAATTTATATTTTTCAAATGCAATAAAAATCAGTTGTTTTGATCTCTTTTGCTTTAATCTGTGTCAGAGTTAAGGCATTTTTCATTTTACGCTTTATCAGTATTTTCTTTAAAACTAGCTTTTACTGTAATTTTAAAAACAATTGCTTTGGCTTTCAAAAATACAAATATCAAAGTTTTGGAATTGAAATATTTTATTTTATATTTAATCTAAAAAGTACAGTAAAAATTAGTTGCTTTCTAAATTTTTTTAAATGCTTTAAGCTGTGTCAGATTGATTTATGCATAACGTTGTAGTTACAACTAGCTTTTACTGTAATTTTAGACATAAGTGTTAGACCTTGGCTTGAATAAATACAAATGTGAACATTTTGGTGTTGAAATATTTTTTAATTTTGTATCTTATTTACAAAATATGTGTAAATCTGTTTTTTAATCAATTTAACCGCTTTAAAGTATGTCTGAATATAAAGCTTCATCATTTTATGCCAACCGTTAAAATTATAATTAGCTTTTACTGTAATTTTTGAAACAATTGTCGTTTTCGATTCGCAAAAATACAAATGTCAAAGTTTTGAATATATTTTATTCTAAATTTACAAAATACAGTAAAAATTAATTTTTTGATCATTTTACACGCTTTAACATTAAAAACTTTTTATTACGTACACAAGCACGTTATTGCTATAACTAGCTTTTACTGTAATTTTAAACACAACTGTCGTTTTCTGCTTCCAAACATTTAAATATAAAAATCTTGATGTAGACATTTGGTTTTATATTTTGTTTTTAATTTACAAAATACAGTTAAAGCGATTAAAGTACTAAAAAATAGTTTTTTAGTGTGTCAAGTTAAAAACTTTAATATTACGTGCACAAACCTTATTGTTTTAATTAGCTTTTATTGTAATTTTAGACACAATTGTCGCCTTCTGCTTCCAAACATACAAAAAATGTCAAAATTCTTCTCAGTATACATATATAGTATTAAAAGTTCGTTAAAAGCGGTATTTAACCAACTTTTTAAAATACTCATTATAATGTTTTCAACCAACAGAAATACTCATTATAGCACAAAACTCGTGCTTCGTTGCTCTTTTTATAAACATGGATTCTAGCTCAAACTGACTTTATACTATAAAAAATTTAGTGAAAGTTGTTAAATTAAAGAAGAAGTTGTTAAATTAGTCAAAAAGGACTACTTGGCTCTTCTCCCAGCTTTTTCATAAGATGTTCTAGTAATAAATTAATAAAATAAAATTTTTTACGTTTACTTTGCAATAAATTTATTAAAACACAAAATGCTACAATTAACTCATGCAAATTGTCTTTTCGAGGCACCTAAAATTCGTCTTGTTTTATTGTTATTAAAACACCCTGTATAGTCCGAAGCTTTTGTAGCAACGTGTCATATTGACAGCCTAGTTTTTTAGGGTGAAATAGTTTAGATTTCAAGAGCTACTAGATGAATGTTATTAATGAATAGAGTGGAGTCCAGTTTCAGGTCTCGTCTAGTACGTACAGTATGGTCTAAAAGTGTCATTTTTTCCCTGTCGCCAATAAATTACTTGAAATTGCTGTAAGTGTCGTGTTTGTAATGAATCGCAGTTGGCTATGATGGGGGCCGCTTTTCACCCTCTTAAATAAGAAATTGCCGTTTGGAAGTTTGTAAAAGTATGAAGTTAAATAACGAAACGTCAGCTCGGAAATAATTTAAAGTACGTGTATATATACAGTATGCGATGAAAAACAGTCGTGTAATTAATCTTAATTTTAAATGACTTCGTCGCTTGGAGCGGAACTCGAGTCGTGATGGCGCCCGCCTCCAATTAAAAATTAATAATCCATCCGAATTTTTCGCTTAATTAATAATTTAATTTATTATTAATTCTCGTTTACAATTAATATCTGTCTTGAGTGAAAATTAATTGTTTTTTATGTTGTTGATGTGCACTTATTTGATATGGACCAGTATTTCTTCCCTACTTCCGCTTGTTTTAGGTATGTGTAAGTTTGTAAGGTTGGCACAATTGTGGCCTCAGAACAATAACCACATATCCGCAACAATGGAAGTACGTTCTCTTCCGTTTCTAGTTTAAATGTTTTGTATTATTTAGAGAATAAATTATAGAGGAAAGACGCTGTATAGAATTTTCGGAAAATTTACTGAAAAATTATAACTAATTAAGAGCGGGATTTTGCGAAAGGGTGAGTTTGTCAAGGGAAGCTTTGATGTCGCGCGTCTTTAACGCCGATTTAATCGGGGAAAATTGATCGCCGGATTGAGCTAACCAAATGCAAAAAGTTTTTACCTAAATGTTATTTTAATTAAAAATTCTAAACAATTTATTGTTCATTCTCACGAGGAAACTTTTTTTGTTGCAACATTTGCAAAATAAGTAACTATTTAAAGATATTAGTAGATCAAAATAAAAAAAAAAATTGGCAGTTGTGGCTTGATGCACGATTGCTGGTAAAATTAAGTTTTTATTTTATTGTTAGAAGATAAAATGAAGTAAAAAAAGAGTGAAACTTTGCGAGTGTTGTGAATAGTTGTAAAATTCTTGTTGAATAATTGTGAAAAGTAATCGTTGCAGCAAAAATCCCTCTTCTCTCATTAAACTTCGTATAGTTGTGAAAAGTTTCACCGGTTATTTCTTATTTAGTATATAAGCCCGTCCGGAGAGTGGAGGAAATTCGCTCGTTTTTAACGACGTCAAGCCATATTGGGGTAAAATTAAAACGTAATTTTGTTTTTGCCCGAATCTGCGAAACTTCCGCCGTCGACTTGACTTGATGGTAAATTAGAGCTAGCACGAGTGCGAGAATGAAAGAAGAGAAAGAGAGGAAAAGAAAATTTTTCGGCCGCAATAAATCGGAGAGAGCAAAGTTTAAAAATACACAAACGAAGCGGAAATTTCACGACGAGGGTTTGTGAGAGGAGAGGGAGAATATTGCTTTAATTTCTGTGGAAATTCGAGGCGAATAAGAAGAAAACTGCGAAGTATTTCCATAAAATCCCCGGAGAAATCTAAATAAATAGAAGTCAGTCTTTGTTATACCAACCATAAAGGTCAAATTTCTAACGGATTCGCACCAAAGTAGACCTTATGGCGACTTATAAAGAAATTTATAGAGAATAATATAAGATTCGAGACTCAAATTTAAGACTACAGTTGTACCAAAATATTTGCATTACAAGCAATTTTCCTCAAATACAAAATTTTAATTTTTACAAAAAAATTTTTTTTGCGCGATTGGTTTTTTTTATCAGTTTACTGTGCCTGTTTCCACGACGGTAGGTTGCTGTTACTGGTTGCTACGTGTAACAAAACGGTAAGTAATTCACTTACCGTTCAGTGAACGGTAAGTAATTAAATCTAAATAAAAACAATTTTGCGATTTAATTATTAAAATTAAATGTACAATTATTATAATTAATAGTAGTAATACCACTCGCATTTGAGTTTCTAGTGTTAATAGACAAACTTTCCGACGTAGAAGTCCCAGGTTGTTGTAATAGACCACCAACATCGCTGTGTAAAATTTTATGAGCAAATTCAATTTTGTTTTGGAGGGAATCTTCCACGTAACTCTCGGCCACCGTTGATGAACGCCACCCACCATGTCTTTTTAGTCCCAACACATCAACTCCGTTATTCGCCAAAAGTGTACCCGATGTGCGTCGAAACGAGTGTCCAGTAAAACCTTCAGGGGCTTGCAACTTTAAATACTTTGCCATTTTTGACGGCCAGCCTCCAATTGTGCCTTTTCCTGTGACTTGCCTAGGCACATGCCATTTCAATAGTTCAGAAATAAATGATCTGACGTTGGGTTGCTTGGTCGAATTCTTATGTATTTTCGCAGTAAATATTTCCAAATAATGAACTGCTTCATTTTTTTTATTAATAACTGTGAACGTTTGCTGAATATTCGTTTTTGTATTTGGAATATTTACTATAAACATTTTTTCATGTTCTTCTATGTCACTCATTTTAATATTGTACAATTCCTCTCGTCTACAAGCGCCCGATACTCCCAATATCATTGCTATCTTCTAAATATCATTGCTATCCTTCTTGCCAAGCGTCTTCTAAATCATCCGGTAGATCATCACTATCGCTCATATTTGCTTCGAAAACGGAACCACAAAACAGAACTATGTAGGAATGATTCTATCAAAAAGACAATTTTACTTGTTTGGAACAAAACCATAGCAACCATGAAACAGCCACCCAAAGTTTTCAGTTTCAATCTTTCCGATTATGACAAATGTATTGATATAAATTATTAATATTATTATTCTAGAAACTCCAATCGCGCAAAAAACGTTATAAGCATGTCGAACGTTAAGGATTACCGTTCTCAGACAATAATTGGAGCCGTCGCTTCGCTCCTCCTCCTCGAACGGTAAGCATTCCTTACCGTTCTCCATACTTAATATACTATATCAGCTCTAAAAACACTGAATTAACAAAATTAAAACTGTTTCTTGTATTTACTTAAATATTTCTGTTTTATTTGGTTTTTTAAAACTTTTTCTATATAACACAAAAACAATTAGAACTACATTACTTATTGCTTAAATGTTCAGACTTAAATATTAATTCAGATACTGCAATATAGAGGTATTTTAAAAGTATTTATACGCAAAATTAAAATTGCCCTATGTTAAACAAATTGTAATTTTTATTTCATTGTAACCAATGCGTGCGTCATTTAACTATAATCAAAATTATTTTTATTATAAATTTAAAATTGCCTTTACTTAAAATATGTATAAACTATATTAATGTGTTCGAAATAAAATTTACTCTATACATTTGTGCCCAGAAATTATACTATAAATACTATAAAATAACCAAACTTTTTCTAGACAAAAATAAATCAATTTAACACAATTTAAAATTTGCTCTATAGCTTTAAAAACAGCTTTAGAAGAGAACTAAACAGATATAAAAAAAACTTACAGCTTTTAGTAACTTTTCAGCTCTGTTAAGCCTTTCCCATTCTGTTTAAGAGTAAAAAAGTTTTTTTTTTGTACCTGCTTATCTTCCGTCATCTACGATAATAATTACTAATACTTTAGACGTAAAGACTAACCTGAAAAATTAAAACGTTCTTATTTGATGTCTTAATCTTAAAGTATAGAGGCATTTTAACGTATACTAAAAATATCTAAACATGAACTGACCTTTTAAGACCCTTCTATAAACCACAGAATAGTTATTGTTCCAATAGCCATATTTGCTATATTTGTATGCGAAACTTGTGGCGGAGGGAACTGCCATAAATCGTGATCTATTTTTACGGTGGTTTGTTTTTCCATAAATTGAACAATGGCTATTCTTTGGTTTATAAATAAATTTAAAAACTTAGCTTACTTTTGGATATTTTGAATATACTTCTATACCTACTAAGCATAGACTTTTTTTTTGTTTCTCTTCTGTTTTTGCTTCTCTCTGGCGTTTATTTTGTTAATTATGAGGATCTGATAAGGATTATCTGTTTCAATGTTAGAACTAAAATTATCGTTTATTTATAAATGTTATTGAAGTTTTGCAAACAGCAGTTTTATATTGGTTTTCCCGCCAAAACATTTTGTTTGAAATATTGCCGCCAGGAGCGTCGTTGTTTAGCAGATTACTCTATATAGACTACTATGCTTAAAACATTGCAATTTTGGTTGGTTTAGAATTGATTGTTCATTGTTATAGCTGATATATTTTCAATAAATATTTCAAGAAAATGTTTTTATAAGTATTACGTCGTTATAATAGATGTCACTAAATTGTATTCAACATTCTTTTGTTGTATCTGAAACTCGGTACTTAACAGAGTTGTTATAAACTTGTTATTATAAAAACCTTTTTTAAATAATTTTAATAATTATATAAGATTTTTTAAATATTTGCCGTCTTTAGAAGTTGCACATTTCAACTTAAAAATTACAATATTTTTGTATTTTTTCTTGAAATGTACATATTTTTGAATTGTTGTCTTTTGTTCCCACTTGTTAAAAAAAATTTAGGAAAACCGATTATAACCAGTTTGTAGCGAGTTATAAGTAATTTTTACTGTATACTTGCATATAAAATAGTATATTAAGTATGGAGAACGGTAAGGAATGCTTACCGTTGGAAGACAATTGTTTGGAGGAGGAGCGAAGCGACGACTCCAATTATTGTCTGAGAACGGTAATCCTTAACGTTCGACATGCTTATAACGTTTTTTGCGCGATTGGAGTTTCTTGAATAATAATAATAATAATTTATATCAATACATTTGTGATAATCGGGAAGATTGAAACTGAAAACTTTGGGTGGATGTTCCATGGTTGCTATGGTTTTGTTCCAAACAAGTAAAATTGTCTTTTTGATACAATCATTCCTACATAGTTCTGTTTTGCGGTTCCGTTTTCGAAGCAAATATGAGCGATAGTGATGATCTACCGGATGATTTAGAAGACGCTTGGCAAGAAGGATGTTCGGCAATAATTACAAAAAAATCTAAAGCCCGATATGAAGAGACATACAAGTTGTTTAAGGAATGGCGTGAAGCAAAGAAGATTTCAAATGAAAAGAGCTTGTTAGCGTATTTTGTGGTGAGAAGTGGACACTTGAAGGCCCCAGGCAGTTTATGGGCGGAGTAGTCTATGCTGAAGAGTACAATTTTTCTCCATGATGTTATCGATATTTCTAAGTTTGCTACATTAATTGCTTATCTTAAGAGAAAAAATATTGGATATCGGCCTAAGAAGGCTAAAATTTTTACCAAAGAAGACACGGAAAAATTCTTGAATGAAGCACCAGACGAACAATTTTTAATTCAAAAGGTTTGTTGTAGATGATGAGGTGGTACATCTGAGTTCTAAGGAAACAATATATTTGCAGGTAGCAATGATATTGGGAGTATCGGGCGCTTGTAGATGAGAGGAATTGTACAATATTAAAATGAGTGACATAGAAGAACATGAAGAAATGTTTATAGTAAATATTCCAAATACAAAAACGAATATTCAGCGAACGTTTACAGTTATTAATAAAGAAAATGAAGCAGTTCATAATTTGGAAATACTTCGAAAATACATAAGAATTCGACCAAGCAACCCAACGTCCGATCATTTATTTCTGAACTATCGAAATGGCAAATGCACTAGGCAAGTCACAAGAGAAGGCACAATTGGAGGCTGGACGTCAAAAATTGCAAAAGTATTTAAAATTGCAAGCCCCTGAAGGTTTTACTGGACACTCGTTTCGACGCACATCGGCTACACTTTTAGCGAATAACGGAGTTGATGTGTTGGAACTAAAAAGACATGGTGGGTGACGTTCATCAACGGTGGCCGAGAGTTACGTGGAAGATTCCCTCCAAAACAAAATTGAATTTGCTCATAAAATTTTACACAGCGATGTTGGTGGACTATTACAACAACCTGGGACTTCTACGTCGGAAAGTTTGTCTATTAACACTAGAAACTCAAATGCGAGTGGTATTACTACTATTAATTATAATAATTGTACATTTAATTTTAATAAATAAATCGCAAAATTGTGTTTTTTTTAGATTTAATTGCTTACCGTTCACTGAACGGTAAGTGAATTACTTACCGTTTTGTTACACGTAGCAACCAGTAACAGCAACCTACCGTCGTGGAAACAGGCACAGTAAACTGATAAAAACAACCAATCGCGCAAAAAACTATTATATGAAACAGTTTTTTCAAATTTGTAAGTTAGAAATACAGTAAAAACTTGTAACTACGAATTTAGAAATACTTATAAAATTAATTTTTACTGTATATAATTATGTAGTTACCTGTTAGTACATCTAATAATCTAAAAGTTTTGAAATTTTAATTGGCTACAGGAGAAATAGAGATAAAGTAGTCATTTCTGAGAATTGTGTGGTATTTAAAATGTCAAAACTATCAGAATTTGTTTAGCATTTAAAACATTTATCTAATTCTTAGTTTTTCTCAAAATATTTTGCAAAATTTTAGAAACGAGATTACTGATGACAGTTACGAATTTTAAATGAAAAAAATCTTATTTTATCTCATTGATTCTACGTCTTTGAATCACTCGTTATTTTTAGATGATTTTCTTTTTTAGCTTTTACTTGTTTTTTTTTTGTAGCTTTTGTATATTTTAGAAAGCTGTGAAAATTCAAATTTAAGTTGGCAACACATTTGTATTCATTGCATTTTTATTCCAAAATTTATTATGGTTGTTATAGCCGATATATTTTTTTTAATATGCACAAAATGGAGTGTTGATAAGTCGTAATACCCGATCTTTTGACATATTGCCACACGTTGTACAAGACCGAGTTATAACCGATTTTTAATCGGTTTGGTAATAAATGTTGTCTTCGGCTTTCACATTTTAATAAAATAATAATAATAGCGATAATAAAACTCGCTTCGCTTACGCATTAACATGTTTTAATTATTAATCATTGCATTAACAAAATTGTTAATTAAATAACTATTATTATAGCATTTAAAAAGTATTTATAAAAACACAAATTAACAAAATAAAAAACAATAATACGAACAGAAAATTGTTTAAAAATATTTTTTTTAACTTTTAAGTTGAAAACTGCTGAAAGTTGTAAGTTTTGTAAAAGTTTGCTCACGTGTTTAAAAAAAAACTGTTGAATTTTTTTCTGTGTGGCTTAAAAGGAGTAAAATAAGTGCGTGTATTAGACGTTCCCTTATTCCTCCCCGTAAAAACGTCTGCCATTAAAAATCGATAAAACCCAAATGGCGTTCTTAAAACCCCCGCGATATAATTTATAAAATGTATTCACCCCTCGAGAAAACCCGGAGAAAATGTCCGCCTCGCTAGAAAATCCATCAAGACTAGCAATTAACTCGAATTCAAATTTTATTCATTATAAATTACCAACGTATAAAACGAGCTTCTTTGAGCTGAAGGAAGAAACGCCAATTTAAAGTTTCTCGCTGTTTTATTACCGATTTTCTTTACGTCCTTTCCAGACAAACTTTCCAACGTACCCACCCCTTTTTCGTCTATTGTTTTTCCAACCCCGAAAAAAATTTTTTTTATTAATCTCCCCCACACAGCTTTATTAAGATTTTTACGTCCGCCACTCGCATAATATCTTAAAATGACGCTGTAAAACTTAACGACTCTGTTTAAGTCTTAAGACGTTCTTATCTTATCAAACAGTTATGACGTCATCAAATATGGCGACTGCACTCCTCAGGGATACATTTAAATGATGGTGACTCGGACAGAGACACCCTCGTTTGTTTACATCTATTCGATTAGAAAAATTTTCTTTTTCTTTCAAGATAACTGTTATAACGATAATAACCTATAATTTTCTGAGGAAATTCTAAGTTATTGATACAAAGACGGAATTATGTGAAATAAAACAGCTGGGGGATTTTTCATAAATTATACGAGTAGGACAATAACATGCGAGCTGAATTTTGTTTAATTATTTAAAGCATAATTTCTAATTACTTCCTGATTCCTTAGAATTATTATGGCCGATATGAGAGGTTTATTCGTTTCTATACTTACAAATAACTGTAAACACAAATTTTAAAAAAATATAAACAAATTTTTGGTGGCGTTTTTCCTATTTTTTTAAGTTTTACAGTTAGTTACAATTTATCGTACAAAATTCTAAATCTCTAAAGCTAAACCGAAAATTACAAGAATCTAATTCGAATTACAAGTTAGAGCTTTGTCTGTAACAAAATCGTGGTCTATATGGCATGGAAATATTAATAATCACTCTATAGATGTCCTAAAAACTATAATATTTTTAAATTCGTGGTTTGATCTTAAAGCTATCAATCTACAATTTAGATTTACCGATTAGTTATTTTTTTTAGTTAGACTGTATAATAAGGAAACGAGCTTGTAAAATGTTGAGAAACAGAAGATAAAGTAAAACATAAAAAAACTGGAAAGTGACGACTGAAAGAGAGAGAAAAGCAAAAAAAATTAGAAAACTTGAAAAACAACAATAAAACAATATAGTTAGGTTTTTTATTGATTAGAATCTTTAAATTTTCTTCAATATTTTTTTATTTTCGAACTAGCTTATTAAGTTAGTTAGAAAATAAAGAAATAGCGAAGAAAATCTGAGGATTCTAATCATTAAAAACCTAACTTTAAAATATAGAGTTTCTCTCGAAACTCAACCCGATTGCAAAAATAAAAATAGATACCGTGTTTACAAAAAAAGCAAAATTAATTCTGAAAAAACATAAATTGTTTTGAAAAAAACTTTAATAAAAAAACAACAATCAGAAGATAAAGAATAAGAAGACCTACACTTAAAAGAAAATAGAATAAAAGAAATTTCAAAAAAACTTTAAAAAACGACGGTTAGGATAAAAATAATCTAGAAAAAAGAGAAAATCAATAAATAATTTCAAAAATTTAATAGTACAAAAGATATAGTATAACAGATCCTAATTAAAAAAAAATAATAAATTGAAAACAAAAGATAAAAAGTATATTAAAAAACGCGTTTTGAAAAGTTAGTTTTATGCGGGAGTTTAAAGCGGAAGTTTTGTAAAGAATAAGTGCCTAAAACAGCTTAAAATCAAGATTTTAATACATTTTTTTTTAATTTACGCATTTTATGTATTTATTTTAGGTTGCATAATATTTTATTATAGCTATAATAGCTATAACAAAACTCAAATAAATTTTATAATAATAGATTTCTTAGATAGTCAAATTATGAAAATATCTTTAATATTGCAAGAAGTAGAATAATCCAAACACACCACAATTTTTTTTTATTTTTTACATTAGAAAGAGGTAAAAGTTGCAAAGTAAGAAACGTAGCATTAAAAATTGTTTATAAGTTATTGTGGACTTTCATTTTTTATAAAATATGCTTTTTAATGCTTGTTTAATAATTTGGAATTTATAACTTTATTAAATGCGTTTTTTAATGTATTATGTAAATAATTTATAATAAATATTCCAATTTTTTGCGCAATTATTGTATTTTTGAAATATAACTATATATATTTGTACGTGTTTAGCCCAAAAAAACAAAAGTTTTTATAAAAAAATATTTTATGATGCAAATTATTTACTACAGGAGTGTGGAGTGCTCAATATTAACAATAAAAAAAGTTTTAGCATCAGATCAAAGGGCCAATAGGTAAATGTGTTGAGTGACTAATAAATAATTCCACAGAAATATAATGTATCTACAAATTTTATCCAAATTTTCCGTAATTACGTATTGGTCTTTTTATTTAAAAAAATGTTCTAATCAACCTCAATCAAAAGATTATTGGTATATCAATTTCTGTCAAATCTGACATTTAAACAGTGTCGTTCTGTTGAAGTATTTTTTTGTTATTACGAGAATAGTTTTATCTTACACAATAAAAAAGTTGTAGACAAAATTAAAGGTTGCTGATTATACAGCGGCTTTATATAACATTTTTAGACCATAGTTTATAAAGCAAACTAACATTAATTCTTCATGTAGATTCACACCCTTAAATATTCGCATATCGTTAAGGAACACCCTGTATAATTTACGTAGAAAATCTAGGTACCCAGTTTGTATTATTTAACGCAAGTGTTGCCATTTTTTGTTTCTCTCAGTAACCTAGTTTAAAAAAATTGTGAAACATAAAGGTTTTATTAGTATTTTTATTTCGTCACGTGACTTGAAGTTATTTCTGAAGGCACCGAATAATGTAAAAATAAAAAAATTAGAAAACAGTTATAAAATTAAATATTTTTTACGATCTCTACAATTGTTTATAAAAATAATAATTTAATTTGAAAAAATAAAACAATTTTATCGTTTTCAAGGTTTTAATGCTATAAAAAATAAGAGTTGAATGCTATAGCTGGTTACTAAAATATAAAAATAGACAAAATTTTAGAATATTTTCTGAAAAATTTGTTGTCTTTACTTTCTAAAATGAATTACATATAAAACTTGGTTTTCTAACATTTGATAGATCAAAATTTGCAGTTAGCCTAACCTCATTTATTATGTATTTTTTGTATGTAATCACAACAAAACCCCAATGTTTAAACGTTAAATTGACAAATTTTGGTAGACTGCTGTTACTAATAAATTATTTTATAAAGGTTAATAGTAATAAACTGTTTAGAATAATATCTCTTATGCTTTTACCAATTTGTGTCTCAGAAATTACCATTTTTTTTTACAAAACAGTCTGTATAAAAAAAATTTATGTGATTAACCAAAACCTGATTCTCGTGTTTTTTCTTATTTTTTTATTTTTTTAAATATATTTTTAATACGCGTTATGATCAATAAAAACTAATAAAATTGCTAACAAAAAAGTCAAATTTTTGTCATTTTTCTGCCAATTTTTAAACCAAAAATTTTTCTTATTTAGAACTAACTTTGATAAGTTTAACGTGATGTAATAGTGGAATTACCTACTCATAAGGTATCCGCAGAATTTCTCTCATTTTATATTCAATTTTTGGGTGTTTTCACTGAACAAAACTGATTAAAATTGCTTAAAATGGCTGACTTTTTTCCTTACAGTGCGGATGTTAGGTGACATATGTACACAGTGTTCTAAAATTCGGTTTGCATTTATAATTTAAGTTTTTAGATTAAAATGAGTTTTTTTCTTTAAAACTTCTTGAATAAATCCAATGTGTATTTTCAGTCGCATCTTCTCGTTCGTCCTGAAGCATTCCGCGTTGAGCGTTTTTGTTTTTGCGAAATCTGCCGGAAACTGCTCGCGACATGATTGTGAAAATCGTTTGAATTCCGTAGAAATGTGCCTCTTAAATTCGAAATAATTTCTACTTCTGTGTGTTTTATCAGAGATAGGACCAATTGGATAAGTTCCATGCCTGAGGCGAATTTTAAATTGCCAGCTAAACTTTATATTACTTTACTTATCTAAATTGAGCCAATATTACGTTTGAAATGTTTTATGGCTTTATAATAACTAAGTTTGCTTCTACTTCTTCAAAGCGCGGGACTTTATTTAAATTACTACAGATCTATACTAAAGTTTCTATGGTAAAAATTGAGAGAAATCCGGCAATAGGCAAAAATGGCATCTTGAGAGCGCTCAAAGGAAATAAAGGGTCGTTAGAGGAATGGAGGGTGGAGGGACAAGCGCTACGTTAAAACGAAACAGCGGCGAGGGTGAAATAAGAGGGTAAAAAGTGGAGGCGGCCATGGAATTAAAACAGAAATTAAAGACAAAGGGAACGAAATTAATGCAGGGGTGAGGCGGAGAAAGGGCACGGATCTAAGATGGCGACCTGACGACGAACCGATCGACCACTTTTTACACAAACAACGCGAAAAACCCCGTCTTACTCTCTCACCCTTAATTAATATAATTTCAGAATATCTCAGCGAAAACTTTTCCAGTTTTAATCCACAACAGTTGGAAACTTTACATCACGTTAAAGACACTCGTGCGAATTTTTTGCATCTCGATCCGGGCCGGCGGTGGCGGTGGTTGGGGGCGGTATCGTTCATTCATGCCGCGTGTGTGTATTTCTACTCGCTCGTACCACACAGATGTTGTCTAGCCGAATTCCGCGCGTTCACTGACCATCGCCATGACCTACCAGCTGGGCAATCCTTCAAGAAAGGGTCAATCTGAGAGGCACCTGTGATGGGTGAATGGGACCCGAAAAGGGGTTGAGACTGGTCAAACGAGTTTTTGATTTTTTTAAGGACTGGTCATTTGTGAATGACCCTTTCCGGTTTGTGAAATTTCGACGGGACCTTCCGTATAAGGGGTGACACGAATTACCACCGGCCGTGGGAACCAAGTGGTCGAAAACGGGTTACGGGAATTCGAGAGGGGTATTTAAGGAAAAAATCAAGGAAGAGGTTTCAACGGATAAGGAAGAGATGAGAGTGGTGACATGAGTTTAGGAGACGTGTTGAGATGAGATGGGGAGGATCAAATTTAGAAAGCACGAGACTGAAAAAATAAACGGGGCTTTTGTTACCAACTTTGCAAGATAAAATTTTACTAGAATAACAAGACTAACTCGATTTTATAGTTTTTATCATCTTGATAAAATAATAAAGCTGACTAACTTATTCAATGAACTTTTTTTTATGTTGCCCACATTACAGAATAAAATAATAACAGAGCAATAACGTTGTTTTTTAAAAAAAAATTTTAATATTTATTTTAGAGAAAAAAATCTTTTTTTAAATTACTTAAATTATTTATTTTAAAGAACAGTCGATTGTTCAGGGTTTTATTTTAGGTATTAATTTTTCTTTTCCTTTATTCTTTTTTTTTATTTTTTCATGTTGTTTATATCTCATTTTTTTTCTCTAGATCTTCTAAAACAGTCACTCTAATTGTGTTTACTTCCAAAATATCTTTATATTAAAACATATTTAGCAAATTTCTCGGAGAAATTTTTTTGTTTCTTTTTTTTTGTTTTCAGATGACATTTCTCAAGCTCTTTTTTCTGATCATTAAATTTCAAGTTTTTTTTAAAAAAATAAATATGTATTTGTCCGTTTTTCTGAAGTCTGCTTTTGTTTTCTTTTTATTTTAATCATAGTCTTTATTTTTTTATTTATTTTATTAATTATTTATCCAGACGATTTTTTTGTTTTTTCTTGTGTTTTTCGTGTATTGGTAGATCTGTTCTTTTATTATTTTTGTTTGATTTTATTAAGACACATACAGGGTGAGTCACGAAGTATGGCAGAAATTGAAATTTGTAATAGTTCCGCAAATATCAATCACAAATGCAAAATATCACTAGGTCGAAAATGTATAGATTTCGAGAAAAAAAAATTTGCAAATTTTATTAAGAACCACTAGCGCGCGCATTCGACGAACTCGAGTCAATGAAAAAAACTTTACAGATAAACCAAAGAGCAAAAAAGTCAGCGCTGCTTACCTAAAAACGAAGGTCAAGTCTGTCAAAAGCCAGTCAAAGTTCATCGTTTTCTGCTTTTCGGTAAAATTTTTCTAGTGGCAGTGTTGTGGGGGTGATAAATTAAACATTGGCAACATATTCGTTTATTGGACAAATTGATATGGTGCTTTTTTACGGGAAAGCTTGAGCGAATGCTACGGAAATTTGTAAATCTTGGATTCGTCGAAATCGGGCATCGGACATGTTTGGACTTTGGAGGACAACATTTTTAACATTTTATATAAATGCGATTCATCCTTGGTCCCAGGTAAACACTGTTTTTTATTATAACCGAAAGTGAAAGTGTTTATGTTCCAAAGAAAATCAAAATGAATTTCGTTCGACTATTTTGTATTGTGCTTTTTCAGGGTATACCTAAAGCCAGTGACCATCAAACAATCATTGCGCGTTCGTTCGTGACAAGTTTTTCGAATTGTTGTTAGATTTTATTTGACCACGAAAAAGTTACATTTAGAGATAGCATAATTTGCAGTTTAAATATTCGCTAAATTTTATGACTCACCCTGTATGTCGATAGGTATATACTCATAAATTAGTCGGTTTTCCGTCCAAAATTCATAAAATCCCACTTCTGACATCAATGTGTGGGTTTAGTACCATCGTAAACTATGTATTTGCTAACGTTATGATAATTTCATTATAACGATAACATTACGGAATGTTAAAATTTGAAGAATACCGTCATAATTTGCTTTGTTCTAACCTACGTCTATTATGTATTTCTTGTGGGTGCTTAAATCGTCATTACAGTACAAGTTACCCAATAAGTCTATTATAGCACCCAGATTTTAATTTTTTGTAAAAATAGTGAATGAAAAAAGCAAATTTGGAAAAAAATTGTTGGCACAGAGAACAAAAAATTTTTTTCTATTTTTTGAAATACTACTTTCAACAATTAAACAGTTATGTAAAGTTTCATTTTTATAATTATTTTTGCTACAAATACCTAATTGTTGATAACTTTTCCTCTTTTGTACTAAGAAAACACCTCTCTACTTTTCTTAAACAACTTTAATTTATTTTTTAGTCATTTTGCAACTTTGTAAAATATTTCCTACGACCGCAGAAATGTTTTATAAACTTGAATTCGTATAACAAACTGACTTGTAAAACACGTTTTGTAATATACTATTTTTCTAAGTGATAAAATTGCAATAATATGTCGATTTTTTTAAATCTCAAAAATTCATAGATTTTAAATAGTTATTCTATAGATTCTTTAGGTCATTCTACTTAAAAAATTTCAGCAATTTTTTTAGATTTTTTAAATTTGATAATTAAGAATCTAGATTTAAGTGATTCTTGTTTATGTACCTTATAAATCACTAAAAATGAGACAATTAAACCAAATATATTTGTCGTTACCTTGAAAGAACAAGGTCTTCTAAGCATTTTTTTGTCATTTTAAAAAATTAACAAAATGGAGCATATTTAGTTTATTTAAAACACTGCGTAATCTATATTCTATTTAGTTTATGTAATATTATCGCTAATGACACAAGCGTAGTCAGCTCAATCGTCTTATTTCCAGTGATCAAGAGTGCACTTACATCTTTCTGAACCTTTTTAAAATAATTAATAATTTAAAAAGTTTTATAAATTCTAGAAATTTTATGTAAATCAAGGTTATTCAACTATTCCAAACGTTTCGAATTTTTTAGATCTTGTACACAGTTTTTGAAGACTTTCTGAATAATTGTGATCTTAAATCTTTTAGATAATTCTAGATTCTATCAGACATTTTAAAATTTTTAAGATTATATGTAGTTTTTTAGGATACAGAAATATGTTAATTTTTGATAGAATTTATAGAGATTTTAACAAAAATGTTGTAAAAAAAATATAAGTTTGTCATATAAACTATAAAAGATTAAATTTTTAATATTTGTATCAAAAAATTAAAAGCAAGTTACTAAAACATATATATTTTTAAAAAATGTTAAAATCTTTAAATTTGTACAACAGCAATTTGTTTAAAAAAGCTGCACAAACGGTCAAAGTTACAAAAAAATTATAAAAAAAATCGTAGAGAATTTTAAATTTTGTATACATAATATAGATAGAGAGGCAATAAATATCTCTAATAACTTAAGCTTTATATACGCTTAAAATTATTTTTCTTATAAAAGAAACTTAAGAAGTAAGCTTTTTTGCATCTTTAGGATAAAAATAGATATATGTATGTTTTGAGGATTTTATTACACAGATTTAATTCTCTATAACTTAGAGCTAATATATAGTTGCTACTTTTGCATCTGGAGCTAAAAAAAATTTGTACAAACTACAGAAACCAATTATCTTAAAAAACTGTCCCATATTGATCTTTAATTTCTGTTATTTTACATGTTTTTTTTTTATTTATTTTTGTTACCAATTACTGCCTTTTTTAATGACGTAGATGTTTTTAGAAATTATTTTAGGAATTATAAGACATTGGAATTATCTCAGGTAAACAAAAAACAGCTGAGAGAAGAAAAAGGTTTAAGATATCAAAGTTTGCATTTTTAATAATTTTTTACATTTAATTATGTACTATCCAAAAATAGTAAATTAGTTTCTAATTAAAGGTTAATTTTCAATTTGAAAGTTGGCGCCAAATTAATGCTGTCACACTTTAAATTGTTCTAGTGCATATTTAAAAAGCAAAACGTTGAAATTAAAATGAAATAAAAAAAATATTCGGATTGAAGTTTATAATATCTAAAAAGTTTTATACAAATCCTATGCTTTAGGTTATTTTACACTGCTCTATTTAACATAATTGTTTCATTTTGTGGTACTTACCAATATAGAAAAAAAAATGAAATGTTGAGCTAGGTGCGTCAATTTTTTTGCGTACAGAACTTATTATTTTTGTTATATTTTTTGTTTCTAATGTTATCGATATCATTTACATTTTTGTTATTAATAATAATTGTGGCTAAATATCAGTCTATTTAAGTATAATAGACACGGGAATACTAATCCAAAATTCAATGTTTATAATATTGTTAAAAAAATTAGAGGTTGGATCACCAATTTACAGTCAAATTGATTTTTTTGTTTAGAACTTTAGAAGCGCACCTCGTATAAACTTAGACAAAGTTTATTGTAAAGCTTTAGAAGTGAAGTCATGTAATTATTTATCTTTGATCGTCAGCAGCGAATTGGCATAAAAAGTTGTGTTTGTAATTAGTGTTCATTTGAGAAGTCTTTGACTTTTCCATTAAAAAAAATTGTTTCGTTGGTAAAAAAATCTTTTTTAATAAACCACGTCCGTTTTAATCAAGTACGCAAATCGAGTCGCCATATCTGTCTCGAGTGAGTGCACAAAATGTCAAATTTACATACAAACGCAATACCCTTCTTAAATTTTAACCCTGTACTTTACTTTAATGTCACTTTGTATCGTGTTTCTTATATATTCATCAAGGGACTTTATTAGTATTGTTTCGTCGGTCGAGCTCCATCACGTCGTTCTATTTCATCTCTGTTTCTCTCGTTTTGTTACAAATGCATTTCTCTCTTTTCCAAGCATCGTTTCGTCGTTCAGTCCGTAGAAAAACATTTTTCCCAAGTGCCACATTTTGCAAGAGACTTAAATTCAGCTCGCACCGAGCAGCTAAGATAATGTAAAAATAAATCTATATTAACGTGTCGAGATTCGTGTCCTTGTCTAACTCAGAGGGAGTGAAAAAGTAGCAGCGGGAGGGAGAAGGGCGGTTTCATCTAAGTGTGCCCTGTACGTCATTATCGCTAACGACCAAAACAAAACACTCGCGCTTTCTTTGTACACGGCCATCTTGTTTTTGCTTCACTTATTTGATTTAATGAGACGGATCTATTTTTCCACTCTAAAAAATTATTTTTGATGGATTTTTTTTTTGTTGACTTCAGATGGGGTTGCGATGTGATGACCGTTAGGTCCGGAATTACCATAAAATACTGGTTTGACCAGTTCTTGGGACCCTTTTGTCAGTGTTGTCCAGTCGAAGAAACCCTTCGCCCCTATACAGTTACAAAACCCCTAAGGGTGTCCGAAATAATATTATCGTTTTAAATCGGTCAGCTGGACTAGACATCACGTAGAGGCGAAAAATCTGATTTTTTTACACGATGGATATTTATTATGGGTCGAGTGTGTAAACGATGGGGTGGCCCCAATTTTTGTCATTGACCACTGGACAGATGGTGCCAATGCGTGACGTTAAAGGGTCATCGAAACAGACATAAAACATTTTTATTTAAATTTTTTAAAGCCGAAGATAATTAGAACTCTCCATTCAAAAAAAAAAAATAATAAAAATTGAGTAAAAATATTTTGTAAATAGCTTTGATAAAAAAAGTAAAAACGGTGTTTTGTATCAGTTCATTGCATTGGAATAAAATGTGCCAGAAACAACTATTTTTTTAAATACATCTTAATATTTCTAAATTGAATTTAAAAAAATCTAATTACAGTTCAATGCGACAAACAGAAAATAATGCAATAAATTAAAAAAAAAAGAATTGTTGAGAATGCTGCAAGATCTGAGATGCTAATTAACATATTTGAAATTTAAACGATCAAGAAAACAATGTCTTTACAAATCAATTGTTTTTTGTACGACTTAACGCCATATGACTTTGTTTAATTTCTACTAAACTGGTTTAGAAAAACAAAGATGAGCCAGAGTTTGTCAAAATAGCCGCGGTAGCTATTTGACCGACACCACATTTTATAATTTTTTTCAACATGTCTACTTTATAAATCAATAAAAATAGCTAACTTTAATCTTGTGTCTAAGTAACTCAGTTTTATCTCCGCAATTTTTTATTTATTTATATTACAACAGTTACTAGTCTTGGCTGTCAATGGGTTGGTAAGAGCCTAAAATTGGTCTTAAATTATACATAAATTATGTTCTATTCTGGCCAATTTTCAAATTCAACTTTTTGACATATCAAAAATTACGTTAATAAGTTGTCATTATTTGTTGATAAAGTTTTGTTAAAATTAGAATTAGAGTCTACAATAATATTACATTATATTGTTGCAAAAACAAAGCCTGATCGGCATTCCACTCTTACTGAAGACATTTGTGTTCAAATGAAGCAAAACTCTCAAAAATCTATAAAAAAGATTTTATTGTAAACAGGTTTTACTTCCTAATTACTAATTAGGTACTGTATTAAATACTCTAAAACGACCAGTTAAGTTAAGGATTGCAAATTACAGTTCTCACTTTAAACCTTAGCTTTAAATGTATTTTCTATTTGTTTTATTTTTTATTGTATTATTTATTTAAATCATTATTGTTATTGAAAATCACCGACAAGTTGCAAAAAAATTCTAGTAACTTTATTGCCAATTCAATCAGTATTTGTTGATCACGGTGTAGTCATTTTGATTAATTTTTTATTTTAGTATTTTTTTATATTTTTTAGGTACTTTACTTATTACAATATTTCAACATTCTTTAATATATTTTTCTTTTTTTATAATTCAATGATTTATGGTTATGCCAATCTCATGCTTTACGTAACTTGACAGAGTATCTTCTATTGACATTTTAATTTATATACAGATGGCTGCTCATTTTTATAAAGAATATTAATTTAATTTTTGTGTCGTAGACAAAACAGTGTCTATAAACCAAACAATTATATAAATACTTTTCTCTATATTATAACATATGCAATCGCAGTTTGACGAACTTTGCCACCATCTTGTTAAACACAACGTAGGGTTTCTTTTCAACCAATTAACAATCACGTTTTTGAGCTATTTTGATTCAGTTACGGTTTGAGACGATAAGTATGACCACTTGTAGTCATTAAGAATAGTTTTCTGATTTTATAGTTTTTTTTTTAATTTTACCTAAATTTTTTTTTAGTTTAATAATAACTAAACTTCTAGTTCTTCCTGCTGCTGAAGACGTCAAATGCTTGAAGAAGAATTCGTTAAGCTTATCTTAATACTTTCGTACTGCTAAAGCTTTATCTCAGAAGCCTAGAGCACTAGAGTTGGAGCTGTAAACTAAAAAAATACCTGTTTTCCCCTAAACTTGATAAAGATAACATCTGTTGGAATTGTACGAAAGATAAGAAGACTCCTTTTTATGGTCTTCGTTATTGATTTGTTAAAAAAAAAGAGTACTGCGGAGAAAACTTCTGCAGACAAAGTACTGAATCTCATTAGAGACACAGGACTGCTGCTTTAGTCTTCCTAATTAAAAAAAAGCTCAATCTCGTGCTAAAAAAGCATTTTGTCAATTACAGATTTCTACAGTACTTTTTGAGTTAGTACGTTAGTAAGTAACGACGCTACGTTATTTTTGTCATTTAATTAAAAACAATTTAATTTAATTGCTCTCTAAAAAGTTTGATACAAATCTTACACGCCGCAATTATTAAAACAAACAGCAATTATAAATAACTATAAAACAAAAGTATACAAAACAATAAAAATTAGAAGAATAAAACAATATTTATTGTTTTGACTGACACTGACATCAAACACTACATTTAACACGACGCGCGTTTTGACAACAATGTTGACATTTTCAGTGTTTTACGTTTCAAATATTTATTAAGAAAAACAAGTAATCAATTTTACATGTTTATTATTTTGTTTGCATTTCAGAGCAAAAATATATAGTTACAACTTTTAATTAAATTCCCTAAAAAACACCTAAAAATAAATTGTTGTTTATTTTCTTTTTTGATCCGACTCAAGTAAATACATTAGTTTAATGTTTCCGAAACAGTAAATACGACCCTCGTTTAAAAATCTTTATTTACCGTGTGCAAACGTCGGTTAAAACAAAGCAAACTTCCAAACATTTTTTTTAGAAAAACGTACTACAAAAAACAAAATTTCTTTTTAATGTGAGTGTTTTTTGAAAAACGTTTAATTAAGCTTTATTTGTGTAGATTGCGTGTTCTCTTCCCTCTATCTCTTCATCTTTTAAATAACGCCACAATGCGAACAAAGATGGCCGCCTTAAAAGTAACCTTAATTTATCAATGTCTTCAAGATAACGAAACAATGGAGTGTGTAAAACATCCATTGTTTCTGTTTATACGGCAAAACAACGTAATGTCGTTGAAACAAAACGCTGCACAATGACCAAGGCCTTCTATTAAATTTACTTGGGAATTTGGCGCGCTTGCCTCGCGACATAACCTTACACGGTTTTATAGGTTGTGTTTTATAGGTTTAATGACACTATTTAATAGTAAAATCAAGGAGTGTGAGGGGGAGAAAAGAGATTCGGTTAAGGGAAGCGACATAAGATGTATGGCCGAGTCTAGTAGGCGGTACAAAGTGATAGATAACTACACTTAACTAAAAGAACAACGACACACCGCAACCAACTGCGACTAATTTAACTTTTTAGGGAGAGAAAAAAAAAATTTGAATATTTATATTTTCACTTAAGTTGAAACTTATACAAGCTTTTTCACTTCAGTCCTTTTTAATTACGACGCATTTACATAAGGGGGACAAAAAATTTACACTCAAAGCAACCGACCGGAATCCTTATATGTGTGAGCCCGGAAAACTCCGGACTCGGTCTATTTTTAAAACGTATACAATTTCCTTTGCTCTAATCTCTTGTTTCGTCTGTGTTTATTGTTCGATCTGTTTACCGGGACAGAACAAAGAGCTTTTTAAAGCGGTTTAAAACAGAAGTTAAATTTAAAAAAAAATGATTTATTTTTGGTGGATGCGCCGGGAATAATGTAATCGAATCACTTAAGTTAATTTTACGTAATAAAAAAATTTCTATTGGTAAGCCTGTGTTAGAAAAGGATGCTTCTATAGACGGTCGTCGCGACGCTTCATCGACACGACCTAATATAATTATTAAAGTGGCCGCAAATTGCTATCAATATACTCTAATTGATGCAGGAAGTTAGCCATCCCTCCACTCGATGTGAAATTGTTTTTTCCTCTACTCCTGTCAAAAACATACCTTTGTTTGTTCCCTTAATTACTCTCTATAATTATATAATTTTTTTCACAAGTAGTGGTAATTATCGATTGTGATATCTTAATTAATACCGCCATTTTGCAAAAAACTTGTAATTATAAGGCTTGGTATTTCGTGTTACTAAGTATCAGCGTTTTAAAAACACATGTACCACGTGATTCACATGCAAATGTGATGGTTGTGTTTATCAAGTGAGCGTCGTTCGTTCCGTCCGCTTCGCTTTTGTTCCGACTCATTTACCTCTTCTTCTCCTTCCTCTTCATTTGTTCGCGGCCGTCCCGTCTTTTGTTTATGGCTGCTGCCACTGCGACGACGGCTACGAAATAATAAAATTCCAAAACAAAACAATGTGATATTGTGACGTTTAAATAGAACAGAGGGGTGAGAGAAACAGAGAGAGAAAGTGGTCAAGATGTTGAGATAATTACAGCTACCTGTTTTACCCCAATTATTTTTAAAAGTGATTTGAGGCCTGACAGGTGGCCATTTGGGTCAAGTGCGGAAAGATTCTTTTGGAAAGGAAGAGTGTAATTATTTTTTGGGATGTTGTAATTATTGGTATTATTGATTGATTTTTTTATGACCTTCGAAGGAAATAAATTAGGAGCAACAAAAAATATAATTGACTTTTAATTTTTTTACAAAAGCGAGTTTTAAAACTATTTTTATTTTAATTAATTACTAACTTAAAAAAACATCAAACTAGAACAATTAAGTACTAAAGACTGAAATTTATTTGCGATAGGTTGATTTCAATAATTAGCCAATTATCAAATTTCCAACGTTTATTATACTCGGCGTTTGCTAAAAAATCAGACTTTGGAACTAGAAAACTTGAAAATAAAAATTACAGAAACTAAAAATAAAGAAATGTTAGATAAATTAATAAACAAAATTTAAAACTAAAATAAACATTTTGTCATTAACAGTTTTAAAGCACGACAAGTGTAGCAAGGAGTGTTCTAGCAAAGTAATTGCAACAAAATGCCTTACAACTGGAATATCATGCAGTAGAAGATACTACAAAAAGAAGAAGAATAACGTTAAGAAATAAAAAAAGAACAGAAAAACAAATATGTTTATAAAAAATTAAGTCGAAAATAACTACAAAAAACTAAATTAAAAAATAAAACAAAAAAGAAATAAAAACAATAAACAAGTTCAAAAAGTATTTTAAAATATAAAGAGATAAAGAAAAAAATGATTTACTGACAAACAAACAAAATATGTATATTAAAAAACATTTTAATAACTTTATAAACCTACAGCAAACAGAAATACAAAAAACAGGAGAAAAAAAGAAAAACAGGAAAATAATATTGGAGTTAAAAACTTAATTAACCACATAAATAGTAAGTGATTGTTTGAAAAATAAGCACGAAGAATTTATTAAGAAACTGCAGAAACTAATAAAGTTAAAAAAATATAAAGAAAAATAATGATACCAGGAGAAGATAAAAAAGTGACAAAACAAAGTATGTAAATTATAGAGAAATAGCATTATTTATTATTGTTAATAAAATTTCAATTCGAATTAACACAAAAATATAGTCAACAATTGGAAAATACCAAAGCGATTTTTACAAAGAAAGATCAACAAACGATCAACATTGACTTAAATCGGGTTTCTTGACACTTAAAATAGTTAAAATTTATTTAGCAACAAATTAATTTAGACAAATAATTTAATACTAACTCTCAATAATGAAATTATTTATTAACACACTTCTATTGCCTTCGTTTATTTTCGACTTATCGTTAGCAACTTGATTGTAAATGATTTTTTTTTTTTTTTGGAATAATCAAAGTAGGGACTCGTACCGATGGAGTGTGCAAATCGGACATACCCACTAAACCTTGTTGTTATTAAAAAGATTTTGGGCCCTTGGTCCTTTTTCTTGATCGGAGCCAGGTGATACACTGAAAGTGAATCACCAGAAAAAGAAGCCTGTAAAAAAGGAAATGTCCAAATCTGGCGTTGAGTCTTTATTGGGAGTTTTCAGTGGAGTGGTCTTGGAATTTGAAACAGAGTGCACCTTTCCGGGTGCGTTGATGAAAAAGTTCTCAACTGAGTGTCTCACCTGTTTGCTAAAATAGCTACTCCTTGAGGAGTGCCATTCTTGGTCTCTTGCATCTTGATGGTTCTGCTACGTCGTAGGCGAGAGCTTCTCTGACTAGCGGATTTAGATGCTGGGATCTTTTTTTAAAGATGCGCAGAGCGATCTCGTGGAGGAATTCCTTCATGAGTGGCATCTTTGCTTCACGGTGCAGCTTCCATGGTAACAAACCATGGTGCGTTAAAAGCGATACGAAGGAATCGGTTTTGGAGGGATTGCAGTTTATACATTCGAGACTTGTTGGGTTGGTAGGCCCATAAAACCGAAGCATAAACTATTGCTGGACGGATAACTACTTTGTACAACAGAAGCTTGTTGTCAATTGACAACTTGCTTCTCCTGCATAAGATACTGGAAAGCTGCCCCAAAATCTTTTTTCCATTGCTAATAGCAATAATAGCATAGTCAAGATGGGGGTTGAAGGACAGTTTTTTGTACAATATTACACCGAAATATTTCACCTGGTTGGCCCAGTCAATATTCTCGCCGAACATCCGGACTTTCCCCACTTCGTTTTGGTCAATTCGTCGTCTTGCCATCAAGAGTGCTTTTTTGACTGCGATTAACCATCGTCGACACCATTGTTCGATCGTATCCGCGGCCTCTTGCAGGTAGTGCCAAGTCATGTGCGGTTACTTAAGATCGAGCAAGGATCACTGTGTCGTTTGCGTATACAGCAAGAGTTGTACGCGCAGTCTTGGAAATACCTGCAGTAAAAACTGCATAAAGGAAGAAGAGAGGACAGAACCTTGAAAGACTCCAGCTTCTAGGGTTTGGAGTTCTGAAAGAAAGTTCGAAATTCTTACCTGGACTCATCGATCTTGGAGAAACGAGTGGATCAGCTGAACCATTGCCAGTGGCACCCCAGCCCGTTGGAGCTTATAAATAACCCCATCGTGCCAGACAGTGTCAAAGACTTTGGCCACGTCGAGAAATACGTCACCAGTCACCGATTTGCGGTCGATGCTGGTGGCAGCGTGTTCAACGACTCGAATCAGTTAATCCGTCTTGGAGTGATTTGCCCTGAAGCCGAATTGCTCGTCGGGAATGATGTTCTTGTCCTGGATGGATTTCTTGACTTTGATGAAGATGAGTCTCTCCGCGATTTTCCTCACGGCCGACAACAAGCTGATTGGCCGGTGGTTTTGGGGAAATTTCGGGTTTTTTCCTGATTTGGAGATGAAGATCACCGTGGCGACTCTCCATCTTTCTAGAAAGTGCCTAAAGCGGAATTGTAAATAAAAACGCAAAAATTTAAAGTGAAAAAAACATTAAGAGAAGAAAATTCTGTATCTGTAAGAAGACACGAGCAAGAAATGTAGAACACAGAGGGTGACCAATTACTTATCTAAACCTTACACTATGGTTGTATAGGCAGTAAAAAGTTTTATTATCTTGTAATACTTACCATACCAACAAAAAAAAAGATTAAGAAAGCAAAAATTAGTTAAGCAAATTTGTAAAAAAATTTAAAGTGCAGCGACAACAGATTGAGTAGTTTGTTTAGCACTAAAAAGATTATAAAAAATTCGCGACAAAATTATTAGATTGGATTATAGTTGGATGTTATTAGCAATTTTAAAATGAATAGAATAGGAAAAACAAATACTTTAAAACCAATTGGTTGTGTATAAAATGGCAAATTGCTATTTAACACAAGCACTAATTCCTATACTTACCAAAATAATAGTACCTATACTTACCAATAGTAATAAAAGTACTAAAACGGAGCTTTAAAGTATTATTAAGAAATTTATCAGGTAAAAATGTAGCAAGAAATTTAAGATACCAGAAAACCTTTTACATTAAATGACACTAATAAACATTTTGCATTTTTGCAAGAAAGAAAAAATGGAGTCAGAAACATAAAAAAAAATTATAAGATAGTTAAAAGAAGTAGAAAGTTTTGTATAATTGGAAAGAGTGATTATAAAGAAACAAAAAACAAAGACGAGAACAATGACAGGAAACAAAGTTTTTTATTCTTGAGCAATATTTAAAAAAACTACATATATATTACAATTATTAAAACGATAGTACGAGCTAAGGTGCGAAAACTGGATATTAACCAAGAAAGATCAGAACTGGTTATAGAAATACCAAGAAAGAAAAGTGCTAAGATTAAGATCAATGGTAAAAACGAAAACTGAGTTAGGGTTGACTGTGCTTGATCGATCAAAACTAAAAAAGAATGAAAAATTGACAAACAAGAGCTTGCTATAACTCAGTTTATTTTCGTTCGAATAGTATATATCTAGAAAAACTAATTAAAAATTGAAAATTTTTACATGCCGAATACTGTGACAATGATAAAAACCCAAATAGTTTAATAGCGCAATGATTACTCAAAAAAAATTTGTTTGCATAAAATAGAAGAAAGTTAAAGAAATAAAATAAAAACGCTGAAAACAGAAAGTTTTGTTTCACCTATAACCGGAAAATAGTTTTGTTTTCTAAGACGTCATTAGCATAAGCCAGTGATTTTACACAGTTTCACATAAAATAATCAAGTGGTGTCAAATCACATAATCTTGGTTCGTTTCTTAAAATCTCTCCATCTACCTACTACAAGAAATTGATAGTTTTATTTGAAAACAATGGTCTTGTGGATTCAATTTTGCACTAAGTGAATGCAGGACAAGATTTTTTTCATGTTATAAACGGAGTTTTAATTTTTAGTAGTTTCTTCGTTTAAACGATGTTTTTGCATTATTAAGGTGAAGTACGTTCGACGAATAGGTAGTTTGGTCCTGAGAAGTAGTAATAATAAAATTTAAAGGATCGTCTATACATTATGCAAATCCTAGCCTTTCTTTTAAATGTAAAAAAGCAGTAATAAAAACTCGTTTTTATAAAAAAAAAAAACAGGAAAAAATATTGATGTGTTAAAATTTAGGGTGCGAAGCTATTGAGTTAACCACATGATAGGGGAGTTATAATTAGATTAACTATTTGGATGCGATATCCACGAAAACGTTATCTAATAAGCACAATTTTAGAATAAAAAGAAATTAAAAAGAAAAAAAGTTTAAACTTATTGTAATTTCTAGTTAAATTAATAATTATTAAAAAATTAAAAACTAGATTTTAATTTAAATATTTTGTATGTAAATGAACGTTTGAAGTTTTGTTAAATTACAAAAAAGACCAAACCTCTAACCATCTATTAATTTGTAATTAAAAAAAAATCCAAAAAACCGCATCTTTTCTATTTTCTGCAGATTCTCCTCACGTCTCTGATCTCTTCGTCGTCGTCGCGACGCTTCTCCTCATCGATAAAAATCCTCAACGACGCGTTCTACTTTCCTCCCCGTTTTCATCCCGACGCGAAAACGTTCCTTTTTAAAGGAGTTTTCGACCGTCACATCTTTTTCTCTCTAACCCATTCAAGGTATATAAGTTTGAACCGTTGGAACGTCTGAAGAGTCTCCCAACGTCTAAAATACCGATCAATAAAACATCTGAACGTAGCGGAGTTTTCATTGGTCGACCAAGGAGTTTTTCCCCCACTTTTCCACGGAAATGTCCGTCAGAAAGCTTTCTTTTGTTTCAGGTTTTATATTAGATTTCGCCTCGCGCGCGCGACGCCGCCAACAGAGGGGTGCGGGAGGCGGCGAACGGAGGGGAAGGGAAATGCCTTACAAGATACGAGAAAAATTCAATCGCTAGAGTTTTTATTAGTTCAATTAAATTAAAACGTAATTACAAAAAAAAAAGAATAGAAAAATTAATTCTTTGAGTTTGCAGAATATGTTGTTGTATTTAATGGGAAAGAGCGGTTTGTTGGGTTGGTAGAACTGGGAAATAGGTAATCAAAGACTTTGCCTGAACTTAATAGTTTAGCTAAAATCTTGTAGTTGCAATAAAATTATATTATTATTACCAGAAAGTTGTACAATTTTTGATAATAATGTCCCTATCCCGGCGCATCCACCATTATTATTATTATTATTTTATTTTTTTATTACGTAATATAGAATTCAATTTTACTTTACAGAATACTGGAATACTGATGTTAAATTTGCAAAATTTTAATTATTGAAAAATTATTTCTTATTATTAAAATTATTTAACAAAATAGTCGCTTTTCGTTTTTATAATTTATTATACAAAAAATAAAACACAACTAATAGAAGATAATAAGCATTAACACAGTTACTACTATAGTTTTTATTCGGCCGCCTACAAAATCAACCGCCACGCTTCAATGAGAACAACTACTCCGCGGATAAAAATTTTAAGTGACATTAAATTACACCATTTTAAAAAAGCAAAATATTAGGTTTATTTATTCGTAACTCTGTGTTATGTCAAAAAAATTTTATTTTAAATCTCATGTCAAAAAATCTGCCTCATTTGGAATTTTTTTGTTACCATTTTTTTTTTTTTTTTTTTAGTTTTGTAATAATGTAATCATTTTCTTTATCTTCTAGTTTTTGTAGTTTCATATTTTGTTTGAGTTTTTACAATTTTGGCTACAATTTTCTTGTATTTTTACTTTTTCATTTCAGGGTTTTTTAAATTACTAATTAAATTTCTAATTTTTTATATCATTAAAATTTTTTGTTTTATTTGTACTTTTTGTCTTAAATAACTCAACTCACTTTCGACTCGTGTTATAAAATGTAGTTTTCTAATTAGTTTTCTCTGATTTAAAACTTTTGTTTTCTAATTTTTGTAGTTTCTACTACTTTCTCTTTGATTTTTGATTTTTTAAATTTTATGTTAAAGTTGGAAATGCATTTACAGCCTCCTTTGATTCCAATGAAAGTAATTTTACTAATTTTAGTCTCAATTCCTTTCTAATTTAAAAAACCATATTTATTCTCTTCATTTTAAATATTTGTTTAAATTTAACTAAAAACCTACTCCTTTGCATTTCTCTAATTTTAATTAACTTATATTACATTCTCACCCCCCATATTTTTTTCTTAATCTTATTAACCCTCACGTAACCGATCTCTTTTTTTCTAATCCACATGCCGGCAAATAAACCGCCCCGATCATAAAAAACCTCACACGCACCTCTAAAAAAATCTCAATAAACACCCCGAATACAAAAGACCTGAAAAAAACACCACATAAAAAGTGTTATTAGGGGTAACATCAACACCATATTGCCACACACATTAAAAAACATGTGTTGACAGCTTAAACGTACCGTGGCTTTTTTTACCCGAAAAAACAACCCTCACGAATCCATTAAAAAACGATTAAGAGGGTTGGTTTTTGTGGCTTTTTAAATTGGGGCGATTTTTTATCCAGAAGTCGGTATTACAGGGTTATGTTGTACTCAGCTATTGGCTACAAGAGGGCGCTGAGATATAAATCTGAGAGACGGCAGAAGAGGGCACCACTGCGGGACAAACTTTGTTCAGAGACAATTAATTACTCATTAATTTAATTTGGAAACTTGTTTCTTTTTTTTTTGTAATAATAATTAATTTTGAAATTAGTGTATAATTTATGAATTAATAATAATAGTTTTTTGCAATTTATGTAAGGTTATAATTTGATGGCCGGCCCTTTCGGTTTTGAATAGACGAGGGGTGCGATGCTTACCTGTTTTCATTCAATGGGCAGATTTTTTTTTTATGAAAATTTTTACAGACAGTTGACCCTCTCTTTATTGGTTTGAGACTTTAGTATACAATTTGGTTAAATCACGAACGGACGTTTAAGAAATTTTTACAAAAATTTGCAACGATTATGTTTCGTTTATTAAATTATTCTTTTATTTTTCAATTACGTTTTTTCACTTATTTTAAAAAGTATCGGGCGATATTTAAAAATGATTTTAAAAAGGGCTTTGATTAAATAATTTAAGGGCAATGAAACCATCTCAGGGCAATATGGTGCAACCGGGCTTTTTTGTATATAGTGTGTAAATAGTGTTAGTGTTTTTGTTATTTTTAGTGTTTTTATTAAGTTTTAAAATGGGTAAGTCGTATTTACGTCAGTTTTAATTAACTCAAATTTTTGGTAAATTTATTGATTAATTATCATAATCCGATTTAATATTTAATATACTTAAAATATTATTTACATACCTGTCAAAATTTGCCTGATCGGTCACTGTAACTCATTATAAAATGCTAAATTATTATTAGCAATTATTATGTGATATTTTGAACAAAAAGTAATTTTATTACTTGCTATTTTAGCTCCAAATTGAGTAATTAATACCTAATTACAATTAAAATTAAATTAAATGTTATAATTTAAACATTATATTAAATGAGACAAATAAATACTGTAAAAATTATCAAAAATTATAAAAATTAAAAATTAGGTAATTACCTAAAATATATATTTAAAATAAATTTAATCACGTGACTGTAATCATGACAATTATTATTATTTTAAATTTTGATCATGTGACTAATTTCAATGGTCGTAATGGCTAAACTTAGTTTGTAGATTGATTTATTTATTTATTTAAAAGAAACTTATTTAATTAGAAAATTATAGAGATTTATATTAAATAAATTAAGTATAGCATAAGTTCCAAAACATTTGTTATAAATTATTTTTTAAATATATTATTAAAAAAATAAGTACAAAAAACTCATCTGAGAAGTTACGACAAGCTTGTACCACACGTACTCATAAATCTGGTGAGAAAAGTACGTAATACACAGCCACACAGGGCCAACTTGATTTAACAAACGGTCGCAAAGAAAGTGAATAGATAGTATTACTTATTCAAAAAAAGTGCGGCAAAAATTTCGTAATATGCTTTTACAACACGAGATGGCTTCTTCCAATTAAAGTTAAAAATATTGTAAAATAATTTAAAATAATTTTTAAATAAATATTTAAAAAAATTAACGAAAAATACAAAAATGGTGAAATCAAAGAAGACTAAAGTGAAAGGAAATAAAAATAGAATACAAACCTGAAAGAAGTTCAATCACGTGACCAATTGTTTGAAAACAAATTTAGTTAGTTTAAAACAATGTCGCGTGATAACATTTAATAATGTTTATTTACTTAATTATTGCCCAAAAATTAATAAAGAAACATTTGTTTTTTGTTTACTTTTAACGAAAATAAATTATGGCAGCTTTAGGAATGTTACAGAAAGTATCATTTTGCTCTCTTGGACAGAAAATTTTATTTCAGTTCCCAATTGTTATTTTTATTCGTACTTTAAGAAAGAACTGTTAGTTTAAAATATAATTTAATACTTTTGATTCAAAAAAAAATTTGTTTTAACAGACATACAGACGTTAGCAGGCTTCAGCTAGGAAAAATTTGGGGCTGCTAATGCCTACTTTCTGTTCTTGCGATGTAATATACTGTAACGTGAGTATAGTTTGGGGTTCTTGCGATTTGAATAATTTACTTAGCAACAAATTAATTAACATAAACCTTTTAATAATTAAATAACACACTTCTATCACTTTTAATACTCGTTTAATAGAAACTAAAACTATTAACAAAAGAGCTAATTACATTATTTTTTCGTTGATCATAAAATAAAAACTCAATTTTAAAAAACACTGAAACATCTCTTGCTATAATTATTTGGTTACAGCTACTTGGAGTAGTTTTTTTTCACCTAATTATAGAAATTGGTTTTGTAAGTGACTATGGAGAACCTAAATGGCACGCTAGAGAGATATTCTATACGAAACCAGTCTACAGCTTCCTTAAATAGAACACATTTTTCTGTTTGCTTGAATTCAACATATGACAGTTTATATAAATGTCAAAATATTAGTTTGTAATGTTGGTAGAAACCCACAGCTTTTTGATGTCTTTTTTTGGGTTAACTATCTCTGTCAACAATTTGTTAAAAACAGTATTTAACGTACTTTTTAGGTTACATTAATAAATTGACAATTATAAAACATTAAACACTTTTTATTAAGTAAAGTAGGTACACATATTGTTTTTTATTAAAAAATCATTAGCCATTTTATTATAAACTGAATTCTAAACTATTTGCAATAATGTTTTCCTACTTTTTATAGTATTTCTAGTGTTTATATGCGCTTTTTTTTTTAAAAAATTAACGTTTTATTAGCTAGCGACAGTTAAGTGAAAAAAGTTGGTGTATTTTTTTGCAGATCTACAGCGCAGCTGCAGTAGTGCACTTATAAAATTGCCGCATTAACTCTAATACTGATAGACCCATAGCAGTATGGCAAATATACCATAAGTGTTATTACAGCCTCCCATTACTTTATATAACCGGTTTAAGTGCAGTTTTATGTTTTCTTATAGGTTTTCATTGCAAATTCTGTAATTCGCTGTTATACTATTTTTTTAACAGTGTCTTAACTTTAGGTACCTAACTAATTCTCAAAGCCTCCAAATGTTTAAATCAAAAACAAATAATAAACAAATCTATTTTTTGATTCGATGAAGGTTGTGTTGTCTTCCTGTAGGAAATTTTTTATTATTATTATTATTTTATTTTAATTTCTATTGTTCATTAATTGGATATCTTTTTTGTTTGACAATAAATCAATTATTATTATTAAATATTTGTACTTACGCTGAGTTTAAATACCGCAATGGATTCCAGAAAGCTTCTTTTGTACAATTTCTTGTACTACAGCCACACATTTTTTAATACACTATCAGGTTTAGGTTCTCCAATAACTCCCAGTGACTTCATATATTGACTTCTCAACAAGGTAGAGTAGAACGGGATTTGTATCAAATAAGGATTCAACAACTGTAAATAAAAGAAATAATTTAATGCAAGATTTGGTAGTTATAACTGATTTTCACTGTACTTGTACAATTATTTAAATTCTTTTTTTTTAAATCTAAAAGTGTAATTCAAAAAATGAAATAAGATTGATCATGTGACTGCTTCTTCTAGCAATTTTGTTGGCTAAATTCGACTGTCACGTGAGTAATTTCGTGAGTAATGTAATTTTTTTAATTAATTGGGGACTAGATTAGTTTAACTTATATAATAATTTCCGCTAACAAACTGTGTAACCAATTTTAAAATTTTTGTTAATTTCTAAGTGGAAATAATGAATTTTTTGTCTTGTTCTTGTCTGCGTCGTTCCAATTAACAATCCTTTAAAGCTCCCTCTGAAGACGTTCCTTGGGCCGAGGGGTCGGTCGAATCGATGAAAAAGCAGAGCGCTCCTATAAAAACAGTTAAAAACAAACGCTTCTCTCTTTAAAAGCGTCGGGTAATTAAAAATGATCTAAAAATAACAAACTGGTAAACTTAATTGGCAAAGAAAAACAGGCCACTTTACGTGCCTTACTCGTTTTCGCATCGCCTCATCCCCAGAAAGTGAAAATTCAATTTAGAAAGAAACACTAGGTCCAATTAAAAAGCAACCCTTTATAGCCCCTCTCTCTAAAAAAAAAAAATTTCGAAACATCTGCTCTGGCCACTGTCCCCTCGAAAATTTGACCTTATTGTTTGACCCTCGATCCTGTCCATTTCCTTGTTTAGATTTCGGCTACCTGGATGTGATCTTTTGTTTAACGCGGCCAACCCTTTCCAGGTGACTAGATGCTTTTTAAACAGGACACTCGGATTTAATTAAGGGCCGATTTTTCAACGGACAGATCAGCTTTAATTTTAGGATTAGCCATTAGTCAAACAATTTGCAACTTCTCAAACCGCTTTTAAGCCGAGCGCAATATATTCTCTTTTTTATGATTTAAAAGTTTTCAAAAAATGTAACTCAAGCCCCTACGAGATTAAAAACAACATTAAAAGCCTCCCCTTAGATGTGCATTGTGACCACCCTTGACACACCACCCACTTACATCCCGTCGGGACCTAGGGGAAAAAATCCCCAACCGTAATGGCCAGATCATCGCCATTTTCAAGACGTACTACATCTCTGACAAATACAGGATGGCCTAAATTTATTAGATTATAAATAATTATAATTGAAATCAATGTCGAACCTACGAGTTTTATTAAAATTTTAATGTTACAGTAGCAAAGCGCTTTCGGAATCTACAGTTCCATCTTCAGTGCCTAACAATAACAATGCAAAAAGGAAAGTTATAGAAAGAAATAGTTATAAATGTCGATAAAATTTACCAATTTTTGTCAAAACAAATTCTGAATTATTTAAAGAGAATAATTTAAATTATTCAGAAAGGGCTGAACTAGAAATAACATTTTTGTTACAGCGTTTTATAACAGTGACTTTTTGATTGTCATTCTGATTGCTAAATGACGTACTTTTACGCACTAGTGCTCAAAAATAAAAAATACATTTTTTATTTTATTTATTTGTTTATTATAAACAAGAAAATTACAATTACTTAAGTGCCTAAATTGAACATTCGAAGATTTCAGATTTCTTTCCTGAGCTTTAATACAAGTAGAAACGATACCTGTAGACGTCACTTCAGATTTGCTATTTTGTCACAGATTCTTCTATTCTTTTATACAGTTTTTTCTTTTCCTATAATTTTCATCAAAATTGCGTTTTTGCTTTGAACAGAGTTTTCTATGTAACTTTCCGCAACAGAACTCAATCGCCTTTTTTCATGTTTTTTGAGTAATGTAATATTTGCCCCTGAATCTGCTAAGACTTTTGCGGAAGAAAGGTAAAAGCAGTGCCCGGTATATTCTTTTGCATTTAGAAGACCAAGACATTCTGCAATTTTTTTAGACATACCTTTAATAGTATTTATACAAACAGGTAGCGTACAGCACCTGGGATTTCTATAGGGTAAGAAGAATCTCTGATGTTCAGTATGAGGAGGTCGAAGCTGTGCGTATTTGCGGAAAATTTCGAAAAAACTAATTCTATCAACAAATCCTTTAATTATTGTAAACATTCGTGAAATTTTTGTCTTGGTGTTTGCTATTTTTACCTTAATAAAACTTCTACAATCTTCTATATCTTCCATGTTTAAAAACGTAATTTCTTCTCTGCGTAACGCGCCAAAAATCCCAGTAATTAGCACAACTTTTGCCAATAAATAGTCTTTGTCATCAGCTGTTTTCATAAAACGTTCTATCTTTTGCTTGGTAAATATTTTGAATTTCTTAACCTTGTACCCACTGGCACTTCTTTTTAGAAATGCAATCAAGTTTGTAATATTTTTTATATCTACATTCTTGTTAAGATATATCATGGAATAGTTAGCCCATGAAGTAGACGGCTTATACATGAAAAATAATTTCCAAAAATAGACCAAAAGTACTTTTTCTTCAATACTTGTTACATTTTTTTTCTCACACCAATTACCAAATTTTTTGTGTGTTTTCTTGTAAATTTTCTTAAATTTTTCGGACACTAGGGTGGCTAGTGCAGCTTCCGCAGCATTTTCAATATCGGAATCAAATTCAGAATCGCTCATTTTTGTGTGCCTTTATTACAGAACTTAAACACAAAACCCAAGTTGACAGTCTGTAATTTTATAAAAACAGTAATCAACGAAATTTACGTCTATAGCAACCTGGCGTCTACCTACTGTACAATGTAAATGTTTGATTAAGATAATTATTAAAAAAAAACCTGTTATAAAACGCTGTAACAAAAAATCTTGAATGCAATACGTTGCAAAATCGATGTATTTTAAGCTCTTGACGTGAAGATTCACGTCCATGCTTAAAAAACTCTCTTTTTGCAATTTATTGCATTAATAGCGGTTTATTCTATTTATACTGTACATTTTATTGTTTAATAATGTCTTTAATTTGTTTTTACAAGAGTTTTTAACATTTTTAACTTTTTGTATAACTTTTCTTTTTACATTGATATTGTTAGACACTGAAGATGGAACTTGAATTCCGAAAGCGTTTTGCCACTCTAATATTCGAATTTTAATTAAATTTGTGGGTTCGACAGTGAATTTTATTATAATTATTTATAAAAAATACCTCATTTCGAGAAAAGAAGCTTCCATCAAATTTAATTAGATTAAGTAAAAAAAACAAAAAAAAAGTGATTGTTTAAATTTTTGAGTTGTTGGTTCACTGTGTATAAATTTCAGAAGGGTAAAAAACGGGTTTTTATCTCCGCTTCTCGTAAAGCACCAAGATTTATCTGTTCCGACCTTATTACTCTTATTCTTCGCTTCTTCTTGACGTTCATTTGTTTTCTACAAGCCAGCGGCCTGTTTTTAATCTAGGGACAAAACTTTTTCCAAGTTGGTAATTTATAGGCGTCTTTTCTTTTTCTAGTTAAGTTTTTGCGGTTGGTAATTGTTTTCAAAGACGACATTTTGCATTTATCACAATCCGAACGAATTTCGTATGATGATAAACAGGTGGTAATAAAATTTTAGCAAGAAACACCACACTCTGGTGGATGTTATTTATTTTATTGTGTTTGAGAATGGTGTGGAATTAGTGGGAGAGAGAGAATTTTAAAAGTTTGGGAAGTGGCTGGGGGAAGTTTTCTACCCTATTTTTTCGACGATTCAATCTCATTCCACCACCGGTTGGCCAAGTGAAAAAGAATGATCTAATTATTTTTTCTCGCTCACTGATAAACTGTCTGTCAAGAAGAACACCCCAAGTGTCTTAATATTTAACAGTGTCGCTAAAGAGCGGCACAAAATTTAATAAATAAAATGAGTAATTAAATTTATTCAAATAGTTATTTAAGAGTTGTTTTGCTATCAAATTTTGTGTTAAATGCCAAAGACAGACTATTATATTGATTATTTATAAGTTCTAAAAGAAATTATCTCTCAATTTACAGTAAATTTTACACAAAGTTAAATCATTATATGTGAAAATTTTTATCATATTTTTATTGTTTATAAGTACGTATTTTTATAAATTTTCCTTTATTATATTAACTGAGAAACTTTAGTAATGCAGATATTACTACATAATATAGTGTGTGCAAAAAAATTAAACGCTAACAGCCGACAATATTTTGAGTTAGACAGTTCTAGTCATTTTTCTATTAATTATTTTTTTTAATTATTTACATAATTTATCTTTGTTGCATTAGCTAAAAAACTACTACCTAACTAATACAGAGTATGCGAAAAAATAGACACTAATAGCCGTCAATTTTATGAACTAGACAATTTTAGCTATTTTTTCCGAATTTTTGTTAACTAAATTATTTCTATTATTCACAGTTATTTCTATAAATTTATTTTTATTACATAAACTAAAGAAGATCAATAATATACTACATAGCTAATATAAAGTGTGGCAAAAATAATCAACACTGATAACCAATAACGTTTTGAGTTAGTCGCAACTAACCATTTCTTTTTCTATTTTTTTCTATTATTTTTATTATTCAGTTATTTATATACATTTATTTTTATTACATTATCTAAAAAAAAATGTTAATGCACATATTACGTACTATATATTTAATATAGAGTGTGCAAAATAAATTAACGCCGATAGCATTACAATTTTTGGAGTTATTATTAAAAATTCTAGCCAGTTTATTTCGATTCCTTTTATTAACTTAATATTTTTTTTAGTTACAGGTATATTTATAAATTTATGTTTATTATGTTAAAGTTTATTATATTATTTAACGAAATTTAATAATACACATATTATTAGATAATACAGAGTGCGCAAAGAAATTTAAACACTAACAGTCGTCAATTTTGTAAGTTCCATTATTCTAATCAGTTTTTTATTGAATAAATTATTTTTATTTTTTATAGTCATTTCGGTAAATTTATATTACATTACATTAACTAAAAAAATTAGTAATGCACAAATTAGCTACTACATATCTAATAAAAGGTGTGCAAAAAAATTCCACGCTGATAACCGACAATTTTTTGAATTAGACAATTCAAAACGTTTCTTTTCGATGATTTTTTTAATTATTTTTTTAATATTTACAGATAGTTATTTATTTAAATTTACTTTTATTAAACACTAACAATCGTCAATTTTCTTCAGACTCTACAATTCTAGCAATTTTTTTTCGTTTTTTTATTAACTAAATTTTCATTATTCTCAGTTATTTCTATAAATTTACATTTGAGTTAAAAAAAAACATAATGCACATATCACCTACTAAATATCTAATGGAGAATGGGCAAATAAAATGAACAATGATAGGAGACAATTTTCTGGGTTAGACGATTCAAACTATTTTTTTTTTCGATTTTTTCTATTACGTATTAAAATGTTGAATGACAATTGGCTCTTAGATGTTATATTTTCTTTATTATTCACAGATATTTTTATAAATTTACTTTTTTTATATTAATTAATGAAATTTTATAATGCATAAATTACTACAAAATATAGTGTACAAACAAATTTAAACACTATAGCTGTCAATTTTCTAAATTAACCAGTTTTAGATATTTTTTTCGATATTTTTTATTTACTAAAATATTTTTAAAAAGTTCAGGATTTCTATAGATTTAACTTTATTAAATTAATTAAAAAAATTTATAGATATTGCTTCACACCTAGTATAGAGTGTCAAGAAAAAATTAAAATACTGATAGCCGACAATTTTAGCCACTTTTTCAAAATTTTATTAAGTATTAAAATATTGAATAATAAAATATGCGCTAGCGATTGTACTTACTTGTATTAAACTGTACGTAATTTTGAATTGAGAAAAAAGTTTATAAATGCAAAAGTTTAAACTTGATAACAAATTTTTTTATTGAAAACAAAATGGTTGGATTTGATGGGGTTTTACGTAGTTACTCAGGAAACTTCAGTCTAGAGATAAGGTTAGTGATAACCAAGGTCAAGATGGTGATGTAGTAAATCAAATCATAGCGGAAAAATACGTATTGAGTAAATTAGATAACAAAAGAAAATTTTTAAGAACAAAAACCGGAAAACAAAATTTTGTAGAAAAGTCTAAAAAGAAATCTATACGCTGTCCGCTGAACAGATAGAGTAATAAAACTCAGTGCGTGGAGACAAGTAGCGTAGAACGTTCTACGGTGAAGTCAGATTTACACTGTATCATTATTTGAAGTGTGGATGTAAGCGCTTAAAATATGAAATTGTTGGTTTTAAAAACGCTCACCCAGACAAACAAACCCACCCGACGTTTATTTTATATTTTAGGCGCAAGCCTAAAAATTCTTACTTTCTAAAAGTATGGTCTAGTATGTTAAGGACTGTAGGCGCTCTATTGAAAATTGACCAATGAAGAGCCGTTATTCAAACAGCGCGGTTTAAGTGGGTGTTTTTATTACTCTATCTGTTCAACGGACAGCGTAGTAAATAATAAGTGATTGCTTCACAAGCAATTTACACTTATACTAAGTAGCGGGTTTTTTTCGGTCGCAAACGCATATCCAGCAAATCTTGTTTTAGTCCGTTACTATTTTACAAAGTAACAAGGCAAATAGCACAAAGATATATGCAAAATCTCTAATACAAAGCTTTTAAGTTTACCCGATCATACAATACTCTTGTTTTACCAATTGTTTGTTATTAGTGTCGTTTTCGTGTTATTGCGACTGTCAATCAACAACAACGTAATTGTTTCTGTGTTGTCTGTTTACTTTGTTTACCGATTATTAAGTTATAGACACATTAAAGTTAAAATTACTAAGTTTAGACTACAACCAGCGCGCAAGCGCCATCTAAATTTCTTTTTTTTTAAGTACGTTATTTAACAATAAATTACGGCCACCCTTTACGCGGGCCCGCGTTTTCGCCCTCCGGGCGAAAGGCGCAAGCGCCAGGGCGCTAATGGCGCCCGCCTTCGGTTGACACCGAAGGCGATATTGCGCTACTGGCGCCGCCTTCGCTTGATAGCGAAGGCGATATTGCGCTAACAGCGCCGCCATCGGTTGACACCGAAGGCGATATTGCGCTACTGGCGCCGCTTTCGATTAAAACCGAAAGCGATGTGTGGCGGCGCAAACGCCGCCTTAGATTGAAGTATACAAATTTTTATTTGTTTGTATAACTTGAATATCTGGTTGAATACTGGCTTTGGGCCAGATGTTCCCACCTGCTGCGCGATAGATATTTGGTGTTTGGTCAAACGTTCGCGTCTGCGGCGCGATAGATATTCAGCCTTTGCTCAAACGTTTGCGCCTGCGGCGCGATAGGTATTCATTCACCCTTAGGTCAGATATTCGCGCCTGCGGCGCGATAAATATTCGGCCTTTGTTCAAACAATCGCGCCTGCGGCGCGGTTGATATTCGGCTTACGGGCAGATGTGCGCGCCTGCGGCGCGGGAGATTTTCGTGTTTTGGCAAGACGTTCGCGCTTGCGGCGCGATAAATGTTCAGCTTTTGGTCAGGCGATCGCGCCTGTGGTGCGATAAATACCCATCTTTCGGCCGGACATTCTCGCCTGCGGCGCGATAAAATTTAGCCTTGAGCAGGCGTTCGCGCCTGCAGCGCAATAAATATTTGGCTTTTGGCCAGACGTTCTCGGCGATACTTGGCTTTTGTCTTAACGTTAGATAGATATTCGACTTTTGATTCACCTTTAGATTGGACATTTGCGCCTTCGACGCGGTGGATATTCAGTCTTGGACAGGCGTTCACGCCTGGGGCGCAATAGATATTCGGCCTTTGGTTAAAAAATTGATCTTCTTTAGCTATTTAGCAATTGTTTGTAGTCACCTAACCTAATTTATTGTGACCCTAACTCATTTAATAAAAAAACAATAATGAAATTTACTTTAAAAACAAATTATTACATTTTCAAATAATATTTTTTTTATTTTACTATTTAAGCAATATGTACTGTAGATGAACCACTGTTGTCTAATTTTTTATTTATTAAATAACATATGATATTTGTAATCACGTTTTTAAATTATATGACGTTTATGACACTATATTGCGTGCAAAACGCCTGCGAAAGAATGTGTATCTGACCAAAATTTGTTTTACGACAGAAAGTTTAGCAAAATATATTAATATTATAAAATCATAAAAAAATTATAGATTGGTGAAAATTTACTATACATTTTTGTTTTATTATTTACAAAAAAAAATTCTTGGCGTGCGAGTGTGGGTACTTCCGAACAATAATTATTGCTTTAAATAGTATTATTTAATAACTTAGTTAATATTAGTAAAATTTTTATTATTAAATGTCCTTGAATATTTTTGTAAGTTTAAAACATTAAAAGAAATAAAAAGATTATTAACAATAGCATCAAATTTGGAAACAACAGATATGTCGACTTTTATGTTTGTGATTGAGATTATATTAAAAAAAAAATTTTATTCAATTTTATATACTTTAAATACCCTAATAAGCTCAAAATATTTTATTTCTATTGTTACACATTTATAGTGTATAAGAATTTTACTGAAACACTTAGTATGCATATATTTCTTCATTTATGGGACACTTATCCTATAAAATTATTCTAACGTGTATAAAGTAATATATCATATTAGAAACTTTATTTTATACAATTTAAAAAAAGCGTATTCTTGGTTGCCTACCTTATTTATTTTTCTTTAATTAATTTTTAATTGCGTGTTTTAATTAAAATTTTATTATTTTGAAAAAAACAATTACTTTGGCCTCTAACTGGTATTTACCTTGCTACTGATAAAAAAAATTCTAGTTAGATAATTTTTTTATTTTTCGCACATTTTTTTTTTGTTGTGGTGGCAAGAAATGGATATTTTAGGTCAAATACTTACTAAATCGTCTCTATTCATTGAAATCTCCTTATCGTATTGCTAAAAATTTTTATAGAGAAAAAATTTTATAAACTTTAAATAATGTTGAAAAGAGTCCTTTCAGTCAGGAATAAATTGAATATTTAATGATTTTGTGATATTTCCTTAATTTTGCTACAAAATATCTTGTATTCAGCGTTCCATTTTTTGCTAAATGTTAGTTTTCAACAACATCAAAATGGAAGACTTTTTTTAGTTATTGGGGCTCATTCCTTCTTGAATTACTCCAAGAAAGTCGAAGGGTTTTAGAGTCTTCTTACTGTTGTAATTTTTAGATTAGGTAGTTATTACTTATTGCACTTTTTTTTGTGATAGCAACAAAGCAATTATATTAAGTCAAAAAACAAAGCGATTATATTAGGTCAAAATAAAAACTCGGTGTAGTTTTTAGTAGACACGGGTAATTGAAAACATACACACACACATCTGTTATTTAATTGTGGGAGCAACAAAGGGGCCCCATAGTTAAATTAGTTCTTAGGCCGACCCTGTTTGTTGTTATCAAAAACTCACTGTGAAGCAAAAATAACATTTTAAATCACGTTTAATTAAATTCAATTTAATTATTTCAAGTCACTTTTAATTGACTAAAATTTGAGGTTATGTTTTTATGAAATGCAAAGAATAAATTTTTATTTATTAACAAATTATAATTTCTTTCAAAATGCACGTACTGGTTTTCAGTCTTTACATTATAAAAAAGGGTCCCCTTGATCAGGAATAAATAGAATTTTGACCAATTTTCTGTCAATTTTTCTCTGTTTTTGTTAAAAAATGTTCCATATTCAGCGTTCCATTTTTGTTTTTTCTAAAAGGTCACTTTTATTTGTCATTAAAATGTAGGACTTTTTTTTATTTATGGAGGGTAATCATTTCTCCCTGAATCACCTTCTTGGAAAAAGTCGAAGGGTTTTAGAGGGTGTTTACTGTTAGAATTTTTTTTAGGTTAGGAAATTAAAGTAATGATTTTTTTGTTTTGGTGATAACCAAAAGGGATTATATTGGGTCACAACGAAAACTCAATGTTGTTTTTAGTCGACACGGCCAATAAATAACACAGACACCTGTTTCTGTTATTTTATCGTTCTTGGGCCTCGAGGGGGCAACAAAGAGCCCCCATAGTGAAGTAAGTTCTTGGGCCGACCCTGTTTGTTGAAATTATTTTGATCTTATTATAAACAATCCTATGTGAAACAGATATAACATTTTAAATCACGTTTAATTAAATTTAAAATCACTTTTATTCGACAACAAAAATTTGAGGTTATGTTTACATCTGTCATCTGTCATATGTCACAGTCACTTAAATAAAATAGCCAATCAAATGCAAAGAATAAATTTTTAATTATTATTAATAAATTATAATATTTCTTTCAAAATATACGTACTTGTTTTCAGTCTTTATGTAATAAAAAATAACAGGGGCCCCCTTGGGCAGAAATAAATGTAATTTTGAATAAATTTTAGTGTTTTTCCTCTCATTTTGCTAAAAAATGTCCTATATTTATCGTGCCATTATGCTAAATGTTACGTTGATTTTTTTTATGGTTCATGGGAGCGATTTCCTTCGTGGTTAACCCTTTTGGAGAAACTATAATTTTCTTAATGTTGTAATGTATTGTATAGCCTAAAGATTCTAAAGAGGCTTTTTTATTGTTATTATTAGAATTTAAACGTTTAAAATAGTTTTTATTTAGGCACTCACTGCACTCACTGAAAGTAAAAGTTTCGTAAAATTTTTAGGTTAGGTAATCTTTGTATGAATTTTTTTCGTTGTAGCAACAACAAAGAGGAAGATTTTGAGTTAAATACTTATTAAATCGTTCCTATTAATAAAAAATAATTGTTACGTGTAATCAAATCACTTTTAATTGATGATTAATACAATTTTTTTTTACTATTATGTCATATGTCACTTGTGAAATATCAGGCAATTTTAAATCAACCAATCAAATAAAATGAATTTAAAATGAACCAATCAAATAAAAGAATTTAAATAAATAATTGATTTTGTATCTCTTTCTTTGAAATTTTTGCTAAAAACAATGAAAAACATCAAATGTTTAAAAATAAATTTCATTAGTATATCGTTATAATTAGTAAATAAAAACCTTTCTACGCACTAAAAAAAAGATGAAATAAGAAGAAAATAAAATAAAACAAATAAAAAAGTATTGATTAAAAATTTGTATAACCGCGGAAAATGATCAATTTTTTAGAGTGAATAAGACTGTACATGAATTATAATAGTATAAACAATATTTTTACATAAGTTTCTATATAAACCAAGCAATATAATAACATTAGGATAGTTAAGGTTAATCGTTAATTGTAAAACTGATTGTCTAAATATTCTACACTTGGCTCCGTTATCGCCTCGTCTATAATATCTGACTCGTACTACTATGTAAAAGAATTCTTTTAGTTACCTTTAGCTTTTTATTATAGAGAAATTAGTAAGCGTTGGATAACCAATTGTATGATAGTTAAATTAACTAATTGCAAATGAGTATTTCGAATTTCTAACGCTTAGTGGTTTCTCTCTGGTAAGGACAGACTTCCTGAGAACGACAACTTTATTGTCGAAACGTGCATCGTGCAAAGTAAGTTGTTTAGTATTTTCGGGTGGTTTTACGTCAAAAAAAATATTTCAAAAGCCAGAATTGTTAGATATTAAACATTGATGTTAATACAATTGCTTATTAACAGAGGAGTTGAGTACAAAAAATGTTCGTTGATCAAATTGCTTTTTAAAAAATTTTGTTTAAAAAATCATACATTAACGTCAAAGCAATAAATTATGCATTAAGGATCTATATTAATGAACAATTTCTTAACGATTTCTTCTAATTGTTATTAATAAACGGTTAACGAAAAATTTAATTTAATTTTAAATAAATGATTAAAAAATAATAATAATATAATTTTATAAGTTGATATAAATATTTTGTTATTCCAAAAAAGTTTATTTAAATAAAATAAATAAAAAATAATTTTTCAGCAAACCTTTTTACTCATTGTTTGTGTAATTGAAACAGCAAAAATTTCCATTTGAATAAAATTTTTACATCCAACTGTACAATTACTCGCAATAAAAACATTGTATTTACAAATTTACATTTATGTACATTTTATCAATTCATATTTCTCGTACTGTTTAATTCCACTTAAACCTCTCTCAAATATCAAAAATTCTGGAAAAAAATCTCTGATTTTATGTATAAAATGTCGTAAAACATTTGCGCGTTAATGTATTTGTTTATTTATAATATTTATTTAATCGGCTCGTGTTTATTCAATATCGTATTTCCATGTAAAATTCAAATCGAAAATAAACATCGAAAATCCAATCCCATCTCGATCTGGCCATAGGGTTGCATCCCGCCCTAATTTTTCTCGTATATTTTCAACAATCGCGATTTAATTGGAGTCATTTCTTAATTTCTCGCTTCTGAAGTTTGCCTCCTCCGAGTCTTTTTCTAGCACTTGCGTTCGCCATTTCGACGTCTTCTAATTAAAAGGCTGGAAATTAATTTAATTTCATAATTGAATTTTTCACGAGCGACCGTTACGACAATTAAATCCGAGTGACCCTTAAATAAATATAGAAGTGTTGAGTTACTTTTTGTATTAAAGGGTCAGAAAAAATGCGCCAGGTATAACCGGCGCCCTTGTGTGAGAAATTTAGTTTTTTTTTTTTTCTAAAGAGGTTGGTAGTAATTGTAGTGTGTTAATTAAACCCAAAAATTTGCATTTGAATCTCTGAATTGAAATGAATCGATAACTAATCAAGAAAATGCAAATCGGAAAATATAAAATTAATTCGACAAAATGAAGGAGCGATTTTAAAAACGACGTTCAGAGGGTGGAAAAATTAGATAGGGGCGAAAAAAGCTTTTTAAAGAAATACCAACCGGTTTAAACGCTTCAAGAACGCCATTGCAAAAGAGCGGCACAAAAATTACGTTCTATTTTAATTTTTATTTAACGAAAAATCGGGGTTGAAAGCGAGATTTTTTGATTCTGAATTTAGGTGAGTTGAGGTCATAACATCTGTTGAATTTCTATTTTTTTTATCTGTGCCAGATGCTAGGTTTTAAACAATTAGGTTTTTTTCTGTACTGAATATTTATAAAAAAACCCGCAGTATGCCATGTGAGTAAAATTAAACAAACGTGTTTTTAGGCAATAATTTGGTACTATTTTGTTGTTGGTTGTGCAAATTGTTAACCTTACTTTTACTGTTTTATTTAAATGTGTTTTTTGAAATATTATTTTTTTTATAAAATCTTTTGTTAATACCTAAAATGTTTATTTGCTGTTAATAACATTAACTTTAAAACGTTATTAACACTCAATGACTCAATAATATTAGCATCACTAACTTGTTGAAATATTTCAAACAAGATGGGGCCCCTGCACATTTTTGATAACAAAAAACAATGATGATTAAACATTAAAAAAAATAATTTTTGTTATAACAACACAAAAAGAGAGACACAAAATTCATTGGCGTTTTATCTGTGAATTAGATTTTTTAGTAAGTTTAAACTAATTATTTATTTAGCTTTTGGTTTGTGTTTTGTAATTTATGACAATCTTGATTTTAAACACATTATGAAACACAATGTTATTGTCATTTTGTTCACTTTTTTATTTCAGCTTTTATGTTGTTAAAAACTATAACAATTTGATATTACTTTGGCCTAATATTGTCTCAAATATTAACAACTTTATCTTTAAAAGCGCTGATTTTAAATCCATCATTTTAATTTTTTTAATTTTTATTACAAATGGTTATCAATGATGTAATCTAATTTATAGTATTTTGATTAATTTGTGTAAAACACTGACAACTTTAGTGTTATTTAAATGTAATTGCGCCATTTTGTTTTTACGTTATTATAACAAAATCGGAATCAGTGATCTAAAAAACATCTAAATGTACAGTCAGTATCAAATTATTTTGTATAACAAAGTCAAAATATTAGTATTTTTATTTTTGTCCAAAGTCAGCTTATTAAATACGCCATTTTTTATTTTTTAATTTTTATTACAAAATCAGTGATCAGTATCAATTTCGTTAAATATTTTTCAAAAAATTTATTTTTGCAAATAAAGATCTTCGCAAGAATTGTTAATTAACAATTTCAGAAAAACGGTTCAGCAACCAAATACCAGATTTTTTTCAGTTATTCATGATTTTTATGGTCTAATTTCAAGTTGAGATAAATATAGGTAGTATCTTCGTTTCCATAAAAAATTAAAAAATTCAGAGTGTTATTTTAGGACAGTATTAAAATTTGCGATATTATCAGTAGTATCTCAACTTGAAATTAGCCCAAAAATACTTTATTTTTAACATCTAAAAAGAGTTACTTCTAACTTAAAAAAAGGTTTAATTTTGCACTTTTAGCAGTTAATTTGACAAGCAAAATTTTAAACAAAAGAAAATGTAGCCTGTCGGTTCTTATTTTTTTATTTCTCCCTAAGAAATCATTATCTAAAATTTTTAAACTTTTGTTTTTGATAAAAAAACAGTCAAGTCAAATACAGCAACCAGAAATCTTCAGACAAGTTTTGTGGTTATTGTCATATCCTCGGTGCAACCTCTTTTAGAGCCGTACCTGGATTGACCAGAATAATCGTTTATATAAAGCGAGTATAAATTAAATAAACGTGAGATGATACCGTGGCGCCATTTTCAAATATCACTAGCATTGGTGCATGTATTGGACTTTTATACTAACTCACTATTCCCAATGACCAAAATGGAATCAACTACTCTTCTTCCTAGCTTTACAGTCAGGTGGAACGCTAGAATATAATGCACTGAGGATAAAATAACCCCGAAACCGGTCTGTACTTTTCTGGTTGCTTTGGTATTTAGATTTAATGTCTTTTCATAATTTTGAATGACCAAGCTGAAAAGTCGGATAAGGTAGAATATTTCAATATTTGGCGAGACTTTTGTCCAAGGAGTAGTTGTTTTACTGTGGTCGTTGAAGATAGTGTAAAAAAATAAATCGTCTCAAAATGATTGAGATTTCAGGCAGCTGTAAAAATTCAAATGTAATTTGATAAAACAGTATTCATTAAATGGCTTTGATATTTTCTATTTATTTAATTGATATTAGTAGTAAATTGTTTATTGATGATTTTAACGATGTATATTTTTATTGTAACCTCTTTTAACCTCTTAATGTTTTTTTTTGTCACCAAATTATTTGGTGACTTTTTTCTAATGCTGTATTTACAATACGAAGAGTCGTTCATACAGTCATGGCTTCCTGAGATATCAATAATTCTGAATCACTCTATATATACCTGAAAATTGAAAGGAGTTCTTGCTACCTTAAAAAAGTTTTTTATTTTCAATAATAAACAATATTTTTTTTATAAAAGATGTTACAAAAGTGTTTTATTTTTGATTTAGGCTTTTAATTTTCCTCAACTCAACTGAAATAAATCCATTTTGAAAATGAAAATAGTCGCTCAATTATTCCAATCGACTTTCAAACAAGCCGTTAAGTGTTAAAAGCCTCGATTAAAATTTAACAAAAACTCCTCCCAACACATCCAAACTAAATGTTTAATCTCTAAATCAAATTAGACATTTCGCCGTTATTAAAACCCTGATAGCGTTTTTATGTATCTCCTGAAAATATGTCATTATTAAAATCCGACACGTTCTCATAATTTATTCTCGCATTCTTCATAATAAACATTCACCATTTGGTAGTTTTTTTCTGACTGACGTATGTCATACAATAAATCTCGTTATGCTTTTATTACAAAACGCTCCAAGTATTGATATTTCATTCGAAATCCGAGTTAAAAAAAAATTTCAAATCGGATTCTGCTTGATTTGGAGGTAATGGACGTATGTAAGGGTCAGTTTCATCAATTTCAGTTTATTGCTCATCCGTTAAGTCGAGGGTTGGCTTTTTAAATCAATTATCACATTCTGGAGCTTTGTATACGAGGGAAAAACGTAAAGTGATGCGGATATAAGGTAATTTTGGACGTGCGATCACCTAATAATCAATGACGTTTATGCATTTCTCGAGGTTAATCGCTGATTTAATTATTACTGAATGGCGGATTATCTCGAATGAATTATTTATTTGTGTTGCTTTAATTAGAGTAATAAGCAATTTGTTCAGAGAGGTTTTGCAACTGAATTACGAGGTGACAGAGTTTTAAAATGAGAGGATTTTCCTTGTTGTATACGGTGTGGACCAGAATTAACACAAACATTGTTTTCCAAATCTAATAAAAAAAACAAGACATTTACAGAATTGTGAAAATTTTCTATAGAGGGTTTCAGAATGATTGATATCTTTATAAGTCATGACTGTGTAAACGGTGCATAGTTTTGTAAACTTCAATCCATTATTGAGGTTATAACAATTTATAATAACATTATAATAATAATTTCTATAATAATATAAACAATTTATGATTTAATATCAAGTAAATTCTCACAAAAAACGGTTTAAAAAAATGTACAAAACGAGGATTTAGAAAAAGACCTTAGTTTTTCACCAAAACAACAAAGTCAAAATTATTTAATGTTTGCCAACTCAAATTTAAATTTCTACAATTGCTCAAGATGTTAATTATTTTGAAACGAGCCCGCTTAAAACGGTGGCCTTACGGCCACCCTTTACGCGGGCCCGCGTTTTCGCCCTCCGGGCGAAAGGCGCAAGCGCCAGGGCGCTAATGGCGCCCGCCTTCGGTTGACACCGAAGGCGATATTGCGCTACTGGCGCCGCCTTCGCTTGATAGCGAAGGCGATATTGCGCTAACAGCGCCGCCATCGGTTGACACCGAAGGCGATATTGCGCTACTGGCGCCGCTTTCGATTAAAACCGAAAGCGATGTGTGGCGGCGCAAACGCCGCCTTAGATTGAAGTATACAAATTTTTATTTGTTTGTATAACTTGAATATCTGGTTGAATACTGGCTTTGGGCCAGATGTTCCCACCTGCTGCGCGATAGATATTTGGTGTTTGGTCAAACGTTCGCGCCTGCGGCGCGATAGATATTCAGCCTTTGCTCAAACGTTTGCGCCTGCGGCGCGATAGGTATTCATTCACCCTTAGGTCAGATATTCGCGCCTGCGGCGCGATAAATATTCGGCCTTTGTTCAAACAATCGCGCCTGCGGCGCGGTTGGTATTCGGCTTACGGGCAGATGTGCGCGCCTGCGGCGCGGGAGATTTTCGTGTTTTGGCAAGACGTTCGCGCTTGCGGCGCAATAAATGTTCAGCTTTTGGTCAGGCGATCGCGCCTGTGGCGCGATAAATACCCATCTTTCGGCCGGACATTCTCGCCTGCGGCGCGATAAAATTTAGTCTTGAGCAGGCGTTCGCGCCTGCAGCGCAATAAATATTTGGCTTTTGGCCAGACGTTCTCGGCGATACTTGGCTTTTGTCTTAACGTTAGATAGATATTCGACTTTTGATTCACCTTTAGATTGGACATTTGCGCCTTCGACGCGGTGGATATTCAGTCTTGGACAGGCGTTCACGCCTGGGGCGCAATAGATATTCGGCCTTTGGTTAAAAAATTGATCTTCTTTAGCTATTTAGCAATTGTTTGTAGTCACCTAACCTAATTTATTGTGACCCTAACTCATTTAATAAAAAAACAATAATGAAATTTACTTTAAAAACAAATTATTACATTTTCAAATAATATTTTTTTTATTTTACTATTTAAGTAATATGTACTGTAGATGAACCACTGTTGTCTAATTTTTTATTTATTAAATAACATATGATATTTGTAATCACGTTTTTAAATTATATGACGTTTATGACACTATATTGCGTGCAAAACGCCTGCGAAAGAATGTGTATCTGACCAAAATTTGTTTTACGACAGAAAGTTTAGCAAAATATATTAATATTATAAAATCATAAAAAAATTATAGATTGGTGAAAATTTACTATACATTTTTGTTTTATTATTTACAAAAAAAAATTCTTGGCGTGCGAGTGTGGGTACTTCCGAACAATAATTATTGCTTTAAATAGTATTATTTAATAACTTAGTTAATATTAGTAAAATTTTTATTATTAAATGTCCTTGAATATTTTTGTAAGTTTAAAACATTAAAAGAAATAAAAAGATTATTAACAATAGCATCAAATTTGGAAACAACAGATATGTCGACTTTTATGTTTGTGATTGAGATTATATTAAAAAAAAAAAATTATTCAATTTTATATACTTTAAATACCCTAATAAGCTCAAAATATTTTATTTCTATTGTTACACATTTATAGTGTATAAGAATTTTACTGAAACACTTAGTATGCATATATTTCTTCATTTATGAGACACTTATCCTATAAAATTATTCTAACGTGTATAAAGTAATATATCATATTAGAAACTTTATTTTATACAATTTAAAAAAAGCGTATTCTTGGTTGCCTACCTTATTTATTTTTCTTTAATTAATTTTTAATTGCGTGTTTTAATTAAAATTTTATTATTTTGCAAAAAACAATTACTTTGGCCTCTAACTGGTATTTACCTTGCTACTGATAAAAAAAATTCTAGTTAGATAATTTTTTTATTTTTCGCACATTTTTTTTTGTTGTGGTGGCAAGAAATGGATATTTTAGGTCAAATACTTACTAAATCGTCTCTATTCATTGAAATCTCCTTATCGTATTGCTAAAAATTTTTATAGAGAAAAAATTTTATAAACTTTAAATAATGTTGAAAAGAGTCCTTTCAGTCAGGAATAAATTGAATATTTAATGATTTTGTGATATTTCCTTAATTTTGCTACAAAATATCTTGTATTCAGCGTTCCATTTTTTGCTAAATGTTAGTTTTCAACAACATCAAAATGGAAGACTTTCTTTAGTTATTGGGGCTCATTCCTTCTTGAATTACTCCAAGAAAGTCGAAGGGTTTTAGAGTCTTCTTACTGTTGTAATTTTTAGATTAGGTAGTTATTACTTATTGCACTTTTTTTTGTGATAGCAACAAAGCAATTATATTAAGTCAAAAAACAAAGCGATTATATTAGGTCAAAATAAAAACTCGGTGTAGTTTTTAGTAGACACGGGTAATTGAAAACATACACACACACATCTGTTATTTAATTGTGGGAGCAACAAAGGGGCCCCATAGTTAAATTAGTTCTTAGGCCGACCCTGTTTGTTGTTATCAAAAACTCACTGTGAAGCAAAAATAACATTTTAAATCACGTTTAATTAAATTCAATTTAATTATTTCAAGTCACTTTTAATTGACTAAAATTTGAGGTTATGTTTTTATGAAATGCAAAGAATAAATTTTTATTTATTAACAAATTATAATTTCTTTCAAAATGCACGTACTGGTTTTCAGTCTTTACATTATAAAAAAGGGTCCCCTTGATCAGGAATAAACAGAATTTTGACCAATTTTCTGTCAATTTTTCTCTGTTTTTGTTAAAAAATGTTCCATATTCAGCGTTCCATTTTTGTTTTTTCTAAAAGGTCACTTTTATTTGTCATTAAAATGTAGGACTTTTTTTTATTTATGGAGGCTAATCATTTCTCCCTGAATCACCTTCTTGGAAAAAGTCGAAGGGTTTTAGAGGGTGTTTACTGTTAGAATTTTTTTTAGGTTAGGAAATTAAAGTAATGATTTTTTTGTTTTGGTGATAACCAAAAGGGATTATATTGGGTCACAACGAAAACTCAGTGTTGTTTTTAGTCGACACGGCCAATAAATAACACAGACACCTGTTTCTGTTATTTTATCGTTCTTGGGCCTCGGGGGGGCAACAAAGAGCCCCCATAGTGAAGTAAGTTCTTGGGCCGACCCTGTTTGTTGAAATTATTTTGATCTTATTATAAACAATCCTATGTGAAACAGATATAACATTTTAAATCACGTTTAATTAAATTTAAAATCACTTTTATTCGACAACAAAAATTTGAGGTTATGTTTACATCTGTCATCTGTCATATGTCACAGTCACTTAAATAAAATAGCCAATCAAATGCAAAGAATAAATTTTTAATTATTATTAATAAATTATAATATTTCTTTCAAAATGTACGTACTTGTTTTCAGTCTTTATGTAATAAAAAATAACAGGGGCCCCCTTGGGCAGATATAAATGTAATTTTGAATAAATTTTAGTGTTTTTCCTCTCATTTTGCTAAAAAATGTCCTATATTTATCGTGCCATTATGCTAAATGTTACGTTGATTTTTTTATGGTTCATGGGAGCGATTTCCTTCGTGGTTAACCCTTTTGGAGAAACTATAATTTTCTTAATGTTGTAATGTATTGTATAGCCTAAAGATTCTAAAGAGGCTTTTTTATTGTTATTATTAGAATTTAAACGTTTAAAATAGTTTTTATTTAGGCACTCACTGCACTCACTGAAAGTAAAAGTTTCGTAAAATTTTTAGGTTAGGTAATCTTTGTATGAATTTTTTTCGTTGTAGCAACAACAAAGAGGAAGATTTTGAGTTAAATACTTATTAAATCGTTCCTATTAATAAAAAATAATTGTTACGTGTAATCAAATCACTTTTAATTGATGATTAATACAATTTTTTTTTACTATTATGTCATATGTCACTTGTGAAATATCAGGCAATTTTAAATCAACCAATCAAATAAAATGAATTTAAAATGAACCAATCAAATAAAAGAATTTAAATAAATAATTGATTTTGTATCTCTTTCTTTGAAATTTTTGCTAAAAACAATGAAAAACATCAAATGTTTAAAAATAAATTTCATTAGTATATCGTTATAATTAGTAAATAAAAACCTTTCTACGCACTAAAAAAAAGATGAAATAAGAAAAAAATAAAATAAAACAAATAAAAAAGTATCGATTAAAAATTTGTATAACCGCGGAAAATGATCAATTTTTTAGAGTGAATAAGACTGTACATGAATTAGTATAATATTAACACTCTATAGACTGCTTTTTCAATATTTTTTCGATAAGCAGTTTAACCAACAAAATTTAAAAAATGTTTAAAAAAAATCGGCTGTAATTTTAAAGACTAGATATAGGTAGAGAAAAATGTTTTAAATAAATTAATAATTGGTTGTAATTTTAAAAACTATAGGTCGAGAATAGAAGATTTTTTCAAATATTTTATTTAACAGAGTTCCCAATAAAATTTAAAAAAATTCGTTAAAAATGTTAAAAAAATTCTCTGTTATTTCTAAAAATAGCAAGCATAAAAAGCACTTGATAGAGGTCAAAAATCGGCTGTAATTTAAAAAACTAGAATGCGTAGAACAAAAGCAATTAAAAATTCAGAATTTCCAAAAAATATACTTTTGAGAACATTTTTCTTATTTACTATAGCCAGTGTGACTAATACACATTAAAAAAAACATTTAAAATATTAAAACATTTTTTTTGAAAACTAGTAGGCTGTGAAAAATAATTCGTAATTGTTAATATCATTTGTCATTAGTTATTTTCGAAAATGAACCAATCTTAAATGAATATTTTTAATTTACAACGCCTACTAATTTTTCTCTGAAAAAATCAAGCAAAAAAAAACTGTTTATACTTAAAATTCTGAAATATTTCTACCTTTAATAGTATATTAGAACTCAAAGGTTATAAGCATAACTTTTCATAGTCGAAAACGCAGATTAGAACATTGAGGGCAAATATCAAAGCTTTTAAGCGTTCGAGTTTAACAAATATTTATAAATTGTTTAGAAAAGTGGAACCTGCAAGGAGTATATTATAAAAAATGTAAGCAGTAGACGTCATTTTATTAGTGTGAACTGCAAGAAATTGCTGAAAGTAAGAACAGTAGAAAACAAATATTTATAAATTGCCTAGAAAAGTGGAAGTTGCAGGAAGCATTTTATAAAAATTGTAAGCAGCAGACGTCATTTTATTAGTGTAAACTGCAAGCAACAGAAAGCAGAAGCAATTGAAAACAAATACTATTTTTATTTTATTTTTAATTGTCTAAGAGAGTAGAAACTGCAGGAAATCTAAGTAAATTAGACCATAATTATGAAAACTCATGACGGCAATAACAATAAAACATTTAAAAATTTTACAAAAATGTAATTTTTTTTAAAAAAATTGTACTTGTACCAGTGTTGCCAACATAATATGAAAAAATAATATAAAAAATAATGATTTAAAATTTTGTGAACATTTGTGTCAAATTTTTAGGACTTCAAGGGTTACCAACATAATCTTTATAAAAAATTGTTTTTTTAGTGTTGAGTTCATCTCATATATAGAAATGGATGGTAGAAAATTATTTGGCGTTTTCGACAAATAATTAAATTTTAATTTTTTTAACAACGTTTTGAACATTTTGTATTCTTCCTCAGTCCATCAATTGTAATAAAGATGTTGCTCTGAATGAAGAAGTCTTTTGCAAAATGTTTGCATATCCAGAGCAACACTTTTATTACAACTGACAGCCTGAGGAAGAATACAATTATATTCGAAACGTTGCCAAAAAATTAAGTCTTTTTAAATCTTTTGTCTGCCAAATAATTTTCCAGCATTCAAAATTGGTGTTTTTTTAATGATTAGAAAATTAAATCTTTAAAAAAATATTTTATTTTACTTTAGTAATAATAATAAGCATCAGTGTGACCAACAACAGTAACAAAAATATGTCAAACTAATAGACGTAGAAAAACTCATATTTAGAATCCTCTTATCAGCATATTCTTTTTCTAAATGTTCACTGCCACCAGCGTTACCAACATAATTTTTTAAAAGTAACATTATGATGTTAAAAATTGAGTGTTACTTTTTTCAAAAACATGTTTTCCAAATTTTTGAGTAATTATTTTTAAAAAATAATTCTGATTTTAAATAAAAAAAAAACTGTTAAATATATCAAAAATTGACTATTATTTTGAAAACTAGTAGGCGTAGAAAAAAGCAATTAGAAACCAAAAATTAAAAAAAAATATTCAATTAAAAACATTCTTTCAAATTTCGATAAGAAATGTGGCCAATAGGATTTATAAAAAATGTACAAAAAACAGAAATTGTTTATTGTTCTAAAACTAAGAGACATGTTAAAAAAAAACTTTTACACTTAAAATTTTCAGAAATACAAAAACATTTTTTTTTAAATTTTTATTACTAGTTAGGGTGCTCAAAAAAAATTAAAACAAGCGAGCACATGATGACCAAATCGAGAAAAGTTTCAGAATCTTAAAAAAAATCGAATTTACCTTTGAGTACATTTTTTTGTTGTTTAAGGTTTCCAAGGACAACAAAATAATTTTTCAAAAATAATGGAAACTTGTTTACGTAAAAAACGAAAAAATTTAAGATCTTTAGAATATTCTATCTTTGAAAACATATTGTTAAATTTTGTGTAGTAATTAGTGTAACCAATATAACGTAAAAAAATATAAAGAGAGTATTAAACTGTAATTACAAAAACTAAAAGATTAAAAAACAATAACAAAAGATTTGGAAAAAATGTAAATTGAAAAAAAAAATAAATATTTATGATCACCAGTTGTACCAAAATAAATTTTCAAAAATATGTTAATTATTATTAATATGTCAAAAATTAGCGATTATTTCGAAAAATGGGTGATTGAAAGCCTAAGGATTTTATTTTCCAAATTTTTAAAGTAGTTGCTTGTGACCAACAGAATTTTAAAGAATTATAAAAAAGAATCAGAAATTGAATTTCTGAATTGTAAGCAAAACTGACTCATTTTTTAAACAAAAAATGTTATTTTTGAGTCTGCCTTAACATTACTTTGAATAGTGTCAACACATTAATCTAAATTAGAAGTAAAATTGTTATTTTTTTGATGAAGGAAAAAAATTTGTAAAAAATAATTTGATTTTTATCTTATTTATGTCTACCTGATAAATGCTTTTTGCTAAAAATACCTATCCTTCACCTTGCACTTGAACAAATATCACTTATCTAATCTTTATTGTGTCAATATTAGTATATAAAAATAGTAGTATGCAACCCCACGTCACGTGCGCTTGATTGGTTGCCCCCAGTTTTTTCCTTCCATTTCTGTTGAATTCCTTCAAAATAGACTTTTAAGGCTTCGAAAACAAAGAAAATAAACGATATCGATTTAAAATTAGTCCATTGTTCATTGGCCATAAAAATAACAATGGCCGAGAAGCTTTTCTTCGATTGTGACCTTTTCTGATCAAATGACAGAATCGTTAATTAGCTGAACGAAAATTTTTCGACCGAAAGTGCGATTGCATGTAACGTGTGAATAATTAAAAATTATCAAATTTTGTAAAAAACCTTCCCTTTCCATCGAACACTTTAATTGCAATATAATGTATAAAATAAATTGCACCAATCACGTTTCAGTATTTTTGTAAATTTCTTGCGATGTTTCATTCGATTTTGTTGGTGGCAGCGCGAAAAATTTTTGATGAATTTGCATGGTTGCCAAGGCGACCACCAATAGGGATGGGGGCTGTCGAGGGGGGATTTTGATAACACATAGATTTATATGCATGAATTTTACAACTATATATTTAATACCGGAAAGATCAATAGTGTGTTATTATATTTGAAAAAAAAAATCAAAAAATTTCAAAAAAAAGTGTGACACTCCCTCTCCCCGCATAACACGCATAAAAAATCACGCAAAAAAAGGACAATACCCAGCGTTGATTAGTGCGAGAAAGAGACACGAAATGATCATGTCCTACCTTCATCCAAATCGTATAATTGTATGTCGATGTTGATTAGTTTTATCTCGTTCTGTTTGTGTTTCTGTTGCACTCTCAGTACGCCAGAAATGCATTTTGAACCATGCGTGATCCTGAACTGACGAATTTATATTGATTTGTATTAGATAGAATTTAGTTTTGTCCAATGTAAAGCCGGTGCGATTTATTTTTTTGTTAGGGGAAGTGAAAAAAAGACAGATATATGCAACCATAAATACGCAACGATCGCTACGATAACATAAAACTAGGCGGCAGGGTTAGGGGAAAAATGCGTGAGGGGACGCGAGATTCGGAATTTTGCGAGGGTTTTTTATGTTGGGTGAGGACGGAATGCGATTGTCTGTGGCTGGAAAATGCACGATACGCATTGATTTTATTAGATACAAAAAAAAATTGTTTACTGAAAAAAACAGAAATTTCTGATTAGTTCATCAAAAAATATAAAACCATGATTTACAAAAAAAAATTACAATGTTTTAGCTATATTTGACCAAACATGACCTAACTTAATTCATAATGCCGTGTTGTCACCGTTTTTTTTTTAAAGAAGATGATAAAAAGTTTTCAAAAAAAGTTTACGAACTATTTCTTTCAGAAACTAATAGTCGTTGAAAAAAGCGAAAATAAATCAAAAATCTTAAAAACTTTTATCGTGAAGTAAAATTTTAAATATTAACCAGTGTTAACAACAAAAATTTAAAAGACTAAATTATCAAAAATTACTTTTATTTCAAAAAACAGTAGACGTAAAATGGTATTTATAAAAATTGTAAATCTTCAAAAAATTCTACTTTTAAAACAATTTTCTTCACATTTTTATAGTAACATTAGTAACCAGTGTAGTCAACAAAAATTTAAAAAAAATTATAGAAAATGTACAAAATTGGCTACATAATGTAGCCTACATTAAAAAATTCTTTAAAATTATATTTTTTTAAGAGTAAGTTTGTATGAATTATCAAAAATCAGCCTTTATTTTTCAAAAACCAGTAAGCGTAAAATCTTTAGAAAATTCTGCTTCTGCAATCATTTTTTTCGTATTTTTATAGTAACCAGTGTTATCAACAGAGATTTTTCAAAAAAAGTTATAGAAAATGTAAAAAATTGGCTGTTATTTTCCAAAAATTACAGTAGCCGTAGAAAAAAAACCGGTAATACATTAATAAATAATTCTATTTTAGATTACATTTTTGTAAAATTTTAAATATTAGTCAGTGTTGCCAATAGAATTTTTAAAGACTAATAAATTTATAAAAAGTGTAAAAAATCGGCTTTTATTTCAAAAACTAATAGGCGTAGAAAAAAATCGATTAGAAATTCAAAATTTTCAAAAAAATTTACTTTTGAAATTATTTTTTTTGTATTTTTAGAACAACCATTACTGCTAACAAAAAAATTTCAAAAATAAAGTAATAGAAAATGTAAAAAATGGCCGTTTTTTTCTAAAAACAGTAGCTGTAAAACAAATTTCTATTTTGAAATCATTTTTTTTTCACATTTTTCTGGTATTCAGTGTTGCCAGCATAATAAAAAAAACAAGTGTATAGCAAAAAATATTAAAAACAACTATTCAAAAACAAGTAGTCGTAAAAAGCAATCAGAGATTCAAACAAGTTTTCTTCAACAAACAAACAAACTTTCAAAAAAAAAGTTTATAAAAAAATTGGCTGTTTTTTGCAAAAGCTGGTAGTTACAGAAAAAATTTTTACACAATTTTTATATTAACCAGTGTTGCCAACATAATTTATAGAGTTTTAATATAAAAAAAAATGGTTTTTGTTACAAAAAGTGACTGTGTTGACAGTTAAAATTTATTTTATTTGGGATATTTAAAATTTTACAAATATTTCTAGTTTAAACAACATTTTTTTAAAAAAAAATTTAGTTACCAGTGTTGCCAACATTGTCAATACATATAAAAAATGAAAAAAATGGCTCCTATTTTTTAAAAACTAGTTAGCATTTACAGATCAAAATCTTTAATAAAATTTGCATTCGAAAACATTTTATGCAAATCTGTACATCAAGCAATGTTACCAATATCTTTTTTAAAAAAATAAATAAATAAATGTAATTATCAAGAATTAAAAAGTGTTATTTAATAAGAAGTAGGCTTAGAAATAATTTACAAAAGCTACTGTTTTAAATAATACTCTTGTCATTTTTTTAAGTTATCAGTGCTGCCATAGAATTAAAAAGTGTCAAAGTAAAAACGTCGTCAAACATTTGTTCTTATTTTGAAAAATAATAGACGTAAAAAGGAATGATGAAATATTCAGAATATCAGAAAATATATATTACAAATTGCTTATTATATTAAAAACTAGTTTTTTATGTTTTACTTAATTAGGGATTTTTTTTCAAAATTTTTACTGTAATCAATTAGTGTTCTCAACGGCATAAGTACTTAAAAATATTAAATTTTTGAAATTTAGTAAGCCTAGAAAGAACAGAATAGACATTCAGAAAGTTTCAAGAAATTCTTGTTTAGATAATACTTCTTCTAATTTTTATAAAAACCAGTATTGCCAACAAGAATTTAAAAAAAAAACAATGACAAATGTGTTCCAAACACACAGTGTAGCATTTGGTTGTGACAAATATAGTGCATTTAGCATCCTGACAGTTAAAAAAACCTACATTTGTATAAATATATACATATACAGGATGAACCAAAAAAGTACTTTTTTTTCTCTAAAAACCCCGGTTTTCCAACTCAACACTCGCCAATCGGGCGACAACAAATGCATTGATTAGTTTGGTGCAACTCTGTTATTTATATAATATTGTAATTAACCCAAAATGGCGTCACATTTTTTCCTCCAGGTCCGTAATGATGCAAAATGGCGTCCAGCAAGCGTAGTTTTTCCGCTCGCATTTGAATTTTTCATCGGTTGTGAAAATCGAAATAATGCATGTGTGCATCGATGTTTCGAACGTGTCCAAATGCGAAATCCACCCTCGGCAGGATATGCGGATATAGCGTCAAATGTCTACCCCACCCGCCCTCACCGACAATTCGAGAGAGATTTTCTGTCTCTCACACATAGGCAGGGCCACACACATCACTATATACTACCTATATGCAATCTATATACCACCATCTATGTATTTCTAGTACACATTTTCAACCCTGGAAAATTTCAGTGCATAGCCAACTGCGTTAAATACCCTTACACAAACCCTTAACCCAATCTATACCTACAGTTTTAAAAACAAGTTCAACCAAAAAAAAAATCAGAAAAACCGTAAGTCCTACTTTGAAATATTAATTATTGACTAATTTTTTTTGTTTTTCAGAAATTAAACAATTCGAAACGTAGTACAAAAATTAAATTTCGTGATAAATTCTTGGCTAATGTTCCTATAATATTTAGAGTAACGCACCGAACGCAGGAAGCTATAACAATAAGAGGATCAATTTTTAATTCGTTTTAAGGGCACGAATCTTTTTCGAACTAAAGTTAAATATTGAAAAGAGCATCGGGCAACTAACAACAAACGCATTTTCAATAATTTAACTTAAGAACTTTTTCCGTTAATATTTGTGTGTTAATTTAAAGGGCAAGCTCAAATTTCATTTAATAACAATAAACCGGGCAATATCGGGCTAAGTTTTAGTGAATTCATCATCTCAATCGATAATACAGACGTGTAATAATTAATTTCGGTTTAAACAACTTTCAATTCTTCTTAAAAAAAGCATTTTTCGATGATAATAAACCAAAACTGTGATTTCGTCAATATATTAATTTTAAAAACAAAGATAACTATATATTAAAACAATTAAAAAAAAACAAAACCCCTAAGTTCAGCGAGTTTAGGTGTTGAAATAATTTATTTTGTCGGAACTAAAAGTATTTTTCCAAAAATTCGACTATAGTGCCTTATTGTCGGCCTTAAAAAAACCTTCCTACTAGAAAAATTTGTATATTATTAATAAAAAAATCACTATAAAAAAACAAAAAAATATTAAACTTGTGGCTTACTTTGGTAAAGTACAAAATTATTGTTAAAAATTAAAAATCCTAATCGTGACTTAACACCAGGACTGCGACAACCACCGGTAAGTTAAATGTTTGATGTTTTGGCAATATGGCGGCGACGCCATCCCTCAATCCTGTTTTTACCCGCTTGCCACTCCCTGAGTTTTTTATCTTGTTTTGAACACCCTGTATATAAGTGTCAATAACCGAACGCTAAGACGGTATTGTTGTCGGCTCAGACGTTGATTTGCAAGTCTTTGGTGTATTTTTGGGTCGAAAATTGGGAGAGGGGGAGGGCGATTTTTTGTTAAGGAACGCGGGGAAATTTAGGAAAATTTCAGGTGGGATGAGGGGGGCAGAGAGCAGGTATAAAAAATGAGAGGCGTACCAGAAATTGTAATTACATTCTTCAAATTGCAGTGTCTTGGTTGTTTTATAGCTTGATATTGAGAAGGCTGGGTTGGCTAAGGGGGGCAAGAGGGGGGCCTATAATTAAAAAAAGTAAGCGGTTTTATCGGGATTTTTTAAATTAAAAAAAAAAGTTTGAGAACTTCAGGAACATCTTTTTTCAATTTTTTATTGTATAAAGTAATACAAATAGAACTTTAAAAAAATAATTATTTGTAAATATGTTACAGACATTTCGTAGAATACCTAGGCACTCTGCAGAATGCCCAAATAAGCAGTTGATCTGCTAAATTAATCAGTTCACAGATTGGTTGCTAATTTTTATCGTCTTATTTCGGCAATCTGTAAACTGTCACAACGGAGTATTACGTAATTTTCGAAGAGAAAGGCAGTCAATAGCGTCAACGAGAGTTTAATTGCAAAATGAAGTATGTTTTTGTAAAAATAAAGAGCAAAAGCACTAAGCATCTATCAAACTTATACAAAACGTACTCACCTTTAAAGCCAATCTCGGGCTAACGATATTGACCGCCTGTTTTCAGATTTCTGCGAACTGAAAAGATGCAATTCTTTCTTTGACTAGTTAAAGTAACTTGCGTTTTGTCACAGATAGTTACAGACTACCATTCGTGAATTTTTATCTCTTAATTTTGATGATTATGTAAATTATGAAAAAAAAGACAATCAGTAGCGTTAACCTGAGTTTCGCTTTAATGTAGAGTATGTTTTTATAAAGGTGAAAAATTCTAAGCGCTCATCGTATTTCCCAAAACTTTTTTGAGATCAAACTTGGACTGACGCTACTAACCGCCTTTTTGCAAATTGGCATAGTAGTAGGCGTAAAGAATCTTCAAAAAATTTTGTCTACGAGAAGAATAAAAGCCTGAAACTTATGATGCTTTAAAATTGAAGCTTTTAAAATTGTATTAACCAAACAGCATCTAGTATTTTTGAGAAGGCTATATTGTGGCTTGCTAAGATCTGTAAGATGCAAAATAGATATTTGCTTAATTCCAAATCCTACTCTACAGTGATCGCCATTCTATGACATGACGATCAACCAATAAAGTTTAAAATACAACTATAAACTACCAAAACAGCTGCTTTCAGAGTAATTAGTGTTACCAACAATATAAAAAAAAAAAAACAATTAAGATAGCTATTTTAAAAAGCAGAAGATTAAAATGCGATTTTAGAACTTTTTAGAAAATTTAATTTCAAATTCTTTTTTATTTTTTAGTTTATTTTTGTTCTAAGAAGTGTTGCCAACTGAAAAAATCCGGAAATTAATTTATTATTACCAAAACCAAAAAATGCAGAAAAAAACAATCAAAAAATTTTGAATTTTTTTTTTTAAGTATTATAAAAAAATGTTGCGGACATTTTTGTTTAAATTGAAAACTAGTGCTGTCGAAAAAATAATTAGAAGTTTGGAATCTTCAAAAAAATAAATTTGTATTAAATAACAATAACTTTTTAAATTTTTTTTTTTCAGTTTTTTATAGTAATCAGTGATGCCAACAGAAATTAAAAAGCTAATTATTCAAAATTATTTTTTTGTGTGTTGTCAGGCACTCTACAGTTATTTTTAATAAACACTCAGTATATTGTAAACAACTAAAAAAAATCTATTTATTTCAAAATTTAGTGGGTGATATTAAAAATTCTGAATTGTACTTCTCAATTTTTTTAGGAACCAAAATTACCAACATATTTATTTGTTATAAATAAAAATAAGCACACTGTATATTATAGAAAATTTAAAATATATACAATTGTTTCAAAAATTTGAGCACGTAGAAAAAAGCAAATGGAAATTTTACTTTTTTTTATTTGTTTAGTAACCAGAGTTGAGTTAATATATTTTTTTAAATAAAAAAATACAATTTCACAACGTTATAGAGTTATTTTTATTGAACACACGGTATTTTCTAGAGAATATAAAATACCTACAGTTGTTTTAAAAATTTGTAGAAAGATAGAAAAAAACAATAAAATATTTAAAATTTTCAAAAAATTAACTTAGTTTTTTTTATTTTCGAAGATACATAAAGCGAAGTTGTTCCGCAAGAATTACCAACTTTTTTTATAAAAAATACAATTCTAATACACTCTAGTTATTTTTCATGGACGCACAATATATTACAAAAAAAATACAATTTTTTAATCAACAAATTTTTTTGAAAAAAAATATAATAAATATAAAAATGAATCTATTTTTTCGAAGCGTAAAAAATTTTTTTCTTTAAAAACATTTTTTTAACTTTATAAATCAGCAAGTGTTGCCAACTGAATAAAAAAACCAATACCTAAACCGGATGTAAACTAAATAACCAAACCGGATGTAAACTAAACAAGGCTCAACTCTGTTTTTTCTGTGTTTTTTAAATTAAAACATTATTTAACAAAAAAAAAATTAAAATTCACAGTGTTCTAAATAAAAAAAAACAGAAAAAAATGGTTTCACAAAATGTCTGATAATGTAGTGTAGTGTCATAAATGCAGTAAGCCTAGTTATTTTGAAAATAAAATAAAAAACAATGTCAAAAAAAAATTTTGCTTTAAAAAAATACTAAAAAAAAGTTAAAAATTATTTCAATTATCAATTATTTGAAAAACTAGTAAGCGTAAAAAAACAATGAGTCAATGAGGGATTATTTGCATTAAATTTTTTTCTATATTTTTATAGTACCCAATCTTGCCAACAAATTTTTTTCTGTCTAAAATTTACAAAATGCATTTCTATTTCTCCCAATCTTTTGTGTCCGATAATAATCACCATTTTCCCTTCTCTTTCATTCCCATATCAGCCACTTAATTATCTCATCTCATCCTCTCGCATTAATTACGTCTCCGAGTGTACCCCTCTAAAAAAATCCATCCTCCCATCACTCACAATATGTGAACGAACTCCGTTTTAAAATTTATAAATACCGCCAATATAAAGATAGATCCTTATATTTTGCAGTGTAAACTAAACTAAAAAGTGTATAAAAGAAACGAAAGAGTGTACCAGCTAGAAAATAAAACAAGTATAAAATGCATTGACCTACCCTACACAGATTCAGTTAAGTATGGGAGGCTGTGTGCCTGTGTGCATGTATACATATAAGTCAGCGGCGTCTCAATATACAAATTTTCAAAACAATTTTTTTTCTTAAAATTTATCAGGCCTTTACTACATCCCTTGATTCCAACCCTGTTTGCATTAAACTTAATAAAAAATAAATATTGTTAAAATTTTGGTAGATTTTGGGGAAAAAATCTGAATTAGGAGCACTATTTGGCCAGTTATTGTTGTGTTAGTAGGGGAGAGAGTCGTAAAGTGAGTCTTAGGGTCGTGTCATCAATTTTGGGGTAGTTTCAGATTTGTGTTGTGGTACGGCGCCACTGGTGGTGCAGTGCGTGGGACAGAGACAGACGCATATCTTTAGTTCGTTGACCCGCCGTTTCTTTCTACAGTACTTTATTTGCATGTCTTTTTTTCTCTCTTATTGCGTTCTTTTACAGCCTACTTTAACAGAAATAACTCAGCTTAGGCTAGGTTATGGTTGTGGTAAAAAATCGCGACGACTTTTAATTATAGAAGGAGAGGAAAAATTTTTTTTTACAAATGAGCAATAAAGTGACTATTAATCTAAGTCTAACGCGGAACAACAAAATAGAAGAGAACGAAACATACGGTATTTGAACTCAAGACCTTTAAACTCCGAGTGTCAAACTACTTTTGCTTAAAAACAGGTAGAGAAAAAAATTCGACACGGATGGTAGAACAAAGAATTTTTAACGTATGACGATCGAGAGGAATTATCTCAAATGTAATTTCTATTTTATGATTTATAAGTTGAGAGAACTACCGTTACTAGTTATTTATTATTGAAAATTATTGTTCATTATCGGGGGCAAAAAAATATTAAAGAAATTGTTTGCCTTTGATTGAAACCTTGTGGTTGGAAATTTGTGGAGTTTTCCATTTTTTTCTTACTCTTGTTTTTCTCATAAACGAGTTTACTTTATAACGATATAAATATGTCGACTCAGATATCGAGTATTATTTGCTTAAAATTTATTTTGTTTATTTACCACTGTTTAGCTAACCTATTTTTGGCGCGCATTTAACAAAATTTTAGGTGACACTACAAATAGACCACAAAAAAAATTCAAAACTGTAAACGAGAGATTATTAACGACTTTTTTAGACGCATACCTATTTGTAGAAAGAAGTAAATAAATTTCCGGCATTAATTAAGTTGTAACTATTTCCCACGATCCTAGAAATGGGACAGAAATATTTTATTTCAACTAAACAAGCAAAAAAATTAAACACAAATAAATAATGCAGATTATTTAACACCTAATAAGTCAAATTTATAAACAAATCAAAAAATTCGTTGATAAACAGTGAGAAGATTAGAGCTGTCTCAAAAAAATATTTACTAATACTGCAAAGGTTGTTTTCCAAAACTTAGAACTTAGACAAAGAATTTTATTTCTCACTCAGGCCGTTTCTACATCTCAAATTTATTAAAATTGTTGTGGAATATGTTTAAAAATATTTTTAGTTTGATTAATTTATTTTTTTTCATAATTAAAAAAGACTTCTAAAAAATAAAGACAACTAAAATTAGTATTTTAAACACATACACACCCCTATCAGAAGTAAATACAAAAAAAAGAAAGTTTCTATAATAAAAACAGAAAAAAAAACTTTCCAAAAATGAAAGAAAGATTGGTACAGAAAAAATAGGCAACTGTTCTTACTACAAATGCGCAGCTATTTTTTAAAATTTGGCAACAAGATCTCTAGATGCAGAAGAAATAAATACCTCACTTTTTTCCAGATGTACATCCCCATCTCTGTGAAAAATTTGGTACAGTTAAGAAATAGTATATTAAGTATGGAGAACGGTAAGGAATGCTTACCGTTCGAAGACAATTGTTTGGAGGAGGAGCGAAGCGACGACTCCAATTATTGTCTGAGAACGGTAATCCTTAACGTTCGAGATGCTTATAACGTTTTTTGCGCGATTGGAGTTTCTAGAATAATAATAATAATAATTTATATCAATACATTTGTGATAATCGGGAAGATTGAAACTGAAAACTTTGGGTAGCTGTTCCATGGTTGCTATGGTTTTGTTCCCAACAAGTAAAATGGTCTTTTTGATACAATCATTTCTACATAGTTCTGTTTTGTGGTTCCGTTTTTGAAGCAAATATGAGCGATAGTGAAGATCTACCGGATGATTTAGCAAGAAAGATGTTCGGCAATAATTCCAGAAAAATCTAAAGCCCGATATGAACAGACATACAAGTTGTTTAAGGAATGGCGTGAAGCAAAGAAGATTTCTGTAAATGAAAAGAGCTTGTTAGCGTATTTTGTGGTGAGAAGTGGACACTTGAAGGTCCCAGGCAGTTTATGGGTGGAGTATTCTATGCTGAAGAGTACAATTTTTCACCATGATGCTATCGATATTTCTAAGTTTGCTAGATTAATTGCTTATCTTAAGAGAAAAATATTGGATATCGGCCTAAGAAGGCTAAAATTTTTACCAAAGAAGACATGGAAAAATTCTTGAATGAAGCACCAGACGAACAATTTTTAATTCAAAAGGTATGTTGTAGATGATGAGGTGGTACATCTGAGTTCTAAGGAAACAATATATTTGCAGGTAGCAATGATATTGGGAGTATCGGGCGCTTGTAGACGAGAGGAATTGTACAATATTAAAATGAGTGACATAGAAGAACATGAAGAAATGTTTATAGTAAATATTCCAAATACAAAAACGAATATTCAGCGAACGTTCACAGTTATTAATAAAGAAAATAAAGCAGTTCATTATTTAGAAATACTTCGAAAATATATAAGAATTCGACCAAGCAACCCAACGTCAGATCATTTATTTCTGAACTATCGAAATGGCAAATGCACTAGGCAAGTCACAGGAAAAGGCACAATTAGAGCCTGGCCATCAAAATTTGCAAAGTATTTTTTGTTACACGTAGCAACCAGTGACAGCAACCTACCGTCGTGGACACAAGCACAGTAACTGATATAAACAACCAATCGCGCAAAAAAATTGTAAAAACTTCTTTAGAAGAGAATCTAGAAGTACCTATTTAAAAATCTTTAACAGACTTAAAGCATATTAGAAAAATCTAAAATATTTAAGAAATGTAGATTACAAAATCAATGAAAGTCTAAAAAACTGAAATAGTGTATAAAATCTCAAATCTAGAAAGTCTTTAAAAATATGATAAAAAGTTTGAAACATCTGAAAAAATCTAGGGCACCTCCAGGAAAACTTCAAATCACAATTATTTAGAAAGTTTTAAAAACCACAGTAGGAAGTTTAAATCATCCAAAAAACTTGAACTTAATTATCAAACTCAGTTAATATAAAAAAATATTTCTTTATAAAGCAGATGTAAAACACATTTTTCTTGACGAAGTCGATCTACAGAAATTAGTTGACACATTTAATCTAAAGTTTTTGAAAAATATAGAGAAGCTTCTATCGGTTCAGTTAAACCTAATTATTACTTTTTTGTTTGAATTCAGCTTGGTTTTTTTTATTTATCTGCGACTTCTTAAACTTTGTTTCTATCTTTTACTTCTTATATTACTTTATATGTTTTATTCTTTTTACAGAAATGAATTGATGCCTTTGATCAAAAATTTTTAGAAAATCTAGAGAAATTCCTAGTTCAAAAGATCAGTTAAATCTAGATTCTTAAGTGTCTTGATGTAAAAAGTCTTTTTTATTATTTTTGTTTTTTGCTTTTTTTCATTCGGGTTTAGTTTAGTCTTTTCTTTTATATTAATTTTGCGACTTTTTGATCTTTTTTTCTGTTTCCAGTACTTTACTTACATTTCTTCAACCGTTTTATCTTTTTACAGAAATTAATTAATACGTTTAATCTACTTTCTAGAAAATCTAGAAAAGCTGAAAAATAAGATCTTAACAATCTTGATTTGAAAAGCCTTCTGCAATTATTTTTATAATTTTTTTCGTTTGGGTCCAGCTTAGTTTTTCATTTTGATTAATCTGCACATTTTATTTTTTTTTCTTTTCTGTTTTTGCTTCTTACATTACTTTAACTATTTTATCTTTTTTACAGAAACTAATAGACACGTCTGATCTAGAGTTCTTAGTTAGAAAATCTAGAAAAGCTACCGAAGCATTAGTTAAATCTAAGATCTTAAAAGTCGTGATGTAAAGAGCGTTTTGCAATTATTTTTATTTTTTAGCTTTTTTTTTTGTTTGGGTTTAGTTTAGTTCTTTCTTTTTTAGTAATTGTACGACTTTTTAGACATTTTTTTATTTCTTTACTATGTTATCCTTCTTACAGAAATTAGTTGACACGTTTAATTCAGTTTCTAGAAAATTTAGAAAAATTGCTAAAAGATTAGAATCTTGTTATTTGAATTATTTAATTAAATTTTAATTATTTGAAAAAAAATTGGGTTAAAAGGTTAATTTTTGGTTAAGATAATATCGGGTATTATGACACGTGCACATTTTAATACCATCCTATGAGAACATCCAATCACAGGTCAGAAGACGCTACTGGTACTAATTGAATTTGAAATTAGTCAAAAAAATGCCCAATTTTTTAATTTCTTTATTTGTATAAGGTGCTGCTTTTTTGCGCAAATAAAATAAATACTTTTCATATTTAATATTTGAACATTTTGTGATGTTACTGTTTAATAAACATATCTAAAAATATTTAATAACCCTCTCTTTATCTTCAAAAAGCACACGAATTTGGTACCACATCTGATCAGATCAAAACTGCATATTACCTGTTTTGATTTTGGAAATATTTGCTTTTATTTATTATGTAACTAAAGCTCTAAAATTCTCTAAAATTACAAAAAATAGTTACAATCAAAGTTTTTTTTCTTTTGATAAAAAAACATTTCTTTATTTTCGTTTTTATTATCAATTCTCAAGCTTTTAGCCGTTGCAAAATCAATTTTTAAATAGGTCAAGTTGATAAGTCTTGCCGTGTGTCGTTAAAACAACGTATTTTTCGATTGCATCAAACTTTACGAGATTTTTCAACAGTTTTACCAACAAAACAAATCAATTACCATTCACTTTAATCATTTCGAGCACCTTTTTACGTCACGTTACGCCACTGGAAACAAATTATAATCGTAATAATTATACGAAATTATTAATAATTTATTCGACAAATGTCAGAAAATAAAATTCAAGACGCGAGACTGTGACGTTTATTACAATCAGTTCACGTTCTAAAACCGTCTCAGTTTTCAATACATTGTCATCCTGAGTTACCTGATATACTCGGTGTCCTCTAAAAAAATCCGTGATTTTGTCGATTAAACTCGCAATTAAATCTTTTAATTACTCCCAGTGTGTCGCAGTTTTTTCCTTCTTTCTCTCTCTCTTGTGCATTTTTATCTCGCTTCGCAACCGAAATGGCGTTTTTTCGGCGCCTTATCATCGAAAAATATCGTTATCTACCCAGCCTTGATCTTTCGTGTTGTCTTTCTCTAACTGATTGGACTGACAGTATCCGACGCCATTTTTTCAAACTCTGTCTGTCTTTGTCACGGTAGACTTTGGTGTCCTAGGTCAGACATGATAAACATTTGGATGTTTGGTGGTTTTAGGCATTGTGATTGGTTGAAGTGGCACGTGATTTACGCGCAAATATTGTTTGAGGGATTTTTTTCTTGAATAGGAAAGACGGTTATCCTAATCTTATTTTTGCAGTGTAACGGTAATTAAGTGACAAAATATTTGAATTATTTACCGGTTTAGACGCAAATAAAAATGATATGGTTTGACCTTTTTTGATAACATCAAATCCTGGAAAAAACACAGATTTTTATTAAAGTCAATCTGAGGTTCAATGTTTATAACTTACTTTTCCTTCTACGTTTCACAAATTTATTCATAATTATAATTTAATTAAATTATATCGTAAAAAACGTATTGGTTATAACGAGTGTGCAAAAATATATGAAATCAACTTGTCTTAGGTCCGGTTTCTGAAAGAAAATTTAAACGGTCAGTTAGCTGACGGGAGTTTAAACTAACGGAGAGTTAAAACAGTGTCGAGTTTCTCGAAACATACGTCAATTAATTTAACTCTCAGTTAGCTAACTCTCCGTTAAAACGTGGTTGTTGTTTTATCTAACAGTTTGCTAAAATACTATAAGATGGCGCCACCTCCGTTGTGTCAAAATTTGTATTTATCGTAGTGACAGGACTTAAAATGTTTCAAAAAAGGGATAAAATAGAACGTGAAACACATTTTGTGTTAACCACAAAATATAAATCTATCATTAGTATCATTGAGAACAAAAAACCGATGCCGCTACGTTGGCTCAAAAAAATTTATCGAATAGGAAATTCGGGATCTGAGTATTTTTTAAATAAATTCGCTCGTTCTCTAAACACCCGAATAACCCTTTGTCAGTGTTGAGCAATAATCAGTTAATTTTTTACTTTACAGATTAATTGATTAAAATATTAATTGCAATTAAATTTTTAATTGTTGTTTATTATTAAATTAATTGTTTATTGTAACAATTGATATTTGAGGCTCGCTTTTAGGGCTTCGTCTCCTTCAGCATGAGGGCCCCGATTTAGACTTTTGCCCTCTTGAACGTAGGGGCCCTCTTTTAAATCTTTGCCTTCTTGTTCATTTGGTACAAGTGATTGCTCATTATTACCGATTGCAATTTGGGCTTATTTTAAGTGAGGGACGCAGCTACGACCGTGCGATGCCGCGATGAGCTATTGCGAAAGAGCCGAAGCCCTAAATGGGGCCTCTATAGTCAAAAAACCAAGGCTCTAAAATGTGACTCCAATTCACGAGGGTGAAGCCCTAAAGCGCCCCCCCCCCATTAACAAAAAGATAAAGCTCCAAAAGATAGCCTTCATAGCCAAGAAAGCACGGAAAATACAAAGACATAACCACAACATAACCACACTTCTCAGATTTTAATGTTGACAGTTTAATTTAACTCGCCCAAGTGGCGCGTTAGTTTAACTGTGCAAATTTGCAGAGTTAAATTTAAACCGAGTTTTCAGAAACCCATTTCTTGCTTTAAACCACGGTTAAACTAACGGGCCAGTTAAATTCGTTTCCAGAAACCGGACCTTAAGGAAATTATTTAAGTTAAAGTACAACTTGGCTGCTTGTAACAACTTACAGTAAATTAAAAGAAATTAATTATTATTTATTTATTAATATTTATAGTACTTAACCAGTACTACCACCATAATTTAAAAAAAATGTTATTTAGAAAATATCAAAAATCGGTAAAAAAAGAAGGATTAAAGATTTAAAATTTGCAAAAATAAGTTTTACCTAAAAAAATTTTTTTTTAAATTATTACAGTTTCCAGAATTGCCAACCAAAAAGGCTTGCTTTGTCAAAAATTAAAACTTTTATTTTGAAACCAATAAGGATATAAAAAAATTAATTAAAAATTTAAAAACTTTAGAAAATTTTATGTTCAAAAACATTTTTACAAATTTTAGAGGTATCGGCATTGCCAACAGAATAAAATTATAATAATTGCATTAAAACAAGTAAGCAATTAATTAATTGAAATATTCGTTTTGTGATTGGTTAATTTTCGAAATCAAAATTTTAAATATTAGCTTGTAAAACGTTAATTTATGAAATCAATGTTAAAATAATTTCAAATTTAAAATTTACGTTTGTGATTGGTTAATTTTCGAAATCAACCAGTCACAAATTTCCAAGGCTTACTGATTTGTTTTTATTGACAAAAAAAGATTTTAGTAGACTTAGAAAAAACACAGTTGGATATTGAAAATCATCATAAATTTCTTCTATAAAAAGCGTTTTTTCTAATTTTTTGTAGGATTCAGTATTGCCAATAAAATTTTAAAAAACTTATTACGTTAATATTTTTTTAAAAACTAGTGGACGTAATACAGTTATATAAATTTAGACAATTAAAAAAAATATATCATAACTACTGTTGCCATCAAAATTTAAAAAAGTTACGTCAAAAAATTTGTTTTAAAAACTGTAGTCGGTGTAGAAAAAAAAAGTTATAGCTTAGAAACCTCAGAAACTACCTCTTCGCTTGTTTTTTTTTTTAATGTCTGTGTTATATTAATAATCTAGAAATAAAGAAACATAAAACACCCACTAACACTAAACACTTTACTTACCACGACGATCTTTTCGACAACAAAGTTGTTATCCTCAGGTAGGAATTAAACTCGGGGAGAGTAGGAAAGAAAGTTTTAATTTCTACCTGAGGAAGACAACTTCGTCAAAACGTGCTTCGTATTAAGTAAAGTGTTTGGTGTCTGTGGGTGTTTTACATTTCATTTAACACACCAAGAAGATGCAACAAAGAGATCTAAAAAAAATAAAGTCAAAGGTTGTATCTAATTGAAATTTTCGGCTACGTCTCGAGTTTTTTCTTTTCTAAAATGTGTAATAAAGAAACCGATAAAGGTTGCATCTCTTGACTAGGTTTAGCATTTTTTTTACAAATATCTAATAGATAATTAAAAAAGTAAGTACCTAAGTAAGACGACAAATAATTGCAATCCGAGGCGTAGTCGAGGATTATTTCTTCTAAAGTATAAGACTATGATTAAGTAATTAAAATAATTAACTTGAATTTTTGCTTCCAAAATATGTAACAAAAAAAATTAAAAAAAAATTGCGTTCCTTGGCTGTCTCTTCTTTTTTAGAAACAACAAGAAATTGTAAAACCAAGAAACAGAAATTGATTTAATAATTGCAATCCTTGGCCTAGGTTTTCTCTTTTTTATACCTACCTAGAGTAAAAAAATTAAAAAAAAACAATTACACCTCTCACTTAGAAAGACTAATCAACAAAAAGAAAGAAAAGAAAAATGAGGTAAACCGGACAATAAAAAAGAAATTGTAACCCGAGACGCAGCCGCGGCTTGTTTGTTTTTTCTGAAATATATAAAATGAGAAATTAAAAAAACATAATTAAAAAAATGTAAAACCAAATAAAATAAAAAATGGTAGTCTTCGATTGCGCCTTAGGTTATTTCTTTAGAAATATGTAACAAAAATTAAAAAAAAAACTAAAGCTTTCAGCTACACTTTGAGTGTTTTTTTTTTAAATATTTAATAATTATAAAGCAAAACTAAATAAGTTAAGTAATTGAAACCTAAGGGTTATTTTCTTGGAAATACACATGTAGTAAAGAAATTAAATCAAGCAATTAATTCTTTTAAAATAATAATTAGAAAAAGGTAAACCATGTAATATACCTGTCAGCTATGGATCACCTTGTTTCTTTTGCAAAACTTTATAATTAAAAAAAAAATAAAGCAAAACAATAAAAACGTAACTGCAACTCGAGGCGTAGCCGAAAAAAAAAACAATAATGTCATCCCGCAATTTTTTATTGCATTTTATAAAGCTACATAAAAAGTAAGTCAACACATCTTTTTATTTAGCTTAATTCTTAATATTAACGCCAAAATTTAATAATTTTTGTTAGGAAGAGGTCAAGTGATGTCAACAGGCGTAACACGTTATGATCGGTTGCAATATAAAGGTGTTTACCTAATGTGGTATGGTAAGGAATATACGCAACTCATTGCTCAGTTATTATTGGTTGTGGTTAAACAACAAGGCGTGGTCGTACTTTTGACTTCATGAAAAATTTAAAAACTTTATTTCGGTTTTCAAATATTTCCACATTTTTTCCGAGAAAAACAATAACATTTCTCTTCGTTTTAAACTTGAATATTAGCTTAATGTACTAAAATAAAAATTTTGCGAGATAACACTATTGTGGAGCAGCCTCTGTTCTACGCAATTGCTGTTTAAAAAAAATTTTCTGCATATATTGGAAGACACAATCCGAGGCGTAGCCGAGTTAGTTTTATTTAGTTATTGGTATTAGCCAAGGGTTGCATTTTTTTAAAGAGAAATCAACCAGAGACGAGGTCAAAGATTGCAGTTAGGTATGCAGTAAAAAGCTTTAGATTCTTCAGCTCAGTTTCACTCATAATGTCAACAATAACAGAAAAAACTCTAGACGTGGTTTGTTCTTTTTTAAAAATTTAATTTGACCTGACTTGACTTGGTGAAACTTGAAAAATATTTTTTTAGCTTGAGAAATGTATAAATGGTTAAATCGTGACCAATTAAATCAATAAGGTCCGGTTTCTGGAAACGAATTTAACTGGCCCGTTAGTTTAACCGTGGTTTAAAGCAAGAAATGGGTTTCTGAAAACTCGGTTTAAATTTAACTCTGCAAATTTGCACAGTTAAACTAACGCGCCACATGCGCGAGTTAAATTAAACTGTCAATATTAAAAAGCCGAGAAGTGTGGTTATGTTGTTGTTATGTATTTGTATTTTCCGTGTTTTTTTAGCTATGGAGGCTTTCTTTTAGAGCTTTGTCTTTTTGTTAATGGGGGGGCCTCTGTAGGGCTTCTCTCTCGTGACATGGGCCCACATTTTAGAGCCTTGGTTTTTTGACTATAGAGGCCCCATTTAGGGCTTTGGCTCTTTGGCAATAGCTCATCGCGGCACCGCACGGTCGTAGCTGCATCTCTCACTTAAAGTAAGCCCAAATTGCAATCGGTAATAATGAGCAACCACTTGTACCTGTACCATACCAAATGAACAAGAAGGCAAAGCTCTAAAAGAGAGCCCCTATGGTTAAGAGGGCAAAAGTCTAAATCGGAGCCCTCATGCTGAAGGGGACGAAGCCCTAAAAGCGAGTCTCTAATATCAATTGTTACAATAAACAATTAATTTAATTGTAAACAACAATTAAAAATTTAATTGCAATTAATATTTTAATCATTAATCTGTAAAGTAAAAAATTAACGGATTATTGCTCAACACTGGCAAAGGGTTATTCAGGTGATTAGAGAACGAGCGAATTTTTTTAGATCCCGAATTTCGTGTTCGATAATTTTTTTTGAGCCAATGTTGCGGCATCGGTTTCTTTGTTCTCAATGATACTAATGATAGATTTATATTTTGTGGTCAACACAAAATGTGTATCACGTTCTATTTTATCCCTTTTTTGAGACATTTTAAGTCCTGTCACTACGATAAATACAAATTTTGACACATCGGAGGTGGCGCCATCTTATAGTATTTTAGCTAACTGTTAGATAAAACAACAACCACGTTTTAACGGAGAGTTAGCTAACTGAGAGTTAAATTAATTGACGTATGTTTCGAGAAACTCGACACTGTTTTAACTCTCCGTTAGTTTAAACTCCCGTCAGCTAACTGCCGGTTTAAATTTTCTTTCAGAAACCGGACCTAAATCAGTTCCTTGTTTATTGAATTAAATTTCCTTTTTATTATTTACAACTATTGAGTGTTTATTTAGGAAATATCTTCAAAACTAACTGTGTTAACACAATAATATTATAATAAAATAAAAGATACGACTTTAGTGAAAAAAAAAATTAAATTGCCATTTGAATGAAATAAGGTTTTAATGTCATAAACCAAGTAATGAGAGTTATAAATACCGCAATAAAATTTTCGAATAAAATTTCTTTAACATACCGATAATTTTTCATTGTAACATCTGCATAGCATCAATTTTAAATAATAAAATTGTTTTTAATTAATAAATTTTGCTAATTTCATTAGTTAAATAAAGCAGGAAATGTGTTTTAAGTGCGGGTCGCCATCACGGCGAAAAAATCCGAACTTTGTCCCATAATCGCCCGCCCATTACATCTAATAAAAAACTCGTACGGTCTGTATACAAGCATCTAATTCGTCTATTTTCGTGATCTCTCAGCCGGCCATTTTTATTCTTTCTTCACAGAGAGTTGCAGCACTGAATTATTCTTGTATTATTATTTCGTTTTGTTATTCACTCGAAGCGAGTTGAAAATATTGTTCTTATCTAGGTCATAGTTGTAAAGTAAAAGTTATCTTTTAACTTTATTTTAATTTGCATGTTGGTGAGTGAGGGGGACCGAGGGGGGACAGACATAGCGAGGACACAGATTTGTTTGTTTGGGATTTGGACGATAAAATGCGGACGGCCCCCCAAAAACTACGATAAGAAACCATCTTGTTGGTGATTCATGAAGAAAAAGACAGAAATAATTTTCAGAAAATTAGATATTTTTTAAAAATTGTTTCTTAAAATAAATTTGTGTCATTTCTAAAAATATCGGTTTTAAAAGTTTATAGCTTCTAAAATAATAAATAAATATAAAAAAACAATTTTTTGAATAAAAATATTTAAAAAATGTATAAAATTTTTTTGATCAATGTCAGATTTATTATAAAATACCTGTAAATATCTGATAGATATAAATTCAACACCTAAAAGTCAATCTCAAAACCGTATTTTATTATTCACTTAACTTATAGAAATTTGTAATTAAAAAAATATTTAAAAATGTGTATTCTAAGATTTTTTTTATTTTATATAATTACGTCACTTATGATTTATAAGTGTTGAAATAAAGAGCCAGTAGTTGTACTTATTATAATCGAAAATAATGCTCTATATTTTTATATAGGGAGTTTTATAAAAAGAAAGACTCTTAAAAGTCGTTATTTATTTTATTTTGATTTTATTGTTTTTTATTTTTATTGCTATTATTAGTTTTTTTTTATAATTCAGGTAATTAAAAAATGTGAGGCATATCTGAGAGTTGCTTTAGCTACATTTCTTATGTTTAGGCTTTATTTTATTTTCATTAATAGTTTTTTATTACTTTATTAATCATTTGTTATAGAAAAAACAACTCAAACCAAAGCCGAAGTTTGCAATAATTTTATAATTTATATTTAGATATAAAAGAAACAGACAAAACTCGAGACCTAGCTGAGTGTTGCAAATTTTTCTTTATTTTATACTTATTTTTATACTTAATCTTTATTTATTCTTTTATTGTTTCTGAAGAAACAACACGAGACAAAGCCGAGTACCTCAAATTTTTTTTATTTTTATCTAATGTAAATACTTTTTTAATTTTTATTGTTATTTAAAAAACAAATCGAGATATATTTACATTATTCAAAAAAAACAGGTGAGACGTACCTGAATAATGTTAATTATTATTATTAAAAAAATGAAACATACAACTCTAGAAGTAGCCAAGAGTTGCAATTGTTTTTTTATTTTTTTATTTAATTTAAATTTTTTAGGAAAAACAAGGCATGTTTTTCTAACTTGCGTTTTTAAGAAAGCCATTATAACATTTATTGAACAGCTTTAACAGCTATTATAGCACGCAATATTTTACTTTAACCGTCATGAAGTGAAAAAAATGTCAGAACACTAAAGCATTGTTAATCAAAATTGTGGTTTTTGTCGGAACATAATGAAATTTTTACTGTAAAAATCTAAAAACTTCGAGCTTTACTGCTCGTTTTATAAACTTGAATTCGTGCTATAGATTGTCTATATTTGGATGAATTTGATGGCGCAATAAAGAAATTAACTTTACGGTCCCTCACCGATAAAGAAATCCCAGCCCCTGAATTTTAATAAGGTTCTGTTTGTTAACGGACGAGCTGGTAGCTTCAGTAACAATAGAGTTCACTTATCTTTACAACCACTCTTGTTAAATCCTTCATAAACTAGTTTGGAAGTCAAAACAATAAAATTCATCCAAATATTGACAACCTTTACAAAACTAACTTTTCGAAACTTATTCTCGAATGTACTATGTTACCAAAATGAAGCAAATGCCGGCTCTCAGGTTATTTGTTTATTTTAGTTTATTTAGTTTGACTATCTGTTTTTTAAATTATTTCTCTTATTATGAATTTAAAAAAAAACAACAATAAAGTGAAAATGGGTACTGAAATCGTAAAATTAATCATTTATTTGTCAATTTTAGTTTTAAAGATTTTTTATCTATTTATATATCTAATCAAGATTAAGCAACAAAATGTCGTCTCTGATTCCAAATTTTTTTTGTCATTCTCAGTTTAAAGTAATCGAAATAAAACACTTAAATAAAATTCTCACTTTGTTTGTTTTTGTTAAAAAAAAATTAAATAATATTTGACTAGAAGGAAATTCAAAAATATTTTTCCAATTTTCAAAATCAATCAAAAGTGATTTTTTTAAAAGCTGAACTACTTTTCTGCCGCTCAACGTTTATTTTCCGCCAATGATAACACCTAAAATTTAGCTTATCCGCCTAATAAAAAAATATATTTAATTATCAAAAATTAAAAAAAAATAGAAATGTTTTAGAATCGTTTTTTGGCGATTCTTGAGTTAGGAACATTTTTAGTATGATAAAGAAGTACAGTCACATGCGTAAAGAATGTCACCCTTGAATCCAGTTTCTGCCAAAACCGCAACAATAAACTTTTTTTTAATATTTTAATTTTTTTCGAAAATGTTTCTTAACGTACACGCCTCTAGAGCTTTACATTTTTAGCATAAATAATTTTTTAATTGATAAGAGTGACATTTATTATGCACATGAATACCTAGATACAAAGATTAATCTTGTTTGTGGAAATTATGAATAATTTTGAATGATATAAAAGAGTAAAAGATAGTAAACAGACTTAAGAATTGAGACACATTGTATGTAGATTTTGGGATAAAATAATTTTTTTTACATTTTATCATTTTTGGAATTCATTTTGTAGTGGATAAAGAAGCGAAATGAACTTAAATTCCACCAAGCAGACAAGGTCAAAGTCAAGTAATGAGCTCAATAATATTTTGAGATAATTTTTCAATTAAAAAGAAACTGCAAAAATCGTTAAAAATAGCAAAAAAAAAGATAAAAATTAAGTACTTATTATTGCATGATAAAACTTTGAAAATGTTTAAACAAAAATATCTTGTTATGTATTCGAATGTGATAAAAAAATAAAAAAGTGCGCAATAAAAATGAGAAATATCTCTAAAAATAAGACCGGTATAAAATGATAATCTGTAGATAAGAGTAGCGCGTCTGAAAGTAAATTGTTGGCTCGGTGGGTACCTAATAAAAATTTAATAAAAAAAAATTACGTAACCCTTGCATGTTTAAAACGACATTAATAATTGAGCATGAATTTCACATACTTATAATATCTCTCAATTTATCTAGATAAAGTTTTAATTTATTTGGATTAAATTACGTTACGTCACATGGGCAGGCTGCATGAAACGCACCACAGACACCATATTTTTTCTCTCATTTCCGATAATCGAAATAATAATTTAATTCTGGTGTTTTGCAATTTGCCTGAAAAAGGGGGACTTTGAAAGTAAAAAAAATGCGTGAAGCGAGTGAGACAATATTTTCCCCTTGTGGTGCACTCCGTCCTTATCCAATGCAAAATGCACTGTGTTCTAAAACTTATGCAATTTCGTATCCCCCCCACCTTCGCCGCCTTCATTTCTATATGCAGCTTTCTTACTACATACTAAGATGTTCAACTCTGTTTCAAACTCCAAATCATAGACACCTAAGAGAATTTTAAAATGAATCGAGTCACCCTATCAGCGCGAAACAATCGACGATCGATCGACGCGTCAATCTAGTGATCCAGTGTTGATGTTTCATTTTTTTTTCTGGTGTGAGGTTATAAGTGTCTCAATAATGTGGCTTAAAAGTGTCTCAGATCGATGGTTAGTGTTTTGTTATTATTTATAAATTGCATGCCGGTTGAAAAAATCAATAAGCGCGCCATTTGCATAAATCCGATAAAATCATATTGGCGCACTTTTTTCTAATCAAGCAAGCGCCGGAATAAAAATGGCTTCCACAAATATTAGAATTTTAACGATAAAAATAGATTTGTTTGTACAGCCATTTTGATTTTTATCGCGAGTCGCGAATCGAAAAAACGCCTTTTCGGGGATTTTCCGTTATATAACGCACGGACAAAAAAAAATTCGCACCCTTAAAACTGGAACTTAATCAAATGTAAGTTGGTAAAATTTTTTCGCTTAACGCTTATTGCTTCACTTCAAATAAACAATTTGCGACCGTAAACCGGTCGTAAATCTTCAATTAATTGCATTTTAAACAGAGAAGAAATTTCGGATTTTCAGACACTGTGATTCATTTAACACCGACAGAAAAATTCTTATCAACGGCCTTCTGAATTTTTCTCGCACTTATCTTCTTGTTTATGAAATTAATCGGCTTGAGTTTATCTCAGTTGCTTCTTCCGCTTCTTTCGAAAAAAATCTTTTTCCAAATTTGAATAAATGGTAATTTTATTGGCTTGATGGGGACTTACACACTGTTATTAATAAATTAAACTAATTAACGGTAACAGTAAATTGTCAACGCGAATCCAACTTTTGATATAATTTATACGTAATTATTGATAATAAAACAAAATCAACTAAACTGATCGAAGAATTTCTCAGTTTCCCACACTCGGAAATCTTTAATATTTATTTTACCTAGTTTTATCAATATGAAAGTTGTTCCATATTTGTAAAGCTTTGCCATTTATGCTAAATATGTATTCAAATTTTGGCACAAATTTAGTTTTTTTATCTTATTTTTTTATAATTTTTTTTTCTATTCTAAAATATTTTTTTTCAAATTTTTAAAAATAAATAACAATTTTTTAAATCGTCGCGTCTTTCAATAATTTATTGAAAACCGCTGAGGACATTTTATTGCTTAATTTTGATTAAAAAATGTAATTAAATAGAAAAAATAAATAAACAATATAAAACTGAAATAGTGTATTTTACAATTTAATTTTAACAATTTCAGTATTTTAGAATTCAAATTTAATTTTTTATTTGTATTTTATTTAATTTTTTTGTTTTAAAAAATATTTTACTGCAAATTTTTTTGTTTCAAAATAACAAATTTATTGAAAACCGCTGAAAAGCTATTATTATTTTTATTGCTCAATTTTGGCTAAACATGTTTTACCTAGCAAAAATAAATAAACAATATGAGACTGAAATAGTGAAAATTGACAATTTAAATTTAACAATTTCAGAATTTGGCGTTCTGAAATAATTTTGTTTATATTTTTTAAGATTTTTTTTTGCCTAGAGCTTTGAAAGTATAATTATTAGCTTTAAGATTGGTAGTTTTATAAAGCAGGTTTGAGGTCATTGATCCGCGACAATGTGACAACTGTGACAACCACCATTGACAGAAACAGTAGTCGAATTTTACCAAAAATACCTAAAAAAGCACTCTTGAGAGCTTTTTTAAGTGAAACTTTATACTCATATTCTATTTATAGTTTTACTTTAGGGTTGCCAACAAAATCACGCATTGATTTATTACCCAAAATTTTACTAATTTTAAAAATACCAAAAATAGGAGCCGCAGTCGTGTCAATTGGGTTTTACTGTATGAGAAAAAAGCTGTTGACAGTTGCGATTGGAAGCATGACAACTGAATTCATTAAAAAGTTGAACAAATTTTTGTTTTGTCATTGAACTTTAGCACACTTTTTAAGTGATCACTTCCAAACAAAATTAAAAATGCTAATAACTTTACGATGGCCAGCAGACTCAAGCATTTGCAGATATTGTCCAAGATAATGTTATAAATGTTAGTTTTAAAAAGGTAACCATATTTAATTAAGTTTTTTGTCTTATAAACAAAAAAAAAATAGATCCGAAGCGACAATATATCTGAAAAATGAAAGCTGAAGGCGACGTTTTATTGTTTAAAAATTTTGGAAAAGACATAAATAAACAATCTAAATTAATATTTGTAAAAAGATTTGAGGTTACTAATTTTATAAATTAAGTTTAAAGTCTCGCGACATTTTGACAGTTGTGACAACCACAACTAACAACGGCAGCCGTATTTAACGAAGAAATACAAAAATGTATTGTTGATTTTTGGACTTTATTTAAATTTGTTTACTCATAAATAAACATTACTGAACTAAAAATAGTTTTGAAAATAAGTGTTTTAATAAGAAAATAATAAGAAAGCAGTTGAACAACAAGAATCTTTATAAATATGTTTAAAAAATAAAAAAACAAAAAGAATGTGAAAATTATTTGACTGATCAAAATGACAGATTATGTGAGAGATTAAACTGTAAAACAGCATGCGGAAAATTATAATGTTTATAAAAACACAGTAAACAATATAAAATAAAACAGTTTCTACACTCAGCAACGCCTCGTGTGTTTATTTAGATAAAACTTCAAAATTTATGTGATGTAATAGTTATAGCTCTCGGCTACGCCTCGGTATAATAAGTAAAGTATACCATTTTTTAATTGCGGTTTTTAACGAACATTGAATTAAAATTTGTTAAACAAGTTTGTTAAAGACTTGAGGCAGAAGTCGAGATTATTAATCGCTTATTGTTAACAAAGAGTTGGTTACAATATTTTTCCGTTAATCGTCCTTTGGTAAATTGAAAAAAAAAATCTATTCTAAAACTTGATGACAGTTGTTACATGTCAAATTATTGCTTTGTAGGGTTGGTATTAACAGTTTGTTAAAATGAGTGTTTAACGAACTGTTTGGAACGCATTAATAAAGTTTATTTGCAAACGAGAACGGAAATAGTGCTTTACTGTACGAGTAATTACATAAAAATGATTTATAAAAATGCAACAACACAAACAACTTTTTATAATTTGCGTCTCTAAGAAAGCTATTTGTATAATTCATTTGAAAGCATTATAGTACTTAGTGCTGTAATATACTATTTTGTTTCTAATATAAATTAAAAAAATTAAAAGCGGTACATACATACAACCTTCTGTGACATCCTGTTGTTTTCTTTTTAAAATAACAAAGAGGTTTACGTGAATAATGTTCTAAAGTCATGAGTGCACTATACTTTTTAGTTTCATGAAAGATTTCGAAATTTATCTTTCATTTATTCTTCGTCAGGGCTTATATTCTTTATAGTGACGGCATAGCACAAGAGTATTAAAGTATTTCAGCTGTGCCATGCCAAAACTGTTATAAATAAAGAGAAGAATTAAAAACTCTAATAAATAGGCAAACCCGAAATGTGGACAAATATTTAAACTACCCTAATAAAATTTCTTTTATAAATTAAACAATAATGCAGACAAAAATATACAGCAAATTATGCTTTTTAGTTTTTTCTTACTTATAGAATAATAACTGTTAATAGTATATTAGACCTCAAGGGCTGTAAGTATAACTTCTTGTAGTGAAAATCGTAGATTGAGAAACCGAAAACAAAGCCCCGAGGTTTTCCTAAGCGTTTGAGACTACGAAAAGTGCTAACGGCCTCGAGATTTATATACTATTTTTTACAATTGAATTATTTATCGCTCTTAAGTTGTTTTCAACATATTAATTGTACATCAATGAAACAATTAACAAAAAAATACTATTTCTAATTTTTTTGTCGACAAAATATGTATTGTAATAGAGTAACCACTCTTTGTTAAGTTAACAATGGTTATGTCTTTATTGCTTAGTCACTCTACTATTTCGTTAAATCTACTATACAACAGAGATTATGGCGACGCCTCGTGTTGTTTTCTTCTAAAATTACAAGAAAAATTAGCAAAACGTTAGCTCAATTTGCGTTAAATAAAAGAAGAGAGTATATCAGAAATTAAAATTATCGATCAAGTGGTGTATTAGTCAACCGACTACTATTAATAAATGGCTAGCTGCAAGTTTTTTTGATAAAAGGACTAAAAAACAGCTGAAAGTTGCTCTAAAATCAGACGAACTAATTTTGAGGTAACACGACAATACAATGTAACAGTCGTTACAACCATCGGCAGCCAAATTTAGTTAAGAAATACCAACTTTAAAATGTTGCAGTTATAAAACCACCTCAGATATGTAAATGCAAGTTTCAATAAATCCTTCAAATAGAATTTTTTTAACAACTGCAATACTTCGCATATTACATGTGTAATATTTTTTCAACCGTCAATGTAATAAATGTATTAAATTTATCAAAGCCAACTGCTGCAATAATTTCTCAATTTTTAAATAATTTTGACAATTAACATAATTAATTAAACGTAAAGTAGCAAGTTTTAAGTGAAATTTGATCGAATTTTTGTCGCTTTATTTAAATGTGGTTGTTTTTTTTTTGTCAGCAACTGTCTCTAAATTTAAAATTTTATTATCTCAACGACATTGGCTAGGCAAAATTTTTTCACGCCCATTTTTTAAAAGTAGCCCCCTCCCAATTTCCGATGCGTAAAATTCCTCCATTTCTGTGTTTATTTTAAGCCCGCATCAAAAATACTCCAACTTCTTAGTAATAAATTTGTTCGATTTCCTGAATAAATTATCGTCCCTTATTAATTTGTAACTGTATTTTGCGCGTTCACACGCTTTAAAAAAAAAATGTCTCAACATCTTGTTTATCTAAAATGTAAATAAATCGAAAATAATTTCGTTTAAAGAAAAAGTTATTTAGAGGTCACATTATGTGTGTGTTATTATTATCAATCGTGAGGGGAGTGAGATTTTTATTGGACGCATTTATCGGTTGATAACAGCCGGTCTAAGTTCAGACATGGAGAAAAATCGCCATTTTTCATAGTGTTTTGTTACGGTGTAGTTGTTGGTATTATCGTGAAGAGTGACCCCCTACCGTGTCCCCCAGGTACGGAACGACACTGTCTCATTATCACCAACGCGCCATTTCATCACGCCGCAAGCCGGAACGCAATGTCTAGGTCAGGGAAAGTGATTTTTTGCCTACGACGCGCAAGATAAGGATGCCGACGCCATCTAACGAAAGCGTCGAGACGCACACCTACTCTAACCCACAACCAAAACGATAAAAAATACAAACGGCTCGCATTAAAAAAATTCAAAAACTTATTTATTTTTATTAAACAAAAATATTTTTCGATAAATTAAAAAATTATTTCACGGTTTTTTAACATTTTTTATTACAAAAAAAATAAACAAAAATCAAAAAAATAATAAATAAATAAAACAAGTCGGTTTTGCTTTACGAAACAATAACAAAACAAATGAATATCGATTTTATCTACTTTATATTTCAATTTATTAACATTTAAGACTTGTTTTCTACTTTATTAATAAATAATTAAAATTATATTAATAATAGAAAAATAAAATATATCAAAAACTGTAAAAAAAATATAACTGCCAAGAATAAAATTTAGAAAAACAATATTAAAGTTTTTAAAATTTTTTGTGTAGCGTTTCGTTGGTGTGTAATTGTCCACGGAGTAATTGTTTTTATCTAGTCAAAAACTCTAGGCGTAACCGAGGATCGTAAAGATTTTTAAATAATATGAATCACTGAATAACAACATTATTTTTAAACCAATCCGAGGCATAGCCGAGTATTGTATTTTAATTATGTAAATGAAAATATAAAAAGTATGTACTAACCGCGGCAAAATTAAAATAAACATATAATACTGAAGCTTAGATGAAGGTAAAAATAAACAATAAATAAAAAAACAGATTAGAATAAAACAAATTTTTAACTGATTGAGAAATAATGTAGAAAAACAATAATAGAATTTCTATTTTTTAAAGATTTTATTGATAAATAGTGATAAAATTATCCTTAATTACTTTCGAGTTTATGAGTACTTGTTTTGTTATTTAGATTATAATAAAAACGCATTAAATGCAGCAGAATTATAAACAATTTCGAGGCTTAGCCGAGGGTAACAAATAATGTACTTTAAATTTCTAATTGTTTCTGTTTTTTAGCAAAAACAAAATACATATTTATGTTTTAATTATTGTTATTAGAGGTTTACTACATTGATAAACTGTAAGAAAACAATCCGAGGCGTAGTCGAGTGCTATTTATTTAATTTCTAATTTATACTGTTTTTTTAACAATTTTATTAAAAAATAGTGATAAAACAACCTTTGGCTTTGAATTGTATTTGCTTTTTTTATAATAATTATTTAAAAAACGCACTAATTGTAGCAAAATTAAAATAAATATTTAACATTTTTGAGTTTTAACCTAGCCAAGAACAACAAATAAATTTGAAAATTTCAAATTCTTACTGTTTTTTATCAAAAATCAAAACAGATTTGTTTTTTATTATTACTAATATTTCATTATTTTGACATTCAAGGCGTAGCCGAGAGCTGTGTTTAATTTTTTTTACTTTTACTATTTTAACAATTTTGTTTTACTCGGCTACACCTCGAGTTGTATTTCGTTATTTAATTTAAAAAACAACAATGTTACTATTTCAAGAATAACAAATAAAAGTTTCAAATGTTTAATTTTTGTTATTTTTTGTTTTTCTGTCTATTTCTATTTTTTGATTGTTGATAAAGGTTTTATTTTGGTGATAAACCATTAAAAAACAACTCGAGGCGTAGACGAGATTGTAAATGTTTTTTTAATTTAGAATTTGACTAAAACTAAGCTTGTTTTTCTACAAGAATAACCAGAAACAAAACAATATAAAAAAGACAAATATGGAGTACTTCTCATGTGACGTCACTGTTTTAAATCATAATTTTTTCTTGTTGTTTTAACATTTTGTTTTGGTATTTAAATGCTGATTTAGAAGAGGAAACTACAGAAATTTATAGTCTAGTTATATTTAAGTAAGCTTACTTTGTAAGCAACTGCAATAAACTAAATAATAGCTATTGTTAAATTTATAAGAGGCCAAAACTCACTGGAGATAGTTTTACTCACTACAGATGTTGGTGGAGTAGATTTAATAAAAGAAAAGTATGTACAATACAGAGCTTAGAAGGTGGAAAGATATATAAATAAGTTTTTTAGAGTAACTTTCCTCGATCTATTGGGATACATCGGTCAGACTGTCTGGCTATCAGAGTATCATGAATCAAAACCTATTGTTAGTGTGGTTTAGTCTCTGATAAATTCAACAATATTCAAGTCTTTTATAAAGTCAGCTGACTTAAATGCGACGAAACTATACTGCAAAACAGACATTTATTAAATCACAAAAATATTTTTTCTTGGGAATAACTATTTTCTATCTTTGTTAGATTTTATTTTAAAAAATGTTGTGTTTATTTATCTTCAGAGCTACAAAATAAAAATAATCCTAACTTTACAAATAAACTCACCAAATAAAATTAACAAGAATTGACTAAAATTAAAAACTTATGATACGTTCTCGTATATACAAATCTATTTCACACCTTACCTCTAATATTTTTTAAATATAAGAATAACAAAATATAAAAAAATGTTAAAAGAATAGTATAACAACCTTACGCCTCGAGTTGCTTATTAAATTAAGTAAAAAATTAAACAAAAACAATTACAATTATTGGTATAGATGTTTAAAATACGTAAAAGCAATTTAAAAAAAAATATACCATTTTCGGCTACGCCTCGGATTGCTTCTTCATTTTTATCAACAAAATAAAAAAGTTTTTACAAAATTATAGATACTGTTATACCGTATATTTTAAGTTCATCAAGCTATCTTTAAAATTTTATTAAAAGAGAATTTTTGGGTACGCTTCGAAATATTTCATAATTTTTTATCAGGAATAAGAGTTTTTCAAAATTTGACCGTGATATTTGATAAAAAAATGGAAAAAAATTAAAAAAGGAATTAATAATAAAAAACAACGAGAAGTCTATCTTGATCGTTTAATTCTATGGTCATTTTTTTCTTCCAGAGAGAAACCACTAAGCGTTAAAAATTTAAAATATTCATTTGTGATTGGTTGATATTAAGAATTAACCAATTACAAATGAGTATTATAAATATTCAACGCTTACTGGTTTTTCTATCTGGTAGAAAAACAGGAATTAGTTTGTACTTTTTTCTGAACATAACTAAAAACAAAAAAATATATAAATTTATCAATTATCTTAGATTTTTTTTATGAGAAAATCAAGCAGACCGTGATTCTTTGTTTCAAAAAAAGATAGTTTAATTCTCTTCTTCCTTCCTGTAAATTCTTTTTTTAAGACGTGCGCCATTTTGTATTTCAAATAAAAATAGATGAAAAATCCGTCTTACTTTTTTCAGTAATTAGAAACACTTATTTCCTCTCTTTATCAAAACGTATGTCGTAGCTTAAATCATAGAGAAACCAAAGCAACCACTATTAGAAGAGCAAAAAATCTGACTTTATTCAACACATCATAGATATGTAAATTTATTTAAATTCTTTGTACAGACAAGTACAATAAAAATGTTTTAATTGATTTTAATTTGAATTTTATAAATTTTAAATAGTGCAAAAAATCGTCGCTCCTTATTTGATGAAATTTTTCGTAATGTTTGCGTCTTGTTTGACCTTGATATGCACGTGGGGTGCGCACCCTCGTGAAAAAAACGTCCCGCCCTTGTGTAAAAAAATCGGCCAGTGGTGGGACGGGGAGACGATGCTTCTCTTAGCCGTTGTCGTCCACGACTACCGCCACGTAAAAACCATCCCTTAGATCGCCTTCGTCTTCCCCTTCTCCGGTTGTTGTAGTGGGGATGCCGCGTAAAAAATAAGGAGCGCTTTTTTTCGAGGGGCGAGATCGTGGAGGGGGCGACTCCGTCGGATGACTCCTTATACTTGCCGAATGATGCGCTTGCGCCGCGCTAAGATACAATTCTAAGGTTCATCTATCCCTTGCCCACCCGTTTTTCTTGCATATATTTATTCCAGTCGCAACCCTTGCGAGCGGTTTCCGTCTCTCTTTGATACGCACAAGGCACCTAAGCTTCTCTCGCTTGTTCCTTGTTCGTATTTGTCCCCTATCTCTGTCTGGAGCGTCGATCTTGGATAGCGTCATCTTCGTCTTTGAGATTCTACCCTTATTTTCTTAGTTTGAAGGCGTCGTTTTCAGACGCTGGTCGTCTTTTCGCGACGCCGTTCATTTTCTTAGTTATCTACTGACTTTCTTATCGTTTGGACGCGTCGGGACGCTCGCGACTTAACTTCGGCGACAAGTTTAGCGGATTTTTTTTCAACGCAACTAGAAGTTTGGAAAAGCGGATATAAAGGAGGGTTATAAAGTGCGACAATTTTTTTTTTCGAAAAAGTAATTTTTTCGAAATTTTCATTTTTGTGCAAGATTCATGCTACGCTGTTTACCTGATTTATTTGTGCAATACTTTTTATAACTGTAAGTACACAAATTGTTTGAAGCGACGGAACTTGTCAAAAAATTTTGCCGCCGGCAGAGAATTTATTATTATTATTTAAACCGAAAATATTTAAGCATGTCGCAACACTCAGATTTATTTTTACTTTATCATTTAGTACGCAACAAGTTTTATACAGAGTGTTTTTCACAAAAAAATTTTAATCAAGAAAACTGGCCTTGACCTGTCATGAAACGACATAAGGATTAATGTAAAATATGTTAGGTATAAATATTTTGACGAAAAATTTATTATTATCGTCTCATTTTGATTGGCAAATATTTTAATTAATAAATCAACTGTTATCACTAGTTCCGGATTTATCTTTATGCCGTAAAAATTCATAAATTATTTTTGTACTAGATCCGGGAATTTACAGTGTGTTTTATCTAAATTAATCTGTTACACTTAAATTTCTACCTGCGTGCACTATTTGACTTGCACTTCCGGTTTTACCAGATGTACCTTTTCCTTTTTTTTATTACATTTTGAACATACAAAGAGTCAATTTAGGTTTTTTTTGTGAGTTCTAAAAGAGAGAATTAAAGCCACAATATAAGAATTGTTTGTTCGGCTAAAAATTTAGTCACGCTGATAATGATTCTTATTATTATGAAAATTAGAAATCAACAAATTTTTGTTTAATAATTTACTATATTTTTTTTATTTACGATAATTTTAATTATGTTGTGGATTTATATAAAATCGAAAATTTTGTTTAAAGTAATTTAAATTTGACGGAAATTTTCTCGAAATTGTTTTTTAAGGCTTGTATTATTTAATAATAATTAAAATTTATTAAAACATTGACAAAATAATACACTCATCAGATCTCGCTCGTTCATTGGTTATATTCGAATTCCTATCATTCATTTTATAATAAATTTTATATATTATTTTTATTTAGAAAACTTTGATATATTTTAATATGTATTCTCCAAAATATTTTTTTTCTAAAAGTTTAAAATTTTCAAATTTATATTTCTCACGTAAGCTGAGAGTTTGACTATCAATTTCTAATTTAAAATATACAAATATACAGGGTGTTTAATTATTTTTTAAATGCACTAAATTAGTTGTTTGTGTTTGACCAAAATTGCCATTTTTTGTAGATAAATAACAAAGTTTAAGACGTATTTTTTTCTGTACATAGATATTAATAAAAAAAGAAAATATAAAAAAGATAAAAATCAATTACAATTTAAGTTTAGACTTTATAATATTATAAATAATTGTTGTTTTTAATAATAAAATACATAAAAATGTAAAAACAACTAATTGTAATAACATAAATTAACAAATAATGTAAAACTAAAGTATATTTATAATAAAAACGAAATTGAATTATTTCGTGTTTTCTGGTCTTGATTTTAATTTTTTCTACTATGGTCTATTATAAGAAAAAATTTGTTTTTCACAATTTGGGGCATGACATGATATATTTTTCTACATTTTTTATAAAAAAAAATTTGATTATTGTGTAACAAAATTGGCTTGATGTAATTTAAACCAGTAGAAAATATTATTAGAAATACAGTGAAATTTCTGTATAACGAACATCTAAAGAGAGCGATATTTTGTCCTTTACAAGGCAGTGACTGCAAACAACAATTAAAAATGTCTTATACTTTGTAAATGTTTAATTTTGACATAATTTATACTTTCCACACTAAAATTATTCGAAAATGTAAGAACAGAACAGCAAACGCTGAGGAAAATATCAAAGTTGTCATAAAATTACGCATTTCGGAATTGTAAACGAAAATTCTAAGAGTTGGGGCTGTGAATTGCGCTTGCTTGCCGGTAGAGGGAGTGACAATTGTCTTAAACCGTCTCTGTTACAGAAATAAAAAATGCTGTTCGTTAAGAGAAGTTTCACTGTACTTACAAAACTTTTGAATTGTCACGGAAACAGATATTTCATTTATACATTGACATTTTAATAAGATTAGAGACGGGTTTTTTACTTTTTTTGTTAAAAAAAATGAAGCATATATTTTCAAAACTGAGAAAGAAAAGAGATTTTTACATTCGCGTGTGGTAAATTAAATTTTACAACGCGAAATTAATTTGAAACATGACTAACTGTCAAATTGTTAAAATTTTTAATAAATAGGTAACCTAACTTTTTTATTAAATGTCAAAAATGCCGGTTTGTTACTATGGCAACTAATTTGAAAATGTACAACAGAAATCTGTAATTGATAACATGCTTTTGCAACACCAGATGGCGCCAAACTTAATTAACTTTTAAAATATTATTCAAATTTTTTATTTAAAAGTTGTGAACTTGCCGTTTTAATACAGATATTATGATGCAAAAGCTTTTTTTAAAATAAATATGACGTATACATCTATTTGGAGATAATTTTGTCACAGTTTTACCACATGATCGTTCTTAAAAAACCAGCCGACTGTGTGGTAATTTGCCATTTACCTAACAGGAGACCAAAAATGTAGCTTTAAAGTTAGCTACTGCTTAACAGAATGCTTAACATAGTAGGCTATGGTAGAAACAGTCATAGTTAAAACTAGTTAATATAAAAAATAGGTGTTGATGATAATAATAATGAACAAGAAGTGATCAACTTTATGGGTGTCAACTGAAACTGTTAAAGACGTCAATTATTAAGGGAGAAGAATACTCAAATTGTTAACAAAAACGTCAAAAACTTTAGCTTTAATTGAAATAATTTTTATAACTTCTCCCTCAATAAGACACGTGTTCAATAATTCAAAATTTGACTTAATAATTTAGTTAACGAAATTTTAATTAATACAATAAAGCGCATATCGCCTCAATAAATGACTCAGTGATAGAATTGCATTGAATTGAATGCATTTTTTTTATAATTTGTGATACATTTAAGAGTTATATAAACAGTTTATTACCTTTAATATAATAATAAGACAAAGGTAAAGATTGCAATTATATTCTTACATTTTTTTTATAATTCTAAAAATTAATAACAAGTCGGGGCGCAGCCGTAAATTGTAGCAAATATTTTAATACAAACTTTATAAATATTAACAATTACAGCTCTTAGCTACTCTTCGAATTGTTTATATTAGTAAAATATATAAAAAAAATAATATAAATTTTTAATAGAAAGAAACAGAAAGATGCGCAGAAGCAACGGTCATTTTAGAGTCGTTACCATGACAATACTTATGTTATTATTATTATTGAAATTAAAACTAACCTCAATTTACTGTCAATATTATTTTGACACATAATAATTATTTATATTTTATAATTAATAATAGAAAAAGTTGTGGTTTAACCTGAAAATACTGCTTGAGAAAAACTACTATTTTTAGATCTCTTGTTGTTCATAAAAGAGAATAACTGTACAGGGTGTTTCATCTTTTTATTGCATGTACATTTTTTAGTTTTTTAATTTACTAAAAAAATGTAGTCTTTTTTTATGTATCTAGTGTTTAAATAATAATTTCATTGTACTATGCTTGTTATTAATTTTTTTAATAAATATTTTTTTTTTGTTTTTTTTTTTAGATTGGAATTGAATAACCCCGTCGGTACCAATCCGGAAGACCCCATCACGTCTTTAAAACAAAATCACCACAACGGGAATCCTTCAGGTGCGAGCGAGACGGCAGGACTCGAAAACCACCCTTTAAAAGTTTCCCATCGGTACAGTTTCAGTGCCGATCAAGCCGACCCAGGCATTCCACGTGTCCTAAGTCGTCGTCTTACTCGACGTCTTGGCGCCTTCGCCCTTTCCGGGCTCGATTTCCGCCTTTTTCCGCACAACCGTCAACATTTTCAACACGGAGGACCAAAATCTAATCAACAATCTCAAGGTCGAACATGAAAACCTCGTAGCGAAGTGGCTACAGAACTCGTTCAAGGCCCAAGAAAACGCCGCACTGGACCTCAGGTCGACGCCGCTGTCTCTGCAGATACCGATGGCCGAGGTTAACAATAGGCCCGTATTTAAAATGAACAACGATTTTTGGAACCAGGCCCGAGGCCCGCCCCAAAGCATGGCCCAGAACCTGTCCAATTCCAACCAGAATTCGCCAGTACCGGGCTCGGCCAATTCGATACCGGCCCATTCACCGTCGCAGCAGAGCAACAGCAGCCAAAATCATGTTGTTACACCAGGCGCAATGGCCTTGCAAAATCAACAACAGCAACAGCAGCAACAGCAACAACAACAAAATCAACAGCAAAACCAACAGAATCAGGCGCAGAGCAATGGGCAACAACAACAACAACAAAATAATCAACAGCAACAGCAGCAACAACAGCAACAACAACCGCAACTGGGCAGTCCGAACTCACACTCCCAAGTTGCCCAAGCCCATGCTCATGCTCTTGCACAAGCTCAAGCCCAACAACAGTTGGTACATATGTCACAACAGCATCAACTGACCAGTGGGCAAAACTCACCAGATAAAATGGCCGAAAAATTGGTCAATGATTTGCAGGTAGGTGTTGTCCGATTTTTTGCATGGTTTTTACGGGATTTTTGTTGGAAATTGACAGAAGAAGGCGGGACTAAATAAACATATAAAAAATGCGATTGGTGAAATGATGGTTTCAGACAAAAAAGTAGAGTTTGCTTTGATTTCTTTATCAAAACAGAAACAATTGAAATATTTTAATTCAGTAAAGTTGGCTTTGGTTTTTCTAAACAAAAGAAAATCGTATTATGAGTATCCACTGGTTCTATGCTTTTATTTAATCAATTACACTTTATCAGTATTTTATTTGAGTTTTAAAATGTGAGGTGGAGCCGAATATTGCAAATATTTTGTTAGATATAATTTTTTAACGATTGTAACTGATAAAATTGAAGTAAGCTTTGATTTATTTAAAAAAATTGAGACAAAAACAAATGAATATTTGAACTAGTAGTTGTGTCGCGTAGAATTTCATTTAATTGAAATTATATTATTTATTTTGTTGTTAAATAATAAATTTAATGTAATATGTATAAGACACATTTGAGTATTCAGGATATTTCATAAAAAACTACAAACTTAAAATAAGTTTCCTAGATTAAGTGAATTTAAAATTATCTTGTCAATTTTTTTCAGAAATTCTTTTGCAATTTATGACATTTTATAACTCGAGGCTGAGCCGAGATTTGCAACTACTAATTAACATTTGAAACAAATTCAAACTGAAACATTTTGATGTTATTTAAAAATATTAAAGCAAGCCGAGGCGCAGCTGAAATTTGGAAGCTCTAATTAATACTATTTGTTTCAAAATCAAGTAATATATGTCAAGGCGTTTTTTAGAATACCTGCTGTATATAAAAAAAATCAAAAACAAAGTACATTCTACGTCTACGAATCAAAATTTTTATAAGAAAGAACATAAACAAATTAATGTAAAGATACATAATTACAACTCTTGATTTTGCTTCGCATTGATTGTAAAAAAATAAAATAAAAAGGCAAACAATAGAACATAGACATAACCTGTTTAATTGAACAATTTATAAAATTTTCTTTGAATCCATAAAATCTTGTTGAAGCATCTTTGATAAAAAATGTATTTTATTCGACTACTCTTAGATTGGTTAGAATAATTTTTAAAAAAGTGTGTTTTACGGATAGTTCTAACGATGGTAGATGGCGTTAGCGTGTGGGTTTTTGTCTAAACTAAGTAATTTTGGCTTTATTGTGTTTATCTAACTTAATAAACGTAGTAGGTTGTTTCTGTTTTATAGTTACTTCAACACAAAAAAAAATAAGCAATTGAAAGAGATTGACATGTCGGTAAAAAATAAAAACTTAGAGCATTTTTATTTAACATAAGTATTTATTTAGTATAAACAATAGGGAATGTTTTTTAATAAATACATTCTTACATTAAAACATGTAAAAATAAACAATAGTAACCCGAGGAGTAGCCAATTATTTATTTTTTCTTAAATAACAAAAATTTATTACAAGTTGTCTGTAAATCATTGAGTCTATTGGCAATTCCAAATTAGTAAATTTTAGTATAAATTAATTTAAAATAACCCATTGGAGAAATTTTTAGCTGCAGGATTGCCAACAGACACATTGTTAATCTGAGGCAAATATGAAAGTTAGATAAGCATTTTATTATTTTCAGAATGCATAAACAATCTCAAGTAAAGTCGAGCTTTATACTTATTATATTACATCATTTATAATTTTAAAAAATAAAAACAATGCGAAGTTTAACCGAGGGTTATAAATATATTGTTTATATTTTTTGTAATTTTAGGGCTTAAAAACAAGTCGTCTCTTATTTGACTGCACCTAAAGCCAACTAATTTACATTTTTCTAATTAAAACATTTAATTAAATCAAGGCGAAGCCGAGTATTACAAATAATTTTCTAAATAGTATTTTTTATAATCAAATATTAGAACTGATATTAAATAAGCTTTGATAACTATAAAAAATACAGACAAAACCAAAAAATATATAACTGATAGTAGTTTCGTTTAAGATTTAGTAGTAGTTCTATTTACAGTAAAACCCAGTTATAATGTATTCTTTGCAACCTGCCAAAAGAGATCGTTTTAACCTGGTTTTACTGTTTATGGTTAGTAAAATAGTATAATAAACTATAAATACTTTATCCTAGCAGTTACCAGGTTAAAATCGCGTTAGAAAATATAGTAATTTGTCAGTACATATTTGTTTAAATTTACTTTAGTATATAAATATTAAAAAACACTTTCTAAATCTTAAAAGGAACAATTTATATGCTCTATTTGTTTAAAATTTTTGATTCTAATTTAAAAATGTGATTTTAAAAGGCGGTCAATGGCCTTAGTCCAAGTTGGGTTTCCAAGTGTGGTTGTTTTCTAATAGTTAAGGGCATCATCATCATCATTTATTTCGAACATATTTTACAAGATTCTCTATTTTACTAACCAAAATATTCAAAGATAGAGATAATTTTTATTGTAAACATTTATAAAATATTGTGAGGTATAATTGCAAGCCATTTGAAAACCAATTTTTTATTCGCTTCAATGAACATAATAATTATAATTTGAGAGCTATTTAGACATATTATTAAATATATTGTTTTTGTAATTTTACAAGCTGAAAATGACGTGAATTGTAGCCAATATTATTTACAAATCTACAAATTAAACATTAAAAAAATAATAAAAAAAATATTTCAGAAAAAAATTGAGATTTGTTTAAAAAGAAAGCAAGAATTGTTTCTGTTGTCGAAAAGAAATCAGTGATCCGATACCTCGAAATAATCCATGAAATCGTAATTCTTTCCGTCCGAACCATCATTTCAACCATCTGCTCGAATAAATTTTCACTTTCCGTATCGGAAAAGTATCTGGCACGTGTCCGTCCGTCTCATCCTGTCATCCCTTTTCCGTATTTTTTGTCTATCCGAAAAATTAATTACTATCAGCAAGTATTTATTATCCGTATTGAGTACAAACCGATCCTCCAACCGACTTTAATTACATACACTCTTTGAAAAAAAAAAATCCCCAACATATGTCGGCAACATATGCTCAACATTTTAGTACGCATTGTCTTCGATCGGAAGGGTTATAATTTAAGTAAAACACGACAATTATCCTCGATCGGGCGCCAAAAAAAGACGCGGACGGCCGGTGGCGCCCTCTCCACACCGACGTCTTCAAGGTTTTATCGACGCGCGGCGAGCTTTTTGGTTTGCGTCTTGGGTTTTTCGAATTTTTAATTTTCTTTTTCTTGGTGTTGTGTTTGTCTTTTTGGGTCTCTGTTCGAATTGTACTAATGTATACTAAACAGTTGCTTTCCCAACTAACGCTGCCGGACTTTAACCAACTGCAGAGGAATTCGACTTCTTCGGCCATCTCTGAAAGGACGCTTGAAGAATGTTGGACCACACTGCAGCGAGTGAGTTGGATTCTATTCAACCGTGTAGAGTACTCTTCCAGTATAAAAAAAAAAAACAAAAAAAATAGTAGATTTTTTTTTATTGTTCCTAGATTCATTTAATTTCTTTTAAGTTGTTTCCGATTTTTTTCTTCTTATCGTCATCTCATAAACGAGTCACGAAACGGCTAATTGTCAATCAACTGAAATTTGTTTAGTGGATTTTTTGTTGTTATGTTGGCAAGCTTTCGGTTGCGATTATGCAAACCAAACAAACGCTTGTTCAAATATTTGATTATTGCGACATTCGATTGGGTTTTTTGCTGGCTGATTATGACCTACGAATGACCCCAAGACACCCTGTACATACAGAGTGTTTCTTTTTGTTGATTCATTAGAAACATTTTAGTGTAATCTATGATTCATCCGGTTATACCGGAAATAACTCTTTAACCTTGTTATTTTAATTGTCCGCACTATTATTTTTTTTTTAAATTAATTCAGTGGTGGTTGTCACAACTCTAACATTGTCACGGGACTATACCTAATCTCAAAAAACTAGTAATTTTAAGGCTTTTTGACTTTTCTATGGTTATAACGTTGTAACAGTTAAGTTTATAAAAAAATTTTGAATGTGGTCTTGATACTATCAAGAACTGTAATCAATTACGGTGGAAATCAGTTATAACGTCTTCAGAAAGATACATTTTCAAACGTTATAATCAAATAGTTGTTACAAGAACTGTCAAAACAAAAGTTGTTATAAGCAGTTTTCTCTATCTACATATTGCAAAACCGGCTAAAACGACTTTGGAAAGAGTCATTTAATCGGATAGTACAAAACAAAATTACTGCAGCTAGTTGCTACTATACAGGCTGTCCAAAAAATTATGAGCAAACAGAAAGGGGTTGAAAGAGAATATGGAACTTATTAAGTTTTTGATAAGAAAAATTTTTCGCGTTTCTTCACTATCTAAAGAAAATTGTGTTACATTTCTGTGTAAATTAAGCCTTTTTATATCTTTTTTGAAGGGAAAAGCATTGGAAAAAAATGTTTTAGCAAAAACAAAAATATTCTTCACTATCTTTTACCCATTATTTTTGTCACAGCCTGTATAAACAGATTTGCTATTATTTCTGAGTAGTTTGGAAGCCATTTCCAAACAGTCATCATGCGGCTAGCTAGTTCGTATCAGTAGTTTCACTGTGCCAATTGTCTTTTAAATCGTGTGCCGCTTGGTTATAATAATAAACGATTTTTACCAGTTCCTCAAGGTGCGTTAAAATTAGACACTACTGTATAGTGAAAATAAATACTAATTACAGGACCCCAAATTTTAGTTTTTTTAATAATTGTGCAAAATATAGTTGTTATAATAGGTTACGTTATTATTGTAAATTGTAATTATACTAAAAATCAGTTGTAACGTCATAAAATAAAAGAAGCTACATCTTCAAACGTTACAACCGGATATAAACAGAGTCAAAATATTTTTGTAAATACAAAATTTTGTCGTTTTAAGCGGTTTCTATAATCAAAATCACTTTGATAGAAGTTAAATTTTGGTTGGTTAGTCAGATAGTATGAACCGGAATCGTTGTAACTAGTTGCTACTATATAGACTGTCAAAAACAAGTGAACTAAAAGAGGTAGAAACACTTCAAAATTTTGCTAAAAAAGGAGTTTATCGTCGTTGTTTTTTTCAAATTTTTTTTAGCATTTTTGTGTAAAATGAATTTTTAAGTTTTCCTTTGAGAGAAGGGGCAGTAAAAAATAGCAAAAGCTTAATATCTTCTTTCAACGCTATTCCGTTGACTCATTAATTTTAGAACAGCCTGTATAAACAGATTTGGTATTGTAATTTCACATTTTGATTCTTAAATCGTGTTTTGCTCGGTTATAACGAATTATTTTCAACGGTCTCTTGAGATTGGTTATAACCAGACACAATTCTACAGTAAAAACTCGTAATAACTATCTTAGAAACAGCTATTTATAGTCGAACAGTCGTTACAAGCAATATCATAACAAAATAAAGGAATTCAAATTTTGTTTTTATGCTAGTTGTGCTCAATGTAGTCGTTATAATCGGTCATATTATTATTTACTAATAATTGAAAGTGTAGCCAAAAATTGCATTTACAATAAAAATTGATTATAACGTCTGAAAATACAACGTAAAACTCCCACTAACACTAAACAGTTTACTTAATACGACGTGTGTTTTGACAACAAAGTTGTCATTCTTAGGCTGGAATTAAGACTTTTTTTTCTAATTTCTTCAAGTTTAATTCCTACCTGAAGATGATAACATTGTTGTCGAAACGAACGTCGTATTAAGTACAATGTTTGGTGTTAGTTTGTGTTTCACGTTTTATTTAAACACACCAAGAAGATTCAACAAAAAAATTGTCTAAAAATGGATTTTTTTTGATTTTTTTTTCGAAAAAAAAGGTTTTTATAAAGAATCTCAAAATAAGCGATTTTTAGATGTTTTTTAACTAAGATTGTACTCTAAAACACTATATAAAAAAAGTCGCTAAAAGCGGTTTTTACTGTAAACAAAACAATAACTTCTTAAATGGTTTTGAAAGAAACTGTATTCCTAATCTAGCTCAATAGTCGTAAAAAGAAACAATCTAAAACATAATGATTTTTTAAACCGAGGCGTAGCCGAGGTTTACAATTACAATTTTTTATTAACATTGTTTTTGTTATTACATTCTAATTACAATTACAAAAAATACTGGTAATAACTGGTAAGCTACATTTTGGGACAGTCGTTATAAGCGGTTATACAAGATATATTTTTGGTCGTTTAGTCGGATACTAGTCAAAATAAACACAATCCGAAACGTAACAAAACTAAATTAATAAAAGAACTAAATTATTAGCCTTTTTAGCCGAATCGTCGTTAAAATCTTTGCTTTCTAAAATCTTAAAATCTCATACAAGATCGTTATAACTAATTATTACTGTATTTCTACAGACATTTAATTACATTAATTACCAAATCAACGTATAGTCAAGAATTGCAATTACAGTGAAACCCAGTTATAACTACTTTAAGAGAGCTACAATCTTGAAATTTATAGTCGGATAGTCGTTATAAGCAGTGTAAAAACAAGAAATTTCTAGGTAATTTTTTTTTATTTTTATTTGAGTACCTAACTATTGTAACATTGTAACTAGTCAGATTATTACTATTATTTATAATATTAACAACCTGAGGCGTAGCCGAAAATTGCAATTACGTATCTTATTAATGCTCTATGTACCGCATGCTTATTAAAAAAACAAAGTCTAGACTTCTAGAGTGTTGTGAATCAAATTGTAAAATAAATATCTTTGATATAAACTTTATTTGTTTAACTGTCAAAATAATGTCAACTAACTTTAAAAACATCATCTTTATAAGTCGGTCGACTTATTATTAATAGCAGTTGACTGATTATTAGTAACTATCACTAAAAAACTAGCAATGAATGTCTAAAATAAGACATACTCTCCTCCTCATGGCTACCTGCGAGTTTTTTTTTTTTTATAAACAGCCTGTATTTAGACTTCTACGACTTTTTTATTTTAAGAAAGCTCTTAAAAGCTTTTTTTAAAAAGTGTTTGTCTTGTGACAACTACCACAAAAATAACGTGTGGCCAAATAAAATGACAAAATTAATAATGTTGTATAGTTGACAATTATCCGTTTTTTTTATTTGTCGCTTTGAGTGTTTTTGCATGTTTGTTGTGTCCACTGTGTATATAAAACCGACATGATTGTATTTTGGGGTATTGGCAATATAAAATCATGTCTCTCGGTGAGTATTTCCCAATATTCCACATCAATAAAACACCACACTGGGGTGGCTTCCACCCTCGATAATTGACACTAACGTCCTCCGCCCATCGCCCCCCTCTCTCTTCAACATGGCGCGAGAATCTTATCACTGAAAAATCCGAAATAAAGTCGCGAATCTTGGGGGCGGTTGCCGCCACTTCCGTTTCCGGTAATATTTCACCCCCGCGAGATCAACACGTAACATCTTGGCGGTAGAAAAATACGTTTTTAACACTCGAACACGTTTTTACTGTTTAAATAGAGGGGCCACCCCCGATTTTTTTTAAATGTAAAAAGGGAGGTAAAAATAATTCAATCAACCCCCTTTCGACCGGAACGAGTTTAATGAAACAATAACCCCTTGCAATGGCATTTAGACGCTCGGAGGAAAAAAAAAACGATTCACACGGAAGCCGACTAAAACAAAAAAATATGCATGTCATTGAGGGGTTGATACGAGAACGATTGTTTCAGAAAAAAAAAATTAGAAAAATTAAACCCTCGTACATGCAAATTAGATCAGGTAAAAGAATAACACACCGCTGGGTTACGTGTAAGGGATGAAAACGAAAGAAGGAAGTGAATCCGAGAAGTGTTTCTCACGAAAGGAGGGTATTGTTTAAAGAGAAATTTTTTTAGCTCATATTTTGATATTTTTTATTGTGCTTTTGTGTGTGTTCTTGCTTCATTTACATATTATCAAAGAATTAAGATGATCCGAGAGGATATAGCAGGGAGAAAAGTAAATAAAAGTTACTAAAACAAAGAGAGGGGAAAAATAATACAAAAAAGAGGACATTGAACTACATACGATTTAGAAAAAGACGTCAGTCGTAGATTGTATCATATTCAAACTGTATTAAGAAATTTCAACTCGCATTTTTACATATTTACCCATCATTTTACTGCCAATTCTAATGCGAAATTTAATTAAGCACACGATAGCATGAATTCAACTTCATAAATATGTAAAAATACATTTTTCATTTTGAAGATAAAAATGTCGAAAATATTGAAAAACGTGAATTAATTTTGACATTAAAGTATCAAGAGGCGCCAGTTTCTTTTTTTTATATAACTATAGGACAGAAACGGTTTTTCAGTAATTTCTAAATTGTTTTAAATTTGTATGGTCTTTTAAGCCGGATGGATATCTTAGTATACTTATTTTAAGGTTTTTATTAAAATTTTAGAACCGGAGGCGACAGTTTCTTTCTACTTTTTTCAATAAATACTTTAGAAAAATACATAGTTTATAATAATTAATGCATTCGGCTTTCAAAACTGTGTAGAAAAATTTTATGATCCTTCGAGCCGGATACAGAGAAAAAGTATAAAGGCCATTGTAAAATTTAAAAAATATTAAATAAAAAAATAAAGATCATAAAGTTTTGCTAAAAACGAATGTAAAATTTATAATTACATAAGAGTAATACTCTAACATTAACGTTTATTTGTCAAAAACAACATTCTCAAGCGATGAAATGGTAGATATTAATATTTTTATTAAAATAAGCCAAATAAATTTACAACTTGTGAAAAATTATAAAATATATTTATTTAAAGATATTTTTCTTTAATATATTTGTTGAAATAAACAGTTAGTCTGCAGTGTTACCCTTCATTTCAAAATTTCTCAAAAAATTTTTTTTTACGTATTATTCATGACATCGTCAGCCCGTAGAATGCTGTTTTGAATGCCGCCAAATATTTGAAAATCGGTTTATAGGTTCAGGAAGATGAGTTCGAGAACTTTAAAAATGTAAAAAAAACGAATTTTTTCTGGAATTTCTCCGATTTTAGTAAATTTTGCACCAATCAAAAGATCTCAAAATTCTCTATTCTTTCTATTTTTTTCCAATTTTTTAAAACTATTGTTTTATCAATATTCGCAGAAAGAAGAAAACTTATAAAACAGGTTGAAACACAACTTCTAAATTGTGTGGCGTTTTTTAGGTTAAACGAGGGTTTGCTGCATAATTTTTGATAAATGAATATTATATCAAAAAAGTTTTTTGAAGTCGTCAGTAAAATAAACAAAACAGTCTCTAACATAATTAAAAATAGTCTGTAAAGTAATACTTTTGCTGACTTATATCAAAATTAAAAATCAGTCAGTAAAGTAGACAAACAAATGACAGAAGCATTTGTAAAGTAATAGAATTGGTGGTTGCCCATGTTACATTTTTTCAAAATATTAAAAATCATGATTTTAGATAAAATAAGTTTCTCAAAGCAATAGGCGAGAAGAATAATAAAACATTTCTATTTTTGTCTTGTTATACAAAGAACTATTTCTTGCGGAATATTTTTTTCGAAAATTGTCAAAATTTGAAAAATCTAAGTAAAAACTACTACATATTTGATCTACTCACTAATGTAAAGATCGATCTAAAAAACTAATGTAAAAATCGAAATCTTTAGACAATTTTACGTAAAAGTACATAATTTTTAAAACAATTTACCATAAAATGAAATAAAAGTTGTAATTTAAAAGTAGTTTTCTTACAAAATGTAAAAATTTTTTTGGATGAAAATCAGAATTTTTTTTCTCAAAACCAATAGCTTAGCGAATGCTCTTTCAAACACAGTCAAAAGTTTAAAAATCGGTTTTTTGATTTAAAAGTTAAAGCCTTTAAAAAATGCAAAAAAAATTTTAAAACTTTTAGTTACCTTAAAAAGTAACTCAAAAGTCAAAAATTATTAATTTTGAGTAAAAACTAATATTAAATTTGTAATTCACAGGTAATTTTACGTAAGATTAATCTATTTTTTGAAGCAATTTGCGATAAAATACAATATGGAAACTTTGATTTTAAACAATACATATTCTAAGATTTTCTTTCCACAAAAGTAAAAAAAATTAAAAAAAAACAGAAATTTTTATATAGAACCAAAAGCTTAGCGAAAGCTCTTTTAAAGAGTCAAAAATTTGATAATTAGTTTAGTGGTTTAGGTGTTAAGACTATTCAAAAATGCAAAAAGTTTTTAGTTAGAACCCTAACAAGTTACTCAAAAGTAAAAAATTATTTGTTTTAATCGTTGTAATCGTTAGCCGACTCTAAATAAGATAGGTTTTTTTTAAAGCAATTTGCCGTGAAATACAATTCAGAAGCTCTAATTTTAAACAAAATGTATTTTTTTTTTAAATCAAATTTTTTTATATAGAATCAATAGCTGAATACTCTTTGCAATGCAGTCAAGCATCAGAAACTTGGTTTATTAGTTAAAAGAGTTAAAGCCATTCAAAAATGTCAAAAATCTTGATTTTGGTTTCGGTTTTAAAATGGTTAAATCAAAGTCAAAAATTTTAGTTTTATAGTTAAAAAACAATTTTTTTTTCAGTTGATTATTACGAGTTTTTAGCATAACTCCTGAAATCTCATTAATAATTTATTTTCTAAATAAAAGTTTTATTCTTTCTAATCCTAATTATGTTTTTGTTGAAGATTATTAAAAAAAAACAAAATTTGTATCATTTGAAAATCAATTAATAATACGAGATGACTTTAATTGTTGAAAAATGAACATGTGTGAGATAAAAAAAAACCGCTTGTCACTGAATAAATTATCTCGGAAGTGATTTTTTTCAGCAGTTATGCAAATGAGATCGGGCACAAACAAACCACCTTTTTATTAAGAGGGTTAAAATAATCCCATCGTCATTTCTCACGACTATTTTTTTTATTTTTCTTTTATTTGTCCATTGATTTACATAAAAGTTGTTCAAGTTTCTATTTTCGCTCAGGAAACGAAATTATCTAGTAAGAGAACGGATAAAAATGGGGCGTCCGATAAGATCAGCCCTGTTCCGTTCACGCACCCCTTTTTCTTAATGTCTGACGTGTGCGTTAGAGAGAGAGGCCACGATTTAACAGAAATGATTGTTTTGTAGTGTACGCATTTTGTACCATTGGGTACCAGTGTGATGAAAATCGCTCGATATCATCTGGAAAAGTTCGCGTTTTATTACCATTTTTTCCTGCCTTTATGGGACTTTAATGGGGGAATTTTGTACCAACACAGATTGATTAAAATTCCTCGTAGTGGTATCGGAATTGATCGCGATGAAAAATTCATTAAAGCAATCCCAAGCGAAAAATCGATACGAGGTGTTGAAAAAAAATTTAATAAAATAACCGACCCTTCTTCTAAAAGAGGGGGCTTTAAAAATTTTTTTTTTCTTCTATGATTACTAAACACTTTTATTGTGGTCCGTTGAATCGGTCACAATGAAAATTTAATTACGTCTCTGCGCCCTCCATTGACGTGTAAATCCAGGCCCGGACCTGTCTATATGCGTACTTTTTTACCCAGAGTAGTAGAGAAGGCGATAAAAATAATAAAAACATAACTGACCCGCACAATATAAAATCGCGCGAGGCTCCGGACTAAAGTCAACGTCTGCTTTCAAAACCAGCAGTAAAAAACCGGTTGCATCGCTGAAAAATCAAGTGACCTGCGGCGAAGCGAAAAAGTTGAAATGCGCCACCGCCGCCAACTTGACGAGGGGTGGACGACAATGCCACGTTAAGTGCCGAAAGAATAAAATAAAGGAAGCTACTTGAAAGATAATTCGATTAAGACGGTCTTAAAAGCTTAAATTTCGGATAAAAAAACGGCTTTTATTATTTTCTCGAAACGATTTTCTCTTTAATATCAACACAAACTTTTCAAGCTTTAAATTTCTCAAGCCATAATTTGATTCCTAATATAGAAGATATTGACATGCAATATTATAAAATTACGTTACAAACTTATAATTTGAAAATTTTTAGTTAATAATGACCGGAGAACACGCCACCATTGGGATTTTTGCACCCCGCCTACTTTTTGTACAGGGACGCACTACCAAACACTTAACAACACACCATTATTATACTAAACTTTACACAAACTTTACCACAACAAATCTAATATGCCCGGAGAGATTATCGATACTAAATTTCACCACTTCTATAATAACCACATTTCTATTATAATACATTATAGACAGTCATTCAAAAACACTTTTTTTATGTAAAAATACAATAATAGGCGTTTAAGACCACTTGTGTTTTAATATCTATAAAAACACCCAAATAATTGCTACAATAAGATCTCTTAAAAACTTAAATTATAAAAAAAAATATTAAAATTTCATAAATAACAAGCCAGAAATTGTTGAAAAACAGGTAATAACCGCTTCAACATGTTTTTTCAATCATATCTTTATCAGATAAGTAAAAATAGCAAATTACTCATTATGTTTCAAGTGATAAAAAGATTTAATTATTTTTATATAATCTAAATCAGATAGTAAGCCTTGGTTGTACTTAAATTTTTAACAGTTTTTTTGATTGTCAAAAAAGTTAATACAAATATTATTTTAGTATTTATCTTTGTTAGTTTGTCAAATACATACAGCTTAGGTGTAGAACTGTCTTTTTTTGCTTATTTTTTGAGTAAAACTGCACTATTTCTTATCAAAAGTGTTTTCAGTGACTCTCCTCAATCTACTAGTTAGGCTACAACATATATTTACAGGTCAAATGACAAATATTACTAGTTCTTGACAATATTAGTATATAGTCAAATTACTTGACATAATTGTTGATTCTTTTATTATTATTTTATAATTTCACAGTAAAGTAGGTTTTTTTTTAAATTACAATTAAAGTAGATATCTATTTCTATGTTTTACAAATCTATATTGTCAAATACAATGTCAAAAACTATTTTAAACAAGTTTTGTTTAAAAATATTGGGCTAAAATTTTTGAATTTTTTAGTAAAATACACATTTTTTTATTTAGAACAATAAATTTATTTTATGGATTTTGTCATTGTCAGTTCTATAATATTTCTGACAATATGCAACTTCCAAATATTTAACAACTACTTATTTGTTATTTAATTTTTTCAAGTGATGATTATTTTCAATACCAAAAGTCTAATAAAAACAAAATAAATTCGAAAAAACAGCGTTTAAAAACCGTCAGAACAACCGTTTAGACAAATTTTTTAAATGCAATTAATGACTTTTGCTTAATATTTTATGACACCTTTGTATTTAATCATCTTTTGTTTAATTTGACAAATGCTTACCAGTTTATGTCAATAAAGAGTCAAAAACCAAATTTTACAAAAAATTGTAGATATTTGATTATTTTTTGCACACAAATCTAAAATTTGTATGTATGACCATGATTTTCTGATTTTATTTTTGTCAAATATGTACTAGTTCTTGACAATAGTACGAATACTTTTGTGGCATGTTGTTTAGTTTATCTATTAATTTATGTCACTCTAAGCTAGTTACTTTTGTCTAACTGTATTGTCAAATACAGTGTCAAAAACCATTTCAAATAATTTTTGCTTAAAAATATTGAGCCAATTTTTTTTAAAATTTAGTTAAAAAATATAATAATAATATAATATATTTGTACAATAGTACATAATTATCTTCTATATTTATGACAAAAAAATAAAAACAGTGTCAAAAACAAATAAATTTTAGACATTTTTAATTTATTTAATTTTTTTCTTGCACACAGATTTAACATTTGTATCTCATAATTATTTTTGTAATTTGTCAAATACACACTAGTTTTTGACAATACAGTTAAAATACTTAACGTATTTTTTGGTTTATTGTTACGTAAATGCTACAATTAATTAATAAAAGTGCATTTAGAATGTTAGATAAGTTTATATTGTCAAATACAGTGTAAAAAATGCTTATAAATACATAAATATTTGATTGAAACTATGAACTCTTTTGTCAGTTACATAATATATTTTTGATAATACACAAAAACTAAAACATTTGACAACTAGCTTTGTATACCAGACTCACTGTCATGTGATCTACTGTGGTGCAAATAACTTATTTATTACTGTAGCAACTGAATTGCTACAGTAATGGGTCAGTCATTATTTTTAATTTGTCAAATCCTTCTTGACAATATAAGTTAAAATACTTATTTTTTGTCGATCTATAAATAAAGAATTTTATGTTGTCATTGAAGTAGATATCTGTTTCTATATACCAAAAATTTATATTGTCAAATACAGTGTCAAAAACTCTGATTTTTAAATTTTGAATGAATTTTGTATTTAAAACAAAACATTTTATTGTGGTTTTTCTTATTGTTAAATACGTATTATGCAAGATTCTGTCAACAAAACAGAGTCAAAATTATCTAGTTTATTTCTATTGCCATCTAATCAAAACTTACTCAAAAATAGTTGTCAGAAACAAAGTATAATTTTGACAATTTTTAATTTCTGTCTAACATCAGCAAATAAAATAATCGATAAAATCTTGAAACTTGTTGTTAATTGACCATTTGACAATTTCAGAATTTAAAGCCAAATATTTGACAATTTTTGAAACTACTAATTGTTTTTGACAAAATTTGAAATCACTGAAATAATATTTTGTTAACTTTTTACCAAAAACTTAAATATTAAATTACAATGATTGGAATTTCGATTAAAAAAATAGTTTTAAATTTCAGAAAAATCAACTTTAAAATTTCCGCATTTCACTCGTGTTATTAAAAACCCAATTTCTCTACCCGAAAACCTTGAAATCCATATATTCGTCGAAATTTTCACGCCGCTATGTATGATATCCATCGCTCCGAATCAGGAACTAAAATCCTCAATAAATGCGAAAATATGCATGTGTTCTCCGCCAATCTTATTTTACCCTTGAAGCTCCCCCCACTTAAAAAAACTCCTTTATCCAGGGTTTTATGCATTGCAAGGCCGACAAATGCAGTTACTTGCATTAGCACAAGTACATTTTAAACCACGCAATAATGTGTTGTGCTGTTCGAGAGACGTCTTCTCGATCGCTGTTCGTTTTAAAAACGTGAAAAAAATCGCGGAAAAATTTTTTTTAGTGAGAAAAGTGTGCATCGAGGAGACTGATTATGGAGACTGAAAGCGCGGTTCGTATTTAATTTTTTTTTCCTAAACCAATCAAATTCGGATTGTTATCAACGATTTATCAAATTATTATTGGGCTGGGTTATCTAAACGTTTAGTTCATTTTTATACAAAATGGCGATTACACTGTAATGAATGTAAGTTGAATTGAATTTTGATTTTTTGGGGGGGACGTAGGGGAATTGTGGGTGGAATGGTGGCAATACTGGAGGGATACAAGAAGTGTCACTGTACCAACTGTCAATAAAGCACCAACAAATCTCTCACTATTTAATCGCCATTTTTTTTTATTTTTATTTCGAGATTTTAATCTGATGTGACAGATACGATATAATTTTTTTGAAATTTATTTTTGATATAAATTTTTCTGACCTACCTGAATTGAGTTTTAAAGTCTGTTTATTTAACCTTCTTGGAGTAGAAAAGAGAAAAAAAATATTTTTTGATTTTTCCAAAAATTTCTCTGGTCACGTGACTTTTGGTAAAATTGTAATTTCGCTCAATGAATATTCACTTGAATGAGTAAACAATCCTCGTCATTGTTCATTTTTTCCATAAATATACGCACACAACAATAATTTTTATCGTTTATTGTACGTGGAGCCTTATTTAGATTACAGTGGGGTAGGTCAGGAACCTCTTATCAAAGTCGTCGTTTGTTTTTATCGTCGAATGTGGTGCAGTCCTCAAACAAAAAAAAAATTGCATATTATTTTTTATCACTTGTTGGGTAAGAGAGAGAGAGAGAAATCTGGGTGTGTGCATAAAAAATTTTTTGGTTTATTTTTGTTCCAGAGGGGGCAAAAACCGCGCCGGTGCTTATTACGAGAAAGTATGCGTACACAGCATCGTACAATATAACTATATGTAATGGTTAATAACCGCATTTCTTATTAAGTTATTTTCTTATAAACCAATATGGTACTAAGTTGTAGTTAACATAAAGTTTAGATTCCGTTAGATTTTAAATGAGTTATGGCGGCGGAATAAGTCGACGTTTTGTACTTTTTGCGGGAAAAATAATTGCGAGGATTTGCTATCAGATTGACCTGGACGTCGATTGGATGCGATCATGCGTTTGGAAAAAAAATAACTAAGAATTTTTATTATATTTTGATCTACTTTGAGGTTTGGTACATTCTAATTTGGTCAATTTACAACTAATTAAATGATAATTAATTATTTCATGGAGGTTGTGACCTATACAAGCTCTGAAACGTAGGACTTGTACGGAATTGTGCGCTTACCTTCATGACTAACTCATTTCAATTGCTCAAAAAATGTTTGTTTTTGTTTAATGAGCATAGTTTTTGTCATTAACAAACTTAAATACTCTGAATTTAAAGCTGTGATTTGTTGTTGGCAAAATGAAGACGTTACTGTAACAACCACCAATGACAGTAATTTCAAACGATACTTGAGGGTTTTGAAGAGATTGGAAGTATTAGAACTGATAGAAATAAACAGCAATCTAAACAATCTCCGTCAGTTACATCAAATGAGAGCTGAAAAAAGAACATTTAAAACATTTTTTTAACTTCAAATTTGTTAAATCAACTAATTTTTAACAAAAATCCTGGTTGATCCAGCTCGAAAGACCATATGTGTATCACGTCAATCAACTTGCGCTACTACATCTCTTACTTCTATTTAGAGATAAGCTGGACTGAGGAGAGAGCAATAATCTCAAAATCAGTTTACAGTTTTATTGTTTTTTAAAAAATTTATAAAATTTTACAATGAAGTATCGTTTCTAAGGCCTAAATTGTTTTTTAAACAAAATTTTTAAGTGTCTGACGTTATATAACAATGTTTAATTAACAAACTGTCGCCTTCGGCTCCAAAAATACATTTATATCTAAATAAAATTTAGAAGCCGGAAGCGACAGTTATTTGCATTTGTTGACAAATCAGTTATTTTGTATGTTGCTTTAATGTTTAGTTTATAAAATCGTAGTAATTATTAAAAAAATTAAAAAAGTTGTTGTTTTTAACTCTAAAAGTTATTTTTTTAAATAAAACACATGTAGAATGCAACAATTATCAAAAAATCTAAATTACTACAATTGAGTGTGAGCTTCAGCTTTAAAAAAACAATTTTTGTAGTAATTTTAGACCTTCGAATTGTGGTTATTACTTAAAAAAGTTTTAGATTTTAAAATATCGTCTCTGACTCGTATTCAAAGAGCCTCTTAAAAAAAACTATGAAATTTTGCTGTCTTCACTGTCTCTAACGTCTTTTTAAAAAACTTTTGAATTTTTTTTTGTTAAAACCGAAACTGTACTTATTTCTTTAAAAAAATAATTTTGCATTATCGTCTCTAACATCTAGAGTCTCTTTAAAAAACTTTTAAAGTTTTCTATCGTCTCCCATTCCTAGAATCTCATTATAAAAGATCTTATAAATTTTACAATTTTCTCCGGCTCCTAGAATCTATTTAAAAAATTTTGGATTATATTTTTTAATATTGGAGCGGTATATTGTTATCTCTTAAAAACACTGTTTAATTTTATAATATCGTTCCTGGCTCTTAGAGTCTCTTCAAACTTTTGAATTTTACACTGCCGCATCTGGCTCTTAAAATTTCTTTAAATTTTAAATTTTTATTAAATTAAATTTTGGAGCACTAAGCAGTAATTATTTCTTTAAGAAAATAATTTGACATTATTGTCTCTGGCACCTCAAGTCTCTTTAAAAAATTTTTAAGTTATACACTATCGTCTTCGATTTCTAGAAACTGTTTTTTAAAAAAATTACATTTTACGCTGTTGCTTCGGCTTTTAAAATCTTTTTAAAATATTTTTTTTTAATTTGTAAGCTGTAAACTGTAGTTAACTTTTAAAAAACCTTTTAAATTTTACAGTCTTCTCCGGCTCTTGGAGTTTTTTTAAAAAAACTTTTAATAAAGTTTTTTTTTATTGTTGGAGCCGCAAGTTGTAGTTATCTCTTACTTTTCAATTTTATAATATCGGTTCCGGCTCTTAGAGTCTCTTCAAACATTTAAATTTTACGCTATCGCGTCTGTCTTTTCAAATTTCTTTAAAATAACCTTTACATTTTAAATTTTTATCAAATTTTGGCGCCGTAAGTTGTAGTTATTTCTTAAAAAAATAATTTTGCACTGTTGTCTCTGGCGCCTAGAGTCCATTTAAAAAACTTCTAAGTTTTACAATATCGCCTTCGCTTTCTAGAATTTTTTTTAAAAGAACCTTCAAATTTAACACAGTCCCCTTGGCTCTTAAAATTTCTTTAAAATGTTTTTTCAATTTTAAATGTTTCAGCTGTAAACTGTGGTTCATTCTTAAAAAATCTTTTAAATTTTTAATGTCGCTTCAGCCTCTTTCAGAAAAACTCTTCAAATTTTACATTGTTGTCTTCGCCTCATAGTACTGTTAAATAATTTTTTTTAATAAAAGGAAGTTTTAAACAACGAAAAAACCTTTAATCTATCGTTTATTGTTAACTCCGCTATCTTTAGACGTATTAGCTAATGCGTAAGACTCTTCTCCGAGGAGTAGTTGTTTTGTTTTTAATCATTGAAAAATCTGTTATTTTATGTAAGCAATTTATCTATAGTGCAGCACTCAAAATCGGTTTCCAGTTTCCTGGTGCTGTATTTGTATTGAACACTTTTTTATTAAGAGAATTATTCTGAATACTGACATTGTCTAGATCTAGAACAAAAGACAGCGGTTTCACATAACTTATCTATCTATTGGTTTAAGAGATTTAGAAGGGCGTCACCGTTAATTTTTTTTTTTTTTTTTGGCGTAAGGTTTCGGGTTGAAGGACCATATTTATAACACTTCATTAAGAGAAACGCTCTATATAGTTACGTTCTTTAGGACAAAATAAAGCAATTTAACGTCATTTACCTATATATCAAGATTCATAATTTGGGAGCTAGAGGGCGTCAAAATTTAAAAAAAATTTTTTAGTTTTTTCAAAATAACTTTTACTTAAGCGATTCCAATGAAATTTGGTACACATTTACTACTATAAAAACAATACTTTTTGATGTTAAAATTTTTTGCGGTTGTGGATTATAAACGACTGAAGTACTGCCAACATTATAATTTGTGTTTTGGTTTATTTTTTATTTTAAAGCTATATTATTTATAAAAGAATATCACTTAAAAGACTTACAAAAAAATTAATAATTCGAGCCAGTTTTAAGACTATTTATTAGGTAAACAATTTTTTGTTTTTTTATAATTTTCAATTGCTCTAAACTCAACGTTTTTACGTTGTCAAAAGGTCCCTAAATATTTTAGAAATGGACCTAAAATAAGTTATACTATTTAAATTAATTAATAACCCACCAATTAACGACAATCGTTATAAATAATTGGAAAGATAGTTGTCTGTAATTGGAAAAATTCCAACGTAAATCGTTCGATCTTCGTATTAAGAAGATTGCCCACCTTGTATATTTCAATTAACTCTCTCATTATAAATCCCGCATAACCTCTTGTGCCATAATGAATTTTCTATTAATTCCGGCCCTGTGCCTGGGGCGCATTTCGTTCCCGTTTGCACGGATCATGTCAGAAAAAAAATCCCAAAGATTTAGCACCGTTAGATTGGTAATAATATTAAAAAATAAAATTTGAGTCTTTGACGCCCCACGCTACTTGATTTTTTCCCATCCGTACCAGATTAAATGCTATTTTTAAATCTACAAACAACATTTTCAAAGTTGAGATAGGTTATGGCTGTGCAATGGCCCAGCATGAATTATGAACGCGTCTACTAAACATTGCGATGGTCGTTCGTCTGGTCGGGCATAGGTTAATATACTTTGAAAAAGCAAGTCGTTTAAAAACAAATAGAAATAAGAAAAAAGGACAGTCGGAGAGCTTGGCATGTAGAGGGCGTTGCATCTGATACATACAGTTTCGAGATGCGTTTTTGTTTCAGGGGGGACAACCCTTGTATTTGTTGAAAACGAGGCCAACTTATCGTAATTATCATTAATAAATAACTTTCTTTTCTCGATTATTTGTGACAGATCGCAAATATTCATTAGATTAATTAGATTGACATTTACGAACAAAAACGTGTGTACATAATCGAAGTAAAAAAAAAATGAAATACACACAAAAGTGAAAATAGAGACATAAATATTGAAGAAAACATAAGAAATTAAGAATGTACTAATTGAATGACTTTAATTCGATGCAGGGAATAGAAATCGTCATATTAACAAACCACATACAATAAATTTAATTGCACGACTTTACTGTCTCTGTCTAACCCGTTTTGGAAATATCGAAATGTCAGACAAAGACAGTCGGACATATGCTACGACAAGTATCGCTTATGGCCACCATAAATTTCTATGGTAGCTACAAAAAATCTCAGCAATTGTCCGCCGCTACAATTCGATTGTCGCCTCGATTAAACAAATCGAAAAGAGACAGAGAAAAAATAATAATAATAATAAAAGTGAAGCATTGAAAAATCCAGACGTGTAAAAATAAACACACATGAATAAAAAGGCAACAAACTTAGCGCGGCCTTGTAAATAAAATGCGTATGTGTTTACTCGATTTATATACAGATCGGAGTCATTGTTTTTTTAAGTCACGTGATTTTTTTCAAAGAGACACATTTTCGGATGGTTTAATCATAAATGAAGGCAATTGTCGGACTTAATTGCGTTTGCTTGAAATGCAGACGGTTAGACGGTGACGCGAATTTATTATGAGGAGTGAAGGTTGCGGGGATGGTCACAGTCTGAGTTCGAGGCCGGATTTGCGGTTTTTTCGGAAACCTGGGGTTGACCGTGACAAAAAATAATCATTTCATTCAGACAGGTCAAAGGTAAAGAGCAAACAAAAAATTGACACCTGTCCCGAGCCAAATTGTAATTTTTTTGTCCTCAAATATTAGGTTTTGTAATAATTGAGACTAATAATAATAAAATGAGTAACTGTGGCAAAAAGATTTAACAATTTTTATTATCTAAAAAGGTTAAATTGCGATGTTTTAGACAAAATTCCATAAATCCGGCTCGAAGGATCATATGTCGATCATACCTTTAAAAGAAACACCCTGTATACTGAGATTGTTTAGGTCAAAATAAAATAATTATTATTATCGTTATTATTAATTATTTTTGCAAAAAAATCTAGTTATTATGTTTTAATTTTTCTATTTTTGACTTTCTGCAGAGAATTTTGTTATCCTCCGAAAATAGCAAAATTTAGACAAATTGCAGTTGGCCATAATTTAGTCCAAAGAGCGTCAAAAAAACTAATTTTAAGTTGGCTGTGTAAATTAGAATCAGGTGAAGTCTAAAATTTAGAAATTTCATTAAAAAATTCAAAATTTTTTGATTAAAAATGCTATTAAACATAACGAGCCAGCATTAAAATTGTATATTTAGGTAGGCATTGGTAAAACTATTATGTCTAATAAAAAAAGTGGATGTAGTCAGTTTAAGTTGAAAATTAAAATATTTCGAAAATATAACTTAAAAATTTAAAAAAATAACGAGTGAACCTAAAAAAACTTAGCTTAGGCAGGCGCCGAAAACACTATTAACTCTCTAATTAAAATATATATATATAAAAATGTATTTATTTTTGTCAGTCAAAAAAATCATAGCCTACTTAAGCAAAACTAATCAGAAATTATACATAAAGAAGTTTAGAGCTGCAGGCTAGTTCTATTTGTTGTTAGTAATCATACAGTTAACAGATGATTTATTTTTCAGTTTTTAACTAATTTACGATTTTAATAAAATGTAAAAACAGAAAAAAATTACAAAGTAAAATTATGACAGATCGGAGTTGGAATTGAATTAACTAAAAAAAAATAATTAAAAAAGATTAACTACAGCAATTTCAGGTTGTTGTTATAATTTAATTTACATTTTTAAGTCTAAAATTAGTTATTAAAAATTTTTGTTAAAAAATATTGTTAAACATAATGAGCGATCAAAAAATATATACTCATGTATGGGAACCACTCCATTATGTCTCATAGCTGTAATTAGTCTAATGGGCTGATTTCAAGTTGAGATAATACCGGTAGTATCGCAAATTTTAATACTTTTCCATGACAACAGCGAATCACAACCTCGAATTTGTTTATTTTTCCATGGAAACGAAGATACTACCGGTATTATCTTATACTTGAAGTCAGCCCCTAAATACGTAACATAGATAGGCGTTGGAAACACTATTAACACTATTAAAAAATTATATTATTTGAAAATATTTTTTGTCCGCAGAATAGTTGTTTTACAGCTTCTGTATCGGCTGCAAAATTTATTTATGTGGATCAACTGCACAGATCTTTATCACAGTCGTTGTCACTGAAATTGTGAGTTACAGCTTATTTCGAAAAGGCTTCTGGGCGTCGTATTTTTTAGGGGCCTTTGGCCCGATAAGCTTTTTGAAATAGATAAAGCCGGTTATTAACGTATTTACTTTTTTAATTTTCTTGAAGTAGATAAAATCGGTCATTGGCGCAGTTATCTACTTATTTTCAAGCGATTTTGATAAAATTTAATATCAGAAATTATTTAAAAAATAGCAAAATTATAACAAATTTAGTTGGCCATGATTTAGTTAAACAAATGTTAAAAAAATTACAATTATGACAAATTTATAGTAGCCTGTGATAATTTAAATCATGTCAAGACTGAAAAAACACATAAATACAAAATTTCTGTTCAAAAATATTAGTAAATATAACAAATCAGTAAAAAATTTTTAAACTTTGTTTAAATTTTGTAACAAGTTAAGTCAAAAAGAGAAATCAAAATTAAAAAATAATAATAATAACGAGAAAAACTTAAAAAAACTAAAATTAGGTAGATGCGGGAAACATTATTGACTCCAATTTAAAAAAATATATATAAAAAATATATTTCTAGACAGTTTTTTCGCGTTCGGTTTCCAATAACTTTAAAAATATGTTTTTTATAAAATTTGGAAGCCGGAGGCGACAGTTATTTTTATTTAGTGTAAATTAATACGTTTCTAATGTAGTTTTATGGTACAGCAGTTATAAAAATCTCTGAGATCTATTATAAATCAAATTCGAGTGTCTGACTGAGTTCAGAGTCAGAGAAGAACAATTTGTAGTTTTATAGCGGAATAGCAACTTCTTTTTTTTTTTTGGTGTTATTAACTTTAACACATCAATAGAACTTTATTACAAAAACCACATTAGAAACGTATCACTTTAAATAATTCTATAATTAACAGTTGGCAAGCTGTTTTTTTAGAAAACTAGCTGATTCTTCATTTGGCGGCTTCTCTGTTTGCTTTATATGTCACATTAAAAAAAGATTTTTGTGCCCAATGTGGTCATTTATTAAGCTTCTTAGGGTACATAAAGGCGGTTATTGGCGTACTTATTTATTTGGCCTTCTTGGAATAGATGAAACAGGTTATTAGCCCAATCACCTAAATAAATATTTACAAGAGATTTTAATAAAACGTAAAAGAAGTAAAAAAAAAAGTAAATTGTGTCTAGCAACACAAAAATTATTAAATATTCAGCACATTATCTATAAATTGTGTTATTAGAAAATTATCAAACAAAATTATGAATTATTTCTATCAACACTTATGAATCATAAATATATAGAATAAAATTATGACAATTTACCGATTTTTGTTGTATGACTGCTACATTTTTGATTCACAATTACTCACTTTATTTATTTTTTTTTAAATAAAAAAAAATGCCTTGACAGCTGTATTTTGACAAGAAGTCGTTATTTGATTAAAAATACAAAATATAAAAAAAAATTTAGTTCTGACTGTAATTTCGCCTGTTACAATTTGAATCTGTCAATCAAAAAATTAAAGTCCACCTAAAAATGTTGTTTTTTGCCTTAAAATCAGATTAATTATAAACCAAATTTAACTTGGTTTTGATGATGTAATCCAAGCCAAGTCAGATAAAAGACTGATAAGTCAGGTTCAGTTATTGTGGAAGATCAAATATTTCGAATTATTGAACCAAAAGCCATTTTTGTTGGTGTTTCAAACCGAATTAATCAACAAATTGGTTTTTTGAGCTGGATTTGAGACTATTTTACTATTTATTTGGTAAACAGCAAAAAATTGGTCTTTCGAACCGGATTTCAAACTATTTAGTGGGTAAATATCAAAGTCACGTCAAATAGAAACCAAAAATATATAAGCAGATAAAAAAAAGTAAGAAATGGTATTAATTTAGTTAGTTCTATGAATTCTTTAATCATGTTTCTGAGTTGTAAAATCAATCAAACGACTGTATTTTCAACCAATAATTCCTCATTCTTCTAACTGTAAAATGTAAAAAAAAACTTTACAAGCAAACAACTCCCTTTAAAAAATCCCTAACCATAAAAATCCATTTGTGAATCGTCTATATTTTATCATTTAACAAACAAACAACAATTTTATGCAATTAGACGAAAAAACGTGATAACATATGACGTGCGACTTACGTCACGTCAAAATTCTTCGACTTTGAACAAACGTCACTTATCGCAATTTCGGCAACGAGTGAATTCCATGACGTTTGTCTTTTCCTTTTTCCCTTAAAACAGTCAAAAAATTTGAAAAAATCGAAAGTGGTGTAGTATGCCAGCTTCCTGTTTCCGTCTTTGCCTCCTTTGATTGAGTTACATGAAGCTTCTTGCATCAATTACGTCTTTGCCTCAACGTCACTAAAATTTGTGCATACTGCACTTGTTATCTAGTAAATAAATTGACCTAATTACAATCGTCCAAACGAGATCATGTATGTTTTTTGCTTTGATTTGTTGGAAAACTGAATTGGTTGTCTTGTCTGTGAGCAAATCTAATTCGTACGCAAAGCGACCAAAGCTCGCCTCGGATAAGGCTCAAATTTGCTTCATTCCAAAATAAAACAAAAACCGATTTGTTTTAGTTCGATTTTATATTAATTATTATAAATATGGAGCATTTAAATTGTTATTTAGTCGTTTGACAACTTCTTTCAGTTTTCTTGCGGTTGTCGGCCGGTGAACGCGTGTGAATGTGCCTTTAGGGGGGAATCAGTGTGTGGTTGAATATTTTTTTTTGAAAGAGAGAGAGTTGGATTATTGTAATCTGACAGATGGGAGGTTTTATGAACGGCTTTTTTTAAATTGGTAGCTTTGGACGATGTATGCAGGCGGAAGTGCCCAAAATGATTGGACACCGGCTACCACTACTTCGTATTTCGAAACGGTGCCCGGAACTTCAACCGGAATTTATCAACCCAATGTTTATTATTATCCGCCTGTTATGTCATTTGAATATCCTACGCACCAGGTTAGGGGGAATTTTTTCAATTTTTTTTATCACTCACATGGAAACACTTCCTTGAACAGAAATTTGACAAAATAGTATCAATTTTTAGACTATTTCTGATTTTGATAAATTTAAAAAAAATAAAAATGTTTTTCAAAAGAAACATCTAACAAGTTTTCTGCATTACTAACAGTTTTTCAAAATTTCGAAAAAAAAATATTGAAGTTGTTTAATTGTTTCAATAGTTTAAAAAAAAACTACTACTAAAGATTAGTATTTTGGGAAAAATGACTTTTTGTCTTTGTTTAATGAATCATGTTGATGTTGTTTAGTCTATTTATAACCAATGGAGGTCAGAAGATGTCTAAGAGATTACAAAAATTTTAAAATATTTGTTTTGGAAAAATCGTATTTATTATTTTAACTTTTTTGAAAATATTTTAGGACAAATTTAACTGATTTATTTTTAATTGAAAGATTTGTTCTTTCTTTAATATTTTTTTTAAATTTTATCAAAAATAAATTTAATGTTAAAAAAGAATTTTTTGCAAATTAATGAGTTATTATTGGGAGAAAACAGCAAGACAGAAAACAGAAAATAGAGTTATGAATAAGAGAGTAATGTTTTTTTAGGCACGAATGTAAAAATCAAAATAACTAGAATTAATTGCTGCTTTGGGTCCTAGAAGAACTTTAAAATCTTTCTTTTATCAAATTTTGAAGCTGTCGACGAGTCGACGGTTTCTTCTTAAAAAAATTTTACTCTATAGCCTCCGACTTCCAGATTTTCCAATAAATTAGTGAATGCTAAAATTTCTAATAAGTATGAGTGTATCTAGCAATTCTCAACATATGCTTCAAGACTGCTAAAAAAATTATAAAAATCTTTAAATCTTAATTTGGGCTGACGTTACTAACTGTCTTTTCCTGTATAATCTATTTTTATAAATATGTAGAAATTGTCGCTTCCAGCTCCAAGAGAATTATAAGAACCTTTTTTTAATAAATTTTAAAGCTTTTGGCGGTAAAAATCTCTAAAAAAAGATTTTAATGCTATCTCCTGCTTCCAGAGTTTTTAAAGTAGTTTTAAAAAACATTTTTTTTTAATAGAAGAAAGACGCTGAAGACAATTTCTTCTAAAAGGCATTTAAAATTAATTTTTTTAATAAAAAAGTTTTTTAGAAACATTTTTGTATTAAATAAATGAGCTTATAGCGATTAAAAACTAAAAATTTACTAAATGTTAACAATACGTATGAATGTCTACAATTATTAGCAAATGCGACTTAGAGCTAGCGAAAGAGATTTAATTATAATCCCTTAAAAAAAACCTTAAAACTAAAAGTGGGCTAACGCTATAAACCGTCTTTTCTTAAAATCTGTTTATTTTTTAAGCACTAATAGGGAAAAAATCTGACGTTATTGGTTTCAAACATTCACATGCTTCTCAGTTATTTCAGCAACTTTAAGAATATATTTATATTTGTTTTTTTAACATAAAAGATTCGTTCTTTTTGTTTTTTTTTTACATTAATAAATATTATTTTGTACCTTTAAGGTTTTACAATATTCTATTGCCTACGGTTTACAAATAAATTTCTAGACAAGATTTTGAAATATTTTTTTGCAACCGTCCGTGAAATAGTTATTTTACGGTCTTTGTAACAGCTACAAAATTTGTTTTCGCAGCCGTTGCCACTAGTAACAGCCGTGAAATTGTTATTTTACGATTTTTATATCAGCTACAAAATTCACTTTTGCAGCCGTTTCTATTTGAAACAGCTGCGAAGTAAAATTAAGAAATACTATTTTTAGATTTATTAGAGTAGAACAAAAAATATCTCAGTATATTAAAAAATTGCTTTACGGCCTTGTCATACAAATAACTACTACAATTAGGCATTTCTAAATATGTCGCATCAACAAATTGTCGCCTTCGGCTTCAAAATTGCTTTAAAACGATATTCTTATAAATTTTGAGAGCCGGAGGCAACAATTGTTACTGCTTGTTGTTGATTATTATCCTACGATTGATTTTTACAATTATTATTCTACGTTGATTATTATTTGTTGATTGTCTTTTGTGATTAATGAGTCATCCATTTTTAATAAAGTTTTTAATTTATTTTTAAGATCGTGGTTGGCCATAATTAAGTCAAAAAAAAGTCTAATTACAAATAAAAGTCGGGTTAGTTTTGAGAATTTGAATGAAATCTAGTCTAAAATTGGTGAGTTACACAAAAAAGAAATAAAGATTCTTGTTTAAAAATAATTAAAGATAAAGAGCGAACGAAAATTTTTCTAGTTTAGGTAGGCGATGGAAACACATGTCTCAAGAGCTGTCAAATTTGCTCGACAATATGTGTCAATACTGGTTTTTTTGGCAAACAACTGTCGAGCGTGGTTGAGTACTACCGATCAGAGAAAAACTCTCAAAAACTCAGATCACAATAGTTGACAGCGGAGTTTAAAATTGTTACTTCCCGCTAGCTCGGTTCTCTCCTAGAACTGTCAGAATTTATATAGTCATGCAGTCATTATAGTATTGTCAACATATTACGAGAAAAACCTACTTATAGTAATTATGTTATGTGTAACTCCTTATAATAATAAGAACTTATTCATAACCTATAATTTTGTAAACAAAGTTATTTAAAAAATATTACGTGACATGTGCTTTTTGTTTCTCTATAAATCTAGTAGTTTTATGTTTATAACAAGTGAGCAAAAAAATACTTAATTAAGATAAGTTTTAAGAACCGAACATTAAGCACTTCATAACCACCAAATATGAGCCCTAATAACTTGCCCAAAAATTGATGATAAATAATTAATTTCTAGAAATTTGAGCAACAGGATATATAACGTTGTATGCAACTCGCCTGCAGGTAGGCTTACTATCACTGACTTCAAAAAATATAGTTATGACTAACCCAATTTATATTTTTTTTGCTCTCATGTTATACTAGTATGTATCATAAAAATCAAAACTCATGCCATGATAAAAATAGTCTTATCATCGATTTTTCCAGCTTTATCATTTATTCCAATCAAAACAAATTCACACTTCAAATCTCCTTCCATTCAAAAACATGTTTTTTCGCTTGTCACAAATTCGCTTTAATCTAGTTACAAAAATACGAAAAATGTTGTAACAGCTTTATCCGATTTTTTCACTCTTATCAACTATTTTTAACTATTGAAAAATCCCTTATCTCAGACACTTCAAATCCTTAGTGGAAGGAAAAAATCCTTTAATTAAATTGCCGAAAACTTTTCTCCTTCCCTTGTTTCCATCTTTATTAGCCACCTGTGACTCTCCCTTATCCCCCGCAGGTGGGTAAACCGCCACATCGCGATGATTTCGTTTTGGTGGATTTTTTGCGGTAGCGGCGGCGTTGATTTATCAGTGGCTTGTCGTCGCCGGCCCCAAGAGAAAAAACAACTGGTTTCATAATGAAAAAAGCAATTTTGGTCACTCTTACTAAAATTAGCAATTTTGTAATCACAGTGGCCAAATTGTTAAACACTCGGTATGTGCGGAAACGGATAGACGACCTTTGATACGTCAAGGATGTTTCTAGAGAGTATCAGTCATTTCGAATAAATAACAATGATGTTTGCAAGAATGTCGGATATTAAATTCTGATAAACTGTTTCATAAAATAATTGGAAAATCTGGACATAAATTGATAAATCTATGATGATTGCTTGCTAATTACGAAAAAAACTTGTTTTATATAGATGGACAAGTTAAGATTCCCCATAATTTCGTTATTATTATTACAATAATCAAGCTAATAGTGTCATAACGGCTTTTCTTTTTCAAGCAATTAACGGTAAAGTCGAGGCGATTCCGGAAAAGTGTAAGTCGCTTTATTAATCGATCGGAAAACTATAATTAATAATTCCGAAAAGATTTATTTAAGTCGACTGTAATCGTGTAATTACATTAAATATTTCTAAAGTCTGTAATAAAAATTTCAACGACCCTCTTGCAATTTTCATTGATTGTATATTATTTTGTATTAGCAGGTGTTTCAACAATCTGAATTTATAATACAATGACGTGACGATATAAATTAGGGTTCTTCTTCGAATTTTATTCAAAAATTTAATCAGCAAATCTTGATTTTTTTCTCTCTTCACTGATTTCAGTTGGTAGAAGCGAGGAGAAAACAAGCACTCCTACACGACCTCATACGGTAAAAGAACCCAATTATACTTCCTCATTGTATCACTCCATAACCTTTGCAAATACGAGGTGTGTCAACAAACGAATTTTGCCCTATGTTTACTAAAAACAATTTCAATCCCACCTTCTTCCTGTCGGCCCTTTCTTCTGATGCATCTTATTATTAGTTCTGGTCATTTCTGCGGAAATCCTTTTTCTCGGATTCTATTCATTTTCTCGGGTTATAATATGTTGCAATATGTCATTTTATATTTTATTTCTTTTATTTGATGGTGAATACGCGACTCGGAATAACTAATATAATAAAAGGGGACGGCTGAGTATTATTTACGGAGAAAAAAATTACTCAACTACGAAATTGCGGTTTTTTTACATTCAAATTACTGTGGTTTTTCATAAATTGGCGATTTTTCTTGAATAATAATTCCAAAGGGTAATCTTTTATATTTGGCCTTCAAGGAGCCTTCACAGTGTTTTAAATTTCTGGTACATTGACGCCAAATTTAATCAAACAGACAATATCTGCTGATATATTAGAAAATACAGAAAACGTACAACATAAACAAAAAATAGTTTTAATTATAAATTCAGAAAAAGCCTTTAAATTAGATATATAATATATGTTTTATAATATTTATAAATGTGATAATAACTGTATTTAATAAAACTACTACTGACAATCTCAGCTACGCCTCGTATTATCATCATGTATTTTATAATAAATATAATTGATCTTTCTTACTAACGATTTTAAAAAATTACCCCACTTCGTGAAAGGATGCTTCCATCAAATTTAAGAAAATATTGTTGGTATTATTATAATTAAAGCCTCCAATTATAATTATTTATTTACATATATTTTACAATTTAATGACGATAATATAACAATAAAAAAAATAGAATATTTTACTATTTTTTTGACCATCATCGTCTGCGCCTTGTATTGTTTTTCATAGTATAAATTTAATTTATTTTTCTTATTATTGTTATTTTTTACGAAAGAATAAAAATGTGAGTTAATTATTAGGTACTAATGCCGATTTATAATAAGTTGAAAGTTTGAAATGGTAAATAACATCAGCAAATAGCATCCGAAACCAGCCCCTAAACTAAGGAGTTTTATAACTTCTGGTTCACAAATTGGCATTACTATTAATTACCTATTTAGAGTTGTTTTATTGGACTTATTAACGACGTAAGTCACATTTCCATTCTTTTGTAAATAAATGTCTAATAATAACTATCTTCGGCTAATAACTGTCAAATTGTAATTATTTATTAACACGTTGTATAATTTCTAGTAAAATCCATTTTAATATTTTAATTTTCGGCTACGCCTCGTTAAATATAAACATTTTGCTTCAACTTTTTGTTACAATTTTGTAGTTTTTATTAATTTTAATTTTTTTGCAATTTTATTTCTACAATAACTCGGGTACGTCTTGGATTTCGTCACTCAGCTAAATTTCAAGTAAAATTTATTGATTTTATAATTTATTGCATTTTATTACTCGACTACGCCTCGGAGGGCAAATATTTATTTAATAGTGTAGCATGTTTTATGATTTTTATTAACAACTCTCGGCTACGCCTTAGATCATTATTATGTATTAATTAGTAAATATTTTATAATTTATTATTTTTAGTAACAATTATTAAATTATTTTTTTGACAGTAACGACATTGTTTAATCGTTTCGAATTGTTGTATGGCTTCAAGACCATTTTATTGATTGCCTGATATTGTTTCAATAATTGTCGAATATTTAATACAATTAAGCAGTGTTATATGTAAGACGTGGTGTTTTTTTTAAATGACGGTCATTAGCGTCAGCTCGAATTTAGTTTCATAGCGAAATATGTTTTTGTACTTGACAATTTTATCTGAGAGTTGGTTATTGTATGTACCGTAAAAAACCTTTTTCATACCACTCACCTTTATCAACTACTCTTTGTTTTGCTAGTTTGTTACTTCTCACATTACAAAACTCAAAAAAATACAGTTACACTGACGGCAGTTTCTAGAAAAATATCATAAGATAATAAAAATTATAATTGTCATGGACTTGTTAGTTGGTTTAAAACTACTGTCAAAATGTCAACAATGCGATTTAAGCTCTTTGGTCTATTCCACTAATCACAAAAATTGGAGCTACTGGACACATCCAGTGTTTTTCAGCTGATTAACTAACCTAACAAGACTGAAAACTCTCACAGATTTGATAAAGGAATAGTTCGTTTGCCAACTTAATATGATCAGATAAAAGTCCCAAGACACCACGAGCGCGAAAACCAAAAGTAAGGTTAGACACGACGGCTAAAACAGTACAGTTTTAAATATTCAACAGTGTTTACCAAGATATTTTTTTGTTTTTTCTATATTAATATCTAATAGATTAATAACAACATTTTTTTTAAATAAAAAACTATCGTGTGTCTAAATAAATTTATAGTCAAGAGTGCCACAAAAAGTTTTCAAAGCCGTATAAAATGTCTTGCACTTGAAAGAAATATGGTCAAATTAAATTAACATTGAGTTGTCTCTACAAAAATTTATTTGGACACACGATATAATTTTAAGTTAAAAAAAATAATTTGTGGTTTGTAAAGAAAATTTTTTTTGAAAATATTACAGAATTTTGCAAATTCTAACAATATAATGCGAGTGAAAAAAAAATAGTTTATGGTCGACGCTGAAAACTAATAATAAAGTAAGTTTAGCTATATTAAATTAGTTGTAATTATGTTGAAAGCTTTGTGGTCACCTCCAACCTTGACGCCAAATTTAACCACACACGATATTTGACCTATTCGTAAAAAACTTTGACCTGACCTCGTCTAATCAAAAACTTTGCTAATGAATCAATATTTCTATCTAATTTTAAAATAAACTGTTATTTTTCCCCCTTCTCTCCCTCTGCTTGAAATCGTTTTTAAATTTATCCAATTAACTCATCCCTGAAAATCGAAAACTCTTAAAAACTCTACCCCCCTCCCTCCTAATGAAATATTAAAACTGAAGCATTATTTTAATAATGACGAATTAAAACGGCAGGTAAGCGTCGAAATCTCAGAAAGCTGTGATTAAAAACGAGAGGGCAAAACGAAAAACGGAAAAGACGGGGTTAAAAACTTGGAAAGAAATTAAAAGGGATAGTCGGGCGCGCATCAGGACCGTACTCACTCACTTTAAACACTTCGAAAAATTTTCTAACCGAATTTTTAATCATTTCAAATTTTACAGATTTTTATGCACAAATCGGCAATGCAAATGCATGCTAGAGAACTGACAGGAAGGTCAGAAGTCAAACCACATCAGTGCCAGCAATGTCTGAAGTCTTTCAGCAGCAATCACCAGTTAGTGCAACATATCAGGGTGCATACGGGAGAAAAACCCTACAAATGTTCCTATTGCGATAGAAGGTTCAAGCAGTTGAGTCATGTGCAGCAACATACGAGGCTGCACACAGGTGAGTCACTAAAAAATTCTAGTACTCTGCTGAGCGTCGTGTTTCAAAATATAACAAAAATTAAAATAACTGTGATTATTTGGTGTGTGTATATCAGGCTTGGATTATTTTAGGGAGCGTTGATTTTTTTTCGGTGGAATTCACCCCTTATTAAGCATTGATTTCAAATAAACATCCCCTGGACAAATAAAATATTTTTCTACAAGTCGCTCGATAATTTACTGTCGTATTTCGCTGTAATTACATTTTGAATATTTGATATGGTCGATCCTGGGTCAGTTTTAATCTCATTGTTTTTATCTTGTAATTATATCGAGTTCAAAGGGCCACCCTTTTAATAAATATCGTCTGAAAAAAAAGCTCATAATTAAAAATCGATCGGAGCACATTTTTTCTAACTTAGAAATAGGGCAATGAGACAACTCAACCCTTCGCCAAACTTAAAAAGGGGATTTTTCCCTTCGTGAAAGGGGTGCAATTTTTATTTAAAATTTCGACCACTATTTAATATTCGTTGCAGTCACTCGCCTATTATCGGAAGTAAGATGAATGAAAAAATTCAAATGGGCACCTAATGCCCTTCAATATATCAAAGAAAAGCCCGTTTAATGACCGGAAACACGACCAGAAAATTTTAAAAAGCTCAATGTTCAGAGATTAAAATTGAGATAAATCGGCTTAAGCTTTAGAAAAGTTCTTATTAAAAATTTTCCAAATTATTGGAAAATTAACAAAACCATTACGGGTTATATTTCCATGGTTTGCTCATTTAAATTAAAGGTAATGGGAGGCACACGCAAGCGATTTTCACACTTAACATCAAACTATCCAAATGGACCAAATCATTATTTAGGGCAAAACTAGACAATCAAATCGAATCATCACGTGGACGACTGGACTGCACACGTATCGAACTGAAACTGCATCACCGAACACACATTACGTTTTCTGATCGATTTCAGGGATTGTTAGGGGGGAAAAACGAGATTTTCAGAGGGAAAACATAACGAATTTTTCAGTTTTAACAAGAATTAGAACAGAAATGCAATAAAACTATTTAGGGAATTTTGTAGAAGGTAATTGGTAACGCACGACACAGTAAATTCTTTTAAAAACAAAATACTTTTCTGACAGTTGGTAGTATTGCTAATTTTTGTAATCAGTTAATTATCTGATGTTTTATACCTTCACAACTAAAAATTTTCTGATTCTACTTGCAAGGGGTAATTTAGAGAATTTTATTTGTGTTTGGTTGGTACGACATTGTTTCGTTCTTTTATTAAAATTTATTTCTAAAATGTAGATATTTTTGGAGAATTAATTGACACATTATTATGTTAAAGGATTTGACATTTCTTATGTTACCAACCTTAAAAAATAGTTTCCTAAATTGTGAATACTTTATTTTTTAATAAATAGTTAATTATGTAGTACAGCTATTTTTTTTTAATAGAAAAAATGTTTTAGAAACGTTTTACCAACTTTAAAACACTAACAATTTAAACTTCGATAAAAATGCGTTTTGAAATTTATGTATTTCCAACCTCAAAAACAAACTAACTTTGACTGTTGGTGTGTTGCCAACCTCAAAAAATTTTATTTGAGTGCCGAAAACTCAAAAGTGTGTGCTAAAATGGCCGAATATTGTGATTGTTATCTCAGAGACAAAATGCTTTACGTTGTGTTTTACAAGATGAAGGCAAATTTCAACAATTTCAAGGGAGGGGAAGTACAGTGAAACTACATGGATATGAAAAAAAATTGTTTAATTTTTGTGGTAAACTGTTTATAAATTGTACATAAAATAAATAAGATAAAAAAGTATTAGTTGTTAATAATACAAATAAAACAAAATTTACAAAGAAGCATTAGTAAATAGACACATTAAAACACATAAATCAGTCAATTTGTGATTAACTAAATCATGATTAACTAAATGCAAGAAGGACCGGATAAAAACTTTCTAAACGATGACCACAAACAAAGTTTAAACATATTTTCAACTAACAAAATACAATTAAAATATAAAAAGCAGTGATACCCATACGTCTGAACAGATGTAATCAGAAATATATAAAGCAAAAATAAAGAATTAAAAAAAGTAAAGCTTTAATTTACAACAATAAGAGAAAACAGAAAAATAAAAATATTTTAAAAAATTTTGGATTGGGCATATTTGGAACTAGTAGCATGATCATTTGATAGAAAAAGTCTTGAATAGTTACTATCTATCTTTTGCTCTTCATATATGCTCGTAGGTCCGTTAGAAGTAACACTATCATACAAATTAACCAAGCTACACATGTCCAAAAAAGCTGTTACACACTCCAGTTTCAACTCTGAAACAGCTTACAGCTAAATGAAATAGGAAAAGGAAAAATGACACGCTCCTTACATCGAACAAAAACACATTTTAAACTATTTAAAACAAAACAACAATTTAGTGATGTCAAATGTTGGAAAAATACATGTAAGAAACATGCTGATATTGCAAGTCTTTTAACCGGCGTTGAAACATTTTTTCGAACAGGTGTTTTAAAAATATCTTCGGAAATGCGTGTCTTTTTGGATTATCCTGAGTCATTTTGAGTGGTTTCACATTAATTTGCAGTTGGTAGTAGGTTAAAAAAAAATTTTAATCAGCTGTTAAATTGAACTGTCTAATAAGATTACCAACCTACAAGTTCTTTTTCCGCTGTCGACAATCGCGCGAAATTAAATATGAAAAAAGTTTCAACAAAAATTTAGGGAATTTTGTCGTTGTTTGTACACAGTTGGCAATAAGTATATTATATTAATTTATTTGAGTATAGTCCATCAATTTTTAAAAACATACAGCTTTAATCAGAATTTTATTGGATTTATTTATTTGAATTTTATAATTTTAACTTTTTAGCAGTTGGTAGTAAGATAATTCGTCGTATTGTTGATTTTTATAAAATATTGTTAACATTTTGTGTTTTAACTCTCTAGAAAAACATTCAAAATCATTTAGGGTAATTTAAGAAATTTTATTTATAGTTGGTGCTAAATTTAGGTGGAATTTTGGTGTTTTTTGTGAATTCAGTTGGTAACAAATGTTATGTCACTGTACAAAAATTGACATTTAGTGTGTTGCCAACCTTAAAAAACTGAGTACTTAACTGGTTAAAAAAACTTTCTGTAAAGTTTGATTTGTTGCCAATTTCAAAAACCTGTACGTTTCTAAAAATAAATTTTGAAATACATCATTTTTTGTGTTGCCAACCTTAAAAAAGCAACAATGTGAGACTGTTATGTGCCCAACAAACTTTTTGGAGCTTATTTGAAGTGTTGCCAACCAAAAAAATGTTAAAAGCAGTTGAAATTTTACAAATTTGTGTTAAATAATTTGACATTTGGTATGTTGCCAACTTTGAAAAATTAATTTTTCATGTTGGTTCTGCCTGCCAGTCTCAAAAAATTTATAATTTTTAAGAATTTTTGTTTTATATTTTGCCAACCAAATTAATGCTTAACATGTTAAGCAAAAAATTACGCAATTTTTTATTTTTACGTTGTTATGTTGGTAGTAAAATTTTGCAGCATTTATTTATAATTTATTAAAAATTCAGGAACGTTTGTCTTGATAAATATAATTTTTTCAGCGTCTAAATTCTCGTGTAAAAACACGTGTTTATCCCCGTGACTGTCTCTAATTTCCACCCTTAATACAATAAATAAAGTCAGCCCCCAATACCTCGTCTCGATTTTCCACCATCAAAGCAATTTTCCTAAAAACCACCGTTAAGTGGCACTTTTGAGTAGTTTTCAGGAAGCGATTTGTATTCATCGCCTCGACTATAATTTTCTCGGAACTTTCCGATCGCGCTTATTTATTCGAATTCCCGTTCATTTTTTTTCTTCCACTACAATCAACCCTCCACAATTTTGATGATGATGATGACGTGTATTGAAAACTAGATGAAACACATGTGAGATATCGAAATCAGCACAATACTGTGTTCCGTTTGTACATAGGCAAAGCACCGCCCCATAGATATATCACATGTCCGGCACCCCGCACACTCACCCGCTCTCTGCATTTTACCACCCCCTCTTTACCACATGCATGGTCGAACCCTATGCACACATTCGCAATTGCATCGGACGCCATTTTGAATAATGGCAAAATTGCGGAAAAAATACGGATTGATCGCGACACTAACACAAACGAATTTACTATTTACGAATCACAGAACAAAGCAAAATTTTTAACTATTTAATCGCGAATTAACTATTTAATCTCAATTAAAGTTAATTTTACTTTCTGTAAACCGGCCCTAAGAATTTATTAAGCATTTGATGGGTTACCATGTTACCAACTTTAAATAATAAATAATTGACAACACATTTTTTGAATTTATTGGACATTTCATACATTATTAATTTTGAAAAATTACACTTTTTAGAACTTTATTTTGCCAACTTATAGAAAAAAGACAATTAATTAACTGCAGAAAGAAATGACATTTAAATAGTTGCCAACTTCTAAAAACTAAACAGTTTTACAAAACAGTAACGAATTTTTGAACTTATTTGAAGTTTTTATACTGTCACTTCAAAAAAACTTAACTCGTTTTTTAAATACAGGTAATGTAGCAAAAACAAAACCTCCTAGCCAACTTGCTACTCTTATTGAAGATGTTGTGGAAGATTTGCGTTCGAATGGAGCAAAGCGCGCCAAAATCTATGAAGAAGCTCTCATTGCAAACAGGTTAGGTTGCTACTAGTTAATTCGGCATACAGTAATTAATAATTTAAAATCAGTTAACTTATGGATTAAAAATATCAGTCTACACTTACATATACTGTACTTTTAATTTTTGGTTTTTTATTGTATTATTTAATAAACTAATTAATGTTGTTAAAAATTTTTTTGACAGGTCTAAGCCATATTGATTATAATAGAGTCTTAACAAATCGACATCTTACAAAAAAAAATACTAGCTTCATTGCCAATTCAATCAGTTTTTAATAAAATAGAAATTTGGGACGTTTAGTGTATTTCCAACATAAAAAACCCTTTTCTCAATGTGTCATTTGTGATTTTATTAAAAATTGGATAATAAAATAAAACCCCTACTTTTTCATATTTGTGAATAACTGTGACATTTCATATGCTACCAACCTCAAAGCATTAACCATCCCCAGTAAATTATTTTTCCCCTTTTCTTCTCCGGAAGAAAACTCGCTTTAATGCTATGCAATCGTATGAATTTATTATTGTGGTTGGAAATAAATGGTGCGTAAATTATTGCAAGAAAATAGTAAAGATGAGAGAAAAAATTAAAAATGATTGTTTTGTTTTTGTATGGAAGGGTTGTTTGGGGGGTGATTAAAAAACTCGCTAATTTTCGCTGTCTTATTTAAACCGGGAAGGGTGGAGGAAAATTAAAAAAGCCATTTATGGTGATTACGTTTAAATATGAGCTTTAAAGCTGAGCTTTTTACACCTGTTTTAATGATATTTTGTTAAGTAGGTACATCCCTGAAAAAATCGGCGAAATTTCCCCTCTTTCTGGTCTATCTGAATTTTTTTTTCCCTAATTTGAAATTCCCTTCAACATTTATCTTTTAATAAAAGCGAACTCACAACGGATTAAAAATCCGTAAGAATTTCACGTCCAATTTAATGGAAATAATAAACTGAAAGTTTTTCATTCGACATTCTTTCGAACTGTGACATATTTTTAATAAAGGAGTTATTGAAAAGAAAAGAGCGCCATTTATTGGAAAAATTGACGGTTTTTAATAATAAGAGGGAGACTCTCAATCAAAACAAAGGAAATGATTGGTATATTTTTTAAGTAAACGGAATTAGTGTGAATCGAAGCTGAAAATTCGTCTTGCTTTACATATGTCTTGTTAATAACAGGAATGATATCACAATGAAAACTCATTATCGCATTCGATATGCGGCCGGGGTGCGTCCGGCCTTTTAATTTCATTTTATTTTGTTTTTTTACCTACGCATGATGACCCTGCGTACAGGCAGATGCTACCAACCAACAACCATTCAAGGGTACCTCTTGACCATATGCATGTCAACAAAAAATCAACTCATCTCTAATAAATTACCGAGTTAAATATTGATTTCCTTGTAACGAGCAAACAAAAAAAACTGATTTCGGTGAAGGCGCTGGAATTGCACTTTTTTTTTAATACAAATAAGATTCTCGTATAGGCCGCCCTTAACCATCTGGGTCAATTACTCGACTTCCTGATTATACGTTATTTGGTAAATTTTAAATAACTTTATCGAAAACAATTGATGCTATCACCATCAATATGGCTATTAAGGTACTTTCACTTTTTGTTTGATTTTTTTTCGAGGGTTGTATGAAGCATCTGTTCAATGGGTCTTTCACATATGGATGGATTTTTTTATTTACAATCAGACACAATGAAATTTATTTTCGTGGTTGGTAATGCCGGTTAAAACATGTCGGGTCATTTACATACAACACACGCTTTTCGATCTGAATCGGAATTTATTCGTTTCCTTCCAGCTATTTCAAAGTAAGGAAAAAGGGGTGCAAAATGAGGCCAAGAATATCGAAAAAAAATTCGTTGACGTTTCGGTTCGTACCAACCAAATAAACAGCAATTTTTGACATTGGAAATTTGTTTGACACTTCATTTGTTGCCAACTTTAAGAAGTAAAAGATACACTGACATTTAATACGTTACCAACTTTAAAAAAATACCTTCAATTTCAGAAAATAAATTTTAGACATTGTTAAATTTATTAAATGCCTCAAGTATTGTCAACTTTAAGAATCTAAACATTTTATTAGTTGTTTTACCACCTTGAAGAGAAGGAAACAACCAATTTAGTATATTGCCAACCTCAAAAATTAACTTTCTAAACTGTTTAAATGTTATATTATTTTAATGTTTGATGATTTGTTGCCAATCGCACAAAATTAGTAATATTTTTGTTACCAACCTTAAAATACTAACATTTTTGGTTACAGAATTTTGAAATTTTGCGTGTTGCCAACCTATAGAAAATTAAATATTGAATTTTAGAACACATTTTTTTCAACTCATCAGTCATAATGAATGTATTGTTTTGATGTCAACTTTAGAAAACTATTTTTGTCAATGTCTGTTGCCAACCGAAAGAAAACAAAAAACAACAAATTTTATGTAACATTGTTTTTTAAGGTTAGGTACTGTCTGTGTTTGCAGTAAAAAATTCTACCTTTTTTTCTGAGAAAAAACGAATGAATTTTTCAGATTGTAAAACTGATTTGACGTTTCTTATGTTGCCAACCTTAGAAAAGTTATGTTTTTATCATTTGGTAAGGTGGCCAACTTTAAAAAATTAAGTATCTATATATCTTTTCAATGTTTAATAATTTGTTTGTTGTCAATTTAAAATTTAAAAAAACAATTATTTATTAGAAATAGATTTTTGACAATTTGGAAATGTATTTAGTGTTTTACCAACGTTAAAAACTAACATTTTAAGTACTTATTTTTCAAAAAAAATTTTGGCATTTAGAGTAGGGTTTGCCAGTGTTGCCACTTAAAAAATCTTTAGATACCTACTTGAATAGATACTTTTTTAAATACATATATTTTAGGATTGCCAACTTTAACAAAATCTAAACCTTTTTTTAATAGTTACACATTTTACAACACACTTAAAAAAGTAAAAAAAAATTGACGGTTTTCTCTATTTTTTAATCTTTTTTATTTAGTCATTGAAGATGGTGTTCTCGCTTTGAGTGCCAATTTGCTTTCCAAAGCATTTGCCACTTCTTCGTGTCTTCCAGAGCTGTTTCTAGATGTCGCTGTGACTTTATCTCACTCATAGAAATTGTCTTGTTACTGGATATAAGTAACGGTAAGGTATCAAATAAACACAGCACTAGAATGCGCTACACTGATGATTTGGCAACAATTCCGAAACCGGTCTATAATTTTGCTGGTTGCTGTGTTTAGCTGTTACGCTAATTTTTGACATTATAAAACTTATTTAGTGTTTTTTGTATTACGAACTTTAAAAAACGTGTCAAATTAAGAAAAGTAAAATTGAAGAAAAAGTTTTTATATTTTGGAGTTGTAGTTGATGTCTTTTCAACGTTAAAAACTACAAATTTAAACTCACTATGTAATCAGTTTCAAAAAAATCTTTCAAATTTTTGATATTTTATGTTTTGCCAACCTCGCAAAAACAATCGTACTTAATTTGGTAAAATTAGTTTTCTAAAAATACATTTTAGAGAATTTGAAACACTTAGTCTGTTGCCAACTTTAAAATCTCAACATTCCTCAATAGCCAATCGTTAGAAACTTTTGACGTTTTAGAATAAATTTTGGAAGTATTTTACTTTTTTGTGTTGCCAACCACTGGAAATCAATAATTCTGTCTTCGTAAATAAGCAAAAATTTCGGTTTTTTGGTACTTGTAAATTTAAAATGACATTTAGTTGGTGTGTTGCCAACTTAACTCGTTAATAAATTAGCTACTTTTTTCGAAAAACATTTTTTCTCCACATTTATAGAATTTATCTGACATTTTGTTTTTTTGCCAATTTAATAAACTTGCAGTTTTCGAGAAAATAATAAAAATTAACTAAAAATTTATTTTGGTGAGTTTTTGGACCTTTAATTTGTTGCCAACCTCAAAACCAAAAAAAGTTTTTGGTATCTTAAAATAGATTTGACGTTTTATTTGTTACCAACTTTTTAACTACAAAAAAAATTTAGAATTTCTGGAATATTTTGTGACGTTTATAGTGTTACCAACTTCACATAAACAAAAAAAAAATATTGGATTTTTGATATCTAGAATTATATCTGACGTTTTATGTATTACCAACCTGAAAAACTAATCTAACTTTTTAAGTCAAACGAGTCAGTTTTTTTTTTAATTTTTGAGTTTCCAACTTATAAAAATTAAAAATCTTCTTTTATATAAATTTTGAAAATCTAGTTTAACTAACCTAAAAAACTAACAGGTACTTACCCAAGTAACACAAGTACGTCCAGTGGACGTCCATTGTACGTCTTTTTTGGTCCGAACGATTGTCCAGGGACCGTCCATTCGGCGTACATGGGACATCCGATGGACGGTTTTAGAACGTCCCGAGTTCACTAATTTGGACCATTTCTGGACCATCCAATGCCGGACGGTCCCTGGACGTCTTATGGACAACTTATGTACGGTTTATGGACGTAATTGGACCAAATCGTACTCTCGGACGTAAAACGGACAGTTTATGGACCATTAATGGACAACTTATGGATGTCTTTAGAACGTCCAGCCGGATGCAACTTCGGACGTTTTATGGACAATTTATGTATGTTTTATGGATATACTTAGACAAAGTTGTACTATGCGGACCTATAATGGACGGTTTATGGACCATCAATGGACAACTTATGGACGTTCTTAAAACGTCCAGCCGAGATAAAAACGGGCTATTACTATCCAGCGACGGACATTTTATGGACAACTTATGTATGTTTTATGGACGTAATTGGACCAAATCGTACTCTCGGACGTAAAACGTACGGTTTATGGACCATTAATGGACAACTTATGTATGTCTTTAGAACGTCCAGCCTGGATAAATAAGCACTTTTACTATGCAACTTCGGACGTTTTATGGACAATTTATGTATATTTTATGGATGTACTTGGACAAAGTCGTACTATGCGGACGTATAATGGACGGTTTATGGACCATCAATGGACAACTTATGGACGTTTTTAAAACGTACAGCCGAGATAAAACGAACTATTACTATCCGGCGACGGACGTTTTATGGACAACTTATGTATGTTTTATGGATGTACTAGGACAAAATTGGACCGAAAACGAATTGTTTATGGACCGCTAATGGACAATTTATGGATGTCTTTAAAACGTCCAGCCGAGATAAAAAACGGACGTTTTATGGACAACATATGTACGTTTTATGGACGGTTTAGGGACCGTTATTGGACAACCTATGGATGTTTTGAAAGCGTCCTGCTGGTATAAAAAAGAACCGTTTCAGGACGATTAAAAAAATTTTAATAATACTCAATTTGATCAAATAAATCGTCTATTTACACATATATACAAATATGAATTTAAAAAAAATTATACATTTTGTTTTAGTTTTGTAAATTTTCTCTCTTTTGCCCTGCGTAACCACGCTCCTACGGCTTTTTCGACATCTTTCTCTGTAGCTGGGCGACTACTTTTTGAAGAGAAGCTGAAAATTAGAGAAAATAAATTATTTTTAATTTTTTAGTAATTATTTTTATATAATAAATTTTAAGAATTAAATAGACTTCAGCATTAAGAAAAATCTATGAACTAGTGCCACTGTTGTTTTTGCCAATAATATTCTTTGTAATAAAATTGTAATTGGTATAAAGTACACATAAAAATATTCCTTAAATAAAAAAAACAAATTTATAATGCAAACATAAATTAAACATATGGATTACTGTAGATAAGTTTAAGTATTTTATAAAGAGATGTAATTTTGTGATATTGGGTCCAAAACTTTTGAAGCCCAAATTTAATATGAGCAAATGAAAGATAAAATTACTTACATCTAGCCAACTTAAAAGTGTTCGTATCCCAAAATGGTTTCTTTAATCCTTTTCCAGTAAAATTGAAATTTTGAGTCACATCGTCGGTCATGAGGCGCATTAGCATTTTTTTCGAACTCTCACAAAAAGAATCACCTCCCAGGATCGACAAATTTTTGACCTGTAATAAAAAATGTTTTACAAATGTACAACATTTGTATTTTATTTTTACATTTCTTACCCTTTGAGAAAAATTTTCTTTAGAGTCTAAAAAATTTTCAAGCGCCGTAATCTCATCGACTGCTTTCACGAAGACAACAAAATCGAATAGAACCAGCAACCAGCATGAACAACCAGTTTACTTTATAACTTTAACATCCTCTTCTCTCATAAGGGAAAGTTTACCCTGCGCGTTCAAGCTTCAAGCGCTTATAGAAATTCCAAGAAAAAGCTAATAATCGGTAGTCAACCGTAAAAAAAATTATAAACAAAATATTATTTTGTACAATCGGTTAATAAATAAATTGACAGGACTTACAAAAGACATGTAAAATTAAAATCATTTATTGGTCGGTTTGTAGGTATTAATTTTTTAAATCGAGAATTTAGAAATTTTTAATTCACTTCGTGACTCTACGACGACGGGCTCGAAATTGTTTACAATACAAGCAAATGGTCGCCACTTTGAACATTTATTGTAATTTGTTTTTTGAAATCGTTTTGTACTTAAATAAATTTAATTTATGGTTTTTCTCTTGTTTTTGTGTATTGTGCGATGCCATTGTCACAACTATGTGACTTAATTCTTCACAGTTTTGCTTTATGTTATTATTTTTTATTGGTCAAATTTAAGCTGCGTTTCTTTTTAAACTATAAAAATAGGTATGTACTTACAATAGAAACAAAAACTTTTGAAATTAACGTTTTTTTGGATTCTTACCAAGTTTTACGTTAGAGATTCTTTACAAAACACTTTTTAGGTTGATTTTAGTGAGAAACGTAATAAAGAAATTAATATGCAGAAATGTTAAGCCAAACTTGCAGAGTCGACCCATCATCTACCTGCGAGAGTTTCTAATCCCCCTAAGGGTAGTTCGAGGATGATAACATAAGAAATTCCAGACAATTTTTTCTGAAAAATTTTATTCTAGATAAAGACATAATAAACTTTCAATTTTCATAAATACATATATTTATTAATATTTTTTAAATAAAATAGCTCCAAATTTGAATGTTTTATACCTTGTTAACTACCAATATCTGTATAAAGCAAGTTTGGTTTTTTAGCATCTTTTGACGAGATTTTTATTAACAGATAAAGTTTGATCATGAAGTTTGATTTTAGCTGGTATATTTTTTAAGATTTAATCGTGCGCAACTGGTCGTACTGTCGCCAGCATAAGTATACTTTTTTCATCCCGACTGGACGTTCTAAAAACATCCATAAGTTGTCCATTAAGGGTCCATAAACCGTCCGTTATACGTCCGAGAGTATGATTTGGTCCATGTACGTCCATAAACCGTACATAAGTTGTCCATAAGACGTCCAGGGACCGTCCGGCACTGGATGGTCCAGAAATGGTTCAAATTAGTGAACTGAGGACGTTCTAAAAACGTCCATTTAACGTCCGATGTACGCCGAATGGACGGTCTCTGGACAATCGTTTGGACCAAAAAAGACGTACAATGGACGTCCACTGGACGTACTTGTGTTACTTCGGTACATCTATAAAACGCACATTTTTATTTGTCTATAAACCGTTCATAAATAAACATCTATAAAACGTCCATATTAAATTCGTCCGAAAACCGTTTATAAAGTACATTTATAAAACATTCATTTTTGGTTTGTTCAAAAGATCGTCTCAAAATGTATATCAACAAAACGACCGTTTTTGTTTGTTCATAAACTGTTCGTGAATGGACATCCATAAAATGTCCATTTTTAGTTTGTCCAGAAACCGTCTGAAAATGTATATCCATAAAACGTACGTTTTTGGTTGTCCATAAGCTGTTTGTAAATGAACATCCATAAAACGTCCATTTTTAGTTTGTCCAGAAACCGTCCAAAAACGTATATTCATAAAACGTACGGTTTTGTTTGTCCATAAACTATTCGTTAATGGACATCCATAAAATGTCCATTTTTAGTTCGTCCAGAAAACGTCCAAAAATGTATATCCATAAAACGACCGTTTTTGTTTGTCCATAAACTGTTCGTAATGGACATCCATAAAACGTCCATTTTTAGTTCGTCCAGAAACCGTCCAAAAATGTATATTCATAAAACGTCCGTTTTTGTTTGTCCATAAGCTGTTCGTAAATGGACATCCATAAAACGTCCATTTTTAGTTCGTCCAGAAACCGTCCGCAGAGTACATCCATAAAACATCCATTCTTGGTTCGTCCAGAAACCATCCGAAAATGTACATCCATAAAACATTCACATTTGGTCGGTACGTTAGTGGACCATTTTGGACGGTCCGTGGACGTCCATAGACCGTCGGTGTTACTTGGGTAGTATGTTGCCAACCTCAAGAAGTCAGAATTCAAAGTTAGATACATACATTTTATACATACATTAGATACATTTTTGATATTTTTTAGACCCTTATTTTGTTGCCAACCTAAAAAAAATGACATCTTAAAATACTGACGTTTCGTGTGTTGTCAACCTTCAGTAATTAAATTTTAACGTCTCAAATTAGTCACCAACTTCAAAACTAAATATTAATTTGTATTTTTTGGCATTAAGTCCTGCCAATTATGATGCAATACCAACCTCAGAAAAATCTGAATGAAACATAATTTTTGCCATGTAATAATATATTTGTCGCTTTGGGTATTGACGTTTTATAAATTTACGTGACACTTGAAGCGTTACCAACCTAATAAACCGTATCGGTCCCAGTTCCTTAAAAAAAATCGAATCGCCGTTTAACTAGCAGCATATGGCGTATATGCAAGCAAGAATAATTACTTCTTCTTCAAGTACACCTTTTGGTTTAGCCACCCACTATAATATTAATACGTTTAGCCCCATGCGTATTGTTTCAAAGACGGCTAACACCTGCCCCCACTTTTCGAGTGGCCCCCGCGGAACAGGTGAGTGCCGAACGTGTGATTAAAAAGATCCACCACATGGCCCATCACGGATGTGTTGATTTTTTTCTCCCATTTTCCTGATTTAAACTGAAAGATTTCGGTCAGGTGGCGTAATTTACACCCTGAAGGATTAGGGACGAATGATTAAAATCGCTAATTGCACGAAAAAGAGGGTGCAAAACGACGGACGATAAATATCGAATATGAATTTCTTTCAAATTAGATGGCTTATCATTAATTGTTTCCTTTTTGCAGGAGAGAGGCCCTACAAGTGCCATTTGCCGGACTGCGGAAGGGCTTTTATTCAACTCTCGAACCTTCAACAGCATCTCAGAAATCATGACGCTCAGGTCGAAAGGGCCAAAAATAGGCCGTTTCATTGTACCATTTGTGGAAAAGGGTTCGCGACAGAGTCCAGTCTTAGGACGCATACGTCGAAAGTAAGCCATGTATGTATACACAAGTTTTTTATTATTTTTTTTATTAAGGGGGCTTTGGTTTGTTTGAATTTTTTTTTTGAAGGAAAAAAAGATGAGGAAATGTGGCGAAAATGGCATTGATTTTTTAGTTTCACAAAAATTGAGAAAAAATTCGATTTACATAAACATTTAACTTTAAGATTAATAAATTATCAATTTAATGACTATTTAAAGTTTAACCTACATTTATTTATGTTAATTTTTAAGCTAATTACACTCTTACTAACATGTATTAATTAACATTTTATTGATACAAAGTATTTTTTTAATTAATTAGTCACAAATAAACTCAATTAGAACAATTAATCATTTGAGTTCGAAAAAACTAACTAAGATAACGAGATTAACTATTTTTACAAAAATTATAATCAGTTTACATATTTTTTTATTAAATTATTTTTTTTATTATTCAATAATATGTTAAATGTATATAATTTTTATAAAATAATTTTCACTGTTAAATGACAAAATAAGTCAAAACAATTAGAAAAGTAGTAGAAATGCGATAAAACTAAAAATATTTCGTTAATTTAACTATTAAAAAATTTCCAAAAATAATTCTTTTGGGTTAATTAACTTTTCTTAATTATAACATGACTTGATTTATTAAGAATTGTTTAACAATCAAAATTAATACGTTAAAATTAACATATTTTTTAGTTAATTAACAGTCAAAATAAATTGTACAAATCTAACTTGTTTTGGTTTGTTACGTAATTAAACTGATGTAAACAGATTTAAAAAATAATAAAATTAACAGTCGTGAATAACAGTTAAAATAACATAAAAATAACTCTCAATAATTAAACAATTTAATAACATTCTTCTATCGCTTTTATTAATCACCGAAGTTTCGCTCGTGAAAATCCTTAAGTTGAATTACGCGACAATTGTCCTATCGCTCATTTATATACAGCCAAGGTTGTTCTACAACCTGCAACGACCCGAACCAATAGTCAATTCTACCATTTCCCAGACCGTCTTAAATCTCTTTTTTAGATCACTTATCCTATCTTATTTTTTTCTTGTTTTACTTTTTTCTCCAATCGTTGTTTTTCAATCTTCTAGAAAGTTTTTTTGCTTTTCTGGAATACATATTGCTTCGTTTTTCTTTTTCTCTCAACTGTTGTCTTTCAACTTCTTCTAGAATTTTTTTCTTTTTTATTACCAACTGTTTTTTTCAAAAAAAATTTTTTAACTTAGCTTTGGCGTGGATTATTGAGTATTTTATTTGGTGAACATCACTGGTTTAATTTCTGTAGTTTTTGTTCTATTTACACTGTCCTAACCTTTTTTCTAGATTTTCTATAACTTTCAGTATTTTTATTTTAAATTTCTTCTTTATTTCTGCAATGTACGTCTGTCTTTAAAACATTTTGCAAACGGTCCAATTTTTCAAAAATATTTGTCTGTTCTTTTAGTTGGTATTTTTCGAATTTTTGTAGATACTTTTTGTATTTTATTAGCCAGTTTTTTATTTTCTTTTTTTCACTCGACTTGTTTTCTGTTTTTTTTATTTTAAACGTAGTTTTTGTTGTTTTTTTTAACTGTCGTTGTGTCAAGTTCTTTTAAACTCATTTTTTATTCTCCAAGACTTCTCCTTGCTTCAAGACTTTCTTCCCTTCTTCTATAAACTTTTTTGTTTTCTTCTATTTTATCTACTCAGTCCTTCAACTTTTTTAATATATATTTCTGAAATATTTTGTTGTTTTTTTAACAATCGTTGTTTCTCAACTTACGCTAGATACTTCTTTTTTTATTTCTTATTTTCATTTTTCTTTTAAACGTCGTTGTTAAAATTTTAAAAAATTTTTTTTTCTGTTTTTCTAGAATCATAATTTTCTTTTTGTTTTTTTCTTCTTATCAATATCCATATTGATAAATAATAAATATACAAAAAAAATTTCGATCTGTATAACATGATTTTAGTTAATTAACGGTTAAATTAAATGTTAACAATCTTTACATTTCTAATTATACTGATTAAAAAATTGTTTAACTTTTAAAATTAACATAATTAACAGATTAACATATTTTTTAGTGTTAACCAACGTAAACAGATAAAAAAAATTACTGATTTTGAAAACTAAAACATTGATTTTTGTTAGCTTGACTGTTCCTTTGTTTCGTTTCAAAAAATTTGAAAAGAACAATTAACATATTTTCGGTTAAATTTAACAAGTTTAAAAGTTCTGTTATCAGTTACTAACTTCTAAATTTAATTAATCTGACCTTTCTACCTACATAATATGTTTTTTTTTAATTAATTAACAATCAATTAAAATGTTAACAATTTTAATGTTTTTTTATTTTAACAACCAGAAAATTGTTTAACAGTTTAAGTTAACATAATTGTCAAATTAATATATTTTTTGAGTAATAATATTTCTTAAATTATAAGTAACAATTAACAATTTTTATTTAATAGTTAAGGTAAATTTGAATAATATTTTTAATAATTTTTTAATTACTTAACTTTTAAACTTACCATAAATATTTTTAGATAAACACAAATATATGTAGTTTAACTTTTAAAATTTACTTTACTTTCTGACAGTTACAACTTTTATTATTGTTTTAAGACTTTTTTTCCTAGACTGTTAAACTATTGGTAAAAAATATAATTGTTAAATTATGTTAAAACAGAAATAACACAAATTCTGTTAAAATTTACATTGTCTGTTAAATATTTTAAACAAAAAAAATTATAAAACAACGGAAAAAATTGATATTTTACAACAATTTTAACTGTTTATTTTATAGCTAATTTACATCAAACTTTCCTTCATAAAATTACTGCTAAACATAAAACGAATAATAAAAAAAATCGGTTAACACATCGTCGAATTAAAAAGTTAGCTTGTCTAATTTGTAAATTGTTTGAAAAGTTGTCGTTAGCTCCCTAACCTTTTAACCTAACGTTCCGTAATGAAACGCGCTTGTTAATAGTTAACCCACGTGACGATAATGTATCGAATTCGGAAGTTGTAAATCGTATCATCAACTCATAAAATTCTTTTCTCTTAAAAACAATTCAATGCCAAGTTCGAAACGTAAGTTTGAAAATTTGATAAACCTCATCGATTCCGGTCAATTAACCCGGAATTCAATTAATAAACCACCTTGAAGGACAATGCCATACTTTCCGCACTCTTTTTTTCCATTTCATTTGTATTTACTTACGATTATCTTAATTTACACACAGTGGCCTTGTTATATATAATTTAATTTTAATTTCTTTGAAAAAAAAATTGTTTTATTTTTGGCATGACGCAGGACCGGTTTCGGCCCGCCACAATTTCAATTAACTGATTGTGTGAAACATCCCCGAATTAAGAAAAAGATGCGTGCATTACAAACATTAAAAAAGATCGCATGTCGGAAAGCATTCAGTTTCAACCCTTTTTCCCCTTAGTACTGTTCATTATCTAAGATAAGTGTTTCGTAATTATTACAAGTTTTAATCAAAGTTGTAAACAACGCACTAGTTAAATACCGGACAGGACTAGATACTTTATATTAAGACAATGGCAATATAGTTTTCTTGAATTTATTTCAAAAATAAAATATGGAGCTACGAATAAATCCAGACCGGTTAAAGCATAAAAGACGTAACTTTTACAAGGGAAAGGGGAAAGATTTTTTTTGGAAAATTAATTACTTACCAAGTTAATTACGGAAAGGGGTTGTGGGTTTTTTCGAATCGATTGTAAATAAAAGGTGTTTTTTTTTCTTCTAAAGAGAGATGGACGTAATTTTACTTGTCAGAATTTTGATTGATTAGCTGCGTTTCTTCGATCGAATTTCTAGTTTCATACTGCAATCGTAAGGAATTTTACCTGTAATAAGGCAAATAATTAAAATTGATATTTTCAAATGACAGGAATTTTCGAGGCGACTCAAGAGGTTTATATGAGGTTTTTTCTACTTTCTAAACAATTTTAACCAACAAAAGATTTTGACAAGTGTAAAAACTGTACGAAAACAATTTATTTAATACTGTATTTCTGTTTATACCTACAAAACACAAAGTAAAATATTAGAAAAGAGTATTTACTCGCCGGTTCAATCCCACATAAAAATATCCAAAAGAGAAAGAGCAAGAGAGAAAACGTGAGCTTCGATAAATTAAATTGAAATAATTATGTAGCGAATTAAATTCTTAACTTGTATTAAAAGAAAAAAAAATACTGCAACATATTTAAAAATATATATTACAAGTTTGAAGTTAGAAAACAAGGTTTTCAGTTTTTTTGAGGTTATTATATATTCAAAACTGTTAAAATTACAGAGAGTTACGTACTTTTTCTTGGTTGTTTCTTGCCATTTTTAAATTTAGAAAAGGCTTTGGCAGAGAAAACCATATAACACAATGTTAGTTAGAATTCTAGTAGGCCATGGTTTTCATTTTTTTAATTTTTGTGTACACCAGAATTAGTCTAACTGTTTTTAGACTGTCTACATTTTCTACTTTTTATAGTTTTTATATACTATGGATTTTCTATATTATCTAGATTTTCTAAGCACTCAAAATTTCTCAGATTATTTTTTAGAAATTCTTCTACATTTAACAGATTTTCTAAAATTGTAGATTATCTAGAGATGTCTTTACATATTCTAAGTTTTTTAATTAATTTTAGACTAAACATATTTTTGTAGGCGGTTATAGAAGTTTTTTAGAAATTCTAATTGCTCTATTTAAATACTCTTTAAGGTTTTAGATCATCGATTTTTTTTAAATCTACAGATAATCTTATTCTTCTGAATGCTTTTTCTTGTATATTAAAAACGTTGTGTTCTCTAGATTATCTAAATTATATATTTTTTTACATTTAAATATCTTCCTTTTCAACAGAGTTTATGCTTTCTACCTTATCTAGACTTTTAAGTTTTTATAAAAATTTTATAAAAATCTACATTTTGTAGGTTAGATTTCTGTATTCAGTTAATGAAACGTTAATGACCTTTTTTTGAAATACCTAAAGTTCTACAGATTTTATAGATTATCAAAATTTTCTACATATCAGTGATTTTCTAAAATCTAGATTATCTAGATATGTATTTACTTAGTCCAAGCTTATTCCCATCTTAATCTTTAATTTATTTCTAGATTATATATTTAAACAACTAAATTTTTTTAGACACTCTTGTTGTTCTATCAACTCTTATTGCTCTATCTGAATAGTTTTCAAGGTTCTAGATTATCTATTTTTTTCCAGAACCTACAGATGATCTAATTCTTCTGGATATTCTGATTTTATACTTATATATTTAAAAAAATTGTATTTTCTAGATTATCTAAAAGAGTATATGCATTCTACTTCATCTAAGTTTTTAAGTTTTTATAAAAACATAGATTCTGTAGGTTAAACTTCTGTGTTTAGAGTCTCTACAACGTGAATGATCTATTTTCGAAATACTCTAAGTTCTACAGATTTCTTAGATTATAAAAAATTTCTACATTTGAATGATTTTCTAGTATTCTAGATTATCTAGATATGTATTCACATATTCCAAGCTATCTTATTTTTAATTTATTCTAGATTATATTTTTAAAACACAAAATTTGTTTGGACATTCTAATTGCTCTATGTGAATAATCTTCGAAGTTATAGATCATCTACTTTTTTTTTTCAAAACCTACAGATGATTTAATTCTTTCGGATGCTCTAAATTTTATGCTTACATATTTTAACAATATTCTAGAATTATAGATTATCTTTAGACATTCTAGTTGCTCTATGTAAACAGCTTTTAATCTTTTAGGTACTCTAACTTTTTTCCAGAATGTACAGATGTTCTAATTCTTCTGAATGCTTTAGTTTAATATAAATGTTTATAAAAATTTCTAGAATTGTAGATTATCTAAATCTGTATTAACATATTCTAAATTATCTTAAATTTTAATTGATTCTAGATCAGAATCTAGATTTTTAAACAAGTGAAGTTTTTTAGACATTTAACGCTCTAAAGAATCTAGATGATTTTAGTTTTTAGAACAAATTTAGTTTTTTAGAACAAACAGATGACGTAATTTTTCTAGATTTATAATTTTTTCTAGATGTTCTAGATTTAAAATTTTCTAATATAATCTAATTTCTACACATTTTTTACTATTCTGTTTCTAAAAAGCTTTATTTTAAACTTTTTAAACCATCTAGATTTTTTACGTTTTTATAGAAGGAAACGTTCTATAGATTAGCTTTATAAATCCGTAGAATTTATAGATTTTTTAAACAACGTAATTAATTTTCTTTCGCTACTAACTTTAGCTCGCTGATTATAAACGAGTTCTCTCTTTTACCCAAACACAACACTAGGTTATGCTGTGCTGATGGTAACAACTTTTAAATCAGATCACAGTTTCTTACTACAGTTTTCTGATTGCCGTGTCTAATGAATTGATTTCAAGTTGAAATAATACCGGTAGTAACGCAAATGTTAATACTTTTCTATGGCAACAACCAATCACAGCCTATAGATTTTTAAAACAGCTTTCATTACAGTTTATTTTTAAAATTATACAGAATTTTTAGATAGAATTTTTTACATTAGGTATCTAAATTCTTAATTTTTCTAGATAGTACAGAATTTAGAAATCTACATTCTAGATTCTTACAAAATCTCTATACCTATTTGTAGATGTTTTTGCAGCCTATAGTCTTTAATTTTCTAGGTCTAACTCTTAAAAATCTTTTTTTTTTAATTCGCGTTTGATAGTTTTACGACTTTCTAGATCTTCTAGAGATCTCAAATTTCTCAATTTTTTTAAATATTTTTTTATCGCAATAAGTTATGTAATACGTTCATTATGCCACACAATTAGGTAATAATTTTATTACGTCATTTTTTCATATTGGCGCTTCCGCCACCAAATTTTTACTGTTGACTGAAGACATCTTTGAAATCGGCTATACAGAGTGTCTCAAAAGAAAGAACATAACTGTGAAACTAAATTTTTTGAAATAAAAATCAAAAAATTCTGGAACATTTTTTTATGTTTATTACAATCTTCAATCACAACAACCGAAAATTTCGGTTATTTCATAGTCATCATAACCAGTCTTTACTATGTCCTACTTATATCCAATTTTCTTAAATTTACTTTCGATTGTTTTAAGACATTTTCGTTTCTAGATCTTCTATATATCGTATCAAATTTAAAATTCTGTCAATTCAGATCAGCAAACTGTCAATAATTTCGTAATATTCGTGACATTTTAAGTGAAAAAAAAACGCTAATTGTTATTTATCGTCCCATTTATGGCAACAATGCTTATACTTTCTCTTCAAATCCTAGTAATTTGTATAAAAAAAAATCCCTAAAGTGTCCCTTGTTGATAAGCCGTTGCAAGTTTTACTTTCAACCAGTTTCACACGGCTAAAAAGGAAAAAGAGCCGGCAAAAAGTTCATTGAACAGCACCGTCTATAATAACATTGTATCCGTTCTAATTTCTTGCAATTCTAAATGAATATTAAACGCAACTTTCTTGTAAATAATTAACCGAAAAACGAAGAAAACCTCATTTGGCGTCCATTTTAAAAAAAGCCACTATCATCGGCGGAAATCTTCACGGAGCAAAGAAATTTTCACACCGTTATCGCACATCTTTCTGCTTATTTGTTCGTTATATTAGCGGCTCCACCCCGTATTTATCCGACAAATGAGCTGCATTTTTTATCGTGGATTTTTTCACGCACGCGATTCACTCCACGCCCATTTCCGGCCGAGGAAAAAAAAATCAACACCACCCCCTCGATTATGACCTATATATGATGAGTCATTCGTTTCAACCCTTGAGAAAAGGGTGGAAAAAGTGTGTTAGTGTTTCTGATCGATGATGGGATTTTTTCGCGCTGATTTATCAACGAAATTAACTATTTGACAGAGGAACTTTCTACTCGAAGAATTTTTAATTTCGTTTCTTTATATAGATGGCGACAGGTGGGGATTTTCTCACACTTTTAATAAAAGTGAAATAAATTCTCGAGGGGTGGATGGGGGAAGCCCACACAAAAACTCGCCGATTTTCGGTTTGCAGAAAAGAGAAAGCTTATCTATTACGGACAATATGAGTTGCATAACGTCGTAAATAACACACTTTGTTCAAATATTTTGCGATAATTATAACAAATCACTTTTAAGAAATCGCTCCGGAAAATTTTATTGCTGTTTTTATTACTTTTACCAACTTTACATAAAATACTCACAGACGCAATTATCTTTATTATTTATTACACTACAACTCCGATCATAATTTACCACCCCAAAAAAATTTTAACTAATGACAGAATTAGAACATATTGTATGACAGAATGGTTTAAATGTTTTATGACAAAAAATTATAAAATGACTCTTAGCATGCAACACTAAACATTACAACAAATACTTTATTCCGGCTCTGAACTAAAAATTAAAGACCTTTTAACAGCAATCTACCTTGTTTTTAATTTAAGATTTATAAAGTCATCAACGAGCTACGTTTTGGCTAATTAGCAACGATAGGAAAAAAGTAGCAAGTTTTCGTTTCGTTTCGTTGTAATTATCATGCATTCTTTATCACATTTTGACTTCATTTCACTTGATTTTTTCGTTTGTCTGAAGGGGAAGCGTAATTAAATATTATTTGCTGTTTTTTCAGGGACATCATTTTCGTTCATTTCGGGTTTTTCAACTGATATTTTCAGATACTTTCACTTCCCGACTGTACCAAATTTTTTTCTTTTCTGAATTTGGAAAAATTCCAGTTTGCTTCGGTTTGAGAAATATTAATAATTATATTGTTTGTAATCAATCAATTATGATGTCAATTATTGTAGATACGTATTATGCAACCTTGGACACATGAAGTTGTACGTCTTGGATACAAAAAAAAATATATAAATAATTACTTGATAGATAAAGGTTTTATTTCATCAATAATTAAAAACTGACCTAACGCATTTTCTTATATTTTGAGATAGTTAAATATGGAGTCAGCAAATTAACAAGATAAGAAATAAATATTCAAATAGTACTTACTAGTTACGTATTTATTTTTTTATAAAATATATTATCGTTTGTTAAAAAATAATGATAATAAAAAAGGAGTGACCTCGGACGAGTTTCAAATCGCTTTACATTTTTGTTAAAATTTTGAAAAACAAAATTTAAATTCACAATTCACAAATTAACAATTATTGTCAGAAATTTGTCAATAAATTGAGTGTTCTTCCTTATTTCCGGCTTCAACCAACAGAGCGCGTATCGCTTCATGCTAATTGTCACAAATATACATCACAAAATTGTTTTTGTTTTATTCAAAATTCATATTTGCCGAAAAAAAAGTTTGATCCGGGCCGGATTCGAACCCGCAATTTTTGAAATTTTTATTGTTTTTTTTTAACTGTATTAATCGTCTTAATTTAGTGATTCATAAACTATTCTACAGTGTCTAATTTGCTTTCTAAACAATGTTTTTAGAAAATTTCAGCTGTTAGAAAAATTTGACGTTCAAGGTCACACAACTAAAAACCGACATTTTATTTTCTTTGTGTTAAATAAAAATGAAAAAGAACTTGCCATAAACAGGAGTTTGAACCTACAGTTTTGGAGATTTTTATTAAAACATAATTTTTTCGTGATTAACTACATCAACTGTCACATTTTGGTGATCTATAATATCTGATTTGCTGTCTAAACAATGTTTTTGGAAAATTTATAAAATAAAATAGCTTTTAAAGTCTATTAATGCCACTAATTTTGTTTTTAAATAGCAATATTGATTTACTCTTGAACAACAGCCTACAAAAATTGTTGTACTGTAGTAGTATCAAGAAGAATAGATCAACAAACAGAATTTGAGTAAACTTTCTTTAGCTGTCGCAAGAATTTGACAGTTTAATATCTAACAAGAGTTGTTTCAAATTCAAATTACTCAAAAATCACTTTGACATTCCTAACAATAATCACAACGAACAACGCTAACAAATTTCACACTTGATACTAGTCAAAACGTTTAGGTTAGATTATTATCACATTATTTTTTCGCTCCATCGTTGTCTAGATGACATATTAGTTTATTTTCCGTAAAAAAATTATTCTATCCGGTCTTTAATCTACATTTTTTGACATTTTCAGTAGAATTTAATTTTTTTTCTGATGTTTAGAAAGTTTTCTTAACTCAAAATTTCTGTTTTGTATCAAATAAAATTGAAAAAAGTTCACCCGAACTGGATTCGAACTTACAATTTTTAAAAAAAAATTTTTGGAGTACAATTTTTTTCCTGGCATTTTAGTGAAACAAACTTAAGAGAGCTTATTTTTGTAATTCACAAAATCGTGTTTATATTGGACAACCATTGTGTCAATTAATTTATAAAGAATTTGACTTGAATTGGTTTTAAACTTACGATTTTTCAAATTTTTTTCTGAAAAAATAATTTTTTAGTGATTGATGACATAAACTGTCACATTTTAGTAACACAAAGTACTCAAAAGTGTTTGTTTTAATGCCTAAACAATATTTTTTAAATATTTGTAAATAGTTTATTTACCGTTAAAAGAATGAAAAAAAAAACAGTTGACCCCGTTTGATTTGAACTCAAATTTTTTGAAATTTGTATTTGTTTTATTTTTACTTCTCTAGATCTCAAAACTGTATTTATAAACAGGTTAAAATACTTCAAATAAATTTGTAAACAGGACAAATGCTTATTGATGTCCTTCAACTGTCAAAAAAAAATTTGACGTTTGTAATCTCAAACAGCAAAACTATCGTTTTTATCTAGAATGTTTTACCTTCTGTTAAAAATAATTAAGAAAAAAACAATTGACTTCATCCAGATTTAAACCCATTTTTTTTTTAAATTTGTAGTAAAATTTCGATTACAAAATTGTGTTTCTTTTGAACAAATTTTTCATTTTCCATCAATTAAAATTGAAAAAAAAAGTTGATCTGAATCGGATTCGAACGTACAATTTTTGGAAATTTTCTTGAAATATTTTTTTTCTTGCTAACCACCGTAGCTGACACATAAAGTCTTTGAAAACATTTTTTTAGAGTCTAAACAATGTTTTTTGAGAATAAAAGTCATCAGATTTTTAATTGTCTACACATTAATGTCTTTCAACTGTCACAAACATTTGACGTCTTTTATATTAGACAGCAAGATAATTAGATTTTTTTTTCTTGTTAACAACATTAACTGTCACATTTTAATGACACGTAAAGCACTCTACAGTGTTTATTTTACAGTCTATTTAATGTTTTTTAGTGTCTAAGCAGTGAAACAAATATTTTAGTTCCTGTCGATGTCTTTCAGCTGCTGCTAAAATTCATTGTCTAGTGTCAGATAACAAAACAAAATTTTTCATGTTTATTTTAGTTAAATATTTCAAATTGTATTTAAAAAAAAAAAAACAAGTTGATCCCATCCGGATTTGAACTCACGTTTTTTAAATTTTCGCTTGAGACACTACATCGAAAATAGTCGGTGAGCAAAAAATTTTAATTTTGGTTGGACATAATTGCTTTTTACAAAAAATGTTTAAAAAATTGTATAATAATCGAAATTTAAAAATGACTTTAAAATTATGTAGCTATCAATAGATGTAAATAATAATAATAGTAATGAACGCTTGTATAATTAAAATTACTGTTATACGAACGTAAATAACTTTGATAAATGTGCAAAGTAAAACAGTCCAGGCCCGTAATCAAGTAATTAAAATCGGTCGCGGGAAAACCCTAAAACAATCCAGAATCTCCTGTTTTTTTTTCCTCATTTATTCCCCAATAATAATAATAATTCATATCTCGTTGGTAAAATCCTCTTTCTCCCATGTGTGGGAAGTCGTCGAGTGAGGATAGTCAGTCATCATCCCACCGGCATCGTCCATCTCGTTCCAATCTTGAAAGAAAGGGAGTGGCGGCGAACCTTGTCTTAAAAAAACCTTCTCCCAGTTCATTCACTCGATATTTACAATATTGTATAACCTTCGTAACCTTATTGTCGACGGCTTTCAGAGCCGTATTAGGGTTTCGTTTCAAACCAAAACCAAAGCTTTCGGTTTGGTCTGATACGAAATTCAATTAACGCGCGCTTTTGTCAACAGTGTATTGGTCGTTTGCAGCAACATGCAGCTTTGATTGGTGGACCAAACGCCACGTCATGTCCCCTATGCCATAAGATGTTCCTAGGTGGAGAGGCCTTGATGGAACATATGAAACATACGCACAAGGATCCTAATGCTTCAGGGGTTGCCAGTAAGTATTTATACTGTCATAGAGAGAAAGGGTGGATGTGGCTAACTTGCATGGAGGGATGGAGAATATAAGAATAAATGACTTTTTTTTTGATGTCGTTCGATTGAGCTTTTCCCATTTCAAAATTTATACACACAAAAAAGAAAATTTTAAAATAACTAAATCTTCAAAAATATTCAGAAAAAAAAAATTGGTCCCACTCGGGATCGAACCTACTTTTTTTAGAAATTTATTTGTGTTTTTGTTTAATTTTTTATGCGAAATAAAAATAGAACACCTTGTATAGTAGCACCGCTAATGGCGCTAATATTACGAATATTGTCATAAGTAAAAGTATTTTTATTTTGGTTAAATAATCCTGACTTGAATTTTTCAAAATTTTTTGTACATCCTGTATAGGTAATGATGTTGGCAACATTACCAACACAAAACTTGATGTATTTTCCTAAATTGTTTCATATTTAATAAAAAATAATAATAATAATAAAGAAAAAAAAGGTGACCTAACCCGGATTCGAACAGACACTTTTTGGAAATTTGGCTGAAATTTTATTAAATCGGAGTTATTTTTGTATTAGCTCAAATTAAATTTTAATGTTTAAAGTAAGTAAAAAAGTTTTTATTTTTGTAAAAAAGTAAAAAGCTGTATAATTTTGAATTTAAAAAAATTAAAATAGTGGCCCTAACCTGGATTTTAAGTCACATTTATTTGAATATTTGTCAAAAAAATTTTTTTGTTAATTGAGGGGTTCCACTCGGATTGAAATTTACATTTTTTTAAAAAATATTTCCGAATATTTTTTTTTGTTAAGTGCTAAATTTTTTGTTTTACTTTGTAAACTACTTTATTAATAATAAAAAAAATTCTAACTTATATTGAAATTTTGCTCGTTTTAAACAAATAACTGTGTTTACTCAATTGAAGAGTAACATTTTTGTTAAAAAAAAAATGAAAAAAAAGTTTTCCTCACTCGGATTCGAACCTACGTTACGTTTTGAATTTTCTTTTTTAATTTTGTTTATTTTTTATTGAAATATCTGAATTTTTTTGAAGATTTGCTTATAGTTAAAAAACCCACACATCATTAATCGAAATTTTTCGTTATCTATCAACGTCAAAAACTGAATGGCTATCCTTTTTCCCTCTCATCGTATCCTTGTAAATCAGGGATCGATTAGTAAGGGCTTAAAAGCATTTTTGTTCGCCGCTGTTTATTTTTTAATTGTACACTCATTAACTTTCTTTTAATCCATTCGTTTCGACGCCATTGATACGCGAGAATTTTTTCCCCCGTCTCCCTTCTTGCACCCTTTCAAAGGATTTGTAACTTCCCGATACAAAAACATTTTATTAAGTTTTCTTTTCACAAAGCGAGCTCTGTATTGCTTATTATCAAAGAATTAAAAACTTGCCAGCGCAAGTACACACAAAAAAAACATTTCGGGGGGAAAATTCCCGATCGAACTGTCATTATTTTTTTAATTTTAAGTTGCTTGTGCGGTTCCCTGTCCTTGAATTAGTGCCGCTTGGTGTTTGTGCGCTTTTTTTTTAACCAGAGATATCTAGATTTAATGTATAATCAAAATCGCTTTGATAAAGATCCTGGGGTTGCTTGGCTTGATCTTTTTTTCTCTCTCTGTTGACGTCATCGATCCTTATTTAGCGAAGAGAAGGACAGCGAATCATCCTTGTCCCGTTTGTGGAAAACATTATGTGAATGAAGGATCCCTCAGGAAACATTTGGCGTGCCATCCCGAAACGTCACAATTGTCAAATTCGTTGAGAATGTGGCCGTGTTCTGTTTGTCAAGCAGTTTTTACGCACGAATCAGGTATCAGAATTTCAATTTTAACGCCTTTTTCACTCATCAGTTGAGACGCGACTTTTAAAAAAAACTCTTGACAGTCAAATAGCGGTTCTCAACTGATGAGAACATTCAAAAAAATCACATTTTTGTCCACGTTTTGCTTCTTGTTTTATGTTTCACTAAATTTTTTTTTCCTGAATTTTTCGATTATTAACATTTTTTTATTTTTATTTTAGGTCTTCTAACCCATATGGAACACATGCGTATGGATACGAAACATCAATTCGCCGCCCAATACGTCTTGTCACGTGCCGCCGCCGAAAGGAGAGAAAGAGAGACTTTATTGGCGGCTGTTTCCGCTTCTGCTTCAGGTAGTGGCCTTCTAGGCCTCACAGGAATGGCTGGGGCAGGTAAACACACACCGTTATATTAAATAAAAAATAGCATGAATTGTGATTTTCTATTATTTTATTTTGTATATATAACCTTAAATTTCCTTAAAACACAATAAAAGTCTTTAAACCAGTAAAAAATTTTCAAATTTCCCGCTTTATCCACTCAAAATAGCCAACAAACAACACCAAACCAGAAAACAAATTAAATTTCCCGCTTTATTTACCTAAGATGGCCGACACGTACCACCAGCGCTCTCTCTTATTTGCATGCACTTTTCCAAGGTCTAGCACTTCTCTCTCTCTCTCTTAACTCTTTCTAATACACACAATAACAGTAGGTATGTCATACTAAACAGCCCCAACTCTCTCTAACACTTTTTTTTCTTTTTTGGAAAATTGCAGCGAGTGGTAGTCCCATGTGTGCATCACCAAGCGCCCATAGTGACAGTTCCTCTGGTAATGGTCGGCTTTCGTCTGCCGGTTCGGAAGCCGGTGGTCTAAACAATAATAACAACAATTGTACCACGAAATTAAACGAAATTCTTCGAAGTAACAACGGTTTGCATCAACAGTACAATGTAGAAGAACAGTTCCATAATGCTAATAGAATGGCAGTTATTGCGAATATGGTGGGACAAGGGGGTGTACCACCAGGACTCGGATCGGATTCATCAGCTGCTGCCAATATTGCTGCTGCTAATATTGCCAATCTTGCCATGAGGCTTGGAGTTACACAAGTAAGTGAGATTTTTTGGGTTATATTTAAAAAAAAAAAGAAAAAAAAGGTGTGGTCTGAGCTGGATTCGAACCCGGAATTTTTGAAAATTTTGTTGAAAATTTGTATTTTTCGTTGAAGCTTACGAAATTCGGTTTATTCTGATTAAGATCTTTAATTTTATATCAAAAAATCTAGAAAAAGTAGCCAAAAAAAGCAGAAAAATGATTCAGACCCACATTTTTTTGAAAATTTTGTTGAAATTTTTTATTTTATTGTTAAAGCCTGCAATGTTGCGTTTATTTTGATTAAAATCATTATTTTTACATTAAAAAAAATTTATTAAAAAAGTTTCGGTAAAAAAAATTAAAAAAAAAGATGTGGTCTGAGCAAGATTCGAACCCAAGTTTTTTGGAAATTTTGTTGAAAATTTGTATTTTTTGTTAAAGCTTACAAAATTCTGTTTATTCTGATTAAGATCTTTAATTTTATATCAAAAAAAATTAGAAAAAATTGCCTAAAAAGCAGAAAAATGATTCAAACCCATTTTTTTTTTAATTCAGTTTTCTATTTTTTGTTAAAGCCTGTAATGTTGCGTTTATTCTAATTAAAACCGATATTTTTACATTAAAACAAATATTTAAAAATGCAAAAAAAAGTTGTCTCAACCCGGATTCGAATCCACATTTTTTGAAAAATTGTGTTAAAAATTTATATTGTCTGTTTAGGACTATAAAAATGCGTTTATATTGATTAAAGACTTTAATTTCGCATTAAAAAACTACGTAGTCTCAAAAAGTAAAAAAAAGTGTCTACACTCCGATTTAAACCTATATTTTTTGAAAATTTGTATTTTCTATTGAAGTGTATATTCTGATTAAAATATTTTTAGTTTTACATAAAAAAATAGAAAAAGTATTCTAGAAAACTAAAAAAATTGGTCCAACTCGGATTTAGACCTAGATTTTTTGAAAATTTTGTTAAAAATTTGTATTTTTTGTTGAGGACTTCAAAAATAAGTTTATTTTGATTAAGGACTTTAATTTTACATTATAAAATAAAAAAACTAGTCTCAAAAACCCAAAAAAAAGTGTCCTCCACTCGGATTTGAACTCAGATTTTTTGAAAATTTTATTAGAAATTTGTATTTTGTGTTGAGGTGTCTATTCTGATTAAAATATTTATAGTTTCACATAAAAAGAAATAGAAAAGTAGTTTTCTAAAAGACCAAAAAAAAAATTTGTCCCAACTCAGATTCGAACGCTGTTTTTTTGAAAAATTTTGTTAAAAATTTGTATTTTCTGTTGAGGACTTCAAAAATGCGTTTATTTTGATTAAAGACTTTACTTTTATACAAAAAAAAAAAATAAAAAAACTAGTCTCAAAAAGCCAAAAAAGGTGTCTTCACTCGGATTTTAATCCAGATTTTTTGAAAATTTTGTTAAAAATTTGTTTTTCTGTTGAGGACTTCAAAAATGCGTTTATTTTGATTAAAGACTTTACTTTTATACAAAAAAAATAAAAAAACTAGTCTCAAAAACCCAAAAAAAAGATGTCCTCCACTCGGATTTGAACTCAGATTTTTTGAAAATTTTATTAGAAATTTGTATTTTATGTTGAGGTGTTTATTCTGATTAAAATATTTATAGTTTCACATAAAAAAAATAGAAAAGTAGTTTTCTAAAAGACTAAAAAAAAAATTTGTCCCAACTCAGATTCGAACGCTGTTTTTTTTTAAAAATTGTTAAAAAATTGTATTTTTTGTTGAGGACTACAAAAATGCATAATTTTGATTAAAAACCTTACTTTTATACAAAAAAAATAATAATAAAAAAACTAGTCTCAAAAAGCCAAAAAAGCTTCACTCGGATTTTAATCCAGATTTTTTGAAAATTTTGTTAAAAAGTTGTATTTTTTGTTGAGGTGTTTATTTTGACTCTAAACTATTTATAGTTTTACATAAAAAAAAATCAAAAAAGTAGTTTAAAAAATCAAAAAAAAGTTGTCTCAACTTGGATTCGAACTGAGGTTTTTTGAAAAATTTTGTTAAAAATTTGTATTTTTTGTTAAGGACTACAAAAATACGTTTATTTAAATTAAGAACTTTGGTTTCACATAAAAAAATAAAAAAAACTAATCTCAAAAAGTCAAAAAAAAAATTCCACTCGGATTTGAACTCAGATTTTTTGAAAATTTTGTTTTAACATTTATATTTTTTGTTGAAGTGTTTATTTTAACTAAAGTATTTATAGTTTCACATTAAAAAGAATAAAAAACTAGTCTGAAAAACTCAAAAATGTTGTCCCAACTCGGATTCGAACGCAGATTTTTTTAAATTTTTTTTTTATTTGTATTTTTTGGTAAGGTGTTTATTCTGTTTAAAATATTTATAATTTCACATAAACAAAATAAAAAGAGTATTCTGAAAAAGAAAAAAAGGTGTCTTAACCCAGATTTTTTGAAAAATTTTGTTAAAATTTTGTATTTTCTGTTGAGGAATACAAAATTGTGTTTGTTCTAATTAAGAGCTTTAATAATACATCAAAAAAATTTTTTTAAAAAAAAACAAAAAAGTGGTCCCTACTCGGGTTCGAACCCAGATTTTTTGAAAATTTTGTTGATCATTTGCATTTTTTGTTGATACAAAAATGGGTTCTTTTTGCTAAGGTCATTAATTTCACATAAAAATAATAAATAAATAAGAAAAAAATGTTTGAAAAAGCAAAAAAATCGGCAAAAAAAATGTCTCCCCTCGGATTCGAGTCAAGATTTTTTTGAAAATTGTGTTGAAAATTTGTATTTTCTTGCTGAAGCTTACAAAATTGCGTCTATTCTGATGAAGGTTTTTAGTTTTACGTCAAAAAAATGTAGTCTGAAAAAGCAAAAAAAAGTTGTTCCCAGTCGGATTTGAACTCAGATTTTTTGAAAATTTTATTGAAAATCTGTATTTTCTGTTGATGCATACGATAATGCGTTTATTTTAATTAAGATCCTTAATTTCACATAAAAAAAATTAAGAAAAGTCTAAAAAAGCAGAAAAATGTGTCCTCACTCGAGTTCGATTCGAACCCAGATTTTTTGAAAATTTTGTTGAAAATCTGTATTTTCTGGTAATACCTACGAAAATGCGTTTATTCTGATTAAGGTTTTTAGATTCACATAAAAAAATCTGAAAAAACAAAAAAAATTATTCCCACTCGAATTTGAACTCAAACTTTTTGAAAATTTTGAAAATTGACTGTTTTTGACTGTTGAAAATTTGTATTTTTGTTGAGGCCTACAAAATCGCGTTTATTTTGATTAAGGACTTTGATTTTACAAAAAAGAAGCGTTCTTAAATACAAAAAATTTCTCGAAATTGATTTCGATTTCTCATTTTTTTTTTCCTAAAACGTAATTATCTTATTACATGTATTTATTTCGATTTTTTTTCATGTCCGGTTTTTCGGAAAAAAACTTGTCTCTACTTGGATTCGAACTCACACATTTCGGAATTCTCTCCAAAAATTGCAATTATTTTTTCGTTTCAGGCCAACCAGGTGAACAACAGCAGTAATCCCTCAACACCTCCCATCACAAACGACACATTATCAGCCTCAATGAACGCTATGAACGCAATGCGAGCCTCAATGGATAGCATTCGAAACATGGACGCAATGCGCTCATCAGTAATGGACATGTCGTCTCCTCAGCAATCTCAGCAACAACAAGACGCCCTCAGGATGCAACAACACGCCGAGGCTTTGCTCAGGTCCCAAGCAGAAGCAGCACTCAGACTAGCAATGAGCCAAGCCTTGCCTCAGCTCAACCAGCATCAGCAGGACAACGGCAGCCCCCTTCGACACAATGGTAATAATTAACAATCAAAAATGACGAAATTAATGAGAGAATTTAGGTAACTACCAGCCGCACCAGGGCCAATCCTCGCAGCAACTCAGTCCGGATCTGACTGAGGCGTTGAGATTGCAAGAGCAGCGTCTAGAGCAGGCCCTAAGACTGCATGGGAGTGATCCTCGCAGTCTCGGGTTTTCCCTAAGCAGCCAGCAGCAGAACCAACAGCCATGAAACTTTAGCTACTACTGAATGCGCATTTTTCTCTTCCATTGATTGGCCCCTCTTCCAGCCATATTTTTGAAAAAATGTGCCAAATTTTTATGAAGAAGTGTGCGCTCATAATTCCGATAATGGCTACGCCATTATAATAACGCACTTTAAAAGTGCACCACTACAAATAAATCAAGAATAATCATTTAAACAATGTATAGTATAAGTGTTGGATGAGAAATTACCTAAAGTAAGTGTTTTTAGGTACGTTAAGTAAGAAAAAAATACTTAATGCATAATTATATATAAGGATAAGTTGTAAATATAAGATTGTTTTAGAAGAAAAATGAATGAATGATAGAGAATTTGTAATTATGTAAACGATGTAAGTACGATTTTTTATTTAGAAAAATGCGAAAAGAATCAAATGAAAACTTTTTTTGCGAACTGTGATTTTAGTTATTTGGCCGGTGAAATACGCTAGCAATAAATCGAGGAAAAATCAATTTGCAATTTTTACTGTGATTTTTTATTAATTTTAGAAAAAGATCGGAATTTATTATTCGTTTTATTTTTCAAGTACAAAATGGGACAAAGTCCCGATTTTATAATTTTTTTTTTTAAAGTGTGAATGACTGAATGGATGTCTCAGAAATGTGCGGAAATCATTTTTTTGTACCAAGTACTTAAATGGTTACTACTTTTTTCGGTTCTCGTCGATATGTGGTTTTATCTGATGTACATAATTTATACGTAAGAAGCCTGTACATAAGCAAACAGACACGGTTTGGGGGCCGGGGAGACACAGAAAATTACATGAAACTGTAAACAATCAGTAAAATTTTAAACAGAAATCTGTAAACGAATTTTAGGTAAAAATGTAATTACAGAAAACTGCAATTAAAAGTCAAGAGTTTTCTCCAAAATAGTGGACAATTTATAAGAATCTTTCAGAATTTATTAGTGTTAAAATCATTTAAAAATGTGTTTTATTTTTGAAAAAAAAAAGTTTGATTTCAAAATTGTTAATTCTGAAATGTTTTTTAGTGAAAAAACATTTTAAAAAATTTAAAAAAACTCCAGATATGAACAAAGTTTTTTGGTATTTTACTTAAAATTGTTTTTTTTTAGCAATGTTGGTCACAAAATTGCAACTATTTTATATCAAATTATGTATTTTCAATCAAAAAATAAAAAATCAGCTTCTCCAACTGGGTTTCGAACTCACCTTTTTTGGAATTTTGTCTAATAAACTTCAAAATTAGAATCTTCATCTTCAATTGCAAAAATGCTAAATTTAAGTATTTGAACTGTTACTTTGATAAAAAAAAATTAAATTGAATTAAAAATCAGTTACAGAAATCTGCAATTCAAAAATTTGGATTGTGACTAGATTAACGAGTTTTTTTTTTAAACAAATTATGTTTTTTTAATGAATAAAATTTAATTTTTGGATCAAAGAAACTCAACTTAATGCGCTTGTCTGTCTCTTTTCAACACATTGTTGTATACGTTGCTACGTCATATACATAATGTGTTAAACAGAGACAGACAAACACATTAAAAAGAAAAACAAACTATATTAAGCTTCTTAAAAAAATATGATACTCAATTTTGAAAATTATTAATTTGCGCCCTTAAATGATTTTAATTGAAAAAACAAATTACAAAAATCTGTAATTCAAAATTTTGGATTTTGACTAGATTAACGAATTCTTCCCGTGATTTTAACTGTTTTTGCAATTATTATAAGTTAAATAGAACTAAAAAAATTACTCTTGTTTAGTAACAATTAGAAAAAACGTTATAATTAAAAGTCAGACGTTTCAAAAGAAATAGAAAAAGAAATCAAATCAAAGCAAATTAGTTTAAAATTATGTTTTCTGGATAAAAAACTTAATTATTAATAAAAAATTTGAGAAAAGAAAGTTGTTCTGAGTGGGTTCAAACTCACATATTATGGAAATTTGAAAAAAATTGAAATATTTAATTCAAAATTACATTTTTATATTAAATTCTTGATTAAATTGTGTTATTTGGAATAAATAACTTTTTATTTAAAAAAAAAATTGGAAAAAAAAGTTGTCCCGACCCGGATTTGAACCTACGTTTTTTGGAATTTTTTTAGAATTGAATTGTTTGGTTTTTATGCCACATAATTGCACTAATTATTTTCAACCAAAAAATAATAATAATTAAAAAAACTAACCCAACCCGGGTTTTAACTAGGTTTTTGTAAAATATTGTCATCTTTTAATCAAAAAATTTCAATTTTTGAGTCAAAATTTGTGAATTTTTTAAAAACTAATCAAATTTTTTTTTCAAAAAAATCTAGTCCTGGACGGGGTTTGAACCCACACATTTTGAAATTTAAAACAAATTCAAAAAAGTGATTTTAATACGGTTCAAGGTCATTTTAAACCAAAGTTTATGAAAAAAAATTGTGTTTCATTGTAATAAATAAATTTATTATTATTATAAAAAAATTGTAAAAATATTGTCCTGAGCCGGGTTTGAACCCACATTTTTTGGATTTTCTTCACGAAAATGTTTATATTTAAAAACAAATATAGAAATAACAACTAATCCAAGCAAGATTCAAACCAATTTTTTTTAAATTTTTGAAAACTTGTAAAAAAACAGAATCAAAAGTTGGCTTGAGCTGGATCCAACCCACACCCCCATTTTGGAAATTCAAAAAAATCAATGACTTTGTCTTAAGGTTTCAAGGTCACATTTTTATAAATTGCGTTTATTTTGAGTAAATAACGTCTCATTTGACAAAAAAATAAAAAAAAAAGTTGGCCCGACCCGGATTCGAACTCTGATTTTCTCAAAATTTGTATAATAAACTACAAAATTACAGTTTTGTTGCCTTTTCAATTTCACAAATGCCTAATTTACATATTTGAATTGTTACTTTAATTAAGAAAACTCAAAAAAAAATAAAAAACAATTACAGAAATCTGTAATTTAAAATTTTGAATTGTACCTAGATGAACCAATTTTTGACATACTTCTTCTAGAATTTTAGACAAGCCATCAAAATGTGTTCATTTCCAATAAAATCTTTGTTTTTCGACAAAAAAAAGTATGTCCATGTGGGATTCGAACTCACATTTTTTGGAATTTTGGCTGGATTTTTTTTTATTTTATTGCTGCCCACAAAATTGCAATCACTTTAATTAATTTGATCACTTTCAACAGAAAGAAAAGTTGTAAAAGAGGTTCGAACTCGGTTTTAGTAAAAAATTTGACCAATTTTTATAACAGAAAAATTTAAATTTTGGTTGTCGTTGTTTGATACATAACTGAAAGTGCATTAAATCGAATTACTTTTGTTTAAATTATTAATTTGATGATAAAAAAAATTAAAAAAAGAGTTGGTCTGAACGGGATTCGAACCTACTTTATTTAGAGTTTCAGTTTAAGCTACGAAATCTCTGGTTTCCTGAGTTGTCTGTGTGTCCCCTCTTCAAACACTCACTAGATTTCCCATATATTACAATAGCCATATAGACAATAGTTTAAAAAAATCTACAATAGCCAGGCATTTCTGCCTCTTATCACAATTTCCTAAAAAGTGACGACATTTGACCGTTTCACACTCACAGATTTAGTACCAGTGAAACACACCCGATAGCGTCATTAAAAGCGCGCCCAAATATGGCGCCAACTCACCGATTTTGACAGTTAAAATACATACAAAAAAATATACAATAGCCCGGTTGCACTCAGTGCTACAAACATTTTGCCCATCCAAATAATTACTCACTGTAATTATTCCATCTTGAAATTTTTACAATAGCCCAAAACTCGGCCTCACGCCGAGTTACTAACCTTTCAGTAAAAGCCCGTGGCGGCGATTAATCGCCGCCTTCTGTGTATTTTACATAAATATTAACGTCTAGTGCCCGAATGGACAAATATTTATTGTAAAATTACAAAAAAAACAAATTTCTTTTGCAATAGCCCACATACATCAGTGCAAAAAAAAATTTGCACAGTTTTTTCAAGTTTTAACCAGATTTTGTTACATGATGATTCAGTTTCGTGTTTAATACGGTCCTGGCGGGCCTACTCGAGGGGACCCAAAAACACCTAGACGCGCCCCGTATCCCTTCAATTTGCTGTTATCACCGCTTAATAGACCATATACTTAAAAAAAATAGTTAAAAGCCCCAAAAGAAGGCCATACAGGACCGGCTCGTTCAAATTTTAGTTAACTGCAATAGTCTAAACGCATAATGATTCTCTTATGCTATACAAAAATTTCGGTAACCACACTTCAGTTCGTGTTTGTTCGGACGGGTCATATGACCCGAACGTTTTTCATTTGTTTTACAATAATCAGATTTTAACACTACACTTTGTACACTTTAATACAAAAAAACAATGAAAATTTCGTATTTAGACTGGTACACACTAGAAAAAAAAATATTGACAGTTCTCGGCCACGTTTACACACACTTAAACACATCAATCAAGTACGTCTAAAGTCACTTTTGGGAAAACACAACTTTTTGGATTACAATTTCAAAATAACGGTCAAAATTCAATTTAAAACCACATTTAAATATTTAAAAAAAACTGCAAAAAAATGTTTCTATAGTTATTTCAATGTTAGTTGTGTTATCACAAGTTAATGTTAAGTTATTCTTTTCGTCGTATACGTATATAATATAATAAATAAGTTTTTTGGGGCGTTTAAAATGGCGCCATCTTCGATACAGCCAATCATTGAATAGTTACTTTTAGCTAAATGTTTATTGTTGATAGTTGAGCGGAAAAAAATCGAGACTTGGGTTGTATCGAGGAGCGGCGCTAAGCGCCATCAGTGTAACAATACGCCATTTTCGTGCAAACTAGTTTTCGTTGCTTGCTATATACGTAAAAAGACGAGCGAGTTGGCTGCGTGGCCAAATCGCTCGTGGGACACTCAATGTTTTATTTTCTCTCAATTTTTTCCTAGTTGGTACTGTATATGTTAATACTACAGTTGTTTTTCAATAGTTTATTGCTTTATTGTAATTTATTGTCTGTTTCAGTAATCGAAAAAAAAACAGTAATATTTGATATTAATTAACTTTTTATATATTTTACTAACTCGATTCCGGGGAAGTACCGGAATTTATTTATATGTTACGTTAGGTAAGGAGTTATATTGTACGTTATTATAATTTTATACAAGTTTTTGCCGCCATCTTTTTTATTATTTAAAAAAATTCGACTGCCATTTATATTTTTTAACTTATATGCTTTTTTCGTAGAATTTTTTTTAAGTTCCTATTACATGTTTTTTCGGCTGTAGTTCGCAATACAGTGAAAAATAAAATCAGTTCAAGTGAATGAATGAATGTTGAGTGATTGATATCAAATTTCGATTTTTTTAGGTTAGAAAATTTACGAAAATTTTTACAAATTTTAAACACAAGATATTACGTACGCAAAATTCAAATTCTTTTGTAATATATATAGGGTTAAACAAAATTTAAGAATATTGTGGTTTAGGAAAAATTATGTTAACATGTTTTTATTCAACAAATTGATGTATGAACTGTACGTGTGAAATGTATCTTACTTACTGGAAATAGCAAATATTAAAAATAGTGCTGTTTTTCATTATTAACCACTTTCACACAAACCTTAGAAATAACACATAACCTCAAATTTCTAAACGTCATTTTTCAACACCAACGAAGGAAACAAATTTTTTTGTAATAATTTAAATAAAACACATTTTTGGACACCAATTGTTACTTATAACTAAACTAAACAAATTTAATTATTTTTAACAAAGAAAACTAGTAAAATTTACTTATTTATTTACTTCAACAATTATTTAAATTGCTGCAATGTTGGTTGCCTACTTTTAATATTTTTTTGTAAAAATTTAAATAAAACACGTTTTTTTAACACGAAATTATTACTTGTAATTAAATAAAACAAATTTAATTATTTTTAACAAATAAATTTGTTAAAATACATGTACTTATTAAAAATAAATAACTAAATAAATAAATAAATAAAACTAAATGAGTGTATTGGTAGTTGCCTAATCAGATTTTAACTTTACCAAGACACAATATTATCAGTTTTTCGTACTGAAACGCTTTTTGCAATTACAAATTGTAAAAATGTGTTTTTTTGTGATAATTTATTAATTTTTATTTAGAAATACAGATTTCGAGGCACAAGAAGTCCTTATTTTCAGTTTTTGAAAATGTTTAGTGTCTTTCATTCTGTCACGTTGGCATCAAAATGGCGTTTTCCAAATATGTCGCCATTTCCTAACCTCACCACTTTCTCGTGTTTATTATTAAGAATATCGCGTTTATTTCTCTCCTATTTGGTGTTGTATCGATAAAATGGCGGAACCGTCGCCCTCGGTGCACGCCCGGCAGCTCTCCAGCATAAAACGGCTTTTATGGGGCGACGACATCAAGCCTGACATATTTCGACGCTGGTCCCAAGGTAGGAGCCCCATTGCTGTTCTAACCTCTAATCTTTCAATTGCAGGCTTTTACTTCAGCGCCAGTGAAGCCACAGCTTTGGAACAAGCCGAAGGGGGGCCTTGTGCGATTATAGCCCCTGTCCAAGCGTTCATTCTAAAAAATTTGTTACTCAAGTATAAAGATTTATCATTCCGGGAAATGGTATCAGCCTCCAGTGTTTTACGTAAATAAATTTGAGGTTATGTGATTTTTTAGGCAGTTACTAGTGATATGCAGACGCACCTTTTAGTAAATGCTTTGTGCGAGATTTTGGAACAGTGCAGTAGCCAAAAGTATTACTTAGTGTATTTACATAGTGACCTTAATGATGCTAGTGACGGAATTTTGGACGTAAATGGAGATAATATTGAGAACGGAGGGGCTGAGCCCGAATCAACAATTTTCCATGACAGTCTACGAATACACACGTTTCAAAATGTTGAAGATGTGAGAAAGTATTTTGTGGAGCATATTCAAAGTCTTAGATTGCAATACGGAATTTTGTTATTTTTATATTCAATTATTCTAACACGGGTATAAAAAAAACCTGTATGACACTCATGTGTGATTAATTATGTTTTAGGGCTTGGATGAAGTCCATTCGGATAATTCAAATGACACCTCAGAGCCTTTAATTGATGACACTTATGGATATGGTAGTCAGAGTCTTATCAATCTTTTGATAACAGGACGAGCTACGACATATGTTTGGGACCATGAACAGGATGTTGGAGGTTTGAGTAAGTTATAAATAAAATTAGGGAATTTTTGTGTTACGTCAGTTTTAAGAATTAAAAGGATTGGAGAAACAAAGTCAAATTGGGTTTATTACAACAATGGAGCATTTAAGATATTGTACAGTTGGTTCATTTTATAAAAATCCGATACATCCTGTATGGGTTTTGGGCTCTGATACACATCTAACAGGTTTAGGGGGAATTCCCGACTAAGTTTTTTTGTAGTAAAAGTAAATTTTTAGTATTATTTAGTACAGAAAGACGTCTAGTGAGTCCTGAAACAAAAACAGATCAAGCTAAACGTGTTTTTAAACATTTTGATCCTGATGGTAACAATTTTATAAGTTCTTCATTATTACAAGATGTTCTTCAAGCTTTAGATCTAGTCAGTGAGGACGAATAGTAAGATTTTGACACAATTTTAATATTAAAATCGTAATCATTTTAATTATTTAGTGTAGATATTATGAGGAGAAGACTGGATCCTGAAAATTTAGGAATAATTCTTTTAAATAATTTTATGGATGAGTTTTTTCCTAAAGAAGATAATCCAATGCCTGATGTATTTACTTTAGTACATTATAATGGTTTAGCTCAGAGTAATATCGATGGACAAGTTAGTGTCACAATTTTTGGGGGTTTTTTGTTTTAGTAAATTTTCTTTCTAGATAAGATACATGATAGGTGAATGTGTTTTACTGGAATCAGATCTTCGAGCTGTCAGCGAATCAAATCCTATGCTTACAGTTTTACAAACCAAGTGGCCAAATATAGAAGTGAGATGGAATGAATTAGGGACACCATCTTTGAATTAATAAAAGAATTTAATTGCATTTATTTGATTTTGATCGTTGCAAGTATAGTAATCTAAAAACATTAACGTTATAGGGTTTTAATACAATAGTTTAAGTTTAATATTGAGCAAATAACGTACTACTTTTGTCTTTTTTATATAACAGTCTAGCTATAAATCAGTTTTAAACACAGGATTGGACTGTTTTCAGACAGTCCTGGAGTGGTATATAAGCGACAGGGTCATATAATGTTAATGTTTTTGGATTATTTTAAATAATTTATTGTTGCTGTACATTTTTTTAACACGCATTTAGTTTGATTTTGTTGAGAAAAAATGCATTGTTATTGTTAAGTCGTAATGTATTTAATAAAACACAAGAAATATATTATGAGAGATTTTAAATTCTGTTAGTGTATGTGTATTTTGCAAAACAATAAAATATGTTGCATTTCTCTCTACAATTTTTTTTCAATAAAAATTGTTACAAAATTTTGAGATTGTCAACATTTTACGTCACACATCTCTTGACCTAAATTATACAGTGATGAAATTCTCTACAAAAGATCAGTATTACAGATCAGGTTTTTAAATAAAATTATGTCCGTTAGATTTATTATCTGAATATTTTAAACTACCTGCCAGAGTGTCAACGCTTTATTTGAAAACACATTCACGTTGTTACATGATAACGATGAGGTTATATAATAACTGATAATATTTTTTTTAATTTTAAATTTCTGGAATTTGTAAGCGTAAAAATGGCATTCATTCATATTTCATATCATATTCTCCCAACTATGTTTCCCTGATTTTTTATATAATTTGGTAAATATTGTTTATTTATTAATAAAATTTTGTTATAAACAAAGCATTTGATTTATAAATAGTGTTTTTGTTACATTTACTGCTATTTAAAACGTTTTAATTTTTCTACGTACATTTAAAGATGTAGTCTGGGTTGCCTACCACACATATTTTCATTTAATAAAATAACAATAATAATGATTCCCGATTTAAAAGTTTTAGTTCTAGATTATTTATACTTTAAAGTTATTAATTTATAAAAAAACAGTAATCGCAAAAATTAATTTTTACAAGCAGCAAAATAGTATATTAAAATTCGAGAGCCCTAAATATAATTTTTGTAGTTGAAATTGCAGGTTAATAAACTGAGACCGCACGCAAGAAACCCTCTAAAAACGTACGTTATAATCGAGGGATGTTATCGCAGTACGTTATAACTGGGTTTTACTGTACTTTCCAAAATTTAAAATATTGTCTACTATAGACAAATTTTTGTTAAAATTGAGCTAAGAAATATTGTGTGTTTAATTAAAATAAAACTCTAGAGTGCTTTGAAACTAAAAAACAATTGTTTTGTATGTCTGTGATTAATTTTTTACACACTTGTCAAAATGAAAGATCTCATAATCTCACTTTACGACATTTAAAACAAAAACACAATTTAAATAAAATATAGAATGTTTGAAGAACAAAAACACCACGAAGGCAACCACAGAAAAAGACACCAAGACTTTGGCGGGAAAAAAGATATTCTTAGGATAATTTGTAAAGGGTAAAATGGTATAACAGGCAACCAACAATACATGAATAATCTAAATAATAAAAATTCTCTTGTATGGGATCATGTACGATATACGTAAAAATGTCATGGCTTGCTACGAGTTTTTTTTAAATAAACACCCATTAGTAGCATTTTATAATTTAAAAAAGATAATAAGTTATTTGATGCTACATTTTAACAACTATAAAAAATGGCGGCGAACACAAAAAATGATTTTTACGTGAAAAATTGTTAATTTAATAAAAAATACATATTTTTTACAAAAGCTGTTATGACTAGAGAATTACATGTTTGTTAAATTTTTTGTAGTATTTTTATTTTGATAATGTTTTTTAATTTAATATGTTTTGTTTTACTGGTTGCCTATACCCTAAAATTTATTTATAGATTTTTACAATAATTTGTGAAATATTGGTTTTTTCGTAATTAATAAAGTATATTTTCGTAATTATAAATTATGTTTATTTAACACATTATTTATATGTTATAAAACATTTTGATTTTTTTAGTGTTTTTTGTATTTTGAATTGTCTACAAGAAAACCACCATTTTTTTAAAATTAGTAAATTACAATTTATAAAAAAAAAATTAGATTAACGTTACTCAATACAATTAACACAATTTATTTAAAAATTGTTTAGTTAATTATTTAGAAGCGAATAAATGGCCTTTGGCTCTTTTTTTAAACACCTCTTATCTCTGGCGGTTTTTTTTGACGAATAGCCTGTAGAATATTTGTAAACAACCAGGGAACGTGTTTTTTAATTGTAGAAAAAATAACTTTGATAATAAATGAATTTTTATTTAAAAAACAGCCCTCTTTTTTGGCGCACCCCAGCTGCGGTCCCTTCGAGTTTAATAAGGCCGTCTAAATATAGCGCAGTATGTTTTGAGGTCCGACATAAAGCCGGTAGTTCCATTTTGCGTGTGTATTTTTAGTAATTTTCGAAAAAGCACTGCACAAAACCCCACAAATCGCCCCTCAAATTACAGGTAAATCATCTTCCCACTTTTCTCCCATAATTCCCGACTTTTCTCCATTTAAATCGGCCACAAATCGTCAAAAACCAAATTTAACGAAAACGGCAACTTTATTGATCTCCGGACATGTTCTATATTTAGGTCCCCAGTGGATGAGCAGTTCCCAAACAGTTTTGGGAAAATGGATGATAAAGTCGAAGTGATAAAATCGAATAAAGGGGGCATGAAGGTGATCCACAAGGGCTATATGTACACAGTTCATAAAAAACGGCAATGTGGTGGCATTAGATGGCGCTGTGCTCAACGCAGCCTTCATTGTAAGGTAAGCACCGCCCAGTTTTGTTCTCTGATTTGTGATTGGTGTGTGCCAACAATGTCAACCAATGAGATTTCGAGTAATTGAGTGTCTTACACAGGGGAGTATTTCAACGGGTCTTGAAGGGGCCCCAAAGGTAAACATGCCGCATAATCATCTCCCCGACTTGCATTCGGTCGCACTGGCTCGGGGGCGGCAAGCTGACGACTTGGGGTCGTTGTCCCACCTCCTCGACGTCAAATTCGAGGAAGACCCAGGTAGTAATTATCAATTGATTTGAAGGGTTTAAATTATTAATGAAACTTTTGAGAACTGCAGAGTTATATCATTGTGGCGGTTGGCTGTTTACCTCCGGTCGAGACAAGTCTCAAGTGGTGATTTTCCGGTTATAACCGTTCGGTTCGGTGTGTTTAAACCGTTTGTTGGGTTGTTTAGGCCCGCTGAGTGAAAACCACTCTTTAATGGTTGACACAACTCGAGCGTGTGGTAAGGTTATGTCGACGTGGTTTTTTGCCAGAGTAGTGCGAGACGTTCTGTGGGTGCCCCCATGCCTTCTTAATGCCTCTTTAGTATTTTTCTCGATGGTTTTTCTAACTGGTTGAGGTTAGCTTGGGTGACAGTTTGACAACTGCTGATCAGTTTGATTGTTTGTCAGGCTTGCTTGGTTGAGTTTCCGTCTCGAATTTTCGCATTTTTCGGGTCAAAATGAGCTGAAAGCTCCGGTTTTGAGTGAAAATGAACGAAAATCCCGTCAGAAAAGTCAGGAAAAGCAACTTTTCCACCAACGAGGTGGACGTCCTTGTCGACTCGGTTCGGGCCCATTATGATGTGCTATATGGGGAATTCGCTAAAAGGGCTACCAATAGATGGATAAGGCATAATGCCTGGATGGATATTTTGGGAAAAGTCAATGATGTTAGTATCGAAAAACGGACGCTCCAGGAGGTCAAAAACAAGTGGAAAAAATGCCAATATGCCCTGAAGGAAAAGGCATACGAAGCTATGGACGACCAAGACAGCCCCTCGGAGGACCTGGGTAGGTGTACCATGGCGTGGGTGGCCAAGAACCGGCTTTGTTTACAAACTTTTGAGAACTCCTGGATTGACAGTTGTGACAGATGACAGGGCGCTAAATTTGAATTTTTGTTTGTATACATTGCTTGAATGAATTATTTAAGGGATGAATTGATGTATTATTACGTTAAGGGTGTGTTTGAAGCTTTGAAAGGGGTAGTATGAGTCAGAATTTGTCGGAATTACCGGTTTTTCTACTCACATTAAACTAACAAAAATAGATAGCTTTGACTGTTTCTCCCACAGACGTACAAAACCTAGAGCGCTACTCTGGCAAAACGATAATTCAAGCAATCGAGCTTTTTTCACGTGAGTTAGGAAACACACGTCTTCAGGCATCTACTACAGTCAGTGTTGCCAACTTGGAAAATTTTCCCCTGAATTTAGGATATCTTTTGAAGAAGATAGGGGGGAAGGTTCTGTAGGTGATTTTTAGGGAATTTTTATCTGCTACTACAAATTACCAAAAAAATGTTAGTCTTAATTTTTTGTTGCCAACTTAATCAGTGTTTCTTATTTACGGTGTAATTCACAATTAGCACTTATTTGAAAAGTGATTATTTAAAAATAAATTAAAAATTTTATGTTGTAAAGAACTATTTTTTTCTTTTTAATTTGTGGTTGTAGTCCTTTTTAAAATGAAGTATGTTTTGGGGGAATTTAGCTCGATTTAGGGGATTTTGACCCATTATATAGGGGAAATCATCGACAATGGGTTGGCTACACTGACTACAGGCTGTCCCAACGGTCCGAAAAAGCTCCATAACTTGTTTATGTTACGAGATACCAACGTTTTTTCTTTTTTTTTTAAATTATAGCTGCGTTTTTGATACACATTTTAAAAATGTTTTGGTTTATATATACAGGAGGTCCCAATATTAAAAAACCACTAAAGTTTGTTTAAATATTTGTTTTTGTTTTTTGTTATTTGTTATTTGTTTTTTTAAATATTGGGACATCCTGTATATAAACCGCAATATTTTTAAAATGTGCTTCAAAAAGCAGCTATAATCTAAAAAAAAGAAAAGATCAATATCTCTTAAAATAAACAAGTTATAGAGCTTTTTCGGACTGTTGGGACAGCCTGTATATTATTTCACTTTTCAGAATTTTTTTCACTTATTTTCCGAATGCTATTTAAATTATTTTTTACGGTAGGAGTTGCCTAGAAGCTGGTGTCTGACCTCATGTAAAAGTGTTCAATTGTGACGTCACAATTGAATGCAGTGCTTTGAATTATCCCACGTTTCGGCTTTTCTTTTAACCCACATCATTATAGCCTTTCCGTCAAAATGCGTCGTAAAAACCGCCACGGCCGGCAGTTATACAACGCCTACGACCTCGAGTTAAAAAAATCGGTTGTGATATTCGCCGAAGAGAACGGTAATAAAGAGGCACAAGCTCGGTACGGTATCAGTGAGGCCAATATTCGACGTTGGCGGCGCCTCAAAGACGATATTTTCGATCGAAGCACACACGAGTACAACCGCGGCAAACTTCGAATTCGAAAACGCATTAATTACACTACCAAACACGAAAAACAAGACGATTCTAGTAGCCTTGGTACAGGCAATTGTCACATAATTATCTTGTATTAACTTGTTGCACCTTCTAGATTCTATGCCGTTACTAGAAAGACTATCTAAAGTAGCAGCACAAGAGAAAATTGCAGCTGGAGCTGGATCTTCAGGTCAAGTACTCAAAAGCCAACCATTGAGTCCTACTAAATTAAAAGTGACAAGACAAACACCGAGAGTTAAAGTACCAGAACCACCACCATCACCTGTCAATGAAGAAATGTGTTTAAGATGGAATAGTCATCACTCAAATATGCAAAAGGCTTTTCCTAGTATTTTATCAAAGGAACAATACGTTGATGTAACTCTAGCAGCTGAAGGAAAAACATTAAAATGTCATAGAGTGAGTAAGACTTGATCTGGCAGTACATAACAATTTTTTTTCTAGTTGATTTTATCATCGTGTAGTCCTTATTTTGAAGAGATTTTAAGTGGTATAAGTCCTTTCCAACATCCTGTTTTATTTATGAGGGACATACCGTTTTGGATTTTAAAATCCTTATGTGATTTTATGTACGCTGGTGAAGTACATATTTATCAGAATAAATTAGAAGAACTACTAACTGTAGCAGAGATCTTAAAAGTCTGTATTTTTTTTCTGTAAGTAATGCAGATATTAATTGTGTTTTATTAGATTAAAGGTTTGGCTGGTAAATCAACAACACCACCTGAAAATCAAGAAACTCAAAAACCTGAAAATAAACAAATGAAAAAGAAACAAGAAAAAATTTCTACAATTAATAAAAAAAATCCTGTTTTTCATCGAAATAATTATGAATCAACCAGTCAAGATTATGATGATGATCTTTTAGATCCTTTAGATTTATTAGAACCTTTATATGAAGAAGCAGCAGAAGAGAAAAAACCATCAACAGTTGTTAAACCTAAAGAAAACAAATATAACTACCAACCTGTTAAAAAACCATTTACAAGAAGACTCCGTAAAAGGAAATTATCAGATTCAAGAGACCCGGTAATGACATTTCATTTATTGCCAACTTAAAAAACTAAAACTATCATTTTAGTCCCCTCCACAGGTGTTTTCACTTCGGAAAGGCACTCGTTCCCGGCCAAATGTAAAAATCCCGAAGTACTACCATCCTGATTTCACTAATCCCTCTAAATCTGGCTTAAACTCTGGACAAACTGATCCACTTCTTGACATTGATGAAATAAAAACCGAACCGATTGATGTTGAAGACAATTTAATTGACTATAGTGATGAAGATCATTATTTGGAAAACTCCCTAGAGACAGCTAATTGTAGCCCTATTATTATAACAAATGCAAAACCTATTCAGTCACAAGAGAAATTCAAGAAGATCAAGTTGGCTAAACCAGTTATAACCGAAGTACATACGATTGAAGAACCGCCACCTGGCGGCTTGGAAGTGATTAAGATAACAATGCCGCAAGTGGAAGGAGGCGAGAAAATGCTTCAGGAAGTGGTGATTGAGTGTACTGAATTGGGGGTTGAGGAGACTGATAAGACTGAGAAGGAATGTGGGGGTCCGGTGCAGAATATACAAATTGAAAATGTGAGAAGTGAGTGTGTTGATGAAGCAGAAGAACAGAAAGATGTTGAAGATACGGAAGAAGATAAAGGTAATGATGATACGGAAGAAGATAAAGGAAATGAAGATACAGAAGAAGAAAAAATGCCATCATTGAACCGTAATGAAGATTGTGTTGAAAATGCAGAAGATGAAGGAATGCCGTCTTTAGAACATAATGGAGAGCAAAAAGAAGATGAAGAAACAACGCCATCTGTAGATCGTGATAAAGAAGAACAAACAGAAAATGAACGAATGCCTTCTTCGGACCAAGATGGGGACATTGAAAATAACAGAGAACAAGAAGATGAAAAAACGGAGTCTGTAGACGAACAGAAAAATGAGATAACAACGCCATCTTTAGATCATGATACAGAAGAACAAAAAGATGATATGACATCTATGGAACATATGGATCATGATACAGAAGAAGATAATAGAAGATCTGTAGAGCATACTGAAGAAGACGAAGAACAAAAAGATGAAGAGCGAAGAACGGCATCATTAGATCATCTCGAAAAGGAGGCAATGAATGTCGTTAATGCCATTCAAATGGAAAATCAAGCTCCTAATGAATAAAAATGTACAGTTTTTCTTGTCCTTTTTTTAATAGATGCGTAACACACAATTTTTGTGATTACGAATTTCAGCATCTAATAATGTTGTAAATAAGAATTTATTTTATTTTATTACAGGAAATTGTATTTGTTGTTTTATTTTTAATGTGAAATATTCGTTTTTTTATAATTATGTAATTAAGTAGCATGTAATAACATAGATATATACTTTATTTTGTTCTTGTTTAACCTAATTCAACTTTTTTATGGAAATTCAGATGTGATAATAATGTGGAGTTTCACAATAAATATAAAAATATTTGAGGTTCTTTTTAAAATGCGACATTAAATATGTAGTAGATTGTACTCTAAACAAAATGAAGTGGTAGGCAACCAACAATACACTACACTCTTTGTAATAAAAATTTACTAAAATTGATTAGATTACCCAAAATTTAATTAATTTTGAGTATGATTAATAGAATTGCGTCATAATCAGTTCTTTATTACCTGAAATTCGATAAAACCTCTGATAAAAAAACACTTCAAAAAAAAAATAACTTGACAGCTGTCATTTGTCAAAACTCAGATGTCTTTTGTTTTAAATGTCAAGTGCAAGTGCCCCAGTTCCAATGCCCTGAAGAGTGAAACCACAGTTTGTGCCCCACGTTGAGCCCCCCGAGAACAAAATTTGCAAGAAAATGCGTAAAATCCACCATTTGACGTAATCAATCACCTGTATTTGATCACCAACAAGTATGTATCGATTTTTTCGGCCCACACTTTCCTCACCCTAATTTTTTCTTTTCCAGTTGGAGAATGAACGCGACAATGGCAGACACTTCTGGGGCGACTATCGACAATTTATACCCCGCTCTGACCGAATGTTTTGCTATTATTTTATGCGGCTATGCTGCCGGTCGTATGAATCTCATTTCGGAAACGGAAGCTAAAGGAATTAATACTTTCGTGGGCACTTTTTCGCTACCGTCTTTAATTTTCATGTCTTTAGCGCAGCTTGATCTCAGTGCGGTTAATTGGTTGTTTCTACTTGCTATTTTAATTGCGAAAAGTATAGTGTTTTTCTCGGTTATTGTAGTCACGTTGCTGGTTGGTAGGCCTGTGAATTTCGCCAGAGCGGGGATTTTCGCCATTTTTTGTACACAGAGCAATGATTTTGCCATTGGATATCCTATTGGTAAGTAAGTTTTATATCACACAGTTGGCAACATGTTTATTTAAATAATTGTATAATTTAGAACTGTTTTGGACGTTTTATTAATATTTTTACAAAAAATCAAATGCCTTAACAAATTTTTGGTTATTGCAGTTGGCAGTACTGACTGTTTACAATTTTAAAATATATATAATGCGTTTCAAAAAGATTGTCATCTTTAATGAGAGTGCTAATTACAGTGTTGCCACTAATTCTCTCTTTTCAGTGGCGGCGTTATACAAAACTTCACATCCGGAATACGCCTCTTACTTATATCTAATGGCCCCAATCAGTCTTGCTATTCTAAACCCCATATCATTCGTTTTTATGGAAATTGGTCGTCTCCGCGCCTCCGATGAATACCTCCTCGACGATGATTTGGCAATATCACAAACGATTCATCGTCGTTTTAAACTGGTTGTGTCTGTAGCCAAAAGTATTTTTTTAAATCCGATAGTATTTATGACAATTTTGGGAATTTTGGGGAATTTTATTTTCAAACATAAAATTCCCTGTTATTTAGGTGGCGTTTTGGACGTTTTAGGATCAGCATTTTCGGCTAGTGCTTTATTTTTATTAGGTTTACGAATGGTTGGAAAAGTACATAAATTACGAGGAGCAACACTTGTAGTTCCTGGAATTTTAATAATGGTTAAATTGTAAGTTAGTCATTTTGATTTTAGTGTAGTAATTTTTTCTATGTTGGTAGAATTGCGCTACCGCTTGTTACCCGAGAAGTTGTCAGTATTTTACATGCTGGTTATAATAAAAGTGAGACAGTTGATTTAAGCACTTATGGATTTTTATATGGGACATTTCCATCAGCTCCAACTGTTTTTGTTTTTGCAACACAATATTTAATCGATGTTGATTTGGTATAAAATTACAGAAAACTGTAATATTTGATAATTGAAAATTTTTTCAGATTGCTAGTGCCATGGTTGCTTGTACATTTATCAGCGCCCCTTTGATGTTTGTTTCTGCAAAAATGATAACTTTAACTAATACCAACCCTTCAGAATATATCAAACAACTTGATTCTTTTACCCTAGATATAAGCATTGTTGCCATTATTGCATGTAGTTGGGTACTTTTAGTATTTATTCTGACAAAGAAAATTACTAGATTACCACATAAAATCACGGCTTGCTTGATTATATCACAGGTAGGTGTACCAACTTGAATGTCACGTGATCATTTTTTTTTATTGTAGTTGATTAGTTGTTTAGGAGCTGTTTTATATAACACACTACCAGAAAAGACAACTTATTACGTACCTTCAATATTTATTATGGGTGTCTATAGTACACGTCTTTGGACAACAATTTTGTCTATAACTCTACTATTTTTACAATGTAGAAGTCTCTGTTATGTTCTTAAACTTCAACCGTTATTTTTTTCTGTTGGTTGGGGAATTCCCTCAATTTTAACAGCACTTTTACTTTTCTTTGATAGTAAAAGTCGGCGTCCACTTGATAAGAGCAATCCGAATTTTGTTTATGGTACTTTTCAAGCTATAGTTGCTATTGCACTTTTAGTTTTGTGTTTTATTGGTGAGTCAGTTAGTCAGTCAGTCTGTTGTGGTATAACAAACAAAAATTTGTAGTAACTGCCGGTTGTTTGATTTTACAACAACGTTACCATCGTCGCTTTACTCGCTATCTAGATTTAGCGAATGACGTTTCGGACGAAGATACACCACCTTCAAATCCAGGAACAAGTAGTTCTGATAGTGGAATTAGTAAAAGTCCCGGTTTGCCGACAATCAATGAAGGTTGTTGTGAGGAAAGTCCGATTGTTGATATTGAAGATTTAAATGATAGTATGTGTCCTTCACGGTTTGGTTGTCAAGGACAGAAACGTCAAGAATGTCATGGAATTGTAAGACAGTACGAGGAACAAATTGATAATGATCTTGAGTATATTGAAGAGGATCCGGAATCTCACGAACCACAGTTTTTGAGACATACTGTACTGTTGATACTGCTTTTATGTTCGATGTTTGTGGTAAGTGTAAGAGAGACAGAGAGGTAAAGTGTATTTTTTTTTTCTATAATACCTGTCAAATTGTTGTATAGTTTTACGAAAGATAAGTGAGCAGACTTTTTAAGTACTCCCAATAAACACAATATTTCAGAAACTTGATTTATGAGGGTAAACACTTGTACATTTACAAACGACTTTGATAGGATTTGCTTACATCTTTTAATGGTTCCGAGAAATAAATATTATTTATTATTATTAAATGAATTATTTAGGAACTCTAAATATTACCAACAGAAACTCTAAAAATTTTAAATTGACAAGTATTATTCAAAAAAATATACTGTAGTTGTTTGGTTGAAGACCTCTGCTCTAATTATTGTATTTTTAGGGGTTGGCACTATCGATTTGGACTCTTGTAATGGAGCAAATTTCTGGTATCTACATCGAATTGTCATTTCTCGATGCGACACTAAATTTTGGTCAGAGTATAATAGTTTTTGGTATTTTTGGCTTAGATGTAAAAGAGATAGCTTTGCCACTTTTGAAATTGAAACGGTTGATTTGGTATGGAAGTAACACGCTTGTACTGCCTTCATGGCATGAGTTATCACCGGAAACGCGCCATATTTGTGACCAGTTTGTGACGCATCATTTACACAGTTGCCGCAATGCTATAGCAAGTGATAAAAGATGGCGGATTAAAGTGTATAGGAATGTTTTTACGGGTTTTAAGTTTGTGGATTGGCTGATTGAAGTCGGATTAGCTAGGGATAGAGGAGAGGCTGTGAATTATGCAAGGCATTTGATTGAAGGCAAAGTTTTGAAACATATAAATGGAGTGTATCATTTCTATGATAGAAATTTGTTGTATACTTTTGTTTAAGCTTGTGTCAAGGCCAAAGATTTATTTTTGTATTTCGGTACAACGATTTTTAGGAACTTGTGATGTTGTTAGGTTACCATATCAGGGCTGCCTGTTGTAGCACTTATTTCAAGTCTGAGTTAGACAATATATGTGTGATTGTTGCAAATAAAATACTTGAAAAAAAATTGCTCTGTTAACTGTTTATGCTACTTGATATTTTTATTTTTTATGAAGTTAAATAACAATAGAGAAATAAATTAATATGTGGGATTTGGGGTTGACATATTGAGAGATTTCGTCCCGTTTGCGTTATCTTCTTCAGTTGTTGCTCGGCTAATACTGACACTCAGACTCACTAAAAACAACAGTCTTATCATTGTCTTATCAGTTATCACTTACCTATTATAATAGTTAAAACCAACAAACTGACAATAATCAAAATAAGCAACATTTTTAAATTTTTCCACCAGTATTTCTTCTTAAGTTTGCCAGCCTGTTGCTCAAACTTATTACTTTCTTCAGTTAAATACTCAGCAATGTTGTTCATTTTTTTGAGATTTTCTTCTCGTTCCATCACTTTCTCTAAATTCACTCTCATTATATCCATAACTTCATTAACTTGTTGTTGGGTTTCTTTTAATTTTCCTGGGGTTGGTTCTTGTGGATGCTCCATTTTTTTGCAGAACAGCAGGTTTTTCTTTGATGCAAAATTTCACAAAATAATGATAACTGATTTATCTTATCATCTAATCTAAATTAAAGTGGTAATCTATCACGTGGGAAGTTTTTGCAAGTTAATTATCCACAAAAAGGAAGAGATTAAGCAGATTTAGCTTATCTTTAATTAAAAATGCATAATTTTGGAAATTTGGAATGATTTTGAGGTTTATTATGTTTGATAATGGAATCTACTATTTCTACATTGACCGGCTGGAATCTTCTTGAACTTGGACAATTACAATAATTGAAGACAACATCCAGTATGCGATCATCAATCCAAATCCAAAAATCTTGCAAATGTAAGTATTCTTTTGTTTAAAAATGATTTTCATTATTGTTTGTTAGATTTAAAATAAAAAGTTTGTTCCACCAACGCTTCAGAACTTAACTGAGCATGCGCAATTGAGATTTTACGCAGTTAACAGTATTGCGCATGCGCAGTACAAATCTGAACTGTTTTAAATTGTTATTAAACGTAAAAGATGGGGATTAATTAAATAAAACTATTAACTTTTACTAAATAATTTTATTAGCGTTTGTTCATTACAATGATAAGCGACAAATCGAATAGATTGTGTAAAAATTTGTTATCATAAATGTATACCGTGTTTTGTGTATTAAAAGCGTATTGTTGGTTGCCTAACTGTACTCGCGTTTACTGGATTTCTGGTAAATTTTAAGAATCAGTGGCGTATCCAACTACGTTTTTAAGGGTGAAATTTTTGTATATATTTCTTTTGCTTTTTGGTAACTATCTGTTTTTTATATTTCAGGTACTAATATCGTTCCAGAAAAGGTGATAATTAATTCACCCCTTTACCTATACTAACTTGGATAGTCAAATTTTGTAATTTACTTGAAACACTACTGTGTATTGTATTTAAGTTGTTTTGTTTTAAATAAATAAATGAAATACAATTTGTGTTTTATTTTCCACAAATACTTTCTTATACATTATGTGATCCTAATACAAACTGGATTTTTAAAAATTCATGAAATTGTAATAAGAATTTTAGAGAAAAATTGGATTGGTATCAGGATCATAGGAATGCGAGAAGATCTTTAATTACTCCTGAAAAATACCTTCTCACACATCATGTGATCCTAATACAAACTGGATTTTTAAAAATTCATGAAATTGTAACAAGAATTTTGGAGAAAAATTGGATTTGTATCAGGATCATAGGAATGTGAGGAGATCTTTAGTCGCTCCCGAAAAATACCTCCTCACACGTCATATGATCCTAATACAAACTTGATTTTTAAAAATTCATGAAATTGTAAGAAGAATTTTGGAGAAAAATTAGATTTGTATCAGGATCATAGGAAAGCGAGGAGATCTTTAATTACTCCTGAAAAATACCTTCTCACACATCATGTGATCCTAATACAAACTGGATTTTTAAAAATTCATGAAATTGTAATAAGAATTTTGGAGAAAAATTGGATTTGTATCAGGATCATAGGAATGCGAGGAGATCTTTAGTCGCTCCCGAAAAATACCTCCTCACACGTCATATGATCCTAATACAAACTTGATTATTAAAAAATCATGAAATTGTAAGAAGAATTTTGGAGAAAAATTAGATTTGTATCAGGATCATAGGAATGCGAGGAGATCTTTTGTCGCTCCCGAAAAATACCTCCTCACACGTCATATGATCTTAATACAAACTTGATTTTTAAAAATTTATGAAATTGTAAGAAGAATTTTGGAGAAAAATTGGATTTGTATCAGGATCATAGGAATGTGAGGAGATCTTTTGTCGCTCCCGAAAAATACCTCCTCACACGTCATATGATCCTAATACAAACTTGATTTTTAAAAATTCATGAAATTGTAAGAAGAATTTTGGAGAAAAATTAGATTTGTATCAGGATCATAGGAAAGCGAGGAGATCTTTAATTACTCCTGAAAAATACCTTCTCACACATCATGTGATCCTAATACAAACTGGATTTTTAAAAATTCATGAAATTGTAATAAGAATTTTGGAGAAAAATTGGATTTGTATCAGGATCATAGGAATGCGGGGAGATCTTTAGTCACTCCCGAAAAATACCTCCTCACACGTCATATGATCCTAATACAAACTTGATTATTAAAAAATCATGAAATTGTAAGAAGAATTTTGGAGAAAAATTGGATTTGTATCAGGACCACAGGAATGCGAAGAGATCTTTAATTGCTTCTGAAAAATACCTCCTCACACATCATATGATCCTAATACAAACTTGATTATTAAAAAATCATGAAATTGTAAGAAGAATTTTGGAAAAAAATTGGATTTGTATCAGGATCATAGGAATGCGAGGAGATCTTTAGTCGCTCCCGAAAAATACCTCCTCACACGTCATATGATCCTAATACAAACTTGATTATTAAAAAATCATGAAATTGTAAGAAGAATTTTGGAGAAAAATTAGATTTGTATCAGGATCATAGGAATGCGAGGAGATCTTTTGTCGCTCCCGAAAAATACCTCCTCACACGTCATATGATCCTAATACAAACTTGATTATTAAAAATTCATGAAATTGTAAGAAGAATTTTGGAGAAAAATTGGATTTGTATCAGGACCACAGGAATGCGAAGAGATCTTTAATTGCTTCTGAAAAATACCTCCTCACACATCATATGATCCTAATACAAACTTGATTATTAAAAAATCATGAAATTGTAAGAAGAATTTTGGAGAAAAATTGGATTTGTATCAGGATCATAGGAATGCGAGGAGATCTTTAGTCGCTCCCGAAAAATACCTCCTCACACGTCATATGATCCTAATACAAACTTGATTATTAAAAAATCATGAAATTGTAAGAAGAATTTTGGAGAAAAATTAGATTTGTATCAGGATCATAGGAATGCGAGGAGATCTTTTGTCGCTACCGAAAAATACCTCCTCACACGTCATATGATCCTAATACAAACTTGATTATTAAAAAATCATGAAATTGTAAGAAGAATTTTGGAGAAAAATTAGATTTGTATCAGGATCATAGGAAAGCGAGGAGATCTTTAATTACTCCTGAAAAATACCTTCTCACACATCATGTGATCCTAATACAAACTGGATTTTTAAAAATTCATGAAATTGTAATAAGAATTTTGGAGAAAAATTGGATTTGTATCAGGATCATAGGAATGCGAGGAGATCTTTAGTCGCTCCCGAAAAATACCTCCTCACACGTCATATGATCCTAATACAAACTTGATTATTAAAAAATCATGAAATTGTAAGAAGAATTTTGGAGAAAAATTAGATTTGTATCAGGATCATAGGAATGCGAGGAGATCTTTTGTCGCTCCCGAAAAATACCTCCTCACACGTCATATGATCCTAATACAAACTTGATTTTTAAAAATTTATGAAATTGTAAGAAGAATTTTGGAGAAAAATTGGATTTGTATCAGGATCATAGGAATGTGAGGAGATCTTTAGTCGCTCCCGAAAAATACCTCCTCACACGTCATATGATCCTAATACAAACTTGATTTTTAAAAATTCATGAAATTGTAAGAAGAATTTTGGAGAAAAATTAGATTTGTATCAGGATCATAGGAAAGCGAGGAGATCTTTAATTACTCCTGAAAAATACCTTCTCACACATCATGTGATCCTAATACAAACTGGATTTTTAAAAATTCATGAAATTGTAATAAGAATTTTGGAGAAAAATTGGATTTGTATCAGGATCATAGGAATGCGAGGAGATCTTTAGTCGCTCCCGAAAAATACCTCCTCACACGTCATATGATCCTAATACAAACTTGATTATTAAAAAATCATGAAATTGTAAGAAGAATTTTGGAGAAAAATTAGATTTGTATCAGGATCATAGGAATGTGAGGAGATCTTTTGTCGCTCCCGAAAAATACCTCCTCACACGTCATATGATCCTAATACAAACTTGATTTTTAAAAATTCATGAAATTGTAAGAAGAATTTTGGAGAAAAATTAGATTTGTATCAGGATCATAGGAAAGCGAGGAGATCTTTAATTACTCCTGAAAAATACCTTCTCACACATCATGTGATCCTAATACAAACTGGATTTTTAAAAATTCATGAAATTGTAATAAGAATTTTGGAGAAAAATTGGATTTGTATCAGGATCATAGGAATGCGGGGAGATCTTTAGTCACTCCCGAAAAATACCTCCTCACACGTCATATGATCCTAATACAAACTTGATTATTAAAAAATCATGAAATTGTAAGAAGAATTTTGGAGAAAAATTAGATTTGTATCAGGATCATAGGAATGCGAGGAGATCTTTAGTCGCTCCCGAAAAATACCTCCTCACACGTCATATGATCCTAATACAAACTTGATTATTAAAAATCATGAAATTGTAAGAAGAATTTTGGAGAAAAATTAGATTTGTATCAGGATCATAGGAATGCGAGGAGATCTTTTGTCGCTCCCGAAAAATACCTCCTCACACGTCATATGATCCTAATACAAACTTGATTTTTAAAAATTTATGAAATTGTAAGAAGAATTTTGGAGAAAAATTGGATTTGTATCAGGATCATAGGAATGTGAGGAGATCTTTTGTCGCTCCCGAAAAATACCTCCTCACACGTCATATGATCCTAATACAAACTTGATTTTTAAAAATTTATGAAATTGTAACAAGAATTTTGGAGAAAAATTGGATTTGTATCAGGATCATAGGAATGTGAGGAGATCTTTAATTGCTTCCGAAAAATACCTCCTCACACATCATATGATCCTAATACAAACTTAATTTTTAAAAATTCATGAAATTGTAACAAGAATTTTGGAGAAATGGATTTGTATCAGGATCATAGGAATGCGAGGAGATCTTTATATTTAAAAGATTGTATTGTTGGTTGCATAATTTTGTATCTCAATTATTTAGTATGAAACTTTCATTTGTTTGAAATAATTTGTAATTCTGAAAAGAACCGTTTTTGGTTTAATTTCAGTTTTTATTAATTTTTGGTTCTGAAAAGAACCTTTTTTGCGTTAATTAGCAGCACTCTTCCTGTCACATCTCTAAGGAAACTTTTTAACTTAAATTTCTTCGTATTCTTGAAGAGGAATCTGTAAAAAAAGTACAACAAAAGAGAGAACTATAGCTAAATATCCCTAATTTCCAATCAACGAGTTGCCACTGTGTGAGTCCAAAAGATGTAGGCAACTAGTGATGCACCGTTGTAATAGTGGTTGCTTCAGAACAACTCATTAATCATTTCTCTCATATTTCTCTTATTTACTCCCAAAAGAACCACTACGGAACAATCCAATTAACAATAAAATGAAACAAAGTTTATTTATTTATTGTGACATTTCTAAGGCCTGGCCTGTTCAAAAATTAGATTTTTGAATGATCGTCTAGTATGTTTGTTATTTGGACTCTACGTTGTGTTTTGTATTTATTTGTTCGTTGTTTAAGCACTGTGTATCAAGGAAGAGTAAAACAGCTGAAATTGAATAAAGACATTTATTCAAAATTATTACAAGTGTATTTGGTTAGCCTAAGATTAGGCAACCCGTTATACAATTCAAACCTTATTCGTAGTTATACAACCCAGAATACGTTGCATCCCTTGAAGGGTTACAACTTACAACACCTATTCCGGTGTCAAAACCACTGCAGGCCAGAAAAGGGTTAAACCCTGAGTTAATTGCAGAGCTGATTAAACACCTCTGACTCAGAAAATTAATAGATAAGAGTGCGTAGAAGCCTCCCCAAAGAACCAACTACCGCGTACTCTCTTTCCCTAATATGTCCCATTTTCGGGAGTCTTTTGTTTGTTAATAATTAGCTAGGCAGTCTTTTTATTGCCAGGTTTTAAGTGTGCCATAGTACTACACCCGGGCTGGCTTAGTCTTTTCCCGTGGTGTGGTAGTGGTCCCTGGCTTGGCCAGGAGAATAGTAAAGAGTTTGCAATTAAAGTGCAAGTAATGAGTCAGATGAGTGTAATCAACTATTAGTTAATTACAGCAAAAGGCCGTTAGTAGTTAGACACGTACAAATGATACGCGGAGCTAACTTAATCGGTAAAATAATAAAAATACAAGGATTGATAAATTAATAAATAAAAAGTTTGATTAAAACTCCCAGGGACTCCCCTGTGACTATAAGTTTTTAGATACAAGTATAATGTGATGAAATTTAGTCTTTACCCTTCTTGATACAGACCTGTGAAAATCTGGTCACCTTCTGGAGAAGATGGCGGTTCGTGAACCGCGAGCGGGTGGTCCTCTGATCCCCCTGACATCGTGGATACCTGTCTTGAGAGAAAGGTTAATTAAACTTGCAATTTACGCCAATTCGCGATCAGACCCGTCGAAGACTGGGAATCTGCAAACAGGTGTAGAATTGCTAAGTCAAGAATTTACAGTTCGAGCCCTCAGCGCGATCAACCCGTCGGAGACTAGGAAATCTGCACTTTAGACAAGACTGTGTAATAAGTTCAAAGAAATTCGCCTTAGGCGCGATCAACCCGTCGAAGACTAGGAAATCTGCACTTCAGGTGAATTTACAGTTCGAGCTCTCAGCGCGATCAACCCGTCGGAGACTAGGAAATCTGCACTTCAAACACGACTGTGTAATGAGTTCAAAAATTTAGCTAGTAGACAGTCTTTTGGTCAGCGATCTACCCGTCGAAGACTGGGAATCTGCTATTTCCAAAAAAATGAGCCGACTAGCTTGGAGAATGGCAAAGCACTCTCTGAAGATGGCTTCTCTCGGGGTTCCTTTTATATCCAAATTTTTAGTGACGTCGGAGGTGGCTACGTGACTTTTCTCAGGGGGTTGTGTGTGTGTTCCCACAGTCTGGGAATTTTAATTAATTTGTGGCGATAAGATTATGTTCTTTGGCCTTTTTCTCGTTATAAATTTGGTGATTTTCGACCCAAAAGCGTTTGTTTGGCGCTGTTACCGGTCTGTCATCACTCCCTTGATAAGAGAATTTCAGGCGCCAGCTTGGTCGAACCGCGACTCGTTTTCCCATCTAAAATCTTCGATTTTTAGATTAATTTAGCTAAAACATAATCGATTAACCGGCCTCTAGAACAATTAAACAAATTATTATGTTAAATATCTTGTTCCCATGATGTTGGCCTTGATAAATAACTCACTCCGGGGGTGATTTGCTAAAAGAGAAACTGTGAAATCAAAAACAACAAATTACAACACTCGGGCCCGAGATAAATAAACAATTTGCAATTGTAAATATGTAAACAATCTTGCTGGACATCATCTCCTTCATGTCCACCTGTTAAACCGACAATTAATAGTGTTATTGTCTCTAAGAATGCTGAAAAATTACGAGGCTTATCAGATAACAGTTATACACATGAAATTTGCATAAAAACAATTACCAAATACAAAGTACAAGAAATGTAGCATAACCCCAACTCATTTGTATATACCATTACCAACCCTTTCCTGTAATAAAACATCAAAATCATGTCGCTGTATTGTTAGTTGCATATATTAAAAGGCCAGCCAGACCTGGATGGTCTCATTATTAAAATTTATTAAAACAAGAATTAATTTTGTTTCTAGTAACAAGGTTGCCAACCAAAAGTTACCCATTTTATTTTGTTTTGCAATTTTGGTGACAGTGTCATTTTTACCCGTTTTTCACATAAACTAACCTCAAAACTTGTTTAAAAAACTGTTTGAGTGAAAAAGTGAGTGTTTGAAATGAATCTAACCTCATCAGACGACCCACAACCGTCAAAAAAGCCCACACCATTACAGATATTCCAATACGATGCTAGATTAAATGCAACTTTTCAGTTTGATTGTAAAGACTTTTTAGACAAATTCAAAAAACTTCAAGATTTCAGCTTTAAATCATTTTCAGAATTATGGAGAGAGACCCGGTTTTCCGCAATTTTCAAGTAAGTAAGTCTAACCTGAAATCGAAATGTAACTGAATCAGAGCAAGCCGTGGAAGTGGGTTTTAACAGTAGACACATCATTACTGTTACACTGGCACAGCCTGCTCTGATTCAGTTACATTTCGATCTCACCTTATTTCCAAAAATAAAACACGTTATAATTGTATTTGCAGGCACCAAAAGTACGTTTTGATGTTACAAGCATTCCTGAAAAACTGCTTTTTCATCTTAAAAAAATTCGTGACTTCAGACGACCCCTACATCCAAGTAGGGGCCATCTACCTTCTCTACTCCCTATATAAAAAACAACCAGTCAAGTAAGTCATGTTCAAACGTCAAACAAACAAAAACGCATCGTTTTTTCCAGAAACTGGATTAAAATTCGAATAACCCAATCCGAATTTGACAAACTAATCGAAATTTGTGAAATCCACAGAGCTAACAAATCCCTAGACGTAGTATGGGTTATTAACAAAATGCGAGTAGATGGCGCTTTCTGGTATTGTGGGTTGCCTACACCACTCAAACTTCAATCACGAGGAGTGTACCGTACTGATGAGACTCCAACTGTAACACTATCACAAAATGACAGTTTGAAACAATTCAAGGATTTCGTTGAAAAAGACGATATTTTAACCGAATTACAAAAAATCGACGAAGAATATCAAAAACTAACAATGCAGTATAATGAAAAATCTGAACAGTTTTATGTTTTTCCTACTAAAGTAGTCGACGAGTTAAAAGAAGCCTACAAAGCGACAACAATTGATCCGAATCAAGAAGAAGAAAAAAAGGAGAGTGACCAACTTCAGAAACTTAAAACACGAGCTATGAGAAACAAAAACGCCACCTATCGGGGAGATAAAAGAGTTTTGACAGCTGCAGACCTTGACACGCCTTCAACGTCAAAAAAACGCTAATTAGTATAAATATATTGAAACATCACAATACTTAACTTATAACAATCTCTAGATTTAATACAATAACTAAATATATATATTGTGCTTTTTAAAACCCAAGGCACTTCGGTGGAATTCCAAGTTTTTTAAGGAGAGGAAGACGATGATTCAATTTTTTTATCAGAGTCAGAGTCGCCCCCACTGACTGCGTTAGAAATAGACACTAAAATCCCAAAAATTTGTTTTAGAAATAAACAATGTATCACCTACCGATGATAATGATAAGAATAATCAATCCAATAACCCCCAAGATAATCATCATTTTCAGATTCTTCCACCAGTATTTTCGTTTCAGTTTCTGTGCTTGTTGCTCGAAACGTTTGCCCCCTTCTTGAAGTGCATCAGCCCTGCTATCTAACTCTGACAGTTTCTGGTCCCTTTCAAGAACTTTCTCAACATTCACACGCATTATCCCCACGACTTCATTGACTTGAGCTTGAGTCTGCTCAAGTTTATTTGGGGCACGACTTCCAGAAGGGTTATCCATGACTAGAATTTGCGTTAACACTGAATCTAACAATGGTTTTAAGACTTACTGTTTGGAGATTAAGCCAACACTTAACTTGAACAATGAGATAAGTTATCTAAACAAAAAAACGCGATAATAATTAACACACAACAAATTCCGATAAAGTGACACAACTAATACATAAATTTAATGGGATTTAAACGAAATTAAGGGAAACAAACTTGTAAAATAAATAAAAAGGTGACTAATACATTTTACGTTTCAGTTAATTTGACATTTGGGAAACGAATGAAGTACGGTAACTGCGAAAAACGCAAATTAAACAGCGGTACCAACTTAAAGTATTCAGTACTGTATTGTTGGTTGCATAATGATCTGCTTTTATCACGTTTTGTTTTCTAAACATTTTAAAGACACTTTCATAGTTGGCTGGTGGTGTTTTTTTTTATAGAAAGTTAAAACAATTCAGAGTTGAGTAGTTTTTGCTTATAAATACAGAAGTAAAAAATAAAAAAAAATCACTCATCAAGTTTTAGCAATAACATAAAGTACTGTATTGTTGGTTACATAATGGTAAAATATCAAGCAATCATTTAAATTATTTATGTCAACCGTACTGCTTTTTCTTATCACATTTGTTTTATAAACATTTTATAAGACATTTTCATAGTTGACTGGCAGTCTGTTTTTTATAAAGAATTAAAACAATTCAGAGTTGTTAGTGGTTGATGCTATACAGAAGTAGCAAAATTTACAAATTTTAATTCAAAACCTATTTTAACTAGAAATTTAAAAAAATGTGTATAAAACACGTCTACAAGTAGTTTAAAACCCATTTAAATAGTAACTGTGATATAACAAATTCTTCTTCTTCTTATTATTTCAAATGGTGTTCTGGCTACCAGGCCATTTCACCTATATAACAAATGATTGAAGCAAAAATAGCAAGGCGATACGCCTGAGTAGTTGGTAGTCGCCAGAGTTGCCAACTTAAGGGATTTTCGCCTAAATTTAGGGTATTTCTTGAAGAAGAGGAGAATATTTAGGAGAGAAAGTTCTGTAGGGGACTTTTTTAGGAAACTTTGAAAAAAATGTTAAATTGTTAATTTTTTGTTGCCATCTTAATCAGTATTTGAAAAATATTTATTATTTATTTTTTAGAAATAAATTAAAAATTTTATGTTGTAAAGTAGTACTTTTTTTTCTTTTTACTTTGTGGTTATGGTCTTTTTTAAAATAAATATGTTTTGGGAAAATTTAGCTTGGTTGACTCATCATATGGGAGAAATCATCGTCAATGGGTTGGCAACACTGGCAGTCGCGTCATATTTGCCTTGTTTTATAAAATTACATTTTTAAGTTAGCTATAATAAGTGATTTTCTTAAAGCACCTACCATAACCAATTGGTACGTTCTATCTTTCGTTTTGTACGGTTTTGTCTCTCTCATACGTATTACAAATGTCATATAGAAGAAAGAAAGAAAGAGAGAGAGAGAGAAAACGAAAGATAGAACATACCGCGTTTATAGGATGTTGCTTTAAGAAAATCATTAATGATAAAGACTTTTTGACAAGCTTGTCAAATTTGAATTGATTATGACATTTAGTATGTTGTACCAACAGAAAAATTCTAATCTGTTACCAACCCAACAAAAAATCACAATTATTTTTAGTATCTCGGTATATAGTATCACAAAAAAAAAATCCTAAAGTGACCACCAAAAATCATTATAATGCTCCAATAGAAAAAAGCTCTACGCTATAATGGCGGTAAAATTCATTAACAAATGAAACAAACCTAAAACAACATTTCGATTTAAACTGTGTCTTTGTAATGTAAGTTTAACAAAAAATTGTATTCAATTTAAAGTAACACCCTTTATTTTATCTACTGCTTTGCCATCTGTCCACCAGATGTCGCTACAATAATTCTTTTTTTTTAATAAAAACATCAAGCAATAAAATTATTTATTAAATAAAATTACATTTCTACTCTTCTTTCGAATCTTTAGAACACGAATCTGACAAAACCTCATCAACATTTTTAATTTCGATATTATTTTCCTGAATTCGTTCAACCAAAGACTTCGCTCTATCACACTCAAACAGCGTTAATTTAATTCCAATTCGTTCTAATTTCGGTAAATTCTCCAAAATCCGTTCAACATTCAACGAATCGATTTTATTCCCAATTAATTCCAATCGTTTTAAATTATTCAAACCGTTAAATTCGCCACCGGTAAAATTCCTAATACTGTTACCAGATAAATGAAGCTCTTCCAGTTTTTTCAGATTTTTAAAAGTCCCAGGCTGGATTTTCTCGACTTGATTTGTGGGAAGTTCCAGTTTAACTAAATTAGTTAAATCATCAAAGGCATTCTGATCAATTTGCTTGATTTTACAATACTGTAATCTCAGCTTTTTCAAGCTCTTTAAACCACTGAAATAATTCGCTTCCAACGGCCCCAAATTCTGGTGCTCAATCCACAAAAACTCGAGTTTGTTCATCGTTTTAAACACTTGATTGTCAAAAGATTTCATGTTATTATCCAAAACTTTAAACGAAGTCAATTTAGGGCAACAACCCTTAAACACCCGAGTCGTAATATTCGGAAATCCATGATTGATTTTAATGGTCAGACTTTCCAGATTTGGAAATTGATGAAAAAACCCTGACTCGATATCGGAAATATTACTCGAACGAAGAGTCATTTCCTTAATTCCAAGTAACAGAGGAAAACTATCAGCGTAGATGGGTCCCCGAATTAGAGACAAATCCAGTTTGCTACCCCATTTTTTCAAAGACACTGGTTGCCCTTTCTCGAACTCGCGCGAAATGCATTTAGTGTCGTCATTAGAAGGGTTGTACTCGCAGCAATTTGATGAAAAAATCACCACGGAAAGAACGAGAATTAGACGCATTTTTCACAACTTTAACTCAACCAAGATGGAATGTAACTGAAGCGGATTTGCTAACTGGTTATTATTAAATAATAGACGTTTTGCAATAATTTGCATAAGTAAAGAGACTAACGAATTTGTCCTTTGTGTCCTATCAAAGGGGGATAAATCATCTTGTTTGCTTCGTGGGCGACACTTTCCGACCGTTTTGGGTTTTCTCCTTAATCACTTTCATATTATTTCTAAATTTTAATTAGAAATTTTTCAAAATTAAAATTTTAAAATGTTTTAGTTATGCAACCAACAATACAAAATATTTTTTCGTTGGTGGCAATTTTCTCACTTACGGGACTTTCGTGTTTAGTACATTTTTAATTTTATTTAAATCTGTTTTGTGTTCTTTTATCTCTTTATAAAACTTTTATAAATACAACAATATAGGTAACAGATTTAAAAAAAAACATTGTGCTGCCATCTACCTTACCAGTCAGTAAACAAAACAAAGTGGCGCCATCTGATGAAACAAACTTAAATTACAGGTTTCTAGTGCCATCTATGAACGTTAAAAACAAAAATCTCCGTTAGTTCTTTTATATATTAATAAAATACTGCAATAGTTTTTAAATATAAATTAATTGGAAGCACTTAAAACTAAGAAAAAATAATTATTCGTGATGCCATATTTACAAAAAAAACAAGTATAAAAATAATTGCATTTCCCTATTTTTGAGATTACAATAAATTCGGCATTTTTTTTTTTGGTCCCTTATTTATCACACATTACATTAATTACCTCGATTGTAATAAAACAATCTCGTCTTCATCCTCAGAACTGGCATCACCATCATCACTATCGTCATCAAAATACGGCCTTGTGATTGGTTTAACTAAAACAAAATCCTATCAATCCCTTCTCTTGTTTGAAATTCAACCCTAACCTGGTAATGGTCTTGTAAATAATTCTTTTTCTTTTGATTCATCAAAATCTTTAAAATCTTCAAAATAAGCATTTTGTGATAACAAACCATAATCATTTTTTCTTCTACAAGCCACATAACACATCAATGCAATTCCTAAAGCACCAAAACATCCAAATCCCATAATAATAACAAATGCTAATCGGGGAAGACCCCAAACAGTACTATCTTTGACTAGAGTTAACATAACAACAGAAACGCCATCTAACGAGAAATATTTAACAGATTTGTGATAACCAGACGCTGTGACTGTCAATGTATAAGTACCAGGTGGTGTGGCAACACTGTATTTACCACTAGAATCAGATTTTACTGTAATATTTCTTTCGACAATTGTAATATCAGCGTTTGCAATTGGATGATTGTAATTATCCTTGACGTAACCTTGAATCCCAGATTGCATATTACTGTCATTTGTCAAAACAAAATCTGTTGTTTTTAAAACAATATTCAAAACTCCAATTTTCCCAGTTTTCACATCAACAGTATAAGTGGCATTAATATAACCGTGACACGTGACCTCAATAGTATATTTACCTTCCGGTAACATAATTTTAAAATATGCTTTATTCTTCGTGATGTCATAAAACCGATCAGAGATGCGTAATGTTGCATTACGCATCGGTTTGTTTAACTCATCTCGAATAAAACCTTCAATACCTAACACAAAATTATTAAAACACGTGACTTCATCACGTGACACTCACCTGTCAAAGTCGATGTTAAAACTGTCATAAATGAAGAGAGAGTTTCACGCCAAATATATGGAATATCATTTACAGCTGGATATTCACAACAACTAACTTTTCCGGTTATAACCGGTACGGCATAGTTTTCATAAATCCAATCGGTTAGTGATTGATTTGTTCCTTTGACGTTTCGACGACAATCCGAGTGTGTTTTAAATGATTTTAGAAAAGTTTCTGAGTATTTTTTAAATATTTCATTTTTGGTTGGATAACTAGAAAAAAGACACGTGTTAGATGAAATATTGTATTGCACTCGGATCCTTACATAACGCCATCACTGCCTCCTTCAATATTAAGTACCAAATCAAATTTTTCCTCCATTAATAAGTGTTTAAAAGCATTAGCAACTGATTTCAATTCGCCATTGACACGCACGCCACCTATAATCTGATCACCAACTTGTTTAAAATCAGCACTTATATTATTACAAGTATAGTGTTCTGGTCGTGTATTTCCTGTAATGACTTTGTTATAGTCACCCCAGATTTGTTCAAAAGCTGTATCAATAACTGGAATTAGGTGTATAACTGTATTATTTAAGATTTTGACAATTTGTGGATTGCCAATTTTATGACCTCTTAATAGATGGCGTGCTAGATTAATTGATAGTTCGCGACCTAATGGTTGGGTGGCGTATAAATTACCCATTATGGCAATGTGGAATTTGAGGTCGTCGGATGAATCAATCTGCGATAAAAAAAAATGAGAAAATTAGAGCAATTAGAAATTGTAATGAGATTTAATTATTGGTTATTTGTAATAAATCAAGAAATTGAAAGATAATTAGTGACGTAAATAAGTGATTAATTTTTTTGTGGAAAATTTTGTAAACAAATTTTGAAGCTTTCAAGAAGCGGCCGAATGTGCAAAAAGTCGAAATTAAAAAAGTGTTATTTCAAGTTTTATAAAAAATAACGTATGAAACACATTGAAAAACTTATTTTATAAATACACTTATAAAATTGTAAAAAACAGACAACCAATTTTCAAAATTTGATATAAATTCCAGAATGGTTAAATGGCCTAAAGCGCACATAACCGAAATGAAATGTAACAAAACACTTATCTCGACACTTATTAATTAAAACATACTGAAAGAACAGAAAACGGTGTTTTCTGAAAGAAAAAAAATAATTTTTTAACGTCACAAATTACAGAATAAATAAATGACCTAATGTGTAAATGATCGAAATAATACGCAATAAAAACATTTGGTAAAAAAATTAAATCTTATGCCTAATAAACATGTATAACAAAAAAATATTATAAAAAACATTTTTTTTTAATTTCTAGCTTTATGATGTAAGCACAGTATAGAAATAAGTCAGTATGGACAGCTGATAAAGACTTGTCAAAAGCTAGCATCTCTTCACGTGAAATGTGTAAGATGGAGCCACTGATTTTTAGATTTTTAGGCAACTAATAATACACAATTTAAATCTAAAGGGCTATAACTGTAAATAAATACTATAAAAATTATTTGAATCTTTGTTTTACCCTTGTCTTTTGATTATTTATTACATAATTAACAGTAATAGCCCTTTAGATTAAAATTGTGTATTATTAGTTGCCTAAAAATTTAAAAATCAGTGGCTCCACCTTACACATTTTACGAAAAGGGATGCCAGCTTTGGACAAGTTTTTATCAGCTGTCCGTACTGATTCATTTCTATACTGTGATGTAAGTATAATAAAAAAGTGGGTATAACATCCATGTTTTTGGGTGTTTTTAGATCTATTTATTGCATCACAAGATATTATTTAAAAGTGCAACTTAGAAAATACATTTTTTTAAATTTTTACATGAAAACAGATTATCAACGAATGTGCAAAAAGTCTAAAAAAAAAAAAATAGAAAATTTTTCGTCAAAAACTACAAAATAAGCCTAAAATGTCCTTTATTAGTAAAAAAAATGTAAAACACGTAAATTAGTACTTAAAAAAATAAGACCCTAAGAGAACGTTTAGAACAACTAAACCACCAAAAAATGCTAACAATGTTGCCAACCTAATCAATATTTGTTTATCACGGTGTATATAATAAAAAGAAGCGTATGCAACACGTACATTAGTGAATATCAGCAAATGAACAAAAATTCAAAAAAAAAAAAATTGAAAAACAAGAAGAAAAAAACAAAAAAAAGTAGAAATGGTTAAAAAAAATTGATAATTTGTAGTTTTTCCGTCAAAAACTACAAATGAAGCCTAAAATGTCTTTTATTAGTAAAAAAAATATGTAAAACACGTAAATTACAACACAACGTTGTAGTATTTTTATGTAATACAGTCAATATTATTTTTCAGAATGTATAAATAATCGAATGTGTAAATGATCGAAATAAAATGCACTAATTAAAAATAATAAAAAAATTAAGACCTTAAGAGCAACGTTTAGAACAACTAAACTACCAAAAAAAATGCTAACAATGTTGCCAACCTAATCAGTATTTTTTTAATCACGGTGTATAATAAAAAAGAGGGTATGAAACACATTAGTGTAAATTTTTAAAAACCATTTATGAAACATACGATTTTCAAGGTCAACTCGCAAACAAATTTTTGAAAAACTTACAAAAATGGTAAAAAAACGAATGTGCTAAAAGTCAAAATAGAAAAATTCCAATTATTATATTTTTGAAACACTAAAAACATTGTAAACAAGCAGTAAATATAAAAAACGCTCAAACAGGTCAATAATCAGGTTAAATAACCCCAACACTGATAGTTTACCCCGTGGCGGAGGCGGCTATCATCTTCAGAATTCTAAATAATAATAAAAAAAAAAAACAGTTGACGATAGATTTCCGCTGTTGTTATTTTTATTTTTTGTTAAAAATATAATTACTATAATTAACATTGACACATAATAACAACAGTTTTAGTCACTGACATGTAAACACCTGTTATGTTTTGTTTAATTACTTAATTTTCCACAATAAAAAATTTCAACATAAAAGACTTTAATTTGCTTCAATGTGACTCGTTAAAAGCTTTTCCTCTTAATTTAAAAAAAAACAATGTCAGACGACTAGAATCTATTTATTTAAAAAAGAAAACAAAAATAAATTCAAAAAACCCGTTGATATTGTACAAAAATCTAGAGCAAGGAAACAAATCAAATTTCGTCAACAAAATCCGGAAATAATCTAAATCAGATGCAAATTTATTTAATCGAGATACAACAAATCCAATTTAGAAGGTTATAAATTAATAAACTAGTTTCAAAGATCCGATATAATTGTCTTTTTTTTCCTAATAATTACGACTATAAAAACAAAAACGCATACTTTGAAGATTTAGTTCACGACATTGTTACCAACATGAAAATTTCCGTGTTTTGCTTATTTCTCACAGCAATTAGTGCAGCTAAATTACGTAAAACATTCAATAATTACAAAAACCCACATAAAAACATTTTTTTTCTCGCAGCTTCATCTTTCAAAAAATGTAAATCAAGTGATAAAAAATGCTTATCAGAATCAGCATTTGAAGCTCTACATCAATTAAATAAACCATTCAAAGAAGTAAACCTACCAAGTCTAGAACCACTCCAAGTCCCATCTTTAACCATAAATGCTGGAAATGGTCCTGTAGGACTTCAACAAAATTTCAAAAATGTCAAAATTTACGGTTTTAGTACACCAGCAACAACGGAATTTGAGTGAGTCACTTATTACGTAACTGGTGATGTAATAATTTTTTTTTTTTGGAGATTTGATTTAGATAAAAAAACAGCACGACTTGCTTGTAATTTCGAAGAATTAAGACTCGTTGCAGATTATAATATTAACGGAAAAATTCTACTTTTGCCTGTTTTTGGAAATGGGAGTGCTGTTGTAACAATGGGTCTGTTTACATTTTTTTTGTTTCAAATTTTTTTTATCTAATTTCGTCTTTCAGTAAAACCATTTGGTGAAATACACTTTACACTCGACGAGTATCAAAAGAAAGGCAAAAAATTCTTGAAAGCTCTCACAGGAAATTTAATAATTGAGCCAAAACTTGTCAAATTTGACTTCCAGAATTTATTTAATGGTGATAAAACATTAGGTGATAATGTTTTACAAGTTGTTAATGATAATTGGAGAGAAGTTTTCGGTGATATTAAATCGAGTTATGAAGATGCTTTCGGCCAGATTATCACAGGTTTATTTAATAATTTATTATCAAAAGTACCACTATCTGACCTTCTTGAATAAATAACTAAAAACTTACCTCATGTGTGATTTTGAGCGACTTCAAACTCATTGAAATATAATCATCTCCATTTTTAAACGCTGCAGCTTCCGGATACTGATTCTCCAACTCGCCCATAATCCCATACAACTCCTGATTCGTATGATACTTCACTTTATACTGATTCTCACCCAAACCAAAATCATAAGCACTTGCCCAATGCAACGGATCATCCCTCATCAAGCTCACATTATACACAAAACTCCCCTCTTTAGGGACCACAATCTCATTCGTGTAACTTTCATACCCCAAAGCCTCCACTGTTAGATTATATCTCCCCGGTAGTAAAATCCTGTAGTAATCCCCATCTTTGTGTGATTTAACATAATGACTGATTCCCTCAACTATTATTTTTGCGCCTTCGATAGGACGCCCAATTGTGCTTCGGACGTATCCCTGGACGCCTCGATTTGCTTGCTCCATGTAGGTGAGAAGCGCTTCGCGATTGTCTAGCCAGTATTTAGGGAGATCAGCAGCATAAGGGTATTTGTAACAGCCGATTTCTAAGGTGAGTTCCATGCAACCGGCAACAAGATAGTTCCAGTCTTGCATACCACCGGTTACTTGGTACCATTTCGCCCCGTTTGTTATACCATCTTGGAAACGTTCCTCGGGGAACAGAGGGCATGCTCTGCCTTCGTGCATCGAACGGTGGGCCTACAAAAACAACATTTTCAACAAGAAACAAGACAGTAGAAGCTTGTTTGTGTCATTTCATAGTGCTATTTTAAGTAAAAATGTGAGAAAAATCGAAATTTCTGAAGATTAGTAAATATAACCTCAAATTTTTGAAATAGCTTAAAAGTGGAGATTTAGGACCAGAAGAAGCCCAAGGAAGCGAATTTGAGTCAATTGCTGATATTTTGTGTCATTTTTTCACTATTTTGTTGCTCAGAAAGTTAAGAAAATGCTAAATTTCAGATGATTTAGAAACCTAACCTCAAACTTGAAAAATTTTTTAGAACGAATAAATATTGTTTTATTTGAATAAAATTGTTGTTTAAATACTCACCTAATGCAGTCATTTTGTTGTAATTTTAGAGCAAATTTACCAAATTTTGTTAAAATAAGGGTACAAAAACAAATATTTTTGAATGAGAATTACAGAAACCTGTAAATCACTTTTGACAACTTCAACTCAAAAAATACACTTTTTTGAGTTAAGAAAGCCTTGAGAATGCTAAATTAGGCCAAATGTTGCATTTTTGTATAATTTTCTATTGTTACATTACCTAGAAAATTGAAAAAACCTAAAATTTCGAGAAGATTCAAAACATAACCTCACATTTAAAAATAATAGTAAAAAATCAAATTTCAGAGCAAAAACAGACCAAATTAGCAAAGTCTGAATCAATTGTAGCCTCTATTATTATTACTACATAGACTACATTAAACAAAATATGAAAAAAATGCAAAACTTGATACAATTCCAAATTTAAAAAATTAAAAAAATCCGTTTTTTGAACCAAATCAGCTTTAAAAGCACACGTATTCACCAATTTTAATTATTTTGCCGCAATTTTGAACTTAATTTGCCAGACTTTGTTAAAAATAAACACAAACACAAATCTCTTTTAAATAAAAATTACAGAAACCTGTAAGCTAAAATTGACACAACCTCCAATTTCTAATCTAAAAATCACGTTAAAAAAAGTATTCTCAATTAAAATTGCATTAAAAAATGTTGTTTCAGTTAATTTGAGTCATTTTGTACTATTTTGGGCCTTAATCAAATAAAATTTGGTGACTCAGCAGCATTACAAAAACTAATCAATTACTTCAATTACAGATTAAATAAAAACAAAATTATAAAAAAATTATAATAGTTATTGTTTTGCCATTATTCTTGAAGTTTGTAATCACATAATATGCGAAAGTAATAAGATGAAAATAGTGTAATAATTATTACAGGAACCTGTAATTCATATTGACCAAAAAAGCTATTTTCATGAGTTGTAAGACGTAAAATAACACATATTTAATGTTTTTTTTTCCACTTTTAAGCCAAACTCAAATCAAATCCGATAATCTAACGTAAAATTTTCCATAACTTTTTTTTTTTCAAAATTGTAGAAACCTGTAAAGTGCTTACGTCAGAATACTTATGTGCCAAATATTTGAAAATTGCATCATCTGGTGATAAATTCTCGCCTATTTGACCTGGAAGATTATCATCAAACGGATAATTAGCAACAAGAGCACCATTATGTAAATTTGCAGACAAAACAAAAGGTTCAGACAAGATCCATTCCATCACAGCTTTAGTTTCAGGTTCAATTTTACGATTAAACTGAAAAACCAAACTCAAATAATTAACAAAATTTATAATAACAGGTATTTACTTCATTAGTGACGTATTGATCCGGAAAATTCCGGTTTAAATCAACATTATGTGCATTTCCTCGGCCGCTACTACTTGAATCATCACCTAAAAAACAAAAGACAGTCGAAGGAATAAACATTAGAATGGTGAAGGTACCTTCATGAGACATTTCGTACCCATCTGGGTTCATACTCGGCATTAAATGTATTCGTGTGGTTTCTAGTAGATTGGTAACCCTGTCGTCGGTTTTGTATCGCTCACAAAGATATTTCATAAGATATAGAAGCAATTCACGGCCTACTACTTCATTACCATGCATATTTGCAACATATTTAAACTCTGGTTTACCTATTATAGTATAAAAATGACAGTCAGGTCAGGTCAGGTCAGGTGAAAATATCACTTACCAGGTATATGTTTGAAAGGTGATGAACTTATAATCATAACATATAAATCTCGACCTTGAACAGTTTTACCAACTGAATGTAAAAAAGTGATATTGGGGTAAGATGAATTAATATCTTTCATAAATTCAACCATTTCATTATAGTGATGATGTTTAAACAAATGACTATCACTTGATATAAAACCGTACTCATCAAATGTCGGCTTGCTTCGGTCAACAACGACTCTATAATCATCTAAAATAAAACAAAATGGAAGGAATTGATTGGTTTAAAAAATACACATGCTTATAACCACGTCTTTATTTACGGTACTTCACATTATAAACACATGTATTTCAAGCTTAGTGCTCCCAATACCAGTGTGCGTTGTCCCTATTTTTATTACCTTTAACTGGTGGCGTCCTCTGTAGTGTAAAATTCTGAATTGTCGTTTTCCCTTCCTCGACTGTCACTTTCACTGGTTTTGACTGCTGAAACCTAACATTTCAAGTAGTACCAACCTCACCTCAAACTAAAAACCCACCCATATGCAGTTGCATAAATATTGTACTCCCCTGGCATCAGCAACCTCCAAAACTCTCCACGATTCGACGTTGTAACATTATGCCCAATCCCTTCAACTACAACATCAGCATCCAATACCGGTTCACCCCCTTCATCTTTAACCACGCCTTTAACTCCCCAATGCACCGCCTCCATAAACGCCAACAACGCCTCCTTGTTTTTACTCCATTCTGTCGGCATAGTCTTCGCCTGAGGATATTTACAACAACTCAACTCAAACGTAACCTCAAAACAATTCGAATGCACGTAATTGAAATCTTGCATCCCACCTCTGACTTCGTACCAAAACGCACCATTTGTGATTCCACCTTCGAAATTATCAGATTTACATGTACGACCTCCTTTCATCACGGGATGACGGTTAGCGTAAGTTAAGGCAAGGTTTTTAAAAACGGAATCATCCGGGGATTTACTCTCACGACAACACTCAATGCGCTTACTGGAAAAATATTCTATAATGTTTCATTTCTGTGATTGTTTATAAGACAGAGATGAGGATACTTTAGGATGTGAGCAAGTGAGACAGTGTAGAGATAAGGCCAGAGAAATGTCAGGAGAAAGATTGTTACCTCGAGTCATCAAAAGGATAACTTGCAACGACTGCACCTCCATGGAGGTTACCCGAAAGGACAAAAGGTCGTGAAATAATCCATGTTATGATGGCAATTGTTTCAGGTTGACGGCCAGAGAGCATAGTACCTGAACAAAGTGAGGTTAGGTTTTTGATAGAGGAAAAAAGGAACGTACCGGAACGAACTGGATCAAACTGGTCAGGGAAGTCCCGGTTGAGATCTTTGTGATTTTCATTTTCACGGCCAATGTAGCCCGGTTTTGATTCACAAAGGCCTTCCTAAAATAATTTTAAAATACAAAAAAATGTAATAAAACTGTTTTTATGACTTAATAGCTCAATAAAATCGTATTTGATAACCTTCTGATCTCAAATATTATTGTTATACCCCACCTGCGAATTTTCAAACCCATCAGGGTTCATAGAAGGCATCAAAAAAATATCAGTGGTGTTAACTAATCTGGTAACTCTTTCATCCTTGCCATAATTATAAATCAAATATTGTGCTAAATAAATCATAAGTTGTCGCCCAACAGATTCATCTCCATGCATATTGGCAACGTACTTAAACATGGGGGTCATGAGTGTTCTATTAGCGACATTACTGTTGATTTCGAGAGCCCACAATTCACGATTTCGTACCGATCGCCCCACACTATGCAATTTAGCGATTTCTGGGTGTTCTGTCTCGAGTTTCTTGAAAAGATTCGTCAATTCGTCATAGTTATGGTATTTCGGTGAATTTAGAAAACTCTCATCGACGAGATTCGACCGGATTGAGTGAGATTCACTTGACACTAACACAAAAAACAGGAATATTGCTGGTTGATACATTATTGCAAAAAGTTTTTGAGAAAATTAACAAATTACAACATTTTTTGATGAGTTATTGACATTTGTGACGTTCGTGACCTTGGAAAACGTCAACGCAACAGGTTGCTGCCAACCGTCGGAAGTAAAGTCACTAGGAAAAATCAACTAGGCTAAAAGAAAAAACAATTTAAAGACGAAAATAACAAAAAAACAGGAATATTGCTGGTTGATACATTATTGCAAAAAGTTTTTGAGAAAATTAACAAATTACAACATTTTTTGATGAGTTATTGACATTTGTGACGTTCGTGACCTTGGAAAACGTCAACGCAACAGGTTGCTGCCAACCGTCGGAAGTAAAGTCACTAGGAAAAATCAACTAGGCTAAAAGAAAAAACAATTTAAAGACGAAAATAACAAAAAAAATGCAAAATTTCAAGTGTTTGTGTACATTTCTAATAACAATTAATTAATGTTTAGCAAAAAAAAACGCTTTGTTTTTAGAAGATTCTAGGAAACTGTGTCTTGTTTAGAAGATTTTGTGTAGATGGCGCTCTTATGATAATTGCTACAGTGGTGTTTCGTTATAACGAACATTATAAAATCGCTGAAAATAGATCGTTATAAACCGTCCACTGCTGTGTTTCAATAAATTATATAAAAAATTAATGTTTTTATTATAATACGTACAAAACCTATTTTGGCTTAAAATAAAACAAAAGAATATATATATTTAAATAATTCAAAATGTTAAAAAAAATAAAAGTTTTTGCTGAAAAAATTTCAAAAGTTACTTTTAAAAAATTATTCAAATAACAAAATTAGTTAATTCTCTTCATTTTGACAAGTTATTAACATTTGTGAGGTTTGTGACCTTGAACAACGTCAACGCAACAGATTGTTGCCAACTGTCGAGACAAAAATTCCTAAAAAAATTCAGCTAAGCTCAAAAAAAAAAAAATTGAAGACAAAAATAACAAAAAAATGGAAAATTTTGAGATTTTTTAACTTTTTTTTATAATAATTTATTCATGTTTAGCAAAAAATGCTTTGTTTGTAGGCAATTCTAAAAAACTGTATTCTGTTTAAAAAATTTGGTGTAGATGGCGCCCTTATAATAATTGTTATAGTAGTATACCATTGTAACGAATATTACAAAATCGTTAAAAATAGATCGTTACAACTGGCCACTACTGTGTTTTAATAAATTATATAAAAAAAACAATGTTTTTAATAAATTGAATTGAATAAATTGAAACAAATAAATACATTTAAATAATTCAAAATACATCTTTTGTTTAAAAATTTAAAAGCTTTTGCCAAAAAACTACAAAAGTTACTCTCAAAAAAGTTATTTAAATAAAAAAATAGTTAAGTTTCTTCATTTTGATGAGTTATTAGTAATATTTATGACGTTTGTGACCTTAGAAAACAGGTTACTACCAACTGTCGGAACAGTAGTCTCTAGAAAAATTTAACTAAATACAAAGAAAAAACAATTTTAAGACAAAAATAACAAGAATAATGCAAAATTTCGAGTATTTCTTTACATTTTTTTTTATAACAATTAATTAATGTTTAGCAAAAAATGCTTTGTTTATACGTTTTCTAGAAAACTGTGTTCTGTTTAAAAAATTCGAAATAGATGGCGCTTTAAGAATAATTACAGTAGTTTCTCGTTATAAAACCTGACCTGACCTAACCTTAGAAAACGTCAACGCAACAGATTGCTGCCAACTGTCGCGACAAAAGTCCCTAGGAAAATTCAAATGAGCTCAAAAAAAACAACAATTTTAAGCCAAAAAAATTTTTGAGTGTTTTTTACATTTTTTATAACAATTAATTAATGTTTAACAAAAAATGCATTGTTTTTACGTAATTCTATAAAACTGTGTCTTGTTTAAGAAATTTGGTATAGATGGCGCTCCTATAATAATTGTTACAGTAGTGTTCCGTTACAATGAAAATAAATCCTTATAACCGGCCACATTTGTATTTCAATAAATTAAATAAAAAATTATTTTTTTTATAATAATACGTACAAAACTATGTATGTTGACTTCACAAATTAAAACAAATTTATTAACAATATAATAATAATAAATCAAGTATGTAAAACACTAACATAACGTTGACAATAATAAAAAATATATAGAAAAATTTCTAATAAATTTTACTTCTCCCACTGTAAAATTGCTTGTGGTGCCCTCTATGCGAAAACAGAAACAACTCAACATTGCTAACCCCCCTTAAATGTCTTGTTTTTCACTTAAATAAAAAAAATTTTGACAAAAAAACACTAAATTCGGTTAAATCAGTCCCAAACAAGTTTTTTGCAAATACAACCCTAAAATAAATCAATAAATAACAATTTTGCACAGTTGCGCACTTTGGCAAAATTCGGATGTATTACTGGTTGCCTACCCAATAAATCAATGAAACTTTCATTGAGAAATTTTCAGAATTTCAGGTAGTGGGGTTCAAACAAATTTAATTTAAATTTGTGACAACATCACAGGTGAAAAATAAAGAAGTTTCAGTGTTTCTCTCTAAGAAAAAAATGTAAGTGAAGTAAATACCACTCTTGGAAGGAACTCACCCCTAATTTAACCATTCTAGAATTTTTCTTCAGGAAAAGTGCTAAATTGGAGGGAAAATTAAGAAGAAAAGAAAACGAAGCATGAAAGTGAGTTTAAAGTGTGAAAAACAAACGGTTCTTTTTTTCAGTTGTGTAATTTTTACATTTATTTTATTTTTTGGTTTTGTTACTAATAATTTTAGTTATTTTAAATAAATTAAAGTAGTGTTTAATTCATAATTGCTAAATTACTGTAATTTTTCCCTTCACCTTGACTCTCTTAGCAAGACATAAGAGAATGTTGTCGCTTCACATGATTCGGTAATAGTAAATATTAACACATGTTTGCACAATATTTAAATTACAAAATTACTAAAATTAGCTAAAATAAATGTAATCTGTACCATTTGTAACTCATTTTTGCATTTCTATCTTCCTAATTTTTTAAAATTTCAGTCAAACAATTTCCTTATTTTTATTTCCCTAAAACAACACGTGAATATTAAGTACTTTATTATAAATACCTGAATAAAATCCACAAAATCATATTAAAACTCTTTTTTCTAATTCAAAAAAAAACTTGTGCTCCCCTAAAATATGACATTTGTTAAATCTGTGTCAAGTTTACCAACCTAAAACGCCATTTCAAAACACAACAATCTAGTTAGCCACGACCGCATTAAAACCAGTTTTCTTTCAGGTTCCTCTCGCAATCTTCTTTCTGGTGTCTCACGCCTCATCTACAGTTCTTATCGCTGATAACACAATGTCGAAAATGATCGAATTAACCACAAAACAGCCCTTCTGTCACGTTCACACTGACCGGTAAACACGCAGTGCTACCAACCCTTGAAAACTTGTCAAAAACTAGCATTCCTTCAAGTTAAATGTTTCAAATTCCTTCAGTTTCAATCTTAAGGACTCTAACTGTAAATAATATAATAAATAATTGGAAAACAAGATTAAAATTATTTTAATCTTTGTCTGGCTTTAGTCTTTTGATTATTTATTAAAATTGTGTATTATTAGTTGCCTATACTCGTAGTAAATTTAATGATTAGTGTCTCCATCTTACAGATTTAACTTAAAATAATGCTAGTTTTTTGACAAGTTTTTATCAGCTGTCCATACTGATTCATTTCTAAACTGTGTTCCTCACTGACTCAGGGGAAAAATCCGGGACATGCTATTCAGCTCCGATCCTCGAAAAATCCGGCAAATGACCGACGAGTCCATCGCCAAGCTTGTAGATATCTGCCGCAATAACCAGGTACATTCCGCGCACCAAGGAGGCTTCATCTACCCCGGAACGAAATGGTGCGGTCCTGGGACAGTCGCGAAGAACTACACCGATTTGGGGTACCACACCAAAGAGGATATTTGCTGTCGGGAGCACGATAATTGTCCCAATAATCTACTGAGAGGCGAATGTCGACAAGGAATTTGTAATGATTCGCCGTTTACGAGATCGCATTGTGATTGCGATGCCGCCTTCAGGAGGTGTCTACAGAATGTTAATACGGAGACAGCGAATACCATTGGGGCGATTTTTTTTAATGTTGTACAAGTTATTTGTTTTAAAGAGAGAAGTCCATGCTCAAAACAACAAAGGTAAGGCGCTAGAAAATTCCCCGAGAATGATAGAGAAGCAACAAATATTTTTTTTTAAATAAAACTGTAGTGGTAAGACTTGTTTCGACCAGAGAAATAAACAAGGGAGAATAATGTTAGAGGAATTTTAGCAGTGTGCTCATGAGACGCTCGTGTGCATCCATTTTAATATTTAACAAAAAAAAAAAAAATGATAAGAGAAACAATTCTCTATACTATAAAATAAGCAATAAATGGCGGCCATCTACATTTCACTAATTAGGACATTTAATCAACACTCCCCACACCATTTCTCTGGATTAACATAAAAAAATCTTTTGTAAATTGCAGTTTTTGTCGCTTCTCTATTATTCTCTGAAGACTACCCGCATTTACAATTTTTTATTTAATTTTTTTTAGTAATTTTATTTCGCAAAGTTGCATGGCTGAGTTTGTCAAATCCGGACGTTATGTTGGCAGCCCTCGCCCTAGATTTAGTTGGAGAAATAAACACGAGTTTTTTATAAATATTTTTTTACGCAAATTCAGACTGTTATAGCATTTGAATGTAATAAATTTTTTTTTAGTAAATCAGTTTTTATTATATTGCAGGACTGGTTATACTCAAGCCGAGGGCGACAAATTATGCTCTCAGTGGAATTACAGACCGTCTGAAAAATATATTCCTTTAATGCCGCGCTCGTTTGAGTAGAAATTTCAGGTTTAGTATATAGGGAGATCAGAAAAAAATATCTTGTGGAAATAACAGACACTAGATGGCGCTTTGTTGTGTCATTCTTGTAATAATATCAGGCAACGATTTAGTACAATAATAAATGTTGGTAGATCTTAGTTGTGAGTACAATAATAAAAGTTGTGATATTTTATTAGTAGAGCCTGAAAATGGGGCTATTTTAGTATATTAGATTCGATAGATCAGTGAAAAGAAGATTTGGTAGAGTATTTGTGGAATTTTACGCAAAATAAAGTTTTCATATGGCAAATGTCGGTGAGTTTTTTTTCTCAAAACAGAAGAATGTTTTGTCAAATTGTCAAAAAAAACAATTTAATCTTATTTTCGCAAGAATTATGACAGAATCGTAAATTTCTTTCTAAAAAAAAGCTCAATAAAGGTAGTGGATGCTCCAGTTTAACAATAACTAAAACGTATTTAAAAAAAAATAATTAATATAATATATACTAGAAATTGGCGACCATATTTTATAACAATTATTGGTTGTCATAAAAGCATTTTATAAAAATCGGAATCAACAGAAGTCATTTTGTAGCTTTTCTTAATCAAAATCAAAAGTTATAATTTTTGTATGAAGACTAGAAAATTGTATATCACATTTTATAAAAATTAGCTGTCGTAAGAGGCATTTTATAAAACTCGGAATCATGAAAAGCCACTTTATAACTCTATTTTATCAAAATCAAAATTATATATATTTTTTTATAAAAACTGAGAGTCATAGGCGACAATTTATAAAAACAGAAAGTACAAGAGGCATTTTAATATACTAAAAATTGTAAATCATATTTTACATTTTATAAAAATTAGCTGTCATAAGAGATATTTTACAAAAATTGAAATCAGTAGAACACATTTTGTTTATACCTTTTTTAAAATCAAAACTAGAAGCTCTAAATAAAATTTTATAAAAAATAAAAGTCATACAAATCATAGATTCATAAAAATGAAAAATGCAAAACGCATTTTATAAAGATGGCACTAAAAATCGCCTTTTTATAAAGAAAAAGGCATTTTATAAAAATCGAAACAATAAATAATATTATATAGCTTTTTTTATATAAAAACTACACATTTTATAAAAAATAAAGGCCACTCAAACGACATTTTATTGCAAAAGGTAATTTATAAAATTCTTAATCAAAAATTGTCGTTTTATAAAGAACATGTAGACCACATTTTATAAAAATCAAAACCAACAAAAACTAATATTTTATAAAAATCGGAATCAACAAAAAACATTTTATAGCTTTTCTTATCAAAACGAAAATTGACATTTTATAAAACCTGGAAGTCACAGGTAATAATTTATAAAAATAGAACATGCAAAAAGCATTTTATAAAAATTGCATTCAAAAATCCCCTTTTTTATAACGAAACTTATTAGAAAATCTTGAACTTACTTTATCAAAATTACTGTTACAAAAGGCATTTTATAAAAATCGGAACAATAAATGATATGTTTTTGCTTTTTTATATAAAAACGAAACATTTTATAAAAAGTAAAAGCCACCCAACATTTTATTGCAAAAGGCATTTTATAAAGATTTTAATAAAAAATTGACGTTTTATAAAGAAATATAGTAGAAATTGTAGACCACATTTTATAAATATCCGTATAAACAAGAGATATTTTATAGCTTTTTTTATCACATTTTACAAAAACTGGAAGTCACAATTTATAAAAACAGAAACACCATAGGCATTTTAATATATTAGAAATTGTAGATCATATTTTATAAAAATCAAAATTATAAAAACTGAGAGTCATAAATGACAACTTATAAAAATAAAAACTGCAAAAGGCATTTTATAAAGTTTGCACTCAAAAATCGCTTTTTTATAAACAAACTTATCAGAAAATGTACAACTTATTTTATCGAAATCGCTGTTACATATAAAAATACATAAAAAAGGCTGTATATAAAAATCGGAACAACAGATGACATTTTCTACCTTTTTTTTTATATAAAAACCCAAACATTTTATAAAAAGTAAAAGCCACCCAAGCGACAATTTATTGCAAAGGGCATTTTATAAGAATTCTAATCAAAAATTGCCGTTTTATAAAAAAATATATTAGAAATTATAGACCGCATTTTATAAATATCGGATTAAACAGGAGACATTTTATAAAAACTGGAAGACACAGGAATTAATTTATAAAAACAGAAAATGCAAGAGGCATTTTAATATACCTATTAGAAATTGTAGATCATATTTTATAAAAATCGGAATCAACAGAAGCTATCTTGTAGCTCCACTTTATTAAATTCAAAAGTTATAAAATTTTTTTTTAAAACTGAGTGTCATAGATGACAACTTATAAAAGTAAAAACTGCAAAAGGCATTTTATACAGATTGCACTCAAAAATCGCTATTTTATAAAGAAATATATTAGAAATTGTAGAACACATTTTATAAAAATTGGAATAAACAAGAGACATTTTATAACTTTTTTTATAAAAACGAGAAATAACATTTTATAAAACCTGAAAACCACAGGTAATATAATTTATAAAAAGAGAAACTGCAAGAGACATTTTAATATATTAGAATAGAAATTGTAGATCATATTTTATAAAAATCAGAATCAACAGAAGCTATTTTGTAGCTTCATTTTATCAAATTCAAAAGTTATAAAAAAAATTTTTTTAAACTTAGAGTCATAGTCGACAACTTATAAAAATAAAAACTGCAAAAGACATTTTATAAAGATAGCATTTTATAAAGATTGCACTCAAAAATCGCTTTTTTATAACGAAACTTATCAGAAAATGTAGAACTCATTTTATAAAAATTGCTGTTACAAAAGACATTTTATAAAAATCATAATCAAAGATAATATTTTTTAGCTTTTTTTATATGAAAACCAGACATTTTATAATATGTAAAAAACACCCAAACGCCATTTTATTGCAAAGAGCATTTTACAAAGATCTTAGATAATCAAAAATTGCCTTTTTATAAAGAAATATAGTAGAAACTGTAGACCACATTTTATAAAAATCGGAATAAACAAAAGACATTTTATAGCTTTTTTAAAATGACATTTTATAAAAACTGGTATCCACAGGCAATTATACATAAAAATAGAACCTGGAATGGACATTTTATAAATTATAAAGATTGCTACAGAAAATTGTCTTTTTTTATCAAGTGGTTTTTCCAGTGGGCTTTTGGTAGGTACTTCAGTATGATGTATAATATAATAAATTTGAAGCAATTTTCGTCGAAATAAATGTAAATATCTATTTATTGGACATTTTCCGTGTCCATATATGATGACCGAAGCCTTAAAATTCATGAAAAGCTTTCAATAGAAAATACACCCCGACTTGTAGGTCTTCATAATACACTGGTTAAAATCCACTAGTAGTGGAAAACGTCGGAAAAGCTCACTCATCATGTCACACACCTCAAAAATGCCAACATAGTTGAAAATGTCGAATGAAAAAAGCGATTTAGAGTGTGCCGGTCCATCATACACCCTCAACACTTTCCTCAACAATCTTAATTTCGATAAAGACACCACAAATGCAACAAACCAACAAGGTGAGTGCATAAATCAAATTAGTCCTCATCTGAGTCGTTAATTAAATTTGTACTTAAACAGATTACCAGAATTATCACGATGAAGAACCAATAAACAACGCAAAACGAAAACAGAGAAGATACAGAACAACGTTTTCGAATTATCAACTTGAAGAACTCGAACGTGCGTTTCATAAAACTCATTATCCAGATGTGTTTTTCCGGGAAGAATTAGCCCTCAGGATTGATCTAACTGAGGCAAGAGTTCAAGTGTGGTTTCAAAACAGAAGAGCTAAGTGGAGAAAACAGGAAAAAAGCGGGAAAAATATTCAAATTCCTGGTAATTGACAAGTAATGACATTTCATTTAATACCAACCTAAAAATAAATTTCTAGATTGTTCAACGCCACTTGAAAGTCCCTTACTGAATTTTACACCTGAACAAAGTCCAACAAACTTATTTTTGGGACTAGAATGGCCACAGGTTCCTTATCAGGAACAAAATGAGATAAACGAGACGATTTTAATTGGTGATCGCATTGCTGGAATTGGGGATGGTATGCTACTAGGAGAATTGATGCAAGATTCTCAAAATGAAATCGGAATTGATCCTGATTTGTTAACTCTAAAACCGAAATAACTGATTTTTAATAAAATTTATTATTAGAGTAATGAATCTTTTGTTTTAATTATTTAATAAGCCCCCGTAGAGGCTTCCAAAAATTGCCTTAGCGCACGGTATTTCACGTACACATGGCGGGGTATTGGTTAAAGTTTTCAACTAGCAATAATCGCACCTCGGATTTACCTCATCGGTTACGATACTGCCACTGCGCAAAGCTAAAAATCTCATAGGCATAGGCCTGTCTGACATTTGGGTGTGCAGGTCATAGACCTTTTTACCCAGATCTGAACTGCTGGTACACATGGTAAAGTGCACCAGAGTAAAAATCTTTGTCAAGTATGCTGGCTCCTGGTGGTCATGCGTCAATCGGCTTGCAGTTGCGAGAGAGTACCCGCAGACCACCCAGTGGGCGACTGCCAATTCAGTGCATGCATACTGAACCAACAAATCGGACATGGAAATGTGAATGATAATAATAAAAGGGGCTTACCTGCATCCTCTCGCCTGATGCGGTGCGATCGGGTGGCGTTGGCGCTTCGAGCGCTGGGGGGAGGGGGATTTGCCCTAAGGCAAACGCGTTGGATCGAGGGACAAAAGGGCCATCTTGGGTCTTTTGTGGCGGGAAGGGCCGTTTTCGTCGTAGTCAATTGCTTGACGGACGAGCGGATTGGGGTGTTCCTCAGCTTTGTGAAAAGTTCGAAGAGCAATCTCAAAAAGAAATTCTTTGAGGGAAGGCAATTTGGCTTCTCGGAGAAGTTGGGAATTTCTGACGAACCAGGGGGCATTGAAGGCCTGTCTGAGAAATTTGTTTTGGAAGACTTCCAACTTTTTGATCTGAGTCGAAGAAGCGTGACTCCAAGTTGCGGAAGCATACGTGAGGGTAGGACGAATGATGGATTTGAAAAGTGTGAGCTTGTTCTGAATTGACATTTTGCTCTTTCGACAGGTCAGTGGGAAAAGTTGACCTGCGACCATCTTGGCTTTGGACAGGGCGCTGTCGATGTGCGGAATGAAGGTTAGGCGCTTGTCGAGTAGAACTCCCAGGTACTTGACCTGGTCCTTCCACTCAACGTCACGACCAAACATCTGAACTTGGCCTTCGGGCTGAACTTGACGGCGAGTGATAAGAAGAGCGGAGCTCTTTTCGGGGTTGACATCGATTCTCCAACGCCTGAACCAGGTTTGAAGAGCATCAATTGCCTCTTGGAGATAAACAGTGACCATTCTGGGCTGTTTAGAACGGGCAATGATTGCTGTGTCGTCTGCGTAGACAGCCAGCTTTGCTCTGGGGGGTTTTGGAATGTCTGCTGTAAAAACAGCATAGAGAAGAGGGGACAAGACTGAACCTTGTGGAACTCCTGCTTCGATTGGATGAGGGGTAGAAAAAGAATCTCCAATTTTTGTCCTGAAGTTTCTGTCGGACAAAAATGAGTGGATAAGTTGAACCATTGCCAGAGGCACGCCAGCCCGAGAGAGCTTATAAATAAGTCCCTCATGCCAAACAGTGTCAAAAGCTTTGGATACATCTAAGAAGATTGCTCCGGTAACTTGCTTTCGCTCATTACTGATGGAGGCGAATTCTGTGAGACGAAGCAGTTGTTCGGTTGTGGAATGTTTGGGTCTGAAGCCAAATTGTTCATCTGGAATTGAATGATTTTCTTGGATGGTTTTTGAGAGTCTGGAATGGATGAGACGTTCTACCACTTTTCCCACTGCAGAGAGGAGACTGATGGGACGATGATTTTGAGGAAATTTGTGATCTTTCCCGGGTTTTGGAATGAAGATGACATTGGCTGATTTCCAGCGACTGGGAAAATGCCTGAACTGAAAAATTGAATTTACCAAGGTCGTGAGAGCGACGATGAGTTTGTCTGGAAGGTTTTTTAACGCTTGGTTTGGAATGTTGTCAGGACCAGAAGCTTTTCGAGTTTTGAGCCCTTGGATGATTTTCTTCACCTCGTCCGGGGAAGTGGGAGTGATGGGGTTTGGAGGGTTTTCTCCAAGGAGGTCTTCGACCTGATCTTCGATGTCTTCAATGTGGTCTAAGTCTGCATTGGCGATGTTGGCTCTGCATTGCAGTTCCAAACTATCGGCAAAGACTTCTGACTTTTCATCATCATTGAAGACGATTCCGCGGGGACCATGGATCGGGGGAAGAGGCTTCCTGTTGCTTCGAAGTGCTTTGGTCAGCTTCCAGAGTGTGTTGTCGGATGGATTGAGAGCCTGAAGTTTGGTTTCCCATTGTTGATTTCTAAAATCAAAAAGGGCTTTTTTAACTTCGAATTGGAGTTGGTTCGCTACCCGTTTGTCCATGGCAAGGCCGGACCGACGGGCAATGCGCCTGGCTCGATTTTTCTCCCTGATTTGGTCCACAATTTCCTGAGGAATTGTGAGACGGTTTCTGGGGCTGGAAGTGATCTTTGTTGAAACCCTGATGGACTCCTGGATTTTTCCCTCGAAGTCTGCAACCGCTGCCTCGAGTTGTTCTTCGTTGTGAATCCTCCAGATTGCGCCGAAGTGGTCTGCGATGTGTTGTCGAAAAAGATCCCAATCCGTTGAAGCGTGGCGAGCCAGATCCGGTCCATTGGCCTCGTTTCCGATGTGCATCAGAACTGGGCTGTGGTCCGAACTCAACTCATCCAGCACCGTCATTTGGATTTGAAGTGGAACATTTTTGACGATCGCGATGTCCAGGATGTCCGGGAGACCTGTGGCAAAGTTGTGGTAAGTGGGTTCTCGCGTTCCCAAAACCACAACATCGTTTTGATCTTCGATGAATCTGTGAAGGCTTTGACCGTTTGGATTTGCTCGCCTGTTGTTCCAGTCAGTGTGCTTGGCGTTGAAATCACCCGCAGCAATGATGGAGGCGTTGCCTGCAAACAAATTCCTCAGGTCGTTGTCGAGAAGTCGAACTCCAGGCCGGTTGTAGCACGAGAAGAGGTGGAGAGCGCCTCTGGTGGTTTCCACTTGGACTCCGGTTGCTTCCAGATGTTCGAAGTCCGGAGTATCTGCAACATGATGTTTAATATTTTGTCTTAGGTAGATTGCGGTACCGCCCTTTGGTCCTGTTGGTCGGTCTGTCCTGTGGAGAGTGTATCCAGGGATTTTGGGGTCTGGGATGCCGTCGCGGAGATGAGTCTCACATACCATCATCACGTCGGGATCATAGCGGGCCATGAACTCATGAAGTTCATTTCGGGCTGGTCTTAGGCCATTTGCATTCCAGAAAATGACCTGGAGAGATTTTGCCTTGATGGGGTGTGAAGCCATTAGGAAGATGAGGCAAGAAGATGGACATAGGGGATAATTGCATCAAGCAATTCCCCCTTGTTTTTGGTTTTATTGATTGAAAAGATAATTTGGGCACGCTGCAAGTCGAAATCTACTTGCTCGCGAGCTGAAAGGGCTTTTTTTGAAGCAGACTTAGAAGGGGTTGAATTTTTTGGAGAGGAGCTCTTTGGTAGAGCTGGAGTCGGGGCCACAACCTTTGAAGTTTTAGTTGTGGAGGATTTTGGGGCCACTTTCACTTTGGGAAAGTGAGGACAGCCTAAGTAACTGGCAGTGTGATTGCCACCGCAGTTGGCACACTTGGCTGGGGAATCTGGCTTCTTTTTGCAAGCTTGCGTCTCATGGGAGCCACCGCATTTGACGCAGCGAAAATTTGCGTGGCAATTTTTTGCTGAGTGATGAAAGCGTTGGCATCTATGACATTGGGAGGCTTGGCCAAGCTTTCTGGGTTTTTCCACTGAGGTCATGAGATGACAGACCTCTTTTAAATCGAAGATTTGTTGCTTATCGCCGGGGACTTCGACCATAAGTAACGGGAGTGGAGTTTTCCCGCGAGACATGCGAGAAACCTTGATTGGTTGGAAGCCTTTTTGACAAAGGTCTTCCAGGACTTCTTCAGACTTTACCCCCACTGGGATAGAGCGGAAGACCACTCGAAGAGTGCGCTCTTCAGCGAGGGTATAAGTATGATAGGGAGCTAAAAATCTCTAACCCGTTTAATGCTTATATAGGGAGTAGAGCAACTAAACAGGCGTCACAAATAACACCTAGCGCCATCTAACGCCAATTTTATAAAGTTAACAAAGCTCTTACTTTAATTAATGTTTTATTTATTATTAAGAATGCTGAGATGTTTAAAATATAAAATAAATGATTGTTGACTGTAATTTATCTATTTAGTTTGTTTTTTGACCAGAAAAAAATCAGTAAATGTAAAAAATTTTGATTGTAGTCCGTAATCAGCTGATTCTGTCATTGTTTTAACCAGAAAAATAAGTTGGGGAGAGTACAAAATGTCCTAATTAATAAAATAAGAAGGTAACCATTTCATATTTATAAACGATATATTTAAACTATTTAGTCTTATTTGTTTAAATAAAATTAATTATTGTCTATTTGGCGCTATTTTCGTGATTAAACATAAAGTAAAAACAAACCGCGAAACATTTTCTTTAAATACCTAAATATTAAAATACATTTTTAATTTATTATTTGAACTAATTGCTTACATAATACGATGATTTATTACTCAAAGACACAAAGGCGCTTCGATATTCGGTGATATAATAGACATTTATTATTGTCTTTTGTAAATTTATCGTTATTTCTCTTTGTTAGAATCAGTCGTGTGCCAGCTCTCAAATAGGACGCATCACAGCCGCTCAAAGCTGCGTACTTTTATTTATTATTAATTATTAAACGAAAAATAGGACAAAACAGGAGACATCGCTGAAAATCTGGATTAAAGGTAGGTCCGAAAGAAGCAGAAGAAGGGAATTCGCCAGCCATCAATTGAGTAAGAAGAAAAATGCTTTAATCAAGGCTTTATGTACAATTTATGACTTTGTTAAAATTGTTGATCTCTGTTTTAATTTATAATTTTTTATTCAAAATTTTGAGTGTCATTTCACCTCGATTTTTTTTTACTTTTTACTTGAAATACTAAAGTAATTCAAATTATCTATAAATTTATAATAAACAATCTGTAGAAACAAACTAAAACTAGCTGTGTGATGTTAGTCCCACAAACACACTCTTGTTAAAGTTTAGAATTTAATTAGACATGTGCAGTAGCGTTTTAACAGTCCAAAATCTCTATTGCGCATGCTCAGTTCAGTTCTGAACCGTTTTAACAAGTTATAAAGTATTGTTGGAACAAACCTAATAAATAAAACAATTTGTGATTGAAGAAGATTTGTTTTTACAAGGATAACAGTAAAATAACATTTTTTTAAATTCTGAATATTGTAATTTACTTTTTTACATTTGTCATATGTTTTTTACATAATCTACTACATAAAAATATTTATAAAATATCTTAAATATAAAAATTACTCACATTAATACCATTCTGTCTTCTCTAGTATGATGTTGAATGCTGTGTTTTCTTAATTTTTTTTATTCATATTTCTGTGTCTTTTCTCGTGTATGCCTTGCAAGAATGTGTGCTTTGACATTTTTATAAACTGATTTGTATTCGCAGTGACTGCAGTAAAACAACTTCGTTTTCTCATCTTTTGGCATGTGTTTTGCTTTGACATGCTCTGTTAAATTACGTTTTAATTTATTTCTGTAAGGGCAATGCTCACATTGAAGCCATTTTATCTCTTCTGGAGCTGTATGATGTCGAATAATATGGTCTTTTAAATTTCCTTTAAATACAGTTTTGTAGTTACATTTGTTGCATTCATATTTTGGTAAATTTTCTGTATGCCTTGAAGAAATATGTCTTGTAACATTACGCTTTGTATTTGATTTGTATTCACACTGATCGCAGTAAAATAATTCCTTGTTTTCTTCTGACTTGTTTTTCGTTTTTATATGGCGTTTTATGTCTTTTATTATTAATTTATGTCGAATAATGTGTTTTTTTAAACTTCCTTTATATATAGTTTTGTAGTTACATGTGTTACATTTATAATTTGGCACATTTTCTCGTGGTGTATGCCTTGATAAAATATGACTTTTTAATTGTTTCTTCCGCTTGGCTTTATATTCACAATCATTGCAATAATATAACAAAATTTCATATTCTGATTTATGAACCTTTTCATGTAGTCTTAAATCTCCTTTTGTTTTTCCTCTATAGACACATTTATTACATTTGTACCATTCTATTTTTTCTGGTGCTGTATGTTTTCTTATCACATGTTCTTCCAGTCGATAAAAATTAAAACTTTTATGACAATAGAGGCACTGATATTTAGCAAAAAATTGTTTCATTTTCATTTTTTTCACAGTTTCTTCACAAATTAAATGATGTTTAAACAAAAATAATAATGAAAACGTTGAAAAATTGCAAATTTCGCATAAATAACCTGTTGTACAAACAGGTCTTAATAGATTTTTTTTGGATTTGTGATGGAATATTTGAAAATGATTATAAAAAGAAATTCCAATATTTGTTTCGAAATCGCAATATTTACAATTATATATTTCTAAATTATTTTTCTCACAACTGAAAAAACTATCCATATCCATGGTTTACTTAACCTAAAAAAAATTCCGGATTTTAAAATTCAACTAACCGATAAATAAATAAAAAACATACCTTTTACAATAAATCTAGTTGTTTTTTATTTGTATTTTATAATAACTTATATTTAAAAAACAATTCAAAACTAAAAATTAGATTTCTCTCTGAACAAGCGATTAAAAAATAGCGTCTGTGGAATGAGTCTATTGCGCAAGCTCCAACACAAAAATCGGTCAAATCTAACCTCAAATACATCGGTGTTTTTAAATTTATGACGTAAGTGTTGCAAAAACAGTTTTCTTTAATCAAATATACCATCATAAGAAGCTTTTTGCAATGTAGCTCTAAAATAAGATTGTTAATAATAGTGTTGTATAAAAATAAGGCAAAAGTCGGTCAAATGTAGATCGTAGTCAAAATGTCACAACATTAGGGAATAGGGAAAACAAGTTGGGAGAACTCGGATGTTATAACACGGCATTTTAAATGCACAATTCAGCGTTTTCAGATGACGTCATACAACAGCCTCAGGACAACATTCCTGGTGCTTCTTTTTTTTCACTTATTTAATAAAATATATTAAAATTATTATTGAAGGAGGCATAAAGTGCACCTCGAAGTTTATTTAAAAATGTTTTTGAAACTAAATTTCTTTCAACTGTTTTATGTGGATTAATAATTATTAAAAGAAAAACGCGGGAAAATTAAAAATTTTACTGTTTTTCAGTGTTTGACTTGTTTTTGGTATTTGATTACTTTTCGAGATTTTGGTGAGTTTGAAAAATAAATTACAGAGGTGGCTTTGCAATTACATTATTGATTTACTATTTGAACAAATTGCTTACGTAATACGATGATTCAGTACTCAAAGAGGGTTCGACATTCGGTGATGTAATAGACATTTTTTGTTTTTTGCAAATTTATCGATATTTTCTTTTGTTTGAATTAGTCGAGCACCAGATTTTGAACGTGGCGCATCACAGCCGCTCTAAAACTACGTACTTTATTTATTATTAAATATTAAATGGAATATATTACGATTTTGTTAAAATAAATACATTTTTGCATTTCTAAATTACAAAATAACACAGAAATAAACAATTTTAGGTGTCTACCATCATAATTTGTAATTGTTTTAATACTAAGTTTACGCGTTTTATTTAATTATTTAAAATACTTTACCACCCTGCTTTTGTAAAAAATAAACGATTTAAACAAATTCCGTTTTTATTGGAGTTTGAGGGATTATCGCTAGAAATCTGGATTAAAGGTAGGTCCGGACGAAGCAGAGGGATAAATCGCCACATAGTGCAGAAGAAGAAGCACAAATTTCAGGATTAAGTAGGTTCGAAAGAAGGAGAAGTTTGAGCAGGGAAATCAACATTTTTTTTAATTGGTTAGATTTTATCGTCTGTATGTTTGATTTTGGGATAAATCAGACACTTATAGTGTTTTACGTTTTTTGTTTATTGGCCTACGTTTTTATTTAAATAGAAATAACAAAAAACGAATCATCAAACAATATTTAAATGAGGCACTAACAAACTGTTTTATCTTTAAATATTGAACGTTAAGAACGAGAATAAACAGAATTCAAGTTAGATTTTTCTAAATAAAATTTTAATTTATTACTGTACTACTGTATGTCCTCCGGAGCGGAATTATGTTGAAGAAAGTGCCTTTTTAAACTTCCTTTAAATATAGTTTTAAACTCGCACTTGTTACATTCAAATTTCGGCACATTCTCTCGTGATGTGTGCTTTGCAAGTTTGTGCATTTTGAGACTTCGCTTTGTTATTGTTTTATAATCACAATCATTGCAACAAAACAACAAAACTTCGTCTTCTGATTTATGCCGATTATTTATATGTTGTACTAAATCTCTTTTTGCTTTTCCTTTATAATCACACTTATCACATTTGTGCCATTTGATGTCTTCTGATTCTGTGTGTTTTCTGAGAAAATGTTTATTAAGATTCTGTTTATATTTAGATGTATATTCACACAAATCGCAGTTAAATAAATTCTTCTCTTTTGTGTGTTCTCCTTTTATATGTTCAGTTAAATTTGTTCTTGTTTTGCTTTTGTAGGTACAGTGTTCACACTGGTACCACTGTATATCCTCAGGCGCTGAATGATGTCGAATAATGTGTCTTTTTAAAACTCCTTTAAATATAGTTTTAAATTCGCACGTGTTACATTCGTATTTTAGCATATTTTCTCGTGGTGTGTGCTTTGCAAAAATGTGTGTTTTAACGTCACCTTTTCTCTTTGATTTAAATTCACAATTATTGCAATAAAACCATAAAACTTCCTGGTCTGATTTATGATGAAAGTTTGTATGTTGTATCAAATCTATTTTCATTTTTCCTTTGTAGTCACACTGATCACATTTATACCATTTGATGTTTTCTGGTGCTGTATGTTTTCTTATTATATGTTCTCTTAATCGACGACGTATTTTTGTTTTATAAGAACAATAAGGGCACTCAGGTCTACCAGAAAATAGTTTCTTTTCCTTAGCATTTTTTTCACAAATCAAATTATGTTTAAACAAATGTAACAACGAAAACGTTGATAAATTATTGCAATTTTCACATGTATAACATTGTGCACAAATTGTGAATAAATTTATCTTGTTTTTTGCGTGGAATTTATAAAAATGATCCCAAAAAGAAATTGCAATATCAGTTATGAATTCGCAGTTTTTGCAATGATATATCTCTAAATTATTTTTCTCACAACTAAAAGCTACATCTTTATCGTAAGCTAAAAACGAGTCAAATTTTATAATTTATAAATTAAATAAAAATATCATACTTTCCATAACCTTAAATGAATTCTTTGTATTCTATATAAAGGCGCTTTCCATTTACAAGTTTTTGCAGATGGTTTCACATCACTTCACTTTACGAATTGTTCCTTTTACAGAATGACATTTAAGTGAAGTGATTAGAACTGAATTTTTCTTCTTCCCCCCTTACCGATGCAGCACTACCTTCCGTGGTAGCACCTGGTAGCACAAAACTGAAGTGTTTTCATCAATTGGTAGAGGGGGAAGTGTGGACGTTAGATTAGTGTGTATTTGTTGAGGTTATGTTAAAATAAATATTACTTTGACGCATAAAGTGGGGGAAATCGTTCCTTTTGCGATACGATTGCCTGCTTTCATGAAGTGAAAATTTCATTTCACATAACGAAGTGATCTGATAAATTTGAGTCTAAAAGGAAAGCTACTATTAACATAACCAAAAAAAAATTTTAGTTGGTAAACACAAAAGTCGGTCGAGTGCATCTAACTAGAGAACAGGAAATAGGGAGAATATACACCAAATTGAGAATTTGAGTTCATAATTTTTAAACACTATTTATGCACTGTATATTATTTTTTGCATATTTTTTAAAACTTAATTACTTATATGCGACTTCTCTTAAAGATGCATATGTTGACATGCTTTAATCTTTGTTTTTTTGCAAAATTTCTAAATAAATAAGAATTTTTTTGTTTGTATTTTTACAAATTTCTATTATTTTTTACCATTTGTCAATTTCAAATTTTCAAAATAGTATACTGTAATACAAGTACTTTATTTTAGCCATTTACACAATCAACAATTTATCTATTGTCATTTTTTATTAAATAAAAAACGTTGTAAAAACATATAAAAATATAAACAATTTATAGAATATTTCCGCTTTTTGTACATTAATAGATTTACTACCTAAAATGTACCACCTGATAAGAACCTATTGGGACTCGACCGACAGAGGAAGGGATAGATGGCATTGAGGCTATTCTCATGACTAATTCTCGTGTCAAAACATTCTCTATCAATTGTTCTAGGCACCATTCCAAGTGGTTTTGTTAGACCAGTAATTTCAACCCTTTTTCTTCACATCTGTCACACCTTTGTAATTATTTCTTTGACTTTTGTAAAATTTAGTCATCTGACTCAACATATTTTCCCTGAATTTAAATCTAAATGTTTTTGTTTAATATTTATAAAACTTTATTTAAAAAAATATTTGAGTTTTGTTTGTGGACACGGTTTAGGAAGCTTTTATCCGGTCCTTCTTGTAGTAAAAATCTAATTATCTATAAAATGACCTAACAGAGTGTTACATACTTTATTGTTTATTAATGTGTGTTTATTTTGTTTTGTTGCTATTATAAACAATTTATTTACTTTTATGTTGTTTGTTTTACATTTCTTACGTGATTTTACTGCAAGAAACAATCAAATAAATGTTTCCTTCCACATTCTAGTTTTATTGTACGTTCAATTTATTATTTGAATTTGTATTCGACCATTTAAAAAAAAAATGGTTTTCGCATAGAAATTTAAAATGTCAAAATTTTAAAATTTAAGACCGGAATTAAAATTGAATAAAAGTTTTTACATATTACTTAAAACAATATTTTTTATTAAGAATTATAAATTAGGAAAATCAAATAAATTACAATCTAATAAAACAAAATTTAATTAGACGCCAAATTCCAAGAACGTATTTAAAAAACAGTGAAATAATAATTTTTTTCTTGTGATATGTGTTGCACTGTGTATTTCCCACGAACATCAATTTTGACTGATTTGTAACTGTTTTCTTTGAAATAATGTCTCTTGATATTCCACTTATATTTTGCATTGAAAATTCACAGCAGTCGCAGTAAAATAAATCCTTATTCTGTATTAAGATGTGTTGTGTTAATTTTTGTGTTAAAGTGTTAATGGTGCTTTTGTTTTACTTTTGTCGGTAGATACTCTATATCCTCTGGTGCTATTGTGCACGTTAAAAATGTGTCCTTTCATATAATCTTTTCTGATTGAATTGTATTTACAGAAATCGCAGTAAAATAAATTCATTTTCTCTCTTGAAGTGTGTTTTCTTCTTATATGACGTACTAAATATTGTTTTTGTTTGCTTTTGTAAGTACAGTGCTCACAGTGATACCACTGTATGTCCTCCGGTGCTGTATGAGATTGAATGTGAATTTTGAGACTCTCCTTGGTCTTAGTTTTGAATTCACAATAATTGCAATTATGTAAGAAAACTGAATTATGAATTTGTTCATGTAGTTTTAAATCACTTTTTTCTTTTCCTTTATAATCACATTTATCACATTTGTGCCATTTGATGTTTTCTTGTGCTGTGTGTTTTCTGAGAAAATGTCTATTAAAATGGTGTTTATGTACAGATGTGTATTCACACAAATCGCAGTTAAATAAATCCTGCTCTTTTGTGTGTTTTACTTTTATGTGTCTAGTTAAATTTGTTTTTGTTTTGCCCTTGTAGGTACAATGTTCACACTGGTACCATTGTATATCCTCCGGGGCTAAATGATGTTGAATTATGTGTCTTTTTAAAATTGCTTTATATATAGTTTTATATTCGCATTGGTCACATTCAAATTGTGGCACATTTTCTCGTGCTGTGTGCTTTGCTAAAATGTGTTTTTTAAGGACACCCTTATTCTTTGATTTAAATTCACAATCATTACAATAAATCCATAAAATTTCTTGCTCTGATATATGAAGATACTTTGTATGTTGTAACAAATTTATTTTCGTTTTTCCTTTGTAATCACACTTATTACATTTGTGCCATTTGATGTTTTCTGGTGCTGTATGTTTTCTTATTATATGAATTTTCAAATTGTAATTATCAGTTGCTTTATATCGACAATGAAGGCACTGATATTTACGAATAGATTGTCTCTTTTTCTTAACAATTCCTTGACAAATCATACCATGCTTTAATAAAATTAATAATGAAAATGTTGAAAAATTACAATTTTCGCATAAATAACATGCTGCACGAACATTTGTGAATGGATATTTCTTCTTTTTTGCATGAAATATGTCCAAATGATCCCAAAAAGAAATTCCAAAAGTTGTTTTAAATTCGCACTGTTTGCAATAATATATCTCTAAATTATTTTTTTCAGAAATGCAAAATGTATCTCTATCCATTTCAGTCAATAGTTTTATAAATACAAAAAAAATTGTTTGATTACCTAACCTAAAAAAATGTCAAATTTAAAAATTCATCTAATTGATAATCAGATAACAAATCATACCTTTCATAACGATAAATTACAATTAAATTTTCGTATTTTAAACAATTAGATTTTACAGAGATTAAAAACAAATCTAATTATCAACAACACGTGATTTAGAAATGACGTATCGCGTCAACTAAACACAAAAGTCGGTCAAATGTAACTTGTAAGACAACAAGTCATGTCACCAGCACATCTAATTAGAGAAAACGAAGAAGGGAGAACACTGATACACTAACTTTGAGTACTTATGCATTGTATATTATTTTTTGCATAATTTTTTAAAACTTTTTTACTTATATACGACTTCTCTTAAAGATGCATAAATTGACATTCTTTAATCTTTGATTTTTTTGCACAGTTTCTAAGTAAAAAAGCATTTTTTTATTTGTACTTTTATTACCATTATTTTTACTACTTTATTTCGACTATTTACATTTTACATATTCGATAATTCGTCTATTTTGTGATTTTTTATTAAATAAAAAAAGTAAAACAACATAAACAAATGTATTTATAAATAAGATTTCGAAGTACTTATTTATTTGTACAATATTTGGGCTTTTTGTACATTAGTAGATTTACTACGTTTTAACAGTATACTGCGGTACAAGTGCATAAAGATAACTGAGTCTTAGAAGCATACTAGTATGATATACTATTTTTTAGTATATCTGTACTTTTTTGTGCAATTTTAATTTAATTACTATTTATTTCAAAAATTTAGTTTCGGAAATTTATCCACTCTAAGATTTCTGTTGTTTTAAATATTTGTTTAGCTTTACTGTGTACAAAAAGTTAGGAAAACTGTAAAATTTGAAGAAAAATTGTTACACATTACGATGTATTTTATTTTTTTGGTTACTGCACAATTTTTATTTTTTATTGTAAAGCAGGCCAAAATACTCGCTATTGACATCAAAAATATTTTTGCTCTTTTATTCACCAGAAAGAAGAGTGTTCCAGTCTTATGGAAACCGTAAGACCAGTCAAATTAAATTTTTTTGGTACCATTCAAAAGCTCTTGAAAAGACGAGTATTTCATATTATTGCGCAAAATTGCTAGCTTTGTAAATAAGAGCAGAAAATCGATTTAAAGTCTCTTTGACTTCTGTCACGACAGTTAATAAAAGTCTCTGTTTAGTTTATGAGGGTTTAAGTAGGGAAACCCTGCGGCGAACCCTTGATAATCAGGTACTGGGAAAGAAACTTGCTACTGTTGTTATTCTCAGATTTTCTGTTGACACCGTCTACCAGTTCTAAGTTATTATGTTATTTTGCAATTACCAAAATAATTTTTTAAAGAATTACTATTAATTTGATGAAATCATAAACATTTTTCTTCCATTAAATTCATAACAACTGTTAGCCTGAAATAAATAATTTTAGTAAAATATAACCTTTTATTTCACTAGTAATATAATTTAAAAAAAAATTGCAACAACTTTGTCTAGTATCTAATTAGCATAATCACATCAATACCTTCAGGTAGGATAGAAATTTGATTGCGGGCTTATTCTCACTCATTATTCGAGATATTTTTTCAAAACGATTGTAAATAACAATTTAGAAAACCAACAGCATTTGTTATTAGGTCAAATAGGATAAACTTTTATAACCATAACTAAAAATTCAGGGAAATATTGGTTGTCGAAATTACCGGTAGAATTAAACAAAGCAGGTATAGATAACAGATTAAGATACTTACTCGTGTCGAGATTACCTGTCCCCGGTGAAAGTATCCGATAAAATTTTCTCATGATTTCCAAAGTAAAAGGGGATGGTCAGATTTAAGAAGATTAACTATTTTAACCAATCGAACAACCACCTAACATAGTTTGTGGTCCAACTGACAACGAGATAAACAACAATTTGAAACATCACTTGTGTAAAAGTACCCGATTGAGTTGGTTGTTATATAAGTACCTACGTTTTAAAGTAATTTAAAAATGGAATGTTACCTGTGTAATCAAAGAGTGCGCCCTAAAGGGTTTCGCCGTTTAGATCAGTTAGATGATTGCTTATTTAATTAGTTTAATTCTATTAAATATTATATCTAAGTTGGATTTTTTTCTTACACTGATTTTGCAGAAGGCTATTTTTTATATAGAAGATCACTAATTTGTGTTTTATTTAATTAGTTCAATTAATACATAATTTATTAACTTATGTATTAATTAGATTAGTTTAATTATTATTCTATCTAAGTAAGTTAAATTTTGTTTTAAAAGTAGACGCCGCCAAAAGCTAATTTTTTACTAATTTAGAGACATAATTATGTACATATAAAGTTGCTTATTTAATTAGTTTAATTCTATTAAATATTATATCTAAGTTAGACTTTTTCTTAGACTGATTTTGCAGAAGGCTATCTTTTTATTTACAAAATCACTAATTTATGTTTTATTTAATTAGTTTAATTAATACATAATTTATATAACTATCTCTTGTCCTATATCAATTAATTTTTGTATTTTCTAAAATAAAATATTTTCATTTCTGATTCAAACAACCCTCTTTCCTAACAAAGCAAATGGTCATTACATCTCCCGTGGAGTAAATCCCTTTTGTAAAACCACCGGCTATTACCGTAGCTTGATTTATGGACTCTTCGAGGTAAGCTTGGGACACTCTTTACGACCTTGAGTATCCGATCTTTTTCCCTCTAACTAAAACTATATTTACTGTCTCACAAAATTTAAAAGCTTATATTTCGTTTATTTGTAAAGCTAGCAATTTTGAGCAATAATATGAAATACTCGTCTTTTCAAGTGCTTTCGAATGGTACCAAAAAAATTAAATTTGACTGGTCTTACGGTTTCCATAAGACTGGAACACTCTCCTTTATTTTTTTTATTTATAGACTTAATTTTTATGAAACCATCAAATCATGTTTTAAAATATTTTGTTTTGTTACTTTTTAATTTTTTTCCAATTTAATACGAATTATCTTAATTTAATTTTCTTAATATAAATGTTTGCTTTTTTCTACAAAGATATATACATTTTTTATCTTAAATTTTTGCAGAGATTTAACATATTTAACCATTTTTATAAAATTCATTTATCGAAAAGAAATGTAAAATGTCAAATTTTAAAATTTAGGACTTGGTCCAAAATTAAATAAAAGTTTGTACATATTACTTAAAATAACATCTTTTATTAGAAATTATAAAAATAAAATAAATTAGAATCTAATAAACTAAAATTTAATTAGACGCCAAATTCCAGGGACGTGTTTAAAAAAACAATATTTTTTTTTCTTCTGACATGTGTTGCACTTTTATTAGATTAAATTTACTTTCGTTTTTGGGAAAAAAATAATTTCGAACGATCTAAATATGTTTACATTGGTACCACTGCATTTCCTCTTTCTAAATTCTCTTTTTGTATAGTTTTTTTGGCAAATTTTCTTTTCTATTTCTTCCTATTCTCTTATATTGCTGTGGCATCTTAATCTTGATTTTGTTTTGTTTTGCTCCAGAGCTGTATGCATTCTATTCATGTATATTTTGGATGTTTATACAGTTTTGTATGTATATGTATTACATTCATAATGTAACACATTTTCTAGTGCTGTGTACTTCCCAAGAGCATCAATTTTGACTGATTTGTAAACTGTTTTCTTTGAAAAAATGTCTCTTGATATTCCACTTATATTTTGAATTGAAAATTCACAGCAGTCGCAGTAAAATAAAACCTTATTCTGTACTGAGGTGTGTTGTGTTAACTTCATTGTTAAAAAATGGTGCTTTTGTTTTACTTTAAGAATGTGTCTTTTCATATAATCTTTTCTGTTTGATTTGTATTTAATGCAATGTTAGTAAAATAAATTCATTATTTAATTTTCTCTCTTGATGTGTGTTTTCCATTTATATGACATACTAAATGTGATTTCTGTTTGCTTTTGTAAGTACAGTGCGCACAGTGATACCACTGTATGTTCTCTGGTGCTGTATGACATCGAATAATGTGTTTTTTTAAATATACTTTGTGTACAGATTTGTAATCGCATGTGTTACATTCATATTTTTGCACATTTTTTTGTGGTGGGTGCTTTGCACGAATGTGGAATTTGAGATTCGCTTTTGTCTTAGTTTTGAATTCACAATAATTGCAATTATGTAAGAAAACTGTATTATGAATTTGTTCATGTAGTTTTAAATCACTTTTTTCTTTTCCTTTATAGTCACACTTATCACATTGGTGCCATTTGATGTTTTCTGGTGCTGTGTGTTTTCTGAGAAAATGTCTATTAAAATGGGGTTTATGTTTAGATGTGTATTCACACAAATCGCATTTAAATAAATCCTTCCTTTTTGTGTGTTTTGCTTTTATGTGTCCAGTTAAATTTGTTTTTGTTTTGCCTTTGTAGGTACAATGTTTACACTGGTACCACTGTATGTCCTCCGGGGCTAAATGATGTCGAATAATGTGTCTTTTTAAAACTCCTTTAAATATAGTTTTAAATTCGCACGTGTTACATTCGTATTTTAGCATATTTTCTCGTGGTGTGTGCTTTGCAAAAATGTGTGTTTTAACGTCACCTTTTCTCTTTGATTTAAATTCACAATTATTGCAATAAAACCATAAAACTTCCTGGTCTGATTTATGATGAAAGTTTGTATGTTGTATCAAATCTATTTTCATTTTTCCTTTGTAGTCACACTGATCACATTTATACCATTTGATGTTTTCTGGTGCTGTATGTTTTCTTATTATATGTTCTCTTAATCGACGACGTATTTTTGTTTTATAAGAACAATAAGGGCACTCAGGTCTACCAGAAAATAGTTTCTTTTCCTTAGCATTTTTTTCACAAATCAAATTATGTTTAAACAAATGTAACAACGAAAACGTTGATAAATTATTGCAATTTTCACATGTATAACATTGTGCACAAATTGTGAATAAATTTATCTTGTTTTTTGCGTGGAATTTATAAAAATGATCCCAAAAAGAAATTGCAATATCAGTTTTGAATTCGCAGTTTTTGCAATGATATATCTCTAAATTATTTTTCTCACAACTAAAAGCTACATCTTTATCGTAAGCTAAAAACGAGTCAAATTTTATAATTTATAAATTAAATAAAAATATCATACTTTCCATAACCTTAAATGAATTCTTTGTATTCTATATAAAGGCGCTTTCCATTTACAAGTTTTTGCAGATGGTTTCACATCACTTCACTTTACGAATTGTTCCTTTTACAGAATGACATTTAAGTGAAGTGATTAGAACTGAATTTTTCTTCTTCCCCCCTTACCGATGCAGCACTACCTTCCGTGGTAGCACCTGGTAGCACAAAACTGAAGTGTTTTCATCAATTGGTAGAGGGGGAAGTGTGGACGTTAGATTAGTGTGTATTTGTTGAGGTTATGTTAAAATAAATATTACTTTGACGCATAAAGTGGGGGAAATCGTTCCTTTTGCGATACGATTGCCTGCTTTCATGAAGTGAAAATTTCATTTCACATAACGAAGTGATCTGATAAATTTGAGTCTAAAAGGAAAGCTACTATTAACATAACCAAAAAAAAATTTTAGTTGCTAAACACAAAAGTCGGTCGAGTGCATCTAAGTAGAGACTACAAAGTAGGGAGAATATACACCAAATTGAGAATTTGGGTTCATAATTGACCTTTTTCCTTATTCTTAATTCCCTACCGCATGCGCGAACGAGCCATTTCTTTGACGGAACATATGACATTTTTCTCCATTGACCTTACAATATTTATAGATGGCTTGTTGGCAGAAAAGTTTGAGACAGATCGTCAGGTGGGCGTTTTGATTTCTTTACTATTATTGTTGAAGAATAGTGGCTGAGGTAACTCTTAGGTTGATTCAATTTATATTATAATTAATATTACTTTATTTCTTAAGTTGAATGGGCTCTCTATACTTTTTATAATTCAGTGAACTTAATGCCGCGGCGCATGCGGTAACGAAAATGACTTTAATAAGGAAAGAGGTTAATTTTTAAACACTATTTATGCACTGTATTATATTATTTTTTGCATATTTTTTAAAACTTAATTACTTATATGCGACTTCTCTTAAAGATGCATAAGTTGACATGCTTTAATCTTTGTTTTTTTGCAAAGTTTCTAAGTAAATAAGCATTTTTTTGTTTGTATTTTTACAAATTTCTATTATTTTTTACCATTTGTCAATTTTAAATTTTCAAAATAGTATACTGTAATACAAGCACTTTATTTTGGCCATTTACACATTCAACAATTTATCTATTCTGTCATTTTTTATTAAATAAAAAATTAGTTAAAAAATATAAACAAATGTACTTATAAATAAGATTTTGAAGTATTAATTTATACAATATTTCCGCTTTTTGTACATTAATAGATTTACTACCTAAAATGTTCATACCTGATAAAAACCTATTGAGGCTCGACCGACAAGGGGAAGGAATAGATGGCATTGAGGCTATTCTCATGACTAATTCTCGTGTCAAGACATTCTCTATCAATTGTTTTAGCCACCATTCCAAGTGGTTTTGTTAGACCAGTAATTTCAACCGTTTTTCTTCACATCTGTCACACCTTTGTAATTATTTCTTTGACTTTTGTAAAATTTAGTCATCTAGTTTTTGTTGAATATTTATAAAACTTTATTTAAAAAAATATTTGAGTTTTGTTTGTGGACACGGTTTAGGAAGCTTTTATCCGGTCCTTCTTGCAGTAAAAATCTAATTATCTATAAAATGACCTAACAGAGTGTTACATACTTTATTGTTTATTAATGTGTGTTTATTTTGTTTTGTTGCTATTATAAACAATTAATTTACTTTTATGTTTGTTTTACATTTCTTACGTGATTTTACTGCAATAATCAAACATAAATGTTTCCTTCCACATTGTAGTTTTATTGTACGCTCCCAACTAAACTATCATGCGGTCACATCTCCGCCGCCATTTTGTCAAACACAACGTAGAGCTTTTTTACACTGGACGACGATTACCTCTGGCCACTTTTATTTGAATTTAGCGCGCAAATTTGAGTTTATGGCAGTAAAAGTATGGTCTAGTTTGGGTCATTAAATGTTTGCTGTGTTCTACAAAAATATGTACATTTTATTAATTCTTTTTGCAGAGATTTAGCTATTTGACCATTTAAAAAAAAATGTTTTTCGCATAGAAATTTAAAATGTCAAAATTTTAAAATTTAAGACCGGAATTAAAATTGAATAAAAGTTTTTACATATTACTTAAAACCATATTTTTTATTAAGAATTATAAATTAGGAAAATCAAATAAATTACAATCTAATAAAACAAAATTTAATTAGACGCCAAATTCCAAGAACGTGTTTAAAAAACAGTGAAATAATAATTTTTTTCTTGTGATATGTGTTGCACTGTGTATTTCCCACGAACATCAATTTTGACTGATTTGTAACTGTTTTCTTTGAAATAATGTCTCTTGATATTCCACTTATATTTTGCATTGAAAATTCACAGCAGTCGCAGTAAAATAAATCCTTATTCTGTATTAAGATGTGTTGTGTTAATTTTTGTGTTAAAGTGTTAATGGTGCTTTTGTTTTACTTTTGTCGGTAGATACTCTATATCCTCTGGTGCTATTATGCACGTTAAAAATGTGTCCTTTCATATAATCTTTTCTGATTGAATTGTATTTACAGAAATCGCAGTAAAATAAATTCATTTTCTCTCTTGAAGTGTGTTTTCTTCTTATATGACGTACTAAATATTGTTTTTGTTTGCTTTTGTAAGTACAGTGCTCACAGTGATACCACTGTATGTCCTCCGGTGCTGTATGACATTGAATGTGAATTTTGAGACTCTCTTTGGTCTTAGCTTTGAATTCACAATAATTGCAATTATGTAAGAAAACTGAATTATGAATTTGTTCATGTAGTTTTAAATCACTTTTTTCTTTTCCTTTATAATCACATTTATCACATTTGTGCCATTTGATGTTTTCTTGTGCTGTGTGTTTTCTGAGAAAATGTCTATTAAAATGGTGTTTATGTACAGATGTGTATTCACACAAATCGCAGTTAAATAAATCCTGCTCTTTTGTGTGTTTTACTTTTATGTGTCTAGTTAAATTTGTTTTTGTTTTGCCCTTGTAGGTACAATGTTCACACTGGTACCATTGTATATCCTCCGGGGCTAAATGATGTTGAATTATGTGTCTTTTTAAAATTGCTTTATATATAGTTTTATATTCGCATTGGTCACATTCAAATTGTGGCACATTTTCTCGTGCTGTGTGCTTTGCTAAAATGTGTTTTTTAAGGACACCCTTATTCTTTGATTTAAATTCACAATCATTACAATAAATCCATAAAATTTCTTGCTCTGATATATGAAGATACTTTGTATGTTGTAACAAATTTATTTTCGTTTTTCCTTTGTAATCACACTTATTACATTTGTGCCATTTAATGTTTTCTGGTGCTGTATGTTTTCTTATTATATGAATTTTCAATTGGTAATTATTAGTTGCTTTATATCGACAATGAGAGCACTGATATTTACCAATAGATTGTCTCTTTTTCTTAACAATTCCTTGACAAATCAAACCATGTTTTAATAAAATTAATAATGAAAATGTTGAAAAATTACAATTTTCGCATAAATAACATGCTGCACGAACAGTTGTAAATGGATATTTCTTCTTTTTTGCATGGAATATGTCCAAATGATCCCGAAAAGAAATTCCAAAAGTTGTTTTAAATTCGCACAGTTTGCAATAATATATCTCTAAATTATTCTTTTCAGAAATGCAAAATGTATCTTTATCCATTTCAGTAATTAGTTTTATAAATACAAAAGAAATTGATTACTTAACCTAAAAAAAATGTCAAATTTTAAAATTCATCTAATTAATAATCATATAACAAAACATACCTTTCATAACGATAAATTACAATTAAATTTTCGTATTTTAAACAATAAGATTTTACAGAGAATAAAAACAAACTTAATTATCAACAACACGTGGTTTAGAAATGACGTATGGCGTCAACTAAACACAAAAGTCGGTCAAATGTAACTTATAAGACAACAAGTCATGTCACCAGCACATCTAATCAGAGAAACGAAGTAGGGAGAACACTGATACACTAACTTTGAGAACTTGGTCAAAACTTAGAGTGCGGTCCGTAAGTCTAACCAGAGTGAACCGTGGTTGCGGTTAGGTGGTCCGTAAATACCGGTAACACCGGTTTTGACTAAACTCAAAAACCGGTTTTGACTAAACACAAAAATCGGTCAAATGTATCTAACTAGAGAAACGAAGTAGGGAGAACACTGATACATCCAAATTGAGAACTTGAGTTCATAATATTTTAACATTACTTAAATTATACAGTGTATTTTAGTTTCTGCATATTTTTTTTTAAATTTACTGTGAAAATTTCATGTCTTAAATATAAAACAATAATGTAAATTTATATACCTAATTGTAAACTAGAGACAGAGAAGTGGGGAGAACGCTGATAATCGTTCATAATTGTGAAACAAATTTTATTAAAAACTGTTATAAAATTATTTTTCTATTATTTAAATTAGGATAAAATAAACAGTATTAAGATATAGGTAACATTATTTGTTTACATTAATCGAAAATTTAAAAAAACTAGCTCTTGCGTCGCTCGTTTTTTCAACCTCGTAATGTAACAAGTGTCATAACGTTACTTATCCCGTAATTATCTTAAAACAAGAGTTTTTATTAAAAATTCTAGTACAATTACAGAAATATTCAAAAAATAAATGTTAGTTAACCAATGACCGGAACAGCTAGACTTGAGCGATTATCACATGCGATAGAACTGTGTTGCTGAGTTATTTGTATAAATAAATTATCTTTTGTGATTCCAACTTGCTAGTATAGTACCCACATTGATTTATCTCTAATTTCAATAGTTTTTTATGTGAATTTTTAAATGTTGTCTTAATGCCGCTTTTATTTTGCTTTTGTAACTACATTGCTCACATTGAAACCACTGTATATCTTCCGGTGCTGTATGATGTCGAATAATATGCTCTTGTAATTTTACTTTAAATTTAGTTCCATACTTGCATATTTTACAGGTATATTTAGACACATTTTCTTGTGTTGTATGCTTTGCGAGAATATGTGAATTAAGATGTGCCTTATTTTTCGATTTGAATTCACAATGATTACAATCAAAAAACAAAACTTCTCTTTCTAACATGTGTTGTATTTTTAGATGACGTGATAAATAATCTTTTCTTTTACTTTTGAAAGGACAGTGCTGACATTGATGCCATTCGATCTTCTCTAGTGTTGTATGCTTTAAATAGTGTCTTTTTAAATTTGAATTTTGTGAAGTTTTATATTCACACTTGTTACATTCATATTTTAGTAACTGTTTTTGTGTTGTATTGACATTACTTGTAATCTCAGATTTCAATTCACTGTCATTAGTACAAAATAACTTATTATCTTTTGACATGTGTTGTGCTTTAATATGTTGTGTTAATAATGATTTTATTTTACTTTTATATGTACACTGCTCACACTGGTACAACTGAAGTTCTTCCAAAGCTGTATGTTTTAAAGTAATGTGTCTTTTTAAATTTGATTTACTGAAAGTTTTGTAGTTGCATGTGTTACATTCATATTTTGAAATATTTTCTTGTGTTGTATGCTTCACTAGCATGTGCATTTTAACATGTTGCTTTCTGGTTGATTTATAATCACAGCAATTACAGTTAAAAAAAATCTCATTCTTTTTTGAGGTGTGTTGTGCTTTTATGTGTCGTCTTAATAATGTTCTTGTTACATTTTTATAAGTACAATATCCACATTGGTACCACTGTATGTCCTCAGGGGCTGTATGATATCGAATAATGTGTATTTTTAAATCTCCTTTATGTATACTATTATAATTGCATGAGTTACACACATATTTCGGCACATTTTCTTGTGTTTTAGGCTTTGAAGAATTGTGCATTTTGCAAACTTTATGTTCTAAGTTATGACAGTTTTTTATATGTCATACTAAAGCTTTTTTTACTTTTCCTTTGTAGTCACATTGATCACATTTATACCAATTGATTTTTTCTGGTGCTGTATGTTTTCTTATTATATGCTCTTTTAATACATGATAATAGGTTGTTTTGTATACACAACAGGGGCATTGTTTTTTAACAATACCTTGTTTCTTAGTATTTTCTTGACAATTCAAATTATGTTTAAACAAAAGTAATAATGAAAACGTTAAAAAATTGCATTTTTCGCATATATAACAAGCTGGACTTTTCTCGTTTTTTGCATGTAATATTTGACAATAATTGCACTGGTAGATCTCTAAACTGCTCTCACAATTAAAAATTTCTTCTTTATCCATTTCAGTCAATAATTTTATAGATTAGATATAAAATAAGTTGGGAGTACATAACCTAAAAATTTGTCAAATTTTAAAAACTCAACAAACCAATAATTAAATAAAACGACCATACCTTCTATTATACAATACTAATTAAATTTTAGTATTTTATTTATAATACTTGATAAACTAAACAACACAATAATTATCCAAAACGGTTTTAATTTGAAAATGGCGTCTTGATGATAAAAAAACAAAACACAAAAGTCGGTCAAATGCACAGTAAATCAGTGTTGCCAACTGTTGTTCTTTTAACAATCTCAAAAATTCTCAAATTTAACGTAGAAAATCTCGTAAAAAGCAATGTTTTGAAATTATTACTGTTAATTGTTACTCAAAATTAAGATATACTAAAGCAGCTACTTAATAGACAATGCATAAGAGAAACTGTTATCGGTATTATGCAACCCGTTATACAATTTGAATTAAAATTAAAATTTGATTTGATTGGCTAAAAGCATTTTGATATTAACTCTATTCACCGCGACAGTGATACTTTCCACTGTGAAAATAGGCGGAGTATAAAAAGTGACGTCATAAGCGGCAATCGGTTATATGCAACCAGTTATACAGACAGTTAAATGTTTTTTGATTAAGTTACGTCTGAAACTAAATTTTAATATGCTGTTTTCATGAAAATTGTCATTTTTCTCTCATCTATCTATTGTAATTACTTTTAATTACTTAATCTGTTTCAACCCAAAAGAAAAAAAATGTTATTTTTTATTGAAAGAATATAATATCAAATTTTACTTAATCTAGTAAAGAAGTAACATTTTAAATATTTGACATGTTTGTTTACATACATATTACATAATTCTTTTTTTTGTAATACATATTTGAATAAATAATAAATTTAGACCACTTTATATAAAAATAGACTGTCACAATAAAACGCATTTAATATAAAAATCGCTATCAGCAGGAGACATTTTATTTCTAGCTTTTTTTATTAAAGCCAGAAGTCACAGACAAAATTTTAAAAAAAATGAAGTCATAAGTAACAAAAAAATGGGAGTTATAAGTAACGATTTATAGAAATGGCAACTGCAAGAAGCTCTTTACAATAATTTTATTTGCGCTTATTTTAAGTGGGAAGGCCAACCATCGTATTATCTACTGACTGTGTATTGCCACGCCTTCCCCGCTGGCATTTATAGCATGGCGGACCGAATGTCGCGCGTTGAATCGTACTTTTAATTAATTTCCAAGATTTTCACGAACTTTCTGCTACTTTTTAAATAACAATTAGGTCCAGAAGTGTGTCGTCATTTAATTTTTTTAGTGTATTTATTTATCGCTCCAATTTACATGTGCAATAGTCAACTTTTTCAAGGTACTTTTATCGAATGACAGTGAGCGGAATTCTCTTCTCTATATTAATCGTGATATTAACGCTAATAACATTCTTTAAAATTGTTAAACAACCTCATTAAATTTCACCTATTCTTTACTCTTAATTAAGAATTTAGATACTGCAATTAACGATCATATTAATAAAAAAGCCTGATTTCAAAGAAATAATCTGCCTAGAGAGGTCGATTAACAAATTGATGTGCAAACAAGGATTAGAATAGACCATTTACTAAAATAATCTTTAAAATATTAATTTAGGCTAATCAATTACGCTACTTAACTCATAGACATGTAAATAACATTTTAGTTTAGGGTCCAGTGTTTCAAAATTTGGCGCTGTTTTAACGTCAGGGCTTCTACAGCCCACATAGGTGTAAATTTAAAAACGTCATTTAAAAAAATTAAATCGCAACGAACCAAAAATTAAATTTGATATTAGGAATTTTTCATTTATTATATAGACATTTGTTGCTCATTAAAAAAAATAAAACACAAAAATGTTTGTTTAACAAAACATTGTAATAGACGTAATAAAGTAAAATACATAATTGCAGAGAATAGAAAAGTGACAAAAACTGCAATTTGCAGACACGATTTTCAACTGTTTTGACAAAATACAACTATTTTCTTTACACTTTTAGAAAAGAAAAAAATCCGATTGATTAACTCACATTGTGATGTCGAAGATTATGAATTCGTAAACAACTTCTATGTATAGTTTTGTACTTGCATATGTCACATTCATATTTTCGCGCATTTGGCATGTGTACTTTTACATGACTAATAAATAATCTTTTTACTTTAGTTTTGTAGATACAGTGCTCACATTGATACATTTTAATCTTCTCTAGAGCTGTATGATGTAAATAGTGTCTTTTTAAATTTCCTTTATGTAAAGTTTTGTATTTGCATGTATTACATTCATATTTTCGTAGATTTTCTAAAGTTGTATGTTGTCCAAGTATATGTCTATCGACACTTTTCTTCCACTTCGACTTAAACTCACATACATCGCAGTGAAATAATTTATTTTTTTCGTTTAATACGTGTTGGGTTTTTACATGATGCGTTAATTCTCCTTTTAATTTACTTTTGTAGTTACATTGCTTACATTGAAACCATTGTACTTCTTCTGGAGTTGTATGAAATCGTATAATATGCGCTTTTAAAGATCTTTTATGTGTCGTTTTGAATTTACATGTGTCACATTCAAATTTTGGAGCATTTGGTATGTGGACTTTCATATGACGTGTTAAATCACTTTTATATCTACATTTGTAAGTACAATGTTCACATTGGTGCCATTTTATCTCGTCTGAAATCGAATGACATTTAATAATGTGGATGTTTAAATTCTCTTTATGTTTCGTTATGTAATTACATGTGTTACATTCATATTTTGGAGGATTTTCTATATGCACTTTTAGATGTTTAGTTAAATATCTCTTAACTTTAGATTTGTAAGTACAGTGTTTACATTGAAACCATTGTATTTCTTCTGAAGCTGTATGAAGTAGGAAAATATGCCGTTTTAAAGATCCTTTATATTGAGTCTTAAATTTGCATGTGTTACATTCAAATTTTGGTACATTTTCTCTTTTCAAAAAAGACGGTTTCTTTTTCTTGGCATATTCTTGACAAAGCAATTTATGTTTGTAGAAAATTAATAAAGAAAATGTTGAAAAATTGCAATTCTCACAGAAATAATATGCAACACAAACAGATGAAAATGAATTTTTCTTAGTTTTTCCGTGAAATATTTGAAAATGATCACAAAAAGAAATTTCAGTATTTGTTTTAAATTCGCAATATTTGCAATGATACAGCTCTAAACTACTTTCTTCACAAATAAAAAATGTATTTTTATCCATTTTAGTCCACGTTTTATAGCTTTAAAAAAAAATGTTAGAATTCTTAACCTAAAAATTAGTAAAAATTTTAAATTCAAAATATTAATAATTTAATATAAAGATCTTACCTTCCATAATTCTAAATAAAGTGTCTTTAGTCTGTTGTAGAAAGTTATAAATTAACTTTAAGTATTATTTTATTACAATTTTTTTAACACGAAGATAATCAAAACATAGAAAATGCAAATGGCGGCTAAATGACGTAACAAAAGTCGGTGAAGTAAGACTCAGTAATATTTAGATAGGTTATCAAAGCATGACGTCACATTAAGACCCGCTCTGGCAACAATATAAATAGGCTCATATCTTTATAAAATTAAAACATAAACAAACGAAATATTTGTTGTTACTTATTGTTAACATTGTGATCGTGAGAAACTAAAAAACGCATGAGAGCGTGGAGTAGCGTTCACCGTTTAAAGAGCAAAAATCTCTAATCCGTCATTTTGAATGAACAGCGTGCTATTTTTCTTAACTCATTAGAATTAATCATAAATTTTTACTTAATAAAACATCTTTTATTAAAAAATAAAATTAGTTACTTAAATCTAGAAAATAAAATACATAAATCCAGAAAACTAAATAGAGAAGCGTCAAAAACTTCAATTTGCAGATACAACTTTTAACGGTTTTGCTATCACGTGCGCCAAATTCAAACAAAATACAAATTAACATTCATAAAATATTAATCAAACTCACTTTTGTGCTAAACACAAAAAAGATTTAGTAAAAGCCTGTCAAACATCCGGATATGACGTTCTTGTACCTATTTATAACAATGTGGATTTAATTTAAATACAGAATTTTTTAACCAAGCTCACGTTGGTGTGTTTGAGCTTGGATGTATTCTAATTACATGACGACGTAAAGCCTTTTTGTGTATAGTTTTAAATTTGCACTTGTCGCATTCAAATTTTGGAGCATCTTGCATGTGTCTTTTTGCATGATATATTAAAGATTTTTTTGATTTAGTTTTGTAGTCACAGTGTTCACATTGGTACCACTGTATTTCTGCAGGACCTGAATGAACTCGAACCATATGCCTTTCTACATTTATTTTAAGTATAGCTTTAAAATTGCATATTTTACACTCATATTTTGGTAATTTATGCTTTGCAAGAATATGTGTATCAAGTCTTCCTTTACTCTTAGCTTTGTATTCACAGAAATCGCAGTAAAACAACTCACTTTTTCTCTTTCGCATGTGTTCTGCTTTTAAGTGAAATGTTAATTGATCTTTTATTTTGCTTTTGTAGGTACAGTACTCGCATTTGTGCCATTCTATTTCTTCCGGTGATGTATGAAGTAGAATAATATGTCTTTTTAAAGATCCTCTATATTGAGTCTTAAATTTGCAGGTGTTACATTCAAATTTTGACACATTTTTTTCTACTGTGGGCTTTTTAGACTTATGTAAGAGAGACGGTTTCTTTTTCTTGGCATTTTCTTGACAAATTAAAATATGTTTGGATAAAATTAATAACGAAAATGTTGAAAAATTACAGTTTTCGCATAAATAACATGATGCACTACTAGGTGGAAATGGCTTTTTCCTGTTTTTTGCATGGAATATTAGAAAATGATCACAAAAAGAAATTCCAAAATTTGTTTTGAATTCGCAATATTTGCAATGATACACCTCTAAACTACTTTCTTCACAAGTAAAAAATGTATTTTTATCCATTTTAGTCCACGTTTAATAGGTTTTAAAAAAATGTTAGATTTTTTAACCTAAAAATTGTTAAAATTCAGAATATTGATAATTGAATATAAAAATCTTACCTTCTACAATTATAAATAAAGTGTGTTTAGTCTATTGTGTAATGTTATACATTAACTTTGAGTATTATTTTATTACATTTTTTTAAAACGAAGATAATCACAACACAGAAATAGCAAATGGTGGCTGAATGACAAACAGAAAAGTCGGTCAAATGAGACTATGCAATATTTATATATGGGTCATGCAAACGTGACGTCACGTTGACACCTGACAACAGTATGATATTCATTTCTTTAAAAAATTAAACATAAAAAAAATATTTGTTAACTATTGTAGTCATAACAAAACAAAAAAACGCATTAGAACGTAGCGTACCACTCCGTCCTAGTATTGTTAACCATTTAAAGAGCAAAAATATCTAATACGTCATTTTGAAATAACAGAGTGTTTTCATAACTCATTAGGATTAACCATAAACTTTTACTTAAAAAACACCTTTTATTAATTACAATTAATTCCTTAAACACAAAAAATAAAAAAACACATACAGAGAACAATAGAGAAGCGTCAATAACTGCAATTTGCAGACACACTTTTAACGGTTTTGCAATGACATAGCGTCAAATTCAAACGAAATACAAATTCACATTCACACAATATTTAGCTATTATTCTAGAAGTTGATTCCAAAATATTAATCAAACTCACTTTTGTGTTAAAAACAAAACAAATATAATTTTAAATTGAGAAATTTACGAAAAGCTTGTCAAACATTCGGATATGACGTTTGTCTATTGTTTACTTGTACCTATTTGTAACAAATTAGATTTAATAATAGTCACAATACGAAAACGAAACACTTTTTTCTATTAAAATGTGTTAAACTGTTTTGTTTTTGTAGATATAAAACTCACGTTGGTGTGTCTGGAACTGAATGAAGTCGACTTACATGACGATGTAATGCCTTTTTATGTATAGTTTTAAACTTGCACTTGTCACATTCAAATTTTGGCGCATCTTGCAGATGTATTTTTCCATGATACGTTAAATACCTTTTTACTTTAGTTTTGTAATCACAGTTCTCACATTGATACCACTGTATTTCCGCAGGAGCTGAATGAACTCGAACAATATGCCTTTCTAGATTTATTTTAAGTATTGCTTTAAAATTGCATATGTCACATTCATATTTTGGTAATTCGTGTTTTGCCCGAATATGTGTATCAAGTTTTTCTTTTCTCTTAGACTTGTATTCACACAGATCGCAGTGAAACAACTCAATCTTTTTCTTTGGTACGTGTTGTACTTTTAAATGATGTGTTAATTGATCTTTTGTTTTGCTTTTGTAGGTACAGTATTCACATTTGTGCCACTGTATTTCTTCCGGTGCTGTATGAAGTAGAATAATATGTCTTTTTAAAGATTCTTTGTATTTAGTTTTATACTTGCATGCGTTACATTTATAATTTGTCACATCTTCTAATGCGGTGTGTTTTGCAAGAATGTGTCTTTTAACAGTAGCCTTTCTAATTGATTTGTAATCACAATAATTGCAATCAAAGAATTCCTTATTTTCTTCTTTTGATGTATGATGTGCTTTTATATGAAGTATTAATGGTGTTTTTAATTTGCTTCTGTAAGTACAGTATTCACATTTATACCATTCAATCTTTTCTGGAGCTGTATGACGTACAATAATGTGGTTTTTTAATTGTGATTTATATATAGTTACGTAATTGCATGTGTTACACTTATATTTTGGTATTTTTTCTTTGTCTGTGTGTTTCAGTAGAATATGTGTTTGAAGAGTCCATTTTAGTTTTGATTTGTATTCACAGCGATTGCAGAAAAATAATCTCTTTATCTCTTCTTTTATGTGTTTTACTTTTATATGACGTTTTAATTGTTCTTTTATTTTGCTTCTGTAAGTACAGTGTGTACAGTGATGCCACTGTATTGCTTCCAATGCTGTATGCTTGACAATAATGTGTTTTTTTAAATTTCCTTTTTGTAGAGTTTTGTAGTTGCATGAGTTACATTCAAATTCTTGTATATTTTTTCGTTGCTTTTGAAGCAAATGTAAGAAAGACTGTTTCTTTTTCTTGGCATTTTCTTGACAAAGCAATTTATGTTTGTATAAAATTAATAGAGAAAATGTTGAAAAATTGCAGTTTTCGCAGAAATAACATGCAGCACAAACAGATTGAAATAACGTTTTTTTAGTTTTTCCGTGAAATATTTGAAAATGATCACAAAAAGAAATTTCAGTATTTGTTTTAAATTCGCAGTATTTGCAATGATACAACTCTAAATTACTTTCTTCACAAGTAAAAAATGTATTTTTATCCATTTTAGTCCACGTTTTATAGGTTTCAAAAAAATGTTAGATTTCTTAACCTAAAAATTAATAGAATTTTAAAATTCAGAATATTAATAATTAAATTTAAAGATCATACCTTTATAATTCTAAATCAAGTGTACTTATCTATTTTGTGAAGTTAGAAATTAACTTTAAGTTTAATTTTATTGCAACTTTTTAATAGGAATATGAAAATTGCAAATGGTGGATGAATGACAGACACAGAAGTCGGTCAAATGAGACTCCGCAATATTTATAAATAGGTCATGTAATTGTGACGTCACATTGGTACCCGCTGTCAACAGTGTATTTCGTCATAATATGGCTTCCGTTTTGATATTTTAAATTTTTTCTATATAAAAAGCTTAAATTATTTTTCTCGCAAAAGTGTGTTAATAATTGCTCATTTCTAAAATACAAACATAATCTTAATAATTAATAAATTACGTATTTGTTATATTGACATTGACGTTCTACAGATATGCGTAGTTTAGGGTGTCAATGTGTTGAAAAGTGCGCATTTTTAAATTACAGAAGACAACGGGGTTGCAAACCCAAAAATATCCAAAATAATAAGCATCATTATAATTCACGTGATACATAAGTAATTTTATTTTCTACTATAACTTACAGATTTATACATATTTAAAATGTTATTAAAATTTGTTTTCTTTAAATAACACAATTTACACAAAAAATTCTACAATAGTACTGATACGGAAAACAATGTTAGTAATACTTACTATTCGCAACAAAATAAACCGAAATTTTGACATTTCTTCAGTAATTATAACGTTTTTAATAATAATAATAATTATAATAAATTATTGGAAGGAGTAAAAAATCAGGAATTTCTTGTTGTTATTACATAAAAAGGCATTTAAAGCTTATTTATTTAAAAAAATAAACACAAAAACGCGAAATATTTGTTTGACAAAGCATTGTGATCCTATTATTGTTAACCGTTCCAAAAGTAAACATTTCTAATCCGTCATTTTGAACTAACAGCGTACTATTTTGCCTAATTTATTGCGATTAACCATAAACTTTTTCTTAATAAAATACCTTTTATTAAAAATTACAATGAATTAGTTACTTAAATATAGAAAAAAATATATATAAATGCAGAGAATAGAAAAGCGTTAGAAACTGCAATTTGCAGACGCAAATTTTAACGGTTTTGCCATCAAATATACAAACGAAATACATAATCACATTCATAAAATATTTAACTGTTATTTTAAATGTTAATTATTATGCAAAATAGTAATTTGTGCTCACATTTTTTGCTTCAATCAATAAAAAAACGTAATTTTAAATTAAGAATGTCGTTTTTCTATTATTTCCTTGTTTCTTCTTAGAACAGTTTAAATTTAATTTTTATATACAACAATCACAGTAAAAAAACAAGTATTTTTCTTCTGCTATAGTTCGTTAAACTGTTAAGTCTCTTATTTTGCTTTTGTACATACATAATTTGAGATTATATTAGTAGAATCTTGTGAATTCGTAATGGTTTTTTATGTATTGTTTTAAATTTACATATGTCACATACAAATTTTTACATGACTGTTTCTGAAATTTATAAAAATTCTTCAAACGCGGAGACAAGATCTAGAAACATGTAAATTGCAAATGGCGGCAAGAGAACACAGGCACGCCACACAGTCGGTCAAATGCTACTCCCACTCTTCTATGGAAATTTTTTTGTTTCGATTATTTAATAAGCCCCCGTGGAGGCTTCCAAAAATTGCCTTAGCGCACGGTATTTCACGTACACATGGCGGGGTATTGGTTAAAGTTTTCAACTAGCAATAATCGCACCTCGGATTTACCTCATCGGTTACGATACTGCCACTGCGCAAAGCTAAATTTCACTTCACCCGTTTGAAGCTTATATACCCAACAGAGTGGCTAACAGGCGTTACGTGTAATAGCGGACGACATCTATCGTTCGTTTTTGGAAAATTTAACTACAAATTAAATTTCTGATAGAAAATAAAGCTCTTATTAGCTTCACAACGAACTAATTAAGTAATTATTATAAATTAATTACATTATTAAATATATAATAATAATAATATTAATTTATAGATTATTAATTAAATAATTTATATCCTTAAGAAGAAAGCAAGATTTGTAGACCTTTTTTTGCCGTTTTGAAAACATACCACAATAAAACATAATAAAAAAAAATATTTACAATTGTTATAAACTGATGATTTCCTTTTTTTATATAAAAAGGCGATTTTTGATTGCAATCTTTCCATTTTTAAGAATTGTCACCTATGACTCCCCTTTTTTTTACAAAATATTACGAATTATTATATAAGGAGAAAGACTGACTGGCAATTATTCAGTCAGATAGTGAGAACGAGACAAGTCAGTGAAGTGCAAACAACAACAGTGTTTAACCTAGGTATAATACCTAGGTAAATAGTAAAAAAAATGTTAAATATGCTTAAGTTATCACAGTTTAACTATTTAACTAAATTAAAAATAGTTAAATTACATTTTTAACTATCTGTTAAAACTTCTACTATCTAACTTACTATCTACTTAACAACACTGCTCTTAGCAATACGTAAAAATGATATTTTAAAAAATGATTCTGAAGCAATACTACCAAATAAACGACAAAACTCTGTGTGATAAATTTATTTGACTTAAGACAAGTTTATATTAAGAATTTTAATGAATTACATAAATGTATATTTCAAAAATTAAGCTAATAGAGATATGATTATGTAAACTAAAACGGAAAAACTAAACCAAATCTGTTTAACAATGAAACTACAGTAGCAACTAACATCAGTTTAAAAAACTGCAATCAAAATAAAAATCAGAATTAGATTTATTAAGACATATTTTTTCATGGCGTGTTAATTGTTCTTGTGTTTGGCTTTTAAAACAACAACAATGGTTACAATTATACCATTGTACAAGCCTCTGTACATTGTACTTCCTGTGTTGTATGCTCTCCAAGAATGTGTCTATTCAAATTGAAAATCTTTTCTTCTTTAGCCAAATGGTTTACTTTTGTATGCTTTGTTAAATTGTTTTTTTTTTCTTTTGTTTTTGTAAGTACAGTATTCACACTGGTACCACTGTATGTCCTTTAGTGCTGTATGTTTTGCAATAATGTGTTGTTTTAAAGAATCTTTACGTGATGTTTTGTAATTGCATGTGTTACATTCATATTTCAGTACATTTTTTATTGATCTGTGTTTTACAAGAATGTGATATTCGACATTTACCTTTAAATTTGATTTGTATTCACAGTTAGAACATTTATATAATCTGATTTTTAATCTGACTGGTTTTGTAGGTTGGTTCTGTAGATAACGTTGAGTTTGAGAAGGTTTCGTATGTTTAGTAACAAATTTCTGCTTCTTCGTATTCTTTTGACAATTCACATTATGTTTTAACAAAATTAATAATGAAAATGTTGAAAAATTGCAGTTTTTGCATGAGTAACAGTCTGCAAACAATCCGAATGTATTTTTCTTGTTTTTTGCGTGGAATTTTTGAAAATGATAATAGAAGATTTACCGAATATTTGTTTTAAAATTACAGCATTTACAATGATATAACTCTAAGTTTCTCTTGCAAGTAAAAAACGCATCATTATCCATTTTAGTCAAATCTCTAAGTTTTGAAAAAATTTTGAAGTTCTCAACCTAAAAATTTTTTCTAAACTTTAAATTTATTAATTAACTCATAATTTTATAAAAATATGCCTCTTACAATTCTCACTTTAAAGAATATTATGGAAATTAATAAAGAATTCAGTTAATTAACAACAACACGCCTGGATGACACAAGAAAATAAAAAAAATATGAGAAACTAGAAAATTTTCAAAAAATTACATTTGAACAACTTTCGGTTTTGATTTCATACTTGTGTCTCATCTGACCGACTTTTATATAACCTCAAAATTTCATATGACATAACGCTAAAAGTATTATATACGTTGTCAAAAAACGTAAATTTTAATAAAAATACTTGAGTTAGCTAATAAATTTATTGCGAATAAACTCAGTGATTTACAGATACTTCATTTAGTATTGTAAAAGGTATGATCTCTATGTTAAATTATCAAATAAGTGAATTTTAAAATTCGACCAATTTTTAGGTTAAGAATTCCAAAATTTTTGTAAAACTTGTGTAAAATTTGATGAAAATGGATAAAGATGTATTTTTTACTTGTGAGAGAAGTAGCTTAGAGTTATATTATTGCAAATTCTGTGACTTCAAGACAAATATTCGTTGTTTCTTGAGTGATCATTTTGAGAAAAATCACGTAAAAAACAAGAAAAATGCTTTCATAATTCGTACAGAATGTTATTTATGTGAAAACTGTAATTTTTCAACATTTTCACTATTAATTTGGTTCAAACATCGCTTGATTTGTCAAGAATTTGTGAAGAGAAAGAAACAATTCAAGTGTCCCTATTGTGAACATAAAGCAAGCTCCAGACATTCACTGAAAATACATTTAATAAGAAAACACACAGCACCAGAAAATATCAAATGGTATAAATGTGACCAGTCTAACTACAAAGGAAAAGAAAAAAGAGATTTAATACCACATATAAATGCTCGTCATAAATCAAAACACGAAGTTTTACTACGTTATTGTAATCACTGTGATTTTAAATCAAAAACAAGAAGTAATGTCAAAAAACACATTCTACGAAAGCATACAATACGTGAAAATGCAACAAAAAAATATGAATGTAACAAATGCAACTACAAAACTGTACAAAAAATATGTTTAAAAAGACACATTATTATAAAGCATACAGCACCAGAAGAAATAGAGTGGCATCAATGTAATCACTGTACCTACAAAAGCAAAATAAATAGACAATTAAAACGTCACATAAAAATAAATCATATGTTAAAACAAGAGAATAGGAAGTTATTTTATTGCAATCGTTGTGAATACAAATCAGTTCTAAAGGGTTCTGTTCAAAGACACATTTTTGGGAAGCATACAGCACTAGAAAATGTGCCAAACTATGAATGTAACACATGAAAACTAAATACAAACAATCTTTAGAAAGGCATATTATTGTACTTCATACAGCTCCTGAGGAAATACAGTGGCATCAATGTGAGCACTGTACCTACAAAAGTAAAATAAAAGAACAATTAAAACTTCATATAAGAGAAAAACACATGTTAAAAAATGAGAAAAAGAAATTATTTTATTGCGATCGCTGTAAATACAAATCGAGTAGAAAACATGATCTTCAAAGACACATTGTTACGTAGCACATAGCACTAGAAAATGTACCCTACTATGAATGCAATACATGCAATTATAAGACTAAATGTAAAGGAGCTTTAAAAAAGCATATTATTCGACTTCATACAGCTCCAGAGGCGATAGAATGGCATCAATGTCAGCACTGTGTATACAAAAGTAAAATCAAAGCAGATTTAACAAGTCATGAGAAAGTACATTACAAGGGAAAGAATAATAACAAAATCTAAGGGTTAATATACATATTCTTGCAAAGCACACATCGCGAGGAAATGTGCCAAAATATAAAGTTTCAATCAAGCAAGAGTAATTGTCAAATTATTGTTCATTTCACTCATTGTTTTGTAATTTTATCCGTTTGTATTATTATTTTTTAAATAAAGTTTAAATATAAAGTTGTTCCAAATACGTTACTAAAATTCAGTGTCAAATTAAATTTGTAGTTGCTTTAAGTAAAATGTGCAAATTTTGTGCAAAAAATAGCAGATTTTTCAATGTCCAAATATCTTATATAACGTCCTAATAATAATAAAAATAAAATAAATAAAAAATGAGCAGAGTTATATCACAATCACAGCACTTCAAGTTTAGTTGAATCATAAAATTTATAGAAGAATAATTTGAAATACGGGCCATTATAATAGTAATAATAACACTATTGCCGGTACTTTAATAAAGAATTTGGCAAAAAAAATTGGTTAGTTGTTTTGTTTTCCTTTAGTTAAAGTGTGACTATAGACTAAAAACAACCGTTAATTTGTTAAAATAATAATACTATTACGGTGAATCATTGACAGAGAAGTTTCTGGAAGATTCGGAGCACTTCAGATGATTCATCAATGATGAAAATAATAAAAAATATATTTAAAATATTAAGCCGACAAATAATTTTTTATTTGAAAACAGGGCTTTAGTATTACACACCCAGATTTGTTGTTTATTTATCAAAAAAATTCTGTTTCTGGTATTGTAAATTAGACACTTTGTCTTATGACTAAGGCTGTGCAAAAACGTGGAGTTTTTGCCGCTCTATAATATACTAAACATGAGCTAAATGCCTGTCAATGACGTAGAAATTTTACGGGAAGCGCAAGCGTGTGGGTTGTTTAATCTTAACGGGATATTACCTGTATGTAGTACTCACAAAGCGTCCGAACCTAGTTGGTAAAATGTTAAAAATCACATCGGTAAAAATATTATATATAATATCCCGTTTACATTAAACAACCCACACCCTTGCGTTTCCCGTAAAATTTCTACGCCATTGACAGGCATTTAGCTCATGTTTAGTATATTATAGAGCGGCAAAAACTCCACGTTTCTGCACAGCCCTATTCATCATTTTATAGAAACGGATGAAACGTCGTTGTTCGTGATAGTTCTAGAATCTAGAAGGTATGCTAATTATTATATAAAGAGAGATGCTGACCGGGGATTATTCAGTCAGATAGTGAGAACGAGACAAATAAGTAAAGTGCAAACAGCAACCAAAATAAGAAATTTTATACTCTTTTAAAGTCGATTGACATACTGTATTTGTGAAATCATGATTTATATTAAAGTTTCCAAACATTTATTTGGAAACATATTATTACAGCAAAAATTAAATCCAAATTCCAAGATTACCAAAGGTCTTTAAACAAAATGGCTATCTTAAAAGCACTAAACATTTGTATAAGACAAGTTTAGATATTGAGCATGATTTTAACGAGGACATCCTGTATATTAAACTTTGAAATAATAGACTTCTTCTACGTTTCTAAAGAACTAAAGTAGCGGCGATCCTCCCATTTTGCGTAAATTAAATAAATAATCTATTTCTTTAATATATCTATGGTTAGAAAATATTTTGCATTAAATCAAAAAAATCTCAAAATGAAAAAATAATTTATTACATTTTTAAAAACTAATAAATGACAGAAAAAATAATAGAAAAATCGTTTATAACAAGGAAAAACTGGTATGTATTTAGCTCTTTTAGAATTACAGATTTAATTGGATATGAAGTTTCAGATGTATTTACAACAATTTGGATTTAATTTGTATATTTAACAAATAACTAATATAGTAGATCCAAATTAATAAAATAACAAAATTTTTTCTTCTGCCATTGCCTGTAAAACTGATAAATCTTGTTTATTTGGCTCACATTCGTGCTTTTGGGGATAAATAATATCGAATTTCGTTTTGAACTTATGTGTCACACTCAAAATTTTTAGCATTTGGCATATCTACATGAGTAATTTCGTAATCCCGTAATACATTCATATTTTGGCACATTTTTGCGTAATATGTGCTTTGCAGAAGTTTTGATTTGTCTTAGAAAATCTCCTTTCACATGTGATGTACTTTTACATGATGTGCTAAATTTGTTTTTATTTTGCTTTTGTACGAACAGTGCTCACATTGATGCCACTGTATTTCCTCAAAAGCTGTATGACGTAGAGTAATATGCCTTTTTAAAGATCCTTTATAGTTAGTCTTATAGTTGCATGCGTCACATTTATAGTTTGGCGCATTTTCTAATGATGTATGCTTTCCAAAAATGTGTCTTTGAACATCACCCTTTCTGACTGATTTGTATTCACAGTGATCGCAGTAAAATAACTCATTTTTTTGTTTTAACATGTGTTTTACTTTTATATGACGTTTTAATTGTTCGTTTATTTTGCTTTTGTAAGTACAGTGATTACATTGATGCCACTCTATTTCTTCTGGTGCTGTATGCTTTACAATAATGTGTCTTTTTAAGCATATTTTTTGTACAGTTTTGTAGTTGCATTTGTTACATTCATATTTTTTTGTTGCATTTTCACGTATTGTATGTTTTCGTAGAATGTGTTTTTTGACATTACTTCTTGTTTTTGATTTAAAATCACAGTGATTACAATAATATAGTAAAACTTCGTGTTTTGACTTATGACGAGCATTTATATGTGGTACTAAATCTCTTTTTTGTTTTCCTTTGTAGTCACACTGGTCACATTTATACCATTTGATATTTTCTGGTGCTGTATGTTTTCTTATTATATGATTTTTCCGTAAATATCTGTAGGTTGTTTTATACTGACAATAGGGGCACTTGAATTGTTTCTTTCTCTTCACAAATTCTTGACAAATCATATTATGTTTCAACCAAATTAATAATGAAAAAGTTGAAAAATTACAGTTTTCACATAAGTAACATTCTGTACGAATTGTGAATGAATTTTTCTTGTTTTTTACGTGAATGTTCTCAAAATGATCACTCAAGAAACAACGAATATTTGTCTTAAAGTCACAGAATTTGCAATAATATAACTCTAAGCTACTTCTCTCACAAGTAAAAAATACATCTTTATCCATTTTCATCAAATTTTACACAAGTTTTACAAAAATTTTGGAATTCTTAACCTAAAAATTGGTCGAATTTTAAAATTCAATTATTTGATAATTTAACATAGAGATCATACCTTTTACAACACTAAATGAAGTATCTCTAAATCACTGAGTTTATTGGTAATAAATTTATTAGCTAACTCAAGTATTTTTATTAAAATTTTACGTTTTTTGACAACGTACTTATAATACTGCGTTCTGTCATATGAAATTTTGAGGTTATACAAAAATCGGTCAGATGAGACATAATTATGAAATCAAAACCGAAAGTTGTTCAAATGTAATTTTTTTTGAAAATTTTCTAGTTTCTAATAATTTTTTTATTTCTTGTTGTCATCCAGGCGTGTTTTTTGAGATAACTAAAATCTTTATTAAATTCTGTAATATACTTTGGTCAATTTTAAAAGTTGCAATCGGCAATATCTCTAAAATTGAAAAAGTTATTGAGAATCACTTAAAACCGTTTCGTTGGTTGCTAGGGAAAATCAAAATGACATGCTAAGTGACGCACCCCCACCCATCCTTTAAGCTACACCCACCCCAACTTGAAAATTTTAAATGGCACTACCCTACTTGTGATACATCGTTGGAAAGCTCATGACAAGCGCTTTTCAAAAATGTTAAACAAAAGCCTATATTATGGAAAAGTCGTTTTCCAAATAGTCGACAAGAAAGATTTTAAATTTTCATTTTTGTTATTTGCTATAGTAAATAAACTCTAATTGAAACTAAAATAAAACATTGCCTAATGGGCTGATTTTAAATTGAGATAATACCGGTAGTATCTTCGTTTCTAAGCAAAATTTAAACAATTCGAGGTTGCGATTGGTTGTTGCCATGGAAATGTATTAAAATTTGCGATACTACCGGTATCATTTCAACTTGAAATCAGCCCATAAGTGATTAATTTTGTTTTATATATTTTTATTTATTTTTTATTTTATATATACTTAACAAGATCACTTCCGAATTTGCCCCCTAGTTTAAAAAACTGCGATCAAAATAATATTCATAATTTGGCCTATCTTTTGGTTTATGTGTTTTTAGATGTTTTATTAAATATGGTTTTAATTTAAATTTCCAACTGCACTGGTCACAATGGTACCATTGTATATTCTCTGGCGCTGTATGATGCATAATAATGTGCCTTTTTAAATTTACTTTCTGTACAGCTTTGTAGTTGCATTGGTTACATTCATATTTTCGTACATTTTCCAGTGATGTATGTAATCGTATTACAAAACTCTGATTTCCTAGAAATATTTTTAAATTTGCTGGGTGTTTTCTTGGTATATTATTGTAGAAGTCTTGATATTTTGCACTTTCTTGTTTCTCCCTCTTAACACTCTCTTGACAAGTCAAACTATGTTTGAACAAAATTAATAATGAAAATGTTAAAAAATTACAATTTTCGCATAAATAACATGGTGCGGAAACAGATGTAAATAAATTTTTCTTGTTTTTTGAGTGGAATTTTTTACAATGATCCAAAAAGAAAATCCTAATATTTGTATTAAAGTCGCAATATTTGCAATGATATGACTTTAAAATACTCTTTTCACAACTAAAGTGTGTGTTTTTATCCATGTCCAAACAAATCGTGATTTCTTAACCTAAAAATTGGTTTAATTTTAGTATTTACTTAATCAATAATTGAATGCAAAGTACTTACTCTCTATAATACTAAAAAACATTCGTGTATATTACTATTTTACATAAAAAATTACACAATTTATCAATATGTTGGCGAGAAAGCAGAGACGTGTTGTACTAATGACATTTAAATAACACAAAAAATGAGAAAAATCGGTCAAATGCGACCTCTGAAATTTTGATATACATTAAATCGGTCAAATACAACTTGTAACACGTATTCTAACCATAGATACAATAAGCACATAGATCATTTATCTCACCTGCGCAAAAAGCAAATATAAATAGCTTTTTTAAAAAGCTGTTTATATTTCATAATAAATAAATATAAAAGCTTTAAATAAAAGATTAGAAGAAAAAGAAAATAATGAGGACTTTGCAAACGTATATTTGTACACTCTTTGATACAACAAGCAGCAATTTTACACCAACAAAATTTAAATAAACACTTTTGATACATGATGTAGTTATCATACCGTCTATTTAATAGACGTCTCTTATTATTTAAGAATGATCTTCTATCCTTCTTTATCCACTTAATATATAAAACGAATCATCTATATTTTAGTGCAAGCTATTAGCGTGACGTAATTATTGGTCTATAAATTAAATATTCTAGAAGATAAAAAACATTTTTTATTTTAAAGATCTGGAAAATACGTCAGAATAAAAAAAAAATTGTCTACCAACTGCAATTATTGAAATAAAAAAGAATAGACGAAGCTTTCGAAAAATTTGAAAAACGACGACTGAATGAAAAATAACAAAACAACTACGCTTATTAGAAAAAAGTTCCAAAAAAAATTAAAAAGCGACGATTTAAAGAAGAACATGAATATATAATCGTACAAAACAAAAAAGAAAGAAACTTTAAACAACCTAAAAAACAGAACAAGAAACTATTTGCAAAATTATGTTAATGTTAATATTTTGTAATTTATGATCTAGATTATTAAAATTATATAGATTATTTTTCTCATTCATTGTTCACTTTAGGGAGAGTTCTTAGACTATTTTGGATAAAATACGTTTTTACGAATTTATTTTGTCGTCATTTTATTATAAACTCAATTTTAAACAAATAAGGGATGTATCGGGTGTTTATTTGAAAAACTCATCAAGGTAACTATATTAACAACTCCAATTTTGCTGCATATTTCGTTAAAACAACACAAAATTTGGAAACAATTTCGGTATTTAGGTCGTACTGAAGATATCAAACTTATCATTGCTGCCAACTGTGAATTATAAAAAACAAATTGTTTATTAAAAAAAAGCTCGCAGCTAGCCATGAAAAATGGTATATTATAAAAAAAATCATAGTTTTTGTTGCATACCTAAGCTCTTATAAAAATGTAAACAGTTTAGTGTTCAGATAACGTAAAAATAAGCAAAATTTCGTCGTTATTTTCTTCTTTAAATATTCTAAGGGGCGGTTTACAAGTGACATTAACTTTAATTGCGATTAAATATTAGTTTATTCCCGATTAAATGCCGATTTTGACCAATCAAACACCAGGAATTGTTTAAACGATTTGTTTAAATTTACGACCGCACTGCATCGAGAGGGCCGCTTCAACAATATGAAGCACCCTCACATCATACCTACCCATTGCACTCAAGAAACTTTAGTTTTTGCTTTAAGAAAAAAAATTGGAATGAGATTTTTAATGATCGATGATTTACCTAATTTAGTTATTTTTTTACTACAAGTCGTCCCAAAATTCGCGAGCCAATTTGTTGATAAGTTCTTAATTAAAGTCCAAAAAACACGAGAAAAATTAAGAAGAAAACTACTTCTAAAATTGTAATGAATTTTATACTAAACGCTGCAAAAGGGCTCATACAAGTGTCTTGAGACAAACACCTTATAACACCAAAATTAACTAAAATTTTGTTTGAGATTCTGTATCTTGAAAACTACAAAAACTGGATTTATTTGAAAATTTTAATTTAATTTCTTCAATTTATTTGTAATCCATCTTTTTGTCGAGAAATTTATAAAATATTTCGTAATTTAATGATACTAAAACTCTAAATTAATGATAAAAAATGCCGAAAAAGTTGTAATAATAAATGCATTTCACGATAGAAAATTTATTAAATAGAGACACTGACTCTTTTCCCGTTAAGCCGCCAATCAAACAGAAATTTCTGGACTCACTGAAACAAGCAAAAAAAAATCTAATTAGTACCTAATCAGATTTATGTTTGCAAAAATTTTTTACCGTTTCGTGCCCCATCCTTCACCTGGGATCTCCAGGAGTAAATCCAGGACACTATCACAATCACTGTACACACCAAAAGTTTCAAAATTTGTCAAAAAGTCACTCCCGAATATTAGAAACGTCCCGTCTTTGCCAAGATTAAAATCCGACTAAACGAAAAGAACGCGATGACTAATAATTGTACAATATAAAAAATCCGACAAAAAAGAGACTCTGATAAGGAGTTTATTCCATTTGCGTTCTTTTCTATTATCCTAATAAACAACGACAAACTAAAAACAATTTTTCATTTATAAAGTACATAAAACAATCAGAATTTAATAAATTTTTAAATAAGCACAGTCCCGGACTAAAACAAAATCTTATTTACATAAAATTTAAGTAAATCAGAGTTTCACAATTGATTTACAAATCTCTTGAGTTCCTAGATCACAAAAAATTTAAAAAAAAATTAGGATTGAAAATATTTCAATTTCAAAGTCATGCCGTGTAATAGCTCATTTTTTTAAGACCACTACGGTGCAAATAAATTCTTTGACAACGTAATGCTTTTAATATAAGAAATTAAATATAGGGGGTCATTATTTGCAGTACATTTGTTAAAAAAATAATAGATACAGACAAAAAAAAGACTTTCTACCTGTGTGATGTCATTTTCTGTTCTAGGGCGCTCCAAAAAATTACTAGAAGCTCCTAGATAAATAAAAAAAGCCATTTTCTGGCCAAGTAAAAAGCCAGAGTCTGGCCAAGACTCTGTAATTATAATCACCGAAATTAGAATTTCTCTCTCAATATTAACATTTCTAAGAAATCATTATTGTTTATTAGAAACAGAAAAAGAAACAAGAGAGAACGACAAAAAGATAATGTTGCGTAAATTTTAATTCTTATCCATTTTACAGAAAAAAATTCCTCATAAAAATATAGAGCTGTTAACTAACTAACAAACTTGAAATTTTAATACCACATTAAAGCATCTTCATTAAATGCGTTAATATTTTTTTTTGTAAAGATGAGTAATATCAGTGTTACAGAAATAAACTTAAGTTATCTGAATTTCCTAATTAATTTTTTAAAAGAAATCTAATAACTCTTCAAGGATTTTTCCTTCAAGACATCCTAATCGTAACGAGTTATGTTATACAGGGTGTCTCTAAATAACTAATAAGTAATGACTTTCGTGTGGGAAGTAAATCACCGACAAAATTCAGTTCTTTATGATTTCTTAAACTTGCTAGAGATTTATGTAGGATTTCTTAATATAAAAATGTATTTATTATTGCCCTCGATGCTACGCATCTCTAGGAATAAACACAACCGACAACAAGCAATAAAAAAAAATTCTACCTTGTTATGTAATGTATTATCAGTATTTCATATCAGTAGAAGTTTCAAAATTTAAGAATCTTCAAAAACATTATTAAAAACCATAAAAGTCGGTCAAATGTAACTGTGAGTCAAGGGCATGTTACTACAACAACTACATGTAATTTAACCAGAGAAATAAAGTAAGGAGAGTGCTAATAGACCAGTTTGAGCGGTACAACAATAAAGAAGCGTCATTTCTACAATTTGCAGATGCAACTTTTAATGGTGTTTTTTTTGTTGCTTCAGATTTAAACAAAATACAAATTCACAAAATATTTAGGTATAGGTACATAAAACAAAATTAAAATCACAGATTTTGAAACGTTATGCAGACTAGAAGTTCTAACCACGAAATACTAATTTTTAGTATTCGGCTATTTTTGTTAGTTGCATTCTAGTTTTTATTTTTCATTATTTTTTTGTTGTAATTTGTGACATTACTAAAACTAGAGTATTGTATTTAAATATTTTTTTTATGTTTTATTTATATTTGTTTAGGCAATTTTTCATTTGGTTTAGACCAGAAAATTAGATGTAGAAAGATTGTGCATTAAATCATAAATTTTTTTTTACGTAAACAAATGCAAATATCAAAATTTTAAAAGTGATAAAAGATTTTATTAATTGCTATAGAAATCGCCATTTTAAAAAAAACATACTAGAAATTGTAGAGCTCATTTTATAAAAATTGGCAGTCACAATAAATGACGTTTAATATAAAAATCGGTATCAGCAGAAGACATTTTATTTATAGCTTATTTTTATCAAAATTAGAAGCTATAAACAAAATTTTATATAGAAAAAAATGTGTCATAATAAGTGACCACTTATAAAAATGGAAATTGCAGAAATCTCTCTAAAAAAACCTTTTAAAAAAATAAAATCTTCTAGAATTATTTATTCGCTATATATTGCCACGCCTCCCTCGCTGGCATTTATAGCATGGCGGACCGAACTTCGCTCATTGAATTGCACTCAGAGCTATCTTTTAATTAATTTTTACGATTTTTGCAACTTTTTAAATGATAACATTAATTTATATACGGTAGCCGCATCAGCCTTTTAGCCGAAATCACCACCGAACTGCAAATCTAGAATTGATTTGGTATGACGTGTATAACTGGTTGCATATAGTAGATTGCTGTTTAGACTAATTTCAAGTGGGGATGTGGGTTTTGCCACGCCTTCCTCGCTAGCGTTTATAGCATGGCGGACCGAACTTTGCGCGTTGAATCGGACTTAAAGTTACTTTTTAATTAATTTCTAAGATTTTGGCATTTTTTTTGTAATTTTTTAAATAACCGTTTTATTAATTATTTAATTTCAATTCTTACTAACTGTGCCTAATCGTTTTGTTAGATTTTTAAAAGAAATATATTTTTCATAATTTGTTAAATTGTGCAAGGTGTTTAATTATATACTTAATTAGACACGGAGTGGTGTTACTATAATTAAGCAATTAAATTTTTTTTGGGGGGTAGGTTTAACTCCTGTATGCTGGAAATTGGAGTATAATTACATTTATATTAATTTATATTTAATTTTTTTTAAATTAATCTATACTTTATAACACTAAATACAATAATTTAAATTTTTTTAAAAGTACAATTCAGTATATTTCATATTTAAGACACAAATAATCCATTCACGACAACATATTTAAAAAAAATAATTTAAGCACGAACAAAAACAAAAAACAATTTCTATAAGTAATTGTTGCATACTTGAGTTATATAGTTTCTAACTTTAAATAAAACAGTTCAACCAATTAATTAATTTTTAGAACAAATTTACAATTAACAAGAAAAACGCAATAATTTCAGCGAGACTTATCTAAAAGAGCATTACCACATCTAGAATGACAGTTAGGTACTTTTGAAATTCCATGAATGATATTCAAATTTTGACACATTTTCTCCTTTTTGTTTGGCAAAAATAATATTATTGAGTCGTTTCCTCCATGATTTGCACAGTTTGGTGATATCAGTGATAAGCGCGTCATTTTTCACCTCATCTTCAAACAATACATTTTTTTAATTATTATACCTGCATCATAATTGCTGATTAAAACACGCAAATGCTTACATAAACGGGCCTTTAATTTAAAGCCCTAATGTTTTAAACTTGCCTTTTGCATTTTGATTGGATATTAAATATTGTTTTTGCTGATAACGGTATAAATAAATATTTATTGCATTGACAACAGAATTAATATTTGTCATTGAAAATTTTTAGCCTTTAAATATATAAATAAATTTTTTAGTGCTTTTTTAGGTGCAAAAGTGAGGTAAAGTGTTTTTTCAGGTGATAAAAAGCAATGTTCACCCCGCGATTGATTCACAGCAAACCATTTCTACAGGAACGGTTAATGGCAAGAGTTACTTCAAAAAGGAAATTCAATTTAATTTTTATAATTTTCAGACTGTGAATCAGGTATAATAAAAAATAGCGTATAATACGCCTTACAGGCACTACTCTGTTAAAAGGCACTCGGCGGGGCCTCGTGCTTTTAAACTCGTCGTACGTGCTTTAAAAGCTTGCTTATACAGTTATATTATAATATATCTACTATTATATATTTTGTAAAAATAGATAAACAACAAAATAATTAACAAATGACGTCTAGAACACATTTAAAAATGTCGGTCAGATGTAAGTGTTAGGCATTGGCATGTTACTATAACCAGAAAAATAAGGTAGGGAGAATACTAACGCAACAGTTGAACCATATACCCATGGAAGCGTGGTTTGTACAGTGGCGAGCAAAAAATTTCGGGCAGCAATTCATATGTCATTAAAAAAAAGCAATGTAGTTTGCCTTTATTGTCATAAAAGTCATGATAATTTGTCAAAATGACATGTGACAGTACTTAATAGTTATTAAATTAAGATTATTATGTCTAACACCTAAAGCTCATTTCACATTTTATATCACTTAAATTTCAAGTCTGCCCGAAATTTTTTGCTCGACATTGTACATTATTTTCACGAGAAAAATTTTTCAAGCTATTTTGTACCAAAAATTAACAAGAGGCCTCGGTTAATAGAACGGGTGATTCATTAATATGACCCATCTTGTTGTTAGTGCCAATAAATTGTAGTTTTATTTGCAAAATTGTCGAACAGAAACCAAATACAAGATAAAAATTAAACATCATGTATAACAACAAAAATTCTTATTTGTATATTAAATTTATTTTATTGAAAACAGAAGTTTTTATTTAAAAAATTACTATTGATTAAATAACTTAAACTGGTTTTTTTTTGTAAAAAAACACTGTGGTGCTTTATTATTGTTTCTATAACAGCGTAATGTTTTTAACATAGAAAACTAAATTTAGAGAGTTATAAACAATAATTTAGAGTAATAATAATAGCAAATAATATCAGTTTAAAAAACTTAAATCGAAATAATCTTCCGACGAGTAGTTTGCCACATCTTTCTTGTTATGTACTTTTTCATGTCGTGTTAAATACGCTTTTATTTTGCATTTATAATCACAGTGTCCACAACAGTGCCATTCTATTTCTTCTGGAGCTGTATGTTTTACAGTAATGTGTTGTTTTAATTTATTTTTATCTATACTTGTGTATTTACATGTGTTACATTCATATTTTGGTAAATTTTCTCGAGCTGTGTGCTTCCAAAGGATGTGTCTTTGAACACGCCACTTAACCAGCGATTTGTAGTCACAGTAATCGCAGTAAAATAATTTTTTTAACCCTTCTTCTGGGTCTGGCAAGTGTTTGTCTTTTATATGTTGTGTTAATTGTCCTTTTATTTTAGCTTTGTAATTACAGTGATCACAGTGGTACCACTCTATGTCTTCCGGTGCTGTATGCCGTTGAATAATGTGTCTTCGTAAATTTACTTTCTGTACAGTTTTGAAGTTGCATTGGTTACATTCACATTTTTCTAAATTTTTTGGTGTATGTTTTGCAAGAATGTGACTTTTGAGAAATTTCTTTAAATTTGATTGGTATTCACAGATATGACAATCATATATAAATAACATTCTGAGTTCTGTATATTTTTTTTCTAAATGATGACGTTGTTTTCTCTTCTTTGCATGTTTTTGACAAGTCAAATTATGTTTAAAGAAAAGTAATAATGAAAATGTTGAAAAATTACAGTTTTTGCATAAGTAACGTTTTGAACAAATAGATGTAAATAGATTTTCTTTGTTTTTTGAGTGAATTTTTTTTAAATGGTCACTAAAAAAGTTTCCAATATTTGTTTTAAAGTCGCAATGTTGGCAATAATATATCTCTAAATTGCAATTTATACAGCAAAAAAGTTTACTTTTATCCATTTTATTTAGTGAAAACTAGATAATCAAAAAAAAAAAAACTTAACCTAAAAATTCGTTCAATTTTACAATTTAGTTAATCAATTATAAGATAAAAGTATCATACCTTCTATAATAAGTTTTTAGTATTTTACAGATCATTTTTTACAAAACTTATTACCAAAAAATAACCTATAGCTTGATTTACAAATGTCATTTGGATGACATAACAGAAAATTTATTTAAATCAAGAACAAAATTGGTCATATGAAATTCATAAACTCATAAAAGTCGGGCAGATGTTACTTTTTTGAGGCACGCGCATGAACATTACTTAATCCTGAGGAAGAGCTGCAATAAGAGGTGAAACGTCAATGTTTCAGTTACAATAAATTATAAATAATTTAAATAATAATGTCCAAATTTTTTTAAAATTCTAATCTTAATTTCTTCTAAATGTTGTTTGAAATACAATAAATTAAGAAGAATTAGGTCTCTGGAGACTTCTTATCTCTGGGGAATGAATGGGAGTACAATCAAATCTAAAAAATTAGTACATTCTCCTTCTCATCGTATGTAGTAGTAATAAAAGTATTTTATTTAAACCACAGGACTGTTCTTTAAAAATAAAATTGACCAATTTGATAAGATTGGTAGTTACATATTGTTCAATTTTGTTAGTAGTTGAATAACAAAAAAAAATTTAGATAAGTACATAAACTACATTTTTAACTATTTGTTGTTAGTTACTTAACGTCGTTGATTATACTCGTATAATAACTAGATATTGAAAAACACTTATTATGTATTATACCATATGATCTTAAGAAAAAATCTCTAGAAGACTATAACGTTGCATTTTTCCACACAATTTACATTGTCAAATATTTATTTACATTAGAGTGTGGTAAAGTCATATTTTACAGCGCGACAGCTTCGTTTGGGAAACGAGCCCGTAGGGCGAGTTTCTCATTAGCTGGAGCGATGTAAAATGACTTAACACACGAAGTTTGTAAAACATTTTTTGTCCGAAAGTTTTTTTTTTAATTTTAATAAATCTAATAAACATACATAACCTCAAATTTTAGAGCAAAATGGGAAATCTTTCATAATTTTTTAAATATTATCAAAATACTAGAAAGAAAGATGGATAAATTAACAATACTAATGATTCAGTCTCCAGAAAAATTACCACTTTTGTAAAATTGAAAAATCACGATCAGTTTGCTTATTATGTAAAGTAAAGTTTTGTGTAATTAACTATATCGTCGTATATCTAACTTATTTTTTAAACATCTTCTAAAACTTAAAATTTACTGCAGTTTTTGTCGCACTAGTGCGTAAAGTGACACTTTGAGTTAACGTTTACAATACGTCAAAGTCAACTTTATAATTCAGGAGGACAAAAAGGTATTTCACAGCCTTCTAGAGAATAAATTTTCTTAATCGTTTTGTATTAATGATTAATTACAATCGCTTCTGATAGGAGGTTCATAATAATGGCAATTACTAGAGATGATTGTTTTTGTAAAAATTGTATTTAATTAGTGAAAATAAGACAAAATTTTTTTGGTTCTGTAAATGTTTTATTAAAAAATTATACTAATTTAAATGTTGTATTCTTGTTTTTTTTTTCCTAAGAGATAACCTTACATTCGTACCATTGTCCTCCGGCGCTGAATGATATTCAATAATATGTTTTTTTAAACTTCTTTTATATATAGTTTTGTAATTACATGTGTTACATTTATATTTTGTTATATTTTCACTTGATGTGTGTTTCGCAACAATATGCTTACTAAGATTCCACTTACTCTTTGATTTATAATCACAGTGATCGCAGTGAATTAACTCACTTTCTTTCAACATGTGTTGGAATTTCATATGTTGCCATAAATATTTTTTTAATTTGCTTTTGTAAATACAATGCTCACACTTGTGCCATAAGATTTTCTCTGGGGGTGTATGCTTTATAATAATGTGGTTTTTTAAATTCATTTTTAGTATAGTTTTATAATCGCACTTGTTACATTCAAATTGTGGCACATTTTCTGCTGGTGTATGTTTTGCAAGAATATGGTGTTTGAACCACCACGTGTTTTTTGATTTGAATTCACAGTGATCGCAGTGTAATAAATTAATTTCTTTAAACATATGTTGTGATTTTATATGCTGTGTTAATCCTCCTTTCCGTTTACTTTTGTAGGTACAGTGCTCACATTGGTACCATACGATTTTCTCTGGGGCTGTATGCCTTGCAATGATGTGGTCTTTTAAATGTCCTTTTTGAGTAGTCTTAAATCCGCACTTGTTATGTTCTAATTGTGGCACATTTTCTGATTTATGATGAATATTTATATGTCGTATTAGACTCCGCTTTATTTTTCCTTTGTAGTCACATTGATTACATTTATACCATTGGATGTTTTCTGGTGCTGTATGTTTTCTTATTATATGATGTTTCAGTAAGTAACACCGAGTTGTTTTATGTAGACAATAGGAGCATTCATATTTAGCAACAAATTGTTTCTTTTTCTTAGCAATATCTTGACAAATCAAGCGATGTTTGAACAAAATTAATAATGAAAATGTTGAAAAATTACAATTTTCGCATAAATAACATGCAGCACGAACATTTGTGAATGGATATTTCTTCATTTTTGCATGGAAGAAGTCAAAATGATCCCAAAAAGAAATGCTAAAGTTTGTTTCAAATTCGCAGTTTTTGCAATAATACTTGTCTAAATTATTTCTTTCACAACTTAAGAATGTATCTTTATCCATTTTAGCCAAAAATTTTGGATTTCTAACCTAAAAATTGATCGCACTTCAAAATTCAGTTAAACCATTATAAAATAATAATATTATACCTACTTTTTCTAAGTTTAAAAAGTGTTTTAGTATTTAACAAAATTTGATAAACAACATAGGTATTACTGATATTAGTACAATTAAATAACGGCAAATAACGTATGATTTACAAATGGCGTCTAGATGAAAATCGTTCATATGAAACTTATAACAATGATTACCATGACTGGTCACTCTTGTCGGTGTCTTTGATGTTCATGGTTCAATTTTCAGGAACCTTGAACGAAAATACAACAACTAAGTGCATCCATAGCGCAACATTGGCGCAACGTTTTAACAGTTCGCCAACAGAAACACGACGCGGTATCTACTCTAGTACGATTTAAATATTTGTCTTGGCAAAGAATAATATTACGAATATAATATGGTAATTTTTATCTCTCTTGTTTTTGCGCTATCGCGCGGTGCATAGAACCAATATGAGCCAAAAAGTGGGGAAAAGTGACCAGTCATGGTAGTCATTGCTTATTAACCTCACAAAAGTAGGGCAAATGAAACCTGTGAGTATAATGATCAAGGATACTAAACGGATATAGGATTGCTCATTCCGACCCATAGCAGCGACCTAAAACGATCTTCACCGTTTGGCTAAATGCATTAATAACTACATAAATACTTTTCCCAAATATGCTTTTTACTTTGAAAATAGCAAACAAATTACTTTTAAAAAGCAGAACGTTCACAATTTTTTATTATTATTTTACTCTCAGTCTACGAGTATTGATAAGATCTATAGCACAATGAGTTAAATACATACATTAAAATTAGTTAAACTACATTTTTAACTATTTATTGTTAACTACTTAACATCGCTGATTATACTCGTATATTATACCATATGATAAAAAAAATTTCTAGAAGGCTATGAATGTTTTTTTATACAGTTTACGTTGTCAAAAAGCATTTCACGACCTCTTGACCTAGAGAAAAAATTTTCTTAAATATGTACTCAAAATGAAAATTGCATTTTTTGGTTCTGTAATTATTTCAATAGAAAAAATACTAGTTTAATGAGTTGATTTCAAGTTGAGATAATACCGGTAGTATCGCAACTTTTAATACTTTTCCATAGCAACAACCAATCACAACAACAAACTTTATTAATTTTTCATGGAAACGAAGATACTACCGGTATTATCTCAACTTGAAATCAGCCCATTAAATGTTGTATTCTTGTTTTATCTTCTAAGAGACGAATAATATTTTTGTTTTGACATGTGTATTTTTACATTGTTTATTATGCCGTTTTTATGTTGCATGTGTAACATTGGTATTTTGGCACACATTCTTCTGACATGTGATGTTCTTTTAATTATGTTTAGTTGATGCTGTTTTATATATTGTTTTGAAGTCTCATGTGTTACACTCATAACTTGTCACATTTTCACGTGGTGTATGTTTTGCGAGAATATGTTGTTTGAGGTCCCACTTCCTTTTTGCTTTGGATTTACAGTAATCGCAGTGAAATAACTCATTTTCATTAAACATGTGTTGGAATTTTATATGGCGTGTTAACTCTTTGTTAAATTTGCTCTTGTAATTACAGTGTTCACATTGATGCCATTTGATTTCCTCTGGGTCTGTATGCTTTGCAATGATGTGGTTTTTTAAACGTCCTTTATAAATAGTTTTATATTCGCAGTTGTTACATTCAAATTGTGGCACATTTTCTCCTGGTGTATGTTTTATGAGCAGATGTCTTTTGAGGTACCACATCTTTTTTGATTTGAATTCACAGTGATCGCAGTGAATTAATTCATTTTCTTTAAACATGTGTTGTAATTTTATATGACGTTTTAAATCTTTTTTTAATTTGCTTTTGTAATTACAGTGCTGACATTGGTGCCATTTAATTTTCTCTAGGTCTGTATGCCTTGTAATGATGTGGTTTTTTAAATGTCCTTTTTGTATAGTTTTATATTCGCACTTGTTACATTCAAATTGTGGTACATTTTCTCGTGCTGTGTGCTTTGTAAGAATGTGAAGTTTGAGACTGTATTTTGTCCTGGTGTTGTATTCACAATCATTGCAATGAAATAATAAAACAACTTTCTCTGATTTATGATGAACATTTATATGTCGTATTAGACCTTGCTTTACTTTTCCTTTGTAGTTACACTCATTACATTTATACCAGTTGATTTTTTCTGATGCTGTATGTTTTCTTATTATATGGTCTTTCAGTAAACAACAACGGGCTGTTTTATATAGACAATGTGGGCACTGATATTTAACAATAGATTGTTCCTTTTTCTTAGTAATATCTTGACAAACTAAATTATGTTTGATCACAAGTAATAGTGAAAATGTTGAAAAATTGCAGTTTTTACAAGCGTAAGATGCAGTATATACAGATTTAGATAAAACTTTCTTGTTTTTTGCATGAATTTTTTGAAAATGATGCCAATAGAAAATTCTAATATTTGTTTCAAATTCGCAGTATTTGCAACAATACTTCATTAAATTACTTGTTTCACAAGCTAAAAATGCATCTTTGTCCATTTTAATCAAAAGTTTGACAAAAAAATTTAAATTCCTTAACCTAAAAGTTGATCATGTTTTAAAATTCAGTTAAATTAGTTGATTATAAAATAATAGTATCATACCTTTTATAAGTTTAAAATCTATTTTATAAAATTTTATCAACAACTTATTAACACAATTAGTAATACAGTAAATGTGTAATTTGCAAATGGCGAAATGGCGTTTGAAGGACATATAAAATTTAAAAAAAGTCGTTCATATGATACACAAAAGTAGAGCAAATAAAACCCTTTTGAGGCATGCGCATGAACATTACTTGATCCTGGAGAAGTTTCAAGAAAAACGATGAAACGTCGAGGATTCCCTAATGTTTAAAAAAAATTAAATAATAGTGTCCAGATTACTAATTTAGATTTCTTCTAAATATTATTTGAAATACAACATAATCAAAAAAAATATCCTCTAGAAAGCTGTTTCTTTCTGTATAATTTACATTCAAAAGTCATTTCACAACTTTCTAGAAAATAAATTTTCTTAATTAATTGTTTAATTATAATTGGTAGTGATGGGAAGTTGGTAATAATGGGAATTTAAATAATACTTATATAATATTAAACATATAATTTACATTAAAAAAAGGCATTTGATAGCTTTCTAGAGAATCAATTTTTTAATCATATAGTACAATAAATTAAGAGGTACAAAAATTTCAGAAGTTAATCCATAAAATTTTTAATTTGCCTATTAGAAAACTATTGGAATTACATAATTTTCGTTTTTTGTTTGGAGGATTATTAACAAGGATAACCTCTAGTAATAACAGATCAGGGCTCAGTATTTGTTAATCACAGTCTTCTTGGGAATTTTTAGAAACGGAAGTATGTGTTTTTGTACTTTTTGTTTGTTTCCGCTTTTTTACAATTTCAGTTTAAATAATTAAATAAAACTCTTGGAAAGTATAATTAAGAAGTTTATTGAATATATTTCGATCTGGAGCCAGCGAAAAAAGAAAAAAAAATACTTACTCAAAATTTTAAATTTCTTTGACTCCAACAGTTCTTTACATATTTTCCTTTCAACAAACTCACTGTTGCGAATTTTAAATAGATACAAAGTTAAAATAAAGTCCGAGGACACATTATTTAAATCACTCTTAATCCTTAGACTATATAAAACATGAAATTAATTGATCTAACTAGCAAAGCGTGCAATTAAAAAAAATCAATAAACTTAGCTCAAAAATTTTATTTTATTTTTTATAGTTATTTAAGTAATTAATTACATAAATACTTTTCCCAAATATGCTTTTTACTTTGAAAATAGACGAATTGTTTTTAAAAGAACAAATTTTTATTTTATTATTTTACTCTCAGTCTCCGAATACTGACAGGAATGACAGGATCCATAGCACAAGAGTTAAATACATACCTACATATATTACGAGTAATTACACTACATTTTTAACAATTTGTTGTTAATTATTACCTTACATCACTAATTATACTCGTAAGTTATATTATATGATCAAAAAAAAAAAAAAAAAATCTCTAGAGGGCTATGACTTTGTTTCTTTTCATAGATTTTAGAGAATAAATTTTCTTAATTATGATATTATTGTGTAATTATAATTGATTCTGATAGGAAGTTGGTAATAATGGAATTTACTAAAGAAAAGATAATTGTTTTTGTGAAATTTGTATTGAATTAGTGAAAATAGGACAGCATTTTTTTGGTTCTGTAAATGTCTTAATATAAAAAATTACTAATTTAAATGTTGTATTCATGTTTTTTTTTCCTTAAGAGATGAAAAACATTTTTATTTTGACATGTGTGTTTTTACATGGTTTGTTAGGCCGTTTTTATACATCGTTTTGAAGTTGCATGCGTAACATTTATATTTTGGCACACTTTTTTTTGACATATGTTGTGATTTTACATGGCTTGTTAATCCTGCTTTCAGTTTGCTTTTGTAAGTACAGTGCTCACACTGGTACCATTGTATATCCTCAGGCGCTGAATGACGTCGAATAATGTGTGTTTTTAAACATCCTTTATATATAGTTTTGAAATTGCATGTATTACATTCATATTCTGTCATATTTTCACGTGATGCGTGCTTCGCAAGAATATGTTTATTGAGAGTCCACTTAGTCTTTGATTTATAATCACAGCGATTGCAGTGAAATAACTCATTTTTTTTATACATGTGTAGTAATTTTATATGGCGTTTTAAATCTCTTTTAAATTTGCTTTTGTGATCACAGTGCTCACATTGGTGCCATTTGATTTTCTCTGGGGCTGTATGACGAGCAATAATGTGGTCTTTTAAATATCTTTTTTGATTAGTTTTAAATTCGCACTTGTTACATTCAAATTCTTTTTCTGATTTATAATGAACATTTATATGTCGTACTAAATTGATTTTAACTTTTCCTTTGTAGTCACATTGATCACATTTGTACCAATTAATGTTTTCTGGTGCTGTATGTTTTCTTATTATATGATTTTTCAATTTATAATTGTGAGTTGTTTTATGTCGACATTGGAAGCACTGATATTTAGCAACAGATCCTTTCTTTTTCTTAGCAATGTCTTGACAAATCAAATTATGTTTTAACAAAATTAATGATGAAAATGTTAAAAAATTGCAATTTTTGCATAAGTAACTCTTTACACAAGCAGATGTTAAAAGGTTTTTCTTATTTTTTGCATGAAATTTTTGAGAATGATACCAGAAAAATATTCTAAAATTTGTTTCGAATTTGCAGTATTTGCAACAATACTTTTTTAAATTACTTCTTTCACAACCGAAAAGTATAACTTTATCCATTTCAGCCAATACTTTAAAGAGATAAAAATGTTGGATTCTTTAACCTAAAAATTGGTTGTATTAAAAATTTAGTTAATCAATTATAAAATAAAAATATCATACCATTTATAAGTTTAAAATGTATTTTACAAAATTTTATCAACAAATTATTAGCACAATTATCCAGTAAATAAGGGTTGATTTACAAATGGCGTTTGGATGACATACAAAATAAAAAAAGTCGTTCATATGAAATTATTATATATTCACAAAAGTAGAGCAAATAAAACCTTTTTGAGGCATGCGCATGAACATTACTTCATCCTGAGGAAGAAGAAGAAGCGAGTCTACCGCGCAACGTCTAAAACGCACCATGTCTAGAATGCACGGTGTCTAATTTATTCAAAATGGCGTCGTTTCGCCAACCTATAATATTTTGACATTTTAAGGAAAAGTCCCTAAAATTTGTGTTTGATGTCTAAAATACTCGAGTGATTTAAGGGTTGCATATAATAAAGATTGGAAACAATAAAATTAATTAGAGAATATTAAAAAATGTATATAATTTATAGTAAATATTATGTATTACAGATAACGAACGATGAAAAACTTCTGGAATGTTAGTTAGCCATAGAAAAAAAAACTACATATAGTGGTTATGTCTGAAATTTGTGCGTTTTTTAGAATGTCAGAATTGAATTTAAATTTTTTCACATTTGGTTTGCTCCTAAAAATGCAAAATTAAATTGTTCTTATTGTCACTGTTGCTGACTTTATTTCCAGCACAAAACACAGACTGGTTAACTGTTTTTCTAACAAAATTTTGCATAATAGTTTCTGACATCTAAGATGACAGTAATGATGAGTTTTAAATAAGCAAACCTCATTTTTGATTAAGGTTGCTTTAATTCTACGACTTTTTGATCGCTCTTTACTTGTGGTAATGTAAAGTGGAAAGAGTTGTGAAATAAATATGTATTATGTTTTAAATATAAACGTTATATAAAATATTATCTGTAATACATAATATTTACTATAAATTATAAACATTTTTTAATATTCTTTAATTAATTTTAATGTTTCTAATCTTTGTTATATGCAACTCTTAAATCACTGGAGTATTTTAGACATCAAACACAAATTTTAGGGACTTTTCTTTAAAATGTCAAAATATTATAGGTTGGCGAAACGACGCCATTTTGAATAAATTAGACACCGTGCATTCTAGACATGGTGCGTTTTAGACGCTGCGCGGTAGACTCGAAGAAGCTTCAAGAAGGAGTGCGTTTAAATCTGATGCGCTTTGAATCCGAGAAGATTGAATTTTTACTTTTTCCCGCCAGAAAATTGACAGTTCTAGAGTTGGTCAACAAAAATAACTAATAACTTTTTGAACAAGTATGTCAGTTATTTTTGTTGGGCCACTTTAAAACAATTTTCTGGCGGGAAAATGAAAAAATTCAATCTTCTCGGATTCAAAGCGCATCGGATTTCAAACGCCCGAAACGCACCCTCAAGAAGCGGTGAAAACCTAGTTACTATTCTAATTCTAATTTAATAAACAAAAATTGAATAAAATTTCCTTAATACTCTTATCCGCAAAATTTCTATTTTTTTTTAATTTAATTTACTTTTACGAGTGGTCAAAGCTAAATAATTTACACAAAAACAAAAATTTTCTTTTGATATGAAACACAAACTTCCCATAAATTATAAAAACAAAAATTATCTATTAATATGAAATACAAGTTTCTTATAAATTCCAACAAAATTAACATTCTGATGCAAATTCAATCTATTGTAATAGTAGGTACCCGATTTATTCTTTCCTATTTATCAAACAGAATTCAAATTGTTAAGATTATGGACAAATTTTCTGAAATTGGCTGCATTAAGTATGGTGTTCGATCCTCAAGGTTCGATCTTAGTGCCTATATTATTTCTAATATATGTATATCAATGATTTACCCGCTTGTTTGCACAATCCTGCAATGTCGGACCACCTAGGCCTAAGTTATCATCTTGACAAATCTTACCACAATAATTTGTTGAAACCTTTTTATAAATATCATGTGTACAGGCCAATCACCGCTAATGGCAAAATTACTTTTTACAATCTGCTTGAACAAATAGACTGGTCTTTCGTAAGTCAGGATAGTGATGTTAACCTTTTATTTCAACAGTTTATCGAAATTATTCAGGAAAAATATTTTCTTGCTTTTCCTGAAAAACGCTTTCGCAACAAAAATACTCAGCCAGTAAAATGGTTTAACGCCGATCTTAGAAAAATGAGAGAAAACGTAAGATTACTTGATGAAATTTATAAAGAAAATAATTCTGATGAATCAAGAGAAGCAAGAAATAGTTATCGTAAAATCTATCGTACTGCTATTAACAATGCCAAGAAAAAAGCTCATGATAAGTTTATAAATTCTGCCGCCTGCAAAACTAAAGCAATGTGGAGTGTTATCAATAGCAAATGTAATAATGCTTTTAACAACGCAAACTCTAACTGTGATATTAATGTTAATGATTTCAATAAGTACTTTACGTCAATTGCCTGTGATATTATAAAGACACTGCCACCAAAGAGTAATGATCCCGTGATAAGTATGTTTTTAAATAACTGTGATATTAAGTGTTATAATGTTTTTAAGTTCAATCAAGTATCTTCTAGTCTAGTCAGAGATATTATTTCAAAGCTAAAATCTAGTAAAGCCAAAGATTTTTATGGATTCAATGTAATCTTACTTAAAGCTGTGGTTGATATTTTAATTAGTCCCTTAACTAAATTAATCAATAAGTGTATTAGTTCTGGCATTTTTCCAAACTGCTTAAAAAAAGCCTTGATAATACCCATATTCAAAAAAGGTGACTCTGGATCACCAAGTAATTACAGACCAATCTCGTTGCTTCCTGTTTTTTCTAAGGTTTTAGAAAAGATTATGGCTTTACAACTAACAGATCATTTTGAGAAAAATAAAATTTTTGTAAAAAATCAGTTTGGATTTAGGAAATCACTCTCCACTCAGGATGCATTGCTTTCATTTGTCAATTTTGTTGAAAAATGTTATAATAAAGGCGAATATCTAATGGCCGAATTTCTTGATCTATCAAAAGCATTCGATTGTGTATCTCACACCATACTCATACGCAAACTATTTACCTATGATTTACATCCATTGAGTTGTAGATTGATAACATCTTTCTTAACCAATCGGTATCAAAAAGTCGTTTGCAACGGTAGTCAATCTCATGAGTTGCCCATTAATATCGGGGTGCCACAGGGTTCAATTCTGGGACCTCTTTTGTTCATAATATTTATTAACGATCTTCCTGGCCACCTCTCCGAGAGCAGCTCTGTGATATACGCCGATGATACAAACATCTGTCTCTCAGGTGACAATTTAGAACACCTTAGGAGGGTAAGTCAAGATGAACGATCTAAGGCTTTTGAGTGGTTTGGCAATAATGGGCTCTCAATAAATGCTGACAAATGCATTAAAAAAGTATTCACTCTTAAACGCCCAAATAACGATATCAGTGAAGAGGAATTATTTGGTGAAAATAAATTTCTTGGTCTTACTCTCGACTCATTTCTATTATGGAAAAAGCATGGTGAAACTCTATGCAACAATATCAGTAAAACCATTTTTCTTCTACGAAATCTATCCAAGTTTGTCTCTCAGGAAACTCTTAAAATTGCCTATTATGGTTTAATTCAAAGTCAACTAATGTATGGAATCTTAATTTGGGGCCATGCTTCCTGTCGTCACCAAGTATTTTCTCTACAAAGGCGGGCTATTCGCATTATTTATGGACTAGACTATCGCGACGATTGCAGACAAGCATTTAAAGATTTAAAAATTCTGACTTTTCCTTGTTTGTATTTACTTCAATGTTGTACGTATGTTAAGGACAATTTATCTATGTTTAATACACACAAAAATATTCACAGTTATAACACTCGTAACAATGAAAATCTAGTTACTAAATATGCACGAGTCTCTAGAACGCAAAGTGGCACAGGATTCCATGCAATAAAATATTATAATTGTTTACCTAATGCTATAAAAAATATGCCGCTCAAACGGTTCAGAACCGAACTTAAGGAAATTCTGTGTAATGAAGCGTTTTATGATTTCCATGAGTTTTGTCTATATTTTAGAAATGTGTAATTATTTTATATTTATCTTGATGACTGTATATTCTTTCTGTTCAATTTCATACTTATTGTTTTACTGACGTGTGTAAAATACTAATGTATTCTAAACACCAAATAAATTATTATTATTATTATTATTATTATTATTATTAATTTTAACACAACATTGTTTGCTGTTGATACAATGATAGGGAAAACTGAGTCTTCAGTTATAGAAATTAAGAACTAATTTAAAAACATTCATGCAACGGCTCAAACCTGGTTCTCTGCAAATAAGCTATACTTAAATGATAGCAAGACAGTTAGGGCCAGTTTACAGAAATTTAATTGCGATTAAATAGTTAATTCGCGATAATCGCGATTAAATGATGATTTGGACCAATCAAACCCTAGGAAAGCCTATATAATCGCGAATTATAAGTTAATTGCAATTAAATATTTAATTTACCTTATGTAAACCGGCACTTATGATCGGTCTTGTTTTAACAAAACTCCATTGCAATCTAGAGCGATTTTTTTACTTGAATACATACTTTATATTATTGTTTAATTATAATTGGTTCTGATAGGAAGTTAGTAATAATGAGAATTACTAAAGAAGAGATGGTTGATGGAAATATGTGCATCAATTTTATTTTAAAATGTGTATTTTTATATAGTTTTTTAGGCTGTTTTTATATATCGTTTTGAAGTTAAATATGTTATACTCATATTGTGGGATTTTCCACGAGATGTGTGCTTCGCAAGAATATGGTTATTGAAATTCCACTTTGCCTTTGATTTATAATCACAGAGATCGCAGTTAAATAACTCATTTTTCTTCAACATGTGTTGGAATTTTATATGGCGTCTTAAATCATTTTTAAATTTGCTTTTGTGATTACAGTGTTCACATTGGTACCATTCAATTTTCTCTGGGGCTGTATGTCTTGCAATGATGTGGTTTTTTAAATATTCTTTATGAATAGTTTTAAATCTGCACTGAAAACATTCAAATTGTAGCACATTTTCTCCTGGTGTATGTTTTGCAAGAATATGCTTATTGAGAGTCGACTTAGTCTTTGATTTATAATCACAGCAATCGCAGTGAAATAATTTATTTTCTTTAGACATATGTTGAAATTTTATATGCTGTGTTAAACTTACTTTCAGTTTGCTTTTGTAGGTAAACAAATTACTTTTAAAAAAACGGAACGCTCACAAATTTTTATTTTATTATTTTACTATCAGTCTCCGAGTAATGACAGGATCCATAGCACAGAGTTAAATACACACATTACAAGTAGGTAGTTAAACTACATTTCTAACAATTTCTTGTTAAGTACTTAACATCACTAATTATACTCGTAATGTTATATGATCAAAAGAATTTTACATTGTCCAAAATCATTTCGCAGCTTTCTAGAGTTTAAATTTTATTAATCATATCGTATTGTGTAATTATGATTGGTACTGATAGGGAGTTGGTATTAATAGTAATTACTAAACAAGAGATGGTTGTTTTTGTGAAAATTGTATTGAATTAGTGAGTATAATACATTGCATTGTTTGATTTTGTAAATGTTTTAATAGAAAAAATACTAATTTAAATGCTGTGATTTTGTTTTTTTTTTCCTAATAGATGTAAAACATTTTTATTTTGATCTGTGTATTTTTACATGGTTTATTAGGACGTTTTTATCTAGAGTTATAAAGTTGCATCTGTAACATTGATATTTTGGCACATTTTTATCTGACATGTGACGTTCTTTTAAGTGTCTTGTTAATGCTTTTTTTATATTGCTTTTGTAAGTACAGTGTTTACATTGATATAATTTAATATTTTCTGAGGCTGTATTATGTAAGAGAACGTGTTTTTTTAAATATTTTTTATGTATCGTTTTGAAGTTGCATGTGTTACACTCATATTGTGGAACATTTTCACGTGGTGTGTGTTTCGCAAGAACATGATTATTGAAATCCCGCTTTACCTTTGATTTATAATCACAGCGATCGCAGTGAAATAACATATTTTCTTTAAAACGATGTTGTAATTTTATATGCTTTGTTAATATGCCTTTCAGTTTGCTTTTGTAAGTACAGTCTTCACACTGGTACCATTCGATTTTCTCTGGGGCTGTATGCCTTGTAATGATGTGTTCTTTTAAACTATTTTTTCTAATAGTTTTATATTCACACTCATTACATTTGTACCATTTGATATTTTCTGGTGCTGTATGTTTTCCTATTATATGAATTTTCAGTGCATGGCTCTGGGTTGTTTTATATTGACAATAGGAGCATTGATATTTAGCAATAGATTGTTTCTTTTTCTTAGCAATTTTTTGACAAATCAAACCATGTTTTAATAAAATTGATAATGAAAATGTTGAAAAATTACAATTTTCACACAAATAACATGCTGCACGAGCATTTGTGAATGGATATTTCTTATTTTTTGCATGGAATATGTCAAAATGATCCCAAAAAGAGATTCTAAAATTTGTTTCGAATTTGCAGTATTTGCAACAATACTTTATTAAATTACTTCTTTCACAACTGAAAAGTGTAATTTTATCCATTTCGGCCAATACTTTAAGAGATAAAAATGTTGGATTTTTTAACCTAAAAATTGGTTGTATTAAAAATTTAGTTAATCAATTATAAAATAAAAATATCACACCTTTTATAAGTTTAAAATTTAGGTATTTTAGTATTTTACACAATTTTATAAACAATTTATTAGCACAATTAGTTATCGGATGACATAAAATAGAAAAATCGAGTGTAGGGATGCGCATCGAACATCGATTTTTCCGATGTTTGTTTGTCGATACATCGATGTTATGACATCGAGGTTTACACTTCGATGTATCGGAAACATCGACCAAAAATATTCAAAAACATTGATGTTTTCAGATTTTTTTTCAAATTAATACTACAAAATTGAAATTTTGCGGTTAGCTTCTGTCTTTCAGGTCTGGCTATGAAAGAGTGCTCCGAATTTTTCCAAATTTGGTGAGTAATCATCTTTTACTCACAGAAACTTACCCCTAGAATTTCAACCCCCTACCCCTAAGTTAAGGGTAGTTTTATAGGGGTGGGGGGTAAAAAAACAATAGATTTGGTATTTTTAAATAGACAGCAACGTTTGATGATTTATTTTTAATTTTTTCCTTAAGTTTTGTGATGATAACTGTAAAGGGGTAGGTTTTATAGAATAAAAATTGAAAGATGTAGAAATAAGGAGTGAATATGGGTGAATATGTCGAGTTTGGGGCTGTTCCCATTGAAAAAAAAATTTGAAAAAAATCACATAGTATTGTACTAACGGAAATAGCCTACTGTTAAAATTTTTTTTGTGTACGATTCATTGACAAGAAGAATGGTGTAAACTGACCATTACATATTATTTTTGACAGATCTTCAGTAAATTTGAGATTAGAAACCAAATCATCATAAAGGTTGCTTTACACATTGTTTTCTGTCAATGTCAAAATTTGGTGTCCGGAATTTATTGTCGCGAATAGTAACATACAACATTTCAACAAATTAATCGATACTTACAGAATTTTGCCCTATGCGGACGCAACCAACGATACACTCAAATATGAAGAATGATCCATCTCAGGAACATTTTTTGTAAAAATGGAAGAATACATACATACAATTAATTCACAGTAGAAGTAAAACTCATAAATACATTTTACAATAAAGGTTTAATACACTAATTAAAATTAAGGTTTTGTAGAAAACAAGTTTTTGTGAAAATTTATGTTTTTTTTCTAATATTATCATAATTCAACCCATCAAGGGGTGGTCGTAGATACACGAAATTTTAACAGTAAGCTACTGGCATTAAAAAAATACCACATGATTTTTTCCAAATTTTTTTTTCGATGGGAACACCCCCGACCCAGAAGGTAGTATTGACCAGATGTGGGGGTAGTTTTTGAGTCGTAGACACATGAAATTTTAACAGTAAGCTACTGGCATTAAATAAATACTACATGATTTTTTCCAAATTTTTTTTTTCGATGGGAACACCCCCAGATCCAGAAGGTAGTATTTATTACTGTTTGGAGTTGTATTTGGTAAAATGAATTGAAAAAAAATTTAAAAATTAATTTAGATAGATAAATATATAAGTTATAACAAACTTATAATTAAAAAAATATATATAATTTTTTTCAATATTTTTATAACTCACCCCCATAAAAGGGTGGTCGTACACAAAAAAAATTTTAACAGTAGGCTACTTCCGTTAGTACAATACTATGTGATTTTTTTCAATTTTTTTTTTCAATGGGAACAGCCCCAAACTCGACATATTCACCCATATTCACTCCTTATTTCTACATCTTTCAATTTTTATTCTATAAAACCTACCCCTTTACAGTTATCATCACAAAACTTAAGGAAAAAATTAAAAATAAATCATCAAACTTTGCTGTCTATTTAAAAATACCAAATATATTGTTTTTTCACCCCCCACCCCTATAAAACTACCCTTAACTTAGGAGTAGGGGGTTGAAATTCTAGGGGTGAGTTTCTGTGAGTAAAAGATGATTACTCACCAAATTTGGAAAAATTCGGAGCACTCTTTCATAGCCAGACCTGAAAGACAGAAGCTAACCAATTTTGCTTGAAAGCATTTCTTTTAATTTTAAAAGTAAATACATAAAAAATAATAATTTACCAGCGCCTTCTACTGAGACGTAGCGGAGGTAAGGTAGATTTAAAATTTGATTAAAATCTGTGCACGCCACTTTGCGCATGCCATGTATGACAAACCAGAAAAGCGGTTGTCTTGGTCCGTATTCAGAGTGCGGTCCGTAAGTCTAACCGAAGATTGACCGAAGTAACCAAATCCTGAAAAATGACGTCATTTGACATTACCGTTCGTGAACCAGACCGGTTACTCTGGTTAACTTACGGACCGCACTCTAAGAGACTACCGGTCTGGTTCACGAACGGTAATGTCAAATGACGTCATTTTTCAGGATTTGGTTACTTCGGTCAATCTTCGGTTAAATTGAATACGGACCAAGACAACCGCTTTTCTGGTTTGTCATACATGGCATGCGCAAAGTGGCGTGCACAGATTTTAAATCAAATTTAAAATTTACGAAATGCAATATTTTATGATATACCTTTTGCCAGTATTTAAATTTACTGAGTTAGTTTAATGTTTTTTTAGCTGTTTTTTATTTAATAAAATTTACCAAATGCAATATTTTGTGATATAAAGTTATACCTTTTGCTAGAATATAAATTTATTGAGTTAGTTTAATATTTTTTTAGTTGTTAGGTTATTTTATTTTTTTTTAGCTTATAGGAGTTTTATAGTTAAATGTTTCACTGAAATAAAACTAAATTTTTCTACTATGTATTATGTTTATTTATAATAGGGCCCACTGGCTCAGCTATTTCCATGTTAATTTTCTATGCAGGTTATGTTATTGTTTACAAACGTCACTTCTGTCAACAGTCACCGCACGAAACCGTAGTTTAGAGGACGGTTACATCGGTAAGTCCGGTAAGCGATTTAACCAACTTTTTCAGGAAACCGCGTCCCGTAATGTTAACCGTCTTTCAGGATTCACCAGCTGTCAAAGTGTTACCGGTATTTACGGACCACCTAACCGCAACCACGGTTCACTCCGGTTAGACTTACGGACCGCACTCTACTGGCAGATAGATAGTCACTGCTGACAGGTAGCTTTTTGGTTAAAAAAGTGGTAGTTGTTTGGTTAATGTAAGCAACGCACCCTTGGTATCTACAAGAACTAAATCCATCACTTAGCAAATGGAGTATAAAAAAAATATGAAAATTATTACATGTCATACCTAACACAAAATTTCATGTACATACAAATAAAACAATAAAGTTTAAGAAAAATAATTATTAGGTGATAAAATATTACATAATGAATAATAAAAAAAAAACAAATAAGTTATCCATTCTGACTGTAATACCAAAATCAAACTAAAAACAAAATAAAACAATACTTCAGTAACACACCTATCCGTTTTATAAACAAACTTGAAATAAATTATATAATTCAAAAAATAATATACCAACAGGAATATTTCATTTACCGTAGCTACAATGTATAGATTAGCGATTAAACCCTTGATGACATGATATAACCGTTTTGGTTATTTGCAAGGTCCCAAAATTAAAAATGTAATAATATAATATTATACCGGGTGAGTCTGCTAAAAGTGTTTCCTAACTTTTCTCAAAAACCAGTTATCACATCAACTTCAAAGTTTGGCATTAAAAACTTTGTTTTTTGCACTACACAGGTGAATTTTTTCAGAATTTTTCTAATATTCCTTCTAATTATTATTCATTAATTTGTTCAAAAAAACCTAAATATTTCCAGTTGTTAACATTATGCTAAAAGAAAAGATGTCAAAGTATTATTTTGTGCAAAAAATATTTAAAAAAAATGTAGATATATCAAAAAAAAAATTTTTCGGTATTTTTTTCTAAGAGGATGGGTGGGATCTTGGTGGGACCAAGACGCTAGTTTTCAAAACAGCCAATTGCAAGCTACTATTCAAATGTCCCGGGCAAAAGTGGGCGGTTTTATTACTATATCTGTTCGCCGATCGGACTCTAAGGGTAGGTATTATCACAGCCATCGATATATACAAGCCAGGCTGAGAAAAAGGCAACACCGCAATTGCCGATGTCAGCGGACCGACCCATTATGGAATAAGTTTTAAAATTTTAATATTCAATTAAGAAAATCAACGAATTAAACGAATTCTCGTTGAAAGTAAATCTTATATAATCAAAAAATTAAATTTCTTACCTTTTGCAGCAATACAATCTATTATTAACCCTATCAATAAATATATTTACAGATTTAGAGATTGAATTTTAACGTATTTGGTAAAGGTAAAGTACTAAATGTTTAGACATAATATTGATGAAAACAGAACGCACTATTCCCTATAATTCTAATTTTACAACTATACAAATAAAGTTAATGGGATTTCATTTGTTAAGCATTGATTTTGAGATACTTTATCTTGTCCTTTAAAAACGATCCATCACCTGGATTATGGATAAATCCTTTGATTGGCTACTTGCCTTGATAAATACAAATGTATAATAAAAAAGATTTAAGGCAAAACATCAACCTTTAAGCGAGATTTGTCTAAAAGATGTACTTCAGTAGTTTAGACAGCAAATGTTTAGTATTAATAACAATATCACTAAGATTTCAGTATAATTGAAAATCCACAATTAAGATAACGATATAAAACGTTTTCGTGAGGTTGTTTATATTGACACTTGTCTTCTTAGCTGGATTTTCAAACATTTAATGACACTGATGCCGGAATTGTTAGGGGTGGTTTTAAAGAGGAAATCTAATTTTTAATGCACTCAAACTCACTACATCTATTAAATGTCAATAGAGCAATAAGATGTAAACATTAGAATCCCCAAAAAATCAAAGCAAAAGAATTAATTAAAAACTTTTCAAATTTTGAGGTTATGTTAGTAATTTAGAAATATTTTTTTAAAATCGAACTCACATATGTTACGTGTTAGTCTAATCCATTTAGCATAACAACTCACACACCTTAGAATCAATTAAACATAAATAGTACATATGAAAACTGCATAATTAGAACAAATTTAAGAAATGACAAACTGTTGTTTACATTTCATCGGTCCGCTGACAGTGTTGCCGCTGTTTATCTCAGCGCGGCTAGTATTTATCGATGGCTGTGGTATTATCGAGTTACGGCAGGTTTAGCTTGGCAATGCTGCACCAAAAGGCGTCTTATGAAACAAATAAATGTTATTATTTTTTGAGGGTATCTACATTTTTTTTAAATATTTTTTGCACAAAATAATACTTTGACATCTTTTCTTTTAGAATAATGTTAAAAATTGGAAATATTTAGATTTTCTTGAACAAATTAATTAATATTAATTAGAAAAATATTAAAATGATTCTGAAAAAATTCACCTGTGTAGTGCAAAAACAAAGTTTTTAATGCCAAACTTTGAAGTTGATGAGATAACTAGTTTTTGAGAAAAGTTAAGAAACACTTTTAGCAGACTCACCCGGTATATATAATATTATCTATAATGTTTTTTGTAATAAATTCAACAATCAAGAACTTTTCTTCTATTATTGAACTATCACCTTTTAAAGTTTAAACCGCACAATTCAAAAAAAAAAACGATGTTTAAGGAACATCGATGTTTTTGATCCAATACATCGATGTATGACATTCGATGACAAATGACAACATCGATGTTTTCGTTTCGATGCGCAATGTCTAGAACGGTGTCCAATTTATTCAAAATGGCGTCGTTTCGTGCGTTCTATACATGGCGCGGTAGACTCAACTGATCTATGGTAGACTGGAAAAATCGTTCATATGAAACTACTATACACTCAAGATGTGTGTGTCGTCATTTAAGAGTCTATTCAAATGAAATGCAACCAGCAATACATGGCCTGTCAAAGTTATTTTAAAATTTAATAAATGGCCTAATTTTTATTACGAAAAAATGTGATACCTTGAAACAGCTAAAAAACATTATTGTCTTCCTTTGCAGTAGTAACTTATCTTTAAAAAAGTTTTAAAAAATGCATTTCAACGCAATCTATTATGTGCTTTGCTAACGCATACGTAATAAGTATTATCATGCTAAATTGAAAAAACGTGTTAATTATAAAATAAGCTTTAAAAAATCAATGTACATTTTGAATTTATCATTTTGTTAGTTTGTTAACAGTATATTTTGTTTTTTAAATCTTTAACGCTCAGTTTACTTGCTCAGTATAAATTTAGAAACTGCGTTTTTCCAGAAAGAAAAATTTCTAACAGTTCAAAAAGAACTTAATGTGCAATAGCAAAAATTACAAAAGCATTAGGTCCATCTCCGATTAGTTTACGTCTTTAGTTACGTATCTGTTTACCAAACTATATCATTATACACTTTTTAACAATAAATAATTACCAAACAAAAGCATAAAAACTCTAACATGTTTTTTAACATAATTTCACTACTCCACTCATCAGCAACTTGCCAAATATTAATTAATTCCCAATTAATCGGGAGAGCTTATATACCATTGTCTTTTGGGTTTATAGAATATTTCATGAGAGTTCAAGCTTAACTGCGCAAAATTTGTTTACATTTTCACTAAAAGTTTTTAACAAATGAAACCGTTCAGCGTCTTTTGATTGACCTTTGCTCTGTTTAAAAAAAAAATTAATAATTAGATTGCAGAATGAATACTTAGGTTTGATTTTCCTTCACAACACTTGTAGAGGACAAAAAGGGCATGGCCTGTCACAACTCGTTGCAAGAGTTAAATACATAAATCAAGAGTATTTAAACTATATTTTTAACTAATTGTAGTTAAGTACTTTTAACAACACTGATTCTACTCGTATATTATACAGTATACTGTACGATCAAAAAAAAATCTATAAGGCTGACTTTGTTTCTTTCCATAGATTTCACGTTGTCAAAACTCATTTCACAGCCTTACAGAGAAAATATTTTTTTTTAATCGTATGGTATTCTTGTTTAATTATAATTGGTACTGATGGGAAGTTGGTAATATGGGAACTACTTGTGGTGGATTATTTAAAAAAAATATTTTTTTTTATTTATGTTAAAGGGTTGATCTTAAGGGATGTTATATTATGACCAAAAGCGGTACTCAAAACACACAAATCAAATGAAATTTGTTTGAACGTAGACTTGCTTTCCCTGCGCTTTTAGAAATCGATAATCTGTAGCGGGTTTTTCACTTTTGAAAATGACGAAATAAAAGTTAGATATAAAAAATAAAATCATAAGAGTTCAAGCTTCTAATCTCAACTCCACGAGATTTGTGTACATTACTCACTAATACTTCGCAGCCTTCTAGAAAACATTTTTTTTATTCGTATTGTATTAGTGATTAAAATTATAATTGGTTCTGATAGGAAGTTGGTAATAATGGAATTTACTAAAGAAAAGATAGTTGTTTTTATGAAATTTGTATTGAATTAGTGAAAATAATAAAATTTTTTGGTTCTGTAAATATTTTAATAAAAAAAATACTAATTAAAGTGTTGTATTCTTAATTTTTTCTAACATTTTTATTCTAATATGTGTATTTTTACATGTTTTTTTAGTCTGTTTTTATGTAGAGTTATGAAGTTGCATCTGTAACATTGATATTTTGGCACACTTTCATCTGACATGTGACGTTCTTTTAAGTGTCTTGTTAATGCTGTTTTTATATTGCTTTTGTAAGTACAGTGTTTACATTGATACAATTTAATATTTTCTGAGCCTGTATTATGTAAGAGAATGTGTTTTTTTAAATTTCTTTTATATATCGTTTTAAAGTTGCATGTGTTACATTCATATTCTGGAACATTTTCACGTGGTGTGTGTTTCACAAAAATATGCCTATTGAGATTAGACTTACTATTTGATTTATAATTACAGCGATCGCAAGGAAATAATTTTGACATATAGTGGTATTTTACATGATATGTTAATCCTACTTTCAGTTTGCTTTTGTAGGTACAGTGCTGACATTGGTGCCATTCTATTTTCTCTGGCGCTGAATGATGTCGAATAATGTGTCTACTTAAATTTCCTTTATATATAGTTTTGTAATTACATGTGTTACATTCATATTCTGTAATATGTTCACGTGATGTGTGTTTCATAAGAATATGATTATTAAGAGCCCACTTAGTCTTTGAATTATAATCACAGCGATTGCAGTTAAATAGCTCACTTTCCTTCAACATGTGTTGGAATTTTATATGGCTACTTAAATGCTTTTTATATTTGGTTTTGTGAGTACAATGTTTACATTGGTACCATTCGATTTTCTCTGGGGCTGTATGCCTTGCAATGATGTGATCTTTTAAACATGCTTTTTCAATAGTTTTATACTCGCATTTGTTACATTCAAAGTGTGGAACATTTTCTCGTCGTGTATGTTTTTTAAGAATATGTTTTTTCAAATACGACTTGATTCCGGTTTTGTATTCGCAATCATTGCAATAAAATAAAACTTTCGATTTATTTTTTATTCCTGATTTGTGACAAACATCTATATGTCTTACTAAATTTTTCTTGATTTTTCCTTTGTAGTCACATTGATTACATTTATACCAATTGATGTTTTCTGGTGCTGTATGTTTTCTTATTATATGAATTTTCAGTGAGTAACTGCGGGTTGTTTTATGTTGACAATAGGAGCATTCATATTTAGCAATAGATTGTTTCTTTTTCTTAGCAATTCCTTGACAAATCAAACTATGTTTGAACAAAATTAATAATGAAAATGTTGAAAAATTACAATTTTCGCATAAAAAACATGCTGCACGAGCATTTGTGAATGGATATTTCTTCTTTTTTGCATGGAATATGTCAAAATGATCCCAAAAAGAAATTCTAATATTTGTTTCAAATTCGCAGTATTTACAATAATACTTCTCTAAATTATTTCTTTTACAACTTAAGAGTGTAATTTTATCCATTTCAGCCAATACTTTAAGAGATAAAAATGTTGGATTTTTTAACCTAAAAATTGGTTGTATTAAAAATTTAGTTAATCAATTATAAAACAAAAATAGCATACCTTTTATAAGTTTAAAATATATTTTAGTATTTTACAAAATTTGTTATCTATCTTATTAACTGTATTAGCATATTAGTTATGTAGCAAATAGAACGTGTGCTTTGCAAATGGCGTTTGGTGTTTGGAAGACATATTATAAACTGGACATACAGAACAAAAAGTCGTTCATATGATACTGTTATAAACATACAAAAGTAGGGTAAATAAAACGTGTGAAGCATGAGTGAACATTACTTGGTCAAACCCCAGAAAATAAATATTTATTATTGAATAAAAAATCAGAAGAAAAAATAAATTTTAAGACAATTTGTGAATCAGGATTGCCAACAGATATTTTTGAAACACTTTTGTGAAAAAAATTTAATATCTCAAAAAATACGAGTCTCAAAACTGATTTAATAACAAATTTAAAATATTCTAACAATTTGTGTCACACTAAATACATTTCAAGATCATTATGTAGCCAACAGTCACGATTTTTATTTAAATATTTGAGAAGTAATAGAATATTGGTCGAAATTTAAATAGAAATGAAATAAGTCCAGAATCAGATTTTTCAAAAATCTTCAGCAATTTTTTTATTTATTTTAAGATATTTTTGTAATCAAAGATGCCTACATACAAAAAAGAAATAAGCTATGGCCCAAATAAAAATGAAACGTCAGCACAAATTTAACAAAGTTATTGCAGTTGTATTTAATAATAATAATAATAATAAAGTTTATTGCACATTAAAACAAAAATGTACAAAAGGTTAAATGGCAGACACAAATCTGATTTTATAATTTAACCTAGAGAAATAGTTAAAACATAATAAAATACTAATAAATATACTTACAATAAACATAACACAAAATAATACAACAGATTAAAATTTGCTAAGATCAATTGCAGAAAGTTTTTGCGACAAAATTAGTTTTTTACATTTTTTTTTTAAATATACGGAAGTGTACTGTTAAAAGATCAGAGCAGTTACTTAATATATATGGTACAATATATGAAAAAGACGTCTGAAATAAAGTAGTCTTGTGTGCTGGAAAGTGAAAATGCTTTTCAACAAATCGTAAATTTCTAAAGTGTGTTTCACAGCGTTTGATTAATTTAACATACAAATAATCAGGAATTTTTAACTTTAGTAATTTGAAACAAAAACACAAATAATGAACAAAGCGTTGCTCATTCAATTTAAGCAATCCTAAAGATCTTAGGTAGGGAGTAACATGTGCAAAGTGAGGTATACTAATCACAAATCGTAAACAGTAGTTTTGAATTTTTTGAAGTTTTTGTTTATTACTTTCAGTTAGGCGCGGGCCATAAACAATATCACAGTAATGCAGATTGGATAAAACTAGTGAGTTAATTAAAATTAGTTTAGTCTTTTGATTTAAAAATTCTTTAAACTGTGTAAGTTGCTTAAATTTAAAATAACAATGTTTAGATAACTGGGAAACATGATTAGTAAAATTGAGTTGTGAATCCATAGTAATACCAAGATTTTTGACTGTACTTTGGGAAGGAATTTCTACATTATTAATTCGAACGGTGTGTTTTAGATTTTCTGCTTTATTCGTTGTTCCAAAAAGTATGTTCTTACATTTAGTTGCATTTAAATATAGTGAATTACATTGGGTCCAATTATATATTTCATTAAGGTCACTGTTAATTATATTTTCAATATTTCGTATTTCTAGAGGGTTAAAGCTTAGGTAGAGTTGAATATCATCTGCAAATAGATGTATTTTGCAAAATTTAGTTGCGTACTGAATATCTGAAATAAAAATAGAAAAAAGAAGTGGGCCTAACACCGATCCTTGAGGAACTCCTGTTAAAACATCTTTAATATCTGATAAACCTAAAGTTGTTCGGCATGTCTGCTTACGATTGTGTAGATAACTATTAAACCACTTGAATTTATCATTATAAATTCCATAGTACTCTAATTTTTTTAGTAAACAATTTATGTCAATTGAATCAAAAGCTTTACTTAAGTCTAACAGAGTTAAAGATGTTATTTTTCCTTTGTCCATATTTGATAAAATTTCATCGGTCACCGATAAAAGGGCAGTTGATGTACTGTGTCCCATACGAAATCCAGATTGCACTGATGGTAAAATATTAAAAGAACATACGTAATCGTTCAGTTGGTTATAAATTATTGACTCTGCAATTAACATAGAAGCTGGTTGAATACTTATGGGTCTTAGATCATTGAGACAAGTAAGAACAGATTTTTTTGGTATTGGTGTGACACAAGAAGTTTTCCAGCTATCAGGAACATATCCCTGCTCAAAACTAGTATTAATTAGGTGAGTTAATGGTGCAGCAACAAAAGGCAAAGAAAGCTGCAGCATGCGACCTGATATACCGTCATAACCGATTGTTGATGGTTTTATTTTTAAAATCATTTTTTTAATTGACGTTACGTCTACAGGTAAGTATTGAAATTTGTTGCCAGATGGAAAATTTGAGCGCTCAAGGTACTTACGAAAAACTGGTGAAGATGACGTTTGAGGAATAGACTCTATAAAATAATTATTAATTTGGTTGGGATCAGAAAACTCAGAAGAGATTTCACAATTATTATTAGATTTAATTATATTTGATTTTTTTAAGTTTTTCCAAAACTGTTTCGGATTCTTGCTAAAATTGTTTTTAAAGTTAAATTCATAATACACTCGTTTTTCCTGCCTAAGAGCTAAATTGTAGTAATTTCTGACTTGACAATAGTATGATTTATGATTGTCAGCTCTAGATACACAATAACGACGCCATGCATTCTTTTTTAACTTCTTCAGAAGTTTCAGATTATCAGTAAACCACGGTTCACGTTTATTTGTAGAAATTCCTTCGACAATAGTTAACGGGGCATGTTTGTCAAAAAGTTTGAGTAAACATTTATTTAAATAATTTACCTTATCATCAATGTTACTAATCATATAGATGAAGTTCCAGTCAACATTTTGTGCATCTGCATTGAATAAGTTTGAATCAAAGTGTTTAAATGTGCGTATAATTTTTTTTGTTCGTACAGGAATGTATTTACTAAAGTCAATTACAGAATGTATCCAATTATGATCAGAGAGGGAATACTCAGAAACCCAAGATTCTAACACGTTTAAAGTAGAGTTGGTTATAATTAAATCTATTATAGACTCAGAGTGAACTGTGATTCTAGTAGGATCTGTGATTAGTTGTTTACAATCTAATTCAAAAAGAAGAGTACTTAAAGTTCTGCTACCTAAGTCATTAGTGATCATATTTATATTAAAGTCGCCCAAAAAAATAAAGTTTTGAAGATTATTTAAATTTAAGTATGTTATTACATCATAAAGAACTGCAATATCAGAGTAATTATTACAAGGAGGTCTGTAAAAAACGCCTATAACAATAAACTGCGATGCAAATTTAACTTTCACCAAAATGTAGTCGATGGAACAATCAGGTGCATTAGGCAAAGTAAGAACTTGGTGATGCACATTTGACTTAAGGTACAGAGCAACGCCACCACCACGAGACTCACGATCTTTGCGGAATAAGTTAAATCCGTTCAGCTGATAGTACTCACTCGGGGTTTCAGCACTAAACCAGGTTTCACTAACACCAACAGCGAGAAAGTTGTCAGACTCGGCATATTCTTTGAAGTTTTGGAATTTATTGCACAAGGATCTTGCATTAACGTGAGAAATATGCAGACGATTTGAAGAGACACTATAGCTTTTGTTTAAATTAATATTTTCACTTAGGTTGGAGGCGCTGCATCTTCTGCTGGCTGAAAATTCCTTTTTTGTAGTCTACAAAGCGTTTAATGGCTACATGGGAAGGCCAAAAGCTTGGATCCAAAACCGTATTTACTAGTGAGACTGGAATACCTAGCTTAAAACTTTTGTAAGATTTTGATCTAACAGATAGTTCTTCACACGTGATGTCATCATTTATGTCATTATCGGGAATGTTTTTTTTGACGTAGTCTATAATATCTTGAAGATTGTACTTGTTATTCAGTTTCGAAACATGCAGATATGACAATGGAATATAGGCTTCCAAATCAGTCATATCTTTATTAGTACCGTAGCTCACCGTAGGACGATTACGTCTTCGTGAATGAAGATCATCCCTGATGTTTTGATGTTCCTCTTGGATAGGTTGTTCCGGCCTTAACAATGATTCATTAGTCACCTGAGCGTACGTTGTTGCATGACGATTACGATTTTGACGAAGAAAAACATTACTGAAATTTTCCCGATCGCCTGGCTGTTGCACTAGTGTGGGTTGTTGCGAATGTTCTTTTAGGTCCGATACCTCGACGGGAGGAGGCGAAGAAGCAGGCATAGTTGAACGGGGAGAGGCATTTTTTTTTGGAAGAATTTTGCCCGAAGTAGCAGCTGATGTTTGGGGTTCATTGACTGCTATCGATTTAAATGTTTTGTGAAGGTTGTTTTTTGAATTATCGTTGATTAAGATAGCGTCACCTTGCAAGACTTTTATCACGTTTTTCAATTGATCGTTTTCTTTGAAAAGACCAATTTCCTCTCGTAATTCAGCAATAATCATATCCTTAAGATTAATAATTACTTTCAAATAATTGATTTCTTGAAGTAACCGCTTCTGGTCGTTTTCATAAAACGGAGATTCCAGTTCAACATCTTCGGAAACCAAATTTGCCGAACAGCAGTCAATCACATTTTCACTGACAGATTTAACTTTTCGGGAAAGACTAGCACAGCTAGGATGATAAGTCGAACCACAGTTAAGGCATTTAGGGCCATTAGCACATTTGTTTTTACACTTTTTACAGCGAGCTGTTTGCGAACCGTCTACTTCACCCGGCATCGCGAACGTAAATCGTATCTCACACGATTTGATATATCTAATGATTGAAACATTCAAAATTTATCCAGTTAATTATACAATATTAATTATTATTAGTGAAACTGGAAAAATAATAAATTGTTTAAAAAGGGAATTTTTTAATAATCAACATTAACCACAATGATCATAACAAAATTTTACTAAAATGTGTCGTTTTCTAAATTATTAAAACAAAAATTATAGCAAAAAAACTATTTATACAACAATTACCACTTGTTATTGCAAATCTTTTTATGTACAGATCTGAAACTGCAATATTTTGTCTTATTCTAACATATTGTCTTCAAATATTTTTCACTTGTTTCTGTAAATAGAATTCTCACATTTGTACTAATGTATTTTTCCGAATCTGTAAGACTTATAAGAATATGTGACTTAATTTTGTTTTATATTTAGTTTTAAAGATGAATGAATCACATTGAAATTTTTAACTAAGTATATTATATTAAAAAAAGGCATTTTACAGCCTTCTAGAGAATATTTTTTTTTTAATCGTATGGTATTATTGTTTAATTATATGTAATTGGTACTGATGGTAAGTTGGTAATAATAGGAATTACTAAAAAAGAGATGGTTGTTTTTGTAAAAATTGTATTGAGTTAGTGAAAATAAGACAAAAAAAACTAATTTGTGTTGTATTCTTGATTTTTTCTAACAGATATATAACATTTTTATTTTGATATGTGTATTTTTACATGATTTATTAGGTCTTTTTTACGTAGAGTTATAAAGTTGCATGTGTAACACTGATATTTTGGCACACTTTCTTCTGACATATGACGTTCTTTTATGTGCCTTGTTAATGCGGTTTTATATATCGTTTTATAATTACATGTGTTACATTCATATTCTGTCATATTTTTACGTGGTGTATGTTTTGCGAGAATATGTCTATTGAGATGCGGCTTAATCTTTGCTTTATAATCACAGCGATCGCAGTAAAATAACACCTTTTCTTTTGACATATGTTGGCACTTTACATGGCGTGTTAATAATTCTTTCAGTTTGGCCTTGTAGCTACAATGCTCACATTGGTACCATTGTATGTCCTCTGGTGCTGAATGATGTCGAATAATGTGTACTTTTAAAGTATTTTTACGCACAGTTTTGTAATTACATGTGTTACATTCATATACTGGCATATCTTCTGGTGGTGTATGTTTTGCAAGAGTATGTTGTTTAAGGAGCCATTTTCTTTTTGATTTGAATTTACAGCGATCGCAGTGAAATAGCTCATTTTCATTTAACATGTGTTGGAGTTTTATATGGCTTTTTAAATATTTTTTAAATTTCGTTTTGTGATTACAGTACTCACATTGGTACCATTTGATTTTCTCTGGGGCTGTATGCCTTGCAATGATGTGTTTTTTTAAATCTCCTTTTTGGATAGTTTTATATTCACACTCATTACATTTGTACCATTTGATATTTTCTGGTGCTGTATGTTTTCTTATTATATGAATTTTCAGTGCGTAACTCTGGGTTGTTTTATATTGACAATACGAGCATTGATATTTAGCAATAGATTGTTTCTTTTTCTTAGCAATATCTTGACAAATCAAACCATGTTTTAATAAAATTAATAATGAAAATGTTGAAAAATTACAATTTTCGCATAAGTAACATGTTGCACAAGCAGATAAAGGATTTTTCTTGTTTTTTCCATGAAATTTTTGAGAATGATCCCAAAAAGAAATTCTAAAATTTGTTTCGAATTTGCAGTTTTTGCAACAATACTTTTTTAAATTACTTCTTTCGCAACTGAAAAGTGTAACTTTATCCATTTCAGCCAATAGTTTAAGACAAAAAAAATGTTGGATTCTTTAACCTAAAAATTTGTTTATTAAAAATTTAGTTAATCAATTATAAAACAAAAATATCATACCTTTTATAAATTTAAAATGTATTTTACATAATTTTATAAGCACTATTAGTTACCTATCTAATAACGTCTCATAATTGCAAATGGCGTTTGGATGACATACATAAAGTTAGGTTATAACAAGAAAAATCGTTCATATGAGAAACTATTATAGGCTCCAGAAGTGTGTCGTCATTTAAGCGCGAATCTTTAAAGCACTGTCATTCAAAAAACATACCTTAAAGAAGTCGCCCTTATTGCACTAGTACCTATATAAGATTGAAATTATAATAGCTAAACTTAGACCGAATAAAAATCACACATCGAAACATAAATAAAGCATAAAGACAATCTACTCCAATACTTTAGACATTCTAGTTTTAATCCAATCACAAGTTACAAATAATTCTCGAATAATTCAGAAATTATTAATTAAAAATAAAAATTACCGTGCTGTCAAAGTCACTCGAACGGCTATAAAGCAACTACCGAAGATGACCGAGTATATAAAATTTGCAATCTGCGCGTAGAAATGGAAAAAACTTCGTTCACATTCGGCATGGTTCGCTGGAATTCGCTCATGTTAGACTTGCGTTGAAGCTTAGAAATGAAGAAAATCTGTGCATCGAACGTTTTATTTTTCCATTAATTTCTTTATTAAGTGTAAGTTTGTTGTGATTCGTGTCTTATCAATAAATAAAATGTCATTAATATTCACGAAAGATTTAGAACAAAGAAAGGAAGAAGAATATAAGTAGGTATGTCAATATTACACCAAATAATTAAACTAACAATGTAATGTATTATTTTCAAATTTTCTAAAATCGTTTAGGTATAGGTAATAATATTTTTTCCTTGAACGGATCATTATGTATCTATACTTTTCCTAAATAGAGTTTTTACTCATTTTGAGTGGGATAAGAACTTCATTATCACACTCAATCTTATATTAACAAACTCATTTTCATTAAACCTTGTTTCAAATCTATAACTAGATCTGTCAAACTTTAAATTCAAATTATTTAAATAATAAACCTCATTGAAGCAATCTTTTACCCTAAATTAATTAATTAAATTGTTTTTCTGCTGTTACACTTGCCTATGTTACAACAAAATAGTTTCTATTTTGAATAAATTGAATATAAAGTTTGACAGATCTCTCTGTAGGTTTGAAACAAGGTTTAGACAATTTATTTATAATTTAGACAATGTAGCGTTTGGACAAATTCTCGAAATAAGCTAACAGTATAGTATTTGCATTTGGATAAGGGAAAGAGACTTAAACCATAAATTACTTGATGAATAGAGATTATTTAGAGTAATAAGTGCTTTATAATTTATGACACTATTGAGGCGACCGGTACGTACCATCTGTTGGCGGCAAGGGTCTTGGGCGAGTGGTTGTCGTTCTTTACCTGTTTCCTTGCTTAGAGACATCATGCCGATATCGGGTAGTTGATCATAATTAAGAACTTAATGTTTAATAATTGCAGTTTAAATGTAAACAAATTGGTGGCTCTCATATACCTGTGATAGTACCTTTTAGAAAAGTATTGCTAAATAATAATGAGAGATTGAGAGTCTTGGAAAAAGAGTTTTTTTCTTGTAAAATGAGCTATTTTTAGAAATTTTTTATTCTTTGAACATTTCAATTATTGTAAAATAAATAATATTCTTTAATAAAGAATGCAAACTAATAGGTATTTATTAATCATTTTTCTAAGAAAAAAATATAATTTCAAAGAGGGGAGCATGAATTAAAAAAACAAAGCACTTAAGCCACAACATAAATTTATTTAAAAAACATTACTAAATATCTTCATCATTGTCACTATCGTCCGTGTCATTTACATTTATAATAAATGTGGGAAAATTTTTATTTGTTACAAATGTGTCTTCCACAGTTTTAATATGATTAAAACAATTTTCAAACAGCTTTGTGTTCATACCTTCAGTGACAGCTCGTATTAAATTTATAACAGTAGAATCCAAATTAGGATTTTTGTTGCCTTTTCTTAATTTGTGCTTTAATTGACTCCACACTAGTTCTATTGGATTTAATATACAATAGTAGGGTGGTAGTCTTTCAACTACATGCCCCAACTTATAACAAATAGAACTTTCTAATCCATTTTACTAAAAAAATGTGGCTGGAAATTTTGGGGGTGTTTTTCTGTACAATTTGAGATATTTGTCAGAGGTAAACAGGTAGAAGATTTAATAAGAATTTAGATAAACTTTTCGAAGAAATACTTTCAAACATAATTAGGATAGGCATAATATTAATTTAACAATAGAGTATTTGTTATATTAATAGAGTATAGTTAATACAATATTAGTTATTATGTCGCTAAAGATATGAACAAAAAACGTAAATTGTTTTCACCAGATTAAAACTGTAGCAGATACTTTTGTAACAAAAAAAAATTCCCACAATAAATGGCATCGATGATAGTGACAATGATGAAAATATTTAGTTATGTTTTTTAAATAAATTTATTATGTTGCTTAAGTGTTTTGTTTTTTTATTTCATGCTCCTCTCTTTGAAATTATATTTTTTTCTTAGAAAAATGATTAATAAATACCTATTAATTTGCATTCTTTATTAAAGAATATTATTTATTTTACAATAATTGAAATGTTCAAAGAATAAAAAATTTCTAAAAATAGCTCATTTTACAAGAAAAAAACTCTTTTTCCAAGACTCTCAATCTCTCATTATACATTAAATTAAGTGTAGTGACCAAATTATCACATGTTGTCAAAGAAATTTAAACAGCTTTATTCGGTTTACCAATGTGTGATTTATCAAAAAAAAAAAATTTTTTATAATACTTGGTATTAAGCTTTTTTAGAAATATTTTTTTAACAGAACTAAAAAGAAGTTATTAGAAACTTTTAGCAATACTTTTCTAAAAGGTACTATCACAGGTATATGAGAGCCACCAATTTGTTTACATTTAAACTGCAATTATTAAACATTAAGTTGTTAATTATGATCAACTACCCGATATCGGCATGATGTCTCTAAGCAAGGAAACAGGTAAAGAACGACAACCACTCGCCCAAGACCCTTGCCAACAGATGGTACGTACCGGTCGCCTCAATAGTCTCATAAATTATAAAGCACTTATTACTCTAAATAATCCCTATTCATCAAGTAATTTATGGTTTAAGTCTCTTTCCCTTATCCAAATGCAAATACTATACCTTCTCATTCACCTCGTTCTTAATTTTCTTCCCATCGCACCAATCGCGTAAACGTCCATAGACTTTCATATTTAATTCTTGATTTTTCTGGTAAAAGTGACGAAACTACGTTTGTTGTAGCTTCTTCCACATCTGATGGAAGACTTTCAAGACTCACTACTCACTGATTATGATAAAGAGAAATTGCAAAATTGTTTACGTACAAATGTTCTAGTTTCGTATATCAGTTGTAAATAAAAAGTTGTATTTAATACCTACGTGGGCTAACGTCCTTTAACATACTCATGCTCTTACAATAACTCGGGCTAATGCCCTCGTATGCGCAATTGTCTCATTCGTATGTCAATAATGCCCTTATCCCACTGATTAAATAAATAACTATTAGGATACGGGACTATAATAAAACTTGGGAAAACCTTAATAGTATATTAAAGAACGTGTTTTGAAAAGTCAACTTTGTGGCACGAATTCAAGTTTATAAAACGAGCGCGAGCGCGAGTTTTTATAAAGAATGAGTGCCACAATGACTTTGAAAAACAAGTTCTTTATGCTATTTTTTCTACTTTACGTGTTTTACGTAATTTTTAATTAAAAAAGTTAATTATTTAATCTTTAGGGACTTTTGCGTTAATACGAGACAGTTGGTAATAAAAATGTCACTAAAGTGTCAATGAAGTCATTGAACTTTGAAATGTTTTCAAATTTGTCTAAAATTCTGTGTAAGTCACTCACAAATGGTTCATTTTTACCTACCGTATCGGTTATTGATTGAATAATCCAATTGGCATTAACACAGTAAGGAAAATTTCCATTTATCTCTAAATTCCTACTCCATTTGCGGTTCTCAGCGACTCCTTTCATTTCATCGTTAAGCATTCAGTCAAGCAGATTTATACACTCATCTAGCAAATAACTTGTAAATTATCGAATGCTATGGATGTTGTAATGCTCAAAATAAAGGCCAAAAGCTCCATTTTAGTTTCAAGTTTCACTTTAACGCTGTTCTAACCTCATAAGCTGACTAACCTCAAAAGTTTGTCGCATGTCGATCGTCGCTTGTTCCGTCCCACTTTCGAATATTTTATAGATTAATTGCGACACGCACACACAAAAACACTTTGTTGAAGAATACTGCTGGTCATCAAGTGCAACAAAATTTATTCGAATATAATTACTGTAAACTCATTGCCGACAGAAACAACGTTTCATTTCAGCGATACTGTGTTACACGGTGTTACCAATCCGAAAACACTAAATTGCACTAGCTGTTACCGCACGCAATTTGGGTGCGGTAATGGCTATTACCGCACCCAAATAGGACTCTGTTACCGACGTAAAGTAGAAAAAATTTATATTGGGTCTTCTTATGTATGGCTGAACTACCTACATCGCACCCCTAGGAGGATCGCACAAATGTTGCCACATTTATACTAATTCCTATTTTACAGTATTATTGTTTAATTATAATTGGTACTGAAAGGGAGTTGGTAATAATGGGGATTACTAAAGAAGAGAAGGTTCTTTTTGTGAAAATTATATTGAAGTAGTGAAAATAAGACATTACATTTTTTTGGTTTTGTAGATGTTTTAATAGAAAAAAAACTAATTTAAATGTTGTGTTCTTGTTTTTTTCCATAAATGTTTTGACGTGTATTTTTACAATAGTTTATTATGCCGTTTTTATTAGAGTTATAAAGTTGCATGTGTTACACTCATATTGTGGCACACTTTCATGTGGTGTATGTTTTGGAAGAGTATGTTGTTTAAGGTGCCTACCACTTCTTTTTTTGATTTACATTCAATGAAAAGACTCATTTTCTTTTGAAATATGTTTTGTTTTTTATACAGCTCCTTTCAGTTTGCTTTTGTAGGTGCAGTGTTCATACTGGTTTGGTCCTCCAGCGCCGAATTATGTCGAATAATGTGTCTATTTAAATGATCTTACGCAGAGTTTTGTAATTACATGTGTTACATTCATATTCTGTCATATTTTCACGTGATGCGTGCTTCGCAAGAATATGATTTTTAAGACTCCATTTAGACTTTGATTTATAATCACATCGATCGCAGTGAAAAAACTCATTTTCGTTAAACATGTGTTGTAATTTTACATGACGTGTTAACTCTTTTTTAAATTTGCCTTTGTAATTACAGTGCTCACATTGATGCCATTTGATTTCCTCTGAGGCTGTATGCCTTGCAATCATGTGGTCTTTTAAATTACCTTTATAAATAGTTTTATATTCGCATTTGTTACATTCAAATTGTGGCATATTTTCTCCTGATGTATGTTTTATGAGAAGATGTCTTTTGAGGTACCATTTCTTTTTTGATTTAAAGTGACAGCGATCGCAGGGATATAATTCATATTCATTAAACGTATGTCGGCATTTTACATGGGTTTCTAAATCCTTTTTTAATTTGCTTTTGTAATTACAGTGCTGACATTGGTGCCATTTAATTTTCTCTAGGTCTGTATGCCTTGTAATGATGTGGTTTTTTAAATGTCCTTTTTGTATAGTTTTATATTCGCACTTGTTACATTCAAATTGTGACACATTTTCTCGTGCTGTGTGCTTTGTAAGAATGTGAAGTTTGAGACTGTATTTTGTCCTGGTGTTGTATTCACAATCATTGCAATGAAATAATAAAACATCTTTCTTTGATTTATGATGAACATTTATATGTCGTATTAGACCTTGCTTTACTTTTCCTTTGTAGTTACACTCATTACATTTATACCATTTGATTTTTTCTGATTCTGCATGTTTTCTTATTATATGGTCTTTGAGTAAATGACAATGGGCTGTTTTATATACACAATGTGGGCACTGATATTTAACAATAGATTGTTCCTTTTTCTTAGCAATATCTTGACAAACCAAATTATGTTTTATCACAAGTAATAGTGAAAACGAAGAAAAATTACAGTTTTTGCAAGTGTAACATGCAGTATATACAGATGTAGATAGATTTTTCTTGTTTTTTGCATGAAATTTTTGAGAATGATGCCAATAGAAAATTCTAATATTTGTTTCAAATTCGCAGTATTTGCAACAATACTGCTTTAAATTACTTGTTTCACAAGCGAAGAATGCATCTTTATCCATTTTAGCGAAAAGTCTAATTGTAAGACAAAAAAATTTGAATTTTTTAACCTGAAAATTGCTCGCATTTTAAAATTTAGTTGAATTAGTAGATTATAAAATAAAAGTATCATTCCTTTTATAGGTTTAAAATGTATTTTATAAAATTTTATCAACAACTTATTAACACAATTATCCAGTAAATAAGATGTGATTTACAAATGGCGTTTGGAATTCTAAAAGTCGTTCATATAACACTATTATAAGACAAAAAGTAGGGGAAATGAAATCTGTGAGGTATGCGTACGAAGATTACTTGATCCTGCTGACGAAGAAGCTGAAAGAAGCGGTGAAACGTCGTGAATTCGGTATTTAATTTAAAAACAATTTAAATAAAAGTGTCGAGAATCCTAAAAAACTCCAAACTCCACTTTTTTGTAAATGTGTTTTGAATACATATTTAGATAATCAGGAAAGATTATTTTCTAGAAGGCTGTGAATTTGCTTCTTTCAATATCGTCGATGATTGACATTTATGTCAAATCGGTCCATTCAATTTCAGCGCAATTATTAATAAAGGCCCTCCAGTCATGAGACAATGGAAATTGTGATTCTAGGTGTAAAAGTTGGATAAAAACGTTACAGGTTCCTACAATGCGTCAAGTAGTGCCATCTAGAGATATTTTTTTCTGACACACGCTTTTTACAGATTGGAATGACTTTCTATAACTGTCATCAGCGCAGACGATCTTCCATATAATTTACATTAAAAAAGGCATACCACATCTTTCTAGAGAATAAACTTTTTTGATCATATGGTAAATATAATAAATTAAAAAGTACAAAGAATTCGTGGATTAATTCTTGAAATTTTTCTATACGAAAACTACTAAAATTACATAATTTTCGCTTTTTTTAGCGGTTTATTAACAAGGGTAACCTTTAGTAGTAACAAATCAGTAGATATAATAAAAAGTTCATTAGACAGACTTTGATATACTCAAAATTCTAAATTTCTTTAACTCAACAGTCCCTTTCACATACCTTTCAACAGAGTTACCGTTGCAAATTTTAAATAAATACAAAGTTCAAATAACGTCCCACAGGACACATTTTTTAAATCACTTTTGATTCTTAGACTGTATAAAACATTTGAAAATAAAATTAATTGATCTAAATAGAAAAAAGTTTGCAATTTTCAAACAAAAAAAAACAATAAAACTTAGCTCAAAAATTTATGTATTTTATTTTTTATAGTTATTTAACTAATTAGTTACATAAGTATTTTTCCCAAATCTGCTTTTTACGTTGTAAACACCAAATTGCTTTCAAAAGATCGGAGTGTTCACAAATTTTTATTTTATTATTTTACTTTCAGCCTCCAAGTATTGACGGATCCATAGCACAAGAGTTAAATACATATATTGCGAGTAGTTTAAATATCTTTAAATATTCTAAATCGTGTAATAAATCAGTATTTATTAAGTGGTAATTTGTTTTATAATAACACATTTCTGAATATATAACGTTTTTTTTAGATAATAGTGTTTTATTTTATTATTATCGTTTTCAATAAAATTATCTATTAAAAACCAAGACGTTATTTGTTTTCTAAGAAAATGAGCTTCACAATGTTATGAATTATAATAATTAAGACCAAATTTTTAAGAATTTTAAAAAAGATTACTTTTAATTTTTTTCTTAAAACTTGCTGTAACCGACGCTAGATGGAGCAGAAAAGCGTGTTTCCAATGAGGAAGCGAGAGAGTGGTATCTATTTCCTTCTTTATCTATGATTAAGACGCAATTTTATCACGATTTGTTTACATTTGAAACCGCACTGAATCAAAGGGACTGTTTCAACAATATGAAGCACCCTCACATTTGAGGTCACATCATACCTACCCATTGTAATAATGAATAATATGTAGAGATCTTAATTAATATAACTAAAATGGTAAAAGTTGGAAGGTTATATTGTCAAATAATAGGTATTTTAAACAAAATTAACAAAAAAAAATATTTTTAAAAATGTGATAAATTGTAGACTAAAAGCTGCAAAAGGGCTCATATAAGAGTTTTAAAGTAAATACCTTATAACACCAAAAATAACTAAAACTTTATGTTTGAGACTATAGGCGTTTACGAAAATTCAACTCGATCAGTTGGGTCAGGGATCCGAGCGTTCGTTTATTCAACCTCGCTCACTAACCCGTGTTCGTTTATTCAGGGTTACTGATCCGGATCAGGGATCGATCAGTGATCGAGGGATCCAGCACAGCAGCAGGGTAGGTCTCAAGCAAAATGGATCCGCATGCGCATTTGATAAAACTTTGTGGTTTTATCAAATCATATTGAATTTTGAATTGGATTTCTTTGTTGAATATTTTTATTAGATCTGATTCTACCAAATAAATCATACTGTGTTTATATTTATTGGAAGTTTCGACAAGATTAATTGTGCCGTCTCTGCGAAAACACAACAAAATGACAAAGTAGCAAATTTATTTTTTGTTTATTAATTATGTCGGGTTGCTATAGTTACATTAAAAAAAATAATTGCTGTGAAATTTGAGAAAATGCTCTCAAGGTCATTGGTCAGGGTTTGTGTCGTTTGAAAATAACTAACCCCGATCACTGATCTGAGATGGATCTGACGGATCCGGTCACGTGACGGATTACTAACCCGTGTTGAATTTTCGTAAACGCCTATTATGTATCCTGAAAACTACAAAACCTGGATTTATTTGGAAATTTTTCTAGAGCTCTCCTAATTCTAAGTAAACGTCTACCATTTTATTGGTCCGCAAAAACATCCTGCATTTTAATGTTATTAATAAATGTTGTCATGGAAACTTAAACTAGATAAAAAATAAATTTTCGGATCCAACCAATTTGGTGTATAGGTAATTCCTTCAATTTATTTATGACCCATCTTTCTATCCAAAAATATTTGAATCAAACGTTATAATTTTTTTCCACGAGCAAATCATGGAATCTTTCGTAAAACAGTCGGAAATCGGAGTAATTTTTTCTTCGAACATACTGTGACGTTTATTTTTTTTTTATATGTGGGTTTCTGATTTAAAGAGCTGGAGATAATTTCTCGGCAAGTTTATTTACAAATCAAATTAATTACAACTAATTAACACAGCTAATATTCTAAATCACTAACGGAACACAAAACACTTTAATTTATCGCTTTCTAAATTCGCTGGATATCGCCGGAGTTTGCCTTTATGTCGCTCTCCCAAAACCAGACTGACTGACTGACTCGCTGTCTCGCATATATATAGGGGTATGGACTCTTTCCAGAACTTTCGAGTATTTTCTCGCGTTTCTCCTGAATTATTTCAATTCGGCAAGATGATTGGAATTCAATCACAATAGCGACAAACAATGCCGACGTAAACAAGAATAAATAAACCCATTCAAAACGTAAATAATACTCGAAGTTCTATTCAGTTCCTAGAAGTGAGCGGTCCACAACACAATACTCGATACTCTGATTCACCGCTTCTTAGAATTGAGTCGTTCGCGTCACACTACCCCCCTCTTAAGAATTGTTCGTCTCGAACAATCATTCATCGTCATTTGAACCCGCATAGGGGGCTAAACGGTCTAAATGCACTACCTTCATCTTAGCCCTGGGGTTCTTTTGGATTCTATACACCACGTCGTTAAGTCGGGTCAGTACGGTATAAGGGCCTTCCCATTTCGGCTGAAGCTTCGGACATCGCCCTTTCTTCCGTTGAGGGTTAAATAGCCAGACCAAATCTCCCTCTTGAAACCCTACCGAATTCGCCCTCAAATCGTACCGCGTCTTCATCCTGTCACTGGCAATCTCAATTCGGTCTCGAGCCAAGTCGTGGATATGGGACATCGTCTCTTGAAGCTCTTCTACATAGCTTCTAACTTCCTTGGGTTCTTGAGTGGGTGTCCCAAACACAAGGTCACAAGGCAAGCGGAGTTCCCGTCCAAACAAAATCTTGGCTGGAGTTTGATTTGTAGTTTCATGGATCGCCGCTCTGTAAGCCAACAAAAACAACGGTAAATGGCGATCCCAATCTCTTTGATGGGCCTCTACAACTTTCGATAGGTGCTCTTCCATGGTGCTGTTAAAGCGCTCGACCATTCCGTCGGACTGAGGATGCAGCGGTGTAGTCCTGGTTTTCCGAATACCCAAGAGATCACAAATTCCTTGGAAAACCCCTGACTCAAAGTTTCGCCCTTGGTCCGAATGCATTTCCATGGGAAGCCCATAACGAGAAATCCAATTATCCACCAAAGCACGAGACACAGTAATAGCTTCTTGGTTTGGTAACGCGTATGCCTCAGGCCATTTACTGAAATAGTCGGCAACAACCATAATGTATTTGTTGCCCGAGTCGGTGACTGGAAATGGACCCGCAATATCAAACGCAATCCTCTCAAACGGAGCCCCAACGTTGTATTGCTTCATGGCTCCCCGGCTACGAGTTTTCGGGCCTTTACTCGCAGCACATGTTGTACATTTCCGGCACCAATTAGCGACATCTTCTCGGCTATTGACCCAATAAAAGCGTTCGCGAACCTTCCCCAAGGTTTTGTTGACGCCAAAGTGAGCTCCAGATCTTCCATCATGGATTTCCCTTAAGACTTCCTTTACACGACTCTTCGGTAGGACTAGCTGCATTGTTACCGTCTTTCCATCCGCGCTTTCCCAAGCCCTTTTGAGCAGCCCATTTTCGACTTTCAGGGAGTCCCATTGTGCCCACAACGCCTTCAGAGCAGGACTCTTATTTGAAATGTCATGCCATTGCGGTCTTACATTTCCGTTCTCCTTGCTTTGTAAAATCGGTCCGATCTCATCGTCTTGCAGTTGCTCTGTTCTTATTTCTTCAGCTGTCCATCCGTCAGTAGGTTGCAAAACTAGCCTTCTAAGGTTGCACAGGTGGTCAGCTTGTTCTCGTTGGCTACAATGTTTGCAGTCGGCTCTGCACGGTCTTCTGGACAAGGCGTCTGCATTTTGATGAGACCTTCCCGAGCGATGCTTGATTTCAAAATCATACTGCTGAAGTCTCTCAATCCATCTCGCTGTTTGACCTTCAGCATTCTTCAAATTTAACAGCCACTTTAAAGCGGCATGATCTGTCCTTATTGTAAAATGTTGGCCGTATAAATATTTGTGGAAATGGCTTACCGCGTTCACGATAGCCAACAGTTCTCTTCGGGTGACACAGTAATTCCTTTCAGGTTTAGAAAGAACCTTACTATAATATTCGATAACCCTCTCTTCGCCATCCTGTACTTGAGTTAATACTGCGCCAACTCCATTATTACTGGCGTCCGTATCTAAAATAAACTGACCTTTTGCCCTTGGGTAAGCAAGTATTGGTCCCGTACAGAGTGTAACTTTTAATGTTTTGAAGGCCGATTCACACTCTTTGTCCCAAATAAAAGGCGTCTTCTTTTCGGTCAGTTTATGAAGAGGTTTGGCAATATCGGCGAATCCTTTGACAAAACGGCGATAGTAGGTGCAAAGACCCAAAAAGCTTCGTAGTTGGTGCTTATCATTAGGTCGGGGCCATTCCCGTACGGCTGCAGTCTTCTCAGGGTCAGTTTGTATCCCATTCGATGAAACAACGTGTCCCAAAAACTTGACTTTTCTTTGGAAAAGGCAACACTTTTTAGGGTTAAGTTGAAGACGAGCGTTTCGCAATCGGCTGAAAATTTCTTGCAGGTTACTTTGATGTTCTTCGAAAGTTTTCCCAATAACCATCACATCATCAAGGTACACAAGGCAAGTTCTCCAAGTCAACCCTCGAAGGACAAGTTCCATTAGCCGCTCGAACGTAGCTGGCGCATTACAAAGTCCAAAAGGCATAACATTAAACTGGTAGAGCCCAGTTCCAGTCGAGAAGGCAGTTTTCTCCTTATCCTCAGGGTGAATTCCAACCTGCCAATACCCACTCTTCAAGTCTAAAGTAGAAAACCATTGGGAACCAGCTAACATGCTCAGTGTATCGTCGATGCGTGGAAGTGGGTAACTATCTTTCTTCGTTACTTCGTTGAGCCGTCTATAGTCAACGCAGAAACGAGTTGACCCATCTTTCTTTGTTACTAGTACAACTGGTGAAGACCAGGGACTTGACGAATCTTCAATGACGCCATCTTCTTTCATTTTTTCGATCATTCGAGCCACTTCTTCCTGTTTCGCAAAGGGGAGTCTTCTCGGGGGCTGACGAATAGGTTGTACTGATCCCGTATTAATTCGATGCTGTACCAAATTAGTTCTTCCCGTAATCTTGTCCCCTATTGCAAAAATGTCTTGTTCCTTTCGAATAAAAGCAGTGGCTGCTTTCCTCTGATCTTCTGATAAGTGTTGCCATTCTTCCAGAAAATAATTTTCCAATTCCGGGTTATTTTTACCTTCTCCTTCCTGGTAACTCTTGTTGTCCTTTTCTTCACAACGAACAACTCGTAATGCAGGCTGAAAGAAGCCAATCTGTTCCCCTTTCTGCAACGTAACTCGATTTTCGCTGAGATTGGCTATGCGAATAGGAATCTTTCCGCCAGCCTCAACGAGTGCTCTAGCTACCAAGATCTGTTTATTGTGTGTCGCATTCGTGAATTTCGTCATGTCCGGTTCAACAACTCCCGTTCGGTATCCCCCAGGATCTTTTTCCAACTCTGCCAGCACAATTTTCTCAGAATTGCCGGGGACACGAACTGATTCTGAGACGATGATGTTTACATGGTCAGATGAAGCGGTCGCAGAATGTAACAAGATTTCTTCGTTTCCCATTTGTAACATCCTGTTCTTAATATCCAGCACAAATCCATATTTGTCCATAATGTCCAAACCCAAGATCACTTCATCAACTATCTCAGCTACAACCATTCGGTGTACAATATTGAATGGTCCTATCTCAAGTTTGACATTAGCTTCTCCATGTACTTGTGCTGTTTCACCAGTAGCGGTTTTCAAAACGAAGTTACATCTTGTCATGTAGATATTTTGAGATGTTTCCAGCATGTCCCGTCTCACTAGAGAAAGTGTTGCTCCCGTGTCAACCGTCATCTTGGTGTCTCGACCGTTGATTCGTCCATCCAGCAACAGACTATCATTTCCTTTTCCTAGCTGCGAGACGGAGATGATCCTAGGGGCTTTGGGCGTATCAGCTAGCACACGCCCCAAAGTGCTAGCTGAAATTAGTTTTCCTGATGCCGGGAAATTGAGGCCTGTGACATCTTCCTGACCCCTCCTTACATCCTCAGACCTTCCCCGTTGGCGGCAATCCCTTCTTATATGGCCTATCTTACCACAACCATAACACTTAGGCCGTCCTCCAGTGCGTGCTGGTGTCTGCTGCATCTTTTCCAACATACTCTTCAGTTCTTCGCAGCAGCAATTATTTGTTGGAGTTTCCTCTGCGGACATCAATCGCACGCGTTGAGCTGGTCGTCGTGAAAAGTCTTCATTTGCCGCCTCATATTCTAACGCGTGGATAAGCGCGTCAGCACAGGTTTTATATCTATGTAGACGTAGATAACGTCGTAAATCGCCATCTCTTAAACCATCAATAAATGCGCTGGCTTCCATCTCATGGCGAAGGTCTGCAGGTGCGGAAGGATAACCTAAATTAACCAATCTTTCTATTTCCGCGGCATATTCTTGCAAACTTTCGTTGCTTTTCTGATGTCGGGACTTAAGCATCATTTGGTATACTCTGTCCATGTGCTGGTCTCCGTAGCGCAATTCCAAGGCGTTGACCACTGCGTGATAGTTTTTCTGATCACGATCAGATACATTCTGAAGCAGCTGGAGAGCTGGTCCTCGCAGTGCTAACACCAGAGCTGTGGCTTTTTCTTCATCATTCCAGCAATTTATCTCCGCCGCTGCTTCAAACTGCCTCCTATACATTGACCACGAAGACTGACCATCGAAAGTTGGGGGTTTTACTCGTTGCGATGTTACTTCGCTTCCTAAAATTTGTCCTGTTCCAAGTTTCTTCATTTTACTTTCCAATTCTAAAACTTTCTTTTCTAATTCTTCCCTAACTTCTTTTATCTCTTCTTTTACTTCTTCTTTTACTTCGAAAACTTTTTCCTCAAATTCCTTTTTTACTTCTTCGACATCTTTCTTAAGAGCATCTTGTAAGGTATCGAATTTTTCGAAAATTCTTTCTTGCTCTTCCATTCGACGTTTTTCTTCTTCTTCTTTTTCTTGCAGTCGTCGTTTTTCTTCTTCTTCTTTTTCTTGCATTCTTCGTTTTTCTTGATCTTCCAGAAATTTCTTCTGTTCTTCTTTATCTTCCAAGCGTTGTTTTTCTAGTTTCTCGAAGAATACACGAAGTTGTTCCTCCATGGTTCTTGTCTGACTTCTTGTTGTTCTTCCAGAAGGTTCCAGAGACATAAACTTTTCTTTGTCCACCAAGCTTCTTTAAATCCCACTCCTGACACCAGTGTGACGTTTATTTTTTTTTTATATGTGGGTTTCTGATTTAAAGAGCTGGAGATAATTTCTCGGCAAGTTTATTTACAAATCAAATTAATTACAACTAATTAACACAGCTAATATTCTAAATCACTAACGGAACACAAAACACTTTAATTTATCGCTTTCTAAATTCGCTGGATATCGCCGGAGTTTGCCTTTATGTCGCTCTCCCAAAACCAGACTGACTGACTGACTCGCTGTCTCGCATATATATAGGGGTATGGACTCTTTCCAGAACTTTCGAGTATTTTCTCGCGTTTCTCCTGAATTATTTCAATTCGGCAAGATGATTGGAATTCAATCACAATAGCGACAAACAATGCCGACGTAAACAAGAATAAATAAACCCATTCAAAACGTAAATAATACTCGAAGTTCTATTCAGTTCCTAGAAGTGAGCGGTCCACAACACAATACTCGATACTCTGATTCACCGCTTCTTAGAATTGAGTCGTTCGCGTCACAATACCTAAATATTAATAGCGCAATTTTTAATAATACTAAAACCCTAATAAGTGCTTAAAAATCATTTTCCAACTCTTATTTCACAATCAGTCGGTTTTAATGATAAAAATTGCCGAAAAAACTTGTAATAATTAAATGCATTTCAGGATAGAAAATGTATTAATTAGAGACACTGACCTTTTGCCTGCTAAACCGCCAATCAAACAGAAATTTTTGACTCACTGAAACAAACAGAAAAATCTAATTAATACCAAATCCGATTTAAGTTTGCAAAATTTGTTACCGTTTCGTGCCTCATCCTTCACCTGAGACCTCCAGGAGCAAATCCAAGACACTTCACAATCACTGCACACACCAAAAGTTTTAAAAATTTCTCAATAAATCACTCCCGAAGCGTCTCCGACCAAATTTAAATCCGACTGAACTGAAAGAATGTGATGACTAATAATTGCACAATATAAAAAAGTTCGACAAAAAAAAGATACTGATAAGGTGTTTATTCCATTTGCGTTCTTTTCTATTATTCCAATAAACAGGGCCAGACTAAAAACAATTTGTCATTTATAAAATACATAAAACAATCAAAATCTAGTTAATTTTTAAATATGCGCAGTGCCGGATTAAAACAAAATTTTATTTACATCAAATTTAAGCAAGACAGAGGTTCAGAATTAATTTAAAAATCTCTTAAGTTCCTAGATCACGAAAAATACAACAGAAAAATAATTTGGCACAGGACCGTATTCAAAATACTTCAATTTGAAAGTCGTTATGTCGTGTAATAGCTCGATTTTAAAAAAAAACACTGCAGTGCAAATAAATGTCACTCTATTATTGTTTTTTTGACAACGTAATGCTTTTAATGTAAGAAATTAAAAATAGGGGGTCATTATTTGCACCACACTTGTTAAAAAAATAATTAGGTACACATAAAAAAGACTTTCTACGTATACTTTCAGTCTTCGAGTATTAACAGGATCTGTAGCACAAGACTATTTGTTGTTAATTACTTAACATCACTGATTATATTTGTGTTATTGTTATTACATATATACCGTATGATCAAATAAAATGTCTACAATGCTATGACTTTGTTACGTTCCATAGATTTTACGTTGTCATAATTCATTTCACAGCCTTCTAGAGAATAAATTTTCTTAATCAGTTTATATTATTGTTTAATTATAATTGGCACTGGTGGGAAGTTGGTAATAATGGGAATTACTATTAGAGACGGTTGATTTTATGAAAATAAGACATTACATTTTTTGTTTCTGTAAATGTTTTAATAAAAAGAATACTAATTTAAATGTCGTATTTTTGTTTTTTTTTCCTAAGAGATAAATAACATTTTTATTTTGACATGTGTATTTTTACATTGTTTAATTATGCCGTTTTTATGTTAATATTCCATATGTGACATTGATATTTGGCACACTTTCTTCTGACATATGACGTTCTTTTATATGTTTTACATTTACAACGATGTGAAATGACTCATTTTCTTTTGAGATATATTGTATTTTTACATGCTGTGTTAATCCTCTTTTCAGGTTGCTTTTGTAGGTGTAGTTTTCACTCTGGTTTGACCATTCGGCTTCGGCGCCGAATGATGTCGAATAATGTGTCTATTTAAATGATCTTTACGCAGAGTCTTGTAATTACATGTGTTACATTCATATTGTGAAATATTTTCACGTGGTGTGTGTTTGGCAAAAATATGCCTTTTGAGACTCGACTTAGCCTTTGTTTTGTAATTACAGCGATCACAGTGAAATAAGTCATTTTTTTTCGACATATGTTGTAATGTTACATGGCGTGTTAAATCTGTTTTAAATTTACTTTTGTAAATACAGTGCTCACACTGGTACAACTGCATATCCTCAGGCGCTGAATGATGTCGAATAATGTGTGTTTTTAAGCTTCCTTTATATATAGTTTTGAAATTACATGTGTTACATTCATATTTTGTTATATTTTCAGGTGGTGCGTGTTTCGCAAGAATATGCCTTTTGACATGCGACTTAATTTTTGATTTGAATTCACAGTGATCACAGTGAAATAACTTATTTTTATTTGACATATGTTGTAATTTTACATGCTGTGTTAATCCTCCTTTCAGTTTGCTTTTGTAGGTACAGTGCTCACATTGGTACCATTGTAAATTCTCCTGCACTGAATGTTGTAGATTAATGTGTACTTTTAAATTATTTTTATGCACAGTTTTGTAATTACATGTATTACATTCATATATTGTTACATTTTCACGTGGTGTGTGTTTCGCAAGAATATGTGTATTAAGAGTCCACTTAAACTTTGATTTATAATTACAGCGATCGCAGTGAAATAACTCATTTTCTTTAAACATATTATGTTTTCTTTTAACATGGCGTTTTAAATCATTTTTTAATTTGGTTTTGTGATTACAGTGCTCACATTGGTACCATTTGATTTTCTCTGGTGCTGTATGCCTTACAATGATGTGGTTTTTTAAATTTCCTTTTTGTATAGTTTTATATTCGCACTTGTTACATTCAAATTGTGGCACATTTTCTGATTTATAATAAAGATTTATATGTCGTACTAAATCCTTTTTAACTTTTCCTTTGTATTCACATCGATTACATTTGTACCATTTGATGTTTTCTGGTGCTGTATGTTTCCTTATTATATGAATTTTCAGTGCGTTACTCTGGGTTGTTTTATATAGACAATAGGAGCATTGATATTTAGCAATAGATTGTTTCTTTTTCTTGGCAATGTCTTGACAAATCAAACCATGTTTGAACAAAATTAATAATGAAAATGTTGAAAAATGACAATTTTCGCATAAGTAACTTTCTACACAAGCAGATTTTAAAAGATTTTTCTTGTTTTTTGCATGAAATTTTTGAAAATGATACCATAAGAAAATTCTAAAATTTGTTTCGAATTTGCAGTATTTGCAATAATACTTCTCTAAATTATTTCTTTCACAGCTTAATAAGAGTGTATCTTTATCCATTTCACCCACTAGTTTAAGACATAAAAAACATCTTGGATTCTTTAACCTAAAAATTGGTTGTATTAAAAATTTAGTTGATCAATTATAAAATTAAAATATCATACCTTTTATAAAATTAAAATGTATTTTACATAATTTTATAAACAATTTATTAGCACAATTAATTAGTTATCTAGCAAATAACGTCTGATAATTCCAAATGGCGTTTGGATGACATATACAACACTAATAAGGAAAATCGTTCATATGAAACTATTACAGGCTCATACAGAAGTATGTCGTCATTTAAGCGCGAATCTTAAAGCACTATCATTCTAAAATAGTATATTAAAGAACGCGTTTTCTTTGTGGCACGAATTCAAGTTTATAAAACGAGCACAAGCGCGAGTTTTTATAAAGAATGAGTGCCACAATAACTTTAAAAAACAAGTTCTTTATGCAATTTTTTCTACTTTACGTGTTTTACGTAATTTTTAAGTAAAAAAGTTAATTATTTAATCTTTAGGGACTTTTGCGTTAATACGAGACAGTTGGTGATAAAAATGTCACTAAAGTGTCAATGAAGTCATTGAACTTTGAAATGTTTTCAAATTTGTCTAAAATTCTGTGTAAGTAACTCACAAATGGTTCTTTTTTTACATACCGTATCGGTTATTGATTGAATAATCCAATTGGCATTAACACAGTAAGGAAAATCCCCATTTATCTCTAAATTCCCACTCCATTTGCGGTTTTCAGCGACTCCTTTCATTTCATCGTTAAGCATTCAGTCAAGCAGATTTATACACTCATCTAGCAAATAACTTGTAAATTATCGAATGCTATAGGGGTTGTAAATGGTCAACATAAAGGCCAAAAGCTCAAAAGAAAAGTTTGTGACGTCTACCACCGCAGTCCAGTGTCCACCCTATTTTCAAATATTTTATAGATTAATTGCGACACACACACGCAAAAACACTTTGTTGAGGAATATTGCTGGTCATCAAGTGCAACAAAATTTATTCGAATATAATTACTGTAATCTCATCGCCGACAGAAACGTAACGTTTCATTTCGGCGATAGCGTGTTACACGGTGTTACCAATACGAAAACAGTAAATTGCACTAGCTGTTACCGCACGCAATTTGGGTGCGGAATTGGTTATTACCGCACCCAAATCGGACTCTGTTACCGACGTAAAGTAGAAAAACATATCTTAAAAAACTCTCCCTTATTGCACAAGTACATAAAGTTAAAATTAAACTAGCTGAACTTTAACTAAATAAAAATCACACATCGAAACATAAATAAAGCATAAAAACACTCAACTACAATACTTTAGACATTCTAGTTTTAATTCAATCACAACTTACAAATAATTCTCGTATAATTCACAAATTAATTTAAATAAAATGAGATGGACGGCTTTAAAAAAACCATCTTTTTGCTTGAGATAGGGAGGATATGAGCATAAATATTCCGATAATTTAGAAATTGCATGTACAACTTTTTTTTTAAATAAAACCTGTATATTTTTGTTATATACTTTAAACTTTTAAGATATTGAATAAGAAAAATATTACAAAAGAAACATTGAATAAAAAATAAAAATTTTAGTATTTTTGTAACTAGGTACTTTACTTGCAGCTGTGTCTCTCTCACAGTAAACCAACAATAACAGCCTAGCATGTTCTGATCTCAAAAACTTTAAAATTTTTAGAACTACTTTCAGATCTTGATGAAATCGCTCGCCATGTTTGTCACTCATACTTCCAAAGTTTTCCGGAAAAAAATTATGAAGAAATGGTAACGCCACTCATAAAATAAATAACTTTATTTTTTAAATAATTTTAGAAGAAGTATACTCCAGAAAAATGACATTTTGCGAACAGCAGAACTGTTAAAAGTTGACATCTTTTTTTTGCAATAACTTTTAAACCTCGTTTCTTAGGGCAAAAACTCTTACATCAATTCAAAGACCATGTAATTCTGCGACGAATACCTATCTCACACTTAAAATTGGTCTAGAAATATAGCCGTCATCGGTAGTCAAATAATGACATTTTATATAAAAAAGTGAAAAAAAAATGTTTTTCTGAAAAGTGTGACGTGCTAACAGAAAACAAAAAATTATGTATTACCTATCCTTAGTAGCTTATGCAAAAAATATATTTCATTTGAAAAACATAAATAAAGTTTAATTTTGTAGACTAGTGTAATTAACAATAAATTATACCAACGATTGATGCACTACTGCAATGCAAATTAAAAAATACGGAATTTTCTCAAATGGTGCATTTTACAGATAATAACTTTTTAAACAAAAAACGTAAATGCAAACAATCCCAATTGTCCGTACAAACAGATAGGCTACCTTTATCTTTATAACTCTTTTTACTACAAGAAGATATTTTTGGCAAATATAAATACAAAATATAGGTTGCTGCAATAATTTTGTGGGGTATGTAGTTGGTATGCTATTTACTAAGTGTTTTTTTATTGTTGATAATTTTTTTTTTGTATATAAATGACTTAGATGATTTTGTATATTGACAGTGTCCATAGCATGATACTCGTTGCAAGAAATAAAGAGTTAAATATATACTTAATTAAATTTAAAGAAAGTGGCATTAACTTTAATTGCAATTAAATGCCGATTTTGACCAACCAAATACCAGGAAAACTGATTTAATCGCAAATTAAATATTTATTTTACCTTCTGTAAACCGGGCCTTAGAATAGTTAAACCACCCACATAAAAAAATCTCCAAAAGGGTATAACTTTGTTTCTTTCTGTATATACATTTTAATACGTTGTGAAAACACATTTCACAGCCTTCTAGAGAATAAATTTTCTTAATCATTTTTTATTAATGTTTAATTATAATTGGTACTGATGGGAAGTTGGTAATAATAGGATTACTAAAGAAGAGATAGTTGTTTTTGTAAAAATTATATTGAATTAGTAAAAAATAAGACATTAATTTTACTAGTGAGATTGGCAGTCCATTACAACGAAGCGGTTTTGTGAATGGTCTAAGGATATACAGTAATTTCAGCATAAGAAAAATCGTTCATATGAAACTACTACAGACTCAAGAAGTGTGTCGTCATTTAAGCGCAAATCTTTAAACCACTGTAAGTAGGTAAGTTTAAAATTGTAATAGCTTAACTTTGACCGAATAAAAATCACATATGGATACACAAATAAGGCATAAAAACACTCAACTACAATACTCTAGACATTCTAGTTTTGGTCTAGACCCACAGTCATAAATTAAAATAATTCGCGTTCATTAAAAAATTAATCGAAAATAAAAATTTACTTTGCTGTCAGTCATCCGAACGGCTGTAAAGCAACTACCGAAGATAGCCGAGTACATAAAATTAACAATCTGCACGTAAATATGAAAAAAAAACTTCTTTCACATTCGGCATGGTTATTACAAAAGATGGGTATTTTTGTAAAAATTTTATTGAATTAGTGAAAATAAAACATGGCATTTTTTGTGTTCTTGATTATTTTCTATGAGATGAATAACATTTTTATTTTGACATATATATTTTTACATAGTTTATTATGCCGTTTTCATATAGAGATATGATATTTGGCACACTTTTTTCTGACTTGTGACGTTCTTTTACATGTCTTTTTAATTCTGTTTTGTATATCGTTTTGATGTTGCATGTGTTACACTCATATCGTTTATGCCCTGCGTCGCTGAATAATGTCGAACAATGTGTATTTTTAAACTTCTTTTATATATAGTTTTGAAATTGCATGTGTTACATTCATATTTTCTTATATTTTCACGTGATGTGTGTTTCGCAAGAAAATGATTATTGATATTCCACTTAAACTTTGATTTATAATCACAGCGATCGCAGTGAAATAACTCATTTTCTTTAAACATGTGTTGTAATTTTATATGGCGTCTTAAATTTTTTTTAAATTTGGTTTTGTGATTACAGTGCTCACATTGGTACCATTTGATTTTTTCTAGGGCTGTATGCCTTGAAATGATGTGGTTTTCTAAATATTGTTTTACAGTAGTTTTATATTCGCATTTGTTACATTCAAATTGTGGCACCTTTTCTCCTGGTGTATGTTTTGCAAGAATATGTTGTTTAAGGTGCCACTTCTTTTTTGATTCGAATTGACAGTGATCGCAGTGAAATAACTCATTTTCTTTAAACATGTGTTGTAATTTTATGTGGCGTCTTAAATTTTTTTTAAATTTGGTTTTGTGATTACAGTGCTCACATTGGTACCATTTGATTTTTTCTAGGTCTGTATGCCTTGAAATGATGTGGTTTTCTAAATATTGTTTTACAGTAGTTTTATATTCGCATTTGTTACATTCAAATTGTGGCTTGTTATATTCAAATTGTGGCACCTTTTCTCCTGGTGTATGTTTTGCAAGAATATGTCTTTTCAAATGGCTCTTTCGTTTGGCTTTGTATTCGCAATCATTGCAATGAAATAAAACTTTCTGATTTTCTGATTTGTGACAATTTATATGTTTTATTAAATTTTCCTTGACTTTTCCTTTGTAGTCACACTGATTACATTTATACCATTTGATGTTTTCTAGTGCTGTATGTTTTCTTATTATATGGTCATTGAGTGAATCACAACGGGCTACTTTATATAGACAATGTGGGCACTGATATTTAACAATGAATTGTCTCTTTTTCTTAACAATTTCTTGACAAATCAAATTATGTTTGAACAAAATTAATAATGAAAATGTTGAAAAATTACAATTTTTGCATAAATAACATGCTGCACGAACATTTGTGATTGGATATTTCTTCTTTTTTACATGAAATATGTCAAAATGATCCCAAAAAGAAATTCTAATATTTGTTTCAAATTTGCAGTATTTGCAATAATACTTCTCTAAATTATTTCTTTCACAACATAAAAGTGCATCTTTATTCATTTTAAGCCCAAAATTTTGGATTCCTAACCTAAAATTTGGTCGTATTTTAAAATTTAGTTAAACGATTATAAAATAATAATATACTTTTTCTAAATTTAAAAAGTGTTTTAGTATTTAACAACATTTGATGAACAACTTCGATATTACTGGTATAAGTTCAATAATTAGTTATAAAGCAAATAACGTGTGATTTACAAATGGCGTCTAGATGACGTACAGATATAAACAAAATCGTTCATATGAAACTTATCATCTCACAAAAGTAGATAAAATGGACCCTGTGAGGTCATGAAGACATTTCCGCCATGTAATCGAACTCAAGTCCAAACGGTCTCAAGCACAATCGAGCTTGCGCCATAGACCTGGCGCAAGCACGGGGGTGCGCTTCGGGCGTTTGAAATCCGATGCGCTTTGAATCCGAAAAGATTGAATTTTTCTTTTTTTCCCGCCGGAATATTGACAGTTCTAGAATCGGCCAACAAAATAACTGATGTACTTCTTTGAAAAACTATATCATTATTTTGTTGGTCGACTCTAGAACTGTCAATTTTTTAGCGGAAAAAAGAAAAAATTCAATCTTCTCGGATTTCAAACGCCCCAAGCGCACCCCCAAACGGGCTCAAGCACAATCAAGCTTGCGCCGTAGACCCTATGAAGATTACTTGAAGATTACGAAGTAGCCGAAAGAAGCGGTAAAACGTCGAGAATCCTAAAAAAATTCCAAACTCCACTTTTTGTAAATGTGTTTTGAATATTTAGATAATCAGGAAAAATTGTTTTCTAGGTGACTTTTGGTTTCTTTCAATATCGTCGTTGATTGATATTCATGTCAAATCGGTCCATTCAATTGCAGCGCAATTATTAATAAAGACGCTTCAGTCATGAGACAATGGAAATTGTAATTCTAAAAAACGCTTCTTATAAACAAAATTGTTTAGAAATATGCAAATTTTAGCGATTTTAACACTTGTCTAAATGCAAATACCACCTTTAACCAGTGGCGGCTTGTGAGAATCTCTAGTGGGAGGGCATAAGTAACAAATGTTAATACTTTTTAAAACTAATTTAGTTTAAGGCGTAAACTGTTTTTATTATAATTTCAGTAGGTTTCAGCTTGTCCCCGTAAAGTCAATTCGAATACCCCACAAAACTTTATACAATCAATAAATTTTCCTAAAATATGCCGCTTCTGCTTAACTTGCTCGTTATGTTTTTGAATTTCAAGTCTGAATGCGCTACTAAGCTGATTTCGTAAATCAATTCGACCTAGCGTTGCAAATTCCAATGAATAAATGCTTTTGCCTCATAGAATGCTTTTTGATTTTTTTCGTTAAATGTTTTAAATCCCGTATTTCTGTCCAAATCCAAGCAGGATCGGAATCTCTAGTCTCCATTAACAAACAATAAACAAAACAATAAACTGAATTACTTACATCACAACTACATAACCAATCTGAATTTTTGTATATACCGTCATAACAATTTCTTACCACGGTTTTACGCTTTATCGCATGTTCCTGGTGAATTTTTTAGCTTTCGGTGGTCCCAACTCCTTTATTTATTTTTTTCTATTTTCAAAGTTAACAAATTCGGCGGATTTTAACTCTTTTATATTTTAAACGGAATTCATCATCAATCCGATTAAATTGCAATCAGAATCATAAAAAACTTGACTCAGAAAAACAGTTGGTACCGGTAAAATACAAATTAATGAATAATAATTATCGGGAGCAAGTTCAAATCGAAGCAACTCGGAGTGATTCTGCTATTCTAATTGGTTCGTGGGCAAGTCTGGCTTCTGCCCGAGATTGCACTGTTGTCAGATTGTTTTAGCAGCAAAACACTTGAAAAACTAATGGAAAGTGCGTACGATATGGCAAGCGTAGTAGGGCAAGCTGTGCTGTGCCCGGAATACGCGCCCGCTAATATTTTTAAACCTAGCGCGCATTTTAAACGCTTCTACAAAAAAGTTTTAGGCGTTTTTAATTATTTTATTCAAAGGACAATATTTCCTTAATTTCTTATTTTTTTATTTTCGTTGGAGGGGCAATGCCCGAATGCCCTCCCTGCACGAGCCGCCACTGCCTTTAACACAGTAAATACACCACTTTTAATGTTTTGCCTGGCAATATGTTGTCACCATACATCTTTGCCTACCCTTCCTCCAGTCTTATTATTACCACAATGTGGTAACCCAAAGACGCGCGTTCGCAAGGGACTGTATTAACGCTAATAATAAGCAAGTAATTGTGTACTTTATCATAATTTTTTTTTGACTCTTAGTTTCTATTTGGTGAAATCATTGAATAATGTTGAATAATAATGTGTGAGCAATCGAAACGGTATAACGCGTAGTGGGAGTGCGTTTAAAATACATCGCGCCGCATAGGTTTATGACTTTGTTTCTTTTCGTAGATTTTACGTTGTACAAAATCATTTCACAGTCTTCTAAAGAATAAATTTTCTTAGTCAGTTTATATTATTGTTTAATTATAATTGGTACTTATAAGAAGTTGGTAATAAAAGGAATTACTGAACAAGAGATGGTTGTTTTTGTGAAAATTATATTTAATTAGTGGATCTTTTAACAGAAAAAATACTAGTTTAAACGTTGATTCCTGATTTTTTGTAAATATGTATAACATTTTTATTTTGATATGTGTGTTTTTACATGGTTTATTAAATCGTTTTTATGTAGAGTTGTGAAGTTGCATCTGTAACATTTATATTTTAGCACACTTCCATCTGACATGTGACGTTCTTCAATATGTTTTGTTAATTCTGTTTTTATATTGCTTTTGTAAGTACAGTGTTTACATTGATATAATTTTATATTTTCTGTATTATGTAAGAGAATGTGTTTTATTAAATATGCTTTATATATCGTTTTGAAGTTGCATGTGTTACACTCATATTGTGGGACATTTTCACGTGGTGTGTGTTTCACAAGAATATGTCTATTGAAATGCGACTTTGTATTTGATTTATAATCACAGCGATCACAGTGAAATAACTTATTTTCTTTAAATATATGTTTTCTTTTTACATGGCGTGTTAAATCATATTTTAATTTGGTTTTGTGATTACAGTGCTCACATTGATGCCATTTAATTTTCTCTGAGCTTCTATGTCTTGCAATGAAGTGGTTTTTTAAACTACATTTTTCAATAGTTTTAAATCCGCACTCAAAACATTCAAATTGTGGCACATTTTCTCCTGATGTATGTTTTGCAAAAATATGTCTTTTCAAATGCCACCTGTCTTTGGTTTTATATTCGCAATCATTGCAATGAAATAGAACTTTCGTCTTATTTTTTATTTTTGATTTGTGATGAACATTTATATGTGCTACTAAACTTTCCCTAACTATTCCTTTGTATTCACACTGATTACATTTATACCATTTGATGTTTTCTGGTGCTGTATGTTTTCTTATTATATGAATTTTCAGTGAATGGCTGTGGTTTGTTTTATATTGACAATAGGAGCATTGATATTTAGCAATAGATTGTTTTTTTTTCTTAACAATTCCTTGACACCTCAAACCATGTTTAAATAAAATTAATAATGAAAATGTTGAAAAATTACAATTTTCGCATAAATAACATGCTGCACGAACATTTGTGAATGGATATTTCTTCTTTTTTGCATGAAATATGTCAAAATGATCCCAAAAAGAAATTCTAAAATTTGTTTCGAATTCGCAGTGTTTGCAATAATACTTCTCTAAATTATTTCTTTCACAATTAAAAAGTGTAATTTTATTCATTTCAGCCAATACTTAAGACAATATTAAGACAAAATGTTAGATTCTATAACCTAAAAATTGATCGTATTAAAAATTTAGTTAATCACACCTATTATTAAATATTATAAAATAAAAATATCACACCTTCTATAAGTTTGAAATGTATTTTAGTGTTTTACAGTATTTGATGAACAACATATTATCACAATTGGTTATCTAACAAATAACGTGTAATAATTGCAAATGACCTTTGGAGAACATAATCCGCATAAAAAGGTCGTTCATATGAAACAATTATAAACATACAAAAGTAGGTCAAATGGAACCAGCGAAGCATGCGTATAAACATTATCCTGAGGAAGTCGGAAGAAGTGGTGAAACGTCGTTGATTTGGTAATAAAATAACTTTAAAAATCATTTAAATAAGTGTCCAGATTTCTAAAAAAAATCTAATTCTAATTTCTTCTAAATATTATTTAAAATACAATACAAAAATGCAAAAAAGATTATCCTCTAGAAGACTTATGTTATGACTTTGTTTCTTTTTATAAGGTGAAATCTAAATGTAACTGAATCCAGAGCAGGCTGTGCCAAAGTAACTGTAGTGAAGAAGACTACAAAATAAATTCACATTCACACAAATTCAAATCGCAAAAAAATGTATTTATCTTTCATAGTTCGAGAACATACCTTAAAATTATAAACACAATTTTAAACAAATAAAAAACAATTTTTTGATAATCCATTTCAATTTATTTATGACCCATCTTTCTGACCAAAAATGTTTGAATCAAACGTTATAATTTTTTTTATAACGTTTATAAAAAATATAATAAAAAAGACTTTTACCTGTGTGCCCGTCATTTTTTGTCTTAGAGGGCGCTCCAAAAAATCATTAGAAGCTCCTAGATAAATAAAAAAGCCATTTTCTAGTCATGTAAAAAGTCGAAGAATCTGTGATTATTAAGTAAAATTAGCTGGTGTGAAAAGAAAAGGGCAAAACAATAAAGTTGTATAAATTTTAATTCTCATCAAGTTTATAGAAAAAAATTCCTTATAAAAGCACAAAACCACTAATTCACTAACAAACTTCAAATTTTAATGCTATATTAAAAATTTTAAATAAGTACCTTAATATTTTTTTTGTAAAAATGAATAATAACAGTGCTTCGATACAAAGATGAGCTACATTTATCCAAATTTCCTAATTTTTTTAAAAAAGAAATCTAATAATGTTTCAAGAATTTTTGCTTCAAGACATTCTAATCGTAATGAGTTGTGTTATTTCTATTGAAAGGTGTCTCTTTCAAACAGACATTAAGAGGTTTAATTGACATTAATGTTTAATTATAATTGGTACTGATAGGAAGTTGGTAACAATGGGATTACTAAAAAGAGATTGTTGTTTTTGTAAAAAAAAATTTAACAGATGAATAACATTTTTATTTTGATATGTGTAATTTTACATGGTTTATCAAACTGCTTTTATTTAAAGTTATGAAGTTACATGTATAACATTGATATTTTGGCAATCTTTCATCTGACATGTGACGTTCTTTTGAGTGTCTTATTAATTCTATTTTTATATTGCTTTTATAAGTACAGTGTTTACATTGATACAATTTAATATCTTCTGAGCCTCTATTATGTAAGAGAATGTGTTTTTTTAAACAACTTTTATATATCGTTTTGTATTTGCATGTATTACACTCATATTGTGGGACATTTTCACGTGGTGTGTGTTTCGCAAGAATATGGTTATTGACAACCGCCTTAAACATTGATTTATAATCACAGCGATCGCAGTGAAATAACTTATTTTCTTCTGACATATGTAATTTTATATGCTGTGTTAATGCGTCTTTCAGTTTGCTTTTGTAAGTACAATGCTCGCACTGATACCACTGTATATCCTCTGGCGCTGAATGATATCGAATAATGTGTTTTTTTAAACTTCCTTTATATAGAGTTTTGAAATTGCATGTGTTACATTCATATTCTGTCATATTTTCACGTGGTGTGTGCTTCACAAGAATATGTTTATTAAGAATCGACTCAGTCTTTGATTTATAATCACAGCGATCACAGTGAAATAATTCATTTTCTTCTGACATATGTTGTAATTGTATATGCTTTGTTAACCCCCCTCTCAGTTTGCTTTTGTAGGTACAGTGTTGACATTGGTGCCATTTGATTTTCCCTGGATCTGTATGTTTTGCAAGAATGTGGTTTTTTAAATGTCCTTTTTGAAGAGTTTTATATTCGCATTTGTTACATTCAAATTGTAGCACATTTTCTCTTGATGTATGTTTTGCAAGAATATGCCTATTGAGACGCGACCTAAGCTTTGATTTATAATCACAGCAATCGCAGTGAAGTAACTTATTTTCTTTGAACATATGTTGTAATTTTATATGCTGTGATAATCCTACTTTCAGTTTGCTTTTATAGGTACAGTGTTCACATTGGTGCCATTTAATTTTCTTTGGGTCTATATGCCTTGCAATCATGTGTTCTTTTAAACGTGCTTTTTTAATAGTTTTATACTCGCATTTGTAACATTCAAATTGTGGCACATTTTCTCGTGCTGTGTGCTTCGCAAGAATGTGTCCATTCAAAACCGTCTTGTATCCGGTTTTGTATTCGCAATAATTGCAATAAAATAAAACTTTTATTTTATTTGTTATTTTTGAGTTATGACAAACATTTATATGTGCTACTAAACTTTTCCTTACTTTTCTTTTGTAGTCACACTGATTACATTTATACCATTTGATGATTTCTGGTGCTGTATGTTTTCTAATTATATGATTTTTTAGTGAGTAATTGTTGGTTGTCTTATATACAGCAAAAGATTGTTTGTTTTCCTTAGCAATGTCTTGACAAATCAAATTATGTTTGATCAAAAGTAATAGTGAAAATGATGAAAAATTGCAGTTTTTACAAGTGTAACATTCAGTATATACAGCAGATTTAAACAGATTTTTCTTGTTTTTTGCATGAAACTTTTGAGAATGTTCCCAAAAGAAAATTCTAATATTTGTTTCAAATTCACAGTATTTGCAACAATACTTCTTTAAATTACTTGTTTTACAATCGAAAAGTTCAACTTTGTCCATTTTAGCCAAAAGTTTAGGACAATAAAATTTGAATTCCTTGACCTAAAAATTGGTTATAGTTATTTTAAAATTTAGCTGAATTAGTAGCTTATAATATAAAAATATTATACCTTTTATAAGTTTAGAATGTATTTTCCAAAATTTTATCAACAACTTATTAGCACAATTAATCCACTAAATAAGAAGCAGTAGCAGATTAAGGTGTGATTTGCAAATGGCGTTTCGATAACATACAGAAATAGAGAAAGTGATTTGTATGAAATTATTATAATTAGCAAAAGTAGAGCAAATAAAACCCGTTTTAGGCATGCGCAGGAACATTAATCCTGAATACTTAATCCTGACATTTCTGACCCCTGGATGAGAAAACCCATCTCAAGAGCAGCACAGTGCAACTCCCACTCCCACACTTTAGGCAACCAAAAATACATAATAAAAAATACGCATGCGCGGCATACTCATAATTTTCAAAAAAATTTAAACACAATTTAAAAATACACATGCGCGGTACAGAAATGTAGGCAGCTCCCATCAAGAAGCGGTGAAACATCCATGATTTGGTAATTTGTTTAAAAAGAAATTTAATAATAAGTGTTCAGATTTCTAATTTTAATTTCTTGTAAATATTATTTGAAATACAATATAACCAAAAAAGATTATCCTCTAGAAAGCTGTTTCTTTCTATATAATTTACATTAAAAAAAAAGGCATTTCACCAAAAGGCCTTCTTTCAACAATTGCTCTCTGCTTCTAGACAATAAATTTTCTTAATCATTTTTATTAATGTTTAATTAGAATTGGTACTGATGGGAAGTTGGTAATAATAGGATTACTAAAGAAGAGATAGTTGTTTTTGTGAAAATTGTATTTAATTAGTAAAAATAAGACATTGATTTTTTTCATCCTGCAAATGTTTTAATAGAAAAAATACTAGTTTAAATGTTGTATTTTTGATTTTTTTCTAACAGATGCATAACATTTTTATTATGATGTGTGTATTTTTACATGGGTTTTAAGGCTGTGTTTATGTAGATACATATACGAAATTGCATCTGTAGCATTTATATAGGTATTGGCACACTTCCATCTGACATGTGACGTTCCTTAATATGTTTTGTTAATTCTGTTTTTATATTGTTTTTGTAAGTACAGTGTTTACATTGATACAATTTAATATTTTCTGAGGCTGTATTATGTAAGAGAATGTGTTTTTTAAAATTTGTTTTATATATCGTTTTAAAGTTGCATGTGTTACACTCATATTGTGGGACATTTTCACGTGGTGTGTGTTTCACAAGAATATGTGTATTGAAATGCGATTTAGTATTTGATTTATAATCACAGTGATCGCAGTGAAATAACTTATTTTCTTTAAACATATTATGTTTTCTTTTAACATGGCGTGTTAAAGCATATTTTAATTTGGTTTTGTGATTACAGTGCTCACATTGATGCCATTTAATTTTCTCTGAGCTTCTATGTCTTGCAATGATGTGGTTTTTTAAATGTGGTTTTTGAATAGTTTTATATTCGCATTTGTCACATTCAAATTTTGGCACATTTTCTCCTAGTGTATGTTTTGCAAGACTATGTCTTTTCAAATGCCACGTGTCTCTGGTTTTATACTCGCAATCATTGCAATGATATAAAACTTTCGTCTTATTTTTTATTTTTGATTTGTGATGAACATTTATATGTCTTACTAAACATTCCCTAACTTTTCCTTTGTAGTCACACTCATTACATTTGTACCAATTAATATTTTCTGGTGCTGTATGTTTTCTTATTATATGATTTTTCAGTTCGTAACTGCGGGTTGCTTTATATTGACAATAGGAGCATTGATATTTAGCAATAAATTGTTTCTTTTTCTTAACAATTCCTTGACACGTCAAACCATGTTTTAATAAAATTAATAATGAAAATGTTGAAAAATTACAATTTTCGCATAAATAACATGCAGAACGAACATTTGTGAATGGATATTTCTTCTTTTTTGCATGGAATATATCAAAATGATCCCAAAAAGAAATTCTAAAATTTGTTTCGAATTCGCAGTATTTGCAATAATACTTCTCTAAATTATTTCTTTGACAACTAAAAAGTGTAATTTTATCCATTTCAGCCAATACTTAAGACATTAAGACAATCTTAAGACATAAAATGTTAGATTCTATAACCTAAAAATTGGTCGTATTAAAAATTTAGTTAATCAATTATAAAATAAAAATATCATACCTTCTATAAGTTTGAAATGTATTTTACAGTATTTCATGAACAACATATTATCACAATTGGTTATCTAACAAATAACTTGTAATAAATGCAAATGGCCTTTAGAGAACATAATACACATAAAAAAGTCGTTCATATGAAACGATTATAAACATACAAAAGTAGGGCAAATAGAACCTGCGAAGCATGCGTATGAACACCACTTGATCCTGTCATAAGAAGTGGTGAAACGTCGTTGTTTCGGTAATAACTTTAAAAATCATTTAAATAAGTATCCAGCAGATTTCTAAAAAAAATCTAATTCTAATTTCTTCTAAATATTATTTGAAATAAAATACAAAAATGCAAAAAAGATTATCCTTTAGAAGACTTATGTTATGACTTTGTCGGAGCTATCCCTGAAAATGGTATATTATAAGAAAATCATATTTTTCTGTTGTATAAGCTCTTAGACAGTGTAAACAGTTTAGTGTTTAGATAATATAAAAAACAGCAAAATTTCGACTTTATTTTCTTCGTTAAATAATCTAAACCGTGTAATAAATCAGTCAGTCAGTATTTGTTTTATAATAACATGTACATTTCTGGATAAAAAGGTTTTTATCGGAGAACGGTATTTTATGAAAATATTTTATTTTATTTATTTATTTTTTTTTGAGTAAGATTACTTACCTGTTAAAAACCAAGACGTTATTTGTTTTCAAAAAAGTTACTTCAGAATCTTATAAATTATGAGTAAGACGCAATTTTATCACGATTTGTTTAAATTTAAAATCGCACTGAATCAAGGGGACTGTATCAACAATATGAAGCACCCTCACATCATATCTACCCATTGTACTCAAGAAACTTTAGTTTTTGCTTTAATAAGAAAAGAAATTGAGACAGGATTTTTTATGATCGATGATTCACCTAATTTAGTCATCCCAAAATTCACGGATCAACTTGATACATTTCTAATGAAAATCCAAAAAAACACGACAAAAATATTTAAAAAATTCTATCTTTGTTTTCAAAATTACAGTAACAATGAATAATATGTAGAGCTCTTAATTAATATAACTAAAATGGTGAAAGTTGGAAAGTTATATTGTCAAATTATAGGTATTTTGAACAAAATTAACAAAAAAAAAATATTTCTAAAAACGTGATCAATTGTAGACTAAACGCTACAAAAGGGCTCATACAAGAGTTTTAAAGTGAATACCTTATAAAATAAAAAATAACTAACTTTATGTTTAGGACTGAGTATCCAGAAAACTACAAAACCTGGATTTATTTGGAAATGTTTCTGGACTGCTGCTCTAATTCTAGAAAAACGCCTACCATTTTATTGGTCCGGAACAACATCCTGTATTTTAATGTTATTAATAAATGTTATCATGGAAATTTAAACTAGATAAAAAATAAATTTTGGGATCCAACCAATTTGGTGTATAATTCTTTCAATTTATTTATGACCCATCTTTCTATCGAAAAATATTTGAATCAAACGTTATAATTTTTTTTCTACGAGAAAATCAAGGAATGTTTCGTAAAACAGTCGGAAATCGGAGTTATTTTCTCTTCGAACATACCTAAATGTTAATAGCACAATTTTTAATAATACTAAAACCCTAATAAATGCCTAAAAATCATTTTCCAACTCTTATTTCACAATCAGTCGGTTTTAACGATAAAAACTGTCAAAAAAATTGTAATAATCAAATGCATTTCAGGATAGAAAATTTATTAAATAGAGACACTGACCTTTTTGCCCTGCTAAACCGCCAATCAAACAGAAAATTTTGACTCACTGAAACAAGCATAAAAAAAATCTAGTTAATATCTAGCCCGATTCAAGTTTGCAAAATTTTTTACCGTTTCGTGCCTCATCCTTCACCTGTGACCTCCAGGAGTAAATCCAGGACACTATCACAATCACTGCACACACCAAAAGTTTCAAAAATTCGTCCGAAAGTCACTCCCGAAGCGTCTCCGACCAAATTTAAATCCGACTGAACTGAAAGAACGCGATGACTAATAATTGCACAATATAAAAAAAGTTCGACAAAAAAAAAGATACTGATAAGGTGTTTATTCCATTTGCGTTCTTTTCTATTATTCCAATAAACATGGCCAGACTAAAAACAATTTTTCATTTATAAAGTACACGAAACAATCAGAATTTAATTAATTTTTAAATAAACACAGTGTCGGATTAAAACAAAATTTTATTTAGATAAAATTTAAGCAAAACAGAGTTTCAAAATTAATTTAGAAATCTCATGAATTTCGAGATCACAAAAATAAAACAGAAAATTAATTTGGGACAAGACCGGATTCAAAATATTTCAATTTCAAAGTCATGTTGTGTAATAGCTCGTTTAAAAAAAAAACACTGAGGTGCAAATAAATGTCACTCTATTATTGTTTTTTTGACAACGTAATATAAGATATTAAAAATTGAGAGTCATTATTTGCACCACAATTGTTAAAAAAAATAGTTAGATACAGATAAAAAAGACTTTCTACCTGTGTGCCCTCATTTTCTGTCTTAGTGCACTCCAAAAAATCATTAGAAGCTTCTAGATAAATAAAAAAGCCATTTTCTAGTCATGTAAAAAGTCGAAGAATCTGTGATTATTAAGTGAAATCAGAATTTCTAAGAAACCCTTATTATTCATTAGAAACAGAAAAATAAACAAGTGTGAAAAGAAAAGGACAAAACAATAAAGTTGTATAAATTTTAATTCTCATCAGTTTTATAGAAAAAAATTCCTATAAAAGCACAAAGCCACTAATTCAATAACAAACTTCAAATTTTAATGCTATATTAAAAATTTTAAATAAGTGCCTTAATATTTTTTTGTAAAAATGAATTATAACAGTGCTTCGATACAAAGATGAGCTACATTTATCCAAATTTCCTAATTTTTTTTAAAAAAGAAATCTAATAATGTTTCAAGAATTTTTGCTTCAAGACATTCTAATCGTAATGAGTTATTGTGTTATACAGGGTGTCTCTTTCAAACAGACATTAAGAGGTTCTTGCACTACCAATGAACCCAAAGTTCACTCACACTGATTTTGTGATTTTTTTAATAAATAAACTTAAAGCACCATAAAATTCTTCTTTTTAATGTGTACTTGCTAAATTGCACCCCACTACAGAAAATATTTGATTTCGCTAACTACTTATGATTTTGTTTCTTTTTATACAATGTACTAGGGCTGGGAAAAGTATCGATACTTACAGAAGGTATCGATACCTGCTCAGGTACCGTACACCGATACCGACTGCAATCAGGTATCGAAGTATCGATACTTCCGATACTTTGAGACCTCCGATACCTCGATACTTCCCGATACCTCGATACCTTCGATACTTCCGATACCTCGATACTTTGCAGGTATCGATACCCGATACCTAAAAACAGGTATCGCCCAGCCCTACAATGTACAATAAAAAAAGCATTTCAAAGCCTTCTAAAAATATTTTTGTTTTATCTTATAGTACAATACATTAGGCAGTGTTAGGTTTCAGGAGGTTTATTCTTGAAATTTTTTGAATAGGAAAACTAGAGCAAACACAATTTTCGCTTTGTTCTTGTCAGTTCCTTACCAAGAGTAACCTCTATAAAAATTTCACTTTAGTAAAAAAATGTTTTCTTCGAATTTTAGCAAAGACTATAAATCGGATAAATGTTTAAAAAAATACTATGAAAATTTACGAAAAATTAAGGGCAGAACATTAACATTTTTCCAAGAGTACCAATTTTTGTTTACTTTAACCGTTAATTGATAATTACTCAAGAAAAATTGACTGTGATCACAAATAACTTAGAATCCTCACAAAAGGAGGTTTAGTGAAATATAGAAAATAACTTGATAAAAAGACACTGATAAGTAATCAGTGCAAAGTCGTATCAATAAAAAATTATTGTCAGTCTAAAGAGAAATTTTTTGTTGACAGAGAAAAAAATAATTTTGATAAATTTAAAAAAAAAACAATTTTGATATTCCCAAGAGGCCCGTTTCAGTATTTTTTATGGAAAATTCTTTAACAATAATTTTTAAAAATTAGGCAAAAGAAAGAAGAAGTAAATCTAAACACCCCATCACAATATACTTTTAACGAAAATTGTAATCTTTATTATAACAAAACTAAAAAATTTGTTATTTTAGTATGTAGTTGGTATGTTTTTTCCTAAGTATTGTTTTTATAGTTTACATTGTCAGAAAGCATTTGACTATAAATTTTCTTAATCATTTTGAATTATTGTTTAATTATGATTGGTTCTGATAGGAAGTTAGTAATAATGAGAATTACTAAAGTAGAGATGGTTGTTTTTGTAAAAATTGTATTGAATTAGTGAAAATAAGTTATGACATTTTTTGGTTCTGTAAATGTTTTAATAGAAAAAATATTAATATTTAAATGTTGTGTTCTTGATTTTTTTCTAGCAGATTTATAACATTTTTATTTTGATATGTTTATTTTTATATGGTTTATCATACTGCTTTTACGTAAAGTTATGAAGTTGCATGTATAACATTGATGTTTTTGTACACTTTCTTCTGACTTGTGACGTTCTTTTACATGTCTTTTTAATTCTCTTTTGTATATCGTTTTGATGTTGCATATGTTACACTCATATCGTGTATGCCCTGCGTCGCTGAATGATGTCGAATAATGTGTATTTTTAAACTTCTTTTATATATAGTTTTGAAATTACATGTGTTACATTCATATTCTGTCATATTTTCACGTGGTGCGTGTTTCATAAGAATATGATCTTTGAGATTGTTCTTAAACTTTGATTTATGATCACAGCGATCGCAGTGAAATAACTCATTTTCTTTAAACATATGTTGTAATTTTATATGGCGTTTTAAATGTTTTTTAAATTTGATTTTGAGATTACAGTGTTCACATTGGTGCCATTTGATTTTTTCTGGGGCTGTATGCCTTGCAATGATATGGTTTTCTAAATGATGTTTTAAAATAGTTTTATATTCGCATTTGTTACATTCAAATTGTGATACATTTTCTCGTGCTGTGTGCTTTGAAAGAATGTGTCTTTTAAGAACGCTTTTTTGTCTAGTTTTGTATTCGCAGTCATTGCAATGAAATAAAACTTTTTGATTGTGCCAAGCATTAATATGTCCTACTAAATTGTTCTTTACTTTTCCTTTGTAGTCACACTGATTACATTTGTACCATTTGATGTTTTCTGATGCTGTATGTTTTCTTATTATATGAATTTTCAGGTTATGGCTTTTGGTTGTTTTATATTGACAATGGGAGCACTGATATTTAGCAATAGATTGTTTCTTTTTCTTAGCAATTTCTTGACAAATCAAGCGATGTTTGAACAAAATTAATAATGAAAATGTTGAAAAATTACAATTTTTGCATACATAACATGCTGCACGAACATTTGTGAATGGATATTTCTTCTTTTTTGCATGAAATATGTCAAAATGATCCCAAAAAGAGATTCTAAAATTTGTTTTGAATTCGCAGTGTTTGCAATAATACTTCTCTAAATTATTTCTTTCACAACTTAAGAGTGTATCTTTATCCATTTTAGCCAATACTTTAAGACATAAAATATTAGATTTTATAACCTAAAAATTGGCCGTATTAAAAATTTAGTTAATCAATTATAAAATTAAAATATCATACCTTCTATAAGTTTGAAATGTATTTTAGTATTTTACAATATTTGATGAACAACATATTATCACAACTGGTTATCTAAAACAAATAACGTGTACTAATTGCAAATGGCCTTTAGAGAATATATAAAATGGAGAATACACATAAAAAAAGTCGTTCATATGAAACAATTATAAACATAGAAAAGTAGGGCAAATAGAACCTGCGAAGCATGCGTATGAACATTATTACTTGATCCTGAGGAAGTCATAAGAAGCGGTGAAACGTCGTTGTTTCGGTAATAACTTTAAAAATCATTTAAATAAGTATCCAGCAGATTTCTAAAAAAAATCTAATTCTTATTTCTTCTAAATATTATTTGAAATAAAATACAAAAATGCAAAAAAGATTATCCTCTAGAAGACTTATGTTATGACTTTGTTTCTTTTTATAAGATGAGATCGAAATGTAACTGAATCCGCCGATAACAACTACAAGCTTCTTAATAATGGAAACAAAGTGAAATATGATAAAACAAAAAACGAAATGTTTATTAATGTAAATGTTAATATTAACAATAAAAAGAATGCGATTGATTTAAGATTGTATTTTTTCATTATTCTACTAGTGGAATAAAGTGATTTCATTATTCTACTAGTGGATAAAGTGTTACATTATACGGTTCGTAAGTGTAGATAAAACTTGAATTATAAGGTAATTGTAGATAAATTAAATTTTAATCTATCATTAAACAAATGTATCGTCACAAACATAGAAACAATTGTCATTGTAATGGTGTCAAGAGCTAAATTTGTGTATGCAACCCGTTATAATGTTGTCTATATAACCGGCTATATACTCAATTACAATTATGAACATGTATAACAAACCTTTTTACATTTAATTTTTTTAATGTTAGTATAAACCTTGTGTAAATTAATAACGTCACTTTAGAAATTCATTGTTTTATTGTTTGTTATATATATTTTGATTCGCTGAATTCCCTCTTTTTCCTATTATTTTCCACATCCAAAAAATTAACTTTATTAAAATTTAGGTGGTGTCCCAAATTAATATTTACTGAGGCTGTATTATGTAAAAGAATGTGTTTTTTTTTAATATGTTTTATATATTGTTTTGAAGTTGCATGTGTTACACTCATATTGTGGGACATTTTCACGTGATGTGTGTTTCGTAAGAATATGGTTATTGAAATCCCGCTTTATCTTTGATTAATAATCACAGAGATCGTAGTGAAATAACTCATTTTCTTTTGACATTATGTTGTAACGTTACATGGCGTGTTAAATTTGTTTTAATTTTGCTTTTGTAAATACAGTGCTCACACTGGTACCACTGTATATCCTCAGGTGCTGAATGATGTCGAATAATGTGTCTTTTTAAAACTGATTTATATATAGTTTTGATATTACATGTGTTACATTCATATTCTGTAATATTTTCACGTGATGTGTGTTTCACAAGAACATGCTTATTAAGACCCCACTTAGTCTTTGATTTATAATCACAGCGATCGCAGTAAAATAACTCATTTTCTTTTAACATATGTTGTAATTTTATATGCTGTATTAATTTGTCTTTCAATTTGCTTTTGTAGGTACAGTGCTCACACTGGTACCACTGTATATCCTCAGGCGCTGAATGATGTCGAATAATGTGTCTTTTTAAATCTGCTTTATATATAGTTTTGTAATTACATGTGTTACATTCATATCCTGGCATATTTTCACGTGATGTGTGTTTCGTAAGAATATGATTTCTAAGACTCCATTTAGTCTTTGATTTATAATCACAGCGATTGCAGTCAAATAACTCACTTTCCTTCAACATGTGTTGGAATTTTATATGACGTCTTAAATCCTTTTTAATTTTGGTTTTGTGATTACAATGTTCACATTGGTACCATTTGATTTTCTCTGGGGCTGTATGCCTTGCAATCATGTGTTCTGTTAAACGTGCTTTTTGAATAGTTTTATACTCGCATTTGTTACATTCAAATTGTGCCACATTTTCTCCTTGTGTATGTTTTATGAGAAGATGTTGTTTAAGGTACCACTTCCATTTTGATTTGAATTCACAGCGATCGCAGTAAAATAACTTATTCTTTTCTGACATATGTTGTGATTTTTTATGCTGTGTTAATCCATCTTTCAGTTTGCTTTTGTAGGTACAGTACTCACATTGGTACCATTCGATTTTCTCTGGGGCTGTATGCTTTGCAATGATGTGGTTTTTTAAACATCCTTTATGAATAGTTTTAAATCCGCACTCAAAACATTCAAATTGTAGCACATTTTCTCCTGATGTATGTTTTACAAGAATGTGATTTTTCAAATGCCACTTGTTTTCGGTTTTGTATTCACAATCATTGCAATGAAATAAAACTTTCATTTTATTTTTTATTCCTGATTTATGATGAACATTTATATGTCTTACTAAACTTTCCTTGACTTTTCCTTTGTAGTCACACTCATTACATTTATACCATTTAATGTTTTCTGGTGCTGTATGTTTTCTTATTATATGAACTTTAAGTGAATGGCTGTGGTTTGTTTTATATTGACAATAGGAGCATTCATATTTAGCAATAGATTGTTTCTTTTTCTTAGCAATTTTTTGACAAATCAAACCATGTTTGAACAAAATTAATAATGAAAATGTTGAAAAATTACAATTTTCGCATAAATAACATGCAGCACGAACATTTGTGAACGGATATTTCTTCTTTTTTGCATGGAATATGTCAAAATGATCCCAAAAAGAGATTCTAAAATTTGTTTTGAATTCGCAGTGTTTGCAATAATACTTCTCTAAATTATTTCTTTCACAACTGATCTTTAACGCATCTTCATCCATTTTAGCCAAAAATTTTGGATTCCTAACCTAAAAATTGGTCGTATTTTAAAATTTAGTTAAACAATTATAAAATAATAATATACTTTTTCTAAGTTTAAAAAGTGTTTTAGTATTTAACAAAATTTGATGAACAACTTAGGTATTACTGGTAAAGTTACTGGTATTACTACAATAACAGTTATTACACAACGTGTGATTTACAAATGGCGTCTAGATGACATATTACAGATATAAAAGAAAATCGTTCATATGACATCTTATGATCTCACAAAAGTAGGGCAAATGAAACCTATACGGTATGTCCTTTTTTAATAATCCTGCTGAAGAAGCCGCAAGAAGCGGTGAAACATCAATGAAAACAATTTAAATAAAAGTCTCCCGATTCCTAAAAAACCTCCAAACTCTAATTTTTTATAAATGTTGTTTGAACATTTAAATCGTTAGAAAAGATCAATTTCTAGAAGACTGTGTGACTGTGATTTTCTTTCGTTCCATACCGTCGTTGATTGAAATTTATGTTAAGTTAGTTCATTCAATTTCAGTGCAGTTAAAACCGCTCCAGTCACGAGATAATGAAAGCTGTAATTCTAAAAACGTTTTCTTTCAAATTTACTGTCAAATTTAAATGATAGATTATTTTTCAAAATTGAATAAAATTTATATTTAAAGTTTTTTAATTAAATTTTTTTAGAATTTTTTTTATTTAGAAACGTTACAGGTTCCTACAATGCGTTTAGTAATGCCATCTAGAGATACTTTTTATTTTTTCCGAACGCACGCTTTTCAGCTATTGGAATGACTTTGTATAATTGTCATTAGAGCAGACGATGTTCCATATAAATTATATTAAAAAAGCATTTCAAAGCCTTCTAGAGAATAAATTTTCTTAATCGTATAGTATTATTGTTTAATTATAATTGATACCGATGGGAAGTTGGTAATTATGGGAATTACTAAAGAAGAGATGGTTGTTTTTGTGAAAATTATATTGAATTAATAAAAATAAGACATTGATTTTTTGGTTTTGTAAATGTTTTAATAGAAGAAAATACTAGTTTAAAATGTATTCTTGAATTTTTCTAACAGATGTAAAACATTTTTATTTTGATCTGTGTATTTTTACATGGTTTATTAGGTCATTTTTATGTAGAGTTGTGAAGTTGCATCTGTAACATTTATATTTTAGCACACTTCCATCTGACATGTGACGTTCTTCAATATGTTTTGTTAATGCTGTTTTTATATTGCTGTTGTAAGTACAGTGTTTACATTGATACAATTTAATATTTTCTGAGGCTGTATTATGTAAGAGAATGTGTTTTTTTAAATAAGTCTTATATATCGTTTTGAAGTTGCATGTATTACACTCATATTGTGGAACATTTTCACGTGGTGTGTGTTTCACAAGGATATGCCTATTGAAATGCGACTTAAACTTTGATTTATAATCACAGCGATCGCAGTAAAATAACTCATTTTCTATTGACATATGTTGTAATTTTACATGCTGTGTTAATTCTCCTTTCAATTTGCTTTTATAAGTACATTGTTCACACTGATACCATTGTGTGTCCTCTGGCGCTGAATGATGTCGAATAATGTGTTGTTTTAAATTACTTTTACGTATAGTTTTGTAATCACATGTGTTACATTCATACAGTGGCATATTATCACGTAGTGCGTGCTTCGCAAGAATATGTTTATGGTGGTATTTTACATGATCTGTTAATTCTACTTTCACTTTGCTTTTGTAAGTACATTGTTTACATTTATACAATTTAATATTTTTTGAGGCTGTATCATGTAAGAGAATGTGTTTTTTTAAATATCCTTTATATATCGTTTTGAAGTTGCATGTGTTACACTTATATTGTGGTACATTTTCACGTGATGTGTGTATCGAAAGAATATGCCTTTTGACATGCGACTTAATTTTTGATTTATAATAACAGTGATCGCAGTGAAATAACTTATTTTTATTTGACATATGTTGTAATTTTACATGCTGTGTTAATGAGTTTTTCTGTTTGCTTTTGTAGGTACAGTGTTCACATTGGTGCCATAGGATTTCCTCTGGGGATGTATGCTTTACAATGATGTGGTTTTTCAAATTTCCTTTTAGTATAGTTTTATATTCGCACTTGTTACATTCAAATTGTGGCACATTTTCTGCTGGTGTATGTTTTGCAAGAATATGTTGTTTAAGGTGCCACTTATTTTTTGATTTGAATATACAGTAATCGCAGTAAAATAACTCATTTTCATTTAACATGTGTTGGAATTTTACATGGAGTTTTAAATATTTTTTTAATTTGGTTCTAAAATTACAGTGTTCACATTGGTGCCATATGATTTTCTCTTTGGCTGTATGCTTTGCAATAATGTGGTCTTTTAAATATCTTTTTTGATTAGTTTTAAATCCGCACTCAAAACATTCAAATTCTTTTTCTGATTTATGATGAACATTTATATGTTGTACTAAATCCATTTTAACTTTTCCTTTGTAGTCGCAATGATAACATTCGTACCATTTGATGTTTTCTGGTGCTGTATGTTCTGTTATTATATGAAGTTTCAGTGAACGGCTGTGGGTTGTTTTATATAGACAATGGAAGCACTGATATTTAGCAATAGATTGTTTCTTTTCCTTAGCAATTCCTTTACAAATCATACCATGTTTTAATAAAATTAATAATGAAAATGTTGATAAATTACAATTTTCGCATAAATAACATGCTGCACGAACATTTGTGAATGGATATTTCTTAATTTTTGCATGGAATATGTCAAAATGATCCCAAAAAAAAATTCTAATATTTGTTTCAAATTCGCAGTATTTGCAATAATACTTCTCTAAATTATTTCTTTCACAACTGATCTTTAACGCATCTTTATCCATTTTAACCAAAAATTTTGAATTCCTAACCTAAAAATTGGTTATATTTTAAAATTTAGTTGAATTAGTAGATTGTAAAATAAAAATATCAATCATACCTTTTATAAGTTTAGAATGTATTTTACAAAATTTTATCATCAACTTATTATCATCAATCTATTAACACAATTAATCCAGTAAATGACGTGTGATAAGAGCATAAAATAAAACTCGTTTGAGGCATGCGCATGAATACTATTTGATCCTAAAGTCACAGATTATAGAGTAAACAACTTGTAGGAAGCTTCTGTCGGTCCCTTTGATCTTTCGCAGAGAGTATCAGTGACCTTGAAAGCTTAATGTAGTCCCTTTAAATCGGAGTGTAAGAAATGGCGCGAAATTTAAATTGATTGATATTACAAATTGTGCTCAATTTCAATCTGCAAATCTTGTAACAAAAAATTTAGCATAAGGGGCGCAAGAGTAAAAATAAGAGTCAGTCGGTGCTCGTTACTAACACTAATTTATTTATTATATTAATTATAATGATCTATTATAAAAATAATTAACAATTTATAAATTAAATCTACAGTGGTTTTAAAACCTTATCAAAAAAAAGGCATTTCACAACCTTCTAAAGAATAATTTTTTTTAATCAGTTTGTATTATTGTTTAATTATAATTGATACTGATGGGAAGTTGGTAATTATAGGAATTACTAAAGAAGAGATGGTTGTTTTTGTAAAAATTGTATTGAACTAGTGAAAATAAGACATGACATTTTTTGGTTCTGTAAATGTTTTAATAGAAAAAATACTAGTTTAAATGTTGTATTTTTTTTTCTAACAGCTGATGTATAACATTTTTATTTGGATGTGTGTATTTTTGCATGGTTTTTTAGACTGTGTTTATGTAGAGTTACGAAGTTGCATCTGTAACATTGATATTTTGGCACACTTTCATCTGACATGTGACATTCTTTTATGTGTCTTGTTAATTCTGTTTTTATATTGCTTTTGTAAGTACAGTGTTTACATTGATACAATTTAATATTTTCTGAGGCTGTATTATGTAAGAGAATGTGTTTTTTTAAATATGTTTTATACATCGTTTTGAAGTTGCATGTGTTACACTCATATTGTGGAACATTTTCACGTGATGTGTGCTTCGCAAGAATATGGTTATTGAAATTCCACTTAATCTTTGTTTTATAATCACAACGATCGCAGTGAAATAATTCATTTTCTTCTGAACTATGTTTTAATTTTATATGCTGTGTTAATTTTCCTTTCAGTTTGCTTTTGTAAGTACAGTGTTCACACTGGTACCACTGCGTGTCCTCCGGTGCTGAATGATGTAGAATGTGTTTTTTTAAATCTCCTTTATCTATAGTTTTGTAATTACATGTGTTACATTCATATTTTGTTATATTTTCACGTGGTGTGTGTTTTGCAAGAATATGCCTACTAAGATTCCACTTACTCTTTGATTTATAATCACAGCGATCGCAGTCAAATAACTCACTTTCTTTCAACATGTGTTTTTCTGGGTCTGGAAGACCAATGATGTGGTCTTTTAAATTACGTTTTTGAATAGTTTTAAATTCAAATTCTTTTTCTATTTTATGATGAACATTTATATGTTGTATTAAATCCTTTTTAACTTTTCCTTTGTATTCACACCGATTACATTTGTACCAATTGATGTTTTCTGGTGCTGTATGTTTTCTTATTATATGATTTTTCAATTTGTAATTGTCAGTTGCTTTATATCGACAATGAGAGCACTGATATTTAGCAATAGATTGTTTCTTTTTCTTAGCAATTTCTTGACAAATCAAATTATGTTTGAACAAAATTAATAATGAAAATGTTGAAAAACTGCAACTTTCGCATAAATAACACGCTTCACAAGCAGATGTTAAAGGATCTTTCTTATTTTTTGCATGAAATTTTTGAGAATGATACCATAAGAAAGTTTTAAAATTTGTTTCAAATTCGCAGTCTTTGCAACAATACTTTTCTAAATTTTTTCTTTGACAACTGAAAAGTGTGATTTTATCCATTTCAGCCAATACTTTAAAAGACAATCTTTGATTCTTTAACCTAAAAATTGGTCGTATTAAAAATTTAGTTAATCATTTATAAAATGAAAATATCATACCTTCTATAAGTCTGAAATGTATTTTACAAAATTTTATGAAGAATATATATTAGCACAGTTTTTGTTATCTCAAATAAAAAACGTGTAATTTGCAAATGGCGTCTGCCTGACATATTGCATTTGCCCGACTTTTGTGTGCTCTTAATGGTCAGGGGTTTAGAATTGGAATAAAATCTGCTAGAAACGTGTTATAGTCCATCGACCGCATGGTAGATGCCGCCACAGTTGCTAAATACCAACATGATTTTAGCACTCTTTAGTACTTTTTTTTCAATATTGGCAATATCGACAGTTCCCCCAGGTTCCCCGTTTTATATTGATTAACAGCATTGCCAAGTTAGGCAATAAAGCATGAAATGTACCGACTTTTGAACACAGATAAATTCTATAACATTTTCTTCTTGTACTAAAGTATTTATGAATGCATTGCAAATAGAAGTACAGTACCATATACAATATCATGTGTTGATGCATTATTCGATTGGATTTTCTAAAATAAAGACAACAATGTTCAAAGTTACCGCCGACGGAGTGCCGCAATCTGACAACACTGTATTGACACGCCATGTCATTTTTCACATTTTCGTGAAAGAATTGTTTTATTGTTCTGTTATTTTTATTGTTGTTTTATTTATTTAAAGATGAAACGGTGTTGCATTTTAGGTTGCGATGACAAGTCTAGTCGCAGGTAAGTAACAATAGGAAATGTAAATCGCAATTATAATTGTAATTATAACCACACCCAAATTTATAATGGCATGACTATCGGGTTTTCTTCTACGTGTAATGTATTTTCCTGATGTATTTTGTCCCTACAGGTTTAGGTTATTAACAGATTCCCGTATAAGAAGCCTTTGGCTTGAAAGAACTGGTGATTCATCACTAGCCAGGCTTACTAATAAAGATTTGAGAGTTTGTGCGGCACATTTTGATGAAAGATGCCTGAATTCAAATGGGAAGCTGTTACGATTTTCGATACCCACATTACACTTACCAGGTACCAATTATATTCGCCAGTTTGTTGTTTTTTACTTGTATCTATATTTTGGTTATTTAAAGGTTTTCACCAGCCAGCCTCAGCCAATAGTGACTGTTTTAGTTATCCTGAGGAAGGGTATCGTGGTTATCAAACACCTGAAAAAATAAGAGGTATGTGTTGACAATTTTATTTCTACTTTATTTAAGAGAAATTACAGAGAGTCTTCAGTTACCTTCCACGTCATCTAGAAGTTCTCCTGACGAACTATTAGTGAAGCTACCGAAAATAGTTTATGCTGCAAAAGGGCTCAAAAAAAAATTATTTGGTGCTGGTCCTGGAGAGAGTAGTCAAAATGTAATTACTGATACCCAGCCATCAACTTCATTTGCCTCTCCAGTTGAACAATCTGTTTCTATCAATTTGTCTGAAATTACCAATGTGTCGGATTTGACTTCTGCTTCCCAGCCAATTACAGGTACCTTTAATGATTGTAATTAGTTAAAATTTTGTTTTATACTTTCAAATCGCCCCGAATTTGAAGGGAGTAAAGTTCATTTAATCCTATAAGTGAAATTAATCCTACCTTCTTGAGGGATAACTGCACTTACATTCTGTGCTCATATGATTTGCATGTTCGGGTCAGAATATCGTTTTATTCTCTACTTTTGATAATTTTAATTTTGTGTTTTACTATTGTTTCAGAGTTGAAATTAAAAGCACACAAGAAAACCAGTCTCTTGCGTTCACTTGGCGTAACACGTGTAAACCACCTTGGCGCTGAGGGGAAATCTTTATATAAAAGGGCTAGATATTTACAACAAGCTGTAAGTAAATTAAAATCTCGTCAAATATCATTGAAACATAAAATTAAATATTTACAAAGCAAAGACTTTTTGTTAGCCCAACTTAATGACGTAAATGAAGTTACAGCTCAATTCATCTGGTCGCAATTAAAAAACCAAAAATACAAACCAAAGGGCCGAAGATTCACAGTTAAAGATAAAACTTTTGCTTTAGCTTTATATAAACAAAGTGGTAAAGCATATCGTTATTTATCAAAATTCTTTAGCTTGCCATCAAAAAAAGTTTTGACCGCAATATTAAATAAAGTGCCATTTAATACTGGCATCAATGAATCAATTTTTAATCATTTAAAAGAACGTGTTGCGAAAAAGCGAATGCAAGATAAATTATGTGTACTTATGTTTGATGAGGTAAAACTATCAACTGGATTGCAGTATGATAGTCGCAGAGACTCCATCGATGGTTTTGTTGATTATGGTGGTTGCAATCGTAAATTATCATTTGCCGACCACGCCTTAACATTTATGGTAAAGGGAATTTGTACAAAATGGAAACAAGTAGTATGGTTTTCATTCTGTGAAGGAACAACACCGACTGCTGACTTAAAACACATCATTAAATCTGTTGTTACAAATGTAGAAAATTGTGGACTAAAAATTGTGGCTACTATTTCAGATCAAGGTAGTACTAATCAAGCTGCTATTAATCAGTTGGTGGCCGAAAGTTCCATACAAAATAATGCGGACCTTCTTCGTTATAAAATTAATGATGAGGAAATAATACATATGTTTGACTTTCCACATTTAATGAAATGTATTAGGAATATGATGCTAGCAAAAAATTTACATTTTTCACAGGATGGTGTTGAAAAGATAGCTTCTTGGTCATATGTTATACGTTTGTATGAAATGGATAAATCCCACGGATCGTTTAGTCAATTTGTTAAATTAACAGATGAGCATATATATCCGACTAAACTTAAGAAAATGAAAGTGAAAAATTGTACTCAAGTATTCAGTCGTACTGTTGCTACTTCCATGAAATTGTCGGCTGAAGTAAGTAAAGAATTGGCTCCAGATTCAGAGCATTATATAGATCCGAAAGCCAGTGAAACAGCTGATTTATTACTTTTCTTTGATCAGCTTTTTGATAGCATCAATGGTGGGTCATTACAGTCTCAACCGGGAAAAGAATTACGCACAGTTGTGAAACCAAATTCGCAACATGTTACTTTTTGGAAACAGTCTCTCCCGGTATTAGCTTCAATGTACTTTACAGAAAATAATTCACAAAAACAAATAAGGCCCCCTTGTTTAAAAAACTGGTTATTTTCAATACGAGCTTTAATATATATTACACCAAAATTGTGGGAATATAAACTTAAGCATTTTGCACCTCGAGCATTTAATCAAGATCCCCTCGAAAATTTTTTCTCTGCAATACGTAGTTACGGCCATCGAAACATTAATCCAACATGCTCAGCATTTATTTCTTCGTGTAAGTCGTTATTAGTTAATAATTTTACTTCTTCACACTCCGCGGGTGCTAATTGTGAAGATGATGAGTCTACAGGTCCGTTAGACAATTTAACATCATTTATTGAACAACCTGTAGCAGAAACAGTTACACCTTACGTACCACCCATTATGAGCAATTTTAGAAGTTGCCCTTCAGATGATCTTGTTGGTAAATACTGTACTTCTTATGTTGCAGGATATGTTGGTCGAAAGCTTATGCAAAGCATTTCCTGTGACACCTGCAAAGAACGTATGAGGAGCGACATTCCCTTGGAAGAAAATCGTTTGATTGCAGAAAGACAGTATGAAAATTGTCAGCTTTTTCAGCCAAACAGAAGCTTGAACAGAGTTTTTCGTAAGGTTATAAACACTTTATTAGCATACATACCAACAAAAGTATTATGTTTTGATTTAAGACGAGAATTACGACAACTGATTCTCAGTAAATATTCGTCGGATATTTCATTGCTTTTTTGTGACCAACATAAGCATGCTATTCATACATTTGTTAACATTTCAAGCAATGTAATACTATTTTCATACATATCTAAAGTCAATAAAATGTTAAATGGAAAGGATTTACGGTACAAGAATCAGGATGCTGTTTTTAAATTAGCTTATGACAAATTGAGAAAAACCAAGAAATCTTAGGTTGCTCAGTTATACCACCAATAATAATAATAAAGCACTAGCTTTGGTCCAGTTGTTTAATATAAGCACTGCATTTTATTGTGGTGTTCAAATACAATAACCTATTAGCATTGGATTTTGTTCTGATGTTTAATATAAGCACTGCAGTTTATTGTGGTGTTCAAATAAAATACTTTATTAGCATTGGGTTATATGCTGGTGTTACACACGCCTTTACATACACAAAATTTATAACATATTAGCCTACTCATTGTTGTATTTTTTAAAGTTGGCTTTACAATCTAATGCCATTAATTGTATCACAATTTTCCAGATGTAGGTTTTTCGCAATAAAACGTTTTAAATATATTGGGTGTTTCATTTATTTATACAACTTGATATTTTTTTTATACACAAGTGCATAATGGTAAATAGTTATATATAAAATACAGCATTTAAACTAAAACTTAGCACTCTTAGTGATCGAGTTTAAAACTTGGTCACTATAGAGTGCTAAGTTTTAGTTTAAAGCGAAAATAAATTCGAAAATATAAATAGTGTAATATTTTAAATGTGGCGCCAAATTTTTTAGAATTTTAAAGAAGATTTCTTTTAAATTTTTTCTCAAAACTTGCTGGACCAGACGCTAGATGGAGTAGAAAAGCGTGTTTCCAATGAGGAAGCGAGAGAGTGGTATCTATTTCCTTCTTTATCTATGTTAATGGTTTCGTATGAACGATTTTTTTTACTCTGTATATCATCTACTTCTATATCATTTTCAAATCACTAATAAGTTGTTGATAAAATTTTGAAAAAACACCTCTACAAAACATTTTTACAAACTTAGAAAAAGTATATTTTTATTTTATAATCATTTAACTAAATTTTAAAATACGACAATTTTTAGGTTAGGAATCTAAAGTTTTTGGCTAAAATGGATAAAGATACACTCTTATTAAGTTGTGAAAGAAATAATTTAGAGAAGTATTATTGCAAATACTGCGAATTTGAAACAAATATTAGAATTTCTTTTTGGGATCATTTTGATATATTCCATGCAAAAAAGAAGAAATATCCATTCACAAATGCTCGTGCAGCATGTTTTTTATGCGAAAATTGTAATTTATCAACATTTTCATTATTAATTTTGTTCAAACATGGTTTGATTTGTCAAGATATTGCTAAGAAAAAGAAACAATCTATTGCTAAATATCAATGCTCCTATTGTCAATATAAAACAACCCGCAGTTACGAACTGAAAATTCATATAATAAGAAAACATACAGCACCAGAAAATATTAATTGGTACAAATGTAATCAGTGTGATTACAAAGGAAAAGTAAAGAACAATTTAGTAGGACATATAAATATCTGTCACAAATCAGAAAATCAGAAAATTTTATTTCATTGCAATGATTGCGAATACAAAACCAAACAAAAGAGCCATTTGAAAAGACATATTCATGCAAAACATACATCAGGAGAAAATGTGCCACAATTTGAATGTTTGGAGTGCGGATATAAAACTATTTATAAAGGATATTTAAAAGACCACATTATTCGACATGATTCAAAAAAAATACGTAAAAATATGCCAAGTTATGAGTGTAACATATGCAACTTCAAAACGATATATAAAAAGAATCTAGCAAGACATGTAAAAATTCACACGTCTAAATAAAAATGTTACAAATCTGTTACATAATTTTTTTTATTAAAACATTTACAGAGCCAAATACATTGTAATTCAATTTTAAGAAATCATTACAATTCTCACAACCCTTTCCTTAGTCACTGGTAATACCAACTTCCTATTACTACCAACCCAACCGTTATAATATACAATTGCAAAACAAAATCTTGATGTCTCAAAAAAATGCCCAATTATGAGTATGATTAACTTTTTGGCATTAAACTGTCAGTTACTGTGTCATTTTTCTTTATCAATTATCTTAGAATTCTTATATTTCTACTCTATTTATAAATTACTCAAAAAAAAGTGGCATTTTAACGATCAAAATTTTGTTCTCGCCATTGATGCAAGTTTAAAAACTATAATATAAGATTTAAATCTCGTTTTGAAAAAATAATAAACAATTTAAAAAAATAATAATAATTAATAAGTCCAATAAAAACAAAGCTGTTCATGTAATTCATGGTAATTCGTGTAATTTATGGTAATTAATTCATGTTATGGAGTCTAAACAAAAAAGGTAAAAACACAAAATTTTACTAAAACGGTCAAAATGTAAAAACAAAAATTATAGCAAAGAAATTATTTACACATTAATAAACAATTTTTTTATGTATAGCTCAGATTTGTAATGAGGTGCAGAAGCCCTGACGTCAAAACAGCGCAAAATTTATAGAGTATATAGAGAATATAAAATTTACATAGAAGTTCTTTCAGAACATCCCGTTGTTTACGTAAAAATTATTGAACAAGAGTACATTAATGTTACAACAGACAAATCTAAATTTATGATTCGAAACATTTTACACAAAAAGCCCTTTTATAAACTCTCCTTGACTGTCATTACAATTACTCAAATAAGGAACTTTAAGCAGTGGTTACATATTGATTACAAGCCATATAAAAATACATAAATTAAATTTGGTTTTAAAAATCATGCGTATCGTTCTCATTCAAAATCCGTCTTAAAAATCGTAACAATCTAAAAACTGATTCGAGGAGGAGAGTATTTTGAACTCATTAATCAAATTATTGACAATAGAGCAAAACGAAAGATTATTATTTCAACTACATTGGAAAACGAAAAAGGACAACCCACAAGCCAGCTCGTAAAAAGTTCGAGACATACTTCAATATTATTATTATACAAAACGTTATTTCGATAATAATAAAATCGATTAATCGACCATTTGAGTTATATACCAGGATAACTAACAAAATTTAAAACGACATTGTTAATCGGAACCTTCCAACAAACTCTTACAGTTTTGTTACAGTCTATTTCTTCTAATCTTATTTGAAATACAAGACAACGAGACAAAAAAAAGATTTTCCTGTAGAAGACTTGTGACTTTGTTTCTTTCCATATAATAATCATTAAAAAAAGGCGTTTCAAAGCCTCCTACAGGTTATTTATTATTCGGGGGTTTCTTAACAAAAGTAACCTTCACACAAATTTCAGTTTAGAAAAAAAAATGTTAAAAGTTTCCTCTGTTTTAGCAAAAATTATAAGTCGGGTAAAAGTTAAAAAAATATCATTAATATTCACAAAAAATTTAAAATAGACTTTATGTTTTTTAAAAAATACTTTAATCATTTTTTAAATTAAAAAATAGAAGTACTAAATCTAAACTCCCCATCATTATATAAACTTTTAACGAATAAATTGTAGCCCGACTTTAGTTCCTCCCTCTATTGTAATAAAAAAAAAATGTTATTTTAGTTCCCTAGTTTTAGTACTATCCGCGACAAAATAAACTGAACACCAAATTCTGACCTTGACAGAAAAAAATGTGTAAAGCAACCTTTATGATGATTTGGCTTTCCTAACCTCACACATTTCCCAACGTTACGTTACTGAAGAACTGTCAAAAAAAATATGTAATGGTCAGTTTACACAATTCTTCTTGTCAATGTCAAAATTTGGCGTTCAGTTTATTTTGACGCGGATAGTACTAAAACTAGGTAACTAAATACAATAAAATACTTAATGTTTTTATTGTATATAATTTTATTGTATTATAATTATTGTTTAATAAAATTTTCCATTAGCTAAATGAAGCTTCGACTTCAAAGAAAATTCTTTAAAATTCTCCTTAATCTTATGGCATTATTATTTAATTATAATTGATATTGACGGGAAGTTGGTAATAATGGGAATTACTAAAGAAGAGATTGTTGTTTTTGTAAAAATTATATTGAATCAGTAAAAATAAGACAGTATTTTTCATGGAGGGATGAATAAGAGTTGGCATGCCCCATACCGACAATGTTAGGTTCTTGGTCGAGGTACAAACACCTTTTATGATCTAATTCTATTGTCAAGACCACCGTTTGCAAATTTATAGTTAGGGAAAAAGCTATCCCGAATATTGTTAAACTATCATAAAAGGTGTTTGTGTCTCGACCAAGATTTCAAGCTTATGCCCGTTCCTGTTATTCCTCCCTCCACAATATTTCTAATTTACACAAAAATTCTAATTTAAATGTATTCTTGATTTTTTTCTACGAGATGTATAGCATTTTTATTTTGACATGTGTATTTTTAGATGTCTTTTTAGGCTGTTTTTATGAAGAGTTATAAAGTTGCATGTGTTACATTGATATTTTGGTACACCTTCATGTGCTGTATGTTTTGCAAGAGTATGTTGTTTGAGGTCCCACTTAATCTTTGTTTTATAATCACAGCGATCGCAGTTAAATAACTCATTTTCTTTTGACATATGTTGTAATTTTATATGCCGTGTTAATAATTCTTTCAGATTACCTTTGTAGCTACAGTGCTTACACTGGTACCATTGTATGTCCTCTGGCGCTGAATGATGTCGAATAATGTGTACTTTTAAATTATTTTTACGCACAGTTTTGTAATTACATGTATTACATTCATATGATGGCATATTTTCACGTGGTGCATGTATCTCAAGAATATGCTTATTGAGACTCCACTTAATCTTTGTTTTATAATCACATCGATCACAGTGAAATAACTTAGTTTCTTTTGATATATGGTGGCTCTTTACATGCCGTGTTAATACTTCTTTCAGTTTACCTTTGTAGCTACAGTGCTCACACTGGTACCATTTTATGTTCTCCGGCGCTGAATGAAGTCGAATAATGTGTACTTTTAAATTTCTTTTACGCACAGTTTTGTAATTACATGTGTTACATTCATATACTGGTATATTTTCACGTGGTGTGTGTTTCGCAAGAATATGGTCATGGAGAGTCCACTTAGGTTCTTTTGACATATGTTGTAATTTTACATGCTGTGTTAATACTCCCTTCAGTTTGCTTTGATAGGTACAGTGGTCACATTGATGCCATTTTATTTTCTCTGGGGCTGTATGCCTTGCAATCATGTGGTCTTTTAAATTACTTTTTTCAATAGTTTTATATTCGCATTGGTTACATTCAAATTGTGGCACATTTTCTCGTGCTGTGTGGTTTGCAAGAATGTGTCTATTCAAAATTCTCTTGTATCTGGTTTTGTATTCGCAATCATTACAATAAAATAAAATTTTTGTTTTATTTTTTATTCCTGATTTGTGACAAACATCTATATGTCTTTTGAAATTTTGCTTTACTTTTCCTTTGTATTCACACTGATTACATTTGTACCAATTAATATTTTCTGGTGCTGTATGTCTTCTTATTATATGAATTTTCAGTGCATGGCTCTGGGTTGTTTTATATTGACAATAGGAGCATTGATATTTAGCAATAGATTGTTTCTTTTTCTTAGCAATTCCTTGACACGTCAAACCATGTTTTAATAAAATTAATAATGAAAATGTTGAAAAATTACAATTTTCGCATAAGTAACTTTCTATACAAGCAGATGTTAAAAGATTTTTCTTCTTTTTTGCATGAAATTTTTGAGAATGATCCCAAATAGAAATTCTAAAATTTGTTTCGAATTTGCAGTATTTGCAACAATATTTTTCTAAATTAGTTCTTTCACAACCGAAAAGTGTAATTTTATCCATTTTAGCCAATACTTTAAGAGATAAAAATGTTGGATTCTTTAACCTAAAAATTGATTGTAATAAAAATTTAATTAATGAATTATAAAACAAATATATCATACCTTTTATAAATTTAAAATATATTTAAGTATTTAAATTTTTTTATAGATCTTATTAGCAATATTAACACAATAATTAGATATCTAGTAAATAAGGTGTGTTTTTTCCAAATGACCACAGAACACTCAACTCAAATGACGTTTGGATTTGGAAGATATACAGAATAAAAAAATATGAACATACAAAAGTAGGTCAAATGAAACCCGTGAGGCATGTGTATGAACAATACTTCATCAAACCGCAGAACAAAAAAATGTTTATGATTATGTAATAAGTATATAATTTAGGTCTATATTGTACAAGTCTTACAGGTGAGGACTCGTTTCGCTCGCTCGCAGATAAATAGGGCGCGTACAAAAAGACCTAATTTTTGGACTATCACTATTCTCTCCACTTCCAGTTCTATGGTTGTGGTAACAGTTATAGCAATGTTATAGTTACATACGCATTGCGCATGCCTCACAGTTTCACCTGATCGACTTCTATGACTACAAATGATTTTCTTTACGAACAGTTTTTTGTCATTTTAAGTTGTTTTATTGTTTAGCAAGTTCAATGAAATAGTAAAATTTATTTAAAAGTGTGGAAAAAGTAGGTATGATTTGTTTATCATTGTGAAGTCTAAAATTTGACTAATTTTTAGGTTAAGTAATTTAGTACCACCTTAACTATAAAATTCTTTACTAAAATGAAAGAAGATACATTTTTTAATTGTGAAAAAAACAGTTTAGAGATATATCATTGTAAATATTGTGAATTCAAGACAACTTTTGGAATTTCCTTTTGTGAGCATTTTCAAATATTCCATGCAAAAAACAAGAATAAACCATTTCTACCTGGTAGTGCAGCATGTTACCTATGCGAATATTGCAATTTTTTAACATTTTCATTAATATGTTTTTTGAAACATAATTTGATTTGTCAAAAGAATACTAAAAAACAAAAATCTGTTGCCAAATATCAATGCTCCAATTGTCAATATAAAACAACCCAGAGTCATGCACTGAAAATTCATATAATAAGAAAACATACAGCACCAGAAAAAATCAGTTGGTACAAATGTAATCAGTGTGACCACAAAACAAAAATTAAATCAGATTTAATAAAACATGAAATACTTCATAAAGCAGAAAAGCAAGTTTTATTATTTTATTGCAAAGATTGTGAATACAAAACCAGGCGAAAGAGTGATCTTAAAAGACACATTCTTGCAAAGCATACAACACAAGAAAACGTCCCAAAACATGAATGTAACAAGTGCGAGTTTAAAACTATACAAAAAGTAAATTTAAAAAGACACATTATTCGATGTCATACAATGTCGGAGAAGATACAATGGTATCAAGACACAACACAAAAAAATAAGCCACAATATGAATGTAACACATGCGACTATAAAACTGTACGTAAAGTTAATTTAAAAGTACACGTTATTCGACATCATTTGGCGTCAGAGGACACACAGTGGTACCACTGTGAGAACTGTACTTACAAAAGCAAAGTAAAAACAGATTTAACACGACATGTAAAATTAAGACATATGTTAAACGAAAATCAGTTAGTTCACTGCGATTGGTGTAAATTCAAAACAAAAAAGAATTGGCAGCTCAAACAACATATTCTTGTAAAACATACACCACGTGAAAATATAACAAAATATGAATGTCACACATGCAAGTACAAGACTACACAAAAATGTCATTTAAAAATACATATTATTCGACGACATACAGCCCCAGAGAAGATACAATGGTATCAGTGTGAACAATGTACTTACAAAAGCAAATTGAAAGGAGAATTAACACAGCATATAAAATTACAACATATGTCAAAAGAAAATGAGATATTTCATTGCGATCGCTGTGATTATAATTCAAAGATTAAGTCACATCTCAATAGACATATTCTTGTGAAACACACACCACGTGAAAATATGCCAGGATATGAGTGTAACACGTGCAATTTCAAAACTATATATAAAGGAAATTTAAAAAAACACGTTATTCGATATCATTCAGAGCCGGAGGAGATACAGTGGTACCATTGTGAGCATTGTACCTATAAAAGCAAACTGAAAGATGGATTAATACAGCATTTACATGTACATTACAATATGTTTTAATGTAAAATCACAACATATGTTAAAACAAAATGAGTTATTTTACAGTGATTAATTGTGATCACTATCATTGCAAATCAAGGTTTAAGTCGACTCTCAATAAACATATTCTTGAGAAACACACACCACATAAAAATATGCCAAGATTTGAATGTAACACATGCAACTTCAACACTCTACAAAGAAAATATTTAAAACAACACACTATAGCAAAGCATACACCTTTAGAACAGAAGTGATTTGCTGCGTGGAGAGATAGAGAAATTTTGCCAATGAAGGAGATAGAAGAATAAGGAGATTTTATATGAAAAGATCTAGAATTAGGTATGTAATATGTTGAAGCTTTGCTAAGAGTACTTCCTGAGTTTAATGGACAGTGATTATTCACTGCTATTTGTTTAATGATAAGCCATTTTTTTAAAAACAAGCAACAAGATTTAATGGAAAATGAAGAAATCTATAATTTATAGAATGAAGAATTAGAAGGAGTTATACTAATACGTTATAATATATAAACATATAGTTTTAGTTGATTTAGTTGAGGTTTTCTACAAATTTCAAAAGAAAAGATTAATTATCTTTTGTAATTATATTAAATTGTAAAAAGTGAATACAAGAATCTATTTTTGTATGTCTTTATAACCAAAACAATCCCTACGATAGCATCTAAAAAAAATCCTTAGAAAGACCGGTCAATTTTGTTAAAATGTTTTCCCTTAATAAATAAATAAAAATTGCGCGAACAAAAAAGTAATTCCCAAATACTTTAAGTAAAGGAACTTTGTTTTTCATAACTATTGGAATTTATTAGTAGGCAGCCCTTTTACAACAGACCAACAGACTGTTAAACACTAATTTAGAAAAAAAATTTTACAACAATTTCTTAATCCGTTTATCTAAGAACTTGGAAATAGCTCCTAGTGTCTTGTCATTTATTGTTGGGACCAATATTCCTCTGACCATAAACTATTGTGCACTTTTAAACTGACTTTTATAATAAGTTTCTAATTAGACTTTTTACTTTAAGGAGCTTCAAATAACTTAATGGGAAAAAAATTTCATAATAACGATTGTTCATTAAAAAACGACCTCTAAAGAGTTTGAAATCATAATGCAGTTGTTATGTACCTAGTAGAAAAGTCCTGAACTTTTTTTTTTGGAATAAACCTATAGTTCAAGCGTAATTATAAAACTAACTTTTCTACTTTGATTGAGTGAGTACTAGTAGTGCGTCAAATACTAAAAAAAAGTTTTAATATTGAAGCATTAGTTTATTCATTTCTAAAATCAACAAAATTTGTTACAATCGAAGATCAGAACTGTTAATACAGCTCTCAGTTATCAAAATTCAGCTTATTAAAGTTTCACAATTAAAAAAAAATACATTTTTTATGAATTTGTTTTTATTTAAAATTAAAATACATATTATCAATCAATGTGTAAAGAACCAGAAAATGGGATTTAAATTTTAGAAACAATCAAAAAAGATGTTGCTATTCTTCCACATCCATACAATAGATCACTTCTATTCTGAAGATGTACGCTTTGTCTTGGCCTATTTTAACGTCGTTTGTGTTTCGCAAGAATATGCTTATTGAGATGCCTCTTAAACTGATTTATAATCACAACGATCGCAGTAATATAACGCATTTTCTTTTGACATATGTTGTAATTTTACATGTCGTGTTAATACTCCTTTCAGTCTGCATTTGTAGGCACAGTGTTTACATTGGTACCACTGTATGTCTTTCGGAGTCAAATGACGTCGACTAATGTGTATATTTAAACTTCGTTTATGTATAGTTTTGAAATTACATTTGTAGTTACATTCATATATTGTTATATTTTTTCGTGAATTGTGCTTTATTTCTTTCTTTAACATGTGTAATTTTTTATGGCGTATAAATGATGAATTGTCTTTAGTTCTGAAGGTACAGTGCTGACATTGATGCCATCGCATCTTCTCTAGTATTGTATGATATTGAATAATGTGTCTCTTAACATCTTCATTTTCTCTTGATTTGTACTCACAGTAATTACAATAAAATAAAAAAACTTTGTTATTTGATTTATGAATTTTTACATGTACTCCTAAATCTCTTTTTATTTTTCCTTTGTAGTCACACTGATCACATTTATACCATTTGATATTTTCTGGTGCTGTATGTTTTCTTATTATATGGTTTTTGAGTAACCAATTAGTTGCTAATATATACTGACAATAACGGCACTCATATTTAGCATTAGATTGTTGCTTTTTCTTAGCACTTTCTTCACAATTTAAATTATGTTTGAACATAAGTAATAGTGAAAACGTTGAAAAATTGCAGTTTTCACATAAGTAACATGCTGCACTACTAGGTGGGAATGGCTTTTTCTTCTCTTTTGCATGGAATATTAGAAAATGATCACAAAAAGAAATTCCAAAAGTTGTCTTGAATTGGCAATATTTACAATGATATATCTCTAAATTGTTTTCTTTACAACTAAAAAGTGTATCTTCACTCATTTTAATAGAATTTTATGGATTTAAGGTGGTACTAAATGACCTAACCTAAAAATTGGTCAAATTTTAGAATTGACAATCGTATAAACAGATCATACCTACTTTTTCCACACTTTTAAATAAATTTTACTATTTCAATGAATTTGCAAAACAACATAAAATGATAAAAAACTGTTCGTAAAGCAAATCATTTTAAATAAAAAAGTCGATCAGATAAAACTGTGAGGCATGCGCATCTTTGCCACAACCAGAGAAATGGAAGTGGAGAGAAGACTCATAGTCCAACAACAACAACCTGTGAGATGCATACGCATATAAGTAGAAAGATAAGTAGATAGATTTTTTAATGGTTGCCTGCATTATTCAAAAAATATTTTTTTACGATCACAGCCCTCATGATAAAAAAACAAAAATTACAAAAAAAATTTTTTACAAAAAGTTATAAAAAGTAATATATTAAGCTCAGAATTTAAACTAGATTCCAAAAATATACATACTGTTCTATTTAAAAATCCAAAGTTATAATCGTTTTCGGTAAAACCGGAAGTGATAAAAAGTTCATTTTTTTACTCGATTAATGGGGATTTCCTAAGACAATAACTTTCTTGAGTTTTGTTTTTCTATTTAAAAAAATACTATTAAACAAAGGGGTGAGCCTAATTTCGTTTACACCAGAGATATATTATTTAAAAAATTAATTTAGCTACTTATAATTAAGTATGTTGAGATTAATAAAAAAGGCAAAACATTAATATTACAGTTTTTTTAAGTAATAAATTTATCTATCTTTATAATGTATTACCTAAAAATGTTTATCAACAAATATAACAAGAGAAATCATATTTTATTTATGTTCATTCATATATTATAATACATATTTATTTCGTAAATGTATATTTACTACATTTTTTTTATTATTTATGATTATTTTAAATATTTTGATATTTTAGTCTTTTTATATGCAACTAACAAGGCGCTCTTGTCTTTTTGTCATCAACTTACAACTTTTAGGAACTTTGTCTTTAGTAACTTGGGGTTGGCAATGACGCCATTTCCGCCATTATACGCCATTTGCAAATCATGTTGTTATTTGCTAGATAATTAATTGTGCTAATAAGTTGTTGGTCAAATTTTGTAAAAAAAAACATTTTTACAAACTTATAAAAGGTTTGATATTTTTATTTCATAATCAATTAACTAGATTTTAAAATACGACCGATTTTTAGGTTAGGAATGCAAAGTTTTTGCTAAAATGGATAAAGATACACTCTTAAGTTTTGAAAGAAATAATTTAGACAAGTATTATTGCAAATACTGCGAATTTGAAACAAATATTAGAATTTCTTTTTGGGATCATTTTGACATATTCCATGCAAAAATTAAGAAATATCCATTCACAAATGTACGTGCAGCTTGTTATTTATGCGAAAATTGTAATTTTTCAACATTTTCATTATTAATTTTGTTCAAACATGAATTGATTTGTCAAGAAATTGCTAAGAAAAAGAAACAATCTATTGCTAAATATCAGTGCTCCCATTGTCAATATAAAACAACCAAAAGCCATAACCTGAAAATTCATATAATAAGAAAACATACAGCACCAGAAAACATCAAATGGTACAAATGTAATCAGTGTGAATACAAAGGAAAAGTTAGGCAAAGTTTAGAAGCACATATAAATGCTTGTCACAAATCAAGAATAAAAAATAAAACGAAACTCTTATTTCATTGCAATGATTGCGAATACAAAACCGGGACCAAGTGGCATTTGAAAAGACATATTTTTGCAAAACATACATCAGGAGAAAATGTGCCACAATTTGAATGTTTTGAGTGCGGATTTAAAACTATTGAAAAATGTAGTTTAAAAAACCACTTCATTGCAAAGCATACAGCCCCAGAGAAAATCGAATGGTACCAATGTGAGGAATGTAATTACAAAAGCAAATTTAAAAAAAGGTTAGGACGCCATATAAAATTAAAACACCTATTTAAAGAAAATAAATTATTTTACTGCGATCGCTGTGATTATAAATCAAAGACTAAGTGGGGCCTTAATAAACATATTCTTGCGAAACACACACTACGTGAAAATGTCCCACGATATGAATGTAACACATGTAATTCCAAAACTATATGTAAAGACGGTTTAAAAATACACAGTATTCGGCATCTTTTAGTACCGGAGGTCATACAATGGTATCAGTGTGAGCATTGTACCTACAAAAGCAAAACGAAAAAAGTATTAACACATCATGTAAAATATCATCACATGTCAAGAGAAAATAAGTTACTTTCCTGCGATCACTGTGATTATAAAGCAAAGTTTAAGTCGAATCTCAATAGGCATATTCTTCGGAAACACATACCACGTGAAAATATAACAAAATATGAATGTAACACATGTAATTACAAAACTATATATAAAGAAGTTTTAAAAAGGCACATTATTGTACATACGGCACCAGAGAACATACAATGGTACCAATGTGAGCACTGTACTTACAAAAGCAAACGTAAAGGAGGATTAACACGGCATATAAAATCCCATATGCGAAAAGAAAATAAGTTATTACACTGCGATCGCTGTGATTATAAATCAAAGATTAAGGACAGTCCCAATAAACATATTCTTGTGGAACACACCTAAAACCATTCCAAGATTTAAATAACACATGCAACTTCAAAACTGTATATGGAGGAAATTTAAAACAACACATGGCAAGGCATACACCTTTAGAGAAGAAGTGATCTACTGTGTGGAGATATAAAAAAAAATTCCCAATGAAGGCATGAAAGAAAAATAAAGTTTTATGTTTTATAAGAAAAGATGTAAAAGGAGAATTATTTAATATGTATAAGCTTAGAGAGTATTTGTTTCTGAATTTATGGATAAGTCTATTTACGTCTTGTATTGCAAATTGATAATATCAGAATAACAATGTTTGGAATCTGGAGAAATTACAAGTATTTTCTATAAATTTCTGCCTGTCCTTATAACCCAAACAACACTTGCGATAGTTCCTACAACAATCCTTAGAAATACCAGTCATAAAAATTTTATTAAAATGCTTTCCCTTAAAATTATATAAAAATTGAGAACAAAAAAGTAATTCCTAGTACTTTAAGTAAGAGAACTTCATTTGCCATAACTGTTAAAACTTTCTAAGAGCTTCAAATAATTTTCTTGCGAGAAAACTTTCGAATTTTTTTTTTTTATAATAAAGACTGTTCACTAAAAAACAACCTCTAGAGTGCTTTAAAATCGTATTGCAGTTGTTTTGAGTGTCATTGAAAACGTCGAACTCATCTAGATATCAAGTAAACCTCAAATTTTACTTTTTTTTTAAATGTATTAGTTAATTACGATTTCAAAACACTAGATGTGGTTTTTTAATCAACACTCGTTATAAGTTAAGAAAAATAAAGTGTCTCAAGTAATTTCTAAGAACAAAGTTCAAAACCCAAATTTTTAAGGCTTTAATCCCCTCAATTTATTAAGAAACAAGATAGTTTTTCGGCAAAAATGGATATATGTATTCATTTCTAAAATCAACAAAATTTCTTACAATTTAAGATCAAAACTGTCAATACAGCTTTCATAGTTAACAAGACTCAGCTTTTTAAACTTTCACAATTTTGAATAAAAAACCGCATTTTTTATTAATCTATTTTATATTTAAAATTAAAATATCAGTCATGCCAAATAACAAATGGGATAACAGAGTTCATTATTCAAAAGGTGAGATGGAAATGTAACTGAATTAGAGCAGGCTGTGTCAGAGTAACTGTAATGATGTATCTAATGTTAATACAGCTTGCCTGATTCAGTTACAATACGATCTCACGTTATAATAACCTTAATAATACAATTTATTAATGCATAAATGACGAAAAAGTGAGTTTTGAATTTTAAAATCATTCAAAAATTATGTTGCTGTTCTTCTACATCCACACAGTAGATCACTTCTTCTCTAAAGGTGTATGCTTTGTCATGATGTGTTGTCTTAAATATCCTTTATGTACAGTTTTTAAATTACATGTGTTACATTCATATTTTCGGGTGATGTGTGTTTCGCAAGAAATTGATTATTAAGATTTCACTTAAACTTTGATTTATAATCACAGCGATCGCAATAAAATAACTCATTTTCTCTTGACGTATGTTGGTATTTTACAATGCTGTGTTAAATCTCCTTTCCGTTTGCTTTTATTAGTACAGTGCTCACACTGGTGCCACTCTATATCCTCAGGCGCCGAATGTAAAATAATGTGTATTTTTAAATTATATTTATTTACAGTTTTATAGTTGCATGTGTTGCATTCATATTTTGTTATATTTTTTATCTCTTCATTTGACATGTGTAATATTTTATGACGTTTTAATGATGATTTTCCTTTACTTCTGAATGTGCAGTGCTCACATTGATGCCATTGTATCTCCTCTGGTATTGTATGACATTTTCGTTTAACATATGTTTTAATTTTACATGTCGTGTTAAATCTGTTTTTACTTTGCTTTTGTAAGTACAGTTCTCACAGTGGTACCACTGTGTGTCCTCTGGCGCCGAATGATATCGAATAACATGTAATTTTAAATTAACTTTACGTACAGTTTTATAGTCGCATGTGTTACATTCATATTGTGGCTTATTTTTTTGTGCTGTATCTTGATACCATTGTATCTTCTCCGACATTGTATGACATCGAATAATGTGTCTTTTTAAACAATGTTTATATATTGTTTTAAAATTACACTTATTACATTCATGTTTTGGGACATTTTCTTGTGTTGTATGCTTTGCAAGAATGTGTTTTTTGAGATCACTCTTTCGTCTGGTTTTGTATTCACAATCTTTGCAATAAAATAATAAAACTTGGTTGTCTGCTTTATGAAGTTTTACATGTTTTACTAAATCTGATTTTACTTTTGCTCTGTGGTGACAGTGATAACATTTGTACCATTTGATATTTTCTGGTGATGTATGTTTTCTTATTATATGATTTTTCAGTAAGTAACAGCGGGTTGTTTTATGTTGACAATAGGAGCATTCATATTTAGCAATAGATTGTTTCTTTTTCTTAGCACTTTCTTCACACCTTAAATTATGTTTGAACATAAGTAATAGTGAAAACGTTGAAAAATTGCAGTTTTCACATAAGTAACATGATGCACTACTAGGTGGGAATGGCTTTTTCTTCTCTTTTGCATGGAATATTAGAAAATGATCACAAAAAGAAATTCCAAAAGTTGTCTTGAATTGACAATGTTTACAATGATACATTTCTAAACTATCCTCCTCACAATTGAAATCTTTATCCATTTTTTCTTAACAGTTTTCTAGATTTGAAAAACTAAACCAGTCTTAACCTAAAAATTAATCAAATACTCAACAATTCATCTAACTAATCGATAATCAAATAAAATTTACCTTCTGTAATACTGAATAATGAATTTTAATATTTCATAACACCTAATTTTATAAAAAAAACTTAAAAACGAATTTGCATAAGATGTTACAAGGCGCTTTCCATTTACAAGTTTTTGCAGATGGTTTCACATCACTTCACTTTACGAATTGTTCCTTTTACAGAATGACATTTAAGTGAAGTGATTAGAACTGAATTTTTCTTCTTCCCCCCTTACCGATGCAGCACTACCTTCCGAGGTAGCGCAAAACATCAATTGGTAGAGGGGGAAGTGTGGACGTTAGATTAGTGTGTATTTGTTGAGGTTATGTTAAAATAAATATTACTTTGACGCATAAAGTGGGGGAAATCGTTCGATTGCCTGCTTTCATGAAGTGAAAATTTCATTTCACATAACGAAGTGATCTGATAAATTTGAGTCTAAAAGGAAAGCTACTGATGACTGCAGCTGGTTTGCACAGGGAAATGATGTAGGTAGAATCACAGTAGAATGCTGACATTGCTGGCTGAATTAGAATAATATGGGCTCCAGAAGCCGTGACGTAAAAAACGCGCGAAATTTTGAAACACTGTCATTCGATAAAAATACCTTGAAAAAGTCGACCTTATTGCACATGTAAATAAGGTTGAATTTATAAAGATCAAATTTTATGCGATGAATAAATACACTAAATAAAATAAATAAGACCTAAAAATGTCGACATTCGATACCCCAAACATTTCATTTATTGATAAGTTAAGAATCACAGCAAACTTACACTTAATAAAGAATTTAATGGAAAATAAAATGTTCGATGCACAGATTTCCTTCATTTCTAAGCTTTAACGCAGGTCCAATATGAACGAATTCCAGCGAACCATGCCGAATGCGAGCAAATCCCCTCCGATTTGCCCGCGCAACTTGTTATTTGTATGTACTCGGCCATCTTCGGTAGTTGGTTTACAGCTGTTCGGGTGAGTTTGACAGCACGAAGCATGTACAGTAATTTCTATTTTCGATTAATTTCTTAAATATGCGAGAATTGTTTGTAACTTGTGTCTGGATTAAAACTAGAATGTCTAGAGTATTGTAGTTGAATGTTTTTATGCCTTATTTGTGTTTCCATATGTGATTTTTATTCGGTCAAAGTTTAGCTGTTATAATTTCAACCTTATGTATTAGTGCAATAAGGGCGACTTTTTTAAGGTAAGTTTTCAAAATGACAGTGCTTCAAACGTTCGCGCTAAAATAACGACACACTTCTCCAGCCCATAGAAAAAAAAAATGGTTCCAGAGCGAGTTTGATTCTGAAATGGTAGTCCATAAATAAAATAAAAAACAGTAAAAACTTAACTCAACAAAAGGTGTAATAATAATTACTTGCATTTTTGCAAGTAACAAAAGCAAATTTCTCTGTCCGTACCTTCTTATCTCAGGATTATCAGGAAATTAATCACAACATAAATTCGACATTATTGTGACAGTACGCTGTATAACCTATGGCTTTAGTTAAAAACACCGATTCCCCACAACGGGTATGATCGTAGAGTTGAAATCAAATGTGAAAAAGACAAGGGCGGAGCCTAAGCTGCGTGTTACTAAACTAAAAACAAGTTCTAGATTTTAGAAGAGCGCTTAAACACAAGATACCCAAAATGTAACCTGATATTACTGAGCAGAGTTACTGAGTAATAAGTATGACAGTTCACGAGTCGACTCTGTTAAACATGGCTTCCCCTTGTAATGGAATGGACTCGTCCAATAAAGAAACCTGGTGCATCGCGCAGATCCGCCATTGTCTTTTTCACATTTGATTTCGACTCTATCATGTTCTGTGATCGTATCATGATCGTATCTATCCGCCATTTGCAAATCATGTTATTTGCTGGATAATTAATTTTATTGTGCTAATAAGTTGTTGATCAAATTTTGTAAAAAAAAGACATTTTTAGAAACTTATAACAGGTCCGATATTTTTATTTATAATCGATTAACTAAATTTAAAATACGACAATTTTTAGGTTAGGAATCTAAAGTATTTGGCTAAAATGGATAAAGATGCACTTTTCGGTTGTGAAAGAAATAATTTAGAGAAGTATTATTGCAAATACTGCGAATTTGAAACAAATATTAGAATTTCTTATTGGGATCATTTTAATATATTGCATGCAAAAAAGAAAAAATATCCATTCACAAATGTTCGTTCTGCATGTTATTTATGTGAAAATTGTAATTTTTCAACATTTTCATTATTAATTTTATTAAAACATGGTTTGATTTGTCAAGATATTGCTAAGAAAAAGATATTGCACAAATCGGGAATCAAAAATAAAACGAGTAAAAAAGTTTTATTTCATTGCAATGATTGTGAATACAAAACCGGATACAAATCGCATTTGAAAAGACATATTCTTGCAAAACATACATCAGGAGAAAATGTGCTACAATTTGAATGTTTTGAGTGTGGATTTAAAACTATCCATAAAGGATATTTAAAAAACCATATCATTGCAAGGCATACAGTTTCAGAGAAAATCAAATGGTACCAATGTGAGCACTGTACCTACAAAAGCAAACTGAAAATAGGATTAACACAGCATGTAAAATCACAACATATGTCAAAAGAAAATAGTTTATTTCACTGCGATCGCTGTGATTATAAATCAAAGAGTAAAAGGACTCTTAATACGCATATTCTTGCAAAACATACACCAGGAGAAAATGTGGCTCAATTTGAATGTTTTGAATGTGGATTTAAAACTATTCATAAAGGATATTTAAAAAGACACAACCTTGCAAGGCATACAGCCCTAGAGAAAATCAAATGGTACCAATGTGAACACTGTAATCACAAAACCAAATTTAAAAATGATTTAAAACACCATATAAAATTCCAACACATGTTGAAGGAAAGTGAGTTATTTGACTGCGATCGCTGTGATTATAAATCAAAGTCTAAATGGAGTCTTAATAATCATATTCTTGTGAAACACACATCACGTGAAAATATTACAGAATATGAATGTAACACATGTAATTTCAAAACTATACACAAAGCATATTTAAAAAAACATAATATTCGTCGTCATCTTTCAGCGCCAGAGGTCATACAATGGTATCAGTGTGAGCACTGTACTTACAAAAATAAAACGAAAGGAGGATTAAAACATCATGTAAAATACCAACATATGTCAAAAGAAAATAAGTTATTTCTCTGCGATCGCTGTGATTATAAATCAAAAATTAAATCGAATCTTAATAGGCATATTCTTGCAAAACACACACCACGTGAAAATATACGAGAACATGTATGTCAGACATGCAATTTCAAAACTTTACATAAAGGAGTTTTAAAAAAACATATTATTGTACATACGGCGCCAGAGAACATACAGTGGTACCAATGTGAGCACTGTACTTACAAAAGCAAACATAAAGAAGGATTAAGACAACATATAAAATACCACCATATGCCCAAAGAAAATAAGTTATTACACTGCGATCGCTGTGATTATAAATCAAAAATTAAGCAAAATCTCAATAAACATATTCTTGTGGAACACACACCACCTAAAAGTGATCTACTGTATGGAGAGATAGAAAAATTTTGCCAATGAAAGGCATGAAAAAATAATGAAGTTTTATAAAAGAAGATGTAGAAGGAGAATTAGGGAATATGTATAAGCTTAGACAGTATTTGTTTCTGAATTTATAGATAAGTCTATTACTGTCTATTTAAGTCCTGTATTGCAAAGTATTAGAATAACAATGTTTGGAATCTGGAGAAATTACAGTATTTTTTATAAATTTCTGTCTGTCCTTATAACCTAAACAACAGGACAATAGCTCCTAAAACAATTCTTAGAAATACCGGTCATAACAATTCAAAATTTTATTAAAATACATTCCCTTAATAAATAAATCAAAATTGAGAACAAAAAAGTAATTCCCAGTACTTTAAGTAAGAGAACTTCATTTGCCATAACTATTAGAACTTTCTAAGAGCTTCAAATAATTTTCTTTAGAGAAAACTTTCGAAAAAAATTTTATAATAAAAACTGTTCATTAAAAACAACCTCTAGAGTGTTTTAAAATCGTAATGCAGTTGTTTTGATTGTCTTTGATAACGCCGAACTCATCTAGCTATCAAGTAAACCTTAAATTTTACATATATTTTTTTAAATACAGTGGGACTTCCTTAACTCTAAGTTTTCCTATAACTCGAATAATCTTGGTCTACCATTACGTTTCAACAATATTTCAATGAAATTTTATCTCCCTAACTCGAATTTCGAATCTTTCTAACTCGAGCATTTCTAATACTCGAAATGATATTTAGCATGTACCAAAACTCGAACTTTTCTGATAAATACCGACTTTTGTAGAATTGTGCGTATTAATAAAAAAATTCTTAGCCATGCACTCTCTTTGTGCAATTAATAGTTTTCATCAAAATGCTGAAATAGTTTATTAAAGAACGCGTTTTGAAAAGTCAACTTTGTGGCACGAATTCAAGTTTATAAAACGAGCACAAGCGCGAGTTTTTATAAAGAATGAGTGCCACACAATGACTTTAAAAAACAAGTTCTTTATGCTATTTTTTCTACTTTACGTGTTTTACGTAATTTTTAACTAAAAAAGTTAATTATTTAATTTTTAGGGACTTTTGCGTTAATACGAGATAGTTGGTAATAAAAATGTCACTAAAGTGTCAATGAAGTCATTGAACTTTGAAATGTTTTCAAATTGGTCTAAAATTCTGTGTAAGTAACTCACAAATGGTTCTTTTTACCTACCGTATCGGTTATTGATTGAATAATCCAATTGGACTTAGCACAGTAAGGAAAATCTCCATTTATCTCTAAATTCCCACTCCATTTGCGGTTCTCAGCGACTCCCTTTCATTTCATCGTTAAGCATTCAGTCAAGCAGATTTATACACTCATCTAGCAAATAACTTGTAAATTATCGAATGCTATGGGGGTTGTAAATGTTCAAAATAAAGGCCAAAAGCTCCATTTTAGTTTCAAGTTTCACTTTAACGCTGTTCTAACCTCAAAAGCTGAAGTTTGTCGCATGTCCACCGCCGCTTGTTCCGCCCCACTTTCGAATATTTTATAGATTAATTGCGACACGCACACACAAAAACACTTTGTTGAGGAATACTGTTGGTCATCAAGTGCAACAAAATTTATTCGAATATAATTACTGTAATCTCTACGCCGACAGAAACGTAACGTTTCATTTCAGCGATAGCGTGTTACACGGTGTTACCAATCCGAAAACACTAAATTGCACTAGCTGTTACCGCACGCAATTTGGGTGCGGAAATGGCTATTACCGCACCCAAATCGGACTCTGTTACCGACGTAAAGTAGAAAAAGAAGCTTAAAGTGTTTAGACCATTTCTTCTCTAAAGGTGTATGCTTTCTCATAACGTGTGGTTTTAAATTTCCCTTATATACAGTTTTAAAGTTACATTTGTTACATTCATATATTGGCATATTTTCACGTGATGTGTGTTTCACAAGAATATGGTTATTGAAATTCCACTTAATATTATTGTTTTATAATCACAGCAACCGCAGTGCAATAATTCATTTTCTTTTGACATATGTTGTAATTTTACATGCTGTGTTAATCCTCCTTTCAGTTTGCTTTTGTAAGTGCAGTCTTCACACTGGTACCACTGCGTGTTCTCTGGCGTCGAATGACGTAGAATAATATGTACGTTTAAAGTATGTTTACGTATGCTTTTGTAGCTGCATGTGTTACATTCATATTTTTTTCTATATTCAGGTGGTGTATGTTTTGCAATAACATGACTTTTGAGATTACCCTTTCGTCTGGTTTTGAATTCACAATCTTTGCAATAAAATAACACAACTTGGTTGTCTGCTTTATGAAGTTTTACATGTTCTGCTAAATCTGATTTAATTTTTGCTTTGTAGTCACAGTGATAACATTTGTACCATTTTCTGATATTTTCTGGTGGTGTGTGTTTTCTTATTATATGGACTTTCAGTTTATAACATGACTTATTATACGTTGACAATAGGGACACTGATATTTAGTAACAGATTTTTGCTTCTTAATATTCTTTTCACATACCAAATTATGTTTAAACATAATTAATAATGAAAATGTTGAAAAATTGTTTAACGTCCATGTTTAACGTGTTCGATGTCTAAAAAAGTTTCATTATAGTCGATTATCAACCTATATTTTGATATTTTAACAAAAAGTCCCTAAAAGATATATAAAGTGTGAAAATAAGTATATAAAAAAATATGTACTAAAAAGAGGCCCCGCCTCTGCGGTCTTTATTCTATGAACTGCCAAATGTTATTTATACTTAAAAGGATCTACGAAAAGACAAGGATACTTAAATAGGTAGTTGAAAAGTAATAAGAATCTTCTTGAAATTTTATTAAAATAACAGTGTTTTGCCCAAGCAACGTTTCAGAAATGGACTACACATGCGCAGTAGTGTTTTAGCTGTCTGAAATTCCTATTGTACATGCTCAGTACAGTTCTGAACTGACTAACTGTTGTTGAAACAAAACGTATGTATTACTGGATATAGCATAACTAAAATTTAAAGAATTTTATACATTTTAACTAAAATCTGTAGGTATTATGCATAATAACTAAGGGGAGGATTTAAAGGTACCGAGAATGAATGAAAGCGCGTGACATTTGCCAAAGCATTGGCGCACGGCGATGTCATACCCCCAATTATTATATAGCGCTGCATTGACCCGATGCCTGCAATGTGTTTAATATGCTTACACTTGATCGCGTCCCCTCCACGCCAAGCGCCACTGGCACAGGTACCTTTTTATCTTCGGCTTAATAATAACTGTGATATTATGTTAACTTTCTAAAGAAATTAAGAGTTATATCAAGACAGACAGGAGATAGGTAAAAAAACAATTATACAAAATTAACAAAAAAATTGATGACAATTATATTTATTTCAAAATTATTTGCTGGTTTTAAATCTTTTTTTATGTTTCTCATGTTTTATTTTTAGTAAACTAACTTTTTTTTTCTTCTTTAGGTGTAGTTACAGTTACGTATATAATCGTGTATGACATACTAAATTATTATAACTGCAGTTCTTACCATCCGTACTACTCTATTTTCTCCGAGATTCTATGACGTTTAAGAATATGTGATTTTAGTTTTGTTTTATATTTATGTTTGAAATTGCATGAGTCACATTCAAATTTTCCCACGTTTTCTTCTTTATTCTTTGTGAGATTGCGATTAGTTTTAATCTTTGCTTTGTGTAGTAGTTTTACATGTTGCGTTAAATAACTCTTTAATTTGCATTTGTATGTACAGTATTCACATTGGTACCATTTAATTTTCTCTGGATCTGTATGGCGTAAAATAATGTGCTTTTTTAAATGTGGTTTATGTAGGGTCTTGTAACTGCATGTATTACATTTATGTTTTGGCACGTTTTCTTCTTTTGTGTGCTTTGCAAGAATATGTTCTTTAAAATGAGAACTAAACTTTGACTTGTATTCACAGAAATCGCAGTAAAATAATTTCTTCTCTTCTTTTATTAACGTATGTTTTTCTTTTACATGAGAGTTTAATTCGACTTTTGTTTTGCATTTGTAGATACAGTGCTCACAGTGGTACCACTGTATTTCTTCCGGTGCTGTATGTTGTCGAAGAATATGCTGTTTTAAATATGATTTACGTATAGTTTTATACTCGCAGATGTTACATTCATATTTCTGTACATTTTCTCGTGCTGTATGCTTTGCAAGAATGTGTCTTTCAACAGAAGACTTTGTTACTGATTTGTAGTCGCAATAATCGCAGTGAAATAAAACATCTTCTTCAGATATGTGTTTTACTTTTAAATGGTATGTTAACAGACTTTTAGTTTTACTTCTGTAGGTACAGTGCTCACATTGGTGCCACTCTATCTGATCTGGTGCTGTATGGTATTGATAAATATGCCGTTTTAAACTTCTTTTATGTATAGTTTTAAATTTGCATGTGTTACATTCATATTTGTGCACTTTTTCTTCTTCTGTATGTTTTGCAAGATTATGCATTTTGAGATTTTGCTTTGTTCGAGATTTGAATTCACAGTGATTACAATAATACATCAACACTTCATCTTCTGATTTATGACGAAAGTTTGTATGTCGTATCAAATCTCCTTTTGCTTTTCCTTTGTAATTACACTGATCACATTTGTACCATTTTATTTTTTCTGGTTCTGTATGGTTTCTTGTTATATGCTGTTTCAGTTGATCAGAACGGTTTCTTATATAGGAACAATAAGGACACTTATATTTAGCAATAGACTGTTTCTTTTTGGTATTTTTTTGACAAGTCAAATTATGTTTGAAGAAAAGTAATAATGAAAATGTTGAAAAATTGCAGACTTTACATAAATAACAGTTTTTACAAACAAATCTGATTTGATTGTTTTTGCTTTTTGAGTGAAATTTTTCAAAATGATCATAAAAGAGAATTTTAATATCTGTTTTAAAGTCGCAATAGTTACAAAGATATTTCTCTAAATTAGTGTTCTCACAATTGAAAAGTCTGTCTTCATCCATATCAAGAATTTTATAGTAGATTTAACAAAGTGCTAAGTCTGTATAACCTAAAAATTGGTCAAATTTTAAAATCGATATTTGTGTAAAAAAATATTCCTACTTTCCACACTTTTAAAAGAAGTTTACTATTTCATAAAAAACAAAACAATTTAAGATGAAAAACTGTTCGAAAAACATTATTCTTACTCATAAAAGTCGATCAGATAAAACTATGAGGCATGCGCAATGCGCATGTAACTGCAACACCAGAGAAATGAAGGTAGAGAGACGTAGTTTAAATTAAAAACGACACTCCAAGGACGTTGAATGATCATTAATAAACGTCCTTGAGACACACAAGTCGGTTATATAGAACATGGATGAGACACAAAAAAGTCGTTTAGAAGCAAAATGTCGATAATATGTTCATAATTATTTTTTTATTAAAATTCAACAAAGAAAAATATATAACAGCGATCGAAAAAAAACCGATAACAAGAAGCACTACTTAGAACAATAGAAAAAAAATGGGAGGCAATAGAAAAACTAATTAAACAAGCAATCAAAGAACAAATTAAAGAGAAGAATAAAAAGAAAACAAAAGAATGGTACGGTGGAGATTGAAGTAGACTTCAAGAACAGAAGTAAGATACAGTAAGGAAAAGGGTGCTAGAAGAAAATACGCAGAACAATCAGAAAGAATATAAAAAACAATGAGCAGAATACAAAAAAATTGTAGAAAGAATAAACGAAAGCACAACGCTAAAAAATAGAAAATATAGAAGAGAATTACAAAAATAAGGAGATAAGAAACTTTTATCAAGGATGCAAGAGTGTTAAACAAGTATTTCAACCGAAAACCATATTTTGTCGAGATAAACATGGCAAATTATTAGTGGGAAACGAAGAAGTAACAAAAAGGTGAGCTGAATATTTTGAATGTCTTAAACAAATTGTCAACCAAAAGAAGAAGAGTTGAAGAAGAGGAGAACAACAGAAACGGACTAGAAGAAAGAGAAGAAGTTAAAAATATTATAGAAAAACAACAAAAGCCCAGGAGAAGACAACATACAAGGAGAAGTAATAAAGTACAGAGGAGAAACGACGACGAAAATAATATATGATTTAATTTAAAATGGATGGATAAAAGAACAAATGCCGCAAGCATGGAAAGGTACGGATAAGGTTACATATATAATATAGTCTTCCACACTAAATTATTAGAGATACATATCTTAAATCCATACTACTGTATTTTCTCTGATGTTGTATGACATTTAAGATTGTGTTTTATATAGTTTTGCAATTGCAGGAGTCACATTCAAATCTTTACATATTTTCTTCTTTGTGCTTTGCAAGATTGCGATTCGCTTTAACTTTTAATTTATGTAGTAGTTTTACATGTTGTGTTAAATAACGTTTTACTTTGCCTTTATAGGCACAGTACTCACATTGGTACCACTTAATCTTCTCTGGATCTGTATGGTGTAAAACATCGTGTTTTTTTAAATCTGATTTACGCACTGTTTCGTAGTTGCATTTATTACATTTATGTTTTGACACGTTTTCTTCTTTTGTGTGCTTTGCAAGAATATGTTCTTTCAGATTGAAACTACTCGTTGACTTGTATTCACAGAAATCGCAATAAAATAATTTCTTTTTCACTTCTTTTAACGTGTGTTTTACTTGTACATGAAATTTTAATTGTTCTTTTACTTTATATTTGTTGGTGCAGTGCTCACATTGATACCACTGTATCTTCTCTGGTGCTGTATGGTGTCGAAGGATGTGCCCTTTTAAACCTACTTTATATAAAGTTTTAAACTCGCACTTGTTACATTCATATTGAGTCACTTTTTCTTTTTCTGTGTGCTTTGCAAGATTGTGTCTTTTGAGACAATACTTTCTTCTTGATTTAAATTCACAGTGATTGCAGTAATATAACAAAACTTCGTTGTCTGATTTATGTCGAATAGATATATGTTGTACCAAATCTGTTTTTAATTTTCCTTTGTAGTCACAGTGATCACATTTAAACCATTTGATTTTCTCAGGATCTGTGTGTTTTCTTATTATATGATTTTTTAGGTAGTCAGGATGTGTTGCAGTATATAGACAATAGGAGCATTGATATTTACCATTTCTCTTAGCAATTTTTTGACAAACCAAATTATGTTTAAGCAAAATTAGTAATGAAAATGTTGAAAAGTTGCAGTTTTCGTATAAGTAACATGCTGCACAGTCTAATGTAAATGGAATTTTCTTATTTTTGAAGTGGAATAATTGAAAATGATCCCAAAGAGAAATTCCAATAGTTGTTTTGAATTCACAATATTTACAGTGATACTTCTCTAAATTGCTTATTTCACAACTAAAAAGAGTATCTTGATTCATTTTAGTAAACAATTTTACAGATTTAAGATATTTTGGATTTAACCTAAAAATTGATTCAAATTTTAAAAACTCTAATCAAATAAAAATTCATACCTGCTGTCCACACATATAATAAATTTTATAGAATTTGATAATCAACAAAATAATTTCAATTATAAATCACGTCGAGAAGGCAAAACAGAAAAAGCCTTCATACAAATATTGTAGACGGTCTGATACACAAGTAGGTCAAATGTAACTACGAGGCATGCGCAGTTGCGCATATTACCCACAGAGATAAAATAGGGAGAAGGCTGATTAAATTTGGGCGCTACCAAAATCAGAAAAGGCGTCATTTTCAATCAACTCAAAAAACAATCATTACTACCGCAAAGATTTTTCTGATAATTAGGAAGTTCTAAAATGTTTTTTGACTTTCTGTTTATTAAATATAAGATTTTAACCAAGAGTTGCTGAGTCCACGACATCTACAATTATAAAATTTATCTTATAATATTCTACCGAGTATTCTACTTTATGATCAATAAAATCAAACGCTTTTTAAAGATCTAAAAAAACTCCTAATAATGATAGCTTTTTTACATTTCCTCATTTATCTTAGTCATGTACTTAAAAATTGTGGCTACAGTAAAAAATTTACTTCTAAATCGGTGCTGATTTTGTGAGAAAAATTGTTTTGAATTTAGAAATTTTTAGAAAAGAATATAATCGATTATAGAATGCTTGTATACCATAATAGTCACGTCAACCTTTTAGCCAATCAGCGCCAGACTGCAAATGTAAGCTATTCCTTATCCTGCCTCTCATTCTAATGCATACATGTTATATGGTATGGTATAACTGGTTGCATATTACCGATTGCAGTTTGACACCAGAGTTTTATTTACGAACGCACTCCGCAGCTGCGTTCAGAAATTTTCAACTGGTTGAAAAAAAAAACCAGATGTAATCCCACGTCGTTTCTCTATATAAGGAAACATAAAACTTTCATTTAACAAAAATTACACAAAAAAGAAAATACTGCGATTTATTTTCATAGCAATTATTAATTTCATTGCAAATTTTTTTTTATGTACAATTTGGTAATTAAAGATGAAAAATTGTTATTTTGGCACACTTTGCTTCTGTAGGTTTTCTCCCTTGTGCTGTGCGAGATTGAGATTTACTTTAACGTTTGATTTATGTTTTAGTTTTATATTTTGTGTTTTTTTTACTTTGCATTTGTAAGTACCATTTAATTTTCTTAGGAGCTGTATGGTCTACAATGTTTTTTTAAAATTGTGATTTAAACATAGTTTTGTAACTGCATGTGTTACATTTATATTTTGCCGCATTTTCTCGTTTTGTGTGCTTTGCAATAACATGTGTAAATCACAGGCAATTTTCCAAATTTTATTGTACCCCATTTTCTATTCAATATACAATAAATGTATTCTTAATGGTAGAAAAACCCCACAAAAGGCCTTAAAACTAACTCTTTTTTTTAATCATATTTAATTATTTTACTTAAACAACCTACCAGAATTATTGTTTCAACAAAAAAAATCAGACTTTGCATTGTTACATAATAAAAATGACGAATCTATCGAAGTAATAGCAATATAATCAAACAACAATTCATATTATATAATCAGAATAATAAATATTATCTAAATCATATTGAAGAATTACAAAATATACAAATTTTTTAATTTAATAAAAAACTCTGACTTGAACTTGCACTTGTATTTGCAGTGTTGATATCCCCTGGGGCTGTATGACGTTGAAGAATGTGCAGTTTTAGACTTGCTTGATGTACAGTTTTAAACTCGCATGCCTTACATTCATATTTTTGCACATCTTCTTGTGCTGCATGCATTGAAAGAATGTGTCTTTTAACATCACACTTCATCTCTGATTTGTATTCACAATAACCACAAGAAAATAACACCTCTTTCTCTTTTTTTGGCAAATGTTCTAACTGTACATGTCGTGTTAAATCTTTTTTTTTTGGCAAATGTTCTAACTGTACATGTCGTGTTAAATCATTTTTTTCGAAAGTTTTGAATTTACAGTGTGTACATTGACGCTCTTTTTTTTTCGGTGCTGTATGGCTACATTTTACGTGCTTTGTTAAAGCTGATTTTAGTCTACATTTGTAGGGACAGTGTTCGCATTGAAGCCATTCATTCTTCTTCGGTGTTGTATGTCTAAATTTGATGTGACTTTTTAAAGATGATTTTAGTCTACATTTGTAGGTACAGTGCTCACATTGGTGCCATTTTACGTCCTCTGCAGCCGTGTGTTTTAGAAGAATATGTGTTTTTAGGTTTGCACTCTGCATCGTTTTGTAGTAGCATGTGTTACATTCATATTTTAGTAGATTTTCTTGTGATGAATGATTTGCGATAATAGTATGTCTAGCAAGATCAATTTTCCTCTTAAATTTGTAATCACAACGATCGCAGTAAAAGAACTTAATTACTTTCGGCATGTGTTGGTGTTTTTCATGTTTTTTTAAAACAGTTTTAAGTTTACTTTTATAAGTACAGTGTTTACAATTGTACCATTGTATTTCATCCGGAGCTAAATGATTTAGAATACGGTGTGTTTTTAAACTTGATTTATATATAGTTGTGTAACTGCAGGTGTTACATTCATATTTTATCACTGGTTTTTCTTTTTGTGTGTGCTTTGCAAGAATATGTCTTTTGAGTCTAGCTTTTTTGTTTGATTTAAATTCACAATGCTTGCAATAAAAAGACAAAACTTCGTGTTGTGATTTATGACATTTGTTTATATGTTGTGTTAAATATCTTTTTATTTTGACTTTGTAGTCACATTGATAACATTTATACCATTCCATTTTTTCTGGTGCTATATGATCCATTAATATATGTTGTTTCAGTGATTGTACTTTACGTTGACAATAAGGACACTGATATTTAATAATAAATTGTTTGTCTTTGTTAATATTCATTTTACAAGTCAAATTATGCTTAAGCGAAAGTAATAATGAATAAGTTGAAAAATTGCACTTTTTACATATACGTTCTGCACCAACAAATGTAAATAAAGTTTTCTTTGCATGGAAGTTTTGGAAATGACCATAAAATAACATTTCACTGTTTGTTACAAAGTCGCAGTATTTGTAATAACATATTTCTAATTTACTTTTCTCACAATTGAAATGTTCTTTATCCATTTTAATATATTGTGTTCTACTACTTAACCTAAAAATTGACAAAATTAGGCTAAACAATAAACAAGTTGCTTCCTACCTTCTACAATAGATTCTAGATAAATATTATTCTTTTATAGAATGTGATAAACAACTTTCTGCTCCAAATACGTTGCAAACTATCACTGAATTTGAGAAATACAAATCGTAAAATGATCACAGTTGACAGTTCAAAAGTCGGTCAAATGTAACCTGTGTTACCAACCTGTTTCAATTAAAAAAAAAATCACTACTAAAAATTGTAGATAATCAGGATTTTCTTTTTCCACGAAAAATAGAAATAGTAACTTAAATTGTATAAATTTAACCAACAAAGACATCAAACTTGAGGTATTAACATTATTTTTACAATTTATGGCATTTCTAATATTGTACAGTAAAACCGAAAACAAACATCTGGCGTCATCATCCCCTTCTCGAGAATAGATTAGAGAATTTTATATTAAAGAACACGTTTTGAAAAGTTAACTTTTTGGCACAAATTCAAGTTTATAAAGCGAGCGCAAAGCGCGAGTTTTTATATAAAAAAAGTTCAATCTTTAGGGACTTTTGCGTTAATACAAGATAGTTGGTAATAAATGACGAAAGTGTCAAATGTTTTTTGAAGTGTTTTCAAATTTTCAAATTAATAATAATAATCCATTTTCAACAACAATAATGATTTTATTAAATAATATAAAATAATGCAAATACGAAAACCAGAAACAAAATTTAAAAGTAAGTAAATGTAATAAATTTTATTGTTATATAGCAATTTGTGACAGAGTCAACTCGGGTTTTTTATAATATAAAGAGTTAAATTTAAAAAATATATATTTTAATAAAAACACACTTCTACCGTCTTAAATAATTGGCAGAGATTCGCTTGTCACAATCGTCGGCTCTCACTAAGCCAAATTTTTTTAACTTTGTGATCAAAAACCGGACTAATTACTTTATAAAATCCCTAAAAAAGACGGTTATTTAGCAGAACCGTCAGAAAATGAACGAGACGGTTGTCATCAAAATTAATGGCTTCCTAGCTTAAAATTATAAAGCAGTGCTTTACAATAATTATAAAATCTGTAATTACTGTTGCAGTTTTTTTTGAAAAAACGATTTTGACCTCCAAAAATTTCTTTTTAGAGTTCTCTTAGATTTTCATAAAATTCATTCTATTCGGTCTTTCGAGAGATAAATAAATAAATAAATAATAAAAGTCTTATAGTTAGAGAGTCTTGACAAGCTGTAGTGTTTTTTTTGTGGCTTTATTTTGATATTATAGCCACTATATGCCAACAGAAGTGGATTTTAAGACGCCGAATTACGTAAAACTTTCAGGAAATGTTTGATTTGTTAAACATATTTTTTAAACAAAGATACAAATGTGGTAAACTGTTATAACATAAAAAAATATAGTAATTACATTAAAATTGAAATAAATATAATACTTTGAGCCCTTTAAAAATATAGAATAAGTGTTGATTTCAAGGCAAAACTGCTTGAATCTATCTACGACCCGTCGTTTTGACTACAAAAGATGTTCTAATCAAACGTTATAAAAAAAACACAAAAAAGCATGGAAATTATCGTAAAACTTAATAACAATAACGTAGCAAATGCTATAACGAGTATTCTAACTGCAAGAGAATACTAAATCATAAATTCGAGAAAAGTTCGTTTTCTTTTCAGTCTCAAATGTGAATAATAATTTCAATAAAACTTAAATAATAATAAAACACCAAAATTTGCTTAAAAAGTGTTTTTTAACTCTTATTTCAGTCAGTTTCAATAAGTTCCAAAGATACAAAATGCTGAAAGAAGTTATAACAATTACAATAACAGCATTTCACTTTAGAAGAAGTATTAAATAGACAGACGCACTGACCTTTTTCCCTGCTAAACCGCCAATCAAACAGAAATTTCTAGACTCACTGAAACAAGCAGAAAAAATCTAATTAATACCTAGTCCGATTCAAGTCTGCAAAAATTTTTTACCGTTTCGTGCCTCATCCTTCACCTGGAACCTCCAGGAGCACTCAGAGGATCACTACACACACTAAAAGTTTCAAAAATTTATCAAAAAGTCACTCCCGAATTCTCACTTCCGTCTCCGACAAAATTAAAATCCGACTGAACTCAAAGAATGCGATGACTAATTACACAATGAGAAAAAAAATCGGCAAAAAAAGAGACCTTGATAAGGGGTTTCTTCCACTTGCGCTGTTTTAACAGATTTAAACAGGGTCAGACTAAAAACTTTTTGTCGTTTATTATATAATATAACAATTAGAATGTTATTAATTTTTAAATAGCACAGGACCGGCTTGTTTTCAATTAAGACCAAAACAAAATATTATTTACGTAAATTAAACAAAGCAGAGTTTTACAACTGATATAAAAATCACTTGAACTGACAAAAAAAATTAACACAGGGCTGGATTTATAATAATTTATTTGTACACTCAAACTGAGCCGGATTATACTCGTCTACTGATAGGTAAAAAAAGTAACTAAAAAAGGCGTCTTTTTCCATAACAACCAATGGACCTAGTCTTTCTTATTAGCGACATTTAGACCGGATTTTATAATAAAATTCTGAACCATAATAGAGTAAATGGCTTAACTAATTTTTCGGTATCTAATTGACGTTATTTTTCACTGAAAAACAACAATAAAAGCACAAACAATGTATAAATTATAACAAATTCTTTGTTAAACTTTTAAGTTTATAAAAAAATTATAGAAAACCAATTTTAATTTTTAATAAAATCACATTTTCTAACATAGTAGAATGCAATAAATAAAGATAAATTTGTAAACTGGCGCCAATATTTTAGTAAATTTTTATTTACAATGTTGGTTTGCATTCGAGTTTCTAATACTACACTTACCCTAAATGCTTTGTCTTTGTCGTCGCTTAAAGCTGAAAGAAGACAGAAAAGTCTGACATTCTTAATACATACAATACGTTTTGTATGGGTCTTTTACGCAAGCTCGATTTTGCTTGAGACTGCTTTTTAGGCCATGATATAGAAAGAGATAGCAATAAGAACGTGATACTTTACTTGCGTTGTAAGGTTCTACATATTATAAAAAAGGATAAGACCGTGAGACAGACTTTACCCTCATTTTTTTACGCTTTACCGTGTCATAATATACTTATGACAGTTTTAAGAATGTAGAAAAAAGTAATTTTTTTTTCGGGGCAAGATATTTTGTTTTTTTTAAGCTCGTTTATATAACTATGTTCAAATTTGAGCTGTTTATATAAACTACTTTCCAAATAGTTTTTGTTTTGTTATCAGAATCGGTCATTCTTTTATCATAATAACCTTTCTTTTTTGTTTTATGCAATCTGAATAACAAGCTTTGTTTGAGCATCCATAATTCCTTAATTAGATTAAGGAATTAATTCTATTAATAAAAACACAGTTAAATGAATGAATAAATAGCTTTATTGCCGTTATTAAATAATAAACAATAAAAACACCAGAGCTTCATTTATGAACGCACTCCAAATCTGCGTTCGAAAACTTTCACCCTGGTAAAAAAAATAAAGAATAAAGTGTGTAAAGTAACAACATAAAACTTTCATTTACAAAAAATTTACATAAAAAACAAAATAAAGTGATTTATTTCCGTAGCAATTATTAATTTTTAGTGCAAAAAATTTTCTTTATGTAGAGTTTGGTAATTACAGATGTAACATTATTATTTTGGTACACTTTGCTTCTTTAGGTATTCAAGATTGAGATTTATGTTTTTGTTTTATATGCTGTGTTAAATGACTCTTTATTTTGCATTTCTGAGGACAGTACTCACATTGGTGCCATTTAATCTTCTCTGGAGGTGTATGATTTACAAGAATATGTTTTTTTAAACATGATTTAAACAGTGTTTTGTAGCTGCATGAGTCACATTTATGTTTTGCCGCATCTTCTCGTTCTGTATGCTTTGCAATAATATGTGTTTTAAGATTGGAATTGCTCTTTGACTTGTATTCACAGTGAGGACAAGATAATTCCTTTACATCTTCTTTTAGTGTATGTTTTATTTTTAGATGATATTTTAGTTGTTCTTTTGTTTTAGTTTTGTAAGTACAGTGCTCACATTGATGCCACTGTATTTCTTCTGGTGCTGTATGATGTAAAATACTGTGTACTTTTAAATTTCCTTTATGGATTGTTTCAAAATCGCATTGGTTACACTCATATTTCGGCAGATTTTCTCGTGCTGTATGCATTGTAACAGTGTGTCTTTTAACAGAATGCTTTGTAACTGATTTGTAGTCACAATAATCGCAGTGAAATAACGGAACATCTTCGGATTTATGTTTTACTCTTAGATGGTATGTTAACATATTTTTCGTTTTGCTTCTATAAGTACAGTGTTTACATTGATGCCATTCGATCTTCTCTGGGGCTGTATGATATCGAATAGTGTGTAATTTTAAACTTTCTTTGTGTATAGTTTTGTACTTACATATATTACATTCATAATTTTGTAAATTTTCTCGTGCTATGTGCTTTACAAGAAAATGCTTTTGGACACTTTGTTTTCTTCGTGATTTAAATTCACAGTGACCACAATAAAATAACATAACTTCGTCTTCTGATTTATGACGAAAGTTTATATGTTGTGTTAAATCTCTTTTTGCTGTTGTTTTGTAATCACACTGATCACATTTATACCAGTTTATTTTTTCAGGATCTGTATGGTATTTTATTATATGATGTCTGAGTTGATAAGAACGGTTTTTTATACATGAACAATAAGGACACTTATATTTAGCAAAAGTGTGTTTCTTTTTACCATTTTCTGGACAAGTCAAATTATGTTTAAAGAATATTAATAATGAAAATGTTGAACAATTACAGGTCTTGCATAAATAATAGTTTCTACGAATAAATGTAAATTCATTCTTCTTGCTTTTTGAGTGGAGTTTTTCAATATGATCACAAAAGAAAATTTTAATATCTGTTTTAAAGTCACAATATTGGCATTGATACATCTCCAAATTATTGTTCTCACAATTAAATAGTGCATATTCATCCATTTTAGTCAATTTTATATAAAAATTGATTATATCACTATAACCTAAAAATTAGTGAAATTTTATAGATAATCAATAATCAAAGAAAAAAAAATACACATACCACAGATTAGTCCGTGTACGTACTTTTAACAATTCTAAACCAATTTTAGTATTTTATAGATTTTGATAAGCAAGAAAATAGCTTAATTTACAAAAAACGACGTCTAGAAGACACAGATAAGAATCATAATGAAAAGCACTCAGAAACAAAAGTCGGTCAAATGATACGAACAAGGGAAATGAAGTAGGGAGAACGCTGATAAACCAGTTTGAGCAGCCTCCCTCTCTGCCTGTGTGACGGTATATGATGTTCCCGGATCGACTTATGTTTGATTTCTTAGAAAATTTCACTCTTGTTGATTGATCGTGCTTGTTTTCAAACCCCAAAATTACTTTTTATTTAACTCGAACGGTTCTCAAAATTTGGACTTAAGTTTTTTTCGTAATTTGTAGAAGTAACTCTATAATATAGGCGGATTTCATTGAAAAATACCACTGACAGCAGAATTTAAACAGTATTTATGCTATTAATGTTGACTTTACAACAAAGAATTTATCTAATTTAATGTTACGGAACTGGGAAAGAGTGCTACCAAGTTGTTATCAGAAAATTCAACCAAAAATACCCCAAAAAAGTTTTTTCGAAATTTCAAATTCCGGTGCAAAAAACTTGGTGAACAAATTATTTAAAACTGGCTTGGTTTGAAAAGTTAAGAAGTTAAAGACGTTGTGCAATAAAGACGATGCTGCTTCAGTTCTTGCCGTTTATTCCACAAGAGAAGCTATAAGGTTGTCTTTAAGAAGGAGGGCAATACAAAGTGGGATGGCAATACAAATGGTGATAAAACCAAACGTCTTGATTTTTGTTTAAAAATCATCAACAGAGTTTTCAACTAACGGAATCGTTTCATCTTAAAATAGCCGGTACTAGAGTGAAACGAATCCAAATTTCAGGATTTCTCGTCGCAGACAGTGTTTTGAATATATCTTAAAAAACTTCTTCACCTCTCTGCTGTACTTATTCATTGCGATAACATAATATATTTACATAACAAATAACGTAAACAAAATTCATATATATGACACAAACAAATAATAATTACGTATTATGTACATATAGAATATATAATTAGAGATGAACCGACTAGAATTTCGGCCGAATATTCGGCTTTAAAACAACCCATTAAACCGACTGAATTATATCTGCAGTCGCGGCCACATATAAATAAATTTACGTCATTTCCTTTATTACCCAACAGACATAATACATCCAATTATAGGGTAAAAATTGCAACATCATAAATAAAATTATCTAATAAAACTAACTTTTAATAAATAATTTAAAGTAATTATTCAAAAAATGGCACATAAATTAGCAAAGCATTACTACAAGAAATAGGAAGATAAAAAACAATATGCTGGCGGGAAAAACGAGTGGGTACATTAAATTTAGTCAGACCTCTTACAAGTTTTACTACCAAGGACAGTTCACAAAGTTCACGTCTAAGTTTGAGCGTTCACATAATGAAACTATCTAACAGAGCTTTGTGGTCAAAATTTTGAGGTGGGTAAAACCCTCTACATTTGAATGACAGAAATTTACGAGCGCTCAGTGCTCTAATGACGTAAATTCATTCGTATGTGACTGCTGATATACCAAAACTTTCTCATTTTTTTTAATACAACAAATTATGTTTAAATGAAAGTAATAAATACTAAAATGTAGAAAAATTGCAGTTTTTGCATAAATATGTTACAATCGGTACAGATACACAACTTCATTTTTGTTGGTTTTCCAAGATTTATTTAGAAGTCGCAGTGTTGGCAACACTCAATTGTGAGAAAAGCAGTTTAGAGATTATTATTATAAAATTCCTAAACTGCTTTTTTCACAACTAAAAATTGCACTTTTATCCATTCTAGTCAAAAAAAAATCAGAATTAGTGTTGCATTACGTAACCTAAAAATTAGTCAAAGTCTAAAATTTAGCAAACCGATAATTAAATAAAAAAAACATACCTACATTCCACACTTTTAAATAAATTTTACTGTTTTATAGAATTTGATAAACAATTTAAATGAGAAAAAGAAAACCTGAGAAATAAAAAACACGTGGTTTTCAAAATGGTGGACAGAAAAAAGTAGGTCAAATGCAAAATGTCGACAGACTATACTATCCCACCAAATTTAACCCAGCGGGAATATCGTACAAATTTAAAATATTTTTTTTACCTTACATGGTTTTTTCTTAATTATCCATATCAAAAGCTTCACACAATACACACAAATTAAATCCGCTGGTGAAAAAACGATTGTCGCATTCGAACTACTTTTTACGCCATTTTGTAGTTTTACCAACAATTAACTGGTTATATCACTACATTTTAAGAAACGCGGCAATTATGAATTTATAAAATGTACAGTCTTGTTCAGCTTTAATTTCATAGCCGAGAAATTTAAAATGTAGGTAAGTCTTCTAATAAATTTAAAAACCATTTATTGATATTATTACAAACAATTCAAAATAACAATACAAACAACAATAATTTTATTTAAACCAATAAAAAATTAGATATTCTTGAAATTGTTATTTGTGTGGCAAGGCACATTTTTTTTTATACATTATAATTACATTTTCTATATATATATATATAAAAAAACCTTATATACAGTTATGTATAATACGATTTAAATTTTTTTCAACAACACTGGAACTAAAACACATCATGAACTTTTATTACATGTCTTATTAAAAAAATTTTGGTTCTACTTCTGTAAATACAGTGGTCACAGCAGTACCAATTATCAATCTTCTTTAAAGTCACGTGTTTCGCAACTCGATGTTTTTTCAAATCTGCTTTAGATAGAGTTTTATACTCACATATATTACATTGATACTTTAACAAATTTTCTCTATGCATCCTCTGAATGTGTTTTTGAATATACTCCTTTATCTCTGATTTGTATTCACAGTGATCACAATAAAACATATTTTCGCTTAACATGTGTCGTATTCTAACATGCCGTTTTAGACCTGGTTTCATTTTACTTTTATAAGGACAGTGCTCACAATGGTACCACACGATTTTCTCTGGGTCTGTATGCCTGGCAATGTTGTGGTTTCTTAATCTTATTTTATTTATAGTTTTAAACTCGCATTTATCACATTTATATTCTCGCACATTTTCTGTGTGCATTACATAAATGTGTCTATCAACATATCTCTTCTCTGTTGATTTGAACTCACAACGATCACAGTAAAATAACTCTCTTGATTTATGTAGTACTTTTATATGACGTGTTAAACCTGCTTTTGTTTTACTTTTGTAGGTACAGTTCTCACAATTGTACCATTGTATATCATCTGGGGCTGTGTGTTTTACAATAATATGTTTTTTTAAATTTCCATAACGGATTGTTTTAAATTCGCAGTGGTCACACTCATATTTTAGCAGATTTTCTCGTGCTGTGTGCTTTGCCAAAATATGTAATTTGAGACTGTAACTCACTCTTGTTTTATATTCACAGTGACTGCAATAAAATAACGAAACTTCGTTGTCTGATTTATGACGATATTTTATATGTCGTACTAAACGATCTTTTGCTATTGCTTTGTAGTCACACTGATCACATTTGTACCATTTGATTTTTTCTGGTTCTGTATGTTTTCTTATTATATGTTGTTTCAGTAAATATAAATATGTTGTTTTATGATAACAATAGAAGCACTCATATCTAGCAAAAGATACTTTCTCTTTCTTAAAATTATTTAAACAAGTCAAATTGTGTTTAAATAAAAGTAATAATGAAAATGTTGAAAAATTACAGTTTTTGCAAGAATAACATGCTGCACAAACAAATTGATTTTTCTTCTTTTTTGCGTGAAGTTCTTGAAAATGAAGACAAAAATATATTCCAATATTTGTTTTGAAGTCACAGTATTTACAATAATATCTTTCTAAGCTATTATTCTCACAATTGAAAAGTGTATTACAACTAGCATCGTTCGCCATTTTAGTTTAATTGTTCTACACATAAAAAAATGATTACTTAACCTTAAAATTAATTAAGTTTTAAACTTCACGTAATTGATTATAAAATAAAAATTACCTTCAGGAATTATTCTAAAATGAATATTACCATTTTCCGCATTTTGATAAACAACTTTTTGTTAAATAAAACACATATTTTGTAAATGACGTCTGAGACATTATCGATTGACATAATAAAAAAATAAAATGCGCAAAATCCACAAAAACACGAAAGTCGGTCATATGCAACGTTACCTAACCAGAGAAATACAGTAGGGAGAATACATACACCAAATGGAGTATTTATTTTCTGTATTTTGCACTGATTTTGTTTTATAAAATCTACATCAAAATGTTTATATAAATTACGTGATAAAATATAAATACATCATTTTTATAGCCTAGGTAATAATAACATTGAACTTTTTAAATAAAACTCTGATTTTACTAAACCAGTTTTGAGCAACGACATAGAAAAAGGAAGAATATTAAGAGACCAATTTGACTATGGGTACATGAAACGTAATTATTTTATATTCAGACAAACAGATAAAATAATAGAACAGAAAATCATCCATACTATAAACAAATCGTCCAAGTTGCAAAACATGTTTGTGGCACCTCTAATTCAACTCTGCTTTCAGTACCAAATAGAGAAGTAATTTTACCTCTTTTGTCATTGAAGAAATTTTTGTTACTAGTTTTAATTGTCTCTTGTGGTTCTGATAATTGAGAGATTTTTTAACTAAGTTCAGATAGTGACATAACGTCAATTTTCATTTTTTTCGAAAGGTTTCTCGAAATCAGATTTTCAAATACATCTTGTTTTTCTTCTCTTTTTGATCTTTCTTGTTTCCATAATTTATTTTCCTCATTTCTGTCTGATATTCTTTTCCTTCTTTTTTCACGTTTTGTAATAAAATTTCGCGCTTCTTTCGATAGTTTTCCTCTGGATATTGGAGTAAACAAATAGATAAAAAATAATTTAGAAAGTATATAGTTTTAACTATTTAAACTGTAACTAAAACCAGTACAAATAATACTTTTTTATTTCAATTAATACTTCATTTTCGAAAAACTCTAACAAAACTTTTTTCAAGTCGTTGTAGCATTACTCCCTTCAGTATGACGTCGAATAATGTGACTTTTTAAAAGTTTTTTATAACTAGTTGCATAATTACATATGTCACATGCATATTTTCGCGCATTTGGCAAGTGTAATTTTAAATGAACACCTAAACATCTTTTTATTTTAGTTCTGTAAGTACAGTGCACACATTGATACCACTGTATCTCCTCCACTGCTGTATGTTGTCGAATAGTGTGTTCTTTTAAAGTTTCTTTACGTATAGCTTTAAAATTACATGTGTTACATTCATATTTTCGTTGATTATCTTTTAACACACATTCTATTTTTTTCTGAGATTGTTGGTGTCGAATATTGTGTTTTTTTAAATATGTTTTATATTTAGTTTTAAACTCGCATGTGTTACATTCATATTTTAGCAAATTTTTTGGAGCTGTATGCTTTCTAATAGTGTGTTTTTTAATATCACACTTTCTGACTGATTTATATTCACACCTATCGCAGTAAAATAACTCCTTATTCTCTTTTATTACGTGTCGTGCTTTTACATGAAACTTTAAATTTCTTTTTATTTTATTTTTGTAAGTACAGTACTCACATTGATACCATTGTATCTCCTCTGGTGCTGTATGATATCGAATATTGTGTTCTTCTAAAATTTTCTTAGTTACAGTAACAAACTCGCATTTGCTACATTCATATTTTAGTCTTTTTTCTCGTGGTGTGTGCTTTGCAAGAATATGTGAAGCAATATTTCCTTTCCATTTTGATTTAAATTCACAACGATCGCAATGAAACAACTCATTTTCTTTTAACATTTTATGTACTTTTATATGTTCAGCAAAATCTCTTTTTACTTTGCTTCTGTGAGGACATTGAGTACACTGAAACCACTTTATCTCCTCTGGTGCTGTATGATGTCGAAGAATGTGTTCTTTTAAACGTACTTTACAGATACTTTTGTAATTGCATGTGTTACATTCATAGTTTGGTACATTTTTTTGTTTTGTGCATTTTGCTTTACGTTGTTTCCTTTTTTTAGCATTTTCTTGACAAACCAAATTATGTTTCATTAAAAATAATAATGAAAACGTTGAAAAAGTGCAGTTTTTGCAAAAGTAATATGATGAACAATCAGATCTAAATGAATGTTTCTTGTTTTTTGTGTGAAATATATGAAAATGCTCCCACGACAAAATTTTAATATTTGTTTTGAATTCACAGTCTTTGCAGTAATATATCTCTAACATGTTCTTTTCACAACCAAAAAATGCATCTTTATCCATTTTAATCAACGATTTTATAAAAATTGTTAATTTTCTAACCTAAAAACTGGTAATTTTATAATCGATAAAATGAATAAAAATATTATAGATACCAACTTTCTCCAATTCCAAATATATTTCAGTATTTTCTATTGTATAGAATACATAACGAAATATCATTTAGTTATTAAGAAAATGTAATTTATAAATAATGTCCTGAGAATATACAGAAAAATCGTTAATGGACTAGTGGACTACACAAAAGTCGGTCAAATGTACCACAACCAGAGAAATGAAAAAGGTAGAATCAGGACAAACATACAAAAATCGGTTACATAAAACACGAAAAACACAAAAGTGGGTCAGCTGCAGCAAGCAGCAAATGCGACAGTACCCCACAAAATCTAACCTCAGGTGTGAAAATAGTAAAAATCTAGAACATTTTTGTACCTTAGATGGTTTTTCTTCATTATCCGTATCAGAAGCTTCTGTATTGAACCCACAAATTAAATCCGGTGTGTAAAAAACCGGTTGTGTTCGAGCTACTTCTTGTGCCTTTTTCACAAAGATGTTGTATTATAATTAAGGCGAGGACTAATTAAAATACAAAACATATACATTATCAGAAGCGCAAGCTCAACGTATACCCCACATTATACCACCCAGGGAAATTTCGGTGACAGTTTAACAGAGAGCCGCCATCTTTTTGCGTTGGCATAGACGCGCGAAATTTGAACGGACTTCAGCTTATTGGAATTTGCTTTTTTTATTTCAAATTGATCAATTTGCTCAAATTGTATTTTTTTTATTTCTGTTTGAAAAAAATACATCATTTTTCTTTAAACAGGAATTAAAAAAATGCAATTTGAACAAAATGATCAACTTATTTAGGTAAAAAAATAAGTTGAGCATTAAAACAACAAATGTCCTTAATCCTATATAATAAAAAAATCTGTTTAAAAGTTACAAAGAATTAAATTAAATACAGTTTAATCAGAAAATAACAATTCTTCTATTTATTCTATTGATATAAATTGAAAATTAACAAAACCATTAACTAAAATAAACAAAACATACTTTCAACACCATTTAAAAAATGGTTCAAATTAAATTAAAACAGCAAAGATAAAAATCAACAAATATTCTATAAATGAAACAAAATTATACAGTAATAACAAAAAACAAAAAATATATTATAAACAAAACCATGTAACTTCTTAAAAACTGCCCAAAAATAAATAAAAAAATTTCAACAAAATAAACAACCTATTTTAAGAGTAATTAATAACAAAATATATACAAAACAGTCAACAAATATTCTATAAAAAAATATAACTTCTTGAAAACTGCCTAAAAAAATATCATATTTTCACAGTAATCGTGGTCAAAATGTTTTTCATTGTCTGTCGAGGTCGAGGTATTTGGGATGAGAAGATTTAGAAAGAACTGAATAGGTGTGATCAGACAATGGAATAAATTCACTCTCTGGTGAAGAATCAAAAGACTGGTTTGATAAGGATGGTATAACTGCGGATGTAGAAGCAGCAACAGCTAATGTTGTTGATGAAGTTGGGAGAGAAGTACTGTAGGTGTGATCATGAGTTTCGGTATTACTTAATAAAGGTAAAGGGAAAGGAAATTGGTTTGTATTACTAGTAGAAGGAGGTGGAGTAAGAGGAGATTTAGGTATAGTTTGAAATTTAAGGCGTCTATGGGAGGCACTGACATAATCGGACTCTCTAAAATGCTTTTCACAGATGTAAAAATGTAAGCAATTTGCTGTTTCAGCGATATTGCAAGCATTTTTCCATCTTACAAGAATTTCAGGGTCCCTGGGAAATCGGTGAAACTTTGGGTTCGATGGTTTTGGATCAATGGGCTATTACACCACATTTTTTTTATTGCAAAATCTAAAAGTATTTATCTCAACTTAAATTTTGACACTATTACCATGGACTTTATTATTGCCCTAATGCACAAAAAAAATATTTAATTTCAAATTTTGCTTGTGACGTAATAGCCCTGTGCTTGCGTTATTGCACTAATTTGCGTCAATGCGCATTCGACCCGATATATTCGATTTAAGTTGGCAATAGATTTCTAACTGTATATGTCACTCGACCAGTCACTGTAAACAAAGAGATTTTTTGGCGAATTATCGATAACCGCTTCAGTAGTAAACGGTAAATTAATAAATTCACTACCGCACCTAACAACGCAAAAATATACTTGGTGACACATCCCGGTCAGTATGTCTGCTAAAGTTTGTTATTTGATTGAGGTTATGTGATATTGTCACGTGCCTTGAAAAACATTTGAAGAACGTTTATATTATTATTAATTATATCATTATGGATAATAATAATAATGATGTTACAATCATCTCAAACCATGAGGTACAGGATATGGCTGTGAACGTTGATTTAGAAACAGCAAATATTCTATTTAAGGGTACGTAGTGATTTGTACATATTTATATACTTGAATTACATTAAAGGTTATTGTTTGTAATAACTATTAACGAATAATACGTATATCGTAGACTCCAGTCAAGCAAAATTATTTTTGGAAACTTGCATACTCCAAGACAACACTGAATCTGATGGTTTCTCACCTGCACCTTTCATAAAAGTGCATTTATGGTAACGAATTGCTGATAAGTTAGAAGCCATTGGTTTTACGATAGGAAAAAATGGGGCCGAGAAGTGCAGACAAAAATTTTCAAATCTTCAGAAGCAATATATTAGCCACATTACCGACGTAAAAACTACAGGTGAAAAGAACAGGAAACCCCCATTATATTCTGAAAGACTACATAGCATATTAGGTAAAAAATAATTATACATATTTAACCATTTCAATAAAAAGTTAGTAATGTTGTATTATTAGGTACAAAGGACAGAATTAATCCGAAAAAAACAAAGGACTCTATCAGAGGAGGAGCCAGCAGTGTCTGACAAAGAGAATATCGTAAACCGATTTGCAAATAAAAAATATACTTTAGTGAAATCAAACACAGATACATAATACATATATGTATGAAGGTAGTTAAAGAAGAATTAGAAAAAGACCGTAAAATTAATAATGAAAATTTCAACACATTGTCCACTTTATTACGCGAGCAACATAGCCAAAGGGAAAGAATGATTGATCTTTTTGCAGATTTTGTTACAAGTAGCAAGAAACACAAGTAGGAATCAGAGGAAAATGATTTCTTTAAATCAGAATGCTTTTTTTTTTTGGGTGATTTTATTTTGTGAATTAAGTTATGTTTTTTGTTAATTTTTGTGTTAAAAAGTAAATGAAGAAATAAATATTTTTATTGATTAAAACACTTCAAATATAGAATTTACATATTTATTATAAGTTGTGCAGCAATTCTGTTTCGTTTTGCTTTTCCCAACCTTTACTGTTCTAAATCATTATAAAATCATTCCGCACATTAGTACGTATCTGCAATTATTTCTCCAGTCTATTGGTCATTATGTAGTATACAAAAAAAGTATTTTCTATAACTGTCCTGCACTTAGAGAGTGGTTACTTCTGTCCATACGGTTCAAATTTATCACACGGGATTTATCACTAAACTGGTCACTTCACCAAAACTTTCTTATTTAACACTTATTTATTAACTTTGTCCCTTTGTACGCAGCGTCATGACGTGTTCTCCACTTTTATTAAAGAAACGAAAACACGACTGTTAGTAAACAAAAACAAATCACAGTTGTCAAATCACACATGTCAAATGAAGTGAAGTGGTACCAACCTATTTTCTCCCAACATCGAAACTAACTAAAACTCATCGAGCTTGAACACGATTGGTTGATAGAGTCATTAAGGGCTATTACGTCATGGCCTCCAGATTTAAATTTCTAATGCCCGTAATTCAAAATCAAATGCCATTTTGACATAACCAATTGTGTCATAGGGCTTCTTCCTATATATATTTTGTGTGTATAATGTTTTTTTTCGATTTCGTTTCATGGTGTAATAGCCCATTGGACTGTAAGAGTACGCATTACGACATGCAGGGTATTTGCAGTATCTGGTCTTGTTTGGAGAAGCGCGGATTATGTTCGACATGATGATGTAGGTATTTATATGTTACTTAAGTCGATATGTAAGTATAGTCACTGATGGTATAGTTCAAGAGTCGATAAAATGTTAATTGCGAGATGGGACATCGAAAATAATAACTTACATTCGGTTGATAAAAACCTTAATTTCTCGTTATTTCTGCTTAACTTGGTAAAATATGTAACGACTCAAAAATGTAGTGGCCGGTGGACACAAGTTAGACGGGCCACTTGGACGGGTACAATCTAATAAAAGAACGGTTTTAAAAAATTAATTTCTTAAAGTCAATTTCAAAACACTTACCACGAAAGTTACGTTCTTATACAGTTAATATCACACAGGTTTCAGATTTACCAAAAATTGCGTTGTAACTTCTGCAAAATCAAGACCAAAACGCTAAAAGCCCGCCGAAATAGAACAAGACGCTAAAATGACAAGACAAGTGACACTTTCGCGCGTGCGCAGTGTTGTCAGGTGTCTTCCTTCCCGTGGGTGCGCTTCGGGCGTTTGAAATCCGATGCGCTTTGAATCCGAGAAGATTGAATTTTTCCTTTTTCCCGCCAGAAAATTGACAATTCTAGAGTCGACCAACAAAATAACTGATATAGTTTTTCAAAGAGGTACATCAGTTATTTTGTTGGCCGACTCTAGAACTGTCAATTTTCTGGCGGGAAAAAGGAAAAATTCAATCTTCTCGGATTCAAAGCGCATCGGATTTCAAACGCTCGAAGCGCACTCCTTCCCGTTACCTCAGCCTCAGCCCGCATTTGCGTTGTCAGCAGCTCTCAACAAACTAAAGGTCATCCGTCGACCAAGATCGGCAATACAACTTTCATCCCCGTGACTAAAAAGGTACCGAGTATATATGAATGAAAGCGCGTGACCTTGCCAAAGCATTGGCGCACGGCGATGTCATACCCCCAATTAATATGTAGAGCTGCATTGACCCGATACCAGCAATGTGTTTAATACCAATACGCTTACACTCGATCGCGTCCCCTCCACGCCAAGCGCCACTGGCACAGGTATCAGGTACCTTTTAATCCTCGGCTTAATTATAATACAACATCTTTGCTTTTTCATGATATGATATCACTAAATTTTAAGCAAGTAGGGAAATATTATTGTTCAGCAGATCTAGTCTTAAAAATGTTGATTTATATTTGATTAATCAAAGAATTTGATTAGTCAAATCGACGCAAACCTCTAGCTATCGATGGACACTGAATTAGGTAATTAAAACTAAATGCATTTCCATTTTATAAATTTATATTTACAGTCTTGCTTATAATTTAAATATTGGTAGAACTGAAAAGTGGCATAAAAATAGGTCGAATGCCACAAAACAAATACCGGTAAAATATTTTGTAATTGTAGGTTGGCAAGGACGGCCATTTAGAGGTTCTGGCAATGTGATACTCTTCTTTAACAAATTAGTTGAAATTTTCAAAAAGAGCAGTAAAACAAGATTGAAAACGTCTGTAAAATAGTAACTATTGGTAAGTGTGTTGATTTAAGAAGTAATTTACTAAACTATTAAACCTCCAACAGCTAAAATGGAAAACTATAGAACTAACAGTGATTACCACATTCCAACATATTTTGAAAAAGATAATTTCAAGCTGGACCAAGCATTTCGATTTCGTATCACACAAATTTACGACCCATCTAAATTTTGGTTAGTTAGAAGATACCGAGAATTGGAAGAATTTGAGAGAGTTCTTTTTAAACATTACTACATACACCGAACTAAATACCAAATTCCTAAAAACAAATTCGTTATAAATTTATACTGTTGTTGTTTCTGTGAGAGTGGATATCACCGAGGAGTTGTAGTTGGTTTTCCAATAACATATGAAGAAGAGCAAGAAGTTCAAGTACATTTTATTGATCACGGAAATGTGCAAGTTATTGAAATGAAAAACGTTTATTACTTAGATGAAAAGTTTCTTAAAGTACCTCAATTTGCAATTCGAGCATCACTGGCTGGAATATGTCCAAAAAATTTAACTCAGTGGTCTGTTGAAGATGTAGAGGAGTTTCGTAAATTTGTTTACGACAAAGTTTTAATAGGACTCGTTGTTAGTATCAACCATGAGAGAAAACTTTTGGATATACAAATTGCTGAGGAACAAAACGGAGCTGTAACTGTGTATCTTCACGAAGTTTTAGTTTCGCAAAATCGTGCCGTACTCCTTCAGGATAGAAGGGAAAAAACTGGAGGAAATGGAGGTTTACAACCAAAACTAAAGTATCCTTATTTATTTCCCTCCCATGAAGCTCTTGAAAGCGGAAAAGTTCCTACAACTCGAAGTGATGCAGAGTACTTAGAAATTTTTCGGAGTAAAACATCTTACGCTTTGCGTTATTTTAAAAAATAGTTTATAAAAGTTGAATAGATGACTTGGGAGAAGTAATAAGTTTGAAATTTCGCGCTGTTTTTTGTGTTGGTACAACTGCAGTTTGACAGCTCTTTCAAAAGTGAGGTTATATTTACGTATCTAAGGTTTCTGTACATTTGAAAATAAATGAAATATAAAAAATAAATATAAATAAAATGTCCCTACCTTGGTTCCAATAAATTTAAGGTAATTTTTCTACTATTAAGCCACAAATTTTGCGCTGTTTATTTTTTATGTTGGTATAGTTTGACAGATTTGACAACTCTTGCAAAAGTGAGGTTATATTTACGTTGTTGTAGGTTTGGGAAATAAATAAAATATAAAAAATAATTATAAACAAAATGTCTCTACCTTGGATTACAATAAATTTAAGGTAATTTTCTATTAAACCAGCAATAATCCAATGAAATAATTTTCAGATTGCAAAAAGGTGTCTCCTTGATAAATTCGCTAAATAGGGCAAAGTTCTATTTTCTATTAAAACATATAATTCAGTCTGAAACCGACGAACTTTTTACACAAACTGAATTAGAAAAATTATCACAATCATTAAAATTAGATGATACAAATATTCAACTTTTAATTCAAAGCATTGCTTACATTTTCAAACAAGCATCAAAAGTTATTCTAAAACCGACAACTCTTCAAGACCAACTGGTAGAAAACTTAAAATTTGATGCGGAAAAAGCCGAAGATTTCGTAAAGTTATGGACAGAAGAAACAAAGAAAAATTTCGATGTGGAAAATTCAAAAAATCTTGATCATTTATCATGGGAATTGAACGTTGAGACAGCTTCTTGTTTTTCAAATAAAGACCGTTTTGTCCATTCACGGTTACAAATGGCACTTGCAAGTGTGAATGGCAAGGAGAAAGAAAACGTTGTTTTAGAACTAGATGAAGATGAAATTAAACACTTGTATACAACTCTGGAAAAAATTCAAAGTAAAATAGATTCGGTGTAAAATGTTTGCTTTATTATCAAGACAGATTGATAAGGTTCTTTTGTGGAACTAAATGAATATTTTCGGTAATTTTTTTCTGTTTCTTTAAAGAAACGTTAATTCTTGCTTCCTTTTTTGCTTGAGTCCTTTTTTTAGTGGCACTGTAACGTTTTTTATATAACTGTGTATTTACACATGCTACACTCATATTTTCTGATTTTCTTTCGGTATATGTACTTTTAGATGAAGTGTTAAATTTCTTTTCCTTATACTTTTATAGAAACAATGCTCACATTGATACCACTGTATATCCTCAGGGGCTGTATGAAGTCGCATAATGTGTACATTCAACTTTTCTTTAGTTATAGTTGTATATTTACACGTGTTACATCCATATTGAGGCTTATTTTTTGGTGTTACGTGTTTTACTTTTATATGGTGTGTTAATTGCCTTTTTATTTTGCTTCTAAAGGTACAATCCTCACATTGATACCATATTATTTGCTCTGGGGTTGTATGCAATCGAATTATATGTTCGTTTAAAACGTTTTTATGTATAGTTGTGTATTTACATGTGTTACATTCATATTTTTGCACATTTTCTCGTGGTGTGTGCTTCGCCAGAATATGTTTTTTAAGATTTGAGTTTAATTTTGCTTTGTATTCACAGCGTTCACAGGAGTAAAATAACTCTTTTTTTATATGTCTAGTTGAAGATAGTTTCTTGTTAGCTATACCTTGACAAATCAAATTATGTTTAAATAAAACTATTGAGGAAAATGTTGAAAATTTGCAGTTTTCACATAAGTAACATGATGCACTACCAATTCTAAATATATTTTTCTTGTTTTTTACGTGAAATTTTTGAAAGTGATCCCAAAAAATAATTGCAATATTTGCTTTAAATTCGCAGTGTTTACAATGATATATCTCTAAATTATTCTTCTCACAACTAAAAAGTCCATCATTATCCATTTTAGTCAACAAGTTCATAAAAATTGTTCAATTATATAACCTTAAAATTGGTTAAATTTTATAACTAACAAATAACAAGATCATTACATACTTTGCAATATTTCAGATTAATTTTGGTATTTTTTAGAATTTGATAATCAACAAAACAACTCAAGTAATCAGCAAAAAACACGTTATTTAATAATGCTAACTGAAAGATATAAAAAAAAATCGTTTGTATTCACAGAAAGTCCAAATTATAAGGTTTGTCATTGTTATAAGAAACAGTCGGAAAAAATACACGAAAGTCGGTCTTATGTAACTTATGAGACATGCGCATCTCGGTACAACATTATCTAACCAGAGAAATGACATAGGGAGAACTATTATAAAATGTAAATTTATAAAAACAAAAAAATGTTTAAGGTATATTCACAATGATTTAATGAGTATCAAAGTCTTCACTGTATTGCTAAACTATATATTTAAATGACATCTGATAATTTCTTGTCTGGAGCAGCTCCACATTTTGTTAAATAACTTGTTTAAAAAATACTGAAATGGCGCAAAGTTCGCTTCGCTTCAAGTAAATGCTGCTGTATTGTATAAAAATTAGTCTAAAATTTCCTGAACACTCTTATGCAGTAACAACAATCAAGTTTTGTTTTTCAAACACTTAATTTACTTTTTTAAACTGTCAAGTACTTTCACAAACAGTCACAGCTAAATAAATAACTCAATAAAAACTCAAACATTTCCTTGATATGAAACACAAATTTCCAATAAATAAATTAATTACATATTCGAAAAGCTTTTAAACCAGCTATGATTATTATCAAAATCAACCACAAATGATTATTTTTGAAGATATTACTTCGTAAACCAACCTCGTTATATTTATTATATTTGAAAATATTTAATGTCAGTTGGCTATGATCTATTATCTATTAGAATCTTCTCATTTTTTTTTTCAAGTCGCAGTGATTTTAAGTCTCTCTTTTTGTCGCAAGTTTTATTATTTTCACTCAACTATTTCTCAACTGAGTTTGATGTATTCTCATCGGTCCTAACACTTATTTTGGTAGATCCTGAAGGTTGAACCTTTTATCAAACTGTGAAGCCCCTTTGCTAATAATTCTTGCTTTTATTTCAGTTTTTCTATGGTGCTGATTTCGTCCTAAATCGCCATTAAAACGATGCACCAATATTTCCAACTATACAAGATCAGCGTGCAGCAAGATTCTACTCATTTCCTGACTATCAACTCACCGAAAATTTGGCTTATCTCCTCGAATTTTTCACAAATAATCCACGATCCCTTTATAGACTACCGAATCAACGATGATCTGACTATATTCTGCACTTTTTACAATGTCTCACACTTTTTACAATGTATAGGGTCATAGGGCAATTCTGGACTTTCTCACTGCAACTACCTTTCGTCTTGAATTTACCACTTCTTTGATGCCTTTCTTCACTTTCTGTTGGGCCCATTAGATAGGGGAACAGAGGGATGTAATTTGTAATTATCGGAAGGAGAAACAACTCAGTTTTATTTGGATATATATTTTCTACTTCTGTTTAATAAGTATGTAGTAAGAGTCGACCACCTAGTAGAGAAATGCAAGAAATTTTTGAATTCTAATAGATTTAGAAAGATAAAAATGCAGATTTTCCCGACAGAACACCAATAGCTATGTATAAACAACGGTCTAGAATTATAAATAGAGAAAAACGAAAATTTGTAGCAGTATAGGTACATCAAGAAAATTGAAGAAAACTAGGCAAAAAAATTGCCGAAACAAGAAACTGTTAAGATGAGAATAAAGATGTAGTATTTCTGTCATTTCACAGTTTTTAATCGTCAGAAATGCGATCAACTTCGTTTTGTTCTTTATGCAGCTGCAAAAGTAGTGGAAAAAGCCTCAACCACATTCTTTTGAAAGAAGCCGATTTAAAAAAATTGTATATGTAACAAATATTTTTGCTGTATTTTTTGTAATAACAATGTTTTTAAATATCTACAAAAAATATCTCAAAAAGTTAGTACTGTTTTACTTTGGCTCTGTAGGCGCAGTTCTAATGACGTTAAAGAATCTGTATTTTTAGTTTATGTTTATAAATATCTAACTGCATTTGTTACACTCATATTTTCGCACATTTCGGCATGTGTTTTGATTTTACATGACGTAGAAGAGATGCTTTTACCTTGCTTATGTGAGTACAGTACTCACATTTGTGCCATTTGATTTTTTCTGGTGCTGTATGCTTTGTATTGATGTGTCTTCTTAAATTTGTAACATATATAGTATTAAATTTGCACTTGTTACATTCATATTTTGGTACGTTTTCTCGTGATGTGTGTTTCGCAAATATGTGATTTTTGAGAGCATCCTTTTTCTTTGATTTAAATTCACAATTATTGCAATAAAATAACAAAACTTCGTGTTCTGATTTATGACAAATTTTTATATGTTGTACTAAATTTTCTTTTGTCTTTCCTTTGTAGTCACACTTATTACATTTATACCATTTGATCTTATCTAGTGTTGTATGCATTAAATTGATGTGTCTTTCTAAATTTTTGGGATATATTGTTTTAAACTCGCACTTGTTACAAGAATATTTTTGAACATTTTCTTGTGCTGTGTGCTTTGCTAGGATATGAGTCTTAAGATTGTGCATCCACTTTGTTCTATATTCACAATGACTGCAATAAAAAAATAAAACTTGGTGTTTTGATTTACGATGAACTAATAAATTTTCCTTTATTTTCCCTTTGTAGTCACACTTATCACATTTGTACCATTTGATATTTTCTGGTGTTGTATGTTTTGTTATTATATGATTTTCCAATGATTTTTTACCACCTAATTCCTTTAAACAATAGGTACACTGATATACAAGAGCAATGCATTGGTTTGTTTTCTTTGTATTCTCTTGACAAGTTAAATTATGTTTAAACAAATGTAATAAGGAAAATGTTGAAAAATTGCAGTTTTCGCATAAGTAACATGTACAATTTGATGAAAATGGAATTTTTTTGTTTTTTTCGTGAATTTTTTCAAAATGGACCCAAAAGAAAATTCTAGTAGTTGTTTTGAAGTCACAGTATTTGCAATAATAAAGCTCCAAACAATTTTTTTCACAACCCAAAATTGCGTCTTTATCCATTTTAGTCAACAGTTTTATATATTTAAAAAAGTTGGTGAACTACTTAACCTAAAAATTAGTCAAAATTTAAAACTTAGCTCAATCGAATAAAAACTTCATACCTTTAACAGCATTAAATAAATTTTAATGTTTTATAAAAATTGGTGAGTAACTTATTTAGTAGAACATAAGATTTACAAATTAATGTTATAACTGTGTTATTACGATGATATCACATAACCTCTATTGTGACAGACAAAAGTCGGTCAAATGTAACATTTGGGGCATGCGCATTGTGCAAAGTAGCGTCATTACCATAGAAAAGAATTATAAGAAAGAGAGCTTCACGCTGCGCAAAGAGCTTAAAATTAAAATTTTGTCCTAGTTTCTTTCGAAAGTTGAAATTTAATAAGCAAAATATTTTTTCCTTATATACTATCATATTATCTAAATGTCAGTTTTAACAAAATGTTTTTTTCTCACATTTTGTTCCACAAAATTAAGCTGTACATCAAAAACTAACCCAAACTTGATAACCACCCTCCAATATACCTACCCTAGTCCTCAATTTAACACACGGTTGCGTAAACCTTCATCAAAATTATGAGCCATTAATCTCTCATAAACTCATTTTTAACTAATCAGGATACCGTATTTAGAATTAGTTAGAGTTTAATGGCTCATCAATGTTGATAAACGTTTATGTAACCGGCCATTAAAGCAATGTAGTAATAACTATTTATACAAAAACAGTAAAATAGACGTTTTTTTGCACTAAAAACGAAATAATTAAATAAAATTATTAACTTATTAATTACACGGTTTGTAGTTAGCTATTATAATTTATGTATATTAAAAACGAAATGTTAATTTTCTTTCTTTGACTTGTAAAATTTTTTTATTAAAAATCTTGTTTTTTAAATAAAGTTTAAAATTAATTATAAACCTTATTTTAATTACTAATTTGTGCATTAACTATGACCTTATTCCCTCCTTTACCTGCACATTTAAGAACCAATTCAACTCTCTACCAAGCGGCCATTTTCTTTTTTTAAATATTCTTGTATAAACAATCGCCTTCAGCTCTTATTTTACAAGAAAATAGATTTTTTAAATTAATTATCATCGTAAACTCCCAATTTTTTTGTCATTTAAAGTCATTTTTTCCAGTAAAATTTCAATTCAATGCTCTAGTTAAAACAATATAACTCAAATCGCAAAAATTATTATTTTTAAAACCCATTTTGAGTTCTTCAGTACTAATTACAGCAAAATTTAATTTATTACATTATAAATAATTTAATTTAAAATTTTTTGTAGATACAGTGTTTACATTGCTACTTTTTATGTATTTGTATGAGTAACATTCATATTTTGTCCGATTTTTTCTTGACACGTTTGACTTCTTTTCAGATGATTTATTAGATAGGATTTAATTTTGCATCTGTAGGAACAGTGCTCACATTTTAACCATCCAATCTGACTCGAAGCTGTATGCTTAAGAAGAATGTGTCTTTTTAAACTCGCTTTCCGCACAGTTTTAAATTCGCATAAGTCACATTTATGTTTTCGCGCATTTCCTAACTCAGTGTGCCTTACGCGAATATGGTGATTGACCCTCGACTTCTCGTTTGAATTGTATTCACAGTATTCGCAATAAAACAACTCCTGAACCTCTTTTGATATATGTCTCCGTTTTATATGCTTTGATAAATTCCTTTTCTCTTTTCCTTTGTAATCACAGTGCCCACATTGGAACCAATCAATCTTTTCTGAGTCTGTATGACGTCGAAGAGTATGTGCTTGTAGTTCTTTTTTGTGCATTGTTTTAAAATCGCATGAGTTACATTCAAATTGTGGCCGTTGGATGAGATTTGGAAGTGGGTGTTTTATGAGAATATGTGATTTGAGATTTCTTTTCCATTTAGATTTGAATTCACAAAAATCACAACAGAATGACTCTTCACTCGATTTGTGAAATCCTGTTGTATGGCTTGTTAATGCTGCTTTTGTTTTACATGTGTAATCACACTGATCACATTGAAGCCATTGGATTTGCTCTGGAGCTGTATGTCTTGCCATGATATGAGTGTCTAATCTTTGTTTATAAATACTTTCATACTCGCAGCTGTTACATTTAAATTTTTGCACATTTTCTGGTGCTGTGTGCTTTGCAAGAGTATGTCTATTCACACTTGCTTTGGTTCTCGATTTGAAGTCACAGTAATTGCAAGAAAATAAAAGTTTGTGTTCTAATTTTTCTACTGTGTGTCTTGTTCTTATATGGTGCTTTAAACGACAACGTTGGTTTGCTTTAAAATGGCAATAGAGGCACTCATGCCTAGCAATAGTTACATTCCTTTTCTTTGTATTTCTATGATAATTCACTTTATGTTTTAACAGAAGTAATAATGAAAATGATGAAAAATTGCATTTTTCACAGAAGTAACATGTTGTGAATAGAACTTCCTTCTTTTTAGCGTGAAATCTTTGAAAATGATCACAAAAGACAACGTCAGAAATTGTTTTGAAATCGCAGTGTTTGCAATTATAGAACTCTAAATCACTTTTTTCACAAATAACAAGACTGTCTTTATTCATTTTAATTCAACTTTCCCAGATTTAAAAAAGTTTGTTGAACCTAACCTAAAAATTAATTAAATTTAAATATTCAATTAAATGGTATTTATATAAAACTATATTTACCTTTAACAGTTAGTAAAATATATTTTAGTATTTTCTAGGGTCTAATAGACAATTTATTAATTATTCTGGATTCAGGAAAAAGATAAATAACAACAAAATTGTTGTTGAAAAAAAAAAACAAATGCGAATCACAACAGTCGGTAAGATGTCACTAATAAAACCTACTCATTTAAATGTATATATTTTAATAACTTACGCATTATTTTGTTTATGAGTTTAATTGTATAAATATTTTGAAAAATTAACTTTTTTTGTTATACTCTTATAAAAAGCTACTCTCTGTACCAAAAACATATCTAAATAAAGTTAAATTTAGAGTTTTGTTGCACTTGAACTACTTTTTACGCCATTTTGTAGTTCTACCAACATTAATATATCACTAAATTTTAAACAAGGCGGGAAATATAAAATAAAAAAATTCAAATGCTAATATTCACACTAATTAGATATTTGTTGTAATTACAAATAGGGTCCTTTATTTCAAAGAATAGTCCTATAATTTTAGAAACTGTCTTTTAGTCATTAACATTTACTTAAAAGGCACATTTTGTCCTTTAATCTAGTTTTTTTTCCAAAGAGGAACGAGCAAGCATTGATAAATAAACCAAAACAAACGATAAAGGAAGATTTAAGAAGTTAAAAACGTCAATTGAGAGTTCTTGGAGGAACAAAATTCTATGCAAATTTAAAAAACAATATTTGAAAAAAATAAGAATAAAAAAGTACTAAAAAAAGTTAAAAACAGTAAAAAAACAAGAAAAATCTATATTTTAGTTATATATACAAATGATAAAAAAAATCATGAAGTTTGTCTTCTTCAGTTAATATTATATGTAGTAGATTCTGACGATCAAAAAAATAACTTATTAAAGGTACGTTGATGGTAACAGCTTTTATTTAATTATTCAGAACACCATACTTAACATTAAATTCAGTCCAAAGTGCTAGAAATTAACAGACATAATCAGTTAGCTGTCTTTTATTATGATGTCAAATGTGTCTTTTTAAAATGCTTCTATTGATAGTTACTGTATGTATGTATTACATAAATATTAGGTCCAATTTTTTTTAGTTTAGAGTTTTATAGTTGCATGTGTAACATTCATAATTTGCCACATCCTTATCTCTTATGAATTATTGCATGTTTTCTTAAATTATCTTTAATTTTCGCTCTGTAACTGCAATGTTCACATTTATGCCATTTAATCTTCTCTGGTGCTGTATGCTTATATAAAATATGTCTTTTCAAATTTGCAACATGTATAGTTTTAAATCCGCACTTGTTACATGCAGATTTTGGCACGTTTTCTCGCGCTGTATGCCTCGCAATAACGTGTCTTTTAAGAGTGTTCTTAACCCTAGATTTGTATTCACAGTGATTACAATAAAATAACAAAACTTCGTGTTCTAATTTATGACGATTTTTTATATGTTGTACTAAATCTCCTTTTGTTTTTCCCTTGTAGTCACACTTATTACATTTGTGCCATTTGGTCTGATCTGGTCTTGTATGCCTTACATTGATGTGTTGTTTTAAATCCTTATAAAATATAGTGTTAAATTTGCACTTGTTACATTCATATTTTGGCAGATATTCTCGTGATGTGTGCTTTGCAAGAATATGAATCTTAAGATTAAACTTCTTCTTTGTTTTAAATTCACATGAACTACAAGAGAAAAACAAAGCTTCCTGTTCTGATTCATGACGATATTTTATATGACGTTCTAAATTTCCTTTTGCTTTACCTTTGTAGTCACATTTATCACATTTGTACCATTTGATATTTTCTGCTGTTGTGTGTTTTGTTATTATATGATTTTTCAATGATTTTTTACAACTTAATTCCTTTAGACAATAGGTACATTGATATACGAAAGCAATGCATTTCTTTGTTGTTTTCTTAGTATTCTCTTGACAAATTAAATTATGTTTAAACAACTGTAACAACGAAAGAGTTGAAAAATTGCAATTCTTGCATTTGTAGTATTTTGCACATACAAATGTGAATGAATTTATATGGTTTCTTGCATGAGAGTTTTGAAAATGATTCCAAATGAAAATTCTAAGGGTTGTTTTAAATTCACAATATTTGCAATGATATATCTCTAAACTACTTTTCTTACAACTCAAAAATGCATCTTTATTCATTTTATAGATTTCAAAAGTTGTTGAATTACTTAACCTAAAAATTGGTCAAAGTTTAATACTCAGCTAATCAATATTCGAATAGAAAGTTTATAATACCTTTAATTATACTAAATAAATTTTAGTATTTAATCGAATTTGGTGAGCAACTTAATAGAATACGAGATTATTGCAAATTAGTGTCTGGACTGTCACAAGTCACGATAATAATAATACAAGAGTCGGTCAAATGAAACATCAAAGCAAATTTCAATACCATAGAAACGGATTATAATAGAGAGAGGGCTTCACGGTGCGTAAAGAGGTTAAAATTAAAATTCGCCATTTTACCCTAGTCCTAAAGCAGAAAATTTAAAAATCAAGGAAGTTAATTATAAAATTTAAACAAAATGTTTAGGGTTAAAAAAGAAACCGTACAAACTTCGTGCTATCAAAGTCACCCAAACGGCTCTAACGCAACTACCGAAGTTAGCCGACTACATAAAATTAGCAATCTGCGCGTAGAAATAGAAGAGACTTCGTTCAAATTCGGCATGGTTCGTTAAAATTCGTTTTAAAACCATTAAATATAAAAGAAATAACAGAAAAATTTATAAAAATGATAAGTATTAAAGCCATAGATAAAGGTATCACATTTAAAACATTAAATAAATATTTTATGAATTTGCGTTTGAATTAGCGCCACGAATTTAAAAATCTGCTGGAATTGTCAAACTTATCATTGCTGCCAACAATTTTAAATTAGTAACTTTAATATTTTACAGAATTTACTAAGCATAGTTATCAGAAATTCGTGATTTGCAGATTAATAAGTCTTAAAATCACCCAAAAATCGTTCAGAAAATATTTCATTACATAAAAATTAGAATGTTAAAATTGTCAAAAAGTAAAATTATAATTTTTGTGCGATTGCACCGTTTGATTGTTTTATACAGTGAATTAATTAATTAAAATCTACGGGGGCATAAAGTCATGACGTCACAAATTACATTTGATTATATGTATGACAGGACAAATAATAGTTTATGACGTTTCAAGTTTTGATTGGTTAAAAGATTTTGTGCGTCACCATGTTAATTACTGCTACTAATTACTAATTTACTGGTTGCCAACCCGACGGTAAGTATCTTATTTACTTGTTGCCAACGAAAACTAGAACGGTAAGTACGTTTATCAAAATTAATTACCTAAATAATTGTTTTTTTTAACGAAAATCAATAATAATACCAAAAATACCATAAACATCACAAACAAAATATTTTACCGATTTTAGATAATAATTAAAGTCGTTGCTTCGCTTTTCATGATATTAATATACTAATAAAAAAAATTTCTGGCTTTTTATATTTTTTTATTGTAACATATTAATTAAATTAATAAAACAATACGGTATTTACCTCGTTCCTCTAACTGCATTCTCACGATATTGTCCATTTTCAACACTCGTTATGAAAATAATTACTACAACACTTTAGTGCATTTAATATCTGAAATTTCTTTGTTATCATTTCTTGAAAATGACGAGTACGTCTTTGTATCAGCTGTTCTCTGACGGCGCAAAGAATGATATGACTTTGTAAAATGGTTTATTTAAAGCTATGTAATCATGTGTCTTTTTACATGGTTTTTTAAATGCCCTTTATGCGTTGTTATATAGCTACATGTATAACATTGATATTGTAGTACATTCTTATGTACTTTTGCATGTTGTAATAAATTACTCTTTACTTTAGCTTTGAAAGTGCAGTGCTCACATTGGTACCACTGTATTTTTTCCAGAGCCGTATGTCGTCGAATAATATGATTTTTTAAATGTCCTTTATATGTAGTTACGTAACTGCACTTATTACATTCATATTTTCGCATTTTTTTTAAAGCAGTGTGCTTATCTTCTTTCGACAAGTGTTTAAATATTACATGCCGTGTAAAACATGGTTTTGTTTTACTTTTGTAGGTACAGTGCTCACATTTGTGCCATTTTATATCTTCTGCCGATGTATGTCTTATATTTATATGTTTTTCCAAGTATTTCTGATATATAGTTGTAAATTCGCATTTGTTACATTCATATTTTGGTATATTTTCTCGTGCTGTGTGCTTTACACGAATGTGTCTTTTGAGACAACCCTTTCTCTTTGATTTAAATTCACAATCATCGCAAGAAAATAACATAACTTCGTGTTGTGATTTATGATGAATTCTTATATGTTGGACTAAATCTCTTTGTCTCTTTCCTGTGTAGTCACAGTTATTACATTTGTGCCATTTGGTCTTATCTGGTGTTGTATGCCTTACACTGATGTGTTTTTTTAAATCTCTGTAAAATATAGTGTTAAATTTGCACGTGTTACATTCATATTTTGGCAGAAATTCTCGTGATGTGTGCTTTGCAAGAATATGAGTTTTAAGATTGAACTTCTTCTTTGTTTTATATTCACAGGAACTACAAGAGAAAAACAAAACTTCCTGTTCTGATTCATGACGATCTTTTATATGATGTAGTAAATTTGATCTTACTTTTCCTTTGTAGTCACATTTATCACATTTGTACCATTTAATATTTTCTGCTGCTGTGTGTTTTCTTATTATATGATTTTTCAATGATTCTTTACGACTTAATTGCTTTAGACAATAGGTACATTGATATAAAAGAGCAATGCATGGTTTTGCTTCCTTAGTATTTTCTTGACAAGCTAAATTATGTTTAAACAAATGTAACAACGAAAACGTTGAAAAACTGCAATTATTGCATTTATAACATTCTGCAGATATAGAGGTGAATGGACTTTTCTTGTTTTTTGAATGGCAGTTTTGAAAATGATCCCAAACGAAAATTTTAAGAGTTGTTTTAAATTCGCAGTATTTGCAATCATATATCTCTAAATCACTTTTCTCACAACTCAAAAGTACATTTGTATCCATTTTAGTCAACATTTTTATAAATTTAAAAGGTTGTTGAATTACTTAACCTAAAAATTGGTCCAAATTTAAAATTTATCTAATCAATTATCAGATAAAACGTACGTACCTTTAATAATACTAAATATATTTTAGTATTTTATAAAATTTAGTGAGAAACTTAGCTAATAAAATACGAAATTTGGAAATTTAGTGGTGGATTGTCACAATGATGTCACCAAAAAAAACTCCATTTTGAAACATAAAAGTCGGTCAAATGAAACATATAGGGCATATTTCATTACCATAGAAAAAGATTATAACAGAGAAAACTTCAAAATTGAAAGTCGTCATATTGTCCAAGCTTCAATACTGAAATTAATAATCAAAAATGTTAATTAAAAAAATAATTTAAACAAGATGTTTTGAAGAAAATAGAATCTAGTTAGCTTTATTTTGTGTTAAATATTTCTTCATAGGTTATGCGAACGTAATGAATAGAAATCGAAAAAAAATGAAAGTTTAAAAATGGTGGATGCGCCTAGTTAAAAATCATTTTCAAACATTATTTCTGATCTTGTTAGAGATCGTAAAAAGTTGAAACAAGTACCATTCGATTGCGCAGGATATTTTCTATCATAAACATCTTACTGTTATAGCTTTTAAACAATTTAAATATATAAAAATTTAAAAAATATAAAATTTAAAAATGGTGGATGCGCCAGGTTAAAAATCAATTTTAAACATCATTCTTGATTTTGTTAGAGATCGTAGAACGTTGAAACAAGTACTGTTCAATTAAGCAGAACATTTTCTATCAAAAACATCTTACTTTTATAAAATTTGAATAATGCAAATGTACAAAAATCGAAAAAAAATGAAAGTTTAAAAATGGTAGATGTACCTGGTTAGAAATCAAATTCAAACATCATTCTTGATTTTGTTAGAGATCGTAGAAAGTTAAAACAAGTACTATTCGATTAAGCAGGACATTTTCTATCAAAAACATCTTATTTTTATAACATTTAAACAATGTAAATGTATAAAAATCAAAAAAATATGAAAATTTAAAAATAGTAGAATCTCCTGGTTATTATATTTGTCATAACAATATCACAAGAAAAATCAGAATACATAAAATGCATAAAAGGAGGACATCGGCTATGTTTCTGGAGATTTAAATAAGAGATGGTTTAAATCTGAAAAAATTGAATTTATATAAATAACCCTAATATTTTCGAACATCTTTATCAGACTTCCAAGTTTGTTTTTATTTTCAATAGTAGAACAATTAACTTTACGAATATGAGTATTTTTCTTAAAAAAAATATTTAGAAGGTCGCCATTAAAAAAATTATTGTAATTTTAAATTATTTAATGACAATATTATACGAAATAATTTACAAAACTAAAATAAATAAAATTAACTGTAATTTCAATTTTAACCTCGAATTAATTTTTTACTTTTGATTTTGATAACTGCGTTCTTTAATATTCTATTTATCTTTCTTTTGGAGGTACAGTTCTCACTCTGCTGTCTTTGTGTGACATCAAATATTGACTTTTTCAAGTAGTTTCTTCTTATAGTTGTGTACTTGTGTAACATTCCTATTTAAGCTTGTGTACAGTTTTTACATGTCGTGTTAAATATTTTTTAGTTTTGCCTTTGTAGATACAGTGCTCACATTGATACCATTCAATTTTATCTGGATCTGTATGCATTATAATAATGTGATTTCTTAAAGTCTCTCGTCGCGTAGTTTTATACTCGCATTTATCACATTCATAATTAGGCACATTTTTTCGTCCTGAATGCTTTGCAAGAATGTGTCGTTGGATATATTTCCTTGTTTTAGCTTTGAATTCACATTGACCGCAATAAAAGAAAGGAATATCGTATTGTGATTTATGTCGAGCGTTTATATGTATTTCTAAATCCCATTTTAATTTTCCTTTGTAGTCACACTGATCACATTTGTGCCAATTAATTTTTTCTGGTGCTGTATGTTTTCTTATTATATGGTGTTCCAATAGAAAACGTTGAGTTCCTTTATATTGACAATGAAGGCACTGGTATTTCGAACTGTATTGTTTCTTTTTCTTAGTATTTTGTTGACGACAATTCAGATTATGTTTAAACAAAAGTAGTAATGAAAATGTTGAAAAATTGCAATTTTCGCATAAGTAAAGTTCTGCATAATCAGATTTAAATAGATTTGTCTTCTTTTTTGTGTGGAATATTTGACAATGATTCCAAAAGACAATTCCAACATTTGTTTTGAATTCACAATATTGACAATAATATATTTCTAAATCAGTTTTTTCACAACAAAAATATGTAATATTATCCATATTAGCAGTGTTATTAATAATTAAAAAAAAAAAAAATGTTGAAGTACCTAACCTAAAAATTTATCAAATTTTAGAATTCATCTAATCAAAGAGAAAAAGAATAATGAAATAGAGTTCATACCTTATAACAAATACTAAATAAATTTTAGTATCTTATAGAATTTTATAAACAATTTATTAGTTTAGAATCCAAAACGTATATAAGAAAATGGCGTCTGGAAGAAGAAACCTGTAAGGCATGCCCATTTTAGTATAACGTAATGTAATTTATGTAAGTTTTTTTGAATATATTTATGTAAATGATGTAAAAACAAGTCTGTTTTAATTAATTTAATAATAATATAGCACACATACCTATCCCACTCCAAAATCCCAAGTAGTATTGTGTTTCATATGACCTACTTCTGGAATCCATGTTTTTTTTTGCTACATGTACATGTCATTACAACATAAAGTTCATTTCAAAATGAATGACATCGCAATAGGCTATGATTGTGTAAACGGCACATATAGGCTTACCAACCATCCTTTATTTCAAAGGATAGTTCTTTAATTTTATAAACTGTCCTTTATTTCCTTTTTAAATTTTTCCTTCATTTAACATGTACTTAAAGGACACAATATGTCTTTTATCTAGTTTTTTTACCAAAGAGAAAAGAATATAAAAAATAAACTAATTGTCTCGACGTCCTTTTAAGTCACCAAAATAAATTTTAAGTACGTATAAACAAACAAAAGTTTTATTCAGACTTTAGTGTTATGAAAGCTACATAAATAGGGTATTTAACGGTAGAGAGAAAAGAACAATAAGAAGAATTACGACTAATGGAAAAAGAAGAACAGAAGTAGATTCTAGATAAATTTGAAAAAATAGACTCTATAAAAATTTGTAGAAAAGATAAACTATTAACAAAAAACTCCAGAAGATTAATATGTACCTATGTTGTAAAAAAAAAGAAAAATTATAAAAACGTAGTTTAGGCAATTCTAGAAGAACTGTAGATTCTAGGCCTAGAAAGAAATAAAGAATCACAAAACCAACGATTGGAAGAGAAGAAAAAAAAACAACTAAAACAAAGGATAAAAGAAGATTTAAGAAGTTGAAAACGTCAATTGGGAGGTCTTGAAAAAAAAAAAATTCTAGGCAAATTCTTGTTTCCGTCTTTCAAAAATGCATATTTTAAAATTTTTAATAGAATTTAGGAACCAAAGGGAACAGTTTTAATTTGTTTATAATAAACCTGGTAGAAACATTCGTTTTTGGAATTACGCCTTCGGCTCCTAAATTGTTGCTTGAAAAGCCGGATGTAAAAAAAAGTTTAATAGAAGAGTTCTAAAAACTATAGTAAGATGGTAAAAAAATGCAAACTCTGTGAAAGGCCATTCCCTTTTTATCCTTTAAAAGTGTAGAGAAGAAAAATCAAACCTAAGTATTTGTTAGAGAAAAGTAACCAGAATAATTTGTCAAAGTTAAAATAAAAAGATGTGTTTATACCATAATATAATATTATTCTACACCAAATTATAACAATAAAAGTGCGTATAATCTACATGGAGATTCAAGAAGCTGACGCAGCCTTCTCTTATGACGTGACACAGTTAAACAAAAGTCTTTATCAGTAAAAAAAAAACATAAATACTTAAATATGTAAAAAAAATAAATATTGTGTGATGTTGGTAATCAGACTCATATACATCTACTAACATAAAAAATTAGTAGATAATAACAATAAGCGTAAAAATATTTTTTTTTAAACTATAATATAATTAAACTATAATAATTGTCAATATTTTATCTATAACTACTTGGAAAAAAAATTGAATAAATAATAATGTTTCTTATCAGTCTCAAATTTACGGCAGCTATATTTCGTTTTTCTTTTTAATGCGCTTGTCTGTCTCTGTTCAACACATTATCTATATGACATAGTAACATATACAACAATGTGTTGAAAAGAGATAAACAAGCGCATTAAACAAAAAAACAAACTATAATTAGACTTAGGCTATTCTAATAATACTAAACTAATTAATAATTAATTTTTATAAAATGTAAAACTTGTATAATTGTCTAAAACTAGATTTTTAAATTGTATATAATTATTAGATATAATCAAAATTTAAAAAATAATAATTTCGTCACTAAATTAATAAATTTACTAACTAGGTTTAACCCACGAAGGACGGAGATTATTGAACGCGTTTCGAAGCGTTTTTATGTTATATAAATTCAAGTTTATAATAAAAATCCCGTTTTTTTATTTATAATATTATAAAACAAGCGCGAAGCCCGAGTTTTGTAAAGAGCGAGTGCCTAAAATTGCTTAAGAAACCAGTTGTTTATACTATTTACTATAATTTGCAAATTTTACTAATTGTTTTATCTTATTGTAGGTAAAAACGTAAAATTTTGGCTTAAATAACCTAATCTTCGGCTTCAACAAACCCATCAAAGCATTTTGATATTACAGCGATTGATATTACAAATTTTTTTTTAAGACAAATTAGAAAAAACAATATTAAAAAACTTGTTTCTTTATAAAACTCGTGCTTCGTTATTCATTTTATAAACCTAATTCGGGCCACAAAACTGCCCGAGATTTTATTTTGCCTAGTGTATATTTAATATATGTTGTCTTAATGCAGTTTTTGTTTTGCTTTTATGAGTACAGTGCTCACAATGGTACCAATCAATCTTATCTGGGTCTCCGTGTGTTACAATAATATGTCTTTCTAAATTTTTTTTGTGTATAGTTTTAAATTCGCATGTGCTACATTCATAGTGTGGCACATTTTCTCGTGCCGTATGCTTTACAATAATATGTTTAGCAAGATTCGACTTTATTTTTGTTTTATAATCACAATGATTGCAGTGAAATAAATCTTTGTTATCTGAGTGCTTTTTAGTGGTACTTTTTGACGTTTGACATATTTTTGTGTGATATTTTAGACTACTTTTGTTTAAAGCTTGGTACTCGCATGCGTGACACTCGTATTTTTGACGGTGTGTTTTTGGCATGTGTGTTTGTACATGATCTACTAATCTTTTTTTACGTGCTGTTATGTAGTTACATGTGTAACACTGATATTGTGGTACACTTCCATCGGTAATATGCTGGATTTTAATATGTTGAGTTAAGTAGATTTTTAATTTAGTTTTGTAGGTACAGTGCTCACATTTGTACCACTGTATATCCTCCGATACTGTATGACAATCAATGATATGTGTTTTTAATTTATTTCTATACACAGCTTTAAAATTGCATTGGTCACATTCATATTTTTGTGCATTTTCTAAAGGAGTATGCTGTGTAAGAATATGTTTCCTAAGAGTCGTTCTCACATTTGTTTTAAATTCACATTGATCACAGTTAAATAATTCCTGAACTTCTCTTGACATATGTCTTAGTTTTATATGAACAGACAAATCTTTTTTAACTTTGCTTTTATAAGTACAGTGCTCACATTTATACCATTGTATTTTATCTGGATCTGTATGACGTCGAAGAATATGTTCTTGTAAGCTTATTTTTTGTTTAGTTACGAAATTACAGAGATTACATTCATGTCTTGGTACATTTTTTGCTTCTGGATGCTGTTCAAAAATATGTGATTCAATTCCACGTTTTCGATTAGATTTAAATTCACAACGATCGCAGTAAAATAACTCGCTATCTTCTGGCAGCATGTGATTTAATTTTACATGTTTTTCTAAATGCGGTTTTATTTTGCCTCTGTAGGTGCAGTGCTCACATTGGTACCATTTGATCTTCTCTGGAGCTGTATGCTTGCATATAATGTGTCTTTCTAAATTTGTTTTAATTAGAGTTTTAAAGTCGCATGTGTTACATTCATATTTGGAGACATTTTCTTCAGGTGTGTGCTTTGTAAGTATGTGTTTTTTAAGACAAATCTTCAGTGTCGTTTTAAATTCACAATCATTGCAATAAAATAATAAAACTTCGTGTTCTGATTTATGAAGACGATTTATATGTTGTTCCAAATATCTTTTTTGTTTTGATTTATAGTCACACTTATCACAATTAAAAATTTTGTTTTTTTCTTCTTCTGTGTGTATTTCTGATAGATGGCGTTTCAGTAGTTTAAGGTGGGTTGTTTTATATTGACAATGGTGGCACTTATATTTTTTATCAAGATGTTTCTTTCTCCTCGCTTTTCTCTGACAATTCAGATTATGTTTAAACAAAACTATTAAAGAAAATGTTGAAAATTTGCAATTCTCACATAAATAACATGCAGCACAAAGAGATGAGAGTGATTTTTTCTTCTTTTTTGCGTGGAAGATTTGAAAATGATCATAAAACGAAATTTTCATAGTTGTTTTAAATTCACAGTGTTTGCAATGATATAAAGCCAAACCATTTTTCTCACAAGTGAAAAGTTTATCTCTACCCATTTTAGTTGAGTTTTTTTGTTAAAGTTGATTTACCTAACCTAAAAATTATTCAAAATTTAGTTAGTTGATATTCAAACCAAACTATATCTACCTTATACAGTTCTAAAATAGTTTTTGTATTTTCTAGAACTTAAAAAACAACTTTCAGTTATCTACAACACAAACTTCTTACCAAATGGCGTCTCATCAAAGAGAAAGCACAGCAAAATCGTTTACAAACAAAAGAAAGTCGGTGTGATGCAACTTTCAACGCATGCGTATGTCACAAAAACGTAATCTTACCATAGAAAACAAAAAGAATAGAGAAGGTTTCATGATGCCCAAAGAATCTAAAAATGAATTTCGAAATTTTGATTTTTCAAAACAAGAAGTTTAATAATCATAGGATTTTACAAAGTTGCGTACTTACAGTGTTTTAAAACATTATTTAAAATAATAATTTAAACGAAATATTTCGAGAAATACAAATTGATCATATTAACCGACTGAGAAAATCAAAAATAAAAATATATATAAAACAAAAATGTTTACTTAATATATTTGAGCGTTCAAAGAAAACATTAAAATATAAATAAAATTAGCTGGTTAAATTTCCCAAACATACTTCAAAGTCACCCTCTAGTTTAGATCGTTAAATGAGATTTGACATATTTTTTTCTTTGTGCTTTACGCGAATATGTTTCTCCACACTAATTTTCCACCTAGATATAAATTCACAATGATTACAATAAAACAACTTTCTATTCTTGTCATTTGATATATGGTCAATATGGTGTGTTTTTACATGCTCAGTTAATCCTTTTTTCATTTTGCTTTTGTAGATACAATGCTCACAATAGTGCCATTTGATTTTCTCTGGATCTGTATGTTTTGCAAGGATATGGTTTTTTAAATTTACTTTTTGTATAGTTTTAAATCGGCATTTGTAACATTCATATTGTGGCACATTTTCTCGAGCTGTATGCTTTGAAAGGATGTGTATTTTGAGACTGAACTTCTTTCTGGTTTTGTAATTGCAATCATTGCAATAATATAACAAAACTTCGTGTTCTGATTTATGACGAACGTTTGTGTGATGTATTAAATCTCTTTTTAATTTTCCTTTGTAGTCACAATTATCACATTTGTACCATTTGATTTTATCTGGTGCTGTATGTTTTCTTATTATATGATGTTCCATTGTAACTCTTCGCTTTGTTTTATATGAACAATAAGGACACTGATTGTTAGCAATAGATTGTTTCTTTCTGTTTGCATTTTCTTGAAAACAATTTAGATTATGTTTAAACAAAAGTAATAATGAAAATGTTGAAAAATTGCAATTTTCACATAAGTAACATTCTGGACAAAAAGATGTGAATACATTCTTCATTTTTGTGTGGTATTTTTGAAAATGACTATAAAAGGAAATTGTAACAGTTGTTTTAAAGTTGCAAACTTTACAATAATATGTCTCCAAACTTCTTTTTTCACAACTGAAAAGTATATTTCTATTCATTTTAGTTGATTTTTTTTAAAACTGTTGAAAAGTTCTGTGTTACATAACCTAAAAATTAATAAAATTCAAAAACTCATTTAATCAACATTCAAATAGATGTAACACAATTACCTTTTTCATTTCTAAAATTTTTTTAGTACTTTTAATTAAGTAAGCAACTTAATTATCCAAAATAAATAATGATTTTTACGAAAAAATGAACTTGAAAACTAGTCACAAAAGTCGGTATGATGTAACACCTGACGCATGCGCATGTCACCAAAACGTAATCAGGCCATAGAAATGACAAAAGAAGATGACAAGTAGGGGGCTAACAAAAATATTTAAATTTAGAAAAATCAATTGAGTAAATGTTTTATAAAGACAATTTATAATTCACAGAAGTTATTCCTTTTATTACCAAAAATCTACCATAGTCTACCTAGTTTGTTATTTAAATAAATATCGAAAGGGGCCATTTTAGACAGTAAATGCTAATATTGTGCCACTGCTATTAGGACCGTTAATTAAAAGAATGTAATATCTTTTGTTATGGAAAACCTACTATGCTTCAGTAATGTCGATAGATTCTGTGCAGTCCCCTCATCATGCTGAATCAATAGAAAGACAACAGGGGGAACGTTACTACACGTTCGGTGCGAAAAACATAAAACAACTGAACAAATGAAAGGCTTTTTTGTCATGCCAAGCTTGACCAGCTGAGTGACCACGTTTCGCCGTATAATAATTAAAATATGGTATAACATAAAAACAGAAAAATACTGAAATTAGCACAGTTATTTATAAGACTTCTGTTAATATCTTGAAGGTTTTTTGTAATTTTTTTACTTCTGGTTGAAATAAAAGCGTTGAAATTAGTGTTTGTACCGTTTTATGGCATAATCTGTATCGAAACCGTAACTTTTAACATTTTTTTTCTCCAAAACCAAGAATCGCTTCACACTTTAATAAGACTTTCCGTGAGATTATTTGAATTTATCGTCAAGTATTTTACGAGTTTTGTCCAAATTTTGTATGTACTTATAGTACTGCTGGAATGTTGACACACGTACTAATTTTTAGGTTATTATCAATGTTCATGTCTGTTAAGATAATAAACCATAAATTATTAGGAAATAAAAATGCGAGTTTGTTTATGTAAAAACCAATTTTTTTGTTTAAAAAGAAAGTAGATACAAAATATTTTTTAACATTTTATAGTCTAACCTCAAAAACAATTTGTCAAATTGGCAATTTTTTAATAGTTTTAAATTGCAGAACTTGTGGCAACAAAAATAAAACAACCCTAATTGTACGTTTTAAACTGTTATACAAAGAAAAAACAATATAAAAAAAAAGAAACACCAATCAGATGAACCAGAGAAACACTAGTGGCCTTGAAAATTGAAATAGTCGTTTGTGATTGGTTGATACCAAAAATACAGACCAATCACAAATAAGTGTTTCAAATTTCCATCACTTACTGGCTTCTCTCTGGTTAAAAAAAGTTCCTTAGAGTAATATTTATATTCTGTTGTACAAAAGTAAAGAAAACTCATTTTTTAAAATTATTACATATAAAACTTCGAGATTTTACACTAAAGTGCCAATTTTGGCATCACTAAACAAGCAGGAACAGCACAAGCGAACAAACCGTTTAAAACACAATACCAAACCATTTTTATACCACAAAATGTTCGGATCGATACGAATCTACTTCCTCTGGTCTTATATAACCTCCTTCTGTATATTGTTTAGTGCACACAGCACGAGAAAATGTGCCAAAATATGAATGATCTGTGACACTCATGTTTTGGCACATTTTCTCTTGCTGTGAGCCGTATTAGAAAATGGCACTCCCTTGTTATAGATTCAAAAAAAAAAAGTTGGGTTACTTAACCTAAAAATAGGTCAAATTTTAAATCAATAATTGAGTTAGTTATAATACCTGCTTTGTATAAAACTAAATCAGTTTTAGTTTTTTGTAGAGTTTGATAACTATTTATGAAAAAAACTTGAAATTTACCAGAACACGTGTTTCACATAACACGTCTGGCGTTAAATAAAAAAAAATCACCAAAAGTCGGTTAAATGTGACCTGTGGAGCATGCGCATTTTACGCAGTCACTTGTTCTAGGGATGTTTTCGTCAAAAATCTAGGGATTTTTTGATTTCGAATAATCAAATTGACAATTTCAATTTTAACGGTTTCTAACGACTTTTCTGCATTTCTTAAACACATTTTTAATAAGTTTTAAAAATTACAAAATAGAAAATGAAGCATTTCATCGTTTTGTAAATTCTTCGCATTTAAATGTTTCTGAAAACTTAAAATTCACGAAATCGTTAAATATGCAAGAAGAATTTGTTTTATTATTTATTTTTATATTGTTTAATTTTTTTAATAACTTCTTATTGTTCTCTGTTGATACAAATCTATCTTTCTTATATTTTGTATTTATGATATATACTTAAACAAAAATACATCTTTTAGAAAATTTAGAAAAAACTAGGAACCGCAATCGAAATTTAAAAATACTAGGAACCTTGCTTGTCATTTTCACATTTCTTATTGTCGTTGTGACAAACATCGTAATTTAGGTTCAAAAATGCAAAAAAAATCAAAGCGCATTAAGAATAATTTAAAAGAAATAATTGTTAAATTTCAAGAAAAGACTAATGGCAAATTCGTAATTTTCGGATAATTTTACGTTACCCATATTTCGAGAGAAACAAATGGTGTGTGTCATACATTGTCCCTTTCTTCAAAAATTTTTAACAAATTTTTTGCACATTTTGGTGTTGGTAATTTTGATTTTTATCAGTTTTTTTTCTTACCAGTGTAGCTATATTTTTGTTGTTTATTCACATTTGTCAATAAAACAATTTGAAATATCAAATTTAACAGTGCTGCCAACTTGAAACACCATAATGTTACTAAATACAAAAAATACGGAACTTTTGTTTAAAAAAACTCGCAGTTAGCCATGAGAACAAGAAATATTTTAATCATTCATTGCAGATGTAGGTAATACGTTTTTTTTTAAATAAAATTACCTGTTACCAACTGAGGCAGGTTACTATTTATTATTATCATTTTCAAGAAGGTTAGTTTTAGATGTAATTAAGACACAATTTTAAAGACCTCATTGCAAAAGAACTCGTTTAGACAGTCTGAGAGACAAGTAACAAAAGCATTTTTGTGGTGAATTGCGATTAAATGTTTTAACTATTTACCAATATATTTTTTATTCAACATTTTGATAATTTGTTTAATTCGTTAAATTAATTTTCTGTGATTGTTGCAAATGCAAGAATCGTTATTAAAGCAGTCGAATAAATGTCGCTTAAAACCAGAACTGCTTTAATCTATATAACCGCCATCTCTCTGGCCAAAAGTTATGTAATAAATATAAATAATTAGAATATAAACAAAATTACATATTTTTACCACAAAAAACTGTCGAATGTTTCGTAGAATTTATTAATAACATATGCAAATACTATAACGAGGAGTCCAAATTAAGGCGGACTACTGCAGAAAAAAAAATTGTTTTCTTTCAAACCGAAATGTAAATAATAAAGTTTGAAAACAACAATTTAATTTAAATAAAACACTGAAATATGCGTAAAAATTTTTTTTTAACTTTTATTTCAGTCAGTTTCAATGATAAAAGACGCCGAAAAAACTCGTAATAAACGCATTTCACGATAGAAAATTTGCTAAATAGACGCACTGACCTTTTTCCCGCTAAACCGCCAATCAAACAGAAATTTTTGGACTCACTGAAACAAGCAGAAAAGAAATCTAATTAGTACCTAACATTCAGATATCAGTTTACAAAATTTCTTACCGTTTCGTGCCTCATCCTTCACCTGGTGACCTCCAGGAGTAAATCCAGGACACTATCACAATCACTGCACACACCAAAAGTTTCAAAAATTTGTCAAAAAGTCACTCCCGAAGCGTCTCCGACCAAATTTAAAAACCGACTGAACTGAAAGAACGCGATGACTAATAATTGCACAATGAGAAAAAAGTCGGCAAAAAAGGGATACTGATAAGGTGTTTATTCTATTTGCGTCCTCTTCTATTATCCCCACAAACAAGGTCAAATCAAAAGCTATTTAATTAATGTTTAAATAGCACAGAGCCGGACTTAAACAAAATTTTATTTACTTGAAATTATGCAAAGTAGAGTTTCACAATTAATTTACAAGTCTCTTGAGTTCATACATAAAAAAATAGATTAAAAAATATGATTTTAGGTACAGGACCGAATTCAAATTATTTTAATTTCAAAGTCAAATCGTCTAGCTGCGAAAATATAAAAAAAAATTCCTGTTAAATAGCACAGTGCCGGATTATTTACAATTATAACTAAATTTTGTCAATCTGAAATTATGCAAAATGGACTTTTACAATTAATTTACAAGTCTCTTTAGCTCCTACATAAAAAATAGATCACAAAAATAATTAGGCACAAAACCGGATTCAAATTATTTTCCTTTCAAAGGCAAGCCGTTTAAATATAAAAAAATTAAACCTGCCTGAAAGGCAGACTGATAAATATAACAATTTTAATTATTGTAATACAACAAATCTGTATACCAGACTTTATAAATACAAAATCTAATGTCTCCTCTTATTTCACTTTCTCTCTCACTACTTGATGACAATACTTTCTGTTTTTACTTATATTTGCAAGTATTTTTACTTATTTCGCTAAATTTTAGAGCAAAATAGAAACAAATATATTGTTTGCTTTTTAATTTACAATATAAATCTGTTTGAGAAATTAAAATCAGATCATTTATAGGGCATATAACAAATCTTCTGGAAAAATCTGTCTTAAAAAATTCAAATTGCAGTTGTGCCGACACTAATAGTCTGAGAGCGCTTATTTTGTACACACATAAAATAGATATAAGTGGCTACTCTTTTGCAAAAAATAAACCCTACAACGTAAAAAATAACAGAGTTATAAATTTTTGAAAAATGCGTTAAATTTTTCAGTCTTTACGAATTTTCTCAGTTACTAATGGTCCCATTAAGTCAATTTAAAGTTTGTCTTCTTTGCTCATTACTAGCAAATTTTTATTAAATGAGTTCTACAATTAATAATGTACAAAATTTTAACTGAAGATTTTTTTGATTTAGACAATAAAATAAAAATAATATTGCTATTTTTTTAGCATTTTATGCAGTTAAAAAAAATACAAACCAAAAATGTACCCTAAAAAAGCCTTATTTTTGGAGTTTTTTGCCCCAAAACCAACTTCACTAAATAGTTGATAACCCGACTGCGTTCTTACGCCAAGATTTTTTATTTTAACTATACTATAAATTTAATTTTCTTGATAAAAGCATAGATAAGATATTATTTATTTACACCACACTGGTTTAAAAAAACCGTTAAAATGTCCTTCTGCAAATTACATTTTTTTCTAAAATAATTGACATTTTACTTTTTGATTATTTATTTATTTAAATAACCATCAAAGATACAATACAAAAAACTACAAAAACTACTAATCTTATAAAACAAGTAACAAAAGCAATTCGTTAAATAGTAACTCTACAAAACAAAAGTTAGGTAAACTAAAAAAAAATTTAATATTTTATTATGCGATGACAATCGATGAGTGTTCAGGTATTAGAACAACATCTCTTCTTTAAAGGGCAAAGATCCCTTATTGTTAGATTGATTCCACGTTTAGTTGTAGTCCCGTCCAGTTTCTGGAGGCTGGGTCGGCAGGAAATTTGTTAGATCCAGTCTTGGCAAACGGTAATATTCATTATTTATAGTAACAGACATTTCTCTTTCATTTTCTCCAGATTGATCAGACGTTTGATTGCAGTCCTGTCCAGCTTCTGGAGATTGAACCCACTGGACATTTGTTTGATGCCGATTTGGCAAAGAGCAATTTTCATTATCCACAGTAACAGGCATTTTTCTTTCAATTTTATATTGTTTCTTTTGACTTGGTTTACGTTGTCTATCATGAACAGGTGGAGTAACTGGTGGTATTTTCACAAAACACCCATCTAATGCCCTAATCCTTATCAAGGACCTATAACGCATTTTCCATTTACGTTTACAAGATTTTTTTGTTTGAACTTTATCATAATAGATAAGTTCTCTTCTCAATTTTGTTGGCATAGCGTCTTCTTCATCATCCGAAGATATAATAATAGCCGAAGAAGATAAATCTAATGATGGACTTACTTCACCTTCAGGAGAACAAGGTCTTGTTGTGCATGCAGATTCAGTTTCAGCTGCATATTCATAATCTAGATCTTCTAACTGATTAAAATTAGAACAAATTGAAGACATGTTTAAAGCTGTCAAGAAACAAAAAACTATAAATTTTGACAGATAGGTAAAGACACGGTGATTCGGATAATGCAGCAGCCGTATTAATTTTTCAGCCAATCAACATCAAACTGCAAATATCATGCCTCTTTTTCTAATGCATACAGTTTATATGATATGTTGTAGCTGATTACGTAAACTTGTTGCAGTTTCCGCTTTTTTTAAGAAGGAAATGCGGCCTAATCACCGTGAATTATTAAAATTATTGTTATAAAACGTTTCAAAATAATTGACATCGCGGATAGCTGTAAAAATTTAAACAAACTGTCATTTTCGGCAAGAATCAAAAATATTTTGATAAATTCTACCTCTATCGCAACAAAATTTTTGTGGCACCAAATTTAAACAAAATACAAATTCAAAATTCTTAATTCCTTTTAATTTGCATATTAAAAAATGTTACAAATATAGCACTTTAAAGTTACAAGAAGAGAAGAAATGTTATTAAATAACAATTTTTGGCTTAAATTTCGGCTTTTTTTTGTAATTCTTCTAGAATTTTATTATTTTTATTCATTTTTGCAATCGACAAATTCAGAAAAAAAATTGTCAACAAATATTTTCCATAGCAATCAATCAATCATGCACAGTTAACTAAGTAAATTCACCACAAAATTCTATTTATTCATAAAAAATACGTTAATTAAGTAAGAAATAAAATTATTTATGAATCACGTGAATTATTAGAAGGGCTATGCAAAAACGTGGAGTTTTTGCCGCTCTTTAATATACTAAATATAAACTAAATGTCTGTCAATGGCGTAGAAATTTTACGGAAAACGCAAGGGTGTTTCGAAAAGGATTTTTTTGTAGCAAATGTCTGAGTAATGCTCGCTGTGATTTTATAACATTTTACTAACTAGGTTTGTACGCTTGGTGAGTACTACATACAGGCAATATCCCGTTTAGATTAAACAATCCACACACTTGCGCTTCCCGTAAAATTTTTATGCCATTGACAGACATTTAGGTCATGTTTAGTATATATTATCGAGCGGCAAAAACTTCACGTTTCTGCATAACCCTAATTATTAGATGTAATAATTAGGCCCTCTGGACAGTCGTTGCCCTCGGTAATTAACATCCTTATAATTCCTTTGATACATAAATAACTATAATTGTCTTCTATTTTAAAATCCGTTTTTTTAAGACATTATTTACAAGTCAGTAATACAAAAAGACGTCTAGACAATTAATTTATTTTTGAAATTAACCAATTACAAATAGCTATGTCAATTTTCTAACACTTGTTCTTTTCTCTTTGGTAAAAAAAACTAGATAAAAGGACAAATTGTGTCCTTTAAGGACACCTTAAAGACAGTTTATAAAATTAAAGAACTATTCTTTGAAATAAAGAACGGTTGGCAACCCTAATTGTGATTATAAGATATACAATAAGGTGGGTCAAAAAAATCGAATATTTCTTTTTAACTTCCGAAATTGGTTCTTAGGCACCTTTAAAGAATGCTTTTTAATGATAAACCTTTAATTTTATTAGGAAGAACACCCTCATCTCAGTTTTTTATATTTTCTTTAGTTCTATTTGGCAAAATTCATATCTTGTCACTACAAACATTAACAAATAGAAGTGATTTCAGGCAAAGATATTAGTCGTGTATCAAATCAAAAGTTACTAAAAAACCGTGTAATTTAAAATGTATCAATTTCAATATTTTATTTAAACAAAATAGTTTAGTTTTGTCTAGTTTTAACAATGTAAATAAATAGTTTCGTAATTGTGCTATATGCCACATTAAAAGTTAATTTGAAAATCGTTCGCTAAATAAATAAAAAAAATCATGAAACTGTTTCAACTAAACGTGTATTTTAACTGATTGTATAACAAATAACTACTAGTTAAAACGACAGTTTTTATTAAGAAATTCTTGTTGTATACATAGTTAACAAATGTTTGTTGGTTGTGAGGTTGGTAATTATAAAGTTACTAAATTCTAAGAACGAATAGAGCGTTTCAGAATAAGTATGCCATAACTGTGTGAACGGCATATAAGTAGTCTTATAAGATAAAAGTAACCAGATTAATATGTCAATAATAAAAAAATTAGGAACCAGTTTATAACATTTTTATTCAAACTTTAATAATAAAAGCAGTTTATTGCTAACATCAAATAGATATCCGTGTTAAATAAGCACGAAAAATAAATAAAAAAATTCTTCACTTGTTGACAAAAATAACAATGTCAAAATCATTTAGTGGATACAGTTTTGCCAACCTAAATTTTCTCAGGCGCTCAAAATGACTATTACCAAATGTTCTACACCAATGCGCTCATAAGTAGCGAGTCTTTTAAAATTTCAGTCATTAGTCTAGGATTAACACTCTTCTAAGAGAGGAAGGTCTATCGCTCCTTATGGCCGCAATAAAACAGTAAAATAACAAAACTCTTCTTTTGCGTCTTGCATTCTTAATGCCCGTTTTTTGGCTCATGTACCTTTCCATGTCTTGCTAAATAACTTTTTAATTTGCTTTTGTAAGAACAAAACTCGCATTTGTACCACTCAATCTTCTCTGAAGCTGTATGAAATACAATAATGTGATTTCTAACTCTCGACTTTCTAATTGATTTGTATTCACAGCGATCGCAGTAAAACAAATTCTTATCTTCTGTTGATACGTGTCGTATTTTCAGATGATGGTTTAATTCCGCTTTTGTTTTGCATTTGTAAGCACAGTGGCCACATTGGTGCCACTGTATCTCCTCTGGGGCTGTATGATGTCGCATAATATGTTCTTTTAAATTTCCTTTATATTTAGTTTTAAAATCGCACGTGTTACATTCATAGTTTAGCACATTTTCTCGTGCTTTGTGTTTGGCGAAAGTGTGACCTGTAAGACGCTGCTTTATTGTAGAAGTGAAGTCACAGTGATTGCAGTAAAACAACTGCTTTTTTGACGTGTGCTGGACTTTTATATGCTGGGCTAAGTCTGATTTTAATTTACTTTTGTAGGTACAGAGCTTACACTGGTGCCAGTGTATATCCTCTAGTGCTATATGGTGGCGAAGTCTGTGTTCTTTTAAATATGATTTATGTATAGTTTTAAATTCGCATTTATCACATTCATAATTTGGCACTTTTTCTCGTGGTGTGTGCTTTGATAGAATGTGCACTTTCAGATTATTTCTAATCTTAGATTTGAATTTACAATGAATGCAATGAAATAACAAAGCTTCATTTTCTGATTCATGACGGTATTTTATATGGCGTTCTAAATCTCCTTTTGCTTTACCTTTGTAGTCACACTTTTTACATTTGTGCCATTTTATTTTTTCTGGAGCTGTATGTTTTCGGATTATATGAATTTTTAGTGAGTAATTTTGGGTTGCTTTATAACGGCAATGAGGACACTGATATTTAGCAAAGGATCTTTTCCTTTTTTTGGCATTTTTATGACAACTTAAATTATGTTTAAACGAAAGTAGAAATGAAAATGTTGAAAAATTGCACTTTTTGCATAAATAAGGTGCTGTATAAACGAGTCTGAATGGATTTTTCTTTGTTTTTGAGTGGAATTTTTCAAAATGATCACAAAAGAAAATTATAATATTTGTTTTGAAATCACAGTATTTGCAATAATAAATTTCTAAATTACTTCTTTCACAGCTGAAAAGTGAGTCTTTATCCATTTAAAGAAGAGATTATTGATTCTCTTAGCCTAAAAATTTGTCAAAATTAATAATTCTTCTATAATTGATAATCAAATAGAAACAACATACCTTCTATAATTTTAAAGTATTTTATAGAAATTGATAAAGCACTTTTATTATCCAAAAGATATTATTTGTAATTGCAAATGCAACAAATAGAAATAATTTATCTTTGCATCTTATGTCACAAAAGTTGGTCAAATAACACCATCTAGACCTTTTTTTATACCGAAAGTGCATATCTATATTAAGGTGGGCCAAAAAATCGAACATTTTTTTTGAACTTCCGACACAGAATAATTGGTATCTAGGCATCTTTAAAAAATGCTTTCTAAAGATGAGCTCTTAATTTTAATAGGAATAACTCCCTCATTCAGTTTTTTATTTTTCTTTAGTTGCTATTTGGCAAAATTCATATCTCGTCATTGCTTGATTGTACAGAAAAATTTTATTTACATTTTTTGTAGAAAATTAAACGCTCTAAAAAAGATATCTTTCAATTTTTTTATAGCTGTTAGCGTTTAGAAGATATCAGAGGTTAAAGTTTGAAGAATTTAACAAAAATTTCTTTTTTACTTCTAAATTTTATAACTCGTAGATAAATAAATATTAGAAAACGCAGAATATATAGTTTTATAGAAAATTAAACGCTCTACAAAAAAGGTCTCTTGTGGTTAATCGATTACTCTAACCACTTAGAAGATATTCGTATTTTAAAAACCAAAATTTAAGACTAAATCCTCATTTTTTTCAATGGTTGGTGTAGGATCTAAATTAAAAAAAAAAACATTTATAGAGTCTAAAATGAAAACAGTAATTTAACCAATTTAAATGTTTTATTAAATTTCCCAAAATAAACGCACTTTTTAACAGAATTACTAAATCAAATATTTAAATTAACGTTTTTCCGTTTCTTGGCAAAAATACAACCAATTATTGAACTCCGTAAGCACATTATTTCTCATTTTTGACTAATTAAGAAACTCCTAAATCCTCTAAATTTCTTGATTTTGTTGCAAATACTTTTGATTTTAAGTAGCCTCTCAGAAAAGCGAACAAAACATTATCTAAATAATCTCTGACACTACGAGCGTATGTGGAGGTGCACCGTCTTGTTGATACCATACTTAAGCTGCTGGTATGTCTGGATCTTTTTTAATGCGAAAAAGTGCCGCTATATAAAATCAAAAGTATTTGCAACAAAACCAAGAGATTTAAAGGAATTATTCAAAAAATAATAATATCATAATATTAATATTATTATAATAATAATATAAATAATACTGTATGTCACCCTGTATATCGATATTTCGTTTTTAAAACTTATTCATCTACACTTTTGATTCTTCTGACGTATTATGTAATTTTAGATGTCTTGTTAAAGGCCCTTTTAAATTGCTGCTGTAGCTACAGTGCTTGCATTGATACAATTTAACCTTCTCTTTGGTTGTGTGGTGGGCAATAATGTGTCTTTTTAAAGTTGCTTTAATTATCGTCTTGTAGCCGCATGTGTTACATGTATATGTTGGTAAATTTTCAGCTGCTATGTGCTTTGAACGAATATGTCTTATAAGAGAATGCTTTCGTTGTGATTTAAATTCACAACGATCACAGTTAAATAAATTCGTATTTTTTTCTTTTGATATATGTTGTGTTTCTACATGTAATTTTAATTCGTTTCTTATTTTACTTCTGTAGGTACATAGTAGACATTGATGCCACTTTTCAGTTGTATGTTCTCGGTTAATGTGCTGTTTTAAATTTCCTTTATGTATCGATTTGTAACTGCAGATGTTACATTCATGTTTTTGCACTTTTTCTGGTGCTGTGTGTCTTCCAAGAATGTGTCGTTTGACGTTTTTCTTTGTTTGGGATTTGTAATCACATTGATCACAATGATATAATAAAATTTTATGTTCTGAACTATGACAGTATCTTATATGTGCTGTTAAAGCACATTTTACTTTTCCTTTGTAGTCACATTTACCACATTTGTACCATTTGATATTTTCTGGTGATGTATGTTTTCTTATTATATGCTCTTCTAGTCTTATAACTTGAAGTAGACAATAAGGGCACTCATACTCATATTTGGTAAGAGATTGTCTCTTTTCATGAGAAGTTAAATTATGTTTAAATAAAAGTAAAAATGAAAACGTTGAAAAACTGCATTTTTTGCATATCCTACGTGGTGCACCAACAGCAGGTATCAAATGATTATCCTGGGTTTTAGCATGTACTTTTTCAAAGTGTTCACGACAGAAAAGTTTAATATTTGTTTTAAAGTCGCACTGTTGGCAATAATATATCTCTAATCTACTTTTTTCACAATTGAAAAGTGAATCTTTGCCCATTTCAGTCAACATTTTTATACATATTAAAAAAATGTTGGATTACATAACCTAAAAAAATGTAATTAATCGATATATATTGAATAAAAAGATCACACCTTCTACAATTATTATTATTATTTACATTATTTATTAATTATCCAGAAAATGGCGTTCAAATAAAAGCAGTATTAAAGTCGGTCAAATATAACCTTCGAGCATGCGCAGCGCACCTTAACTAAAGTATTGCCAACCTAGTGGTTTTTTCAGCTCAAATGTGTAATCTAACCAGAGAAATAAACTAGGGAGAATACTGCTGGGACTTTAGTGAGACGCTACTGAGTACTGACGCTGGAGATGAATTATATGACAAAACTGTTATGTGCAAAAGTAATTTATTATTTTACAATAAAATATTTTAGGTTAAATAACGAAGTCTTTTTTCGTAAGTCAAATTTATTTGTTTTAGTTATCAAGAACATTGCAGCTATAACAATCAAAAATATGTAATTATTTTCGATCATTTTGTATTTAAAAAACACAAATTACTAAAGTAAAATTACTATTTATTGAAATCCTCTTTACTATATTAAAAAAATAAAATAGCAATATACATGTGCTGTAATGACTATTAAAGTAGTATCCAAAACGAATGCTTTAATATATTTCTTAAAGATTAATTATTTGCGTGTTGTAATTTAATATGTCGGACCAAATATGACTTTAATTTCCCTTTATAATCGCATTTATTACACTCATGCCATACAAATGTTGTATGTTTTCTTTTTATATGTTGGGTCAAATCATATTTCGACTTGGATTTGTACCCACAGTTCTCGCATTGATACCACTGTATCGGGGCTGTATGACATCGAAAAATATGACTTCTTAAATGCTCTTTACGTATAGTATTATACTTGCAGGTGTCACACTCATATTTTGGTAAATTTTCTCGTGGTGTATGCCTATTACGAATGTGTCTTCCGATATCATATTTTATCTTTGCTTTGTATTCGCAGTGATCGCACTTAAATAACTTTTTTTCTACTTTCGACTTGTCGTGTATTTTTAGATGTTGTATTAAATCTGATTTTGATTTGCCTTTGTAGTTACAGTGTTCACAGTGGTACCATTTAATCCTAGCTGGAGTTATATGCATTCGAATTATGTGTCTTTTTAAATATCTTTTTTGTATAGTTTTGTAGCCGCAGGTGTGACATTCATATTTTGGCACGTTTTCTCGTGCTTTGTGCTTTGAAAGAATATGTAAATCAACACTCCTTTTTGTCTTAGATTTGAATTCACAAAGATCGCAGTAAAACAAGTTATTTTTTTCTGTATTGTGGTGTGCTTTTAGATGTGAATATAAATAGTACTTTATTTTGTTTTTGTAGGTACAGTGTTCACATTGGTACCACTCGACTTCTTCCGGTGATGTATGTTGTTGAATAATGTGTTGTTTTAAATTTGATTTGTATATAGTTTTAAACTCACACTTGTTACATTCATAATTCGGAACATTTTCTGTACGTTTTGCAATAACGTGAATTTTAATACCGGACTTTGTTGTATATTTGGATTCACAATAATCGCAATAATAAAACACTCTTTTTTCTGTATGTCGAGTTTTTATATGTTTTGTTAAATGTTCTTTAAGTTTCCCTTTGTAGTCACAATGATAACATTCGTACCATTTGATTTTTTCTGATGCTGTGTGTTTTCTTATTATATGATATTTTAAGTGAACTCTAAATTTTGTTTTATATGAACAATAAGAGCATTGAAACTTTTTGTTAGAATTATTATTTGTACAAAGCAAATTATGTTTAAATAAAACTATTAAGGAAAACGTTGAAAAATTACATTTCTCACATAAATAACATGCTGCACTGCCAGGTGGAAATGGTTTTTTCTTGTTCTTTGCATGGAATATTTGAAAATGCTCACAAAAGGAAATTCCATAAGTTGTCTTGAATTGACAATGTTTACAATAATATATCTCTAAATTACTTTTTTCACAGCTGAAAAGTGCTTCTTTATCCATTTTAGTCAACAGTTTTACAGAATAAAACAAATTTTGATTAGATAGGTATGTACCTAATCTGAAAATTAACGAAATTTTAAAATTCGGCGAGTTAATAAAATCTGAAAAAGAACTTACCTTCAACAATTCCAAATAAATTTTGACTTTTTTACAGAAATTTGGGTTCCTAGAGATAAACATAAAAGTTCAAAGAAATCCAGTTTTGTATCAAATACAAAGTCCAAAGTCAGTCAGATTTAAACTGTTATTAGACCTGCTTATCAAAATACTTCTAAAAAATTTTAAATTTTATCTGGGTTTTCAACGTTATAACTTGTTACTTACACATTGTTTTCATGGATATCCAGAAGTTAAATTTATTTTTACACCCGCAGGAATAAAATGATATTTTAATCATTTATCGACTGTTAAATACCTTATAGAAACGAGATAATGTGAAATGAGCTCTATTCCTCTATTGCCTTCGGGCCGTTTCTAAGTTTTATGTAGATTCTATCTGAAACGTTTATCGTATCTTCTTATCTACAAGGATGAATACAGACTGTGCAAGTGTACCTACAGTACCTGCAACGTACCCCTAAAAGAGGGGGCATAAATGTTGCCGGAGCAATCTGAACTGAACTACGAGAATTTAAGCAGGTAAATGTGAGGCCCGTAGAGGGAGAAATAATATTCATCCCTTACTGAAACCTTGAGAGGTTTGTTACATAGTTATCAATTAATCATTGTATGTATAACTGGTTGCATACCCAATCTCTTTTACTTTGTAAATACTTCTGTAAATAAAGTTAGTCTAATAGATGCTCCTACCACGGCTCCTACCAGTCCTCCTCAAGCAAGTCGCACAACTAAATAATTAATCAAATAAAACAACAAAATATAACATGGCGCAGTCGGAGTGAAGTAAACAAGTGAAATTAAATAAACAAAAAAAGTGTGTGATATTTAAATAATTCAACAAAAAAAATCGTTCAAAATGGATCAACGCATTTCCCCCATGGACTTCAGCGGAAATCTAAGTGAAAATTGGAAGATATGGACACAAAAATTCGAAATATATTCCATCGCAACAAAAGTAAATAAGGAATCAGAAGAAATACAATGTGCGCAACTTTTACACATGATGGGTGAAGAAGCAATACGAATCTACAACAGCTTTGCTTTCACGGAGGAAGAAATAAATAAAATAGGTCCTCTTAAAAAAAAATTTGAAGACTATTTCGTACCGAAGAAAAACTTATATTACGAAAGGTACAAATTTATAACTACGGTTCAAAAAAATGAAACTATAGAAGAATTCGTGACCATTCTGTACTGTCAGGCCAGCCGAATACGGGTTGCCTACGCTCCTATAAGTTAGACGTCCGGAGGGAAATTCAACATTCGGGTCTGGGCGCTTGTCTCATTAGGTTCTAAGCCAAACATGTATCATTAAGACAATATATAGTGTTATTTATTATTAATATTTACGCCAAAGGCATTTTACAAATAAAGACATAAATATAAATTACAAACATTTATGGCACATACACTTAAATAGACTAAAAGATATACCAGTAAAACATAAAATATTGTTAACTTTATTTGCCTCTAAAAATAAACTGTTTAACGGTGAATTATATGAGTAATTGTGTTTATTTTTAGAGACAACGAACAATTCGTGATGTCTAGTATTAATGGTTGGAATATTCAGACAAACCTTGCATAAAATATCAGGTACTTTTAAGTAACCATTTAATAATTTAAACAAAAAACATAGCTTATGCAAGATTCGCCTTTTCTGTAGAGTCTTAATAGATAAATATGATACAACCTGATCTGGACTTAAAGTGATATTGACTACTGACAGTTTGTACCTAATGTATTTGACAAAGCTCAATTGCACTGCTTCAATGCGATCAATGTGCGTGTTGTATGAGGGTGCCCAGATAACGCAGTTGTACTCAAGTATTGGTCTAATTAGAGCGCAGTATATCACTAATATAGATTTAACATTACGAAACTCGGAAGTCCACCTTTTTAAACATCCTAAAAGTTTTCTGCTTTTACTTATAATATAATGAAAGTGATGTATAAAGGAAAGTTTGAAATCCAAGAAAACACCTAAATCTTTAATTAGATTGGAGATTTTCAAAGAAGAACTAAGTGTATAGAGAGGCAGACTAGGAATAGGTTTGCGACTGAAGCAAATGGTACAACATTTCTCGATGTTGAATTTAAGATCATTTTGATTACACCAACTTTCAAGTGAATTTAAGTCATTTTGCAGTAATGTATTGTCATTATCAGATTTTATAACCCTGTAAATCTTTAGATCATCTGCATATAGTAAACAGTTGGAATTGATGACAGTACTAAAAATATTAAAAAGAAATGGACCGATAATAGATCCTTGAGAGACTCCTGATCCTACAGGAAAGTCAAATGACTTGGACCTGCCAATCCGAACTAACTGAGTACGACCTGTAAGATAACTCGCCATCCAGGAAATAAGAGGGTCATGTATACCATACAATCTTAGTTTATGCAGAAGAATCAAATGATTTACAGAATCAAAAGCTTTATGAAAGTCAGATATATACAGTGGACTTCATAACCAGATTCAAAAGCATCTAACACGTTACTGACTATTGTTAGAAGGTTAGTTCGTGTGGACCTATCTGAAAGAAAGCCATGTTGCGACATAGAAATAGTGTTTTGAAACGAAAAAGATAATTGTTTTGTGACAATTTTTTCGAAAATTTTTGAAGGAACAGATAACAAAGAAATTGGCCTGTAATTTATTATGTTTGTGACCTGATTTATAAATCGGTGTGACGTGCGATAGTTTCCACGTGTCGGGAAAAACGCTAGAGTGAATAGAGATGGAAAAAATATCGCTTAAAGGTTCCGTGAGGCTGCAAACACATTTTTGATAGAACAATGGAGGAAAACCATCAGGTCCAGCCCCTTTGTTACAGTTAAGATCCTTAAGTTCTTTACAGACAGAATCGTATGTGATAACAACATTATTCATATTCACACAATCTATTGGAATGCTGTAGTTATAATTGAAAGTGTTTTATTAAACCTCCAACACAACAAATATAACCTGACAAAATCTATAACAGTTAAAAATTACTTATGAACTGTTCAATTATTTATAATAATTGAGGAGAAGTGCACATAATAACCACACTTGGAGGTCTATTGTTATCTCACTTTTGAGTGGAAGCTTTTATATCATCCCAAGTAAGGCCACACATGGAAACCGTGTCACTTTGACCATGTAAACTTATTTTTGAACCCGATGACTTCAACTATTACCTTGTATGTTGCAAAAACAATACATCATAAGTCACAAGTTTTCTTTGTTTTGGGCTGAATTCGTCATTTGTCTTTGAGGAGTCAAAAACATTAACTTATTTTTGTGAACTATCCTTGATTTAAACAAAGAACTGGATAATCTCATAAAAAATTTGACCGTGTTAAACTAATAAAAATCTGGGTGGCTTCCGCATGACACATCTCTTTTAAACAAGGTAGTTTTTCTACCCCACCACATTATAATAGGCCAAATCCCCTAAATCCAAGCTAAAATCTCCAAAACAAACGTCATTTTAAAATAAACTACAATATCAAAAAGTAAAAAAAATAGTTTTTTTACAACATACAATTTTTAATTTATTTCTGATAAATGAATTATAAATCACTTTGCAAATAAGTGATAACTGCAAATTATTCCATGAAAAAAAAAAATAGTGATTAATTTTTAGCTCATTCACAATGAACATAATTCATAATTGAAAAATCCCCTATAAAGCTTTTCCCCCAAAATATTTCTCTCTTCTTTATAAAGTACCTAAATTAAGGAAAATAATCCCTCAAGTTGGCAACACATTGTATTAGACCCTGTGCTCACGAATGGGTTGTTTTCATATAACGTCATACGGCAGCCTCTGGTCAAGGAGTGTATTCATAAATTGCTAGTCTAGGTGAAGCTTTTATGCCCGAGTAAAGTGATGTGAAGTCAGAGTGCACCATAAAGTGTAGTAAAATTATAAACAAATGACAATAATAACAGTTATGCCTAAAATTTTTACTCGATGTTTTAAACGGTAATTTTATTTGAAGTAGATGTCATTACAAAATATATCACATTATTTAATTAATTTAAAAAATATTATACTACAGAACGATTACGACAAAAGCTTGGATATCCGGAATTCCTTTGATATTTTGTCAGTAGAACACTGTTTACTGTTACACAAATCAACAGCTTTTTTACTGTTATTAAATGCCTAATAAACAGTAAAACATTTTAGATTTTAAACATTCTTTCATTTCTGATTATTTTCTAACATTTCGTATTTTACTGTGTACATGCAGAATGTTTTCGCCGTGGTTTTGAAAAAGGCAATTTGAGTGCACTCTGAGTATAGAAAGATAGAGATACAGAAAGTTATTTAATGAACATAGCCCAATGGGTCTTTTGGAGAATAACTTTCAGAAATGATTGTTTTAACATGACGTCATACGGCAGCTTCTAGACAACGTTCATGGTGTTTCTTAAGGAGAATAAAATTTGAGAATTTTTTTCACTTGCTTAGCGAACGATATTCAAATTATTAAAGATCCCATAAAGCGCATCTATGCGATAGAAAAAGGTTTTAAAACTATTTAGCTACAGATAAGTAGTTCCATTTCTGTGTAATTTTTACAAAAAATACTGTTGTGTGGATAGAAACTTGTGGCGTACTTTAGCAACGATAAATCTGATTTTTATTATTTTTTTTAAGCTACTGTTGTACGTTTTTGTTGTTTATTAAACTTTATTAACGAAATAATTTAAAATTTAATTAGTAGCAACGAAAATGTTAAATATTTTAGTGCTGCCAACCTGCAGCCCCAGCATTTAAGAGATTTTTTGTCAATTTTGTAAATTCAGAAAATATTTATCTCATTGCGATTTTCATGTTTATTGAAACTGTTCCACCTCTATCCCGTGATTAGAAAATTTTGTCATTTTTCCAGAAACAACTATGAAAATCAGCTTTATCACTAGAGCTACAATTGAAAAAATTAAAAACGTCGTCGTCGCCACTATAACAGTCAAAATACGGGGTCATATTCGACTTATAGAAAAAACAAACTTTTGAAGGAAAATCACTATTTATTTAAATTTCCCTTATTACATTACAATAATCGTACTATATTAAAAATTAAAAAACTCGTCTTATAAAGTCAGTTTGTAGCACAAATTCAAGTTTATAAAATGAGTAACGAAGCAAACGTTTTATAAAAAAATTAATACTCACAATGACTTATGAAACAAGTTATTTCTACAATTTTTTTACCCAAGAAAATAAAATAGCAAGATAACAAAACATGTTACAATGTGTTGTAATAACTAATAAAATTATTACTGTCATTATTTATAACTATTAAAGTACCTAAAACACGTGCTTTGATAGATTTATTAAAGATTAATCATTTTTGTGACGTACTTTAATATGTCGGACTAAATATGACCTAACCGGTGCTCTATACTCGCATTTGTTACATTCATGCCATTGCCGTACAAATTCTGTATGTTTTATTTTTATATGTACATTCAATTCATATTTCAACTTGCTCTTGTAACTACAGCTCTCGCATTGATACCACTGTATCGTGGTTGTATGACGTCGAAGAATGTGACTTTTTAAACTGGCTTTACGTATAGTATTATACTCGCAGGTGTCACACTCATATTTTGGTAAATTTTCTCGTGGTGTATGCATCGCACGAATGTGTCTTACGAGATCATATTTTACCTTTGCTTTGAATTCACAGTGATAGCATTTAAATAACTTCTTTTTTTCTACTTTTGACTTGTCGTGTGTTTTTAGATGTTGTAATAAATTTGATTTTGTCTTACCTTTGTAGTTACAGTTACAGTGTTCACAGTGGTACCATTTAATCATATCTGGAGTTGTATGCTTTCGATTTATGTGTTCTTTTAAAGATGTTTTATATAGAGTTTTGTAGCCACATGTGTGACATTCATAATTTCGCAAATTTTCTCGTACTGTGTGCCTTGAGAGAATATGTGAATCAACATATCCTTTCCTATTAGATTTGAATTCACAAAGATCGCAGTAAAAAAAGTTATTGCTTTCTGTAGTGTGAACTGTTTTTACATGTAATTTTAAATAGTGCTTTACTTTGCTTTTGTAGGTACAGTGTTCACATTGGTACCACTGAACTTCTTCCGGTGCTGTATGTTGTTTAATAATGTGTTGTTTTAAATTTGATTTATATAACGTTTTAAACTCGCAGTTGTTACATTCATAATTTTGTACATTTTCTGGTGCTGTGTGTTTTGCAATAACGTGTAGATCAAGATTTGTCTTCGTTCTATATTTAAATTCACAATAATCGCAATAATAAAACGTTTTTTGTTCTGTATGTCGACTTTTTTTATGTTTTGTTAAATGTTGATTAAGTTTCCCTTTGTAGTCACACTGATCACATTTGTACCATTTGATTTTTTCTGGCGCTGTGTGTTTTCTTATTACATGATACTTCAATAAAGTTGTAGTTTTTGTTTTATATGAACAATAAGAGCACTGAACCTTGGCAATAAGTATTTTTTTCCTTTTCCTAGAATTATTTGTACAAAGCAAATTATGTTTAAATAAAACTATTAAGGAAAACGTAGAAAAACTGCACTTTTCACATAAGTAACATGATGCACTACTAGGTGGGAGTGGCTTTTTCTTCTCTTTTGCATGGAATATTTGAAAATGATCACAAAAAGAAATTCCATAAATTGTCTTAAATTGACAATGTTTACAATTATATATCTCTAAACTACTTTTTTCACAGTTGAAAGGTGCTTCTTTATTCATTTTAGTCAACAGTTTTACAGAATAAAACAAATTTTGATTATGTATAACCTAAAAATTGGTCAAATTTTAAAATTCGGCTAATTGCTAATATAACAAAAAAGTTTTACCTTCCACAATTCCAAATAAATTTTAATATTTCACAGAATTTAGGGCTTTGAGGGTTAAACTCAAAAATGCTTCAAAAAAACCTCAGTTTTGCAGTAATTACATTTACTCGATAAGATGGAAACTAAAAGGTATTTGACCAGTGTTGCCAACCCACTGACAATGATTTCCCCTATATAATGGGTCAAAATCTCCTAAATCCAAGCTAAATTCCCCCAAAATATACGTCATTTTAAAATGAACTACAACCAAAAAAGAAAAAATATAGTTTTTTAACAACATACAAATTTTAATTTATTTCTAATAAATGATTATAAATCAATTTTCAATTAAATGATTGTTATATTTTGTTGTTTTATTTGATTATTTATTTGGTTGTGCGACTTGAGTAGGACTGGTAGGAGCGTCTGAGTAACACCAAAGTTGAGCTTAGACTTAACCTTATTTACAGAAGTATATCTTGAGAAGTATTTACAAAGTAAAAGAGATTGAGTATGCAACCAGTTATACATACAATGATTAATTGATAACTATATAACAGTAATAAATGCAAATTATTCCATAAAGAAAAAATACTGATTAATTTAGTAGTAGTAGTTATACATACCCTAAAAAAATCCCCTACAGAACTTTTCCCCCTAAATTAGGTTGGCAACGCTGTATTAGATGCTATAAGTGAATACATAATTTTGAGTGATAGTAAATAAGAAAATTAGCTTTTTTTCAGTATTTGTAGGCATTATAATTTTTTTAAATACATTTATATAAGACAGTTGCTGTAATAACACTTCTATTCTACTAATAACATAAATAACTGGTTTATCGCAGAAAATATAACTCAAATCTTCTCTTGTATTGAAGCTACATCACTGTGCTTTCTTTTAAGGTGTTTAGTCAAGTCACATTTCAACTTAGTCTTATACATACAGTACTCGCATTGATATTGTACCATTTCTGGCCCTGTATGCCGTCGCATAATGTGTTGTTTCAAATGATCTCTATTTATAGTCGTATACTCGCATGTGTTACACTCATATTTGAGCAAACTTTCCCGTTCTGCATGCTTTGCAAGAAAGTGTCTCCTAACATCTGATTTTGTCTTTGCTTTGTATTCACAGTGATCACAGTTAAATAACTTCATTATCTCTTCTTCTGACATATTATGTATTTTTACATGATGTGTAAAATCTGATTTAGCCTTGCATTTGTAGATGCAGTCCTCACATTTGTACAATTCACTTGAGGGTACATGATGTGCAATATTGTGCCTTTGTAGATTTCTTTTATACATTGTTTTGTAGTTGCAAGTGTTACATTCATATTTTGGCAGATTTTCTCGTGCTGTATGCCTTGCAAGGAGATGTGTGTCGAGATTACTTCTTTTATTAGATTTATATTCGCACTGATTGCAGTAAAATAGCTTTTGTGGTTTTGACATGTGATTTATTTCAATATGGCGTTTTAATTCCGGTTTTGTTTTGCTTCTGTGTGTACAGTGTTGACATTGATGCCAATCTTCGGGTGCTGTATGGTGTCGAAAAATATGTTGTTTTAAATATCCTTTATATGTAGTTTTAAACTCGCACTTGTTACATCCATATTTTTGTAAATTTTCTTGATGCATAACTTTTATATGGCATGTTAAATATCCTTTTATTTTGGTTTTGTAACTACAGTGCTCACATTGGTACCACTGTATGTCCTCTGGAGCAGTATGATGTATAATAATATGTGTTTTTAGATGACCCTTTTGTAAAGTTTTGTAGTCGCATGTGTTACACTCATATTTGGGCACATTTTCTCGTGCTGTATGCTTTGCTAGTATATGTTTGTCGATATTGCATTTCCTCTTAGATCTGAATTCACAATGATTGCAGTAAAATACGAAAATTTCGTCGTTTGATTTATGAATTTTTACATGTAGTACTAAATCTGATTTTATTTTTGCTTTGTAGTCACATTTATCACATTTGTACCATTTGATTTTTTCTGGTACTGTATGTTTTCTTGTTATATGATTTCGAAGTACAACAGAATTTTTTAAATTAAGTAGACAATAAGGGCACTGATATTTAGCAATAAACTGTTTCGTATTTTTGGCATTTTGTTGACAAGTTAAATTATGTTTAAATAAAAATAACAACGAAAACGTTGTAAAATTGCACTTTTTGCATTTGTAGCATTTTGCACAACCAGATGTTAATAGATTTTTCTTGTTTTTTGAGTGTAATTTTTGAAAATGATCACAAAAAAAAATTGTTTTAAATTCACAAAATTTGCAATATGCCTCTAAAGTATTTCTTTCACAACAAAAAAGAATATCTTTATCCATTTTAGTCAGCATTTTTATAAAAATATTTTTAAAAAAATTGTTATTATTGATCCTCCAACTTAACCTAAAAATGTATCGAAATTTAAAATTTCAATTATAACCGATAAAATACAAAATCATACCTTCCTTAATTCTAAATAAATTATATTATTAGTATTTTATAGAATTTGTTAAATATACTACTATTTATCCAGAACACAAAATTTGTAGGCGACGCGACGCCGACGTCTGAGGATGATGAGACCATAGAAATGACACTCAGAAAATTCGGTCATATGAGACTTCAAAACTGTTTAAATAATACAAAAATGGCGGTTAAATGTAAATTAAGCTCAGATATTATATAGGTAATCCTCTAGTCACTGTTATTTGCGTTATTTCTTTTCATTGGAGGCCTTCCATTATAATTTTATTTGTGAACATTCTGATGGTCAGAATCAAAATTAAACAGTCATTATTGAAATCAGGTTTTATCTACCAAATATTCTCCCTACTTCGTTTTCTAAAAGTTTTGTTTAATCTTTCGAATAGTTAAGCTATAAAATCGTTTCTACCACTATAGATGGGTAGGGTATAAATAGTAAACGTTGGTATTTTACCTCCAATTCCAAATTCTCGTATCAAAGCGTTCTCTACTAAATATTCTGGCTACCAGTTTCAAATAAGTTCGTTGGACCAATACTTGCAACTGCAGAATTTCCAGAAATAGTTCTAGATTTCTGTTCTTTATCACTCCGCTATTAATAATTATATTAGTTTATTAAGAATGTCAACTTGATTGTTTTTTTTCTTTTGTTTTTATGTACTTATTTATGTTTTTTTCTTTTCTTAGTTTGCTTGTAAATAGAAAAACCTTTGAGTCAGAGCCAATTTAATTAAGCTCAGGCATTATCTAAGCGTGGATATTTAAAAAAGTTGAATCTCTTGTTGGGTTTTCTGATTTTATTGTAGCGTAGCCGTTCCAATAAACACAGAAAAAATTTCATAAAAAACATAGAAAAGCATGAAAAAGAAACTAGCGGTTTTCTGGAAGAGAAGAATCTAGAAACAAAATTGTTCAAAAATATTTAGCAAAACACAATATGGGGGAGCTATAATATCATCATAACATATTTTTTTTAAATAGCACGACATAATTTTTCTTTTATAATTAGATGTCCTACTAATAAGCCTTTATAACAATGCTAATTATTTTGTCTGTGGATGACCCAAAGCAAGAGAGTAGTATATTAAAAAACGCGTTTCGAAAAATCAATTTTGTAGCAAAAATGCAAGATTATAAAACGAGAGCGAAGCGCGAGTTTTTATAAATAAATACCCACAATGACTTTAGAAGCGAGTTCTTTATTCTATTTTGCGCGTTTCATGTGCTTTTCAAGTAATAAAAAAATTAATTTGTATAAATGATATTTATTCTAATCCAGGAAAAGTCAAAAAAACACAAAAAACAGAAGAACGATTTATTCAAATACTCTTTAAACTAAATTCCATTATGTCAAACATTACAACAATAGTACATTGAAAAAGACGTTATATAAAATCAGTTTTGTAGCACAAATTGAAGATTAAAAAACGAGCAGCGAAGAACTTTTTACTGTTTTTTATGCAACAAAAATAAAAAAATTGTTCAGTCCGGTTTTAATCTTAAGTTTTCGATCATTCTGATTATAGCCAAGTTCTTCATAATGCCAGTGCCAGTAGTTCAATAAACTCTAGAAGGTATATATTTTCAAAAAAATTCTATATGAAGACTTCGACTTCTGATAAAAGAAGCCTTCAAAATTAAATATATATCTTCCTCAGCGGTTTAAAATAACTCTTCATTAAAAAATAAATAATTAAATAAACATCCAAAATGCGTTTTTTCATAAATTTTTGTAGAGAATTCAAAATAGATTCCTTAAAGATTAATCTCCGTGATGAATTTTGATATATCGGACTAAATTTCGTCTTGGTTTTTTATGTACCTACACTGCTCGCATTTTTTAAATCTGCTACTTTATTATCGATGTTTTGGAAGACTCAGAATCATCTATAAAAACCGATATTAGGTATTACAAAAACTAAAATCAAATTCTTACTTTTTGGCGTGCCAGACTTGCACTATTATTTATTTCCGCCAGTCTTTGCCTTTCATTTAAACGGAACTCCCGTTTTTTGGCGCTTGGTTCCACGTCTAATTTTCTGAGCACGTTACTGTGTTCTACGTATTCTTGCGGATTATAAGTAGGAGCATTGTCCTATAAAAAAACAATCTCTAAACAATTTTCTGGTATCAACATAGACACACAAAAATTTCCTAAAACTAAAAGTTAACTTACTTCATTCCAATTCTCATCCGTAACAATATCAATTTTGGGAATTGGAAATCGTCCTTGTGTTTTTTCTTGCTGCGCAAGAACTGACGCTTCCAATTGTCGTCGATCTGGGCAGTTTCTGTGATGAGCCTAAAAATAGTTACTTACATTCGTGTGTGGTAACTTAAATTTTACAGCCCGAAATTAATTTAAAGCATGACGCGTCAGAGAATCTATGATTAATCCAATTCTCCAATTAACTAATTTATAGAAGAAACGAATAACAACTTCGTACAGTTGCTGAAACGTTAAAGCAACAAAAATCTCAAGTGTCTAACTGTGACATTAGAACTGAACAAGACTGTACATGCACTTGCATTATACAAATTTATATTTCACGCCTTGTTTAAAATATAGTGACATAACTAAATGTTGGTAGAACTACAAAATGGCGCAAAAATTCCTGTCACTAAGCATGCTCAATACAAATTTCGGTCATCTAATGGGCTGAATTCAAGTTGAGATAATCCAGGTAGTATCTTCGTTTCCATGGAAAATTAATGAAATTTGTTGTTGTGATTGGTTGTTGCCATGGAAAAGTATTAAAATTTGCGATACTACCGGTATTATCTCAACTTGAAATCAGCCCATAAAACGCTACTGCGCATGAGTAGTACAATTCTGGTCAGTTCTGAACTGTTGTTGGAACAATCTTTATAATAGTGTTCTTTAGACATTGAACACATCACGAAACACAAATATTTTTATAATTACCTGCAATTCCGTCGCTAGGACTATATGTGTGGCATTAAAGTCACACGGTACCATGGGTTTTCCCGTATAACTCTTTTTACACTTAACTAAATGAAACTGCATTTTACAGCGCCGGATTAGATGAGAGTCGTTGTACGGGCATTGAATTTTTGCTTCAGGACTAAAATTAGTAAAATTTGTTTTTTTTTTAAATAAATGCTTGAATTCAATACTCACTCGACAAGGTCTTCCATTTTTTTAAAAACTGAAAACGTTTGAGGAGTTAGAGTTAGAGAAAGTTCAGCTATAAACTCTGACCAACAAACTTTTTTTTGTTTATATGTTTGTATAGTTGTGTAACTTAGCAACAGGACAAAAAAAATGCAAACAACAGCGCCTCTAGTGAAAAATTCTCAGAATTAAAATTTTTACCGGGAAATTTAAATTTATTATTAATGTTTTATACTTTTTTGATTATTTTAAATAAAATAGCTTTATGTTTTTAACAATTTAACAATTTATAATTTAAGGACCATTTAATAAAACATAAATTATATTTGATTTGCAATAATTGTTAATTACAAAACCAAAATTAATTGTAATTAAAACATTTAATTCATTTAGATAATTATAAAAAAATTAGACAAAACCGAATATTATCTTTGATTTTTGCCAAACCTACAAATTGTTTAGTTAATTCAATTAATTCATGTTGAAAAGCTAATAAGAGTTTTTTTAAAAAAGTTTAAAAAAACAATTTATTTAAATAATAAATATATACCTACTTATATTATAGTAATACAAAATACGAGTATGTTATAGTACTAAGTATAAATAAATAAAATGTAAATAAAACACATTAAAAACGCACGAATTTTAATTTAAATAAATTGTTAAAAAAAAATGTTTTCAAAGCTGTTTTCCACCTTACGAACGCCAGTAAAATGTTAAGTAGGCGTTCTATATATGATTTTCATTCGCTCAAAGTTTAGTTAGGTATTATAATTTCAACCATGTTGGTACTAGTGCAATAAAGGCGATTTTTTAAGGTATATCTATTTTTAAAAAAAGTGTTTCAAACGTTTGCGTTTAAATGTTGACACACTTCTAGACACCATTGGTATTTAAAAAGTAGCGAAAAATTGGTAAAAATGTTAGAAATTAATTAAAATGTAGCTCTGAGAACGATTCAACGCGTAAAGTTCGGTCCGCCATGCTATAAACGCCAGCGAGGAAGGCGTGACAATACGCAGTGAATAGATAATACGATGGTCGGCATCCCCACTTAAAATAAGCGCAAGTAAAATCATTATAAAAAGCCTTCTTGCAGTTTCCATTTCTATAAATCATTATCTACTTATAACTACCATTTTTTTTAAATTTTGTTTATGGCGTCTGGCTTTAATAAAAAAAAGGTAGAAATAAAATATCTCCTGCTGACAGCGATTTTTATATTAAATGCCTTATGCCTTTTATTGTGTCAATCTATTTTTATAAAATGTGGTCTAAAATTTATAGTAGGTATATTAAAATACCCCTCAGTTTCCATTTTTATAAAATGTCGTCTATAACTCTTAGTTTTTTAAAATTTATTTCTATAACTTCTGGTTCTGATAAAAAAGCTATAAATAACATTTTTTTTTGCTGATTCTTATTTTTATAAAATGTTTCTTATGACCACCAATTGTTATAAAACGTGGTTTACAATTTCTAGTATATTAAAATGACTTTTGTAGTTTCCATTTTCATAAATTGTTGCCTAAGACTTTCAGTTTTTATAAAATTTTATTAAGTAAAACTTCTGGTTTTAATACAAAAAGCTATAAGTAAAATATCTCTTGTTAATTCCGAATTTTATAAAATGATTTTTGTGACATCCAATTTTTTATAAAATGTAAAATAGAAATTGCAAATTTAAGCCATACCAAGGTAGAGAAAATATTTTTTATTTCTCGTTGTGTTTATTTGTTGTTTATTTATGTACTGTTTTGTTTATTTATTTTCTTGCATAATGTGCATTTTGTTTAGTTGTGCTTTTTGACTATTGATTTACCTTTATTTTGTTTATTTTATTTTTCTCACATGATTCACTACAAGAAAGAAACAAATGTTTCCTTTCACATTGTAGTTTTATTGTACTCTTCCAACTCAACGCTCATGCAGTCACATATATCAAAGAACTTTGCCACCATTTTGTCAAACACAACGTAGAGATCCTTTTCTACTAGACGACGATCACGAATTGTGGTCACTTTTATTTCAATTTGAATTTAGTGTGTTAATTGGGGTTTAGGGAGGTAATTATATGCCCTAGTTTGGGTGATAACGAAATGAAAATGTTATTTGGATTTATAACTAAAATAATTTTACAACCACATAGGACAAAACACTTCAATTTTTATTTTAGAAAATCGTCATATATAATTGGTTCGTAAATAAAAGTTTTAAGGTGGTTTTCAAAAAATTTTGATATTGACAGTTAATTATAAAAAAAAACTTTACATGAAATAATTTTAACCCAAAACGCAAAATCACAAATGATCAAAATTTATAAAAAAAAAATTCACTTTCAAAATGGGTAGAAAAAAAAAGTTTTTTTTTTGGCAAATCTCGTATTCTACTTTTCTTTTCTCTGTTCAGTATCTTCTAACCGACTTTTGCTTAGTCTCTTATGAACGACTTTTTAAAGATTTTAAGTATGTTCTCCAGACGCCATTAGTAAATTAGTTTTTAGAATCAAGTGAACAATTTCTGGATAATTAAGTTATTTATTAAGCTCTATAATTAAGCAATAAAATTCATCTAGAATTCTAGAAGGTATCATCTTTCTACTCATCATCTTTTAGGTGAATTTTTAATTTTGACCAATTTGTAGGTTAAAATATTCTATTGAAATCTATAAAATTGTTGATTAAAATGGAAGGAGATGTACTTTTCAATTGTGAGAAAAGTAGTTTAGAAATGTATTATTGCAAATACTGCAACTTCAAAACAAATATTGGAATTTCTTTTTCGAATCATTTTCAATTATTTCACTCTAAAAACAAGAAAGATCTATTTACATCTGCATGTGAAGGATGTTCCTCATGCAGAAACTGCAATTTTTCAACATTTTCATTATTTCTTTTATTTAAACATAATATGATTTGTCAAGAAAATTTTAAGAAGAAGAAGTCTAGTACTTATTGTTCACATAAAGCAATAGATGGTGTTGAATCGAAGGACCAAAACGAAATTTTGTTATTTTCCTGTGATAACTGTGAATTCAAGACAAAGAAGAAGCAGAATTTGAAAATACACATTTTGGCAAAGCACACTGCACGTGAAAATGTGCAAAAATATGAATGTAACAATTGCGAATATACAACTATACATAAAGGAGGTTTAAAAATACACAATATTCTACACCATACATCTCCTGAGGATATCCAATGGTACCAATGTAACCACTGTACCTACAAAAGCAAAATAAGAAACTATTTAAGCCAGCATGTGAAACTACAACACACGAAAGAAGAAGTTTTGCTGTATTATTGTGATCACTGTGAATTTAAATCTAGAACAAAGAAATATATGAAGAATCACATTCTTGCAAAGCACACACCACGCGAAAATCTGCAAAAATATGAATGTAACACATGTAACTTTACAACAATACGTAAAGAAACTTTAAAGTTACACATAATTCGATTTCATACAGCCCCAGAAGACATAAAATGGCATCAATGTGAGCAATGTACTTACAAAAGCAAAACAAAAAAAAGTTTAGCTGAACATGTAAAAGTACATCACAAATCAGAACACGAAGTTTTGTTATTTTACTGTGATTACTGTGAATACAAATCAAGGAACAATAGTCATGTTAAATCACATATTCTGGCATTACATACACCACGTGAAAATTTGCCAATATATGAATGTAACACATGCAATTTTAAAACTCCACGTAAAAAATATTTAGAAGAACATTTTATACGACGTCATGCCGTTCTAGAAGAAATTCCATGGCACCAATGTGAGCACTGCACGTACAAAACCAAAATAGAATCAGAATTAACACGTCACCGAAAAATTCAACACATTCCAAAAGAAGAAATTAAATTATTTACTTGCGATCGGTGTGAATACAAAACAAAGAAAAGGTTTGATTTAAAAAGACACATTCTGGTAAGGCATACAGCACGAGAAGATGTTCCAAAATATGAGTGTGATAGTTGCAACTTCAAAACTGTACATAAAGGAAGTTTAAAACAACACATTATTCGAAAACATACAGCTCTAGTGAAGACTGTAGCTTCAATAACAAAATAATACGTGATTTAACATTCTACAATAAGTTGAGTTTCTGCAAGAGAAAGAAACAAAAAGAAAATAAATGTCTAACAAACATGATATATTTAGAAAGCATAAAAAGATTATATAATACATTATAAGATGAATGCATAAAATAGAATATAACTTTATTTAACATCGTCCCGAAGGCACACAACTTTTTTTAGAATTTTCAGAATTTATTTATAAGGATTTAAATAAAATATACTACCTAAAGTAGTTAATTTAGAGTTATTTAAGTATCAAGTGTCTTAATGGCCTTGGGTAACGGAGTTGCAAACCCGAGTATCTTTATATGTTTTTACAAATTTTAATTTATTAAACGCTGAAGAAGACGACAAGATAAATTTATCGAAACATTAGAAGTAACAAATTTGTATTTTTTCATCTTTCATAGTCCAAGAACGCCCCCTACAGATGTATTTAATTTTTGGCCGTGTATAAAATTTAACCAAATATATTTTTATTTTATTTTATTGTTTGTGTTATTAAAGTGCAACAATCGCCCTTCTCTTTCTTTCCTTTACAAAAAAACTGTGTAAAGTTAGTAGAAACATGTTGTATATACAGGATGTCGCTACCAATCGATGGGTTTTAGAATCTATGAATTTCAGCCATAAAACATAAATTCGTAAGCTTACTTTAAAACAAAATTTTGCACAGTTAAAGTGACATTTTTAATGAGCAAACTCCAGTTTTCTTATTCAGCTCTTCAGCTTATTGTCTTATGGGCTGATTTCAAGTTAAGATACTACTGGTATTATCGCAAATTTTAATACTTTTCCTTAGCAACAACCAATCACAACAACAAATTTTATTAATTTTCCATGGAGACAAAGATAGTACCGGTATTATCTTTACTTGAAATCAGCCCATTAGTTTGTTTCTTTTTTTTTGTAAACGAAACTTTAATGGGCTGAAGAAACCCTAGAAAACTACATTTTATTTACATCACGGAAATAATTAATCGTTAAGAAATATATAAAAGCACTAGTTTTGGGTACTTTAACAGTTATTTCAGCAAACGTGCTATCTTGTTATCTCATTTTATTTTCTTAGGTAAAAAATATATTAGAATGAATTGTACAAAAAAGATGATTTCTTAAATATACCATTATTGTAATGTAATAAACAGGCGAATCTGCACCGACAGTCAGGTTTCGTTGCAGGCCTTGCAATCGTGCTCATCAAGGCTTGTCTGGGAATGTCACAACAGATTACAGGAACTGGCGGAGTGCAACAAGAAGGTTGTACTTTGCTGGGTACCAGGACACTGTGGTCTAACGGGTAACGAGAGGGCTAACGTTTTCTCGCTCGAGAGGGTTCACAAATGGACTTTATCGGGACAGAACCGGCTCTTGCGTTACCAAAAGACGACAGAAAGACACACTTCATAAATGGATAGAATCTCGCCATCTCTCTGAATGACAGTTTCAAGATGGCATGCGGCAATCCAGGCTTTTTATTAAAGGACCGGACAAAACACGCAGTGAAAACCTGATGCGTCTCAATCGTAGAGACCTTCAGTTAGTGGTAGGCATGTACACAGGACATTGCCTACTAAAAAGACACCTGATGCACGTCATCGGACTCAGCGAGGACGAGATTTGCAGAGGTTGTGCTGAAGATGAGGAAACTCTTCTTCATATTCTCTGTTACTGCCCTGCATTTGCAGGCATCAGAGATTTATACCTGGGCTCTCGATATTTGAAGCCCACTGCTATCGGAAGACTCCTGCAGACAAGGTACTGAGCTTCATCAGAGGCACAGGGCTACTACACTAGTACTATTCCGAGAGGTAGCACACAATGGGCGTAGGCCTCGGTGTGCGGCTCGTGCTTCGGGCCCCTCTTGTCAAAAAAAATGTAATAAAAGGGATTTAACATAAATAGTCATTTTACTTCAGTAGTTTGTGTTTATCTAAATACAAAATAGTCAAATATAATAACAGGTTTTTGACTGTTATAGTGGCGACTGCTTGAATTCTAATGTGATAGTTAAACTGGGAATGTCCTTGAATTTTTTAAATAAAGCTGGTGGCAAGTCTGATTTTTCTACATCGGTTTCGAGGACTTTGTCCAGAGAAATACAGGATGGAAGAATACTGATAGATCAAATAGTGTACAGATAATTAATTATTATTATTAGTACCTACTTAGCAGTCAACCGACTATTATTAATTATTATTTATTTGTATATAAATACTTATTGCTAGAGTAGATAATGAATAATGTTTAATATACGACATACGTTTTATTCTCATAACTAGCTTGGCATTTTTCTGTTGATAAACGGTCTGTTTCAATCATTTATAATTTATATAATAATTAGTTAAAATCGTTAACGCATCTGACCGACTTTTGTGCGTTGTGTTTTTTATTATGTCCTTCAGTCTTCAGTCACCATTTTTACTAAAGCAAAAACAATTTCCAAATTTTGTGTTTTAAGTACTAACTTAAATTATTAATCGAATTATTGTAAAATATTAAATTTATTTAAAATTATAGAAGGTATGATCTTATTATTCCCTTATCAATTACCCGAATTTTAATTTTCAGGTTAAGTAATCGAAGATTTTTTTTATAAATCTATAAAAAAAATTGTTGACTAAAATGGATGAAAATTCACTTTTTAGTTGTGACAAAAACAGTTTAGAGAAATATTGTTGTAAACACTGCGAATTTAAAACAATTAGTGGAATTGTTTTTTGTATTCATTATCAGGAATTTCACACAGAAAACAAGAAAAATTTGTTTAAATCTGGTGGTGCAGCATGTTATACATGCAAAAACTGCAATTTTTCAACATTTTCCTTAATAGTTTTTTTGAAACATAATTTAGTTTGTCAACAAAATGCTAAGAAAAGGAAAAAAATCATTGCTAAATATGAGTGTCCCTATTGTCTACTTATACTAAGAAATAAATCTGCACTAAAGCAGCATATAATAAGAAAACATACAGCACCAGAAGAAATAAAATGGTACAAATGTAATCAATGTGACTACAAAGGCAAAACAAAAGGAGATTTAGTAACACATATAAAACACTCTCATAAATCACAAACGAAGTTTTGTTATTTTATTGTAATCACTGTGAATTCAGATCAAGATCAAAATCTCACGTCAAAACCCACATTCTTTTAAAGCACACAGCTGCTGAAAATGTGCCAAAATATAAATGTAACAAGTGCGCTTATAAAACTAAGCATAAACCAAATTTATATAGACACATTATTGTAAAACATACAGCGCCAGAGAAGATTAAATGGCATAAATGTGAGCATTGCACTTACAGAAGCAAAATAAAAAAATATTTAACCCAACATGTAAATTACAACATGTATCTCTAGAAACTAATTTATTTCGCTGTGATCATTGCGAATTCACATCTAAATGGAAAAGGAATGTCGATAGACATATTCTTGCAATTCATAAACTAGGAGAAAATATGCCAAAATATGAATGTAACACGTGCTACTTCAAAGCATCACAGAAAGGAAATTTACAAGAACACATTATTGCTAAACATACAGCTCCAGAGGAAATACAATGGTATCAGTGTCCGCACTGTACTTACAAAGGCAAAACAAGACACTACTTAACCAGACATCTACATTCACGACACGTGTTACAAAATGTGTTGTTTTAATCAAACCTTAAGAGTTCTGTTATAAGACATATTCGTGTAAAGCACACACCTTGAGATAATATGGCAAACATACCAAAAGAAAGTGTGCACAAATATTTATAGCTGACCGTTCTCTATTTTTTAAAAGTGAGATCGAAAATATGCTGAATTAAAGCAAGCTCTCGTCTGTCATACTTTTAATAGTTGTACTAGATCAGGCAAGGGTCGCAAAGTCAACTATAGAATTTGTTTTTTAATAGTACAACTAGAGTTTTTGTTCTGTTAAAATGAATAAAACGTATTAAAACCAACTAAATTGTATTAATATATTTTTTCACGTTATGGCGCGATATTTTTCTGGTATTTTCTCTAACTATTTACTCGAAACTCCCTTTTTCTTATTGTTCGTAACAGTATGTTTCTGATGTCCCCTACATTTTTGTTGCTTTCTCAAATCGAGCTTAACAATCAGATCGATTCTGATCGTACAGAATAGCTATAATTATTGCTATAATAGACAGATTTTTGTTAAAATGTATTGCAATAACTCTACGAATTTTTTTATTATAGTCATAATTACAAAACCTATACGACCCAGCCAAAAAATTAGAATGAGAAATGTACTTAAGATTTCCTCTCGCAAAAAAATGTGCTGAAGTAGATGTGCTAGGAACTATCAAGGAAAGGATTGCATATACAAAAACCGAAATTCGATTACATAAGTTTAATATAATAATAAAGTTAAAAAAGCAACAATAAAATGTGAAATCACAGATTTTGTAATAATTACTCGATAAGTTCTTCCAAAATAATATTTTCGTAGTTTATCGAGCACTTATAGACGTCTACCACCTCTCTCAATAATTTTAAACTAAATTTAAGCGTTGCTAGAGACAACAATTAGTTTAATACAATTAATACAAATTAATTAATTAAAACAAATTAATTCTGATTAAAATAATTCTTATTAAACAATAAGTCACAACTTTATTACTTTTCGGGCTTTATGACGTTGCATAACGTGACTTTTTAAGGCTTTTTTATGTATAATTTTATAGTTTGCATGTGTCACATTCATATTGTGGCTTATCTTGTTTTGGCATGTGTATTTTCATCAAATGATCTGTTAAATCAGATTTGATTTTGCTCTTGTTAGTACATACTTCCCATTGATACTGTCACGAAGCGAAAGTTCGCTAGTCTGCTAGGTTGAAGACCTGCCGATGCGGATGGGCTATTGCTGATATCGACTAAATCACCGTCGGTTGAGGCAATAGCTGGCTCAGCATTTAGGGGGTTGGCAAACTAGCGGGCTGTGTTAATCGTGGAGTCGATTGGTAGCGTTCGACGAAGAGTGTTGAGTTAGGTAGAGTGTGAGATATGCCCAGCCCTTTGGAATGTGTCAGAATGTCACTGTAAGTAGCTCTTAAGTATTGTATCCGCTATCTAATATGTATATCTCCATCATCATTAAATTAACTTTTGTATTAAAACCCTGTTTTTAATCTCAACCCCACCTCACGAAGCAAAGCCCATGACAATACAATTTTATTTCTTCTGGTGCCTTATGTTTTAAAATAGCGTGTTGTTTTAAATCTCTTTTATGTATAGTTTAATGTCTCACATTTTCTTCTTGATGTATGTATTTTCGTATGCCGTATTAAATCAGCTTTAATTTTAGTTTTGTAGCTACAGCGCTCACATTTATACCAATGCTCTTCTCCTGGGGCTGTATGACGTCGAATAATGTGCATTTTTAAATCTTTTTTACGTAGACTTTTGTAGTTACATATATTACATTCATATTTTTGCAAACTTTCGCGTGGTGTGTGCTTTGCAAGAATGTGATTTTTCATATTCTTTGTTTTAGATTTAAATTCACAGTAATTACAGTAAAATAACAAAACTTCCTTTTCTGACTTGTGATGTACTTTTACATGTTTAGCTAAAGTTTTTTTTGTTTTGCTTTCGTAAGTACATTGCTCACATTGATGCCATTGTAAGTCCTCTGGAGCGGTATGAAATCGAATAATGTGTAATTTTAAACTTTGTTTACGTATAGTTGTAAAGTTACATGTGTTACATTCATATTTTTGTACATTTTCAAGTGATGTGTGCTTTGCAAGAATGTGATCCTTTATATATTTCTTTGTTCTAGATTTAAATTCACAGTGATCACAATAATATAGTAAAACCTCTTCTTTCATGTGTTTCAGTTTTACATGCTGGTTTAAATAGTTTCTTATTTTGCTTTTGTAGGTACAGCGGTCACACTGGTACCATTGGATATCCTCCGGGGATGTATGATGTAGAATATTGTGTTTTTTTAAACCTCCTTTATGTATAGTTGTATACTCGCACTTGTTACATTCATATTTTTGCACATTTTCACGTGCAGTGTGCTTGGCCAGAATGTGTATTTGCAAATTCTGCTTTCTCTTTGTTTTGTATTCACAGTTATCACAGGAAAATAACAAAATTTCGTTTTGGTCCTTTGATCCAACTCTATCTATTACCTTATCTAAACAATAAGTACTAAACTCTTCCTTTTTCTCATTTTTTTGACAAATCAAATTATGTTTGAGTAAATATAATAATGAAAATGTTGAAAAATTGCAGTTTTTGCACGAGGAAGATCCTACACATACAGATCTAAATAGATCTTTCTGGTTTTTTGAGTGAAATAATTGAAAATGATTCCAAAAAGAAATTCCAATATTTGTTTTAAAATTGCAGTATTTGCAATAATATATTTCCAAACTACTCTTCCCACAATTAAGTGCATCTTCTTCCATTTTAATCAACAATTTTATAGATTTTAATAGAATATGTAGCTTAACCTACAAATTAGTAGAATTTAAAAATTCAGCTGATCAATGATCAAATAGAAAGATAATACCCTCTCTAGAATTATTCTAGATTAATTTTATAACTTAATTATCCAGAAATTGTTCATTTGATTCTAAAAAACAGATTTGCTAATGACGTCTAGAGAACATACAAAAATTAAATAATTAAAAAGTTGTTCATAAGAGACAACACAAAAGTCGGTCTGAAGATAAAAAACAGAGAAAATAGAGGTGCAGCAAATCAGGGGATCCTGTGTAAAATAATAATGAATTTAACAGATTTTTGAAAAATAGTGGAATAATGGTCGATATTTCAAAAAATATTTGTAAAAAAATGGCGACAGATTTAGAATTCAATAAGAAGGTTTCCTTTGATTGTAGTAATTTTTTAACAAAAACTACAAACTAAGTCTTTTTTTGTAAATATTTAAAAAAGAGATCACTGATGTTATGATGACGTAACGTAAATCATATTTTATCGTTTTTTCTCTTTTGTTATTATTTTTTTTTTGTTTTATTTCAGAGTCTTGACATCAACTCGAGAAGAGAACAGCTACTCTAAAAGCTAAGAACTTTTAATTAATTTTAAACAAAATATATCGGTTTGGTTTAAATTATTTTACGTACGTAATTACAAACAAATTTTACTTTTTGAAATTATAAAAATGACACAGAGATAAAATTATTGTTTTATTTATAGTCACTTTCTACGCACTTTAAAAATATATATAAACGTTTTAAAGTAAATTCCTTTCGTTTTATTGAGATTGGGAAATTCAAGAACATCGTTGGAAATCCGGAAAAATAAAGTTCTAAAAAAATAGAGAGCCACAAAAGGCAGAAAAAAATGCACCAATTTCAAGATTAAAGGTAGGTCAGTTGTAGCAAAAGAATATATCTTTATTTAGCAAGAGTTGATTAACGTAATATTATTTTGTTATAAAAATTGTTTATTTCTATTTTTATCAATTTATATTTTTAGTTTCAAGTGCTGTTTCGAAATTATTTTGTCAATCTATTCTAGCGTGTATTCACTACACTGGCTATAACGGTCAGATTATTTACATTTCGCGAGTATAAATATCATTTTTTAAGCTTTTAAAATAAATTAAAAAAGATGTCAACAATTATCTAATTCATAATTATTTTCAAAAACTGTACAAGATGTCAAGATGTCCAATTATCGGTTTAGTAGTGGTTCAAAATAGACCCAGAAATATACAATTATTGTTTGGTATATCAATAGATTGGTTTGTGTTTTAGTTATCCTTCACATCTACCTATTAAAAAATAAATATTTTAAAGTAAATTCCTTTTGTTTTATTGGAGATGGTAAATCCAAAGACACCACTAGAACAGAAGCATAAGAGACTCGTCACATATGACAGAAAATGCACCAAAGTCACGATTAAAAGTAGGTTCGAAAGAAGCAGAAGGAGAGGATTCGTCTCCCATCAGTTGTGGCAAAACAAGATGTCACAATAGTGAGTCCTTAGGACATATAAATTATTACGTATTTGTAATTTATTGCATGTGTTTTATCAAAAACTGTTAAATCTCTGCTTTGATTTATAAATCTTTGACTTCAATTTTTAAGTTGCATTTAACGTTGTTCTTCTTTTCTTTTCTGGAATTTACTTTTAGGTATAGTTTTATATTTTAAGAGTTTTTCAGATTTTAATTGTTTTTTGGTTGTTTTTTGCTTCCAAGCGGGTTTAAATTAATGATTTAATTATTTATAAATGTGTACTAGCCAAAAAGAAGGGATTGCGAAAACCGAAATTAGATTACATTATTTTAATAATAAAGTTAACAAATAAATATGATTTTTATTTAATAATTGATTAAAATTATACAGTTTTCTCTAGGGCATTATGTTTTCGAATAATGTGTTGTTTTAAACTTTCTTTATGTACAGCTTTGAAGTTGCAACTATCACATTTATATTTTGGAACATCTCGTGCTGTGTGCCTTGCCAGAATGTGTCTTTTTAGATCAAACCTTTTCTTTGTTTTGTATTCACACCGATCACAGTTGAATAATTTAATTTCTTCTTTTGGAATGTGTTGAATTTTTCGGTGACGTTTTAATTCTGATTCTATTTTGGATTTGTAAGTGCAGTGCTCACATTGATGCCATGGAATTTCTTCTAGAACGGCATGACGTCGTATAAAATGTTCTTCTAAATATTTTTTACGTTGAGTTTTAAAATTGCATGTGTTACATTTATATAATGGCAAATTTTCACGTGGTGTATGTAATGCCAGAATATGTGATTTGACATGATTATTGTTTCTTGATTTGTATTCACAGTGATCACAGTAAAATAACAAAACTTCGTGTTCTGATTTGTGATGTACTTTTACATGTTTAGCTAAACATTTTTTTGTTTTGCTTTTGTAAGTACATTGCTCACATTGATGCCATTGTATGTCCTCTGGAGCGGTATGAAATCGAATAATGTGTAATTTTAAAGTTTGTTTATGTATAGTTGTAAAATTACATGTGTTACATTCATATTTTCGCAAATTTTCGCGTGGTGTGTGCTTTGAAAGAATGTGATTCTTCATATATTTCTTTGTTCTAGATTCAAATTCACAGTGGTCACAATAATACAGTAACACTTCTTTCATGTGTTTTAGTTTTAAATGCTGGCTTAAATAGCTTTTTATTTTGCTTTTGTAGGTACAGTGGTCACATTGGTACCATTGTATATCCTCTGGAGATGTATGATGTAGAATATTGTGTATTTTTAAACCTCCTTTATGTATAGTTGTATATTCGCACTTGTTACATTCATATTTTTGCACATATTCACGTGCAGTGTGCTTTCCCAGAATGTGTCTTTTCAAATTCTGCTTTTTCTTTGTTTTGAATTCACAGTTATCACAAGAAAATAACAAAATTTCGTTTTGGTCCTTCGATCCAACTCCATCTACTACCTTATCTGAACAATAAGTACTAAACTCTTTCTTTTTCTCATCATTTTTTTGACAAATCAAATTATGTTTGAGTAAATATAATAATGAAAATGTTGAAAAATTGCAGTTTTTGCACGAGGAAGATCCTATACATACAGATCTAAATAGATCTTTCTTGTTTTTTGAATGAAATAATTGAAAATGATTCCAAAAAGAAATACCAATATTTGTTTTAAAATTGCAGTATTTGCAATAATATATTTCTAAACTACTCTTCTCACAATTGAAAAGTGCATCTTCTTCCATTTTAATCAACAATTTTACAGATTTCAATAGAATAGGATAGCTTAACCTACAAATTGGTCAAATTTAAAAATTCAGCTAACAGATAATTGAATTGAAAAGAAAGATAATACCTTCTAGAATTCTAGATTAATTTTATAACTTAATTATAAAACTTAATACACAACTTAATTATTCAAAAATTGTTTCCTTGATACTCAAAATCTGAGGTTTACTAATGGCGTCTGAAGCAAGGATGTCATATGATCATTTAACGTCCTTGGTCTGAAGAGCATACAGGAAATTAAATCTTTAAAAAGTCGTTCATAAGAGACCGCAAAAAAGTTGGTCAGAATTTACAGAGCAGATAAAATAAAGGTGCAACAAATCAGGGATTATTCCTGTAATTTATAATTCGTATAATAATAATAATTAATTTACCAGGTTTTTGAGAAATAGTGAAATATTGGTCGATATTTCAAAAAATACTTATCACAAAATGGCGATCATTTCAGAATTGGTGAATTTATTTATCTTTTGATTGTACTTGGTAATTTAAAAAAAAAAACTACAAACCAATCATTTTTTTGTAAATATTTAAATACATTTTTGAAGCAATTTTAAATAATGAGTTACTATGAGTAATTTATTAAAGACAGAAGAGTTATCTGATGTTATGATGACATAACGTATATCACTTTTTGTCGTTTTTTTCAAATTTGTTATTTTTTTCTTTTTTATTTTGAAAGTCTTGCACCAACTCACGGAGAAAAAAGCTACTATGAAAGCTAAGTACTTTTAATTAATTTTAAACAAAATATATCGGTTTTGTTTAAATTATTTTACGTACGTAATTACAAATTTTACTTTTTAAAATTACAAAAATAACACACTACCGTCATTGTGTTTTATTTGTAGACCCACTTTTAAAAAATATACAAACGTTTTAAGGTAAATTCCTTCCTTCTGTTTTATTGAAATTGGGAGGTTCATGAACATCGTTGGATATCCGGAAAAGATAGGTTCGAAAAAACAGAAAACAATCGTCACATAAAGCAGAATAAAATAGACCAATTTTTAGATTAATAATATAGCCAGAAGATTGTACCTTAATTAAGAGTTGATTACTGTAATATTATTTTGTTATAAAAATTGTATTTCTGTTTCTTTCAATTGTGTAAAATTTTGATATGTTTTAGTTTAGTTACTGTTTATGTATTTTTATCAATTTATTTTTTCAGTTTCAATTCCTTTTTCGAAATTATTTTCACGAGCTATTCTAGCGAGTATTCACTATTATAGCGGCTGCAAAGATCAGATTTTTTACATTTCGCAAGTATAAATATCAAAGATTTTAAAATAAATTAATAAAAGATGTCAACAATTATCTAATTTATAATTATTGTTTAATATATTAATAAATTGGTTTGTGTTTTAGTTATTCTTCTCCTCCACCCATTGAAAAATAAATATTTTAAAGTACATTCCTTTTGTTTTATTGGAGATGGTAGGTTCAAAAACATCACTAGAACAGAAGCATAAGAGACTCGCTACATATGGCAGAAAATGCACCAAAAGTCAAGATTAAAGGTAGGTTCGAAAGAAGCAGAAGGAAAGGATTCGCCTCCCATCAGTTGTGGCAAAACAAGATGTCACAATAGTAAGGCCTTAGGACATTTGAATTATTACGTATTTGTAATTTGTTTTTTCGAAAGCTATTAGATCTCTGTTTTGAATTATAAATTTTTGAATTGCATTTAGCGTCGTTCTTCTTTCCTTTTCTGGAATTTCGGTTATTAATGTTTGTCTCCTGGGGCTGTATAGCGTCGAATAATGTACATTTCTAAAAAAATTTACGTATACATTTGTAGTTACATGTGTTACATTCATATTTGTACTTTTTATGTATAACATAAACAATAAAATAACAAATAAATTAATGATTTTTATTTTATATTTGATTAAAATTATACAGTCTTCTCTAAGGCTATATGTTTTCGGATAAAGTGTTGTTTTAAACTTCCTTTATGTACAGTTTTAAAGTTGCAACTATCACATTCATATTTTGGAACATCTTCTCGTGTTGTGTGCCTTACCAGAATATGTCTTTTTAGATTACACTTTTTCTTTGTTTTGTGTTCACAACGATCGCAGCTAAATAATTTTATATCTTCTTTTGAAATGTGTTGAATTTTTCGGTGTCGTGTTAATTCTGATTCTATTTTGGATTTGTAACTGCAGTCCTCACATTGATGCCATGGAATTTCTTCTAGAACAGCATGACGTCGAATAAAATGTTCTTCTAAATGTTTTTTACGTAGAGTTTTAAAATTGCATGTGTTACATTTATATAATGGCAAATTTTCACGTGGTGTATGTAATGACAGAATATGTGATTTGACATGATTATTGTTTCTTGATTTGTATTCACAGTGATCACAGTGAAATAACACAACTTCGTGTTCAGATCTGTGATATACTTTTACATGTTCAGCTAAAGTTTTTTTTGTTTTGCTTTTGTAAGTGCATTGCTCACATTGATGCCACTGTATGTTCTCTGAGGCGGTATGAAATCGAATAATGTGGAATTTTAAAGTTTGTTTATGTATTGTTGTAAAATTACATGTGTTACATTCATATTTTTGCAAATTTTCGCGTGGTGTATGCTTTACAAGAATGTGATTCTTCGTATTTCTTTTTGATCTAGATTTAAATTCACAGTGATCACAATAATATAGTAAAACTTCTATTTTCGTGTGTTTTAGTTTTATATGCTGGCTTAAATAACTTTTTATTTTGCTTCTGTAGGTACAGTGGTAACATTGGTACCACTGTATATCCTCTGGAGATATATGGTGTAGAATATTGTGTACTTTTAAACCTCCTTTATGTATAGTTGTATATTCGCACTTGTTACATTCATATTTTTGCACATATTCACGTGCAGTGTGCTTTCCCAGAATGTGTCTTTTCAAATTCTGCTTTTTCTTTGTTTTGAATTCACAGTTATCACAAGAAAATAACAAAATTTCGTTTTGGTCCTTCGATCCAACTCCATCTACTACCTTATCTGAACAATAAGTACTAAACTCTTTCTTTTTCTCATCATTTTTTTGACAAATCAAATTATGTTTGAGTAAATATAATAATGAAAATGTTGAAAAATTGCAGTTTTTGCACGAGGAAGATCCTATACATACAGATCTAAATAGATCTTTCTTGTTTTTTGAATGAAATAATTGAAAATGATTCCAAAAAGAAATACCAATATTTGTTTTAAAATTGCAGTATTTGCAATAATATATTTCTAAACTACTCTTCTCACAATTGAAAAGTGCATCTTCTTCCATTTTAATCAACAATTTTACAGATTTCAATAGAATAGGATAGCTTAACCTACAAATTGGTCAAATTTAAAAATTCAGCTAACAGATAATTGAATTGAAAAGAAAGATAATACCTTCTAGAATTCTAGATTAATTTTATAACTTAATTATAAAACTTAATACACAACTTAATTATTCAAAAATTGTTTCCTTGATACTCAAAATCTGAGGTTTACTAATGGCGTCTGAAGCAAGGATGTCATATGATCATTTAACGTCCTTGGTCTGAAGAGCATACAGGAAATTAAATCTTTAAAAAGTCGTTCATAAGAGACCGCAAAAAAGTTGGTCAGAATTTACAGAGCAGATAAAATAAAGGTGCAACAAATCAGGGATTATTCCTGTAATTTATAATTCGTATAATAATAATAATTAATTTACCAGGTTTTTGAGAAATAGTGAAATATTGGTCGATATTTCAAAAAATACTTATCACAAAATGGCGATCATTTCAGAATTGGTGAATTTATTTATCTTTTGATTGTACTTGGTAATTTAAAAAAAAAAACTACAAACCAATCATTTTTTTGTAAATATTTAAATACATTTTTGAAGCAATTTTAAATAATGAGTTACTATGAGTAATTTATTAAAGACAGAAGAGTTATCTGATGTTATGATGACATAACGTACATCACTTTTTGTCGTTTTTTTCAAATTTGTTATTTTTTTCTTTTTTATTTTGAAAGTCTTGCACCAACTCACGGAGAAAAAAGCTACTATTAAAGCTAAGTACTTTTAATTAATTTTAAACAAAATATATCGGTTTTGTTTAAATTATTTTACGTACGTAATTACAAATTTTACTTTTTAAAATTACAAAAATAACACACTACCGTCATTGTGTTTTATTTGTAGACCCACTTTTAAAAAATATACAAACGTTTTAAGGTAAATTCCTTCCTTCTGTTTTATTGAAATTGGGAGGTTCAAGAACATCGTTGGATATCCGGAAAAGATAGGTTCGAAAAAACAGAAAACAATCGTCACATAAAGCAGAATAAAATAGACCAATTTTTAGATTAATAATATAGCCAGAAGATTGTACCTTAATTAAGAGTTGATTACTGTAATATTATTTTGTTATAAAAATTGTATTTCTGTTTCTTTCAATTGTGTAAAATTTTGATATGTTTTAGTTTAGTTACTGTTTATGTATTTTTATCAATTTATTTTTTCAGTTTCAATTCCTTTTTCGAAATTATTTTCTCGAGCTATTCTAGCGAGTATTCACTATTATAGCAGCTGCAAAGGTCAGATTTTTTACATTTCGCAAGTATAAATATCAAAGATTTTAAAATAAATTAATAAAAGATGTCAACAATTATCTAATTTATAATTATTGTTTAATATATTAATAAATTGGTTTGTGTTTTAGTTATTCTTCTCCTCCACCCATTAAAAAATAAATATTTTAAAGTACATTTCTTTTGTTTTATTGGAGATGGTAGGTTCAAAAACATCACTAGAACAGAAGCATAAGAGACTCGCTACATATGGCAGAAAATGCACCAAAAGTCAAGATTAAAGGTAGGTTCGAAAGAAGCAGAAGGAAAGGATTCGCCTCCCATCAGTTGTGGCAAAACAAGATGTCACAATAGTAAGGCCTTAGGACATTTGAATTATTACGTATTTGTAATTTGTTTTTTCGAAAGCTATTAGATCTCTGTTTTGAATTATAAATTTTTGAATTGCATTTAGCGTCGTTCTTCTTTCCTTCTCTGGAATTTCGGTTATTAATGTTTGTCTCCTGGGGCTGTATAGCGTCGAATAATGTACATTTCTAAAAAAATTTACGTATACATTTGTAGTTACATGTGTTACATTCATATTTGTACTTTTTATGTATAACATAAACAATAAAATAAAAAATAAATAAATGATTTTTATTTTATATTTGATTAAAATTATACAGTCTTCTCTAAGGCTATATGTTTTCGGATAAAGTGTTGTTTTAAACTTCCTTTATGTACAGTTTTAAAGTTGCAACTATCACATTCATATTTTGGAACATCTTCTCGTGTTGTGTGCCTTACCAGAATATGTCTTTTTAGATTACACTTTTTCTTTGTTTTGTGTTCACAACGATCGCAGCTAAATAATTTTATATCTTCTTTTGAAATGTGTTGAATTTTTCGGTGTCGTGTTAATTCTGATTCTATTTTGGATTTGTAACTGCAGTCCTCACATTGATGCCATGGAATTTCTTCTAGAACAGCATGACGTCGAATAAAATGTTCTTCTAAATGTTTTTTACGTAGAGTTTTAAAATTGCATGTGTTACATTTATATAATGGCAAATTTTCACGTGGTGTATGTAATGACAGAATATGTGATTTGACATGATTATTGTTTCTTGATTTGTATTCACAGTGATCACAGTGAAATAACACAACTTCGTGTTCAGATCTGTGATATACTTTTACATGTTCAGCTAAAGTTTTTTTTGTTTTGCTTTTGTAAGTGCATTGCTCACATTGATGCCACTGTATGTTCTCTGAGGCGGTATGAAATCGAATAATGTGGAATTTTAAAGTTTGTTTATGTATTGTTGTAAAATTACATGTGTTACATTCATATTTTTGCAAATTTTCGCGTGGTGTATGCTTTACAAGAATGTGATTCTTCGTATTTCTTTTTGATCTAGATTTAAATTCACAGTGATCACAATAATATAGTAAAACTTCTATTTTCGTGTGTTTTAGTTTTATATGCTGGCTTAAATAACTTTTTATTTTGCTTCTGTAGGTACAGTGGTAACATTGGTACCACTGTATATCCTCTGGAGATATATGGTGTAGAATATTGTGTACTTTTAAACCTCCTTTATGTATAGTTGTATACTCGCATTTGTTACATTCATATTTTTGCACATTTTCACGTGCAGTGTGCTTTCCCAGAATGTGTATTTGCAAATTCTGCTTTCTCTTTGTTTTGTATGGGCTGGAGAAGTGTGTCGTAATTTTAGCGCGAACGTTTGAAGCACTGTCATTCTGAAAACATACCTTAAAAAAGTCGCCCTTATTGCACTAATACATAAGGTTGAAATTATAACAGCTAAACTTTGACCGAATAAAAATCACATATGGAAACACAAATAAGGCATAAAAACACTCAACTCCAATACTCTAGACATTCTAGTTTTAATCCAGACACAAGTTACAAACAATTCTCGCATATTTGAGAAATAAATCGAAAATAGAAATTACTGTACATGCTTCGTGCTGTCAAACTCACCCGAACAGTTGTAAACCAACTACCGAAGATGGCCGAGTACATACAAATAACAAGTGGCGCGGGCAAATCGGAGGGGATTTGCTCGCATTCGGCATGGTTCGCTGGAATTCGTTCATATTGGACCTGCGTTAAAGCTTAGAAATGAAGGAAATCTGTGCATCGAACATTTTATTTTCCATTAACTTCTTTATTAAGTGTAAATTTGTTGTAATTCGTGACTTATCAATAAACGAAATGATTAGGCTATCGAATGTCGACATTTTTAGGTCTTATTTATTTTATTTAGTGTATTTATTCATCGCATAAAATTTGATCTTTATAAATTCAACCTTATTTACATATGCAATAAGGTCGACTTTTTCAAGGTATTTTTATCGAATGACAGTGTTTCAAAATTTCGCGCATTTTTTACGTCACGGCTTCTGGAGCCCATTCACAGTTATCACAGGAAAATAACAAAATTTCGTTTTGGTCCTTTGATCCAACTCCATCAATTACTTTATCTAAACAATAAGTACTAAACTCTTTCTTACTTTTATCATTTTTTTGACAAATCAAATTATGTTTGAGTAAATATAATAATGAAAATGTTGAAAAATTGCAGTTATTGCACGAGGAAGATCCTACACATACAGATCTAAATAGATCTTTCTGGTTTTTTGAGTGAAATAATTGAAAATGATTCCAAAAAGAAATTCCAATATTTGTTTTAAAATCGCAGTATTTGCAATAATATATTTCTAAACTACTTTTCTCACAATCGAAAAGTGCATCTTCTTCCATGTCAATCAACAATTTTACAGATTTCAATAGAATAGCTTAACCTACAAATTGGTCAAAATTAAAAAATCCCCTCAAAGATGATTGAATAGAAAGATGATACCTTCTAGAATTCTAGATGAATTTTATTGCTTAATTATAGAGCTTGATAAATAACTTAATTATCCAGAAATTGTTCGCTTGATTCTCAAAACCTTAATTTACTAATGGCGTCTGGAAAACACAGCATACAGAATTTAAACCATTAAAAATCGTTCATAAGAGACTACATAAAAGTCGGTCAAAAAATACAGAGAAGATAAATAAAGGTGCAACAAATCAGGTAATAATAATTGATATTTGAGAAATACTGATGGTTATTTCAAAAAATGTGTATCACAAAATGGCGACAAATTCAAAATTGGTAAATTTATTTACCCTTTGATTGTAGTAATTTTTTAACAAAAACAACTACAAACGATGTTGTTTTTGTAAATATTTAAATAAATTTTTGACGCAATTTATATAATACTATGAGTAATTTATTAAAGGCAGAAAAGTGATCTGATGTTATCATGACGTAACGTATATCACTTTTTGTCGTTTTTTCTTTTTGTTTTACAGTCTTGACATCAACTAAAAGCTAAGTACTAAGAGGACGTTTATATCTTGCATTTTTCTCCGAATGAACCGAGCGGGCTAAAATGAGGAGATTTTAAAAAACTAATGGAGATTAAATATGACATCCAAATAAAATTTGGTCGTTTAAAACTTGCAAAGAAGGCTCATGGATAAATTTAAGGATTTCTAAAGCTTCAAAAAAAATTCGATCATCAAACTTATTTTTATTGACTACTAGTATTTCTTGATTATTCGTTTCTTCTTGTATATTTTCTTTTCCTTTTGGCATGTGGTGCATGTCGTGCTTGTACATGTTTAGTTAAACTACCTTTCATTTTGCTTTTATAAGAACAGTGTTCACACTGATACCACTCAATCTTCTCTAAAGCTGTATGACGTACAAGAATATGCATTTTTAAATCCCCTTTACGTATAGTTTTGTAACTGCATATGTTGCATTGATATTTTGCCGCATTTTCTCGTGGTGTGTGCATTGTAAGAACGTGTCTTTTCAGACAGGACTTTGCTGTTGATTTGTATTCACAGTGATCACAGTCAAATAACTTCTTTTTCTCTTCTTTTGACTTGTTATGAGTTTTTACATGACGGTCTAAATCTGATTTTGCTTTGCCTTTGTAGGTACAGTGCTCACATTGGTACCATTTAATCTTATCTGGAGCTGTGTGCTTTCGAAGAACGTGTTGGTTTAAACAAGGTTTAGACGGAGTTTTGTAACTGCATGTGTTACATTCATATTTTAGCAATTTTGGCACATTTTCTAGCATTGTATGCCTTCGAAAAGTGTGTTTTTTGATATATTTCTTTGTTTTTGATTTGAATTCACAGTAATTGCAATAATATAATGAAGTTTCCTGTTCTGATTTATGAAGATATTTTATATGTTCTACTAGACCTTTTTTTACTTTTCCTTTGTAATCACACTGATCACATTTATACCATTTTATATTTTCAGGCGCTGTATGTTTTCTTATTATATGTTCTTTCAAAACAAAACTACTTATTACTTTAAGTAGACAATATGGACACTGATAATTTTTAATAATGGGTCTTTTCTTAGCATTCTCTTGACAAGTCAAATTATGTTTGAGTAAAAATAATAATGAAAACGTTGAAAAATTGCAGATTTTGCAAAAGTAACATTCTGTACAAACAGGTCTGAATAGATTTTTTTTGTTCTTTGCATGGAATATCTTAAAATGACCACAAAAGAAAATTCCAATATTTGTTTTAAACTCGCAGTATTTACAGTAAAATATCTCTAAATTACTGTTATCACAACTGAAAAGTGGATATTTATCCATTTTATTAGTCAACAGTTTAATATACTTTTTAAAAAGGTTGTTAGATTACTTAACCTAAAAAATAAAAATTGTTGAAATTTCTAAATTCAACCAATCAATAATCAAATAAAAAACAAACATACCTTCTACAATTTTAAATAAATTTTAGTATTTCACAGATTTTGAAAATAAACAACTTAATCATCCAAAATTTATTAATCCAGAAGAAACAAACGTCTCAAGGACATACAAAAAAACTAAAAAATCATAAAAGTCGGTCAGATATAACATAACCTACAATTCTATGACGCATGCGCATGTCACTAAAGTATAACCATAGATAAAAATCAATAAAGAGATAGTTCACATCTGACATACGAAAATGGATAGTTTAAATCATAGTTCACGCGGAATGAACTAGACGCGGTGATGACATTTGCATATAAAATAGGAGGAGTATAAATTCTGACGTCATAAATTGCAATTGATTATATGCAACCAATGAGGCGTTTTCAGACTTTTATGCAACCCGCGTGACACCTCAGCTTCAGGACACCTTTTACATGGTGGCTTATGGTGAAATAAATTTTGGGAATTTTTTTCACGTATTTAGCGAACGATATTCAAATTATTACTCAAGGTGGCATAAACAATGGGATTAAGTCTATTTAATAATGTAGTTAAAACTAAATTTTTTTCAACTGTTTTTTGTAAATTAATTATTTTATTAAAATAAATTCGCGGGCAAAATTTTAAATTTTTCAGTGATCTGTGACCAATGAGAAGTGTTCGTGCCAATAATGAGTTTTGACAGTTGTTGAGGATTCTGCGTCGAGCGTGTGAAGTGACAGGTCACTTTGTTTGTGCTCTCCTGCTGAATTTTGCCCCCAACTTCAATTCCTGCTGCCTACGGGTACGTTTCCTTTTGATTTTTTACTTCTAGTAAATTCTTGCTTGTTTGCTTGCTTGCCGCTCTGTTAGTTGCTGTTGATATCAATATCCTAACCTATAAGGGGGGCTAAATGTCGGCCTCCCCTGGAGGCGTCGAGGGGGGTGGCCACGCGTCACCCCAGTCACAGTTAGAGTCATTTCCATCAGACTTAATGAACCGGTCGCCCAATACCCAAGAGGCCGTAGCTTATCTCATAAATTTTATGGATAACGATAATAGCCATCTGTACTTTAATAAAAACTCGTGTATCAGCCTTGGGCTCGATGAAAATGAAAAAAAGTACTTAAAGACGTTGTTGTTCAAGAAAAGTTTGAGAATGATAGCGGTACGATGCCGATTTCTCAAAAAGTCAAGATCCTATCAAATGTTTTGTTGGAGCCCAACAAATACTTTCAAAATAATTCTGCCCTTGATTTTGAGGCATTGATGAATGCTTCCAATTCTAACAAAATGCAAGCGGTCTCGGATAAGTTTAACGACTATTTGTACCACTTGAAATACTCAATTTATGACAAAGCTCCATACATGGTGTTACTAGAATCAAAAAACCAAAATATTGGACAATTAAGCTACCTAAAAATAGGGAAGATGATTTTCAATTCTAGACATTTATCATCAGAAAACCGGCCATTCAAAATTGAAAAGAGAGGTCGTAACCGGGTGGCCTTATTTTTTAATTCGTCATCTAAGGCGAATAATTTCCTCGACAAAAAAACGTTTCTTTCTGATAATAACTACCTGGCTTTTATTCCGGCCCACTTAATTATATCTAAAGTAATCTTGCGGGATATCGATACAGATATCTCAATTAAAGAAATTTGGGAAGGCCTGTCCTTTGAGGACGGCAGGGAAATTTTAGACATCAAACGTCTGCAAAAAAAATATAAAGACGAATTGAATGAAGGTGCCTTTGTCTTCAAAGATACTCCTCTTATCTTGGTCACAACCAGAGGTAAATCTCTTCCAAGTAAAGCTTTTTTGTTTTCATGCGCATTAAATCCGGAAATTTATCGGTCAAGGGTAATTCAATGCTTCAATTGCCTTAGGTATGGGCATACTAAACAATTATGTAAAAGCAAAAGTAGATGCTCTAAATGCACTGAAAGCCACGAATCGGGTGATTGTAGTTCAACGATCATAAAATGTGTTCATTGTGGTGGTGGCCACTTGGCAACGGAGGCAGGCACTCCGATCGCAGAAAGGGTATGTCCGGAATTCCAAAGACAGAACAAAATTAAAGAATTGATGACCTTCCATAACATTTCGTTCTATGAGGCTGCGCAAGCGGTTCCACCAATTCATCGTCCCTATTCCAAATCCAGCAATAAGGGAAACTTCGAACCCTTTAAACGGCCCCAGGAATTTCCAGGAATTTCAGCGTTGCAGGGCTCTTCGTCCTTAGTAGCTTCATCTCAGTGGCCACTTTCCCAATTTAAATATACGCCTCAACCAAACGCAACTCAATCCCCACGTATTTCAGCTCCGCAGGGCTTTTCGTCCCTAGTATCTTCATCTCAATGGCCTCGTTCTCAACTTAAATATACTCCCCATCCAAACGCGACTCAATCCCCACGTAATAATTCTAAAATTGTGCAGAAACGATCCTCGTCTTATGTATCTCCTAAACCTTTTCCCCTTCCGGGGCATACTGATTTTCTTTTATATCCGAATGGTAGATCTTCGACGTTACCCTTGAAGAAAAGTAAGATAGTTGAGGAGGCTGGTCCATCAGCATCATCATCCTTTTCTAAATTTTCCCCACCAGTTGAATTTAAATCTCCCGTAGAGACTGGCCTCTCTAGTCTTTCTACGGTCGAAAATCATATCGTACAACTACTTCAATCGAACCCTTCAGGCCTTAAGGCTTTATTATATAAGATATGTCCTATCAACTTCATTCCATGGGAGAACAACGAGGAGATGGAGGAGTATTAAAAATTGTCCATTGGAACATTAGAAGTTGCAACTCAAATTTTCATAGTCTTGAAGTTTTAATTCAAGAATCTTGTCCTGATCTTGTCTCATTATCAGAAACATGGATTAAACCTAATCAAGACTTCCGTTTATCAGGGTTTCGATCTATTCTTCACTCTCGTTCTGATGGGAAGGGAGGTGCTGCCTTACTTGTCCGGAAAAATATCATTTTTTCAGTTGTGGATAATTTTCCTCAACTGTCCGAGAGAATTAATATTACTGGAGTTAGAATTCGGGACCTCTGCATAATTTCAGTGTACTCTCCTCCGGACATACTTTTAACTGAGGAATTTTGGAGCCAAATTTCGGTATTTAATCCTTTTAAAAAAATTATTGTTGGAGACTTTAATTGCCACACTGGCCTTTGGGGAAATCACGCTCCCAATAGAAATGGGACTATTCTTCGCAATTTTCTTGATCGTGACTGCTTAATTCTTTTAAATGATGGTTCTCCTACTTTTTTAACTTCTGACTCTAACAGCGTTATTGACTTGGCTCTGGTGTCTCCAGCTTTAGCTCCATTAATCTCTTTTAAGGTTTTATCAGATACTTTTGGTTCCGATCATTTTCCCTTTATTCTGTCCTATCAGCTGCCTGGTTGCACTGATAGAATTTTTTACAACCGACCTGTCAGGAAACGCAATGTTCGTAAAGTGGATCTTAACCTTTTTAATTCTCTGATTGCAAATAAATTTGTAGATGATACGTATCATCTTCTTACGACAACTTTTCTGTTGCTTTGGATGAAGTCATTGATAATTGTGTTCCAAAGTCTCACTTCGTCTCCTCACCTAATCGCCGTCCATGTATTTGGTGGGATAGAGAATGCCAAAATCGGGTTTCAGAAAGGAGGGAGGCAATGAAGCTGTTTAAATCCTCTAGACTCCTTGAGGATTTTATTAACTTTCGTAAGGTCGCTGCATCTACCAGGAGGTTTCTGAGACAGACGAAAAGAGATAAATTCAAACAATTCTGTGCTTCTATTTCTAGAAATACTCCTGCTTCGGCGGTCTGGAATACGATAAAAAGATTTTCCTCCCGTCTTAAACCAATAACTGCACCTCCTCCTGAGTCGGAGGACTGGCGGTATCATCTACTTTTAAAATTATGTCCTCCTGATGTTCCGGAAGATTTGTCGTATAGGTGCCCTCTCAACCAAGGTAACCATCCTCTCCTGTCTTTGACTTCGGTCATGGAAATAAGAGACATTCTTAATAATATTAAACTGGCTTCTGCTCCCGGGCTGGATGATATTTCGTATAATATGATCTCTAACTTCCCTGATAAGTTAATAGCTTTTTTGGTTAATCTTTTTAATAATATTTTTAAGGGAGGTCCTATCCCATCTCAATGGCTCAAATTTTTAATTGTCCCTATCCTCAAATCCAATCGGGACCCGAATATGGCTGATAGCTACAGACCTATTGCCCTCTCTTCTTGTGTTAGGAAGATATTTGAACATGTCGTCAAAAGACGCTTAGACTGGTGGATAGAATCGAAACAGATCCTACCTCAACATCAATTTGGTTTTCGTAAGGGTAAGGGGACAATGGAAGCCCTCTCTCTTTTCACAACGGACATACAGATTGCGTTCTCAAAAAATCTTTATATGGTGGCTGTTTTTCTGGATATTTCAGCCGCTTATGATAATGTCTCAATCTCTGTGCTCAGATCTTCCTTGACTCACATGCAGATTCCCGATATTATGATTAATATTTTAACTTCTCTTTGTTATGAAAAGTATATTTATGTTCAATCTTCTCAGGGTGAAATTGGTCCCCGCATCTGTTATAAAGGCCTTCCACAGGGCTCTGTTTTGAGCCCAGTATTATTTAACCTATACACTGTGTCTCTTTCGGAATGTTTGGGCATGAAATGTCAAATAATACAGTATGCGGACGATATAGTTATATATTGTTCAGGAGAGAATCTCAATGTAATCTCATACCATCTTAATAAAGTTATGGGGTCCTTGAGTTCTTGGTTATTGGAACATGGATTGTCATTATCGCCTCAAAAATGCGGATCTATGTGCTTTTCCCGCCGACGTCAAAGAGACTTTCCTCCTATTAAATATCTGGGAGAAGAGATCCCGAGAGTGGAGTCTAAAAGATTTCTTGGTCTGATCTTCGATCAGCGTTTATCCTGGAAGTGGCATGTGGAATCTATATGTAATCAGTGTCACTCCTGCCTAAATATATTAAAATGCATGGCCAGAGTATCTTGGGGTGCTGATCCATCCTCGCTGCTGTCGGCGTACCGGGCTTTAATTAGATCTCGCCTTGAGTATGGATGCTTCATTTTTGGTAACACTTTCAAATATCTTATGGCTCAAATAGACAAAATTTGTTTCGCCTCTATCCGTTTGTGTGTGGGTGCTATGAGATCAACTCCTGTGGCTGCGCTCTTGGTGGAAGCTGCTGAGTGTCCACAGCCACAACGTAGGGAAATGTTGGCACAAAAATTTATTATTAAAAATTTGTCTCTCTCAGACAATCTTCTCGTTACCCGTCTCAGAGAGCTGGAGATCTTTTGTTCTCCTCCTTTTGGTAGGAAATCATACTGAAAATACTTTTTTCGGGCATTTCCAATATACTTTACTCCTCGCCGGTTTTTCCTTACTTTAGTTTGGATTTTAACCATATTTTATTTACCCCTCGAGTCCATCTCGAAATGGGTATCACGAAACACGATCCAGTTTCTATTGACACCAATGTTAAATTTAGAGATACTGTAGAGAGCATATGGCCGAATATACCTCATATCTATACGGATGGATCACACGACCCGGTCAAAGGCACATCATTTGGTATCTATATTCCGTCTCTTAATATTTCGTTGGGTGGGAAACTCCCTCCTCCTGCTTCTATTTTTTCGGCAGAACTATATGCTATCCTGATGGCCTTGATGTGCATACCCTTGACTCCGAAATCTTGGGTTATATTCTCGGATTCTCGCAGCTCCCTTGAAGCATTACAGTCAAAAAGTAGCGATCCTAGAAGTAATCACATTCTTTATAGGATTAAACGTCTTCTTTATGACCTAGAAGGTCAAAACATATTTGTGGACTTAAGCTGGATTCCTGGTCATGTTGGTATAGTGGGTAATGAAAAAGCAGATAAGATTGCGAAGTCGATGTTGAACACGCAAAACTCTGTTTCTTTGCTCCATTATAGTAACTGGTTCCCTTCTATATCTCAAAACGCACACCTAAAGTGGCAACAGTCCTGGGATATCACCTCTATTCAGAAAGGAAGATTTTATAGAAGTATCCAACCTTCTATTGCACGAAAACCCTGGTTTGCATACATTCCTTTCGATAACAGGAGGCGATTTACTAATTTTATTCGCCTTAGGCTTGGCCACTGTGCCGTTCCGGCGCATCTATTTCGCATCGGGGTGCGAGACGACCCATTTTGTGCGTGTGGTCAATATGGAGATGTTAATCACCTATTTTTTAGTTGCCCAAGAAATATTCATAACATTAATGTGCTTTACACCAATCTCTTAAACTACGGCCTTTCCCCCCCTATATCTATTGTAGATATTATTATTAAACCTACTAGAGATTTAATTGACCTAATTTCATCGTTTTTATCGTATTCAGACTTAGATATTTAAAAATAAATAAAATAAAAAAAAACACTATCCCTTGTTCTCTTATGTGAACCTTGCCATGGCACAGTCATGTGTGTGAATTTTACCTAAATCCTGTGATGTGCCTCACTAGGTATTGCTTCCTTGTAGTGCTTTCCTTTGTGCTTTCGTTTGAACCCCTTATTGGCATCATTACCCTATTTTGACAATGCTTTCTCAATGTTAGATTTGAATTCACGCTCGACGCTTCATTGTAGAATCGTAGTGCTCAGCTTATCACATTAATACCAAATTATTTAAGTTTTCCTTTTATTGTTTCTCTTAGGGAGAAGAATCCAAGTACATGTGGCTGGTGAAATGGCCTGGTAGCCAGAACACCATTTGAAATAATAAGAAGAAGAAGAAGAAGACAGTTGTTGACATAATAACAACTTTTTGATTCTTTAAGTTAACATTTTGTGGATTTTTAGGTGTCTTAAAGTGTTTTTATTGCTGTTTTTTTTTAAATTTTTAGACTATTTCAAAGGTAGGTAGAATTCTTCTAATCATCAGTGGTGACGATGTTTATTAAAAGTGTAAAATTTTACAGGAAATCTCTTTCAACTTAATATTCCAAAATTACCCTCTACATATTACCTTGCCTTGACCAAAGTGTACTGACAATACTAGTAAAAAGAATCCACCCCACAGCCACGCAGTTGCACTCTTGCATTAACCGATCATTCTGGGGGTCCCAACTGGTCTTGTGAGTGACTCATATGCTTCTGCATCGTCAAGGAGCCCCTTTCTTGCATCAACAGGGCATCCTGGGGGTCCCTATCTGGTCAGAATCACGGTTCGCCCGCGTTCGAAAATAACACCACGGTCTCAAGCCATTTATTGTGAACAAACTAATTATTAGTGTAATCATAAATTACTGTAAATAAACTATTCTAAATAAAACCGATTACACTACCTATTTATGATTCATAAACACGAGTGTTTTAAAAACCAAATATCTTGTAGAATTATGCGAAATAGTTGTGGGACTTCTACGTAACAAAGTACAGGATATTTTCGGAGGTATTTCTAATATTCCTTTTAAAGAAAAAAACATGGACTATCTGTGAGAGATCAAATGCTTACTGTTTGTTCCGTTTTAGTAAATTTTTGTTCACCAGTATTTAACTAAAAAAAACTGTATCAAATAAAAATTGGATATTTATAATAATCAATCATAAGGTAATTATGTTTTATTATAATATTACAGCATATCATTCATTCTATGATCTATAACAAAAAAAAATACTAACATAAATTGGCTGTATGACACTGACAATATAATACTAATATTAAAAAGATGGAAAAAATAAAGTTGAATAAGGCATTTAATTTTTAGGTTTTCACTTTGGACAGAATTATTTCTTAGGTATTCTTTGAAGATTTAGGCGAGTTTTATGGTACCAAATTCTCTTGCAATTTGTATTGTTGCATTTCACCAGTTCCTTTCCACTATTGAACGTTTCACAAGGGCATGTAAGCACAATATTGTCTACCTACAAGAATAAATCAGTATTTATAATTAAAAAGGTTTAATAAAACGTACCTTCTGTGAAGTTTGTGCTGTTTCAATAATATACACATCTTCAGTAGCTGGTGCCTTAAAATAAAATAATTCGTAATAATTTGACAATTGGATTTTCATCAATACATTTTCTGGAGAATTTTTGCAAACTTGGCTTCACATTCCTGGAGAAAGCATAAGTGAGGTTGTCACTTAATTGTGACTTTTCATCTTTAATGACTTCAGTAAACAGTCACCGTTTTTGCGAAAATATAAACTCACATTTGGAATAGCCCTAACAAAGCATCTATGTTCACGCCACTCATGACTGTAAACAGCCTTAACCCCCGAAATGAGGTAAACATCCCTACCCTTGGTGTCTGGAGCTAAGTCTATAAAATCTTGTACACCAGAGATCGATTTCATCATTAAACCAGTAAACAACGAAAAGTCTTTTTGTTCGAATCCGTGACTCCTTCGATCCTCCCTCACATTTTGGTCCAAACCAACATCATCACGATCAAACACTCAGTGGAAATCGTCTTCAAGGGAAGATATCACGTCAAGTCGTCCACTTTGAGGTGAGGAAATTTATCGCTGAACTACCAATAGCATCCAGCCCAACCCTGTGGAAAGGGTCTTCACCGGAGGGTGCCAGGTCAACCCATCGAAACAGCTGTGCAAATCGTCACCAACACCAAGCTTACAGGCAGTGGAACCCATCAACGAGCCGTCATCATCGTCCAGACTTTTGGAAATCGCATCTACCTCACAATCTATTAGCCGTAAAATGAATATTTTTCCAAATAAAAGTACGAAGAATAACCAGGGATTATGATTCCACTTGTCTCTAAAATGTAAACACGGAAACATCATTCACATCACATGTAGGGTTGAATGACGTTGTACTTACAATGCTTTACAAATTAATTACTTTAAAAAATATAAAAAAGTCACTCAAAAGTCCAAAAAATACGATAAAAACACAAAAATAACAAACGTCATTAAAATGGGCTCCAGAAGCCGTGACGTAAAAAATGCGCGCAATTTTGAAACACTGTCATTCGATAAAAATACCTTGAAAAAGTCGACCTTATTGCACATGTAAATAAGGTTGAATTTACAAAGATCAAATTTCAAGCGATGAATAAAGACACTAAATAAAATAAATAAGACCTAAAAATATCGACATTCGATACCCTAAACATTTCATTTATTGATAAGTCACTAATTACAACAAATTTACACTTAATAAAGAATTTAATGGAAAATAAAACGTTCGATGCACAGATTTCATTCATTTCTAAGGTGTAACGCAGGTCCAACATGAGCGAATTCCAGCGAACCACGCCGAACGTTAACGATTTTCTTCATTTGTCCACGCGTTTGCGCGCTACTTCGCTACTCGGCCATCTTCGGTAGTTGCTTTACAGCTGTTCGGGTGACTTTGAGAGCACGAACCTTACACGGTAATTTCTATTTTCGATTAATTTATCAATTATGCCCGAATTATTTGTAACTTCTGACTGGATTAAAACTAGAATGTTTAGAGTATTGGAGTTGAGTGTTTTTATGCCTTATTTGTGTTTCCATATGTGATTTTTATTCGGTCAAAGTTTAGCTGTTATAATTTCAACCTTATGCACTAGTGCAATAAGGGCGACTTTTTTAAGGTATATTTTTAGAATGACAGTGCTTCAAACGTTCGCGCTAAAATTACGACACACTTCTCCAGCCCATTCACTGACTTCTGTCAAAAGCAATCTTCACAAGCAACACAAGCAATCAAAAGTTACTAAAAAAATGCGGGCAAATTTAAAAATTATCAAATTTCAATAATTAATTTAAAAAAAACAGTTGAAAGAAATTTAGTTTTAACTACATTATTAAATAGGCTAAATTCTATTGTTTATGCCACCTTGAGTAATAATTTGAATATCGTTCGCTAAATACGTGAAAAAAATTCCCAAAATTTATTTCACCATAAGCCACCATGTAAAAGGTGTCCTGAAGCTGATGGATGACGTCATTTGAAAAAGGTCTATTATACTATACCATCCAAAATTAAAGTACAGGCTCTGTTAAATTTAATTGAATCATGGATGTATATTAAAAATCGCACCGAAGACACTTAAACTATGCAGAATTAACCAAAATCAAGGTTAAATTAATTAACAAATATAATAGTATTCAGGAAATGTTCAAATAAATTTTGTTATTTTTATTTAAAGTTGTAAATCAATGCCATATTGTAACACAGAGTCCTTCCCTTCACTCAAGACAATGTTTTATTGTTAGCTGTTAAAGTTAGTTTAACCATTATTTGTACAAAAGAATGATTAATCGAAGAGAGTTATGTTTAGTTCAAATAAAATTTAAGCTTTTGTTGTCAAAGTTGTTTAAGATAATAAGTTTTAATTGCGAGAGAAAGTATTTAAATTTATTAACGAATTAATCATTCTTTCAGCAAATTTTTAAATGTTTTAATCAGTTTTGCTTATAATTGCAATCCTTAAAATTTAAGAAGTTATTGTGCGGGCTTTAGTAAGTTTAATGATTTTGCAGAATAGTGCTTTAGTAAATTCAGATTTGTTGGGAATTTGATATGCTAGTGAATATTTGACATACTCTAGTACCTACAAAACGTTTTTTTTTTATATAAATCATGTATTGGATCTAAATTTAGGAAAAAAATATATGAGGACCTCCTTTGGGGGAAGACAATTCTTTTGTAAGCTATGTTCTCCTATGAAAACTGTCTTCCTAAATAATAATATTTAAAAAATAAATATATTGTTACAAAATGATACATTGATAAAAAATATTCATTTAGTTGATAGGTACTCATTTAAATAATAATTATTTAGTATAAAGTTTATTCAACAATTTTTTTATTTACATTAGGTATTAGTTTTTATTTTATTTTACATTTGTCATATAATCACATATAATAAAACTCATTTTTATTTATATACCGTTGTCTGTCTCTTTTCAACACAATCTACATTACATAGCAACATATACAACAAAGTGTTGAAAAGAAACAGACATATATAAATGAAAAATGACTTATATTAGCTGCGTTCGGCTTTGTCACTCCGAATGCACCGCTTCTTTCCTTATCTACTTCATTAAGTCCATATATTACTATCTCAATCCGATGACCAAAACTTGATGCTTTATGACACTGTATCCAAAACAACACACGCACTTTGTGCATCCAGTTATTATATGGGACAGAAAGAGCGTATATTGTCATGAAAACAGTCTTTAAACTAGTAAATCGTAAATTAAAATAATGCGACGGATTTATCTGTCCTGAATGAGACAAACAAAGACAGAGTAGGTGCACTCGGAGTGGCAAAGTCGAACGCACCTAATATTATGGTGTATTATTTATATATTTTTTATTATTGTGTCCTCCTTGTCATTCTAAATAAGTTGGTCACCTTAAAATATACTGTATAAAGTTTTTCTTAATTAATTACACTTATTACTACAATAACATGATAACAATTTATAAATTTAATATTTTTATTAATTACAGATCAGTAAGCACTGGCAAATTTCGGAGTGACTGATTACCTCACTGCATGTTTTATTTTAATGTGTTTGGTCAAGTCAGATTTGCATTTGCTTTTATGCAAACACTGCTCACATTGATACCATTGTATCTCCTCTGGAGCTGTATGATTTCGAATTATATGTAATTTTAAAAGTTCTTTCCGTATTGTTGTATACTTGCATGTGTTACACTCATATTTCAGCACATTTTCTCGTGCTGTATGCTTTGAAAGAACGTGTCTCTTGACATTAATCTTCACATTTGATTTATATTCACATCGATCGCAGTAAAATAACTTAACTTCTTGTGACGTGTGTTGTAATTTTACATGACGTGTTACTTCTGAACTTGTTTTACTTTTATAAGTGCAGAGCTTACATTGGTACCATTTAATCTCCTCTGGGGCTGTATGATGTGCAATAATATGCCTTTTTAAGTCTCCTTTACGTAAAGTTTTGTAGTTACATGTGTTACATTTATATTTTGTCACATTTTCTTGTGGTGTATGCTTTGCAAGAATATGTCTATTAACAGATCCTTTAAATTTTGATTTGTATTCACAGAGATCGCAATAAAATAATATTTTATTATCTTCTTTTGACACGTGACGTGATTTTATATGACGTTTTAAATCTGCTTTTACTTTACTTTTGTAAGTACAGTGTTTACATCGGTACCATTCGATCTTTTCTGGCACTGTATGACGTGCTATAATGTGTCTTTTTAAATTTCCTATTTGTGATGTTTTGTAATTACATGTGTTACATTCATATTTTGGCAAATTTTTTCGTGCTGTGTGTTTCCTTATTAAATAAATCTTCTTTTCAGTATTTTCTTGACAAGTTAAAGTATGTTTAAGCAAAAGTAATAATGAAAACGTTGAAAAACTGCAATTTTTGCATGTATAACATTCTCCACATATTGATACAGATGTAAAAACACTTTTCTTGTTTTTTGAGTGATTTTTTTTAAAATGATTACAAAGAGAAATTTCAATATCTGCGTTGAAGTTGCAATATTTACAAAGATACATCTCTAAATTAATTTCTTCACAATTAAAAAATGTATCGTTTTCCATTTTAGTCAACAATTTTTTAGGTTAAATTTTTTTTGACCATTTAATCTAAAAATTGATCAAATTTTAATATTTAGCTTATTTGAAATTGAAAAAAAAAGATCGTACCTTCAAGAATTCCAAATAAATTATAGTATTTTACAGATTTTAATAAATAAATTAATTATTCACAACTTATACAATTTTTAGAGTTTTAGAGACATCAAAAAGTCGGTTAAATGCAATTTGTCAAAAATACCCACCATAACCATAGAATCAAGTAGGTAGATGTCTCTTATTTTGATACGCATAGCGCAAAAATGGCTGTTTATAATTTTGAGACATTATTTTTTCCTTGAATGAGCTATATATGTCATTCACAATTATTGTATATGTTATATTCACATTTAAGGTTGCCAACCGTCCTTTATTTCAAGGAATAGTCCCTTAATCTATATCTTTAATAAAGAATAGTCCCTTAATCTTAATCTATAATATGTATTTAAAAGACACAATTTGTCCTTTTATCTAGTTTTTTTTTACCAAAGAAAAACGAGGAAGCGTTACAAAATTGACATACCTATTTGTAATTAGTTGATTTCAAAAATAATTTTATTATCTAGACGTCCTTTTAAGTCACCAAAGTATTAAGTTATAAAACCTACGCAAATAGGGTATTTAATTACTAACTTAGGTAGAGTAAAAAGAACTATAAAGAGAATTACGACTAGTGAAAAAAAAAAAGAACAGAAGTAATTCTAGAAGAATTTGAAAAAGCAGATTCTATAAAAATTTGTAGAAAAGATGACCTAATGACAAAAAAAACTCAGAAGATTAATATGTATGTTGTACAAGAAAAAAAAATTTTTAGAAACATAATTTACACAATTCTAAAAGAACTATAGATTCTAAGCCTATAGAAAACAATTAAGAATCTCAAAATCAACAATTGGAAGAGAAGAACGAGAAAATACAACGAAAACAGACGATAAAGACAGATTTAAGAAGTTGAAAACGTTAATTGGGAGGTTCTAGCAAAACAAAATTCTAGGCGAATTTGAAAAACAATATTTGAAAAAAAAAATAAGTATACTTACTAAAAAACATAAGAAAAGTTAAAAATAGTAAAAAACCAAGAAATATTCTAGATTAATGAAAGAATAATCCTTTGAGCCGGATACTGAAAAAATTCTTGGTAGCTACGAAGCTATTACTATCATTTTTGCTTCAAACACCCAAAAATCTTTATTTTAGTTATATATTTTTTAATAACAATGATATTAATTTTATTTTTGTTGCATTATAGTTATGTACTTTTAATACATTTTTACTTGAAAACAATTTTATGTTAATTGATGCAAATTTGTAGAAGTGCCAAATATATCAATTATCAATAAACTGTCCTTTATTTTCAGAATCAACATTGTGACGTTTATTATTAAAAAAATATAGTTATATAAAATATTAAATTTGAATTAAAAAAATAAGGATATTGGAACTAATGCAGTAAAACGAAAATTAAAACTTTTAAGTTTATTCAGTCGTGTTGACTGTTTTTTAAAATGTTACGTAAACGGCGAAAGATACAAAAAAATGTTATAAAGAAAAGTGTGGAGAATTAAATATTATATAATAGCTAGTCTTTCATATCTTTAATCCTTCAAAGCCAAGAAACGCTTAAATGTGAGAAAGAATTAAACAACACTTCATTAACAAAGTTTTTCCAAAATGATAAAAAATGTCGCCTCCGACTTCTAGAAAGGTTGAAATATCGCTTCCGGTTTTTAAAATTTGTAAACTGTTTTTCTTTGGCTTTCAAGATTATTAAAACTTCGCTTCTGTTTTAAAAAATGATTATATTACAAAAACATTGATTTTTAATTTATTGATAAGCTGACAAAAAATGTCTTCGGCTTCTAAAATTCGTAAAATTATCTCTCCGAATACCAAAATTTGTAAATTGTTGTCTCTGGATTTAAATATTATAAAAAGACTTGTTATTGACTTTGATGATTTAAAAGTTGATAAAAGATATCGCCTTCGGCTTCTGACATTAGTAAAAATACATGTTAATATTTAGAAATTAGTAAAATGTTCATTCGGACTCTCAAAATTGTCTTGGCTTTCTAAAAATAGGACGAAATTATTGCCTTTGTCATTATTAATATAAGAATTATTAAGAAATGCCGCCTTCGGCTTTCAAAATAGTAGAAATATTCTCTCCGGCTTTTAAAAGTTGTAATAGTTATTTACACGATAAAAAGGTGAAATTAAATAACAAATATCTGGTTTTGTGCAAAATTTTTATAAAAAATTAGTACATTATTATAGAGTTTTTTATAATTAATTACACTTATTTTTACAATAACATAACCATATCATTAATTACTTATTTAAGTATTAGTTTTGGGTCATTGAATTGCACAATTCAGCCTCAACGACCAATTTTTTTAAATAAAACATCCAGTTATACCAGACGAATATTTTCAAATAAGTTTTGCGGTATTTTCTACTATATTCCGTAATTTCTACATAGTGCTCTTATTGGTACAACTGCATCTTCTCTAAAGTTGTATGGTTTATGAGCTAATTTCAAGTTGAGATAATACCGATCTTAGTTTCCATGACAAATTAAACAAATTTAGAGCTGTGTTTGGTTGTTGTCATAGAAAAACATTAAAATCTGCGATACTACCGGTAGTATTTTAACTTGAAATTAGCCCATTAAACTGTTTATTTACATTTATTTTTTCGTTACTGTGTGCCTTGCAAGAATGTGTCTTTTAACATCAGATTTCAGCTCTGATTTGTATCTACAGTGATTGCAATAAAAGTACACACTCTCTTCACTTTTCACATGTTGTTCTTTTACATGTCGTGTTACATCCTCTTCTAGTTTACTTCTGTAGTTACAATGCTCACATTGGTGCCACTGAATTTCCCCCGGAACCGAATGACGTAGAGTAATATGCGTCTTTAAATGTGCTTTTTGTACCGCTTTGAAGCTGCATACAGTACACTGATAGACATTCTCTTGAGGAGTATGCTTTGCCATAATATGTGTTCTGAGATGAGATTTGTTCTTTGATTTGAATTCACACTGATCGCAGTAACAAAACTTCTCGGTGACGTCTTTTTGTTGTATTTTAAGAGGCGAGTGTTGTACTTCATGAGATGCGTCTTGTAGTACTTCAAGAGAGCCGTGTCCTACTTTAAGATGGTGTTTTAATTCGGATTTTATTTTGCTTCTGTAAGTACAGTGCTCACATCTGTGCCACTGTGTCTCTCCTGGTGCTGTATGTTGTCGAATATTATGTTGCTTCATGTATGCTTTATATATAGTTTTAAATTCGCATTTATCACAAAAATATAAGAAATTTTTGTGTTTTGATTTATGTCGACTTTTTATATGTTGTGCTAAATTTCCTTTTGTTTTTCCTTTGTAGTCACATTTATCACATTTGTACCATTTAATTTTATCTTGTATTAGATGTTCTCTTATATGATCTTTTAGAAGAGAAAAACTTCTTACTTTTTTTAGGCAAGAAGGGCATTGATGATGTTTACCAATGGAATGTTTCTGTTTCTTAGAATTCCTTCGACAAGTTAATTTGTGTTTAAACAAAAATAATAATGAAAATGTTGAAAAATTACAGTTTTTGCATACATAACATTCAGTAGAAAAAGACAAATTTTTCTTATTTTTTGTATGGAATATTTGTAAATGATCCCAAAGGAAAACTCCAGTAATTGTTTTAAATTCGCAGTATTTGCAATAATATTTCTCTAAACTACTTTCTTCACAATTAAAAAATGCATCTTTATTCATTTTACTCAACAATTTTATAAAAATTGTATTACATAACCTAAAAATTAATAAAAGTTAAAAATTCATCTAATTGATAAATCATATAAAAATATCATACTTTCTACAATTTTAAACAAATTTTAGTATTTTATAAATTTGAGAAACAATTTTGTTTATTTAAACACGTGATTTGTAAATAGAGACTGAAGGACACACAGAAAAATAATAATAATTTAATAATAAAAAGTCGTTCAGATGTAACATGTAAAGACTGCGCATGTCAAGGTGTGTTTGAGCGACTGCGCAACAAATTTTTCTGGATATAATCTAGTCGTCGCCATTTTGACCTATGGTGCTAGAAACTCACTGGCCACAGTGGCCAATACTAAAAAAGTATCTTAACTTCGTTTTTTTAGGCTTTTTCTAACTTTAACATACTAAAATAACGAATAGGGTACAATTTTTGAAAATACATTTTATACCAAACGTCTAAAAATGCCAAAAATAAATTTTAGAAGATATCCAACGCAGCGTAATATTTATTTTACAATAAATAATGTGTTAATAAGTACTCAAGTAAGAACTAGAACTGAGAAATTGCGACAAACCAAGTAAAATTCATTTGAGAGTAGATGTTTCTTATGGGTAGATAACGGAGAAGAATAATTAAAGTTGAGAAATAAGTAGGGTTGCCAGCGTTACGACTGACCAATTGACCAATCCAAGACACTTTTCTTATTTTATTCGACATTTCTCAAATATAACATGATGAACACATGATACTGAATAGGTTGGTGTTGAAGTTACTAAAAATGTTTGTTTAAAATGTATTTTGTATTTAAAATTTAAGTGTTATTATGTATTTAAAAAGTCGAGTAACAAAAACTTTATTATATTAATAAAATCAAAATGTTAACAAATAAAAGTTAAATAAAACAAATAAACTCATATAGATGTTTTTTATATTTGGAGTTGTTATATTTACAAAAATTATGTAATAGTTATTTAGGTACCGACACCAACGACTGTCCAGAGGGCCGTTAGGCCCGAGGGACAGTAAGTTGCCTAAGGTAATTAACATTTAATAATTCACGTGATTCATAAATAATTTTATTTCTTACTCAATTAACGTATTTTTTGTGAATAAATAAAATTTTGTGGACGATTTACTTAGTTAACTGTACATGATTGCTATGGAAAGTATTTGTTGCCATTTTTTTTTTCTGAATGTATCGATTGCAAAAATAAATAAAAAAATAGTAAAATTCTAGAAGAATTACAAAAGGAAGCCGAAATTTAAGCCAAAAATTGTTATTTAATAACATTTCTTCTCTTCTTGTAACTTTAGAACGCCATATTTGTAACTCTTTTTAATATGGAAATTAGAAGAAATTTAGAATTCTTAACTCCCTTCTATAACTCCCTCGGAAGTTATGAATATCATAATGGTTATCGTAACTAAAGTAATATTTGGCTGTATTGATGTAGTAAGAAATAAACGCTTTTTTAAATTTATTTGTTATTTACTAGTGGAAAATCTGTATTGTATTTTACTTACCAGGTTTGGCATAATGTTTTTATTTAAAACCTCAGAGAAATTTGACATTACTGAACTGCGTTGCTATTGTTAAAGTTTTAGTTCTCAGCCTAGGCTGAGAAGTAACAGCCCAGTCAGAGAAGTTTCAGCTTCTCAAATGAAAATTCGTGACAACAGAAATAACATTTTGTTATTATTATTAATCGTAAGTTTTAAAAATATAGCGTTTTTTATGCAACAGCGAAGTCACTCCTTTGTGCCTCATCTGTAGCTATCAGTTTTATGTTGGATTCGTATCTATATATATATCCTCAAATCTGAGAGAAATTCGTGTACATCGCAAAAACTCGTTTTTATTTTTAGTAGTCTTTATTTTAGTGATATGCCTGCTTTGACAGATAATTCAGCAAATTTGAATGCAGACAAAGGCTCAAAGGACAAAGTTAGGCCGATTTAGACAAACCGCCATTTTCAGTGGGTAATTCCAGAGAGTCATTAAGTCACATACATTAAAACAATTGGCATTGGTTGGTTCTCTCAAGGTCAAATTATAACTTACCTGATTGGTTCTTTCTTACTGAATAATAGATTCTTATTGGGTGTTACCTTTGATATTCAAAAAAAGTAATATTTACTCCAACTAATAGCAATCAATAAGAAACACAATAAATTATTTGATTTTTGTATTGAATACATACAAAAATCTAAAAATAAACACCTAAAATTCCATATTCCTTGGTATTATATCCTATAAATTGTTTTAGACAAATTATTTAAGCGTAAAAATGCATTTTTTACCATAATAATTTAACGGTAATAATAAATATGCGTAAGAAGTATTTTTCAGCTCATATTTCAGTCGGTTTTAATGATAAGAAATGCCGAAAAAAGTTGTAGTAATTAAATACATTTCACCGATAGAAAATTTATTAACTGACCTTTTTACCGCTAAACCGCCAATGAAACAGAAATTTTTGACTCACTGAAACAAGCAGAAAAACAAAATTTAATTAATATCTAATCCGCTTTAAATTTGTGAAATTTGTTACCGTTTCGTGCCTCATCCTTGACCTGGGACCTACAGCAGTAAATCCAGGGCACTACCATAATCACTCCACGCACTAAAAGTATCAAAAATTTGTCAAAAAGTCACTCCCGTCTCCGACAAAATTAAAATCCGACTAAACTGAAAAAAAGCGCGTGAAGAATGACAAAAAATGGGCAAAAAAAAGAGCACAAATAAGGTGTTTATTCCAATTGCATTGCTTTCTATTATTCTATTATCAAAGGGCCAGACTCAAAACTATTTTTCATTATTTATAAAGTATAAAAACGTGGTTTACTGACATAAGCATTTTTCTGCAAACAAACCGAACGGACCAAATCATTTTGATGTCGTAAAATAGCCGTCACTCCCGCACTTTCTTATTATAATTTTTTTTTCGAAATGTTAATTAAATGCACACAACAAAGATTTCAAAAATTCACTACTGAATTCTCACTCCCGTCTCCGATTTAATTAAAATCCGACTGAAGTGAAAGAATGCGGCGATGATGACTAATGACTGCAAAATATAAAAAACTCGACAAAAAAAGAGACACGAGATAAGATTGTGTTTATTCGATTTGTGTGTTGACTATTGTCGCAACAAACCGTTTTAGAAATCTGACTTCAAGACTAAGAACTATTTTTAGTTTGTTTTAAAGACAGGGTGATTTCTTTAAAACAGTTCACCCCAATTTTTACGATAAAAATTTTGAATAAAAAAGCACGTCAATTATTATTGCCAGGAAGACATGTTTTCGTAGTAAAATTACGTTTATCTTTCCACCCTCTTGAGCACAAGATTTTCAACCCCTAGTTTTTTGAAAACTGCTTCTGCTGATCTGCTTTTATTTTTGTTTTCTTTGATATTTTTTTTTGAAAATAATTATTGTAAAATAGTGATCAAAACATGTCCTAAATTCACTATAAAACTAAAAAAAAAACATGCGAACTGTTTTTATATTTAACGCATTCGTTAGACTCGTACTATAAAATTTGTGTTAATAAATACTTAATAATAAATAAACTAAATAAATATTTTTTAGAATTGCTTAGTACCGAATAATGTAAGAAATTGATTTACTTTTTTCAAATTTTTTAAAACTTGTTTCTTCGCTATTTAACACCAAAGGCTCTATTTATAGTGTTGAATAGCAGTTTTCAACGCAGTAAAATAACTGCCTACACTATTCGAAATTAAACGACTCTAAAAAAAAATTTATTATGTACTTAGGTATACTAATATTAATCTTAAATCTGTTTTTTTTTGTCATTTTTAAAAACAATAAAATTACAACAATTATTAGGTATGTATCTATAATTTTCAATTTTTAAGAAACTGTCGCTTGCGGCTTCTAATTTTAATAAAATTTTTGCCTACAGCTCCCAATTTTAATTAAGCTACCACTTGCAACTCCTAATTTTTATAAAGACTAAGTATCACCTCAGACTCGTTGAGAAATGGTGTAATTCCCATGGCCTGTCGGTAAATCCGAAGAAAACAGGCCATGTTATTTTTACCCGAAAACGGTGGGACCATTATGTGGCCCCTCTGCTTTTCGGCGAACAGCTACGTGTAGATCATAAAGTTAAATATTTGGGGGTTATTTTAGACTCCCGTTTGACCTGGAGATCACATGTAGAAGAAAAGATGCGAACAGCTACGAGCACGCTCTGGGCGTGCAGAAGAGCTGTTGGCAGAACCTGGGGTCTTACACCCCGCGTTATGCTTTGGCTCTACAACTATGTTGTCAGACCAATGATCACGTACGGCTCCCTTGTCTGGTGGACCATATCGAGTGCATCCTGGGCCAAAAAGTGTTTGGCACGGGTCCAGCGTTTGGTCTGCCTGACAATTACAGAGGCCTTCCGAACTACACCGACCGCAGCCATGGAGCTCATTGTGGGGATTCGGCCACTTCATTTTGTTGTGGAAGAGTCTGCTGCAATGGATTTCCTACGGCTTCGCGGTACAAATCGGTGGAAAACAGCAACCGGAAAGGGTCATCGGACAATATCCACTAGGATGTTGAATTTGGACCCCATTTTTGAAATTGGGGACGACAGTATGACCCCCAGGATTGCTACAAATCACAAGTATCTTGTGAACATTCCACCACGTGACAACTGGTGTGAAAAAACGAGCAGCTTCAGAACGGGGGACTGGCTCGTCTGCTATACTGACGGGTCGGTTCACCCCAATGGAGCGGGCTCAGGAATATCTATATGTGGGTTCGGTGTTGAAATTTCAATACCTTTGGGCAAACATGTAGACGTTTTCTAAGCGGAAATCTTCGCTTTGCTCGCTTGTGTGACTGATTGCGTGTAGAGGACTTTGTCAAACAGGCGAATTTGCAATTGCACCGACAGTCAGGCTTCGCTGCAGGCCTTGCAATCGTGCAGGTACTCATCGAGGCTTGTCTGGGAATGTCACAACAGATTACAGGAACTGGCGGAGTGCAACAAAAAGGTTGTACTTTGCTGGGTACCAGGACACTGTGGTCTAACGGGTAACGAGAGGGCTAACGTTCTCGCTCGAGAGGGTTCACAAATGGACTTTATCGGGACAAAACCGGCTCTTGGCGTTACCAAAAGACGACAGAAAGACACACTTCATAAATGGATAGAATCTCGCCATCTCTCTGAATGGCATTTTCAAGATGGCATACGGCAATCTAGGCTTTTTATTAAAGGACCGGACAAAACACGCAGTGAAAACCTGATGCGTCTCAATCGTAGAGACCTTCAGTTAGTGGTAGGCATGTACACAGGACATTGCCTACTAAAAAGACACCTGATGCACGTCATCGGACTCAGCGAGGACGAGATTTGCAGAGGTTGTGCTGAAGATGAGGAAACTCTTCTTCATATTCTCTGTTACTGCCCTGCATTTGCAGGCATCAGAGATTTATACCTGGGCTCTCGATATCTGAAGCCCAGTGCTATCGAGAAGGCTCCTGCAGACAAGGTACTGAGCTTCATCAGAGGCACAGGGCTACTGCAGTAGTACTATTCCGAGAGGTAGCACACAATGGGCGTAGGCCTTGGTGTGCGGCTCGCGCTTCGGGCCCCTCTTGTATTAAAAAAAAAAGTATCACCTGCAGCTTCTAGTTCTTATTTAATAATAATATTGTAAAAAAACTGACGTAAACGACAATTTTATTAAAATTGAGAGCCGGAGGCGACAGTTTAATAAAAACTAAAAGCCTCAGACAATAGTTTTATTACATTATAGCTATAGCTCCCAGTTTTAATTAAACTATCGCTTGCAGCTCCTATTTTTTATGAAAACTGTCACCTGCAGCTCCCAATTTTTATTTAATTATAATATTGTAAAAAAACTGACATAGACAACAATTTTATTAAAATTGGAAGCCGGAGGCAACAGTTTTATTAAAATTAAAAACCACAGACAATAGTTTTATTAAAATCAAAAGCAGTAATTTTTTAATTTCTAAGAAACTGTCGCTTGTGGCTTCTAACTTTAGTAAAATTTTGACCCATAGCTCCTAATTTTAATTAAGCTGTCGTCTGCAGTTCCTAATTCTTATTTTAATAATAATATTGTAAAAAAATTGACGAAGGTGGCAACTTCATTAAAATTGGAAGCCTCAGACGATAGTTTTATTAAATAAGAAGCCGCAATTTTTCAATTTTTAAGAAACTGTTGCTTGAGGCTTTTAATTTTAATAAAATTGTTGCCTATAGATTCCAATTTTAATTAAACTATCGTCTGCAGCTCCCAATATTTATTTAATTATAATATTGTAAAAAAAACTGACGTAGCCAACAATTTTATTAAAACTAGAAGCTAGAGGTGACAGTTTTATTAAAATTAGAAGCCGCAGCCGTTTTAATAGATAAATTAGAAGTCACGATTTTTCAATTTTGAAGAAACTGTCGCTTGCGGCTTCTAATTTTTCTAATTCGTCTTTAATAATAACATTGTAAAAAAACTGACGTAGACGACAATTTCATTAAAATTGGGAGCCGGAGGCGACAGTTTTATTAAGTAGCTAATTATAGCAAAAATTAGTAGCTAATTGGAATAAATCAGTTGTTGACAACATTTCAAACGTTTTAAGTACTGTGTTTTTAATTTAAGAAGTCCGAAAAATAAACACAGCCTTACAAATCAAAGGTAATACAAATGTTACCCTAAAGGACAAGATTTTGAACAATATTTTTGTGCTAAATATTACGAAAAACGATCAAACGGTTAAAAGGTTATTAATAAAAAACGAATTTTAATAAAAAACAAAATTTTATTTTTCCGAAATTAAGCGAAATAGTTTCACAATTTGTAAATCTCGTACACAAAAATATGTGTTTTATCTAGTTATATTGCCGTCTGAAGCGAAGCTTAAATTAGCCGCTGTAGACAAGTATTTAAAAAAAAAATGTTCAGTCTGTCACAACACAAATGACCGAAAACGTATTAACTTGTACAATTGTATTTACATCTTACAATTAGAAAAAAAAATAATAAAAAGAACTAAACAAAAACACAGAAAACTGGAGCAGAATAAATAGTTTATAAAACTTTAAGTCACTTAAATTGCTAAAATTATTAGCATATTCTTTCTGCCACACTCAAAAAAATAACAAACATTTTTTTTATTCGTAGCAACGTATGAACTCTAATGTAGTTTTTAAATTCGCTTAAAGTCTAGTTTTTTATTCGCATTTTGAGACGTTTTCTTCTGGCCTGTGGATCCTTGTATGTGTTTTCTTAGTACATGTTGTGTTAAGTATGATTTTGTTTTGCATTTATAGGTACAGTGCTCACATTGGTGCCATTTAATTTTCTCTGGATCTGTATGCCTTCTAAGAATGTGGGTTTTTAAATTAATTTTTTGTATAGTTTTATACCTGCACTTGTAACATTCATATTGTGGCAAATTTTCTCGAGCTGTATGCTTTGAAAAAATGTGATTTTTGACATGACTATTCCAGCTCGATTTATATTCACAATAGTGGCAGTAAAACAACTTTTTTTGGATTTTTGACGTATGCTGTACTTTTATATGGTGTTTTAATTGGCCCTGTACTTTGCTTCTAAATGTACAATTATCACATTGGTACCACTGTATCTTTTCCGGTGCTGTATGGTGCCGAATCACGTGGACCTTTAAAGACGAGTTATACATTGTTTTATATTCGCACTTATCACAACACTGTAAAAAATTTTTGTGTTTTGAATTATGTTTTTTTATATGTTTTGCAAAATTTTCTTCTGTTTTTCCTTTGTAGGCACACATATCACATTTGTACCATTTGATACTTTTTGGTACTGTATGTTCCCTCATTATATGATCATTTAGAAGAGAAATACTTCTCATACTTTGTAGACAATAAGGGCACTGATTTTTAAGACTAGATTCCTTCTTTCTTAAAGTATCCTTTTGACAAATCAATTTATGTTTAAACAAAACTAATAATGAAAATGTTGAAAATTTACAGTTTTTGCATAAATAACCTGCTGGTAATGGATTTTTCTTGTTATTTGCGTGGAATAATTGAAAATGATGCAAAAAAATTATTACAGTACTTGTTTTAAATTCACAATATATGCAATAATATGTCATCTTCAATCCATTTTTTTCACAGTTAAAAAGTGAATTTTTATCCATTTTAATCAACAGTTATAATAAAAAAAACTTGTTAGTTGTTGGGTTGCGTAACCTAAAAATTAATTTAAACTAAAAATTAATCTACCCAACAATAAAAACAAAGATTATACCTTTCGCAATCCAAAATATATTTTAATATTAAAATACACAGGAAGATCGTTCACAAACAACGATTTAACATTAATGACATTAGAAAACACATCATTTTCAAATTGTAAATGGAAGAAACTCAAAAATCGGTCATATAAAACTCGAAGAATAGAAAATCTAATGCACAACTTCTAAAATGGTTCATATCTAACATGCTAGATGTCTAGAATTCTAACAATATGGCGTCGTTTGCCAACTTATATTTTGACATTTTAACAGAAAGTCCCTAAAATTTGTATTTGATGATGACTAAAATACGCAAGAATTTTTTTTAAGTCTGGAAATTTATTTTATTATCTGGAAAATTAGTCAGACAGTCAGTGCAGTAAAAATTGTTTTTAAAAAGAAAAAGTAAGAAGTTATAGAAAGTATAACAATACAGTTTAAAAGACAAATTAAAACAAAAAAAAAATTGTAAAATGTCAAAATGCCGAAGCAAAATTATCTGGAATCACGAAAAGGGTCTCACCGACCTAAACACATATAAAAATAAACGAGAGAGCGATAGTATCAACTGCTATGTATTAAATTTAATAGAATTTAAAAAAATTGTAAAACAGATACTATAGGTAACTATTACATTAAAAAAAAATAGTTATTAGGAATGTACTGAGTGTAGCCTGGGCCAACTAGCCGACTATTTGGTTTCGAAGCAGCCGACTATTTGGCGAATTTTTGAGTGTTTTAGCATTCCTGCAGTTAATAAATAATATAGCCCTCTGTTATAAACAGAAAAAAAGCTTATTTCAACGGTGGAGTAGTATATTAAAAAACGAATTTCGTACACGTGTTTTATAAAGTCAGTATTATAACACGAATTCAAGTTTATAAAACAAGCGCGAGCAGGAGTTTTAAAAAAATAAATGCCCACACTAACATAAGAAACAAATTCTTTATACCTTTCGCAGTCTTAGTAGATAGTCTAGCGCCCAACTTGTAAACTGCTTCATATCCGACGCGCGTCGTTTGCCAACCTACCGGCCATTATTTAAAGTCGATTCGAGAACATACTGTATATCTGTTATCCTGCACCATTTCTTCAAATTTAAGCTTTACTTGTTATCTTTTTTTTTGAGAAAATTCACTGAGTTTGTCTTATCTTTTGTATATTTTAAACAACATTAGCTTAGACGAATGACAGCCACGGACTTAGATATAAAGATTAGATATAAAGATACCTTTATACTTAAGACTTAGATATAAAGATTAGATATAAAGATACCTTTATATCTAAGTCCGTGATGACAGCTTGTGCTTTTGCAAATTTTAACAAACTGATCTGGAATATTTAAATTTAAAATATTTCAGTGTTGTAGCTGATTTTGTTTAATGTTTGTGAAATTTATGCTTTAAAAATATACTGGAGCGTTTTTGTAGACAAGGAAGGTTTTATCCGGTCCTTCTTTTGGTAAATTAATCAGAAAATATCAAAACAGAATGTTATATGTACAGATGGTTTTGGTAGGTTTTTCATATATACGATCATCACCCCATCAAGAAACAAATAACACATTCTCTTGCTACTTATTTGAGACACATTTAATGGTCTAATCCAGGGGTTGAGCAACCTTTTTTAATCGACGGGCCAGTTTAAATTTTTAAATTTTTTGGCGCGCCGCACATAAAGTACCTAACACTTATTAATAATTTACAAAACTTTACAAAACCTGGTTTAATCAGTTTTGTTTTATCACTTTTTGTTTATGAGATATAAGACATTCTTGATTTTTTGGCGATTTTTTTAAAATTAAAAAAAAAAATCGCGGTATTTTTCTGTTTTTAAAAATATATAACTTGTCTATTTTTTTTCAATTAGAACAACATTTAAGAGAATAAGTTGATTAAAGTAAGTAGAAACACATAGTCTCTTTGTTTCTATTTCTTTTTTTAGCTTAGTTTTACATACAGCAACATAAAGTAAATACTGTAAGCAAAAATGTTTTTAGAAATGATCTCATTATCTAATAAAAAATATAATAATAATAAAGAAGCAATTTATTAAACGTGAATACAAAGATTGAGTTCATTAGATGTTCAAATTGTCTTTCCTCTTCTTGAATACAAAGCTGTGCATTTTTTACAGCTTTTATGTTGTAAATGTTGTAATTCTACTAAAATCTCTTGCAGTGTATAACTTGAGTTGATTTTTTTTAAACCACAAACAAAGAAATCTAAGGGTGTAAGATCGGGTAAACGTGGAGACCATCGTATTAGACCTCAAGTTCCAATCTATTGCTCTCTAAAATATTCCATTAATACATTTCTAATTGCATGTGCATTATAGGCGGGAGCACCGTCTTGTTGATATCAAACATTTGGTAAGACATTTAATAGTATATCGTCTAGAAATCCATTTACTGTAACACCAAGAATCTGCTCGTACTATCGAGTGGTTAAATTTTTATTTAAAAAAAATCGATCTCACTATTTTATTGTCCAATATTCCACACCACGCATAGAAAATTTAGAATCTTCTTTAGCAAAAACTGCATTACACACTACACAGCAATAGCGTTTTATTCATTACTTCTTTTAAAATAAGCTTTAGGTCTCAATGTTTTAAAAGAGTTTTGCTTAATTATTTTTTTTTAATCTTAAAATTGTGCGTTTATTCAGCTAACGCATTTAGGGGTAACATTCAGAATATAAATTTGAAGTTTCTTTTGAAGTGTTTACAGTTTCTTTTTATAGTTTCACAATTTGCAAATCTCGTACACAAAAAAATTAAAAATTGACATTGATTTCATTTAGCACAAGACCAAATTAAAAATAAATACTTCAGATTCAAAGTTTAAATAGAATAAACCGTGTTTTATCCACTTATAACTACAGATGTTGTTGTTAGTCGCTCTAGACAAGTAATTTAAAAAAAAAATGTTCAGTCTGTCACAACACAAAAACGTATTATCTTGTACAATTTTATTTACATCAAAAAACTAAACAAAAAACTGAAACAAAATAGTTCACAAAACTTTAGGTCTCTTATGGGCTAATTTCAGGTTGAGACAATACCGGTAGTATTGAAAATTAAAACAATTCGGTATTGTGATTCGTTGTTACAATAGAAGTGTTAAATTTGCGATAGTGCCAGTAGTATCTCAACTTGAAATTAGCCCATTAGATTGCTAAAATTTTTAGCATATTTATTCTGCCACACTCAAAAAAATAACAAAACTTTTTTATTCCTAGCTACGTATAAACTCCAATGTAAGTTTTTAAATTCGCTTTAGGTCTAGTTTTAAATTCGCATTTTCAGACGTTTTTTCCTGACCTATGGTTTCTTGTATGTGTTTTCTTCGTACATGTTGATTTAAGAATGATTTTGTTTTGCATTTATCGGTACAGTGCTCATAGTGGTGCCATTTGATTTTCTTTGGATCTGTATGCCTTGTAAGAACTAAGAATGTGAATTTTTAAATTTTTTTTTTTATAGTTTTAATGTGTTTTGAAAGAATGTGTTTTTTGAGATTACTATTCCAGCTCGATTTATATTCACAGTAATCGCAGTAAATCAACCTTTTTTTGATTATTTTTGATGTGTGTACTTTTATATGGTGTTTTAATTCGCCCTGTAGTTTGCTTCTAAATGTACAATTATCACATTGGTACCACTGTATCTTTTCCGGTGCTGTATGGTGCCGAATCACGTGGACCTTTAAAGAGGAGTTATATATTGTTTTATATTCGCACTTATTACAACAATGTAAAAAATTTTTGTCTTTTGAATTATGTTTTTTTATATGTTTTGCAAAATTTTCTTCTGTTTTTCCTTTGTAGGCACACATATCACATTTGTACCATTTGATACTTTTTGGTACTGTATGTTCCTTTATTATATGGTCATTTAGAAGAGAAATACTTCTTATACTTTGTAGACAGTAAGGGCACTGATTTTTAAGACTAGATTTATTCTTCTTTAGACTATTCTCTTGACAAATCAATTTATGTTTAAACAAAACTAATAACGAAAATGTTGAAAATTTACAGTTTTTGCATAAGTAACCTACTGGTAATAGATTTTTCTTGTTATTTGCGTGGAATAATTGAAAATGATGAAGAAAAATTATTCCAGTACTTGTTTTAAATTCACAATATATGCAATAATATGTCATCTTCAATCCATTTTTTTCACAGTTAAAAAGTGAATTTTTATCCATTTTAATCAACAGTTTTATATTTAAACAAAAATTGTTGGATTACGTAACCTAAAAATTAATTTAAACTAAAAATTAATCTACCCAACAATAAAAAAAAAAGATTTTACCTTTCGCAATCTTAAATATATTTTTATATTAAGATACACAGAAAGATCGTTCACAAACAACGATTTAACATTAATGACATTAGAAAACACATCATTTTCAAATTGTAAATGGAAGAAACTCAAAAATCGGTCATATAAAACTCGAAGAATAGAAAATCTAATGCACAACTACTAAAATGGTTCATATCTAACGTGCTGGATGTCTAGAATTATTCTAATATGGTGTCGTTTGCCAACCTATATTTTGACATTTCAACGAAAAGTCCCTAAAATTTGTATTTGATGACTAAAATACGCAAGAATTTTTTTTAAGTCAAGAAATTTATTCTGGAATCTGGAAAATTAGACAGTCAGTGCAATAAAAATTGCTCTTGAATAGAAAAATCAAAAAGTTATAGAAAGTATGGCAATAAAATTTAAAATACAAGTCAAAAAAAAAAATTTAAGCAAAATTATCTGAAATCACGAAAAGAGTATTCACTCATCGGCCTAAACCCATATAAAAATAAACGAGAGAGAGACAGTATCAGCTCCTATGAATTAAATTTTAGAATTTAAAAAAAAATGTAAAACAGGTACTAGTTAATTTTTACATTAAAAAAATAATAATAACTAGAGATGTATTGACTACAGCTTGCGCCAACAAGCCGACTATTTGGTTTTAAATTAGCCAACAACTTGGCGAATTTTTGAGGGTTTTAGCATTTCTGCAGTTAATAAGTATAGCCCCCTGTTATAAACAAAAAAAGTTTATTTCAGCGGTGGAATAGTATATTAAAAAACAAGTTTTTAATAAAAGTATACTTGTTTCATAAAGTCAGTATTGTAACACAAATTCAAGTTATAAAACGAGCGCGAAGCAAGAGTTTTAAAAAAATGAACGCCTACATTAACATACGAAACCAATTACTATTTGGTTATAATTTATTTTTTTTATATGTAAAAAGTAAAATTTTGGGTTTTATAAAAACTAAAAAATCGTTTTATATGGGCTATTATGGGCTGGTGTGTGTTATTCTATAATAGTTTTCAAGAAACGAATTATAAAAACTTAATTTTTTAGCACAAATTCAAGTTTATAAAGTATGTGTAACTTTCAACAATTTTTTAATTTGTCTTTTAAAATAAGAATTTAAAGCCGACCAGTCGATGATTTTTGTCGACTATTTCCAGACTAAAAAAGGGGTCGAATAGTCAGCTAATCCGGGTAAAAGATGACTAGTCGGTCTCTCTTTAATAATAATAATAATAATACTGAAACACACTTTTAAAAATATTAAAAGTTAAAATTTGCGCAGCGTTGGCTTTATTTAAAAACACTGCCCAAACGGTTAAAACAACAAAAAAAATCGTTAAAGAGAAAAGTTGTAAAGAATTACGTTTTATATAATAAAAAACCGCAAAAGATTTTTTTTATCTGTAAATTTCTAGTTTAAGCACTAGAAATAAGAAATAGGAGAACAACGAGCCTAATTTAGTTGCTAGAGACGTCTGAAAATATTAGGGAATTTAATTCTGCCACATTGCTGGGTACCTATATCTACTCTAGTCCAATGGTTTTTAATTCCACTCTGTACTATTCAAATTTAATTTTAAAATTAAAATATTTATCTTGAATACGGTCCTGTGACAAATAAGTTTTTCATTTTTAAATATTTTTTTTTTAGTAAAAGTTCTAGAGAATTGCAAATTAATTGTAAAACTCTACTTTGCTTAATTTCAAAGACATAAAATTGTTTTAAAGACAATCCGGTACTGTGCTATTTAAAAATTAATTAAACTCTAATTATTGTTTTTATATATATTTTATAGAATAAGAAATAATTGTTATTCTGACTCGACTGGGATAAGAGAAAATATCAGGGAGTAAACACCTTATCTGTCCCTTTTTTTGTCGATTTTTTTACGTTGTGGAATTCAATTAGTCATCGCGCTCGTTCAGTTTAGACGGATTTTAATTTTGTCAGAGACGTTTTAGCTTTCGTGAGTAATTTTTTAACAAATTTCAAAACTTTTAGTGTATGGAGTGATTCTGAAAGTGTTCTGGATTTGATGCTGGCGGTCTCAGGTACAGGATAAAGCCTAAAACGGTAACAAAGCAAACCTAAATTGGTTGGGTATTAATTGTTTTTTCTGCTGTTTCAGTGAGTCAAGAATTATTTTATTAGCGGTATAGCAGGGAAAAGGTCAGTTCGTATATTTAAGCAATTTGCTATCGGAATTTTCGTTACAAAATGCGTTTAATTATTATAAAAAATTCATTTGGCATTTTCTTGTCTTATATACAGTGTATTTCAGAAAAACGTTCCAATAAGGTAATTTAACATTCTTAATATTCAAATCAATCAATTAAGAAGTGCGACAAGCATAGGGTTTTTAAGCATTTGACTATAAGTCTCTAAATAAATAATAAAACAACTTTTTTTACAATTGCATTGCTTTAAACTGCAAATTTACTATTAAAAGATAAATTATAAAAAATTCTTTTGTTAATATGGGTATTTATTTAAAAAAAAACCTCCTGCTTCGCACTCGTTTTATAAACTTCAATTCGTGTCACAATACTAACTTTATAAAACGCGCTTTTACGTAAGTACTTTGATTATTGTAATTTGTTCTTTATACCGCTGAAATAAGCTTTCTTTTCTGTTTATAACAGGAGAATAAAAACTAAACTAAGCGAGCGCAATAAAGATTTAAAAAACCTAAATCTTTCAAAATATCTGATTTTTTAGTACATTGAAAAATAAGGTTTCTAAATTATTTATAAATCAGTAGGCACAGGTAATAAGGAAGTAAGGACAAAAGCATTTTAACATAACAAAAAACATAAAATATTGACTTAAAAAAAGACTATTTATTTAAATCTCAGAAAACGCATAAATAGATTATATAACTCATCAAAAATGTTGTCAATACAGATTTATAATTCCGACGTATTTTGTCTTGGTGTTTCGCCTCTTCCAACAATGTGAAAAGCAACCATTTTAACGTCAAAAAACAAGTTTTGTCAAAGTCGTTTGTTTATTTATTCCATGTGTATAACGAGTACTCTCAAGCAAACAAAAATAATCGATTATACTCACCTCTTCATTCAACGTATTTCTTTAAAACACTACTCGATCTACGCTCTCGTGATGTTTCGCAAAATACGTCTCATGACTCGGTAGCTAGCATAATCAATTATTTTCTCTTGTGATATTATAACTGATTATTTCCGAGATGCAATTTTTCTTTATAAGTGCGTCTATTATTGTTCCTTCTTCGAGCCGTGCTGTTAGGAAGATTTTCTTTTAGCATGTACTTTTATCAGATGCGGTGTCAAATCCTTTTTTATTTTACATTTATACGAACAATACTCGCATTGATGCCACTGTATTTTCTCCGGATCTGTATGCCGTCTTAGCATGTGGCTTTTCAACGCTCTTTTGTATATCGTCTTAAAGCTGCATTTATCACACGCAAATTTAGGCACATTTTCCGGTGCTGTATGCTTTGCCATAATATGGGACTGAAGATGGCTCTTGTACTTTGACTTGTATTCACAATGATCGCATTCAAACAACCTCTCAATCTCTTCTTTTGGCATATGTTGTAATTTTATATGTCGTGTTAATTGTTCGCGTATTTTGCTTTTATAAGTACATTGCTCACATTGGTGCCAGTGTATTTCTTCAGCAGGTGTATGTTTTAGAATGATGTGTTGTTTTAATTGTTGTTTACGTAGACTTTTGTAATTGCATGTGTTACATTCATATTTTGGCAAGTTTTCTCGTGCTGTGTGCTTTGAGAGAATGTGAGATTTGACAAGCCATTTAGATTTTGATTTGTAGTCACAGCGATCGCAGGAAAAAAACGGAATGTTTTCTTCTGGTATATGATACAGTTTTAAATGATCAGTTAGACCTTTTTTTACTTTGCTTTTATAGGTACAGTGCTCACATTGGTACCACTGAATTTTCTCTGCAGCTGTATGAAGTCGAAGCATATGTAATTTTAAACTTACTTTATGTACAGTTTTAAAATTGCATATGTCACATTCATATTTTGGAACATTTTCTCGTGGTGTGTGCTTTAGAAGGATGTGTGTTCTGAGAAGACATTTGTACTTTGCTTGATATTCACAATGATCACAGACAAATAACTTGTTAATCTTGTTATTTCGTATTAACATATGATGTAGTTTTACATGTTTAGTTAAATCAATTTTAACTTTTGATTTGTAGTCACAGTTATAACATTTGTACCATTTGATTTCTTCTGGTTCTGTGTGTTTTCTTATTATATGGATTTTCAATGACCAACTAGTGGTTAATTTACGTAGACATATTGAGCATTGATGATCCTTATCAATGGAATATTTCTGTTTCTGACCATTCTTGTGACAAATTAATTTATGTTTAAACAAAACTAATAATGAAAATGTTGAAAAATTGCACTTTTCACAAGTATAGCATTCTGGACAAACCGATGTAAAAAGATTTTTCTTGTTTTCTACATGGAATGTTTGTAAATGATTCCAAAACAAAATTTCAATAGTTGTTTTAAATTCACAGTTTCTGCAATAATATATCTCTAAATCGCCTTTTTCACAATTGAAAAGTGCCTCTTCATCCATTTTAGTCAAAGTTCTATATAATTTAAGATGTCTTGAGTGACTTAACCTAAAAATTGGTTATATTTTACTCAGCCAATCCACAATTAAACAAGATCAGACCTACCCTTTGACAGTTCTAAATATTTTGTTATATTTTATAATAACTCGATGAAAAACTTTTAATTGTTTATAACACGTGATTTCTAAATAATATCACAATCTGGATGAATAGGCCATGAAGTCAGAAAAAAAATTGTTTAATCAATAATATTATGAAACACAAAAGTCGGTCAGATGCAACTTCTTCTAGGTTATGGGCTCAAGAGCCTCTGACGTCACTATAGCGCAAAATTTTGAAACACTGGCTGAATTTACAAATATCAAATTACAAGCGATGAAAAAATACACTAAATAAAATAACAAAGTTCTAAAAATGCCGACATTTGATACCCTCAACATTTTATTTATTGATAGGTAACAAATCACAAGAAACTAATACTTTAATGCACAGATTCTCGCTATTTCTAAGAACCAACATAAACATAAAATGAGCAAATTCTATTTTCTGTTTTTAAAAGAGAAATAAATATTTTTCTTGAGTTGTTAATTTTTGGAAGATGTTCAATGAAGTAGTATTTTCAGATTGTTATGCAACCCACCTGACACATCAGCTTTAGGACAACGTTTCTGGTGTTTTTTATGACAAATAAATTTTAAGAATTTTTAGAGAAATTGTAAGATGAAGAGAAATTCTTGAATATATTGAATTACATTGTAATACCAAAAAAAAAACTGATTGAGAGTTTAAAAAACTCGTAAATACTACTTAATGTGAATAAATAGTGAGTTGTTAAGTCTTTTTAAGTTAGAACAGCACTCAAAATATTTAAATAAACACACAATTTTGAAAGATAATTTTAAAAAAGGTTGTTGAATAGTCGGAAGTGGTTGGCACGCGTGATTTCTGTTAATTCTAACTTAGAAAATTATTTTTCCCAACAATAGAAATGCTTAATGTATTTGTTTAAACAAATATATTCCGTTTAATAATAAATAAACTACATAGCTTTAGAGCAGCTGTGATGCGACCTGTTCGAGAGCTGGTGCTCGATTCAAACAAAAGAAAATATCGAAAAAGAAAATAAATTTGCAAAAAACAACAAAAAATGTCTATTATATCACCCCTTTGTAAAACCACCTTTGTGTCTTTGAGTACTGAATCATCGTATTATGTACGCAATTAGTTCAAATAATAAATCAATAATATACATATTTATATATCTAGCTGCATAAACAAAATGTTTTCAATTTAGATTTCAATTTACATATTCAAGAAATGCATATACCACAAGAATATAAGCTAAAACATGAATGTTCTTCATGTAATTACAAAACTATATATACAGGAGCTTTAAAACAACACATTCTTCAACATAATACAGAAGGGGAGTCTTACCAATGTAACCACTGTGCTTACAAAACCAACATAAAAAGTCAGTTTACATCCCATGTAAAAGAAGTAAACATGTCGAAAAAAATGAAAGAGTTACTATTTTCCTGTAATTGTTGTGAATACAAATCTAACAGGAAAAGAAATGTCGATTCACATATTCTCCGAAAGCATATAAAAGGACCAAAATATGAATGTAACACATGCAACTACAAAGCTATGTATAAAGATCACCTAAAAAGTCACATTATTCGACGTCATACCGCCTCGGAGGTAACACAGTGGTACGAATGTGAACACTGTTCTTACAAAAGCAAAATAAAAACAGATTTAGCACAACATGTAAAGATACACATGCCTAAAGAAAATATGTCGAAATATGAATGTAACACGTGCGAGTTTAAAACTATATATAAAGCAGCATTAAAAAAACATATTATGCGACGTCATTGAATGTTTTGTTGGGTAGATTTTTTGATTTGATTGTAGAGGGTTCAGGAAGAAGAGAGATTACAGTTGATTTTTTGTAATTGTAGCATTGTAGAGGTAAAGAAATGTAATTACAAATAAGAGCACTCTCTGTTAATAATGTGTTTTATGATCTATTGTCCAAGTTGGGGAAAATTGAGTAGTTGCAAGTTATGTAGAGAGTGCAAATGATGAAAATTCATATGGAAAGCATCTCCCCTTTTGTTCTCTGGTTGAAACCAGTCTAGGGAAGTCAGACACGCTACACATTTTTTTTTTAAAAATGTGATCAAGATTATTGATAATAAAGAAATTTGTATAAAATGGTAACAACTTTAGTTTGATCGTTGCTGCGCATCTTTTCTGTTTCGAAGTGTCAAAATGGCGGCTCTCTATACACGTACCACTGACACACATTCATCTGATTATCTATCAGCTTTCTCCCTATTTCGTACCTCTATTTCTCTGGTTAATAAATTTATTTTAAATAATTTTTCAAAATCACGTTTTGTATAATAGAGGTGTTTATAAAATTTGTTAAAACACTAAAACTCATCTAGAATTGTCGAAGATATAATAACCATTAAGTGAATTTAAAAAAATCGATCAATTATAAATTAAAACAAAGATCATCAATTTTAACAAAGTCATAAACTGTACATAAAGACTCACTTAAAGCATCTTCTTCTGCCACAACTGTTGGGTGGCGAATCCCCTCCTTCTGCTTCTTTTGAACCTACCTTTGATTCTGAAATTGTTGCTTCTTCTTCTGCCCTATGTGGCGATTTATCCCTCTGTTTCTTTCGGACCTACCTTTAATCCAGATTTCCAGCGATGTCTTTGGAACCTACCCACCCAAACTTAAATTAAACAAAAAGGATTTACTTTATAATATTTCTTTGTGTTTTTACAAGTAGGAGAAAACAATGTAAAAAACAAATAAATTTCAAGAAAAAAAATGTTAAAATTTATTTCAATTTAGAAAAGTCTAACTTTAATTCAGCTTATTCTTGCTCTTAACGTACAATATTTAAAGATAAAACAGTTTTGTAAGTGCCTTGTTTAATTACTGTGTGATGTTTCGTTTTCTGTTACTCGAATTGATAAATAAAAAATCGAAAAAAATCGTTGATCTCTCTTTTAACTTGTTTTGAAAATTTTGCAAAATAATATTTAAATTCGCTAAATGAATAAATATTATAAAAAATAATAAATAATAGAAAAAAATCTGACCGTCAAGTAAGAGAGACGTTGATGTACACTCTGGACAGTCTGGACTCTGGAATAGGTCATTTCAAAAACGTCACCTAAAACTGAAAAACGAATTAACAAAAATACAAATAAACAACAAATTTCTAGTCCCACCAGTGAGTAACTTCCTCAGTTACTAACAACAAAATTTTATCAAGATTGTTTAAAAAAAAATTGATTTTCCATAACTGTTTTAAATGATAAAACTTGAAAAAAATGTTTTTACAAGTTATTTCCTTTAATCTAATAATCTGAAACGGAATAAATTAATTAAAAAACAGGAATAAACAATTCTATAACGAAATAATATTTATATGATTTAATTAATTTAAACCAACTGATAGGTAGCAAATCTCCTCCTTCTGCTTCTTTCGCATCTACTTTAATTCGGATTTGCAGCGATGTTTTTGGAACCTACCCCTCAAACTCTAATAAAACAAAGCGAATTTACTTTATATCGTTTATTTATTTTTTACAAAAGGGAGTAGAAAGGAACTCTAAACAAAACGCGTGAATTTACTATTAAATGAATTACAAATAATAATAGTAGATACTTAAAATTGTTTATCTGTGTGTTATTTTGTAATTTACAAATGAAAAAATATATTTGTTTAAATAAAATCGCGATATATTCCGTTTAATAATTAATAATAATAAATAAAAATACGCAGCTTAGTGTGCCTGTGATGCGCCCCGTTCGAGAGCTGGTGCTCGACTGATTTCAAACAATGGAAAATATCGATAAATTTGCAAAAAACCACAAAAAATGTCTATTATATCACCCCTTTGTCAAACCCTCTTTGTGTCTTGGAATACTGAATCATCATATTATATAAGCAATTAGTTCAAATAATAAATCAATAATGTATTTAAATATTCAGGTATTTAAACAAAATGTTTCGCCCTTTGATTTAATTTATATTTAATCACGGAAATAGCGCCAAAAAATCACTAATTATATTTTATTTAAATAAATGAGACTAAACATTGTTTTAAACGGCTACGTCATTACCAGTTGAAAGGCGAGGTCAAAAATCTCTTGTCAACGTTTTACGCAATCACAAAAAAACTGTTTACATTTTCTAAAGTCTCAGTTTATATACAGGATATCACTATTTTATTTCTATTGCAAGCCTCTTTTCACCCTATCTTTTATCGGAAAAATAATGAAAAAATAGAATGATCTTTGACAAGAGCCTATATACTTCAGTTGTACCTATGTATTTATATAATATCGAGTTATTTGTCACTGAAAATTTGGTGAAATTTTACAGGAATTATTAAAAAAATAATTAAGTAATCAGTCCGCAATTTTATTTTGTCTTTTAAATTATTAATTTTTAAATTTGTTGTGTTTCTTACGAGTTATTTCTTTCCATTGGTTTACTTTTCAAACATCTGTTATAGAAATGAAAATCAGAATGGCATGTTCTTCCCTAATTTATCGTTCAAGTCGCAAATTCAAAAAGATAACTGTACAGTTTCACGTTATTATGTCTAAAATAGTAATATTTTCATCTTTGTAGTCGCCCATATTAAGTCCGCCATTTTGATTTTTTAATATTTACTACAAAATCGTAATCAGTGATGTTGGCAATAGGTAAATCTGCAATTTGGTGCGACTTTAATGAATATTTTCCGAAGTGTCATTAACATTTATGGTTGGACATATTGGCCCTATTTTAAATTTACCAATTTTGACAACAAAAACACCCTTAAGGACTCATTTTGATGCAATCTTGTCAAATATTTTTCGAAATATTAGTTTTAAAAATAAATTTTTCGTAAAACTTCTTAATTTTCTAAAAAAAAATTTAATAACAGTTTAAAAAAAGGCCCAGCGGACAGATTTTTCAAGTCACATTGTATCCTAAACTTGAAGCAACGTTTAAAAAAATTAGTAAATCGGTCTAACTCGCAAAAAATTTAAAGATTTGATTAGTTTAACGCGACTAGAAAAATTTTTTTTGTTAAATATATATATATATATATATATATATATTTTTTGAATAACACTAAACAGACAGACATAAAACATTTTTTCTTGTTAATTTATTCTTAATTTCAATTTGATATCTGTTTTTTTTTTAATAAAAATACTAAATAAAAAAAATCTTTATTTTTATGAGTTCTACTCGTTTCTGTGTTAAATTTTTTGTACCTAACTTCATATTAGACTGTATAACAGAAAATATAACAAAATTTCTAAATTGTATACAAATATAATCGTAAAACTATATAACCAAAGTATTAATAACAAATAAGAATAAGCAAAACTAAAAAAATATCAATACCAAAAGTACCAAAACCTTAACTTATAAAATCAAAAAAAATTATCCTCTAGAAGGCTATAACTTACTTTCCACAACAATTTATATTGCAAAAAGCATTTTACATCTTCTAGATTATATATTTTTGTGATCCTATCCTATAACGTTATAATTAAAATTAAGCTCCGTATTCTGCTTGGCACTGTATATAACTCCATTTTTTTAGTTTGATGTATCACATTTTTGTCCACTTTCTCCCGTGTGTATTTTCAAATGCCGTGTTAATTCCGCTTTTATTTTATTCGTATAACTACAGTGCTCACATTGATACCACTGTATTTTTTCTGGTGCTGTATGATGCCTTATAGTGTGTTCTTTTAAATTCGATCTATACTTAGTTTTGTAATTACACTTATTACATTCAAATTTCTGCACAGTTTCGTGCTTTTTTGCATGTTGTGCCATATCTGTTTTAATTTTGCATTTGTAAGCACAGTGTTCACACTGATACCATTGTATTTCATCCGGAGCTTGATGACGTCGAATGACGTGCCTTTTTAACTCTCTTTCGTATATAGTCTTGTAGTCGCATGTGTTACATTCATATTTTTGCAGATTTTCTTCCGGTATGTGTTTTTTTACATGTCTTGTTAAGCACGATTTTGTTTTGCTTCTGTAAGGACAGTGCTCACATTGGTGCCACTGTATTTTTTCTGAAGCTAGATGGTGTGTAAGAATGTGGCTTTTTAAAGATCCTTTAAAGATAGATGCGTAGTTACAAGTGTTACATTCAAATTTTGGCACATTTTCTCGTGATGTGTGCCGAGCGAGAATATGTTTATCAAGGCTCGTTTTAATATCAGATTTGTATTCACAATGTTTGCAGTAAAAAAACTTCTTATCTTCTTTTGATAAGTGTTTTACTCTTATATGGCGTGTTAAATAGATTTTAGTTTTGCAATTGAAGGCACAGTAGTCACATTGGTACAATTGTGTCTCTTCTGGAGCTGTATGTTTTATAATATTGTGTTGTTTTAAATACGCTTCATTCAAGGTCTTAAAATTGCACTTGTTACACTCGTATTTTTGCAGATTTTCTCGTGATGTGTGCTTTGCAAGAATGTGTCTTTTGACATTCCTTTGTGATCTTGATTGGTATTTACATTGATGACAATGAAATAAAGATTTTAGATCTTGATTATGATTTTTTTTATGTTGTCTTAAATCTGTTATTATTTTTCCTTTATAGTCACATTGATCACATTGGTACCATTTAATTTTTTCGGGGGCTGTATGTTTTCTTATAATATGAACCTTCAATTTTGCATTACCTCTTGCTTTATGTCGACAATAAGGACACTGAAGTTTGCTAATATGTTGCTCCTTTTTTTTAGTACTTTTTAAACAAATCAAATTATGTTTAAACGAAATTAATAATGAAAACGTTGAAAAACAGCAATTTGAACATCTGTAACATTCTGTATATACAGATTTACTAGTAAATGTGTAAAATTTTTGAAATAAATCATGATATATCGTTAAACAACTCTTTTCACAACTGAAAAGTGTATCTTTATCCATTTTAATTATTAAAAAATGTTGAAAAACAACCTAAAAATTGGCCGAATATTAAAACTCAGTTAATTAAATAAAAAATTATACTTTCTGCAATTTTTAATAAATTTTACTATTACATAATTTGATAAATAGTTTAATTAACTGCAGAACAGCAGAATTGCAAATGGCGACAATAACAATAAGCGTTTTAACAAAAAAAAATTCAAAAGTCGGTCTGATGTAACACGTGACGCAAGCGCATTTAAACAAAGCCAATACGCATGCGCATTAATGCAAGATCAAATTTATATCGGGTGATTCAAAATTATGTAACATGATTTTAACTGGAATTATAAAATCTGCAAAACAAATTGTCTTATCTCAACTGCTATCAAAACTATAACCAAAAAATTGATTACTATAAAACGCTTAACAAAAAATTTGGAAATAAGACTACTGCAGGCTTTTCAGGACAAAATAACGCGATTTAAAACACTTTACTTTTATAAGAAGTTGTACCGTTTAGAAGCTAGAGAGCGCCAAAATTAGATCGGCTTTTGTTGTTGTTTTTTTTTTTTTTGATTATTTTGTATTAACTGTGTTTGAGCTGTTTTTACCAAATTTAATTTTTTTATGTATAGTAGGTACAACTTTAATTTAATTTACTCACAGCAAACAGTACTCCTAATTTACAATTTTTAATAATTTTTTGCCATTTGTATTTGACCAAAGGGCAGGAAAGAAACGTCAAAAACTGCAATTTGCAGACGTAATTTTAACGATTTTGCCATTACGACAGACTTTTTGTGAGGCCAAATTTAAACGAAATGCAAATTCACATTGATAAAACATTTACCTGTCATTTCAGATTTGATATCTTTATTTAAAATATGATTAGATCAAATTCACAAAATAATGACATTGATCTTTGTTCATCTCCCTTGATTTTGACATTTGTCTTAAACAGAAAAGTGGAGTAAGGAAATTGCTAATTAAGTGGACCCGTTAGTGAAGAATGCACGACCGCCATTTTAATATTTAGGCATGCAATAAATTCAAAATTCAAGACCTAAAAATGTATAAAATCTGAATATTAAAATGGTTGCACATTAAAAATGCGCCAATTATTCAACTTGGTCATTCGCTATTCTCCCCACTTTTTGTTCTCTGGTTGAAACAACTCTAGAGAAATCACAAATACCACTAATTTATAATATAATAAATAACAAAATCAAGATCCACCCTAGCAATATAAATAATTACAATTATATTTACATTTGATTATTTTGCAACTTTAAATTGCCAGCTGCTATATTTTGGTGTAACTAAATTTTGTAGAACAAAATTTTTTTGTGCAAAAAATCAATCGCTATATTCCTTAAATAATTGTTAAATGCTTTTAGTTAGAGAAAAAAAATCGTTCCCATCTTATAGAAATCTAATGACCACTCAAATCGAGATTTTTTTCTACATATCATTAATTAGGTCTTGAACTAAGTAGCAATTGCTATCATTGCGCCAACTTTGTAGCTTTTCAAATAAAGTGGCTAGATTAATTTAAAGTTGAAATGACTTCTGTCACCGTGTTTCACTTGTTATTTATAGGGATTAAGACGGTTGATCCTTCGGTCTGCAGGTACCTGCGTAAATAGAGATATTTTTTGGTATTTACATTTTGTTACACCCGACTTCAGAAAAGGTAAATTCTTCTTAACTTGTATTAAAATATGCAATTATCATTAGAGAAATAAGATGCGACTATTCACAATATACCTAGATATTAATTTAATTATAATTCTTATTATAATAAAATAAATAATTTAGTCGTAACTCATAGAATTATTAGTAATTTTGTTTTAGAAATAAGAATGTTATTAATTAAAATAATAAAAAATCTTCGGTTTGATGATCCAAAAGCTCTAGATGAACTGGCTAAAATTGATGTGAAACTTTGTTAGGCTTGTGAGAAAGTCCTAGACCGACTTTTTGAATTTTGAAAAATTTTATTAATAAAAGATGATACAAATTTAGTTTTACCACTTGGTTTAATCACTGTTGTTGGTCGATATTTTAAACGCTAATTTGTGAAATTTTAAGCCTATAAGAATGCATTTTCAATAAAAATTTTGTAAATTTTGAATTTTTGAATCAGAAATCAAAAAACAAAATACACTGCTCCAAGAAATTAAAACTATGTACATTTGAGAACTTTGGTTGAGAAGGTTTAATCAAGCTATAATCTAGTTACCCATTGTAATAAAAGTTTTGACATTAAAGTCAGAAAGTTGAGTTTAATAGTTTTTTAAGCAGAAATTTTAAAATAATTTTCATTTTTAAATTGTGTTAATTTGTAATTTCGTTTTATTGTTATTTGAATTTGCCGTTCTGTGGATAGTTTTTATCATTTGAAACAATAATAAAAACAGTATGAGAAATTTGACTCGAGAAGAATGCGCCCAAGCTGTGGTTTTGTTGGAGGAAGGATGGAGCTACAGAAGAATTGGTGAAAGGTTTGGTGTATCTCACACGTCAGTTTCGCGTATGATACAAAGGAACAGAGAGACAGGAAGTCACCTCAGAAGACCTGGGCAAGGAAGATAAAGGAAAACCACTCCTATCCAAGATAGATTTTTAAGAATATCTGCGCTAAGGGAACGCTTTGTAACCGCCAGGAAGCTACAAACTGAGTTCCGTAACGTAGAAGGAATTCAAATCAGTACCAAAACTGTTAGAAAAAGACTTAAGGATAATAATTTAACACCCCATATTCCTGCTCGTGGACCTGCATTGACTGCAGAACACCGCAGAGCCCGATTAGAATTTGCTAGAGAGCACATAAATTGGCAAAGCGAGAATTGGAAGTCTGTTCTTTTTACGGATAAGTCAAAATTTTGCCTTTACAATTGCGATAGACGTGTTCGTGTGTATCGTAGACCAAATGAGCGGTACGCACAGTGTAACATTCAGAATACCACATTGTTTGGTGGAGGCTCAGTAATGGTTTGGGGTGGTATTTCCTTACAAGCTCGCACGGAGTTAGTGTTTGCTAATAATGGCTCTATAAATGCGGACCATTACATAACAGACATTCTTGAAGAGCATGTCGTACCTTATGCCCCTTATATTGGTCCAAATTTTTTGTTAATGCAAGATAACGCAAAACCCCACACTGCCCTAATTGTTAAAAATTACTTGAATGAGGCAGAAATCAATGTTTTGAATTGGCCAGCTCGAAGCCCTGACCTGAATCCTGTTGAGCATGTTTGGGACATTCTCGGGAAACGTTTAAAAAATCTTCCACATCCTCCTGTCCATCTTCATGAGGTAGGTCCTCAACTAAATGAAATTTGGAATAACTTAAATCAAGAAGACATAAGTTCGTTAATTTTGAGTATGGAACGAAGATGTGCAGCGGTTATTCAAAGTAGAGGTGGAAATACGCGATATTAATATGTTTTCTGTAACTATTATAACGGCGTAACTTTAATAAAATTTTGTTTTCGGTTTGTTTTTCTATATTTGGACACATTAGATATTAATTTACTTTAAACAAATGTTTTTGTTAAATTTTTCTTAATTTTGTACCAATTGGTCGAATACATGTTTCAATTTTCAAAAAAATTCAAGTGGTGCGTTAATTTATTGAAGCAGTGTATTTAAATAGAATGAGTATTTATTTACATTTTCAAGAAGCAAAAAACATAAATTAATTATTCCCATGATGTAATTTTACATGTTGATCCAAATAATACTTCAATTTTCCTTTATAATCGCATTGATTACATTGATGCCACACTGTTCCATGTTTTGTTTTGATATGTCGGTTTAAATGATATTTAACTATAGTTTTGTACGTACAGTCCTCACATTGGTACCACTGTATATCTTCTGGAGCTGTATGATGTCGCAAAATATGTAATTTTAAGTATTCTCGAGTTTTAGCTTTGTAACTGCATTGATTACAATTATGCCATATTGATGTTTTATGTTTGGTTTTCATGTGGTGGGTCAAGACTGATTTTAACTTGCCTTTATACGTACAGAGCTCGCATTGATACCACTGTATCTTCTCTGCGTCGGTATGACGTCGAACGACATGCGCTTTTAATTCTTTTTTATATACAGTTTTAAAGTCGCATGTGTTACATTTATATTTTGGCGCATTTTCTCCAACTGTGTGCTTTGCCAAAATGTGTGTTTTCACACTGCAACTGTTGATTGATTTGTATTCACAGTGATCGCAATAAAATAACTTCTTTTTTGTTTCTTTTAACAAGTGTTCTATTTTAACATGGTGTGTTAATTGTTTTTTTATTTTGCTTCTGTAGGTACAGAACTCGCATTGATGCCACTGTATTTTTTCTGGAGCTGTATGTTGTCGAATAATGTGTTCCTTTAATGATGATTTGTATATAGTTTTAAATTTGCACTTATCACAATATGACAATTTTTGTTCTGATTCATGACGATTTTTTATATGTCCCGCCAAATCTTTTTGTGCTTTTCCTTTGTAATCACACTGATCACATTTGTACCAATTTATTTTTTCTGGTTCTGTGTGTTTTCTTATTATATGTTCATTCAGTCTTATAACTTTAAGTGGACAATATGGGCACTGATATTTAGTAACAGATTTTGACTTCTTAGTGTTCTTTTGGCAAATCAAATTGTGTTTTAACAAAAGTAATAATGAAAATGTTGAAAAATTACAGTTTTTACAGGAGTAACATGCTGTAGAAACAAATGTAAATAGATTTTTCTTGTTTTTTGAGTGGAAACTCTGAAAATGTTCCCAAAAGTAAATTCCAATATTTGTTTTGAAGTCGCAGAATTTGCAATCATGAAACTCTAAATCTGTTTTATCACAATTGAAAAGTGTATCTTTATCCATTCTACAGAACTCTTTAATAAGTTGTAAAAAATTGTTGAGATTACTTAACCTAAAAATGAGTTAAATTTTAAAGTTTAGCTAAAATCAATAATTGAATAAAAATATATCATACCTTTGTAATTTTAAATGAATTATTTTATTTTACAGAATTTCATGTACAGTTTAGTATCTAGAACATGTAACTTGCAAAAAAATAGCGTCTGTACTTTCTGTAGCCATACAGAAAAATCGTTCATAAGAGACTATTATAAAAAAAACACAAAAGTCGGTCAAATGTTACTAATAAAAATTATACGATTGGCTGTGGAGGTGTATCGTCATTTAAGCGCAAAAATTTAAAGCCCTGTCACTCTAAAAATGCCTTAAAAAAATCCGTCCTTATTGCACTTGTACATATAGATGAAATTATAATTGCTAATTTTTGACCAAATAAAAAATCACATATGGAAACAGAAATAAGGCATAAAAACACTCTACTCTATACTCTAGAGGTTCATTATTTAAAAAAAAATGCTTAAAATAAGGTTGTCTATCAGGAAAAAAGTTTCGAAAATATCGGCTTACTGGTTAAAAAAATGTGTACACTATTGTATGTTGATAACAATTATTTGATCACTTATGTAACACTTAGAATCATGTTACATAAGAATCAGCAAATTTTTTTTTTATTTATAGTCTTTTTTATCAAAACCAGAAGTCATAGACGCAAATATTTAGTTAAAAATAGGCGACAATTTATAAAAATGGAATCTGAAGGATATTTTAATATACCTACTAGAAATTTTAGACCACATTTTGTAAAAACAGACTGGCACAATAAAAGGCATTTAATATAAAAATCGTTATTATCAAGAGACATTTTATTTATATATTTTTTTTATTAAAGCCAGGAGCCATAAACGAAATTTAAGAAAAAATTGGAGTTATAAGTAACGATTTATAGTAGATAATTAAAACTGCAGGAAGCTCTTTACAATAGTTTTATTAGCGCTTATTTTAAGTGGGGAGGCCGGTCATCCTATTATCTATTCACTGTGTATTGCCACGCCTTCCTCACTTCCTCACTAGCATTGATAGCATGGCGGACCGAACGTCGCGCGTTGAATCGTACTTAGAGTTACCTTTTAATTAATTTCTAAAAGACTTTCACCAATTTTTCGCTACTTTTTAAATGAGAATGAGGTCCCAGAAGTGTGTCGTTATTTAACAAAATGTTTGAAGCAATGTCATTCTAAAAACATGCCTTAAAACACTCTACTCTAGTACTCTAGACATTCTAGTTTTAACTCAGTCACAAGTTAAAATAATTCTCGCATTATTCCGAAATTAATCGAAAATTGAAATTACCGTTCAAGCTTCGTCCTGTCAAAGTCACCCGAACGGCAGTAAAGCAATTACCGAAGATGGCAGAGTACCTACATAAAATTAACAATCTGCGCGTAGAAATAGAAAAGACTTTGTTTCGCTGAAATTCGCTCATGTTAGACCTGCGTTGAAGCTTAGAAATGAAGGAAATCTATGAATTGAACGTTTTATTTTCCATTAATTTCTTTATTAAGTGTAAGTTTGTTGTAATTCGTGATTTATCAATAAATGAAACGTTTAGAGTATCGAATGTCTATAACTATACGTCGTAGATTGAGGCATATATTCAGCTGTATAACAATAACACTACTTTTCTAAACTTTTTTCGTTTAAAAAATATTTTTTTGAGCAAAAACTTTATAACTAAGTGGGAAAATAGTAAAAGAAAGTAAGAACAAATAATTATAAAATTAAAAACACAAAATTTTGAAATGGAATGAGTTTTTATTTACACCTTCAAGGAAAAAAAAAGTAAATTAATTAGGTATTTCCGTGATGTAATTTCACATGGCGGACCAAATACGACTTACATTTTCCTTTGTAACTGCATTCACTACATTGATGCCACTCTAATGTATGTTTTGTTTTCTTATGTCGGCTCAATTGATATTTACTGATTGTTTTATAAATACACTCCTCACATTGATACCACTGTATATATTCTGAGGCTGTATGATGTCGCATAATATGTAATTTAAGACGTTCTCTAGTTTTAGCTGTGTAACTGCATTGATTACAATCATGCCGTATTGATGTTGTATGTTGGGTTCTTATGTGGCGGCTCAATACAGATTTTAACTTGCCTTTATACGTACAGAATTCGCATTGATACCACTGTATCTTCTCTGCGTCGGTATGACGTCGAACGACATGCGCTTTTAATTCTTTTTTGTATACAATTTTGAAGTCGCATGTATTACACTCATATTTTGGCAGTTTTTCACGTGCTGTGTGCTTTGTCAGAATATGTGTTTTGACACTGCAACTGTTGATTGATTTGTATTCACAGTAATCGCAGTAAAATAACTTCTTTTTTGTTTCTTTTAACAAGTGTTCTACTTTAACATGGTGTGTTAATTGTTTTTTTATTTTGCTTTTGTAGGTACAGAACTCGCATTGATACCACTGTATTTTTTCTGAAGCTGTATGCTGTCGAATAATGTGTTCTTTTAATGATGATTTGTATATGGTTTTAAATTTGCACGTGTCACAATATAACAGTTTTTGTTTTGACTCGTGACGATTTTTTATATGTCCTGCTAAATCTTTTTTTGCTTTTCCTTTGTAGTCACAGTGATCACATTTGTACCATTTCAATTTTTCTGGTGCTGTATGCTTTGCAAGAATATGTGCTTTGATATTATATTTTGTTTTTGATTTAAATTCACAGTGTTTGCAATAAAATAACAAAACTTCGTTTTTTGATTTATGACGATTGTTTATATGTATAGCTAAATCTTTTTTTGCTTTCCCTTTGTAATCACACTTATTACAGTTATACCATTTGATATTTTCTGGTGCTGTATGTTTTCTTATTATATGTTCTTTGTCTTATAACTTTAAGTAGACAATATGGACATTGATATTTAATAACAGATTTTTTCTTCTTAGTGTTCTTCTGACAAATCAAATTGTGTTTTAACAAAAATAATAAAGAAAATGTTGAAAAATTGCAGTTTATACATTTACATTCTGTAGATATAGATGAAAATAAATTTTTTTTGTTTTTTGAGTAAAGTTTATAAAAATGTTGATCTAAATCAGTTTTTTCACAAATGAAAAGTGTTTCTTTATCCATTCTACAGAACTATAGTTTATGTTTTATAAAATAGCTAGATTAACTTAACACTGACTTAACCTAAAAAATTAGATGAATTTTCATTTCAACTAAAATTAATAATCGGATAAAAAATATACCTTTATAATTATAAATTTCTAAATAAATTATTGTTTTTTTATAAAATTTGTTGTTGAACTTTAGTATCTAGAAGACGTGAGTTGCAAAAAATAGGCTCTATGACCATATAAAAAAAATCGTTCTTATGACACCATTATCGGGCATAAAATTCGGTCAAATATAACTTAGGACTTGCCGTGATACTACAAATGATTGAAGCAAAAATAGTGGGGTGGTACGCTTGAGTAGTTGGTAGCCGTGTCATATTTGAGTCTTGTCACATTTTTAGGTTAATTAGATTAAATTTGAGTTTTATTATGACATTTAGTATGTAATATCAATAGAAAAATTCAAATCTGCCACCAATCCAACAAAAAAATCACAATCAATTTTATTATCCAGGTAGTTGCAAGCGCAACGTAAATGAACAAAAAATAATAACTGTACTATAGTAGCCTAAAATTTGTTGTTGACGGATTAGATAATTTGATTGCTTTCAGTTTTAAATGAAACTATTATTTTCACTATTTGAACTGTTCATAATTTTTAACGACGCAGACGCAGTGCCACTGACATTTCAAACTAACAACCTAAGGGTGCGCTTGGGGCGCTTGGAATCCGATGCGCTTTGGATCCGAGAAGATTGAATTTTTTAATTTTTCCGCCAGAAAATTGACAGTTCTAATGTCGCCCAACACAAATAACTGACATACTTGTTCGTAAAAGTTATCAGTTATTTTGTTGGCTGATTCTAGAACTGTCAATTTTCTGGCAGGAAAAAGAGAAAATTCAATCTTCTCGGATTCAAAGCGCATCGGATTTCAAACGCCCGAAGCGCACCCCAACCTAACACTGGAAAATTGCCATGTTGCCATTTACAAATATAGGACTACCAACCTGACGATAGTTTGAAAATTGTTTTTTTAAAAAATCAACGGTTGGACAAATTTAAGCAAGTAAATAAGGAATTTAACGCTTCTCTCATCTTCAACAAATTTTTTAACTGTCATATTATCATGCCAATTTAAAATAATAACGGCTCAGACTTATAAAAGTAATTACTAAACACAGCTGTATAAAAAAATCAGGTTTACCACTACAGTTTCGTTTTTGTATATGTAACAAGAGTTCATTTAAAAAAGTTGTCAAGTGAGCTATGAAAAAACAAACATTTTGAAGTATGTCTTAGTTTAATTCGGCTGCCGTACTGTCAGTTACAACGACAAATTACGATTGCGCGCGCACTGTAAAGCTGTGTACCAAGTTCCGACATCCCTTCTTCGCTACATTTTCTTTTATCAAAATTTCATAGCACACTTGACAACTTTTTTATTAATTAAATTAATCACAATTTATGATAACACAGGACTATTCACTCTGAGACCCAAACGCTTATTTATAATTTTAAAATTTGGCCGGATGTTAAAGAAATAGAAATTTCGTGTTTATCCGTAGCTCTTAATTTTGTTTTTTGAGAAACTCTCTGATATTTTAGTAATATATTTTTTTTAATTTCAGGAACCAATACCGCCCCAGATGCGTTCCAGAAATGACCATTACTCAATTTAGCTCTTTTTGTATTTTATATAAAAAACTGCTGTATACTCGTATTTTATTTGTTCAGGAATTTTATATTTTAGGCGTTATTAAATGTATTTTTTACATAAATAAAAATGTAAATTACAATTTGTGTTTTATTCGAACCGAGAATATAATTTTAAATTTCCCGCCAAACTGTTAGAAGCAGCCAAATAAATACCTGAATAACCTCCTCATACATTCTGTGATCCTGATACCAAATCGTAAAATTCTGTAAATTTTTATACGTTTTTCCAAAAATTTCATGATTTTTCAACTTTGTATCTGGATCACAGAAATGCGAAGAGATTTCTAGAAGAACTGAATAACCTCCTCATACATTCTGTGATCCTGATACCAAATCGAAGAATTCTGAATATTTTTATACGTTTTTCTAAAAATTTCATGATTTTTCAACTTTGTATCAGGATCACAGAAATGCGAGGAGATTTCCAGAGAAACTAATTAACCTCTTCACACATTCTGTGATCCTGATACCAAATCGAAGAATTCTGAATATTTTTATGCGTTTTTCCAAAAATTCCATGATTTTTCAACTTTGTATCAGGATCACAGACATGCAAAGAGATTTTCAGAAGGACTGAATAACCTCCTCATACATTCTGTGATCCTGATACCAAATCGTAAAATTCTGTAAATTTTTATACGTATTTCCAAAAATTTCATAATTTTTCAACTTTGTATCAGGATCACAGAAATGCAAAGAGATATCCAGAAAAACTAAATAACCTCTTCACACATTCTGTGATCCTGATACCAAATCGTGAAATTCTGTAAATTTTTATACGTTTTTCTAAAAATTTTATGATTTTGCAACTTTGTATCAGGATCACAGAAATGCGAGGAGATTTCCAGAGAAACTAATTAACCTCTTCACACATTCTGTGATCCTGATACCAAATCGAAGAATTCTGAATATTTTTATACGTTTTTCCAAAAATTTCATGATTTTTCAACTTTGTATCAGGATCGCAGAAGTGCGAAGAGATTTCCAGAGCAACTGAATAACCTCCTCACACATTCTGTGATCCTGATATCGAAATAAAAAATATTAATTGGTTAATCGTAACGGAATTGGTTGATGGTATAAAACTTTCATTTGTTTAAAATAATTTGTGGTTCTGAAAAGAACCGTTTTTGATATCATTTTTTTTATGGGGGGGGGGAGTCTTTATTTAGAAAATTATTTAACAGCACTCCTTGGTCCATGATGGATGGACACGACGCGACATCTCCAGAAGAATTTCTTGAACTTCTATTGTTTCTTCTTTCTTCTAATTTCTCAAATCGAAACTGCAAAATAATTAATTACCAAACAAAAAGCCGCTGCTATATTGAGTGACTGAAAAATGATGAGTATCAACCGAAAAAAGTTGATAGAGAATGGAGAAAAATTCATCACGTTTTCCTATAAAAAAAATTCATTTTGGACACACATTGTTTTATCCTAATAAATAAATTTTGAATGTTAAATTAAATATGACGTTTGTTATTGAAAATTCAGGAAGCATTAGAGATAGAATGAGATAGAATCTAGAAGAGCGGGCCATAAAACTTAGAAACGGCCCGTGGGCAATATAGCTCACTTCACATTATCTCGTTTTTAAGGTATTAAGTCTATAAATGATTAAAATATCATTTAGTCCCTGCAGGTGTAACTTTAAATTTAAACTTTCGGATATCCCCGAAAACAATGTGTAAATAAATATAAATAAAAAAGTAAATTTAAAAAATTCTAGAAGTACTGATAAGCAGGTCTAATAACAGTTTAAATCTGACCGACTTTGGACTTTGTATTTGATACAAAACTGGGTTTCTTTGAACTTTTGTGTTTATCTCTGAGAGCCCAAAATTCTATAAAAAAAACCAAAATTTATTTGGAATTGTAGAAAGTAAGTTGTTTTTATCAGATTATCAATTAGCGGAATTTTAAAATTTGACCAATTTCCAGGTTACATAATCAAAATTTGTTTTGTTGTATAAAACTGTTGACTAAAATGGATAAAGAAGCACTTTTCAGCTGTGAAAAAAGTAATTTAGAGATATATAATTGTAAACATTGTCAATTCAAGACAACTTATGGAATTTCCTTTTGTGATCATTTTCAAATATTCCATGCAAAAAACAAGAAAAAGCCACTTCCACCTAGTAGTGCAGCATGTTACTTGTGTGAAAACTGCAATTTTTCAACGTTTTCCTTAATAGTTTTATTTAAACATAATTTGTTTTGTCCAAATAATTCTAAGAAAAGGAAATTACTTATTGCCAAGTTTCAGTGTTCTTATTGTTCATATAAAACAAAAAGTAGAACTGAATTGAAGTATCACATAATAAGAAAACACACAGCACCAGAAAAAATCAAATGGTACGAATGTTATCATTGCGACTACAAAGGAAAAGCTAAAAATAATTTAAAACAACATATAAAAACTCGACATACAGAACAAAGAGTGTCATATTATTGCGATTATTGTGACTTCAAATGTACAACAAAGAAAAATTTTAAAATGCACGTTATTACAAAACATACAGCACCAGAAAATGTACCAAATTATGAATGTAACAACTGTGAGTTTAAAACATTATATAAATCATATTTAAAACAACACATTATTCAACAACATACAGCACCGGAAGAAGTGCAGTGGTACCAATGTGAACACTGTACCTACAAAAGCAAAATAAAGAACTATTTAAATTCACATCTAAAAGCACACCACCATACAGGAAAAAGTAATTTATTTTACTGCGATCTTTGTGAATTTAAATCAAAGACAAAAAGGAGTGTTGATTTACATATTCTCTCGAAGCACACAGCACGAGAAAACGTGCCAAAATATGAATGTCACACCTGCGGCTACAAAACTATACACAAAAGATATTTAAGAGGACACATTATTCGAAAGCATACAAATCCGGATAGAATTGAATGGTACCATTGTGAACACTGTAACTACAAAGGTAAATTAAAATCAGATTTAATACACCATCTAAAAACACACAACAAGTCAAAAGTAGAAAAAAAAAAAGATATTTAAATGCAATAACTGTGAATACAAAGCAAAGGTAAAATGTGATCTCGAAAAACATATTCGTGCAATGCATTTACCACCAGAAAATTTACCAAAATATGAGTGTGACACCTGTAAGTATAGTACTATACGTAAAGAGCATTTAAGAAGTCATATTTTTCGATGTCATACAGCCCCGATAAAGTGGTATCAATGCGAGAACTGTAGGTACAAGTCTAAGGCAAAATATGAATTGAACCAACATATAAAAAGAAAACATACAACATTTAAATGGCATGAATGTAATAAATGCGATTATAAAGGGAAATTTAAATCGTATTTGATCCGACATATTAAATTACATCACAAAAATAATTAATTTTTAAACCTATCAAAGCAGATTTGATTGGCTTGTTATCTAGTTATTTTATTTTTTGGTAAAAAAATTGTAAAAACAACTTATTTTATAAGTCATTGTGAGCACTAATTTTTTATAAAACGTGCACTTTGGTGCTCATTTTATAAACTTGAATTTGTGCTACAAACTGACTTTATGAGACGAGTTTTTTAATATAGATACTTTTAATATTGTAATGTAATAAAGGAAATTTAAATAAATAGTCATTTTACTTCAGTAGTTTTTTTTTAAATTATAAAATAATCGAATATAATCACTCACATTTTTTTTGACTGTTTTACAGCGGCGACGTCTTTGAATTTATTAAACGTAGGTAACTCTAGTGATAAAGCTGATTTCCTTGACGTTTTTATAAACATGAAAATCGCTTGAAAATTATTTTCTGAATTTGCATTTTGTTCAATTCACATAATTGACAAAAAGTTTGTTAAAAGCTGCGGCTGGAGGTTGGCAACACTGAAATGTTTGATATTTTCGTTACTACTAATTAAATTTCGAATTATTTCGTTAATAAAGTTTAATAAAAAACAGAAAGGTACTTTGGTAGATTAAAAAAATTGGTAAAAATTAGACTTATCAGTGCCAAAGTATGCCACAAGTTTCTATCTAGAAGAATAATGAGAAGCTTTAGTGTAAAAATCAATTCTAATCTCACTTTTTAAAAACATAGTTTGTTGTAATTTTTAAAAAAATTACTCAGAAATAAAACTATCTGTAGCTAAATAGCTTTAAAAACATTTTTTTCTACTTTACGTCGGTAACAGAGTCCGATTTGGGTACGGTAATAGCCAATTTCGCACCCAAATTGCGTGCGGTAACAGCTAGTGCAATTTACTGTTTTCGGATTGGTAACACCGTGTAACACGCTATCGCTGAAATGAAAGGTCACGGACACGTGTCTGTCGGCGATGAGATTACAGTAATTATATTCGAATAAATTTTGTTGCACTTAATGACCAGCAGTATTCCTCAACAAAGTGTTTTTTTGTGTGTGTGTCGCAATTAATCTATAAAATTTTTGAAAATAGTGTGGATAGTGTGGTAGACGTCACAAACTTTTCTTTTGAAGTTAGAACAGCGTTAAAGCGAAACTTGAAACTAAAATGGAGCTTATGGCCTTTATTTTCACCATTTACAACCCCCATAGCATTCGATAATTTACTAGGTATTTGCTAGATAAATGTATAAATCTGCTTGACTGAAATAACGATGAAATAAAAGGAGTCGCTGAGAACCGCAAATGGAATGGGAATTTAGAGATAAATGGAGATTTTCCTTACTGTGTTAATGCCAATTGAATTATTCAATCAATAACCGATACGGTAGGTAAAAAAGAACCATTTGTGAGTTACTTACACAGAATTTTAGACAAATTTGAAAACATTTCAAAGTTCAATGACTTCATTGACACTTTAGTGACATTTTTATTACCAACTGTCTCGTATTAACGCAAAAGTCCCTAAAGATTAAATAATTAACTTTTTTACTTAAAAATTACCTAAAACACGTAAAGTAGAAAAAATAGCATAAAGAACTTGTTTTTTAAAGTCATTGTGGCACTCATTCTTTATAAAAACTCGCGCTCGTTTTATAAACTTGAATTCGTGCCACAAAGATGACTTTTCAAAACGCGTTCTTTCTACTTTGCGTTTGTAACAGATACCGATTTGGATGTCGTATTAGCCAATTTATAGCACCCTAATTGCGTAGAGTACAGTGCAATTTACTTTTTTTAAGCTGGTAACACGCTTTCGCTAGAATGAAACGTCATTTGTGATATAATTTACAAGTTATTTGCTAGATGAGTATGAAGCACTGCTTGGTCTGAAATAACGATGGGAGGAGAAACGCTGAGAATCGCAACTAATTTGGTAATTTAAGAATAATGTTACAATGTTTTTGGAGATTTTCCTTTTTCTGTATCCAATTGGAGTATTCAATCAATAACCGATACAGCAGGTAAACAAGAACCATTTGTGAGTTACACAGAATTTTGGACAAATTTGAAAACACTTCAAAAAACATTTGACACATTCATGACATTGACCAACTATCTCATATTAACGCAAAAGTCCCTTAAAATTGAATAATAAACTTTTTTACTTAAAAATCACGTAAAATGCGCAAAGTAGAAAAAATAGTATAAAGAACTCGTTTCTCAAGTCATTGCGGCACTGCTTGTTTTTAAACTTGAATTCGTGCCACAAAGTTGACTTTTCGAAACGCGTTCTTTAATATACTATTTTACCACATAGATGCACTTTATGCCACCTTGAATAATATGAATATCGTGAATTTACAAAGATTAAATTTCAAGGAATGCATAAATACACTAAATAAAATAAATAAGACCTAAAATGCCAACATTCGATACCAGCATGAAGCTTGTATCGTAATTTCTATTTTCGAATAATTTCTAAATTATGCGAGAATTATTTGTAACTTATGACTAAATTAAAACTCGAAAGTTTAGAATATTGGAGTAGAGCCTTATCTACTAGTGCAATAAAGACAAATTAATTAAAGTATGTATTTAGAATAATAGTGCTTCAAACGTTCGCGTTTAAATGACGACACACTTCTAAAGCCCATTTAGAAGAAATTATGATGTCATAGTGCCGCCATATTGATCGCTGCGAGTAATCCAATTACGTCAGAATTGAACACCATTAAGAGCCCACTGCCGACTCCTTTGAATATTTTTTAGAGAGCGCACGACTTGATCGCCAGACAAAAAGCACTATATGCTGACGTAAATTTCGGTAGAGTAAACTAAAAACGGGAAGGACAATTCTGAGAAAATACAGAAACTTCTTACGCTGTTACAAACGGACGAAAGTCCAGATACGAGTTCGTACGAAATAGGACGAACGGATAATTTTCTTTTCAACGAGAAGATGTGGTCTCGTTTAATAATCCCTACAAACTGAGTATTTTAACAGAAATAAATTTTATAACTGGACTCCCATTAGTTGGATCAAAAAATAAAAAAAAAACATTCCTATACTTTTTAATTTGCCACATAATTTTTGTATTTGCGTTAGATTACACTGGTCAACATGACATTTTTTTTTAAATCTAATACGTGTCTCTTATGTACTTTACTATACAGATTCTAAAAATGTACCTACTCAAAAATTGGGCATCACGTCAGGTTTCTGAAAAAACTTATAAAATATTTTTCTATACAGTGTGAAGCATTTGTAATGAATAAATTCGATAAAAATTCAGGGAGTTGCCTTTCAGGAAAACGCTCGGACACGTTTTATGTTATTTTTTAATGTGCATTTTTTGACAAAAAATTTGATATACAGGTGTCCCAAAATCGAGATACGACTCTCAACTTTAAAACTATAAATGAGAACTTCAATGTTTTTCAGCATATTTGAGTTTTACGTATAATATTGCGTATTTTTACCTCCCAGAAATTTTGCTAGAACAACATTATACTGCTCCGCTGCGTTGTTGTTCATGTTTAGCAACAAACTTTCGGAATTTCGTACGATGCGTTTCAAAACGTACTGAATATCATCAAAAAGAGCTGATGTTTTAAAATCAGGTACAAAATTTTTTTCATTTAATTTTGGCCCCTTACAAAAATATGGTTAGCATTTGGAGTGATCTCCAAACACATGAAAAGGAAAATTAGATATATCTGCTTTTAACATTTTATTTTTTTCCAATTACTCCATACCGCAATCGTTTTATATAATTATTTAACAAATTTCTTTGACTTATAGGAATATTTTTCTTTGAGGACCTAACAGTCTTTTTAGTTAAATCTCTGAGTCTGCTACAATAGTTTCGTAAGAGGTGGTTTTTACACTCTATTTTTTTAACTATTTTGTTTCCATAAGGTCTTGCATCATTTAATTTTTTTGTCACGTTACTGTCGCCATTTCCGACTAAAAATGCATATCGGAGGCCATGTAACTGTATGCTTCTTAAAAATCCTTCAACAATAATGTCGGATTCCATAGACGTTGAAGTTTTGTTCCAGTTTTTATAGCAGACATGATCAGGTGTTGCTTCATTTTTTCTCTCACTTCTTGCACATATGTATGCAACAATATTTGTTTCTGATGCTTAAAAATAGTACTTTCCTTGTTTCTTTTCCAATTATAACTCCCTAATATACAAAATCGAAATTATTAATTATAATAAACTGCAAATTACAAGTATACTGTCGTTAAGATGTAACTAATGGTATGGTAATTATCGAATTATAAGTAAAATTCTGCTGTAATTTTTGATAAGATGTAGATGGGTCAATATTTCAGTATCAATATCTCGTAAAATTGTGGTATGATTAAAGAAGGTAGAATTTTTTTTTATTCAACTTGGAAATTTATCTTTCCGAATACGTTAGGTAAATAACTATTTTCACTTTTAGGGCTTACCATAACCGTAAAAAAGCAATACTTTAATTACATGTTACATTAATAACTAACAATTGTATTACATGCTGATTAAAAGTGTACCTACCATCCCCGATGATGCATCACAATTTACTTTATACGACCGTTTGCTCCAAGCTCCATCGGCTATCACCGTTATAAATAGTATTCCATCACTGTCTATTTGTCCCTTTTTAATTGCAATTTTTTTTTCTTCGAGTCCGGCTTTCTCTATCACTTCCCACGTAATTTGATTAATAATCATAAATTGATTAATACATCAAAAATTTCGGTCAAACTTTTGAAAGTAAATTCTTCAGAAAAAAAGAATTATTTACTTACCGATAATTTTGTCTAACACCTGCTAATCGTCTTTTTACACTTTGTCTCCGTAAACAAGAAGCAAGTTTTTTATTGTTGTACTTTTTGGTTTTCATGGTTTTACAACAAAAAAACACACACGGTGTGACAATTTACAACACAAAAAAACGAATACACAATTACAACATAAAATAGTTGTAATTACTAATTAGTAATTTCACTAAAAACACACGATGTAATAATTTTAACACAAAAAACGCCGAAAACACAAACTTTAAACCATAGTATGAAACTCAAAGAATGAAGGAGTTCAAATTTGAAATCATGTATCATCTATCACGTCAAGATTTAAAAAAAATATTACAAAATTTATCACATGATTTCATGCTGGGTTTACACATGCATACATTTCATAGCGCCAGTTGAAACTGGTGCGCCAGTAAAATGAAATTGCATGTGTAATCTTTAACTTGCATGCAATTTTACACAGTTTATACATGCAATTTTATTTTACCGGCGCGCCAGTTTCAACTGGCGCTATGAAATTTATGCATATGTACACGCTCCTTTACTACAATAAAATACAAAAATTGTAGTCGTTATAACACTTATTAATTTAATTAACTAAGCTTTTTACCACGAAAAAAACTGAGGAATACATGAGTAGAAACAAACCTTCTCTTCCTATAAGAAAAGTAATTCTAAAATTTTTTTGTGTTTTTAGGTATTATAAGTCATTAGTTATGTTCCTGGTTACTGTTTACATATTGGTACTGTCTCAACTTTTAAAACGCTCTTTTTTATTGCACGGTGTAAAGCTACTTCGGATCGCAGTAGTACATGATAAAACACAACTGTGTTTTATTGGTGCTAAATGTCCAAAAATGTTTAAATGGACTTTTACTACTTATTTTTTATTATTCTAATTAAATGTATAAACGAATACATTTAAAATTAAAGTAGCCGTGCTTTTAATTTTTTTTAAATCATATTAAATTCATATTATTAAATTCGTATTTATTAATTAAAATAAGATAATAATGACGATCCGTAAGTACTATATAATCACAATTTTAATAACTTAACAGTGTATCTGTGACGTATAAAACAAGTAGTGGTACGTTCGATCCAGATTATAAATCGTATCCTAACGCCTGGTGTATAGGCAAGAATACACGAAAAATTGCTTCAGGAACTGCAAAATATCTTCAGATGTATTTATTTTACCACCATGAACAAACTGTATATACATAGAAAAAGCATCAATCTTGGGCGCTATACAACGATATTTTGAAAAAAATATTATAATTTGTTCTTTAAACGAAGCCAAAGTTAACCTTTTTTTGTAATCAATAATATTAACTTTAATATTTTTTATTTAAAAAAAAGACCCTATAGCGACCTAGATCAACATTTTATCTATCTGATACCGTTGAAATATCTAAATTATCATAACGAGCAATTGAAATCTATTGCAGCTAGTAAAGGCTTGCAAAATACGCGCGGCAGCGAAGCCTTTTTCTTGTATTTTTTGAATTTACAAAAAATGAAAGAATTACGAATGTTATTAGTTACTTAAACTCTTCCTGTATATAATTAACAAAACACTGACATTTTGTTTACTTTATCTGACTGTACAAATTTCGCGTTTTTTCGTAAGTCTAGCAACAAAATAAGAGGTAATTCCTCACTTAAATGGCGTCAAAACTCCCCCTGACTCTCCGTTTTCTAATTAATTCGGGAACTATAACTAAAAATACAAAATACTAACATGAAATAACAATTTATTTAAATCTCTATCTCGTGGTTAAACCTTATTAAATTATATTAAATATTCAGTTATCACAGTAAAACAACAGTTTCTTCATCTTCTTTTAATTAATTTTTAGGCAAGTGTGTTTTTAAATGGCGTGTTAAACATCTTTTTATTTTACTTTTATAAGAACATTGCTCACATTGATACCATTTAATCTTCTCTGGTGCTTTATGCATGTAATGTACATGACTTGTTAAAGCCGACTTTGTTTTACTCTTGTAGGTACAGTGCTCACATTGGTGCCACTGTATTTTTTCCAGAGCTGTATGATGTAAAATAATATGCCTTTTTAACTGTCTGTTATACATAGTTTTGTAATTACATGTGCCACATTCATATTTTGGCACAATTTCATTTGTGTGTTCTTTTAAATGCCGTGTTAAGTCACTTTTTATCTTGAATTTGAAGGTACACTGCTCGCAGTGATACCAATCTATGTCTTCTGGAGCTGTATGACATCGAATAACGTGAGTTTTTAAATATTTTTTATGTATTGTTTTGTAGTGGCATTTATCGCATTTAAATTTTTGTACAATATCTTTTGGTATATGTATTTTTAGATGTTGTTTTAAGTCTTTTTTTAATTTAGTTTTGTAGGTACAGTGCTCACATTGGTACAGTTGTATTTCCTCTGGAGCTGTATGACGTCGAAGAATATGAGATTTTAAATATTTTTTGTGGATTGTTATGTAGTTACATGTGTTACATTCATATTTTTTTAGACTTTCTTGTGGCATGTGGTTTTTTACATGCTGGATTAAACAGTCTTTTCTTTTGCTTATGAAAGTGCAGTGGTCGCATTGATACCACTCAATCGTTTCTGGAACTTTATGGTGTGTATTTATGTGACTTTTTAAAGCTCCTTTAAATATAGCTTTGTAGTTGCATTTAGTACATTCAAATTTTGGCACATTTTCTCGTGCTGTATGCTTTGAAAGAATGTGTCTTTCGACATTCTGCTTTATTTTCGATTTGTATTCACAATGATCACAATAAAATAACAAAGCTGATTTATGATGAAAGTTTGTGTGTCGTATTAAATCTCCTTTTGTTTTTCCTTTCCAGTTACATTTATCACATTTGTACCATTTGATTTTATCTAGTTCTGTATGTTTTCTTATTATATGGTCTTTCAGTATCCATTTGTAGCTTGTGTTATAGACACAATAAGAGCACTGAAATTTTGTAAAAGATAATTTTCCTTTTTTAATATTTTCTTGACAAATTAAATTATGTTTGAACAAATATAATAATGAAAATGTTGAATAACTACAGTTCTTGCACAAGTAACAAGCTGTACGGATAGATATAGATGAGTTTTTCTTGATTTTTGCGTGGTTTTTTTGAAAATGATCCCACAAGCCAACTTCAAGATTTGTTTGAAAATCACAGTCTTTGCAATAATATAACTCTAAACTACTTTTGTCACAATTAAAAAGTACATCTTCATCCATTTTTTAGTTATTAATGGTCAACAGCAGATTTATAGTTTAGATTTTAATAAAAAAAGTGGAATGGTCTAACCTAAAAATTGGTCGAATTTTAAAATCGACAATTAAATACAAAACATACCTTTTTCAATTCCAAATAAATATTAGTATTAATTTATAACTATTATTACTTAATTTAAACAACTTTTAGTTGTTATTTAGAACACGTAATTTACAAAATGACGTCTATTTAGGACAAAAAAAATTGTTCCAAATGACGCCATTTTGAAAAACGAAAGTCGGTCAAATGTAACCGGTGATGTAACCACAGGATTGGACAACCCGTAAAACAATAGCGCCACTAGCGGCAAAAAACAGAAACACAAAACCAAAAAAATTGTAGAACATAATAAAATAAAATAGAAAATTTTAGAATTCTAAGCTAGTCGATAACCAAACCTTAATAACCATACCATTTTCAATTCTAAATAAATTTTTCTATTTTATAATTACAGCTCAGTAAATCACACTTAATTTAAAAAAAAAACAATTTCTATTATTATTATGAAAAGAGTCTAGTGCGTCACTTTTAAAATGCTCCATGTCTAATGTACTAGATGTATAAAATCATTTAACTATGGCGTCCCTTGCCAACCAATAATATATTGAGATTCTAACAAAATGTCCCTAAAATTTGTATTTTAGCACCACAATTGATTTTTTACTTGTAATACATAAAAAAAATTAAACATAAAAAAATTCTCCAGAAATCTCTCTTAAATTTCCATGAAATATTCAAATTATAATTAGTTTTATTACATGGTTATTACGAGAGTTATTGATATTATTATTGTTTTGTAGCTCTTCTTGAATAATACATTCTAACAGAGTCAGTTGTAATATTAATATTTTAGTATTCAATTATACATATTATTGTGCATGTGCAAATTGCTTAACTAACTTAAAGATTAATAATTAAAAAAAAGCAGACTAATTACTTAATTATTTTTGTATTAATTCCTGTAAAATTTCGCAAAATTTTCAGTCACAAATAACTCGATATTGTCAAATCTCATTCTATTTCTTTAATTATTTTTCCGATAAAAAATAGAGTAAAAACTAGGTTGTAATAGAAATAAAATTAGGACACTCTGTATTTGCAATGAGACTTGCAATAGAATTTAAATTGAGACATCCTATATATAAACTGATTGAGACTTTAGAAAATGTAAACAATTTTTTTTGTGATTGCGTAAAATGTTGACAAGAGATTTTTGACCTCGCCTATCAATTGATAATGACGTAGCTGTTTAAAACAATGTTTAGTCTTATTTGTTTAAATAAAATTAATTATTGTCTTTTCGGCGCTATTTTCGTGATTAAATATAAATTAAATCAAAGGGCGAAACATTTTGTTTAAATACCTAAATATTTAAATACATTATTGATTTATTATTTGAACTAATTGCTTATATAATATGATGATTCAGTATTCAAAGACACAAAGAGGGTTTGACAAAGGGGTGATATAATAGACATTTTTTGTTGTCTTTTGCAAATTTATCGATAATTTCCGTTGTTTGAAATCAGTCGAGCACCAGCTCTCGAACGGGGCGCATCACAGGCACACTAAGCTGCGTATTTTTTATTTATTATTAATTATTAAACGGAATATATCGCGATTTTGTTTAAACAAACATATTTTTCCATTTGTAAATTACAGAATAACACACAGATAAACAATTTTAAGTATCTACTATCATTATTTGCAATTCATTTAATAATAAATTCACGCGTTTTATTTAAAGTTCCTTTCTACTCCCTTTTTTTAAAAATAAATAAACGATTTAAAGTAAATTCGTTTTATTTTATTAGAGTTTTAAAAGTCGGTTCCAAAAACATCGCTGGAAATCCGAATTAAAGTAGATCCGAAAGAAACAGAAGGAGGAGATTCGCCACCTATCAGTTTTTCAATTGATTTATTCCGTTTGAGATTATTAGATTAAATGAAATAACTTGCAAAATCAATTTTTTTAAAACAGTCTTGATAAAATTTTGTTGTTAGTAACTGATTAGGAAGTTATTGACTGGGACTAGAGATTTGTTGTTTATTTGTATTTTTGTTAATTTGTTTTTCAGTTTTAGGTAACGTTTTTGAAATGACCTACTCCTGAGTCTCGACTGTCCAGAGTGTGCATCAACAGTCTCTCTTACATGAAGGTCAGATTTTTTTCTATTATTTATTATTTTTTATAATATTCATTCATTTAGCGATTTCAAATATTATTTTGCAAAATTTTCAAAACAAGTTAAAAGAGAGATCAACAATTTTTTTTTGTTTTTTTTATTTATCAATTCGGAGTAATAACAGAAAACGAAACATCAAACAGTAATTAAACAAGGCACGTACAAAACTGTTTTATGTTTAAATATTGTACGTTAAGAACAAGAATAAGCTGAATTAAAGTTAAACTTTTCTAAATTAGAATAAATTTTAACATTTTTTTTTCTGAAATTTTTCTGTTTTTTTACTTTGTTTTCTCCTACTTGTAAAAACACAAAGAAATATTATAAAGTAAATCCTTTTTGTTTAATTTAAGTTTGGGTGGGTAGGTTTCAAAGACATCGCTGGAAATCTGGATTAAAGGTAGGTCCGAAAGAAACAGAGGGATAAATCGCCACATAGGGCAGAAGAAGAAGCAACAATTTCAGGATCAAAGGTAGGTTCAAAAGAAGCAGAAGGAGGGGATTCGCCACCCAACAGTTGTGGCAGAAGAAGATGCTTTAAGTGAGTCTTTATGTACAGTTTATGACTTTGTTAAAATTGTTGATCTCTGTTTTAATTTATAATTGATCGATTTTTTTAAATTCACTTAATGGTTATTATATCTTCGACAATTCTAGATGAATTTTAGTGTTTTAACAAATCTTATAAACACCTTAATTATACAAAACGTAATTTTGAAAAATTATTTAAAATAAATTTATTAACCAAGAAATGGAGGTACGTAATAGGGAGAAAGCTGATAGATAAATCAGATGAATGTGTGTCAGTGGTATGTGTATAGAGAGCCGCCATTTTGACGCTTCGAAACAGAAAAGATGCGCAGAAGCAACGATCATACCATTTTATACAAATTACTTTATTAATAATCTGGATCACAATTTAAAAAAAAATAATTGTGTAGTGTGTCTGATTTCCCTAGACTCTGGTTTCAACCAGAGAAATAAGGGGAGATGCTTTCCATATGAATTTTCATCATATGCACTCTCTACATAACTTGCAACTACTCAATTTTCCCCAACTTAGACAATGGATCATAAAACACATTATTAACAGAGAGTGCTTTTATTTGTAATTACATTTCTTTACCTCTACAATGCTACAATTACAAAAAATCAACTGTAATCTGTCTTCTTCCTGAACCCTCTACAATCAAATCAAAAAATCTACCCAACAAAACATTCAATGACGTCGCATAATATGTTTTTTTAATGCTGCTTTATATATAGTTTTAAACTCGCACGTGTTACATTCATATTTCGACATACTTTCTTTAGGCATGTGTACCTTTACATGTTGTGCTAAATCTGTTTTTATTTTGCTTTTGTAAGAACAGTGCTCACATTCGTACCACTGTGTTACCTCCGAAGCGGTATGACGTCGAATAATGTGACTTTTTAGGTGATCTTTATACATAGCTTTGTAGTTGCATATGTTACATTCATATTTTGGTCCTTTTATGTGTTTTCGGAGAATATGTGAGTCGACATTCCTCTTCCTGTTAGATTTGAATTCACAACGATCGCAGGAAAATAGTAACTCTTTCATTTTTTTCGACATGTGTACTTCTTTCACATGAGCTGTAAATCGACTTTTTATGTTGGTTTTGTAAGTACAGTGGTCACACTGGTAAGACTCCCGCGCTGTATGATGTTGAAGAAAATGTTGTTTTAAAGCTCCTGTATATATAGTTTTGTAATTACATGAAGAACATTCATGTTTTAGCTTATATTCTTGTGGTATATGCATTTCTTGAATATGTAAATCAAGATTCTTTTTTGTCTCAGATTTAAATCCACAACGGTTACAATAAAAATATAACTCTTCTTTTCTCTTTGACACGTGATGAACTATTACATGTTTAGTTAAATCAAGTTTTATTTTTGCTTTATAGCCGCAATGATAACATTTGTACCATTTGTTTTTTTCTGGTGCTGTGTGTTTTCTTATTATATGAGTCTTTAAAGCAAAACTACTGCTTAATTTTTGTAGACAATAGAGACAGTTATAATTTTCAACAACGGAATGTTTCTTTTTCTTATTAGTATTCTTTTCACATGTTAAATTATGTTTGAATAAAAGTAATAATGAAAATGTGGAAAAATTGCAGAATTCACATCTGTAACATGTAGACCATGTAAAACAAACAAATCCAAAAGAATTATTCTTGTTTTTAGTGTGGAATTTTTGAAAATGGTCATATAATAAGACTCCAATACTTGATTTGTATTCGCAGTGTTGGCAATGATATATTTCTAAACTAATTTTCTCACAACTGAAAAGTCCATCTTCATCTATTTTAGCCATTTTTTTTAATCACTGAGTATTTTCAACCTAAAAATAAGTCAAATTTTAAATCTGGACAAACAACAATCTAAGGTAATACGTACTTTTTACAATTCTAAATGAATTTTAGTATTTTTTCAGAAATTAATAAACATCTGTATGACAGAGTTCATTACGACGCCATTAAAAGTCGGTCAGATGCAACTCGTGTTGTCGCTCATGCGCGTGTTCAATAATCCATTTTAGAGTTAAAAAACAAAAAAACGTAGAGCATGTTGTTGTGCGCATGCGTCAGAGGTTATGGTTATATCTGACCGACTTTTGTCTGTAATTCTTGATTCTGAAGAAATCATATATAGTAATCTGTGATTATAACAAAAAAATTGTTCATAACAAGAAACCAAGTTATTTCTACAACTAAAAAATGTAAAGATTTATTTAGAATTGTAAAAAGTACGATCTTGTTATTCAGTTACTGATTATCTTAATTTTCAAATTTGACCAATTTTTAGGTTAAGTAATCCAAAAAAAATTTTGAATCTGTTAAAACTGTTGCCTAAAATGGAAGAATATGTACTTTTTAATTGTGAGAAAAGTAATTTAGAGGCTTATAATTGCAAATACTGCGAATTCAAAACAAATACTGAAATTTTTATTCATGATCATTTTGAAAAATTCCACTCAAAAAACAAGAAAACTCCATTTCCATCTGATTGGACAAGTTACGTGTGTGAAAACTGCAAATTTTCAACATTTTCACTATTATTTTTGCTAAAACATAATTTAAATTGTCAAGAAAATGTAAAGAAAAGGGAACAACGCATTGCTAAATATCACTGCCTCTATTGCCAACATAAAACAACCCAACGCTATCTTCTAAAAGACCATATAACAAAAATTCATAAATCAGTTGGCAAATTTTATTGCAATCACTGTAAATTCAAATCTAAGACAAAGAGTAAGCTCAAAATACATATTCTAGCAAAGCATACAGTACCAGAAAATGTGCCAAAGTATGAATGTAACACATGCAGTTACAAAAGTACACGTAAAGCGTATTTAAAGAAACACATTATTCAACATCATACAGCTCCAGAAGAGACGCAGTTGTACCAGTGTGACCACTGCACTTACAAAACGAAAATACAAAGCTATTTAAGAGAGCACATAAGATTACAACACGTGTCAGATAAGAAGTTATTATCCTGCGATCACTGTGAATTCAAATCTAAGAAGAAAAGTAATCTGAATAGACATATTCTTGAAAAGCACACAGCTGAAGAAAATGTGTTCAAATATAAATGTACCACATGTAATTACAAAACTGGACGTAAAGATAACTTAAAAATGCATATTATTCTAAAACATACGACTCCGGAAGAAATACAATGGCATCACTGTAAGTACTGCACTTACAAAAGCAAAATAAAAAGAGGTTTATCTGAACACGTGAAAGTAAATCATGAGTTTAAAGATGTTTTGTTATTTTCCTGCGATTATTGTGACTACAAATCAAGAAACAATGCTCATGTCAAAGCACACATTCTAGCAAAGCATACAGCTAGAGAAGATGTGCCAAAATATGAATGTACCACATGCGATTACAAAGCTATACGTAAAGGACATTTAAAATTACATTTTATTCGACATCATGCAACCCCAGAGGAAATACAGTGGTACCAATGTGAGCACTGTACTTACAAAACTAAAATAAAAACATATCTAACAAAGCATGTAAAAACCAAACACATTTTAAAAAAAGAAGTGAAGTTATTTAACTGTGATAATTGTGACTACAAATCAAAGCTTAAATCTGATATTAAAAGACACTTTCTTACACAGCATTCAGATAATCTGCCACAATATGAATGTAACACATGCACGTACAAAACTAAGAATAAATCGCATTTAAAAACGCATATTATTCGATTTCATACAGCACCGGAGGAAGTAGAATGGTTTCAATGCGAGTATTGTACTTACAAAAGCAAAATTAAAAGCTGTTTAGGAGAGCATTTAAAAGTACACATGCCAATAGAAAATGTGAAAAAATATGAATGTAACAAATGTATATACAAAACTAAATATAGATCAAGTTTAAAAGATCATATTATTCGAAAGCATACAGCATCGGAAGAGATACAGTGGTATCAGTGTGAGTACTGTACTTACAGAACGAAAATAAAAGCACAGTTACCACGACATGTAAAAATACACACTCGAAGAGAAGATTTGCAAGAATTAGAATGTGACACATGCAACTAAAAAAACTATAGATTAAGAGAAGATAAAATAAATAGTTTTTTTAATATTTTTTTTAATTTTATAAGTTTTTCCCGTCTCTCCCTATCTCGTTATCATAGAACTCTATATTGAGCCACTGACGAACAATGTCGACACAATCAGCAGGGTACCCATCGTGCTGGAAAAACATTTCCATTCGGTAGTTTAACAGCAATTATCCAGTTTATCAGCTACAAAATTTTGCAACGTTTCCAAATATGAATTACGGTTGAGCCAATAATGGCAGAGTACGAAACTACACACCACATATTGTCGGCGACAAGAAATCCTGAAATTTGGATTTGTCTTTCTCCAGTACTGACAATGTTGAGATGAAACGACTCCGTTAGTTAAAAAGGTTGATCCATCGGAGAACATAATTTGTTTATTAAAATTTGAATCTTTCAAAACTGCAGAGCATTCCCAAGACGTTTTGCTTCATCACTATTTTCAAAAGTTTGCCTAAATTGCGGTTTAAATGGTAAAATTTTGTTCTCCTTGAAGATCCTTTATAAATGAGATTTATTTATCCCATTTTGTATTGTCCTTCTTCTTAAAGACAATCTTAGAGTTTCTCTTGCGGAATAAACGGCAAGAACTGAAGCAGCATCGTCTTCATTGAACAACTTCTTAATATTTAAACTGAGCCCATTTTAAGGAATTTGGTCACCAAGTTTTTTGCACCGGAATTTGAAATATTTTTGATTGAATTTTCTGATAACAACTCGGTAGAAGTCTTCCCCAGTTCCCTAACATTGAATTAGATAAATTCTTTGTTGTAAAGTCAACATTATAGCATAAATACTTGAGTTCATGTTTAATAAATTTCTTTTTTTACTATGACTGGTCGTAGAAAAAATAGTGTATGCAATACGCATTTTTGGCTATTAAAACACTCGTATTCATTACGACTCTGGCTAACGCTCGTGTCTTAATAGCTTTCATTAAATGCTCGTTGCATAAAATACTATTTTTTAACTACATTAAACAGGTAAAAGCAGAAGGAAGTAAACAGAACAGTGAAGGTAAGGAAGTAGGAACAAAAGTTATTAAACCAAAAACACAAAACATTGATATAAATGTTTATTTAAATCTGGAAAAAAAAAGATTTCTTTGGAAATAATTGCTCAGATGTTATAGTTATGAATACATTTCCTCTGGCTCTGTGTGGTGTCGAATGTTTTTTTTTATTTGTTTTATATGCTCAGTCTAGTTCTAAAATGATTCTAAACCGTTGTTGGAACTATTGTATTTTCTCCGACTTTGTATGAACTCGCATAATATGCGTTTTTAAATGTGATTTATATTTACTTTTGTAACTGCACGTGTAACACTCATATATTGGCACATTTTCTTGTGGCGTATGCACAGCCAGAACATGTTTTTTAACATTCGACTTTAGGACTGATTTGTATTCACAGCGATCGCAGTAAAACACCTTCTTTTCTTTTAACATGTGCTGGATTTTCACATGATGTGTTAATTCTGTTTTTATTTTATTTCTGTAAGTGCAGTGCTCACACTGGTACCATTTAATCTCGTCTGGGGCTGTATGCTGTCGAATAATGTGTGTTTTTAAATGTCCTTTTCGGAGAGTTTTGTAATTGCATGTCTCACACTCATACATTGGCACATTTTCTCGTGATGTGTGCTTTGCCAGAATGTGTATTTTAACATGACCCTTGTAGTTTGATTTGTATTCACAACGATCGCAGTAAAATAACTTAGTTTTCTTTTCTTTTGACATGTGTTGGGCTTTGACATGTTCGGTTAAGTCTTTTTTTATTTTGCTTTTGTATGTGCAGTGCTCACATTGGTGCCATTGTATTTCTTCTGGGGCTGTATGATGTCGAATAATGTGCAAATTTAAATCGCCTTTATGTATTGTTTTGTAGGGACATGTGTTACACTCATATTTTGGCACACTTTCTCGTGGTGTGTGCTTTGCAAGAATATGGGTTTTGATGTGAGAATTGTACTTTGACTTGAAATCACAGTGATCACAAGAAAATAATTCTTCGTTTGATGACATGTGTTGTAGTTTTACATGTTCAGTTAGACCTTTTTTTAATTTGCTTTTGTAAGTACAGTGCTCACATTGATACCATTTTATTTCTTCTGGAGCTGTATGACGTCGAATAATGTGTTCTTTTAAAGATGATTTATACATAGTTTTAAATTCGCATGTGTTACACTTATATTTTATCATTTTTTCTCGTCTGGTGTATTTTTTAAAATAAGGCTTTCTATGTTTCTGTTTCTTATTATTCTTTTGACAAATCAAAGTATGTCTGAACAAAAATAATAATGAAAATGTTGAAAAATTACACTTTTTGCATAAATAACATTCTGCACGAATTATAAATGGATTTTTTTTGTATTTTACGTGGAATTCTTGAAAATGAACACAAAAAAGAATTACAATATTTGTTTTAAATTCGCAATGTTGGCAATAATATATCTCTAAATTGCTTTTCTCACAATTGAAAAGTGAGTCTTCATCCATTTCAATCAACAATTTTACAGAATTTAAACAAAATTTTTTGGATTAAATAACCTAAAAATTAGTCAAATTTTAAAATTTAGGTAATCAATAATTAAAACAAGATTATACCTTCTACAATCCTAAAAATTTTAGTATTCTATAATTCGAAGAATATCCTACAATTAGTTACAGAATACTTGGTGATTGCATCACAAAAAAATGATTTATTAAAAAATTATTAGGAAACACAAAAGTCGGTCAGATGATACAACCCATATAACCTCAAAAAAAAAACATGCTCACAAGAACTAAAGTATTTTAACCAAAATATGTAACCCTTCTATAAAAAAAAAATAGATACATAAATAAAAAAGACTGCACAGGTAAGAGATTAAAAACAAGATACAACAAAAAACAATTATATATTTTTATAAATTTATTTATTTATAACTGCTGCAATAGGCTTTTTCAAATGACGTCATACGACAGGTGGAGGGAGGGTAGGCAAAGAAATATGGTGACAACATATTGGTATGCAAAACATTAAAAATCGTGTATTTACCGTGTTAAAGGTGGTATTTGTATTTAGACAAGTGTTAAAATGGCTAAAATTTGCATATTTCTAAACAACTTTGTTTATAAGAAGCGTTTTAAACAATTTGATTTCAGATAAATTAAATATTAATTTGTAAAGTATGAGTGTTGTATGCATGCACAATAAAGGCCTAGCGCTCATATGTTTACTGAATTAATATAAAAATTTATTTTCTTGTCTTATTATTTCTGTATTTTCAAAAATTCAAAGTTCTTGCCTACCAGCAAGTGATTTGCTCTCTCACACACATTTAATCTGTGTATTATACTCTCTCTCTCTCTTATACTATGTTGTCGCCGTAGCTCGCTTCGGCAATGTATACGCGAGGCTCAATCCAGTCTTATTATTAGATCTATGCCTATTTAGCAAATGATATTCAAATTATTATTCAAAGTGGCATAAAGGAAAATGTCAAGTCTATTTAAAAATGTAGTTAAAACCAAATTTCTTTCAACTGTTTTATGTAATTAATTATTATTAAAGAGTTTTATATGAAAATTTTGTAAAAGTTTTATGATTTATTAGAACAGTCTGGCAATACATTTAGCAATTTGTTCTTGTAATTTAAAGAGTTGAATTCTTAGCAAATAATTTATTTAAAAACTATTTTCATGACCAACACAACAATAACTCGATAAATATATAACTTATAACACTTTTTATCTCCGCTATTTCGCTTTACTAAACTCGACTCAACTATCAAATTCTCCTCTTGTTCTCTCCTTGCTTTATACAGGGTGAGTCTGCTGAAAGTATTATCTCATCTTTTCTCAAAAACTAGTTATCACATCAACTTCAACGTTTGCCATTAAAAACTTTGTTTTTTGCGTGATGCAAGTGAATTTTTTCAGAATTTTTCTAATATTCCTTCTAATAAATATTAATTGTTTGGAAAAAAACGCCATTTTTCTAAGAGAGTGGGCGGCACAAGAAAGCTAGAAGGGTAGGTATCTAGCCGATACAATACGAATAAAATTTATCAGTTTTTGCGGTTATCTACAATTTTTTTGAAATATTTTTTCACAAAACAATATTTCAACATCACTTCATTTAGAACGACATTTAAAAAAATGTAAATTTTATATTATTTTCAACGAATTAATATTAATTAATTAATATTTATTAGAAGGAATATTCGAAATATTCTGAAAAAATTCACCTGCGTAGCGCAACAAAGTTTTTAATAAAAAACTTTGAAGTTGATGTGACAACTAGTTTTTGAAAAAAGATATACAAGTATACAAGTGGGCCGCCTTCTTGTACAATTCTCCATTGTCCTAGCATGATGTGTAAGCATTCCTCGAATGCAGTCAATGATATTAATCTATATTATTTAAAAAGTCCCATCTAGAATAGATATATGCTAATTTAATATCAAAAGTCCCAAATATACGAAACCATTTCTTATTTTTTTATTTGCTGTCTTGCATACAGGACTCACATTGTTACTGTACCTTCTTCAGAGCTGCATGTTTTCGCCTAACATGCATCTTCAAATCTCCTTTATGTATAGTTTTATACTCGCATATATCACACTCATATTTCGGCACATTTTCTCGTGCTGTATGCTTTGCAAGAATGTGTCTTTTAACACTAAATTTTGCGTTTGTTTTGTATTCGCAACGATCACAGTAAAATAACTTATCTTTGTCTTCTTTTGAAACATGTTTTATTTTAACATGCTTTGTTAAATATGCTTTTATTTTACTTCTGTAAGTACAGTGCTGACATTGGTGCCACTGTATGTCCTCTACGGCTGAATGACGTTGATAAGTGTGTATTTTTAAATTATTTTTATGTACAGTCTTGTAGTTGCAACTGTTACATTTATATTCTTTTGACGAGTGTGTTCTTATATGCCGTGCTAAAGATGTTTTTATTTTAGTTTTGTAGGTGCAGTGATTACATTGGTGCCACTGTATTTCTTCTGGGGCTGTATGATGTACAATAATGTGTATTTTTAAAGATCCTTTATGTATAGTTTGGTAATTGCATGTGTTACATGCATATTTTGAAACATTTTCCAATGTTGTATGCTTTGCAAGGATATGTACTTTCACATTACGTTTTGTTTTCGATTTGAATTCACAGTGATTGCAATAAAATAACAAAATTTCGTTGTCTGATTTATGACGAATTGATTTATGTTGTGCCAAATCTTTTTTTACTTTTCCTTTATAGTCACACTGATTACATTTGTACCAATTGATTTTTTCTGGTCTGGTGTGTTTTCTTGTTATATGGTCTTTCAATAGAGAACTCTGGGTTGCCTTATAGCGACAATAAAGACACTGATATTTAGCGATGTGTTGTTTCCATTTTTTAGCATTTTCTTGACAATTTAAATTATGTTTGAGCAAAAGTAATAATGAAAACGTTGAGAAATTGCAGTTTTCACAGAAATAACTTGCTAAACAGTCAGATATAAATGAAAATTTCTTGTTTTTTGAAATTTTGGAATGGAATTTTTGGAAATGATTACAAACGTAAATTCTTATATTTGTTTCGAAATTGCAGTCTTTGCATTGATATTTTTCTAAACTACTTTTTTCACAAATGCAAAATAGATCTTTATCCATTTTAGAGAACTTTTATATACCTCACAAAAAAAAATTTAGATTATCTAACCTAAAAAAATTAAAAATCATTAAAATTCAGAAGATCGATAATGAAACAAGGTCATACTTTTTAAAATTCCTAATAAACTTTAGTATTTTCTACAATTTAATAAACAACTTTATTATTTATCTAAAAGACAGATTTTTTGCTTAATAATTCATAAAGAAAAATCGTTATGAAACATAAAAGTCGGTCAGATGCAACTGTACTGGTAATGTAAACTTTGAGGAAGCCGCAGACGTGGCGAAACGTCGATGATCCACGAATAAGCAGTGATGTAAATTTACGGAATTTGGTAATTTACCACGGTAAAAATTTAAGCGATATCAGCAATAGCCCATCCGCACCAGAAGGTTCTCAACCTAGCAAGCTAACGAGCTTCCGCTTCGTGACAATAATATCTTCTAATACTTATGCTTTAAATTCCTAGGATTAGCAAAAAGTATCCATAAATTACAAATGCTAAAAAGCTCAAAAGAATACAGCTAGATTACTATTGGGAATACCAATATATTTAACAACATTGTCACAAAAAATTGTCTATAAAACAAGTTTCACCAATTGGACTATCTTTTGATTACTATGAGACAGACCTATACTATCAGAATGAGACGTTTTTACATAACGTCATACGGCACCCTCAGGACAACGTTCCAGGTACTTCTTATGGCAAATAAACTTTTAGAATTTTTTTTACTTATTTAGCAAACGATATTGAAATTGTTATTTAAGATGGCATAAAGTGCACCTTGAAGTCTATTTAAAAATGTAGTTAAAACAAAAAATAATAATCTGTTTTATGTAAATTAATTATTAAAAAAAATAGAAAAAAAAAGATGTTTATTCACTGTTAGAATATATTATTCACGAGAAGCTATACAATAATAATATTTAAAAAAGCCACAATAATGAATTCCAAGAGGATTTAGTATATTTTTTTAACACGTGTCCACCCCTCTATCGCCAAGTTATACACCAAAATCAACAATAATGAGATAAAAATTAGTGCGTTAATTTCAAGTTGAGATAATACCGGTAGTATCTTTGTTTACATAAAAAATTAGAAACTGTGATTAATTGTCATAGACAAGTATTAAAATTTGCGATTCTACCGGTAGTATCTCAACTTAAAATTAGCCCATTTTAATATAACATTATTAACAAATAATAAAAAAAAACTTATTTATAAAATCTATTTAAATAATTATGCATTATTATTAATTACAACCAAAATACACGACAAGTAATAAAGTAAGAACGAAAAGCATTAAAACTTCTAACTATAAACCCAAATTGACTATTTATTTAAATTCCCTTTGAGGAATAATATTGCAATAAAACATCTAATCATTTCCATGATGTACCTTAATATGTTTGAGCAAATATCTTTTTAATTTTCCTTTATAACTGCATTTATTACACTGATGCCACGTTATTGTATGTTTTGTATTTATGTGTCGATTCAAGTGACACCTAGTAATAGTCTTGTATATACAGTGCTCACATTGATGCCACTGTATTTCCTCCGAAGCCGTATGACGACGAGTAACGTGCGATTTTAAATGTTCTTTGCGTATCGTTTGATAATCGCAAGTGTTACACTCATATATTGTCACATTTTCTTGTGGTGTATGCTTTGATAGAATATGTGTTTTAATATGACTTTTGTTCTTTGATGTATATTCACAGCGATTGCAATAAAACAACTTCTCTTCTTTTGGCATGTGTTGTGCTTTTACATGACTTCTTAGACTTGTTTTTAATTTAGTTTTGTAGGTACAGTGTTCACATTGATGCCACTGTACTTCGTCAGGAGCTGTATGTTTTAGAATCATATGTATTTTTAAATGTTCTTTACGTAAAGTCTTGTAATTGCATGCGTTACATTCATATTTTGGCAAATCTTCTTGTGCTATGTGCTTTGCAAGAAGGTGTCTTTTAACAACAGATTTTCTCTTTGATCTGTATTCACAATGATTGCAATAAAATAATGATTCTTCATGTTCTGGTGTATAATAGACTTTTATATGTTCTCGTAAATCTATTTTTGTTTTTCCTTTGTAGTCACGTTTATTATATTTGATTTTTCCTGGTACTGTGTGATTCTTTATTATATGCTGTTCTAGTGACCATCTCTGGGTTGTATTATGTGAACAATAAGGGCATTGATAAAGCACAAAAGATTGTTCTTTTCTATTAGCATTTTCTTGACAAATTAAATTATGTTTGAACAAAATTAATAATGAGAATGTTGAAAAATTGCAGTTTTCACAAATACGCTTTACAGAGACAGAACTAAATAGATTTTTTTCGTTTATGGCATGAAATTTTTGAAAATGTTCACAAAATAATATTCTAGTATTTGCTGTGAAGTCGCAGTGTTCACACTGATAGAGTTCTAAACTACTTCCCTCACAATTGAAAAGTTCTTCTTTATCCATTATAGTTAGAATTTTTTCAATTTTTTAAAAATTTTGAAAAACCTAACCTAAAAATTGCTTAGATTTAAAATTGATAATTGAATCAAAATATGATATACCTATTTTCTACAATTCTTCAAATACATTTTAGGAAATATTTCACACAATTTCATAAACAACAAAACATTTTATTTGTTGTTATTATCCAGAATATTTGACGTATGAAAAATTGCACAGAAAATCACAAAAATCGTTCAAAAGAAACCATTTATTAAACGCAAAAGTCGGTCAGATGCAACATGCTTAATTTCAAGTGGAAAAAATACGAAATAAACAAAAAAATTATTTTCTACAGAGTGAGCATTAAGTATTGAGTTGGCAAAACTGATTTTTTTTTAAATGGCAAAACTGCTAAATTGAAAGATGTGTATGCCGCCAATAAAAACAGATATCTTGTTTACCGACTTGTCATTTAAATTGAAGTTTCATACAAATTTATAATTTTGGTAATTTCCTGCAGTAAATTAGCACTTTTTTACCATTTTAAATAACCCAATAATTAAAAATTCAGTGGTAATTTACGAAAGTAATTTACCATTTACCAGTAAAGGCTATATTTGTGGTAAATATTTATTATAAAAAATCTATTTAAAAAAAATGTGAAAATATAAAATTAACAAATACATGTTCTAAAAAATTTAAAAAAACTTAACAAAAATTTAATTTGGTGATTTGCTAAATATTTAGCACATAATTTGATCGCAGTATTGAGGTATTTATATTTCGTGCGGACGAAAATAAACTAAATCAGAGCAAGTTTTGGTTTGTCAAATTTGTAAGGATTTTTTCGATTAAGCAAGTTGTGCCCAACCAACTCTAATTTTGATTTAGTTTTTGCGACCCATACTTCACCTTCTGTGTACTAATTTACCAGAAAATTACGGTAAACTGTTGGTAAATTACCGTAATTTTACCAACAGTTTACCGTCATTTTCTGGTAAATTAGTACACAGATTAAAAATTACCGTAATTTTACCAACAGTTTACCGTCATTTTTTGGTAAATTTATGCTGTAATTTATCGACTAATATCACCGCTAAAGCAACTACTGCCAGTTTTGCGGCAATAAATTTCACTTTTTTTCTGGGGTCTTTCTCTAAATCTATTGTCAATTGAGTCAGTACTTAATGCTCAGTCTGTAGAACGTTCTTATGATAATTGTTTCTTTCTACATACTTAATTACTGTTGTAAATAGGTTTTTTACCCGGTAAATGGCTGGCAAAAGATTCAGTCAACTACGTAATATTTATTTATCTAAGAAATGGACAAAGTACAATTTTTTTGTATTTTTTATACCGATTAAGTTTTCTACAAAAACTCTAAAATGCTATGGAATTGAAAAATAGTTGTTTTGGATGTCTATGATAACTTCATTTACCTACCTGTCAAATTGAAATGTTAATTTTAGAAACGCCTCTTTTACAAAATATCTATTAATAAATCAATAATCACTAAAAATTTTTGAAAAATGCTTTACTTTTTAATTTTTGTTAAATTTTGTCTCTTAAACGAGTGTAATAACAAAAATTAAAATTATCGATCATTAAATAGTGTTTTAATAGACCGACTACTATTTGTTACAGATGACTGATAGGTACTGTTATTAATGAATGTCTATTAAACGACATATCTCTTTTCTTCATGGTTTGCTGCGAGTTTTTTTTTTTTTTTAATAAACATTAGTGTGTATTAACCCTTTCTGTTTCAAAAAGTGACAAAAAGCCCAGTTTTAACAGGTTTTTTAAATAAAATTTATGTACATTTTTAACTGTAAATTAAAGTAAAACTGAAATCGTCGTATATTCCATTCACCAAGTTATACATCAAAATCAACAATAACAGTATAATTTGACCTTTAGTACTCCTTCAACATGTTGGGAATTGAATCATAAAAGCCCGATTCAGTCACGAGTATAATAATAAATTTTAATTTTGCCTATTTTGCAATCCATTCTTTAATTTATTTGAATTTAAGTAGTAATAATTTCGTGGCATTTTGCGAAATCCTGCGAGATTATTGTGCAATAATTAACTCTCCACCCTTTAATAACATACATAAACCCTTCTATTACCCACCCTGAAAGAATCCTCATTATATAATAAATAGACGCACTGACCTTATCCAGGGTAAACAGCTAATCAAACAGAAAATTTTGACTCACTGAAACAAGCAGAAAAACCTAATTAAGACCAGTTCCGATTTAAGTTTGAAAAATTTGTTACCGTTTCGTGCCTGATCCTTCACCTGGGACCTCCAGCAGTAAATCCAGAACACTATTACAATCACTAGATACACTAAAAGTTTCAAAAATTCGTCTAAAAGTCACTCCCGAAAGGCTCATTTCCGTCTCCAACCAAATTAAATTCTGACTGAACTGGAAAAAAGCGCGTGATTCACAGTGACAAAAAAATCGACAAAAAAAAAGAAATACAGATAAGAAGTTTGCTTATTTTATTCGCGTTGATTTCTATTATCACAACAAAAAGGACCAGACTAATAACTATTTTTGAATTACAAGATAAAAAATAGAATTTAATGTGTCCAAACAAAATTTTATTTTCCTGAAATTATGCAAAATAGAGTTTCACAATTAAAGTACAAATCTCTTAAATTCCTATTTAAAAAAAAAGTTCAATTCTAGCACTGACATTTTAGTGGGATCAAAATTGGATAAGGCATTAAGGCTGGAAACTAGAATTTCCAATTTTTCAATATTGATAAAGCAACGTTTTCAAAATGCAATTTTGTAGTAATGATCAAGAAGTAAAATTGTAAATTACGGTTGTACAAAAAACAAGATTGTTCAGCATCGGCGGCATTTTATTGCTCCCAGAACGTCAAAGAAATTATTTCCAAAGTAGAAAAACAATTTGCATCTTTAAGAAACTTATTATAACAATCATTTGGGTGTTTTATGAGAATTACAAACCAGAATATATTCTGATTATAAATAGCAATCAAAAATTTTACTTTCTATTACAAAACTTTTTAACAAATGGTAAAAAGTATAATTAGTATACAAAACAGTTATTCCAAGCATTAATTTATTATAAAATTGACTTAACAACAAAATGCTATAGTCTGTCTCACGGTCTTATCCCTTTTTGTAATAAAATTATTAGAGTATGCCTCAATCAACGACCTATATCTTCGTGTGAATTTGACATTTGACAGAACACAAACGAAACATTTAAATAACAAAAAATATTGTAATTTTAGGAACTGAATTTCATAAAATTTTCTTGCTGCAACAGAACTCAATACAAAGAATTATACCCAAAATTTTAGTTTCTTTTAGTATTGAAGTGACATATCTGAGGTCACTGACCGCGCGTTGCAATAAAAAAATATTTTTTTTAAAAACTTTCAGTTTAATTTAGAAACAACAGTCATTAAACTTAAATTACACAAATACTATTATCTATTCAATAAATTGTTGAGGTTTCTACGGTACAACATCGAGATTGTTAATCCGTCAAGTACAAAAATATTTATTTTGGGTTACAAAGGGTGAAGAGAAAGTAGGAGTGATTGAAGTTGAAAACTAAAGATTTTACATTACCTTATTTTCTGACTGTGTTCGAAGCATTCGTTGTTTCTTGTTGTTTCTGTGCCTTTTTCAATTTGTATTCTTCAAACAGTTCTTTTTAGAACCTAGCAAGGATGCGTTTCTCTTCAGAGGAAAAAGATAGCAATAAGAACGTAAATTTTTACTTGCGTTGTAAGGTTTTTACAAAAAGGGATAAGACCGTGAGACAAACTTTACGCTTCTTCATTACTAAAAAATAAGAAGTCATATTTTCATTTTTTGATAAAAGAGGTATATTTTTGCGCATACCTCACTAGTTACATTTGACCGACTTTTGTTATTAATAAATGGCTTCTTATGAACAATTTTTTTGTGTACTTTCTTGTTCAGAAGCTATTATTTTATAAATCACGTATTTTAGAAAGTTAAGTTGTTTATCAAATTCTGTAAAATACTGAAATTTATATAAAAAAGCAGAAGGTTTGATATTTTTATTCTATTATTAAATATTTAAATTGTAAAATTCGACCAACTTTTAGGTAGCCTAATTTCAGCATTTTTTTTTAAATAAATCGAATAAATCTCTTAACTAAAATGGATAAAAATGGACTTTTCAGTTGTGAGAAGGATAATTTAGAGAAATATTGTTGCAAATACTGCGAATTCAAATCAAATGTTAGAATTTTTTTCTGTTACCATTTTTCAAAATTCCACGTAATTAAAAACAAGAATAATCTATTTACAATTTGTGCTCAAGATTATACATGCAAAAACTGCAATTTTTCAACGTTTTCATTATTAATTTTATTTAACATAACTTGTCAAAAAAATATTAAGAAAAAATCTACTACTAAATTTCAGTGCCCTTTTTGTCTGTATAATGCATTCTATAAATGGACACTGAAAGATCATATAATAAGAAAACACACAAAATCAGAAGAAACGAAATGGTACGAATGCAATCAGTGTGATTACAAAGGAAAATTAAAAAGAGTTTTAACAGCACATACAAAATCTCATCACAACTCAGAACTTCGATATTATTGCGATTGATGTGACTACAAATCAAAAAAAAATATATAATCTGAAAAAGCACATTATTGCAATGCACATAGCACGAGAAAATGTGCCACAATATGAATATGACACATGCCACTTTAAAACTATATACAAGACAGAATTGAAAAGTCACAATCTACGAAAACATACAGCCCCAAAGCAGGTGCAGTGGTGCCAATGTAATCACTGCACATACAAAGGCAAAGAAAAAAAGGTAACAGTTTACTATAGCGAGAATCTTTAATATACGTTACTTAGGTCCGGTTTCTGGAAACGAATTTAACTGGCCCGTTAGTTTAACCGTGGTTTAAAGCAAGAAATGGGTTTCTGAAAACTCGGTTTAAATTTAACTCTGCAAATTTGCACAGTTAAACTAACGCGCCACATGCGCGAGTTAAATTAAACTGTCAACATTAAAAAGCCGAGAAGTGTGGTTATGTTGTTGTTATGTCTTTGTATTTTCCGTGTTTTTTTAGCTATGGAGGCTTTCTTTTAGAGCTTTGCCTTTTTGTTAATGGGGGGCCTCTGTAGGGCTTCTCTCTCGTGACATGGGGCCACATTTTAGAGCCTTGGTTTTTTGACTATAGAGGCCCCATTTAGGGCTTTGGCTCTTTGGCAATAGCTCATCGCGGCACCGCACGGTCGTAGCTGCATCTCTCACTTAAAGTAAGCCCAAATTGCAATCGGTAATAATGAGCAACCACTTGTACCTGTACCATACCAAATGAACAAGAAGGCAAAGCTCTAAAAGAGAGCCCCTATGGTTAAGAGGGCAAAAGTCTAAATCGGAGCCCTCATACTGAAGGGGACGAAGCCCTAAAAGCGAGTCTCTAATATCAATTGTTACAATAAACAATTAATTTAATTGTAAACAACAATTAAAAATTTAATTGCAATTAATATTTTAATCAATTAATCTGTAAAGTAAAAAATTAACGGATTATTGCTCAACACTGACAAAGGGTTATTCAGGTGTTTAGAGAACGAGCGAATTTTTTTAGATCCCGAATTTCGTGTTCGATAATTTTTTTGAGCCAACGTTGCGGCATCGGTTTCTTTGTTCTCAATGATACTAATGATAGATTTATATTTTGTGGTCAACACAAAATGTGTATCACGTTCTACTTTATCCCTTTTTTGAGACATTTTAAGTCCTGTCACTACGATAAATACAAATTTTGACACATCGGAGGTGGCGCCATCTTATAGTATTTTAGCTAACTGTTAGATAAAACAACAACCACGTTTTAACGGAGAGTTAGCTAACTGAGAGTTAAATTAGTGACGTATGTTTCGAGAAACTCGACACTGTTTTAACTCTCCGTTAGTTTAAACTCCCGTCAGCTAACTGCCGGTTTAAATTTTCTTTCAGAAACCGGACCTTATTCATGTGTAACCTATCAAATGAAAGGTAATTGCGTCTACAATGTGAATCTGGTGGCAAAACAGTAAAATTTTTAAACACTTTTGAAAAAAATTTAAATTTATTACACTTTTTCTCACTTTTCTGTAAGCTGTCAAAAAATGACATTTGTTACCACAGAATTAAACAAAATAGATAGAAATTGGTAAAATTTTATTTATGGTTTTCCCGATTTACAAAAATTTTGTTTAAAAATTTTTCTTTAAAAAAACTTTCACTATTTTGTGAAACACCGAATTTTTTAATTGAAAAAAGTGAAAAACATACTTTATAGATTTTATTTTTAACTGTTACACCCTGTCACCACATCTAATCTCTTTTTTGTGTAGTATAGACCTACTGTGGTTTAAATTACATAATATCGAAAACATTATTTCGATTAAACAATTGTCCGAAGATTTTTAGATCGACTTACGAAATTTTAAAACTATGTAGTAAGTTTAATGGCTCCGGAATAAAATAGCGCTGGTAAAAGTGACGCGTAATGAAATAGTTTTGTTTTCTATACCTGCAAAAAACATCCTCGAAGTAAGTCAACCCTCGGGCTGACGCTATTGACCACCTTTGTCATAAGTACATTTTTCGCGTGGTAGAAGGCTTCGCCCTCTAGACCTATAAAAAACATCCTCGAAGTAAGTCAATTCTCGGGCTGACGCTATTGACCGCCTTTTTCATAAGTACCTTTTTCGCGTGATAGAGGGCTTTGCCCTCTAGACCTCTCAAAAACATCCTCGAAGTAAGTCAATTCTCGGGCTGACGCTATTGACCGCTTTTTTCATAAGTACCTTTTTCGCGTGATAGAGGGCTTTGCCCTCTAGACCTCTCAAAAACATCCTCGAAGTAAGTCAATCCTCGGGCTGACGCTATTGACCACCTTTTTTATAAGTATCTCTTTCGCGTAGTAGTTTTATCAAAATAAGTACTTTTTTCGCGTAGTAGACCTATCAAAAACATCCTCGAAGTAAGTCAATCCTCGGGCTGACGCTATTGACCTCCTTTTTCATAAGTACTTTTTTTGCGTGGTAGAGGGCTTCGCCCTCTAGACCTATCAAAAACATCCTCGAAGTAAGTCAATCCTCGGGCTGACGCTATTGACCGCCTTTTTCATAAGTACCTTTACCGCTTCGCCCTCTAGATCTGTCAAAAACATCCTCAAAGTAAGTCAATCTTCGGGCTGACGCTATTGACCGCCTTTTTTATAAGTACCTTTTTTACGTGGTAGAGGGCTTCGCCCTCTAGACCTGTCAAACACATCCTCGAAGTAAGTCAGTCCTCGGGCTGACGCTATTGACCACCTTTGTTATAAGTACCCTTTTCAAAAATGAAAAAAAGGAATTACTTATATCGTTATTGGGATAAAAGCAAATCAATTTAAAGTTAAAAACTTTTTTTTTAAATGTTGAAATACTAAATAAAAAATGGTTGGAACGAGCAATCTATTTTTATTTACTTCTTTGGGATCTGAGCGAGCGGGATGTTGTGATTCGTTAGCATTCGTGATTAATCGTGATAATTCGTTCATTGCCAGATTTTAAAGTTAGAAGGTTATGTTAACTAAATTGAATGAAAAATAGTTTTAACGAAAATCAATTTTATTATTACTATGTGAAAATGGAATTATTACACAACAGAGTCAAACAGTACAACACAAATTAAGTGTGGCACCCTTTAAATGATGGTTTAATGCAAGATTGTTGTGGTTCAGGAAAGGCAGGTTTGTTGTTCTTAAGCTCTAATTTGAGTAGTTTTTTAATTTTTGCCACCAGAACCGTAATCTGGAAGTAATTTGCTTTAATTTGATGTATAACATATTTAAAAACAATCATTTTTAACGATTCTCGCTATAGTAAACAATTACCGAAAAGGATTATCTAAAACGCCATGTCAAAGCACAACATGTATTAAAAAACGAGAAAAAGGAATTTTTTTACTGCGATTACTGTGAACACAAAACGAAGAGAAAGTCATACAATGCATCAAAGTGGCTAATTAAATTGTTTTTAATTAACATTTTGTAATTGAAGCACTTACTATCTTATAATTTATAAGAATGTCGTAATTTTTTTTCATAAAGAACCCCATCAGTGGTGGTTAATTGTTTATTGTATTTGTCATAAAATTGACACACGACTATTGTGGAAACTTGAAGGTTAGGGCAGCTGGTAACAAATTCCCAGGTCATAAATCTACTTCAATTGTTAAAGTATTGAGCAGGGAATTTATTACTATTTTCAACTTATCAAGTCATAAATTAGACTACTTTAAAAGCAGCAAATAAAACATTTTTTTTAATTGAAGAGTTGCCGTGACTGACCAGTAACATTTGACCGACTTTCGTACTTTACGAATATGTCATTGATTATGCGCCATTTTTGTTTTTGTCCTTCTGACACCACTTGTAAATTCCGAAAAACTATTAAAAGTTGTTTATCAAATTTAGTAAGATAATTATTAAAATTTATTTAGAAATTGTGAAAGGTATAATTCTTTTAAATGATTATTGACTAGCAGAATTTTTAATCTTGATCAATTTTTAGGTTAAGATATTTTTATGAAGTTAAAATGTTGATGGAAATGGATGAAGATAAACTTTTCAATTGCGAGAAGAGTAACTTAGAGATATACCAATGCAAATATTGCGAGTTTGAAACAAATATCGGAATTTTCTTTTATGACCATTTTCAAAAATTTCACTCAAGAAACAAAAATTTATTTAAGACTATGTATTCAGCTTCTTATTTATGCAAAAACTGTAATTTTTCAACGTTTTCATTATTATTTTTCTCTAAACATAATCTGACTTGTGAAGAGAATAATAAGAAACGATCAATTGCTAAATATCAGTGCCCCTATTGTCTACATAATACAACTCAAAAATTTTTACTGAAACATCATATAATAAGAAAACACACAGCTCTTGAAAATATTAAATGGTATAAATGTAATCAGTGTGACTACAAAGCAAAAGTAAAATTAGATTTAGCAGCACATCGAAAAATTCATAAATCCATGTACAAAGTTTCATTTCATTATTGCAATCAATGTGAATTCAAATCTAGATCAAAAAAGAATGTTAAGTTGCATATTCTTGCTAAGCACACAGAACGTGAAAACGTGCCAAAATATGAATGTAACGCATGCAGCTATAAAACTTTGTATAAATCACATTTAAAAATTCATAGAATTCGACACCATACAGCTCTAGAGGAGATCCAATGGTATCAATGTGAGCACTGTACTTACAAAAGCAATATAAAAAGTGTTTTAACTGCTCATGTAAAAGTACAACACTTAGAACAAATAAATGAGAATACTAAAAAACAGAAACAATCAATTGTTAAATATTATCAATGTCCGTATTGTTTACTTAAAGTAACAAAACCGAAAGATCACATAAGGAGAAAACATACAAAACCAGAAAAAATCAAATGGTACAAATGTTATCATTGTGACTACAAAGGAAAAGGCAAAAGAGATTTAACCCAACACCTAAAATATCGTCACAAATCACAAGACGAAGTTTTCTTTTATTACTGTGATAAATGCGAGTTTAAATCTGTACATAAATCATCGTTAAAACCGCACAATATTCGCTACCACACAGCACCGGAGGAAATACAGTGGCACCACTGTGATCACTGTACCTACAAATGCAAATTGAAAAAACAATTGTTATGCCATCTTAAAGTACACAACTCGAAAAAAGAAAAAAAGAGTGTTTTCCACTGCGATAGCTGTGACTACAAAACAAAGAACAATTCCAATCTCAAAACGCATATTCTTGCAAGGCATACATCACGTGAAAATGTGCAAAAATATGAGTGTGATACATGCAATTTTAAAACTATATACAAAAGAGAAATAAAAAGTCACATTCTTCGACGTCATACAGCTCCAGAAAATATACAGTGGTTTCAATGCGACCAATGTGTGTATAAGGGCAAGTCTAAATCTGAATTGACCCAACACAAGAAAATCAAACATACCTCACTAGAGTATAAATGTAATCAATGCAGTTATAAGGTTACATCGAAAAAGTATTTAAAAGAACATGTTCTTCGACATCATACAGCTGAGGAGGAGATAGAATGGTATCAGTGTAAGCACTGTATATACAAGAGTATATCGAGGTCTCACCTGAGCCGACACGTAAGAACAAAACATACAATAACATGGCATCAATGTAATCAGTGTAGTTATAAAGGAAAATTAAAGAGATATTTGCGACAACATATAGAATCGCATCACGGAAATAATTAATTTAGGTTTTTGTTGTTCTATTTCAGTGTGTTGTGTTTTTAGTTATGTATTCTTGTTGATGTGTATATTGTGAATTTCTTCTGGTTTTTTATGTACCTGTTAAACTGATGCCATAAAGTAGTTAGTTAAAAAAAGATTTTTTAATTAAACTAAAAATGTGTATCATTAGAAATCAATAAAATTGTATAAACGATATTTGTCTATTTTTGTTTTTAATATTACTGGTTTTAGTCGGTTTATCCAAGGATAAGAATTTGACTTTAACCATAAATTGCCCTAACAATTATATAAAGTAAATAACTTCTCCTAAAGCGAAATGTTTTTGGCATCAACTGATCAAAAATGTCTAACAAATTTATGACTTGATAAGTTGGAGTAGTAATAAATCCGCGGCTCAACACTTTAACAATTGAAGTAGATTTATGACCTGGGAATGTGTTACCAACTGCCTCAACCTTCAAGTTTCCACAATAGTCGTGTGTCAATTTTATGACGAATACAAGAAACCACTACTGATGGGGTCCTTTTTTTAAAAAAAATTACGACACTCTCATAAATTATAAGAAAGTAAGTGCTTCAATTTCAAAATGTTAATTAAAAACAAACGACACATTTGCTCAAAAATTTAATTAGCCACTTTCATGCATTGTATCAAAATACACATGTACACAAAAAATCGTTAACGTTATTTATAATCAAATCAGCAACAATGAAAAAGTAACCGTGCAAGAAAACAATTTGAAACTTGGAGAAAATTTTCTTCTATTTGGAAATATCACCTACAATTTTTTTGAGAATTTTTGCTTAATTTGAAATGGTTGTTTTTGGGGTGTGGATAAAACTAGATTTACCCGGTACAAGCAAAGAAGTAAGGAAAGAGCATTTAGAAAAAAAACTCAAAATATTTCAGGTGAAGTATACCTATTTATTTAAATATCTGAGAAAAAAATTTAGTCATGTTGGTGATTTTCCTTTATAATCGCATTGATTACATTGGTACCACACTGTTGTATGTGTTCTTTTCACATGCTGTGTCAAATCAGACTTAAATCTACTCTTATAAGCACATTGTTCGCATTGAAAACATTGCATCATCTCTGGGGCTGTATGTTTTCGAAGGTTGTGATTTTTCAACTTTGCCTTGTATATAGTTTTAAAGTGGCATGTGTCACCTTCATATTGTGGCACATTTTCTCGTGCTGTGTGCATTGCAATAATGTGCTTTTTCAGATTTTATTTTTTTCTTGATTTGTAGTTGCAGCGATCGCAATAATATCGAAGTTCTGAGTTGTGATGAGATTTTGTATGTGCTGTTAAATCTCTTTTTAATTTTCCTTTGTAATCACTCTGATTGCATTCGTACCAATTCTTCTAGTTTTGTGTGTTTTCTTATTATATGATCTTTCAGTGTCCATTTATAGAATGCATTATACAGACAAAAAGGCCACTGAAATTTAGTAGTAGATTTTTTCTTAATATTTTTTTAACTAGTTAAATTATGTTTAAATAAAATTAATAATGAAAACGTTGAAAAATTGCAGTTTTTGCATGTATAATCTTGGAGACAAATTTTGAATGGATTTTTCTTGTTTTTCATTACGTGGAATTTTGAAAAATGGTAACAGAAAAAAACTCTAACATTTGATTTGAATTCGCAGTATTTGCAACAATATTTCTCTTAAATTATCCTTCTCACAACTGAACAATCCATTATTATCCATTTTAGGTAAGAGATTTATTAGATTTATTTTTAAAAAAATGCTGAAATTACTCAACCTAAAAATTGAGCGAATTTTACAATAATATAAATATTTAATAGTAGAATAAAAATATCATACCTTCTCTGCCTTTTTATATAAATTTCAGTATTTTACAGAATTTAATACACAAACTTAACTTTCTAAAACACGATTTATAAAATAATATATGATAGCTTCTGGACTGAAAAGCACACAAAAAAAATTGTTTATAAGAAGCCATTTATTAATCACAAATGTTGATCAAATGTAACTCTAGTGAGGTATGCACAAAGATATACCTTGCTATCTCTTACTACATCATGGGCTAAAATGCAATGAACACAAAACGTGTTGTATTAAGAATGTCACATTTTTCTATCTTCTTTTAACTTAACACGACGACAAAGACAAAGCTTCTAGTATTATAAAATCGAATGCAAACCAACATTCTAAATAAAAAGTTACCAAAATCTTGGCACCAGTTTACAAATTTATCTTTATTTAATTCATTCTACTATGTTAGAAAACGTGATGTTATTAAAAATTAAAATTGGTTTTCTATTTTTTTTATAAATTTAAAAGTTTAGCAAAAAATTTGTTATAATTTATGCTTTATTTGTGCTTTTATTGTTGTTTTTCAGTAAAGCAAAACGCAATTAAGTACGAAAAACTAGTTAAATCGATTACTCTATTAAGGCCAAGAGTTTTATTATAAAATCCCGTCCAAATGGTATACTAACAACTAAAAACATTTTGCTTAATAACATATCTTTAATATATGTGTCCTGAAGTAATAATATTGTTAAAATACGAATGTTTATTTTCTGTAGAAACAGTAAATTAAAATTGTTTTATTTAGCAATAACAATTTTCCTACTTTTAAACAGACTGGAATTAAATGTGTCTAAATATTTATATGTATATAAAAGAAAAAGTACACTGTGATCTTACAAAAAAAAGTTAAAAATGTCTATGTTTAAAAGTCCGTTTCCGTAACACAATCGAATATTTAAAAGTAATTTTAACACAAATATTTATAAAAAAAAACTGTATTTATTTGTACTTATTAAAATTACATCACACTTAACTCATCTCCGAAGAAAAAAGCGGCCTTGCTAGGTTCTAAGAAAACCGATTTGAAGAACATAGATTAAAAAAAAGCACAAAAACAACAATAGACGCCTTAAATACAGTCAGAAAATAAGGTCTGTAAAGTAAAATCTTTAGTTTTCAACCCCAATCACTTCTACTTTTTCTTCGACTTTTGTTATCCAAAATAAATATTTTTTAAGTAATTTATTGAATAGAAAATCATATTTTTCTTGATTATCTATATTTTTAATAATTGTTAATAAATTAATAATTAATAATAAATATTTTTAGATTTTCCTCAGATACTTATATTATTATGTCACTTCAATACCTAAGAATTGAAATTTTGAAAATTCTTTGCATTTGTTTCTGTTGCAGTAACAAAGTTTTCTGAAATTTAGTTCCAAAAATTACAATATTTTTGTTATTTAAATGTTTCGTTTATTTGTGTTCTGTCAAATGACAATTCGTATGAAACTATACGTCTAGATTGAGGCACACTCTAATAATTTTATTGCAAAAAGGGATAAGACTGTGAGACAGGCTATAGTACTTCTCTTAACCAGTTTTCAAGTTATGACTCAAACATTTTCCCCCCTAAGTTTAAAGATTTAAGAACAGTTACGAATAAATAATTAATATAAAAGTTAATTTATAACAATGTTACAGTATGTTTATTGAGGTACAACATGATGATTGTTTCCCATTTGTTTGAGTTTAAAGTAAAGTTTCAAATTCAATTCTACCGTAAAATTAGGTTTGCATTACAGTTTTTTCGATTTTAACCTTCTATAAATGCCAAAATACAGTGAAACTACTTAAAAAAAACTTCCAAAATAATAATAGAATTTTTTTTAGAATTTTGACGGCTATAAAAAACTTGCTGAGTCAGCATAAATAATTAATGATCGGATACAAAGAGGGATTTGAAGGGCACGCGCATAGGCGCCGCACTAATCGCTTTCTGCGGGTACGATTAATTCAAGCGTTTTCTTCAAAAACTGGGATGTGATTCTTAAAACACCTATTTATTATTTTTAAATTTGTTTTTAATTTTTATCGATCACACATAGATATAATTATTAATTTTAAATAAAGTTTTGTTTTAAAAAACAAATGTCCAAATTTTTAAACAATTGTAAGTGTTCGAGATCTACGCTTATCACTTGTAAGCACTTCATTACTACCGCAATCGACCAATTCAAGTTTCAAGATTTTTTCGCGTGGCGAGTGCGACTAGTTAGCTAGACGGCTGCACAGCGTTTTTTGTTCCTTCATTGGATCCGCTCCTTATAAATAATAGACATTTCTGCACATGTTGTTGAATGTCCACGCTTAGTTGTTTTTTGTTAAAACATAATAAAGCATAAAAACTATATATTGTAAACTGAGGTGATTAACAAAGACGATATTTTTAAGAAGGGTTTATTTGACCTTTAAGAAATTTGGAACAGGAAGTGCTATATTTCAGTGACTTAAAGACTTGACCTGTTAAATTTGTTAAACAAATATTTAATAAAACAACTAGATTAACTATTTCCATGATGTGATTCAATATGTTGCCGCAAATACCTCTTTAATTTTCCTTTATAACTGCATTGATTACATTGATGCCACGTTATTGTATGTTTTGTTTTTATATGTCGGCTCAAGTGAGATTTAGCAATAGTCTTATACATACAGTGCTCGCACTGATACCACTGCATCTTCTCTGGAGCTGTATGATGTCGAAGAATGTGATATTTTAATTCTGATTTGTATATACTACTGTAGTCGCATGTGTTACATTTATATTTTGCCAAATTTTCTCGTGCTGTGTGCTTTGCCAGAATATGCATCTTCATATTAGAAGTTTTCTTCGATTTGTATTCACAGTAATCACAAGAAAATAACTTCTCTTTCTCTTTATTTTCCGAGTGTTGTCCTTTTACATGATTAGTTAAATCTCTTTTTATTTTGCTTTTGTAGTTACAGAACTCACATTGATACCACTGCATTTCTTCCGGTGCTGTATGATGCCGAATAGTGTGCAATTTTAATTGTTCTTTACGTAAAGTTTTATAATTGCATGTGTTACATTCATATTTCGGTATATTTTCTCGTGGTGTATGCTTTGCAAGAATGTGTGATTTAACATGACATTTATTCCTTGATTTGTATTCACAGCAATGGCAGTAAAATAACTTCTTAATTTCTTTTGTGTGTTGTACTCTTACATGACGTGTTAATTCTCCTTTTGTTTTGCTTCGATAAGTACAGTGCTCACATTGGTACCACTGCATCTCCTCCGGTGCTGTATGGTGCCGAATTACGTGGTCTTTTAAAGACGATTTATGTATTGTTTTAAATTCGCACTTATCACAATTATGTAACAAAAGATTGTCTTTTGAATCATGACGATTTTTTGTATGTGCTGCTAAATCTTTTTTTAATTTTCCTTTGTATTCACAGTGATCACATTTGTACCATTTGAGTTTTTCCGGTTCTACATGTTTTCTTGTTATATGCTCTTTCAGTTTGTTGATTTTTTGTGGACAATAGGGGCACTGATATTTACCAAAGAGTTGTTTCTTTCTTTTAGCATTTTTTTGACAAATTAAATTATGTTTCAACAAAAATAATAATGAATACGTTGAAAAATTGCAATTTTTACATAACTGACATCCTGTAAAAACTGATTTAAATGTATTATTCTTGTTTTTGGAGTGGAATGTTTCAATATGATCATATAAGACAATTCCAGTAACTGTTTCAAAGCCGCAGTATTTGCAATGATATAGTTCTAAATTACTTTTCTCACAATTAAAAAGTACATCAATATCCATGTTACTCTACAGATTTATAAATTTCAAACAAAATTGTTGTATTATCTAACCTATAAAATGGTTGAATTTTAAAATTCTAAGCTACTCGATAATCAAATTATAAAATCATACCTTTTCCAATTCTAAATAAAGTTTTCTATTTTAATTAAAATAACTTATCAATAAATAACTTTTAAGTATTCAAAACACTAATTTCTTATCTGACAGATCATATAAAACATAACCTTAAAAGTCGGTCAGATGTAACACCTAAAAAATGGACATGCGCACAACTATCAGATCATATAATCAAGAAATAGACTTTCGAAGCGTGACGTCATCGGATTGTTCGCTTTTTTTCACGTTGATAATTTAAAATAGCCCTATTGTTGGAATTGTTGGAAAAATACTGTAAAACTATTAAGAAAACCTTTTAAAAAATGAGTTTAAAAAACAGAGATTTTTGTCGATAAATCGGATACCATGTGGCGAGACAAAACATTTCAGTAAAAAATAGACTTCCATGTGTTTTAACTGTTCTACAGCTAATCTGAACACTTTTTATCATTATTAAATGTTGTTTAAAATTGTTATTTAATCATAATTTGTTGAAATGTGGTTTTATGCTTTTGAAGTGGGGGCGAACATGTGGAAACTTGTATTATTCAATTTATAGTTTGAATTACAATTGTGTGACATCAAAATTTTGAATTGTGTTGTATAAATTTAGAACTAAATTATTTGATAAAATTAATATTTAAACATATTTGTTTTTGAGTCAATATTGAGTCAAATTAGTCATTGTTTCAAAATGATTTCAAAACGATGCCACTGATGGAGAGAAAAGTGATCAACCATAACACTCCAACAAATGGTGATTAATCGCTATTATGTTTATTAGCGAATGTTTTAGAGGGGGGGGGGATGAGAGTCAAGATAAGGGGTACAATTCTCCTGCCAAGACTTTCTCTATCAATTATTTTAGCTACCATTTCAAGTGATTTTATTGGACCAATAATTTCATAAAACATACTTGAGATTTGTTTGTGGACACGGTTTAGGACGATTTTATCCGGTTCTTCTTACAGTAAAAATCTAATTGTTATTAAAATGCTCTAACAGAATATTAATTTACTTTATTGTTTATTTGCGTGGCTTCTTTTTGATGTGCTTATTTTATTTTGTTGTTTCATGATGTGCATTTTGTTTTATTTATTTATTTTTGTTTATTGACACTGATTTATTTTTATTTTGATTATTTTACATTTCTAACATAATTTACTGCAAGAAACAAACAAGTAAATGTTTCCTTTAAGATTGTAGCTTTATTGTACTTTTTCAACTTGAAGCTTCATTCAGTCACATCTCAAAAAATTTAGACGCCATTTTGTCAAACACAACGTAGAGCTTCGTTCCACTGGACATCGTGGATGATAACAACCTCTGGTTACTTTTATTTGAATTTAGCGCGCAAATTTGTGTTTATGGCGGTAAGTATGACCTAGTTTGGGTCATTACAATCTATTAGACCGATATGATATATCAAAAAGATGGTTGCTATTTTTTTATGGCTATGAACAATCTATTTAGTTATATTATTTTGTTGAAGTCTGTGGTTATGTTTCATTTGACCGATTTTTGACTTTCATAGTAGTTTCTTATGAATGATTTTTAGTAATTTGAGTTATCCATCTAGTATGTCATTTGCAAATGACATCTAATTTTTGAAATAACAACATTAATATTGTATTGTTTACTCAAAACCCAATACTTTATAAAATATTGAAATACAAAAATGTATTTAGTACTGTAAAAGGTATGATCTTTTTATTTAATTATCCATTAATCCAATCATTTTTTTTATAAACTTAGAAAACGTCTAAAATGGATAAAGACAAGCTTTTCAATTGTGAGACAACTGATTTAGAAATACATCATTGCAAGCACTGCGAATTCAAAACAAATTTTAGAATTTCTTTTTGTGATCATTTTGACATATTTCACGCAAAAAAGAAGAAATATCAATTCACAAATGTTCGTGCAGCATGTTACTTATGTGAAAATTGCAATTTTTCAACATTTTCATTAGTAATTTTGTTGAAACATACCCTGATTTGTGAAGAAGATAATAAGAAAAAGAAACTATCCATTTATAAATATGACTGTCCCTATTGTGTACATAAATTAGCAACTAATTGGTCACTGAAAAAGCATATGACAAGAAAACACCCAACAACACCAGACAAAATTCAAGAGTACAAATGTGATAAATGTGACTACAAATCAAACGTTAAAACTGATTTAATTAAACACGTAAAAGTGCATGAGATGTCAATTGAAATTAACAAGATTAACGAGTTATTTTTCTGTGATTTCTGCAAATTCAAATCAAAGTACAAAAAGAGTGTCAAAAGACACATTCTTGTAAAACACCCGTCACAAGAAAATGTGCAGAAATATGTATGTAACACATGTAATTATAAAACTTTACGTAAAGAAGAATTAAAAAAACACATTATTCAACATCATAGAGCCCCAGAAGAAATAAAATGGTACAAATGTGAGTACTGTAGCTTCCGAAGCAAAACGAAAATCTGTTTAAATAGACACAAAAAAGAACATCTCATTGTCAAATCCAAAAAAAATGTTTCGTATTTTAACTGCGATCGCTGTGATTATAAATCAAGTAAAAAATCTCGTGTCAAACCAAAGCATACACCACAAAGAAATGTGCAAGAATATAAATGTGACACATGCAATTATAAAGCTATACATGCAGAAGATTTAAAAAACCACACTATTCAATCTCATACAGTTCCGGAGCAAAAACAATCATACCAATGTGAACACTGCAGTTACAAAAGCACAAAGAAAAAAGGTTTAATTTCTCATGTAAAAATACATTTATCTAATAAAAACAATTTCTTCTACTGTGATCGCTGTGAGTACAAATCGGTAAGAAAGGATTATCTCAAAAGACACATTCTTACAAAGCACACATCGTCTGAAAATGTCTCAAAATATGAATGTAACTCCTGCAATTTTAAAACTATGTATAAACAAGAATTAAAACGTCATATTCTTCGACGTCATACCGACTCAGAGAGGATAGAATGGTATCATTGTGCGCACTGTATGCATAAGAACAAGTCAAAATCTGATTTAGCGAAACATATAAAGAGAAAACACACAAGAGAATGGTATCAATGTACTCAATGTAGTTACAAGGGGAAAGTTAAAGCATATTTGGCCCGACATGTCAAATCATGTCACGGAAAAAAATTATCAAACTAAAGATTTTTTTAAATACAGTCAATACGCTAAAATCAAACTTTGTCTGATATAATATGAAAGATAGCGAATGATTAAAATCCAATTTTAAGAAGTTGCTACGAATTTTTTTTTTTTAAATAATTTACAGTATTAAATACTATTGTTAATATAATTACAACAATAATATAACATATATATTAATTATATTTGTTATACACTGTTGTAATGTTCTTTACTTGTTTTTTTACGTTTGCCTACGTTAAAATTAATTATTTGTAAACAGTGTTAACATTAAATGAAAATAAATTATAATTCATTTGTTTCATTAAAAAAAATTTCTAGAAGAAGTATAAAGTAACACTGCTTTTTTATTTTTGTTCTTGCTTGGTTTTTGGCAACTTTTTTAGTGATTACATTGTTGAGTAATTGACAATCCAAGACAGACTCAAAAATGGATGGTTATTTCGTTTGTGCTTGTAGTCACCAAATAATTTACCCAGATTTTTCTAGATAGTTTAAAATCAAAGAGTTTATGACGTTTCATAATATATCATTCTACGAGGCAGCTCATGTGACCCTTCCTCCTCATCATTCTTCCATAACAAATTTGAACTTTTTAATCGGCTACAGAGTTTTTTAAACGACGGTTTTTTTTAGTCTAAATCGTCATCCCTCTTTTAACGCTCGTCGTTTTCAAGATCCGATTCTTCAAGGTTTATTAAAAATAAGGGAATATTTTGAAATGAGATGTTGCTCATATGAATGCGCCAGTCTTCTTCAATTAACGCCTCGACATGGTTAACACAATGAGTATACATATATTTCTGACACGTCGGTACAGTTTGCCACACTTTACTTACACGGTTTTTGTCATCGAAACAAACGGTTGAATCGTTAATATATTTATTATAATAGATCTTGCAATGAGTCCAAATAATTTCAATCTCGTTATGTTGGCAATGATACAAAGCAAATCGTAATACTTCAATATTGTTTTAAAGCAGCAAATCATCAACATATTATATCAAATATCAACATAAAAAATGGCTCAATTTTTTTGTGAAAGTGAAGCTTTTGTTCCGTTAAATAGCGCCGTAATTCAATTTTTTGTAATGACTGGGTTATTCTTTACAAATCTAAGTATTTTTCGTGTTTAATCTTTGAAAAATTTGGATCCCAATCTCTTCTCTTAAATAAAAATTATTAAACAATTTTCTCTTCTTTTTCTCTACCAGTCTGAGCGTCTTGCAAATTTTCTTTATTGTGATAGATGTGTTATGTAAATAACAGTTTTCGAAACCTGAAGTATTAGTTCAAAATTCAGCAATTCTTGTTCTGAGATACCTGCTGGTTTTAATTTAATAAATTTTTGTTTACAACTCAAAACCGCTTGTTTTAATTTCACATTTAAAAAATTGTGCCTTTTTCTCGGATTTATGATAGTATCAAAAAAATTGTTTAATAAAAAAAATTTCCTGTGTATTTTATTGTCTCATCATCAAATACAAATTTTAGGGATTTTCTGTTAAAATGTCAAAATATAGGTTGGCAAACGACGCCATATTGTTATAATTCTAGACATCCAGCATCATGTTATTAGATATGAACCATTTTAGAAGTTGTGCATTAGAGATTTTCTATTCTGCGAGTTTTATATAACCGATTTTTGAGTTTCTTCCATTTACAATTTGAAAATGATGTGTTTTCTAATGTCATTAATGTTAAATCGTTGTTTGTGAACGATCTTCTTGTGTATTTTAATATTAAAATATATTTTGGATTGCGAAAGGTATAATCTTTGTTTTTATTGTTGGGTAGATTAATTTTTAGTTTAAATTAATTTTTAGGTTACGCAACCCAACAACTAACAAGTTTTTTTAATTATAACTGTTGATTAAAATGGATAAAAATTCACTTTTTAACTGTGAAAAAAATGGATTGAAGATGGCATATTATTGCATATATTGTGAATTTAAAACTAGTACTGTAATAATTTTTCTGCATCATTTTCATTTATTCCACGCAAATAACAAGAAAAATCCATTACCAGCAGGTTATTTATGCAAAAACTGCAAATTTTCAACATTTTCATTATTAGTTTTGTTTAAACATAAATTGAATTGTCAAGAGAATACTTTAAATAACAAGGAATCTAGTCTTAAAAATCAGTGCCCTTATTGCCTACAAAGTATAATAAGTATTTCTCTTCTAAATGACCATATAATAAAGGAACATACAGTACCAAAAAGTATCAAATGGTACAAATGTGATATGTGTGCCTACAAAGGAAAAACAGAAGAAAATTTTGCAAAACATATAAAAAGACATAATTCAAAACACAAAAATTTTTTACAGTGTTGTGATAAGTGCGAATATAAAACAATATATAAATCATCTTTAAAGGTCCACATGATTCGGCACCATACATCACCAGAAAAAGTCCAGTGGTACCAATGTAATCACTGTACATATAGAAGCAAAATTCAAAAAGAATTAAATTACCATATAAAAGCACAACACACGTCAAAAATAATCAAAAAAAAAAAAAATTATTTACTGCGACTACTGTGAATATAAATCGAAGAAGAATAGTTATGTCAAAAATCACATTCTTTCAAATTACACAGATCGAGAAAATATGCCACAATATAAATGTTGCAAGTGCGGGTATAAAACTAAACAAAAAAGTCATTTAAAAGACCACATCATTGCAAGGCATACAGATCTAGAGAAAATCAAATGGCACCAATGTGAGCACTGTACCTATAAAAGCAAAACAAAATCAAATTTAACACAACATGTACTAAGAAAACACATAGAAGGAACCAGAGGACAGAAGAAAATGTGTCAAAATGCGAAAACAAAAATAGACCTAAAGCGAATTTAAAAACTTACATTGGAATAAAAAAAATATTATTTTTTTAGCTGTGTCATAATAAATATGCTAACAATTTTAGCAATCTAATGGGCTAATTTCAAATTGAGATACTACTGGAATTATCGCAAATTTTAACACTTTTCCATAGCAAAGACCAATCACAACTACGAATTCTTTTAATTTTCTATACAAACAACAGTAGTAGTGGTATTATCTCAACTTGAAATTAGCCCATAAGTGACCTAACATTTTGTGAACTATTCTGTTTCAGTTTTCTGTGTTATTTGTTCTTTTTTTTTTTTCTAATTCGTAAATAAAATTGTACAAGATTATACGTTTTCGGTCATTTTTTTTAATTACTTGTCTAGAGCGGCTAATTTAAGCTTCGCTTCAGGCGGCAATATAGCTAGCATCTGTGGGTATAAGTGGATAAAACAAAAGTGGTTTATTCCACTCAAACTTGTCTTTTAAATTTGATTCAGGATTTCTTGTCACAGACAATATTTAAAAAAAGTTAATGTATGGTGTGTGGTTTCGTACTATGCCATTATTGGCCCATATTTTTTTGATTAAAATTTAAACCGTAATTCATATTTGGAAATGTTGCAAAATTTTTAGCTGATAAACTAGATAAATTGTCGTGAAACTACCGTATGGAAATGTTTTTCCAGCACGATGGATGTCTTGCTCATTACGCTGACATTGTTCGTCAGTGACTCAATACAGAGTTTTATGATAACTAAATAGGGAGAGATGGCTGCATTGATAGGAAAATTAATAGTTAAGTTTTTTGAAAATTTCATATCATTTTACTATTTATAAATTTATTTAGAAAACTTGAGGCCAATTTGAATATTTTCTAGCAATAAAATGATATTACCTCGAGAACTTTCCTATCTTTTTTCATTTATTTAGCGCGAACGATATTCAATTTAGTTTTCTATAAATGTGGTTTACAGCAAACATAAAAGATTATTTATTCAGATTGTTAAAATTAGACAAAACTTATCTGTCTTTTGTAAATGACATACCCATTCAACATTTATTCACAGAAAAATTCAACAGTAATATTGTTACAAACTAGTTCAGAAAGATGCCAAACACTTCCAGAATTATGAATCACACTATAGCACGTAGCTAGTAGCAAGAACACTTGATAGAGATAACCTTGGCACGAAAGAATGTCCATCTATACCGGGTGTAAACGAAATTAGGCTCACCCCATTTTTTAATAGTATTTTTTAAAATAGAAAAACGAAACTTAGGAAACCTATTATGTTAGAAAATCTCCATTAATTGAACAAAAAATAAACTTTTTATCACTTCCGGTTTTACCGGAAACGACCGTAACTTTGGATTTTTAAATAGAACACTATACATATTTTTGTATTTTTGGAATCTACATTAAATTCTGAGTGAAATAGACTACTTTTTATAACTTTTCGAAAAATAAATTTATTTTTTTTATAATTTTTGTTTTTTGATCTAGAAAGCTTTGATGGTTAAAAAATAGTTTTAAATAATGTAAGCAACCATTAAAAAATAAAAGCTGTATTATAAATGCTCTAGATTAGAAAATACAAGACTTTTAATTAAATGAAATTAGTTTTTCCGGCTTAACTATTTTTTTTCAAATGGAACAATAGTGGCTCATCCGACTCTTTAAATTCATTTTTTTTTTGTGAATTTAAAGATACCAAAATTTAAAAAATCCATTTACCACTTTTTGTAATATTTACAAAAACAATTTAAAAAAAAAATAGAAAATGTAACCGACGTAATGGTTTATTACGTCGTAACTCATTTATTGTGAAAAGAAATTTTATAATACACATTGGTGCTATTATTATTAGATTAATTAAATATGGAATTAAAAAAAGTTTTCGATGAAAATTTTATTGTTACAGCAAATGTTCGAAATGTCCTCCGTTTTCTTCCTGACATTTTTGAACGCGATTTATAGTTTCTGTGATAACGTTTTGCAATTGTTCAGCAGTAATTTGTGCAATACTGTGTCTCAATCTGGCTTCTAGATCTTGAACAGGAATTCTGTATACTTCATTTTTAATATGACCCCACAAAAAAAATCTAGCGGGGTTAGGTCAGGAGATCTAGCGGGCCACCTAACAGGGCCATTAGTACCAATCCAACTATTTTCAAAATTGTGGTTCAGATATTCAACGACTGGTCTATAATTGTGAGATGGTGCTCCATCTTGCTGATAATATAATCTTCCAAACACATTTACTGGTAAGTCGTCTATAAATTCTTCTATTTCGTTTTGGAGTAACTCTAAATATCTTTGTCCAGTCAGATGTCCATCAAAAATAATGGGTCCAATAAGTCGTTGTCCAACAATACCCATCCAAACATTAAAACCAAAACGCTCCTGAAATCCCCATTTTCTCTTAAAAAATAAGGATTTCTTTGAGCCCAGTAACGTGTATTATTTCTGTTAAAAACGCCATTATTAGTGAAACGACTCTCATCAGTATAAAAGATGCAACTAGGAAACAATGGATCTTCACCCATTTGCTCCAAAAAAAAGTTACAGTAATTCAATCGTCTTTCATCATCGTTTTCATGGAGATGTTGGTGTAAACTGTATTTAAAAGAACGGTATCTATGTTTTTTTAAAATCTTCCATACTGACTGATGACTTATATCGTAGTCCGTGGCAATTTCTCGCAAAGATTTAGTTGGGTGCATATTTACCCACGCTAAAACAGCAATCTCTGTGTCTTCATCGACAATAAAATTTTCTTCAACGTAATCAGGCCCTTCTCTAAATTTTTTCACAAGGTTGCTAAAATAATGACGTGATGGGTGACGTCTGTTGGGATACCGATTTCGATAAACCATAGCTGCTTGAACAGAATTTTTCCTACACTCTCCATAAACAAGCAGCATATCAACTCTTTCATTTTTTGAATACACTGGCATTTTGACAATATGTTTACACAGACAACAAAATGAAAAATACGGCCGTTAAGCTTAAACTGTTACTTTAGTCAAATTTTGACGTTAGTGCACAGCTTGCTTAAATTTTTTTTCAGTAAACATTTTCTGAGTTTTTCTCTAAATTGTTTTTGTAAATATTACAAAAAGTGGTGAATGGATTTTTTAAATTTTGGTATCTTTAAATTCACAAAAAAAAATGAATTTAAAGAGTCGGTGAGCCACTATTGTTCCATTTGAAAAAAAAATAGTTAAGTCGGAAAAACTAATTTCATTTAATTAAAAGTCTTGTATTTTCTAATCTAGAGCATTTATAATACAGCTTTTATTTTTTAATGGTTGCTTACATTATTTAAAACTATTTTTTAACCATCACAGCTTTCTAGATAAAAAAACAAAAATTACAAAAAAAATAAATTTAATTTTCGAAAAGTTATAAAAAGTAGTCTATTACACTCAGAATTTAATGTAGATTTCAAAAATACAAAAATATGTATAGTGTTTTATTTAAAAATCCAAAGTTACGGTCGTTTCCTGTAAAACCGGAAGTGATAAAAAGTTTATTTTTTATTCAATTAATGGAGATTTTCTAACATAATAAGTTTCCTAAGTTTCGTTTTTCTATTTTAAAAAATACTATTAAAAAATGGGGTGAGCCTAATTTCGTTTACACCCGGTATATCCCCATTAAGTTTATTACAACAGATATCTGTTATAATAATCTCAATGATATCCCTTACCGATGAATATTAATGGCGACAGTCTATCGTCCACAACTAAACCTCACGAGACTTTGTTAAGATCAAACAGCATTATTAATCATTAAAAAAAAACACACGAAATATTTATATGAAATGATTATTTATTAGTATATAATTTGTTATATCGAAAGAAATATGACTTAAATTTTATTTTGATTACATTGATACCATAACATTTCAATGACTTTCTTTCATATGTCGATTGAAGTAAATTTTAAAATCGGTCTTATACATACAGTGTTCGCACTGGTACCACTGTATATCTTCTGGAGCTGTATGATTTCGCACAATATGCAATTTCAAACTTTCTCTACGTTTAGTTTTATAATTGCAATGATTACACTTATACCATTGTGATGTATGTTTGGTTCTTATGTGTCGGTTCAAATCAGCTTTGATTTTACCATGATACATACAGTGCTCGCATTGATACCATTTAATCTTCTCTGAAGCTGTATGACGTCGAAGAACATGACTTTTTAATTCTTGTTTGTATATAGTTGTAAAATTGCACGTGTCACACTCATATTGTGGCACATTTCCACGTGCTGTATGTTTTGCGAGAATATGTTTTTTAAGATTACCAGATTGCCCTGCTGTGTATTCACATTGATCGCAGTAAAATACCTTCTTTTTCTCTTGTTTTGATCCGTGCTGAATATTTATATGACGTGTTAAATCTTTTTTTATTTTGCATCTGTAAGTACAGTGTTCACATTGGTACCACTGTATTTTCGCTAAAGCTGTATGTTGTCGAATAATATGATACTTTAAAGATGATTTATATGTAGATTTAAATTCGCATTTGTCACAATATAACAAAAGTTTTTCTTCTGATTTATGACGATGTTTTATATGTTCTGCAAAACCTCTTTTTGTTTTTGATTTGTAGTCACATTTATCACATTTGTACCAATTAATTTTCTCTGTTGCTGTGTGTCTTCTTGTTATATGATCTTTCAATTTTGTTACTTTATCTGGACAATAAGGGCACTGATATTTACCAATAGATGGTTTCTTAGTTCTCTTTCCACAAATTAAATTATGTTTAAACAAAAATATTAATGAAAATGTTGTAAAATTACAATTTTTGCATAAATAATATGATCTATAAACAGATTCAAATAAATTTTTCTTGTTTTTTGAGTGGATTTTTTTTAAATGATCACAAAAGAAAATTGTAATATTTGTTGTAAAATCGCAGTATTTACAATAATACATCTCTAAACTATTTTTTTTACAATTAAAAAGTGCATCTTTATCCATTTCAGAATTTTCAGAGAAGAGAAGAGTTTCAAAATTATTTTTTTTTAGATAATCTAACCTAAAAATTTATTATATTTTAAAAATTAACTAGTCGATAATTAAATTAAAAATATATACCTTTTAGCCGTCTCATTGAATTTTAGTGTCTTCTGGAATTTTATAAACAATTTATTTGTATTTCAGCCGAATTTGTTAATAGCGTCTGGAATCTATATAATCCATAGAATAGTCGGTCAGATGAAACCGGCAAGAATGCCAACCTTTCAGTTTTTCAAACCAAAAAATCACCAAACTCTTAATTTTAGTGAAATTGATCGTTTAAATCGAAGCAGTACATTGTAGGTGATGGTAAACCGCAGCCACATACTAATGAATTAACGTCATTATTTAAAATTTCAAATTACTGTCAATGAGGCATGAATTTTGAACACTAATTAATCATTGTTTAAATTATTTAAACTGAGAGGTCGGCACGGCTCACAGTTCCAGGAAGGCTCTAGATGGGGGCGTTAAGTGGGCTCTACTAAAACCTTTCTCATATTTAACCTTTCCTTTACTAAGTGTTCTCCTGCTTGAATTGCCAAAGATTTTATTTAGGGAGAGAGAGAGAGAGAGTGGGTTGGAATGAAGTTGGTCATTAGTTTCATACGCGATCCAAACGTACCTCATAAAGATCCTTTGAGGATCGACCAACAAGGAGAGGGGATCAATGACATTTGGGTTATTCTCATGACTAATTCTCGTGCCATAACATTCTCTATCAATCGTTTTTAGCTACCATTTTAAGTGGTTTTGTTAAACCAGTAAATTCAACAATTTTTGTTCACACCTGTCACAGTTTTGTTATTATTTCTTTAGCTTTTGTAAAATTTGGTGACCCGATTTGACATATTTATATAACTTTTATTTGAAAACATAATCGATTTATGTTACACGTATTTTATTGTTTATTTACGTGTGTTTTGATAGGTTTATTTTATGATTGTTTTTTGGTTTTTATGACGTGGATTTTGTTTTGTTGTGCTTATTGACCACTGATTTACCTTTATTTTGTTTATTTTCCATTTCGTAAATGATTTACTGCAAGAAACAAATCAATAAATGTTTCTTTCCAGATTGTAGTTTTATAGTGCAGTCATATTTCAAAGAACTTTGCCGCCATTTTGTCGAACACAACGTAGGGCTCATAAAAAAATCTATCCATTTTTTGTTATAAAGTTATTTGTTTAATTAGGTTGTGGCTGACAGTTTAAAACCAAGGCGCAACCATAGCTTTTAAATCATAATAGTTTCTTTACTGATCCTTCTGTTTTGTTAAATGGCACATAAGTGGCAACACTGGAAAATTTATATTTCCGCCATTTTTTCGACGTGGTGTACAATCGGTACGCTAAGAATCGCGCTTGCGTAATAGACGTGATTTTGAGAGAACCTAACCTATTTAAATTGATCAAGTATCTTTGTACTTTTTAGAAAACGCTTCAATAAAATTATCCGTCATGACAAATCTTAAAGAGAAATGTGTTGAATACTTTGGAACTAGTGATATTTACGAAGTTTTGGGTGTTGAACCTACAGCCACAGAGAAAGAAATTAAGAAAGCTTACCATAAATTATCTCTGCTGGTTCATCCTGACCGTGTTGAAGAAAGCAAAAAAGCTATAGCTACTGAAAAGTTTAAAGTTCTTGGGAAAATTCATTCGGTGCTTCAAGATAAGGAAAAACGAAAATGTTATGATGACTGTGGCGAAATTGATGAAGAGAGTGACTCCAGTTCGAATTGGATGGAATATTGGCGATTTATTTTCAAAGAAATTGATACTAAAGATATAGAAGAACATGAGAAGAATTATATTGGTTCAGAGACAGAGTTGCAGGATATTAAAAAGGCCTATATTCGTGGTAAAGGCAACATGGATGTGATTTTGGAAATGGTGCCGTTTAGTAGCTGTGAGAGTGAGCCCAGAATTCTGGAAATAGTCCGAAAAATGATTGATGAAGGAGAAGTTGAGGAATATTCGGGATTTTTCAATGAATCAAAGCATAAGAAAGCAAGAAGAAAGAATAAATATGAAAACGAGAAAAAGAATGCCGAAAAGATTGACATTAAAGCACTTGAAGAAGAAATTAAACTTAATAATCAAAAACGTTTAAACGATTTTACTAGTCTCATCTCAAATGTTGAGGCAAAGTATGGACAAAGAAAAAGAAAATCTTTAACAGATGGACCGGCAAAAAAACGTACCAGAACTAAAAAATGAAACTTATTTTTGATTATGTATACTTGTATTTACTCTTTTTCAATGTTCATTCTTAAATAAACTAGTTTGAATCGAGTAGTGTCATTCTTTTTCGATTTTCTTTAATTTCCAGAATCTCACATTTCTTCCTCACCTCTAGAACTTATTTTAAAAATAGCAATTAATGCAATTAGTTGCAAAAAGAGAGTCTTTTAAGCACGTGGCGTGAGTCAAGAACTTAGAAAACATCGATTTGGCAACGTATTCCATTCAAGATTTTTTGTTACAGCGTTTTATAACAGATTTTTCTTGCAAAAATAATGATCTCAATCGAACATTCACATTGTACAGTAGGCAGACGGCAGGTCTACAGACTGTCAACTTGGGTTCTGTGCTTAAGTTCTGTGAAAGTATGTCACTTTTACGCACTAGTGCGTAAAAGTACGTCATTTAAAACGCTGTAATAAAAATAGTATTTTGCTATGGAACAAAGCTATCATCCTTAGACAGGAATTAAAAAAAGATCAATTGATGGTTTTCTAAAATTAGTGTATTTAAGCTATTGCTCAAATTTTTTAATAAAAAAATCCAACGAGGCACAATCAAAGAGAAAAAGGTATTCTGGTTGCAAAAACGCTTTCAAAAAAATGTAAAATTCGAAAAATCAGTAAAAAAATACATGTTTAATAGGGCAATAAAGCAAATTTAATGTCTTGACTTTGAATTACTAGCCACATCATTAAACCATATATTTAAGCTAATTTAACAAATGACTATTCATTGATGCCACACTAATTGTGTTTTAATTTAATGTGTTGGCTTAAATTATATTTAGTCATGGTCTTGAATTTGCAGTGTTCACATTGATACCATTGTACCTTTTCTGGTTCTGTATGACGTCGAAGAACGTGTTTTTTAAATACGTGTTTGTATATAGTTGTATAGTTGCATGTATCACATTTATATTGTGACACATTTTCTTGTGGTGTGTGCTTTACCAGAATGTGTAATTTGACATTGCAACGGTATGCTGTTGTGAATTCACATCTATCGCAGTAAAATGACTTCTTTTTCTCTTCTTTTGGCCCGTGCTGTATATTTATATGACGTGCTAAATCTTTTTTTATTTTGCATCTATAGGTACAGTGTTCACATTGGTACCACTGTATTTTCGCTAAAGCTGTATGTTGTCGAATAATATGATGCTTTAAAGATGTTTTATATATAGATTTAAACTCGCATTTGTCACAATATAAGAAAACTTGTTCTGATTTATGACGATGTTTTATATGTTCTGCAAAACCTCTTTTTGTTTTTGCTTTGTAGTCACATTGATCACATTTTAAATCCACACTGTCTACAACAATATTTCTCTAAACTACTTTCCTTACAACTAAACACTGTTTCTTTACTCATTTTAATTAAGAGCTTTATATTAGTCTTAAAAAATAATTAGATTATTTAACCTAAAAATTAGTTGAATTTTAGATTTAGCTATCAGTAATCGAATAACAAAGATCATACCTTCTACAATTCTAAATGAATTTTATTGTATTAAAGAATTCAATAAACGATTTGATTATGCAGCTTCAAATTAGTCTGAAGAACAGAAAAATTGTCCATCAAAACTTTCTGATCACAAAAGTCGGTCAGATGTAACCAGTAAGGCATGCCAACTAGGGCTGGGAAATGTATCGATACTTACAGAAGGTATCGATACCCTGGTATCGAAGTATCGATACTTCCGATACCTCAATACCTCCGAGACCTCGATACTTTCCGATACCTCGATACTTTCCGATACCTCGATACTTTCCGATACCTCGATACTTTCCGATACCTCGATACTTTCCGATACCTCGATACTTTCCGATACCTCGATACTTTTCGATACCTCGATACTTTCCGATACCTCGATGCTTTCCGATACCTCGATACTTTACTTTCCGATACCTCGATACTTCCCGATATCTTGATACCTCCGATACTTTCCAATACCTCGATACCGCGATACCTCCATACCGCGATACCTCCAATACTTCGATACCTCGATACCGCGATACCTCCGATACCTCGATACCTCCGATACCTCGATACCGCGATACCTACGATACCTCCGATACCTCGATACCGCGATACCTCCGATACCGCGATACCTCTGATACCGCGATACCTCCGATACCGCGATACCTCCGATACCGCGTTACCTCGATACCACCGATACCTCCGATATCTCGATACCTCCGATATCTCGATACCTGCGATATCTCGATACTTCCCGATACCTTGGTACCTCCGATACCTTCGGATACCTCAATACTTTGGATACCACAATACTTCCGATACCCCCGATACTTTGATACCTCCGATACCTCGATACTTCCGATACGTCGATACCTCGATACTTCCCGATACCGATACCTCGATACAACACGATACCTCGATACTACCCGATACCTCGATACTTCCCGATACTTCCGGATACCTCAATACCGCGATACCTCGATACTTTGGCAAGTATCGATACTTTGCAGGTATCGATACCCGATACCTAAAAACAGGTATCGACCAGCCCTAATGCCAACAACCAACTAAAGCAAACCTCTTAGTATTTTAATCAATACTGCTTTAAAGTAAAATTTCAATATAAATCAAGGGAAATAGTTATTTACCTATCGTAATTACCTTAAGCACTTCAACTAATGAGAAAAGAAAGGATCTGGGGATAGGCCTGTTGTAGGAGTTTATAGATCTATTCTTGGAATGACTTGAAATCTTTAATAAAAAACCATAAATTAATTATTTCCATGTTGTGATTTTATATGTCTAAGCAAATACGACTTTAATTTTCCTTTATAACTGCATTGATTACATTCATGCCATTTTATCGTGGTGTGACTCGTATGTTTAGCAGTTATATGTTGACTCAAGAGATATTTGTAGGTGGTCTTGTACATACAGTCCTCGCATTGATACCACTGTCTCTCTTCTGAAGCTGTATGCTGTTGACGAAAATGCCTTTTTAATTCTGGCTTATATATAGTTTTAAAATTGCATGTATCACACTCATATTTTGGCACATTTTCTCGCGCCGTGTGCTTTGCAAGAATGTGTCTTTTGACATCAACAGTTCTAATTGATTTGTATTCACAACAATCACAGTAAAATAATTTCTTTCTTTCTTCTTTTGGCATATGTCTCACTGTTATATGTTGTGTTAATTCTGATTTTGTTTTACTTTTGTAGGTACAGTGATCACATTGGTACCATTGTATATCCTCAGGGGCAGTATGATGTCGAATATTATGTAATCTCAAAAGTTCTTTACGTGTACTTTTGTAATTGCATGTATTACATTCATATTTTAGTACTTTTTTACGTTGAGTATGCTTTTCTAAAAAGTGTGCTTTAACATTGTATTTGTACTTTGATTTAAATTCACAGACATCGCAGTAAAATAACTTCTTTTCGTCTTCTTTTAACACATGTTTTACTTTTATATGGTGTGTTAATTTTACTTTTGTTTTACTTTTGTAGGTACATTGCTCACATTGGTACCACTTTATTTCCTCTGGAACCGTATGAAGTCGAATAATATGTAGTTTTAAATGTTCTTTACGTAAAGTTTTGTAATTACATGTGTTACATTGATATTTTGGCACCTTTTCTTGTTGAGTGTGCTTTTCAAGAAAGTGTGCTTTAATACTGTATTTATACCTTGATTTAAATTCACAGAGTTCGCAGTAAAATAACTGTTTTTCTTTTGACATGTGTTTATCTCTTATATGACGTGTTAAGTATTGTTTAACTTTACTTCTGTAGTTACAGTGAGTACATTGGTGCCACTCTGTCTCCTCCAGTGCTGTATGGTATCGAATAATGTGTAATTTTAAACATGATTTATGATTAGTTTTAAATTTACACGTGTTACAATAATGTAGTTCTAAAACTTCAGATTTTGGTTTATGACGATATTTCAAATGTTTTTTTAAATCCCTTTTAGCTTTTCCTTGGTAATTGCACTGATGACATTTGTACCATTTGATATTTTCTGGTGCTGTATGTTTTCTTATTATATGATCTTTCAGTTTTACTACTTTACATAAACAATAGGAACACTGATTTTTAATAATAGACTGTTTTTTAGTTTTCTTTTGACAAATCAAATTATGTTTAAACAAATGTAATAATGAAAACGTTGAAAAATTGCAGTTCTCGCATAAATAACATGCTGCACTAACAGATGTGAGCAGATTTTTCTTGTTTTTTAGATGGAACATTTGAAAATGATTCCAAAAGGAAATTTTAAAAGTTGTTTTAAATTCGCATTGTTTACAATAATATTTCTGTAAACTACTTCTCTCGCAACTAAAAACTGTATCGTTATCCATTTCAGTTAAGAGTTGTATAGGTCTTAAAAAATTGTTGGATTACTTAGCCTAAAAATTGGTTGAATTTTAAAATTAAACAAATCAAATATAAAGATCATACCTTCCACAATTCTAAATAAATATTAGTATATTAAAGAAATCAATAAACTACTTAATTATGCACAATATACTTATGCAGCTGCAAATTAGTAAGACGCTTTCTAAACACAACAGTCGGTCAGATTTAACTAGTGAGACATGCCAACAGCCAACCAAACCAAAGCAAACTTCCTAGTATATTAATCAATACTGGGATTTCACTAAAAAATCAAAATTTTTTATAAACAATCCAGCGTTTTCACATGACGTCATACGACAGCCTCAGGACAACATTCCTGGTGCTTCTTACGGCGAATAAATTTTGAGAATTTTTTTCACTTATTTAGAGAACAATATTCAAATTATTATTCAAGGAGGCGTAAAGTGCACCGTGCACCTCGAAGTCTATTTAAAAATGTAGTTAAAACTAAATTTCTACTCAAGAAAATTTAAAATTTTATCGTGTTTTAGTGTTTTTTTTTATGTATTTCTTTTCAAGATTTTGGAGAGTTTGAAAAACAAATTCCAGAAGAGGCTTTGTAAATACATTATTGATTTACTATTTAAACTAATTGCTTACGTAAGACAATGATTCATTATTCAAAGACACAAAGAGGGTTCGACATTCGGTGATATAATAGACATTTTTTATTGTTTCTTTTGCAAATTTATTGACATATCCCTTTGTTTGAATTAGTCGAGCGGTAGCTCTCAAACAGGACGCTTCACAGCCGCTTTAAAACTGAGTACTTTATTTATTATTAATATTAAACGAAATACATCGTGCTAAACACAAAGCTAAACAATTTAAGGTATCTACTATCATTTGTAATTAATTTAATAATAAATGCACGCGTTTTATTTAAAGTACTTTTTCACCTTCTTTTTGTAAGAAATAGGTAAACGATTTAAAGTATTTTTTTTATTTGGGTTTGGGAAAGTAGGTGTCAACAATATCGCGAGATATCCGGATTAAAGGTAGGTCCGAAAGAAGCAGAGGTACAAATCACCACATAGGGTAGAAGAAGAAGAAGCGCCAATTTCAAGATTAAAGGTAGTTTCGAAAGAAGCAGAAGAATTTTACCCGAAACTTTAAACGCGTTTTTCTCAAAACTACATTTTTCAAAAAGTTCGTCATGATTTTTCAGGTTCTACTTAACCGATTTACTTGAAATTTGGTGTGAGTGTTTTCAATACATGTCTCTAGCGCATTAACTATTATTATAGCAAAATAATTTTTTTTTACTATTTTGTTGACAAATAGAATATTAAGGCTGAAAAATCAGTGAAGAAAAATAAGATTTGTCAATTGGAAAACAAAATTACTAAAAAGCTCCCTGGATAACGTAAATACATTTTGGCTTGCTGTATTTAATTACTGTGACGGAGTTGATAGGTAATCAAATTTTTAAAAAGATCGCCAATGTAATTATAAGACTTCTTTAATTTTTGAGTGATAGTGTTGATTGTACTTTAATTACACTTTATTTATACACAGCCGCTACCGGTTTCGCCTGTCTAAGCATCATCAGGCGCTTTTGTAGAACAAAAATTTCACAATGTCACTAATTGTTGATATAATACAGCTTCTTTTTATCATTTTACTTCATTATAAAACTTGACAAAAGCGCCTGATGATGCCTAGATGGGGGAAACTGGTAGCGGCAGAGTATAAATAAAGTGTAATTAAAGTACAAACAATCATATTACTTAAAAATTAAAGAAAAAATAAGAGAGTATTTTCTGAGGTAAACTCTACAAAAACCAAAATAAGAAATCGATTTTTGCTTAAAACTCTGAGTTCAATTTTGGTCACCAAAACGTATTGTTATAACAGAAAATTGTGTAATGAAAAATCTAGATGATTGTTTGGATTTATGCCAAGAATTTTGTGCAATGAATGAATGATGATATATTTTGAAAAATATATTTTACTTTGTGTTTGTTAACTTAGTTTTATATATTTTTTTAAATTTGAAATTATAAATTACCTTAAGTTTACATCACTGAATGCAACTGGTTTATTTTGTTAACTTAAGGTTGGCATCCCTGACAGTTGCATCTGACCGACTTTTGTGTTGTATAGTGGTTATTATGAACTACTTTTTTGTGTGATTTTTAGACGCCATTTGCAAATCAGAGGTGTTTTTTAAACAACTTAAGTTTCTTTTATCTAAAATATCTTAATTTTGAACAATACCAAGATTTATTTAGAATTGTAGAAGGTATTTATTCTTTTTATTCTATTATTGTTTAGTTGAATTTTAAAATTATTTAAATTTTTAGGTTAAGTAGTATAAGACCTATACAACTGCTAACTAAAATGGATAAAGATACAGTTTTTAGTTGTGAGAAAAGTAATTTAGAGAAATATTCTTGTAAACACTGCGAATTTAAAACAAATATTGGAATTTCGCTTTGTGATCATTTTCAAATATTCCACGCAAGAAACAAAAATAATCAACTCGCGTCTGTTAGTGCAGCATATTATTTATGCAAGAATTGCAATTTTTCAACGTTTTCATTATTACATTTGTTTAAACATAATTTGATTTGTCAAGAGAATACTAAAAAACAGTCTTTTATTAAAAATCAGTGTTCCTATTGTTTACGTAATGTAACAAAACTGAAAGATCATATAATAAGAAAGCACACAGCACCAGAAAATATCAAATGGTACAAATGTCATCAGTGTAACTACCAAGGAAAAGTTAAAGAAGATTTAAAAAAACATATAAAACATTGTTATAAACCAAAACCTGAAGTTTTGTCATTATATTGTTGTAACACGTGCGAATTTAAAACCAAAGATAAATTATCTTTAAAACTACACAATGTTCGATACCATACAGTACAGGAAGAGACAGAGTGGCACCAATGTACTCACTGTAACTACAGAAGCAAAATGAAACAATACTTAACACGTCATATAAGAGAAGAACACATGTCAAAAGAAACAAAGTTATATTACTGCGATGTCTGTGAATTTAAATCAAAATACAAATGCAATGTTAAAACACACTTTTTAGAAAAGCATACTCAACAAGAAAAGATATCAAAATATAAATGTAACACATGCAATTACAAATGTACACGTAAAGAACATTTAAAAGTACACATTATTCGACGTCACACACTCCCAGAGGAAATCCAATGGTACAAATGTGAGGACTGTACGTATAAAACCAAAATAGAAACACAATTAGTACACCATGTAAAAGTAAAACACGTGTTAAAAGAAGAAGATAACAAGTTATTTTACTGCGATGTCTGTGAATTTAAATCAAAATACAAACGCAGTGTTAGAGCACACTTTTTGGAAAAGCATACTCAACAAGAAAAGATACTAAAATATGAATGTAACACATGCAGTTACAAATGTACACGTAAAGAACTTTTAAAATTACATATCATTCGACGTCATACAGCCCCCGAGGATATACAGTGGTACCAATGTGAGCACTGTACTTACAAAAGTAAAAGAAAATCAGAATTAACACAACATATAACAGTGAAACACATGCCAAAAGAAGAGGTAAAGTTATTTTACTGCGATTGCTGTGAATATAAATCAAATAAAATGGGTAATGTCAAAAGACACATTCTTGCAAAGCATACGGCTCGAGAAAATGTGCCAAGATATGAGTGTAACACATGCAACTTTAAAACTATATATAAACTACAATTAAAAAAGCATTTTTGCCAACACCAACCTACTCAAGAACAGAGACAAAACGGAAATAATTAGTCTACGTTTTTTTTCTTAAAGATTTAAATAAACAGTAATTACAAAACAATATTTTGTGTTTTAGTTGTCCTTCCTTAGATGGTTTTTTCATGACCCATTTTGAAAAGGACTTAGAGGCAACTCAATTTCTAATTCCTTTTTAAAATTGCTGCTTTAAGTCTTGAAAATTGAGCTCGAATATTTTTCTAGGATTTTAAATGATCTTTTTTAATGTATGTATTAGAATTCGATATTTATAGAAAAGAAACATTTCGCTTCACTACTTCATTGCAGACTCTTATCACTGTCCTCAATATAAGATGGCAAGTTTTCATTTTTTAATTCATCGACTCGTTAATTTTCTCTTGAATAGTGAGAGGTTCGAAAAGAGTTTAAAATTATCAAAAATGCAGAGCTAGGAGTAACGGTTTTGAGATAGTTCGTAAAATTAAATATAAGAAAAGGATCAATAAGTGTACCTATGACTTTTGATAACAAACCAGAGAAGTCATCTTTTATAATAGTACTCTAAGCTATCTCAATTACAAAAGTTTTAAGCAAGATTTTCAAAAATTTAGACTTTAGGTTGTTTACAAATCTTTGACCAAATCTAAAAAATCTTCTCGCTAATTAGTATTTAATTGGTATCCCATTCTTTAAGATTTATTGTAAATGGGGGAATTTTTTGAAATGAGATGTTGCCCATATGAATGCGCCAGTCTTCTTCAATTAATGTCTCGACATGGTTTACACAATGAGCTCATATTTCTTACGTTCAATTTGATAAACCAGTTTGCCACATGTTGCTAACACGGTTTTTGTCTCCGAAACAAACGGTTGAATCGTTAATACATTTATTATAATAGGTCTTGCAATGAGCCCATATCATTTCAACCACATTATGTTGGCAATGGTATGGAACAAGTCGTAATACCACAATAGTGTTTTGAAGCAACAAATCATCAACGACATATTTTTTTATGACGCTTTTGGCTCAATTTTTTGCCAAAGTGAAGCTTATATTTCACTTTAGCAAAATTTAACATCTCCGTAATTCAATTGTGGTATGATAATAGAGAGAGGATTGATAAGGGGTGTAGCCTGTACATAAAATTATCATTTTACAATAACGGTGTTTTGTATCCATAAAAAAAAAGATTTAAATGCGAAATATTACTGTGGAATGGTTATTTATTTAAATTTTCAAGAAGAAAACATAAATTAATTATTTCCGTGACGTAATTTGATATGTCGAAGCAAATATGATTTGAATTTTCCTTTGTAATTGCATTGATTACATTCATGCCACACTATTGCTGTATGTTTTCTTTTTATGTGTTTAGTTAACTCAGATCTAGACTTGCTCTTATGCGTACAGTGCTCACATTGATACCATGGTATCTTTTCTGGGTCTGTATGACATCGAAGTATATGCCTTTTTAACTCCATTTTACGTACAGCTTTGTAACTGCATGTGTTACACTCATAAACTGGTACATTTTCACGTGTTGTATGTTTTGCAAGTTTGTGTATCTTAACATCAACTGTTTTATCTGATTTGTATTCACAGCTATTGCAGTAAAAAAACTTCTTTGTTTCATGTTCTGACAAGTGTACTTTTACATGTTGAATTAAAGTACTTTTTATTTTGCTTTTGTAGTCACACTGTTCACATTGGTACCACTGGATTTCTTCAGGAGCAGTGTGACGTCGAATAATGTGGACTTTTAAATGCTCTTTACGTAATGTTTTGTAATCGCATATGTTACATGCATATTTTGATACGTTTTCACGTGGCGTGTGCTTTGAAAGAACGTGTAATTTGACATGGCGTTTGATTTTTGATTTGTATTCACAACGATCGCAGTAAAATAACTTTTGAATTTCTTTTGATAAATGTTCTGTCTTTATATGGTATGTTAGACTATTTTCTATTTTGCTTCTGTAGGTACAGAACTCACATTGGTACCACTGAATTTTTTCCGGTTCTGTATGACGTCGAATAATATGTTGTTTTAAATATGCTTTTTGTACAGTTTTAAACTCGCATTTGTCACAATAATAGAACAAAACATTTTCTCCTGATTTACGAGTATGATGACGTTTATGTCGTAATAAATCTACTTTAAGTTTTCCTTTATAATCACACTGATCACAATTATACCATTTAATTTTTTCTGATGCTGTGTGTCTTCTTATTATATGGGCTTGCAATGCCCCTTTACGACTTACTTCCTTTAGACAATAGGTACACTGATATAGAGTAATGCATTTTTTCTTTTTCTCAGTATTTTCCAGACAAGTTAAATTATGTTTAAATAAAAGTAATGATGAAAATGTTGAAAAATTGCAGTTTTCACATAAGTAACATTCTGGACTAACAGATGTGACTTGATTTTTCTTGTTTCTTGAGTGGAATATTTGAAAATGATCACAAAGCGAAATTCCAATATTTGTTTTAAATTCGCAGTGTTTACAATAATATTTCTCTAAACTACTTTTCTGACAATTAAAAACTGTATCTTTATCCATTTTAGTTAACTGTTGTATGGGTCTTAGTAAATTGTTAGATTACTTAACCTAAAAATTTAAACAATTGTAAAATTCAACTAAACAATAATAGAATAAAAAAATAAATACCTTCTACAATTCTAAATAAATCTTGATATTGTTCAGAATTAAGATATTTAGATAAAAGAAACTTAAGTTCTTTAGAAAACCTCTGATTTGCAAATGGTGTCTAAAAACCACACAAAAAAGTAGTTCATAATAACTATTACAACACACAAAAGTCGGTCAAATGTAACTTATTAAAAATGCCAACCTTTATTAACAAAATAAGCTAGTTGCATTTATTGATTTAAATTTAGAGTAATTTATAATTTTGGTAATTTACAACAATAAATTATCACTTTTTGACCAGTTTAAATTACGCGGTAATTAAAAACTCAGTGGTAATTTACGAAAGTAATTTACCATTTACCAGTAAAGACTCTGTGGTAAAAATTTATTATAAAAAAATCTAATAAAAAAAAATGTGAAAATATAAAATTAACAAATACGTATATATTTTTACAAAATTTTAATTGTTTGCTGATCTATTAAATATTTAACGCATAATATTGGTCGCAGTATTGATGTATAGGTATCTTGTGCGAACGAAAATAAACTAAATCAGAGCAAGTTTTGGTTTGCCAATTTGTCATATTAGTATAGATTTTTTTAAATTAAGCTAGATGTATATATACAGCCAACTCTAATTTTTATACCGTATAAATTTACGGTAATTTACGTTTTAAAAAATATAATATTACGTGTTAATCTTGACGTGGTAAAGCTAAAGAAGACCGCTCACACACCGAAACTTGTACTCAATTAAAATTTTAATTTATTACAGCACTGTTGTACTATAACAACTATTACAACACCCAAATGAGTTTCATAATAGTACTTAAAAAAACGCGTTTTATAAAGTCAGTTTTATAGCACGAATTCAAGTTTATAAAACAATCGCAGAACGCAATTTTTATAAAAAAAATGAGTGCCCACAATGACATAAAACAAGTTTTTTTATACTATTTTTTATAATTTGCGCCTTTTTCGCCTCTTTTAAACAAGAAAAGAGCAAATTTTTTCTGTGATTTAGGATATTTATGAGGTTAGTATTATTTTGGCAGCACTGCATTTCAAATTTAAAACTAATGTTATCTTTAATTTGTCGCAAAAGTCAAAAAATTTAATAAAAAACAGAAAATGAGCGACAATTTCAGTTACACTCCTCTCGACAAAGTAGCGTGCTATAATGGATATAAACGCATCCATCTGAGTGCTTTAACAGCTCTATAAAAAACGCAAATTATAAAAAAAATATTTCATCATTTTGAGATAGTATTTTTGTTGAAACTAAATGTTAGAGAGTTATTTTTGATTTATACTACACTTATTTATAAAATAAGTATAGTGAGGACCACTGAAAAATAAAATACAAAATTCAAAAACCATTCATTTAATATTTAAAAAAATGATGTTTTATCAATCAATCTAATCAATTTCAATGGATTTCTAAGATATGAAACGCCAAAAAAAGTTGCTATAATAATTAAACGCATTCGTAAGAATTTCACGATAAAAAAAATAATAGACGCGCTGACCTTTTTCTCTACTAAATCGCCAATCAAATAGGAATTTTTGACTTACTGAAACAAAATTAATACCGAATCCGATTTAAGTTTGCAAAATTTTTTACCGTTTCGTACCTCATCCTTCATAGCAGTACATCCAGGGCACTATCACAATCACTGCACACACCAAAAGTTTCAAAATTTGTCTCCCGAATTCTCACTCCCGTCTCCGACAAAATTAAAATCCGACTGAACTGAAAGAACGCGATGACTAATGATTTCACAATGAGAAAAAATCGGCAAAAAAAAGAAGACTGATAAGGTGTTTATTTCAATTGAATTGTCTTCTATTATTCCAACAAACAGGGTCAGATTGAAAACAATTAGAATTTAATTAGTTTTTAAATAGCACAGTGCCGGATTATTTCCAATTTTGACCAAAATAAAAATTTATTTTGACGTAAAATAGAGTTTCATAATAATTAATTTTAGCAAATCTATTTGTGTAAGACCTCGAAGAAAATAGAAAAAATGATTTAGCACAGAAAATCAAGTTTAAATAATACAAAGTAGGGACTAAAAATTATTGGATAGATATAAAAGAAATAAGAGAAAAATTTATAAATATGAAACATATTGAAACTAAAGATGAGGCTATCTAAAATAAAGCAAATAGAAACACAGAAACAAAATTTAAATTAAAAACTTTTTGCGTGTTTCGCTCCATTCGAACAAAACGTCCTTCACACCTTCAGTAAGAGTGGAAGATCGAACTGGTTTTGTTTTTGCAGCATCATCTGTATTTAAAAGATGTTCCACAACACTTATGCAGTATTGTTTAAACATAATAAAATTTACAACCACTTTGAGCAAATTTTTAAAATTGCACGCACGTTGAGTAGAGAGAGAATATTGCTAACCATTAATTTTATTGTAGACTTCATCATATTTGAAGTTTGCCATTATTATAAAGTGTCATGTTCTAATTCGAAAATCATTTTAACAAGACTTTGGCAACAAATATTACAAGGTATTAATAAAATTTTTGAAATGTCTAATTTGAATTTGATGTTTGGTCAGTATAGCCAATTTTATGTAACATTTCAATGCTGCCAACCCAACCTACTTGTTATATTGAGACGTTTTTTGAATGACTACAATAGTACAACATTCAAACATTAATCATTTGAAGAATAAATTTTATATTATAATTTTCACAACCTTCTCGATAAAAGGTGTCTTATACAGCCTGCCGCGTGGCGAGCTTACAGTGATTCTCAGCTTGGCGCTGCTTGACGATACACGTATTCTGCATATACATCTTATCTATGGATATCCATCGTTACAACTGTCAAATTTGAACTAATTCAAATTTTGTATTTAATTTTTTGCATTATATAAGATTTGTTAGTTGTTTTCTTTGTAAGTTGCAGTTAGTTATTGTTTGTTTTTTGCTTAGACCGATGATTCGACTTCGACATAACCTCATTGTTTTAACCTTAGATTGACAGTTCAGCCCAGAGAAGTGCAGTGTATATAGAAATAGTGCAACAGTGCACAGCGCCAATACGGCAGAAAGTGGCGTTTCTCCGGAATCACGATAACAATGGGAATTCATCGAAATTGGCAGGCCGCTATTAACGTTATTTTTTATTATTTTATAAAGAAGGTCGTGATAATTTTAAACAAAATATGAAATAAAAAAACAACTCTTAGTTACGGTAGACTCTTCTTTTTTTAATGGCCGCCATTGTAACTATATACATCTGACCGACTGTGTAATGTGTATCATAAACAGTTATATAATATTTTTTAATCTAAACAATTTCTGAACGATTTTTTGTTTGTGAGTTTAATCGATTTACAAATGACGAATTTTTAACAACTAGTTTTGGAAATTCTGCAAAATATTAAAATTATTAATTTCAAATTATATGAAGTATGATATTTATTTTGTTCAATTAGCGATTAGTTTATAAAATTCAATCAATTTTTAGGTTAAGTAATCCACATTTTTTTCTTAAACGACAAAATTATTGAGTAAAATGGATAAAAATGCACTTTTTAGTTGTAGCAAAGGCAGTTTAGAGTTATTTCTTTGCAAACATTGCGAATTTAAAACAAATATTGGAATTTTCTTTTGGGATCATTTTAAAACATTCCACTCCAAAAACAAGAAAAATCTATTTACATCTGTTTCTGCAAGATGCTACACATGCAAGAAATGTAATTTTTCAACGTTTTCATTACTATTTTTGTTTAAACATAATTTGTCTTGTTACAAAAATGCTAAGAAAAAGAAATTCATTGCTAAATATGAATGCCCTTATTGTGCACTTAAACTAATAAATAGAATTGTATTAAAAGACCATATAACAAGGAAACATACAGCACCAGAAAATATCAAATGGCATAAATGTAAACAATGTGAATACAAAGGAAAAACAAAAAGAGATTTAGCAGCACATGTAAAATATCGTCATAATTTAAAACACAAAGTTTTGTTATATTGTGACAAGTGTGAATTTAACACTGTGTATAAATCATCTTTAAAAGAACACATTATTGGACAACATACAGTATTGAATGAGACACAATGGTTCCAATGTAGATACTGTACCTACCGAAATAAAATAAAATCAGAATTAACAACTCATATAAAAGCACAACACATGTCACAAGGAATTAACGACTTATTTTACTGCGATCACTGTGAATACAAATCAAAAAACAAATGTCATGTCAAATCTCACATTTTGGCAAAGCACACACCACGAAAAAATGTACCACAATATGAGTGTAACACATGTAATTACAAAACTTTACGTAAAGGACATTTAAAATTACACATTATCCGACGTCATACAGCTCCAGAGGAAATCCAATGGTTCTACTGCGAGCAGTGTACTTACAAAAGCAAACTAAAACAAGATTTAATTGAACATGTAAAAGTACATTTGCCAAATCTCGAAACAAAGTTATTTTATTGCAATTTTTGTGATTACAAATCAAAGAATAATTTCAATGTTACCAGACACATTCTTAAAAAGCACGCACCAACAGGTGAAAATGTGTCAAAATATGAGTGTAACAAGTGTAACTACAAAACTGTATACGAACAAGAATTTGAAAATCATGTCATTCAACGTCATGCAGCTCCGCCAGAGAAGACACAGTTATATCAATGCGAGGATTGTGTGTATAAGACTGTCTCTAAGTGTCATATGAATCGGCACATAAAGGCAAAACACACGCCAATTGTGTGGCATCAATGTAATCAATGCAATTATAAAGGAAAACTTGAGACATATTTGATTCGACATGTTAAATTACGTCACGAAAAGATTTAAGTAAATAATTGAAATTCCACGTCAAATATTTTGTTTTTTATTTATATAGTTCACCGCTCAACCTTTTGATTTGTACCTAAAAGTTTCATGAGTGTCTAAAAATGATTAAAAATCAAAACTGTAAGTCGCTAGGACCTTTCATTTGTGAACAACAAAGTTGAACATCGTCGGCGCGTGACGTCATACCGACATCGTATCAAGCGAATAAAAAAATGCCAAACTAAATTGTATTGTGTTTTCAGGTGCAATAATATCTAATTTAAAAAATTCTAACGTGACGCTGCATAATTTCCACATTACCGACCTTTTCTTTTTGACTTGTGACAATACTTTTCAAAATTATATTATGGCGCCCCAATTTTAAAGAGTCTAAACTTAAAACTATGTTCTCAAATGCTCCGTGATATGTACTACACTCGTTTTATTTACAACTCTTAGTCTATTCTCAACACAACATAAACATTCCTTTAGTTTTGGCATTCTTACACAATTTCCACACCTACACCGGTGATGTACCGTTTAATCTTTCGAGATTTTCATCGTTCTGCAGATTATTGGATTTTTCTTTACCTTTCTTTATTCAATTTCGGTCTACGTTGGTTCAAAACCGAACGCTATTTAATTACAGGACATAAACAATCTCACAATATATTTGATGGAATAGAATATGTCGGTATGACGTCACAATCAACGTTTTTTACGCTTTTATCTCTAATATTTCCATAACATTTGTTCTTAGAATTTTTTTTAAACATATTTTTGTTTTTCGGTATATAAATGATAAAATTTGGTCCCTCTTTAAGCTGAAATTGACCTGTTTTTGCATTTTTTCGAAACTTGGACGAAATCGGAGATTTTAGGAAGTGCAAATTTTAGTTGAGACACTCTGTAATACTTATATTAATCGCTAAGGTAGAGAAAACATTTTTTCTAGATGAGTGAGTTTATTACCCGAGATGCGTAGCATCGAGAACAATAATATCACGTACTGATTGGGGAGAATTACTGCACTTAAAAATGACAGTTTCTAATTAAAGTATCCTTTATTGAAAACGCAAAAACACAAAGTTTAATAACAATAAGACTAGAAGTGTTTATTATTTTCTTGAATTTTGTGCATTTTGGTCTTCATGTGCTTTCCAAAATTACTTTTATGTATTGTTTTGAAGTTACATGTGTTACATTTATATTCTTGTGGATTTTTTTTATGTTGCAAATTTACATGTACTGTTAAATCTCTTTTCATTTTGGCTTTGAAAATACAGTGCTCACATTGATGCCACTGTATCTCCTCTGAGTCTGTATGACGTCGAAGAATATGGTGTTTTAAAGATGTTTTATACACGGTTTTAAATTCACACTTGTCACACTTATATTTTCGTTCATTTTCTTGTGCTGTATGCTTTGCAACAGTGTGTATCTTGATGTTTTCTTTTGTTTTCGATTTGAATTCACAGAGATCGCAGCAAAATAACAAATCTTCTTCAAATTCTGATTTATGATATTTTCTTAAATGTTCTCTTAAATCTTTTTGTAATTTTCCTTTGTAATCACAGTAATTACATTTGTGCCATTTGATTTTTTCTAGTGGTGTGTGTTTTTTTATTATATGCTGTTTTAGTACCCATCTTTGTGGTACATTATAAAAACAATCAGGGCACTGGTATTTATATGATTGTTTCTTTTTTTTAATATTTTTTTGACAAATGGAATCATGTTTGTACAAATGTAATAATGAATATGTCGAAAAATTGCAATTTTCGCATAAATAACATGCTGCACATTCAGATGCGTCCAGATTGTACTTCCTTCTTAAGTGAACCTTTTCTAAATGATACCAAAAGAAAATTTTAATATCTGCTTTGAAGTTACAATTTTTGCAATAATATACTTCTAAATCAGTTTTCTCACAATTGAAAAGTGCATTTTTATCCATTTTATCAAGAGTTTTAATTAGATTATTTAACCTAAAATGCTAAATATACTCATGTATACAATAATCGGGAAAAAAGATAATACTTACATCCTACGTTTCTAAATATAAATTTCAAATTTTAGAAAATTTTAAAAATAACGTATTAGTTCCCAAAATTGTATGAAATGAAAATGTTGCTTCAATTATTACACAATTATTATTGATTACTCATACTGTAATACACAAAAGTCGGTCACATGCAACTTATGAGGCATCGTTGTACAGTCTTGTTCAATTAGAATGTCATCGCCGAGACAAGAAACAAATATCCTTTTTAAAAAATTCTTGGCGGCATCAAAATCTTACCTCTTTGGTTTAAAATTTTACGCTAATTTGGGTAATTCATTGAAATAAATATAAAAAGCATAGAGAACGTCTACGTTTTTAAAAAATAATGTCACGAAGCGGAAGTTCGTTAGCCTGCTAGGTCGAAGGCCTGCCGATGCGGATGGGCTATTGCTGATATCGACTAAATCACCGTCGGTTGAGGCAATAGCTGGCTCAGCATTTGGGGGGTTGGCGAACTAGCGGGCGGCGTTAATCGTGGAGTCGGTTGGTAGAGTTCAACGAAGAGAGTTGAGTTAGGTGGAGTGTGAAATATGTCTAGACCCTTCGATTGTGTGAGAATGTCAATGTAAGTAGCCTTATTGTATTATGTATAACTGGATTTCCGTATCATGTAAACTTTGCAAACATTATTAAATTTCCTTTTGTATTAAAACCCTGTTTTTAATCTCAACCCCACCTCACGAGGCAGAGCCCGTGACATATGGTGGAGGCGCCCTTAAGTTTTCGGTGAGGTGAATCGTCACATTTACCTTAGTAACAGAGTAGAATGCGAGTACAAAATTGAGTAAGGGGGTTGAGGCTAAGAACATGGTATAAGATAAATAAAAACGTGGCGTGAATGTCGGGGTCAAAACAGTACGTAACTAGAAAAAAACAAAAAGAAATTGAAGAGGAATATAAGCAGTTCGTTCAAACCGCCGCATAGGAGCACGGAAATCGGGTCGGGTGCAAGCAATAGTCGGGTACAAATTATAGTCGAGCCAAAAAGTCAGGTTTCTAAAGAAACGAGGGTGGAGATAGAGAGGATTTTAGAGGAAAAAAGTCACGAAGAGAAAAACGACAGCAACGACGAAATTGTTGACTACAGCGGTTCAATAAGAAATCGGGTCGGCGGTATTGAAAAAGCTGACACAACAAAGAATGACGGTGATTTAGTCGATATCTCAGCAATAGCCCATCCGCATCGGCAGGCCTTCGACCTAGCAGGCTAACGAACTTCCGCTTCGTGACAATAAGGTAATATTGATTGTCACCGGTAAATCAAATTGACCTCTAACTGATAGAGATACAAAATGAAAAAGACATTCAAAACGTAAGATCCTATAGAGGCGCAAATCAAGATTCCGATCATTTAATGGTAGGAATAAAATTAAAGCAAATTATACCAGCTCATAGAGAAATAATAATAATCGGAAAAATATGGTAACAAGACAATATCGTATAAAATTCAACAAGGAAAAATATATAACAGCGATAGAAAAAAACTAACAACAACAAGAAGCTACTAGAAGAATAGAAGAGAAACTGGAGGCAATAGAAAAATTAATTTAACAAGCAATCAAAAAACAAATTAAAAAAAAGAGAAAAAAAAAACAAAAAAATGGTGCAATGAAGATTGTAGACTTCAAGAACAGAAGAAAGACACAGCAAGGAAAAGGACGTTAGAAGAAAATACACAGAACAATCAGAAAGAATATAAAAAACAAAGAGCAAAATATAAAAAAAATGCTGAAAGAAGAAACGAGAGCACAACGCTAAAATAATAGAAGATATAGAAAAGAAGTACAAAAACAAAGAGATAAGAAACTTCTATCAAGAATGCAAGAGAATCTTTGAACCAATCAGAATGTTTACTTTATTATTAATTTTTGTATTTTGATTTGTCTGTCTTATCAGAAAACAATCGAGAAGTATTGACGTTTGACAGGCTTTTAGTAAAGTCCTCATAATTTAAAATAAAAAAAACTGTATCTTTTATTTTTTTGCACAGAAAAAGAATTCTGTTCTATAAAACTTGTATAAATTTGAATATAAGTTTTTTATTGCTTAAAGTGTAGGTATAAATCTAGATTTTTTTTTTACTAAAGCAGTGGTTGGTCTGATTTCCCCTACTAAATCGAAAAATAAACAAAAAATTTTTGACTCAGTGAAACAAACAAAAAACAAAACTAAATTAATACTTAGTCCGATACAAGTTTGCATTTGTTATCTTTGCGGGCCTTATCCTTCACCTGAGACTTTCAGTAGTCAACCCAGAACACTATAACAATTGCTGCAAACACTAACACTAAAAATAACACTAAAGACACTAAAAATTTTCAAAAATTTGTTAAAAGTCACTCCCGAATTCTCACTCCAATAGAACGCGATGACTAATGATCGCACAATGGCAAAGAAAGCTCACTGATAAATGATAATAAGGTATTTATTCCATTTGTCTTTGAACTAAAAACTAATTTTTATTTATAAAATATAAAAACAAATTAGAATTTAATTAATTTTTAAATAACACAATGTCGGATTAATTCCGATTATGTCAGAAATATAATAGTATTTCCCTGAAATCAAGCAAAATAGAGTTTCATAATTAATTCACAAATCTCTTCGAGCTCCTGCACCACAAAAAAGTACAAAATAATTTAACACAGGACCGGATTCAAAATATTTCAATTTTAAAATAAAGCGTAAGTGATACGCAGAGCTGGACTAAAAACCTTTGGATATAAAAGAAGTAGTTCCGAAGAGAGATTGATTTTCGACACTTTTAGCCCATTAGGGCCTAAATTTCAAGTTCGCGATAACATTTAGAATTGCAAAAATGTCATTTTAGCTATTTTTTTGTCAAGATTTTATTGTGATAAGACGTTAGCTGTTATCTCAGAGCTCTGATTTGTTATCATAATATTTTCAAGTCTTGAGTTATTAGTAAGAGTGTGTTTTCGTTATTTTTACAGTAAATAGGTAGTTCTTGAGTAAAAAAATATTCTAAGAAGCCTTAAACGAAATTTAAAAAAAAAATGGAAGTCATAAGTAACGATTTATAGAAACTGCAGGAAGCTTTTTATCATGATTTTATTTGCGCTTATTTTAAGTGAGGAGGCCGGCCATGAATTGCCACGCCTTCATCGCTGGCACTTATAGCATGGCGGACCGAACTTCGCGCATTGAATCGTACTCAGAGTTACCTTTTAATTAATTTCCAAAATTTTCACCAATCTTTGGCTACTTTTTAAATGACAACGGAGTTCAGAAGTGTGTCGATATTTAATCGCAAATGTTTGAAGCACTGTCATTCTAAAAACATACTTTAAAAAAAATAAAAAAGTCGCCCTTATTGCACTAGGACATAATATTGAAATTATAATAGCTAAACTTTGATCGAATAAAAATCATATTTGGAAACATAAATAAGACATAAAAATACTCTACTCCAATACCCTAAATATTCTAGTTTTAATCCACTCACAAGTTACAAATAATTCTGGCATAATTGAGTTTTTTAGTGTATTTATTCATCGCTTGAAATTTGATCTTTGTAAATGTACAATAAGGTTGACATTTCTAATTTACTTTTATCGAAAGACTGTGTTTCAAAATGCGCTGTTTTGACGTCAGTCAGAGCTTCTGCAGCCCATATCATCAATGTCATTTAAAGAGAGTAATTTGTACTCCTGCTTCGCGCTCGTTTTATATACTTTTTATGCCAGAAAACTGACTTTATAAACCACATTCTTATGTACTTACTCTGTTTCAAAATTCGTTCTTTAATACCGCTGAAATAAGCTTTCTTTTCCGTTTATAACAGGGAGGTAAACTTGTTAACTGCAAGATTGCTATATACAACAAATTTGCAGAAAATTTATTGTTACTAGTAACATATTTTTATAGCATATAAAAAATACAGACAAAAAGAAAGAAACGTTATTTTAAACCCTTGAAGCTTAGTTTCTTTCTGACACACATTACAACAAAAAACTTTATTCATTTCCGTGCTGTAATCGGATATGTCGCAGCAAATGTGCCTTTACTTTTCCTTTATAACTACACTGATTACATTGATGCCAAACTATTGTATGTTTACTTTTCACATGCAAAGCCAAATCAGACTTGCACTTGCTCTTATGCATACATTGCTCGCATTGAAACCACTCTATTTTCCTCGGATCTGTATGTTTTCGTATAATATGCGTTTTCAAATACCCTTTATGTATAGTCGAGTAGTTGCATGTATTACACTGATATTTTTTCACATTTTCATGTGACATGTGTTGTGTTTTTATATGTTGTTGTAAATCCACTTTCATTTTGCTTTTGTAAGTACAATGCTCGCATTGATACCATTGTATTTTATTCGGGTCTGTATGTTGTCGAATAATGTGGATTTTTAAATACCCTTTATGTATAGTCGAGTAGTTGCATGTGTGACATTGGTATTTCACCACATTTTCATGTGGCATATACTGTTCTAAATTTATTTTTATTTTGTTTTTTTGCACATTTTCTCGTGTTGTGTGCTTTGCAAGAATGTGAGTTTTTAAATACGCTTTATATACAGTTGAGTAGTTGCATTTATTACACTGATATTTTGGCCCATTTTCATGTGATATATGTTGTGTTCTTATATGCTGTTGTAAATCCTTTTTTATTTTGCTTTTGTGAGGACAGTACTCGCATTGGTACCACTGGATTTTATTCGGGTCTGCATGTTTTCGAATAATGTGAGTTTTTAACAACCAGTTATGTATAGTTGAGTAATGGCATGTGTTACATTGATATTTTTGCACATTTTTATGTAATTTCTTTTTTATTTTGTTTTTTTGTACATTTTCTTGTGGTGTGTGCTTTGCAAGAGAGTGAGCTTTAAGATTTGAGTTTCTTTTTGTTTTGTAGTCACAGTGATTACAATAAAAGAACCGAACTTCATGTTCTGATATCTGATGATTTTTTTTATGTTTTCTTAAATCTTCTTTTACTTTTCCTTTGTAGTCACACTGATCACATTTGTACCACTTAATTTTTTCTAGTTCTGTGTGTTTTCTTATTATATGAGCTTTTAGTGCAAAACTACTGCTTAATTTAAGTACACAATGAGGACACTGACGAGATTTAGCAATCCATTTTTTCTTCTTCTTTATCTTCTTTTGACATGTTGTATTATGTTTTAACAAAAGTAGTAATGAAAATGTTAAAAATTTGCAATTTTCGCATCTATAACACACTGCACAAACAGGTGCTAATGGAAATTTCTTGTTTTTCCCATGAAAATTTTGAATATGATTACAAAAAGAAAATCCAATATTTGTTACAAAATCACATTGTTCACAGTGATATATTTCTAAATTACTCTCCTCACAACTAAAAAGTGTATCCATTTTAATCAATAATTTGTAAATTTACAAATTTTTTAGATTGCATAACCTAAAAATTGATCAAATTGAAACATAACTAATAATAAACAAAATCAAATAAAAAGATCATACCCAAAAACGATTTTTAGTATTTTATAGAATAGAAAACACGTTTTAAATAGTATTAAAAACATAAAAAGAGCTTAATCACAAAAATCGTGGTCTTAATTGGGTTATAATACAGAAAAGTCGGTCAGTTGCAACACAACTTCATGCAGTGATGGTAACCTTTAAAAATAAAAATTCCCTACAACTTGTTTAAAATTTTCCTACTTTTTTCAAAATTTCCTTTATCATCTACATAACAGCATTTTTCAACATTTTTGTTTCTTATTAATGTTTATATTATCGTAGTTTTTTTATATCAAAAAATTACTCCTATATTTAGTTGATTTAATACAGTTTTACGTAAAAAAGCTTATAGGAAGAGTATGTGTTACTTCTCCTAAGACTAATATGGTGGATGCGATTGATCGGTTTCTCTAGCTTGGCAAGCGTAGATTCAAAATCGTATTCCCAATCAAAAGTTGGTTTTTATCCGAGCACCAGACTGTAGATTACTAGGATCCGTAAAGATGCAAAATAAAAATGTGTTCTACTCCTATTCCAAATCCTTTTCTGATCGCCGCTCTGTCATGAGATTTGAAAATACAACTGTTATTAATTGCCAAAATGCTTGCAAATTCGCGAAACGTTTCGTAATTTTAGAAATCTGCGCTCACCATGAGTTTAATACTTATCATTTATATAATCACTACAAGCCTTGCAGGTTTATGAATTGGTGGGCGACTTTTCTCCATTCTTTCTTATTTAGAGACTTTCTTCTTCCACTGCGTTCTTTGTAATTTTTGGAAGTCGTCCTTTACTTTTATTTTTCATTTTGTCTTTAGTCTGCCTCTTCGTTTGTTGGGTTCTAATCCTGTTTCTAATAATTTTTTTGGTGATCTGTTTTCTTTTCATTCTTGTTACTTATCTAATTTTTTGTAAAACAACTATTCCTATTATATCTGTGTCTTTGTATAATATCGAGTTCTGCTAATCCAAGTCTCTTCTACTTTTTCCTCTCCATAAATTTTCCTTAGAACGTTTCTTTCTCGTATCTGCAGCATAGACTGTTCTTGTTTTGTTAGTATAAAGTGTAATGCATATTGCATAGACGCTTTTGTTTCCACCTGCTATTCCTGCTTTTATCTCTTCTGTATTTGTTAGTTTCTTTCTATTACACTTCCTACGTAGCCAAATCTCTTGATTTCTTTAAATTTATATCTCTCCCTTTCGATTACTTTTCCTTCTAGATATCTGTCTTCTCTAAATACTTCATCTTCCGATATCATAAATTTAGTTTTTTCTTCATTTATTTTCACTCCCATTTTTTCCCCGTTTATAATCAGCCTTCTTGTTACTCTCGATAGCTCTTCTTTGGTTTTTGTTATAAGTGTTAAGTCGTCTGCAAATACAAGGCATTGAAGTTGTTGATGGAAAAGCAGACCTTGTCTATATATATATATTGCTTTGTCTTAATATTTTTTCTAGGGCAATTATAATAAACAATGTCGAAGAAAGCAGGTCTTCTTGTCTTAAACCAACAAACACTCAAACTTTCTAGATAGTTTTTAATTAACTCGAATCCTATTTGTGGTTTTCTCCAATGTCATTTTTAGTAGTCTCGCTATTTTATCGGGTGTTTCAAGATCTTTTAATGTTTAGTATAATTGCTTTCTTTTTATTCTGTCGTAGGCCGTCTTGAAGTCGATAAAAATCTTTTTAATTTTTGTTAATGTCTTCTCTCTTGTATCTGTTGTAAGAAAAATATTTAGTCTACTACAAATCTTCTTTTTCTAAAACCACACTAGTATTGTCCATTTACTACTTTTTCCATATGTTCGTTCAGCTTATTATCCAGTAGTGTTGCCATTATTTTATACACAGTGTTCAGTAACGCTATTCCTCTACAATTTTCACATTTTCTCTTGTCTCCTTTTTTATGTATTAGTCTGCTGTTCTCCATGCTTGCGCCATTTGTTTTTTTATCTATACATTTTTAATTAAATCATATAACATCTTCGTCATCGTTTCTCCTCCGTACTTTATCATTTCTTCTTGTATGTTGTCTTCTTCTCAAAGGCTCTTCTTGCTTGTTTTTCTATAATATTTTTAACTCCATCATATGTGCGAAGTTCTTGTCCTTTTCTGTTGTTCTCCTCCTCTTCAACTATTCTTCTTTTAATCGACGATTTAAGACTTTTTCAAAATATTCAGCCCATCTTTCTGTTACTTCTTCTTTCCTTCCTACTAAGTGGTTATGTTTATCTCGACAAAATATGGTTTCAAGTTGAAATCCTTGTTTAATTCTAAGTTTCTTGTCTCCTTATTTTTGTAATTTTTTTCTACATCTTCTAAGTATTTTTTAGCGGTGTGCTCTCTTTTCTTCTTTATGCATTTTTTTGTATTCTGCTCTTTGTGTTTCATATTCTTTATGGCTGTTCTGCTTATTTTCTTCTAGCATCCTTTTCTTTGCTGTGTGTTTCTTCTATTCTTGAACTCTACAATCTTCAACGTATCCATTCTTTCGTTTTTTATTATTCTTCTTTTATTTGTTCTTTCATTTTCTATTGCCTCCTATTTCTCTTCTATTCTTCTAGTAGCTTCTTGTTGTTGCTGGTTTCTTTATATCGCTGTTATATATTTTTCTTTGTTGATTTGTTCGTTGAATTTTATACGATATTGTCTTGTTGCCATAACGCTCTCAATACAATTCTAATACATTTTAACTACAAACTACTCAATTTCTATAGCAAATGTTTAAAATTAACTTGAAATATACATGTTTTTAAAATGATTATAACATTTTGTTGAAATTGATTATAACATCCTTGTTTATTAAATAACTATAGCTAATTAAAAATAAAAACAGAAAGAATTCGGAATAAAAAACAGTGCAAGTAAGAGAGTAAAGGCAGTAAAAAATACAGACAAGAAAAATCATTTATTATTCCCTTAATTTGCTTTCATTCTGACAAATATTACAACAAAAAACTACTCATTTCCGTGATGTAATTTAGTATGTCGAAGCAGATGTGCCTTTAATTTTCCTTTATAACTACACTGATTACATTGATGCCAAACTGTTGTATGCATACTTTTCATGTGAGTGGTTAAGTCCGATTTACATTTACTCTTATGCATACAGTGCTCGCATTGATACCACTGTATTTTCTTCGAAGCTGTATGTTTTCGTATAATGTGAGTTTTTAAATACCCTTTATGTATAGTTGTGTATTCGCATGTGTTACATTGATATTTTGGTACATTTTCAGTTGGTGTATGCTTCGTAAGAAAATGTTTTTTAACACTAGACTTTATGTTTGATTTGTATTCACAGCGATCGCAGTAAAACATCTTAATTTCTTTTGACATGTGTTGTGCTCTTATATGCTGTGCTAAATCTTTTTTTATTTTGCTTTTGTGAGTACAGTGCTCACATTGGTACCACTGTATTTCGTCCGGGGCCGTATGACGGGTAATAATGTGTTGTTTTAAAGATGCTTTATACATTGTTTTATACTCGCATTTGTTACATTTAAATTTTAACACATTTTCTCGTGCTGTGTGCTTTGCAAGAATATGAGTTTTAAGATTTGGTTTTTTCTTTGTTTTGTATTCACAGTGATTGCAATAAAAGAATAAAACTTCATCTTCCCATTTTTGATGAGTTTTTTTATGTTCTACTAAATTTCCTTTTACTTTTCCTTTGTAGTCACACTGATCACATTTGTACCATTTTATTTTTTCTGGTGCTGTGTGTTTTCTTATTATGTGGACTTCAAGAGACGTTTTACTGCTTAATTTATGTACACAATAAGGACATTGACGATATTTAGCAATCCATTTCTTCTTTTTCTTTGTATTCTTTTGACAAGTTAAATTATGTTTGAATAAAAGTAGTAATGAAAATGTTAAAAATTTGCAATTTTCGCATCTATAGCATACTGTACAAACAGGTGCTAATGGATAGTTCTTGTTTTTTCCATGAAATTTTTGAATATGATTACAAAAAGAAAATCCAATATTTGTTACAAAATCACATTGTTCACAGTGATATATTTCTAAACTACTCTTCTCACAATTAAAAAGTGTATCTTTATCCATTTAGTTAACAGTTTTGTAGATAAAAAAAATATGTAATTATATTACATTAGAATATATAACCTAAAAATTGATCAAAGACTAATAGAAATAATCGAATATAAAGATAATACCTGTTTTCCAATTTTAAACAATTTTTAGTACTTTTATAGAGTAGAAAACCGTGACAAATAGCATCGAGAACACAGAAAAACTATTAATGAGCATTACTAGCTCCATCATAAATCGTCGTCTTAATCGACCGACCAGGCGATCAGTGCTGCCACATATAAACAAGTATGTCAAACAGTGTTGCCAATACCTCAGAGAAGGTCTTTTTAATTAAGTATTGCCAAACGTCTTTTATTTCAAAGATAGTCCTTTCATTTTATAAACTGTCCTTTAGTCTTTAACATGTACTTAAAGAACACAATTTGTCCTTTTATCTATTTTTTTTTACCAAAGAGAATAATATATAAGAGAAGAATAATACTTATTTATATACATTGTACAAGAAAAAAACAAACAAAAAATAATAAAAACGTAATTTAGACAATTCTAAAAAAACTGTAGATTCCAAGCCTACAGAAAATAATAAAGAACCACAAAATCAACGTTTGGAAGAGAAGAAGAACTAAATACAACTAAAACAAACAATAAAGAAGGATTTAAGAAGTTGAAAACTTCAATTGGGAAGTCCTGGTGAAACAAAATTCTAAACGAATTTGAAAAACAATATTTGGAAAAAATAAGAATAAGAAAAACGACTATAAAAGAAAAGTTAAGAATAGTAAAAAACAAAAAAAAATCTAGATTAATAACAGAATAATCCTTCGAGCCGGGTAGTGAGAAAAAAAATTACAATAATTTTCGCGTCAAACACCCAAAAATCTTTATTTTAGTTATCTATATTAAAGCTTTTAATAAAATTTAGAAGCTGGAGAAGACAGTTTATACTCCATTTTTTATAAAAATTGCAGTAAATATTTATTTTTGTAATAATCGTAATAATATATTTTATGGTCCTTTGAGCCAGATGAAGGAAAACGTCTTATTATTAGTACAAAAAAGACAATTTCTCGCGAGCGTTTAAATCTAGTTTTTTTTATAAACACTGCAGAAACATTTTTTTTTATAGAAGTTGTTCTTGAACTTATAAAGTGTGTTTAAAACAGTTTGCTCCTTCGAGCGAGAAGAAGAAAAAAGGTTTGAGTATAGACGGGACATTTTGCAATAGTCCTATTTATGGCACTCTTTTTTATACTTTTATTTTTGTTTTTGTTATTTTACCTATTACTAACGTTTCAGGGCTTATTAAACCTTATAAACCCTAAAACATTAAGAAAGACAATTTTTTAAAAACAAATAAACGGAAATACCGTACACAAAACTTAGAATTTTGGGAAACATTATATTTTTTCCATTTTAATATACAACTTGTGTTAAAAACTGATGGTTGTTAGAGCAAAATATTAAAAAAGTCTGAGATTAGAAAAGGCAATTTACAATAATTCTCGTTTTCGTATTTCAAAAATGTATATTTTAAAATTTTTATTCGAAACCAAAAGTAACAGTTTTTATTTATTTATAATAAACCTTGTAGAAACATTTGTTTTTGAAATAATTATCACTTTCGGTTCTTAAATTGTTGCTTGAAAAGCCAGAGGTAGAAAAAGTCTAAGAGAAGAGTTCTAATGACTATAGTGAAATAGTAAAAAAAATGCAAACTCAATCCACCTCGACTCCTCCTCCCACTTCCTAAAAATCAATCCTAGATATGCCTTTATCAATGTCCTTTATTTCGATATCGAAAAGTTGATAACTCTAATTAGAAAAAAAAAATTCATTTTGGAATAATATTCCAAAGTATTTCTTGCTCACAGTGTGTAAAAAATCTCCTAAAAAACAATAACTTACTCCAATTAAAAAAAAATTCTCTAAATTTGAGAATAGTCCCCTAAATTGGTAACACTAAATAAAACGCTCGACAACCTCGTTTTAACTTAAAATATAGACTTTATATATATTATAGCCCAGAATGAAAATATATGTTAAAAAAACAAAATTATTAAGGTAAAAACCGTCGTCTGCATTAATTGACAGTTATGTGAAGTCTTTCCATTCAACAATAAACTCATTTTCTTTTACATCGTTCTCCTTCATTCTCGAAAAAGATAAAATAATAAAACAGTAAAATTGAAAAATGCCCCCAATCATACCAAACACTGTTTTGCATACGCGCGTTTCGGTAACGATGTTACCATTCTCAAGTGAATCTTAAGACGGAATATTTTACAAACCGCTTCGTCTTATATAGTAGTCGATAACATAATAGCTTAAAAATAAAATAATTTATGGTTTATTGTTGAGTACTGACGGTTTTTCATTTATTCTTTGCATATAGTCAATTACACAATAGTGTAATTGACAAAAAACTTTCACACTCGAAAATATCAAATTTAGCACTGCTGCCAACCATATTTTAAGCGACCAACTGTCTTGTAGTACAGCAGTATCAATAATTTGATATTTTAATTGATAACTTCAACACACTGAATGGTGGTTGTTGCTATAATACATTACGTATTTAAAAAAAAACAGGCATTGATTTAATAAATCACATAAAAGTTTATACACTGATATCTATAAAGAAAATAAAAAATTACATAAATATTTGACCCTACGCGTCCTGCAATAATAATTTAACAATGACAAAAAATGACTATTTATTTATACTTTATTTGTGGTTTTATTCTAACTAATACTATCAAAACGAAAATTTCTTCAATCAGAGTAAGATCTGGTCTGTCATTTTTTTTTAAATATTTTTGTTCAACCAGACAAGAAGCTTAAAGCCAACTCTAATTCAGAACATTCTCGTTTTCACCTTATAACAACTTTTAATCACTTCCGTGACGTAATTTAGTATGTTTCTGCAAATACGATTTACATTTTCCTTTATAACTACACTGATTACATTGATGCCAAACTGATGTTGTATGTTGTATTTTCATGTGTTTTGACAAATCAGATTTAAACTTGCTTTTATACATACAGTGCTCGCATTGATACCATTCCAAATTCTCTAAAGCTGTATGACGTCTAAAGATATGACTTTTTAATTCTTTTTTGTATATAGTTTTGTAATTACATGTGTCACATTCATATTTTGGCAGAGTTTCTCGTGATGTATGCATTACAAGAATATGTTTGTTTAAATTAGATTTTATCCTTGTTTTGTATTCACAGCGATTGCAGTGAAGTAACTCCTTTCTTTCGTCTTTTGACAAGTGGTGTGCTTTTATATGACCAATTAAGCCTTGTTTTGTTTTATTTTTATAGGTACAATGCTCACAGTGATGCCACTGTATTTCCTCCGGTGATGTATGATGTCGAATAGTATGTATTTTTAAATCTCCTTTATATATAGTTTTGTAATTACATTTGTTACATTCATAATTTGGCATATTTTCACGTGGTGTATGCTTTCTATGAATGTGCCTGTTCAAATTGGATTTATCTTTTGATTTGTATTCACAGAAATTGCAGTAAAATTGTGTTCTTAAATCTCCTTGATATATCGTTTTGTAGTTACATTCATAATTCGGTGGATTTTTTCGTGGTGTGTGCTTTGTACGAATATGTCTGTTAAAATTCGATTTATCTTTTGATTTGTATTCACAGAGATTACAACAAAACTGTAAGTTTAAATCTCTTTTACGTATCGTTTTGTAATTACATGTGTTACATTCAGAATTTGGCACATTTTCTCGTCCTGTGTGCTTTCTACGAAGGTGTCTTTTAAAATTAGATTTGTCATTTGATTTGTATTCACAGAAGTTACAGTAAAACAATTTTTCTTTCATTAAGTGTTGCACTTTTAAATGATCAGTTATATCTTTTTTTATTTGGGTTATATATGTGCAGTGCTTACATTGGTACCATTTTCCCTGTTTCTTAGATTTCTTTTGACAAGTCATATTATGTTTTAACAAATGTAGTAAAGAAAATGTTGAAAAATTGCAGTTTTCGCATAAGTAGCATGCTGCACAATCAGATAAAAATGGATTCTTCTTGTTTTTTGTGTGGAATGTTTGAATATGATCCAAAGAGAAAATTCTAATAGTTGTTTTAAATTCGCAGTATTTACAATAATATACCTCAAAACTACTTTTTTCACAATTGAAAAGAGTATCTTGATCCATTTTAGTTAAAATATTTAAAAAATTCCTTTAATTACATAACCTAAAAATTAGTAAAACTTTTAAATTCAATACCAATGAAATAAAAAAGTTATACCTTCTTCACTTCTTAATAAATTTCAATATTTTATAGATTTTGATAAACAATTAGTTATGCAAATTTAAAAATAATATGTGGGTAATACCAGAAAAATCCTTTCTAAATTGATAATTAAAAGTCGGTCAGATGTTACATAACATATAATGCCCATTGAAGCATGATAGAAAGAATATTATTATTTGTAGGAGATATGATATTGCGCACATTGACAACGTTGCGTGTCGTCAGAGATAGAATATAGGTTGTTATGGGCTCCAAGTGTGTCGTCATTTAAGCGCGAACATGTAAATTAAAGCTTATTTACATGTACAATAAAGTCCACATTTTCAAGGTACTTTTATCGAATGTCGTAATTCCTTAATTCATTATTTTAATCTTTCCGGATTTACACACTCAAACATAAAAAGTAACTGTTTTCGTTTATTTTATTTGAGCTTTATTACAGATGTACAATAGCTTTTAAAAAGCTTTCGCATTGGAAATGTCAAATTTAGCATGCTAACCAACCGTATTTTAAGCGATCAACTGTTTTCAGAAAAAGAAATTCCAAAAGTTGTTATGAATTTGCAGTATTTACAATAACATATCTCAAAATTACCTTTCTCACAAAACATTTCTTAACCTAAAAAATTATCGAATTTTAAAAACGATAGTCAAATAAGAAAATGATATTTAGTTTGTACAAAACTTTAAAAAATTTTACTATTTCATTTAGTTTAATAAAAAATAAAAACTTATTAGTTATCCAGAATACGTAATTTGCAAAAGATAAAAGAATAAGAAACAACAACAAACCACAAAAGTCGGTGCATCTTGTGAGGCATAAACTATTAATAATCTGAAATCGAAATGTAATTGAATTAGAGCAAGCCGTGGAAGTGGGTATTAACATTAGACACATCATTATAATACGCTAGCACAGCCTACTCCGATTCAGTTATAATTAATATATAGAACACTGTCCAAAACGTCACCCAACATGGCTGTCTGGGGACTTCAATAAATTTCCTATGTGTTGTCACTTTAAAACGTCCTACATTTGTAGTCCCTTTTTATTATAAATTTAAAAAAATGTTAAAAACACTCCTTAACTATATTCTGTATTCTAAATAACAGCAGGTACTACATAAAAAGCTAGAACTTCACAATATAAAAGTGCAGGTAAGGAAGTAACAAAAGTAGCAATAATTATAACCAAAAACAAAATATTAAAATAGTATAGTTAAACTGCTTACAAATTAAAGTAGATTTTTTTATTTTTCTCATTTTTTTTTCTTTTTACATTATATGTATTGTCTTAAATTGTTTACTATTATCAAGAAAAAATGTTTTACGAATCTTTTATTAAAATTACATTAAGATAGTTAAAACTAAGTTAAAAAAGGACAGAAAAATATAAAAAACTTGCTTATAAATGGTGAATAAATATACAAAAAAATGTGACACCTCTTTTTAGAATTGTTGCTTTAATTAGTAGTCGTATAGACAGACACAGTGTGCCAACTAACAAAGAGTGCTGGAAGGTAGCGAGAGTTGGTATAATAATGAAACAGGTATACTGGTATACAGTTTCTCGACGTTGTTGTTCGATTGGAACATCTTTGCTAGTTCTGGTTACACTCAGTGTGTTGCTGGTTGGGCGATTAGGTGATGTAATTCAAGGCCGGTCGGGGCATTAGTCCGCGAAGTAGTTGTTTTTGCCTAATCGTGGAGGTTGGTTATGTTGGTGGCCGAGCGAGAGCCGAAGAGATAACTTTGTTATCCGCCAACATTATTATACCAACTCTCGCACCTTCCAGCACTCTTCGTTAGATAACACACTGTGTCTGTCTATACGACTACTAGCCGAACTTCGCTTGATATAAGCGAGTTTTCCCACCGGTTCCAATCGAGCACAACGCTCCGAGATACACTGTACTGATGAGGGGCAAAAACCCCGAAACCGGTATACAGTTTCTCGACGTTGTTGTTCGATTGGAACACCTTTGCCTGTTGCTTTAATGTTTGTTAGTTCTTCGAGCTCTTATTGCTCCTGTAATAAAACATCCAGGCATACTATCAATTAAATTGTTAATAAAATTTTGCGATATTGTTTGCTCAGAAATAACATTTGCAATCTGCTGCAAGTCTTGTAAATTTTCATTCATTTAAATTTTTACTGTTCCTACATGTTTTGATCTCATATGTCGGGTCAAGTCATATATGCACTTACCCTTATACATACAATACTCGCATTGTATCTCCTTCGAGGCGGTATGTTTTCGAAAAATATGTCTTTTTAAATCAACTTTACGTAAAGTCGTATAATTGCATGTCTCACATTTATATTCTAGCACATCTTCTCGCGGCGTGTGCTTTGCTAGAATGTGTGTTTTAAGACTTGATTTTACGCATGTTTTGTATTCACAGTGATCGCAAGAAAATTCTTCTTTTGATCCGTGTTTTGTTTGTATATGACGTACTAAAACTGATTCTACTTTCGTCCTGTAAGTACACTGCTCACATTGGTGCCATTGTATATCTTTTGGGCCTGTATGGTTTTGATTAATGTGTTGTTTTAAAATGTCTTTACGTGTAGTTTTAAACTCGCACGTGTTACATTTATATTTTGGTGTATTTTCTCGTGGTGTATGTTTTGCTATAATATGACTAGCAAAATTATTTTTCCTCTTAGTTTTATATTCACAGTAATCGCAGGAAAACACCTCTTCAATTTCTCTTGATGTATGTTCATTTTTTACATGTTCTGTTAATAATCTTCTTGTTTTGCCTTTAAAGGTGCACTGCTCACATTGCTGCCACTGTATCTCTTCCGGTGCTGTGTGATACACAATAATGTGTTCTTTTAAATAATTTTTATATATAGTTTTATAATTACATGTGTCACACTCATAATTTTGAAGATTTTCTCGTGCTGTGTGCATTACAAGAATATGTCTTTTTACATTAAGCTTCACTTTTGAGTTGTATTCACAGCGATCGCAGTAAAATAGCTTTAGCTCTTCTTTTGACACATGTTTTAGTTTAACATGAGTTATTAAAGCACTTTTTAATTTGCTTCTGTAGCTACAGTGTTTACATTGGTGCCACTGTATATTCTCTGGAGCCGTATGATTTAGAATATTATGTACTTTTAATTGTTCTTTTCGTATAGATTCGTAATTGCATTTGCTACATTTATATTTTGTTACAGTTTCTCGTGGTGTGTGCATTGTAAGAATATGGCTTTTGAGATTGCTATTTATCTTTGATTTGTAGTCACAGTGATTGCAATGAAATAAGAAAACTTCGTGTTCTGATTTATGACGATTGTTTATATGTTTTCCTAAACACCATTTTATTTTTGTTTTGTAGTCACACTGATCACATTTGTACCATTTAATATTGTCTGGTGCTTTATGCTTTTCTAATCTTATTACTTTATCTGGACAATAAGAGCATTGATATTTAGGAATAAATCGTTTCTGTTTCTTAGTGTTATTTTGGCAAAGGAAATTATGATTCAATAAAAATAGTAATGAAAACGTTGAAAAATTACATCTTTTGCATAAATAAGATTCAAAGACAGATGTAAATAAATTTCTCTTGTCTTCTACATTCTCTAAACTACTATTCTCACAAGAGAAAAGTGTCTTTTGATCCATTTTTATCAAAAACAATAAAAATATGAATTTAAAAATGTTGTACTACCTAACCTAGAAATTTGCCAAATATTAAAATCGATAGTCGAACAAAATGATAATATTTACTTACTAGAATGTTTTAGGTAAATTTTTCTGTTTTATATAATTTGATAAACAACAAAGCAATTAATTATCTAGTAGATACAGATGATTTGTAAATGATGTTCTAGCTCTAGCAGAAACTACAGAAGTCGGTCATATAAAACTTGTGATGAGCATGCGCATTACATTATAGTGTAATCTAATTTAAAAGTATTAATTGTCTCATAGGTATATTGTTAAAAATTAAGCCATATTTTTTAAAAATAAACCTATTTTTGCTACCTATTGCGTTAAATGATGTTAATTGTAATGTTACGTTTTGGCATTTCTAAAATAACAGGTGTGACATCTGACCTACTTTTTTTTATTCATATTTCCCACAGAAATACTGGAGACAGAAGCCTAAAAGATCATTAAAGACATGACGTCATAGGGCAGCCTCAGATCAACATTTTTGATGTTTCTTATGGCAAAAAAGTGAAATAAAGTGCACCTACAAGTCTATTTAAAAATATATTTATTTCTTTCATTATTTTTCCGATAAAAGATAGAGTAAAAAGGAACTTGCAATAGAAATAAAACTAGACTTTAGGAAATGTAAACAGTTTTTTTTTGTGATTGCGTAAAAAATTGTTGACCTCACCTTTCAGTTGGTAATAACGTAGCCGATTAAAACAATGTTTAGTCTCTTTTGTTTAAATAAAATTAATTAGTCTTTTCGCCGCTATTTTCATGATTAAATATAAATTGAAATAAAACTCGAAACATCTTGTTTCGGTACCTAAATATTTAAATACATTTTTGGTTTATTATTTGAACTAATTGCTTACATAATACGATGATTCAGTACTCAAAGAGGGTTCGACAAAGGGGTGATATAATAGACATTTTTTGTTGTCTTTTGCAAATTTATCGATATTTTCCCTTTGTTTGATCAGTCGAGCACCAGCTCTCGAAGAAGACGCATCACAGCTGCTCTAAAGCCGCGTACTTTTATTTATTATTAATCGGAATATATCGCGATTTTGTTTAAACAAATACATTTTTGCATTTTTAAATTACAAAATAACACAGAGATGAACAATTTTAGATACTATTTTTATTTATAATTGTTTTAATAATAAATTCACGCGTTTTATTAAAAATCCCTTTTCACCCCCCTTTCATATAAAATAAATAAACGATTTAAAGTAAATTCCTTTTGTTTTACTGGGGTTTGGGAGGTAGGTTCCAAGGACATCGCTAGAAATCTGGATTAAAGGTAGGTCCGAAAGAAGCAGAAGAAAGAAATTCGCCAGTCATTAGTTGTGCCAGAGAAAAATGCTTTAATTAAGACTTTATGTATAGTTCATGACATTGTTAAAATTGTTGATCTCTGTTTTAATTTATATTTTTTTTTCAAAATTTTGAGTTTTATTTTAAATCGATTTTTTTGAAATTTATTTTTTGTGTAGGTATACTGTATTTTAACAACTCTTCTGTTTCAGCTTTGAAATTCCTTGTTTCGAGTTATAATGATTTTTCTGTTTCAGATTTTCCTACTAATTTTTTTCTTTCTGTTTCAGATTTTCGTAATTTTTCTTTTTCAAGTTTTTTTACTAATTTTTCTGTTTCAGATTTTCCTATTAATTTTACTGATTGAGGTTTTCCTAATTAGTCTGTTTCAGGTGTGCCTTACACCAAATTTATTTAGTAAATTTTTTTGCTACCAACATAATTCAACAGATGGTGATTTTTAAATTTATGAACAAATAATCTAAAGTATCTTTTGGCCATTTGAAATCACCATCTACAGCTCTTTTTAGTAGGACAGAACTTTGTAAAATTATTTTTTTACATGGGATCAACAATTTCCAAAATTATGTTTTTTAAAACTTAGATCGTGCTTATAAATTAACTATTTAAGCTAAAAATTTGAAATTTTGTCCACTTACAGAGCAAACCAGAGCGCATCTAACAGTAATAAAAGATTTCAGAAAAAGTTTTTTGTTTTTGAGATAGGGGCCTCCAAAGTTACAAGTTGGAAAATTGTGCATTCACAGTTTCACCTTGCGGGAAGCTACTATGTGAATTATAAAAATTTGACCCTTTTAAGCCTGAAATCCCAAAAATCAACTTCAGAATTACCACCACCAACTGATAATTCTTTTCAACAGCATGTTTGAAGGTAAATATACAAATAAAAAATGTTCTAATAATAGTCTAAAAGTATAACCATTGAGTTTATTATAACAGATAGAGGCGCAACGTAAATGCCTGGAACTAACAGAGTTATTTAGTTTTGGACGACTATACCAGATGTCGCAACAATAGTATAATTTGGTTTACAGTAAAAATTCCATTCGACCAGAAAAGTTGGTAATATTAGTAAGTAGCTCAAATTTTCTGGACAGCTGTACTGTTTTATTCGTGTTATGGGACCGCGCGTCGCTCAGTATCACTTCCTAAGTTAATCAAATTTATTAAAGATAGTCAAACAACTCATCCCATTTTTGCAAAAACGACAAAATAAGCTTCTTAATCAAAAACATAGAGATAAACATTATTTTCATGTCGTATAATTATAATCTCAACAAAGTTAACGCTTGAAGCAAGAGAAGAAATGAAAAAGACAACATACAACTGCAAAAAATATCACATTTATTTCCATTTTAACAATAATAATTATTAATTGTAATATGTAACTTATATGTATATTTTACTGTCTTCTTACAAGTTCCGTACTTGGAACGGACAAATTATTTAAATGTTTACATTTTCTTCCAACAAAAAATGTTTCTCTTTCAGGCTCTTAACTTTACATTCTTTATAGTAGTGACCTTCTTTTTTTGCCTTCTTTTAGTTTGTTGCAAGGTTTTAATTTTGCCGCAATACTTAGATTTTTTTTTCGTAAATTCATGTTGAATTTTAGCACATTTTGGTGATACAAATCTGTAAACACAATTCACCAAATAGTAAATTGAACAACCTCAAAATTACTTGATGATTACCTGTGTTTCCTATCAGGTGAAAATGAAGTTGATTTGGTGAGCAATTGTCATATTGACAAAGAAATTAATGGTGTTTCTTCTTCGCTGATTTGCTGACGCAGGTGAAGTTGATAGGGCGTGACCGATTGACTGTTCAATAACACCTGAGGTTAATGGGCCTTCACCACTTTGCTGTTCTATGGAACCTAAAGTTGATGGGCCTGCCTCATCAGAAGAAAATTCAGGTGGACGATCTTCAAATTTTCTTTTAAAAGTTCGTCTTTCTTTGAGTAAAAGCTATTAAACAAAGTTTTAGAACGTCGTTAAAACTACCGAATACTTAACCAACCTTTTGTAAATAACTAGGAAAAGCTGGAAAAATTGATGGAACGGCATCATTTTTAAGTTTTGTAACACTGACATAACTCCGGTCGAAACAAATGAATGTAAAATGAATCGAGCAAAGTAGAGTCCTGTCTTTGGGTTCCTACTTGTCACATCTTACAGTCTTTATCCATTTTTCTCGCAATACCTTGTTCTTGGGAAACCTAAATTTTATTTATTCAGTATTTTGTAACGTCCACAGGTAGCATCTGCCTGAAAAATTTTAAAAATTTACCAATAAAAGGTTATTTTTGGATTTTCTCTCGTGTCAGAAGATCTGTCAGTTTGATTTGAACACCCATGAGCAACGCAACAAACCATGTTTCCTCACTATTGTTTATCACTTATTTCTTGTCTGAACATACACTTTAATATACAATATTATAAACGCCACAAAACACCATTTAAACACGAAAAACCACAGAAGCAATCTTGTTTTCTATCACCTTTCTATATTTCAAGTCGAGTGCAGCAACATGGCGATGGGCCGCGCATGCGCAATACAGCGGTAGTGTAGGTACAAGAAAAGACTTACGTTTAAAATTGTTCGAAGCGTAACGTTTGTTGCAGCGTTCGTAAAAATATTTTACTATAGCTCCCCCTGGTATTGTCGTCCAGAAGCTCGCCATAAATGAGAACATAGCATTGCGCCTCTATCTATATAATAAACTCAATGGTATAACACAATTAAAAATTTATATAAGTACATCAAAAACTACATAAAAACTGTGATTCAAATCAGTTGTTATTACAAAATGTATCAGTAATCAAATCAGTGGCAACGAAAATAAAGACAAAATAACACAAAACATTGAAACAGAACAAATTTATTTAATTTTACATTGATGCTATATTGTTGTTGCATGTTTTGTTGTCAAGCCATATTTGTATTTACTCATTCTTCGTTGCTGTATGATATTGAATAATGTGTTTTTCTAAATTCCATTTATATCGAGTTTTATAACCGCATGTGTTACATTCATATTTTTGCAAATTTTCGCGTGGTGTATGCTTTCTATGAATGTGTCTTTTTACATTAAGCTTTATGTTTGATTTGTATTCACAATGATCGCAGTAAAAATACTTTTGCTTTTCTTTTGACACATGTTGTAGTTTTATATGTGTTGTTAAAGAGCTTTTTAATTTGCTTCTATAGGTACAGTGTTCACATTGGTGCCACTTTATTTTCTCTGGAGCCGTATGATTTACAATATTGTGTATTTTTAATTGTTCTTTACGTATAGCTTCGTAATTGCACCAATTACATTTATATTTTGTCACATTTTCTCTTGCTGTGTGTTTAACAAGAATGTGTTTTTTAAAATTATCAGTTCTCTTTGATTTGTATTCACAGTAAATGCAATAATGTAACAAAATTTCGTCTTCTGACTTATGATGATATTTTATATGTTTCTTTAAATCTTCTTTTAATTTTGCTTTGTAGTCACATTGCTCACATTTATACCATTTGGTATTTTCTGGTGATGTATGTTTTCTTGTTATATGCTCTTCCAGTCTTGCTATTTTAAGCGGACAATAAGAGCACTGATATTTAGGAGAAAATCGTTTCTGTTTCTTAATAATCTTTTGACAAATCAAATCATGTTTTAACGAAAGTAATAATGAAAATGTTGAAAATTTGCAGTTTTCACATAAGTAACATGCTGCACAATTTGATGTAAATTGATTTTTCTTGTCTTCTACATGGAATATTTGAAAATGATTCCAAAAGAGAATTACAAAATTTGTTTTGTAGTTACAGTATTTGCATTGATGCATCTCTAAACTACTATTTTCACAACAGAAAAATACATTTTGATCCATTTTTGTCAAAAAGTATAGAATTTAGAAATGTTGGACTAATTAATCTAGAATTTTATCAATTGTTAAAATCGATAATTGAACAAAATGATTGACTTACTACAATGTTTTAGGTAAATTTTACAGTTTTATATAATTTAATAAATAACAAATTATTAGTTATTCAGTAGCTACATATGATTTGCAGATGATGTGGCAGAAACTACAAAAGTCGGTCATATAAAACTCGTGAGAAACATGCTCATAACAAGGACGTTGTATGACCAGGACGGAGGGTCGCCTATACTGCCAATGCTACAATGTTGAAGGCATTCGCTCACTCTAAAGTAACCTTTTACGACTCTATTACTCTCTCTTTCCCATACAAGGCAGAGGCGTAGTATGGCGTGGACGTAAGGTATATCTAACGTACAATTTGAAAAACGATTCTGTTAGTTGCTATAACTATTAAATTTAAGCAGCTGGGCTCAAAATAAATGTGTTTCAGTACAAATAAATATAAAATTAACATTTTAGATTGGAAGCTTCTCGTGGCGTGCACCAATTTATAAATCTAACGAGACGCTACTGGTTAGACATGCGTAGAATGGTATATTTTAGTAACCTTTTATTGCTTAACGTGCATTGGCGCCGTTTTCACTTTTTTGAATTGACTCTCCGTCCTGATCATTCAACGTCCTTGCTCATAACACACTGAAATCATAAGTGTAATCTAAAATTTAAAAATCGTCTTATGACTATATTGTTAAAAAAATTGGGTAATATTTTTGAAAAATAAACCTATTTTTGCTACAAATTTTCTGTGTTAAATAATATTAATTGTAGTATTATTTAAGTTTTGCATTCCAAAGATAGCATATGTCCTACTTTTGCGTTTCCCACAGAAAACAGAGAGGTAGAAGCCTAATAGACCGACTAGAACTTATAGAGAGACTATTTTGGTGTGCTTATATGTAAAAACTACGGTATTTTTAGTCTAAATCGTCATCGCTGTTATAACACTCGTGGCTTTCACAATCCGATTCTTCAAGATTTATTAGAAATAGGGGAATATTTTGAAATGAGATGTTGCTCATTTCAAATGCACCAGTCTTCTTCAATTAATGTCTCGACATGCTTAACACAATGAGCCCATATTTCTAACATACAGTTTAATAAAGCAGTTTGCCACACGTTGCTAACACGGTTTTTTCATTAATACATTTATTATAATAGGTCTTGCAATGAGCCCATGTCGTAGCCTTTTTGAAATAAAGTATTTATTTTATTTTTGAGTTTTTATTTTCGTTTGATTTCTGGCTCGAGACGGTTGGCCACGACAGTAAACAATTACCATTTATATTTTGGTAGATTCAAGCTCTGCAGAATGTTTTGAGTGAGCTACAACTAATAATTGGGTTCAGGAACTTGCAGTCAAAATACTACTCAATAAACTTTAACAATACATATATTGAATATATAAAAAGGGAAAAATTGACAATTAGATACACATACGAATATAACAAGAGAATACATAGTTAAGTATTAAAACTACATTTAGTATTTAAAGCAATCAACAATTTTGTTAGGGTTTTACTTTGAATCAAATTCACATATAAGTTCTTGGATCAAAAAGTATAAGTTAATCGTGTAATAAAACATTAAATACATAATTGACAATCTGTTGCAACAGTTAATTTTACCTCAGTTTTCTAAACAATTAAATAAAAGCTAAGTCAGCGAGACTTTAGTGGTTTCTTTAGCCAAATAGCAATTTATAAACGATCTGAAGTTGCATTACATAAATACATTATAAACGAAATAAGAGAACATTAGCAAAGTTAAGGAAATTTTAAATTACAATACAAACGTATTTGTTCTCTTTCAAATTAAATGAAAACATAAACACTAAAATTCTCTCTCGAGGAGGAGAGTGTGTTGAACTCATTCATCAAATTATCGAAAATGGACCATATCAGACTTTTATTTCTTTTCCTTAATTGGAACCAAACAAAAAAATAAAGCTCAGCTAGAACGGCTCGCAAGTATTTCAAATCTTATTTAATTACTTTCATTATGTATCGGGAATCATTACATTAACTCAAATTTATAATTTACTAGCAACAATTTATTGGCAACCCAATGTCCAACAGCAATTTGATATATAAATAGTGCAACCTTATTCATGATTTCTACTAAATCTTTAATCTAATACGTCTTTACTAATGAACCTGTAATTTATACACCGACAAGCGAAACAATACTCTGGGCCCCCTTGTTTTAAATAATTTATCACATTAATACAGAAATTAAATTAATTTAACTGATTGTTTGCATCATATAGCAGAATGACGAATAGCGTATAAAAAGACATAATAAACGAGACCCTTCAAAATTAAACACTTACGGATTTGCCAAGTATTTTGAAGTCTTCCTTCTGGGCGGATTGGAAACTTTTGGGGCACTATGACTTTTTACTGTTAATAACTTTTTAGAGTGATCTGAATATTCTGTCCTGTCAAGGGGCGATGAGAGATTATTTATAATCTCTCACCCCACTTTATTTTCTGCACGTGCCGCAGCAAATTCTCCATATATGGGAATGATTTTCAATCTCGCCTGTGATTGGTCCATTTAAGTGCTAATTTGGGTCAAATGAATATGTTAGATTTTTCTAAGTTTTGTCAGCTCTAAATTTAGACGAGTTTTTAGATTTTATAATTTTTACGACCCTTCTCGTTTCGCTTGATCGACATTTAATGTGACCCACGCGCAGATTCCTAACAACACGATGTTGGATTTTAGTTTTGTAATTCTAAAAATGTATTAGAGAATTTATTTGAAAATATGATTTTCGCTACTGGTACTATTGGTCAATTAATCGATAATTAGCTAGTGGCGAATTTTCGGCCACGACACCCAAATCATTTCAATTGCATTATGCAATGATATGGAGCAAATCGTAATACTTCAATATTGTTTTAGCAGCAAATCATTAACATATTTTTTACGACGGTCTACAAAAGTGGTTCAATTTTTTGCCACAGTAAAGCTTTCGTTTCACTTTCGCAAAATTCAACATTTTGTTCCGTTAAATAGCGCTGCAATTCAATTTTTTGTGATGAGCAGGTATTTTTTTCTTTTAGAGAGGAATGTTAAGGGGCGTTTTCCATAATAACGACACTTTATCCTAGTAAATTTTTGACTGCCAGAATTAAACTATATTCGACCCAATTTTAAGATTTCAGAGATCATAGTTTTGTAATAATTTTTATCACTGATCTTAGTATTAAAATGTAAATCGCAATTTTTTAAAATCCACCTCTATAATCAGCGTGCAAAACCGTAAAACCATATTTTTTTGATCAAAATTTAAGCCATAATTCATATTTGGAAATGTTGCAAAAATTTCTAGCTGATAAACTGGATGAATTAACGTTAAACTACCGAATGGAGATGCTTTTCCAGCACGATGAGTGCCCTTCTCATTAATGATATTATCTCGAGAACCGTTTCAGTTAAATAAAAAGTAATTTGTGTTTTGTGGGTTTGGAAACAAGCAGAGCAAATCAATTTTTCCTTCTTTTATAGACAATTCGGGCACATACTGTATAATAAAAAACTTTACAAAACCTGTAATTCGGATCAGTTGTTATTACGAAATGTACCAGAACAAAGGAAGTAAAAATAGAATTATTTATAACTAAGAACACAAAATATTGAATTGGTAAAACTTTATTTTTTCGCCAATAATTTAAATCTTACATTGTTGTTGAATGTTTTGTTGTCACGTGTCTAGTCAAGCCAGACTTGCATTTACTCTTGTACATACAGTCCTCGCATTGATACCATTGTATCTCCTCCTGTGCTGTATGCCGTCGAGTAACATGTTCATTTATATGTGTTCTACGTATAGCTTTATAACTGCATGAATCACACTCATATTTCACCACATTCCCTCGCTCTGTATGCTTTGCAAGAACGTGTCTATTCAGATCACATTTTTTCTTTGCTTTGTATTCACAGCAATTGCAGTAAAACAACGCCTTCGTCTCTTCTTTCCTCATGTGCTGCAATTTCAGATGGCGTCGTAAATTTCTCTTTGAGTTGCTTTTGTAGGTACAGTGCTCGCATTGGTACCATTCAATTTTTTCCGGTGGTGTATGTTGTATTTTTAGATGAGTTGTTAAAGATGATTTTATTTTGCTTTTGTAAGTACAGTGTTCACAATGGTACCACTGTTGTATCTCTTCCGGAGCTGTATGTTGGCGAAGAATGTGGATTTTTAAATGTGTTTTATGTATAGTTTTAAACTCGCAGGTGTTACATTCATATTTTGGGACATTCTCTCGTGGTGTGTGCATTGTTAAAATATGTCTATTAACAGTCGTTTTTCTTTTAGATTTAAATTCACAATGATTGCAATAAAATAACTGGAATTTCGTTATTTCTTTTGGCATGTGTTTTACTTTTATGTGATACGTTAATTGTCTTTTTATTTTACTTCTGAAGCTACAGTGCTCACATTGATGCCACTGTATCTCGTCTGGGGCTGTATGTTGTCGAATAGTGTGTATTTCTAAATTTATTTTATATACGGTTCTGTAGTTGCATTTGTTACATTTATATTTTGACACATTTTCTCTCGCTGTGTGTTTTACAAAAATGTGTTTTTTAAGATTACCATTTCTCTTTGATTTATATTCACAATAATTACAATAAAATAATAAAACTTCTTCTTCTGATTTATGACGATATTTTATATGTGCTACTAAATCTCCTTTTCTTTTTCCTTTGTAGTCACATTTATCACAATTGTACCATTTAATTTCTTCTGGTACTGTATGTTTTCGTATTATATGATCTTTTAATGATAAAATACTTTTAATTTTATGTAGACAATAAGGACACTGATGATATTTAACAACGAATTGTATCTGATGCTTTTTATAAGTTGATTTTTGATAACTCAAATTATGTTTGAATAAAAGTAGTAATGAAAATGTTGAAAAATTGCAGTTTTTGCAAGTGTAATATGACGCATATAAAGACGAAAATAAAATTTTATTATTTTTTGAATGGAATTTTTGAAAATGATCATAAAAGAAAATTTCAATGTCTGTTTTAAACTCGCAGTATTTGCAATCATACGTCTCTAAACTAGTTTTCTCACAATTGAAAAGTGTATTCTCATCCATTTCGATCAACAGTTTTATTGATTCAAAAAAAAAGTTATTTAACCTAAAAATTGAAGAAATTTTATTAGAAAGTAATTGATAAATTACAATTACAAAAGATCATACCTTCCTTAAATAAATTTTATGTATTACGTAATGTGAAAAACAAATTTAGTTGTCTAAAACACATTACTTATTTCTATTACTAGTGTTCTAGACACAGCAGTTGTGATATAGTTATTCTAGAAGTTTCAAGGACATAGACGTCATAAAAGTCGGTCAGATGTAACCAACCTTGCATACCAAACTCTCAGCTTCACCAACTTACTTTAACCAAAAGTCACCAAAATCGTAATAAGTATTTGTAGTGATTTTTTTAGCGAGTAAAAATTTGTAATCTGTCTCATCGTCTTATCCCCAAAAGTAATAATACCTTAAATATGTCACCTCAATACCTAAAACCCATTTTTTCTTAAAATCAATTGTTAAAGTGTTTTAAGGTTGGTAACTCCATTTAACTGTTGCAACAACAAAGGTTCCTTCAAAGTGGTTCTCAAAATTCTAATATTTTTGTTATTTAAATGTTTCATTTGTGTTCAGTCAAATGCGGACGAAGCTATACGTCGTAGATTGAGGCATACTCTAATAATTTTATTACAAAAAGGGATAATAAGACAGTGAGACATACTTTATTTTCAAAATTTTGTAGGGTAATTGTAATTTTTGCATTTGACTTTGCATGACACTGTTCATAAGATGTTATTGTTATATCTGTCTGACTTATGTTTATGTCAATTCAAACAGTATTTGCAAATTATTCAAATGTTATTAAGCAGAAATTTTTGATATACCTACACCAAAATTTGTAAAACTCAAAAATTTATTTGTTTGGCAACACTGCTCATAAAATGTTTTTATGTTATATCTGACCGACTTTTATGTTTATGTCAAATGTCAAGTCAATTCCAAACCAGAGTATTTGCAAATTTACACTTTAAGCTGAATACTAGATAAATACAATAATTATTTATCAAAATTTCTGAAATAGTAAAATTTATTGAGAGTTGTAGACGGTATGATTTTTTTAGTTTTTATATTATTGACTGAATTTTAAAGTTTGACTAATTTTTAGGTTAAGTAATGTAACAAATTCATTTAAATCTAATATAAAACTTAACAAAGATGGATATAGATACATTTTTCAGTTGTGAGAAAAGTAGTTTAAAACTATATCATTGCCAACATTGTGATTTCAAAACACACATTGGATTTTTTTTGGGGAATCATTTACAAATATTCCATACAAAAAACAAGAAAAATCCGTTTAGATCTGTTTGTACAGAGTGCTACACATGCGAAAATTGTAATTTTTCAACGTTTTCATTGTTATTTTTATTTAAACATAATTTGACTTGTCAAAAAAATACGAAGAGAGAGAAACCTAGAAAGTTTCATCTGAAAACACAAATTTTTAGAAAGCAAATACGAGAAAATATAAGGAAATATGAATGTAAGAAATGCAACTACAAAACTGTATATAAACGAGATTTCGAAAATCACATTATTTTATATCATACAGCCCCGGAGGATTTACAGTGGTACCACTGTAAACAATGTATCTACAAAACAAAAATAAAAGGATATTTAGGACGCCATATAAAAGCACAACATATGTCAAAAGAAGAAAAGAAGTTATTTTACTGCAATCACTGTGAATACAAATCAAATAAAAAGCATTGTCTTAAAATACATATCTTTGCAAAGCATATAGCACGAGAAAACGTGCCAAAATATGAATGTAACACATGTCACTTTAAAACTATGTATAAAAATAATTTAAAAAAACATATTATTTTACATCACACAGCACCTGAGAAGATAGAGTGGCACCAATGTGAGCACTGTATCTACAAAGGTAAAACAAAAAGTACATTAACAAAACATATTAAACAACAACACATGTTGAATGAAATTAAGTTATTTTACTGCAATTATTGTGAACTTAAATCTAAAAAGAAAATAGATGTCGATAGACATATTCTCGCAAAGCACACACCACGAGAAAATGTACCAAAGTATGAATGCAATGTGTGCACCTACAAAACTATATATAAGGGAGCATTAAAAATACACATTACTCTAAATCATACAGCCCCAGAAGACATACAGTGGCACCAATGTGGGCACTGTACATTCAGAACGAAAAAAAACACAAATTTAACAAATCATATAAAAGTAAAACATATACTTACACGACCGGAGAGTATTGAATGGTACCAATGTGAGCACTGTACTTACAAAAGCAAATTAAAAGTGTATTTAAAAAACCACGTAAAAGCACATCACATGCCAAAAGAATTAAACTGCGATTATTGTGAATACAAATCAAATAGCAAAGCATGTCTTCAACGTCACGTTATTGCAAAGCATACAAAACGAGAAAATTTGCTAGAATATAAATGCCAGACATGTAACTATACGGCTCTACGTAAAGCAGATTTAAAAATGCATAATATTCGAGTTCATGCAGACTCAAAGGAGATACAGTGGTATCAATGCGAACTCTGTATATATAAGGGCAAGTGTAAAGCGTACTTAACACGACACATAAAACAGAAACATGCAACAACAGAACCAAGTTAATATAAAGAGTGTAGGTACAATGGAAAATTCAAGTCATATCTGCTTACTATGATTAAACTAAGCTTTTTTCTTAAAAATGAATTTTAAATAGACAGTTGTGTTTACGAGAAAATCAGTAATAGCCAATGCTGAAACTGAAAACATTTTTCAGACTTGGAGAAAGTGTTATCATATTTTAAAAAATCTCCAAAGTGAGATTGTTTTTTTCTTTCGGTAATATACAGTATAACCAATACTTTGTCGCGAATTGTTAGGCGAGGAAAAGAACTAATGACGCGGTCAAATCAACGTTGTTTTGGTAATGACATCGTCTTACGAAAAAGGAAGGGTCTAATGTGATTTCGAAGAGGAAAGAGTTGTGAATTTATCTGAATTTATAAGGTTTATCGTTTGGAACAGTAATTTATTGGAAATTCAATTTAGGTCAGTTTTGATTCAGTTTTGCTATATTACGTTGTTAACTATGTATAACCAACCAAAATTTTTGATTGTATTTATCTATCTACATTTATTATTTAATCAAAAAATTTGTTTTAAATGATTATAGACAGTTAATATTTGTATTAGCAAAGAACATTTGTAAACTTAAAAACAGTAAATAAATTTTGTCGTTACTCATTAAGGTTTTTGCTGAATTATTTCGTTTTGTTGTTACATTTTTATAACTCAAATATTGTTATTATTCACTTTATTCTTCTATTATTTGTACTGCCAGTTAATTTCTCAAATTTAAGTGTTCTTCTCAATACATCTTTGGAAAAGACTTATTGTAAGACTACAAAAAATTGTAAAGAATTGAAAATTGATATAGGTCTTAACTACACTATTATAAATAAAATGTTAAAATTCCCCCACAATACCACTTCTGCTAAAGAAGTTATTGAAGGTCAAAAATCAAATAAATCGCTTTTTTGCTTTTTTCTCGTAAAAGGTAGTATTATCCTAAAAATATATGAAACACACGTTGCAGATCATGCAATTCTTTACAAAAATTTGTCTTTAGGAAGCACCATTCCTGAGATATCACAATTTTAGTAGTTAGAGAAGTCGTACTTTACATAATATAGGGTTTTAAATTTAGGGTGCCATAATTTATACTACAATTTTTTGAAAAGAAAAAAATAGATAATACATATTCAAAAATAACCACAGTCTATTATCATTTGTAACAGTATTTTACACCTTTACAAGTGAGGCAGGAAGTTTGCGAGACGAGGTCGAAGAGCGAGTCGAATAAATTGGCGTATTGCAATATTGGTGTAAAGCTCAATTTGATCGTTTCTCGTTGTCCCCATCTAGATTTTGAATTTTAATAATAAAAGTGTATAGCAATTCAGAGGATTTTATGTTACTGAGTTCAATAAATTTTTTTTCTCTACAAAAAGTTTTGTGAGCAATAGACAGGTAATAGGTTAAAAAAAAACTGAAATTCTAAACTATCTAAACCAAGCTCTTACAGCAATTTTTGAATAAATGTAGGTATTTCAGTTGTTTTACTCGTCCTTAATATACAGTGCTTAAACAACGAACAAATAAATACATAACACAACGTAGAGTCCAAATAACAAAATTTCTAAACGATCATTCAAAAATCTAATTTTTGAACAGGCCGGCCATAAAAGTGTCACAGTAAAATAGTTTTATTTGTTTGGCAACACTGCTCATAAAATATTTTCATGTTATATCTGACCGACTTTTATGTTTATATCAAATGTCAAGTCAAATCCAAAGCGGAGTATTTACAATTTGCAAATTTACACGTTAAGACGAATACTGGATAAATACAATACTTATTTATCAAAATTTGTGAATTACTAAAATTTATTCAGAGTTGTAGACGGTATGATTTTTTTAGTTTTCATTTTATTGGCTGAATTTTAAAGTTTGACTAATTTTTAGGTTAAGTAATATAACAAATTTCTTTTAAATCTATTATTAGAGAACTTAACAGAGATGGATATAGATACATTTTTCAGTTGTGGGAAAACTAGTTTAAAACTATATCATTGCCAACATTGTGACTTCAAAACACAGAGTGGATTTTTTTTGGGGAATCATTTACAAATATTCCATGCAAAAAACAAGAAAAATCCGTTTAAATCTGTTTGTACAGAGTGCTACACATGCGAACATTGTAATTTTTCAACGTTTTCATTGTTATTTTTATTTAAACATAATTTGACTTGTCAGAAAAATACGAAGAGACAGAAACCTAGAAAGTCTAATCTCAAAATACAAAATTTTAGAAAGCAATCACACGTTAAAAGAAGAAAATATGAGTGTAATAATTGCAACTATAAAACGACAGATAAACGACATTTAAAAACACACATTATTTTATATCATACAGCACCGGATGATTTACAGTGGTACCACTGTAAGCACTGTACCTACAAAGCTAAAATAAAAGAATATATAGGGCGCCATATAAAAGCACAACATGTGCCAAAAGAAGAAAAGAAATTATTTTACTGTAATCACTGTGAATACAAATCAGATAAAAAGTCATATCTCAAAATACATATCTTCGCAAAGCATACAGCAGAAGAAAACGTTCCAAAATATGAATGTAACACATGTAATTTTAAAACTATGTATAAAAAAAATTTAAAAACACATATTATTTTACATCACACAGCGCCTGAGAAGATAGAGTGGCACCAATGTGAGCACTGTACCTACAAAGGTAAAACAAAAAGTATATTAACAAAACATATTAAACAACAACACACATCGAAAGAAATTAAGTTATTACTATGTGGGCACTGTACTTTCAGAACGAAAAGAAAGGAAAATTTAACAAATCATATAAAAGTAAAACATATTCATACACGACCGGAGAATATCGAATGGCACCAATGTGAGCACTGTACTTACAAAAGCAAATTAAAAGCGTATTTAAAAAGCCATGTAAAAGCACAACACATGCCAAAAGAATTTGATTGCGATTACTGTGAATACAAATCAAATAGCAAGTCATGTATTAAATGTCACATTATTGCAAAGCATACAAAACGAGAAAATTTGCTAAAATATAAATGCCAGATATGTGACTATACGACTATACATAAAGGACATTTAAATCTACATAATATTCGAGTTCATACAGACTCAGAGAAGATACAGTGGTATCAATGCGAACTCTGTATGTATAAGGGCAAGTGTAAATCGGACTTGACACGACACATAAAACATCAACATCAAACAACAGTACCAAGTTAATATAAAGAGTGTAGGTACAATGGAAAATTCAAGTCATATCTGCTTACTATGATTAAACTAAGCTTTTTTTCTTAAAAATGAATTTTAAATAGACAGTTCTGTTTACGAGAAAATCAGTAACAACAATGCCGAAAGTGACAACATTTTCCAGACTCGTAGAAAATGTTTCCATATTTTAAAAAATGTCCAAAGTGAGATTGTGTTTTTTTTTTCGGTGATATACAGAATAACCAATACTTTGTTGGAAATTGTTGGGCGGGGAAAAGAACTAATGACGCGGTCTAATCGATATTGTTTTGATAATGACATCGTCTTACGAAAAAAGAAGAGTCTAATGTGATTTCGAAGAGGAAAGAGTTGTGAATTTAGTTATCTCGATTTATAATTTTATCATTTGGAAGAGTAATTTATTGGAAATTCAATTTTGTCAGTTTTGACTCGGTTTTGCTGTATTACGTTTTTAACTATGTATAACCAACCAAAATTTTTGATTGTAATTATCTATCTATATTTTATTATTTAATCAAAAGATTTTTTCTTAATTATTACAGACAGTTAATATTAGCAATGAACATTTGTAAACTTAAAAACAGTAAATAAATTTTGTCGTTACTCATTAAGGTTTTGTTGAATTATTATTTCGTTTTGTTGTTACATTTGTTTAACTCAAATATTATTATTATTCACTTTATTCTTCTATTATTTATGTTTCAAGGGAATTATAAGGATGTTAATTACCAAGGGCAACGACTGTCCAGAGGGCCGTTAGGCTTTTCGCTTTTTTCTTGTAAAAGGTAGTATTATCCTAAGAATATATGAAACAAAAGTTTTAGATCATGCAATTCGCTACAAAAATTGTCTCTAGGAAGCATCATTACTGAGATATCGCAATTTCAGTAGTTGGTGAAGTCATATTTTACATAATATAGGATATTAAATTTAGGGTGCCATTATTTACACTACAATGGTTTTTTGAAAAGAAAAAAAAACATCAGATAATACATATTCGAAAATAACCACAGTCTGTTATCAATATTGTAACAGTATTTTACACCTTTACAGGTGAGTTAAGAAGTTTGTGAGAGGAGGTCGAAGAGCGAGTCGAATAAATAGGCGAAGTTATTACAATAATAGTGTAAAGCTCAATTTGGTCATTTCTCGTTGTCCCCATCTGGATTTTGAATCTCAATAATAAAAGTGTATAGCAATTCAGAGGATTTTATTTTACTGAGTTCAATAGATTTTTTTTCTCTACAAAAAGTTTTGTGAGCAATAAACATACAATAAATTGAAAAAAAATTGAAATAGATATCCGTGGAGGTAAGGAAGTAAGGACAAAAGTATTTCAAACGAAAAACCCCAAATATTGACACAGTCTAGGTAGGTATTTATTAAAATTTTTGAGATTTTTTTTAAATGATATGGTAATTTAGTATGTTAAAACAAAAAATATGACTAAAAGTTTCCGTTTTAACTTTATTCTTTCCACTGATAAATATAATACTGAAGTTGTATCTTCGCTTTAATTCAGTAATCATAGTAACACGACTTCTATTTCTCTACATTTGATGAATGTTGTATTTTTACATGATCAATCAAACTTCTCTTTATTTTAGATTTGTAGCTACAGTGTTCACATTGAAACCATTGTATTTCTTCCTGAGCTGTATGTCGACGAATAACATGTACTTGTAAATTCCCTTTATATAAAGTTTTATAACTGCATGTACTACACTCATATTTTGCGATATTTTCCGGTGCTGTATGCTTTAGCAGAATGTGTCTTTTAACATTCCGCTTTGATTTTGATACAAATTCACAGCGATCACAGTAAAACAACTTCTCTTCATTTGAGAAATGTTGTAATTTCACATGATCACTTAAATCTCTTTTTATTTTGCTTCTGTAAGTACAACACTCACATTGAAACCACTGTACTTCCTTCTGAGCTGTATGACGTCGAATAATGTGGATTTTCAAATGCGATTTATGTATAGTTTTATAGTCGCATGTTTTACACTCATATTTTCGCACATTTTCTTCAGCTGTGTGCCTTGCAAGAATGTGTATTTTAAGATTGGCTGTCTTCTTTGATTTGTATTCACAGTAATCGCAGTAAAAAAATTTCTTTTTCTCTTCTGAGACCATCCAGGTCTGGCTGGCCTTTTAATATATGCAACCAACAATACGGCGACATTATTTTAATGTTTTATTACAGGAAAGGGTTGGTAATAGCACATATAAATGAGATAGGGTTGTGCTACATTTTTTGCACTTTTATTTGGTAATTGTTTTAGTCAAATTTAATGTGTATAACTGCTATTTATTTAGCCTCCAAATTTTTCAGCATTTTAGTGAACAATAACTATACTAATTATCGTTTGAACAGGTGAACAGGGAGTGGACGATGATCAGTATTATTGTCTATTTATTTATAATTGTAAATTGTTTATTTATCTCGGGCCCGAGTATTATAATTTGTTGTTTTCACTTTCACAGCTCCTTTTTCAGCCATTCAACCCCGTAGCGAGTTATCTATCAAGATAAACTTCATGAAAACAGAATAATTAACATTGTTATTCATCCACATATTACAGGAACCAATTAATTGTTTATATTTTAGTTAAATTAAGAATATTGGAGTCGAAAATCGAAGATTTTAGATGGCAGAACGAATTGCGGTTCGACGGAACAAGGGTCATCGGGTCAGCCATTAAAGGGTTAGTTACGCATAGGGGAGATCTCTCGGCACACTCTTTTGGGTCGAAAATCATCAAACTTAGAATTAAAAGAAAGCCATAAGAGCAAACCCTTCTTTGGTTCGAAATCGTTAAAAATTAATTAAAATTCCCAGACGTCGGGAACACACAAGCAACCCCCTGAGAAAAGTCACGTAGCCACCTTCGACGTCACTAAAAATTTGGATATAAAAGGAACCCCCAGAAAAGCTATCGTCAGAGAGTGCTTTGCCATTCTCCAAGCTAGTCGGCTTATTTTTTTGGAAATCGCAGATTCCTAGTCTTCGACGGGTGGATCGCTTTCCAAAAGACTGTCTACTAGCAAAACTTTGAACTCATTACACGAACTTGTTCAGAGAGTGCTTTGCCATTCTCCAAGCTAGTCGGCTTATTTTTTTGGAAATCGCAGATTCCTAGTCTTCGACGGGTGGATCGCTTTCCAAAAGACTGTCTACTAGCAAAACTTTGAACTCATTACACGAACTTGTTCAGAGAGTGCTTTGCCATTCTCCAAGCTAGTCGGCTTATTTTTTTGGAAATCGCAGATTCCTAGTCTTCGACGGGTGGATCGCTTTCCAAAAGACTGTCTACTAGCAAAACTTTGAACTCATTACACGAACTTGTTCAGAGAGTGCTTTGCCATTCTCCATGTTGATGAGAGCTTCTCTGTCTGTGACGAGTTTTGAGCCTCATTAACAATTTTTAAATAAACTTATTTTTTTCCTTTATTGGAAAAGATTGTTTATTTTTACCGATTATTTTCGTTAATTTCAACGAGAAATTGGTCAGCAGTTGTTCAAAGTGGAGCTTCTCTGTCTGTGACGAGTTTGAGCCCGCCGCGAGCTTCTTTGATCAATTATTTTCGTTGTTTCCGACGAGAAATTGGTAACCGGTTATCCAGAGTGGAGCTTCTCTGTCTGTGACGAGTTTGAGCCCGCCGCGGATAACCCTTTGAACTCTCATACCCGATTATTTTCGTTATTTTGACGAGAAATTGGTCACTAGGTGCCCAAAGTGGAGCTTCTCTGTCTGTGACGAGTTGAGCCCGCGGCGGATAATCTCTTGACCAATTATTTTCGTTATTTTCGACGAGAAATCGGTGCAAACGAGTTAAACCTTTCCCAGGTTATAAACTCGTATACTAATAACTTCTTTTTTATTAGCTGTCCACGATGTCAGGGGAGCCAGAAGACCACCTTTTCGCCGTCCACGAGCAGTTATCATCTCCTGAAGGTGACCAGATACTCCAAAAGGGTAAAAACTAATTTAATCACTTTATATGTGTATTCAACCACTTATAATCACAGGGGAGTCCCTGTTGGTTATGATCAAATCATTTAATTGTTATTTTGTTAACTCTTTCATTTACTTATTATTTTTATTATTTACCGATTAAGTTAGCTCCGCGTATGACTTGTACGTGTCTAACTACTAACGGCCTTTTGCTGTAATTAACTAATAGTTGATTACACTCATCTGACTCATTACTTGCACTTTAATTGCAAACTCTTTACTATTCTCCTGGCCAAGCCAGGGACCACTACCACACCACGGGAAAAGACTAAGCCAGCCCGGGTGTAGTACTATGGCACACTTAAAACCTGGCAATAAAAAGACTGCCTAGCTAATTATTAACAAACAAAAGACTCCCGAAAATGGGACATATTAGGGAAAGAGAGTACGCGGTAGTTGGTTCTTTGGGGAGGCTTCTACGCACTCTTATCTATTAATTTTCTGAGTCGGAGGTGTTTAATCAGCTCTGCAATTAACTCAGGGTTTAACCCTTTTCTGGCCTGCAGTGGTTTTGACACCGGAATAGGTGTTGTAACCCTTCAAGGGATGCAACGTATTCTGGGTTGTATAACTACGAATAAGGTTTGAATTGTATAACTGGTTGCCTAATCTTAGGCAAACAATAAACACTTGTAATAATTTTGAATAAATGTCTTTATTCAATTTCAGCTGTTTTACTCTTCCTTGATACACAGTGCTTAAACAACGAACAAATAAATACAAAACACAACGTAGAGTCCAAATAACAAAAATCCTAGACGATCATTCAAAAATCTAATTTTTGAACAGGCCAGGCCTTAGAAGTGTCACACTTCTTTTATGTGTTGTACTTTTACATGACGTTTTAATTCAGTTTTTGTTTTACTTCTGTGAGTACAGAATTCACATTGATGCCACTGTATCTCTTCAGGGGCTGTATGTTGCCGAAGAATATGTGTTTTTAAATATGTTTTATATATAGTTTTAAACTCGCATTTATCACAATAATATAATTCAATTTCGCTTTTTGATTTATGTCGAACGTATAAATGTTGTATTAAATCAGTTTTAAGTTTTCCTTTGTAGTCGCAATGATAACATTTATACCATTTAATGTTTTCTGGTGCTGTATGTTTCCTTGTTATATGATTTTTGAGTGCTTTATTTTTAGTAGACAATAAGGACACTGATGATATTTAGCAATAGAATATTTCTTACGACAAGTTAAATTATGTTTAAACAAATGTAATAATGAAAATGTTGAAAAACTGCATCTTTTGCATGAGTGACAACATTTTGTAAAAACAGATATAAGTAGATTTGTCTTGTTTTTTGAGTGGAATTTTTGAAAATGATAACAAAAGAAAATTGCAATATTTGTTTTGAATTCGCAATATTTGCAATCATATATCTCTAAATCAGTATTCTCACAATTAAACAGTAGATCTTTATCCATTTTAGATTAGTTTTACATAACTTAACCTAAAACTTGTTAAAATTAAGCTAAAGAAAATCGAAATTAACCTTTGTACTTTAGATTTAAAAAACAACTTAGTTTAACATTTATCCTTTAAAATGTGGTCCAGAAAATACGTTAAATATTTGAAAATGCCGTCTGGACTCTACATTAATTACTAATATAAATAACAAAAGTTGGTCAGATGTAACATGTGAGTATCTCAAGATCGAATGTACACAATATAAAATTTTATTAAAAAAAAAAGTCATAAAAGTTGTAAGTTGAGAACGGAAACACAGCACTGCCTTCATTGCATATAAAAAAGCTACACAATATTTAAAATAATAATATAAAAACGAGTATATAAATAGGTAAATATTTTGAGGTTGGCAATGACGGCCATTTACAGGAAAAACTTAATAAAATTATGAGAGATTTATAAAAATAGAAATTTTGGGAATATTCATTAGACTCCGTAAATCTCAATTTTACTCATAATCAAATGTTACGTAAAAATTTTATCTGATAATAGTTCTCGTTGATAAAATTCTTAAAATCTAAACATGCCTTAAATAAATGTTTTTTATAGTTTCTGAGATGTACCTTCCAAACTCAGACTGACGCTATTTGCCACATTTTTGTTCACTAAATAAGCGGATTACGATAGGGCAAAAGCGGTTAATAAAGTTAGCCAGAGTTTCGTCTCAAAGTAAAGTATGTTGTTTTAAAGGTGCGTTCTTATATTATAGTCAAGTTAATGAACCATTTTCATTATTAATCCTCAGAAACAACAACGATTTTCATCTTTTTTAAATAAATTTGTTTTTATATATTATTTAAAATCAGAAACATTTTCGTAGCCGTATTTAAATATTTATACAGTGAGTCTTGAAACTATAAAAAAAGATAATAAACTAAAATTTTGCATTTTAAAATGGAGACACTTCTGCTTATACCGAAAGTTATTAGTAACATTAATATTTTAGTAGAAAAAAAAGCAAAGAAAAAACTATTTTTTGAGGTTTAATCTGTTCGATTCTCACAGAAGACAGTATTCATAACAAAAAACACAAAATATTTATTTAAATTTACATGTGTAACACTTTTATTTAAGCACATTTCTTCCTGGCGTGTCTTTAAACAATGTCATCTTCTTAATTTTAATACCTAACAATCGTAGTAATATAATTTCAATTTTTTGCATTTACCTGATTAATTAAACTTGTCTTTATGTTACTTTTGTAGGTAGTGCTGACACCCTTTTATCCTCCTGGATTGAATGACGATTAATATGAGCCTTTAAATATGATTTATATAAAGTTTTAAAGCTGCATGTGTTACATTCATATTTTGAGACATTTTCAGGTGCTGTATGCTTGACAAGAATGTGTCTTTTGACATTCCGATTTGATTTTGATGTGAATTCACAGTGATCGCAACAAAACAACTTCATTTTCCCTTCATTAGACAGACACGGATGTTGTCCTTTCACATGATTAACTAGATCAGTATTTATTTTACTTTTATAGGTACAGTGCTCACATTGGTACCAGTGCAATTCTTCTAGAGGTGTATGACGTCGAATAATATGCTTTTTTAAATGTGCTTTATATACAGTTTTGTAGTTGCAAATGTTACATTCATATTTTCGCACATTTTCTTGTGTTGTATGCTTTGTATGAATATGTAATTTAACATTAACACTGTTCAGTGATTTGTATTCACAGTAATCGCAATAAAATAATTCCTTATTTGCTTTTGACATGTGTTCTACTTTTATATGGCGAGTTAATTGATATTTTGTTTTGCTTTTATGATTACAGTGTTCACAATGATGCCACTTTATCGCTTCTGGTTCTATATGACGTCGAATAATATGTTGTTTTAAATATCTTTTATATATAGTGTTGAAGTCGCATTTATCACAATAATATAACCCAACTTCTTGTTTTGATTTATGTCGAACTTTTATATGTCGAAATAAATAACTTTTTTCTTTTCCTTTGTAGTCACATTTATCACATTTGTACCATTTGATTTTTTCTAGTGCTGTGTGTTTTACTGTTATATGGATTTTTAAACGATATGGTTGGTTTGGTTTATATGGACAATGGGGGCACTGATATTTAACTATGGCTTCTTCCTTTCTTTTTGTTTTTGCTTGACAAATCAGAAAATGTTTGAACAAAAGTAATAGTGAAGATGTTGAAAAATTACAATTTTCGCATGTACGATTCGCATGAAAATATGTAAATAGAGCTTTCTTGTTTTTTGAGTGGAATTTATAAAAATGATCACGAAAAGAACTTCCAATATTTGTTTTAAATTCGCAGTGTTTGCAATAATATATCTCTAAATTATTTTTTTCACAATTGAAAAGATTATCATTATCCATTTTGTTATTATAATACAACATAACCTAAAAATTACATTAAAATAAATTAATCGATAAACAAATACTTTCTTACCTTCCAAAATAAATTTTAATATTTTATAGGATTTGAGAAACAACTTTGTTATCAATTTATTCTCCAAATGCCCTTTCTAAAGACAAAACTTGATTTGCAAATGGTGGATAAATAATAAAGAAAAAATCGGTCATATAAAACCTGTCTTAATACTGATATGTCGTATTTGAACTACTTCCTACGCCATTTTGTAGTTCTACCAACATTAATTATATAACTAAATTTCAAGCCGGGCGTAAAATATGAATCAAAAAATACAAATACGAGTAACATCTTTAAAAATAAATTATAAGCCGCATCATTTTTAATTTTTAAAAAACTCAGTAAAAAAAAGTAGGTACTACTTTAGATAACTTTCCCTTTTTATTATTCAATCCAACCAATTTTCCAAATTTTATTGTAAAGTCTGTATTACAATTTTATCCTTTTTTGTAATAAAACCTAATGTTTCCTTCCTTTGTGTTCTGTCAAATATCAAATTCACACAAAGCTATACGTCGTAGATTGAGGCATACTCTAATAATTTTATCACAATAACGGATAAGACCGTGAGACAGACTATAGCCTATTTTCTATTCAATATAAATGTATTCTTAGTGATAGAAAAACCGCACAAAAAACTTTGAAAAATATTTAATTATTTTACTTATATAACCAGAATTATTGTTTCAACAGAGTCACAATAAAAGGTAATAAAATATGTATTTTTTTAATAAACAAGCATGATAATGAGAGCGACTGTTTAAAGAAAGAACGAGCGTTAGCAAGTGAGTGTCTTTAAATGTCTAGATTATTAATCTCCTATTAATATACTACGTAGTTAATTATATACAATGTTTTTTTGTTGACCGTAAAAACCGTTGTTGCGATAAAAACTAGAATTTTAAATGTCAAATGTTTAATATTTCATAAACGTAAATTTGTATTTCGTTTAATAAATTGCAGTTTTTGACGCTTCTCTATTGTTCTTCGCTAAGAATAATACTACAAGTGCCTAAAAATGACTGTAATTTTTATTTTTAAGTTGACAACACTTTTCCTTTATTTCCTATGAAACCCAGAAAAAGAATTTTAGAAAAAATTTACAAATATAGTCCTGCAAATATTCAGTGGTGCAACAGCTACACCTACCTACTTGAGGTTCATCAAAGAATTCAGCGTTTTTAATTGATACAATAACAATTTGCTTAATGACATTGTTAATATATTATTTTGTTAATTAAATGTCATAACCATTCACAATAAATAAAGAAAGTGTTTTTTATTGTAAGGCGGCACGCCGGCACATAACTTGCTTTTTTTATATATTACTTACAAAATAGGTGCAAAAAATCAGACTTTGCATTGTTATATAATAAAAATGACAAATCTATTGAAGTAATAGCAACTTAATCAAATTATTTGATTTTCTTTTTCAGGAGAAATAGAAATGACAAATTGTAAAAATCTAACAAAGACATCCAACTTGAGGTGTTAACATTATTATTTTTAGAATTTGACATCTCTAATATTAAACAAGTACGGTAAAACCGAAAACAAACATTTGCTATCTTGAAAAATACATTTGAAAATTTTATTTTAAAAAAACACTTAAGTATTTTACTTTTAGAGTTGCTTAATTTGTTTCCGATTTTAGTAATACAAGTAATAATGCAAATAGCTCAAGTAGGAGTTCTTTGTTGGTAAGATTTACAATATAAGTCATTATTTTTACCTCTCTTGGAATAAAAATTTATTCAAAAAATAATACAGAAGAGTATATTTGACAACCAATAAAGAACTAAAAATACAATTTATTGTAGAATTTATTTAAAACTTGAAAAGAAAAATTAGTTTAACCATTTTTGTGATGCAATTTATTATGTCGATGCAAATATGTCTTTAATTTTCCTTTGTAACTACATTTATTACAATAAAACCATATTGTTGTATGTTTTCTTTTCATGTGTTTGGTCAAGTCAGGCTTGCATTTGCTCTTATAAACACAATGCTCGCACTGATACCATTCTATCTTCTCTGCGGTTGTATGTTTTCGAATAATGTGTGTTTTTAAACACTCTTTATGTAGAGTTATGAACTTACATGAATCACATTGATATCTGGTCATATTTTTTGAGATTGATTTGGATACATTATTGTGTCGTTTTAGATGATATAATAAGTTTGATTTTGTTTTGAATTTTTTATTACAGTGTTCACACTGGTACCATTCTATCTTATCTAGGGCTGTATGTTGATGTATAATGTGTTGTTTTAAATGTTCTTTTCGTTTAGATCTGTATTTACATGTGTTACATTTATATTTTTGCACATTTTCTCGTCGTGTGTGCTTTGCAAGAATGTGTCTCTCGACGTTTCTTCTTGAACTTGATTTGTATTCACAGTGATCGCAATTGAATAACAAAACTTTATTATCTGATTTATGAATTTCTATATCTTCTATTAAATTTCTTTTTACTTTTGAAGGACACTTATGATGTTTAGTAACATATTGTTTCTGTTTTTTGGTATTCTCTTGACAATTCAAAATATGTTTAAATAAAATTAATAATGAAAACGTTGAAAAATTGCAGTATTCACATAAATAACATGCTGCACAATCATTTGTGGAAAAATATGTCCTGTTTTTTGTGTGAAATATTTGAAAATGATTCCAAAAGAAAATTTTAATACTTGTTTTAAATTCGCAGTATTTGCAATCATATGTCTCTAAACTGCTTTTCTCGCACCGGAAAAGTGTTTTTTTATTCATTTTAGTCAACAGAATTAAATTTTAAAAAAATATTAGATTTCTTAACCTAAAAACTTGAATTTTAAAATCTATAATCAAATAAAAAAATAATACCTACGTTCTGCAATTTTTTAAATTAATTTTGTTATTACAAATAACCTGATAAACAACGGAACTATTTAATTATGTCAGAACAGGTGCTTTGCAACAAAAAAATAGAAAAAAAACACACAAAAATCGGGCATATGCTACTGCAGAAGTCGGTCATATGTAAGCTATGAGTAAAACTAAAAAATATGTAGAAACTAGAGTACACAGAATTTAAAGAGTTAAATTTTTAAACAAACGTGTTATCAAAAACACACTTCTATCGTCTTGAATAATCACCAAAATTTACTTGTGGCAATCGTCGGCTCTCACTAAGCCAAGATTTACAATAATAAAAAACCTGTTGTTCCTGTTGGAGTTTTGAAAAAACGATTTTGACCTATAATTTTTTTTTAGAGTTTTCTTTTAGATCTTCACAAAATTCATTCTATTCGGTCTTTCAAGAGATAAATAAATAATAAAAGTGTTATAGTTAGACAGTCTTGATACGCTTTAGTTTTTTTATTTTTTCGTTTGTGGCTTTAATTTAAATTTAGTCACTATATATCAACAGAAGTTAATTTTAAGACGCCGAATTATGTGAATCTTTCAGGAAATATTTGATTTGTTAAACATATTTTTTAAATAAAAAATACAAAAGTGAATAAATGTGAGTAAACTGTATTAACAAAAAAAATATATTAATGACATTAAAACTGAAATAAATTAAGCTTTTCAAAAATGTAGAATAAATGCCGATTTCAAGGTAAAACTGCTTCAATCTATCTACGGACCCATCGTTTTGACCCCAAAAGGTGTTTTAATCGAACCTTTTTTTGCAAGAAATTATCCTGAAACTTAAAAACGTAAGCAAATGCTGTAACGAGGATTCTAACTGCAAGAAAATACTAACTAAATCATAAATTGGGGTGGAGCACTGCAGAAAATAAAGTCGTTTTCTTTTCAGACTCAAATGTGAATAATAATTTGAATAAAACTTTAATAATAATACTAAATCACTAATATTTGATTAAAAAGTGTTTTTTAACGTTTATTTCAGTCGATTTCAATAAGTTTCAGAGATACGAAACGCCGAAAAAAGTTATAACAATTAAATGCATTTCACGCCAGAAGATTTATCAAATAGACGCACTAACCTTTTTCCCTGCTAAACCGCCAATCAAACAGAAATTTCTAGACTCACTGAAACAAGCAGAAAAAATCTAATTAATACCTAGTTTGATTCAAGTTTGCAAAATTTTTTTACCGTTTCGTCCCTCATCCTTCACCTGGAACCTCCTGCAATAAATCCAGAGCACTCACAGGATCACTACACACACTAAAAGTTTCAAAAATTTGTTAAAAAGTCACTCCCGTTTCCGACAAAATCAAAACTCGACTGAACTGAAAGAATGCGATGACTAATTGCACAATGAGAAAAAAATCGGCAAAAAAAGAGACCTTGATAAAGGGTTTCTTTCATTTGCGCTGTTTTAGCAGATTTAAACAGTCAGACTAAAATTTTTTATTTAGGATAAAATATAACAAACAATTAGAACGTAATTAATTTTTAAATAGCACAGGGCCGGATTGTTTCCAATTATGTCAAAAACAAAATTTTATTTATCTAAATCACGCAAAGCAGAGTTTCACAATTAATTTAAAATCACTTGAACTCACAAAATGATTAACACAGGGCTGGATTTAAAATGTTTCATTTCACGCTTAAGTTTAAATAGTACAGAGCCGGATTAAATATTAATAAATAATTAATCTCTTAAACTCACAAAAAAATTCGCACAATGTTGTATTTAAAATAATTCTATTTTACACTTAAGTTTGAATAGTACAGAGCCGGATTACATACTATTATGTAAAAATAAGTATCTAAAAAAAGCATCTTTTTTCACAACAACTAATAAACCTAGCTTTTCTTATTAGCGACATTTAGGTCATAGCTAAAGGCGTCAAATTTAAAAATATAAGCAGCAGTTCTTAAAGAAAACGACAACAAGGATTATAATCAACTAAAATTTCTTAAAAAATAAAAACCAACGTTTTACATAAAAAAAACATGTAGTTGTCTTTACGAGTCTATTGTTGCGCACCCCATAATGATTTATTGTTAACATCAACCGAAAACAGTTCAAGTAAACAAACAAAAACAAAAAGCCGAAAATATTTATTTAACTTTATTCTGACAATCATTACAAAAAAAATATATTAATTTCCGCGGCGTAGTTTAGGATGTCGAAGCGAATATGACTTTGTAACTACATTAATTACACCAGGGTGTTTTCTAACCATGTGCAAGGATATCCAATTTTTACGCAAGGTCTTGTGTTTACAATATTTACATTGGTGCCACTGTAATTCCTCCGGAGGGGTATGATTTCGAATAAGGTGTGTTTTTAAAATTGCTTCACGTTTAGACTTAAAGTCACATGTGTTACATTCAAATTTTTTCACATTTTTTCGCCGCGGGTGCTTTATCTCTTCGATGTGTCGTAAATTTACATGGCGAGTTAATGCTGATTTTGAATTGCTTCTGAAGGTACAGTGTTCACATTGATGCCACTGTATATCCTCAGGAGCTGTATGTTTTTGAATAATATGCCTTACTAAAGACTTTTTATAAAAAGTTTCAAAATCGCACTTATCACAATGATTTAACGACAATTTTTCTACTGATTGACGAATATGTTGTAACATTATATGTTTTACTAAAGAAATTTGATTTTTTCCTTTGTAGTCACAGAGATTACAATCTTGCGGATTGGTTTCTTCTGGTAATGTATGTTTTTTTATAATATGTTGTTCCATAAATTGAATACTTCTTACTTTATATTGACAAAAAGGGCACTCATATTTAATAACGATTTGTTCTTTAACATTTTTGTGACAAACCAAATAATGTTTGAACAAAAGTAGAAATGAAAACGTTGAAAAATTGCAGTTTTTGCATAGGTTTGCTAGACAACGATCTTTAAATGGAGTTTCAGTATTTTTTGCGTGAAATAATTGAAAATGTTCCCAAAAAAAAACTCGAGTATTTGTTTTAAAAACGCAGTATTTGCAATGATATGTCTCTGAAGTACTTCTCGCACAAAGAAAAAGTGCATTTTTGTCCATTTTTAGTTAAAAATTGTAGAGATTTAAGGATGTTTTTGGATAACTTAACCTAAAAATTGATCAAAATTTTAAAATAGATCTAATCGATAATCGAATTCATTCTTACCTTCCGCAATTTTAAATAAACTGTATAAGTTGATAAACAACTTAGGTTTCCACTTATTTTTTTAAATATGATACAGAAAAGACATTATTTAAACATTTCAATAACGGATACAGGCAAGAACTGTTTATGTTTATTGTTTATAGAAAATTATGGAATCTAGAAGTCGGTCAGATGTAACATATGACGCCATGCGCAGATTACCAAAACCATATCCAAAAATAAAATATCAAAAATTTACGTACGAAGTTAATTACATTAATCATATCAGAAATTTTTATTTGTTTCACTGTTTAAATACTCAACTATTTAAGTATATCGAAAATTGTCATGTTGCCATTTTCCGAGCATGGATATCAGTTACACCGACCGACTTTTATGTTTTCATAGATGGTTTTCTGTGAACCATTTTTGTCGAACAAAGACAAGCAACTTGAGCTTTTAACATTATTATTACAATTTATGGCATCTCTAATATTATATTTGTACGGTAAAACTGAAAACAAACATCTGGCAACAGCCTCTTTTGAAAAATACATTACAAAACTTTATTTTAAAAGAATATTTTAAGTGTTTTACATTTTAAGTTGCTTAATTTGTTTTCGGTTTTACCAATACAAGATTAAAATGTCATAAATGTAATAATGCAAATAGATCAAGTAGGAGATCTTTGTTGGTAAGATTTACAATTTAAATCACTATTTTTAGCTCTCTTGGAGTAAGAATAAAAATTTATTCAGAAAATAACAGAGAAAAGTATCTTTTCTGCGGTGGTATGTTTTCGAATAATAAGTATTTTTTTAAACAGCCTTCTACGATCTTGAATAATTGCTAGAGATTCACTTGTCACAATCGCGAACTTTCACTAAGCCGAACTTAATTTAATTTTATGATCAAAAACCTGACTACTTTACTTTAAAAAATCCTTTAAAAAATACGGTTATTTAGTAACGCACCAGAAAATGGAAGGAACGGATGTCATCAAAATTAATGGCCTCCTAGATTAAAATTATAAAACAGTGCTTTACAATAATTATAAAAATCTGTTGTTACTGTTGCAGCGTTTTATAAAGACAATTTTGATCCCCAAATTTTTTTTAGATCTTCACAAGATGGATTCTATTCGGTCTTTCCATAGATAATATTCCATACAATAAATAATAAAAGTCTTATGGTTGGAGACTCTTGATAAGCTTTAGATTTTTTGTTTGTGGCTTTAATTTGGAGAGTGAATTTTCAGACGTCGAATTATGTAAATATTTCAGAAAATGTTTGATTTGTTGAACATTTTTTTTAAACGAAGAATACACAAATGAGAGAACTGTTTTAACATAAAAAAAATAATGACATTGAAATTGAGATAAATTCATAACTCTAAGCTCTTTAAAAAAGTAGAATAAGTGTCGATTTCAAGGTAAAAACTGCTTCAATCTATCTACGATCCATCGTTTTGGCCCCCAAAGGTGTTTTAATCGAACGTTATATTTTTTCCGCAAGAAAATCATTAAAATTATCGTGAAGGTTAATAACGTATGCTAATTCTATGACGAGGATTCTAACTGCAAGAGAATACTGATTGTGAGTAATAAATTGGGGTGGACCACTGCAGAAAAAAAAGTCGTTTTCTTTACGGACTCAAATGTAAATAACAATTTCAATAAAACTTTAATAATAATAAAACACTAATATATGCTTTTAAAAAGTGTTTTTAACGCTTATTTCAGTCGATTTTAATAAGTTTCAGAGATACAAAATGCCGAAAAAAGTTATAACATTTAAATGCATTTCACGCTAGAAAATTTATTAAATAGACGCACTAACCTTTTCCCCTGCTAAACCACCAATCAAACAAATTTTTGACTCACTGAAACAAGCAGAAAAAAAATTAATATCTAATCTGATTCAAGTCTTCAAAAATTTGTTACCGTTTCGTGCCTCATCCTTCACCTGGAACCTCCAGGAAAAGATCAAGAACACTAACACAATCACTACAGGCACTAAAAGTTTGAAAAATTTGTCAAAAAGTCACTCCCGTGTCCAACGAAATCAAAACTCGACTGAACTGAAATGCGATGACTAATTGCAGCATGATAAAAATCGGCAAAAAAAGAGACTGATAAGGAATTTCTTCCACTTGCGCTTTTCTAACAGGTTTAATCAGGGTCTGACTAAAAACTTTTTGTCATTTATTATAAAATATAACAAACAATTAGAACGTAATTAATTTTTAAATAACACAGGATTGTTTCCAATTATGACCAAAACAAAATTTTATTTACCTAAATCACGCAGAGTTTCACAATTAATTTAAAATCACTTAAACTCACAAAATGATTAACACAGGGTCGGATTTAAAATATTTCATTTACACACTCAGTTTAAATAGTACAGAGCCTGATTAAATGCTAATGGATAATATTTAATCGCTTAAACTCATAAAAAAAATTAGCACAGTGTCGGATTTAAAATGATTCAGTTTCACACTTAAGGTTGAATTGTACAGAGCCGGATTGTATACTTATACATAAAAATAAATAACTAAAAAAGAGGTCTTTTTCCATAACAACCAATAAACTTAGTCTATCTAATTAGCAATATTACTAAAATTTACTAAAATTTGTTCAGTCAAATATTACATTTAATCCGAATTAACTACATAATTATCTGTCTTTTTTGTCACTTTTACAGTGCATATCCTGTACAGCGTTGTTTTGTTAGTAGTCCATAGTGATCAAGTTAAACACTTATTCGAAGTTTTCTAAAATCTAAGATTCAATTTAAAACATGAAATAAGTTTGAAAGAAATACAAAAATGCAAATTTTAAAAGTGGTGCGAAATTTTTAAGACTTCTTTCCTTTTTTTGTTGTACCGAATTATTCTGAGACATGACAATGTTCAAAAATAAACCTGCTTTCAATTTTGAAGAGAGAGAAACGGTATATATTTTTTTCTTTATCTAAGTTCATTGGTTGTCATGGCTAAAGGCGTCAAATTCAAAAATATACCAGCGCTTTTCAAACAAAACGTCTATTTTGTGTATATATTTAACATAACTTCAACTATAATTATTACTAAATAAAAATAAAAAACACCCTATTTTACATAACAAATCAAAAAAAATATGTAATTATCTTCACAAGTATTGCGATATTGCGCACCTCGCAATAATTCATTAGAAAACAGTGCAGGTAAACAAACAAGAACAAAAAACAGAAAACAGTGACGTAACAAGTATTTATTTAAAACTTTATTCTGAAAAATAATACAAAAAAAAAAATTAATTTCCCCGACGTAGTCTAGGATGTCGAAGCGAATATGACTTTGTAACTACATTAATTACACCAGGGTGTTTTCTAACCTTATGCAAGGTTAAACAATTTTTATACAAGGTCTCGTATTCACAATACTCACATTGGTGCCACCGTAATTCCTCCGGAGAAGTATGATGTCGAATAATGTGTGTTTTTAAAACTGTTTCACGTTTCGACTTGAAGTCGCATGTATTACATTCAAATTTTTTCACATTTTTTCGCCGCGGCTGCTTTTTTTCATCGTTTAAGATGTGTCGTAAATTTACATGGCGAGTTAATGCTGATTTTGATTTGCTTCTGAAGGTACAGTGTTCACATTGATGCCATTGTATATCCTCAGGAGCTGTATGTTTTTGAATAATATGGTTTTCTAACGACTTTTTATGCACAGATTTAAAGTCGCATTTATCACAATAATTTAACAACAATTTTTCTTCTGATTGACGTATATGATGTAACATTATATGTTTTACTAAAGAAATTTGATTTTTTCCTTTGAAGTCACAGAGATTACAATCGTGCCAATTGCTTTCTTCTGGTAATGTATGTTTTTTTATAGTATGTTGTTCCATATAATAAATACTTCTTCCTTTATATGGACAAAAGGAGCACTCATATTTTATAATAGCTTGTTCTTTAACATTTTTTCGACAAACCAAATAATGTTTCAACAAGAGTAGTAATGAAAATGATGAAAAATTGCAGTATTTGCATAAGTTTGCTCGACAACAATTTTTAAATGGAGTTTTCATATTTTTTGCGTGAAATAATTGAAAATGTTCCCAAAAGAAAACTCGAGTATTTGTTTTGAAGACGCAGTATTTGCAATGATATATCTCTGAAGTACTCCTCGCACAAAGAAAAAGTGCATCTTTGTCCATTTTTACTTAAAAATTGTAGAGATTTAAGGATGTTTTTGGATAACTTAACCTAAAAATTGATCAAGATTTTAAAAATAGATCTAATCGATAATTGATTTCATTCCTACCTTCCGCAATTCTAAATAAACTGTATAATTTGTTAAACAACTTAGGTGTGTAGTTATCTTCTTAAATATAACACAGAAAAGACGTTATTTATTAATCATTTTAGTAACGAATAAACAAAAACTATTTATAGAAAATTATGGAACATAGAAGTCGGTCAGATGTAACATATAACGCATGCGCAGATTACAAAACCATATCCAAAAATAAAACATCAAAAATTTATTTTCCAAGTTAATTACATTAATTATATTAGAAATTTTTATTTGTTTCACTATTTAAATATTCAATTATTTAAGTACATCGGAAATTGTTATGTTGCCTTTTTCCGAGCATGAATATCGATTACACCTGACCGACTTTTATGGTTCCATAGATGGTTTTCTGTGAAACATTTTTGTCTGACAAAGACAACCAACAACCGAAAACAAACATCTGGCATCAGCCCCTTTTGAAAAAATACATTAGAAAATTTTATTTTAAAAATATATTTTAAGTATTTTACTTTTTAAGTTGCTGAACTTGTTTTCGGTTTTACCAATACAAGATTAATGTAATAATGCAAATTGCTCAAGTATGAAGAGATCTTTGTTGGTAAGATTTACAATTTAAATCACTATTTTTAGCTCTCTTGGAGTAAGAATAAAAATTTATTCAGAAAATAACAGAGAAAAGTATCTTTTCTGCGGTGGTATGTTTTCGAATAATAAGTATTTTTTTAAACAGCCTTCTACGATCTTGAATAATTGCTAGAGATTCACTTGTCACAATCGCGAACTTTCACTAAGCCGAACTTAATTTAATTTTATGATCAAAAACCTGACTACTTTACTTTAAAAAATCCTTAAAAAAATTGTTATTTAGTAATGCGTCAGAAAATGGAAGGAACGGATATCATCAAAATTAATAGCTTTCTAGATTAAAATTATAAAACAGTGCTTACAATAATTATAAAAATCTGTTGTTACTGTTGCAGCGTTTTATACCGACAATTTTGATCTACAAAATTTTTTTTTAGATCTGCACAAGATGGATTCTATTCCATCTTTCGACAGATAATATTTGATACAATAAATAATAAAAGTCTTATAGATAGAGACTCTTGATAAGCTTTAGATTTTTTTGTTTGTGGTTTTAATTTAATTTGGAGAGTGAATTTTCAAACGTCGAATTATGTAAATCTTTCAGAAAATGTTTGATTTGTTGAACATTTTTTTTAAACGAAGAATACACAAATGAGAGAACTGTTTTAACATGAAAAAAATAATGACATTGAAATTGAGATAAATTCAAAACTCTAAGCTCTTTAAAAAAGTAGAATAAATGCCGATTTCAAGGTAAAACTGCTTCAATCTATCTACGGACCCATCGTTTTGACCCCAAAAGATGTTTTAATCGAACCTTTTTTTTGCAAGAAATTATCCCCAAAACTTAAAAACGTAAGCAAATGCTATAACGAGAATTCTAACTGCAAGAGAATACTAACTAAATCATAAATAGGGGTGGAGCACTGCAGAAAATAAAGTCGTTTACTTTTCAGACTCAAATGTGAATAATAATTTGAATAAAACTTTAATAATAATACTAAATCACTAATATTTGATTAAAAAGTGTTTTTTAACGTTTATTTCAGTCGATTTCAATAAGTTTCAGAGATACGAAACGTCGAAAAAAGTTATAACAATTAAATGCATTTCACACCAGAAAATTTATTAAATAGACGTACTAACCTTTTTCCTTACTAAACCGCCAATCAAACAGAAATTTCTAGACTCACTGAAACAAGCAGAAAAAATCGAATTAATACCTAATCCGATTCAAGTCTGCAAAAATTTGTTACCGTTTCGTGCCTCATCCTTCACCTGGAACCTCCAGGAATAAATCCAAAGCACTCACAGGATCACTACACGCACTAAAAGTATCAAAAATTTGTCAAAAAGTCACTCCCGAATTCTCACTCCCGTTTCCGACAAAATCAAAACCCGACTGAACTGAAAGAACGCGATGACTAATTGCACAATGAGAAAAAAATCGACAAAAAAAGAGACCTTGATAAGGGGTTTCTTCCACTTGCGCTGTTTTACTAGATTTAAACAGAGTCAGAATAAAAACTTTTTGTCATTTGTTATAAAATATAACAAACAATTAGAACGTAAAACGTAATTAATTTTTAAATAGCACAGGACCGGATTGTTTCCAATTATCTTAACTGTTAACAGCAAAGCGGTTGCGTAAATGGTCTAAGCCAATTATAACCAAAACAAAATTTTTATTTACCTAAATCACGCAAAGCAGAGTTTCATAATTAATTTAAAATCACTTGAACTCACAAAATGATTAACACAGGGCCGGATTTTAAATATTTCATTTTTTGGCTCAAGTTTAAATAGTACAGAGTTGGATTAAATACTAATAGATAATTAATCTATTAAGCTCAAAAAAAATTAGCAAAATATTCTATTTAAAATAATTCAATTTTACACTTTAGTTTGAATAGTACAGAGTCGGATTACATACTAATAGGTAAAAATAAGTATCTAAAAAAGGTGTCTTTTTTCATAATAACCAATAAACCTAGCTTTTCTTATTAGCAACATTTAGGTATAAGACACTCGACATTTATTCAATATTATTTAACCATTAAAAACTGGTAAAAATAAATAGTTCTATTTTCGTGTATTTATGCATTACAAAATGTGATTTAAATATTTATAAATTTCAACTGTCATTTGTCCAGTCAAAATTTACATTTAATCCGAATTAACTAGTTATCTGTTTTTTTTTTTTTAACAATGTGGTGCGTATAAATGTCACCCTGTTTATCCTTTTATAACAATAGCAATACTAGTCTTGTTTTGATCTTAACAAATTCTATTTAATCAATATTAAAGTTAATGAAGATGATGGGTGCTCTAAACCCGACTTTATTTTGTGCCCAATTATTCTTAGACATGACAATATTAAAATGTTTTCTTCTTTATCTAATTAAGTTCACTTGTTGCCATAGCTAAAGGCGCCAAATTTAAAAATATACCAGCGCTTTTCAAGCAAAACAGCTATTTTGTGTAATTAACATCACTTCAATAATTATAACCAACTAAAATTTATAAAAAAAATTAAAAACACTCTGTTTTACATTAAAAAACCAAAAAATGTGTAATTGTTTTGACGAGTCTATTGTTGCGCACTCCGCAATAATTTATTGTTAACACCAACAGAAAATAGTGCGTTAACGAAGAAGAAATCATTGACGTAAAAAACAATTTATTTAAAACTTTATTCTGACAAACATTACAAAAAAAAATTAATTTCCCCGACGTAGTCTAGGATGTCGAAGCGAATATGACTTTGTAACTACATTAATTACACCAGGGTGTTTTCTAACGATGTGCAAAGATAACCAATTTTTTCTCAAGGACTTGTATTCACAATACTCACATTGGTGCCACTGTATATCCCCCGGAGCCGTATGAAGGTGCATAATGTGCCTTTTAAAAGATAATTTACTTATAGTATTGTAGTCACATGTGTTACATTCATATTTTGGCACATTTTTTTGTCGCGGGTGCTTTTTCTCTTCCTTTAAGATGTGTTGTATTTTTACATGGCGAGTTAACCCTGATTTTGATTTGCTTCTGAAGGTACAGTGTTCACATTGATGCCATTGTATATCCTCAGGAGCTGTATGTTTTTGAATAATATGGTTTTCTAACGACTTTTTATGCACAGATTTAAAGTCGCACTTATCACAATAATTTAACAACAATTTTTCTTCTGATTGACGTATATGATGTAACATTATATGTTTTACTAAAGAAATTTGATTTTTTCCTTTGAAGTCACAGAGATTACAATCGTGCCAATTGCTTTCTTCTGGTAATGTATGTTTTTTTATAGTATGTTGTTCCATATAATAAATACTTCTTCCTTTATATGGACAAAAGGAGCACTCATATTTTATAATAGCTTGTTCTTTAACATTTTTTCGACAAACCAAATAATGTTTTAACAAGAGTAGTAATGAAAATGTTGAAAAATTGCAGTTTTTGCATAAGTTTGATGGACAAGAACTTTTAAACGGAGTTTTATTATTTTTTGCATGGAATAATTGAAAATGTTCCCAAAAGAAAACTCGAGTATTTGTTTTAAAAGCGCAATATTTGCAATGATATATCTCTAAAGTACTTCTCGCACAAGGAAATGCATCTTTGTCCATTTTTACGTAAAAGTTGTAGAAATAAAAAGTTTTTGAACAACTTAACCTAAAAATTGATCAAAATTTTAAAATACAAGTTATTGATAATCGAATTAATTCCTACCTTCCACAATTCTAAATAAACTGTATAATTTGATAAACAACTTAGGTTTTCACTTATTTTCTTAAATACGACACAGAAAAGACGTTATTTAAACATTTTAGTGACGGATACAGACAAAAACTAAAAACTGTTCATGTTCATAGAAAACTATAAAACATAGAAGTCGGTCAGATGTAACATACGACGCATGCGCAAATTACCAAAACCATAACCATATTCAAAAATAAAACATCAAAACTTTATTTTTGATATTAAGTACATTAATTATAATATCAAAAAATTTTATTTGTTTTAATATTTAATTATTTAGTTAATAATTTAAAGCTTAAGTTTAAGTTAAAAACAGTTTTAGTAATCTGCGCATGCGTCATATGTTACATCTGACCGACTTTTATGATTCATTGTTTTCTATGAACATGAACAGTTTTTGTCTGTATTCGTCACTGAAATGTTTAAATAACGTCTTTTCTGTATTATATTTAAGAAAATAAGTGGATACCTAAGGTGTCTATCATATTATACAGTTAATTTAGAATTGTGGAAGGTGGGAATGAATTCGACTATTGATTAGATGTATTTTAAAATCTTGATCAATTTTTAGGTTAAGATATCCAAAAACTTTTTTAAATCTTTTAACTAAAAATGGACAAAGATGTACTTTTCAGTTGTGCAAGAAATACTTCAGAGCTATATTTTTGCAAATACTGCGCCTTCAAAACAGATACCAGAGTTTTCTTTTGGGAACATTTTCAATTATTTCACACAGATAATAATAACACTCTATTTAAACATTGTTGTCCAGCAAACTTATGCAAAAACTGTAATTTTTCAACATTTTCATTATTACTTTTATTCAAACATTATTTGAGTTGTCACGAAAATATTAAAAAACAATCCCCTGTTAAATATGAGAGTTCTTTAGAATCAATTGTTAAATATGAATGCTCTTTTTGTCGATTTAAAGCAATGAGTATACATTTATTGGAAACACATATTATAAAACAACATACAAAACCAGAAGAAAAAAATTCGCACGATTGTAATCTCTGTGACTACAAAGGAAAAGTTAAAATTGATTTAGTACAACATATAATCTTCCAACATACTCGTCAATTAAAAGAAAAAGTTTTGTTATATTATTGTGATAAGTGCGATTTTGAAACTTTGTATAAAAAGTCTTTAGAAAGGCATATTATTCAAAAACATACAGCGCCTGAGGATATACAGTGGTATCAATGTGAACACTGTACTTACAGAAGCAAATTAAAATTAGCGTTAACTCGCCATGTTAAATTACACATTTCAAGCGAAGAGAAAAAGCAACCGCCACAAAAAAATGTACCAAAATATGAATGTAACATATGTAACTACAAAACTGTGCGCCAAAGAGCTTTAAAAGTACACATTAGTCGACATCATACGGCTCCGTAGGAAATAACAATGTGAGCATTGTGAATACAACTTGTCTAAAAATTTCCTAAACTTGCACAAGGATGGAAACTAATGTAGTTACAAAGTCTTATTCGCTTCGACATACTAGATTATATCGCGGAAATTATTATTTTTTTTGTAATGTTTGTTTCAAATAAATCGTTTTTTACGTCAGTGTTTTCTGCTTTTTGTTCTTCGTTTACCTGCACTGTTTTCTGTTGGTATTGTACCGAGTTGTTATCAGAAAATTCAACCAAAAATACCCGGAAGTTACCATTTCAAATTTCGGTGCAAAAAAACTTGGTGACCAAATTCCTTAAAACGGGCTCGGTTTTAAACATTGAGAAGTCAAAGAAGTTGTTTAATGAAGACGATGCTGCTTCATTTCTTGCCGGTCATTTCGCAAAAGAAGCTCCAAGGTTGTCTTTAAAAAGGAGGGCAATATAAACTGGAATAAGTAATAAATCTCACCTACAAAGTGTCTTCAAAGGAGAACAAAATTTTACCATAGAGGCACTATGAAGAAGTTACTAAAATAATAGAAGAGAAATGGGAGGCAATAGAAAAAATAAATAATCAAGCAATCAAAGAACAAATTAAAGAGAAGAATAAAAAGAAAACAAAAGTTCGGTACGATGAAGATTGTAGACTTCAAGGACAAAAGAAAGACACAGCAAGGAAAAGGATGCTAGAAGAAAATACGCAGAACAATCAGAAAGAACATAAAATACAAAGAACAGCATACAAAAAAATTTGCAGAAAGAAAAAATGGAGCACAACGCTAAAAACTAAAAGATATAGAAAAGAATTACACAAATAAGGAGATAAGAAATTTCTGTCAAAGATGCAAGAGAATTAAATAAGGATTTCAACCGAAAACCATATTTTGGTTCTATTACAAAAAGATGAGCTACATATTTTAAAGAAGCCTTAAATAAATCGTCGACCAAAAGAAGAATAGTTGAAGAAGAGGAGAACAACAGAAACGGACAAGAAGAAAGAGAAGAACTTGCGGCATATGATAAAGACATGAATAGTTTATGCTGCAGATATGGGAAAGGTTCTAAAAAAATTATGGAGAGAAAAAGTAGAAAAGACTTGGATTAGAAAAACAAACGAAGAATTAAGAACATTATACAGATACACAGTTATAATAGGACTAGTTAAATCACAAAGAATTAGATGGAGAGAACACATAACAAGAATGAAAGAAAACAGATTACCAAAAAGAATATTAGAAACTCAACAGACGAAGAGGCAGACCAAGGACAGAGTGGAAAAAAGAAGTAGAGGACGACCTCCAAAAGTTACAAATAAAGCAGTGGAAGAAAAAAAGCCTTAAACCTACAAAGCTTGTAGTGCTTATCTATATATTATATCTAGGTTCGTTGGTTGTCATAAAATTTAAAAATATGCCAGCGCTTCTTAAATAAAGCGGTTACGAAAGAGAGTAAAAACAAGAGTAACGTAAAAAGACGTTTTATTTACATATTCCTTAAACCTAATTTCTGACAAACAAAAAAACGTTTATCATTTCCGTGACGTAGGTAATTTGCTATGTAAAAACAAATATGACTTTGCAACAACATTGATTATATTATGATGTTTTGTATTCATGTGAGTGCTTAAATGAGACTTAGACTGAGTCGTGTATATACAGTGCTCACATTGGTAACATTGTATTACTTCTGAAGCCCTATGATGTCGAATAATATGTGATTCTAGATGTCCTTTACGTATCGCATTGTAGTTGCATGTGTTACATTTATATTTGGGTATATTTTTTCGTGAAGTTTGCTTTACTAAACTAACAGAATTCTTCTTTTTTTCTTTGTTGTGTATTTTCTCATGACGTTTTAAGTCAAATTTTGTTTTGCTTCTGTAGGTACACCGTTTACATTGGTGCCACTGGATCTCCTCTAGCTTTGCATGTTTTGTAATAATGTGGTATTTTAAATAATGTTTATATATAGTTTTAAGGTCGCATTTATCACAATGATATAACAAAACTTCTTCTTTTGATTTACGAGTATGTTGTACAATTATATGTTGTAAAAAACCAATTTGATTCTTTCCTTTGTAATCACAGTGATTACAGTTATACCATTCAAAATTTTCTGGTGATGTGTGTTTTCTTATTATGTGATGTTTCAAATTTAAAATTCTCCTTGCTTTATATTGACAAAAGGAGCACTCATATTTAACAATAATAGATTTTTTCTTATCGTTTCTTTGACAATTTAAATTATGTTTCAACAAAAGTAACGGTGAAAATGTTGAAAAATTACAATTTTTGCATAAATTTGCTGGACAATAAGATTTAAATGGAGATTTATTATTTTTGGCGTGGAATATTTGACAATGATCCCAAAGAAAAACTTCAATATCTGTTTTAAAGACGCAGTATTTGCAATAATATAACTCCAAAGTACTTCTCTCACAATTGAAAAATGCGTTTTCATTCATTTTTGTCAATAATTATTTAAATTTTGAAAAAATTGTTGGCCTAACCTAAAAATTTGTCAAAATTTTCAAATTCTTCTAATACAAGATAAATTGAATACCTACATTTCTTTATGCCACAATTATAAATAAACTTTAAAATTTGGTTAAACAACTTAATTATTCACGTTTTCTTATAAATATAATTATTCAGAAAGTACCTCTGATTCATAATAGAAAACCATCTACTGTGACCATCTATGACAGATAAAAGTCGGTCGGATGTATTTTATGAGTAGTGTTGCCAACTTTTCAATATTGAAAAATGTTACCTCAACAACACAGAACACTTAACAACAAATTTATCAGAGCTGCCAACTGTTATATTACAGGAATATTAATAATAAATAAATGTATCAAATCTTCGCGATTAATTAATAAATATAAGTTTGTATTATAGTTATATATTATTAGTGAGATAAAAGCATCATTACATAACGAGTGTGTAGATTACAGATAAAGAGGGCGTTAGCCCGAGTATCTGTTACTGTAATGTGCTCTAGCCCACGTATGATATACAAAACTTTATCTATGACTGCAAAAAATTAAGAAAATCGAAAACTTAATGCTGCCGATAGCAATGACTCCTATTTTTTTACATCAAAAGTAAGGTGACTTATGGATGTGTTCAGTAGGCACTATGGCAACCGCTTCCAATTTTTTAAAGCTCGCCATTTTGAGATAATCAGTAAAAATTGTGTTTTGTGGTAAAAATAAGAAAATTGTAAACATGAGTGATTCAGAAAGTTTACCTTCTCATATTGAAGAAGCAGCGACAAATGCTGCTTCTTGCTTAGTGCCAGAGAAGTCCAAAGAAAAGTACGAAATAGCTTTTTAACGGTTCAGTTCATGGTGCAATGAGAAAAATGTTAAAAATATTACGCATGAGAGAAGGTTCTACTTGTATATTTTAATCATTTATCAAAACAGTATAAATCATTGAGTCTCTGGGCTTTTTACTCTATGATTAGAACAATAATAAAAATGAAGAAGAATGTTAGTTAACATCAGTAAATACGTGCATTTAATCGCCTTTCTGAAAAAAAAATCTGAAAGATATTGTGCTAAAAATCAACATGTTAGAATTAATTCGAAAATATGCTGCACTTCGCCCTAATAACGCCAGTAGTGGACGGTTTTTTTAGGATATAGAAATCAAAGATGTATAAAGTTATCTGTTGGTATAAACACATTTGCTGCTTTCCTCAAGAATATTGCTACTTTTCTTCAGTTACCTAATCCAGCAGGATTTACGGGACATTGTTATAGGCGCTCATCTACTTCGTTGCTTGCTAATTTGGGAGCTGATCTTTTAACAGTAAAGCGTCATGGGGGCTGGCGCTCGAATATAGTGGCTGAGGGGTATATAGCCACGGCAGAAGAATATAAAAACAAATTGCTTCAAAAAATCTGGGTGACAAAAATACTATAACAGAACTACTGCATCGACAGCTGTTATCGAAAAAAATGTATCAGAAATGGCTAAATCAAAAATTATAAAATATTTATAACAATTATTTTCTCTTAAAGAGTGAATTTTTAATCTAAATAATTTATTTAATTTAAATAAAAATGCTGTATAATGACTATTTTTTATTTACTTATTTAAATTAGAAACATTACAAAAAAAGTTAATTATTCCCGTGATGTATTTTAATATGTCTGAGTAAATCTGACATGAATTTTCCTTTATATCTGCATTCATTACATGGATGCCATATTATATTATGTTTCCTTTTTATATGCCGATTCAAGTTAGATTTCGACATAGATTTATACATGCAGTGTTCACACTGGTGCCACTGTATTTCTTCCGGAGCGGCATGCTGTCGCATAATGTGCTCTTTTAAATTCGTTCTATGTTTATTTTCGTAGTTGCAGAAGTTACATTTAAATTTTGGCACATCTTCAGTTGGTGTGTGTTTTGCGAGAATATGTGAATTGATATTTCTCTTTCTCTTAGATTTAAATTCACAGTGATTGCAGTGAAATTGCTTCTCATTTTGTTCTAATCTTATATTATGTTGTTCTTTGACATGCTGTTGTAAATTTTTTTTCATTTTTCCTTTGTAAGGACAGAGTTCACATTGGTGCCACTCTATTGCTGTTGTATGTTGCCGAAGTTTATGTATTCCTAAAGAATTCTTATATTTAGTTTTAAATTCGCATTTATCACAAAAATAAATTTTTTGTTCTGCGTTATGTTGAGCTGTAATATGTCGTAATAAATCAAATCTAACTTTTCCTTTGTAGTTACAATAATTACAGTCGTACCATTTGATATTTTCTGGTGCTGTATGTTTTCTTATTATATGAATTTTCAGTCGGAAATTACTGACTTGATAATTCAAACAATGAGGACATTGAAATTTAGAACTAAGTTGCTTCTTCTCAGTATTTTCATGACAAGTTAAATTATGTTTGAACAAAAGTACTGAGGAAAATGTTAAAAAATTGCAATTTTTGCATAAATTTGCTGTACAAAAAGGTTTAAATAGATTTTTATTGGTTTTGGCGTGGAATATTTGAAAATGATCATAAAAGAGAATTTTAATGCCTGTTTTGAAGTCGCAATGTTGGCAATGATATGCCTCTAAACTACTTTTCTCACAATTGAAATGTGCATCTATATCCATTTCAATTAACAGTTTTAAAGATTTTATAAAAATATTGGTTTACTTAACCTAAAATTGGCCAATATTTTAAAATTCAAATAATCAATAATACCTTTATACCTTCCACATTTCTAAATAACTTTACTTTTATAGAAGTTGATAAAATCTTAAATATAAACACAAGATTAAAGATTTATGTGGATGATACACAATTAAAATCATTCATAGAAAACCATCTATGAAACACAAAAGTCGGTCAGATGTAACTTATGAGGCATGCGCGGGTTACCGCAACCATCCAGCCAGTGAAACGTTATTGGGCCTGGAAGCGTGACGTAATAGCCCCAGTCTGGATGTTGTTTTATATATTTTTGATTACGTTTTCTATTCCTTAGGTTAAATAGGGGTGGAGTGGGTGTTGTACAGTGCTTAGTCTCTACTTGATCTTTATCAATGAAACCTCAAGTAGTAAGTTGTCTGGTTAACCCAACCCTGATTGGCTAGCCTCTATAGAATTGTAATAACAGTGCTACATAAACTTCAAAAAATATATATAGTTTTAAAGCAAATCTACAGCGCAGCTGCAGATACAAAGCTGTCGTAACAACTACTTAAAAGTACAAAAAACGACAATATGAACAAAAAGCATTTATTATTATTAATTTCAACAAACATTAATCATTTCCATGTTGCAATTTAATATGTCGTATCAAATATGACTTGAATTTTCCTTTATAATCGCATTGTTTACACTCATGCCATTCAGTCGTTGTATGTTTTCTTTGTATATGCCGAGTCAAATTAGATTTAGACACTGTTTTGTGCATGCAGTGCTCACATTGAAGCCATGGTATTTCCTCCGGGGCTGTATGCTGTAGCAAAATATGATCTTTTAAACAAGATTTGTATTTAGTTATGTAGGGGCATGAGTTACATTGATATTTTGGCACATTTTCACTAGGTGTGTGCTTATTAAGAATGTGATTGTGGAGAGATGACCTCGAGGTTGATTTGTATTCACAATGATTGCAAAATAGCTTTCTGTTTTTATGTCGTTTTTCCACATGTTGTGTTAAGTCTCTTTTCATTTTGGTTTTGAAAGTGCAGTATTCACATTGTTGTAACTGTGTCTCCTCCACAGCTGTATGTTTTCGAATACAGTGATGTTTTAAATATTTTTTATATTTTGTTTTAAACTCGCATTTGTCACAGTTGTGTAACAAAACATTTTGTTTTGATTTATTAGTATGTAAAGCGTTTCTATGTCGTATTAAATCAATTTGAAATTTTGCTTTGTAGTCACACTGATCACATTTGTACCATTTTGTTCTCTCTGATGCTGTGTGTTTTCGTATTATATGAGCTTTTAGTGTGTAAATAGTACTTAATTTATGTAGGCAATAGGGACACTGATGATACTTAGCAATAAATTCTTTTTTCTTAGCATTTCCTTCACAAGTTAAATTATGTTTAAAGAAAAATAGTAGTGAAAATGTTGAAAAATTACAGTTTTTACATAAATAACATTCTGCACTAACAAATGGGAGTAGATTTCTCTTGTTTTTTGCATGGAATATTTGAAAATGATTCCAGTAGAGTCCAATTCCAATAGATGTTTCAAATTTACAGTATTTGCAAGGATATATTTCTAAAATACTTTTCTCACAACTGAAAAGTGCATTTCCATTCATTTGATTCAACAGTTTTTTTATTTTTGGTAAAAAAAATTAGATAGTTATTTAACCTAAAAATTGGTCAAAATTTTAAAATGCAGCTAATTGATAATTAAATATCTTCCTACCATTCACGGTAATTCTAAATATATTTTACAGAATTTGTTAAATAAATTATTTATCCACTTATCCCTGAAAATGTGATTAAAATAGTCCATACAAAACGATCAATGAAACCCAAAAGTCGGTCATATACAACTTATGACCTTGTGGTGAGGCATGAATAGATCTTTTAAGAATACAGATTGTCGGGTAATGGGCTGGAGCATCTCTGACGTCAAAACAGCGCAAAATTTTGAAATACTGTCATTCAATAAAAGTAAATTGAAGAAGTCGACTTCATTGCACATGTAAATAAGATTGAATTTACAAAAATAAAATTTCAAGCGATGAAAAATACAGTAAATAAAATAAATAATACCTAAAAATGCCGACATTGGATACCCTAAACATTTCATATATTGATAAGTCACGAATAACAACAAACTTACACTAAATGAAGAAATTAACGGAAAATAAATCGTTCAATGCATAGATTTCTTCTGTTTCTAAGCTTCAACGTAGGTCTAACATCAGCGAATTCCAGCGAACCATGCCGAATGTGAACGAAGTCCCTTGTATTTCTACGCACAGATTGCTAATTTTATGTACTCGGCCATCTTCGGTAGTTGCTTTACAGCCGTTCGTGTAACTTAGACAGCACAAAGCTTGCACGGTAATTTCTATTTTCGATTAATTTATCAATTATGCGAGAATTGTAACTTGTGACTGGATTAAAACTAGGATGTCTCGAGTATTGGAGAAAAGTGTTTTTATGCCTTATTTGTGTTTCCATACGTAATTTTTATTCGGTCAAAGTTTAGCTATTAGAATTTCAACCTTATGTTGGTGCTAGTGCAATAAAGGCGACTTTTTTAAGGTATGTTTTTAAAATAACAGTGCTTTAAACGTTTACGTTTAAATAATAATACATTTCTGGAGCCCATAGTTATTTAAAAAGAAGCAAAAAATTGGTGAAAATCTTAGAAATTAATTAAAAGCTAACTCTGAGTACGATTCAACGGGCGAAGTTCGGTCCGCCATGCTATAAACGCCAGCGAGGAAGACGTGGCAATACACAGAGAATAAATAATACGATGGCCGGCATCCCCACTTAAAATAAGCGCAAATAAATTCCTTCTAAAGAGCTTCGTGCAGATTCCATTTCTATAAATCGCTACTTATGACTTCCATTTTTTTTTAAAAAAATCGTTTATGGCGTAGATATGACTTTATTAACAAAAAAGCTAGAAATAAAATGCTAGTTTTTATAAAATTTAAAAAAGACTTCTGGTTTTGATACAAAATAAATAAATTATCTTTTGTTTTATTATTTCATAATAAATAAAATAATTGTTAAAGCTAGGAGACCCCAGTACTATCTATTCACTTTCTTTGTGACCGTTTGCTAAATCAAGTAGGCTCTGTGTGGCTACAGAGGCTATAACAAGACAGAGGCGACACACGAGTGTATCACTTTTCATTGGTTGGGACAGTCACCAATCACCATGCGCCGTACGTGGGCTAAACACGTGCGTTTAATTATGATTGCTCCGTGTGTCGGGTGTGTTGCCTCGGTTACCAATCACAATGCGCCGTCCGTGGGCTAAACACGTGCGTTTGCTCCGTGTGTCGCCTCTGTCTTGTTACAGTCTCTGTATGTGTGGCTATATAATACCTATTTTTTCCACTAGATTTATGAGTACGTGAGATGCAAGCTTGTATCACATGTATTCATAAATCTAGTGGAAAAAATAGGTATTACACAGCCACACAGGACCTACTTAATTTAGCAAACGGTCACAAAGAAAGTGAATAAGATAGTAGTAAAAAGCCTACCGAGATATTTCGAGCAAGGCCATGTGTCAGTCCGACCCTGTTGTATATATTATTGAGAAGCTTTATTTATCATTATTAACATAATTCTGAGTATTCTAAGTGAACAAATAATATTCATTAACATATTTTTTTTAACCAATAAGCAGATATTTTTTAAACTTTTTTTCCTGATAGACAACCTTATTTTAAGCTTTTTTATTGTTTTAAAAGTTTTGGTATGTGCATTTGTGTACGTAAAAAAATATTTATAATTTAATACACAATCTCCCTATACCTTTATTTTTCTGATCAAAATTAAATAAAAAAAATGCATAAGAAAACATAAATAATAAGTCATTAAAAAAGCTTTATTCAGGTACAATAAATATTTATTAAAAACAAAAATGATTCATTCACGGTAACATATGTAGAAAAATTATTATCACATTTGTTGTGATGGCAACACCGTTAAAAGTTGCATCTGCAAATTGCAGAAATCACGCTTCTCTATTGTTCTACGGTTCTACGGACATACTGCTCAAACAGGTCTTTTAGCACTCTCCCTACTTTTAGCTCTGGTTAAATTACATGTAGTTGTTGTAGTAACATGCACATAACTCAGAGTTACATTTAACAGACTTTTGTTTCTCCATAAATTATTTGAAGCTTTGAGAATTCTGATATTTCGGTTATAAATGGTTCTGATTTCGGTTTTAAATGAGTAAAATATATCGGTTCCGTTACAGTTCTAGTTTTTGATCAATGAGAGAAGAGAGTAAGAACAAAAAGCAGTACAAAATAATGTTAAATTACCATTTATTTAAATATCTACATTTTTTAACAAATCAAAAACATGGCTTAAATTTTCTTTTGTAATTGCCTTAATACCATATTATTTATGTTTATTCTTAATATGTCGACTCAATGATAATTTATACTTAGTCTTGTACATACAGTACTCACATTGGTTCCATTGTATTTCATCAGGTGCAGTATGACGTCGACTAATATGTTTCTTTAAATCTCCTTTATGTATTGTTTTGTAATTACATGTGTTACATTTATAATTTAGCACATTTTCTCGTACTGTATGTTTTCCAAGAATATGTCTATCGATTGTAGCTTTCGTCATAGATTTAAATTCACACCGATTGCAGTAATATAATTTCCTTTTTTCTTCATCTGTAAGGTGTTGCGTTTTTACATGATATCTTAAAGTTCCTTTTATTTTACTTTTGTAGTTACAGTGCTCACATTTGTACCATTTTATCTGATCCGGCACTGTATGTAGTCGAATAATGTGTTCATTTAAAGACGTTTTATATATCGTTTCAAACTCGCATTTGTTACACTTATATTTTTGTGCTGTGTGCATTTCGAGAATATGTCTAAGGACAGCCTGTCTTGTCTTTGATTTGAAATCACAGCATTTCTCTTCATTTGACAAATGTTCTACCTTTACATTTTCAATTAAACCTGCTTTAATTTTATTTATATAGTGCTCACATTTGTGCCATTTTATCTTTTCCGGTGCTGTATGTAGTCGAAGAGTATGTTGTCTTAAAGATGATTCATGTATAGTTTTAAAATCACAGTTGTTACATTTATATTGTGGCACATTTTCACGTGGTGTGTGCTTTGCAAGAATATGCCCATCAACTCTTCTCTTCCAGTTAGATGTGAATTCACACAAATCACAGTAAAATAACTTAGCTTCGTTTACACTGTGTTTTACTTTAACATGCTTTGTTAAAGAGCATTTAATTTTGCTTCTGAAGTTACAGTATTCACATTGATGCCATTTTATTTTCTCCGGAGGCGTATGTTGTCGCATAATGTGTGCTTTTAAATTTCCTTTATAAGTACTTTTGTAGTTACATGTGTTACATTTATATTCTGGCACATAATTGGTAGCTGCAGATTTTTTCTCTTTATTAGCATTTTCTTTACAAAGCAAGTTATGTTTGATCAAAACTAACATAGAATATGTTGTAAAATTGCAGTTTTGGCATAAGTAACATTTTGCAAAATGTGAAGTAAATAAGCTTTTCTTGCTTTTCAAGTGGACGTTTTGAAAATGATCACCAAAAAAAATTTCAATATCTGTTTTAAAATCGCAATATTTGCAACGATATATCTCTAAATCAGTTTCCTCCCAAAATGCAACTTTATCCATGATAAGTTAACAGATTTATAATTTTTATAAAAATGTTAGACACTTCTTAACCTAGTAGTCATATAGACAGACACAGTGTGCCATCTAACAAAGAATGCTGGAAGGTAGCGAGAGTTGGTAAAACCCCGAAACCGGTATACAGTTTCTCAACGTTGTTGTTCGATTGGAACACTTTTGCTACTTCTTAACCTAAAAATTTTAAAGTTCAATTAATTGATATTCGTTTAAAAATATCGTACCTTCTATAATTCTACTTAAACAACTTAGTTATACAGAAATTGAACACAAATGCATAAATTATTCATAAGAAACCATTTATGAAACACAGGCAAAATCACACGGTCAGAGTCTCTAAAAGCACAAAATACCATTAATACACCCGTGGCCGCATAGTAATGAATTCACGTCATCATTCAAACTTTCGGATTTCTAATATGCCGCATAAATTTAGTGCACTGAATCATTAATATTCAAAGTAGAGAGTAGAGTCAATAACATTTCTGACAGTTGGTTAAATGTAAAATAGCGTTGTTATTAGAATTTTTTGATGACATAAATTCATTCGTTTAATGTTTCGATGCGGTGTGTGGCTGAAACAATTTTGCTGTAAAACATTCTTATTTCATAACATTTATACATATTTCATTAAAATAATTTATAATTTAATAATCTTACTAGGTCAAAATTGAATAAAAAAACTGTAGTTAAAACAAATTATGAAAATTGTAATTTTCAGAAGAGAAGTTAAATACGCCTATTTTTAGTGCAATTTATTAATTGAAAGAAATTTTGTATAGTCTGTCTTACGGTCTTATCCCTTTTTGTAATAAAATTATTAGAGTATACGACGTATAGTTTCGTATGAAATTGACATTTGACAGAACACAAATAAAACATTTAAATAACGAAAATATTTTAAATTTGGAAACTACATTACAGAAACTTTTGTAGCAGCAGCAAAACTGAATACAAAGAATTATACTCTTATACCCAAAATTTTAATTTCTTAGGTATTGAATTACGCTGAGGTCATTGACTGCGCTGTCATCAGGCTTTCTAATACTACTCTAGAAGCTTTGTCTTTGTCGTCGCGTTAATCAAAAAGAAGATAGAAAAGTGTGACATTCTTAATACGTTTTGTGTTCGTTGCATTTTACATCATGATGTAGAAAGAGATAGCAATAAGAACGTAAATCTTTACTTGCGTTGTAAAGTTTTATTACAAAAAAGGATAAGACTGTGAGACAGAGTTTAGCTAGTAATTAGAAACGATGCGTGAGTACCATCTTTTGCTACAAGAATCTTTAAAAAAATCACTTTTTTTTTCATCTATCAATAACCTATCGAATTTCCTTTAAATAAAAATTAGTTCTAACTACAAACGATCCCATTTCTGTGATACAAAATTTATTTAAAAAATAGCAAAAATATCTTTTTAAAAAGTGACCTGACCTGACCTGACCAAGTTCAAGTACTTTGACACTGTTAAAATTAATTTTTGACAATTTTTAACTTACCAATGTATGTTTCAGTTATTTATTTATCTTTATTAGGAAGATAATTCAAAATTTAAAACTGCATCAAACGATAGCACTAGAAATGTCAAACAGTCAAACTTATTAATGCTGCCAAGTGTGCAATAAATAAAATCAAAGCTTTACTAAAGTCCATTCGGAATTAAAATCAATTGTCAAAGTGTTTTAAGGTTTATAACTACATTTAAAATTAGCCTTTTTAGTTTCGTTTCCATGGCAACTAACAGGGTTCCAACATAATTTCAGAATTTTTGACACTGATAATTGATTTAAAGAAAAAATAAGCTTTACGATTGATAAATGATAATCATTTTGTGTTGTTATAGCATTTCTTATACTTTTATTATTAAATTTCTTTTTACTTTTGCTTTGTAGTCACATTTAATACCATTTAATATTTTCTGGTGCTGTATAGTGCTATATGCTCTTCCAGTTTTATTGCTTTATCTGGACCATAAGAGCACTGATTTTTAGAAAAAAATCGTTTGTTTCTTTTTAGTTTTCTCTTGACAAATCAAATTATGTTTCAATAAAAGTAGTAATGAAAACATTGAAAAATCACATCTTTTGCAAAAATAATATTTCTGAATGAGTTGTTCTTATTATTCAGATGGAATTTTTGAAAATAATAACAAAACAAAATTGCAATATTTGTTTTGAAATTGCAGTATTTGCAATTATATACAAACTATTTTTTCCACAACTGAAAACTATGTTTTTGTCCATAATTAGATCAGTTTTATAGGTTTAAAATCAAATTTGGGTTACTTAACCTAAAAATGGTCGAATTTATAAATTCATCTAATCGATAATAATAAAAATCTTACCTTCTATGTATAATCGTCAAACTATTTTTATATATTATTATCAATATAGAATTTCAGAAACTACACAAAAAACAACATAAATGCAAAAATCGTTCATAAGAATAGATTCTTACAAAACTTGAAAGTCGGTCAAATGTAACGAGTCTAAAGCGCATGCCCAAAATCTTTTTTCACAAATTTTTTAATGGGGCGCAGAAGTGTGTCGTCATTTAACCGCGAACGTTTGAAGCACTGTCATTCTAAAAACAAACCTTAAAAAAGTCGCCCTTATTGCACTAGTCTATAAAGTTGAAATAATAACTAAACTTTGACCGAATACAAATCATATATGGAAACACTAATAAATAGACCTCGGTGGGAATATGGGAACAAAAACGCTTTGGAGTCGTCTAGCTAACTACTCGCTCCTGTCACGCAATAAAACATTGAAACTTGAATTGGTCGATAGTAGTACCGAATTAGTACCGCTATCGACCAATTTAAATTTCAATGTTTTATCGCGTGGCGGGTACGAGTAGTTAGCTAGACGACTGTAAAGGGTTTTTGTTCCCATATTCCCACCGAGGTCTACTAATAAAGCATGAAAGAAATAAAAAATGCTTAAAATAAGGTTGTCTATCAAGAAAAAAGTTTCATAAATATCGGCTTACTGGTTAAAAAAAATGTGGTCAATTTTGTATGTTGATGACTATTATTCGATCACTTATGTAACATCTATAATCATGTTAATAATAATAATAAATAAAGCTTCTCAGTAATATACACCACAGGGTAGGACTGGCACACGGGCTTGCCAGAAATATTTTTTTTTACATTTTTGTCAAAGTTTAGCGTTATTATATTTTTTAACCTATTTTAGGGCTTAAATTCGCAATTCTTATTTTACTTTTTATAAAAAATAAATTTTCACAAAAATCATTTTATAAAAATTAGAATCAACAAGAGATATTTTATTTATAGCTTTTTGTATCAAAACCAGAAGTCTTTTAGAAGAAGAAATTTTATAAAATCTGGAAGTCATAGACAACAATTTATGAAAATGGAAACTACAAAAACCATTTTAATATACTAGAAATTATAGACCACATTTTATAACAATTGGATGTTATAAGAGGCATTTTCTAAAAATCGGAATCAGCAAAAGAATTTTTATTTATACCCTTTTTTATAACAACCAGAAGTGATAGGCGCAAATTGATAAAATCAGAGAGTTAATAGGCGACAACTGAGGGGTATTTTAATTTACTTACTATAAATTTTAGACCACATTTTATAAAAATAGACAGGCACAATAAAAAGTATTTAATATAAAAATCGCTATCAGCAAGAGACATTTTGTTTATAGCTTTTTTATTAAAGCCAGAAGCCATAAGTAACGATTTATAGAAATGGAAACTGCAGGAATCTTTTTACTATAATTTTATTTGCGATTATTTTAAGTGGGGATGCGGGCCATCGTATTATCTATTTACTGTGTATTGCCACGCCTTCCTTGCTGGCATTTACAGCATGGCGGACCGAACATCGCGCTTTGAATCGTACTCAGAGTTAACTTTTAATTAATTTCTAATATTTTCATCTATTTTTCGCTATTTTTTAAATAACAATGGGCTCCAGAAGTGTGTCGTCATTTAAACGTAAACGTTTAAGGTGTTGTAATTCTAAAAACATACCTTAAAAGCCTTCGGTGTGTAGATTATCGCTTTTATCGGTACTATATGCTACCCGAGATGACATCACAGCCAAATAAGAACACAGAAATATCTTTTGAACTGTTGCCTAAATTTATCTCAAAGACTGGAAAAAATTAATTTTGTTAGCAAACCTGAGTGATTAGATATTTTAAAAAAAACTAACCCAAAAAGTTGTTTTTTTACTATGTTCTGTTTCTTTACCAGAGAGGAACTTTATAAACAATGAAAATTAGATATATTCATTTGTGATTAATTTCAAAAGTAAAAAAAAACAACAAGTATTATATAATTGTCTTTACGCACCTCACAATTGTCAACAGAAAACAGTGCAGATAAGAGAATAAGAACAAAATAATGACACGAAAAGACTGTTTATTTAGTTACATCTTCTTTAATTTTATTTTCAATTACAAGACTATACATTTCTGTAATGCACTTTGGTATCTTAAAGTAATTATAATTTAATTTTCCTTATTACACCTATTTAAAAAAAGAGTAGTGAAAATAATTATGTCGTTACAGAAACAATAATAAATACCACACCAATCCATATTATTTAGGTATGTTTGTTCTTCATGTGTCGACTCAGGTGATATCTAAACTTAGTCTTGTACATACAGTACTCACACTGATTCCACTGTATTTCCTCCGAGGCCGTATGAAGTCGAATAATATGCCTCCTTAAATCTCCTTTATGCACAGTTTTGTAGTCGCACGTGTTACACTCATATTTTCGCACATTTTCCTGCGATGTGTGCTTTATAAGAATATGTCTATTTACACTCGATTTCCTCTTAAATTTCACTTCACAAAAATCGCAGTAAAAAAACTCCTTAATTTCTTTTTTTGGCATGTGTTTTAATTGAATGTGGCTAGCTAAAGCTGATTTTACCTTACATCTGTAGGTACAATAATCGCATTGGTGCCACTCAATTTCTTCCGGTGCTGTGTGTTGTACTTTTATATGACGTGTTAAAGCTCCTTTTATTTTACTTCTGTAGTTGCAGTGGTTACATTCATGCCATTGTATTTTCTCTGGGGCTGTATGACGTAGAATAATGTGCGTTTTTAAATGTTCTTTACGTATAGCTTTGTAATTGCATGTGGGACATTCATATTTCGGCACATTTTCTAGTGGTGTGTGCTTTCGGGAAGCTCTTTTTGATCTTATATTGCATTTACAATGACGATAGAATGAGGAGACAGAAGCAATATTTGATTTATGAATTTTTATATGTTGTTCTAATTCTTTAGCTGTTTTACTATTTTTTTGACAAGGTAAACTGTGTTTAAGTAAAATTAGTAATGAAAATGTTGAAAAATTGCAATTTTTGCATAAGTAACATTCTGTAGAAGTAGATATAACTAGATTTTTTCTGTTTCTTGTGTGAAATACTTGAAAATGACCCCAAAAAAAAATTTCAATAGTTGTTTTGAATTCGCAATATCTGCAATAAAATATCTCTAATCTGCTTTTCTCACAACTAAAAAGTGCGTTTTTATCCATTTTCGTTAATTATTTTATAGATTTAAAAAGTTGTTGATTAGCTAACCTAAAAATTGGTAAAAATTTCGATCTTCTCACAAGTCAAAAGAAAATTATAGTTACCAACTTATCCTTTAGAATGTGATCCAAATTACACATAATTTAAAGATTTCTTTGGAGAACACAATTATGTAAAAATCATTTATGCATTAAAAAAACAAATACAAAAGTCGGTCAGATGTAACAACCATAGAGTAGAAAAGTATATATAGATATCATACCGTAAGAAGTCCTATAAAAGCAAAAAATCGTGAAGCGGGAATTTTTAAACTTTAACTTATAATAAAATTATCTAAATCATTTTTAAAACTAATTATAATGTTTGTAGATTAGAATGTATTGTAAAATGAACTCTATAACCGACCAACCTACAAAGCTTTTTCCGCCAACAGAAAATACAAATTGCACGAATGTTATTCAATTCAGTTTAGTGCGCTTAAATTGTCGCTAAAATGTGGTATTTACTGTCGATCAGGAGAAAAACAGCTTTTTCGTATCTACTTGCCCTTAAGAGTCTACGTCTGCAATGTACAGTCTTGTTCAGTTCTAATGTCACAGTTGAGCGGTTGACGCTTCTGTTAATTCACAACGATTCATCTGTACAAAGATGTTCTTTTGTCTTTTTTGTTACAACGATGCAAATATCTAGCAAATCTTATTAAAATGTGACCACTTTACTAAATTATTCCGGATAATCGAAACTCCCTTGTATTAGTAAGCACTGACAGAAACTATGTACCGTTTTAATAGTTTTTTTCTTATAAAAAACAACTAATTATTAACACAAAACAGTGCAGGTATTAAGTAGGAACAGAAGAACAAAGCCACGAGCCAAAAAAACCTAATTATTATTTATTTGCGTCTTTGTTGTTTTTATTCCAACATTACAAAAAAAAACTTTAATTATTTCCGTGATGTAATTTGGTATGTCGGAGCAAATATGATTTGAATTTTTCTTTGTAACTCTGCATTGATTACATTGATACCATATTATTTTATGTTTTCTTTGTATGTGTTGGCTTAACTGTCTTTTAGTGATAGCCTTGTATGTACAGTGCTCACAATGATACCATTGTATTTTCTCCGAAGCCGTATGACGTCGAGTAATATGTTTTTTTGTGAATTGTTTAGAATAAAATCAGCAAAAAAATCTGTAACCTCACCTTCAATTTGTTTTCACGTGTATTTGCTCATTCTCAATAGCAATAAAAACATTTTTAAACCTTTTTTATAATAAGAAATTACATCTTTCTTTTTGTACAACAATTTTTGTTGTGAAAGCAATGAGACTCATACCTGTTAATTCACACAATTAATTAGAAATTTAAATCACCTACCTATTTCAAAGATTAATCAACTACAAATAAGTATTTCAAATTTCCAATATTTACTAGTTTCTTTCTGGTAAAAATAAATCTTATTTAAAAAAAAAACAACTATTACGCATTTGCTCTTACGCCTTACGCACATCGTAATAAGTATCGACACAAAACAGAACCAGGTAAGGAGTATAAATAACAAAAAAAAAACTGTGACATAAAAAACAATTTTAATTATTTATTTTATCTCACTTGGTTTTATTCTAAAATTACAATTTTTTTATTATTTCCGTGACGTGATTTTGTAAGCGTAAACACGATTTTAATTTTCTTTTGTAACTAACTGCATTGATACTAGATTATTTTATGTTTCCTTTGTATGTGTCGGTTGAAATTAGATTTAGATTAGATTAAACATATTGTTCACATTGTAATTTCTCCGTTTTCGCAATTCCGTATATGCTGTGTTTTGTAGTTGCACGTGTTACATATTAGTTTTGCAGATTTTCTCCTTTGTGTTCTACGAGAATATGTCTATCGAAACTCGTTTTGGTCTTAGATTTGTATACACAGCGATCGCATCTTTTTTCGGTATTTATCAGATGTCGTCTTGTTACATGTTTTCGTAATACCATTTTAGTTTTGCTTCTGTAGTTACAATGTTCACATTGGTGCCATTGTATCTGCTCCGGTGGTGTATGGAGTCGAATAGTATGTTTCCTTAAATATTCTTTATGTATAGTTTTAAAATCACAGTTATTACATTTATATTGTGGCACATTTTCACGTGGAGTGTGTTTTGCAAGAATATGCATATCAACTTTTCTTTTCCAGTTAGATGTGAATTCACACAAATCGCAGTAAAACAATTTAACTTCCTTTAGCATGTGTGTTAGTTTTACATGATGTGTTAAATGGTACTTATTTTTGCTTCTGAAATTACAGTATTCACATTGATACCATATTATTTTTTCCAGAGGCGTATGTTTACCAATAATGTGTGTTTTTAAGTGTTCTTTACGTAAAGTTTGGTAGTTGCATTGATTACATTTATATTTTGTCAGTTTGTCTTGTGGTGTGTGTTTTATTTGAATATGTCTGTTTAAAGAACTTTTCAACGTAAAATTGCGTTTGCAATGATTGCAACAAAATGACACTTCGTTATTTGATGTATGAATTTTTGTACCTTTCTTTAATTTAGTTTTAGATTTTCTCTTGTAGTCAGACTGATTACATTTGATTTTTCCTCTTGCTGTCAGTTTTCCTGTGGATTGTTTATCTGTTTTAGCATTTGCTTGACAACGGAAAATGTGTTTTAGCAAAACTAATAACGAAAATGTTGAAAAATCGCAGTTTTCACATAAGTAACATGCTGCAGTACTAGGTGTAAATACATTTTTCTTGTCTTTAGCGTGGAATACTTGAAAATGATCACAAAAAGAAATTCCAAAATTTGTTTTGAATTCGCAGTGTTTACAATAATATATCTCCAAGCTACTACTCTCACAAATTCCAACTACATCTTTATTCATTTTAGTCAATAGGTTTTTATTTAGATTTAAAAGAAGATACATATTGGATTAGCTACATAACCTAAAAAGTGGTCAAAATGTTAAAATCCGACTAACAGATATCGAATTTTCTTTCTTACCTTCTACAATTCCATAAATTTCAGTATTCTATAGAATTTTTATCCAGAAAAGTTTTCTATGAAGTGGACACTAATACAGAAAATAATAAAAAATCCTTCAGAGAAAATATATTAATAGCGTGTAACTCAAAAGCACAAAACACTCAACTCAAAAGTCAAAAGTCGGTCACATGAAATCCAGTGTTGCTAAAGTGTATCTCCACCACAGATCTCCACGTGTTGCAATGTCGCCAAATTAAAGAAATAAAATGTTCCAGATTCAAATTGCCAAATTTAGTTTTTTTTCAGCAGATTTTCAAATTACCAATTTCTGTCCCAACTTCTTTAATAAATTAGTTCAAAATTGTTATTACTTCAGCATAAAATAATTAACAAAACATTTTTTCGATATCATAAATAAATTTGGTGACCAAAGACTTAATTAAAAAATAGAACGCTAAATTTAGCAAAATTCTCCCAAAATTTTAGAAATGTCACCATTCGAAATTGTCACTGTAATTAAAAATATCGTTCTAGACAAATAATAAGCATACTATACGAGAAATATCGCAGTTTGAGGATAAATTCTCAAATCCAAAATGTTTTTGTATGAAAATAATCCACTTTTCAATTGCCGCCACTGTACCTAACACAACTAACTATTTAAAATCGTTATATGTCCGGCTTTTTACAGAAAATTTAAATGTTCAAACCTTATTTCCATGATTTACTGTTTTAAAATTCTAGTTTATATTTAATTATTATTTTTATGAAGACATAATCAGGAGATTATGTCCTACGAAAATGTTGAAAGACTCAAGAGACTTAAATAGTCAAGAATCGTAATTTAAGGCCAAAAAGCGACTTTATTGACCATGATGTTGACTACAAGATTTATTTAAATCAATTTGTAAAATTATATCTTCGAAATAATAATTTTTTAAATCTGGTATCTTTTTTTTTAAATCATTCTTCTTTGTCTTGAAATCCTCTTTTTGCAAGGTTAACATCTGTCTAAGTAGCATCGTAAAATTGTAATTACTGCTGCTTCAGTTTTTGCGACTTTAATATCGAAAATATAACCAAAAAGTTATACTTAAGTCTTTTTTGAAATTTCTAAGTCAGTTTTAGCCGAAAAAACACAATTTATCATTGTTCCTTATTAGGTACTTATGCTACTATAAGGTTTCTTTTTAGTAATATTTGCAATCATGGCAGACAAACATTTATATAGAGATTATATAGATAAGACAAAGAGCGAATACCAAAAGTAATATTAGCAGTAACCGCAACTGCTCTAAGACGTTTTTAGAACGGAACTATGTACAAAGTTGTGAAGCCGTAGTGATGATGGTTATACTATAAATAATAATAGAAAAAAATTACGTCACCAAAAATTCACCACTTCAGTAACATTTACTAAAGAAAAACGTTGCTTAATGGTATAAAGTTCGTTAATAACAACACAACTTAAAGTCAACTAAATAAAACGTGAACATCTTTAGCATATTGACACCCTCAGTTAAACAATAGATTTTATTAAAAAAAAAACAATTATTATGTATTTGCTCTTATGCACATAGTAATAATTGAAAAACAAAATAGTGCTGAGAACAAGAATAAAACAGTAACGTAAAAACATATTTTTATTTATTTGCGCCTCACTTGGTTTAATCCTAAGAATACAAAAAAAAATTGTATTATTTTTTATTATGTAATTTGATATGTTGGCGTAAACATGATTTTAATTCTTTTATAACTGCATTGATTACATTAATACTAAATTATATATGTTTTCTTTGTATGTGTTTGCTCAAATTAGATTTTTCGATGGTCTTATACATACAATGCCCACAATAATACCATTGTTTTTTATCCGAGGCCGTATGATGTCGAATAATGTGTAGTTTCAAATTATATTTATAAGAAGATTTGTAGTTACATGTGTTACATTCGTAGTTAAGGACATTTTCTCGTGCTGAATGCTTTGTCAAAATGTGTTTTTTTAAACATTGTTTATACAAAGTTTTGAAGTTGCAGGTACTACATTCATAATTTCGCAGATTTTCTCCTATTTTGTGCTTTACGAAAAGGTGTCTATCGAGATTCGTTTTCTTCTTAGATTTAAATTCACAGTAATCGCACATTTTCTCAGTATTTGATAAATGTTGTCTTTTTACATGAGCTTTTAATTCTGATTTTATTTTGCTTCTGTAGTCACAGTACTCACATTGGTGCCATTGTATCTGCTCAGGTGGTGTATGATGTCGAATAGTATGTTCCTTTAAATTTACTTTATATATAGTTTTAAAATCACAGTTGTTACATTTATATCCTGGTACACTTTCATGTGGTGTGTGCTTTGCAAGAATATGTGCAGCAAGGTGATTCTTCCACTTAGAGGTGACTTCACACAGTTCACAGTAAAACAATTTAACTTCGTTTACCATGTGTTTTAGGGGCGTATGTTTAACAATAATGTGTTCTTTTAAATGTTTTTTATGTAAAGTTTGGTAGTTGCATTGATTACATTTATATTTTGTCAGTTTGTCTTGTGGTGTGTGTTTTATTTGAATATGTCTGTTTAAAGAACTTTTCAACGTAAAATTGCGTTTACAATGATGGCAACAAAATAACGACACTTCATTATTTGATTTACTAATTTTAGTATCTTTCTTTAATTTTGTTCTAGATTTTCTCTTGTAATCAGACTGATTACATTTGATTTTTTCTCTTGCTGTATGTTTTCCTGTGGATTGTTTATCTCTCTTAGCATCTGCTTGACAACGGAAAATGTGTTTTCGCAAAACTAATAATGAAAATGTTGAAAAATTGCAGTTTTCACATAAGTAACATGCTGCAGTACTAGGTGTAAATATGTTTTCCTTGTTTTTTGCGTGAAATACTTGAAAATGATCACAAAACGAAATTACAAAACTTGTTTTGAATTCACAGTATTTACAATAATATCTCTCCAAACTACTTTTTTCACAAATTCCAACTACATCTTTATCCATTTTAGTATAATAAGTTTTTATTTAGATTTAAAACAAGATTTTAGGTTAGCTACATAACCTAAAAAGGGGTCAAAATTTTAAATTACAACGAATCGATATAAAATCCGGTTCGTTACCTTCCACAATTTCTAGGTGAAATTTAATATTCTACAGAATTGTTAATCAGAAAAGATTTCTGTAAATTGGACACTGATACAAAAAATATTTTGAGAATTGCGATCACAGAACACTGCGATTTTGAGGATTCGCATTAGACCTACATCTGACAACAGACAATCAGTGTTGCCACTGTTGCCAGACTAACGCAAAATCGGGACAATCCCCAGTCATCTGGCAACACTGCCGCCAATAATAACCCTAAAGTCCCTAGTTTAGTACTAATCTAAGGATTTTTTTAAATATCCCAAAAAATTTTGCCGGGATAATTTTGAAATACTGAAATTAAATACGAACACCAAATTTAAGTAAAATAAAATTTATTTTGGACTGATATAATGTGCTTACTTAACGCGTACTTTTAACAAACGTAGCCATAGTTTGTAGCCAGCCACTGCCAAAATATGGCCAAAATGACAACATTAACAGCAAATTGAAATTTAATGTAAAGTCTTCCTCTTACCAGTGACGTCAGATTAAAAAACAAAACGCACAGAAGGGCGAATACACAAAGTAATATTTGCAGTTCACAGCAACTGTTCTAAGATGTTTTTAAAAAAAAAATTACTAAAGGAAAACGTTGCTTAATGTAACGTTCGTTGATAACAGTACACCTTAAAGTCAACGTGAAAAAAGCAATTACGTGTTAGCTCTTAAAAATGTTAATTGCAATAGTCAAAAGTGGAAGATTCAAAAGTTAGTTAATGTTTAACATATCATTATATTAATTTAAATAAAACGCGCATATCTTTACCATAGGTGCATTCGGCTTTGCCACTCCGAGGGCACCTACTCTGTCTTTGTTTGTCTCATTCAGGACAGATAAATCCGTCGCATTATTTGAATTCAGGATTTACTAATATAAAGACTGTTTTGATGACAACGAACGCTCTTTCTACCCCATCTAATAACTAGGTGCACAAAGAGCATGTGTTGTGTTAAATACAGTGTCAAAAAGCATCAAGTCTTGTTCACCGGAAAGAGATAGTGATATATGGACTCAATGAAGTAGATAAGGAAAGAGGCGGTGCACCAAAATAGTGCAGGGAGCAAGAATAAAGTTCTTCATAGTAAAAAAATATTTTTATTTATTTGCGCCTCTCTTGGCTAAATTCTAACATTACAAAAAAAAAAATTTTTATTATTTTTATGATGTAATTTGGTATGTTGATTGACTTTGATATCGAGGATATAACCGAAAAGTTACTTAATTTACGTCTTTTCAGTGAAAGTAACCCGTGTGCAATTGCTTTTTAACAAAATTCTCGTTATATTTATTATTTTAAACTACTCTATTGTAAATTATTATTTTTTTTAGTAAATTAAATTAACTGTTGCCTTTTTTGTTCACTACCGTAAAATGAGGTAAAATTGACTGCTGGGATAAAGATAACCAACTAAATAAAATGTGTAAACCTGTATTATATTCGTAAATTTATTTTTTTCCTGTGTATGTTAAGGCTTTGCCATTGTAAATGGTTGTCCTTATAAAATTTTACTGAAAAGTGCCCTTCCAACAATGATTTGATAATGATGATAATGATTTGACATACATCTGAAGGCACTTGTGGCATTAAAAATTGTGTTACCACCATCGTAATCCGATTTTCATTTAATTAGGTTTTCACAAATTCTCTGTGTTGCCTGAATTAACAAATTCCATCAAATCGGTAATATTAGAATTGAACAGCATTTCAGAAAAATTCCAACGTTAAAAGTCACCTTCTTTGCAAACTTTAGATGCATTTTTCTACCTGCCAGCCGTCAAACAAAAGAAAGCGAGAAATCTCGGCTCCCGTGCTCACCTGCACAGGTATTCACGTGTGGAACCACACACTGTAAAGCTCTTTTTAATCCGAGTCTTTTTGTATAAATTTCATCTCGTAATTCCTACGGCAACCCTATCAAAAACCGCAATTAATTAACCAATTAACTCATCTCACGCATTTCTCGATAATTAGAACCGCGACATGCTCAATCTCGCTCTTATTTCGTCAGGTAGGCTTCTCGCCACCTACCTCGCATCACGCAGCCCTCTCGCATGTTGCGGACTAATTATTAAACCGTTAATTGTGTTAATTAAGCTTCTTTCGTTCATATCTCATGAACGGGTTGTCGTAAAATTATGATTCAAACGCTGTTCAACTCCTTTTTCAATTCCGCTCCTCCCACGCTTTATCTAATTTTCGCGATTCAATTATCTCGCGATCTTGATTCGCGCAGACAAACAATCTGAACCCTCGATCTTTGCCGAACCTTTTCGAAGCTGGCAAAAATCTCGCTTTAACTTCCGTTTCGGCTCTTCGGCAGTCGCACAGCGCACAGTCTGAGTCGTGACCGTGAGTCTGCAGTCGATTGCACGGATAATTAATTCAATTAATTAGAATTAATTATCCGTGAGTCGATTGCAAGTTCATGAAGTTTGTCTTCATCCGTGCTTCTTTCACTTTCTCACCTCGCTCTCTTTCTCTCTCTGCTCGTTCGCGCGCGCCACCTTGCGTAGTAACAGCGCGTTACTCACTCGCATCACAGCGCCATCTCCCTCTCAACTCATTCAACCCTTTCTTTGTAACCCATCGCCTGACAGTGCCGTCTCCAATTTAAACTTGTGTTTATTTTATTTCCTTCGTTTAATAATTTAATTATTGCCCTTTTAATTAAATTTAATTTTCCAATCAAAACAAAATTGCACCGATAGCCAGACCGGTGACAATTGGCTATTAAACTTTTATCTGAATAGTGTTCATTCTGTTATCAGTCTGACATAGGTTTTATATTATTATGTTGTTGTATCTCAAAAATAACTTTTGTTGATACATTTGATAAGTCTTTCAGATATTTCATTGTAAAAGTTTTTAGTTTTCTGTGCAAATTTAACGTTAATTTGAGGTAAACTTGACCGACGGAGTGAATTAAAAAAAAACGGTAATATACAAAAAATTTATAGGTCATTGTGTACTATAAAAAAAACAGTCAAACATTTTATTGGAAAAAGACACTCATCATTATCTACTAATAATGATGAGGTAACTGTTGATTTTTTAAAGCAATTGACAGATGATAAATTTATCTGACCTGATATAGAAGATAAATATGACGTAATTGTAGAAAACATTAAAACTGTGTTGGAAAACCCAAATTTATTTCGTCGAGCTTTGTTTCAACGTTGATTCATTTTTATTTAATTCTCTATGAAAAATTGGGGCAAAAATATGAGTTTAACATATAGTTTTAGAATATAAAGATATTTTTTCTCTTTAATCACTTTTTTTTTACTAAAATGTCACCTAAATACAACTTCACGTTTTATTTCCAAAAATATTGTTTTTAAATAATAAAAAAATAATTAACTTCGATTTTTTTCTCAAAATACAGTGGCAAGGGGTGGAAAGGTACAAAAAAAAACGGACTTACAACATTCAAGAATTAGGGTGCCACCAAAAGAAAGCCTGGATAAATAAGTCAAAATTACGTCACCGACTTTTACTACTAAAGTAAAACGTTGCTTAATGGTAACGTTCGTTGTTAACAATACACCTTAAAGTCAACTTAAAAGTAGCTACTACGTGTTAGCTCTTAAAAATGTTACTTGGAAATGTTACCTTACCTTATAAAAATTCAAAAGTTAGTTAATGTTTACCATATTATCATTAAACTGAATAAAACGCACATCTTTAATCTATTGGCACGCTCAGTTAAACAATAGATTTTATTTAAAAAAAAACAATTATTATGTATTTGCCCTTACGCACATAGTAATAATTGAAAAATAAAATAGTGCAAAGAGCAAGAATAAAACAGCGACGTAAAAAAATATTTTTTATTTATTTGCGGCTCACTTGGTTTAATTCTAAGATTACAAAAAAAAATTTCAATTATTTTTATTATGTAATTTGATATGATTGCGTAAACATGATTTTACCTAATTCATTTATAACTACATTGATACTATATTATTTTATGTTTTCTTTGTATGTGTTGTCTCAAATTAGATTTATCGATAGTCTTATACGTACAATGCGCACAATAATACCATTGTTTTTTATCCGAGGCCGTATGATGTCGAATAATGTGTCTTCTTAAATTTCCTTTATCTATACTTTTGTAGTTGCACGTGTTACAATCATAGGTTCGCACATTTTCTCCTACTTTGTGCTCTACGAGAATATGTCTATCGAGACTCCTTTTCATGTTAGATTTGAATTCACATTGATCGCACCTTTTCTCAGTATTTGGTAGATGTTGTCTTTTTACATGATCTTTTAATTCGGTTTTTATTTTGCATCTGTAGTCACAGTACTCACATTGGTGCCATTGTATCTGTTCCGACGGTGTATGATGTCGAATAGTATGTTCCTTTAAATATCGTTTATGTATAGTTTTAAAATCACAGTTGTTACATTTATATTCTAGCACATTTTCACGTGGTGTGTGCTTTGCAAGAATATGTGCAGGAAGATGATTCTTCCTTTTAGATGTGAATTCACACAAATTGCAGTAAAACAATACTTCATTTACCATGTGTTTTACTTTCAGATGTGTTGTTAAATGGCATTTAAATTTATTTCTGTAGTTACAGTGTTCACATTGATACCATTTTTCCATAGACGTATGTTTAACAATAATGTGTTTTTTTAAATGTTGTTTATATAAAGTTTGGTAGTTGCATTGATTACATTTATATTTTGTCAGTTTGTCTTGTGGTGTGTGTTTCATTCGAATGTGTCTGATTATAGAACCTCTCAACGTAAAATTGCGTTTGCAATGATAGCAACAAAATAACGACACTTCATTATTTGATGTATGAATTTTTGTATCTTTCTTTAATTTAGTTTTAGATTTTCTCTTGTAGTCAGACTGATTACATTTGATTTTCTCTCCTGTTGTATGTTTTTCTGTGGATTTTTTATGTGTCTCAGCATCTGCTTGACAACAGAAATTATGTTTTAGCAAAACTAATAATGAAAATGTTGAAAAATCGCAGTTTTCACATAAATAACATGCTGCACTACTAGGTGTGTTAATATTTTTCTTGTTTTTTGCGTGGAATACTTGAAAATGATCACAAAACGAAATTACAAAACTTGTTTTGAATTCGCAGTATTTACAATAATATATCTCCAAACTATTTTTTTCACAAATTTCAACTACATCTTTATCCATTTTAGTAAATAAATTTTTATTTTAGATTTAAAACAAGATTTTGGCTTAGCTACATAACCTAAAAAGTGGTCAAAATTTTAAAATACAACTCATCGATATCGAATCGTTTTTCTTACCTTACATAATTTCTAGGTAAATTTTAATATTCTACAGAATTGTTATCCAGAAAAGATTTCTGTGAAGTGGACACAAATACAGAAAATATAAAAAAATGCTTAGAGAAAATTTGTTAAGTATAAAGTAATGAAACAGAAGTCGGTCACATGTAACTCAGTGTTGCCAAGGTAAATCTACACATGTCTGCATATTGTAGTGTTGCCAAGTTTTAAAAATTAAATGCACCAGATTCAAAGTGGCAGATTTACACTTTTTTCAGTAGATATTCAAAATACCAAATCATTAATTAGCTCAAAATTCCTTTTACTGCTGAAAACTTTTAAAAATACTGAAAAAAAATTATTTTTTTTTAATATTTTGAATGAGCTTGATGATCACGATTATTTTCTCGCGACTATATAAAAAAAATGAAACATTAAAAATGTCACTGTGTCACTGTGATTAAAAATGTTATAAACAAATAATTAAAGTGCTTTACGCAAAAATATCTCAGTTTGAAAATATATTCTCAAAGCTAGAATGTTTTTCCAATTTTCAATTGCCGCTCCTGCAGATTTACTAAATTTCGACTAAAATTTTTCAAAGATAAAATGCTTTTACTTTATTCTATAAAAAATGTTTATAATTTTTTTTATAAAAAAATACTAAATATTAGAATTTTTAAATTGCCTTTCACTAACCAAAATATTAATAATAGAGAGAAAAGAACAATACGGAGAATTACGACTAGTGCAAAAAGAAGAATAGAAGTAGATTCTAGAAGAATTTTAAAAAGTAGATTCTATAAAAATTGGTAGAAAAGATGACCTAATGACAAAAAAACTCTAAAGATTAATATGTATGTTGTACAAGAAAAAAAAAACAAAGAAAAATTTTTAAAACGTAGTTTAGACAATTCTAAAAGAACTAGATTCTAGACCTATAAAAAAAATAAAGAATGACAAAATCACCGATTGGAAGAGAAGCAGAAGAAAATACAACTAAAACAAACAATAAAAGAAGATTTAAGAAGTTGAAAACATCAATTGGGAAGTTCTAGAGAAACAAAATTCTAGGCAAATTTAAAAAACGATATTTGGAAAAAAATAAAAATAAGAAAAACAACTACTAAAAAAGAAAAATAGTTAAGAATAGTGAAAAACCAAGATAAATTCTAGATTAATAAAAAACAATTCTTCAAGCCGGATACTGAAAAAGTCTTAGTAGCTACAGATCAATTACAATAAATTTCGCTTCAAACACCCAAAATTTTTTATTTTAGTTATCTACATTAAAGTTTTTAATAGAACTTAGAAGCTGGAGAAAACAGTTTGTACTCTTTTTTTATAAAAATTGCTGTAAATATTTATTTTTATAATAATTGTTGTTTTTGACTCCCAAAGTGTATACATTTTGTGGTCCTTCGAGTCAGATAAAGAGAAACGTCTTATTGTTAGTACATAAAAAAGACAATTTCTTGCAAACATTTAATTTTACTTTTTTTATAAACACTGCAAAAACATTTTTTTATTAGTTGTTCTTCGGCTCATAAAGTGTGTTTAAAATTGTATGGTCCTTCGAGCAAGATATTGAAAAAAGTCTGAGATTAGAAGAAGCAATTTAAAATAATTCTTGTTTTCGTCTTTCAAAAATGTATATTTTAAAATTTTTAATAGAATTTAAGAACTAAAACAAACAGTTTTTGTTTGTTTATAATAAACCTTATAGAAACATTTGTTTTTGGAATAATTATCGCCTTCATCTCCTAAATATTTACTTAAAAAGTCTGATGTAAAAATAAAGTCCAAGGGCCTACCCATGAGAAGAGTTCTAAAGACTATATTAAGATGATAAAAAACAATCCTAGATACGCTTTTAACAATATCCTTTATTTCGATATCAAAAAGTTGGCAATCCTAGCGTCAGCAGAATTCGGAAACCTACCATTTTAGTGCTTAGACGTGCCAGAAATTCAATAATCAACTCATAAAACGGAATAGTTTTTACAGCAAAGTAGATAATAGTAACAGAAGTAGAGAAATATTGCGTATTTAGATAAACCTAACAGTACCAGTAAAGAAGTAAAACAGTAAAATCATTTTAAAATTTGCTTTAATTCTATTAAACATTACAAGAAAAAACTTAAATCATTTAAAGATTGGAGCAAATGTAAGTTACATTTTCCTTTGTAATCATATTAATTAAATTTTTTATGTATGTTTTTCAAGTGCCGGTTTAAGTGATATTTCGTCTTGGTTTTGTGCACACAGTACTCACACTGGTACCACACTATATCCTTAGAAGCTGTATGATGTAGAATACTGTGTCTTTTTAAGTCATCTTTACGCAATGTTTTGTAGTTGCATGTGTTACATTCATATTTTGGAATATTTTCCCGTGCTGTATGCTTTGTAACAATGTGTCTTTCAACATTAGACTTTATAAATGATTTATATTCACAGTAATTACAGTGAAATGTCTTCTTTTTCTCAATTTCTAATATATGTTGTACTTTTATATGGTATGTTAGTCGTTTTTTTGTTTTGGTTCTGTAGATACAGTGCTCACATTGGTACCACTGTATTTCCTCCGGTAATGTATGCTGTACAATAATGTGTTCCTTTAAATATCCTTTATATATAGTAGTAAACTCGCATTGGTTACATTTATATTGTGGCATATTTTCTCGAGATGTATGGCTTGTGAAAATATGTTTATTGACTTGTTGCTTTGTTTTTGAATAAAATTCACAATGATCACAATAATATAATTTTGAATTATGACGGTATCTTATATGTTCTAGTAAATCTTCTTTTGTTTTTCCCTTGTAGTCACACTGATTACAGTTGTACCAACTGGTTTTTTCTGGTTCTGTATGTTTTCTTATTATATGATGTATCAGAGATATATTATTCCTAATTTCCTTTAAACAATAGGCACACTGATATTTAGCAATACATTGTACTTTATTCTTCTTAGTATTCTCCTGGCAAGTCAAATTATGTTTAAACAAAACTAATAATGAAAATGTTGAAAAATTGCAGTTCTCACATAAATAATATGCTGAATACACAGATGTAAATAGATATTTCTTGATGTTTAAGTGAAATTTTTGAAAATGATTTTTAAAGAAAATTTCAATATTTGTTTTAAAGTTGCAATATTTACAAAAATATTTCTCTATACTACCATTCTCACAACTAAAAAGTGTATTTTTATCCATTTTAGTCAATAGTTTTATAGATCTTTAAAAAAATGTTGAATTACATAACCTAAAAATAAGACAAATTTTAAAATTCTAGCTAATCAATAATCATATAGAAAAATCGTACCTTATATAATCATTAAACAATATATTTAGTAACTTATAGAATTTAAAAAAACTATTTAATTATCTATAAAAGAGGACAAAATAATTAATCTAAAGAATAAGTATTATGAACACCACAAGTCGGTCAAATGTAGCTTTAGTTTTTACCCCAAAGAAAGGGTGAGTCTTTTGCATAATCTCGACTTCTCTCTAGAACGAATCTATGCTACATAGAATTTTTGGTAAAAATGGCGTCATTACCAACTCCAAATGTTTTAAAATAACTGTTATTGACAAAAGTCAAAATTCATATTCTATTTACGTATATTCATTAATATAGTTATTTGTTTATAACATACATATTTACGTATTATTATTATATTATTTTTTAAAAAAGATTTTTTATCTTTTATTAAGAATAATAAGTAGTAGTCAAAATTTGGCAAATGTACTTGCAGTGGTGGCAATTGAAAAGTAGAACATTTTGAAAGAAAAAACATTTTGGATTTGACAGTTTGTCCTCAACTTGCAACATTTTGCATATAGCACGCTTATTAATTTGTCTAGAAGCATATTTTTAATCACAGTGACAACATCAAATAGTGAAATTTCTATAATTTTGAGAAAATTCTGCTAAATTTAGCATCTCATTTTTCAATACAGTCGCAAGAAAATAATCTTGGTCACCAAACTCATTCAAAATATCAAAAAAATGTTTTCTAAAGTAAATGCACTTTTATAACGTCCAGTTGATTAATTCTAAGGTTGGCGGCATTGCCTGTTTTTTTTTAGTGCATTGGTTGGTAGTACTAATTCGCTTTCAAATTTTGACAGGTAACTAACTAATCGATAAAACATGGCACAAACACAGTAAAAGTGATCAGCGTTTTCTCAGTGCACATACATATAACCACATACTGCTCCAATAAATTAACGCACCACTTGAATTTTTTTGAAAATTGAAACATGTATTCGACCAATTGGTACAAAATTAAGAAAAATTTAACAAAAACATTTGTTTAAAGTAAATTAATATCTAATGTGTCCAAATATAGAAAAATAAACCGAAAACAAAATTTTATTAAAGTTACGCCGTTATAAAGGTTACAGAAAACATCTTAATATCGCGTATTTCCACCTCTACTTTGAATAACCGCTGCACATCTTCGTTCCATACTCAAAATTAATGAGGACCTACCTCTTGAAGATGGACAGGAGAATGTGGAAGATTTTTTAAATGTTTCCCGAGAATGTCCCAAACATGCTCAATAGGATTCAGGTCAGGGTTTCGAGCTGGCCAATCCAAAACATTGATTTCTGCCTCCTTCAAGTAATCTATAACAATTCGGGCAGTGTGGGGTTTTGCGTTATCTTGCATTAACAAAAAATTTGGACCAATATAAGGGGCATAAGGTACGACATGCTCTTCAAGAATGTCTGTTATGTAACGGTCCGCATTTATAGAGTCATTATTAACAACCACTAACTCCGTGCGAGCTTGTAAGGAAATACCACCCCAAACCATTACTGAGCCTCCACCAAACAATGTGGTATTCTGAATGTTACACTGTGCGTACCGCTCATTTGGTCTACGATACACACGAACACGTCTATCGCAATTGTAAAGGCAAAATTTTGACTCATCCGTAAAAAGAACAGACTCCCAATCCTCTCTTTGCCAATTTATGTGCTCTCTAGCAAATTCTAATCGGGCTCTGCGGTGTTCTGCAGTCAATGCAGGACCACGAGCAGGAATATGGGGTGTTAAATTATCCTCCTTAAGTCTTTTTCTAACAGTTTCAGTACTGATTTGAATTCCTTCTACGTCACGGAACTCAGTTTGTAGCTTCCTGGCGGTTACAAAGCGTTCCCTTAGCGCAGATATTCTTAAAAATCTATCCTGGATAGGAGTGGTTTTCCTTTTTCTTCCTTGCTCAGGTCTTCTGAGGTGACTTCCTGTCTCTCTGTACCTTTGTATCATACGCGAAACTGACGTATGAGATACACCAAACCTTTCACCAATTCTTCTGTAGCTCCATCCTTCCTCCAACAAAACCACAGCTTAGGCGCATTCTTCTCGAGTCAAATTCCTAATAATGTTTTTATTATTGTTTCAAATGACAAAAACTATCCACAGAACGGCAAATTCAAATAACAATAAAACGAAATTACAAGTTAACACAATTTAAAAATGAAAATTATTTTAAAATTTCTGCTTAAAAAACTATTAAACTCAAATTTCTGACTTTAATGTCAAAACTTTTATTACAATGGGTAACTAGATTATAGCTTGATTAAACTTTCTCAACCAAAGTTGTCAAATGTACATTGTTTTAATTTTTTTACTTTATTTTCAAGTGGTGCGTTAATTTCTTGGAGCAGTGTATATTCAGTGTATATAACAGTGTAATTTTCCAAACATTTTCCTTTTTTGACCTGCCCATTACCCATTTCGTTTTACCTATTTGATTTCAAGAACGTAAAACAGAGAAATAATAACCCAACATGTATCCGATCTTCCCTTAGCAAGTTTTCATACGGACCGAAAAAAAAACAAGATCAACCAGGACACATTGTTTTTGGACCTGTTACATAACTTTACAAATTTAATTTAGGTGTTTAACAATTAAAAATTAAAAATTTTTTAAAGGCGTCAGAACTTCTAACCTATTTTGGTACACTTGTCAATTCTGTCAGATTTTCCACTAAAAACAAATGCCATCGTTTAAAGAACGACTTACACTGGCCGATTATCGTAAACTTACACTAGGAAGTGGACGCAATGAAAGTGCACCAGCTGTAAATTTTTTCAGTTTTTTTTTAAGCTTTTTTGACCGGTAAGAAGAATTTTGAGCTAATTAATTGAATCGGTGAGTCAAAGAACAGTACTAGTCCAAAAATGGCATTTTTAACCAAGATAGCCAAATCAAAGATAGCATATTTCTCCATCTATGGAGTGAAAAAACAATGCCATTTTCACAATATATTCGGCAATATAATTTATTATAAAACTCGATAAGTGAAAGAACAGTACAAGTCCAGGACATATACTGTTTTTATGCTCACTCGTATATTAGCAGCGATACGTTTAAATCTTAAATTAATGTGATGATTATTTATTCCATTGTGACCACCGTTTTTTGACCATTTCATGCGTTAATTGACATTATAAAATAATATAATAAATGTAAAATTAAACAAAAAAGCAATGGCTGAAAGTGATAGCAGTGCTAATCAGGTTGGAATAGCTACTCTTTCGGAAGCAAACGTCAATGGATTTTTTATTAGATAATGTAGAAAAGACTACGATAAAAAAATAAATGACATTAAAAAATTTATGCAAAATATTATTACTCGTGAATAAGAAAAATGTTATTCAGTATTTAGATGTTTATTAGTAAAGTAATTGATTAGCCAAAATTAATATTTTAAAGAATATTTTATGAATGGCCTATTCTAATTCTCGTTTGCACATCAATTTGTTAATCGACGTCTCTAGGTAAATTGTTTGTTTTAAAATCAGGCTTTTTTGTAATTAGTAATTACAGTAATCCATACATGTCCTCTCCAACTTTAAATTTTATACATTTTATAAGTGATTTGAACGTGCAGAACAATGAAAATTAATAAACAATGTAAGTGTTATTAATTGATTAATCTGTAATTCTGTGTAGGTAAGTACCTAAGTGTTTTTTAAAGCAGCTAATAGTAAAAGAGAAAGACAAAAAAAAACTTCACTGAGAACGAAAAAGTGAGTGTTGTAGATTTTGTTGCCATACACAAGCATATTTTGGAATCAAAAAAGTCAGAACCTCGTGTAAATAAAAAAAAAACAGGAACTGTGAGCAGAAATAGCAGAAAACTTAAGAGCGACGAGCGGTTATTATTGAGATAGTAAAACAATTAGAAATGCGTACTACAGAATGAAGCAACAAGCAAAATCTGTGGTAGGGAAGTACAAAAAAGAAATTAAAAGAAGGAACAAACCGTTCTCGATACATATATTCTTGGATTTCTCGGTATTCTGTCTATTTCTCTGATTTTATCAAAGTAGTCTCTGTTTTTCAATAAGTAGTACACCGAACACCGTCATTTTTAAAGAAAACAGATATTTTTATAACTGCCAAGTTAATAGACATTTTAAACAACGATTGGCGTTCTTTAAAATATCCACTAAATGTGATCGTTAATTGAAGTCTTTAAATTCTTAATCAAGAGTAAAGAATAGGTAAAATTTAATGACGTTATTTAACAATTTTAAAGAATGTTATTAGCGCTAATATAGAGAAAGAAATTCGGCTCATTGTGTTTACGAATATTACGTTATTTCATATCTACGATAAAGTACTTTATTTGTTAAACTTGCATTATGTAAAGATATATTAATAAAAATTATGTGATTGACTTAAAAAACAGTATAACTTGTCAAATTCAGCTCGGCATGTGAAGGTCAGAGGCGCAGTAGAGTGGGTGTTGTCGTGGTGGGAAAGTTCAATTGAAACCCAGCTTTCGAAGTGTAATACAGAAGGAGCACGTAGTTATATCTTTCCTTATTCCACTTCTACGCATCTCACATGCCAAGATGGATTTGACAAGCAATGCATGTCCACAATGAAAAGTCTTTAATAGCTCACATAGTAAAACTTTTTTATAATCAAAACTTGGTCCATTGTACTTATCTTAAATAGCTTAATAAATAAATCTGTGGATGTCAAACTCATAGGTCGAATAACAAGAGTTATTTAGTTTTCTTCGAATTTCTCAGATTCAATTTTTTGGACTAGTACTGTTCTTTGACTCACCGATTCAATTAAAGAAGCCAGAAACAGAAATTTGGTAATTTGAATATCTGCTCAAAGAGTTAATATTTTAGTTTTCTGACATACCAATACTGTAACACATAGGAGATTTAATTTGGCAACGCTGTATTACATGTGACCGACTTTTCTGTTTCATTATTATTGTCATTTTCTCTCAACGGTTTTTGATATTTTCTGTATTTAAGTGTCCACTTCACAGAAATCTTCTGGATAATAATTCTGTAGAATATTAAAATTTACCTAGAAATTGTGGAAGGTAAGAAAAACGATTCGATATTGAAGGGATGTATTTTAAAATTTTGACTTTTTAGGTTATGCAGCTAACCTAAAATCTTGTTTTAAATTTAAATAAAAACTTGTTATACTAAAATGGATAAAGATGTAGTTGGAATTTGTGAAAAAAGTATTTTGGAGAGATATTATTGTAAATCCTGCGAATTCAAAACTAGTTTTGGAATTTCTTTTTGTGATCATTTTCAAGTATTCCACGCAAAAAACAAGAAAAACATATTTACACATAGTACTGCAGCATGTTACTTATGTGAAAACTGCGATTTTTCAACATTTTCATTATTAGTTTTGCTAAAACATACTTTACATTGTCAAGCAGATGCTAAAACAGATAATAAATCCACAGAAAAACATACAGTAGAAGGAAGCATCAAATGTAATCAGGCTGACTACAAGGGAAAGTCTAAAACTAAATTAAGGAAAGATGCAAAAATTCATAAATCAAATAATGAAGTGTCGTTATTTTGTTGCCACCATTGTAAATGCAATTTTACGTTGAGATATTCTTTAAAGAGACATATTCGAATGAAACATACAGCACAAGACAAACTGACAAAATATAAATGTAATCAATGCAACTACCAAACTTTACGTAAAGAACATTTAAAAACACACATTATTGTTAAACATACGGCTCTGGAGAAAATAAAATGGCATCAATGTGAACACTGTAACTACAGAGGCAAAAATAAATCCTATTTAACAAAGCATGTGAAAGTAAAACACACGGTAAACGAAGCTAATTTATTTTACTGCAATTTGTGTAAATTCACATCTAAAAAGAAGAATTATCTTGACATGCATATTCTTGCAAAGCACACACCATGTGAAAATGTGCCACAATATAAATGTAACAACTGTGATTTTAAAACTATACATAAAGCAAATTTAAGGAAACATACTATTCGACTCCATACACCACCGGAGGAGATACAAGTGCACCAGTGCGCCGAGAAAAAGTGCGATTACTGTGGATTCAAATCTAAGACGAAAACGAATCTCGATAGACATCTTTTCGTAGAGCACAAAGTAGGAAAAAATCTGCGAAACTATGAATGCAACACCTGCAACTTCAAAAGTTTGTATAAACACAGTTTAAAAAAACACATTTTGACAAAGCACTCGGCTCGAGAAAATGTCTTAAAAAAAAGTGTAGATAAAGGATATTTAAGAAGTCACATTATTCAAGATATGAAAAAAAAATTTTTCAATTTATTATGCTGCGGTAATAAGAATTTTAATTAAAGAAGTAGATACGGAGATTTGGTAGTTTTAAAATCTGCTCAAAAAAACTAAATTTAAGGCAGTTTGAATCTGGTACATTTTATTTCTTTAATTTGGCGACATTGCAACACGTGGAGATACACTTTGGCAACACTGGATTTTATCTGACCGACTTTTGTGTTATTCCTGTTACATGTTATAAATATTTTCTCTGAACGATTTTTATTTTTTCTGTATTTAAGTGTCCTCTTCACAGAAAGCTTTTCTGTATAAAAATTCTGTAGAATATTAAAATTCACCTAGAAATTATGGAAGGTAATAAAGAGGATTTGATTTCGATTCGTTGTTTTTTAAAATTTTGACCACTTTTTAGGTTATGTAGGTAATCTTTAAAATTTAGTTTTAAATCTAAATAAAAACCTATTGACTAAAATGGATAAAGATGTAGTTGGAATTTGTGAAAAAAGTAGTTTGGAGAGATATTATTGTAAATACTGCGAATTCAAAACACGCTTTGTAATTTCGTTTTGTGATCATTTTCAAGTATTCCACGCAAAAAACAAGAAGATTATTAACACACCTAGTAGTGCAGCATGTAATTTATGTGAAAACTGCAATTTTTCAACATTTTCATTATTAGTTTTGCTCAAACATAATTTCTATTGTCAAGCAGATGCTAAGACTGATAAAAAATCTAGAGGAAAACATACAGCAAGAGGAAAAATCAAATGTAATCAGTCTGAAAAGTCTAAAACTAAGTTAAGGAAAGATACAAAAATTCATAAATCAAATAATGAAGTGTCGTTATTTTGTTGCAATCATTGCAAGCACAATTTTACGTTGAGAAGTTCTTTAAACAGACACATTCGAATGAAACACACACCACAAGACAAACTAACAAACTATAAATGTAATCAATGCAACTACCAAACTTTACATAAGGAACATTTAAAAAAACACATTATTGTTAAACATACGCCCCTGGAAAAAATAAAATGGTATCAATGTGAATACTGTAACTTCAAAAGCAAAACTAAATTCTATTTAACAAACCATGTGAAATTAAAACACATGGTAAACGAAGCTAAGTTATTTTATTGTAATTTGTGTGAATACAAATCTAATTGGAAGAATCGTCTTGATACACATATTCTTGCAAAGCACACACCACGTGATAATGTGCCAGAATATAAATGTAGTAACTGCGATTTTAAAACTATACATAAATCATCTTTAAAAGAACACACTCTTCGAATACATACAGCACCAGAGCTGATACAATGGCACCAATGTGAACATTGTAACTACAGAGGCAAAATAAAAACAGAATTAAGAGATCATGTAAGAAGACGACACTTATTAAATACCGAGAAAAGGTGCGATTACTGTGAATTCAAATCTAAGACGATAAGGAGTCTCAATAGACATATTCTCGTAGAGCACAAAGTAGGAGAAAAGCTGCGAACTTATGAATGTAACACGTGCAACTACAAATGTTTGTATAATCACACTTTAAAAAAACATATTTTAACAAAGCATTCAGCACGAAAAAATGTCCTAAACTATGAATGTAACACATGTAATTACAAGACTTTTTATAAACATAATTTGAAACTACACATTATTCGACATCATACGGCCTCGGATAAAAAACAATGGTATTATTGTGAGCAATGTGTGTACAAGACCATCTATAAATCACAGTTGAGCCTACATATACAAAGAAAACATAAAATAATATGGTATCAATGTAATCAATGCAGTTACAAAGGAAAATTAAAATCATGTTTACTCCAACATACCAAATTACATCACGGAAATAATTAAAAGTTTTTTACTTGTAATGTTACAATAAAACCAAGAGAGACGCAAATAAATAATAAAAATAATCTTTTCACGTCACTGTTTTATTCTTATTTTTTTACTCTACCTAGACTGTTTTGTGTTGACAATTGTTACAAGGTGCGTAAGGGAAAATACGTTATTATCGTTTTTTTATAAAGATCTTTTTACCGAACCGAAACTAGTAAAGATAATTTGTGATTAGTAAATCTTCAAAACTGATGTATACTCAAAATTTCCAACGCATACTGTTTCCAGCAATTTTAAATTGTGTTGGTGTTTGTGAAAACACTAATTGGTCCATTTTCAGTGCCGCATGCCGTACGTAAAATTATCAGAATTCAAAGACAAATTTATACAATCAAAATTTTTTTTCTATCAGTGTCTCACTTTTTTATGGCCATCACTAAACAAGTATACATTCGTAACATACCCATGCTACTTTCTTTCTTCTTGATACAATCGAAACGTTTTTCTCTTTTTGTTTATTTTCATCTGTTTAAAAAGTTATTAGAGAGATAGAAGTTTTCACTGTTACACTCTGACTCTGTATACATATAACGAAACTGACTACCTTTTGGCAAAAGACAGCGCAATAACTGCTCATTTTTTAAGATATTTTGCAAAATTTTTCTAATTTAGAAAATATATATTTTGACATGTTTAGCTAATAAAAGGGTGTCAATAATCTAAAGATGTGCGCGTTTTTATTTAATTTAATAATGGTAAAAAATTTACTAACTTTGAATTTTTATAAAGTAAGGTGATTACATGTTAACTTTGCAAAATGAGGACATTTAAGACATAATAGGATGACTTTTAAAGCAAAAACTGGCCCAAAATTTAAATTTTTAATAAGAAGCTGGACTTGTAATGATTTCATATAGTTATGTTACTTTAGTATTTGTTCTGTTTTTTGTTTTTAGTTACTTTCCTGTGAACTGTTTTGTGTTAGATATTTCGGTTAGATTATTTTAGCCATCTTCAGGCTTTACAAGTTTAATTCATAGGAACTCTAAAATTTCAATAAAAAAAACTAAAACACTGTAGATGTCGAGTTTGTCCGGTTGTTAATGACTTATGAATTAAGAGAAGATGCCTAATGTAATGTGGTAACCAAAACTGTAACTCATAATAAATAAGATTTTGAGAGAAAAAAACCAGATCTGTTGATTTTGATATTAATTTGGTGGTTGGCGAAAGACGGTTTAAAAATCCCTTGACATATCTGGTGATTTTTAAAATGGAATTTTTATCTTTTAAAAGGTGTAGGTAAAATTTAGCAAAAGTACAGTGGCAGCAATTGAAAAGTGGAACATTTTGACAGAAAAAACATTTTAGATTTGAGAATTTGTCCTCAATCTGCAACATTTTAGCGTAAGGCTAAAATTGTTATTTGTTTAGAACGACAATTATAATCACTCTGACAATATTGAATGGTGGAATTACTAAAATTTTGGGCGAATTTTGCTAAATTTAGATAAAGATAATCTTGCTCACCAAACACATTCAAGACATTAAAACAATGTTTTATAAATTTTTTCAGTATTTTTAAAATCTTTTCGGCGGTAAGAAGAATTTTGAGCTAATTAATTAAATAAAGAAGTAGAAACAGAGATATATTAGTATTTTGAAAATCGACTGAAAAAAAGTTTAAATCTGGCAGTTCAAATCTCTGGTGCATTTTATTTTTTAACCTGGCGACACTGCAAGACGTGGCAGATATACTTTGACAACGCCGGATTGTATGTGACTGAACGACTTTTCTGCTTCATTAATGTTTTAACATTTTCTCTCAATGATTTTTGATGTTTTCTGTATTTAAGTGTCCACTTCATAGAAATCTTCTGGATAATAATTCTGTAGAATATTAAAATTTACCTAGATATTGTGGAAGGTAAGAAAAACAATTCGGTATCGTAAAATTGTATTTTAAAATTTTTATCACTTTTTAGGTTATGTAGTTAATCCAAAATCTTCTTCTAAATCTAAATAAAAATATATAAACTAAAATGAATAAAGATGTAGATGGAATTTGCGAAAAAAGTAGTTTGGAGCTATATTATTGTAAATACTGCGAATTCAAAACAAGTTTTGTAATTTCGTTTTGTGATCATTTTCAAGTATTCCACACAAAAAACAAGAAAAACATATTTACACCTAGTAGTGCAGCATGTTATTTATGTGAAAACTGCGATTTTCCAACATTTTCATTATTAGTTTTGCTAAAACATAATTTCTATTGTCAAGCAGATGCTAAGACTGATAAAAAATCTAGAGGAAAACATACAGCAAGAGGAAAAATCAAATGTAATCAGTCTCACTACAAGAGAAAATCTAAAATTAAATTAAAGAAAGTTACAAAAATTCATACATCAAATAACGAAGTGTCATTTTGTTGCAATCATTGCAAACGCAATTTTACGTTGAAAAGTTCTTTAAACAGACATATTCAAATAAAACACACACCACAAGACAATTTGACAAAATATAGTTGTAATCAATGCAACTACCAAACTTTACGTAAAGAACATTTAAAAAAACATATTATTGTTAAACATACTCCTCTGGAGAAAATAAAATGGCATCAGTGTGAACACTGTTTCTACAGAGGCAAAAATAAATCCTATTTAACAAAGCATATAAAACTAAAACACACGATAAACGAAGTTAAATTGTTTTACTGCGATCTATGTGAATTCACAACTAAAAGGAAGAATAAACTTGATGTGCATATTCTTGCAAAGCACATACCACGTGAAAATGTGCCACAATATAAATGTAACAAATGTGATTTTAAAACTATACATAAAATATATTTAAAGGAACATACTATTCGACATCATACACCGCCTGAGCAGATACAATGGCACCAATGTGAGTATTGTAACTATAGAAGTAAAACTAGAAAAGAATTAAGAGATCATTTAAAAACAAAATACCTATCAAATATCAAGAAAAAGTGTCCCGATAGACATATTTTCGTAGAGCATAAAGTAGGAGAAAATGTACGAAACTATGAATGTAACACATGTAACTACAAAAGTAGATATCAAGGAAATTTAAAAAAGCACATCATTCGACAACATACTGCCCCAGAGAAAATACAATGGTATCATTGTGAGCACTGTATATATAAAACCATCTCTAAATATAGTTTAAGCCGACACATACAAAGTAAACACAAAATAATTTAAAGAAAAAGAAGATGAATGGAAATGGGAAGAAAAAATATAGAACAAGTGAAAGAGTTGAAATATTTGGGATATGTATTAAATAGTAGTATGACCTTAGACCATTCACGAAAACGCTTTGCTGTAATGGACTGCTAATACGGTTTAGAAACGCACGAAAAGATCTAAAGGACAAAAGTATATCTTGGTCCTTTACTGTGCCGGAACGATTTCAAGTTTTTGCTGTGTAACGTTGCCATATCATGTTTTTAAAATTGAATTTAGTGTAAGAAAATAATATATAGGTTTCCAGAATAAAATAGGTTGTATCAGCTTTAAAAATTTTGCAAATGTTACATAATGTTTCTATTTGAAATTGGCTGTTTGATTTGTTTAATCCCTAACTTTGAAGCAAAATAAATTTTACAACTGCGTACACCGGCGCGCGGTGTTGAAAAGAAAGAAACAAAATATATATTTCTGTCACTTGCATGTTGGACTTGTAACTCACGCACAGGAAGGTTAGGAGATTGGCAGTCCATTACAGCGAAGCGGTTTCGTCAATGGTCTAAGAGTATAACAGACAAAGGACAAATAAAGGAAGTAGTCAAAACAGCAAACAAAATAATGAGAAGTATCTGGAGTTTGGGAGAACGCAAATTTGGTAAAAACTTTAAAAAAGGAATGACGATGTTTCACAGTTTGGTGAAAAGTATTATAATGTATGGAGCAGAAGTATGGGAATGAAAGGAATATAAAGAAATTAAGCGTGTGCAAGAAAAGTATATAAAATGGGTGTTAGGGTGAAATAAACAAACGCGAGGGTACATAGTAAGAGAAGAAAGTAAGAGACAAAAGTGAGAGTGAAAACAGGAAAAAGAGCGGTGAGATTCTAGGAAAATCTAAGAATGCGACATGAATGCAGAATACTACAACAGTGCTGGGCTGAAATTAAAAAAGGAAATGTTAATGTTAGGTGGATAGAACGAGATGACTACTATGAGAAAAAGGGGTATGCGTGTGCAGAAATTGAAAGAATGAGAGAAGGAGAAAGAACAATGGAAGAAGAACTAAAACAAATAGATGCTGACATAGATAAACATGTAAGAATTGCGAGTATTAAAGAATCGAGATACAATTCAAATATGCCCTGATTGTTACCACCGAACTGTCAAAATATTTAGAAAAAATGAAAAGTAAAAATATAAAAATGGTTGTAAGATGCAGATGTGGGAATGAAGAAAGGGAAAATGAGTTTTGGAGAGAAGATTGGGGAAGAATGTGTGAGTATGGAAGGATAAAAGTTTTAAACGAAAATGGAGAAAGGAAAGAATGGATGAAAGAAGTTACATGTGCCAGAATGAAGGTTGGAGAAGTTTTTTTTTTTTTTGATGATTGTGTTTTTTTTTGTTACCTTTATGTAGGATTGTAAAGCCAATTAGGCAATAAAGACATTAAAACCTAACCACAAAATAATTTCAAAATTTCCTTTTAATTTCAGAATAAAACCAGAAGAGATGAATAAATAATTAAATGTCTTTTTTTACATCACTGTTTTGTTCTTTTGTTGTTACTCCTACTTCCTACCTGCACTGTTTTGTGTTGATAATTATTATGACGTTATTAAGGGTAAATACGTAATAGTTGTTTTTTTTAAATTAGGTTTATCGTTACCAGAAAAAACTAGTAAAAATTGGAAGTTTGAAATACTCATTTGCAGTTGGTTAATCTTTGAAATAGTTAGGTATTTTAAATTTCAAATTAATACCAAGACTTAACAGGCAATTAACGCGATTAATATAGTCAGTTTTAAGGTACAATATCAAGTTTATAAAACGTGCGCGAAACAAGAGGATGATCTCACTTTGTTTATTTTTTTATATACATATAACGAAACTGAACATCCTTTGATAGCACGACGCGGTAACTGCTCATTTTTTAAGATATGAGCACAATTTTCTTAAATAAATACACATTTTGATATACTAACACAGATGATGTGCTCGTTGTTTATTTAATTTAAAAATGGTTAAAGATTGGCTAACTTTGAATTTTTATAAAGGAGGAAATATAAATATAAACATGTTAACTTTGCAAGAGGAGGAACTAAAAAAACACACAATACTAACATGAAATGACATTTTATTAATTTAAATCCTCTTAAAACTCGGTTTCATTCTGACAAACATTACAAAAGAAACTTTATTATTACCATGATTTAATTTGATATATTGATGCATTGATTACGTTGTGTTTTTTTTTATGTGGCGATTCAACTGAGCTTTGATTTTAGACTTGAACATGCAGTTTTCACATCGGTGCCACTGTATTTCTTCAGAAGACGTTTACGTCTTTCAACAATGTTTGTCGGGTTGTTAATATAATTTATGAATTAAGAGAAGATGCCTAATATAATGTGGTAACCAAAACTGTAACTCACAATAAATAAGATTTTGAGAGAAAAGAACCAGATCTGTTGATTTTGATATTAATTTGGTGGTTGGCGAAAGACGTTTTAAAAACCTCTTTACATATCTAGTGATTTTTAAAAAAAGAGTTTTTTATCTTTTAAAAGGTGTAGGCAAAATTTAGCAAAAGTACAGTGGCAGCAATTGAAAAGTGGAACATTTTGACAGAAAAAACATTTTGGATTTAAGAATTTGGCCTTAATCTACGACATTTTAGCGTAAGGCTAAAATTATTATTTGTTTAGAACGACATTTACAAATACTTTGACAATATTGAATGGTGGAATTACTAAAATTTTGGGCGAATTTCGCTAAATTTATTGTCACATTTTTCAATACAGACTTCTGGAAGATAATCTTGTTCACCAAACACATTCAAGACATTAAAACAATGCTTTATAAATTTTTTCAGTATTTTTAAAATCTTTTCAGCGGTAAGAAGAATTTTGAGCTAATTAATTAAATAAAGAAGTAGAAACAGAGATTTATTAGTATTTTGAAAATCGGCTGAAAAAAAGTTTAAATCTGGCAGTTCAAATCTCTGGTGCATTTTATTTTTTAACCTGGCGACACTGCAAGACGTGGCAGATATACTTTGGCAACGCTGGATTGTATGTGACTGAACGACTTTTCTGCTTCATTGTTTTAACATTTTCTCTCAATGATTTTTGATGTTTTCTGTATTTAAGTGTTCACTTCACAGAAATCTTCTGGATAATAATTCTGTAGAATATTAAAATTTATTTAGATATTGTGGAAAGTAAGAAAAACAATTCGGTATCGTAAAATTGTATTTTAAAATTTTGACCACTTTTTAGGTTATGTAGTTAATCCAAAATCTTCTAAATCTAAATAAAAATCTATGAACTAAAATGAATAAAGATGTAGATGGAATTTGTGAAAAAAGTAGTTTGGAGTTATATTATTGTAAATACTGCGAATTCAAAACTAATTTTGTAATTTCGTTTTGTGATCATTTTCAAGTATTCCACGCAAAAAACAAGAAAAACATATTTACACCTAGTAGTGCAGCATGTTATTTATGTAAAAACTGCGATTTTCCAACATTTTCATTATTAGCTTTGCTAAAACATAATTTCCGTTGTCAAGCAGATGCTAAGACAGATAAACAATCCACAGGAAAACATACAGCAAGAGAAAAAATCAAATGTAATCAGTCTGACTACAAGAGAAAATCTAAAACTAAATTAAAGAAAAATACAAAAATTCATAAATCAAATAATGAAGTGTCGTTATTTTGTTGCAATCATTGCAAACGCAATTTTACGTGGAGAAGTTCTATAATCAGACATATTCGAATGAAACACACACCACAAGACAAACTGACAAAATATAAATGTAATCAATGCAACTACCAAACTTTACGTAAAGAACATTTAAAAACACACATTATTGTTAAACATACGTCTCTGGAAAAAACAAAATGGTATCAATGTGAACACTGTTTCTACAGAGGCAAAAATAAATCCTATTTAACAAAGCATATAAATCTCAAACACACAGTAAACGAAGTTAAATTGTTTTACTGCGATCTGTGTGAATTCACAACCAAAAGGAAGAATAAACTTGATGTGCATATTCTTGCAAAGCACACACCACGTGAAAATGTGCCACAATATAAATGTAATAACTGTGATTTTAAAACTATACATAAAGAATACTTAAAGCAACATACTATTCGACTTCATACACCGCTTGAACAGATACAATGGCACCAATGTGAGTACTGTAACTATAGAAGTAAAACTAGAAAAGAATTAAGAGATCATTTAAAAACAAAATACCTATCAAATATCAAGAAAAAGTGTCCCGATAGACATATTCTTGTAAAGCACAAAGTAAGAGAAAATCTACGAAACTATGAATGTAACACATGTAACTACAAAAGTAAATATCAAGGAAATTTAAGAAAGCACATCATTCGACATCATACTGCCCCGGAGAAAAAACAATGGTATCATTGTGAACACTGTATATTTAAAACCATCTCTAAATATAGTTTATGCCGACACACACAAAGTAAACACAAAATAATTTAAAAATTTTCTTGTAATTTCAGAATAAAACCAGAAGAGATGAACAAATAATTAAATGTATCTTTTTATGTCACTATCTTATTCTTTTGTTGTTACTCCTATTTCTTACCTGCACTGTTTTGTGTTGCTAAATATTTTGACGTTATTAAGAGTAAATACGTAATAGATGTTTTTATAAAATTAAATTTATATTTACCACAAAAAACTAGTAAAAATTGGGAGTTTAAAATACTCTTTTATATAGTCAGTTTTAAGGTGCAAATTCAAGTTTATAAAACGTGCTCGAAACAATAGAATAATCTCACTTTGTTTATGTTTTTATATACATATAACGAAACTGAACATCTTTTGATAGAACGGCGCGGTAACTACTCATTTTTTAAGATATTGGCACAATTTGTCTAATTAAATAAATACATATTTTGATATACTACCACAGATGATGTGCTCGTTGTTTATTTAATTTAAAAATGGTTAAAGATTGACTAACTTTGAATTTCTATAAAGGAGGAAATATAAACATGTTAACTTTGCAAGAGAAGGAAATAAAAAAAACAGAATAATAACATGGAATGACATTTTATTAATTTAAATCCTCTTAAAACTCGGTTTCATTATGACAAACATTACAAAAAAAACTTTATTATTACCGTGATGTAATTTGATATGTCGATGCATTGATTACATTGTTATGTTTCCTTTTTAAGTGGCGACTCAACTGAGCTTTGATCTTAGACTTGAACATGCATTTTTCACACTGGTGCCACTGTATTTCCTCAGAAGGCGTATGATTTCGAATAATGTGCATTTTTAAACCTACTTTATGTATTGTTTCGTAGTTACATATGTTACATTCATATTTTGGTACATTTTCTCGTGCTGTGTGCCTTGCAAGAATGTGTCTTTCGACGTTAGACTTTATAGACGATTTGTAATCACAGAAATCACAGGAAAATATCTTCTTCTTCTCCACTTCTAACGTATGTTCTACTTTTACATGGTATGTTAGTTGTCTTTTTATTTTGCCTCTGTAAGTACAGTGCTCACATTGGTACCACTGTATCTCTTCTGGTGCTGTGTGGTGTCGAATAGTATGCTTTTTTAAATTTTCTTTATATATCGTTTTAAAATTGCAGTTGTTACAATTATATTTTGGTAAATTTTCTCGTACTGTGTGCTTGGCAAGAATGTGTCTTTTTATATTCATGCTTACTTTTGATTTGTATTCACAATGATCGCAATAATATATCGAAGCTTCTTGTTTTACTTCTAATTTATGACGACGGTTTATATGTCGTCTTAAATCTTTTTTTACTTTTGCTTTGTACTCACACTGATCACATTTGTACCATTGGATTTTATCTGCCGCTGTATGTTTTCTTAGTATATGATCTTTCAGTGAAGAATTACGATTTAATTTATGTAGGCAATAAGGACACTGATGTTTCTTGGTATTTTTTTGGCAAAGTAAATTATGTTTTAACAAAAGTAATAATGAAAATGTTGAAAAACTGCAGTTTTTGCATGTATAACGTTCTATATTAACACTATCCACAGATGCAAATGAATATTTCTTGGTTTTTGAGTGAAATTTTTGAAAATGATCACAAAAGAAAATTCCAATATTTGTTTTAAATTCGCAATGTTGGCAATAATACGTCTCTAAACAATTTTTCTCACAACTAAACAAAGTATCGTTATCCATTTCTACCAACAGTTTTGTAGATATAAAAAAAAAGTTGGATTACCTAACCTAAAAAAAACGAATTTAAAAATTCACCTAATCAATAATTGAATGAAAATAATCATACCTTCACAATTATAAATAAGTTTTAGTATTTTATAGAATTTAAAAAACAGTTTAATGATCCAAAATACATAATTTCCGAATAGTGTTTGGATAAGTTTCGCCTCTTCACCAACAATGGCGCCAACCATAAATTATATTGTCTATCGATTGGCAACACTGGCATTTTAAATCAACCACAGAAATATGTAGAGAGAAGGTTGATTAAATCTGCGCGTTAGCTATGGTTGCCAACTGACCTTTATTTCTAAAGATAGTCCTTCAATTTTATAAACTTCTTTTTATCTAGTTTTTTTACCAAAGAGCAACGAGCAAGCTTTATAAAATTGAGACATTTATTTATAATTGGTTGATTTCAAAAATAAATTTATTGTCTAAATGTCTTTTTATTAAATCGCCAAAATAAATTTTAAATACGTATAAAGGAACAAAATTTTTATCCAGACTTCAGTTATGAAACTCACTAATAAATAAATGGGGTATTTAATGGTAGAAAGAAAAGAACAATAAGGAGAATTATCACTAATAGAAAATGAAGAATAGAAGTAGATTCTAGAAGAATTTGATAAAGTAGATTCTATAAAAAATTGTGGAAAAATGACTTAAACACAAAAAAACTCAGAAGATTAATATGTATGTTGTACAAGAAAAAAAAAACAAAGAAGAATTTTTAAAACGTAGTTTAGACAATTCTAAAAGAACTGTAGATTCTAGGCCTATAGAAAAAAATAAGGAATCACAAAACCACCGATTGGAAGAGAGGAAGAAGAAAATACAACTAAGACAAACGAGAAAAAAAGATTTATGAAGTGAAAAACGTTAATTGGAATGTCCCGGAGGAACAAAATTTTAGTCAAATTTAAAAAACATATTTGGAGAAAAATAAAAATAAGAAAAACGACTACTTACTAAAGGAAAAAAATTTAAGAATAAAAAACCAAGAAAAATTCTAGATTAACAAAAGCATAATCCTTCAAGCCGGATACTGAAAAAAGTCTTGGTAGCTACAAAGCAATTACAATAATTTTCGCTTCAAACACACAAAAATCTTTATTTTGGTTACGAAAATTAAAATTTTTAATAGAATTTAGGAGCTGGAAAAGACAGTTGGAACTCTTTTTTTATAAAAATTACAGTAAATATTTATTTTTGTAATAATCGTGTCTTCTTTGGCTCCCAAAGTGTATATGTATATTTTATGATCCTTCGAGCCACATGAAAAGAAACGTTTTATTGTTAGTATAAAAAACAATTTCTCGCGGCCTTTTAATTTTACTTTTTTATAAACACAGCAAAAACATTTTTTATATTAGTTGTTTTTTGGTTCACAAAGTGTTTAAAACTGTATGGTCCTTCAAGCGAAATGTAGAAAAAAGTCTGCGTATAAATGAGACATTTTGCAATAGTCCTATTTATTTATATCTTTTTTAAAAATTTTATTTTTGTTACTTTACTACTAACATTTTAGAGCTTATTAGCCCTTATAAACACTGAAACATTAAAAAAGAAATATTTTTTATAAACAAATAAATGAAAATACCGAACATAAAACATAGAATTTTGAGACAATTTATTTTTATATTTTTAAATAAAATTGTGTTAAAAATTGATAGTCCTTCGAGCAAGATATTGAAAAAAGTCTGAGATTAGAAGAGGCAATTTACAATAATTCTCGTTTCCGTCTTTTAAAAATGTATATTTTAAAATTTTTAATAGAATTTAAGAACTAAAACAAACAGTTTTTGTTTGTTTATAATAAACCTTATAGAAACATTCGTTTTTGGCATAATTAGCGCCTTTGGCTCCTAAATAGTTACTTGAAAAGCCGGATTTTAAAAAAAGTCCAAGAGCCTGCCCAAAAGAAGAGTTCTAAAGACTATATTAAAATGGTAAAAAACAACCCTAGATATGCATTTAACAATGTCCTTTATAGTTTATTGCGATATCGAAAAGATGACAACCCTAGCGTCAGCAGAATTTGGTAACTACCATTTTGATGCTTAGACGTGCCATAAATTCAAAAACAACTCATAAAACAGAATAGTTTTTACAGCAAAGTAAATCGGATAATAGGATAATAGTAGCAGAAGTAGAAGGATATTGCGTATTTAGAACAGTAATAAATTAAATCATTTTAAAATTTGATTTAATTCTATTAAACCTTACAAAGTACGACTTAATTTTCCTTTACAACTGTATTAATTACATTTTTATCGGTGCATTGATTACATGTCGTGTTTCTTTCTCATGTGTCGATTCAAGTGAGATTTTGCCTTAGCCTTAAACATACAATATTCACATTGATGCCACTGTATTTCCTCAGGAGGCGTATGATTTCGAATAATATGCATTTTTAAATCTCCTTTACGTATAGTTTCATAATTACACAAGTCACATTCATACTTTGGTACATTTTCTCGTGCTGTATGCTTTGAAAGAATGTGTCTTTCAACGTTAGACTTTATAAACGATTTGTAGTTACAGAAATCGCAGTGAAATGTCTTCTTTTTATCCATTTCTAATATATGTTCTACTTTTACATGATACGTTAATTGTCTTTTTATTTTGCTTCTGTAGTTACAGTACTCACATTGATGCCATTCTATCTGGTCCGGTGCTGTATGTAATCGAAGAGTATGTTCTTTTAAAGATGATTTATGTATAGTTTTAAAATCGCATTTGTTACATTTATATTTTGGTACATTTTCTCGCACTGTGTGTTTGGCAAGATTGTGACAATTGATACCTTTTTTTGTACGAGATTTGAATTCACAGTGATCGCAATAATATAACATAACTTCGTCTTCTGATTTATGACGAAATTTTGTATGTTCTACTACATCTCCTTTTGCTTTTCCTCTATAGTCACAATAATCACAGTTGTACCATTTTATTTTTTCTGGTTCTGTGTGTTTTCTTATTATATGATAAGTCAGTGCTTTATTCGTTCTTACTTCTTTTAGACAATAAGCACACTGATATTTAGCATTGCATTGTATCTTATTCTTCTTATGTTTAGTATTCTTTTGACAAGTCATATTATGTTTAAATAAAAGTAAATATGAGAACGTTGAAAAATTACAGTCACATGAATAGCACACTGCACAAACAGATGTGAAAAGATATTTTAGGTTTTTGGGGTGAAATTTTTCAAAATGACTACAAAAGAAAATCCAAATATTTGTTTTAAAATCACAGTATTTGCACTTATATATCTCTATACTATTCTCACAATTGAAAATTGCACCTTTATCCATAATTAGTTAACAGTTTTAAAGATTAAAGAAATGTTACTTAACCTAAAAATTGATCAAATTTTAAAATTCAATTAATCGATAACCAAATAAAAAAAACATACCTTTAACGATAATTAATCAATTTTCATATGTTATTGAATTTTAAAAACAACATTTTTTATCCAGAGGACATACAAAAATCGTTGATACGAAACAATCATGAATCGATAGAATATTCCGAATTCTCAGAAGTCGGTCAAATGATCATTAACCAGAGAAATAGGTACGGAGAGCCACTGCTAAAATCACAAATTACTAGGTTTGTTCTCAGAACACTTCAAAACGGCTCAGAATTGAATTGCATGTGCGCAGTAACGGTCAGGCAGTAAAAAATTCTATTGTGCATGCTCAATTTAGCTTCAAACGGTTTTGAACTGGTTCGAAATGTTATTGGAACAAACCTTATATTAATCTAACCATTCAGTGGTGTAAAATATACCGTTTAAAAATATACCGTTTTAAAGGCCGTTTAAAACTGGGGAATAATCAAAAAACGTTAAAACCTATTATAAAAACATAATAACATACGCAAATTTAATAAAGAAAACTTTAAGTTCTAATATTAGATGTAAATTAGCCTAGACCACGGCCACTGCAAAAGAGAAAATTGTTTTCTTATCGCTCTAATATTTTTGGCTAATAAAAGCGTAAAAAAATGTTTTTCAACTTTTTATATATCTAAGAATGGAGTTTTTTTATGAAATGCACTAATTTCTGTGGTACATTTTCCACAGAAATTAGTGCATTTCATAAAAAAAACCCATTCTTAAAAAAGCTTATGGAAAAGTCAAATACAACCAACAAATTTTTATATATCAGTCGATTTCAGTTTCAATTATAAAAAATGCCAAAAAGAGTTATAATTATAATAAGTCCACTCATTCGAAATAATTTCACGATAGAAAATTTATTAAACAGACGCACAGACCTTTTTCTCTGCTAAACCGCTGATCAAAAGGATATTTTTGACTCACTGAAACAAGCAGAAAAACCTAATTAATACCAAATCCGATTTAATAAGTTTGCAAGATTTGTTATTACCGTTTCGTGCCTCATTCTTCACCTGGAACCTTCAGGAACAAGTCCAGAGCACTCACAGGATCACTACACGCACTAAAAGTAACAAAAATTTGTCAAAAAGTCACTCCCGAATTCTCACTCACGCTTCCGACAAAATCAAAACCCGATTGAACTGAAAGAATGCGATGACTAATTGCATAATGAGAAAAAAATCGGCAAAAAAAAGAGACCTTGATAAGGGGTTTCTACCACTTGCGCTGTTTTATTTAAACAAGGTCAGGCTAAAAACTTTTTGTCATTTATTAAAAATATAATAAACAATTAGAATGTTATTAATTTTTAAATAGCACAGGGCCGGATTGTTTTCAATTATGACCAAAACAAAATTTTATTTACCGAAATTAAGTAAAGCAGCGTTTCATAATCAATTTAAAAATTACTTGAACTGACAAAGAAATTAACACAGGGCCGGATTTAAAATATTTCACTTCTACACTCAAGTTTAAATAGTACAGAACCGGATTATCTTCTAATAAATAGAAATAAATAACTAAAAAACGCCTCTTCTTCCATAACAATCAACAAACCTAGCCTTTCTTAGTAGCGACATTTAGGTGTAAAACAGTCAATTTTTTTTCCGTTAAAATGTGATAAAAATAGTCTTATTATCGTGTATTTATATAATACTCTTAAGGCCTGTTTACAAAATGTGATTTAAAAACCACTGTGGTGCAAAGAAATGTGCCTCTGTTAAAGTTAATGACGAGTGGTCTAAACCGAACATCTTTTTTTTTACGACTTTTATTATTCCCAGATAAATAATAAAAAAATAATATTTTTTACGAAGTACAGCGTTTGAAGTAAGAATTGCAGCGTTTTAATTTAAACTAAGAAATACGGCGATTAAATTTTTAAAAATTATTTTTAGAGTCCAAATGCAAATCTAAAGCATTATATATATAAATAAGAACCGATGTAGAAAATAGTTTCAAGTACAAATAAACTTCTAATTTTTTTTATTTTTTTTTGAAAATTAAGTAAATTTTTTTAAAGAAATAGCTATTGGACTTTATGAGGTACCCCTATAAAAAAACCGCATCATTCTAGCTTTATTTAAAGTTTTTCGAAATTTTTGGTAATTTTGGGGGCGGCTGGGGGTCGTATGGGAGGTGGTACAGAGCAACTGATATTTTATTTGTTTATTAAACGTTCATGTCTATAAGTTCAAAAAAAAAATTTTGAAAATCCGAGATTTTTTTTGCTTTAAAACCCATCTCAAGATCCCAAATTTCAGTGGGGGGCGGAGGAAAACTTTTTTATTTATGGTCCTAAAAATCTGAAATTTGGGATATATAAAATATAAATTTTTTAAAAATTTTCTATTCTGACAGAATATCTATACAACATCTAGTTTCCGAGAACTGTAGACGTTTATTATCCACTCTGTGTAGCCTAAACCGTAATGCGCATGCGCAAACTTTTTGTAAAATAAATTTTAAGACATGTCCGCAGATTCTTTTTGGGGTCACTTATTTTCGATTTAATATTTAGGGGTCCAAATGAATTTTTAAATAATTTTTTTGTATTTTTTTTTGGTTTTTGTTTTAATTTTTTTTTATCCCCCTTTAAAGATGAGATAATTTTTTTTTAAGTTTTGGGTATGGGACCTTATAGGGTACCCCTATAAAAAAACCGCATCATTCTAGCTTTATTTAAAGATTTTTAAAATTTTTGGTAACTTTGGGGGCGGCTGGGGGCCGTATAGGGGGTGGTACAAAACAACTGATATTTTATTTTTTCATTTCAAGTAAATGTCTACACGATACAAAAAAAATTTGAAAATCCGAAATTTTTTTTTGTCTCAAATCCATCTCAAAGTCCCGATTAGAGACGGGGGGGAGGACGAAAAGTTTTTTATTTATGGCCCTGAAAATCTGAAATTTGGGGAATACAAAATATAGATTTTTTAAAAATTTTCGGCTCTAACAAAACGTCTATGCGACATCTAGTTATTAGATATATAGACGTTTATTGTCCAGATTGCACAGCCTAAACGGCACTACGCATGTGCAAAATTTTTGTAGAATATCAAATTTAAGACATGTCCGGAATTTCATTTTTTTTTTAACTTTCAACCCTTTTTTGAGGGGGAGGGGGTAATTTTAAAGAAACGAAATTGCCAAATTCGTAATGCCCGGTTCAAAATACGTAGGAATAAGTGTCTCTTTTTTGTTTGTGGGATGTCGTTTTCCATTTTACGTTCTCTATCTCACCACACAGAACAACACGCGTCACCAATCTTGAACTTTTAGGGACTTTTCAGTAATAATTCAAAACATTGAGGTTGGTAATGACTTTATTTTCCCAAAAAATTCGATCTAACGAACATTCGATCTGGAGAGAAGTCGAGATTGCGTAATAGACTCGTTCCATAATTCTTTATAAATGAATTTTACAAATTAGATATTTTGGATCATTTTGGATAACTAAATTTTTTTATCAAATTCTACAACATAAAACACTAAAGATTATATATAATTATTGCAATTCGAAGGTATAAACTTTTTATTTAATTATTGATTATAAATTTGGACAATTTTAGGTTAAGACTGTAATCCGAAATCTGAAACAAACCATTTATTTATCAAAAAATCTATTTTTGACTAAAATGGATAAAGATACAGTTGGTACTTGTGAAAAAAGTAATTTAGAAATGTACTATTGCCAACATTGTGACTTCAAAACAAATTTTGGAATTGTCTTTCGTGATCATTTTCAAATATTTCACACAAAAAAGAAGAAAAACCTATTTACATCTGTTTCTTCATGTTACTCCTGCAAAAACTGCAATTTTTCGACCTGTTCGTTATTATTTTTGTTTAAACATAATTTGTTTTGTATAAAGAAAACTAAGAAACAGAAACAAACTTTTGGTAAATATCAGTGCCCCTATTGCTTTGTTAAAGTAACAAAACTGAAAGAACATATAACAAGAAGACACACAGCACCAGAAGAAATAAAATGGTATAAATGTAATCAATGTGATTACAAAGGAAAAACAAAAAGAGATTTAGTAGGACATATAAAATATCGTCATAAATCAGAAGTTACGTTATTTTATTGCAATCATTGTGAATACAAATCAAAGGTAAAAGGACATACCAAAGGTCACATTCTTGCGAAGCATACACCACAAGAAAATGTACCAAAATATGAATGTAACATATGTAATTATAAAACAATATATAAAGGAATTTTAAGAAGACATCTTATTCAACATTATCCTGCACCAAAAAATAAATGTAACTCATGCAATTACACAACAAAATACAAATCAGATTTAAAAGTACATATTCTTCTACGTCATACAGCCCCAGAGAAGATTCAATGGTACCAATGTGAGCACTGTACCTACAAAAGTAAAATAAAAAGTAGTTTAACAAATCATGTGAGAGTCCAACACGAACACACCTTAAAAGAAATAAGAGAGTTATTTTACTGCAATCGTTGTGAATTTAAATCTAAGAATAAAAGCAACATCGATAGACATATTCTCGCAAAGCACACACCACTAGATAATGTGCCAAAATATGAATGTACCACATGCGAGTATAAAACTATACATAAAGCACATTTAAAAACGCATATTATTCTCCGTCATACAGCCCCAGAAAAAATACAATGGCATCAATGTGAGCATTGTACTTACAAAAGCAAAACAAAATCAGCTTTAACAAGCCATATACACCACATGCATACAGCACCAGAAGAAATAAAATGGCACCAATGTGAGCACTGTACCTACAGAAGTAAAACACAAAGTCATTTAAGACGTCATCTTAAAGAAAAACATATGCCAAAAGAAGAAAAAGATAAGTTATTTCATTGCGAGTCTTGTGAATATAAATCAAATCATAAGTCTGTTCTTAAAACACACATTGCTTTGAAACATACAGCACAGGGAAATGTGCAAAAATATGAATGTAACACGTGCGAGTATAAAACTGTCCTTAAAGGGAATTTAAAAAAGCACATTTTTCGACGGCATACAACCGCTAAGGAAATACACTCGTATCAGTGTGAGCACTGTTTGGTTAAGTATAGGTTTAAATCTGGCTTGACTCGACACATGGAAAGAAAACATAATATAGTATCAGTGTAATCAAAATTAAGCCAAGGACATATGTATCTAATAAATCTTCTTTTTTGAGATTTATAGAAACTATTTTATTATTATTATATTATTGTTTAATTTTTTGTATAATCAAATTTTGTATCTAATTTGATTACTGGCAAAATGCTATCTAGCCAATATAAGAGGTGGGACATTTCAACCTTAATTGACCAAGGCCCTTAAGAGAACTAAATATTTACTCTTATGTAAAATACCTCTTCGTTATTTTTTGTCAAAATCATTTCGGTGAATTTTTCAAATTTTAATTACTTTATCTCAGTTATGATAAGAGTTAGAGGTCTGATTTTTTGAAGTAATACATTCGCAAGTCCTCGAGTTACTAAGGGCGTATTTTCATTATTTTTATAATAAGAAGTTCTTAAGTAATACACTCCGCCTCATTTGATTACCCTCATCTGAAATTTCTATGTTATTCTAATATATTCTTTTAAAATTGAATGGAGACCATTAGCGTTTTCATTCTTACCTATTTTTGTATACTAGCTAATACTAAGATAAAAAATCATAAAATAAAAATCGGGAAAACACCTGTTTTTACGTTTCGGTCCATTTAAGAAGCGTCACTTGTATAAAATGGAAAGAAGCCATTTAAGGCTCCGCTGCCGCGCGTATTTTGCAAGCCTTTACTAGCTGCAATAGATTTCAATTGCTCGTTATGATAATTTAGATATTTCCACGGTATCTGATAGATAAAATGTTAATCTAGGTCGCTACAGGGTCCTTTTTTTAAATAAAAATTATTAAAGTTAATATTATTGATTACAAAAAAAGGTCAACTTTGGCTTCGTTTAAAGAACAAATTATAATTTTTTTTTCAAAATATCGTTGTATAGCGCCCAAGATTGATGCTTTTTCTATATATATACAACTTGTTCATGGTGGTAAAATAAATACATCTGAAGATATTTTGCAGTTCCTGAAGCAATTTTTCATGTATTCTTGCCTATACACCAGGCGTTAGGATACGATTTATAATCTGGATCGAATGTACCACCACCACTTGTTTTATACGTCACAGATACACTGTTAAGTTATTAAAATTGTGATTATATAGTACTTACGGATCGTCATTATTATCTTATTTTAATCAATAATTACGAATTTAATAATATGAATTTAATATAAATCTAATATGATTTTAAAAAAATTAAAAGCACGGCTACTTTAATTTTAAATGTATTCGTTTATACATTTAATTAGAATATATAAAAATAAGTAGTAAAAGTCCATTTAAACATTTTTGGACATTTAGCACCAATAAAACACAGTTGTGTTTTATAATGTACTACTGCGATCCGAAGTAGCTTTACACCGGGCAATAAAAAAGAGCGTTTTAAAAGTTGAGACAGTACCAATATGTAAACAGTAACCAGCAACATAACTAATGACTTATAATACCTAAAAACACAAAAAAAATTTAGAATTACTTTTCTTATAGGAAGAGAAGGTTTATGGCTACTCATGTATTCCTCAGTTTTTTTCGTGGTAAAAAGCTTAGTTAATTAAATTAATAAGTGTTATAACGACTACAATTTTTGTATTTTATTGTAGTAAAGGAGCGTGTACATATGCATAAATTTCATAGCGCCAGTTGAAACTGGCGCGCCAGTAAAATAAAATTGCATGTGTAAACTGTGTAAAATTGCATGCAAGTTAAAGATTACACATGCAATTTCATTTTACTGGCGCACCAGTTTCAACTGGCGCTATGAAGTGTATGCATGTGTAAACCCAGCATGAAATCATGTGATAAATTTTGTAATATTTTTTTTAAATCTTGACGTGATAGATAATACATGATTTCAAATTTGAATTCGCGGAAATTGTCTTATTAATCTAAAAAGAAAGTTATTTTGTCGGCTTGTGTTTACTATTTACCATACAAATTCAATCATTGATTAAAGTTACAAAAAGCCGACAAATACGGGTGTTGGTTTTGTCGGCTAGATCAAAAAAATGAAATTCACAATCCAAAAAATTAGCCAAACTCCTTCATTCTTTGAGTTTTATACTATGGTTTCAGTGTCATCGAAAGCTTGTGTTTTCAGCGTTTTTTGTGTTAAAATTATTACATCGTGTGTTTTTAGTGAAATTACTAATTAGTAATTACAACTATTTTATGTGTATTCGTTTTTTTTTGTGTGTTGTAAATTGTCACACCGTGTGTGTTTTTTTGTTGTAAAAACATGAAAACCAAAAAGTACAACAATAAAAAACTTGCTTCTTGTTTACGGAGACAAAGTGTAAAAAGACGATTAGCAGGTGTTAGACAAAATTATCGATAAGTAAATAATTCTTTTTTTCTGAAGAATTTTCTTTCTAAAGTTTGACCGAAATTTTTGATGTATTAATCAATTTATGATTATTAATCAAATTACGTGGGAAGTGATAGAGAAAGCCGGACTCGAAGAAAAAAAATTGCAATTGAAAAGGGACAAATAGACAGTGATGGAATACTATTTATAACGGTGATAGCCGATGGAGCTTGGAGCAAACGGTCGTATAAAGTAAATTATGATGCATCATCGGGGATGGTAGGTACACTTTTAATCAGCATGTAATACAATTGTTAGTTATTAATGTAACATGTAATTAAAGTATTGCTTTTTTACGGTTATTGTAAGCCCTAAAAGTGAAAATAGTTATTTACCTAACGTATTCGGAAAGATAAATTTCCAAGTTGAATAAAAAAAAATTCTACCTTCTTTAATCATACCACAATTTTACGAGATATTGATACTGAAATATTGATCCGTCTACATCTTATCAAAAATTACAGCAGAATTTTACTTATAACTCGATAATTACCATACCATTAGTTACATCTGAACGACAGTATACTTGTAATTTGCAGTTAATTATAATTAATAATTTTGATTTTGTATATTAGGGAGTTATAATTGGAAAAGAAACAAGGAAAGTACTATTTTTAAGCATCAGAAACAAATATTGTTGCATACATATGTGCAAGAAGTGAGAGAAAAAATGAAGCAACACCTGATCATGTCTGCTATAAAAACTGGAACAAAACTTCAACGTCTATGGAATCCGACATTATTGTTGAAGGATTTTTAAGAAGTATACAGTTACATGGCCTCCGATATGCATTTTTAGTCGAAAATGGCGACAGTAACATGACAAAAAAATTAAATGATGCAAGACCTTATGGAAACAAAATAGTTAAAAAAATAGAATGTAAAAACCACCTCTTACGAAACTATTGTAGCAGACTCAGAGATTTAACTAAAAAGACTGTTAGGTTCTCAAAGAAAAATATTCCTATAAGTCAAAGAAATTTGTTAAATAATTATATAAAACGATTGCGGTATGGAGTAATTGGGGCTGTAAATTATATAAACAATAATTATTTAGATTTGCCACATTTGGAAAAAAATAAAATGTTAAAAGCAGATATATCTAATTCTCCTTTTCATGTGTTTGGAGATCACTCCAAATGCAAACCATATTTTAGTAAGGGGCCAAAATTAAATGAAAAAAATTTTGTACCTGATCTTAAAACATCAGCTCTTTTTGATGATATTCAGTACGTTTTGAAACGCATCGTACGAAATTCCGAAAGTTTGTTGCTAAACATGAACAACAACGCAGCGGAGCAGTATAATGTTGTTCTAGCAAAATTTGTAGGAGGTAAAAATACGCAATATTATACGTAGAACTCAAATATGCTGAAAAACATTGAAGTTCTCATTTGTAGTTTCAAAGTTAAGAGTCGTATCTCGATTTTGGGACACCTGTATATCAAATTTTTTGTCAAAAAATGCACGTTAAAAAATAACATAAAACGTGTCCGAGCGTTTTCCTGAAAGGCAACTCCCTGAATTTTTATCGAATTTATTCATTACAAATGCTTCACACTGTATAGAAAAATATTTTATAAGTTTTTTCAGAAACCTGACGTGATGCCCAATTTTTGAGTTCATTTTTAGAATCTGCATAATAAAGTACATAAGAGACACGTATTAGATTAAAAAAAAATGTCATGTTGACCAGTGTAATCTAACGCAAATACAAAAATTATGTGGCAAATTAAAAAGTATAGGAATGTTTTTTTTATATTTTTTGATCCAACTAATGGTAGTCCAGTTATAGAATTTATTTCTGTTAAAATACTCAGTTTGTAGGGATTATTAAACGAGACCACATCTTCTAGTTGAAAAGAAAATTATCCGTTCGTCCTATTTCGTACGAACTCGTATCTGGACTTTCGTCCGTTTGTAACAGCGTAAGAAGTTTCTGTATTTTCTCAGAATTGTCCTTCCCGTTTTTAGTTTACTCTACCGAAATTTACGTCAGCATATAGTGCTTTTTGTCTGGCGATCAAGTCGTGCTCTCTCTAAGAAATATTCAAAGGAGTCGGCAGTGGGCTCTTAAGAAGCCTCACATATTTGTTTTAAACGTTTGAACTGTCACAAGCTTCTTAAAGTGTGAGATTTTTGGATTGTTGTTCTTTTGACGAACTTATGTTGTGTTTTAAAAAAAATGGACAGAGGTAAAACACTAACAGACACTGATAAAGAGAAAATTCTCGCGAGGAAACAAAAAAAATTTTCAACTAGGGAAATCGATAGGAAAATTGGATAAAATCATTTTAAACAATTAAGAACCTTATAAAATTTCAAAAAAATACGGGAAAAAACAGAAAAGGACGCGTTACCCAAGCAACAACTAAACGGGAACAACGAATCATTTTACAAGAGGCTTCAAACTAGGCAGCATTTATAAGAACCATCAAGGGTAATGCAAAGATCGCCAGGATCCAGACCTTTCAAGGAACAAATAAGCAGTGTCCTCACCTAAGACGGCAAAAACTGAAGAAGAAACGCCGTTTGCTTCAGCGCCACAAACAGGCAAGATTGGAGTTTTGTCGAGCCCACATTATCTGGAAAGAGAAATGGTGCCAACTTTTTTTTTTGACGGCATCGATGAATTTCAATATTATTTCCATGATTCAAGAAAAGAAAAACTATTTTTGTCTTGTCGTCATAACGCGGTTGGTTCGGTAATGGTATGGGCTGCGATATCATGGATGGAGAAATCGACTTGGTTCTTTTAGAAGACCGGCAGACATCTCAAAAGTACATCGAGCTTCTAAAGATTCAAAAAATCAACTTTGATGAGATGTTTTCTGGGGAATGTTGGATATTTCAATATGATAATGCAGCCATTTACACTGTACACAGTGGTGTTGTCGAGCCGGAACGCTCCGGAACGTCGTCCCGGTATTTCTTTTTTGGACAGGAACGCGTTCCGGAACTAAAGATGATTTCTGATAACGAGAATTGGCTGACGTATTAAAAAATATTTTAAAAAAATGCTGATTTATTTTTCTTCTAATTTTTGACGAATTTTTATATGTATGTATTATTATAAACAAGGGTTTGAAACGAACCCGAACCGGAACGAACCGGCTTGTTTTTCCGAACCGTGAACCGGAGTCTGGAACATTTTTATTCTGCTGAACTGCGTTCCGGTAAAAAAAATAGCACAACACCACTGACTGTACAGACTGTAAAACAATGGTTCGCAGACAATAATGTCAAAGATTTGAATTGGCCAGCTTTATCGCCAGATTTGAATATAATCGAAAATGTTTGGGGATGGCTGTCCCAAAAGATTTATGCAGAGGAAGACAGTTTGTTAACAAGCAAGACCTTATAACCGCGATTACAATAACATTTGAGGAAATTCCCGTTCATTATGGACAAAATTTATATCATTCGTTAGAGAATAGAATGTTTAATGTTATACGTCAAGGTGGAGGTCATACAAAGTCTTAACAATTAATAAAAATATTTAAAAAATTATTAATATTCGTTTTATTATCTATTTTTGCAAGTGAGGCTAATCAAGTGACGCTTTGTACAAAGGCAGAATAGTAAAAATTGCCATTTTTCCAATTTCTATTTTACGTTTTATTATCTTTATTACTAGGTAGTATGCAACAACAGGTAAAAAAGAAAGTGCTAGTGGTTTTCCACAAATAGTTAAAAAATGTTATGAATTACCTAGAAAATTTAGGTGAGGGTAATCAAATGTCGCGGAGTGTATCTACCAATTTATGCAACGTAATTTTGTTAATAGGTATACTAATTAATTTTATTTTTTCGAATAAGCACGAATATATGTAAAGGAAAGTTCAAAGATGTTTTTGGTAAAAAAATGAAAATTTTGTGGGCATTGTAACTATAGAAGAAAAATTAAAACAGAATTAAGAGTTCATGTAAAAAAACTTCTATCAAGACATACTGAGAAAAGGTGCGATTACTGTAAATTTAAATTTAAGACAAAAGCGAGTCTTAATAGACATATTCTCGTAAACCACAAAGTAGGAGAAAAGCAGCCAAACTATAAATGTAACACGTGCAACTACAAAAGTATTTATAAAGGAAGTTTGAAATTACACATTATTCGACATCATACGGCCTCCGGGAACATACAGTGGTATCATTGTGAGCACTGTATGTATAAGGCTATCGATAAATCTAATTCGAGACGACACATACAAGCAAAACATAAAATAATGTAGTATCAATGTAATCAATGCAGTTACAAAGGAAAATTAATATCATGATTACCCCAATTTAAAAAAATTCTTGTAATTTTAGAATATAACCAGAAGAGACACAAATAAATAATCAAAATTGTCTTTTCACGTCACTATTTTGTTCTTTTGTTGTTACTCCTTACCTGCACTGTTTTGTGTTGATAATTATTACGAGGCGCGTAAGAGCAAATACGTAATAGTTATTTTTTTTAAATAGGATTTTTTTACCCAAAAATTTTTCACAAATTTTTCACTATTGACATTATAAATATGAGTTTTAAAAATTCCAAACAAAGAAATCTAAGGTATTGGGTCCCTAGTTCCGATCCATTGCTCGCCAAAATATTCCGTTGATACATTTCTAATTGCATGTGCATTATGAGCGGGACCACCGCCTTGTTGGTACCAACATTTTGTTAAGTCATTTAATGTATATTGTCTAAAAATCCATTCACTGTAACACCAAGGATCTGCTCGTACTGTCGTCGAATGATTAAATTTTTATGAAACATATTGGACCCACTATTTTATTGCCCATTATTCCACATCACACGTTAAGTCCAATCTTCGTTTACGTTCCAGTTTGTAGTGCGGATTTTCATTTTTCCAAAAATGATGATTTTCTTTGTTTATTATGCCAACTTGGGTTATCGTGCTTCGTCAGTCAAAATAATTTTCTTTTAAAAATCTCGGTTTAGTTGCAATTGATTTAAATAGGCTCCAGAAGCCGTGACGTAAAAAATGCGCGAAATTTTGAAACACTGTCATTCGATAAAAATACCTTGAAAAAGTCGACCTTATTGCACATGTAAATAAGGTTGAATTTATAAAGATCATATTTTATGCGATGAATAAATACTCTAAATAAAATAAATAAGACCTAAAAATGTCGACATTCGATACCCCAAACATTTCATTTATTGATAAGTTAAGAATCACAGCAAACTTACACTTAATAAAGAATTTAATGGAAAATAAAATGTTCGATGCACAGATTTCCTTCAATTCTAAGCTTTAACGCAGGTCCAATATGAACGAATTCCAGCGAACCATGCCGAATGCAGACTACATTAAAATACGAGAGGAACCGGAGCTTTTGCGCATGTGCGTTTGTAAGTTTTGTGATTGAAATTTATGATCTGAGCAACACAAATTGCAAATGGTCTAAAATAATGGGAGGTATGGGAATTTACAACGTCCTTGGGACTTGCGCGTGTATAGCAGATAGTGACATTTTCTAAGTTGGTAGTAAAAAGACGTTACTTATTCGAAATTAAAATTTTCTCCTACTGGTTATTTACCGGTCACTTACTTTTCTGCTGATCACCTATTCAGACCTGTTATTTGAGTTTTTATTCAGTGATTTTGCAAAGAAATACCTTTTCGTACATATTAGATTATATGAAATTAAAACGACCAAATGTCCTTAACAATTTATTAAAAAAAAAAAACAATTTAATCAACGATAACATCTGATTAACACCAAGTCTCGAATCAAAGTGCCCGTTCCTCAAAGGGTGGCCCTCGTCTCTCGTGTTTTCCTTCATCGTCCCCATGTGTCCCTGATCGCGGTTCCCAAAATACTCCAATTTTCCACACATAATAAAAAGCGTCTAGACATGGGGTGGCTTCAAGAGTAAACAATCCAAATGCCTTAAAATGTGGTGCAATGCTCACATACATATTTGTACCACAATCTGTTCGTTAGAACAAACTCGCATTTAATACTTATTAAAATATTGTTATTATTATTTAATATTTTTAACAAAATTGTGCAAGTGTTTTAGATCAATTGTAGATAATGGATTTACATTAGACGTGCCCACATTGCAACAAGGTTTACGGTTCTTCAAAAATCAACATATCAAAAAAGTGCATAAAATGGTTCCGAAAACATCTGCAAAGAAATGTCGCATCATATGCCCACTGTGTGAAGATCGAACCGAATTAAAGACAATGAAAATTCTGAGGGGTAATCTTGCAGATCAACTTTTTATTAATTTTTTTTATTACAAGATTGTCTGTCCTATTTTTCCAAAAAAAATGTAATTGTATTTTTCCAATAACAGACACTTCAAAACATTTTTTTTAACCAAATTACCAATTTTAGCCAATGCAACAAAAGTCAGAAGTTGATTCCCTTTCAAAATTTAATAGCAATTTCATAATATTTAATATACCTATTTCTGTTTTTTCTTAAATTAATTTTTTCAACTATATTAAAATACGCCAAAACTAAATTCCAATTACTTTTTGTTGTTTAGACCATACATGTCAACCAATAGACGCACATGCGCAAGAGCCACGGTTCCTCTCGTATTTTAATGTAGTCTGCCGAATGCGAGCAAATCCCCTCCGATTTGCCCGTGCAACTTGTTATTTGTATGTACTCGGCCATCTTCGGTAGTTGGTTTACAGCTGTTCGGGTGAGTTTGACGGCACGAAGCATGTACAGTAATTTCTATTTTCGATTAATTTCTTAAATATGCGAGAATTGTTTGTAACTTGTGTCTGGATTAAAACTAGAATGTCTAGAGTATTCGAGTTGAGTGTTTTTATGCCTTATTTGTGTTTCCATATGTGATTTTTATTCGGTCAAAGTTTAGCTGTTATAATTTCAACCTTATGCACTAGTGCAATAAGGGCGACTTTTTTAAGGTAGATTTTTAGAATGACAGTGCTTCAAACGTTCGCGCTAAAATTACGACACACTTCTCCAGCCCATACCACTCACAAATTCAATTCTTAAATTGTAATCATTGCGTCTTAAATGTTGCACAATTCTTGGTTTGTAAGGCCAAAACTTATATTTTTTCAAAATTCTCATGACTTTACTTCGTGAAACTCCCACATTCTCTTCGATTTTTTTTGTAGACAATTTAGGATCTGCATTAGAAAAACCTAACACAGTAATAGCGTTTTCTTCATTATTTCTATTAAAATAAGCTTTAGGTCTTGATGCTTTGAAAAAAACCGTGCTCAATTAGATTTTTTTTAGTCTTAAAAATGTGCGTTTATAAGGCTGGCGCCTGAAGTTTCTACATTTTCGTTTCACGTTATAAAACATTTTATCATATATTTTTCGAAATTTTGATAAATTTCCATTTTTAACAACAAAACCAAAAATTTTAACATAAGAAATAAATTTGTTTTCGACGAAATATGTGTTTCTACTTATTTTAATAAAATTATTCTCTTAAATATTGTTCTAATTAAAAAAAACTAATTATATATTTTTGAAAACAGAAAAATATATCGATTTTTTAGAGTTGTCAAACTATGATTTCTATTTAAAAAAAATTAACTTTAAAAGCTAAAAGATAGAAAATAAATTGACTACACTGTACGAATCTACATAAAAATCTGTAATAGCACAATTTTTAATTTTTGAAATTGATTAAAAAATAAAAAAGTTAGGGAATTTTAAAGAAATCGCCAAAAAATCAAAAACGCTCTGTATCTCAAAAAAAAAACAAAAGGTGATAAGACAAAACTGATTAGCCCATTAAATTTGTCTTAAAAAAGCAGCACAAGAATGTATTATTCGAAAATAAACCATCCAGTACTTCAAAATGGCGAAACAGTGTGCAACAGTTTTAAATTAGATGCGCAGTGGTTGAAATGGGATAAAAAAACATGGCCGAACAAAAGTAGATCATTTGACACATCACAACTATTATTTCAGAAAAAAAAACAATTATTATTTTTTAAGGTACTCTCAGAATTATAGAGCCCTTTCCTAATAATGGCAAAAAAGAAAAATGAACAAAAAAGCCTTGTTGTTAATTGTACGCATGCACATATTGCATGGATTAATTAGGTCATTGACTTTACGATTTTCCAGTTCAGTGGATAATCCAAACATCCAATTTCTGACATTTCGAGTCACTAAAACCGTTTAAAACGCAACAAATTAATATTAAATACAAAATTTGTTTAAATTGTGGAAGGTATGATCTTTGTATTTAACGAATCGTGGGCATTATATAGACAACTCTAGTTCAGTGGTGAACAACGATAATAAAATAGGTGTGATAAAGCGGTCAGCACTGGTCATTATCTTATATGTATATAACTTTTTATCTGGGGTTGCCAACTATATAATGCCCATGATTTATTATCAATTAGTTGAATTTTGAAATATAATCAATTTTTAGGTTAGGCAAGTCAACATTTTTTCTAACCTATAAAACTGTTAACTACAAAATGGATGAAGATGCAATTTTCAGTTGTGAGAAAAGTAGTTTAGAGTTATATTGTTGCCAACATTGCGACTTTAAAACAAATATTGGAATTTTCATTTGGAATCATTTTCAAATATTCCACGCAAAAGACAACAAAAATCAATTTACATCTATTTGTGCAGAATATTACTTGTGTGAAAATTGCAATTTTTCAACATTTTCAATGCTAGTTTTTTCTAAACATGATTTAAATTGTCGAGAAACTATTAAGAAAAAGAAAAAACGTATTAGTTTTTTTACTGATGGTAATTATCGGTGCTCCTATTGTCAATTAAAGACAAAATGTAGTTCTGCACTGAAAGTACATATTATAAGAAGACACACAGCTCCAGATAAAATAAGATGGTATAATTGTGATCAGTGCGACTATAAAGGAAAAATAAAATCAGATTTAAGAATACATATTAAAAAAAATCATAAACCAGAATCAGAAATTTCGGTATTTCATTGCTCTCATTGTGAATACAAATCAAAGCTTAAGACTGATGTTAAAAGACACATTCTTGCAAAGCACACACCACGAGAAAATGTGCCAAAACATAAATGTAACACATGTAACTACGAAACTTTACGAAAAGGACATTTAAAAAGACACATTATTCAACACCATACTTCCCCTGATGAAATGCAATGGTACCACTGTGAACAGTGTACTTACAGTAGCAAAATAAAGACCAATTTAAATCGCCATATAAAATCAAAGCATATCTCACGTACCAACTTATTTAACTGCGATCAGTGTAAATTTATAACAAACAGAAAAAAGAGTATTGATAGACATATTCTTATAAGACACACACAACGAGAAAATCTTCCAAAATATGAATGTAACATATGTGATTACAAAACTACACGTAATTTTTATTTAAAAACACACATTATACGAATGCATACAGCCCCGGAAGAAATACAATGGCATCAATGTGAGCAATGTACCTACAGAAGCAAAATAAAAAGAGAATTGAAACATCATCTAAAAGTGCAACACAGTTCTAAATAAAAGGAGGGTAAAATAATTATGTCAAAGCACACAACACGAGAAAATGTGCCAAAGTATGAATGTAACACGTGAAGCACTGTGTATACAAGACCAAATTGAAACATTACTTAAAAAATAATTTAGTACATAGCAATGTAATTAGGAAAATTTAAGTAAATGTCAACCGTGGAGGGAGGAATAACAGGAGTGGGCATAAGCTTCAAATCTTGGTGGATAGCCAAACACCTTTTACGATAGTTTTCACTGTACTCGGGATAGCTTTTTCCCCCACTACAAACTTGCAATCGGTGGTCTCGACAATAGAATAAGATCGTAAAAGGTTGCTATACCTCGACCAAGAACCTAACATTGTCGGTATAGGGCATGCCAACTCCTCTTATTCATCCCTCCACGATGTCAACTAATGCTGTATATAGCAACGTAAACAGTAAAAGAATGTCGCTAGGCTGAGCAAACTTGCACGGTGGCTAATATTTTAGCCAAAAACGTATTCTTCCAGCTCATCTCACAATCATTCTTTTGTTATTTACCTTGCTGTATTAATTAAAATAAACACATTTATAAATTAGACTTATATCCAATGTACCTAAATATATTTATAACTGAATTAAACTACAATATTTTTTTGTATTTTTAATGTACATACCTGTTTATACCTACTTAATTGTGAAGATACTTATAAATTTTTTATTGTTTCACTATAAGTTGTTTAAAAATTTTAATAATTTCTGAATCCTGTTGCTAATCTCCGAATAATAACAATGTTTTATAAAACTTGAGTTTTTTTTGAGGCTATATCCTCACAAAATGCTTATTTGATGATTTTTTTTCTATAATTTTGCGGGATATCAAAATGCGGATTATTATTGTTAATAGTACACTCGGACTTCGCTCTCGGTTTTCGAAACTGTGTCCTCTTATACGAAAAGTAATTACAGCCTCGACGTTAATATTCTAATTTTACAATTAACTGAAAGACCAAGAAGGCAATTTATCTGCTTACCGCCCTACGGCATGGGCTTATCGCTCAAGGGTTCGTAAATACCGCCGATTTAAGATACTAGTTCCAAATTTTCACTTAGTGCAATATTTAATAAAAAAACATTTAGTTGTTATGATTCTTATAGTACATATTTTTAATTTTCTTTTATTTTATTTAAGTTAACTTAAAAGAATATCAGTCGCGGGTATCGATTATATGAAGGGTAACTTGGGAAATCTGCGAACCGTTTTGAGGGTTTGGTCCAGCGCTCAGAAACCCATTAACAAAATTCAATTATTTTTTTTTTGTTAAAATGGGAGCAGTCTAAACTTTTCGTTTTTTGCAAGACCTGTCCTTGACACCCTGTATAACTTAAACTAAAAATTTTCAAAAAACGGTCTATTAAACATCTTAAAGTATAAGACATGAGCTACCCAGAAAAAAGAGATCGTCTCAATTAATAAATTTTTGCAAGTTACAAAACTTTAAACTTTGTTAAAATTTTAGGGTGTTCCATTTCAATTGTTGAGCACTGTATTTTCAAAAAATAAGTTACGCAAACATTAAAGACAATTCCTATAAATGATGAAATTTCTCGGAGTTTGGAGAAGTTTATTGAGAATGATAAGACGAAAAATTTTTGTTACGACGTTTCGAGGGCGGCCGCCCTCATCATCAGGTTTATTTATACTTTGAAATTACATTGATTAAATTAAAGACAATAGGCTGCAACAATTTTGAAATATGAGAATACTTAAGGTAGAAATGTATAAACGTGTGGACAGATGCTGTCAAAAGAAAAAAAAACAAGGCTGACTTACTGATTATTATTTTAGAAAAAAATAAAAATTAATTTGGAGGAATGACTGAGAACAGAAATAGTTTATGGAAAATCTGGAGTTGGAAATAGTGGCAATTAAAAATAAAAGTTTTATAAAAATCTTTATTTGAAACTGTAGGTCACATTTTATAAAAATTAACTGCCACAAAAATATTTTATAAAAATCGGAAATAACAGAAGGTTTAAGATCGTATTACCATTTTTTAATGAAAAATTACTCAAAAAAGCGTTTTGTAACCTTGATGTATTGTTCCGGTGAATCATCGTGAGCGAAGTTTCGGGTGAATTCGGAGGGCTTCAGATGATTCACAGAAACTTTTAGAATAATTCTAGAAGGTAGAGTAACCAATATATATATAAAGACTAACCGGCCATTAAGAGGAGGTGTCACGCGTATTACCACATTTGTCACGAATTTTGTTCCTTATTGCCCAATGGAATTAACTGAAATTTTTATAACACATTTATTTTTATATTATCTAGGTTTGTATGGATAGATTTTTTGCTAGCTGTTTTAAAACAATAGCGACAAAAAAATTTTTCGAAAAAAAAATTTTTTTTTCAAAATTGAAACCGTGGAAACTTAGATAATGCACAAGTTAATGTATTGAAAAAATTTTACTTAATTTTGTTAAATAATATGAGAGGGAACTCGTGATAAAATTATGAACATCGCGCTAATTTTCAAATTAAAAATGAGCTTTCTAGACTGCTTCACAGACGGCGCGATCATGTCTAATTTGCAATTTTAGCATGTAGTGGGAAAATGTGGGTGTGGCCAATGAATGACTCGAATTATTTCGAAGCAAAGATCAGAGCGTGGTTCAGAGCATTTCGTTGAAGGAATTTATAGTGGAGTAAAATCGTCGTCCTACGAGGCTTCATTCTTGCAAAAAAAATTTAAGGTATTACTAGACGAGACTATTTCAGTCTTGTAAAGTATTATTTTGGCTATCTGAAATCGATATCTACATCTTTTTTTAGTAGGACCGAACTTTGTAAAATGATTTTTTTTATGTCGGAGCACCAATTTCCAAAATCGTGTTTTTTAAAACATTCATCGCGCTTATAAATTAACTATTTAAGATAAAATTTTGAAATTTTGTCCACTTATGGAGAAAACCAGAGCGCATCTAACAGTAATAAGAGATTTTAAAAAAAGTTTTTTGTTTTTGAAAAAGGAGTCTCCAAAGTCATTAGATGCGAAATTGTGCATTGACAATTTTACCCTGCGGAAAGCTATGTGAATTATTAAGAATTTGACCATGTAATGAACATTTTCAAATTCACAAAACTTTAAATAAGTTTTTTTTTAAAAAAATTAGGATAATAAACATAATGGTTTCTGAAATATATTTTTTTTAATTTTTTTTAAAATGTTATATTGATAGATCTTGTCAGCATTGGAACAATGTTGGAGCGACCAACAACGAATCAGATGAAGACAAAGAAGAAATTTAGCTTTTACCTTTTTTTTACTTCAAAATATTTTGGTTTTAATCAATTTTATAAATTATCTTTTGTGATTTATAATTATAGCTATCAAATTACCTTCTAGTAAGTCATAACTCATAATACTCCTATATACTGTGCAAGTACATACGTATGTAGATTGAACGCGTATTGCGCGAAGTAGCGCAGCAAAGCCTTGTTTTAAAAAATTTATATTTCGGAAACCATTAGGGTTATTATCTTCATTTTTTTAAAAAAAACTTATTTAAAATTTTGTGAATCCGAAAATGTACATTATATGGTCAAATTCTTAATAATTTACATAGTTTCCCGCAGGGTGAAATTGTAGATGTACAATTTCGCAACTAGTGACTTTGGAGTCCCCTTTCTCAAAAACAAAAAACTTTTTCTAAAATTTCTTGTTACTGTTAGATGCGCTCTGGTTTTCTCTATAAGTGGACAAAAATTTTAACTTAAATAGTTAATTTATAAGCCCGATGTTTGTTTTAAAAAACACGATTTTAGAAATTGTTTCTCTGACATAAAAAAAATAATTTTACAAAGTTCGATCCTACTAAAAAAAGTCGTACTTAGATAGCGATTTCAAATGGCCAAAATGATACTTTACCAGACTGTAAAGGTCCCGTCTAGTTATATCTTTAAAAAATTATTTGTAAGAAAGAAAGTCTTGTAGGACGTCTACGACCCTTATTAGTGGAGATCGGCCGATCCGTATTAGTTCAAATCAAACTAGCTGTGATGAAACCTTGAAATATCCCCTTCCATCTAAAAGTTTACGAAAAGAGATATGGTGGGGAATGATTGTAGATACCGCCCACCAGCTACCTCGTAACACACCGATCCCCCTCAGGTGAAACTTTTGAGACCATAATACTGAGTCTTAAGTCAGTCGGATAGTGAGAGCGAGACAAGCCGGTGCAGTCCTCACATTGGTACCACTGTGTCTCCTCAGGTGCTGTATGATGTATAATAAAGTGTCTTTTTAATCCATGTCCATATTTAGATTTGTAATTAATTAATTTCTATTTTCTGTGTGTTACTTTCACATGACGTGTTAAATTTCCTTTTATTTTGTTTCTGTAAATACAGTGCTCACATTGATACCACTGTATTTCTTCCGGCACTGTATGATGTCGAATAACGTGGAATTTTAAATTTTCTTTACGTAGACTTTTGTAACTGCATGTGTTACATTCATACTTTCGCATTTTTTCTTCTGTTAAAAATGTTTTTAAAATATGTTTTGCTTTTACATGGCGTGTTAAATATATTTTTAATTTGGTTTTGTAAGTACAGTGCTCACATTTGTACCACTGAATTTTCTCCAAGGCTGTATGTTTTAAAGTAATGTGTCTTTCTAATCCTTCCTTATATTTCGTTTGGAAATTGCATGTGTTACATTCATATTTTCGCACATTTTTTTGTGGAATGTGCTCTCTGAGAAAATGTTTACGAATAACAGTTTTCCACTTTGATTTGAATTCACAACGATCGCAATGAATTAACTTCATATTTTCTTTTGGCATGTGTCTAAGTTTTGTGTGACGTTTAAAATCGTCTTTTACTTTACTTTTGTAAGTACAATGTTCACATTGGTACCACTGTATTTTCTCCAATGCCGTATGTTGTCGCATAATGTGTTTTTTTAAACTTCCTTTATGTATAGTTTTAAAATTGCATGTGTTACATTTATATTTTCGCAAATTTTCTTGTGATGTATGCTTTATAAGAATATGTAATTTGAAACTGTACTTTATTTTTGTTTTGTATTCACATTGACTGCAATAAAATAACGAAACTTCGTCTTCTGATTTATGATGATATTTTATATGTGCTATTAAATCTTGTTTTACTTTTGCTTTGTAGTCACACTGATTACATTTGTACCATTTTATTTTTTCTGGTGCTGTATGTTTTCTTATTATATGGTCTTTCATTTTTTTTATGTTAAGTGGACAATAAGGACACTGATATTTAGCAATAGACAGTTTCTTTCTCTTGGCATTTTCTTGACAAACCAAACGATGTTTTATCAAAACTAATAATGAAAAAGTTGAGAATTTACAGTTTTCACATGAGTAAGGTATTGTATTAACAGCTGATATAAATAGATTTTCCTTATTTTTTACATGAAATATTTGAAAATGATCATAAAAGGCAATTCCAGTATTTGTTTTAAATTCGCAGTGTTTACAATAATATTTATCTAAACAATTTTTTTCACAACTGAAAATAGTATCTTGATCCATTTCAGTTAACAGGTTTATAGTTAAAAAAAAATTCTTAACCTAAAAATATTGTAAAATTTTAAAATTCAATAACAATAATTGAGTAAAAAGTGATATCTTACATAAACCTTAAACAACTATAAATAAATTTTAGTATTTTTCAGGATTTTTTAAACAACTTTTAGTTATTTCTATAAAATATAATTTGCATCTCTGGTATCAGAAAAATCAATAATCATATGAACACAAAAAGTCGGCCAAATGCAACCTGTGAGGCATGCCAACCTTTCAAAAAAAGTTATATTTAAAAAAAAATGGGCTCCAGAAGTGTGTCGTCATTTAAGCGCGAACATTTGAAGTTTGAAGTACTGTCATTCTAAAAACATACCTTAAAAAAGTTGTCCTTATTCTATGCCCGTATCTACATAAAGTTGAAATTATAATAGCTAAACTTTGAACGAATAAAATTTATATATGGAAACACAAATAAGGCATAAAAATACTCTTCTAAACATTATATATTTAAAAAAATAAAAAATGCTTAAAATCAGATTGTCTATTAGGGAAAAAAGTTTTAAAAATATCGGTTTACTGGTTAAAAAAAATCAGCAATTTTTCTATTTTTTTATTACTTATGTAACAGCTAGAATCATGTTATTAATGATAAATAAAGCTTCTCAATAGTATATACCACAGGGTCGGACTGGCACACGGGCATGCCGGAAATATCCTGGAAGGCTTTTTATTATTGGGGTTTTCTAGCTTTCACAATTATTTTATTTATTATGAAATTATTTTTTTTATACTCGAAGTAAATTTTGTTTAAATTTCTGTCAAGATTTAGCGTTATTTATATTTTTTAACCTATTTTACGGATTAAATTCCCAATTCTTATTTTACATTTTATAAAAAATTGGATGTTCCAAAAATCATTTTATAAAAATTAGAGTCAACAAGAGATATTTTATTTATAGCTTTTTTTATTAAAGCTAAAAGCCATAAACGAAATTAAAAAAAAAATGAGAGTCATAAGTAACGATTGCGAAGTAAACTGCAGGAATGAATTTATTTGCGATTATTTTAAGTGGGGATGCCGGCCATCGTATTATCTATTCACTATGTATTGCCACGCCTTCCTCGCTGATGTTTATAGCATGGCGGACCGAACTTCGCGCGTTGAATCGTACTCAGGGTTGTTACCTTTTAATTAATTTCTAAGATTTCCACCAATTTTTCGCTACTTTTTAAATGACAATGAGGGCCAGAGGTGTGTCGTCATTTAAGCGTGAACGTTTAAAGCACTGTCATTCTAAAAACATACCTTAAAAAAGTCTCCCTTAATGCAAGAGTAGATACCTACTAATATATTTTTTTTAAATAACCGAGAAAAAAATTGTTACCAAAGAAAGACAATTTGGGGATGACAAAAATATCGCAACAGAACGTTTTTTGTGCTAAGTATAAGAACAAATTTCGCGGCCGACACAACAAGGCTGTAAAATATTACTTCGCAAATGGTTCAGTGATTGTAGTGACTTTTCCCATATTTATTGTTTTAAAATAGAAAAAAAAACAAATATAAAATATTATTATTATCACTATTATAATTAAAATACACAAAAAAATTTGCCTGATACATGCCAACCTCCCAGTTTTAATAGTTACCAAAAATCATAAAAATTCAAACTGAGGGAGACTCTTCATTCTCATCTGAAGATGATAACATTGTTATTAAAACGCGCGTCGTGTTAATTGTGTAATTGGGTCCTTTCTTTTTTCTATTTGCCCAGTCTTAGTTATGACCAATATTTTAAGTTTTATGAGTCAAATATATTCATAAAACAAAAATATTTTATCAAGTGATGTTAATATTAACTTTTTGTAATATATAAATAGGTATATATTTCATAATTTTTTTTTGTTTGTTTCAAGGAGTGTTTTGGGGCTTGGGGCCAAATAAAACACCAAACATGTATTACAATTTATTAAAATCTTTAAGAAAAAAACTTATATTAATTATTTCCGTGATGTACTTTGATATGTCTAACCAAATACAACTTGAATTTCCCTTCGTAATTACACTGATTACATCGATGCCATTCTAAATTTGTATGTTTTCTTTTTATATGTCGTGACAAATTAGATTTACACTTGGTCTTAAACACACACTGCTCACATTGATACCATTCTATTTTCTCTGGACTTGTATGATGTCGACTAATATGTTTTTTCAAATATCCTTTATGTATAGTCGTGAAGTTGCATGTACTACATTTATATTTTGGCACATTTTCTCGTGCTGTATGCTTTACCAAAATGTGTGTTTTAACATTGCAACTATTCTCTGATTTGTATTCACACTGATCGCAGTAAAACAACCTCTTTTTCTCTTTTTTTAACAAGTGTACTACATTTACATGCCTTACTAAATATTGTTTTAACTCGCTTTTGTAGGTACAATGATCACATTTGTACCATTGTATTAACTCTGCTGCTGTATGATGAAGAGTAATGTGCTTTTTTAATTCTTCTTTATATATAGTTCTGTAGTTGCATGTGTTACACTCATATTTTAGTACGTTTTGTTGTGGTGTGTGCTTTGCAAGAATATGTCTATCCACATTTCTTTTCGTTTCAGTGTTGAAGTCACACTGAGAGCAGTAAAATAACTCTTTACTTTTTATTGACATGTGATGTACTTTTACATGGTGTAGTAAAAGTCTTTTAATTTTACTTTTGTAGGTACATTTCTCACATTGAAACCATTGTATCTCTTTTGGTGCTGTGTGGTACATTCATATTTTAGGACATTTTCTGGTGAGGTGTGTTTTGCAAAGATGTGTCTTTTAAGACTTGATTTTCTCTTTGTTTTAAATTCACAGTGATTACAGTAATATAATAAAACTTCATGGTCGGATTTATGACGAAGTTTTGTATATGTTCTACTAAATCTCTTTTTGCTTTTCCTTTGTAGTCACATTTTTTATTTCTTCTAATGGTGTGTGTTTTCTTATTATATGCTGTTTCAGTGACCAATTATACCTCATACCTTATAGAATTATAGTATTTTATAAAATTTAACTAATTAACCAGAACAAAAATAACATGCAAATGGTGTCTGGGTGACATAAGAAACCATTATAAAACTTTAAAAAATTGGTCAGATGTAACCTGTCAATCGTGCCAACCTCTCCCAATTTTATCAAAAAGATACTACAAATCGTATATATACTGCCTCAATTTAAAAATTTTAGGATTCCTATTGCAAATATCTTGCATGCGATCCAGTCCCAGAAACATAACGAGGATCGTCTCGTTAAAATGCGGGTGTGTTGCGCTGCCTTTCTCATGTTTGCTTTTTGCTATATTAAATAAGTATTATAACAACAAAAATGAATGTTGTATTGAGTTTCTTTTATCAGTTTTAAACTAACTACTACGTATTCTGTAGGATAAAAGGCACAGGTAAGGAAGTAAAGACAAAATCACTTAAAACTAAAGACACAAAATATTGATATTACAAAGCTATTTATTTAAATATTCAAAAAAAAAGCTTAAATTACTTATTTCCGTGACACGATTTAATATGCCAAATACGTCAAGTCAGATTTACAATTGGTATTGTAATTTGACACTGAATGTGTTTTTTAAATATACGTTTAGTATAATTTTGTAATTACATATGTTACATTTATATTTTGGAATATTTTTTCGTGCTGTGTGCTTCATAAGAATGCCTTTTGAGAAAGCGTTTTGTCTTAGTTTTAAATTCACAGTAGTTACAATAGAACCAAACTTTATGTCGGGTGGATATATGTAGTTTCAAATCTATACTTAATTTTCCTTTGTAGTTACAGTGATTACATTTGTACCAATTAATTTTTTCTGGTGGTGTATGTTTTCTTATTATATGAAAGTCCACTGACCGCTTTTGGGTTCCCTTATATGAACAATAAGGGCACTCATGATTTTTAATAGATCGTTTATATATTTTTTTAGTTTGTTTGTTCTTTTTTGCATTCTCTTGACAAACCAATCTATGTTTGAATAAAATTAATAATGAATATGTTGAAAAATTACATCTTCTACACGAGTTTGCTGCACAAAAAGGTTTGAATGACACTGTATTGTTTTCTGCGTGAAATATTTCAAAATGTTCCCAAAAGAAAACTATAATATTTGTTTTAAATTCGCAGTATTTGCATTGATATATCTCTAAGCTTCTTTTCTCACAATTGAGAAGTGCCTTTTTATACATTTCTCAAGAGTTGTATACAATTTTTAAAAGATTTAACCTAAAAATTAATTGAATTTTAAAATTCAGGTAATCAATAATCAAATTAAAGTATCATACCTTATAAAAATGTAGTATTTTATTAATTTTAAAAGCAGATATCAACAAAAGTCATTTGCTGGTAATAGTGACATAAGACGCCATTATAAAACTCAAAAAGTCGGTCAGATACAACTTGCCAATGTCGCCAATCCCTCAAGTTTAATAGATAAAAGTCACCAAAAATGTAGTAAATATGTTTACAACAAATACGTTAAGCATATTATTATTAAAATGTGCTGCTAAATTTTGTTTTTTATTTTGAAATTCAGATGATCCTACGTGGATTTATTGGTTGCTATGACTAAAGGCGCCAAATTTAAAAATATACTAGCATTTATAAAAAAAAACCAGCTACTTCATATATCTCAAAATTCATAAATATTTGTAATGACTGTTTATTAATATTAAAAAAGACCTCTAGAATAGTTTGAAATCGTAAGATAGTGGCCTAATGTTTGTGATCTAACTACAACACATTTTATCTATTTTTTTTATGTCGAAAATTTATCGATTTCTCTTTGTTCTAATCAGTCTTACACCAAACTTAAGTCGGAAAAAAATCACAAAAATAAATAATTTTACTATCGGTCTTTGTAACTGTTTTAATAATAATTTTACCTATTTTGTGTCCCTTTCCACGGCCTTCTAAAATACAAATAAATATTTTAAATTCTTTTGGTTTTATTCAGATTGGGAGATCCGAAAACATCGCTAGAAATTAAATGAAGGTTGGTAAAAATTCTAAGAAAAAAATTAAAACAACTGACAGTTTGCCAGAAGGCTTTTTTGACATCATAAGAAGCTAAATTAAAACATTTTTTTTTCAAAAACGTATTTTAATTATTTTTTATATTGTGCATTCCCATTTTGCGAGCCTTACAATTAGTGGTAGAAAGGCTTTAGGACTACGTAAATATTTTTCAGGTATGCGGTTAAATTCCAGAATTAAAACAGGGATCATCTCGTTAAAATGCGGGTGTGTCGCGCTGAGTTCCTCCTCATATTTGTTACTATGATAAATGTTACAACAACAAAAATGAATGTTCTATTTTGTTCCTTTAAACGAATTACGTATTAGTTAAGACTAGAACAGACAAAGTCATCTAAAACTAAAAACACAAAATATTGATATAACAATAATTATTTATTTATTTATCTTTTCGTTTGAGATGTGTTGCACTTTTATATGGCGTTTTAAATCACCTTTCCTTCTGCTTCTGTAGGCACAGTGATCACATTGGTACCATTGTATCTTATCAGGAGATGTATGGTGTTGAATAATGTGTCTTTTTAAACATTCTTTACGCAATGTTTTGTAATTACATGTGTTACATTCGTATTTTGGAACATTTTCTTGTTGTGTATGTTTTGAGAGAACATGAAATTTGATACTTTTTTTTTGTCTTTGTTATGTGTTCGCAGTGATCGCAGTAAAACTTTTTAGGAGACATGTGCTGTAATTTTATATGCTGGTATAGAGAGATCTTTAATTTGACTTTGTAGGAGCAGTGATCACATTGGTACCACTGTATTTTCTCCGGGGCTGTATGACGAGCAATAATGTGTTGCTTTAATTGTTGTTTATGTCGACTTTTGTAATTGCATGTGTTACATTTATATTTTGGAACATTTTCTCGTGGTGTGTGTTTTGAAAGAACATGTAAATTGATACCTCTCTTTGTCTTAGTTTTAAAATCGCAGTGATCGCAGTAAAACAACTTGTTAACAGGCATGTGCTGTAATATTATATGCCGTTTTAAGGTTGCCTTTAATTTGCTTTTGTAGATACAGTGCCCACAATAGTACCATCGTATTTCCTCCGGGGCTGTATGACGGGCGATAATGTGTCTTTTTAAATTTTTTTTCTTTAAAGTTTTGTAATTACATGAGTTACATTCATATTTTGGAATATTTTCTCGTGCTGTGTGCTTTATAAAAATGTGTTTTTTGAGAGAGTGTTTTCTTTTAGTTTTAAATTCACACTGATTACAATAATATAACAAAACTTTATGTACGGTGGACATATGTTGTTTCAAATCTGTTCTTAATTTTTCTTTGTAATCACACTTATCACATTTATACCACTTAATTTTTTCTGGTGCTGTATGTTTTGCTGTTATATGCAGTTTCAGTGACCACTTTTGGGTTCCATTATATGAACAATAGGGACACTGATGATTTTTAATAGATTCTTTGTTCTTTTTTGCATTTTCTCGACAAACCAAATTATGTTTTAATAAAACTAATAATGAAAATGTTAAAATATTGCAGTTTTCACATAAGTAACATGCTGCAGTACTAGGTGTAAATATATTCTTCTTGTTTTTTGCATGGAATGTTTGATAATGATCACAAAAGGAAATTGTGAAACTTGTTTTGTATTCGCAGTGTTTGCATTTATATGTCTCTAAACTACGTTCCTCACAATTGGGAAGTGTCTTTTTATCCATTTGCCAAGAGTTGTAGAAGCGAACAATTAAAAAAAAAAAACTACCTAAAAATTGATTGTATTTTGAACTTCAGGTAATCAATAATCAAATTAAAGTATCCTACCTTATAGAAATTAGTAGTAGGTATTTTATAAATTTGATAAAGCAGATATCAACAAGACTCATTTGCTGCTAATGCTAATGGTGTCTGGATCTTTGATTATATATACAAGTGGATACCTAATTCAATGTGTTAGAGGAGTACACATTTTGAAAAGATTTGGGGGACAAGGATACCCTCAAAAATAGCGTACGCCAGAAAGAGATGCAACGAAATGTAGGATGCCAATCTTTTGCGCAAGTACCGTTTCTCAATTGACAGAAGTTTTTAGACAGCTGACATATCTTTTTGACTTGTGCGTTGTGCCGACTGGTTGTGTCGATTGTGCGAAGTTTTGTGAGACCACGTGTTTTTATAAAAAGTTGCTTTTTTGAGTTAATTTTGTGTTTTTTGTTTGGCGAAAACAATATGACCGGCAATAATAAGCTGTGTTATTTCTGCAAAACAAAGGATCCATCGTTATCCTATCATCGGTAAGTTTGGAAATCTTAATTTGTGCACTGGTTTTATAAAATTTTATATTCATTCATAGGTTTCCAAAAGATCTTCTTTCTAGGAAGCAGTGGCTTGCTGCATTTAAATTCAGTGAAGATGATATAATGAAAAGTACTCAAGTTTGTAGCCAACATTTTGCCAAGTCATGCTTTAGTAATACTATAAGTGGTCGAAGTAGATTGATTAAAAATTCAGTCCCAACAATGTTTTTGCAGAAAAAGTAATGTTTATATTGCCCTGTAAATTTACAATTTACTGATGAAATGTATGTTATTAGCAGATCAAAGAAAGTAAAAAAGCAAGTTACTAATTTGCCAAATTGCTATGGAAAAGCTAGTGGTGAGCTCAGTTTGATGACAGTGGAGTCACCTCTTGTAGTTGTGTCAGCCCCTGCATCTGTAAATAATATTTACAATACACGTTTCTTATCAGAGGCTGATCAGCCTTTGCTATTGAACACTACTATAAATAATACAGGTAGATTTTCATTAAAGTAAAAAAATTAGATAATTTTTATTTATTTTTTTTATTTTTCCAGCTCTGGTAAATTCTTGCAACATACAAGAATCAACTGCCAATCTGCAAACGTCTTTTTATCAATCAAATACTGTTTTATGTAAGTTTTCTTTGAAAAATATGTATTCACAAAGAGAAAATTTGTTTTTTTTATCTTGCAGCAGTGAATGATGAGCCAGCTTCGAAATCTTCTACAACTCCAGATGTTTCATTAGAGACCACTCCCAAAAAACGTCGAAAACTGTTTAATTCTCCAAGGAGTGCACGCAGACATTATGATAATGCTATTGAAAAGATGAATGATTTAAAGAGGAAACTGCTTTTTGCTCGTACAGAAAATTATAAATTGAAAAGGAAAATCACAAAGCTTGAAGACTTGGTTTTGCACCTAAAGAATAAAAATCTCATAAGTGTTAACGCAGAAGCGACACTACTTGTATGATTTATTTTATTTGATAATTTAAGTTTATTTCATTTTTTTAATTTTAAGGTCACAGCTTCAGATTCTGTGAAAGCAATTTGGAGACGTTTTATGAGTAAAAAAAAGAAAGAGAAGTTTCCTCCTGAATTGCGAGCTTTCGCTCTTACTTTGAACTTTTATTCTCCAAAAGCCTATAAATATGTGAGAAAAATATTTAATAATAAATTGCCAAATCCAAGCACATTACAAAATTGGTACATGGCAATTGATGCAGAACCAGGCTTTACGAAAGAGGCTTTTGAAGCACTGAAATTGAAAAGCAGAGCAAATGGTCCTGTCCTTGTGAATTTAGTTATTGATGAGATGTCAATTAGACAAAATGTCCATTGGAATGGAAAGAAGTTTTACGGGTATGTAGATGTCGGAACTGAAGACAATACTTCCAATGAGGACATTAAAGAGCTGGGAAAAAATGTCCTTGTCATAACGGCAGTTTCGCTAAATTCCCATTGGAAAATTCCTTTGGGATATTTTGTTATTAATGGAATGACTGGAGAAGAACGATCACATTTGATATCAAGGTGCCTCAACATGCTTGAGGATGTTAATGTCAAATGCCATTCACTAACTTTCGATGGGACGGCTTCAAATATTAAAATGTGCACAGCTTTAGGCTGCAATTTCAGCTTCGACCGCTTTCAGCCTTGGTTTATTCACTATGAAACCAAGAACAAAGTATTTGTATTCTTTGATGCTGTGCACATGATTAAGCTCGTAAGAAATGCACTTGGGGCCAAGGAGATACTAAATGTGGAATCAGAATTTGTAAAGTGGAGTTTTATCAAACAATTACAACAAGTGCAAGCAACCGAAGGACTTCGCTTAGGCAACAAATTGACAACACGACACATTCAATGAAAAATGAAAAAATGAATGCCAAACTCGCCATTCAAACTTTAAGTGAAAGTGTAGCAACATCGTTGCAATGGGCCTCCAAGCATCTCCCAGAATTTCAAAATTCTGAAGCCACGTCTACATTTTTAAAAATGTTTAATGATGCATTTGACATTTTAAATAGTAGGAGTGTATGGGCAAAATCTGTATATAAAAAAAAGATATGTGAGGAAACTTTGCAATTTCTGCGTCAAAAAATAGATGAAATCATTGTATACATAAAACAAATTAAAATAGGAACAACTTTTATTATAGATTCAGATAGGAAGACAGGTTTTTTGGGCATTATCGTAGATTTGAAAAATTCAATTAGTTTGTTTTGTCTCTTAAAAGAAAAATATGCAGGTTACAATTACTTGTTAACTTATAAGTTAAGCCAAGACCATTTGGAAGTTTTTTTTAGTGCTGTTAGGAGTAAGGGAGGTTTTAACAATAATCCATCAGCACATCAGTTTAAGTGTGCTTATCGTCGCTTGCTTGTGAGGCATGAAGTGCAAAGTTCTGGCAATTGCCAGGATTTTGGTGACATCAAAATTTTGTCAGTTGGAACTTATTCACAAGCAAGTTGTGATAATATCATTGAGCCTGATGTGCAGATAGAAGTTAGCGATCATGATTACCTATATACAAAATGGGAACTAAGCTTATTTAGTTTTACAGTGGTTGAGTATATTGCGGGGTTCACTGTATTTAAAATAGAGAAAAAAATAACGTGCCACTTTTGTCAGGCCGTCCTTAATAATAAGCAATCATCTAAAGACTCTTTTTTATTTATAAAAAATCGCGAAAACCTAAAAATCCCATCTGATGATGTAACAAAAATTTGTAAAATTACAGAAATTTGTTTCAGGCAAATGTGTAATAATTTAAAAAAAAATATCAACGTAATAAAGCATAGATCATTTGCCCAAGCAAATCAGCATGCTTTTTTTCATCATATAGCGGACCAAGACATTTTTGACAATCATCGCACGAATTTAATTAAATTGATTATAGATTTATTTGTCAAAATTAGAATACATTATTATTGTAAAACTGTTGTAAATAAGGAAAATTATATTAGGCGGAAACTATCAAAAATTATATTGTTTAAAAATCAATAAATTTTGTTTGCGTACGGTTTGTTTTTTATTATTAACCTATTTATATATATTTTTTTCAAGTCTTTTCACTTTTCAGTTAGAAAATGTTGGAACTTAACATATTTGAATTGAAATGTTCAATATTTTTAAATTAGGCGCTGTCATGCGCACAACTTGTCATCCTACATTTCATCCCATTTCTTTTTATGTGTTCGGTTGGTCCCTAGGCTATTAGGTATCCACTTGTATATATAATCAAAGGTCTGGATGTCATTTGAAGCCATTATAAAACTCAAAAAGTCGGTCAGATACAACCTGCCAATATAGCCAATCCCTCAATTTTAACAAATAAAAAGTCACCAAAAATTATAGTAAAGGACCAAGAAAATAGTAAATAGTTTACAACTGAGACCATCCTGGTCTGGTTGCCCTTTTAATATATGCAACTAACAATACAGCGACATCATTTTAACGTTTTATTACAGGAAAGGGTTGGTAATGGCATATACAAATGAGTTAGGGTTGTGCTACATTTTTTACACTTTGTATTTGGTAATTGTTTTTATGCAAATTTAATGTGTATAACTGTTATCTGATAAGTCTCATAATTTTTCAGCATTCTTAGAGACAATAATACTATTAATTGTCGGTTTAACAGGTGGACATAAAGGGGATGATGTCCAGCAAAACTATCTACATATTTACAATTGCAAATTGTTTATTTATCTCGGGCCCGAGTGTTGTAATTTGTTGTTTTTGATTTCACAGTTTCTCTTTTAGCAAATCAACCCCAGAGTGAGTTATTTGTCAAGGCCAACATCATGGGAACATGATATTCAACACAATTATTTGTTTAATCATTCCAGTGGCCGGTTAATTGATTATGTTTTAGCTAAATTAATCTAAAAATCGAAGATTTTAGATGGTAAAACTAATCACGGTTCGACGAAGCTGGTGCCTGAAATTCTCTTATCAAGGGAGTGATGACAGATAGGTAACAGCTCCAAACAAACGCTTTTTGGTCGAAAATCACCAAGTTTATAACTGGAGAAAGGCCAAAAGAACATAATCTTATCGCCAGAAATTAATTAAAATTCCCAGACTATGGGAACACGCAAGCAACCCCATGAGAAAAGTCACGTAGCCACCCTTGACGTCACTAAAAATTTGGATATAAAAGGAGCCCCGAAAGAAGCCATCTTCAGAGAGTGCTTTGCCATTCTCCAAGCTAGTCGGCTTATTTTTTTGGAAATAGCAGATTCCTAGTCTTCGACAGGTAGATCGCTGACCAAAAGACTGTCTACTAGCTAAATTTTTGAACTCATTACACAGTCTTGTCTGAAGTGCAGATTTCCTAGTCTTCGACGGGTTGATCGCGCTGAGGGCTCGAACTGTAAACTCACCTGAAGTGCAGATTTCCTAGTCTTCGACGGGTCGATCGCGCCTAAGGCGAGTTCTTGAACTAGTAATTCTGCGCCTGTTTGCAGATTCCCAGTCTTCGACGGGTCTGATCGCGAATTGGCGTAAATTGCAAGTTTAATTAATCTTTCTCTCAAGACAGGTGTCCAAGATGTCAGGGGGATCAGAAGACCAACCTTACGCGGTTCACGAACCGCCAACTTCTCCAGAAGGTGACCAGATTTTCACAGGTCTGTATCCAAAGGGTAAAGACTAAATTTCATTACTTTATAACTGTGTCTAACGACTTATAGTCACAGGGGAGTCCCTGGGTGTTATAATCAAACTTTTTATTTATTAATTTATCAATCCTTTTATTTATTTATTTTTATTATTTTACCGATTAAGTTAGCTCCGCGTATCATTTGTACGTGTCTAACTACTAACGGCCTTTTTGCTGAAATTAACTAATAGTTGATTACACTCATCTGACTCATTACCTGCACTTTAATTGCAATCTCTTTACTATTCTCCTGGCCAAGCCGGGGACCACTACCCCACCACGGGAAAAAACGAAGCCAGCCCGGGTGTAGGACTATGGCACACTTAATCAAAACATGGCGAAATGTACAAAGTACATAAAAAGACTGCCTAGCTAATTATTAACAAACAAAAAGACTCCCGAAAATGGGACATATTAGGGAAAGAGAGTACGCGGTAGTTGGTTCTTTGGGGAGGCTTCTACGCACTCTTATCTATTAATTTTCTGAGTCGGAGGTGTTTAATCAGCTCTGCAATTAACTCAGGGTTTAACCCTTTCTGGCCTGCAGTGGTTTTGACACCGGAATAGGTGTTGTAACCCTTCAAGGGATGCAACGTATTCTGGGTTGTATAACTACGAATAAGGTTTGAATTGTATAACGGGTTGCCTAATCTTAGGCTAACCAAATGCACCCTTGTAATAATTTTGAATAAATGTCTTTATTCAATTTCAGCTGTTTTACTCTTCCTTGATACACAGTGCTTAAACAACGAACAAATAAATATAAAACACAACGTAGAGTCCTAATAACAAACATACTAGACGATCATTCAAAAATCTCATTTTTTGAACAGGCCAGGCCTTAGAAGTGTCACACAACAAATACTTAATCACATTATTAAAACAGTGCTCCTGAATTTCGTTTTTTATTTTGAAAGTCAGATAATTGTACATGAATTCATTGATTGCTATGACTAAAGGCGCCAAATTTAAAAATAAAGAGCCAAAAAAATACAGCATATATGATAAGAATAAGAGTAAATAAGAATTTATCAAACAAATATTATTCTATATTAATAAACATAAATAGATTATAATAACTATGATTAAAATTTCTTCAATTGTTTTCTCAACCTTTAAAAAGATTTTAATTATCTTTAGTTAGTATATATTATAATAATATTTAGTTCTGACAGACCTTATAAGTCTACAGATAAAAATATACAAAATGAAACACATATTATCTAAATTTTTGCAGTTTTGGTAGTTTTATTTAAAAGATTTTATTTTTAAGTATTAAACGCAAAAATTGTAAATACTTTTCCTTTTGTTTTTTCTTTGTTGCGTGTAAAATCTAGTTAGCACTATCATTTAGTTTAGATAATACAATGACCCATCAATATTACTAGAAACACAAATGTAATCTGACGTTATAGTGATATAACGTAAGAAACTTTTTATTAATTTTCTATTTTAGAAAGTTATCGATTTTTTTTTGATTTCAATTCGTCTTGCACCTCCATTAAAATAGGGCGCATTAGGCGCTTTAAAGCTAAATGTTTTAATCTGATTTATTACTTACTAAACAGTATATTGAGTTAAGTTTTTAAATTACAAAAATATCATAGCGATAAACAAATTTACTATTGTTCTTCATAACTGATATAATTAATAATAATAAATGTTTAAAATAAATATCACTAAAATGTTTTGAAGTAAATTCTTTTCGCTTTATTGCAAGTGAAAAGTCCAAAGACATTGCTGAAAACCAGGATTAAAGATAGGTTTAAAGAAAGTAGAAGAAAGAGATTCGCCACCCATCAGTTGTATCAGAAAAAAAAAAACGCTTTAATTAGAATTTGGTTATTCTGTTATTTTGTAATAAAACTCAATTATCGTTTAAATGGCTAAAGTTTTTAGAAAAAAGTCTATAGAAAACGCTACAATCCAGTGTCAAAAACGACATTTTTGAAAATGCGACTAGCTTATTTACGTATTAATTTTTTCGGTTTATTGTGCTTCCTTTTGCACACAAGAATACAAAAGATAACTGATAGTTTGTACAAACTTTTTGACTTGACGATTACTTACATTTTAATGATTTTCCAAAATTTTATTAGTTTATTTGTACCTGAGTCAGGCTAGCTATTATGCCATAGAGTTTATTGAAAATTCTTGTCAAAATGCGGGTGAGTCGCGCTGACAAACAATCAAAATGAGTGTATAGAGTGCGTTTTAGAAAATATTTTTTTAATTAAAGACATAAATTTGAAATACTCTTACAGCTCAGGTGACCCAAAGCACAGGTAAGAAAGTAAAGATAAAAACAGGAATTATTGATGCGTCAAAACTATTTATTACAATTTACAAAAAGCTAATTATTGGTATGTTGTTTATTGATGTGTCTGAGTAAATACGCCTTGAATTTCCCTTTGTAACTGCATTGATTACATCTATGCCATTCTAATTTTGTATGTTTTCTTTTAATGTGTTGGATCAAATCAGATTTAGAGATAGTCTTGTAGGTACATTCTTCACATTGCATCCATTGTTTCTTATTGGGGGCTGTATGTTTTCGTGTTTTGTGCGTTTTCAAATACGGTTTATACAAAGTAGTGTAGCTGCACAAATCACATTTATATTTCGGCAAACTTTCTCCTGCTGCATGATTCGCAAGGATGTGTTTTTTAAGATTTGATTTTAGCACTGATTTATATTCACAGTGATCGCAATGAAAAAAAATATTTTTTTCTTTTGATGTGTGTTGTAATCTTATATGTCTTGATAAATATGGTTTTAATTTAGTTCTGTAAGTACAATGTTTACACTGGTGCCATGGTATTTCCTCTGGTGCTGTATGATGTAGAATAATGTGTCTTTTTAAATTTCTTTTAAATGTAGTTTCGTATTTACATGTGTTACATTTAGGTTTTTTCACATTTTCATGTGTTCTATGACGAAAAATATGTTGTCTCAAATAATCTTTATGTACAGTTGTATAATTGCATGTGTCACATTTATATTTTGGCATATTTTCTCGTGCTGTGTGCCTTGCACGAATGTGTCTTTTGAGATTAGATTTTAAAATTGTTTTATATTCACAGCGATCACAGTAAAAAAACTTATTGTTGTCTTCTCTTGACCTGTGTTGTATTTTTATATGCTTTGCTAAATACGCTTTTATTTTGGTTTTGTAAGTGCAATGCTCACATTGGTGCCATTCTATTAACTCTGAGGCTGTATGGTGTAGAATAATATGTGTTTTTAAATGTTGTTTATTTGTAGTTTCGTACGTGCATATGTTACATTTATATTTTCCCAGTTGTTTTGTTACTGAGTGCTGTCCAAGAATATCTTTATCAACATTCTTCATCATTTCTTCTAACAAGTGTTTTACTCTTACATGTCTTGTTAAATCTGATTTTCTTTTGAATTTGTTGGGACAGTATCTACATTGCAACCACTGTATCTCCTCAGGCGCTGTATGCATTTGAATAATATGTTGTTTTAAATTTCCTTTTTGAATACATTTGTAATTACATGTGTTACATTCATATTTTGGAATATTTTCTTGTGTTGTGTGCTTTGCAAGAATGTGTTTCTTGAGATCTGCTTCTCTAACTGATTTGTATTCACATTCATTGCAATAAAATAACGATTTATCGCAATTTGATTGATGTCGAGATTTTATATGTTTTCCTAAATCCCATTTTCTTTTTGTTTTGTGGTCACAGTAATCACATTTGTACCATTTAATATTTTCGGGTTCTGTGTGTTTTGCTGTTATATGCTGTTTCAGTTTTGCCACTTTAAGTATACAATAAGGGCACTGATATTTAGGAATAGGACGTTTCTTTCTCTTAAGATTTTCTTCACAAATCAAATTATGTTTTAATAAAACTAATATTGAAAACGTTGAAAAACTACACTTTTCACAGAAATAACATTCTTCACGAGCAGATGTAACAAGATTTTGCTCGTTTCTTGAATGTAATTTAAGCAAATGATCACGTAAAATAATTTTAAAATTTGTTTTGAAATTGCAAAAATTGCACTGATATTTTTCTAAACTACTTTTTTTACAACTAAAAATTGCACTTTTATCCATAATTATTTAATAGTTTTATAAGTTAAAGAAATATTGGATTACTTAACCTAAAAATTAGTCTTATTTTAAAATTCAACTAATCAAATCAAAAGATCATACCTTACACCATATTGTAGACAACTGCAAATAAATTTTAGTATTTTAGTTATTGTAGAATACGTAATTTACAATAAATATTTTAGACTTAATATCTGAATGATGAGTGATGACGCAAATAAAAAACCATTATAAAAAAAAGTCGGTCAGATGCAACTTGTGAAGTATGCCAACCTCCAAATTTTATTAACAAAAAGTCACCAAAAGCTCCTAAAATATAGATAAAAATTATAAACTGTAATTTCTTAATTAAAATAGCTTCAAATCAAAAAAATATTGTCATATAAAATGCAAATGTTATATAGATGGCAAATTAAAAACACAGTTTTGGTTTATAAAAAAATGTGTTTTTAACTAGTGTGGTGGGCAAAAATTCCAACTGTTATCATTCTTTTATTGAACTTACTTAAATACATTTTTTTTAATTTCAAATACACCAAAAATATCAAACACGTGCAACACATTATCAATCAGCTATAACAAAAATCCAACCAAGCAGTTTGTAATCCCTTTTAAATTAAGAAACTATTCATAACTGTGCTTTAGTAAACTTAAAATTATTGGAAAATTGATCTGCAAGAGAATTTCGTTATTATTTTCAAGCCTTTAATTATTTTTTTTTTTTGGTATCATTAAACAATTAATTATTCAGTTATCAATTTTAAAATATTAGTTTGTGTTATTGTAACCTTTTAGGGTAAGAAAATGTTTAAGCTGTGCTTGGAAAGCTCTTAAATTAATTTTAATTCACCTTCAGTAAAATTTGGCTTATTCACTAATTTTTAATGTTTATATCTAATTAATCAATTCTTACATTATAATACAACTTTGTCTTTATCATCAACCAATTATTGTTTATATATCCTATTTATTTATTATATTATTTTATCTTTAATTAATTATGTCATAACTATACCATAACATGGCGCAGTCCTAAATGAAGTGAACAAGTAAAATTAAATAAACAAAATAAATAAATAAATAAAAAAAGTGTGTGTGATATTTAAATAATTCAGAAAATAAAAAATCGTTTAAAATGGATCAACGCATTTCCCCCATAAACTTCAGCGGAAATCCAAGCGAAAATTGGAAGCTGTATGGAAACAAAAATTCGAAATATATTCCATCGCAACAAAAATGAATAAAGAATCAGAAGAAATACAATGTGCACAACTTGTACACATGATATTATTTTAAAATTGACTTTAAATGACTGTATACTGTTGTATACTGTTCAAATAGTTTGAAAGATTTAAGACTGCAACCCCTTATCCAAAAAGATAACTTGATCGCCGCTTTCCACTGTTAGGGGAAGCTTATGTTCAAACAAATTCTATTCTTTGTTGGTGGTTAAACCGCTCAACGTCATTTAACAACCCTTAAAAAGAAAAAAATATTTTTTCTTAAATAACCAACCACATTTTTGGTTTTTGATATAATTGTAGATTAAAGATAATTTAAATGTTTGTGTTTAATGTTGTAAAGAAGAGAATTAGAGACAAATAAAAGAATTTTAAGCATTTATTGAAATATTTTCAGCTCAGAATTTTTACGATCTTGCTTGTCGTCACCGTTTTTTCTCATTTGGTTGAAATATTTCGTTTTAGTCGGTTGATATAGTTTTAATGTGTGAGTTTGATGCACTCTCATTCTCAGACAGATTTTTTAAAATTTATTTGTTTAAAGCTTATTTTCAGTTAGGTTTTTATAATATTTTTGTTTTAAGTAAGTTTTTAGTTATAAAAAAAACAAAACTAAAATTAGCTTTATTATTAAATCCTTCACTTTTATAATGTTTTGCATGACTAAATTAATTAATTTGTATTCAGTCGCTATTGACACTTTTTCGCTTTTTTTATGATTACTAGGGGAGAGCTTATAAAAAAAATCTATACATCGTAGATTGAAGCGTACTCCAATAATTTTATTACAAAAAGGGGTCAGACCGTGAAACAAACTATAGTTTACATAATAATGACTCATTTATTAAAAATGTAACGGTTGTTTCCGTGTCGGGTTCTGGGTATCGTAGAGAGAGAGAGGAGCGGCTTTGATGGGGTTTTATTTACAATAATAACTATGTACAAATAATAAAAATAAAATAATTATTCTCAAATTAAAAACGAATCCTCTAATAACATATATACGGCCTCGTCCCCGGCGGTCCCTCGTCCTCGACTCCTCGTCGTCGGCTTCTCGTCCTCGTCTCCTCGCCCTCGGTTCCTCGTCCTTGACGTGTGGGCTTCGGTGGCTCGCACTTGTAATGGAGGGGAGGTAGGATTCACCCACAGGTTGATGCTCCGTGGGTAGCGGTTTCGGAGAGGACTTTACCAACGGGTTAATGCTCCGTGGGTAGCGGTATCGGAGAGGAAGCCCCTAGGATAATGCTCCAGGGGTGGACGGGTCTGGGGGTGGCTACTTACAGGGATAATGCTCCTGCAAGTATGAAAGTATCGGAGGCGGTAGGCGCAATATATAGCCTTCTATATATACCACCACTACTGCCCTGACGTATATGTATGACGTCGCGGTCACGCGGTCCGAATCAGCTGCTGGGCGTTATCTTCCTTTGTTTACTGAATTCTTAGAACGCTTCGTTACAAAAACACAAATGTAATCTGACGTTATAGTAATATAACAAAGGACACTTTTTATATTCCTATGTTCTTTATTTTGCAAATTTATTGATTTCTCTTTGTGTCAGTCAGTTTTGCCTCAACTTCATCAAGCATTACCAATCTAAAATTAAAAGTAACGCTACAGTAAAGTCAGTATCAGAAACAAAATTTTTGAAAATATGAAAAAAATACAAAAAGAAAATATTGACGTGTCAAATTTATTAGGATTTTCAAAAAAGAAATCAATTATTAGAATGATGTAATTTAATATGTTTCAGCAAATGTGCCTTGAATTTCCCTTTGTAACTGCACTGATTACATCGATGCCATTCTAATTTTGTATGTTTTCTTTTAATGTGTTGAATCAAGTCAGATTTAGAGATGGTCTTGTAGGCACACTGTTCACATTGCATCCATTGTTTCTTCTTAGAAGCTGTATGTTTTCGTGTTTTATGTGTTTTTAAGTACGATTTATATAACGTTGTGTAGTTGCACATATTACATTTATATTTTGGCAAGCTTTCTCTTGCTGTATGTCGAGTAATGTGTATATTTAAATATTCTTTATGTACAGTTGTAAAGCCGCATATCTTACACTTATATTTTGATGTACTTTCTCCTGCTGCATGATAAGCAAAAATGTGTTTTTTAAGATTTGATTTTATCAGTGATTTGTATTCACAGTGATTGCAGTGAAGGAAATTCTTTTTATTCGTTGATATGTGTTGTAATTTTACATGCCTTATTAAATATGTTTTTAACTTCGTTCTGTAGGTACAATGTTCACATTGGAGCCAATGTATTTCTTCTGGAGCAGTATGACGTAGAATAATGTGTCTTTTTAAATCAGCTTTATGTGAAGTTTTGTACTGGCATGTCTTACATTTATATTTTTTCACATTTTCACCTGCTCTATGACGATTATTGTGTATTCGGAAATAATCTTTATATACAGTTGTATAATTACATATGTCACATTCATACTTTGGCATAATTTCTCGTGCTGTATGATTTATAAGAATGTGTTTTGTAAGATTAGATCTTATAATTGATTTGTATTCACAGTAATCGCAGTAATGTAAGTTGCTTTTGTCGTCTTTTGACCTGTGTTGTATTTTGACATGCTTTGCTAAATATGATTTTATTTTGCTTTTGTAAGTACATTGCTCACATTGATGCCATTGTATTTCCTCTGGGGCAGTATGATGTAGAATATTGTGTGTTTTTAAATCTCCTATATGTGAAGTTTCGTAGTTACATGTGTGACACTTATATTTTTCCAGTTCTTTTGTTACTGAGTGCTCTCCAAAAATATCTTTATCGACATTCTTCATCATTTCTTCTATCAAGTGTTTTACTTTTACATGTCTTGTTAAATCTGATTTTCTTTTGAATTTGTAGGAACAGTATCTACATTGCAACCACTGTATCTCCTCAGGCGCTGTATGCATATAAATAATGTGTTGTTCTAAATTTCCTTTCCGAATAAATTTGTAATTACATGTGTTACATTCATATTTTGGAATATTTTCTTGTGATGTGTGCTTTGCAAGAATGTGTTTCTTGAGATCTGATTCTCTAACTGATTTGTATTCGCATTCATTGCAATAAAATAACGATTTTTCGTGATTTGATTGATGTCGAGATTTTATATGTTTTCCTAAATCCCATTTTCTTTTCGTTTTGTGATCACAGTAACCACATTTGTACCATTTAATATTTTCGGGTTCTGTGTGTTTTGCTGTTATATGCTGTTTCAGTTTTGCCACTTTAAGTGTACAATAAGGGCACTGATATTTAGGAATAGGACGTTTCTTTCTCTTAAGATTTTCTTGACAAACCAAATTATGTTTAAATAAAACTATTAGGGAAAACGTTGAAAAACTGCACTTTTCACATAAATAACATGCTGCACTAGAAGATGTAAATAGATTTTGCTCGTTTCTTGAGTGTAATTTATGAAAATGATCATGTAAAATAATTTTAATATTTGTTTTGAAGTTGCAAAGTTTGCATTCATATTTTTCTAAACTATTTTTTTCACAATTGAAAATTACTTCTTTATCCATAATTATTTAACAGTTTTAAAGGTTAAAGAAATGTTGGATTACTTAACCTAAAAATTGGTTTTATGTTAAAATTTAACTAATCAATAATAAAATCAAAGATCATACCTTACAGACAACTGCAAATATATTTTAATATTTTAATTATCGCAAAATACGTAATTAACAACAAATAATGGCTTTAGCTTGTGAGTGATGACATTGATGACAGCCAGAAAAAACATAAGAATAAAAAGTCGGTCAGATACAAGTTGTGAGGGATGCCAACCTCAAAATTTTAACAAAAAATCATCAAAAATTATAGTTGATGTTCAGAGACATTAACTATAATAATAACATTACATTATTAATATAGTCTGCCCTCGAGTCTGCCTCACGATCATTCCTTTTTGTAATAAAATTATTAGAGTATGCCTTAATCTACGACTTATAGCTTCGTGTGAATTTGACATTTGACAGAACACAAACGAAATATTTAAATAACAAAAGTATTGTAATTTTGAAAACTAAATTTCAGAAAACTTTGTTGTTGCAACAAAACTCAATACAAGAAATTATACCCAAAATTTTAATTTCTAACATATCGAAGTGACATATATGAGGTCAATGACCGCGCGTTGGAATAAAAAAATATTTTTTTAAAAACTAATGGGCTGATTTCAAGTTGAGATAATACCGGTAGTATCGCAAATTTTAATACTTTTCCATGACAACAGCGAATCACAACCTCGAATTTATTTATTTTTCCATGGAAACGAAGATACTACCGGTATTATCTTATACTTGAAATCAGCCCCTTAGAGTTTAATTTAATATAACAACAGTCATTAAACTTAAATTACACAAATATGATTATATATTTAATAAATTGTTTAGGTTTTTACGGTAAAACATCGAGATTGTTAATCCGCCAGGTACAAAAATATTTATTTTGGGTTACAAAAGTCGAAGAAAAAGTAGGAGTGATTGAGGTTGAAAACTAAAGATTTTACTTTACAGATCTTATTTGCTGACTGTGTTCGAAGCATTTGTTGTTTCTTGTTATTTTTGTGTCTTTTTCCAATTTATATTCTTCAAATCAGTTCTTTTTAGAACCTAGCAAGGATGCTTGTCTATTCAGAGATTAGTTAAGTTTGATGTAATTTTAATAATTTCAAATAAATAGTCTTTTTTATAAATATTTTTATTAAAATTATTTTTAAATAATATTGGATTGTACGGAAACGAACTTTTAAGCATAAATATTTTTATCCAACACTTTTTTTAAAGAGATCACAGTGTAATATATTTTTTATATACATATAAATATTTACGTATATTTAACCCAAGTCTATTTAAAAGTAACAACATTCTTATTGCTAAATAAAAGAATTTTAATTTACTATTTCTACAGAAAATTAACATTTATATTTTAACAATATTGTTATTTCAGGACACATAAATTGAAGATATGTTATTAAGCAAAATGATTTTAATTCTTAGAATAAATTTAGACCGGATTTTATAATAAAACATTGGGCCTTAATAGAGTAAATGATTTAATTAATTTTTCGGTACGTAATTAACGTTTTTTTTTTTTTTTCACTGAGAAACAACAATAGAAGCACAAACAAAGTATAAATTATGACAAATTCTTTGCCAAACAATTAAGATTATAAAAAAATATATAAATATAAAAAAACAATTTTAATTTTTAAAAACATCACGTTTTCTAATAGTGGACTGTATTAAAGCTAAATTTGTAAAATGACGCCAATATTTTGGTAACTTTTTATTTATAATGTTGATTTGCATTCGAGTTTCTAATACTACACTCACCCTAAAAGCTTTGTCTTTGTCGTCGCGTTAAGATGAAAGAAGATAGAAAAGTGTGACATTCTTAATACAATACGTTTGGAATTCGTTGCATTTTAGGCTATGATGTAGAAAGAGACAGCAATAAGAACGTAAATTTGTACTTGCGTTGTAAAGTTTTATTATAAAAAGGGATAACCGTGGGACAGACTTTAACAGATAAACACAAGACTGCATTCTAATGAGCTAATTTCAAGTTTTGATACTACCGGTAGTACTTCTCTCTAACAATAACCAATCACAACTCTAAATTCATTTAATTTTCCATAGAAACGAAGATACTACTGGTATTATTTCAACTTTAAATTAGCTCATTGTAGCTAACGGCCTGTTTGCTTATGCAAGAAAGACGTTCGAAAGAGATACACAGGATACTGTAATAGTGAAAAACTTTAAACTCAAATTTCTCAATTAAAATAGCTTCATAACAAACAAAAAAAAATACTGTCATATAGAGGATTAAATTCTTAGTATTTTTATTAAAAAATATTAACAAAAAAACTAGTGAAACATATCTACAAAATATATTTCAAGTATAATTTGTGCCAGAACTGGCTTTACCTGAAAAGGCTGCTCAAATAGTCAGAGATATTTTTTTTTAAAAGAGAACTAAATATTGTTTGAAAAAGACCTAGAGGCGATATATTTATCTTTTTTAATAAAATACAAAAAAAAACGGTCAATCTGTAAAAACTTCATATACAAAGTGTTATGGAAATGAGTGCAAATATTTTAACCTGAAATACAGCACCACAAATAATAAAAATCTGTAAAAAAAATTTTGTCCTATCTCAACTAACAACAAAATTACAGGCCGTCAAAGTTGGGTATAAAAAAACATCTTTTTGTTATATCTGGAAAACCGCTTAACCGATTAATACCAAATTTGGTACACAAATGAAGTTGACTGTACTCTTTTTATTTCTACTAGCAAAATTTTGCTGCACATCTCAATTTCAAGTTACGGCACTTTTTTTTCACATTTTGGGTAATTAACCAATTTTCTTCTTATTAATTTGCAATTTTTATAGCAAAAATGAATATGCCAGTAGATTCTACATAAAACTGCAAGAATGCAATATTTTGCTAAAACGTATCGTTTTCGAGATATTTACGTTTAAAGTATAAAACTGACTTTTCATCTTTAACTTTGGCGTCCTCTAGCTCCTAAACGGTGCAACTTAGTATAGAGGTAAATTGTGTTAAATCGCTTTATTTTGACCTGAAAAACCTATGATTGCCCTATGTTGAAAAAAATGTTATACGTTTTGTAATAATTAATTTTTAGGTTATAATTTTGTTATCAGTTGAGATAAGACAAAAATTTTTTTACAGATTTTTATTATTTGTGGTGCTGAATTTCAGGTTAAAATATTTGCACTCATTTCCATAACACCCTGTATAATTTCAAGAATAACAAAACAAAACATTAACGTGTCAAAACTATTTATTAAAACTTTCAAAAAAAGCTTAGATTACTTATTTTCGTGATGTTTTTTAATATGTTGAAGTAAATATGATTCGAATTTCCCTTCGTAACTACATTGATTACATCGATGCCATTCTAAAGTTTTTCTATGTTTTCTTTTTATGTGTACGTTCAAGTCAGATTTAGAGATGGTCTTGTACATACAATGCTCACATTGCATCCATTCTTTCTCGTTGGGAGCTGTATGTTTTCGTGTATTGTGTATTTGTAAGTTTCGTTTACATAAAGTTGTAAAACTGCATATATCACATTTATATTTTGACGTATTTTCTCGTGGTGTGTGCCTTGCAAGAATGTGTCTGTTAAGATTAGACTTTAAGATTGATTTGTATTCACAGCGATCGCAGTAGAAAAATATATTTTTGTCTTCTCTTGACCTGTGTTGTATTTTTACATGCTTTTCTAAATATTCTTTATATGTTGTTTCGTATTGGCATGTGTTACATTTATATTTTCCCAGTTGTTTTGTTACTGATTGCTCTCCAAGAATTTCTTTATTGATATTCTTCATCATTTCTTCTGACAAGTGTTTTACTTTTACATGCATTGTTAAACCTGATTTTCTCTTGCATTTGTAGGTACAGTATCTACATTGCAACCACTGTATCTCCTCTGGTGCTGTATGCTTTTCAAGAATGTGTTGTTTTAAATTTCCTTTTTGAATACATTTGTAATTACATGTGTTACACTCATATTTTGGAGCATTTTCTCGTGGTGTGTGCTTTGCAAGAATATGATTTTTAAGAACTACTTTTGTAAGTGATTTGTATTCACATTCATTGCAATAAAATAACAAATTTTCGTGATTTGATTGATGTCGAAATTTTATATGTTTTCCTAAATCCCATTTTCTTTTCGTTTTGTAGTCACAGTGATCACATTTGTGCCATTTAATATTTTCTGGTGCTGTATGTTTTGCTGTTATATGCAGTTTCAGTTTTGACACTTTAAGTATACAATAAGGGCACTGATATTTAGGAATAGGACGTTTCTTTCTCTTAAGATTTTCTTCACAAATCAAATTATGTTTTAATAAAACTAATATTGAAAACGTTGAAAAACTACACTTTTCACAGAAATAACATTCTTCACGAGCAGATGTAACAAGATTTTGCTCGTTTCTTGAATGTAATTTAAGCAAATGATCACGTAAAATAATTTTAAAATTTGTTTTGAAATTGCAAAAATTGCACTGATATTTTTCTAAACTACTTTTTTTACAACTAAAAATTGCACTTTTATCCATAATTATTTAATAGTTTTATAAGTTAAAGAAATATTGGATTACTTAACCTAAAAATTAGTCTTATTTTAAAATTCAACTAATCAAATCAAAAGATCATACCTTACACCATATTGTAGACAACTGCAAATAAATTTTAGTATTTTAGTTATTGTAGAATACGTAATTTACAATAAATATTTTAGACTTAATATCTGAATGATGAGTGATGACGCAAATAAAAAACCATTATAAAAAAAAGTCGGTCAGATGCAACTTGTGAAGTATGCCAACCTCCAAATTTTATTAACAAAAAGTCACCAAAAGCTCCTAAAATATAGATAAAAATTATAAACTGTAATTTCTTAATTAAAATAGCTTCAAATCAAAAAAATATTGTCATATAAAATGCAAATGTTATATAGATGGCAAATTAAAAACACAGTTTTGGTTTATAAAAAAATGTGTTTTTAACTAGTGTGGTGGGCAAAAATTCCAACTGTTATCATTCTTTTATTGAACTTACTTAAATACATTTTTTTTAATTTCAAATACACCAAAAATATCAAACACGTGCAACACATTATCAATCAGCTATAACAAAAATCCAACCAAGCAGTTTGTAATCCCTTTTAAATTAAGAAACTATTCATAACTGTGCTTTAGTAAACTTAAAATTATTGGAAAATTGATCTGCAAGAGAATTTCGTTATTATTTTCAAGCCTTTAATTATTTTTTTTTTTGGTATCATTAAACAATTAATTATTCAGTTATCAATTTTAAAATATTAGTTTGTGTTATTGTAACCTTTTAGGGTAAGAAAATGTTTAAGCTGTGCTTGGAAAGCTCTTAAATTAATTTTAATTCACCTTCAGTAAAATTTGGCTTATTCACTAATTTTTAATGTTTATATCTAATTAATCAATTCTTACATTATAATACAACTTTGTCTTTATCATCAACCAATTATTGTTTATATATCCTATTTATTTATTATATTATTTTATCTTTAATTAATTATGTCATAACTATACCATAACATGGCGCAGTCCTAAATGAAGTGAACAAGTAAAATTAAATAAACAAAATAAATAAATAAATAAAAAAAGTGTGTGTGATATTTAAATAATTCAGAAAATAAAAAATCGTTTAAAATGGATCAACGCATTTCCCCCATAAACTTCAGCGGAAATCCAAGCGAAAATTGGAAGCTGTATGGAAACAAAAATTCGAAATATATTCCATCGCAACAAAAATGAATAAAGAATCAGAAGAAATACAATGTGCACAACTTGTACACATGATATTATTTTAAAATTGACTTTAAATGACTGTATACTGTTGTATACTGTTCAAATAGTTTGAAAGATTTAAGACTGCAACCCCTTATCCAAAAAGATAACTTGATCGCCGCTTTCCACTGTTAGGGGAAGCTTATGTTCAAACAAATTCTATTCTTTGTTGGTGGTTAAACCGCTCAACGTCATTTAACAACCCTTAAAAAGAAAAAAATATTTTTTCTTAAATAACCAACCACATTTTTGGTTTTTGATATAATTGTAGATTAAAGATAATTTAAATGTTTGTGTTTAATGTTGTAAAGAAGAGAATTAGAGACAAATAAAAGAATTTTAAGCATTTATTGAAATATTTTCAGCTCAGAATTTTTACGATCTTGCTTGTCGTCACCGTTTTTTCTCATTTGGTTGAAATATTTCGTTTTAGTCGGTTGATATAGTTTTAATGTGTGAGTTTGATGCACTCTCATTCTCAGACAGATTTTTTAAAATTTATTTGTTTAAAGCTTATTTTCAGTTAGGTTTTTATAATATTTTTGTTTTAAGTAAGTTTTTAGTTATAAAAAAAACAAAACTAAAATTAGCTTTATTATTAAATCCTTCACTTTTATAATGTTTTGCATGACTAAATTAATTAATTTGTATTCAGTCGCTATTGACACTTTTTCGCTTTTTTTATGATTACTAGGGGAGAGCTTATAAAAAAAATCTATACATCGTAGATTGAAGCGTACTCCAATAATTTTATTACAAAAAGGGGTCAGACCGTGAAACAAACTATAGTTTACATAATAATGACTCATTTATTAAAAATGTAACGGTTGTTTCCGTGTCGGGTTCTGGGTATCGTAGAGAGAGAGAGGAGCGGCTTTGATGGGGTTTTATTTACAATAATAACTATGTACAAATAATAAAAATAAAATAATTATTCTCAAATTAAAAACGAATCCTCTAATAACATATATACGGCCTCGTCCCCGGCGGTCCCTCGTCCTCGACTCCTCGTCGTCGGCTTCTCGTCCTCGTCTCCTCGCCCTCGGTTCCTCGTCCTTGACGTGTGGGCTTCGGTGGCTCGCACTTGTAATGGAGGGGAGGTAGGATTCACCCACAGGTTGATGCTCCGTGGGTAGCGGTTTCGGAGAGGACTTTACCAACGGGTTAATGCTCCGTGGGTAGCGGTATCGGAGAGGAAGCCCCTAGGATAATGCTCCAGGGGTGGACGGGTCTGGGGGTGGCTACTTACAGGGATAATGCTCCTGCAAGTATGAAAGTATCGGAGGCGGTAGGCGCAATATATAGCCTTCTATATATACCACCACTACTGCCCTGACGTATATGTATGACGTCGCGGTCACGCGGTCCGAATCAGCTGCTGGGCGTTATCTTCCTTTGTTTACTGAATTCTTAGAACGCTTCGTTACAAAAACACAAATGTAATCTGACGTTATAGTAATATAACAAAGGACACTTTTTATATTCCTATGTTCTTTATTTTGCAAATTTATTGATTTCTCTTTGTGTCAGTCAGTTTTGCCTCAACTTCATCAAGCATTACCAATCTAAAATTAAAAGTAACGCTACAGTAAAGTCAGTATCAGAAACAAAATTTTTGAAAATATGAAAAAAATACAAAAAGAAAATATTGACGTGTCAAATTTATTAGGATTTTCAAAAAAGAAATCAATTATTAGAATGATGTAATTTAATATGTTTCAGCAAATGTGCCTTGAATTTCCCTTTGTAACTGCACTGATTACATCGATGCCATTCTAATTTTGTATGTTTTCTTTTAATGTGTTGAATCAAGTCAGATTTAGAGATGGTCTTGTAGGCACACTGTTCACATTGCATCCATTGTTTCTTCTTAGAAGCTGTATGTTTTCGTGTTTTATGTGTTTTTAAGTACGATTTATATAACGTTGTGTAGTTGCACATATTACATTTATATTTTGGCAAGCTTTCTCTTGCTGTATGTCGAGTAATGTGTATATTTAAATATTCTTTATGTACAGTTGTAAAGCCGCATATCTTACACTTATATTTTGATGTACTTTCTCCTGCTGCATGATAAGCAAAAATGTGTTTTTTAAGATTTGATTTTATCAGTGATTTGTATTCACAGTGATTGCAGTGAAGGAAATTCTTTTTATTCGTTGATATGTGTTGTAATTTTATATGCCTTATTAAATATGTTTTTAACTTCATTCTGTAGGTACAATGTTCACATTGGAGCCAATGTATTTCTTCTGGAGCAGTATGACGTAGAATAATGTGTCTTTTTAAATCAGCTTTATGTGAAGTTTTGTACTGGCATGTCTTACATTTATATTTTTTCACATTTTCACCTGCTCTATGACGATTATTGTGTATTCGGAAATAATCTTTATATACAGTTGTATAATTACATATGTCACATTCATACTTTGGCATAATTTCTCGTGCTGTATGATTTATAAGAATGTGTTTTGTAAGATTAGATCTTATAATTGATTTGTATTCACAGTAATCGCAGTAATGTAAGTTGCTTTTGTCGTCTTTTGACCTGTGTTGTATTTTGACATGCTTTGCTAAATATGATTTTATTTTGCTTTTGTAAGTACATTGCTCACATTGATGCCATTGTATTTCCTCTGGGGCAGTATGATGTAGAATATTGTGTGTTTTTAAATCTCCTATATGTGAAGTTTCGTAGTTACATGTGTGACACTTATATTTTTCCAGTTCTTTTGTTACTGAGTGCTCTCCAAAAATATCTTTATCGACATTCTTCATCATTTCTTCTATCAAGTGTTTTACTTTTACATGTCTTGTTAAATCTGATTTTCTTTTGAATTTGTAGGGACAGTATCTACATTGCAACCACTGTATCTCCTCAGGCGCTGTATGCATATAAATAATGTGTTGTTCTAAATTTCCTTTCCGAATAAATTTGTAATTACATGTGTTACATTCATATTTTGGAATATTTTCTTGTGATGTGTGCTTTGCAAGAATGTGTTTCTTGAGATCTGATTCTCTAACTGATTTGTATTCGCATTCATTGCAATAAAATAACGATTTTTCGTGATTTGATTGATGTCGAGATTTTATATGTTTTCCTAAATCCCATTTTCTTTTCGTTTTGTGATCACAGTAACCACATTTGTACCATTTAATATTTTCGGGTTCTGTGTGTTTTGCTGTTATATGCTGTTTCAGTTTTGCCACTTTAAGTGTACAATAAGGGCACTGATATTTAGGAATAGGACGTTTCTTTCTCTTAAGATTTTCTTGACAAACCAAATTATGTTTAAATAAAACTATTAGGGAAAACGTTGAAAAACTGCACTTTTCACATAAATAACATGCTGCACTAGAAGATGTAAATAGATTTTGCTCGTTTCTTGAGTGTAATTTATGAAAATGATCATGTAAAATAATTTTAATATTTGTTTTGAAGTTGCAAAGTTTGCATTCATATTTTTCTAAACTATTTTTTTCACAATTGAAAATTACTTCTTTATCCATAATTATTTAACAGTTTTAAAGGTTAAAGAAATGTTGGATTACTTAACCTAAAAATTGGTTTTATGTTAAAATTTAACTAATCAATAATAAAATCAAAGATCATACCTTACAGACAACTGCAAATATATTTTAATATTTTAATTATCGCAAAATACGTAATTAACAACAAATAATGGCTTTAGCTTGTGAGTGATGACATTGATGACAGCCAGAAAAAACATAAGAATAAAAAGTCGGTCAGATACAAGTTGTGAGGGATGCCAACCTCAAAATTTTAACAAAAAATCATCAAAAATTATAGTTGATGTTCAGAGACATTAACTATAATAATAACATTACATTATTAATATAGTCTGCCCTCGAGTCTGCCTCACGATCATTCCTTTTTGTAATAAAATTATTAGAGTATGCCTTAATCTACGACTTATAGCTTCGTGTGAATTTGACATTTGACAGAACACAAACCAAATATTTAAATAACAAAAGTATTGTAATTTTGAAAACTAAATTTCAGAAAACTTTGTTGTTGCAACAAAACTCAATACAAGAAATTATACCCAAAATTTTAATTTCTAACATATCGAAGTGACATATATGAGGTCAATGACCGCGCGTTGGAATAAAAAAATTTTTTTTTAAAAACTAATGGGCTGATTTCAAGTTGAGATAATACCGGTAGTATCGCAAATTTTAATACTTTTCCATGACAACAGCGAATCACAACCTCGAATTTATTTATTTTTCCATGGAAACGAAGATACTACCGGTATTATCTTATACTTGAAATCAGCCCCTTAGAGTTTAATTTAATATAACAACAGTCATTAAACTTAAATTACACAAATATGATTATATATTTAATAAATTGTTTAGGTTTTTACGGTAAAACATCGAGATTGTTAATCCGCCAGGTACAAAAATATTTATTTTGGGTTACAAAAGTCGAAGAAAAAGTAGGAGTGATTGAGGTTGAAAACTAAAGATTTTACTTTACAGATCTTATTTGCTGACTGTGTTCGAAGCATTTGTTGTTTCTTGTTATTTTTGTGTCTTTTTCCAATTTATATTCTTCAAATCAGTTCTTTTTAGAACCTAGCAAGGATGCTTGTCTATTCAGAGATTAGTTAAGTTTGATGTAATTTTAATAATTTCAAATAAATAGTCTTTTTTATAAATATTTTTATTAAAATTATTTTTAAATAATATTGGATTGTACGGAAACGAACTTTTAAGCATAAATATTTTTATCCAACACTTTTTTTAAAGAGATCACAGTGTAATATATTTTTTATATACATATAAATATTTACGTATATTTAACCCAAGTCTATTTAAAAGTAACAACATTCTTATTGCTAAATAAAAGAATTTTAATTTACTATTTCTACAGAAAATTAACATTTATATTTTAACAATATTGTTATTTCAGGACACATAAATTGAAGATATGTTATTAAGCAAAATGATTTTAATTCTTAGAATAAATTTAGACCGGATTTTATAATAAAACATTGGGCCTTAATAGAGTAAATGATTTAATTAATTTTTCGGTACGTAATTAACGTTTTTTTTTTTTTCACTGAGAAACAACAATAGAAGCACAAACAAAGTATAAATTATGACAAATTCTTTGCCAAACAATTAAGATTATAAAAAAATATATAAATATAAAAAAACAATTTTAATTTTTAAAAACATCACGTTTTCTAATAGTAGAATGCATTAAAGCTAAATTTGTAAAATGTCGCCAATATTTTGGTAACTTTTTATTTAGAATGTTGGTTTGCATTCGAGTTTCTAATACTACACTACACTCATCCTAAAAGCTTTGTTTTTGTCGTCGCGTTAAGATGAAAGAAGATAGAAAAGTGTGACATTCTTAATACAATACGTTTGGAATTCGTTGCATTTTAGGCTATGATGTAGAAAGAGACAGCAATAAGAACGTAAATTTGTACTTGCGTTGTAAAGTTTTATTATAAAAAGGGATAACCGTGGGACAGACTTTAACAGATAAACACAAGACTGCATTCTAATGAGCTAATTTCAAGTTTTGATACTACCGGTAGTACTTCTCTCTAACAACAACCAATCACAACTCTAAATTCATTTAATTTTCCATAGAAACGAAGATACTACTGGTATTATTTCAACTTTAAATTAGCTCATTGTAGCTAACAGCCTGTATGCTTATGCTTATGTTCGAAAGAGATACACAGGACACTGTAATAGTGAAAAACTTTAAACTCAAATTTCTCAATTAAAATAGCTTCATAACGAACAAAAAAAAATACTGTCATATAGAGGATTAAATTCTTAGTATTTTTATTAAAAAATATTAACAAAAAAAACTAGTGAAACATATCTAAAAAATATATTTCAAGTATAATTTGTGCCAGGACTGGTTTTACCTGAAAAGGCTGCTCAAATAGTCAGAGATATATTTTTTTTTTAAAAGAGAACTAAATATTGTTTGAAAAAGACCTAGAGGCGATATATTTATCTTTTTTAATAAAATACAAAAAAAAACGGTCAATCTGTAAAAACTTCATATACAAAGTGTTATGGAAATGAGTGCAAATATTTTAACCTGAAATACAGCACCACAAATAATAAAAATCTGTAAAAAAATTTTTGTCCTATCTCAACTAACAACAAAATTACAGGCCGTCAAAGTTGGGTATAAAAAAACATCTTTTTGTTATATCTGGAAAACCGCTTAACCGATTAATATCAAATTTGGTACACAAATGAAGTTGACTGTACTCTTTTTATTTCTACTAGCAAAATTTTGCTGCACATCTCAATTTCAAGTTACGGCACTTTTTTTTCACATTTTGGGTAATTAACCAATTTTCTTCTTATTAATTTGCAATTTTTATAGCAAAAATGAATATGCCAGTAGATTCTACATAAAACTGCAAGAATGCAATATTTTGCTAAAACGTATCGTTTTCGAGATATTTACGTTTAAAGTATAAAACTGACTTTTCATCTTTAACTTTGGCGTCCTCTAGCTCCTAAACGGTGCAACTTAGTGTAGAGGTAAATTGTGTTAAATCGCTTTATTTTGACCTGAAAAACCTATGATTGCCCTATGTTAAAAAAAAATGTTATACGTTTTGTAATAATTAATTTTTAGTTTATAATTTTGTTATCAGTTGAGATAAGACAAAAATTTTTTGACAGATTTTTATTATTTGTGGTGCTGTATTTCAGGTTAAAATATTTGCACTCATTTCCATAACACCCTGAATAATTTCAAGAATAACAAAACAAAACATTAACGTGTCAAAACTATTTATAAAAAATTTCAAAAAAAAGCTTAGATTACTTATTTTCGTGATGTTTTTTAATATGTTGAAGTAAATATGATTCGAATTTCCCTTCGTAACTACATTGATTACATCGATGCCATTCTAAAGTTTTTCTATGTTTTCTTTTTATGTGTACGTTCAAGTCAGATTTAGAGATGGTCTTGTATATACAATGCTCACATTGCATCCATTCTTTCTCGTTGGGAGCTGTATGTTTTCGCGTATTGTGTATTTGTAAGTTTCGTTTACATAAAGTTGTAAAACTGCATATATCACATTTATATTTTGACGTATTTTCTCGTGGTGTGTGCCTTGCAAGAATGTGTCTGTTAAGATTAGACTTTAAGATTGATTTGTATTCACAACGATCGCAGTAAAAAAAAATATTTTTGTCTTCTCTTGACCTGTGTTGTATTTTTACATGCTTTTCTAAATATTCTTTATATGTTGTTTCGTATTGGCATGTGTTACATTTATATTTTCCCAGTTGTTTTGTTACTGATTGCTCTCCAAGAATTTCTATATCGACATTCTTCATCATTTCTTCTGACAAGTGTTTTACTTTTACATGCATTGTTAAACCTGATTTTCTTTTACATTTGTAGGTACAGTGTTTACATTGCAACCACTGTATTTCCTCTGGTGCTGTATGCTTTTCAAGAATGTGTTGTTTTAAATTTCCTTTTTGAATACATTTGTAATTACATGTGTTACACTCATATTTTGGAGCATTTTCTCGTGGTGTGTGCTTTGCAAGAATGTGATTTTTAAGAACTACTTTTGTAAGTGATTTGTATTCACATTCATTGCAATAAAATAACAAATTTTCGTGATTTGATTGATGTCGAAATTTTATATGTTTTCCTAAATCCCATTTTCTTTTCGTTTTGTAGTCACACTGATCACATTTGTGCCATTTAATATTTTCTGGTGCTGTATGTTTTGCTGTTATATGCAGTTTCAGTTTTGACACTTTAAGTATACAATAAGGGCACTGATATTTAGGAATAGGACGTTTTTTTCTCTTAAGCTTTTCTTGACAAACCAAATTATGTTTAAATATAAGTAATATTGAAAACGTTGAAAAACTACACTTTTCACAGAAATAACATTCTTCACGAGCAGATGTAACTAGATTTTGCTCGTTTCTTGAATGTAATTTATAAAAATGATCCCGTAAGACAATTTTAATATTTGTTTTAAAGTTGCAAAGATTGCACTGATATTTGTTTAAACTACTTTTCTCACAATTGAAAATTACTCCTTTATCCATAATTATTTAAAAGTTTTAAAGGTTAAAGAAATGTTGGATTACTTAACCTAAAAATTGGTCTTATGTTAAAATTTAACTAATCAATAATAAAATCAAAAGATCATACCTTAAGTACACAATATTGTAGACAACTGCAAATAAATTTTAATATTTTAATTATCGCAAAATACGTAATTAACAACAAATGTCTTTATATAAATAACTTGGGATGAGTGATGACAGCCAGAAAAAACATTATAAAAATAAAAAGTCGGTCAGATGCAAGTTGTGAGGGATGCCAACCTCAAAATTTTAATAAAAAATCATATCAAAAATTATAAAGTTTGTTTACTAATCAAAAAACCACCACCTGTTGAATTAGGTTTGTCAAAATTAAATTTACTAGAATTTGACATCGTCAAAATTTTTGTCACTTTCCTGTCATGCTCAAAAGAGTTGAAAATTTTGGTTTCCAATTAAAATAAGAATGTTAAAATACTACAAACAGTTAGAGATTGGTTCGATCAACAACTACAGCTAAGTGTAACATGCTGTTACAATTTAATAAAGGATCAAATTGCAGCTCCAAATGCTTGTCAAATTTAGGTTGATTTTATTGTATGTCATTTTAAAAGTTGTGCCATGTTGCCAGATGTATTTTACGCGAAATTGCGACGTTGGTGGTTTTTTGATAAGTGAACAAACTTTAGTTGATGTTTAAAGACATTAACTATAATAAGATTACATTATTAATATAGTCTGTCTCACGGTCTTATTCCTTTTTGTAATAAAATTATTATCAGTATAGTATGCCTCAATCTACGACATACTTATATAGCTTCGTGTAAATTTGACATTTGACAGAATACAAAATATTATGTAAATTAATTTAATTTGGGGAACTAAATTTTAGAAAACTTTGTTGTTGCAACAGAACTCAATACAAGGAATTATACCCAAAATTTTAATTTCTTACATATCGAAGTGACATATATGAGGTCAATGACCGCGCGTTGAAATAAAAAAATATTTTTTTAAAAACTTACAGTTTAATTTAATGTGACAACAGTCATTAAACTTAAATTACACAAATATGATTATATATTTAATAAATTGTTGAGGTTTTAACGGTACAACATCGAGATTGTTAATCCGTCAGATACAAAAATATTTATTTTGGGTTACAAAGGTCGAAGACAAAGTAGAAAAGTTGAAAACTAAAGATTCTATATTACAAACCTTACTTTCTTACTGTGTTCGAAGCGTTTATTTTTCCCTGTTTTTGTAATTTATATTCTTCAAATTGGTCCTTTTTAGAATTTAGCTAAAAAGAAAAGTTCTGCTTTTCTTTTCAGAGATGAGTCAAGTTTGATGTAATTATAATAAGTACAAACACATACAGTCTTTTTTTTTAATATTTTTAAGAAAATTATTTTTAAATATTCGATTGTGTCATGAAAACGGTCTTTTAAGCATAAACATTTTTATCCAACGCTTGTTTTAGCGAAATCACTTTTAAGTTTATAAAAAAATATGGAAAAACACTTTAAATTTTTAATAACATCACATTTTCTAATAGTAGAATGCATTAAATAAAGATAAATTTGTAAACTGGCGCAAATATTTTAATAACTTCTAGAATGTTGGTTTGTATTCGAGTTTCTAATACTACACTCACCCTAGAAGCTTTGTCCTTGTTGTCGCGTTAAGATAAAAGAAGATAGAGAAGTGTTACATTCTTAATACAATAAATACATTTTGAGTTTGTTGCATTTTAGGCCATAATGTTAGAAAGAGATATCAATAAGAACGCAAATCTTTACTTGCGTTGTACCGCTTTATTACAAAAAGGAATAAAACCGTGAGACTGACTTTAACAGATAAAGACAGAAGTGTACTCTAATGGGCCAATTTTCCATAGAAACGAAAATACTACCGGTATTATCTCAACTTGAAATTAGCTAATTGTAGCTAACAACTTGTTTGAATATGCCTATCTTGAAGAGAGAGGTTGGAAAAAAATACCAATGACTGAAATACACAGGACGTTGTTATAAAAAAAATTATAAACTTCAATTTCTCATTAAAATAGCTTCAAAACGAATAAAAAAAAATACTGTCATATAGAGGATTAAATTCTTAGTGTTTTTATTAAAAAACATTAAGAAAAAACTAATGGAACATATTAACAAATATATAATTTGTGCAGGGCTGGCTTTATTTGAAAACGCTGCACAAATAGTCAGAGGTATAAAAAAATTAAAAAAAAAAGTTATAGATAATTAAATATAATAAATATTTATTAACATTTTCAAAAAAAGTTTAGATTACTTATTTTCGTGACGTTTTTTAATATGTTGAAGTAAATATGATTCGAATTTCCCTTTGTAACTACATTGATTACAATAATGCCATTCTATTTTTGTATGTTTTCTTTTTATGTGTTGGTTCAAGTCATCTTTAGAAATGGTCTTGTACATACAATGCTCACATTGCATCCATTCTTTCTCGTTCGGAGCTGTATGTTTTCGTGTATTGTGTCTTTGTAAGTTTCGTTTACATAAAGTTGTAAAGTTACATATTTTACATTTATATTTTAACGTATTTTCTCCTCCTGTATGAATCAGAACGTGTTTTTTAATATTAGACTTTATCCCTGATTTGTATTCACAGCGATCGCATTGAAAAAAATTCTCCTTATCCTTTGATATGTGTTGTAATTTTACATGCTTTGATAAAAATGCTTTTATTTTAGTTCTGTAGGTACAATGTTCACATTGGTGCCACAGTATTTCCTCTGTATTTTCACGTACTTCATGATTATTAATGTGTATTCTCAAATAATATTTATCTACAGTTGTATAGTTGCATATATTACATTCATACTTTGGCATATTTTCTTCTGTTGTATGTTTTCGTAAAATGTGTTTTTTGACATGACAATTATTCTCTGATTTGTATTCACAGTGATCGCAGTAAAACAACCTTCTTTTCACTTTTTTTAACAAGTGTACTACATTTACATGCCTTACTAAATATTCTTTTAACTTGCTTTTGTAGGTACAATGCTCACATTTGTACCATTGTATTAATTCTGGAGCTGTATGTTGTAGAGTAATGTGTGTTTTTAAATGTTGTTTATATATAGTTTTGAAGTTGCATGTATTACATTTAAAATTTGGTACGTCTTCTTGTGATGTGCAGCAAAATAACTCTCTACTTTTTTTTAACACATGCTGTATTTTAACATGACGTTCTAAATTTTTTTTAATATTGGTTTTGTAAGTACATTCTTCACATTGCAACCACTGTATCTCCTCTGGTGCTGTATGCATTTGAATAATATGTTGTTTTAAATTTCCTTTTTGAATACATTTGAAATTGCATGTGTTACATTCATATTTTGGAACGTTCTCTGGTGCTGTGTGTTTCGCAAGAATGTGTCTCTTAAGACTTGGTTTTCTCTTTGTTTTAAATTCACAGTGATTACAGTAATATATTCGTAATAAAACTTCGTGTTCTGATTTATGACGATGTTTTATATGTCGTACTAAATCTCCTTTTATTTTTCCTTTGTAGTCACACTGATCACATTTGTGCCATTTAATATTTTCTGGTTCTGTGTGTTTTTCTGTTATATGCTGTTTAAGTTTTGTCACTTTAAGTATGCAATAAGGGCACTGATATTTAGGAATAGGACGTTTCTTTCTCTTAAGATTTTCTTGACAAACCAAATTATGTTTAAATATAAGTAATATTGAAAACGTTGAAAAACTACACTTTTCACAGAAATAACATTCTTCACGAGCAGATGTAAATAGATTTTGCTCGTTTCTTGAGTGTAATTTATACAAATGATTACGTAAAATAATTTTAAAATTTGTTTTGAAGTTGTAATGTTTGCATTCATATTTTTTCAAACTACTTTTTTCACAATTGAAAATTACTTCTTTATCCATAATTATTTAACAGTTTTAAAGGTTAAAGAAATGGATTACTTAACCTAAAAATTGGTCTTATGTTAAAATTTAACTAATCAATAATCAAATCAAAAGATCATACCTTATGTACACAATATTGTAGACAACTGCAAGTAAATTTTAGTGTTTTAGTTATTGCAGAATATGTAATTTACAAATAATATCTTGGGCTTGGTGTCTGCGTGATGAATTATTGCACAGAATAAAAACCATTATGATATATGAAAATGATAAAAGTCAAAAAGTCAGTCAGATGAAATTTGTCAGGTATGCCAACCTTCGAGTTTTGAGAAAAAGTCACCAAAAATTGCATAAATATTGTAGCTGATGTTCAGAGAGAGGCTGTATAGACAATTTTAATGCTCCTACTTTTTGTTATAACAGCAATAACAAAACATTCAAAGAGTTTTATTACAATTTTTCTCAATTTAACAATGTGGTCAGGGTTGCCAACTGTCCATTATTTCAAATACAGTTTTTTAATTCTATAAAATGTCCTTCAGTTTTTGATACTTAAAAAGACACCATTTGTTCGTTAATTTATTTTATTTTACCAGAAAAAAGCAAGTAAGTGTTAGAAATTCAAAAAAAAAATTTAAATTGTCTTTATTTAGACGTTCTTTTAAGTCACCAAAATTAATTAAATTTTCTAAGAAAAAAAATCTAGATGAACTAAAACACATTCTACAATTTGATAAAAATCGATTTGAAGAGAAAGAAAAACAAGAACTACAGCTAACATAAAAAGCAAAGAATAATATTAAAAAAATAAAATAAAAAACGAAAAATTAACTTTAATAATTTTATTTAAAGTAAAATTTGAAAAACGTCCCTTGTTTGGAAGATGTAAAAACAAAAAACAATTTTAGATAAAGTTAAAAAACAACGACTTATAATAAAGAAAAACAAGAATAGTGAATATTAAAGAAATACAATAACAATAAAAAACACACAATTATTACTAGTAAAAAAGAACAGTAAAAAAATTTAGAAAAAAAAAATAAGTTTGAAAGATTCTAGAAAAACAAGAAGAACGACCAATAAAAAAATAAAAAGAAAAATAGAAGTAGATTTCATAGAAACTTTGAAAAAAGGCGACATAAGACAAAAGAAGACAAGTAGCTAATTATGTACAAGAGAAAAAAGCAAAAAAAAAAGTACATTAAAAAAAGTATTTTAAAGAATTTTAAAAAACAAACAAAAATTCTTAAAAAAATTGGAAAACGTCACTTGAAAAATTCTAAATAAACTAAAACAATATACAATTTGGCACAAACCGACCAAAAAAGGAAAAAGTACAAAAAGTACAGCTCAAAAATGTGGAAACTTTATTAAGGGGATTTTTACATGAAAAAGTCTATAAAAAAGAATAGAATAGACAAAAAAAAATTCAATAATTTTGGCTTCCCACTCCCAAAATTATATATTTAAAGTTTTTAATACAAATTGAAAGAAAAATTGTGATAAACATTAATTTATTTTTACAATAATTAAGGGTTTGTCAAAAAAATTTTCCAGGGGCATACCCAGAAAAAGCAGAAGAGCTGTAGAAACTTAAAACAAAATGCAAATTGGATCGGCCCCTTGATAAACAATTCTGGATACGCTCCTGAAAACGTGCTTTATTTCGATATCGAAAAATTGGTAACCCTGAATATGATAACGTAAAGAATCGCATTTTTTTCAATAATAAAAAATGTTCTCTTGAAAAGCCAGTTATTGTTTTTGTAAATGAAGGACCTTTAGCATCCTACTCTTGATATCTGACTTAAAATATCTTCCTTTGGGGCTACTTCTTTTATTAGTTCTATTCCAACTATAGTGAATTTTATGATTTTAGAAAAGCTAATTTATAGTTTTATTTATTAAATTCGCACAATTGTTACAACAAAAAAAGACGACAACTCAATCGCATTTAATAAGACTCATTTATTGTATTTTTTTAAAAATTATTTCCAGATTATGATTCATCTTTTTTTATTTATCTAACAACAATTTAGGAAATTTTGTAAACAAATTATAAATAGTTATTTTCGAAAAGCCAAATACAGGTAAAGAAGTTAGAAAAAAGCATTTATAACTAAAAACACAAAATATTAAAATATCAAAACAGTTTAAAATTAACAATTAAAAATTTTCAAAAAAAAGCTAACGGACTGATTTCAAGTTGAGATAATACCGGTAGTATCTTCGTTTCCATGGAAAATAAATAAATGTATTAAAATTTGCGATAATATCGGTAGTATCTCTACTTGAAATCAGCCCATTAGATTACTTATTTCCGTGAAGTAGGTGTATGATTTAAATTTCCATTTGTAACTGCACTGATGCCATTCAAATTATGTATGTTTTTTGTTTATATGTTTGGTAAAGCAAGATTTAGACATGGTCCTAAATGTACACTGTTCACATTTCTTCAATTCTTTCTTTTCTGGAATTACATGTTTTTGTGTATTGTGTGTTTTTAAACATGATTTATATAATGTTGTGTAGCTGCACATATCACATTTATATTTTGACGTATTTTCTCGTGATGTATGCCTTGCAAGAATGTGTTTTTTAAGATAAGACATTAACACTGATTTGTATTTACAGCTATCACAGTGAAAAAAAATCTTATCTTTGGATATGTGTTGTAATCTTACATGCTTTGTTAAATACGATTTTATTTTAGTTCTGTACGTACAATGTTCACATTGGTGCCACGGTATTTCATCTGGGGCAGTATGATGTCGAATATTATGTAATTTCAAATCTTTTTTATATGAAGTTTCATACTTGCATGTGTTACATTTATATTTTGGAACATTTTTACGTTCTGAATGACGATTAATGTGTTTAATCAAATAATCTTTATGTATAGTTGTAAAATTACATATATCACATTCATACTTTGGCGTATTTTCTAGTTCTGTATGATTTATAAGAATGTGTTTTTTAAGATTAGACTTGATGTGTGTTTTGTATTCACATTGATTGCAGTAAAGTAACTTATTTTCGTCTTCTTTTATGACGTGTTGTAATCTTGTATGTCTTCTTAAATATGCTTTTACTTTGGTTCTGTAAGTGCAGTGCTCACATTGATGCCAATGTATTTCTTCTGTGGCTGAATGATGTAAAATATTGTGTGTTTTTAAATATCTTTTATGTATAGTTATATAGTTGCATTTACCACATTTATATTTTGGCACATCTTCACGTGCCTTATGGTTTACTAAAATGTGTGTTTTAACATTGCAACTGTTCTCTGATTTGTATTCACAGTAATCGCAGAAAAACCACTTCCTTTTCTCTTTTTTTAACAGATGCATTACATTCACATGCCTTACTAAATATTCTTTTATCTTGCATGTATAAGTACAATGCTCACATTGATACCATTGTATCTCGTTTGGTGCTGTATGATGTCGAATAATGTGTCTTTTTAAATTTCCTTTATCTAAACTTGTGTAATTGCATGTATTACATTCATATTTTGAAACGTTCTCTGGTGCTGTATGTTTTGCAAGAATGTGTCTTTTAAGACTACGTTTTCTCTTTGTTTTAAATTCACAGTAATTACAGTAATATAATAAAACTTCGTGTTCTGATTTATGACGAAATTTTGTATGTTCTACTAAATCTCCTTTTGCTTTTCCTTTGTAGTCACACTGATCACATTTGTACCATTTTATTTCTTCTGGTGCTGTGTGTTTTCTTATTATATGCTCTTTCAGTTTTGTTATTTTAACTATACAATAAGGGCACTGATATTTGGGTTTAAGCCGTTTCTCTCTCTTAATAGTTTCTTGACAAACTAAATTATGTTTTAACAGAAGTAATATTGAAAATGTTGAAAAATTGCAGTTTTCACATAAATAACATACTGCAGTAGATGTAAATAAATTTTTCTTGTTTCTTGAATGTGATTTATAAAAATGATTATGTAAGACAATTTTAAAATTTGTTTTGAAGTTGCAAAATTTGCATTGATATTTATCTAAAATCCTATTTTCACACGTGAAAATAGCACTTTTATCCATAACTATTTAACAGTTTTATAGATTGAAGAAGTGTTGGATTACTTAACCTAAAAATTGGTTAGATTTTAAAATTCAGTTAATCAATAATTAAGAGATCATATCTTACACAATAATATTGTAGGCGACTGCAAATCAATTCTAGTATTTAACTTATCACAGAATACGGATTTAATAATAATTTACAAGTTATATTTAGGGTTTGGTTTCTCGATTACGACACGTACATGAGAAACCATCTTGAAAACAGAAAAAGTAGGTCAGATGCAATCTGTGGGGCATGCCAACCTCCCAATTTTAACAAGAAAATCACCAAAAATCATAGATGTAGATGATCCAGAGATTCACTGTCAGAGGTAATATGGTTTAGTAGTTCTTATAAATAATACACATTAAGAACAAATAATAATGGCAAAAACTATTATTTTTAATAAAAATTACTACTTGTTACTGTCACTTTAAAAGTAGCTGTCATTTTTCAACTGTTACTTTTTGTTACAGTTATTTTAAAATAACAGTTAAAAATAACTGTTATTTTCAATGTATTATTTAAAAAAATAACTAATGTATTTAATAACAATAAACAGGGAAAGTTTAAGAATCAATAAGCATGTACAAAATATTTTCTTCGAATAAATTAGATTTGAAGAAGTCGTGTGACCGTTAAAAAATTCTAACTTAATTCTGAAGATGTAAAAATTAACAAAAAAACTTTTGATTTATTAAATGAAGCCCAAAATTCAGTAGTGTGTTCCAAAAATTATGCAAGTAGCGATCTCTCTCTCGCGGTTTAGAGGCGGAATCATAAAATAAAATAACTAATTATAGACTATAATAAAAATAAAAACATTTAACATAATATAGTCAAAAATTTTGTTTATTTATTAAAGGGTTGTTAGAACTACTTTGAAGATTTTGGCAATAGATGATCAATTAGATTTTTTTTAAGATCAGTCCACATTTTATTATTATCGTTTAAAGATAATTTATTTAAACTGAAAACGAATTCCCAAATAATCAAAGCATAAATTACAAGAATAAGCGATTTTAATAAATTTTATAATTCGAAACATTTTGAAATTTCACATTTTCAAAGTCTGATTTAAATTCAGAGATAATCACTACTTTTGTAGAAAAGACACTTCGTTGTCTTTGGCATTAACTTACTGATTTATCACTTATTAAAATTTTTAAACAAATTCTTAGTAATTTTGACATGATTTTAACTTCAAGAGAAATTTTAGTTAACAGAGGGTAAAGTTATAATTTAATTAAAATCAGTTAATTATAAATTTTCCTCTCCTAGAGTTGCCTCAGCTTTCCCTACTTTTGACTAAAAAGAAAAATCAATTGTTTCATTGATTTTTTGTTGTTTTCGATATTTTCCACTTAATCAAAAGAGCAAATCTATGGCTTAAATTCTTTGCGAATATTCTTCATTTAGTATATTTTTTGCACGATACAAAATTAGGACTTTAGCAAGGGCAAGGGCTTTTGTTACAAAAATTTCGTAATTTCTGATGTACCTAATCATAATCTAATTTTATTACTGTATAACCACCGTCAATACCAACAAAAATATTAATTTTATAGTCTTACAGCCTCTGCTCAACGCCTCCATTTGTTACCGTCTTAATTTTGATATAACCAAAACTACTTTATGAAAAAATATTTAAAAGTAATTTTTAATCTTTTTCTATATTGAGTTAATAAAATTTTGTCAATAGCATTTAAATTGTTAAGTATTTAAATGTAAAAGAAAAAATCTAAATGCCACATCACAACTTAGTTGTTTTATTTTCCAGAACATTGTTACGAATTTAACTTTTTTTATGTAAGCAGTGTTATATTTGTATGATTCATTTTTTTTATTATTAAAATGTTACCTAATTTATATATTTTCTTTTGTCTGTACCTTTGTAATTAACTGCTGTATTTGTTTTTTTTTTTTTAATGAGAACTTAATATTGTTATTAAGTTATTTAGCTTGTCGCTTATCGTTGTAACGAATGACCTTATATTAAGTAAAAATTGCTAGTTTTATTTATTAAATCTGCCCAATTATTATAATAAAAAAGCGACGTCTGAAGTAACCATAGACAAGGACTTAATTCCCATGGGATATTAAGAAAGCAGTTATAAATTTTTAATTTTCTCTAATATTTTTTAGAAGAATCAACAAAGATAAGTTAACAGTTTTCTAATCTACCAGTAATACTTATTATCACGGTATCTTTAATAATACGTTAACCGCATTTCACCACTTAAAATATGCAAAAATGCAATCGGTAATATGCAACCAGTAATACCATACCATATAAACTGTATGCATTAGAATGAGAGGCATAATAAAGAATAGATATATTTGCAGTCTAGCCTTCATTGGCTAAAAAGTTAATGCGCCTACCGTATTATTTAAGATACTGTTTAATACTATTGTTTTTCCTACAACTAGTATTAAATAATTTTTTGAGTAAATCCTGTAATTAAAAAAAAATTACTACAAAGTTAAAACTTACAAAGAAATAAAATTATTTATGTTTATGTATCACCTCAATTATAAAAATGTTAATGACATTAGGAAACTTATAAACCCGTTGGTTATTGTCATTACAGCCCCTACAATTCCCTGGATACAAAAATAACTATAAGATTTATTTATGGTATTTTTTACTGCATTAACGTGTAAATTATTCTCAGATTTTGGTTTAGAAAATTTTGTAAGTAAATTGTAAATAGTCAGTTTCAGCCAATCAAATCGCGTTTTTTCACTGACGTTGTAAACAAGAAATGTAGAGTAGGAAAAAAGCTAAGAAAACTTGAGGAACTGAAAGGAGCACTACTTGACCTCTGCTAAAAGTCAGATCTACGTTATTCTGTGCTTATTTAAAACCTTCGATTTTGATTGTAATTCGATTTAATTTGTTTAAGGTTCACTTAGTGTGTTAATTTTGAATTTAACTACGTCTTTAGTGTTTCCTCTGGTGGGACCAAAACTAGACAAGTATAGTTTTTTCTTCACTCTATTTAGCAATAAGCTAATTAATTTCTTTTCTATTTCTCTCGTCTTATTTCTCACTGTTAAATCAACCATTTTCCTCGACTATTATCAGCTTGGGTGATAACTAACAACACAAAATATTAAGGTGTCATAACAATTTATTAAAATTATCAAAAAAAGCTTAGATTATGTATTTCCGTGATGTACTTTAATATGTCGGAGCAAATATGATTCAAATTTCCCTTTGTAACTGCATTGATTACAATGATGCCATTTTAAAGCTGTATGTCTTATTTTTATATGTCGGGTCATTTCAAATTTGAATATACATTTATACATACAGTGCTCGCATTGATACCAATCTATCTTTTTCGAGGCTGTATGTTTTCGTTTAGTGTGTATTTCTAAATATGTTTTGTATAATGTCATGTAATTACAAATGTCGCATTGATACTTTGGCATACTTTCTCGAGCTGTATGACGAGTAATGTGTTTTTTTAAATATTCTTTATGTACTGTAGCAAAATTGCATATATTACATTTATATTTTGGAGTATTTTCTACAGCTGCATGAACCGTAATAATGTGTTTTTTAAGATTTGACTTGAGGTTTGATTTGTATTCGCATCGATCACAGTACTGTAAGTTATTTTTGTCTTCTCTTGAGTTGTGATGCATTCTTACATGCCTTGTTAAATATGTTTTTAATTTCGTTTTGTAAGTGCAATGTTCACATTGGTGCCAATTTATTTCTTCTGGGGCTGTATGATGTAAAATAATATGTATTTTTAAATCTCCTTTATATATAGTTTTGTAATTACATGTGTTACATTCATATTTTAGAACATTTTCGAGTTCTGTGTGCTTTGCCAAAATGTGTCTTTTGAGATCTGCATTTACAATTGATTTGTATTCACATTCATTGCAATGAAATAACAAAATTTCGGGATTTGATTGATGTCGTGATTTTATATGATTTCCTAAATCCCATTTTCTTTTCGTTTTATAGTCACACTGATCACATTTGTGCCATTTAATATTTTCTGGTGATGTGTGTTTTTCTGTTATATGCTGTTTCAGTTTTGTCACTTTAAGTATACAATAAGGGCACTGATATTTAGGAATAGGACGTTTCTTTCTCTTAAGATTTTCTTGACAAACTAAATTATGTTTAAATAAAACTATAAGGGAAAACGTTGAAAAACTGCACTTTTCACATAAATAACATTCTTCACTAGCAGATGTAACTAGATTTTGCTCGTTTCTTGAGTGTAATTTATAAAAATTATCACGTAAAATAACATTAAAATTTGTTTTCAAGTTGCAATGATTGCACTGATATTTTTCTAAACTACTTTTTTCGCAACTGAAAATTGCAACTTCTTCCATAATTAATAGTTTCTTAGTTTTATAAATTAACAAAAATGTTGGATCACTTAACCTAAAAATTGTTCAGATTTTAAAATTCAGTTAATCGATAATTAAGAGATCATTTCTTACACAATGATATTGTAGACGACTGCAAATCAATTTTAGTATTTCACTTATCACAGAATATGTATTTAATAATAATTTACAAATTATATTTAGGGTTTATTATTTGGATGATGACACAAAAATAGTTCATAAGAAACCATTATAAAAATCGAAAACAAAAAAAAAGTTGGTCATATGCAACCTGTAAGACATGCCAACCTTAAAATTTTAACAAGAAAATCACCAAAAATCATAGATGTAGTAGATGATCCAGAGATTCACTGTCAGAGGTAATACTTACCTATATATGATTTAGTGGCTATTAAATAATACAATTAAAAACAAATAATAATGGCAAAAATTATTATTGTTTAATAAAAATTACTACTTGTTACTGTCATTTTAAAATAACAGTTAAAAGTAGCTGTCATTTTTAAACTGTTATTACAGTTATGTTAAAATAACAGTTAAAAATAGCTGTTATATTTAAACTGTTATTTTCAAAGTGTTATTTAAGAAAATGACTAATATATTTAGTAAGAGTAAACAGTATTCATATAATAACAGTAATAGGCACATACAAAATATTTTCTTGAAATAAATTACATTTAAATAAAGCGTGTGACCGTTAAAAAATTCTAACTTAATTCTAGGGACGTAAAAACACAAAAAAACGTGTAATTTATTAAATAATGTCCAAAGTTTAGTAGTTTGCTTTAAAAATTATTTTAGAAGCGGTGTAGAGGCAGAATTATAGAAAACTCTGTTGTCATTAAAAAAGGAAGCATCACTAAAAAAATCGAGGACAAATCAACGCAGCTCAAGTCTGTTTGTAATTGCGAAAAGAGAGGGTTATAAAAACTTAGACACTAAAGGTTCTGTCTTATTTTTTGTTGTTAGTCTTGCATTAAAAATTGCAAAAGACATTTAATATATTTTAGTCAAAAATTTTGTTTATTTCGTAATGAATTCGTAGGACTGTTTTGAAAATTTTAAGAACAGAAGAACCCAAAGTTTTTGCTTTACTAATGGCTCAAACAAATTTTGACTGTTGTGGAAAATAAAAAACTTTTTATACAATCGGAAAACCGTCGAAGCCAAGTAAGAAATAGTCTTTCAAAGGCAATAAATATTTAAAAAATCGGCACCATTTTAATATAGGCCGTTTCAGAAATACCCAAAAGGGAACACCATTCTAGAAAATTAGATTTAGCAAATTTCGATTAATTTTTTTTTAATGCAGCAGCTTTCAGTTTGGTCCCAATAGGAACATCTTATTAAAAAGAATTTGAGTCTTATTCTCTGTTTTCAAAATACAGAAATTTAAAAATCTACCAGCCACCACTGGTTTATAGTAAACATAAAAAAAGGCCCGAAAAAGAAGAGCTAGACAAAAATTTCAGCTTTTTTTTAAAATAAGCAGCATTTGATTGGTGCATTTCAGCTTGATGTTTACAAGATTTAAGTTATTTTAAAATATCCTTTTTTTTTCTAAAGATTTTGTTTAGAAAACTAAATTTTCTTGTTTTTTTTTGTCAAGATTTTGGCAAGATTAATTTTATTCAATTAGCTATTAGTTTAATTCGTTAAAATTTACATTTTCTTGTTTATTTATTTTTTGTAACTGCTGAATAAGGTACAAAATATGGCTGAATATTGCTATGAAAACGAAAAAACTCATAATCCTTGCTAAAGACTGTTAATTTTCAGATTTAATTACCTACGTTTGAGGCTTTATTTAAAACAATTTTAAGAGCGTAAATACAATACATTATTAATTTATAATTATTATGTTATTAATTAATATAAGTAATTTTCTAGACGTCAAAATACTTATGAAATTCTCTCTAAAAGTGTTTAATTTGCCGAACATTTTTTAATAAGAAAGATGTGCGATTTTGTGTAGGTAAAACTGCTATAACATAAAAAAAATATTTTACCATTAAAATGAGATACATTAAATTCAATTCGAACGCTTTAAATATGTGAAATAAGTGTCGACTTAAGCCAAAACCACTTCACTCTCTCTAATCTATGACCTATTTTTTTTCACAAGAAAATCGTGAAATTTTTCGTAAAACACAAGGGGATCTCACCCAAAATTTGAATAATATTTTTAATAACACTAATATTTACTTAAAAACATATTTTTTAACTCTGAATTCAATTAATTTTACGTCAAAAAAGTTGCAATAATTAAACGCATTTCACGATAGAAAATTTATTAAATAAACGCACTAACCTTTTTCCCGCTAATAACCGCCAATCAAACAGAAATTTTTGACTCACTGAAACAAACAGAAAAACCTAATTAATACCAAATCCGATTTATGTTTATAAAATTTCTTACCGTTTCGTGCCTCATTCTTCACCTGGGACCTCCAGGAATCAATCCAGAGCACTACCACAATCACTGCACACACGAAAAGTTTCAAAAATTCGTCAAAAAGTCACTCCCGAATTCTCACACCCGTCTCCGACAAAATCAAAATCCGACTGAACTGAAAGAATGCGATGACTAATAATTGCACAATGAGAAAAAAATCGGCAAAAAAGGGACACTGATAAGGTGTTTCTTCGCCTTGCGCTGTCTTCTTTTATCCTGAAAGCAAGGTCAAAGTGAAAACTTTTTTATTTATTGAATATAATAACAAATTAGAATTGTATTAATTATTTTTAAATACTACAGGGTCGGATTATTTTCAATTAATTAAGACCGAAACAATATTTTATTTCACTGATATTAAGCAGTGTTTTACAATCTTTTAAACTCACCAAAAAATTTGTACAGGACCGGATTAAAAATATTTTGTTTTACAGTAAAGTTTGTATAGTACAGAGTCGGATTAAATACTAATGTATAATAAAGAAATAAGTGAAAAAAGTGAATTACACATTTAATTCGCAATTAAGATGGTTTTACTGATATTTGATTGGCCAAATGTCGCAACTTATAAATTTAAACTGAATTAAAGTTAATAACAATTATTAATTATTAATAATCACAATAATTTTTTTATTAATTTTTGTAAAATTTCGCAAAATTTAGTCACAAATAACTCGATATTATAAAAATACAAAAATACAACTGAAGTAGCTTTTTGAAAAGAGACTTGCAACAGAAATAAAATTGGGACACTCTGTATATAAACTAAAACTTGTATAAAAAAATGAAATTTGGACACCCTATATATAAACTGAGACTTTAGAAAAAGTAAACAGTTTTTTTGTGATTGCGTAAAATGTTGATGAGAGATTTTTGACCTCACCTTAATTGGTAATTAAGCCGTTTTAAACAATGTTTAGTCTCATTTGTTTAAATTAAATTAATTATTGTCTTTTCGGCGCTATTTTTGTAATTAAATATAAATCGCAAAACATTTTGTTTAAATACATAAATATTTAAATACATTATTCATTTATTATTTGAACTAATTGCTTACATAAATACGATGATTCAGTACTCAAAGACACAAAGAGGGTTCGACAAAAGGCTGATGTAATAAAGATTTTTTGTTGTCTTTTGCAAATTTATTGATATTTCTCTATTGTTTGAATCAGTCGAGCACCAGCTCTCGAATGGGGCGCATCACAGCCGCTCTAAAGCCGCGTACTTTATTTATTATTAATTATTAAACGGTATATATCGCGATTTTGTTTAAATAAATACATTTTTGCATATTCAAGTTAAGAAATAACACAGAGATAAACAATTTTAGGAATCTACTAGCATTATTTGTAATTGATTTAATTATAAATTTACCCGTTTCATTTAAGCACCCCCTTTTGTAAAAATTAAACAAACAATTTAATGTAAATTCCTTTTTTATTGAGATTTGGGAGTTGGTTTTAAGGACTTCGCGAGATATCTAAAAAAGCACCAATTTCAGGATTAAAGGTACCTAGATTCGAAAGAAGCAGAAGGAGAGGATTTGCCACCTATCAGTTTGTTTAAATTAAGACTTGATTATTGTAATTTTATTTTGTTATAAAATTGATTTACTCTGTTTCAGATTATTAGGTTAGAGGAAATAACTTGTAAAAACATTTTTTTCTAGTTTTAACAGTTGTGTAAAAACAATTTAAAAAAAAAATTGATGAAATTTTGTTGATTATTTGTATTTTTATTAATTTGTTTTTCAATTTTAGGTGACAATTTTAAAATGACGTACTGCAAAGTCCAGACTGTCCAGAGTGTGCATCAATAACGCCTTTCTTACTTCAAGGTCAGATTTTTTCTATTATTATCTTTTATAATAGTTATTCAGTTTGCGAATTTAAACATTATTTTACAAAAATTTTAAAATAAGTTAAAGGAGAGAACAACAATTTTTTTTTGTTTTATTGGGGTTTGGGGGGTAGGTTTCAAGGACATCGCTGAAAATCTGGATTAAAGGTAGATCCGAAAGAAGCAGAGGGAAAAATTGCCACATAGAGCAGAAGAAGAAGCACCAATTTCAGGATTAAAGGTAGGTTCGAAAGAAGCAGAAGGAGGGGGAATTCGCCAGTCATTACTTGTGCCAGAAAAAAATGCTTTAATTAAGACTTTGTAATAATAATTATTAATAACAACTCTTAGAATTTACCTGTCAAAATTTATTTTTTAAACTCTCCAAAATCTTGAAAAGAAATTTATCAAAAACAAGTCTGAACAACACTGAAACACAGTGAAATTTTAAATTTCCCGTTTTTTTTTTATTTTAATAATAATTAATTTACATAAAACGGTTGAAAGAAATTTATTATTTTAACTATATTTTTAAATAGACTTTTAAGTGCACTTTCTGCCAGTTTAAATAATAATTTGAATATCTTTTGCTAAATAAATAAAAAAAATTCTCGAAATTTATTCGCCATAAGAAGTACCAAGAACGTTGTCCTAAAGCTATGTGTTAAGTGAGTTGCATAAACTTTAGAGTCAATTTTGCTTCTTATCTGACCGACTGTCTTTGTGTCATAATAGTTTCGTATGAACGATTTTTCTGAATCGTTAAGTCCAAGCCCAAGACACCATTTGCAAACCACGTAGTCTCAGATTAATAAAGTTTTTTATCAAATTTTATGAAATACTAGAACTTATTTACAATTGTATACATTTTGCAAGGTATAATCTTTTAATGTAAATATCGGTAAGTTCTTAATCCGACCAATTTTTAGAGTAATCAACTTTTTTTTTAATCTATAAAACTCTGTTTAATATGGATGAAGATGCAGTTTTTAATTGTGAAAGAAGTAGTTTAGAGGTATATCAGTGCAAACTTTGTAACTTTGAAACAAATATTGGAATTATCTTATACGATCATACTCAAAAATTTCATTCAAAAAATGAGAAAAATCTATTCACATCTGTTTCTATCCCATGTTACTTATGTGACTGCAATTTTTCAACGTTTTCTGCCTTAGTTTTAATCAAACATAATTTAGTTTGTCAAAAAAATGCAAAGAAAAGGGAACAATCTAGTAGTAAATTCCCATGCCCCCATTGTTTGTATAGTGGAACTAAGTGGTCACTGAAACAGCATATAATGAGAAAACACACAGCATCAGAAAAAATCAAATGGCATAAATGTAATGAATGTGACTATAAAGCAAAAACAAAATGGGATTTAGGAGCACATATAAACGCCCGACATAAATCAGAACAGGAAGTTTTATTATATCATTATTGCAGTCACTGTGAATTCAAAACAAAGAGAAAACGTGATCTTAAAGGACACATTCTTGCAAAGCACACAGCACGTGAAAACGTGCCTAAATATGAATGTAACACATGTAATTACAAATGTATACAAAAAGGAAATTTAAAAAAACACATTCTTCATATGCATACAGCACCAGAAGAAATAGAATGGTTTCAGTGTGAACACTGTAATTACAAAGTCAAAATTAAATCAAATTTAACACGACATATAAGAGTACAACATATGTTGAAAGAAATTAAGGAAGATGTCGATTTTTTTGGAAAGCCTTCAGTATCACAAAATTTGCTAAAATATAAATGTAACTCATGTAATTACAAAACTGATTATAAAGAACAATTAAAAATACATATTACTCTACATCATACAGCCCCAGATGAATTACAGTGGCATCAATGTGAACATTGCACTTACAGAACTAAAATCAGAGCATATTTAACACGGCATATAAGACTACAACACGTATCAAAAGAAGACAATAATAAGTTATTTTACTGCGATAGATGTGAATACAAATCTATTATAAAATCTAATGTTAAAAAACACATTCTTACAATTCATACAGCAAGAGAAGATATGCCGAAATATGAATGTGACATATGCTTCTACACTACTGTACATAAAGGATATTTAAAAACGCATATGAAACGCAAACATACAGCCTCAAAGAAGATACAGTGGTACCAATGCGAGAACTGTACGTTTAAAACCAAGTGTAAATCTGACTTAGCTCAACACATAAAGAGGAAACATACAACATTAGAAGAGTGGCATCATTGTAATCAGTGTAGTTACAAGGGGAAATTGAAGTCATATCTGCTCCGACATATTAAATTACAACATGAAAATAATTAGATTTTGTTGAAGATTTAAATAAATAGTTTTGACATGTTAATATTGAGTTTTTTGTTCTTACTTATGCCTTATATAGCAAATGTGAGGAAGGGCAGCGCGACACACATTTTGAACAAGACAAAAAAACAAGATAACCGTTTTGAATCTGTGATTGAATCGTGTACAATTTCACACAAATTTTGCTGGTATATTAAAATATAAAAAGAAAAGAGTATCTACGACTTATGGGCTGATTTCAAGTTGAGATAATACCGGTAGTATCTTTGTTTCTATGAAAAATTAATAAAATTTGTTGTTGTGATTGGTTGTTGCCATGGAAATGTATTAAAATTTGCGATACTACCGGTATTATCTCAACTTGAAATCAGCCCATTAAAAGATTTGTTTTCTATTTCTTCATTGATTTCTGTGGTAAATCCAACAAAATTTCTATTTCTTCATTGATTTCTGTGGTAAATTTCATTCGACCGATTGGTCTTTGATGTTTGTATGGTTGCCTATACGACCTGTCACTTGTCAAGTTCTAACCTCAAAATGTCGCACCTCCAAGGGGGCCGTGTCGACATCTCCCTCATTCAAGCCGCTGCACGAAACAACCTCATTAACCTCCTTGAAAAATGTCCAGGCCCCAAAGCTATCGTTTGGGACAATTCCCTTGCTGGTCCTGTGGGACTCATCGCCCAATACGCAGTTCTTCGCGAACATTCCGTTACGAAAATGTTCCCATTGCGCCCCACACCTCTCCCTGAGACTGACGTCGCCCACGTCATCTTTATAACGCGCCCTAAGCTGCACCTAATGGACTACGTGGGATACAACGTTCATGCTGACAGCAAGACAAAAACTGGGAGTAAAAAGCAGTACCATGTGTTTTTTGTACCGAAAAAGAGCCTCCTATGTATGGAAAGACTGAAGCATAATGGGGTTTTTGGAAGTGTGAGTTTGGTGGAGGAGTTCCGGTGTGAGCTGTTTCCGTTTGACTCTGATGTGGTCTCAATGGAGATTTCAGAAGTTTTCAGGTTTGAAATGCCGTATTTTTCTTAATTTTATATTTGTGGGGCTATTTCAGGGAGTACACGTTAGAGAACGACCCCACGTACCTATACCAGACCGCACAAGCTATAATCTTCCTGCAGAAGCTGTACGGACCTATTCCACGTGTTTGGGGTAAGGGGGCTGCAGCTCGGCAAGTGTGGGAGTTAGTGACTCGTCTTCAGCGTGAGAAAACCACAACAGGGGCCCCAAAACCGGCACAAACTTCAACAATAGACCAAATTCTCTTAATTGACCGTTCAGTCGACTTGATAACCCCTTTAGCGACTCAACTAACTTACGAGGGCTTAATTGATGAAATTTTTGGAATAAATAACTCAACAGCTCAATTCCCTATTGATAATTTTCTGAGTAGTGAAGAGCGCACTTCTGAATCACTCTCAGAGGATAAAAAACAAATAATTCTGAATTCAGCTGATAAACTGTTTGCAGACATCAGAGATAAGAATTTTAACGCAGTTGGGGCTTACTTATCAAAACAAGCGAAATCAATTAGTGTTCAATTGGATAATACACAGGAAAAGTCTGTTCAAGAAATGAAATTGTATGTTCAGAGATTGCCTCAAATTCTGGCTAAAAAGAAGGCTTTAGCACATCACACTGCTATTGCTGAGTGTATCAAAGAAGTAACTGATAGTTACGAGTTTTTGGATACTTTACAAACAGAACAAGAGTTTTTGAACTGTATTGAAGTCGACAAAGCTAGTCCCTACATTGAGGATTTAATTGCAAATGCTAAACCTCTAGTTAAAGTTTTAAGACTCATTTGTTTACAATGTATCACCAGTTCAGGGCTCAAACCCAAAGTTTTGGAGCACTACAAACGGGAGCTAGTGCAGGTAAATCTAGGGGATTTTAAAACAGTTTAAGATTACCAACTTTGAAAATTTTTCTTTTAAAGGTGTATGGAATCCAAGCCCTGCTTGCTATTACCAACCTTGAAAAAGTCGGTCTTTTGAAAATTCAATCAGGGACTCGCCAATACACAGTTTTACGTAAAGCTCTCCGTTTAACAATGGAAGACACTTCTGAAGTTAACCCGACTGATATAAGTTACGTACATAGTGTTTACGCCCCCTTGAGTGTACGTCTAGCTGAGCAAGTGACGAAAAATGGGGGCTGGAAGCAGTTACAAGACGTTTTGGGGCTATTACCAGGTCCCACATTGGATGAATCTCCCTCAGTTCCATTAACTCAGAGTAACTCTGATACGCCATCTGTTGTTTTGGTGTTTTTCATTGGAGGATGCACGTTTGCTGAGGTTCGTAATCCCACTTCTGACATTTTATAGAGCTTTGATTTCTTTTTTCAGATCTCAGCTTTGCGGTTTTTGTCACAACAAGAAGACTCAAATGTTGAATTTTATATTGCTACAACTAAGCTTATAAATGGAACAAACTTTCTAAAATCTATTATTGATGTTTGAGGTTGGTATTGGAAAAGTTACAAAGGCCAAAAGTGTAGAAATTTGGAAGTAACAGGTAATTTCAGTTTTTGGCTACACCACTGACTTAAATAAAAAGCAGATTTGTGATTCTAATTTCTGAAAATTTCCTACAAACACTAAAAGAATTATTTTTTATTTTATTTATGTACAAATAATAATGTGTAAAATCGTTATGTCATATATCTATCAATATAATGTATTGTTTCAAATGCCACTTCCACCATAATTAAAACAATAATCATCCATTCCAGTCTGACATGGTGTTTATCACTTAAATGCGTTGATAAGAGTTCAATTAATTCGACACAGTGATTAATTTTTTCATTCATTACCTGAAAAAGTACTTTTATTTACCTAAGAAAGCAACTTGTTTCCTTTGCAACAGGTTGTCATGGAAACATTGTTTCCATAGCAACGTCCCTGTGATTTGTGGTTGCTAAGAAACGACAGAATAGAGTCCTACTCACCCTTGTTCTTTTCCCAATCGCAAAATAATTGCAAACTTGTGAATACAAATTTTCTAATTGTTCATTCTCCCAGTAAAAATCTGGAGTATCCAAAAGATCAGAACTCAAATTAATTAAATGCCTCAAAGCGAACAATTCGCCATGTTTTCTCAAAACTTCCTGCCTCGACATACGTATTTTGTTTCCTTTTTTTAGATCTTCAGTGACAAATTCGATTGTATCAATGTACCTCTCAAGAGAAGCTTCCCAAATTGCTAACCTCACTGAAAGTGTCATAGCGTTTGAAAACGTGTACTTATCTAAATCAATATCGTTGTTATCAATTGTAGCTACAAGTATATCCCCATCACGTGCCAAAGCACTCGGCAGCCCCTCTGCTTGGTGCTTGTACGTCATTATTTCACATTCTTGTTGGACTAAACTCTCTGAATAGCTATCAAGTTCAAACTCACGTACGAAATTCAAAACATTACTACTTTCTAGCTCTGTTACGTTCCATAAAACGACACTACCCTCCCGGAAGAAGAAAATCTCACGGGGCTCCTGATCAACTTGGTATTTAGCAACGGCATGTACCACATCGGAGGCATTCTTAATTGATTTAGGCTCATACAAATCCAAATCTTTCAGGCCTTTGACAAGACGTTCTAAATCGTACTCTTCAGCAGTGGCGTAAGCCACGACACTAAACAAACCAGGGGGCCGCACTAATTCATCTCCCAGGATTTTTTTCTTACGAATTAGACGCTTCTTGAGTTGTAAAGTCGAAATATTGTCTTGAATTCCACGAGTGCTGGTTACAAGGGGGCGAAACGTTGACACATTACGAGTTAAAGTGACAAAAGTGAGGTTAGGTCTAACTGTCACCGGTGAGATTTTTTTCAAAGAATTGGCTTTTTGGAGTGATGATTGAGTTGAAAATGTGAATTGGGTAACTCGGAGACACGTTTTGGAGGCTTTTAGGGTGTCAAAAGCTAATTTCCTAAATAAATTTGACATTTTTGTGGCGGATAAAAGTTAGGTTATGTCACACGGCTGCCAACATATTACGCAACTGGTGAGTTTTATTGTGCAATTTTGTGACTATTTAACAGAATTTGTCAGAATTCGAGTTAAACAACTATCAATTATAGTATTTTGTGTTAGTTATAAATAAATTGATGTGTTAAATGTGAATTTTCCTTAAAAGTGTTAAACCGATAGTTATTTCCCTAAAAAAGAAAAGTGAGGTTAGTTTTCTTTTTAGGAGAACTTTTTCAAGAAATTGAGGTTTTGTGGCTTTAAATAGTATAAACCGGTGACTCAGGGACACATTTTGGAAGCATTTAGGGTGCCAAAAGTTAGTTTTGAGAATAAATTCGTTTTTTTTGCGACCGATAAAAAGTTGGGTTATGTAACACAAGTGCCCAATATAGCATTTATTGTAATTAATTAATATAATTTGGCAAAATTCGGGTTAAACAAGTACTAATTTCCGAATTTCTGTGTTAATTATTAATAAATTGTGGTCATAAATGTGATTTTTATCCTTAGATTAAAAGTGAGGTTAGGTTAGCTAAACAGGGGGGGACTGCGTAGGTACAACATTTATTAGACTCTTACTATAAAATAAACCTTCCAATAAAAAAATAAAATACTGTAAAACGGCTTTTATCACAGCCAGTTAATTACTTTGTAACAGTTTGGTCCACGAAAACTTCTCATCTTGGACATCCTTCCTGTACAACTTTTTACCCAAAGCCAAGACTTCAGCAAACTGTGAGACAACAGGATCCCACCCGACTGAAGCCGCAGCTACTACTTCATCCCCATCCAGATAAAACGAAACAAATTTAAACTTGTCAACATCTCCAATGTACACAATATCATCAAATTTCCCATGCCCTGCATACCTCAAACTCTTCCCAAACAACTTCGTCCAAAAGTAGGGAACAGCTTGTAATTTCGTCCCTTTCCCTAGGATATTCAAAGCTGCAATTTTGCCATGGTAGTGAGCCAAGGGATAGTGCCCAATTGCGGCTTTCTGGTCGTGGTGTGACCATACAGGGGCGTACGCAATATCACCCCCAGCATAAACACTAGGATTGCAAGTTTGCAAAAACTCGTTCACTTCGATTGTACCATCGGGACGTAGCTCAATCCCTGAGCCTTTGAGAAATTCAGTAAGAGAAGTGCTCCCAACCCCCATAATCACAAGATCAGCATCGAGGATTGTGCCGTCTTTCAGCTCCACTTTTCCGACAGCCCCTTTGCCGTTATCAATGCATTTGGTTAAACCAGAATTGCTGATGAATTTAATTCCCTTTTCTTCAAAGAATTTTTTAAAAGCGGCACCTATTTTCTCACCCAGGAACGGCTTGAATGGGACAGTTCCTCGTGCAATAATCGTCACTTCTTTCACCCCCTTTTCATTAGAATAAGCTGCAGCTTCAAGTGCTATAAAGCTTGACCCAAGTATAACAACTTTCGTGTTTTCGTTAAGTTCAGCATTTGTTACTTTTGAGTCTTCAAAAGTGCGCATTACGTTAACATTTTTCAAGTCCGCCCCTGGAATATTAACCTTGTTTGCTTTCATACCCGTGGCAATATACAGTTTGTCGTAATTTAGTGTTTTTCCGTTACTCAAATTGACGGATTTTTGTGTGGAATTGACCGCAGTTGCTTCAACTCCTTTAAGGACTTCGATGGAGTTCTCCTTGTAGAAGTCTTCAGTTCGAAACTCAGCTTTAGACAGTTGGAAATCCATAACTTTACTGACGAGGATTCTGTCGTAAGGGAGAGCATTTTCCTTGCAAACGAGTGTGATTTGACCAGCGAAACCTTCCTGGCGGAGAGTCTCCACGCAGATTGCTCCTGAGGGACCCCCACCGATTACCACGACGTGTTGGGCCTCACGGGGGTCCCGTTTTGTCATAGATTTAACGCGTTTGTTGGTTTTGAGGTCAGTGCGTTTTGCCCGGACTTTGACATCGTTGTTTTCGATGGTGACTTGGTAGCAGGGGAGCGAGTCCAGACCTAGAAGTGGGTTTCAGATAATTAAATCTATTTTTTTTATCTATGTTTTTGGATAAGACTGAATTATATCACGTATTTGAGTTAGGTAATTAATGATACTTATTACCTAACTGAGTGATATAATAAGATTAATTAATTTTCGAATAGCGCCTACGGCTCCCACATATTAATATTAAGAAAAACTATTTCAATGGTTACCAACATAAAAAATTGAATTTTTCTTTTTATATAATTCTTTTTAAGATAAATACAATTTGAAATATTTTGGTAACGAATCATCAAGATTTATATCAAAATTTGATCATTATCAGATAAGAAAAACTATTAACTAAACAAAAACTGTTATCTATGGACACTTTAAATGGTCTATTTACTATTTAGTTGTAATTTATTCTTTAACGAAATTAAAAAAAATAAGTAATAAAACGGCGCCTGACATTTCTTCTGCTACCATCATGACAAAACAAGAAGTTACTAAATAATAACAAAAAAAGTTTCTAAATTTTTAATCGGTTTTTTTTTGTTTTGGCCTTAAAGTTTTATTTACTTTTTGTGTTTTTACATAATAATAAATTAGGTATTTTCCTTTGTAAAAAAAACTACTAATTACAAATGGAAAACAACTCAAATCGATACATAATTGCATCCTCTATTACATATTTATTTATTCACCAATTTGCATAAATATTTATAAAATTGTAAGAAGCCACATATTCCAAAAAAAATTCTCTTTAAATAATAACTTATTTTTAATTTCTGCATTTATAATAAAAAATTATTTGTCCTAGATAACCAGTCAAGAAGTGTCTAAGTTATAACTTTTTTTATAAAAAAAATCAATAATAAATTAATGTTGGTAAGCAACAATGATAAAAATGTAAACATATAATAAAAAAAGCCGTTTTTACAGTGTTACCAATTTAAATACAAATGACAAAGATAGACTATGATATTGATGGTTTATTGGTTCTAATCGATGTTTTATCTCTTTCTACAGTAACAAAGGCCCTATTTTAAAGTAATAAATTTGTAAAAATCAATTAAATCATAAATGATGCGACTTGAAACTTGATAAAAACCTAATAAAAAAATAAAACCTGTAAATGAGAGTCAATAAAAGCAAAACAATGTAAGCGCAAAAAAAATCGATAAAGTCTCCCGAAAATTTAATACTTACGATAAGCTTATAATTTATAAAAAAAAATGATGCAACAGTGACAAACAAAAAAAAAAAACAAATTACTTATTTCAGCTCAAAATTGCACTAAAACACTGCAATTACCAATGCCCTTGAAACCAGCAAATCATTTCCTTTTAAAGCAACTCTTTTGACCTTCACTATCTAGTGCGACCTACTTGAAAATTGAATTATCAGGTGATAAATACCTGGAAAGTCCTCAATATCCCCTGTGAGGATGTTAAAACAGGCCCCATGCCACTGGCACCGCACCCTTCCATCCCCCAGCGCCCCCGCGGCCAATGGCGCCCCGTAGTGCGTACACTTGGCCCCCAACGCACTGAGTACCCCCTTCTGGCGCACCAGGAGCACCCGGCCTTCGCCTAACTCAAAACTCTTCATTTCATTTTCCCCAATATCGGAGTTCTTGCACACAACCCCCTCGACGTAGTCGTCATCTTGGGTGGTTCCAGTCGCTGAAAACCAACGATAAAATTCAAAATACTTGAATAAATGAGCTGAAAGTGAGATCGCACTGTACATGATGAGCTGCCCTGGGATCGATAAAGCATCTGTCACGCACTTACGTAAGGAACTGCAACTGGTCTTATTTGCAGTTATTCTATTTATAAAACATATTTAATGCGTTTCCGCGAACTGACAATACGGGAAAATCCGGAAAATTTTGAAGATTTTTGAGGTTATGTTTATGTTTGGAGGGTTGGTAATGGAACAAAAGACGGTTTGACACTTACAGCGGGAAACTTCAACTTTTGATGAAGAACAGCCCATTTTTGGGGTTAAAATTGGAAAAAAAGCATGGAAAAGTGAAGCAACACGATTGTATCTACTTTCTAGGAGTTTATTAAGTGAAAGGAAAGGTTTCATTGTGCTATCTTGTGTGACGTAATGTTATCAAGGTTGGCCGAGGAATCACGTAGAGATCTTAGAGCAATTTTCACAGGAGGGCTAATTGCTAAGGAGGGAGTAAAATTTTAGCAGTAAACGTCATAAAATTTAAATATTACATGTTTCTACTTGAAATTGTGCCTCAAGAATCAACAAAAACTAAAGTAATGTGAATAAAAAAACAATTAGTTTTCTTTTAGTTTTTTATACGATTTATTAGATAACTTTGCCATGACAAATGGTAATAAAATAGCTGTAGACAATTTATTGTATAGTAAGTTGCATAAGATAGTACGAGTTTCCCCTCGTGTGTTTATTGTTCTAAGGTTGTGATGGTCGACAGGACCGGGCTTGGATGGAATAAGGCCCGCCTCATGGTTACTCTATTTTATTTAACGATTTGTGTACAACTTTTTACACAGTATTACATACATACTTGAACTAGAAACTAGAAATTTTACACGTACACATTTAAAAATGCCAACATGAATTTTTTGGAACTGTAGCCAGAATTAAAAAACTTAACTATTAATACTAGGAAAATTAAGTGTTTGTTGCGCCAGTAAAACAATCATAATTGACATTTCTTTGCTAAAAACCATTTTGACCGAACCGGGTGTCCCAATTTGTCATAGAAAAATTCCTTAGGGACTTTCCCGGACTAACTACTGATATTAATATATTGTCAACATGATCCCAAATTCTAACAATAATTTTAACAACTACTTGATAACATTTATGAATTACGAGAAAAACCCGTCAAAATGGCTTTAATATTGCGGTCGGATAAATAAAACTTCGTAAAAAGGAATGAGTTTATTACGGAAAATAATGAAAGTAAATAAATAATTCTAAAAAATTTCATTATTTTCACAAAGAAAAACGAACTGTACCGATCACTAGGAAAAACCCTTGGTAACTCTAACCTTCCAACCAAAAAATCACATAAATGCATTTCGCTTAATATACATAAAACCTAAAATTTACTAAATTAAAACCGTGCCGTTTATTCGGAACAGTTCGCCTGAATCAAAATTACCGGTGACAATTCACTAGAATAATACAACTGCAAAATTTATTTAGTCCGTCTCTGCTTTCATTCCTCGCACCTCGCCCTTTTGACGTAACGCTTCGAGCTCCTGCTGCGTCCTTTCTTCGATCGCTCGGATATCCGCCATTGTTAAACCGTGCCACAGGTCCATCCAACAGAAAACTTGCCTAAATTTTTAACAATTAGTTGGGGGTCAAAAAGTGCCACAAAAATTAGATTGAGAACATATTTAGCTACCAATCAAACAGTCTTGGCACTCCGACGCCAAAAATTAGTAAAGGCGCCATGTGCTCCGCATTCGCCCTTTTTTTAAAAATGTCGTGTATTTGTATAATTAAGACAGTTAAAAGGGGGCCCCTTACCAAAGAACACAAATTTAAAATTTGACCCTTTAATAATAAAAACGTTACCTATGAAAGTTGGTAAATAACCGTCGTTCCGACTTCTGAATAAAACTTTCTACACGATTTTGTAATCCGAACCATTTGAATTCAACAGTGACCAATTTATAGCAGGTCATGACCGGCTGGACATTGTTTTTCCAATTGGGACCAACAAGGGGGCCTCGACCGGTCTTTTCCGATTTGAATTTTGTCGGATCTTCTTTTTCTTTGTAGTCACTGGCGGCGATTGGATCGTTTGCGATATCTATGTGGACCACTTCACGCTGCTTCAGCTTTTCGGGCGGAAGCTCGTGGACCTTAAGTACCAGAAAAATTTAGAGTACAGTACATAAATGGAGCTTATTAAAACGCATGCATGCAGATAGAGACAAAAAACAGAAAATTTGCAGTTTTTCACCAGTAAAAAGCTTAATATTGAGACTTGACAAGAAGCGATACGCACTCTGGTGGTGATATTTGTAACAAGTATCTACTAGTTATAAATTCCGGCGGTAGAGAGCACGTATCGTAATTGTTTACTGTCAATTTCATCGGTTTAAAAACAAAGCAAATGTTATCTATATTTTTGTTTCATAATTATTTTATTTGGATCATTAAACTCTATTATCTTTAAACAAATAAATATCAGTTACCTATTATAAATATTGACTTGGTTTTTTTTCCTGATAATTTATATTTTTATGCAATAAATTAAATTTAGTTTGGTATTCTTTGTTAAATGGAACGGATGTTATAAAGCCAATTTTTTTCCAAATGAAAATGCCAATAAAAACCTTTCAGGTGAGTCATTTTTTTTGTCATAATTCGTGACGTTAACATTTTTTTATCATATAAAAGTTATACTGGTGCTTAAATTTTCTATTTAAATCTCCATAATAGCCTAAATATGCAAATTTACAAAATTAACTGTTGGCAGTACTGATTTATTTTCATCTAAACAATTGTATAGTACATTTACGTCAATAAAAGTAACTAGATTTAGGTCCGGTTTCTGAAAGAAAATTTAAACCGGCAGTTAGCTGACGGGAGTTTAAACTAACGGAGAGTTAAAACAGTGTCGAGTTTCTCGATACATACGTCAATTAATTTAACTCTCAGTTAGCTAACTCTCCGTTAAAACGTGGTTGTTGTTTTATCTAACAGTTTGCTAAAATACTATAAGATGGCGCCACCTCCGATGTGTCAAAATTTGTATTTATCGTAGTGACAGGACTTAAAATGTTTCAAAAAAGGGATAAAATAGAACGTGAAACACATTTTGTGTTGACCACAAAATATAAATCTATCATTAGTATCATTGAGAACAAAGAAACCGATGCCGCTACGTTGGCTAAAAAAAATTATCGAACACGAAATTCGGGATCTGAGTATTTTTTAAAAGAATTCGCTCGTTCTCTAAACACCCGAATGTCCCGAATAACCCTTGGTCAGTGTTGAGCAATAATCAGTTAATTTTTTACTTTACAGATTAATTGATTAAAGTATTAATTGCAATACTAATATTTTGCAAATAAATTTTTAATTGTTGTTTACAATTAAATTAATTGTTTATTGTAACAATTGATATTAGAGACTCGCTTTTAAGGCTTCGTCCCTTTCAGCATGAGGGCTCCGATTTAGACTTTTGCCCTCTTGACCATAGGGGCTCTCTTTTAGAGCTTTGCCTTCTTGTTCATTTGGTATGGTACAAGTGGTTGCTCATTATTACCGATTGCAATTTGAGCATATTTTAAGTGAGGGATGCAGCTACGACCGTGCGATGCCGCGATGAGCTATTGCGAAAGAGCCAAAGCCCTAAATGGGGCCTCTATAGTCAAAAAACCAAGGCTTTAAGATGGGACTCCAATTCACGAGGGCGAAGGCCTAAAACGGCCCCCCCATTAACAAAAAGATAAGACTCCAAAAGATAGCCTCCATAGCCAAGAAAGCACGGAAAATACAAAGACATAACCACAACATAACCCCACTTCTCAGATTTTATTGTTGACAGTTTAATTTAACTCGCCCAAGTGGCGCGTTAGTTTAACTGTGCAAATTTGCAGAGTTAAATTTAAACCGAGTTTTCAGAAACCCATTTCTTGCTTTAAACCACGGTTAAACTAACGGGCCAGTTAAATTCGTTTCCAGAAACCGGACCTTAGTGAAATTTATTTTGTAACTATAAAAATGGAAATCTAACCTTCAAATTTGATTTGTTCAGGTCACAACAATTAATAATGGTTATAATGCAGCAACTTTTTGGCATTTCAAAATTACCTTCAAAACTCTCTCTTTTCATTAATGAAACTGCAATTAATCAATAGTTATGCAACTAACAATGTCATATCAATGTAGTATCAATTAACCAATGAACCAAATGAACCAAAAAACACGCTTTGGTATGCTGCGAGTTTTTTTTTTAGTGAGCAATCGTTATAAAAAAATCAAAAGAAATTTGAGAGCTACAGGCGTTAATTATTTCTAAAAATGTTAAAATAATAAACTTTGGATCTTTTCACAACTTGTTACGTAAATAACTATTACATTACTGGTAGGATAAAAGCATCATTACAGAATTCCGACCGACCAATAAAAATATGTCAGGTGAGCAGCACCTACGGCTGGTCAGGGTTTTTTTTTTTTCAAACCTTCAAACAACTATTTGCTCCGAAATCTCTCAATGACGTAATAACCTTAATAAAGTCAGTTCTTATTAATCCACAATTTAGTAAAAAACCGTCAGCTGTCACACAATAAATCATTTAAATATATTTTATTTTATAGCTATTGTATAATCTACTTTAATATACAAAGAGAATAAATAAAAAACTGACAGCTGTCACAATAAATTATAAATATGTTTTATTTTTAAACTATTATGAAATCGATTAGTATATAAGGCCGAGCGGTTTGTAAAATAGTCAGTCTTGAGTTTGAATTGAGAGTGGTAACATCGTTACCAAAACACGTGTCGTGTGAAAAAAAAACCATTTAAAGTGATTGGGTGGATTTAATTGCGGTTACACCTGTTTAGAGTCCAAAATTCAACATGAAGTTAGTAGAAATGACAAGATAAAGGTATTTTCAAAATAAATTGTATTGTGACAAAATAAAATTTAGGAAAGTAATTGTTTCATTTTGATCAATAGCTGGATAGATTTAACAAAGACTTTAAAACAATTGCCTTATAATTTTAACAAACTCGAAAGTCGTTAGAGTACTCTAAATAAATGACAATTTATTTAAATTTGTAATATCTCTAATCTAGTTACTTCTATGGTCGTGATTAAACAGTACAAGCTTTTGCCATTTGTGCATAATATACAGCAAAGTAAATTGTGAAAGAATGAGGGCAGGAGGAGTTAGAAAAATGCCTATTTGGCAAGGAGGTTAGATAGGACGGAGAGAGTACAACTTGAAAAAAATGGACTTGCCGCCTTCACTGCGCAAATCTATAAACTGGTACTGAAAGCAGGCGCATCACGAGGTTGAAGTCAGTAGCGTCACACAATGTAGTGTAAAAAGTTTAAACAAAGGATAAAAACACAATTAAACGACAACAACAATAACAAAAAATATTAACAATCAATTCACACAGACCAAAAAAAATCAGGAAAAAAATTAAAACAACGTTTGTTTGTAAACAACCAAACAAAAACTAGCATCCTGCGTCAGCTACGCCACTGTGCGAGACCAGACACAGCCAAACAGGATCTGTCGATTCTGCGCTTTAATTGAAACCTGTCATAAACTGGTACCAAGCTGGTACCAAATTGTTTACACGGGAAGTATAGGGCGTACTCTCTCCTTTCTATCTAACCTCCTTGCTATTTGGCCTGTTTTTCCCGCCTACCGTCACTCTTGCTGTAAATTTCTAAAAGTCTAAAGCGACATCTAGTGGCCAAAACAACAAATTTCATTAATTTCCACTAAAAGTAACAAAAAAATCACCATAATTGCTCGCCTAATCAAAATTTTACGAGCTAATAAAATTTCTAAATAAAAATTCAAGGTATCTACACCAACATAATCGTAAATTTGATTCTATTATTAGAAACATATCCAAAAATGGCCACTAGAGGGCACAATCACAACACAAACAAATAAGCATCACTGTTGCCAACACAAAATCCCCAAAATGCAATGAAAACAAATTTTTTTTCTTCTTACGTTATCTTGATTTCCCGTGTCGCCAATGTGCATACTTTCAATACAGATAACGAAGTTTTCTTTCATATATCCAGGATTCTGATGAAGCCCAACACCCATATGTACACCACACGAAGCGAAAAGCATGACCGTGTTTTAAACAACACGACCAACCCCAGAAAAACAAAAAAAAAACTAATATTAATACTCACATTGTTTTCGTCTCCTACACCTGGTGCATGCAAAGTTTCGATAACAATACGAAATTTCTCTTTCATATACGTCGGGTTCTGAAAATTACGTGCGATTTTCCATAAAAAATGACCATGACATGGTAATTTATTATCGTGAATTAAGTAAAAATACCTGTTGTAGGGTTTAATAACAACGTTTTTATGACAAATAAATACTGGTTTTGATTCGGAACCCACGTACAGTCTGATTAGGGGCAAATTTCAATTTGATTAAAGTAGACTGTGGCTGAAAAAAAAACAAAATTTTTACCAGCCATAACCGACTTTAGTGTGCCGTGGTTGAAAATTTTTTGGACAAATTCTAGTACGCCATGGTTGTAAAAAAAGCTTTTAACAGTCACAGATGATTTTTACCGTGATGACTGTGCGGCAGTACGGATAGGCATTCCAGGCCTCCTCGTGTATCTCAAGACTCCCTCTGGGGGCTAGCAGTCGTATAAAAGCGGGAACTTTACTAGCCAGATGGTAAATCTTGTAGGTGTACTGTCCGGAGGTATACTTGCCGCCCAGCAGCGGGTAGTCCGTGAAGGGCTCATTTTTGAGCACTTCGATGCCCTCACCGCCCCCGGTGTTGTCTTTGGAAGCCTCGGCGACGCTGAACAATTGAGCAACTTGATACTGGAAAACCACATCAGCCTTCAGCTAATAACAGTGATTAGAGACTCACCTCTTCGACTGTTAGGGGCAAAGTCACTCGGCTGCAAAAAAAACGTCAAAACTGTGACAGATGGCACACGATCAAGTCAAGGTCTTTTGACATTTGAGACTGACAGGCAGTGGGATTGACCCAAGGGGGCTCAAAAACGCCCCTTTTGGCCAGTGGGGACACGCCAAACCAGTCTCAAATCGATTTTTCAGAGGGACATGACGAGGCTAAGGGGGCGCTCGTGGGGGCTTACAGACATACTTACTATTCTTTTATTAACATTTTCGTCTAGTTCGAGGATAATTTGCACATGTGAATTGTAACTACACGTTATCACAAATAATTCTGATTCACGGACGAGGACTGCTGTTAGTTGGGTTGCATACGGCGCAGGCGCAATGACGCAACCCGATGACGTCAAATTTGCACATTGGCGTGGGATGCACAAGGCAAGAGGGGACACAGGTAATAATCATTTCTATTATTAAAAATTATTTAAGACGGGAATTAAACAAACAGAAACGATATGAATTCATTATATTTAATATTTAAATCGAAGTAATATTATACAAATAAACAAATAGTAATATACAGCCTTCTTTCTCACTTATAACCAACTAGTAAAACTGATCTCACATTTTCTTATTTTCTGCAAGAGAAAATCGTGAAAATTTGATACACTATTGTTACTGGTTACCTTCAATTTGTCTTCTGTGAAATTCTGAAAACAAAAGTGTTAAAAGTGACACTTTTGAATGTCAAAAAAAGATGAAAACATAAGACAACTCAGCCAAAATAAAAAAAATCTATACGATTTTTCACGCCATCTAAATACTGTATCCTTAAAACATCAAAACAATTTGGATGTAACACGTTTTAGACCTGCTACACATTTGGTCCTTCAAGCCGGCTAACCCAAATTGTCCTACGCCTCCATCTTTGTTCAACGTGACTTACCCATAAACTCCAATTGCTGCTTTCTATGAGCTTCCATTAAAGCGTTCAATTCAGCCTTTTGTCTATTCAGCATTTCTTCAAAAGTCTCTTTCTGTGAAAAAACTAGAATTAGAATCATTCTAAACTGAAATAGCCGCAATCTACTGATTAGTAACTACACAAAAAGCCAAGCAAGCGCCAAATACTAAAAACAAGCGCCCTGCACCTCTTCCTTAATCCTTGATCTTAATCTTACCGTCTTGGTGACGAAATAAGTTTCCAAATATTGTTGTATTGGCACCACTGCTTCACACAGTCTCTTCCCGCAACAACATTTGTAAACAACTTCCGTACTGTTGGTACGACTGTAATTATCAAACGCGTACATATCAAGATTACCAAATCCTGCATGTACTGTATGATAATTATCAAAATCGTCAGTTACGTGATTTTGACTTTTTAGATTATGCATTGAAGCGGAATGTTTGATCCAATTTTTTCTTAATAGATCACTCGGCGTTTCGCCTTTTCTTTTTCGTTTTCTTTTAACGAACTTCCGTTTGGTGTAGTTATATACTCCATCGCTGTACCCTCGAGTTAGGGGACTTTTACGCTTGCGTTTTTTTAAGTTGGTAGTAAATACCAATGTATCATCGTAAAGTTTCTGGTCAGTCAAATCAGGACAACTCACGTTCTTATCACTGACATTGTTTATCACAACTTGGTGATCATCTATAGGTGCATTAATATCAGGCAAACTTGCAGTCAATGACTCATCAGGAGGGTGTACAACAATCTGGGGGTATAAACGAAAAGTCTTAGACATACGTCTACCCCCAGGAAGTCGTTTAGTAGCGCTGGAAGTCCTTCGAATTGGTAGAATACTCTCGATTTCCTTTTTTAAATCAGAATATGATAATGATTTCAGGTTATGATCAAGGTGAGTATTAGAATGTGCAGTGGTGCCAACTGCATGCTACAATGAAAAAAAATCACTATCTACTCAAAATAAAATTCGAGCAGCCGAAATAGTTAAAACAATTTGCACAACACTGAATTAGTAAAAAAAAACTTAAATAAAACTAAGAAAAAACTCACTTTATTAACTTCCGGTGCAAAATCTGTAACAAAAACCTATTAAAACCAATTCCCCTAAATCACTATCAACCTTACCTGTATTCGGTGGTAAAGTCCCTACTAAAATTGTCGCCAAACTATCAAAAGTATTATTGATAACACTCGTATAATCAGAATCTTTTTTCTTCTCGTTTTGATCCTGTGTTATCACAAGTTTACTCCGATCCGGTTCAGTAACAACACTGACTTTGAACCTTGATACACGTCGCTCTTTTGGTTCTGCTACTTCCGGTGATAAAAGTGACTCGCTCGACTCAACAATCACTTCCGGTCGCGAATTAATTTTCTTAAGTTGGTTATTCAGTTCTGTTAATTGTTTGGCCTTGACTTCAGCTTCGATTTCCAAAACTGGAGACAACACTTCAGAGGAAGCAGTCCCACTACCAGGAGCACTTCCAGACTCGACCTGAAGCTAAAAACAAAATAGAAACGTGGAGGCGGCAAACTAAAAGGCGGTTACTTTATTTATAGCGTTAGTGATGAGAGATTCTTGAAGCGGTGCTGGAAATTCCAAAGTAGCTGGGTTAGCTTGGGGACTAGATGGCGCCTAAATCAAAGTTATTTAGCAAAACTGGTACAAAACTTAATGACCGGCCCTTGTAATAATTGTTAAAAAGAGACAGAAATATATGTAAATAGAAGCAAGTGAGATAAAAAACGAAATACAAAGGCCAGCCAAAAACTTTATTACCGTGGTTTGCGTCCTAGCTAAGGGAATTGAAGATAATTGCTGTTGCAAATTTTGCAACTGAACATCATACTGAGGTGTCGAAACTTGACTTCCACGTCCAGAAGTACTCTCTGTGATTTGTTTTAAATTCTCTAATGGCAATTTTTTAACACCCATCGCAGGTGGCTGATGTAAATTCAAGGCATTGTCATCAACCGAAATCGAGTGTTGAAACTGCTGTTGCGGTTGCATTGATAAATTCTGTACCGAAACTGATCCTGTTAATGCTGTAGTTTGCGGTGCTTGATAAATCACACCAGTAGTTGGAGGTATTTCGACAGGTTTCTGTAAATTTAGTATCATTTGAGGTGGCGAAGCTTGTTGATAATTCGGTTGTTGCTGTTGTTGTTGTAAGATGAGATTCTGTTGTTGTTGTTGGGGGAATTGAGAAACAGGTTGTGGTACTGTTGTTGCAACAAATTGATTGTTTGATTGAACTTTTTTCGGATCAGTTTCAGATGAATCTTTTTTAGGATGCATACTATTTTTAAGGTTGTCAAGACTGATTTTTAATTGTTCAAGAGTATTTATCATTTCAGGGCCACACATAACCGGTTCTTCTTTATTACACGTTGATTCTTCTTTTAATGAACAAACACTAACTTTTTGTTCAGTCGGTTTGTCAATATCGAGTGTTTTCGTTGACTCGACTGGTGCCGAACTCTTTCGGATATTTTCGGGTTTTGTTGTTGGGATTGTAGGTTCTTCTTCGGCTGTTTCCGTACCGAAATCTTTATCTTTCGGTAAATCAAGCTCACCAGACAGGACCGGACTTACAAGAAACCTTGAAATTTTTCTTTGGGGTACTTTAAGTGCTGTTTCGACTTTTTCTTCAGATTTTTCTTCTTTTTTCTCTTCAGTATTTTCAGTAGTGTCACGTGATTCATTCTCAGTTCGTAAAATAAACACTTTTAAATCAACTTTTTGACCTGGAACTAATTTCACATCGTCTTTTCTCTTCAAACTATCATTTAATTCATCTTTGAGTACATCTTGCGAGCCATCAATTTCAGTTTTAACATCTTCAGGAAATTCAGCTGCGGCTGAGACACAAGTATCACTTGAAAATGATACTGTGGTTGATTGATCCATCCGGTTATTTGAAACATACGTGTTTTCTGGAGTGTAGTCACTAGCAGTGCTTGTTTTTCGTGAAACTGTTCCACTACTGTTCAAACTTTCACGACAACGAAGATTTTGAGTAAGTTTTTCTGAAAGTGATGACTTCAGACCTTGAAAAGTGTTTTCATAAGTTTCAAAACCAGGTTTTATTAACATTTGGCCGCTACTGTCGTCACGCTGTGAAAAAACAACAAAGATATTACTATATATTTTATACTAAAAAGAAAGAAATAACAACAGTAAAAAGAACTACTTTGCAAACAGAAACAGAAAAAAGAAATAATAAAAACACAAGAAATTTTACGAGTTATTAGAGAGTACTTACAGATCTGTGTCGTCTATGTGTTTTTTTATGAGAAAATCTGGTTAAAGATGCGTGTCTGACCTATTTGAGAGCAGCGTGCAAAGAGAAGTTTGATTAAAACGAGAAAATTGAAAAATTATGTATTACAAAAAGTGGTAGACGTTGCGCGCCCTCGGTTGTTATAATGTATGATTACCTTCTGAACGTACGGTTTGGGACTCTCCGGCACCTTATCTGGATTAGTCTTCAACTGTTCCATCACATCTTTTAAATGGTCATGTAGATTCTGATGAGGTCCTGGTTTTAGCAATTCCTGTTTAATCATCCCCTCCACAATATCACTAGGCTTTGTATCAAACCTATTAAACTTAAAACTAATCGTTTTCTGTTTGCAAAGCAATTGACATTCGACCGTTCCATCGGGATGTACCGTTTGAACGATCAATTGTTGTCTTGTTGAAGACGAACGTTGTTTTCGTATTTTAGGTTTATCTTCAGTTGAAGTTTCTTCACTTACTTGTTCTGATGTTGATACATCTTCTTTACTTTCCTCTTTCACTTGTAAATCCTCTTTTGACTCTTTTTCAATAATTTGTTGCTGTTGAATAAATTCTTGCATTGAAGGTGGTTGAGAAACAGTTGATAAACGACGTGATTCAATCGGTTGAGAATCAAAATTAGACATTGGTGGAAGAGATACTGTTGAAACACGATGTTGTTGAGCAAGTTTTTGTTGAAGTTCGACGAGGTTCATCGGTGGCGGGACTTCACCAGAGAGACGGTGTGGGGCCTGCTCACCAGATTGATCCACTTGTTGTTGTTGTGGCACAACCTACAAAAAAAAAACTTATTCTTTCGTCAACTACACAAAATAATTACTTGTTGAAACTGTTGCTGTTGTTGATAAATCTGCTCAACTGGCTGTTGCTGTTGAATAAACTGCTGAATTGGTGGTTGTTGTTGTTGCTCAGTGTATGTCGGTTCAACGTAACTCTGCTGTTGTTGATAAACCTGTGGTTGTTGTTGTTGTTGGTACGTTGTCTGTTGAGTGTAATTCTGTTGGGGTTGTTGAGGTTGAACAACAACATTTGCTTGTGGTGGTTGTTGAGTATATTCTTGTTGAATATTAGGAGGTACAACTGTTGATACACGTTGAGGATGAATAACCGGTTCAGTGTAACTCTGTTGTGTTTGATAAGTTTGTTGATAATTTTGAGTCGGTGGTTGTTGATAATTTTGAGCCGCAGCTGGTTGTTGTTGTTGATAATTTTGTACAGGAGGTTGAGAGTAATTTTGAGTTGGTTGCTGTTGCTGTGGGGGAGGTTGAGTGTAATTCTGAGCCGGTTGTTGTTGCTGCTGTGGTGGCGGTTGTGTGTAACTCTGGGTTGTTGATTGCTGCTGCTGTAGAGACGGTTGATAACTCTGAGTTGTTTGTTGTTGTGGTGGTTGTGTGTAACTCTGTGGCTGTTGTGGAGGTGGTTGGGTAAAACTCTGAGCTGGTTGCTGCTGCGGTTGATAACTCTGAGTTGTTTGTTGCTGCGAAAGCGGTTGAGTGTAATTCTGAGCCGGTTGCTGAGAAGGTGGTTGAGTGTAACTCTGAGCCGGTGGTTGCTGCTGTTGTGGAGGCGGCTGAGTGTAAGTCTGAGTCGCTGATTGCTGCTGTTGTTGTGGAGGCGGCTGATAACTCTGAGTCGTTTGTTGCTGGGAAGGCGCATGACTGTAGTTCTGGGCTGGTTGTTGCTGCTGCTGTGGTGGTGGTTGATAACTCTGAGTCGCTGATTGCTGCTGTTGTGGAGTCGGTTGATAACTCTGAGTAGCTGATGGTTGCTGCTGTGGAGGCGGTTGATAACTCTGAGTCGCTGATTGCTGCTGTTGTGGAGTCGGTTGATAAGTCTGAGTTGCTGATGGCGGCTGTTGCTGCTGCTGTGGAGGTGGTTGATAACTCTGAGTTGTTTGTTGTTGCGGCGGCTGAGTATAACTCTGTGGCTGCTGGGGAGGCGGTTGGGTGAAACTCTGAGCTTGCTGCTGCTGCTGTTGTGGAGGCGGCTGAGTGTAACTCTGAGCCGGTGGTTGCTGTTGCTGCGGAGGAGGTTGATAACTCTGAGTCGTTTGTTGCTGCGGAGGTGGTTGAGTGTAACTTTGAGCCGGTTGCTGTTGTATGTAATTTTGCGCCGGTTGTTGCTGTTGTTGAGGATAAGACTGTTGTTGGTAATTTTGCACTGGCTGTTGATAATTTTGAGTCGGTTGCTGTTGGGTCTGTTGATAAGTCTGTGTAGGTTGCTGTTGTTGATAAGACTGAACTGGTGGTTGTTGTTGATAATTTTGTTGATAATTTTGCCCCGATTGTTGTTGTTGTTGTTGATTGTGTGCTTCCAATTGACTATCAACACTCAATCTATGCTCACTTTGATTTGGAATTGCATGTAACAACTCTGGTTGTGAAATACTGGATAATTTATGACCTTGTCCATCATTTTGTTGTACTTGGAGAAATTCAGCTTGTTGTGGATGTCCTTCAACAACAAAATTTTGTTGAACAAACTGTTGCGCTGGTTGTTGTTTGTGGATTATCGGTTGCTGCTGTACCGGTTCCATTGATTGTTGACGTTGAAGGATTGGAGGACTTTGATGTTGTTCTTGTTGATAGATTTGTTGTTGTTGTTGTTGAATTGGTTCAGGTTGCATTGTGTATTGTACCATTCCAGGTTCACTTTTTTGTTGTACATACTGCACCTGTTCTTGTGGTGGCTGTTGTTGGTATTGTTGTTCTACATTTGGTTGTTGAGTAAATTCTTGTTGTTGTTGTTGTTGTACAACAACATTTGCAGGAGTTTGTTGTTGTAAATACTGCTGATATTGGATTTGTTGTGCCATAGTTTCTTTTTCTTTGTTTCTTTGTTCACGTTCTTTAGTTATCTGAGCAATTTGGGCTTTTAAGAGTTGGGCAACAGTTTTAGCGTCCTCTTCAAAAATAATCCCCGATTTTGCCTGACAAAAAAATTAAATAAATAAAAAACTAAACTGTCAAATCTGTCAAATATTTACCATTTCCTCGGAGATGGTATCAATACGATCTGTATTCATATCAAATTCAAATTGTATCGCTTCATTTTCTTTATGTTTATGTGTTCGTTTTTTCGGATCGAAAACTCGTAATCTAAAGACAACTTTATTATCATCTTGTGATACAACTTCAACTTTTAAACCGAAATCTTCTTCAAAGAAAGCATGAGTTAGAAGATCTTTAACTTTCGGTCGATCTTCTTTTCTTGGCCTTATACAACTTTCAATGACATCTTTAACTTCGGGGTTTTGAACTTTTTCAAAACTCGCAGGTTTGACGCCCTAAAAACACACTAGAAAAAATTCCCCTAAACAACCCTCTGACTTACAGAAATAACTTTCTTGTAAATCTGAGCCGGTCCTGTACATTCTGAATAAGGATATTCACTTGTTGCCATTTCTAACATACACATCCCAAACGCATAAACATCCACACCTTCATCATAATGTTCCTCGTACATTTCCGGTGCCATAAACTCAGGTGTACCAATCACCTGTAACACTGTTTAGCAAAAATTCCCCCAAATACATTATTAAAACTTACCGATTTGGCAAAACTCCGATTTTTCAATGTTGCCAATCCTAGATCACCAATTTTCACTAAACCTGTTGTTCCAGTTATAAAAATATTGTCACATTTTAAATCACGATGTATAATTGGTGGAGATCTCGAATGGAGAAAAGCAAGACCTTTCAAAATTTGACGACACCATGATTTTAATACTTTCGGATTGATTTTTTTGAAACGTCGAAGATATGTTTTCAGTGTTCCACTTAACATAAGTTCAGTGACTAGAACAATGTTCTTTTTCTTCATACCTGTAGATTCCCAGTAGTTATAGAAACGTACAATATTAGGATGTTGAAGTTTTTTTAACATTTCAGCTTCTTCACGAAACCGCTGACGTTCGGCTTTGTTTAATTTCTTCTCTTGAAGCTCGCACCATGCCACAGCGACCCCTTAAACACAAAAAAACGGTCAAAAAAAAACTCCAAAAAAGTAAAATTGAAACCCACATTGTAAATTTTTTCATTAAATTCATAAAAAAAATTATTATCTCAAAACTCACATTTGCGGCTATAGAAATGAATAAAAAATATGTAGAAGAGTGTATGTGGCGTTTTTCTATTTTTTTCCCACAGACATACAACGAGCTAGATTACTTTTAAATTTACCTGTTTGTGTGTCTAGTCCTCTGTAAACTGTCTTAAACGACCCTCTGCCAATCTCCTCCTCATACTTGAAAAACCTGCCATCAGGACTGACCGCAATCGGCCTATACACATCATCATCGTCCTCTTTCGGACGATTCAAATCGACCACTAGTGGTTTTTCAATATCTGCACTATTTTCAGCATTTTCATCATTTCTATGTAACTCATCTATAGTCTGTTCCGTAATTTCTTTCATTTCGGTGTTAATAAACAAATTTTTAGGTATATTATACCTCGCCCCCACTTCTAACAATCTTTTATCATTCTGTGCTTCAGGTTCATCTTCAGCATTTGAGTCTGTCTCAACCGGAATCAAACATGTAACACCTCCATGTTTAACAGATTTCTTATTTCGGAATTTTTCAGCTATAATCCGATCAACATTATCCGACAATTCAGTAATAACTTGATTTGCAGCTAAAGTAGAGTCGGGGATTTCCGAGCATGAGTCGTGATACTCTTCATATTCTTCAACAAAGTTTCGAGCATCAAGTAAATTATCGGTAGATGGCGTATGTGTGATTATTTTTGGAGTAAGAATTTCGCTGGTGATGCATCGAAGACGATTCGAGTAAGTTAAGTCAGTGGAGAGTTTCTTTTTGGTGCTTTTTTCAATTTCAAGGCCGTTACGTTGAATTATCTGGAAGGCCATACCAATAATACCGTCGATTACTTTTTCGATATCTGAACGAAAATCGCTACTGATTCGCACAGGCATTTCTGGAAAATAAATGAGAAATGTTCTATAATCGAATTTATCTATGGCCAATTGACAAATAGACGCTCTTTTAAGAAAAAAATCGGTAGTAATTGTGATAAAAGCACTTTATAAACATTGAAATTATCACTTGATGATTAATTTGATACGGAGAAAGAATACGTTTTAGAAAATACGAGATTTTTTTTAATTGGAACTATTTATAAACTTTTGCGTCAATGAAACAGATTTTATCTCTATTTTCGTCGCAATTTTGTCTCGAAAAAACAACAAAAATGCATAATTTTAATTTATTTTATTTTAAAAATGCAAGATTCTTTTAGTTAGCGTTTTAGATAAATTTCTAAATTATTTCGTCAAAAGACATTACAGGTTTCTGTAAATTTAATAATAAACTTTTGTTTTATTACAGATATTTTAAAGTATTTGCACCTATATTGTAAATTTCGAGCCAAAAATAGACAATTTTCTTATTAATTCGATAAAAAAAATTGTTTTTATAACCATATACTACCACAAAAATAAGATGAGTGAGAACTTTTCTACTCCTTTGGTCACAGAATAATCTGAGACAGATTATAAAATCAGATTTTTGTAAACATAAAAACATTAAACAAAATTTAATTTCCCAGACTTCTAAAAATTACTAATTTATGATAAAAATTTGTTTCCCATCTCATCATTATCAACCGCTAAATGCAATTGAATCTGGCGTTATCTTTTGTAAACTTATAGTCATAATATAATCAGAAAAAAAAATTCCAGTGCTTACTGATCTTTCTGGGAAAAAAACCAGTGCCTTTTCGAACAGTTTCTAAATATTTGATTCAAAATTAAAATAAATTAAGTCTGCTTTTTTACTAGTATTTTATATCAAATAAAACATAATTGTACCTGCGTTACATATTATAGAGACAAAATAGACCCTTATCTTAGAAATTATAAAAATAATAGTTTTTATTCTTACAAAATAAAATTTACTACCATAGATACAAACTGTGGCAGATTTTTTCAATTTTTTTTCCCACAGAAATAAAATAGGTGAGATTATTTTAAATTTCAGTTATTTTATAGCCACCTCTGTTTTAAAATAAGCTAATAAACAAAGCTTTAGTTCTTAAATTTCTAGAAATAATAATTTTTGAGAAAATTCTTAGTTTTCCAGTCTTATCAACCATTAAACTTATTGTAATTAATCTGACGTTATCTTTTGTGGAATTTAAAACATTTCCCGGTCAAAAATATTTATTTATCTTTATTTACTTCCTAAACTTTTGCTTTAAAATTTATTAAAAGTTTCTGTAAATTGATTATGTACTTTATTGCTGGTATTTTTTATACCAAATCAAAGTTATTTAACCTAAACTGCGAATATAGGGACAAAAATAAATGTCCTTTTTTATTAATCTATGAAAAAAATTGTATTTATAGTGCCAAAATAACATTTATCATCATTCATAGAAACAAAAAGTGACAGATTGTTTCTATTTTTTGCTCACAGAAATGAAATGAGTTAGATTATTTGCACAAATATTACATGGCCTCCTGTTTTGAAATAAGCCAATAAACAATACTTAAATTTCCTATATTTCTAAAGATTACCAGATTACTAAATTTTGAGGAAATTCTTTGTATAATAATCTGACGTTATCTTTTGTAGAATTAAAATCATTTCAAGTTTATAAAGTATTTATTTATCTTTAGGTTTATCAATTTTAAGTAAAAAGTTTTAATACATTTTTGTTTAGAACAAACTACAGGTTTCTGTAAATTCAATTAATCAAGACTGCCGTATTACAGGTACAGCAAAATAAGTCGTAAAAGAATATCGGTGGGAGTTTAAAAAATACGTATTTAGCCTAAGCAAATTAAAATATATAATTCCCACACTGTGATTACACAAAGCTTGCTCCGCCTTAAAGATAATTGCATCAACAATGCAAATTTAGAGAAAAAAGTAATCAATTTTTAGATTTATAAAATAGAAATTTGCTACCATAGAAATAAAATGTGTCAGACTCATTCTATCTTTTAACCATAGAGATAAAATGAGTCAGAATATTTTTAAAATAGAAAATTAAACAGAAAATAAACTATCTAAAAAAATGCAATTTTTTGGCAAAACCCTTAGTTTTGCATTCTTATCAATTGTTAGTCTTGATGCAATTATCTGATTTTATCTTATGTAGAATTTTAGTCATTCAAGTTAAAAAAAATATATTTATTTACCTTTGGGTTTTTCAATTTTGGGTAAATCCTCATCCTCACTGAAAAGTTGCACATTACAAAACCTCTTCCTAAACGGCGCCAAATTCTCAATTATGTTATCATAAGGAATAGAAGAGCAACTATGAGTTCTTTCCTTCTTTTCCGAATTAAAATCCCTGTCATCAATCTTTGTAAAAGTATATCTATTCAAACTCGTAGTAGTAGTAACAACAGTGGTATGTACCACATCAGTAGTGACAGTTTTAACAGAAGTAACAGACTCCTTTTTGTCATCTTCCCCATTCAGTGATGAACTCTTCGCCTTCTTACTCTTCTTTTTCCCTGTAGTAGTTTTCGGCTTAACTTTAGTTTTTTTCTTTTCTTTTTCATCTTCAACTGTATGATACCCTTTATTATTCGTGATAATATCAGTGGAAGTCTGATCGATATATTCTAAACTATCAAATTTCCGTAAATCTGTGTTTTTCGAATGTTGGCAAGACTGGTTTTTGGCAGGAGAGGAGGGTCCGCAAGTGGATCCACCTTGCGCAGCCTCCTCCCCTACATCGCATGACTTCGTCGAGGCGCTCGATAATGTCCGTTTATGTCCTGCTGGTTTCGACGAATGTCGTGTCAACGATTTCGTCCAACCATGGAAGCTTTTCGTGCTACTTTTGCTGGTCGTGCTTGCCTCGCTACCTTTTCGTGGAATGGTCGGACTAGTAGCGCTGCAAAACAAGGGTTTTTCGTTGCTTCAGGTTGGCATAACTTACTGTTCTTGCTCGAATTTCGGGCAGGATTGCCCCGTGTTTCTATTGGGATGGCAAGCCTGACAACGAGTCCTCAACGGTCGTGTGTTGGTTGGGACTTGTTTGGTGTCATTTCGTAGAAAATTCGGTTGGTAACGCTTATAATCTTCTAATTCCAGTCTGACAAATAAAAAGGCGAGTTCTTAAAACGAACAAAGAGTCAGTCTTGTAAACTGAAACAAAAAAAAAAACTTGTATCAGACTCCCTATGGGAAAAAATCTTGTACGCCAATGGAGACATATGTCAAATATTTTCTAGACTTTTTTCTTGACCATGAAAAGTGATTTTATTAAATCAATCGATCCACTTACTTTGTGACAAGATTCCCGTCTCGATTACCGCAACACTTCATTAAATTCGATTGTATTTTCGATAATATCAGTGAAACGCACACAAGAATTTCGACAAAAAAGACTCAATAATTCATACAAAAAACCACAGGAAACAATCCAATTTCGTTAAAGCAACCCTCTTTTAATGATTTCGCATTAAATTAACGCTAAATTTCGGCAAAAACTTACATTTTTTAATGAAAATTGACAACACCCTCAATAACGAAAGAACAGTTGACTTTTGGCCACCAGAGAGCGCTGCAATTGACAAGTGACAGCTGTCATATGTGTCAAAACCAAAATCCCTAAACCTAACCTCAAAAATGACCGAATTTCATGGATTTTTTTGGAAATTACAGTACAACAAGCACAGAAACACCACAAGTCGACCCACATCCTGATTATAAAGCCATAATTATCCCAGTGGTTGTGATATTTGTTATTTTGATGTTATCAGCACTTGTATGCAGCCCCCTTGTGGCAACACAAGAATCACAAATCTGTTGCAGGTCTACTTAATGGCACGCCGAAAACGGCGATTAGACCGTCTAAGACACAGTTTAATGGTCTTGTATGAATTCGACTCAAACGAACATGAATGGGAGTCCTTAAACAACTCAGACAACCCTAACTACACCCAAATCAATAACACTGCTGTCTAGAATATAAATTTATTCAGTATTCCAGTCAGTATTAAACGTTTTTTCAAATAAGTCACATTCACTCATCTCAGACATAAAAAAACTACACTCAAGTTTCAGACCCAGTTTCTCTAAATTCTTAGGTACATAACTCGGCAAATCACGCTTAACTATCTCATCTACAATATCAGAGACTTCCAAATCATTCTCGTCGCCGAAATTTGACTGGTTTAGGTCGAAAGACACATTTGTGGGATTTTTTTTCGGTGTAGAAACTTTAGCTAAAAACGAATCTAAAGTCCTAGTTTTTTTCGGTGTAGAAGCCCTAGCTAGGAACGAGTCTAAAGTCTTGGTTTTTTTCTTCATTGGTGGCTTAGAACTGATTGAAATATTGTGCATTAAACCGTCAATTTCATCAAGTGAAGATTTTTTCTTCTTTTTTGGCTTTTTCGAATTTTCAAACTGTTGAGCCAGGTCAGGGTAGGCTTTTACGACAAGATTTTGGGGCTCTACAGTCGACCACAACTTTTCCAAGTCCCCAAATTGCTCGAGTTGATCCTCAGGGATTAAATCATTGAAGTAATTTTCTGTGTCCTCCCAAATTATTTCATAACTGGCAATACCTGAAGCAATTTATGAGTTTTTTTTTTTTTTTGTTTCAAGTTTTTACACCTTTGAGAGTTCTCCGTTTTTTTATAGATTTAGGGAACACAACTCCTTCAGTCTTTTCAGTTATTTGGTAAAAATGGACTAACTGCCAGCGGGTTAAAATCGGGAAAAATTTCTCAAAACCGTAAATTTCTTCCCATGTTAGATATTTTACTGTAAATTTCTTTAAAAGGCAAAATAACAAATTTAGTGTACCTCAAAGACACTCACAACAAAATTGAACAAATCTGGTTTGCGCCATTTGAGGTTTAATTCAGAAACCTTGCTTTTCTTCCCCAAAAACTCACTAATTAAGTCTTCGTCTGGAAAACTCGGATCTTGTAATGCTTTGTTTCTCATATTTAACTCATTTTTTATTTCAAGTCTTTCATTTTTAAATTTAGTTGAGTCGCAGCCTTGGCTTGTCTTACACATTAAGCAACCTGTTTATTAATAAATTATTATAAGTTTTAATTGCGTTTTTCATTCAAACCTTTCTTAGAATGACTTTGAACCTTTCCAAAGTGACCACATGAAGTACAAAGACTTTTATCTGAAATTTTCGCCTCTAACTCCTCAAAAATCTTGTTTTCTCGCCATTGCCTCAACCTTATCAAAATTTGATCATCATTAACCACATTAAAGAGCTTCAAGACTGAATCCTTGCCAATTCCATGAACTCCCTCAGAGTAATCACTTCCACATAATAAAGCCAAAGCAATAATTTTGTTCCTGCCAAAATCTACTCGAATTAAATTAACCAAACACTTAAACAACTTACTTAGTTTCTCATTAGCGACACTTATATCATAAACATCAACACAACCCCCTTTCGCAGCATGATTCCCCTGTTGTGAAATCGAAAAATTCCGGTACACTACACGTGCCCCATACGCAAAACAATCCGAATCCTGACTGATAATCCCATCGACAAGCTAAATCACTCATTATAACTTGATTTAAGACAACACCCATACAAATACCCCAGATTCATTTAAATGTGCACACAAAGCCTCGGCTTCGCCCTCCCCTTTAACACACGCAATTCCCATCAAATTCAGCATGTCCTGGCACAGTTTTAACGTATGGTTAAACCGTGACCTGTCTTTGCCTGTCTTGACCCCGTCAGTTTTAGGTTTAGCGCCTTTAAATTGTAAAGCATTTCTAGCAGCGATAGTTTTGTATTTCAGTTCAGGGGCGCGTCCTTCAAGCACAAACACCACGTTTACGTCCATCAAGATGAGGTAACAAGTCCGGAAATACAAATTTCTAAAGAAAATTTAAAACTTTTGATTTGGGAAACTAACCTCAAATACATGCGCGGCTGGATGGTGTATTCAGCAATATTTTGTGACTCGCACACCCAACACGATAAATCTATTGCTACTTTCTTGCCTTGGAGCTCGTACAAGGGCCTCCGGTCGCAAAAAGGGGCCAAAATCGTCCACAAGTCTTTGATTCCCATTTTTAAAATCTGGAGATTTTTTGGTTGTACGATTGGTAGTAAAATTTGAATGAACCGTTAATTTAAAAAAAAATAACAAATTTATGAAAATTCTCGGTTTCAAAATATTAAAAAAAAACGTTGTATTATGCTCAAAATAATACAAGTTTTGTTATGAATCTCTTTTTTTAATAAATTATTGAAATTTTGATTTGAGATTTGGTTTTTTCTTGGCACTAGGTTGGCAACATAACATTACCTGTCACCCCTGTCACTTGTCAACCTCATCAAATATTTGTTGTTTTTCCCGATTTTTTCGCTAAAATTTGGCAAAAATGGACAATGCCGGCCGATAGATTTTGGTTGACCAAACGCCTGGTGGTTGTTGTCCTCTTTTTGTACTTTTTATACGTGTGGAAAGAGCTTTCGGCGTGATGTCCAAGCACCGAGTGTCTTACTTCTTCAACCCTGATGTGGGGAACTTCCACTACGGCACAGGACACCCTATGAAGCCCCACAGACTCTCAGTGATTCACAGTTTAGTCTTAAATTACGGCTTGCACAAACACATGCAGATTTATCGGCCATACAAAGCCAGTGCTCACGACATGTGTCGCTTCCATTCCGACGAATACATTGGTGAGTGCCCCTTATAAACTCGCTCAATTTACTTAGAAACTCTTCCAGATTTTTTGCAAAAGGTCACGCCGCAGAATATCCAAGCCTTCACTAAGCACTTGAGTCATTACAATGTCGGTGATGATTGTCCGGTTTTTTGGGGGCTGTTTGACTTCTGCTCGATGTACACCGGGGCGTCACTTGAAGGCGCAATGAAGCTCAATAATAATCACTGCGATATTGCGGTGAACTGGTCAGGGGGGCTGCATCATGCAAAGAAATTCGAAGCTAGTGGGTTTTGCTACGTTAATGATATTGTTATCGGGATTTTGGAGTTGCTCAAGTATCATGCAAGAGTTTTGTACATTGATATTGACGTGCATCATGGAGATGGTGTTCAGGAAGCTTTTTATCTTACTGATCGAGTCATGACTGTCAGTTTTCACAAATATGGCAATTATTTCTTTCCTGGCACTGGTGATATGTATGAAGTGGGGGCTGAAAGTGGCAGGTATTATTCTGTTAATGTTCCACTAAAAGAAGGAATTGACGATAGCAGCTATTGGATGGTATTCAAGCCTGTGATTTCAAGTGTAATGGAATTTTTTCAACCTACAGCAATTGTGCTACAATGTGGGGCTGATTCTCTTGCAAATGACAGATTGGGGTGTTTTTCGTTAAGTACTAAAGGTCACGGCGAGTGTGTCAAGTTTGTTAAGAGCTTAAATGTCCCAACTTTAGTGGTTGGAGGTGGTGGATATACTCTTAGAAATGTGGCAAGGTGTTGGACTTATGAAACTTCGTTACTAGTTGATGAACAGATTTCAAACGAGCTACCCTACACTGAATATTTGGAATTTTTTGCACCTGATTTTACTCTACATCCGGAAGTTGTAACAAGACAGGAAAATGCAAACAGTCGACAGTATTTAGAAGCTATAACTAAGTTTGTTTGCGATAATTTAAAGATGTGTCAGCATTCACCAAGTGTACAAATGCATGATGTTCCAGGAGATGCAATTCCTGAAGATGATAAGATAAAAGAAGAGGAAGACCCAGATGTTAGGATTAGTCAAGATTTAGAAGATAAAATGGTTGAGGCAAAAAATGAATTCTATGATGGAGATAAGGATAATGATAAGGAAGATATGGAAACTTAATTTAAGTATTATAATTAATAATTATAATTTTTTTATTTAAATTTGGCGCTTTTTGTTTATGACCCGAATGATACACGAACTAGTCCGAATTTCCCCGATTTTTAATTTTTAAGATTATTAGAAAAAAAAGGATGAGTGGTGGTTTAGTGCCAAGTAAAAGCACAGTTTACATCTCAAATATTCCCTACGAACTTAAAAATAATGATTTGTACAAGTTATTTGAGAAATATGGCAAAATTGTCAAGTTGGTAAAAAAAAAGTGAGGTTACGTCATCTTTTTTTAAATATTTTTTCTAGAATTACTGTTTTAAAAGACAAACACACACGAAAAAGTAAAGGAGTCGCTTTTATTTTATATTTAAAGGTTGAAGACGCATTAAAATGTGTCGAAGAGACAAATTTGAAAGACGTAAGGTCACATAAAATTTGATTGTTTTCTATTAATTTTCATAGATGTTTGGAAGAACGGTTAAAGCAAGTATTGCAAAAGATAATGGACGTACAACTGAATTTATAAGACGTAAAGATTATCCTGATAAAAGCAAATGTTATGAATGTGGTGAATTTGGGCATTTAAGTTATAAATGTACGAAAAATATACTGGGAGAACGTGAACCACCCCCTAAGAAAGTCAGGAAACGTAAAAAGAAGGTTCCAACAGCTTTAACAGAGGTTAAAATCGATATTTTTTTGAGTCTTAATGTGATTTGTGTTTGTCACAGGAACAGAAAGAATTTTTTGATTCTGACTCAAACGATGAAGTAATTAAAGAAGATGATGAGACTTTAAGTGCAGCAATTGCATCTGAGCAAGAAAAACAAGAAATTGAGGATTATAGGTATAGAGTTGCAACTGGGAATTACGACGATAAAACGGCGAGTGAGGAGCCACCGAAAAAAATAATAAAAAAGAGTACTTACTTCAGTGATGAAGAAGAGAGTGATTGATTTGTTTTATTTAATTATTTACTCTTAAAAATAAATATTGTTTTAAAATCTAGGGAGTTTTGCTTTGCTCGATTTAGTGATTTTAGATTTTAAGTAGCGTTAGGTTGGTACAGTCTTTCTGTCAACTATACATTTTCAGAACGTGTCAAAACTTTCGGCACGTTTAAAATCTTTTATTTTCTGACCAATCCGTAAGTATTTTTATGAAAAGCAGCCCCATTTTGGTTCCTCACAGTCCATAAAATTCAATTCCAGTGATAATTTTGTCAAAATGTTTATTTTGTTTTAGGTGAAAAATGGCGATACGTCCTGTTTACAGGCCCCAAATTGTTAAAAAACGAACCAAAAAGTTTATCAGGCACCAATCTGACCGTTATGGCAAACTCAAGGTAACCAGGAGCCCCAAATTTTATTAACAACACAAAACCTAACCTCAAATTTTAGCGCAACTGGCGCAAACCTAAGGGTATCGACAACAGGGTCCGTAGGCGCTTCAAGGGTCAGTTCTTGATGCCCAATATTGGATACGGTTCCAATGCCAAAACGAAGCATATGCTACCTACAGGATTCCGCAAAGTTTTGGTCCACAATGTCAAAGTGAGTGCAAAGAAATTTAGGTACTTTAAGGGAGCTTAACAATGATGTTTTGAGGTAATTTGCGACTGAAAAATCATGTCGACAGCTTTAACTGAGTGCTCCACAAAAATAAAAAGTGTTTGAGAATTTGTACAGGTCAGGATTTGAGAGTTTTTCTTTTTCAGGAATTAGAAGTGTTGTTGATGCAAAACCGTAAATATTGCGCTGAAATTGCACATGGAGTGTCTTCAAAGAAACGGAAGGAGATTGTTGAAAGGGCCCAACAGCTTTCAATCAGGGTCACGAACGGACACGCCAGGCTGCGCAGCCAGGAAAATGAGTAATTAATTGTAATAATTAATAAAAACTGTTTCATATAAATGTCTTTTATTTTTTTGGCGGTGTGAACTCCCCAACAAATTTACATTTAATAATGTCTGACAGGTTGGCTTTAATCAGTTGTAGGGTGGCCATTCAAGAACGAAACAAGTTTTTTATGAGTATTGTTATTTATTTCAAAAATGCGTCGACAAGTTGATTTTATTATTTAGGAGGGAACATGTTCACTATGTTAATGTTAACACTGATAATTCACCTCCGTGACGGGGGCTACCACCTTTACAATTTTAGATAGCAAATCTCACATCATTGGAACGTAATTAAATTCTCTTTTCAACGGTGTTCTTGTTTTTAAAATTCGACCAATAATACATTCTGAAAAAAAATTATATTTCATAGCAAAAGTGATAAATTGTTTCGATTTTTTTGGATGATCTGAATATAGATTTTGTCAAAAAATAAAAAAAAGTGTTGCGGAAAGCAATTATAACGACAAAACCACTTTTAACCAGTCTCAATAAAATTTTCATAATTTGTAAGTAGGTACATTATACAAATCGTCCAAATATGAAAAAATTCTTTGACAAAAAAACAAGAGGACGTTGATTGGTCAGTATAACAAAAATAGTATATTAAACACCAAAGTAGAGAATATTATTTTTTAACTACTAGCACATTTATTAAAGATCAGGTAAGAACAAAATCTCACTTAGCGAGAGCATACTACTTAAAATGAACATAACGTGATTTGAAAAATAATATATCTATTGCAAATTTTGCTGCTGCACCCCATTTACAATAATTTGATTGTTCCTTGATTTTTACCATAGAAACACAACAATCCAAATAATGTAAAAGTTTTATTTAAATACACAATTAAGTAAAGAAAAACTTACTTAAAGAAAATTTTAGAAGAGCAGAACATGTACAGAATGATTTTTTATTTGCTCCCACCCGAAACTTCAAAAATAGGCAACACATTATACTTTGTTAGTTTTTTAAAATTTAATTTTCAAAATTAAGGCATATAGAGTTAATTAATGTCAACATAAAAGGTTAATTAATATCAACATAGTGCGTTAATTAATGTCTACATAGAGGATTAATTAATGTCAACATAGAAGGTTCATTAATGTCAACATATAGGGTTAATTAATGTCTACATAGAGGGTTAATTAATGTCTATATAGAGAGCTAATTAATGTGAACATAGAGGGTTAATTAATGTCGATATAGAGGGTTAATTAATATCAACATAGAGGGTTAATTAATATCAACATAGAGGGTTAATTAATATCAACATAGAGGGTTAATTAATATCAACATAGAGGGTTAATTAATATCAACATAGAGGGTTAATTAATATCAACATAGAGGGTTAATTAATATCAACATAGAGGGTTAATTAATATCAACATAGAGGGTTAATTACTGTCAATGTTTAGGGTTAATTAATATCAACATAGAGGGTTAATTAATATCAACATAGAGGGTTAATTAATGTCAATGTTGAGGGTTAATTAATGTCAACATAGAGGGTTAATTAATGTCAACATAGAGGGTTAATTAATGTCAACATAGAGGGTTAATTAATGTCAACATAGAGGGTTAATTAATGTCAACGTAATATATAACGTAATTGAGAATATTTTTGTAAAATATTGGTATGTATTAACCTACCTCTAGTTTTATCTCCCTTATTAATTACAATAATTGATCATTTTTAAGTTATAAATGAAGATTTTTTATTTACAAATTGATTACAATCAACCATTACTACACTATTCACTAATTGTAGTAATTTTCATAGTTCATTAGTTGTAATTCAGAAATTACAACTAATTAATTTAAACAGTTATAATTCCAAAAGCAGGTTCAAGAACAATTTTTTTTCTGAATTACAAATCTGTTATTCTAAATTACAAATGCAGTTTTCCCAATTATTATTAATTCTTTCTGCAATAAACTTAATTAATCTAAATTACAACTTTAATTTACAATTCATAACTTCTGAAATATAGTTGTATATCTGTCTAAATTGCAATTAGAACATGTGGTATGTACACATATATTGCCCAGGTGGCAATTTTGTTGCAAAATTAAAAAAAAAAGAATTATTATGAAGAGCCGGCTTTTGTTTGAAAAGCAAATGCTTGTAAACAATGTGTTCTCGATGGTGGGGGTTTTGCGTTTTACCGGTTTTGCCGTTCTGAAGGGCTTTGTGGGGTAAAAGTGTGTATAATTCTGGCATAAATTTGATTTCCCACGTTAAATAGGGGTGTCAAATGAAAAAAAAATCGAAATTTAAAAGAAAAACCGTTAGAATAAGAAAAGGACAGTGTTTTGTTTATTTTGTGTATGGTGTCTTGTGATTGGTCGATCGGTTTTGGCGGGCACAAGCAGCGCCACCATCGGAACGCTTTCGAGCTAGAATCACAGTTGATTGAAGCCTTCTTTAGGTGAGTCGATTTTCTTTTCCCTCTTAAAAATTAATATAAATTTAAGGAATTTTTGTAGAAATTTAGATAAATCATATTAAAATAATAGTTTTTTTGTATGAATTTACTGTGTATTCGGTTTTAAGCTGCGATTCGTAGTATCAGAGCAATTAATTCTCGAGTCGGATTTTATCGAATTATTTGCAGCCATGGCCGCTTCCATTTCTGCAACGAAGCTTGGCTTGTTTAGTCTGCGACTTCAAAAATTATTTTCTTGATCATTTCTTAATGAATTTTCGGTTAAGTCGTATCAAAATTTAGCGAATTTTTGTCTCGATATTTCTGTGAGGCGTCTCCCCAACGCCGGGGGCTCCTTACTGTGGAAAATATTTGGGTGTAGCCGGGAATTTTAATATTATATTATTTTGAGTATGGCGCGCGCGGGTCGACATCTTTTAAAAAGCGCCCCCCTAATCTCATTTTTTCTATTTCAGACCGAAATTACCATAAATCATCAACATGTCTGATGACGCTGCTCCAGCTAAACGCGGCCGTAAAGCCAATGCTGAAAAAACTGAGAAAAACGACGCCAAAGTCGAGTCGAAGAAGCGCGCCAGAAAAGTACGTCTACCTCTCTCGAGGTTTTTTTTTCTGACTGTCTGTTACAGGAGGTGAAGGCGGCTGAGGGCGATTCCAATGACGAGAGTTCGGCGCCAGTGAAGAGGGGCCGCGGCAGGCCAAAGGGCTCTACGAAAAAGAAGAGCTCGCCCGCTAAGCCCAAAGCAAAGGGCACCGGTCGCCGAGGCAGGCCGAAGAAGGAGGAGGCCAAGGATTCGGCCGATGAAGACGGCGAGGAAAACGACGCCGCTGAAGAGGATGATGACTAAGTTAAATTTTAAGGAAAAAAAGGGGCGCCCAATACTCGTTTTTTAACATGTTTTTATTTCGAAATTACCATTCCATTTGTTAGTCGTGCCATTTCATGTCTCTGTCTGTATTTGTCTCATCACAAGGTGGCCCCTGTATCAGTAAGATAATTTTAAGTTGTGTGTATGATATTAAAAATTAGATATTTATCTGAATTAGTATGAATCTCAATGTAACCTCACGTCTCATTGGAATTTATGTGGAATTATTAGTCTTGTGGAAGGTTACTTTAAGTTTAAATAAAGAAACTAATTTCAATTATTAATTTAATTACCCTCAAGTCGGTCCTGTCCTTAACAAAACAAAAAAAGTAAGGCAAAAACCACTTCGAATTTCTCTTAAATCAAAACTGGACAAAAACACTTTAATTATCACAATTACAGTATTTCAGGCTGAAAAAACGCCTTTGAATTTCATCCATTATTTTCGAAACTGAAATTAAGACAGGGCTGCCAACACAGCTCCCCAAAAATCACCATTAATGTGAAAAATTATTTAAATTATGCATTATGGAGAATTGCAGCATTTCAGGGCGTAAAAACTAAAAAAACCCAAATTCGACCAATTTGTCATCGCCATTTTCCAAATTTCGAACTGAAAATTAGTTAGAGCTACCAACACTACTTTACCAACTTCCCAAAAGAATACGGTTTTTGTGCTAAGCCAACGAACTTTTTATCGCGCCAAATTCAAACAAAATTCACATGATATTTATATATTATTCTAAATTTAATATCTTTATCCTAATCCAAAACTTTAGTTATTCAAACTCATAAAAAAATAACATAAACTCTATTTTTTAATTATATACCGTTATCTGTTTCTTTTCAACACATAATCTATATTACACAGTAACGAATACAATAATGAGTCGAAAAGAGACAGACAGCGGTATATAATTAAAAAATAGAGTACAACACTTTTTCATTATGTTTATGTCAACCAGAGAAATGGAGCAAGGAGACTGTTGGTTAAATATACGCGTTAGTAAAATATACATGGCTGTCATTTTAATGCTTAAACATTATGCTGTAAATTCAAAAGTCAACGTATCAAAATTAATAATTATTTAGCAAGAACCACCACTAATGTTAATATTTATCTTGTCTAATTTTTATTTTGTGTTTGGTTTCCGTTGAACAATAAAGAGTACCTATTATTTAAGACTCTTCAGTTTATGCTACTTTCTTATGATTTTTTAAATTATTTTGCAATCAAAACTATAACATTAATAAGTTTCTAATTCTATCAGTTGTCACCAATTCGCTATTTTTGGTAGGAAATGATTTTAAAATGTTTTAACTTGTAGATAAATTAATAAACATAAAAAATAAAAAAAATTATCACGTAAAATATTTGCTGGCATTTCGAATTTGTGCATTAAGTAACTTCTCTATCTTGTAATGTGATTGGTACTGGAAATTGTGCGTATTATGCGCCTGAACCAGTGACGTTTCTAGTACAAGTTTTGCAGATCAGATAGTCTTGTTTCTAGTAGTGTTACGGATCGGGTTTTGAAATAAAATTATATCCGCAATCACGACACTATTTAATGCGTCTTATTTACACACTTTGAATAAACTAACTGCAAAAAGGTTTTAAAAGAAGTTGGAAAGTTTACAACCTCTAAATTATTTAGAATTTTTTGTGTAAAAACTAATGTAAAATTCGTAATTCTTCAGAAAATTTTCGGTAGGATTTTATATTACTTTAGTTTTTACAGATTCTGAGACACAAATCTAAGTAAAAACATATAATATTTGAATTTATACTGTCAAAATTTTGACAGCATGTTAAATTTTACTTCCTTCCTGGCAATCATCCCTCCTATAATATTTGCTCGGAGATTGCGACGTGATTTTTCGCCTAACCTTCTTGAAGAGCGTCCAATTTTAATAGGTCGTGTGCATAGGATTTTACCCCCCCTACACTGGAGGACCAACAAAGTCAGCTGATCCATTTGATTAGCATTGAGTTTACTGTTGTTGAAGTGATTTTCGTTGTTTTTTAACGTTTTTTTGAACATTTGGTGTCAGTTTTGTTATTATATATTTAATAGAAGGTTTAGTGAGCATTTTAAATATAAAAAATCTATTTTAATAAATTTTTTTAGTGGAGTTTTCGGTGTATTTAATTGGACTTGTGTTTTATTATCCAGGATGAGTGTGTTGCATTAGTCTTAAGGTTTAGTAATTGTTTTAAAATTAATACCTAATTAAAAATATAACTTTTTTCAGTTGAGTAAATAAATACTAATAAATAGAATATTAGATTAAGGATTCTTTGTTGGTTATTAAGTTATACTTTCAAGTTTTTTTACGGATTTCCTAACATATAGGTTTGAAGGTATGTAAATATTTTAGTTATTTTGTGTAACTAAATTTTTAATTATTGCAGATAGACAACAATGTCCGGTCTAATGAGCGATTAGTTTATGCAGTTGAAGATATCTTTTTAAGATAAATGCTATTGGGGGTGTAGACCCCTATATGTTGGATATTAACTGTTTGTCAACTAATCGAAGATTTTTCCAACATCTTATATTTTGATATTGTCAATTACTTGGTGAACACAAAAAGTGCTTACACCAAGGAAGAAATGTGTGCATACAAAGCCATGGAAGCTTATAACCAAGCTGTTTGTGGGTGAGTGAAGAAAATTGGGGTAAAGTTATTTGGTGATAATTGTCTGATAATAATTGGAAAGGTAAAATGTCATTAAATTTTATTGACTTTATAAAATTGTAGGTATTGCATTCACAAAGACTGAACGAAAAACTTTTAAATCCTTAGATTATTTGTAAAAAAATGGATATATTCAATCAGCCCACTGTGATTATGTTGCGGGGTTAGGGGAAGTCTGTGCCCACGTGTGTGCTGTTTTGTTTAATATTAATGAAATTGTGAAGAATAAAGAAATGACAAGAACTGGTGCAATCAGGGTTTTTATTTAAAATTAATAAACTTATTTATTTCAGAAGAAACACGTTTGTATAAAACTTTAAATGTATTTCATCCACTTTGTAGAGAATAAATTTATTCTATCATGATAATTATATATTACTTACCTACCTAACCTAAGAATTTTAACAGAAATTTAGAAAAATTAAAAATCTAAAAAATAGATTGGATTATCTAATTTACCAAAATGAAAAACTGTTTTATTTTAAATTGGGTATTTATTTAAAAACCATGTGCTTACTACTTACTAGCTATTGGGAAATCCTAAAAGTATAACTACATATTGGTAACCTCTAATAATCACCAACAAAAAATCCTTAACGTAATATTTTATGTATTTATTCAAGTAAAAAATAGTTATATTCTTAATTAGATTAAAAATAAACCTTATAAATAAAAATAAACCTTAAAACTAATGCAACACACTTATTCTGTATAAATCACCCAGATAAAAAACAAGTCCAATTAAACACACCGAAAAGTACACTAAAAATATATATTAAAATAGATTTTTTATATTTAAAATGCTCACTAAACCTTCTGTTAAATATATAATAACAAAACTGACACCAAAATGTTCAAAAAACGTTAAAAAACAACAAAAATCACTTCAACAACACTAAACTCAATGCTAATCTGTGATGCTAATCAAATGGATCAGCTGACTTTGTTGGTCCTCCAGTGTAGGGGGGGTAAAATCCTATGCACGCGACCTATTAGAATTTATTCAAATCTATTCAATCTAGATAAAATTGAAACAGGACTACCAACTCAAAGTGATTAATCATCGAAATGACATGCCTAAAAAGTTAATTTAAGAAAATTGATTTTAAGAGGCGGTGCAAATTCTCTGAGGCCGGTCCTGGACATAAAAAAAATCACACTTGAGTCAAAAACAAACTTGCATTTGTCTTGGAGTATTAAAACTAAATAAAAACACTTAAATTATAACAGTTACAACATTTTAGAACACAAAACCTAGAAAAAATCTAATTTTAATATTCTTTTATAATTTTACGTCACCACTTTTTCAAACTGAAAAATACTAAAAGTCAGTCAAGGCAGCCATCATTACTTAACAAAACTCCCCAAAAATTAATTAGGATGTGAATTTATTGTTAATTATATGTTTTTACGTCCCAGTTTACTATTTCATGTATAAATTACATTTTTAATTAAAATATTTATTGTTTTTTAACAATTGCTGAAGATTTAAATTGTAAAAAAAACGAATGAAAGTTACATAAGAATATGAGAAAAAAACTTTTATCAACACATAACTAGAAATACAATACAATTATCGCAATTATAAATAAAATAATTATTTTTTTTTGTACACTAAAATAAATTGACTATTATATAATAGAAATAAATTTAAAAAAAACTACACTACCAACTTTTAAATGACACGTGACCCTAACCAAATTTTACTTATAAAAACAGTTATTTATATATATTATATATTTTTTGTTAAATATATAAAAACATTAGTTTTAATTAATTTAAATTGTCTGTGGCAATTTTAAAATTTAAATTTAATCAGAGCTGCCAACGCTGTATACGCTACTTCCCTAGAGAAATTTGAGCAATAAAAAGGGTTTAACGTGTTAACTCGGTGTTAAATAATGCTAATATAGTGTTTTTAGGTGTTAATTGTCACTTCGTGATGTATTTGTGTATTTAATTGACTTATTCATCTATTTGAAAGCTGCCCATATGGGTTATTTATGGTTACTTGTTACGTCACATTTGGTGAAAAGATGGCCGACGTGTCATTCAATGGTCATAGTGATTAGTTGTAAACTACGATTTTAGTTAAAAAAACCGGTGATAATGGGTGATGTAGCAACGCCAAAATCCAACCTGGCTCAAAATGAACCAGCAATGAAAGGTTGGTTGTTTAAATGGACCAACTACCTGAAAGGTTACCAACGACGATGGTTCGTCCTCCAAAATGGACATCTGTCATATTACAGGTATTTAATTAGTGATTTACAATGTGGCATGGTTCGGTTTGGGTGTTGTGTCCTTTAGCAGCCCCTTAGGTTTTGGTTTTGGGGTAGTTTTTTGATTTAGTTTATCAAAAAAACTCAACATTGCCAACTAACAATTGTTGTGCAGGGCCGAGAATAATGGTGGTGTCCCAACTCTATCAATTCGAAGACGTAGAAGGTTCAAGCAGGGGTGAGTACAGAAGGCCCTGCACAACATTTCGGAGCCCCCTTTAAAATTTCAACGAGTTCTAAAAACTCGCAATTTTCAGAAACCAAGCCGAGATGGCACACACATGCCGAGGCAGTATTTCTCTACATGGAGCCCTGATTTACACCGTTGATGCGTGCACGTTTGTTATTTCAAATGGGGGCACACAGACGTTTCACATCCGAGCTGCATCTGAAGTAGAGCGACAATCTTGGGTCACCGCATTAGAACTTGCAAAAGCTAAAGCCATGTAATTCTACTTAATTACATTAAAATTTTAATTAATAAGAAATTTCAGACGTAGTATGGAATCAGAAGACGATGAAGAAGAAACAGATGAAGGCTCGGGAAGTCCTGAAGAGTGGTCAAGTGTCGTTCGAAAGCTTGAAGCTCAATTGAACGACATTCAAACTTGCAGTGATTTAATCCAGAAGCATTGGAAGGCTCTTGGGAAGCCTCTAAGTGAAATGGAAACTAACCTAGACCCTGATGGGGTTCAAGCAAAGTTAAAAGAAGTCGGTGAAAGGGCAACACTTTTCCGAATTAGTACTAACGCAATGATAAACGCATGTGGAGAGTATGTAAAGACAGCTCAGACTCATGGTCATAAGTGGATCAGGTTACTTCAACACGAACGTGAACAAAGACAACGCCTTCAGGAAATGGTTGAAACCCTTGCCCAACAACACTCAAAACTCGAACAAGCAGCCAACGCCCACACAAATCGGCCAGGAGGTGAGCCCCCAAATCCTTTGACATTTGACAACCTAACCCCACTTTTTCCTAATCAGTCAGTTTTGACAGATGATACTTCTTGAGTGTTTTTTTGGTAAAATTTCGGCGTTAACTAGAGAAAATTTAATCAAAAATGAGGAAAACACACAAAACGCAATGTAAGTTGGTTAATTTTTGGCTGAAGTTAAGACTGGAAAATTTTGGTAACATAACCTCACTTTTTTTGATCGATTCAACAAGTGTTAATTGGCAACTGGAGACAAATGATTTTGACAAATGTGTTAAATTTTCAGTAAATCCAAGTGATGGGGAAGAAGAGGAATTTTATGACGCTGTAGCTGATAGTTCAGACGGACATTTTACGTTGAATATTAGGACAGGAAAGGGGCACAGGAGGAATAGTTCGGATAGTTCCAGCGAGCCTGATGAAACGACTGAAACTAAACAGGTTTGTTAAATTAAACACTAATCAGTTTCAAGGTGAATTAGAGCTTATTTTTGTCGTAATGAAACAATAATTGTGTAGTATTACATGAACATTACTTTATTCTTATCAGAAAATAACAGTTCAAATTGAAACTCTAAAGTAAAAAATAAAAATATTAAATTACTTCAAGGTCATGTCAAGCAATGCTCAAGGTGAAACCACTAATAAATTTATTATGTTCTAAATTTTTAGGTGGTTGTGGTGACAGGCAAATCGGCAAACCCCTCCCGATCTAGCAGCACCAGCAAACCCCAATCGACCGACACCCCTTTCACAATTTCCACCAGTAAAAGACAGAGACGTACTCGGGTGCCCGACAAGCCGAACTATCCCCTAAACCTCTGGAGTATAATGAAAAACTGTATCGGCAAAGATCTATCAAAAATTCCAATGCCTGTCAACTTCAGTGAGCCTCTATCTATGCTACAGCGTCTCACTGAAGACTACGAATACGCCGATATTCTAGATGTCGCTGCGAAATGCAACGATGCCTGTGAACAGCTCGCCTACGTGGCCGCATTCACCATATCCTCTTACTCTACCACCAGCTCCAGAACGGGCAAACCCTTCAACCCGCTTTTAGGGGAGACCTACGAGTGTGACAGGCGTGATGACCTCGGTTGGAGAGCTTTCAGTGAGCAAGTGTCTCATCATCCTCCAATGGTGGCACAGTACTGTGAGGGAAAGGATTGGAAATGTTGGCAGGAGTTTACAATGACGTCGAAGTTCCGTGGGAAATATCTTCAGGTGATACCGTTAGGAACGGCACAGGTCGAATTTGAAAATGGGAATAAGTTCTCCTGGAGGAAAGTCACGACGACGATACATAATATTATCGTAGGGAAATTGTGGGTGGATCAACATGGAGATATGGAAATTATTGGAAAAGGAGCAGCAGCTGGAATTAAGTGCCATTTGAAGTATATTCCCTACTCGTATTTCACGAGAGATTCGCAAAGGAGAGTCAAGGGGGTCGTTATGGATGTCGGCGGCAGCGTCAAGTGGATTATTAATGGTAAAAACGCAATTTGGAAATTACACGAAACTACAAAATTGTTTCTTCTACAAGATTCTTGAATTGAGCTAAAACCAGATTCTTTTTTAAGATTTTGGACAAATTTTGAAAAAACATCACAGAAATCTGTAATTTTATTATGTTAGAATTACGCTGTAATATTGTCACTTCTGGAAAAAAATTTAAATCACATTTTTGTGAACGAATTGATATGAAAACACACGAATTTGATTGAGTTTGAGTTATTAGTTTTACAATAATTGTTTATTTTTTTGGTTATTTTAAGGCACCTGGGACGATCAGGTGGAGATAGCCCCTGTGACTGGCAACACTGGTTCTCTCAGCAACCCTGTGTACGAGACAGGTCCTTCAGTTGTGGCTTGGAAGCGTCGAATGCCACCCCCTGATTGTGATAGATACTACTATTTTACACTTCTGGCTGCTCAATTGAACGAACCGGAAGAGGGCGTAGCACCCACAGATTCACGATTACGACCTGATCAAAGATTAATGGAAGAAGGGCGTTGGGAAGAAGCCAATACTGAAAAAGTACGTCTGGAGGAGAAGCAGAGAGCTGTGAGAAGGAAACGGGAGGCGGAAGCCGAACGAGCAGCGGCTGAAGGTTTGAAATGTGTTTTTTTTTCTAGTTTTGATTTTGTGTTTTAGGGCGACCTTATGACCAATACAAGCCGGTCTGGTTTGAGCAAATGACAGATGAGAATGATGTTGTTGTTCATGTCTATAAAGGGGATTATTGGGAATGTAAGGAGAGGCAACAATGGGATAGGTGTCCTGATATATTCTAGTAATAATTAATGTAACCGAGGGGTACGGTTTTATTTTATTACAGTGTTTTTTTCAAGGAAAACAATCATGTATCGTCTTGTATATATTTGTTGTATTTTTAGCGCCATGTTTTAGAATTGGAGACTCAATTTTTTGTATAAAGTCGCAAGTATGTGATAACAAGGAATGTAAATAAAGTTACGTTGATTAGTATTGGTTAACCAAAAAAAAAATGAGACTTATAAGGTGAAAAAAATCAGATTGTTGTATATATTGTATCGAGCTTTTGGCTGATGTAGAATTCAATAAATTTTGTAATTGCAAATTTGTGTTTTGAAAAGTAGAAAAATGTAAAATGCTTTCCAAAAAGTCTCAATAATATAAAAAATGTCCCAAAATTTTAAGAATTTTAAAAAATGTAGCTCTAATTATGTATATATGGCCATTCTGACCCACAATATTAAAAAAAAAAGTAATTCTGATTATATCTATTGCTCAAAAAAAAACTCTGAGCACTAGAGAAATGAAGTGGGAGAACAAAAATTTTTAAACCTGATTAATTAGGTTTGCAGTAGCACCCCTAAAAGAGGGCATGGGGCTTTGACACTTTCTTCAAACCTAAATTTTATTTGACAAATTTAATTAAACAAAATAAATTACATAGATTATTTACCCCTTTAACAACTTTCCACCATTCCTCCACTAAATAATCTTGCTGTCTCAATTTTTATTAGTGCGCATGAGGTGTAGAATTCTGACCTGTTGTTTAAAAGCATGACGTCATAGAAACAATACCAGAGTAACATTTGTTGGCACCACAATGGTTAAAAAAAAATTAATAACTTTGATTTAGTGCTGAGCGTAAAAATGGCCGCTCATTTGAGCAGACAGATTATCAGATCTCTGTGCATTTCTATTTCTCTGGTGTGTACAAGACAACAAGGCACACGGTCAAAATAGAGGGGGGGTCAGGGCCCCCCTAACATTTACAAAAGGCTTGAAAATTAAGCCTTCAATTTGAAATTAGGGCTAGAAAAACATTTTTTTTATTATAAAAATAGATAATGACAATTTACAGGTCATTGGCCCTCGTCTAAGCCCCCTAGAAAGAGTTTAACCCCTTTTCGACGACAAGAGATCCTCCCGATTTGATTTCCTTGTTTTTCATTGATTTAATCCGGTTTGTTGCGAGCTGTCAAATTCGAATTTAGCGCTTTTTCTAATTTCACTCGTGTCTATTCGCTGTGTCATTCGTGTGTTAGTGTGTGGCGGGCGCGGCCATATTGGCAGTAGATTTGGTGTCTTGTGTGTTTTTAGTGTTGTGAAATTCGTATCTAAAATCATCGCAAAATGTCTGAAAGGGAGGATAACGTCTACAAGGCGAAATTGGCAGAACAGGCCGAACGTTACGATGGTGCGTATATTTCCGTAAATGTCGTCCCGGCCGGGCCGAAATGGACGCTCCGCCATTGCCGGAGCGGGGGCGCACGCCCCGGCCGCGCCCCGGGCCCCCGGTGATTCACGCGATCGATATTCGATAATTCGCCCCCAACTCGGTTGCGTAACGTCCGCATAATGCACGTGTCGAGGCATTTCGAAAATGTTGGAAAACGTCACGTGACAGATTTCCGAAATGCCGCCCCCGACCTTGTCCCATTTGCGCTGCATTTTACAACGGGATTGATTTTTGGGGACGGCGGGGCGCAAGCCGCGGCGCCGCCACCGCCAATGCCAATCGATAAGCGACAACGATGCAAACAAATGAAAGAAATGACGTACGAGAGGTACGAGGATTTGGGGGCGGCTGGGGGCCACAAGCAAACACTGAATTATTTCGAGAATAACCGAGAAAGTCCGGAGAGAGAACTGAATTTTTCAGGTCTTGCATATTTTAATAGATCTTGGTTGTTCCGCAAGAAATTGCCATTTTTACGGAAATTATCTTAAATTTAAATATTGATTTCTAGAAAAATACGCTTATGTGGGATGTACATCGTTGCCAATAAAATTTTATTCAGTTTTTTATTATTTTAAAAGGTAAACAAAGTAGGCTGTATGCTGTGTTATCAAAAATAAACAAAAACAGTTGACAGTTTCGTATTACAGTCCTTGAACTTAAAATTTTATTACTTAACGAATTTTTTCAGATTTGTCAAGGTTATTATCAGTGGCGTGTCAAAATTCAGGGAAAAATTAATTTTTGATAACAGGTGTAATCAATAAATAGGGATTTTGACAATTTGTTTTTTGATAACTGTAATGACATTATCAAAGAATCGCTTATTACAACTTTTATCGATAAAGGAAGTTGAGTTGAATGCCCTGTTTAAATTTCACAATGACTAATCACGACACGTGTTACATTTTGAATAGAAAAAGACATGTATTAAATAATTTAATTGTTTTTTTTACTTTCAAATAGAAATGAAAAAGTATTTAAATTAGGTCACGGTTTATGGATTTTACTTTTGTCAGGTTGGCAGACTTTATCTTGAAAATTATCATAAGAAATTGAAGCCCTATCATGGAGTTTAGTAGTTATAATTTGTCTCAAAAAATAATTTAGAAAAAGTCATTAATTTTTGTGAAGTTGGTAAATTACGACTTGAGAAAAACCCATATTTGTATTATCATGTTCTATGGTATTTATATAGTAGTAAAGTCAATAGTTCGTAATTTGTCATTATGGCCATTAATAATTTAAAAAAAGTGATTAAATTGTATAAAAAATGTGTGTTTAGCAGATTTTATCTAGAAAATACTACAAGAAATTAAAAGGCCATGTATGCCAGTGTTGCCATCTTTGGAGGATTTTCCCCTAAATTTAGGGTATTTCATGAAGTAGAGGGGAAAGTTTTGTAGGGGATTTTTTAGGGTATTTTCAACTACTACTACTAAATTACCAAAAAAAAGTGTGAAACTGTTAATTTTTTGTTGGCAACTTAATTAGTATTCTTTAGTCAGGGTGTAATTCACATTTATCACTTATATATTTAAAAAGTGATCCCCATTCATCAAAAATAAATTGAAATTGTATGTTGTAAAAAACTATATTTTTTACTTTATGATTGTAGTCTCTTTTAAAATGAAGTGAGTTTTGGGGAAATTTAGCTTAGATTTAAAGGAACTTTGGCCCATCATATGGATCAAAATCGTCGTCAATGTGTTGGCAACACTGTCTAAGCTAGTGTTGTGTCTGTGGGATTCAACAGTTGGCATAGTGAATCCAGTCGTAGATTCGACCAAAATTGAATGTGCTAAAACCTAGCTGCCAATACTATCAATGGTTGTCATCCCAATTGTACCAATACTAAGCTTTGGCGGGAAAAGTTATCAATAGCACCAACCTAAATCCGTCTTGTCCACAGATATTTTTACTGTTTTTGGTAATTTTAACGTTCTTAAAATCTTCAATTCCACCAAAAATAATTTAGAAAATAGGAGAATATTTAAAAAACTGTTAAGACAAGAAATTTTAGTTTTGCCAGGTTGACACTACAAAAAATTGAAGTATATCTATTACGAGTTGTGTCTGTAGGATTTAGCAGTTGGTAGTAGGCCTCAAAAAATAATTTTGGAAAGTTTTTTTTTCCTACGCAATAAGTGGGATTTTATTTTTGTTAGGTTGGTAACATACGGCTTGCAGTTGCTGCTTTTTAATTCGTAATAAAATCAATAATTAGTAATTTATCATTTTGGCAAAAAATAATTTTTGAGAAATGCCATAAATCACTGTTTTTTAAATTTTTGTCGAAAGTTTAAAGTTTCTTCTTCAATAACGCAGATGTTGGCTAGTTACAAATTCTGTTACTAGAGCACGTATTGCTTCTTGTTATTTATTAATAAAAAATGGGTTAAGGTTACGCTGGTCCAATAACTTTTTTCGCCCTGCTGCTCTTCTCACATATCAAAATTTAAATCGAAAAATGCACCTAATCACACAAAGAGTGAATATTTTACAAACCGCATCCTCTTATATATATTAACCGATTAAATAATAACTTAAAAATAAAATAATAGAAAATGTTTTTTATTCTGACAGCTGCCAGTTTAACACTCGTCCTAACAAATTTAAAAAATATATAGATGTTTTGTGACAGCAGACTGAATTTTTTAGGTGAGTTTGGTATTAAATTTTAATGGCGCAACAATTGGGACAAATTTAAATATGCTTTCAATATTTTTGATAAAATCATTCATCTACTTTTGTTAAATGAGATTTCCAAGCGTCACTTTTTCAAAACAACCATATTACCCTAAAATATTTTTATTTATTTCCAATAAATTATGTTAAAAATGATTTGCTTCTTTGTAAGATTTGACTAGTTCTAGTAATTTTCTGTTGAATTTTGCTCTCGTAAACACGTCTAACAAGAATGTAATCAATAACATGTTTTAATTTCTTTAAATGCTCTGTAATTTTTAGTGTACAATGTGCAGATGTCCCACGAGTTTTTTTTTAATGAAGTCAATCTCAGTAGCAGAATTACCACAAAAATGTTGCCATAATGTTTGTGTTAATAATTATTGCCACTACTCCACTGTGTTAAAACTTTGTCAAAACCCACTTTGTATTTTTGTAAACAATAATCCATGTCATCATTGCGTTCTATGGGATTTAAATTAAAACCAAGGGGTGGTCAAAAAAAATTCGTAAAAATTCAAATTTGTAAATTATTTTCTTGTTGATTTCAGAAATGGTGGAAGCTATGAAGAAGGTGGCTAAGTTGGATTTGGAGCTAACCGTGGAAGAGCGAAACCTATTATCGGTGGCCTACAAGAACGTGATTGGTGCACGAAGAGCATCTTGGCGTATAATCTCTTCAATTGAACAAAAAGAAGAAAACAAAGGCACTGATGACAAATTGGAAATGATAAGGCAGTACAGATCACAAGTTGAAAAAGAATTGAGGGATATCTGTTCGGATATTTTGGCTGTTTTGGATAAACATCTCATTCCAGCGGCTTCCACAGGCGAATCTAAAGTCTTTTATTATAAAATGAAGGTAAGTTACAATCAATTGGATATACAATTGACAATAAAATGGGCTTGTTTGTGGTCGATTTCCTTTGATAAATTGGTTATTACGAAATTAGATGACCTTCTATTAGAAATAAAATCATGTGGAAATTCGAGTTTTTTCTAGTAATGACGGTATTTTATTTTTAATTGTGCAAACTTTACTTATCTTTTATAAATACTTGATGGATTGATACTATTTTATCATTTCTTGATCTCAATGAATTATAAATCACCTTTGGATGATGACAGGTCGTGAGAGTGATTGAGTACTAGTCGTATATTTCCAAGTCACGTGACTATAGGCGAAATCTTGTTTTAGGGCGATTACCATCGATATCTGGCCGAATTCGCAACAGGCAACGATCGCAAAGATGCCGCCGAACATTCATTGGTTGCTTATAAGTCAGCAAGTGACATTGCAATGACAGAACTACCACCAACACATCCAATCAGGCTTGGTCTGGCGTTAAATTTCTCTGTATTTTACTACGAGATTTTGAATAGTCCTGATAGGGCCTGTCGTTTAGCTAAAGCGGCTTTCGACGATGCCATCGCCGAATTAGACACGCTATCGGAAGAGAGTTACAAAGACAGCACTTTAATTATGCAATTATTGCGCGATAACTTGACGCTGTGGACCAGTGATATGCAGGGAGACGGTTAGTATCACGTGAGACGTTCCCTTGCTCAATTAATTTCTTGTTATTGTAGGTGAGGCGGAGCCCAAAGAGCAGCTGCAAGACGTAGAGGACCAAGACGTGTCGTAACTCCTCGGCTAATCGGCATACGAACTAAACAGTGCTGTGTAGTGCGGGCTTGGCCCAGACATTCGAACAGGAGACGGTAACCGTCTCGATCCCAGTACATACTGTATTATTATTAATTATCTTAGCCGTAACTACTCTATATTGTATCTGTTTGTCTCAATTTGTATGAATGAGAGAGACTCTCTATGAGCGACTGTTCGTTCTATTTTTCTCTCCTTTCCTTGGCCCTAGTCCCAGCACACGCAATGTTAATCTTTTTCTATCAAATAAATTAATAAACGTACTCTCGGCATAGCAGCTTATCCTTCTAAATCCCCTCCTGATTTTTATTCCGGTGAGAGTAGTGGTTGGTGTATGGAAGAGATGGATGGATAGAAATTTTGCTTTATTTATATTTTTTGAACATGCGACTAAACAGGCAAGTCGGAAATTAGTATTAAGTTATTTGGCAATACAGTATTTGAAGCAAAAAACACGCATATTTCCGTACAAATGGCATTCCGAGCTATTTTTCAAGTACTTAGTAGATTTTATGTACGATCTGTATGTCAAGCAATAATTTACAGCCTGAAATATACTGAGTATGTGCAAAAATAGTATGCACATGCTCAGTACACCAATTGACATACAGATTTCGGTAAAAATATTTTTTTACATCACGAAATCAGAAAACTGGTGAAATTTCGATTTAGTACTTAATTGTCACCACTGCCAGTGAATCTCTAATACATTCAAAAAAAAAAAATCTAACATGGGTTGGTGCAGGATTTTACCAGTTTTTTAACGACATTTTCTTTTTGGCTGTTATTGATTTTTTAATTGCATTTTAACGTGCGTATGGATGTATAAAACGCTGTGTAGATTGATTTAAAGAAATTGATGTATTATTATAAAATTAATTTAAAATCATATTTATTTTTTAAACCTTACAATAATCTCCCTTTACATTCTAAAGATCCACAATGACAGTACAATACACGTCCAGGAACACTCCCGATATCATAATTGTAGTTCCAGGTTAATTCAGTACCAGCTCTGATAAACTGAGAACAGAAAAAAGCCACCCACGGGAATCTTAAGTCATGGGTGTCCACAAAAACGTTCTGGACAAAAACGTTCGGCGAACATGAGTGCTGAAAAAAAATACTTTTACACGTGTCACATATAGTGTTTTCTTACGTTCAAAAACCGGCCAATATTTCCCGCGTTTTTTGTGTCCATAATATAGGGCTCATCCTCGTCAAAGAAACTCCGGACTGACACCTGACTTGGCTTGTCCTCCAAATCGCTCGATTTTGGATTGAAACTTAGCACTTCTTTCGGATCTAAACACAAAAATTAAGACAACACTCTAAGAATAGAAGTTGTTTTACCATCTTCATCATCTGAGATTGTAACAGTTTCAATTTCGTGTCTTATTATTTCAATTTTTTCTTCTTTTTTCACATCATTTCTTTTTTCTTCTTCTCTTCTTCTTCGGAGTCTCATCGAGTTTTCGGTATCGCCACTACTTGCGCCTCCTTGTAGGTAATAACTGGGGGTAAAATCATTGTCGTGTGCGTATTTCTGCCATCGTCTTCTTCTTCCGTCTACTTTCTTTTCTTTTTCTTCTTCCTCTTCTTCATCAGGTGTTACGGATCGGCTTCGGGGACTGTCTGGCTCGTTAACGTCACTTTCATAATCCTCTTTGTGCTTTTCACAGTTTTCAATGTAGTCAAGCTCTGCGAAATACTCATCACCGTAGGTAACACCGTCCTGGAAATAAACAGTGATAACTTTAGAATTTTTGTGGGGCCAGAGGGCTCACTTACCTCATTAGCCATTTGTTCCGTGTGTATCGTCCCTGCGTAAATACAAATAAAGGTCCCCTGAGGCACATCATTGACGCACCTGATGCCCCATCCTCTATTGTGGGTGCGAAAAACTTGTAATTTAATCGACATCGGGTTTTGTACAACTCGATTCAAACAAGTCGATGCACATTTACACCTCGAATTGCATTCATAAATCCCTGTTAAAACCTGTTCGTGAAGTCTTCTATAGACATACCCTATCGTATTAGGGTCAACATTTTTCCCCATGTATTTAGCACCTTCTAGTGTCAATCTCCAACACGCACACTTCATTTTATCGGAACAATCGTCAGTACAATCACATCCAATCAAAAACTCTGGATCTGTATTCAACGGAACATCTTCCATGGGGACCCTCTTCGTGGCATAATTACAAAAATCGAGTATATCGCTATTAATACCATTGATAACAGGTATTGGAACTTGCTCTAAGCCCTTTGAGAGATCCTTAGGATCTGGAGGACAATCGACATTGAATTCAGCTAAACACCTGACCATATGATTGAAGTCAAATAAGTCAACAGTCATTTCACTTTTTGTCATTCGGAGATATTTATGCACTTCCACGATGTTTCGTAGCACTCTGCTACAGGGCGCTTTGTAAATAATCTCTTTGCGACCTTTAACCCTGATCGTGATACGTGCCCAGCCGCAGAGTAAGGGTTTAGAAAGGGGGTTGTGTCCGCGGAGTTTGCTAAGACTGTGTCGGACGTAGTCTTTGCAGGATGGGGAGCAGATATGGGGGCGGTATAGGCGTTGAGTAATGACTTGGTCGCGAGGGGTAAAGTACATTATTTTACTGGTGGGTTCGTTGGTTACTACGTTGTTAACTTGGGGGAGGAATGGAACGAAACCTCCGCTAGGGGTGTTTTCAGGACGTGCGGTACTTTTGCGGGCTACTGCGCGCGGCCGGGGGGAGGATTCTTCTGTTGTGGGCGGCTTTTCGAAATCGCTGTTTTTGGTGTATTGGACGAAAGCGTGTGATTCGCTCTAAAAAAATAATAATAATCGGTTTGGTGAAAATGTAGTGTGTTCAGGTTGAATAAAAGTAACTAAATTTAGTAAGCTTTTTTCGTTAGAAATCACTGGTTCCTTGTTTGATACATCAATTTAGCAAAGAATGAGATTAGATAGAAACAGTTTTGACCATTCGGTTTAAATTAATATTTTGATCTGTTGTTGGTACAACATAATTTTTTAAATCTTATCCAACCTTTGAAGTGTCTCGTCACACCAACAGTGGCATAAAAATTCCCTATAGTTACTTTTATTAAACAAGGACACAAGCTGCGTTCGGCTTTGCCACTCCGAGTGCACCGCCTCTTTCCTTATCTACTTCGTTGAGTCCATATATCACTATCTCTATCTGGTGACCAAAACTAGATGTTTTTTGACACTGTATCCAAAGCAACACACGCTCTTTGTGCGTCCAGTTATTAGATGGGTCACAAAGAGCGTACTTTGTCATAAAAACAGTATTTATATTAGTAAATCCTGAATTCAAATAATGCGACGGATTTATCTGTCCTGAATGAGACAAACAAAGACAGAGTAGGTGCACTCGGAGTGACAAAGATGAACGCACCTACAGTTGTAGATTTAAGGACCGGTTTACAGAAGGTGACATAAATTTAATTGTGATTAAATGACAATTTTGACCAATCAAAAGTCAGAGATGTCAATTTAATCGCGAATTAAAAGTTAATCGCAATTAAATATTTAATTCATCTTCTGTAAATCGGCCCTTAGACTTTCTATACATACCGGATCCATCTTCCTATTGGACGTTCTACCACCTGTATGTCTTTTATTCGCATTCTGTTCCTCCTTAAACATTGGACTTAACCGAGTCGAGCCTCTATAAATCCATTCAGTCCGATTTAACGAATCAAAAAACACCAAAACTAACGAACAATCCACGTTGATAATCGTACATAAAACCCATTTTCCTAAATTTTAACAAAAAATTAAAAAGCGTCACTTAATGATTGCAGCCACGGATTACAGTATAATCTAGAAGGCCGTGGTTACTGGTTAGGACAAATCAAAAAATTAAAGGCGTTATCTATTGTCTGTCTCTTTTCATCAGATAATAATTATATTACATAGCAACATATACAACAATGTGTTGAAAAGAGACAGACAAAGGTATATAAATAAAAAATGACTTATAGTGACTACAATTCCAGCCACGGCCTCCTAGATTGAAATATAAATTAATTACCATTATACTCTACACGAACTGTCTGTCCCTTGTTTAACTTCACCATTGGCCTATCCGTACTCTCCAGATACTTTTTAATAAATGATCTTGAATTCGCATGCATATCTTCCCAAACATTTTTACTCGCTTCAAAAACAACATGAACATTCGGGTAATTCACATATTGCGAGTATCCAATATCGAAAAAAATCAAATATCGGTATTTATTCTGCGCAACTGGAGGCTCTGCAACAATCCCAGGATAATGCGGATCGTTCCCCCTTGTTGAGCCAATTTCTTTAAAAACTGCAATGACTCGACTCCCTATCTCAAGCCGGATTTTTGAGTGTTGTAAAGCTGCCATATTTTTACCATCAATAACTCGTTCTTTGTGCTGTTTTAACTCAACTAATCGGTAGAGTGTTGTGGTAGTAGGTTGACCGTTATGGATACTCCCAGGAGGTAGAATTGCTTTAAGACGTGCTTTGATCCAACAGCCTGAAGAGTTCTCGCGTGAAATGTAGTAGATCTCATCTACTGTAGCAACGGGAGGTTCGGGATTACCAACAGTTGGGACATCAGCTGGTTCTGGGATAATATCAGGTTTGGGACTGTTTGACGTGGGGCTGTCGACTTCAGCATACGAGACACGTTTAGCAGCAGTGCGTTGGCTTTTACGCACCATTGCCTCGCTGCGGATTACGGGAACCCCTGAGGAATAGTGGTCGTCGATTATTGAAATAACACCTTTCTCTACTGTCTCAGTTCTAAACTCGTTATATAAATTTATTTGGATTTTATCAAATAAATTCCTAGTTTCTTTAATCATACTTTGAAGATTATTCAACTCTCCACTGATCTTCCCTTTCATCTTTTTTAAACATTCAGCTTCTTTCTCAGTCTGAGTGACAACATCTAATTTCGCCAATGTCTTACTCAAAACCGTCTCGAAGTTCTCTTCAAGAAACTTGTAATTGTCTTCAATGAGTGGGGGTACACGCGACTCTAATTCCTCCTCGTCTGAGTCATCAATTTCGACAGTGTCATTCCGAAACGGTACATCTACATTATACAAAAGATTCCCTAATTGTAATTCAGTTGCTAGCATGTCATACTCTGTAACAGCTCCTTCAAAACACTCTGTACAAACTTCCTTTTTGCCGTTTCCGGAATTCCGGACTCTGTAGTAGCTCAGGCAGAAAGTGGGAGCCACTAGCAAGTCTTTGCCGCTCTTGCAAGCGTAATTGATACATTTGCTGTTAGCGGAGCGCTCCACTAGGTCTATTATTTCGACACCGTCGTCCTCTTTAGTCTCTTTGCCTTTTTTAGAGACTGGCTCAGTTGGTTCTTCCTCGTCGTCGTCTAAGACCACCACTTCAGGGTTTTTCTTAACGGGCTCAGAGCTTGTCTTTGTGGGCTCAGAGCTTGTCTTTGTGGGCTCAGAACTTTTCTTAACGGGCTCAGAGCTTGTCTTTGTGGGCTCAGAACTTGTCTTAGCGGACTCGGAGCTTGTCTCAGCAAGCTCAGAGCTTATTTCAGCAGGCTCGGAGCTAGTCTTAGCTGAATCGGGTGACTTGTTGGGGGTGAGATTTGTAGGGCCTCCAATTATTTGCACCCCGGTTGACTCGCGGACAATTATTTGAGCACTCGAGATTGATTCATCGATGTCCATAGCGTCGTCTTCCTCCATTTTTGCCGGTTTATGAAGACGCCAAGCTTTTATTGACACATAACCTCACTTTTACAACAACACAAAAAATGCAGTTTTTTACACTTAACCGAATGTTTTTACACCTAAATTACGTAATTATAATGCAATTTACACCGATTTTTAACAAGTTTTATTATATTTGCACGATAAAAATACCTTGTTCATTGTTAAAATGTCAAACTTTCGATTGTTGTCTATCGATTGAATTAACAATATTTAAATTTAAAAAGAAATAAATGTAATAATTAAAATCAAATCAGATAAAGCTTAAATTTAAAACATTTAACTAAAAATATAAAGGAAATATTTATATTAGTCCTTTTTTAACAAATTTTTGAATAAACTCACATCTGCACATGCGTGAACTTTGACGCCATTTTGAGACAGGACCGTATTCCAACTATTGTAGGCCCTTGATTTGTCACAATTTTTATTGTAAATAATGTCACAATTGCGGAATTTATTAATAAAAATAGTTCAAATACTAATAAATAATTTTCTATAATAAGACAGTATTAATATTTAATAATTTTAATTAATAGTAATTCCAGTGGCGTCACTCTGAACTGGGAAAAATTATTTATAGCAACGTCAAAAACCTAAGAAAAACTGGCTACTCGTGTCGCTACTAGTAATTCATACAGTGCAAAAACCAATTCTCGTGATACTTTCTTGATTTTATTTTTAATAGCCATACTTGTCGTCCCTTTCATTAGATGGTACAAATCTGAGTAAAACTGTAACACAAATTAGGATCCCTGTTTCGAATTAGATAAAACCACCTTCATATTTTCGATCCCTTCTTCAGTAAAAGTCTGGCTGACTTCAGTACAGTTGACATAGATGGCGCTGAGTGGTGTCACGTGAAGCATCAAGTGATTCTTTTGTTTGGCTCTTTCGACGTTAAATTCACGCATTTGAAGGACTATTCCGCGCCTACCAGCTGAGACATTCCATCTAGACCAGGCAAAATTAAAATTAATGCTTAATAGAGCCATGTGAAAATATAAATGTTTTTCCATTGGCCAATGCTTTTCGCAAGTATTTTCAATGTAGCAAAATGCGTCAAATGCGGGAAAAACGTCAATTCCTGAATTTTGCAACATCTAGAAAATCACACAGTACTACCAACTGTGGTGTCACTCAAATAACGAACTTACCCGAATCAACTTCGGAAGCGGGAAATACACCCCAACAATATCTTGCAACGCATTATTCGGACTGTTTTGCAACTGTGACATTGCAATCAACCCATCTTTTACATTAAATTCCACCATTAAAATAGCGGCGGTGATTTGAACAGTAACAGTACCACTACAAAAATACTAAAATCCCTGACACAATTCTAGTGACTTACTTGGCTTCCGGTCGAATTTCCCACGCTTGGTACGGTAAGTTGGCATACCTGTAAACCGCCAAAGCAAAAGTTCCTCCTTTCCGTGTCCGAAATGTCAACTGTCCTTTCTCTTCATTATGCTTCAAATCGTGTACTTCACTTTTTGACCAATGAGATTTTTCCACGTCCCAGAAACACACCATTGGTAATTCGAGAAAAATCACGTGATCCGGCCAACTACACAATCGTAACAGTACTACCAACATACTTACGTCAATGTAACAAAAATTAATTTATCTAGTTCTTCTTCTTGTTTTTTCATATCTTCTTCGATTTCTTCAGGAGCGCGACGAACACCGGGTGGTGGAGGGGCTGGCGGGTTAAAATCCAAGTACAGGTCAACGTATTCGAGCTGTTTAGGGAGGTACACTTAAAAAAAATCATAGGGGACGTTGTATAACACGTGACACTCACGAGGGGTCAAGTTTAGTTCAAGTGTGACAAAGTCCTGAGGCTGAGGGGGCTGTTTGAGTAGATTTAGGGAGTAAACGCCACCTATGATTGTATATTTGCGTAAATTAATGACGTCATCTGGGACAATTTTCATGAGATTTGCGCGGGTTTCACTGTAGAGGCCGTCTGGGTAAGTCACGTGTTAATGGCGGCATAAGGGGAGGTACTAATCTAACCTTCAAGAGTGATAACATGTTCACTTGCTGTTGGTTCTAATTTCCGGTAAGGAACAATCGGAACATCATCTTCCGGTCCAATTACGTCTTCCGGTGGTTGTTCTGGTGTTTCCCCCTCTTCTTCTCCTTCTTTTGGTGGTGGGGGCTCTTTCCGGACTCGATTGTTGTATTTATAAAGCAGTTTTTCCCGCCATTCCAGTTTCATACAGTTGTACAAATCTAAGAAAATTAAAATTGTGGCCTGCTTGATTTTTTACCTGTGTCATAACGTTCTGGTATTTGTGGTTTCTCATAGGTGTCACACAAGTCGCTCAAATGGTCATACTTGACATAAAGAGCACGAATTGCCATTTTTTCTCCATCCATAGATGCTGGAAATTGCGCTTCTATTTTCATTTCTGAGAAATTAACTTCAATTCGCGGTCTAAAATTTATAGGTTAAGACAAGATGGCGGCTGGAGGAAGGGTACTTAGGCGGTCTTCGAGGATTTGGTAGTGGGGTAGGTAGTTGTATCCTTAACCACATACAAAGTGCGATATTTTCGTCTTGGTATTTAAAATCTGCTGTTGGAATATCAATTCTATGTAGATTTGCTTCAATATCACGTAAAAGTCGATAAGTGGCGACATCTAGACTTTTAGCTTGTTGTTGGCGGAAGAGAAGACGCACCCACTGCCAGTTGTCGATCACTGATTGGTCGCTTGTTTCTGTCGTATCAATCAAATCATCTAATTCGTTTAAAAGCTGGAAATGGTACATAAAATGGCGAAGAAACAACAAAATGGTAACTTACTTCTAACATATCACTTGTTCGTTTTGCTGCTTCTTCCATTGTTGTATGATCGATCATGTTTTCCCAAAGGTGCAGAAAAGTGTTCATTTGGTCACATTTGCCAGGATTTGGTAATCTACCACAGTCCACATAAAATTCCCAATCTTCTTGAATTTTTGCATCAGCTCTAAGTTTCTTGTTATAACTCACAAGTTGGTTAAAATATTCCAAACCTCCTTCGAGTTGTTCCATTCTGATTTGTTGTTCAAAAGTTTCACGTTTTTCTTTTGCAATCGCAGCTCTACGCTCTTCTTCCAATCTAATTCGTTCCAATTCAGCAGCTTTTGCTGCTTCTTCTTCTGCATTTAGTTTTGCTTTTTCTGCTAATTCAGCAGCAAGACGGGCTTTTTCTTTTTTTGAAAGTTTTTTCTTCGGACCCTGAAACCAAAACAATTTTATAAATCGGTCATAAAATACACATAACTCTCGCTTTCTTCTTCTTCTTCTTTTTCGAAACAACAGTTTCGGTTGTTTCAGCTTCGGTTTCTTCACCACTCGCTTCTAATTCTGCTAAATATTTCATTCGAGCAATTTCAGCCAAAATGTCGTCTTGTGGCGCTATAGATACTTCTTCTTCTTCTTCTGTAACTTCTTCAACTTTCTTTTTCTTTTTTCCTTTTTTTCCCTTTTTTCCTTTCTTCGGTTTCTTTTCTTTTGGCTCGCCTTCTTCTTCACTCACTTCTGCAGTTTTCTCTTTTGCTTTCTTTTTCTTCTTTTTACCTTTCTCTTCTTTACCTTTCTTCTTCCTCTTCATTCTTTTGGGCCTAAGTGACGTGGCAGATTTGGTGTAATCCTCATCAATTATATCTTCATAGGAGTAATCTGAATCTTCTTCAGAATCATCATCTTCAACAAGCGTCCATTCAGACTAAACAAAAAAAAATTAAACAACACTGTAATCATCTCAGTTTTTTTTACAAATCGCTGTGATCTACTCCTAGCCCTCAAAGCCTCAACCACAGCCGCTGCTGAATATGTTTTTTCCCGTCCTATACTTGTTCCAGATTTAGATTTCTGTCCTTTTTTTAAACTCATTGAAGATTTCGATTTTTGAGTTTTCTTCTTCAAACTAACTTCAGAAGCTGAAGCAGCTGTTGGTAAACTCTGCTTGCTTTGTAACAGTTGCAACAACCCACTTGATGCCCTTGAACCAAGTTTTTTTGATTTTTTCTTTTTCTTTGCTTTCTTTCCTTTGTGCACAATTGCTTCCTCAGAAATAGAAACAACATGTTTTATATTATCTTCTTCAAGTTCTGATTGAACATCATCAGATTTAGTTTTTTTCCCTTTTTTCTTCTTTTTTCCAGTTACACTCCCTTCAGACGTTCCTTTTTTACGTTTCTTTTTTTCAACACTAAGCTCAGAAGACGCCTTTTTCTGTTTTTTCTCAGAAGGTGCTTTTTGTATTTCAATTTCGCTTTCTTCTTGAATAGCAGCAGAAATTGAAACAGTTCTATCGAGTTTCTTTTCACTTGCACTTGTTTTTAAAGAAGAAGGAAGTCTATGTACAGGTTCCATTACTGCTTTTTCGTCGTCTTCTTCTTCTTGAACAGGTAGACTGTCTTTTTTACTTTCTTTTCCTTTCTTCTTGGATTTTTTACCTTTCTTTTTCGTTACATTTACTTCAGATGTTGAAACTTTTTTCTTTTCTTTTTTAGATGGAGATTTTTTCAGATCTGGTTCAGAATCATCGATATCAATATCTTCTTTGCTTTCAGGAGAAGGTTGTTTTACTTCTTCTTTGCTTTCAGCACCTGCTGATTTTGACGATTTCTTCTTTACTAAACCTTGTGAAGGAGAACTAGGTGTTCCTTCACCTTCTTGTGAAGATTTTGGCTTATCCTCTTGTTCTTTTTCATCTAATTCATTAATTTTCTTCTTTGACGATTTCTTTTTAAGCTGAGATTTTGAAGAAGAAGGCTCATTTTCTCCACCTTCTTTTACTTTTATTTGCTTAGCAGAAGATTTCTTTCTTACTACAGGTTTAGATGAAGAAGAAAGCGGTTCTTCTTTCTGCTCATCAGTTTTAACTACTTCTTCCTCTGTAGCTTGTACTTGTTCAACTTTTTGTTCTTCTGATACCAAGCCAGGCTCAGAAGTAGCTGCTGTATTTTCCAATTTTTGTTTTTTATCTTTTCCCTTAGCCATTTTTGGACAAAAAATTCAAAAAAATTCAAAATGTCAAATTTGACACAACCGCCTTAAATACTAAAAATTTGTTTCCTAAGTTGGTAACAAAAACAAAATTGTTTTTTTTTATAAGTTTAATCTTCTTTTAATTGTCCTTAACTTTCTTCTTCTTGCCGTAATCGCTCTAGTTTTCTGCCAACTCATGTGTGAATAATGAGGATTACAATATATCCGTTCTTAATGAGTTGTTTGCTTCAGTCATAATTTTTCTATGATCGAATTCACTCAAAAATCTGTCCCCTATTGTATGCAAATTGTGTCTGGGTCATCGCATTTGAAAAAAATTCATCGTCATTAATCAGTTGATACAAAACATTCGAAATGGCCGAAACAATTCCGGATTTCTTCCGTGGAAAAAATATTTTTATAACTGGTGGTAGTGGATTTATTGGAAAAGTTCTAATTGAAAAATTGCTACGCTCATGCCCAGATTTAGAAAACATCTATCTCCTAATGAGAGAAAAAAAAGGAAAAACATCAGAAGAACGAGTGAAATTAATCACAGATATGCCAGTAAGTGTCTCTATTATTACTGTTACTTCTGATTTATTCTATTTTGGCAGCTTTTTGACGTTATTAAAGCCAACAAGCCTAAAACTCTATCAAAACTTCGTATAATCAACGGTGATGTGACTCGGCTAGGCCTCGGTTTAAGTCCGGAAAACCGCAAATTGTTGACTGAAAAAATCAACGTTATTTTCCACGGAGCTGCCTCTGTTCGTTTTGATGACTCCCTCACTGATGCGGTGCTTCTAAACACCAGAGGGACCAGAGAAGTTGTAAATCTTGCCTTAGAAATGAAAAAATTGCAAGTTTTTGTACACATTTCGACAACTTATTGTAATACTGACAGGAAAATTATTGGAGAACAGTTATATCCAGCTCATGCAGATTGGAGAAAAACTATAGAGATTGCCGAAAATTTTGATAGACATACTTTAAATGTTTTGACAGAGAAGTATATACATCCATTGCCTAATACTTATACTTTTACGAAACAACTAGCAGAACATGTAGTCTATGATTTGTGTAAAGGAAAAATTCCAGCTGTTATTGTTCGACCTTCGATTGGTAAGTTGGGGTGATTCAACTTCTGATAAAATATTCACCAAATTTGTTATTTTAATTTTGATATTATGCAGTGAATTTGTTAAAAAAACTAAACTGTTTGTTGACAGTTATTTCCACTGCTCATGAGCCTTTTCCTGGATGGATTGATAACTTTAATGGCCCTGTCGGGCTCTTAGTAGCTTCTGGTAAAGGACTTGTCCATACGGTATTTAGTGACCCTGATGTTATTGCCGATTACGTTCCTGTAGACATCATAGTGAAGGCTCTCATTATTGCCACATGGAAACAAGTCGTCCTGTTTAAGTAATACTCTATATAATCTTATCTCTCTGTCATCTCACATCTATGATCAATTTTTAAGATTCAAAGTCACACTCTCTCGTCTCATGTATATCTATGACCAATTTTTAAATTTCTTACCATTATTCCAGAGACCTAGACCAGCGTTTAACCCCGACTTTCTACAATGGTAGCAATTACGACGTCCAACCCATCACGATGGGCGACATGGTTAGTATGGGCAAAGATATTTGCGTGGATGTCCCATTTAATGACGTCATGTGGTACCCTTCTGGTTCTGTAGACAAGTGCTACTACTCTTATCTACTAAAAGTCTACTTCTACCATCTTCTTCCGGCTCTGTTTCTTGATGGGTTATTGAGACTTGTTGGTAAAAAACCCATGTAAGTCTACCTTGGCGTATTTCAATTGTTTGATCAATATTTTTTTTTATCAGATTGGTGAAACTGCAACGGCGCATTTTTCTAGCAAATATGGCTCTTCGATACTTTACAAGGAATCAATGGGAGTTTATTAACGAAAATTCAGTTCAGCTTCAAAATGATTTATTAGAGAAGGATCTTGCTAGTTTTCAGTATGGAGAAGATGATGTGGAGCCCTATGATTATTTCGTAAAGGCGACGTTTGGTGGAAGAAGATATTTGTTAAAAGAGAATGATGATAGTTTGGAAGCGGCTAAAGTTCATTCGAGAAGGATGTGGATTTTGTCTGTGGTTTTCAGTTTTGGTTGGTATTTATTACTAGGGTGGTTTGTTTTTGTTAAGTTGGATATTGTTTCGGTGATTTTTGATAAGTATAGGGAATTTTGTACGTATTTGACCACGGATTAGTTGTTCAATTGTTGTTTCTTGTAATTTTCAAAGAGAAATAAATGGTTTTTAATTAAAGTGGTGTAACCAATCAATACATTATTATTATTATTATTGTTTTATTAATCCAGCGTTTTCACATGACGTCATACGGCAGCCTCAGGACAACATTCCTGTGGTGTTTCTTATGGCGAATAAATTTTGAGAATTTTTTTGCATCACTTATTTAGCGAAAGATATTCAAATTATTATTTAAGAGGCACAAAGTGTGTCTAAAAATCTATTTAAAAATGTTGTTAAAACCAAATTTCTTTCAACTGTTTCATGTAAATTAATAATTATTAAAATAAAAACGCGGAAAAATTTAAAATTTCACTGTGTTTCCGTGTTTGACTTGTTTTTGATATATTTCTTTTGAAGATTTTGGAGAGTTTAAAAAATAAATTCCAGAAGTGGCTTTGTAAATACATTATTAATTTACAATTTGAATAATTGCTTACATAATACGATGATTCAGTACTCAAAGACACAAAGAGGGTTCGACAAAGGGGTGATATAATAGACATTTTTTGTTGTTTTTTGCAAATTCATCGCTATTTCCTTTTGTTTGTTGAATCAGTCGAGCGCCAGCTCTCGAACCGGACACATCACATCCTCTTTAAAGCTGCGTACTTTATTTATTATTAATTATTAAACGGTATATATCGCGATTTTGTTTAAATAAATACATTTTTTGCATTTTTAAATTACAAAATAACACAGAGATAAACAATTTTAGGTTTCTATAGCATCAATTGCAATTAATTTAATAATAAATTCAGGCGTTTTATTTAGAATCCCTTTCCACCCCCCTTTTGTAAAAAATAAATAAACGATTTAAAGTAAATTCTTTTTTTATTGGAGTTTGAGGGTAGGTTCCAAGATCATCGCAGGATATCTGGATTAAAGGTAGGTCCGAAAGAAGCAGAGGGATAAATCGCCACATAGGGCAAAAGAAGAAGCACGAATTTCAGAATTAAAGCTATGTTCGAAAAAAGCAGGAGGGAATTCGCCAGTCATCAGTTGTGCCAGAAGAAAATGTTTTAATTAAGATTTTATGTATAGTTTATGACTTTGTTAAAATTGTTGATCTGTTTTAATTTAAAAATTTTCTTTATTAAAAATTTTGAGTTTTATTTGAAATTGATTTTTTTTGGAATTCATTTTTCATTTAGGTATAGTGTATTTTAACAAATTTTCTGTTTCAGCTTTGGTAATTCCTTGTTTTTGGATATATAGTATTTTTTTTGTTTCAGGTTTTCCTTCTAATTTTTCTGTTTCAGGGTTGCCTACTAATTTTTCTTATCTGTTACAGATTTTTCTAATTTTTTTGTTTCAGGTTCTCAGGTGTTTCTCTGTTATTCGGGTTTCAATTGTTTTTTTCCGGTATTATTTACAGGTATGCATTTTTTTTTCCTGTTGGGGATATTTTGAATGTATATTGCTTGGTTTGGTTACTAACATCTTACTTAATTTAAGTATATTAGATAAGATAGTAGTTAAGTTGGTTTCTAAGTTTGTGTGATCTAAGGACCACTAGTCAACAAAGTTTGTTGCTTCATCAACGTCTTTTCTTTTTGTTTTCCAGAACAAGTGAACTGTTGTTCTCCTTTATCTTCCATTTTTGTCTTTTTTTAGAACAAAAACGGCACGTTTTAACTCGCATCTTCACAAAATCCAAATTTAACTTCATTAGCTGTAGTTTTCTTCAATATCTTTTTCTTCTTTTTACTAATAGAAGAACTTGTTACATTTCTTTTTTTCAACATCTGTTTTCTTCTGTTTTTTTTTTCTTCACCAAATAAGATGATTTCTTCACTTCCACTTCGCTTTCTTCTTGAACAGCATCAATATTTAAAAATTAAAACTCTTCTCTCGGCTTTCTTTTTACTTGCACCTGTTTTTAAAGAACAAGTGTTCTTCTCTTTCTTTTCTTCTTGGATATTTTACCTTTCTGTCTTCATACATTTCTACTTCAAAAATTGAAACACTTTTCTTATTTAAACAGATTCACTTTTGCTTCAAACACATCAATATCAAAAATAAAATGGTTTTTTCTTATTCTTTGTCTTCTTTAATAATTTTTTTGAAGGCCTCTTCTTTACTACATTTTTAAAAAAAGAAAATTTTAATCGAGAAACAGGCCTATCTTCTTTTTTATCGGATGCATCAATTTTCTTCTTTAATAGTTTATTCTTGTGTTTTCTAAACACTTCTTCCTCTAAAGATTGTATTTGATTAATTATTTTTTTGCAAAAAATTTCTTTCCTTTCTTCTGCTTTCTTTTAGAAGAAGTGTAAAGTACTTCTTCTAAAATCATTTTACACAAAAAATACCTATATGTATAATAAAAAAAAAGTAAAAACACCAAAACACTAACAAATAAATTTAAATATTACAAACTAATAAAAATCATTACTTTTTATAAAAAGATATATTTGTTTATATTAATTAATATAATATATTTATTCTTCTTTTCTCATTACAAAAACACATTATTTCAAAGATTATTTAAAAAAGATTCAATAAAAATAAATCTATCTAGTCGCCTATCAAAATTAACAATAGAAACGAATATAGTCGCCTATAGCAACTGAAGAATCGCCATTTTCTTCATTGTAAAGTGTTAGTTGGTGTTATTTAAAATTTTCACATAAAAATAGCGCAAAAATGTCTGAACCCATGGATATCGATAGTTTCTTAACCGAAAGACAATACAAGATCCTCGTACGCATAGTAAGCTACAGAGATAACAATGAGATATGGGTATGGGGCCCCGAAGAAACCATCGTTTATCCAAAAATGGAAAAAGAGGACTCTGACGATATGGATGAAAAGCCTCCTAAACTAGAACCCGTAACAGCACCAACCCAAGCATTCTGGACTCTCCCAAAGATCGAAACTGGGCTAATCTACATGGTACCCAACAGAAAAGGTGTTTGGGTCAAAGCTAAACTTGTGGAAATCACCCCAGATTTATTCAATCTTGTAACACTAAGAAGCTGGGAACGTGTTTCTACAACTTATTTGTGTCTAGCCCATGCTGAACCGGTTACAGGATTGCCTTTAGCTGTTGGTACCCGTGTTATTGCAAAACGTGAAATATTGACCGACACAGGCGATCCAAAAAAACTACCTTACAGACTTGGAGTTGTTGCTGAATACCCTACTGAGGAAAACAGACAAAGGTAAACAATTTTTCCAATACCACCAGAACATTTTTTGAGTTTCTTCTTGCACAAAACTGATTTAAACAATGAATCAGCTGATTACGAGTCGTAAAAAAATGTTATTTTAAGTTTCTCCTATTACTGAATAATTTTTTTAACAGGTATTTAATAATTTTTGACAACGAGGTGTGGTCCTATGTTAAAAAAGACGAAGTCCGGCCAGTCTATTACACCAATTGCAGAGTTTGGGAAGTAGTGCCGTGTCAAAAACTCGTCAAAGAATTTTTGAACGGTTTGTATGAAGCCCCAATAGAATGGCACACACTTGATGGTGTTATGGTAGAGTTCGACAAGACAACAGAAGGTACTCAGAATAAAACAATTTTGTTTTTTTCTCTGACTTTTTTCAGAATACCTACCTGGACTAATCTATAATATTGATGCATCCCTACTTTTTGTTTGGTACGAAAGCATTAAATGGGGCGAATGGCTGTACAAGGGGTCCCCTCGAATCAAAACCAGGAATTTTACAAAAAGATCTAATACATAGCTAAAAGACATTCTGTAATAACTTTCATGTACTTCTCCCACAAAATCTTCATGCCAGCTGAATCCCTAAAACAATTAATTACTTTACGTTGAACCAGGTATTTAAAAAAACCTGATAACATCAATTTCAAGACCACACTGGGTGTATCCATTCAGAAAAATCTCGAGCTCTTGTCCATTCCAGTTTGATTGTTTTAGGGCATCTGACAATGAACTTAACTCGACAAACATGTTTTTAACATCTCGGGGGCGGTGCATGTTAGTTGCAGGTTGTAGTAAAGCTCTACTGTAATTTTTAAAATTTGCGTCCAAGTCTAAGTAACATTTTTGAAGCAATGTTGCTTTAAGTGTTACACAAACTAAGCTAAAACCACAAATTGTGTTATCTTAACTTAATTAATTATTGTTAATTACTGTTTATGTTCACGTTCTTTGTCTAATAAAATTTTGATATCTTTTAATTCCGAAAAAAAGTCTTTATCAAGTTCTGTATCAAAATTATCAACTCCGGCTAGTTTATTTGTCCAGTTATCCATAATAGCCTCTGTACATCTCTTCCAACAGGAAAACGTGATATGATTTAGCTTCCTTTTCGTCTCAAATCTTATACAAGCCAAAAAGACAATACAAGCATATTTCCTCGCTATATACTCGGGCAGATAAAAATAATTCTGTATATTCTGTACTACAGGCCCTGGCATATCTTCAACCATCTTATAAACCCTCTTAACGTTATCAAACTGCCTCCGACATGACTTGAGAGGCACTCGTGTCTTCTCAGCTACTTCATCTAAGTCTTTCCGGTGCTTACTCGATAATTTCTTCCCGATTAACTCCCGGACAACATCGTCATCAAAATCGTAGTACTTTTCAATGAGGAGTTGGCGCGTTTGGGGCTCAATTTGGAACGCAAGTTGCTCCTGAAGCTTGTTTGGGTTACTGAGAAGTTTTTCGAGAAGGGAGTAAGTCCGGTAGTGATCCAACACATCGCTGGCTATTAACTCAACTGAGGCACCAGTAATCTGACCCAAACCACGCTGATTCAGAATTTGAACAGCCTCAGTTGCTGTAAAATAAAGTGAGCCCCAAAGAGTGAGGTTAGGGTTGGGGAACTCACCTGTGTGGCCCTCAACCCACAATTGGTAGATTTCAGGGTCCACGAGGGTGTAATTGCTGATGAAAACATCAATTTCGGTGCCCATGGCTCAAGACAAAGCCCCAAAAAGGGGTTTCAGAGGGAAAATTGGCGCGACACGGGCGCCATCTATACATGAACCAAGAACTAACCTAGATTTAAATTTAGTCATAATAATTAATTTAAATAATTTCTAAGTGATAAATTCTGTTCTTCTTAAAGTTGGAGCAATGAAAATTGATTATTTAAACAAAATAAATTGTTTTCTTACGTTTTGCTTAAAAGAGCGACTTTATGTTCAGATGATCTAAATTAATAAATGCTGAAAAAACAAGAATTACTAATGTAAATAATATCTAATTGCAATTAGTAGTGTAAGTATGCGTTTGTTGTTTTGTTTTAATTACATTTTGTGTCGTTATCGCCTTTTTATAATAATAATTATATTTTTAGACCTTGTACCCGTATCAAATGTCATTTAGCCTAATCACCTGATGTTTTCCTAACCTCACTTTTGTAATCTACGATTTAGTACAATTTTCTACTAATTTTACAAGAATGAGTGATTCAAAGAAGGACGAGTCGTCAAAAATCGATAATGAGTTATCCGAATTGTTGGACAGTGAGTCTTTTTACCGACAATTTGATTGCATAACCGTCTCTTGCTTTAAGGTGCATTGGAAGATTTCAAGGAGCCTTCAAGTGAGACCAAGACTGAAGCCCCCAAGTCTGAATTGGAGCCGTCACTCGAATGGTCTGATGATTTTATCCGGCAAGCCGCTGCTCAATTTGAGACAAATCTTGCGAGTTTTCTTGGAGCTAACTCTGATGGGGCTCAGCTGACTCCTGAGCAGATCCAGGAAAAGTTCGTGCAGATGTCTGAAGCGGCACAGCAGGTTATTGACAATCCTAACATAACGGAAACTTCGAATGACTTCGCCTCGACGATATCCCAGACTATTCAGGGGTTGAGTCAGGGAGCTGAAGGGTTACAAAACCCTATTTCTGAACAGGATATTTTGAACTTATTCGGGGGACAAGGGGACCAAAATGCCTTCCTGCCTTTCATGCAAGGAATGATGCAGAGTTTACTGTCAAAAGAGGTTCTCTATCCGAGTTTGAAAGACATTTTAGATAAGTTTCCAGATTGGTTGAGTCAAAATAAAGAAAAGTTGAGTGAACAAGACGCAGAAAGGTACGAAAACCAGAAGAAATTAATGGAGGAGATATGCTCAGAACTGGAGAAGGAGAAAGATACTGATACTGACGAGCAGAAGAAAGAACAGTTTGAGAAAGTCCTAGGCTTGATGCAAAAGGTTTGTGAGTGATTTTTAAGACACAAAATAATTTTTCTTTAGTTGCAAGACTATGGACAGCCCCCTGCTGATCTTGTTGGCGACCTGGGACCTCCTCTACCATTAGATATGCAAAATAACGCCGATCCTAATCAGTGTAATGTGATGTGAGTGGTGCAATAACTAGTATTGTTGTCTTGTTATTTATTCAATAAATTGTTTTGGGAAAAAATTATGAAAATATCACATCTAGAATTACAGTTTTGTGAATGCTAATTAGTCCGTGATGTAAACTTGCACTTCGTTTGAAGCTTGAGGGTCTAGAATCCGTTGCTGAATAGCGGATCAATTCGCGAACCGAGAAGAATAAATTTAAATTATTAAGTCAAATACAGGCAAGGATTAAAGATGCCGTTTAGTTTAAATTAAAATTTTAATTTGTTCTTTGATTGAAATGACGACAAAATTGTAGTTTTCTTGAGATGTGTAAGCATCTTTTCATGAAAAATTAAAAACAACAGTGTTACCAACTCAAAATTATATTACAACAAATAACTTTATGAAAATAATTTAAGGATCTGAAAGTGCGGCAACTCCTGGTAGGACTTTCCCTTCTAGTAGCTCCAAACTGGCACCCCCACCGGTCGAAACATGCGAAACTTTATCCTCAGTGTTCCATTTTGCGGCACAAGTTGCCGTATCACCGCCACCTAAAGGTCAAAATTAGTATTTCAAATTCTCTCCAAAAAAAAAAAAAAAAAAAAGTTTTTACCGATTATTGTGACGCAACCTCTTCCTGTAGCTGCCACAACTTCATCCATAATCGCTTTAGTCCCTTTTGCAAAATTATCAAATTCGAAAACACCAGCCGGTCTGTGAAATATCTGTGATTTACCTGCCATTTCCGGTGTGACCAACTTACCCATTCCAAACAATCACTTTAGCTCTTCGAATAGGAGCATTGAAGGCTTCGATAGTCTTAGGGCCGATATCAAGTCCCATCCACCCATCTGGTATTCCAGATTCAAGAGTAGCGCTTCCAACTTGTGCCTTTTCATCAAATTTATCAGCAGTAACAAAATCACAAGGTAAATGTATCTGGACATTATTTTTCTTTGCTTTATCGAGTAAATTACGAACGATTTTTGCCCCCTCTTCATCAAACAACGAATTTCCAATCTGAAAATAAAATCAAATCTTCATTGCAAACAATTTTCACCCACTGTCAAAATTGATGGTTCTATGGAAAAACTCAAAAAATGGATGATATCTCGCTAAAAGAAGATACGGGGGGCCCTGGTATGCATCTATCAATCGAGAACGCCTGTCAGGAATACACGAAAAGTGTGAAATTGACCCTTACAACGATCAACCAACAACTGGAAAATTCCCTGGTGAAAAACTTTAACTGTCTAGAAGAACTCGCAGTGAAAATTGCAGCCAGAACAAGCTTCCTTGAGAAGAACCCCTCCTTCTTATCGTGTCTTCTCTACAACAAAAATGACGTCAAAAACGATAATCTTCACGAATTTGACGAAATTAGGATCACTCTCAAGGAACATACAACAAGGATCCAGGAAAAGATCAACGAAATTGAGGTCTATCATAAGAAGTTGTTCGATTTGGTGATTTTGGGGGGTCGTGATCAGAAACTTGTTGATGAGTTTAAAAAAATAAAAGAAGAACCTGATGAAGACTTCCATGACTGTCTTGAGATACCAAATGAGATTGTTGACTTGAAAAAAGCTACATTACAGAAAATTACAATCAAGAAGAGTGCTTTTTTGGATACTCCTGGTGAGCCTCCAATGAAATTTCCGCTTTTCACAGATATTCTACCTGAAGTACAAAGAGGGAAACCTCTTCAAGATCTCCACGGGAAATTAATTCAACAACTAGTGGCAACAGATAGTCTTGAAGGCTTCTTGAAGTTAATGCAAAGAAAACCAGAACCAGAACAGAAACGTAAAATCAAACAAAGAAAAAATCAAGATCTTGAAGAAAAATATACGGGAAGTTTGTGGTTTTTCCCTGAGAAACCATCAAAAACTCAATCTCTGAAATCACCAAAAAAGATCGAAAGTGATATTCCAGAGAAAAAATCCCAAAATTTAGGCAATTTTAATTCCACTTCAACTTGTTGTAATTTACTTGTTACAAGTTCACAACCTTGTCCTGTAACTAATCAGGATCGAGCTAAACAGATTCGTCAAAATCTAGTTAGACCTCGATTAAAGTGTTATGACCTTTTAGATGATATTGACAGAAATGATGTTCAACCAATAAAAAGTGAATATCCTAGACGTGACACACTTGGACTTATTAAACTTCAAGAAGCTAAATCTTATCTTCATAGAATGCTAGATGAGAATGACAAAGTCTGGAAAAAACTTCTACAACCACCTGAAATTAAAAAGAAAAAGTTGCCACCACAAAAAGCACGTCAAGTTACTAACCTAATTGAATATTTAACAGCACCTAAACAAAAATATTTAAACGAAATTCCAAAAAGTTTAATAGTAATGCCAGTCAAGGTCGTCTATGATAATCTACCAACAAGAGACGTCTTAATTACTGATTTATCAAGATTCTCGAAGGATAAACCAAAAACCGGTCGAAAATCACCCGAACGTCCTCGTAACGTCCCTTTCCCCCTTCAACGTAAAAAAGAAATGCTAGAACAACTTCGTGACCTTAAATCACGTAACGACAACATCCAAAAAAACATCCAAAAAGCAATTGATGTCATAGAATCAAAAATGATCGACTTGTTATCATCACCAACAGACGCTGCAAGTTCTGAAGCGTTTTGTGCAATGGAACTCGAAATAACCAATGTTCTCAAAATGATGAATGACAGCCAACCACCTGAAAAAGACGAAATACGACCGAAACTCAAACGAGGCATCACAACTGTCAAACTTGATAATCAAAACACGATTCAAGACCGTAGAGCTAAACTTGAAAGAGAAAGAAGTATCAGTCCTGAGTTTAAAAAGAAAGCCAAAAATCTTAAAGCGGTCAAGCCGGTCAAAGAAGAAGAAACACGCAAAGTGATTAAGCCAGTCAAAGAAGAAGAAACACGCAAAGCTGCCAACATAGAAGAAGGAGAACGTCTGTTGGGGCAAGTCGATAGTGTTATCAAGAAAATTGATAGTATTTATACAAAGTTTTACGATGATAATCGAACGAAAAGAGAAATTGATAACTCGTTGGAGATTTTTGAAAATTTACAACAAATTATTGAAGCGCCGCTAGCATGTTATGTCAGTTTTGTGCCGGATGTGTACCAAGAAGCGGCAGTTTTCAGCCAATCAGTGATTGAATATGAAGCTCGACTTGAAATGCCACCGGAAATTGTCGAAGACATACCGGAAATTCAAGAAGAAATCATCTGTGACGAGAAACGTCACGAGACTACACTCAACATCATCTACACATTTTTTTATACAACACTTCTCCTTGCATTAAATTTGGATTTTGCTGCCTAAATTCATAATAAAATTTTACATTGAATTAAAGGTGTTTTTTTTGGAATTTTTAACTGATGGTTTAGTCTGAAAGCGACACAAAATTTACCAACATAAATAGGAATTTCAAATTTACAAAGCTCCAACATATCTCTAGAAATCGTGGAAGGAGGAATAACAGGAGTTGGTATAAGCATTGAAATCGTGGTCGAGGCACAAACACCTTTTATTGCTGTTTCACAGTACCCAGGATGGCTCTTTTTCCCACAATAAATTTGCAAACTGTGGTCTCGACAATAGAGTAAGACCATAAAAGGTGGGTGTACTTCAATCAAGAACCTAACATTGCCGGTATAGGGCATGACCACTCCTCTTATTCCATCCTCCACGCTAGAAACTGCCCATATGGATCAAGATTTGAAGTTATTTCACAAATTACCATTTGTTCATACCATTGTTCAGTTCTGAACCATCAAAAATGAACTATTTTGTACACTTACCTTCATGTCATTTACCACCTTGAGAAAAGTGTAGCTCATCCCGCCTCCAATAATCATCTCTTGCACTTTATCAAGCAAATTCTCAATAAGTTTGATCTTATCGGCCACTTTAGCCCCGCCTAAAATGGCCAAAAACGGCTTTTCGGGCTTATCAAGTGCTTTGGCAAAATACTGTAGCTCCTTTTTCAGGAGAAACCCTGCGGCGCGTTGGTCAAATCCCTCCCCCATCATGGAGGAGTGTGCTCTGTGGGCGGTGCCAAACGCGTCATTAACATAAACATCTCCCAATTTTCGTAAACTCTGTCTGAAAGCTGTGACTTGAGCCGCTTCTGCTTTGATTTTCTTGCCTGATGCGTCAACGCCTTTGCCCTCTTCTTCGACGTGGAAGCGCAGGTTTTCTAGGAGGATGAGTGAGCCAGGGGCGGGGTCAGCACACGCCTTCTCCACGTCCGGACCAACGCAATCTGAGAGAAACGTCACGTCTCTGGAAAAAAGGCGCGGTTAAATAAGGGGCGGAGTTTAGGGAAAAGGACCTTTTGGGGATTAGGTTCTGGTTACTATCGCCTTTACAGTTTGATGTAACCAGTCTAAAACAAAATGAGACAGTGGGGTTAATGGAGTGAGAGAAATTACCTGTTTAGGAGAGTTTTGAGTTCGGCAGCGACGGGTTGGAGGGTGTACTTGGGGTTAGGGGAGCCGTCAGGACGCCCCAAATGTGACATAAGCACCACACTTTTAGCTTTCTTGTCAAGGGCGTATTTAATAGTGTCCAAAGCGGCGACAATGCGCTGATTATTCGTGATTTTACCATCTTTAAGAGGGACATTGAAGTCAACCCTAAAAAAAATAAAAAAGCAATTTGAGGGTGTTTTAAAAGCCGGTTTTTACCTCATAAGCACACGTTTGTTAGCCAATTGTAAAGCGTCGATTGATAATTTATTTAAAGCCATTTCGGGGGTGATACAGGGGGTACAAGCAGCGCAAAGATCTTGTGTTTTATCTTCAATTTTTGCCATTCAATGTCAATTAGAGGTTACGTGAATCAGGGATTGTCAAACTTTTATTGCCAACTTGTAAAAATAAAAACAAGTGAAAATCGTCACAAGGGGGGGCAAACTGTCAGTTGTGTGTTGCCTTAATAGTAAAAAACATTTTTTAAAGTAAAAAAAACCGGTAAAATTACGTCTTTTCTTCATGTTTACTTTAACATTTGTGGAACTGCAGGTTGAACATCGATAAAATTCGGCAATTTTCGGTTAAGCTCAAAATTTAAAAATGACAGTGTGCAAATGGTCTAAAAGGCGCAAATGCGGTGTCATTGACCCCTTTTTGTGTTATATTTCTTCACGAAAAAAATTAAACTGGTGAGATAAATTTCAAACAAATAAACACAATTGTTTTATTATCATTTAATACGAAGATTCTTATTGATTCGTAAAAGCAAAACACATAAGTATTACGTAATGTTTACATAGTCTAAAAATGTAGATTACGCCAGTAATCAACGGCGCACCCAAGGGGGCTACAGGGGCTAAACCTAAAGGTCAAAAAAAATTTAAGACAAAAAAACAAGAAAAACTACTACGCAATTCAAAAAAAAAAAAATTTGAAAGACTTATTTTTTAAAAAAATTAGAGGAATAACTGAATATTCGAGCTGACTAGAATATACAGAATCAGAACAAAAACGATCGGAAAAGAAGAAGAAATACTACGCTAAAAAATGTCACCTATAGTCCTATACTCGTTTATTATAAACATCATTGTCGCCTTCGACTCCCAAATTGTATTAAAAATTTTATGGTATTTTGAGATGGATAAAGAGAAAAGGCGAATCCATGGGAGGAAAAGGTCGAAAGGACATTGTAAAAAAATAAAACTCGAGCTTTCTCCCCTGTCCTGGTTGATACGCCTTTGCCAATGATTTTTCATTTGTTCCAAAGATAAGACAGTTAATTAGAAAATTAGATTAGTTCATTTAATTTCCAATCAGTACAAGACAAAATACTATTAAAACAACACTAAATTATAAAATAATGTTATCAACAAATGTCTTATCATTTGCTATTTTATTTTGTATGTTTTAAAATTTTCCATAGAGACAACGCATGTTTTATTGTAAAATTTGGATAAAACAACTGTTACTTGTCACGATGCCTTTTTATACTTTAATAAGGTCACCTCCACAATTTGTTATAAAAACCAATTATTTAGATAACGGAACATTATTACTGCGTTACAAAAACCTAGAATAACTTTTCATTTGTGACCTTGCGGTTAATCAAAACTCAAGAGTACAGTAAATACAGTAATCTCCTGATAATTATATAAATAACATCAAAGTTCCAGATTTTCCACAATCGCAACTGTGATTTCCTTAAAAGATGTCACGAAAAATCGGAATTGTGGGCAGGTAAAACAGTTTTATTCCTTTACTGTACTTATCACCAAAAAAATTCTAGTGGCCTCATTGGACGTTCTTGGGCAATGATTTTTGCCAGTGTGGGCTACAAAGTGGTCATTTACGACATTGAACCAAAACAAATCGACTCTGCTTTAATCGACATTGAACAACAGTTAAACAGTTTAGAAAAAAACGGACTTTTGAGAGGCAAATTAAATTCGAAACAACAACTCGACTGCATTTCAGGGACAAACAAACTGGAAGAGGCAGTCAAAGATGCTCTTTTGGTCCAGGAATGCGTCCCTGAAAATTTAGAACTGAAACGGAAAGTCTGGAAAAACGTAGATGATGTTGCAGGACCCAACACGATTTTCTCAAGCTCGACTTCGACTTTCCTCCCTTCACTATTCTCCGATCATCTTAAAAACAAGTAAGTTGCAACGGGGTACCATTGTATTTCTGATTTTCTTTTTCAAGGAAAAATATAGTAGTTTCACACCCTGTAAACCCCCCTTATTATGTCCCCCTGATTGAGATTGTGCCAGCTCCTTGGACTGACCCGGCAGTCACTAAAAAAACTCGTGCTATCATGGAGGAAATTGGTCAGACTCCTGTCTCATTATCCAAGGAAGTTCCTGGATTTGTTGTTAACCGTCTCCAGTACGCTCTACTTAACGAAACCTGGAATCTCGTCTCTGACGGCATTCTTGACGTCAAAGACATCGATAAAGTCATGTCTGACGGTCTTGGTATGAGATACGCCTTTTTGGGCCCCCTTGAAACCACTCATTTGAACGCTGAGGGTTTCGTTGACTACTGTAAAAAGTACTCAAACACGATCTATTCAGTAAGTAAAGACTTCAAACCTTTACAAAAATGGGAAGGTCCCCTTGTTAATGAAATTGCAAAACAACTAGAAAATCAAGTCCCCCTTGATAAGTTACAGGAACGCAGGAATTGGAGGGATTTGGCTCTGACAAAATTAAGTCAATTGAAAAAGAGTTTGTAAATACGTAATAAAACGTTTATGATTTTTATGTTTTTCTTATAAACAATTAAACCGATTCTTGAACTGGAGGTTCATAGCCTTCAGGTCGGTCAACTTTTGAACCGGCTTCTCCAGGTTCACCTGAGCCTCCTTTACCACCATCTCCGTGTAATTCCAAGAGTTTGGATAGCTCGAAACGGGGCTTTTTCAATACTTTCACTTTACGGATGTAAACATCGTGAAGGGGGTAAATGCCTTGACATGCCTTTTCGATGTCTTTAGCAATGGAATCAGGTAGCAATTTATTCACTACTTCTTTCAAATCACTTCCGGTTATGTCACGAGTGATTATCTCAACCATCTTTTTACGAATTCCCCTAACCTAAAAAAAACATTCTTAAGAAATACTCAAGGCACTTTATAGTTGACTTATTCATAAATTAAATCAGCCAAACATTTAGGGAACAAAGTCTCATCATGTCTAGATCAATGCGAGCTAGGTTAATGTCTCATCATTAAGAAAAATGCCAGTTTTGCTCTTTGAATTCGTGACTAACCTGTGTATGTTGGGCATAGCAGGTTTTCCTCTGCGACAGCTGGTCCTTATTAGTAAACCCAATGCAGAATACCCTCAACAAGTATCCATCAGTTGTCTTAACATCAGCTGAAGCTTCAATCAAAGTCTGCCATTTCTTGACCATTGAACGTAACTTGTCAGTGGTCAAATCCATTCCATGGAAGTTAGTTAAGACATTTCTGCCTGAAATAGAGCGAATTATAAACTATCACACTTGAGAGGAGTTCAAATAAAAAATGGTAAGTGTGTCAGTCTCAAATAGGGAAAGAGAATTTTCAACATATTATCATTCAATGCGAGCTGGGTGGATCATCATGTAAATTTTAGTAAAAAAATGAGAACTAGAGGTACACCCACCTTGAACTTCTTCAGCAATCAGCCTGAACTTCCTAAAGGAACGCTCAGCGTCATTATCATTTTGTAAATCAGCTAAAGACACTTCAAACACTCGAGCTTTTAGACCTTCAGATGCTATCCTAGTTCCTTGAGTACGATTTACAAGAGTTTTGCCCACTTGCCTGGTGGCAAACATTGAAGGGGCCTTTACATCGTACCAGTCTTTACGGGTGAAGGGATCCACACTGAAACAAACAAACACTTCACAGACACTCAAATTAGACAAAAACAAGTTATTTAAAGTCCAATTAAGGCCTTATTTAGCCCCATGCAACACTCGGCATGTTTCTATTTTCGGCTTTTTTCCGAGCCATCTCCTGATTTTCCGAGAAGTTGTGACTCAAAATTTGTAGGGTAATGTCTGAGGATTAAGAATTTGACAAAATTTTCGACTTACATCTTCTTTTTAACTCCTTTTTTGCCTCCTTTAGACAAACCCTTATTTTTTCCTACTGCCATCTTGGACTGAGCCACACGAAAAGAGACAGTTGACAGCCAAGTGGTGCCACAATTATAAAACAAAAATAACCAAAAGTGCGCATGCGCAATAAAAATACAGAGCTGGTTTTGGGAATTTGAGCCCTCAAAACCAGGGTTGGTTTTCTGATTTTATGCAAAATTTGCATAAAATGTATTATTCAACAAAAATCAGATTTGGTTTTTGTGATTTTCTGCAAAATTTGCATGAACTGAAAAGTTAGTTTTTGAAATTTTTGCAAATTTCAGGTTAATGGAGCCTCCAGTGCCCCCTGATGAGTCTGACTGTTGTAATTCTGGTTGTAACCCTTGCATTTTGGACGTTTATGAAGCCCAATTAAAGAAATACAACGAGTTTCTCCAAAAAAATTGCGATTTTCGTGTGGAGAAAATAAATTGTGTTAGTCTTACATCTTACACAATTTTCACATTAATAGAGCGGCAGAAAATCGGCCAAAACGTGTTTTTATACACTTTTCTGTTTGAGGACTCGACTGAGAAACAACCAAACTGTTTTGAGTACAACCCTGGCCAGTATTTATTACTGCGAGCCAAAGATTCTGAAGGGGAGTTTACTAGGGCTTATACCCCAATTCCAATGAATAAAAGTGAGGATTATTTAGGGTTTAGCGTTTTAATTCGGTTGTATAACAAAGGACGGATGTCAAAACTGTTAAAAAAGTTAGAAATCGGGCATAAGACTTCATGGAGAGGACCTTATGGTGACTTCACTGTGTCCTACACCAAATTTCTGTTTTTTGTAGCTCAAGGAACAGGAATTGCTCCTGTGTATTCTGTGATACATGAACTTGTACATAATGAAGACTGTGAGAGTTTTATTAAATTATTTTTTTGTTGTCGAAGCTGTGATGATATTTTACTAAGACAAGAGTTGTATGAATTGGGGGCCTTTTGGAACTTCAGTTATGAAATTTTTTTAAGTAATTCTGATGGTTTAACTGTGAAATACAACGAGGCTGTTCACGAAACAAAGTTGTCTTTTTCTGAGTTAGAGAATTATCTAAAAGGAAAATTAGGGCAAACTCAGGTTATTATCTGTGGAAGTGAGACATTTAGTGAGCAAATTAAACAAGAAATACAAAAAATAGGAATTGAAAGTAGTCACATTTATCTGTTTTGAACGAAATACCTATAACATATAATAAACTTAAATTCTAAGAAATGTTAATTAAGTAAACTCAAAATGAAATTCTTGTTGTATTATTTCTAATTTGGAGGTCCCCCAGCTGCTTGCCTCAACAAAATATAAATTTTCTCCTTAATCCAATCTTTGTTGTATGGAGCGTAAGTATTTGTTGATTTTTGATAAACAAGACAGCTTAAATCTGATAACTAAAAGATAACAAATTAAAGAAATATTTACTTAAAAAAATCAGAGATGCTTTTTACTTGGTCAACAAAATCAAACAGTTGTGAAATATCGTAAGTGATAGTTGGAGTATTAGGATTTCGGCGTTTTAAGTGTTCTTCGTATATCTTACAAACGCCTTCCATACACTCATTTACTGATTCATAATCTGAGTAAGTCCTAGTTTCAGGATTTGCCCCAGGTTGGACTAGTAAAATAGTATGAGCCTGGAAATAAAACCCCAATGTGTTTTTAACAAATTAAAAACATAATTTACTCACCATTGTTAGTTTTTGAGTAAACTATGCAGAAAATTTGAGTAATTTCACTTTTCTGGGATAAAAATACTAAAAACAAGCCGCAACGAATTTGAGGTTATGTCACTATGTGAGTGTGTTACCAACATAAATCCAAACGACAATTTAGAAGTCAAAGAAATCAAAATAATAATTAAAAAACAACTATTTATCACAGTTTTGTCACAGTTTTACATTACACAATAAATAAAACATAATTAGACGTCATCAATTAATTTAAATAATTAAATAGATTTGAAAAATATCACTAAATTCAGGTTGGTAACACGGCTGAAATGTCAACAGTGACCCTAACCTTAAAAACTTAGATTTTTCCGATTTTTATTAAAAAATGGGTTCAGAGCACTCAACTCACTTACATTCTAGTCACCGTCAGGGTAGTTTAACCCGTGACCCTAAACAGTCTAACATTCGGCGTCAACACACTATTGCAAACCCGGGTGGGGCTGTCGATCACCCCGAGCCGGAAAACGGCCGTCCTGGGTCAATCTCACCTGGTCCTAGTGTTTGCAGCGATATTGATTTACCCTACATAAGCTACACTGTAAATCGCCCTATTGGAGGTGAAGTTCCCAAACTCTTCATTTAGCCCCCCACTAACTCACTAATTCTTGTTTGCAGACTCTCCTAAGCTAACCAACAAACAGATCGTCAAACCCAAACGTAAAATCCCTCAAAAACCCAAAAAATCCTCTCATAACATCGTTGTGGTGAAACCGGCAGCTGTGAGCCCCAATGTTGACAAAGACCCCGACATTTTAAGGTTGCAGAGTATCCCCATGTTCTTGCCAATAATGAGGGCTACGTTGAACTTGCCTGCAGCGCGTGACCCTGAGGTTTTAGAGCGGCTGGACCCTGCGCCCCTTTATAATCTCTGTGTGAAGTATCAAACACATCTGACGACTTGTGCGAATCTCGTGGCTACAGAACAGAATTTGCTCACGCAGAAAGTGAGGGAGACTGATGGGGAAGTCTCGAGAATTATAAATGGTCTGACTGAAAAGCAGCTGAAGTTTGCAAAATACGCAGAGAAGTTGTCAAAGGTTCAGGAGTTGTCTCATCAGCTAAACAGGTGTCACATGCTGTTGAATCAGACATTGGAGTCTATGGAAACTTTAAATGGGCATTTGAGTATTGAGGATAGGTTGGAGCCTTTCGTGTGGACAACTGGATGATAATTGATAGAAATTTATGAGAAGTGCAAGTGATAGATCTCATAACCTAGACCTAGACTGGTTGTTATATTTGTTGAATAAAATAATTATAAGAGTAATGGGTTTGGTATTTGGGTGACCTTGGGTCATGTTGGGGGCTGTGGGGTTATGCAAATGAGCAAAAAGCTGGAATTATCCTTGACGCTTAGAGTAAGTATCATAGGAGGGTGATAAGCCAGGCCGCCATGTTGGGCAAGCCTAGACTCATTATTATGCAACTTTTAGACAATTTTTAAATTGTTTAAATTAAATTAATTTAGCAAATATAAGATTTGAGGAATATACAATAATATAAACATTTGTAGAGGATTGCGATGTCTAGATTATTATATTTATGATTATTACGTAGTTATATTATTTTTTAAAACACTGTTATTGTTCTATGTTTTTTGTTGATACTTACCTAATTTATGTAATTTTTTTTTGTCTCTGCTTTTGCGATCACCTAACTAGTTTTTTATTAATGACGACTTGTAAAAATTGTTACACAATTTATTCAAGTTTGTTGATTATCGTTGTAAAAAACGGACGCTAATCAAACTGTTTAGTAAAAATTAATAGTTTTATTTATTAACATCGCGCAGTTTTCATTTTTAATTAAACTATTTTTTGTGACTTTTAATTTTTATTAAACTGTCAATTTCCGCTTTAAATTTTTATAAAACTGTTGGATTTATAAAACTGCGGCTCTTGGTTTATATAAAACTGCTCCAAAATTGGACATATTTTAGTAAATTATACTCATTTTTTTATTTATTTGCCGTTGTCTGTCTCTTTTCAACACGTTGTTGTACATATTGCTACGTCATATAGATTGTGTTGAATAGAGACAGACAAAGACATTAAAAAGAAAAACGAACTATACCATTGTAAACAGCTCCATAATTGAAAAGAAAAATGTTTGTTTACCATGTGCATGTATATGATACATTATTTTTTGGTCACGTGAGCACGGGTAAAATTTTTTGTTTTGACCTTTTATTATACCATTGCTTATCCCTCCTGTGATAGATGCTCTAAGCTTTAAGGTCGTTTCTCGCCGGATGACGTCATCGCAACATGGCCGCCACCCAAAATGGACGTCTCGTCCTATTTTTTAATTTTTCCTTAAACTTTTGATCATTATTTCGCTAAATCTCGTGTTAAAGTGTTTCGTGTGCGTGCCTCGTGCCATTTTTGTTGGCATTTGTGCGTTCAGAACGGTCAGAGATCACGACTTGCAGCCCCCAGGATTTCGCCCCTAAGAGACAGGAGCTAAGGTCTAAAAATAAGTTAATGACTTTTTCTTTTACACTGTGCACGTATTTTCGAAATTTTGGGTTATTTTTGTACTGGATTAAATATAGGTGAGCACACTGACCGTTTCGTACGTTTTCCTATTACAGAATACTCTCTGATGTCGAGTGAAGGAGTGATAAGAAATTCGTGATAAGACAAGACACGAAAATGCCCGTTTTATCGCCGAGACAGAGTAGTGCTTCGGCATTGGCGGGATCTTATAGGTCTACGTTTAGTTCGTCGACCATTGATAGGCCTTATTTCAGTTCGACGAGTTATAGCCCCAGAATTACCACTTTCAGTGAGAGGTATACCACTAGGACCTATCTGGATTCGGATGGAAGGAGGATTTTCTCCAGGTTAGAAAAAAATACAATGATTAATATAACCATGAGCACTGGTATAGATTAGGGGAAAGCCCCCAACCTCAATAAACAAAGATTTAAAAATTACATAAAACATGAATCATTTTATTAATATTAACAATAACAGTTAAATAATATTACTTACATAAGAATTATTTGTTTGTTGATTTTGTGATACACTGATAATACTTTCCTTATTTTTATCACTATTTCACTTTCTTTATAACAAAAAACACCTAATTTGTCATGTTATTTAAGCCAATTTATTATCATTTTATTGAATAATTTATTTTTGAAGTCCGAGTTCAATAACCAAGTTAAAATTAGTTATTGATTCTGATTGTTTTTACAAGTTTTATTAAAAAATTTTTTTGGTTTTTATTCTTTTTTAGTTAATGACGTAATATATTAGTCTAGTGTGGGTTTAAAAGTGAAATAAAACACATATTTTTTCAATTGACCTACTAAAAAAAATTGTGGGAAGTGTTGAATTGTTTTACTCCAAAATTAAATATTTTGAGATATTTCAGATGTTTCTAGATTCATTTTTTTTCCGGTTTTTAATTTTTTCTTATTATTATAAGCAGAAATAAGGATTTATTTGTCTAAAAATATAAACAATAGAATTACAGATGAGAGTCAAAGATCAAAATTAGTAGTGATAAAGAAATATGATTAGTTATCAAACAAGTTTATTTATTAACTTAAAAAAATTTGGTTATTTTTAATAGATTTTGTTAAATTTTAATTTATTTTTAAACAGTTTGAATAAATTTTTATCATATTGTTACATTGAAACGTAAAAAATGCTATCCGACTTTGAACAATTTTTTGAAATTGGAAGAATATTATGCAATTTTTTATTAGCAAAACAACTGTTAAATGTTATTAGATTTAACAGATTGAAAGAGACACTGTGAAATTGTGTAAATAACAAAATAGGGATAATTTTTGATAACTTTTTTAATTTATTAACAGATACCTATTTGGATATTTGTTGAATTCATGATTTAAGAATTTGGTTATTGTTTTAACAGAAATTGTTAAATTTGTTTTGTTACATTACGATTTTTATTAAATTTTTGTTTTTCTAACAGAGTATTCTTAACAGAAATTGTTAAATTCTTGTTAATTAACAGTTAGGTTTTTATTGTTAAAAATGAAATTGACAATGCGATAATTTATAGCAAAAACTGTTACACTGCCGATAAATTTGATAGAATATTTTTATTTTGATCAAATATAAAAAATATTGCAACATTTTAACTTTATTTATTAAAAAAATTCTGAATTAACAGAAGCTGTTAAATTTGTTTTATTGTATTACAATTTACGTTTAATTTACACACAATAGCAATTTAAAGACTTTTTAATATCTTTTTTCTTAATTTTTGTAATTTTTTCTATTTCGAAATAAAAAAAATATAAATTTTTAACAGAAACAAATGTGTTTTTACTGCAATTTAAATTTAACAAAATATTCTCATTCTTAACTGTTACATCTTTATTTTTAACAGATTTCTAGGAAAAAGTAGTAAATTTTATCTGAAACATTACATATTTTATACAAAATAATTTTTTCCGTGTTTTTTTTGTTTAACAGAAATTGTTAAATTGGATTTACAAAAAATATTGCCCTAACAAGACGGAATTGTTGAATTTTCGAATGTTTAAAATGTAGAAATTAGTTCTATTAACAGATTGTTTTGCAGCACAAAGTATTTCTTTCATTTTGATTCAGTAAAAGTTGTTCGTTTTAACAGAAACTGTTAATTCTGTATTTTAACATATTATTTTAACAGAAATTGTTAAATTCCATAAAATAATTTGTTTGTTTTTGTGCTGAATATGAAATTAACAGTTTACCAAGACTTTACAAGTATAGGGCATTGTTAAATTTTTATTTTTTAACAGAATACTTATATTTTAGCAGACTCAAAATTAACAAAATACAATTATTTTTAGCAGAAATTGTTAAATTTAAAGTTTTAACAGAACTTGTTAAAATCAATTTTCAAAAAGTATTACAACAAGTGTTAAATTCGGCTTTTTCCGTTAATGTTTTGTAAATAAATGACAGCAAATACAAACAGACTAATAGATTGTTTTTAACAGATACTGTTAGGAAAATAACTGAATATATAACTACACATAAATCGCGTAAAACTATTAGTTTCTTCTGAAAGTAATCGCATTGTGTTAATTTTGAATTAAAAAAGGTAAATTGCTTTTAACAGATACTGTTAAATATTAATTTTTTAACAGAAAACATCTAGTTTTTAAATTATTGTTTTGTGAGTGGCAGTATTGTACTAAAATTTTTTAACAGAAACTGTTAATTGTTAATGCTCTTTTTTCAGATCTGGCAGCATAACCGAGGACGGTATAACCAGCCGCTTCCGTGAAGACACTCGCGAATCAAGTATTTCACGTCGCGACTCTCTATCCCGCGATTCCGGTATAAGTTCCATCCGTGAAAACTCCATAACAGATTTCACACGTCGTGATAGTTCTCTAAGTCGGGATAATCCTCGTCTATCTTCACTGAACGTTCTTGATTCAGTCGCCGAACTTCGTAACAAATACTCACCAGCAAACTACGTTCCAGCGTGTCTTCGCGAACGTAACGAAAACAACATCTCTCGTTCGAAATCCATCAACGATATTGGCTTACCACCTATTGAAACCAAGCTGACTAAGAAGAAGGTAAATGAGTTGAATTACAATAACAGTGTTGGTGTGACTTCTAACCCTACTAACGATAACATGAAACCAAGTGATGAAGACGATAATGGAAACAGAGCTACTGTCGCTGATCTTCGTCGAAAATTCGATGAGAAAACACCGAAAACTCTTAAGATTAATCAGCCGAAAGAGATTGAAGAGAGTTCGTTTAAAATTGCTGAAAATCGCTTTAAAAAACAAGATACAAAAGTGAAGAAAAGTGGGCGAGTGTCAGATACGACAGCGTCAATTAAAGATAGTTTGGATTCTAAATTGGACGTGAATGATACGACGGTGGTTACAAATGGAGTTAGAGGTACGCAAGAAGATGGAGAATGTGGAGAACTAAGAAAGACAACAAGAGTTAATAATTTTGCTTCGTTTATACCAGCAAAAGATTATCAAAATTTGGAAATTTTAAACGGAGACACGGAACAAGGAGACGAAAGCAGTACGGATTTGATTGGGAAGAGGTTTACTGTAAGTTGAGGGAGTTTTTTACTAAAACAATATTAATTTGAAAGGTTTTTGGACGGGAAACGCGTGAGTTAACACAAATCATTGATTAAAAAAGCAACAATACAAGTTTGTGATGAGTAAGACAAAGATAACAAACATAAACGACACTTGTTTCTCTTAATCGGTTTGTTTCAACACTTCAGAATTGAACTGTACATGAGCAGTAGTATTTTAGTAGACCAAAATCTTTATTGCGCATGAAAGAGAGATATTTTTTGGTGAAAGTATAAAAAAGATGGTTAACATCTATCACGTGACAAGAAGCAAAAATAATTATAATAATTTTATTTTTATCAAGGCCACGTGACCATTGGCAGAAAAACACTTGTCATAATAGTCTACAAAAACATTTCTTTTAAACTCAGTTTATTAAATAATAATGTAAATTTTTCTGTTTTTTTTTGTTTATATTAGAAATATTTTTGTCAAGATAATATACATATTTGTCACGTAACCATTGGTAAAACCCAAAAAAACAGATATCTTTTTATCTGCATTAAAGAGAGCGCAATGTATATTTTTCATAAAATATATACTTAACAAAAGTAGCTGATCACGTGACAATAGGCAAGAATTTATTAATGTTTTGGTATTGCCCGCAATCAGCTGATTGTAAATCTGTTTTTAGAAGTTTCTCTCTCTTATGATCTTTGTCAGACTGTTAGCTTATTTTTTTTTCGTAGAAACACTTTAAATAATAAAATCACGTGACAATTGACAAATAATTTTTATTGTAATTTTGTACAAAATGAAAGCTGTCATGTGACAAGAAGCTATTAAAATTTTGGTATTTGCCTTTAATCAGCTGATATGTTTCATTATAACTTTTCTTTTTAGATAATTTTGAATTTTTGTGTATTAATCGTGTAAATTATTTTAGTAGTCAATAATCTCGTCCAAAAATCTCTGATTTCTACTTGTTTACTTATGGCACATTTTGACTAAAAATAAAGTCAAATTGTTCCAAAAATACGTTGCAATGTGAGTCAATCAAAGTGAATCAGAGTGATATTTTGAAGTTCTTAAAAATCAACTTTTAATAACTTCAAAAAAAAAAAATTTCTAACTAAATTAATACCGGATTGACCGGTAGTGAAAATGGACTACAAGGGCAGCAGTTTATGGGATGCAAAAACCGACCGATTGTATCAGCGTGTTTGTTGGACTTCACCGTTTCGAAGAAGAGTGAGAAGACTTTGGAAGCTAAAGCAATTAGAACGAGAAGGAAAAATTGGACTAAGACGTGTGTTAAAGAAAGGACGAGGAAGATCTCGAGGAGCATCTCGAGTAAGAACTCGAGGCAGAACTCGTGGAAGACCAAGAAAACCAAGAAAGAAAACAACGAAAAAAAGAAAGACGGCAAAACCTCGAAGAAAACGAAGAAAGGTCCAGAAACGAAGAATGACCAGACATAGAAGAAATGTTCGTTAATGTCTTGTAAAACAAATTATAAATTTCTTGTATAAACTGATTCACTTTTTGACTCACATTTTTTCTTTCGGGGGGTATTTAATGACAGATTTGTCAAATTTTTTATGTCAAAATAAGTCATGTAGTGGTGTCATGTACTTCAAGAGTTCAATCTTGTTTAATTCGAAACAACGTCGACATCTTCTGGTAGGTCTATTTTAAAAAAACTACTAGACGTAGAGAAAGTGTGTAGGTGTTGGAAGCTTTTGCCAAAATTTATTTTTATAAATACAAAATGGTTTCCGGAAGAGATGTATTTGTTGGTCGGTTTATGGATTTTGTTGTTATCGATGATGTTGTACGGTTTTGTGGTTGGAATGACGTGTGATACCTCTATTTATTGCGGATTTAGGGTTAGTTTCATAAATTTAGAAGCCTCAAATATAGCAGAATTCACTCAATTGAGGTAACACGAGGTTTGTCATTGAGAAAAACGCTGAAAAAATATCGGGCTCACTCGGATTCAGACCTGCCACCCTTCAGACAGGGTTTCGAAATGTAAAAATTACTGAAAAAAATTAATTTTAACAGATAAAATGTGGAAAATAACTAACATGTTAGTGAAAAAAAGTCGGCCCACTTGTATTTGAACTTGTCACTTTGTAATTTAGGGTTTTGGATTGTGGAAATTGTTTTTACCAGATAAAATACGCTTCAAAAGGGGGGAAAATAGTCCAATCGGTTAGTTTAGCAAGTGTTTGAATAGAAATGTCGAAAAAAGTTGATTCCATCCGGTTTAAAACTCTCCTTTGTCTAGTTTTCGATTTTGGATTTTAATTGTTTTCTTATTTTTTGGGTAGGAAATCTCGACATCGCCGAAACTTAGTGCCACTTCGGCCCGTTCGGCGATCTCCCCTTCCACATCGACCGTCAACTCAAGCATTTCAACGTCGCCGTCGCGACGTTCCTCTGACCGTCTTTCAGATGAAACAGATAAATATTCTTCTTGTAGTCCAGTAAAAACGCTCGGTCTTAATGGCCTCAAAAATATCGGAAACACATGTTTTATGAATTCCGTCATTCAGTGCCTCTCCAATACAAAACTCCTTCTGGAGTACCTCCTCCAAGATCATTACGTCAACGATATTAATACAACAACGTCCGGTATGAAAGGGGCTCTTATTAAGGCATTCACCGAAGTTATAAAAAAATTATGGTCACAAGATGCCTCTGATAGAGTGGTTAATACAGCCAGTCTTAAAAGTCAAATTCAGAGATTTGCACCAAGATTTATTGGGTATGCCCAACAGGACGCCCAAGAGTTTCTTAGGTACCTCCTAGAAGGTCTCCATGAGGATGTTAATAGAGTCAAGGAGAAACCTAAGCCGATTTTGACTGAAATCGACGAGAAATTATCGTTAGTAAATCATTCAGAAATCACAGAAACCTATAATGAAATTTTGGTTGTAGGGATAGTGAGAAATCGGGAGAATCTTGGAACCGCTACTTGCGGATGGATAATTCAAAAATTGTTGATTATTTTGTGGGCCAATTAAAATCGACTTTGAAATGTACTCATTGTGGTCATTGTTCGGTGACTTTTGACCCCTTTTGGGACTTGTCATTGCCGATACCACAAAGAGCAGGTCAAGTGCGATTATCACAATGTCTTGATTCTTTCACAAGGGAGGAAACATTGGATGGGGATGAAAAACCAGTACGTGGTGGTATAAAGTAATTTTCTGCCCTAACACTTTGTTTCAGACATGTTCCAAATGTAAAGAGAGGAGGAAATGTACGAAATCTTTTACAATTCAGAAGTTTCCCAAAATTTTAGTAATACGTATCCTTCTTGTACTTATGGGCTAATTTCAAGTTAAAATACTACCGGACTTTTTAAGCTCTCCCAATAAACAGAAGCATAAAAATTATTGCATTTATGAGGGTGCACACTTGCACATATTACGACGACGTTGGTAGGGTTTGCTTACATCTTTTAATGGTTCCGAGAAATGAGAACTCATAAATCAAGTTTTATGAGTGGTTTTATGGTTTATTCGAGGTTTGCGGTAACTGCAATAATTTTTATGCTTCTGTTTATTGGGAGGGCTTAAAAAGTCAGCTTACTTATCTTTCGTTGAACTATAATTGAACTTGAAATTAGCCTATTAGTGAACTGTTGGAATTTGTTTGTGTTCCTTGACCCCAAGCAGATTTAAAACGATTTTCATTGGCGGAAAGGTTTCGTGGTAAGCTTAGTGTGACTGTTGATTTTCCATTGGAGGGGTTAGATATGAGTAATTACGCGGCCGATAATGTCACATCCTGTCGGTACAGCCTTTATGCAATTTCAAATCATAGTGGGACTACGTATAGTGGACATTATACGGCCTATTGTAAACATCCATACACCAAGGCTTGGCACGAATATAACGATTCAAGGTTGGTACTTTGGAGTAAAATCTAGGGGGATTAATTTTTCTTTCTAGGGTGTCGTCAATATCCCCAAAATCGATTGTAAGTGGTGAAGCATACGTTCTTTTTTATGAACAAGAAGGACAAAAGTCGCATCTATGATTAGATTTTATTATTTACCTTCTTTAACCTCAGTTTTTATTAATTTTGCGCCCTCACCATATATATTGTATATTTTACACTTCGTTTAGAACAAAATCTTAAAAGTTGTTTTTTTGAGTTTTTTTTATTGTATGTAATGTGTGATTTATTTATTTATTGAAAGTGTGGGAAATGTTGTTTATCTAGTCTTGATTTTTTCAAAAAATATATTTTTTGTTAGTCTAGTTTTACTATGTACTTATTTATTTAAAAAAAAAACTTGTTGATATTATGTAAATTATCCGAAATCACTTATTAGGTCACCGATTTGTTCTACCTCTGACGCAAAAACCTGCTTTTTTTAGTCTAGTAGAATTTATAAGTCGTTACCAATTATAGAAAAAAAATCAGGAAGCACTTGTATAAAATAAATGAAACCTGGAGTACTCGGAAAAAGCTTTATAAAATTGTTCAAAGCACTAACTTATAATAAACTGTTTGCAAAAAAATTCAGTCTTGTAACATACAAAAATCCCATGACGACGTGGTTTTGTCGTTCCTGATTTTATCGCCATCTAGTAGCCGGTTTTGGAAGCGTGAGTTGCATGTCTTGATCGGTTATATCTGTGGTTATCATCTAGCATCTCATTGGTTACCCAAGGCCGTTAATCATGATGATTAAAGGCCTTTTTTCCCGTTTCTTTTTTGGACCTGTTTTTGTTTTGTGGTGAAATTGTTGCCATTTCAGGCGGACTTTTACTAAGATTGATAAGACTTACTACGTCCTACGACGCCATTTCTCGAAATTTTTAAATCTAGGGTGAACTACGTGGTTAGAGTTAGCAGCAGTGTTTTTTTTAATCAAATTAAAATTTTGTTGGCAGAACTGCTCCGTTTGACATTTACGTGAATGAAAAGCAAATTTCTCTTGTTTTTAATGTTTTTATTCATGTTTTGTTACAACCATGACCAATATTAAAAGCCTCAAATTTGAAAATCCCTAAAATCACATTTGAAAAATAGCTTTCACGATTGTTCCTTGTTTTAATGTATCAATTGCTTCATTGTATTCATTTAACTGAAATAACTTGACTCCTAATACAGCGTGATTCAAATATCTGTAAAAACGATCAGTGGTACCAACACAGGAATTTAAAATCAAAATTACCTGCTTCCAAGTGCTTCAATTACATTTAAAGACTTACTAAACGTGTATGGATTAGTGTTAACTCCGATTATCTTAATTTCCTTTTTAAAAATTTCATACGGTGATATACTACAAAATAGAAATAAAAAATTGATAATTAAATTTGTAGAAACCTCATTTTGTTCATTGGCGGCGTCACGCTGTAAATCACCAACTTTCCCCCAGGATTAATAAGTGAAAATCCCTGTTCAATAGCTGCAGTGTCGCCACAACAATCAATAATCACATCAAATTTCCACTTTTTTGGTTCATTGTGTGCTTCTTTCCTTAATTGTTCAGGTGTTACCAACTTATAATTTGTGTCTGAATACAAAAGTTACTAAACGGGATTTTTCAAACAGTAATACCAACTTAATTTGAGCATCATTTCAAGTCTGGAGTTCAATGGGTCAGAAACAACGACATTTCTTTGACCTTGAAGATGTAAAATACATGCCCATAAAGTACCAGCAATTCCAGCACCCAAAATAAGAATTTTCTCGCCCACAGAAATCGGATTTAAAAGATCCCAACCGTGAACAATGCACGAAAGCGGTTCAGCAAAAACACCTAATAAAAAATTTAAATTTGGCGGATTTTACATGTGTACCAACCTTGATCTAGTTCGAGAGTTTCTGGTAATTTGAAAACTTGTTCTTCGGGGACGACAACAAATTGTGCCCAACCGCCATCTCTGTAAATCCCTATAGTGTTGGTAACACACCCTACTTTACAAAATTGGGGTTTTCCAGCATGGCAAAAGGCACAACGTTTGCAACCACTTAAATATTTAGGGATTTTATAACAGTTTTAGGGTTTTTAACTACCTGTTAGGGTCAACTGCAACTTTATCTCCTTCAACAAAATTTAAAACATTATTGCCAACTTCAACAACAGTTCCTGAAATTTCATGACCCAGGGTTATGGCAGTACTTTCTCTACAAGGAAAATCACCCTAAAAATACGTTTCTAATCGGTGAAGAACCGAATTTATTTAATTACGGCTAAAACGTGAAGGTCAGTACCGCAAATTCCAGCAAATGCAACTTTGATAAGGATATCGGTGGGATTTTGGATTTCAGGGATTGGTATACGTGTTAAATCTAATGTTCTATCAGTGAAGGAAAATCGGAGGGCTTCCATATCGGTCATGGTTGTAGATAATTTTGATGATCACAATTCAAATTTTTTTTGATTGACACTTAGTTTGTTACCAACATAAAAAATCAAACATGCCGTGAATTTTGACAACTTTGTCAAAGTTTTAAAAAATGACATGGCTACAATAGTTCAAACCCTCTGGCGCGAATTAACCTGGGTCCTCACCCCCACAAAACACGGAGGTATCAAAATCCAATATGTCGACTATTGGAATCTCTTCTACCCCATCCCCATATCTCTGGGACTCCTCTCCTTACGTTACTTACTATCCAGGTGCGTATTTCACAAATTTTCGGCCTAATTTTTCTCTCAGGTACTGTTTTGAGCCTTTGGGAATATATATCGGCTTGAAAAAACGCAAAATACTAACACCAGACCCCGTATTAGAAAATTTATACCCCCGATTAAAAAACCTCTCCAAAGCACAGGTAATTCTAATAAAAAATTTCAATTTAGGGTGAAATTAGCTTGCAGGAGTGGCTAAACAACTAGACATAAATGAACGTCACATTGAAAAATGGCTCCGCAAAAGAAAACGACAGGACAGGCCTTCAATTCTAAAAAAATTTTGTCAAAACACCTGGATGTTTACTTATTACACTTGCGCTACGATTTACGGAGTTTATGTTTTATGGAACAAACCTTGGTTGTGGGATATTAGCCAATGTTGGTATGTTATACAAAAATTTAAGCACTCGGCTACGCCTCGTGCTTCAGGATCGGCTACCCCACCGATTTAAAAATCACAAGCGACATCTGGTGGTATTACATGACATCACTGGCATTTTACTGGTCGTTATTCATTGGACAGTTTTTTTTCGATATTAAACGAAAAGATTTCTGGGAAATGTTTGTTCATCATCTTGCTGCCATTTTACTTCTGTGTTTTTCCTGGTTGGCAGGAGTTTTTAAAATCGGCACCTTGGTTCTACTCGTGCACGACTGTGGTGATATCTTTGTGGAAGCTGCCAAAGCGGCGAAATACGCCAATTACCAAACTACATGTTCTGTACTTTTTGGTACTTTTACAGTTGTATGGGTGGTAACACGATTGGGAGTTTACCCGTTTTGGATTATAAGAGAGTTAGGGATTTTATTTTTGGTATTTTAGGGTTTTTTATTACCTTGTTTTAGGACTTTATTTAATGCACTGAAATTTATACCAGATTTTCCAGCTTATTACACTTTTAATGGGTTATTAATTCTTCTATTGGTACTGCACTGCTTTTGGACTTACATGATTTTTAAAGTGTTGGTAGCGGCATTTGGAGAAGGGCACGTCACGGGGGATGTGAGGTCAAGCAGCGAAGACGAGTCAGAGGAACACTAATTTTTGTTTTAAATATAAATTAATAAATTATTAAAAATTTGAAAAAAATATGTTATGCAACCAGTAATACAATATTTTGCAGCGCACCTAGCCGCTCATAATTACATAAAACGGCTTTATAAGACTTGCAAATTCTAAAACTACTTTCTTATCAGTTACATAACAATCCTAAATTACCATCTTTATCAATAAAAACCCACTTTAAAGTTTTATTAGAGTAAAATGCAAATATTTACTAGGAAAACTATCTGCCGCTTTTTAATTTTTTCTTTCAGCTACCAACACTCGAAAAAATGTTTTTTGATCTCCAAATTGGTGATACAAGAATCAGAAATCATTGGGAACTGATTTATCCCATATTTCTCTCATTTATTATCTTAATTTTGCGATTTATCCTTGAAAGGTTTGTGAATTATTTAAAAAAATGACCTTCACCTAAAATTTCAGGTTTTTGTTATTCCCATTGGGAATTTGCTTCGGTTTCAGTAATCCCAAAAGAAAAAAAGCTCCCTACATCCCAATTTTAGAAAAAGCGTACCAAAATGGGCAAAAATGGGATGTAAAACAGATTAAAGCTCTTTCTAAACAAACAGATTTTTCTCCTGAAAAAATTCAGGACTGGTTTTGTGTCCGTAAAGCTCAAGATAAACCAACAATTTTACAAAAATTCAGTGAAAGTGCCTGGAAATTGATCTACTACACTTCTATAGTCTTATTTGCAACTTCAGTTCTATGGGACAAACCTTGGCTGTGGAATTACAAACAATGTTGGTAAGACTTCTCCCCAAAAAAATTAATCAAAAATCACTAAATAAATTTTAAGGGCGGGTTTTTACAATCAGAAGTTACCAAATAATGTTTGGTGGTATTTTATTATAAGTACAAGCTATATGTGGTCTGCTTTATTCAGTCTTTATTTTGATGTTAGGAGAAAAGATTTTTTTGCTATGTTTGTCCACCATTTTGCTGTTATTACCACAGCTTATATTTGCTGGAAAAGCAATGCAGTAAGAATGTATATTCTCGGATTATTTCTACATGATATCACTGATATTTTCATGGAATTAGCAAAAATTACAAGATATTTAGGACTCAGAAGGACTTGTAATTGTTTCTTTTTCATTTTCACAGCAGTTTGGATTTTTTGCCGATTTGGGTTGTTCCCAGTTGTTGTTATAAAAAAGTAAAAGTCTTTTTTGGTCATTTAGAACGAGCTAAATACTTTTTTTTAGTTGGATAATAGATGCGCCCAATTTTATACCAGGCCTGTCACATTATTTAATTTATTACATCATAACTGGATGTTTATTCATTTTTGTGACCCTTAACTCATTGTGGACTGTTTTTATATTAAGAATAGTTGCAAATGTTATAAAAACTGGTAATTTTGAGAAAGATACAAGATCAGATTCTGAAGATGAGTAATTTTGTATGCAACCAACAATACATGCTAAAATTCAAATTTACCGCGTTTTTGTCAAACGTCAAAAACCCCTCATCAGTTTCCCTGTCTAACAATCCAAATTTTTGCAAAAACCTGATTAAATCGGTGTGCTTGGACTGTTTGCAACCCCCAGTGCCCTTCAAAATCTTGTATGCATCCGCCAGTAAAACATAAAATTTCAAATTTTCGCGCGTTTATGTCATCTGTCAAAACTCTCACCTGAATCCGAATTTATGTAAAAAAATCTCATTGAATTTGTTGCGTCTGTGTTGTGTCCGTGATGATTCAGTTGGGACGTTTGCCGCCCCCAAGCCGCCCCCAGTGACCCCCATATCGGCGGCCAATCACGTGTCGTATCTGCCGGAAATACGTCACGAAACAAATACGCATCATCCGCGGCTGCCATTTTATTTTCGGTGACAAGTGCGTGCATTTGAGCGTATTTACAAATACGCTTTCGTAATTTTTAAGGTGTGCGTGAGACGTGTGCGTGAGTGAGAATGTCGGTGGAGTACCTCCAAGTGGCTGAAGACGAGGGCGAAGAGCCCATCGAGTTGCCCACCGAAGATGACGGAACACTGTTATTGAGCACTCTGGCGGCTCAATTCCCGGGCTCTTCAGGGCTCAAATATAGAAATCCGGAGACGAAAGCAATGCGGGGGGTGAGACTCAGCGAGGGACGGCTGCATCCGCCCCCGGAGATTGGATGGGGCTCACAGATTTTCTACTGTGTGTTTCCGAAAGGTTGGGGTCAAAGTTATAGTTTGTCGGTCATAGGAGGGCTAAAATGAAAGGGAAACGTTCAAATAATTGATTGAATGGAGCAATTATTGATTATTTTATTGATCGAAAAAAATTTGATCAAATGCCAAAAATAGAATAAATGATTTTTGGGGAAAAAACGCGGAGGAGGCTGTGAATTGACAGTTGTTGAACTGTCAAATAAAAAACAGTTAAATGTCAAGCTAAATTGCTTCTATTACTGATTTATTGATTTTATTTGTTGCACATGTCAAATGTTTAAAGGTAATCCAAAAAATCAATTAAATAATTTTACTGAATAGGCTATGAAATTTTGGAATTTTTTTGCCACTGACAGAAAAAACAGTTGAATGTTAAATGGCAGTTAAAATTTTGTTTGTTTTTTTTTATATAATTGACATTTGTCAAAAATTTGAAGGTCGTTCAAAATTGGATCAAATTTTGACATTTTTTGTTAAATTATCAAAAAAATCAATTAATTAATTTGATTTTCGAAGGTCATTGACGGAAAGTAGGGGAATTTGGGCAGTTATTGAACTGTCAGACTTTTATTCGTTAAATAAATTGATTGTCTTTAGGCAATTGACATATTTCTAATGCTGCTCTGTCAAAATTGGATTATAAATGTCTAAAATTAAATATGAAACTAAATTGCTTTTATTATTGATTTATTGATCAATTAAAAAAAAAGATTTTGATTAAATTAAGGCAGGAAGCTATGAATATTTGATATTTTTTTACTGTCAAAAAAAAAACAACAGTTGAATGTTAATGGCAGTAGGAATTGCATTGATAAATTGATTATTTTTAGATAATTAACATCTGCCTAAAATGTCAATGCCCCTTAAAAAAGATTTAAAAGTTAGAAATCATAACCTGTTATTATAAAAAAAATCTAGTCGGCTATAAAATTTTGCCATTTTTTTTACCTACCTAGTAAAAATTATGAAATGAAAATTTAATTTTTTTAAGGTCATTAAAAATTGCTTTAAATGTCAAAAACACAAAGTCGGTAAATTTTGACAGTTTATTTAACTGTTAATAAATTAATTGATTATTGTTATACAATTGATATATCTGCCTCTTAACTTTCAATGTCAAAAAGTTGGAAATGTTTGACGTGATTGACATTGAAGGATGTGTCAAGAGAAAAAAATGCAAAATCAAGGCAGAAAGTTATGAACTGACAGTTGTGGACTAAAAATCAATTCAATATTAATTTACAAAATAAACTATTTTAATTAATTAATTAAATGATTTTACTCAGCAGACTGAAGATTTGGAATTTTTTTTACACTCAGAAAAAAACAGTCGATTTTTTGAGTTGTTTTTTTTTGTATATTTGACATCTAAAAAATTTGAAGGTCGTTCAAAATTGTCTCAAATGTTATTTTTGTTAAATCATCAAAAATAATCAATTAATTAATTTGATTTTTTTGAAAGGTTTGGGGAATTTTGACAGTTATTGAACTGTTAAATTAATTTAATAAATAAATTAATTGTTTGTCTTTATGCAATTGACGTATTTTTAATGCTGCACTATCAAATTGGATTATAAATGTCAAAAGTTTAATACATGTAAAGCTAATGTGCTTTAATTTTTGATTTATTGATCTCTAATAAAAAAAAGATTTTTATTAAATTAACGCAGGAGGCTATGAATATTTGATTTTTTTTTGTTACTATCAAAGAAAAAACAGTTGAATGTTAATGGCAGTAGGAGCTACCTTGATTTTTTATTATTTATTTTACATAATTGACACGTGCCTAAAATGTCAAAATTCCTTAAAAATCGCTTCAAAGTCAAAAATAACAATGTTTTTATAAAAAAAAACAGACGGCTATAGAATTTAGTCGTTTTTTTAATTTGTCGAAAGTGGAATGAGTAATAAATTTTTTCAAGGTCATTAAAAGTTGCTTTAAATGACAAAAACACAGAAAGTTGGTAAATTTTGACGGTTTATTTCATTGTTAGTAAATTAATTGATTATTTTTATACAAGTGACATATCTGTTTCTTAAGTTTCAATGTCAAAAAGTTAAGAAATGTTAAAATTGTATTTGATTTTATAAAATAAATGCTGGAATCTGTGGAAATTGACATTGAAGGCTGTGTCAAGAAAAAAAAAATGCAAAATAAAGGCAGAAAGTTATCAAATGACAGTTATGGATTATAAAAATCAATCTAATGTTAATTTGTAAATTAAATTGCTTTAATTTTCATAAACTAAGGATCGGTTTACAGAAGGTGAATTAAATATTTAATTGCGATTAAATTTTAATTCGCCATTAAATCGGCTTTCCTCGTGTTTGATTGGTCAATATCGCCATTTAATCGCAAATTAACTATTTAATCGCAATTAAAGTTAATGACGCCTTCTGTAAACCGGCCCTTAGATGTTTTAATAAAATTTCAAGGTTATTTAAAAAGTAAAATCAAGAATTATTGATTCAAAAAAATGAATTAAATGATTTTATTCAGCAGGTTATAAACTTTTTTTAGACTGGAAAGAAAAAACAGTTGAATCTCAGTTGATTTTTTTTTTGTATATTTGACATCTCAAAAAATTGAAGGTTCAAAACTGGATCAAATTTTGTCATTTTTGGTTATATTATGAAAAGAAATCAATTAATTTATTTAATTCTTAAACGTCATTGACCGGAAATAGGCGATTTTGACGGTTATTGAACTGTCAGGCTCTTATTCCTTAAATTAATTGATTTGTTTTTATACAAGTGACACGTTTCTAATGCTGCAATGTCAAAATTGGATTACTGTTACAATCCAATTTATTTGTTGTTATTAAATTAGGTTATAACATTTCCTAGATTCTTAAAAATGCATTTGAATTATTGAATATTTTTACATAACATCTGCCTAAAATTTCAGGGTCATTTAAAATTGGTTTGTATGTCAAAAATGACATAATCCATTGTTATAAAATATATCTAGAAGGCCATGGGATTTCGAAAAATTTTTAATCTGTCAAAAATAATCATACAAGTTATTTAATTTTTAAGGGCATTAAATAAATTTTGACGGTTATTCAACTCTCTGTAAATTAATTGATTGTCATTTAATTTATTAACGCTGTTAATTCTAGAAACAACTTATTTTGGATGTGTCAAAAGTTTCAAGGTCATTCACTATTAATTTGAAACTTTTTTTTTTCTGATTTTTTGAGGATTTTCTGATTGGAGGAGGCTATGAAGTTTTTGATAAATTTTATTTTAATGAATCAAGGAAATGATGAATTGTCTTTTGTTTAGCTGGCAAAAACAATGAAACATCAATCGATTAGTTAAATTTGATTATCCTAGAATTGGGGTCATAGAAAAACTAACTTTTTACCAAGCGAGGCGTGACCGAGTCTGAAATATGTATCTTTTTCAGAAAATAAACGTAAATCGGACGATAATTTAGAGAATTCGACGGCGAAAACGAAACGTATGGAAACAAAACTACGATGTACAGATTTGATAGTGTTAGGTCTCCCTTGGAAAACTACAGAACAGAATTTGCGAGAATATTTTGAAACTTTTGGTGAAGTTTTGATGGCTCAAGTAAATTTTTTCATTAAATTACGATAATTTTTCTAAATAAAATTAAATTTCTAGGTAAAAAAAGACCCCAAAACCGGCCAATCGAAAGGCTTCGGTTTTATTCGTTTCGCTTCGTATGAATCCCAAATGCGTGTCTTGGCCCAACGTCACATGATTGATGGCCGATGGTGTGACGTCAAAGTTCCCAATTCTAAAGTAAGTTCCTCGGCTTCGCCTTATACGCTTAATTTCTCTTTTTTTTTTTCTCTGTGTGTCTTTAGGAAGGTCTGATTCAACAAGTCCCTTGTAAGGTATTTATAGGCCGTTGCACGGAAGAACTCACCGCAGATGATCTTCGTGAATATTTTGGAAAATATGGCGAAGTCACTGATGTTTTTATCCCGAAACCATTTCGGGCATTTAGTTTTGTTACGTTTTTGGATCCAGATGTTGCACAGAGTTTGTGTGGAGAGGATCATATAATTAAGGGCGTTTCAGTACATGTGTCAAATGCTGCTCCTAAATCGGAAACAAGAGGTGGCGGATATGGAGGCGGTGGACCTCGAGGCGGCAATCATGGAAATAATAGGAGTGGGCCGGGACCAGATGGACCAGGCATGTACCAACAAAGGTATAATCCAGGACCCAATCAGGGGAATTGGAGCAATCAGGGACCCAGAGGCAATATCGATATGCCCAATTTACAAGCTTTAGGTGAGTGATTTTAAATGCGACATCTGGCATCAAAATGGCGAATTTGTGGGTATTTTACCTCCCATCTTTCTAATCACGTGATTGAATCAACGCCATTTTGATACCAGATTTTGGTATAGTTCAACGAAAGATAAGACTATTTAATCCCTCCCAAGAAACAAATTTATGAGGGCGCAGACTTGCACATTTAACAACAAACTTGGTAGGGTTTCCTTACATCTTTTAATGGTTCCGAGAAATGGAAACTTTATTTATAACTGCAATTATTTTTATGCTTTTTATTGGAAGGGATTAAAAAGTCAGCTCACTTATCTTTCGTTGAACTATAACCGATTATCTTGATTTAGTAACTCTTGTTTAGTTAGGTATTTAACCCCTGCCTCCTTTGTGAATACCTCTCCTAAACTCCCAATAACCAAGATTTAATTGTTGCCATAAGGTGAGCTTTTTTGTATTTCCCCTAATTGAATGGAAGTTTGTAATGTTTGTAGGCGATGGCTGTTTGAGAAGAGTAAAACAGTTGATGAGATTTGTGTTATAAGGGTGTATTTAATGTTTGAATGTGTTTAATAAAATCCCCTAGAAAACCGTTGAATGTGTTTTGTGTAGGTATAACCGGTCAAGGTCAACAAGGTAGTAACCAACAGAGTTGTAATCCACTCGGTTTGGGTTTGAATTTGAGTGCATTGCCAATGAATCCCGCTCTGGTCGCTGCCGCATTGAATCAAGCCGGGTGGGGGCTAATCGGTAATTTGCAGAATCAGCCCGAACCGAATTTCAATCAGGGCTTCAACAACGGCCCCAACAATAACAGCGGTAAGAGGTTGTAACACACGAGGCGTAGCTGAGTTTTACTAGTACCCTTGGTGTTGCAGGCAATACGCCGAACGGCAGCAACCAGGGGGGTAGCAGCAATCCCGGTTTCTTGAATTGGATAAATCAGGGAGGCGGTCAGAACCATGATGGCGGTCAATGGCCGCGACCGCCCCCACAACAGGCACAGGAAAACAAGGGATTTCTCAAGTACGACTAAATCAAATTTCAATCCTCTACACCTAAATCCTCCCTTCTCTGTCTCTCTCTATCTTTTCGCCTAGTGTGTGTCTCATGTTATTATGCACAGAGGAAAGGTTCCGGAGGGGACGTGTGAATGCGATGTTGTTTTGATTCCAGGACTAGTCAATTGTGTGCGCGTGGGTTTAATCCGGAAGCTTTGCTCGATTTCTAGTTTAGTCGGTAGAGAAGAAACCTGTAATTTTTTTATTTTGCCAAATTTGGCTCAACAGTGTGCATAAACAGATTTTTATAAATAGTGACTGTATTTTATGCGCCTGATTATTATGTTTGACTGGGTTTTAAAATTATGTAAAGAGGTGATAATATTATATGAGTGCAGATGATCTGTTTTGTTTTTTTAAAAATCCTGACTGGTGTTAGGTGGCGCCACTTGTGGTGAAGTGTTATACATACATCACTTCATTCTTGTGACCTACTTTTCCTTTCCTTTGTTTATGACAGATGCATAAAAGGTAAACTTTTTTTTAAATAAAGTGTGTTGTGGTTGAGTGCAGTAAAAATGGGGGACGAATGATGGGACATGAGCGGTGTGAAGACGTCTGTCTGAGTAAGTTTCATTCAAATTTATGGACAAAATACACTTGATTGAGGGGGGAACATCAACACTAATAAAGGACATCAAAAAAAACTTCTTCTGATTATTTTCTCTACAGGTACCTGGGATTGGTATTGAGATCTGAAGAGGGAGCTTCAAACAAGACTGAGACCGTTGGACAGATTCTGAAGATTATTTTATTAAGATTGTTGAATAAAATTTTACAAAGTGATGACTTTCTTTTTAATACAATACTTTTTTTACGAAATTAGGTAGTACAAAAGCGGCAGTATGCACCTCAGCGTTGTAATACCTCAGTCCCATCTCCCCTACCTCCTTCTCACCAAACCTATACTTCGGTACAGTCAAATCCCGATCTTCAGTACTCGCAACAACAAATCCAATTTGTCCTGAAGGATAAGTAGGAACACTCGCCACGGCATACTTGACTACTTCAAAATGTTTCCGACAATGTTCCATGGTTTGTTTAACGTGATCAAGCCCCGCCCACACTGTACCGTTCTGGGAGCATATAACTCCGCCCTGTTTCAACGCCCCCTTCAGCAACTTAAAGTAACTTTCAGTGAAAAGGTTCTCAGCAGGTCCAATTGGGTCACTCGAGTCGGTTATAATAACATCGAATTCATTCCGGTGCTGTTCCATGTATTTGAAGCCGTCGCTGATATGGAGAGTGAGTTTGCTGGAGGCGAAGCCAGAGGACATAAAAGGAAGGAAGCGTTTAGAAGCTTCAACGACTTTTGAGTCGATTTCGACTTGGACGATTTGCTTGACGAGGGGGTGCTTGTGGCATTCGCGAGCCACGCCACCGTCGCCGCCCCCAATGATGAGGACTTTCGAAGGGGAGGGGTGCGAGCATAGGGGGAGGAAGGAGATCATTTCTTGGTAGGAGAACTCGTCGTGTTCGGTGCACTGGATAATGCCGTCGAGGATTAAGGCACGGCCGTGGTGTTTCCTGGAATTTGATATAAAGGGTGAGTAAGAGTGATGTACTGTGGGTATAAAATTAGAAGAACTTTTTTATTGGAATTTAATAATTCACTAAAAAATAGAAATTATTTGTATCGATTTCTAATGCCGTAAGTGACAGTGATACCTGTATAAGTCATTGACCAGTTGAATGTTTTCAAAGTTCACGGTTAAAAAAATGATAAAATATTAATAAAAATAGATAAATACTTACGTTTTTAATACCATAACATCTTGATAATCTGACTTTTCTTTAAATAAGACCTCTTCAACTTGTAGACTCATGCATTGCCCTGGCCATAGATCGTTAATTTCACTGAACCAGCCATTCCTGATTTGATCCATCTCCAATGGCAACTAGTACTAAAATGAATCTCTTCCAACAAATTCCAACTCAGCTTCTTATCGCTGAGTGTTCATAAACATGATACGAGTTCAAGGTTGCTCGACCAATGAATTATGCTAATTTATTTACTGTCATAGACTACTAATTGTTTTCAGGATTTTGGTTAGCCACAAAAACAAGGGAATTTTTTTTTGTAAAATAAAACAATATCAGTTTAATGGATTCTATTATGCTGCAGAACACATCCGAATATTACACGATATATTTGAAATGATGCAAATAATGAATGAAAAAAGGCAAGTCTTACTCTTTATGTATTTGTATCACGCACACTAAACTTAAAAATATATCAAAAAAACACAACAAAGTTTAAAGGGAAAACAAAACCTTACGGTTCAACTTAAAAACCTATTCATATAAATACACATTTACCTAAATAAAACTATTTTTCACAGATTTTTTTTTGGGAGTGTGTTTAACACACTTTTAGAAAATACTTGGGAACTTTTCTTTTGCTAAAATCTATAATACAGTCACTGTGTCTTTAACGTCTTTAAAAATTATGTCACTTCGCCGTGCCATTCAATTTTAGAGGCCCTGTACACTTAATTTAGTCAAACGTCACTTCTTCGGTCTTTTCTGCGTCAGACGATAAAGCTTCAATCAACGCATCCACGCAATTCTTTGGTATTAACGTACCTGAAATCACAGAAAACTGTACTACATATCTTTTGACACAGAAGAAGCCTACAAGAGTTCAAGCCTGAGAAGTTTTTCTGATCTTTAAGCGTCTCTAAGCTTTAAACTAGAGATAAAAAAGTATGGTCTCGCGGACTTTATTATACAAAATTTTTTGTTTGTTTGCTTGTACTATCGTAGGCTTCGCACAGAGACTTACTTACCAACAACTTTCAGGTCATCTTTAGTACGCAACCTTATAACCTGCATCTTGTTATTATGTGACCCATTCTTACTGGCCAGGACTCCTTCAACCCGACTCCACACTGACAACACCGACCCTGAAACAACATTATACGTCCTCCTTCTTAGCCCCACTTCGCAGTCATGTCCCAAATTAACATTCCTGCAGTTTCCTCTCCAATACGCATGAGAACACGTGTTTACCGAACTGTCATATTGCTGTGTCCACGCCTCCTCAGCATCAGCTGACTCCACCTTTTTGTATTTCTTTTCAAGCTCAGCTAGACTTTCCTGTCTGAACTGAAGTCCAGTATTTGGTCGATAAACTGAAAACATTTTTTCTTTTTTCGATTCGCTTTTCGATTTTTTCGACGTATTTGCATCTACTGCTACAGCCAAAATGGCGGTATGTTTGCCGTTACGGATCTGGTGGGATACATAGAAGCCTTCGTCTTCACCGGTCAGTTCTGAAAGTTTCTCAAGGGCTTCAGGCCATGACATACCACGTTCTACATGTACAGTGTGGAGTTCAGTGGGGGCTGTACCAGTAGCGTGTTTGCGAAGGAACGTGACAGTACGGACACGTTTCACGTGCTCACCACCTGCACCCAAGTCGAGGATACCAAGGTCGAAACGGCCGGACCGCTTGGCTTGGGTTATTATAGCTTCAAGGGTGTCAGTGAAGTATCTACAACAAAAAATATTTTTTTTTGTTATTCTCTCCATGAATGAATATCTATGGAAGATATGTTCTACTTCCTTCCATTTCTCTCTGGTCGCGTCAACCATAGAAATACAGGGATATATAGATTATTTCTATAGTTGCGACAACCATAGAAATGTAGAGGGAGAGTGTTATTTACTGACCTAAACAACCGATTCTGCAACTCCACTGGCATTCCCAATATCCTATTCAAAAACTTAGACATATTATTATAATCCTTATCCAGACTCAAGACTCCTGGCATCGATTCGCTGTTAACAATCAGGCCAACTCCTACTAACGCCGCTGCCACATCTTTAAAGAAGTCTCCTTTGTAGTCCCTTGGTGGAGGTACAATAGGACTCTCGTACCCCATAATTGCCTTCATTGTCGCTTCTAACGCCGTTCTTCCATACTTATTATCAATATTGAACTGACTCAGATCCCTCGTCTCTGTCGCTCTTCTATCGCCATGAGTCAACGCCCCCAAACTCTCCAATCTTTTTGCTACAATTGACGCAAACCGTCTCTCTCCCGCCAAATCCGAAATCAAGAAAATATACTCTGGAGCATTCACTTGGTTACTCCTGTGTGTCCTACCAAATTGTTGAATAGCTCGATCAGCAGACCATGGCAACTCTAGGGTAATATGTACTCTCCGACGCTGGTTTTTCACTCTTCTGTCACTCTGAAGTGAAATACCACTTGAAGCAGCTTCGGATATAATCGCAACGTCTTTTTCCCCATCCATGAAACGTTGTTTTTCAGTGAGATTTAGTGTTTCAAGGGGAACGTCTACTTCAGAACGGCTTTCGTATTGAATACCGCCATCTTCGGTTTGCACAACTCGGCCTTTCCGACCGGTCATTTCAGCGACGTTTTCAGGCCCCCCAAGTTCGTCAATGAGCTGGTCGAGGGTATTAGGAGGGAGGCGTTCGCCGAGTCGTTCAATTTTTAATAAGATTTCTTCTTTCATGCTACATGCACGCTCGATTGCATCCATAGGGGGTGCAACACTCGGTTTCGAGTCTCCAGAGATACCACCGTTAATTTTCGCTAAAAAAAAATGTTGATTCACAGAATTACAACCAAAATTTTACTGACCTTTGTTAGTTTTTTGTGTTAACAACATTGATAACTTATCCTGTGTTGATGGTCTTTTCTTGGGCGATTTTTTCTGTTTTTTTCCTTTCTTTTTATTTCTACTCCAAGGATCATTATCTGAGTCACTATCAGAATTAAAAGGATTAAAATCACTGCTTGCATTTGAATCGGAATGTTCTTCAGAAATCTCACTTTCAACATTTGACATATGATACTCTGAATCTGAACTTTTGACTGAATCATTATCGCTGTCTGATGTTGACCATTTATTTCTTTTAACAGCTCGGACAGCTGCTTGCCGCACTGTAATACACACGTGTTACATACAAGATTTTCATCAACACCTGAAATTACTCACTTTTGCGTTTCCCAGACGAACTACCTTCATCATTACCATTTGTAGCTTTTTTCGAACTAGGAGGATCTAAACCTAAGAGTCGCTGTATTCGGTTACGGTCAGGTGCAGGAAAATGTTTTTCAACAAGTGTTTGAAAAACTCCTTTAGCTGTTGATACAAAATCAGTCAATTCACCATCATCTCGTTCAAGTTGTTCTAAAGTACGAGCTTCTCCTGTACTTTGTAAACCTATAACTACACATTTGCCACATTTAATTGCTTCATGAGCTACTGCAACAGCATGGGGTACTTTTGCAGCTATACATAAGTATTTAAAAAATCGTTGATGAGCCGACCAGAATTGACCCCACATTGTTTTTCTCATACGATTTTCAGCATCAACTAATTCTGCAGCTTCATGAAACTTCTGCATTGCTTCAACCCAAAGTTTAACACTGGCATCATATGTCTTTTCAAAATCTTTAGACAATGGCACTTCTTCGATTTTAAAAGCTACACCATGGAAGCTTAATTGGCGAGCAATATACATGCCTGAGAACAAACAGGAAATTTTTTAGAGCACGAAGCGACGCGAGTACACATACCTCTTAGTTTCATATCCATAGCGACAATTTCCATAGCACCAACTCCTCTTTTTTCAACAGCTGATATAAAATCAGCAAATTCTTTAAACGGTGTCCCTTCACCCCACATTCCTAACCTAACCATATATGCCATATTTCTAGGTTCCGAAGCCCCAGTTGCAGACGCATACACCACTCGTGCTTTCGGCAACTTATTTTGCAACTCCAAGACCGTTAATCCAGTTTTTGTCGGTTTCGATGATCCCACAGGACACAAATTCTTCGCTCGATGACACTCATCAAAGATAATCAACCCATCAAAATCCTGTCCACACCATTGCAACAGCTGCTTTAATCTCGACTTGTACTTCCCCCCAGCTGAGTTACTTTCTCCAATTAGGGCCGAATACGTGCTAAAAATCACTCCTTTCTTGACATTCCCATTAACTGCCGACGAAATTTTCGCGTATTTAAATTTATTCAAGGGATGAACTTCGATTTTTCCAGCCCCGATATCTCGAAGATCCCTCTCAGCGTCGTATTTGAGATCGTTTGAAACTGAGACCCAAATGGCGCGTTTGCGGCCTTTAAGATAGTTTTCAAAGATGACACCAGCGATTGTTCGACCTTTACCCACACCGGCACCATCACCGATGAGGAAACCAGCACGTGAACCGTCGGGAAGGATATGTTCGTGGGCTTGGGATGTGTAGGTTATACTTTCGAGTTGAAGGGCAGAAAGAGCACCAGAACGAATAGTCTCATCAGGAATTGAAAGTTTGTACCAGACATCAGCGGGAGCTACAGAGGATAAGGAGGCGGTTTCGACGACAGGATCGGGGTGTTTTTTGCCGAGTTTTAACTTTGAGGGCATGTAGTCCGCGTAGGTTTCGGCTACACCGAGCTCTTCATCGTCGACCTAGAGAGAAAAAGGTTTTTTTATCCTGGCAATTTACGGCAGCTACGAGTTTTTTTTTTTTTTAAGAAGTTTCTATTTGATAAAAAAAGGCGAAGTAAATGCATAAAATGTCAAAGATAACCGAAAGATAGTTATTGTAGTATTCAAAAATCAATATCCGACCTCCCAAGATAGTCAAATTAATCTCGAACTCAGAACTTGGAGTTGGTCAATATTTATTGCTTCTAAGTATTGGTTGCCATGGGAACCGCTAACTTGATTAGTTTGTACTTTGAAGTTATTTCAGAATATCTGCCATATTATCCTAATTTTTTTACATAAAATTAGTAATCAAATACTAGAAATATCGTTAAAAAATCTGTTATCTAATTTTTAGATTACATAAATTTTTTCCTCAATATTTACATATTCACCTGACTCACAATGATAAGATTATACAAAACAAAGAATTTATTTTCATTTATCAGGTTTCATTCATTGCGATTTATTTATTTTTACCTCTTCTTCTTCTTGATGATGCATTGGTTTCGCCCCTGCATTCATCCACATCGATGCCACTGCTTTATTACTCAATTGTCCCCCCCAAGGCGGAGCCCCACTTGAATTAGAGTACAAAAGTGCCGATAAATTTTGAAGAAACGGATTCTGCATATAGGGACTATTCATACCCAGTGCTGCCATCTCCACTGTTAACAGAAAATTCTGTTACAAGTCTACCAACACTCAAAAAAAACAGCAAAAAGCGTCTTGCATGCCGTCAAAAAAATCAAATAAAATCGACTCCTGCTGGTGTTAATGCTACAACTACCTACTCAAAGAAAAAAAACAACAAAATAAATCCACTTCATGCTTCGTGTTAGACCCTTCCATAAATTTGAAAAAGGGGGCTCACTCACAGTGTTTAAGCGAGTTGGACTTACTCTGCTGGAGAAATTGGGCTGCGTTGAAACCACCCGGTCCTGAGGGCGGGAACATGGAGCCCATATTCATGGGGCCCCCCAAACTGCTGAGCATGCTAGCCATTGCGGCTACACTGCCCACACTGTATGGGGAACCCACTGCAACACCAAAAACCACCCAATTTTGTAAAAATCCCCAAACGCACACAAATCAATTATACAAAACTTACTCGGAGAGTTTCGCATCATCTCGAACGGCATGGCATTACCCCCCATTTTGCTGTTACCTCCCATCATTTGGGGCTGCTTTGTCTCGTTCTTTATCATATCTTCAAGCTTTAGTTTCGACTCGCGGTTCTCCTGGATTGAAGCAGCAGCAGCTAGGTCTTTGCCCCCACCTAATAACAATAAAAATTAGAAGAAAAAAAATTGAGACAAGGGGGCACATACCAGGAACTTCGATTTTATCGGGGTCCTCGTCGTCGTCAAAGTCGCTTCCGGACATATTATCGAGTTCTTCGTCCATTTTTCGTCAAATTTGAGTCTAATTCTGCAAGTTGTGATAAAGAATTCATTCAGATGATGACTAATGCAAAGGGGCTAAATTTTTATTTTGAAGCAAATATGGCGCAAACCAACGCCCTAATCCCACAAAGACGCCCTAAATAAACCTAAACCGACGCTTATAATTGCACATCAATCCATCAAACACCCAAAACCGATCACAACTTGTGTTTTTTTATTTTTTGGTTATGAATTTTTAACAAAGCTTCGACCGCGAAAAAAAGAAAAAAACGCCAGAATTTCACTCAAAATCGGTAAAATCGCTATTTTGGGACCTGACCCGCATTAAATCATGCACAATTAACCAAAAACAGCCCCAAAAAACATAAAAATAAACACAAAATTCCGCGATTGGACTCATGTAAAAAAATGACATTAACGTTTTTTAAAACAAGTTTATCAACGAAACTACCGGGAATTTCTTGAAGTTTTTGGCAAAACTTTACGCAAAAACCCTTAGTTAACAAAATTAATAGAAAAAAAGACTCACATTATGAGGAAATCGCGGCATATTTCAATTTAATTCGAGGAAATTATGCACTGCCATACACACAAACGCCATTACCCATCATGCACTGCAGACTACCAACATTGATTTCTAGTGACAAAAGAATACAAAAATCACCAAAAAGTTAGGGACTTTTTACAAAAAATCTGGGGGAAAGTCTAGGGAATTTTGCTTTATGTCAATTTCCCGCCGATTTTTTCTTGTGCAATTTCGCGCAATTCCGCTAAAACCACCATTAAATTTCGCCCCATTTTCATTGCGAAAGTCTCTCGTGTCGGTTTTGAGTGATTTGTGTAATATTTGGGCGACATAACCTCAAAATGTGGCCCGAGGTGAGTAGGGCCAAAAAGGAGAATCGCCACGAACTGGTCTTAGGGGGCAATGAGATAACCGAACGGATCAACAAGGAGGGCTTAGATCACGCGATTTTTGATCTGACAGGGCTCAATTACCTAGATATACATGAGACAGTCCTGGGGGCTGTACCTGACGCTATTATCAAGTTGCAACAGCTGCAGTCTTTGGTGCTCCACTCGAATAAGCTACAGGAGCTCAATTTTGGGGTCACCAAGTTGGAGAAACTGAAACTCTTGGACGTTTCAAGGAATCAGCTCAAAAGTGTGCCCCCTGAAATTGACAATTTAACAAATATTGTCACGTTTAATTTCACTTTTAACTGTCTAAATGAGTTCCCCGCGTTGACAAAGACCCACAAATTGTCAGTTTTGGACTTGTCTAATAATAAGTTACAAAAATTTCCGAGGATTTGTAATGAGGGATTGGGTAATTTGGCAGAATTGAAGCTCAGTGAGAATGAAATTGATGAAATCCCCTCTGAAATCAGTACTTTATCTAATTTGAAAGTGCTAGAGTTGGGGCACAATAAAATTAAAGTACTGCCAGGGGAATTAGCTGATTGCAAGCTTAAAGGTTGGTGTTGGTAGTGTTTTTCCTAGGGATTTTAATTACGTTGTGTTGTTAGTTCTAGACTTGAAAAATAACCCGATTTCGGACCGACGACTTTTAAAACTGATTGATCAGTGCCGTACTAAACAAATTATCGATTATGTCAAGGCACACAGCCCCAAAACAACGAAACCGAGTGAACCAAAGAGCAACAAAAACGAAAAAAACAAATCTGAAAGTGATGAAGATTTTAAGTACACAATTCAAGTCCATTATGCCAAAGATAACACCAAAATAATTCTAAATGAGAGTATAAAGACAGTTAGGGAGTTTCTAGTAGCTTGTCTTGTCTCAAATTTGAGTTTCACTGAAGAAACATTTAAGAAATTTATTCAAATACAGAACAAATTGCATGAAACAGTGTGTTCAAAACGGAATTTGGCAACAATTGCCACTCATGACTTCAACAAATTGGTAAAAAATCTAACTTTGTATTAGTTTTTGTTAAGTTAAATTTTAGCCTCCTGGGGACTTGAGATACACGACTTTGCCTCCCACCGAGCTCCAAATTCAGCCCCTGAATCGGCCCACTCCTATGTCAGGCGCTGAACTTTTCTCTAAGCTTCAAACAGAAGCTAATAATTTACGAAAAGAGAAAAAACGGAACGCTTATTCAGGAATTCACAAATACTTATACTTGATTGAAGGACGTCCTAGATTTCCTTGTCTTCTCAATTCTGAAGGGAAAGTCATCTCGTTTCCTCCAATTACCAACTCAGAAGTGTCTAAAATTGAAATTGGGACAAAAACAATGCTGATTGAGGTCACAAGTTCAACTTCTTTGCATTGTTGCAAAGTTGCAATAGAGGCACTTCTGAAAGAACTCATTTTGTTAGTTGGCAAAGACTTAGAAGTCACACAAATGAAAACTACAGATATTGAAGGAAACTTGAAAGTTGTTTATCCGTCTAAAACTGACCTAAATTTTGAAGGAAATGAAATTAGAGTTATTAGGGACTAAAACATTGTTTTCTGTTCAGAAGAACATTTAATTTATTTGTTAGAATTAAGTTTGTTTTTGTATTTCTTGACTAATAAAGGGTTAACACTTAGTACGTATTTGAATTTGGCGCCACAGTTGCTAGGCAACAACCAATCAGCTTCAAGTTATTTTGTAACAGCCAATCAGGTTCAAGTTGCTATGGAAACAAGAAGTGAGGTTACGTGACGTCAAATCTCGGAAGGTAACACTTTTCTTTGGTTTTTTTGCTAATTACTGTTTTTTCAGAGCTGATTTTCTCTCATTTACATCAATAATTGCAATATTTTTGGAAGCAACAACAAGATGGAGGAGTGAAATTCCTGATTTAACTACAGCTACAGGGGCTGCTAGGTAAACAATGATCTTAAATAATGAGATCCCAACTGGAAGAAATTGAGTCAGATTTGGTTAATTAGAGGTGATTTATTACTAATTGTTGGTCCTTGAGTGAAATACAGCAAGTAGAGAGCGGCATAAAATGCCTCATTTCCGGCACACATCCAGAATAAAACTGTTCGATTTGTGTAATAAATGCTCATAATTGGATTCTCTGACATGTCTATAAACTTGTGACTAGCTTTTCCTTGCAAAATTGAGCTGAAATAACGAATTTTATAGAGTTCAGACAGTCACTGTTCACTTGTTATTTTTGACAGGTGTCACAACAAATGAGTGTCCAGACTCTTTTTTGTCAAATTATGACAGTCATAAAGTGACAGTACTTACGCATGTAAATAAATCCAATGACAGGCAATGTCAATACACATCGAAATAATAAACCAGAACATATAATCTGGGTATAAATGGGCTAAAACTGCACACAGTCCCATGGTACCACATCGGTCAGTCAGCTGATCAAGCATAGCCCCAAATTTGGTGCTTTGGTTGAAATATCTACAAAGAAGTGTTATTCTAGTACTTTATGGGTTTGATGGTACCGAGCTGCATGCCCATCGAATGCGTCCAGAAGGGCAGATACCACATAGCAGATTACAGCTATAATATAATTAGTTGGCATGTAATAGAAGGAAATTATTGCTAAAATAACTCGGGCATAGCCTAAAACATAGGTAAAACAGAGTGAGGTTAGAGTGAAGAATAATCACTCACCGATCAAGTTTGGCACAAAAATAAAGATATTTTCGTCGCTCATTTTGGAAATATAAGAGATTTATTTAATAAAATTGATTTTTTATTAAATTGCGTGCTTTAGAAAAGGTTTGACAGGATTACATTGATTAGTCATTGGGGCACATGCGTATTGTTGGTTGCCTAACTTCACAGTATTTTTCAAAAATAATGCGATTTATTACTATATTTGTTTAATCATTGCAGTGATTTGATTTAAAAAACAATAAATATCGTGATTTTGTAATTTTAGTGACTTAATTTGTCGATAAAAAATTATTTATAAAAATACGATTGTTTAATAATTGCAATTAAAATTTTAAATTGAATTTGTCGTTTAATACTTTTATTAATCTATTTTTGTTATAAAAATGTAATAAAATTAAATAGATTTATACACAGTGAACCATCGAAAATATGTAGTCTCGGAGTAATAATCATAGGAGGGATAATTTATGCCGCCATGTTGACAACTCACAATTTATGCAACTTACAAAACAACAATGTTAGGCGCGTAAAAAGCACACCCACATACTTACAATATAAATTATTAATTAGTAATTCATAATAATGAATAAATAAATTTGCAATTTATGGATGGTAAGTTAGAGTAATTACAGTAAAATTCTCAAAAATTTGTGATTAATGTTAGTAAAAAGTTTTGTAGAAAATTTGAGTCTTATAGGGAAATTGATAACAGAATACATGATACAAATATAGAATGTGACAAAATATGGTGTTGTTTACTTTATGGGGTTTAAATTAGAGATTGTTAAAATCGCACAATAAAAAAACATTACATTCAAGAGTGTTGACAATTTTAATTCGTTGTAATTTGTGGTAATTTATTGCAGTTCATGGTAATTCACAGTAATTTATTGTGATTAAGAGTAACTTGTAGTAACTTTTTGCAATTTGTGAATGGTAATTTATAGTGATTAAAGGTAATATTTCAAAAATTAATTATTAATGTTGATAAAAAATCTATTTTTAGTTATTTAGCTAATTTATTCATTATTTAACTTAGAAAAGGTATTACTCTACTAGTGGTGTAATGATTTCTATTATTTTTATTGTTAAGGTATTACTCCACTAGTGGTGTAATAGGGGTCATTATTCAACTCAAATAGGGTCAATTTTTTTAAGTATAATTTTTGTGTTAGTGTTTTATTAGCTACTTCAAAGTGCTTTTCTCCTTTAATCCCCCAAGTTGGCAACACTGTTAAAACTGTGGTTTTCGTCTTTTAATTTTAATTAAACTACCGCTTGCGAATTTTATTTTTTATGAAAATTGTCGTCTGCGGTTCTAAGTAGTTTCATTAATTTTTGTTTATATTTTAGTGATTGTTACAGAAGTTTATGATACTTGTCTATAATTTTTTAAAAAGAAACTGACAAATTTTTATTATTTTACAGATACTCAACTATAAGGAGTAATTATGTATTTTTTAAAGCCTGTTTAAAATTTTTTTGAACATACATATTATATTTCAAACTTCTCCTTATGTAAAAATAATGTTGTTTTCAGTGTAATTTATTAAAAAAATTTAAATTCGATTTGCAAAATTGGTTGCTTTTTATAATTTATGCAATTTTTATAACTTTCTAATGTAACTATTTTTTGTCCCAAAGTTTATAGTGCTTTTTTGAATTAAATTTTATGTAACTATTATTGTGTTATTGTTTCACAACAACCTTCTAAGCAATAATCTTTTAAGTTTTTGTCTGCTGCTTGTTTATAATCGTAAAGTTGTTAACAAAACATCTTAAATTTCCTTCTTTTTAATAACTGTCTAAAGCTAATACTCTTAAAAATAACTGTGCTTTATTTTTAAGCAAAATATTTTTTATATTATTATTATCTATTTCTGACTACGAGTTGAGAAATTTTATTACTTATTATTGTCATGTTTTCCTCTCCCTCCATGTCAATTAGCCCTCCTGTGATTATTGCTCTGAGACTCAAGCAAATTGTATTCATATTTTAAACCAAGCAGATGCAAACGGCCTTATTAACACAGAAATTAAAATTTTGCAAATAATTTAACAAAATGTGCAATTTATTATTAAATGCTCCTAATTTTCCAATTTTTATTAATTCTTTGAGTCCCTATGTATATGAAAATCCTTGTGACGTCAGCACTGAACTGAAGTTAGGCACACCGCACATGCGCATTTTCAAGGTCGTTTAAAAAGTTTTGGCAGGTTATATCATTCCGTTAAAAAATCTCTAAATTCTCGAAAATCCGCTCCTGGAATATATTTCGCGCCCCCTTGACACCCAAATCTGTTTAAATCTCGTTGTACAATCCTGGAAAGTGCCCCATTTTCCGGTGCATCATTGTGTTGGTGTCACGTGACGTCTTCGGTTGTCATTCGCGAAATATGTAATGGCCGTCGATGAAAATGTGGAACAGTGAAAAATCTCTTCTAACGTTAAATTTCCCGGTGAAAACCCCCTAAATCGGTGAAAATTCCTGCGTTTTTCCTTCGCGGAAAACCGTACCGATGTGACAGACGCTTCAATGCTCGATCGCGATGCGTCAAGTGCCGTGAACGAGTGCGAGATTTCTACGCCCCAGAGTTGCGGAATGGCCCCCTCGCCAGAGACGGACTCCGCGCCCAAAGCGCCCGACAAGCCCCGCGCCAAGGACGACAAGGTGAGTGCCCCAAATGGTTCTCCAAATGTGTCAAAATTTCCTGTCTTTCAGGGGCTGTCGGACCTGAACGACGGCGAGCTTAAGGGGCTCTTGGATGAGGCTTTGAACTACAAAAACCCCAAAGACAGGGAAGGCAAAAGCAAGCTTTTCAATCACCTGTTGAACGAAGCTGAAGAAGATGAACGAAATGCACGAGCGGCAAGAGCTGGGGGCTCGGAATTAGTCAGATATTGTAATCCTTCAGCAAAACGGAATTCGAGACACAGGAAGAAACCGAGCTCAATTTCGGAGAATATGATGCATGGAGGAAGTCTTGATAATTTAGCTAAAGAGGAGTTATTTGAAACTTCTAAACATAGGACCAAAAAGAGTGTGAGTGCAAGGCAAAGAGAAGGAGGTAACTCACACTAAAATTTAGGAATTTTATTTAATTCTGTTTTTAATAGGGAGTTTGCCGTGTAATGTTAATTCAAGTACTATAAATAGTCATGAATATCAATTTTTTGAAGAAGCACGTAAAAAGAAAGAAATGACAGAGAAAAAAGAAGTTGTTGAAGAACAAAGACTTCTTGAACATGACACTCTTGATCAGAATTATCAAGAGAAAAACAACGAACAACACAATCAGTATAAATACACATCGAGGGCCTGCCTTCAAGTCAGTAAGTAATTTGACAAGTGACAGGTCATAGATGACTTGTCAGATTTTGTTAAGTTGGCATTACTGCAATGACACATACAATAATAAAAATAATAATTTAATGATAATGCGAGTATTACGTGAAAAAAATCATTGTGTATTAGATGTTCCAGAATACGACAAAATTGATCGAAATCGGACCGTGGAAAAGCAAGGGCTGCAACTGAGTGTACCTGTTTTCCGTGTTTACATGTCTGGGGGTGGCCCTTATTGTAAGTACTTTTCCATTGTGCGATTTTCGGCAATAATCACCCCCCTTAAATACTCCCCCAAAAATTTTAGTTACTTTCATTTTGCACAGTTGGCAATACAGTTATGTCAAAATTTTCACTTCGAAAAATTTATCACTTTCTTTTATAATTTTAAGCCTTAAACCGATTATTTTGTTAAAATGTGGTTCACATTTAATAAAACATCTGATAATTTTGGTTAGTAACATAAAAAAATGAAATTTTTCTACTATTTGACACATAGTGAGGTTAGGTTTTTTTCTCATTTAGGATTTGTTGCAGATGAGGTTGATGGGCCCCTTCAAATTCCTTCACTAGAACAAACAAATGACCGAAAAAATTGTCTCCCGAGTAAATCTGTGCCTCAAAATGATTACACAGGAACAACAATTAGGATTTCAAACGAAAAGGTAATTTCTTGAAAATTTCTGGTTAGTCTTTCAGGTCTAACTATGAAGGAGTGCTCCGAATTTTACCAAATTTGGCGAACAATCATCTTACAAATCCACCCATAAAATTTCAACTTTCTACCCCAAAGTTAAGGGTCTTTTTACGGAGGTGGGGAATGGAAAACAATTTATTTTTAACTTTGTTTCTTCAAGTTTAATGATGATAACTTTAAAGTGGTAAGGTTTATAGAATAAAAATTGGAAGATGCTGAAATAAGCAGTGAATATGTTGAGTTTGGGGCTGTTTCCATCGGAAAAATTATTTGGAAAAAATCGTGTAGTATTTTTTTAATGCTATTAACCTACTGTTAAAATTTCATTTGTCTACAACCATTCCTTGATGGGGTGAATTATGGAAATCTTAGAAAAAAAAAAGGTAAAGTATCACGAAAACTTATTTTCTACAGCCCCAAAATCAACATGTTCACCCACGTTCACTGCTTATTTCAGCATCTTCCAATTTTTATTCTATAAAACTTGCCCTTTTATAGTTATCATTTCATTTCACTAAACTTAGAAAAAAAAATTAAAAATAGGTTATCAAACGTTACTGTTTATTTAAAAATACCAAATCTATTGTTTTTCAAAATTTGGAGCATTCGTTTATAGTTAGACCTGAAAGACAGAAGCTAACCAAATTTCTTACTAATTTTTTAATGTAGAAAATGGACGAAAATGGAAATGCAGTTCCAACATCGCTTAAAACAAAGAAAAAGAAAGTTCTGACTGATAAAAACGTTGTTGTTTGTAATGCTGAAAATGTAAAGGGGCACCGCAGTGACATTATTAATGACATGGATAAATTAATGGAATTTATCGGAACTGATGACCAATCTGAGAAAAACCGATCAATTAAATCGAAACTTAACCGCCACTCTTCTGATGATACAAAATCGAAAAAACGTGCCCACTCTTCAAAAAGTAAAGACAACAGATCAAAACTAAAGAAAAGCAACTCGTTAGGTGAGATTTCCACGACGAATCTCGATGATTTTGAGTTTGAAAACGATAAAGTTGTGCTTCGTAATAATAAAAACGTGGAAAAACCTCGTGAACGTCGCTCTTGGGGAAATATGGAGCCTCTTCCGTTACAAAACCTGTACAATAATGCCTCTGCTGAGAATTTGGAGTCGGCAGAATTTCGTGTTGTTACAAAGAAGAAAAAGAGTAAAAAGCGCCGGAATTCGATTAGTGGTCGTACAAAAGGTTCGACTCCTGGTTCAAAAGGGGGTGCAAGAGGACCATCGCCGGATATGCGTCGTAAGTCGGCCTGTTCGGTGCCCCATAGTGAGAAATCGAATGATTCCAGTGATGTTGATTCGGTTCATTCGTTGCCGATTGATACTCAAAGACTTGATTTGGCAACAGCAAGACTTAATACGCCTATATCGTATGCAGATATGGCGAAAAATAACGAGAAAATTAAAGAGAGAAAAACGGATAAAGTGCCAAAAGATGTAACGTGTGTGTTGATAAATTCGTGTGATTTAAATAAAAACGATGCTTGTGTTAAAATACCGCCTGATGTTCATAATATTAAAAACTTTCCGGCGATTAGTAAAGTTGCTGTGCAAGTGAATGTTGATAAAATGAAATATAGCAATAAGATTAGAAACGTTAATGTTAAAAATAACGTTAATAAAATAATGACGTGTGCCAGGGAACAACTGAATCATCTACAAAACGATTTTATGGTAAGTAATGGGAGGTCACGTGTGGAGAGGCATTTAGTTATAATCGAATTTTTTAATTGGGGGGAGTGTTCATGTTTTACAGATAATTTCAAGATAAAAGAATTTTTGTTAAGTTGGTAATAAACTTGACATTGATTTACATACTAATTTATAACAGTGTGATAAGAAATTATGCCAAGAATTTTATCGAAATATTTGAATGCTGTAGAAAATATTTTCTTTAACGCGAATTTTAAAGACATAAGTCATTAATTTTTTAACATTCAATAAGTTTTTTATTCATTTAATGTTATCCAATTTATGGTTATTGAATAATGTCATAATTTTTCTTTTTACTGACGTCTAATAATAAATTACACAATATCTATGTAATTAAATAGAAAAAAATGAACATTTGTTTCAAGTAATTAATGTTCAGTTATACGACCTTTTATGTTTATGCATTCTATTTTTTCTAATTATTATAACTGATACTCCCCAAAAAAAAAAATATTTAGGTAAGCTGTGGTCAATTTTTGTTTACAAAATTAAAAAACAAATCAATATTTTTCTATTATTAAAAAGCATCATAAAAATAAATCGTATTTTTCGCTTCTATTTCGTGTTAAAATTGAGAACAACCTTATTTCTATACTAATGTAAGTTGCACCCTTTATGAGCTAGAGGGCGCCAAAATTAGAAATTTAAATTTTCTATTAATAATCACTAATTTTGGCATTCTTTATTTGATTTTTTAGCGGTACAATTTTGTATAGAGGTAAGTTGTATTAAATCGGTGAATTTTCTTTCTTTGTAATATTATTAGAGTTTGGATAATCATTGTTTTTTTATTATTAAGATACAGTAAAAACTTAAATACTTTTTTTAAACTGTAATTATTACAAGTTTTGGATACGCCTCGAGCTGGTTTGAATCATTTATTGTCGTGGTTTTTACTGTTTTCAATTAAAAAAAAAATACAAATAAATAGAAATATTAAATCACTAAATTTTTTAAGTAATAATAATTGTTTTACTCTTTTGTTATCGAAACAGATTATACACATTTTTTAATTATGATTTCAGCTTTCAATTATGACTCTAGTTTGCAGTTTTTACTCTTTAGTCATCAAAATACATTTATTATTATAGTTTCCTGCTTGTACCATTAAAATATAATTAATATTTTAATTATATTATAATATAATTATCGGTTACGCCTAGATCTAACATTTTTTAAGTGCAGTATACATTTTTATCATTTTTTTCATTAACTCGGCTACGCCTTGAAGTGCAACTTTGACAATCCAAAATAAAATTAGAAATTTTGTAAATACCATTATGTATAATTTTTTTTTAAAACTCTGTAGTTGCATTTTTTGATTTTTGACCTCTGGGCTGCTTTGTATTGATTACAGCCCTTGCTTATACTTTGATTTGCAGTTTTTATAATCTAAAATTTTAAAAATAAACGTATATTTTTTATTACTGTATAATTACAGCTCTTGGCTACGCCTCGACCTAATAATTTTGAATATTTTTTAGCTTTAAATAAGTTTCGTCAGAATATAATTGTAGCTCTCGACTACGCCTGGAGTTGCAGTTTTTACAGTCAAACATAAAAACACTTATTTTTTATTTAAAAATAAAAATTTGTATTTTTTAACTAAATACTTAAAGAGATTATATTCAATATTTTTTTTTAACTGAGTTAAAGTCCTCGGCTACGCCTCAAATTTGCTTTTCTTTGTTCACAAACACAAAAAAAAACATTTACAAAATGATCTTTTTTTTACTAAACCTGAGGATTTAGCACGTGTGCAAAAATCATCTATTTTTGTAACCTCTTTCATAAAAAAAATTCTAATTCAGTTATGAAAATCAACCGTTTTAAAAATTTTTTTTTTTTTAATAAATTAAGTTTATATTAATGTCACTTTTTATCACTGGTTATATCATAACGAGGGTCGTTTGACAACTGAAATGACACTTCAAAATGGCTGCTTTTCATTACTGAATTGTAAAAAAAATCCTATAATACAACATATGAGCGAAAATAAAAATTATAGCGGTTTGAAATTGTTTTAAATTTATTTAAAAAACTGACAACAATAAAATGACATGTGAAAATTGGCCTTTATTCTGAAATTACGCTTAACACAATTTTTTTTACACATATTACAGGGTTTAAAAAATATTTATATACTTAAAGCAAAAATGTCAATAATTCACAAAAATATTAAAATATAAAACCAACGAAAATGTTCGATTAAAATGTTACATAATTCTAAATTAGGCTAATTTGAGATAATGATATTTATGTGGTGTAGATATCAAATTTCAAATCTAGCCAAAAAATGGGGGCGTAGCAGTATTTACTTTCTTTTATTTATTTGTTTCTCTATTTTATGTATTAGACATGGAAGCAAAGTAAGTGTGTTATATGACAGCTCCCAAAGCTTTTATGAGCTAATTTCAAGTTGAGATATTACTGGTAGTTTCGCAGATTTTAATACTTTTTTGTAGCAACAACCAATCACAACCCCGAATTCTTTCAATTTTCCATGGAAACGAAGATAAATGCCGGTATTTTCTCAACTTAAAATATGCTAAAACTACATAACTTAAGATTACTATTACAACTACTTTTGTTTTTGTTGTCTATCTACGCAGTCAGATAGACAACAAAACAACCTAAATTGTAAAGCTTTAAAAGAAATAAACTGAAGAAGAAGAAGAAATACTGTCACGTGACATGTGGCATAAGATACTCAAAATTTAGAACATGTCACGTGACATGTGGCATCAAATATTACAGTTTTAAAACATCTCACGTGATTTTGGCGAAACATTTAAAGTTATGTAGAGTTAAATTAACTTTATTTTTTTTTCTATTAGATGCCATCTGTCTCCGACGATTCCGAAATGGGCTATAGCAGTTCTTTGCCTGCGGACATCCCTGATGTTCAAACCATCGAAAAATTACAATTAATCAATCAAGGACATCCGTCGAACTGTTACGATTCACCTCAAAGTCCTCTATTAAATAACGGCAATGACTGTAGTGTAGACTGTGATAATAATCAAAGTGAGAGAACTAGTTATACTGTCGTCGATAATCGTCCACCAGTCGTGATTTTAAGTGGAAATGAAAACAAAGAAGTGTCAGATTTAGTATTTGGTTTTGATATTAACGAACAACTCTTATCAGAAGATAATAAAGATTTTTGCTGCGACGATTTTATAACACGATATGTTGCACCTGAAACGTATACAGCGACATCGCACAACCACGATAAGATTGTCACTTTTATTGGAGCAGGTAAGTTAGTACGGAACGAGTTTTATTAGTTGCGTATCATACAGGGGTATTTTGCCATTCCGAGTGCACCTATTCTGTCTTTGTTTGTCTCATTCAGGACAGATAAATCCGTCGCATTATTTGAATTCAGGATTTATTAATATAAAGACTGTTTTCATCTAATAACTGGGTGCACAAAGAACGCGTGTTGTCACCGGATAGAGATAGTGATCTGTGGAGTCAATGAAGTAGATAAGGAAAGAGGCGGTGCACTCGGAACGCAGCTTATGTGAAGTAGGCAATCAGAAATACTAGAAAAAGTCGATCCGTATTAATTATGTATGTGCGGTTTTTTTTTTTTTTCAGCTTGGGAAGAAGCAGTGGTGAATCTATCGAACGGTAAAGTGCAGTACTATTCAGAGCTGCTTTAAGCCCTAGTCAAGTTGAAGTGTATAGTGCAATTAACACTGACAAGTTCTAATCGGAAGTGAAATATTTATTTCGTTAATTTATCAAAACGGGGGGGTTATTCGAATTAAGCTATAAATATGTAAAATTTGTAAAATAGCGATGTATTATGTACCAAAATTGTAGGCTTTGAACGCTGTGCATTAGAATTAGTTGCGACACGTCGTTCTAAATAATCGCTGTAGCGTTTGTATAATAGCTTATCAAGGAAGGAAAAAAACAAAAATAAAAAATGTTTGATGTAAATTAGACATAAATATATACCGAGTGTGACGTATCAAGACGTTGCATTTAAAGGGATAAGATACGTCAAAGAGATAGATATCACGTTAAAGTTGGTCTTTAACATTGTTTATTTACTTTTGAGTTTTTCTTTTGTAGAGTTTTACTATTTGAAAGTTTTAAGTTTCAAACAGTAATAACTCGACTTACATCAATGTAAAATAGTTGTATTAAAGTGAGCTAAGTCATTTGATTTTTGCTGTTTAAATTAGAATTCGTTTTCATTTAGACAGTCTAGCTAGTAAAGTGCTAGATTTTATACCGATGATGTCAGCTCTAACAGTTGTTGAGCTTGTCAACTACTTTGAAATTGTTATATATTTTTTTCTTTTTTTCAGTTTTGTACTTACTCAATCAAGTAAGTCAGTGTCTCTCTTGGTTAATTTTATAGTTTGTATTAAAATTGTTACAATTTTAAATATGTTTACCATGAACAGACTTTAACTATGTTCATTGCTTTGATAAAAATATACGATTATTTATTCACTCTGTATATTTATTATACATTCCATTCCCCTTACTTCACAATACAACAACTATCAGGTTTATATTAGGATCACAGAATGTATGAAGAGTTTTTCACACTCTAGATATTTGGTTATGCAACCAACGATACACGTTTAAATATATTTGGTTGCACATCTAGCAAATTATTGATATATTTGTTATTGATGATAAGCACTTTATCATTGTATTTTTTTAAAATTGAGGGGGAAGATAGTTTTTTGTGCAATTTCATTTTTTATTCGACTTATTTCTGGTGTTGCCAACCTCAAATGTTTCGAAATATTATTGAAAAGTCCCAAAAATTGTAGGTTGGTGACGGAAATACAGGAGTGTCTTATTGGTTGTATATAAGACCATATTGGGGCCACGTTGCTTCATTTTTACAGTTGTAATTACCACAAAAGTTTATTATAACGTTAATAAAAAACATTTATTCACTCTGTATATTCATAGTACATCACATTGTATATATTCCAGCGCCCTCTACCTGACACCTGTCAAATTTGACACTTAATCTAACCTCAAAGTTTATTACAATTTCCCTTTAATTACAGTAACGTCCCATTGAGGATTTTGGGGATCAATTGGCTGTCTCATCGTGTGTTCAATAAACTCAACGTTAAATTCCTCATCGACTAAAACCACAGAATGTGTCCTAGTTCCATACCCCCCTTTCAACATCTTCACATAAATCGAGCTCAAAAAATCGATCCCAAAAGGGGCCCTCTTCTCCATTTCAGCATCAGGCAAGTGCGAATCCTCACATTTCAACAAGTGCACCAACCCCTCAACCAGACTTACTTTATCTAGGGAATTTCGAATAATTTCTTCGAATTTTTGTCGCCCGTTTTTTACTTTAGTAAACGGAGATTCAGGAGTGCTATTCCCAAAGGCTAAAATCTGACGTCCTGGGTACTCCAGAGTGGCCTCAGGGGAGTTTGAGTAGTGATAACAAAGTGACTTATCTTTCGTTATTTCCAACATAAATAAATTAAACGCACTGTATTTGCTAGGTTCAAGATTTTCTATATATTGTGTTGCTTTCTCTTCGGTTTTTAAATAGTTATAAACAAGAGGGCCCCGACCGGATGTTGCCGTGCGTTTTTCAGCCCCTGTGACGTTCAAAAGTGCCCCAAATTTGATTGTGGGAGGTTTGAGGGACACTCCGAGCCACATGCCCCCTTCCCGGCCCGGTTCCATGTCTCTACCTACCAAAAATTTGTAAAAAACTGAATTTGAGGTTAAGTCATCTCACCTCCGATTATATTCGTTTCTGGGCACTCAAACGCATTTCTTGCGGGTCTTTTATAAAATTCATCGCGGTTTGATGCGAGAATCACTCTGTAGCCCCCAGGGGCCGGATTAGGGTCAGTATAAACGAATAAAATACACATTTCTGGCACACGCCACCACAGCTGTTATTTAACTAAAATTATCATTTCGCCAGATTTTGGTAACAATAAGAGATAAGACAACGTATTGTTTCCATCCGCACTTATTTGGAAATCCTTCAACTTTAAAGAATTATGTCAAGGCTCAAGGTCGAAACATAACCTCAAAACTTCACGGTCATTGTTCATGTTATTTATTTATTGGGTTTGTTGTGTAGTGTTTGCTGAAAATTGCTATTTGTAGCACGTTTTAAGTAAATATGACCGACATCACCTCTCAGGGTGAGTAATCTTTTAATAGGGGTTTAGAAATGGCTAGGTAAATATTTACATTCTGTCAGTGATAGATAACGCTTATCTCAGACGTTTATTGAACCAGTGCTTGGCTGGGATTTGATAATGATAATGGGGTTATTGTGTTTTGCTGTATCATGCGTTATCAATCATTTTGATAAGAAAATAAAACCCTTTAATTAAAGGGGTTGGTATAGGCCACCAACAATACACCAATTTAATTATCAACACGTGCAGGTGATTAATCGCAAATAAATAAAAAAAGCTTTGTTTGCTTTACATTTTTTATCGCTAATTACACGCAGATGGTGTTTTATCCTAGACACGTGTTTGGTTTTTAACTTTTGTAGCGTTTCTTCATAGTTCAGTGACCGAACGAAGTCTTATCATTTGGGGCTGTTATACATCTTTTTCGATAACATTCTGAATTTTCTTCGAATTCTGGGTTTCTAGAATTATGTCATTTGTTTGGATAAACAAATACAATAAGTAAATATTTTTGTTCGTTTTTGGTATTCTTCGGCGCCATTTTCACAATTTGTAACCTCCCCTTAAACCGCCATTAATGCAAAAGGCGTTCCATTATTTCCCTTCCCTTATATTCCCCTTAATCCGCCATTATTAATATCATAATATTCTGCCAATAAGATATTAATTAAAAAATCGCTAATTGTTAAATTTACAAGGTTTTTTTCCGTTAATTTAGATCGAGGTCTAAACTAGAATTATTGAAAATGCAGTATTTCACCTTCATTTTTGAAAGATAAATTCATTTCGCACAAAATTGTATTAATTAGACAATAATTAAATTATCACCTTGATAGCGCATTCGTGACGTCACAAAAACTCCTAAGAACCACTCCAGTCGCCATTTTTATTATTCCCCTACCACAATAGAATAAAATCAGGAAAACTCCCCACTTTTGTAACCACTTACCTCCCCTCAAGCCGCCATTATAGACTAAAAAACTAACTTTTGTTTGCTCAAGTTTTCTTGTTTTGTCATAATCCCAATCGATTATCTTTTGAAATGTAATTTTTGTAATACCAAATCAGAAAAAATAATATAATTACAGTTCTCTACTACACCTAAATCTAACATTTTTATTTCTTTACTACCAAAACAAAAAATTTTTTATTAACACCTCGGCTACGCCTCGAGTTGCTTTTTAAAACAATGTGTAATATTATGTATATGTATTATTTTTAAATATAAAGTATATAAATGATTTTTGAGTGTCTTGACAGGTTAATACTTTAAATTCTTTAGAATTGTGATATAATATAATTGAATTCCAAAAATCTGATAAGCAACCGATACTTATCAATATAGATCGAGGTCTAATAGTCATTAAATAATTATGCAATACTTCACCTTCACTTCTAAGAAATAAATTTATTTCGCAAATTTATTTAATAAACTTAAATCTGTGATATCATGTTTATTATTTAATGTTATGACAAAAAGTAAACTTTATTCAGTGATAATCTTGAAAATAAAACATTAATTCAACGAATTAATAATACCATCTGCAAGTGCATTAGTGACGTCATAAACTCCCACTTACCTCCCCTCAAGCCACCATTATAGCCTAAAAAAATCACTTCTGCTTGCTCAAGCATTATTGTTCTCTTATCTAAATGATACAAAGATATCAAAAAAAAAATCGTTTGTTATCCCAGTTAAAAAAATCAATTATTTATCTCTTCTACGATATCAGACATAACCCACTTTATCACTTTTATAAAAAATATGATTAGTAGCAGCAGTTGCGATGCGTCGAAAATTGCTCCTAAAACCAGGTTTAATAACTTTTTTGTTTAATAAAAAATCCCTAATTTATCTTCCAGGCCATCCGGAAAAACTCCACATCCAGCTCCTTCACTACAAACAAAAATTCAACTGGGATTGTGGCATCTCTTGCGTCCTTATGGTCCTTCCCAAAAAACATCGGAACCACTTATTGAAAAATTTCACTCGAATTTGCAAAGAAGAGGGATTTTATGGAAGTACATGGACGATTGATTTGTGTTATTTGTTAAAAAGGTACGAAGTTGGTCATGTTTTTTATACAGTTACTCTAGGAGTACATCCTGGATACAGAGGGAACAGTTTCTATAACCATATTCTGACAAAGGTACGTTTAAATTTTATCTAAATAACCAAGTATACCAGGAAAATTCAATAGGACGAAGCTCGGGTCAACCGGAGGTTCGAAACGGCCAAAACTAGTGATATTGTGGTCGAAAAAGCTTCAGTTAGTTGTCAAAAAATTCTAGATCATTTAGTTAACGGACCTGTGATTATTCTAACAAATGCAAGACTTTTAAATTGTGATATATGTAAGTTAAATAAGATTTCAACAGAGTTGAGGAAGTGTATACCATGGCCTACACCCTACCAGGGACATTATGTTGTCTTGTGTGGGTATGACATCGCATCAAGAAAGGTTTACTATAGAAATCCATCATTTGCAGACAGTAAGATTAATTGAAATCAGATTTTGGTACTGAGAAAATCTTTTAGGGGTTTGTGTAATGTCAGTTGATGTTTTGGAATCAGCTAGAAAAAGTTATGGAACTGATGAAGACGTTATTCTTATTTATAAGTAATTATATATATATTAGAGAACTTCCCCTCTCGGCGCCATTTTCACACATTCCCCCTCTACTCTGACTAATTTTGCTGCCAGGCGCCATCTTTATTACTTTTCACTACAATCAAAGACTTGCGCCAAACCCAATTGAATAAAAAAAAAATTGCAGTAAAAAACAATGTCAGTTAATATTTGTTTAATAAAATATAAATTTGTTTAATGATAATGTTTTTTACTCTCTTCACTCCAATCTGAGAAAAACTTCTCCTCTAGCCGCCATTTCTGTGACTTTCCCTACTTTAATCTGACTTACCTCCCCTACAAGCGCCATCATTGCGTCTCTCTCTATTAAATCCGAGACTTACTTCCCCTCCAGGCGCCATTTTTCTGAATGAAACTCTGATTTAAAACTATAAATTTATTCATCTGCGAAAAATAATACATTTTATTTATCATAAATATACTTTCTTCTTTGTTTTGCCTAAGTTAATTAACACATTTTTCCAATATTTGGTAACAAAGGCACAAAATATTTTTAGTAGGTTTTCGCGATGAAACAACTGAAATATTTCTGAACACTTTTAAAGAAAATAAAACTATAGAATAATTATAAAAATCACGGAGGTTTTTCCCATTTTCTTAAAACTAAAAAAATAACTGAAAAGAAATTAAAATGGCTTAGTGTTTACGTTGCAATCTTCGATTGCGGTTTTTTTGCACGTCACTCCTTTTTGGCATCGATTTGGTGGGAGATTTTGCTTTCACTAAAAGAAAATCTTTGAATTTTTTCCCTCCCAAAATTTTTTGTTTCTTACCTTTATTTCGAAGGCTCTTCCGCACATTTTTCTTTGTACTATCTTCGACTTTTTTAGTTTTTTTGATTAATCTCTTCTTAGCAATTCTCTTCTTAATCGATAATTTCTTACTCCTAAGTATCCTCTGAGCTAACGTAAGTTTACTCTTTAAAGCACTTTTCGGTTTCTTATCACTTGATAATCGGCTACTTTTCCTAACTTTGGTCAAGCCATCACCACACTCATCATGTTTCTTCTTCATACCACTTCTAAGATTATGTTTCGGTGCTTCATTTAAATTATTCTCATCACAATTATCATTGAAATCATTTGAACTTGACGAAATCTCATTAATCTGTATCGAGGTATCTTTATCAACATTTTCCTTATCTTCAACTTTCGGATCAAAACTCGTACTCTCCCTTGGTTTCGATACGAAATTTCTCTCTTTCAAAGGAAACGAATTCGACGTAACCTCACTTGAGGTCACTGAACTCGTTTCAGGATCCTCATTGGCTGGTACAGGCGGTGCAGGAGTGGCATCCCCACTCCCACTTCTCCCCTCCTCTTTTAATTTCGTCACAATCTCTTCATACCTTGTCATAATCTCTAGTCCACTGTTTGGATATGAGTTTTTCTTACAACTTTTCAACACTTCAGCCCTTGGGGGCCCCGGAGGATCCAACATTAACGTCACAACTGACGTATTATCCGCCCTCATTTTCGTATTATGCCACCTTTCTAACGCTTTTTCAACTAGAAGTTTACTAGGATTGAGCCACGTCTTGTTAATGGAGTCACTAAGAGCGGCATGTTCGTTATGACGTTCAGCTTGTTGGACTATATGAACGGCATTTTGGGGACTGAGCATGTTAAAAAGGCCGTCAGTACCGAAAATAAGACAGCGGTGGGTCAGAGTGTCGATTGTGAAGACGGCACAGTCAGGATCAGGTGAGACGATGAATTGGTCGATTTGGGAATTGTAAGACCATAAGTCACCCAAGCTGCGAGCCACAGCAAGGAAAGGAATCTCGTCAATGGGGGTTGAACGACGGACAGGGCCTTGATGGCCCATTTTCGGCCGGTTCCACACCACACGAGGCACACCTAAATCCCCCACAATTGTATTACAAATCGAAACTACCCTAAGTAACATCGGCAATTACTACGATTTACCTCCCCTACAGACACCATTACTTGAATTAACTTCCCCTCTAGGCGCCATTACGTGAACTAACCTCCCTTCTAGGCGCCATTACTTGAATTAACCTTCTCTCTAGGCGCATTATTTTTCCCGCAAAATTCGTTATTAAATTTAGGCGCCATTAGCCAATTATATTTATAACTTACCAGATGCAATAATGACTTCCAAACAAGAAATACTCAATTTTCTTTATAAAAACTTCATTTTAAATCTCGATATCCTTAAATAAACAAAGAAAAATTATTTTCTTTCAAATTTTAAAAGAACTTCCCCTCCCGCGGCCATTACGTCACTAATCAAAACAAACAACTGTCATAACCTCAAAATTTCGGCGCCTTTCCACAAAAACCAAATAAAACACGGTTTTTTTCTTATTTTTATTACGAAAATACCAAACTGACCTGATTTTGAGACAACTTTCCCGCCACACTGGTTTATCCTCGTCATTTCGTCGAGATTTTCTGGTTTGTGGTCCCTAGTGAGTGGTTTTGCCCTCCATTCCGTCGAGCCTTCTTCTTGATACCCTGAAACTTGGGTTTAGTCTCGTGATTGCCCCCTAACTAACTCACCTAAGATAATCCCTGAATCGCCTACATGTCCGATATAAACTTTGCCCCTGCGTATGAAAGCCACACTAGCTGTGGTCCCGGCCGTGCTAGGAAGCCCCCCTGCTGTTCTCGGCCACTTTTCTGCAACAAAACCTCGAAATTAAGCAAATTTCTGACGAAAATTTCAACATAACCTCACTTTTTTCTAAAAGTGAAAAAAGCGAGTTTTGGGGCATGTAGGGTGTTTTTTTAACCTTGTTCCTTCCACATAGCATAGTGTGTGGCAATGTAGCCGTCTTTGATGGCCCGGAGGACGTCGTCATCGTTGTTTGACCAAAAAGATTTGTGTTTGATTATGGTCTCCATGAGGTGTTCCTTGGCAAAAGCTGCAGCTTCGGCGCCTCCATGACCGTCGTAAATACCGAAAAACGCATATTCTAAGTCTCTTTCGTCTTCGGTTTGTTGATAAGCCACTGAAAAGAAGTCTTCCATGTATTTCCTGCCCCCTTGGCGGCAGTGACCCGTCACACGTAAATTCACACCAATTGAAGCAGGCATTTTATTAAAAAATGCATTAAAACAACTAAAACTATTTTAAAAACACATTTAAATCTGTTTTTTGAATTTCAGATTTTGTTTGTGGCGTAACTGTCATTGTCAATTTTAACTGTGTCAGAAGCTGCGACGTCACGCATCTATCTCTGTCCTTGTCTAACACACAAGGTTAGGAGGAACTTTCACTTGCACGCGTGTCCAACAAGTGGCGGCACCTACCCTACTTTAAAAAGAAAACTAATGTGAACAGTCGGTAATACAGGGACCGGTTATAAAGATAATTCAAATTTTGGTGGAACACGCAACGGTTTTCCAAATTATCAGGTGGGTTAAATACAAGATCAGTGCTTTATTGTTAGTTCTAAAGACTTTTTAGTAAACGCGGCTGTTTATAACAATAATTAACACTAACCTCAAATACGGCATTAGTGCGCGGGTTGTTGTCTACACTTAGTAATTTTGGCTTTATTAATAGCGGTAGCAAAACTTTTGTGCAACAGATAGAGTTAAGGTAAGAAAAATACTAAAATTGATCAAAAAATGTATTTTGGTAAACTTTGGACTCCATTTATAAATAAATGTAACTAAAACGCCTTGGTATAAAATACCAAACAGTTTAAATAGTAATATTTTATATAAATAAGTACAAAAAACAATATTTTGTACGTTTATATAGGCTGAAAAAGAAGTTATTTGGATTTGGCTTGAAACAACAATTTTAAAGCCTTAAAAATTGAATAAAAAATGCATCATTGAGATTTTGAATCTTCACTGTAATCATCACTACTCGACCTAATATCTCCATCCATTTGTCCTGCATTTAACGAATTTACAACAATTTTTAATATCAAATATGTCCAAAATATATGCAATACTAGGAGAAGACACAATAAACTATTAAATATGTAATAAGCTGGAAACATTGGAACCAATTTCGGTGCCTCAATCGAAGTACTGCAAAAATATTAATTAATAACAACAAAAAATAACAAATAAATATTTACTTTCTGATTATCCAAAACGGATACAATCCCAGTCTTGTAACAATCCATAAAACAGTAAAAATTCCAAAAATGGTGTCGCATACTTTTTGGTATCCAGAATATTTAGCCATTTTAGCCGCTTCAAGAAAAATATCTGCACAATCATGAACGACTAGAACGAGACTACCAATACGAAAAACGTTAACCACCCATGAAAGACACATAAGGACGATGGTTGCAATGTGATGGATGAACATCTGCCAGAAATCTTTACGTTTCACATCGAAAAATTGACTCACACACAGTGACCAATAAAATGACATCGAGATCATGTAGTACCACCAGATGTCGCTGGTGACTGATTGGTGTGGAAAGCCATTCCTAAAAAAAAAAAAGGAAAAAAGGTGTTGGTAAATAAAAAAAATGTACTTCAATAATAAAAGAATCACAAATCTAAACTTAGTGACGTAAAACGTCAAAAATCTAGTGGTTTTTATCTTACAAGGTTGGTAACAAAAGAAATGTCAAGTCGAGTCAGGTCAGGTCAGGTTCTTCAATAATAAAAAATAAGAAATCTAAATTTAGTAACGTAAAACGGAAAAAATCTACTGCTTTTTATCTTACAAAGTTGGTAACAAAGAAATGTCAAGTCAGGTCCGGTTCTTTAATAATAAAAGAACAAGAAATCTAAACTTAGTAACGTAAAACGGCAAAAATCTACTGCTTTTAATCTTACAAGGTTGGTAACAAAAGAAATGTCAAGTAGATTTATTTAATAAACAGTTTAAAAAACACAACATTGAAAAAAAGATGTAACATGTTTTTAAATAATATTTAGGAATATTGTTTCTTTGAGGTTGGTAGTAATTACTTTCTCAAATCAAAATTAATGTTTTGAGACTCAAATAAATTTATTACAAACAAAAAACTGTTCTTAAGGAAGTTAATAATTTAGTAACTTTTGTTTTTAGAGATTGGTAGCAAATGAAATGTCAAAAATGTCACATTATGCTGATACATAAATCATAAAACAAAGTGTTGCAGTTGTTAATAAAAAGTTATCGTTTTATGTTTTAATTTAAATATTTTAAATATATAAAAACATAAAATTGATTTTATCAAAATAAAACAAAAAACTTTTTATTTTCCTACGATTGGTACTTAAATGACATTGATATCCACAGCCATTTTTTATAGACCTATAATATTTTATAACGTTGTAAAACAAGTAAATGAGATAATTTCAGTTAATTACTTAATCTTTTTATTACCAACTTAACAACTTTTCCAGTGATAAGACAAATGTCACTTTTTGTTTATCTCTGAATTTAGAAATTTAAATTGTCTGAAACTGATTATTTGACAATTACGCAATATTGCCAACTGAACAAAAATAATAAAAATCATGGCCTACTAGGTTACGCTAACAAATTCATAATAAATGATTGAATTATTACTGCCAACCGTAAAAAAATCAAAACCTACTAAAAACATGCCTTGTTTTAAGAAAAATTACTTTACTCGTAATTCCATTGATAAGCATAAAAATTAGATAACAAACATGAGATAACAAAAATATTTCTTTATCAAGCGTGTAATACAAGTTATTAAAACATAATTTATAAAAGTATCAATATCCTGAATAAATAAAATATTTTCGCTCATTTTTTTTGTCTCATCACCATTAAAACTCCAAATTACAAACAATTCGGAGTAATTAAAGTAAAAATCTTCTAAATATTTATCCCAACTTTTTATTATCTTATCACTTAATCATTGGAAAAAAATTCAATAAAATGAGTCAGTCTTGATCGATTAAATCTGTCTTCATATCAATTAATTGATAAGAAACAGTGCAAAGTGCCAAAAATGTTACAACGTGCAAAATCGTTCATTTCTCGCCCCAAGCCGCCCCCTGACATCTACGACGAGGGCGATTCGTCTCACTTACGCCGTCCTGTCCCCTCGAAATCCGCCGAAAATGTGTCAATTCAAGAAAAACAAACCAAACCAAAGAAAAAGCGAAGTCTTTCATTCCGAATTCGTCGCAAAACTTAATAAAATTTTCCAAAATTTTTAATTGTTTTGATTCTTACCAACACTCGTTGATGTCCCACAGCCAGGCCTTATTCCAGAGCACAACAATGCCGTAGATAAAGCTCGAGGTGTAGTAAAGACACCTCCAGGAGTTCTCACAGAATTTCGTCAAAGTGGAGGGTTTATTTTGTCCTTTTCTTAACCGGAGCCACCTTTCTACCTGTCTTTCGGTCATGTCGACCTGCTTGGCCAGTCCTTGAATCTAGTGAGGTTTAGCAAAATGTGCGAGAAAAGGGGGCTGTGTACCTGCTTGTGTTTCCATTTTTTCGAGTTAATGTAGGCCTTCTCCAAGGCGGGGATCGACGGGGCCTTCTTTGGTTTGGTGTTTTTAATACCTATGGAGATCGCTACAGGGGCGAACCAGTACCTGAAAGACAACCAGTCTCAGTTTTAGGGTTTTGTTAACATAACCTCAACTCACTTTTCGAGGACGTAGCGCAAGAATAACATAACCAGGGCCATCGGCAGGGGGTACAAAAGGTGCCGATAGTCCGCATGGTGGATGTCTTTGCTTGAATCGGGGGCTATGTCCTGCCATGTGGTGTTTGGGGGCAACCAAATGTACTCACTCCAAAATGTGTCCATCACAGTTCGGTACAAGCCAGACATTTTTTACGACTCAAATTAAACGAATTCCACTAAAAACTAAAAGAACATGTTCTTAACTTTACTTAGAGATTTATTTTCAATCACGGAACGCTTTTTATTCGGAATTTAAAAGGAAAACAGACAACACCCGAAATTACTCATGTCATTTTGATCGCGTACTGTGCTTATGACGCGTGACGATCATTCGATTTTTTTTTATACGAAACATCATTAAAATGACTCACAAATATGTGAAATAGCACATTTTGAATACAAAACGATAAGAGTTATCACTAACCGGTAGTTTAAACAGTTAATTAACTCTGATTTAAATCACAAGCTAAACACAGGACGTGATCTTAGCTTAACTCAGAAACTACCATAAATAAATTAAATTACATTGTTTAACCAGATATTTAAATAAATAACAATCAAAACGGCTAGTTAATAAATTAAACGCGTAGAAAACTCATTAAAATCAGTTTTTTTATTAAAATTTTATAACAAACCAGGCAACCAACAATACACCAAATGACAGTTACCGTTACCCTAACCTCAAAATGTCATTAACCTTAACCCCTCAACAAATCGTGAAAATCCTCAAACAAGCACACACCGGCGACATTACCCCCATTTCCGGCCTCAAAACCCTCAACCCTGACTTCCACTGGAGCACCCTGAAGTACGCAAACACAGGTGACACAATTCTCCATTGTGCCTCCCGTTTGGGGCACCTTGAGACTATCAAATACTTGCTTTCGTTTGAACCCACCGGTGTTGACTGCAAAAACAACGACGATAAGACAGCCCTACATGAAGCTGCTCAATTCTCGCAACCTCGTGTCGTCCTGTTGTTACTCGACAAGGGGGCTCACGTCAATGCTTTGAAACGAGCCGATTGGACACCTCTGATGCTAGCTTGTACGAAAAAGTGTCTCGAAACTGTTCGGATTTTGATCGAAAGAGGGGCTTTGGTTAATTATCGGAATAAAGACGGGTGGAGTTGTATGCATCTGGCAGCAAGAGAGGGTTGTGGGGCTATTTTTAAGTTTCTGGTTGATAAAGGGGGTGATTGTTGCGTTAAGACGAAAAATGGAAGAAGTGTTTTACATGTAGCTGCTTTACATGGAAGTCTTGAAGTTGTAGGAATTTTACTAGGTTTAGGAATTTTAGATATTAATGAAAAGGATAATTGTGGCAATACTGCGTTACATGAAGCTGTCTTAGGACGGCATAAAAATATTTGTGATTTATTAATTAAGAACGGTGCTGATATTTTTGTTACAAATAATGTAGATTTTAATTTATTGTTTTTAGCTAGTAGTGAAGGATATTCTGATATTGTTGAATATCTACTAAAAGAATTAAATTTTGATATTAATTTTAGTAATTCGAGTGGTTTTACATGTTTGCATTGTGCAGCAAGAAAACAACAGAAAAAAATGTACCAATTTTTAATAGATTTGGGGTGTAATAAGGAAGTTAGGGACAAGTTTGGAAGAACAGCTTTTGATTATCTTAATTGAGGTAAAAATTGCGTTTATGAAAGCGCCATCTCTGGAACTTCTCTTGAACTAAAAATATCCTAAACGTTGTCACAATTTTTCTTAATATGTACTGAACGGAATTAAGTGAAATTTTTGGAATGCATCCAGTTGTATATTGTCTACGCTTCTATCGTCTTAATTTGAAACAAAAATTTGTTTTCGTCATAATAAAATTTATTGCGTTTGTTCGAAAAAAAGTTGGGAAAAAATGTTACGGTAGAAACTTAGATAATATAAGAATAAAAGTATTCAAAAAATTTCAGTCAATTCTGTTGGTTAATAAGGAAGAAAATCTGTGACAGCTGCGGCAATATCTTCGAAATTTTTTGAGGATATTTTAATTGAATAAGAACGTTTTCGTAATACATAATTTATTTAACGTAATTTGAATTATTCGCATGTCAAGCATAGTTACACTATGTACATGATATTACAATGTAAATAAATTAAATTGAAGAAGGTGCAATACTGTAAAAATTTATTATTGTCTATTAAAACTATTTTTTTAGTTTGTGAAATTCTGTAATATCCTACAAATATATAAATCTTTCAAGATTAAATATTTATAAAATAATAAAGTCAGTCTACGTAACATCAAAACTTGTTTTGGCAATGAAGAGTAAGAATATAAAAAGTACGCGTTTAGGCCTTAAATATTAAAGTTTCAGTATCATTAACAAAACGATGAAAAAAAAAATTGGTTATCACATTTTATTAATATCAAAATAACGATAAAAAAAACTTAAATATAATTCAGTTGTGCAACCAACTATTCATATAAAAATAAATATGGGTTCCTCCTAGACATTCCTCTTAATAACTACATAAAAAAGAAAACAAAATATGTAACAAACAAAATTATAACTCATGGTGTATAATCTTTCACGAGATTTCTAAAAAAATAATATATACAAATTTGATTGCGAGCCTCACACACAAAAATACTATTATTGTTTCGACTTTGATTCGAAAATTGCTTTCATATCTTTAATACAATACGACGGTGACGACTTCTCTTTCCTAAAAACCCACCAATCAACCTCATTTACACCTCCTCAAACCACTTACCTCGGACTTTCCAAACTGACTCGCCTTAATCTCTCCTCACTTTCTCTCTCTCGACTTTCAAACGTATGTCTTCTCCTCTCGTTCTTCACATCATCCTCTTTTTTTCGTACAAAATCGTCACATTTCTCAAAATTATTTTTAAATTCTTGTACTTTGCTCTGGATGTTGTTTTTATTATTGTAATCGGTTAGTCTTTGGTTGGTTTGTTCGAAGACGGCAGCTCGTGATTTCAAACTGTCCGATTTCGGTTTACAGGTACCTTTTTCTTCTTCTAAACTGTCATCACTTCGGCTACTTTTTCGACGACTGCGAGGCAATAATTCGGGCTCTTCAGGTAAACTACGGTCGTCTTTCGGCTTGAAAAGCTTCAATTTTGATAGAAGGACGTCCTTGTCTTCTTTAAATGATTCAGATCTAGACAAAATAAACAATTTAAATACATGAGTCGACCAAAAAGTTTTATACAAATCTATCTCATGGACTAGTCTATTTTACAGTGCTCCAATTTACCTATACTTATCGTGAAGATATTTCCTCCTTTCTTCCTTATACTTCTCTATCCTTTCTCTCTTCTTCAATTCTTCTTCTGCAGTCAAATTTTCAGTACTATGTGCTAAATGTATCGAATCTAATTTTCCTCCATCATCTGTTGGTAATATTTTAGGTGGATTAAGTGTTTTCGGCAGTGAATTTGTCTTATAACCCATTCCTTCATCCATAGATTTTCTTCGTTGTCCAGCAACTCCATTTCCAAATTCTTTTTGAAACTCTTCTTCATCTAATGATCTTGTTTTTAATTGATTTTTTAAATTTCTAGCACGTAAACATGGTGGAAGACTATCTTTTTCATAAAATTTCTTCAAACGTGTATTTATACTTGTATTTTCTTTAATTTCAGTTGATTTATCTTCAAAACGACTTGTCAAATCTTTAACACATATTTTCTCAATTTTTTCATCTTCATTTTTCATTTCTTCACCTTTTACGTTTTCATAAACGTGTAAATTATCCGATTCAAGAGAATCGTAATTTTCTTCTTCTTCTTTCTTTTCATTTTCTAAATCTAGTAAAGCATTAACTTCATGTATTGATCTTCGGAAAAACTTTACTTGTTGATAAACTGAACTATCATCGATTGTTTCCGTCTCTGGTGATTTTCTTTTATCGCTTTCAGTCGGACTAAATTCGATTAAATCTTCAGTCTTTTCATCTTCTTCTTCTTCAAACAAATTCGGACTTACATTCGGACTTGAATTTTTTGAATAACTTAATGGAAAACTTGCAGAACTTAAATTTTCAGTTGAACTGTGTATAACTTCACTCAAACTAAAATCAGAGTTTTCCATCACGTGATACACGCCTCCTGAACTCAAACTGGGCGTGTACTGAACATTCGAACGCGATGACTGGTTAGAATTACTCGCATCAGTAAAACTAACCAATGAGATTTGTTCACTAGTATCGCAAATTGCCGATGAACTGAGATTCGGTTTTAAGGTTATGTCGTTACTTGATTCATCTAATGCGCTCATACTTTTCGGACGATCACTTTTTTCAGTGCTTGCTTCAAGAAATGTAACAGATGGTTGAGTAGCTTCTTGACTAGGAAGGGAAGCAGTTGATGTTGGCACCTGAAAATGATAAGTGACAAGTGACGTTTAATTGCAAAGCCTACTAAAACACAAAAAATATTTTTAATAACTGATATACATCTATAGAAATTGCTAGTCTATGGAATTTTGTAAATTCGACCGAAATCTCATTCGGTATTTATGATACTTCAATCATTTATTTATCTCTCAGTAGAAGTGTAATACAGTAAAGACTAGTTATAACGACCTTTCACGTGACGTCATATAGCAACCTCCGGACAACTAATACATTAAATCTTATGTAGAACTTTTCAGATTCGCTTGAGATTTGCAAATTACTTGGTAAAATTTCAAATACCAACCTCAGGAAACAAAGTAGTACTCACCATTGCCTTTTCCACATTAACAATAACATTTTCATACACGGAATCAACATTACTCTTCACCGGACTTGCCTCAATACTCCTCGGGGGTGACTTATACGTAATACTAATCGTTGTCAATATATTCTCATAATTATTCCCCTTCTTCTCACTCCCTAAATTCTGATAAACAATTTCCGTTGGACTAAAATCCGGTGTTGTATTCGTACTTGACTCCCCTAACTGTCTATACCCTGGACTTTGGGGCGTAGGAGTCGCCCCTAGACTAGACCCCTCCATAAATTTCCTCCCAATATCGACTTCAGTAAACGACTTTGTCATTATTTGTGGTCCTCCAGTGTCCCTTTCCAAATTCAACGACTGTCTTTTATCGAGATTATCCGAATTCCTTGGAGATTTATTTTTCGGTTGGTATGAATCTGGAACTGGTTCGGCTTGTGGCACATGTACCACTGCCATAGTACACACCATATTATCAGGTGTTGTACAATCAATGTATTGGATATCAGAGAGTTGGTCTTCGAGACGTGTCCGTTTCCGTGACATCGAATCTGGAGAGAGAACAACCCGAGCTTGTTTTTTAGGTGAAGGATTGCCCGAGTTTGTCGTACTACTGAAGTCTTCGGGACGAGCACGAGTGAGGATACGACGATGAGTGTCTTTTTGGATTCGAGGTGAACTGACTAGACTTTCGTCTTCAGAGAAAATACGCATTTCAGATTCTTCTAATTCGAAATTTAGTTGGATTTCACTGAGGTCAAGAAGGGAGCCTTCTGAGTTGTTCTGAGAAGTTTGAAGGGTATCGAAATAGGAGTCGTGCGATACGGATCTGTGGAAATTACAGGTTTCTGTAAAAATTAATTGTAGTTGGCCGTGGTTAGATATAGAGTTTTATACAGATTTTTGTCAAATTACTCCGTTTTTTTGTTGTTTTTGCTAGAAATCTGATTGGTGAGATAAAATTAATCTTGTGTTTCATACATTTTTTTCATTTCTTCAAAGAGCTGATAAAATTTATTGCTTCCTTGAAACTTTTATGGTTTTATAATCTTTTTTTAATTTATAGTAGGACAAGGTACGATTTAATTATTTTTTTTTCTAAATCTGGAATTTAATTTTGACTTTTCTATGTGATAAAATATTGCTTCTATAAAAAATTCGATAATTTCTTTTTTTGAATTGGTAGATTATGTGACCAAATCACGTGATTAATTTTACATAATCTACCTGGATTTGGCATTATTTACTGCTCTCAGTTAATTAAAACAAGTAAAATATACATTTTTAAAACAAATTATTTAAAATTGTAGTTTCAGTCATATCCAGCAATCAGTTTGCTTAGTGGATTTGCCATTGTAACATAGAAATCTTAATACAGTGGAGCTTCGGTAAGCCAAACCGTCACTAACATGATTTCTCGCTAATTCAAACCAAATTTATGGGAGGAGAGAGGCAAATTCGTTGATTTATTTCTTTGATAAGTCGAACCTCTCGATTACTCCAACTTTTTTTGTAGCAAATGGCTGTTCGAGTTATCGAAGTTTGACTGTATATTAAAAAATACAATATTTTTTTAAGAGATGAGGTTACACCTGACCAAATTTCTTGTTTATTGAAAAAATATTTTTAGAATAACAGATTAGGTAGGTATGTGAAAACATTTTTTTTTTTAAATTGTTATCTTTTAAGGTGACTCCCCAACATTGTTTTAATAAAAAAAATGTTTTATTGCTAAAAAATACCCAAACTCCAAAACAAACACCAAATAAATCAATTTAAGTCGCATTTCCCGTTGTTTTTTGTAACATTACGCCACTTCCAAACTCTTATCTCCCAATTGGCCAATAATGATGTCATCAAAAAAATTACGTTTCTTCAATATATTTTTTTTATCAGATACCTATCATAAAGTTTAACGACTCTACACAGTAAACGTCAATTTTTATTTTTATTACTTTCTTTTTAACTTATCTTTTTATTTGGAAAATCCCAAAACTCACCTGTTATGACCTGGAGGCTTATTTAACGAATATAATGGTCCCAAAACATCTACTTCATTTCCGTTCGGTTCTGAATGACCGGATGTCAAACTCTCAGCTGATTTAACTGATCTCAATTTCCGTTTCATATCAGTTAAATCTGACTCAGTTACAGACTTCTCCTGTAAAAAAACACTCGTGTCACATACTGTACTTTCTCTAACACCTACTTACAGCAACAATAATGCCTGGAGTTGATGCTTTCCTCGGCTTACTAAGATTCCCTTGCGAGTTATTCCTTCCTTTGGAAAACAGTGACCTCCAACCTAACGGTGACCTTTTCGAATGCCCTCTTTTCCTGCCTCCTGAAGGCAACTCAATCACAGTGTGATATTTCTTCGGTAAATTTTTCGGCCCACCCCCTACTTCAATATAACCACATTCCTCATTTTTATTTAGCAATCTTTTAGTTCTTGCTTCTTCCAAAGTGATAAGTTTAGTAGGCGTTGAAATTGCTAGACTTTTAGGCCGACATTTTTTCGGTGAATAGTTCTCAGGTTCTGGAGGAAGGTCAAGATTAGGAAGATGGTCACAGAAGATTAAGTGAGCGTAGCAAATCAAAAATTCAGTAACAACAGCTTGAACACCAACTCCTTGAAGTGCAGCAACGCCTCCTACTTCTAATTCAGCACAACGAAGAAGGTTAGGTGCCCAAACTATGGCAACATTGCGTGTAGTCATTCCGGTACTGGTGCTATGTTTGGCTACTTTCGCTAGATGGCGCATTAGGTATTCCAGAGTACGGTAATGGGGCGGTGGGAGTTTTTGAACAGCTTCACGCATTTTAAGGAGGCGATCATGGTCAGATTCTGAGTTTCGGATAGCGGAATTACAGCCTTGGACCGCATTTACAAAACTCTGGTACAGTTGGTAGGTGCAAAGAGGATTAGGGAGTTCCCTAAAAAAAAATTGAGTGGCTTAGGAGAGCAAAAAATTGCGCTTGGTTTTTTGAAAAATCATTATTTATGGCTTGGAATTAAGAATTGAAATGCTATTATAAAACGATTAATTCAACAATTGATAAGTGGAAGTTAATCCCTGTAATTGTAGTCGGAAAACGCGCGATTCTGTTTTGTTTTTTATCAAAATTTTATTACTCAAGCTTATAGTGTGATAACGTATATAAAAGAGGATCACAAACAGCTTTTAGTTAAAGTGGTTGTCGGTTTTTGTTACTATAAGTGCAATAATTTTTGTAGTATAGTAATAGATAAGTAAAACAAAAATAAAATGGCGTTAAAACGTCATTTTTTTCTATTTGTTTTTTGTATGATTTCATACACGAGCATTGCAGGTAATTACAGTTTTCTGTTTTTTTTTTCAAAATTTGTGTTAAATGTGTTTTGTAGAAGCTGGTGATAAAGAAATCTGGCCAATACCAACTGAATGTCCTAAAACTGATCCAATTGATTATACTGTACATCTTCAACATGAATCAGATTGTACAAAATTTTATAAATGTGATCATGGTGGAAAGGTTTTGTTTGATTGTCCTGATGGATTACATTTTAATCCAGTTTTACAAGTTTGTGATTGGCCATACCGTGCTAATTGTACCTTGAATGATAAAACAACAACAGAAGCACCACCAGCTCCACCTGTTGATAAAGATCCAGAGTGTCCTTGGCCAGATCCTTTAAACTACACTGTCCACCTACCACATGAAACAGACTGTACAAAATTCTATAAGTGTGATCACGGAAAGAAGGTAGAATTTGACTGTCCAGACAATCTTCATTTTAATCCAGTTTTGGAAGTATGTGACTGGCCAAAGGATGCTGGATGTGAAGATGTAAAACCAGAACCGGAACCTACTCAAAAACCCACACCTTCTGAAACTCCAGAACCACCAAAACCAGAACCAACTCCTCCAGCTGATAAGGATCCAGAGTGCCCATGGCCGGATCCTTTAAACTACACTGTACATCTTCCACATGAAACTGATTGTACTAAATTCTACAAATGTGATAATGGCAAAAAAGTAGAATTTGACTGTCCAGACAATCTTCATTTTAATCCTGTTTTGGAAGTTTGTGATTGGCCAAAGGATGCTGGATGTGAAGATGTAAAACCAGAACCAGAACCTACTCAAAAACCCACACCTTCTGATGCACCAGAACCACCAAAACCTGAACCAACTCCTCCAACTGATAAGGATCCTGAGTGTCCTTGGCCAGATCCTTTGAACTACACTGTCCATCTCCCTCATGAGAATGACTGTACAAAATTCTACAAATGCGATAATGGAAAGAAAGTAGAGTTTGATTGTCCAGATGATCTTCATTTTAACCCAGTTTTGGAAGTTTGTGATTGGCCCCAAGATGCTGGATGTCAAGATAACAAACCAGATCCAACACCAGACCCACCAAAACCAACTCCTTCTGAAACTCCAAAACCTGAAACACCAAAGCCAGAACCAACTCCCCCATCTGATAAAGATCCAGAGTGTCCATGGCCAGATCCTTTGAACTACACTGTTCATTTACCACATGAAACTGATTGTACTAAATTCTACAAATGTGATAATGGCAAAAAAGTAGAATTTGACTGTCCAGACAATCTTCATTTTAATCCTGTTTTGGAAGTTTGTGATTGGCCAAAAGATGCTGGATGTGAAGATGTAAAACCAGATCCAGAACCTACTCAAAAACCAACACCTTCTGAAGCACCAGAACCAACTCCTGCAGCTGATAAAGATCCAGAATGTCCTTGGCCAGATCCTTTAAACTATACTGTACATCTTCCACATGAAACTGATTGCACTAAATTCTACAAATGTGATAATGGAAAAAAAGTAGAGTTTGATTGCCCAGACGATCTTCATTTCAACCCAGTTTTGGAGGTTTGTGATTGGCCACAAGATGCTGGTTGTCAAGATAACAAACCAGATCCCACACCAGACCCACCAAAGCCAACTCCTTCTGAAACTCCAGAACCAGAACCAACTCCACCAGCTGATAAAGATCCAGAATGTCCTTGGCCAGATCCTTTGAACTACACTGTCCATTTGCCCCATGAAACCGATTGTACCAAATTCTATAAATGTGACAATGGCAAAAAAGTAGAATTTGACTGTCCAGACAACCTCCACTTTAACCCAGTTTTGGAAGTTTGTGATTGGCCAGGAAATGCTCGATGTGAAGATGTAAAACCGGAACCAGAACCTACTCAAAAACCAACACCTTCTGAAACACCAGAACCACCAAAACCAGAACCAACTCCTCCAGCTGATAAGAATCCAGAATGTCCATGGCCAGATCCTTTAAACTACACTGTACATCTTCCACATGAGTGTGATTGCACGAAATTCTACAAATGCGATAATGGAAAGAAAGTAGAATTTGACTGCCCAGACAATCTTCACTTTAATCCAGTTTTGGAAGTTTGCGATTGGCCAGAAAATGCTGGATGTGAAAACAATAACCCAGAACCTACCCAAAAACCATCTTCTGAAGGTCCAGAACCACCAAAACCAACTCCACCAGCTGATAGAGATCCTGAATGCCCTTGGCCAGATCCTCTTAACTACACAGTCCATCTCCCACATGAAACAGACTGTACCAAATTCTATAAATGTGATAATGGAAAGAAAGTAGAGTTCGACTGTCCAAACAATCTTCATTTTAATCCAGTTTTGGAAGTTTGTGATTGGCCAGGAAATGCTGGATGTGAAGACAATAATCCAAAACCTACCCAAAAACCATCTTCTGAAGCTCCAGAACCAACTCCTCCAGCTGATAGAGATCCAGAATGTCCCTGGCCAGATCCTTTGAATTACACTGTACATCTTCCACACGAAACAGACTGTACAAAATTCTACAAATGTGATAATGGAAAGAAAGTAGAATTCGACTGTCCAGACAATCTTCATTTTAATCCAGTTTTGGAAGTTTGTGATTGGCCCGGAAATGCTGGATGTGAAGACATAAAGCCAGTTCCAACTCAAAAACCAACTTCTTCTGAAGCTCCAGAACCTCCAAAACCAACTCCCCCAGCTGATAGAGATCCTGAATGTCCTTGGCCAGATCCTCTTAACTACACAGTCCATCTTCCACACGAAACAGACTGTACCAAATTCTACAAATGTGATAATGGCAAGAAAGTAGAATTTGACTGCCCAGATGATCTCCACTTTAATCCAGTTTTGGAAGTCTGTGATTGGCCAGGAAATGCTGGATGTGAAGACATAAAACCAGTTCCAACTCAAAAACCAACTTCTTCTGAAGCTCCAGAACCTTCAAAACCAACTCCTCCAGCTGATAGAGATCCTGAATGTCCTTGGCCAGATCCTCTTAACTACACAGTCCATCTTCCACACGAAACAGACTGTACAAAATTCTACAAATGTGATAATGGCAAAAAAGTCGAATTTGACTGCCCAGATGATCTCCACTTTAATCCAGTTTTAGAAGTTTGTGATTGGCCAGGAAATGCCGGATGTGAAGATATCACACCACCAAATAAATGTCCAGAAATTGATTGTCAAGATACAACACTGTATTTACCAGTTTTAAGTAATCCAAGAGAGTACATCAGATGTGTAGGAGGTGTTGAAATAATTAATACTTGTCCAGGAGGATTAGTTTTTGATAAAAATTTGGCCACGTGTAATTTGGAACATTTGGTAGCGCCAAATTAAACTAGTTTTATTTAAAATATAACTAAATAAAGTGTTTTCCAAAAAAGTTCTTTTATTATTACGTCATAGTATAAAATTTAAGATTTTTTGTGTTCACAATGTAAAAACGTTTAGAAGTTACATATCTTCAGTTGATAAGAATCATTTAATCAAAATTTGAGATTAAAATTCTAAACCAGGGGTAGCCCTCGCCAAACTTTATGTCATTTATTATAATTTTGACAGATGAAAGTACCTAGAAGTATTTGAATAGTTAACTCACCTAAAATACATCTTCAAAAGCGATGCCACTGAATGTATATCCTGCAGAATATCTTCTGTATACAAATTAGGAATCCTATCTTCATCAAACGCATTCCTCAACTTCTGTATATTCGATGTAACTCCTGACAGTCTATAAATCCCATCAACAATTCCATGACTTTCAATAAACTCCGCACAACATTTCAACACCATCGGAATATCATGTCCTGAATTCAATAAATGCTCTCCTAAATCACACCCAAACACTCTCTCCTTTAGAATCCCTGACTGCTTCAACCTTCTCCTTGATGGCCGATTCAATATAAAACTCCTAAAAAACGTAATCAACTTTCCATGTTTCCTCAAAACTGGTTTAATTGGAGTTAAAGCGAGTGAACCAACAACAGGTGCTGGTAACGGCATATTTCTAGGGACTTTATCGCCAATAATATGAACACAATGTTGGGGGAAAAACCCAACTTGAAAACCACGTTTGCCACGCCACCACATCGATTCACCTGGACTTGCCATATCAATAACTGATATCATATCACCAACTTCAAGATTGAGTTCATCACGAGCCTAAAAATAAGAGAGTGAGGCGAAGCCGAGTTTGTAAATAGAGGTACTTGAGAAACGTAACGGCGGACACTGTAAGCAGCTGCAACAGCAGGGGTATTAATAGAACGGCTTTCTTCACTTGGTACAAGTAGACGGTGACCTTTATTGTCCATCTGAAGCCAGTTTAAGACAGGACCGCAGTTTACTGAATTATCGGCAATGTCACTAAACCGTTCTAAATAACATTTTAGTTTCATCTAAAATTCCCAAATTATTTTTTATTAAGAAAAACAAAAAAAAAATTACTTCAATTTCATCATCTTCCAATTCCAGGTTTGCCAACTCAGGCAATTGAAAAATTTTCCTATCATAAATACATTGATGTAATTGATCATCAAGCATTTTAAAATTATCTAAATTTCTTTGTAATAACCAACATTCATCACCTGAAGTCACTTGTACCATATACCATTCACTTCCATCATCTTCATTACCTAAGATAGATATTATATAGGTGTTGAAAAAAATATTGTATGTCACTTACTATGTTGTGAATGTAATGATTGATCGATGTTTGTTTGTAATGTGATGTTTAATTTTGGAAGTTGTACTCTTTCGTAATGAAAATGAGCACATTCTTCTAATTTGGGAAAACGGCATGGCTCTACTCCTGGGGCTGGTGCGCCCCCAGCCGCCTCCGAAATCTGCATGTCAGTGCTGTACGGTTCTGTGCATAATGCCTAGAATGAAAAAAAACCAAGTTATGTAATGAATTATTTATTTATAGAGAGAAACATGTGTGCAACAGAAACAAACAAGACGCACATGCGAATAAAAAAGAAAACTGAAGGGAGGAGGTGCAGAGGGAAGTCAAGGGGAGCATAAGAGTGATTTTGTAAACAGAAATTGAACTGAAATCTAAAAAAAATGAATAAAATAAACTAAAATAAATAAAAACAAAATTGTGTATTGTTGGTTGTCTATATCAACAAGGCAAAATCATTTAATAAATTTATAAAAAACAAATTTTAATTATTGATTGTTATATCTGCTTCTTTTTTATTTACAAACGTTTTAATTAAAAAAGTTTGTCAGAAAAAACAGTTACGTTGAGATAGCACTTTGTTTATTGTTTTGTTTTTTTAGTAATACCAACTTTTAAAATTTAAATGAGCCAACCTACACCTTCTAAAAATTGAAACCTGTTATTGGTTGTTTTATTTATGTAACTAAAAATAAATTTAAGTAAGTGAAACAATCTTATTTTACTTTCACTTCAATTTTAAAATTTAAATAAGTGTGGAAATAACGAAGTGACATTTTTTATGACGCACATTGTATTTATTAATAAATTTCGCATTGAAAATTTAGATTAATTCAGTGTATTTATTAAGAAGAATTGTTGTTTTAAATTAAGCGTCGCAGTTGGTTATGAAAGTTTTTTTTGTGTATGTATGACAATATTGGCTACTGTAACTAAAATAATAGATCTTGAGCTACTCAATTTTTTTGTTTCTCTAAATAAAAAAACATCTGGTCATTTTGAAGTCGTTTGTAATCCTCTCAGGCCAACTATTAAACATGATTATAGTAATTATTTCTCTCGCTGAAAATCTAAAGTTCAATAATTTATTATTTTAGTCACAGTGGCCAAAATTCGTCGACAACAAATTTAATTTTTCTCCTAGTTATTTTGAGATTTTTCCAATATTTTCTTTTCTGTATTATCACAATTTTTAATCCGACGTTTGAATTTCCTTATTAGCATTCGAACCATAAAATTAGTGAAAACGCATCATACCGACTCTTTATAATACGTAATATCAGATACAACAAAAAAATAATGATATTGTCAAAGAAAAACCGCTATTTTATTTATCGTTTTCGTAAAGTTTCGGCTATACTTTTTGTTATTATTATTATTATTTTTAACCTTCCAGACTATCCAAAATCAAAATTTAAACTTAAGTTGTAAATAATCAACCAAATTCCACTTTTCACAACTGTGCTATTAGTGCTTTGTTATCATACTATCATTTCTTGAAAGAAAAGCAACTATTTAGAGCAAGATTTAGTGGACACGCGTTTGCGACCATATTTCAATAATTGTACAATGTTTGAATAATTCTTGATTTTTTAAATTTATTCTTTTCTTTGACTTCATACTAATTTCCAAAGTTGGTAAAACAGCAGGAATTTCAAGGTTACAGAGTAATTTTCCAAAAAAACTATGACCTTGATCCTTGAACATATTTTGCTGACGGACGTAGAAATGTCACATTTTTATTTTTCGCGGTTGGTAGTAAATAAAATAGAAGATAAATTTTCAAATGTCAAAAATATAATTCAATTTTCTTATTTTGGTTCAATATTTTTTCAATTATTTAAAAAAACACTGTGAAGTATAATTTTTTTGTTTTTCTCTTGTTAAAATTTTAAAAAAAACTGTCTGTATATTTTGCTGATGTATAAATGTCACATTTTCATTTTTCAAAGTTGGTACTAAAGAAAATGACAGACAAACTAACAAATATCAAAAGTATAATTAATTTTTGCTTATTTTGGTCCAATATTTTTTTATTTATTTAAAGAACAATCTGTAAAGCATAAACATTTTTTTTAAGTTTTTCAAAGTAAAAAAAACTGTGACCTTAAACATATTTTGATAAGGTCTAAATGTCATTCACATTTTTATTTTTCATAGTTGTTAGTAAATGAAATAGCATATAAACTTCTAAATGTCAAAAACACAATTTAATGTGATTATTTTGGTCTAATATTTTTTCATTAATTTTTAAAAAATCTTTAAAGCATAAACTTTTTTGTTTTTAATTTTTAAAGTTTTTTAAAGAACAAAAAACTATGACCTTGAACATATTTTGCTGATGTATAAGTGTCACATTTTCATTTTTCAAAGTTGGTAGCAAATAAAATGACAAAAAAATGTCAAAAATACAATTATTTTTTTCTTATTTTAGTCTATTTTTTCTTTTTTCAAGGTTTTTCAAAAAACAAAAACGTTGTCCTTAAATATATTTTGCTGACGTATAAATGTCACATTTTCATATTTTATAGTTGGTAGTAAATCAAATGGCACATAAACTTCCACATGTCAAAAATAAGAATCATTTTTTTATTTTGGTCTAACATTTTTCTATTTATTCATTAAAAAATGAGTAAAATAAACTTTTTTTGTATTTTGCTAAGGTATAAATGTCACAATTTTATTTTTCATGGTTGGTAGTAAATAAAATGGCAGATAAAATTCAAAATGTCAAAAACACAATTCAATTTTCCTATTCAATGTTTTCTCATTTATTAAAAAAATCTGAAAAGCATCAATTAAATAAGATTTTTAGTTTAGTTTTTCAAAAAAACTGTGACCTTCAACTTATTTTGCTGATGTGTAAATGTCATATTTTCATTTTTCATAGTTGGTAGTAAATAAAATGACAGATAAACTTCGAAACGTAAGTAAATACAATTATTTTTTGTTATTTTGGTCAAATAATTAATTATTTAATTTTAAAAAATCTGTACAGTGTAAACCTTTTTTATTTTTCATTTTTTAAAGTTGGCAATAAATAAAATATCAAACTTCCAAATATTAAAAATAGACATAAATCTCCTTGTTTTATTATCAAAGTCATAATACAGTTCTTGAATTAGATTTACAAAGTTGCAGCACTGTTTACTGAAAAAAAAAATAGAAAAAAAATACTCGTAGCACGCTATGAAAAAAAAAAAGATGTCGCAAATTAATCATCTTTTTTCGGCTATTTAGGAACTGACAATTAAATATTTCATAATTGTTGGTTGCAAAAGTCGTTCATTCTTCTTCTCTTATTATTTTCCAGCCTAAACAACCTAAAACTGTCTCTTTTTTCTTATTTATATATTCTAAACCTCCTAATAAATCAATCAAGTTTAGTGACATTTCAGCCACCAGTTGAGTAAAAACAACTACAGTAGAGCCTCTGAGACCTATATTTGATTTCATAAACCCGCGACTGACATAGTAAAACCTCCAATTTAATTAATAGCTTATTAATTAACGTTTGACATATAATAGTTGTTTCAGTAACAGCTATATTCTGTTAATAATTAACAACTAGCATTACACTATCACAGGTAACTCCAAATTATTACTTTATCTGCCGCTTATCAATTCTGATTATTTTTCTGACCGAGAATTTTAATACAAACAGTAAAAAGCTAAAAATTCGATATTTCCTTTTGAGTTTATAACTCAAGATATTTCAAACATTTCATATTCATACAAGTGCCAAGTTATTTACAACAAAAATAAAATCTAAAGTAAATTTAATACTTCCTAGTCTATTAACAACTTAAGTACTTACAACAAAATGATTCTTTTTTAGGTTTCATCTTGTCTTTAAAATCCACTTTCTAAAATTAATTTCAAACAGTTTTACCGAATTTTTGTTTGAAATTCTTTAAATGCCGCCAAACAATTCCGATTTAAATTTAGAATCACTTATCAATTCTCTTCACGTTTAAAAAAAAAAGTATTAATCATCAAAATATCTTTTTGTAATTTATTCAAATAAATATTTATAAGGCAGCGCACCGTTTGAATACAATAACTTTTGTAATAAATTTTAATTGGAAACTCAGTCGGAATTTTTACTTTCCGCTTGAACGGAAATCATCATCAAAGTTGGCACTCCACCAACTGATAAAGTGTGCCATGAAACAATCCACGCCGTCTGCCAGATTTAACAATTTTTTTTTTAAACCACTCACCCTTTATTTAACAAAAAATTTTTTTGTGTATATGTGTGAAAATAAAAATACAAGAAACAACACAACTGACTTTGGCAAAATTCACGCAGAACATGTCGTTTGATGGGCAACAGCAGTAGCACGAGCACGTCATTGGATTTTCACGTCGTTTTTGGCGGGCGTCGCCGCCACCACCACCACCACCGCCGCCGACACTACGAGGTTAGACTTATAACTGGGAAAGCGAAAGCGCGCCCCCCGAAAATATCGAACCAAGGACGATGCGCCGCGACGCCGACGCCGATTTGATTGCATAGAGGGAATTTTTCTGATTAGAAAAAAAAGAGAGTTAAAGAAACGGTAAAAATTACATATAGTGGTTAACGAAAAGAAAAATACGTCAAGCATATAGTCATAACTAACGTTCCGCTAACCGTCTGCCATAAAATAAACAACATTGGGTTCAATGGGCGTCCTTGCGTAACACTTCTATACTGAACTGATTATTATTATTTTAACCGTAGTTTAAGAAAAATTACGAAAAGAAGTTTAAATTTATAATTAATCAAGATTTAGTAATCTCTAATGTAAAATGCCATTTTTTTTTTAAAGTTGGCAACAAATTAAACGTCAAGCAAACTTGCAGATATCAAAATTCTACTTTAGTTTTAAAACTGGTTACTTAAAAAATAGTGTAAAAAATCTAGAAGTTATTGAAGAATAAATTTCGTTCTTTTATTGTTACAAAGTTGGCAGCAGATGAAGATCAAATATATTTCAAATTTAAAAAAAACACCAAAATATATTCGTAATCAAATTTTAGAAACCTAAACACCTCTGACTCTTGTCTAAATATAAACACTTTTTTATATTTTTTATTTTTTTCCAAGTTGCCAACAAATAAAATTCTTTATTGCTACGAAGTTGGCAGCAAATAAAGTTCAAATACATTGGAAAAATTAAAAAAATATATATATATTTTGTTTTATTATATTGTAAATAACAATATTTATTTTTTTCAAAGTTGGTAAAAAATAAGACGTCAAGCAATCTTGCAAATGTAAATTTTTTTATCCTTAACGCTAGTTACTTTAAAAAAAATGATACCTGAAGTAGGTAAAAAATCTAGACGTTATTGAAGTATATATTTCGTTCTTTATTGTTAGAAAGTTGGCAGCAAGTAAGGTTCAGATAAGTTATAAATTACATTTTTAATACTTTTTATTGTTCGAAGTTGGCAACAAATAAAACGTCAAGTAAACTTGAAAACTTCAAAACTCTTTTTTATTTAATCACAATATGTAAAATAGTTTTCAATAATGAAGACGATTCTATTATAATAGTACATATAAATATTATATTTTTATTGTTACAAAGTTGGCAACAAGAGACGTTAAAACTCCAAATGTCAATTTTTTTTTTTTTAAATAAATAATTTGACTTTAAAACTTCAGTTGTTTGGAGTGAACACCTATATGTCGCTTTTATTTTTTAAAGTTGGCAACAAGTAAGGTTCAATAAACTTGAAATACAAAAAACATTTTTTTTTAATATGTTCATAATTAAATTTTAAATATCTAGACGTCTCTGGAGTGAACAACTAAACATGTCAATTTTTCAATTTTTATTTCTCAAAGTTGGTAGCAAAAAAAATGTCAAACAAACTTATAAATGTAATGCTTTTTTTATTAACCAGAATATTTAAGAGATTATCTCGTTTTTTATTTTTTAAAGTTGGTAATAAAAAACGACAAGCCAACTTGCAAATTTCAATCATAAAAAAACAAATATCTAAACGTTTCTGGAATCAAGATGTCATTTTTATCGTTTCGAAGTTGGCAGCAAATAAAATGTCAAGAAAACTTCCAATTAAACAATATTTAGTTGTTTCTACAATACAAATACTTTTTTTTTAAACACAGTTGGTAACAAAGTTAAAACTTTAAATGTCAAAATTTACATTTTTTGATAATATCAAATTAAAGTTTAACACTTTAGATATCTACAGTCGCTTTTTTATTTTTAGAAGATGGCAACAAATGAAGTTCAAATTAAACCCAAATATCAAAATGAATTATGGAAATTCTGTCTTTGAACTAAATGGTTTTTTAATTTTTATTTTTCGAAGTTGGCAACAAATAAAACGTCAAGCAGACTTGCCAATGTCAAATTTCTTAACTCTTAACACTGATTACTTAAAAAAAGATCAAAAATATCATCCTTTTATTGTTATAAAGTTGGTAATAAATAGAGTTAAATAAACGTTAAATGTCAAAATTAAATTAAATAATCCAAAAACGCCTAATTTCTTTATCTTTATATTCAGTTTTTAGAAAAACTACAAATCCAAAATCCTAAAGTTTGACTTATTGCCAACTCAAAAAATAAAATACATTCACTCAAAAAAGTTTTTTGACATTCTTTTGACTTGAGGTGTTGCCAACTCTCTAATAATTACACAAATTTTAACATTTAGAAAAGTTCATTTGACATTTTAATTGTTGCCAACTTAAAAAAAAAACATCGTTATTTTGTCACTTAGAAAATAACCATTTTTAAAAGTCACTTTTTTAATAAATTTATTTTGACAATTTGAAGTTTTTGAACTTTCATTTGCTGCCAACTTTAAAAAATAAAAAAGCCTGTACTTTTTACGTAAAATGATTTTTTATTTTTCGAAGTTGGTAATAAATAAAATGTCAAGGAAACTTCCAATTAAATAAGACCTAGTTGTTTCTATAGTATAAATATTTTTTTATTGTAACGAAGTTGGTAAACCTCAGAACCTTAGATATCTACAGTCGCTTTTTTATTTTTAAAAGTTGGCAACAAATTAAACGTCAAGTAGACTTGCCGATGTCAAATTTTTGATCTTCAACACTGTTTACTTAAGAAAAAAAAAATCGAAAGTAGTTTTAAAAAAATGAAGACATTATTTAAATATAAATATCATCTTTTTATTGTTACAAAGTTGGTAATAAATAGAGTTAAATAAACGTCAAATGTCAAAAATAATATTATTTTAATGTAGTTAGAATTAAATTTTAATTACGTAGACCACCATTTTAGTCTAAATATGTCAATTTTTCACTTTTATTTTTGAAAGTTGGCAACAAACAAAATGTCAAACACACTAGCAAATGTCAAAATTCTTCTTTTCTTAAAATAAATATTTGAAATATCATTTTTATTGTTCTGAAGTTAGCGGCAAATAAAAATTAAGTAAATTTCAAATGTCAATTTTTTAATAATATCTAGATGTCACTTTTTGCTTTTTAATTTTTGAAATATTGGTAACATAAAACATCAAGCAAACTTGCAAATGTCAAACTTAAAGAGTAAAAGCTGTCATTTTTATTGTTCTAAAGTTGACATAAATTCCAAATGTCAAAAATAGATTTTAAAAAAAGATTCATAATTGAATCACGTCTCTCTTTTATTTTATTTTTTCCAGGTTGGCAACACTAAAATGTCAAATAAACGCACAAATATCAAAAATTAGTGTCAAGTTTTTATTACCAAACTCCCACCAAAAAATCCCTAAACCCTCTCAATTTTTTTTATTCATTTCCCTCTTTTATAAACTTAATTAGCAACTCAAACACGAGCCGAATTATCACCAAACCGCAACTGGTACACTCTCTTCCTAATTAAATCAACTTCGCAATCAATTTAGCGTTGAATGTACAAGTTTCCTGAATTTTTGCAGGAAGAGAAGAAAAAACTATTTTCCTTGGTTTATTTTTAAAATTAGGTCAATTAAAGACGCCTGCAGGGAAATCCTCCAGATATTCTCCCTAGAGACACCCTTAGAGTCTGAGAGGTCAAAAAAAGACGACACATTTCTCGCGTAATTTATAGAAAGTGTTAAAAATGATAATTAAGGTCAAATCTAAGATAACAAAGAGTGTCAAAAGATTCGGAATCTCTCGTTTTCAGTCCGTTTTTTTTTCTAATTATGTAAATTTCAACATTAAAAATGTTACAAACCACACCGTTATATCTATTTCCGCACTGTCGGCTATAAAATGGCAAAAATTGTTGATTTTTTAACAAAATAACTGTTTTATTTTATTTATTTACACCCACTGGGTCATTGGCCTCTTCTCTAATTACTTAAAAAATTAGCAACATTTAAAGCTTGCCGTATTTGGTTGTGACAGAAGAGAAAAAGAGTTAATTATTCGCTTAAAAAGGCATCGAGTATCAAAAATTTAACGAGACAATTAACCTACAACTAGAGAAATTTCTCTCTAAACAAAAAAAATATATATAAAATATGGTAAATGTTAGTTGGTGTTTTCTCGCAGAAAAACAAATTGTTATTATCTTATCTGATGTAAACAATTTAAAAGAATTTCAGAGAATGATGTTATCGTTAAATTCCTTACAACTGAATAAAGTTTGGGAGAATATTTTAATTGCAGTATCATAAATTTACTTGTCATAAAGAATACGATTTTGACTAGTTAAGTAAACATTAATTTATCTGAAAGTAATTATAACATTTACTTAAACACCTGTGCTGTTTTACATAATTTACTCAAATAATTGTTATTCAATTAAGATAGATTACGAAATTCATTTATCAGAAAACAGTCTACAGTCTGTTGAGGAATAATATTCAACATAGATAGCCTTGAAATAACATTATTGTGACTTTTTGATGAAAAACTATTTAGAATTTTATCGCCACTCAGAAAAACATTAATAATGAATTGAATGTATTTTTATACTCTACTATAAACAAAAATTAAATATAAATAGATTTTTAAAGTAGTAATCAATCTCGACTAAAAGAAATATTTTTCAAAGATATTTTAAGATGTATATTAAAACAACAGACAAGAAACAAAAGCACTTAAAACACTTGGAAAATGTGCCCAAAATTCTCCGATTAAAAAGTACGAGCGAATGACTTCAAATTTCAGGAACAGGGCGATAATAGAAAGAAAGCATAAGGGACGGTAAATCTACTCATAAAATTGTGTGATGTAATGAACGGTACATCAAATTAAGAATTTTCTGAAGCTTTCAACTTTTAGAATAATAAAGTAAATTTTAGCTGGTCGTTCGTTAGTACAAAAACCACAAACCAAAATTATTCTGAGACTCCGCTAAATGTTATTGTTAAATATTCAACCAAATAAAGTTTTAAAGTTAATTTGTTACCAACATCAAAAAATAAAAAGTCAAAAAAAACTTATCCAGTTCTGGGAAGTTTGTTTAGTATAATTTTCTTGAAAAAGATCAATTTTTTAAAAATAATTGTTTCAGTAAAACTGTTTTTTTAAGCACAATTTTGAAATTTTTAAATTCACATAATTTTTTATTTTGTCATCAACATCAAAAATTAAATAATCCAAAATCGCCTAATTTCTTTATGTTAGTAATCGGTTTTTAGAAAAAGTACAAATCTAAAATTCTGAAGTTTGACTTATCGCCAACTTCGAAAAATAAAAATACATTCACTCAAAAAAAAAAAATAGTTTTTTGACACTCTTTTGGTTTCAGGTGTTGCCAACTTCTCAAAATTGTACAAATTTTGACATTTCAAATTTCATATGGTATTTTAATTCCTGCCAACGTAAAAAAATTATAAGTTTGTTACCAACCTCAAAAAATAACAAAATCCAAAAACGCTGAATTTTTTTAACCATTTTTCAATAATCAATTTTTTGAGGCAAAATCTTGACATTTTGAATTTTATTGATGTTATATTTGCTGCCAACTTCGAAAAAACAAAAAATACAAAAAAAAATTATTTCAAAAATAAACATTTGTCAATATTCAGTTTAAAAAATTGCAATTTTAACATTCTCAAATGTGATAAAGGTGCAATTTTAATATTCTGGATTTTGACTTATTGCAACTTCGAAAAATAAAACACATTCACTCAAAAAATAATTTTGTTTTACACTCTTTTGGCTTCAGGTGTTGCCAAAATTCTCTAAAAATTACACGAATTTTAACATTTGAAAGTTCACTTGACATTTTAATTGTTGCCAACTTCAAAAATTTATCTATTGCTAACCTCAAAAATAAAAATCATCGAAATCTTAGTATAAAAGAAATTGACAATTTAAGGTTTGTTGATGTTTTATTTGCTGCTAACTTCAAAAAATAAAATATTCAGTCGAAAATCATGTAGATTTAAAAAAAATATAATTATAAAAATAGTACTTTACAATAGAAATCTTTTAGTTTCAGATGTTGTCAACTACAAAAATTTGTTACCAATCTTAAAAAAAAAAACGAAAATAATGAAATTTTGCTATTTGAAAAATAATCTTTTGTCAATATTCAATTTAAAGAAGTTCAGTTTTAACATTCTAAAGTTTGATTTGTAGTTGCAAAACTTCTATTTTATTAAAACTTAATTATAAAAGATTAAAAAAGAATATTTTTGACACGTGTTGCCAAAATTTAAAAATTACACAAATTTTGATCTTTAAAAGTTCATTCGATATTTAATTGTTGCCAACTTGAAAATTTGATTTGTTGCCAACTTCGAAATATAACAGAAATTCAATACAAAAACATCAAAGTCCTTTAGATTTAAATAAAAAAGTACAAAAAAATAGTTCTTTTTTGACATTCTTTAGCTTGAGGTGTTGCCAACTTCTCAAAATTACATGAGTTTTGACATTTAAAAGTTTGTTTGGAATTTTAATTGTTGCCAACTTGAAAAATTGATTGATTGTTGCCCACCTTGGAAAAATAATAAAATATATGTATGTATATTTAAAAATATCGATTTTTTTTCTTTATAACCGTTTTTCAATACCTATTTTCTTTTAAACATAATTTTGCCATTTTTATGTTTAGTGACTTTTCTTTTAATGATTGATTACCAACTTCAAAAAATTTAAATCCTAAAAACTTCTTTATTTTAAAAATAATCCAATTTCGTAAAATAAAAAACATTCAGCCCAAAAACGTCTAGATTTTTAAAATTTAATTATAAAAGTATAAAAATAGTTCCTTTTGACATCCGAATTTTGGCTTCAGATGTTGCCAACTTCCAAAAAAATTACATAAAATTTGACATTTTAAAATTTTCTTGCCAACTTCGAAAAATAATGTCACTTAACCCTATCGTGCTTTAAATCACTGATTTTCCGTCAGTTTCAAATTAAACACTTCCTTTTCCCATTCCTCTCATCTATTACATCTATTTCTGTTTCTAACATCCGCTATTTCCCTCAAATCTGTCCTTTTCAATGGTTGAATGCTGTCACTTAACAATATTTCTAAACAAAGTGAACGTTATCTATTCTCTGTTCGCTAAATGACTCAACAGTTCAACGAACATTAATTACCCCACAAACGTTTCGGCTAATTAAAACCATCAACAATTTAATTGATTCAATCAAAACGCAACGAAAACTAGCAATTAATTAAAAAAATTCTGTTTCACGCACATTTAACACAGAAAAATTACCATTTACAATTAATTTGTAATTAATTAAACGTGTGATGAATTAAAAAAATGTCCACACCTGGCTAGACTCAACGTGCAAATATTTATTCGAGGAAATCAGGTCGAGTGCAACCTAAACCTAAATACACCTAAACAGGACGTGAACCAATTCTGCCAATCACAAAAATCGAAAATTGCGTGATGATATTTACATTTGTGACACAAGGGGAGGGTCATTAACCTTTATCAACCCCCCAATAGTTGTAAGCCCCCCTCGACAAAGCTAAATCGTGATAAATTATATCAATTAGGCGTGGGACTGCCTAATTCAATGTCAAGGCTTTGAACTGAATTAGGGGGGCTCCACCCCACGTGCTGACTGTGTTAATTTTGTATTCGTGTGTTGAATTTAAATGAAATTTCAGTGAAATAAAATACCGAGGCCCCAATTAGGGCCGTGTAAGTTACTCGAAGCTGAAAATAAATATTTGAATTAATAAATGGGTACGGAAGTAATGAAAGCGGAACGAAAAGGCGTTACATAAAAACTTGTGGTTTTTTCAAAAGAAACTTACAAAGAACTGATTAGATAAGCTCCACACAATTTTTTTTACACATTTTCACACACAAAAAACCCCAAAAGTGCCTAATTAAACACAGATGTAACAAACACAAACTTTTATTATGACCGCCATCTTAACCATAGATAATCTTAACTAATTTGACATTTAACACGACATTACGCCACCTACCGGCAAAATATCAACGCGCCAAATTTAAATTGTCATGTATTGTTAGTTGCATACCTCACTTTCTTTATTTACAAATTTCGTAATAAAAATACTATTATCAGAACTAATTTTATTACCAAAATGAATGCGATACAATTCACATCAAGTACCAAACATGTCTCACTTGTAAAAACCCCAATACCGGTCATAACCCACCCTAGAGAAGTCCTCGTAAAAGTTGCATTTTCCGGCGTTTGTGGCACAGATATACACATAATTCACGTAAGTCTCTTTTAGAAATAAAAATTTGTGCTAAAATAACCCTCAGGGGGAATTTCCATGCAGTCCTAATGCCCTAACCCTCGGTCACGAATTTTCGGCCCGAGTTGTCAGTTTCGGCTTCCAGGTCACTTCTCTAACCCCTGGTGACCTTGTAGTGGTCGACCCGAACAGTTCCTGTCATAAATGCCCTTTCTGCCACTCTGGTACCCCCCATTTTTGCCTCACTGGGGGTTTCTATGCCAATCTAGGTGTTAAAAACCACGGAGGTTGGGCTGAGTACTGTCTGTGTTCCATCGAACAAGTCCACAAAATCTCGGGGGTTTCCCTGAAAACCGCAGCTTTAGTTGAACCCCTATCCTGTATTGCCCACGGGTGGGACTTGATTTCGCCAGTCCCAGTAGGTGAAGAGATCCTTGTTGTGGGTGCGGGAATAATTGGAATTTTATGGGTGTGTTTACTGCATTTACATGGACACAGGAAAGTTACATTAGCTGAAGTTAATCCAGCAAGAAGAGATTTAGTTAAAGGGTTGGTGGATGAGTTGGGTTTTAGGCTTGTGGGATCACAGGAATTACAATCTGGGTTTGATTTAATTATTGATTGTACTGGATACGGTCCTGCGATTGAATCAGGTGTTAAACTTTTAAATTTTGGCGGGAAAATGTGTGTGTTTGGAGTGGCGCCACCTGGAGTGAAGATTGAGTAAGTTTTAGGGGATTTACTTGTGTTTTTTTATAAAGAGTTTTAGGGTTTCTCCGTTTGATGTTTATTTGAAGGAATTGACAATTATGAGTGTTAAAGTGAATCCATTTTCTTTTCCTAAAGCTATTTCTTTGGTTCAAGCTTTAGGTGAGAAATATTTGGATTTTGATAAGTTGGGAATTAAAGTTTTTAAATTAGAAGAATTCTCTGAAGCTGTTGATTGTTTGAATAAAGGAGAAATAACAAAAGCAGTTTTTGAAATTTAATCTTGTAATCAACAAATAATAAAAAGGATTAAATGTTTTACAATAATAAAATAATTATGTTTCTATTTTTAATCCTAATCTTAATCCCTGAATTTTGTTCCTAAAAAAAAACACTTGTGAGTAGATTTTATATATTATTAATATATTTCCCACTTATAAATAAGAATGCGTCGATGATAATGTGTAAATTTGTTTAGTAATTCAAACAAATTATTTACATAATCTAAGTACATAAAAATATTGGTACAAGTTAATAACAAACCTATCTTATCTCTTAATAACTATCATAACAAAGTTTTTGGAATGATTTATTATACAAAAGCTATAGTGAAAATTGTATATTGATAATTTAAATTTGTTTAACAAGGTGATAACACCATAACTTTATATAAATACATGTCTATTTCACTAGTTTAGTGTGTGATTTTATATCAATTAGCAAAATTTTACGATTCATCGTAATTATGTTATTAGCAATCAAAAAATTCCTATTAAATACGTTAATTGGTATGTGATAAAAAATATACAGTTTGTTACATAACAAAATAATAATAATAACCATAAGTTATTTGAAAATAATAAAAATACATATTTAATTATATACAAAATTTAAATTTGGCGCTTAAAAGTACAGGGCCACCAACCCCTCTTTAAAATCTGCCTAAAACTGAACCTTTAAATCTCAGTTCTATTTGTTATCGTTTATTGTAAAAAACTCGTTATTCAGCACTATACAATGATAAAATAAAAATATTTGCATTTGTCTTTAGCTATTTAGCATATTTTGATAATTTTTTTATTATAAAAAAATGTGTTTTTTGCAATCATTAAAATACAAATGATAGTATTTCCTTATTACAACACAAAATTACAACAAAAACAAAGTAAAACATGCTTTTATTGTTTATAATTGTGCCCTAAAAGTGTACAGTTGGCGCCATAATAATTGACCTCTTACATAACAACACTCCCCGCAAACTTGGTGGGTCAAAAATGATAATAAGATTATCACATTTTATCATTATTAATCCACGTCAAGGCCAAACATATAAATAAACTTCACTTCAGAAATTTTCATTCAGTTTAGTAAACGAACCCATCATGGAAGCCCTACGTTATACCGCCAAAACAAAAAAACTCGAACTTGGCAAAACGCAAATTCCGAAAATCACCGATCCCGATTCTATTCTAGTCAAAGTCGCTTATTCGGGAATTTGCGGAACGGATTTACACATCATTCAGGTAATTCTCAGATTTTGAAATTCCCGCTCAATTTTGAATTTTAGGGCGAGTTTCCGTGTAATCCTGACAAGACTTTTACTCTTGGACATGAATTTTCCGGAACGGTGATTGAAGTAGGCCCAAATGTCACGAATTTTAAAGCAGGAGATCGTGTTTCAGTTGATCCGAACAGGTAGGTTGGTACTAGTGGTTGTTTTTTCGCTAATATCGGATTTAGCGGATGCAAATGTTGCAAGTTTTGCCATTCGGGGAAACCCCATTTTTGTAAAGTTGGCGGGATTAATAACACTATTGGGATTTACCGGGATGGTGGATGGGCGAATTACGTGGTTTGTCCCGAGGAACAAGTACATAAACTTCCTGAAAGTATCACTCTGGAACAAGGTTTGTAATCCTGAAAATCTGCTATTTCGTATTGTGACGCGATTTTGTAGCGGCTTTAACCGAACCGTTGTCTTGTTTGGCCCATGGTTGGGATATTGTGAGTCCTATCCACGTCGGGGATAAAATCCTAGTGACAGGAGCTGGGATTATTGGGAATTTATGGGTGTGTGCTCTACATCTTCAAGGTCACAGAAATGTCACAGTTTCCGAACCGAATACCTCTCGGTTAGAAATGTTGAAAAAACTAAGTCAGTACTACCAACACAAATTTCCCAAACTAATTTCAAATTATTCTAGACACTGGATTTAACTTAATAACTCCAGATCAATTGAAAAAAAATCAAGCAGCTGATCCAAATTACCTCTTCGATGTTGTTATTGACTGTAGTGGATTTCCCCCAGCTATAGAACACGCAATTTCGCTTTTGAATTCCGGCGGGAAATTATGTATTTTTGGAGTGGCACCACCTCATGGCAGAATTTCGTACGTTGGTAGCAGTGTTTTTGAATAGGATTAAATTTTTGTTGGCAGGATTGCTCCGTTTGACATTTATATGAAAGAAATGAAGATTTTTGGTGTTAATATTAACCCATTTAGTTTTCCCAAATCGTTGGGTTTGTTGGAAGCCATGGGTGACAGATATTTGAATTATGGGAATTTAGGAATTAAAACTTTTGCGTTGAATCAGTACCAGGAAGCTATAGAGTGTTTGAAAAAAGGCACAATTGCCAAGGCAGTATTTAAACTGTAAAAATAAAATGGCGGTAATATCCGTTCTTAATCCTAATGTCACAAATAAGTAACGTTATAAATAAATTTTTTTGGTAATTTCCCTGTTTTATTACAGCCATGACCAACATAAAAACTCTAATACATGAAAAACCCTAAAATCACATTTGAAATTGGTTTTTACGACTGTTTTTTTTTTAATGTAATGATGTTTCCGATAAAGCGTGAATATTAGAAAAAAAATTTACAAAAAAATTGTAACAATCAAGAAGGTTAATTATCTATCAAAATTTCTGTCAAAAATTTTTCAAAATTCAAGTTATCACCAAAATTTAATTATCTACAACCATGACTAACATGGAAGCCCTCCGTTTTTCTTTCATTGATAGAACATTAGATTTAACACGGATGCCAATCCCTGAAATCGAAGATCCCAACGATGTCCTTGTCAAAGTCGCATTTGCTGGAATTTGCGGTACTGACCTTCACGTTTTAGCCGTAATTAAATAAATTCAGTCTTCCACCCTTTAAAAACGTATTTTTAGGGCGAATATCCCTGCAGACAAAGTACTGCCATAACACTCGGTCATGAAATTGCAGGAACTGTTGTTGAGGTTGGCAATAATGTTTTAAATTTTGTTGAAGGAGATAAAGTTGCAGTTGACCCTAACAGGTATATTAAAAACCCTAAAATCTGATTAAAATCCCTAAATTTTAAGAGGTTGCAAACGTTGCGTCTTTTGCCACGCTGGAAAACCACAATTTTGTAAAGCAGGATGCGATAGCAATACTATAGGGATATATAAAGATGGCGGTTGGGCACAGTTTGTTCTTATCCCCGAAGAACAACTTTATAAATTACCGGAAACTCTAGGCCTAGATCAAGGTTGGCACACTTGTAAAAAACGCGAAATTTAATTTTTTTATTAGGTGTTTTTGGTGAAGCTCTTTCGTGTATTGTCCACGGTTGGGAGCTTTTAAATCCGATTTCTGTGGGTGAAAAATTTCTGATTTTGGGTGCTGGAATTACTGGTACTTTATGGGCGTCTGTTTTACACCTTCAAGGACAAAGAAATGCCGTTATTTCTGATCCATTACTCTCTAGATTAGAATTGTTACGCAAATTAAGTCAGTATAGTACAGTTTGCAAATCTCATTTAGTGACATTTGTGTTTAGATACAAATTATATATTGGTAACACCTGAACAATTGAGAAAATATGCATACAGTGAACCGGAAATGTGGAAATTTGATGTGATTATTGATTGTTGTGGCGACACTGCAGCTATTGAACAGGGATTTTCACTTCTTAATCCTGGAGGAAAGTTGGTGCTTTACAGTGTGATGCCGCCAACAAACAAAATGAGGTTTCTACAATTCTAATTAACAGTGTTTTATTATTATTTTGTAGTTTATCACCGTATGAAATTTTTAAAAAAGAAATTAAGATAATCGGAGTTAACGCAAATCCCTACACATTTAATAAGTCGTTAAACTTAATTGCAGCTCTCGGAAGCAGGTAATTTTAGTTCTAAATTGTTGTGTTGGTATCACTGATTGTTATTATAGGTATTTGAATCACACTGTATTAGGAGTCAAGTTATTTCAATTAAATGAATACAAGGAAGCGATTGAAAATTTAAAAAGAGGAACAATCATAAAAGCGATGTTTCAAATGTGATTCTAGGGTTTTTAAGTTGGTCATGGTTGTAATAAAACAGTAAAATTACATAAAAAATTGTGAGATTTATAAGTAGCATTTTTTCGTGAGTTTAGAATTACCGCCATTTTGTTTTTACAGTTTAAATACTACCTTGGTAATATTGTGCCTTTTTTCAAACACTCTACAGCTTCTTGGTACCAATTCAAAGCAAAAGTTTTAATTCCTAAATTCCCATAATTCATATATCTATCACCTATAGCTTCCAATAAACCCAACAATTTGGAAAAACTAAAAGGGGTTAATACTATTAAAATCTACTACCGAAAATCTTTATTTCTTTCATGTAAATGTCAAACAGAGCAATCCTGCTAAGAGAAATTTAATTTAAATCAAAAATACTGCTGCCAACCTACGAAATTCTACTGTAAAGTGGTGCCACCCAAAAAATACATAATTTCCCGCCGGAATTCAAAAGCGAAATTGCGAGTTCTATAGCTGGGGGAAATCCACTACAGTCAATAACATAACATCATCGAAGAGGTAATTTGGATCAGCTGCTTGATTTTGTTTCAACTGATCTAGAGTTATCAAGTTAAATCCAGTGTCTCGAATAATTTGAAATTAGTTTCGTGAATTTGTGTTGGTAGTACTGACTGAGTTTTTTCAACATTTCTAACCGAGAGATATTTGGTTCGGAAACTGTGACATTTCTGTGACCTTGAAGATGTAAAGCACACACCCATAAATTCCCAATAATCCCAGCTCCTGTCACTAGGATTTTATCCCCGACGTGGATAGGACTCACAATATCTCAGCCATGGGCCAAACAAGACAACGGTTCGGTTAAAGCCGCTACAAAATGGCGTCACAATACGAAATGGCAGATTTTCAGTTTTACAAACCTTGTTCTAGAGTGATACTTTCAGGAAGTTTATGTACTTGTTCCTCGGGACAAACCACGTAATTCGCCCATTCTCCATCCCGCTAAATCCCAATAGTGTTATTAATCCCGCCAACTTTACAAAAATGGGGTTTCCCCCAATAGCAAAACTTGCAACATTTGCATCCGCTAAATCCGATATTAGCGAAACAACTACCACTAGTACTAACCTACCTGTTCGGATCAACTGAAACACGATCTCTTGCTTTAAAATTTGTGACATTTGGGCCTAGTTCAATCACAGTTCTAGAAAAGTCATGTCCGAGAGTGAAAGTCTTGTCAGAATTACACGGAAACTCGCCTTAAGATTCAAAATTGAGCGGGAATTTCAAAAAACTGGGAATTACCTGAATGATGTGTAAGTCCGTTCCGCAAAGCGAATAAGCGACTTTCACTAGAATCGGATAAAGATCGGCGACTTTCGAAACATCCGGTTAAGTTAAGACTCAGTTTTTTTGTTTTGGAAGTAAAAGGGATAGTGTTTTTTACCTTTTAATTTTTTTGTTATTCTAAAGTTCACTGTTCAAATTGGCGATTATTATTCTCCCTATCTGTATTTCTCTGGGTGACGCAAGTCTATGAAGGCAGGCTTACCACCATAGTTTTAGCAAAAAAATAATAATAATGATAGTAAATCAAGGACGTAATCAACCTAACGATACTGAAAATCTACTTTTTTTCCTTTTTTACAAAAACTCTCGTTGCAATTACGTATTTTTTAAATAAATTAAAATTCTTTGTCTTAGCTTGATTACGACTTTTTATTTCCACTAAATTGTTTAAGTGCTGCCAACTTTAGATACTTATTCATTATTGTTTTGAGAATTTTACTGTTTATTTCAAAATTTAAAACGGTTTTAAGAAATCTAAAATAATCACCACGATGTTTTAAAATGTCTTAATTATTAATAAGAGTCTGGACACTCAACATCATTCTGTCAGATGTCAAATCTAATGACATAAGTGTCCACACTCTATATACAGCAGCAAGAAACGTCAAAATGGCATCCAGAATTTTATTTTTTTTTAACTTAGATAAAATTAATAATCTTTTATCATAGAAAAACATTTTATTGCAAAATAATTCAGTTCTTTTACATAATTATATGTAAGAAATAACAAATAAATAAACTCAAGTATCTTTTTAACTTCATAAACTGCAAAAAATCTACCAATCAACGGCTACGACCCCATGCAAATCCTACGATGCATCTTTTTGTGGTGTTCAAAATCTTTGGCCCCCTTCATAACCCCCGAACAAATAACGCAAATCCAAACTTGCTCCTCCATTTCCCATTTTTTCTGGAGCTTATTAACCTTCTGATGCCACTTTTCCTGCATTTTTGGCACTTGCTCCTCGCAGTATTTACAAAAAACCTTATGTTCAGTCCCCATGTGATTATTAAGGCAAGCAGTCGTGAGAAAACTCTTACAACATATAAAACAAAAAACGTGATTTTTATAGAGGTGCGTTTCCAACATATGCTTATTAAACGAGAATAAATCGGTGAAATCCTCTACGCAAATATTGCAAAAATGAATCAAATTCAGGGAGGCACAAGCAGGGGGCCCAGGGACGGCATAACTGTGGTCATCGCAACGCGACTGAGGACTGTTCGGGGCTTTCACCGAGACAATCGGTAGGCATAAATAATCGTGGTCGTTGCTGTAAACCCCATTTTGGTCACTTGTTGGCACAGTGATGTTACGCAGAAGAGTCCCCTCGAATAACTTCTCGTTCCAGTTTTTAACTTGAACGTATTCAGGAGAGTCAAACTCGGTTGAAATTTCAGGAATTTGCAAAACTGCATTTGGGATTTTAACCTTTTTTGACGCGCAGGGGATCCAGTCTTTAGGTTTATGCAGAATGCGATAATCTAAGGACAAAACTGTTAGTTGTGGGGCCTTAATTTAGGGACTGTCTTGACCTGTAAAGTGCTGAGAGCAGATTCTTAACTTACGGAGATTATCAGGAGGCAAATTTGGGATTTGGAGGGCTTTAAGCAACTTTTGCTGATCGATTTTGTTCTTTGGCAGACTATAATAATAGGCCCGTTTTGATATTGTGGAGGCTGTCTGCTTACAGCCGGGGACCCCACATATTTTCTGGGGCGAAGTCATCACAGTAAGGGGGATAAATCACAGAAAAAATGGTTTATTTTTGAAAACACTTTGACAGCTGTCAAAAATAAAGTTGTACTAAAAGTGCTGCCAACAGCTGAAAAAAAATCACTACATTAATTTAAAATTAAAAAAAAAGATATCATTCTTAATAAAAATAAATAAAAAACAAATTACCGAAAGCCCCACATATTTTCAGGGGCAAAGTCATCACAGTACAGACGATAAATCACAATAAAATGGTTTATTTTTGAAAACTGTCAAAGTAGTTTTACCAGCAGTGCTGCTGGTACAAAAGTTACTACATTAATTTAAAAATTTAAATAAAAACAGTTATTACTTAATGAAAATAAATAAAAAACAAATTAATCTTAAAAAATAAACTAATAAAACTGAATAATTTCGTTTTTCTCACTGTTAAAATATCTTATACAACAAAACTAACAAAAAATGAGATTGACAAGACAGTGGCGTAGAACATTGAAATTTAGTACAAAAATTACATAATATTTGTGTTACTCTTATTTATTATTTATAAAAATTACGGAAAAAACATTAATTATAAACAATTAAATTAATTGATTATGTTTATCTGTTAAAATAACTTATACAATAGAAGTAAGAAAAAGAGATTGACCTGTCAGTGGCGTAAAACATTTAAATTTATTAAGACAAAAAACACAAAAAAAAATTATTCTTATCTTATCTATTACTTTTAAAAAATATATATTCATTTTTTTTGTTATATTAACCTATAAAAGTCAATAAAATTGTTTCAAATCTTAATTTTTTCTACTGTGTTATTTTAACAATTTAGGCATAATTTACAACTTTATTTGCAACAAAACGAAGTAAAAATTGCTCCAAACACGTTTCTAGTGATAATTCTGTAATCACAAAATAATAAAGATTATAAAAACAATTTAAATTCTAATAACAGTTTGCTCACAGACATATTAAAAAACAGAATGGATGCGCGCATTATTGCCAACCCTTTAAAAAATACAAAAATTCCTTATGAAAGTGCTGGAAAATTACTCTTTGACCGTTTAAGTTCTTTCCCCCAAAATTTCCCAGCTTTGGTGAGTAAAATTCCCTAACTGTCGTTTTTTTTTACAGAAAAATTAACTATAGGTCGAAGTTAAATCAAATAAAATCACAACTTATGACGATTTGACCACAAAAAGTGTAATTCTTGCAAAAAATCTGCGAGAACAGTTAAAAGTAGCAAAAAAGGACATTTTTGCTGTTATTAGTGGAAATACAGGAAAATTTTGGATTGTGACATTGGCAGCACTGTATTTAGGAACCCCGATTCATTTAATTAACCCAAAATACACACTTTGTAGGTTTTTGAGGAAAATTTTGCTAAATTACAACTAATTGTTGTATTTTTAGACGAATTAAAACGTTATTTGCAAATGTCAAAACCGAAAATAGTGTTTTGTGCTCAAATTGCTCTAGAAAAGCTTCAAGAATTCCGAAAAGAATTTAATTTTATTGAGAGAATTATTCTGCTTGATAATTGCAGTGGTACCACCCTCACAATCGAAGATTTGCTCAGTGATACCAACTCAAAATTTGAGTTTGAAACAATTGAAGATTTAGATAATCACGTGGCATTTATTTGTCATTCTTCTGGTACTACTGGTTTACCAAAAGGAGCAATGATCAGTCATGCCAATATTCGTTTGAATTTATGCCATTCAGAGTGAGTAAATATCTAGAGAAATTTTGTTTTTTAAGTTCATATTTTTGGGGATTTTAGTGATGAAGAGTTGTATCCACATTCAAATAGTCCTATTGTAAACGTAGTTCCGGTTTATCATGTTCACGGCTTTTCCCTGACTTACACTGCGCTTTTTCAAAGAGTTAAAACAATAATTTTGGAAAACTTCATTCCGAAAACTTACCTTGAAATGGTACAAAATCACAAAGTCGAAAAACTTTTTATTGTACCATCACTGGGCGATTTTCTTGCCTACAGTCCTCTAGTAACCGAATATAACCTAACCTCAGTTAAAGAAATTTATTTAGCTGCTGGAACTCTCAGAAAACACACCGAAAAAAAAATTCTAGACAAGTGAGTGACAAACTCGTCTGCGCCTCATCTGCCATTTTCAATATTTCTAGGTTTAACCTCTCAGTTATCCGTCAAGTTTACGGTTTAACCGAACTCGCAGCTGCTGCTTTTATAATTCCGGTTGGTGGAGGCAAACCTGGAAGTTGTGGGAAAGTCACACAAGGTCACCAAGTCAAGGTCGTAGACCCACAAACCGGAAATATTCTCGGTTATAACCAAACCGGTGAAATTCGCGCTAAAGGCGCCGCAATGATAGGTTATATCAATGAACCGGAAAAGACAAAAGACGCATTTGATAACGATGGTTTTATAAAAACTGGTGATCTAGGGTATTATGACCAGGATTTGTATTTTTATATTGTTGACCGCATGAAGGATTTAATTAAGTATAAAGCGTTCCAAGTGCCACCATTGGAAGTCGAACAGGTTTTAATGATGGTTCCTGGGGTAAAAGATGTGGCAGTGGTTGGCAAACCTGACGAGAGGTACGGGGAACTACCGGTTGCTTTTGTGGTTGAAGAGGAAGGGGTGGACCTGCAAGAAGAAGAGTTGGTGGGTCACGTGGCGAGGTTTCTGACAGCCGAAAAACAATTGCATGGCGGAGTTAGGTTTGTTGAGAAAATTCCGAGGAATGAAATTGGGAAAATTCTGAGGAAACAGCTGAGAGAAATGTTGGTGGAAAATAAATTACCCTAAAATATACAATTTTTTAATTATATTTTAATTAAAATCGTATTCCAGAAAAAAAGATTGTTTTTGAGGGAGAAAAACCATGAGTTAACATAAAGTTCATGTTTTTGCTTAAAAAAGGGATGCAGAAAAGGGTACAAATATTATTAATAAAGAATATTTATGTTTTATAAATTAGTTTTAGTGTGTTCATTACTGCCAACTAAAAACAGTTGGTAAAAAATAAATTACCCTAAAAGTGACTACTGATTGTGTAATATTTATGAAATCGAAGGCAGTTTTAATTGTCCTCTGACCTTGAATCGTCTAAATTTCTCAATTTCTTTCATTTTTTGTTTGTTGGTAATGGAATTACTCACCGGACGGACAAAAAAATAATAAAACAATTCAACAAAACTCAAAATACTTGCACCTAAAAACAGGGCCGTACTTCCCCCCATTGACACTACAAATACCATTTACAAATAATTTCAAAATTTTGTAAATACATACCAACTAAATCTAATTTTCCCCTAACAACATTTCTTTTGTACCGTTCAGTTGGTAATCGTTCTAAAGCCAGTTCTACAATGGCGTAATCTTCTGGAATTCTAACCTCAAATTAACTTTGTATAATACACAAAAATGACATGTTTTACCCAATTTTGTCATCTCGTACCACAGCTAACTCCATTTCAGTACAACTGGGCAAACAATCACAAATCAATCCTGTCCTGTTAGCCCAATAAGGTTTCAAAACTGACAGTTCGTTGTAATGTTTACTCAAACAGTACAGGCCCGTAATATTACACTTTTTTGTGGGGGCTATTAAAAGAATCAAATTTTTTTTTTTTTAGTAAAATACATTAAAATTACCTGTGTTTGGCATTAAATGGTGAGCACAATTACAAATTTTCAATTGCGCATCTTTGCGACATTGGACACAACAAGCACTGTAGCTGTAGTACCGATAAACATTTAGATCTGATTCATCAGAAAACCGGCATTTCCGTTGCCGAATACTCACATCTTTAACCTGAAATACCAGTAGCGCATAACAAAATGGCGGCCCGACACTTACTTCAGGTTGATTATCAATCTCCTTAACTGCTAGAAAGCGTCTGTACTTGATTCTCGGCGTGACTTGAATAACATCCGTTGTTAAAGTCGTCATCGAAGGCACTTCCTGTTCCCCTAAAATATAAACATTGGCAGCACCCTTAATCTCTAAATACAGTTTTCCCGGTCCACTCTTGATATTTGACACCATTGCCAACCTTTCAGTACTTTTATCCCTAACTTGAACCGAATTTATCGCATAGCAAACCCCCATTTCCGTATCTAACTCTCCAAAATAGCTGCAGCAGTCAAATTCTTGTCCATTCCAGCTACATTTTCGGAAAATCTCTTTACAGGTGCTTCGGACGAGCTTCGAGAAGTAGCTGAAATTGTCTTTAGCGCAATCTTCACTAGGAATTTGAGCTTCTGGACCGCATATTTGGAGAGTGTAGAAGGACAAGCCGCGGAAATAGACAAGCTCTTTGACGATTTCATCTAGGTTGTAGTCGTGGGGCTCGCCGTAGATGCGGTCTGTGACTTCGGCGATGCGTTCCTGATTGTCGTATTCACAGACGGAGATTGAGGGAAATTGGGTGTCCCATGGGAGGTAGTTGGTGTCGACGACGAAGCTGATTGCGTTGTTCTGGAAGTCTTCCCAGGAGGATCTAATGAGCAGGAGGGTGGCAGTCCAACTAAGAAAACAGCAAATGGTCCAGAAGGCTCTTAAAACGAGACATTTTTTTTATTTAGAAAGAAATTATTAGAGAAAACAACCGCAACAACAACAAGAAGCTACTAGAACAATAGAAAAGATATGAAAGGCAATAGAAAAACTAATTACACAAGCAATCAAAAAACAAATAAAAGAGGAATAAAAATTAAACAAAAGATTGGTATGATGAAGATTATAGACTTCACGAACAGAAGAAAGACACAGCAATGAAAAGGAAAAGCATGCTAGAAAAAAATACGCAGAACAGCCGGAAAGAATATAAAAAACAAAGAACAAAACACAAAAAAATTGCAGAAAGAAGAAAAGAGAGTACCTACACCGCTAAAAGAATACAAAATATAGAAAAAAAAATACAAAAATAAGAAAATACAATACTTCTATTAAGAATGCAAAAAAATGAAACAAAGATTTCAACCTAAAACCCACAATTATAAAAAAAATTGTAGTATTATACATGAAACTCAAACAAAAATTTCCAGTTATTTTGTCAATTTTTAATAGCAAAAATTTTTAATTACCGTTCCGTCCAATGCCTTCCCGACTCTGCAATATATCGAAAACCATGAAAAGAAGTATTTAAAATATAATCGCGTAAAGTCGACGTATTTTCGCTCATTTTGAAACTAAACTGTGACAGTTTTGTGATACAAAGATGGGTGCTTTAATTGCAAAATCAATAATTATTACTATTATTATACATAATAAAAAATCTAAATTTTTAAAATCAGTTTCTATTGTGTTGTTGTCATCGATAGAGCAATCATTTCTCTCATCAATTTTTCTTTTCATCGCGTTTTGTGTATCAAAACAGAGATCTAATCAATTTTAGTAGGAAAAATAATGTATGCAACAATGATTCACATTAAAGAAATCTGTTTCAAATTTACACTATTTTAAACATCTAATAACAATAATTACTTGACGTCAAATACAAAACAACTCATTTCATTGTTAAAATAATTCTTTTATCACAATTCTAAAAAAAAATCCTAATTATGTCAACGCATACTTTGATTACACCAAATTCCAGAATATTTAACTAAATATTTAAGTTTCTGAAATGTATAAATACAATGCCAAGCAAAGAGACAATCAATCGGTCCAAAAATGGGGTCTAAAGTAATTTTTTTAGTTGTTTTGGTGGTAGTTTCAGTCCGTTCACAAAAAATCTGTGGCATTAAATGTGGCGGCGATGGAACTACTGAAAATCCAATAACAAGTACGACTTCCGGTTCCGGTAAGTCTGTTAGACACTTCAAAAAAATAGTATATTAGCTAAGCAGTTGCATAAGACAATGATTTTTGCATAAATAAAAAACAAACATGGGTTTATATGACTTATGCCTTTTCAAAAATTCTTTAACAAAAGTTCTTTTACATTAAATAGTATTATTTTCCGTGCTATTATAGATCTATTAAAGCACTAGAGCTTTAAAAACTGTAAAAACATTAAAATGAGTGTTTTAACAGATTTTTAAAGGCCGCAAAAATGTTTTGTTTAGGAGAGACTGGAGAATCGGGTGAATTAACCGGAACCACTTCCCGTTCCGGAGTTACAGCAAGTTCCAGTTCTGACAGTACAGCCAGTTTCGGTTGTCCTTGTACATGTACTCCAGCTCCTGTAACAGAACCCAATACTCCAGAAACCAGCACTAAGAAACATGGCTCCGGTTCTGAATCCGGTTCTGGCAGTAACTCAAAATCATCAGAGAGTAACGAAAGTGACCGGATTTTTGGACATAGCAAACATCAAAAGTTTGGTAATTTTAAGGGATTTTTTATGCTTGAAGTTAGTGTGAAATTTCAGGAAAGGGAAAAGGACATCCACATACTAAACATAATAAGCATGAAACGGCAAAAAAGAATGAGTTTAAGCAGATTTATGACCATGCTAAGCATTATTTAGAAGCTGGAAAGCATAATCTTGCTCATGAGAAACATAACGCTCAACATCCGAGTGAGAAACAAAATGCGCATGCGCTGCATAATGCTCATTTAGGTGAGAAGCATAATGCGCATGCGAGTGAGAAACATAATGCGCATCATGAAAGTGAGAAACATAATGCGCATGCGCATGAGAAACACAACGCAGTGCATGAGCAACATAATGCAAGGCAGTACCACCAACATGAAAAACATGAAGGAAAAGAACATAAAAACTAGTGATGTTTCATGTAAAATTTGAGGTTATGGGATAATAAAAAATATAGAGCATTTTGATGTTTTATTTATTCATTGATTAGAAGTAGTATTTTAAATATGTTTTGCTGATAATAGAAATTCCAGTTTCATTTTATTTATTCCAAGTAGAAAATAATAAATGATTCAGTTGTGAAACAAATATGAAGGTGTTAAGTTCATTTTTTATTTTTGTTATCTGTTTTTTCAGCTATTCTTGGGGTAAATATATCTAAACTCAATCCTTTTTCTTAAAGTTTTAATATAAATGATGAAAGAATTGATAAAATCTAAGTCAATCTCCCCGATTTAATTAAAATAAACTTTTACATCAAAGTAGTAAAGCGCTTTCGAGAACTAAGTCTCATCATCAGTGTTTAAATAATAATGCCAAACGAAAAATTAGAAAAAGCTAAACAAAATTAGAAAAAGCTTACCAAACACTTTTAAAACATTTACTTTTATTTCTATAATTTCAAATAATAATATTAAAATTGTTTATTTCTGTATCATTTTTGTAATTTTAAAATGTAAAATTTTATTTTGTAACGTATTATAATGATACTAAATCACAAATTATTAAACATTTACATAAGTACCTTTTTAAATTGCTGATATCTCCTTGTATATTCTGTAATCTTGATACTAAATCGACTCATTTTCAACATTTTAGTAATAAATTTCCCTAAATCTCCGATATCTTTTCGCATATTCTGTGATTCTGTTACCAAATCGACTCATATTGGAGCTTTAAGTAAATCTCTATAAATATTTTATACCTTTTTGCGCATTCTGTGATCCTGATACAAAATCAAGAAATATTGGAAATTTAGTACCTTTCTAAATCTCTGTTACCTTTCGCATTTTCTGTAATCCTAATACTAAATCGACACATTTCTGAGCAAATCACGCTGAAACTCCTGATACCATTTCGCACATTCTGTAAATTCGAGTTTTCTCCCTCATTTGCAAAAAAACATACCTGAATAGATAAAAAATAACTTTTTGAAAAATTGATAAAATCTGAAACAGCAATAAAAGCAAAAAAAATTAATAAAACCTGAAACATAAACGAAAACAGAAAAATTTATAAAACTTAAAATAGAAAAATTAATAAAACCTGAAACAGAAAAAATGTTAAAACCTTAAATATACGAAATAATAAAAGTACAAAAATTAATAAAACCTAAAAACAAGAAGAAAATAAAACAAAAAAATTATTAAAACCTGAAACAGAAAAATTAATAAAACCCAAAAAAGAAAAATTATTAAAACTTTAAAAAGCAGCAAAAGATAAATTCAAAAAAATTTGCAATTAAAGTGGAGATCAACAACTTTAAAAAAATTGTAATTTTGTTCATTTATAGAAAATCCTAATTAAGAACCAACTTTTTTGGCATTATCTCAGCCACATCTGTTGGGTGGCGATTCCCCTCCTTCTGCTTCTTTCGAACTTATCTTTAATCCGGATTTCCAACAATGTCCTTAAACCTCCCCAACTCCAATAAAACGAAAAGAAATACTTTTAAAACGTTTATTTTTTTTAAAGAAGATACGGAAAAGAACTATAAATAAAACACAAGTAAAACTGCATAAAAATGATTGCGAGATAAATTTGAGTTTTATTTAGTATTCAACTTCTTGTTGGATCTTTTTAGTGTGAAGATAATTACAAATAAAACGTAAAAATAACACCTTAAAACACCACACAAATTTACTTTGCACGTTTCGACAACAAAGTTGTCATCTTCCTGAGTTTAGTTCCCCACCTGATAATGTTAACTTTGTTGTCGAAACGTGCAAAGTAAAATTGTTTGGTGTTATAAGGTGTTTTTACGTTTCAAAATTCGTGTTGTTTTTTTAGGTAGACCTCCTAAACACCCCAAACCTCGCCCCCATGACCACTCTAAATGTCACTACGTTGTCTTAACACAAGATGAAGGTGGTAGTGATAGCAGTGATAGTGACTTTCCCGATAACGAAGTCCCAATTGTGGTTACTGCTATTCCTCCTAATCATATCTATGACCCCTATCTAGATACAGAAGTAGATGATGGTTCATATTTAAATCCTTACAAAATTGTTGATTTTATCGGAATTAAACACAGATTTTCTAATGAAACAAATATGGCATTCCCGCCTTATGTAAACAAGAAAAAAAGAAACAAAGGTGAGTAGATAACAAAATTCAATAACCTTCAACCTTTTTTTTCTAGGGAGACAAGTCAAAAACCATTCAAAAAAACGTAACAGGAAAGGGGAAAAAATTTAAATTTATAAATTACAATTACAGTAGAGTACAGCTACAGCGCCCAACTGACCTGAAAATTTTATTGTTCATTTGATATAATTATTAATTAAATAAAACTCAATAACATTTTTTTGTGCACTTTATTATCCAATAACACGTAAAAAGAGATCTGGAATTATAAATTATGTAGCCGCTTCTGATACTTCCGGTCCATTCACTTGAGATTCGTACTGGAGGGCATTCTCGTAGGCCTTTTTGACCGCTTTTCTATCTGCAGGTTTCCTTGGCTCATTTGTCTTAAAAAAAATCAAAAAGTAGTAACACTTTGACATTTCAGCTAGTACCAACTTGTAAAAAAAAAATCTGTTGCCAACCTTACAAAAACAAATAACTAGGTAACAACCCTTATGAGCTGCTTGTAAAATCGTAAATAATAAAGAATTTAAAAAAATCTTACCTTAGCCTCATCCCTCTCCTGATCAATCCCCATAATCTCCAACTTCTCCGCCGGTAACCACTGCCACGTCCTTTTAGCATCAAAAAACAGCACCAAATAAACATGTTCGGTATGATTCGACCTCAAAGCTAAAACTTCAGCTGGAGGTGACGGTATTGGTACCCCTTTATGCATATGACCTTTTGGCATTTCAGGGTCAATTATTAATGCCGGATACCATGGATATCCTCGACATTTTGCCCAAACCATTTGTAACGGCTTTAGTTCAATTTTTTCAGTTACCAGGTCCGTACTTTCGGGAATTGCATCCGAATCACTATCTTCTTCAGACTCAACTTCAGATAGCTCATGAGAGTAACAAGTGGAAAGACTTGTGCCACTATCACTGTTTTCATCACCGGATGTTTGGTGGCCGGCCCTGTACACTTTGAAACTATCAGGGACGGAATCCAGCTTTTTTGAGTCGACAGTGGGCCCTACAGTAGCTTCAGTGGTACGTTTAGGGCGACCTTTTTTCTTCCTAAACAAAAAATATGGGTTGGCGTTCCTGTTTGAGACTTACTACCAACTTACAAACAAGAAAAAGACTATTTTGACGCTTGTAAATTTGACATTTCAAAATTAGTACCAACCTAAATAATTCAAATCTGTTTTAGAAGACGAATACCAAAACAATATCAATTTCTGAACTTATAATATTTGATTTTTTACCAACTGTAAAACAAAAAAGAACTAAATAATCTAAATTTTATTATTTTGACGTTTTAAAGTTATTGTCTTACCAACCTTAGAACAAAAAAAAAATTATAATTGTCTCAAAAAATAAAAATTGTGTTTATGAAGTTATTTAACATTTTAAAAATACTACCAACTTAAAAACAAGATAATTAAAATATAGTTAAAAACATTTCTAAATTTACTTGACGTTTTCAAGTTATTTACTACCAACCTTAAGACAAAAAAGTTATACACATATTTCAAATTGACTTATATAGACATTTCTAAAATATGACCAATCTAAAAAAGTAATTAATTATCTAAATTGACGTTTGACTTCAAAGATAACAATGCTACCAACCAAAATTTACGAGCAATGATAGGAACACTTTTATCATTTTGTAAAAACCGCAATAAGTCAGTCACAGTAATATCGAGTCTCCAAAATGTCAATTTTTATTTTAATAAACGCTGCTCTGTTGTTTTACTATGTAAACGCAGGTGAGCCAACTGTCTACTTTCAAGAAAAAATTCTCTACATTTTTTTCAGGATATGTTGGTGCTTGTGGTCCATTAGATACATGTCCTGAAGGATACCAATGTTTTAACTCAATCTGTGATGATGGTCTTACTATGGGAATGTATAGAACAGCATTTATTAATAATTATGGAGGCGTTGATTACAGTTTGATAGCAAGCAGTGAAAGTGAAAATAGTACAAGCAGTGAAAGCGAAAACAGTTCATAAGAAATCAATTGCTGTATTTCGGATACGCCTCGTCTTGTTAATAAAAGCGTCAAAAAGAAAATTGCGTTATTATTTTCCTGATATTTAATTTTAATTTCAGGTAAAATAGCTCAATTATGGCAAAAATTCCGATAGTAGTATCACAACTATTTAAACGGATAACAAGTTGTTATTTTAAAAATACCACAAATAAATTTATTATTTATCATTGAGACGTTCAGAATGAAGTGTTTAATTTTTTTAACCGTCATTTTATTATCCCAATTTCTCATCTCAGGTTATTCAATTGTGTAAAATCAAAGAATTTAAAATATACTAAATTTTTTAGGTACTGTTGACCTTAAACGATGCAAACCATATGAAGCTTGCCCTGAAAGGTTCACCTGTTTTAACGATTTTTGTGACGATGGTACTTCTATGGGAATGTATAAAAGCAGAGGTAAAGGCCAAAAAGACTGTCATTGCGACTGCGATTGATAAAAAAAATTACAAACTCGGCATAGCCTCGGCTGGCAAAAAACCCAAAAAAATGTATAATTGTCTAAAATAAAGCCAATATTTTCACGTAAAAACAATTTTTTTACTTATCAACGTCAGTCATACAAAAAATGTGATAAAAATAATCACTTACTGTTTTGTTTGTGTGACTGGTACCACCTCTTTTTCTTCCTTATCTTCAGTCGGTTTCTTCATTGCGGCTTGTGCTTTCCGTGTGAAAAGTACAGCAGTTCTGCGATTTACTCCACTCGGAGAAACCCCCGAACTTTGTGAACTACTTTTCAAATCTCCCGCTTCATTATCACCATCTGATTGAGAACTATCCGTATTGGCTAGAATTTTCCTCGCTTTATTTAATTCGCTTCGAACAACTTTCACTCTTTTAGCTCTAGCTAATCCGTGTTTAAGTGCTTGACTTTTAACAAGTAACTCTTCCAGTTTTGTTATAACGTCTGGTCCGACTTTTCCTTGCAAATTCTCTAATTCTTTATCAATATCAGATGCTAGAGACTCTTCATTCCCAGAACCCGAATTTTCACTCGCCTTCGCCTCGTTTAGTAAACCACAAGTTTCGAGCTCTTTACGAGCTTGACGAAAGATCACACCGCATTGGTCACGCATTTTTATGCCCGCCCTATATGGAAACAAATAAATAAATAAAATGCGCGATTTAGTGGTGGAATTTTAAACTAGTGAACAAGAAACTAGTTCAAAAATCCACCGCCAGACTGCGTTCTGTTGATAATTACCGGTAAAAAACTGTATCACGGTTGTTGTAAGCTAAACAGTTGGCAATCATCAAATCGAAATCTTTTTCCATTGATGTTAGATCTGTGTACAAACCATCATCTAGTTTTTTTCTCATCGTACTCAAATCCATTGGTTCTGATACCACAGTGGTGTAATCTGGAACTTCTTCAAGGTCAACAGGTTCACTGAAAATCTCGTTGGTGTCTTTTGCTGCCACCAAATCTAGCACCATCCTCAAGCTAGCTTCTAATGGTTTTAGTTGGATATTTAGACACTTTTCAGTAACTTTTGTCAGTTCTAATTTGATTTTTTCACGTTTTCGGACCAATTCGCAAAGCAATCTTAAAAAAATAATAATAAAAAAGATATATTTTTTAATTTTCAGTTAGTAATACAGTAAAAATGCGTTACCGGTATTACAGAATACTGTAATTCGTAATGCCGAACAACACCTGCTTTTTATCTGCACGTACGATATAAAAATATATAAAATGTTTTAAGATAAAAGAAGTGTCCAATAAATAAATAAATAAAAAATAAGTTGACATTTTGTGTCAAGTATTCTTAGTTTCCTGTAATTTGCAACACCATCCAAGCTCTGGTTTTTATAAAAACGCTAACATATAACATGTGTTCAAATAAAAAATTGTATCCAATTTTTGCACGCACCGAGTTGGCATTTTACTTTATCGCGATTACAGTTTTCCTGTAATTTAATTTTTCACTAACCTTGCCCTCTCCAAATCCTGTCTCAAACACTGCCAGTATTTCAATTGCCGACAAAGCTCAATAGTATCAACATTACTTGAGAGAGAATCCCGAGGGCCCCCTTGTGCACTTTGCAACCTTCTTAGAAGTGGTACCCCATTCCTAAACTGTCTTTTTAACGTCCAGTATGCAATTAAACGTTGAATAAACTGCGATTTTTTCGAAATCGTAACCAAAGCCCCTATTTCTTGAATCCGATCTGGGGGTATTGTAGGTATTAAAATAACAGGAGCTGAAGTACGTTTCTTTGCAAGCATTTTCCGCGCTTTCTTCATTTTTTGACGTGCATCTTCCTTTTTAGAATCACTATTCTCAGCTGGAGCATGAACGTCACAATAAGCAATTTTCTGGACTAAAACCGGCTGGGAATCCCCGGTATCTTTAACAGTATCCATTTTCATATAAAGACCAGCTTGTTGAGCACACGTGACATGAAAAGCTGAATAACAATTAGTTTTATGACATTGAATACAAGCCCCGACGCCTCTTTGCTTGCATACGTAACAAGTCAGCTTCCAACGAGCTGCTGGAATGGTTTCAATGGAATCTAAAAATGTTTTTAGTAATTTTCAGTATTACAAAATTGGTAGGATTGTACCAATAGGTTCAAGAAAGACTGTGTTAGCAAACCGAACTTCAGGAATCCACAAAGCACAAACGACATGAGCCCAATGACCTCGATCAGTCTGCTTAAACGCACCTCCTTGATTGGGGCAAAGAACACAATCCACGGCCCGACTTGGAGACTGAAGACACCTTAAATTGACCCTCAATATTTCTCCTACAATTTTTTTTCTAAATTACCTGCGACACAACCATTGTCCTTCTGGTATGTAAGGTACCCCATAACAGTCTTGATGTACTGCCAAATTACACATATCGCAGAATAAAATAACGTTAGTGTTTTGACATTCCCCATCCATACAAATACAACAAACTGCATCATCATCAACGACAGTCCCTGTATGACCATTAACAGAAGCCTGAAAAAAACACCAAATCAAATTTTGGTAATACTCTAGAAATATTTTTTCAGTGCAAACCTGACCATTTACGTGATAGACCTTCAAAACAATAACACATTGAAGTTATAAATTATAATACAAGGTGGTAATACCTGAAAGTAGGACTCTTTTTCTAATCGGTCCATTAGAAGTTCAAGAGAGTCCACAGAAACAGGGTTAAGACCTGCAGCTTCACGTTTTTCATTCATTAAAGCAAGCCAAGTTGTGTCTTCCTCATCCACATCATATTCAACCTCAAAATCAAATTCAAAAAAAAATTGCAAAAATTATTTAAGAATACTTCTCCATCCAACTCTTCCACACTCTTTTCTATAAACCTGATATAAGCATTAGGACGTGGCGGAGCATCACAAATGTTGTAATTTTCCAATTCCTTGAAACTAGCCTCAGGTAATTGAGCTGAAGGCTCTGGAAAAAACCAAAACTCAAATACAAAAACCTCTATTTTGGACTCACCCTGTGCCTGTTCAATTCTCTCAACACTGGGCGCTTCATCATCCGATAAATCCTCCCTTGAGACCATATCCAAAGCATCATTAATATTCCACCGAACCACTTGCCCATTAACATCAAACTGTACCATTTTCTGTGCCTCTTCAAACGTCAAAGGTTCAGGAACACTGGGAGTGGAAGGAACAGTAGCAGGAGTCGCCCGTGCACGCCCCTTTTTACTTTTAGGAGTACTGGGAGTACATGGAGGTAACGGTGTGGGGTTATCATGGTCGTAGCTTTTTAAATGGTACTGCAAACCACACACTGATTTGTACGTCCGGCCACACTTCTCAATCGGACATGTGTAAGGAGGCCCGTGGTCCGCACGCACCTTCTTGCAGTGCTCTAAAATATCGAAGTCGATGCCCATCACGAAGTGAGGTTAGGTCACCGGCGGAGGAGAAACACTCACATTTTGCGGGTTTAAACGGTACGGGGGGGTTATTTTAGATGTTTTACACCATGAGAGTGAAGAGTTTTAGGTTTTCTGAGTTTTTTCGACGAAAATTTGGGATTTATTGATGTTTGGGTCAATAACATCAACACGCACTGGTACCAACTTAGACAAATGTCACTTGTCAATTTTTTGTCAATTTTCAATAAATTGTGGTTCCCATTAGAATTAAAATTAGTTAAATAAAATAATTACCTTGATTAATGAATTTTAATTAGTAATTTGTGAATATTTCGTGCATTTATTTAATTAAAATGTTTTAAAATTAAATAAATTGGTGTTTTAATTTCATTTGTTTAAATCTGGTGACAAACCGAAATTCCCCAAATTTAAAATCCCAAATTTTGAACGGCCACCAGTGTCAAGAAAACTTCTGTGTGTGCTTGTGGTAGCAAAAAGCCCCCACAATGCTAAAATTAAACAAGTAGTGTTGAATTTGGGTCAAAATTCGTTGTATTCTTTGTAAAATTCATCATGAAAATCCCGATTTTGTCTCCAGTGTGACAGTTGTGACAGTTAAAAAAATTCGGCTTAAAAATATAATGGTATTGCCAAAAAAAAGCCAACAAGACATACAAATTACCGATAATGACGATACCCTGGTCTCCAGTGAAGACAAGGAGGAAACAGAGCCTGTCACAACACCGAAAAGTACACCCCGACAGCCCCGAAAGTCAACCTCAGGTTCTATCAAAAGCACTCCTTTGAATAAGAGAGAGCGTGGAAAGCGGCGGCGTAGTAGTTTTTGTCGCAATTTTAATGTGACAAATTTGAATGTACTATTCGAATCGAGCTTCATTAATCAGGGAACTTCGCCCTGTGATGACAAAAAGGGGGCTGAGTCACCGAAGTCCGACGAGAGTACACAGACACTGAACTTCGGCGAGAGCCAGCTAATAACGGAGACTCCAAAGCTGAGCCAACATGAGCTAATTGAGGAAGTCTTGTCGCAGTTGAGGTCCCCCAAGGGGGCTCCGACTCAAAGTAAAATACATTATTTGGATACTAATGTAAATTTAAATCCGTACGTGTCTAATTCGGACGTGAAATTCATCACGAAAGAACCGAGTTTAGGCGAAATTTCATTTTTTACACCTCATTTATACAATCTCAAAAAAGCCTCGACTCCGATTGATAAAATCGCTGAAAATTTTTTAAAAACTTCTCCAATTAGGGAAAGTCCACTTAATGTCAAAAACAACAACGTCGATAATGTCAAAATCGATAAAATATCGAATTTTGCATATCAGTCGACGCCTCTTATAACCACCAAAACGGATTCACCACTTTTAAATACACAAAACAGGGAGAAAAATGTTTCGGCGAAAAGCAATCGGTCGAAAAATTTTACAATAGTGCATAATTTATCACGAATTTCAAAAACTAATTCCGGGTATCGAACGTTTGCTTTAGATCAACAAGACAAGGGAGGAGTAGAGGTGCTCTTCCAGAAATTTAGGAGGCTGAGCAGGACTTCTGTGAGATGGTCTTACAAAATCGTTGATTTGTGCAATTACATTGGACTTGCAGTGAGGAAGGTGAGGCCATTTTTCTTACAAACTACCCAAAATATCTTATAATAACCAGAAATATGAACACTCTAAAAGAGATATCTTACAATTTTTTTATAGATGTCAGAGATCAAAGTTTGAAGGATTTAACAAAAATTTCTTTTATACTTCTACAAACATTAGAAAATGCACAACATACAGTTTTGTAGAAAATTAAACGCTCTACAAAGAAAGTCTTTTGTGGTTAATCGATTATTCCAACCAATTAAAAAAAATGAGGATTTAGTCTCAAATTTTGGTTTTTAAAATGCGAATATCTTCTAAGTGGTTAGAGTAATCGATTCACCAAAAGAGACATTTTTTGTAGAGCGTTTAATTTCCTATAAAACTATATATTTTGCATTTTTTAATATTTATTTATTTACGAGTTATAAAATTTAGAAGTAAAAAAGAAATTTTTGTTAAATTCTTCAAATTTTGACCTCTGATATCTTCCAAACGCTAATAGCTATAAAAAAGATTGTAAGACACCTTTTTTAGAGCGTTCAATTTTCTACAAAAAATGTAAATAACATTTTTTCCTACGATTAAGTTGTAACGAGATATGGATTTTCCCAAATAGAACTAAAAAAAAAATGCCTAGGTGCCTGCATTTCAAAAATTCTGGTAAAAAAGCGCCACAAATCAAAATTGATAACACATAATTAAAAACAACCTTTATAAAAGTTATTTGTAATTTAGGATAGAATCCAAAAATAAAATCAAACTGAGTAGATTCCATTTAAAAAAACCATAACTTTAGTGTTTTTTAATATTGGGACATATACAGGGTATATAAACCGCAATATTTTTAAAATGTGCACCAAAAACGCAGCTATAATCTAAAAAAAAAAGAAACAAGCAGTATTTCTTAAAACAAACAAGTTATAGAGCTTTTTCGCACCGTTGGGACACCCTGTATGCCTAGATAAATAGTTTATTTAAAAAAAATCACTTTATCAAGTTGTATAATTAAGTTATTAGATAAGGAGTTTTTGTTCGGTAGTTAGACTATAATATAATCAAATTACTAGATTTAGTGTGATTATCGCTATTCCTTATTCAACACTATTATAAAAAAATGTTTCCTTATTATTTTATCAGAGTTTTACATCTCTATTCACTTCTCGCCGTTCCGAGGATCTGCATTCTTCGGCATCTGAAAGTTCTGGCTGCAAGTGCGAAATGTATGAAAGACAACTACAGGCTTACACTTCACAAATTGAAGATTTAAAAAATGCCGTCATCAGAGTCCAAAATGAAGTCTCAATGCAAAAAGCCTATGAAAATCAAATTCAACATCTTTCTGAAGAACTGAAGAGCGTGAAATCTCAATTTGAGTTATTACTAACTGGTTTCAAAACGGAATTTGAAGAAATTAAAAAGAATCTCAGGCAAGCACAAAGTGGTTGTTCTCCGCCACCTCCTCCTCCTCCGCCACCTCCGCCGCCGCCACCACCTCCACCTCTACTCGCCGCCAAACCTACTCTCCTAAAACCTAAAAAGATCAGTGAGAGTAATAAGGAAAATTCTCGACCAGTTATTTCTCTGAAAGATATTCTGAACGTAAAGCTGAAGAAAACAACGGTTTGATTTAGTGTTTTTTTTTAGGGATTTTTGGGGTGATTGATGTGTTTCAGGAGCGGACGTCACAGCACAGAAGGAACACGCAGCCAATGGTGTCGACAGAAATGCTGAGACAGGTGAAATTGAAGCCTTCTACTAGACACCAAACGACGCACAGTGAGGGAATTTCGACCAGCCCCCATTCAAGTTTGACGCGGTTACTTAGCGAAAATTCCGTATGCAGGGTTAAAAGGTTAAAAAGGGTGAGAGGGTATAGTTTTGATGATGTTTGTAGACGAAACCAGCTGGCGAAACTGGAGAGGGAAAGGACGTACACGTAAATGTCGTTGTAGGGTAAATCAACGTCGACTGGATTTTATTTATAGTTAATTTTTTATATTGTTTATATTGAGTATTTATATCAATTTTTATCATGTTTAGGGATTTTTTATGCAACTGAGTTGTGAAGCAAGATACTCAATCTTTTTATATTGTGATTTATTAATAAATGGAGTATTACTTCTGGAAATTGCTGTTTTTTAAGCGTTTTATGTTATAGGTTTTTTGGTCTCAACAATATAAATTGTTACAATAAATTCTTTGTGACTTTATTAGAAGATTGAAATAATAAATTCAGTAAACATAAAAAAAGTTTTGGAAGGGGGAGTGGTTGTGGTGGGCTCAAATTCAACAACTAGTTGTAAAATAAATTGCGAAAATCATTCCGTGGAAAATTGAAGACAAAACAATACATTAAACAGAAAATTTCCTAAACAAAGCTGCGTTTTTTCTTACCTTCACTCTATTAGCACAGGAATAATTTGAAAAAGTAACCACAAAACAATGTTGAATGACACTCTTCATCATTATTCAATGAATAAATCACCAAAAACTAATAGAAAAATTGTATTTTTGTAACTATTTATACAAATCAATATATCGAAATCCTTATGAAAGAATAATACTATACACACTTTATCACATCCACACATTGAAATAAATAAATTCTCCCCCTAACTCCTCAGTCTCTTATCCACCAATTTAATATCCCTCACTTGCAAATTCTTATCACTTTTAGCTGCAAACTTGATAAGTGCTTGTGTCGAAATCTGCAACGAATGTCTACAATCCAGCCTCACTAAACTCTCACACTTGCTCAAATGTTCCAAACTAGTCTCAGTAACTAACTTGGAATGACTCAAATCCAAACTCAATAAATTCGTAACGGTATTGGCCGGCTTCGTTGTCAGCTGAGCAATTCCCGCATCGCTAATTCGCGGACACAAACTAAGACTCAGATGTTGTAAAGCAGGTAGATACTGAGTCACATACCGCATAGCAATATCCGTAACATCAGTTCCGGCTAGTTTCAACGTCCGTAAATTCCGGAACCGAATTTTCTCATCGGCAAGACCTCGCCGAGAATCGTTATTCGATCCGAGGATTTCGCGGAGTGCTGAATCGTTAAAATCCGAGATGAAGCTCAAATCTAAGTGTTGTAAGATGGCAGAATGGTTAGTGCGTAACGAAATGGCAGTCTTAACATTCACACTAACTAAACTCAGTTCTTTTAAATTACTAAGACGTTGTATAAGCCACGGGAGTTGAAATTTATTGATGTGGCACCAGTCTAGGCGTAACACTTCCGGTTGTCGTCTCACTACACCTTTTAAAATATCGGAACTGATGTGTTTCCTGTTGAATTCCATGACTTTCCATAGACTTGGATCTATGGAATAGGTTGCCCAAGTTTTACATACCAAAGCACAGTTGAGTAAGTCTTTAGGTGTCAGATACTTAAAAATATTCAAGACACATCTTTTATCAAGTGCAAGATTATTCGTTTGAAGGGAGTTCATAAGAACTATGTGTGCTGGTCGAACTACCATCATGGGTTTTTTGAGAATTTTAGTTGAATTGCTGGCGATTTGTTGGGCAAGTTGCATGCGGAAAGCTGTTTTTCGAGGGAGATCACTTGGGGACGTTTTACTTGTTTCGAGATCAGTACCATCACTACTTCGACGTTTTTTGATCGGAAGGAGTTCCTTGGTGTCTTTATTGTCGTTTTCACTACCGGAATCCGAATAATGTTCTTGGTGGGTTTTGTTTTCAAAGGCGCTAGAGGCGTCAGAACTTATCGACATTCGACGCATGTCTGTGGATTTTTGACGGGCACGGAAATGCCGGGGGCGGTAGTCGGTGTTTTTACCCAGTTTACAACACATGGGACATTCCCATGAGTTGGGCATATCCTCGTTGATGTAACCGGTGAAGTCGGGGCAGAGGCGTTGCACGCATTGAGGGTGAGCGATCTCGTAACACACCTGAAATAAATTGAAAAAAAATGTGAGGAGAGGTTTTATTACTATATAAAGCTCAGTTGTTACCTGAGCTTCTGTTTTATATCAAATTAAAGGTAAATGCAAACTGTAAACTGTTCTAATCAGTGTTGTCACGTCAAAAAAATTAAATTCACCAGATACAAACTGAAAAAGTTAGCAGATTTATACTTTTTTCATCAGGCTTTTCTATTTTTGATAAAAATCCTTATTTAAAATCGGCCACTTCTTATGATAACAAATTGGAAAAACTGATTAAGCAACGTCATTGGACTACTCAAATTAAATGTTTTGCTATTATAGAGTTAACAAAAAATTCCTTTTATGATTAGCTAATAAGATAAATATGTAATTGGCATAAACAATTTTTTTCCAATATAAAAAGATATGTTCAATGAAGTTTAATTTTGTATCTTTATTTTAGCTTTTTTTCATCTAAGTTTGATCATAAATTAATTATAAAACATTGCTGAACAAAAGAGTAAACATAATCTCGGAAAAAATGTCGATTTATATTCCGCAGACGAATCTAATCTTTGTTGAAATCGGTCGAATTTATAACTAATGAACGCTATTAAGGGAAAACCTTAGAAGTTAAATTCAAATTGGTAGTTTTTGTCAACAAGAAATTTTTGTTTCGAAAAATTGTAATGATTACCCCAAAAAAAAAGTTTTGAGTCAAATGTGTTGATATGTGAGACATAGTTTGTGTTTCAAGTGATATAAATTTGAGAAGGTAGTCAATATTATTATTATTAATAGTTTCAAACTTTGAACTAACATTTCCAACTCTGGCAATTTGCTTTATAAACTGAATTCAACAGTTTGCTTTGTTTGTTTTGTTTTATTATCATTCTAATAGATAATTGTAGCAAACACTAACCAAAGTTTGTGATTTTACACCTATAGAACAAGACAGAATCGGCAAAAAAATTATATGAACTATAAATTTTCACAAGTTTCTGATTTTTTTTTCGAATAAAAAAAAACATTCAATTCCTTAGAAAACAGCAATGCCCATAGTCACGTGATTACAAACAAACATTAAAAAGAGAACGCGATATATGTCTCTCACAATTACAAACAGTCACGTGACAATAGGTATTTGATATTTTCCAACAATCAGCTGATTTTTATGTAGCTGTCTCTCTCTTGCATTCTGTAGGCAAACATTAAAAATGACATATTTTTGTAATCACGTGACGGTAGGCACTTTATTTCTCTCGTACTGTCATTCTATATGATTGTTATTAACTCGTAAATATTAAAATAAATCATCACTTTTTTAAACTTTTTTTTTACTTTAAATCGGCCACTTTTTATGATAACAAATTGGAAAAACTGATCCGTTGTCACAAAAACCTTATAAGTTTTAATAAATTTTTAAAATACTATTGTGGAGAGTTGAAAGTTTAGGCAGCTGGTAACAAATTCCCAGGTCATAAATCTACTTCAATTATTAGGGTTTTAGCCGGAGATTTATTACTACTCCAACCTATCAAGTCATAAATTAGACTAAAATATTTGATAAATAATATAAAACTTATATAAATATTTAAAATTTATAATTCCATAGACTAACATTAAAAAGTTAATGACATATTTTTGTAATCACGTGACTGTAGGCACTTTATTTCTCTCGTTCTGTCATTCTAAATGAATGTTGTTAACTCGTAAATATTAAAATAAATCTTCACTTTATCAAATTTCTTTCTCTCTACTATTTATTCAATTATCTGTATTGATTTTCAATAGTCGACCTGTCAACGACCTTCAAACTTGTATTTTGTGCAATATTAAACCTACAATCACTTCAAAACTTTCCTCATTAAACAAACAGCAATATTAAAATAATTTTTCACCCGGAAATTCCAGACAACTTCAATCTGAAGGATTTATTTCTGTCAATATATCGACATAAAGTGCTTTTCCCAGTTGTTTTATTTCTAGAAAAAAAAATCGAAAATGTCACTTGTTAAATCTCAACAAAATATACCGGGTGAATCAAGTTTTACCCGCACCCCAAAAGTTGCCATTTCTAATTGAGCAAAAATTCTCAAAAAAATTGTAGGTGATATTTTCAAATAGAAGAAGATTCTAAGACCCCATCAGTGTGGTGGTTTCTTGAAGTTTATGGTATTCCTCATAAAAGTGGCACACGACTATTATGGAGACTTGAAAGTTAAGGCAGCTGGTAACAAATTCCCAGGTCATAAATCTACTTCAACTACTCCAACTGATCAAGTCATGAATTGGACTAAAATATTCGATAAATGATATAAAAATGTGTTTTAATCAAAGTCTAACATTTTTGATCAGTTGATGTAAAAAACAAGACGTAAGATTTTTTCCCGAAATCATTTTTCTTCAGTTTTATAAATCAAATAAATTGCTAAAACAAAATTTTTTTTGGAGGTATAGATTGGATAATTAATTTAACGTAATATATAAATTTTATAATTTTTTTCCGTGTTTTAAGACGTGTTTTTTTTTGGGTGCGGATATAACTTGATTCACCCGGTATAACATGTGAGCAAAAAAATTACAAGGCACAAGTCAATCAGTGCTTCGCGAAATAAAATAGAAAAAACATAGTGTGTCCCCACTTACCGAACACTCCATTAAATTACTGGCACTTTCACACCTCTGTGGCCCCTTTTGCAGTGGCGTAACCGGCGTTTGGTTCCAGCCATCAAGTCCGCAATGTACACACGCTGCCGTCACTGGAAGCATCGGTTGGAGGCACTGCCTCATATTGCACGTCTGTTTCGCTCGTCCAGGTCCTCCAAATTTCACCATATCCAAGCAGAAACTACACTCACCACAATCGCTTCTCTGGCATGCTTCACATTTCTTACAGCGGGTACGGCGACGTCGTGGCCCGCCTTTATCACCACCGCCTCCAATTCCAGATTTGGATTTAAATGATGCGGGTTTCGGAGGTCGTACACCGTTCGTTTTGGTATAAGGACGAGGATAGAGTTTACGATCGTCGGGAGTATCGGGAAGGAAGAGGATGGGACGGCCAGTGATTGCAAGTTCACGACTGTCTTGCCGATGTAGGCCGATGAGAGTACGTACGTTTTGGATTAAGGATACTGGGTCTCGGATTAAGTCCGGAACGTTTTTTTTGTTGGCGGGAAGCATGTGAAGGAACATCACGATTTCCTGGAAGAGAGAAAAATTGTTGAGATCAAAGTGGCACTTGGAAATTTTAACGTAAAGTTTGGATTGATCGAAAAATTGAAAAATGTTACTGTATCACACGTTGAGAACGTATTCAAGTTCGAAGGTGACTTAATGATCCATATTATGAAACAGTCGTTATTTCAGTTGATAAAAAAATTTATAAATTTTTGTGTCTAAACGGTTTGGGAAGGTTTTATCCGATCCTTGTAGCAAACCTAGAAGATAACGTTATAAAACAATGTCAGTGGTATTGTATTATTGATTTATCTGTATTTATTTGTCTCTCTTGTGATGTAAATACATTTTAATTTTTTTAATATTATTGACAAATCATTACATTATTTAATAGATTTACATACATATTTTACTTTATAAACATTCTTATAATACGAACGTAGAAATCACAAGGTCGTAGATCGAGTCGTGTAATGTGTGACATACAACATTTAGTTTACGACTGCAATTATTTGGAATTAATTCATTTGACAAGTAAATAAATTTGAGTGAATTAATAATACACATTACATCACTAGTTGCGTAATAAACTCGATTAACTTACTAAAATTAGTGTCAATAATGATATAATAGGCTTTAATTTCAGAAATTATTAAGAAAAAATAACTATTACAACATTTTCATCCTTCCCCTTCCCAAAAATAAAATAAGAAATAAATAAAAAAGACTAAATTTACACAAAAATGTTCGAATTTAATTTTGTAACTGATTTTGTTTAATATTACCGCTGATATACAGGCCGACCAAAAAATAATAAGGGAACAGAAAGAGGATGGAAAACCTATTAAATTATTGTTAAAAAAAAATTCAACCCCGTCCTGCACAAAGAAATAAGAAAAAGACTGAATTTAAACAGAAATGTTTAATTTTAATATTGTAGCTCATTTTGTTATTTGAAAATTTAATTGAGCATTGATTTTTGTACACGATTTAGGAGGTTTTATCCGGTCCTTGCGGTATAATACACTCTAATTGCAGCAATTGTTAAAAAAAAATTTTCTACTCAATTGTAGAGCCGTGTAATACCAATTGAGATAAGAACAAAAATATTACAGGACCGTATTATAGGTTAAAATTTTGCTCCATATTTTTAAATAACTCGATATGCAAAATGTCCTAAAAATAATAAGTGAACAAAAAAGGGTAGACTTCCTATTAAATTCTTGTAAGAAAAAAATCCAGCACCCCTAATCCTATCCTACCTCCCCCGAAAAAATAAGAAATAGACTCAATTTAGACAGAAACGGTTAAATTTAATTTTGTAGCAAATTTTAATATTTGAAAATATTTTTGAGCTTTGTTTTTGTACATAGTTTGGGAAGGATTTATCCCGTCCTTGTAGTATAAGCTCAATTCCAGTAATCATTGATACAAAATATTTTTTTTACTCAATCGTGAAGAATTGTAATACCAATTGAAATAAAAAAATACAGAATTAAGAGATTGAAATTTTTGCTAAATATTTTTGAAGCTCCCTATATACAAAATTCTATGATCTCTGTCCTGTACTTCCACAAAAAAATTAAAAAAAAGAAATATATTGTAGCTAATTTTGATTTGAAAATATATTTGAAGCTTTATTTTTGTAAACAGTTTATGAAGGTTTTATCCGAACCTTACAGCATAATCAGCTCTTATTCCTGCATTTGTTAAAAGAGGAAAAAATATTACAGTACCTACTATGTTACAGGTTAAAATTTTGAATATATTTTTTATATTTATATTATTTTTGTACATATTTTTTGAATCACCCGATATATAGCAAGAAAAGTTAACAGAAAAGAGTTAAAATAAGGTGGAAAACCCATTAAATTTTTGTATTTTTTTTTACTACATTTCCAAAGTTTTCCCTCCCACCAAATAAAGAAATTCAATTTACTTTTTCAAATTTAATTTTGTAGCAGATTTTCTTTAATATTAGTGACTTTTGTTCCATATTTTGAATCAGTCTCTTATAGAGAGTGTCCAGAAAAAATTAATCAACAAAAATTATTTAAAAGAGGGTGGAAAATCTATAAAAAAAATCTCCAGTATTCTTCCATTCGTTCCCCTTCAAAATTAAAAATCAAAAAAGTCAATATACGAGTAGCTAAAAATGCTGAAATTTAATTTCGAAGCTGATTTCCTCAGAATTTTACCGCATATTTTGAATCAGCTAATACAGAGAGTGTTCTGAGAATAATAAGTAAACAGAGCAAAAGTAAAAGAAACTGAAGAATATACTAATTTAAAAAAAAACAAAAACTCAAGTTACATAGAAGTGTTCAAATTTAATTGTGTAGCTGATTTTGTTTAATATTTGTGTATTTTGTTATTGGAAAAATATTTGAGCTTTACAGTTTAGAAAGGTTTTATCCTATCCGTGCAGCAAACTACAATAGATAATGCTGTAACAGAATATCAATAGTGCGCTGTAGAAATTATTTTTAGTAAACCTAGAAAAGGGTTGAAAGAGGGTAAAAAATCAAAGTTTTTGTTAAAAAAATATTTAAATGTCATTTAACCCTACTACACTCAAAAAATAAAAACAAAAATGCTCAATTTACAAAAAACTGAACAAATTATAATTTTTTAGCGCTAAATATTCACTGTTTTTCTTTTTGGAACAGCCTGTATAATTTTCTAAAAATAATGAAATGCATCAACAGGTGGTGATTTTTTATTCCGGAAAAGATTTATGTCAATTGGCAAATAAGCGGCTTATGTATTCTTGACACGATGTTATGTTTACTAAATTAATCAGATTTTGGACGAATGAAAACAAAAGAAAGCACAAAACAAAAATGTATGATTGTTTACTTTTGATTTTGTTTCATAAACAAATGAATATAATGTTATAAGTTTGACAGAGAACGAAAAATTAAATCGGTTGATAGCTGTTGAGTCATAGGACAGCCATATAAATTATGCACATCTCTAAAACTAATTTTACGAATACCTCAGAAACTATAGATCGCACAGAAGAAATATAAAGTGTTCAAGTAAAAAAACGCTCTAGATTGCTATGGAATTTTGTTAAAACAAGACAAGTTTTATCCGATCGTGCGTCAAGTCAAACTTTTTTCAAAAATTTCCAAGTTTTTGTTTGGTTTACTGTTTCTCATAATTACAAATCAGATGTTCTCACGGCTCCACATTTTTCATATCGTTGAAATAATTCAGTTAGAGGCGTTGACCCCTCAAAGTCGGACAGTTCTGACACTGGCTACTGCAGCAATTGATCGCACTAATGACATACTTCACAAATTGCTTTTATTTCCAAAACACTCAAACGAGTTTTTTTACTTGAACATTTGATATACAGAGATTCGGATAAAACGTCGTATCGTATTGCCTTACCTTAAGTCCATGCAGTTCCGCTTGTGTAAGATGCACATGTGGCCTTTCTGGTGGAATTTCTACATCTTGTCCAGTCGTTAGATGTGAATTCCCCAATAAACAATGCACATACCTTTCTAACACATACCACAACATTTCCGTAAAAAACGGATACCGAAACTTTTGCGGCACTTTAGTTGTATCTTCTACGTGCGCGATTTTCAACTGTTTATCGATCCCATACGAATGTAGAAAATTTCCACCGAACACTAACGAATCAATTGGTGTATACACTGCATGAATCCATCCTGTTGGTATAAAAAACGTATTACCCTCAGTAAGAGTAATCCTTGCACACTTATCCACTGTATCTCCAAAGAAAATATCCGATTGTTTTCCTGATAACACCCAACGTTCATACAACGCTAAATTATGTTCAGTTGGAGGTATCAACCAGAAGACTTTACTCCCTTTAAGAATATGATACCATACAGAAGTTCCACCGAAATCCACATGGAAGTCAGTATAACAACCTTTGACTGACATAAGACAATATTTCTGTACTTTAGGATATTTCATATCTTCAAGAAGGTTGGTAGCTTCAGTTTGACTTTCTTTAAGATGACGAGGCCAAACGCAGTCGACCCAGTCGACTTGACGAACAACCGTAGGACTCTGGACGTAATTCTCAAGTTTAGTATGAGAAAACTCCAAGGAGATGACGTTGAGAAGTTTGTCTTTGGCAGGGTCTTCGTAATATTTCTGATAATCTTTCATTGTCATCTCACTGTTTTTTTGAGTGTTGACGTCCATGACGTCGAGGATACGTCGCGAACCGACACACATTCGAACATCATTGATGGTGAAGTTAGATGTAGGCACACGAAGACCTGGAGGAAAAACAAAACAAAGACTGAAATAGTTATTTACACGATAAGTGCGAGAATATTATATTTTGCATATGAGTACGACAGTTTCTACAGTAAAGAATCTCGTGCAAATAAAGCAAAACTGTTCGCGCACGTCTCTTATATATTATTTTTTGCACAGATCCTCCACAAGGCCGAAAAACGATAATTTTAAAATGTATCTTTAATTTGTTGAAAAAAAATCAACTGTGTTGGTTTTGAAAATGTAGGTAACTAACTGTCAAAATTTCAAATTTTTATGTCTTACACAATTTGTCACAGATGGCGCCAACTTAAACTTAAAATGCAGTATTGTGAATGCATTGCTGTTGTTTTATATGAATAAAAGTAGTAAAGTTCATTGTCTTATTATAAACTTAGGCTCTGATACAATAATCTAATTTTAAACCGATTCTTAAACGAGTTGCACGCACTAGTGCGGTAAAAACGATGGATGATTGTAAAATTGACGGTCCCGATTGTTCGCTCAGTGCGTAATCACTTGATTTTTAATAGAGTAGTGCAAAAAATAATTTTATCGCATGGTGTCAAGTCGCAAGACAATAATATAGATATAAAACAAACTCGACTCGTTTGTTCAATTTGCTGTGCTGTGACCAGACAAAATAAATCCAATTCTGAAAGTTCAGCTTTAAATAAAGTTAAATTTAATCTGAAACAACGATGTTCAGCTTAAATTTATGTTTCGAGAGAAAAAAAAGCCAACACTGAAAGTTTAATATCGACGAAATTAAAAAACGAGCGAAATAAAAAGTTTCGAGGAAGTTTGAAAGGAAATTACAAGTGATGTGTTTCAGATTAAATTATTTGACACTTTTTTTCTGTCATTGCCTACTTTATAATAATAATAATTTAATAAAATTTAAGAGGAAGTAAGTAGGAAAAATAATTTGCTAATTATTATTCTGAACGAACGTTAAAGTGTAATTCCGGCTTGGAAAATGACAGTTACACAGCTATTATGATTTTTATCGTTTGTCATTTGCTTTTTTTTTATTTTGGATTCTCTTTTGTTATATTAACAAAAGAAATAAAAAGCAAAGTAATATTTTTTTATTATTTCCATTTTAGAATAATATTTAATATTTTAGAACTGTAGAAATGAGACTAAACTGTATTAAAACGCAATATCCGGAAAATACAAAATGAAATTTTATTTCCTTTTCTAAAAAATAATGAAAACATTGCTGAAAGAAAAGAATATATCACTTCAGTTTTTTACTACTAAAAAAAATGAGTAAAAGCTGTTAAATCAGTCATTAAACTACTTGTTATAGAGGCAATTGTTTCAGTAGTTTTTAGAATTTCTAAATCTCAGATGAAGACGCTCACAAAGCTGGAAACAAGGAGATAATAATTAGAGTTCATATCAATGTTAAAATGCCTCACGATTTTCTTCAAACGCATTTAAAATACTAGCAGAATGTGCCCAAAACAAACAGAAAATAAAGCAATAATTCTTACCAAAAGTGTACAGTTATTAGGGGTTCTGAATCCGTCGCAGTATTGCGGATAATTATACGAACCGTGTGAAAATTAAATGTAAGTAAAATGAGGCTAATATTTTGTTTTAACATAGAAGAAATAATCCGTTTCTAATCCGTGATATTAATACTTCAGCTGCAGGAGTTTAACAGTAATCGAGACTTCAGTTCACTTATTCATTTCACTTGTAAAACTGTAAATTTTGGCCTCAATTCAATAGTTTATTTCTATGTTATTTGTTTTAGTTGAGCCTTCAGCTCGTCTATTTGTTTCATTTTTATTTTAAGCAAATGTGTCTTAGTTATTTCATCGGCCTTTATTAATTTGATTTGATAGTGTTTGATGTAGCTTTCGATGCAATAAAATTAGTTTTAAGTACAAATATGTATAAAGTAGTATGAGTTTCATTAATTGTTAGTAAACCCTCCTGCACTGGTGAAAGGAGTGCAACTATTTCTCCATCTCTCCAAAGAAACCTAAATTTCCACAGTAAATTCGTGATTTTAGTTCTTTTGTGACTCATTAATGCATCGCATCCTTATAGAAAAAATATTACTCACCCAATCCAGTCTTCTCCCTAAAAAGTAATGGCGTATTGAATCCATGTTTCTGTAAATACGCTACATTCAATTCATTTCCGTGCATTTCCTTAACTATATTATGTGTAGCAAATTCTGGATTTTCCAGCTTTTCCTGAAGATTAAAACTGCGTCGACCTTCAATCTCATCATCTCCTAATGCCCAATCTTCTGAATAAAGTTTTTTCTGTTTGCGTTCTCTCTGTAAAAAATAAGATAAAACACCTGTAGCTTTTCCTCCCTCATAATAAAAAATACGAGCGTTATTATCGAACACTGCTGTAAATCAATATAATACCGCATATAAGGGGCTGGGAAAATCAATACTGGGAAATTTTGATAATAAGATTAACGCTGTTTAATAAAAAAAATGAGAAAAATCGGAAAATTGAAACATACCATACGAGAAATGTAATTTTCACGATCGTTTTCAAGCTGAAGCTTTTTACCCCTATGCGCCATTTTGGAGTACTGAAAGAGGAAAGTTGGCGACCCGACGCCGGGAAAGCGGCAAGCATGCGTCGGGAAATTTAGAAAGAGTGAAGAGGGAGAGAGGGAGAAATTTTATCAAAGTTGACAAACGAATTTAGGTTGCGGATGAAAAACATTGATAGAACAGGGCGGAAAGTAATGCTTTTCATGATGCGCTGAAATAAATTTAAATATGTATTTTTTAATTTTAGTAAATCTGAATATTGTGTCATTTTTTATGGCCCAAAATGTGGTCATAAATGAATTATAAAACGTTCCCGAATAAAGGAACAAAAGAGGAAACAAAATCTCAACGAGAAAATAAAAAAATGCCAATTTGTATTCCAAAGACGAACCTAATCCTTACAGTTTGTACAATAAAAGACCATTTTTTTCTAGATTTTTTTCCATTTAATCAAAAGATATTTCGAATTTTGATTTATTTTAAAATTAAAACTGTCAAATTTAAAATTCCTCTCTTTCTAAGACAAATTCTGATCGAAATACTCGAAACTGTATTTACAATAATTTATAATTGTACGTTTACGTTTACGTGCTTACGTTTAACAACTTGAGTTTAACTGTTTCGCATCTCTAAAGCCTAAAATGTTAAAAAAATAACGTTTCATTTTGATAAGTAGATGGACGAATTTATCAAAGCCATACAAACTTCGTGCTGGATTTCCTTGGCGTGTCGAATAAATCGAAAAATGCACCCAAACACACCAAACACTGCGTTTCGAGAACGATGTTACAACTCTCAAGTCAAACTTAAGACTGAATAAATATTTTATAGACTACTCGGCTTTATATACTAGTCAATTGTATAACAGCTTAAAAATAAAGTAACAAAATTCATGATTTATTGTGACAGCTGTCAATTTTTTACTTACACTCTTTGTTTACTAGTCGATTATACAATAGTTTAAATACGAAATAAATGTATTTAAATGATTTATTGTGACAGCTGTCAATTTTTTACTTACACTCTTTGTTTACTAGTCGATTATACAATAGTTTAAATACGAAATAAATGTATTTAAATGATTTATTGTGACAGCTGTCAATTTTTTACTTACACTCTTTGTTTACTAGTCGATTATACAATAGTTTAAATACGAAATAAATGTATTTAAATGATTTATTGTGACAGCTGTCAATTTTTTACTTACACTCTTTGTTTACTAGTCGATTATACAATAGTTTAAATACGAAATAAATGTATTTAAATGATTTATTGTGACAGCTGTCAATTTTTTACTTACACTCTTTGTTTACTAGTCGATTATACAATAGTTTAAATACGAAATAAATGTATTTAAATGATTTATTGTGACAGCTGTCAATTTTTTACTTACACTCTTTGTTTACTAGTCGATTATACAATAGTTTAAATACGAAATAAATGTATTTAAATGATTTATTGTGACAGCTGTCAATTTTTTACTTACACTCTTTGTTTACTAGTCGATTATACAATAGTTTAAATACGAAATAAATGTATTTAAATGATTTATTGTGACAGCTGTCAATTTTTTACTTACACTCTTTGTTTACTAGTCGATTATACAATAGTTTAAATACGAAATAAATGTATTTAAATGATTTATTGTGACAGCTGTCAATTTTTTACTTACACTCTTTGTTTACTAGTCGATTATACAATAGTTTAAATACAAAATAAATGTATTTAAATGATTTATTGTGACAGCTGTCAATTTTTTACTTACACTCTTTGTTTACTAGTCGATTATACAATAGTTTAAATACAAAATAAATGTATTTAAATGATTTATTGTGACAGCTGTCAATTTTTTACTTACACTCTTTGTTTACTAGTCGATTATACAATAGTTTAAATACAAAATAAATGTATTTAAATGATTTATTGTGACAGCTGTCAATTTTTTACTTACACTCTTTGTTTACTAGTCGATTATACAATAGTTTAAATACGAAATAAATGTATTTAAATGATTTATTGTGACAGCTGTCAATTTTTTACTTACACTCTTTGTTTACTAGTCGATTATACAATAGTTTAAATACGAAATAAATGTATTTAAATGATTTATTGTGACAGCTGTCAATTTTTTACTTACACTCTTTGTTTACTAGTCGATTATACAATAGTTTAAATACGAAATAAATGTATTTAAATGATTTATTGTGACAGCTGTCAATTTTTTACTTACACTCTTTGTTTACTAGTCGATTATACAATAGTTTAAATACGAAATAAATGTATTTAAATGATTTATTGTGACAGCTGTCAATTTTTTACTTACACTCTTTGTTTACTAGTCGATTATACAATAGTTTAAATACGAAATAAATGTATTTAAATGATTTATTGTGACAGCTGTCAATTTTTTACTTACACTCTTTGTTTACTAGTCGATTATACAATAGTTTAAATACGAAATAAATGTATTTAAATGATTTATTGTGACAGCTGTCAATTTTTTACTTACACTCTTTGTTTACTAGTCGATTATACAATAGTTTAAATACAAAATAAATGTATTTAAATGATTTATTGTGACAGCTGTCAATTTTTTACTTACACTCTTTGTTTACTAGTCGATTATACAATAGTTTAAATACAAAATAAATGTATTTAAATGATTTATTGTGACAGCTGTCAATTTTTTACTTACACTCTTTGTTTACTAGTCGATTATACAATAGTTTAAATACAAAATAAATGTATTTAAATGATTTATTGTGACAGCTGTCAATTTTTTACTTACACTCTTTGTTTACTAGTCGATTATACAATAGTTTAAATACGAAATAAATGTATTTAAATGATTTATTGTGACAGCTGTCAATTTTTTACTTACACTCTTTGTTTACTAGTCGATTATACAATAGTTTAAATACGAAATAAATGTATTTAAATGATTTATTGTGACAGCTGTCAATTTTTTACTTACACTCTTTGTTTACTAGTCGATTATACAATAGTTTAAATACAAAATAAATGTATTTAAATGATTTATTGTGACAGCTGTCAATTTTTTACTTACACTCTTTGTTTACTAGTCGATTATATAATAGTTTAAATACAAAATAAATGTATTTAAATGATTTATTGTGACAGCTGTCAATTTTTTACTTACACTCTTTGTTTACTAGTCGATTATACAATAGTTTAAATACAAAATAAATGTATTTAAATGATTTATTGTGACAGCTGTCAATTTTTTACTTACACTCTTTGTTTACTAGTCGATTATACAATAGTTTAAATACGAAATAAATGTATTTAAATGATTTATTGTGACAGCTGTCAATTTTTTACTTACACTCTTTGTTTACTAGTCGATTATACAATAGTTTAAATACAAAATAAATGTATTTAAATGATTTATTGTGACAGCTGTCAATTTTTTACTTACACTCTTTGTTTACTAGTCGATTATACAATAGTTTAAATACAAAATAAATGTATTTAAATGATTTATTGTGACAGCTGTCAATTTTTTACTTACACTCTTTGTTTACTAGTCGATTATACAATAGTTTAAATACGAAATAAATGTATTTAAATGATTTATTGTGACAGCTGTCAATTTTTTACTTACACTCTTTGTTTACTAGTCGATTATACAATAGTTTAAATACGAAATAAATGTATTTAAATGATTTATTGTGACAGCTGTCAATTTTTTACTTACACTCTTTGTTTACTAGTCGATTATACAATAGTTTAAATACGAAATAAATGTATTTAAATGATTTATTGTGACAGCTGTCAATTTTTTACTTACACTCTTTGTTTACTAGTCGATTATACAATAGTTTAAATACGAAATAAATGTATTTAAATGATTTATTGTGACAGCTGTCAATTTTTTACTTACACTCTTTGTTTACTAGTCGATTATACAATAGTTTAAATACGAAATAAATGTATTTAAATGATTTATTGTGACAGCTGTCAATTTTTTACTTACACTCTTTGTTTACTAGTCGATTATACAATAGTTTAAATACAAAATAAATGTATTTAAATGATTTATTGTGACAGCTGTCAATTTTTTACTTACACTCTTTGTTTACTAGTCGATTATACAATAGTTTAAATACGAAATAAATGTATTTAAATGATTTATTGTGACAGCTGTCAATTTTTTACTTACACTCTTTGTTTACTAGTCGATTATACAATAGTTTAAATACAAAATAAATGTATTTAAATGATTTATTGTGACAGCTGTCAATTTTTTACTTACACTCTTTGTTTACTAGTCGATTATACAATAGTTTAAATACGAAATAAATGTATTTAAATGATTTATTGTGACAGCTGTCAATTTTTTACTTACACTCTTTGTTTACTAGTCGATTATACAATAGTTTAAATACGAAATAAATGTATTTAAATGATTTATTGTGACAGCTGTCAATTTTTTACTTACACTCTTTGTTTACTAGTCGATTATACAATAGTTTAAATACAAAATAAATGTATTTAAATGATTTATTGTGACAGCTGTCAATTTTTTACTTACACTCTTTGTTTACTAGTCGATTATACAATAGTTTAAATACGAAATAAATGTATTTAAATGATTTATTGTGACAGCTGTCAATTTTTTACTTACACTCTTTGTTTACTAGTCGATTATACAATAGTTTAAATACAAAATAAATGTATTTAAATGATTTATTGTGACAGCTGTCAATTTTTTACTTACACTCTTTGTTTACTAGTCGATTATACAATAGTTTAAATACGAAATAAATGTATTTAAATGATTTATTGTGACAGCTGTCAATTTTTTACTTACACTCTTTGTTTACTAGTCGATTATACAATAGTTTAAATACGAAATAAATGTATTTAAATGATTTATTGTGACAGCTGTCAATTTTTTACTTACACTCTTTGTTTACTAGTCGATTATACAATAGTTTAAATACAAAATAAATGTATTTAAATGATTTATTGTGACAGCTGTCAATTTTTTACTTACACTCTTTGTTTACTAGTCGATTATACAATAGTTTAAATACAAAATAAATGTATTTAAATGATTTATTGTGACAGCTGTCAATTTTTTACTTACACTCTTTGTTTACTAGTCGATTATACAATAGTTTAAATACGAAATAAATGTATTTAAATGATTTATTGTGACAGCTGTCAATTTTTTACTTACACTCTTTGTTTACTAGTCGATTATACAATAGTTTAAATACAAAATAAATGTATTTAAATGATTTATTGTGACAGCTGTCAATTTTTTACTTACACTCTTTGTTTACTAGTCGATTATACAATAGTTTAAATACGAAATAAATGTATTTAAATGATTTATTGTGACAGCTGTCAATTTTTTACTTACACTCTTTGTTTACTAGTCGATTATACAATAGTTTAAATACAAAATAAATGTATTTAAATGATTTATTGTGACAGCTGTCAATTTTTTACTTACACTCTTTGTTTACTAGTCGATTATACAATAGTTTAAATACGAAATAAATGTATTTAAATGATTTATTGTGACAGCTGTCAATTTTTTACTTACACTCTTTGTTTACTAGTCGATTATACAATAGTTTAAATACGAAATAAATGTATTTAAATGATTTATTGTGACAGCTGTCAATTTTTTACTTACACTCTTTGTTTACTAGTCGATTATACAATAGTTTAAATACAAAATAAATGTATTTAAATGATTTATTGTGACAGCTGTCAATTTTTTACTTACACTCTTTGTTTACTAGTCGATTATACAATAGTTTAAATACGAAATAAATGTATTTAAATGATTTATTGTGACAGCTGTCAATTTTTTACTTACACTCTTTGTTTACTAGTCGATTATACAATAGTTTAAATACAAAATAAATGTATTTAAATGATTTATTGTGACAGCTGTCAATTTTTTACTTACACTCTTTGTTTACTAGTCGATTATACAATAGTTTAAATACGAAATAAATGTATTTAAATGATTTATTGTGACAGCTGTCAATTTTTTACTTACACTCTTTGTTTACTAGTCGATTATACAATAGTTTAAATACAAAATAAATGTATTTAAATGATTTATTGTGACAGCTGTCAATTTTTTACTTACACTCTTTGTTTACTAGTCGATTATACAATAGTTTAAATACAAAATAAATGTATTTAAATGATTTATTGTGACAGCTGTCAATTTTTTACTTACACTCTTTGTTTACTAGTCGATTATACAATAGTTTAAATACGAAATAAATGTATTTAAATGATTTATTGTGACAGCTGTCAATTTTTTACTTACACTCTTTGTTTACTAGTCGATTATACAATAGTTTAAATACGAAATAAATGTATTTAAATGATTTATTGTGACAGCTGTCAATTTTTTACTTACACTCTTTGTTTACTAGTCGATTATACAATAGTTTAAATACGAAATAAATGTATTTAAATGATTTATTGTGACAGCTGTCAATTTTTTACTTACACTCTTTGTTTACTAGTCGATTATACAATAGTTTAAATACAAAATAAATGTATTTAAATGATTTATTGTGACAGCTGTCAATTTTTTACTTACACTCTTTGTTTACTAGTCGATTATACAATAGTTTAAATACAAAATAAATGTATTTAAATGATTTATTGTGACAGCTGTCAATTTTTTACTTACACTCTTTGTTTACTAGTCGATTATACAATAGTTTAAATACGAAATAAATGTATTTAAATGATTTATTGTGACAGCTGTCAATTTTTTACTTACACTCTTTGTTTACTAGTCGATTATACAATAGTTTAAATACAAAATAAATGTATTTAAATGATTTATTGTGACAGCTGTCAATTTTTTACTTACACTCTTTGTTTACTAGTCGATTATACAATAGTTTAAATACGAAATAAATGTATTTAAATGATTTATTGTGACAGCTGTCAATTTTTTACTTACACTCTTTGTTTACTAGTCGATTATACAATAGTTTAAATACGAAATAAATGTATTTAAATGATTTATTGTGACAGCTGTCAATTTTTTACTTACACTCTTTGTTTACTAGTCGATTATACAATAGTTTAAATACAAAATAAATGTATTTAAATGATTTATTGTGACAGCTGTCAATTTTTTACTTACACTCTTTGTTTACTAGTCGATTATACAATAGTTTAAATACGAAATAAATGTATTTAAATGATTTATTGTGACAGCTGTCAATTTTTTACTTACACTCTTTGTTTACTAGTCGATTATACAATAGTTTAAATACAAAATAAATGTATTTAAATGATTTATTGTGACAGCTGTCAATTTTTTACTTACACTCTTTGTTTACTAGTCGATTATACAATAGTTTAAATACGAAATAAATGTATTTAAATGATTTATTGTGACAGCTGTCAATTTTTTACTTACACTCTTTGTTTACTAGTCGATTATACAATAGTTTAAATACGAAATAAATGTATTTAAATGATTTATTGTGACAGCTGTCAATTTTTTACTTACACTCTTTGTTTACTAGTCGATTATACAATAGTTTAAATACGAAATAAATGTATTTAAATGATTTATTGTGACAGCTGTCAATTTTTTACTTACACTCTTTGTTTACTAGTCGATTATACAATAGTTTAAATACGAAATAAATGTATTTAAATGATTTATTGTGACAGCTGTCAATTTTTTACTTACACTCTTTGTTTACTAGTCGATTATACAATAGTTTAAATACAAAATAAATGTATTTAAATGATTTATTGTGACAGCTGTCAATTTTTTACTTACACTCTTTGTTTACTAGTCGATTATACAATAGTTTAAATACAAAATAAATGTATTTAAATGATTTATTGTGACAGCTGTCAATTTTTTACTTACACTCTTTGTTTACTAGTCGATTATACAATAGTTTAAATACGAAATAAATGTATTTAAATGATTTATTGTGACAGCTGTCAATTTTTTACTTACACTCTTTGTTTACTAGTCGATTATACAATAGTTTAAATACGAAATAAATGTATTTAAATGATTTATTGTGACAGCTGTCAATTTTTTACTTACACTCTTTGTTTACTAGTCGATTATACAATAGTTTAAATACGAAATAAATGTATTTAAATGATTTATTGTGACAGCTGTCAATTTTTTACTTACACTCTTTGTTTACTAGTCGATTATACAATAGTTTAAATACAAAATAAATGTATTTAAATGATTTATTGTGACAGCTGTCAATTTTTTACTTACACTCTTTGTTTACTAGTCGATTATACAATAGTTTAAATACGAAATAAATGTATTTAAATGATTTATTGTGACAGCTGTCAATTTTTTACTTACACTCTTTGTTTACTAGTCGATTATACAATAGTTTAAATACGAAATAAATGTATTTAAATGATTTATTGTGACAGCTGTCAATTTTTTACTTACACTCTTTGTTTACTAGTCGATTATACAATAGTTTAAATACGAAATAAATGTATTTAAATGATTTATTGTGACAGCTGTCAATTTTTTACTTACACTCTTTGTTTACTAGTCGATTATACAATAGTTTAAATACAAAATAAATGTATTTAAATGATTTATTGTGACAGCTGTCAATTTTTTACTTACACTCTTTGTTTACTAGTCGATTATACAATAGTTTAAATACAAAATAAATGTATTTAAATGATTTATTGTGACAGCTGTCAATTTTTTACTTACACTCTTTGTTTACTAGTCGATTATACAATAGTTTAAATACGAAATAAATGTATTTAAATGATTTATTGTGACAGCTGTCAATTTTTTACTTACACTCTTTGTTTACTAGTCGATTATACAATAGTTTAAATACAAAATAAATGTATTTAAATGATTTATTGTGACAGCTGTCAATTTTTTACTTACACTCTTTGTTTACTAGTCGATTATACAATAGTTTAAATACGAAATAAATGTATTTAAATGATTTATTGTGACAGCTGTCAATTTTTTACTTACACTCTTTGTTTACTAGTCGATTATACAATAGTTTAAATACGAAATAAATGTATTTAAATGATTTATTGTGACAGCTGTCAATTTTTTACTTACACTCTTTGTTTACTAGTCGATTATACAATAGTTTAAATACAAAATAAATGTATTTAAATGATTTATTGTGACAGCTGTCAATTTTTTACTTACACTCTTTGTTTACTAGTCGATTATACAATAGTTTAAATACGAAATAAATGTATTTAAATGATTTATTGTGACAGCTGTCAATTTTTTACTTACACTCTTTGTTTACTAGTCGATTATACAATAGTTTAAATACAAAATAAATGTATTTAAATGATTTATTGTGACAGCTGTCAATTTTTTACTTACACTCTTTGTTTACTAGTCGATTATACAATAGTTTAAATACGAAATAAATGTATTTAAATGATTTATTGTGACAGCTGTCAATTTTTTACTTACACTCTTTGTTTACTAGTCGATTATACAATAGTTTAAATACGAAATAAATGTATTTAAATGATTTATTGTGACAGCTGTCAATTTTTTACTTACACTCTTTGTTTACTAGTCGATTATACAATAGTTTAAATACGAAATAAATGTATTTAAATGATTTATTGTGACAGCTGTCAATTTTTTACTTACACTCTTTGTTTACTAGTCGATTATACAATAGTTTAAATACGAAATAAATGTATTTAAATGATTTATTGTGACAGCTGTCAATTTTTTACTTACACTCTTTGTTTACTAGTCGATTATACAATAGTTTAAATACAAAATAAATGTATTTAAATGATTTATTGTGACAGCTGTCAATTTTTTACTTACACTCTTTGTTTACTAGTCGATTATACAATAGTTTAAATACAAAATAAATGTATTTAAATGATTTATTGTGACAGCTGTCAATTTTTTACTTACACTCTTTGTTTACTAGTCGATTATACAATAGTTTAAATACGAAATAAATGTATTTAAATGATTTATTGTGACAGCTGTCAATTTTTTACTTACACTCTTTGTTTACTAGTCGATTATACAATAGTTTAAATACGAAATAAATGTATTTAAATGATTTATTGTGACAGCTGTCAATTTTTTACTTACACTCTTTGTTTACTAGTCGATTATACAATAGTTTAAATACGAAATAAATGTATTTAAATGATTTATTGTGACAGCTGTCAATTTTTTACTTACACTCTTTGTTTACTAGTCGATTATACAATAGTTTAAATACAAAATAAATGTATTTAAATGATTTATTGTGACAGCTGTCAATTTTTTACTTACACTCTTTGTTTACTAGTCGATTATACAATAGTTTAAATACGAAATAAATGTATTTAAATGATTTATTGTGACAGCTGTCAATTTTTTACTTACACTCTTTGTTTACTAGTCGATTATACAATAGTTTAAATACAAAATAAATGTATTTAAATGATTTATTGTGACAGCTGTCAATTTTTTACTTACACTCTTTGTTTACTAGTCGATTATACAATAGTTTAAATACAAAATAAATGTATTTAAATGATTTATTGTGACAGCTGTCAATTTTTTACTTACACTCTTTGTTTACTAGTCGATTATACAATAGTTTAAATACGAAATAAATGTATTTAAATGATTTATTATGACAGCTGTCAATTTTTTACTTACACTCTTTGTTTACTAGTCGATTATACAATAGTTTAAATACGAAATAAATGTATTTAAATGATTTATTGTGACAGCTGTCAATTTTTTACTTACACTCTTTGTTTACTAGTCGATTATACAATAGTTTAAATACAAAATAAATGTATTTAAATGATTTATTGTGACAGCTGTCAATTTTTTACTTACACTCTTTGTTTACTAGTCGATTATACAATAGTTTAAATACGAAATAAATGTATTTAAATGATTTATTGTGACAGCTGTCAATTTTTTACTTACACTCTTTGTTTACTAGTCGATTATACAATAGTTTAAATACGAAATAAATGTATTTAAATGATTTATTGTGACAGCTGTCAATTTTTTACTTACACTCTTTGTTTACTAGTCGATTATACAATAGTTTAAATACGAAATAAATGTATTTAAATGATTTATTGTGACAGCTGTCAATTTTTTACTTACACTCTTTGTTTACTAGTCGATTATACAATAGTTTAAATACGAAATAAATGTATTTAAATGATTTATTGTGACAGCTGTCAATTTTTTACTTACACTCTTTGTTTACTAGTCAGTTTAAATACGAAATAAATGTATTTAAATGATTTATTGTGACAGCTGTCAATTTTTTACTTACACTCTTTGTTTACTAGTCGATTATACAATAGTTTAAATACAAAATAAATGTATTTAAATGATTTATTGTGACAGCTGTCAATTTTTTACTTACACTCTTTGTTTACTAGTCGATTATACAATAGTTTAAATACGAAATAAATGTATTTAAATGATTTATTGTGACAGCTGTCAATTTTTTACTTACACTCTTTGTTTACTAGTCAGTTTAAATACGAAATAAATGTATTTAAATGATTTATTGTGACAGCTGTCAATTTTTTACTTACACTCTTTGTTTACTAGTCGATTATACAATAGTTTAAATACAAAATAAATGTATTTAAATGATTTATTGTGACAGCTGTCAATTTTTTACTTACACTCTTTGTTTACTAGTCGATTATACAATAGTTTAAATACAAAATAAATGTATTTAAATGATTTATTGTGACAGCTGTCAATTTTTTACTTACACTCTTTGTTTACTAGTCGATTATACAATAGTTTAAATACAAAATAAATGTATTTAAATGATTTATTGTGACAGCTGTCAATTTTTTACTTACACTCTTTGTTTACTAGTCGATTATACAATAGTTTAAATACGAAATAAATGTATTTAAATGATTTATTGTGACAGCTGTCAATTTTTTACTTACACTCTTTGTTTACTAGTCAGTTTAAATACGAAATAAATGTATTTAAATGATTTATTGTGACAGCTGTCAATTTTTTACTTACACTCTTTGTTTACTAGTCGATTATACAATAGTTTAAATACAAAATAAATGTATTTAAATGATTTATTGTGACAGCTGTCAATTTTTTACTTACACTCTTTGTTTACTAGTCGATTATACAATAGTTTAAATACAAAATAAATGTATTTAAATGATTTATTGTGACAGCTGTCAATTTTTTACTTACACTCTTTGTTTACTAGTCGATTATATAATAGTTTAAATACGAAATAAATGTATTTAAATGATTTATTGTGACAGCTGTCAATTTTTTACTTACACTCTTTGTTTACTAGTCGATTATACAATAGTTTAAATACGAAATAAATGTATTTAAATGATTTATTGTGTGACAGCTGACAGTTTAATATTCGTCCTAACAAATTAAAAAATTATATAGGATTTATTATGACAGCTGTTCATTTTTCTCTTCACTCTTTGTTTATTAATTGATTATACAATTGTTTAAAAATGAAATAAATGTAATTAAATGATTTATTATATGACAGCTGTCAATTTTTCACTTACACTCTTTGTTTTTTAATCTATTACACAATAGCAGAAATATAAAATAAATGTAATTAAATGATTTATTGTGTCAGCTGTCACAATAAATCAAGAATTATATTATTTTATTTTTAAGCAATTATATAATCGGAGTACATAAAACGGAGCGGTCTGTAACAAATTCGTTCAGTCTTAAACTTCACTTGTTAGTGGTAACATCGTTCCTGAAACGCGCGTTGTGTGCAAATACATGTTTGGTATAATTGAGTGCATTTTTCGATTTATTCGACACGCCAAGGAGATCCAGCAAGAAGTTTGTATAGCTTTAATAATTTTTTTTTAAATTTTATTAATAGTTTTTTATTTTTATTTATAGATATCTTATTAAGAATTTGATTACAAAAATAAAAATTACTGTATTTTAGACTTTGTTTAAACCTGACATCTGTCAAAAATTAAGGACTTTCATTTAAATTTTTTCTTTTTCGTTTTAAAAATCAATATTTTGAAAATCATCAATGGTGTAACATAAAAAATCAAAAATCTTGCCACACTTGTATAAATAGCCAAACAGAAATTCTTATCTCAATTTTTCTCTCTCAAAGAGTTTCATATTTTTATATGTCAGTCCTAAAATAATAAAAGCCAAATGAATTACCAAAAATAAAAAACAATAAAGCCGCTTCTTGATCATAACTAGAAATTCTAAAAATAGCGACTCTGTGAAGCGACTCTGCTAAATACGTGTTCAACATAAAAAACTCGTCAATAATTTAGCAAATCTCGAAAAAATATATTTTATGACGGAAGTAGTTGATTAACTTCAAACATTAAGAACATTTTTTTATTCGTCTAAATCACCTGCGATATAGAATAAATTTAAAAAAAATTAACTTCTAGGGTGCTATAAAATTATAACACAATCAATTTCTATGCTCTTGATGAATCTATCCATCTACTTGGCACACTAAAATGTCAATCAATTTCGTAAACGTTGCATTTTTATATTTAAGCACATAATCTTGAAAAGTAAACAGTGCAATCTTGTATCCGCTTAAACCCTAGGCCCGTTCAAACATGACTAATATTAAAAAAACAGTTCCTTATAAATATTTTTTTTTATAAAAATGTGTTTAGAAAAATGTTTCACCGACAATTTTTAACAAGACAGGTAGTAAGTTGTGTCCTATAGCCCTATAGAGAATGCTGAATTTAATCTTAAAATATAACACAATAAAATAGTATTTATTTGAGTAGATCTTTTGCTATATTAAGAAGAAATGTTGAGAATAAATATGATATATAATATCAGGCAAATGGCTGCCGCTGCAAGATTTGAAAAGTTAATTGACTTCATCACTTTTGGAAATCACACGATCTTAACAAACGATTTTTTCCGAGACTTAGTGCCACATGGATTTAACTTTTAGGGCTTTAAAAGTCTATAATCTATGCTCATCACAGTTATCACACCTCAAACATTCTTTGATCTGTGAACAGAAACCTAAAACGTCTGACCAAATTAAGCCAATTGTCTTTACAAAAATTGATCAAAATAATCAAAGTTGGTAAATACAATCGCGACAGATATTTAGTCGTCAACATATTTTTATAAAAAAAATATTCTTTTGATGTTTTATAATCAAGTGAAGCATAACTAAACTGTTGAAGTACTCGTACTCGTATCTTTGAAAATCGGCAAATTATTTTCTTAACCTATTTTAGGCATATTGCCTAAGCTGTCACAGATTTTCTCCCTTATTATCCAATAAAAATGTCTGAAAGTTTTGAAACATATATAACATTATATTATCTAGGTTTCTATCGATATATTTTGTTGCTAGCTATTTTAGAACAAAAGCAATAAATTGTATAATCAAAAAAACAATTTCAATAAATTAAAACAATGGAAGCCTAGATAATGTATAAATCAATGAATAACAAAAATTTCACCCAATTTCGTTAAATAATAAGAGAGATAATCCGTGACAAATACCTGAGCAAAGCGTCTTGTTTTAAATAAAAAATGTGCTTTCTAGATTGCGCGATGATCTCTAATGATAAGTGTAGCTAACAGTTTCGAATTATTTCAGAGACAGAGAGCATTTATAATTGCACGACTTCATGGAATAAAATCCCAAACGAATACAAAAGTCGTTTAATTAATCTTTGTTTCTTGCTAAAAAATCACAATTTTAATATTACATATTGTTTCAACAATAAAATGAAATTATGTAGTCCCTTCATAATATAAAAATTCACATTAATTTCTAGACAAATAGGCCGATAATTAAAACAACTTATAGGCAAATACAAAGTGGCTGTAATTGGTTGAGTCTGTTGACAACCCTTTTTGGTAATTTTGACATATTTAGTAAATCTCTGACGTTTTCAATAATTTAAATTAGAACAAGTATCAATCTTGCTTGAACATAGATATTTGCAAGTGTGTTGCAAGTTAGATTTTTATTTAAATACAGTGTTTTCTAAGATAAACTCAACCCACGTGACCATTTGTTTATAAAATTAAACCACAATTACTTTGGTCATGTTTTGTTTTGTATTTTTTTAATAATGATTTCTCTCTTTTGTTTAGCTAATTTGGATTGAGTTATGCTGCAAGCGCAAGAGACAAAAATATGTTTTACACTTATTTTATTCGACTGAATTTATGGTTTCCACAAAATGCGTAATAAAACAAATAACTTATGTATTCAATTTTTTGTCTGTTGTGCATAACGTTCACTTATTACTAATAATTCCAAAAAACGATTTTTGAAATGAAAAGTCGATATAATTCTGCGAAATCATTTGCTACACTTATCGATTGGTCGAGATAAATAATGATTCATCGTTCCACCTGAGGAGAAAAGTCGCGTAAACTTCCTGCTAATTGCTAAAAAGATGTATGTTACATAAGCGGCGCAAAGACAATGACAGAGTTAGTGTGAAATCTGAAAAGTGTTTTTGTTGAATCAGCATTAATTATTGTCTAATTAATAATAAAGTAATACCTATAAAGGGCGGTACACTAAAAAGGTCCCACTTAAATTTTCTTCTCTGTTTATTTACTTCAGAAAAAATTGCTCAAATAGGTCGATTTTGTTTGCAAGTGGTACACTTGATGGCGATAAAAGCAACATCAAAAACAGCCCTGCTGCCAGAGTGATAACCCCTTCGTAAATCATTATAGGGAACATGGGTCGAGTGATATAATATTAAAAAAAAAATATTTATTAACGAACGAGGATGAGAGAAGTCTTAGGACACCAAACAAATTTCGCACTCGAAAGTGTACACCACGTTTGTTGTTAAAAAATTAAAAATACACTGGAAAAAAGTTGAACAAGAAAAAAATTACTAATGACAATAACGCAACAGACAAAAAACACAACAACAAAGTCATAAATCATGAAAACTTCAACACAGATCTAACATTTTGACCTTAAAACAACTAAAAAAAACAATCAGTGTTTGAAAAGGTGACTAGTCACGTGACACATGTTCAGACAACACTTGAATTCACTAAAACAATCCCGTACCATACAAAGTCCGGAAGATGACAATTACTGGTCACGTGACATGTGGCAAATATCTCCGAGATTTTTCCAGATAAAATTATAGAAAGGTCATTTCAGTAAAAACACATGTCTAAAAATGTAAAAAGCTACAGATTTAAATAAAAATATTTGTACATAATTAGTAGTTTTGGTGAATGCGCCGGGACTAAAATATCATTTTTAAATAATAATATCAGAAAATTGTGCTATTTTATTTTCAATTATTATACACAACTGAATCAAAATTAGACGTTTATGCCTTAACTGAAAATAAAATAAAATGAAACGCCTGTGGGTTGTAAAAGTTTATTTTTTTCTTAAACTCTGTGATCTGTTTTTTTATCAAAGAAAAACCAGTAGGTGGTGATAATTTAAAATACTCATTTGTAATTGATTGATTTCGAAAATTGACCAATCAGATTAGGAGTATTTCACATTTTAAACGTTTGCTATTGTAATTTCTCACTAGTAAAAAAACACAATAAAAAACTAAAGTCGTGGAAATAGGGCTAGTCAGTGCCATATTAATGTGTTTTTTTAATAACCAATCGTACGTGTATTTTTGCTTCATACGGCCACGGTACTAAGGTTACTTAGACCACGACGTACAAAAATTTAGGGATTTTTTTATCTCGCTGAATTCACATTAGTTAAAAAGAGAAAAAAGACTGACTTGGGAGTATTGCATCGACTGCATCTATTTATTAAAATCTTCTTTTAATAGTTATTTAACCAACAAGTTTGTTAATGAAAGTGATTTTAAGGCGTGAGCGAAGCGAATGCGTTAATAGAAGTTGAGATTATTAATCGTACATTAACAAAAGCGTTGACTACAATTTTTTTCTGTTGCTCATATTACAATGAACTTAAAAAACTTTATTCCAAAATTTTTCAACTTGCCTCTCTCTACTAACATCTCTAGTAACACATCTAGATTGTTTTCTGTTACCTAGCTACAAAACACCCAAACAAATTTTTCAGTTGTCATTAATATTAATTAGTTTCATAAGGCTGTCATTATCATTTGATAGTGGTGTTATTGATAAAACATAGAAGAAATTTTAAATTTCAGTCCACCAGAGCTATGAGAAAGAGCCAATGAATCTTCAAACATACTGTTTTTTCAATTTTTTTTTATGATTATTGGTTTGATGTTTGGTATTAACAGGTCGTTAACAAGGGTATTTATATGACTGCTTTGATAACTGCATATTACGAGTATATTGAAGATTTGAGTAAACTAAAGTGACATATTACTTCACTAGTAAAGTAATAAAATAAAAATCCACTCTTTAAATATTTATATATTAATAACACAATTTTCACAACTTCCTATGATAGGACAAGCCATTTCTGATACATTTTCTTCGATAACAGCTGTCGAGCAGTAGTTCTAACTGTTATAGTATTTTTGTCAGCCAGAATTTTTGAAGCAATTTGTTTTTTATTTTCTTCTGCCGTGTTTATATACCTCTCCCACACTGTATTCAAGCGCCAGCCCCCATAACGCTTTACTGTTAAAAGATCAGTTCTCGAATCAGCAAGCAACGAAGTAGATGAGCGCCTATAACAATGTCCCGTAAATCCTGCAGTATTAGGTAACTGAAGAAAAGTGGCAATATTCTTGAGGAAAGCAGCAAATGTGTTTATACCAACAAGTAACTTTATACACCTCTGGTTTCTATAACCTAAAAAGCTGTCCACTTGTGGCGTTATTAGGGCGATGTGCAGCATATTTTCGAATTAATTCTAACATGTTGACTCCATCAATTCCGCCTAACGTAATAAACAATAAACGTAATAAAAATATTCTCTGAATATTTTTGTTTTAGCGTTTGGTATTAGAACATGTCCCTAATCTTCGACATCTTCAAAGATGCATGTTGGTAAGTTCTTGGATCCTCTAAGCTCCACCAACTCCAATAATTAAAGCAACCTTAAAGTTAACATTACTTAGTAAGAATAATTTATGCATAAAAAGTTTACGATTTACTGATGCCAACGCTCTTCTTCATTTTCGTTATTGTTCTAATCATAGAATAAAATGCACAGAGACTCGATGATTTACACTGTTTTGATAAATGATCAAAATATGCAAGTAGAATCTTCTCATGCGTAATATTTTTGACATTTTTTTCGTCGCACCATGAACTGAACCATTAAAAAGCCAGTTCGTACTTTTCTTTGGACTTCTCTGACACCAAGCAAGAAGCAGCATTTGTCGCTGCTTCTTTGATATCAGAAGGTAAACTTTCTGAGTCATTCATGTTTACAATTTTTTTATTTTTACCACAAAGCACAATTTTTACTGATGATATCTGATATCTCAAAATGGTGAGCTTTGTTTGAAAAATTGTATGCGGTTGCCATAGTGCTTACTGAACATATCCGTAAATCACCTTATTTTCAATGTAATAAAATAGGAGTTATCGGCAGCATTAAATTTTCGATTTTCTTAATTTTTTTACAGTCATAAAGAAAGTTTTGTATATCATACGTGGGCTCGAGCACATTACAATAACTCGTGTGTTACAGATACTCGGGCTAACGCCCTCGTTTTCTGTTATCTACACACTCGTTGTGTAATGATGCATCTATCCCACTAGTTATATAAATATAAATAACTATTAACCAACTCCTCTGAATGGCTTGGAGTGCATTAATAACCCTCATATGTCAACGAGCAATACAAAAATTAATAAATCTGTAAAAATAATGAAGTATTTTATTTTATGAAAAGATAATTAGTCTGATCGGAACTTTAATCAAATATAAAAATACAAACTTCCTGGAAATCTAAAAGAATGAAAGAGATGTTTAATTAAATTGCATATCGATTGGCTAAAAGAAACAAATATCTATAAAATAAAATTAAAAAAAAACTGTTATTTAATTTTTGTTTATTTACATAGGTACAAATTTTTATCTCAGTAAAATCTGACATCTGTCAAAAATTGGGAACTGCCATTTTGATTTTTTTTTCATGACACCCTCTATATGACATTTTGGGTCACGTGATCGGAAAATCAATATTATGGCACTTAAAATTAAAAAAAAAAAATATCTGAAAAAATCAAAAATCTTGCCGCACCTGTATAAATAGCAAACAGAAATTCTTATCTCATTTTTTCTCTCTCAAAGAATTTCATATTTTTATAATACTGTCAGTCCTGAAATAACAAAAGCTAAATGAATGTCACCAAAAATAAAAAAACAGTAAAGCCGCTTCTTGATCATAATAACTAGAAATCCTAAAAATAGCGTCTTTGTGGGGGCGTAAAATATCAAAAAATGCCCCCTAAACACGTGTCTGTCGCAAGCGACTCGTCAATAATAACAAATCTTGAAAAAATCAAATTTAACGACGAAAGTCTCTGATTAATTCCGCACCTCACCTAGCTGTCTCACCTCTCCACAATCTCCTATTTTTCGTAAAAGCCGCCTCGTTTAGCGTAAATTTGACGAAATTAATGCCGAGAAAGGCATGGCGAGTTTAAGTTACGTGAGTTTTATAAAACACACTATGGCGACTAAAGCCTTGTTCAAAACTCGATTAAAAACCACTCACCAGTTGTCTGGACGAATGTCGTTTGCCGGCAGACGAATTCTGCGACATTTCCGAGGTCTCCACGTAAGAATTTACGTATTATTCGTAAATAATATTGCAAATTTAACACTAACACGTCCACACCAAGCGCCCGCAAAAGCGCTACTAAAAATCACCAGAAGGGTGATGACGCATCTAAGACCCAAAACATCGCGCTCTCTCACTCCCACGCACATGTAAGCGTATCGTGCGTCTTTATCACAACAGTCGGTGATTGACCCGCACAGTGTTTTACTCCAATTAGACAATATTTGTTTAGGGCGGCGAGAAATGACCGCGAGGGGTTTACAGAACGCTTGGAACTTATTGAGAGAGGATTTGGTGAAATTGGGAAAACAAATTTCTAGAGAACACGGGATTAAACACGAGTTTTTAGACGTATGCTTGAATTAAGCGCCATTGACTCATGAGAACTGTCACCAGGTAGGGGGCGCCACTCACAACAAAATAAATGGTTTTTCTTATTAATTATTGCGCAAATTTTGTTAATTTTATCAATTTAGAACTCAAAAAAATCTGAAACAAAAACAGTGTTTTGCTACATAACAGATTAACACAATACAAAATTACAAACAAGTTATGCAACTAATACTGCAGGTGCGTTCTTAATTTGCCTATATTTACCAACGCTTTTTAATTATTTATTTTATAAGACTTTCAAAATTTTATTAGTTTAATGCAAAACACAAAAAACAAATTCTAAGAATTAACAAAGTCTAAACTAAACAAATACTGTAACGGTTCTATGGCTTGGCCTTCGATCTTGGCCTGGTCGGCTAGAAATTGTGTTATTAGGTTTTTGTTGTAATTGTGTTTTGTATTTGTTTGTTTGTTGTTTCAGCACTGTGTATTAAGGAAGAGTAAAACAGTTGAAATTGCATAAATGCATTTATTCAAAAAATATTACAGGTGTAATTGCGCAGCCCAAGGTGCGGCCACTTATTTTTCAACTTAAATTTTTAGCCCAAGTTCTATAATACAGAATAAGTTGCATCCCATTAGAGTTGCAACACACTATTCCGGTATCAGAACCACCGCAGGCCAGTAACGATTAAAAACCCGGATTTAAATGCAGAGCTGATTAAACACCTCCGACTCAGAAAATTTATGTATTTTTTATGTAATTATGTATTACATATTTTTTAAAAATTTAAAAAAAAAAGTTCCAAATTCGCCTTGGTTACCATCTACCCATCGAAAACTAGGAATGCAGCACTCGAGGCAAATTTCTGGTTCAGAGCCCTAGATGCGATCACCCGTCGGAGACTGGGAATCTGATTTTTAACTAGAAGACAGTCTTTTGATCAGCGATCACCCGTCGGAGATTGCTATATCAAAAAAATAAGTTGACCAGCCTGGAGAGTGCCTTTCTGACATTGGCTTTTCTGAAGATTTCTTTTATATCCAAATTTTTAGTGACGTCAGAGCTGTCTACGTCACTGCAATCGGGGATGTTTAGCGCGCTTTCCTAACAACTTTCTTTAGACGGTTGCTGTTGCTAGGAATGATCGCGTCACTTTCCGCAGCGGTGATTGGTTCGTTTCCTAATCGTCTTTCGGCCGTTGTTGTTGCTAAGGATGATCACGCGATTTTCCGCAGCGATGGTTGGTTCTTTTTCTAACGGTCTTTGAGCCGTTGGTGTTGCCAAGGGTGTCTACGTGACTTTCTGCAGGGATGCAGATGCTATATATTGGCGTGCCTTTAATTAATTACCTATTTAATTAAAGGATTGTTCTTATAAATTTCCTTTATTATAAATTTGCTAATTGCTCAACTTTATTTTTGTCAAACAACGATTCGTTCTGTCTTCTGCGGTAGTTTTTAATTAAAATATAAACAATTATGCACTTGCTGAAATATTTAAACAGTTAATTTTGATTAGTAATTTGTTTTTATCATTTTAATCTTGTTAGATAGTTCACTCCGGGGTTGATTGGCTAATAAAGAAGCTGTGAATGTATAAACAACAAATTACAATACTCGGGCCAGAGATAATTAATCAATTTTCAAAGGTAATTAAATAAACAGTTTTAATAAATATAATCCACTTGATGTTCTACTGTAAAATTGATAATTAGTAGGATTATTGTTCATGAAAATGCTGAAACAATTAAAGAACAAAGTAAAAAGCTCAAAAAAATGTAGCACAACCTTATGGGCTGGAGAAGTGTGTCGTAATTTTAGCGCGAACGTTTGAAGCACTGTCATTCTGAAAACATACCTTAAAAACGTCGCCCTTATTGCACTTATACATAAGGTTGAAATTATAACAGCTAAACTTTGACCGAATAAAAATCACATATGGAAACACAAATAAGGCATAAAAACACTCAACTCCAATACTCTAGACATTCTAGTTTTAATCCAGACACAAGTTACAAACAATTCTCGCATATTTGAGAAATTAATCAAAAATAGAAATTACTATACATGCTTCGTGCCGTCAAACTTAGCCGAACCAAGGACGTTGTATGATCATTTAACGTCCTTGAGCCGAACAGCTGTAAACCAACTACCGAAGATGGCCGAGTACATACAAATAACAAGTGGCGCGGGCAAATCGGAGGGGATTTGCTCGCATTCGGCATGGTTCGCTGGAATTCGTTCATATTGGACCTGCGTTAAAGCTTAGAAATGAAGGAAATCTGTGCATCGAACATTTTATTTTCCATTAAATTCTTTATTAAGTGTAAATTTGTTGTAATTCGTGACTTATCAATAAATGAAATGTTTAGGCTATCGAATGTCGACATTTTTAGGTCTTATTTATTTTATTTAGTGTATTTATTCATCGCATAAAATTTGATCTTTATAAATTCAACCTTATTTACATGTGCAATAAGGTCGACTTTTTCAAGGTATTTTTATCGAATGACAGTGTTTCAAAATACCGCGCATTTTTTACGTCACGGCTTCTGGAGCCCATTTCTGTAATAAAACATTTTTTTTTGTATTGTTAGTTGCATAAAAAGGCCAACCAGACCTGGATGGTCTCAAAAGCAACAAATTCATTTATTAATCAGCTTTTAGAATGATTTTAAAATTAATCATTAGGGGATTAGCAGGACGAGGTTGGCACTGTTGGCAGCAATGTCCATCCGCCGCGAAGTAGTGTGTGCAAGACGCAGTGTTTTTCTGCTTATAAAAGTGGTATTTATTAAAAACTTGAGTCCAAATTGTGAATTTTCATGTTCCAAGTGTCTGTTTTACAATAAGAACAAAATTTTGACCCTAATTTTGTGTGTTTCAGTGTAAATTTTAGTGTTTGAAAATTTTAGTGAGGTTATTGGACTCGTCCGTCGCGTCGTGTATCGCTTGAAAATTCGCACGAATTCAACGAATGTGCTAAATAAATATAAATAAAAGAATTTTTAATAATAAGTGCGGTCGATCAAGTTCCTTGGCTTTTTCCGGTGAGTGTTTTTATGACACCAATATTTAAAATTACGTTTTTTGTTTTATTATGTTGGTCAGTTACATAACTGTCATTTTTTGGCGGGAATTCAAATTTGAAAAAACAACTATAGACTGTTTATTTATAAAAAAATCATTGTGATGTCATTTTATTATTATTTCTATGACAGCATAATGCTTTTATTAGTAAAGAAAATGAAATTTGGGGGATCATTATTTGCACCACAATGGTTTTCTAAAAAATAAAACAGATATTACTACAAAAAATTTATTTTAAAAAGCAAATTATTCGTATAACAAAGTTATCGAAATAACGAAGTTTTTCGTGTCAAAGTAAATATCTAGTTGTATGATTACGTTAAAGTCTATACACAAATAATTAAACTTTGCCCGTATCACGTAACAAGGGGCAAATCGGATTTCTTTGATGTGTGGTTATATTATATAAACACTACAAGCCTTGTAGGCTCATGGGTTAGTGGGAATTTTTTTCCATTCTTTCTTATTTAGAGATTTCTTCTTCTACTCCTTTATTTGTAATTTTTAGAGGTTGTCTACCACTTTTTTTTTCCACTCTCTCATTGGTCTGCCTTTCCTGTTTCTAATATTCTTTTTGGTATTCTGTCTTTTTGCATTCTTGTTACGTGGCTTATCCATCTAATTCTTTGTGATTTAACTACTTCTATAACATCTGTGTCTTTGTAAATTTTTTTTCAATTCTTCGTTTGTTTTTCTAATCCAAGTCTGTTCTACTTTTTTCCCTCCATCACTTTTCCTTAGAATCTTTCTTTCCCATATCTACACATGAACTGTTCTTGTTTTCTGAGTGTCCATCCCTCGCATGCGTATGTTACCACATATTATGGTTTGTAAACATAAAGTTTTATTCGTCTTGTTATGTATTTTGAACTTAGTATAGAGTGTAATGCATAGGCGCTTTCGTTTCCAGCTGCTATTCTTGTTTTTATCTCTTTTGCATTTGTTGGTTTCTCTTCTAATACACTTCCTAGATAGACAAATCTCTTGATTTCTTTGAATTTGTATCTCTCCCTTTTGTTTACTTTTATTTCTTAATAACTGTCTTCTTTGAATACTTCATCCTAACAAATCATAAATTTTGTTTTTTCTTCATTATTTTTTTATTGTTACTCTTGATAGCTCTTCTTTGGTTCGTGTTATAAGTGTTACATCGTCTGCAACTGCAAGGCACTGATTTTGTTGGTAGAGGAGCAGACCTTGTCTATATATATATTAATAACTATATATTATAAACAATATCAAAGAAAGCAGGTTTCCTTGACTTAAGCTATCAAACACTTCCAACTTTCTTAACAGTTTTCCATTAACCCGAATTCTATTTGTGGTCTTCTCTAATGTCATTTTTACTAATCTTGCTATTTTATTGGATATTTCAAAGTCTTTTAATGCTTGCTATAGCTGCTTTCTGTTAATGCTGTTGTAGGCCGCCTTGAAGTTGATTAAAAGCAAATATGTTTTTAATTTTTGTTGGTGACTTTTCTCTTGTATCTGTTGTAATAAAATATTTGGTCTACTACGGATCTTCTTTTTCTAAAACTACACTCCTACTATTTTTTCCATATGCTCTTTCAGTTTACTATTCAGTAGTGTTGCCATTATCTTATATACAGTGTTCAATAACGCTATTCCACTATAATTTTAACAATTTGTTTTTCTTTTTTATGTATTGTACATAATATTGCTGTTCTCCATGCTTGCGGCATTTATTTTTTTATCCATACATTTTTAATTAAATCATATATTTTCTTCATCATCCTTTCACTTTTGTACTTTATCATTTCTTCTTGTATATTGTCTTCTCCTGGGCTCTTGTTGTTTTTTTTTGTTTTTCTATAATATTTATAACTTCCTCATATGTGGAAAGTTTTTCTTCTTTTACTTCGTGTCCGTTTCTCTTGTTCTCCTCTTCAACTGTTCTTTTTTAGTCGACGATTTGTTCAAGACTTCTTCAAAATATTCAGCCTTCATTTCTGTGACATCTTTTTCGCTTCTCACTAATTGGCCATGTTTATTTTGACAAAGTATGGTTTTAGGTTGAGATCCTTGCTTAATTTTTGCTTTTATTTTTGCAATTTTTTTCTATATCTTCTATTCTTTTAGCGGTGTGATCTCTTTTCTTCGTTCTGCAAATTTTTTTGTATTCAGCTCTTTGTTTTTTTTTTATATTTTTTCTGACTGTTCTACGTATTTTCTTCTAGCACCCTTTTCCTAGTTGCATCTTTCTTCTGTTTTGAAGTCTACAATCTTCATCGTACCATTCTTTTGGTTTCTTTTTATTCTTTTTTATGTGTTCTTTGATTGCTTGTTTAATGTGTGTTTCTTTGCGAAATCGATTAGTTTTTTATCTGTATCTTCGTGTAGACTCTCTTTCCTATATATCTTCGGTTTATCTCTTCTCTTCTAATCTTGGCATTGCAGCCTCTTAAAACCATTTTAATGTTATATATTTTTTGATATTCGTCTTTTTACCTTTCGTAAAACTTTTTTTCGTTTTAATATGTTTTTCTTCTGTTGGTAACATGTATGTTTATTAGACTAATTTTTTGATATTTATTATTTTATTATTATTAACAATTGTGTTGCTATAGTTTAGAAATTCATTACAAGTGTGTCGCTATATGCTTTTCAAAATATTTATTGGCGCTATTTTGAATTTGACAGGTTATCCCATTTCAATTACCGCTATGGTCCAGGTAGAAAGAGTAAGAGCTATGGGTCGTAATTAAACGGGATAAAAAGGGCATTCGGCATTAAGACATCGTGGTGTGTACTACATGTTGTATTTTATTAATTTCACCGTGATTAATTAATTATTAATTATACAAAAGATGTATGTGTATTAAATTCTAACACATATTATACAAAAAGTATCAAAAAGGCATTACATACACGTTTCTAATTAGTAATTTCCATAAACACACTTTTTAACTTTTAATTCGCTCAATATTTCTTGTCTTAAAACACAACTCATCATCAAGCCACGTACACCACGTGTTATTATAAAAAATTGGATCAGACAACTCGTCACTATCTTTATTTTTTTGGGGAATTAACTCCTTCCAATACTCCTCAATTTTTTTAAATAAGCGTTCAGCTATTTTTGGCTCCAATTCTATAATATTTGTTGTTTCACACGGATCTTCCTCCAAATTAAATAAGCAGCCCTTTGTACAATTTATTTCAGGGGTTTGATCAGGTTTTCGGCACCAGGATAAGTCTGAAATTAACTTTTTCTGGAGTGGGGACGGATTTTCAGGTCCTCGACCACTTTCACCATAATATTTGTCAAAAAGTCCGTTCTTATAACTTCCTAAATGTAGTAATTAATTAAATAGTAAATTTCTATATCAAAAACACCTTGAATAAGCTTGAATTTGCCACTAATTATCGCAAAATTATTTTCAACCTCGTCAATATTTATTAAAATTTCTCTTCGATTTGAGGGTAAGTATAGCCATAAAGGGTCCCATTGGTTAATTCCATCAATTTTACCTAAATCTGCAACGTTTCCACCACCAGCAGCATAAAAAGTCGGCAACCAATCAGTTAAATGTATCAGATTTTTGCTAATGTAGCCTCTATGCCGAAACAAAGGGCTAAAAACAGTTGCTACTGTCCGAATACCGCCCTCAAAATCCGAGAATTTGACCTAGAACTACTGTAAAAATTTGACATATTAAAGTGAAGTCGTAAATACCCCTCGAAGAGGCCAATTCGATCCAGAATTTTCATACATCCCAATGGTTTGAGCACCATTATCTGAAAAAAATAAAATAACCGAATTTTCCAACATGTTTTTTTCGGACAGTTTTGCCACAATACGGCCCACAGATGTGTCTAATTGACTCACAACATCTAAAAAATTTTCCAGTTAAAATAATTTCCCAAAATATTTTTTACCAGTACCAGCATAAAGCCTTCGTCTGGGATCTTTAATATAGGAGAATTTTTGATTAGTCTCTGTAATATTTTTGACCCCTAACTCGACCCCTTCTTTTCCTGTATGTGCCGCTAAGTGTGACACTATCAAAAATAAAGGTACCCCCTTATCATGCTTTTCAATCACATCCAAACTCTTTTCAGTAAATAAATCAGTAGCATATTGCCCTTGGGCTTCCCAAACTGGTTCAAACCGATCATGAAGATCCAAACCTTTAATCAACTACCCAACATTTTTAATTTTTTTTCATCAACAACTCACTGTCCCATTTTCCAACTTCCTGAATGCTAAATAATCAAAATACCCCACAAAGCCATTCCAGTACCCAAAATGACTGTCAAATCCTTTCTCAGTAGGCGTGTCATATCTATGCGCCGCTCCTAAATGCCATTTACCAATTAGGTGTGTCTTGTACCCCAACTTTTTCATCAATTGAGGCATTGTTGGCATTTCTGGGGGTAAGGCACGATCCTCGCCGGCTTTTAAAGGGTAACCTTGCATTCCAGATCTGATGGGGTAGTTCCCGGTGAGGAAAGCGGTACGGGAAGGGGTACAAGTCGACTGAGTGTAAAATCTATCAAGGATTATACCCTCATTGGCTAGGTTATCGATGTTAGTGGTGGGGATTTGGGAGGAGCCATGAAAACTTACATCGTTGTAGCCCTAAAACAAGTGAGGGGTTAAAGGCGGAGCCAAACTGTTTTTACCAAATCATCTGCTATTATTATAATGATGTTTGGTCGTGGCGATTTCTGATTGGTTCTTGATGATAATATGAAACTAAAAATTGAAAATTAAATTAATAAATTAAAAAAAATAATTACTTACTATAACAATGTTCCTAAAACACAAATAACCACTGCAAAAATTAAAATATAGTGTTGTTTTTTTAATTTAGTCATTATTGATGGTGTAATATTAACTGCTCTTCCTCAAAAGATAAGAAAATTGTTTCTGTCTGATTTTGAGTTGCGTTTTGTTGTATATTTGCGTAAAGTTTATTTTTGTCGAAGTTATTATCGTCAGACTTGAGGGTCATTCACATCTAAATCGCATTTACATTGGTTTTGCTGGAATTTATGTTTTATTGAATAGATAGTAATTTTTTGAAAAAGATTTTTTATGAAAGTGAAAATTGGAGAAAGTGAATTTTGTGGGAGTAAAAGAGAAACTTAAAAAATCTCTTTGATGATGAATCATTTTTATTTATTATTGTAATTGTAAAAACAAACAATTTCAAAAAAATTAGGAGCATCTACCTGTAATCCTTATAATTGCTTAAAAAGATAAGTTTTATCATATTTTTAAGCTTTATTATTTTATAAATTTGTAAACAATTGCACCTCATTCACTCTTGTGTAATTTATAAAGAACGAAGCTTTAATTTGAAAAAAAGGACAGAACAAAATTATATGTATAATTAATAATTGACAGCAAAAACATTTGGTAGAGAAACATTGACAGGTTTCATTGAAATAGCATCATCTATTCTCGAACCTTCATACCAAGATTCGTTTTAATGGTGTTATTTTTGGTAATTTTTTTAAGATTTGGTGTTGTGGTTACTGTTTATCCCTCTCACCTTAATTCACTCTCCTCAAAGGTTCATTGTGGAAAAGCCCGAATGACAAAAGTAATGTAGAAACCACTTTCCTTAGCTTCTCTCTACTACAACAAACTCTGTCGAAACTGAAGTATCGAAAATATTTAGTGGAGAAAGCTTAGACATGAGGAATTATTTCAAGAGGGTTTATTTACTGTTTCTCAAAGATTCACTAATGAACGTATTGGTGAAAAGGCTCTAGATAATAAAGCAACACAATCAAAAAACCTAATCTCACTTTTCAATTTTTATTTTAATATAACAAAAACTCAAATTTGAGCATAAAACAATTTATACATACATAGATTTTCTAAATTCCTTTGGTAGAGCTCCTCGGACACCACTCATCATCCAGCCACGTACACCACTCATTATTATAGAACTTGGGGTCGGAATGAGGGTCAGGCTTTTGATTTTTTTGAGGTACCAACTCCTTGTTATATTTCTCGAGTTTCTTCTCCAAAACGAGCGCAATTTCTGGATGTTTCTCAATTATGTTTGTGGTCTCACAAGGATCTTCGTCTAAATCAAACAGACAACCTTCTGTACAATCCAAGATGGGTGTTTGATCGGAATCTCGGCACCAGGATAGGTCAGTTTGGGACCTCATTTCCAGAATTGTTTCATTTGTAAGAGATGTCTTTGTTAAGTTCACCAAAATTTGATTTACTTGACTTTGAAGAACTGTCTGAGGATTGTATGGAGGTACCTCATTGTCTCGACCACTTTCGCCAAAATATTGATCATGAGTACCATTATTGTATGTCCCTGAATTTGAAAAATTAGGATATTTACCCGAAAAATCTGCTTTTTACCTTTGAGGTATTTATAGCGTCCTCCAATTGCCAAAATCGCAGAAGTTTTCTGAACTTCGTTGATATTTAACAAAATTTCATCACGATTTGTTGCGGTATTTTCGGAGAGGGTTTGCCATTGGTTAATTCCATCGATTTTGCCTAAATCTGCTATATTACCTCCAGCTAGGGTATAAAATGTTGGCAGAAAATCAGTCAAGTGAATTAGATTTTCACTGACGTATTTTTGTTTAGCCAAAAAGGGGCTAAAGATTGATGCTGAGGTCCTAACACCACCCTCCCATTCAGTTGATTTTAGCTTAAAAAAATAATATGAATTAATGAGAGAATTAGGGTAAAAGAAGTTGTTACCCCTCGTAAAGGCCAATTTGAACCAGAATTTGCAAAAGCATCAACAGTTTGAGCCCCATTATCAGAGAAAAATAAAATAACTGAGTTTTCTAACAAATTTTTTTCGGCAAGTTTCTCTATAATTCTACCAACTGAAATATCTAAATGACGAACCATTTCTGGAAAAAAACTTCCGGTACATTTTTCTTAAATGGATTTTACCAACCAGCATAAAGTCTTCTTTTTTTATCCTTGATATAAAAAAATTGTGAATCCGCTACTGTCTTATTAGGTACTTCTAACTCTATCCCATTTTTACCAACATGTGGTGCCAAATGTGCGACAACCAGAAACAACCCATTTTCCTTATTATGTTTATCAATAATTTCTAAACTTTTTTCTGTAAAAACTTCTGTTGCGTATTTCCCTTGAACGTCCCAATCTGATTTAAACCCATCATGTATATCCAACCCATAAGTCTAAACAATACGTAAACTAGACACCACAAGCAACCACCGAAAAGTACTCACAAACCCCGTTGGTAAAGTCCCAGGTACCCCATAATCAAAATACCCAATCAAACCATTCCAATATCCGTAAAAAGTATCAAAACCTTTTTCTGGAGGCGTGTCTCGTCTGTAAGCCGACCCTAAGTGCCATTTACCAACAAGATGTGTGCTGTACCCCAACTTTTTTAAAAGTTGGGGCATTGTAGCCATGTTAAGAGGTAGGGACCGGTTTTCACCCGAAACTATAGGTTTGCCTTGCATTCCTGATCTGATTGGGTAATTTCCGGTAAGAAAAGCGGTACGGGATGGGGTACAGGAGCATTGGGTGTATAATCGGTTTAGGATAATGCCGTTGTAAGCTAAAGCATCGATGTTTGGGGTCGGAATTTGATTAGAGCCGTAGAAACTAACATCGTTACGGCCCTGGATTAAAAAATTGGAATTTTTTGAGGTTTATTTTTTAAAGACTTACCATATCGTCTGCCATTATTACAATAATATTGGGAGGGGTTGTTTTCTGTGCTTGTAGGTTAAACGCAAAACTGATGAAATTGTGTAAAAAAGGAAATTGTTAATAATGTTACTTACTAGTAAATTAAACCAGAAAAACATAAAACTATTATTAGAATAATACAAACTTGGTACTCTTTTATTATTCCCATGCTTTCTATTGAGGTATAAAAATATGAATACCGATAAAACGTTGATACAGAAAAATGATATGTGTTTTTATCATTCATTTTGTAAAATTATAGTATTTTAATTGTACTTATTTTATCTATTGAGGTAGTTAATAATATGCTAAATTCGTAAAATAGAACCTTGGGGTTTAATAAAAGAAATAATCCTGTCAAATTTTGTGTAATTATTAATAAATCCCGTGCCTCGATTATAACACGATAAATATCTGTGACAGTATTTATATCTATGATAAATTTTAATATTTATTTGCAACATTGTAAAATTAGTGAGAGCCGGACAAGTTGCCAATTTGCAAAAAAACAAGTTTTGTTATAAAAATTAATGAACATATAGTAAATGGAAAAGATATATGAACCCGACTTATGCAGGAATTTATTATCAGCCAGCCTCTTTATGACAGACCCAAGTAAATACTAAGCTGGTTACGGTCAACTACAAAAGACCCACCGATCGAAGGTAAATTTTACAACTGGGCCGGACGAAATATTTTAAGTTAAATTTTCGGTTAAATTAGAATTGAAATAAAAACGCAAGCATGCAGAATCAAATATTTTTTAATAGTCATAAAGTAATTAGGATTTGTAAAACAGTGAAACCATACATTTATTTTGAAATTAATAAAAAAAAAATATTTATATTACAAATGTTTGTATCTATTAACAACTAAATATATTAATATTAAATATAAAATAAAATACACATTTACAATAAAAATTAAAAAACAGAATTTCGTAAAAAATTTAAACTGCTTAAAACTACACTAAAATAAAAACGTAAAACGTTATGACACACAGTCTTTTCACAGATTCATCACTTATTGTTAATCATTGTCACTGTCACTATCATTTTCTAGCTCGATTATTAGGTCTTTAAGGGTCTGGGGTACTTTGTTACGAAATCTAAATCCGCTATAGGGGCGCTAGTAGTATCTAACTCAACATTTTCTCGAAAGCCTGCCTCTCTTGTGTCGCCTGCTGTGCGAGTAGCAGTAAATCTTGAATTTGTGAGTCAGGTAGTGAAATCTATTTATGCTTGAAAACAGCTTTGAATGAATTTTCTCATTCAACATTTTACAAGTACTTTTGATCTCTGAGCGTTTTTTATTTTATACGTTAACTAACATATGAAAAATTTAACCAATTCAGTATCTAACTAAAACAATAGGACAATCAATAAAGCACAAAATGAATGAATTTTGTCAAAAATAGTAACAGGAAATTGACTGTGATATCACATTTATTAAGTATAGTCTAGAATTATTTTGTGCTATGTTTTCTATTCGAAACTGTCAGAGCAATTTGATATTGTTATTGAAAACCAAATTTTTTTTTAAAGTTTTTTGCTGATAAAATTAAAATTAATAGAGCAATTCGAATGTTTTAAAAAACACAAATTGTAGATAATCAAAGCACAAATAAGATTTAACATAGAAAGATTAATAATTTTATAAAGGTTTTTTATTCATTGATTTTAATCAAGTATTTTTGGACTATTTTATAAGTAAAATGTAATAATTATAAAACAACTAATTTAAAATTTGTACATTTATTTATTGGGTACATAAACAATACAGTTTTGTTTTTTTTGCACATATTTTATTATTTGTCCTAAATTTTTTTATTTGTGCATCGAGTCTGTAATTAGATTCCCTATTTTGCATATTTCTTGGAACCCTTGGATCCACAAGTTCTGGAAGGATACAATCGAAGTAATTTAGGTACCATATCATTCCACATTTTGGATGTCTTTATAAATTCGTTGTACAGCAAAATCTTGCCTGCTTTACAGAACTAAGTCGCAGTAATTCCTGTTTGTAATGTCTAATAACTTTTAAACAGGTGAAGATAAAAAAATAAGAAAAAAACCGTTTCGGCACCCTGTATTTATATTACTTAACGTAAGCTTTACAGCCGCGTTTTGTACGGTATTTTGTAATTATTAGCAACCAATATTGGCTTGCTTTTTCACTCAACATTTCTGAGACTTCTAACAAATCCATGATTTTGTGGCAAAAAAAATAAGTTCCTACTGTGTAATGTTCTAATGAACACTCGAATTGGACTGATTTTCCAACAACAATAACACATAATAATAATTACCTGGCTTCCACCCTCACTACTTATTTTATTGTTTCCTAACTTGAAAATAGTGTGGAAACAAATTTGAAGGTTTTGATTGGTCAAAGCAATTTATTATAAAAATATTAAAGTTTTTCTTCACAGTAATTAGTCAGTTACTACCTGCCGGAGATAAGTACCTGTTCTTGACCGCGGAGGGATTTATATCTACTCATTTTTAGTAATACCTACCCTAATTACTTAATTCGTAGAAACAGTATCGGGAGCCAACTTACCTACGACCCTTTTACCATCAAGAATTAAAATATGGCCGCCGGAGCCAACTACTATGCGCTAGTAATTTCAAAAGAAAATGAACGTGTCCGAGCATTTCTGCTTTAAATTTTACAGAAAATGATAACGCTAGGTGCATACTTTTCATTGGACCACTCTGTATGCTGCATGTTCATTTAGATAGATGAGGAGCAGCATACACAACATGGTATTTACAATACATCGTATGAAAATATGATGGGAAACTATATTTGTTTATAAACATATTTATTTGTATAGTTTCATCTTCAATTAAAAATTAAAACCACAGATTTTTTAAAATATCGTTCATATGGTCTTCTAGATACAAAAGCAAACTTTTTCTAGACATATTTTTTTTCGTTTAATTACGACCTTAACTATCGAAATGTTATACTTTAAAGTCAAAATAAAATTTTGTGTTGACCTGTGTAATCGATTATTTCCCTACAACTCAACGAGTTCCTTAAAAAAATCACTCTTATGATATTACTTCTGATAAAATATCTTGTCATAAATACAATCAATACTTATTTCTTAATTTTTTCTTCATATATCACTGGTTCTAAATTTATTACATATTATAGTGAGCTGACTTTATTAGACCAATTTTTATTTACCTTAATCACTCAATCAATAAAGCTTTTCTTTATCTTTTAGAATACAATTATTGTTGAGTATGAGTTAAGTCATGTAATCATGTTAAAAATACAAACTAAATTTATATTACAATATTACTTTTCAGAAATTTTTACTCACAATCAGCATAGGTGGTTAAATTGCGTTTTAAAAAAAAATTTCTGAAAAAAATATGAAATATCTTTCTGAGAGCCACCAAAAAAATTTAAAAAAACTTTTAGTAAAAAGAGAGCAGTCATTAAAACACATCAAAACATCTTAACACCTATAGGTATAAGAAATAAGCTACCGAAAAAAAAATCATCCCGGTTAATCAATTTTCTGTTGAATTACAAGACTTTATTTTTCTTTAATTTTAAGGTAATCCTTATCAATTGTTAACTAGTAAGTAAATCAAAAAGATATAAAATTAGTACAATTTGCATCTGTTTGTAACATCAAGCCATTCGTCAAAAATTCGGTAAATTATTATTAGGAATCTAACCTCTCAGTTACCTATATATTGTGACGTTTATTTTATGTGGGTTTCTGATTTAAAGAGCTGGAGATAATTTCTCGGCAAGTTTATTTACAAATCAAATTAATTACAACTAATTAACACAGCTAATATTCTAAATCACTAACGGAACACAAAACACTTTAATTTATCGCTTTCTAAATTCGCTGGATATCGCCGGAGTTCGCCTTTATGTCGCTCTCCCAAAACCAGACTGACTGACTGACTCGCTGTCTCGCATATATATAGGGGTATGGACTCTTTCCAGAACTTTCGAGTATTTTCTCGCGTTTCTCCTGAATTATTTCAATTCGGCAAGATGATTGGAATTCAATCACAATAGCGACAAACAATGCCGACGTAAACAAGAATAAATAAACCCATTCAAAACGTAAATAATACTCGAAGTTCTATTCAGTTCCTAGAAGTGAGCGGTCCACAACACAATACTCGATACTCTGATTCACCGCTTCTTAGAATTGAGTCGTTCGCGTCACACTACCCCCCTCTTAAGAATTGTTCGTCTCGAACAATCATTCATCGTCATTTGAACCCGCATAGGGGGCTAAACGGTCTAAATGCACTACCTTCATCTTAGCCCTGGGGTTCTTTTGGATTCTATACACCACGTCGTTAAGTCGGGTCAGTACGGTATAAGGGCCTTCCCATTTCGGCTGAAGCTTCGGACATCGCCCTTTCTTCCGTTGAGGGTTAAATAGCCAGACCAAATCTCCCTCTTGAAACCCTACCGAATTCGCCCTCAAATCGTACCGCGTCTTCATCCTGTCACTGGCAATCTCAATTCGGTCTCGAGCCAAGTCGTGGATATGGGACATCGTCTCTTGAAGCTCTTCTACATAGCTTCTAACTTCCTTGGGTTCTTGAGTGGGTGTCCCAAACACAAGGTCACAAGGCAAGCGGAGTTCCCGTCCAAACAAAATCTTGGCTGGAGTTTGATTTGTAGTTTCATGGATCGCCGCTCTGTAAGCCAACAAAAACAACGGTAAATGGCGATCCCAATCTCTTTGATGGGCCTCTACAACTTTCGATAGGTGCTCTTCCATGGTGCTGTTAAAGCGCTCGACCATTCCGTCGGACTGAGGATGCAGCGGTGTAGTCCTGGTTTTCCGAATACCCAAGAGATCACAAATTCCTTGGAAAACCCCTGACTCAAAGTTTCGCCCTTGGTCCGAATGCATTTCCATGGGAAGCCCATAACGAGAAATCCAATTATCCACCAAAGCACGAGACACAGTAATAGCTTCTTGGTTTGGTAACGCGTATGCCTCAGGCCATTTACTGAAATAGTCGGCAACAACCATAATGTATTTGTTGCCCGAGTCGGTGACTGGAAATGGACCCGCAATATCAAACGCAATCCTCTCAAACGGAGCCCCAACGTTGTATTGCTTCATGGCTCCCCGGCTACGAGTTTTCGGGCCTTTACTCGCAGCACATGTTGTACATTTCCGGCACCAATTAGCGACATCTTCTCGGCTATTGACCCAATAAAAGCGTTCGCGAACCTTCCCCAAGGTTTTGTTGACGCCGAAGTGAGCTCCAGATCTTCCATCATGGATTTCCCTTAAGACTTCCTTTACACGACTCTTCGGTAGGACTAGCTGCATTGTTACCGTCTTTCCATCCGCGCTTTCCCAAGCCCTTTTGAGCAGCCCATTTTCGACTTTCAGGGAGTCCCATTGTGCCCACAACGCCTTCAGAGCAGGACTCTTATTTGAAATGTCATGCCATTGCGGTCTTACATTTCCGTTCTCCTTGCTTTGTAAAATCGGTCCGATCTCATCGTCTTGCAGTTGCTCTGTTCTTATTTCTTCAGCTGTCCATCCGTCAGTAGGTTGCAAAACTAGCCTTCTAAGGTTGCACAGGTGGTCAGCTTGTTCTCGTTGGCTACAATGTTTGCAGTCGGCTCTGCACGGTCTTCTGGACAAGGCGTCTGCATTTTGATGAGACCTTCCCGAGCGATGCCGGGAAATTGAGGGGCCTGTGACATCTTCCTGACCCCTCCTTACATCCTCAGACCTTCCCCGTTGGCGGCAATCCCTTCTTATATGGCCTATCTTACCACAACCATAACACTTAGGCCGTCCTCCAGTGCGTGCTGGTGTCTGCTGCATCTTTTCCAACATACTCTTCAGTTCTTCGCAGCAGCAATTATTTGTTGGAGTTTCCTCTGCGGACATCAATCGCACGCGTTGAGCTGGTCGTCGTGAAAAGTCTTCATTTGCCGCCTCATATTCTAACGCGTGGATAAGCGCGTCAGCACAGGTTTTATATCTATGTAGACGTAGATAACGTCGTAAATCGCCATCTCTTAAACCATCAATAAATGCGCTGGCTTCCATCTCATGGCGAAGGTCTGCAGGTGCGGAAGGATAACCTAAATTAACCAATCTTTCTATTTCCGCGGCATATTCTTGCAAACTTTCGTTGCTTTTCTGATGTCGGGACTTAAGCATCATTTGGTATACTCTGTCCATGTGCTGGTCTCCGTAGCGCAATTCCAAGGCGTTGACCACTGCGTGATAGTTTTTCTGATCACGATCAGATACATTCTGAAGCAGCTGGAGAGCTGGTCCTCGCAGTGCTAACACCAGAGCTGTGGCTTTTTCTTCATCATTCCAGCAATTTATCTCCGCCGCTGCTTCAAACTGCCTCCTATACATTGACCACGAAGACTGACCATCGAAAGTTGGGGGTTTTACTCGTTGCGATGTTACTTCGCTTCCTAAAATTTGTCCTGTTCCAAGTTTCTTCATTTTACTTTCCAATTCTAAAACTTTCTTTTCTAATTCTTCCCTAACTTCTTTTATCTCTTCTTTTACTTCTTCTTTTACTTCGAAAACTTTTTCCTCAAATTCCTTTTTTACTTCTTCGACATCTTTCTTAAGAGCATCTTGTAAGGTATCGAATTTTTCGAAAATTCTTTCTTGCTCTTCCATTCGACGTTTTTCTTCTTCTTCTTTTTCTTGCAGTCGTCGTTTTTCTTCTTCTTCTTTTTCTTGCATTCTTCGTTTTTCTTGATCTTCCAGAAATTTCTTCTGTTCTTCTTTATCTTCCAAGCGTTGTTTTTCTAGTTTCTCGAAGAATACACGAAGTTGTTCCTCCATGGTTCTTGTCTGACTTCTTGTTGTTCTTCCAGAAGGTTCCAGAGACATAAACTTTTCTTTGTCCACCAAGCTTCTTTAAATCCCACTTCTGACACCAGTGTGACGTTTATTTTATGTGGGTTTCTGATTTAAAGAGCTGGAGATAATTTCTCGGCAAGTTTATTTACAAATCAAATTAATTACAACTAATTAACACAGCTAATATTCTAAATCACTAACGGAACACAAAACACTTTAATTTATCGCTTTCTAAATTCGCTGGATATCGCCGGAGTTCGCCTTTATGTCGCTCTCCCAAAACCAGACTGACTGACTGACTCGCTGTCTCGCATATATATAGGGGTATGGACTCTTTCCAGAACTTTCGAGTATTTTCTCGCGTTTCTCCTGAATTATTTCAATTCGGCAAGATGATTGGAATTCAATCACAATAGCGACAAACAATGCCGACGTAAACAAGAATAAATAAACCCATTCAAAACGTAAATAATACTCGAAGTTCTATTCAGTTCCTAGAAGTGAGCGGTCCACAACACAATACTCGATACTCTGATTCACCGCTTCTTAGAATTGAGTCGTTCGCGTCACAATATCTATTTTAGATGATAAAATACAATGATTTCTCGTAATTTTTAAATGAACGTTAGAAAGTAGACTTCATAATAGATATACATAATAACATAGTTTTTATAAAAAAAATTCTTATGTATTCTGTTTAGCATCAATATTTACAATATTGATTTAAAAAAAAACTCATCGCATATATTTAATATGAAATTTTTAAATTAAATTATATTAGTAAAAATAAAATATTTTTACTTGTAATATAATTACAAATTTAATTTTAAATTTCGATTCTATTTATTAAAATGCTGCACTAACGATAAACGCCATTTTCTTTTCCAATACTTGTCCGCCAGGCACAAAAAGGGTTGGTCTAGCTAGGAATCTATTTGAATGACAATGAAAGGGGGCCTGTCAGAATATTGGGCGGTAACATGAAAAATTATTTAAAGAAATTGACTCCTAACTCTATTATTACATCAACTAGAAAAAAATTTCAAAAACAGGATTAATTAATGTAAAATTACCGAAGGCACGAGAGAAAAAAAACCTCATTTTTTGGGCAAAAGGTGACAGTAACAGCAATGAAAAAAATGCGCTAAATCAATTACAAATTAAAACAAGAACTATACATTCTAGAAAAATAAATGCACTCTTGTGCCCTCAAGTTGAAGGTTTACAACAATCTTATAACTTTATTTTTATTATTGGCTATTAAAATTTTGAACTAGGCGTCCTTAAAATTATCAACTTTTTACTGATCAAATTGCTTTTACACAGTAATGAATACATCTTAATTTTTTTAAATATTTTTTTAACAAACTAACAATAGCGACAAGATTATTGCATTTATTAATTTTAACAAATTCAGGCATTTTTTTTTAGTACCACAGACCCTTAATATCCTTTTTTCGGTATTCGTCTTCAATATTCACCACGTGCTGCACAGAATTCTTCCAGACTTTCGCAGTAATTGACTTAAATGTTTCTCTAATTAAATTTAATGTTGCATTGCCAAATTTTTGTCCAGTGTTTTGCCTCCTTAATTTTTCTTTAAATTGGCTCCATATCATCTCAATCGGGTTAAAAACACAATGATAGGGCGGTAACCGCAGAACAATTAAGTAATATTCAGACGCAACCTGATCTATTTTGTAATTTTTTTGTAACTTTTTGTTCGAACAACTTCTAATAATTCATTTTTGGTGTACGACTCTTCAAAGAACAAATCTTTCTTAATTAAAAACTCTTGAATTTCTTCTTTTCTACTGCTAGAGTTCGGAATCTTATCAATTTGCACAGAATGATAACTGGCATTATCTAACACAATAATACTACCTTTTGAAAGTTTGGGTATTAAGATTTCCGTGAACCACTTCTCAAAAACTTCTGCAGTCATGTCAGAATGGTAGTCGGCGTTAGCATCTTTTAAATTTTTACACCCCAAATGTAATGCATCAAGCACAAAACCGTTTTTACTCCTGGCATGCAAAATTGAAATTCTTTTACATTTGGAAGGAGGAATATTTAAAATGCATCTTCTAGTACCGTCGGTCCACCCTTTTTTAACTGTCTCATGTGTGTCGAGCCAGGTCTCATCTAGATAAAAAATGTCCCGGTTTTCTTTTCTATATTGTTCAATTTCTTGTAAATAACGATATCGCCACTTTATCACTACATCACTTTCCATTAAAAAGTTTTTTTTTAATACGTTTGAATGTGAACCAATAGTTTTTATATATTTCACAAAAGTTTTTTTACAGTACGACAAAATGTTATTTTCAATTAAACTGGTGTACAACAGTTAATAGTTGGCACAATGTTTTTGTCGTAAAAGTCATAAACACTTTGGCGAATTTGATCTTCGTGACTCGGCAGCAATTTTTTTAATGCTCCGTTATCAATCCGAATTTTTCTTTGGGACGGTCCAAATTTTACCAAACGCCACATTGTAGTTTATTGAATTCCAAACATTTTGCAAGTCTCTTCCAAGGCCCTTTCTTCCATCTCACTTTTTTCTTTTCGTAAATTGACAAAATAAGACTTTTTTCATCGTAAGATAAATGGTTACGTTTTCTTTTTTTGGTTCACAGTTCATCCTCTTCCACATCAGCATTTTCACCCTCTGCATTTTCATCCGGATTTACTTGAACAACAAATTCACTTTCCCACGGTCGCCACATCTTGTACAGTACATACTGACTCGCTTGAAGATTCAGTTCAAACTGATAATATATTTGAAACTACCCCTATTTCAAAACAAAATTTTCTCTTAATCTTTAACCCGCTTAAAATATATAGATATTTGTCAACCATACTTAACATTTCAAATTAAATACACATTAGCAATTATCCGAAATAGAAATTTCAAGTTAAAGCCGAGAAGAATGCAAAGATTTGCAAAGGGTCCGAAATTTCTTAATCTGTCTACCTCAGTATTTGGAGAACGCGCCTGGTGTCTTGTCATTTATTTATGGCACCAATAATCCTCTGACCATAAACTATTGTGCACTTATCAACTGACTTTTATGATGAATTTCAAATATCTTTTCCAGTTACTATATGTACATACATATTTTTTTATTAAATCTGTATCGAAATCGTAACTTTAACATTTTTTAACTAATATTTCATACTTTAACAGGAGTTTCTTTATTCTTTAAATAATAGACTGTTAAATTTTGAAAAACTTGTCATCAGATTTTTTCTCAATGACTTTAATTGAAAATTTTCAATTTTACTGTTTCATTACTGTAGTAGTTTATTGTATCTTTCACTCAGCCTTTCTTTCCAACATTATACTGCTATCAAGCGGTTGGCTCTGAGAGTAAATAGTTCTGTGTTCTTACAGTTTGCAGTTCCAAAAAAGAGAGTAAAAAGAAACTTTTAAAGAAGTAAAATGACGGTACGAACATTTGTAAAAGAGAGAATAAAAGTTCATATAACTTGCTGAGATAGATAAACTTAAAAAAATGATAGCAAACATGGAAAAGATATTAGATAAAAATCAAAAACTTGGAGATTTTTTTTTAAAAGAATACAACTACTGCTAATAGGCCTATTACTAGAAGACATAACTTCTGCTTATTTTGAACTTTTAGGATCGGCTCTTTTGCTATCCACACAATAAAATAGAATTTGTGCAGTAAAAAATACTATATTTATCTTAAAATTATATGGGATCCAGACGTCGCTTCTTTAGTCGTTTACAAAATATTTTAAGAATGCACTAATGCAGTAACGAAACTACTCAATATAAAATTTAAATAACAAATCAATAAAGACAAAAAACAGAGGGCAGTAGAAGAAAACCAAGAACTTGAATAAGCAAAAAATATTTTCAAAAAACTCAAATTAATGTAAAAATCAAAATAATTCCGTGACTTTCAATTGATAACTTTTTTAATTAAACATCTTTGTAGATTAAAAAGAAGTACAACTAGAAATAAATAAGACAAAAATTGCTTACCAAACAAGTAAAAACAGTAATTTCGACATTTTTTTTTGCACTAAAATTAAAAAAAAAAATAAAGTGACTTTCTTTACAGCTCAACACGTTTAAAATACAGTTTAATTACTGCTCATAAATAGGTATACATATATATATTTAAAAAAAGAAGCTATAAGCATAGATAAGGCTCTAAAAATTTACAATAATAAAAAATTTAATTCAATAATAAAACATACAATATTTGTCTGGGTTTTACGTCAGTATCATTATTGCCTTTGTTTCAATGTAATAAAAAAATTGTGAAGGACTTTTGGCATTTTGAGATAGTGCAGTGGCTGGAATACATTAAGATAGTTTTTTACATTTAGTAACAACTTTTCGTATATCATTTTCAACTGCAGCGCATTTATGGTGGTGAGTGCAGCCAAAGTGGAGTAATTGAGTGCCTGTTGAAGCTTTAGTCCGGGGTGGAGTAATTTTTATTCTGATTGCAGGAATGTCGAAATCGCCGTCTAACAAAACAAAACACCAAATTACAGAAAATCGCCAGCGCTGTTCTAAAATGGTGCTACAGTGCTACGGCTCCATGTTTATTTACATACAGCTACTAAATACAAAAAATCTATCTAAAATTTTTGTTAATTTTTTTGCATTATATTATGTCTATGGAACTAAATACTGAGCCTGCATCAAAAGTCACGTGACTATAGGCAATAACCAAGTTTTAGGAAACAGGTAATGAAACAAAAACAAAATAACAGCAAAAATATATTTTTCAATTATCTTTTTTCCAAATTTATATTATTCGGCGTCTTAACACACCAAGAATCATCCAACCACGTACACCACGTGTTATTATACCTCTGTGGGTTTGCATTTGGATCAATGGTACTATTCCCTTGAGGCACCAATTCTCCCCAAAATTCCCCAATTCTATCCAACAATCTCCTTGCAATATCCGGTCTTTCCTCTATAATATTCTGTGTCTCACACGGATCTCTCTCTAAATCAAAAAGACACCCATCGGAACAATTCAAAAACGGTGTAAAACTATCATTTCGGCACCAAGAAAGGTCAATTTGGGCTCTTGTTCTTCTAATTTGCTTTCGAGTGATTGGTATTTGAGTTATTTTCTGTATGGCTATATTAGTGTCACTTTGGACAACTAAAAAGGGATCGTAAGGAGGCACAGTAGGGTTACGACCACTATCGCCGAAATAACTATCAAAACGGCCTCCTTCAAAAACTCCTAAAATTGAAATTTTTGGTTTAGTAAAAAGACAAGAGTTGGTAAACCTGTAAGAAGTTTGTAACGGCCACTGTCGGTTATTATGGACGTGGTATTGTCTTGCTCGTTAATGTTGACGAGGATTTCATTACGGGGGGAAATGCTGTTGAGGGAGAGGGTCTCCCATTGGTTGATACCGTCGATGGGGCCTAAATCGGCCAAATTTCCACCTAAAATGTGGTAAAATAAAACATTATATAGCTGATACAATTATGAAAAGTCTTAGATCATTTCGTAGTCAGATTTCCTCCCAGAAATGAATCAACTACATATATTTTGTTGTTTATTTGTTATTTTCTTATTGCTTATTTTTTGTATATTTTATTAGACACAATAAATATTTTTAATAATAGTAGATAAGACCTCAAAGGCCGTAAGTATAACTTATCGTAGTCACAGACGCAGTTGTTTGCAAACCGATTGCGAAGCCTGAGTTTTCCTAAGAGATTGAGACCACGAAAAGTGCTTACGGCTTCGAGGTTTATGTAATATTTTTTCAACCATCTGAAAGAACAATCATCTGATTACAGCCCGTGCTTACCGCCCAAGGATCATAAATGTCTTGCTTACGAGACAGGTAGTTGAAATTATTACTATTTTTTATATTTACCTGCAGCTGCATAAAAAGTTGGAAGCCAATCAGTGACATGTATGAGTCCTTTATTAACGTAACCTCTTTTTTTAAACATTGGGCTAAAAATGGTCGCTGTACCCCTAATAGCTCCCTCCCAATTCGTCAATTTGATCTAAAATCAAAATTTATTACCAAATTTTTGCAAATTTTTTTGTACCCCTCTAAGTGGCCAATTTGAGCCAGCATTTGTGTAGGGCCCCACAGTAGGAGCCCCATTATCTGAGAAAAATAATATAATCGAGTTCTCCAACATGTTTCTCTCCGATAATTTCTTAATGACTTTTCCGACTGACCTATCGAGTTCACCTACCACATCTAATACAAAAAATTAATAAAAAAAATCTAATTTGGGTCTTAAGTACCAGCATAAAGCCTCCTGCGTGAATCCTGAATATACGAAAACTTCCTTTGAGTCACATTCACATTAGGTACCCCTAACTCGGTCCCATCTCGCCCAGCATGGGCAGCCAAATGTGTCATTAACAGAAACAACGGTCTTGCCTTATTGTGTTTCTCAATGATATTTAGAGCCCGATTTGTAAAAACATTCGTTGCGTACTGCCCAGTAAAGCCCCGTTCAGTCTCAAACCGATCATGAAGGTCAAACCCTTCAATATTTTGGTTATTAAAATTCGTGAAATAATCAAAATAGCCCAAAAACCCATTCCAGTACCCAAAATGCGTATCAAAACCACGTGCTGTTGGGGTACTACTCCTATAAGCCGACCCTAAATGCCACTTGCCCACAATATGTGTTCTGTAGCCCAGTTTTTTCAAAAATTCAGGCATTAGAGGCATATCGAGAGGAAGGGACCGGTTTTGACCAGCCACAATGGGCAAACCTTGCATTCCTGATCTGATGGGGTAGTTTCCAGTGAGGAAAGCCGCACGGGATGGGGTACACGAATTTTGAACGTAGTAACGATCTAGAACTATACCATTATACCCCAAAGCGTCGATATTAGGGGTCGGAATTTGGTTAGTGCGAAGGCCGATATCGTTGTGACCCTAATAATAATAGTGATAATGTTATTAATAAATAGATTTTTTTTACCATATCGTCGCCCATTATTACAATGATGTTGGGTCTTAGTTTACGCACTCTACATATTTGTTCTGATTTTTTAAATTCTAGAATTATTAAAATTAAGAAAAATATTTTTGACTTCATTGTTTTTGGATTGTTGGTGGAGTCAAGGTGGCTGGGTAACTAAACGTTTCAGTTTTTTTTTACATCTAATTAACGAAGTCTTATCATTTTTTTTTATTTGTTGTAGGACTATGCTAAATAAATATATTAAAGTTATTGTTCGTGTAAAGACATTTTTTATCAGGAATATTCTTTTTTGGTTTATTGTTTATTATTTATTGTGTGTCAGTTTGTTAATTAAGCTTTTAAGTTATTGTAAAACAGTCGACTTCAAAATAATCTAAACAAATTAGAAATCATTTTTTGAACGTCGCGTTTAAAAAAAATATATATTTAGAGTGAGGCGTTTATTATTAAGATAACGTTAAAATAGCTTGAAGTAAAACTACAATTAAAAGGAAAAAAAAAGAAGTTTCAGAAGAACTTGGAAAACGACAACTAGAAGAAAAATTATAACAAACTAGAAGAAAATTTTCGCTCAGCGAAAATCACTCATCTTAATTAAATAATACAATTCATTCTTTGAAATAAAACTTAAACAAGGACACCTGCATAAGGTCCAAATCATGTGACTGTTGGTAGAAACCATTAGTTAATTCTATTTTTTAAGCATTTTTTTAAATTGCTTCAGCAATTTTTGGGTAAAATATAATAAAAAAGGGTGTTTTTTGAATTTTTATTTCCTAACTAACTGATACAGTCTTAAAATTTTTGGCACTTATTGAATTCACGGCAACCATTCAGCATTGGGATTGACAGTAACCAACTTGTCCTTATCATTATCACCCACATTTTCGGCAACTTTATTATAAATCTTCTTAGCACCACCAGCTACATATTCAACCCCATCCCCTATCTTCTCTCCAGCTTTCTTAATAACCCCAGCTACAGAGTGTGCCGAGAAAGTCTCATCATCGATATTTATATTCGTCCCATTTTCACCTTTTGGACAATTCTTCTGACTGATTATTGATAATTCAAACGGATCGATGTTGGCAGCGGCAAGTTTTGACCTTATCTAAACAACAATAATAATAGTAATAATAACAACACGAAAAACAAACTGTGAACAAACCTTATCGATGTAAATCTGTTCCAAAGTCTTTTCCCTTGACAAAATCGTCGCTGATTGTCTATGAGCAAATCCCAGTTTTTGGCAAGTGAAAATTCCAGCGTAGGTGTCATAATCAGTCATGAAAACTGTGTAACTGGCAGAACCGGCAACACTGAGTGGAAATCTGACTTTCATTCTGCCAGGGACGGCTTCATCTGGAATTGATAAACGGCCAGTGTAGTGGTACTCGTGTTTAAGGGGGGTGAGGCCCAAAACGAAATGTTGACTGTTTTGCTCCAAAAGGTACTCCCCAGGTTCATCAGTTTCGGTGAAATTATACGTTATGCAAGTACTGGCAGTGCTGGTTTTTTGAACTACGTACCAGATGCCCAACATCTAGGAAAAAAATTGTGTTAAAAATTTGTCTTTGAAGGCTAAAGTAGAGAAAAGACAGTATAAAAGAAGCAATTTACAATAGTTCTCGAGTACAAACAAAAAAAGCTATTGGAAAGAAAGAATAATAAAAATGCTACAACCAGAAGGAAAAGAAAAACTAAAAAAGACAAAAAAGAAAAAGATATGGAGAATTACGACTCGTAGAAAAAGAGGAACAAGAAGAATAGAAACAAAATCTAGAAAAACTTAAAAAAACAGATTCTACGAGAATTTGCAAAAAAGGCAAGATAATGACATAAAAGAACAAATAACTTCTACCTACACACAGACAAAAGCAAGAAAAAAATTCTATAGCAACAGAAAACCATTCCAAAAACTTTTGAAATAGGTAGTTTGGTGGATTCTGGAAGACTAATGCTGGAATTCTAAAGCACTACGCTACTTCATAGGAGTAGCGCAAAGTTACACCGTCTAGTGTAAAGAGTATAGTAAAGTTACGACGTTGCCCCTACCAACTCAAATTACACCGGCGGTAATCTTATTTAGAATTAGGCCCTTAACTGAAGATTTTAGGCGACTGGATAAGAAAGAATCAGAAAAACAACGACATACAAACAATCAGTCAAAGAGAAGAAGTAGAAACACTACAACAAAAAGAAAAAAATGTTAAAGCAAGATTTAAATATAAGAAGTTGAAGAAAGTCGATTGTGAGTTTCTGGAGCAACAAACGAAGATTCTACCCGCACTTACAAAATAATCTTTGGGAGAAAAACGACTACTAAAAAAAAAGGAAGAATAAGGAAAGTTATGTAACAACAAACTCAAGATAATAAAAGAATGGTCCATTGAGGCGAATTAAGAGAAAAGTATGAGTGTAAACAGAGCAGTTTACAATAGTTCTTGACTAGAAACAAAAAGAAAAACGATTTGACAGAAAGAAGAATAACAAACACTACAACCGAAAGGAAAAGAAGAACCAAAGAAGACTTTATAACGTTTTAGTAGAACAGAAAAAGATCTTAGACGGTTTAGGTTTAGAAATGACAATTAAAGAAAAGAACATAGAGAATTACGCTTCGTAGAAAAAGAAGAACAAAAAAATAAAATAAAAGTAGATTCTAGAAGACCTTGAAAAAAATTAAGAAAGAAGATTCACAAGAAAGAACAAGAATAATTACTATGCATAGACAAAAGCAACAAAAACATTCTATAGCAGCAAAAAACCATTCCAAAAAATTTGATATAAGTAGTTTGGAGGATTCTGGAAGAACAACTGAAGATTTTCGGCGACTGCAAAATAAAGAATCAGAAAAACAACGAAAAATAAACAATCTGACCTAAAAAGAAGAAGTAGAAACACTAGAATAAAAAGAAAAAAAATGTTAAAGCAAGATTTAAATATAAGAAGTTGAAGAAAGTCGATTGGGAGCTTCTGGAGCAACAAATGAAGATTCTAGTTGTACTAACTTGCAAAATAACGTTTGGGAGAAAACGACTACTGAAACAAAAAGAAGAACAAAAAAAGTAAAGTAACAACAAAACAAGAAACTCTCAAATAATAAAAAATGGTCCATTGAGTCGGATTTTGAGAAAATTCTGAGTGTAGACTTCCTAAAATGTATATTTTAGGTTTTTTAATAGAATTTGAGTCACTGGAAGCGACAGTTTTTTCACTTTTGGTCAAAAAAATTGCAATTTAGCGCCTAATCTGACGCATCTAGTAACCTTGATACATTTTTTTTAATTGGTTGAGTATGACTTGACATTGTTGAATATTTTCCTCATGACCGGTGAAATCACTTAGCGATGGAAAATTTGTATTTAATTTTAATTGTTATTACAAAAATTACCATTTTTTTAAAATTTAAATTAGTCACACCCAACGTTGCCAGCTTTATAAAACAAAAATAACTTTTTGTTATTAAAAAAATAAATAAACAAGTGGATAAAAATTAATAACAAGTTTGCTAATATTTGCAAATAGGAAGTATTCCGTTCAATGAACCTTAAACCTCATCTAAATGTAATAATTCATTTTTTTTTTTAATAAAATTAATTCTTACCTTTTTCATGGCGAAGCCGGGCAAGGGTTCAATATTGGGACACCCTCCTAGATGATAACTGTGCCCATTGCAGCCCCAAAAGGCCCCTAAAATGGCCAAACACCCCAGAAAAACTCTCAAATGAAACATTGTGGTATCTTGTGGTAGTCACAGTCAGCTTCTTAACTGGATAATACCCTCACGGCCTCTGCTTTTTAAATAATAACCAGATAAATAGTGAATGGACAGTTGACCAATCATTTCAGAACGTTGATTTATTATAACATTGAAAGGATAAAATTGGTTTGGATGACATTGGTATTTACAACTTGTACGATTTCACAGTTGATTAGTTGAGTTGTTTGGGTCAGTTATGAATGATAGTGCAGCAATATTTAGGTGGAGGATTGTGTAGTTCTTGTAAAATGTGAGTCATGGAGTAGTTTTTATTAATCAGTTTGTGGAAGGCGGTGGAATGAGATTAGAGCTAGTCTATGAACGATGAATCATAAGATTCTGATTTCTTCCGTGGTCAATCAAAAGTGTATCAGAAATTAGTAATTTTGAATTTTGGGAATTCCTCGCGAAAGAAATTTTTATTAAATAGTTGCAACTGAAATAATAGAAAATTGCCTAAATTAAAAATAAGAATGCAAAATAGAGTTTTAGGGGACGAGGCGGCGTTAGGAGCCGAGATTTAAATGACAGGAGTCCTTTGTTATTAAATTTTTTTATAGTAATAACTGCAAAAGTAACAGAAGACGAAATGGAAATAATGAAAAGTTAAGTGAATTCAAAGAAAAAAAAATTGGAATTGCAGTTTTCGTCGATTTAGTTCGGAAATTCTATTTTTAATTATTCTGTAGGTAATCATCAGTAATTAAAAAGTAATAATCCTAAAATGAATATTTAATTTTTTTTATTTAAATTAGTTAAGGGACAAATGAATCATTTACGTCATGAAAAACGAATATTCATGGTCAAAGTCATTGCTATTGTGATTTTATTAATCTGTGTTAAATGAATAAATAAAAAAAGTAATTCTGATTTATGTCTTTTTTATTAATAAATAAAAGAAAGGAGATAATAAAAATTAAATAAATGTTTTTAGAACCTAAATCTAAAACTAATATTTATAAAGAATTTATTTTAATTCTTTTAAAAATTATATAATTAAATTAATTATTCGCAAATTATGTAATATTTGCGAATGAAATACTTTGTTCGTATGTAGGGAATTTTTTTAAGTAGTTGGCAACGTAGAATATCAAATTTAGCTTAATTAGTGACACACTTTTGATCCTCATAATTTTTTTACATCTTCTTTTAACTTTTTTGTTTGTAAATACATAAATAAGGATTTTATTTAAGCTAATATGTAATTGTCTAATATAGATTTTTTTTGTTTATGCTATTATGTAATCGACTAGTATATAAGGCGGATGTTTTGCAAAATATTCAGTCTTGCGTTTGACTTGAGACTGGTAAGATCGTTACCGAAAGACGCGTCGTGTGAAAAGAGTATTTAATGTGATAGGGTGTATTTTTCCATTTAAATAAATAAGTACTTAATAAAAAAAAAATAGTAAAGTACCCATTTTGTTATAAAAGTTACTGTAATCATGAGAAAATGTACAGAAAAATTTGCCAAACATTGTTATCTAACAAGTTAGAGAGATGGATGGTCTTATGTAGCAGTTTTGTCCGCTTTTTTTATTGAAAATGAGTGTTTTTTACCTGTCTCTATTTTTTAAGGGGTAGCAACACAAAACAAAATTTTAGTTATTTAATACTTTTATTTGCTGACCTACACTTAATTACAAAATTACAGTCTGAGGTTACATTTTAGGTGAGCCTACATTATACGGAATTGACATGTTCAATACCTACATAACAGTTAAAAAACACATTAAATAAAAATTGTACAGAATATAAATTAACACATGATAATACATATTTAATCAATTCACATTGCAATAAAAACCAATCATAAAATATAAACACTTTGTATAAAAAATCCTAGCGGAGGAAACGGGGAAGCTCGTAAACAATTCCTTTTAAAAAAAATCATTTTGGCCTATCGTATTACAGCCAATTGGAATGTTTAATAACAAGAAATTCGGACGAATGAGATTACGCTCCACTAAAGACAATCACAGAATTTCACAACTACAACTATCAAATATTTGAATTATGTATTTTTTGTTGTACCATATCTAGTAAGATGTCCGAGTATTGTTCCATCATACTGACAACAGAATTTTGACTGTTGGGCACTTTTGAAATTAAATCATTTAGTTTTTTCACTGTATCAGTCTGGTTTACGTCATTACCATTACTTTGTTTCAATTTTTTAAAAATACAATCATGGAGGACTTTATGGGTGTTCAATATTGACATTTCGAGGTTTTTAACCATATCAGAGGAAGTGGCATGAGGAGCAGGGGCACCATCATTCAGCCGATTATACAGCTCAACGACATTATCGGCGGCTTTCGTCAGTTGCTGGATTACGTCGTCGCATAATTGCTGTGATACTATCAAAAACAAAAATTATAAAAATTAGTTTCGACACAAAATTTAAGAAACACCTGTATACTCACTTTCAACAGTTGATAAATCTTCATCAATTGTTAATGTTGTATCCAAATCTACAATATCGTCGTTATTTCCTGGAAGTTTCTCAAAATGAATTGTATGCCGATTTCCTGAAAGCACGAGTCACATACAGAATTTTTTATTATGATTATACAGGCTGTCCCAGAAAAATTCCACCAAATTGCATTGTTTTGAAGCCAAAGGGCGCCAAAATATTAATTTTTTGTCTTATCTAAAGTAAGGATTTATCATAGAATATAACAATATAAGCAAAAAAATGACACACAAGAAGAATGTGTCAGCTTTATACATGTTTATTGCTTCTCTATTCCCCTACTAGAGGGTGTTTTACCAAGAAATTGAACAATAATTTCAAATTATTAAGGTTTGCTTTTCTGGAACACCTATGAGAAGAACGGAAGTCACGTGACTATAGACTCACCTTTCACCTTTTCCTTATTATTCAACTGCCTTCGTGGTGTTACCGCCGGCGGTCCATTCTCATAATTCGTCCAGCGGCTCCTAGGTGGCACTGCTGGCTTAACCGGTATCACTTCAACATCTTCATCAGACGTTGAAACATTATCAACGCCTACTGTGTTCAAATTACTTGTTGAATATGACTGTTTTTTCCTCGTTTGTAACGTTTTATTATTAATTTTATTATGAGAGGAAATAGTCGGTCGCATTAGCCTTGACATTTTCTTCTCCGCTTCAGTTTCGGAATCTGATTGGTTAAGAACACCACTTGAACGACTTCGCGTAATCATTGTGTTATTTTTCGAGTACCGTGAGTTGGTACGACTGGCTACTACCGGTTTTTTCCCTGAAACTACTCAAATTTGTAAATTGTGTCAGGAGTGGGATAAAGCAAAGCACCCATGCATAAATGCCCAGCGAGAAGTAACGCGTTTTAAAGATCCCAGTTATGCCAACAGTAGAAAAATAAATGTTGAGTTGGCAAAACGAGCGCGAACAAGTCAAATACAAACAAGATGGCGACGGAGACAATTTTGGAATTTTTACCTTCTTCTTCAGGTGATAAATTTCACTGGTGTGATTGGTTAAGGGACTTGCAACATCAGCATAAGTTTTCTACAGACATTTTCCCAAATTTTTATGTTCCTTAAGTTGTTATTTTGTTAATAAGTAGTTTCTACAAATTTGTGGACTGGATGGGGAAGGTTATATTGCCTTCGCCGCCATTTTGTCAACCAGAATTTTGAATTTCTCGCGCTTATTTAGGGCGCTTACCTTGTTCGATTTTATTTTTGGACACCACAGGTTTTTGCATGCTTAAATCGCTCAAGCTGCATGATCTACGCAAACTGCTATCTGGACTGCTCTCATCTAAATAAACTGTAAACATGCAAAACAAAAATCACCAAAAAAAAAACACAAAACAAACATAAAAACATGCAAGAACCACCTAGCTTTCCACATCCAACATGCCATAATCACCTTCACTAAGACGTCTCTCGACGAAACTCGGAAGACTTAAATTACGACGCCGAAATTTAATCGGAGTTGCTTGTAGTTTGGTCAAATCGTTGTAAAAACTCGTCATTGATTCATACATACTCGACAATGCTCGGACTTTACCCGAACACATATTCTTTTTAAAAATCTCAACTAAGTTGTTAATTTTATGAATTTTTCTTTGAATTTCATTGAGGATTTTGATATTTTCCAAAGCGAACTGAATTGTTTCGTAACGTTTTGTCTTATCAAATTTATCCTCAGAGCAGAGATTTATCGAATTGTAGACACTTGATTCAGATTCTTCTACATTCAAATTAACTTCAATTGAATCTTTTGGTGACTTATCAAGACTGTCATACAACTTATTTAAGATATTTGGACTAGTCTCAAGATCTTTCTCAACATTTTTTTCTTTATAACTCAATTCTATTGTATTTTCATCAGTCACGTGACGATTATTCAACCTGTTGCTCTTATAGAAATCTTCTTTTTTAACATATTCATACGTTTTTGTTTTTCTTACTTTAGAACTGTGTCTGCGAACAGCTTTCGGTGGTTTGTGACAAATCTTCTCAGTTATGACACTCTTAGTAAATAGATGTCTGTCAAGACTTGTTGTTTCCTGTTTTTTAAAATTCGTATTTTTTTCTATTTTCTCAACTCCAACAAAGTTCTTACCCCCACTCTCAAAAATTCCAACATTAAACTCCGGTTTGTTATTCAAAACATTACAAAACTTGCTTTTATATTGCAAATTTTTAGTTTTAAGACTCGGTATATACATATCACTAACTTTTTGATCTGTCTCAACAAAAAAAGCTACAGGTTTCTTCGCAATGTTCTCAAACCGTAACAATTTCTCTTGAAATTCAGCACTGGCATTTGTCTTTTTCACTACTTCTTCAGCTGTAGGAAAATCAGTTTGTGTTTGTGATGTTTTCATTCTTTTCGGGGATTCTGGGTGAGGAACTAGAGTTTTTTTGTAAAAAAGTGCTTCAAGTGGTGCTGATTTACAATTAGAGTCGTTACTTAAAATACTTTCCATGCTGTTACAGTAGCTTTTTGAGTCTTCAAGAAGATTCTCATCGCTGAGAATACTGTCTTGACTTGTTTTTATGTAGGGATTCAGATAGAAACTTTCACTTTTTGGAATTTCGTCACAGATGTATTCTTGTTGATGTGTCGAGAGCTCATTTGATGAGACACACCGACGTGGTGGTGGGTTCGTTTTTGTATGTTTGGGGCGGTAAGACCGAAAACTGTAATCTTCAAGTGAGTCTGAACTGAAATTAGCTTCTTCTTCATCATATTTGTAATCCTGTGTGAATTTTTCAATGTCACTACAGATTTGCTTGAAACTCGTATCAATTTTTTCTTGGGCAAAATCAGAAAAACTTCGTTCTTCACTGACTGGTGATACAGGTAAGCTTTTGTGTAATTTATACTTAGCTAGTGTCTTATCTAGTTTAAGTTTTCTAGGTCTTATTAAATTATCATTATCTAATTCTAAGTTGGCAGCGTGTAAAGTGGCAGTGTTGAAGATGTGTGAAAGCTGTGACGTATTTTTGGCTATATCTTGCATAAAACAACCACACAGTTGTAAATCTGAGTTAGTATCGCGAGTTGTTAGTAGATGGTGTTGCAAACAATTACAATTACCTTGTTTTTTCGTCGACCATTTATCACGTTCCGGAATATGACTCAAATCGTGAATACTTTGACTGTATTTCAAGGGACTAGTATGGCCAACCTAAAGAAAAAAAACTTGTAAAATAAACAAAACCCGAAACCGGTTAACTCACACTCTCGAGTTTTTTCTTAGTTTCAGCAATTCTCTTATTGAGCAATTGTCGTTTAAGAACAGTTTCTGGATCACTTTTAGTTTGTTTTACAGCATTGATAGCTGCCATATTGATTTCGGTACTTCGAGTTAGAAATTTACTTGAAATTGAAGTTTTGCCTGGTGTGAGTTCAGTTTCAGCTCCACTCATACTTTCAAAAGTTGATTGAAGGTACTTCTCGCGGTTACCTAACTGGTCAAGGGATTCAGAACTGACAGAAAAGAGCGACATGGGATTACGGTCAGTGTTGTCACCACTGGGAGTTGATGCATCGTCATCGTCATCATCCGAATCTTGACTAGCATAAGTGGAAGAACTTTGCTGGATGAGGATTTGTGGTGTTGTACCTTTTTTCTTACGTTGGGATTTTCGAAGCTCGTCGGCGTCGATGTTGGTAACAGTGAACTCGCTACCACTAAAGGGAGAATTAAAATAAGTGGTTTGGCAAAGCCTAGCCAGTATTGCTAGTGTACTAACGTCGGATTGTCAGATCAGAGAACAATAGAGAAATTGAAAAATGGCCAATCACAACAGTTCCCCATCTCGAAATTTTGTAAAGTGTAGCAGCGACGACACAATTCATGTCTAATCAAGCTATTACATCATTACTATCCACATTTTAAACTATATACTTTTTTAAAAAAATCTAATTTTAAATTTTGGAGAAATTATTTACTAAAAATCAGTCAAATATATACTGCTTATCTATTGTTTTCTGATTAGACGACAAGGGGAATGTTTCACATAACGTGTGGTATTCAAATCATTTAGATTTATAAGACTTTCTATAACAAAAGACTGATTACAGTGTATTAATAAGAATAATAAAAATAATAATAATAATAGTTTTCCACTAGCAGGCCTTACAGATCAGCATTTTCAAGAAATGACGTTTCAAAATTGAAACGTATGTAGATGGATGAATTTATCAAAGTAAGTTAAAAGAATTAAGAGTCGTCAGTACGGAATTACCTGGCAGAATCGACTTGAGTTGGGTAATACAAGGGCCTCTGGCGGTACTCATGATCCGAATCAATGTCACCATCATGGGCTGTCGATTCAAATCCAGTATCTGACATTGTATCCCTCCTGGAATCTCCTCGATTCACCGTAACATTATCCAAATTCACCTAAAAAATACGTTCAAAACGCCGTACTGATGAGGGAAACCAGTTACGTTTTTTGACGCCACACGACTTTCCTCCAATGAGCTATCCTTCGATCCATCCGAATCAAACCTCAATGAGATTCCTCCACTCGAATAAAAATTCTTGACTTCAAGTGGATTTTCTGCTCGTTGTGCCCACCTACCTTTAGGCATTGCTACATTTTTGGTAGTAGAAGGCTTATGACTAGTATCCTCGAATTGTTTTTTCGCCCATTGTGGCAATTGGCCAATACTAAACCTAGAATATTGTTAAGCTCCACCTTTTTAAGCTCCGCCTACTTACCTATAGTTCGGATCAATTTCGTCATCTAACCCAGTCTCGTTTAAAATCTCACTATCTAAAGTCTTTCCTTGTCTCATTGCTTGTTGACTTAATCTTGCATGCATTGTAACAACCATATCATGTGGAACTTTCCACACGAAAATACATCCATCACCACTTGCCGAAATTAATCGTCGACAATCATTCGTAAAGCGAAGTCCTGTTGCCAATTCCGAATGACCACACATTGTTGCCATACACTCACCAGAGTAGTAATCATAGACCGAGAGTGATTTATCAGTACAGGAGGTTGCTAAGTAAATCCCTGAACGGTCTAACACAACTTTAATTAAAGTACCATCATCACCGGTGCTCCCCTTGAAGCTTTTCGTGTGTTTCCCAGTATTGACACTATAGATCCGAACATTTCTGTCTTGACAAGCCGTAATAACGTGTTTTTGACCTGTGTCAACCTCCATATCATACAAAGTTGTTTTTCCTGTGGCGTTATGATCACGTGCAAATTGTGGTCGATTGTTTACCTCGGATAACGAGCGGAAAATCAAAGATTTATCTGCACCACATGACACCATTTGAATATTACGCTGATTGGTTAAAAATCTAACTGCAGTAATAGACGATGAATGATCGTCAAGAGTTTGCAAAAACTCGTAACCATGTTTAACATCAAAAACATGTAAAAGCCGGTCACGACTTGCACTCGCCATTAATTCTAAATTTGATTCAACTCCGCCATATTCTAAACAGAGAACTTCAGCATCGTGTGCTTCAATTTTACAAAGTTCGTTCATTGTTGACGTATCGTGAATTCGGATATTTCCGGAACGATCACCTGAAGCAAGATGTTTGCCATCGGGACTTATCCGAATACAACGGACGCCATTACGGCCATCATATGACGTCTCTTGTTGTTTATCAATGTTACCAACTGATAAATCTAAGTCTTTAATGTATGACAAGTCTTTATCGACATAGACAACTTTGAGGAGTTCATTACTATAGACATTTGATCGGTAGTTACCACGTGAGTTCTTTTCAGTTAATTTATCTAATGTCCAGACACGAATTGTGTCGTCACTACTACATGTGAGAAAACTTCCAGGAGGAAGGGAACTGTTGTGAGGGGCCATCTCAACACCCCAAATACAAGCTGAATGATACAAAAACGAAAATGATTTCCCCACTCTTTTAATATTAAATACGTCCCAAACGTATATTGAATGATCATTATAAATACTTGTTAGTTTATGATTAGTTTCGTTGTATGTTAATGCTACAGTAGCTGGATATTTTGCATCAGGAGGAGTCGTTGCCATATGTCTGTAAATTTCTGATTGTAGTTAAGATTTATTATTGGATGAAAAATACGCACGTGATGTTTGTACCCAGACTAACATCAACACCTAAATAGTGTGTTCTTGGAAGTGTTGTAATAAATTGAAAAGTGGCAGGATCAAAACAACGAATTATACCTTCGGCACAGCCCACAAATATATAATTTTCACCTACAGTTATACAATTGGCACTTGTTGTCTGTAATAATTGTGTGAGATTCTGAAAAGTGTGAGGGCGTAATTAGACTTACCCTTAATTCTACCCATTTATCTAAAATTCTTCGATTGTTAAATTCACATAAAAGACCCGATCTGGTGATTGCATAACTACTATCACCACATTGAGCTTTGCCACAAGCAACATCACAGAAATAATTATTACGTTGTACACCCAAAATGGCCGAACGACCCATCAGAGGCACAGCCTCCTTGTACTTAAAAAAATATATATGAGAATTTAAAACACGAGGCTTAGCTGATATACCTTTGACTTTCCATACTCCAAATACCAAAATTTAACATGTCGGTTACCTACAGTAACAAAATAACTTCCATTTTCAGCAAAAGCAACTGCTTTTACTTTCGTACTGACTTTATTACTGGCTACTTTGATATTATTTTTCCAATCCCAGACATTGACAATCATATCATGTTGAGTACCGACACTTACTACGTATTTTCCTGATGGTGAAAAAGCGACACAATTGACGCCATATTTGTGACCGACAAATTCGGCAACTTGTTGAGGTTGAGGAGAAAGACCTGGATGGCTAGGAATAGGATCAGAATAGAGGTCCCATACTCGGACGGCAGGTTGGTGACCACATTCGCCTGAAATTCGAAATTGTGGACTGTTTTTTTTTATAAAGGAGGCTAACCTGTAACGACGTAACGACCACATGAGGAAAATGCAAGAGAAGTTATGGTTTTTCGGCTTGTGTTGATGATGTGGTGCTGCTGCTCGGTTTTAGTGTTGAAGAGGACAACGGTGCAGCTAAAAAATTGAATTTTGAATTTCTATATACATACTAGAATAAATTAAAATCTATTTACAGAAACGCTTTCGCCTCTTAGCAAAAAGTATTACTCAATAAAATCTAGCACACCTGTATTGTCAATTTTCCTAATTTATAACATGTGTTAGTTTCTTGATACCTTTCTATGTAATTTTACTTTCTTAACACATTTTTATTCTTTATTTCTATAATTTTTTATATTAAGTATAATTTCAGTTTTGTTTATCTATTTTAGATTCTCTATTTTTATTGTTAATCATTCATTCTCTATCATCTTTTGGTTTTTTACTTTTTATCTACATATTACATATTTCGTATTTTATTTTTTTTTTTTGTAACTCCAACACTTAAGAATCAACTGTGTTCTTTTTAAATTTATTGACTCTTTTTTTAGCTAGAAAAAACAAAAAAGGAACCAATTTAAAAAACTGAATAACTAAAACATAAATTACAGCAGACGCCATGGTCACACTCTTGAACGATATACGTCATAATATGGGCAACCAATAACAATGCGTTTTTAAGATGTTTAAATTTAAACGAATAGTTTTTACTCCTCTTAATAGGTATTCCCATCTAACTAATTTTTTATTCCATTTACTTTTAGTTTTTTCCTCGTTATCTATTACCCCCATATAAATTTTCTGATTTTTTTCTTTTACTTCTTTATTGCTTCAGTTTTTCTGCTTCTTTGTTAATATTGTTGAATTTAATACTATTCTTTGAAGTTTTAATTATTTTTTATCTATTTCATTCTTAATTTCACTATCACTACATTACTTATTAGTTTGGTGTTTTCTGCGCTTTAATTTATTATTCTGTTTTTTGGAAACTGTAATTTTAGGTGTAAAATTTGGATAGAAAAGTTTTTAACACGTGTTTAAAAAAATGGTGAATCCCTAATTTTTGATATGAAAAAAATGTGGATGAGTTTTGGAGCAGTCTGTATATTAGAAAATCATTTAACATTTCCAAAGTCGTGTTATAAATTTCCCAAATATCCTGAAAAGTCACAGATCACGTACAAACGATAAACCGCAGAATTTTTTCGAGCTACATAACAGTTTATTTCAACGTTTTATGTTGGCAGAATTGCTCGATTTTTCCTTTTTCTCAGTCATTGGACATTTGAATAGCTCCATTGAAACTGTAATATTTCAGGAAATCAATATTTGCTTTAAGTTTTCTTCGTTTTATAGGAAATCGGAAATATAACAAATCACAAAATGTGTCTCTCGTAATAAATTTTATTCAGACAATCTTCTAGAACAAATAATTTTGAAAAAATGAGTGTTTTGTACATTATTTAACTTAAACTTTCACTCAAATATTTACAAAAAATTACAGTTTCCTGTATTTACTGAAGTCACTAAGAAATCAAGACAGATGTTTTGAAACTTAAGCAATTATTTATTAACAAATTCCTCTCTTTAATCAGCTTCAGAAATAAAATTATTCAAGCATAAAGATGCAATTTTTTTTCCACTCGTCTTTGCTTCGTGCCCATGCCCCTAAGCAATCGTTTATAAGTATGTTCCGCTAGCAAATAGAAATTTTCTTGACGTTTTCGCTCATTGAAAATTGATAGAGCCTTCCATTACCTAACTAGGAAAACTCGGTTCGTTTCCCTTGACAATTTGCCAACCTTCTTGAGTTAAATTTTCCAGGAGAGGAAAAATTCTTGGTTGCCTAAATTAAACCTGACCTCGCTAATTTCACTTCGCTAATTGTTCTCTAATGTTATTTATTATTCTCGGTACGTAATTGCTACGGATGGACCTTCTTTTTAATTGCAGTGAAAATCGAAAGCATTTTCATGATGATTCTTCTCGTTATCCTTTCTGTCAAGGATAATTACGAAGGATTATTTGTAAATTGTGTGGCTTCAATTCAATCGCAAACAATATGTTGTTACATAATGATTTATTTATAGTTTTTATTTGTTTGGTTGGCGTAATTGGAGATTTTTTAAGACGTACATACAAGGGAAATAAAATTTATTTCAAAATTAAGAAATATTTTAAATCTGACACAATTTTTGTAAATATTGATTCGCGAGATGCTTACCAAATTTAAGTAAATATAGAAAGAAAATATTGACAAAAGATAAAAATCACATAAAGGTAAAGGTTACAAAACTGACACCAATACTTTCGTTTTAACAATTGTTTAAAAAAAAGGTATAAAAATGCCTCCCGTTTTTGATTCTATTTTTTATAAAATGCCATTTGTGACAGATAGTTTTTATAAAATGCTCTTTAGAGTTACGATTTTTTATAAATAAACTTCCAGTTTTTATGTCACTTATGTCTTCTGGTTTTGAAAAAAAAAGGCATAAAATACCTGTTGTTGCAATCGATTTGTATAAAACGCCTTTTCCGATAACCTACTTAGAAAATGACCCCTACAATTTTAATAAAATAAGCCCTATAATTTATATTACGTTTAAAATCGACTTTTCATTTCAATCTTTATAAAATGCCTTTGAAGTTAAGATTTTTTAAAGTAAATATCGCCTGCAGCTTCCAGTTTTTATAAAACGTCACTTATGTTTTCTGATTTTGATAAAAGATAGGCATAAAAGGTCTCTGGTCGATTCCGATTTATATAAAATGCCTTTTGTGACAGCGAATTTTAATAAAATGAGCCCTACAATTTAAATTTCAAATGGACTTCTAATTGTAATCTTTATAACATGCCCTCTGGAGTTACGATTTTTATAAAAAAATGTCGCCTGCAGCTTCCAGTTTTTATAAAATGTCACTATGTCTTCTGATCTTGATAAGAGAAAGGCATAAGAGGTCTCTGGTTGATTCCGATTTATATAAAATGTCTTTTTGTGACAGTCAATTTTAATAAAATGACTAAAATGAGCCCTACAATTTTTATTTTTTTTTTATTTAAAATGGACTTCTAATTATAATCTTTATAAAATGCCTTCTGGAGTTACGATTTTTACAAGTAATTTTGATAAAAAAAGGCATAAAAAGTCTCTTGTTGATTCCGATTTTTATAAAATGCCTTTTGTGACAGTCAATTTTAATAAAATGAGCTCTCTAATTTTAATTTTTTTATTTAAAGTCGACTTTTGATTACAATCTTTATAAAATGCCCTCTGGAGTTATGATTTTTATAAATAAATGTCGCCTGCAGCTTCCAGTTTTTATAAAATGTCACTATGTCTTCTGATCTTGATAAGAGAAAGGCATAAAAGGTCTCTGGTTGATTCCAATTTATATAAAATGCCTTTTGTGACAGCGAATTTTAATAAAATGAGTCCTATAATTTTAATTTTTTTATTTAAAGTCGATTCTTAATTATAATCTATATAAAATGCCTTCCGGAGTTACGATTTTTATAAATAATTGTCGCCTGCAGCTTCCAGTTTTTACAAAATGTCACTATTTCTTCTGATTTTGATAAAAGAAAGGCATAAAATATCTCTTGTTGATTCCAATTTTTATAAAATGCCTTTTGTGACAGTCAATTTTAATAAAATGAGCTCTCTAATTTTTATTTTTTTATTTAAAGTCGACTTTTGATTACAATCTTTATAAAATGCCCTCTGGAGTTATGATTTTTATAAATAAATGTCGCCTGCAGCCTCCAGTTTTTATAAAATCGCACTTATGGTTTCTGATTTTCATAAAAAAAGGATAAAATGTCTCTTGTTGGTTCCGATTTGTATAAAATGCCTTTTGTGTCTCCCAATTTTTTTTATAAAATGTCCCTTACAGTTTTCTTAAATATAAGTAGAAGAAATTCAATTAGAAGAAGGCAATAATTTTTACCAACACTAGTAAACAAAATAATATTTTTAATATAGAAAAATAGAGACATACAGGTTGATTCAAAAATATGAAATAGGTTTTAAGATCTCGACAATGTGACAGTTGTGACAACCACCACAAAACTTTTTTTTTCTTACCCTGCTGGATATGCAATTGTGGCATTATTATCCGATGCTAACGCTGCATTGCTTGATACAGTCACTCCTAGCACCTTCTCCAACTTAACCTGCAACAAAATACCGTCATAAATAACAAAATTCCATTCATGCTTTATGATTTTTTGAATGTTGGCACACCTTTTCCACTACCTTGCATTAAATAATTAGGATAGCGTATCCCGATTTGCTCCCATTTTTCTCTCTCTTTCTTTCTCTAAAGATTAAAATATCACCCACGAAGTAATAGATTGGCCGTGACCAAGTCAGATTAATATCGATAGAAAGCGTTTTAATTAATCAAAGAGATTTTTGTTCGTGTGCAAGTTGAAGTCGACTTTGCAAGGACAAGACAGGTTTATTGAGCTGTTATTGTTTGGGAATGAAAAAATACAAAGCGGAAATTGAGAGACGAAAATTAAGAAGACTTTCTACTTGGATGAGGATGAGTGAAAGATGTGCAATGTGTGCCGAGGTTTTTTTTGGCACGGTTTGGACTCTCACATGCACGCTTTTGGACCTATTTGCCTATTTAAATAAATCATTACCTAAAATGGGTGAAAAAAATTTAAAGAAACGTTAACTACAATTTTGCATTGAGTTAGAATTTCCTTTTAAGTTTTCTCTTTGTTTTTCAAGGACTTTCAGAGAACGTTAATCTCTGAATATAATATTTAAAGTACTTGATTCTTTCCGGAAATTTTTTCAAGTGCATTTCAAAATTATTTTATTGCATTTTTAAAAAGCAAAAATGTTTCAAAAATTAATAATCTACAAGAGAATCGTATGACAAAAAAATGTTATTAACATGTTTCTTGAATAACTTTTTTTGAATCTCAAAGAAATATTAATTTATAAAAGTTTTCCCAAAATAGCACCTTCGATTTGAACAAAAATTGAGAAAAGAGGACATTTTCTGTCCAAATTTATCAAATTAAGTCCAAATTTGATTTTTTTGGCTTTTATTCAATAATTTATTAATAACTCAAATATTTTAATGATCAAAAATGTATTTTGGTACGTTGCATGAAGACGTGTTAAAACTTCTTTTTCTCAATTTTTATATTAAAGTTCTTTTCTTGTGATGAATTTATGACACTGCACTATTGTAAATATAATACTAATAAATATTAAAATACATTAATCACTATCGTTAACAAACTTGTTGGTTAAATAATAATTTCCAATTGTTTTTAGAATGTCGTAATTTTATATTCCTTCTGTTTCATAACTTTTTATCGCTTTATTGTTTTGTATTGTTTTAAATTGGCATTTTTGTTTATTTATTTTTTTGTACATATTTCGTTGTTATGTTTTCTTCTGTTTTGTCCTTGTTTTAAAAATAATTGCTTTTGCAGTTACATTTTTAGTATTTCCATTTATTACTTTTTTAATTTCCTCCAAATACGACTATATTGTTATGAAAAGAGTTTATAAATTCTAGAAACTGACATCATTCTATTCTCGAGCTTGCTTGATAGCGGTAGCAATGACTCATCATCAGTGATGGCTCTATATAAGCGAGCGATAAGCCGATTACAGAAGTAATTCGACTTAGAGAAACACAGCGGTTATCAAGAAAACATCTTTGGCAATTATTGAAAGTAATAGAAGTGTATCATTAAGTTGTTTAATTTTTTAGTTGTTTGGTGTAAATTAATTTGGTGTTAAATAAATTATTCGTTCAGAAATCGAACTCGTCAAATCCTAATGAAATCCATCACGTCAAAAATAAAATTTGAAAAAGTCGAATCTTTTTTTGCTCTTCTAGATCCTGCTTTAGTTGTATTTTCAGAAAAAACTCGCTTCTCAAACTCTTTTTCTTGCTCCAAGCATCGTTTCTACAACGCTTTTAGAATCTTTTTAGTTTTTCTAGAATTTTTTGACTCTTTTGAGTCTATCTATTTAGAGTCCATACACTTTCAGAACAGCACACCAATAAAAGTGTGCAGATGACAAAATAGTGTCGGGTCAGTCTCATTTGCAAATTGGAGGGGAGGAAGCGGCACGTGGTCAGCGAAAGGTCAGCAGTATTCGTCATTCTTGGTCATTCTGTTTAGTGTCGTTCGCTGATAGATTTTGATGACCCCACATGCTGTTCTGAAAGTGTACGGACTCTATCTGTCTCTGATAATGCCAAATCACGTAAAAGAGCTCGCTAGTGGCAAACACTGCACATCAGTGAGGCCTAGATTCGAGAATAATCGCACATCTGACCTGGAGTCTATGTAAAAGAGCCATAGGTCAGTTGTAGGAGTAAAACAAGATAGTGATTACCATAAACGATTCATCGGCGATTAGTGGAGGCGATAGAAATGTATTATTCAGTTTATTTACTGAGCGTAATTTATAATTATAAGTTATGTAAAACTGGTATTAAATTATTATTTTCGTCTAATTTTCATTTTACAATTTTTTTGATTCTTATTTCTTCTTTTCTTACCTGCTCTTCTTTTTTTGAATTGTTGTGTCCGTTTTGTACTTCAATCTTCCTCCGTTACTTCAATTTTTACTCGATTTTCATTACATTTTTTTATTTTGGTTTTTATTTAATGTTTAAATTAAATTTTTGGTAACATTTTAATGGTCCCTTCTTAATTTTAAAAACTTATTTACGGAATAAACCAAAAGCGGACAAAGTAATTTATCTCATAAACGCAAAAGGTGGTTTTACCACCAATATTTTAGGTCATGTTATGCTGCACTTTTTCACAGTTTTTGTTCCTTTTTTTTATTTAAATTTATGCGTTTACCTTGTTATGGTTCTTTTTTATAGCTATATGTACTCGGCTCTCGTGTATATCTTATTTTTAACCTTGACTGCTCCTTTTTTTTAATATTGTTTTACTCTTCACTTTTCTCATTTTTTTTATATTTAAAATTTTTATTTTTGTTACTCTTTTTTGTTATCATTTTTCGAAACATGCTGGAAAACATCTGAAATGATCTCATGTCCGACCTTCACGCTATATAAGCGGGCTTCAGGCAGTTCGGGTTTAAGCGAAGACAGCGATAGAAGCGAAAAATTCTACCAGCGAGAATTAAAAGCCATAAAATTATAATATTAAGTTATTTAATTATTGAGAATTATTTTGTTATTATATACATATTTAAAAAAAAACTGTTTAAAGGTTAATAAGACAACGTTGTAATATTATTTCAAATAGGTTTACACAGTTTGTTTAATTTAAAGCATTATTTATATTTTTTTGTGTTTACATTTGTCGGAAACTCTTATTTCTTGGTTTATAATTCCTTTACATTTTATTTGTTGCATTTTTTATTTGTTACGATTTTTAAATGTTTTTTTTTACACTTTTCGTCTTTCTTTCTTAAATGTTTCATTTTTTTAAATCAAATTATTTTAATGTAAACTTTAAATATTTTTTATACATTATTTTGTGTCAAACTTTGATAGATATTTTTTGTTTCTTTTTATTTTTAATTTACTTGTCTTTTGATTTTATACTTCTCATTCTTTACCTACTTATTTTCTGTTTATCTTTTTTAGTTAAATTCTTTTCTCTTTTAAAATTATTGTCTTATTTATTTACATTTCTCCTTTTCAAAAATTCCATTTTTATTTTTTTGTTAAACTTTTCCTTTCACTCTGTTGTTTTCGTATTGTTTTTATCTTCACTTCTGCAAAATTTTGCTCTTCTATCTTGGAATTTTTCAAATTTACATACCAAATTATCAACAATTAGGAAAATTTAATTTTATGTTAATTAAAGAAAAAAATTTCACTTGTACCAATTTTTCCCGCCAATCTTAAAATTCAAGATCAAAATCATATTGCTAATTGATGGATCGTTACTGCAAAAACCATTTACATGCATTTTATTAGTGCGTAACGGCATTTAAATTATATTTAATGACGTTGAGAGATTTTTAACTCGGTTAAAGTCTTATAAAAGTATAACAATACGATAAATAAAAAGAAAAAAAAAACAAGCACGTGTGATCCTTTTCACCAATTGTTCCTCAAAAGTTTCACACTTCTTGTCAATCTCTCAATCATTACATCACAAATAAATAAAACTATTTTGTTTGTTTAAATAATTCGCACAAAATTGAATTTTTATTATACAATGATGCAACTAAAGTTGCAAGTTTCCAAAACAGTTGACAATCGAATGATATCAATTTCGTAAAAAAAAATCAAAAGTAAACAACGTGGGCGATGCTGGTGTAATTTACATTATCTCTTGAATATGACCTTGACACGTTGGACTGTTTCCGTACAAGGTTCCAACACGAACAAATTAATTCGAAATTTTTCAAATTCTAACACCTTTAATTAATTTTTTTTTAACATTTCACACGTTGTAACTGTTATACAAGAAATTACATGTTTATCCACCATTTCAACAATCTTAATTTCAAATAGATCTTCTCTAATAGGAGCAATTGCGAAATCAACAAAATTTTCACGTGTGCTCCTTTCATTTTGTTTTTGTACAAGAAATTTAAATTTATTTGACACTTTTACTTTTTTTTTCTTAAAACTAGACCAAAACAAATACATTTCTCCGGTTTTTTAAAGGGTGAAAAGGTATGCATGGTTGTTGGACTTTAAGTTGATCAGCCCATACAATTGATTCCTCCATAAAATCCTACAAGTTTCCGTTAGCATAATTTTTGCAAATAAACACAAATAAATAATTTAAATATTATTTAAAAATGAAACAGAAGTAATAATAAACAAGGTCACATCAAGAAATAAAATACTTTAAGATACGCAAGACTACCTTGTAAGACCATACTTGTTTTTGCAAGTGACTTATATAGCAGAGCCGGAAATTGAGAGGAATGTAAAAAAATATTCTCGAGCTTCATACATCATTTTTTCTACCACTCTAAATGATTGAATTTACAACCCTAGATAAAGTCAGTTATTTTATGATTCTCTTAAATTGAATTCCAGGAGCGAAAGCAATCCATTTAAGAGTTTGTAACTTTGAAATTTTGACATTTAATGCAACTTTCTAAGCCATTTAATTTCGATCAATTAAAATTAGTAATTTTTTTCTCTTCCGATTCAATCAATAAACAAAATTAATGAATGTAAATCGTATGTAATGAATACCGTTACACTTCTACACTCCAGATTCCAGTAGGAAAATGTGCAACGTTCTGTTAATCGAAATAATTATTAATAAAATAGTATAGTGGGTGTGACGATTTTGGCCTACGCTCCCCTATTATTAAATAACCACTAATTTTCCAATTACTTCCAATTGAAAAAAAATTAAGAGAAAAGTGTCGATAGATTAGTCAGATATTTGCATTTTTTTTGTGGGCCGAAATGACCTACACAATACTACGCAAAAAAATGATTTAATGATTTTAGATTACATCATTTTTTTTCGGGGAGGTCATAATAACAGGTGAAAATCTTGACTGATTTTTATTAATGCCAGACGAACTAATCAAAAATAAATCACTATCGAAGACATTAATAACACATTTAACGGATAAACTAGCTAATGTCGGTCAATATTATACCAAATGTGCATGCACTGTAATCACTAATCACTGAATGAATATGAAATTTCATTTTAAAACATTCAACGATAAAAAAATAATCAAAGAGTGGATCATAAACTGTTCTATTTTCCAGTTACGAATTAGGTATAACGAACGACCGAAAAAAAATTATTATAGGTGGGCGGCACTGGAAAATTTATTAGGCGTAACTTTAGACACATCAAATCTAAAATTTTTTGTCATTATAACGACTGTTCATTAAAAAACGTGTTCTAGTGTGCTTTGAAATCGTAATGCAGTTGTTTTGAATATTTTTTAATGTCTTATTAGTCTGTCAAAAAAGGTCATTAATTTCGTAAACATCACTTTTTTTTACATTAAATAACAATTATCTCTTGAAAAACCATTATTTATTTCAAAAACTGTTTTAAGCACATTCATTGCTGACACCTGTTTTTTGTAATTTGCACAACAGAAGCACGGAGCATAACATGAACAACAACTTTTTCTTGAATTTTAGACTCATAACTGTTGTAATGTAACAATTATTCAATTTTAATTATTGAATTTGGTCTTCCTGTCATCAAAATCAAGTAAATATGTAGATTATACAAAATCTAAGTGATGAAATTGAAAATTTTGCTTAAATTACCTGCGTAAATTGGAAATTGACAATAGTAGTGGCCACAAACGAGTGAATTTACGTCCCCCCAAAAAAATCGTAATGAAAACGCAGTTTTACACTTAACCAAGCTAATTAGAAATATCTTTTAAATGTCACAACTACCTTTTATGTATCTTACTTTGAAAACTAATGGTTTCCGGCTGTTTGTATCAATACAAACTTAAAATTAAGTAGTGCTTAAAAATAATCCTATTTTTTAATAATTGAAACTATCATATTACCTAAAGCATTATTTAAACCCAAAATAATATTGGTGGAAACGACCCTTACGCCTAAAATTCATGCCGCAATAACAATTAGAAATTTTAAATGAGGACGTAAATTCATTAGTATGTGGCCGAATGTATACCATGAAAATTTATTTATAACACGTCTTTTCGTTCATGAGTATGAGTTATGTTACCTACCCAAAAAAATACTATTAAATACTCGACAAAAATAAACAAAAAACAACAAAACATAGCGAAAAGAGAATTTTGGTGGGAAAATTGATTTTTTGACACCAAAAAAAATCCTCAATTTTGAGCATTTTTAAGCTTTTGGCATTGAGTGACTGTTTCTGTTTCTTTTATCAATTAGCTCAAGTATTCAAAAATTTTTTTGTAAAAAATCATTTTTGACATTTTAACTGCCAAAATTATCTTCTCGTGATGGTAATTTTAAAACATTCGGGAAAAAATAGGCTGATTCCCTGTCAATATAAAAATGACAAACTAAGAATTATTACTTCCCTAGCTGTGACACCTCCATTGCTCATTTTAATAGCAAAAAAAAACTACAACCAGCTTACAGTAGCAAACAAAAAAACCGGACACCACTTTTGACATAATTATCAGCCACACCACACCAAAAACTACACTAGACCGTACAGAACCACAGCAGACCACACCAAATCACACTAGCCCATTTGATGTCCGTTTTTTTTTGTTGCGATTATATCTACATAAATTTATATATTTTTATTTCTCATTAATCTCTTATCAACGCATTTTTAACGAATCAGGATACCCTATTTTGAATTAATCAGAGTTTGATGGATCATCAATTTTGATCAACGTTTATACATTAGTTTATTACCTTATTCAGTTATTGTTTTAAGGTTAATAATTTTCCTTTCTTTACACCTTTCAAATGAAAAAAAAAAAAAAAAAACAAACAAGAATCAAAAACAATCCATTTCGTTTGAAAACCGCACCCTGACCAATCCAAAAATGATGACGTCAGCACTTAACCGTCATAAGAAGTACATTGAAACGAGCTCATTAATATCAGGTTAAACATTTTGTAGTGAATTGTTTTTTATCAATAAGATTCGATTTCACCAATCCTGTATTCCGTAAAGTTTTTGCTCTAATGTTTTAACACTTTTTCATATAAGAAAAACATTGATAGATAACGACAAATTGCAAATTTCGTTCTCATAGCTCCAAAAAACAATACAATCGTAGCTTACCTAAATTAAGAATTTTTTCACTCTCAGGTTATAACACTTTGCGACATAATTAAAATTTATTAAATCCAACAAATAATATTTCAAAAAAAATTATATAATCGCAGCCTACCTAAATTTATAATTTTTTTGTGCATCAAAATATAGCACTTTTTCATGCAGGTAATTAGAAAAACTAAAATAAAATAAAAAAGAAGGAATTTATGCATCTCTTTTCTATTATTTAGATTCAAGTCTCTCAATTTTCTAATTAAATTAAGAATTTAGAAATAACAAGGCTTATTGTTTATGCATTTATTGGAGAAAAAAGGAAGATATGGATCGAACTTCCTATATTCAATTTTTTAGTCCTTCGAGCCGGATATTTAATACAAAAGTTGATTTCCGAAGCAATTATTAGAAATAAAAAGGAAGAAATGCAGATCCTTGTTTTAGAGATACAGAATTCTTATTCTTTAACAGTGAACTCATTAAAAAACCTGTTTTTTGGTCCTTCGAGCCAAATATGTGTCTTCTAATCCAATGTATTAATTAATTAAATATTTAGAAAAAATCAAATAATTTTTTTAAAAATACAATAATACTTTGGACAAAGAATTTTTTATGTCTATATTTGTAATTTTGACGGAAACGGAAATTCATAAAATTTGGTAATAAAAAAACCTGAAAACTTCATAAAATTGTAAAATTGTAGTAAATCTACAAAAAGAAAACAAAGTAAAAGCAAAAGCAATCAGTGTTAAGAACAAGGTAATAGTTAAAACTTCAATTTTACTTGTTTTAATAATTTCACTCATTTTAAGATAAAACAAATTGCTTGAGCGTGCAATTCTTAAAGAACATACTTCATTCCTGCATAATACATGCATTTCATTTACATACGAAATCGCAATGCCATTAGAAATTAACCCAATGCATAATATCTAGTGTTATATAATTTTCTTAAAACCAAAAGAACACAATTTAGCTTCAAGCAATTTCGATGAGATGTGTCCTTAAAAATAGAAAAAAAATCTACATATAAACAAGATTAGAAAAGTGAGAAATTTAGACCAAGGTAACGATCAAGATACACCAAACAAGGAAGAAAACCCAACTTTCCCTTTCCTGTCCGATTTTTTTTAAACTATTAAAACTCAATAGGAACCAAATCGGGCCGATTTAGTGGCGTTAATTGCAAAAAAATTAAAATTAATGGGCGCGGTTAAACCCACCAAAACTAATAAGTCTAGACGAATTAAAAATCGAGTTAGCAAGGTTAAATCTAGTAAATTATTAGATTTTTTTTTTGTATTTTACCTTATAAGTACAGAAAATTTCCTTTTCAATAATCGGCGACGAATTCCTGGCCATCATTTTGCCACTCGATTTTTAATAAACCTAGAACTAAACAACACAACATAGGTCCACGAAAAGAACCCTTGTGGCAAACCTTGCCACATCCTGGGGCAAGGTCACCTACCTGTTGCAGATTCATCTTTAGGTCACATTTAGACACACGCACACACACATTCACACACGAAACCGACGTCAACGTACGCCTCTTCGAGTGTCGTGGTGTGGACTGAGGAGGAGTTGAAGCACCAGGTGCAAGTCCAAGCCCCTCTCTCTTTCTCGCTGAAAGGTTTACCTATTCTAAACGTGGTATATCCTGGGATTGACGTGACGGTAGTTTGGAACGAAAATGGGCATCGGTGTGACGTCTTTGACGCATGCATAATTATACAAAAAAAAATGCAAGGGAGGGTGGGTTAATTTGGAATTGAGGGCATCGATCATCGCTAATGGGATTTTGATGCAAGAATTAACGTGATTGCGGATATATACAGGATGCGGTGGGTATTTTCTGGACAGTTTTGATATATTCTAGACACACCTGTATCTAAGTAAAGAAAAAAAAATCTGTTATTAATAATAATTTTGATTTATGACCTCGAGCAATTCACTCTCGTATTTTATACGCACACGCGATGTTATAAATCTTGATGATTATAAATACCAATTGCATTTCTGGCATTTTAGTGATATTAAATTATTAATAATTGAAAAATTCAAGAAGAATTTTTTTTCTCTCATTATCATACAATTATACTGTTTTTAAATGAAACAACTTGTATTTTTTTGTGTTGGTACTTTAGGTGCGTTCTATTATGTTCACATAATTAGCATTTACATAATTGTTCTTTCTCTTAACATCACGTGACGAACTAAGCTTGTTAGATTAAATGACACGCAAATAAAACGTTCATTTTGTTAAAATTTGACGTTTCTTTTGCTACCAACATTCTAAAATAAAAAGTCCTAAATAACTTGTAACTCACTGTAAATAGAACAGATAATAGCAATTAAACAAAGTAACTGTTCCGAGCGATAACAACCTCGTTAATTACACCTTTAAAACCTTAATCATGTACTTAAAACCTAAACGGTAAAACCGAAAATTCAATCATCTTTCACAACTCTCTCTCTCATTCCCCTAAAAAATCAAAACTAAAAATACTTACCCTATCTGTAATCCTTTCTTCAATTTTTCCCCTTTTAAGCGACGGTGCTCTTATCACTTTTTGAGCTCTAGGTCCGTAATCCTCCATTTCACACAAATACACACACAATAATAAAAAACACACACGATTTTTTTAACGCAACATTTTTTTATCACTCCACTTATAGTTACGAGTATCTGTAAATAAAAAAAATCTAGTTATCGGTGACGTTGAAGTAAGAAATTCTAAGGTTGGTAATAAACGGAAGCGGAAATGCAATTTTATTGTTTATTGAAATGAGGTCGATTTGGGGGCAATATTAAGTTTCGTCTTAACGTTATTTACACAATATTTTTGGTCCTTTGAGCCGGATAACAAAAAAATTCTTGCATACTCAGAATTTTAATTCGTGAACGAGTTTACTACATTACATTTTTTCGTCATTTGTGTCTTATAATTATTGGAGGAAAATGGTAGAAATGCTTCTAATTTACTTCTAATTTAAAAAAACAACGATTTAAGAGATTGTCCATTAGGGTGGATCAAAAAAATCGAATATTATAACTTCCGACACTGAAATATTGGTACCTAGGCATCTTTAAAAAATGCTTTTTAAAGATGAGCTCTTAATTTTAACGGGAAGGACCCCCTCAACTCAGTTTTCTATTTTTTCTTTAGTTCTATTTGCAAAATCCATATTTTGTCACTATTTGATCGTACAGAAAAATTTTATTTACATTTTTTGTATAAAATTGAACGCTCTAAAAAAGGTATCTTCCATTTTTTATAGCTATTAGCGTTTAGAAGATATCAAAAGTCAAAGTTTGAAAAATTTAACAAAAATTTGATTTTTACTTCTAAATTTTATAACTCGTAGTTAAATAAATATTAAAAAATGCGCAACATATAGTTTTGTAGGAAATTAAACGCTCCACAAAAAAGCTTTTTGTGGTTAATAAATTGCTCTAACCATTTAAACAAAAATGAGGATTTAGTCTCAAATTTTGGTTTTTAAAATGCGTATATTTTCTAAGTGGTTAGAGTAATCGATTAACCACAAGACACCTTTTTTATAGAACGTTTAATTTCCTATAAAACTATATATTTTGCATTTTCTAATTTTTTAAGTTTTTCTCAGAAGAACTTTTTGTGAATTTGTTATTCCAGTACATGATAAAACGAAGAAAAGTTGAGATTTTTATCGCGTTTGATATGACATGATAACGTCGTTGTGGAAAAACCATTTAGGAAAAACCATGGCTCGGTACAAAGAATATTACGCCCATGCTTTACACCTTTACAGGTAGATGGGCTTTGTTGTGGTACGATTGATGATTCAATAAAAAAAAAACTCGAAAAAAATTTAATCTTGTGCTTTCCTCGACCCCAAACGACCTTTCATTGTTTCCAAAGAGATAACCTAATCTCAAAAAATCCAAATGTCTTGAATCGATAAATTTCACATAGATAAAAAATTTAATAAACGAGTTTTCTCCCAAAAAACTTTGTTTTTATCTAAATCAATAATTCCAAAGTGATAAAACAAACAAGATTCTTGATTGTTGAACTTTCTGAGTTTTTAAGACGTCATCGTCATTCAGTCCCGTTATAAAACAAAAAATTCTTATAAATAAACACAAAAAATAAAACAATTTTATTACGTGAAATTAAATTTTTTATTACAGTTTCACGTTGTGAAATAAAAAATAAACATTTAACAATACAAAGACAACAAAATTTTGTGGCTAAAACATTTATGCTTTGTCGCCTTTTTCAGGTCAGATATAAATACTTTTGATTAAATTTTTGTCTAAATTTAACTATAACCTTCCACGTATGGAAAATAAAATTTGTTTAATTAAAAAACCAAACCTTCTTTGTTAATTTGAAGGCAATTTCCTTATTATTAAAATAAACAGTTCATTAAACGTTTAAAAAAAATAACAAACCATGTATGTACTTGACTAATGAAAGTTGTTTTAATCTTGTTTTTGATTGTTTCAAGATCAAGAACAAATCAAAAATTGCATTATTCTGAGACAGTTCTAGTTCAAGTGATAACCTTTTTTCAAACAATGAGAAAAAACTCATTGATTTATTGTACTTTGAATAGGATAAGACGTAAAATACGTTTATTACATAATTAGCTTTTCCCAACTAATTGACACGTTTTCCTACTTTTCCTACTTTATAAGGAAAGCTTTGAAATTTTGTCAAAACCAAAGAAAGGTTGACGATCGCTGATAAATTAGAGAAAGTCAAATAAGATATTTGCAATGTCATTTTACACTAATTTAGAACAAAAAATTTAATACACCCCTGGTTGTCAGGTAGCAACCAAACACAGAAATTTGTTTACATCACATAGCAACGTAATTAATAAAAATCCCCAACCTTTAATTAGATAACAATCTAATAAGCTTGACATTAACTAAGCCCACAAAAAACAGATAATTATAACAAATTGGAGCCTCTTAAAAATAAATACCAATCCCTGACCCATCCTATTTTACACTCGTTCAAGCATAACACAGCTTTGTCTTTCACATTTCTGGTCAACCCGTTTCGTAACTGTCCATCATCAAGACTGACTGAACACACTGGTAAAAAGCTAAATACCAAACGGTATCAGTGTTTGAATAACACACCCTTAAGGCCTTAAGGGGGTGACAACATGCAAATATTAGGTAGGGCCCCATCGATTACCAGAAGGGCAAAAACCCCATTTCTAACCTGCCTTGTTTGTAAATAAACGGCTCAAGGTTATTTTGTGTGTGTTTAAGCCGAGTCATGTACAATTTTTTACAAAAACTAAATTAGTTTATAAATGTCAAAAAAAACTAACCTAGCAAAAACAAACAATTAACGTCAGGTGAGAATTGTGACTGAAATGAATGAATTTAAATTGGGGCTTTAGTGGTGGTGATGTTTTGAAGTCGAATTCACACTCACCAATTTAAATTCTTATTTAAAACACTTATTTAAAATTTTAATAACAACGGACTGACAGTAGACAACGCCATATTGGGAAAACTGTCTGTTATAATTCATTGCACGTTTCTTGATACCGAGTTTTGTGTATCTTGAATATTAATGATTTTATTGTTTGCGGCTTTATCGCTTTGTTTTTAGTGTTATCTTGAGTTAGACAAGTGATAACGCGGCGTGAACTTATTGTAAGAGTACACGAAATGATAAGAATTTCTTTTTGAGAGATCACAAGTTGTGTGGAATGAAGTTTGAGATAGCAAATAGGGCAAGTAATGTAAGAGACAAGGACATAATTTTAAAGAATTGATCGGATAATTTTATCAGATTTTTCCAAAAAAAAAAATTTAAAGTGGCACATCAAATAATCTGTTATCGAGTCTGAGTCATGTCTTGTCTAGGTTTTATATCATTTTTATAAAATATTTAAGAACACTGGTGAATCGTTGGTTGCATAACCACAAAACCACAATCTTTTGGGACTTATAAAGAACTCTGTATTACCGGCAATTTGGGGTTGCAAAATATTGAGTCTCGAGGGGGTGCGTTTCTAAGGGTAGTGTCTGCGGACAGATAAAATTTAATAAAAGTGCAGAAAATACACTTTTGAGAGAATTTATTAAAGAATTACTCTTAAAAGAATTTGCATTTTTAGTGTATAGTTGGTTGTCTACGTTTTTTACTGTTTACTGGTTTTTTTTGCTTACAAAAATTACGTATTTTATTTTATTGCAACAAATACGTAATTTAAGCAATTACAAATCGTGTAGGAATGTTATTATGTCGTACAGTAATTTATTGCTATTTAGACGGACAATATTTATATTATTATTTTTATACTAAATATAAATAAATAATAATATAATAATACTAAAAATATAAAATATTACGCTTTTGTTTTAATTATTTTAAATAGGATAAGAAATATTGCTTTTGGTTCTCAACATTATCAAAAAATTCTGTATTCGTTTCCAAAATTAGTGCGATATCAGCTCCGGGTTCTAAAATTGGTAAATTATCGTCTCCTATTCTAAATAAATTTAAATTAATCTCTAACTTTTTGAAAAGTTGTTCTTGGCTTTCAAAGCTCTTAAAGAATTTTGTTTTGATTAATTTAGAAATTTTTAAAAAACTTTGTGTCTAGCTTCTAAATTCTGTAAAATGTTGTTTTTAACTTTTTACATTTCTAAAAAATGTTGTTTGAGTTAAACAGATTAGAAAAATATTGTTTTTTATATTTTTATTAATTTAAAAATCGCTTCTAGCTTTAAAATTAATAAAATGTCGCCTCTAGCTGTTAAAACTAGAAAAACGTTGATGGCTTTGTATTTATTCATTAAAAAAAATATTTAAAAAATTGCCACTAATTTCTAAAACCAGTAAAATGTCCGTTCTAGTTTTAATTAAATTTAAAAATTAAGAACAAATAAGACTATTTTATTAATTTAAAAATACATATAAAAAATATGGTTTTTGGCTCTAAAAAATTATCAAAAAAAATACTGTTTTCGGCTTTCAAATTTAGTAAGACAACACTTTCGGCTTCTAAAATTAGTAAAACATCCTGTCTGTTTCCAAATATCTCTAAAATAATTTTAAACATTGTTTTAAGTCACTCTTACGTTTTAAAGCTCTTTTTAAAAAGAAGACTTTATTTGTAAAATATTGTCTTAGATTTTATTAATTTAGAAATTAACATAAAACGTCGCTTTTGGCTTCTAAAATTTGTAAAATGTAATATCTAATTTTTTATACTTTCAAAAAATGTTGTTTGAGTAAAAAAAAACGAAAACATTGTTGTGTATACTTTTATTAATAATATAATGATTTTCTCTAGTATTTGAAATTAGTAAAACAGCTTTGTTTTTAATAATTAGAAAATGCCACTGATTTATAAAATTAGGAAAATGTTGATTTTGCTTTCAAAAATTAAAAATGTCATCTACAACTTTAAAAATTAACTAAAATAAGAAGATTTTCGGCTTTTAAAATTTGTAGAATTTTGTCCTATTTTAAAAAATTAATAAAATATCGCCACGAGCTTACAGAATTAAAAAAAAGACAGTTTTGTTGTAATATTTCTTAGTTTTGAAGCATCAATGTAAAAAAATAACTAAGCAAATTTTACTTTGTGCTCCAAAAATTAAAAAAAAGATTGTTTTCTTTAAAAATTAATAAGAACGATCTCTTCCGGTTTTTTCAAAATTAACAAGGATTTGCTTTTGGTTTTCAATATTAAAAGATTATCACTAATTTCCTAAATTATTAAAAAATGTTGGCATGACTTCGTAAAAATTAGGAAATAAATAATATCGCTTTTGTTTTTATTAAGCCATTAGTTTTTTAAACTAGCAAAATGTTGTTTCCGGTTTATAAAGCCAAAATGTTGTTTCTGGTTCTAGTAAAATGTGGTTTTTAGTTTCAAAAAGTTCTAAAAAAATGTTTTCAACTTAAAAGTTTAAAAAACGGTTTTCGCTCTCAAAGTGATAACAAAAATGTCGTCTTTGTTTTTTTTTATTGGAAATTTGACAAGAAATGTTTTCTCTCGTTTTAAAAAATTAGTAAAATGTTATTCTAACTTTTAAAATTGTCATAATATCAAACTTTTTGTTTCCCGAAATAGAAAAACAATGCTGATTATTTTTATTGATTTCAAAATTATTAAGAAAGATTGATTTTAAACTTAAAATTAGAAGAATTTTGAATTTTTTTTCCGGTTTCTAAATTGTCTAAAGCATCTCAGATTTATTAATGATAATAACAATAGTTTTTTACTGCTAGTCATAGACGCTCAAAAGCTATACTCAAATTTTTGCTTTTTATTTATATTATTTTCTTTGAGAATAATCGCTTTCTTTGGCTTCTACAATTACTAAATTGTCGTTTCTCCTTATAAAAAAAATTTGTTAATTTATTATTATTTTTTAAAAGTTGCTTTTAGCTCTTAAAACGAGTAAATGTCGGCATTGTTTTAATTACATTGTAAATCGACAAGAAATGTAACTTCCAATTTATTTAAAGTTAGTAAAATTTTGTTTTTACAATGTTTCTTTTAATTTAAAAATTAGTAACAAAGACAGCTTTCGGCTTTCGAAATTAGGACTGATCGGAGTTTTTGAGAGGTTTTCTTCAATTGAATGCTGGAACAGTAACTTATTTTCAGAATTTCAGCATTGTTCACTTCTGAAAATTTTTAAATGCTATAATAAATATAAAAAAAAATATTACTAAATATAGAATACAGGTTTTTAAAACTGTTTTATATAAATGTTGTACAGTTGGTTGTCGATGTTCTCTATTGTTTATTTATTTTTTCCTGGATTAAATTACACATTATTATTTATACTATATTGAATGTAATAAATACATAATTTGAGTAATTACGAATTATGTAGGAAAGCTATTACGTAATCGTTTGAAAGAATAATTTAATGTTATTTAGCTAACAAGAGTTTAATTGTTCTAAACCCAAATTACGATACTCAATTAATTTTTTTTAATCTAAAAAATGTTTTTCTAATTATTTTTCTCATAATTACAATTCAATATTTATTTCTAGATAATCGTTTAATAAATTCCCATATCTTAGTCATTAAATGAGTAATTATCTCGTCTTTGCATAACATAGTTGCATTGCAAGTTAAAAAAAATTACAAAAACCTTGAAATATCTCGATTACCCTTCTCTTCTAATTTATTTAAAAATGAAGAAACTACCCACCTTTTAATAGCTTTACTATCAGTAAACAAAAGAAACTAATTTTGATAGAAAATTATCGAAATTCCTACATAAAATTGAAGGCTTGTATCAAAACTTTCTTTAATATAAGTGAAAGTTTAAATATAATGTGACCCAAATTATAGACTTCTCATTCTTGAGACAACCAGCATGTGAGAAACAGTTTTATTTGTAATAAACGAAAGTGTTTTTTTTACTATGAAGTTTCATCTAGTTGTTTTCACTTTCATTGTCCAAATTTTTGGTAAGTGTTGTTGATTTTAATTTTTTTTTTTTTTTTTGGTAACCTTGTACTTTCCAGGGACCTCACCGTTAATAGTACCTGATGAAATTCCAACAATTTTATCCGTAATTTATTCAAACATTCCAGTAATAAAGAAAGGCAAACATTCCCATACTCAATTCAGACAACACATTATTATTTTTTTTTTTTTTTAGGGACTGATTCTCGAATAGGTTGGGGTTTTAGACTAGGCGACCGAGCCGATTTTCAGGTGTTGGTCGAATTAGGGCCTCAGACGTACACTCAGCCTTTGGGAAATCAAGGCGATAGCAATACGAACAAGCGGAATACTCTCAATTCCCTTTCGGACACTCTCTACGCTCAAAGACAGAAAGACAAGAAACACAAAGAAGAAAAAGAAATCTCGGAGACAGAAGGAGGGAAATGGCTGGAAACTTGGAGTAAAAGTGTGCGGCAAAAACCTGAAATACAAGATGAGAATTTGCCTCCAGGTGCAAAACCTGGAATTGCAATCGGGGAAATTGATGCCAAGTCGGTGATTCCCGATGATGCCACATTGAAATTAATAGAATTGCATAAAGAAAAACAAGTGGAAGAGAGTGAAAGTACGACGAAAGTGAAAGAAAATTAATTTGCCATTTATTTAGTGTATAAATTGTTGCCAAAGATTTAATGTGGGGTGAAATTAATAAATTGGAAAGTGTTTCTCAGTGTTTTTTTTTTTAAATAGGCTATAAAAAAATTTCGCAATATTTTATTTATTCAAATAGAGACTGTTTTTACTTCTTTTTTTTGTTATTTTAAATATTTTTTGTCATATTATTCTTGTCATTTGACGCCTCGAATTAAAGCCCCCTCGTAAGTGCTTTTTATTTCTATTCAGAAAACATTGTTTGGACAATTTTTTTTTGTGTAATTCAAACATTTGTTTAATCTAATTTTTACTACTCTTTCGTTATTTTTAAATTTGTTTAAAACAAGAAATTTATTTGAAAATTTATTAAAACCGGTTTTTATATTTTATTTAACGAGACGTTTTCAGACTTTTTTGCAACGCACCTGACGACCTGACATATCAGCTTTAGGACATTTCAATGGCGTTCTTATGGCGAATAAATTTTGAGAATTTTTTTCGATTATTTAGCAAAGGATATTTCAATTATTATTTAAAGAGGCATAAAGTACGTCTTGAAGTCTATTTAAAAATGTGGTAAAAACTAAATTTCTTTCACCTGTTTTATGTAAATTAATTATTAAAATAAAATGCGGGAAAATATTTAAATTTTTTAGTAACTTTTGAGTACTTGTGAAAATTGCTTTTTATCAAAAAACAACATGTAAACAACTTGGGGCTTAAAATTGTTTATTTTTAACTAATTTAAACGTGATTTGATTATTATACACCTTTTATTCTTAGGATTATTCTAAAAGTGGGTAGAATTTTTTCGTCATCAGTGGTGACAGTGTTTACCAAAAGTAAAACCTTATAATAATTTAGATATCGTCACTTGTATTTAAAAAAAGTGTTTTTTTTTTGTACAGCAAGAGGCTAATGTCAAGTTCAAGTAGTTCTGTTAGTTATCTCTCTTAACTTAAAATTTCAAAAAAAAAATTACGTGTTAATTTATAAATTCTAGTTTATTGGTTTATTTCTGTTGCCTTGTTGGGTCTTCTAACAGAAATACTCTAGAGAAGGATAAGAATAAGTACTTTACATTCTCCTAGTACTGACATGAATTGGCTTTACGATACTGACAATATAATACTAGTCTTAAAAATATTTGAAAAAATAAAATTAAATAAGGCATTTACTTTGTAGGTTTACACTCTAAATAGAGCAATTTCTTAGGTATTTTTTGAAGATTTAGACAGGTTTTATAGTACCAAATTTTCTTGAAATTTGTAATGTTGCATTTCACTAGTTCCTTTCTATGATCAGGAGTTTCGGAAAGGCATATAGGGATAGCATTCTCTTCCTACAAGGAAAACAAATCAGTGTTTGTAATTAAAAAGCTCTAATAAAACGTACCTTGTCTAAACTTTGTGCTATTTTAATAATATTCACATCTTCAGTAGCTTTTGATTTAAAATAAATAAATAATAGTTTGTAATAATATAATAAATTGTAATTTTTATCAATACATTTCTATGGAAAATTTTTGCAGACTCGTCTTTACATTTAATAAAATGGTTAATAAAATTAACAAATCGGCCATCTATTTCACTCTGATTTTTCATCTTTAGTGGCTTCGTAAACAGTCACCACTTTTTCGAAAAATTCAACTCACATTTGAAATAGCCTTAAGAAAGCATACATTACTCGTGTAATGAAAATTTTTTGCAAATAAACGTTCGAATAATGACCACAGATTATGACTCAATTTGTCTCTAAAATATAAATCAGAAAGATTATTTACATCAGATGGAATAGTTGATTGACTTACAATATTTTACTAATTGATTACTTTAAACAATACAAAAAATGCATTTAAAAGTATGGTTGCCAACTGTCCTTTATTTTCTGTTTTCTTTTCTGTCTTTTCTGTTTTTAACATGTTCTTAAAAGATACAATTTGTTCTCTTATCTAGTTTTTTTACCAAAGAGAAACGAGTAACGTAGAATAGCTATTTACATTCGTATGTGGTAGGCTTAATTTTACAGGCGACAGCTTTGTTTCAGGCCCGAGCTGAAAGCGAGGGCCTGATTAGTTGGAGCCTGTAAAATTAACTACCGCATAAGATTTGTATAATTTTTTTTGTCCGAAAGAGTTAAATTCTGTTTTTTTTGCGCCATTTCAAAAGTTAGGTTAGGTACAAATAAATTCTAAAAACCCATAAAACGTACCCAAATGCGGCTTAAATACTCTGTCACTGCTTGCATAATTTTCTTTAAAACATGTTCAATGGTCTTTCCAGTACTTTTATTCACACTTTTAATTCTAAATTGATAATTACTGAGAGATTCAACATTCAACAATAATGGCCACGGATCCATAGAATAATGACATTTATTAACTAGACAGGAACACACAGGTTCTGAATAGATGGCGCTGTAGCGGTTTATTTTTAACATTCTGTTCTATATAAAATTGCATATTATTTTTAAAATTATCTTAAATACACACGTTGTCATTTTTAAAATTTATTAACTGCAACTTTTTCTAAAATATACTTTTATACCTATAATTTCGTATTGTTGTTAGTAATGGGGATCCACACTTGAACTACGCTGTGCGTTGTCTAAGGTCTCACACAACGTTTGACGTAAGACCTGTGACGTTTCAGCGATTTTTTCAATATATTATTTTTGTATTAAATATAGCTTTATTTGTGGCAATATTTTAGGTACGTACACTTTGATACATAAACTATATTACTGCAAGGTTAGTTTTTTCCTCAAGCATCTCCTGTGGTAGTTCTAACCGTACAATGTGAGACCCGGTGTTTTTCTCATTTTTACCGCACAGTTTCCAAAAGTCCGACTTCCCATTGGTGGATGCACAACTATGATAGCCTACTTTACAATACGGGAGGACAAAAAATTTATTACAAACCTATTTGTAATTGGTTGATTTCAAAAATAAATTATTTTCTAAACGTTTTTTTAAGTCACCCAAAATAAATTTTAAGTACATATAAACAAACAAAAATTTTATCCAGACTTGGGTTATGAAACCTACGTAAATAAGGTATTTAATTGTAGAGAAAAAGAACTAACAATAAGGAGACTTAAGACAAGTCGAAAAAAAAAGAAAAACAGAAGTAGATTCTAGAAGAATTTAAAAAAGTAGATTTTATAAACATTTATAGAAAAGATAACCTAATGACAAAAAAAATGGAAGATTAATAAGTATGTTGTACAAAACAAAAAAATTAAAAACGTAGTTTAAACAATTTTGAAAGAATTGTATATTCTAAGTCTATAGAAAAAAATTAAGAATTACAAGACCAACGATTGGAAGAAAAGAAGATAAAAATACAACTAAACAAACGATAGAGAAAGATTTAAGAAGTTGAAAAAGCCAATTCGGAGATCTTGGAGGAACACAATTCTACTCAAATTTGAAAAACAATATTTGGAAAAAAATAAGAATGAGAGAAACGATTACCAAAGGAAAAAAGAATAGTTAAAAATAGTAAAAAACCACGAAAAATTCTAGATTAATTAAAGAATAATTTTTCGTGTCGGATACTGAGAAAAATCTTGGTAGATACTGAGTAATTACAATAATTTTTGCTTCAAACACTCAAAAATCTCTATTTTAAATATCGATATTAAAGTTTTTGATAGAGTTTAGGAGCTGAAGAAGACAGTTTGTGTACTCTTTTCTTATAAAAATTGTAATAAGTATTTATTTTTGTAATAATCGTCGTCTTTGGCTCTCAAAGTGTATATATTTTATGGAACTTTAATCCAGATGAAGAGAAACGTTTTATTGTTATTGGTTAGTATAAAAAAGACAATTTTTTGCGAGCGTTTAGTTTTAATTTTTTTATAAACACTACAAAAACATTTTTTTATATTAGTTGTTTTTCGGCTTATAAAAAGTGTTTAAGACTGTACGGTCCTTCGAGCGAAATGTAGAAAAAATCTGAGTATAATAAACGGGTCATTTTGCAGAAGTCCTATTTATGGCACTCTTTTTTTTATTTAATTTTGTTTTTGTTACTTTACTACTAACGTTTCAGGGCTTATTAGCCCTTATGAATCCTGAAACATTAAAAAAGACATAATTTTTTATAAACAAATAAACGGAAATACCCAACATAAAATACTGAATTGTGGGACACTTTATATTTTGATATTTTTTCTATTTTAATATAAAAATTATCTTAAAAATTGATGTTTCTTCAAGCAAAATATTGAAAAAAGTTTGAAATAAGAAAAGGCAATTTACAATAATTTTCGTTTTCTTTTTTAAAAAATGTAGATATATTTTAAAATTTTTAATAGAATTTACGAACCAAAACTAGCAGTTTTTATTTGTTTATAATAAATCTTGTAGAAACATAGTTTTCAAAATTTATTCGCTATAAGAAGTATCTGCAACGTCGTCTTGAGGCTACCATATGACGTCATGTCAAAACGCCTCATTTTAGTTTCTATCTTGTAGATGGCGTCACTTAGAAACGACTGTCTCAAAAATATCAAAACATTTTTTTTTAAATGTAGTTTATTTTTTATACATACATATTTGTAAATATTTACAATACTTTTTGAATGCATAACCCCTTCTTCCCCTTTTATTACATTTACATTGAGTTGTTAAAATATGATTGTGCATAAAATTAGCCTCATCTCACTCATCAAAGTGCAGGTGCTTATCACCAGTCAATATATTTACAATTAATTTTTTTTAATTAGTAAAACCAAATCATGTAACATTAATTTCTTCATCACTATCATTGGAACTGTCATATTCGACCCCATCATAGATTTGGTATGTCTGCACCGGGTGTCCGGAATCTCCCTGTTCGGGAGAATGTACAGGAGAGATATCCTGGACGTCTGTCAGATCCAGTTTGGGTTTGTCGCCGTCGGCGTCGCTCAGATCTGGATGTGGATTGTTTTTGTTAGGGAGAGTCTGTTCGCGGGAGCCACCGGCAGCAAGGAGTTCCCTTTCTTTGGAGTTTCGCCATTTCATTCGCCGATTCTGAAACCAGATTTTCACCTGGAAATGGAGAGGAGGATTAGATAAAGATCGATCGAGTGCAGAGATGGATTTAATTTGGTTACGAGATTTAAATTAGGAGCTTTGTGAGAGTGTTACCCTCGATTTACAGAGAATTACGACGACAGATGATGGCTAATTAGAATTCGTTTGCATGGGAGATAGAGCCAAAGAGGAGGGAACAAAGAGAATTTATTTGTTATTAATTTATTATTCAAGATGATTTATTACAATGCTTTTTTTTAAACCTACAAGCAACAGAATTATCATTTTTTAATAACTACAAATAAAGATTAATTGCAGGCGAGTCGCGTACAACGTTTTATGACTTTTTTTATAATTTTAAGTAAAAGAATTTTCAGACAAGAAAGAAAGATGTAAAAAATATCATAACAGCCGTAGATGTCAGGTTTATTAAGACTTCTAAGGCTGGTTGTTGCAGCGAGCCGCGTACAATGTTTTATGATTTTTTCTACTCAATTTTTTTTGAAAAATTTTGGGACTAGGAAGAGAAATATAAAAAATATCATAATAGCCGCAGATGTCAGTTTGATTTTTAAGTGTGGTTGTGATGATTTTAAAACATCTAAGGCTGGTTGTTGCAAGCGCGAAAGGTTCTGTGTAATGAGTACAAATTGCATTATATACTAGATACATATAACAGCAAAAAAATACGTCAAATATTTACAGTAACAATAAAGTTATGTCATTGTTTCCAGCTTGTTTTGTATAAAGTTTATTTAAATGACTCTGTCCGGTAAAACAATAAAAGAGTTGGAGCGTTTCAACACGTATTTGTCGAAAGCACGGAATATTTTTTTGGATAAATAATATCTATAATGCACATGAAAAAGGCTGTAATTTGTAATTTATTTGGTAAGAATTAGATTTTGAGCTGACAAGTCTGATTCATCTACACCAGTAGATTTAAAACTTTTTAGTTTTATTATCCAAGAAATACAATGTATAGAGGTGGAGGAATCAACACTTTTACGGTCACTGGCTTAGATAAATTCAAAATCTAACTTTAAACACCGGAATTATGAAAGAAATATATTTATTATTTATAAATGTATTAAAGGTCATAAACTAACTGGGAGTTTAATGAAGGTAAGGGTGTCTTGTACTTTCGATAAGCACGTGTTAAAAATCGCTTTTATTGTTCCAATGATCAAAGTCATTTAAATAAACAATATAACTATAACATAGGTTTCAACAGACAGGTATAGCTAAAACATATTTAAGTGGGTTGACATTATAAATCCTGCAGTAAACCAAATAATAAATATCTACTGTTATTATGAAAGGCTGACGATAGACTTGGTTTATGCAGCTTTATGCAGATGTTTTGGAACAGAAATACTAGTTCAGTCAGTGTGTTTATAGATTTCTAATTATTTTCAAAAGAGCTGAAAATAGTATATATTTCGAGTGCTATAATTAGTACCCGTAAATTGTGAACCTAGAATCCATTATTGTATAGCAAATAATTAAACGAACCGTGTAAGTATCAGGGCCAACATTTTGTTTTTTCATACAAAAATGGGTTTCAAAAAACATTTTTTTTTTAATTGCGTAAAATCAATACTTCTGTTACAAGAATCGCATTTTGACAATTGTTTGTATATATAAGTGAGGCAGGATAAAAAAGAGCACTGTAGTTATTACATTTTAAAGGACACAGGACGATCACAAGGTCGTACTTAATTTTGTTAAATAATTGTTGGTATAATTTTGTTTTTAGTTTAACTGCTTATTTTACTCATATTTTTATTATACCTTCTTGAGCTTTTATCCCGATTTAACTGTTAATTTGTTTACATTATTGTATTTTAGCTTTTAGCTTGTTTTACTGTTTAATTTCTGTATACATTGCAAAACATCGTAATCAACAAATAGTGATTCAGTTGACAATAATGTTACTAGATTTTTTTCGCAAGTTGTCGGTTTGTTAAGACACGTGTATAGGTTATGTCTTACACCTGTCAAGAAAATATCAATAATAAAATTTAATAACTAATTTATAATAATAATTTTATTAAATAATACAATGAAAAATATTACAAATTTAAAATTAGAAACAAAATTTGAAGGCCAAGGTCTAAAGTCTTCAGCGTTATTATTAGCGCTTTGATTATTATTAAATCTATAATTTAACTCGTAGTTTTAGGTTATTAAATACAATAATTAGTATATTTACAGTTATTGGGAAGTATAACCTGTTTGCATCAAGAGCTTCTTCACAGATTTTTGCGGGCTTCGCTCCATTCGAACAAAATGTCTTTTATCTCTATGGTTTGACTTACCATAAATTTAACGATTGCTGTTATTATTTTTATAAACTTTTTTAAAAGACAATTTTCTTAAATATGAAGCGTATATAACAGTATTTTACGGAGGCCAACCTTTATGGTTCACTCAAAAAGCTTGTGAGAAGAGCTTGAAGCACGAGTCATATAATAATTACTAAATATATTTTTTCTGATATATCTATAATGTGTTCATATATTTTAAATTATTTTTTTTATAATAAAAAACACATTTATGTATTTTTTTAAAATTAATGATATTAAAAAATATTTTCGACATTTTATAGCAATCAAAAAAATTAATTTATTTTTGCTATCAACTTGTTTGCTATCAGTTAAACATAACTTTCTAAAATATAGGTTGTATACAAGTGTCAACCGATTGGTGGTAAAATAAAGCTGAAACTAATTTTTGCAAGTTACTCTGTGAACTGTTTAGGCTACCGGCAAACAGATAAGGTTTTAAGATCTATTTTATGCTCTTTTGTGTAATTTTGTAATAAAAACATTAAACATTCAATAATAAATAAACCAAAAAAGTGTTTGAAACCTGAGACCAAACATTTCTTAACTGTACTTCAAATAACACTTAGAAAAAATGAATTTATTACTTAATTTGTTTTACCACCAATCGCTTAATCAGTTAATCAACAAGCAACTTATTGACAGAAATGTCAGTTTTGACAACATAATAACCTCGAAAAAGGAATGACAGGAATTTTTCTATTCTACAGTTGGTACTGATGTTCCGTACTACAGTGCTACTTTTTTGATAAATTTAGTCTGAGCAGACTATTGTAGTTCAAATAAATATCACTCTATTTTTGTTTCTATGACAACGTAACGGTTTTAATATAGAGAATTAAATTTGGTGGGTCATCATTTGCACCACAATGGCTGAAAAAAAAGAAGTATGTAGTTTTACGAAAAGTTTTTTTACTTTGTTGTTATTTTTTTATGTAATTGCAGTTTTCGACTCTTTAAAGCCACTCAAGCCAAATATATGTATTTTTTTTTGATTTTTAACAAAAATGTTTTTTTTCTAGATGATTCAAAAATAGGTACAATCAATTTTGAATCACTTTTATCAAATTTTATTGCAATTTCTTATCTCATTGTATGACTAAGCATTAAGCAATTATAAATACGAATTTACTGTCCACCTTATATATGATTAATTTATTACATTGAAGACTTCCCATTCCGGCCCTGTCCGATTCCGTTACTTTTTAGGGCCGGCAGTGGGCGATCGTAGGGAAGGGATGGGGCGATTGCCATTGGTGCGATTTCTTACCGAATCTTGGTCGGTCCGCCTTTAGAATCGCACGCATTTTCAACCCTCAGAAAGCTCTTGATCGTTTTAAATCGGACTCCTTTACGATAAAATCATACTAAATGGGCTTTAATTGGAATTACGATAACCGGCACTGATTGTTTTATATGCGAATAGGGGAAAAACAATGCGGTTTTATCTTGTGACAGAATTTCTCGAAGAAGGGGTTGTTTGGAGGGTGCTAAAAACGGGATTTTAATTAGCCATAAAGTCTATATAACTAAAGTCATTATGAAAAGTTTATCGGGGATTTAGGATGGTTTATGAGACGATCGTAAAGGTTTTATATTGGTTATATAAGAGTGATGGATTTATGAAATTTTTATGAAGTCTATGAAGGTTATTTTAGAAAGAGAAAAAAGTTTTTGACTTTTTTTTTTGAAGATTGTTATTGAAGAAAACTCAAAAATTTAAACCCAACTTTTCTTTTAAATTACACAAACAAGTTTTGCAAAAAACTTTACAAAAATGTCGAAACTTTTATTTTATTCTATTAAGCTCTGTTTACAAATACGTATTAACTTAACGTAACATAACAAAATTATCTCCAAGTTCTATAAGATAAATTGCGCTAATTAATACACTTTAATTAATTTCATTTATGTTTTCTAAGATCAAATAATTTAAGTCATTTAAAAAAGCCTAAATTACTTATTTTACATTTACGTTATAAACAAGGCTTTACAATTAATATTGCGTCTAACCTATAGCTTTCAAAAATTATTTCGTTGATCAAGTTTTTTTAGAAAGAAAATTTCTTATTGTTTCCTAAAATTTCAGCATAAGTACAGACTGTTTATTAAAAAAAAAACCTCACAATTAGATACGAAAAATATGTCGTATATCAGATATGCATTGTTCGTTGCCTAGTAATAGTAATGACTAATATTAGTCGGTCGACTACTCCTAATAATAGTCGGTTGATTAATACACTACGTCACTATATATGATGATCGATAAAGTTAATTTTAAGTACACTTGTTTAAAAGACTAAAATTTAACAGAAATTTGATGGAATTTGTTAAATCCTGAACTTTAAACACTTTTAGAGGAATTAATGGTGTTTTTTTTTTGGTGAAAATTTGTTTTAATGTATAAAAATGACGTTTGTAGAATTCATTGTCGTTTTATTTTAACAGGTAGGTAAATGAAGTTATCAAAGATATTTAAAGCAATTGTTTTAAGGACGTGTTAGGGAGAAGCTTAGGCTACTGTTTTATAAAAATTGGAAACCGCAGGTAATAGTTTATTTAAAATTGGGAACTAGAGGCAACAGTAAGGAACTGTGTCTTGCGGTTCTTAATTTTAATTAAACTGTCATCTGCGGCTTACAATTTTTATGAAATTGGTTACATGCAGCTTTCAGTTGTTATATAAACATAATTAGGAAGCTCAGATGACAGTTTTTATAAAAATTAAGAGATTTGCAGGCGACAGTTTATTTAAAATTGGGACGCAGAGGCATCCGTAAGGAACTGCGGCTTGTAGCTCCCAATTTTAATGAAACTGTCATTTGCGGCTTTCAGTTGTTATATAAGAATAACTACAAAGTTTAGGCAGCAGTTTTTATAAAAATTAGGAATCGAAGGCGACAATTTAATTGAAATTGGGAACTAGAAGCAACAGTAAGGAACCATAGATTGCGACTCCCAATTTTAATGAAACTGTCGTCTGCGTTTCTTAATTTTAATAATAAAAGAGGAAACTCAGGCGACAGTCTTTATAAAAATTAGAAGTCACTAGGCGACAGTTTATTTAAAATTGGGAACTAGAGACAACAGTAAGAAACTGGGACTGGCGACTTTTTAATAAAACTGTAGTCTGCGGTTCCTAATTTTTATGAAACAGGTTACATGCGGCGTTTATTTGTTTTATAAGAGTTAATTAGAAAGTTCAGACGACAGTCTTTATAAAAATTAAGACAACAGTTTATCTGAAATTGTTAACCAAAGGCAACAGTAAAGAATTGAGGCTTGCAGTTCTCAATTTTAATGAAACTATCGTCTACGGTTTACAATTTTTATGAAACTGATTACATGCGGCTTTCAGTTGTTATATAGATTAATTAGGAAGCTTATATGACAGTTTTTATAAAAATTAGGAGTCGTAGGTGACAGTTTATTTAAAAATGAAAATTGCGGTTCCCAATTTTAATAAAACTCTGGTCTGTGATTCCTAATTTTTATGAAACTGATCACATGCGGCTTTCCGTTGTTATACAAGAGTAATTAAGAAGTTCACACGACAGTTTTTATAAAAATTAGGAGTCACAGGCGACATTTTTATTAGAATTACTTTTAATAAAAATTTGTAAGTAGTTTTGTTGCAATAACGCTTAAGTACGGTAGCTCAGAACAGTTTGAAATTGAACTGAACATGCCCAATAAAAAATTTAAACCGCTAAAACGGTTGTTGGAAGAAATTTATTATTAAATAAAAATTGAGAGCGCAAGACAACAGTCTTTATAATAATTAGAACCTGCAGGGGACAGTTTTATAAAAATTGGGAACTGTAGACGACATTTTTTATAACTAAGCTTCGGTGCAAAAGAATCTTGCTTAAACGACTAGGTAATTAACCGGTGTAATCCAGCGTACATTCAACTGGTTTACACCACTTGGCCAGTAGACCAGTTAAATGAATAACATGCAGCCCGCTGGATTACACCGGTTAACAATAATTTTTAAAATCTAATTGATGAAAATACTTTAATTTCTATAACTTGGCCAGTTTTTGTCTAAACTATAACAAAATTATTATTTTTGTAATGACTCAAATAATTTTCCACGAGCTTTTCAGTCAAATTTACTTTATTTTTTTAAATTTAAATGATGAAAACTGTACCGAAATCGGTTTTTTTGCGGACACTACACAATAAGTCGCTTTCATATGACGTCATGCAATTGTCTTTGGACAACTAATGCATTAAGTCTTATGGAGAATAGCTTATTATAATAATCCAGGACTAGTCACTCTGAGAGCCAACCGCTTGCTTGCAATTTATAAATCTGGGCTTACATTAAAGAGAGAGATTGAGAAACAAATAAGGAGTAAACTGCTTTTAAGCGATCAAACTTAAAAATTTACATTTTTCAGTTAAAATAGTTTCGAAGCGAAATTAAAAATAATGCTGTCATTAACATTATTTATTTTTTTAGTTTAACAATGCTATAAAAACCTCAAAATTTAAACGTGCAATAATTGTTTTATAAACTGGATTATGTCTGATTTAATAGCTTTTAGTTAAAATTTTTCAGTAGAGCTTGTTTCTACAAATAATTTTTGTTTTCTCTTGCTTGTTAAAAGTCGGTAAAAACATGGCAAAAATGAGTCATTTCTGAATCTGCCCTTGAGTTGATCGATTATGTAACATATGTTTGTGATGGTTCGCATGGGGGCGAAGCAATACTCACTTGACTATCTTTAAGACCCAGCTTTTCAGCTAGTTTCTTCCGGTCGGGTTTGCTTATATATTTCTGTATTTGAAATCTTCGTTCAAGTCCTTTCCTTTGTAAATCGCTGAAAACCGCCCGCCGCATCATTCCTCTTCGGGGCTTCCCGCGACCGCTGTGCGCCCATGGGAACGTTCCAGGAAGGGGAAACACTGCTGATTGGGTGCCAGAAACCGGCGTTGTAACTATACATAATTATAATTTTTTGTCGAAAATTAAGAAAGTTTCTTATACCTGTGAGATAGGGTTGCGGCCTGCAATGCGCTAGAAGCAAATGGGGGTTGAAATGGGGTCGACTGGCCACGGGTTTGGCTATCGATGTTGAGTGGCTGCTGAGGTAGGAGAGTCCGAGAAGACTAGGCGGTGTCACGTGGAGCAGATTTTCTGGAAAAAAATCAAAAGAGAAAAGGTGAGAATCGGGTTAGGAAAGGTGCGAAAAGCGGCCTGAAGCGCCACCCGAGGAGGAAACAACGTCACACACTTCGCCACCTTTGTGGAGTGTGCCCTTCGGGAGTTGCCCTAGCAACCGGGGATGACTTCAAGTGCCCAATTTACACCATAAGATATTCAAAGTTTAAACGATAGAGGGTGGGGTGATAACCGCAAATCTGATTATAAGGGACCACCGGACCGGCGCATCCACCATTTTTAAATTTTTTAGTCACATATTTCTATTCAAAACAACCGTTCTACCTAATCATTAGTAAATTATTAAAATTAAAAGTATTTTAAAATTCTCAAAAAATATATAATAATTATTGTATTATTATTATTGTATTATTATTACTATTTAATAATTTTTTGTATTTCTAGATCGCGAAATCATTCTTTAATATACCGAGACAAAAACTGATGTCACATCTTGACATCTTAAAGTTGTTAAAGAATAGAGTGACTAAGGTATATACAACGTTTTTTGCTCAACCGTATTTACAAAAAAAAAAATAAAATTGCAATTTACGGCTGTGAAAATGTATTTCGCGGCCGACATAGAGTTTTTCAACAAGAAACACAAAAATAATTAAATATTGTATTATTTCATGCCATACTTATTTTTTTTAATAGCAGCATTTAGTTTAAGATACCTAAATTATGTAACGACCATGAAAATTATCACACGAGGTACATATACTATTTTTTCTTTAACCAGTTACAACAGTGTCAATGTTTTTACTTTATGTTTGTAACGTATATTTAAAATTATGTAGGTATTAAACCTATAAAGTCTTGAATTTTACGTTTTTTGAATAATTATGAAAATAAGTATTTTTTTTAACTGATTTTACAGAAGGAAAAACATAATTTAAGCTCAGCACTTAGCAGTGATTTATGTGAGATGGTACATGATGTCTATCTGCACGACCTTTAGCCGTCTTCCGGTTGTTATAAGTAAGTCGTCTTACCTGTTCTAATTGAGCGCAATGCTTCGGGATACGCTGTACCGATGAGAAGCAAAAACTTGGTAAAAGAATCGCTCTACAGCTTCTTGACTTTGTATTTGATTGGAACATTTTTTACTAATTTTAATTGTGTATTGTTAATTTTATTAATGTTTGTTTTTATTTCTTTAATTATAGATTACTTGTTATTAATTTTATGAGAATGATGTTAAAAGAAAATTGGTGAGGGAATCGAGATAAGAATAGCGTTACTCTAGTGTCTAAACTGTTAGATTGAAAACTATCGCTTCTCAGATTGTATTATACAAAATTCAATTTTCTACAATTTTTTGTAGCTTTGACAGTTTACACATTATTTTAATATAAAGGCAACGCTGTGCAAATTTCAATCATTCAATATTTTTTTGAATATGTTTAAGTAACTTTTTTTTCTCTTTTTATACAAATAATAAAAATTGAGACTTATATGACAGTATTTTGTTGTAAACACTAATTAGTGTTGCAATTTTTAATTTAAAGCGCTTTGCAAAGTTAAGCAGCTGATGCTTTTTTTCTTTCTCTTGGATATATGTTTATGTGTCTCTGGGCCAGTTAATAAATACCTCTTTCTACTATTTGATTTTGTCTCTCAAAATTTAGATGAACTAAGTTATTATTCGCAAAAAGTTTTGAGATTACTAGTTTTTATAAGATAATTTTGACGTCATTGACCAGCGATAATGTAATAACTACCACTGACCTCAACTGCAACCGAATTTAGGTAAAAAATACTTTAAAATTTTGCTCTCGAAAAAACTTTTATAGAAGTTATTTGTAGAGAACGTGTTTAAGTAGACACTTATTTTATTTTTCATAAATTTTATTTTGTTTTAAACACAAAATTGAAGAATATTATTCAGTATTTTTAAATATGATTTTTTATTATTTTATATACAGAGTGTAACATTGAAAACATCTACCTCTAATAACTTTTAAACAGGTGAAGATAAGAAAATAAGAAATAATTGTTTCGACAATATTAAGGGTGAAGTAAGATGAATGTGTTATTTGGTCTGTAAGTGTTAGCATCCCAAACCCAACATCTACAAACTTTAATAGGACTATACATGTGATACAACAAATAAAAGGTAAGGACCGGTAATGTGTGACAAAAAAAACTGCATCAAAATATCTTTATTATTAACCCAGATATAGAAAAAACAAGTGATAGACGGTTTTTTTACCGCGCAATAATTAACCTCTTAACAAGGAAAAGATACTTGGAGTTGCTAGATGATATTACAAATTCTTTTATCGTAAGTGCAAGTGAAACAAACCCCACTTTAAATTTCGATGAAGTATTCTTTCAGCAGGATGGCGCACCACCTCATTATTTTAGACCCTTGAGAGAGTATTTAAACAACAGGTACCCAAACAAATAACTAAACCGGAAAAGTAGTATTAAATGGTTGGTTAAATCGCTAGATTTTAAACAGTTAATTTAAGTTAATAAATATTACGTTTATCAAATATTTTTCTTTGTACCTTTGTTTATAATGAAAATATTTTGTTGTTTCATGGCTTGTGCTACATGTGTACCACTTAATAGGAGCTTGATTGGTTACCTGTCAAAATTTGACAGTGAAGTAGTACTGCCAACCTGTATTGCCAGCCTGAGAATTTATCAACTGGATGCTATAAAAGTGTATTTACTTTAACTTTTTATTTAGATAAAAAGGGAGTACAGTTCTGAAATAACAAAACACCTTGTATAATTGAAATTAATGTACTAGTTATTACTACGCGATATTCAACAACGCAATAATAAAATTAATGCATTTTGACATGTTTTTAACTCACTCTTCTTAAGTAAGTTTAAATTTATAGGATTAAGAGTTATGTGATTTAGATAAGAATCAATGAAATATTATTTGTAGATCAGGTGACTGAAATTACACATTAATAGAGAAGAATATTGCATTCAGCAATTTTATATTAGTGGATATTAGATTTTTTATTATATCACCATACATAAAGTAAGATAAAAAGTATGTACCAATAAAACTAATTTTAATAAGTACAACTCGTAAATAATTGCAAGTTAAAAATTACTATTGTTTATTTAATAACAAAATAAAAATTATTTGAGCCTTTTCTCAAATTTAGTCCTTCATACGACAGTATTCTCCTAATTATCTTTCTCTCTTGAAAATTTTTATATGAAGGTAGCACAATGATGTCAAAATTAAAGTACAAACAATTGTTTTGAATGTTTGTGATAAATTCATTGACCTTCTTGTCAAAACAAGTTAAATTTGAATTCTAGATTGCATAATTTTTTTTTTTTAAATCAACGAGATTTACTTGTCTGATAACTTCCAAAAAGTTGATAGAGTCTGTCTAATTTATAATTTTCCTCTTTAAATTCTAACAGCGATTGTGTTTGGTTTATGTCATAATTTTATATTTTTTTGAACAAAATAAATTTGGTAGAATGTTAGTTTGGGAAAAGGCAGAAAGTATAGACAATGTTTTTAACTTTATTAATTAAATTTCTTGATAACGTTGCAATGACAAACACTAAACAAACTTTTTAAACAATGCAAGGTACCTGCAAGGTGCACACAAAAAGACTTTATATTTTTTAACAGTTTTTTAATAAAAAAATTTGTTATTTAAGAAACCAAAACATAAATTGCTGTACTTGTTAAAACAGTTTTTTTCAGTAATTTTTAGAACATTTCTTTTATTATTTTATAATAATTTATTGTAAAAAATGTGGTTTTTCATTTTGACAAGTAGATAGATTAATGTATTAAAGACATACAAGAAAATAATTGTTTATATTGTCTAGAAGCCGTTTGTTAATGTACAGTCATTATTAACAATGTGTAATGACAAGAATGTGGAAGAGGTATTCAAATTACGATTTAACTTAGCCAACGTTTCGGATTTATTGATCTTTCAGCAGGCCTTATTAAGAAAGTCCGACATAAATTAAACAAATATGTTGAATTAAAAGTTGAAAATTCCAGAATGTTTTAACATCTATTTGTTTTTTTTATGTATGTCTTTTTAGTAAGCCCTGATGAAGGATTATTAAACGCAAAACGTTGACTAAATTAAATCGTAATTTGAATACTACTTATACATCATCATATTAGAATTATTTTTTTTTTTTTTGGTCACATTTGTTTGGTCATACTTATTTAACTAGAACTATTAGTATTTGAGAAATCTTTAATAACATCCTGCAATTTAAAAAATATTTATCAATAAAAAAAGGTGTTAATTATTCTTTATACAGGCATTTCTCTTTTCCCTCAATACATTCTCCCTATTTTTGACATTTATATTCTCACCCTTTTTAAAATAATCTTTTAAACGGCTTGCGACCACATTCCTCCACCCTCTCTTGATTTATATGATATCTCAACATCGGAAATCGCGCAAAATAAAATCGAGAATATTCCTCCCGAGTCAATTTATTCTCGGAATTTAGCATTCGAAACGCGCCGTTTGAATTAATACGTGTAAATGCGCGGCATGTTTTTTCGACAGGGCTCCGAAAAGATTTAGTTTCGGATTCGACAATTCTAGCCCTTAAAGTCAGACGATAAAAGGGCGACTCGATACGAGGGTAGCTAAGTGCCGTGCCAGATGACGCTGCTCAAATCAACCCCTTGTAGTACGGACCGTCGTCTTCCGAGAGCGGACCAACATGTAAACAAACTCTTGTATCACTATGCTAAACGGTTTATTAACAAAAAGAAGGGTGGGGGGTAAATAGAGGCCAAGATTGGGAAATTTTCAAGGTGGGGGATTCTTAACAAGTGTTTTGGATGTTATTTATGCTGTTGTTACAAAGAAAAAATTTAGAAATTTTGACATATTTTAGTATAATAACTAGAAATATATGTCTCTATCTACAACTCAATTTTTTATTATATACTCTTGACCTAATTAAACGTAGAAGTTTGTTTTGCTATAAATTCAATTATTTTCTTGAAAGACGTTTAAAAATTTGGTGTTTTTTGCTTTGTGAAGAAATAATAAAATATCTGTATTATATATACAGGCTCGTATACAGGGTAAATTTGTTAAAAGTATATCTTAACTTTCTTCAAAAACTAGTTATCATACCGACTTCAGGGTTTGTCATTAATAACTTTGTTTTTTCTCTACGCATGTGAATTTTTTTATAATTTTTCTAATACTTTTTCTAAGAATAATAAGTCGGTGTGATAAGTAGTTTTTGAGATATTTACGTTATGATATACTTTTAACACACTCGCCCTGTATATAATTTTCTATGTTATTAGTACCTAGTGAAAGAAGCTTTCATGCAAATATTCAGACCTTAACCTTAAACTATTTTACAAAAATAAATTTTAAAAAAATTACGTTTTTTTTAAATGTTTGTCGAAATTTTATCTACTTTGAAACGGCTACTTTTTACCTTTTTTGAATTTACAAATTATCCAATAAGACTTTTTTAAAATTATGTTTTATTTATTGGAAGTACAGAGTATCCCAAAATTTGTGGACTAACGAATGGTGTTTTTCTAGAATTGGAAAGAGCTCTAAAAAAGTTTCTGAAAAACTCTATCTATGTTAGTTTTTAAGGTACAAGGTTTTAAACATACATTTTTGATTACTTTTATTTATACAACTGAAAAAATAATACTACAAAATGTCTACAATTTATTAGATTTTTAGAAATGGTTTTGTTTAAAATACTAGATGACAGTATAACATGAAATTTTACTATTTTAGTTATTAAGATCTCTATTATGACAAATGTCATCATCATTGTAATTGTGAAAACAAAGATAGAGTTTTTAAAATTTTTTTGGTGTTTCTTGTAATTTAATTGACAAGTTATCAACAAGTTCTTCCGCAAATTTTAATACATTCTGTACTTTCTGTACATTCTGTATCAGTAAGAGGATAGAAAGGATCCAGCTGTAGATTTGACCAAAATCAAGTTACTAAAACTCAGCTGCCAATGCTATCAATGGTTGTCATCCGAATTGTACCAATACAAAGCTTTGGCTGGAAACTTAAATTCATCTTTTCAACAAGAGTTTCTAGTTATTTTGACGTTTATAGAATATTTGAAAAAATCTAATTTATAGCTGGATATACTATAGCTGCAGGAAAAAGTTTAAACATTATTAAAAAAATTAGAAAATCTCATAAATAACATACTAACTGCAGTTGAAAAGAACTGTTTCCAGTAAAAAGATTGTAATAAATGAACACATGAGAAAAACAAAATTGTTGACGACAAAATATGTGAAAAAATAAGAAAAAAGAATGACAAATAGCAAAAGTACTTAACGACTACACTACGAAAAATTGATACAAAAAGTAATGAAACTTGAAATAATAGTTATTGAAATTTTGGGACCAGAAAATTATATAAGACGTTTCAGAATTATTTGCATAAATTTAACCACAATTATTGCGGTTTAGTAAGGTATCGTAGGCGGTGAAATTATTTTTTTTTATTACGCTTCTTCAAAGAACAACACTCAATCAAAGTTAATAGCTTTAAATATTACAAAAAGTTTTCAAACAATTTTAATGAAATGTAGGTAAAATATTTATTTTGCAAAATACATATTATCAAAGCTTATCTTTGTTTTGATTTAATATAATGAAAAAATTATAATCTAAGCCAAACCCACAAATTTAATCAAACAAAACTTTTACATAAGAGTGGCAAAGCGCTGTCGGAAATTATGTCTTATGAACAGTGCTAAACTGTTGTCAATAACAAACTAAAAACATAAAAGAGTAAAAATATAGCTTTAAAACAGAATAAATTGTTATTTTTAGTAAAAAAACTTGATCGATCTTTGATTTCAGTTTTTGGATGCTTCTATCGAGTTTGTTTTGATTTGTTTAACTGTAACAGTAATTTATATAACGTTATTTAAATAACTCTGACTTTATTATATTTTTTGTAGATAAATTAAAGAATTTAATTTAGAAATTTTTTGCCTTTCACAAAATTTATATCAAAGATGTTATTATTATTGGAATTGACGAAACAGAAATACCAAATGCCAATCAAGACATAGAATTAAAAAAAAATTATTATTCTGCACCAAATATTGCTCGCGATTAGATTGTTTTTGAAGAATATTTTCCCTGAAAATAAGTGAAAATCGTCTTTATTAAATTGTAAAATTTATTAATTTAATATTTGATTTTTTAATCATAACAACTGTTAGCTGTTTTAAAGACTTTTAATTGTTTTATCGTCGACTAATAAATACTGTGTGCTGCTTCTGATCTGTTCCATTCTGACCGTTTATGCAACTAACTGAATTTGCCTTGTCGGAAACTCTCAACTCTAGTTATTTTCCAAAGTTTGAAATTGCTATTATCTATTATCTTAATTCAAGATAACAGTTTCGTTTTAATAGATACGTATTTTTTACATATGTTTCTTAAGAGTTTGTAAATCACTTGAAGTCTAATATAGTCATGCATTTATAGACATATATTACTGCCCTCGATGCTACGCATCTCGGAAATTCGCGATTGAAACAGTCGATAACTTGATGAGACCGCCACTGTCGCTTCAAACAGCTGTTTTAGAAGAGAATCGTTCTATATTCGCTTCTTTATTTCTCTTTACAACAACATTAAATACTAAATTCTGTGTGCTTTAATCAGATATGCAACAGTATTGTACAAAAAATAAATTGAAACAAGTGTAAGAATAACACTGTGTTTCTGTTTTAAATACATTTTTTGTAAATATAGAAAATGATGAGTGTTTTGGCTTCTAAACATTGCTTCTTTGATAATTGTGATAAAAATTTGTAAATTTATGGTTATTAATAGCTAATTTTATAATTTAACTTTAATCTTCATTTTTTTTAAATTTAGCATTAACGAAAATATAATATTAAATATGACCTCTTGACCTTTCTTTACATTTTCTAATCTTAAAAATATGCAATTGAAACTTACAAAATTGGTTGTAATTTGTTTCTAAATTGTTAATCAAAAAAATAAAATTAAAAAAAATATTGTTCTTATTTATTGTTTTTTAGAAAAGTTAAAAATATTAATAGTGTAACCGAATGATTAAAAAAAATATTTTAAACAAATATTTTTTGAGAAACTATAATTGTTAAGTTATAATTACAGAGCTCGTCTAAGCCACGAGCATTTTTAATTTGTTTAATAACAATTAATAAATTTTAAGTAGTTGTTAATTTTTTAAACGAAATGGATCAGACAAAGCGGTCTATAAATCTCAATAACCAGCCCCTTTCTCCATCCCCAAACAATAAATGTTTTTCCAAATTGCAATTTTTTTTACCCTCCGTCCATTTCAGTTACAATTTTTTTTTAGTCCCATTCAATTCTCAAACCACACGTGTATTATTCCAAGCGCTTAAGTCAAAAGAAAAACATCCCTGAATTTTTCTAACACCTTGTAAAAACATCCCATTATCCCGCTATCTATTTATAATGTTCAACAAACCAGCTCATTGTATCCTCACAAAAGCTAATCCGTATTGAGCTGTTGTGGAATATTTACCCGAGGGATTTAGGAAAGCCCCTCGGGGATACCTATTTTATGGCCCTTTCACGCCCTCCAAAAAAACCGATCTAAAAATTACCGTTCTGCTGGGTATTCCTCTGCTGCTGGTGCTCGTCACCGAGGATGGCACTAACACTAAATTTCAAAACGGGCTTAGTGTCCTTAATACGACACTGGAAAAAATTGCACTCTAACCGTCCACAATTCGAGCAAATCCGGTTGAATTTCACGAAAACGTCGCTTTTCTCGTCCTCACTCGGACTTTTCTCTTCATTTTCCGGCGAGATTTTTCCGCTCGATAAGAGGTTTTCCATCGAGAAGGGACTCGTGGTGTTGCAGCTCTTCAACATTTTTTCACGAAACATTTTTTTTTCTCAACTCATTGTCGCGAAAAAATTTAATACGGGCCTTTACTAACGTTTCTCTTTGCGCAGAGGGCTAAATATAACTGATATATTTGACGAAAACCACCCTTGAAGTTCTAAAAGGGGAGGTGCTTAACGCGATGAGGGGTGGGCCTTTCTTTATCTTTATTTTATTGTACTTCCAGCCTTAAATTCATGTTTTATAAGCGAGAGGTAGAGGGAATTATTACCGATTGTCACACTCATTATATTATTTATGCCACTATTCATAAATTTCCGAATTTGATTTTTTTTGCGGATGGCAATTCCGAATGATTGACATTGCAATAAATGGAAACAAAAATATTTTTCGATGATTTCCACAACTCAACACTCGAAATAATAATATAATAAAGCAGAGGGAAATTTTGCTCATATCATTATGAACGACAGCCGTCAACGCCAGAACAATGCTCGATTTGGAAAAAAAAATTTTACGGGAAATTGTTGATTTTTAAAGTTGCCGACGCTTGATTTTTAATGCGAAGGGAAAGGGGTAACAAGAGGGAAATTTTAAACATTTTATACATTTTTTTTATTGGATAGAAAAGAACGTAATTGAAATAAGACAATTAAAAAAAACTAAACAATTATGACAACACTTTATTGAGCTGTCATCTGCAATTTTTTTTTATTTAGGAAAGTTTAGTTTTTAATTATTTTTATTGTTTTTTTTACTGATACTAATCTATAGAGCGTATCAATTTGTTTGATATCTAGGGCAGCTGTAAAAATTCAAATTTAAGTTGGTGAAGGAGAGCTTTTTTACAGGATTTTTGCGGGCTTAGATCTATTCGGGCGTAAATGCGTTTCACAACATCTTCATGTAAGAGTAAAAGGTCGACCAGGTTTTGTTTTTGCAACATTATCTGTATTTAAAAGACTCTTTACAATCTACAAACAGTGTTGTTTAAACAAGATAAAATTTATCACTTTGGGGTAAGTTTGTTAAAATTGGATGTATATTGAGTTTAAAGAATATTGCCAATCATTAATTTTATTGTAGTCTCTACTTTTGAAGTACGCCATTAAAGTGTCATGTTTTAATTCGAAAATTATTTTAACAAAACTTTAGCAACAAATAATAACAATTTATTAATAAAATTTTTAATATGTCAAATTTGAATTTGATGTTTGGTCAGAATAACCAATTTTAAGTGATATTTTAATGCTGCCAACTCAATAAGTCCTTGTTGATCATGCTGTATTATTATAGTTTGGTATAACTTTATAGTATATTAAGTATTAAGGACTGTAAGAATATTTTACCGATCAAAGGTAATAATTGATTATTAATATATTTTTATAATAATTATTAAAAGAGTTCAATTATAGAATTTTTTAACACTGACTACCTAATTAATCTAGCTACGTCTTTCTAATATCATAATTATCACATAAGGCTATAATGTCGGTCACACAGTTATTAGATTACTGAGATATCAAACACTTTGAAACGCTCTATATTTCTGAAAACATAATCTAGTTCAATTGGTATAGCTCCACTAGTTGTTTAGGCGGTTCGGTACCTATGATTCGCCTAAAAATTAATGAAGATATATTTCTTTTCAATAATGAAGAGGTTTGATTTAGTAGTGTTTGTAGAATGTTAGAAAAAAAAATAATAAAAAAATTGTTTAAAATCTTAGACTGAATTTTTTGTTGAAAGCAGGGCTATTGTACTTATTCAGACCTTATATTTAATACCAAAAAAATAATCTGTTTGTGGTACTGTAAATTAGACATTTTTTCTTATGTCTTACCATCCTGCTTTTTGTTATTAACTTTTAATTTTTAACAAAAACAAGCTTTAAAGTCGATAGAAACCGAGTTCAAAGCTTTTTTTAATAAAAATTAAAAGTTAGTAACAAAAAGTAGGATGGTAATACATAAAGAAAAGTGTCTAATTTACAACGCCAAAAATAAAATTTTTTTGGTAAATAAATAACAGATTTCAGATTTTCTTTCAGAATTTTGTACATTTTTTACTTCTTTAGACGTAGCTTTGCTTGTACTATTTTTAGAATGTTTTTTTGCTTGTTTTTTTAATCGTTGTTTTTTTATACTTTCTCAGAATAATCTTTTGTTCTCTTAGCATGTTTTTGTTTCTTTTTTACTAAATATGGGATTTGAAATTTTTGTGTATAATCTAAGCTCTTTAATAATTTCGGTCTGTTCTTTCACAATCTTTTCTTGTTTTTTTAAAAGTTTTTTTGTTTTTTTATGCTTTCGTGGTGTTTTTGTTTTTTAAACATTCTTTATTTTATTTAAAATGTATTTTTGTTTTAATTGTCGAAAAGTGAGGTTATGAGATCTTTTGTTTTGACAAGTGTGTAAAAAATTAATCACAGACATACAATACAATTGTTTTTTAGTTTCAAAGCACTCTAGAGTTTTTTTTAATTAAACACAATATTTAAACTTCTTCTTTTTAAATTTTTTTTTTTTGTTTTTTCAAACGTCGTTCTTCGAATTTTCCTAGAATCTTTAAGTATATGTATTTCTTCTACATTTTTTTTCTCTTCTTTGCCTTAGGCAAAAAATTTTTTCGTTTACTCATCCAAATTTACTACTCCTGACACCAGTATGGCAATAACTTAACTCGGGTTTCTTGAAATATGAAGAGTTAGGTAATTTTCTTAATAACAAATTAGTTCGCATAGTTAATAATGTTATAAATAACTGATTCTAGAAAACACAAATTTTCCAAGATTTTTTTAAAATCGCATGCTTGAAAAACATTCCAATACCAGATAATAGACTAATTGTATTAGCATGTTTGTTATACATGCATTTTTTAAATTATTTAACATTACTAAATTTAATATTATATTTTATTTTGTTTATATGTACAATTTTACATAATTTTTTGTGTCTTTTAATGTGGGGGATGTGGACCAGAAATTGTTTTATTAATGTTTTAACAATTACATTACTATTTTGTAATATTATTGGCTTTTGTTTTACAACTAAGAAAATAATTTTTAAAACACTCATAATGGTTACTTTTTACCATTATGTTTATTAGTGAATCTTTGGAGAGCGAAAATTATGTTACGTCTAAGCTTTGTTTACCAAATATTTTTTCTACTTTATTTTTCAAATTATAAATTATACAGGGTTTTTAAAATGATTGTAAGGACGTAGGCGGCTGTAAATAATAAAAAATATTCTGTCTTCTAAAGACAAAGACTTTAGCTATTATTACAATTATTATTAGACAAATGAGTAACTCCAGAAACCGTTTTCCAATGTTTCGTTGCGTAAATAGGACATTACAATAAATATTCGTGATATCAAACATCTCTACAGCCACCTACGTTGTTACAATCATTTATGAAAAGCCTGTATTATTACTTGCTAGGTAATTATTATCTGTGAGAGAGTAAGTTGAAATGAGGAAAGGAAGCAAATTTAAGAGAATTTGTAATTGTCTAAAACGAAATAAAATGTGTATTTTCTATACCAGTATTACTCAATTTTGCCTTATTTTTTTAGATTTTATCTATCAAAACAAATTTTTTAAACGTGTTTTGGGGATAAAAGGTTGCCACTATCAAAACGAATCTTGGGCATGGAATCGATTATTTGTAGACACGGTTTAGTAAAATCAGAATCTGAATCAGAAACTGTGTTACTAATAACAGATTTTTTACATTTCTTATTTTTAATTTTACCAACGATTTATCGCAAGAAACAAACAGAAAAATATTTTTTTCACTTGCATTTCTAGTTCTATTGCACGCACCTATTATAACCACATTTCAACAAACTTTGCCGCCATCTTGTCAAACACAACGTAACGATTACGACTTGTAGCTATATTATATCAATTTAAATTTATAACGCGGAATTTTGAGTGTTAGGCAGTAAATATGTCTATTTTTGGGTTATAATAGTTTTTTTATTGAATGTTAAATCTATTGAAGAACAATATTTGAAAAAAAAAATTCTGTCTAGAGATTATGACGTTACAGTTTTTATTACTAAACAGTACTTAATAATTATTTTAACTATTTTTGATGAAGTCATCTATTTATTTATAAAGATGAAACGTCAATCAATTTTGAAATGTGACTTTTAGTTTTTATTTATTTATACTAGTTCTAACAATTTATTGTTAAGTTAGTTATAATAAATTAAACTTTTTCAAAAGTTATTTGGGGTCAAAATTGAAATTATAGTAAATTTTAATTTTATAGTAAAAAACGTATTCAGAAAGAAGCCAATAATTAAATTATTTTGTAATTTTGAATTATTTGATAACACGAGAGAATAAGATGATTTACAAAATGATAAAGTAAAAAAAAATTAAAGTCCTGAACATTTTTTGTCTTTATTTTTTTATTTATTTAAAATGTTTCTTTTCGTTTAGCGTAAATTCAGTGAGAATCTGTGGCAAGTGAAGATATAATCTGTCAGCATCTGGTGTTATTTGACAACGATAGCATCTGATCGATCCTCGAAATTCGTCTGAATCACTCCCTCACACATCCCTTATCACGTGGTGTAAACCATCTCCGAAAGCAGTGCTTCTCCTGGATTTAAAAGCTCCTCATAAAAACGAAATAAAAGTATAAGAGAGCATTTGATAAAGGCGGGTCTTGCTTATAATCTATTTTCATTGGTTCTGGATTCACCCCCACTTAATGCCCTCAAGTTTCCACTAAATCAATGATTTTTTTCCTACATGCTTGTTGTTTTTCCGGAATGTGAATTTTTTTCAGAGGGAGGCACTTAATTTAATTTATAACAAAGGAATTTACTAACGCTCAATTCTGGTTGGTTAAACACTCCACAAGGCTGGATCTGATTAAAAATTTTCTAGTAAAAAAATCAGTTTCTCACTCAATTTTTTTTCTTCTCTTTGATAATTGATATTAGTTTAACAAGCGTATCATTACGGTCCTGATGATGGATCGCTTTCCGAAATTTTATTGTCGCGAATCGTGCCCACAATAGTCTCGATGACAAATCATTTTCTATTGATGTGATTGATGGAATATTTTGAATGGGCGAAATGCGCAATCCGACACAATTCGAATTATGGGGGCTAAAAGGTAAAGGTTGGGACCGTTTTTATTTCACCGATGGGAAACACTAAGTGGGATACATTATTTGACAACATATGTTTCGCAAAGTCTCTAAGTATCTGCAAATATTTAGCACGAGTTGAAGAGATCCGGTTACAATAATGGATCAACGACGAGATTTGATAGCGAGAGAACAAAATGGAACGAATATTCACAAATATCAAATTTCTATTGAAAAAAAATAAAATAAAATAAATGGTTTTACAGGAAATTGAGAACTTACCGCAGGATTCTAAACGTTTCAATTTCAATTATTGCAAGGATTATAGACGATAAACGTGTTTATTCTAGAATTAGAAATAGAAAACAATCAACTAACTAACAAATTTGAGAGTGAAATTGTTACTTAAAGTCTTTGCCCAACGAAAAGGAGGAGGTTAAATGAAAAGAACCTTGTAGTTTTGGATTAGTTTCGGCTACATTATTGTGCCATCTTCAGCAAGCAGAATTATGTAAAAATACATAATTCTGTAAAAATGCTTTTCGAATTTGTCACAAGCAAGAGCACATCGCTCTTCCAGTTTTTAATTTTTAATTTTATTTATACATAATTTTACATTTCACTTCATCTCCAACATGTAAATGCTTTATTCTTACAATCTTACATGTTGGAAATATCTATTTTTACATAATTCTGCTTGCTGGAGATGGCACAATAAAGTAGCTGAAACTAGTCCAAAACTACAAGGTTCTTTTCATTTAACCTCCTCCTTTCCGTTGGGCAAAGACTTTAAGTAACAATTTCACTCTCAAATTCGAAAACTTAACCCAACTTTGAGATGGTCACCCAATCTACAGAAATTAACTAACAAATGTTTAGAAACTGTTTTTTTTAAACAAAATTTTTGTATTTATTGTACTCTTTTTAACCTATTTAAGGATTAGTTTTTAAAAATTAAACTCTCTACAAATAAGATTCCTTATTATTTATTAATAATTTAATTTTTTCAAAAGTTATTTGAGGTCAAAGTTGAAATTACATTAAATTTTAAGATTTTTTTTTACTTTTTTTACTAATACTATAGAAAATAAAATGATCGACAAAAAGTTTTTATGACATTTTTGTGATAAATCTAACACTTTCTCGAAAAAGTAAAACAAAATTTGAATTTATTGTAATTTTAACATTATGCTCGAATAACTTTTGAAAGAACAAAAAATAATTTATTATAAAAAGATAGGGAATCTTTGATGTAAAGGGTTTAATTGTGAATGAACATTTCAGTAAACTAGATTCTATTAATTTTGGAAGAGAGAAGCAACATTTTACTAATTTTTGAGACCAAAAGCGGTTTTTTAATTAGTTTTTGAATAAATACACGTAATTTTTAGGAACACAAGATGATAGTTGTTGTGTATGTGGAAGCTAAAATGACTTTTTACTAAATAATTTTGAAAACCAGAGGTGACAGTAATAATAGTCAATTGAAATTAATAAAATCAAAAGTGACTCCTGTGGGTATTATTGTTACTTTTATACTTTTTAAATTAATAAAGACAGGAATCAAATTTTTATCAGTTTTGAAAGTAATAAAAGCAAAAAATTTCTAGTTTTTAGGTTTGAAAACGACATTTTACTAATTTTGGAAGCCGAAGGCAAAATTTTATTATTTTTAGAAAGTGGAAATGAAGTTTTATTTGTTTTGGAAGCTGGAGACAATTTTGTTAATTAATTTCTGAATTAATTAAGGTATACGCGATGTTGTTTTTCTAATTTTATAGGCAGAAACAAAATTTTTTAGTAATTTTGAAAGTAGGAGATGACATTTTACTATTTTTATAAGTCGGGGGCAGGTTTTTTTTATTAATTTTAGAGAACAAAACTTAGGTAAATTCTTTAATACTTTTGGCAGTTAGAGATTTATTAACTAAATTTCGGCTTTCAAATTTAGTAGATACAATACATACTAATTTCGAAGACGATATTTGTTGTTAATTTTGAAAAGTAAAATTAAAATCAAAATTTTTCAAGTCATTTTGAAAGTCAAAAGCGATTTTTACACTTTTTAAATTTTTTAAATTAAAAACGAATTTTTTATTATAAAGTTTTGAAAGTGAAAGCGACATTTTACAAATTTTGAAAACCCAAAAAAATGTTTACTAGTTTTTGAAGCTAAAGGCAATTTTTACAGTTACTTTTTCGATAATAAAAACAAGAAATTTTGAGGTCTATCAACGACATTTTACTAATTTTGGAAGCAATAGTCAATTTTTTAAATTAATTTTTAAATTAATAAAGACAGGCGCTGTTGTTTTTCTAATTTCAAAGACAGAAAACGATATTTTCTAATAATTTTGGAAGAGATGATACTCTAGTAATTTTGATAGCCGGAGGCAATTTTTTTATTTTAGGTACATTTTTTAGTAATTTTGGATGTTAAAGATTGATTAATTAAAATTGACAACAAATGTCGCTTTCGGCTTCCAAATTACTTAAGTATAATACATACTAATTTTGAAGGAAAAATTTGTTGTTAATTTGAAAAGTAAAATTAAAAACAAAATTTTTCAAGTCATTTTTGATGTCAAAAGCGACTGTCACACTTTCTAATTTTTTAAGATTTTTGTCTAATTTTGGAAGCCAAAAATAAAATTTTACTAGTTTTAGAGCCAAAATGAACTTTGTTAATTACTTTTTGAATTCATATCAATTTTTTTGGCAATTTTGAAAGAAGTAAAAACAAACCTTGCTTTCAATTTTCAGTTTTAAGGTATGAAAACGACATTTTACTAATTTAAAAACCGGAAACAAAATTTTACTACGTTTAGAAAAACCTAATACTAATAAAAAGTAAAAGTAATAAAATAAGCTTAAAATAAAGAGATCTATCTAAAAAGTTATGTTTAAAATTGTATCAGAAAGCAATAGAATACTGGTAGAATAAAATCTGATGTCTAGAACAGAATTAGAGATAATAGAAACAGAATAAAATAGAGATTATGTTATACTCTATATAAATATTATATATAAACTTAACTCTTTATAGAGTTTAGATTATTAAATCAAAAATTAATAAAATTTGGACTTGAATTAGTTAAAATCGAATAGAACAGGAAGTATTAGCTTTAAAGAGGAAAAAAATTTATAAAAATAAATTAAAAAATTAATTAAAGTTGGATATTTCTTACACATTTTTATAGCAAATATGAGTGTTGTTTAAAATTTTTTGGGTTTAAACGCCATAGTATATTAATTTTAGAAGCTAAAGAGACAATTTTGAAAGTTGAAGACAAAATAGTTTTAATTTATTTAAATTAATAAAGACAAAAGCAAGATAATTTACTAATTTTAAAATTTAGAATTTAGAAAATTAGAATTAATTATTTATTTAATTCTAAAATATCATGATAGTATTATTGGTCACTAGAGACGATATTTTAATTAAAATTTTTAAATAACTTTGTAAATTAGAGCCTTCTGTTATCAATTTTAAGTTTATTGTTTGTTAAAATTTGTCAAAAGCCAAATAAATTTTTTTTACAATTACATAATATTGAATACGGTTTTGTAACAACTCTAAAATCGTCATCTCCCTTCACTCAAACCTGACATTTCGCTTTGTCAACTTATTCCCATTATATGCATACAACACAAATTCATATTCATGCGTTCATCGAATCCAAATCGTTCGCTTCACCGACTTTTCCAATTATTTTTGTTTCCGTTTCGTTTCAAATTTAACACAAAACAAATTTTTCCATTGACATATAAAAACAACTTTAATCGCTCTTAACCAGCCCTTTTCAACCCCTAACCCTCAAAGGCAAGACCACCCTGGAAGCACCTCTAGTAAAAAAATCAGAGCAGTTTAAAAAAATGATAAATCGTTTGCTTTGTACGTGAGATCTGAGCGGAAAAATACAAACTATTGTCAACTCAAAAATGAATTAATAAAAATCGGACAAATTTTCTGATATGCAGTATGTCCCTGGATCGACTTTAAAAGAGGAAATAATTCCACATTTTTGGTTTCTCAGAAAATTTCACTTGTTTCAAACCCCCAAAACACAAATTAATTTTGATTTAACTCGAACGGTTTTCGAATCATTTTATTACTGAAAGATATGAAAATTTGGTTTAAGTTTTATTTCAGCTATTAATGCAATAAGTTGTAAAAAAGACATCGATTTGCAACGTATTGTATTCAAGATTTTTTGTTACAACGTTTTATAACAGATTTTTCTTTCAAAAACAATTATTTTAATCGAACATTCGCATTGTACAGTAGGCAGACGGCAGTTTGCTATGGATGTAAATTTTGTTGTTTACTGTTTTTATAAAATTACAGACTGTCAACTTGAGTTCTGTGTTTAAGTTTTGTGATAAAGGAACCCAAAAATGAGCAAATCTCAATTTGATTCCGACATTAAAAATGCTGCGAAAGCTGCAGTAGCTACACTAGTGTCCGAAAAATCTAAGAAAATTTACAAGAAAACATACAGGAAATTTGGTAGTTGGTGTGAGAAAAAAATGATGAAGTATTGAAGAAATGGTTCTTTCGGCCTATTTTTCAAAATTATCTTCCATATATAAGCCGTCTACTTTATGAAGTACTTACTCAATTCTAAGAACCATGATATATCTTAACAAGAATGTAAATATCAAAAAATTTATAAACTTGATTGCACTTCTAAAAAGAAATGCCTGTGAGCACAAAGCTAAAAAATCCAAAATATTCACCAAACTAGAGATAGAACGTTTTATGAAAACAGCTGATGACAAAGACTGTTTATTGGCAAAAGTTGTGCTAATTACTGGAATTTTTGGCGCGTTACGTAGAGAAGAAAAAACATTTTTGAAGGTGAAAGATATAGAAGATTGTACAAGTAAGTTTTATTAAAGTGAAGATACTAAACACCAAGACAAAAATTTTACAAATGTTTACAATAATTGAAGGATTTGTAGATGAAATTAGTTTCTTAAAAAATTTCCGCAAATATGCACAGCTTCGACCTCTTCATACTGAATATCAGAGATTTTTCTTAGCCTATAGAAATTTCGAGTGCTGCACGCTACTCGTTGGTATAAATACTATTAGAGGTATGCCTAAAAAAATTGCAGAATGTCTCGGCTTTTTAAATGCAAAAGAATATACCGGGCACTGCTTTCACCGTTGTTTATCAAGGTAGAAGCAGGTATTACATTACTTAAAAGACATGGAGGATGGCGATCGAGTTCTGTTGTGGAAAATTACATAGAAAACTCTGTTGAGAGCAAAAACGCAATTTCGATGAAAATTATGGAAAAAGAAGAAACTCTCAAAGAAAAGAAAAATCTGTGACGAAAATAGCAAATCTGAAGTGGCGTTTACAAGTACCGTTTCCACTTGTATTGAAGTTCAGGAGAGAAATCTTAAATCTTCGAATGTTTAATTTAGTCACTTAAGAAATTGCATTTTTCATGTTTTGAATAAATAAATAATATAAAAAATGTATTTTTTTGAGCACTCGTGCTTAAAAGTATGTCACTTTTACGCACTAGTGCGTAAAAGTACGTTATTTAGCAATCAGAATGACAATTAAAAAGTCACTGTTATAAAACGCTGTAACAAAAAATAAATTTAACAAATGATAAAATGAAATAAAATTTTCAAAAAACTAAACTATTAATTTTCTATTCAAATAATGTTCCTTCTTTTTCTGCACAGATTTCAATGCGAGCTCTAAATTCATTGAAACTGCGTCTTATTTCTAAAATTGATAAGGACTGTACTGCATTTTGTATTCTATTTGTCAATTGTCTAGTGGCTCACTGTACATAATTTATTTTAAACGACCCCACAGATAAAAGTTTATTATTGTAAAATTAGAACTTCTCGGTGGTCATAAAATGCTACCATCTCTCCCTATACAGGTATCATGGAACTCTGTATTGAGCTACTGGCGAACAATGCCGGCATAATGAGCTGGGCACCCAGCGTGCTGGAAAAACATTTCTATTTGGTAGTTTAATGGCAATTCATCTAGTTTATTAGCTAAAAAATTTTGCAACATTTCTAAATATGTATTGCGGTTTAAATTTTGATCAAAAAAATATGGGCCAATAATGGCATAGTACAAAACCGCACATTACGCATTAATTTTATTTTAAATATTCTCAGAAGCGGCAATGCTGTGATGAAACGACTCCGTTACTTGAAAAGGTTGATTCATCGGAGAAAACAATTTGTTTATAAAAATTTGAATTTTCTATAACTTTGTAGGCTATTTTCAAACAAAAATCTAGGCGTTTGGCTTCATCACCATTTTCTAAAGTTTGCCTAAATTGCGGTTTAAATGATAAAATTTTGTTCTTCTTGAAGATTCTTTGTAAAATGAGATTTACTTGTCCCAGTTTGTATTGCCCTCGTTCTTAAAGACAACCTTGGAGCTTCTTTTGCGAAATGAACAGCAAGAACTGAAGCAGCATCGTCTTTATTGAACAGTTCCTTTGACTTTTTAATGTTTAAAATCGAGCCCATTTTAAGGAATTTGGTCAGCTAGTTTTTTGCACCGGAATATGAAATGGTAACTTCCGGATATTTTTGGTTGAATTTTCTGATAACAACTCGGTAGCACTTTTCCCCAATTTCGTAACATTGAATTAGATAATTTTTTTGTTGTAGAGTTAACTTATAGCATAAATACTGTTCAAATAAGCGAAAACTTAATTTGCAGTTATACTATTTTATTAGATTTGTCATCTGCTGTCAGTTGCACCTATTTTTCAATAAAATCCGCTCACTACAGTTACTTCTAAAAATTATGATTAAAACTAAGTCCAAATTTTGAAGAAGAATGATATTATCTGAATTAAATAAAAAGTAATTTGTGTTTTGGGGGTTTGAAAATAAGCAGAGTAAATCAACAAAAGTAAAATTTTCTGAGAAATCAAAAATAACCTCTTTTAAAGTCGATCTGGGGACATACTATATACAGAGTGTTTTTGGTTGTTTAAAAGCCCTTGTCCATTGTGTTCTATGCAAATCCCATGTAAATGTGTGTCGGTTACCCTCACTTAAAATAATATTTACTCTTTGATGTTGTTTAACTTTTAATATTTGATTTGATTTGAATAAATTGGCCGGAATTGAATAAATAATAATTTACATTTGTAGAGTATTTTTCTCTCATTTGAATAAATCTGGTCAAATGAATTCAATTAATGGCATTTTCCGGTAAAATGAAATCATTGCTAACCTATGGTGCGTCGGCTTTTTGTCTGCGCCATGTGCTTTCATAATCTTATATTAATAATTCAATGTTCCCTCTATTATAGTAATAAAGTAATATGTCATAAAGAAGCCGGAACTGCGACCAGATGGCGGAGATTTAATATTAGCCCTCAAATCGGAGCCACTCGCTCATCTTCGCCCATCATCGACCCACCCTTACCGAAATAATCAAATTTATTAAAAAAAATTTCTACGATTTGACATTTCATTTGTTGCCAACTTTAAAAAACCAAACGTTACTAATTACATTGCCAACCTCAGTGTAATCAATTTTTTCTTATTATGTAAGCTTGGTAGTCACGTGGGGTGGTTCTCGAGTCATACATAAATGTCACTTACATGTCTAACGGGGGTGACCCGTAATGGGGTATTTAAACGCCGCCTTGGGGTAATTGCTATTAATAGCGTATGTTTTGGACAGGCCTTTGCATGTTATGGACACGATAATGAGACTTTGACTCTTCAAAGCAAAGATTTCTGCATGCATCACCGAGTACGTAAGGTCCTTTCGATATTATTTCCGCTTCCTTTACTATTACTACTACTATAGATTTTTTTTTTAGTTTGCTATTTGTGTGTGATTATTATTTGCGAGCGAAGATAATCGTGGACTGTAACCGATTCGAGGTCTTTTTATTAAATACGAAACGGATAGAAGGGGTGTGAACAATGGGATGAAACCGTACAAAATAAAATAAAGCGTAAATAAAAAAAGAATAAAAGGACATATGGGTTTAATATGGGCGCGTGGCACAACTGGAGAAAATTTTTTATTTATTAATATAAAACTGTTTGATACGGACGATTTTCAAATTTTAATTTAGAGGGGGCTGGAATAAAATTTGCATTTAAAAATATTTACTAAAGAAGTGTACTGTATACTATATTTTATAGCAACGTTAATCACCTTCTAACACCAAATATGACACGTGTGTCGACAACAAAGTTGTTATCCTCAGGTAGGAATTAAAACTGAGAACGACAACTTTGTTATCGAAACGCGCGTTGTTTTTGGTGTTAGTAGGTGTTTTACGTTTTATTTAACACACCAAAAATATCCAACAAGAAAATATTTTCTAGAGATACTCTTATTTCAAAATTAGTAAAATTTTATTTAACTTCTCAAAAAACGTCGCTTTAGGTTCTTAAAATTACAAAAACAATGGCGTCTCTATTTATAGTAATTTTACTTTTTGAAAGTTTAATTAAGAGTTAAATTTATTTTATTTTAAACAACCAAAAAAGTGAATTCACTGATCTGAAGATGTTTAAATAAATGAACAAAACTAGTCGATATAAAAAAAATATGAAAAAAAATTTTTTTTTAAATATTTTACAACATAAATATTGTATCAAATTTTATTCTATTTCTTATAACTAGATTTATTTTTGTTCAATCTGATTCTTCTATATATTGATTCTATTCTATAATTTCTATATCTTCAAACACTAGATTTATGCTATTCTACCCGAGGTTCTATCACTATGTTGCAGTGATTCTATTGCATTTTAATACTACTTTAATTCTACTTCTACTATTCTGCTTTTATTCAATTTGTACATTGTCCAGACTGTTCTAAATCTAGTGTAAACTTTATTTTTGCTTGGTTTTATTTTGTTCTATCTGATTCTATTCTACCCTGATACTAAACCGTATTAATGATTTTGTTATGTTTTTTCATTGTATTCTATTTTCTTCGAATTTTAATCATTTATTTAGTTTTGTTTCGTCTTATTTTATTTGAATCTGTTCTACTCTACTCTTCTGATATTTTATTTATAAGTTTTTGTTGTTAGAAGAACAGTTCAGCTTTTTACTTTTATCTATCTTTTCATTGTATTCTACTCTTAAATAAATATGCGTTAAATAAATACCTGCACACGGTAAAAGATTCAACATATAAATACGTCGCCACCATATTCGTTGATATCTCAGGGGCATTTGACAATGTGTGGTGGCCAGCTGTCATTAAGTCCCTTATAAGAAAGCAGGTGCCCAACTATCTTGTAGCACTAGTAAAGAGTTACTTTACCGAATTCCGAGAAGATGAAATAGTGGTGAGTAAGAACTGTAGTAAGGGATGCCCCCAGGGTTCTGTCCTGGGGCCCACCTTATGGAACTGTCTTTTTGATTTGTATTTGAATATCCATGACGACAACGAGACCTTTACTGAGATTGCCTACGCTGATGACCTGGCAATTGTTATAAAATCAAACCAAAGACAAGACTTGAAAATAAAGCTACAGGAAGCGACTCAGTCCCTAGAAGCCTGGGCTCACAAATTCAAGTTAGAAATCTCAGTAAACAAGACCAAGATTATGATTAATTCGTCCCCCAAAAGAGTACACAACAGGGATATAAAAATACGTATTGGAGACTCTCATCTCGAAGTGGTTGAATGCTTTAGATATCTAGGCATAAGTATAGACAGGAATCTAAAATTCCAACAATATATTAACACTGTATGCCAGAGAGCCAGAAACATTATCATAACTCTTCGAAAGTACGCTAGAGCGAATTGGAATCTCCCCACCGAAAAGTCTATAACCACTATCTATAAGCAAGCGATAGTCCCCATAGTATCCTATGCTGCTGAGGTGTGGGCTTCTAGACTCACAATTTCAGCAATTCAACGCAAACTGTTGTCCCTATATGGGGCCGCCTCTAGGATAATAGCAAAATGTTACTCGTCTGTATCTACTGATGCCGCTGGAGTACTTGCCGGTATTCCTCCTCTGGATTTAGAAATTGCCAAAATCTCTTGCACCAGGTCAATCCGAAGAGAAGGCACAGCAAATTTTTTGGATATAAGATTGGATATGACAGAGTTTGACAGCGTGAGACATCTAAAACAATATCTTGACCTATTAATACTAGACATATGGCAATATAGATGGGAAAACTCCCAAAAAGGACGCATCACTTATGCATTTGTTCCCTGGGTTTCGACAGAACAAAATCAACGTCGCGCTGACTGGGGATTATCCCAGTTACTCTCCGGTCATGGAAATTTTAAAATTCATCTCTTAAGAATTGGGAAAGCAGATGACGTAAAATGGCCCTTTATGTGGGGTGGTAGATGACCTACCTCACCGTCTAATATCGTGTACTCGTTTTGAAGATGAACGTCTAGACCTTCTTATGAGCATTTACCCAAATCCATTTGATCTCACCTCTGTACAAGATTACCCACTGGACTTGCTCCTGCCTTTCACGAAGAATCTAAAGCCCCCCCCCCTGTTTCCTAGAAGAGTTAATTTATTAGGAGAAAAAGGGAGCGTGGTCTTTTGGCATTCTTTGAGAGCAGGAAATTAACTCCGGTCATTGATTGGAAACTCAGCTGGCAAACATATTATACAACATATATGTACCACTTGTTCTTATTGTACTATGTACCATTGTTTGTTTTTTTTTCATGTGCCCAATTTGGCGCTCTTGTATTGCTTAATCAATATATGTGCCCTTGTGGCACCTCCTTTTTTTTTGTATTCTACTCTTCGAGTTTTAATTATTTATCAGTTTGGTTTTATTTTATCTGATTTTATTTGAATTTGTTCTACTCTTCTCTTCTGACACTGACACTATCTCAACTTTTTTTTTCTTTCAACAGTTTCTTTCTCAACTGATTGTAAATTTTATTCTAATTCTGTTTTAATTAACTGGAAATTGCTGTCTTTGCATCTGAAACTTTGTAAATATTGTCTCCTAAGGTTTAATTCTCGAAATTTCTACAATAATTTTCGTATAGTAAAACCTTGAAAACACCAATCACTTTTTCTGATTTTCTAAAGTCGGCTTTCCTCGCGTTTAATTGATCAAAATTGGCATTTAATCGCAATTAAAGTTAATGTCACTTTTTGTAAACCGACCGTAACAGTCCAATTTTAATCAACTTATTTGTTTTTTTTTAATATTTCACAACATAAATATTGTACCCGATTTTATTCTATTTCTTATAACTAGATTTATTTTTGTTCAATCTGATTCTTCTATATATTGATTCTATTCTATATCTTTAAACACTAGATTAATTCTATTCTACCCGAGGTTTTACGTCCTATCACTATATTGCAGTGATTCTATTGCATTTTTATACTATTTTAATCCTACTTCTATTATTCTGATTTTATTCTATTTGTACATTGTCCAGACTGTTCTAAATCTACTACAAGTATATACTTTATTTTGCTTGATTTTATTCTGTTCTTTCTAATTCTATTCTACCCAGATACCACATTGTAAACCTGATTGTGGCTTTATTATATTTTCTCATTGGATTCTATTTTCTTCAAATTTTTATTATTTATTTGGTTATGTTTTATTTCATCTTATTTAAATTTGTTCTTCTCTACTATTCTGACACTGATACTATTTTTTCTCGATTGATTGTAAATTTTATTCCAGTTCTAATTAACTAGAAATTGCTGTCTTTGCATCTGAAACTCTGTAAATATTGTCTCCTAAGGTTAAATTTACGAAATTTCTACAATAATTTTTGTATGGTAAAATCTTGGAAACACCAAACGTAGGTATATAATATACGTTTTTCTGATTTTCTGATTCTGATCTAATTTTTATGATTTTATCAGTCTAATTTTAATTTACTTATTTGGTTTTTTTTGTGTTTTTTACGATATAAATATTGTATCCGATTTTATTCTATTTTTTATAACTAGAATTATTTTTCAATCTTATTTTGATTCTATTCTATATCTTTAAACTCCATATTTATTTTCTTCTACCCAAGATTTTACCACTATATTCTACAATGATTCTATTGCATTTTAACACTATTTTAATTCTACTTCTATTATTCTGATTTTATTCAATCTGTACATTGTTCGGACTGTTCTAAATATACTATAGATGTATTATATACTTTATTTTTGCTTGGTTTTATTCTGTTCTATCTGATTCTATTCTACCCTGATACCCCATTTTAAACCTGATTGATGACTTTGTTTTATCTTCTCATTGTATTCTACTTTCTTCAAATTTTAATTATCTATGTGGTTTTGTTTTATTTGATTTTATTTAAATTTATTCTTCTCTACTTTTCTGACACTGACACTATTCTTTCTAAATTTAATTTTAATTCTGTTTTAATTAACTAGAAATTGTTGTCTTTGCATCTGAAACTTTGTAAGTATGGTCTTCTAAGGTTTGATTTTCGAAATTTCTACGATAATTTTTGTATAGTAAAACCTTGGAAACACCAAAGGTAATAAACTTTTTTTTAATTTGCTGATTCTGATCTAATTTTTATAATGATTTTTTGTTTGTTTTTTATTTTTTTTACAACATAAATATTGTATTATAATTAGTTTTGACCATTTTTTTGAGGTATTATTTAATGTAAGGGGGGAAACAGTCTTCACAACCTCAAACGTTATGCAAAGTGGGATTTAGGGGTCTCATTTTTTACATCTTCTAAATGTTTTTTAATTCTCGTTTTTATTGGTCTAACTGTCCTACCTACGTATTCCGCATTGCAATTGTCACAATTTAGTTTATATAGTCCGTACTTGTCTAATTTAGATGATTTATCTTTATTATTTATTAGATGTTGACTGATTCTGTTATTGGTTGTAAAAGCTATGACTACCCCTATCTTCTCAAACACTTTTTCAAATTTATGTCCACCCGTGTAAGTCATTTTGGCATATTTTGTTATTTCATTTTCATTTTTTTTCTTATATCCTGTGTTATAAGCTTCTTTCCTAATTTCTTCTTGTCTCTTTTTCTTTAGAATCTTATCAATTACTTTACCCTGGTATCCCTTTTCTTTTCCCATCATTTTTATTGTCTCAATTTTTTTTTCTCCATTTCTTCTTGTAACGGAATGGACGTCGCTCTATAAACATAGGTATTTATAGCCGATATTTTATGTTGATAAGGGTGATTGGAGTCTGACGGGATCATACTATTGCAAAAGGTGCCTTTTCTGAAGATGTCAAAATTCAATTTTCAATTATTCTTGATTCTGATATTTAAATACAGATAATTAATACTATGGTTTTCGTCTTGGAGTTCATATGTAAAAGTTATATTCGGTTTTAGGGCGTTTATGTAATTGTGGAATGCGAGGAAGTCTTCCATCGTGCCTGACCATACTCCAATGATATCGTCAACATATCTATAATAAAAGTAAATGTAATTGGAAAAACCACTGGTTAAAATTTCCTTTTCCAACTCATCTATATAAATGTCTGCCATGATCGGTGATAATGGACTACCCATTGCAAGGCCTTCTACTTGAATAAATGTTTTTCCATTGAATTTAAAGAATATCTGCTGTAGACTTATGTCTGCGAGTTTAAAGGTTTCTTCAACGTATATATTGGATTTGTCGCTTGAATTGAGTCGATCTTTTAGAGTCTATAGTATTTCATTTCTTGGTACGTTCGTAAACAGGTTCTTAATATCGAGAGAAAACAGGAACGCTTCATGAGGGATTGTGATGTCTTCTATTTTCTTAATTAGATCCAGTGAGTTATTAACAGTGTTTTCTATCTTTATGTTAACTTCTTTTCTTAAAATGTGGTTTAACTTTTTCGCCAGTTCATATGTTGGGGAATTTTTGAAGGATACAACTGGTCTTATAGGGATATTTACCAAGTCGTCTGATTTATGTATTTTCATCAGTCCATATAGAGGTATCTGAGTGTTGTTGGCTAGTAATTTCTTTTTCTCTTCAGGTATTAGTACTTCTTGAGTATCCTTAATTGTGTTATTCACTCTTTTTATGAATCGGTTAATACTGATCTTCTCTTCTATGAACTCGTTGTCACGTATAAATTCATGTACTTTTTCTCTATAGGTATCTGTTTGCAATATTACTAATGTATTACCCTTGTCCGCTTTGGTTACTGTTAGATTATGGTTCTGGATTTTCTTTTTTATGTCTGCGAATGTTTTTTGTTCATTATTTCTTTTATTATCTTTCCTCTTGTTTATATTATTCATAACTTTCGATATAATATGTTTTAGTTTGTTTCTTGTATCTTCTTTCTTGTTTGGGTCTATTATGTTTTGTAGTATTATATCTGCTTCTACTGCATTCAATTCCAGATCTCTAATTTGTTGTTTTTTGTTGTCGTTGTATATATTATATTTTATTCCTTTGTTGATAAGTTCTAATTCATTTTCTTTGAACGAGACTCCTGTGAAGTTTATAGTTGATTTGTAGAACTTTTCTTCTGTAGTTTCGTCTTTTTCAGTGATTTGTCGTAGATTTTGATTTCTCTTTTTTATGTTGTCTAGTTTCTTTTGGAGGTTAATTCTGTTCAAATCGATTTCTTTTTCTGTATAGTCATAAGTTTCAATGATGAAGTGGGTAAGGTTGTCATAATCCATTCTTATATTTAATTCGTTATATAAACATTTTAGTTTGACATTAGTTTGATCGAGTTTAATATGAGCTTGTCTTATCTGGCATCTTACCATTTGAATCTTAAATTTGCGGATAATCTTCTTTTCTATATTAAGGATTGGTAAAGATTTTCTCTCTCAAACATTTTTTATCAAAATTTATTCTGTTGTAAAGTTTTCCTTTTGTGATGTTCAGTTTTCTGTAATCTCTGGTCAATTTGGCCAGACTCGCCATATTATTATAATTTGTTTTGACCTTTTTTTTGAGGTATTATTTAATGCAAGGGGGGAAACAGTCTTCACAACCTCAAACGTTATCTTTATATCTTTTATTCCGACCGGTTTCGCCTGTCAAAACCTGTCAAAAACAGTTTTTGACAGTCAATGACATTAGTTATTGTTAATTTATTATTTTATGTTGTAAGGTTGATAAAAAATCTGTAGTCCTAATAATAATTAAATGTTTTTAGCCTTGAAAATGCCTGGTAACAGGCGAAACCGGTCGGAATAAAAGATATAAAGATAACGTTTGAGGTTGTGAAGACTATTTCCCCCCTTACAATAAATATTGTACCTGATTTTATTCTATTTCTTATAACTTGATTTATTTTTGTTTAATACTATTTTAATCTTAATTTTATTTTTCAGGTTTTATTCAATTTGTACATTGTCTAGACTGTTCTAAATATACTATATACTTTATTTTTGCTTGGTTTTATTCTGTTCTATCTGATTCTATTCTATCCTGATACCACATTTTAAACCTGATTGATGACTTTATTGTTATATCTTTTCATTGTATTTTTTTTTTAGATTTTAATTATTTATTTAGTTTTGTTTTATTTGATTTTATTTAAATCTGTTCTACTTTACTCTTCTAAGACTGACACTATTGTTTTTATTCTAAATCCGTTCTAATTGATAAGAAATTGTTGTCTTCGGACGTAAAATTATGTAAATATCGTCTCCTGAGGTTAACTTCTGGAAATTTTTACAATAATTATGCGTTTTTCTGATTCTGATCTAGTTTTTATGATTCTAACAGTCTAATTTTTATCTACTTATTTGTTTTTTTTTATTTTTTACAACATAAATATTGTATTCGATTTTATTTTTGTTCAACATAATTCTTCTATATTTGATTTTATCTTATATCTTCAAACACTAGATTTATTCTATTCTACCCAAGGTTCTATCCTCTATATCACAGTGATTCTATTGCATTTTAATACTACTTTAATTCCACTTCTACTATTCTGCTTTTATTTAATTTGTACATTGTCCAGACTGTTCTAAATATACTATAAACTTTATTTTTGCTTGATTTTATTCTGTTCTATTTGATTCTATTCTACCCTGATACCACATTCTAAACCGGATTAATGACTTTGTTATATTTTTTAATTGTACTCTATTTTCTCCGAATTTTATTCATTTATTTAGTTTTGTTTTGTCTTATTTTATTTTAATCTGTTCTACTCTACTCTTCTGACACTGACTATTCTTTTTTAGCTGATTATAAATTTTATTTTAATTTTGTTTTAATTAACAAGAAATTGTTGCTTAGGGTTTAATTTTCGAAATTTTCACTATAATTTTCGTACAGTAAAACCTTAGATCTAGCAAAGATAATTATGCGTTTTTCTGATTTAGTTTTTTTGATTTTAACAGTACATTTTTAATCTACTTTTTATTTTATTTCATTTCTTATATTGCTATATTTTGATTCTATTCTATTATATCTTCAAACTTTAGATTTATTCTGTTCTACCCGAACTTTTACCACTATATTCTACACTGATTTTATTGCATTTTAATCCTATCTTAAATCTAATTCTATTTGATTCTGACTTTATTCTAGCTTCTTTTCTATTGAAGTAGTAAACATCTATCCGATTCTATTCTACTTTATTCTCATTCTGTTAAAGCTAAATCTATCAGTAGATCTTTTTGAATCTATTCTTCTGACATTGTTTGTTTCTGACTGAATTTTATCTTTATTGTGTTTTCGAAAATTATTAAAACATTTTCTAATTTTCGTGTCGGAACGTTTTTTTTTTCTGAATTTTTTTGTATATTTCTCTATCTTCTATCCTTTTTAGTGTATTATGAACCCTCCCTTTTGAAAGCAAAGAATCGGCACACAGCCCTCACCGCCGCCTTAGTACGATATTAATCTTCAAGCTTCTGCGGTTGATGTATATTATATTGGATATTATAACCGGCGTAAAAACGAAATCTGCAGCATTCCAACACAAAGCGCACTTAGTTTTATTGTGTCTATATTAATTAACATCTCGTCTCTAATAGTTGGCTTTTCCGTGTCATATACAGGGTGTTTTGTCTATACATACGAATTGGTTATGCAAAGATGCCAATTAATCATCAATTTGCCGGATGGTTAGAGCCATCAACCCTTTCAGGGATCGTCCGCTTTGTGTTCGTATTATTTCACACAAGAATAAATCGCTAGAGAATAGCGATACTCTCTCTGATGCCGGCTACAAACATATGTGTTTTTAAAGGGCACTAAATTGTTGTTTTTACTTCGAGTGCTTGCTAAACCCGTTCAATTTAAATATTTATGTGCTGATTTGACTTTCAACTGGAAAAAAACCTACCCCCGACGCTCACATACACACGAAAAAATCGGTTTCTGAAGCGAGGTTTTTTTTCATTATAAAGCCTCTTGTTTTTGACAACTTAAGAGACGCAAAGAGGGGATTTTAATTATTCTTTATTTCATCACAAATTAATTTCTTTTCTTTGCCGTATTCTCGACGAAAGTATTGTCGGACGACGAAATTAAGGGATTAATTAATTATTTTTTATGTTTTATTTATGGAAGAGATCGGCCTGATTTAATTAAATGTTGCCAACTGGAAGCAGGGAATTATTTTCATTTGAGAAGGAGAAATAAAAAAAAGTATTTTAATATTTTTTTATATTCCAGAAATTTTGGTTTATGAATGCGTTTCCTATACTAACGGTTTAATGAAACTTACTAGAAATTAATAGAGAATATAATAGAATCAAGATGAAGTACATTTATAGAATCAGGCAAGAATAGAAGTGGAAATAAAATTTAATCAATTTAGAACAAAAAAAAACTAAATTAGTTTATTATATTAGATTTCGTTTTTTTGTGTTATAGTTTTATATTGTGATTCTTATCTCTAGCTTATTTTGTTTTAATTTTATTTTATTTATCCTACTTTTTCAACTCTATTTTGTTATATTCTAATGCTGTTATATATTTTTTTTATTTTGATTTTTATCTGATTCTGTTCTACTACGATTCTAATAACTTTATTCTATTTCAACCTAATTTTATTGTTTTATTGTCTTCTATTAAAATTTTGATCATCTATCAGACTCTACTCTATCAGATTTTTTTTTATTTTTACTTTGTTTTTTAGACTTTACTTTATTTAGTATCAGAATAAAGTATAATCGGAAAAGTACCTGAATAAAATTGAATCACAATCTAATTTAATAAAGTAGAATAGAGGAATACAGTAACAGTCTCTATCATTCTATTTTATTGCATCTCTATTCTATTCTGTTCCGATTCTGATGTAATATTATATCATAGTTCTAATGTTTTGTGATTCTTTTGTGTTCTAATTTTTATTTCCAGCTTTTTACATTTTGATTCTATTCTATTCTTATCCTATTCTAACCTGGTTCGTTTTCTTCTAATTCTACAAGTATTTTATTAATAGGTTACTTTGATTTTATTTTGCCTGATTAGTTTTCTTTTTGTGTTTTTTGATTTTGTTTAGTTTTGTTTTATTTACATTCGAGTTTTGTAGAATACAATCATGACAGAACAAAATTAAAAGTTGATTGAATTAAAATAGAACCAGATAAGTCAAGTAAAATGCAATATAAATAGAATAAAATTAAAGTAGATTGAGATAGATTTAGAAAAATGTTATAGGAGAATATAATGACAATAGAACAATAAAAATAAAGTGCAACTAGAATATTTGATAAAATGGATTTAGAAAGAAATAAATTGCATAAAAATAGCAAAGTAGGATTATGGTAAAATAGAATCAAAACAAAATCAAAATAGAATCTAAGTAGAATAAAAGTAGATCAAGTTAGAATATAAAAAAATTGAAATAGTCAGTTGAGACTAGAATCGGAAAAGTTAGAATGATGATAAAATTGATGAAATATGCTACAACTAAATCAAGTGGATTAGAATAAAAAATGAAGTAGAATCAGTCTAGAACAGAAATTAAAACGGAATATAGCGGAACAAAGGATTATAAATTATTGAATTGTAATAAAATAAATTAAAACAAGAAATTTATAAACAGCATAATATTACTATAGAATTAAATAAATTAGAATTAGAAGTAAACAAAAATCAGGTTGCAATATAGTAGAACAGAGAATAATATAAACAATTTTAATATAATTTAATCTAGTTTTTTAAAGATTTTTTGTTATTATTGTATTTAATTTACTTTATGTATATTTTATTCATTTTTATTTTATCTATCTGCTATATTTTAATTCTATTTAATTTAAAGTTTATATGGTCTAGATTTTTTTTTAATTTTGTTCTGCTTGGTTGTACTTTACCACGATTCTATTGTGTTCTAATACTTTATTTTAACTTTATTCTACTTTTTATTTCTATTTTCTTCCAATTGTACTTATCTGTCTGTTTCTATTCTGTCTGAAAGATATATTTTATTTTTAATTTTTTTATTCTATCCTAATCTTCTAGAATCTCTTCCAACTTTGAAAATAACGTAAAATATCTTTTGAAATTAGTTTTAGAATCTCAAAATGATTAATGAAAGTAGTTTCGGTGCCTAAAATTAGTAAAATAATATCATCTCTAGCTTTTATAATTCCAAAAATTTGACTTGTTTTATTTATTTAATTTAATTGAATTTATAGAACATATCGTTTTTAACTTCCTCAATTGGTAAAAATCAGTATATACTTATAACAAAACAAATTAGAATATAATAGAATAAAAGAACAGAAAAATAACACTATAGAATTCAAATAAAAAGATTTAAATCAGTATAATAATAGAATTAAAAAGCAAAGCAAAATAGAATGATATATTTTATAAAATTTAGAAAAGAACAAAGTCTAAACAAAATTAAATTAGGATAGAATGAGAATTCGTTAGTAGAATAAAATAAGAAAAATTAGAAAAAATTTAAAAATAACAAAAGGCAGGATAAAATTAAATTAATATGGAACTAAATGAAAGTGGAATTCAATAGAATTTAAACAAATTATAATAAGAATTATTTTATTAACCTTTGATTCAATTTTATTCGAAGTCAATATTGTCTAAATCTACTAGCTACTATATGTACTCTATTTTATTCTGATTTTATTGTATTCTATTTTTATTGTGTTTTGATAATTCTTAAACCTCATTTTTTTGTTTTTATTATTATTCTATCTTCTAATCTATTACAATTTTTATGATCTGATTTTATTTCACTCTTATTTGAGCTCTTTTTGAATTTATTTTGCTCGATTCTTTTAACTCTGTCTTATTTTGACTAAATTTTGTTTCAATTTTGTTCTGATTAAGAAAAAGTTTATATCTTCTGCTTATAAAACTGTATGAGTAAAATATTGTCTTTCGTTTTTGAAAATACAGAAAAAAATTGTTTCTGGTTTTGAAAATTAGAAAAATATGTAGTTTTTGGTTTCTAAAATTACCTATATAATGACTGTCGTTTCCAGCTCTCTTAAAACCTGATAAATTTGAAATAAACCATATTAAAATCAAAAATAATGGAAAGAGAGATAATAAGGGAGAATAAAATAAATTAGAATCAAAACTAATCAAAATTAGAACAAGAAAAGAAAGAAGTAAAACAAACTTTAATATAATCTAATTTTGCATTGAATGTTTTTTCTCTATTATTTTATTTATTTTAGTATATTTTTATTCTACTGTATAATATACTTACTGTAGAGTATTTTATTATGATTATTTTTTATTTTTATTCTACTTGATACTGACCAATGTGTTTATATTCCATATTTTATCTCTTTTTGATTTACTGTATTTTATTTCTTCTATTTTTATGTTTTTTTAAACTAGACTTGCTCTGCTTGATATACATGTATGTTGCTTTTGTTTAAATTTACTTTGCTGTTTTTGCTTGGTTAGGCTTCTATTTACTAATGATACAGTTTTAACTATTTTCTTTTTAAGTTATTGCCGACGTTGCGTCAATTTATTTTGACTTCTTCAGGGCTAAAACATAAAATGGTACTAAACTAATAACTTAGGAAAATTCTGATATACGTCGGCAATACATCCAATTATTTAATTTACTGTCCCCAACCCGAGATCCTAACTCAAACTTATTTAACAATTGGGACAAGAATTTATGCACAGTTAACATGCTGATCCTGGGAGGATTGTTTGGATATATTCTTTTTGTTTCTCATTTTATTATATTTTATTCTACTTGTATACTGTTCTGGTTTTTTATCTTTCTTTAGTTTTGTTTTACTTCTAATTTAATAGATTTTGATATTTACCAATTTAATGCTACTTTTAATCTATTTTACTTTGATCTGATATATGTTTAGTTTTTATTGTTTTTTTATTTTAACATTATATTCTATTATTCTTTCTCATTTTATTTCTTAATTTTGTTAGAACAAAATCAGGCTAAACTTACAATTAAATTAGAATGGAAGAAGATCTGTTTACGTAAAATATAGTAGTTATAATAAAACAGAATTAACATTGAATAGAGTTAAAGAAGAAGTAGAATGACAATAAAATAAAATAGAATAAAGATAAAGCAGATTTAAGAAAAAATCAGGAAAGATTAAAATGAAAGTAAGCCATCTACTTAAGTCAATTTGAATAGAATACTCTACTTCAACAGAACTAGAGTAAATATAGAATAGAATCAGAAAGAATGACACTCAGATTAAGTAAAATTGGATTAAGAAGAAAGATTCAAATTAAGAGAAAACGAAGTAAATTTGATATAGAATAAAAACAGAAGTAAATTAAGTAAATAAGACAGAATAAAAGAGATTTAAGATAAGAACAAAACCGTTTAAACAAAATAAGACCAGAATGCATTAAAAACAGAATAAAACCAAAATAGAACAGAATTACAATGGATTAAGTAGTTATTTGGATAGAATAAAAAATAAGCAATAAGAAAGGAACTAAACAAAAGGTCAGAAAGACATTGAACAAGATGTAATGGGATCAGAATAGATCAGAGTCAATCTTGATTATTGTGAGAATGGAATCGAGATTATTACATGATAGAACATAATTAGAATGAAATAAAATAAAAAACTTTTTTTGTAGAGCTTTATAATTACTTTTGTTAATTAAAAGAATTTTTTTATTAGATAAACAATACAGAAATACATGTTTTGTTATGTAGATTTTTTTAGGTTTATTTTATTTTTTTGTATTATTTTGTTATTGTTTAAAGGTGAATTCTAACCACAGGGCCTGAAACATTTCAATCGATTCACCTCGTCCGGAAAGAATCCGCACACAGCCGCCAACTTTTTTGCAATATAACATTATATATGCATTATAATGCAGTCCAGTGAATTTCCTCGCTTGAATTCTCGTCTCGGCATTGAAAGAACGAATTGAACAACTGTAAAATCCCGGCAAAGTTAAAGCATTCATATTATATAGAGAGTTAACGTTCAAATATGCCAGAAACAGAAATTGAAACGATCCGAATATATGTTTTAGTTTTTCTCCGATTCCCTCGAATATTAGAGATGTATTCTGGGAAAATAACCCTAAAGGCTTTACGACATCTCAATCTTCCAGCAGACGGCGCCACCAATTAACACTCTCCCGAGTCACACACTCGATTTTCTCTCAGTCGAAAATTTATGTGACGCATTATAGCGAAATAAACCACTTTTTTCGCATCTATCAGTTCGTAAATCAATATTTATTGGAATGGAATTGATTTGGAATTGTTACTATACGAAAGGGGTGAAGTTTAAAATTTATCGCGAGGAAAAAACATATAAAGAATGGAGTCGGGGATGATAAATGACGTTTCACAAGTGTATGTTACTAACGTCTTTTGAGTTACGACCGATACACACGGATATAAATCGGATAAAGGAGAGTTCACGCGTCCAACCAGATGGAAAATCTATGCAGATTTTTCAAATGATTGTAATGAGGCGTGCGGCCCTTATTTATATTGAAAATATTTTAATAAACGGACTCAGCCGTGACGTAATTAGGGACGGGTGCCGGAGAATAACCGAAGGGTTAGACTCACTTGTGAAACTATAAATATATGGACAGGATGAGCTTAGGGGCTATTTAAGGCAATTAGCAAAAATAAAAAGCGACAAATTGGGTTATAAATGATTTAAAAATATTTAGGATAAAAAAAGAATTGTAGTAAATAAATAAATTAAGGTACTAATTTATTGTAAATCTACTCTTATTCTTTCTGGTATAATATTTTATTATAATTCTGTTTCTATTTTATACTAGGTATTTGATTCAGTTTTTTATCTCAATTTTATTTGCTTTATTTTTCTTTTATCTATTGTATTATTTCTGTGTAAAAAACACTTACTTCATGCCAATTCTGTTCTTTAAATTATCTATCTCTCAGTTTTTATAATTTTGTTCTATTCTGTCACGATCTTATTTAACTTTTGCTTTTAATTTTTATTTTTATGCTTTTCTATTTTATTTCTATATTAATTTAATTTTACTACATTTTTATTCCAGTCTATTTTAATTTGTTTCGCTTATTATTACGTTTTTTCAATTTTTTTTTCAGGACTGTTTTATAGAGATTTTATTTTTTTCAAATTTTATTCTATTTTGATTAATTTGTATCTTATTTTTTTATATTCTACGTTTTATTTTAATTTTATTTGTTACTTTATATTACTAAATTTGATTATTTCTTTTATATATCTTAAAATGCTGTTCTAATCTAATTCTGCACCTCTTAATAAGGCTGGGAAAAGTATCGATACTTACAGAAGGTATCGATACCTCTTCAGGTATCGTACACCGATACCGACTGCAATCAGGTATCGAAGTATCGATACTTCCGATACCTCGATACCTCCAATACCTCGATACTCCGATATCTCGATACTTCCGATATCTCGATACCCCGATACCTCCGATACTTCCAATATCTCCGATACTTCGATACCTGCGATTCCTTGATAAAGGATGACTATAAATAAATATCTTATTCAGAGTGCTTTGGATGTTGGAAACACAAGTTATTTTGATAAAAACAAACGAATTCACAAGCTATTTGATGCGATATTTATTTATTGCCACCCGATACTTCCGATACCTCGATACTTACGATACTTTGGCAAGTATCGATACTTTGCAGATATCGATACCCGATACCTAAAAACAGGTATCGCCCAGCCCTACCTCTAAATACTATTCTGGTTTTGTTCTATTCAATATCTATTTTTATTCTAATTTTTTTTTTTTGGTCGGCAGCAATCGTCACATTTTAGTGACAATTTAAGCGCATTAAACTATTACATTTATTGTTTAGGCAATATGTCAGCATTTTTATGGACTAAGCGGTAAAACTGACACTTTAGAGCCGTTCAGAATTTGAATTTAATCTACCACAATTTGGTTTGAATTATATAGTTTCCATTCTGTTCTAGTGCTGTTTTATTTATGTTTTTATTTTATTGATATTAATTTTTTATCATTAATGCATATAAAATTATTTTTTAGTGCCCAATTTTAAACCACATTGTTCTTATTTTAGTTTTTTGTTTTATTTTAAGATACGTCAATCCACTTTTTACTGTATTGGTCCTATTCTCTTCTGATTCTATTTTGTATTATATTTTCATCATTAGTAATCTATTTCATCTATTTTTATTTTATCTTATTTAGAATTATTTTGATCCTATTTTTTTATATTCTGTTCTATTATTTTTATTATTCTATTTTCTTATAGTTATAAACTTTTTTCTAATCTATAATGTTTTTTTTTCTATCCTAATGTTGATTCTGTTTGTCTTGACGGTGTTTTGATTTTAATCTGTTGTTTTTGCTCTATTTTATTCTATTTCTTTCTTTCTGCTTCTAATTTATTTTAATTTTGAATAGTTGACTTCTTACTCTAATTCTATTTGATTATTTCTATGCTACACTGCTTTGATTTTGCTTTATTCTGATCCTCTATTCTCTCTTGTGTCTGTTCTGCTTCTGTCCGCAGAATCAAATTTTAAGCAATATACACAGAGTGAGACTACAGAGTTTAACCTGTTTTATTTTTATTTCTATTCTATGTCATTTCTATTGTATTTTTTTACTATTTTATATTTTTGCGGTACTTGAATTTTATTAAGTTGTCTTATCATTCTATATGTTATTCTGATTTTTTTTAATACTGGCTATTTCTTATTACACATTCTGTTTTAACTTATCAACTCCATTTTGATTCTATTTTTTTGTTTTGTTTTATTTTAATTTACAGTGATTTTTTTTTAGTTTGTTTTATCTTGATTTTATTTCTATATTTTTATTTTACTTTATTTTTTTTAGTTTCTACTTACTTATTCTATAATACTCTATCGTCTATCTATCTTCTACCATTAGCTGCTATTTTGTTTTCGCTCTAATCTATTTTTGTGCTGTTTTTTTAATTCTATAACTACTGTTCTCACCCATTTCTGATTTTAATCGATTCTAAGCTGTTTTGGCGGTTTTTCCGACATTTTTATTTTCTATTTTCTTTTCTTCTTGTTTTGCTTTTAATTTAAAAACCTAAATAATAATAAAATCTAAAAGTTGTGGAGAAAACACAGAAATACTAATTAAACTAATTTTAGTATTATTTTATTTTATACTGATTCTGCTCTATAAACATTCTATTTTATTTTTTTTTACGTTATTTTAGTTTACCTCATCGTGAACCAGCGGAAAATCAGAAAGGATCGGATGAAAAGAGTTAGAATTAGATTAAAATCAGAACATAATAGAATAAGAACAGCAAGATAAAACAGAACGACAATATTATAAAATTACTTAGATTAAAATCAGAGGAAAACATGATCAGAAAACGAACGAATAGGGATAGAAGATAAGAGAATCTAACGAGGGGTAAGTCAGATCTAGTAACTCCAAAGAATTTCCATGAATATGATCTAAATTCTTAGGACTAAATACTATTAGATTACCATTGGGAATACCTGTTGATTACCTTTTAACTATTTTCACTTTATTCTACCTTCTTATTCTATTTCTATCGTAAATGTATCTAATCCTATTTTACCAGATTTTTATTTTGTTTTTCAAACTGTGTCTTAAGTCTATATCTTTCTGAATCTATTGTTTTGATTTTTGGTTGTATACAGAAAGGCTTCTCTAAGCTTTTTTTGTTTGATTGATTGTTATTACATAACTAACGCAAAGCAAGACTGGTTTCGGGATTTTTTCTTTTTTTTATCAGTTTAATTTACTAATTAAAAATTATTGCTAAAAGAAATTTGGTGTGAAAAGTTTGTTTTCTTGATTGCCATCTTGTTTTCTCTCGTTGAGGATTTTCAATTCTTTTGACACTGTTCTATATCGAAAATTTTTAGTAACGGTCGGTCTTTGATTCGAAAATTAATAAAATAGTAAAATCAGTTTCTTTTTCTTAATTTATTTTTAATACTTTGTTCTGATTTTATGTATTACATTCTACTTGTTTATTTTATTTTATCTTACTACTTTGTACATACCTACTATGTTCTATTTGTCTTATTTTAACTCTACTTTGAATCTATTGTCTTATTGAACTCTTTTAATACCTGATTTTATTTTATCCTAATTCGATTTTACTTTTTTTCTATATCTTTCCAAAATCTTGATTTAAGGCTGTTCTGTTATATACTAATTTAGTTTTTATTTAATTCCCATTTTTTTCTAACTTTTTTCTATTACACTCTTCTACTTAATTTTATCTTATCTGCTGACCTTATTTTACTTAACTTGAACCTATTCTAATCAGTATTCTGATTCTGTTATAACCTGACAGCTTTCTGATAGTAAATCTATTTCTCTTCTATATTAGTCTCAAAAATAAAAAATAAATTTGCATTTCTTGTAAGAATGAAGAGTAGAGATATAAATGTGACAGCTGAAGTAGCAGTAATCAACAGTTTGAACCGGTCTACTTCGATTTAATTTATTTTAAATCACTCGTTATTATCACTGTTTTTTTGTTTCTGATTCTATTTTGTTCAAAGTAAAAAAAAATATTTACATATTTTTATATGTATATTATAACAGTCGATTTTCTTAATCTTTTTATTCTTTTTCTATTATTTTAATCCTTTTCCTAACAAAAATAATCGAATCAACAAAGCCTCGTCCATCACTCTGTAGCTCCCCGTAAAATCTTCCGGTTAGCTCCGGGCATTGTTCTGCATTTCTCTCGGTTTCTCGCCCCTCAGCAACGCACGCCGCTGAGCTCCACAGGCGGCCGACACCCTTATAAAAGCTGTCACTTCCAGATTCCGGCCGTACCCCGTCTCCGCCGCCCCCGGCGTCCATTAGTAATGCGATTAACACGTTTTTGTAAATGCCGTGTAGCGACTTGATTGATTTTTGCTACAGAGAAAAATTCAGGACCGGCTTTATCACACAGCCATTGCCAATTTTAATTAAACGAAAACCGGAAATCCGAACCGGAAGTATCATCTTTTAATAAATAATTCAAGCGTCGGAAATAAAAACTGTTCTCGATATCTCTGATTAGGACGTGATCTCTCTTTTCCCCTTCGAAGATTATATATTTTTTTGTTAGTGAATGTCCGAACGGCATGTGTGTTTGACGGTGTGATTTTTCACTTTGATATTTTGACAGGGGTGTAAACTGACCAAAGAGAACGCAAAAATCTCTATTTTTACAACCCGCCTCCGGCTTAATTATCTCCACCGGAAAAATCCGTCTTATTAATAAAAGCAGAGCTTCCACCCCTCGTGAAAAATGATTGAAAAATTTAATTATCCTGACATCGAATGCGGAAAAGTGGAAAAGCGCCTTTCAAATCCAATTAACTCAAACTCTCGGAATAATAAAATCTACAACCCCATAATAGTTTAACCCCCCCCGTGAAAAATAAAAAGCGTTTTTTTTTGGGAATCAAAGGTGGTAAAATATGCACATAATTACTCAATTTTCAATAGAACGGGGAAATATTTCATTGTAGCGGCTAGGGGTCGACAGAAAAATTACGACGATTTATCATTTTTTGGAACGCCCATACATAGGAGAACTAAGGGAAACAAAAAACAAATTTGTTGCTTTTTTAGAATTTTATTGCGACTAGTAATGATGTCAGCAGACGTTGCCACAGTAGCCGTAACTGCTTATCCCAAAATAGTTGTTGTAGCACTCTGAAAATTACAAAAAAGTGTGTAAAATTTAATAAAAAAAATGTCTAAATAAAGGTGTTTTTTTTAGTTGGATTATTAGTACATACAAAAAGGAACATAGTTTATAATGTATACGTTCATTTGAATTGTAGGTTCTTTTCTTCCTGTTGATTCTGTTTTTTCTGAATCCACAGTTTTATTTTTCATTTTATTTTAATTCTAATACCACTCAATTCTGTGCTATTCTGGTTTTATTTTGTTCTAGTTTTACTCTTTTACTTTTTTTAACTCCGATTTACGATGACTTTGATTTTCATTTATTTTGTTAAATTCTGTTTTTATTCTATTTTATTTTATTTATTTATATTATTTGTTGTGCTTTATCCCAAATAATTTCGGTTTTTATTGATTAATTATTTTTTATGTCATTCTGTTTCTAATATTCTTCTGTTCTACTGTTTTTATAGCATTTACTTTTTTCTTGAATGAATTTTTTCTATTTTGCATGACTTGATTTTGTTTTATCTGGATTCTTTATGTTCTATTCTTAGTTTATGAAAGTATATTATTTTATTCTGTTTTATTTTAACTAAATTCTATTTTATCTTTATTTTAGTTCAGCTGATTTAATTTTTCTTGATTTTGTATCTTTCTGAATTTACGTTAATTTTATTATATTTTTTTAGTTTTATTTGATTTTAATTCTGTTTTAACCTATCCTAATCTACTTTATACTATTATTCAAAAAATTATATTTATTTATATACTATTATTTATCTTTTTCTGATTTTTTGTGATGATTTTACTTTATTTTAGTTTTTTTTTTTGTTTTTATTGGTTGATTCTATTCTATTTCACGGTGATTTTATTTTGTTCTCATTTCATTCTCTTTCTGTTTGTCATTTACTTACTATATTTTACTGTTTTTATGTACTTCTTTGTTTCCATCTTTTACTCTTTGATTTTATTTTATTTACGTTTTAATTCTGTTTTTTAATTTACAATTATGTTTTTTTTTGTTTTTAGTTTATATTAATCCTATCCTAAAACCTTATTTTTTCTTATTCTGATTTTATGATTCTGCTTTAATTTTATTTTTTTCTGATTACATTGTTTGTAATTTTAATTTATGTTCATTCTTTTCTATTTTATTACGATTTTAAATCTGGTTTATTCTTAAATTTCTTCTGTTTTGGATTTTATTGACACATTTTGTTCTGTTTAGTTCTGATTATAATACAACTTTTTGCTATTTTGACTTTATTTTTTCAAATTTCATTCTATTTTTGACTCTATTTTGTCTTAATTTTGTTTTACTTATATTTTATTTTACTGTTTCTATTGTATCTAATTCTTCCAAATTTTATTCTTTCTATTTTACGGGAACTAATTTTGTTTAACTTTGATTTGATCTTCTCTATTCTCAATCTACGAAAGTATTAGCAATCTATATTATTCTGTTCTGTTTTACTTAAATTTCTATTTTCCTTTACCAGATCTTATTCTAGTTCAGCTAATTTTATAATATTTGAATTGAATGTATTTTATCTGGATTCTTTATGTTCTGTTCTTAATTAATTAATTTTATTTTGTTCTAATTAAATTCTATTTTATTCTACATTTTTTTTTAGTTCAGCTGATTTTATTTTACTCATTCTGTATCTTTTTCAATTTACCTTGATTCTATTACATATATATTTTTTAAAATTTTATTTAAACCTATTTCTGTTTTAACCTATGCTCATTTAGTTTATTTACACTATTACTCAAAAATTTATTTTGCATTCTATTTTATTTTATTCTAACTCTACCTCTTTCTCCTCAGACTTTTTTTTTTAAACAATATTCTAATAGGTCCTGATTTAGTTCTATCTAGATTCTATTGTACTTTAATATTAATATTCTTTTCTATTTTATTTTGTCTTGATTTTATTCTATTTTATTACAATTTTAAATCTGTTTTTTCTTCAATTTCTTCTTCTAAATCGCTTCTGTTTTAGTTTTCATTGACTTTTTCTGTTCCGTTTTATTCTGATTATAATACTCTTTGGTATTTTGACCCTATATTTAAAATTCTATCCTATTTCTGGCTTTGTTTTGTCTTAATTTTGTTTTATTCTATTATAAATGTTTTATTCTATTTTATTGTTTCTGATTATTTCAAATTATATTTTTCTATTTTTAAACTACGGAAATATATCAATCTATTTTAACTAAATTGTATTTTTTTTTTCTATAAAATCTTACTTTAATTTATCTGAATTTAGGTATTTGAACTTCGGGAGTCTAACTTTAATTTTCTTCTATTTCTACATCTACTCTATACTGATTCTGTTTCATTCTAGTATGTATTTCTAAATCTTTGATTAGACCTGTTTTATACTATTCCAATTCTATCTTTTTTCTAAGTCTGTTTCTTTTTATTTTATTTATCTGGATTTTGTTTTATACCTACCATCTTATTTTGTCACATTCTAATTCTAACTTAATTTTTTCTTGTTAACGTACTAATTCTAGTTGTTTTTTTATCTATTCTAATTTCTTCAAATTCTAATTTATGTCAATTCTGTTTTATTTTATTCTGATTTAATTCTATTCTAATTTATTCTAATTCTATTTAGTCTTATATTATATTTCTTTTGTTTTCATTGCTAGATTTGGTGCTATTTTATTCTGATTACTTCTCATAATTTATGTAAAATTTATCAAAAAGAAAATTGTATTTTTTCTTTATTTTTTTTGGTTATTTTGTTGTACTTATTCTAGTTTTGCTATTTTATATTTTATGCATTTTATTACGTATTATTATATTCTATGAACTTTATTCTGATCGTAATCTAGATTCTACGTGCTTACATATTTACTATTATGATTTGCTACATCTCATTCTGTTCTATCCTAATTCTTTTTTAGTTTTTGTTTTATCATAATGATTCGTTTTTTTTTAATTTTGTCTCATTCAAATCTACATATTTCTGTTTTGATCCTAGTTTATCTTCATTCTATTTTGTTTTAATTTAATATAGTTCTATTTTTTCTTATCCTGTTTTATTCCATTAATTTTATTCCTGCCGGATTCCGATATTTTTCTAAATTTCAATTTATTTTAAATTATTTTTTTACTTTGTTTTTGTTGTTGTTTGTATTATTTTATATTTCGACTTTTACTATTTATTCTGCTTTATCTTCAAATTCTTTTAATCAGAATAATAGTTGATTCTGTTCTATTCCTTTCAGAGATTTACTCTATTTTAATTTTATTCTGCCATTTTATCTCATATTCTGTTCTTCTATTATTATTGTAGTTTTTCACTAACTTTTTTCTTTTATTTACTTTTAATCTGATTCCGTTTTATGTTCTATTAAAGAAAAAATTCAGTTTATTTCACAAGATCTTATTTTACTTTAACTAATTCTGTTTTTTTTTCTGAATCTATTTAAATTCTATAATGCTCAATTGTGGAAATACTCTCTCAAAATTGAAGCCTGATTTGTTCAAATTTTAAGTTATTTATGTAATTCTTAACAAATATTTTTTGAAGAAAAAGAAACGAAGATAGATAAAAAATAGAATAAAATAAGAAATACTTACGTCTACAATAAATCTCTCCACACGCCTCATACATCGTCTTAACACACAACGACTTGCAGCAACAATAGCATGAAAAACACCCTAAATGGTAACTTCCATATGACGTCAGCACCTTCTCAGCTGCAAAAACCTTCTCTCCACATCTTTTACATCTATCAGCAGAGCACGAGCAACACGGCGTTGGCTTCCTCGGCTCACACATCGTACAAGGAGGACTTTCGCATCGTGGCCGAAAGTAAATCATTTTCTTCTTGCCTTCACAGCAGTTCGAACTCTGTTGACAGGATTTTCTACGTGGAGAACAACATGCGGGTTTAGGTGGACAACAACGCGGTTTGGGTGGACAGCATTGTGTGGGAGGGCAGGATTGAAGTTTGGGTGGACAGCATTGGGGGTCAGGTAGGCAACATTGCGATTTGGGAGGGCAACATCGGGGTTTGGGTGAGCAGCATTGCGGTTTGGCTGAACAGCAACGGGGTTTCGATGGACAGCATTGGATTCTAGGAGGGCAGCAAGGAGGTTGCTTGCATTTGTTGCAGCAGCATTTGGCTTGTCTTGGAGGGTAATTTTGAGGTTTGGGAGATCGAGGACGGCAGTGAACACGTTTCATACAGGGATCTTCACAGCAGGCTGAGCAGGGGCAAGGAGGTGGAGGTGAACAGCAAGATGGGATGCAACTGCAAGAGTGGACGTCGCGGGGGCGGCAGCAATTCTGTTGATTAGGGGTTAGGTCTAGATCTGTTTTTTCAAATTTGTAAAAGCTAAATTATTTTTACAAGTCGACTAAATAGAAAAATTATAATCTAGATATAAAATTATTCTACAAATTTTGCTTTTTTTACAAAACAAAATTTGCTAATTCTACAGATCTCAAAATTATTTAATTTTATAGAACTAGATATGCTACAACCTGACATTTTTAAATCTAGAATTTTTTAATTAAATTGAATTTTAAAATAAACAGATTTTACAAATCTAAATCAAGAAAAGTTTTATTGCAACTGTGGATAAATCAATTTTAAATTCGTAGACCTAGAAGTCTATAAGAATATGTAGTTAAAAGTTGTTTTGAAGTTCTACATAAATATAATTCAAAATTCAAAAATTTAATGTAGAATTAGGAAATAGAAAAACTATCTACAATATTATTCTTCTAGATGCTAAAAATAAATATATTCTACAAATAGAATCAATCTTGTTCTACAAATACATGTTTAGAAAAATTTATATTATTGTATTTTTAATTAGAACTGTGCAAAATCTATTTTGAAATCTATCTACAATAAGTTTGAAAAATATTATTCAAAAAAAAAATAATTTAGAGTGCTACAATTTTCGACTTCAAGATTGTTAATATAGAACTAGAATTTAAGAGATTTAGAAAATAGAAATATTTATAGATTTTTAATTTAAAACAGATTAGTATTCTAAAATTTTAGAAATCTTTATTTGAAAACATTAATTTTCAATTTGTTAATCTACTAATTTATATATTTATAGAATCTATTTAAAATTTATTGTAAATACAGTTACAGCTGTTTAAACTTAATATTCTTCTTCTTTAGATATAAATTAATTTTTTTATAAAACCATTATTCTGTTCTATAGATTATGAAATAAAGATACATAAAAATTTGAAGCTTAAAAATCTAGAAAATGTAAAATTTATAGCTTTAGATACAGAACTTCCTTAAATAATAAAAAAATAGATGAAAACATCTTATAGGTGTAAATCTGCGTACTTAGATTTAACTCTACATTTGTAGATCTTGATTTAGAAGTCGGCAAAAAATTGAGACAAAAGCTACAGTTCTAAATAATTACGTAAATTTTAAGAATCTAAACAAATAGATTTTGGTTCTGAGGTTTTACAAATTTTGATCAAAAAATATTTAACTTTTAGTGTGCAAATATGGTAATCTACACAATATTGTAGAATCTAATTTAAATATTTATAGATAGAATTTTAGATGCTTTAATTAATCTATAGATTTACAAAACCAGATCTAAAAATTCCTAACCAAAAATTGTAGAAAATATAAAATTTGCTGTTTTAGATATTATCTAGATATCTATAAATAAAAAATATTTAATAAATAAAAAATTCCGTAAGTGTAGAACTATATACATAGATTCAAGTCTACATTTATGAATCTTGATTTAGAAGTCTACAAGAACTAAGGGTAAAAGCTACAATTTTAAATGTTTACGTAAGTTTTTAGTTTGCATATGCTATTTTAATATTATTTTCATCGAAATTAATTTAAATATTTATAGAGACAACTACAAATACTTTAACTAAATATTTTTCTTCTATAGATTGACATCAATTTGCTCATAATGTCATTTTTTTCTGTAGATTTACAAATCTGGATCTCGAAATTTGTTGCTTAAAATGCAGAAAATTTAAATTTTGCATTTTTAGAAATAGTTCTAGATGTCTATAAATAAAAAATATTTAATAAATGAGAAATCCTTAAGTATAGTTCATAAATTCAACTGTACATTTGTAGATCTGGATTTAGAAGTCTACGAAAAAATAATAGCAAAAACTGCAGTTCTAAACGATTACGTAGATTTTAAGAATTTAAATATATTTTTGTTTTTCAAATTCTACAGATTTAGATCTAAAAATAATTAAATTTTAGTTTGCAAAGCATACACTAATCTATACATTATCGTAGAATCTAATTCCAATAATTATAGAGACAGTTCTAGATGCTTCAATTAAATTTTTTTTCTAAAGATTTACATCAATTTGTTCTACAGGTTTACAAATCTGGATCTCGAAATTTGTAGCTTAAAAATGTAGAAAACACAAAATTTGCAGCTGTAAATTAATATCTAAAAATAAAATTCTAATTTCTATGTGTTCAGCATAGATGAAGTTCAAAAATAGATAGATGAATAAAAAAATTTCGAGATTAAACTCCATATTTGTAAATTCTCATCTACAATTTTGTGTTAAATGTTGAATGTAGATCTAGAAATATAAAAAGGTTAAATTAGCGGATTTTGTCATAATTTTTTTCAAATATAATTCTTAGAAATTTTGGTTTACTGATTTCGACTGAATTAGGGCTAATTGATCTAGAATTTCATGAATCTAGTTGAAGAAAATCTTCAATTAAAGATTTACCATTATTGCTTTCAAAGTTAAAATTTTAGAATTATTTAGCAATTTTTTTTTTCAAATTTAAATAGGTTTAAATTAAATTTGCAAACCTTTCAAATCCTATAAATTTAGATAAATAAATTAAATATGAATATGTCAGAGTAACTAATTAAAGAAAAAGTATTTTACAATTTACTCAGATCTACACTGCTCCAATAAATTAACGCACCACTTGATTTTTTTTGAAAATTGAAACATGTATTAGACCAATTGGTACAAAATTAAGAAAAATTTAACAAAAACATTTGTTTAAAGTAAATTAATATCTAATGTGACCAAATATAGAAAAACAAACCGAAAACAAAATTTTATTAATCTTACGCCTTTATAAAAGTTACAGAAAACATCTTAATATCGCGTATTTCCACCTCTACTTTGAATAACCGCTGCACATCTTCGTTCCATACTCAAAATCAACGAACTTATGTCTTCTTGATTTAAGTTATTCCAAATTTCATTTAGTTGAGGACCTACCTCTTGAAGATGGACAGGAGGATGTGGAAGATTTTTTAAACGTTTCCCGAAAATGTCCCAAACATCCTCAATAGGATTCAGGTCAGGGCTTCGAGCTGGCCAATCCAAAACATTGATTTCTGCCTCATTCAAGTAATCTTTAACAATTCGGACAGTGTGGGGTTTTGCGTTATCTTGCATTAACAAAAAATTTGGACGAATATAAGGGGCATATGGTACGACATGCTCTTCAAGAATGTCTGTTATGTAACGGTCCGCATTTATAGAGCCATTATTTACAACCACTAACTCCGTGTGAGCTTGTAAGGAAATACCACCCCAAACCATTACTGAGCCTCCACCAAACAATGTGGTATTCTGAATGTTATACTGTGCGTACCGCTCATTTATCGCAATTGTAAAGGTAAAATTTTGACTCATCCGTAAAAAAACAGACTCCCAATTCTCTCTTTGCCAATTTATGTGCTCTATAGCAAATTCTAATCGGGCTCTGCGGTGTTCTGCAGTCAATGCAGGACCACGAGCAGGAATATGGGGTGTTAAATTATCTTCCTTAAGTCTTTTTCTAACAGTTTCGGTACTGATTTGAATTCCCTCTACGTCACGGAACTCAGTTTGTAGCTTCCTGGCGGTTACAAGGAGTGGTTTTCCTTTTTCTTCCTTGCCCAGGTCTTCTGAGGTGACTTCCTGTCTTTCTGTACCTTTGTATCATACGCGAAACTGACGTATGAGATACACCAAACCTTTCACCAATTCTTCTGTAGCTCCATCCTTCCTCCAACAAAACCACAGCTTGGGCGCATTCTTCTCGAGTCAAATTCTTCATTATGTTTTTATTATTGTTTCAAATGATAAAAACTATCCACAGAACGGCAAATTCAAATAACAATAAAACGAAATTACAAATTAACACAATTTAAAAATGAAAATTATTTTAAAATTTCTGCTTAAAAAACTATTAAACTCAAATTTCTGACTTTAATGTCAAAACTTTTATTACAATGGGTAACTAGATTATAGCTTGATTAAACCTTCTCAACCAAAGTTGTCAAATGTACATAGTTTTAATTTTTTTACTTTATTTTCAAGTGGTACGTTAATTTCTTGGAGCAGTGTAGTTGTAGAGTTATAAATTTTAATCTAGAATTTAAATTCTAAGATCTACAAAAGAAAAGAATAATTTGTTTTTTGAATAACTTCGAATAACTTTGAATTTTGAATAATTTGAATAACTGGATCTAGCTCTAGAGTTTTACAAATTTTGATGAAACAAAAGCTTTACGTATTTTATTTTCTTCCACTTTTGATTTGCTTATAAAGACTTAGAACTTTATTAAATTTTAATTTAAAATAAGGTACAAATCTAGATGTCTACAAATATAAATTTAATTTTATTGTATAGATCCAATCTTTTATAGAACTAGATTTAAATTTAGCTTTCTGTGTTTTTCTTTCTTCTTCTTTATGATTTAGAAGATACTCACTGTATCGCTGACTCTACAGCAAACTTTCATTCTTTCGCAAGAATTAAAACTCGGCGTTGAATTCACTCGAAAAATCCTAACTTCTTGTGCTTGTGGACAACAGCAAGTACAGAAAACTTCACCGTAATAAACTTTCGCTGAACGTACATCCAAAAGTCGATTACAGTTATCTGTAGACTACAACCATTGCAAAAAATTATCTAAACCAAAACTTACTCAAACTTACAGCAACAGAAACAACCTTTATGCCAAACTTTATTCAATGCGATTTTACCTGCAGCCGAACAAATGTCTTGACCGCAACGAGCACAGCAAGACATGGTTTATTAACACATATTCGGAAAGAACACAAAGAATTTTCAGGAAGAAGTGACGAAAATGAAGGATTTTTTGACGTTTAGCAACATGATTAATTTAAATTTACCGCCACAAATTTGAATGGCACAAAGTGATTTTATAGATTCCTGTAATGTTGAATAGCAGTTTCCTGTAATTTTAGTTAGTTTTCTGTAATTTTTGTGTATATTTAGTTGCCTAACTGAATAATTTGTTTTTATGGGGGAATCCTCACATTTGAATGGACCCATTCCATTAGCGATGGTAAAGGTTAGGCCATGGTAAAAACTCGAAATTCTTACGTCATGCCACATTACGATTACAAAACCGTATTTAACTGTGTTACTGTAATTAATAATTTTTTAATTGTGCAGAGCCGTACTCAGTGAAAAAATTCTCGTGAATCCACCCACCCAACGGATATTCTTTTGCAACAGATTCTAATCAACAATTACGTTAAAAAATTTCGGCAAACTCTTATAAATATTAATTTAGAAACGTCGTGTGACACACATTTTGTTCTTTGTTGCAAATGCCAAATTTCGAGGTTTTTCCCAATTTAAGACAACACTGTTTGATTTTACCTACTCATTAAATATTACGTTAAAATTTTTGAAATTATACAGGAGGTGAACAAACTTATGGATGAGTATAATGAACTGGGTGGATCCAAGGAGAGTTATTTTTCCAGACAGGGAAAAATGATGCGTTCAAGGTGGACAGTAAATTTGTTTTGAGTTTTTTGTTATTTATTAGTCTTGTGTGTTGCAAGTCGAAAAATTCCGATTAATTACTCACGAAATTTGTGTAATAGTAAAAGGTTTGTGGAGTTTTTAGAGAGGATTGCCAATTTCGAGTAATTGCTACAATAAATCGATTCAGGAGTGGCTTAAAACCACATGAAATTCGATTTTTTCCTTGAACTTCACGAAGTGTTTGCTTTTTACATTGACTTGTCTTTGTTTTATTTATTTAAGATGTTAAGTTTTTTACTGAAACCACTTCAGTATGATGACAATAGTGGGTTTTACAGTGCTTGATTTTTATACAATTTCGACTAATTAATTTTTTATTTGTTTGAAGAGTCAGTTGGTGAGAAAATATTAATGTAAAATGATTCTTAGAGAGTTGTGTAAGATTCTAAAAATGTTTTGAAATCATCTGAGAACTTGCAACTAATTAAATCTGGGATTCAATTTAGCTAAGCAATATTTTGTAACTAGAACAATTCTTTAATTTAGGATTTTTTTCTCAATTTTTTATTAACATATCAATAATTAGTTTTATACGTTACTTACAAAACCAAATGTTATAACACTCGACAAAAATTTGTAAAGACAAAATCACAAAAAACCCAAACTGTAGCAACTAATAACTCTGCTTTAATTGTTATGATTATATCAAATTTGTAATTATTACTTCTCTTGTCATTTCTGCCCTCATCAGTTATTTCTGTTATCTATTATCCAGTAGAAACTTTTCATTTACACTTGAAATTTTTTTTTATGTTGTAAGAATTAAAAATCTAATTTAATCTCACAATTTTAATCAAATAACTTCTTACATAAAAGTTGCAGAGCCCTTTTGATTGTTAACTAGAAAATATTAGAAAGAACTTAATAAACCTTTATTAATAATAAATTACAACAAAAAAGAATGTACACTTAATAAAATAGAAAAAACGCGTAATTTTTAGTAAAAAAATATGTTGGTGATCTGACGAATCCATTTTTTTTGTCTATAATCACAATTTATCTAACTCAAAAAATACTTTTTAAAACTGCAATTTATAATTTTTGCAACGCGAAATGGCGCTTTTCAATTTGAGTTACAAATGTAAAATATTTTTATATTTTTCATTAAACAATTGAAAGTTGTATTAAATAAAATAAAAATTTAAGTCTCATCGTTTTTCAAGTTCTTTTAATTTTTTTCTCTTAGTTGTCGTTTTTTAAGTTTTCCTAGATTTTTGTATTTAGTTGTTCTTCTGCAAGTTGTTCTAAAGCATCTATTTTTCTTTCTATAATGTAGTTTTTATTGTGTTTCTTTGTTTTTAATGTTGTCAAAAAATATATTTTTATTCTTCTAGAATTTTGTTTATCTTATAAAGACAGTTTTTTAGCTTGTCAATTTTCAAATTTTTTAAAAACTAATATTTTTTATACTACTGTGGTGTAAATAAATGTCATTCTGTTATTGATTCTATCGTGTGTTTTTTTTAAAAAAAAATTTTGAGTGCTTTGAAACTAAAAAACAATTGTGTATGTCTGTGATTACACACAAGGGTGGGCCAAAAAAATCAATTTTTTTTTAACTTTTGACACTGAGAAATTAATTCCTAGACACCTTTAAAAAATGCTTTTTTAAGATGAGCTCTTAATTTTAATAGGAAAGACTTCTTCATCGCAGTTTTTTATTTTTTTTTTCAGTTCAATATGGTAAAATCCATATCTCGTTTTTGCTTAATTGTACAGAAAATTTGTATTTACATTTTTTGTAGGAAATTAAACGTTCTACAAAAAAGTTATTTTACATTTTTTTATATCTCTTACCATTTAGAAGATATCAAAAGTCAAAGTTTAAAAAATTTAACAAAAATTCCTTTTCTACTTCTAAATTTTATAACTCAGAGATAAATAAATATTATAAAATGCACAACATATGGCCTTGTAGAAAATTAAACGCTCTATAAAAAAGGTCTTTTGTAGTTAATTGATTATTCTAACCATTTAGAAGATATTCGCATTTTAAAAATCAAAATTTGATACAAAATCCCTATTTTTTTTAAATGATTAAAGTAATCGATTAACCACAAACGACTTTTTTTGTAGAACTTTTAATTTTCTACAAAACCGTATGTTGCGCACTTTATAATATTTATTTATGTACGAGTTATAAAATTTAGACGTGAAAAAAAATTTTTTGCTAAATTCTTCAAACTTTGACCTCTGCTATCTTCTAAACGGTAAGAGTTATAAAAAAATTGTAAAATACCTTTTTTAGAGCGTTTAATTGTCTACAAAAAATGTAAATAATTTTTTTCTGTACGATCAAGTAGTGTCGAGTTATGGATTTTGCCATATGAAACTAAAAAAAAAATGAAAAACTGCGATGAGGGAGTCTTTCCTACTAACACTCATCTTAAAAAAGCATTTTTTAAAAGTGCCAAAGAACCCATATTTCAGTGTCAAAAGTTAAAAAAAAAATAGTTGATTTTTTTGGCCCACCCTATTACACACTTGTCAAAATGAAAGATCTCATAACCTCACTTTTCGACAATTAAAACAAAAATACATCTTAAATAAAATAAAGAATGTTTGAAAAACAAAAACATCACGAAGGCAACCACAGATAAACACACCAAGACCAATTTAATAAATAAATAAATAAATAAATTTAATAAATTTGGGGGTGTTATTTTTTAAACCACAATGATTTAAAAAAAAAACAGATTACATCATATGTTTTTTCAAAAATTTTACTTTTTTTTTTAGTTTTTATATTATTTTTTGACAGTTTTTTAAGTTTTTCTAGCTTCTTTTTTATTCATATATTTTTTTTCGTAGTTTTTCTTGTTCTTTTTCTACTAAACGTGGTTTCTCAAGTTTTTTTAGAATATTTTTGTGCTTTTTTTCTAAACATATACAGTAGAGCTTCTTTAGGCAGATATTTTAGATAGATTGATGTAACTCAAGCCACAATCTGCCACCAAAAATAGTTTGAGTTATTGAGAATTTGAAATATCAAAAAATGTTTATTAAAATATTTATCAAAGATTAATCGAAGACTTATCAAAGTTCAAGTTTTCGAAGTTTTACTGTAGTTTTTTGCAATCGTTAATTTGTGTCTTTTCATTTCTTTTATTGTTGATTTTAAATTATTTTTTAACATTTTTTTTGTTTTATTTAAGCAAATTTGTTTTTTTTTCTAGTTGTAGTCTTTCTTATTCTTCTTTATTCTTTTTTAGTTATCAGTTTTATAAGTTTGCTTAGAATTTTCTTTATATCACATCTATATAATTATTTCAAACAATAAATGCATTTAATTAAACAGAAAAATCTAATTAATTTTATTGGTTTTCTCTATTTTATTGTAAAAGTTACTGAAGGTAGACAAGAAACGTCGAAAATTAATAAAAAAAACGTCTAAATTTTTTGTCTATTTTTTTTTATAATACAAGTCTTAACAACGTTCTTAGAATCCCAAAGATTTAATTTCCGTTTATAATTTTTACTAATAAAAAAAATGTATAACAAAATGGTGAATTTGAACTTTGTACCAGCAAACTCCTACTTGAGTTAATTAAGGAATTCAAAACAAGGTTATTCTATAGCTGTTACATAGAATAGAATGAAAAATGTAAAAGCTACAAAGAAAACAAAGATTGAAATTGAAAAAAAATCAGATTAATGAAAAAAAATGGTTGAAAATAAATTACGATTTTGGTCATAAAAGTCAGTTTTGATGTAGTTTAGTAATGAGTATACAACTAAAACACCATCTTCAACGACTAGGTGGAAACAACTAGTAACTAATAACTAATAACTCTACAGGATTTATTCATTTCATTAGAAAGCTCAAAAGATGGCATTTTTGGCAATATCTGCTGTCATTTGCGACTCTTAATTTTAATGAAACTGTTACCTGCGTCTTTTAATTTTTATAAAGATACTGTCAGTTCTGCACTTGTTCTAATAATTATTGAATAACAGTTTTATTAAAATTGAAAGCCTCAAGCGCCAATTTAAAAACAAATTGAAACAGTAACTTTATACAGAGTGAGTTTAAAGTAACCTTTAAAATTTTAACTTAATTCTGACGTAATCGGATCACTCGCAACGACAAATATGACGGCGTTACGACATCACTTTTCTAATTAGATGCTTTAGTAATAGGGCTTGACAACTGTGATAAATATTTTGGACACAAATAAATCAAAACAGAGAAAAAAAAATAAGTTTTTTATAAAGTAAGACAAAATAAAAAAAATGCAAGAACAAATAGCTAGACATATTTAATAAGGGAGCTCAAGTTTGACGTAAATGAATTAATTGTAGCAACCAATATGGCGGTGCTATGACGTTATTATTACTATTTTTTTAATTAAAGGATATGATTGCTTTACAATTCTGTTACTTTGCATGCGGATGAACCAAACAATCAAACAAAAATTATTATCTACTTAAAATTTAAAGTATCTACTTTAACTTGCTAGAGAAGTTTGTGTTTTAAAATAACCTTGAAATTATACAGGGTGTTATGGAAATGAGTGCAAATATTTTAACCTAAAATACAGCACCACAAATAATAAAAATCTGTAAAAAAAAATTGTCTTCTCTCAACTGATAACAAAATTATAACCTAAAAATTAATTATTACAAAACGTATAATAACATTTTTTTTAACATAGGGCAATCATAGGTTTTTCAGGTCAAAATAAAGCGATTTAACACAATTTACCTCTATACTAAGTTGCACCGTTTAGAGCTAGAGGACGCCAAAGTTAAAGATGAAAAGTCAGTTTTATACTTTAAACGTAAATATCTCGAAAACGATACGTTTTAGCAAAATATTGCATTTTTGCAGTTTTATGTAGAATCTACTGGCATATTCATTTTTGCTACAAAAATTGGAAATTAGTAAGAGGCAAATTGGTTAATTACCCAAAATGTGAAAAAAAAGTGCCGTAACTTGAAATTGAGATGTGCAGCAAAATTTTGCTAGTAGAAATAAAAAGAGTACAGTCAACTTCATTTGTGTACCAAATTTGATATTAATCGGTTAAGCGGTTTTCCAGATATAACAAAAAGATGTTTTTTTATACCCAACTTTGACGGCCTGTAATTTTGTTGTTAGTTGAGATAGGACAAATTTTTTTTACAGATTTTTATTATTTGTGGTACTGTATTTCAGGTTAAAATATTTGCACTCATTTCCATAACACCCTGTATATCTAAAGTTTGTAATGCTTTACTTTTTCAATTATTTTTTGCCCAAAAAAATTTTAATTAGTAGAATAGGTATCTAATTATAAAAGAAAAATTATATTGTTTTATTAAAATAAAATTTGATGACGTTGTAGTGCCGCTATATTGACCATTACGAGTGATCCATTTACGTCAGAACTGAGCTTCTTTTATAAGCCTAGCTTAGCTTAGCCTTCTTGTAGTAGATAAAACTTTGGAGAAGCTTAAAAAAGTTAATTTCTCTATCATTTTCTGTTTTAGTAATTCGACAAAGTAAAGCCAAAATTTTTATAAAATTGAAAGTAAAAATTTATACAGTGTAATCATGTTTATATTATCTGGCTAATTCCAGAATTACTATCAAAATTTGCAATTTGTTGTAATTTGTAAATTAACAAATTTTTACCTTCAGTATCAATTTTCTAACTTCACATCAACAAGGTCAATGTCAAGTTCAACAAAACAATTTATTTATTAAAAACATAAATTTTACCAGTGCCCAGTTATACATATAGAGCTCGGACACTTTATATACAATCCGCAACACTCTGGAGAACAAACAATGTAAAGTTAGCTATACTCCGTTTTTTATTTACTTGCCGTTGTCTCTCTGTCCAACACATAATCTATATGACATAGAAACGTATACAACAATGTGTTGAAAAAAGACAGACAACGGCAAGTAAATAAAAAACGGAGTATAGTTGAGAGCATCACGTGACTGGCATGACATACTATGGTCATAACCACAAAGCGACTTTATTGATTTAAGTTGATTCTGCTGTTGTTGTGTCCAAAATTTGAGAATTTTGATCTTTGTGACGTTGTTTCTAATTTGGTATAAACTAGAAGTTTAGAAGCTTTTAATCAAAATTACATCTACAATTTTTTTTAACAATTAACATAAACTCGAAAAACTAATTTATTATTATTAGTAACCGAATTTTGGAATCATAGCCAGCAATTATGCAAGAAGCCTAATTTTTGTTAGTTCTATTTGTGGTTAAATTTTGGGTTAGTTTCGTAACACTCTAACATAGTAATAATTATTCTAAAATTATTTTTTTATGTATACTTTAATATACAGAGTGCTCGAAAAAGCAGAACACAACAATATTGGCGTACTTTTATCTTCACTTGTGTCATTATTATTATTATTAAGACAAACGTATTTGTGTTATCTCTTTATTATTGCAATAAACTTTACGTTTCCAACATTTTACAATATTTTTTTTAGACTACATTTGTGAAGTAACTGTATTGAAGGCTTCTTTTCACATATTTAGTACTGCTTCGTCGTTGTGTTATTATTTTCTAAACCATCTCTATCGGGTTGAATTCACACAGTTTTTATAAAATTAGCTTTTTTATTTTGTTGTATAAATCATAAATAACTGATAATAATAATCCGTTTAATAAATATTTTTGTAGAAAACTTTTCGAAAGACGAAACAAAACTTGTTATATCACTGAAATTTGTGTGCAATTTTCATATACAAATATTGCTGCAATTTCTAAAAATAATATCTCTCTTTACTTAATAATAATTAATAGAATTATGTCAATTTCAAGATCTTTATCAAGGTCAAATTAAACATCGAACTCATCAAATAAAAACAATAAATCAGAGATTATACATTCTTAGACCAGAAGTTAGTAATGTGTAAACAAAAAATCCTGATAATAAAACTCATATAAATACTCTTGACACAAGTAGAAAATCCTCATCCTTCAATCAAGTCCTGGAAAAAGTGCTAAAATATTATTACGTGTCAAAATCAATTGACGGTCACGGTCAAGGTTTCTCATATTGCACACAAGTTCTAATTTGATTTTAAAGGTAAGTCGGCTTTTTGCTAGTGAGATGGTTTTGTGGTTAGAAATTTGGACAGGTGTGTAATAAGCGTGAAGTTGAAATTTTACGCTTGTACAAATATTTTTTTTTTCGCCTTTGTTTTTAATTGTTTTACATATGTTTTGTAATGTTGTGTAAATTTGGTTTTATTTTTATATTTTCCATTTAATGGCTTACAAAATTGGGAATTTATGAAATAGATGATCTAGTTATTGTGATATATTTTATGAAATTTATGAGTAATTACTAATTACAGTTTTTGTAATAATAAAAAATGTTAATTTTGTAAATGTTCTATTAAGAGAAAATTGCTAAATTAATGTGTGGCTTGTGTGATCATGACATAGTTATGGCAAAAATCGAATTTTTCTTTTTTTATTTAATTTTCTTTTTTTTATTTTAATAAATTTGGCGCTAATAAAAGCGACATTTTTTTTTATTTTAGAAACCGGAAGCGTTCTAATTGTAAAAACACCAATTTTGGAAACTACTACTAATTTTTATTTTTATTTTACTATTTTTGAAAACTATAGTCAACATTTTAACAATTTTGGAGCTAGTAAATCTGTCATTTCTTCTAATTTTTGGAACCGGAAGCAACATTTTTTTACACAGATATTATTATTTACTAATTTCGGGACGTATTATAATACCGAGGCGATATTTTTGAAATCAATAAAAACAACAGCAATATTTTATTAATTTTTAAAACTATAAAGACATTAATTTTCAGAGCCGAAGAGATTATTTTTTAATTTTAAGAGACTAAAACACCATTTTTTTATTTGTTTTTAAATTGATATTGACAAAGACGACATTTTCTTCCAAACTTAAAATTTTCAGACATCACCATTTTCCTAATTTTGAAATTCGGAGACATAATTTTTCAAGTTCAGAGGTTGGAGGCAATATTTATTACCAATTTTTAAGTCAATAAAAACAAGTTTTTACTGATTGTGAGACTTGTTGGCAACATATTAATAAAGACAACATTTCTTGGTAAACTGGAACCGTGGGACACCATATCTTACAAATTTTGAAAGCAGAAAATTGTGTTGACAACTTTGGAGCTTATGAAAGCGATTTTTTTAATTTTGGGAGCCGGAGGCGACATTCCTTCTTACTTTTTATTTTAATAACAGAAAAACATTTTTTTTAAATGTAGCAACCCGAGACAGGTTCGAGGCACGAGATAGCAATTAATATGTTACTAATTGAGAAATTCGAAGAAGAAATTTTACTAATTTAGTAATTTTAGAATACGAAGGCTATAGTTTTTATTAATTTTTACATCGACAAAGATAGAGGCAATATTTTTTTAAGATTTGAGAAAATGGAAGCAAAATTTTACTAATTTTCGAGATTATATTGTATTTCGTGAGATAATACTTTACCAATTTTAAATTCTAACTTTACAGTAATGAAGGCATTTGTTTACTAATTTTTGAATATCTTACTAATTTTAGAAAGTCAAGGCGATATTTTAGCAATCTTGGGACTAGTTTTTTTCTAATTTTAGAAGTCGAAAACAACATTTTTTGTAAATTTTTATATTAATAATTTTAAGGATGATATTTATTTCTAATTGTAGAAATACGAGACAACTTTGGATACTACTACTAATTTTTTTATTAATTTTGAAATTTGAGGACGTAATTTTACCAATTTTAGAAACCAAATGCGGTTTTGTAATTAATTTTTAAATCTATTAAGGCAAAAGCAACTTTTTGTAATTTCGAAAACCGTAGGCCATGCTTTACTAATTTTTGAAGCCAAAAATAAGGTTTTACTAATTTTAATAGCTAATTCCTGACTGACTTGTTTAGTGGTCTATTTACTAATGCAAAATATCATCAGAATATGTATTTATTTCTATAAAAAAGCAAATTTTAGTGGAATATTTTTATGCAAATGAAGTGATATTGGTAATATACTTAACAACAAGAAAACTCAATATAAAAAATTGTTATTTTTGTTCTAAACTTTTTTTTATTTACATTTAGAGTAGCAAACGACGTTTTATCAAATGCGGCAGTTTTTTTATTTGCAAATCGCACAGACTTTTTTAAACAAATATTTTATATAAAATATCGTCAACGACTTTGATTTTTTATATGAAATGTCGCCTGCGGCTCCCAATCTTTATAAAATGGTGTCTTGACTCTTAACTACTTCTTTGCGAAAATCACTTGCATCACCAACGTTTTATACCGTGCGAATGATAATAAAGTGAGTCAGAGCAAGCTCTGGTTTGTCATTTTTTTCTGTTCGATTAAGTAAAGCCCACAGATCGATTTCCAAGTCAGTTTATTCTGGTTTTCTCTCACTTTTCTTTATGAATGACATTTGTATGCTTTAGTGATCGTAAAATATTTATAAAATGTCGTCTGCGGCTTCTACTTTTTATAAATTGTTGTCTATGTTTTTCAGCTATCTTTATAAAATGTTGATTACGGCTTTCAGTTTTATGTAAAATATTGGGTTCCGGTTCTACTTGATATAAAATGTGCGTTCGGCTTTGCCACTGCGAGTGCACCTGCTCTGTCTTTGTTAGTCTCATTCAGGTCAGATAAATCTGTTGCATTATTTGAATTTAGGATTTACTAATATAAAGACTGTTTTCATGACAACGTACGCTCTTTCTGTCCCATCTAATGACTGGGTGCACAAAGAGCGAGTGTTGTTTAGGATACAGTGTCAAAATGCATCAAGTTTTGGTCATCGGATAGAGATAGTGATATATGGACTCAACGAAGTAGATAAGGAAAGAGGCGGTGCACTTGGAGTGGCAAAGCGGAACGCAGCTAAAATAGTGTCTGTGACTTCTAGTTTTATAGAAAATATCGCCATTGATATCAACTTTTATAAAATATTTCCTATGATTTCCACTTTTTATATAAATTATCTACAGCTTTATTTTTTTGTATAAAATATTGCTTAAGACTTCCAGTTTTAATAAAATTTTAGCTACTCCAATAAGATCCAATACTTTTAAACAACAAAATTCAATCTGTTTTGTAATTCTAATAGGCTGATTTCAAGTTGAGATAATACCGGTAGTATCTTCGTTTCTCTGAAAAATTAATAAGATTTGCTGTTGTGATTGGTTGTTGCTTTGGAAACGTATTAAAATTTGTGATACTACCAGTAGTATCTCAACTTGAAATCAGCCCATAAATCTTTATTCAGGTTTTTAAAATTTAAAGAGTTAATTTTTTTAACAAATAATTTATTTAGTCACAAATTATTTACATATCTCAAAAATCTTTTTTCAGTTTAAAATTTTGTACGAAAACATTCTACTGTTTTTTAGTTGTTATCCAATTTAATCTTATAAAATCTTCTTGTTTCTTCAAAAATTTTTCGTATTTTTGTTTTTCTTCTAAACTTCTAAAGGATCTTGTGTTGTCTTGTTTACAGTTGTTGCTTCTTTAAAATCTTTCTTTGTTTTCCTAGAACCCTTTGCTCGCCTTTCATTTCTAATCGTTGTTTATCAAAGTTTTTTGTTCTTTTAGCGTCTTTTTCAGCTATTTCTTTTTCTCTAATATTTGCATTTAAACTGTTTTTTAAAAAAAAATTCTTTTAACGGGAATAGGTTAAAAAAACTTTGAATTACTTACAGTTTAAGTGAGATCAAATTCCGGTTTGTTTTGCAAATTGTAGGAAAAATACGTGAGTTTTCTTTTTAAGCCATATTAGTGAATCCCGATCTTTAATTTACTAATGAGTAGGGGAGCAGTCCGTCCTCCTCGGGCTCTCCCCGAAGTCTTACGCGCCGTATGCAAACTCAAAGAACAACAATGTTTTAACTCGACCAAGATAACCCAAGTAAAAGCTGGTTTAAAGAATGGGAGATTCTGAAGGTACCCTAAACAAATGTGTCCAATTGAGTTCTAGGAATCCTTAAGCCAAATCGCAACATTAAGTAGCATCACCGGGAAATTTTGAATAAACAAAGATACACGACAAATTTACCTGAAAAATAACTTTAACATTAAAAAAGTCTGTTAGAATTTGAGAATTTTCTTACACAAACAAAAATGTTTTTAAAATGTTTTTTTTCGTTTCATTTTTTGTTTACTTGTGATGTAAATAACAACGGTTTCCTGCTGTTTCCTTAGCAACTCACCATGAACAACGTAACAAACTAAAATACCCTAACAGTTTAAACTTACTAGCGGTTGTAAAAATTTTAAAATTTTTTAAAACAGAATTGCTAATCTTTAAGTGACATTTCAATACTGCCAATTCGATCAGTACTTGTTAATCACAGTGTTGTATAAAAATTTTAAAATAAGATATTCATCTTTTCCTACACTTAGTTTGTTCTTTATTTTCATTTTCTTGTTTCAAACGTTCATTTTTAATTTTTTTCTGGACTATTCTTTTAGATCATTTGTTTTTTAGTTTCTTCTTTTTCTAAGTCGTCGTTTTTAAGTTATTTTAAAGTAGTTTCTTTATTTTTCTTCTCAATGATTTTCTTTTATGAAGCGTTGTTTTTTTCTTTCCAATCGCACTTTTCTTGAATAGTCTTATGTTCTGTTTTCCTACTTACAGTCTTTTTTTGTTTTTTTTTTAAACGTAGTTTTTCGTGTTCTGTTTATTTACTAAATCGTCTTTCTGTTTCTTATTGTTATCTCTTACAGTCTTCTAAAGTTTTTTTATGGTAGTTTTTTGTTCTTTCGCTTCTAAACGTTGTTTTTCAAGTTGTTTTAGATTTAGTTTTTTTTTAATTTGTCCACTTTTAAATTTGTCGTTTTTTTATTCTTCTTTTTTTAAATCAGTTTTTTATATATATTTGTTTTTCCGTTGTTTTTTAAGTACTTTTGTGTTTTTTTTTATTTTAAATTAAGGTTTCTTGCTCTTTTTGTTCTAGATGTTCTTTTTTATTATTTTTTTAATATATTTTTTTGCACTTTTATTTTTAGATCTTTTTTTTTTCGAAACGTATTTTTTTCTTATTTTTCTCCTTCCAGTTTTTTCCAGCTGTTTTTTAAGTTTTTTGGGTTTTTTTGTGGTAATTTTTTAAGATCTTCTAAAGTTTTTTGTTTTTTTTTTTGTTCTAATTGTACTTTATTTTTCTGAACGTTGTTTTTTAAATTTTTTAAAATCCCATTTTTTTGTGCAATCTATCTTTTCTCATTTTCTTCTAAATATAGTCTTTTTTCTAATAGCAATTTTTCTCAATTATTCTTTTATACTCCTACTTATAGATCTTTCTTTGTTCTTTTGAATCGTAATTTTTTATATTCTTTTTTTATGTTCAATAATCATTTTTTAAGTTTTTTAGTTTCTTCTTTTTTTGTAGTCGCTTTTCTAAGTCGTTTAAAGTTTTTTTTTCTTTTTTTCTAATTGTACTTTGTTCTTTCTTCTCTAGACGTTATTTTTCAAGTTTATTTGAAATATTTTTTATTTTACTATCTACTCGTACCTTTGTTCTCATTTTCTTTTGAACATATTTTTTAATAAAATTTACTGGAAGGTTCTTTTGTTTTTTTTTGTTTCTTTTGTTTCTTTGTATTAAACCTTTTTTTGCTTTTTAGTTTTTATTTATATATTTTGTCGTCATTTTTCAAGCTCTTCCAATTTTTTTTCTATTAATTGTAATTTTTGTTTTTCTTTTTTGAACGTTATTTTTCAAGTTTTTTTAGAATATATTTTTTACAATCTAATATTGTTCTCATTTTTTTTATAAAAGTGGTTTTCGTTTTATTTAAATAGTAGTTTTTTATGTTTTTTCAATAATTCTACTTCAACATCTGCGGTTGTTCTTTTTCCTTAACGTAGGTTTTCTTTTTGTTACTTTTTAGTCTCTGTTATTTTTAAATTTTGGGTACTTCTTGTTTTTTCGTCGTTTTTCAAGTACCTACTTTAGTAAAGTATCTTATTTTTTATGGTAGTTTTGTTTTTTCTTTCCTAGACGTTGCTTTTAAAGTTTCTTTTAATATTTTTTTTACATTTTATCTTTCTTTTCATTTTCTTCTAAACGTTTTAATTTTTTTTTTATTTTTTTTTAAATATTTATTTATTACTCTTATTTTTATAGATCTATCTTTTTTGAAACATAGTTTTTCTTTATTCTTCTTTCTCTTTCAGTAGCTGTTTTTTAAGGTTTTTTGGGACTTTTTTTATTCTAGTTTTTAAAGTTCTTGTGAAGCTTTTTTATTCTTTATTTTTTCTTCTACAGTCTACAGTACAGAATCCTACAGTTTGTTCTCATTTTTTTTAAATATGGTTTTTTCGTTTGTTTTTTTTTTAATTATTATTATTATTAAATCGTATTTTTTAAGGCTTCTAGAATATTTTTTTGTTTTTTTATGTTTAGATCTTTTTTTTATTCTTTTTCTTTCAAACACCGTTTTTCTTATTTTCTTTAGGTCGCCATTTTTTGAGTTTATCAAAAATCGTAGTACGGCCAACCGCAAAATGTAGAATGGAAAGGTGGTCATAAAATTTCGGAACAGCCTGTAGATCACTTTCATTACATATATTTATTGTAAATTTTACAATCCAAAATAAAAAAAAATGTAATTTTTTTCTCAAAATTTTCTAAATTTTAGGACAGTTTATTTAGACCTCCCAATTTAGAACAAAAACACTACCAACTCAAAAAAAATGTTGTTTATCAGAATAAATTCCGGCACCTCCTTGATCACATTTTTTCCAATTCCCATCACACGTAAAGGTCGACTTCACGGAACCAATATTTTCCCCTCTCCACACCCATGATGATGGTATGTCGCAACCCATCCAAAAAATCCCCTATTACCAAAACACCGCCAACCTTCACACGCCCCAGCAAGGTTCTCACGTCCGGCGCGGCGCCCACTTTCCCACCCCTTTTTGGCCACCCCATCCGTCCACCTATCAAGGTCAATCGGACAAATCCGGAGTGGCGGCATTCGCTCGCATTTTAAACGTTGCGTTCGTTGGTGCTGGGCAGTGCTCACGTTTGGATTTCGGTGCGTCGCGTCGGGGCTCAAAATCCGGTAAGTCACTATTACAACATCACACTGCCCCAAAAAATCGAATTTTCTGCTTAATTACGAGTTCAAAGTCGACCGGTTTCGGATTGGGTAAGAGAGTGGATGCTTGGTTTGCCCTTTCGCTAATGGAAAAATTCAATTTATTTCAAATTAGGACTAATGGGAATTTTTAAGGGACAATTTGACATTTGACAATTGTCTAAATTGACATTTGACAAGTGTCAAATCATGGCTAACTGAAAAAAATTACAAAAAAACGTTTTATTTTCTCGGTAATGGGAAAATTTGAATTATTTCAAATTAGGACTAGTGGGAATTTTCGAAGATAAATTCGACATTTGTGAAATCAGGGCCAACTTAAATTAAACAAAAATGTTTTGTTTTTTTGCGGAAAAAATTCGAATTACTTCAAATTAGAGCTTTTGGGAATTTTTGAGAGCAAATTTGACATTTGACAATTATAAAATCATGGCCAACTTAAATTAAACGAAAATGTTTTCCTTTTTTTTAATGGGAAATTAGGACTAATGGGAATTGTAGGGGGAAAATTTGACATTTGACAATTGTGAAATCATGACTAATTAAATTAAACAAAAATGTTCTGCTTTTTCACGGAGAAAATTCGAATTTTTTCAAATTTAAGCCTGTGGGAATTATTGAGAGGAAATTTGAGATTTGACAATTATAAAATTATGGCCAACCAACATGAAACACGGACAATTTAACATTCGACAATTGTCAAATCATGGCTAACTAAAAAAATTTAACAAAAACGATTTGCTTTCTCAGTGATGGGAAAATTTAAATTATTTTAAATTGGGACTAGTGGGAATTTTTGAGGATAAATTTGACATTTGTAAACTCATGGCCAACTTAAATTAAACGAAAATCTTTTGCGTTTTTTGCTAATGAGAAAATTAGGTCTAGTGGGAATTTTGGAAGGAAAATTTGACATTTGACAATTGTGAAATTATGGCTAACTAAATTAAACAAATATGTTTAGCTTTTTCGTGGAGAATATTTCGAATTATTTCAAATTAGAGCTTGTGGGAGTTTTTGAAAGAAAATTTGACATTTGACAATTGTAATATCATGGCCAACTAAGATAAAACAAAGATATTTAGCTTTTTAACTAATAGAAAAATTCGATTTATTTGAAATTAGAGCTAATGGGAATTTTGAAGGAACAATTCGACATTTGACAATTGTCAAATCATGACTAACTAAAAAATTAAATGAAAACGTTTTAATTTCTTAGTAATGGGAAAATTTAAATTATTTTAAATTATGACTAGTGGGAATTTTCGAGGATAAATTTGACATTTGTGAAATCTGGGCCAACTTAAAATAAACGAAAATGTTTTGCTTTTTCGTGGCGAATATTTCGAATTATTTTAAATTAGAGCTTGTGGGAATTTTTTAGAAAATATTTGACATTTGACAATTGTTAAATCATCGCCAACTAACAATAAGATAAAACGAAAATATTTTGCTTTTTAACTACTGGAATAATTTGAACTATTTGAAATTAGGACTAGTAGGAATTTTGGAGGGAAAATTTGACATTTGACAATTATAAAATTATGGTTAATTAAATTAAACAAAAATCTTTAGCTTTTTTATGGGAAAAAGTTGAATTATTTTAAAATAGAGTTTGTGGTAATTTATGAGAGAAAATTTGACATTTAACAATTGTAAAATCATGGCCAACTAAGATAAAACAAAGATATTTGGTATTTGCTTTTAAGTAATGTAAAAATTCGATTTATTTGAAATGACGGCTAGTGGGAATTTTAAAGAGGCAATTTGACATCTGACAATTGTCAAGTCATGGCTAACTAAAAAAATTAAACGAAAAAAATTAAACGAAAGAATTTTCGAAAAAAAATTTGACATTTGTAAACTCATGGCCAACTTAAATTAAACGAAAATGTTTTGTTTTTTTGCTAATGGAAAAATTAGGACTAGTGGGAATTTTGGTGGAAAATTTTGACATTTGTCAATTGTGAAATCATGGCTAACTAAATTAAACAAATATGTTTAGCTTTTTTGCGGGAAAAATTCGAATTATTTCAAATTAGAGTTTGTGGGAATTTTATATAGAAAACTTGACATTTGATAATTGTAAAATCATGGCTAACTAATTATATAAAGCGAAAATATTTTGCTTTTTAACTAATAGAGAAATTAGGGCTAGTGGGAATTTGACACTTACTAGTTACCCAATCATGGCCAACTAGAATTAAATGAAATTACGTCCGTCTCAGTTCGCTCTTTTGAGCAATATTTGTTTTGAAAGAGAAAGAGTAACAATTAGCGGTTGTAAAATGTTAAATTATACGAAAAATAAATATTTGTCTATTTCCGATACATGTCAGATTTTTTTATTAATGGTAATTTAATTCCGTAGTATTTTTTCTTCCTACCGTCCTTGCTTGATTTTGCCTATAATCTATCAGTTCCTTTTACGTTATTGACATTGTGTCCTTATATAATTTAAGCTTCCTTTATTTTATAATCTCTAATTAAATCATCTAATAAACCGGTTGTTGTATAGTAAAACAAAGCAAAAAATTTGTTGTAATTTATTTAACAAATTCATTCAAAATATGTTGTTTACAACATTATCACTTTACATTAATTTTTCCTATTGCAATACTTTCAGTTTTATGTTATTAAGTTCAAGATCATACAAATTACTTTCTTCTCTTCAATTAAAAAAAAAATAGGATTTTTAGGTTACTTCAACTCTTGATTGTGTGTTATTTTTGCAATTTTATTTATTTCTACATAAAAATGTCAATTTTTAACAAAACACTTAATGAAATAATAATTAGAATAAATATTTAAATATTAAATATGTATTTGAATCAAATACCACTAACCTCATTATTTAATAAATTATTTGTTTTTTATTATAATCTAGATATCAAATACAGTAATTTACGCAATTGATTGTGATTTGAATTGAGCCCTAAAAATATTTTTGAAATTGTTTATATCAGGTGATTGAAGAGAAGTAGGCCAAGAACTACTTACTTGTTCTCTATATACAGTTAAAATGAACTACAATTTTAGGACGTGTTTGTTTGAACACTCAATACATTACAATCAAGTAATGACTTTAAAAATATAATAATTAAAATTTTTTTTTTAATACAGTTAAAACAGTTATTAGAGAACCTAAAAGGGCAAAAAACGTTTATTATAGCGGTTTTTAAGGGTTTTGGCTTTGTTTTAGAAATGAAAAACATTTAAATTCTAACCTCACCTTCTAAATTTTGATTTTTTTATTGCAAAACTCACAAAACACAGTTTGATTAAACACCTCTGCAGTTTAAAATACTAAGATTTGAATAAAAACGTTCTAAAATTCGTTGTTTAGTAAAAACTAAAAATTTTAAAATTTTACAGTTGGCAACACTAGTTGTCACTTGACATACGCCATGATGCGTTAAATTCAAATTATTATTTACAAAATTAAGGGAAACTTTCATTAGGGCGCTTGAACATAAGCAAAATGCAACCATTTCAATTATTTTAAGTATTTTGCGTTTCTACATATTCTAAATTTTAACTTCACTTTTTGAAAATTGTAAAATAAATTATTAGTTTTTTATTAAAAGCTAGACATCTTGAATTGAGCCCTAAAAATATTTTGAGATTGTTTATATCAGGTGAATGACGCGAAGTAGGCCAAGAACTTCTTAGTTATTTATGTATTTTGACAATTTTGACATTAGAAATGAACTACAATTTTTTTTTTAACACTCGATACATTATACATTCCAATCAAATAAGTTTTAAAATTCTAATATTACATAGTTTTTGTGATAAACTTGTGAATGGAAAAGATTTTATTATTTATTTATAAAGGAATGTCAATGACATTAAGCTGTGGCAAAAAATGATGAATCGTTAAGTGAAGATAATAATAATTATTGTTATTTTTTTCCGCTATAAACATGTAATAATAAATTTAATTGAGCGAGAGATAAATGATTATTAAATAAATATTGACAGCTTAAAAATACGTTTTGCATGCTACGATTGGCAATACCGAAAAAAAATATATTCAAAAATTTGGTGTTCCCGGAATTCGGAAACGTTTATTTCTAACCTAAATAAATTTGTTTATAATCGAAATTTACAGAATTTGTTTATTTATTAATATTGTTATCATGTAGTAGTTCAAGGTTTGGATTATGGATTTTTGAGTTTGAAATATGTAAAATTTATTGAAAGTTGTTTATTTATTGACTAAAATAAGGTTTTGTATATGAAAGTTGGCAGTATTGGTTTGCCGACCAACAAAGCTTTTATTAGGTTTAAATTATTTTGTGAAATATAATATTTTACTAAAAATATTTATTAGTGAGTGAACAATTTGAGTTTTGGAGAGTTTCAAAATATTATGTAAGTAAAAAATAAAAAAAATAAGTTTGAAAAACCATAAGTTGATTCTAACCTCATTTTTTAAATTAAAATTTTAAGTTTTTATTTTACAGCTGGCAACATTAGTTTTTTTGGCATACGTCATACTACGTTAAAATTTAAATTATTTTATTAGAAAAAAACCAATAATTTTCAATATAAATAGCTGTTAGTGAGTCAAAATTTTGAGATTTCAAGTGTTTTTGTGTAGGCAGAAAATTAAAGATAACAATTTTTTAAGGGCAAAAGTAGGTAGATTCTAACTTCTCTTTAAATATCATTTTTTTTAAGTGGAAATCTGCTTAAATACCTACAGGTTAATTTGGTAAAGATTTTGTTTAAAAATAGATAAATAAAACAAATTTATTTAATGCCAACCCTGATTTTTCTACACGAAACGATAGTCAGATGTTTGCATTTGCGTTTTGTTTGAATTTGGCGCCACAAAAATTTTGTTGAGAATAGAAAAACCGTTAAAAGTTACATTTAAAAATTGCAGTTTTTGTCGCTTCTCTATTGTTTTCAGTGCTGTCATTTAACTTTTTTACCTAGAAACTTGTAAAATGCAGTTAGATTGTATATTTTTCAGTTTACAATGTTAAAATTTGTATAAAACAACATTTGAAATTTGTTATTTAGTGAGAACAAAATTTGATTTTTTTGTTTTACAGTTGGTAACCCTAGTTTTTTTGGCATACGTCATACTACGTCAAATTTAAATTATTTTTTGAAAATCTTATTAAAACAGCGATTAGTGAGTGGAAAAATGCAAAAATCGACCATATTTAGTGGTTCCAACTGTTTTACATTCATTCGAAAAAAAGAACGTTTTTTAAAGTGATTTTTCGAAAATTGTACTTTTTGTATATTGTTATTATATTTTTTTTGTTTAAAATGTTAAATTATCGATAAAATTTAAATTTTAAATTTGTTTTTTACTGAAAACTAAAAATTTAAAAATTTTATCATTTAAAGTTGGCAACACTGATTTTCATTTGCCATGCGTCATAATGGGTTTAAATTCAAATTTTTTTTTAAATTTATTTAAAACAGCTATTAGAAATTCTGAAAATGCAAAAAACGATCATTACGAGCAGTGGTTTTAAAGGTTTTGGGTTTGTTAGAAATGAAAGACAACATTTTTAGGGTGAAAGATAAATTCTAACCTTACTTTCTGAAATTTGATTTTGTTATTGATTTTACACAGTTTGCTTGTCTACTTCTGCAGTTTAAACTGTTAAAACTTGGACAAAATACGTTCTAAAATTCGTTATTATTTGGTAAAAACTAAAATTTGGATATTTTGCATCTTATAGCTGGCAATCCTAGTTTTCATTTGACATGCGTCTCATTACGTTCAAATTCAAATTTTTTTTTTTTTGAAAATCTAAATAAAATAGAGATTTGTGAATAAAATCGATTGTATTCAGTGGTTTTAAGTGTTTTGCGTTTATCAGAATTTAAAAACAAACATTTTTTAGGGTGAAAGTGAAATTCTAACCTCACTTTTTGAAAATTGTATTTTTTGAATGAAAAACTGAGTTTTTCCAAATTTGTAAAACAATTATGTAAAATATAACCAGGTTTTGATCTTTTTTTGAAACTGTGTAAATAAAAAATGTTTTTTTATAAATAAAAAAAGACTAACCTCTTTTTGTGAAATTTGGCTTTTTTTGAAAAACTCAACACACAGTTTTATCGAGAGTTTCATTGTAGACTGCTCTATTAAAATATGAACAAAATACATTTTAAATTTATTTTCTAGTAAAAACTAAAAATTTGAAAATTTTATATTTTGCAGTTGGCAATCCTAGTTTCCATCTGACATGCGTCATCCCAGGTTCAAATTCAAATTATTTTTTAAAAATCTAGATAAAATAACAATTAATGAGTGTAAAAATGTGAAAATCGATTGTATTTAGTGGTTTTAACTGTTTTGCGTTTATCAGAATTAAAAAAACAACATTTTTTAGGGTGATATTAAAATTCTAACCTCACTTTTTGAAAATTGTATTTTTTGAATGAAATATGAACTGAATTTTTCCGAATTTGTTAAAATCTTGAAAATTATTTAAAATAGAACTAGGATTTGATTTTTTTAAACTTTGTAAGTAAAAAATAATTTATTGCAAGTAAAAAAACGAAGAAATTAAGCTCACTTTTATTAGAAAACTCAAAATACAGTTCGAATGTACGCCCTTTTTGTTTCAAATTTTAACATTTGAATAAAATACCTCGTAAAAAGCATTCTAAATTTGTTATTTAACAAAAATCATAAATTTGAAAATTTTACATTGTACAGTTGGCAACTCTCGTTTTCACGTGACATGCGTCACACACGTCAAATTCAAATTAGTTTTAATGTAAATGAGTTAAATGTAAAAATCGATCGTATTTAGTGGTTTTAAGTGTTTTGCGTTTATCAGAATTAAAAAACAATATTTTTCAGAGTGAAAATCAAACTTTAAAATAAATTTTTATAAATTGTATTTTTTTAAATGAAAAATTCAATTTTTCCGAATTTACTCATTAAAATCTTAAAAATTATGTAAAACATAACGAGGTTTTGTTCTTTTTTTGAAATAATACAGTTTGTTTCTCAAGTAGGCTAAAATAATTTAATTTCCCAATTTTTCTTATCTCGCTCAAAACCCCATAATTAAATTAAATTAAAAAAACTAGACAAAACATTTTGTCACCTTGTATTTAAAAACCAGGTAGATTATCCGATAAACGTCACCTATTACCCCTCCTCTACTAAAATGAGCGAAAATTCCTAGTGTGGGGAAGGTCAGTGATTACGTAAACATAAAAAAATTAACACACACCACCCCCCTCTTAAATCCACTCAACTTCCTGATATTCATAAACTTCCTAAATTTCGTGATTTATCTCAGTTATTAATTGCACGAATTGAATCAAGTGGGTCATTGTTAGCCTACTCGATTTATTAAAAAAAATTTAAATCAGGTCTCGGTGCAATAACAGTTTGTTCTCAATAAGGTCGACCCTACGATGCTCCTCCACCACTGAATCTAGTCGGGCGCGATGTCTGCCATAGAAGACGAAATCAGCACGGCTGATACTGAAGATGCACTATTAAGAGGGTCGAGAAACAGTTCAGAAACGATAAGTACAACAACAGACAGATGCTGTGTATCGCAGGAGGCTACAACCAAACGTGGTAAGTTATTTTGTTCTAGTTGGAAATTAAGGAAAAATTTTCTGGTTCGTACTTGAAATGCATTTACGTTCACTTGGTCTGAGGTGATTGGAGTTGTGCGGGACAAAGGGGAATGTGGGAGAAAAAGTTTAGATAATTTAAACAAAAACGAGAAAGGGACTTGAATTGGGACACTTTTAGTTGATAAATTATAGAGTAGTTATGAGTTTCAAGGGCATTTTAGGGTATGGAATTGTAGCAGGTTTTTTTTTTCATGGTTGGCAGTACCGAAAAATTACTCTAAATTACCCCAATTTTGACTATTTACAATTTTTATAAGCGTCAAAGCAATTAACAGTTTCAAAACAATTCTGTTTGACCAACTTATTTTTTACAGTTGGTAAACTAAAACATTTTTTTTATTACAAGTGTCAAAATTGTTCACTGTTTTGTTAAAGTTTGTTTTTACAGTTGGCAAAACAGCTAACAATTATTTTTATTTGTTTTATTTAGTTCTAACAGTTGGTAGCACAACATTTTTTTTTTAATTTTAGTTGTCAATATTACCTGCCGTTTTTTAAAATTTACTTTTTACGGTTGGTAGTACTGAAAATGTTATAATAATTATTTTTAGTGTTCAAAGTTTGAACAATTTAGGGATTTTGTCTTGTGCAATTGAAACTATGTCTTTTTTTAAGGTTGGGGATACTACACAATAATTTAAATATTATTTAATTGTCATTCTAAATTTTTTTTATACAAAATTTATTGCGTTTAAAAAAATTAGTTTGAAACTATGTTGGAACTTTTATTTTTTACCAACCGTTCCAGTGGCGTACACGTTTTCTCGATTGAAACTTCTCTAATACGTCTTTTATTTTTTTACGATTGGTAATAACAAAAAATTGGTTGATGGTTTGAAACCAACGAGAAAGGGATTTGAATTGGGACACTTTTAGTTGATAAATTATAGCGTAGTTATGAGTTTCAAGGCACTTTGGGGTTTGGAATTGTAGCAGGTTTTTTTTTTCATGGTTGGCAGTACCGAAAAATTACTCTAAATTACTCAAATTTTGGCTGTTTATAATGTTTATAAGCGTTAAAACAATTATCAGTTTTAAAACAATTGAGAGATATTCTGTTTTACCAACTTATTTTTCACAGTTGGTAACACTAAAACATTTTTTTATTACAAGTGTAAAATTGTTTACTGTTTTGTTAAAGTTTGGTTTTACAATTGGCAGTAGCTAAACAGCTAACAATTATTTTTATTTGTTTTATTCAATTGTAACAGTTGGTAACACATCTTTTTTTCAATTTACTATTTACGGTTGGTAATACTGAAAATGTTATAATAATAATGTTTGGTTTTACAGTTGGCAGTAGCAAAACAACTACCAATTATTTTCATTTGTTTTATTTAGTTCTAACAGTTGGTAACACAAAAAATATAATTTTTTTAAATTAATTGTCAAAATTGCCTGACGTTTTTTAAAATTTATTTTTTACGGTTGGTAGTACCGAAAATATAATTATTTTTAATCTTCTAAGTTTGAACAATTTAGGGATTTTGCTTTGTGCAATTGAAACCATGTCTGTTTTACTTTTTATGGTTGGTAATACTACACAATAATTTAAATATTATTTAATTGTCATTCTAATTTTTTTTCATACAAAATTTATTGAATTTAAGAGGAAAATAGTTAATAAAAAAGTTAGTAAAAAAACTGAAACCAAGTTGGAATTTTTATTTTTTACCAACTATTCCAGCGGCACAGACATTTAGAGGTAGACGTTAGACGTAGAGAAACTGCTCTAATAGCTAATTGATTTTTTATTTTTTACGGTTGGCAATAATATAAAACTGATTGATGGTTTGAAACCAATTTAGGGATTTTTGTTCCTCTTTCCTTTTTTGACACCTTTTTAAAAAAAGGTTTTTTAACGGTTGGTAATACTAAACAAAAAAACACTGTTTTTTAAAACAAAATATCTATTGAGATTTTTTTGTTTTTAAATACTTACTTTTAAAATATGAAACAAATTTGACAATTTTTGTTTTTTTTTTTGTTAGAACTGTTTTTAATTTTTTTTCGGTTGGTAATAGCTAAAATTTATGTAAATTTTTTTGTTTACGTATTTAAATTTTTAGGAATGTTAAAATTGGAATTTGGCAGTTTCAAAGTAATTTAGGACTTTTTATTTTCACCAACTTACCTGCATTGCCCGAATAGATTTTTTTTATTTACCTACAGTTGGCAGTAAGAAAAAATAACTTCTTTAGGGATTTTATTTTCTACCAACTGTTCCAGTGACGTAGGAAATTAAAATTTTTTTTTATTGCTGTTGATTTAAAAGTAGACTAAAACAGTGTGCGACTAGTTTTAATTTTTATGGGTTGGTAGTACCAAAAAAGTCTTATTTTTTTTAAATTTTAAAACATTTTGAGTATTTAAAACTAATTTGGTAATTTTTGTTTTTAACTGTTTCAGTGGCATAGGTTAGTTAAAATTTTTGAATTATAACAGTGTTAGAACTGGTTTTTAATTATTCTAAAGTTGGCAACAACAGAAATTTTATTTTCTTTTATTAACGTATTAAAGCTTTAGGAATTTTTACTTGTAATTTGACAGTTTGAAAATAATCTAGGGATTTTTATTTTCACTAACTTACATGCATTGTCTGAATACATTTTTTTTTATTTACGGTTGACAGTAACAAAAAATACATTGATAACTTGAGAATTTTATTTTTTACCAACTGTTTCAATGACGTAGGAAATTTAAGAAAAGCTTTTTTTATTGCTGTTGATTTAAAAGTAGACAACTAAAACAGTGTACCAACAGTTTTAATTTTTATTGAGTTGGCAAGACTAAAAAATCTTGTTTTTGAATATTTTAAATTAATTTGGTAATTTTTGTTTTTAACTGGTCCAGTGGCATAAGTTAGTTACAATTTTCGGATTATGACAGTGGTAGAATTATTTTTTATTTTTTTTAAGTTTGTAATAACTAATTTTTTTCAGTTTTTTTTTTATTAAAGTATTTAAAATTTGAGGAATTTTAAAATTGTTATTTGACAGTTTGAAATTAATTTAGTGATTTTTATTTTTACCAACTCATCCGTATTGTTTGAATAGTTTTTTTTTTATTTCCGGTTGGCAGTAACAAAAAATTAGCTGATAGTTTAGAGATTTCATCTTCTACCAACTGTTCCAGTGATGTAGGAAATTTAAAAAAATATTTTTATACCTGTGGACTTAAAAATAGATGTCTAAAACAGTGTACCAACAGTTTCAATTTTTATTGTGTTGGCAGTAGGTACTAAAAAACTGTAGCAGTGGTTAGAACTGTTTTTTAATTCTTTTAAAGTTGGTAATAACTAAAGATAAATACAATTTTTCAATTTTTAACGAACTTGTAAACGACTCAAACAGTGTGCTAACAGTTTTAATTTTTATTGGATTGGCAGTACTAAAAAAGTCTTGAATTTTTTTATACTGTTAATGTTGGCAATACAAAAATTACAATTCTTAATATTATTATATTCATTTTATATTTCTTGTAAATTTTAAGTTGTTATCTACCTAACAATAATTTATATTACATCATATTTCTAGGGGATTTTATTTTTTGCCAATCAACCCAGTGGCGTACCGAGTTTTAATAAATTGAAAACAATTATTTTAAGGTTATGTGAGGTTAACTTTGACATGTTAATTTTATTTAGGTACAATGTTTTTCACATTTCTAACTTATCTTTTTACATTTTAACTACATAATAAATAAATTATGTAATTTTGCGACAAAAGGTCGTAAAAGACGTCTTAATAACAAACGTACAATAAATTATTCGTTCATCCTACACATATAAATGGTCTTATTGATGAACATTGCGTGACACAGAAGAAAATAAATGATGCAAAACCTATATTTAAAAAAAATTCGGCAAAAAAAATGCGCGCCAAATTTAAATTTAATTCAATAAAATTGTAGTAATTTAATTTAACTTCCGCTTTATGCTTGAGTACTTACTATAGAACAATTAGTATTTTGATTTTATTGTTTGTAGAGTGTGAGAAATACTAATGCAATGGAAATACATACCTACCTATGTATATCCAAACTCATTCAAGGTTGACAAATATAAAGTTTACACAATTACTTGCCGCAATTAATAATTATAAAACGACAAAAACTAGTAAATGTCAATATGTAGGTAAACGTTCTATTTTAGAAAAATAAACAAAATAGAAATTTTTTTTGTTTGGTTTAATTCCGGCTTTCGATTACTAAAGCCCCAAGGTTTAATAATAATGTAATAAAATCAAGTTAGGTATCGGCGATATCATAACCTAATTTAAAAAGACCCTTTTACACCACCTGTCAAATGTGACAGTGTTGCAATATGACCAACTTAAAAATAATAAAAATCAACCGTGAATTTATTTAAGAAGCATTTTCCGTTCAGACAAGTGACTTGATTATAATTAATTAAGTTTCAGTTCTATTAAATAATTATAAAAAACCTCCTGACAATAATTAATTTATTATAAAACATTAGGAAATGCGTCGTTATTGACATGGTTTCATACTTGTAAGAAGTAATTTGCATTCGATTACGCCACACTTCCATTTAACACAACGATGGACTCATATATTGTTTATATATAATATCAGAAAAATAAAATCAGTACTGCCACCCGAAAAAAAAATACAACAACAGAGTGAAAGTCCTCAAGGCCGATGCACCGTTACAAAATCAGCCTTGAACTTGATCCGTGAAAGTTTCTCTTTCTCTTGCAGCATGGTGTTACATCACTGGAGGTGTTATTTTACTTATTTGGGGGTTGGCAACAGTGATATGGACACCATTTGAGCTTCTAATGACCGAACGTTTGCGCATGACACCCGGTTTTCCTCCATACGAATGGTGGAAAAATCCCCCAGATGAGGTTATCATCAGGGCATACATCTACAATGTTACCAACGCCGAAAAGTTCCTAAATAAAACCGATGCGAAATTACACGTCACTGAAATTGGACCAATCGTTTTCATGTAAGTTACAATCGGATTGGTTGAATAACACGTGATGGTGTTTTTTTTCTACAGGGAAAAATTGACACACACTAATGTGACCTTCAACGAAAATGGTACCATGACCTATGTGGCAACACGAAAGGCTGTTTTTTTGCCAGAACTGAATACTATTGATTTGAATGACACGATTATTGTGCCCAATTGGGCTTTACTGGTATTTAGAGATTTTTGGAGGTTTTAGGAAGTTTTGATTTGCGTTTTTTTTTAGGGCATTGCGTCGTATTTGGCAGAACAGAGTTTTTTTGTTAAATTAGGTTTTAATTTATTGACAAGGTCAGTTAAACCAAAACAGTTTGTTAAACTGACAGTTGATCAGTTCCTGTGGAACTATACTGACCCAATGCTGGATGCAGCCTATCAGATTGCGCCGTTTTTAGTACCTATTAAGAATCTAGGAATTTTATCTAGAGTAAGTTGATGAAAACACCGAAAAACTAAACCATTTTTCAGTTTTTTTGAATAAATGTTTTTGTGGTGCTGCCATCTTTTAGCTAGTCACAATATTAACACTGCCATCTCTTGACCAGCTACAGCATCAATAACAGAAACCTGTAATTTACTTGAATTAAATCTAAACTGACTTAATTGGTTAAATTAATTTAATTTTGATTTTTTGAATAAATTTAAAAAAGTAAATTGTTACAGTTAAAACAGCAAATTGTATTTATTATGTACAAATTACGTTTTCTATTTGTGGACAGAGCCACCTCGTGACTAGATTTTGCAAAGCTGTAATTGCAGAACACTGTAATGGTGTTGAAATATTTTTTTTACAATTTTTGTTGTGCAAAATGACCTTGACCTGACCCAGTTTGACCTCTTTTTAGCATTTTTAAATATTTTATGCACTTGCATTTTCTTCTTGATGTGTATCTCAAAAAAATGGAAATTGTTTATTACAGAAATCTGTAATTTTACAAAAATGAATCAAATATGGAAAGTCAGACTTGTGTCACGTATTCTGCTGGAATTTAGCCTCTCAAAACATAAAAAAAAATTAATTTAAATTATGATCAGACTCATTACGTGACGAATTATTACACACTTGAAATTACAAAACTGTAATCGTATTAAAACAATTTTTTTATAATTTCTAATGCATAATATACTAAACCTGACCTAATTTATTATTTTTAACCATTTTATGCATCTGAAAAATTGTTTTTCGGTAAGTAACACAAAAAAACATCACTTTCCAATTACAGAAACCTGTAATTTTGCTAAACAAATTATGTAATTTCCCCAAACTTTCATTTTAGATATATACCAACTTCACCAACACTGTCACAGTCTACGTTGGAACCAAATATGGTGACGAGAAGTTTTTCCTTATAAATAAATACGACGGCTCAACTGATTTACCAAATTATGGTAAAAGTTGTGGGGGCGGAGTTGTAAATTCGTCAGAGGGCGTGGCTTACCCTCAGTACATTACGAAAAACACGACTTTGAAATATTGGCGAAAAACCTTCTGTAAAATGGCGGTTCTCAACCATAGAAGTAATTTTTCTTTTTTTAAAAAAGAGTGTGATTCAGATAAAACTACAAGTCCTGCTCGTAGTTTTATGTGACAGATGTATTTGTCAGATTGTCATTTGTTTTTTTTTAGGTGATGTGTCAAAATATGGCGTTAATGCTTATCGGTTCGATTTAATCGACTCGATTTTTAACCGAACTGAACCGGCTGAAGGCGATTGTTTCCGAGGCCAACCGGATTTACCCGATGGTCTTTCAGATATTTCCAAATGTCATTTTGGGTTTCCTTTAGCTACAAGTTTTCCTCATTTTCTTCACGGTGATAGTGTTATAAATTCGTATGTCACTGGATTGAAGCCGAATCGTAGTAAACACGATTCTTACCTCGTCGTCGAACCGGTAATTTAATGTTTTTTAAAAAGTTTTGTGAATTTAGGGTTTTTTTTTTAGACGACAGGGGTGCCACTCGAGTCAGCCGCAAGGTCACAAAGTAACCTAGTCGTTAGGAAATTGACAGGTTTTAATGAATTAGTCACGCCTTTTAGCGATACTGTTATTCCGATGTTTTGGTTGGAATATGTAAGTCATGTGATGTCGTCAGCCTCTTATTACGTCACTGTGTTGCAGAATCAAATGGGCCTACCTTGGTACATCATAAGCTTGGTGTATTTCCAAGTGAATGTCCTTCCGATTTTCCAACGTTTTTTCACAGCGTTCCTCCTCACCGGAAGTGTGATTCTTTTTTGTTTTTATATAAAACATAAGCGGAAGCAACGGTTACTAGATAATAAGGTTCTTATTTTCGAAAAGGAACTATTTATGAAAAAACCATAGATTTAAGACAAACACGCAGTATTGTACTATTGCTCAATTATTTATAAGAAAGTGTCATTTTGTAACGGGAAATTTGTTAATTTTTTGTGTAATTAGTTGTAAATTTAAATAGACCAAAGTTTCTCATTAAATGTGATACTTTTTTGTTATGTTAAGGTTGGCAACACCCGACAGTTGGTGCACCTGCGATGCTAATCATTAGTCTAGATTTTTTTATTGATAATAAATGAACAAAGCTTTAACATTGTTTTATTTTAATTCAATTCCTGATTTTTTCCTTCTATTTTTAATAATAATTGACGCAAAATCTTATAATACAATCAGTAATTCTTCTAAAAGTATAGTTAGCTGCCTATCCTGATATCAGAAAGAAAAAATGATTATTCGGAGTCAACTGAAGATCTCTTCACACTCCTGTGATCCTGATACAAATTTCATTTTTCACAAAGTTTTGAAATAGTTTGAAGTAAATTGTGGTTAAAATGGAAGTTTGTATCAGGATCACAGAAAGTGTAAGAAAGTCAAAAGGCGGAGCAACTAAAGACCCTTTTAAACTCATGTGATCCTAATACAAATTTAATATTTCTTGTTTTTCAGAATCATTTCAAGTAAATTGTGATTAAATTCGAAGTTTGTATCAGGATCACAGAAAGTGTAAGGAAGTCAAAAGGCGGAGCAACTAAAGACCCTTTCAAACTCATGTGATCCTAATACAAATTTCATTTTTCACAAAGTTTTGCAAAATTTGTTAATTGTAGTTAAAAATCGAAGTTTTTATCAGGATCACAGAAAGTGTAAGGAAGTCAAGGTGAAGAGCAACTGAAGACCCTTTCGAACTCATGTGATCCCAATACAAATTTAATATTTCTTGATTTTTGAGAATCTTTTCAAGATAATTGTGATTAAATTCGAAATTTGTATCAGGATCACAGAAAGCGTAAGGAAGTCAAGCTGAGGAGCCACTGAAGACCCTTTCAAACTCATGTGATCCTAATACAAATATCATTTTTCACAAAGTTTTTGAAAAGATAAAGTCAATTGTAGTTAAAAAATCGAAGTTTGTATCAGGATCACAGAAAGTGTGAAAAAGTCAAAATAAGTCAAATTGAAGACCTTTTTAAACTCATGTGATCCTTATACAAATTTGATTTTTCACGAAATTTTTATATCGAAACAAGATCTTTCTGAATAAAATGGTTAAAAATAATTTTTGCATCAGGATAACAGAATATACGAGAAGGTCTTAATAACTTTCAAAGTTAATTTAAACACGTAATTTTGGTAATGTAAAACCCTTTATTTGTTTGAAACATTTATGTGGCTCTAAAAAGAACCGTTTTGTGCACTTCTTGATCATCATCACTTTCAGGAAAATTTAACGAACTCTCATTTCTTCTTTTCTTTGTCCTTGTTTCTCAAGTGGAAACCTTTAAAAAAAATAGTAAAACAAAATTAGAAACTTATAAGTAACTGTTACAAAAAGGTTACTGTTAAATTCTCACTCGACGAGTTGCCACTGTAGTATTAAAACAAAAATACAAAAATGTATAGGCAACCAGTAGTGCAGTGCAACAGAAGATCTGCAAACTATATAAAAATAGTTTAATATAATGTATACATAAATTAATCAATAAAACAATTATTATTAAGATGCAGATTACTTAATAAAAAAGACCTTAAACTCTGTATTGTTAGTTGCATATGCTTAAAACAAAGTTCATAAAACTTCTACTTAAGTCAATGAAGCTACAATTAAATTTAATCTATGTTAATTAATAAAAACTGATAAATATTATAAAACAAATGCATTTATCAATAAATTAGAATAGCAATTTATTATGTGGAGGTAATAAATTATTTATTTTTTGACATATTATATTTAAAAGACGTATTGCTGGTTGCATTTGCTCACAACTTTGACTCTATAGATACATAAAAAGCTAGAGTTTAAATAAAATAATCAATTTTGCTAAAGATTTTTAGGACGGTTTAAAATAACCAAACTCGAGACCAAACTAGAATGCAAGAAAATAAATAAACAGTATATTTTTTGACATAAATCTACCTAAATAGGGACTTCCAATCACCAATTTTATGACCTTTGAAACATATTCTATACCCTTCTTTATCTATGTTGGTGTGCACGCGTTCCTAACCTCAAATTTTCTTCAAACAAACAGTCCACAAAAAAACAATGTTCCGCCAATTTTCTAGACGATTACGACTCACCAAACTACCGTTTCCCGACCCTTATAACCCTCCACCTTCGAATTTCTACATCCGGTGCTCCAAGATTAAACCTAACCTTACTTTTCCCCTGACCCGTTCCTTACACATTTCGTTGCCAAACCGCGACAAAATTTTCACAGATACCGAAAACTCCTATGCCTACACTATCCTACCCCCAATTCCGAAACTGTCACCCACTTGGAGCCTCTCAAATCCCATCAAAACCCCCGAAGAATTCACACAGTTTTTAGACAGGAACTGGCGGGGCTGTCGCGCCCCAGAAATCGTTGAGGCCTTCGAACGTGTTAAAGACTTTTGTGTTGCGAACCGAATTGATTTATCTGATCGCAGGTTTGATAAGCTAGTTGATGGATTAATGGATCACTGTGAGAAGTTAACAGATGATGAGCTCCTCAGACTTTTAGTGTTGTTAACAGAGTACCCCCCTTGTGAATCAAGCACTTCACGGAATTTCCACGACATTTGGAGCTGTCTGGATGATGTGTGTTGCTGGAAAATGGGGGCTTGGGAGTATGAAAAAATGTTCAATTTTGCTGAAATCTGGTACAAATTAAATTTAGGACGTTTCTCTGATTTTCTAAGTGAAGTACTTGATAAAGCCACGAATAAGGCCCATCAATTATCAAAAGAACTAGTTTTGTACACGTTTTTTTACTTAAATGTTGCCAGAAGAAAATCTGTACCTTTTGAATTTGAACACAGTGTTGCCAACGTTATTCAACAATTAACTCTTGAAGAACTCACAATTGTAGCAATGGGATACTTCAAAACTAAAACAAAAGTCAAAGAAAAACCAATTCTTGACGCTATGATTAAAGCAATTAATGAAAATTGTGATTCAATCAATGAAATCAGTCTTAGTGCAATGCTTAAGGTACTCACAATTACGAATTTCAGAACTACCAACTCTATTTTTTCAGACAATCAGATTAAGCCAACATCACGACACAGTCGACCAAATTCCTCCACTACTCGACAATTTAACACCTCAAATTCCCAGATTTTCACAGTTGGCAAACCTGCATATAGCACTTTTAGGTACAAGCCTACAAATCAAACACGAAAATTCCCTAAAAGCCTGTGCACAAAGAACAGTAAACGATATTGAAAATGTCCGGATCAAAGACATAGAACGGATGCTTCTTGCCTGTGCCATGTTCAACCTTGACACTGACCCCAGCATCTACCAATTAGCATTTAAAGAAATCCATAAAAGCACACGAACCAAAGAATTTATCCAATACAGTCGTTGTCTAGTCTCAACTTTACATTATCTCAGTTTACGTCAAATCTACTCTTACGAATTCTTAAATAAAGTCTTAGATAACGAATACATCACTGAAGTTTACGGAAAACATATCCGAAACGTTCCGAGAGAATTATTCTCTCTTGATTTTTGCATCGAAATTGACTGTCCAAATTACACAGGAAATCGTTTAGAACCTAAGATAAAATACAAGTCAGTCAAATGGTTATCTGAATATGCTCCCAGTCGCGACCAACCAAAACGCTTATCAACTTCTGATAAATACTATCTTGATATCGTTGATCACGTGACTGTGGTAGTAGGAGAAGGTAACGTAACGAGCTACCATGTGTTACCACATTTCAGCAAACCAGGTAAAAGCTCCACCTCCAAGCACCATTTTCGTGATTTCTGATTGGTTGTAGATATTGTGGTGTGTCGGGATAAGTCAAGTGGAAGGTTTGTTGAGCCACGATTGGATGATTACCTTCTGGGGGATGTCATGAGGCCTCGTGGAGATAATATTGATTGGTTTGCTTTTATGGTATTGACGCCTAATTCGACAGTGAGAGGGAGGACTGAACCGTTAGGGGCGATGATTATGAAGGAGAGGCAATTGAAGGCTGTTGGGTTTAAACCAGTTATGGTACGTGTAAATCAGGTTTTAAATATTTAAAAAAATAGTTGTTTAGGTCTTTTGGAATGAGTTTTCGAGTATGGCGACGTCTAAAGATAAGTGTAAGTTTATTTATGAACAATTGAGAACTTAGACACTTCCAAATTTTGTATTAAATAATTTAGGTAGTTAGTAAAATAATAATAAAGAGATGAAAATTGTTTTTTTTTTTAACACAAAAAGCGTTTCAATGTTTTACCTTGATGCAATCCCAAATTATTTTTAACTTTTACAAAATTGTATTGTTGGTTGCAAACTCTCAGAATGAAACATTCTACCAATATTCTACATACCACTATATCTGTGGTTAATCTGACACTCCTAACCTCGTTTTCTTTCAGTAAAAAAAAAAACAACTACATGCCATTTTTTCACACGATTAATACTTACAAAATCACCCCTTTCCCCACCATTTTCAAAATTTTTCTTAAAGTTACTCCAAATTCCAACCTAACCTCACTTTTTTTTCCGGTTCGCTACCCGCACATTTTGTCTCAAAACCGGCAAATCTTTACAGATATCGAAACACGGATGCTCACATTTACCGAACTGTCACCCACATAGAGCCCCTCCAAAAGTCCAAACTGGTTGAGGTGTTCTTGAATGATAAAAAATTTAAAACTTTAAATCATCTTTAAATTACGCGCCACAAACCATACTTTTCTCTTATTGGTCGATACAAATGTGATACATAACCTCAAAATATTTGAAAAACGTATTTTCCTAGTTTTTATACTTAAAACAAAGTATTTCATCGTTTCATTGACATAATCCTCAATTTTGAGTTTTTCAAGAATCAGAATTACATTTAAATTAAGTTTTTTACTGTTTTAAATTAAATTAATATATGTACTTACAAAGGTGTGTTGATGGTTGCCAACTCACAAATTACAATTCCATAGATATGACCAAAACCTAGAAAACTCTTAACATGCCATGGTGCTACAACTTTTTATTCACAATATTTCAAGTTCCAACCTAACCTCACTTTTTAACTTAAAAAAAAGAAAAAATCTTCACAGATACTAAAAGCACATATAATTACAGCATCCGAACCCCAATTTCCAAATTATCATCTGCTTGGAGTCCCACAAACTGACTAAATTGTTTTTAACCACAAAAACATAAAAAAATTCAAATTTCGCGCCATAAAAAACAGACGCTTTGATGCATTCCGCTGAATGGGCGAGCTCATATTTTTTTAAATGTTATTACATCACCTCAAAATTTGAAAACATCTATTGTCTTCCGCTCCAATTAATGATTTTGAATAACGTACACTAATTGCACTCACTCATTATTTTTAACAACTTATTTTTTTTTTAAGTGTGCCTGTAGCCACTTCTGTTCCTATTGGCGAATTTGAAATACCGCGCGCTAATCGCACTCACTCATTGGTCGATTTAACCTAAATTTGTTTTTTTTAAAGTGTGGCTTTAACCACTTCTGTTCCAGTTGGTCAATTTGAAATACCGCGCGCTAATCGCACTCACTGATTGGTCAATATAACCTCAATTTATTTTTCAAAATAAATGTGCCTTTATCCACTTCCACTCAAAAAACTATTTCGTAAAAACTTAGAGTGCCATTTTAATCATTTGTTACATGTAAACAAGTTTAGTTTTTTTATGTTTTTCTTTGAAAAATCTTTTCAAAAAAATAATGAACAAGCTGTATAAACCAAAAGGTAACACACTCATCCTCATCATCCAGCCCTTTTACCCTCCTTGTAGTAACGTTTTCAGATAGTTTAACAAAAATCTCGAAAAATGTGCGTCGAGAAGTGCGCCCCCGTAGCCGAAGTCTTTACACGTCAAGCTCCTACGTCAGTAGTGAAGATTTGGGGACTCCCCGTGAAATCACCAAATTCGACAGCTCATCCCAACAATGGTCCCCCTACGTCCCCAAACCCATCGTGGTCAAAAACTTCTATCCGGATGACTTAAACGTGGTGAGTACCTAAAACTGAAACATTTTAATCAAAAAGATTGCTTTTTCCAGAACGAAACATGGACTGAAGAAGGGGGCTACATGGGTGGGACAACAATTACGCCCCATGGAGTCATTTCTCTCCGACTTCATGATAAAATCAGAGTTGACATTTCATTAGATCGCGCAATCAGAGTTATCAACATGAAGAATTACATTGTGATGGCTTTGAATGCTAGTGGAAGCTCTTCAGCATTGATCCACCCCAATGGGAGAGTCCTCCAATACGGATCAAGAGTTGAGATTTTGGCACATGATGGCCAAGGAAATAACAAGTGTGTAATTCACTGCGCATGCGCATAAACAAATACATCACTGCGCAAGTGCATTAATTAAAGCTGCGTTCGGTTTTGCCACTCCGAGTACACCGCCTATTTCCTTATCTACTTTATTGAATCCATATATCACTATCTCTATCCGGTGACCAAAACTTGATGCTTTTTGACACTGTATCCAAAACATGACACCCAGTTATTAGATAGGGCAGAAAGAGCGTACGCTGTTATGAAAACAGTCTTTATATTAGTCTGTTTAGTTTTAATGTCTTTATTGCTTAATTGGCTTTACAGTCATACGTAAAGGTAAGAAAAAAATTAATACAAATTAACAAAAAAAAAAATATTTCTTCTCCAGTCTTCTTCTAGCACACATAACTTCTTTCATCCATTCTTTCCCTTCTCCATTTTCGTTTAGATCTTTTATACTTCCATACTCGCACATTCTTAACTCCACAAACTCTGACAAACAATGCTCTATCGTCTCCTTTTCTTCTCTACATAATCTAATCATTCTTTCCCAACCTTCTCTCCAAAATTCATTTTCCCCTTCTTCATTCCCACATCTGTATCTTGCAACCATTTTTTTTATTTTTACTTTTCATTTTATCTAGATATTTTGGCAGGGGTGGTAACAATCAGGGCATATTTTGAATTGTCAGCATCTCTTTGTTTTAGTTCTTCTTCCATTGTTCTTCGTTCTTCTCTCATTCTTTCAATTTTTGCACACGCATACTCTTTTTTCTCATAGTAGTCATCTCGTTCTATTCACCTAACATTACCATTTGCTCTTTTAATTTCAGCCCAGCACTGTTGTAGTATTCTGCATTTATGTCGCATTCATAGATTTTCTTTTCACTTACTTCTTCGCCTACTATTACTTGGTTAATAGTTTCCTCGTAAATTTCTTCCATCTTGCTTACCAACCACTTACACACCCCTTTCTCTCTAAGATACTGCCATAATTTTTCCCTATCCACATTGTCAAAAGCATTTTTTTTTAAATTTAAACATTTGTTTCTCAATTCCCTCTTTAGAAAGATCGTTTATTTTCAATTAAAATTCCTCATATCTTGACAAGACACTTTTATTGTTACACCATAAAGTGTCCCCTCCATTTATCCATACTTATATTGTCACTTATTTTGTCCTTTCTTTTTATTTCTTCGTTTATAAATTTCCATACTTCTGTTTTATTTCTTTTATTTTCCTTTCTTCTTCTTCTCTTTCTTGTATTTTTTTCTCTTCACACTTTGCTTTGTACTTTTTTCTTGTTTCTAGATACTCTGCTTTTGTAGCTTTTCCTTTTTTCCAGTTTTTAAGTTTACTGCAAGCTTCTTATTCCACCATTTATTCCTTCTTGTTTTTAGATATATTTTTTCTTTGTCCATTTCTGTTTTTATTTTACTAACTAGGTCTTTATACATACTATCAATGTCCAAACCTTATCTAAGTCTTTATATTAGTCAATTCTGAATTCAAATAATGCGACAGATTTATCTATCCTGAATGAGACAAACAAAGACTCGGAATGGCAAAGCCAAACGCACCTTGAGTACATCACTGTACATGTGTACTAACTAATGTGGTACTATAGGTACGCAAAAATGTGGTACAAAGGCGTGAGTTTCACAAGCGATCAGTGTGCCCTCGTCTATTTGGTGGACTCGGCTGGAACTCGTACTACAACTGATACTTTTACTGATCTAACTGGTGATATCACTCTTGATGTGTTCTACAAGTGAGGTCTATTTAATCCTTTAATGAATCCTTTCATTTTTCCCTATCCTAGTCGTTCTAATGGTAATGTTGATTTCTCCTGTGTGACTCCTGGAACTCAACTAGTCAATGAAGCAATCAGTATTCTTCAATCAGCAAATTATTGGTTAACTGAAGACAGAACTGATAACTGGATTATTAATAATGTTCGCATTTCGCAAACTGCTGATGGTTTAGTCAGGTATTCTAAAAAACGTTCTATTGACTGTTTAAGTTTTACTTCCACTCCTTTATTTTTTTTTATTTAACGAATTCAATAAATGAGAGTTATATGTTCTATCCTTCTTTTTTTTCTCTCTCTCTCATCCATATAATACATATTTGTAATATGTATGAGAGAGACAGAACCATACAAAACGAAGAATAAAACATACCAATTGATTACAGTATGTGCTTTAAAAAAATCACATTAAGTACTATTTGCGACAATAAATTGAGGCACTGACATAATATAAAAATTTTGGAAAATTATCAGCAACAACCATATAAGGTCGGTTGTTTTAAAGTTGTTATAACCAGTTTTTAATGCACTTATGTGTTCCTTTTATCAAAAGATAGAAAGAACACTGATCAAATAAGCGCGACAGTAGAATATGCTTGACTGCCATTTTGACGCTTCCTAACTACATTTTTAACCCCTAGTATAACAAACGAGTTTTCAAAATTCAATTATTCCTAAAAAAATTATATAGAAATGAATTTTAGTAAAAAAAAAACACCTTAGAATGAATAAATGAATTTTAGTACCAAATCGTTTTTTAATAAATAGTCGTTAGTTCTACAACAGATAATCATAATTGTGTGAATTTTTGAAGAAAGTTGGAAGTAAAATTTGAATAAGAAAACCTGTATGTGCCTCTTGTGTAATACTTAATTACGTTTTTGCAGGGTTGGACGTAACAGTAATAAATTCTCGCTACGTACTTCCCCTACTAATGGCTCCGCCTCTGTCTCCTCCCCCTACTTGCATTGCACTGGTTCAATGGGCCAGACTCGTCATTTATTCGTGCGTCGTGGCGAGCGCCGTATGCATTACGACGGAACAACATTCATTGTTCGAAATGCGGGCCATTCAGCAGGATTTGATGAACGACATCAACTTAAAGTTTACTAGTTTTCGTAATTTTTTTTTCCTCTCTCTCTCCTCAGTTTTGTGTTAAATCATCTGTCCTATACAAAAAAGTGAACGATACACACCCCAAAAAAAGTGCATTTTTCTTAGTGTTGACTTTTTAAACAAGTGGTTTTAGACATAATTCATGTGTGGTATGGTCTTGGGCAATAAATAATTTTATTGTGGATATCTCTTTATCTTTTATTATTGGCGTTGGAAAGTCAAGGTTGATAAGTTGTAAAACTTGAATCGAGTTGGCGTGGTGTTGTGCAAACAATGCGAAAACGGGTAGTGATTGGTGGAATGGCGGTGGCGACTCTCTTTTTTTTTCTTTTGATTGGTTTAGGGGTGAAATCGAGTGAGAATGAAAATACAAAAGAACTTCAATTGTTACACGTGGTAGGTTTTGTTCAGAGGGTGATGTAGAGGGGGTAATGAGATGGCGTGATTGCAGATTATAAGACATGGGGCAAGGACACCAGCAGATACGTTTCCAAAAGATCCATATTTTAATGAAAGTTTTTATCCAGTAGGCTGGGGACAATTGACTAATGTGAGTTCTAATACGGTCACGGACCGTAGACTTTAACACCCGTTATCTTGTTTTGCGTAATTTATGGAAAATAATACAAAATAATGAGTGTGACCTTGGATATACAGCATTTTAAAACAATACATTTTATTTATTGTTATATTTATTTATGTAAACTGATAAGAAAAATAAGAATTGTACTTTTCATAATTATTTTCAATTTAGTAAAACGTAACAAATATCATACTCGTAGCTGTGAAATTGGGGCCACAAACATGTATTTAAAAAAATTAGGGCCAATACAATCCTGTCTACTTTTTGCGACAACAAGATTTATATCCCAACATAACAAATATAATAAAAATGGTGTCTACAGCTAAAAAAAGTATAATTAATATAAAAGAAATATCTGCAATTATGTAATAATTTACGTTCAATTTGGTCATAAAAAAATGAAAAATTAAAAAAAAAGTGTTTTGAAATCATTCGTGGGGCCTGATTTTACTGTAATTCTGGTCCAAATTACCAGGAAGTATAAGTCTAATAATGTAACTGATAAACTAATTTTGTAAAAAAAGTTTCTAACAAAAAATAAAATTTTGGCCCAAACTGTTTCTCAAATTTGGGCTAGTACGACCCTGTCCACTTTTTATAAAAATGAAATTTCACCCCAAATTTAGTTTATATTTTTACAAAATAAACAAATAGAACAAAAAATGGAATTTATGACTAAAATACTTCCGAAAAAACTAAATATTTAGCATTATAAATCTGCAATCAAAAAAAAAGTGAGGTTATGAAAACTTTTCTTCGCTAAAAACCAAGATTTTTCATAGGAATTTAAACAACGCGTAAACAAGAATATAAGTAACAGATTTGCGAGTGATATTTGCTATAAAATAATAAATGTGGGTCTAAAATTGGAGATTTATGTATATATATTGAGGTTATGTTAAAGTGAGGTTATGTTCCTCAAGTACTAGATTTTCAAACAAAACTTTCCGCGAAAGAACAGTAATTACAATCAAAATATTCAAAATTAACACAAACGACTGAAATACGGTTGAAAAACTGAAAATATTACAAAAAAATTAAAGTGAGGTTAAGTTCTCGAAATACCACTTTTTGTAGTATTCTAACCCAAAATTTCGCAAAAAGTAACAAACACACTATAATAAAAGCACCCACGGCATTTATTTGCCCCAAAAATAACTAATTTTGTCTCAAAAGTTGAGTTTAAAAAAGTGAGGTTAAGTTTGTACACTCACGTAATTTGTATACTTGTTGTTGCTATCCGTTATCACGTCACTTTAGGGTCAAACTCACTTAACTTGTGACAAAATAGGGGCTATTTCAACCCCTTTCTTAAACACAGACAGTGGTTAAGGTTACATCTTAAGTGTCACTGTCACAGTGACGTCACTGATGTACGGTACGCCCCGGTACGGTACGTCGGGGTAAAGCAGACTAATACCTGAGACAGTGGTCCAAAAAAAATCATTTGTTTTCTCCGGTGTTAGAAAAAACACTGTATGTACCTTAAATTTGCAGGACAGCTATCAATTACAATATAATAAAAACACCCGTGACATTTTATTGCCTTAAAAATAATTAACTTTGTACCAAAAATTAAGTTTAAAAAAGTTAGGCTAAGTTCGTACACTCACGTAATTTGTACACTCGTTATTCCCTTCTGCTGTCACGTCACTTTAGGGTTAAACTTACTAAACTTGTGACAGAATGGGGTCTATTTCAACCTCAAAGATTTCAACCCCTTTTAAACACAGACAAGAAGTGGTTAAGGTTACATTTTAAGTGACGCAGTGACGTCACTGGTGTACCTATGGTACGATACGTCGGGGTAAAGCAGAGTAATACCTGAGACAGTGGTCCTGAAAATTTCATTTCTGTTCTATCCGGTGTTAGCAAAAATCCTGTATGTGCCTCAAATTTCCAGGACGGCAAACTCCACCTCTACAAAATCGGAAAATACCTCCGCCAACGTTACGGGAAATTCCTGGGGGCTCATTACACCCCCGATATTTACTATACCCAATCTACCGATGTAGACCGCACTAAAGCGAGTGTTCAAACAGTAAATGCCGGTTTGTGGCCCCCTGAAATCAACCAAAAATGGGGCCCTTTGGACTGGCAACCTATCCCAGTTCATTCCGAACCACTATCAGAAGACAGCGTAAGTAGAAAAACCACAGAATAAATAACTCTTTGGCAGTTATTACTAGTGAGACGACCTTGCCCTTCATATCACCTTCAACTCGAAAAAGTCAAAAAACTGCCAGAAATCACCGAAAAACTCAAAGAAAACGAACAACTTTTCCGGGATTTGAGCGAACTCACCGGAAAACAAGTGAAGGATTTTGATGACGTTCAGGATATTTACAGCACGCTGAAAGCCGAGGTGAGACACATCTTTCTCTTCAGGAAAATGAATTTCTATAATTTGTTGTAGGAGGCTTTGAATTTGACACTTCCTGATTGGATAACACCCTACTATCCGGACAAACTGACTCCGCCCACAATATTCAGTTACGTGTTAAACGCCTATAGTGACACATTGAAACGCCTCAAAGGTGGAGTCTTACTTAAAAAACTCATCTCTGATTGGACGAATAAATCTCAGGGACGGCTCAAGCCCACCCAACGTAAAGCCTTTTTATACGGAGGGCACGATTCGACAATTAGTAATCTCTTAAGTGCTTTGAATGTCTGGGATCCCCAAATTCCCGGTTATGGGATTACAATCCTGTTGGAATTTTCCAAAGACAGGATTACCAACCAATACGGTATCGAAATTTTTCTAAGAAACTCAACAGCTGATCCTACTAGACTTACAATTCCCGGTTGTGAAGAATTTTGTACTTTAGATAAATTAGTAAAACTTCGATCAAATGTCATTCCCCAAAACTGGGAAGAGGAATGTAAGACTGACGATCCGAATTATACAGTGCCTCCACCTTCAGGACCTTAATCAAAATAAAATATTTTTTTATAAATTAGTTTTATTTAAAAAAAAAGGAATAAATTATATCACATTAACAATTAGTTGGAGCTAGTGTTGGTAATTGTGGAGCAAATAAAATATGTGATCGTGATTTTACGAAATATACGAAAAGTAACGAAAAAATAAAAACTATTGAACCTATAGCTATTGTCGTATTTTCATGAGCGGCGGACGGTTTTAGGAAAATTCGGAGTCTGAAGTCGCCCCAAGTTGACTCAGTCCAAGTACTGTACTGGCCCGACGACCAATCATAACCTACACAATTCCTATAACTCCAAAAAAATATAAATAACAAGACTTACCTTCAATTACAAAAGCAGGGCTTACAGCCTCAGTGAAATTCATTGTAACTCGGTAGCACAACGTCGTATTGAGATCATCTAAGCTTTGAGACATGTTATAGTAGCGCAATGCCTGAGAAAAATGAGCCAAATTAGAAAAAATGACGTTTTGGAGCCAGTCCGGTCCTGACTATTTTCACAAAACGAGCAGTTTTACCGAAGATTACGAGTTCATTTCAATTTTATAACAATTTGTGTTCGATTTGACCCCAAATGAAGCAAAAATTTAGAGAAAAAAAGTGACTTTTGTTACCATTTTGGGGTCCTAATCTCGTTAAAATTCTGGCCCAAGTCACCACGAAACGTAATACAGTTACTGATAAATTATTTCTGTTAAAAATCTTCCCAAGAAAATAAGAATTTTGGTCTAAATTCTTTCCGATATTTGGGGCCAATCCGGTCCTGTCTACTCGTAAAAAACGGATTTTTTAGCTGAATGTTATATAAATTTTAGCAGAGCATAAGAAATACAATAAAAGGAGTAAAGGTTATCACGAAACTACTAATAAAAAGTAAAAAAATCAGTTTAAAAAGATCTAAAATCAAAATAAAAAAGTGAGGTTATGACAAAAATCACGTTTTTAAAGCAATTTTAAAAGAAATTTAAATAAAACATAACAAATACAATATAAGATAACATTTGTGAGTAAAAAGTGTCCCAAAAATAATAAATTACGGCCTAAAATTCAAATTTGAAAAAGTGGGGTTATGTTCCCAAAATGCTCCATTTTTGGAAATTTTTTACTCAAATTTTAAGTAAATGTAACGAATACAATAAAAACTGACAATAATGACTAAAATAAAACTAAAAAACGTGAAATTTTGTCCCAAAAACTAATGTTATAAAAGTAAGGTTATGTTCCCAAATGTCTAATTTTCGAGTTAATTTTGACTAAAATTGTCGTAAAATGTAACAAATGCAATACAAAACAACACCCACGACTGATATTTGACCCAAAAACCATAAATTTTGGCTCAAAAATCAAGATTTAGTAAAGACGGTCATCTTATTTCGCATTCGCTAAAAACCACTATTTTTGCAGAATTTTAATCAAAGTTGTAGTAAAACATAAAAAACAGAATACAAAATAACATTTGGGAGTAAAATTTGTCCCAAAAATGGTACATTTAGACTTAAAATCAAAGTTTTAAAAGGTGGGGTTATGTCCCCAAATATCTCATTTTCTGCTTAATTTTGACCCAAAATTTTAATAAAACGTAACAAATATAATACAAAACAACGTTAACAACTCATGTTTTCCCCCAAAACCATAAATTTTGTCCGAAAATCGACTTTTAAGAAAGTGAGGTTTTATCCGCATACTTACGTAATTTTTGGGATAATTCGTACATTTCTCATCGCCTTTTCCTGTCACGTCACCTGTGACCCACCCTAGGGTCAAACCAACCAAATTTATAATCAAATGAGGGTGTATTTCAACCCCTATATACAAAGACAATGGTTGCTTATCCAATTTCTAAAAAACAGTAATTAAGCCAAATTCACACTAGAAAATGTCACACTTACCCACTGCTGAATTGCCTTATGTACTCTACAATTGGAATTTTCAAGGTAACAGTGAAACAACTCATCAATAAATTGCAAATCTGCTGTTTTTTCTCCAAAATACGATTTGTTTGTAATTTCAGAATAGATGCTTTTCCCCAGCATTGTTGCAACTTTTTGTATGTGAGTTTGTATGTTATCATCTTGTGTAATACTGTCTTTAGTTAAATTCAAGTATTGGTAATTAATATTTGTTGCATTGTCATAAATTGAGTTATAAAAATTGTTTAAATAATGTTGTTTATGATCGGTTAGTATAACACTAGGAAGATCAGTCCTATTTTTGAGGAATGTATGCACTGATCCTGGAGGTAGTCCATCACTTGCTTCATCAATATTGAGCCCCCCGGCATGATTCCTCAAATTCAGTATAAACTTAGTAGGTTTAGCATTATCAATATAGTGAGCTACTACAGTTTCAGTTTTGTTAAGTTGGCTCAACTCCACAAACAAATGAATATCATCCATTGTAATATCAGGGAGGTACTCGCTATTTTTCACCGGAAAATTCCCCATTAACATCTCATAAACAAATCTCTGTGACCCAATATAATCATAACTCTCTCCATTAAACACAACAAAAATAACATTTTTATCAAAATTTTCATACTTCGGAAGGATTTCTTTCAAATATTTCGCGGTTGATAGCAATGCAACCAGGCCCGTAACAGGTGAAATCGCCCCAGCTGTCTTCTCAAACATCGAAGTGGTATCAAGCCTCGCAGCCACAACAATATACTTAAAATCCCTGATTGGTTCAGTCAAATTGGAGCCCCTAACGAGCGGAAAAAGCGCCGCCCATGAATTCTGGTCACCCAATGGGTCACAAAACCGCACCGGATTTAAATTAGTAACCGCATTTGAGCGTCTGATACAAGTCGAGCTATTCGTCGCTGCATACATAAAAGACACCAACTGAAGCGAGCACAAAGACCTGTCTCGTTGAGTCCCAAACGAAAAATTATTATATTTCCCAAAACACTCCTTTGCGAAATTCAAACTGTCCACACTCTCGACGTAAAAAACAGGAAACGGGATATCCTGGAACAGCAAACCCGTTCCGTGGGGATTCCACGGGTTACTCCTCGAGCACGACCCTCCCAGGCTAGACTGCGGGTTGGGGCACTGCTGGTCGTGTGTGAAGTGATCCGGGGGCTCCTCACCGGCGTACAAAACAAGCCCTGACACTTTTGGGGACTTCCGCATCCGGTCTACGTTCGGTAATGTGAAGAGTCCTGTGGGAATAATCGGGACGTAAGGGGGCGCAGTGCCGTTCTTCAGGATAAAGTCCAAGTCGGATTGGGACTCGCAGTAGTGGATTGCGCCAGCCGAGCCTCCCCTTTCGGCTGAATTTCAGGTTAGGGTTTGTGGGGGCTAAAATGGGGGTACTTACATGTGCACCCTATTTGGTGGGTTGCGTTAAGGCGCCGGAAACACGCCTTGGACGCGTCGATGTTCTCGTACATCTTGTCTTTGGTCCTGATTGCATTTCCTAAAAGGTGACATAACCTCACTTAAGTGATGTAACAAATATTGAAAAAAATTTCTCAAGGGAGCTTTCAAGAATGACTTACCGTTACATATCATAAAAAACACTAAAATAACACGAAAAAACACCGAATTTTTGATATTAAAATCCATCTTTGTGTTTATGTCATTATACAGGATTGCCAACTGAAGAAAAAAACACTAAGCGACTCAAGTAACAAAAAATTGACTTTTGGGGGCTATCTAAAAACTCACTTACCAATTTAGTACGTCTTAAAAGTAGTAAAACAATAAAATAACACGGAAAAACCAGAACTTGTGACTAAATAATGAACTTATTGTGGTGCCAACCTAAGGGAAACAAAGACACTAAATAACTAACAAATCTGTAAAATTTATTTTCGACTAGAATTTCACGTTAAACCTTCTTGGAATGACAGAGTTTTGCCTCCTTGAATATCCTCTTGCATCTCTGTGGCAATTTTGCGGTATTTTGCAGCCAATTCGGGATTTTTTGCAACACCTATCAACAAAGTTACTAAATTTGTCACTAAGAAGGGTCACCAACCGTCTCCTTTTGCATACATCTGACTCAGGTTGGCACAACTGTACATATTTCCCAGTTCACATCCCTTTACTGCCCATTTAAATGCCTTTTTCATATCCTTTTCAACATCATATTCAATTTTCTCCTCAGGTTTTTCATTTTTTTGATGTTTCCTCACCCCAGATATATACATTCCTGATAAATAGTAACATGCATTACTGTGATCTGCGTTACATGATTTTTCCAATAAAGACATCCCCTGGAACCCCAAAACTGACCCAAACTCTGATAAGACCAGAACGTTACCTTCAAGGGGTTTTGGGCAATTCCTTGTTTTTCATTTCGGGTTATTAGCAGCAAACCTTGATGAAAACACGATTTAGGGTCTCCTAGTTCACATCCTTTGTCGAAATAGCTGTAAGCGGCCTTAAAATCCGACTTTTTAGCCCCCTTTCCCAATAAGGCATAAGTGGCGTATTTTGAGCAGCTTTTTGCGTATTTATAATCGTCACACGTTGTTTTATATACAAGACCGGCTTTTTCGTAGTTTTTATCAATTGATTCAAGGTAATCCGCTAATAAATGACACACTAAAAACAAATATTACGTGAACAAAAAAAGTGAGGTTATGTAAGTATTTACCTTCGGCTTTTTTCTCGCTGTAACAACCGAACCGATATTCTATGCCTAAATTTTTAATGAATTCTTTTACTTCACTTTCCGATTGAAAATTATAAGCCATCTCAAGAGAAAATGACAAAAAATTTTGAGGAAAGTGTGACAAACGTTTGACCTACTTTAAGTACTTTTGATCTACTGATAGAAAAGATATCTATTTTCGAATATACGCAGTGTTTTAGTAAAATACTAAAGGAAAAGTGACATATCAGGTAAATTTTGACGTAAATTAGTAGTTTTAAGTTGTACTAAACGTGTTTCTATTGTTATTTTAATCAAAAATTTGAGGTTATGTAATATTACCTTCTGGTTTTTTGTCCCTGTAACATCCAATTTTGTATTTAAAACCAAATTCTTTAATTATTTCTTGTGTTTTTGCGTCAGAGTCTTGTGTCATATTGAATTTACATTTTGTTTGTTTAGTAAATATTTTATCTACTGGTACAAAATATCTACTTAAAATATACAGGGTTGCTTGAAAACCCCGATTTTTATACAAATACAATTTATTAATACGTATTGAAAAATACAATTATTAAAATTTCCTATAATAAAATGAAATTATAGTCAACATTACATTCTAACAATTTGTTAGTTTTTTCCCTAGTATTTTAATAAAACAAGTAACACTCTTTCTATCAGTCATAAAGTAAAAAATTTGTTAATAAATAATGGAAACAACTTAAATTATTGTAAAAAAGGCGGTCCACTAGCTGGCGAATCGGGAAATCTCTGCATATATCTTTCTAACCTTAAATATTTAACAGTTACCAAATTCCCTGCATACCTAAAACGAAATTCCCTAGATTTGTAACAAGAAAAACACTCAGACTTACCACCACCCGTGCAGATTTCTATACGCAATAGCGGCATCACTTTGATCTGCACATTTCAAATAAACACAATTTAAATTTACATCAACAGCACAATGTAAAATCCGACATTGTTGTGCACATTTACTCAAAACAGCTTTCTTAATAGCATGTGTATTCCTATCACCATCCTCCACCATTCCTCTAACTTTCAAACATGGCGTTGGTGAACACGGCAAACTATTCACTGATCCCACTTCTGTTTCAAACGCTTGACCTTGCCAGCTTTTATTTTTTGACGTACTCAAATTTGGACCACCTAACCATCGCCACACCTCTGCGTATTCACCTTGGACGAACTTTTCTTCAGTTCTGATTCTAGACTCATTCTCGTTGATGTACTGAACAGCTCGATTCCAAATTTTTTGCTTTTCTATAGATAAAAAACGAGAAAGTAAAAAGGCGGAGTTAGGGGGCGTGGCCTTACTTTTACGTTCCGTGATTGGTAGAATCATGTCACGGACGTGATTGATCACCATATAGTTGTCTGTGTTTTCTGTGGCGTTTGTTTGGAGGATGTCAATGATGTGTTCAACGAGTGACATTTCTTCTTCTTGCTGTTTTTGACGGACTTGTTTGTAACATTTGAAGATGTAGTTGAAGAAATAGAGGAGTGCAGCGCCACCTAGGAAGGAAGTAGAGAGGCTGAGGAAAGACCAAAGGGTGTTGTAAAAGTAGCACTTCCAGGGGATGTACGGGTTCTGGGCTAAGAGGGCAGTGATTTTTGAACGGCGGCCCTCATTTACTTGATTCTGAAAATAAAAATTAATAATAATAGTAATAATATTAAAAAACTACATAGCTAAAAACAACACTAGATCTACTAAATCAAATAAACTGGAAAATCTAAACAAAAAAAAAAAGAAATCTAGCAAATTAGTATAGAGAAAAACTAGAAAAATAAGAAAGCTAGACAAAAACTGAAAATATAAAAAAATTAATTGAGCCAAATTTTCGGGTGCAATTATCGAGTTGTTCTATTTAACACAAACTAAAATATTTTTCTTATCTAATCAGTACAAGACGCTAACATTCTTGTATTTGCCTCATTATCACAGCCAACTAAATTAAACGGTATTTCCTAGAAAACCACTCACCATATCCCTTGCTATGTTATTTTCAGTAAACGCAGTTCCATCTTCATCCAATTGCAGCACACTGATCCCCCACGAAGGATTAAAATACGATAAAAGTTCCAAACTGTATAAATCATTTAAAATCCGATTTTCGTCCTAAAAAACAATTTAAAAAGAAACTGTTTTCTCCAATTAAATCAACTCACTTTAATCGCATAATTATTGGAAATATAGGTAACAATATCATTTTCAGTCATATACGGCTTGGCTTTACTATCCTCACACTTATTAATCAACGCTCTTCTACTCAATTCCGGTTTTAAAACTTGTAACAAATGTAAAGTAGGTTTTCCTTCATTTTCCAAAATACAATTCACAAATCTCCTTGAATTACCGTCTGATTTAACACAAAACGGTATTGTAGCTACAATAAAAAAAGGGAAAAATAAAGCAAAACCCAAAAAAAATTCAAAACTTTATTCTTTACGTGAATACACAAAACTCAAACATTTTGATAATTGATATAATCATTTTCATCCTTACCGCTAACATCCAGGGCCGTATTAGAACGTATTCCCAGATAGACAACAGCCACCACAATAAAAAATAAAAATGCCACAACCAGAACCATAATCGGGACCAAATTATTTTTGAAAATGTTCTGCTTGTCAGGCTTGTAGTCGTAGGTGGTGGGGCGTCCTCTTGGTGCCCTATAACTAGGAAAAAAAAGTGACAAAAATCAAAAAATTGACAGTGAGGGTACCTGCTGAGATAAGACCTGCTTGTGCTCGCACCGCCATTAACATCATTCTCTTTAATAATGTCACTTTTGTAATCAAAAACAGGGCTGTTTGGACTATCAGATAACTGTGATAGTCTCTTAGTGAAATTACTCAAGAACGGTGTATTCTCCTTGTCTTTTAGTAAATCATCAGAAGAGTAGAAAGACTGAGTTGACAACCGTGATCTAATTTGGTTGAGTCTATCAGAAGCTGCTTCAAAACTTGGAGGAAGTCTTGGTGGGGTCCGTTCGTACTTCTCAGCGACTTCATCTGATTCTGACCCTGTATCAAACTCATCTTTGCTGTTCTGTAGGATTTTCATAGTGCGTGTTGTAGTAGTTTGAGTCTTAATTTCCTTTCTGACCGGTTCTGGTTCGACTTTCGGCTTGCGTTTAGGTGGCTGTAAGGGGGCTGCCATAGTCTGTCTCCGATACTTGTCTTTAGTGGATTTTGTCTCTGAGTCGCTCTCCTCCTCGCTGGAGTATCTCCCTAACGACCTGCGGCTGTCTTTGCTGATTTTATTCTTGTTTTCGAGGAGCATTTTCAGTTTTTTCGCCATGGTTTTCCGCGTGGTGCCGGTGATTGGCATCACTGGGAAGCCAAATTCGATGAGTTTTGACCGGAGTTCGGCGTCGGTGAGGTTGTCCACGTCCACCATCTGGGGGTGCGTTAATGTGGGGCTTTTATGAGGTCTTTTCTACTTACTGTGGCTTGTTTTGCATGAAAACGAGGGAAGATGTGACCTTGAAGTCGGGGCGATCGCGGCGAAAGTTGCGGCCGGGAGAGGCACCTGGGGGGCTGAGGAACACTTTTCTATGCGTTTTACACTTAATTTTATGGGATTTTTAACTTAAATGGTACGGAAAGTATCAAGCGTCGGATTTCCATAAATAGACATGACGTTACAGAATTTTCGGACCTAGAGGACGCTGCGAAAGCCGGTTTGAAATGGAAGTGGATACAAACACACAAATTTGAATAATGTTATTTAGAAAAAAAACACAAAATGTTTATTTAATAAAAATCTAATACACTAGTGGCGGACATATAGAATCATTTGGTACATCAAAACATATTACGAACGTTTAAATAACAACATTTTTGGAAAATACGCAAGGAAGTGTCAAAAATGCTACAATTTCGGTTAGGCGTATTACTGGTTGCATACCATAAAAATAAAAATATTAAAAATACTGGGTGACTATTAAAACAGTTAAAACTGTAATTTAGCTCGTCAAACTAATTTCAAATATCAAAAGAAAAAAACACAAAATATTTTTTTACAAATTATTTTATTACTTTTTAAAAGCTTTTATCTGATTATCATCTTTTTTAAGAAACTCGGCTAGCGCCTCGTTCTTAAAACACAATTTGTCTCCTAAAACTTTAAATTGTAAACCTTATTTAACACTACTTATTCACTTTATTTTGAACCATTTATTACAGTTTCGATTATTGATTTGACACGATTAAAAAATAATATTGCCAACACAAAATAAACTAAACAAATGTGTATCCTACTTATTTAAATGATAAAATACTATTTCGAATAATAGAATTGGGACAGTTATATGAAATACATTTATCGATTATTAAACAATCATTTTTATTATCTCTCTACTAAAAAGAATTGCATGATTGACACACATGCACGTGTTATTAAACAAACTTTTAGTTATATTGTTTAATTTATTTAACAGTTTTTATTATTTTTTTGTTCCGGTTTAAATGTAGAAGCTACACAATTTACCAATTCTTTAGTTTTTTTGTACATTTTTACTTTACTAGTTTTTTTGAATTTCCACTTTTCTATTGTCACATTTGTTTGGTATTTACTGAACATAAAAAACTCGTGCAATAGCCATGAATTGTTGTAATAATGTAACTGTAACTAGTTTTGCAATTACAAAGATTTTTTTTGGTTTTGAATTTTCCACATTTCTACTTTTGTACTAGTTTATCTTTATTTTGTACATTTCTAGTTTAATACTAGTTTTCTACTTTCTAATTTAAAACAATAAAATATTTAGGATAACAATAAAACATTAGGTGTGTCAAATTCTAGTTTTCCCTCGTTTAAAAATTTCTTGTTTTTTGGTTCTCTACTTTTTTGGTTTTTTCTTAGGTTTCTAGATAAGTTGTACCAAATTCTTTAATTAATCAGTTCCGTAGTGTTCTAGTTGTTTTTGAGTATGTCAAATTCTAGTTTTTCCACGTTCAGAAAATTTCTCCTGCTTTTAGGTTCTCTATTTTCTAAGTTTTTCGTTAGTTTTCTAGATTTCTTGTACTAAATTCCTCAATTAACCAATTTTGTAAAGTTCTAGTTTTATAGATTTTTTACACTCCTAGTTTTTTACTAGTTCCCTACGTTCTAATTTGTTCTAGCTTTAGATTTGTTGTTCTAGTATTGTTCTAGTATTCTACAGTTCCACAATTTACTAGTTTTGTAATGTTCTAGTTCTTTTAGGGGTATGTCAAATTCTAGTTTTTCTACGTTCAGAATTTTTTTTTCTTTTTAGACTTTATACTTTCTTAGTTTTCTAAATTTGTTGTATCAAATTTTTTATTTTACCAGTTCTGTAATGTTCTAGTTTTTTAGATTTTTTACATTCTTAGTTTTTTACTAGTTTCCTTGATTCTAGTTTGTTCCAGTCTTAGATTTGTTATTAAAGTATTGCCCCCAATTATTTTATAGTACTATAATTTACTAGTTTTGTAATGTTCTAGTTTTTTCGGAGTTTGTCAAATTCTCGTTTTTCTCCGACAATTTCTTGTTTTAAATTCTCTACTTATTTAGTTTTTTCTCAGTTTTCTAAATTTGTTGTATGAAATTCTTTAATTAAGCAGTTTTGTAATGTTCTAGTTTTTTGCTAGTTTCCTAGGTTCTAGTTTGTTCTAGTTTTAGATTTATTGTTCGAGTATTGCAGTCCATTATTCATCAGTTCTACAATTTACTAGTTCTGTAATGTTCTAGTTTTTTTTTGGGGTGGATATGTCAAATTCTAGTTTTCCCTTGTTCAGAAAATTTCTTTTTACTTTCCAAGTTTTGTTTTTAATATTCTAAATTTGTTGTACCAATTTTTTTTATTAAACAGTTCTGTAATGTTCTAGTTTTTTAGATTTGCCACATTTCTATTTTTTTATTAGTTTCAAACACTTGATTTAAACTCAAAAAACCATTAAAATTGGCTAATTTTTATTCAAAACTGTTTCAATCCCTATTTATTTCTTAAAAGTAAAATATAAGAATTCTTTTTAAATTTTTTATTAATTTTCTACGTTCCTAGTTTTTCACTAGTTTTCTATGTTCCTAGTCTTGTATTTTTCTAGTCTTCTGACTACTTAATTTTTTGGATTTGGAATTCGGTGAATTAAAAATTTGAGCAATAGGTAGTAGGAAATTAGTAAAAAACTGAAAAGTTAAAATATTCTAGTTCTTTCAATATTTTAAATGCCTAATTTTTTACTAGCTGGTATTGCAGTGAATTATTCAACAGTTCTAGAATTTACTAGTTTTGTAATGTTCTATTTTTTTTTGTATGTGTCAAATTCTAGTTTTCCCTCGTTCAGAAAATTTCTTTTTTTAGATTCTCTTTTTTCTTAGTTTTTTCTAAGCTTTCTTAGTTTTTCAGATTAGTTGTAGCAAATTCTTCAATTAACCACTTTTAGTTCTATCTAGGTCAATGTTCCAGTTTTTTAGATTTGTCACATTTCTAGTTCCAAATCATTTGCTAGTTCCAAATTCTTGATTTAAAGTTAGAAAACTTTTAAAATTGCCTGATTTTTAGTAAAAACTGGTTTAATTCCTATTTATTTCTGAAGAATATAATATAAGACTTTTTTAGTTTTCATAAATTAATTTTCTACGTTCTTAGTTTTCCACTAGTTTTCTACGTTTTAGTCTTGGATCTTTCTAGTTTTCTAACTGTTTAATTTCTTGGATATAACTATGCTACAAATCTTCTTTTGTTATTTCAAATTCTTAGTTTTTTACTAGTTCTTTACTATTGCTTATTTTTTTACACATTTAACTAACGCAAAAATTTTATCTTTAACTATAAATTTTTTAAGTTTTGTAGTTCTAATATTTCTAGTTTTTACCAGTTTTAAAATTTTTAGTTTTTAATTTTTTAAGTTCCAATTTAGTAGGTTTTATGCTTTTGATTTTCTTTTGGTTTTAGATTTGTTATTATGCCATCTATTATATAATTGTATAATTTATCCGTTTTGTAATGCTCTAACTTTTTTGCAATATTTCAAATTCTTAGTTTTTTATTAGTTATTCAAGAACTATTTAGTAACAAGAATTACTTAGTTATTAGTTTCCCAAGTTGTTTAGTTTTTTTTATTTTTAGTTTTCTCTTGCTCAAAACATTCCTTGTTTTAGATTCTCTTCTTTCTTAGTTTTTCCTTAGTTTTCTTAGTTTTTCATATTGATGGTACCAAATTCTTTAATTTAGTATTCTAGTTATTTATATTTTTTTTAGTAATAAAGTTATTTATTAATATGTTCTAGTTTTTTCTGGTCTTGTATTTTTGTATTTTGTTTTTTAGTCTTTGTATTTTCTAGCCTTCTGACTATTTAATTTCATTGATATAGAGTTCTGTAATTTTTAATATAAAGTTATATTTCGCTACTCTCTTAGTTTTTTGTTAGTTTTGTAGTTTCCCGATTTGTTATTCTAGTAGTGTTTTCTAGTGTTCCTCAACTAACTAGTTTTGTAATATTCTAGTTTTTTTAGGGGGAATGTCAAATTCTCGTTTTCTTCGTACCAAAAATTTCTTAATTTTAAATTCTCTACTTTCTTAGTTATTTCTAGGTTTTCTAGATTTGTTCTATCAAATTTTTTTATTTTCTGCTAGTTTTAGTTTTTAGTTCTAGTTTTCTATTAGTTTCATAGGTTCTAGTTTGTTCTAGTCTTAGATTTATGGTTCTAGTATTACGACCAATTATTCTACAGTTTTACAATTTACTAGTTTTGTAACGTTCTGGTTTTATAGATTTTTCACATTCTCGAAAAAATATCGAAAGAACTAGATAATATTCTAAGAACTAGATAATATTCTAGTTCTTTCAATGTTTTAAATTCCTAGTTTTTTATTAGCTCTCTACCTAATTGCTTAATTTTTGTACATACTTAACTAATGAAAAAATTTTACCCTTAGCTAATAGTTTTTTACTTTCTTTAGTTTCACTATTTCTAGTTTTTTCTAGTTCTTAGTTTTTTGTTAGTTTTCTAGTTTTTAGATTTGTTATTCTAGTAGTGTTGTAGTTTTATAATGTTCTATTTATGTGATTTACGCCATTCCTAGTTATTTTTTAGTTTTTTCGTCATTATTTTTCCCAAAACAATTTATCTCTTCCTCCAATCCACTTTATTAACGAATTTCTCGACCTCCAGTGGCCATTAATGTCAAGGTTTTCTTATTTAAATTTGTCGAATCTTACTCATCTCATTTACATGGAAATAGAAAAATCAATTTTATTAAATTATTTCAAGCAAATATGAAATACAATCAATTCATAATATATCAATTCTTGTTAAAAAAATTAGAGCATCAGGTGTGAAGTTTAAGCCTAGTTCACAGAATTTCTGCAGAATTAAATAATTGAAAAAGCGACCAGAAATCAATGATCAAACCGTTAATTTCGCTTCATAAAGCGACTGAAAATTCCTGTAATATCGTTGAGGAAATTCAATAGATTAAAACTAGAACATTGTATGTCTATTATTATTTTCCACATGCACTAGAAAAACTAGGTCATAAACATTAGTAATACCAGTCGTTTTAATTTTTTCCCCTCTCTTAAAAATGCAAATATTTCGCATTAAAATGCACCGCAGAGAAAAACTGCCAAAAACCCTCGTTTTGAGTCATCCACCCACAACCCCTTCAGGAATTCGATCACGCACGATTCGGTGAATTCCCGAGCGCAGGTCGAGGCTTTTGCATGTCCGAATGGTCAGTTCACCCCTGACTACCACCAATGCCGGTGTGAAACCTCCTGGATTTTTTTTATAACTCGTCCTGAAAATTTTGGGTGAGTCTGTGCCGGCGCCCTGTCCTGTTAAATACACTCAAATTAGAAATTTATTACTGATTTTTTTAATAATTAATAATTCATCTGTTGTGATAGCCGAGTTACCTGAGTGACCACCACTTTTCAAGTTCAATCGATAATTCACAAGGGAGTTGTAACCTTGCCCCATTTTACGGACCCGTGCACCTAATTAACACTAATTTCACCCTGTACGAAAAGAAAATATTTACTGAAATGTCACATGGTATTGATTAGGGTACTTTACATTTTTAAATGGCTTATTGACATTTTGTTTTATCATATTGGTAGCAAGATAGATGTAACATAAATGCATTGTTGCCAATTTCTAAAATATTCCGATTTCTAGTTTTCATGCCTTGATGAGCGGAGTCTAGCTATTCAGATATTCTACTTAATTCATTTTTCAATTTTTTTTTTACAATACATCATTATTTTCTTACCAAAGCGTTCTAAATCAGTAAGCAACAGAAATTTAAAATACTCATTTGTGATTGTTTAATTATTTTGATTTGTTAGTTTTTTGATCCGTATAACTGGCACCCTAGATCACAGAGACTAAATCTACTAAATACTTGATTTTTTAGATTTTTTAAATTTTCACTAAAATATTTTTTATGTTTTAACTTTTTTTAGTATATAGTTCTCTATTTTTTAGTGTTTTTATTCTAATATTTCTATTTTCTGTATCAATGTTGGAAAATCTCGACAAGCACGTGTTGAAAAGCTCTACTTCTTTTATTGCTAGAAAACAAAGTTTACATGTTAAGTGACTAAAATAAAAGACAGAAAACTTATCAGCTAAAGAAGTGTTTTATTTTAATGTCACCAATTCCAATAAACAAACAACAAATATAAATATAAAAAAGTTATTTTTTTAGTTTTTAGAATCTCGTAGTAGTTCACTATAATCCTTGCCTGTAGAGCTTATTCTAATAATAATAGAAATAATAATAATAATCAAATTTTTCTATTTTAGTTTCTGTGTTTTTTAAAATTGTCTAATTTTGTGTTTTTCTATTTTTCCAAGTGTTTGGCATGACATTAATTAATTTTTTAACCTAGTTTCTTAATGGATATTTCCAGTTTTTTATTTTTAATCAAGTTTTAGTTTTCTACATGCTTTATAAGTTAAAAACACAATTTCTTAATTACCTATTGCTAACAATCTCTGGATTCCAATTTTTAATTTCTAGTTTTTGTTTGTAGTTTTTGTGGATTACCTTAGATATTTCTTTATATCAAAGTTATTCCAGATTTATTTATCTATTTATTTATTAATTTAACTAATTGTAAATTCATAATTTTGCATTTTAGTTTTTGTTAATTCATAGTGTTCCAGACGCCAATTTTCTTTGATAATGACGTTTTCGCCATTTTGTTACTTAGTTTATGAGTTTTCTACTTATCTTTAAATTATTTTTGTATTTTTTTGTACTTATTTTTTAGTTTACCAATTTTAATATTTTACAGTAGTTTCAGTTTTCTATTTATTTTAGTTCTAGATTTAGTTATCAATTTTTTAGTTATTTAGGTTTCTTGGTTTTATTTATCATTTTTTGATTCTTTATTTTTTAATTTCTCAGCTTTTTAGTTGTCTGGAGTTTTAGAATTTTTTGATAAACTAGTTTATTATTGGTTTAGTTACTTGAATTTTTTTGTACAAAATCTCAAAGTCATTTTTAGTTCCTAGAGCTTTAAGTTCCTAGTTGTTTCTAGTTCTAGTATCTGTTTTACAGTGTCTCAATAAACTAGCTCTCTAATCTTCAATTTTTTTATTTTACTACTCCTTTACTAGTTTTTTAGTTTTCAATTTAAAGAAAATTATCAAAATTGAAGTTGTTAGTTTTCCATATCTCTTTCAGTTTTATCTGGTTTAATGTTAAATTTCTTAATTTCTTATGTTAATAGTTTTTCTTTAGTTTTCTAGTTTCTTAGTTTTATGGACATGATATATATTATACAGTTTTTTAAGTAACTTTTAATTTTTTTATGTTATAGTTCTTTACTACACTGCTCCAATAAATTAACGCACCACTTGAATTTTTTGAAAATTGAAACATGTATTCGACCAATTGGTACAAAATTAAGAAAAATTTAACAAAAACATTTGTTTAAAGTAAATTAATATCTAATGTGTCCAAATATAGAAAAACAAACCGAAAATAAAATTTTATTAAAGTTACGCCGTTATAAAAGTTACAGAAAACATCTTAATATTGCGTATTTCCACCTCTACTTTGAATAACCGCTGCACATCTTCGTTCCATACTCAAAATTAACGAACTTATGTCTTCTTGATTTAAGTTATTCCAAATTTCATTTAGGTGAGGACCTACCTCTTGAAGATGGACAGGAGGATGTGGAAGATTGTTTAAACGTTTCCCGAGAATGTCCCAAACATGCTCAATAGGATTCAGGTCAGGGCTTCGAGCTGGCCAATCCAAAACATTGATTTCTGCCTCATTCAAGTAATCTTTAACAATTCGGGCAGTGTGGGGTTTTGCGTTATCTTGCATTAACAAAAAATTTGGACCAATATAAGGGGCATATGGTACGACATGCTCTTCAAGAATGTCTGTTATGTAACGGTCCGCATTCATAGAGCCATTATTTACAACCACTAACTCCGTGCGAGCTTGTAAGGAAATACCACCCCAAACCATTACTGAGCCTCCACCAAACAATGTGGTATTCTGAATGTTACACTGTGCGTACCACTCATTTGGTCTACGATACACACGAACACGTCTATCGCAATTGTAAAGGCAAAATTTTGACTCATCCGTAAAAAGAACAGACTCCCAATCCTCTCTTTGCCAATTTATGTGCTCTCTAGCAAATTCTAATCGGGCTCTGCGGTGTTCTGCAGTCAATGCAGGACCACGAGCAGAAATATGGGGTGTTAAATTATTCTCCTTAAGTCTTTTTCTAACAGTTTCGGTACTGATTTGAATTCCTTCTACGTCACGGAACTCATTTTGTAGCTTCCTGGCGGTTACAAAGCGTTCCCTTAGCGCAGATATTCTTAAAAATCTATCCTGGATAGGAGTGGTTTTCCTTTTTCTTCCTTGTCCAGGTCTTCTGAGGTGACTTCTTGTCTCTCTGTACCTTTGTATCATACGCGAAACTGACGTATGAGATACACCAAACCTTTCACCAATTCTTCTGTAGCTCCATCCTTCCTCCAACAAAACCACAACAAATTCTTCATAATGTTTTTATTATTGTTTCAAATGATAAAAACTATCCACAGAACGGCAAATTCAAATAACAATAAAACGAAATTACAAATTAACACAATTTAAAAATAAAAATTATTTTAAAATTTCTGCTTAAAAAAATATTAAACTCAAATTTCTGACTTTAATGTCAAAACTTTTATTACAATGGGTAACTAGATTATAGCATGATTAAACCTTCTCAACCAAAGTTGTCAAATGTACATACTTTTAATTTTTTTACTTTATTTTCAGGTGGTGCATTAATTTCTTGGAGCAGTGTAGTTTTCTAGTTCTTAATTTAAATTGAAAGAACATTCAGAATTGTAGAATTTAAAAAAAAATTTGAAAAACTAGTAAGGGTAAAAGTCTTGAAACAGTTGTGTTAAAAAATAAAATAATTTTCAATGCTAAAAACTAGTAAATAACAGGGTAATGAAAAAATTAAAAGTCTGTAGAACAAATACCAAAATAAATTCAGAAAATTAAAAAAAATTAAAACTACAAACTACGTTACTAATAAAAAACTACAATAAAGAAAAATTAAAAAAACTAGTAATTTTTTGAACTAGGCAAACTAGAAATATAACAAATTTTTTACAAAATAAAAAAAATGAATTAAAGAAATTTTGTTGAAAAATAATAAAATTTTCATATGTTTCTTGGTTTTAAATCAAAAAATAGAAACTAAAAATGTGAGAAATCTAAAAAACTGGAATATTTTAGAACTAGTTTATTTGTTAAAACTGTAGAAACAGCAAATTCACAAAACTAGAAATAACGAAAACTAGAAACTAGGTAACAGTGAAAACTACTATAAAGAAAAAGTAAAAAACTAGTAATTTCTTGAACTAGTTAAAACTAGAAATACAAAAAAATAAATTAAAGAAGTTTTGTTGGTTTTAAATCAGGAAATAAGAACTAGTAAACAACTAGAAATATAGAAAATTAAAAAAAAACTAGTTAGTTGGTAAAACTGTAGAATATATACCAAAACAACAAATTCAGAAACCTAGATCTAAAACTAAGAACTGCGTAACTAGTAAAAAACTAGTAACGAAAAAAATTAAAAAACTACTTTTTGAATTAAATAAGTTTAGAATTCTTTCTAAATCTGTTGATTTGCTTTGTAGGTACGTTTTTTTGGTATTTTAATTTTCTAGTTTTTTCTTTTCTAGTTCTGTTTTTAGATACCAATTTAATACAATTATTTCTGAAGTTTTTAATTTCTTAGTTTTAGGGCTAAGTCCTGAGTTTTCTATTTTAATTTTCTTCATTTTCAGAGTTTTCTAATATTTGTTCTTTAATACTTTAGTTAATTAAATTTTTTGTTATAAAATTTGTAGTTTTCTTACACTTTCTAGTCTAGTTTCTAATAGTTTCTGTGTTTTCCAGTTCCGTTTTTTATTTTCCTAAAACTTTAAGTTCCTAGTTTTTTACTCTACTAGTTCCTAGTTCTGCTTGCGGATACCAATTTTATTGCTACATTTCTAATTCAAGTAACTAGTAAAACTAGTTTTCCTAGTGTCTAAAACGCCTCCATTTGTTATTACTGTGTTAAATGTAAATTTCTAGTGCCATTTCCTAGGTTTTTTAACTTTCTATATTAATAGTTTTCCTTCCAGTTAAAAACAATTCCTACAAATTTTAATTTTCTTTCCTTTCCTAGTTTTTCCTAGACGGTTTTTGTTTTTAGATTTCTAACTTTTTAGTTTTGTGAATTTATCATTCTAGTATCTATTCTACAGTTTCTCAATAAACTTAACTTCTTGTTTATATTTTTACTAGTTCTTTACTAGTTCTTGATTTTCTATTTTATTAGATATTAAGTTTAGAATTCTTCAATAACATCTTTGTTCTAAGATTTCTACTTCAAATTCATGTTTTTCAGTTTTTCTAATATATCTATAGTAATTCTTTAATAGTTTTCTTCCTAGAAATTAGAAAACTATAAAGATAGAAAAAAAAAATAAGAATTTTGTTTTAAACTAGGAAAGATTAGAAAGATAAGCTAATCTAAATACCTACCTACTAATTCAGAAACCTAAAAAGATCTAAAATTAGTAATTTCCTGAACTAGATAAAACTAGAAATATAAAATTTTTATAAAATTTAAAAAAATATGAATTAAGATAGTTCTGTTTAAAAATAATAAAATTTTGTATTTTTATCGGTTTTAAATCAGGAAATAAGAACTAGTAAAGAACTAGAATAGTGGAAAAGTTTAAAAAATTATAGCATTTTAAAACTAGTTAATTAAATTTTGTATGTTTTTTGGTTTAAATCATCAAATAAGAACTAGTAAAGAACTAGTAAATGTGGAAAATCTTAAAAACCAGAAAATTTTAGAGCTAGTTTATTGATAAAACTGTAGAATAGATAAAACAACAAATTTAGAAAACTAGATCTAAAACTAAAAACTACGTAAATAGTAAAAAACTAGTAACGAAAAAAATGAAAGAACTAGTATCTTTTTGAACTGGATATGTTTAGAATTCTTACTAGTTCTGTTGGTTTAGTTTGTAAATACGTCTTTCTAGTATTTTACTTTTCTAGTTTTTTATTTCCTAGTTCTGTTTCTAGACACCAATTTAATATAGTTCTAATTTTAATATTCTTTAGTTTTCTACTTATTTTTTTAGTTTTTTTATTCTTTATTCTAAGATTAACCACTAATTTTGCAGTTTTCTAATTTATTAGTAATTTCTGGTTTCTAAGTTTCTTAGTTTTACATTGTTAACTTCGTTTTCTAGTTTTTTTTACAAGTTTTTTAGTTGTTACCCCTTTTAGTTTTCTAACTATATTTAGATATTGTTTTATACCATAATTATTATCTAGTTTTTTTTTGTCAAAAACCGTGACTATACTAGTTTATCAGCAATTAGTATTCCTAGTTTCTAGTTTTGTATACTCCTAGTTACCTAGATTTTTACTTTTCTTCTATTTTTCGGAGAATCCCAAACTAGTTTTTCTCTATACCATTTGTCCGAAAATCCCCCAATTTTTTTTCCAGAATGCCCTGACTACAAAATGGCCGAAAACGTAAAAGTAATCGTACGATGCCGCCCCATGAACAAAAAAGAGCAAGACTTAAACTGCGAAAGTGTCGTGAAGATGAAAAACTGTGTGGTCGAAACGTGGGACCCTTCCGAAGGTCCCTCATTTCCCAAACAGTTCACTTTCGACTCAACTTACGACCAAGATTCCACTACGGAAAACATCTACAACGATATCTGCTACCCCCTGGTCGAGGTACCCCACTACCTCTTTCCCAACCACCAATAACGAGCTTTTCTAGAGTGTCCTTGAAGGCTACAACGCCACCATTTTCGTGTACGGCCAAACCGGATGCGGTAAATCCCACACAATGGAGGGCAACAAATCCGCGGACAACACGGAAAAAGGGGTCATTTCACGCGCTTTTGAGCATATTTTTGAAGCGATTTCGGTGACTTCCGGTGTGAAATATCTGGCACTTATCAGTTATTTAGAGATTTATAATGAGCAAATTCGGGATTTGTTGATAAGTGATAAAATTGCCAGTAGTTTAAATTTGAAAGAGAGTCCCACTGAAGGGGTCACAGTACCTGGTTTGACGTCACATCCGGTACATAATGCATCAGAATGTGAACATTTTTTGAGTTTGGGCTCAAAAAACCGGATTATTGGAGCAACACTTATGAATCAGAATAGTTCAAGGTCACATAGTATTTTTACTATAAGTATTGAACAAATTACAAATATTAATAATAATGAGAGTTTTAAGAAAGGAAAATTAAATTTGGTTGACTTAGCAGGGTCAGAAAGACAGGCTAAAACAGGAGCAACAGGAGATAGACTAAAAGAAGCAACGAAAATTAATTTATCCTTGAGTGCCTTAGGTAATGTCATTTCTGCTCTTGTAGATGGCAAAGCCAAACATATACCTTATAGAGACTCAAAACTAACTCGATTATTACAAGTAAGTCGCTTATTTTTGTTAATCCGGCTCGAAGGACCATTCTTAGATTGGATCAGCGAAAGGGATCAGTCCCCATTTCTCTAGTTTTGTAATATTTATTTAGAATTTACTCTTTTTCTTTTTGTTTTCTTTTCTTACTAGTTAGGATTCTCTTTGTTCTTTTTTATTTGTAGTTTTTCTTATTTTTTAGAATTTTTTATATTTTTTTATTGAAGTTATAAATCTCTCTATTCTTTTCTTAATTATTACTACTTCTTGTTTTTATATTTTAAGTCGTCGTTTTTCAAATTTGCCTTATATAAAGAACGCTTTTTATGTTTTTTTAAAAATCTCTTTGTGCCGTTTTTCTTGTTTATTAGTTTCTTCTAGAATTCTACAAATTCAGTTTTTTTAAAATTTCTTTGTTTTTTTTTTTTTGTATATAGGAGTCTTTCTTTCTTACTTATCTTAGATTGGTCCTTCGGGCCGGATCAGATTCCATTTCTCTAGTTTTGATTTGATTTAGGATTCTTTGGGAGGCAATACAAGGACATTAATGATTGCTTGTATAAGTCCTTCAAGTCGTGATTACGTCGAGACATTATCCACACTCAGGTATGCCAACCGAGCAAAAAATATCCATAATAAACCTCGAGTAAATGAAGATCCAAAAGATACAATGTTACGTCAATACCAAGAAGAAATAGAAAAATTAAAAAGTTTGTTAGGACAACAGAAAAGTGAAGAAATTGTTATTAAAGAAGAAATAGCTCCTGATTTAGATGCAAAACGTGATAAGTTACTTCAGGAGTACCAAGAAGAAATGGAGAAATTAAAAAATCTTCACGAAAATGAAAAAAACGAAAAAGAGAACGTTTTGAAACAAATACAATTGATTAAAGAAGAATACGAAAAAAATATTGAGATACTAAACAATGAAATACAAGAAAAGAAGAGGAAAGAACTTTGTTCAAAAGAAGAAATCTTGAACAGAATTGAAGCATTAAAAAAATCGATGATTGGAGGTGAGAAAGCTAATGATCAGGAATTATCTGAAAGAAGAAAACGGAAGAAAATGGCGGCAGAGAAACGGGCTAGTGTTATTGCACATTTGTTAGCGAAGATTGATATGAATGAAGATAGAGAAATTCTTCATAACCAGTATAAAGATATTTCTCAAGAATTAAATCTGAAGACTGAAGCTTTACGAAGATATAGACACAAAGTCAAAAGTTTAGAAAAAGAAATTTCAGATATTCAAAGCGAATTTGAAGTAGAACGTCAAGATTATCTTGAAACAATCCGAAAACAAGTCCAACATATCAAGCTTTTGACACAAATCAGTGAGAAAATCGCAGGAACTTTGAAGAAAGAGTGTAATTATAGGTTAGTGTGTTTTTTATGTTGGTAACAGAAGAAATGTCAAATAACTTTGAGGTTATGTTTTTTTCTAGTGATTTGGAAGCAGTAAAAGAGCAATCAGTGTGGCTGGAAGATTTACAGAAGTTTAAACTGCCGGAATTAGTGACTCCCCGGACCAAACTGCCGCCTCCAGGTGAGTGTTTTGTAGTCACGTGCCGCGTTAAAACCGCTATGTTTAGGTCGTTTACATGACATACAAACGGCTCCGGCCAGATTACAAGACTCTTTCGACGATGAAAATAACGATTTTTTGGAAAAGGTGACCAAAATTTTTTGAGCGCCATTTTAACGGCATATTTCAGCGGGAGATTTAAATTTTTCTTTGCAGAAATTGGAAAACTCGGAGAAGGAGGACATAATCGGCAATTATTTCGCTCCAACAACGAAACGAGCTGCAGAATTACTGAACCAGTCTCGTCTGGGCGCCAGTCGGGCTTTCAACACGTGGAGAGGTAAATCCGAGTTGAGAAAATTTAGATCTTGCTAAACTAGATCTAGGTGCTATGATTTCAGATTTTGCGCGCAGGAATAAGCCGAAAGTGAGTGAGGAGCATGAGGGGGAGCGGCCGGAGAGACCCCCGAATTTGAACAGCAGCTTGAATAATCTGTGGGTGAATGGGCCTCCAGATGGGGGCTTAAAGAAGCCATTACGGCTCGAAGCGTTGCCAAATATTGAGAGACATCGGAGTAGAAACCAAAGACTTAACACTTTAGATGTTTTGTAGCAGAAGAAATTGTTTTACACGAGTTTGAGTTGTGATATTATTACTAGAGGTATTTCAAACGAGAAACGACCAATCTGTGTGATATGTTTCAAATTTTGAAAATATTTTATTATGGATTTTTATGAAAATAAAATTCATTAAACAAGACTTCTTTCGCTTTTTTACTTATATTTGAGTCTTAAAAAATAAATATAAATTAAAACAATTTTCTATAACAATAATGCATTTTTTTTTGATTTATGGAACTGGAGAACTAGTTACGAACTAGAAAGTAAAAATTCGAAAATTGCAAAACTAGTAAATTGAAATATTGTAGAATATATACTAGAACAATTAAATTCAAAAAAATAAGTAATTAAAACAATAAAAAAAAACAAAAAAGTAAAAGAACTGTTAAATAAAATTAAAAAAAATATAAAAAAAATGTTTAATAACACGTGCATGTGTGTCAAGAGTGTAATTATTTATAGTAGATGATAAAAATAATTGTTTAATAATCGATAAATGTATTTCATATAACTGTTTCAATTTTATTATTCGAAATAATATTTTATCGGGTGTAGAAGTATGTAAAAGTAGGATAAACATTTGTTTCCCTTTTTTATGTTGGCAATATTACTTTTTAATCATGTCAAATCGATAATCGAAAATGGAACTAACTGTAATAAATCAACTGAAACGAAGTAAATTAAAAATTCATGAGATATGTGAGTGTTTCAAACTTTGAAAAACTAATAAAAGAAAAGTTAGTAAAAATGTAAAAACACTAAAAACTGTAAAAGTAAATAATAAAGAGACTGAAGTATTAGAGTAAAAGATAGTATTAGAATAATGAAGTATTAGAGTATTAGAAAAAAATAGAAACTTGGAAAAACAGAAAGGGAGCAAGGAACTAACTAAAATTAAAAAAGTATTGTTAATATTCTATTTTTTTATAATAATTATTACAAATTATTACAAAATAATATAAACTTGGAAAGGGTTTTTCAATAAGGATGGGTTGATGTTGGCACCCTGTGGCGGCTATGTTTTTTTGGTAGTGTCTGTGTAATCTGGTGTTTATTGTTCAGTCGCTGATGCCAAATTACCATGGCAAATTGAGCAACACATCCAAATGATAAAACTTTATTATCAAAATGACTGTTCGTTAATTCGAACATTGCGCCCATTTTATGGAAGACACGGTGGTTCTTCAAAATCGACTCTGCAGCGTTTGGTGACCAAATTTGAAACAACGGGTTCGGTAAACAATCAGCCAACACTCCGTCGTCAAAGAAGTACTAGATCGGCCGAAAATATTGCTGCCGTACGTGAAAGTGTACAGCAAAACTCGAGGCAGTCAATTCCGCGTCGTGCACAAGAACTCGGCCCTTCGCAGACATCAGTTTGGCGAATTTTGCGTGGGGATTTGGGATTACACCCGTACAAAATCCAATTGACTCAGAAGCTTAAAGTTAATGACTATAGACAACGCCGTTTGTTCGCTGACTGGGCTTCGAACCGTTGAGAAGAAGACCCTACATTTGGTCGAAAAATCATCTTTAGTGACGAGGCGCATTTTTGGATGAATGGCTACGTTAACACTCAAAATTGGCGTATTTAGGACTACGCTAACCCACACGAGGTTCAGCAAATTGCAATGCATCCACAAAAAGTTACAGTTTGGTGCAGATTTTGGGCCGGCGGCGTCATTGGTCCATACTTTTTTGAAAATGACTTTGGTAAAGCCATCACCGTCAACGGCGAGCGCTACAGAACAATGCTAACAGATTTCTTTTGCCCTAAATTAAACGATATGGAGGTGGACGACATGTGGTTCCAGCAGGACGGGGCTACGTGCCATAAGCAGACGCTACGCTGGACGTTCTGCATGAAAGATTTGAGGGCAGAGTTATTTCTCGCAAAGGTGACGTGAATTGGCCACCAAGATCGTGCGATTTGACCACGCTAGATTTTTTTTGGTGGGGTTTTCTCAAGTCGCAGGTCTATACCAATCAGCCGCAATCGACCGATGCCCTTAAAGTCAATATCACCAATGCCATCGGTCTAATTCAGCCAGATCTATGCGAGCGAGTCATTCAAAATTGGTCCACTCGATCCATGCCACAGTTAGAAGACGCGGCGGACATTTGAACGATGTTATACTCCAGAAATAAAGGCATGCATAGACCTTTCATATAAAAAAAGATTTTTTTAAATACCTTACACACAGCTTGTTTTATTCCATTTTAACATCGACCCATCTTTATTGAAAAACCTTTTATAAATCATAGATTTAGAAAGAGCTCCGATGAAGAAAAAAAATTCCGAAACGTCGCTTCTTTCAAAAAAAAAATATTTCGCGTTATACAAGTTTTTTTAAAATAATAAAGTTTTAAAATAAATAAAGTAGCAACAAAAAAAAGAGAAAGAAAAACAAAGAAAATTAGTAAGAAATGAAAAACAGAAAATAGAAGTAGATTCTAGAAGTACTTGAAAATAAAAATTCTACAAATTTTAAATTAAATTAAAAGCGAGAAGAAAACAAAATAATAAAAAACTACTTCTTGTATCCAAGAAAAGCAAAATAAATTTCTAAAGAAACAAAATAAAAGAACGTTCTTGAAAAATTTGAACAAGGCATTTTAAAAAATTCTAGTAAAAAAGCGATCAAAATAGAACGTAAACAAAGGTGAGTAAAACAAAGTAAAGAAACGAAAAAAACGACAACAAATGGAAGAAAAAAAGAAACAAAAGAGCAAGGAATTCTTTAAAAAAACTTAAAAATGTCGTGTAGAAGATTTTGAAAGAACAAAAAAATATTTTAGACAAGGAAAAAGAACAAAACGACAAGTTAACAAAAGTACAAGAAACGTAACAACTAAAAAAAAACAAAGAAATTACGACTTTAATGAAAAAAAAAAAACAGTGAAAAAAATATTAGAATAAAAAGCAAAGCAAGCTTTTGAATAAATATAAAGAATGACAAATAAAAAAATAATTACTTTTAATAAGAAAAGAAAAACGCCAAAAATAAGTAGCTTCAAGAAAAAGTAAAAAAGACGTTTCTACAAAGATTTTAAAAAAACAAGATAAAAACAAAAATCTGCCATGTACAAAAAAAGCAAAAAAAATTTCTCAATAAAACTAAAAAATGTTTTTTTTTGGGTTTTAAAAAAATAAAAAACAATTTCAGCCGAACGTCAACAAGAGCAATTAAAAGAAAATAAAAACAAGAAAAACAATAATAACTGTAACTAAAATAAATAAAAGACAACTAGAAGTAAAACAAAAAATTTTTTTTTGAAGAATTTGAACAATGTTGTTTTAAAAATTTTGAAAGAACAAACAAAAATTTTAAAAAGTATTAAAAAACAACAACCTGAAAAGAAAGAACAAGAACAGTTGAAGTAACAAACAATTCAAAAAAGAATACAGAGAATTACGACTTTAATAAAAAAGAAACTGTAAAAGGTTTTAAAATAAAATTTAAAAAAAGTTTCTAGAAAAATAAGAAAAACGACGAATAAACAAGAAAGAAAAACAAAAAGAATTACTTCTAATAAAAAAAACAAGAAAAATAAAAGTAGATTCTAAAAGATTTCGAAAAATAAAGATTCCACAAGTACTTAAAAAAATGACAAAAATGAAAAATAACAAGAAAAATACTATAGAAATGAGTAAAAATAAAAAAATTAAAATAATTCTTTGAAAAATGTGACAATATTTTGAAAGAACAATTGTAAGCTTCAGGTGGAAAACAAGGACTGAAAAAAAAACATAAATTAAGGAAAAAACTATAAATAAAAATTTTAGAAGTTTATATATAAACGTCAATTGAGGTTCTGGAACAACAAATAAATAAAAACTCTAAATGAACTCAAAAAACAACGCTTGAAACAAAAATAAAAACGACTACTAAAAGAAAAAAATAATAAAAAAGGTTAAAACTAGTAAAAAAAATTAAAGAATAATTCTGTGACACTGATATTGAAAAAAATCTTGTATAGATCTTAAATTCTTGCTTCTGCTTCTGAAAATATAGATCTTAAGATTCTTAATAGAATTTGCATTGTAAAAACATTAATTTTTATAATATTTGGCGCATTTGTCTTATAAATTTTGAGCCGAATGAAGAGAAAATTTTTAAACGAAAAAAACATTTTTTGCTTCTGATATTCCAAACGCGAGGGATTCATTTTCTAAATTGTATAAAAAAAATTTGGTCCTTTGAGCCGGATGTAAGAAAGAGGAAAAAAAATTGTAAAAAAATAAAAAGTCGATTATATTGTGATATAAACTATTCCATTACTTCAAATTTTAAGTTTCTGAGTCAACAGGAAATACCCTTTAAGTTTTGTTGATGAATCCCAATGCGCAAGGGCTTATAATTAAAATAAAACAAATTTCTTTTACTTGTCAATAGTGTTATTTCCATAAACATTAACAATAAATATTGGCACTTACAACACGCTAGCACTTACAATAAATTAGTTAAAATATATACAAAAAAGGCACTTGGATTATAAAAAAGTACGAATGGCAGCATAGCTATAATACAAAAAAAATTTCGCCTCAATATGAGACAAACCAAACAACAAAAAAAAAACTGGCAGTATTCGGCAGTTTGAATCTTCAAAAATATGGCAGTTCCTTATTTTAAAATACTGATTTGTTTTGAGATTACGTTATCTCAACTTCAAGTCCCACACTTGGTTCAGGGACACAATTCCCACAATATCCACCGCATAATCCTTCCACTCTTTTTTCCTATAACAAACAATCAATAATATCTTTGTGATATATTCAATCAAATCAATAAAACACCCACTAACACCAACCGGAAGCAAATTATAGAGAAAAACTCTTTGTTACATCACTGCAGATCTTTACCATTACAACAAATAAATTTGTAAATAGTATACAAGATAGATATGCTTATATGTTTTAATTCTCACGTGAGAATGACACCATTGTGCCATGTTTGGTGTTTTTGGGTGCATTTCTTTTTTTTTACTTACAAAAGTGTCAATCCGCGCAGTGGCATACTTCCCAATACTGTGCCAACGCACATTTTCTGAAAGTCTAAATGACGTCCCGCGTAGATCAATCGAAAATCTAGCTTGTGGACACCCTTCTATGGCACTATAACAATCCCCTGCTGTACCATACGCTACTCTCATTCCATTTGTTTGACGCGAAAATGTAAAATCGTCACCTAAAATCTATGTAATTCCCCGAAATTCATCAACATCAACACTTACCAATAATCCGCAACGATGTGATGTTGAGCCGAACTTTCCAAAATGTTGTAAAACCAGAACGATCGGCTTCAATCGGTAGACAATCACAGTTTTCGTATCTTTGGCCATCGTAAGGACACGAATGAGGATTTTTTAATCTTTTATCATAATTTTCGGCAAAATTTTGACTATCACCATGTAAGGTTATGTACTCTTCCGGTTGATTCGTGTCCATTTTGTAGCAATATACCCATGCTGGACGGTTACGGATTGTTATTAAGTAGTCTTTGTTTTCTCGTGTTTTGGTATGATGTTGAATCTCTTTGCAACTTTTAAAAAGACCTACAAAATATAGTTAAAAAAGGTTGATTAAGAATGTTGATGAAACACGTACATCGCCATTGGTTGCATTTGAGACGTCGCTTTGGTTTTGAGTGTCTTGGGCAGTGACGTTTATCAACTTTTTGACCTGTTTTAATGTTAATACAGTAGACTTGACGAGTTCGGCGGCCTTTTTTACCACAAGAATACGAACACTACAAAAATATCAACATCTTACATCAACTTCTATTTTAAACAATCAACTCCAACTTTTTATTTAATAACAGTCTCAAGCTTATTCAACATCAATTTTACAACAGTTAGTATTAACTTTAACAGAGTTTATCGATCTAGATATTTAATTCAATATCAAATTTAATTTAATAATTTATTTCAACTTCAACATCACGATTTTTTGCAACAAAAACCGTGATTTTACAATCTTCATTTTAAATTCAATATTTTTATTCAACATCAGTTCAGTATTATTAATGTAACACAAAAGTTTTTTATATAAGGTATCAACATATTTCTTCAACCACATCAGCAACTTCAATTTTTTAAACAGAAATATCTTCTGATTAGAATGCCTAATATTAGTAATGTTAAATTCAGCATCAAGCTCAAGTTCAATTTTTTAGTATTCAACTTCAAAAACATCTATAAATTCAACATTAATTTAAAAATTATTTAATTTCAACATATTATTTGATTTCAAAATCAACAATTCAACATTTGAATCAACTTCAACTTTTAAATAATTACTTATTCAACGTTGACTTCTATTTCAAATTTAATAATTTCTTAATTAATTCGAACAGACTAAGTTTATTTAACATCAACCTCAATTTTCACAATTTTAACTTCTATAAATTTTACGTTAATTAACGATAAATGTTAATAATGTTGAATCAACATTATTCAACTCACAAATTTTATAAGTATTTTAACTTCAACGTCAATTTCTTTTGTTTATATTATAACAATGATAATATTGTATTTAACATCAGGTTCAACATCATTTTTATTATTCAACTTCATCAATTCAACATTAATTTGATTTGATAATATAATTTATTCAACTTTTATAATGTGTTTCAACTTCAATATCAATATTGTCAATATCATAATTGTATGTTGTATTAAATATTATTTGTTTTTATTCAATTTCACAAGCAACTATAAATTTAAATTGATTTGAAACTTATTTAACTTCTATATTTTATAAGATTTGTAAAAATCAACAAATCAACAATCAATGTCAACATTTTGTTAAATGGTCTTAACAGATTTTTGTTTATTTTCAACAATTTCAAGATCAATTTTTTAATGTAATCGTCAAAATTGTGACTTTAATAATGTTGTATTCAACTCAGATTCAAAATTTCATGTTGATTCAACTTCGAAAACATCTATAAATTCAACAATGAATTAAAGAATATTCAACTTCTATGTTTCATTATGTTTCAACATTAACGAAACAATATTTAATTCAACTTTTGTATAACTATTTATTCAACATCAATTTCTAAATCAAAACAAAGCATTTTATCAACATCAAGAAACAATAATGTATTCAACATCTGATTCAAAACTATTTGTTAGTAAGTCAGTATCAACAACAACTGCATCAGTATGTTATTGTTATATTTAAATCAACTTTTTTCGTAATTTTAATAATGTTAATTCAACATCAGTTTCAAAACTTAATAATTTTTTCAACTTCGAAAACAATTTTATTTAACAACAAAATATCATTTATTCAACCTAAAAATTTCGAAAATTTATTCAACATCAGTTATTATTATACAGTTTTAAAAATTTCAAATTCAAATTCTCATTTTTTTAAAATCAACTTCTCCATCAATATCAACAATGTTAATCTTATATTAAACTTTAGAATTTTCTTTCGTATTTGATTTAATAATGTTGTTTAATGTAATAATCAACATTATGTTCAAAATCGATTTATTAAAATTCGACATTTATAAATTCAACTTCCAGATTTTATTAAATTTACATAACAATATTTGATTCAACTTCAACTTCTGGTTAAGTATTTGTTGTCAATTAAAAGAATAATATTATCATTTTCTTAATTGTTTAATCACACAACTTTTATTCATCAACATCAACATGTTAATCAACTTCAGTTTCAACATCAAATTTATCAACACTGAAAATTTATTTAAATTTGACATTATCACGCTCAAGATTTTCTAAATTTCTACATTTTATTCAACAACAAAGTCGATAAAATGAAAGTTGAATTTTAAAATCCATTTTATTCAATCTCAATTTTTTGAAAATTTATTTTTTAAAATTTAAAACATATTTGTTTCTTTTAAATCAACTTCTACATTAATATCAACAATGTTAATGTTATGATCAACTTCAGGATTTTCTTTCGTGTTTGATTTAATAAGATTGTTTCAAGTTATAATCAACATCGTTTTCAAAATCGATTTATTAATTTAATTACAAGAACACTTACAAATTCAACCTCTAAATTTTATTTAATCAACAAATCAATACTTGATTCAAGTTCAAATTTTAGATAATTATTTATTCAACATCAATTTCCAAAACAAAACAAAGTATTTTATCAACGTCAGCATTTTCAAGATTAACTTTTATAATATATTCAACTTCAGAGTCAATGTAAATATTGTCAACACCATATATAATAATGTATTCAACATGTAATTCAACTTTTGTATAATTATTTAATCAACGTCAATTTTTAAATCAAAACAGAGTATTTTTCTTCAACGTCAACAATTTCAAGATTAGCTTTTATAATGTTTAGAACCTTTGACTCAACTTTCAACTTTCAACTTTCAATTCAACTTCAATGTTTAAAACAATATCAATATCTTTTTAATCGATTTTAACAGACCAAATCTATTTTAAAATCAACTTTTGTAATGTTCAACATCAGTTATTCAACAACAAAGCCCACGAAATAAAAGTTGAATATCAAAATCAATTTTCATCAACTTCACTTTATCGAAAATTTATTCAACATCAGTTATTACACAGTTTTAAAATTTAAAAATAAAAGTGTCATTTATTTCTATTAAATCAACTTCTACATTAATATCAACAATGTTGTTAATGTTATAATCAACTTCAAGATTTTCTCTCGTGCTTGATTTAATAATGTTAATTGATGTATCAAAATTGATTTATTAATTTAATTACCACAACATTTATGAACTCAACTTCAACTTCCAGATTTTATTCAATCAACAAAACAATATTTAATTCCACTCCAAGATAATTATTTATTCAACGTCAATTTAAATATTAATCTCAACATTTTCTTAATTGTTTACTTACACAACTTTTATTCATCAACGTCAACAATTTCAATATCAACTTCTGCATGTTATTCAACTTCAATATCAACATCAGTTTTATCAACACTAAAAATTTATTTATTGATATCATTACGTTCAAGATTTTTTAAATTTCTAGATTTTATTCAACATCAACAACACATTTGATGATTTGAACTTCAGTATCAACATCAGTTGTAACAATAACGTTCAAGATTTTTTAAATTTCTGCATTATAATCAACATCAACAACACATTTACTAGAAAAATCAACATCAACTAACCTCTTTCCATGGATCACTCCTCCACACATAAACCTCCTTGCAGTGATTCCCATAACAACTAATCTCCTCTACTGGTTTCTCATACAAATTACAAAAATCATTCGGTCGTGTCTTATTAAATCTCAACGGATTCGGATCAACAGCCCCCCGTCCATAAATCTTATGACAACTGACATTCCTCCTCTGTTTTCCTTGGCCACAAACAGCCGGACATTGCGACCATGGCGTCGCAATCCATGCATAATCACACAAATATTTTTCACATTTTGTTGTTGTTTTTGGTTTCGGTTGATGATCACAGAATTGATCAACAAGAGTTGTTTGCGTTTTGATATCTTTGCATTCAACTGTACGATGTTTTTGGCCTTCACCACATGTTGTTGAACAACGTTTCCATTTTCCGACTGACCATTTGTAACGGCGGTAGTTGTAGTTGTTGGCGGCGAAATGTGAGCATTGAGAAAGTTTGCATTTCATGGTGGCGGCAGGTTTGACTTGTTTGTCGCATTGAGTGTCTTCGACAAAACTGCCAGAAGATGAGCGGCAAGTTATCTGGAAAGAAACTGGAACTGGAAAATTCGAAACTAGAACTAGGCAAAAGTATAGAACTATTTCTAGAGCATTAGAAAATCAAAATACTAGAAAGAGAAAGCTACCTGTCTCCGCCTCTCGCAATTAAAACCACAATTGCTCCACCCCCCAACTTCCCACTCCGGACATTTAAACGTATTACACTCAATGGTCTTAACCGGTACTCCACTTTTCGCACAATATCTCTCATCCTCCTCCCCCATTTCATTTCGACAAATCACCATTCGCGAACTAACCCCCACTCCACAACTTTTCGAACACTGACTCCACGCCCCTGTTATCCACTTAAACCCTCCCCTTTCGTATCCGACAATCGTATTGGCTAAAATATCGTTACCGTAATCATACCGGCGCTGATACGGTAACGCTTTTCCTCCACAGTCTGTCACTTTGCACAGTTTCGTTTCGTTGGGTTTGAGAATTCCTGTGCAGAAACTGTCTTGAACAGCTTGATTGTCTTCTAAATTTTGACAGATGACCTGTCTGGTACTAGTACCATCGCCACAGGTTGAAGAGCATTCGCTCCAAAGACCGGTAGACCAGCTGGTGCATGGTCGGTCATAGCATGGTTCCTTCTCCATGTGGTTTTGGAGCGGATTGCAGGCTGATGGGTCGAGAACTTTACCATCGATGTGACAGAAGTAGGGCTTGGTGCGGAAACCACGACCACAAGTGACGGAACAGGAAGTCCAATCGCGTGACTCCCAGATGGGACACTTTTGGATGTTGCATGGTTGGTCGGTGATTTTTTCACTGGTACAGTAGGAGTCGTCGATGGTACGACTGTTGTTGTCGACGCATTTCGCACTGCGCCGTTGGGTGCCACCGCCACAGGTTGTTGAGCACTGCAAGAGTGGAAAAACTAAGTAGAAAAATGGAAAACTAGATACAGAACTAAACTATTGATAGCTAACTAAAAAACTAAAATTTTAAAAAATTAACTGTGGTAGAAACTAGAAATCTATAAAGTATTTACCTAAGAAATAGAAATAAAACAGAAAAACAAAAATACAGAGAACTAAGAACGAAATATTGTAGAATAAAAACACTGAAAAAAAAACTCTAAAAAGAAGCTAGGAAACGGAAATAATACAAGAAAACTATGAAGTTACAGTACAGAACTAAACTATAAAACTAGATAAGCAAAAAACTGAAATTTTAAAAGACTAACTGGGGTAGGAAACTAGGAATCTATAAATTATGTACTTAAGAAATAGAAGTAAAACAAAAATACTGAGAATTAGAAACTAGTTAGAATAAGAAACTAGAATATTCCGAAATTAGAAAGTTGAAAACGAAAAACAATGAAAAAAAAATCACTAAAAAGAAGCTAGAAGAAATATTCTAAAGGAAGGTCTAAAAAGAACCAGAAGTAATACTAAAGAACTATAAAGTTAAATAGTAACATTCTAGAAGAGCTTAAAAAACGTATTAAAACAAACATACTTTTAAGAAAGGACAGTTTGTAGAACAAAAAATTAAAAGACAATGGCCTCAGTTAAAAGAAATAAAAAAACCAAAAAAAAATTCTAGTAGAACAAGAAACAATTCTAGAAGAGCTTAAAGAAAAGAAGAATAGAACAAACTACCCACTTGCAGAAGTAAAAAAAAACAAAGCAAGTTGTTAGAGAGAAAAAAAACTACAACTTGAAGAAAAAAAAAATCAAAAAGCAATTACTAGAAAAAGAAAGAAATATTGCCAAAAAATTTGACAGTTTGTAAAATGCTTTTAAAAGAAAAGTTGTCAAAAAATAGAAATAACTTAAAGCTAATCAGAAGACAAATTAAAACAAAACCAAAAGAACTATCACACTGAGTGTTAAACATGGTTACGTGCTCGACCTTGACTCTATATAAACAAGCGTTAGGTCTGTTGTAAAACAAGAAATTTAATAAATTAAGAAAACTAAAAATTGACTTACCTCTGACCAGTTCGTGTACTCCCACCGTGTTGATTCGCACCGTCCTTGACAAGCTTCCATCGAAGGAGGTTTACCCAACATATTACAATGTTTTGTATCGACAACTTCTTGATAATTATCATAATTTTCTTTAGTTATATCAATTTTAACACACTGATAGTAAACATTTCGAACCCTAACAAAACCTAATTAATATACTCAATCAGAAAAAAAAAAACTATTAGTACCCTGGTCCACAATTAACAGAACATGGTCCACGTGATACATCACTCCATATCAATTGACAGTGTATATTACAGTCTTGTTTTTGCATATGATGTTGTTTTTCATGTTTTGAACAATATGATTCTGGTTGTTCTTTATTTGTTGATAATTCGACACAAATTGGACTCATATATTGACTACCACTACATATTAAATTACATTTAGACCATTTATTGCGATAGAGACGCCAACCATATCTAGAGAAAAACGTAAAACGAACAATAAAAAAAGACAAAATTCGATTTTAAACAAATTGGTTAAAATAACAAGTGTTTATTTAAAAAAGTCGTCAAAAGTGCCATGACGAAATAAAAGCATTTAAAACTGAAACTTAGAACGAACAAAAACTGAAAAAAAAAAGAAAAAAGAAAATAAAACTGGAAATGAAAATAACTCGAAATCTTGTAAATACGCAATTAAAAAATAATTAAAGTGGTTTATTTTTTATTTATGTTTTCCATAGAGAGTGGAAGAGTGTAAAAAAAGCCTTAGAACTGAGAAGCTAAGAAACAAAAACTAAAAATAGAAAATTATAAAGTTAATCATTAGGAAAATAGGAGATGAGAAAATTAAGAAAGAAAAAAGTATTTTTTTAAATAAACTAGAACAAGAAATGTGTAAAGTTTCATCAGAAACCAGAAAATTAAAGAATAAAAATTCTAGAAAATTTTAAAGTTGAAGATAAAAAAAATTTAAAAACGTCAATTTAAAAAAAATAAAAAAAGCTTTATAAAATAAAAAAAATTCTAAAAAAAAAGATTTGATGACAAAGTGACAGTTTGTGAAAAAACAACCCAAAAATCTTGAAAAATTTAAAGACATTTAAGCGTTGACTGAAAAAAAAAGAGCTAAGAAACAATCTAGAAAAAAAAACTCTAGAAGAGCTTAAAAAAGAAGAAGAAGAAAAACTATAAAGAAAGAGGAGTACAAAAAGAAAACTGAAAAAGAGTAAAACTGGAAATTAGGAATCATAGAAAGTAACTAAAAAACTAATAAAAATAATAAAAAAAAACATTAAAAAATTAAACAGCTAGATTAGTAGGAAATAGAAAACTTAAATTAACTAGAAAATACTAGAAAATTAGAAATCTATAAAAATAACTAAAAAGTATAAAACTAGAAATAGTTAAGTTAAGTTAAGTTAAACAATTAAGAAAATAGAAATAGCGTAAAAAAAAACAAAGCAAAAAAATTTATAAAACTAGAAAACTCAGTGAGTAACTAGAAATTAAAAAACCAAAATTCTGAAAATTATATCTCTAAAAACTAGATATTTTGAAAACTAGGAAATCTATAAAAATCGAAATTACAGAACATAAAAAACTAGGAAACTGACTAGTAAGATTGCAGACTAAAACTTAAAACTGTAAGAAGTAAATAATCAGTTTCTGATAGAACCATAAATTGCCAATACTAGAAATTATACTAGAATTAAATAGAATACTAGAAATTTCAGAAAGTAACTAAAAAAAGTAAAAAACGAACTAGAAAACTACGTGTAGGAAAATACAAAACAAGGAAATTAAGAAAACAAAATTTTTTTTTTTGAAAAACTAGAACAAGAAATGTGGAAAGTTTCCTCAAAAACTACAAAATTAAAAAATCAAAATTCTAGAAAATTTTAAACTTTAAGATAAAAAAACTGTAAAAACGTCAATTAAAGAAAAATTCTAAAAAAGATAAAAAGAAAATTTAGAAAAACGTAAAAATAATGTTTGAGGAAAAAAAGACTAAAAAAAGAATATAAAAAAAACAAAATAATATTCTATATGAGCTTAAAAAATTGCAGTTAAAAAAAAATGCGCTTTTAAGAAATGACGGTTTATGAAAAGACAACCTAAAATTCTTGAAAAAATTGAAAGACGTTGACGTCAACTGAAAGAGAATTAATAAACTAAAAAACTCTCTAGAAAAAAAAAAGAGACAACTTTAAAAGAGCTTAAAAAAGAAGAAGAGAAAAAACTACAAAGAGAAAACTAGAGAATTGCTTATAAACCAAAAAATTAAAAGATTTTTTTTTAAGATTCTAGTATTTCAAATTAGGAAACTAGTGAAAGAACTAAAACATTTAAGAAATTAAAAAATTGAGTTTTAGATAACTGGTGTAGAAATTAAGAACCAAAAAGTGAAAACAAAGAAAGAGCAGAATGAAACTAGTAATAAAAATAACTCAAAATCTTGCAAACACACACTCAAAAAATGGTTTATTGACTTTTCGCAACATTTTTTTTTTATCAAAGTCTCATAACATTTTTGACAACTTTTTTAAATGAACAAATTTAGATACACCACAGCTATTTATTAGAGACAACATCAAGTTACCTGGGTGTAAAATGCCGGTAGAAATTTTGAAAATAATTGAACCTAAGTGGAGTAATTCGAAATTTTGAATCTGGTTAATTAATGTAAAAAATACTCACTTGGGGGCGTTCTCACGATCTATAATATATCTATAGGAAATATCCGGTGCTTGAGCATGTCCAACTGAAAGTACCCAGAGAACTAGATCTTTGGTAAGTTTATGATTTTTTGGTGTTGTTATACGTTCAACAGCTGCTGATGAACCACTATAACTGATAATGACACCACCGAAAATGACGTCTTTTTGTTGAGGAGCTATCATTGTTTTGCTGTTGAGGATGTACTCGCCGGTTTCGCCATCAACAAGGACTGAAAATAAGAGTCAGAAAAAGAAAATTTGAGTGTTGGTTGTACCTAAGTAGTTAGTGTCGTTGTTGGCATTTTGACGTATGTCGATATTTGAACTGCCTTTAGGAATTCGAACAACGTTGTTATAACCTGTCATTGAGATGTTGTAGTTGCCGGCGATTTCCTCGCATTTGCTGTTGTCGCCTCCACAGACGCCACATTCGTCTAAGATTTGAAAAAAAAAGAAGTTAAAAATAAAAAAAACTGTAACTCTAAAAAACAAAAAGTCAAAAAACGTTTTTAGATTTAAATTTATTTATATTATATATGAGAAAAAAAAGACTAAAAAAAGAGTCTAGAAGAACAAAATAATATTCTATAAAAGCTTAAAAAATTGCATTTGAAAAAAGTCTTTAAAAAATGACAGTTTGTAAAACAAAACCCAAAATTCTTAAAAAAATTGAAACGCATTGGCGTAGACTTAAAAAAAAACAAAAACACTCTAGAAGAACAAGAAACAACTCTAGAAAAGCTTAAAGAAAAGAAAAAGAAGAAAAACTACAAAAAAGAGAAAAACATGAAGGAACAATTGGTCACATCAAAATTTCGGTAGTCTCCGTTGTTTCTCCATTTCTGGATACTCAATCCAAATCCGTTTCCAAGTCCAAATCAAATCCGTTTGATCAGACGCTCAGTATCTATTTTTATTTCTCCCCATACCGTATATTTTGTTAATTAATTTTAAATAAATAAATTTGCTAAAAATTTTTGAGAATTTAAATTTGCCTGGCGAGTACGGTGTAGTAACCCGCTGCAGTGCGGTCATCGCCCTCTCTCGGCTCGCCAAATCTGTATCAACAGCAGCTCAGTCGTATCCGTTATACTCTTCTACGTTACCTTTTATTATGTTTTATTTATTTTTTTGATTTGTTAATTAATTAGATTTATTAATAACTTTTCAGAAACAGTAAGTTAAAATAATTTTTAAGTTAAAGTACCTAATTTTGTCTCGTTCTAACTACAATAGTAACAATCAAGTAGTGACAACCAACAAGCAGCTCCTGGTAGCTACGTAGAGCACTGTTAAAGTCAGATCTAGCCATTTGATTTTTGTTTCATTTAAAAAATGAAATAGTTGTTCACTCTCAGCTTTACTCTCCTCGTTTTTTTTTTTGAGTTAGCTGGCAATGTATCCCACCTCAAACCCTATCCAAAATCAACCCATTTCTTTGAGTTTTCTAGTAGTTTCTAATATTATAAGTCTATAATTTCTTGTTTCTTATTAACAAATTAGTTACGTTGCCTAATTATACTCAAAAATTGCAAAAAAAATTGGGAAAAAAAATCAAAATTTAACCCAACTTACCCAAATCCATCTTCGAATTCAGCTCATTATCGCACCCACCAGGCCGACAAATCCCATTAACACAAATATCAAACGAATTCAATCCACATTTCGTCCCATCAATAACCTTATCCTTTAAAGGATAATATGCATTTGAATTTTTCGGTCGACAAAACAATTTACATAGATCCTCTCGTTTCGAAAGCCCATATTTAGGCACCCATTTGACATCTTTGGTTAAATTTGCTAAATTCTTATTAATACCATCGAACTGTGAGCACTGAACCTCTCGAAAATCTGGTGCGTCAGACTCACAGGATTGGGTATTACAGGAAACGTATTGGATACTTTTTCCAGTACAGTAAGAACCCCCATTTTGGGGCACAGGCGAATCGCAGTAACGGCGTGTTTGTTTAACGCCGCCCCCACAAGTACGACTGCAGTCACTCCATCTGGAAAAAAGTGAGTGTTTTTCGAAGAAAAAAATACAGATAAACTGATTTTTATTAGATGTAAAATTTAAAAAAATAAACAAATTTCATCAAAAGGATTAAAAATAAAATATAGAAAATATGATTGATTTTTTTTTTAATTATTTTAAAAACCTTGACCTGTACTTTGGCTGGTCACAAATCTAAAAATAAAAGTTTTGGCTTAAATCCTCACAATTTATTTAAGAAATAACTGTTTAAAAATTCTTCTCTCTATTTTATTCTCTCGTTGAAATATTTATAAACGTATCTATTTTTCGCTTGGCACTAAATGCAGTTTTTTGACTTTTTTACTAACATTGCAGACACATTAAACTGTCTTTACCGCATATCAGATATATAAAAATACAGAAATTTGATTTTTATCGGACGTTTCGTCCTGTTTTTTCAAACTTCTTCAGAGTTACAATTTGTAAAATAACAATATCAGTAGATTAGATGTTTACATTTTAAAATAATAATAATTTTCACAATTTATTTTATAAATTGTAGTCCTGAAGACGTCCGGATAAACAAGGTGAAACGTCCGCTTTTTATTTATTTAAAAAAAAAATCAAGTAGTTATAAAAAAAATTAAAAAACATCAACATTTCAGACACATAAAATTGTTTTTACCGCATTTCAGACATAAAAATACAGAAATTTGATTTTCAGGCGACGTTTCGTCTTATTTTTTCAAACTTCTTCAGTGTTACAATTTATAAAATAACAATTATCAGTAGATTACATGCTTACATTTTAAAATAATAATTTTCAGAATTTATCATCAAAGAATTACTTACGGTTGCCATGGTCCCCACCCCCCTGCAATCGGTGTTAATTTCTGTCTGTCTAATGGTATACATTCGCCATGATGGCACCATCGTCCACGTCCACAAGAAGTACCATCAGCCCATGGTAATAAATTTGATTTGCAACCATAGATGTCATTGGAAGTGCACCATAAAACCGCACAAGTTCGCTTTATTAAAAAAAATTGTGGAATTTTGGAGAATTTGTTTATTTAAGTGTTACCAACCTGATAAGAACAGAGTCTATAACCGGTACCAAATTCTAGTTCGCATTGTTTATCAGCTTCGAAATTTTCTCCAGGAAGTAGATCGGAAATTTCGGATGAGATGTAGTTGCTTGTGGGTTCGATTAGGAGACATTTGGCTTTGTTTGATCTAAAAAACTAGGAAATTAGGGAGAAACTGGAAAAATAACTAGAAATGAGATACAGAAAACTTGATAGAGAACTAGGAAAACTAGAAACTTTAAAACTAGAACTAGAGAACTAGAAAGAAAATTAGAAATCATAGAAACAACTAGAAAACTAAAAAAAAATAAAAAGTTATTAAGACAATTTAAAATTGAATACTCAAAAACTAGATGTTTTGAAAACTAGTAAATCTACAGAACTCAATATTTCTAAATTTAAAAAACTGAAAAATAAAAAGTAAGATGCAAACTAAAATTGAAAACCTTAAAAAATAGATAAATAGGTTTGAACATAATAAGAAATTACTAATTACGAATACTGGAAATTTTAGCAAGAAACTAGAAAACTAAAAACAAAACAGAAATCGAACTAAAAAACTAGAAATTTGTGAACTAGAAACAATAAAACTAATCAGTAAACTAAAAACACACAGTAAAACTGGAAAAACTCAAAAGGTAGAAAATAAAATCTCTTAAAAAACAGGAAATAGTAAAACAAGGAAACTAGATATTTCAGCAAATAACTAAAAATTAGAAAATTAAATCCTTAAAAACTAAATAATTTAAAAACTAGAAAAAGTATAGAGCTCAATAATGAAAAACTTAAAAAAATTAGAAAATAAAAAATGTAGACAAAAAGAAAAAAATAGAAAGTACATAATTAGGTTTTGAAAAAATAATAGAGCACTGTATAAATGATAAAATAGAAAGCTAGAAATCTCAGCAAGTAACCAGAAATCAGAATGGAAACTATTTGAAACTAAAAACAACAAAAATTAAATAACAAAAAAACTAAAAAATTAAAAATTAAGAACACAAGATAAAACCCGAAAAACTCAAAAACTAGAAAATAAAATTTCTTAAAAAACAAGAACTACAGAATTTAAAAAAATTTAATTTAAAAAAAGAATTTGAAAAAATTAAGAAAGCTAGATTAAATTATAAAACCATGAAAATCTAGAAATCTCAGAAAGTTGAAAAATTAGAAATTATAAAATTTGATACTTAATAACCAGAAAACAAAAAATAGACATCTAAAACTTTAAAAAATTAAAAATTTAAGTATCTTAAGAGCAAGAAACGGACTAAAAGACTCTGGAAAAACCCGAAAATTAGGAAATTAAGAAGAAGAAAATAGGTTAAAAGAAATAAAAGTAATAAATAGAACAAACACAAAAATTTGAAAAATTAAGTGAATTAAAAATCAAAAAACGAAGTAAAGAACTAGAAATTTGAAAACTGAAAACAATAAATTAAGTAACAGAGAAATAAAAAGTAATATAAAACTAAGAGAATTGAATAAAATTGAAAAACACAAAAATAGAAAAGATAATCTCTTAAAAAATAAGAATTTATGAAACAAAAATAAGGGTGCGCTTCGGGCGCTTGAAATCCGATGCGCTTTGAATCCGAGAAGATTGAATTTTGTCTTTTTCCCGCCAGAAAATTGACAGTTCTAGAGTCGGCCAACAAAAATAACTGATAACTTTTTCGAACAAGTATGTCAATTATTTTTGTTGGTCGACTTTAGAACTGTCAATTTTTTGGCGGGAAAAAGATAAAATTCAATCTTCTCGTATTCAAAGCGCATCGGATTTGAAACGCCCGAAGCGCATTCAAAAATAACTAAGAAATGATGAAATAATAAAATAAAAAAACTTTAAATCTTAGCAAACAGATAACTAAAACCTAGAAGCCTAGCTAGAAACCTAGATGGTTAATTTAAAAACGAAAAAATATAGAAATAAAAAATTTAAAAAAATCTAAAAACTAAACATTTATAAAAATGATGAAACAGAAACCTTAGAATATCAGAAAATATTCAAATTAAAAAATGCTAAACTACAGAAAATAACTAGAATACTGAAGAATAGTAAAACAGAAAACTACTTGCTAACCAAAAAAATGTAGAAATTAAGAAAGTAGAAGATTTGACCTTATAAAAAAAATTGAAACACTAAAAAATGAAATAAAAACGAAAAATTTAAAATTTACTTTCTGAATAAACAAAAAACTATAGAAGAAAAATACAAAAAAATCTAAAAAAGCAGCTATTTATAAAAATGGTGAAACAAAAAAACTAAAAATCTGAAAAAGTAATTACTAATCAAAAAAACACAAAATAAAAACTGTAAAAAATAAATAGAATACAAAAAATAATGCTAAAACATTTTTTTATATTACTAGAAAACAAAAAAAATCTAGAAAAAATTAAATAAAACTAGAAAACTATAAAAACGATAAAATAAAAAATTTGGAATCTCTGCACTAACTATAAAATTCAAAAACTAGAAATTTAAAAAATCGAATTCTTAAAGAAAAATATATTTGTTGAACTACATCGAAAATTAATTTTGAAAAACTAGAAGTAAAAAATCTGGTTGTACTATAAAAAAGCAAAACTAAAAAATAAAAAAATTCAAATGTAAAAAGTCAGAAACGAAAAATTACAGAAAACTGGTATAAAATTAGAAAACTAAAACTAGTAAATTTTGTAAACAATAAAAAATTAAATAGTTAAAAACTAAAAAAACAAAAAAATAAATGAAATAAAAAATCTTAAAAAGTATAAAAAATATGTGTTATACAACTATAAAGTAAGAAAATTAAAAGAATGATAATATAGTTTTTAGAACTAGTTTTTATGTAGGTTTCTAGTTTCAGCATTTTATTGTAGCCTTAACTCTTTGCGCAGCGTTTCAAAATGCAAATTGGGCAAATTTTAGATTTCCTCTATATAATGTGCCGAATTGTTCTCTACACTTCTGATTCACAAAATCTGTCTCAACAGAATCTTTGTGGTGCTTGCTTCTTCTTATGTTTCTGCATTCCTTGTTCTCCAAATATTTATCAACAGAAAAACACTTTTATTTTTGTTGTTTCTCTCCAATCTGTCTTGTCAAAGTCTCGGTAGTCTTTGTTGTTTCTCCATTTCTGGCTGCTTCCTATATTTGTTTTATCAAACGCTCGGTACTTATTTTTGTTTCTCAACATACCGTTTTTGTAAATTAATTTTAAATAATTATAAAAATGGTGAAACTAAAAAACTAAAAATCTCACAAAATGATTATTAATCAAAAAAATATTAAATAAAAACTGTAAAAAATAAATAGAATACAAAAAATAATGATAAACCATTTTTTTATATTACTAGAAAACAAAAAAAATCTAGCAAAAATTAAATAAAACTAGAAAACTATAAAAACGATAAAATAAAAAATTTGGAATCTCTGCACTAACTATAAAATTCAAAAACTAGAAATTTAAAAAATCGAATTCTTAAAAAAAATATATTTTTGAACTACATCGAAAATTAATTTTGAAAAAAGAGGTAAAAAATCTGGTTGTACTATAAAAACGCAAAACTAAAAAATAAAAAAATTCAAATGTAAAAAGTCAGAAACGAAAAATTACAGAAAACTAGAATAAAATTAGAAAACTAAAACTAGTAAATTTTGTAAACAATAAAAAATTAAATAAAAAATTAAAAAAACAAAAAAATAAATGAAATAAAAAATCTTAAAAAGTATAAAAAATATGTGTTATACAACTATAAAGTAAGAGTATTAAAAGAATAATAAAATAGGAATCACAGCAACTCAATAATTAAATAGCTTCTTAAAAAGCAATAAAAATCATAAAATTTGAAAATCTAAAAAAAACTAGAAAAGTTACGTCAAAATGGCTGCAAATAGTTGAGTCTGCTGGCAATTCTAATAACCTTTTACTGATAACAAAACAGAAACAAAAAACAGAAAATTGAAGAATGACATATAAAACACCATAACTAAAAATTTTAAAAAAATAAAATAAAAAATAAATAAGAGAATAAAAAATATCAAATAAAAACAAAACTAAGTCAAAAAATATTAATAATAATAAATATGCGTTTATTTGAGCAAAAATCTGTTTATCTTTGCTTGTATTTGATTTTTTTTTAAATTTCTTTTTGCACCATGTTGGGGGTATAAAAATTTTAAAAAATAAAATAAAAAGTAAATAAAATAATAACAAATATTAAATGAAGACAAATGTAAGTCAAAAAACATAAATATTTATAAATATGCGTTTATTTGAGCAAAAATCTGTTTTCCTTTCGTCGTTTTGAGCTCTTTTTTTTGCAAAAATTTCTCTTTGTACCATGTTGGTCGCCATCACATGGGTTGGTCGCTAATAAAAACTCGTATCACTTTAAAATGCAATTGCCCATAAAGAATCGATCGAGAAAGTTACGCAATTCCTTTTTTAGCACTTAATCGCCGTCGTCTTGTATCTAATTATTTCAGAAATTTTATAAAAATGTGGGTCAGTCGGTACTTTAAAAGGTGCTTTCATCAATGTCAACGACCGAGAAATTCACAAAAATTCTATTTTTTCCTTAAAAAAAAATTTACTCACTCGAGAAATTCCGTAACGTAATGTTTGGAGCACTCAGACCATAACCAGGGCTTTGTACCATTATTCAAAATTCGAGACATGATATTCTCCGATTTTGGTTCTCTTGAAAAGTGGGAACAGCTTTCGGTTTCATCATGAAGCATACTGCACAAACAAAAATTAAAAAAAGAAAATATTTTTTTTTTGGCTTACCTTAACACGTGTCCAAGTTCATGGGCAATGGTATAGGACGATGATAGCCCCCTTTCTTTGACAATAGCACAACTAGCTGATGGGTTACACATTGAGCCTACTTCAGCAACGCCTAAAGTATCACAATTCGAAGAATTTTTCTTACAGATTGGGTCTCTAATAAGAATGAAATATTGTTTAAATGCGGATATTGGCAAAATTCCAAAATTTTTAATTTTTTTCTAAATGAAACATTGATATTTTCGGGGCGATAATGCAATCGTAAAAGAGCGCTTTTAGCGCACCATAAATTCGGGTTTATTGTTATACCAAAATATTAGCTGGTTGTAATTTTAAAAATACATTTTTGCTGTTTCAAAAATTAATTCAAAATTTTTATTTTCTTTTAGTATACAAAAAAAACAACTGAAATTGAGAATTTAGAAAACCAGATAATTTAGATTGTTGCTAGAAGAAGCTAGATAGAAAAAACAACAAAAAAGAAATAGCTGTACAAACTAGAAAACTGAAACTAGTAATTCAAAAAAATGAAAAAGCTAGAAAACTGGTAAAAAACTCTTAAAAAGTCACTAAAAACTAGAAATTTAATATCTTCTAGAAAAACAGGTGTCTAAAAAGCAAAACCTAAGAAACTAAAATTTTGGTATTGCTAAAAACTAGAAATAAAAAAAAATAGACAACTAAAAAAGTAGAACACCCAGAAACAGTAGATCTTCAAGCCTTCAAATTTATAAATTGTAACTAAAAATTATATGGTCCTTCGAGCCGGATGTAGAAAAAAGCCTTGGTATAAAAAAGCAATTTACAAATTTGTTTTTAATATTGGAAAAAACTTCTAAAAAAAAAACAAAAAGAAATTCTATGAGAAGAAATTCTAAGAAAAAACTATGATAAAAAAAATTCTACAATTTGTAATAACTAGCGACTTGGAGAAGAAAAAGAAAAAAATGTGACTATTAAAAAAAAATCTAGAGTAAAAAAAATATCGTAGAAAACTGAAAAAACCGTTTGAGAGATTCGAGAAGAATAGAAACCGGTTTCAAAAGAACGGAAAGAAAGCTTTTACAAAAAAATAAATAACAAGAAAAACGACAACTAGAAGAAGAAAAGGAAGAACAAAAAAAAATAATTAAATTTTATAAAAATTTGAAAATGAAGATTCTACAAAAATTCAAAAAAGAGTGATTTAAATACAAAAAAATAAAGAAGAATTCTAAAGTAAAAAAAAAAAACTAAAACAGATTTTACAGTATTTAATATTAAGCGAGTTAAAAAAAGACTAGAAAAAGATAAATAACAAGAAAAACGGTGACAACTGGAAGAGAAAACAAATATAAAACACCACTAGAAAAATAATTTAAAAAAAAAATGACAAAGTTAAAAAGCAACGACTTAAAAAGAAAGGGAAACAGGTAGAATTTTTTTGTCTGGAAGAAAAAAAAATAACTATTAAAAAACACATGGAAAATTCTAGTCATAGTTTTCATTAAACAAAAACAGTAAAAAATTCAAAAATAAAGAAGTTTAAAACAAAACAAAATTTTTTTTCAAAAACATCAGCAAAACGGCAAATAAAAAAATAAAAGAACAACTAGTCAGAAAAAGGAACAAAGTAAATTCTAGAAAAAATTGAAATTGGAGATTGTACAAAATTTTGAAAAAAAGAAATAAACACAAAAAATTATAAAGTAACAATAAAATATTTTACAAAAAATTGAAAAACGTGGTTTAGAAGAAAAATTTTAGAAAAACTTTAACAAATTCTACAATATTTAATAAAAAGCAAGTTGAAAAAAAATACGGTTAGCAAAAAAGAAACAGAAAAATTCTGTAAGAATAAAAAAAGGTCCTAGAAGAATTTAGAAACCGTTATTTGAATAATTCCAGAAAAACAAAAAACGATTTAAAAAGACGGGAATAAAAGCAATAAAGGAACGGGAAAAAAATAACAAGAGAAACGACAACAACGGAAGAAAAAGAAAATAAGAAACATTGCAACTAAAAAAAAAGAAGGGCCAAAGAAGATTTTAGAAGAACTTATAAAACGTCGTTTTCAAAGTTTTGAAATAACAAAAAAATAATTAAACAACTAGTAGGAAAGAAACAATTTAAAAAAAACACAAAAAATTGCAGAATAAAAAAGTTTTGATAAAAAATACTAAAAATTATTCTGAAAAAACAAAAATAACAAATAAAAAAAATGGATTCTAGAACATGAAAATAAATGAAAATATTACTCTGTACATAAGAAAACAAAAAAATAACGTAAAAATATAGAGAAACAAAAAAAAACTAGAATAATTTGAAAAACCTTGTTTAGAAAGTTAAAAATTTCAAGTATTTTAAAAAAATTAAAAAATAACTACATACCAATAAAGAAAAAAAACAAAATAATAGAACTATAAAAAAGATAAAAGAAAAAAAAGATTAAAAAAATTAAAAACGTCGATTAAAAGATTCTTGAAAAACGAATAATGATTTAGTCAAAACTTGAAAACAATGTATGGGAAAAAAATCGCTACTTCACAAAAGAAAGGACAAAAAAATTCAAAAATGGATTTAAGCATAATAAAAAACAATCTCTTAAACCAGATTGGATAAAATTTTTGTACTAAGAAACACATCCAAATCTCAAAAATACATATTTAAAGATGTTTAATAGAATTTAGAAGAAATTTATAAAAAAAAACTTTTTATAATAATTGCCGCTTTCAGCTAAAAAAGAAATAATCAAGGCCCAACCAAGGACTGTAAGAGCGAAGTTTTTCGTACACTAGTACATTTAAAAACGTTTGATTTAGTAATACAAGAATATATATTTTCTTAAATTAGTCAACCCTTACTGAACATCTAAAATAAACATTTTTGCGCGATTGGTTGTTTTTATTAGTTTACTGTGTCTGTTTCCACGGTAGGTTGCTGTTACTGGTTGCTACGTGTAACAAACGGTAAGTAATTCACTTACCGTTCAGTGAACGGTAAGCAATTAAAACTAAAGAAAACAATTTAGCGATTTATTAATTAAAATAAAATGTACAATTATTATAATTAATAGTAGTAATACAACTCACATTTGAGTTTCTAGTGTTAATAGACAAACTTTCCGACGTAGAAGTCCTAGGTTGTTGTAATAGTCACCAACATCGCTGTGTAAAATTTTATGAGCAAATTCAATTTTGGTTTGGAGAGAATCTTCCACGTAACTCTCGGCCATCGTTGATGAACGCCACCCACCATGTCTTTTTAGTCCCAACACATCAACTTCGTTATTCGCCAAAAGTGTAGCCGATGTGCGTCGAAACGAGTGTCCAGTAAAACCTTCAGGAGCTTGCAATTTTAAATACTTTGCAATTTTTGACGGCCAGCCTCCAATTGTGCCTTTTCCTGTGACTTGCCTAGTGCATTTGCCATTTCGATAGTTCAGAAATAAATGATCTGACGTTGGGTTGCTTGGTCGAATTCTTATGTATTTTTGTAGTATTTCCAAATAATGAACTGCTTCATTTTCTTTATTAATAACTGTGAACGTTCGCTAAATATTCGTTTTTGTATTTGAAATATTTACTATAAAAATTTCTTCATGTTCTTCTATGTCACTCATTTTAATATTGTACAATTCTTCTCGTCTACAAGCGCTCGATACTCCCAATATCATGCTACCTGCAAATATGCTGTTTCCTTAGACCTCAGATGAACCACCTCATCATCTACAACATACCTTTTGAATTAAAAACTGTTCGTCTGGTGCTTCATTCAAGAATTTTTCCATGTCTTCTTTGGTAAAAATTTTAGCCTTCTTAGGCCGATATCCAATATTTTTTCTCTTAAGATAAGCGATTAATGTAGCAAACTTAGAAATATCGATAGCATCATGGAGAAAAATTGTACTCTTCAGCATAGAATACTCCGCCCATAAACTGCCTGGGGCCTTCAAGTGTCCACTTCTCACCACAAAATACGCTAACAAGCTCTTTTCATTTACAGAAATCTTCTTTGCTTCACGCCATTCCTTAAACAACTTGTATGTCTGTTCATATCGGGCTTTAGATTTTTCTGGAATTATTGCCAAACATCCTTCCAAGCGTCTTCTAGATCATCCGGTAGATCATCACTATCGCTCATATTTGCTTCGAGAACGGAACCACAAAACAGAACTATGTAGAAATGATTGTATCAAAAAGACCATTTTACTTGTTTGGAACAAAACCATAGCAACCATGGAACAGCCACCCAAAGTTTTCAGTCTCAATCTTCCCAATTATCACAAATGTATTGATATAAATTATTTTTATTATTATTCTAGAAACTCCAATCGCGCAAAAAGCGTTATAAGCATGTCGAACGTTAAGGATTACCGTTCTCAGACAATAATTGGAGTCGCCGGTTTGCTCCTCCTCCAAACAATTGTCTTCTAACGGTAAGCATTCCTTACTGTTCTCCATACTTAACATACTATAGAATATTAAGTATATTTACTCCAAAAAATTCTAATGTTAAAACTTTCTCTACCAAATGTTCGTGCTACCAGTTTTAAAACGTTTTGTTGAACCAATAACTTCAACACAATACTTTTTAAATATCTTATGAAAAGTATAGATATTGAAATATTGAAAAACAAAAATATAGAAAAATTAAAAAAACAGGTAAAAAATCTAATAAAAAAATTAATAAAAAAGTAAAAACTAAATTAAATGCAAAACTGGAAATCTAGTTTCGTCTTTTGTTATTTTCCTTAAAAATAAAAATTGGGTTTTTTATCCTAATCTATTAATTTAAACTTGTTTGTTAATTAAAACAAATTGACAACTTAATAATTTAATCCTCTAATTAGCGTGGGCATATTTTTTGCAAAATCCCAACCTTTCTATGCATTTATAATTTCAATTATAACCAAAAAAATTTAACCAAAATCAAACCCAAAATTAGTTGTTAACCATGAACCATATTAATTATTAACAATTACAATAATTTATTACCAATATTTAAACTTAATTGGACAAGTATCTGAAACACGAGACTAATGAAAAACACTAAAAAAAAGTAATAAACTCTCTGCTCTGATAAGAATCTTCAGTTATTATTTAAGTTTCGAAACGTCGCTGGACCTTGTCGGCGAGATTTATCAAAAATAAAAGTAATAAATAACAAAATTATAAACAAGCGCCGAAATTATGAATGAAATTAATTGAGGAAATTGCAAAAATATGATTAGATAACAATACAAAACATTTTTTTTTTCTAATTGGCAACAATCTTAGCTTCGCCTCACTTACCTTGTAAACAGTAACGCCATATCGTGTTTTCGCTCTCGTACGTATCGCTTCTGCCACTCACAGAACTTCTTTAACATAACTAAAAAAATATATTATTTGCGTAACGAAAATTACTTAAAATACTTCCATAACTAGTGGTGTAAAGTCGCACTTTACATAACTAGTAATGCAATGAAATTTATTACATAACTAGTAATGTAATATGTGCCATTACATAATGTAAATAGCTATTAATGCAAAAAGAGTGTCTTTTAAACACGCGACGTGAATCTCCAACACGTCAAGAGCTTCAAAGACATCGATTTTGTAACGTATTGTATTCAAGATTTTTTGTTACAGAGTTTTATAACAGATTTTTTTTTCAAATTTAATGATCTCAACAGAATATTCATATTGAAGAGTAGACAGACGGCAGGTTGCTATGGATGTAAATCTTGTTGTTTACTGTTTTTATAAAATTACAGACTGTCAACTTGAGTTCTGTGTTAAAGAAACACTAAAATGAGCAATTCTGAATTTGATTCCGACATTGAAAACGATGCGGAATCTGCACTAGCCACGCTAGTGCACGAAAAATATAAGAAAATTTCCAAGAAAACATACAGAAAATTTGGTAGTTGGTGTGAGAAAAAAAATGCAACAAGTATTAAAGAAAAGGTACTTTTGGCTTATTTTTCAAAATTGTTTTTCATGTATAAGCCGTCTACTTTATGGAGTAGCTACTCAATGCTAAGAACCACGATATATCTTAACAAGAATATCGATATCATGACATAAACTTGATTGCATTTCTAAAAAGAAATGCCAGTGGGTACAGAACTAAAAAATCCAAAATATTCACCAAGCAAGAGATAGAACGTTTCATAAGAACAGCTGATGACAAAGACTCTTTATTGGCTAAAGTTGTGTTAATTACTGGGATTTTTGGCTCATTACGCAGAGAAGAAATTACATTTTTGTAGGTGGAAGATATAGAAGATTGTACAAGTTTTATTAAAGTAAAGATACCGAACACCAAGACAAAAATTTTACGAATGTTTTTAATAATTGAAGGATTTGTAGATGGAATTAGTTTCTTAGAAATTTTCAGCAAATACGCACAGCATCGACCTCCTCATACTGAACATCAGAGATTCTTCTTAGCCTACAGAAATTCCAGGTGCTGTACGCTACCCGTTGGTATAAATACTATTAGAGGTATGCCTAAAAAAATTGCAGAATATCTCGGCCTTCTAAATGCAAAAGAATATACCGAGCACTGCTTTCGTTGTTGTTCAGCAACACTCTTAGCAGATTCAGAAACAGATATTACATTACTCAAAAGACATGGAGGATGGCGATTGAGTTCTGTTGCGGAAACTTACATAGAAAACTCTGTTAAAAGCAAAAACATAATTTCGATTAAAATTATGGGAAAAGAAGAAACTGTATCAACGAAAAGAAGAATCTGTGATAAAAATACTAAATCTGAGTGGCGTCCACAAGTAGCATTTCCACTTGTATTAAAGTTCAGGAAAGAAATCTGAAATCTTTGAATGTTCAATTTAGTCACTTAAATAATTCTACTTTTCATGTTTATAATAAATAAATAAAATAAAAAATGTATTTTTTATTTTTGAGCACTAGTGCTTAAAAGTATGTCACTTTTACGCACTAGTGCGTAAAAGTACGTAATTTAGCAAAATCAGAATGACAATCAAAACGTCACTGTTATAAAACGCTATAACAATTTTTTTTTACTTACCTTGTGAATTATTTGTCGTAAAAGCCGTATTATTCAACATCCAAATATTGACAACTGACAGTGAAATTGAATTTCCTATACTTGCATCTTTATATAGTAAAGCCGCATGTGACATTAAAATCAAAATATAGTGTTTTAAATCTTCTGTTGATTGGTGATATTCAATCATACTTCGATCGGCAACAACCAATACTTTAACAAAATATTCGTTTGTTTTCGTCTCTTCGTAATTAATAGGCCAATCAGCATCACGGACTTTACGCGAGATTTCCAGAGATTCCCCAATGTCGTCAAAGACGAGGGAGCGTTTGGTGATGGAGTGAGAGGGAATGGCGACGACTGATGAGCCGAAATCGTCTTCGACAATGCTTTCATTTTCTGAGAATTTTACAAAAATATGTTTTAAATTTTATTTAGGGCAATTTGGAGGTTGGTAACATTAAGTGACGTCTTTTTTACACTGACCAATCAAAAAAATAATTATTTTTATTTTTCGTAATGTTGGTGACAATGTACATTTGGCAATGAAAAAAAAGAGTGACATTACAGTAATATGGCAACACTGTAACATCAACAGTATTGCCAAGTTAAATTTTTTTATAAAAAAACCCTGTTTTTTAATTTAAATTTTAAAGTTCATTTTTTCATTTAGAATTTTATAGAAGTTTTGAGGTTGGTAATGTTGTGTCACTTTTCAGATGTACCAACTTAAAGAAACCTCAAGTTTTAATAATAAAAAAAACACTATTTTTATGATGGTTGGCAACAGTGTAACGATTGTTATATAATTACCTAACCTGAATATCATTAAACGAAATAATAAAACTTGCTTCCATTTTGTAATATTTGAGATATTAAATCAAAATGGTGTCTTTTCAGCGTAATTAAGCTACAAAAAAGAAAAAACTGTTCTCTTAACAGTTGGTAACATTGGTCGCTTAAAGTAAAGCGTTTTAAATTCAAATTTCCGGCGACTAACAACAGCAGAGAAAATCAATCTAAGTTATATAAAATGGTATTATTCAGGTGTTACCAACTGAAAATACTGTAACAAAAAACTTAGTCAAGCTTAAAGTGGCGTTATAACAATGTTACCAACCAAAATTAATTTTTGGCGACCCTTAACATTTAGAAAATAATGTTCTATACGTGTTACCAACCAAAAATACCGTAACAAAAACCAGAGACAGTCTTAAAATCTAGAAAAAGTCTAAAATTGTTTGTAACTTTATAACAATGTTGCCAACCAAAATAGATTTTTTTAGTAGTCCATAACATTTATAAAATTGCGTTCTTTATATGTTACCAACCAATGATAATGTAACCAAAAACCCTAGTCAGTCTAAAATCCTAAATTTTCTTCACTTAAATATAGACGTCACTTTCAGTGTTACCAACCGTAATATTTCGAAATTCCTTTTCATAGAATCAAAATTCCGTTCGCTTCTCTCTAATTATGCAGATGTTGATCGTAAAAAATAAATTCGATAAGAACGTGAATCGCTTTTTGATGTTGTCTACGTTCTACGTGTTTGAAAATCAATTTTTCACGCTGTTAGAGATTTCGATTTAGATAATTATGAAAGAATTTTGAATGAATGAAAGTAAAATTATCGGTATATTATAAAAAAAAGTGATGAAACAAAGAAGACAAGACAAGTTAAAAGTTGAATGGTCATTGTAATTCAAGGAGGTTGATGTCGAAGCAGACAACTTTACGTTTGTAATAAATATACAAAGAGTTGAAATTGAATCAAGTAGGTGTGATTTAAATGGTCTTTGATTTGATACGCTGTAACAAGATACGTAGATCATCTGGAAATTGTAATTTACTGAGATTTATTAAAAAATATATATTTCTTTTTGTCTATATTTTTAGAATTATTTAATTACACAAATACTTTTCTCGTTATTACTAATTAATTTCCGCAGAATCATTAAACAAACAATTTACAATTAAATGACTAACGCCTTTAATTCAAGTATTTTCCTTGCCGATTGTGTTATTACTTTGTTAAAAAAATTGTTTCGAAAATAAAAAAAAATATTTGTCTTAATTGAAATAATCTGATTTAAATTTAATTAATTTTGGTAACATTGTTAAACAATTTTAGATTTTTCTAGGGTCTTTGTCACAGTATTTTTGGTTGATAACACGTAAAGAACGCCATTTTATAAATACAAAGTGTTACTAAAAAATTCCTTTTGGTTGGTAACATTGTTATAAAGTTACAAACAATTTTAGATATTTCCAAGATTTCAAGACAGACTAGAGTTTTTTATTACAGTATTATTGGTTGGTAACCCGTAAAGAACACTATTTTTCAAATGTTAATAATTGTCACCTAAAATTCTTTTTTGGTTGGTAATATTGTTATAAAGCTACAAGCAATTTCAGAGTTTTCCTAAATTTTAAGATTGACTAGAAATTTTTGTTATATACGTAATATTTTTGGTTGGTAACACGTCAAAGACGTCATTTTATAAATATTAAGAGTCACTAAACCTTTTTTAGTTCGTGACATTGTTATAGAGTTACATTTTCGATTTTTTCTAGATTTGAATACACAAATACTTATCTTGTTATTACTAATTAATTTCTAGTTCTATCGAATCCAGAGAAAGCTAAAAAACTGGCATAAATGTCCTAAAAAGACTTAAAGAACTAGAAATTAAATTTCTAGTTCTACAGATTTAGAGAAAGTAAGAAAACTAGTACAAGAGTCTTAAAAAGACACTGGAAAACTAGAAAATTAATTTCTAGTTCTAGCAGATCCAGAAAAAGCCATAAAACTAGCACGAAAATCTTATAAAAACACTAGATTTCCAGAAATTTAATTTCTAGTTCTAGCAGATTCAGAGAAAGTTAGAAAACTGGCATGAAGGTCTTAAATAGATACTAGAAAACAAGAAATTTAATTTCTAGTTCTAGCAGATCCAGAGAAAGCCTTAAAACTGGCATAAATGTCTTACAAAGACTTAAAGAAATAGAAATTAAATTTCTGGTTTTACAGGTTCAGAGAAAGTAAGAAAACTAGTATAAGAGTCTTAAAAAGACACTAAAACTAGAAAATTAATTTCTAGTTCTAGCAGATACAGAGAAAGCTAGGAAACTGACATAAAAGTCTAAAAAAAACACTAAAAATCTAGAACTTTAATTTCTAGTTCTAACAGATCCAGAGAAAACTAGAAAACAGCAATGAAAGTCTTACAAAGATACTAGAAAACAAGAAATTTAATTTATAGTTCTAGCAGATTCAGAGAAAGCAAGAAAACTAGTACAAGAGACACTAGAAAAGTAGAAAATTAATTTTTACTTCTAGCAGATTCAGAGAAAGTAAGAAAACTAGTACAAGAGTCTTAAAAAGACACTGGAAAGCTAGAAAATTTATTTCTAGTTCTAGCAGATCCAGAAAAAGCCAAAAAACTAGCACGAAAATCTTATAAAAACACTAGATTTCCAGAAATTTAATTTCTAGTTCTAGCAGATCCAGAGAAAGCTAGAAAACTGACATAAAAGTCTAAAAAAAAACCACTAAAAATTTGGGACTTTAATTTCTAGTTCTAACAGATCCAGAGAAAACTAGAAAACTGCAATGAAGGTCTTAAAAAGATACTAGAAAAAAAGAAATTTAATTTCTAGTTCTAGCAGATTCAGAGAAAGCAAGAAAACTAGTACAGAAGTCTTAAGGAAACACTAGAAAACTAGAAAATTAATTTTTAGTTCTAGCAGATCCAGAGAAAGCTAGAAAACTGGCATAAAGGTCTTAAATAGATATTAGAAAACAAGAAATTTAATTTCTAGTTCTAGCAGATCCAGAGAAAGCTAAAAAACTGGCATAAATGTCCTAAAAAGACTTAAAGAACTAGAAATTAAATTTCTAGTTCTGCAGATTCAGAGAAAGTAAGAAAACTAATACAAGAGTCTTAGAAAGACACTAGAAAACTAGAAAATTAATTTCTAGTTCTAGCAGATTCAGAAAAAGCCATAAAACTAGCATAAAAATCTTACAAAAACACTAGATCTCCAGAAATTTAATTTCTAGTTGTAGCAGATCCAGAGAATGCTTAGAAACTGACATAAAAGTCTAAAAAAAACACTAAAAATCTAGAACTTTAATTTCTAGTTCAAACAGATCCTGAGAAAACTAGAAAACTGGCATGAAGGTTTTAAAAATATACCAGAAAACAAGATATTTAATTTATAGTTCTAGCAGATTCAGAGAAAGCAAGAAAACTAGTACAAGAGACTTAAAAAGACACTAAAAAACTAGAAAATTAATTTTTAGTTCTAGCAGATCCAGAGAAAACTAGAAAACTGGCACAAAGGTCTTAAATAGATACTAGAAAACAAGAAATTTAATTTCTAGTTCTAGCAGATCCAGAGAAAGCAAGAAAACTAGTACAAGAGTCTTAAAAAGACACTAGAAAACTAAAAAATTAAATTTTAGTTCTAGCAGATCCAGAAAAAGCTAGAAAACTGGCATAAAAGTCTTAAATAGATACTAGACAACAAGAAATTTAATTTATAGTTCTAGCAGATCCAGAGAAAGCTAGAAAACTAGCATGAAGGTCTCAAATTGATACTAGAAAACAAGAAATTTAATTTCTAGTTCTAGCAGATCCAGAGAAAGCAAGAAAACTAATACAAGAGTCTTAAAAAGACACTAGAAAACTAGAAAATTAATTTTTAGTTCTAGCAGATCCAAAGAATGCTAGAAAACTGGTATAAAAGTTTTAAAAAGTCACTGAAGAACTAGAAATTAAATTTCTAGTTCTAGCAGATCCAGAGAAAACCAGAAAACTAGTACAAGAGTCTTAAAAAGACACTAGAAAACTGGAAATTTAATTTTTAGTTCTAGCAGATTCAGAGAAAGCTAGAAAACTGACATGAAGGTCTTAAATAGATACTAGAAAACAAGAAATTTAATTTCTAGTTCTAGCAGATTAAAAGAAAACTAGAAAACTGGCATAAAAGTCTTTATGCCAGTAAAGAACTAGAAATTAAATTTCTAGTTCTAGCAGATCCAGAGAAAGTCTGAAAACTGGCATAAAATTCTTATAAAAGCACTAGAACACCAGAAATTTAATTTCTAGTTCTAGCAGATCCAGAGAAAGCTAGAAAATTTACATAAAAATCTTAAAAAAACACTAAAAAACTAGAAATTAAATTTCTATTAGAAAAGCAGAAAATTATATGTCTAAAAAGCAAAATTAGTAAAGATAAAACAGTAGTTAACTAAAAACTAAAGAAAAATCAAAAAAGAGGAAATTTTCAAACCCTCAAGCTTAAAAATTGTTACATTTTTGATTTTTTCCATATTTCTAGGCTGACAAAAGTTTTTGTTATAACATTTTTGGTTGGCAACACGTCAAGAACGCCATTTTGTAAATGTTAAAACGTTAAAAGTCACTAAAAAATCTTCTTTAAATGGTAACATTGTTAGAAAATTACAAGTAATTTTTGATTTTTTCTAGATTTGATTAAACAATACTTTTCTTGTTATTACTAATTAATTTCGACAGAATTATTAAACAAATAATTTATAATTAAATGATTAACGCCTTTGATTCAAGATTCAAGTATTTCCTTTGCCGTTTGTATTATTACTTTGTTAAAAAAATTGTTTCAAAATTAAATAAAATTTTTATTTGTCTTAATTCTAATAACCTCGTGATAACTCTGATTTAAATTTAATTAATTTTGGTTATTTATAGTTAAAACAATCAAGTCATGGTTAAAGGCTACTGCGATAATAAAAATCTAATAAAAAGAAACCGATTTTGTTTTCGAAAACACCCTGTATTACATGTTCCACCTGTGACCGTGATTTTTTTCCTCGTTTGGTGCCTCGCAGTCTGACCGTCCGAGGCCATTACCAGTTTATTGGTAGTGAAATATCAAAGCATTCGCCTCAAGCCACCTTACACACCCGACCTGAATCCACTCGAAATTTCTTAGATTGAAATCGGATGCGTACAGGTGTTGTACTCGAGGCGAAAAAATCGCATTTTTTTAAATAACTTACCATTTGTTTCGCATTGTTCTGATTCGGGAATAACAACATCATTACTTGGTGTTGGGGTTGTATGGGGTATTTTTTTGATTCGGTGAAGAAAACTACCGATTGGATGATCGTTGAAGATCTTTTCTGCTGGTTCGATGTAGTAATTGTCGTGGGAGGTACGGATATAACCTGTCTGGAAAAATATCGTTGTTATTTATGGGTAGATGATGGGTGATTTTCCAGAAGATTGGATAAGAAAATAGGGACATATTTATTTTGTAGTTGTTATCTGAGAAAAAAAAAATCGTTTATTGCTCGTGTACTTAAAATGTGATTTTATGTTCGACTATAAATCGTTTGAAAAGAAATTGAAAGGTTAAGATAACACTTAAGTGACTTAAGTAAAAAGATAAGATGGAAAGTAATTAAATAAATGTTTTATGACTTTAAGTCTAGTCTGTCCTATTTTTTTTCTTATTCCACTTACTTCTTTAGAATATTTTTTGTTTGAGTTAATCACATTATAAGTACCCCAAAAATTCTCTCTTTAAACTACTTTTGTATATCTTTGTACCCCAAAATTTTTCGTTTCTTTAATTTTTGTTTTAAATATTTTTATTGTGCCCAAAGGTACCCCTAAATTATAGATTATTGCTCTATTTAATTTCAAATTTAACAACTTATGTTTGAACCAAAATCAATTTAGTGTTTTTTTATAAATTACTCCTATTTTAGGTACCCCAAAAGTATCCTAAATATAACTTTAAATTTTCCGGATTGATATATAACTGTCTTTTATTTTGCGTATTTTTTATACTATTTTAATTCTTTCTTTTCTACATAAAGCCTACCCTAAAACAAACCCAAACTACCTCAAAATTTCATTTGTTTATTATGTCCTTTTTGATAGCATAAACATGAGGTACCCCAAAAACAATGCCAGATTTTATGTACTGAGTATAGAATCTACTATCTTTTACATTACAAATACCTCAAAAACGACCCAAAATTTGTTTATATACCTCGTTACCCCAATTAAAGTTAATTCAACCGAATTTAATTCGTTTCTTTGTAAATTTCTTGTTTAATTTTCTTGTTTTCTTGTTGTACCCCTAAATTTTTTATCGTTCTTCTGTTTATTTTCTAATTTCCCAACTTAACCGTAACACCTTGCAATTAATGTAATTTTTTTACTTAATCTTATTATAAATACCTCAAAAATATCCTAAATGCGGCCTCATAATTTCCGGGTTATTTAAGTCCCCTTACATTGCATTTTTAAACGTTTTTAAAAAAAAAATCTACAAGAAACCTACTTCAAAACTGACCTCAAATAACAACAAATTTTATTTGTTTTTATTGTGTAATATAAATCTGGGGTACCCCAAAAGAATGCCAAATTAGTATTCATCTATTTTTATTTAACATTTTTTATTTTTAATTTATTAAAAAATTATTTCTTATTTATTAATCGTACCCAAAATTTACTCCAAAATCAACCCCAAACTAACTGAAAATGTTACTCGGCTACATTATATTTTATAGTATTAAAACAGAGTACCCCAAAAACGATGCTAAATTCGTACTCACCTTTTTTTAATTTAACAATTTTTTAAAAAGTTTTATACCATTTTAATCATATTGTAAGTACCCCAAAACTGACCCAATATTTGCTCATGTATATACCGCTATAATCTACTGTTTCTTACTTTGCAAATACCTCAAGACAGAACAAAAATTTGGCCACATTTATAAATACTTCCCTTCCCCATATTTACACCGATTTTTTTTCACTTTTGTTTAAATTCCCGTTTTAATTATTTTCATTTTTCAAATATACCCCTAAATTTTCAATGATTTCTCTATTTGTTGTTCAATTGTTTGGTAAATGCCAAAAGATTAGACTGAAGCAGTCTAATTAATGTTCTTTAGAAATAAATTTTATTGCAGATACCCGAAAACTACCCTAAATACAACCTCAAATTTTTCGGGTAGTTGTAATTCTTTCATGAATCTGTTTAAATTCTGACCTAAAAAATCTCTGGCTTATTATACAAATCTAGTCGGTAAATTCCACCCTCTTCTAAAGCTAACTGTAAAACTATTTAGACACTACCCCATATAAATGAGTATATAAAACCGATAAATTTAGTCCATTTTAAAATATTTTGTGTAGTTTAAACGTTTTGCCCCAATATGTTCATCCACATTTTTTTTTACTTTTTATTGTATTGTACGTACCCCAAAATCAATACTAATTTATTCTAATTTTACTATTTTATTCTTGTTTTTTTTTAAGCTTAGTTCAACACTTTTTAAGTATATTAAATCTGATCCCCAAGCATTTTACTTCTATAACAGTACCCCAAAAATAGATATAACGGTAAATAATATACCTTTTATTTATAGCGCTTCTTCTACAAATCTATATCTAAAAAAAAACATTCAAAGAGTGTAAAGCAATACTCTGGTTTATGATCGAATCATTTTACGTATATTTTATCTATATAGAGTCACTACCCCATATAAATTGACATGTAAAATTTAACGATAATTCAAATTGAAACAATGCCACAATTAAAAAAAGTGAAAAATACTAATTATTTAGTTACCCAATAATGTAAAACTCGATTTTAAGTTTTTTGGAGTCTGAACTGAAAATTCTAAACTTTAGTTCAGTCGTTGGGCTTGTAATTTCATGGGAATCACAAAGAAATTATGAAGTGAGAGACCCCTTATTTATACCAGATTTTACCAAATTAATCAACTATTAAATACCGCATAACTAACCCCATATTTTGCGGTTACATAGTTTTATACCAATCACTTAAAAAACTGGGCTGTAACTATGTGAGTTTCTATAAACATATACCACAACTGCTGGCAACGCCTTCAAACACAGATCCTTATAACGAAAATAGGTAACCCAAATTTTGAAAAGATTATAGAAATAGAATTTGGGGTATGTTTCATTTGAAAAAAAAATGTTTTAGAATCATTTTGAATAGTGGAATAACTTAGTGTTACTGGTTAGTGTTTGCTCAATAATACTGTAAAAAATTCTTTTGAAATATTTACTAATTTTGGGATTAAAGCACTATACAATTTTTACTAATTTTAAGATAGTTTATATAATGTTTCTAACTAAAAAAAATAGATCTATATTCTGTAGTAATTTTTAAAAACCGGTAAGTACTTCACTACTGCTGAAATATTACAACTCCTACTTTTACTAATTGGTAGTAATTTCAAAAACAGACTGCAACAATTTTTAATTTTTGCAATTTTCACGTAAGAATAACAAAATTGTTTTGTCAGAATTAAAAATTTTTGAAATTTGTATCCTGATACTATAAATTATTGGAGTCAAAATAGTGGGATGATAGGCCTGAGTAGTTGGTAGCCGTGTCATATTTGAGTCTTGTCACATTTTTAGCATAGGTACAATATAATAATAACAAAGACTAATTAAACAAACATGTCAAATTTGAATTTTATTATGACATTTAGTATGTAGAACCAACAAAAAAATTCAAATCTGTTACCAACTCAACAAAAAAATCACGATCTTTTATAGTATTAGGTACGGTAATTTTTAAAAAAATGGGAGCCGAAAACACAATATTACAAATAAAAAAAAACTAGTTATTAATATTAAAAATAAATTAGTAAAAAACTAAAAATAAATAAAAAAAGTCAAAATGTTAGTTTAATTAAAAAAAATAATAATAATAATACGCAATTTGTGGCGGCGAATCAAAATCATTTCTAAAAATATCCCAAAAAGTATCAATTCGTCTTAAAATTAGTAAATAATTTATTTCTGATTCCTGAAATTAGTGTTGAAAATGAGAGCCACAGGTAGCAAATATAATATTTTGCCTCTGCTCCTTAAAATTAGTAAAATGTTGTCGGTTTTTAAAAATTAGTGAAAATAGTAAAAGAAACGTCGCTTTGAGCTTACTAAGGCTAACCACAGGCAACACTTTTACTAATTATTAAATGTTTAAAATTAATTAAAATATCTAACATTAAAATGTTATTTATTAATTAGTAAAAATGTGGCTAGTGGTTAGCCTACAAGCAGTAATTATAGTTAATTTTTAAAATTACTTGGTATTTGTTTTAGTTTCTTCAAATTAGTAAGAATATCAATAGCAAATATTACGTCTCCATACTCTATTTTTTAATTACATACCGTTGTCTGTCTCTTTTCAATACATTGTTGTATATGTTGCTATGTAATATAAATTATGTGTTAAAAAGAGACAGACAACGATATATATAATTAAAAAATTGACTACACCTACTTCTGATAATTAGTAAAATGCTGTTGGATTTCTAAAATTAGTAAAAAAATCGCTTTAAGTAACTGCTACTAACACAAAATCACCACTGCTCTATAAATTAAAAAAAACTTGTCGCTTCTGGTTCTCGGATATCATCATTAGTAAAAATTAAAGTACCCACTAAATTTTTTTTAAAATTTTTTAGAAAAAAATTTGAAATTAGGAACTTAGTAGAAATGAAAGCCGCAGGAAGCAATTATTTTATTTATGACATTTAAAATAAAAAAATAAAAAATTAGAATAGTAAAAAATATTTTTAGAAAGATATTCATTCTAAAATTAGTAAATATTTTATTTATGATTTCTGAAATTAGTGTCAGAAAATAAGAGCCACAGAGGTAGTAAATATTTTGCCTCTGACTTTTAAAATTAGTAAAATGATGTCGGTTTTTAAAAATTAGTAAAGAAAATGTAACCTTAAGCTTATTTAGGCTAACCACAAGCAACATTTTTTACTAATTACTAGTAATTATTGCAGTAAATATTCAAATTAGTAAAAGTATCAATTGAAAATATTACATCTCTACTCCTGATAATTACTAAAATATTAGGTTTCTAAAATTAGTAAAAAATGCTTTAGAATACTATTGCTCCTAACAAAAAGTCACCTCTGCTCTAAAAATTTTGAAAATCTTGTTGAGTCTGTTTTTTGGATATTATCATTAGTAAAAATTAAAGTACTAAAAAACATTCTTAACTTTTTCAAAAAAAAAAATGTTTTAAATGCTTGGATTTGAAATTAGGAACTTAGTAGAAACAGAGGCCTCCGAAAGCAAATATTTTGTCTCTGACGCTCAAAATTACAAAAAAAATTATCGCTTCTCAAAAATTATTTAAAAAAATCTATATTTATTGTTTTAAGCTCTCAAAATTAGTAGAAACTTGCCGAATTAGCCTTTAGTTATTATAATAAATAAAAATAGTGGTAATAATCAGAAATTTTTTAAAATTTTTGTAGAAATAAATTGTTATTGCAAATTGCACGTGTCCATGTCCGAGTTTAATACACTCGTATACGTTCAATCATCGCTCCAAAAATATACCGGGAAGGACCGTTCTCAAGGTTGTAAGTTGTAAGAGCAGTAGAAGTTATGTATATTTTAAAATTCGGTGCACGTTTTAATCGCGATGAATCACATTTCGTCTCGAACAAACACTCTGTTATTAATTATTTATGGTCTTTTTGGGACTTGATGGGTGGCGCCCATATACTCATTTTTTTGATAATGGAAAGACGTGAAACGACCTACACGTTTCTTGCATTAATGACATCTAATCATATATATACGAAGGTGTAAAGACACTCATCGAAATGAATAAATCACCAACTTTGAAGAGGCGGACGATAAGGCATGATGGGGTTATGTAATAATTGGAGCCATTTGGTTTTATGTAGATATACACTTCCTATTTCATAATTTAATTATTCTTTTACTTTTTTATATTTTTATTTTTGACCCTCATCAAATATCAAAATATTTTTAATACTTTCTTATTTTTTATTTTTTTCTCTTCTATTCAAGGTGCTCCGTCATAAACCCACAATAGCCTATTGATCTTAACGACTTTAAATTTTATTTTTTTCTTGACACTTCTATTGTCCCATAAAAATGCTTTCCATTCACACTAAAAAATATTCTTTTTTATGTTCAACTAAAATGTTCTCTAAAATTTTTCTGCAAGAAAAAAACCCGAGATTAGAATCTAGATCGAAAAATTTTTAATTAGAGAAACCAATACAGAAGCGACAAAAACTGCAATTTGCAAACGCAAATTTTAACGGTTTTTCAGTTCTCAATGTGGTTTTTTCCGGCATCAAATTTTAACTAATTACAAATCTACGAGTACACTCAGAAGATGTTTATTTGTTACGTTCATCCAAATTTTATTAAATAATAAAACTAAAACATTGTTAAAATATTCGTTTATTCAAATATAACTTCGTTTACAGTTATTTCTATGAAATAAATAAACATCAATAATAAATTCTAATACATACATCACTACACAATAGTAATCACAATGGAAAAATAAAACTACTAAAATAATAAATCATGACGCAAGAAACCCCATTTAAAGCTTCTAAATCACTAAAAAAATTACTAATTTCTAAACTTTTTTATTTTAAAGCGTCTTTAAAGCCTCAACTAATAGAAGTAAAAATATCGTCAAAGTAGATTCTCTACAGCTTTTTTCTTTTGTATCTTTAACTGTTTGCGTAACGTTTTTAAATAAATCCAGTTTAAAATTTTGTATTTTTTTTTTAAATACGATTGTTAAGATCCTCTATATAAATAATTTTTTATACATTTTTCGCCCAATTTTTTTCGAACTTCTAAAACCTTCTCCTTTTTCACTTCGGGTACATCCCTTTGAAAAGCATCTTGCAAAGTGTCAAATTTCTCCAGTTTTTCTGGTGATTTTCCAAAGCTTTCGAAAAGTTTCTTTTGCTTTTCCTTTATTTCATTTGTAGTTGTTAATTTTTATTTTCTATTTCTGTTATACTCTTTCTTTACTCATCTTTCTATATTACTCTTTTAGCATCTTTTTTTGTTGTTCTTTTTCAGTCGTTGTAGTCCAAGCTTCTTTAGAATCGTTTCTTATCCTTCTAGAACCTTCTTAAGCTCTTCTTTTTCTTCCAATCGTCATTTCTCAAATTCCTTTTCCTTTAATTGTCGTCTCTCATATTCCTTTTCTTCCAGATACAGTTTTTCAAGAATTTCCAAATTTTTTTGCTCTTGAAGATTTGTTTCTTAAATTTCCAAAACTGTCTTTTGTTATTCTTTATCTTCTAATCGATATCTTTCAATTTCTTCCAAAATTTTTATTTTTTTGTTTCTCTAATCGTTGTTTCTCATATTTTTTTCTTACAAACACCGTTTATTATACTCCTTGAAAATATTCTTTTGTTCTTCCAAAATTGTTTATTGCATTTTTAAAATTTTCTTTTGTTTTTCCGCTTTCTTCTAAAAGTAGTTTTCGAGATCTTCCAACAATTTCTTATGTTTCGATAGCCTTCGTTTCTCCATTCTCCACAACAACAATTTGATAAATAAATAATTTGATATTCACACAGTAATAACTACGATTTTCTATTTTAAATCATGTTGCTTCTGATAAACCTCTCACTCTTCAATCGCTTGTCGGGTCCCCACTAACTCCGTCAATGTCTTGTATTTAGTATTGTTGTAACAGTTGTTGATAGTTTTAAAAGACTCAGCTTACAATGTAACAGTCGAGATACTTAGATAAGTCAGAGAAAATAATTTAGGAAAACAAGCGGCAACACAAAAAATCAGAGATTTTTTTGCGGAATCACTTTGTATATTATATTCGAGGAAACTGATCGTAACATTATTGTTTATTGCAATACCTTCTCTGACACTTGGCACCGCTACTTGCAATAAAATTAAGGATTTAACATAATTGGAGAGTTGATGCGGTTGTATAATTTTATCGAAATAACTATCCACAAGAATATAAAATCTAAACGGTAGCTATTTAAATCCTTTTTGATGTTATAAAAGAAAACATTGAAATCTTATCTATTTATAATCTTGATTAGTTAGTTTTATAAATCACTTGATTAAAAATTTTATTAAGTTATTCAACATCTGTCTCGTCTATAATTTCATGAAACACGCAAAGCCCAAATTCCTTTTCACATAAAATTTATAGCCGAAATCCGGTACTTAAATAATGTTACATTGTTGTAGGTCGCTCCTTAATTTGTATAAAAAAACAACAATTTTTTCTTCATACAGATGTTTTGTCTGAAACGTGCCCGAAACGAAAATAGAAAAAGCAACAAAGTTGAGATTTGTTAAATAGACACGTTTTTAGGTCGAGGACGGTGAAAAGTTTTCGTAAATGGACCTAGGGGCTTTCGGTTTATTTGTGTTGGTAATTAGGACGACATGGGTGGTGGATGGCGATAATTTAAATCAAAAACATATCTTACATAGGTTTTTAGTGCGTACGTGCCGGACTAAAAGAAAAAAAAAATGTTTATATACACCGGGTATTATGGTGAGCCAAAAAAATCAAATATATTTTTTTTAACTTCCGACACTGAAAAATTGGTACCTTTAAAATGCTTTTTAAAGATGAGCTCTTTAAATTTTCTATTTTTCTATTTTTTCTTTAGTTCAATTTGGCAAAATCCATATTTCGTTATTGCTTAATCGTACAGAAAAATTTTATTTACATTTTTTGTAGAAAATTGAACGCTCGAAAAAAGGTATCTTACAATTTTTTTGTAGTTCTTACCGTTTAGAAGATATCAGAAGTCAAAGTTTGAAAAATTTAACAAAAATTTCTTTTTTATTTCAAAATTTCATAACTTGTAGTTAACTAAATATTAGAAAATGTAAAACATATAGTTTTGTAGGAAATTAAACGTTCTACAAAAAAGTCTTTTGTGGTTAATCGATTACTCCAACCATTTAAAAGAAATTGAGGATTTAGTCTTAAATTTTGATTTTTTAAATGCGAATATCTTTTAAGTGGTTAGAGTAAGCGATTAGTCACAAGAGACCTTTTTTGTAGAGCGTTTAATTTGCCATAAAACTGTGTATTTTGCATTTTCTAATATTTATTTATCTACAAGCTATAAAATTTAGAAGTAAAAAAACATTTTTGTTAAATTCTTCAAACTTTGACCACTTTGATCTAAAGGCTAATACCTAGCAATAAAAAAATTGTAATCTGACCACAGGTCAGAATATTGTCCCATTTTTCAAAAAACCATTTTCATTTTTTATCCTTACTTTTTTTTGTATTGTATTTTTTTTTGTTATTTTTTATTTTTATCTTTTTTTGAATACTTGTGAAATCTATATTTTCAAAATCTTTTAGAATCTACTTTTATTTTTGCTGTTTTTTTTCTTTACTAAAAGTAATTTTTTTGTTTTTCTTTTATTCGTCGTTTTTTTATTTCTCTAAAAACTTTTTTGTATTTTCTTCTTTGAGATTATTTTAAAATCTCTTACAGTTGTTTTTTATTAAAATTGTAATTCTCTAAATTCTTTTTTTACTGTTTAATTTGAATTGTTTATTACATCAACTGTCTTTGTTTTTTCTTTTTAAGTCGTTGTTTTTCAACATTAAAACGTTTTTTTTTTGTTCTTTCAAAATCTCTCAAACGACATTTTTCAAATTCTTCTAAAAATTTTTGATTTTTATTTCTGTTGTCTTTTATTCTTTTTATTTTAGGCACGATTATAGTCGTTTTTTTGTTTTTTATTTTTTTCTAATAGCTTTCGTTGACGCTGTACAGGAATTGTTTTTTGTTTTTTTTTAAATCCAGAAAAAAAACATTATTTAGTTTTTTTAAAAAAAATTTCTTGCTTTTTTTGTATAAAGTAGTTTTTTCGTTTTTACTTTACATTTTCAATACTTTTTTTTTGAATACTTGTGGAATCTTTATTATCAAAATCTCTTAGAATCTACTTTTATTTTTCTTGTTTTTTTCTTTACCAAAAGTAATTTCTTTTGTTTTTCTTTCATTCGTCGTTTTTTTTGTTTCTCTAGAAACTTTTTTGTTTTTTCTTCTTCGATAATATTTTAAAATCTGTTACAGTTTCTTTTTTATCAAAATTGTGATTCTCAAAATTCTTTTTTTACTGTTAAAATTGAATTGTTTGTTACATCAACTGTCCTTGTTTTTTCTTTTTGAGTCGTTGTTTTTCAACATTAAAACGTTTTTTTTTGTTTTTTCAAAATCTTCCAAACATTTTCCAAATTCTTCTAAAAATTTTTGATTTTTATTTCTAGCTGTCTTTTATTCTTCTTATTTTAGGTAGGGTCATGGTCCTTTTTTTTTGTTTTTTATTTTCTTCTAATCGCTTTCGTTGACATTTTACTGGAAGTGTTTTTTTGATTTTTTAAAATCCAGAGAAAACACATTTTTCAGTTTTTTTTGAGAAATTTTTCTTGTTTTATTTGTATATAGTACTTTTTTGTTTTTATCTTACTTTTTCAAATACTTGCAAAAATTTCATTTTTAAGCTCTTTTTGTAGCTACTTTTATTTTTAGTGTTTCTCTTTTTTATTCAAAGAACTATTTTCATTTTTTATACTTACTCTTTTTTTCTATAGTATTCTTTCTTGTTATTTTTTATTTTTGTCATTTTTTTTGAATCCTTGTGGAATCTTCATTTGCAAAATCTTTTAGAATCTATTTTTATATTTCTTGTTTTTTTTTATTACTAATAGCAATGTCTTTGGTTTTTCTTTTTCTTTTATTCATCTTTTTTTTATTTCTCTAGAAACTCTTTTGTTTTTTCTTCTTCGATATTATTTTAAAATCTTTTACAGTTTCTTTTTTATCAAAATTGTAATTCTCTAAATTTTTTTTTACTGTTTAATTTGAATTGTTTGTTACATCAACTGTCCTTGTTTTTTCTTTTTAAGTCGTTGTTTTTCAACATTAAAACGTTTTTTTTTTTGTTTTTTCAAAATCTCCCAAACGACATTTTTCGAATTCTTCTAAAAATTATTGATTTTTATTTCTAGCTGTCTTTTATTCTTTTTATTTTAGGTACGGTCATAGTCGATTTTTTGTTTTTTATTTTTTTCTAATAGCTTTCGTTGACGTTCTACAGAAATTGTTTTTTGTTTTTGTTTTAAATCCAGAAAAAAAACATTATTTAGATTTCTTAAAAAATTTTCTTGCTTTTTTTGTATAAAGCAGTTTTTTTGTTTTTATTTTACTTTTTCAATACTTTTTTTTGAATACTTGTGGAATCTTTATTATCAAAATCTCTTAGAATCTACATTTATTTTTCTTGTTTTTTTCTTTACCAAAAGTAATTTCTTTTGTTTTTCTTTTATTCGTCGTTTTTTTTATTTCTCTAGGAGCTTTTTAGTTTTTTCTTCTTCGATAATATTTTAAAATCTTTTACAGTTTTTTTTTTATCAAAATTGTAATTCTCTAAATTCTTTTTTTACTGTTTAATTTGAATTGTTTATTACATCAACTGTCCTTGTTTTTTCTTTTTAAGTCGTTGTTTTTCAACATTAAAACGTTTTTTTTTTGTTTTTTCAAAATCTTCCAAACATTTTCCAAATTCTTCTAAAAATTTTTGATTTTTATTTCTAGCTGTCTTTTATTCTTCTTATTTTAGGTAGGGTCATGGTCCTTTTTTTTTGTTTTTTATTTTCTTCTAATCGCTTTCGTTGACATTTTACTGGAAGTGTTTTTTTGATTTTTTAAAATCCAGAGAAAACACATTTTTCAGTTTTTTTGAGAAATTTTTCTTGTTTTATTTGTATATAGTACTTTTTTGTTTTTATCTTACTTTTTCAAATACTTGCAAAAATTTCATTTTTAAGCTCTTCTTGTAGCTACTTTTATTTTTAGTGTTTCTCTTTTTTATTCAAAGAAATATTTTCATTTTTTATACTTACTCTTTTTTTCTATAGTATTCTTTCTTGTTATTTTTATTTTTGTCATTTTTTTTGAATCCTTGTAGAATCTTCATTTGCAAAATCTTTTAGAATCTATTTTTATTTTTCTTGTTTTTTTTTCATTACTAATAGTAATGTCTTTTGTTTTTCTTTTTCTTTTATTCATCTTTTTTTATTTCTCTAGAAACTCTTTTGTTTTTTCTTCTTCGATATTATTTTAGAATCTTTTACAGTTTCTTTTTTATCAAAATTGTAATTCCCTGAATTCTTTTTTTAATTGTTTAATTTGAATTGCTTGTTACTTCAACTATCCTTATCTTTTCATTTTAGATCGTTGTATTTCAATATTGTTTAAAACCCTTTTTTTGTTTTTTCAAAATCTTCCAAACGACATTTTCCAAATTTTTCTAAAAATTTTTGATTTTTATTTCCAGCTGTCTTTTATTTTTTTACTTTAGGTAGAGTCATGTTCCTTTTTTTTTGTTTTTTATTTTCTTCTAATCGCTTTCGTTGACATTTTACTGACTATTTTGATATTTTAAAATCCAGAAAAACACATTTTTCAGTTTTTTGAGAAATTTTTCTTGTTTTGTTTGTTTAAAGTACTTTTTTGTTTTTATCTTACTTTTTCAAATACTTGTAAAAAATTCATTTTTAAGTTCTTCTTGCAGCTACATTTATTTTTGATGTTGCTTGCTTTGCTCTTTCTTCTAAAAACTTACTTTTATTCTAATTTATTTTGAAAATGTTTATTTTTCATTAAAGTCGTAATTTTTTTGTCATGTTTTTAGTTGTTATTATAACTTGCCTTGTTTTTTTCTTTATTAAAAGTATTTTTTGTTTTTTTTTCTGTTTTTTCAAAACCTCCCAAATGATATTTTTTAAATTCTTCTAAAAATTTTTGATTTTTATTTCTAGCTCTCTTTTATTCTTTTTATTTTAGGTACGGTCATCGTTGTTTTTTTTTTTGTTTTTTATTTTCTTCTAATCGCTTTCGTTGACGTTTTACTGAAATTGTTTTTGTTTTTTTTTTAAATCCAGAAACAAAACATTTTTCAATTTTCTTGAGAAATTTTTCTTGTTTTGTTTGTAAATATGTAGTACTTTTTTGTTTTTATCTTACTTTTTCAAATACTTGTAAAAATTTCATTTTTAAGCTCTCCTTGCAACTACTTTTATTTTTAGTGTTTCTCTTTTTTATTCAAAGAATTATTTTCATTTTTTATCCTTACTCTTTTTTTTCTATAGTATTCTTTCTTGTTATTTTTTATTTTTGTCATTTTTTTCAATCCTTGAGGAATCTTCATTTGCAAAATCTTTTAGAATCTATTTTTACTTTTCATGTTTTTTTCATTACTAATAGTAATGTCTTTTGTTTTTCTTTTTCTTTTATTCATCGTTTTTTTTATTTCTCTAGAAACTTTTTTGTTTTTTCTTCTTCGATATTATTTTAGAATGTTTTACAGTTTCTTTTTTATCAAAATTGTAATTCTCTAAACTCTTTTTTTAATTATTTAATTTGAAATGTTTATTACTTCAACTGTCTTTGTTCTTTCTTTTGAGATTTTGGTTTTTCAACATTGTTCAAAACGACATTTTTTCAATTTTTCTAAAAAAAAATATTTTTATTTCTAGCTGTCTTTTATTCTTTTTACTTTAGGTACAGTCAGCGTCGTTTTTTTTTGTTTTTTTATTTTCATCTAATCGCTTTTGTTGAAGTTCTACTGAAATTGTTTTTTGTTTTTTCAAAATCTAGAAAATTTTCAGTTTGCAGTTACTTTTATTTTGATGTTTTTCTTTTTTTTATTTAATTCTCTTTCTTTTATTTGTCATTTTTTTTTATTTTTTCAAAAGCTTGCTTTGCTTTTTCTTTAAAAAACTTATTTTTATTCTAATTTGTTTTACACTTTTTTTATTAAAGTCGTAATTTTTGTCTTTTTTTAATTCTTATTATAACTTTCATTGTTTTTTATAACTTGTCTAATTTTATTTTTAAATTTCTCATTTTTGTATCTCCACTCTGTATATACTTATAGGATTATAATAATTATTTGAAATGCAGTGATAAATAGTAGTAATATATCTCCGTGTAAACAATTTGAATAATTAAGTGATTAATTACCTCCTATCAATTTTGAATGGATTACAGTGTATCTTAATTAAAGACAAATAAAATTTTTGATTGATAAATTACTAACGGTTCTGTCATTGATTGTAATTAGTAAAAGAAAGAATTTCTAATTGAACTCAAGTGATAAAATTATAATAAATGATCATCTGTTTAAAAAAACAAACTTATTGAAATTCGTTGACATGTCAGACGTATTATTATACGCCCTATGGGTATTGTCCCATTGTTACCATCGTCTGGACTCGTCTGTAGTCATAAACTGAATTAATGACACGTTAATTTTTCCCTCATAAAAAAATATTTTTATTAATTTAATCCTCTGATTTATATCCGCTATAAAAATCATAAGAGAGAAGAAAATTCAGTTAATACAACCCATAAACGGAAAATATGCCATAACTGGTTAGAAACAAACAAGACTTTATTTTCTCATTTTACCAAAGAAAAATTTAAATTCGCTAAATGTCTCACAAATTACAAATTCACGCCATGTTTCAATGCCATTTTTTACTTACCATTCCGTTGCATAGCGAAACTGAAACGGCTGAATCCAAATCGTCCTTAATTTTTCCAGTGTAAAAACATCCATAAATACTTTTATCCTGTTTTTTTCTATGACCAAAATCCGTTCCTACATGTGTCACCTATCAAACAAAAAATAAATTCTATCACTCTTATTTTCGATGAAGGAAAACACTTACATGCAAATCTGTAGCTAAAGCTCTGTCATTATGCTCTAATTCGAGGAAAAGCTTCCTTCCGAAAGCATCAATCACGTATCGAGGATGCGGATCCCATACTTCAGCTTCCTGGTGCCGGAAATGCCCGCTATGATGACGTAAAGGTGGCTTGTCTAAATTACAAATTTTGTTTTTTGTTTTTTTAAGAAAAAAATGTATTTTTACCGTGATTATTCCTCATCTGGTCAAAAATAATGTCATGGGTGTGTAGTGGTAAAGGACTGACTTTCAGTGGCTTGACGAACTCAACCTCACTATCGAAGTCGTCCAAATGAGTCTTCTCAATAAATTCTAAAACAAAAGAAACTCACTCAACAATTATTTTCTGCTAATAACCGCAATATTTTGTTTAATAAGCGATCTCCCCTACAGTAGCGTTATATATCGCTACCTTCCCTTCTATGTGTCCTAATTACGTGCCAAACATTGTAGCTTCCCCTACTGCTGCTACTAAAACTCATTACCTCCCCTACTGCAGCCATTACCCCTTTTATTATAGATTCTTGTCTCCCCTATCGCGGCCATTAAAACCATAACCCCTAAATCCCTGCCTCCCCTACCGCTGCCATCACCTGATCGTCTTTTTTCTCTCCCCTACTCGTATTACATGGCCGGTTTTGAGAATTAGGCGGCATCGACTTTCGTTGCAGAGTAAGATTGCGGGAAAAGAGGTAATTGGAAGAAAGAAACAGGACCGTATTTGTTAGAAAAATGGCCGTTAAAGAAATAAAATATGTTGTTTTAAATAGAAAGTTCATTCAATGTTCGAGTCAAGCATTCGACCTTGTAAAATGCGTGATAAGCTTTTGTCTATAATTGGTGTCAAAGAAATTACTGAGGAATTAGTTTTTAATAAATCTGATGATATCACAACAACAACTCTATTATTTTCTAGTTTATTATCAATAAATAGAAGGTGTTGTAATTTAAAAATAAAACAATTATCAAAACCAAGACAAGATTTATTACAAGACCACACTTCAAACATAAAATAGCGACAGGTTTTTTTATTTATGAGCTGAACGTAAAAATTAAATCATTTTCTGTCTGCAAAAATATAAATAGAAAAACGAGATAATTTTAAAATATTCGTCAGTATTTCATAGAAGAGTGTACATAGATATAATGAGAAAGTCGGTTATAAATACTATAAAACTAAAAATATAGAAATTACGAATGCAAAATCCTACATTTTCAATTTTTAAATAGACAACTAATCGAAAATTTATTACAAACAGGTTAAAAGCCTTCTTTACCTATCATAAAACTAATTATTATTATCATTATACTTGTTCGTTGATAATACAGAAAACCAAATACTTGTAAAAACAACCCGGAAATCCTATTAATGGCAGGCGGAGGAAAAAAAGAGAAAACTTCTGTTTTTAACCTTCTTTCCTCGTTAATGGCTTACAGAGTGGAGGTAAGCCCCAGTCAATGGCCCCGTGAGGAAAAACACATGTTTGTAACCCTCATTTCTTCTCAATTGCTGGCGCAAAGAGGAGAGGTAATTCACATTTAATGCCCCTCTCTCCTCGTTAATTAATGCCGCGCAGAGGAGAAGTACAAATGTAAAAACTTAAATTTTAATTTTTTTTAACCTTCTCTCTTCGTTAATGGCCTACAGAGGGGAGGTATGCCTAAGTTAATAGCCCCGTGAGGGAAAACACTTGTTTGTAACCCTCACTTCTTCTCAATTAATGACACAAAGAGAAGAGGTAATCCACATTTAATGCCCCTCTCTCCTCGTTAATTAATGCCGCGCAGAGGAGAAGTACAAATGTAAAAACTTAAATTTTAATTTTTTTTTTAACCTTCTCTCTTCGTTACTGGCCAACAGAGGGGAGGTATGCCCAAGTTAATAGCTCCGTGAGGGAAAACACTTGTTTGTAACCCTCACTTCTTCTCAATTGATGGCGCAAAGAGAAGAGGTAATTCACATTTAATGTCCCTCTCTCCTCGTTAATTAATGCCGCGCAGAGAAGAAGCACAAATATAAAAACTTAAATTTTTATATAGATAACTAATTGAAAATTTATTTCAAACAGTTTAAATGCCCTCCTGTTATAAAACCAATTATTATTAACATTATACTAGTTTATTAATAATACAGAAAACTACTTTCAAAAACAACCCGAAAATCCTATTAATGGCGGGCGGAGAGGAAGCTTCTTTTTAAGTATGACGTCAAGAAGAAAAAACTGCTGTTTTTAACCCTCTCTCCTCGTTATTTAATGGCGTACAGAGAGGAAGTAAGCCACAGTTAATGGCCCCGTGAGGGGAAACACTTGTTTGTAACTCTCTCTCATTCTCAATTAATGGCGCGTTAAGGAGAGGTAAGCCATACTTGATTGCCTCGTGAGGCGAAACTCCGGATTCTCCCTTTCTTCTTTCTCTTCTTGTCAATTAATGGCGCACAGAGGGGAAGTAAGTCACACTTAGTAGCACCGTGAGAAGAAACTCCTGATTCTAACCCTCCCTCTTCTTTCATTTAATAGCAGCTAAAGGAAAAGTAAGCTTGATTTAATGGCCGAGTAAGGGGAAACTCGTGATTCTAACCCTTTCTCTCCACGTCAATTAATGACGTGTATAGGAGAAGTAGGTCAGGTAATGGTCTAGTAAAGGAAAACTAATTTTGAAATATTCGTCAGTATTTCGTAGAAGAGTGTACAAAAAAGTCTGTTATAAATACCATAAAACTAAAATTATAGAGTTTACGAATGCAACATCCTATATTTTGTATTTTTAAATAGACAAATAGATATTACAAACAGCTTAAAAGCTCTCTTTACCTGTCAAAAAACTAATTATTATTATTATCATTATACCAGTTCGTTGATAATACAGAAAACTACTTGTAAAAACACCCCGGAATTTTTATTAATGGCGGGCGGAAGGAAAGCTTCTTTTTAAGTTCTGACACCAAAAAAAAAGAAAAATCTTTATTTTAAAACCCTCTCTCCTCGTTAATTAATAGCGCATAGAGAAAAGGCAAGTCAAACAATGTAATTCTTTGTAACCCTCTATTCTTCTTTTTAATTAATGACTCACAAAAGGGAGGTAAGCCCTATTTAATAGCCCCTAAGCGAAAACTCGTGATTCTAACCAAATCTCGGCTCTCTCTTCTCGTCAATTAATGGCGCATAGAGGGGGAGATAAGCCACACTTAATGGCCCCGTGAGGGGAAACACTTGTTTCTAACCCTCTCTCCTCTTCAATTGAATGACGCGTTAAAGGGAGGTAAGCCACACTTAATGGCTTCGTGAGAAGAAACTCCTGATTCTAACCCCCTCTTCTGGCCAATTAATAACACACAGAAAGAAGCTAAGCCATATTTAATAGCCTCTTAAAAAAACTCCTGTTTCTAACCCTCTTTCTTCTTTGAATTAATAGCGTACAGAGAAGAAGTAAGTCAGATAATAACCCCGTAAAGGTAAACTACTGATTCTAACCCTCTCTCTCCTTGCCAGTTAATAGCGCCCAGAGGGAGGGTGGTAATCCACACTTAATGGTCCCGTGAGAAAAAACTCCTGTTTATATCCTCTCTCCTTCTCAATTAATGGCGATAGAAGAGAGGTAAACTACGCTTAATAGCCTCGTGAGGAAAAACTCCTGTTTCTAGCTTTCTCTCCTTGTCAATTTATACCGCACAGAGAGAAGGTAAGCCACATTTAACGGCCTCGCAAGGAGAAGTTCCTTTTTCTAACCCATTCTCTTCTTTCAATTAAAAGCGTGCAGAGAAGAAGTAAGTTAGATAATGTAAAAGCAAACTCCTGATTTTAATCCTCTTTCCTTGTCAATTAATGCCGCACAGAGAAGAAGAAAGCCACACTGTATGACTCTGTAAAAAAAATTCTGATTTTAGCCTTCTCTTTCTTTGTCAATTAATGACAGGCAGAGAAGAGGTAAGCAACACTTAATAGCTTCTTAAGAGAAAACTCGTGTTTTTAACCCTCCCTCTTCTCAATTAATAGCGCACAGAGGAGAAGTAAGCCATATTTAATGACCTCGTAAGGAAAAACTCGTGTTTCTAATCTTCTTTCTCATCTCAATCAATGGCGTGCCAAAGAGAAATATACGTCAGATAATAACCCCGTAAAGGCAAACTACTAATTCTAACCCTCTCTCTCCTTGTCAGCTAATAGCGCCCAGAGGAGAATGGTAATCCACACTTAATGGTCCCGTGAGAAGAAACTCCTGTTTATATCCTCTCTCCTTCTCAATTATTGGCGATAGAGGAGAGGTAAACTACGCTTAACATCCTCGTAAAGAAAAACTCCTGTTTCTAGCCTTCTCTTCTTGTCAATTTATACCGCACAAAGAGAAGGTAAGTCACATTTAGTCTCGTAAAGAGAAATTCCTTTTTCTAACCCTTCCTCTTCTCTCAATTAAAAGCGTGCAGAGGAGATGTAAGTTAGAGAAACTCGTGTTTCTAACACGCTCTCCTTCTCAATTAATAGCGCACAGAAGAGAGGTAAACCACATTTAATAGCCTCGTAATTTCAGAGAGGATTGGGGAAGAATGTGTAGATTATGTAGAGAAGAAAGGGAGACGATAGAGCATTGTTTGTCAGAGTGTGTAGAGTTAAGAATGTGCGAGTATAGAAAGATAAAAGTTCTAAACGAAAATGAAAAAGGTAAGGAATGGATGAAAGAAGTTACGTGTGCTAGAAGAAGATTAGAGAAGAAATTTTTTTTGTTAATTTGTGTTATTTTCTTTTTGTTACCTTTACGTAGAACTCTAAAGCCAATTAGGCAATAAAGACATTAAAACGAACTGATAAACAAAGAGGAGATGAGCCCTTAAGAGTAAATTCCTGTTTCTAACCCTTTCTCCTTAATTAATAGCATAAAAGGGAGGTAAACCACTCTTAATAGATCCGCGAAGAAAAACCCTCCTCCTCTTAAATTAATGGCGCGAAGAGGAGAGGTAAACCACACTTTTAATGGTTCCGTAAAAAAAACTCCTGATTCTAACCCTTTCTCCTTGACAATTAATTAATGGCGGGCAGAGGAGAAGTAAGCTACACTTAATGGCCTCGTGAGGGGAAACATCTGACTAATCCCCTCTTCCTCGTCAATTAATGGCCTCGTGAGGGGAAACTTGTGTTTGATTTGTGTCAATAATGGCGTTTGTAGGGGAGGTAAGTGTTGTAAAATGTGAAATTATTGGAATGCGGTAGATTTTTACCGTCTGTGAGGGTTTTTGTGGTCGAACGAGTGTAATAAATCCGAGTACGGCCCACGCTCGGAATGTTATAAGTTGTAAAGACACACATTGTATTACGTATTTTATTACTCGAAAAAAATTAACTTTACGGTATGAGGATTGCAACAAAAACAAGTGACGTTATTTTATTAATAAGTGTTTGCCCCGGAGCAAGGTTGAACACATCTCATTGAGTTGAATAATTTTCCTTCTTGCTCGCTTGCGAGATGATAATAACTGCATAATAAAACATTTCAAAAAAGATTATTTAGATTGACATTGACTGTCAACACACACGTTGTGAAAGAAAAAAATAATTTCTAACACATTTCAAGTGTGTAAAATCAAGCAATCATTGACCCCGGGTGGCTGTTTTCTATGTCTTGATAAGATAGTGATTTCATTCAACACAAATTAGATTGTAATTAGTTGTGATTAGTCCCAATGTAAATTTATCGGATGACGTGAGTTTTAGTTGAAAAGTCGGAGGGGGCTTTGATCCGATTGCTTGTTTAATTTTAAAGTTGGAGCGCGGCAAATGCTCGTAAAACCATTTTTATTAATATTCATAGATTGAAACAGAGACAGAGAGAGAAAAACGAACAGATGGAAGGAAAAAAATTCGCAATTGGGAACCGTAAAATTCAGTATTTATAGGATGTAGTTGGCGGTGATGTAAAGAAAATAAACAGATGAATGAAGATTTGGGAGAAAAAATTAACTAAAAATAAAAAAATTTCAAAGAAAATAAAATTATAATAATTAAAAAGAATAAAAATGTAAAGTGTCGTCGTTTTCTGTCACAGTTAGTAAAATTATTACTTCCGGTTAGCAAAATTAGTAAAATTAGAAGCCTTGCTAATTTTCTCATCATTATAAAAAATTAAAAATGTTGCTTATGATTGTCGAAATATGTAATAAAATATTAAAACAATTTTTTTAAATTTTATAGTACCTGTTGTCAAGATTAGAATTAGTACTTTTGTACTTAAATTTATACAAAATTAGCGTTTCCGTATTTCAAAAACTGGTAAATTAGGGCAATAAAAATATTTTCAAAGTAATAATTGCAATTCTAGTCTTCAGAATTATTTAAAATTAATAATGTAACACGCCTAATTTACAATGTTAGTAGTACCACTATGATTGTTGCATTTTGGCTCTCAAAATTAGTAAAAATAGTAAAATTGTTGCTTTATATACTCTTAAATTCGGCTTCTAATTTTACATAAAAAGATCCCTCCCCTTAGATCTAAAAAATAAGCTTCTCTTTATTTCACAAAATATTTTTTTTGTCTATTAAAATCAGTAAAAATAAAGACTGTTGACATTAAATGCCAATCTAATCTAATTTATAATATTAGTAAAAAGTGACCGTCTACTGCCACAATTAGTAAAAATAAAAGCTTCAAGCGACGTAATTTTGTTATTATTTAAACAAAAATTCGATTATTACTCTCAAAATTAGTAAAACTTTTTTAGGTATAGCCGCTAAATCTCAAATTTCCTAAAAAATTGTTTGTTTTACAATAAAATAATAATAATTTGTTGAGTTCTACTATCAAAACTAGTAAAAAATTAACATAAATTAGAACAACATAAAATTATTAATTTTTTTTATGTAGATATTATTAAAGCATTTCGGCTCCCAAAATTACTAAAAATAGTAAAATCGTTGCTCTAAATACTCTAAAAATTGGTTTTAAATTTTACTAAAAATAATGTCTCCTCCTAGATCAAAAAATTAGTAAAATAAGTAAAAATTACGAATTTTAGTTCTCAAAATCAGTAAAATATCGACATTAACAACAAACATCTAATCTAACTTTTAATATTAGTAAAAAAGTCGCATCTTCTGCCACAATTAGTAAAAATTATATCTTACCCATAAAAAATTAGTAAAAATAAAACTTTAGAGCAACATAATCTTGTCATTTTTAAAAAAATATCGCCAATTATTCTCAAAATTAGTAAAACATTATAATTAGATTTCAAAATTAGTAAAACTTTTTAGCTATACTGGTTAAATCTCAAAATCCGTTAAAATAATAGTTTGTTGTACAATAAAATAATAATAATTTGTTAAGTTTTACTATCAAAATTAGTAAAAATAATAACAAAAGAGAATCTTTTACGCATAAGAAAAATTCGTTTTAAAATAATTTTGATTCTGGCTCTCAACATTAGTTAAAATTATTTAGTAAAAAATAATGTCTCCACACTTTCGAAAATTAGTAAAAAATTGACCTTAAATCGTATAATAATTATAATGTGTGTTTGTTTAAAAAAAAACTCGTAACAAGCCATGACATTGTTACGTATGTCGTACATGAGCCCATACAACAACAAACAGTGAACAAAAGGATTTTTTGTTGGAAAGTTATTTCTGAAATGGAGAGAAAGTTAACGGTGTTTGGAAATATTCAACTCAGCCGTGCCTGGAGGAGTTTCGAGAAGCTTTTCCTGACGTTGCTGTTATATGTGAAGAGCTTAAAAATACTCTCCACCGAAGTGTAACCCTGTTTCGTGAAACTGGGTCCGTTACACGTAAAGAGAGCAGTGGAAGACCAACTAAACGAACAGAAAAAGTTATTCATGCTGGACAAGAGATTCTACAGCAAGATCCAAAAACGTCGATTAGACATCTGTCTCAGCAAGTAGAACTTTCTGTTAGTACATGTCATAAACTCCTACGAGAAAATTTACATAATGTACCCTTATCGTCTCCAAGCCGTTCAAGAGTTACAACCCGTAGATTTCCATAGAAGATTGCAGTATTGTCAGTGGTTTTTAAATAACATTGCAAATAATAATGAACTCTTTCAAAAAACTTTCTTTACGGATGAAGCGTGGTTTTACCTGTCCGGCTACATGAATTCACAAAACATGAGAATTTGGGCAACAGAACCTCCTCATGAAATTATAGAAGAACCTCCCCATTCACAAAAAGTAGGTGTTTGGGCAGCTATCAACAGTTTTTGTAGGTAATAAATGAATATTTTTATAAAAATGTATTTTTGTTTTAATTGTCGAAAAGTGAGGTTATGAGATCTGTCAGTTTGACAAGTGTGTAAAAAATTAATCACAGACATACAAAACAATTGTTTTTTAGTTTCAAAGCACTCTAGAGTTTTTTTTTTAAAACACACGATATAAATTGTTATAGTTCGTTTTTATTTTTAATGCGCTTGTCTGTCTCTGTTATGTATATTTTGTATATGACATAGCAACGTATACAACAATGTGTTGAAAAGAGACAGACAAGCGCATTAAAAAGAAAAACAAATTATAGGTAACAATATGACCTCTGTTTTTCTAGCATGCGTTGATAAAAATTATTACTTTTTTTATAAACATATTAAAATTAGTAAAAATTAAAAATTTTGATTCTAAAAATCAGTAAAAAATGTCGACATCAATTGCCAAAATTAATAAATAAATCCTAACTTTTATTATTAGTAAAAAAGTTGTCGTTGACTTACACAATTAGTAAAAATTATTGCTTCTGGATAACAAAATTAGTAAAGCGACGTCATTACTTGTCAAAATTAGTAAAAAAATTGATTTTAAATCTTATAATTAGTAACAATTTCGTCTCTGTCTCTCTAAAATAATTCGATAAAAAATTAATTGTCTCTTAAAATTAGTAAAAATTGTATGACACGTATCGTAAATTATAAAATTAGTATAATTGTTGCATTTCGCCTACCAAAAATTAGTAAAAATAGTAAAATTGTTGTCTCCAAAATGTAATTCACTTAAAACTGTTTTCTAGTTTTACTAAAAAAAAGAAATCGTTTAAAATCTAAAAATTAGTAAAACATATTACATTCATTTCCCAAAATAATGTTTTTTACGTATTAAAATTAGTAAAAATTGAAAATTTTGATTCTCAAAATCACTAAAAAATGTCGACATCAACTGCCAAAATTAATAAATAATTTCTAACTTTTATTATCGGTAAAAAAGTTGTCGTCTCCTGTCACAACTAGTAAAAATTTTTGCTTCTGGATAAATGATGTTTTCAGTCCTCAAAATTAAGCAAAATTAGTCAAAAAATCGACCTTGAATCTTACAATTAGAAACAATTTCGTCTCTGCCTCTCTCAAACGATTAGAAAAATATAATTGTCTTTTAAAATTAGTACAAATGGCACTCAATGGCACTCATCGTAGAACATAAAATTAGTATATTTGATCTATTTCGTCTCTAAAATTATTAAAAATTAACTCTTAAAGTAAAGTAAAAAATATAACTCCAAAATCTAAAAATTAGAGATTTTGGTTCTAAAAATCAGTAAAAATATTGACAGTAACTACCAAAATTAGTAGCTATAAAATTAAAATTTCATAATTAGTAAAAATTAGTAAACAATGTAGCTTCTAAAACAAAAAATTAAAATTAACCCAAAAACAAAAGTTTTTTAATTATTAGTAAAAATTGCTACTGTCAGTTTTCAAAATGATTCTGCTTTATTTCTGTTGAAATAATAATAAAAAAACAAAAAAAATTAGTAAAACTGACGCCTTCGGCTCCCACAGCTTTCATGTCAGTCATAAAAATTATGAAAATCTCAGAAAAAATTTAATCTCTTAAAAAATTTCTATAAATTTAAAATCTTGTTGACAAATTACTTTAAACCTCACAAAAATTTAAATAAAAAACTTCATAATTTTTTTCTAATTTAAATAATAGCAAATAAATTAAAATTCAGTGACACCACTATTAGAAAAACTAGTTTTAATAATAAAAAAAAATTAAAAGCTTAGCAACGGTTAAATATTACAAAAATTGCTTTAAAAATTTCGCCACCTGTTCACCATAATTTTTCTCTTCTCAAATATGCAAACCATCCTTTCTGGCCGTTAAACGTTGTCATTAAACACATTAAACCTCAAATATTTTAAATATCAAAGTCGAATCATTAATCAGTTGTCAAACGAAACATTCCCGGAATTGCATTAAATTGCCTTAAGCTTAACCAAAACTAATTTTTGTACTTGATATAAAAAAAAAACACAAGTAGGAATACAGATTTACACATGAGTCAGCACGTCTAGTCTCACCGACCTATTTCAGATATTTATATTTTTTTCTAACCTCGAAATTACTAAACGTAATTAACACGTCAGTCAAAATTTTCGTGACTGAATTATCGGATTGATCGAATTACAAGCGTTTAATTGATGCTGTACTGTCATAACAAGTCGAGGCGGCCGTGAAAACGGCCGTCAATTGTTTCCTCATTTCGAAAAACAAAAGAGGGGGCGGATGACTGCCGCAGGGGAAACCGAACATTTTAATGGCCGCGTGAGGGGAAACTAGAAGTCCTAATAGCCACATGAGAGGAAACTAATATTTTAATGGCCGCGTGAGGGGAAACTAGTGTTTTAATGGCCGCATGAGAAGAAACTGAGTAATTTGACAAGTCAATGACCTAAAAAAGCGTCGCAACGCCTGTTTAAATATGATAAATTTGGGTTTAGGAAAAGATCTTCATTTTGGCTGCATTAAATAAACAAATCTAACATTTTAATGGCCGCATGAGGGGAAACTAGTGTTTTAATGACCGCTTAAGAGGAAACTGAGTAATTTGATAGCTCAATGACCCAAAAAAGCGTCGCGACGCTTATACATCTGTGATTATTTTGTGTTTAAGAAGAGATCTTCATCACGGTCCTACCAAATAATCAAATGCAACACTTTAATGGCCGCATGAGAAGAAACTAGTGTGTTAATGGCCGCATGAGGGGAAACTGAGTAACTTAATAAGTCAATGACCTAAAAAAGCATCGCGACGCTTGTTTAAATTTTATAAATTTGGGTTTAAGAAGAGATCTTCATCTTGGCTGCGCTAAATAAACAAATCTAACATTTTAATGGCTGCATGAGAGGAAACTATTGTTTTAATGGCCGCTTAAGAAGAAACTGAGTAATTTGATAGGTCAATGACCCAAAAAAGCGTCACGACGCTTATTTAAATATGATTAATTTGCGTTTAAGAAAAAATCTTTATCTCGGCCGCGCCAAATAAACAAATCCAAGATTTTAATGGCCGCGTGAGGGGAAACTAGTGCTTTAATGGCCGCATGAGGGAAAACTGAGTAATTTGACAAGTCAATAACCTAAAGAAGCGTCGCGACGCATATTTAAATCTGATTAATTTGTGTTTAAGAAGAGATCTTCATATCGGCTGTACCAAATAAACAAATCCAACATTTTAATGGCCGCGTGAGGAAAAACTAGTGTTTTAATGGCCGCATGAAGGGAAACAGAGTAATTTGACAGATCAATGACCTAAAGAAGCGTCGCGACGCATATTTAAATGTAATTAATTTGTGTTTAGCAAAAGATCTTCATTTCGGCTGAACGAAATATACAAATTCAGCATTTTAATGGCCGCGTGAAGAAAAACTAGTGTTTTAATGGCCGCATGAGGAGAAACTGAGTAATTTTACAGCTCAATGACTTAAAGGAGCGTCGCGACGCTTATTTAAATGTGATTAATTTGTGTTTAAGAAGAGATCTACATCTCGGCTGCACCAAATAAACAAATCCTATATTTGAATGGCCGCGTGAGGAGAAACTGAGGTATTAATGACTGCATGAGAGAAAACTGAGTAATTTGACAAGTTAATGACCTAAAAGAGCGTCGCGACGCTTATTTAAATGTAATTAAATTGTGTTTAAGAAGAGACTTTCTTCTTGACTGCACTAATAAACAAATCCAACATTTTAATGGCCGCCTGAGATGAAACTAATATTTTAATGGCCGCGTGAGGGGAAACTAGTGTTTTAATGGCCGCATGAGGGAAAACTGAGTAATTTGACAGGTCAATAACCTAAAGAAGCGTCGCGACGCTTATTTAAATGTGACTAATTTGTGTTCAAGAAGAGATCTTCATCTCGGCTGCATTAAATAAACAAATCCAACATTTTAATGGCCGCGTGAGGAGAAATTGAGTTATTTGACAGGTCAATGACCTAAAGGAGCATCGCGACGCTCATCTAAATGTGATTAATTTGTGTTTTAGAAAAGACCTTCATTTCGGTGGCACTAAATAAACAGATCCAATATTTTAATGGCCGCGTGAGGAGAAGCTGGGATATTAATGGCCGCATGAGGGGAAACTATTGTTTTAATGGCCGCGTGAGGAGAAATTAGTGTTTTAATGGCCGCATGAGGGGAAATTGAGTAATTTGACAGACCAATGACCTAAAGGAGCGTCGCGACGCTTATTTAAATGTGATTAATTAGTGTTTAAGAAGAGACTTTCATCTTGACTGCACTAAATAAACAAATCTAACATTTTAATGGCCGCCTGAGGAGAAACTAGTGTTTTAATGGCCGCATGAAGGGAAACTGAGTAATTTGACATATCAATGACCTAAAAGAGCGTCGCGACGCTTATTTAAATGTGATTAATTTGTGTTTAAGAAAAGATCTTCATCTTAGCCGCACCAAATAAACAAATCCAACATTTTAGTGGCCGCGTGAGGAGAAACTAGTGTTTTAATGGCCGCATAAGGGGAAGTGAGTAATTTGACAGGTCAGTGAGCTAAAAAAGCGTCGCGATGCTTATTTAAATGTAATTAATTTGTGTTCAACAAGAGACTTTCATTTAGGCTGCACTAATAAATAAACAAATCCAACATTTCAATAGCCGCATGAGGGGAAATTAGTGTTGTAATGGCCGCGTGAGGGGAAACTGAGTAATTTGATAAGTCAATGACCTAAAGAAGCGTCGAGACGCTTATTTAAATGTGATTAATTTATGTTTAACAAGAGACCTTCATCTCGGCCGCACCAAATAAACAAATCCATTACAGTTGAGTGGTTTCGGTAATAAAATCATCCCGACATGAATAAAACATGGGAGGATTTAGTAGCTCCCCTGAAGTCGTGTAAATAATACCTTGTTGAAGAATTTCGATAAGGATTACACAAGACAGGTAATCTAGAAATTTCTTAAACAAATATTTTTTTTAGAAAAGATGTTGTTGAAGGCTGGGTTTAAAATTGTATTCAAGTTAGTTTTTTATTTTATTTATTGAAAAAAAGTAGTTATCGGAAACAACGTGTTGTACGAGAAGGAATTTTGTCGTCGAGGCCTTCTGTTAATTCACGCAGCGTTATTCGAATTCTTGAAACCGGATCGCCGGTTTGAAAATCAGTAAAATAAGACTAATTCGGCCCTTGAAAAATTTGAAATTAGAACACGGGATGTTTTGGCACACGAGAGTGACGAAATTAGCACAGAATAATAACTAGTGTTGAATGACAGATTCAAGAAATGTGCGGTGATCTAGGTTAGACAGAAGAAGAAAAAAAATAATCGTGTATAATCTCTCTGTGTAAAAATGTCATCTCGCTAATTGTGTTCCATCCCACTTGCCTTGAATCGTTATTATAATGAATTTTTGACGACGTCCTTGCCTTAGGCTAGATACCCATCACCCGGTGCTAATATTCCGACGTCCTTGACATTGTCAAATTTTTCAGACGTCGGGAAATTAGAGGTCAAGGTTTAGAAAACACTGATGATAAGAATTTCGGGTGGGTCATGACCTCGATGTGCTATTTTTAAAATTGAAATTAGTTGGGGTGCGCCAATCTATTTAATGATGAATCACATTTAAGTTGTGTTAATTGGGATGAATTTGTCGATGATTTAGGAATGGTTTAATAGGGACACCAGACAGTTGGCGCTGCGGTAGAGGAGGATATTGCTTTGATTAATCGGATTGCAATTTTTTTACAAAAGCATAGTTAAGAAATTTATAATAATTATTGCAATAATTACACATAATTAAAATAAAAAAACGATATTCGCTAATTTGCGAGAATTTAGACCTAGTAAACAGTACGCTATTGAGGGAAAACAATGTTAATTTCAGTTTTCTCCCTCAATAAAGCACATGTCATGAGTTTAAAAAGTTTTTATTTCATTAGAGTGTATAAAAACGGCACTGTTTTTACTCTATTTTTATTGTGTTAAAAGATTGGAGAATCTTTAAGTTTTGTACTAACTTTGGAAGCAGAAGATGACGTTTCTGATGGCTTCCAAACTAGTAAAAAATCAGGCTTCAAATTTAGTTATTTTAGTAATTTTAATTTAGTTCTTTTTACAATCTTAAAAAATAGAAGGAAGCGACAAATTTACTAAATTTGAAAGCCAAAAGCAACATTTTACAAGTTTTAGAAGCTGAAGGCAACATTATATTTAATATTTTTTTGTTTACTAATCACTAAATACGAAAATAAAACTGTTTTATATTTCTAGCTATCAAAATTAGGCAAAAAATAGAGTTTTTAATTCATAAAATTAGTAGTTATTATTTAAATAAATGTTTCTTTTGAATTTTAAAACTAGTTAAAAAATGTCGCCTTCGAATACCAAAATCTTGAGAACCGCTATTTCCAGTAATCAAAATTAATCAAAAAATGTATTCTCCCATAATTATAAAATGTCATTTCAAGTTCTAAAGTTAAGTAAAAAATGTCGCCTCTGGCTTCTAAGACTTGTCAAAAAATGTCGCCTTCACCTCCGAAAATTAGTGATTAATTTTGGAAATCAAAAACACTATTTTTATTAAATTTAAGTGATAAAAGAAAATAACATGTTTTATATTAGATTTTAAACAGCAGAGAGAACAGTTTTTTCCTAATTCTAGAAGCTACTGGCGCCTATTTCACTAACATTAAAAACCGAAAACAACATTTTACAAATTTTAGAAATTGGAGGCAACATTTTTACTAAAATTCAAAGCCGGAGGTTGTATTTTGACTCAAATTACATGCTAGTAACAAAAATTCAAAAATTTTAGAAGTGAAAGCGACATTTTTACTAAAACTAGAAGCCGAAGATGCCATTTTATTAAATTTGGAAGCCGAAGGTAACATTTATAATACTATATTTAAAGCCTGAAAGTTATATTTTTTAATTGTGAAAGTCAGAGGCGACACTTTAACAAAAATTCTAAGCCGGGGGCAAAATTTTTACTAATATTTCTTACTATAGTAGAAGCATTTTACAAATTTTGGATGTCAAAAAGAATATTTCTATTACAATTACAAATCGGAAACGACAATTTATAAATTTTTGGAGCCAAATATAAAATTTTTTTACTAAAATTTAAAACTAGAGACATTTTAGAAACATTTTTACTAAAATCAGAAGCCAAAAGTGAGAATTTTCATAAAATTTGTTGCTAATAAAAACATTTTAGAAATCTTGGAAGTCAGAAGCGATATTTTTACTAAAATTGAAAATTAGAAGCGACATTTTATAAACTGTGAGAGCCAAAACAAAATTTGTTTTACTAAAATTAACAGCTAGAGGCATCATCTTAGATATTTTGGCAGCGACATTTTTACTAAAATCAAAAGCCGGAGATCCTATTTTAACTAAAATTGGTTATTTGTTCTCCGTAGAAACATTTTAGAAATCATAAAAGTCTAGACGGCATTTTTACTAGAACTAGAAGCGAGATATTTTACCTAAAACTGAGGGCTAGAAGCAATACTGTAGAAATTTTAGAAGTCGAAACGATATTTTTACTAGAATTGACAGCTGAAGATGAAATTTTACTAAATCTGAAAGTCAAAAGTAACTTATTTACTAAATTTAAAACCTGGAGACAATATTTTTTAAATTTTGGATGTTGAAATCGACATTTTTATTAACATTAGAAACCAGAGACAATATTTTTACTAAAATTTTAAGCTAGAAGCGAATTTTTACTAGAATTAGCTGCTAAGAAAAATACCTATTTTACCAATTTTGAAACTCGAATGCAACGTTTTACTAAAATTGAGAGCTAGAGGTAACATTTTACAAGTTTTTAAAAGCCAGAAGCAACATTTTTACTAAAATTACAAACAAAAAGCAATATTTTTACTAAAATTCCACGCGAAAGGCAGCATTGTTACTAAAATTAGTTATTAGTAAGAACATTTTACAAATTTTGAAAGGCAGAAGCAATATTTTTACTAAAATTTTAAGTCACAGTAATAAATAAATTTTAACAATTTTGTTTACTGTATTTTCAATTTGAAAACTAAACAGATTTGTACTTTTATTAGGGAGCCAAAATTAATCTAAAAATGTAACGTTTGATACAAAAAATTAGTATTTACCTTTAAAATAATCTAAAAGTATAGTTATTTCTATGCAGCTTCTAAAACTAGTCACAAAATGTTGCCTTCAGCCTTTCTCTTTCCAAAATTTTAAAAGCTTTTACTTCTACCAATATTAAGGTTACAAAATTAGTCAAAAAAGTTAAGAAAAAAATTAAAACTAGTCAAAAAAGGTCGCCTTTTGACTATTATATATTTAAACTTGACTAAAACTAAGAACTTTATGTTTCATTTCTATTGGAAGCCAGAGACGACTTTTTACAAATTTTAGAAGCCAGAGGTAACATTTATACTAATATAGAAGCTAGAGGTAACATTGTATAAATTTTAGAAGCCGGAGGTTCTATTTTGACTAAAATTACTTGCTAGTAACAAAATTTCAAAAATTTTGCAAGCAAAAGCGACATTTTTACTAGAACTTGAAGCCGAAGATGCCACACTTTATTAAGTTTGAAAACTGAAGGTAACATTTATACTAAACTTAAAGCCTGGAAGTTATATTTTTTAAATTGTGGAAGTCAGAGACTACATTTTAACAAAAATTCTAAGCTGTAGGCGGCATTTTTACTAAAAAGTAACTTTTATTCTAAATTTGAAACTTGAAAGTAATATTTTTTAAATTTTAGAAAAATTTCGAAAGTCAGATATTAATTCAAAGAATTCTTTATGGATAAAAAAACAAATTTATAATTAAAAAAAGTTAAAATGTATTAGTTGCAAAAAACAGCAAAAATGAAAAGACAAAATTGTGTTTAACACAAAAAAGATTTAAAAAATAAAAAACAATATAAAATTCATAACAATAAAATAGGTACTAATTAAGCGTCTACAAATTCTTTACCTTCCTAGAAAAATCCAGGTAGAATTTAATAGAGAAAAATAATTTGAAATATTTTTGAATTTTTGGTATTTACATCAGTTATGAAGAGATAGGGAAAAAATTCCAATGTAGGTAGCTAGGTATATTTTGATTTTCTCTTGATGAAGGTAGGTATTATAAAAAAAATGCAACGTGGAATGATGACAAATGCTTTTTAAGGATTTAATAATAGTGTTTATAATTCCGAAACTGTTTTGATTTTATCCGATTTGTTAACTGAATTTACCTGACCTAAATTACACAAAAAAAAAATGTTAAAGCTTTCAAAATTATCAGTTAGCGACTATTTAACCAAGGCTTTCACACGAAAGTGAAATTTCAGTGAAACTAATTTTCCTAGACTAAACTTTGAAAATACCAACTGTTGAAAAATGCATCGCTAATTTTCCGGAAAATCTCATAAATGTCAATAGGCTTTTACCACCCTAAGGTCAGTCGAACTTTGAACGCCATCTGCTTTTGATTGTTTTTAGTAGTTCATAATAATACAAACAAATCGTTTGAATTATAATCAGCGATTGAACGTCTGATGACTGATTCGATTTAATTATGGAATAAATTTCAAATTGTAAACCGTCGGTGATGTATGTTTACACGCATTGCGTAAGCCTTCAAAACTAAAAATAATTTTTTTTTGAAGAGTCGTTGGCCGAGGCAAAAATACGCACTTTTCCGCATTATGTGAAAGTGAGATTTTTCGCACTTTTGTTAAAGGTATTCATCATGAGGTTATTAAGCGGTGAATGGATTTATGATTGCAAAATTTATTGATGAATTATGAAGGATAAAAATTAGCGAAAAAAAAAACTGTATATAATTACAAATTAAAAAGACATTAGAGTAGAACAAATTTGAGGACAATTTGTTTAATAATAATTATCACTACAATAGAGGTAACAAGCAGGAAGTGACATCACTTTTGACATAACAGCAGTTTTTGCAAAAATTGATTGAAAAGATGTAATTACAATTAATTGAAATTACGTAAATCGGTAAATTGCAGGTTTGAGAAATAATTATTATTTCTTAAGAAAATACATTTTTTCTAAATTACTTAAATTGCAAAATAATGTTTTGAAAATTTTTTTTCTTAATTTGAAAACTCTTAAATTGACTAAGCCTCTAACTAGATAAGTAATTATACGATTTCCACTCCTAATGATATGTTTTGTCTGTTCAAAGCTGTAATAAGAAAAGTAATTAATGGGTTAAAGAATGGTAATTTTATAGACGGCTACAACTTTAATGTTGGCAATTATAAAATCAATTAAAGGTGTCATTACCACTTAAAACAGACAGATAAATGATTACGATATTATACGAAAGATATTTGGAAATTCTGTGGAATTTGGGAACAAGATTTCGTTTTATTAATTTTTGGAATCAAATAATGAAAAATTACGACATCTTGTATTGAGTTTTAGAGCCGAAAGTATTATTTTTTGCAGCTAGATAGATACCACTTTTATTTTAAAATTATAAACTCGAAAAAAATGTCGCCTCCGGCTTCTAAAATAGACAAAAATTGAAATTTTTGGTTTTGAAATTGATTACTGAATTTGGAGCTAAAGACGACACTTTTTGAGAAGTTTTAAAAACCAAAAGTAATTTTTTTGGTTAAATAATTTTGTAGTTATTAATTTTTGAAATAAAGGTCAAAATTTTGTCTAATTTTGGCTATTTACAAGCTCAAACTACTTTTATTCTCAAATTTAGATTGTATTATATTAAAATTATTAAAACATATAGTCTTGGGTTTTTAAAATTAGTAAAATGTTGCCTCCGACTTTCAAATTTTGTAAAAATGCCGCCTCCGGCTTCCAATAGAAATGAAACATAAAGTTCTTAGTTTTAATCAAGTTTAAATATATAACAGTCAAAAGGCGACATTTTTTGACTAGTTTTAATTTTTTTCTTAACTTTTTTGACTAATTTTGGTACCTAAATAATGGTAGAAGTAAAAGCTTTTAAAATTTTGGAAAGAGAAAGGCTGAGGCAACATTTTGTGACTAGTTTTAGAAGCTACATAGAAATAACTATACTTTTAGATTATTTTAAAGATAAATACTAATTTTTTGAATCAAACGTTACATTTTTAGATTAATTTTGGCTCTCTAATAAAAGTACAAATCTGTTTAGTTTTCAAATTGAAAATACGGTAAACAAAATTGTTAAAATTTATTTATTACTCTGACTTAAAATTTTAGTAAAAATATTGCTTCTGCCTTTCAAAATTTGTAAAATGTTCTTACTAATAACTAATTTTAGTAACAATGCTGTCTTTCGCGAGGAATTTTAGTAAAAATATTGCATTTTGTTTCTAATTTTAGTAAAAATGTTGTTTCTGGCTTTTAAAAACTTGTAAAATGTTGCCTCTAGCTCTTAATTTTAGTAAAAGGTTGCATACGAGTTTCAAAATTGGTAAAATAGGTATTTTTCTTAGCAGCTAATTCTAGTAAAAATTCGCTTCTAGCTTAAAATTTTAGTAAAAATATTGTCTCTGGTTTCTAATGTTAATGAAAATGTCGATTTCGACATCCAAAATTTAAAAAATATTGTCTCCAAGTTTTAAATCTAGTAAATAAGTTACTTTTGACTTTCAGATTTAGTAAAATTTCATCTTCAGCTTTCAATTCTAGTAAAAATATCGTTTCGACTTCTAAATTTCTACAGTGTTGCTTCTAGCCCCCAGTTTTAGGTAAAATACCTCGCTTCTAGTTCTAGTAAAAATGCCGTCTAGACTTTTATGATTTCTAAAATGTTTCTACTAAGAACAAAAAACTAATTTTAGTTAAAATAGGAACTCCGGCTTTTGATTTTAGTAAAAATGTCGCTTCCAAAATATGATGCCTCTAGCTGTTAATTTTAGTAAAACAAATTTTGCTTTTGGCTCTCACAGTTTATAGAATGTCGCTTCCAATTTTCAATTTTAGTAAAAATATCGCTTCTGACTTCCAAGATTTCTAAAATGTTTTTATTAGCAACAAATTTTATGAAAAATTTCACTTTTGGCTTCTAATTTTAGTAAAAATGTTGTTTCTAAAATGTCTCTAGTTTTAAATTTTAGTATATTTGGCTTCAAAAATTTATAAATTGTCGTTTCTAATTTGTAATTGTAATAGAAATATTCTTTTTGACATCCAAAATTTGTAAAATGCATCTACTATAGTAAGAAATTTTAGTAAAAATTTTGCCCCCGGCTTAGAATTTTTGTTAAAGTGTCGCCGCTGACTTTCACAATTAAAAAATATAACTTTCAGGCTTTAAATTTAGTATTATAAATGTTACTTTCGGCTTCCAAATTTAATAAAATGGCATCTTCGGCTTCTAGTTTTAGTAAAAATGTCGCTTTTACCTCCAAAATTTTTGAATTTTTGTTACTAGCATGTAATTTGGGTCAAAATACGACCTGCTGCTTTGAATTTTAGTAAAAATGTTGTCTCCAGTTTCTAAAATTTGTAAAATGTTGTTTTCGGTTTTTAATTTAAGTGAAATAGGCGCCAGTAGCTTCTAGAATTAGGAAAAAACTGTTCTCTCTGCTATTTAAAATCTAATATAAAACATGTTATTTTCTTTATCACTTAAATTTAATAAAAATAGTGTTTTTGATTTCCAAAATTAATCACTAATTTTTGGAGCTGAAAGCGACATTTTTTGACAAGTTTTAGAAGCCAGAGGCAACATTTTTTACTTAAGTTTAGAACTTGAAATGACATTTTATAATCATTGGGAATTACATTTTTTGATTAATTTTGATTACTAGAAATAGCGGTTCTCAAGATTTTGGTATTCGAAGGCGACATTTTTTAACTAGTTTTAAAATTTAAAAGAAACATTTATTTAAATAATAACTACTAATTTTATGAACTAAAGACCCTATTTTTTGCCTAATTTTGATAGCTAGGAATATAAAACAGTTTTATTTTCGTATTTAGTGATTAGTAACCAAAAATATATTAAATATAATGTTGCCTCCACCTTCTAAAAGTTACAAAATGTTGCTTTTGGCTTTCACAAAAAAAAAGATAATTAAAAATTATTTATAACTCTAACGTAAAAATTTAGTAAAAATATTACCTCTGGTTTTTAATTTTAGTAAAAATGTCTTTTTTAATTTTCAATTTTAGTACAAACATCGCCTCTGCCTTCTAAAATTTGTAAAATGTTGTCTCTAGCTCCTAATTTTAGTAAAATATTGCATTCGACTTTTAAATTAATGCAATGTTTCTCCTAGTAACAAATTTTAGAAAAAATCTGCTTCTGGCTTAAAATTTTAGTAAAAATAATGCCTCTGGTTTCTAATGTTAATAAAAATAGCGACTCCGACATCTAAAGTTAAAAAAATATTGTCTCCAGGTTTTAAATTTAGTAAAAAAAATATTTTTGGCTTTCAGATTTAGTAAAATATTATCTTTAGCTCTCAATTCTAGTAACAATATCGTTTCGACTTCTAGAATTTCTACAATGTTGCTTCTAACCCCCAGTAATTTCTAATTTTAGTAAAAATTTCGCTTCCCGTTTTTAAAATTTGTAAAATGTTTCTCCTAATTTTCAATTTTAGTAGAACAAGTGTTATTTTCAGCTTCCAATTCTAGTAAAAATGCCGTTTAGACTTTTAAGATTTCTAAAATGTTTCTACTAACAGCAATAACCAATTTTAGTTAAAATAGAATCTCCGGCTTTTGATTTTAGTAAAAATATTTTTAACACAAAATTTTAGTAAACTTTCTAAAATGTATCTAGTTTTTAATTTTAGTAAAAAAAAATGTTGTATTCGGCTCCAAAAATTTATAAATTGTCGTTTCCAATTTCTAATTTTTTAAAAAATATCTCTTCCAACTTTTAAAATTTGAGAAATATTTCTACTAACAACAAATTTTAGTAAAAATGTTTGTTGAAATGTCGCTTCTGGCTTTCAGACTTAACCAAATGTCATCTTCGGCTTACAGTTCTAATAAAAATGTTGCTTTCACTTCGAAAATTTTTGAAATTTTGTTATTAGCATGTAATTTTAGTCAAAATACGACCTCCGGCTTTGAATTTTAGTAAAAATCTCGCCTCCGGCTTCTAAAATTTATAAAACGTTACCCCTAGCTTCTATATTAGTATAAATGTTACCTTTGGCTTCTAAAATTTTGTAAAGTGTCGTTTTCGGCTACCAATTTTAGTAAAATAGTCACCTATAGCTTCAAAAATTAGAAAAAATTTGTCTCTGGCTTGAAGTTTTAGTAAAAGTATTGCTTTTAGTCTTTAATATTAATAAAAATGTTGCTTCTGACTTCTAAAGCTTGAAAAATATTGCCTCTAAGTTCTAAACATAGTATAAATATAATATATAAACTTAGTATAAATGTTACTTTCGGTCTTCAAACTTAGTAAAATATCATTTACGGCTTTCAGTTCTAGTAAATATACTGTCTCGACTTTTAAGATTTCTAAAACGTTGCTTCTAGCTTCCCGTTTTAGTCAAAATGCTTCCTAGTTCAAATTTAAGTAAAAATATGGCTTTCGGTTTTCAAAATTTGCAAAATGTTGCCTCTAGCAACAAATTTTAGTAAAAAGAAAAAAATTTTAGTAACAAATTTTTTAATTTATAGTTTCTCGATTTTCTAGTTTAACAAATTCGTAATTTTCTTTTTTATAGCTTCTCTATTTTAAAATTTCTGTTCTTTTTGTTTTTTCTTCTAGTTTTCTTATTTTTGTTTTAATTTTTATGACATTATTTCCCGCCAAAACGATTTCCCTTATCAACACATCTCACCCACTTATTATCACCAGCTTTCCTTTGTTTACCAAAAAATAATAAATAAATCACTTTTTGTTTGTCTTACCTTTTTGTTTGACGCCGATCGTCGTTGTTGTCTTCTCCCTTCCGTTCCCCGCACTTCGTCGAAACGCCCCTTGTCCTAACATAATCCAAACGGCGGCAATAACCGCCGCCAATGCTAAAATACAAATACCGATCAGCACCGTTGTACAACGATGCTTCACTTTGGCGCACATTGCACACTTTATTTTCGCTCACACACGATATTTTTATCTGTTTGAGACACGCGAAATTAATAAACTGTTTCTAAAGTCGCTGGAGATTTCTGTGATTGTGCGAAGAAACATTGTTCGGGTGGATGGAGGGCAGGGGGTTAACACATTTTTCTTTCCCGGAAAAAACTGGAAAAGAAGATAAAAGTTAAAACAAATCTAAAACAAAAGCAGTAGAAGAAGAAGAAATAATTAAGAAATAAAAAAATTAGAATCAGAAATAAGAAACAAGAAATACCTACTGAAAAAATATATAGGTTCCATAGAAAATATATACATAGATTCCAGTAATAACAGAAAACAAAAACTAGAAAACTAGGAAATATTAGTTCCAAACTAAAGATAAAATACAAAATTACTACAAAACACTATTAACTGTAGAAATAAAAACTCAAAAATATAAATCTAGAAACAAAAAATAGAAGAAACCTAATCTAATTAAAATATTTAAAATTGCAAAAAACAAAACCAAGAAACTAAGAAAATAAAAAAATAATAATTATTACGAATAAAAAAGTAGAAATATGATCAAATAAAAACTAGAAGTAACTGAAAAAAAAGAAGTAAAAAATGTAATTTAAGAAGTAACTACAAAAACTAAGAATATTAAAAAATAATAAAAAACTAGAAGAAACGAAAACTATTAAAATAAACAATCAGAAACAAAACAAAATAGAAATTATAGAAAAAATATCTTCAAAATTTCAAAATTGTTCTTAAGTCTTCTTTTATCGTTTTCTTTTTATAGTAGTAGTATTTCTTTTTCTCTTCCAGTCGTTCTTTTTGTAATTTTATATTTTCAAATCCCCTGCAATCTTCATTTGTTCTAGAATTTTTAAAAATATCTTTTCAAATTTTTCTAAAATGTTCTTCTGTTTCTTTAGAATTTTCCTGTTGTTCTCATATTTTCTTATACAAATTATTAATTCTTGTTCTTTCTTGTCTATATCTCGCCTTCTTCTAGAATCTCTTTTCTTCTTCTTTTCGTACTAATCGTGACTTCCTTGTTTTTCCTTGTATTCCATTCGTCGTTTTACTTGTTTCTCTAAAATCTTCCTTTGTTTTCTTCATCCAATCTTTTTATTCAAGTATATTTTACTGCTCTTTTGTTATTGTCCTGTTCTTTAAATCCTCGTTTTTTAACTTCTTTTTTATTCTTACAAAATCTTCAAAACGACGTTTATAAAGTTTTTCTAAAATCTTCTTTAGTCCTCTCTTCCAGTCGTCGTCGTTTTCTTGATTTTTGCTCTCTTCCAAACTTCTTCTTTCACGTTCCATTAGAATCGTTTTTTGTTCTTCTAGGATCTTCAAAACGAATTTCTTCAAGTTTCTTTACAATCTTCTTTAGTTCTTCTGAAAGTGTGCTTTCAGATAAATAATTGTAAAATCTATTCCTTTGCTTTTTCTTGTTCTATTTTCTCTTTCAGTAGTCGTCTTTCTTGTTCATCCGTTTCATCCACACGTTATTTTTCAGGTTCGCCTAGAATCTTTGATTCCTCTAGTTTTCCAAAACTTCTAGATCGACTTTTTCAAACTTATTCTTTCAGTCTTCCTTTACCGCTTTTTTTACCACTTTTATAGTGTTTCCTCTTTTTTCTCTTCCAGTCGTTGTTTATCTAATTTTTTAAAACTATGTTTTTCAAATTGCAATAAATTGTGTTTTGTTTGTTAATAAAAAGATGCTTTTATCCTTTTTTCCTAGAACATATTTTTTTTTTGTTTTTGTCTGGCCTTCTGCTAGAATCTACTTCTGTCCTTCATTTATAGTTCTCTTTTTAGTCGTAGTTTTCGTTGTTTTTCCTTGTCTTTCATTCGTCGTTTTTCCAACATCTTCCTTTGTCTACTTTTCCTATGTTCCTATGTCCATGTCTATTCTCCTTACTCTATTTTTATTTATTCAAGTATTTTTATTGCTCTTCTTTTACAAGTTTCAATTTTCCGTGTCCTTTCTTCCTGTTTTCTTTCTTTTTAAGTCGGCGTTTTAAAAATTCTGTTTTTCCTCCTTCCAAACATCCCAAACAGAGTTTTTCAAGTCCTTCTAAAATCTTCTTTGGTCCTTTGTTTCTTTTTTTTTCTCTTCTAATTGTAGTCGTTTCTTTTGTTTTTTGTTTTCTTTCAGTTGCCTTATGTCACGTTTCTTTGAAATCGTTTTTTATTCTAATAAAATTTTCCAAAAAATCTTTCTGAGGATTTTCTACAATCTTCTCTCGTTCATCTAAAAGCTTCTCTTATTCTTCTTTTTATCTGTAATACGTAGTTGTTTGGTTTTCTTTCTTTTACGGTCGCTTTTTATCACATATTTAAAAAAAATTCTCTAAAATGTTCCAAAAGAACTTTTTTAAAATCTTCAACAATCTTATTTCGTTCTTCTAGAAGTTGCTCTTATTCTTCATTTTTCTGCAAGACGTAGTTTTTTCTCTTCTTTTTTTTAAAGTCGTCCTTGATCAAATATTGATAAATCAGTTCCTTTAGAATCTTCTAGAAAACCGTTTTCACGATCGTCTACAATCTTCTTTCGTTCTGCTAGAGATTTCTCTAATTCTTCATTTTTTCTACGAAATGTAGTTTTTTAATCTTCTTTCTTTTAAAGTATCCTTCTATCAATTATTAAAAGATCTAATCCTCTAAAATCTTCTAAACTACCATTTTCAAGGTCTTCTACAATCTTCTTTTTTTCTTCTAGAAGTTTCTCTAACTCTTCTTTTTTTCTACGAAACGTAGTTTTTTGATCTTCTTTCTTTTAAAGTCTCCTTCTATCAAATATTAAAAGATCTAATCCTCTAAAATCTTTTAAACGACTATTTTCAAGGTCTTCTACGATCTTCTTCTTTTCTTCTAGAAGTTTCTCTTATTATTCTTTTTTTCTGCAAAACGTAGTTTTTAGCTCTTCTTTCTTTTGAAGTCGCCTTTTATTTTTCCTTTCCTTTTATCTTTTTTCATTCTCCAATCGTCTTTATTTTTTATAGATTGTATTCTCTTGTTTTTATTTTTGTTTTCTAGCCGTAGTTTTTTGCTCTTATTTCTTTTAAAGTCACCTTATAACAAATATTTAAAAATCAGATCTTCTAGAATCTTCTAAAAGAAGAAAAATTCATCTATAAATTTGCCTCATTCTTTTTTCTGCAAAACGTAGGTTTTTTGGTCTTCTTTCTTTAAAAGTCGTCTTTTATCAAATATTAAAAATCTGTTCCTCTAAAATCTTCTAAAAGATCTTTCTCAAGGTTTTCTTTCATTCTTCTATAAGTTTCTCTTATTCTTCTTTTTTTGCGAAACCTAATTTTTTGTTCTTCTTTCTTTTGAAGTCGCCTTTTATCAAATATTATAAAATCTGTTCTTCTAGAATCTTCTAAAAAACCTGTTTCAAGATTTTCTACAATCTTCTTTCGTTCTTCTAGATATTTCTCTTATTCTTCATTTTTTGAAGACGTAGTTTTTTGTTTTTTTGTTTTTCTTGTCAAGTCGCTTTTTATCAAATATTAAAGAATCTGTTTTACCTAATTCTTCTAGAATCTTCTAAACGACGTTCTTCAATTTTTCAAATCTCATTTTGTTCTTCTATTCAGTTGTTTTTCAACTTATTCCATAAAAACAAACAAAAAAATATTTTTTGACATTGTAGTTGTTGTTTAAGACTATCTTAAACCTTCACAGAATTTTTGTCGCCATTTTGTCAAACACAACATAGGGCACTGTTTTACCAAAATAATTTCAGTTTTTTGCTGAAACTTTTTTATTTACAAAATTAAAATTAGCAACACCTTAAATACACATTTTTAGTTAAATATTTTCCGAAAATAAATTACAGACAATAAATTAATTTTGTTATATTTTCCATTTTTGTTGATTTAATTAGACAACATTTGAACAGAAAAAAAATAAATAATAGATAAACTGGATAGACACAACTGAAAATTAATACTTTCCGACCTTGATAGTAAAAATAACAAACGATAAAATTAGAAAATTCTCTTCCTATTATAAATTTTTTTTTAGTTTTAATTTTATGATTTTATTGAAAATGTCTGATGATCTAGATTCCGGTCAGAATATAATCATAAAGAAAACACAAGATAATTTAGAGTTTAATTACATTATTTACAGCCTAAGCATTAAAAATGTCTGGCAAAGTCTAGTGTGACAAAATATTTAAAAAAAAATGTTAATTAAGTTTTTTAAATAAATAAATATTGAGTCGTTGATTGATTCAAATAAATTTAAAATTTAGGTCAAATATTTTTTTTATTCAACAATTTAAGTGTATAGTTATGACGTAATAATAAAATAGCTAATTATAGTAAAAATAAAAATTTGAGGTTAAATCAATTTAAATAGCGCCAAAAAAATTTTTTTAGTCTTGAACTTGTAAACTGCTTAAAATCAGAAAGAAGTAAAAAAAATCTTGTATTAACCTCAATACTATTGATGGTAAAAATACCGCAGTTCCTTCAAAAAAAATAATTTTTCTGCACACTTTGCTAATCGTATAAATTACAAGCTAAATTTCCTGTTTAAACAATCAGTCCATTGACCTAATAAAAAAATAATTTCGGGTAAAAAATCCCCCGCCATGTTGCCAATTAAAAAATTATTTATTTATGTAATTTTACTATTTCCGCACATGTGCTACAACTTACATCATTTTTCTCTAACCATGACCTTTGCCAAAAACTGCGATAACCCACCGAAAATAATTTGAATAAAAAATAGTTCCGGTTGTGTTGCGGAAGATTATGAATGAATTTTTTTAAAAGAGACTTACGGTGGCTTTGCGGAGTTTTTGGGGCACAAAAGCGCGCTTTTAGCGGTTCTGAGGAGACACAACACTCGACAAACGCTCGACGAAGACTACGAAACGCGACTGGACTTGGTGGACTTCTCCCACGAGACGATAGACGCGACGGAGCGCACCAAATGGGGGGCTTAAGGTCCCACCAAAATAAGGAAATTCGGTATTTTGAAAAATTTTAATTCGAGAAAAATTTGTGAACTGGAAAATAAAAAGTAAAATTAGGAAACTTAAAAGAGTAGAAACTACAGACCTGGAACTGGGAAGTAAAATTGTTCGAGGGTTTTTCGAACTAGAAAAACTGTAAAACTGTCGTTATAAAATTAGGAAAATAGAAGCAAAAATAATACACTTGAAACTGGAGAAATTAAAAATTACTGTTTAAACGAAAACTTAGAAAAACTTAAAAACTAGGAAAAAAAACTAAATAAGACTAAAAAGTAACACAAACTAGAAAAAACTAGAACTAGATAAAATTTAAAATCTAAAAAACTGTTTATGTTTTCGCAACTAAATAAAAACAAAAACTGTTATTATAAAATTATAAAAAAATAATGAACTTGGAACTAGAGTAATTATAAATTAGTACAAACTAGAATTTAAAAAACTCGAAAACTTAGAAACATTTAAATCAAAAACTAAAAAAAATAAAAATTCAGATATTTTAAAAAATTGGGAAACTAGAAAAGAGTAGAAACAAATGACATTAGAAAAAAAAGAAAGTAACAATTTAAAAAAAAAGCGTAAAAACTAGAAAATTAACGCTAAAAAGTAACACAAACTAGAAAAATCTAGAATTGGGTAAAATTTTAAAACTAAATAACCGTTTTTTGGTAGAAACTGTTCAAACTGTTATTATAAAGTTAATTATAAATAAAAAAAAAAACAAATTTAAACTAGAGTAGATAGTAATTATAAATTATGTAGTATAAAAATCTAAGTTTAAAAAAACTCGAAAAGACTAAAACTTGGATCAAAAAACAACACAAACTAGAACTGAACAAAATCTAAAAATTATAAAACTGTTTTTCTGTTTTCGCAATGAAATAAAAACAGAGCGTTAAAATGTTATAACAAAATTACGAAAAAAAAAAGCATAAACTTGAAACTAGATAAATTATGAAGTATGTTGTATAAAGATTAAAGCTCAAAAAAACCCGAAAAGGCTAGAAAATATCAAAAACGTAAAAAGTACAAAACTAAAAATAAGTCAAACTAAAAAAAACTAACTAAAAAATAACTAGATGAAATTTAAAAACTAAAAATGATTTTCCCTCTTTTCGCAAATAAATAAAAATAGAAACTGTCATAATAAAAATAAAAATAATAAAATGTAAACTAGAAAAATAATAAAATACTAGAAAATACTTTTATAAACAAAAACTAATTAGATACTATAAAAATTAAAAATTTTGTTGTTTTAAAAAAGTTAGAAATTAAAAAAAATTGTGGAAAATACTAAAACAAAAAACGTAGAAAATAAAAATAAAAAAACTGAAAAAAGAGAGCATCTCCCCTTAAACAGATTTCGCACTTCTCTAAAAACATTTTTTTGCGCGATTGGTTGTTTTTATCAGTTTACTGTGGCTGTTTCCACGACGGTAGGTTGCTGTTACTGATTGCTACGTGTAACAAAACGGTAAGTAATTCACTTACCGTTCAGTGAACGGTAAGCAATTAAATCTAAAAAAAAAAACAATTTTGCGATTTATTTATTAAAATTAAATGTACAATTATTATAATTAATAGTAGTAATACCACTCGCATTTGAGTTTCTAGTGTTAATAGACAAACTTTCCGACGTAGAAGTCCCAGGTTGTTGTAATAGTCCACCAACATCGCTGTTTAAAATTTTATGAGCAAATTCAATTTTGTTTTGGAGGGAATTTTTCACGTAACTCTCGGCCACCGTTGATGAACATCACCCACCTACCATGTCTTTTTAGTCCCAACACATCAACTCCGTTATTCGCCAAAAGTGTAGCCGATGTGCGTCGAAACGAGTGTCCGGTAAAACCTTCAGGGACTTGCAACTTTAAATACTTTGCAAGTTTTGACGGCCAGCCTCCAATTGTGCCTTTTCCTGTGACTTGCCTAGTGCATTTGCCATTTCGATAGTTCAGAAATAAATGATCTGACGTTGGGTTGCTTGGTCGAATTCTTATGTATTTTCGAAGTATTTCCAAATAATAAACTGCTTCATTTTCTTTATTAATAACTGTGAACGTTCGCTGAATATTCGTTTTTGTATTTGGAATATTTACTATAAACATTTCTTCATGTTCTTCTATGTCACTCATTTTAATATTGTACAATTCCTCTCGTCTACAAGCGCCCGATACTCCCAATATCATTGCTACCTGCAAATATATTGTTTCCTTAGAACTCAGATGTACCACCTCATCATCTACAACATTCCTTTTGAATTAAAAATTGTTCGTCTGGTGCTTCATTCAAGAATTTTTCCATGTCTTCTTTGGTAAAAATTTTAGCCTTCTTAGGCCGATATCCAATATTTTTTCTCTTAAGATAAGTAATTAATGTAGCAAAATTAGAAATATCAATAGCATCATCGAGAAAAGTTGTACTCTTCAGCATAGAATACTTCGCCCATAAGCTGCCTGGAGCCTTCAAGTGTCCACTTCTCACCACAAAATACGCTAACAAGCTCTTTTCATTTACAGAAATCTTCTTTGCTTCACGCCATTCCTTAAACAGCTTGTATGTCTGTTCATATCGGGCTTTAGATTTTTCTGGAATTATTGCCGAACATCCTTCTTGCCAAGCGTCTTCTAAATCATTCGGTAGATCATCACTATCGCTCATATTTGCTTCGAAAACGGAACCACAAAACAGAACTATGTAGGAATGATTGTATCAAAAAGGCAATTTTACTTGTTTGGAACAAAACCATAGCAACCATGGAACAGCCACCCAAAATTTTCAGTTTCAATCTTCCCGATTATCACAAATGTATTGATATAAATTATTATTATTATTATTATTCTAGAAACTCCAATCGCGCAAAAAACGTTATAAGCATGTCGAACGTTAAGGATTACCGTTCTCAGACAATAATTGGAGTCGTCGCTTCGCTTCTCCTCCAAACAATTGTTCTCGAACGGTAAGCATTCGTTACCGTTCTCCATACTTAATATACTATTTCTTTTCTATTTAAATTAATTATCATTGCAATATGTTTAATTTTACAATGTTTTTTTATATTTATTTTAATAGAAGCAAATTTTATTATTACATTTAATTTCATCAGAATTTTTATATAATTTTCTTTCTTTTCTTTTTAAGTTGTTATTTTGTATTAGGTACACAGAATAGACTAAGTTGAGTAGCAATTTGTGCTAGACTTCGCCTATGTATTAATTTTCTTTTTTTTATTTGTTTTTTATCCTTTTTTTGCTTTTTTCATTTATTATTTCTTTTTTTGTGAATAAGGTCGTTTTGAATTGAATTGAAAGAAATTAACACTTTAAAAAATACTGTTTTAGTGTTTCCGCAACTAAAAGAAAAAACAGACTGTTAAACTGTTAATATAAAAAATAGCAATTAAAAAATTTTTTTCTATTTGAAAAAAGTCGTAGACTTCAAACTAAAATCTATAAGAATTATAAATCAATAGAAAAAGAAACTTAAAAAATATTTTTCCGAATGAAAACTTAGACAAATTCTAAAATTAGAAAAGTTTAAGTTAAAAACTAAAAAAATTTGTCAGAAAAACTGCAACTAGAAAAAATAAAATGTAAGATTTTGAAAAAGGAAGCAGAAAAGGTAATAAACTAAAGAAGGTGGAACAACTACAAAACTAAGACTAGGAAGTAACGTAAACTAAAACTGGATAAAACTAAAAAATGTAAAAATTATTCAAATGTTTTTTCAACTAAAAAAACACGTAGAAAGCAAAAATAAAATAAACTAAGAATATAGAAACTAGAAACTAATATAAATTAAAAAATTAAAACTAGAAAACTACAACTTGAAAAAACAAAGATTGTTAAACTCTCATTAGAAAAAAAGTTATAAAATTAAAAATTACAAAAAATAATAATTGATAAAAGAAACTTAAAAAAATATTTTTATTAACAAAACTTAGAAAAATTCTAAAAGAAAAGATTAAGTTAGAAACTGAAATTAAAAATTCAGATATTTTAAAAAACTCGAAAACTAAAAATGATTAAAAATTAATTAAAAGTTTGAATAAAGTATAACAAAAAAAAAAATAGAATGGAAACTGGATAAACCAAAAATGTAAAAATAACAAAGTTAAGACTTAGAAAAAGTAACATAAATTACAAAAAAATACAACTAGATAAGATTGAAAAATTGTTTCTGCAATTGAAAAAACAAAACTAACAGTTAATATAAAATAATAGCAATTAAAAAAAAATCATAAAGTTTATGTTGGGAACTAGAAACTTATTAGAGAATAAAAAATCTAAAATTCAGGTATTTTGGAAAACTTAAAAACCAGAAAAAAATAATTATTTCCTGATCTTAGGGAAAGTCTGGAACACAGCTTCTCAAAGGCGATGAGTACAAAAAATAATAAAAAATTCAAATTTAGTTTAAAATAAACTAAAAACAAAGATCAAAACCAGAAGAATTTGAAAAAAAATCCCAAACTAAAAAAATAAAAAAATAAGAAGAAACTAAAAATATATAAACCAGAAAGCTTAGACTGAAAAGTAACATAAACTAGAAAGAACTAAAACAGTAGAATTAGATATAATTAAAAAAGTAGCAATTAGAAAAAAGAAAACAAAAAAACGAATCAAACTACAAAAGATTAACTTAGGAACAAACAAAAAATCACAACTAAAATAAAAAGCAAAAATTCGAACAAAAAATAAAGTAGAACTAAGACTGTAAAACAGAAATCCGAGCTGGTAGTCCGTAGTCCTTATAAAAGAGTTCCATTCTCTCATTATGGCAGACATCTCCAATGCGCGACTAATAAGTGAAGAAGTTCCGAGTTTAGTAAATCTTTAGAAAGTAGAGCTATTTGTTTGTTATTTTATTCATAAGTAAGTTTAAACATTTTTTTGATATGGAAATGTGTAGAGAAAATTTTTTTCGTTTGAATTACAGTTTTATTAAATTAAATTATAATAATTTCTTACATTACTGATAATTCTAAGATTACAAAAACAGTAATATTGTGTTAACAGATTTAAAAGAAAACCTTGTCCATCGCCTTAAATATTTTTGTTTCAATTTTTTATGGAGAAATTGCTATGAAATATAGAACTTTTTGCCAGGTAATAAAATCATTTTGTATTTTTGGGAGTAATGCTTAAAAAAGCTTTATTAGTAGCTCTAAAAGTGCTTCTTGACACGGCTGATGTAAGCGACAGATCGTTGATCGTTTTAAAGATATAGAGCGATTTTTCAAGACGATATAAGTATGTTATTAAGCTCTTTCAATAATGTGAGTTATTTCTGTAAATTTAAGAGCACTAGTGGTGCTAATGGTTATTAAAGCACCAAAATGACTGTTTTTTAGACACAAATTTTGAAAAAAAAAAAAAATACTGACAGACTAACATAAATTTGAACCAAAATATTCTCTGCAAAAACAAACTGTTTTTTAGACACATTTCGTTTTCTTTTTAATTAAAGTTGAGAGTCGGATAAGTTTTAAAAATAAATAAATTTCGAGTGCATCTCCTTTAAATCTCAAACGTTTGCTTTGAAGTCTTTGATTTAATGAATTATCTTGATGTAACAAATTAGGTACAAGTGTTACCATAACATCTTCGGAAGTCGTTTGATAAAAAAAAATTAAAAAAAATAAAATATACACTTTATTTTAGAGTGACCCAAAAAAGCACTCACCATCAATTCTAATTATCGCCTATAACCTACCTTTGACATCTCCCAGTTTGACATAGAGACAAGGTTTAATAAAACGACATGACTTAGATATCTTTATCGCTTCTTTAATAAACAATAATACAATAACATGATTAATTATAATTTTTCAATGATTATAAAAAAATGATTTGTGGTATTACCAACTAAATAAATAGATCGAAGCTGGTCGAATACAGTGAAAAAAACGAGTATTAAAATCACTGAAACTCTTTACTCGGTGTCGAAATACCCAACGCTTCTTCATACCCAAACGTCGGCTTCTTCTTACTCTTAGATTTTCCTTCTTTATCCTTTTTCTCTTTCTTCTTCTTCGATTTCTTCACATCACCCTCACCTTTATCATGATGTTTCTTCTTCTTTCCTTTCTCCTCACTCTGAAAACAAAATCCTCAATCCAGACGCTTTCATAATACAGAAAGGATTTCACGGATAAGGATTTTGGATTCAAGGACAAGTAAAATGAATCACTAATCTATTTAAAAAAAACTAATTGAACAGTCTTTCTTCACTGTAATTAGTCTGCCAAAATAATCGAACAGTTAAAAATAAAAAACTTGAAGAGTATTTTAAGCCTACTATTTCGTCTATGTGCTGTCAACACAGAAACTAGAACAGTTGCAAATTTTTAGGCATCAAATGTCAGTAAACCGATTGTAAATTCAAATTTGGCGCCGTTTTTAAGCCAAAATGGCCGACAAAATATATTTAAAAATCTCTCGGCTTTCTCGAAACGCACGATTTTTGTACATTTTTGACAAAGAAAACCTAAATTATTGAAGTATGAATGTCAAAAATGTCATCCCAGACTCTGATTCTTTCTAATTTTTAAAAAAAATCCTCAAATTAAAAAAGAAACTTGCTAGATAAATACTTCTTTCAAAATTTAGTCTAGAAAGCCGTAGTTATTCTAAATGACAGTTGACTTTTATTTTTCGCGTTCTTATATTTAAAATGGCCGACAAAACACAGCAGCGCCCTCTAGTAAAGAAAAAATCTCGACTTTATAGATGTCATTTCTATGGAAACACACGATTTTTGTATATTTTTGTCAGAAAAAAAATAAATTATTGAAGTATGAATGTCAAAAATGACATTATCGACTGTGGTTTCTTCTACAAAAAAAGTGTCTCAAATTAAAAATGCGACTTGCCAGAGAAACACTTCTTTCAAAATATAATCTAGGAAGCCGTGGGTACTCTAAATAACAGTTGGTTATTTTATTTTCCGCGCTTTTATATTCAAAATAGCCTGCAAAATACAGCAGCGCCTTTTAGTATATAAATTTAAAGATTTTTCGAGCCTTCTAGATGGTATTTCTATGAAAACATATGTTTTTTGTATTTTTTTGACAAAAGAATATTGAAATATAAATATCAAAATGACATCCTCCACTGTGGTTCCTTCTAATATACAAAAAAAGTGTCACAAATTAAAAATGGGTTTTGTCAGATAAACAGTTCTTTCAAAATTTAATCTAGAAAGCCGTGGTTACTCTAAATGACAGTTGGTCTTTTATTTTTAGCGCTCTTATATTCAAAATAGCCGATAAAACACAGCAACGCCCTCTAATAAAGAAATTTAAAAATCTCTTGCGTTTTAGATGTCATTTCTATAAAAACGCACGATTTTTGTACTGTTTTGACAAAAGAAAATTAAATTATTGAAAAATAAAGTGGAAAATAACATTCTCACTGTAGTACCTTCTAATTTACAGAAGAAAAAGCTTAAAATTAAAAATGAATCTTGCCACATAAACATTTCTTACAAAGAAGATATAATCTAGGAAGCCGTGGTTAATCTAAATGACAGTTTTATGATTTTAGCGCTCTTATATTCAAAATGGCCGACAAAACACAAAAGCGCCCTCTAGTAGGTAAATTCAAAGATTTCTTCGCTTTCTAGATGTCATTTGTATGGAAACACACGATTTTTGTACTTTTTTGAAAGAAAACATTTAAATTATTGAAGCATAAATGTCAAAAATGACATTCTTCTAATATAAAAAAAGTGGCTCACATTAAAAATGTGACTTGCCAGAAAAGCACTTCTTTCAAGATATAATCTAGGAAGCCGTGGTTGATTTTTTAATTTACGGGCTCTTATATTTAAAATGGCCGACAAAACACAGCAGCACCCTCTAGTAAATAAATTTAAAAATCTATTGGCCTCCTAGATGTCATTTCTAAGGAAACATACGGTTTTTTGTACCTTTTTGACACAAAAAAACTAAATTATTAAAGTATAAATGTCAAAAATTACATTCTCGTCTATGCTTTAGAAAAAAAAAACCTTAAATTAAAAATGAGACTGGCCGGATAAGCACGTCTTTCAAAATATAATCTAGGAAGCCGTGGATACTCAAAATGACTGTTAGTCATTTCATTTTCCGCGCTCTTATATTCAAAATGACCGACAAAACAAAGCGGTGCCTTCTAGTAATCAAATTTAAAAATCTCTTGGCCTCCTAGATGTCATTTCTTTGAAAATACGCACATTTTTGCACTTTGTGAACAGAAAAATTAAATTATTGAAGTATAAATGTCAAAAATGACATCCTCGACTGTAGTTCCTTCTAATATACAAAGAAATGACCTCAAAATAAAAATGCGACTACTCGGATAAATAATATTTCATTAAGCATTAATAAAATGTCATTTAGAGTATCCACGGCTCCCTAGATTCTAGTACAAAAGAAGTTTTATACTAAAATCTAGGAAGATGTAGATGCTCTAAGTTACATTTTATTAATGCTCAACAAAATATTGAGGCGCCCCCTAACGTATAGTTCTGCAAATTGCATATTTATTTAGAAAAAATTGTGTTTTAAATTCAAAATAACCGTCAAAATACTGTAGCGCCTTCTAGTGACCAGTTTCACAATTTTCGTTAGATATTTGAGATCCCGACTTGTCCCAAAATCACCAATAAAACATTGAAACGCCATTTAGTAGACAATATTATATACATTTTTAAATCAAATTTCAGTTGATTGTCGACACGAATGTCTAGCGCCTTTTAGTGATAAACAACTGATTCTTTCAAATTCAAAATGACGATTTTTCTTATACAAAATAGCCGAAATCTTGTTGTTGAGCCCTTCCCCAGATATATGTATTGTTTTGATTTAAAAATGGCCGACACAAGACGACTCTACTGTACTGTACTGAATGTTTCAATTTCAAAGAGGAAATATTGTAGTGCCCTCTAAGGGACAGTTTCACACATATATCTGCTTCCAAATGTCAAAATTTAGATCGAAACAGAGCCATCTATAAGATAATTTTGCAATTATCATTTGCACCATATGTTTCTACTTCAAAATGGCTGACAGAAAATTAAGACGCCCTCTAGTAAACACTTTTAGCACTTTATTAATTGTCAAGATTAATACACTACTATTCAAAATATCTGAAACTGTAGCTGCCGCCAGTAAAAAATATTTTTAACCTCAAAATTGCTAGCGACCTCTAGCGACAAAAAATTACTACTAACGCTTTCAATAAAAAAAGCTGTAGCGCCCTTAGATATATAATATTGGACATTTTTTTTTATAATTAAAATCAGTCCAATAATTTAGATCCAAAACTGACAAGATTTAGTGTAAAATGGCGCCCTCTAGAATTTTTTTAGAAAAACTTCCAGCTGTTTTAAATGTCAGTTGCTTGTTTTAAAATGGCTGACAAAGATTGTAGCATACTTAATTGATTATTTTGACGTCAAATTACGTAATAAACGTAATAATAGTGCAGGATATTTTTATGACCTAGAGGCTGCCACTGTTTGACTTCTCAGTCACTTAAAATTAATATGGCCGGCAAAAAAAATTTGGTTCTCTCAGATTCAGAACAGTCAGATTCGTCTGTCAAAATATTATAGCTCCCTCTATTAACAACTAAAACTTTGTTTTACAATTTTAAATTGTCGCATCTTGTATATAAAAATGGCCGCCAAAATTAGATGCTGCCCTCTAGTGTCAAATCAATTAATATTCTAAAAATAAATTTCTGTTTACAATTTCCGATAAACTCTTTTCGATTGTATGTATATTAACCTAGATTAGAGAGAAATCATTTATTGACTTTGTGTTTAAACATTCGGTACGTTTTATTATGATGATAAAGCCGAAGAAAATAAATAAAAAATAAACACAATTCTATTATCGAGTATTTGCTTATTTATATTACTTTTTGGGTGGTCTAACCTCTTATTAAGTCTAGGAATGGCCAAATACATAATTTTTTAGAATCATATTTAATTAAAAAAAGTTTTTTTTAACATATTTTTTCAATCTTCACAATAAAAATGTGTTTAGACAAGTTTGCAGGTAACAAAGGATAAGGATCATGAATGAGATTAGAGAAAACCAAATTTTGGCTTTCGATTTTTAAATTCAAATTAAAAAACTCTACTTATAACTTACCTTCTTTTTCGATTTTTTTACTTTCTTCTCTTCTTTTGCCTCTACTGCTTTAACAGTTTCATATACCGGCGGTCTAAAAACATTTTTTTTAAAAGCTAGAACTAAATTTAATAAAATAACACTCACAGATCTAAATCAATATTAAGTGCCCGATGTGGATCATCAACAACCCCATGACTACTATCCGAATCTGACAAAGTCGCCCCTTCTGGTAACTCTAAATCCCTTTTAACCTCAACAATCGGTCCTTCATTTGCATTTTCCTCATCTGATGAACTCTCTTTCTGTTTCTTCTTTTTACTCTTCTTCTTAGATTTCTTCCGATTTGCATTCATACTTAAATACTTATCTGACCGTTTTTGACCTATAACTTTAAGTGGAACATTTAAATCAATTTCAGCTACTGGTATATTATCAATATTGCTATCATTTGCATTCTTATCAATCTCTGATGTTTTTAAATAGTGAGGATTGTTTTGTTGTTCGTATTTACGAGCTTCACGACTTTTCCGGATTTCTTCTTCAGTTGGTTCAGGTTGGTAACGAACTGAATTACCATAATCAAGCTTATCGGTTTTTATAAATAAATTATCAAGAACTTCATGATCACTTTCAGAATCTGAATCTTCAGGTGGTTCATTAATCCAAGCATCGAGATCCAATCTAAAAAAATTATTACATAGCAGAACCATATAAATTAATAAAATCTTATTTTACCCATCTGGTATTGGCACTTTTTTCTGTGCTTTAGGAGCAACAGGATTTAATTCTCCACTGAATAAAGCTAGTAAATCACCGGAAATAAAATCTTGAGTATCAAGTGGATCCTCAACAATTATTTCATTATTTTTCACTTTCATAATCTCTTCTTTTACTATTTCTATAATAACAAGAGACGTACTTGACCTCTCTTGCACTTCTAATTCCCCAGATTTCAAACTTTCTTGTAATTTCCCTGAAATTTCATCACACAAACTCAAAATCTCCTCCCACTGACTTTGCCCTTCCAAATTCTTCATAACATGAGCAAACAATTTTAAAATATTATGAATAAAAACCGATTCGATGTGTTGTGGTAGTGTTTTATATTTAAGCATAGCTTTAAGTGTTTGTTCTGGTTGTTTAAGCTCATTTGCAAATTCACCACAAAGCCAAGCAGCTGCATATAGCACTTCTTGCATTATTGTAAATTGTGAAGTCGAAGAGTAGACTTCAAGAAGTTGAGCCATTTCAGAAACAGCAAATGGACGTATAGCTTGAACCCGAATACAAACATCCATCAGTTGGGCTCCAATCACGTGACCTTGCTTCGATCCAAATTCCATCTGGGCAAGTTCAACTAAAACCGTGACGTACCATTCGAAATTTGTCACGAATTGGTAATTGTTTTGGGAGCAAATTAGGATGATTTTGCTGAGAAGCTCATCACGGTATATAGTACCCTCAGCTTTGTCCATATGAACCATCAGTTTTTTCACAATTTCCATCAGATTTTTTTTAGAGACCTTAAACAGACAGAATATTACAAAATTTACGTTTTTTTTACAGCAAAATAGGGCACCATCTCATACCGGTAGACACAGAATGCCTTTTGTTTTTTTAAACTTTACTCACAAACACAGCGTTTAATCAAAATTTTACAAGAGATAAAAAAGTTTCTAAACTAAATTCTCTATCTAAAAATAGAAAAATCATTTTCTTAAAAAAACAGGTGTTAAAGTTACAATAAAAAAATATAGAGACTTCACAGATATTACTGTTCTAGTTAAGCCAATTTAACCAAATTTGTCTCAGATATGTAACTTAACAAAGTAAACAGTTTAATCATCTATTTTGACCAAAATACAATTTTTTTTAAAAAGCTTCACGGAAAAATAATGACTGTACTAAAATAAATGTGGTAGGTACTTCTAGAACACCGTCTACATACAGATTTTAGTAAATTACGTCAAATTTGTGTATTTCTGAAATAATAAACTAGCAAAAATCCTTAATTTTAAAGATGTAAAATTCAAATTTTCCGCTTTTTTCAAGCAAGATGGCGAGTCGGACCTAGTGGCGCCCTCTCGTAGTCAAATAACAAAACACAATTCTTACCATTCCATACAGTAAATCCAGTGCTCTCAACCTTATAGATTCATCTTTATCCTCCAAACATTGCAAAATTAAATCTTTATGTGCTTGAACACTTTTTGGATGTGTTTTCAAAATTTTAGACATTGCAAGCAGTCCCAAATATTTCACTTGAAGTAAACAATTATTAAAAATATTAAAATTATGAAAGATTCTTACAATTCTGATCAGAATCCTCAATTAAAATTCGTAATTTCTGGACGCACAGTTGTATACTAGCAGCATGATTTGGCATTCCTGATGAAATTGTAATCAAGACTGCTATTACTGTATTTATACATTCATATAAAAGACTCATAGCTGAAGTACTGAAACAAAAAATTGCAAAAAAAAGAAGTGTTGTAGTACTAGCTACCTGTGTATAAGATTAGTCAAGGGCTCAATCAGCTTTTGACCTAGCCTAGGTTCAAGCGGGGTTAGGGCACCAAACTAGAAAAATAAAAACAAACCTTGCAACTGTATTTATTAGGGGAATTGTAAGTTTCCTGCCCAATTGGGGTTCAATCATTGCAAAATTTCCAAACTAAAAACTTGATTAGATATAAAATATAAAAAGTGTCTTACCAATTTAATTATTTTAATCAGCATCCAATTATTGGTACTTGTCGTCATTAATTTGAAAAAAACTGGGGCTAAACTGAGGTAATTTTTCGGGTTTTTTCGGGCCAATTCACAGACTACATTGACTGCAGCTGATTGAACACCTGGATCAGGGTCTTCGAGTTTTTCTTTTAATTTCGGAAAGGCAGGACGTAGGGCTTCGGGGTATTTAAGGAACACTTTATACATCATTAAGACGGCTTTTTTTCGAATGTAGGGTTTCGTAGAGCTTAACTAAAAAATTTCATTGTAGAATACAGCTCATTTTTTGAGGGTTAAATTACGAGAGTTAAAATGTCGTTAGATAAGTCTCTAGCCAAGTCTGTGCTTATGTAACAACTGAGAGACGTTAAAGCCAAACCTGATTCGTATTGATTCTGCGAATTTAGTTCTTTCCTAATCATATTAGTGGTCAACATAAGCAACTAAAACAGTCTTATTAAGACACTTCTTTATGTTATTTATTGTACCTCAGAATCACAATGGAATGACTGACTAGCAGCTAAATAACCTATTCTTTTCAACGTAAACTTACTCGAACTCATAACTTCAATAATATTAAACCCAGCCCAAGAAATATCATAACCCAACATTTGTAACTAAAATTTTGTAAAATCAGTCAGGAATTATTTAAAACAGTGACTTACATAAGTCAATTTCGCAATTGCGTTACTTTTCACAGATAAATTATCCTGTCTCAACTCCTGTTTGATATCCTCCATACATTGAGAAATATATTTAGCCTGAAAGCCCCAAATAGATAACATAACCTCAAAAATTTTCTTACCTCATTTTCCTTATTATTACGTATTCCCCGGACTAAATCAGTTAGGTTTTTATCAAACATACGTTCAATGTTACCTTTAACCTTCTTTAAAGCCATTTTGACTGGTAAAAAACCGAAATTACTGTATTTTTTGAGCAAATTTTCGAAATTTTTTACCTGTATTTTTTAACCGGATTTATGCTATTTCTTAGTACTAGACTCCCCAAAATTCAGTTCTTTCATATCACAGTTGTGTTATAAGGGGGCACTCAAGCATTTTTACTCAAAATTGATTTTATTATCTTTAGCCACGTTTGAGTTGACAGAATTGACAAGTGACAGGTGACAGTGGCGGCTCGTTAAGATACTAAAAATTTGTAAAATTCACATTTTACGCTATAAATACACGTAACAGTTGATAATTTCAACTGAATTACGTTAATTTTATTGATTTGTATCCGTTACTTGTGTAAATTAGCCTCAAACATTCAGAAACAACTACATGTGGCAACATAACCTCAAATTATGGCAAACCTGGGGGCTAAAATTAACCAATTTCTCAATAAAAGGTTTGTGAAATATGGTTTGCCGTTCCTGATTGTGGTCGTGGGAGGCTCGTTTGGACTCAAAGAGTTTGCTCAATTGAGATACCAATTTTCTACAGTTTCACAAGTGAGGCCGGACGAAGTGAAAAAATATGGAATTGAGATGAAAAAACCAGGAGAAGTCACTTTGGAGTCTGAATATGAAAAGATAAAGAAGTTAGATATTGATAATTGGGAACAAGTTCGAGGACCTAGGCCGTGGGAGGAAGAAACAGAGTGATTTATTGTAGCTAGTTTTAATGTAAATAAAGTAGTTTTTGGTTATTTACACGAGTTTCATTGCCTAATTTCCTGAAATTTTGCTGAAAAGGTTGATTCGGTAGAACCGGAATTCGGGAACACTGGAATACGGCGTGATTTATTATTGCGTTTAATTAATAAATTACGGGTTAATAACAGTTGATTATGACAATTGTTAGTTTAGAGACTATTTTTGTGTGTTTTTTCATTAATTTTGACCTGAAATTCATTTAAGGTAAGAAAGTGAGGTTAGGGTTTAAAATTTTTGAAAATTTCCAGTGGCGTAGTTATTTTTAGTAAGAGGTAACAGATAAAATATTGGAAAAAAAATCGGAACAAAAGATAAATTAAAAAAAAATAGAATTGAAATTTTTTATCTAAACATCTCTAAATAAAAGCAGCATTTAACAATTTTCAGAAATCGTAAACTTAAAAATAAAAATATTCATCTTTTATAACCTCAAAAGCCAGTGCGTCTGGTCTTCAAGTTGGTCAAACACTGACTGATAATTTGATAATTACCACACGAACAACAAAATCGGTATTTTGAAAAAAATAAAACAAAAAATGTCCTTTGTTATGTCACTGTAATTATTAAATAATAAATAAAACGTAAAAATTATTTGGTAAATGAATCATCAAATTGTGTGACCACTACTTCAAATAATAAACTTGAAATGTACCTATTAAAAAAATAAAAAAATTCTTTGTTACGTTATTGTCACAATAATCAAAGGTTTATCTCTACTAATAAATATACAGGCTGTTCCAGAAAGACGTTTCAATGAGCCAACCTGAAGTTCTTAAATCCAAATTAAAGTTGCACCGTTTAGGAGCTAGAGGGCGCCAAAGTTAGAAATTAAAATTCCTTTTTTATTAATAGCTTATTAGTATTTCTACTAATTTTAATCAGATTTAGTATAGATGTACTACTCTGTTCGGAGTACATATTTTAATGATACTATTGTTTAAATTTTTATTTTAAAGTAGTAGTAAATATTGAACATTTTTAGTATCTCTGATACCTCTTTACACATTCTGTTAACCTAATACTAAATCAGGAAATATTGATCATCTTTGGTAGTACTTTTCTAAATCTCTGATATCTTCTGACAGGTTCTATGATCCTAATACTAAATTCTGAGAACTTCTGAAAGTGTCGTAACACATTAACACTATTGTATTACTAGTTGTCTGAATCATATTTATGCGGTTTTGTTTTCTTTTAATTTTTAATTTTTTCTTCTTTAAACAATTTCGTTACTTAAAGGAGAAATCAATTTTTGAGTAATAAAATCTTGGCACAGAAAGAAAAAGACGAGAAAACGAAATGACAAGAAATTTTTTTGATGTTACCACTGTTACCAGATCAAGAAAAGTGGCTAGAAAGACACGGTTTTTTTTCAAAAACACTAAAACATTAAAAATAAATATTTATAATAGTTTTATACTATCAATTTATTGTGGTACTTTTTCTAATTTAACGTAAACGACATTTGTACTAAAAAAATATTCAAAATTTTGTTAATATGGATAGACAAAGACAGACATTGTTGGTTGTATAGCAAAATATCTGAAGTAACTAAAAACTTCCTCATACATTTTGTTATCCTGATACAAACTTGATATTTTACGATGTTATATTTTTATGGGCTAATTTCAAGTTTAGTCGTAAATGTGGTATTATTGCTAATTTATGTTTCTGACTAAACCTTTAGCGATTTCAACGCATCAATAAAACTAAATAAATCAATGAAACAAAAAATTAATTGAAACTGTGACTTACTAAGTAGATAAAATGGCAATTTGCAGGCTATACTCAAGAAAACTAGCTACGTGGTCGTCTAAGCGCATTCTTCTTTTGTCCTTCTCTATGGTACCTCCTTTTTCTAATCTCTGATATCTTCTCGTATATTCTGTTATCCTGATACTAAATCAGGAAACATTGAAAATTTATAGTAAATGCGCACCCCTCAAATTCCCGATACCTCTTCGCTCATTTTGTAATCCTGATATATGTAATAAATACATAATAATAATCAAATATATAATATTGAACACTTTTAGTAAATTACCTACCTTTTCAAATCTCTGATACCTCCTCGCGTATTGTGATCCCAATACTTAAATCAAGAAATATTGAGAATACCTCTTTTTACCTCTCTTATCGTGATGTTAAATCGAGAAATATTGAAAAATTCTACTAAATGACCTCCTGAAATTTCTAATACCTCCTCACATTTAAAATTTCTAGTAATTAAGTGCCTTCCTAAATCTCTGATATGTTTTCGCACATTCTGTTATTTTGATACTGAATCAGGAAAAACTGAAAATTTTTACTAAAGAGTACCTCCCAAATCTCCAATACCTCTTCGCACATTCTACGACCCTGATTCTGAATCAAAAAATATTAAGAATTTTTAGAAAGTAAATAATAAATACCTCTTCTTACATTCTGTTATCCTGATACTAAATCGAGAAATATTGAAATTTTTTAGTAAATGCCTCCTCGAAATCTCTAATACCTTCTCGCATATTCTACGATCCTTATACTGATTGTGAATCAACAAATATTGAAAATTTTTAGAAAATTAATAGTGAATACCTCTTTCTACATTCTGTGATCCTGATACTAAATCGAGAAATATTGAAATTTTTTAGTAAATGACTCCTCGAAATCTCTATTACCTTCTCGCACATTCTACGATCCTTATACTGATTGTGAATCAACAAATATTGAAAATTTTTAGAAAATTAATAGTGAATACCTCTTTCTACATTCTGTGATCCTGATACAAAATCGAGAAATATTGAAAATTTTTAGTAAAAAATGACTTCTCGAAATCTCTAATATCTTCTCGCACATTCTATGATCTTGTTTCTAAATCAAGAAATTTCCAACATTTTTAAAGTAGTGGCTCCCAAAATTTCTGATATCTCTTCGCACATTATGTGATCCTTTATACTAAATCAAGAAATTTTGAATATTTTTATTAATTATTTTATAAATTTCTGTTACTTTCTATGACATTCTATGATCCTGATACCAAACGGGGAAATTTTGAACATTGTCAATTTCTAACTCTGATACTTTTTATCACATTCTATGATCCTGATACTAAATGATGAAGATATTTTGAACATTTTTAGTAGCTGTTTTTCAAATGTCTGATACTGTCTAGCACAGTCTATGATCCTGATACTAATTTTTTCAGTATCTGCATTTTTAAGTAAATAAATATTTAATACCTTTTCACACATTATGTGATCCTGATACAAAATGGTGAAATATGGGAAATGTTTAGTAAATGCGTACTTTCTCAAATTTCTAGTTCTATAATCCTGATACTAAACTGCTAAATATTGAAAATTTTTAATAAATAGATAGTGAATACCTTTTCGCACCTTTTGTGATCCTGATACTAAATCAGGAAATATTGGAAGTTTATAGTAAACGAATAATGAATACCTCTTCGTACTTTCTGTGATCCTGGTATTAAATCAAGAAATATGAACATATTTAGTAAATGAGTACCTCCGTAAATCTCTTATACTTTCTTGTACATTCTGTGATCCTGATACAAAATGGTGAAATATTAGAAATATTAAGTAAATAAGTAGCTCTACAAATATCAGATAGCTCCTCGTACATTCTGTTATCCTGATACTAAATCATGAAATATTAGAAGTTTTTTAGTACATGAATAATAAATACCTCCTCATAAATTATATGATCCTAATACTAAATTCAGAAATATGAACATTTTTAGTAAATCAGTCTCTCCCTAAATCTCTTATACTTTCTCGCACATTTTGTAATCCTGATACAAAGGAAATATTTAAATAAGTAGCTTTAGAAATATCTGATAGCTCGTCGTACATTCTGTCATCCTGATACTAAGTCAGGAGGTATTGTAAATTTTTAGTAAGTGATTATTGATTACCTCTTATAACATTCTGTGATCCTGATACTAAATCAGGAAATATTGGAAGCTTTTAGTTAATGAATAATGAATACCTCCTCGCAAATTCTGTGATTCTGATACATCAAGAAATATGAACATTTTTAGTAAATCAATTTTTTCCTAAATCTCTTATACTTTCACACACATTCTGTGATCCTGATACAAAATGGTAAATTATTGCAAATACTTAGTAAATAAGTAGTTCTCCAAATATCTGATAACTCCTCGTTCATTCTGTTATCCTGATACTAAATCAGAAGATATCAAAACTTTTTAATAAATGATTATTGATTACCTCCTATAACATTCTGTGATCCTGATACTAAATCAGGAAATATTGGAAGCTTTTAGTAAATGAATAATGAATACTTCCTCGCACATTCTGTGATCCTAGTAGTAAATCGAGAAATATGAACATTTTTAGTGTAGTTTTTTTTTCTTTTTAATGCGCTTGTCTGTTTCTTTTCAACACATTGTTGTATACGTTGCTATGTCATATACATAATGTGTTGAACAGAGACAGACAAGCGCAGTAAAAAGAAAAACGAACTATAATTGAGCACCTCCTTAAATTTCTCATACCTTCTCGCATTTTCTATGATCTTAATACAAAATATTGAAATATTGGAAATGTTTAGGAAGTGAGAACCTCCTTAAATCTCTGAAAACCTCTTGTAGAAGTTATTAGGAAGTGGTATTTTTATTATTTGTGGTTTTAAATAAAAATCAATTGAATAGTCATATATTTTTATTCCCATGCACATATTTCATGTAACACATTTTTTTAAGACACCTTAGGATATTAGAAATGACACACTTATTAAAAGTTTCGTCAAAATATTGCTTTTACCAAAATTGCAAAAATTTTTTATTACCGACAAATCAAACACATCCATCCACACGGACGGTTCTCTTATCTCTACTATTAAAATTGATAATATTGTCAAAATAATTGACATTGAAATGCTCTAAACTCTACTAATTGCTTGAGGGTTGAGTGGCTTTTTTATTGTCACATTATTTTTTTTTTATTTTTTGCCACTTTATTTACAAAAATAAATCTCACTTGAACTTGTCGGTAATAAAATAAAAAATTTAAAACTCTACCTATGACATAGAATGTTTAAAAATGTTCTCGTTGATCCTTGTTCATTGCCAAAAGTCGTCTTAATGTTTCAATGGGCTTCGCGTTTGTAGAAAAGCTTGCTTTCGGGGTGCCATCTTGGAGGGGCATCAGCTTGGTATTCCTCTTTCTCAACTTCGTTCTCAAACAACTACCGAAAAATGCAATTAATGATCGGGAATATTTAAAGCAAGAACGAGCGTCAGCGAGTGAATTAGACGCTCATTAAAATATGAGTTAATTAAAAAAATTTTTGGTGACAGCAAACTATTTTATCTTGATATAAAAATCTTCTCTATTAATGTAAAATCATACATTATTATTCATATTAATGAACGATTTTAAAGAAATTATACATTTCTTAGCAAAAATCATGTATTAACATTGATATTATTGAACAGTCAACAAAAAAATTTACAAAATTTGTGTGACTTACATCTTTTAGAAGTTCTCGAAGTTTTTCGATTCGGTCCCCATTTGACCTAGTAGGCAGATACCTCGCGTCGCAATTTTCTAATGCTAAAGTAGCAAAAACGACAAAAATCACCGCAAAAACAAACCTTCTATTGAACATTTCGTCGGAAAAAAAATTCTAAAGTACAATAATCTACGTCTGTTCAAGCTAAATGCAACTCAACAACTGGGGGAAAAATTCAGGAATGCTACTTTTATATCCCCCCAGTTTTGTGTGGGTGGAAACTAGGACGGGATTTCATCTTCGTAATAGGTTTTATAGTTTTGGTGTGACCTTGTGGACAGTTTGAGTACAAATTAAAGTTTTTATCTTGGATAGAAATGTCGAAATACGAGGGAGATCTAATATGTTTCAATCGCATTAAAACAATTTTTTTCCAATTTTTTTGAGGGTTGTTAAAGTAAGAAACTAACTGTGTTTACGGAGAGTACAAAAATCGGATAAATTCAGTGTTTTAGGGTTGTTTTGAATTAATAAAGTTTGATTTTACGACCCCTCGTATAAATTATTGACTGGAATTGAGACGAAGGTCAATGCAGTGCCGCTCATCCTTTGTTGGCGTCGCGGCGCCCGACTTACAGACGCCCCAGTTTAGGATTTTGGGCGTCTTTTTGGCTAGACTTTCAAAAAAATTAAATAAATACGTAAGTAGCTGTAGATATATAACACTTATCTTTATAAATAAAAAATTGTTTTATAATAGTGTTTTATATTATTTATAATTTATTTAAAAAAATTGTTCTTATTTAAAATAATTATTTAATTATTATAAAAACATTAAACCATTTGCCCGGCGCCTCCACCATTTGTGACTCCAAAATATTTTTAAATTTATTTCAAATTGATTTTTTTCTAAACCATAAAAATCAATTATTGCTAACTAATTGTTAATTAATTTAATGTAGAGTTTTAATTACAATAAATTTAGTAATTATAATTAAAAATAATAAATAATTAAAATTTGCCCGGCGCACCCACCATTTCTAATCGTAAAATAAATTATTTTTTTTTATTTTAAATTTTTTTTTTAAGGAAAATTACATTTCGTCTTTTAGTTTTATTCTCTTTAAAGTGACAAACAATTTTTTTTCTGATAAAATTAGTACGCCGACGTATAAGATTTAGAAACAGTAGAGGGGGAGATTTTGTACCAGTTCAGTTCTGTTTTCGCTATTCTCGCGATTGAAAGTAATTTAAATAAAATAATAAACGTTAAAAGAGTTTATTTAGTTAATAATATTTATATTATTGTAGCCGTAAACACGGAATCTATAAAATGCGGTTATAAAATTTAAAAAACTAAGATAATATTTAGTGAGCCGACTGGACTATCGTAAGACTTATTTCTGATCAGTTTTTATTATTAATAATTGTCATTTATTACGCAAAAATTTACAAAATAAATTTTTACAATTATTTATAGAGAGCGGAAAAGTTAACAGTTGTTTTTTTTTTAAAGTAAAAGCATATAATGAGCTGTTTTTATTTGCTCAAAAATAAGCAAAAAATTTACTTAGATTTTATGTTATCAAAAATAACCTTATTAGAATTTCAATTAACAATTTTTTTAGATCAAGCTGATTCTGAAAGTTTTTTAAAATTTCTTATGACGTCAAAAGTTTAACCACGTCTAGTTGCTAACCTACTCCAATAATACGAGACTTTAGAAACGTCACAACCTATAATAATCAAGCAATGGGTCGCGTGCATTCCCCACTAGACCGCACTAGCCACACATTTCGAAATTGTAAAGTTTGTTAAGAAAAAAATTGTTAATTTTTTACGTTTGTATTAAAAATTAAGCAAAATTTAAAAAAAATAAGTGTAGTCTTATTTTTTATACAATTTTATAAAAAGAAAACAGTAAAAAACCTATAATAAAACTTAATTGGGTCTTGTAATAGTCCTATTAGTCTCTAATAGTCTACTGCTTTAGTTTTTTACTTAAAAAAAATAAATAAGTAAAATGCGTAAATTATAAAAAATAGTATAAAAAACCTATTTCTTAAGCTGTTGTAAGCACTGATTTTTTATCAAACTCCCGCTTAGCGATTGTTTCGTAAACTTGAATTAATCTAAAAAAAAAAGTAATAATAACAAAAGAGACATTTTTGTAGAATGTTTAATTTTCTATAAAACTATATATGTATTTTGCATTTTCTAATATTTATTTATCTACGAATTGTAAAGTTTAGAAGTAAAAAAGAAATTTTTGTTAAATTCTTCAAATTTTAACCTCTAATATCTTCTAAACACTAATAGCTATAAAAAAAATTGTAAGAGACTTTTTTAGAGCGTTTAATTTTCTACAAAAAATATAAATAACTTTTTTTTCTACAATCAAGTAGTGACGAGAGATGGATTCTGCTAAATAAAACTAAAGAAAAAATAGAAAACTGAGATTAGGAAGTCCTTCTTATTAAAATTAAGAGCTCATCTTTAAAGGGCATTTTTTAAAGATATCTAGGTAGCATTTATTAAGTATCGGAAGTTAAAAAAATAATAATTTATAATTAATATTAAAATAATAATAAATAACATTGAGGGTGTAAAAAGAGATATCTACAAACTTTTCTAAAAATATTAAAATTTGTGGGAATAATATTTAACTAAAAATTAGGAGTATTAGGACATCCTTCTCGTTGTTTAATTCTTATCTTTTTATATTTATACGAGTATATTGTTATTTTTATATCTTTTTAGAAGGAAATATATATTTTCTTAAATTGCTAACAATGGAAAAAAATACGGAGAATTTAAATTTGGGGGAATCTTCGAACAGATATGTCCCCCAAATCTACTCAATGCACATTTCCTCTACAATTTGTAACCGTTTTGCTGAAACACTAGTTACAAGCAAAGTCAAAAATTCATCGAAAACAGCAGAACAAGCAATATTTTTTGTAATTCTCCCTGAAAAAGCTTTCATTTCGAAATTTGAAATGGAAATTGATGGAAACATTTATAAAGCGCAAATTACAGAAAAGGAAAATGCTGAAAAGGTTTATGCAGAGGTAAATATAAAGAATGGTTTTTACAAATTAATTTTTTTAATAATAATTTAGGCCGTTTCACAAGGTCAAAGTGCAGCTCAAGTTTATGTAAGTGTTCGCGATTCAAAAAAATTTGCAATTCCTGTAAACATCGAACCGGAAAAGGAAGCAATTTTTAAACTGACTTATGAAGAGCTTTTGGAACGCAAAAATGGACAATACGAAATGATCCTAAATGTCCATCCAGGACAATTTGTTGAAGACCTCAGAATTGACGTAATAAAACATTTTTTAAAATTTCATTTGTATAAATAAGAGTTTCAAAATTGTATATAAATAATACTCACAAATTTATTTGTCAAATTTTTTATTTTAATGGTTACTGGTTTCGGCTTTTTAGCCTTCCACAGTCCAAACTACCTAGGAGAAGTACAAGATGCCTAAAATAAAAAAAGTTTTTTTTAAGGTTGAAATCAACGAAAGTCGGCCACTGAAATTTGTAAAAAGTCCGTCCCTGAGAACAGGAAACGAAATAAACAAAGATGACCCAAATCTGGATCCTTCAGCTGAAATCACATTCAAAAATCCGGCTTCAGTCTGTGTTAAATTCAATCCAGACCAGGAGCAACAAAAAAAATTTGCTGAACTCCTCGGAAATAAAACAGGCTTTTCTGGACAATTTGTTGTCCAATACGATGTTGAAAGAGACCCAACAGGGGGAGAAGTACAAGAAATTTTGTAATTTTTTTAATCTTTTTGAAGATTCTAGTTCGTGACGGCTACTTTGTGCACTTTTTTGCTCCTAGTGACCTAGAACCACTTCCAAAACATGTTGTTTTTGTTATGGATCACAGTGGTAGTATGCAAGGACGGAAATTAAAGCAAGTAATGCGAGCTTTAAGAAATATCATTTCTGATCTAAATCCAGATGATCTATTTCATATTTTACGATTTTCTGATGGCATTTCAGTGTGGAATATTATCGAAGATAGAACAATTAAATTGTATTTTGATACTTGTCCTAACTATAAAAAGTTCGACTCTGAACTCGATGTAAGATCAGATTTTGTGAATTAAGTCATTTTTTCCTTTCCAGAAATTTAATTTTCCAGAAGCAGTAAAAGCAACTGAAGAAAACAAATCAAAAGTCAAGAATATAAAGCAACGGAAATTTGAAATGGGAGCAACGAATATTATTTTAGGTTTGGTTGTTGCACTGTATTTAATTAAAAAGACTAAAAATGAAAAGTACCAACCAATGATTGTGTTTCTCACTGATGGATTACCAAACGTGCATATCTCTTCCGGAGATGAGATAATTAAAATTGTATGTAGTAGCGTCAAATTAGCAGTTAAAGATTTAAAAACGAAAATTTTGAGAGAACTAGACAGATTAACTTAGTTTTTAGAGTATTTTTGTAAAGTCTAAAGATCAGAAATAACTTTAAAAAAATTGTCGCTAGACCAATTTTGCACTTATTAATAAGAAAATTAATAATTTTTACAAAAAATTATATTAATAAAATTCTATATAAATATAGAAATTTGTCATAAAATAATTACACACTTTGTTTTAAAGCGTTTAATTTCTAATAATAATATATAATGTAATTGATGGCAATTTTAGGTAACTCAGCTCAATGCTGGTGCGAATCGGGCCGCCATTTTCTCTCTTTCATTCGGTGAAGATGCTGATAAAGACTTTCTGAAAAAACTATCAGCAAAAAATTTGGGTTTTTCGAGACATATTTACGAATCTAGTGATGCTGCACTTCAACTTGAAAATTTCTATAAAACTATTTCTTCACCTTCATTACGAGATGTCAATTTTAAATACGTTGATGAAGTTCTAGAAGTGACTAGAATTTATTTCCCGAATCTATTTCATGGCTCTGAAATTGTTGTTGCAGGAAAATTAGGTAAAAATAGAAACAAATTTATGTATCTACGACTGTTTGAATTAGATTTTATTGCCACAGTTTTTGTTAAATGGTTGTGAATGCTTTAACTAAAATGGCAGAACCAGGTGGTGTAACTTCTCTGCTTATCGCTGAGGAGCATTGTGTTACTAATATGAAAGCTAAAGCCAACATTTTTCACTAATTTTTTAATAATCAAAATTTTAGAAAGCAAAAGTAATATTTTTTACTAATTTTAAATTAACAAATACAAAATCAACATTTTTTCTTAACACTCTAAGCCGAAAGACAGTTTACTAAATTTAAAATCTAGAAAAGTTTTGCTTAATTTTGAAATCTTAATGTGCATGTACCATGTACGGTACAGTTAAACTGCCTCTGTTTGTGACATGTCGTACGCTAAGTTACTTAGCTACATAATAGTTTTGTTGTATAAATTACATCGTTTTGTTCAGTTACCTTCAATCCTTTTTTAGCATAACAAACTGAGTTACGTAAAAGGGTTTATTACGTAACTAGTGACGTAATAAACATTATCTGAAACAACTCATTTCAATAAAGTAATTCGAAATGTTTTAAGAAATGTTTATTAATATTTGCAGTCGTCGATAAAATGATGTATATCACAAGTCTACAAACTAATAAACTAAATCACTATGTTTTTAAGGTGAAATCACTGATATTGCACTAAAAATCAATTGTCTTTGTATGAGTGGATTTGTGGAATTTACAGCTAAAAAAACGCTTTCTGAATATTCACTTGAACGACTTTGGGCTTATCTAACTGTCAAACAACTATTAGATGATAAGGAAATTGCAGAAGATGCTGAAAAATTGACAAAACGAGCACTTTATCTCGCTTTAAGATACTCATTTGTTACATCAATTACTTCTTTAGTTGTTGTCAAATCTGATGAGTATTTGTATGATCCAAATTTAGATCATAATTTTAAAAAACATGAGCGAATATTATGTAGTGCAGGTAATTAATATTAATATTATATATTATACAATACTAATTAATTTGTTTGATTCAGATCTAGGTACATTTGAACAATGTTGTAGAGGTAATTGAAAGTAATATTATTTAAAATAGTAATTTTTGATTTTTTAGCAAAGCGCGCTCTTCAATATCAGTCTAAAGCAAGATATAGTTTCCGAGGTAAGTATTCTTTTTTCCTAAAACTATCGGTTGGTAACACAAATGTCACTTGTTTATATTTTAGGAGTTGTTAGAAACGTCTGGCAGTTAATTTTTAGTAAGTCTAGAAAATAAATAATTTTTTTTTAATTTTCTGTTATTAGAAAAAGGAGAAAAAGATAAATTAAATTTAGTTGATTTAAAATCTGAATTTTCAAAAGATCCGAATTTGAAACGTAGCGACGTACAACTTATAATGAAGTGGGTTAAAACACAACACCACCTACCAAATAGAATAAATGGTAAAATTTTTTTTAATATTTTTAGATTTTTAATTTTTTCTTTTTAGAGGTACAAGTGATTTTATTTTTGCAAAGTTGTTACTACGATGTTGAACTTGCTAAAGTAACATTAGATAGGTTTTCTACAATTCGCACAATTTGTCGATACTTATTCAAATGTAGAAGTCCTTTTGGAGAACCATTTCAATGTGGTTTGAAAACAGCGTAAGTTGGGGGAGGAGACCTATAATCTAGAGAATGTGTTATATATTCGTAATAAAAAAAAAATTAAAAATCTAAGACAATCTACAGAACTAACTCTTATCATCAGTGCGTAAATACGTATATCCTGGTTAGAACATTTTGACAAATTTTTTATTATAATTTAAATGCGTAAATCTTCTGGCTCAAAAAAGTCACTTTGATAATGTCGCTTCTAAAAATATCGCTCATTTTAATCGCTGTCGTGTTCCTACTAACTAACTCTCCGGTCAATGTCTCTGCTTGCTTATATAACCACAAGTTCTTCTAGAATATATCTTATAATTTCGTGATCTTTTTCCACTTTTTGATTGGTTTATGGGCGTGGCTAATATTATTAGTTGCTAATATCAGAAACTTATCACTCAGTATCTAGGTATTGTTTGTAACAATTTTACTTTAATAAAATTACAGGTTAATTACGTTTCTCCCAAAGAAAACACAAGAAAATTACCAAATAATATTTATGAAATTATTGAAATCAACGATTAAGGAAGTTATGATTGTGACTCTATTGCATTATTTTGACATGGCTTGTATGATGCATTTACATCAAGAGGGCACTGCTAATGGTCACGTAATTGTTTTGGATATGGAAAATCTAGAAGCTGATACTTTAAACCATTTTGATATGAATTATTTAACAGTTTTTCTTTATTATATACAAGAAGTGATTCCTTTAAGAGTGAAAGGAGTGCACTGTTTTAATCTAGTGCCATTTATAGACGACATTTTGAACTTAATAAAACCGTTTTTAAAAAAAGAGAATTTCCAAAAAGTAAATATCTTTTTTTAGTTTTGTGTATTTAATATTTTTGTTTTTAGATACATTTGCATAAAACATTTGATGATTTATTAAATTACGTTCCGAAAAAATGTTTACCGAAAGATTATGGTGGATCCGTTGACAGTGTTTCCAAGTTACAAGGTATTTATTTTTAGACAGTTGGTATATTAATACTAATATCTAAAATTTTAGAGAAAATAAGTGATAGATTTTCTAAAACTGAAGGTCTTTTCTATTGGTTAGTTTGGGCAGAAAGTTACGAATCGAGAAGATGTGGGGAATGTCCAGTACCTTATAAAATACTTGATATATTTGATGGATTTTGTGATGGAGATCAAGATGATCCTTACTAATTACACAATTTATATATTGTACACTGTGATCAACAAATATCTATTAATTAGGTTGGCAGTAGTGTTGCTAATTTTTTTTTGTTTAAGCCTTCTAGTATATATAAATTTTTATTGTTGCCAACTTAATCATTATTTTTTGTTGAACACGGTATATATTTTGTGATTTTAAGACAATAATATTTACTAATTATATATACCTATTATATATATTTTGTGAATGCTTAAACAATAAAATTCTATTTGTGTCATTTTGTAGTCATAAATGTCACTTTTTTGTCATGTTTTAGAAAAAAAAATGTTTTATGGATTTTTTATAAATGTGAAACCAAACAAAATTTCATTTTTTTATAACAAAAATGGCGACTATAATTGGATTTCTAGGTTATTTTGGATGAACACTATGGATGAACTACCTATATGTTTTGTTACAGAAAAGCAAGTATTACTGCTTAGAAGAAATATATTACTTTATTTAATTAATTAATTTTGAAGTAGTCTGCCATTTTAACCTATAATGATAAAAACATAATTTTAATATCACTACACGAAAAATTCTTAGCGTTATAAGAGCAAAAAACAAAACAAAATCTGAAAAATTTTACAAATACTGACTGAGCTGTAAAAAAAATTAAATGTCAAAACTGTCAAAAAAGTAAAAAAAAATTGAATAAATGACAGACACTTACTGCCAAAAAATTAATATTTAAAGAAAACTTATAAAAAGCTAAATAATAATTAAAAAAAAATAAAAAAATCATTAAAAATAAACATAAATTGACCAAAATTTACAAAACGTATTAAAATGTGACAAACTCTGTTTTAAAACTGAGAATTTTGGCAAAAACTGACAAACAAAACAGTAAATACTAAAACACTAACAAAAATTGGTAGAAACCACCAAAATTGACAAAAACTAAAATATAATGGCTAAAAACCCTGTTGAAACACTAAAAAAATCGGAAAAACTTTAAAAAAATGAAAAACAAAGCTAAAAATTTAAAATAATAGTAAAATAAGTAAAAACATAAAAAACAAAAGTGAACAGCAAATTGTAGGTTATTGTAAAAAACGCCACAAATTTTCAAAAACTGATAAAAAATTTGAAAACACAAAAAAATAAGTGCAAATTACAGAATCTTAAAAAATAATCGTAAAAACTTTTACAAAAACTAGAACAAATAAACAAACTTTAAAAAAGCTAATAAAATAATTGTCAACAAAATGTCGAAATGTTGTCAAAACGGACAAAAATATCCAAAAAATGAAAAAGCTTTTAAAAATCAATTAAAGTTGTCAAAAACCGACACATATATTGCCAAAAACTGTAAATAAAGTTACAAATGCTATAGAAAAAAATTGTGCGAAACAATAAGAAGTTTTTAAGATTTTTTTGTCACGTTTAAACAGTTCCTTGACATTCTTTTGGTTAATTTGTTTTATATTTAATAATTAGTTTTTGCTATTTTTTTCAATTTTTGTACACTTTTTGCTAATTTTGAGGTTTCGATTATTTTCTAGCACTTTAACTCTTAACCAGAGTTAATTCATTTTCAAAATTTTGATTCGGGTTTAATCGGATTGAGACTTGTTATGTAGCTGGGGAGAAGCCACAGGACCGGATCTGTGATCTTTTTAATAGATTTTATAATTTCGGTGTGACCTCATAGACAGTTTGAATATAAATCAAAGTTTTTATCTTAAATATAAATGTCAAAATACGAGAGACATCTAAGATTTTCTAACAGTTTTAAAACAATTTTTTTAAATATTTTGAGAGGTTGTTATAAGGATAAATTGATTGTGTTAATAAAGAGTACAAAATTTTGATAGATCAGGTGTTTTAGGGAAATTTTGAATCGATAAAATTTAGTTTTACGACCTCTCGTATAAAATATTGATTTCATTTGAGACGAAGGTCAGTTCAGTGCTGCTCATCTTTTGTTGACGTCGCGGCGCCCGACTTTCCAAACGTCTCAGTTTAGAATTTTAAGCGTCTTTTTGGTAAGTTTTTGAAAAAAAATAATATAATTAATGAATAAATAGGTGTTATATAAATAACAAATTTAGGTAAATAAAAAATGTTTAATTTGCAGTTTCAAGTAGTTTAAATTATGTATTTGAAATAGTTTTATTGGAAAACAAAAAATCTTGAATATTTCTAAAATAAATTTTGAATATTTGTTTTTATTTAAATATTTATTTTGCTAATCAATCTACTTTGAGAACAAGAATAAGTTGCATTAAGGCTGGCTGTACGCGCCTTGCGTGATCGGAAGATCTGAGTTTGTTTAATTCAGTTTATTTTCATTCGCACTACATAATTTATTTCAGAATAACTGTCATTTTACTACGTAATTGTGTAGTATTAGATTAAGAAAAGTAACCAGATTAATTTATCAAAATTGAAAAAATATAAAAATGGGTTATACCAACTACAATAAACAATAAAAATAATTTTTCTCTAAAAATGACAATTTTAAAATTGACTAGTGCAGGCTGTTGCCAGTTTAATATTTTGACACAACCATCTCAAATATAAATTTTTGTTACTTGTTATAGAGTTACTTGTTATACAAGCAATAATTTTTTTCTATGTTTTTAGAACCAAATATTTAAAAAAAATATTTGATGATGGAAAGTGACCTAGAAGATTTAAATTTGGAGAAACCAATTAATCGATATATTCCTCAAATCTACTCAATGCACATTTTCTCAACAATTTGTAACCGTTTCGCTGAAACACTTGTAACAAGCAAAGTCAAAAATTCATCGAAAACAGCAGAACAAGCAATATTTTTTGTAATTCTCCCTGAAAAAGCTTTCATTTCGAAATTTGAAATGGAAATTAATGGAAACATTTATAAAGCGCAAATCACAGAAAAGGAAAACGCTGAAAATGTTTATGCAGAGGTAAATATAAAGAATAATTTTTACAAATTAATTTTTTTAATAATAATTTAGGCCGTTTCACAAGGTCAAAGTGCAGCTCAAGTTTATGTAAGTGTCCGTGATTCAAAAAAATTTGCAATTCCTGTAAACATCGAACCGGAAAAAGAAGCAATCTTTAGACTGACTTACGAAGAGCTTTTGGAACGCAAAAATGGACAATACGAAATGATCCTAAATGTCTATCCAGGACAACTTGTTGAAGACCTCAGAATTGACGTAATCAGACATTTTTAATTTTTTTATGTAAACAAAAGATTTAAAATTGTATATAAATAATACTCACAAATTTATTTGTCAAATTTTTTATTTTAATGATTACTGGTTTCGGTTTTTTGCCTTCCACAGGCCAAACTACCTAGGAGAAGGACAACATGCCTAAAATAAAAAGAGTTTTTTTTAAGGTTGAAATCAACGAAAGTCGGCCACTGAAATTTGTAAAAAGTCCGTCCCTGAGAACAGGAAACGAAATAAACAAAGATGACCCAAATCTAGATCCTTCAGCTGAAATCAAATTTAAAAATCCGGCTTCAGTCTGTGTTAAATTTAATCCAGATCAGGAGGAACAGAAAAAATTTGCTGAACTCCTCGGAAATGAAACAGGCTTTTCTGGACAATTTGTTGTCCTATACGATGTTGAAAGAGACCCAACAGGGGGAGAAGTACAAGAAATTTTGTAATTTTTTTAATCTTTTTGAAGATTCTAGTTCGTGACGGCTACTTTGTGCATTTTTTTGCTCCTAGTGACCTAGAACCACTACCAAAACATGTTGTTTTTGTTATGGATCACAGTGGCAGTATGCAAGGACGGAAATTAAAGCAAGTAATGCGAGCTTTAAGAAATATCATTTCTGAGCTAAATCCAGATGATCTATTTCATATTTTACGATTTTCTGATGGCGTTTCAGTGTGGAATATTATCGAAGATAGAACAATTAAATTGTATTTTGATACTTGTCCTAATTATAAAAAGTTCGACTCTGAACTCGATGTAAGATCAGATTTTGTGAATTAAGTCATTTTTTCCTTTCCAGAAATTTAATCTTCCAGAAGCTGTAAAAGCAACTGAAGAAAACAAATCAAAAGTCAAGAATATAAAGCAACGGAAATTTGAAATGGGAGCAACGAATATTATTTTAGGTTTGGTTGTTGCACTGTATTTAATTAAAAAGTGTAAAAATGAAAAGTACCAACCAATGGTTGTGTTCCTCACTGATGGGTTACCAAACGTGCATATCTCTTCCGGAGATGAGATAATTAAAATTGTATGTAGTAGCGTCAAATTAGCAGTTAAAGATTTAAAAATGGAAATTTTGAGAGAACTAGACAGATTAACTTAGTTTTTATAGTAATTTTGTAAGGTTTAAAGATCAGAAATGACTTAAAAAAAATTGTCGCTAGACCAATTTTGCACTTATTAATAAGAAAATTAATAATATTTACAAAAAATATTAAAAATATAGAAATTTACTATAATTTCAATTTTGACCTCGGCAACTTTTGAAAGAATTAATTTGTCATAAAATAATTACACACTTTTTTTTTAAAGCGTTTAATTTTTGATAATAATATATAATGTTATTGATGGCAATTTTAGGTAACTCAGCTTAATTCTGGAGCGAATCGGGCAGCTATTTTCTCTCTTTCATTCGGTGAAGATGCTGATAAAGACTTTCTGAAAAAGCTATCAGCAAAAAATTTGGGTTTTTCGAGACATATTTACGAATCTAGTGATGCTGCACTTCAACTTGAAAATTTCTATAAAACTATTTCTTTACCTTCATTACGAGATGTCAATTTTAAATACGTTGACGAAGTTCTAGAAGTGACTAGAATTTATTTCCCGAATTTATTTCATGGCTCTGAAATTGTTGTTGCAGGAAAATTAGGTAAAAACAAATTCAAACTTATTTATTTACGACTGTTTGAATTAGAATTATTATATTATTTATAGTTTTTCGAAAAATACTAACAAAAAGAAAACGAAAAAAGTAATTCGCAATGTTTTAAGAAAGGTTTATTAATATTTGCAGTCGTAGATAAAATGATGTATGTCAAACGTCTATAAATAACACACTAAATCACTATTATTTTAAGGTGAAGTAACTGATATTACCCTAAAAATCAATTGTCTTTGTATGAGTGGATTTGTGGAATTCACAGCTAAAAAAACACTTTCTGAATATTCACTTGAACGACTTTGGGCTTATCTAACTGTCAAACAACTATTAGATGATAAGGAAGTTGCAGAAGATGCTGAAAAATTGACAAAAAGAGCACTTTATCTCGCTTTAAGATATTCATTTGTTACATCAATTACTTCTTTAGTTGTTGTCAAATCTGATGAGTATTTGTATGATCCAAATTTAGATCATAAAATTGAAAAATATGATCGTATACCATGTGAGGCAGGTAACTGATAATAATATTATTTATTATACAATACTAATTAATTTTATTTGATTCAGATTTAGACACATTTGAACAATGTTGTAAAGGTAATTGAAAGTAATATTATTTAAAATAGTAATTTTTGATTTTTTAGCAAAGCGCGCTCTTCAATATCAGTCTAAAGCAAGATATAGTTTCCGAGGTAAGTATTTTTTTTTTTCTAAAACTATCGGTTGGTAACACAAATGTCACTTGTTTATATTTTAGGAGTTGTTAGAAACGTCTGGAAGTTAATTTTTAGTAAGTCCAAAAAATAAATAATTTTTTTTTAACTTTTTGTTATTAGAAAAAGAAGAAAAAGATAAATTAAATTTAGTTGATTTAAAATCTGAATTTTCAAAAGATCCGAATTTGAAACGTAGCGACGTACAACTTATAATGAATTGGGTTAAAACACAACACCACCTACCAGATAGAATAAATGGTAAAAGAGTTTTTAATATTTTTAGATTTTTAATTTTTTCTTTTTAGAGGTACAAGTGATTTTATTTTTGCAAAGTTGTTACTACGATGTTGAACTTGCCAAAATAACACTAGACAGATTTTGTACAATTCGCACAATTTGTCGATACTTATTCAAATGTAGAAGTGATTTTGGAGAACCGTCTGAATGTTGTTTGAAAACAGCGTAAGTTGGGGGAGGAGACCTATAATCTAGAGAATGTGTTATATATTCGTAATAAAAAAAAAAAAAAATCTAAGACAATCTACAGAACTAACTCTCATCATCAGGGCGTAAATACGATTACTCTGTTTAGAATATTTTGACAAATTTTTTATTATAATTTAAATGTGTAAATTTTTTGGTTCAAAAAAATCACTCTTTTGAAAATATCGCTCATTTTAATCGCTGTCGTGTTCCTACTAATTAACTCCCTGGTCAATGTCTCTACTTGTTTATATAACTACACGTTCTTCTAGATTGTGTCCGAAAATTTCGTGACTTGTTTCCACTTTTGTAACAATTTTTACTTTAATAAAATTTACAGGTTAATTACGTTTCTCCCAAAGAAAACACCAGAAAATTACGAAATAATATTTATGAAATTATTGAAATCAACGATTAAGGAAGTTATGATTGTGACTCTATTGCAATATTTTGACATGGCTTGTATGATGCATTTACATCAAGAGGGCACTGCTAATGGTCACGTAATTGTTTTGGATATGGAAAATCTAAAAGCTGATACTTTAAACCATTTTGATATGAATTATTTAACAGTTTTTCTTTATTATATACAAGAAGTGATTCCTTTAAGAGTGAAAGGAGTGCACTGTTTTAATCTAGTGCCATTTATAGACGACATTTTGAACTTAATAAAACCGTTTTTAAAAAAAGAGAATTTCCAAAAAGTAAATATCTTTTTTTAGTTTTGTGTATTTAATATTTTTGTTTTTAGATACATTTGCATAAAACTTTTGATGATTTATTAAGTTATGTTCCGAAAAAATGTTTACCGAAAGATTATGGTGGATCCGTTGACAGTGTTTGCAAGTTACAAAGTATTTATTTTTAGACAGTTGATATATTAATATTAATATCTAAAATTTTAGGAAAAATAAGTGACAGATTTTCCAAAAGTGAAGATCTTTTCTGTTGGTTAGTTTGGGCAGAAAGTTACGAATCGATAAGATGTGGGGAATGTCCTGTACCTTATAAAATACTTGATATATTTGATGGATTTTGTGATGGAGATCAAGATGATCCTTACTAATTACATTATTTATATATTGTACACTGTGATCAACAAATATCTATTAATTAGGTTGGCAGTAGTGTTGCTATTTTTTTTGTTTAAACCTTATAGAATTGATAAATTTTTATTCCGAAGTTATTGATAAGAAAAATATTTATTAGAAAAAAAAATAAGGTACTAAAATAACTGTAGAAATATAAATTTTTATTGTTTCCAACTTAATTACTATTTTTTGTTGAACACGGTATATATTTTGTGATTTTAAGACAATAATATTTACTAATTATATATACCTATTATATATATTTTGTGAATGCTTAAACAATAAAATTCTATTTGTGTCATTTTGTAGTCATAAATGTCACTTTTTATGACATGTTTAAAAAAAAATGTTTTATGGATTTTTTTTATAAATGTGAAACCAAACAAAATTTAATTTTTTTATAACAAAAATAGCGACTATAATTGGATTTCTAGGTTATTTTGGATGAACACTAATGGATGAACAATCTATATGTTTTGTTACAGAAAAGCAAGTATTACTGCTTAGAAGAAATATATTACTTTATTTAATTAATTAATTTTGAAGTAGTCTGCCATTTTAACCTATAATGATAAAAAACATAATTTTAATATCACTACACAAAAAATTCTTATCGTTATAAAAGCAAAAAACAAAACAAAATCTGAAAAATTTTACAAATACTGACTGAGCTGTAAAAAAAAATTAAATGCCAAAACTGTCAAAAAAGTAAAAGAAAATTGAATAAATGACAGACACTTACTGCCAAAAAATTAAGATTTTAAGAAAACTTATAAAAAGCTAAATAATAATTAAAAAAAAAATCACTAAAAATAAGCATAAATTGACCAAAATTTACAAAACGTCATGAAATGTGAAAAACTCTGTTTTAAAACTGAGAATTTTGGCAAAAACTGACAAAAAAACTGACTAACAAAAATTGGTAGAAACCATCAAAATTGACAAAAACTAAAATATAATGTCTAAAAACCCTGTTGAAAAACTAAAAAAATCGCAAAAACTTTAAAAAAAATGAAAAACAAAGCTAAAAATTTAAAAAAATAGTAAAATAAGTAAATACTTAAAAAACAAAAGTGAACAGCAAATTGTAGGTTATTGTAAAAAACGCCACAAATTTTCAAAACTGATAAAAAATTTGAAAACAAAAAAATAAGTGCAAATTACAAAATGTTTAAAAATAATCGTAAAAACTTTTACAAAAACTAAAACAAATAAACAAACTTTAAAAAAACTAATAAAATAGTTGTCAAAAAAAACGTCGAAATGTCAAAACGGACAAAAATATCCAAAAAGTAAAAAAACTTTTAAAAATCAATTGAAGTTGTCAGAAACCGACAAATATATTGCCAAAAACTGTAAATAAAGTTACAAATGCTATAGAAAAAAATTGTGTGAAACAATAAGAAGTTTTTAAGATTTTTTTGTCCCGTTTAAACAGTTCCTTGACATTTTTTTTTTGGTTAATTTTTGTGGTTTTTTTGTCAAGCTCTAGCCGTTTTTGTTATTTTTTTCAATTTTTTTACACTTTTTGCTAATTTTAAGGTTTCGATTATTTTCTAGCACTTTAACTCTTAACCAGAGTTAACTCATTTTCAAAATTTTGATTCGGGTTTAATCGGATTGAGACTTGTTATGTAGCTCGGGAGAAGCCACAGGACCGGATCTGTGATCTTTTTAATAGGTTTTATAATTTCGGTGTGACCTCATAGACAGTTTGAATAAAAATCAAAGTTTTTATTTTAAATATAAATGTCAAAATACGAGAGACATCTAAGATTTTCTAACCGTTTTAAAACAATTTTTTTAAATATTTTGAGAGGTTGTTATAAGAATAAATTGATTGTGTTAATAAAAAGTACAAAATTTTGATAGATCAGGTGTTTTAGGGAAATTTTGAATCGATAAAATTTAGTTTTACGACCTCTCGTATAAAATATTGATTTGATTTGAGACGAAGGTCAGTTCAGTGCTGCTCATCTTTTGTTGACGTCGCGGCGCCCGACTTTCCAAACGCTTCAGTTTAGAATTTTAAGCGTCTTTTTGGTAAGTCTTTGAAAAAAAATTAATATAATTAATGAATAAATAGGTGTTTTATAAATAACAAATTTAGGTAAATAAAAGAGGTTTAATTTGTAGTTTAAAGTAGTTCAAATTATGTATTTGAAATAGTTTTATTGGAAAACAAAAAATCTTGAATATTTCTAAAATAAATTTTGAATATTTGTTTTTATTTAAATATTTATTTTGCTAATCAATCTACTTTGAGAACAAGAATAAGTTGCATTAAGGCTGGCTGTACGCGCCTTGCGTGATCGGAAGATCTGAGTTTGTTTAATTCAGTTTATTTTCATTCGCACTACATAATTTATTTCAGAATAACTGTCATTTTACTACGTAATTGTGTAGTATTAGATTAAGAAAAGTAACCAGATTAATTTATCAAAATTGAAAAAATATAAAAATGGGTTATACCAACTACAATAAACAATAAAAACAATTTTCCTCTAAAAATGACGATTTTAAAATTGACTAGTGCAGGCTGTTGCCAGTTTAATATTTTGACACAACCATCTCAAATATAAATTTTTGTTTCTTGTTATAGAGTTACTTGTTATACAAGCAATAATTTTTTTCTATGTTTTTAGAACCAAATATTTAAAAAAAAAAAATTGATGATGGAAAGTGACCTAGAGGATTTAAATTTGGAGAAACCAATTAATCGATATATTCCTCAAATCTACTCAATGCACATTTTCTCAACAATTTGTAACCGTTTCGCTGAAACACTTGTAACAAGCAAAGTCAAAAATTCATCGAAAACAGCAGAACAAGCAATATTTTTTGTAATTCTCCCTGAAAAAGCTTTCATTTCGAAATTTGAAATGGAAGTTGATGGAAACATTTATAAAGCGCAAATTACAGAAAAGGAAAATGCTGAAAAAGTTTATGCAGAGGTAAATATAAAGAATGGTTTTTACAAATTAATTTTTTTAATAATAATTTAGGCCGTTTCACAAGGTCAAAGTGCAGCTCAAGTTTATGTAAGTGTTCGCGATTCAAAAAAATTTGCAATTCCTGTAAATATCGAACCGGAAAAGAAAGCAATCTTTAGACTAACTTACGAAGAGTTTTTGGAACGCAAAAATGGACAATACGAAATGATCCTAAATGTCCATCCAGGACAATTTGTTGAAGACCTCAGAATTGACGTAAAAACATTTTTTAAAATTTCATTTGTATAAATAAGAGTTTCAAAATTGTATATAAATAATACTCACAAATTTATTTGTCAAATTTTTTATTTTAATGGTTACTGGTTTTGGCTTTTTAGCCTTCTACAAGCCAAATTACATAGTAAAAGGCCTCAAAATAATCAAGACTTTTTTTAAGGTTGAAATCAACGAAAGTCGGCCACTGAAATTTGTAAAAAGTCCGTCCCTGAGAACAGGAAACGAAATAAACAAAGATGACCCAAATCTAGATCCTTCAGCTGAAATTAAATTCAAAAATCCGGCTTCAGTCTCTGTTAAATTCACTCCAGACCAGGAGCAACAAAAAAAATTTGCTGAACTCCTCGGAAATGATACAGGCTTTTCTGGACAATTTGTTGTCCAATACGACGTTGAAAGAGACCCAACAGGCGGAGAAGTACAACAAACTTTGTATTTTTTTTAAATCTTTTTGAAGATTCTAGTCCGTGACGGCTACTTTGTGCACTTTTTTGCCCCTAGTAACCTCGAACCACTACCAAAACATGTCGTTTTTGTTATGGATCACAGTGGTAGTATGTATGGACGGAAATTAAAACAAGTAATGCGAGCTTTAAGAAATATCATTTCTGATCTAAATCCAGATGATCTATTTCATATTTTACGATTTTCTGATGGCGTCTCAGTGTGGAACATTATTGAAGATAGAACAATTAAAATATATTTTGATACTTGTCCTAATTATGAAAATTTTGACTCGGAACTCGATGTAAGACCTGATTTTGTGAATTAAGTCATTTTTTCCTTTCCAGAAATTTAATCTTCCAGAAGCAGTAAAAGCAACTGAAGAAAACAAATTAAAAATCAAAAATATAAAGCAGCGGAAATTTGAAATGGGAGGAACGAATATTATTTTAGGTTTGGTTGTTGCACTGTATTTAATTAAAAAGTGTAAAAATGAAAAGTACCAACCAATGGTTGTATTTCTCACTGATGGATTACCAAATGTTCATATATCTTCCGGAGATGAGATAATTAAAATTGTATGTACAGTAACGTCAAATTAGCAGCTAAAAATTTAAAAAACGGAAATTTTGAGAGGACTAGACAAATAAACATATTTTTTGAGTGCTTTTGTAAGGTTTAAACATCAAAAATGACTTAAAAAATTGTGTCGCTAAACCAATTTTGCATTTATTAATAAGAAAATAAATAATTTTGACGAAAAAATTGAAAATATAGAAATTTACTATAATTAATTTTTACATCTAATACTTTTGAAAAAATTAATTTATCAAAAAATAATTACAGACTTTTTTAGAGCATTTAATTTCTAATAAAAATGTATAATATAATTTTTGGCAATTTTAGGTAACTCGTCTCAATTCTGGAGCGGATCGGGCCGCCATTTTTTCTCTTTCATTCGGTGAAGATGCTAATAAAGATTTTCTGAAAAAACTATCAGCAAAAAATTTGGGTTTTTCAAGACATATTTATGAGTCTAGTGATGCTGCACTTCAACTTGAAAATTTCTATAAAACTATTTCTTCACCTTCATTACGAAATGTCAATTTTAAATACGTTGATGAAGTTCTAGAAGTGACTAGAATTTATTTCCCGAATCTATTTCATGGCTCTGAAATTGTTGTTGCAGGAAAATTAGGTAAAAATAGAAACAAATTTATTTATTTACAACTCTTTAATAAATTAGAGCTTTATTTATTGATACAGTTTTTGTGAGTGCTTTAACCAAAATGGCGGAACCACGTAGTTTCACTTTTCTACTCATCGGTCAGGAGCATTGTGTTACTAATTTAAAAGCTGAAGCCAATATTTTTCACTAATTTTTAAATAACCAAAAACAAATTCAATATTGTTTTTGTAATTTTAGAAGGCAAAGGCAATATTTTACTAATTTTAGAAGGCAAAAATAATATTTTTTACTAATTTTTAAAATAATTATTAGAAAATAAACATTTTCTTTTCAATACTGTGAGCCGGAATCAACAGTTTTAAAGTCTAGAAATGATTTTTTTTGGCAATTTCAGAATGTTAATGTGTACGTGTGCTACAGTTAAGTTGCCTCTGTTAGTAGTATGTCGTACGTTAAGACACTTATTTACATAATAGTTTTGTTGTATAAATTACATTGTTTTGTTCAGTTACCTTCAATCCTTTTTTAGCATAACAAACTGAGTTACGTAAAAGAGTCTATTACGTAACTAGTGACGTAGTAAACATTTTCTGAAACAACTCATTCCAATAAAGTAATTCGAAATGTTTTAAGAAATGTTTATTAATATTTGCAGTCGTAGATAAAATGATGTATATCACAAGTCTACAAACTAATAAACTAAATCACTATGTTTTTAAGGTGAAATCACTGATATTACCCTAAAAATCAATTGTCTTTGTATGAGTGGATTTGTGGAATTCACAGCTAAAAAAACACTTTCTGAATATTCACTTGAACGACTTTGGGCATATCTAACTGTCAAACAATTATTAGATGATAAGGAAATTTCAGAAAATGCTGAAAAATTGACAAAAAGAGCACTTTATCTCGCTTTAAGATATTCATTTGTCACATCAATTACTTCCTTAGTTGTTGTTAAGTCTGATGAATATTTGTATGATCCAAATTTAGATCATAAAATTGAAAAATATGATCATATACCATGTGGGGCAGGTAATTGATATTAATATTATTTATTATACAATATTGATTAATTTGTTTGATTCAGATCTAGATACATTTGAACAATGTTGCAGAGGTAATTGAAAGTAATGTTATTTAAAATAGTAATTTTTATTTTTTAGGAAAGCGCGCTCGAAAATATCGGTCTAAAACAAGATGTAGTTTCAGACGTAAGTATTCTTTTTTTCTAAAACTATGTGTTGGTAACACAAATTTCACTTGTTTATATTTTAGGATTGGTTAGAAATGTCTGGGGGTTAATTTTTAGTAAGTACAAAAATTTAAAAAAATATCTTAATTTTTTGTTATTAGAAAAAGGAGAAGAATATAAGTTAAATTTAGTTGATGTAAAATCTGAATTTTCAAAAGATCCTAATTTGAAACGTAGTGAGGTAAAACTTATAATGAAATGGGTTAAAACACAACACCATCTACCATATGAAATAAATGGTAAAACAGTTTTAATTTTTTTATATTTTTAGAAATTTTTTTTTAGAGTTACAAGTGATTTTATTTTTGCAAAGTTGTTACTACGATGTTGAACTTGCTAAAGTAACACTAGATAGGTTTTCTACAATTCGCACAATTTGTCGATACTTATTCAAATGTAGAAGTCCTTTTGGAGAACCGTTTAAATGTGGTTTGAAAACAGCGTAAGTTGGGGGAGGAGACCTGTAGTCTAGGGAATATGCTGTATATTAGTACATAATAAAAAAAAAATCATCAGTACGTAAATAGGTATACCTGGTTTAGAATATTTAGACAAATTTTTTATTATAATTTAAATGTGTAAATCTTCTGGCTCAAAAAAATCACTTTGATAATGTCGCTTTTAAAAATATCGCTCATTTTAATCGCTGTCGTGTTCCTACTAACTAACTATCCGGTCAATGTCTCTACTTGTCTATATAACTACACGTTCCTCTAGATTGTGTCCGAAAATTTCGTCACTTGTTTCCACTTTTCAATTGGTTTATGGGCGTGGCTAATATTAGTTGCTAATATCAGAAACTTACCGCCCAGTATCTTAGTATTGTTTGTAACAATTTTTACTTTAATAAAATTTACAGGTTAATTACGTTTCTTCCAAAGAAAACACCAGAAAATTACGAAATAATATTTATCAAATTATTGAAATCAACGATTAAGGAAGTTATGTTTGTAACTCTATTGCATTATTTTGACATGGCTTGTATGATGCATTTACATCAAGAGGGCACTGCTAATGGTCACATAATTGTTTTGGATATGGAAAATCTAGAAGCTGATACTTTAAACCATTTTGATATGAATTATTTAACAGTTTTTCTTTATTATATACAAGAAGTGATTCCTTTAAGAGTGAAAGGAGTGCACTGTTTTAATCTAGTGCCATTCATGGACGACATTTTAAACTTAATAAAACCGTTTATAAAAAAAGAGAATTTCCAAAAAGTAACTATATTTTTTTAGTTTAATATATTTAATATTTTTGTTTTTAGATCCATTTGCATAAAACATTTGATGATTTATTAAATTACGTTCCGAAAAAATATTTACCGATAGATTACGGTGGATCTGTTGATAGTGTTCAGAAGTTACAGGGTATTTATTTTTAGGAAGTTTGTATTAATATAAATGTCTGAAATTTTAGAAAAAATGAGTGATAGATTTTCTAAAACTGAAAATCTTTTCTGTTGGTTAGTTTGGCAAAAAAGTTACGAATCGAAAAGATGTGGGGAATGTCCAGTACCTTATGAAATACTTGATATATTTGATGGATTTTGTGATGGAGATCAAGATGATCCTTACTAATTACATAATTTATAGATTCTACACTGTGAACACCAAATACTAATTAGGTTGGCAGTAGAGTTGATAATTTTTTTCATTTAAATCTTATAAAATTTATAAATTTTTATTCTGAAGTTATTGGTAAGAAGAATATTTATCAGAAAATAACTAAAGTACTAAAATAACTGTAAAAATATTTTTTTTTATTATTGCCAACTTAATCAATGTTTTTTGTTGAACACGGTATATATTTTGTGATTTTAAGACAATAATATTTATTAGTTATATATACCTATTATATATATTTTGTGAATGCTTAAATAATAAAATTATATTTATGTCATTTTACAGTCGCAAATGTCACTTTTTATGACACGTTTTTTTAAAAAAAATGTCTTATGGATTTTTCATAAATGTAAAACCAAACAAAATTTTATTTCTTTTTTAATCAAAAATGGCGGCAATATTTGAATTTCTAGGTTAATTTGAATGAACACTAGTGGATAAACTATCTATATGTTTTTGTTTCTATGGCATTTTGTTCTGATCACACAAAAGCCAGAACTACAGCATAGAAGAAATATATAACTTAATTTAATTAATTAATTTTGAAGTAGTATGCCATTTTAACTCATAATGATAAAGACGAGGATAAAGACAAAATTTCAATATAACTAGATACACAAAAAATTCTTAGCGTTATTAGAGCAAAACACAAAACAAATGTGAAAAATTTTACAAATACTGGATAAAAAAAGAAAAATTAAAGGCCAAAACTGTCCAAAAAGTAAGTAAAAAACATTGTGAATTACTGTCAAAAAATTTATTTACCTACAAAAAACACTTACTGTCAAAAAATTAAGATTAAAAAAAAGCTTATAAAAAGCTAAATAATAAATAAAAAAAAATAAAAATTACTAAAAGTAAGCATAAAATATCCAAAATTTACAAAACTTAATAAAATGTGACAATGACAATCTCTGCTTTAAAACAGAATTTTGGAAAAAACTAACAAACGCAAAAGTAAACATTAAAACATGAACAGAAATCGGTAGAAACCACCGAAATTGACAAAAACTGAAATACATTGACTAAAAACCCTGTTGAAAAACTAAAAAAATAACAAAAACTTAAAAAAAAGCAAAAACAAAACTAATAATTTAAAAAAATGGTAATATAAGTATAAACTTGAAAAAATCAAAATTGAACAGCAATGTGTAGGTTATTGTAAAAAAAACCCACAAATTTTCAAAAAATGATAAGAAATTTGAAAACACAAAATAAATAAGTGCAATTTACAAAATCTTTTAAAAATAATCATCAAAACTTTAACAAAGACTAAAACAAATAAACAAACTTTAAAAAAAAATAGAAAATAATCGTTAAAACCGACAAAAAACCACATGCTTTGCTGTAATTTCATTGGCAAAAGTTATCAAAAATTGTTAAAGAAATTGTCGAAATGTTGTCAAATCCGACAAAAATATCCAAAAAGTAAAAAGACCTTTAACAACTAGTTGAAGTTTTCAGAAATCGACAAATATATTGCCAAAAACTGTAAATAGTGTTATAATGCTTTAGAAAAAAACTGTGTAAAACAATTAAAAAGTTCTGACGTCCTTTTGTCAGGTTTTAACAGTTTCTTGATATTTTTTGGTTAATTTCTTGGGGTTTAACCGGATTAATTCTTGTTACGTAGCACGGGAGATGCTACAGGACCGGATCTGTGATCTTTTTAATAGGTTTTATAATTGCGGTGTGACCTCATAGACTGTTTGAATATAAATCAAAGTTTTTATCTTAAATATAAATGTCAAAATACGAGGGATATCTAACATATTTTAACCGTTTTAAAACAATTTGTTACAATATTTTGAAAGGTGTTGTTGAAAGGATAAATTGATTGTGTTTATGTAGAGTACAAAATTTTGATATACCTATCAAGTATTTTAGAGAAGTTTTGAATCAATAAAATTTTGTTTTAGCACGTCTCGTATAAAATATTGATTTGATTTGAGGCGAAGGTCAGTACCTTCGTTTGATCATCCTTCGTTGGCGTCGCGGCGCCCGACTTTACGTTTGCGTTTGCCTCAGTTTAAGATTTTAAGTGTCTCATGGCAGTCTTTCAAAAAAAATTATAATTAATAATTAAGTAGTGTTTTTCTAATAATAAATTTAGGTAAATAAAAAAATAATTTCATCAGTAGTAATCTCAAGTAGTTTAAAATAGTTAAAATCGTTTTATTGGAAACCGAAAAACTTTGGATATTTCTAGAATATATCTTGGGTATATGTTTTTTATTTAAGTTATTTAAATATTTATTTTGCCAATCAATCTACTCTGAGAACGAGAATAAGTTGAATTAGGGCTAGCTGTATGCGCCTTGGCTGATCGGAAGATCAGAGCTTACTTTAGTTCAGCTTATTTTTATTCACACTGCATAATTCATTTCAGAATAACTGTCGTTTTACATTTGGACACAACCATCTCAAATATATATATATATATATATTTTGAAACATTGAAAACTGTCGAATAACAGCTAATCAATATTGCAAATTTAAATTTCAATTTAATACATAATTCTTTTGTAACATTTTTTTTAAAAGTTTGTTATTGTTTTGTTTATTTTGTAAATAGTTACTTGTTATACAAGTGACAATTTTTTTCTATGTTTTAAGAATAGAATATTAAAAAAAATCTTGATGATGGAAAATGACTCGGAGGATTTAAATTTGGAGAAATCATTAAATCGGTATGTCCCTCAAATCTACTCAATGCACGTTTCCTCAACAATTTGTAACCGTTTCGCTGAAACACTTGTAACAAGCAAAGTCAAAAATTCATCAAAAACGGCAGAAGAAGCAATATTTTTTGTAATTCTTCCTAAAAAAGCTTTCATTTCGAAATTTGAAATGGAAATTGATGGAAACATTTATAAAGCGCAAATTACAGAAAAGGAAAATGCTGAAAAGGTTTATGCAGAGGTAAATATAAAGAATAATTTTTAAAATTTAATTTTTTTAATAATAATTTAGGCCGTTTCACATGGTCAAAGTGCAGCTCAAGTTTATGTAAGTATTCGCGATTCAAAAAAATTTGCAATTCCTGCAAATATCGAACCCGAAAAGGAAGCAATCTTTAGACTGACTTACGAAGAGCTTTTGGAACGCAAAAATGGACAATACGAAATGATCCTAAATATCCATCCAGGACAACTTGTTGAAGACCTCAGAATTGACGTAATCAGACACTATTTCAACTTTTTTATATATAAATAAGTGTTTTTAATTTGTATATAAATAGTGCTCACAAATTTATTTATCGAATTTTTTTATTATTATGGTTAGCGGTTTCGTTTTGTTAGTCTTCTACTCACCAAACTACACAGTAGAAGGCCAAAAGGTCTCAAAATAATCAAGAATTTTTTTAAGGTTGAAATCAACGAAAGTCAGCCACTGAAATTTGTAAAAAGTCCGTCCTTAAGAACAGGAAACGAAATAAACAAAGATGACCCAAATCTAGATCCATCTGTTGAAATCAAATTCAAAAATCCGGCTTCAGTCTGTGTTAAATTCAATCCAGACCAGGAGCAACAAAAAAAATTTGCTGAACTCCTCGGAAATGAAACAGGCTTTTCTGGACAATTTGTTGTTCAATACGATGTTGAAAGAGACCCAACAGGCGGAGAAGTACAACAAATTTTGTAATTTTTTTAAATCTTTTTGAAGATTCTAGTCCGCGATGGTTACTTTGTGCACTTTTTTGCCCCTAATGACCTGGAACCACTACCAAAACATGTCGTTTTTGTTATGGATCACAGTGGCAGTATGCAAGGACGGAAATTAAAGCAAGTAATGCGAGCTTTAAGAAATATCATTTCTGAGCTAAATCCAGATGATCTATTTCATATTTTACGATTTTCTGATGGCGTCTCAGTGTGGAACATTATTGAAGATAGAACAATTAAAATGTATTTTGATACTTCTCCTAATTATGAAAATTTTGACTCGGAACTCGATGTAAGACCAGATTTTGTGAAATTACGTCATTTTTTCCTTTCCAGAAATTTAATCTTCCAGAAGCAGTAAAAGCAACTGAAGAAAACAAATCAAAAGTCAAGAATATAAAGCAACGGAAATTTGAAATGGGAGGAACTAATATTATTTTAGGTTTGGTTGTTGCACTGTATTTAATTAAAAAGTGTAAAAATGAAAAGTACCAACCAATGGTTGTGTTCCTGACTGATGGATTACCAAACGTTCATATATCTTCCGAAGATGAAATACTTAAAATTGTATGTACAATCGAGTCACATTAACTGCTAAAAATAAAAAAACAGAATTTTGTCAGGACCAGATATATTAACTTTCTTTTTTGGAGTGCTTTTGTAAGGTCTGAAATTCATAAGTAACTACAAAAATCTTGACGCTAAACCAATTTTGTATTTATTGTTAAAAAAATGAATAATTTTTAGGAAAAAATTAAAAATATAAAATCTTACTGAAATCTCAATTTTGACCACGATTAATTTTTGAAACAGTTTAGTTATTACAAAATAATCAAAGATATTTTTTGTAGAGCGTTTAATTTTTAATAAAAATATGTATTGTAACTATATATGACAATTTTAGATAACTCAGCTCAATTCTGGAGCGAATCGGGCTGCCATTTTCTCTCTTTCATTCGGTGAAGATGCTGATAAAGACTTTCTGAAAAAACTATCATCAAAAAATTTGGGTTTTTCGAGACATATTTACGAATCTAGTGATGCTGCACTTCAACTTGAAAATTTCTATAAAACTATTTCTTCACCTTCATTACGAGATGTCAATTTTAAATACGTTGATGAAGTTCTAGAAGTGACTAGAATTTATTTCCCGAATCTATTTCATGGCTCTGAAATTGTTGTTGCAGGAAAATTAGGTAAAAACAAATTCAAACTTATTTATTTACGACTGTTCGAATTAGAATTTATTGCCACAGTTTTTGTTAAGCGGTTGTGAATGCTTTAACCAAAATGGCAGAACCACGTGGTGTAACTTCTCTATTTATCGCTCAGAAGCATTGTGTTACTAATTTGAAAGCTAAAGCCAACATTTTTCACTAATTTTTTAATAATCAAAATTTTAGAAAGCAAAAGTAATATTTTTTACTAATTTTAAATTAACAAATACAAAATCAACATTTTTTCTTAATACTCTAAGCCAAAAGACAGTTTACTAAATTTAAAATCTAGAAAAGTTTTGCCTAATTTTGAAATCTTAATGTGCATGTACGCTACAGTTAAACTGCCTCTGTTTGTGACATGTCGTACGCTAAGTTACTTAGCTACATAATAGTTTTGTTATATAAATTACATTGTTTCGTTTAGTTATCTTCAGTCCTTTATTAGCATAACAAACTGAGTTACGTAAAAGAGTTTATTACGTAACTAGTGACGTAATAAACATTATCTGAAACAACTCATTCAAATAAAGTAATTCGAAATGTTTTAAGAAATGTTTATTAATATTTGCAGTCGTAGATAAAATGATGTATATCACAAGTCTACAAACTAATAAACTAAATCACTATGTTTTTAAGGTGAAATCACTGATATTACTCTAAAAATCAATTGCCTCTGTATGAGTGGATTTGTGGAATTCACAGCTAAAAAAACACTTTCTGAATATTCACTTGAAAGACTTTGGGCTTATCTAACTGTCAAACAATTATTAGATGATAAGGAAGTAGCAGATGATGTTGAAAAATTGACAAAAAGAGCACTTTATCTCGCTATGAAATACTCATTTGTTACATCAATTACTTCTTTAGTTGTTGTTAAATCTGATGTATATTTGCATGATCCAAATTTAGATCAAAATTTTGAAAAATATGAGCGTACATTATGTTGTGAAGGTAACTGATAATACTGTTATTTATTATACAATATTATTTAATTTATTTTATTTAAATTTAGATATATCTCAACTACGTTTTGCAGGTAATCGAAACTAATATTATTTGAAATAGTGATTTTTGATTTTTTAGCAAAGCGTTTGTCTAGAACAAGATATAGTTTCAGAGGTAACTATTCTTTTTTCTCTAAAACTATCGGCTGTAACACAAATGTCACTTGTTTATATTTTAGGAATTGTTAGAAATGTCTGGAAATTAATTTTTAGTAAGTATAAAAATTTAAAAAAAAATTTAACTTTTTGTTATTAGAAAAAGAAGAAAAAGAGAAATTAAATTTAGTTGATGTAAAATCTGAATTTTCAAAAGATCCTAATTTGAAACGTAGTGATATAAAACTTATAATGAAGTGGATTAAAACACAACACCAACTACCAAATGATATAAATGGTAAAACAGTTTTTAATATTTTTAGATTTTTAATTTTTTCTTTTTAGAGGTACAAGTGATTTTATTTTTGCAAAGTTGTTACTACGATATTGAACTTGCCAAAATAACACTAGATAGGTTTTTTATAATTCGCACAGTTTGTCGATATTATTTACTCAAATGTAGAAGTCCTTTCGAAGAACCATTTGAATCTGCGTAAGTTAGAGGAGAACGCCTGTAGTCAATGAATATTATATTCCCGTAACAAAAAAAAAGACAATCTCACAGAACTAACTCTCATCATCAAAACATTTAAACAAACATTTAATTTTTTATTATAATTTAAATCTGTAAATTTTTTTGGCTTAAAAAACTCACTTTAATAATATCGCTTCTGAAAGTATCGCCCATTTTAATCGCTGTCGGGTTCCTACTTACTAATTGTTTGGTCAATGTCTCTACTCGCTTATATAACCACACGTCCTTCCAGAATATATCTGGAAGTTTCGTGATATTTCTCAACTTTTTAATTGGTTTATGGTCGTGGCTAATAATGGTTTACCTTAAAACTATACGCTAGTAGATTATTGTTTTGTAAGAATTTTTACTTTAATAAAATTTCAGGTTAATTACGTTTCTTCCAAAGAAAACAGCAGAAAATGACGAAATAATTTTTATAAAATTATTGAAATCAACAATTAAGAAAGTTATCATTGTAACTCTGTTGCATTATTTTGACTTGGTTTGTATGGTGCATTTACATCAAGAAGGCACTGCTAACGGTCACATAATTGTTTTGGATATGGAAAATCTAGAAGCTGATACTTTAAACCATTTTGATATGAATTATTTAACAGTTTTTCTTTATTATATACAAGAAGTGATTTCTTTAAGAGTGAAAGAAGTGCACTGTTTTAATCTAGTGCCATTTATGGACGACATTTTGAACTTAATAAAACCGTTTATAAAAAAAGAGAATTTCCAAAAAGTAAATATCTTTTTTGCGCGATTGGCTGTTTGTATCAGTTTACTGTGCCTGTTTCCACGACGGTAGGTTGCTGTTACTGGTTGCTACGTGTAACAAAACGGTAAGTAATTCACTTACTGTTTAGTGAACGGTAGGCAATTAAATCTAAAAAAAAAAACAATTTTACGATTTATTTATTAAAATTAAATGTACAATTATTATAATTAATAGTAGTAATACCACTCGCATTTGCGTTTCAAGTGTTAATAGACAAACTTTCCGACGTAGAAGTCCCAGGTTGTTGTAATAGTCTACCAACATCGCTGTGTAAAATTTTATGAGCAAATTCAATTTTGTTTTGGAGGGAATCTTCCACGTAACTCTCGGCCACCGTTGGTGAACGCCACCCACCATGTCTTTTTAGTCCCAACACATCAACTCCGTTATTCGCTAAAAGTGTAGCCGATGTGCGTCGAAACGAGTGTCCAGTAAAACCTTCAGGGGCTTGCAACTTTAAATACTTTCCAATTTCTGACGGCCAGCCTCCAATTGTACCTTTTCCTGTGACTTGCCTAGTGCATTTGCCATATTTCCAAATAATGAACTGCTTCATTTTCTTTATTAATAACTGTAAACGTTCGCTGAATATTCGTTTTTTATTTGGAATATTCACCATTAACTTTTCTTCATGTTCTTCTATGTCCCTCATTTTAATATTGTACAATTCCTCTCGTCTACAAGCGCCCAATATCATTGCTACCTGCAAATATATTGTTTTCTTAGAACTCAGATGTACCACCTCATCATATACAACGTACCTTTTGAATTAAAAATTGTTCGTCTGGTGCTTCATTCAAGAATTTTTCCATGTCTTCTTTGGTAAAAATTTTAGTCTTCTTAGGCCGATATCCAATATTTTTTCTCTTAAGATAAGCAATTAATGTAGCAAACTTAGAAATATCGATAGCATCATGGAGAAAAATTGTACTCTTCAGCATAGAATACTCCGCCCATAAACTGCCTGGGGCCTTCAAGTGTCCACTTCTCACCACAAAATACGCTAACAAGCTCTTTTCATTTACAGAAATCTTCTTTGCTTTACGCCATTCCTTAAACAACTTGTATGTCTGTTCATATCGGGCTTTAGATTTTTCTGGAATTATTGCCGAACATCCTTCTTGCCAAGCGTCTTTTAAATCATCCGGTAGATCATCACTATCGCTCATATTTGCTTCGAAAACGAAACCACAAAACAGAACTATGTAGGAATGATTGTATCAAAAAGACAATTTTACTTGTTTGGAACAAAACCATAGCAACCATGGAACAGCCACCCAAAGTTTTCAGTTTCAATCTTCACGATTATCACAAATGTATTGATATAAATTATTATTATTATTATTCTAGAAACTCCAATCGCGCAAAAAACGTTATAAGCATGTCGAACGTTAAGGATTACCGCTCTCAGACAATAATTGGAGTCGGCGCTTCGCTCCTCCTCCAAACAATTGTCTTCGAACGGTAAGCATTCCTTACCGTTCTCCATTCCTAATATACTATTTTAGTTTAGTGCATTTAATATTTTTGTTTTTAGATACATTTGCATAAATCTTTTGATGATTTATTAAATTATGTTCCAAAAAAATATTTACCGAAAGATTATGGTGGATCTATTGACAGTGTTTGCAAGTTACAGGGTATTTTTTTTAGAATAAATATAAATTGGTATTAATGTAAATGTTTGAAATTTTAGAAAAAATAAGTGACAAATTTTCTAAAAATAAAGATTTTTTCTGTTGGTTAATTTGGCAAGAGAGTCGAGAATCGAAAAGATGTGGGGAATGTCCTGTACCCTATGAAATACTTGATATATTTGATGAATTTTGTGATGGAGATCAAGATGATCCTTACTAATTACATTATTTATATATTCTATTGTATATTGTGATCAACAAATACTACTTAAATTAGCAGTATTGTTAGTATTTTTTTTGTTTAAAACTTATAAAATTAATTATTAATGAGAACAATAGTTATCAAGAAACAACTAAGATAGCAAAATAACAGTAAAAATATAAATTTTGTGTTGCCAACTTAGTCAGTATTTTTTGTTGACCACGCTATATGTTTTGTGATTTTAACACAATAATCTTTTACTAGTTATCTAGAATAGTTTATATACTCATTATATATTTTCTGAATGGTTAAACAATAAAATTCTATTGATGTCATTTTGTAGCCGCAAATGTCACTTTTTATGACACTTTTTTTAAGTGTCATGAATTTTAACCAAACAAAATTCCATTTTTTTTATAACAAAAATTTCTAGGTTATTTTGAATAAACAGTAAACACTAGTGGATGAACAAACTTTATGTTTTAATTTCTATGGAATTTTGTTTTAACCAGAGAAAAGCTAGAATAGAACAACAGCTTAGAAGATGTATATTCTTTCATTTAATTGATTAATTTTGTAGTCAGCAATTTTAATCCATATTAATAAAACCAAAATTTTGATACCACTACAGAAAAAATTCCTAGCGTTATAAGACCTAAAAACAAAATAAAGTGTAGCCAAATACTGCAGAAACTGGATAAGAAATAAAAAGTTAAACACAAAAATGTCAAATATGTGAAAAAGTTGTCAGTAAATAACAAACACTCAGAAGAAAAATGACATAAATTTGATAAAAACTTTAACAACTAAAACAAAAACAGTTTAAACTATAATAAACTAAAAAAATATTCAAAAATCGACATAAAAACAACAAGAGCTTACAGAAAATGTTGCTGCAAAGAATTGTCATAAAAACATAAAAAGAAATAGTGTTGAAAATTGTTATAAACTAAAAACAAACTGTCAAAAAAATGCCAAAAATTATCTGAAAGTCTAAGAACGGTGAAAACTCTGTTAAAAAACTAAGTAATCATTAGGGTAATAGAAAAAATAGAATTAAAACCCGTTAAAAATACGAAAAAACCGACTTAAATTTATAAAACATTCTAAAATATAACAAAAACCGCTTTAAAAGTTTCAACTTTGGCAAAAACTGACCAAGAATTGATAAAAACTATAAACAACTGCAACAAAATTGTAAAAAACTGTACTATAATAATTAAGAGAAATTACAAAATCTTTAAAAAATTAAAGAAACGAAGTCGAAAACTATAAAAAAATAACAAAATACAGAAAAACTGTATAAAACAAAATTGCACAAAATAGTGAAGAATATTTTTAAAAAACGTCACAAATTTCCAAAAACTGGCAATAACTGATAGCATAAATTTTACTATAATATAAAGTAGTTGTATATACTCTAAAAAATTGAAAATAAACAAAACAGTACAAAAAAACTAACAACAACAGTTAAAAAGCATAAAAAAGATAAAAAAACTAGTAACAAAACTGCTAAAATTTAATATAAATATTGAAATACATTAAAATGCAAAAAATTGTTTAAAAACGGACAAAAAATAACAAACAAATTATGAAAAAATGTGAGAAACTGTAAAAAAAACTTTAAAAACAAACAAACTATCCCAATTTTATTGTGTATGATTTTCGTGTCCTGTGTGAATTGTTACTTAATAAAATTTCGGGAACTTTAGGACATAATTAATTTATTTTGTCAAATCTTGGGGCAACAACGTTTCGAAAGTGGCCACTTTCTTTTTCAAGTTGATATAATTTTCGAAACGTTGTTGCCCTAAGATTTGACAAAATAAATTAATTATGTCCTGAAGTTCCCGAAATTTTATTAAGTATCCTAATTTCACTTTCAAAAGTAGTCAAATACTAAAAAAATTGTAACAAGAAATTGTTAAAATGGGCAAAAATGTCCAAAAAGTTAAAAGACTTTTAAAAACCTCTTTAAGTTGTCAGAAATCGACAAATATAATGCCAAAAACTGTAAATGGAGTTATTAATGCTCCAGAAAAAAATTGTGTAAAACAGTCAGAAACTTTTAACACTTTTTTGTGACATTTCTTGATATTTTTTGGTTAATTGTTGTGGGTTTTCTGTCAAGACGTAAAAGTTTCTGTTACCTTTTTTAAGTATTTTTATACCTTATATTAAATTTAAGGTGTGGTGTGAAAAACGAGCAGCTTCAGAACGGAGACTGGCTCGTATGCTATACCGACGGGTCGGTTCACCCCAATGGAGCGGGCTCAGGAATATCTATGTGGGCTCGGTATTGAAATTTCAATACCTTTGGGCAAACATGTTGACGTTTTCCAAGCGGATATCATCGCTTTGCTCGCTTGTGTGACTGAGTGCGCGCAGAGGGCTTTGTCAAACAGGCGAATCTGCTAATCTGCATTTGCACCGACAGTCAGGCTTCGCTGCAGGCTTTGCAATCGTGCAGGTACTCATCGAGGCTTGTCTGGGAATGTCACAACAGATTACAGGAACTGGCGGAGTGCAACAAAAAGGTTGTACTTTGCTGGGTACCAGGACACTGTGGTCTAACGGGTAACGAGAGGGCTAACGTTCTAGCTTGAGAGGGTTCACAAATGGACTTTATCGGGGCAGAACCGGTTCTTGGCGTTACTAAAAGACGACAGAAAGACACACTTTATAAGTGGATAGAATCTCGCCACCTCTCTGAATGGCAGTTTCAAGATGGCATGCGGCAATCCAGGCTTTTTATTAAAGGACCGGACAAGGCACGTCTCTGATGCGTCTCAATCGTAGAGACCTTCAGTTAGTGGTAGGCATGTACACAGGACATTACCTACTAAAAAGACACCTGCACGTCATCGGACTCAGCGAGAACGAGATTTGCAGAGGTTGTGCTGCAGATGAGGAAACTCCTTTTCATATTCTCTGTTACTGCCCTGCATTTGCAGGCATCAGAGATATATACCTGGGCGTTAAATATCTGAAGCCCAATGCTATCGAGAACGCTTCTGCAGACAAGGTACTGAGCTTCATCAGAGGCACAGGGTTACTGCAGTAGTACTATTCCGAGAGGTAGCACACAATGGGCGTAGGCCTCGGTGTACGGCTCGCGCTTCGGGCCCCTCTTGTTAAAGTAAAAAAAAAATAACGTTTCGTTCAGTTTCTAATACTTTGTAACGAAGCGTTCAAATAATTCAGTAAACAAAACAAGATAACGCCCAGCAGCTGATTCGGACCGCGTGACCGCGACAGGGCAGTAGTGGTGGTATAATTCCCACCACACCGAGAACAACGCTTTGCTACGATACTTCTCTCATACCCCTCGCCTACAAACGCAGGCTATATATTGCGCCTACCGCCACCGATATTTTCATACTTGCAGGAGCATTAACCTTGTAAGTAGCCACCCCCAGACCCGTTCTCCCCTGGAGCATTAACCTAGAGGCTTCCTCTCCGATACCGCTACCCACGGTGCATTAACCCGTTGGTAGAATCCTCTCCGAAACCGCTACCCACGGTGCATCAACCTGTGGGTGAATCCTACCTCCCCTCCATTACAAGTGCCAGCCACCAAAGCCGACACGTCAAGGACGAGGAACCGAGGACGAGAAGACGACGAGGGACCGCCGAGGACGAGGTTGTGTATATATTATTACAAGATTCGTTATAATTTGAGAATTATTATTTTATTTTCATTATTTGTACATAGTTATTATTTTAAATAAACCCCATCGAAACCGCTCTTCTCTCTCTCTACGATACCTAGAACCCGACACGGAAACAACCGTTACAACTTTATTCCTTAACCCGGGTTAACCCATTTTAAAAATGGTTCAGGTTTAATCGAATTGAGGTTTGTAACACGGGAAAAGCCACAAAAACGGATCTGTGATCTTTTTAATAAATTTTATAATTTCAGTGTGACCTCATAGACAGTTTAAATATAAATCAAAGTTTTTATCTTAAATATAAATGTCAAAATACTAAAGACATCTAATATTTTCTAACTGTTTTAAAACAATTTTTTTCAATATTTTGAGATGTTGTTAAAGAGATAAATTATTGATTCGGTATATACAGGGTGTTATGGAAATGAGTGCAAATATTTTAACCCTAAATGCAGCACCACAAGTAATAAAAATCTGTAAAAAAAATTTTGTCCTATCTCAACTAACAACAAAATTACAGGCCGTCAAAGTTGGGTATAAAAAAACATCTTTTTGTTATATCTGGAAAACCGCTTAACCGATTAATACCAAATTTGGTACACAAATGAAGTTGACTGTACTCTTTTTATTTCTACTAGCAAAATTTTGCTGCACATCTCAATTTCAAGTTACGGCACGTTTTTTTCATATTTTGGGTAATTAACCAATTTTTTTCTTATTAATTTCCAATTTTTGTAGCAAAAATAAATATGCCAGTAGATTCTACATAAAACTGCAAGAATGCAATATTTTGCTAAAACGTATCGTTTTCGAGATATTTACGTTTAAAGTATAAAACTGACTTTTCATCTTTAACTTTGGCGTCCTCTAGCTCCTAAACGGTGCAACTTAGTATAGAGGTAAATTGTGTTAAATCGCTTTATTTTGACCTGAAAAACCTATAATTGCTTTATGTTAAAAAAAATTTGTTATACGTTTTGTAATAATTAATTTTTAGGTTATAATTTTGTTATCAGTTGAGATAAGACAAAAATTTTTTTGTAGATTTTTATTATTTGTGGTGCTGTATTTCAGGTTAAAATATTTGCACTCATTTCCATAACACCCTGTATAGAGTACAAAATTTTGATATACCTATCAAGTATTTTAGAGAAGTTTTGAATCAATAAAATTTTGTTTTAGCACGTCTCGTATAAAATATTGATTTGATTTGAGACGAAGGTCAGTTCAGTGCTGCTCATCCTTCGTTGGCGTCGCGACGCCCGACTTTACGTTTGCGTTTGCCTCAGTTTAGGATTTTAAGCGTCTTTTTGGTAAGACTTACAAAAAATTTAATTTAATTAATACTTTAAGGGGTGTTTTTCTAATATCAAATTTAGGTAAATAAAAGAAAATATTTTATTTGTTGGTTCAAGTAGTTTAAATTTTAAATATTATTAGAAATAATGTCAGGTATCAGGGAGAACGCACTATCATATGGCTACAATCATATCTTTCAAATAGAAAACAGACATTATCAATACATGCTGATAAAAATTTATATTCATCTCCCTCGTGAAATCACTATTTGTGAAAATCTAAACAAATTTAAAAATACTGTGAAAAAGTGGCTAATAACTAAACCTTATTACTCTCTCCAAAAATATTTTGCATAACTGTTCTTGTATTAGTTGTCTTAATTGTTATTCTATTAAATATTTCATTATTTTAATTATTGTTCTCTTATTCTCTTTCTTTGATTATTTTATTGACGTATGCTATATCACGTATTGTGATCCATAACCTAGTTGAGCATTAAACTATTCTTATTCTTAAAATGTTTATTTTGTTAAATAATATAAACAAAGCGTTCAGAAAATCTGGATAAGTAAAACAGCATCTAGCGGGCTACCTAGAACTACAGAAAGAATTTAGGTATTTGTAAAATATATTTTGGATATTTGATCTTATTTAAATATTTATTTTATTAATCAATCTACTTTAAAAACGAGAATAATTTATTTACGTTCGTACTGTATAAGTTATTTCAAAATAATTGTTTTTTGAGTAGATAATTGTGTAAACGACACATTATGTATTTTTAAATTTAAATATATTTAATTAGCAGAAGATAATAGTCTTTTTTTGTTAAAAAAAGAAGATTTTTCCACGTTGTTTTATTGTTTTTAGAAAAAAATATAAAAAAAAATTTAATAATGAAAAGTGACCCAGAAGATTTAAATTTGGAGAAACCGTTAAATCGATATGTCCCTCAAATCTACTCAATGCACATTTCCTCAACAATTTGTAACCGTTTTGCTGAAACACTTGTAACAAGCAAAGTCAAAAATTCATCAAAAACAGCAGAACAAGCAATATTTTTTGTAATTCTCCCTGAAAAAGCTTTCATTTCGAAATTTGAAATGGAAGTTGATGGAAACATTTATAAAGCGCAAATCACAGAAAGGGAAAACGCTGAAAATGTTTATGCAGAGGTAAATATAAAGAATAATTTTTACAATTTAATTTTTTTAATAATAATTTAGGCCGTTTCACATGGTCAAAGTGTAGCTCAAGTTTATGTAAGTGTCCGTGATTCAAAAAAATTTGCAATTCCTGTAAACATCGAACCGGAAAAAGAAGCAATCTTTAGACTGACTTACGAAGAGCTTTTGGAACGCAAAAATGGACAATACGAAATGATCTTAAATGTTCATCCAGGACAACTTGTTGAAGACCTCAGAGTTGACGTAATGAGACATTTCCATCAATTTTTTATGTATAAGTGTTTTTAATTTGTATATAAATAATGCTCACATTTTTTTTAGCAATTTTTTTTTATTTTTATGGTTAGCGGTTTTGGCTTTTAGTCTTCTACTGACCAAACTACATACCTAGTAGAAGGCTGAGAGACATCAAAATAATCAAGAATTTTTTTAAGGTTCAAATCAACGAAAGTCGGCCACTGAAATTTGTAAAAAGTCTGTCCCTGAGAACAGGAAACGAAATAAACAAAGATGACCCAAATCTAGATCCTTCTGCTAAAATCAAATTCAAAAATCCGACTTCAGTCTGTGTTAAATTCAATCCAGACCAGGAGCAACAAAAAAAATTTGCTGAACTCCTCGGAAATGAAACAGGCTTTTCTGGACAATTTGTTGTCCAATACGATGTTGAAAGAGACCCAACAGGCGGAGAAGTACAACAAATTTTGTAATTTTTTTAAATCTTTTTGAAGATTCTAGTCCGCGATGGTTACTTTGTGCACTTTTTTGCCCCTAGTGATCTCGAACCACTACCAAAACATCTTGTTTTTGTTATGGATCACAGTGGTAGTATGCAAGGACGGAAATTAAAGCAAGTAATGCGAGCTTTAAGAAATATCATTTCTGATCTAAATCCAGATGATCTATTTCATATTTTACGATTTTCTGATGGCGTCTCAGTGTGGAACATTATTGAAGATAAAACAATTAAAATGTATTTTGATACTTGTCCTAATTATGAAAATTTTGACTCGGAACTCGATGTAAGACCAGATTTTGTGAAATTACGTCATTTTTTCCTTTCCAGAAATTTAATCTTCCAGAAGCAGTAAAAGCAACTGAAGAAAACAAATTAAAAGTCAAAAATATAAAGCAACGGAAATTTGAAATGGGAGGAACGAATATTATTTTAGGTTTGGTTGTTGCACTGTATTTAATTAGAAAGTGTAAAAATGAAAAGTACCAACCAATGGTTGTGTTCCTCACTGATGGATTACCAAACATTCATATTTCTTCCGAAGATGAAATAATTAAAATTGTATGTACAATCACATTAACTGTTAAAAATAAAAAATCCGAACTTTTGTCAAAACCAGACATATTAACTTACTTTTTTGGAGTGCTTTTGTAAGGTCTGAAAATTAGAAGTAACTACAAAAATCTTGACACTAAACCAATTTTGTATTTATTGTTAAAAAAATGAATAATTGTTAGGAAAAAATTAAAAATATAAAATCTTACTGAAATCTCAATTTTGACCACGATTAATTTTTGAAACAGTTTAGTTATCACAAAATAATTAAAGATATTTTTTGTAGAGCGTTTAATTTTTAATAAAAATATGTATTGTAACTATATATGACAATTTTAGATAACTCAGCTCAATTCTGGAGCGAATCGGGCTGCCATTTTCTCTCTTTCATTCGGTGAAGATGCTGATAAAGACTTTCTGAAAAAACTATCATCAAAAAATTTGGGTTTTTCGAGACATATTTACGAATCTAGTGATGCTGCACTTCAACTTGAAAATTTCTATAAAACTATTTCTTCACCTTCATTACGAGATGTCAATTTTAAATACGTTGATGAAGTTCTAGAAGTGACTAGAATTTATTTCCCGAATCTATTTCATGGCTCTGAAATTGTTGTTGCAGGAAAATTAGGTAAAAACAGATTTAAACTTATTTATTTACGACTGTTTGAATTGGAATTTATTATATTATTTATACTTTTTCGAAAAAACTAACGAAAAGAAAACGAAAAAAGTAATTCGAAATGTTTTAAAAAAGGGTTTATAAATATTTGCAGTCGTAGACATAATTCTGTATGTCACACGTCTGCAAACTGTTGAACTAAATCACAATTTTTTTTAAGGTGAAGTAACTGATATTACCCTAAAAATCAATTGTCTCTGTATGAGTGGATTTGTGGAATTCACAGCTAAAAAAACACTTTCTGAATATTCACTTGAACGACTTTGGGCTTACCTAACTGTTAAACAACTATTAGCCGATAAGGAAGTTGCAGAAGATGCTGAAAAATTGACAAAAAGGGCGCTTTATCTCGCTTTAAGATATTCGTTTGTCACATCAATTACTTCTTTAGTTGTTGTTAAATCTAATGAATATTTACATTATCCAAATTTAGATCATAATTTTAAAAATTATGATCGTATATTAGGTTTGTCAGGTAACTGATAATAGCATTATGTATATACAAGTCTATTTAATGTTTGTGTTATCCAAATATAGATAGAGATGATGCAATCCAACAAGGTGGAATAATAGGTAGGTAATTAAAAATAATAATATCTAAAATAGTAATTTTTAATTTTTAGTATATACCTCTCTTCAATATATGCATACGAGTAGAAGCATATTTAGAGGTAAAGTATTGCATTTTTATTAAAAATAAAATTATAAGTACTGTTTTTGATGTTGTTGATAACGTCGCGTCGTTTTCCTATCTGCTAACTTAAGTTGTCAAGTTTAGAATCCAGAAGCAACATTTTACTAATTTAAAAAATAGAAGATAATTTAAAGATATTTTTCAAATTAGTAAAAACAAAAACAATATTTTTTTAGTAATAATAGCCAGTGGAGACAGTCTTCTACTCTTTGATTACATTTTTTTTATCTAAACAATTAAATAGTATAGTAACAAAAATTATAATATAAAAATATATAATACAAAATACTTTCTCTTTTCATGGCTAGTTGCGAGTTTTTTTTTTTGTACACTCTATATTTTTTTCCTTAAAACTATAGGTTGGTACACAAATGTCATTTGTTTTTGTTTTAGCAGTTATTGGACGTATTTGGGAAAATATTTTTGGTAAATATAAAAATTTTAAAAATAACTCCCTAACTAGTTTTTTTTAGAATATAACAAATTCAAATTAGCTGATATAAAAACCGAAATTTCGAAAGATTCAAATTTGAAAAGTTGTGACGTAGAACTAATAATAGAATGGATTAAAACACAACATCAACTACCAACATTAAATAGTAAAACAATATTTAAATTTCTTTTTATTTTTAATTTTTTTTCTAGAGTTACGAGTAATTTTATTTTTGCAAAGTTGTAACTACGATGTTGAACTTGCTAAAATAACAATAGATAAGTTTTTTACAATTCGCACAATCTGTAATCCTTTATTTAAATGTGAAAGACCTTTTAAAGATTCATTCGATTCTGGATTTAAAACAGCGTAAGTTGGGAGGGCAGACTGAGTTTTTTTTAGGTAATTTGTGTTGTACAGAGTGTAATTAAATACAATAAATAACAATGTTAGATTTTAGAATTTTAGACACTCTTACGAACAAAACAAAATAACAATAAGAGAAAGAAAGTTCGAGTAAATAGTTTGAGAGAATAACAGAAGGTTTTTTTCTTTTTTGATCTGATATTCTCTTAAACATTCTCTTATTGTTGTTTCGTATTGTTCATAATAATATCTACTTTAATAAAATTACAGGTTAATCACGTTTCTTCCCAAGAAAACACCAGAAAATCACGAAATAATTTTTATAAAATTTCTAAAATCAATAAATGAAAAAACTATTTTTATAATTTTATTGAAATATTTTGATATGATTTGTATGATGCATTTACATCAAGAAGGCACTGCTAATGGTCACATAATTGTTTTGGATATGGAAAATCTAAAAGCTGATACTTTAAACCACTTTGATATGAATTATTTAACAGTTTTTCTTTATTATATACAAGAAGTGATTCCTTTAAGAGTGAAAGGAGTGCACTGTTTTAATCTAGTGCCATTTATAGACGACATTTTGAACTTAATAAAACCGTTTATAAAAAAAGAGAATTTCCAAAAAGTAAATATCTTTTTTTAGTTTTGTGCATTTAATATTTTTGTTTTTAGATACATTTGCATAAAACTTTTGATGATTTATTAAGTTATGTTCCGAAAAAATGTTTACCGAAAGATTATGGTGGATCCGTTGACAGTGTTTGCAAGTTACAAAGTATTTATTTTTAGACAGTTGATATATTAATATTAATATCTAAAATTTTAGGAAAAATGAGTGATAGAGTTTCTAAAAGTGAAGATATTTTCTATTGGTTAGTTTGGGCAGTAAGTTACGAATCGAGAAGATGTGGGGAATGTCCAGTACCTTATGAAATACTTGATATATTTGATGGATTTTGTGATGGAGATCAAGAAGATCCTTACTAATTACATTATTTATATATTGTACACCGAAATTAACAAATACTAATTAAGTTGGTAATAGAATTAGTAACAATTTTTGTTTAAACCATGAAAAATTTATTCATTTTTTTACTGAAATTAGTTACTGAAAAAAACGTACCAAAATAACGGTAAAAATAGAAATTTTATGTTGCCAACATAATAAGTATCTTTATCAATTATGTAACACAGTTATATATTATTATTAATTGTATTTAGCAGTTACTTAGAAAATAAAATTCTATTTATGACAGTATATAGCCGTAATTGTCATTCTTTTATGACACGATTTGAAAAAAAAAATGCCTTAATAGTTATTTATGTATCAAGGGAATTATGAGGGTGTTAATTACAGAGGGCAACGGGTTTGCCGAGGTTACTGACACCCAGTAATTCAAGTGATACACAATGAATTTTATTTCCTGCAAAACTAATCCAAAAAACAAATTACAATTTTATTTTCTACTAAACAATCCAAAAAACAAATTTGCTGTTAGTTAACTAGGCTTGGTTACTATGGATGTATTTCTTGACAATTGCGTCAACAAAAATTTAAAATGACTAAAAGAACGTGAAAAACATAAAATATTTCAGAAGAAGTATTAAAAAGCTGAGGAAGCTCGTGCTTTATTAATACCAAAAAAATCTCAAGTAGTGCACAAGAAAGACTACGATCGATTTCAAGAATGGCTAAAAAAGAATCATACTGGCAGCAGAAATGTAAATGAAATAATATTTCTGGCATATTTTTAAGATATAGTATGTATATTTATTTATTTTTTCCCGTGTTTTAGTGCCTGTCCGTAACATCGTAAGGAATGGACCAGAAAAAATATCAGAAATTTTAAGAATTGTTGAATAAAAGTAACACTGGAAGCAAGAATATAAACGAAACGATATTATTAGCGTTTAAAAATTGTTGTTTAATAGCATTTCTTTTCTTCTCGTAACTTTAGTACACCAGATTTGTATTTCTTTTCAATATAAAAATTAGAGGGAGTTAAGAATTCATAATTGCCTGCTATAATTCCCATGGGACTTATGAATGTCATAATAGTTACCGTAAGGTAACTATTATCAAGGGGAGCCTTCCAAAGCTGAAACTTAACGCCTAGAGAAAACGCTCCAAACTTGCTTAATACACTGCTCCAATAAATTAACGCACCACTTGAATTTTTTTGAAAATTGAAACATGTATTCGACCAATTGGTACAAAATTAAGAAAAATTTAACAAAAACATTTGTTTAAAGTAAATTAATATCTAATGTGTCCAAATATAGAAAAACAAACCGAAAACAAAATTTTATTAAAGTTACGCCGTTATAAAAGTTACAGAAAACATCTTAATATCGCGTATTTCCACCTCTACATTGAATAACCGCTGCACATCTTCGTTCCAAAATTACTCAAAATTAACGAACTTATGTCTTCTTGATTTTGAAAGTTATTCCAAATTTCATTTAGTTGAGGACCTACCTCTTGAAGATGGACAGGAGGATGTGGAAGATTTTTTAAACGTTTCCCGAGAATGTCCCAAACATGCTCAATAGGATTCAGGTCAGGGCTTCAAGCTGGCCAATCCAAAACATTGATTTCTGCCTCATTCAAGTAATCTTTAACAATTCGGACAGAGTGGGGTTTTGCGTTATCTTGCATTAACAAAAAATTTGGACCAATATAAGGGGCATATGGTAGGACATGCTCTTCAAGAATGTCTGTTATGTAACGGTCCGCATTTATAGAGCCATTATTTACAACCACTAACTCCGTGCGAGCTTGTATGGAAATACCACCCCAAACCATTACTGAGCCTCCACCAAACAATGTGGTATTCTGAATGTTACACTGTGCGTACCGCTCATTTGGTCTACGATACACACGAACACGTCTATCGCAATTGTAAAGGCAAAATTTTGACTCATCCGTAAAAAGAACAGACTCCTAATATCCTCTCTTTGCCAATTTATGTGCTCTCTAGCAAATTCTAATCGAGCTCTGCGGTCTTCTGCAGTCAATGCAGGACCATGAGCAAGAATATGGGGTGTTAAATTATCCTCCTTAAGTCTTTTTCTAACAGTTTCGGTACTGATTTGAATTCCTTCTACGTCACGGAACTCAGTTTGTAGCTTCCTGGTGGTTACAAAGCGTTTCCTTAGCGCAGATATTATTAAAAATATATCCTGGATAGGAGTGGTTTTCCTTTTTCTTCCTTGCCCAGGTCTTCTGAGGTGACTTCCTGTCTCTCTGTACCTTTGTATCATACACGAAACTGACGTATGAGATACACCAATACTTTCACCAATTCTTCTGTAGCTCCATCCTTCCTCCAACAAAACCACAGCTTGGGCGCATTCTTCTCGAGTCAAATTCCTCATAATGTTTTTATTATTGTTTCAAATAATAAAAACTATCCACAGAACGGCAAATTCAAATAACAATAAAACGAAATTACAAATTAACACAATTTAAAAATGAAAATTATTTTAAAATTTCTGCTTAAAAAACTATTAAACTCAAATTTCTGACTTTAATGTCAAAACTTTTATTACAATGGGTAACTAGATTATAGCTTGATTAAACCTTCTCAACCAAAGTTGTCAAATGTACATACTTTTAATTTTTTTACTTTATTTTCAAGTGGTGCGTTAATTTCTTGGAGCAGTGTATTTTCCATCTCAACATTCAGTGCCTTAGACAGAAGGTGGTTGAATTGGAAACTTTCCTTAAGTGCAGTGAACAAGTTGATATTGTCTGTCTCAACGAACATTGGCTCAAACCTGGTGAAATCGATTCCTACCTTTTAGATGATTATCAGTTATTAACTAATTTTTACAGATGCGAGCTTATACATGGGGGAGTAAGTATCCATGTGCACACCAATCTAGCACATCTTTGCAAACTAATGCAAACCTATTAACTTATCGAAATATAATGCTGAACAATACTTCGAATCGGCGGGCATTATTTTCGGTAATCTGGTCGTTATCACTCTGTACACATCACCCCTGAGTGAATTTAGTATTTTCTTAAATAACCTAAATTCATTGCTTGAATACATATCCATGTTTTCCGGAAAATTTGTTGGAATCACTGGTGACTTCAAAGTGAAATTCTGCTGGAACAATAAAGAGGCTAGGGATGTATCCGACCTTTTGCTTTCATTTGGACTGTCTTCGACAGTATTTGAAAGCACACGAGGTAAGAATATCCTTGACAATGTATTTACTAACATAAACTCTTACCTAACTGCTATTGTGAATACATCTTTGTCGGACCACAATGGCATATGTTTTACGTCAAAAATTGGACGTAATTTAAGTGAAAACAAAATTTTCTTGACTAGACCGGTAACACAAGAAGGGCTGTATTACTTTTATAACGTAATTAAATTGTAAGACTGGAGCTTTGTCAAAGATAGTACTATAAACATAGAAAGTAAATTTACCAAATTCCTAGATATTATTAAAAACGCGATTGAATTTTCATTCCAGATCAAAACATGCAAAACCAAGAACTTTAGTGTTCACCCAACACAGTGGTTTAATACGGAACTAAAGATAATACGGAACAACTTACTGTTTTATTACAATCTATATAAAAATAACGTTATTAAAAGGAAAACTTTAACAGACGTAGGTATCAGTACAGAGTTGCAATTTCAAGTGCAAAAATGCGGGCTAATGATAACTTTGTTAATACTTCTCTTAATAAGAGTAAAGCTGTGTGGGCTCTGATCAAATCCACTCGTCAGACCTCCTCTTATAACAATGAAGAGATTAACGTTGATTATTTTAACTCTTTTTTTTACGTCTGTGGCTGAAAATATTTTAAGTAAGATAAATCCTAGCCCCGAACTTTCCGATTTTAAACACTGCTCGATGGATACAGATCAAACCTATGAAATTAAACCACTATCTTTTAACGACGTCAGAGCCGCATTTGATAAACTGCGTAAAAGTAATAGTAAGGATCCATATGGAATGACTCCCGCGATGCTCCTGGCTATAAAAAATCTCATAATACCTTATGTCACCATGCTATTTAACCTTTGCATTAAGGAAAATTATTTTCCCCTTTCTTTAAAGCTAGCCAAAGTTATACCAATTTTTAAAAATGGCAATTGCACTGACCCTTCAAATTATCGACCCATTGCTCTTACACCAATATTCTCAAAAATTTTGAAAATTGCTTTAAAAGCACAAATAACTAGTTTTCTTGAACGTAATGAGATATTAACTAAAAGTCAATTTGGATTTAGATCTAATAGTTCAACAACGTCTGCCATGCTAAAGCTTTAGGGTCTAATTCTGGATGCCTTTGAGGATAAAAAACACGCAGTAATATCATGCTACGGTTTGTCAAAGGCATTCTATTGCATTACAGACAAAATCCTTCTTAGCAAACTCACATCATACGGATTTTCACCCAACAGTGTATCATTTCCGTCGTTATACTTAGAGGGGCGTCAACAATACATACAGCATAATAATGTTGTGTCTAAACTACTTCCAAACAAGTATTGGGTACCCCAAGAGTCAGTATTAGGACCGATACTATTTTTGTTATATATTAACGATCTTGATGTTACTTCAGACTTGATTTTGTTTGCAGACGATACGACCACTGTAATCAGCGATGCCGACAGTGACGTATTGCGACAAAAAACTCTTGAATCCGACTTAGAAATCAAAAGGTGGTTTAGCTCAAATAAATTATGTCTAAATGAAAGTAAAACACAAACGATGCATTTCTCGTTACGTGATGCGTTCGAACAGAATGATCCTATTAAGTTTTTGGGATTAATTATTGATCACAAGTTAACATGGGAAGCTCATATTAACTATACCTGTAAGAAAATTTTGAAATATGTATACTTGCTAAGACGTCTCAAAACCTTAACGACATCCCAAACTGTTGTTACAGCATATTTTTCGTACATTCATTCTTTATTGTCATACGGACTATTGGTATGGGGGTATTCGGCTCATTCAAAAACTTTATTTGCCCTTCAGCGCAGATGTGTACGAATAATAGACGACGTCAAATTCAGAGAAAGTTGTGAGAGTTTTAAGAAATTAAAAATTGTGACGTTACCCTGTTTATACATCTGTATGTGTCTAGTTTATGCAAAACGTAATATTAACAAATTCGAAGTGTTGTCTCATCATCACAATACAAGACATAGATGCTTACTCTTTCCAGCATTCACCCGACTAAACAAATCTAGAAGATGTATTATGCGTTGCCTATGTACAGAAATCTCGAACCATGAGCCTAAAAACAAAACAAAGTGTGTCAAATTTTGCAAAAATTATTTAAAATGCCCCTGATGTTTTTATTCAAATTCTAAAATAACTTTTGTTGATTTAAGTGCCAGAAAATTGTTGTTATACAATGTTTTTATACAAAAAAGCGATTTTTTGATTGCAATCTTTATATAAAATGCCCTTTTCATTTTTATAGCAATTATAAAATAAACTACGCACAAATGAATAGGGATATTCTAAAAAAACATAACATTTAAAAATGTAACCAATTTTTTTCAAAACTATGTGATTAATTAACCTTCATTTAGCTTATCTAAAAACTGAAAACCAAATGAATCGTTCTTCTTTTGGTAGGGTTAGGGCCTGAAAGAAAAGGCTCCAATGCAGATAAGAGTTTTTCCTAAAAAAAATTATTTTCTTTTGTTGTGTCCACTTATTCGTATCAATTTACGGTTAAATTATGAAACAGCTTCATCTTCCAACAGTGGCGTAACTACGAACATTTTCGCGCCCCCGCCAAAATTTCGTGTGCGCCCCCTTTTATATTAAAAAATTGGCGTTTTTTAATCAAAGGTATGAAGTTAAACATTTTTCCAAAAATGACGGTTATAATACAACGGCGTGTATACGTACGAATTCAAATACTACAAACTAATAAGATTCGTTTTACATTTAAAAATACTTACCAAAGGTTACAGCTTTTTTCTAACTTTCATTGTGGCAAAGTTGTCAATTAATTGATTAAAGTCCATTGATTTTGTCACTTCCCTCTCTATACTTAAAATTGCTAAACCACTTAAACCTAAGTTCACTGATTGTACTTCGCAAATACGTTTTAATTAACTTAAGTTTAGAAAAAGATCTTTCTGCACTTGCTACACTCACGGGTAATGTCAAATATAATATATATGCCGAGCACACATCCGAAAAACTTGAGCAAAGTACATAATTGTCACAAATTAATAATGTAGCCAATTCTTTAATAGTGAGGTTTGGTTGTAGCCTATTTTTTATACAACTTCGAAACGTAAGCATTTCCGATGGGAACAATTCGGAAAAATCGTCTTTATATTCCTGGCACAAATTTCTTGCATTTTCGACTAGTTCATCGTCACTAGCTTCAATTAAAAATTTTGCAGACAAAACTCGAAAATGATTACATACTTCTCGCATCCCTTCAAATCTGTCGTGTATTTGAAATATTATTATATCTAGCGCTTTGTTAAACGTTTCCACTTGAAAATTTTTTTCGGTGTCTTCAATACGAGAATCCTCCATTAATTCGTCATAAAATTTCTTAACTTTTTTTATTTCTTTTAACTTCAAATTCGGGTTTTATATTCCATTTAATTGCAAGATTTTTTGCTGTATTTTTATATTGTTGAAAAGAATTTCTAATTGAAGTTATTTGTTGAAACGCATTTTCCAAATGTATTAAAGCTTCTCCTATATCTGCATTTGATGTTTGTAAATATTTACTTGCAACATCTACAATCCTGAGAATTTCTTCAAAAATTACCAATAAAAAAATAAATTGAAAATTTGAAATTTTTTTTAAAAATGCAGTCGCCGTGTTTCTTTCATCTTTTTTGGGAGATTTTAAATTTATTTCTGTCAAAGCCTTGAACACATCAGTGTACCTAAATCTTAGTGCATTTAAGGAATCATTTCTGGAGGACCATCGCGTGGAACACAATTTTTTAAGTGTTACAGAAATTCTTGATTCTGGAGTGTTTAACAAATTCCACCGAATTATACTATTATTAAAAAATGTATAAATTCCTTGCACAATTTCAAAAAATGTTGTTACTGCTGTCACACCACTTACTGCGTCGTTTATTACCAAATTTAAGTTGTGTGCGGCACAATGCACATATTTGGCATTTTTTTCAATAGAACTGATCCTGGCTTGGAGTCCGGTGTAACGGCCACTCATAACACTTGCTCCATCGTATCCTTGTCCTCGGCATTTGTTGATATTAATGTTTTTTGACGTAAAGAAATTAATTATAAAGTCTTGAAAACCCGCTGCACTTTGATCCAATAAGGGATGAAAACCAAGAAACGATTCGTTGACATTAATTTTTATTGGACGATTCATTTCATCTTTATCAATTATAACATATCGTACAATAATACTAAGCTGGTCAATTTTACTTATATCCTGCGTTGTGTCCAAAATAATCGAAAAACATAGTGCATTCTTTATATTATTCAAAATTTTAGTTTCGACTGTTTTCGCCAATAAATCAATAATTTCATTTTGTATTTTAGGACTTAAGTATTTAATTTTTGAAAGCATATTTATTAATTTTTTTAAAACCGGATCATACTCTGAAATTAACTGAATTATAGCTAAAAAATTCCCACCTTCTACTTTTCCTTTATCAATTATTTCTCTATGTCCTCTTAGTGCTATATTGTTTGTCGCAAGTGTTAATATAATATTTATTATTCTATGTAATATTTCCCTCCAAAAGTCTTTTTCTTTTCTTAGATTTGACGCGAAATTTTCGTCTATAGTTTTTCCACTCTTCCATATTTCGTAGATTTCACAAGATTTTAGATGTTGATCTGAAACTTCATGGACGTGTATTTTCTTGCTTAATCCTTTCCAATCAGACACTCCAGAAATCCATGCAAAATTCATGTTTTTGTTTGCCCGATCTGCAAATAACCAACACGGTTCACAATAGCAGGAATCTAAAATCACCGAGTAGCACAACCAAAACCTTGATAATTCAAGTCCCGCTTTGTTTTTAAATGTATAATAATTGTCCGAAAAACCTCTTGTTCCATCACTAAATTCTTTTTTTTGAAAGGGTCCCTTAGGCCTACATGATCCATATTTAATTATAAATTTTTTTACGTCCGAGTCGTCAATTGTATTCCCGTAATGTCCTTGGTCAGTAGGATTTATTTCAGTCACCATTTTTTTAATAACAGGATGATGTAAAATATCCACATTAATTTCAGCACTAATATCAGAAAACAGTTCTTTATTTTTTATAAGCACCGAATCAGACTCAATTACTTCTTCGTGCACTTCACAAATATTTACTTTCTCCGATACTTCGGTGGCACTTTTTTTTATACTTTCTTCACTCACTCTCAATTCTTTCAACAAATTTTTTTCTTGTTCACAATTATCATCACTATCACTTGTAGCAGTAGCACTTGTTCCCGGCGCATTTGTTCCCGAAAAAAAATTTGTTATTTTCGGTAATTTTGATTTTTTTAGTTCCATCAATTGTCTGCGTTTTCTAAATTCGCTTCCACTCGGTTTAGGTTTTCCTGTCATTTTAAATTTGTTAAGTTCGATATTACTTGAATAAGTGATAAAAACAAAAAAATATCCCGATGTTCGCGTAACCAAGTAAAAATCTAGACTGAAACTAAAAACAATGACTGAAAATCTAAGAGTTAAAGCACTTAAAAAAAATTGAGCCATATTATCATAAACTAAATCCACTTCGAATTAAGAAACATAAACTTTGACCGAATCGAATAGTTCTTAGAAGAGTATAAATTTCCGCTTAAGTTAAAACATAATAAAGCTGGCTCGAGTGGCTCATTAATAGAAAAACAAATAAAACTTTTATATCAAAGAAAAAACAGCTTACTAGCTTTAGTTACAGTATTAGTTACACTACTATTAATAAATACTAATTAGGTTGGCAACAAAAGGGTAAAAGCCATCAATTTAAAAGTAGGTAGTTTCTTTAGTAATTTTTTTGATACATGTACATTATTTTTTTGAAACTAAATGTTACAGGATTTTAGAAGTGAATTTTTGTAATGCGCCCTCTCTAAGTTTGCGCCCCCCCGCAATGCGGGGTCTGCGGGGGCGGTAGTTACGCCACTGTCTTCCAGCCAACCTTTGCGAAATTATTGTGCGAATGCATACTGAGGATTACGGACAAGTTGACATTGGCCAAACTATCGGTGTATCCCAAAGGGTGGTTTCTCATACCTTCTCACGTTTTCGGAAAACAGGATCTACTGCTAGGCGGCCTGGTACGTGTTACAACTCCTAGAGAAGATCGTAACAACGTAACATAGTCAAACAAGCCAGACGCAACCGCTTTTTGACAGCGCGTCAGAGTCTAAATCTATTGAGAAATGTTTCTAAGTGGCTTGTTGCACTTTAAACAATTCAGAACCGTTTACGGAAAGTTGGACTGTTATCGTATGCTCTTTTAAGAAGACCAACCGCAACAGAACGTCACTGGCGGTTACAAAGAGAATGGTGTAGCGAGCGGCTGACCGAGCACATAAACTGGCAAGTTGTTATGTTCACTGACGAATCTCGTTTTTGTCTTCACAGCTACATACGACGACAAAGAGTGTACAGAAAACGAGGAATGCGCACCATGCCGTAATTTGTGCAGCCTGTCTATCGGTTTCAAAGGGGTGATGTTATAATCAGAGCTAGTATTTATTCTGGAGACCGTACAAACCTACACATCATTGATAGGAACCTCACAGGGGTGTGTAATGTTCAAGAAATTGTGTAGGAATAAGTGTTACTCACAAGGAACTTTATTGGTAAAGAATTTCGCTTTCTTAACGACAACGCACGTCCACATAGAGCTCCAAAAGTGCATCAATTTTTGGAAAACTGAAAAAAATTCACATTTGCCTTTGCCACCAATGTTACTAGGCTTTAACCCAATTGAACGTATGTGGGATGCATTGCAAAAGAGACTTTTCGATCACTATCCACAGCCCTGAAACCTCCATGAACTACAAGAAGCGTTACCGTCCCTTTGGAACGTACCTAATCCCTCTTAAGGTTTCTAATAACATTATTAAAGTATGCCAGAAAGATGTCGGCAAGTTATTAATAACCGTGGACATTGTACTCGATGTTAAAAGTGACTTTAAATCAACAACATCAAAATTGCATAAACAAGCAACAACGATTTGATTTTTTTTTTGGGCATTTTTATTAGTTTTTTATTAAAAAATCTATTCTAATTTGTAATGTTTGATGCCATCTTGTTACTTAAAATAAAATCTCGTCTTATTTACAAGTAATAGTAGAAATTCTAGTAATATTCCTATTCATTTGTGCGCAGTTTATTTTCTGATAATTCAAGTTTTTGTGTAAACTAATTCTAATAAAATAAGTTATACAGCTTCTAATAAACTTTTTATAAACATTATAGTTGTTTTAGATCGATTTTAATAAAATGCCTTTTGTAACAACCAGTTTTTATAATTTATTTTTAATAAATATTTTTATAAACATTTTAAAAATGTGTATAAAATGTTTCTTCTAGAATTACGATTTTTGTAAAATGTTTTTTGTGATAACCAATTATGTATTATAAAATAAATTCTACAATTTCTAATTTATTTATTTTTTATATACAAGAAACCCCCGTATTGTTTTTATTTTTATAGCGATTATAAAATATCTCTTGCTGATTCCAGTTTTCATAAAATGCTTTTAATGGCAGCAAATTCTAATAAAATGGGTTCTACAAAATTTAATAAATATTCTTAAAAAATTTACAACTGTCAATAAAAACTGTTATAAAATGTTTTCTGATAATTCCAATTTTTATAAAATGCCTATTGTTACAGCCAATTTTCATAATACGATTTTTAATATAAAAAAGCAATTTCTGATTACAACGTATATAAAATGCCCCTTCCATTTTTATAGCGATTATAAAATGTTTCCTGTTAATTCCACTTTTTATAAAATGCCATTTGTATTAGCTAAGTTTTATAAAAAAGGGTTCTTCAATTTATAATAAATGTGTCAAATTGTTATTGCTGCTTTGATAAAAACAACTGCAAAGTGTCTATTGTTGATTCCAATTTGTATAAAACGTTTTTTGGAGCATCAAGTTTTTAAAAAATTTACAATTTTTAATAAATGTCTTTATAAACATTATAACTGTTTTTATAAAATCAGTTATATAATGTCTATAGTTAATGCTGATTTTTATAAAATGTTTTTTGTAACAACTAATTTATATAAAACAGACTACAATTTTTAAATAAATGTTTTTATAAATAAACCCAATTTTACATTACAACCTTTATAAAATTCTTTTTTCATTCTATAAAGATTATATAATGAGTCTTTTTGTTAATTCTGATGTCCAAATGTCTTTTAGAGCAGCCAATTTTATGAAATAAGCTCCATATTGTTAATAAATTTTTAAATATTATATCTCTCTTGACAAAAACAACTATAAAATGCCTCTTATTGATTTTGATTTTTATAAAATGCCTCTTACTGTTTTATTTTATAAACATTATATCGTGTGTTTTTTAAAAAAAAAACTCTAGAGTGCTTTGAAACTAAAAAACAATTGTTTTGTATGTCTGTGATTAATCGTTTACACACTTGTCAAACTGACAGATCTCATAACCTTACTTTTCGACAATTAGAACAAAAATACATTTTTATAAATATATTCATTTATTACCTACAAAAACTGTTGATAGCTGCCCAAACACCTACTTTTTGTAAATGGAGAGGTTCTTCTACAGTTTCATGAAGATGTTCTGTTGCCCAAATTCTCATGTTTTGTGAATTCATGTAGACGGACAGGTAAAACCACGCTTTATCCGTAAAGAAAGTTTTTTGAAGGAGTTCATTATTATTTGCAATGTTATTTAAAAACCACTGACAATACTGCAATCTTCTAGGAAAATCTACGGGTCGTAACTCTTGAACGGCTTGGAGACGATAAGGGTACATATGTAAATCTTCTCGTAGGAGTTTATGACATGTACTAACAGAAAGTTCAACTTGCTGAGACAGATGTCTAATCGACGTTTTTGGATCTTGCTGTAGAATCTCTTGTGCAGCATGAATAACTTCATCTGTTCGTTTAGTTGGTCATCCACTGCCCTCTTTACGTGTAATGGCCCCAATTTCACGGAACAGATTCACACTTCGGTGGAGAGTGTTTTTAAACCCTTCATACACAACAACAACGTCAGGAAAAGCTTCTCGAAACTCCTCCAGGCACGGCTGAATTGAATATTTCCAAACACCGTTAACATTCTCTCCATTTCGGAAATAACTTTCCAACAAAAAAGTCTTTTGTTCACTGGTATACACCATGATTACAAATCAAGGAAAACACAAAATTTAGTATTCAAAAATACTGATACATAAAATAACGAATGTTTGAAAAACTAAAATACCACGAAGGCAACCACACAAAAACACACCAAGACCAAGCCCGCTTTGGCGGGAAGAGGAGACATTTTGTGACGGATGAAATTGTATAGTAGGCAACCAACAATACACGAATAATGTAAATAATAAAAATTTTGTTGTCATGGAGGTTGTTGTATGGGATCATGTACGACATACATAACAATGTCATGGCTTGCTACGAGTTTTTTTTTAAACGAACACACATTATTAGGTAATTATATTAATTATTATAAAATGCTCTACAATTTTTAATAAATGTTCTTATACAAGAAATTTAAAATGCTCTTTACTGTTTCTATTTTTATGACAATTTTAAAATGTCTTGTAATAATTCTGTTTTTTTTAATGCCTTTTGTTACAGTCATTTTTATATAAAGAGTTCTACAATTTAGAATATGTTTTTATACAAAAAGAGAGTTTTTTATTGTAAACTATATAAAATGCTTTCTGTTGAGTCTAGTTTTTATAAAATGGCTTTTGTAACACACTTTTTATTTAAATAAGCCCCATTTTTAATAAATATTTTTATACAAAAAATGTAAAATGCCCCTTGCTGTTTCTAATTTTACCACTATTATCAAATATCTCTTAATAATTTCCGTTTTACTAAAATGCCTTTAATGACAGCCATTTTTCATCAAATTCAAAGAAGGCGAATTTTTATTGCAATTTTTATAAAATGTGCTTTACTGGTTATATTTTATGAAGATTATAAAATAACTCTGTTAATTCTAATTTTTATAAAATGCCTTTTGTAACAGCCACTTTTTTTAGTAAGCTCCACAATTTCTTGTAAATATGTATTTATATCGTGTGTTTAAAAAAAAAAAAACTCTAGAGTGCTTTGAAACTAAAAAACAATTGTTTTGTATGTCTGTGATTAATTTTTTACACACTTGTCAAACTGACATATCTCATAACTTCACTTTTCGACAATTAAAACAAAAATACATTTTTATTAAAATATTCATTTATTACCTACAAAAACTGTTGATAGCTGCCCAAACACCTACTTTTTGTGAATGGAGAGGTTTTTCTACAATTTCATGAGAATGTCCTGTTGTCCAAATTCTCATGTTTTGTGAATTCATGTAGCCGGACAGGTAAAACCACGCTTCATCCGTAAAGAAAGTTTTTTGAAGGAGTTCATTATTATTTGCAATGTTATTTAAAAACCACTGACAATACTGCAATCTTCTAGGTAAATCTACGGGTCGTAACTCTTAAACGGCTTGAAGACGATAAGGGTACATTATGTAAATCTTTTCGTAGAAATTTATGACATGTACTAACAGAAAGTTCTACTTGCTGAGACAGATGTCAAATCAACGTTTTTAGATCTGGCTGTAGAATCTCTTGTGCAGCATGAATAACTTCTTCTGTTCGTTTAGTTGGTCTTCCACTGCTCTTTTTACGTGTAACGGACCCAGTTTCACGAAACAAGCTTACAATTCGGTGAAGAGTGTTTTTAAACTCTTCACACACAACAACAACGTCAGGAAAAGCTTCTCGAAACTCCTCCAGGCACGGCTGAATTGAATATTTCCAAACACCGTTAACTTTCTCTCCATTTCAGAAATAACTTTCCAACAAAAAAGCCTTTTGTTTACTGGTGTACACCATGATTACAAATCAAGAAAAACACAAAATTTAGTATTGAAAAATACTGATAAATAAAATAAAGAATGTTTGAAAAACAAAAACACTACGAAGGCACCCACAGAAAAACACACCAAGACCAAGATCGCTTTGGCGGGAAGAGAAGACATTCTTAGGTTATGGTTAAGACATGACACTAAGAATAACACTAAGACTAACTGTTAAACTTAGACTAACTGTTTATTCTTAGTATCATGTGGTTAAGATAATTTGTGACGGGTTAAATAGCATTGTAGGCAACCAACAATACATAAATAATGTAAATTATAAAAAGTTTGTTGTTGTATGGGCTCATGTACGACATACGTAACAATATCATGGCTTGCTACGAGTTTTTTTAAACGAACACACATTACAAAAAATATAAAATGCCCCTTGTTGTTTCTATTTTTATGACAATTATAAAATATCTTTTGATAATTCCAGTTTTTCTAAGATGCCTTTTGTGACAACAGTTTTACAAAATGAGTTCTACAATTATTTCTAATGTTTTTATACAGAAAGGTAATTTTTTATACTATCCGCGACAAAATAAACTGAACACCAAATTTTGACATTGACATGAAGAATTGTGTAAACTGACCATTACATATTTTTTTTGACAGTTCTTAAAGTTCTTCAGCAAGGACGTTGTATGACCATTCAACGTCCTTGTTCTTCAGTAATATAACGTAAGTTGGGAAATGTGAGGTTAGGAAAACCAAATCATCATAAAGGTTGCTTTACACATTTTTTTCTGTCAAGGTCAGAATTTGGTGTTCAGTTTATTTTGTCGCGGATAGAAAAATGCCTCTTACTGTTTTTATTTTATAAATATTATAAAATGCCTTTTGTTAATTTCGATTTTTGTAAAATACCTTTTTAAACATCCAACATTTACAAAATAAGCTCTACAATTTCTAATTTTTTAGAAATTGTTTTATATAAAAAATTGAAAATGCCATTTGTTGTTTCTATTTTTTATATTGTATACAAGAAGGCAATTTTTATTGCAATCTTTATAAAATATTCTTCCTGTTTTCATTTTATAAAGAATGTAAAATGTTTTCTGTTGATTCCAATTCTTTTAGAATGCTTTTTAAAACATCCAATTCTTATAAAATAAGCTCTACATTTTTAATCTATTTTTTTTACAAAAATGCGACTTTTGATTGTTATCTTCATAAAATGCCCTTTGCAGTTTTTTTATATATATAATAAAACGACTCTTCTTGTTGATTCTGCTTTATATAAAATGCCTTTAGTGACAGTCTAGTTTTATAAAATAAGCTCTACATTTTTAATCATTTTTTTTTACAAAAATCCGACTTTTGATTGCAATCTCCATAAAATGCCCTTTGCAGTTTTTTTTATATATACATATAATAAAACGACTCTTCTTGTTGATTCTACTTTATATAAAATGCCTTTTGTGACAGTCTATTTTTATAAAATAAGCTCGATAATTTCTTATAAATGTTTTTATAAGAATTATAGCTGTTTTGATAAAAATAGTCATAAAATGTCTCTTATTGATTCTGATTTTTTTAAAATGCTTTTTCCAAATTCCATTTTTTACAGTTATAATTCAATATTTAATTTACATGAAACAGTTTAAACTAATTTAGTATTAACAACGTAAATAAATAGTTATTTATAACAGCTATATGTCACAATAAAAGTTAATTTGAATATTGTTCTCTAAATAAATGAAAAAAAATCTGAAATGTTATTCTCCATAAGAGTATAATGTTTTAGTTGTCCGACGCCTACTGTGTGACGTCATATAAATCTTGCCAACACCAAATCAACCACACATTTTGGCGGCAAATTCAAATTCAAACTTTCCCCTTCACACCCAATTAAATTTGTTGTTCCAAAAACTGCAAAAACAAATTCGCATTATTACAAATAAGAAATTCTTAAAATAATAACAACGTAACAATCACGTCGCACTAGTTAAAACAAGTAATAAAATAACTAAAATATGTATAAACACATTTCTAAGCCTGCTAGATCCGACAACAAAAATGCTAAATAACACCTTTCCATCCGTCCCCTCTCGTGTTGTTTTCAATTTTTGCCCCACATTTACCATTCGCTCAACGTCCTCGAAACCGATCGTCGACTGTTTTCAGAGCGGTTTTGATCGCGTTTAGCGATGTTTCACCAAAACGAAAAAAATGTGAACGGGAAGTGAGTGGTTCTAAGAGTGTCGTGGAATAATTTTTTTCAAAAAAAAAACTTTTTATTTATACCAAAGGAGCATTCATGGATTTGGTATAAATACACTTCAAGGTAAGTTTAAAAAAAGACGCGCCAATTTTACACCAGGCCTTCTTGATTGATATTGTTCTAATACTGCTAATTGGATGATTGTTAAGGTCGTTGTTGTTAAGTAATTAACGTGTTATAATTGACCTAACGAGCTTAGAAGGCTTCGAAAAACGATAAATTTATGATTGTTTTAAAAAATTGTTTGTTCACAATCACAAAACAGTTGACAAATCAAGCGTAATCGATTTTTATTGTTAGAAAAAAAATTTAATAAACAATAATTAATAATAAATAGCAGGCACACCTGCTATTATTAATTAACCAAAAACATTCTAAAAACAATACTTTTTGAATGAGCGGACGCAAATTCAAATTTTTAGGCCGCTAGGAAGCAAATTGTGACGTCACAAACATGCTCTCTTACAGAGGATTCGATTCGTAATATTTCTATTTAAAAAAAATATTTCAAAAAATTATTGAAACATACAAACAATAGGTACCATTTCGTTAATCTGCGATTTTTGGATCACTCTGTATTTTAAAAAATATATGGAATGTTTAAAATTTCTGTATTTGCGCTACCTTTATTTTAAAACGCTGCAGAAACCGTTAAAGTTACAAAAAAAGTTGTAAAGATTTAAATTTTGTTAGTTAAAACATTTTGTTTCTTTCCCAATTTATTAATTTAATTTATTTATTTAAAAATTTATATTTCTAATTTTTTATTTAAAAGAAAAAGTGGTCTGCGGGTTTTTAACTATTCTTAGATAAGAATTAGAAACTTCAAGCCACAGTTTTATAAAAATTAGAAGCCGCAGGCGACATTTTCTTAAATTTAAAATTTTAAACAATATTTAATAAAAACTATGATCTGCTGATTTATCAGCAACGTTTAGTACTAGCAGACACATGCGTTATTGAGAGAGAAACGTCAAACGTATGTCAATAATTTGAGTTTTAAATTACTAAATTAGTAAACTGTCGCCTCCGGCTCCCAGTATTAAAGAAAGTAGTTTTTGTATTTTTTTATTTAAAAATTTATAAGAAACATTGTATTCAGTTCTTAAAAAGCGGTTTTCAAAATTAATAAAATGTTGTTTTATGCTCAAAAACTTAGAAAAGTCAAGCCTTTTGGGCTTCTGAAATTAGTGAAATTTTGCCTTATTTTTCAAAATTAATAAAACATTATTGTCGGCTGTCAAAGATAGGAGAAAATGATTTAATAATAATAATTTAATAAATAATTACTCAATTCCAACTTCATTTTCTAAAATTAACAAAATGTTATTTTATACTTAAAAAAATTAGAAAAAAAATTCTCTTTTTAAACCCTTTAGGCTTTTGAAAATCGTGAAATTTTGGCTCTGACTTTCAAAATTAGTTAAATATTATTCTCAACTGCCAAAGATAGAAAAAATTAGTACCTTTGTTGTTATTAACTAAAAAGTTAATTAGAAATGTCGCCTTTGGCTCCTACAATTGCTCAATATTAGCTTCAGTTTTAAAAAATTAGTAAAATGACGCCTCAGTTTTCGAAAACTGTGACACTTTTGTATTTATATATTATTATAAAAAGTAAATAATGATAATTCTAACACCAGTAAATGTTAAATCTCTCTTTTAAAACTAGTAATTTTTGGTTCTCAAAAATGCCAAATATAATCTCCCGTTTATAAAACTAGTAAAATGTCGTTTCTGGTTGTCATAATGAGAAAAAAATATCACTCTTGTCTTTATTGTTAGAAAATACAAATTAGTTATGTCGCCTTCGGCTCCAAAAATTGCCAATGTATTCCTCAAAGTGTCTAAAACTCTAAGAATGTTAGTTTTGGCTTCTAAAATTAGTAAAATTATACTAGAGGTTTTGAAACTAAGTACAATGTTATCCCCGACTTCTAAAATTATAAAATAATGTTTCTTGTGTTTATTACTTTAAAATTTGGTGAGAAATACCGACTCCGGCTTAATTAATTTATTTTTTGTTTTCACGAGTAGTAAAACGTCATTCTCGGCTGCCAAAACTAATAATAATAATAAAAAACTGATGATAAATGTCATCTTCAGCTTCGATAATCGCTCAATATCTAAAGACTGTTGTCAAGATTCGAAAAAAATGTCAATTTTGTCATCATTGTTATAAAAAGCAAGTTAGTAATGTCGCCTTCGAACTCCAAAGATTGCCAATCTATGTCTCTCAGTCTCTAGAACATTAAAAATATTAATTCTGCCTTCTAAAATTAGTAAAATTTTACTACATGTTTTGAAATTAAGTAAAATTGCCATCTTCGACTTACAAAATTGCTTCAGTTTCTAAAATTAGTAAAATTTTGCGTCCAATTGTCAAAATTTAAAAAAAAATGTCAATTTTGTCTTTCCTGTTATAAAAAACAAATAAATAATGTCGCCTTCGGCTCTAAAAATTGTCAATCTATGGCTACCATTGTCTAAAACTCTAAAAATGTCAATTTTAGCTTATAAAATTAGTAAAATTTTACTACAGGCTTTTAAATTAAGTGAAATTGCTATCCTCGACTTTCAAAATTAGACAACAATGTCATTTTTGTGTTTATTAATTTCAAATTTGATAAGAAATGTTGCCTCCAGCTTCCAAAATTAGTAAAGTCTTATTTTTGACTTCAAATATCTGTAAAATATTTCTACCATCAGTTTTTAAAATTATACACCAACTACGTATTAATAATAATAATAGTAATAATAATAAAATAAACAATTTGGAAATACATACCTTTAATGACCTTAAACATATTTAAATCATAGTAGGCCTTTATTAATACATAATATAACATTTCGAAACTGATTGCAGTAATAAATTAAAACATTTTTAAAATAATTAATTAATTAAAATAAATTCTTAATTAAAGTGTGTCCCTCAGGGCACCGTCTCCGGTTCTATATTTATTTATCCTTAATTATCAAACTTTCTATTATAAAAAATAACTAAAGTGGTGCCCTGTAAAAACATGAAAATCTTTCACTCAGTTAAAATTTTTAATTAATTTATGATGGCAAGCCTGTAACCGCACCAACCTACACATAATATCCCAAATTTGGGTTCGGGAAACCGAGGTTGATGACACTAGGGTATGGGTAGGGTAAAAGTGCGTTTTTTTCTCTCTTTACGATTGGGTTGGTATTACTGTTATTGCTCTATTTGTAATAAGTGCAACCGTTACGCGTGCACTTTGGTATTTTCGTAATAATAAGATTTCTCTGTTCGCTGAATAAGAAGGTAAAAGAAAATTTATTGCCAACTTTAAAACTAGAAATTATATTTATTGCCAACCTTAAAAAGAAAATTCCGGAAAAACTCACTGAATAAAAATATCAAAGAAAAATTGTTACCAACCTAGCAAAAAAAAATTCTATTGCCAACCTTAAGAAGAAAATTCCGAAAAAATTCGCTGAATAAGAAGGTAAAAGAAAATTTTGGAAAAATTATTGCCCACCTAGTAAAATTATTTTTCTTTCTATTACCAACTTTAAGAAGAAAATCCCGGAAATCTCGCTGAATTAGAAGGTGAAAGAAAAATTATTGCTAACCTTAAAATTATTTTTGTTTCTGTTGCCAACCTTAAAAAGAAAATCTCTAGAAAACTCCCTGAATAAAAAGATTAAAAAATTTTTTATTCAAAAATGCCATTTTTTTATTTAATACCTTTGTCTGTCTCTGTTCAACACATAATCTGTATGACATAGCAATTTATACAACAGTGTGTTGAAAAGAGACAGACAACGGCATATAAATAAAAAATGGAGTTTAAAAGAAAAATTATTGCCAACCTAGCAAAACTACTTTTTTTCTATTACCAATCTTTTAAGAAAAAAATCCAAAAAAACTCGCTTAATAAAAAGATCAAAGAAAAATTATTGCCAACCTTAAAACTGTCTTTCTCTCTATTGCCAACCTTAAGAAGAATAACTCGAAAAAACTCGCTGAATAAGAAAGTAAAAAAAATTTAGAAAAATTATTGCCAATCTAACAAAACAATTTTTTGTCTATTACCAACCTTAAGACGAAAAACAAAAAAAAAAACAAAAACTCGCGGAATAAGAGAGTAAAATAGAAATTATTGTAAAATCTTTAAAATTATCTTTGCCAACCTTAAAAAAAGAAAATCCCGAAAAAAACCAACGACTTGTTTACGTTTTAAACTTTCACCAGTGACATAACAATGACATCTTATATGACATTTCCGCTTTTTTTCCTCTTATCAGTCATCCAATTAAGTTATCAGTGAAAGTAAGTGAAAGAAAGTGATTTGATAATTGACGTAATTGTCCAAAATATGGCTTCTATGATTAGAAAATAATAAAAAAAATTGTTTACTGATGTATGAATCCTGTCGGTCAATTGTTTTGCGGAACGTTACAAGTCAACCTTGAAATTCTTTCAGCCTTACCCAGATGACTTGATGCTCATTATAAATTTATTTCAACGCCTACTAGACCAAATTAGATTAAGTTGATTCGAATCACGCGCCATTTGACGATTTGCAATTGTTTTGAGAATGGTAGCACGATGTGAAAAATTTTTTTTTCACATAGAAATGAAGAATTATATAACTCGAATTGCGTTAATGCAATTATAAAGGAATTAGAGTTTAATTAATGATATTATGTATGGCCACAGACGGCGATTTTCTAATATTTAAATTCCTGTGACTCTCTGTCCCAATTTTTTTAAAAAGCTGTGAATTATCACAATTTTATAATATAGCCACAAATGTCAAATTATCAGATTTTTATTCCCATACGGTTTTGATATGTCCCAATTATTAAAATAATAAAAATGTCTGCTATTGTCTAATTTGGCCACAAATGTCGTAATTTCAAAATTTTGTCTCCTACATTTTTATGAGATACCTGAACAGTTTTGGATAGAATAAATATATTTTAAAAAAAATAAGCTTAAATAAGACTAAATAAAAAAACGTTTATCATTTTTTATACAGCCACAAATATCGAAATTTTCAAATATTTTGTTCCACTTTTATAAAATATATTACATTATACGAATACTTTAACTGATTTTAATTTTGCGTTAAATCAATTATAAACAAACTATACAAATCTAGCCATAAATGTCAAAATTTGACTTTACTTCCATATTTTCAAATATTCCTAGTACAAGTATTGCCCTAAATTAAATATAGTGTTTTATTAAATCAATTATAAGTAAATTAGTGTCTGATATTTTGCATTATCGTCACATATGTCAAATTTATCTAGAACATCTTTCAACTATGATCAACAATTCATAACATTAGCTTCAAATTAAATGTAAGAAAAAAATTACATAAATAATTACATTTTAATATAAAGCCGCAAATGTCACATTTTTATACGTACATTAATGTTGCAATTGACTTTAATAAAATTTATACCAAATAAAAAACAATTTATTTATTTTTTGTTAAATCACTAACAGTTATCGTTATTTTGTAAAGCGGCCACAAATGTCAAATAATTTTTGTTTACATATGAAATTTTTTTATCTGTTCCTTGACACTAAATGAAATTTGTATAAGTTAATTATAGATAAATTAATATTTGCGAAATTATCGTAAAATTTGGCCACAAATGTCAAATTTTTATATTTCTTTGAGATGTCTGCTACCTCTCTTTCATCGTTACAATCAAATAAACGTAAAAACTTTTTATTTTGAGTTAAGTTAATTTTGAATAACTTAATGTCAACCATTTGGAAAATGGCCGTGAATGTTAAAAATTCAGCTGTTTTTAAATTTCCATTTTTCTAGTTTTATATTTCTCTAAAATTAAAATAAAAAGAATAAATGTGTAACACATGGATTAGCATCCGCATGTTACAATTCGGCTATAGATGTCAAATTCTCAATTTTTATTGTTACATTTTTGCCAACTGTTTTTAATAACATTAATTCCAAAAATAAGATTTTTACATTAAATCAATTATAAACAACAAATTAAACAATTAAATTAAAGATCGCTATTTTGTTCTGTGGCCACAAATGTCAAATTTTCACTTTACTGTTAACGTCATTAATTATGTTTAATAAAATTTAGACTTATTGAAAAATAAAAATATTATCTTGAAAGTTTTTGATACATAAATTAATATCCACAATTTATAGTATAGCCGCAAATGTCAAATTTTTATTTTTCCATTTTAATATTTCTCTAAAAAGCCCTAAAACTAACATTTGCACAAATGAAAACAATGCTAATCGCAATAGATAATACATAAATTAGCATCAGTAATTGTATAATATAGTAACAAATGTTAAGTTCCAATTATTTTTTATTGACACACATACCAACTGTCTTTTATATAAAATAATTCTAAATGTAAATTTTTTTTGACTTAAATCAATTATTTAAAAACAAACGAATGTTTACGATTTCTTAATGTGGCCACAGATGTCAAATTTGCAAATTTTATTCATATATTTCTAAATAGATTCTAATTAAAAAAATAAAAATTGTTTTAAATTTATTATGGATAAATTATTGTCCGTCATTTTGTAATATGGCCACAAATGTTACATTTTTATAGTTTTGGGGATGCCCCTCAACCAATTTATATTTACATTACTGTAGCCCTAAATGTAAGAAAATATTGTTTTATATTAATTAAATTATAAATATGAACATTAATGTCTGCCCCTTTAAAAAAGGCCACAAATGTGAAATTTGTAATTTTGTTGTTGTTTAATTTCTGTTTTTGATATAACTGGGATAAAATTTTAACAAATGCCAAGATATAAATTAAAGTACGCCATTTTGTAATACGACCGCAAGTGTCAATTTGCCTCACAATTTTAATAGAAGTTATCTCAAATAAATAAAATTTATATTACTTTAGTTAAGTCAATTACAACACGTTGATGTTTGGTATTTTAGAATATAGCCACAAATGTCAAATTTTTAGTTTTTATTTAATATATTCTTAGAATGCACTAACTATTTTTTTACAAATTCAACACTAAATGACATAAATTAATAAGAAAAAATATTTGTCATCTTGAAATTTGGCCACAACTGTCAATTTTTGTAAATTTTTTATATTTTTTTGCATACATCTAATGTTTTTCTTAAAATTAGCACTTAAAATATTTATATGAACTAACTTCTGTCATATTTAGTAGAGCCACAAATGTTAAATGTTTAAATTTTTTCACAATGCGCTAAATATTATTTACAAAATTCGTGCCAAATGACATTACAATAATAAATTTCGGCCATTTTCTAGCATGGCCACAAGTGTCAAATTTTTATATTTATTCATAATGCGCTAATTATTTTTGACAAAATTGGTACTAAATGACATTGCAGTAATAAATGTCGGCCATTTTACAACATGGCCACAAATGTAAAATTTTCATTCTCTTGTTTTCCCCAAACCAATCGCCCGATTTTGCCAAAACTCACCCCAAAATTTTTCTTTTCCAGGCCATGCTGCACTACACCACCGAGCAGCTCGCCTCCGTGGTGGCCCTCCCCATCGTGACCATCCTCCTCGTCTGGACTTCCGCCATCTTCCACCGCAACCGTAAAACCTGGGGCCCTTACGACCTCCCTATCACCTCCCTCCTAGTCCTCTCCATTCTCCGCAACCTTACCATCCTCGCCTATACCCTTTTCGTCACCCTCAACCACGACCTCATCTCCCTCGACTACTGCAGCGCCCTCGTGTGGATCTTCAACTCGATTCACACCTTCCAAGCCAGCTCTTTGACAACCCTCGCCGTAATCGGCCTCTTCTCCGTGAAGCTCCACCGGAAACAACAGCAACTCCGCCATTTCCTCACCGCCACTCACGTGATCTACCACCTCTTCTGTCTGACAATGCTGTGCGCATGCGTGGGAGTCGCCGCCATTTTGGCGCGCCCTGACGGCGCGAAATTTGAAATTTTTGACTCGAATCCGTGTAAATTCATGCCGTTTGATCTTGATATTAAATATAATGTGTTTATAATTGTGTTAAATGTGTTTTTAGCGTGCGTTTCACTAATTGCTTTTGGTGCGACGTGTGTGAATCATTTTAAAATCAAAAAACGCGGATTTGATTATTTGAAAAAATCAAATTCGGATTTGAGTGATCTGAGTTTGGGGTTGAATAATGATCAGAAGAATTTTTATGATACTTATACGATTCAAAGAGGTGATCAAGGTTATTATGAAGGACAGAATCATGTTCATGTTCCGTGGAATAGTGATGTTTCGAATATTTCAACAACTGTCAGTAGTACCAACAGTCGAAGGCCGTGTATTACACAACCTGTCAAAAATGAAGAACAGAGGACTGGATTAGAAACTATACATCCGGTTTTAATCGTTTGTTATCTCTTCTATCATCTACCTCTCATTGTAAGTAATAAAAAATACAGTCTTACTTTCATTTTTTTACGTTGTTAAGTTGGCGATAATGTTGACATGATACCGCCATGTTTGAAAGTTTGTAATTGCAATGAGTAAATTAATGTAATTGTTTAAGTAGGACAGTGAGAATTTACACGAGATATAATTGAGCGTGCGAAAACGGATATGATACCTTTATGACAAAATAAAAATAATAAAAAATATTTTTATTTAACTTCCTACTTCCTCTATATTTTTGTAAAAAATTAAATATATACAGTTGAACATTGGCATTTTTTTTAAGATTTAGTAGTTGTTATACCGCGAGATTAGTTAAATTTATAGTCTAGTAAGCCATGATTTGTGCTTTGTTCTAATTTGTGACAACTCTACTGTCAATTTGTCAAATTAAAATGGCGCATTTTTTAAGAGATTTAGATAAAACAAATCAATTTTAACACTTGAAAATTTGTATATTTAAAAAAATTAAAAACAATTGCGAGATTTGAAAAATTTGGTCTCATTTTTTTCTGTGTTTTTCTAAAATTATAAAAATTATAACACTGTTGGCATTACTTCTTATTTTAAAATTAGTAAAATGTCAAGGCCACTTTCCGGTTTCTAACACTAGTAATAACATTACATCTCTGTATTTAAAAATTAGTAAAATATTGTCTTCGGCTTTTAAAATTAATAACATGTTGAATTAGGCTTCCAAAATTAGTAAAATGTTGCAGCTAGTTTTTAAAATTGGGAATATTACAATTATGTTTTTACAAGTTAGCAAAATATATCGCTGCTGGTTTATAAAATTAGTAAAAAGAGGCATCCGCTTCTAAAAATTTGAAAAAATTGGTGTTATCGGGTGGATTTTTCGAATTATTCGACACACCTAAAAGATCCAGGGAGAAAACACAAAAAAACAATTTTTTATATTTTTTAAGTTGGCGTATTGCTTGTAGAAAGCCAATTTTCTGTAGGTTGGTAGCACGTTATTGTGTTAATTGGTTACAAATTGGTTAATTTTGGCGCAAAACTAAATTCTTGTTTGCTAATTATTTGTAATTGACGTAAATTAAAAATTTTTTTTGAGGTCACGTGACACGAAATTAGCGCATTATTTTGTTAAATATTGTGTAACAAGCGTAAATAATTAACAATGACAGTCTTTAGATATTTGTTAACAGTACAGTGACCGTCACGATCCACTATGACACTTCCTAATTACAAGATTGTGATCTTTATAAAAATTGCGAAAAACAGTATTACCAACCATGACATTGCCAAACAAAATGACCGTCAAAAATTTGAATTTATTGGAACGGATGCGTCTGAAATACTCAAGGTTAGGGCCAATTAACAGGATGGCACACCTGTCAAATAATTGCGGGAAAGTCAGCCAACCTAAGAAATGTCAAAACGTCATGATCTTTCACGTTTTCTTGCAATAAAACAAAAGAACAGTTTTGTTCGATTGGGGAAAGTAAGAAATAGGTATGTCAAGAACGAATCCGTTTAAGGCGTGCAACAGTGTTGCCAACTTGAATTTTTATTAGTGTTTTCGGGGAGTTACGTGATGGAATGTTGGCAGCTAAATGCATTTTTTTTTCATATGTCAAGGTCCGGTGATTTTGGACGCCACTGGTGTATGAGAATAATTTTATTGTTATAACAAATTACGTAAATTAATTTCTTCTATTGGAAAAAAATTACTAGAGCGTGGTTATTACGAAGCCATCTTGATATTATTAATCAATTGATGGGGCAGATAAAAAATTTCTAAGAAGCAAATACCTTATAAATAATATACAGGCTGTCCCAATGGTCCGAAAATGGAATATACTCTTTGATTTTATTTTTGGATTCTACGCTAAATTACAAATAACTTTTATAGATGTAATTTTTATTTATCTGTTATCAATTTTGATTTGTGTCGCTTTTTTTATCAGAATTTTAAAATGCAGGGGTCTGTCTAAAAATTCGTATCTTTTAATAACTTGCACACAAGTTAACGTAAATAACGTCGTTTGATTCCTGGATGTTTGCCGCATCTTTTGAGTGTTTACTCAACAATCTGGTCAGTGGCATGTGCCTACTGCGATTTTTTAAACATGACAAATTAAAAATATCAAAAACTCATTTTTTTCAAATAGCACCTTCTATTTATTATTGTACCAGTCAAAAGATCTTTTGACAAGCTTTCCATCAATATAAGGTTTGTATAGTCTAGTGTAAAATTCTAAGTTGCCATTCTAAATTAACTAAATTTCGATAAACTTTTTTGTTTTGGACAATAAAAATCGAGTGGGCTTCTGTCATTGTTACAATCTGTCACTTTTATTGTAAAGATTATAAGTCTCAAAATAAATTTTACTCGTCAAAAACTCATTAACATGGTATACAGTCTTGGTGAAGCGGATCGTAATATTTTATTGGCTCAAAGACTTCTACAAACTAAGATACCCAAATGCAAGACTGCCGCAAAGTGCTGCATTTAAAAAATTGAAGGATAGATTTGTTGCTACAGGAAGCGTTACGTACCAGAAAAAAGGAGTATTAGCATGAAAAATAAACGAAAACCTGGACTTGAAAGTTCTTTTAATGTTACAAGAAAATCCAGAATTGAGTTGCAGAGAAATTGAAGCACAAACTGACATATCGCAAACCAGTATTAAGCGAATTACCTTAAAACACAAGTTTCATCTCTACCACCTTGAGCTACATCAGGAACTTTTTGGAGATGATTTTTAAAATCGAGTAAATTTTTGTGAAACTATGGATAATTTGATTAATAACGACTGAAACTTTAAGCACACAATTTTATTTAGTGATGAAGCAACATTTAAGAGTAACGGGTCTGTTAATCGATACAACATGCATTACTATGCGACTGAAAACCCTCATTGGATGCAGACAATTGATCATCAATATAGATGGTCATTGAATGTCTAGTGCAGAATTCTTGGGAACCACGTTCTTTTTTGATAATGTTTTAATTGAGGTAAGATATCGAGAATTTTTTCAAAATGATCTGTCACTTCTGATGGAAAATCTGAATTTGTATACACAGAGGATCATGTGGCTACAGCAGGATGGAGCTCCTGTACATTATCATCCAATAGTTCGACAATTTTTAAACTAAACTTTTCGAAATCGTTGGATAGGCAGAGGAGGAGCAATCAGTTAGCCTACTTGTTCTCCCGACCTTACTCCGATTGATTTCTTCTTTTGGGATTTTATGAAAGAAAAGGTGTATAAACTGAGAGCAACAACTGTGGAGAATATGATACTAAGAATACGCGATACATCTGCATTTATTAAATGCAGATATGCTAAGTCGTGTTAGACTATCTTTTAGACAAAGTCTGCAAACTTGTATTGAAGAAAATGGTAATATTTTTGAGCATCTGTTATAAAGAAAATTGTAAAATAATGTGTGTTCGTTAAAAAAAAACTTGTAGCAAGTCATGACATTGTTACGTATGTCGTACGTGAGCCTATACAACAAAATTTTTATTATTTTACATTATTCATGTATTGTTGGTTGCCTAATATGCCGTTTTACTCGTCACAAATTATCTTAACCATAACCTAAGAATGTCTTCTCTTCCCGCCAAAGCTTGGTCTTGGTGTGATTTTCTGTGGTTGCCTTCGTGGTGTTTTTGCTTTTCTAACATTCTTTATTTTATTTATTAGTATTTTTCAATACTAAATTTTGTGTTTTCCTTGATTTGTAATCATGGTGTACACCAGTGAACAAAAGGCTTTTTGTTGAAAAGTTATTTCCGAAATGGAGAGAAAGTTAACGGTGTTTAGAAATATTCAATTCAGCCGTGCCTGGAGGAGTTTCGAGAAGCTTTTCCTGACGTTGTTGTTGTGTGTGAAGAGTTTAAAAGCAATCTCCACCGAATTGTAAGCCTTTTTCGTAAAACTGGGTCCGTTACACGTAAAGAGGGCAGTGGAAGACCAACTAAACGAACAGAAGAAGTTATTTATGCTGCACAAGAGATTCTACAGGAAGATCCAAAAACGTTGATTAGACATCTGCCTCAGAAAGTTGAGCTTTCTGTTAGTACATGTCATAAACTCCTACGAGAAGATTTACATATGTACCCTTATCGTCTCCAAGCCGTTCAAGAGTTACGACCCGTAGATTTCCCTAGAAGATTGCAGTATTGCAAATAACATTGCAAATAATAATGAACTCCTTCAAAAAACTTCCTTTACGGATGAAGCGTGGTTTTACCTGTCCGGCTACATGAATTCACAAAACATGAGAATTTGGGCAACAAACATCCTCATGAAATTGTAGAAAAACCTCTCCATTTACAAAAAGTAGGTGTTTGGGTTGCTATCAACAGTTTTTGTAGGTAATAAATGAATATTTTTATAAAAATGTATTTTTGTTTTAATTGTCGAAAAGTGAAGTTATGAGATCTGTCAGTTTGACAAGTGTGTAAAAAATTAATCACAGACATACAAAACAATTGTTTTTTAGTTTTACAGTACTCTACAGTATTTAAAAAAAAACACACGATAGCTTTAATGTTCTTTTTTATTTGTTAATGTTTTTACATTTTTCTACTAAATTTTCTCTGTAACTCAATTGTGCACAATATTATACATTTTCTTACAACAAAGAATTTCCAATTCCATATTTTTGTTTATTTACTGAGCTATTTTTTTTGTGCATAAGGCCCACTCGATTTTTATTGTTCAAAATAGAAAAGTTTATCAAAATTTAGTTAATTTAGCAACTTAGAATTTTACACTAGACTATACAAACCTCATATTGATGGAAAGCTTGTGAAAAGATCTTTTAATTGGTACAATAATAAATATAGATAGTGTCATTTAAAAAAACTAGTTTTTGACATTTTTAATTTGTCATGTTTAAAAAATCGCAGTAGGTTGGTGCCACTGAGCAGGTTGTTAAGTAAACACTTAAAAGATGCGACAGACATTCTGGAATCAAACAGCGTTACTTACTTTATGTTGTGTACAAGCATTTAGAAGGTACGAATTTTTAGACAGACCCGTGCATTTCAAAATTTTGGTAAATAAAGCGCCACAAATCAAAATTGATAACAGATAAATAAAAACAGCCTTCATAAAAGTTTTTTGTAATTTAGCATAAAACTCAAAAATAAAATCAAACTAAATAGATTTCATTTAAAAAAACATAACTTTAGTGTTTTTTTTTATATTGGGACACTCTGTATATAAACCGCAACATTTTTAAAATGTGCATCAAAAACGCAGCTATATTCTAGAAAAAACCGTTTGGACAGCCTGTATATAAAGTAAAATTTTATTGCATTTTTGAGATAAATACCTCATTGTTAGAAAACACTGGAGGGACCATTGGGACAAATAGGGACCATTTTTAGCTTAGGTAACAATAATGAGGTCATAAAACTTTGAGAGTCTCAACCCAAAAACGTCCCTATTTTAATACATTATAAGGTATTTGCTAAGAATCCGCGCCGCCATTTTGTTATAAGTGATGGCACCCACCTTCCCCAATTATCGATTTTATGGAAAGTGTAGCTTCGGTTAATAACTTTTCCTCTCTTGTATACATTGTGTGCAATTTCACATTCTCTAGTAATTGTCGATAATTTTTTATTTAATAAATTCGAAAGTAACAACCATTTTGGAAAAAATCTGAAAATCGACCCACAAATCCGATTAACTTCCTGTGCTTTACCACATCTTAAACTTCTGACCTATTGCCTCAAACGCTGATGACCTGAATTTTGGCCACCTCGAGACCTTGAGCTGTGTCCTAGTGAAATCGTTTGGCGTTCAAAAAATATATCATTTTCCGCCTTTTTATTATTATAAATTCAGATCGGAAGTTTTTCCATTGACGGAAGTACTTCCTCTCACTGGAATTCTACCAGTGCAAGTATTTAGCTTTCCAGGTGACAAGTCAAAGGTTAATAACATTCAAGAAATCTAGGATGCTTTGGAAATGTCTAATTAATCGAATCGAGTAGGCGTATCCAGTTATTTTTCATCTTAGATCCGTTTCACACGCTCAATTGTTTTTTTTTTGGCAAAAATTCGTTGGATGACTGGAAACAAATGCAACAACTGGAACAGCAAAAAATTTAAACCGCATTTGAATATAATTTTTTTCTATAAGATGTTAAAAAACAATTTTTGTTCGTTAAAGTACAATATAACAAAGAGGTTAAACATTGTTAAATTAGACTTCTAAATTAATAAAATGTCGCCTTTGGCTTCCAAAATCAGTAAAATGTTGCTTCCTGCTTCTGAAATTTTATACATAGTTATTGATTTAAAAATGAAAATATTGTTTCCGGTTTATAAAATTAGTAAAAGTAGGTTTTTGAATTTTATGTTTTTTTTTGTCTTACAAATTATTACCTAAAATAAAAAAAAAACGATGTGTTTGTAAGTCTGTAAATAAAAAAAAAACATCACTTAGAGGATTCCAAATTAGTAAAATTTCACTCTTAACTCCCGGAATTACTAAAATATCCTGTTTGCTTTTAAAATTACGTAAACTAAGTCACTTTTGATATTACTGATATTATTTTTGATATTATTCTCATGTCATCATTTTTAAAATTTAAATAAATATTGCTTCCAATTTTTAAAATTGATAAAACTTTATTTCTGTGTTTCGGAATTAGCAAACTGTTTAAAATCTGAAAAATTCTAATTTAAAATCTGAAACGAAGTATCGACTCTAGTCTTCAGAATTGAAAAATTACATTTTTGTGTTTCAAAATTAGTAAAATGTCCTAAATAATAAATGTCCTACTCCACAAATTAGAAAAAATATTATTTATATATTTTTCTTTATTTAAAAAAAATAAAAACATCACTTCCAGAATCTACAATTAGTAAAGTGATGTCATTGGCTTCTAAAATTACTAATAATTAGGTTATTTCTGTCTTCAAAAACTACAAAAACATATTATTTTTGCCATTACTCGTATAATAATTAAAAAGAAGACTCGCTAGCATATTTTAAAATTAGTATATTTTTAACTCTGGCTATCAAAATTTAAAAAATTGTACTTTTGCCTTTTACTTTTCAATAATTTACATTTAATTAAAAATTATTTGCGAATGCCAAAATCGCAAAAATGATACCTTTATATATTTATTCATTTAAGAAAAAGTCAAAAATCATAGTTTTTGGCTACTATAATTAGTAAAATATTGCTTCTGATGGCTTCTGGAATTAAGAAAATGTTGCCTCCGCTTCCAAAAATTTTAAAAAAATTAATTTTTTTGTATGTTTTTTAAATCTAAAAAAGTAAAAAACATTATATTCAGCTTTAAAAATTAGTAAAATACTCGGGTTCTAATTATTAAATTATTAAAACGTAGACTTTGATTTCTAAAATTAATAAAATTTTGCTTCCGGCTTCTGAAATAACAAAAATTTAAAGCTTTGGAAAAACAAAAATCGGTTTCTAAAAATAGTAAAACAACATTTCTAGCTTCGCAAAAATAAGAAAATTAATAGTAAGATTATCAGCTATACCCCTTCTTAGCAATTTTTTTTTTTTTTTTTTGAAGAACCCTTAGATATTTGTAAAATCTAATTTTATATCTTTTTTAATATAATTTTAATTTTCTAAAAAACAAAAATACTGTCCTGTTCCATTTAACTTTGTCTTAAAGAAAAAACACTTTTAAGTGTATAATTTACGCCAATTACAAATAATTAGCAAAATCAGATTTTAGTTTTGCACTAAAATTGACTAATTAACTCATTACCAACCTAAAAAAATTGGTTTTCCCCAAATAACACAGCAGCTTCAAAAAAATAAAAACTTGTGCAATATTTTGCATCTGATTTACACAAATGTGAGAAAAATACAACAAAAATAATTTTTTATCGCTAATTAATACAAATAAACAATTTGATAAGAATTTCCAAACAAGATTTAGTCACGTAGCACATATTCAAGCGTTTACGTCAAACTAAACGTCAGCCTCTTTAGCTCAGTGGCAGAGCACTGGTCTTGTAAACCAGGGGTCGTGAGTTCAATCCTCACAGGAGGCACTGTCTCAAACCACTTTTTTTTCATTTTTTTAGTAATTCTTATTTTATTTTATTGCAGGTACTGTGTGTATACCCTGATTTAATTGCACCCTGGCCAATTGCAGGCGTTGCGCTTTGGTTGGGCCTTATCCAGGATATTTTAATACCCATTGGGTTAAGTATCGTGGATTCAAGATTTTGTAAATGGGTTTCTAACGTTTATAAATGCTCTGATAAACACGAGGGTGATAAACTACCCCATGGTACGTTATTTAAAAAAATGTATTGTTGGTTGCCTAACGTGAATTTCAGTGGGACTTGATGGTAAATTTCGGCCATTTAGCAGCCCCCCGCAGTCACTCGAAGTAAGCCATAATCAGAGAGCAATGCAAACAGTCGAACATCGATTTCCCATTACCAATGGCTCGCTTTATACAAGTATAGATGGGCGACTTCCGGTTATTCACAACTATAGACGTCACAAAGACCCTAGATGTAACTAACTACATTCCCCTAAATCATAATCTAGTAATTTTTTTTTTAGGTGTCAAGCCTGATTATCCTCGGACTGAACAGGGCTACCAACGGCACCCTTTCGAGTATTCTTGTCGCAGTTGTGAGGCTGATTTGTGTCCAAGTCACTCGAATTTACACCATTTAAGCCCACAATACATCAACAAGCAGTTAAACCTAATAAATAAAAATCCCCTAACTAAACGTACGAGTTTAAGTCAGGAGAGTCTTCGGTACATCCCCGAAAATCTCTACCAGGAGCAAGTGATAAAAAATTCGAGAAATTTAATCAGACTGAATAAAATGCGGCTGTGTAAGAGCGAAGACAGTCTAAATGACGTCACAAGAAATTTAAAACAAGTGAAAATCAACGAGCGACATGATTATTCAAGCTCGGATGATGACTATTTGACGGATAATAATAAGAATTTCGATAGTTTGAGCTCGCAAAGTTCGTATTCGATAACAACTGAGGCTAATTGCGATTTTGAATTTTTCTCGCAGAATAAGGAAAAGAGTTGTTTTGAAAATGTGAGGTTAGGGTCTAAGAGGTCGCTTAACAATGAGGTTATGTATAACCGCGGGAAAATACAAAGATCAAACTCGTATATGACACTTGAAGACCGGAATAAGAAGAAGAATAAAAAGATTTTGAGATCAAATTCGAAATTGTCGGATTGTACACATAATATTCGGCATAAAATTAAGTCAGTTGAGTATTTGCCAAATTCGAATGCAAGTACCTTTTTTATTGAGGATGTTTTCTATTTTAATTATCCGAATCAAAGGAAATGTGGGGAAACGAGGAATTATGTGGGAAGTGTACCTGATTTGAAGAAAGTCTTTATTTCTGAATATATTTAAGTGATTTGTATATAGATTATTATGTATATATAACAGTATTTCATGTATATATTATTTTTAATAAAGATTTAGTAATGTTAGAAACATGTTTCTTAGAAAAAAAGCCCCTAAAACTGTAAGCCAAACAACTAACGAAAAAATAAATTCCCTAGAAAGCCAACTTCACATCTGAACAATTACTTTGATTTCTTTTTATTCTAAGAATGCTACGAATTGTGCCAACAGATATAAACTCTGGCGAAAAAATCTCTAAAATGCTGAGTTTTTGTCAAACAAAACAACGATAAAAGAGAATGAAAATGTCGGCGTCACGTGGCGTCACCCAGAAAACATGATGAAAAGGCTATGTATTAAAGCGATTGCAAAAAAATCCAGCTATGTCGTTGTTAAAGACTTCTAAATAGCCGCCGCAAAAAACACCTTTTTATAATTTTCTTTTGTTACTCTTCTTCTTTCAATAGACGTTTTTTAACTTCATCTAAAAAATAAGATTGTGTTTTATTTTTTTTAGAAACTTTTTGTTCATTAAATTTCCAAAATCTTGCTTGGTCTTCTTTTTCTTATAAATGTTCTTTTTCAAATTTTTTTAGAATCTCTTTTTAATTTATTAGAATTTTTGTTCTAAATGTCCTTTTTTCAATTCTGTGTTTTTCCAAAGAGTCCGATTTTTTTTCAAACTTCTCTCGATCTTTTTTAGTGTTTTTAAACTTCTCTTTTCTTTCTTTTGATAAAGCTTTCTGAATAGTAAGCAAATATCTTTCTCCATTTTTATTGTCTTATTCAATTTGCTTATGACAATAGTTGTCTCTTGCTAAAACCATTGATTAACCTAGGTTAGGTTAATCAATGCTAAAACGAACGACACAGCGAACAATCTATAAATTATCGAAAATTATCCCAAAACAGTCTCTTATCTCTTTTTAACTAATTGTTTTTTTTAATTTTGATTTTTTCTTAAACTTTTTTTTTGTTTTCTTCATTTCAATCTTTTTCAATTGTCATTTTCCAAGATGTTTGAATTGTATTTTGATATTTTAAAGCTTTTTTAGATCTTCTTTTTCTTCCAGTCGTCGTTTTCCAAACTCTTATCTTTGTTTCTTCTTCTTCTAACAGACGTCTTTTAACAGCTTCTAAAATTTTTTTTCTATAGAATAAAATCGTGCTTTCCCAATTTTTGTAAGAAACCTTTTCTTTTTTTAGTTTCTAGAATTTTTTTTGAACTTCTTTTTCTGTCAAATGTGGTTTTTTAATCTTTAAGTTTTTTTTTCTGTCTAAAGGTTCTTTTCCATATTCTTTTGTTTTTCCAGACAACGCAACTTTTTCTCCTCTACTTTTTGAGTAGTAAACGAACTTGTTTGCTCATAAAACAGCTGTTATTTGCTAAGACGAACTGCACAATTAACGGTCTGTAGATCTAGAATGTAGATGTGATCTGGAAATTACCTCAAAAGAGTATAGTCTTTTACTTCTTTTCAACTAAGATTTGTTGTTTTGTTCGAAATTCTTAATTCTTCTTTATAAACTTTTTTTCTTCTTCTTCTTTTTTTGCAATCTTTTCAAATTCTCAGTTTCCAGAATTTTTTAAAAATTATTTATTGATCTTCTATAGCCTTTTTAGTTCTTCTTTCTCTTCCATTTATTGTTTAGCAAACTCTTTTAGAATAAATGAAGACCAAAATGCAGAATTCAGTGCTTGTCAAGGCTTTAGTCCGGGGAGTAGTTGTTTTTATTTTAATTTTAATGATGTTGTGTTGGTAAAATAGCGAAAGCTCCATCCAACACAAATATCAAATTTTCGAACTTCAAGCGATTTTCTGTCTTTTAAAATCTGCCATTCTTCTTCCAATCGTCGATTCACAAAATTTAGAAATTTTTAAAGTTTTGCTTTGTTTCTCTTTTTTATTTCAATGGAAGCCCTTTAATTTCTTCTAGATTTTTTTTTCTACAATAAAAGATCGGATTTCTCAAATATTTCTGAAACTTATTATTTTTTTAATTTCTAAAATATTTCTTCGGTTTTTGATTTTTTTCAAAGTTTCTATCGTTTTTTAAGTTCTCTTAGAATTTTGTTTTGATTTATTAAAACTTTTTTATTCTTCCTTCTTTTCCAAACTTCCTTTTTTAAATTGTGTTTTTCTAAACAATTCGCCCTTTTTAGATTTTTTAAAACTTTTTTTTTCCTTTTTTTGTTTAAGCTTTTTAGATAGTAAGCAAATTTGTTTCTCTATTTTTACTGTTTAATTTGATTTGCTCGCGATAATAGCTCTCTCTTGCTAAAATGAACTACACAACCAACGATCTGTAGATCTAGAATGTAGGTATAGTCCAAAAATTATCCAAAAACAGTTTTTTATCTTTTTTCAACTATAATATATGTTTTTTAATTTTGAGTTCTGTTTTAAAACATTTTTTTTGTATCTTTTCTAATTTTCATTTTTTTAAATGTTTTAAAATCGTTTTTCGGTATTTTAGAGCCTTTTTTAGGTCTTTTTTCTCTTCTAATTGTCGTTTTTTATGTTCTCCAAGAATTTTATTTGTATGTATAGTTGTTTTAAAGTTTTCTTTTGTTCCTTTTTTTGAATGAACGTTTTTTAACTTCTTCTAGAATTTTTTTATTATACAAATTAAGATTGAGTTTTCTTAATTTTTTTTTAGAAATTTCTTGTTTTTTAAATTCCTAGCCTCTTTCTTGGTGTTTATTTTCTTCCAAATTCTTTCTTTTTCAAGTAATTCCAAAATCCCTATTTGATTTCTCAGAATTTTAGTTCTTCTTTGTGTTTTGTTTTTTGTTCTTCTAAATAACGTGACATTTTTGAGATTTTTCTAGAATTTTGTTTAGGTCTTTTAAACTTTTTTTGATTTTTCTTCTTTTTTTTAACCGAAGTTTTCTCTCTTTTTGATCTAACTTTTTAAATAGTAAGCAAATCCACTTGTTCATTTTCATTCCCTAATTTGATTTGCTCGTGACAATAGCTGTCTTTCGCTAAATCGAACTGAACAACCAGCGGCCTACCACTCACCTAAAACTCTCTAACCTTGGGAATTACCCAAACAGTCTTTTGTTTAATGATAACTGGATGAGATAAAAAAAATCTTCAGATTTTTAAATGCCGCGTTTTTGAAACTTCAAATTTGACTGTCAAAAGGGTAAATTTTTTTCTAAATGACTTTGTTTTTTACTTTTATTAGACATTTTTTTGTTTGTTTGAGGAACAATTAAAGTAAAATATCTGTGTGAAACAAGTATACAATTGGTTAGAAAAAAAGTCACATTCTGAGAACACTGTCACATTTATTGTTTAATAATAATAATAATAATACTTTATTAACGGCATCATCATTTACAGCCTTTACAATAAACAAAACAATTAAAGATTACAAGATTCATGTTATAAATTTGTTGAGATTATTCTTAAAGTTATTAAAAGATGGTGCAAAAAAATCAATTTCACTACAGACACTATTGCATATTGATAAAATTGAATTTAAAGGTGAAAATAATGCATAATTAGTGCTGCAGTGAGAGAGATTAAATAGGGGACTATTCCTGAGATGGTATTGAGGCACATTAAAACCAATTTTTCCGAGAATGTCCGGAGCATCACACAGATTATTTAATACCTTATATACAAAACAAGCACAGTGGAATTTACGTCGAGAGTCTAACGTTTTCAGAGCAAGATAACTCAAACACATATTATACGAGCATCCCACAGTTCTCGGCAATCTATATTTAACACAATTAATAAATTTTACTTGAACCTTCTCAATTCGTCCAATGTGTGTAGCATAAAAAGGAGCCCAAACTACACAATCATACTCTAAGATAGATCTAACAAATGTAACATACAAAATAACAATAGTTCTAATATTGGTAAATTCATTAGTAAACCTCCTTATACAACCCAAGACTTTATTTGCTTTTGCTATTATATATTCATAGTGATAATTAAAAGATAACTTGCAATCAAGTATGACTCCCAGATCTTTGATTGTAGACACTATTTTCAAATCTTTACCACCGATTTTGTATTGGGGGCTAGAAGGTTTTAGCTTCCTACTAAAGTTAATTACTTGACATTTGTCACAATTTAGTACCATTTCATTTACCAGACACCATTGGTATAAAACAAATAGATCCTGCTGTAGAATGTTAACGTCCTGAACGTTATTGATCACTTTATAAATTTTTAGATCATCTGCAAATAGTTCAAAATTGCATGTAAAATTATCACAAACATCATTAATAAAGATTGAAAATAGAAGTGGACCTAATATAGAGCCTTGAGGAACGCCAGAAGGTACATGTTGCTTATCTGAAAAATTATTATGTAATTTAACAACTTGAGTTCTATTAAACAAATAACTACAAATCCAGCTAAACAGACAGCCAGATATTCCATAAGCAGATAATTTAGCTAACAGAATATGATGATTAATTTTGTCAAATGCTTTACTGAAGTCTGTGTAAACAGCATGAACCTCCAGGCCTTCACTCATAGCATTCACAATGTCATTAGTAAAATTTAAGAGATTTGTAACAGTTGATCGCTTACTAAAGAATCCATGTTGTTTAGGCGTGATAATGTTTTTAAAATTTGAGAAAATGTTGGTAAAAACAATGGATTCAAAAACTTTAGAAGGAGTGGATAAAATTGACACTGGTCGATAATTTTCAACTTTATCTCTACTACCTGATTTATATACAGGAACAATATGTGCTTCTTTCCACACCGACGGAAAGGTACCAGAATTTAATGACAAATTAAAAATTAGTTGAAGTGGAAGCGCCAAACATTGACTACATTTGTTTAATCAAACAATTATTATTATTAAAAACAAAAATACTTAAATGTTTTTCTATTGTTTTTTTTTGTAAAGCCAACTTCATATTAGATAAACTTTCTACCAACATTACAATACTAAAGTTCTATAAATTGAACTACAAATAAAAATGCCCTAAAAAGCTAAGTTCATTGTAATTAAAAAAAAAAAAATATATTTTTCTGCTTTTATGAACTAATTGCTAATTACTTTCCTTTCATTTGTTACATAAGATGAAATCAGCCACAGATTACAACCTTGGAACAACTAATTTTAATATTTCTTGTGCAATTCAACTCAATCGACATTTAACTTCTTAAAATTTCCATGAAATCCTAAAATTTCATCATTTTTCAGCTTTTCAGGCCTCAGTGTTTCATCAACACGCAGTTTGTCCAGTTTATCAAACCTTTCTTGATACTCAGCTAATTTCATTTCTAACATTTCTACAAAACAAAAATTCCTAAAAATTTCTGACATTCAAAAATTACCATGAAGCTCCTCAAGTGACCTTTCCTCGCCTCCATAATCTTTCGGAAGAATTTTTTTCGGAAAACGTTCTGTTAGAATAGTCGTATCTTGACAGACGTAAATCTAAAATTTAGGTGTTACCAACTTGATAATATCAAAAAATATTTACCCGCTCGAAAAGTTTTGGTTTCATTAATGTTTTTAAGATTGTTAGTACTGTATTGATAAACGGTGGGCTGTTCACAATATACATTGCTTTCATTGGAATTCTAAAAACTTTCTGAAAATAATTAATAATTACGTTGGTAGTACTGTTTCAAAAGTACAAGTAGTGCCAACTCACCTCATAAACTGTAAAAACTTTGGCAAGTAAAGACGGTGTAAGTTTTGACATGTAACTAAAAGTAATTCCATCCATGTCAAAAATCGTAATGTCACCAAACATGACATCTTCTTTTAACCTCAATTCTTCCAAATTTATCACAAGTTTTGTTGCCGGTTTTGGATCCATAACCTCAATCATGTCTTTATTTCGCAATTTAAAAATCATCACTCGGTACATATCATCTGTCATTTGGGGGAGACACACCCAGTATGCAATTTTTCTCATTTCAATCATTTCGGGATCTTTGGGATTCACCCGATTGTAAAAATCCGGAATTAATGAACGTACTGTATAATACATATCGATGCTTGTTTTAGTTCGTTCAATACTAAACTTGTTTAAAATTAGGAAATTTTCAATTGTTTTATCATCTAGGAGTTTGAATTATTAGGGGTTGGTAGTGGTAGTAACACGTGACTTACCTAAAATTTCGGGAAGATGAACTTGTGTCGTCATCCAGTTCTTCAGTTTTGTTATATCAAGACGAAGAGTTTCTTCATTTTGTTCATAAAGTCGTAAAATTGACTTGAGGATGTTAGGAGGTGTTACCAACATGGCTAACAGAAAGTGAATGTGAGTTGAAATTATGTTAAGTAATTTCTTGAATACTTTTACCAAGACCTTCATTATATCGCGTGGAATTGCACAATACTCGTGTTGCAATGGTGTAATACAAATATTTTCTCAGAAGAGTTTAAATTGCCGCCATATTTTGCCTTGAGGAGTGCAAGGTCAAGTGTACGAAACTGGTAGAAATAAATCAATTATAACAAGGGTTGCCAACCTTTCGATATCGTGATAGTAATGTTTTAGGGTTTATAAAGTCTAATAAAGTAACAGTAATAAAGTAACAAAAATAAAAATAAAAGTCTAAAAAAAAGAGTGCAATAAATAGAACTAATACATAATGTTTCGTCTAAATTCCACTATTTTTAAATTTTAAAACTATAATAGTGGTCAACTTGTCCGACAAAAATCATGCTGCGTAAATACATAAATTTTCGGTGTTACAGAAAAATTGTTTAATAACTTTAAAATAAAACAGTGTATTTGAAACCCAGTTACTGCAGTAAAAGGAAAAGATTTTATTAAATACTTTTGTATATTTATCTCAAAATGGCCAAAAATGAACTTATTTCATTATAGCACTTAGCACCTCATATATGACTGTGCGCTGCGCACTGTTTACGCTCTCTCTCAAAAACAGTTAATCGTATAAAAAAAAGTTAAAACAAAAGTTGTAGAGAATTTTATACTCTACAACTTTTATAATAAATGCAAATCTCATTTAACGTATAGAAAACGAGATATTCGCAAAAAACCAATGTTTGCGACCTTTGACCTTAAATATCTTAAGACGGGGTCACGATATTTGAGACTTTTGAGACAACATATAGAACGCCAAAATAAAGGTTTATTCCAACTTACAGCTTATTATCTCTTGTTCCGAGATTGATCCCTATTTTTGGTTAAAATGACTGGGCTACTAGAATTTTATTCCTGTAGGTCATCCCAAATGACGTTTTTCAACTTTGTAAATCTTTCCTCATCGTTTGTTTATGTCGTATTTTCTTCTTCTCTCCTAAGCTTTGGTTTTAATCTTTAGTTCTTTTAGAATTGTGTAAAAGAAACGTTTTTTAAAAAAATTTCTTTTATTGTGCAACATACATATTAATCTTCTGAGTTTTTTTTTGTTATTAGGCCATCTTTCATCTTTTCTACAAATTTTCATAAAAAATTTTTTTTCAAATTCTTCTACAATCTCCTGTTTCTCTTTTTCCACTGTTCGTAATTCTTTTTATTGTTCTTTTCTCTCTATCATCAAATACCCTATTTAATAGTAGATTTATAAAATTAAAAGACTATTCTCTGAAATAAAGGACGGTTGGCAACCCTAATTATAACTGAATCGTGAAATTTCCAAATTTTGTCGACATTTGTCAGCGTTTTAGGTTAGAAATTTTCATTCGTTCGAAGTTTGTCAAGATGGTGAAACCATGATTGGTATTCAACAAATTTTTCTTCTACCATTTCTGAAAAAAATATGAAAAGGTTGGTATAACTATTTTTGTTAAGTGGGTAGTATAATCAATTTTTTTTGTGTGATGTCATCATCATTAGGGTCTGTTTTTTTAACAGAAGAAAACTAGTAAGCGTTGGAAATTTTAAATTTCTTTAAAAAATTTTTTAAACGTTTTTAGCTTTTTTGCTTCTACATTTAGTAAAATATTGTCTTGAAGTCTCTGTTTTTCAATTAGATCGGTTCCAAATTTGCACATGCGTAGTACAATTTTATTCGTCTCAATCTTTACTGCGCATGCTCAGTTTAGTTTTAAATTGGTTCTATCTAAAGCGTTGTTGGAACAAACTTACAATATCATTTCCCAATTTTTAAATTATTAAAAAGTTTTCTGTAGCTTCAAAAATTAATAAATAATTGTTGCTTTCAGTTTCTGAAATTACGAAAAAATGCCTTTGCTTTTATTGATTTAAAAAAAAAATGATAAGAATTGTCGCGTTCGGCTTCCGAAATTAGTTAAATTACGTTTTTACATTTTAAAATTAGTAAAATGTTGTCTCTTAACCAAAGCTAAATATATAAATTATAAAAAATAACAAAAATGTCGCTTGTAATATTCTCTAGTAGTTAAAATATTATCTATGGCTTCCAAAATTAGTAAAAAATTGAATCCAGTTTTCCAAAATAACAAAATTAACTTTTGTTTTATTATTAATTAAATATGTTATCAAAATTGTCAAATTAAAAATTGATGAGATATTCTGTCACGGGCTTCTAAAATTAGTAAAATTACGTCTTTTGATTATAAAATTATTATTAATATATTAAAAATATATAGATATATAAAATATATAAAATATATATAAAAAATATATAAATTATTAAAATGTTGATTTTTGACTCAAGCTTCTAAATCTGTCTCGAGTTTCTTCAATCTACAATAATTGAAAGAATATATAAATTGCTAAAAAATATTTTTTCCGGCCTTCAAAAATAACAAGAATGTCGCTTTTATTACTCTCTAGTACTTCAAAATATTGCCTATGACTTTTAAAATTAGTTAAATATTGACTCCGCTTACTCAAATTAAGAAAAAATGCTTTTTTCTTTACTAATTTTTACACTGATAAAAAATATGGCGGCCGGCTTCTAAAATTAGTAAAAGCACTTTACTAGATTTTTAAATTAGTGAAATGTTAATTCATGACTCGGCCTGTCTAATTTGTCTGGAATTTCTACAGTCTACAATAATTGAAAAAATATATAATAATAATATGTAGGAGAGTTATGGGAGGATGGACAATAAAAAATCAGTTGTAAAGTTCAGTCAACGTTTCCCTGTTTTTTACAGCTTCATCAGGACTTTATTACCTATAACAAAGATGAGTTACACAATATAAAAACATGAGATTCTGCTTACTAAATTGTTATTATGAGACTAGCACAATTAAAAAATTTTAAACTTAAAAAATGCATCATTAAAAGTCAGAACGAACTATTGTAGAACTACTGAGCTTCTACAATATCGTCCTAATTGTTAGTAATAAATGCGAAACGAAAAAAAGGACTCACTAGTACCAAACAACAATATTATTCTCAAAAAGTGAGGTTAACTTTTACCTGCGGATGACAACATTGTTGTCAAAATGCGCGTCGCTTCTTATTAAATAAATGGTTTATTTTTGTTATATTTGCTACACCAAAAAAAAAGATGTAACAAGCTGATAAATAATTACAAACATTGTTAAAATTTGTTGCCTCTGGCACCTGCTACCTTTCTCAGCTAGAAAGACGATAAATTTTTCAACTTTTTAAAATTAGTACTTCAAAAATTGATAAAACAATATTTAGTATTTAGTGCTTAGAAGTTGGTGGTAATGAAACAAAACAATATATTATAAAATTAATTTGGCGCCAACTTTTACTACGTAACCATGAAAAATGCAAGATCAAGTGTATAACACCAGAAAATGAATAAATTATAAGTAGATTGTTTATTTTTTTTAACAAAACTGTAATTACAAGTTTAATCTACATCAAGTTTCTTGAAATTGCCATGAAATCCTAAAATATCGTCATTTTTCAAATCTTCAGGACGTAATCTTTCATCAACGCGGAGTGTGTCAAGATGGTCGTACCATGGTTGGTATTCAATAAATTTTTCTTCTAATATTTCTGAAAAAAAAGACAAGTTTGATATTTTATTATTAATAATAACACTGGCCAACAATAAAAATAGTTTTGATTTTTTCCTCCGATATTTTTGCACAGTTAGGATCTATCATCTATTCTTTTATCGAATACGAGATTAACTTTTTTCTGATAGCTTTAGTTTTGAATTTTCTATCAACTACCCTCAGTTTAGATCGTTTGTGCAGGTATTAAAGTTTAGCTTAACACAGAATCGGTTATTTGGTAATTTTTGGTATGTCTACGATTCGAAGACGTTTTGTTCGTTGATCGAGACAGGTTTTGTTACATATGTGGCGAGTATATATTAAAAAAAATTTGAAAACCGATTGCAAACATTGTCAAAATAACGTATTTTCAATACTTTGAAGAAGAGATGTGCAATCTAGATAAGAAGTGGGTACCTCATATTGTGTGTCAAAAATGCGTCGTGTATTTACATCAGTGGGACAGTGGAAACATAACTGCTATCAAATATAATACACCAATGATATGGAGAGAACTTCAAAACCACCACGACGACTGCTATTTTTGTGTCGTAAATATTAACGGCATTAATTCTAAAAATCGCAGTCAGTGGCTTTATCCTAACTTACACTCTGCTCTACGACCTCTTTTACACTCCCCTGATTAAGAAAATGTACCATGATCACCCACCAGTTCCAAAGAAACAGATTATAAAATGGAAATTGATACAGACAAGGATACCGATTTTACAGTTGAGTCAGCTCCACAACTGTTTGATCAAAACGAATTAAATGATTTAGTAAGAGATCTAAATTTATCAAAAGAAGCTTCAGAAGTATTGGCATCTCGGGTAAAAAAAAAAAATTACTCAAATCAAGCACAAAAATTTCTTTTTACCGTACCCGAGAAAAGGATTTATTGCCGTTTTTTTTTCTAGCGAACATGACTTGGTTTTTTGTAACGATATCGGAGGTCTTTTGAAAGAAATGGCCTGCCAAAAATATGATCCAAATGATTGGCGTCTGTTTATATTTAGACAGTAGCAAGAGAAGTTTGAAGTGTGTTCTATTCCATAATGAAAATAAGTATAGTTCTATTCTAATCGGGCATTCCACCTCTATGAAACAAGAATATAACACAAGTTCGTTACTATTGGACAAAATTAAGTTCTTGGATCATGACTGGTTAATTTGTGTAAATTTAAAAATGGTCAATGTCCTTTTCGGGCAGCAGAGTGGATACACCAAATATCCATGTTTTATGTGTCTATGGGACAGCCGAGGTAGACAACACCATTGGTCGCAGAAAGTTTGGCCAGTACGCAAGAATCTGACGCTTGGTACAAAAAATGTTATTAACTTGCCCTTAGTATGTCGAGATCGCATTATATTGTCACCTTTACATATTAAACTGGGCATTATGAAACAGTTTGTAAAAGCTCACGACAGAAATAATGAATGTTTTGCATTTCTTATACGCAAATTCTCAGAAATAGGCACATAAAAGTTATTTTTGATGGTCCGCAAATTAAACAACTTGTAAAAGATCCAAATTTTACAAGGTCGATGAATGAACTAGAGGCTAAAGCTTGGGAAGTATTTGTTTCGGTGATGAAATATTTTCTCGGAAATAATAAGTCGACCAACTATTTAGAGTTAGTTGAGAACATGCTATCTAATTTGAAAGACTTGCACTGCAACATGAGTATCAAGCAAGCTTCATTGCTTGCACTCGCATTTAGATCGATTTCCAGAAAATTTAAGCGACTATAGCGAAGAGCAAGCCGAAAGATTCTACCAAGACATATGAACAATGGAAGTACGTTATCAAGGAAGGTGGTATACCCATATGATGGCTGATTATTGTTGAAACTTACAAAGGAATCAACCTGAAGCAGCTCATTCAAGAAAATCGTATAAAAGGGCATTTTATAGTATTTAATAACAACGACTTTTTTAACCATTTTGGTATTTTTGATAAAAATTGTAATTTCCTATTAATAAAAAACTGGAAATGATAGACTGAAACTAGTATGTTTTCTGTAATCAGTGCCTTTATATGTCCTACAATCCTAAAATATCTCAGAAAAAAAAGTATGGGTTGACCAGAGTAATTTATTAGGTGCGTGCATTGATTAAGTAAGCATTAATTGTTTTAAAGTTGGCAATTTAATGCAGTTTTTATGTCAAAAATGTTAACAAAAATAGTGGCAAATACTAATTATTTATATAAATAAATATAAACACAGAAACTTAATTAGTTTTTACGAAAATATTTTAATCAAATTTTGAAACATCAATGTTAAATTTATTTACTTACTTTACATATCTTAATTTACTATTTTTTATATCCGAAACTGTAGTTTTACTAATTTTTCAAATCCAGACATGATGTTATGTTATCAATTTTTAGTTCAATAAAGACATAATTCGAATTGATAAAAAATATTGATTAGTTCATATATGAATTAGCTTCTAAAGTTAGTAAAAATTACTTATATAAACTTCAAAATTAGTAATCTGTTGCCTCTGACTTTTAACATTAAAAAAATATTGTTTTTATATTTATTAAATTAGAAAATAGTGAAAAATTATATTTTTGGGTCTTAAAATTAGTAAAATGTTATTTCTAAAAAGTACAAAAGCAACATTGAATTTGTTTTTATTTAAAAAAAAAGATAATAAATATTGCGTTAGCTTTTAAAATTAGTAATAAATATATCCTCTCCAAAGCTTGAAATTAGGATTGAACAACGATATTTTCGAAATTCGCAGTCATGATTTTACCAATTTAGTTAATAGCATAACAAATGCAACATTGTTTTTGTAGTTTTAGAAACCGTAAGCTGTATTTCACTAATTTTAAAAGCCAAAAGATAATAATTTTTAACTAATTTTGAGATTAATAAACGCAAAAATAATATTTTTTTATATATTAGGTACAAAAAGCAATATTCGGTAATATCTTACTAATTTTGATATCCACAGGTAATGTTTCTATAAGCTCAAGAAAACAAAATTTAATATAAAGATTCTATCGCTGATTTAAAATAATTTGGATAAAATTTGCAAAAATTACTACTTGTCACGTTTTTAATTATTAATTATTGACATTGTTTTTGTATTTAGTTTTACTTAAAAGTCAGAGACTGCTCTTTACTAATTTTAGAAGCCGGAATATTTTTTTTATTAATTTGTAATTTGACAATTATAAAACAAATATTTCTTTCGATATTAAAAACCGGAGGTAATTTTTGACAATATTTGATACTACAATTTTACTAATTTAAATTTTTAAATAAATAAAGACACCGCACTCATCATTTTTTCTAAATTTTAAATTAAAAACAAATTAAATGCAGTATTTCGGTAGTAATTTGTAATTCGAAAATATAATTAATAAATTAGAAAGCATTTTTTTTAATTTTGGGAAACAAAGACGGTATTTCATTAATTTAAAATTCAGAAACCTAATTTTACTAATATTATAAGCTAGAAGAAATATTTTTTATTAATTTTTAAAGAAAATTTGACAGCTGAAACTAAACTCCAATGGCGTAATTTGTTTATTTCTTAAGCATTTATGCAAAAAAACAGGCAGTAGCGTCAGGCCTAAATGTCTTAAATAAATTAATTTATAGCAGTTATAGACTATGTACAGATGAGGTATGTATGTAATTGGAAAATAGAGGATGTGTATTTCACAATGTTGCCACCAAAAAAAGAGTTAAAAGTTTTCCATTAAAAGATAGACAGCAGCAGCTAAGATTTTGTGTCTCAAAAGAAATAAACAAACTTAATCAAACCGAAAAAATGACATATTTTATGTATCATTTTTATAAAAAAAAACAATTTTTTATGTGGTTTTTTACATTATTATTTAAACACTGATAATGATAAAAGACATAATTCTCGAAAGCGCTCTGCTATTGTTATGTAAGAATTTTGTTTGATTAAATTTTTGAGTGTGTTTCAAAAAAATATTTCTAGTAAAGACGTATAGTTTCAGCTCTTCTAATTTATTAAAAAAAACAGAATTTATTGCAATTTAATTTGAAGTAACTGTGATGCTTTCAACTTCTAATATTTGACAAAACAAAAATAACATAATTATTGTAAAAAACTTTTATTACAAGAAAATGAATATTTTTTTAAAAATTTTTGGGTAGTATTTTTGCTCCCAATCTTTATTTAAGTGTCTGAGACAACAGATGTTTTTTAAAATATTTAGGGGAGTCTTATAATAACAGTAAAATTTAGTAATAATAATAATAAATTACCTCTAAGCTGTTCAAATGTATACCCAACTCCTCCAAATTCAACCGGAAGTACCTCTTCTGGAAAAACTTCCTTCAATGACTCTAAATCGGGACAAATTTTAAACTTAAAAAATTATTATGAGTGAATATTTTTAAAAATGTTTAAAAAACTCACTCTCTCTGAAAGTTTTGGTTTAATGATTTTTTTCACAATATTTAAAGCAGCTTCTGCAAATTTTGGAAAATGAATAAAATATACTCCTCTTAAACGCATTGAATACAATTTCTAAAAAAAAATTACAATTTAAATTAATTTCCAATTAATTATAATTCACCTCATAGATAATTCCTACGGCTTTATGAAAAAAAGTCGGTGTGAGTTTAAATGTATAAGAAATTGGGACATATCGACAATCTATAATAAAAAAATCGCCACAAGTCACATCTTCTTTCATTCGAATTTCTTGAATATTTAAAAAATGACGTAGGAGGTTAATGGGTTCGAGTTTTTCTCCCATGTTTTCTTGCCGCATTTTAAAAATAAATATTCGGCCGTTTTCGAAAGTTTTAGGATGGATCACCCAGTATCTAAAATTAAATTAAAATAACGAGTGATAAATTAAATTTGAGTTACTCGATGTCTCTCAATTCTTTCATATTAGGCAACTTGGGGTTAATTTCGGTAAAAATATCCTCGAGTTTTGTTCTCACAGTGAAATACATGTCAATTGTTTGTTTTGTTTTCTCGATACTACACTTATTTAATAAAAGAAAATTTTGTAAACATCTCTTCTCTGGAAAAAAATATTTAAGAGAGTGTTACTCGCCTAGATTTATTACCTAAAACTTCCGGCAGGTGGGGCTGCTTTTGCAACCATTCTTTTACAGTTTCTACATCTTCATCGAACGATTTTTTATTACGGCCGAATTCTTCAACCGCAGAATACAAAACTTCGTCTTCAACTTTAAAGAAATTTTTTTTCATTCTGAATTTTTGTGTTAAACAAAATTAGAAATATTAAAACGTTTCTTTATATATTTTTTTAATTTAGAGAACGTGAATGTGAAACACTTTCAAGATTTTGCTTAAAAATTTACAAAAACCTGTATTAAAAATTTCAAAAAATTCTTTTTACAACTTTAGTACTTTTTTTCGTTTTTTCAGTCGGAATATAACTTGGAGTTAAGTTTCAATGCCACAACAACACTAATAAAATTTCTGCAATGATACCAACACACCAAAGGTTATCTGTAACTTGACACTGAAAAATTAGGCTTTATGGTATAACAACAATTTTAATAATAAACAGCAAATTTTCAAGATCAACTATAAATTAACAGTTAATGAAACAAGTTTTACAGTCAAGTTTTTTTTTACAAAATTTAATATAATTTTCTTCATTAAGGCTGTCGGTGTCCAATTATAAAATGGAAAATTGTTATAATCAACTAATTTTACAAGTTTTTTATTTTTACAGCAATTATTGTTGTAATTATTGGCGATTATTTATAGAATGTAAACAAATTTCATGCTAAATTGACCATCTTTGAACTCCATTTTTTTAAATTTAAATGAAATTTTTATGATATATATTTTACCTCCCAAAAAAAACAGATTATTTAAAGTGTTTGTTCAACTAAATATTGTAATAACAATAATGTTATTAATAACATTATATTATATAAAGGGTTTTTCAATAAGGATGGGTCGATGTTAAAATGGAATAAAACAAGCTGTGTGTGAGGTATTTAAAAAAATCTTTTTTTATATGAAAGGTCCATGCATGCCTTTATTTACGGAATATAACATTGTTCAAATGTCCACCGCGACTTCTAACTGTGGCATGGATCCGAGTGGACCAATTTTGAATGACTGGCTCGCATGGATCTGGCTGAATTTGACCGATGGCATTGGTGATTTTAAGGGCATCGGTCTATTGCGGCTGATTGGTATAGACCTGCGACTTGAGAAAACCCCACAAAAAAAATCTAGCGGGGTCAAATCGCACGATATTGGTGGTGCTAGCGTGTTGTAAGTACCAATATTTATTGTTAATGTTTAAGGAAATAACACAATTGACAAGTAAAAGAAATTTGTTTTATTTTAATTATAAGCCGCTGCGCATTGTGATTCATCAACAAAACCTAAAGGGTATTTCCTGTTGACTCAGAAACTTAAAATTTGAAGTGATGGAATAGTTTATATCACAAGTAATATAATCGATTTTTTATTTTTTTTACAATTTTTTTCCCTCTTCCTTACATCCGGCTTAAAGGACCAAATTTTTTTTTATACAATTTAGAAAATGAATCCTTTGCGTTTGGGATATCAGAAGCAAAAAACGTTTTTTTCGTTTAAAACTTTTCTCTTCATTCGGCTCAAAATTTATAAGACAAATACGCCAAATATTATAAAAATTAGTGTTTTTACAATGCAAATTCTATTAAGAACCTTAAAATCTATATTTTCAGAGGCAGAAGCAAGAATTTAAGATCTATACAAGATTCTTTTCAATATCAGTGTCACAGAATTATTCTTTAATTTTTTTTACTAATTTTAACTTTTCTTATTATTTTTTTCTTTTAGTAGTCGTTTTTATTTTTGTTTAAAACGTTGTTTTTCCAGTTCATTTAGAGTTTTTATTTATTTGTTGTTCCAGAACCTTAATTGACGTTTTTAAACTTCTAAAATTTTTATTTATAGTTTTTTTTTAATTTATGTTTTTTTTTTCAGTTCTTGTTTTCCACCTGAAGCTTACAATTGTTCTTTCAAAATATTGTCACATTTTTCAAAAAATTATTTAATTTTTTTTATTTTAACTCTTTTTTCTATAGTATTTTTTCTTGTTATTTTTCATTTTTGTTATTTTTTTAAATACTTGTGGAATCTTTATTTCGAAATCTTTTAGAATCTACTTTTATTTTTCTTTTTTTTATTATTTTTTAAGTAATTCTTTTTGTTTTTCTTTCTTGTTTATTCGTCGTTTTCCTTATTTTTCTAGAAACTTTTTTTAAATTTTCTTTTAAAACCTTTTACAGTTTCTTTTTTATCAAAATTGTAATTCCCTGAATTTTTTTTTATTGTTTAATTTGAATTGTTTGTTACTTCAACTGTTCTTGTTCTTTCTTTTCAGGTTGATGTTTTTTAATATTTTTTAAAATTTTTATTTGTTTTTTCAAAATTTTTAAAACAACATTGTTCAAATTCTTTAAAAAAATTTGTTTGTTTTACTTCTAGTTGTCTTTTATTTATTTTAGTTACAGTTATTATCGTTTTTCTTGTTTTTTATTTTCTTTTAATTGCTCTTGTTGACGTTCGGTTGAAATTGTTTTTTATTTTTTTAAAATCCAAAAAAAAACATTTTTCAGTTTTATTGAGAAATTTTTTTTGCTTTTTTTGTACATGGCAGATTTTTGTTTTTATCTTGTTTTTTCAAATACTTGTAGAAACGTCTTTTTTAATTTTTCTTAAAGCTACTTTTATTTTTGACGTTTTTCTTTTCTTAATAAAAGTAATTATTTTTCTATTTGTCATTCTTTATATTAATTCAAAAGCTTGCTTTGCTTTTCCTTCTAATATTTTTTTCACTGTTTTTTTTTATTAAAGTCGTAATTTCTTTGTTTTTTTTTAGTTGTAACTTTTCTTGTACTTTTGTTAACTTGTCGTTTTGTTACTTTGTCTAAAATATTTTTTTGTCCTTTCAAAACCTTCTACACGACATTTTTAAGTTTTTTTAAAGAATTTCTTGCTTTTTTTCTTCCATTTTTGTCGTTTTTTTTCGTTTCTTTACTTTCTTTTACTCACTTTTGTTTACGTTCTATTTTAATCGCTTTTTTACTAGAATTTTTCAAAATGCCTTGTTCAAATTTTTCAAGATCGTTTTTTTATTTTGTTTCTTTCAAAATTTATTTTGCTTTTCTTGGATACAAGAAGTAGTTCTTTGTTATTTTGTTTTCTTAACGCTTTTAATTTAATTTAAAATTTGTAGAATTTTTATTTTTAAGTACTTCTAGAATCTACTTCTATTTTCTGTTTTTCATTTCTTACTAATTCTCTTTGTTTTTCTTTCTCTTTTATCTGTTGCTATTTTATTTTTTTAAAAACTTTATCATTTTAAAAAAACTTGTATAAAGCGAAATAATTTTTTTTGAAAGAAGCGACGTTTCGGAATTTTTTTTCTTCATCGGAGCTCTTTTTAAATCTATTATTTATAAAGGGTTTTTCAATAAGGATGGGTCGATGTTAAAATGGAATAAAACAAGCTGTGTGTGAGGTATTTAAAAAAATCTTTTTTTATATGAAAGGTCCATGCATGCCTTTATTTCTGGAATATAACATCGTTCAAATGTCCGCCGCGACTTCTAACGGTGGCACGGATCCGAGTGGACCAATTTTGAATGACTCGCTCGCATAGATCTGGCTGAATTTGACCGATGGCATTGGTGATATTGACTTTATGGGCATCGGTCGATTGCGGCTGATTGGTATAGACCTGCGACTTGAGAAAATCCCACAAAAAAATCGCACGATCTTGGTGGCCAATTCACGTCACCTTTGCGAGAAATAACTCTGTCCTCAAATCTTGCAGAACGTCCAGCGTGGCGTCTGCTGTATGACACGTAGCCCCGTCCTGCTGGAACTACATGTCGTCTACCTCCATATCGTTTAATTTAGGGCAAAAGAAATCTGTTAGCATCGTTCTGTAGCGCTCGCCGTTGACGGAGATGGACTCACCAACGTCATTTTCAAAAAAGTATGGACCAATGACGCCTCCGGTCTAAAATCCGCACCAAACAGTAACTTTTTGTGGATGCATTGCAACTTGCTGAACCTCGTGTGGGTTAGCGTCGTCCCATATGCGGCAATTTTGAGTGTTAACGTAGCCATTCATCCAAAAATGCGCCTCGTCACTAAAGATGATTTCTCGACCAAATGTGGGGTCTTCTTCTAAACGGTTCGAAGCCTAGTCAGTGAACAAACGGCGTTGTCTATGGTCATTAACTCTAAGCTCCTGAGTCAATTGGATTTTGTACGGGTGTAATCCCAAATCCCGACGCAAAATTCGCCAAACTGATGTCTGCGAAAGGCTGTGTTCTCGGCCGATCTAGCATTTCTTTGACGACGAGGTGTTGGCTGATTGTTTACCGAACTCGTTGTTTTAAATTTGGTCACCAAACGCTGCAGAGTCGATTTTGAAGGACCACCGTGTCTGTCATAAAATGGGGGCAACGAGCGCAATGTTCGAACTAACGAACAGTCATTTTGATAATAAAGTTTTTTTTTAAACCTAGTGTTTTTTGGTTTCTAGAGTTTTTTGTGTCTACTTTTTCTTCAAAATGAGGTTTTTCAAGTTCTTTCAGAATCTCTTTCTGATTTCTTAAATTTTCTTTAAATTTATTTTTCAGTTTTTTTTCTTTCTTCCAAACAAAGCGACAAATTTCCAAACTTTTCTACAATTTTTTTTAGTTTTTTCACCAAAGAAAAATAGATCTAACAAACTGATTAAGAATTACAACAATTGTTGAGATATTATGTCGCCTCCAGCTCCCAAAATTAAAAAAATGTTGCTTTTCTCAGCTAGAAATGTGTTAAATTTTGCCCTTTTTTCAAAATTAGTGCCTCAAAAATTAAAAAAATGTTTTTTCTAGTTTGTCAAAGAAATTGAAATTACAGAAACCTGTAATTGTAATATAAATGAGCAACAAATTCTGAATCTGTTTTTATAGTGCTTAGAAGTTGGTAGTAACACAAACAAAACAATAAATTTATTTTTAGATTATTTTGGCGCTAACTTTTACTAGGTAACCATAAAAAGTGCAAGGTCAAGTGTACAACACCAGAAAATGGATAAATTATAAGTAGATTTTATTTATTATTTTAACAAAACTAAAATTACATGTTTAATCCACATCAAGTTTCTTGAAATTGCCATGAAATCCTAAAATATCGTCATTTTTCAAATCTTCAGGACGTAATCTTTCATCAACGCGGAGTGTGTCAAGATGGTCGTACCATGGTTGGTATTCAATAAATTTTTCTTCTAATATTTCTGAAAAAAGAAAGACAAGTTTAACATTTTATTATTAATAATAATTTGTTAGGTGCAGTGCATTCATTAAGTTGACATTAATTGTTTTAAGATTGGCAATTTAATGAAGTTTTTATGTCAAAAAAATGTTAACAAAAATAGTGTCAAATACTAATTAATTAGTTATCTAATGTTAGTTAATTAGTTAATTAGTTAATTAGTTATCTAATAAATGTAAACACAGAAACTTAATTAGTTTTTACAGAAATATTTTAATCAAATCAACAATGTTAAACATCAATGTTAAATTTATTAACTTACTACATATTTTTAAATTACTAATTTTTAAATCCGCAACTGTGGTTTTACTAATTTTTTGAATCCAGACGTGATGATATCTTATCAATTTTTAGTTTAATAAAGACATAATTCGAATTGATTATCTTATAGGTACTCTCTTTCAAGTGTTAAAAAAATATGGTTTTTATATTTACTAAATTAGAAAATAGTGAAAAATTATATTTTTGGGGCTTAAAATTATTAAAATGTTACTTCTAACTTATAAGATTACAAAAGCAACATTGAATTTGATTTTATTTGCGAAAAAAATGATAATAAATATTGTGTTAGCTTTTGAAATTAGTAAAATACTATTTTTCTAAACTTTCTAACGCTTCCAGTTTCCATCATTTCAAAAAAATTGTTGTTTTGTATATATTAATTTAGAAATTAGTAAAATTATTACCTTTGCTTTCTGAAATTAGTAAAACGTCCTCTTTGATTGTCTTTATTTATCAAAAACAAAAAACAAAGTCTTAAGACTGGGCAACCAATGTGGTGCCAGCGAATCGCTGAAGCCTAGTTAAATTGCTGAAAAGGTGCTCGACTAATTGCGCTGTCGACTAAGAGATGTCGGACAGGAATATTTTCTTTGAGACTGAGCAGATTGGCATTCGTCAGACCAATTAAGAGATAAGATAAGAGATAATTAACAGATAAGTCATTGTGGTAGTAGTAAAGTAAAGTCGAGCAAAATAACGACTATTTTTGAAATGAAGGTATAACCAGATGAGACTTTTACAGTTTTGTAAAGTATCATTTTGTTCATCTGAAATCGCTATCTACAACTTTTTTTAGTTGAAATGAACTTGGTAAAATTATTTTTTTATGTGGGAGCAACAATTTCCAAAATCGTGTTTTTTAAAACAAACATCGCACTTATAAAGTGTTTTGTAAGCTAAAATTTTGAAATTTTGGCCACTTATCGAGCAAACCAGAGCGCATCTAACAGTAATCACAGATTTTAGAAAAGGTTTTTTGCTTTTGAGAAAGAGGCCTCCAAAGTGACTAGTTGCGAAATTGTGCATTGACAATTTCACGTAGCGGAGAACTTAGTAAATTATTAACAATTTAAGCCTAAAATGTACATTTTCGTAATCACTAAACTCTAAATAGATTTTCTAAAAAAAGTCAGGTTATTAGAGCAAATTCTTTCCTAAATATTAATATTTTAAAACAAGGCTTTGTCGCGCATAGCTCCGAGGCACTAAATCTCCGTATTTATTATACGTATATTTGCATCATGCAACACAGTAATTCAGAACTATTCAAAGGATAATAATAACAATTAATAAATACTTCTGAACCATTATTTTATTACGATTGGCGATGTTTTGAAATCTAGGATACTTATTTTTTATTCAAAACTGCGAAGTGGCATTTTTTTATTAGAGAATAAAAGTTTTTTGCGAACGAAGCTAGATTATATTTGTTAACAAACTCGGTCTTTTCATGATTGATTTTGTTCCGAATAGTACATTGTGTGTCAAAAACGGTAAGAACATTTGACTGTTGAAAGAAATTTATTTGGAAGAAGAGCAAACCAACAACTTTGCTTATTGTGTAAGATCGATAAATGTAAATTTTTGATAACATTTATGATTAACTCAATGTAATTTAATAAACAAGTAATATAGGAAGTTTGAAAAATATTATAGTATTACTGTAGAAAAAATAAACGTAATTATAATAATTATATTAACTTACCGTTTCTTAAAAAAAAAACGTCGTAGCTAGCCATGTAGCCATGAGAAGGAGACCTTTATTCTTTTTTGCCTAGTACTTTACTTTATAAATATTATTTTTATAATTATTTAATTTTAATAATTATTGTGAAAATTAAAATATTAAAACTTTAATCTTGCAAAACATTAACTATTGAAAAACATGAAGTAACTAGATTTATTTTTCATTAATTTTTGATAAATAACTACGTTTTGATGGCTACCTAAAAGCACTTTTGTAAAACAAGGGTCTAGAATGGAGCTGATAATTTGATTCAGAACTAATTTGTTCTTTCCAAATTTTTGGTGAAACTTACTTAAAATATAGTATAGTGTAAACTAAAGTAGTAAATTTGTTACAAATAATTTGCCATTTGTTTCAAATTAATTCAATTAATAGACGCCAAGATGTTAAAAAAAGGTTTTTAAAATTTTTTTATAGTCAGAAAAATATGCTATTAATTTAAAAAAATATATATGTATTTTGCAAAAAATTAAATCGGTTGTTTAATTAAAACAGACGTATTTTTTTCAATTATTACATCAAGTCTTATAATATGGTCGGCATGTAACGCCTACGTCCTACGTTGCAGTAGAAGAATGTAAGATAAGTCTTCGAAATAATTTTATTTTATTTACAATACAATTATTCTCTTTTTTAAACGTTTAATGCTGGATTTTAGGTAATAATTGTTTGAAACCAAAAATATATAACACGATACAAATTTAACCGTGTTTTACTTAAAAAATAAATTGACTTTGTTAATTGATTGTTAAATCACCTTTTTTTATAACCTGCCACCGAGAAAAAAAATGTTTCGCAATGAAAATTCCTTTTGGCAAAACACAATAAATAGTTCAGATTAACAAGCACAGTGAATGACTGGTCAGAACTAAGAAGCAATTTTTTTTATTTCAACCCTACCGTTTACAATTTTTTATAAAAATCTGGGGCGACCTCTATTACATAGGTGCCAAACTCGCAGTTGCACATAATTTGTAGACTCCTCTTTAATAACCCAGTTTTTATTTGATGTAGGCAATCACACAATCTTTGTGTCAGAGTTTTTTTTCTTGTGTATATAAAAGTAACTTTGAATAATAAGTGCTTAAAAACTATTAGATTGTAAGATTAAGGTTTTATTTACTACGGGATTATAATTTTTTTTCTATACAAATCAAATAATACCATGTAAAACCATGTTTAAAAGTAGTTGAATTTACGCCTGAAAACGTGGTGTTTGTCAATTTTTTTTCTGATACACAGCGCTCTAATTTTAAAAACTGTGTTAATTGTATTAATGTTTGAACCTTGTTTTAAGTTGTATAAAAATCTCAACTTGATTACTTGCTTGCTAAAGCTGATTTTCACTAACGAAATCGGCATAGTTTTCTGAGATTTTGTTGTAAGACTGGTTGTCTGATTCTATTAAATTCCCATCCTTAACAAACTAAACTTTCCGGACTTTAAATTTTGTAATCAGTCCTTTTTTAATTCCTAATACTGAATAAAAAATGTAATAATTTTATTTATTAATTTATAAATTAATAAAAAATATGAACTTTTGTAGTAATAATATGGAAAATTACAAAAAAATTTAAATACAGGAACATATAAATTAGACCTTATAAAAATGTTTTAATAAAATTTTGAAACGTTAATGTTAAATCCATTTAATTATTATTTATATTTTACTAATTTTAGAATTTAGATGATATTGTTTATTAACTTTTAATTAAATAAAGACGTATACGGCATAGTTTTTGTGGTTTTACAATCGGGAGAAGTGACATTTTACTAATTTTATAAAACGAGAATAACAATTTTTTAATAATTTTTAAATTAATAAATAAAAAAGTTACTTTTCAATCCAATATTAGATATCAGAGGTGATATTTTACTCATTTTAGAAGCTGGAAATATTGATTTTTTAATAATTTTTAGATTCATAAATAAAAAAAGACATTTCTTTTTAATATTAAGAATCAGAGGCGACATTTTTTTCAAACTTGAGGTTGTATTTTTCTAATTTTATAAATCAAAAACAACATTTTTTACTAATTTTTATGTTAATACATATAAAAAAACAATAGTTCTTTCAATATATTTATAACAAGAAGCAATATTTTACTAATGTTAAAATCCACACAATGTTTTTTAATTTTTCTAATTCTCCTCTTAAATTGGTTAAAAAAATTTTTTTGTAATTTTAGATACCAGAGGATGTATTTTACTAATTTTGGAAGTTAAAAGCAACACTTTTTACCAATTTTTAAATTAATAAATACAAGATCAATAGCTATTGTGATATATTTAGAACGCAAAGCCATATTTGGCAAAATTTAGTCATTTTAAAATCCGCAGCTGGAATTTCACTAATTTTAAAATCCAGACAATATGTTTCCTAATTCTCCTTTTTAATAAATACAAAAAAATTGTTTTTGTAATCTTATATACCGAAAAGTGTGTTTTACAGATTTTCAAAGCCGGAGTAACACTTCTTAACTAATTTTTAAATTAATAAATACAAAAACAATATTTACTTTGATATATTTAGAGCAAAATTTAATATTCGGCAATATTTTCTTAGATTTGAAATTTGCAGTTGTAATTTTACTAATTTTAGAAGATAGAGATAATATTTCTGCTATCTAAAAAAATCAAAATAATATAAAAATACCATCGTAATTTGGAATAACTTGAATAAAATCTGGCAAAATTACCTACTTGTCAAGTTTTTTAGTTATTATTTTAATTAATTTAATCTGTTTTTGTAGTTTTTTTTAAAAGTCAGAGGCTGTATTTTACTAATTTTAGAAGTCGGATATATATTTTTTTATTAATTTGACAATTACAAAACAAATATTTCTTTAGGTATTAAAAACCGGCTCAAATATTTGGCAATATTTGATAATATTTTACTAATTTTAGCTTTTAATAAATAAACACACACAGAACATTGTTTTTGTAGCTTAAAAAGCTGGAGGCTGTATTTAGCTAAATTTAAAAGTCAAAATAAATTATTTGTTTCTAATTTTTAAATTTGTAAATATAATAGAATATTTTTTTCGACATATTTGGAATGGGAGGTAATATTTGACAATATATTACTAATTTGAAGAACTAATTTACTAATTTTAAGAGCCGGATAAGATGTTTCTTATCATCTTTTAATTTAATAATTATAACGAAATTGTTTTTATCGTTTTAAAAGCCAAAGGCAACTTTTTCTTCTAATTTTTTAATTAAAAGAAATTAAAATGCAATATTTTAATAATTCCTTTGTAATTCAAAAATATAAATAATATAAAAAAATAAATAATAAACATGAAAGCATTTTTTTATAATTTTAGGGCCCTGAGACAGTATTTTACTAATTTAATATATACAAATTTAATTTTACGAATTTTAAAAGCTAGAAGAAATATTTTTTTAATTTTTAAACAAAATTTAAGAGCCAGAGACGACAATTGCAATTATATTTTAACTTTCACCTTTTACCTTTTGCAAAAGCATATCTTAACCTCTGCTAGCGCTACTGACAGACTTTTTTCTCTGTTATTTGTTTATTTCTTAAGCATTTATGCAAAAAGACTGTCAGTAGCGTCTGGCTAAGCAAAACAACCTGAAATAAATGTCTGAAATAAATTAAATTATCGCAGTTTTAAAGCATGTGCAGATGGAGGTATGAACAGAGTGAGTACAAAATGGCGGAAAACGTTTACTGTACATTATAGAGGACTTTTAATAGAACCTCGAAAAAAATTAAAAAATTTCCACTTGCTTGTTCTTTTAGATACAGGGAGGTATAAAGTTAAAAAACTATTTTTTCTACTTTACGTCGGTAACAGAGTCCGATTTGGGTGTGGTAATAGCCAATTCCGCACCCAAATTGCGTGCGGTACCAGCTAGTGCAATTTATTCTTTTCGGATTGATAACACCGTGTAACACGCTATCGCTGAAATGAAACGTCACGTTTCTGTCGGCGATGAGATTACAGTAATTATATTCGAATAAATTTTGTTGCACTTGATGACCAGCAGTATTCCTCAACAAAGTGTTTTTGTGTGTGTGTCGCAATTAATCTATAAAATATTTGAAAATAGGGCGGAACAAGCGGCGGTGGACATGCGACAAACTTCAGTTTTTGAAGTTAGAACAGCTCTAAAATGAAACTTAAAACTAAAATAAAGTTTTGAGCCTTTATTTTGACGATTTACAACCCCCATAGCATTCGATAATTTACAAGTTATTTGTTAGATGAGTGTATAAATCTGCTTGACTGAAATAACGATGAAATGAAAGGAGTCGCTGAGAACCGCAAATGGAGTGGGAATTTAGAGATAAATGGAGATTTTCCTTACTGTGTTAATGCCAATTGGATTGTTCAATCAATAACCGACACGGTAGGTAAAAAAGAACCATTTGTGAGTTACTTACACAGAATTTTAGACAAATTTGAAAACATTTCAAAGTTCAATGACTTCATTGACACTTTAGTGACATTTTTATTACCAACTGCCTCGTATTAACGCAAAAGTCCCTAAAGATTAAATAATTAACTTTTTTACTTAAAAATTACGTAAAACCTTAGACCATTTACGCAACCGCTTCACTGTAATGGACTACTAATCTCCTAACCTTTCTGTGCGTGAGTTACACGCTAACATGCGAGTGACAGACGTATATTTTGTTTCTTTCTTTTCAACACCGCGCGCCGGTGTACGCAGTTGTCAAATTTATTTTGCTTCAAAGTTGGGGATTAAAAAAAAAACAAACAGCCAATTTTAAATAGAAACATCATGTAACATTTGCAAAATTTTTAAAGCTGATATAATTTATTTTATTCTGCAGATCTATATATTTTTTTCTTACACTAAATTTAAATTTAAAAACATGATATGGCAACGTTACAAAGCAAGAACTTGAAATCGTTCCGGCACAGTAAAGGACCAAGATATACTTTTGTCCTTTAGATGTTTTCCGTATTAGGAGTCCATTACAGCGTAAATGGTCTGAGCGTAAAGCACGTAAAGTAGAAAAAATAGCATAAAGAACTTGTTTTTTAAAGTCATTGTGGCATTGTGGCACAAAGTTGACTTTTCAAAACGCGTTCGTTAATTTACTATTTTTTTACATTATTATGTAGGCACTGGTAATGAGACATAATTCTTAAAAGCGCTCTGCCAATATTATGTAAAAATTTTGTTTGATTGAATTTTTGAGTGTGTTTTATAAATTTATATAAAAAATATTTCTAGTAAAGTAAAACAAAAGAATTAGTACAATTTAATTTGAAATAACTGTGTCGCCTTCATCTTTCAATATTTTACAAAAAAATAACATACTTAATTATCGTAGAAAACATTATTACAACAAAACCAATTACAATTTTTTAATTTTCAGATAGTATTTTTTTTAACTGTCGCCTTCGGCTCCCAATTTTTAAAAATATTTGAAGGAGTGTAGTAATAATAATAAATTACCTCTAAGATGTTCAAGTGTATCCAACCCCTCCAAATTCAACCGGAAGTACCTCTTCCGGAAAAACTTCCTTCAATGACTCAAAATCCGGACAAATTTTAAACTTAAAAAAATAATTATGGCCGAATATTTTTAAAAACTTTAGAACTTACTCTTTCTAAAAGTTTTGGTTTAACGATTTTTTTCACAATATTTAAAGCAGCTTCTGCAAATTTTGGAAAATGAATAAAATATACTCCTCTTAAACGCATTGAATACAATTTCTAAAAAAAATAATTACAATTTAAATTAATTTCCAATTAATTATAATTCACCTCATAGATAATTCCTACAGCTTTATAAAAAAACGTCGGTGTGAGTTTAAATGTATAGGAAATTGGGACATATCGACAATCTATAATAAAAAACTCGCCACAAGTCACATCTTCTCATTCGAATTTCTTGAATATTTAATAAGTGACGTATGACATTACTTGGTTCGAGTTTTTCTCCCATGCTTTCTTGCCGCATTTTAAAAATAATTATTCGGCCGTTTTTGAAAGTTTTAGGGTGAATCACCCAGTATCTAGAATTAAATTAAAATAACTGGTGTTAAATTAAATTTTGCTTATGTAATGTCCCGCAATTCTTTCATATTAGGCAACTTTGGGTTAATTTCGGCAAAAATGTCCTCGAGTTTTGTTCTCACAGTGAAATACATGTCAATTTTTTGTTTCGTTTTCTCAATACTACACTTATTTAATAAAAAAAATTTTTGTAAACATCTCTTTTCTAAAAAATAGTATATTAAGGTAGTTCCACCCAGTGACGGCCGGCGATTTCTTAAAACACTGTATTTTGAAAATGGAGCATGGGATCCAAATTTTGTTATAAAGAATTACTTTTGAGACCAAACTGAAGGCTACTGCTAAAAAAAAATTTGCGAAATTTGATTTTTAAAAATGGTATGTTAGAACGATGACGATTTTTTTTCAGCATTATGAGACAAATTAAGGACTAGTCTTTTCTTGGTTTTTTCCAAAATTTTAATTATAAAAAAAGTTAGAAAAAATATTCGAAAAATATTCTCTCTCTAAAATTTCATTACCTCATATCTTTTTCTTAAATTTAAAATTTTGAACAAAACTAAAATAAACTAGTTATCAATTTAGTTCATAATGCTGAAAAAAATTTGCACTAATCTAACATAAGCCGTTTCGGAAATAACCAGGGGGGCACACCATTTTTAAAAATCAAATTTCGCAAATTTTAATCAATTTTTTTTTTTTAGCAGTAGTCTTCAGTTTGGTCTCAATAGTAATCCTTTATAACAAAATTTGGATCCCAATGTAATTAATCAAAATGTAATGTTTTTAAATTATTTTGTCAGGTTTTCAACAAACTTAAAAAATTATTTATAAAAATTAAATACCGCTTGTTTATGTAATTTTTGAATAAAAATTGTTGTTATATCTTCAATTAATTATTCTCAGTTTTTAAAAAAAGTCCTAAGAAAAGTACGGTTCCTATCAAATTAAATCCTTATTCTAACTGCGGTCGGGATAGGGAATACATGTTAAATGTACGATTTTCAATTGTTGATATTTCGAAATTTAGTACCGCAAGGACTATTAAAAAAAACACCTGCGTATGAAGAACAGTTAGAAGTATGTAAATTTAAAAATTGAAAGATATTGTAAGAAAAGTGATTTTTCACGGAACGTCCTTAAGTATGGAGAACGGTAAGGAATGCTTACCGTTCGAAGACAATTGTTTGGAGGAGGAGCGAAGCGACGACTCCAATTATTGTCTGAGAACGGTAATCCTTAACGTTCGACATGCTTATAACGTTTTTTGCGCGATTGGAGTTTCTAGGATAATAGTAATAATAATTTATATCAATACATTGATAATCGGGAAGATTGAAACTGAAAACTTTGGGTGGCTGTTCCATGGTTGCTATGGTTTTGTTCCAAACAAGTAAAATTGTTTTTTGATACAATCATTCCTACATAGTTCTGTTTTGTGGTTCCGTTTTCGAAGCAAATATGAGCGATAGTGATAATCTACCGGATGATTTAGAAGACGCTTGGCAAGAAGGATGTTCGGCAATAATTCCAGAAAAATCTAAAGCCCGATATGAACTGACATACAAGTTGTTTAAGGAATGGCGTGAAGCAAAAAAGATTTCTGTAAATGAAAAGAGCTTGTTAGCGTATTTTGTGGTGAGAAGTGGACACTTGAAGGCCCCAGGCAGTTTATGGGCGGAGTATTCTATGCTGAAGAGTACAATTTTTCTCCATGATGCTATCGATATTTCTAATTTTGCTACATTAATTGCTTATCTTAAGAGAAAAAATATTGGATATCGGCCTAAGAAGGCTAAAATTTTTACCAAAGAAGACATGGAAAAATTCTTGAATGAAGCCCCAGACGAACAATTTTTAATTTAAAAGGTATGTTGTAGATGATGAGGTGGTACATCTGAGTTCTAAGGAAACAGTATATTTGCAGGTAGCAATGATATTGGGAGTATCGGGCACTTGTAGACGAGAGGAATTGCACAATATTAAAATGAGTGACATAGAAGAACATGAAGAAATGTTTATAGTAAATATTCTAAATACAAAAACGAATATTCAGCGAACGTTCACAGTTATTAATAAAGAAAATGAAGCAGTTCATTATTTGGAAATACTTCGAAAATACATAAGAATTCGACCAAGTAACCCAACGTCAGATCATTTATTTCTGAACTATCGAAATGGCAAATGAACTAGGCAAGTCACAGGAAAAGGCACAATTGGAGGCTGGTCATCAAAACTTGCAAAGTATTTAAAGTTGCAAGCTCCTGAAGGTTTTACTGGACACTCGTTTCGACGCACATCGGCTACACTTTTGGCGAATAACGGAGTTGATGTGTTGGGACTAAAAAGACATGGTGGGTGGCGTTCATCAACGGTGGCTGAGAGTTACGTGGAAGATTCCCTCCAAAACAAAATTAAATTTGCTCATAAAATTTTACACAGCGATGTTGGAGGACTATTACAACAACCTGGGACTTCTAAATGCGAAAATGCGAGTGGTATTACTACTATTAATTATAATAATTGTATATTTAATTTTAATAAATAAATCGCAAAATTGTTTTTTTTAGATTTAATTGCTTACCGTTCACTGAACGGTAAGTGAATTACTTACCGTTTTGTTACACGTAGCAACCAGTAACAGCAACCTACCGTCGTGGAAACAGGCACAGTAAATTGATAAAAACAACCAATAGCGCAAAAAAGATATTTAAGAGAGTGTTATTTGCCTAGATTAATTACCCAAAACTTCCGGTAGGTGGGGCTGCTTTTGCAGCCATTTTTTTACAGTTTCTACATCCTCATCAAACGATTTTTTATTACGGCCGAATTCTTCAACCGCAGAATACAAAACTGTGTCATCAACCTTGAAGAATTTTTTTTGCATTCTGAATCTTTGTGTTAAACAAAATTATAAATATATCATGTAGCCCACACTTTTTACAGCAACTGTATTTATATAAAAGAAAATTAGAAAACGTCAGAGTGAAGCACTTTCAAAACATTGTTTTAAAAATCACAGAAACCTGTATTTATTATTTATTATCTTTAGCACTGTTTTTCAGTCGGAGTATATCTTGAAGTTAAGTTTAAATGCCACAACAACACTAATAAAATTTCTGCAATGATACCAACACACCAAAGGTTATCTTTAACTTGATACTGAAAAATCAGGCCTTTGTGGTATAACAACAATTTTAATAATAATAAGAATCAGCAAATTTTCAGGGTCAATCAACGAAACAAATTTTTTACAAAAATTAATATTATTTTCTTTTTTATTGAGTCTAATTTTACAAGTTTTTTTCTATTTTTGCGTCTTTGTAGTAATTATTGTTGTAATTATTTGCAATTATATCTAATAGCATGCAAAATAGATCACTTTGGAACTCGACCCCTTTTAGTTTAGATAAAATTTTTATGTTATTATATTTTCCTTTTTCTTTCTTTTTTTTTTGATTTGTTTATTTTATTTAGACTATTTGTTTAGACTTCGCCTGCGTATTAATTTTTTATTTTTATTTATTTATTATTTTCTTTCTTTTGCATTCTTGTATTTTTTTATGATTATAGATGTTTTTAATTAGACTGAATTGAATCCTACAAAAAATACGAATTTTTTAAAGTAATACGAGAACGGAGATTTTATACTAAATATTATAATAACAGTAATATTGTTAATAATATAATATTATACAATAATTGTTATAAATTTAATTATATTATTAAAACAATTATTATATTAATTATGAAGAGTCAGTTTAAAGGAAAGCATAAAATTCGAAGATTATATGTTTCTAATTTTAAAAAAATTAAAAACAAAGTAGCTTGTTATATTGAGAGGGCCCAATTCTGACGTAATTGGATCACTCGTAACAGACAATATGACGTCGCCATGACGTCATCATATTTTTTTTAACTAAAACGATCTGAGGTTTCTTTTATAACTAAATATTCTACTATGTTAAGCGTTATGACGTCATTATATATTTTTTTAAACAAAACGATATTTTGTTTCTTTGTGAAAACATGTGAAGAAACATAATGGTTGCTGCGAGTGATCCAATTAAGTCAGAATTTAGTTTTTTAATGAAATAACTCACCTGTTTTAGCATTTTTTTATAATTTAGATAAATAAAAGAATTATTTTGTAGTATATTTTAATTTAATTTATTAGTGTACTTAATTTTTTTATTTATCTAAAAAATATTACTAATTAATTAATAATTAATAATTTAAAAGCTTTAAATACAAAAACGTATTTTTTTTCCAATAATAGAAGCCAATACGGCTTTATTATTACTAATTTTGAAATCTGTATTTATAAGGTTATATTGTCATTAATTTTTAAATCAATAAAGACAAATACTACTTGTTTTTTTCATTTTAGGACCCAGAAGCTGTATTTTACTTATAAGATAAAGGGTTTTAAGCAGTATTTTACTAATTTTAAAGTCGTGAGATAATTTTTACTAATCTTAAATCAACAAAACAATTATAAAACATTTCTTTTTAATTTAGAAAACCGGTGACTACATTTTACCAGTTTCAAAATCAGCAATCGAAATTTTACTAACGTTTATTATAACATTATTTTTGTAGTTCTGTGAGTAGAAGACGATATTTTACTAATTTGAAAAGACAGAAATAACGTTTTTTTTTAATTTGTAATATAATGAATACAAAACCAACATTAATTTAAATATTTTTTCTAAGCTTTTAAATTAATAAATACAAAACAATTTCTTTGCTAATTTCAAATTTCGGAGCGGTAATTTTACTAATTTTATATTGGAAAATTAGTAAAATGTGCTTTTGACTTCTAGAATATCAAAATAAATGCGTTTTTGCTTTTATTGATTTAAAAATTAATAAAAAATATTGTACCCAGCTTCTAAAATTAGTAAAATATTTCTCCGGGCATAGTATTTGTTATTAATTTTTAAATCGATATATTTTAAGTAATTGAAATAAATAAAAAATTATATATATTTTTTAATACACTGAAAACCAGTGATGTCAATTTATTAATTTTTAAATTGATAATAAATGATCATTTTACCAATTTTAGAAGCCATAAGAAACATTTTACTAATTATTAAAGCCAATGATAATGTTTTTGACTAACTGTTAAATTTATAATTATATAAACAACATTTTTTTTAATTTTAAGGGTCAGAAGCAATATTTTAATAATTTTTGAAGCTAGACGCGATATCTCTTATCAATTTTTAAATTATTAAAAGCAAAAACGTATTGGCTTTGTTCGTTTAGAAAACAGAGATGACATTTTACTAATTTTAAAAATGAAAATAATGTATTTTACTAGTTTTTAAATTTATAATTACAAAAGCAAGAGCCCGTAGCAATATTTTAATAATTTTAGAAGCTGGATACAATATTCTTTATTAATTTTTAAGTCAATAAAAGCAAAATCGCATTTATTTTGTTATTCTAGAAGCTAAAAGCTTCTTTAATTTTTACTAATTTTCAATATAAAATAAAAATAATATACATATTTTACTAATTTTTATATTTGTAATTACAAAAGCAGCATTTTTTAATATTAAGAGTTGGGAGCGACGTTTTACGAATTTTAGAAGCTCGATACGACATTTTCTATCACTTTTTAAATTAATAAAGACAAAAACGTATTTATTTTGTAATTTTAAATCCGGAGGCAATATCTTACTAATTTTAAATTTATAAATACAAAAACTACATTTTTTATTAGGAACCACAGGCCTATTTGACTAGTAATTTAAGAGTCTAGATAACTAATTTTACTATATTTCTTATCAACTTTTAAATCAATAAAATTTAAGTAGTCAATGCGATATTTTATTTACTAATTTTTAAATACTAATTTTTTACTAATTTGTAATTAGTTTGTATAAAAACGATATTTTTTTATTAATAGCCGCAAATTTTATTTTACTAATATTAAAGCTGGGGATGTAATTTTAAAAATATAGAAAAGATATTATTTATTAATTTACTAAATTACTAGAGAAACAGAGACATTGTTTTTTAATTTTAGAAATCGCAGAGATAATTACAAATTCTTAAATTATTTAATTGGATTACAACACAGTCTAATAATATTTTCAATTTGTTTGTTTCTGATTTTTCACCTACAAAAGACTGTACAAAATTTGAGAGATGAAGGCGACAATTATTCTAATTTAGTATTTTGTAAATAATATACAAAAGATACTCCACATTGCCGCTACTAATTTTTTCTTATAATTTGTCTATTTGTAGAAAAAAGGTAGTTAGTAGCGTCAGCCCGAGTCGACTCACTATAATTATAATAATAAATTACCTCTGATTTCTTCGAGAGTGTACCCAACTCCTCCAAATTCAACTGGAAGGCATTCTTTTGGAAACACTTCTTTTAATGACTCAAAATCGGGACAAATTTTAATCTTAAAAAAATAATTATGACCAATCATTTTAAAAAAAAATTTAAACTCACTCTTTCAAAAAGTTTTGGCTTCATAATTGTTTTAGCAATAGTTAAAGCAGCTTCTGCAAATTTCGGAAAATAAACAAAATATATTCCTCTTAAACGCATTGAATACAATTTCTAAAAAAAATTAATTACAATTTGAATTAATTTAGATTAATTAGAATTTACTTCATAGATAACTCCTAAAGCTTTATGAACAAAAGTCGGTGTAAGTTTAAAAATATAAGAAATTGGAACATTTCTACAATCAACAATAAAATAATCGCCACAAGTCACATCTTCTTTCATTCGAATTTCTTGCATGTTTAGAATGTGACGTAAGACGTTACTTGGTTCGAGTTTTTCTCCCATATTTTCTTGCCGCATTTTAAAAATAAAAATTCGGCCGTTTTTGAAAGTATTGGGGTGAGTCACCCAGTATCTAAAATAAAATTAAAATAACGGGTGATAAATTAAACTTGACTTACGCGATGTCTCTAAATTCTTTCATATTAGACAACTTGGGATTAATCTCGGCAAAAATTTCACCTAATTTTGACCTCACGGTGAAATACATGTCAATTTTCTGTTTTGTTTTCTCAGTACTACATTTATTTAATAAAAGAAAATTTTGCAAACATCGTTTATCTAAAAAAAATATTTAATAGAGTGTTACTCGCCTCGATTTGTTACCTAAAACTTCCGGTAGGTGGGGCTGCTCTTGTAGCCATTTTCTTACGATTTCTACATCCTCATCAAATGATTTTTTATCACGGCCGAATTCTTCGACAGCAGAGTATAAAACTGTGTCTTCAACTTTTAAGAAATCTTCTTTCATTTTAAATCTTTGTTAAACTAAATTGCAAATATTGAAATAATTCTTTATGTATTGCCCCTACTTTACAAGGCAACAACTGCTTTCCTTTTTTTAAATTTTAGAGGACGTCAGGATTATTCACTTTTAAAATTTTTGTTTTAAAAAATTACAGAAACTTGTTATTCTGAAATAAATATTAAAAGAGAAAAAACTATTTTTAAAATTTATGTAATTAAAAGAATATAATAGTCGGTCAATTTTTAAGGTCAAATTATAAATATTCAATCAATCAAACAAGTTTTGTAATGCATGCTTACTAAAAAAATATTATAATTTGTTTTATTATTTTTAGCTGTTATAATTTACTTTTATTCAGTTTATTTAATGTCCAATTAAGCCAGAGAAAATTACTATGACATTTTTTTTATTATTGCAACATTTTCTTCTTGACCAATAATAAATGAAGAAAATTCCAAATCGAAGTCAAATCCAAGTTTAATCAAACAAAATTTTTAGATAACAAAAAGAGCAGAGCGCTTTCGAGAACTATGTCTCATCATCAATGCCTAAATAATAATGTAAAATATATACAGAGTTAGTCAAAAGTATAGAATAGGCAGTTTAACTCTGTAAATATGAACTTTATGATAAAATGTCATCGATAAAAGTTTCTTTACTAATTATTCTTTATCTGTTAGCCTGCTTGTTGTATTTTTATGTCAACGCATTCCTATGGAAACGTAACTTTTTTTTCTTTTTTAAATAGCAACCTAGCAATTTTCTCGGTGATTCTTGTTCCTCTTTTTTTTCTTGAAATGACCTGGTATTTTTTTAATATCCTTTAATAACAAGATTTTTGTGTAAAATCATAATTTCTAATAAACGACAAAAAATGGTAACAAATCAGATTCTCTGCTTTTTACTAATTTTTTTAATATATTTGATAATAATTTTACAAAAAATAATAGTGGTCTCTGTTCCTTTAATGATATTTTTCATGTCAGTGTAACGTACGTTTTAATAAGTTAACAAATTAATTTAATAAAAATAGTTTTATTTTAATTTGTAAACATGGTGAAACTCAGTGAAACCGAAAGAATTGAAATTCTCATGATGGTTAGTTATGGAGATCGAACACGTTTACACCAAGATGTTTGTAATTTATTTAACAACGTTCACTTTGGGTGAAATCCTATTGTACAATCCACGGTGTCTAAATTAGTTAAAAAATTTAGAGAAACTGGAAATGTAAAAAATATGCCAAAATCTGGACGTCCGAAATCAGCCACAAATCATGATCAAGCTCTTGATGTATTACTAAGTGTTATGGATAATCCAATTACGACAACCACGCAACTTGCTTTGGATAATGATATTAGTCAATCGTCGATTCTTCGAATATTGAAAAAGAACAAACACAAATCCTACAAGATACACCTTCTCCATGAGCTAAACAAAGATGACCCAGACAGAAGAATGCAGTTTTGTGCAACCATGATGGAAATGATTGATAATAATCCAAAATGTCTAAACAACATTTTACGTTTTGATAAAGCCACGTTTTGTCTCAATGGATTTGTGAACAGACACAACTGTCGATACTGGCCTAGTGAGAATCCTCATTGGATGATGGAACATCATACTCAGCACCGTCAAAAACTTAATGTATGGGTTGGTATTATTGGGTAGCACATAATAGGCCCATATTTTATTGATGGAAATTTAACTGCGGCTAGATATCTACTCCTATTGCGTGATCACATTGTACCCGACATTGTACAATTATTTCCGGATCCAGATCGACAAGGAATGCCAAACCGAGATATTTGATTTCAGCAAGACGGCGTTCCACCCCATTATAGGGTTGAAGTTTGCCTATTTCTGGATAACATTTTTCCACGTCGTTGGATAGGATGTCGGGGTTCTATTAAATAGCCTGCTAGGTTCCCCGATTTGAGTCCCTTAGATTTTTTCCTCTGGGGTCATTTAAAAACTACAATTTACAAAGAAAGACCTCAAAATTTGGAAGATCTAGAAACCAGAATAAAGCACGGAATCGCAGAAATACCACTTAACTGGCTGCAAAATTCGTTACGCAATTTTTATGACAGATTAGGTTACTGTCAAGCTGTAGGGGTCTTCAGTTTGAACATTTCATTTAAGTTAAAGATTATTTGATTGAATAAAATATTATGGCCATTTTCTCTAAAATTTTGTTATTAAAAGATATTAAAAGAATACCAGGTCATTTCAAGAAAGAAAAGAGGAATCACCAAGAAAATTGCTAGGTTGCTATTTAAAAAGAAAAAAAAGTTACGTTTCCATAGAAATGCGTTGACATAAAAAAACAACAAGAAGGCTAAGAGATGAAGAATAATTAGTAAAGAAACTTTTATCGATGACATTTTATCATAAAGTTCATATTTACGGAGATAAACTGCCTATTCCATACTTTTGACTAACCCAGTATAATAAAGTTAGAAAATGTTCGGAAAAATTTACCAAACTTTTGTCAATAGTAAACCAAAAACATAAAACACTATAAATGTATACCTCGCAATGTAATAAATGGTTATTTTTAGTAAAAAAAGTGTTGGCAATTTAAAAGATAAAATAAATAAACAATTGGTTACTATTTGAAAAATTGACAAAAAAGATAATTTTTAACTGCAAAAAACTGTGCTCTTTAAAAAAATAAACATCAATTAGACATTTAATTTAAAAATAATTTAATACTGATGAAGGGAGTAAAAAACAAAATTGTAAACAAACATTTAATTAACAATGAAGATTAGACTTAAGAAAATAAAATATTACAATTGTAAATTCATTTGGTCATTTAGTCTTTGTAGAAAAGATTTTGGGGCGAATTTAAAAATTTTTAAAGTTCTAAAAATTTTTGGGCTCATTTCAAGTTGAGATAACACCGGTAGTATCGCAAATTTTAACACTTTTCCATGGCAACAACCAATCAAAACAACAAACTTTAGTAATTTTCTATAGAAACGAAGATACTACCGATATTATCTCAACTTGAAATCAGCCCATTATAATAAATAGTCTTTATTGCAGATGAGAAGAGTTTTAGAATTATCAGTAAGATGAGTAAAAGAATATAAGAAGCAAAATAAGATAAAGTGTTAATTATATCTGTATTTTTGTACTTTCCTATTGTCTTTACAAGTTTACGAATTTTTTTAGAAGTCAAAAATAATTAAAGAAAGGCGGTAATGTTAAAAAGTTGTAATAATTTACAGGTATCTACAGATGGACTTTAAAAGAAAAAAATATTTCTTATTTTTAATTTCTCAGAAAATTTTGTTCTTGTTTATTTGCCCTGCTTGTTTTCAAACTCACAAAACATAAATTACTTTCTATTTAACTCAAACGGTTATCGAGATAATATAATTTTTTTTCAAAATTTGGACTTTTTTAGTAATAATAAAAAATAAAATTTTAAACATGACAATAAGCTAAATTTATTAAAAATACCTTTGAAAAATAACTACAGCATAGTCGCGATAAATCAGTTGCACATACTAAGTGTATACACGTATAAAAAATAAATAAATCAATAACACACTTTTATAGTCTTTATGATTAATCGCTCAAAAATTGCCCGGTCAATGACCTCCTACTTGCTTTTATAGAGCAAGGTCGTCTTCTAGCTTATTTAAAACATTTTTGAATATAACGACGCAAGGCTTTCGAATTACGGGATTTTTCCGAGCAGACTGTTATAACAGACCGTTCATTATTAATTTAGATTAACTCATGCTATGAAATTTGTAACGTATGTTTAAAAAAGTGAGGTTAGGAAATTTTTTGGCGAAATTCTTTCAAACTAGCACAAGTGTTAAAGTTCCATTCTCTCTCAATTTTAAGCTCATTTCAAAAATACCATTCAAAAATAAATGTTTTATGCTTGACGTCTGTGAACGTTCAATCAAATAAAGCGTTGGTACTATCAAAGACAATAAAAATTTGTCAAACCAAATTTCATAGCAAGAGTTGATCTAAATAAATAATGAACTGGAATACCAAGGAAAACGCCAGATATCGACCAAAATTTAAGTTTTTTTAATTTTCTAGATGTTTCAGATTTTCTATCGATCTACAGATTCTTTATACTTCATATTTCTGTATCATCTCTGTTTTATCTAGAGTTATATTTCCAAAATTTCTACAATTTTATAATTTTCAGAAAGTTGAATTTTGTATATCAGGAAAATTCTAAAAAAAAAACAAAAGAAGATTTTAGAAGGGCTTAAACAATAGCACGGCATTTAGAAGAAACAGAAGAATTTAGGAAACAAAAATTGGTGAAGAAATAAGAGCAAAAAATAATTCTAATAAAAGCTGGAAGAAGAAGAGTGGTATTTCAAAAATTAGGAGAATTTAAGAATCGAAACTTGATAGAAAAATAAAAGCAAAAAAAATTAATAAAAGCTTGAAAGAAAAAAAAGAACAAAAAACATTCTAAAAGAACAAAAAAGATTTTCAAAGAACCTCAATCAGTAGAAAAAAAGAGTATGAAAATCTAAAAGAACAAATGAGGTTTCTAGAAAAAAAGAACAAAAAAAAATCTAGAAGAAGTTAAAAAACTCAGTTGAATAAACAAAAACGCAATGAAATATTTTAGAACAAAAGCAGTTTCTATAGAAGAGCTTAAAAACTGTGAAAAATGAAGGTTGTAAGAGAAATAAGAGCTAAGAAATATTTCAGAAAACCAAAAAAGTTTCTAGAAGAGCGTCAAATTGATTCAATGAATTGAATTTAAAAATTTTAAAATTTTTAAAATAATTAAACTTTTTAAAAAATTTAAAGAATAGCCTTTATTGCAGATGAGAAGTATTTTAGAATTATCAGCAAGAGACGAGAAATGACCGGAAGAAAAAATATAAGAAACAAAAGCAGATAAAGTGTTGGTTATATCTGTATTTTTGTACTTTTCTATTGTCCTTAGAATTTCACAATTTTTTTCAAAAGTAAATCATAATTAAAGAGTGACGGTACTGTTAAAAAATGTAATAATCTATATCAGATGTATTATCATGTCTAATTATTAATTTTACGGATTTTTAATTATTCCAATAAATATAAAAATATGTTACTCCATCTGCTAAATGTCATACTATATAATGTCATAATAAATATTAATTAATATTAATTCTTTAAAAAATATATAAAGTTTACATTTTTTTTAAAATATCGTTCTAAATGAAGAGATGTTATAATATTGTTTTGTAAAAAAATATTTTAAAAAATTTGTAGATAACGGCAAAAAACCAATAAAGTTTATTCGTATTGTAAACAAAGCTTTTAATGGCAAACTTTAAAGTTGATCTGATAACTAGTTTTTGAGAAAAGATGAGATAATACTTTTAGCAGACTCACCCTATACATATAATACACAGTAGAGAACTATTATAGCTTCGCATTTATTATTGTCCTCGAGTAATAAACCCGCTCAGCTATAAAAAATGTTTTGTCTACCTTGGTGTATAATGTACTATTTTAATGTAAGTGTGCTTATTGAAAGAGTGACAATATCAATTACCTACCTCTGAGTTGATCTAATGTATATCCAATTCCTCCAAAATCAACTGGAAGTGACTCTTCGGGAAACGTTTCTTTGAGTGACTCAAAATCAGGACAAATTTTAATCTTGAAAAAAAAAAATAATATATTTTTACAAAATATTTGTAAAAAAATTACTTACTCTTTCAAAAAGTTTTGGTTTCATAATTTTTTTAGTAATATTTAAAGCAGTTTCTCCAAATTTGGGAAAATTAATAAAATAAATTCCTTGTAAACGCGATGAATACACTTTCTAAAAAAATCAGGTTTTACATTTTTATTTTATTTTAAATAATTATGATAATATACCTCATAGATAATGACTAGAGCTTTATGAATAAAAGTCGGTGTAAATTTAAAAGCAAAAGAAATTGGAACATTACTACAATCAACAATAAAATATTCACCACAAGTCACATCTTCCTTCATTCGAATTTCTTGAATATTTAATAAGTGACGTAAGACGTTGATTGGATCAAATTTTTCACCCAAATGTGGTTGTCGCATTTTGAAAAAAAATAATCGGTTGTTTTTGAACGTTTTGGGGTGAACAACCCAGTATCTACAACAAAATTAAATAACGAGCGTTCAATTTAATTAGATCTCAAAAGCAGCGTACACTATTTCCCTCATTTCTTTCATATTTGGCAACTTGGGATTAATTTCATCAAAAATGTCTTCCACTTTTGATCTCACAGTGAAATACATGTCAATTTTCTTTTTAGTTTTTTCAATACTACACTTATTTAATAAAAGAAAATTTTGCAAACATCTCTTATCTAAAAAAAAATATTAAGAGAGTGTTACCCACCTAGATTGGTTACCTAAAACTTCCGGTAGGTGGAGCTGCTCTTGTAGCCATTTTCTCACAATTTCTACATCCTGATCAAAGGATTTTTTATCACGACCGAATTCTTGGACTGCAGAATATAAAACATCGTCTCCAACTTTGAAAAAATCTTCTTTCATTTTAAATTCTTGTTAAACTAAATTTAAAAAATTCAGAGTTTCTTTATGTATAACCCCCACCTTTTATTATGGAAATTGTCTTGAATTAATTTATTTCGAGGACGTCGGGATAATGCACTTCATAAAAAAAATAACAGAAACCTGTCAGACATTCGCAAAAAATTATTTTTCAAATTTAGGTACCTTAATATAAATAAAAAAATGACAGGTCAGTTTTTAGTAAGAATTAAAAAATGTTCGGTCAATGTTGTATAAACAAATTTCATTAATTCAGTCGTAATTTATTCAATCAAAAAAATTAATGTAATAGTATTGGAAACAATATATATTTTTAAAAATAAATAATTAATGAGACTTCTATTTTTGCAGTTTTCAACGTTTCTCATTTAGATTCCGATTATTTTATAGCAGGAATAAAATTAATGTAAATTATACCAGCCCATACAAATAATAATAATCTGAAAAATATGGCAACACAATATAATAAAACAACAATATTGTATTAAATATATGTTAAATATTGTTAAACAACAATATTGTATAAAATTCAACAAACAAATCAACAAGAAAAAATATATAACAGTGATGGAACAAAAGCAACAATAACAAGAAGCTAGAAGCATAATAGAAAAGAAACAGGAGCCAATAGAAAAACTAATTAAACAAGCAATCAAAAAACAAATAAAAGAGAGGAATAAAAATTAAACAAAAGATTGGTACGATGAAGATTGTAGATTTTAAAAGCAGAAGAAAGACACAAAAAGGATAATGATCCCAGAAAAAAATACGCAGAACAGTCAGAAAACTAAATGCAGAATACAAAAAAAATGCAGAACGAAGAAAGGAGAGCACAACACTAAAAAATAGAAGATATAAAAAAAATTTACAAAAATAAAGAAATAAAAAACTTCTATCAAAGATGTAAGAGAATTAAACAAGGATTACAACCTAAAACCATATTTTGTCGAGATAAAGGTGGCCAATTAGTGAGAAGCGAAGAGGAAGTAACAAAAAGTTAAGCTGAATATTTTGAAGAAAATTAGACAAATCGTCTACAAAAGAAAAACAGTTGAAGAGAAAGAAAACAACAGAAACGGACAAAAAGAAAAAGAATTTCCTACATATGATAATGTTAAAAATATTATAGAAAAATAAAAAAACAGAAAAACAACGAATAACCAGGAAAAGACAACATACAAGGAGAAATGATAAAGTACGGAGGAGAAACGATGACAAAAATAATACATGATTTAAATAAACTATAAAAAAAGAGACAAAACAAAATGTGAAAATTATAGAGGAATAGCGGTACTGAACACTGCATATAAGTTAATGGTAACACTACTAAATAATATACTACAAAAAATATGGAAAAAGTAGTAGAAGAATACCAGTGTGGTTTTAGAAAAAAAAAAGATCTCTAGTAGACCAAATATTTTATTACAACAGATACAAAAAAGAAATCACCAACAAAAATAAAAAATAGACTTGCTTTTTATTGACTTCAAGATGCCTTACGACAGCATAAACAGAAAACTATTATACCAAGCATTAAAAGACCTTAAAACACTCGAAAAAATAGCGAGATTAGTAAAAATAACATTGGAGAAAACCACAAATAGGATTCGAATTAATGGAAAACTGTTAACAAAGTTTTAAGTATTTGATGGCTTAAGACAAGAAGATCCGATTTTTTTGGCATTGTTTCCAATCGCTCTAAAAAAAAAAAAATTAAGACAAAACAATATATATGAACAAGATCTGCTATTCTATGAACAACATCAATGGCTTGTATTTGGAAACGACGAAATACTTATCACAAGAACCAAAGAAGAGCTATCAAGAGTACAAAGAAGGCAGATTATAAACGCAGAAAAAATAAATAAAGAAAAAACTAAATATATGATATAGGAAGATGAAGCATTCAAAAAAGACAGATATCTGGAAATAGAAATAAACAGAAGGTAGAGATACAAATTCAAAGAAATCAAGAGATATTTGTCTACTTAAGAAGTGTAATAGAAAAGAAACCAACAAATACAGACGAGGTAAAAGTAAGAGTAGCAGCTGGAAACAAAAGCATCTATGCATTACACTCTATACTAAGTTCAAAAGTTGTAACAGGAGCAACAAAACTTCATTCCTACAAGACCATAATACGACCAGTGGTAACTTACGCTTGCGAGGGATGGACACTGGAAAAGCATAATTAGTTCTTGCTGCAGATATAGATAAAAAGGCTTCAAGGAAAATTTATAAAAGAAAAATAGTATAAGAGACTTAGATTAGAAAAACAAACAAAGAATTAACAAGATTATACAAAGACACATAAATAGGAGTAGTTAAATCACAAAGAATTAGATGGACAAACCACGTAACAAGAATGAAAGAAAACAGATTACCAAAGAAAATATTAGAAATTAGAAAAAGAAGTAGGAGACGACTTCCAAAAACTACACATGAGGTAGTAAAAAAAAAGCTCTGAATAAGGAAGAATAGAGGAAAATCGCCCACCAAGTCATGAGTCTACAAGACTTGTATCTAGTGCATATAGGGGGTGGTCAGTGCTAAAACGAAATAAGTACATTTTTGGCTATTTTGAGATAAATATAAAAAAGTGTTTTAAAATCTACTTATTTTAATGCAATAACTGGGTTTCAAATATATTGTTTTATTTTAAAGCTATTAAACAATTTTTCTATAGCACCGAAAATTTATGTAGGTACTTTTATTTTTTACGTAGAACTGAATGTTATAACTCACTATTATTAAGTTTACAAATTAACATTAATACAAAGTGATGTACTTTAAACAACATTTCAATATTTGAAATTTTAATATTTATTTAGATAATCAATTTGCAGCAAACAAAAATCGTCTTTTTAAAATGTTTTTGTTAAAGAATTTGCTGTCAAAACTTACATAACCGTTTAGAGAATTAAAATACCTTTCAAATGAGGGGTCACTCGACCCCTCTTGCCATTTGAAATTTTTGAGATAGGGGCTGTCGAGGCAAGAGGATTGATATGAGAAAGACAAGTTACGCCTCAAGGTTAGAAATTGACAAAACATAAAAATAAAAAAAACATGAATTTTATTCCATAATTTACACTCGCATTGTTTATTAAAATCAATGGTTGTGATCTTTGACACAAAAGAAATTTGTTGAGTTGGGTAGAGACTTAAAAATTTCTTCTATTAGTGTCTTTAAGATTTATACGAGTTTTCAGTTTTCTGTGAGGTGTTCTGAAGTAAAATTGTTATTGTGACCAGATTAAATTTGTTTTACACTAACTTTTGTTTAATAATTTGCCTTTAAATAAAATACTAAATTGTTCTAACGATGTTAAATTACAGTTTGCACTGTATTTTAGTCAATTCCTAAAAATCATGCCGCTCCAACATGATACAGATTTGCACAATAACTGCAAAATTTGAGCCTTTCTCAAGAAAATACTCGTACATACATTTGCTTCTTAAAATTGCAAGACGAATCTTTTAACAATATTTTTTTACAATTTTCATTTACATAAAAACAAAGGTAGGAACAACAATGCTCCACCTTAGTACGAATTTTTTAAGACGTTTTAACTTTGAAAAATGACAGATTAAATATAAAGAAATAAACAAAACATAACAAAATTATCTATTTTCTAAAACTAAAATTACAATATTAATCCACATCGAGCTTTTTGAAATTTCCATGAAATCCTAAAATATCGTCGTTTTTCAGATTTTCAGGTCGTAGTTTTTCATTGGTTTTAAGTGTGTCCAGATGGTCGAACCATGGTTGGTATTCAACTATTTTTTCTTCTAACATTTCTGGAAAAAATTGACATAAAAAAAAACTCAAAAAATGTATAAAAAATAATTTTAAATAATTTTTTAAAGACTGCATCAGAAAGGTAGTACAATAACCAGCTTTGTCTATTCCAAGAAGCTAAAATCAGTATTTAAAATAGAATTTTTTTTATTGTGTATCACTGAAGATCGAACGCAAACCGAAGCAAACGCAAAAGTGCAAAAGCCAGCTTTAAATTAAGTAGATTAATACTAAAATACTCCTAACTTAAAATGTAAAAAGGTTGCTAATTTTATTTAAACCAATAGGTATAATATACGTACTCTTTAACTCAGAATAGAAACGTTCAAGACCAGTGTGTTCATTAACTAAACTAATGTTTGTTATTAAAATTTTTTGAGCATTTCTCGCACCTTAAGTGTCTATAATTAAGCTTTCGTTCAAGTTTTGAAAGACTTTTATGTCGTGATCAATTTTTCTAGCTTCCGAATCACTGTCAGAATCATCAGTAAAAGGAAACATGTAGATTTTTCCGAAAATATCAACTCAAACTAGAAATAACACCCTGTTTGCCTTTGGAGGTTGTAACAGACACGGAAAAGCATCTTTACAGAGCCAAAATAAACAGTCAAAAATCTAAATAAATAAAAATACACACAAATATTATTACTAAAAAAATATATAAATTATCTCTTATTGTAATAAGGTCTTACCTTTTTTTGTAATATAATTTTACAACGCAAGTAAAGAATCACGTTCTTATTGCTACCTCTTTCTACAATATGGCCTAAAATGCAACGAACACAAAACGTATTGTATAAAGAATGTCACACTTTTCTATCTTCATTCAGCTTAACGCGACGACAAAAACAAAAGCTTCTAGGGTGAGTGTAGTATTAGAAACTCGAATACAAACCAATAACATTCTAAATAAAAAGTTACCAAAATATTAGCGGCAGTTTACAAATTTTTCTTTATTTAATGCTTTCTACAATGTTAGAAAACGTGATGTTATTAAAAATTAAAATTGGTTTTTTATAATTTTTTTATAAACTTAAAAGTTTAGCAAAGAATTTGGTATAATTTAAAATTTGTGCTTTTATTGTTTTTCAGTAAAAAAAAACGTCAATTAGGTACCGAAAAACTAGTTAAATCATTTACTCTATTGAGGCCCAAAGTTTTGTTATAAAATCCTGTCTAAATGTTATTCTAACAGCTAAAAACATTTTGCTTAATGAAATGTTTTTAATTTATGTGTCCTGAAATAACAATATTGTTAATTTTTTGTAGAAACAGTAAATTAAAATTGTTTTATTTAGCAATAACAATGTTGCTACATTTAAACAGACTTGGGTTAAATGTTTCTAAATATTTATATGTATATGGTATAAAAATTTATATTACCCTGTAGTCTCACTGAAAAAAAACGTTGGATAATAGTTATTTATATTATTAGTGGGATAGAAGCCTCATTGCACAGCGAGTGTGTAGATTACAGATAACGAGAACGTTAGCCCGAGTATCTGTAACACACAAGTTACTGTAATGTGCTCTAGCCCACGTATGATATACAAAACTTTATCTACGCTGATAACTCCTATTTTTTTACATCAAAAGTAAGGTGACCTGTGGATCTGTTCAGTAAGCACTATGGTAACCGCTTACAATTTTTCAAACAAAGCTCGCCATTTTGAGATAATCAGTAAAAATTGTGCTTTGTGGAAAAAATAAGAAAATTCTAAACATGAGTGACTCAGAAAGTTTACCTTCTGATATCGAAGAAGCAGCGACAAAAGAAGTAAAAAGAAAAGTACGAGATGGCTTTTCAACGGTTCAGTTCATGGTGCTACGAGAAAAATGTTAAAAAAATTACGCATGAGAAGAATTTACTTGTATATTTTGATCATTTATCAAAACAGTAAAAACCACTAAGTCTCTGGGCTTTTTATTCTATGATTAGAACAATAATAAAAATGAAGAAGAATGTTGACATCAGTAAATAAGTACATTTAATCGCCTTTTTAAAAAGAAAATCTGAAAAATATCGTGCTAAAAAATCCCAAATTTTCACTAAACAAAATATTAGCAAACTTTTACAAGGAGAAATGATGATAAATTTTTGTTAAAGAAGGTACTGTACCTTTTTTATGCATAAATTATTCTTACTAAGTAATGTTAATTTCATGGTTGCTTTAATTATTGGAGTTGGTGGAGCTTGTAGGATCCAAGAACTTACCAACATGCTTTTAGAAGATCTCAAATATCAGAGACAATGCTTCCATGTTCTAATACCAAACACTAATAAGACAAAAATATCCAGAGAATGTTTTATTACCTCAGACAAAATTGATAAAGTCGACATGTTAGAATTAATTCGAAAATATGCTGCACTTCGCCCTAATAACGCCAGTAGTGGACTGTTTTTTAGGATACAGAAACCAGAGGTGTATAAAATTATCTGTTGGTATAAACACATTTGCTGCTTTTATCAAGAATATTGCTACTTTTCTTCAGTTACCTAATCCAGCAGGCTTTACGGGACATTGCTATAGACGCCCATTTACTTCGTTGCTTGCTAATTCGGAAGCTGATCTTTTAACAGTAAAGCGTCTTGAGAGCTGGCGCTCGAATACAGTGGCGAAAAGATATATAGACACGGTGGAAAAAAATAAAAAACAAATTGCTTCAAAAATTCTGGGTGACAAAAATACTATAACAGTTAGAAGTACTGCATCGACAGTTGTTATCGAATAAAATTTATCAGAAATGGCTTGTCCTATAAGTAGGTACGAAAATTGTGTTATTAATATTTATCACAATAATAGCATGAAATAAAGAATCACCCCTACTTTCCATTTGATCTTTGTAACTCAAAATATTTTGAACCTGGCGGTTTAACAATCTCGATGTTGTACCGTAGAAACCTCAACAAGTTATTGAATAGATAATTATATTTGCGTAATTTAAGTTTAGTGACTGTTATTTCTAAATTAAACTGCAAGTTTTTGAAAAAATATTTTTTGATTTTAACGCGCGGTTAGTGACCTCAGAGATGTCACTTCAATAACCAAAAAATTAAAATTTTGGGTATAAGAGTATAATTATTTTATGTTCTGTTACAGCAACAAAGTTTTTTGAAATTTAACTCCCATAATTACAATATTTTTGTTATTTAAATGTTTTGTTTCTGTTCTGTCAAATGTCAAATTCAGCTATACGTCGTAGATTAAGGCATACTTTAATAATTTTATTACAAAAAGAGATAAGACCGTGAGACACACTATAATACTATTTTATATTATTTTTGCATCCACAAACAAAACAAAAACTAATTAAAATAATCTTTCGCTCTAGTTTATAAATAAAATCGTCTGTTTTATAAATAAAAATTTGTTGCTCAATGTTTATGATGTAATTAAACCTAGGTCAAAAAATAGCTGTACATCATTTAGACATTAGCACTTTTCACCTCCACTATTTGATGTCCTTGTTACAGCTATGCTAATAAATACTTTCTGTCTTTAATAGAACGTAATATACTATTTATTTTTAGAAATAATTATATATTGTAACAATAAAATTACCTCTTAGTTGTTCAAGAGTGTACCCAACTCCCCCAAAATCAGCCGGAAGTAACTCTTCCGGAAACGTTTCTTTCAGTGACTCAAAATCGGTACAAATTTTAATCTAAAAAACAAAAAAATTATCGAAAAATTAAAAAAAAAATACACTCACTCTTTCAAAAAGTTTTGGTTTCATAATTTTCTTTGCAATATTTAAAACAGCTTCTGCGTATTTTGGTAAGTTAATCACGTAAACTCCTTTCAAACGCGATGAATAAACTTTCTAAAAAAATTGTTACAATTTAATTTGCAATTACAAATAATTATAATTTAATTTTGTGATAGGTTGCCAAATTAAAAAAAAAATGTTTGCTATCTAGATAGTTCTAGGAACAATGTGGTTTATTTCGTAGATATATGAACATAAAAAAAATTTTTTTTGACTCTAATTATTATATAAATTAATTATAATTTACCTCATAAATGACGACTAGAGCTTTATAAATAAAAGTCGGTGTTAATTTAAAAACAAAAGAAACAGAAAAATCTTTACAATCAGCAATAAAATATTCCCCACAAGCCACATCTTCTTTCATTCGAATTTCTTGAATATTTAATAAGTGACCTAAAGCGTCATTTGGATTAAATTTCTCAACCATTTGTGGTTGTCTCATTTTAAAAAATAATAACCGATTATTTTGGAACGTTGTGGGATGAATCACCCAGTACCTAAAACAAAAAATAACAAGTGTTGATTTAAAAAACAGTTGGCTTACCCCATTTCTCTCACTTTTTTCATATGATCCAATTTGGGATTAACTCCTTCAAAAAGTTCTCCCAAATTTGACCTCACAGTGAAATACATGTCGATTTTCTGTTTAGTTCTCTCAATACTACACTTATTCAACAAAAGAAAATTTTGCAAACATCTCTTTTCTACAAAAAAAATTATTTAAGAGAGTGTTACTCGCCTAGATTAATTACCTAAAACTTCCAATAGGTGTGGCTGCTCTTTAAGCCATTTTCTCACAGTTTCTACATCCTGATCAAAGGAGTTTTTGTCACGGCCAAACTCTTGAACTGCAAAGTACAAAACGTCATCTTCTACTTTCAAAAAATCCTTCATTTTGAATCTGTTAAACTAAGTTGCAGATATTGAAAAGTTTGTTTATCTATGGCCCCCACTTTTCAAGTAAACTGCTTTGATATTTTTATTGTTTAGAGGATATTTGGAGGACGTCACTGATTTCAAAAATAGACAAAGTTATCATTTTTTTAATTTAGAGAATTAACTAACACAAAAAAATAACTGCGGTTTATTAAGTAATAAGTTGCCCAATCAAAAAGCGGAAAATTGTTATAACAAACCTACTTGAAACTTCACTTTTTGCGACTTTTGTAGTAAATAGTAGCTAATTACACAAATAATTATTTCCGATTGTGTGCATATAATGAAAATAAAATTGTCAGATAAGTCCACTCGTTGAATTAAATAGTATTCAACAGCCAACCCTTTAAAAACTGTCAAAATTTTTGTCAGAAACTGTGAAGTTTGGCAGTTTTTAATAAACTTGGCATCTAAATTCTTTCAAACTGATATCGTTTAGCAATGAAAGCTTCTTTACAATTTATTGCGGGTTTTGCTCCATTTGAGCGCAAATGCCTTCCACAACATCTTCACTAAGAGTGGAAGTTCAATCAGATTTTGTTTTTGCAACATTAGTTGTAATTAAAAGACATTTCACAACCTGCATGCAGAATTGTTTAAACATAATAAAATTTACAATTACTTTGCGGTAAATTTCTATCTATCTTCTTCTTGGTTTTTCTTTTTTGTTTTTGTAATTTTTTTTGACGGTCTAGTAATATTTTAGAACAATTTAAATTGAGTTATTATAATTCTTCCGTTAAAGGTACGTAGTTTCGATTCTAATTCTGTCTTTGTTAGTTTTATTTTCTATTCTTCATAGAAACATCATTTCTACCGTTTTTGCCTTTTTATTAACGTTTTATTAAAGTAGATGATGTTTTACTGCTGTATGTTATTGTTGGTCTGACCACTATTTTCATCACTTTTTTTTAATTTTCTTGGGGTCTTCTCTCTTAAAAAAATTGTTCTTAACATATTCTTTATAATTCTCTCCCATTTTCTGATTTATTTCTTTATCTATTTTTATGTTTTTTTAACAGGGTGCGGCAGACGCAATAAAAATGCACTTTACGGAATAGATTTTTTATTTTTTGTTTATAATGTAAGTGCAATATCTAAAGTATTGTTTTACACTGTTTTTAAAATCATATCAGGTGAGTGACGTCCCCTACTGTCCATACACTCAATAAAACGATTTCTGGCGTTTGTCATGACTGTTACCTGCATATCAGCGGGTATGTTAGCAATTTCTGCCCAGATGTTGGCCTTCAGTTCTTGTGTGGTCCTTGGGCGGTTGACATAAACGCAAGGTTTCAAAAAAAAATCACACACTGCTAAATCAAGAGAGCGGTCTGGCCACTATAAATCACCCCTTATTGAGATGAGGCGGTCCGGGAAGTGTTCCCTCAAAACAGTTTTCAATACTCTTGAAGTGTGAGCCGTTGCTCCGTCCTGTTGGAACCAAATGTCTCCTAAATTCAGTTCATCATGTAGTTAAAAAAAAATTGCTCTAGCATGTTCACATACCGATCTGAATTCACTGTCACTGTGATTTCATTTTCCTCAAAAAACCACAGACCAATAATTCCAGCTGAGAAAATTGCACACCACACTGTGACTTTAGGTAAATGCAAAGGCCTTTGATGCAATTCTCCTTGATTGGTATCAGCTCAGTAACGCATGTTTTGTCTGTTTACGAATCCATTCAACTGAAAATGGGCTTTATCGCTGAAAAAAATTTGTGTTCTCTGAAACGTTTTTGAGAAGTGCCTTACATGCGTTCCTACGGGAATTAATAAAAAAGGAAATAAAACTTTAAAGCCATGCCTTGCGAATAGGATTACTCCCACTACGCTACAATCCCTACCGCCTGAATGGCGCGCATTTTAAAAAAGAAAGTTATGCTGCCGCACCCTGTATAACTGCTTCTAGTAAAATGCTGCATTTCCTTATTATGTTTGCCTTCTAATTTTATAAAATATCAAAGATCAATCTTTTTTAATTTTTTATTTATTGTAAACAAAATCTGGTTTTAGATTGTTAGTAGTCTATTATGAACTCAAAAAGTTTTTTTTTACAACACTTAATAAACTTAATGATCCATCAAAACTAATATTTTGTATAATTAAAAAGGAGAATTAATTAAAACAATTTTTATATTTAATTTCTTTAGCTCTTTTTTAATACTAAAGGTTTATGTTGCAGTTATTCTTTCATATACTTCTTTTAAATTTTTCTTTTTTTATGTTATTTTCTTCAAAACTTTTCCTTGACGCGTTTTTATTCTGTACTAAGTCAGTTTGCTATTTTTTTGCGTTTTTGAATACTTTATTTAAAAACTTTTCTACCAATTTTTTTATTTTTGCTAGTATATTTAATTATTTTTACGATAATGTTATTATTGCTTGTTACTTTATTTTATTTTTTTAATTGCTTCTTCTATTTTTACTTCTTCTCTATTTTTTGGTCACTATTTTATGCTTCATTTTTGTTACTTTTTTTTATGTTGGTCATGTGTATATACAGTTTGTTTTTCTTGTTAATGCCGTTGTCTGTCTTTTTTCAACACATTGCTATGTTATATAAATAATGTGTTGAACAGAGACAAACAAGCGCAATAAAAAGAAAAATGAACTATATTTTTTAAACCGTTTTTTTTTTCTTTATTGCTTCCTTGATTTCAAACATTTCTATGCTCTGTTATTGTCATTTCTTTTAATATTTTTTTTCTTTTCCAGTACTACTTCTTACGTTCTATTTTTTCTTTTAATATTTATCATTTTTTCTTAGTTTCTTTATTAGTTTTTATTATTTGGATCAGTTTTTGAATAACCTGTCTCCTTTTCAGTGTTTTAAAAATTAATAATTTGTTTTTTTTCTAAATAATTTGTATTCTGCCTCTTTCTTTTTCATTGTTTTTCTTCAATTATGATTTTTTTAACTTATTTTACACTATTTTTTTTGTCGCTATACGTTTCATCCTCTTTTGTGTATCTATCTCATTCTTTGTCATTTCTTTTTTTGTATATTTTTTTCGAAGTTGCCTTGCATTTTCCCTTATTTTTCAGGTCTAGTGTGTCATCCTATTTTAGCAACAACAAAATCTAATACCGTATTACACTCACATTCAACAAACTATAGCACTCACAGCAGAGGCCACAGTTTATTATTATCAGAGTTGCCAAAATTGTCAATTTTCAAATTAATTTTGTAACAAAAAATATAATTAAAAATTAGATGTTAAAAATTTTAGTGCTGTCGTTGGGAGTTTTAGTAATTAACAACATGGCAACATGTAACAACACTAAAATTTTGGAAAGGAGCTGTTGTGTTCGGTCTTAAATTTAGTGTACAGTCCAGAGCAAAAAAAAACGAACCAAGTGGTTTAATATAATTTAGTCTAGTCTGGTTTGTTTAATGGTGGCCAGTTTTTTGCTTGTTACTGTACATTTATCAAATTTGTTTTGTGTTTAAATAGACAATATACAAGAAGAAACAAATAAATAATTCATTTATTTATAACAAAACTAGAATTACAAGATTAATCTACATCAAGTTTTTTGAAGTTGCCATAAAATCCTAAAATGTCGTCATTTTTCAAATGTTCAGGTCGAAATTTTTCATCGACTCGAAGTGTGTCAAGATGGTCGTACCATGGCTGGTACTCAGCAAATTTTTCATCTAACATTTCTGGAAAAAAAGTCAGAAAAAACTATTGTCTGTTTTAGATGAAGAAATTTTTTTGTAATGAAAACAACAAAAAAACTACAATTAACAAAGAATTCTAAAAATAAGTTTTTGAAAGAAAAAAAACAGAAAAGAATGTTTTAAAAAAATAAAAGAAGTTTCTAGAAAAGTAAAAAAAGGAAAGAGAATTGTAAAAAATAGAAAAAATTCGTCTGGTAGAAAAAAAAACAAGAAATAAAAGATATCTAATAAAAAAACAAAAAAACTTCTAGAATTTTAATTTAGAAATATGACAATTGGAAGAGAAAGAAGAGCAGAAAAAGAAAAAGATTCTAGAAGAATATAAACCGCTTGTAGCTTAAAAAGCAACAACTAGAAAAAGAAGAAAATAAGAAATAAAAAAAATAAAAGAAGTAAAAAAAAAAATTGATGAGAAAAAGCTAAGAAACTACACTCGATCGCAAAATTAACCGGACACTAAGTTTTTTGAAAATATTTCAGTGACGAAAATTTGAATCAAAATAATTTTAATTGAAAATGTGCAATGATGAACATTTAAATTGAAATCAAAATAATTTTGATTAATAATGTTCAAAAATAAATATTTATTTACAAATTAAACAAACATTTGATTTCAAGTAACAAAACAAAGCAAGACAAAATTGAGAAAACTGAAAAAAAAAATGATTTCATTAGCGAATATTTCCTCCTCGCGCTTGAATTACAGCTCCGATTCGTTGAGGCATACTTGCAATCAAGTCTGCGATCTCATCTTGGGCTATTAGCTCCCACTCATTCAGCAACGCATGCTCCAGCTCAACTGTTGTATGAAACCCGCCGTAATTCCGCCTAATCTTTTTCCCCACGTTGACTCATATGTGCTTAATGGGGTTTAGGTCAGTGCTCATGGGTGGCCACTTTAACACCTGAACATTAACGTCGTGAAGGTACTGACGCGTAATCTGGGCTGTGTGAAGGCGCGCATTGTCGTGCATTAAGAGAAACTCTTTCCCTACAAATGGCGCAAAAGGAACTACATGCTCTTGTAAACACTCCCTAATGTACCAGTCAGCGTTAATGCTACCTCTCCGCACCGTTACAAAAGCTGTATGAGGCTCCAAAGAAATCCCTCCCTATACCATTACACCTCTACCACTAGGCGCAAAGCAACACTGGGCATACCGTTCCCCCAGGTGTCTAAATACTCGTTGACGACGATCAGGTGAATACCTAGTAAAACGCGACTCATCCGTAAAGAGAACGGAGCCTCATTCGTCCATATTCCAATCAATATGATTTCGCGCAAATTCCAATCGCTGTCTGCGATGCTCTGCGTTCAACTTAGGGCCAGTAGCAGGTAGATGTGATGTCAAATTGTTTTCCTTCGACCTTTTTAAAACAGTATCAGGAGAAATCATGGTATCATGAACATCCGCCAGTCTCCTGGCTAAAGCTGTAGCAGGAAGAGTCCGTTCTCGCAGCATTTGTAATCGAAAAAATCGGTTTTCCACTTCATTTGTTACTCGTTTTCTGCCTTGTCCAGGTCTTTTGGAATAGGAACCAGTTGCCCTGAACCTTCGTATCGCATCGGATACCGTGCTTTTAGGACAGCCAAGCACAGCAGTAAATCGTATGCTGCGTCCATCATTATGTAAAGCAACAGCCTGGACAGCTTCTTCGGGACTCATTACAATATGAATCGCTTCTACAACAAATCTCTTCCTCAAAAAGCCAAATTAAACAAACTAGAACCAGCTATCGACACGAATTTGACAGATATGTATAACAAACAAAACCTTTCTGATTGGAAGCCGCCTAAGAAAATAGGTACAAAAAGTAATCTGCGTGATAGGGGTTACCCCAAAAAACTTGAATATCCTTTCTTTTAGTTATTTTTTATGTGTAGTCATATAAAATCAATGTAGAGAGCGTTTTCGCAAATTTACGGGACAAAAATCAAGTGTCTGGTTAATTTTGCGGTTGAGTGTAAAAGCAAAGCGACTGTTATTTCTAAAAATATTTTACTAATTGTAATAATAATAATAAATTACCTCTGAGTTGTTCGAGCGTATATCCAACTCCTCCAAAATCAACTGGAAGTAATTCTTCTGGAAACGTTTCTTTCAGAGATTCAAAATCTGGACAAATTTTAATCTTGAAAAAACAGTTATAAACAAAAATTTCTGAAAAACCTCAAAACTCACTCTTTCAAAAAGTTTTGGTTTCATAATTTTTTTAGCAATATTTAAAGCAATTTCAGCAAATTTCGGAAAATGAATAAGATACATCCCTTTCAAACGCATTGAATACAATTTCTAAAAAAATTAACTACAATTAATTTAATTTTAATTAAGTATAATTTACCTCATAGATAATTGTTAAAGCTTTAAAAACAATAGTAGGTGTGAGTTTAAAAACATAAGAAATTGGAACATCACTACAATCAGCAATAAAATATTCACCACACGTTACATCTTCTTTCAACCGTATTTCTTGAATATTTAGTAAGTGACGTAAGACGTTACTTGGTTCAAGTTTTTCTCCCATATTTTTATTCCGAAATTTATAAAAAAAAATTCGGTTATTTTGAAACGTCTTGGGGTGTATTTCAAAGTATCTAAAACCGAGTGTGGATAACGGATGTTAAATTAAATCAGATGTCAAAGATGGCGTACAATATTTCTCTCAGTTCTTTCATGTTGGCCAACTTGGGATTAATTTCCGCAAAAATGTCTTCTAGTTTTGACCTCACAGTGAAATACATGTCGATTTTCTGTTTAGTTTTCTCAATACTACATTTATTCAACAAAAGAAAATTTTGCAAACATCTCTTATCTAAAAAAAATATTTAAGGGTGTTACTCGCTTAGGTTAATTACCTAAAATTTCCGGTAGGTGGGGCTGCTCTTCTAGCCATTTTGTTACAGTTTCTACATCCTGATCAAATGATTTTTTATCACGGCCAAATTCTTTGACAGAGGAGTACAACACATCGTCTTCTACTTTAAAAAAATCTTTTTCCATTTTAAAATTTTGTTAAACTAAATTGAGAAGCTTCAAGAATTTCTTTATGTATATCTCCCACTATTTAATATGACTACTCACCTAACTACTTTGATTGAAAATATTTTTTTAAATTTAAGGTAGAAAAGCAGGCCTGTTTTCAAGGTTATTTAAAAAAAATCCAATCAAGCGAACATGCTTTTATAATTTCTGCATGTTAGAAAAATAATTATGATTTGGTTTATTGATTTGTCCAATCAAGAGTCGGAAAATTGTTATAATATTTATAAATTTACAGTTTTTTCTATTTTTGCGACTTTATAGCAGTTATCTGTGTAATTACTTCCGATTGTATATAATGTAAACAAAACAACAATTTACAATAATACCAAGTGACTATTAATGTTTGACGGAAATAAATATATTGGCGATCCTGCTGCGGTTGGCATTTGCAAAATATCTCATGTCAGTTATCATTCAAATATTTACCTTAAGTATAATTTAGCGATTGGCTACAAACAGAAGACTCAAAAGATAAAAGAATCTATACATATTGGAATATTTAATGTATGAAAAAAATGGAAAGAATTGGACACACACATGGGAGAAACCAAAATATCAGTAGCATAGAAAACAATCAAGAACATAAGAAGAGACGAAAAACAAGCAGCAAATACAGACTTAATTAATATAGAACAATAGAAAGAATATTATAAAACACTGCTAAGTGAAGATAGAATAGAATATAAAACACGGGACATAAATATAAAAAAAGCAGAAGACAGTAAGGTTCCGAAAATAACACTAACAGAAGTGAAAACAGTATTGAAATCATCAAAGAATAGAAAGGCGTCTGGATCTGGAAGTATATCCTCATAGAGCTAGTTAAATATGCACCAGATATTCTACATAAAATCAAAACAAAAATATACAATAAGTGTATATTAGAAGGAAATGACATCCCAAAAGATTGGGCCATAGAGATTAGTTCAATATACAAACGATTATGCCAGAATTACATAAGTGTAACTAACGCAATGGGTTGTAAGGCAAAATTTTGAAAAAAAAAGTTAAAGATAAAGAGGAACAAAGTAGATTTCGCGTCGGAAGATCTTGCTTGATAATATATTCGTTCTTATTTAATTAATAAAATCAATAATTATAAAACTTATTTAATTCTCTTGTATCTTTGATAGAATGATCTTATCTTTTTATTTTTGCAATTTTTTTCAATATCTTCTTTTTTTCAAGCGTTGTGTTTCTATTTCTTCTTTCTGCATTTTGTTTTGTATTTTAATTTTTGTTTTTTATATTCTTTGCTGTGTCTTTATTCTGTTTTCGTAGTCTTCAATTTTTATCGTATCAATTTTTTGTTTTCTTATTATTCTTCTCTAATTTGCTTTCTGATAGCTTGTTTAGTTAGTTTTTTTATTGCCTCCCATTTTCTTCTATTGTTCTAGTAATTTCTTGCTGTTGTTGGTATTTTTCTATCACTGTCTTATATATTTTTTTTTGATTTTGTCACTAATAGGTTTGAAATTGATTATAGAGAATTTCAACTTTTTGCACACCAAGAAACCTGTGTCTAGTCTTCTAGACTTGCTTCCACTGTTAAAGAACGTGAATTCTTAGATATTCATAATTGCAATGCTTTTTGTTTTCTGTAATGCTATTAGATCTCTCTTGTCTCGTTTTAGTTAATTAAAACGCAAAAAAGTCATTAAAACCTTTATTAATTTTTGATAAACCGTTTTAGGATGTCCACATTTAAATTTTAAACACAACATTTGCAAATTTTTCAAAACTTCCCAGTAGTTTTTACGGTTATTTCGTCTAGTTATGGACATGATATCTCCTTATCAACACTTAAAATAACATAATTATAAAAACTGTGCCTTCTTGGTTTTATTAGCGATGATGAAATCTGAAAATTGGGCACGAAATTCTTATCAATCGAATAAAACCAATAAGGACAATCTCTCTTGTCTCTAGTAATAAACGTTATGCTGCACGGTGTCAAACCAATTTAGAAGGGTAAATAAACATAAAACCAGCAATAACCAAATATATATTTTTTGAAATTCATTAATAATTAATTACGTTATTAATTATTTATTTATTTATTACAAAATTAATCTACATCGAGTTTCCTGAAATTGCCATGAAATCCTAAAAAATCGTCATTTTCCAAACTTTCAGGCCGCAATTTTTCATCGGTTCTAAGCGTATCAAGGTGGTCATACCATGGCTGGTACTCAACTTGTTTTTCATCTAGCATTTCTAAAAAAAAATTCTGCGCTTAGCTACCAGAATCGGTCAATAAGTATTCTTTTACTGTTAAAGAAGTTGTTTGAGAAAAACTGAACAAAGTTCTAGTAAAAAAAAGAAATAATCTTAAAAAACAGAAGAAGAATTTAAGAAATTACACTTAAAAAAAGAAAAGTACAAAATCATTTTAAAATAAGTTAAAAAACTAAAGGGAAAATAAGGAAAGCTACAAAAGCAGAGTATTTAGAAACAAGAAAAAAGTACAAAGTAAAGTGTGAAGAGAGAAAAATACAACAAAGAGAAAAAGAAGAAAGAAAAAGAAAGAAAATAAAAACAGAAGCAGACGTATGGAAATTTATAAACGAAGAAAGAAAAAAAAGACAAAATAAGTGAAAATATAAGTGTGGATAAATGGAGAGAACACTTTATGGAGGTTTTATATGAAAGTAACAATAAAAGTGTCTTCTCAAGACGTGCGGAATTTCAAGAGGGAAAAACCAATCTTTCTAAAGAGGAAATTGAGAAACAAATGTTAGGTTAAAGAAAAAAAAGCACCCGGGAAAGATGGAATTCCAAATAAAGCGCTGTTGTTTGGTACAAAAAAGCTATGGCAAAGAGTATGGGAAATGCTAAATGCAGCGTGGATTGAAGGAGGCTTTCCTATAGAGTGGAGAAAAAGATTAATTGTACCATTACATAAAAAAGAGGATAAAGACCAAACTGAAAACTACCGTTGTATACTCTTACTTAGTACGACCTACAAAATATAGGCGATGGTTCTAAAGGAAAGATTGAGAAAGAAAATGGACAAAGAAATATGTTACCAGACGGAAGGAAGAAAGGAAAAATAAATTTTGGAGAGAAGATTGGGAAAGAATGTGTAGATTATTTTCTTGCCGCTACCTCATTATTGTAGCATTATCTTAGCAACCATTAATATTAAAAAAATCAAATGTCATTTTGACAAAAGTAAAAAAATCGCGCTTCGGCAACATTTGATGTATTTAACCCTTCATTCAGTTAATTCTCCAACCGAAAATGATTCGTTCTCAACTCTTGTGAAGCAAGATTTTAATTTTTTTATTCCCACTGATTGCTAAAAGGCAATTAAACTCGATCAAATTCTTGGGAAAAGAACCCTCGCGCTCCGCGCTCGGGTCTTCTCGTCAATTTAATCTCGTTTAATTGCCAAGCAACCAGTGCTCCAGAGTGTGTAGAGTTAAGAATGTGTCCGTATGGAAGGATAAAAGTTTTAAACAAAAATGAAGAAGGGAAAGAATGGACGAATGAAGTTACGTGTGTCAGAAAAAGATTAGAGATAAATTAAATTTTTATTTTTTTTTGATAATTTGTGTTAATTTTTTTTTGTTGTTACCTTTTGTAGGACTGTAAAGCCTACAATATAAGGAATACTATATAACAATATAAGCCTACTATACAATAAAGACATTAAAACCTAAAAAAAGTTAAAAAACAAAGTCTGGAAGAAAGATTCTACAAAAAAAAAAGGTTTTTAGAAGAGTTTAAAATACAAAATTGTATGAAAGAAAAAATAATAATTACAATTGAAACAACATTTAAAAAAAAGAAGATAAAACAACGACTAGAAAAAACAAAAATCGAAAAAAGATGCTGAAAGAAGGAAAAAAATTCTGAGAGAAAATAAAAAATTACGATATTGGAACTAAAAAAACTTCTTTAAATATTTGAAAAACTAAAACAAAAGATTAAAAGATTGTAGAAAAGCCGAAAAAAATGACTATTTGTAAAAATATTTTACTAATTATTTTAAAAATAATTACTTACCTCTCATTTCTTCGAGTGTATAACCAACTCCTCCAAAATCAACTGGAAGTAACTCCTCTGGAAAAACTTCCTTTAATGATTCTAAATCTGGACAGATTTTAATCTAGAAACTAAATATTACCAAAAATCTTTAAAAAAATCAAAACTTACTCTTTCGAAAAGTTTTGGTTTCATAACTTTTTTAGCAAGATTTAAAGCAGTTTCTCCCAATTTCGGAAAATTAAGAAGACACATTCCTTTTAAGCGCATTGAATACAACTTCTAAGAAATTCAACAAGAATTAATTTAATTCTTAACTAGTTATAATTTACCTCATAAATGACGACTAGAGATTTATAAAAAAAAGTTGGTGTGAGTTTAAATGCATAAGACATTGGGATATATTTACAATCCATAATAAAATATTCACCACACGTCACATCTTCTTTCAACCGTATTTCTTGAATATTTAATACGTGACGTAAGACGTCACGTGGATCAAGTTTTTCAACCAAATTTTTATTCCGTATTTTAAAAATAAAAACTCGGTTGTTATTGAACGTTTTAGGGTGTACTTCCCAGTATCTAAAAACAAATTTAAGTAACAGGTGTTCAAAAAGATGGCGTACAATATTTCTCTCAGTTCTTTCATGTTGGCCAACTTGGGATTAATTTCGTCAAAAATGTCCTCTAATTTTGACCTCACTGTAAAGTACATGTCAATTTTTTGCTTAGTTGTCTCAATACTACACTTATTTAATAAAAGAAAATTTTGCAAACATCGTTTATCTAAAAAAAATAATTTAAGAGAGTGTTACTCGCCTAGATTAATTACCTAAAACTTCGGGGATGTGGGGCTGCTCTTGGAGCCATTTTCTTATAATTTCTACATCCTCATCAAATGATTTTTTATCACGACCAAATTCTTCGACAGAAAAGTACAAAACATCGTCTTCTGCTTTTAAAAAATCTTTATTCATTTTGAAATTTTGTAAAAGTAAATTACAAAAATTTAAGTGTTTTTTATGTATGTCTCTCACACTTTAAATAACTACTAAATAAACCACTTATTTATTATTTAAATAAAAATTATTGTGCTAATTTAAAGAAGAAAACCAGTTTTCAAAGTTATTAATTTTTTTTTATTTAAACAGACATGTTTTACAGTGAAATGGATGTTAGAAAAATAATTACAATTTAGTTTATTATGGTTTGACTTGTCCAATCAAGACGCGGAAAATTGTTATAATAGATATAGATAATTTACAGTTTTTTTTATTTTTGCGGTTTTGTAGCAATTATCTATGTAATTACTTCCGATTGTATATAATGCAAACAAAACAACAGTTTACAATAATATAAAAAAAATGGATCGCTCGCAATTAAGCATTCCAGAAGCCTCCAGACAATTGTTTTTTATTGAGAATATTTTTCACTTATTTAGCAAATAACATTATATAGCATAAAGCTGTTATAAGAAACTAATTATTATAAACAAATATTTGAAAAATATATAGTGCAAATAACAACCACTTAAATTTAATCTCTTTGTTAAAAACGTTGTCAGAGAAACATTAACAAAACGTCATTTATTTGCACTACAGTGGTGTAAAAAAAACAAAATAATATTTTTTTTAAAAAAAAATTCGGGGCGATTACAAAAATAATTCAGAAAATTTGAACAAATTGCAAAAACGATATTTTTTTATTCGCTCTCAGACATAAATGATTACGATAAGAACGACACACATGTTGTTAATTTTTTTTGGTTTTGTTTACTGTGCTGCTGTGGCAGAAACAGCTGATAATGTCTCCAATTAAAATAAAATTTTGAAGATCTAGAGAAAAATATGTAATAGTTAATTATATTATTAGTGAGATAGAAGCATCATTACACAACGAGTCTGTAGACAACAGATAACGAGGGCGTCAGCCCGAGTACATATCTGTAACACACGAGTTACTGTCATGTGCTCACGCCTACGTATGATATACAAAACTTTATCTATGACTGCAAAAAATTAAAGAAATCGAAAATTTAATGCTACCGATAGCTTCTATTTTTTTACATCAAAAGTAAAGTAATCTATAGATATGTTCAGTAAGCACTATGGCAACCGCTTATAATTTTTCAAACAAAGCTCGCCATTTTGAAATAATCAGTAAAATTGTGCTTTGTGGTAGAAATAAGGAAGTTGTAAACATGAATGACTCAGAAAGTTTACTTTCTGATATCGAAGAAGCGGCGACAAATGCTGCTTCTTACTTGGTGCCGGAGAATTTCAAAAAAAATACAAGATAGTTTTTAAACGGTTCAGTTCATGGTGCGACAAAAAAAATGTTAAAAATATTACGCATGAAAAGGTTCTACTTGCACATTTTGATTATTTATCAAAACAGTATAAATCATCGAGTCTCTGGGCTTTCTATTCTATGATTAGAACAATGATGAAAATGAAGAAAAATGTTGACATCTGAAAATCTGAAGAATATCCTGCTAAAAAATCGCAAAATTATTCTTACTAAGTAATGTTAATTTCAAGGTTGCTTTAATTATTGGAGTTGGTAGAGCTTCTAGGATCCAAGAACTTACCAACAAGCTTTTGGAAGATGTCAAAGATTAGAGACAATGCTTCCATGTTCTAATACCAAACACTAAAACAAAAATATCTAGAGAATTTTTTATTACGTCAGGCGGAATTAATAGAGTCAACATGTAAAATTAATTCGAAAATATGCTGCACTTCGCCCTAATAACGCCAGTAATGGACGATTTTTTTAGAATACAGAAACCAGAGGTGTATAAAGTTACCTGTTAGTATAAACACATTTGCTGCTTTCCCCAAGAATATTGCTACTTTTCTTCAGTTACCTAATCCAGCAGGATTTACTGGACATTGTTATAGGCGCGCATCTACTTCGTTGTTTGCTAATTCGGGAGCTGATCTTTTAACAGTAAAGCTTCATGGGAGCTGGTGCTCGAATACAGTGGCAGAGGGATACAGAGACAAGGCAGAAGAAAATAAAAAACAAATTGCTTCAAAAATTCTGGGTGACAAAAATACTATAACAGTTAGAACTACTGCATCAACAGCTGATATCGAAAAAAATGTGTCAGAAATGGCTTGTCCTACTATAATCACATGTGAAAATTGTGTTATTAATATTTATAACAATAATAGCCTGTAATTAAAATTGAGATTAAAATTAAAAGGTATTATTTTAAAGAGTAGATTTTTATTTTATTACTTCACTAGTGAAGTAATATGTCACTTTAATTCACTCAAATATTCAATATAATATGTAGTTATCAAAGCAGTCATAGATAAAAAAACATATTTCGCAATCTGTCCTACAAATGTAGTTATTTTACTTCTATTTCAATTTAGAAAATTCAAAAATTAAATTTTTCTGTTACCAAGGCCTTTATCATGTCTTTTTTAATTGCACACTGTATGTTTTAACGTTACACAATAAAATGTATCGCCAATTTTTTTCTACAGATTTTAACCTTGAGAAGAGCCAGGTTAAGTGTGTGAATCACAAGAAAAAATAAATAAATTATCACTAAATTATCTATTTATTTTTAACAAAACTGGAATTACAAGATTAATCTACATCGAGTTTCTTAAAATTGCCATGAAATCCTAAAATATCGTCATTTTGCAGATCTTCAGGTCGCAGTTTTTCATCGGTTCTAAGCGAGTCCAGATGGTCGAACCATGGTTGGTATTCAACAAATTTTTCTTCTAACATTTCTAAAAAAATTGATACCTAATTGTTAATTAAATTATTACCAGAGTAGGATAAATAAACAGATGTCTTATTATAAAAATTACTTATATAAAAGCTTTTATTTTTCTCAAAAATGAGCAGAAAAACCGCTTATAAGAGTCCCATTTTTCTATTCTTTTAAAATTTAAAGTAAAGTTTCTTAAGATTTGTGCCAACGTTTCGCTTTTTTATATTTTTAAAATTTCTTTAGAACTTAAATTTGCAATTCTTATTTTACATTTTATAAAAATTTGTGTAACAGCAATTATTTTTTTAAAATTGGAATTAAGAGAAAATATTTTTTTCATAGTTTTCTTGTATCAAAATCACAAACCATAGATCAAAGAAAAAGGAAAACTACAAGAAGTATTTTATAAAAATCTAAATTAACAAAAAACATTTTGTATTTTTTTATCAAAATTTGAAGTTATAGTTTTTTTTATAAAAGCTGAAAATTATAGGCGACAATGTATAAAAATAGAAAGTGCAAGGACCATTTTATAAACAAAAAACATTTTAGAAATTGTAAGGCTTAGATATAATATTTAATTATAATAATAATAATGTTTATAATACTCCATAAAAATATACAAAAAAAGTAATAAATAACAAATAAATAAATAAAGAAAATTAACATTTATTTTATTTATTTGCCTGCCACAATAAAAAGCATAGAAATCGGTATCAACAAAAAACATTTTATTTCAGTCTTTTTTTATCAAAATTAGAACTCCTAAATATCATTTTATAAAAACTGGGAGACAGAGATATCAATTTATAAAAATGAAAACTGCAAAAGGCATTTTATTATACCCACATTTTATACGAAATAAACAAGAGGCATTAAATTTATAGCTTTTTGTTTATCAAAACCAGAAGCCATAGTTAACATATTATAAAAAGTGTAAGCTCCAGGCGGCAATTTATATAAATAGGAACAGCAAGAGTCATTTTATAAATATTGCAATCAAAATTGACCTTTTTATAAAAGAAATACAGACCACATTTTATAAAAAGTTGGCTGTCACAACAGCATTTTATAAAAATTGAATTCAATTGAAAAATTTCTGTTTGTAGCTTTTTTATTAAAACTAGAAGACATAGGCGACAATCTGTAAAAATAAAATCTTTAAGAGGCATTTTAATAAACTAGAAATTGTAGTGGTTGTCATAAGAAGCATTTTATAAAAATCGGAATCAACAGATAATATATTATTTATAACGAGAACTATAAGCCTAAGCAACAATTTATAAAAATGACAACTAGAACAGAAATTTTATTATACCAAAAATTGTAAACCACATTTTATAAAAAAAATTGGCAGTCACAAGAGGCATTTTATTAAAATTAGAATTTATAAACGACATTTTATAAAAACTGAGATATAGAGACAACAATTTATAAAAATGAAAAGTACAATAGACATTTTATAATACCAGAATTTGTAAACCACATTTTATCAAATTTGGCTGTCAGAAAAAGCATTTGTAATTTTTTTTTATTAAAACCATAAAAATGGAACATGCAATGAGTATTTTATAACATTTGTTGTAAGAATTCGCTGTCACAAGAAGCATTTTATAAAAATTGAATACAACAGAAGGCATTTAATTTATAGCTTTTTATTTATTAAAACCAGAAGCTATAGTTAACATATTATATAAACTGGAAGCTATAGGCGACAATTTATAATAATGGGTACAGCAAGAATCCGTTTATAAATAAATATTGCAATCAAAAATCATCGTTTTGTAAAAAAAATATATAAAAATCGAAATCAATAGGACATTTTTTGTTTATAAATTTTTTAAAAAACTGGGAGCTATAAGCAAGAATTTATATAAATGATAACTAGAAGAGGCATTTTATTATACTAAAAATTATAAACTACATATTGCAAAAAATATTAGTAATAAGAGGCATTTTATAAGAATCGAAATCAACAGAAAAAGACATTTTATTTCTAGCTTTTTTAATAAAAATTAGAAACGCTAGATACATTTTTATAAAAAATAAGAGTCATAGGCGACGATTTATAAATATAGACAATGCAAGAGGCATTTTATAAAACGAACATTAAAAAAAATAGTTAAAAATTAAAAAAAAAACACAAAAATTAAAAAGACAATTTGTATTAAAAAATAGCAAAGAACGTATTATTTTGTGATAGTCGGAAGTATGAGAAACCTATTAAAACCTTCAAAAATAGACTCTGTACAAGATTTTTATGAGCCGGAAACAAACAACAAAATTAATTAAACCAAAAATATCAATCTAAAAAACCGGATGAGTAATTAGCGAAATTAAAATTTTTTTATAAGGTTTAAAATGTCAATGTCAAGTATAAAAAAAATTAGAATTAGGTATATACAGTTTTGCCAATATCAAATCAGTCCGTGATTAAATTAATTTTTTGACAGTTTATTATTTATTTTCTTTGTTCAAATTACTGAAGAAGTATCGAATACATAAAAAAACTTTGCAACAAATTAGGCAGTAAAATAAACAAATAAAACAGTTTTTTGTTTTTCACAAATGAACTAAATAATTTTTTTGTAACAATAATTTTAAACAATTAGATTATTATCTTTTTATAGATATTTTGAGGTTAAAATGCTAATTAGAGATAAACATTTTTTAATGTGTTTAATTGTTGCCTTCGGCGCTCATAAATTCAGCAAATTCTGTTTGGTTTTTTATATTTACTGAAAAATTGGGATTTTCTTAAATAAGGGAAACCTAAATATTTTAGTAAACTGTAGATAAAATTTAGTAATAATAATAACAACAAATTACCTCCAAGTTGTTCGAGTGAAAGTCCAACTCCTCCAAATTCAACCGGAAGAAATTCTTCCGGAAACACTTCCTTCAACGATTCAAAATCCGGACAAATTTTGACCTTCAAAAAAATTATTACTCTTCTTCATAACTTCGAAAAAATGTCAAATATACCCTTTCGGAAATTTTTGGTTTCATTATTTTTTTCGCAAGATTTAAAGCAGCTTCTCCAAATTTTGGAAAATGGACAAAATAAACGCCCTTTAAACGAGCCGAATATAACTTCTAAAAAATCAAATAAACCAAAAAGCAATCAATAATCTAAACTGTTTAAAAAGAACGAGCGTTAGCGAGTGAGTGATTCTCGAAATTTTTAATAGCCTGTTAAGTGAGTTAATTACAATTTTTTTTTTTTAATTGTTAAAAACTTTATCTTGAGACAAAAATCTCGTTTTAGTACTTTAAAATCAGTTATTAATAGACGATTTTCATGCAAAAATCATACATTAATGTTGATATTAATAAACAGCCAACAATTTTATTTAAATAATTATAATTTACCTCATAGATAATTCCTAAAGATTTAACAATATAAGTTGGGGTAAGCTTAAAAACATAAGAAATTGGAACATCTCTACAATCAACAATGACGTATTCGCCACAAGCCACATCTTCTTTCATCCGAATTTCCTGAATATTTAACAAATGACGTAAAATGTTATTCGGATCGAGTTTTTCCCCCATATTTTCTTGGCGCATTTTAAACATAAAAATTCGGTTGTTTTTGAACGTCTTGGGATGAACAACAATATGACTAAAAAAATAAATGTATTGTACCGCCAAAATATTTTTGAACGCACGCTATCTCCCTCAGTTCTTTCATATGAGCCAACTTGGGATTAATTTCGTCAAAAAGGTCCGCCATTTTTGATCTCACAGTAAAATACATGTCGATTTTCTGTTTAGTTTTCTCAATACTACATTTATTTAACAAAAGAAAATTTTGCAAACATCGTTTATCTAAAAAATTTTTTTTAAGAGAGTCTTACTCGCTACTTAACCTAGATTAATTACCTAAAACTTCCGGTAGGTGGGGCTGCTCTTGTAACCAGTTTGTCACAATTTTTACATCTTGGTCGAACGATTTTTTATCACGAGCGAATTCTTCAACTGCAGAATATAAAACATCGTCTTCAACTTTGAAGAAATCTTCTTTCATTTTGAATTGTTGTTAAACTAGGTTGTAAAAATTTTGTTTCTTTATTTATATCTCCCACTTTTTTAAGACAGTAACTGCCTTGATATTTCAGGGTAACGCACTTTCAAGAATTTGGTGGAAAAAAAACTACAGAAACCTGTAATTCTGAAATAAATTAGAAGCCGCAAATTATTTTTAAAATTTAGATCAATCTCAGGTCAGTTTTTCAAAGTCAAACTAATAATAAACAAAGAAATTTATATTTATGTATTAAGTTCTAATTTGTTTAATCAAGATATCTACGCTTTTTTAGTTTTTGCGGTTTTGTATCAATTATTATGTAATTACTTCCGATTGTGCCTCTAGAATACTAATCAATTGGATATTTTCCTACAAAACAAAAAAATGTAATTGGAAAACAATTAAATAAGAGTTTTGCAATAACTAATAACAATTTTTCCATTATTTTATAACTATTTACAATAAACAAAGCAAATCAATTAGAAAATTATGTTATTTGCCTTATTTTAAAATTTGTCTAAGTATTATACAGAAAAATAAATGGAAAATTTAGATTTATAACAAAAAATATAGTGGCGTTTTAACCCCAAAAATTTAATTAATATTTTAAAATATTTCTTTTTGTTTTTCTAAATTTGTCTTTTTTTATTTTTCTAAAATCTTTCTTTGTTTTGCTTCTTTTAAGTAAATACTTTGTTAATTTAAAAATTTGTATTTATTATAATTATAATAATAAAGTTTATTGCACATTAAAACAAAAATGTACAAAAGATTAAATGGCATACACAAATCTGATTTATAATTTAACCTAGAGAAATAGTTAAAACATAATAAAATACTAATAAATATACCTACAATAAAAATAACACAAAATAATACAACAGATTCAAATTTGCTAAGATCAATTGCTGAAAGTTTTTGCGACAATAGTATATTAAGTATGGAGAACGGTAAGGAATGCTTACCGTTCGACATGCTTATAACGTTTTTTGAGCGATTGGAGTTTCTAGAATAATAATAATAATAATTTATATCAATACATTTGTGATAATCGGGAAGATTGAAACTGAAAACTTTGGGTGGCGGTTCCATGGTTGCTATGGTTTTGTTCCAAACAAGTAAAATTGTCTTTTTGATACAATCATTCCTACATAGTTCTGTTTTGTGGTTCCGTTTTCGAAGCAAATATGAGTGATAGTGATGATCTACCAGATGATTTAGAAGACGCATGGCAAGAAGGATGTTCGGCAATAATTCCAGAAAAATCTAAAGCCTGATATGAACAGACATACAAGTTGTTTAAGGAATGGCGTGAAGCAAAGAAGATTTCTGTAAATGAAAAGAGCTTGTTAGCGTATTTTGTGGTGAGAAGTAGACACTTGAAGGCCCCAGGCAGTTTATGGGCGGAGTATTCTATGCTGAAGAGTACAATTTTTCTCCATGATGTTATCGATATTTCTAAGTTTGCTACATTAATTGCTTATCTTAAGAGAAAAAATATTGGATATCGGCCTAAGAAGGCTAAAATTTTTACCAAAGAAGACATGGAAAAATTCTTGAATGAAGCACCAGACAAACAATTTTTAATTCAAAAGGTATGTTGTAGATGATGAGGTGGTATATCTGAGTTCTAAGAAAACAATATATTTGCAGGTAGCAATGATATTGGGAGTATCGGGCGCTTGTTGACGAGAGGAATTGTACAATATTAAAATGAGTGGCATAGAAGAACATGAAGAAATGTTTATAGTAAATATTCCAAATACAAAAACAAATATTCAGCGAACGTTCACAGTTATTAATAAAGAAAATGAAGCAGTTCATTATTTGGAAATACTTCGAAAATACATAAGAATTCGACCAAGCAACCCAACGTCAGATCATTTATTTCTGAACTATTGAAATGGCAAATGCACTAGGCAAGTCACAGGAAAAGGCACAATTGGAGGCTAGCCGTCAAAAATTGCAAAGTATTTAAAATTGCAAGCCCCTGAAGGTTTTACTGGACACTTGTTTCGACGCACATCGGCTACACTTTTGGCGAATAACGGAGTTGATGTGTTGGGACTAAAAAGACATGGTGGGTGGCGTTCATCAACGGTGGCCGAGAGTTACGTGGAAGATTCCCTCCAAAACAAAATTGAATTTGCTCATAAAATTTTACACAGCGATGTTGGTGGACTATTACAACAACCTGGGACTTCTACGTCGGAAAGTTTGTCTATTAACACTAGAAACTCAAATGCGAGTGGTGTTACTACTATTAATTATAATAATTGTACATTTAATTTTAATAAATAAAACGCAAAATTGTTTTTTTAGATTTAATTGCTTACCGTTCACTGAACGGTAAGTGAATTACTTACAGTTTTGTTACACGTAGCAACCAGTAACAGCAACCTACCGTCGTGGAAACAGGCACAGTAAACTGATAAAAACAACCAATCGCGCAAAAAATTAGTTTTTTATGTATATTTTTTAAATATACAGAAGTGTCAACTGTTAGAAGATCAGAACAGTTACTTAATATATATGGTACATACAATATATGAAAAAGACGTCTGAAATAAAGTAGTCTTGTGTGCTGGAAAGTGAAAATGCTTTTCAACAAAACGTAAATTTCTAAAATGTGTTTCACAGCGTTTGATTAATTTAACATACAAATAATCAGGAATTTCTAAGTTTAGTAATTTGAAACAAAAACATAAATAATGAACAAAGCATTGCTCATTCAATTTAAGCAATCCTAAAGATCTTAGGTAGGGAGTAACATGTGCAAACTGAGGTATACTAATCACAAATCGTAAACAGTAATTTTCAATTTTTTAAAGTTTTTGTTTATTACTTTCAGTTAGGCGCGGGCCATAAACAGTATCACAGTAATGCAGATTGGATAAAACTAGTGAGTTAATTAAAATTAGTTTAATCTTTTGATTTAAAATCTCTTTAAACTGTGCAAGTTGCTTAAATTTAAAATAACAATGTTTAGATAACTGGGAAACATGATTAGTAAAATTGAGTTGTGAATCCATAGTGACACCAAGATTTTTGACTGTACTTTGGGAAGGAATTTCTACATTATTAATTCGAACGGTGTGTTTTAAATTTTCTGCTTTATTCGTTGTTCCAAAAAGTATGTTCTTACATTTAAATGCATTTAAATATAGTGAATTACTTTGGGTCTAATTATATATTTCATTAAGGTCACTGTGAATTATATTTTCAATATTTCGTATTTCTAGAGGGTTAAAGCTTAGGTAGAGTTGAATATCATCTGCAAATAGATGTATTTTGCAAAATTTAGTTGCATACTGAATATCTGAAATAAAAATAGAAAAAAGAAGTGGGCCTAACACCGATCCTTGAGGAACTCCTGTTAAAACATCTTTAATATCTGATAAACCTAAAGTTGTTCGGCATGTCTGCTTACGATTGTGTAGATGACTATTAAACCACTTGAATTTATCATTATAAATTTCATAATACTCTAATTAATTTTTTTAGTAAACAATTTATGTCAATTGAATCAAAAGCTTTACTTAAGTCTAACAGAGTTAAAGATGTTATTTTTTCTTTCTTCATATTTGATAGAATTTCATCGGTCACCGATAAAAGGGCAGTTGATGTACTGTGTCCCATACGAAATCCAGATTGAAGACTGAAGGTAAGATATTAAAAGAACATACGTAATCGTTCTGTTGGTTATAAATTATTGACTCTGAAATTAACATAGAAGCCGGTTGAATACTTATGGGTCTTAGATCATTGAGACAAGTAAGAACAGATTTTTTTGGTATTGGTGTGACACAAGAAGTCTTCCAGCTATCAGGAACATATCCCTGCTCAAAACTAGTATTAATTATTTGTACTAATCGTAATTCTTTTTTTCTTTACGTTAAGTTCTTGTTTCTTCTTCCTGTACAATTCAAAATTTGAATAGTCCTTTTCATAACTTAGTTTTTTTTCTTCTAGTACACCCACCTAACGTTAATTATACAGCCTACCGTAGAATTTCTGCTAGTTCTTTTAAAATTTTTCAAAAACGCTTTCCTCGAATCTTTCAAAGACCCAGATATTTTTCAACATCCGACTCGAAAATTTTCAAAAACCTTCTTTCATCGCTTGGTATCCTCGCCTTTTTAAATTTTTTCTACCATTTGTTTTTTCTAGTCGTAAGTTTTTATTGTTTTCAACCAGACAATGTTTTCTGATTATTTATTTTTCAGACGTCTGAAATACTCATTCTCTAAATTAGGTTCTCCAATTATTTGAGATGTTCTTTTGTTTTTTCTTTGTACAAAAGTACATTTTTTGTTTTTAGTCTTTATCTTGCTTTTTTATTTTTGTAAAACCTTTTTTTCAAGTTTTTCTAAAATCTACTTTTGTAAAATAAAGAGAAATAAAGACTAAAAAACAAGAAAATTTACTTTTGTAGAAAAAAAAATATAAATAATATTACAAAAAATTTGGCATTTTTTTTAGGTTCTTCAAAATTTTTTAAATTAGGTTTACTTTTGAATCCTTTTTTTATACAAACATATATTTTTTTTAGTTTTTATCATGTTTTTTTAATTTTGTAAAAAAAATTTTTCAAGTTCTTCTAGGCTCTATTTTGGTTTTTACTGTTCTTTTTTTTCTATTAGTCGTATTTTTTCCTGTTCTCTTTAAAAATAAAATACTTTTATCTTATTTTTTTAAACACTTATTTTAGTTTTATCATGCAAAATTTTAACTGTTTTTTTTTAAATGTTATTGTCTTTTTTTCCTACAAGTTAAAATTTTTATTGTTCTTTCTTTTTAAGTCGTTACTTTTCAACTTTCTCTAAAAAAATTTAAAACATTTTTCAAGTTTTTCTAAAACCTATTTCTGTTTTCTGTGTTTTTTTTCTTATTAGTCGTATTTTTTTAATTAGTCGTTTTTCTCATTTTTCTAGAATCTTTCTTTGATTTTTTTAATTTAAAACTTTTTTTTTGTACTAGTCATAATTTCTATTTCTTTATTTCAAGTTTTTATTTCTTATTCTTATACAATTCAAAATTCCAATTCTAATTTTTTCTAACTTCGTGTTTTTTTTCTTTTAGAACGCTCACCTAGCGTTAATTGGACAGCCTACCTAATTGTCGAATTTCTGCTAGTTCTTCTAGAATTTTCCTAACGACGTTTTTTCAAAAAAAATTTTATTCATCAAAAAATGTTTTTTTTACTAGTCGAAAACTTGTAAATTGTTTCTTTTACACCAAGTCTTCTCTACATTTAGTTCGAAAAACTATAACATTTTTAATAGATTTTTTATTTTATTTTATTTTTATAAAAATAAATAATTTTACAGTGTTTATAAGAAAGCGAGTAAAAACTGTTGCCTTCGGCTTTCAAATTTTATTATAAACTTTCAAATAAACATTTTTGGCAGTCGGAAACAAGAATTAGTGTTAACTGATTTGACTATACCTAGGTGTTTATCAATATCTCACTCGAAAAACCAATTTTTACTTTTTTGTAATTTTTTGACTTTATAGTAGTAAAGTATAGAGAACGGCAAGGAATGCTTACCGTTCGAAAACAATTGTTTGGAGGAGGAGCGAAGCGACGACTCCAATTATTGTCTGAGAACGGTAATCCTTAACGTTCGACATGCTTATAACGTATTTCGAGCGATTGGAGTTTCTAGAATAATAATAATAATAATTTATATCAATACATTTGTGATAATCAAGAAGATTGAAACTGACAACTTTGGGTGGTTGTTCCATGGTTGCTATGGTTTTGTTCCAAACAAGTAAAATTGTCTTTTTTATACAAACATTCCTACATAGTTCCGTTTTGTGGTTCTGTTTTCGAAGCAAATATGAGCGATAGTGATGATCTACAGGATGATTTAGAAGACGCTTGGCAAGAAGGATGTTCGGCAATAATTCCAGAAAAATCTAAAGCCCGATATAAACAGATAAACAAGTTGTTTAAGGAATGGCGTGAAGCAAAGAAGATTTCTGTAAATGAAAAGAGCTTGTTAGCGTATTTTGTAGTGAGAAGTGGACACTTGAAGGCCCCAGGCAGTTTATGGGCGGAGTATTCTATGCTGAAGAGTACAATTTTTCTCCATGATGCTATCGATATTTCTAAGTTTGCTACATTAACTGCCTATCTTAAGAGAAAAAATATTGGATATCGGCCTAAGAAGGCTAAAATTTTTACCAAAGAAGACATGGAAAAATTCTTGAATGAAGTACCAGACGAACAATTTTTAATTCAAAAAGTATGTTGTAGATGATGAGGTGGTACATCTGAGTTCTAAGGAAACAATATATTTGCAGATAGCAATGATATTAGGAGTATCGGGCGCTTGTAGACGAGAGGAATTGTACAATATTAAAATGAGTGACATAGAAGAACATGAAGAAATGTTTATAGTAAATATTATATAGAAAAGGCACAATTGGAGGCTGGCCGTCAAAAATTGCAAAGTATTTAAAGTTGCAAGCCCCTGAAGGTTTTACTGGACACTCGTTTCGACGCACATCGGCTACACTTTTGACGAATAACGGAGTTGATGTGTTGGGACTAAAAAGACATGGTGAGTGGCGTTCATCAACGGTGGCCGAGAGTTACGTGGAAGATTCCCTCCAAAACAAAATTGAATTTGCTCATAAAATTTTACACAGCGATGTTGGTGGACTATTACAACAACTTGGGACTTCTACGTCGGAAAGTTTGTCTATTAACAGTAGAAACTCAAATGCGAGTGATATTACTACTTATTAATTATAATATTTGTACATTTAATTTTAATAAATTAATCGCAAAATTGTTTTTTTAGATTTAATTGCTTACCGTTCACTGAACGGTAAGTGAATTACTTACCGTTTTGTTACACGTAGCAACCAGTAACAGCAACCTACCGTCGTGGAAACAGGCACAGTAAACTGATAAAAACAACCAATCACGCAAAAAATTCTTTTATTTCTTTTTATAGTAGTAATTTTTTTGTATTGTTTCAAATGTTTACTTATAAGTTTGTCTAGATTCCCTATATCATTCTTTTTAAAAAAAAATTCTACCGTTTTTTTTAGTCGTAATGTTTCTTATTGTTTTCATCCAGGTGATGCTTTTCAGTCGTCTGGAATCTTCTAATGCTCTTCTAGATATCTTCTAAATACGTTTTTATTTTATATCTTTTGTTTTTTTGTTGTACAAAGTAGGTTTCTGTCTTCATCACACCTTTTTTTAAATTCTTATATATTTTTTTAGGTTTTTCTAAAATCTAAGTTTAGTTTTTCTTATTTTTTTTCTATTAGTCGTAATTTGCTTTTTTCATTTTTTATTCAAGTCATCGTTCTTTTTGTTATTTTTATTTTTTTTTCCTAACCAAGTAGTTTTTTAATATAGAATTTTTTACCTTTCCTTATGCACTAGTCTTATTTTTTTTAATAGTTATCGTTTTTTTTTCCTCTACAAATCAAAATTCTCATAGCTTATCGTTCTTTTTAAGTTATCATCTTAGAACTTTGTCTCAACTATTTTTTGTTTTTCCGAAATCTTCCAAAAGATGTTTTTCATGTTATGCGAAACAAATTTTTGTTACTATTTTTTCTTTTAGGAACGCTCATCTAGCCTTAATTAGGTAGCCTACCTTATTGGAAAATATTTCTGAAGTATTCCAAACGACGTTTCTTAATTTTTTTAAAATCATCTTTTTTTGTTCTTCTGGAATTTTTTCTTTTTTCCTACTAGTCAAAAACTTATAGACTGTTCTATTTCAATCAAATCTTTTTTCTACATTTAACTCAAAAATTATGGGCTTTTTAACAGCTACAATTTTATAAAAAGAATTGTTTTTGAAATGATCGTAAAAAACTAGTCAAAACCGTGTTTTCCCAAATTTTAATATAAATCTTATAATATATATTTTTGGCAGTGGGAAACGAGAATTACTGTTAATTGCTTCGTCTGTATTCAGATTTTTCTCAATATCCGACACAAAAAAACATCTTTTTATTATTCTAAATTTTTTTTTTTTGATTTTTACTGATTTTAAAACTTTTTTTTATTAGTCGTTTTCCTGTTTTTTTTTCTTTTAGACGTTATTTTCAACTTTGCTTAGAATTTCTATTTGTTTCTCTAAAATCTCCATATCGACGTTTTGCAGCTTCTTTAATTTTTTTAGTGTTTTTCCTCTAGTTGTATTCTTTCTCCTTGTATCTCTTCTTTTCTAACCAATGTATTTCTATTTTTTTTATTTTTTAGTCGCCTGAAACCGTCAGGTGTTCGTTTAAATTATGTTTTTAAGGTTTTCATAAATTATTTGTATAAAAAAATTCTTTTCTTTTTATCTTGATTTTGCTACTTTATAAAATCTTTTATCAATCTCCTACAGTGTACTCTGTTCTCTTCTTTTCCTATTAATCCTAATATTTCTTGTTTTTTTTTTTTCATTCGTCGTTTGATTGCTCTTTGTAGAATCTTTATTTTGATTAATTTTTTTTATTTATTTATTTATACTAATCAAAATGCTGAAATTGAGGTCTTCAGACAGCCATGTTGTGAGACGCTACCTTGTCCAAGTTTCTTCTACTAAATGTTATCGCTACTGCAGTTTCTAACTGTAGCTTTCGGTGAAACCAAAATAACTAGAACTACTACAATTTCTCCATTTATTAATAAATTTTTAAAGGGGGTAAATTAATTAAGATGAGAATAAATAATGGTAGTGTTGATTAAATTTTAAATTTAGTTTTATTCTTGAAAAACTGCGAAACACGAGGAAATAAATAAATGATAACTAATTTGTTTATTTTTTATAAAACTGAAATAATTAGTTTAGTCTACGTCGAGTTTCCTGAAATTGCCATGAAATCCTAAAATTTCGTCATTTTTCAGACTTTCAGGTCTCAGTTTTTCATCGACTTGAAGTGTATCAAGGTGGTCAAACCATGACTGGTATTCAACAAATTTTTCTTCTAACATTTCTAAAAAAAAATACGACTGCACTTCAAAAGGGCACTCTAAAACACAAAAAATTTTAGTTGAAATATACTACCTCCGATTTGTTCTAGTGTGTATCCAACTCCTCCCAAATCAACTGGAAGGCACTCTTCTGGAATCACTTCCTTCAAGACTTCAATATCAGGACAAAATTTGATCTTGAAAAAAATATAATTACTCCTAACTTTGCTAAAAATTTCATACTTACTCTATCAACAAGTTTTGGTTTCATAATTTTTTTAATAAGACTTAAAGCAGTTTCTGCAAATTTGGGAAAATTAATAACATAAACAGCTTTTAAACGTGCCGAATACAATTTCTGCAAAAACAACTACAAATTTAATTTAAATTAATTGTAAGTTACCTGATAGATAATTGATAAACCTTTATAAATAAAAGTCGGTGTGAGTTTTAAAGCAAAAGAAATTGGAACATGGCGGCAATCAATAATAACGTACTCGCCATAAGACACATCTTCTTTCATTCGAATTTCTTGAATATTTATCAAATGACGTAAGAAGTCATATGGGTCAAGTTTTTCAACCATTTTTTCATTTCGTACTTTAAAAATCCAGACACTGTTATTGTCAAACGTTTTAGGGTGGATAAGAACATATCTAAAAGAAGTTTATTCTTTTGACGCCATTTTTTTATAATTGTACACTACACACTAGGGTGGGCCAACAAATCGACTATTTTTTTTAACTTCCGACACTGAAAAATTGGTACTTTAAAAAATGCTTTTTAAAGATGAGTTTTTAATTTTAATAGGAAGGACTTCCTTATCTCAGTTTTCTATTTTTTCTTTAGTTCTACTTGGCAAAATTCATATCTCGCTACTACTTGATCGTAAAGAAAAAGTTTATTAACATTTTTTGTTGGAAATTTAACTCTCTAAAAAAGGTATTTTACAATTTTTTTGTAACTCTTACCGTTTAGAAGATATCAGAGGTCAAAGTTTGAAAAATTTAACAAAAATTTCATTTTTACTTCTAAATTTTATAACTCGTAGATAAATAAATATTAGAAAATGCAAAATATACAGTTTTATGGCAAATTAAACCCTCTACAAAAAAGATCTCTTGTGGCTAATCGATTACTCTAACCACTTAGAAGATATTCGCATTTTAAAAACCAAAATTTGAGACCAAATCCTCAAATTTTTTTTAAATGGTTAAAGTAATCAATTAACCACAAAAAACTTTTTTTGTAGAGCGTTTAATTTCCTACAAAACTATGTATTTTGCATTTTCTAATATTTATTTATCTACGAGTTACAAAATTTAGAATCAAAAAGAAATTTCTGTTAAATTCTTCGAATTTTGACCTCTGATATCTTCTAAACGCTAATAGCTATAAAAAAATGTAAAATATCTTTTTAAAGCGTTCAATTTTCTACAAAAAATGTAAATAATTTTTTTCTGTACGATCAAATATTGAGTAGATATGGATTTTGCCGTATAGCACAAAAGAAAAAATATAAAACTGAAATGAGAGGGTCCTTCCTATTAAAATTAAGAGCTTAACTTAAAAAAGCATTTTTAAAGGTGCCTAGGCAGCAATTTTTCAGTGTTGAATGTTAAAAAAAATATTCGATTAATTAATAACTTAGGATTAATTTTCTCAAAAACGTCCGCCATTTTTGACCGCACAGTGAAATACATGTCGATTTTTTGTTTAGTTTTTTCAATACTAAACTTATTCAAGAACAAAAAGTTTTGTACAAATCTTTTATCTAAAAAAAAAAAAATTAAGAGAAGTTAGTCGCCTAAACTGGTTACCTAAAACTTCCGGTAAGTGGGGCTGCTCTTGGAGCCATTTTGTCACAATTTCGACATCTTCGTCAAATAATTTTTTGTCACGACCATATTCTTGGACAATAGAATATAAAACGTCGTCTTCGACTTTTAAGAGATTTCTTTTCATTTTGAATTTTTTTTAATAAATTTTATCTATAATTCCTCTTTTTAAAACAATAATTTCTCAATTTTTTTAGTTACAAAAATATGGTTAAAAATAAATAAATAAAAATAACTGAAATCTGTTAAAATTCAGATTCAGAATTTTGTGTTTAAAATTTAAAACAAATGAATAACCGATTAGTTTATAGAATCAACTAAAAATTTTCAGTCAATAATAAACAAACAAATTTATAATGCTTATTAAAGAAATTATTTTAAATTGGTTCATTAAGTTTTAATTTGAGTAATCAAGACACTTTTTTTTAGTTATTGCCATTTTGTAGCAATTATAAATTTATTTATTATTAATTATTTATATATATTTATTTAAAAAATTCGGTTAATAACAATTTTAGTTCTACTATATATACACAAAGACAAACAACAATAATTTGATAAATAAATAACTCGATATTCACACACTACAGTGCGTAATTCTGAGTAATATTTGTTATGGTCATTGACTAGATATAAAGAATATTTAAAGTAGAATTCAACAAGCGATTAAAAAATGAGCGATTTAAAGACTGCGACGTTACTAAATCAGCAATCGTAGTTATTACTGTGTGAAAATCGAGTTTTTTTTATTAAATTATTATTGTGTGTATTCGTATATATAGTAAAAATAAATTAATTGCAATTCAAAAGTGCAAATTGTAATTATTAAGTAGTTCTTTATTTAACTAATTTTTTTTATTATTTAACGATTATATTTTTATTTTTAATTTTGAATACCTACATTTTAGAAGCGGTCTTTTTGCTTGCATAAATAAACAGATTACATCATCTTAAACGGCTAGATAGAAACAACTACTTTGAGAATAAACGCCTCTTGTTAAACTACAAGCCTTACCAGAAAATACTGTGGCTCATTAGAGCGATTTTCATTGCATTTTCTTGTGATAAGAAGCTAAGTCAAGATTGTTTAAAATGCCAAATATACAATTATAGCCATTTAACGTTAAATCTATGGTACAATTTTCTTTATAACAGATGCACAAAAATATTACCATTTTCTTCCGCAGTTGTTGCTTTCAGTTTATACACCTTTTCTTTCACAAATCCCCAAAGGAAGAAATCAATCGGAGTAAGGTCGGAAGAACGAGCAGGCCAACTGATTGCTCCTTTTCTGCCTATCCAACGATTTGAAAAAGTTTCATTTAAAACTTGTCAAACTACTCGATGATAATGTACAGGGGCTCCATCCTGCTGTAGTCACATAATCCTTCGCGATTGCACATCCAGATTTTTTATCAGAAGTGGCAGATCATTTTGAAGAAATTCTCGATATCTTACCCCATTTAAAACATCATCAAAAAAGAACGGACCCATCACGTGGTGCCCAAGAATTCTGCCCTAGACATTCAATGATCGTCTATATTGATGATCAATTGTCTGCATCCAATGAGGGTTTTCAGTCGCATAGTTAATGCATGTTGTGTCGGTTAACAGACCCGTTACTCTTAAATGTTGCTTCATCACTAAATAAAATTGTGTGCATAAAGTTTCAGTCGTTATTAATCAAATTATCTATGGTTTCACAAAAATTTCCTGATGTAGCTCAAGGTAGGAAGGATGAAACTTGTGTTTTGAGATAATTCAATTAATACCGGTTCGCGATATGTCAGTTTGTGCCTCAATTTTTCTGCAACTCAATTCTGGATTTTCTTGTAACATTAAAAGAACTTCCAATTCTATGTTTTCCTCTATTTTTCGTGCTAATACTTCTTTTTTCTGGTACGTAAAGTTTCCTGTAGCATAAAATCTATCCTTCAATTTTTTAAATGCAGCACTTTGCGGCAGTCTTGCATTTGGGTATTTTTATAATCTTCACAACAAAGCCCACTCAATTTTTATTGTCCAAAATAGAACAGTTTTTCGAAATTTTGTTAATTTTGGCTAGCAACTTAGAATTTTACACTAGACTATAAAAACCTTATATTGGTAGAAAGCTTGTCAAAAAATCTTTTGATTGGTGCAATAATAAACAGAGAATGCCGTTTGAAAAAAATGAGTTTTTGATATTTTTAATTTGTCATGTTTAAAAAATCGCAGTAGGTTGGTGCCACTGAGCAGGTTGTTGAGTAAACACTTAAAAGATGCGGCAAACATTCAGGAATCAAACGGCGTTATTTACTTTAACTTGTGTACAAGCATTTAAAAGGTACGAATTTTTAGACAGACCCCTGCATTTCAAAAATTCTGGTAAAGAAAGCACCACAAATCAAAATTGATAACAGATAAATGAAAACAACATGAATAAAAGTTATTTGTAATTTAGCATAGAATCCAAAAATAAAATTAAACAAAGTAGATTTCATTTAAAAAACCATAACTTTAGTGTTTTTTTTAATATTGGAAGACCTTGTATATAAACCGCAATATTTTTAAAATGAGCAACAAAAACGTAGCTATAATCCAAAAAAAAGAAAAAATTAATATCTCTTAAAATAAGTAAGTTATAGAGCTTTTTTGGACCGTTAGTACAGCCTGTATATTCAGTGAGAACACTTAGAAGTGTTACACCCAAAAGAAATAATTTTTTGGCAAGTCTTCATGAAGACTTACATCAAGAATAAAACGATGGCGTTGATTCTGCCACTCAAACCTGCCGTTCTCTGCACCAGTCCAATCGTTGACGACGGTGTTTTGCAGTAAAAAGAGACATTAGTCTTGGATCATTAATTACCGACTTATCGCGTAGTAGCTAAACGGTCTCAAAAAAGGTAGTTCTTTGAAATGCCTGTCTTGACGCTCTGTGGTACATCTCGGATAACCTATTTCTTCTTACCTTCTTCTGTTCACTTCAAAAAACACACGTATTACCGCCATTGCAGTAGAATTAAAATGGCAGGCAATTTTGCGATAGGACAAACTAACTTCCCAAAAGGCTACAATTCTATCTCTTTCAAATTCAATTGCTAAGGTGATGATATCAGTGCTGCTTTCGATCTGCAGGCATTTTGTTTTCTGCAAATATTTCTCTTTATCAGCTCTGATAAGCCTTTTTCTTGACAAAAATTAAAAATTTGACTTTTTGGCAAGAACTATCAAGAATAAATGTTGCAATAATTACTATAATTAAAATAACTTCCAAAAAATTATTTCTTTTGAGTGTAACTCTTGTCACTGAGAATAATTTACCTGATAGATGATTCCAAAAGCTTTATAAACAAAAAGAGGTGTGCCTTGAAAAATAACAGAAATTGAAATATATCGACAATCAAAAATAATGTAGTCACCACAAGTCATATCTTCTTGCATTCGAAGCTCATGAATATTAATTAAGTGACGTAAAAAATTATTTGGATCAAGCTTTTCGGACATGTTTTTATTTCGCATTTTAAAAATATATAATCGGTTATTTTTAAACGTTTTGGGGTGGATAACACCATATATACAAAGAAAATGTTATTGTTGTAAGACACAATTTTTCTTAGATAGTAACACACTTAATTTCCCTAAATTCTGTCATATTAGGCATCTTCGGATTGATTTTCCATAAATGTCCGCCATTTGTGATTTCACAGTAAAATACATATCAATTCTTTGATTGGTTCTCTCAATACTACACTTATTCAACACAAGAAAATTTTGCATATATCGTTTATCTAAAAAAAATAATTAAGAGAGTGTTACTCGCCTAGATTAATTACCTAAAACTTCCGGTAGGTGGGGCTGCTGTTCTAGCCATTCTGTCACAATTTCTACATACTGATCGAACGATTTTCTATCACGACCGTATTCTTTAACAATAGAATACAAAACGTCGTCCTCAATTTTAGAGAAATCTTCTTTTATTTTGGATATTTGTTATACTACTTTGCAAAAATTGAAAGGTTTGTTTATCTATAATTCTCACTCTTCAAAACAATAATTGCCTTGATTTTTTACTTAAAAGACGTCACAAAAACGCAGTTTCAAAATTTGGATGAAAATAAATAAATAAAAATAACTAAAATCTGTAAATCAGATTTAGAAATCAAATAAATAACACATTTTTTTTTTAATTTATGAAACTGTTAATAGTAAACTGCGTACAAATGAATAGGAATATTCTAAAGAATCATAATATTTAATGACGTAATCATTTATTTTTTAACTATGTGATTAATTAACAAATGAATCGTTTTTCTTTTGATAAAGTTAGGGCCTGAGAAAAAAGGCTCCAATGAAGATATGAGTTTTTCTTAAAAAAATTTGTTTTCTTTTGTTGAGTCCACTTATTCGTATCAGTTTACGGTTGAATTATGAAACGGCTTTATCTTCTAGCCAACCTTTGCTTTATTGTGCGAATGCATACTGAGGGTTACCGACAAGTTGACATTGGCTAAACTATCGGTGTATCCCAAAGGGTGGTTTCGCACACCCTGTCACCTTTTCGGAAAACAGGATATACTGCTAGGCGGCCTGGTAACGGATTCCAACGTGTTACAACTCCTAGAGAAGATAGTAACATAGTCATACAAGCCAGACGCAACCGCTTTTTGACAGCGCGTCTAAATCTATTGCAAAATGTTTCTAAGCGGCCTATTGCACATTAAACAATTCGGAACCGTTTACGGAAAGTTGGACTGTTATCGTATGCTCTTTTAAGAAGACCAGTCGCAACAGAACGTCACTGGCAGTTACAAAGAGAATGGTGTAGCGAGCGGCTGACCGAGCACATAAACTGGCACGCTGTTATGTTCACTGACGAATCTCGTTTTTGTCTACATAGCTACATCCGACAACAAAGAGTGTATAGTCGGCCCAGGGTCGAATGGCCACTCTGACTTAAATCGTAAATCTTTACATAATAGATCTCCTGTTGTGGTGCCAATTGCCACTATCACTACTTATCTTGGGCTCGGGGATTTTACCATGTGCCGCAGGTAGTAGACCCCAGATGTTTCTCATTGAAGCAAATAAAAGATAATGCAAAGTTTATTTTTTTCCGAAGTTTTGTTTTGATGATATTAGACTAATTAGAGAGCGGGTAATAATTATCAAATTTTGTTATCATTAATTAGATTTGTAGAGATCGATTTATACCAATTAATCGATAAAATTGGTTTCTGAAACACTTACACCAAGTTATATAAAAACAAAAAGCGCATTAAATATTTTTTAGTGTTTCTACTTTGATGTAACAAAAGTCAATTTGAAAACGAATTTTACTCTTAGTTATTACTTATAAGAAACAAATATAATAATAATTAATATGCAAGAATGTTAAGCTAAACTTGCAAAATTTGTTTTTTTGACCTGTCCATCTACCTGAGTTTCTAATTCTTTTAGGGGTAATTTAAATAAATAGGCAGGTATAAGATTTATTTTTGCTCTGTAGAATTCTGTGATAAATGCATTAACTTTCATTTTTTACTTATCGACGCTCGCAAATAGAAACATGGTAACTCAAAAATATGATTTGAAAAGATCAACAAAAAAATTGATCCAACATTCCTTTGCAAATAAATTTCTATAATTGTTTTTTTTCAAAGTTTATAGACATTACTAAAACCAAAACCTTTATTATAGGAATAATGTTGTCATAAAATTTTTCTACCAAACACCCTTAATTTAACCTTCAATAAAAAACGAGATCTAATAATAATCATTAAATATAATAACTTAACAAGAACCACTAAATTTGTCCAAAAATATTCAAATATTAATTAGTGATATGGGGGAGAAAAGAAAATTTATGGGTGGGGAAAAATACATATATAAATTAAAGAGAAAGTTGCAACCCTTCAGTGTTCTTTTGAATTTTTCCTCGAGTTATTTGAAGTATTGTTTGAAGTTATCCAAGAGTTTGTGTCGTATACTTTAAAAAATGTGGCAACCGTGGTTATCGACGTCGAAATCGACATTTGAAAACGAAGATATTATTGAAATTATCGATTCTGAAGATGAAGAAGTAGACGTTGTTGGAGATGAATATTTACCAACAAATAGTGATAACGGTAAAAACATATTTTAATTTTTTATAAATTTTACTTATAAGTATGTAAATTTAGGTCTTACCTTTAAACAAAAAACACGTTTATGTGCTAAACTCAAATTGGCTGTTAAAAACGTCTACGAGGGACTTCTTGAAAGAGGCTTCAAAGCTCCAGTTCGCTTAACTTCCGAATTAATGAAGATCCCATACAGGACAGTAAGAAGAACTTTGAAAACCCCTAACGAAGAACTATCTAAGAAAAAAAGTTCTCGAACAAGCTTTGAACGATCTTTACATATTAACATTAAAGAAGAAATTAAAAAAAACATTTATCAAATGTATAAAAACAAAGAAGTGCCTACAACAGCTTCTCTTCTTAAACATCTTGAAGAACATGGTTTCGACGTAAATTGCAAGACAGAAACATTCCGAAAGTTTTTGCATTCTATAGGTTTCAAATATAAAAAATTAAACAAAAGATGTAGTATTTTACAGTCTCCGAGATTAATCAACTTAAGGAAAGAATATGTCATGCAAATTCGGCAATTTCGTAGAGAGGGTCGACCAATTGTATATTTAGACGAGACATGGTATGACTCTCATGATGTAGTAGTGAAAGGCTGGATAGACGATTCTGATCTTTGTTGTCTGGAAACTCCACCTTCTAGAGGCAAAAGAATTATTATTCTCAATGCGGGGTATGAAGAAGGGTGGATTCCAGGATGTCTTTTATTATCAGCAAGAAACATTGCAAACTCTTCTGCTGATTATCATTCGGACATGAATCATGAAATTTTTGAAAAATGGTTTCAAAATCAACTTGTTCCGAACTTGCCAGAACAATCTGTCATAGTTATGGATAACGCGCCATACCATTCTAAACAAAAAGAATAAATCCATACAAAAAGCAGCAGGAAAAATAAAATTCTCGAATATTTGCGTAAACAGAACATCGATGTACCAGACAAAGCAACAAAAAAATCCTGTTAGCACTTTTAAATGAAAAAGTTTTAGATAAATCTAAAACATACAACTGTGACGAGTACGCTAAAGCACAAGGACACACAGTCCTTCGATTGCCTCCATACTGTTGTGTTTTAAACCCAATCGAGCTTGTGTGGAGTCATTTAAAATATTTAATTAGAAAATCCAATAGAACTCCGAACTTAAGTGCCAGTGTCGTAAATTTAATTCGGGAAAAAAGTGCAAAAATTGACAATAATTTGTGGACAAATTGCATAAAGCATGTTAAAGTCATTGAGGATAGTTATGTGACAAATACTGTAGGTGAAATTCCAGAAATTATAATAAATCTCAATGATGATAGTGACGATAATGACGAAGAAGAATGAGGATTATTTGTTATATTATTTTTCTTTTTTTTTATAAGACTATACCGGAAATTAAGACTATATTTATGTAAAAAAATACTTACTTTTTTACACACTAAAAAATATTTAATGCGCTTTTTGTTTTTATATAACTTGGTGTAAGTGTTTCAGAAACCAATTTTATCGATTAATTGGTATAAATCGATCTCTACAAATCTAATTAATGATAACAAAATTTGATAATTATTACCCGCTCTCTAATTAGTCTAATATCATCAAAACAAAACTTCGGAAAAAAATAAACTTTGCATTATCTTTTATTTGCTTCAATGAGAAACATCTGGGGTCTACTACCTGCGGCACATGGTAAAATCCCCGAGCCCAAGATAAGTAGTGATAGTGGCAATTGGCACCACAACAGGAGATCTATTATGTAAAGATTTACGATTTAAGTCAGAGTGGCCATTCGACCCTGGGCCGACTATACAGAGAACGAGGAATGCGCATCATGCCGTAATTTGTGCAGTCTGTTTATCGGTTTCAAAGCGGTGGTGTAATGATCAGAGCTAGCATTTATTCTGGAGGCCGTACAAACTTACACATCATTGATGGGAACCTCGCTGGGCTAATAACATTATTAACAGTATGCCAGAAAGTTGTCAGCAAGTTGTTAATAACCGTGGACATTATACTCGATGTTAAAAGTGACTTTTTCTACTTTACGTCGGTAACAGAGTCCGATTTGGGTGCGGTAATAGCCATTTCCGCACCCAAATTGCGTGCGGTAACAGCTAGTGCAATTTAGTGTTTTCGGATTGGTAACACCGTGTAACACGCTATCGCTGAAATAAAACGTTATGTTTCTGTCGGCGTTGAGATTACAGTAATTATATTCGAATAAATTTTGTTGCACTTGATGACCAGCAGTATTCCTCAACAAAGTGTTTTTGTGTGTGCGTATCGCAATTAATCTATAAAATATTCGAAAGTGGGGCGGAACAAGCAGCGGTGAACATGCGACAAACTTCAGCTTTTGATGTTAGAACAGCGTTAAAGTAAAACTTGAAACTAAAATGGAGCTTTTGGCCTTTATTTTGACCATTTACAACCCCCATAGCATTCGATAATTTACAAGTTATTTGCTAGATGAGTGTATAAATCTGCTTGACTGAATGCTTAACGATGAAATGAAAGGAGTCGCTGAGAACCGCAAATGGAGTGAGACTTTAGAGATAAATGGAGATTTTCCTTACTGTGTTAATACCAATTGAATTATTCAATCAATAACCGATACGGTAGGTAAAAAAGAACCATTTGTGAGTTACTTACCCAGAATTTTAGACAAATTTGAAAACATTTCAAAGTGCAATGACTTCATTGACATTTTAGTGACATTTTTATTACCAACTGTCTCGTATTAACGCAAAAGTCCCTAAAGATTAAATAATTAACTTTTTTACTTAAAAATTACGTAAAACACGTAAAGTAGAAAAAATAGCATAAAGAACTTGTTTTTTAAAGTCATTGTGGCACTCATTCTTTATAAAAACTCGCGCTCGCGCTCGTTTCATAAACTTGAATTCGTGCCACAATGTTGACTTTTCAAAACGCGTTCTTTAATATACTATTAAATCAACAACATCAAAATTGCATAAACAAGCAACAACGATTTTTTTTTGAGCATTTTTATTAATTTTTTTATTACAAAATGTATTCTAATTTGTAATGTTTCATCTCGTCTTATTTACAAGTGGAAGTAGAAATTTTGGCAATATCCCTATTCATTTGTGCGTAGTTTATATACTTATTAGAAAAATTGGTTCATTATATTTTAATTTGTTTACTCAAGACACTTTTTTAGTTTTTGCGGTTGGTACCAGTTATTACAAAAGTTGGTTTCTCAAAAAAATATTGTCGAAATAGAGAATAATTAAGATAGGTTAGGCAATCAACAAAATATTTTTCCTTCTTTATTTTTATTTCACTCAAGAGACAGACTTTCAGTAATTTCTCTATAACTGAAAATTTAAATAAATGTCTTCTATTTTATGTTTTTTCCAATAAATTTTATTGCTATTTTTTTGACTTTGAATGCAGTTTTAATCTTGAAAAGTGCAAGGTCAAGTGTTCGAAGTACAAATAAATAATTATGTGTTTATTGTTTAGAAAAGTAAAATTACAAGTTTCGTCGACATGGAGTTTCTTGAAATTGCTTTGTATCCTATAAAATTTCGGAATTTTTGAGATCTTCTAAATAAAATAAAATAAATAAAAGACTTACAAAAACGGTTCAAATCTTCGTAGATGGGTAAAAAAAGATGACAAAAGAATAAAAAATGTAAAAGTAAAAATTCAAGGAGATCGTTTCACCGTCCTTCACGCTATTTATAGAGGTGTCTTTTTAAAAAATTGCAATTTACTTTCTAATAGTAAGATCACTTATACAGATTATCTTTTAAAATTAGGTCGAATATAATTTAAATCCGGCAATCAAAAATTTACTAGGCAAAACTGTCGTTATTATGGATAACGCCTCTTATCATTCCTCTATAAAAAAAAACCCGGTCATCACAATAAATTGAATTGAGACGCTATGTAGAGTGGTTGGATTTTGTCGTGGGCGATGAGTCATTCTGCGCAAAGTACAAAAACACGTCTTGGTTAAGCGCTATTCACTAACCCAAAAACATTCTCATTTCGTTTCGTTCCTTCTTCTCGAACGGTTGTGGTTAAGCCTGCGTGTATTGACAGATTTGTAATTTTATTTCAACAGTCTTTTTCAAGACTCCGTTTTTTTCGTGGTTTACAATTTTGTAAGTATACCTAGTACAATTTAGAAACAAGGATATAAATGTGTTTTTGCAGAACATAGTTTGCGACAATATGATGGGCAATAACGGTCGTGTTGTTCATAGTCAAGGGAGGCAGATAATTTATAACGTTTTTTCGTTTATGAAAGAGGAAAAAGAGAAAGGAGAAGTTCTAATTCCCTTAAGTCGTTTACAAGAACGTGTTGTTAAAGCCACTGGTGTTGGTCTTAACACGGTAAGGAGAATTATAGACGAAGGTAGCAAGAAACCTGAAAATAGCAAATTTCAATCTCCGCGTAAAAAAATCAACAAACCATCGCCAAAACACACATTGGATGAATTCGAAGAAGAAATAGTTCGAAAAGTAATTTATAATTTTGCCGCCATTCATAAAAGAAGACCGACTATGCAAGTTTTATTTGAGGCAGTAACGTAAAGGTGTTAATTTTACTGGAGGGAAAATAGACTCATTTAGACAGTTCATCCGAAAGCTAGGTTTTCGTTGGAAGAAATCGACAGATAATCGAAAAATCTTAATTGAAAAAACGGACATCAGGTTAAAACGAGTCGAATATTTAAGACAACTTAAAAAGTACAAAGAAGAATGTCGAAATATTATATACTGTGATAAAACTTACCTTCACAGTTTCCATACTGTACCGATGGCATGGGATGATGGCACAAATAACATGCTTAAGGCACCGATAGCCAAAGGGCGACGTCTAATTATTTTACACGCTGGAGGCGCGCAAGGTTTTGTGCCTAATGCTTTAAATATATTTAAATCGGGATCGAAAACAGGCGACTATCACGATGAAATGAACAACAACAACTTCACCAAATGGTTGAAAGAAAAATTTATTCCCAACATTTCAAGGAAATCGGTTTTGGTGGTGGATAACGCGTCTTATTATAATGTGGCAATAGAACCTAGTCCAAACTCATCATGGAAAAAAGCAGCAATGCCTAAACGAAAGAGGAATTTTTTTGGGACCAAAAAAACACAGGCAGAATTATATAAAAAAATTAATTTTTGAATAAATGAATAAACCACCGTATAAGCAATTTGCGATCGACAAAATTCTGGCAGAATGTGATATGCCAGTTTTACGGTTGCCTCCATATCACCCGGAGCTTAACCCCATCGAAAAAATTTGGGCATTAGTAAAAAATCATATGGCCGTTCACAACGTAACATTTAAATTAGAAGACGTCTGGAAATTAGCTGAAGACAAATTTGCTACGATTTCAGTGGAACAATAGAGAAATATATGTAACCACGTAGAAAAAACCGAGAAGGAATACATGGCCAGAGAACACATTATGGATGATATAGAGGACTTCATAATTTCTGTTAGAGCTGACGAAAGTGATAACGATTCGGAATTTTACATTTCTTCCGACGAGGAAAACGATTTAGCTTGCGCAAAATTGCAAGAATAATGCAAAATGTTTTATGTCAACAAAATAAATTTTTTAAAAAAAATTTCACACTCTTTATTTTATCTTTTGTTTTTTAATAATCGCTGTGCAGTCTATTCTATTAAATTTGTCTTTTAGTTTGTAATTTTATTGTATTATCGTTCAAAATACAACAAACAACGAGTCCCTACCTGTGCATTTCATGCAGACCTTTAAATTTGCCGCAATCTGAAACTAGTCAGATGTTTTTGGGTTTCACTTATTGCATTTAAGATTTTACTTCACGCAGATCTGTTCAAGGTCATCACCCACGACAAAACCCAACCACTCTAACAAAAGAAAATGATAAATTCTGCGAAAGTGAAATGACAAAAGCTTCACATTGGCAAAAAATTGAGCCACTTTAAATTAATTAATTATAACTAAACTGTTTATTTTTAACAAAATTGGAATTACAAACAAGTTTAGTCTACATCGAGTTTCTTGAAATTGCCATGAAATCCCAAAATCTCGTCATTTTTCAAATCTTCAGGTCGCAATTTTTCGTCCGTTCTAAGTGTGTCAAGATGGTCATACCATGGTTGGTATTCGAGTAATTTTTCTTCTAACATTTCTAAATAAAATAGAGAAAATTGTGTTATTATTAGATACGATAGAATAGGTACTGTTTGTACCAATAAATTCCGGACATTAAATACGGTCATTTAGTAAGACGTCACAAAATAGAAGAGATGGATGTCAATATAGATGGCTTCCTAGATTAAAACTACCATTGCAATACGTTAAAAAAGCAATAGATAAAAATAAAAAACTCCCGTTGTCAAAAAACTGAGCTGCTCTAGCTATTATTACAATTAGGGAAATATATTATTTTTTTCTGATTAAAACAATACTGTTGTCAAAATAGCAAAATATTAGATTATAAATTCTGGAATTTAGCGAATTAGTAACATTGCTAAGGATAAGGGACAGTGTTTGCAAATAGGTATCATAGTTGACTGGTTTGATTTTCGCGTCCTGTCATAAAAATATTTTGATAAAATGTCGGACTACGTGCTCGCACAGGCAGCGAAAGGCAGGGAATGTTTGATTCCAGCAAAATCAAATATTGCTTATAGTAAAATGTACGAAGACTTTCAACACTGGAGAACAGCAAATACGGTGAATGGTGCCGACGAATATATATTGCTTGCGTTTTTTGAAGACTTGGTAATTTGCTATGATTTTTGTTTTTTTTTTTTTGAACGTATGACTAATTTATTCTATCCGTAGTCGCAGAAATATTCATTAAACACGTTGTGGCCAAAATTATTCATGCTAAGGACAATGTTGCATTTAAAAGAACAAAATGATGTTAAAATGTTTGATGAAGTAGAAGCATTTGTAAAGAATAAAAATAAAGGATACGTACGAAAAAATCAGAGGTGTTGTCCCGAGAATAGCTCAAAAAATTCTTGAGAAAAGCTTCTAATAATATTTTTCTGATGTATAAGGTAAAATTTCATTGTGATTCTCCTCTGTTGAATAGATTGTTACACCCGTATTTTAAATTTGAAAGGTCGCTTTAATTATGGAAATCTTTGGCGCCTGCAGAACGCACGAACTGGTGAATATGCTCTCTTCCGATATGGAATATCGTGAGGCGGTGATCGTGATCAAAGTTTCAAAGACGAAGAATGATATAAATAGGAAATTTTCAATTATTGATAAAGAAGAATTAAATGCTGCTCGTTTGGTGAGAGAAGATTCGGCGTTGCGTCCGCAAGGCGTTCTTAGGTTCTTCGTGGCTTATCGAAATAAGAAGTGTACTCTTCAGCCGGTCGGCAAAAACACCTTCAAAAAGATTCCGAGTAAAGTTGCCGAATGGTTGGGTCTGGATAATCCGAAGGTCTATACAGGTCATTGAGGAAGACGAACGTCCGCGACTTTGGTGGTCGATGCAGGAGCCTCAATGAGCACACTAAAGAGACACGGTGGTTAGAAAAGTTCGTCTGTTGAGAAAGGGTATCTGGCTGGCAGTATGTTACTGAAAAATAAGGTAGCAAAGCTGGTGTGGAGGTAAAGCCATCTGCAGCCCCTGTTACGGTTCCTGGTGTGTCGATGATGGCATCGCCTGTAGCACAGTCATCACAATCTTTGGTGACGGTGATCGTTCAAGACTGCAACTGAACTGAATACTCTGAATAAGGAAACGGCAATGTCATCGACGAATTGCGAACAAGATTCTTCCTCGTTTGTATCTGGTTGCAGTCGTTTTAGTGGAAATTTTGAAAATTGCAATTTTTATCTTAGTTCTAAAAAGTAGCGTTACACATTTTTATAATGAAATATGACATTTCAGATTTTCCTTAAATAATATGAGCGTTTCATATTTCCCTAGGGAAATATGAGTGTGTTATGACATATTATACCTACAATAATATTATTCAATATTGTATCAATCAGAAAAATAGCTATTATTACAACTAGGGAAATATGAATAGTATATTTCCCGAGGTTGGCTAGTTACATCCCGAGGGGAACCCGAGGGATGTATAGACAACCGAGGGAATATATTCATATTTCCCGTGGTGGAATCAATAGTTTTTTTCTGATTGAAACAATATTGTTGTTATAATAGTAAAATATTAGATTATTAATTCTGGAATTTAGCAATTAGTAACGTTGCTAAGGATAAGGGACATTGTTTGTAAATAGGTATCATAGTTAACTGGTTTGATTTTCGCGTCCTGTCATAAAAATATTTTGATAAAATGTCAGACTACCTGCTCGCACAGGCAGCGAAAGGCAGGAAATGTTTGATTCCAACAAAATCGAATATTGCGTATAGTAAAATGTATGTACGAAGACTTTCAACACTGGAGAACAGCAAATACGTGAATGGAGCCGACGAAAATATTTTGCTAGAGTTTTTTGAAGACTTGGTAATTTGCTATGATTTTTGTTATTTTTGAACGTATGACTAATTTATTCTATCCGTAGTCGTAAAAATATTCACCAAACACGTTGTGGACAAAATTATCCATGCTAAGAACAATGTTGCCTTTAAAAGAAAAAATTGATGTTAGTATGTTTGATGAAGTAGAAGCATTTGTAAAGAATAAAAATAAAGGATACGTTTCAAAAAAATCAGAGATGTTGTACCGAGAACAGCTTAAAAAATTCTTGCGAGAAGCTCTTACTGACATTTTTTTGATGTATAAGGTAAAATTTCATTGTGATTCTTCTCTGTTGAATAGACTGTTACACCTGTAATTTAAATTTTAAAGGTCGTTTTAATTATGGAAATCTTTGGCGTTTGCAGAACGCACATTAAATAAAACATTTTTATAGTAAAATATGACATTTTAGATTTTCCTTTATATGACGTTTCATATTTCCCTTGGGACAATATGAGCGTTTCATATTTCCCTAGGGACATATGAGTGTGTTATTACATATTGTAACTAAGGCAATATTAGTTAATATTGTATCAATCAGAAAAAAAATATATATATATTTAATTTTGTAGTTCTAGAAGGCCATGGAGATGGCAATGACTTCCATTATGTGCCTGCGCAGTTGCAAATAAATAAACAGCACATGTTGACATCCAACTCCATTTTATGACCGTATTTTGGTCATTAATAAAAATGTGTAAGCCGCCAGTTCTTGTCAATTTTGACATTTGTTATTGTCTTTCTAATTGTAATTAATAAAAAAATTAAAATTTGACTTACACATTTTTATATAACACAATCAAAATTTCATGGTCAATATTTTCTATCCCGAAATTAGCAATAATAAAAAGTTTTTTTATTTTTTCAAATCTTTCTAAAGCTTCTTATGCTTTTTTTACATCGTAGTTTTTCTTATTCCTTTTTCTCGTCTAATGAAAAGTTGTTTTCGGGTTTATTCAAATTCTTATTTTTCTTCAAATTATCCATTTTTAAGTTTTTTTGAGATTAATGCTTTTGTTTTGGCTTCATTTGTAGGTAGTAGTAGAAAAAAGCTTTGTTTTTAATGATGTTTTAGAATTCTTTTTTTTTGTAATTTACCTTCTTCTAAATAGCGTTTTGTATTTTTCTATATTTTTTTTTATATTTCGTTTTCAAGATACAATTCTCGACAAAAAAATTGTTTAAATAAACCAATTTTTTACAAAAAATAGACAAATTTTTAACAAATAAACAAAAATTAATAACAAAAGCTGAATACACGTTTTTACTTATAAATAAAAAAAAAATAGTGCAAATTGTATTAAAAACTGGTAATAATTTAATCAAACATAAATACAATTTTCTGAGTCGAGAATTATTACAAATTATAATTGCCACTTTTACAGTAAAGTGTCAAAGCTAAACTTTTTTTTACACTCGTATTATAAACAACGTTTAATAGTTATTTATTGTATAAGTGTTTTAGACAGCGTTTTATTCACGCAAGAATGTTAATGCGCGAGACGCAGTCGAGCGTTTAATATTCTTAAGTGGATAAAACGCGTCTAAAACACTAATCCAATATAACGTTTTATCCACAATTACAACAATTTAAAATCAAAATCGCCAAAATTTCATCTCATGTCATCAAAAAATGATTTGACATTACACTCTGACAGCGGATGTCACCTCAAAAATCATTGAAATTAACTAAAAAACATGGGAGGTGTTAAATCTTTGCTATTGTACAAAACGCTGTCCAAGTTGGTGAAAATAGAAGAAACTGATACTGTTCCTGAGACAATTCTTGAGAAAGCTGAAGAAGGGACTTGCCAGTTATTGCCTGCAAAGTCCAGGGAACATTATGAAAAAGTATTTTTAAAATTTAATGAATGGAAAAAAGAACGGGAGGTAATTATAATAAATAAGAAAGTTCTGCTATCGTATTTCTTAAATTTGAAGAAGAGGTATGCAATTTTATTCATGTGGTCGAAGTACTCCATGCTGAAGGCCGCTATAAAAGTCTATAAAAACATAGACATTGGAAAATGTAGTAAGCTCATGGCCTATTTGAAGAATCAGTCAAGAGAATACAGGCCGAAGAAAGCTGCAGTAAGAATATTTGATGAACAAGGTAATCTCTGTCATTACATAGACATTGTAGATAATAAATTTTGGAATATTTCAGGTTGCATTAATAATGGGGGTGTCCGGTGGCTGTCGATGCTGTGAGCTAACAAATTTAAAAAGCAGTGATGTAAAAGACAGAGGCGCCTGATTGTTTCGATACCAGATACCAAGACAAGCATTTCACGAAAATTCACAACTATAGAAAAAGAATTCTCTATCAACAGTGTGGAGAAGTGTAGGAAATACATATCCTTACGTCCAAAGAAGTTATCCATTGAAGATTCTTTTTGCGATGTACATCGCAACCTTGTTGGAATTAACACTTTATCAAAAGTTCTTTCTAAAGTTGCTTCGTTTTTGAATCTGGCGAACGCAGAAGCTTATACCGGCCATTGTATAAGGCGCACTTCAACATCTTTACTTGACAATGGAGGTGCTAATCTTACAACAATTAAGCGACATTGTGGGTGGAGGAGCTCCGTCATAGCAGAAACTTATATCGAAGATTCTGTATCTAATAAGCTTGATATCGCAAGGAAAATTCAAAGTTCTCCTAGTACTAGTCGTTCCTTACTAGAGGAGACGTCCATTGTTCCTACAACTACTATTCGTTCTGGAACCGATAGCAACTACAAGCTTCTTATTAATAGAAACAAAGTAAAATATGACAAAACAAAAAACTAAATGTCTATTAATGTAAATGTGAATGTCAATATTACTTATATTGCGATTGATTGATTTAAAATTGTATTTTTTTATTATTCTACTTGTGGAATAAAGTGACTTCATTATTTCACTAGTAGATAAAGTGTTACTTTATACGGTTCATAAGTGTGGATAAAACTTCAATTATAAGGTAATTGTAGATAAAAACAATAATTACCTCTGATTTGTTCAAGTGTGTATCCAGTTCCCCCCAAATCAACAGGAAGTAACTCTTCTGGAATTAGTTCTTTCAGTGCTTTATAATCGGAACAAATTTTAATCTTAAAAAAATATTTTAATGTTAATTTTGCTAAAAATTCTAGACTCACCCTTTCAGAAATTTTTGGTTTCATAATTTTTTTCGCAAGGTTTAAAGCAGCTTCTCCAAATTTGGGAAAATTAACAAAATAAATGCCTTTTAAACGAGCCGAATACAATTTCTACAAAGACAGTTATAATTAATTTAATTAAATTAATTATAATTTACCTCATAGATGATTCCTAAAGCTTTATAAACAAAAGTAGGAGTGAGTTTAAAAGCGTAAGAAATTGGAACGTGTAGACAATCAATAATAATATGTTCGCCACAAACCACATCTTCCTTCATTCGAATTTCCTGGACGTTTAATAAATGACGTAAGACGTTGATTGGTTCAAGTTTTTCTCCCATATTTTCTTGCCGCATTTTAAAAATTATTATTCGTTTGTTTTTGAACGTTTTCGGATAGAATACCATGTATCTAAAAAATCAAATGTATCGTTATAACACCAGATTTTTTATTGTAACACACGCTATATCCCTGAATTCCTTCATATTAGCCAACTTGGGATTAATTTCGGCAAAAACTTCCTCGAGTTTTGACCTCACAGTGAAATACATGTCTATTTTCTGCTTGGTTTTCTCAATACTACACTTATTTAACAAAAGAAAATTTTGCAAACATCGTTTATCTAAAAAAAAATTTTTAAGAGAGTCTTACTCGCTACTTAGCCTAGATTAATTACCTAAAACTTCCGGTAGGTGAGGCTGGTCTTGAAGCCATTTTCTCACAGTTTCTACATCCTGATCAAAGGATTTTTTATCACGACCAAATTCTTGAACAGCAGAGTATAAAACTGCGTCTTCTACTTTAAAAAAATCTTCTTTCATCTTAAAGTTTTGGCAAATAACTAAGTTGCAAAATTGAAGCGATTGTTTATCTGTAAATCCCACTTTGCAGTTGCCTTGATTTTTTTAAATTTAGTGAACGTCAGGGTAAAGCACTTTCAAAATTTTGGTAACAAAAAAAAAGAAACCTGTAATTCTGAATTGCTAATTATTCAAGTTTTAAGATCAATTTAAATTATAAAAACTAGTTTTGCAGTTTATTTTAAAAATATAATCAGAATTTTGTTTACTAAACTCGAATTCATCTAATTAGGACAAAAATAATTTAATTTCAGACAATTTTTCGTAATTTTTTGCAATTTCGTGTGTTTAGAAATTAAAAACAGTATTTTTTAATAACAAAAATAAACAAAACAAATTTTGATTATGCAACCAGTAATACTTCTGTATCTTTGTCGTTTCTATGGTAACAAAATTCGATTTTCTTTTGTTATCTAAAATAATGTCAACCCCCAATTTTGATTATCTCGACGAGGAATTTTCCCATTTTTTATACAAAGTGAATCAAAATTAATTACAAACAATTTTTCTTATTTTTTTGCAATTTTGTGCGTTTTAAAATTATTAAAACAGTATTTTTCAATAACAAAAAATAAACAAAACAAACTTTGAGCATGCAACCAGTAATACTTCTGTATCTTTGTTTTGTCGTTTCTATGGTAACAAAATTCGATTTTCATTTGTTATCCAAAATGTCAGCCCCCAATTTCGAGCATCTCGACGAGGAATTCTCGAATTTTTTGTACAAAGTAAACCAAGTAAATTCAATTGTTGAAAAACTCGCCTCGAAGGACCGCAATCTGCAAGAAATTGGAGATTTAGAAGCCAAACAGTACTTGGGTGAAGCGGATACGACAAAATATGAGAAAATTGACGAAAATCTGATTAAAATCAAGACAAATCGGACAATAATCAACCGAAAAGCGTTGCTAAAAGATGAAAATCCGGAAACGATGTCTCAAGGTACTGTAATTTAAGTATGTTTTTTGTGTAAAGTATGGATTTTAGAAGCGTTTATGGAAGAAATGTCAAGAGACGCAGATAGAAGATATAAAGATAAGTGTGTTAGAAGAGAAAAGATGGAGACGTTTAAAAAACAAGCGACGCTCGCTTTCAGACGCGGGGAGTTTGAAAAGGCGCTCATGTGCTATAATAAGGTATAAACAAACCAAAAGGTAAAATAATTAAAAGGAGTATTCACTTGTCGGTAAAAACATACATAAAAATGTACAAAAGAGAGAGACTAATTATACAAAAAAATACTGTCATGGAAAATACTTAATTTGTATTCAACAAACACAAAAAGAAGATTTCTTAAAAATACATTGAAATTTACGCAGCTCTGGCTTTATGTAAAAATGCTGCACAAATAGTTAAAGCTACTAAAAAATGTTAAAGGAAAAAATTGTAGAGAATTAAATTTTATATAACAAAGTCCTATACACGTTATTTTTATCTGTAATAATTCATGCTCTAGATACGCTTAAAGATGAGAAAGAGTTAAACAACTTGAGATTCTGGAGTGAATGAAAGCATAATCTTTATAGGATACAGCTCAAAACCCTGCATGAAGCAGGGTTAAAATAAAGATCAAAAAATAATTAAATATTGACTGTCAAAAGCTCTTTTGCCTCTGAAAACATTTTGTTAACTACCGATTTCGTCAAAAATTTTCTTTCAAAAGTCAAGTTTTTTTTCTAGTTTTTGTTTTTTAAAGTTTTTCTAACGCTTATTTCATTTCGCTTTAATTGTATTTTTTTCCCAAATGTAGTTTTTATATTCTTTTTTCTCTTTCAGCTTTCGTTTTTTGACTTTATCTAGATTCTTCTTTTTCTTTTAGTCGTCTATTCTTAAGCACTTCTAAAGTTTTTTTTTGTTTTTAAACTAAGCAATGTTTTTTAAATTATTTTATATTCTTTTGTTTTTCTTTAATTTAACTTTTTTTTCTTTCTCTAAATAAACTTTAAATTTTGTTTTCAATTTAATTCAAAGTTTTTCTTGTTTTTTTCTTCTAATCTTTGATTTTCTAGTTTTTTAATATCTTTTTGTTTTTTTAAATCTTTTCTCGGTTTATTTCTTATTTTGAGTTATTTAAATTCTTTTTTTTCTTGTGGTCGACCATTTTTATCTTCTTCTAAAGATTTTTTTTTTTAGTTGTTGCTGGCTTGGCACAATATTTTTTTCACTTTTCAAAGCATTCTTTTATAATTTCTTTTAAAATATTTTTAGTTCTTCCAAAAATTTGTTATTCTTCTTTTCTTTTAAATATGGTTTTTATTTTTCTTTCAGTTAAATTTATTTTTTTGTAATTCTTGTATTTTGATATCATTTTGTTCTTTTAGATCTCTTCTTTTTTTTCTCATCCAAACGTAGTTTTTCATATTTCCTGCTGTTTGAGTCGTTGTTTATTGAATTTATCTATATTCTCTTTTATTTTTAGTCGTCTATTTTCAAATTCTTCTAAATTTAATTCTTTTTTTGTAGTGGTAGTTGGTATAAAAAAACGTGTTTTTGTCTTCAAAGCATTACTTTTTAATTTCTTAGAATAGAATAATATTTATTGAGCTTTAGACTCTTTACAAGAGTATGACTTCGTCATTCTTTTAAAACACTTTTAGTTTCTTTTTCCTTTCTTCTAAATATAGTTTTTATTTTTATTTTAATCAAATTTAAAGTTTTCCTTGTTCTTTTTTTAACTCTTTAATTTTTATTATTTTTTTTAGATTTTTTCTTCATTTTTTCTCTTCTAAACGTAGGTTTTTTTTCTTTCAGTCGTTGTTTTTTTGCTTACCTAAATACTTTTTTCTTCTATTCGTTCATTTTCAAATTCTTCTAAAGTTAATTTTTCTGTGTTTTTTTTATTTATAATTGATATAGAAAAACATTTCAGAAAAAAGACTTCAGACCGTTGTTTCTCAATTTTTTTCACAATATTTTTTGTTTTAAAATTTGCTTTTTCTTCTAAATAGAGTTTTTAAGTGTTGTTATTTTCAATCAAATTTTTTTTTTTAATTCTTAAAATATTTGATATCCAAGTTTTTTTAAATATGTTTTTGTTTTTTTATACATTTTTATGATTTTTCCTTTTCTGGATGCAGTTTTTCTTACTGTTTTTTTTTCAGTTGTAATTAGTGTTGAAAAACTTCTTTTCTTCTAAGCTTTGTTTTCAATTTTTTTTAAAATATTTTTGCTTTTTTAAAATTTTTTTCTTCTTAATAAAGTTTTAATTTTTTTTACTTAAATTTAAATGTTGTCTTGTTCCTTTTCTTCCAATGTTTGATTTTGTTCTTTTAAATCCTTTCATGTTATTCTCTTTTTCAAATGTAATTTTTCTTATTATTTATTCTCTTCTTTGGACGTGTTTTTTAGATTTATTTTAATTCTTCTTTTTGCTCAAGACATCCATTTTTAAGTTCTGAAGTTAATTTTTTGTTTTTATCTCAATCGTAGTAGGTAAGTTTTCTTAAAAAATTTTGTTTTTCTAAAATTTAACTTTGTTATCATTTTTTTTAAACAAAAATTTTATCTTTTTTTCATTCAAATTTAAAGTTTTTCTTGTTCTTTTTGTTTCAATCTTTGATTTTCAAGCTTTTTTAACATTCTTTTGTTTTTTACATTTTCTTTTGTTTTTTAATAATATTCTAAACGTAGTTTTCTTTATTTTTCGTTGTCTTTCAGTTACCGTTTTTTAATTTTTTCAAAAATCTTCTTTTGTGCTTCTATTTCTTTCTACGTTCATCTTTTTAAGAAAATTAACTGAAGATGCAAGAAACGATTTATCGAAACGTCGGTAATCGAGAATTTTGCCTAATTTTCGTCTCCCTTTTTCTATGAATATTTCAATAATTTTCTTAATAATGTCTGTTGTTTATAATTTTTCTTATTTAAAACAAAAATAAAAAATGTGCCATAAAATGGCAAATATTTCTCTATATGACAATATTTTTTATTCATTTTGAAACGATTTTAACTAAAAATATTAGTTTTTTAAGTTTCATTGTTAAAGCCGTTTATCTAATCTCTCTTTTCCTCTGTCTCTTCCAGTAGATTTATCAATCGTAAGCAAGCGGTTGAACCTCAAGAGTGAATAGTCTTACCTTCTTATAGTTCATAGTTTAAACTAATTAAATTAAATTTAAACTAATTAAATTAACAGGCAATTGAACAAATTAAAGACAGTTGTTTGTTATACACAAACAGAGCTTTGACTTACATCAATCTAAAATTTTACGACAAAGCAATTTCTGATTGTGAAACAGCCATAAGACTCAATGAAAATTCGTTAAAACCAAGATTGCTTATGGCAAAAGCTCATTTTCTACAGGGTGACTTAAAAAAATTTGAAACGGCTGTAAAAGAAACAAAAGATCGGAATGAAGACCAACTTGATTTTATCGAAGGTAGGTAAATTAGAATTTTGTTTATTTTTACAATAATTTGTTTACAGATTTTGTTAAACAATTGACTGATGCTGATACAAGACAAAATAATTAATCACTCTGTATATTTACTGTCATTTATAGTAAAGTGTGTAAAATACCAATATTTTTACACTTGCCAACTTCGAGACACTAAAATCATTTAAAAATAAATTTCTAGTGTTACCAACTTGCAAGAACTAGCTAAAGTCACTTTAAGTGTCAGTAGCAGTTGGCAAACATGTTTTTTGAAATGTCATTCTTAAAATCTGCTAAATTTTATTTCTTTGTGTTGTAGGAGTAAAAATTTGCGTTAGATAATATATTTTTTTAATAATTATAATAATTTTTTACCATAACTGTTGATTTATCAGTGTCTAAAGTCACTTCAAGTGTCAATTTTATATGCAGTTGGTATACATGTTTTTTGACATTTCATTTTTATTTCTTTATGTTGCAGCAGTAGATATATATGTTAAATAAATCGTTTTACTGTATTTGAACTTTTATTTCTTAAAATTACAATAAATATAACCTACAAACTAATTAATACTCAATTGTGACACATTTTGTCTTTAAATATTCATTAAGCGCTTCTTGTCCTGAAAAAAACAAACACGTTATAAAACAATACCAACTTGAAAAAATCAAATTACCTAAATCCTTGCCAAACCCAGACTGTTTAAATCCCCCAAATGGTGCGGCAACATCTGTCTTATTATAAGTATTAACAAAAACAGTCCCAGCTTCAACTTTTTCAGCAAATTTGAGTGCTTTTGATAAATCTTTGGTAAAAACACCTGAGGCTAACCCATATTCAGTCGCATTTGCCCGTTTCAGAACACCATCAATGTCCCTAAATACCAAAAATAAATTCCCTAAACCCGAAAATACCGTAATACTATAAAATATTGAAACAAAAATAGTGGAGTGGTACGCCTGAGTAGTTGGTAGTCGCGTCATATTCGACTCTTGTCACATTTTTAGGTTAGGTACAATATAATAATAATAAAGAATTTTTTTAACAACCTTGTCAGATTTGAATTTTATTATGACAGTTAGGTTGTAGTACCAACAGAAAAATTGTAGTCTGTTACCAACCCAACAAAAAAAATCATTTTTTAGGTATTTTTAGTAACTCACCCATCATTAAACTTGCTGATAACCATAATGGGTCCAAACGACTCTTCTTTTGCTATATACATATCATCAGTCACGTGACTAAATATGGTAGGTTGAAAGAAGTACCCCAGCCTGTCTAATCTCTTCCCTCCATACTCCAATTTTGCCCCCTGTTTTACCCCAATTTCAACATATTCTAGTAGTTTTTTTAAGTGTGCGAGATGATTTTGGGGCCCGTGGGCGGTAGCCCTACTTAGGGGATCCCCAATACTGATTTTTTTTGTTTCAGTAACCACTCGGCGCACAAATTCGTCATGTATACTCTCCTCAACAAAAATTCGGCCGGCTGCTATACAATTTTCACCCTTATTGAAAAACACGCTTTGCATACCCTAAAATCAGGGTTACCAACTTTCAAAATTGGGGGAAATACTCAACTTACCAATCGCACAGCTTTGTCTAAATCACAGTCTGAGAAAATCACTAATGGCGACTTGCCCCCAAGCTCAAGTGAGACTTTTTTGAGGTTAGAATCAGCACAGCTTCGCATTATGACTTTCCCGATTTCGGTACTTCCCGTAAATCCTAATTTTCGGACATCAGGGTGTGACGCAATAGCTTGACCGGTGATTGACCCCGAACCAGGAACGACATTAATAACACCTGGGGGAATCCCAGCTTTGACAGATAATTCAGCAAATTTCAGAGCTGTCAAAGGGCAGACTTGAGCCGGTTTGATAATTACTGTATTACCAGCGGCTAAACAAGCCGCCATTTTCCACGACAGCATCATCAGTGGGTAATTCCAGGGCGTGATCAATCCACATACACTAAATCAACTGTGATTGGTTGGTTCTTTCAAGGTCAAATTATAACTTACCCGATTGGTTCCTTCTTAGTGAAAGACAGATTCTTATTGGGTCTTGCATTAGATACCGGTATTGTCGCTCCTTGAATCTTATCAGCCCACCCTGCGAAGTACCTCCACGTTTCGATACTCATCCCGACGTGCGTCTTCAGGGCAAGAGTGTAAACCGCACCGGAATCGATTGACTCCAATGTTGCCAACTCCTCCCGATGCTCGTGCATCAAGTCTGCCAACTTGAAAAGTAACTGTCCTCGTTCTCTTGCACTGATTTTACTCCACTCCCCGCCTTCAAAAGCGTTTTTCGCGGCTTGAACTGCCTTGTTGACGTCATCACGAGACCCGCATTGGACATGACAGATGACTTCTTCAGTTGTTGGGTTGATTGTTGGTAAAGTTTTGCCGTTTTCTGCATCAATAAACTCTCCATTTATGAAAAGTTGGCTTGGGAATTTCAGTTTAAGACCGTTTGCTTCAATTTCGACAGGTCTGTACTTCACTTCTGGTTTTGTATTGCCGCCACGTTTTTTCAAGATGGCGTTTAATGAAAATTCGGAAAATGTCGGTGAGAGGAAGACGTCTTCATTTTGGAAGTCTTCAAATTTAAGTAAGTCTTTGATTTCTTCAACAAGACGGACAACATCCATTGAACCAGCTCCACAAGTGAAGAAATCAGTTTCTTCATCAATTTCTGTATTCAAAATGGCTTCCCAGATGCTTCTCATATTTTCAATATGGTTCTTTTCGTTTTCGGTTAACTCAATTGTGACTTGTTGACCTGTTTCAAGCAACTTTGATGCTAATTTAACACGTCCTCCAATTTTAACCCTCTTGACATTAAGAAGAGTACCATCGGAACCAGTTAGTACCAACCCTTCATCATGAATTACCCCATTTTGGCCCCCAAGTATCTCAATTTCTTGCCCTACAGGTTTCTTCTTCCGCCATATACTTGACCCAAAAAGGGCGACTTCTTGATAGTCTTCCCCAAGTTTAACCCCAGTGACAGCACCCGGAACTGAATCCATTCCTCGGATAAAATCATGAATCTCCCTACCGCTTTTTCCCCAGTTAATTTTATACAGTTCTGGTTTGTTTAACATAGGGTCATAAGTCGCCCCTTTGTCACTCTGTGTGATTTTAGGGGCGGTACCATCAGCTACAAGATCAACAGCTCTAGCCACGCCTGTCACCCCCGCCGGATACAAAAACCGTTTATACAACGAATCAACAGTATCATCTTCCATGACATCACACTCTTCCTGTAACAAGATTGGTCCGGTGTCGAGTCCATCGTCTGCCCAGAAAACACTAAACCCCGCCTTTTTATCACCGCAAATCAGTGTCCAATTAATCGAACTGGCTCCGCGATGACGAGGGAGGAGCGAGGGGTGGTAGCAGATTGTTTTAAGACGGGGATAATTTATAACGTCCATTGGAATAAACTGTGAGCAGTAAGGCAGGACGTTCAAGTCGGCGTTTACGCTCTTGTAATTAGCTAAGACTTCAGGGAGGGGCGTGCCGGCTTTACGCCACGCCTTGATTTTGAAAAGAGGAATATCGTTTTCTCGTGAGGCTTTAGCTGAAATTATTCTAAATTAAAAATGAAGGCTTTGTAAGGGGAAAAGTACCTAAAGGGTCCTCACGGGTGCCCTTATCAGGGACGGTGAATACTCCAACGATCACGTGACCGTGTTGCCGGAGGCGGTGCAAGACGTCAACGGCGAAAGCGCTTTGGCCAATTATAGCGATGCGGAGAGAAGGGGTGTTGGTAATTGTGCTTTGCTACAAATTTTTAATTATTTAGTAATAAAAAAAATTCTAAAATCAACCGCATTTTTTTTTAAATGAACTCCCAATATTTTTTTATAGGGATTTGGTATTTGGATTATACAGAAAAAGGAAGGGAGGAGGGGGAGGTTCATATTTAGCGTTATATGCATAGTTCGTTTTTCTTGTTAATGCGCTTGTCTATCTCTTTTCAACACATTGTTGTATACGTTGCTATGTCATATAGATAATGTGCTGAACAGAGACAAAGAAACGCATTAAAAATAAAAACGAACTATATTATAATTAATTTCAATTATACCGAGTGTTTTTTGTTTTTGTTTTATTTTTAGTTTTGAAATGCGACAATACAAATATTATTGAAAAAATAAAAACATTTTAGACAATATAATCATAACAAGTAAACATTAAAAAAATAAAAATTATAATGACGGTCTTAAATAATACGAGAATAATTATTTAAAAAAAAATTATAATAAACAAAAATGAAGAAGATAAAAAATGGAAACAAAATTATTATGATATAAAAATTAAATTTAAAACATAAAAATTATAAATACGGTCCTAAAGAAAAATAAAAAAATTAAAGCAGTGAGCTTATTTAGATAAAATAAAAAGAAAAAGATAAGAAAAAAATATTTAAAAAAATAATTATAATAAACCAAAATTTATTTAAAAAAAATAAAATTTATAAGCGCGATCACGAATAACATTACTAAAAAATTATAATAAACAAAACATTTAAAAATAAAAAACTGAGGTAATGAACAAGCTAATTTAAGTAAAAAATATGTTACTAAAAGAAAGACAAAGGAAAAAAATTAAACAAAATGATAATTATAACAAATAAAAATTAAAACAAAAAAAAATTATAAATACAGTCGCGAGTTAGCGTATTTAGCCTATTTTTGGTAAAATGAAAATAATAAAAAAAAACTTTAGAAATTATGTAGTTATATTAAATAAAAATGAATTTAAAAAAATAAAAATTATAATTACAGTCTTAAATAATATTACTAAAAAAACAATAATTATAATAAACAAGAATTAAGAAAATAAAAAATATTGAAGCAATGAGCAAGCTTATTAATTTAAAAAACAATATGTATTACTAAAAAAATAAAGAAATTAAATAAAATAATTATAATAAATAAAAATTCATAAAAAAAATTATAAGGACTGCCGTGAATAATATTATTAATTGTAAGAAATGATAGAGACAAAATAAAACAAATTAATTATAATAAACAAAAATAAAAAATTGAAGCAATGAGCAAGCATATTTAATAAAAAAATTGTATTACTAAAAAAATGAAAAAATAGACAAAACAATTATAACAACAAGAAATTAATTTTAAAAAAAGTACAGTCGTAAATAATAGTTATTATTAAAATAGTAACAAAAAAGCAATGGGCAACGTAAAATAAAGATTACTACAAAAAATAAAAATATATTAAAAAAATAATAGCAATAAATAAAATAAAATAAAAAATAAAAATTTTAAGTGCGGTCCTGAATAATAATACTAAAAAATAATAATAAAACAAAGTAGTTATAGTATATAGTATATAAAAATAAAAAAACTAGAACTGAAGCAATCAGCAGGATTATTCAGGTATTTGTTATAATTTCTTGTTTGTTATTAAAAAAATTGAAAAAACTTACATTTGGTGGCATTTTGGCACTAGTTGTATCAACTGTTAAAGACAAGAAGAAACTGAATTTGTGACAGTTATGTGGACATTTATAGGAATTGAATCCGCTTATCTTGAGTTTGTTGAATTTGTAGATTGGATTAGTCCTTTCTCTTTCATTTAGATAGAGACTGGCCACAAAGTAGGCTAACAGTTTTAAACAATTACTGCCTCAAAAAGTTTAAAAAAATTGTCAAATTGGCAGAGCTAGAAATGCCAAATTTTCAAAAACAAAACTCAAAGTTTTTGCTCATATTTATCTGTCATTTATCGCTAGATTCAACAATTTTTTTGGGATGATATGCGCGTCAAATTTTTTTTTGACCACCTTGTAGATGATGCCAACGCACGTAACTTGACATGTGTTTGGATAAATCGGGCAACAGGTCATAATTCTTCGTCGCAGAACTGGAAATAACCAGTTAAGAGAAACTCAATTAGAATAATGATTAAATTACCAATAAATCTTTCGCAATATCAAAACATTCCGAGGTAAGAATTTTTACCCATGAAGATATGGGTACTTACTTGTTTTTATTAATAATTTCCTGATTTATATTATTGAGGGGGTTTACACAAAAATTTTTCTTTTTTTTTATTAACGTTCTGTCTGATTGTTACGCAATTTTTTCGGTATTTGGGTGAGATAAACAAATCTACTTAGTTCCTATAACTGAAAAAAATTATATCATCAGGGTGAGGGGTCATTTCTGATAGCCACAATCCGGTTATTTCCAGTTTTGTGATAAACTTAATATGCCCTATCACTGTTGATTTGTTTAATAATAGATTTTTTGACTAATCATTCTGTTTCCAGTCGTTATTTTCGATTTTTTTTTTATTTATCGGCCATGAGAACGCGACATTTTTGCCTTCACTTCTCATATCGCAATTTAAAAAAATATATCAACATTTCAAGGAAAAAGCAAATTTCATTGTTACGACTTACCATTTTTCTGGCCACTACTTGTCAAAAACTGGGGAAAAATTACGGGTTGCACCTGAAAAATGCAATTTTTTCAAGGTTGGAAATCACGTGATCTAGTTATTGTCCATTATTTGTATTTATTTTGTAATTAGTGCTATTTTGTTTCAATATTTCCAATTGCGTGCCAATAAATGGTTATTTGCATAATAAAGCACAAAATGTAAAAAGACATATCAAAAAAAGAAGAAAAAAAATGCTAAATAGCAGTTATCAAATATTTTGTAATAAAGTCCGCGAAACTTTATTTTTATCTCTAATAGTTTAGGTTATAAAAAACGGTTAAAGATAAGAATGAGTAGAAAAACTTTTTTCATATTTCAATACCCATTATTAAGTGTTTACTTGATTAACAATTTATTTTTTTTAATGTTTTTTTTTTGTTCTTAGCATTTATTAAAGATAATAACACACTAATAACCTTAGTTTAACTATAACATTTTAGAACTATTTTAGTATATTTAATTTCTAATAAGAAAAAAACGTTTTATATTAGAATATTAGAAAGATTGAACTATTTTTTTAATATTTAAACGTCTCTATATTTTAAAATTACAGACAAAAATTTTACCTTGGTAGACTTTATAATACAAAATTTGATTCTCTACTGGGCTAATTTTAAGTTGAGTTTAAATTTAATACCGGTAGTATCTTCGTTTCCGTGAAAAACTAATAACATTCACTGTTGTGATTCGCTGTTGTCATGGAAAAGTATTAAAATTTGCGATACCAACGGTAGTAAGTATCTCAACTTGAAATTAGCCCATACATCTACATCTCTGATATATTCTATCACAATCTATGATCCTGATATCAAATAAAAAATTTTGAACATTTTTAGTACTTGTCTTAGAAATCTCTGATACTTTCTATAACATTCTATAATCCTGATACCAATTGGAAAAATTTTGAGTGATGTCATTAATTATTTTCTAAATTTCTGATACTTTCTATCACATTCTATGATCCTGATATCAAATGAAGAAATTTTAAACATTTTTAGTGCTTGTCTTAGAAATCTCTGATACTTTCTATCACATTTTATGATCCTGATACTAATTGGACAAATTTTGAGTGATGTCATTAATTATTTTCTAAATTTCTGATACTTTCTATTACATTCTATGATCCTGATACTAATTGGAAAAATTTTGAACGCTGTCATTATTTATTTTCTAAATCTCTGGTACTTTCTATTACATTCTATGATCCTGATACCAATTGGAAAAATTTTGAGTGATGTCATTAATTATTTTCTAAATTTCTGATACTTTCTATTACATTCTATGATCCTGATACTAATTGGAAAAATTTTGAACGCTGTCATTATTTATTTTCTAAATCTCTGATACTTTCTATCACATTCTATGATCCTGATACTAATTGGAAAAATTTAGAACGTTGTCATTAATTATTTTCTAAATCTCTGATACTTTCTATCACATTCTATAATCCTGATATCAAATAAAAAATTTTGAACATTTTTAGTACTTGTCTTAGAAATCTCTGATACTTTCTATCACATTTTATGATCCTGATATCAAATGAAGAAATTTTAAACATTTTTAGTGTTTGTCTTGAAATTTCTGATACTTTCTATAACATTCTATGCTCCTGATACCAATTGGAAAAATTTTGAGTGATGTCATTAATTATTTTCTAAATTTCTGATACTTTCTATCACATTCTATGATCCTGATATCAAATGAAGAAATTTTAAACATTTTTAGTGTTTGTCTTGAAATTTCTGATACTTTCTATAACATTCTATGCTCCTGATACCAATTGGAAAAATTTTGAGTGATGTCATTAATTATTTTCTAAATTTCTGATACTTTCTATCACATTCTATGATCCTGATATCAAATGAAGAAATTTTAAACATTTTTAGTGCTTGTCTTAGAAATCTCTGATACTTTCTATCACATTTTATGATCCTGATACTAATTGGACAAATTTTGAGTGATGTCATTAATTATTTTCTAAATTTCTGATACTTTCTATTACATTCTATGATCCTGATACTAATTGGAAAAATTTTGAACGCTGTCATTATTTATTTTCTAAATCTCTGGTACTTTCTATTACATTCTATGATCCTGATATCAAATGAAGAAATTTTAAACATTTTTAGTGCTTGTCTTAGAAATCTCTGATACTTTCTATCACATTTTATGATCCTGATACTAATTGGACAAATTTTGAGTGATGTCATTAATTATTTTCTAAATTTCTGATACTTTCTATTACATTCTATGATCCTGATACTAATTGGAAAAATTTTGAACGCTGTCATTATTTATTTTCTAAATCTCTGATACTTTCTATCACATTCTATGATCCTGATACTAATTGGAAAAATTTAGAACGTTGTCATTAATTATTTTCTAAATCTCTGATACTTTCTATCACATTCTATAATCCTGATATCAAATAAAAAATTTTGAACATTTTTAGTACTTGTCTTAGAAATCTCTGATACTTTCTATCACATTTTATGATCCTGATACTAATTGGAAAAATTTTGAACGTTGTCATTAATTATTTTCTAAATCTCTGATACTTTCTATCACATTCTATAATCCTGATATCAAATAAAAAATTTTGAACATTTTTAGTGCTTGTCTTAGAAACTCTGATACTTTCTATCACATTCTATGATCCTGATACTAATTGGAAAAATTTTAAACGTTGTCATTAATTATTTTCTAAATTTTTGATAATTTCTATTACATTCTATGATCCTGATACCAATTGGAAAAATTTTGAACGTTGTCATTAATTATTTTCTAAATCTCTGATACTTTCTATCTTATTTTATGATCTTGATACAAGATGAGGAAATTTTGGACCTTCTCAATAATTAATTTCTAAAAATCTCTGATACTTTCTAGCACATTCTATGATCCTGATACTAAATCAAGAAATTTTGAATATTTTCAGTAATTCTTTTCCAAATCTCTGATAGATCGATAAGAATTGAAAATTCATTTTGACATAAAAAAAACATAATTAGCGACTAAAAAAACGCTCGAGTATTCATTTTTATGCAGTTTAGTCAAATATTTTTAGAAGATATTAATTTTTTAAATTAATTTTTCTAAGTATTCAAAGTGTTTTTCATATCTTTTTTTTTCCAGTCGTTGTTTTTCTGATTTTATATTTAGTTTCAGTCACCTGAACTCTTCAGTCTTACTTCTAGAATCCTGCCCCTCAATCAATGTTTTTCATATTTTTCTAGAATGTTCTTTCGTTCCTTCAAAATTTTTCTTTCTTCTTGTTCTTCTTGTAGAAACTTCTTTATCAAAATGTTCTAATATATGAAGTTCTTATTTTCCTAATAGTCGTAATTCCCTACGTTCTTCTTTCTATTTCGTTCTACAGTTTTCCAAACGATATTTTTCAAGTTCTTTCAAGATGTTCTTTCGTTTTTCTAGAATGTTCTTTATTCTTATTTTTTGTTCTTCTTTCTTTTTAAGTCGCCTTTTATCCAATGTTGTAGAATCTGTTTTAGTTCTTCTAATATCTTCAAAACAAACTTTTTAAAGTTTTTTTTTTTTGAATCCACATTTGCTTTTCTAGAATGTCCTTCTATTTTCCTTTTTTTTACTTCTTGAGAACTATTGTTAATTGTTTTTTTTTTAATATCAGAAATCAATTAAACCAGGAAACAGAAAATCGTTTTTAAAACATTTATGAATAATTTATTTAAGTTTTCACACACAAACAATTCATTTTTTATTCAATAATCACTCATTACAAAAACTTTGCCTAAAAACTGCGTTAGTAGTTGCGTAGATATATATGCTTAATTTGTTACACAAGTGCACTGTTGGTTGCATAATTTACGTTGATATATTACTATTTGCATACACAAAGATTTCTAAATTTGAACTATCTTATCATCAAACTGAATAAAAATGATAAGATAAGACACAGTAACACCCAAGATATCCACAATTGTCTTAGTTTCAATCGTGAAATAATCAGAAGCACTAAAAACCGGAAAATAATAATTGGAAACCGTCACAATAAGTTCTTCCAAATTCTCATCTGGCGCCTTCATTTCAAAAGCAATTTTTTTCAAAATATTTACAGTTTTTACAACTTCTGACCGTATTTTGCCACATTGTAATATCAAAACAATCAAAAAAACCTAAAATAAAGCTTTAAAGAACCGATTTCGTCCAATATTTCTTACGAAAAAAATACAAAGCTGCAGTAAATCCGATGATATAATTTCCGCCATTTTGTTTTCGGATTCGTATCTATGCTCGTTTCTTATAACTGCACTTACATAATCCAAAAGTAATAAAGTCGAATATGATGTAAAAAGTATAAAAGACCAGCCGAAAATGTCATTAAACCCATCTACGGCCATTTTTAACCTGTAACATTTTTTTTCGACATTTTCGGTCAAAATTCTGACATTTGTAGTCTCAAAAATCCGTCTGTTTATAACCCGATACTGTTCTAAAAACAGTTTTAAAAACATTGAAATTATAAGAGCGTGGTAAAACTGATAACACAGTTGCACCATTAACACAATTTTTTTCAGACAATATTCAAAATTTGACACGGTTTGACACACGTAGATATTGTAAAACACAAAACTCAAAATAACAACTTGTGCAAGAACCAATCGGAGTGATTTTTGTGACTCTAGATGTAAAATTTTCATGAGTAAATGCCATTTTTTATGTTTTAGTGTCATTGTTAAAGCATTGACATTTGACATCCAGAGTGTCAAGTCAGAAATGACATTTAGCACAAGTTTAATATCCGTCAGTTTTTTATAAATCGGAGCTTGGTAAATCATTGACAGGAGAGCCAACACTGATAGTAACAAAACCAAAACTAGGGAATAAATTTTCTGAAATTTGTTTTTTGGAGGTGCAAGACCTAAAAATTGGGCGAGTTGTAAGAGGAATTTCGACATTTTACTAATAGGAAGTGTTAATAGCGGTTTCAAGGAATTCAGGAAATTGTTTTTGTGTTATAAATATTTAATAATAATGACAGGTGATATTATCTAAATTTGGACGGAATATTTTCGAAGTTTCAGAAAAAAATTTTTCTTTAAATTTTTATTTTATAACAAAATCTCGGACATTTCCCAGATGGCGCAACAATTTAACAATTATTCCTAACACCTATTTTTTTTCCAAAATAAATACAACAAAAAATTTTTTTTACAACATAACCTATTTACAAAAATCTGTAAAAATATACTTTTTACATCAGTCGATATTTTCAACTGAACCTAGCTGCGATAATGTTCTAATCACTTCAGCTTTTTGATTATCTGATAATTTTTGGATTATTTGAACAACCGCATCAAGTGCCACATCTGGACAATCCTACAAACACAAAAAAATCAAAAATTTCTAAAAAACAAAAAAAAACACTAAATTACCTCAAGCGACATGTTTATTTGGTTTATAACAGCATCTTTTTTCACACAATGTAAATTGTAGTTAATTATAGACTGACTTGGAGGCTTTTTAAGCTGATCCTCAATCCAGTGTACCACAGTTTCGTTATTGTCCCATTTGTAACCCTATCAAATTACAAAATGTAACACAAAAAAACAAAAATTACTGCCTTCCTAACCTCTGTAGATCCCTTATCCTCAATAAACCACCTCCTTAACATAGCCTTCCCTTGCCCCACACCTAACATCGGCTGAGCATCTAACAAAGCCGTCACAACCTGATCCTGAAGTAACAACCTCCTCAACCTCCAATACAAAATCGTCCGAGATTTCCTCCAAGGCACAATATCCTACAATGAAAAATTATTTTGCGCCATGGGAGATCAATCAAAACTCACATTAATCGCCCCCTTTTCTAACATCCGCTCTGGTGTGTCATGCAAATCAGCAAAATGCACTGAAACTTGATGATACATCGGCATGAGGAAGTTTTCTCTTTCAGCAATCTTCGTTTCTAACTCTATGACTTCCTGTGGTTTCTTTTGCTCGATTGTTTGGGAAATACTCGATGTTCTCTCTCCGGTTGGTCGAGTTTGATTAAACTTAACAATTTTCTCATCTAAATCCTTCAAAATCGGATCAACTCGATGCATTGTCTTAAGCAAATCCTTCTTCCTGTACTTAATCTCGACAATTCCTTGCGGTTCTAAAACTCCACCTCTCGAATCCAAATCAGCATACATTTCCATATAACGAGAGTTAATCGTTGGATCAACCACCGCCCATGCCCCGCCTCTCAACTCCCCATTAGGCGGTATATAAATAATCACAGGTTTCTGATACTTCCTCAATCCATCAACAATATACGCCCCAAACTTCACAATTTGCTCATACATATCCTTCATACCTCCACTAAACCCACGCCAATTGGCGAAGATAAAAAGTGGGAGGTCTTCACGTGAGAAATCCGCAATTGATTGGGCAGTCTTATAGGCGGAGTCAGGGAACCAGACTTGTCCAGCCTGTGATACAGTCTTAGCTTCTGAATCTAGATTAGCAGGATCTGCAGGTAGATTCAATTCAACAGTACGAGTTTCAACAGCTATAACACCAACAGGAATACCACCAAGTCTTGCACGACCAGTCACAACAGTCTGTGCCCATGGTTTCATAATCTCCGACCAGGAGTCTCTATCAAAGAATCCACTTTCCCAAATTTTCGGATCTAGTGGTGATTGACGACCTTCAAGCATCCAACGAGGATCATAGGGAGCTTTAGTCGGTATGAAGTCAACTTCACGATCTATTGGATCAATAGGTTTTATAATCGGAAGTGGACTGTGTTTGTCTTTTGCAACATAAGAGAGCCATTTTAGTATCGTTGAGATACCATCTAAGTCACCTTGTTCAACTTTATGTGAGACGCCATTGTTATACATAATTTGGATACCTCCTAACTGGTTGTTAGACGCATAAACTTCACGCCCTAGAAGCTTATTTAAGGCACTGTAACCAGTCAGGATAATATGAGAGTTCTCAATTTGGATAACTCTCTGACCAAGACGCACCAAATACGAACCAATACCAATTGCCCGACATGATACCATAGAAATTGTTATAATTTCGTCATAAGCACGTGAGGTTTCCCCTGCTATCATTCCAGCAAATCGAAGATTTTCAACGCCAAGACCATCATCTTTACCAATTATATCTGTAAGCTTGTATCGAGACTCTCCTTCATCTTCAATTAAGACAGCACGAACTGAATTTTGCGCTGAGACTTTAGCGTAATCTTCAGGTGTTAAATACAAATACCGAAATCCTTTATCTGGTTCATTGTTATCTTCCCATGCTATCCGATACGTATTTTTAACTTCTTCAGCCATACCAATCCTTGCACCACTATTAGCAGCAAGATATATTCGTGGAATTTTCAAACAACGCGCTATTTCACTAGCCAATCCAAAAACTTTATCTTCACGTGGTCCAAACGAACCAATCATGTGTGTTATATCATTTGCAATAACAATAATATCACGACCTTCAGGATACTCTGGTGTATATAAAGTGAGTCTCCAAGCAACCATTCCTACGTTATTCTCACCAGGAACACGTTTTTGCTCAATTAACCGACTTTCAGTCTCTGGATCCAAAATTAACTCAACGAAATCCATTAATTTATCTGGCGGTTGGATATGTTCAGAAATTCGTTTATTCATATATTGTTTCCATTGTAAATCAACCATTTGTCGAAACATATCCGGAAAGTCATAAACATACGTTGTCCCTGCTGACTGCGCCAAAAATCGTTTTTGTTGTAAGTAATCTTTAGCTAAGTAGGGAGTCGAAATTGGTAGACCATGCATAGGTCCTTGCTTATTTCCATACGCTCTAAATTTAATAATTCCAGTATCAGGATCAACTTCTTCAGTATACATATTGATATCAAGGTAATACCCACTGTCATTAGCTAAACAAAGCCGAATTGTTTGAGTAGGAGCATTTGGCGCTAAGCGAATAATCATTTTAAGTTCAGCTTGAAGTACCCGTAATTTCCATAATCTAGGACCATAACGCATTACCATACTTGTTACAGCTTCTTCAATTTTAGTCGGATCCATAATCACAGTTGGTATAAAGTTTAAAAAGATGTGATTACAATCAGTCCGACGTGAATGAGGATGTGAAAATGCTACTTCTAATTCATCCATTGCTTCAAGAAGTACTCTCTCACCTTCATTTTGCAAGTACTCAAATGAAGCTTCTTTTGTTATCAAATCACTGTGTCTTATAATACTCCTAATAAAGAATCTATAATCTGTTACTTCTTTGCCTTTAATACCTTTAGCTTTGCCTAAATACAAGTGCATTTTTTGGTTTGATGTTGGTAGTGCTTCAAGGTTGTAATTCCTCATCCGGTTTAGTTCTAACTGAAAGGCACATGCAGGTTCTAAATGTCTATAAATCTTATCTTCTTTAAAATCATCTCGTGCTCTAAACGTAAAAAATTTAGGACTTTGTTTATGTTTTAAAGCTGCAAAAGTAATTCTTCTAATACCACGACCTATTAGTTCATCTCTATGTCTAACACAGAAGCTTCCGAAAATTTTACTCATAGTAGCATCATCTGAATCTCCTTTATCTTTAACACCAACATGTAAAATATGTATCGGTTCATGTGAACAACTCTCTTCATTTAAAACTCTTGTTCCCTCCAAAGATAAACTGACATTAATCGAGGTACTATTCCGACTTTCTGAACCACTTTCAACAGCAATTAAATCTTTAGCTGAAATCGTTGCAGGATTAGCAAAATCTTCAATCAAATCAAGAATCTCATCAGCATACTGCTCAAATTCCTGGAAGTTTTCAAAAGCAGCCATACATCCAGTTCTTTGAAACGTATCTACAACTTTAGGTCCTTCATCAACGCTATCTTTAAAATCATCGAGTTTTATCAACCGATTTGGGTGTGTTGGTGGTAATAAAAATTGGAAATGAACAAGAGGTACTTCCCCACTGAGTTCTAAGTGTTGCAAACACGTGATATCATAACTAGTGTAGGCTCTTCTGACGTAGACTTCAAGTGCTGCATTACAAACAGCTCGATTTGCATGGTAGAAAAAGTCATGTAATATATCAAAAATTGAAGTTTCTGAAACTATCAATTTCTGAAGATTCTCAGGATGAAATTCATGACCGTACATATCAACAGCCGACAAAAAGATCGACTCCATTTGATTGTGACGTAGTTCATAAGCGGGTTGATGAGCAGCAATTAAAACTTGTCGTGCCCGCAGAGCAACCCGAGAATGTTCACTTCGGTTTAATGAAGTCAGTTCAGTAAGAGCAGGTGCGAGTTCATCAGTTAGACCAGGTTCATTCGACCATAAATGATCAATCAACATTGTAATCAACAAATTTTTTTTTGGAACTTGTGAATGACTAAAAATTGTACTTGTCACAACTGACATATCATCTTTGTGTTTATCACGTAATAAAGCTACACATTTATCATAGGAACCTTGTTGAAACTGACTTTCAACATCATAGTACTGTCTTAAAAGTTCTTGTACTGCAACCTTCATCCGACCTCTGATACCATTCCTGTATCTTTGTACTAATTGAACTATACTTTCAGTTGCAAGAAAGAAACCGTCACGTTCTGCTCGTTTCTGCATATTTGCTGCATGACTATCTATAACACTTGCTATTTGCTGACTTGGAAACTGTGCAAGGACACTTGTTATATTTCTTTCGTAGAGACTCATCAATCTTCTAATTTTTTTCTCTACTGCTGGTGGTATTCGACCAGATATAGATGCCATAACTTGTTGCAACTCAAGTAAAGGTAAACTCGGGTCGCGCAGACTTGACATAAACTTCTCAATGACTTCACGAAGTCTTGGTGCATTGTAAGGATCTGGGAGACAATACCCTGCTAAAGTATTCTCAAGAACTGCTTTGTAACTGTTATGGATATGGTTAAGCTTCTCGGAAACTATAGGTTGTGAAACATCAAGTTCTGGGAAAGGTCCTTTATATAAAGAAGCTTTAGTAACGAGTGAAGGATCATCGAGTTCTAAAGATGCAATAACAGAGCCTGCTTCTAGGACAGCTCCAGGTCTTTTAACGTAGAAGATACTTCCGCTTTCACTTGATGTCAGTGTCATTACCATTTTCATTACTTCAATTTCGGCATAAGCTTGACCTTTCTCAACATGACCACCGTCATCTACCAAATAACTTATAAGTTTACCAGCAGAGGGCGACCGGAGAATTGTCGGATCGTTTTCTTTTTCAAAAACAACAGTTTGATTGCCGATTACAATCCGGTATCTGTCTACTTCTTCTCTCATGTAGGTAGTAAATGAAGAACCATCTACTGACAGTAAAATACCTCCATCAGTTAATCTATGAACTTCAATCTCTTTAAATGTCCCGTTCATCATTAAAAAGTATGTATTAGGACCACTTTTCGTCGCTTGAACTTTGTACTTATTCCCACCATGAATTAATTCAACATCTATAACGTTTGTTAAAGTATTAGAGCCTTGAATTTGACCTCTTTCAAGAGAGTTTTGGAATTCTTGAAAAGCTGTAGATATAGTTTTATCTGCGATATGTAACGAACCACAAATAACACCAAGCATTACGTTAGGTTTCTCAGACTCGACTTTTTCACTTATTAAGATATCTAACCAAGCTGTGTCAATTGTATTATCTTGAAAACTTTTAGTTTCAAGAAGTGTTATTAAATATTCAACTGTTGTTCTAAAGTCACCTCTTATACTCAATTCTTTAAGTGCAATTACAAGATTTTCACGTGCTTGTTCCCGATTTTCACCCCATGAAAAACAATGACCAAATTGTGAATCAGCAAATTCGTGTAAACCACCAGATGCGGCAACAGAAAAATACCCCCAAACGTTCTTTGATGACCGAAAATTTAGTTCCTGGACTGTCCCAGAGCTTGGTTTAAAACCTTCATCTGGATTTTCTGATGTTATCCGAGCTGCAATAACATGACCCCATGGTTGTGGTTTTTGTCGTGGTTGATCAAAATCAATTTCAGAGTTACCCCATGGTGATTCTCCATATAACAAACGTATATCTTTGATGTAGTGTAGAGGAAGACCCATTGCAATTTGTAACTGTGCTGCTGGTAAATTCACATCAGATACCATTTCAGTACATGGATGTTCAACTTGAAGTCTTGGATTAAGTTCAAGGAAGTAGTAATGACCAGAAGTGTCATACAAGTATTCAACAGTACCAGCAGAAACATAACCGACCATTTTAGCAAGTCTCACAGCTGCTTTTTCCATATCTTCAAAAACATCAGGAGATGCAATAACAGCTGGTGCTTCTTCAATAATTTTCTGATGTCGGCGCTGAATCGAACAATCTCTTCCAAAGAGTGAAATAGCATTTCCGTATTGATCAGCTAAGAGTTGTACTTCAAGATGGCGCGCACATTTTGCTAATTTCATAACAAAAATCGGCGAACCAGGAATTTCAGTTTGGACTTGTCTGAAGGCAGCAGCAAAATCATCAGCATTTTCAACTTTTCTAATACCTTTCCCTCCACCTCCTTCCGAAGCTTTAATCATAACCGGAAATCCGATTTTTTGTGCTGCTGCTAATCCCTGTTCTGCTGTTTGAACACAACCTCTTGCAAACAAATCTGAAGATATCTTTATTTTTTTCCCAGTGTTTTGGGCTTTAAGGTCAGATCCTGACCATGGCAGAGTTGGGATATCAGCAGTTTGAGCGACAATACTTGAAGCAATTTTGTCGCCTAAAGCCCACATTGCCTTATCAGGTGGTCCAATAAAAGCAATTCCGTTTTTATGAAGAAGTTCTGGGAGTTTTGGATTTTCAGAAGCGTGGCCCCATCCAGCCCATACAGCTTGGACTTGAAGTCGTGTCGCAATATCCACAATAAGTTCGACATTGGCATAATTATTGTTGTTTGTACCACCAGGGACTGGTACGTAATGATCAGCCATTTTGATGTACTCGGCATTCGCCTTGAGATCTTCTGGTGTTACCATAACAACAAATCGGACAGCTCTTTCATTTTTAAACATTTCGTAAGACCATCGACGTACTGATCTCATACATTTAACTGCAGCGATGCCATTATTTGCAATTAGTACCTAAAATGAGCGTTAGATGGCTGGAAAAAACCGCCAAATTTGAATTAAGCTACCTTGTTTATAACTTTGGTTCCATTAAAACGTTTAACAAACTCTTCTGGTGTTGCAACTGTAAAATCTTTCTCTTGGAGACGATTTTGTAACATGACAGTCCCTTGTGACATACTTGGCCTTTAAAAAAAATTTGACATTTGATTGACATTTTTGAGAATTTTTTTGAATTTTCCCGCCACTTACGTAAGACTTGTTCCAGGTTTAAGTCGTGACGATTCTGCCAACCATTCACGTGATTGAACATTTTCGTTAGTGTCAGTATCAATGTCGACATTTTCCGAGATTGTAATTTCGATTTCCGGTGGTGTTATTTCCTCTTCTTCGTCACCAATCACAAAACGTTTACTATTTCGACGATTTAAAGGACGTTTTAACATTTTGGGATGAGGATCGACGAAAAATGAGCTCAAAAAAAGTGATAGACGTGATGATAGGAAAGTCATAAGCGAGTGAACTCCATGAGGGCCTAAATCAAAATTTTTGGTAACGTCAATACCAACCGAAAATAAATAAAACAGGGGGGCGTTCCGATACTTAATTAGAGTAGCTTCAAATTGCAATGGTTCAGTGAGTGGTTATTTTGCATTTATAACGTTGGTACCAAAATAAAAACAATATGGTCAAATGAATGCATCTATAATTCGTTTTACTTTTTAATGCCCTTGTCTGTCTCTGTTCAACACATTGTTAACAACTTATTAAACAAAGACGGATAACGGCAAATAAAAAATGGAGTATGTGTATATTTCGTTATATTTGAAATAAAAAAAACTTTTTTAAAAATTATATTAATATAAAAACAAAGTTCATAAAAATAAAAAAGTAAATTTTAGAAAAACAAAACACATTCTGAAATAAATAGATAAATTTAAAAATCGATAACAAAGAGAGAAAAAAACTCAATATAATAAACACAAAAACGACGACTGAAAGAAAGATTTTAAAAGAACACAAAAAATTGCAGAAAAACTTGAAAATTGACTCTTACAAAAATAATAAACTGTGTTAATAAATAAAAAAAACAACGTTCAAAAAACAAGCGACGCCATAAATCTAGTAGTTCGATTCAGCGAGGTACAGCAATTCCCTCAACCAAACATTCAGCAATTATTTAAGGCGATAAAAGTGGGTTATTGAGACGAAGCAAGAAATCCGGGAAAATTTACGTATTTTTTTTATTTTGTTGGGTCAGAAAATCAGAGATGAAGATCAGAGAGTCAGAGAAGAAGAATAAAGAAACAAATTCGTTTACTGTTAGAATAAAACCATCGTGTCCGTTAAAAGAAAAAAAAGTCAAGGAAAATTCTAGAAACGCAAAAAAAAGGTTTTAGAAGAACAATAGCCGGTTCAGAAAAATCAAAAAAATATTTCAAAAGAAGTTGAAGAGCGGTGTTTAGAAAAAAAAAATAATAAGAATTTGAACTACTGCAATTAGGAAAATTGCAGAATAAGGTGAAAGTCGTCAAATATATAAAAAAAGTTGTTAAAAACAAAGAAGCTTTCTAGAAGAATTTAGAAAACGACGAATAGTGAAAAAAGAGAAACAGAAGATTTAGAAGAAGTAAAAAGTACTAACCTGAACGAAATAAAAATGCAATAGACAGTTTCAGAAAACAAAAAAGTTTGTACAAGAACTAGAAACACATTAATTGAAAGAGAACAAAGAGCAATAAAAATTCTAGAAAAACAAAAAATATTTTCAAAAAGATTTAAAAAAAAACGATGATTGAAAGAGGAAGAAGTGCTAAAAAAATTGTAGGAAAACACACGATCATTCCAAAGAAGCTTAAAAATGACGATTAAAAAAAACATAGAAGAACAAAAAGCTTTTTAGAAGAAAGTATGAAACGAGTGGTGAGAAAAGAGAAAAACAGATTCCAGAAGAAGCTAAAAGTCGTCGCCTTTTACAAAAACAAAACCTATAATTGAAAGAAGAAGAAAAGACAACAAATACTGTAGAAAAACTCAAGGTGATTCCAAAGAAGCTTAAAAACGACAATTAGAAACAAGAGCAGAAGAACAAAATACTTTCTACAAGAATTTAGAAAAAGAGTGGGGAGGAACTAAAGAAACTAAAACTCATCATCTGACTGAAAAAAAGTGAACTGAAAATTCTACAAAAACAAAAAGATTTTGAAAAAAAACAATAATTGGTAGAGAAAAAAGTGCTAAAAAAATTATAGAAAAGCACAATATGATTCCAAAAAAGCTTAAAAACTACGATTAGAATGAAGAGCAGAAGAACAAAGACGCTTTCTAGAAGAATTTAAAAAAGGAGTGGTAGGCGAAACGGAGAAACAAAATATTCCAGAAGAAGCTAAAAGTCGTCACCCGACCGAAAAAAAGTGCAGCAAAAAATTCTAGAAGAACAAAAAATATTTTTTAAAGATTTTGAAAAAAAAAATGTAAAAAACACAAGATGATTCCAAAGAAACTTAAAAACGACAATTAGAAAGAAGAATAGAAGAACAAACAAGCTTTCTAGAAGAATTTAGGAAATGAGTGGTGAGAAAAGAGGAACAAAAGGTTCCAGAAGAAGCTAAAATTCATCGACTAGCCGAAAAAAAAAAATAATAAACTAAAAATTCTAGAACAAAAAACATTTTTAAAAGATTTTGAAAGAAAAAAACGATAGTTGAAAGAGAAAGAAAAGCCAAAAAAATTGTAGAAAAAGAGAAGATGATTCCAAAAAAGCTTAAAAACGACAAGTAGAAAAAAGAGCAGAAAAACAAAAAAGCTTTAGAAAAATTTAACAAATATTATATCAAAAGAAAATTTGAAGTTTGCTACCCTAAAATTCAAAGAGAAATAAATACATCAACAGAAAAAAAGAATTAATAAAGATTCCGAAAAAAGAGAAGAAATAAAAAAAAATTCAACTGAAAAAAAAATTAAAGCATTTTCGAAAAACAAGTACACAAGTAGAAGAAGGTTATTTTAGAAGTAAAAAAAAATGTAAAGAAAAGCTTCTGGAACTTAGAGAAGATCTCGGAATAGAGGATTAGTAAATGGAATTGGAGGAAAATCCAAGTCTGTTAACTGTGCTAAGATAGGACTGTCATCAATGAAGGACGTCCACGAAGACACCTCGACGTAGTGTACTAAAGAAAAACAAAAAAACAATGCAAAAGATCAATGTTAAGGAATAATCTCCGCGAATTTTAGAAGCTGACGTCATTCTATTTTCCAGCTTACTAAAAGCAGAAGAGATGGTTTACTAGAGCAGAACCTTGGCTTTAAATAAGTGAGCAAAAGGTCGGTTTACAGTTCAACTTAGCGATAGACAGCAATTACATCATGTAGAAGAAAAACGACGAGAAGAAAATATTAGAAAAAGTATCTTTAGAGGAAAAGAAAAAGAAAGATTCTCAAAAACCAAAAAAAGAGCTACAAAATAACTTAAAAATCGATAATTGAAAGAAAAATTACGATTGAAAAAAAAAAATGAAAAAATGGGAAATAAAAGTATATTTCATACAAATAAAAGAATATTCTTATGCAAGTTGAAAAACGTTTAAAGAACAAAAGACTACGAAATCAATAAAATATGTTCAAAAAATTTGAAAAATAACTAGAAGACAGAGAACATAAAAAGGCTGAAATGAAGAACAGAAAAGAATCTAAAAATTCAATAGATTACAAGATGTTTTCAAGAAAAACGTTTTGAAGAAATGAAAAAAAAAGATCTAGGAAAAAACAAATATTGAGAAACAAAAATCATTAGAGACATTTAACAAAATTATTTCACAATTAAATTAGGTAGATTTGTTAACAGCAGTTTTCCACTGCAGTTGTAAGGTAGACCATTGCAACTTGAGACGACTTTAATTTTTAATATTATTTTTTATTATGCCATTGTTTAGAATATTCTATTTTTAAGCGTGAGAACTCAATAACAACGGAAGATTCCCCTGAGTTTTTTTGTCCGTTTTTTTTAAGGTTAGCACTTTTGAATGTTATTGACAATAACCTTCACAAAACTTAAAAAATACTCGTAATTACGTCACATTTTTTAATTTAATTAAATTAATTAGAACAGCTGATTTATCAAAAGTCCAACCGGTTTGATAAACTCGTACCACTTCCTAAACTAATTAAGCCAATCTGATAAGAGATAACGTAATTTAGGTGTTATTTTTAGTAAAAAAATATAAATGTCAAGTGTCACTTGACTATTTCTGGTTAAAAATTGTCATAATAACGCCACGGCTGCAGACGGTTACACCCCCCGATTTCCCACTAGCCCAATTTCCCAAAAGTCCGAATTTCACTTTTACCTGATGATTTTGAGGTTAACTGTTAGGTTAATGACGTTTACACATCGAAATAAAACAATTTGCCAAAAAATTTTTGACAGAAACAAATGAAAAACAGGCGGACGTAGGCAACGCGATTGATTTTCGAAACACGATGAAACGCGACTGTGCAAACACGAAACGGTGACTGATTCAAAGAAATTTCACTCTGCAACAGGTGGACGTGGTAGTGGGACAGGGACGGACTTGGATGGGTTCAATAATTGACAACAAGACAAAATACATATACAGCCCGAATTTTTTGACGTTTCGTTTGTTGCCAACTTGACGAAATCAAAACCAAATTTTTGACATTTTTTTACATTTGCAAAGAATCTTCAAGAACAAAATTTTACTACAATTTAAACAAATTTTAGAAAATTTTTATTTGGAAATTGCTTACTGAGTTTTGGAAGATTCAAATTTTGATAAAGGAATTGATGAATCAACCTTTTCAATTTCTAAGCCGAAATTTTTTTAACGTTTCGTCTGTTGCCAACTTGACGCAACCAAAACCAAATTTTTGACATTTCGTCGACACTGACACTGCCAAAAAAAAAGTAACCGGCCTTGAAACTTGTCTCTTATATTACGGGAAAATTCCTTTTTAATCCCAACTCACTTAAGTCGTCTCCGTTTTTCGATAAGTGCCCTTTGTTCTTCCGGTGTGAGACCTCCTTGGCCGTCTGATCGTGCCGCTGGTGGTAAATTATCCAAAACATCGCCATTTTGTGGAAAAATATCGTCTTGTTCGCGACTTTCATCTCCAAGGGTCCATTGAATGCCGTTTTTGTCCATTTCCGTCATTTTGTCGGAATTTGGTTTTTCTAGAGAGAGAGGGAGAGCGAAAAAAAATTAAAAATTTGGTAATTGTGAATGGAAAAAATTTTAATTGAAATTCCCGGTTTGTAGGCGACCTTGGTTCGGGTCGATAGTCGTTTGTTTTGTGACGTAAATACTAAATGTGTGAAAAGGAGTTTTGTTTTTTTTTTTTTTTTTCTAGTATAGTGATGATTAGGTTTTGTTTAGATATATTTTTTTTTGATAACAGAAGTGTAAACAGTGATTAATTGAGGGCGGTTATCAATGTGTCAAACCAAACAGTTGACGATCGTTTTTACTGTCATTTTGTTTTGATTAAATTAACTAACTAATTGGACCTAAAATAGAAAGTTTTAGAACTGAATTTAATTAAACTAAAAAAAATTAAATTATAAATTAAATTAATTCATTCTGGGCGATCCATGGATAAAGTTTTAAATATAATGTGAAAAAAAGGTTATATTCTATAAAAAGAACCCGAAACCGGTTGTAATATTATTTAATAAATTTCTTTTTTCTACATTCTATAAATAAAAAATATTAAATCAATTATTTTTAAATAAAATTAATCCAAATAGTTTATTTTTAAAATAGAATCAGTACAAATTGATGTATATTTAATGAATTTCGTAAGATTCTATTTCCGAAAAACGACAAAATAAATAAATAAAACATTCATTCAACATTTTTTTGCATTTTTAAAATAAAAACGTACAGTGTAAGGCATTATTAATGACTTTCATAAAAATAAAGCATCGTTTCATTATCTTTTAAATGCGAATTTAATTTTAAATTTTTACATAAAAAAAATATTTAAAAGGTAGAATGCTTTCGTAATTAGTTAAAAATTAATTTGATTAGTCAAAAATCATTCTTTTTTTTTTAAAAAATTACAGCATTTTTGTTTTGCTGTAACAGCATCTTCTTGATAAATTTCTACCGGATGTCTCTCAACAAAAAGGGGATAAAAGAGGGTGGAAAGCAATTAATTTATCACTCTCAGCACCCCTCTCAACAAAAGACTCAATTTACACAAAAATGCTGAAATTATTTTTTTGGGGTAGGAAAGAGCACTGAAAAAAAATCAAACACATTCTATTGGCTCATTAACAAAAACCTCCCATTTTAAGAAAGTACACTGCAATGCATATTTAATGATTCTCAAAGCGTAACAAAAAAATATTGTTTTGTTATTATATTATATCCCTTAATAAATCGTAATTTTATTCAATCTTTTTATGTAAAAAAATACTACAATTGTACATTGTGATGCACAATTAATGTTTTTGTAAATTTTGATATAGTCTTTGACCGACCAAAAATATCATTATTTTGTTGAAACCTTTTTTTTTTGTTTAGTGTCCTAAAACATGTAGTAAATCATCTGATTTAGGTAGGTTTTGTCATTTTTTTTTGATATATCACATGTGAATTGGCAATTTTTTAAGCCATTTGTGGACAAATATTACGACTATCAGTAAAACTCAGAACTAGCAAACACGTGCGTTATTGAGGGAGAAACAAACGAGAAAAGGCAGATTCAAAAAGTTAGTTTTTTTCAAATTTTTGTCAACAATTTAAGTTTTCTCCCTCAGTAACGCACGTGATCACTAGTTCTAAATTCTCTTTATAATACATATACATACATACAGGTGTCACAAAAATAATGAGTCGATTTGAAAGGGTTGAAATAGGGCGCTAAAAACTTTTTTAGTGGGGTTTATACTCAAATTTATTTAGTGCTAGCAAAAACTTAATGAAAAACGCACTTTTTTTGAACCTCTTGCTGTTGACTGATTATTTTTTGAACAGTCAAAAATCAAAAAAGAGTACAGTTTGGAGCATATTTGATACATTTTTGACTTTTGGTTATATGTTACAACACCCTCCTCGTTTTTGAAAGTGACAATTATGGAAGTGCAAAGATTTGAACCCTAAAAATAATTATAAGGAACAACGCTAACAAATCTAACACTTGACACTTGTCAAAATTTTTAGGTTAGGTTATTATTACACCCATTTTCTGCTCTATCTTCTTCATACACAAAAAAAAAATCGCTATACTTAAACAAATTTTTATATTTTATAGAAAACGTAAAAAATCAAGTGGGCTGTAAAATTCAAAATAGCAAAAAATACAAATTTGCATACGACTAGGTGGTTATAGAATGAAAAGTCAAAAAGTTCAGTTTGCTGCGTATTTAATGATTTTCGTAAATTTCTGGTACTTCAAGAGTAAAAAAATAATAATTTTTTTTTGATGTTTCAAAACTTTTATTACCTTCCGTATTTTTCAAAATTTTAATTCCAGATGTAAAATCTTTCATTTTTTTTAAATAGTGACTAATATTACATTTTTGGAAACACAAAGTGTAGTTAATCATGAGTAAAAAAAATGTCTACATTTTCCAAAAAATAATAATCATAATATTCTGTCTTTTAACAAAAAAAAAAAACAAAAACAGTAAAATATTTTTGTATTCTGTTAATGTTATTGCTAATTCAGTTTTTCATTTAAAAAAATTATAAAACAACAATAATTATAAAAATAATAGTATAAAATAATGTATGTATTTCTCAAAAATCTATTTCAAAACTGTTTTTTTTAAATTTTTTTAATTAATTAATAAAGAACAGAATAACAACGTTTTATGAAACTCGTAAAAAATTGGAATTTTAAACAGTAAACAAGCACTTATAACACGATTTTATTAGTTAGCAAAAATATGATTTTTTTAAAGTACAGTTTGGCGCGTATTTAATGATTTTGAAAAAGTTTTTTTTTATTTCAAGCAAAAATGTAGTGTAGTTGGCCATGACTTAAAAATGCTTTTTAAAAAACTTTTCCAAAAAAAAAACTATCCGAATGATCAGTAAACAAAATTAATTGTCCGCCAAAGAATAGTCTGTAAAATAGTACTTTAACTGACTCAAATGTCAAAATCAAAACGAGTCAGTAAAGTAGACAAATGAATCCGTAAGTGATTGTATTGTTGGTTGCATACATCACATTTTAACAGATTATTAAAAATTAGATTTTAAAAAGACTTAGTGAATGTATCTGTGTTGTTTTTTAGACTCATATAGATTTATGAGCTCTATAAGCGTCTAAAAAAGTTCAACTTTAGTGCCTTGTTATATAAATACAAGAAAAAACACTACTGATAAACACAGATAACTATTTTTTAACGCCACATTTTTTTGTCGTTTAAAAACTCGATGAAATCAATAAAATTTTAAAAATAAAAATGTATACAATGCATCTAAGTCACACCAGTTCCTACGCAAAAATATATATCACAATTGTTAGAATTTTAATTTGTTAAAAACTGGCAGAATGACAGTTTACTAAAAATTATAGATATTAAGTAGGTTGTAAAATTTAAGATACGTCAAAAAATTTTTAATAAAAGTATATTATTTATTTGTTTATGTGCAATAGCCCAAAAAATGAGAAACCCACTCTTGTCATTAAAAATGTATCACATTGTACCCGCTACAATTATTTTTCAAGTACTCACATTAAATTTGAATTTTAAGTAAAAAATTATACAATTTCATGTAAAATTGAATGAACTCACGCAAGTACAGTCTAACACACCACTAATGACATTGCTCGACCCTTATTATTTGCAAAACTTACATAATTAACAAATTTACAAGAAAAAAAAAATCTCACCGGTACTTTTATTCCACAACTTATCCAAAATTTGACTAAACATAAAAATCGCTAAACCGATCCAGACCCACATCCATCACAAACCCAACTGCATAATTTCGTAAAATCCCAATCGATTAAATCGACAAAAACAAATTTTGTCAAAGTCAATCTGATAACCTTGTTATTAGTACCCTTGTTACGACATTTACAAGAAAAGTCGTTGATAACATGCGTGCTAACCGAATGACCACAACACCAAAACTGATTTATCAATACCAAAAAATAATGCATGCGACACGTGGTCATTTCGATTATAATTGGTATTGTTTCGTACCATCAATGAGGGGTCAAAAATCAAATCCTCCCAAAATTTTAAATAACTAGGCAACCAAATATGCACGAGTGTTATGTGGTTGCTATGGCAATCATCACACCCGACCACGACCTGTCTCGTGCTACACCAAATTGATCCCATGTGGCATGTTCAAATCTGACCAATCACGAGACATCTCACCGAACTGCTGACGTCAATCAACCAATCAACGTCTAATAGTCTTGTTGACACGTTTTTTGTGTGATGATGAATCTTATTAACTGTTATTTTTCATTCATAAAAAGAGCAAAAGAAGACAGAATTTTGATTAATTATTAGAAATCACGTGACAAATTTTTAATCTAACTGTAACTCCCCCTCTTCTATTGTAATACTAATAGTAAAAATAAATATTAATGAACTGTATACAAAAGAATAATAATTTATGTAAAAAAGGGTTAAATGGTTCAAAATCAGTAGGACCATACCATATATTTTTTTCCTAACATATCTAAACCCACATATCACTGATGAAAACATTCCGAAACTGACCATAAACTGGTCCGTTAATTGCCTTATTATGGGTATTTAACCACGTATCTATTATTATTTAATTATAGGGGCATTAACATTGTAGTTGTCGGTACAAATGCACCCGAATTTGGAATGTTTCCAATGGGTAAAATAGGTGTCATTCGAGTCTGATTCACCCAGAAATACCAAAAAACCGGTTTTTACCTCATTTAATAAACAAACAAACTGAAACTTACCGAAAAAGTTCCCAATTCTGGCTGATTTCTGTGATTATAAGGACTTAAATCACATAACCTCAAAATGACACCACCGATTTTTTACGACTGTTTCCTTCCAAATCAATTGAAAACAATTACGTTGGCACTTCGTCGACATAATTTAATCAAAAGGTTGAATATTTATGGATTTTTGCATACAATTTACATTTTTTTTATTCGGTGAGGACGATGGATGGTAGACACATTTTGTTAGGTTGGGAACCGTGGGGCGTGATGGCAGTACTGACACAGGGCCGGATTTGCGCAACTGGTACAGGGGCTTTGGTATTGCGGGAACCCTAAATTCAACAAAATTTTAGTTACTGAGGAATTTTTAGTTTTAATCAAGCACGTAACTAGAGAGGGCTCACTTCGAAAAAAGACTATTTTAATAATTGAGTGCTGTAAAATAGTTAGCACACAAGATTTGTATTAAATTTTTAGTCCAACAAATTTTATTTTAACAATAATAAACAATTAACATGTTTTATATTTATAAAAACCTCATTTATTTACACTACAATAGTTTTTTAAATGAAAAAACACAGTTTATAGATCACTGTAATTTAAATAATACGGTAGCCGCATCAATCTCTTAGCTAATCAATGTCAAACTGCAAATATAGCTATCCTTTATTATGCCTCTCATTCTAATGCATACCGTATGTGCATACCATAATGTATAACTGGTTGCATATCACTGATTGCAATTTGGGCTTACTTTAAGTGAAAAAGCGATCACCGTATACTCTATTTACTCTTACTAATAAAATTTAGTAAGCGTCTCTAATTGTAAAAAAATATTACGATAGGCTTCAAATATCCCAGTTTAGCACTAATCATCATTATTATTATTAAATATTTATGACACATAAACAATTTCCTGAATTCCTTGAAACCGCTATTAACACTTCCTGTTACTAAAATATCGAAATTCCTCTTATACAACTTACCTAATTTTTAGACCTTGCACCTCAGAAAAACAAATTTCATAAAATTTATTCCTTAGTTTTGGTTTTGTTACTGTTAGTGTTGGCCCTACTGTCACTGATTTACCAAGCTCCGATTTATAAAAAAAACTGACAGATATTAAACTTATGCTAAATGTCATTTCTGACTTGACACTCTGGCTGTCAAATGTCAATGCTTTGACAACGACACTAAAACGTAAAAAATGGCATTTAGTTATGAAAATTTTATAGCACTGAGAGTCACAAAAATCAGTCCGATTGGTTGTAGCACAAGTTGTCATTTTGAGTTTTGTGTTTTACAACATCTACGTGTGTCAAACCGTGTCAAATTTTGAGTATTGTTAGAAGCAAATTGTAATAATGGTGCAACTGTATTATCAGCTTTACCACGCTCTTATGATTTCAATGTTTTTACAACTGTTTTTATAACAGTATCAGGTTATAAATAAACGAATTTTTGATACTACAAGTGTCAAAATTTTGACAAAAAATGTCGAAAAAAAGTGTTACAGGTTAAAAATAGCGGTAGTTGCATTTAATGACATTTTCGGCTGGTCTTTTATATTTTTTACATTATATTCGACTTTATTACTTTTGGATTATATAAGTACAGTTACAAGAAATGAGCACAGATATGAATCCGAAAAGAAAATGGCGAAAATTATATCGTCCGATTTGGTGCAGGTTTATATTCTTCTCGTAAGAAATTTTGGCCGAAATTCGATTTCTTAAAACTTTATTTTAGGTTTTTTTGATTGTTTTAATATTACAATGTGGCAAAATACGTTCAGAAGTTGTAAAATCTGTAAATATATTGAAAAAAATTGCTTTTGAAACAAAGGCGCCAGATTAGATTTTGGAAAAACTTATTGTGATGCATTCCAATTATTATTTTCCGGTTTTTAGTGCTTCTGATTATTTTACAATTAAAACTAGAACAATTGTTAATGTTTTAGGTGTTACTGTGTCTTATCTTATCATTTTTATTCAGTTTGATGATAAGATAGTTCAAATTTAGAAATCTTTGTGTATGCAACTAGTAATATACCAACGTAAAGTTATGCAACGAACAATACAGTTGTTTTACAAATAGAGCATATCTACGTAACTGCTGACGCATTTTTTACGCAAAGTTTTTGTAATGAGTGATTATTGAATAAAAAATGAATTGTTTATGTGTGAAAAATTTAAATAAATTATTCATAAATGTTTTAAAAACAATTTCCTGTTTCTTGGTTTAATTGATTTTTTTAAAAAAAACTTCACTAACAATAAGCTGTAAGACGAGTACAGCTGTCCCAAAACAGCCTTGTGTTTTTCTAGTGTAAGACAATCAACAAATTTAAAATACCCCATTTTTATAGTATACTGTAAAAAATAATTGGCTAATTTCATGTTGAGATACTACCGGTAGTATCGCAAATTTTAATAAGTACTTTTCTATGACAACAACCAATCACAACCTCGAATTCTTTTAAACTACCATAGAAACGAAGATACTAACGGTATTATCTCAACTTGAAATTAGCCCATAATTAAAAAAGAATATAGACCGGCCATGCGCTTGGTATTTATTATTTGGTAAAATAGTTGGTATTACCGTATTTACTGTCTGTCAAGCGGTAGGTATCGACTCGACAGCTATCGAGTCGAAAGATGCGAATACCACTCGAGGTTTGTATTAGGATCACAGAATGAGTTAGGAATTCTTCAGTTACTCTAAATATTTAGCTATGCAGTTGTGTTTACAATAAAAACTCTCAAATTTCCATTTCCTCTTCTTCTCTTTTTCTGTATTATTATCTAGATATTTTTTATTTAAAAAATTATTTCTCAATTAAATATCGGAAATGTTTAAAGAAAAATCCAGAAAAAAATGCATATAAAGTTTTAGACAATAATAATGCCCTAAAGTTAATTTGTGATTGATTACTTATAAGTACTTTTATTATTTACTTTAAAAGTGAGAAGAAACGCAACATAAACGCAAATTTTATTACGAATTTTACCCTCCAAAATTATTTCCCATTTGTCCGAATCTATACTAACTAGTGGTTTTATTTGTCCGAATACTCATGTCAGCAAATTCTACTAAAAATTATACTGTGTTATGCAACAAGCAATACTTGTATTATTAAAACACCTGATTATGCCTTTTTAATTGTTCCAGTTAAAAATTTCCAAAAATATGTCCTGCTAAAACAGGTTTATTATGCGATCTTTATATACCTTTCCGAAATTCGCGCTTTTTTCGTAAGTATATTGACAAAAAAAAAGAGATCAAGAAAGAAAAATAGACGATTCAACACTTGCCGATAGAAAAAGAACGCAGACAAATGACTAATTTTTCTAAACAGATTTTGCTAAAATTTGAAAGTTTTACTTCAAGTAATGATGTTAGATAGCAGTCCGGCCATCTGTAACTAACTGCTCCAAAAATTATGAAATTTTTTTGGCTTAGCAACATCTTGCTTCAGTACTGCCAAATGGCTAGCACAATTTTTGGCAAATTTTAAATTAAGAAAAACTCGGATTCCAGTGTACTCCAATTGAAAAGAAATTTTCTTTGTTGAGGCAAATTTTGCGAAGTTTTCAATAAACCACTTGCGGCAAAATGCTGAGCGATTGTGTTACGGATAAAGGCAAATGTTTCGTCCGGATTTATATTGATGATAAATCCCAGAAAGTCGCCATTTTCTCTAATCTGTTTCAAGAAAATCTCGTGACTTTTGATTTTTAAGGAAGGCTCAAGATAGGATTTTAGTGCCCCAATTTTGTATTCTTTGAGGTTTGTTTTGAAAAATGTTAAAATGTTGGTAACACTGTTTGCTTCTTTTAATTTGTGTTCAAGTTTAGCATTGACAAAACTCGAATACATATTAGACAATGTCAAAAAGTCCTCGAAATTATTAATTTCTTCTAAATTACTGACTATTTCAGTTACCAAAAATAGACAAAGAGGTAGTTTCAGAATATTGCTAGCTTCTTCTGTTGTATTTTTGTCATACTTAAAAATTTGCTGAATGACTTTGTTGACGTAATCTTCAGTTTTCTTCTCATTCTTCAATTTTTGTTGAACGTATTTAATCTGATCTGCTTTTTCTAATTCTTCAATATCATAAATAAAACAAAAATTTGTTTTAAATTCTTGATCTTGAATCTGCTTCAGTCTTTTTGTACAAGAAATCCAACACTTGTATCCTTCATTTAGCAAAATTTTGATAATTTTGAAAGTACCAGAAATGCAGTGGATACTTAGTTCATCTAAACCGTCAAAAAACAACATTATTTTCTTCTCGTTTTTCAAGTAATTCAAAAATTGTTGATCAAAAGTCTTTTCAAGATTTATAAACTCACTCAAAAAATTCTCACAAGTTTTGATATTTTTCAAAAATGAACTCAACTGTTTTAAAGGAACGTTTACAATCCAATAATTTAGAGGACACTTATTGGCTAAATACTTCATCATTTTGTTTTCCCAATTCCAGGATTTCCACAAATCACATTGAGTTGATTATCAAAAATTTCTGAAATATCTGGATTGACCTTTTTGACTAACCACTCAAAACGGTTATCTTTAACCAGTATTAAATGGTGGAAATAATTGTCACAGTTGGTACAACTGTCTTGATCTGTTAAAACAAGTAACGGTTTCTTCAAACCGTTTCTGAAATCTCTCGCATCTATAAAAGGAATTTCAAAATTGTGACTTTTCAAAAATGACTTGAAACGTTTTGAAGTTCCAGAATGTACTGTTGTGATGTTTTCTTCACAAATTTTCTTCAAATCTTAATAAGAAACCTGATCACGGATGAGATATCTCGAAATGAAAAGTTTTGGTAACGGTTCCACGTTTTGCCCACTTTCTAAATCACAATCAAGTAAATAGTTCTTTCGGAGTTAGGATCATCCCTAAATCATGTCCAAATTCAGATTTAAGTGTTGCAAAACTTGCACATTTCTGCCTTTAAACCTTAATTCCAAAATTTAGAACGATAGATATCATTATAGTGTGTGCAATCTTTCAAATCGGATATATTTACAAAAATATTTGCTTTTGTATATCTTTTTTTATCAAATTTGTTACCAACTAAAACAAATTTAATCTTAAAATTTATCAAAGTTTGGCATAACTCAACAAGTTGATAAACAATTTCTTCACATTCTTCAACAAATTTAACAAATAGAGGCTTCTCGCTGAAGTATGAACACAATTTTTGAATTTTCTCTTCAGAGATTGTTCCGTTTGCAACAATAATTTTGTATTTTAGGGCCAACTCTTCAATATTTTTTTATCTGTCGGAGTATCACATATGTGGTAACTTTTCATAACGTTATCAGGGTTTTGGATGAGACTAATATCAAATAAACGGAGAAAATCTTAAAAAAGTTCAAGCTTTTTTCAATTTTTTTTTGAGAGAAGTTTGAACAGTAAAGTTGGGTAAAAGAGGATCAACGAGTTTCAAAATAATCGTGTCTTGATCAATTTCCTTGCTTTTGTAAAGTTTCTTTCTGACATCTCCAAAGAAACTCATATAGCACACAGCTGCACTTTCAGACGATTTAAAATTCTTGATAAAAATTTCAGTAATTGTTTTTCTTAATTTTTCGAAATTTTTCTGATTGTAAAACACAAAAAACTTGTTCCAAAAATCACTCCCAAACTGGTTATTGTAGCCCCCCGTTTTCTCAAATTTGAGAATCTCACTTTTATTAAAAAACTCAGTCTTGAACGGTTTCACATTTTTCTCGATTTTGTAACTCTTTGACTCTTCTAATCTTTGAAAATTTGTACTTTTTACTTATTGGAATGCTGCTATGATTGCCATTGAAATTTAAACACATATTTATTATTATAGTTTAATAAGAACATTACTCAATTTTTTTTGCAAAACTACCTTTGTTTAATTATTGATACACCATATTATTATTGAAGTAAATACAAATAATGTTATTTGTTAGATATTTTATCTACATATTTTAATTTTTATTGTGACATTTTTGACATAAAGAGGCAAAGAAAGTAATAAATCTTAGTTTTCTTCAGTATCATCTTTGATGTCATCATATATTAAAACCATTTGGTCGCCATTATCAAGATTTTTCAGGTGATGATTAACAACGACTAAAAACATGAAGGCAACTAACATTTTCAAAACTGTCACTCTATTAGCAGAGAAAAATCTTGCATTAACAAATCTCCGAAAATCTCTATTTATAGTTCTAATATTAAATTGCATAAAATTTTGGTGATTTAAAAGTGTGACTATAAGCCAAGCCAAATCAATCCAGTAATAATGTTGTTCAACTTCGCGCAATTTTTCTAATTTACACTTCCTGTCGCACATAACGAAAATCACAGTAGTGCAACACTAAAATATCAAATTTTTAGGTCTTAAATTATAGTACAAGTAGCTTGAACTTACACAAAATAAAATCAAAATGAAAGCTGTTGATAAAATAAAAAACGAATTTGTTGACAGATTTACAACTATTTTCAGCGCAGACTTAAATGCTGTGTAGTATGTAGTAAAATAAGCTACTTTTTCTGAAAAAAGATGTATTGTAGCAAGCCTTTTTTAAGATTGTTGTATCTACACTTTTATATTTTCAGAATTTGAGCAAAAACTAGGACCTCATTTTGACAATTTTCCAGATTATGTTATTGAAAAAAGTGACATAAAGCTGGACTTAAATTTGTAAAAAGGTAACTAGATATTTTCCTAAAAAACTACGTTTTCTCAAATTTGAAAATACCACATCTATTAAAAAACTCATATTTTAGTCGAAATAGATAATAAAATAATTCGCATAGACCTGAAAATTGATATAAGTCTTAAGCTAACTTCTTAAGATAGCTTTGCACAAAACAACATTTTTACTTTTCAGCAGATAGTCAGCAAGCATCCTAAACCGACTGGTAATCTTCCATATCTTCAACCAACAGATAATAATTCTATAATTCTCATGGTTTCTGAAAAAAAGTTCAAAATGCTCTTCCGTCATTTGATAACAATTCAGCAGTTGGAATTGATAGTTTAACACTACAAGAAACAGCAGATATCTTCCCTAGTTGGTTGCCAACAAGAAAATCCGCTTGTTCCAGCAATATTAAGTCTCTCTATTCAGTCCGTTATTAAAAAACTAATCTCTAAGTTCTAAAATTTGGTACATGGATAATGGTACCATTGCTGGTTTCTTAAATAAAGTTTTTGCACACTTTCAAACATTCGACAATAAAACTAAACCTCTTGTATTATTGCTCAATTTTTCCAAATGTAAACTTAGTTTTTCTTGAGCCTGTTGGAGGAAACTCTCATTTGTTCTTACAATCCTTGTCCCTGACATTAATTTTCTTAAATTTAAAAATTTGCATTTTTTTGGTTCTTTATTAATATAAATGGATTTCATCTTTTTGCTACTACACTTCTAGAATGTTTGTTTTTATCAGAAAATCTTTAGAAAATAAATCTTCATATGTCTTCTTTCTTCTTCGGAATTGCTTATAGATGCCTAAACTCAATTATTTTTAAAAATTATATTCAATCTAACAAAAATAAAACCTCACTCAAAAAAAACTTTTAAATATTGATTTTCTTGAACCATCTGGGTCTCAGGCTTCACTTCCTGTAGCTTTGAGTAGTTTGGGAGTTTGTTAACATATATATTAAAATTAGACAGGACTAATTACCAAATTTAGAAATTTAAAGTTATATTGCTGCTACTCAAAGAAGATCTCTGAGATGTTATATCTTAAGAAGTACTACAACTAGTTACGGCGGAAGGCAGAATAGTCAAAGCGGGACAGTAAAGCTAGAGCAATGATAAGGCTGCTTCCAGAAGAAAATCATATTAAATATATAATCATGTCAAAGATGCTAAAACTGCAAAAGAAGCATGGAATTTCTTAAAAAATTACTACGAAAATCTACGCTGTCTAGTAATGTCTGTCTTTTATAAAGACTTTGCAAACAACAATTAAAAAAAGACAAAAAAAACATTAGGAAAATCATTTATCAACGATGCTAAAACTAGTAAATCAATTGAAGACAGTTATGGGAAAAAGTTAAAAAAAACCTAATTGTTGCATTTCTATTAAGAAATCATTTAGATACCTTCAATTTAATAGTAACAGTACTAAAAAATCAAAAAAAATTAGATTCACACTTAAAAAAATTGATTCTTCTACAAAAAAAAGTTTCATAAAAAATGCAGAAGAAAAAATAGAAGCATGGTACATGGATTCTTGATGCATTATTCATATCACCTGCTATAAAAACTTTTTCACAGCAATGACCACCTGTACAAAAGACATGTCTATTTGGCAGATGGTAGAAGATTAAATGTCAAAGGTATAGGTAAAGGTAAAACGGTGATAATAGATGATAACTTGCACAAAAAATATTGGAGAGGAGCTATTTCAAGTATCAAGTATTTGCAAAACAAATTACCAAGTAAAAGTACCAACAGAAAATGTCCATACAAGCTATGGTTTGGCAAGGATCCAGTTCTGACATACACAAAAATTTTTGGAGGTTGTAAATACATTATAATACAAGAAGAAAACTGAAAAAGCTGAAGATAAAGCAAAGAAGTATGTGTTAGTTAAATACGAAGAAGAAGAAATTCGAGCAACAATAAAATTACAATCAGCAGAAACGTTCACTTTGTTAAAAATTTCCACGATAAAGAAGTATTCATTTCAAGTCAAAAAAGAAAAAAAATAATTATAAAATAATAAAATGGAATACTAATTCTGCAATAAGAAAATGTCGAAACAAAGGTTAAATCAAATGAAATAGTCAAACCAAGTGAAATTAAACAAGATGTCAACACAAAACCAGAGAGTATCTCTGTTTGACTTCGATTTTAATTAGAAGAAAAAGTCTTTGAAATATAAAAGATTGGATCAAAGAAAAAAGATTATCTCAATACCTCAAAGACACTTAACTTTTAAAATTGAGATTTAGAGATAACAAAAACAAAACTAAGATTTTGCTTGGATATTTCGATGCTCAACCAGAAAGTCGAAAAAAAGCCCTAATCAGCTGGAGAAGTGGAGAAGCAAAACTGTGTATCTTTATCATCGACTGAAGCAGATTGCATTGCTTTTTCCAAGGCATGTTGAGATGCTGTATAGATAAGCTTCTTTGAAAATTAACTTGGAAGTGCTACTACTACTGTTAATATCTGGCAGGAAAAGTCGAATCAGAAGAAAAACTATGTTCTGAAAGACTTACAGAAGATATTGAATAATAAAAGGCAGGTAAAAAACGTTTTAAATTATTTAAAACAGCAAGGTTAAGAATATATACGGAGTGTTTCTTAATGATATGCGAATATTTAAGGGTGTGAGAACATTTTTGGGCCATAGTTTATACATCAAACTATCATTAATTTTTGATGTAGATTCACACCCTTAAATATTCGCATATCATTAAGGAACAACCTGTATAGGACTTTTTTAGTTAATTATGAGTAGGCTGTATTGTTTTGTTTTTATAGCAAATTAATGACCTTAGCAGTTAATGTTAGACAGCAAGAAAAATAAAACAAATCTATCAATTACCTAAATCATGTTTATTACTTAATGAGCTAATTTCAAGCTGAGAGAATACCGATGGTAACATTGTTTCCATAGAAAATTAATAAAACTCGGAGTTGTGATTGGTTGTTGCTACGGAAAAGTATTAAAATTTGCATTACTACCGATAGTATCTTAACTTGAAATTAGACTTTTAGACTGAGTAAATTATAAGCAACACTAAAACAACCAGATAAGATAAACAAATAGAAAAAATGTTTTTTCCTAAATTTTGAATAACCGGAGATCAAAGATAAGATTTTAGTCACAGTAGCCAATTTTACAGTAGAGAAGTCTGCCTACAGAATTATAGTTTTTTTTAAAATTATATTTCTGTTATTAAAATATTTTTTGTTCTTTGGCAATAAACATCAAATATTTTTATAACAATTGACACTGTTGACAATTCTGTCACCCGTTATATAATTAACAATTTTGCAATCATTATTTTTGACGCAGCTTTTGATTATACAGGGTGTTATGGAAATGAGTGCAAATATTTTAACCTGAAATACAGCAGCACAAATAATAAAAATCTGTAAAAAAAATTTTGTCTTATCTCAACTGATAACAAAATTATAACCTATAAATTAATTATTACAAAACATATAACATTTTTTTTTAACTTAGAACAATTATAGGTTTTTCAGGTCAAAATAAAGCGATTTAACACAATTTATCTCTATACTTAGTTGCACCGTTTAGGAGCTAGAGGACGTCAAATTTAAAGATGAAAAGTCAGTTTTATACTTAAAACGTAAATATCTCGAAAACGATACGTTTTAGCAAAATATTGCATTCTTGCAGTTTTATGTAGAATCTACTGGCATATTCATTTTTGCTACAAAAATTGGAAATTAATAAGAAAAAAATTGGTTAATTACCCAAAATGTGAAAAAAAAGTGCCGTAACTTGAAATTGAGATGTGCAGCAAAATTTTGCTAGTAGAAATAAAAAGAGTACAGTCAACTTCATTTGTGTACCAAATTTGGTATTAATCAGTTAAGCGGTTTTCCAGATATAACAAAAAGATGTTTTTTTATAACCAACTTTGACGGCCTGTAATTTTGTTGTTAGTTGAGATAGGACAAAAATTTTTTACAGATTTTTATTATTTGTGGTGCTGTATTTCAGGTTAAAATATTTGCACTCATTTTCATAACACCCTGTATATTGTATAAAAAATCAATTGTAATCGTGTGAAAAATTTTAAATAAATTATTCATAAAACGATTTTCTGTTTCTTGGTTTAAGCGAAAATATAAACAAAATTTTGTCTCACTTAAATATTTTAACAAACAAAATTAGTAAAATTACTCACAGTTTACTTACTAAATCACTACTCACTTCAGAATGAGCCTCACACTGTTAAAGACACTTTTCAAAATTGGAAAATTCCTAGCAATAACGCCTCACAATTTCAAAAAACCTACAATTTTCGAAATATTTTTTGGATTTTGTGTAATTAGTTTCCACACTGCTACTTCAATAATTTCAACTATATATCGAATTCCTGACTACTCTCACTATATCCACATTCGTTTAACAATACATGTTATTTTAACCACTTCCATGTACTTATTCTCAATTGTTGTAATTTGTATCGGAGTTTTACAACGTCAAAAATGGTACAGACTTTTCAAAATCTTAAAACTGACCCAAAACGGTCCGGAAAAAACAACTTATTTTAGCCTGATTTTCAGCAATTTAATATTTCTGTTAATGAGTGCCTATATCAATGTTTGTTTTACTCAAGTAACTGGACCAAAATTTTTGGGAAAACATCTAGTCACATTTCCGCAACTGTATGTCCAGTTTTTCACAACTTTTTTGATTTACACAATTTTGAAAATTGTCAAAATGAGGTATAAAGTTTTAGGCAAAATTCTCAAAAAATACAAAAGAGGAAATAAAATAATTTTAAAAAAAGTTTGCTACGACTATATCTTTCTCAAAGAAACTGTTGAAATTTTTAATGAGATTTTCGGATGGCCGATTTTACTACTTACTATCCATTCAAGTTTACAAATTGTTGTTTATCCGTCTGATACACTCGTATCAACAAATCTAGTTTTTATTTTTTCAGCAATTTTCGTTTTGGTTTTATTTTGTGTAAGTCGTACTTGTACTATTGAGAAGATCAATAATCGAAATTTTAGGGTGGCACCACTGTGATTATCCTTACGTGTGATTCAGTACTACACGAAGCGGAACAAATCCAAACAATTGCTTTTGATTTATTCAAAAATTCCCAAAATCGTGATTTGATCAGATTTATTGAAATTGTGATAGGAAATTTTCCGGAATTTTCAGCTGCAAGATTCTTCTCTATTGACAGATCAACAATTTTAAAAATTTTAGATGCTACAATCACGTTTTTGATTGTTGTTATACAATTTCAGATAAATGTAGGACATGAAGGACAAAAAGCTTCGATAGATAACAGCACTAAAAATTATTTTGAAAAAAATTAGAAAAGATAAGTTTAAAAGTAGGAAAAAACAAAGAGAAGGTTAATAATGATAGAGCAAAAATAAAAATAATTAGATAAAATAAATCTCAAATAAAATTATCTATATCCACTTAAATAATAATTATTTTACAATCAGTAGTTATGTTGTATTACGATCCAAACATAGTTAGTTTTTGCAAAACAAAAATGTTAAGCACGTTTTTATCAAATTACAACAATATATAATAATAAGTGTTTAAGTTCCAATGGCAAACACAAACGGTATTCCTGCTAGCAAAGAGGTAATTATAAATTTGTCACACAAGAAATTAAAAATTCTGAAAGTCACTACTCTTATTTTGAAAATTGTCTTCTTTAGATTCACAGTGGAGTGAGGAATTTAGGCTACGCTTACGAAGAACTAGTCCCCGCCTACTTTGCCCTTGAACTTGTCAAAGACCCCGATGTAAAAAATTTCAAATTTAAATTAAATCCGAGTAGTTATACAAAATTTGATGACTTAATAGTTGAAATTGAGCATAAAAACGGTTTTGAGAATCTTGCAATTCAGCTGAAACATCGAGAAAATGGCCGAGATTTACTTGAAGTAGATGAGTTTTACCGAAAAGGCAAAAATTTTGACATTGCTGAGTATTGTAATGCTTTCAATAAACTACGACAGGACATTCAAGATAATTATAAATTTGTTTTGTACACAAACACGAATTTTCAAAGATTGGAAGAGTCAAAAAGTTACAAAATTAAGAAAAATGTGAAACCGTTCAAGACTGAGTTTTTTAATAGAAGTAAGATTCTCAAATTTGAGGAAACGAGGAGCTACAATAACCAGTTTGGGAGTGATTTTTGGGACAAGTTTTATCTGTTTTACAATCAGAAGAATTTCGAAAAATTAAGAGAAACCATTACTGAAATATTTATCAAAAATTTTAAATCGACTGAAAATGCAGCTGTGTGCTATATGAGTTTCTTCGGAGATGTCAGAAAGGTACTTTACAAAAACAACGAAATTGATCGAGATACAATTATTTTGAAACTTGTTGATCTTCTTTTACCTAATTTTACTCTTCAAACTTCTCCTAAAAAAAATTGCAAAAAGCTTGAACTACTTGAAGATTCTCTCCGATTATTTGATATTAGTTTCATCCAAGACCCTGATAACGTTATCAAAAATTACCACATTTGTGACACTCCAACAGATAAAGAAAATATCGAACAGTTGGCCTTAAAATACAAAATTATTGTTGCAAACGGAACAATTTCAGAAGAAAAAATTCAAAAATTGTGTTCATACTTCAACGAGAAGCCTCTATTTGTTAAATTTGTTGAAGAATCTGAAGAAATTGTTTATCAACTTGTTGAGTTATGCCAAACTTTGATAAACTTCAAGATAAGATTTGTTTTAGTTGGCAACAAACCTGATAAAACAAGATTCACAAAAACAAACATTTTTGAAAAATTATCCGATTTGAAAGATAGCAAACTTTATAATGATATCGTTTCAAATTTTGGAATTACGGTTCAAGGGCGAAAAAGTACAAGTCTTGCGACACTTAAATCAGAGTTTGGACTTGATTTAGGGATGATTCTAACACTAAAAGAACTATTTGAATCACTTGAATTTGATTTAAAAATTGGGCGAGACGTAGAACCGTTACCAAAACCTTTCATTTCGAGATATCTCATCCGTGATCAGGTTTCTTATCAAGATTTGAAGAAAATTTGTGAAGAAAACATTACAACAGTACACTGTTCTGGATCTTCAAAACGTTTCAAGTCATTTTTGAAAAGTCACAATTTTGAAATTCCTTTTATAGATGCGAGAGATTTCAGAAATGGTTTGAGAAAACCGTTACTTGTTTTAACAGATCAAGACAGTTGTACCAACTGTGACAATTATTTCCACCACTTAAAACTGGTCAAAGATAACAGTTTTGAGTGGTTAGTTAAGAAGGTCAATCCAGATATTCCAGAAATTTTTGATAATCAACTCAATGTGATTTGTGGAAATCCTGGAATTGGGAAAACAACAATGATGAAGTATTTAGCCAATAAGTGTCCTCTGAATTATTGGATTGTGAACGTCCCTTTAAAACAGTTGAGTTCATTTTTGAAAAATATCAAAACTTGTGAGAGTTTCTTGAGTGAGTTTATAACTCTTGAAAAGCATTTTGATCAACAATTTTTGAATTACTTAAAAAGTGAGAAAAAAATAATGTTGTTTTTTGACGGTTTAGATGAACTAAGTAACGACTGTATTTCTGGTACTCTCAGAATTATCAAAATTTTGCTAAATGAAGGATACAAGTGTTGGATTTCTTGTACAAAAAGATTGAAGCAAATTCTTGATCAAGAATTTAAAACAAATTTTTGTTTTATTTATGATATTGAAGAATTAGAAAAAGCTGATCAGATTAAATACGTTCAACAAAAATTGAAGAATGAGAAGAAAACTGAAGATTATGTTAACAAAGTCATTCAGCAAATTTTTAAATATGACAAAAATACAACAGAAGAAGCAAGCAATATTCTGAAACTACCTCTTTGTCTATTTTTGGTAACTGAAATCGTTAGTAATCTAGAAGAAATTAATAAAGTCGAGGACTTTTTGACTTTGTCTAATATGTATTCGAGTTTTGTCAACGCTAAACTTGAACACAAATTAAAAGAAGCAAACAGTGTTACCAACATTTTAACATTTTTCAAAACACTCTACCTTGAAGAATGCAAAATTGGGGCACTAAAATCCTGTCTTGAACCTTCACATTTCGAGTCCTTAAAAATCAAAAGTCACGAGATTTTCTTGAAACAGATTAGAGAAAACGGCGACTTTCTAGGATTCATCATCAATATAAATCCGGACGAAACATTTGCTTTCATCCATAACACAATCGCTCAGTATTTTGCCGCCAGTTGGTTTAGTGAAAACTTCACGAAAATTCTGCCCCAACAAAGAAAATTTCTTTTCCGATTAGAGTACACCGGAATACGAGTTTTCCTAAATTTAAAACTTGCCGAAAATTGTCCTTTACATTTGGCAATCCTGAACCAAGATGTCGCTAAAGTCAAAGAAATGTCAAAACTTATAGACCAGTTAGATACAGGTGGCCGAACTCCTCTACATCTAGCATCATCACTAGAAACAAAACTCCCAAATTCTGAAGAAATCCCAGAAAAAAATGTCGAAATTTTAAAAATACTTCTTGAAGGTGATTCGAGTAAAATCCTGTCACGTGATAACTTCTTCGAGTGGAACTGTTTCGAATATGCCGATGCTGCTTTATCTCTATCTTCATTAGAAGAATTGTCAAAAAAAGAACAACTGCAACGTGACTACTTAACAAATTACAACGATTTGTTGAAATTAGCAGAAAAGTGTGTCAAATTTGGTTACATAAATTTACTAACAACTGTGATAGGTTGGAAGAGCTTAGCCGAGTTGGACAAATGCGAAAAACCCTTCTTGCATCTCGCTCTAGAAAATGACCAAACAGAAATTGCAAAATTTCTGATTGACAATGGAGCAGATTTGGAAAAAACTGACAACGACAAAAGGACAATTTTGCACAAAGCTTCACTGTGGAACTACACTGAAATTGTCGAATTGCTCCTAAAACGAAATGTCAATCTCGACGCTGAAGATTTCCAAAAACAAACTCCCCTACATTATGCTGCCAAAATGGGCTATTTTGAAATAGTCAAACAGTTGGTCAAAAATGGAGCAAATCTTGACGCACTTGATACACGAAGAAGAACTCCTCTACATAAAGCTTCATACACTGGAAAAACACAAGTCGTGAGATATCTACTCAAAAATGGAGCTGCTGTTACATTTCGAGATTACGATGAAAAAACACCATTGCAAAGAGCAACCATTATGGGTCAGTTTGAGACTGTTAAATGTTTAATTGACTTTCAAGCAAATATTTGTGCAGTTGATAAGAATAAAAAAACAGTTTTGCATTATGCAGCTTATTGGGGCTATAAAAATATCGTTGAGTATTTAATAAAGGAAGGAAGTGATGTTTTAGGTGTTGATGATGATGGAAAAACTGCAAGACAAATAGCAGAAAAGAGAGGGTTTAAAGAAATTGCTAAAGTTATTCAGAAAGCAGAACAGGATCCTAAGAAGTAACATTTTTTCTAAAATTTTGTAGTAGATTTATAAAATTTTTAATTTTAGCCAAAAAATTAGAAAAATTGAGCAAAGCGAATTGCACCAAGCTGCAAGTCTTGGTGATCTTGTTAAAATAAAAAAAATGTTGCAAGAAGGAGCTAGTATTGAAGAAACAGATGATGATAACCAAACTGTCCTTCATCTAGCCGCAATAGAGGGTCATTACAATTTCGTAAAATTTCTATTAGAACAAGGTGCAAATAAATTTGCCAAAAATCGAGATGGAAGAATTCCTTTACATTTAGCATCACAAAGAGGGCACTCAGAAGTTGTTAAATTGCTTTTGGAGGGTGAAAAAACCGGTGGTAAATTTTTGGTTCTAAAACTTTTAACTGTTTTAATTTTTTTTTCTAGTTAACTCTCCTGATAAATGGAATCTAACTCCCTTACATCGAGCTGCCTACAAAGGTCACCTCGAAGTAGTCAAAATTCTAACCAATGCTGGTGCGTCTTTAGAAGCAAGGCAAAGCCGAGGAGGAACACCTCTATACAGTGCAGGCCTGGGTGGTCATACTCCTATTGTAGGTTTTTTGCATTCTCAAGGAGCTAAAATTGAGGCAATAAATTCGTATAATGAGACCTGTTTGCATGCTGCAGCCCTTAAAGGATGTAGTCAAGTCGCTAGTTATATTATTGATAATTGGAAGAATGTTATTGATTTTGTTGATAATCACGGAAGGACTGCTTTGCATTGGGCTGCTGAGAAGGGTTGTATGGAGATGGTGGTCTATTTGGTTGAAGCTGGAGCGAGTATTTATATTAGAGATAGTTTTAAAAAGATGCCGGTAGATGTGGCAAGAGATGCGGGAAAAGAAGAGATTGTGGAGTATTTAAGAGAACAAAGAAGAGGTTGATGGTGTTCTTTGCAGACAAATAAAAAATAAAAAAATTGTTTAACTCAATGTGAGTTTTGTTAAAATAACAAAGCTAATTTTTTTTTTTGAAAAAATATCTAGTTGCCTTTCCACAAATTTACGTCCAGTTCTGTCACTTTTTAATTTACAAAATTGTAAAAATTGTCAAAGTGAAGTAAAGGTTTTTGGCCCAAATCCCAAAAAATAAAAAGTGGAGGTGCAAGAATTGTGAAAAAGCCTTGCTACGTTTATAATTTTCTCAAAAGAAATCTACAAATTGTTGTCTATCCCTGATACAATCGTATCAACAAATTCAGTTTTCATTTTTTTTTAGAAATTTTGGGTTTGTTCTTATTCTGTGTAAGTTGTAGCTACTTGTAAAATTTCTTAAATAACAAATTGAAATTTTAGTGTGGTTCCACTGTGTCTATCATTATGTGCGATTCAGTTTTACAGGAAACTAGTTTGCATTTTAACAAATTTGTTATCCTTATGATTGGAGATTTACTGGAAAATTTAGTTGAAAGATTTTTTTCTACTAATAGATCAAGAATTTTGAAAATTCTAATTGCTACACTCACGCTTTTCATGATTTTTAGAGAGTACCAGATAAGTGTGGAAAGTAGAAAACTAAATTGTTTAATCAATAATGGCACCAGAAATAATTTTGTAAAAAATGTCAACAAAGAGAATTTTCAAAAATTGATTGCTTTATAACAAAGAAAAACGTCAAAAATGACAACAAAAATAAACACATTTAGATAAAACAAATACTAAATTAAATTATTTTTCTTCATCCAAGTAATAATTACTGTATATTCAACAGTTATGTTATATCAACATTTAAATAAAGTTTGTTTTTCAAACATGTCTTTGTATATTAGTATTTTACTTACAATTTTATTAATAAATTTTATGCCGTTTCTTACAAAACTCGAATTATATCATATAGTACAATAATAGTTGCAATTAGATTTTCTAAATAACATAATTACTATGCCTTAATTAATTTTAGAACTTGTAAAATATTGTATAACTCCAGTTTTTCATCAAAGTAGAAAAAATATACATCTATGTTAGTGCTACTTGCGAAAAATATTTATAACCAGATTTTCTGCCTTCAATTCTGTTCATTCAGTTTTTATTATCTATTGTCCTTTGTGTAACAAAACAAACAAAATACATGTAATATTTCTTGAATATGTAGAGGTTAATATACAAATTGGTTCCACATTTGTTACCTAAAATAGAAATTTATATATAACACCCTTATATAAAAAAAACAAAAACTCAAATATAATCACCAATACCTTTCTCAATTTTCTGCAGCAGATTTTAATACTTCTACAATGTCATTATGCGAATGTTTCTCAGCTAATTGAACAGCTGTTTGTCCATTTGTATCACGTGCAGAAATATTTACATTTTTTTCAATTAAATATTTCACAAAAAACACATCATTTTTGATCGCAGCGTAATGTAAAACGGTCCGTTGGTTTTTGTCAAAAGCTTGAATATTTGCACCTTTTTCTATTAAACATTTAACTGTTTCAATCTGACCAGAAATTGAAGCACTCAAAATTGGAGTTTCTTGATTCGCATCGGAAGAATTAACATCAGCACCATTTTCAATCAAAAATCGTACAACTTCTACTTCACCCAAAGAAGATGCTTCATGAAGAGCTGTTTTGTTGTTTTTGTCTTTAGCATCAATTTTGGCACCACTTGTTACTAGACATTCAACGATATCTTTATAACCCTTTTCGGCAGCAAGATGTAGAGGTGTTTTTCCATTTAAGTCCGTTGCTTCAGTGTCAACACCCAGATTTAATAGTCTTTCAACAATTTTTTTACAGTTGGAATTAACGGCAACATGTAATGGACTTTTTTCAAAACAATTAACTTTCCTGAAATTTGTTTCTTGTTCAAGCAGAAATAGGACAACTTCTTCTTGACCATAGTCTAAAGCAAGATGAAGAAAAGGCATGTCTTTACTTTCCAAATCTTCTAATTTCTTCCATTCAAATACTTTTTTAAGAATTGTTATGTAACCATATTTGACACAAGCTTCACTCAAAGTGTTCAAATTTTTAAAGTTGTCCAAGTATTCAAGTCGAAGTTCTTCCTTTTTAGACAATTCTTCCAGAAATGATAATGACAAAGATGCATCAGCAAATTGGAAACAATTCATGTCAAAAATTGTGTCTTTCTCTAAAATGGAACCACTTTTTATTTTTGACAATAAATGTTCAAAAATTTTAGTTTCTCTATTAGAACCAATTTCACATTTCTTGCGAAATGTGTTGGTACTTGTTGAAAATGAATGTTTGATTCCTAGTGATGATGCAATATGAAGAGGATTTCTTCCTGCGTCGTCCAAATCATTTAGATGCTTTTCTGCAATTTCAACAACTCTTTCAAATTTTCGATTACAAATTGCTAGATGTAGAGGACAATTTTGTGCTAATAACAAGTCTAGAAAATTCTGAATCTTCTTGTATTGCGGTTTAAATATAATTTTTTTCTGTTCACGTGAAATATTTTTGAAATTATCTTTCAACCACAAAGCCGCAAAATACTCAGCTAAGAAATGGTGAACAAAAACCAATGAATCCTCTGAGTTGATTTCCAAAATTAATTCGAAAACATCACCCTGTTGTTTAATTTGATCCAGAAACATTTGCCGACTTTTGATATTTAAAACTTTAAAATCTTCTGGGTCTAAGCAAGTTTTTAAAGCTCCAATTTGACATTCCTCAATGTACCAACCAATAAACATTTTTTCGAAATTATTGTTGCTACTACTTAAGGTTCGTTTCAGATGTTCATCAACAAATTCTGAACATATCACCGTTATATTCAAAAAATCATTAACAAATGTCTTGAAATTTTTTGATTTGTTTATCAGGTTTATCAAAGTTTGTAGAAAAACAGGAATTTTTAAAATGTCTAGTTCTAATTCTGTAACCTTTCTACAGATAAAGTCTATATCAATTTTTGTCATATTTTTATTTGATATACTTTTTGTAATATATGTTCTTTGTTCTTCTACTTCTAGATCTTCATTATAAAAAACAAAATCAGCTGTTATTATTTGTTGCAAAATATTCTCTAACCGCTTTGAACAAGCAATACAACATACGTAACCACTTCTTGAAAGATTTTCTATTGATTTTGCAGTTTTTATGATAATGTGCTCGTTAGGTAATTTGTCCAAATCGTCAAAGAAAAACATCAATTTTTTATTTTCATTCATAAGTTGTATAACTTGACTTGAAAGAGTATCTTCAGACTTCCAAAAATCTTCTAAGCAAAATTCACTTTTCCCATTTTCCAAATTTAAAGAGCTTTCTTTTAAAGAAACCCAAATAACCCAAAAATTCAATGGGCAGTAGTTTGCCAAATACTTCATTATAGTTGTTTTGCCACTTCCAGGTTTACCATAAATGACGTTTAAATGGTGGTCAAATATTTCCGGGTTATTCAAGTTTATTTTGAAGATCCTCCAATCCGGATCATTGTTTTTTGAAAAATTCAAATGAGTAGAACAATTGTTGCATTCTTTCTTCTCTGAAAGATACAGCGTCGATGATTCCAACGCATTTTCGCAATTATCTTCAGTAACAATTATTGGAAAACAAAAATTTTTCTTCTTTAAATATAATTTAAAGTCTTCTAACTGATCACCACAGTGAACAATACACTTTTGTTCCTTCAGGCACAAATTTTGCAAATATGAAACTGTAGATGGAGTGAGTGACCTGCCAATGTAGTGTTCCGGTAATGGTTCAATCTTCGTACCAATAACAAAATCAGATCCAAGACATTGAAATAGTATATTTGGAGTTATAAATTGGTCTAAAGAAACATCGTAGATAGTTTGAAGTACTGTGAGACTTGTGCTTGGTCTTCCTTGAAGAGAAATTTTGAAATGCTCAGTAAGATTCTCATAACAAATTTTATCGATTTCTTTGAGTTTGTCCAAATTTTCAAAAATGTTACCTGACTTAATTCTGCTTTTTTCAAGTATGTTTTCTTCATCAATTAGAACAAACTTAATGTCAAACGACTCCACAGTTTTAGTAATATTAAGCAAGGAAATAATTGTTTGTACGGATTTATTGTTGATCTCCACAAATAGAAGACCTTCGCTGAAGAAAGACGACAGTTTTCCTAGATCGTTTCCATTTATAATGGCATCAAAATAATTAATTTTGTGAGAAATTGACGAATCAATTAATTTATCAGGTTCACTTGAATCACATTTATCTAGATAGTCTGGAAGATCAAATTTTGTTTTAGGCAAATGGTTACAAATAGTAATGTCAAATTTTCCTAATGCTTGCTTAATAAGCTGAGCCTTTAAATGATGTTTTTGCTTTACAGGAGAATTTAGAGTATAATCAGGACACAGCAACAAATCTGGTATCTTTATCAATAATGATTTTTTATAAATTTTATTACTTTTATAAACAAATTTTTTTAATTCTTCAAACAAAGAAATGAAAATGTTGGCAATGTTTTTATCACAATAAAAATTCTTACAAAATTGTGTCTTAATATTTTCCCTTAAATCACTACATTTTTTTTGTTCGGAAAAAAGAACAAATCCTTTATAAAATACATTTCCTCTTTTAGATTCTTCTTCTTCAAAGTCTTCATTAAATAAATACGTTTTACAAGTCGTGTCTTTTTGTTTAAAAAATATTTTTGATCCCATGATATTTTTAAATCTCGCGTTTGTAAATAACATAAATTTGTAGTTGTTATGTATTAGGGGAAAAAGACTCTTGTAGTTTTGTAAAGGTATATTCACATAATTACACAAATTAACAATACACAAATACTATAACTAAGAACACGTAAAAATTGTGTAATGGCTATGGCTGGCCCTGTACGATACTCGTACCTATGCTTAGTACCCCTCTAGCGTATTATTCCTATACTCCGCCTCCGGACACTAGATGGCTACATTTGGCGCCGTATTTAAACCTACATATCATAGGCATTATGAGAAAACTTAGGCAAATCGAAAATAACGGTCTCTTGGGTAATTAGGATAATTATTTATGAGAAATTGTTTAAAAGTTTGATGCAAATTTAAACTATTTCTATAAGAATTTTCAGCATCTGATTTTTTTCCAAAACTTTCGGACCATACGGACCATCTCAAAAACATTAAAATAAATTTAATTTTTTTAAGATTTTAAGAATACACAAACTTTATTAATTTAGAAAATTCATCAATATGCTTTTCTATAAAAACTAGTCAAGAAAATAATTTTATTATAAGATCCCAAAGTTTAGATTTAAGCAAGAAAAGTTATTCTTTCCCTTCTGATTTAGATTTAGTAAATAATATATCAGAATTAGAATAACCCAAAAAGATTTTATATATTTCAGTTAAAAAATCACCAGTGGTTTAATTATGATATTAGATCATTCAGTAATCGAATAGAAATATTTTCACAAAATGGAAAATTATTAAAGAATGTGCCAACTCCTTTTGTATCTGGAGCTATTACAGTTGATGATGAAAATTTTCTAAAACTGCACAGTTGTAAATATCCTACTGAATGTAAAAACACAAAATTGTATTACAAACGTATTTTACAGATACATTTCATTATACTAAAAAAATCAGTTTAGAAGATAATCCTTATTACTATATATTTTTTGAAAATGGAAGTTGGCTTTCAATGTTTGTATCAATTGATAAAAATTGTTTACTAGACATTATTTTAGAATCTCATAAACATTTTATTAATAACACAATAGAAGGATTTAACGACTACACCTTTAAGCAGTGGATACAAATTGAAATAAGACCAAATTTTTTTGGTAATGCTTCATTGAAATTTAATAGAAAACGCAGTGATAACCAAAAAGATGGCTACTGGGCAATTGACGAAATTTATGTTTACAAACATGATAATATAAAACTTTTCCGAGGTTATTTTTCCTTTTTAACTTACAAAAAACGTTATTTTTATAATTTTTAGAAAATTCGTCTTTACGTAACTATAACCACTGTCATTGTAAAATTTTAAATGATGAGAACAAATTACTTTCTGGAGAATCAAATCAATGTTACTGCCCTTGTGACTACAAACGTATACATCCATGTATATTTATTTCTACGTTAAATGTTAATTTTACTTTTTAGAAAGTCAAAATATTTATTGGAAGCTTGATTGTGCTCAAGAATATAATAATCTGTGTAATAATAACGACAGTAATAATATTTCAGAGAATTTACACAAAAAAGTTGAAAAAGATGTAAAAACAACTTCATCATCACTTCCCAAAGTACCAGATTATAATAATTTTAGTAATAGTTCCTCAAAAGATCTACTGCCCAAAGACTCTACACTATTACTTAAAGAAGAAGACAACAAAATAAATTCATCGCCTCAAAATGTGTCGGAAAAAAGTGCAATCATTGTGATTTCAGTTTTAGTAGTGTTATTAGTAACTTTAATTGTCGCCATTTTGATATTTGTAGCAATTAAATTTAGATCCCAACAAAATTCACTTAAAAGTATTGAAGATATTCCACTAAATGAGTTAAAAGTTGAAGAATGTACTTATGAATTAGAAAAAGAAAATCTTGAAGAATATATAGATTCTTACTTAAAGAGTAATGAACTGGAAACACAGTTTAAAGTAAATATTATATATATAGTAAAAAAACAACCAGAAATTTAGTGTGATTACAACTTAAACCGGTGACTAGGTTTTCTTAATTTTTAAGAAGTTTGACGATGCATTGGTAGGATTAAAAATTTTTGAAAGGCAGTTACTTATAATGTCAAAACAATATTCGCACTAAAATTCTGGTTGTTCTTTATATATCTATAAACTGTAATTTAATTATTTGTAGTTGCTGACAAATACTGATGAGAACGAAAAATCCTGGGAAGCTTTAAGACTAATAAATATCAATAAAAACAAAGACAAACGGAATATATTACCATGTAAACAGATATTTTCGTTTAAAAACTCAAATTTTTATATTTTCTTTTAGACGACTATAACAGAGTTGTTCTTAAAAAAATGACAGGGATGGGTTCTGGAGACTACATAAATGCTAGTAACATACATGTACTAGTATAAAATATTTTTTCAAAAAAATAATAACATTATTTTTAGGGTTATGAGCGTCCATTAGCTTATATTGCCAGTCAAGGACCAAAATTTTCAACAGTTAAAGATTTTTGGAGAATGATTTGGCAAAAAAATATTGAAATAATAGTAATGGTTACCAATTTTATAGAAAATGAAAAGGTTCCGTTTTAATTTATTCGTTTATACTAATTGAAAAGTAATTTCCAGAGAATGTGTGTTGAATACTGGCCTCAAGAGCTAAATACAATTTTTGAATGTGGTAATATTAACATAATTTTAGTTGAAGAAAACAAATATGAATATTATTCTAAAAGAAAATTTGAAGTTTCTTATCGACAGAATAAAAGAGAAATTTTTCATATTCATATTAATTGGAAATTGGAAAATAAGCAACTTCTTTATTCCAATGATGTATTACCAGTAGTAAAATTAATAAAATACTATTATGACAATAGTATCAATCCAATTTTAATCCATTCTGGGTAATTCAAAACTAATAAAAACAACAAAAATAATTATTTACAATTTTAGTTTTGGTACAAATAGAACTGGAATTTTCATTTTATGTGATATGGCAATAGAAATGCTTAAAATTAAAGATAAAGTTGATTTTTTTAGTTTAACTAAATATCTTAGAAGACAGAGACGAAATATCATTGACTCATCGGTAGTACTTGATCAGAAATATTTTTTGATTAATTGCTTAACAAAAATTTTATAGGAATATTACATTTTAGCGCATTTAATTGTACTGGAATATCTAATACAAGAAAAAAATCCATTTATAGCTGTCAAAATAAATTATTCAAAAGAGTTAACTCTTGAAAAAAAAGACTTGATCACACAACTCGAATATGTCAAAAAAATATGTAAACGTGATAAAATTATTTATTCAATAAATTCAAAACATTTAAGTGATCATTTGCCTGTTGGTTTTAGTTTTGGTGGGTAAAATTCATAATATTTTTTCTATAATCACTAAAAATAAAGTAATAATTTTAGTTGATGGTTATGGAAAATGTAAAAAATATTTAGTAACACAGGAAAAAAATATAAATAAGACACTTAATTCTCCACAATTTTGGATGGTAGTTGCTGACAAATCCATAAATTGTATAGTATATTTAGATAAACTGAAAAAAATTGTAAGTTTTTTATAGCGTGTAAACAATATGTATGTAGTCATAGATCTAATAATAAGACTGGATCGAACCTCGCGTATACCTTGTTAAAGCGAGCTGCGGTGACAACATAGTATAAGAGAGAGATAAAATAATACACAGATTAAATGTGTGTGAGAGAGCAAAACACTTACTGGTAGGCAAGAACGTTGAATTTTTGAAAATACAGGAATAATAAGGCAAGATATAAATTTTTATTTTAATTCAGTAAATATATAAGCGCCTTTATTGTGCAAGCATACAACACTCATACTTTACAAATTATCTAATATTTAATTTATATAAAATCATATTATCTAAAATTGTTTAAAACGCTTCTTATAAACAAAATTATTTAGATAAATAGAAATTTTAGCGATTTTAACCCTCGTTAAAATGCAAATACCACCTTTAACACGGTAAATAGACCACTTTTAATGTTTGGTCTACCAATATGTTGTCAGCATACTTCTTTGCCTACCTTCACTCCAGTCTTATTATTAACTCAATGTATGTAGTGTCATTTAATTTTAATTAGGAGCAGTTGTGGCCCTGTAGAATAGAATACAGTGACTTTGTCATCAAAACAGAATGTATGAGTTGTACACAAACTTCTAGTTACCTATTAAAAACAATATCGCTAATAATTTATAACAAGTTGTCAAAAAAGGTAAAGCTTTTAGGCCCAAATTTCAAGTAGAAAATGCAAGTGCAGTTTACATTATTGTATTGTAATTATAACTACCAATCACAGTACTTTCTTTTTAATAGTTACAGCGAAAACAAAGATGCACCCAGTGCAAATTCTACTTGAAATTGGGCCCATAATCTCTAGCGTCATAAATTTTTTTTTTTTTAGATAATATGTAAAAAAGATATATCATTATACGAACTCCAAGAAGAAAAAAAGTTTTCAATTAGTTTTGGAACTAATTTAATAAAAATTATTTTGAAAATTAATAACAATAATCCAGTAGCGATGTCTTGTAGGTAATAATTAAATACACATATTCTGCTAATTTACAAATTTATCATTCTTTATTATTTTATTTAGTGATGGAACCGTAACTGGTCTTTTTACAGTCTTAGCCTACGTCATAGAAAAATATAATAATGAATTAGAAATTGATATTTTTAATGCTATACGAGTTTCAAGACGAAGTGGTACTCAATTTATAAATACTGCAGTAAGTATAAAATAAAAAAACTATGTTTGTACAATGTAATTAATACACATATGTATTACAGGAACAACTGAAGTTTACATATACGTGTGTTTCAGAATATTTAAAAAACTATGAAAGCTATAATATTATAGAAAATTAAAAGTACTCTAAAACCATGGCCAACAAACAACACAACTTTATTGGAATCACCGAAGATGACGCGAAGAGATTATAGGAAACCATCAAAATTTTGATTAATCGCTTCAATAAAATTGTGTGTGCCCACTAGTATACCAATCTTTACTTTTTGAATTGGTTTGAAAATTTAAAAATAATAAAGTTTTTAAAAATCGAATAAAAAACTTGTATACCCTATTTTTTAATTTAATATTTTTGTCTGTCACTTTTCAACACACTGTTGTAATGTGTGTTTGTTAAAAAAAAACTCGTAGCAAGCCATGACATTTTTACGTATGTACAACAACAAAATTTTTATTATTTACATTATCCATGTATTGTTGGTTAATAACCTAAGAATATCTTCTCTTCCCGCCAAAGCGAGCTTGGACTTGGTGCGTTTTTCTGTGGTTGCCTTCGTGGTGTTTTTGTTTTTCATACATTCCTTATTTTATTTAAAATGTATTTTTGTTTTAATTGTCGAAAAGTGAGGTTATGAGATCTGTCATTTTGACAAGTGTGTAATCACAGACATACAAAACAATTGTTTTTTAGTTTCAAAGCACTCTAGAGTTTTTTTTTAAAACACACGATATATGTTGCTATGTCATATAGATTATGTGTTAAAAAGAGACAGACAACGGCATATAAATAAAAAACAAAGTATAAAAATGTATTTCAAAAACAAAAGATTGTAGTGCAAAATTGATTATGTCACGATAAATTTACTTAAAAAAGTATCACAAAAAAGTTTTTTTTTAATCATCCTGTAGTTTAACAGGCTTTATTTATGATACTTTAAGTAATCTAAAAATAAAATCAATAGAGCAACAAAATTTTTAAAACTAAATAATGTTATCTAGACTTGAGTAAACACTTGAAACTGCAAGATATTAATTATTAAACAGCAATTGGGTTATTCGTTGATTTCACTAAAGCGTTTGACTGCGTAAATCACAAAATTCTATTTTTCAAAATGCAGAAATATGGGATTAGGGGAGTTGCTCTCTCCTGGTTTCAAAGCTATCTAGAGAACAGAGAACAACAAGTTACTTTAGCGTCAATATCTTCAGAAAAGAAAAAAAATTAAAATAGGGGTCCCACAAGGGTCAATTTTGGGCCCTACATTATTCTTGATTTTTATAAATGATATGTTTAATTATGTCTATGATATCAGTTGTACTACAGTATCGTATGCCGATGACTCTAATTTCTTAATTAAGTCTAACAATTTTCAACAAGCAATTAATGTCCTTACAGAAGTTTATAGTAAAATAAATGTTTGGGTTGAGTGTAATAAATTACTAATTAACCAAGAAAAAACAAACTGTCTTATCTTCAGCTCAGTTAAATCAAAAATTAATACCAGAGACAATTTGATATTACATGATTCTAGGGTCCTATCTTGCGCAAATGTTGTAAACATGTTGGGGCTAACAATTGATGCTACATTACGTTGGACACAACATGTTGAAACAATTTACAGTAAACTATGCAAAGCGTATTATGCCCTTGCAATGGCTACTAAATCCTGTAGTAAAGAAATAGTTAAACAACTTTATTTTGGTATTTTTCATAATTTGTTAAGGCATGGATTATTACACTGGGGTAATTCTTCTAGTGTTTGTAAAATCTTTTTGTTGCAGAAAAGAGCAGTTCGGACAATTGCGCAATTAAAAAAGAGAGACTCTTGTAGAGAAACATTCAAAACACTCAATATTTTAACCATTTATAGTGTATATATATATATATATATATATATATATATATATATATATATATGAAGCGGTATGTTTTGTGTTTAAACATAAGGCCGTCTTTAAAGATTCAAAAGATAATCACTCTTATAACACCAGACGAAAAGAAGATTTAATTCCCGATAAACATAAAACAACATTATATCAAAAGAGCGTCTATTACAACTGTTGTAAATTTTTCAACAAATTGCCAGGAGAGATCAAAAGTTCCTCAAATATCCATGTTTTTAAACGTTGTATCAAAAAATTGTTATTTGAAAACACATTGTATAATTTTGAAGAGTTTTTTCTAATTTAATACATAAAGTATTTGTCTATGTTATATGTAGATATGTTAATTGTTTAATTTATATTGACGTGGTCTCGATACAGGGATTACCTGCTTGTATTAAGTTGCCTGAATAAATATTATTATTATTAAGTGTTAAACCCGGCAAAAGAATAGGAATCATTTCAACATTTTTTTTATGTGAGTTGTAATTATAATTGATTAATTTTTTATACAAAAAGTAATTGATAAATAATCCCTACGTCTTTTACACACCACTGACCCGGCAGTATAAACTTATAGTCAGGCAAGACATCATTACGGATAAAATTATCAAGTAATGATGCTAAAACATAAATGAAAAGAAATGAAAAAATTTATAAATACTAAAGCTTTTTGTAAAAATAAGAATCATCTAAATCATGATTAAAACAGATACATCAACATATTTTACAAATTATAAGATTTTTAAAGAACAAAATATACAGGTTAAAAATAAAAATAAATACATACCTAACATTTTTTATGTTAATTTTCTGTTTTTATAATCAAAACAAAGCATTTAACAATTATTATTGCTTTCAAATTTTATTAAGACCTTCATCTAATTTAATACGATTTATTCATCATCCGTGTTTGTTTTAATAGAAAATGCCAATTGAATATAAAAAAAAGTTAGAATATATTATCACGTTGAATAGTGTTAATAAAAATTTAGCAAATAATTACGCTTGATTTAAACAAGATAAACTTATGCAATTAGCATTTTTTAAAAGGAGATAACTAGATAGCTGTTGATACTCATTATGCACATCGCTCATTCTCATATACGTTGAAGTTTGTTGGCAAGAGTAGAGGATTTCAACCTTCCCATATGCGTTATTAAGTTGTAAACCATTAGGCACTTTTGTATCTTTGTATCTTTTCAAACTACTAGCCTTTTTGACTTCACTTATTTGTGTATCATTTTGCTAAATTTTTTCCATTTTGACAGTGTTAAAGCACATAAACACATAACCTAAATTTAAAAAAAAATCGACTATTGGTATTATAACTGATGGATAAATTTAATAATCATCAATAAATATAATAATAGTAAAATTAGCATAATTTTACCTTATTGATAAAATAAAAAAACGATCAAAATTATTTTATTTTTTACGTTGGAGATGCCGAACAATATCATCTCTTCCAGCTGCTTTGGCTACATCTGACGGTGTTTTATTGGAAAAGTCTTTCCTATTCGCATCTGCTCTAGCATCTAGAAGACAGTCTATAACATCTTTATAACCACGTTCTGCTGCCCAATGTAAAGCAGTTCTTCCACTTCTATCAAGATTATTCGTCTTTCCTATATATTTATCTAACATGTATTTAACTGTATCCGCTTTTCCACTTATTGCAGCACAATGTAAAGCTGTTTCTTTATTTTTATTTAGAATCCAATCATATTTATTTAAAAAAAAATATTCGATAATATCATTATGACCACCGCAAACGGCACTGTGAAGAAGTGTATCTCCAGTAGATGTTGCAAGATATTTTGCACCATTTTTTAATAATAAATCAACAATTTCCTTGTCTCCTTTGTAAGCGGCTCGATGAAGTGGTGTCAACTCCCATTTATCTTTGGCATTGATATCTTCTCTTCTTTTTAGAAGTAGTTCAACGACTTTCAGGTGGCCACGTTGTGCTGCAAGATGAAGCGGTATTCGATCGTTAGTGTTTTTGGCAGATGTATTAGAACCTTTTTCTAAAAGTAAATCTACAATATTGCCAAATCCCTGTTCGGCTGCAATGTGTAAAACAGTTTCATTGTAATCATATGTTTTTTCAATATCAACTTCAGCACTTTTTAGTAATATTTGTGTTTCTTCAAAATTGTTTTTTGAAACCGCTTCGTACAAAACATCTGAACACCTACTTCGTAGTCTAAAAAAATAAATACTATAAATTAAATATTTAAATTGTAACAATATACTAGCTTACCTTGTCGCCTCTTCTGCTTTTTTAAGTATTTCGATGACATCTTCATATTGGTATTCTTCAGCTAACTGAAGAGCTGTTTTTCCATCCATATCACAAACTAAAATATTTGCCTCTTTATCTATTAGATATTTTAAAATGTTTATGTTGCGTTTAATAACAGCATAATGCAGAATAGTACGATTGTCTTCATCAATAACTTCAATATTTGCTTCGTGTTCAATTAAACATTTTATAGTTTCAAACCACTCCATTAAAGCAGCAGACTGGAGCGGAGATTTATGATTATTATTAAGGCTATTAAAGTCAGCTCCATTTTGAATTAAATATTTTACAATTTCGGTTCTTCCAGCGTAAGAAGAAATGTGCAGGGGCGTCCTGCCATTACTGTCTTTAGTATCAATTTTAGCTTCATTTGTTACTAAAATTTCAACAATTTCCATGTTACCTATTTTGGCAGCAATATTTAGAGATGTTTTTAATTCAAAATCTGTTAGTTCCAAATCGACACCTTTATTTACTAATTCTTTAACAATTCTTACATTATTATACAAAGTAGCAATATGTAAAGGTGTTTGTTGATTGTAATTTATTTTCATAAAATATGTTTCTTTTTCAAGTAAGAACGAAACAATTTCTTCCTGATTGTTCTCTATGGCAAGATGAAGGAAAGGGGCATCCTTGTTTTCTACATTTTCTAATTTTTCCCATTCAAATATTTTTTTAAGAATTGTTATGTAACCAAATCTGACACAAGCGTCGCTCAATAATCTTAGATTTCTATAATTTTCCAAATAACGGTATTTAAGGTCCCCTTTTTTTGACAATTCTTCAAGAAAAGATAAGCATAATGCTCGATCTGCATATTGAAAACAATTCAGGCTAAAAATATCATCTACTTGTAGCAAATTTTCTATTCCAATTTTGTTTAATATATGCTGGAAAATCTGTTTCTCAATTTCATCTTTAAAGTCAGTTTGTTTGCGAATTGTATCTTCTTCATCTATTATCTGATCTTTTAATCCCAGAACAGAAATTAAATGAAGGGGACTTCTTCCACCATTATCTTTTTCACTCAAATATTTATCGGTAATTTTAAGCACTTTTTCTACATTTCGATTACAGATTGCTAAATGTAAAGGATGGTTTTTTGCCAGAATTGTGTTAAGAAAAATTCCAATTTCAAAATATTTAGGATTAAATAAGAATTTTCTTTGATTTATAGGTATAGTTTCAACATTTTTACTTAACCAAAGTGCTGCAAAGTATTGTGCAAATGACAAATGAATAAATTCTGGTTCATCATTATGATATAATTTTAATAATTCCCAAAAAATCAACGCCTCTTATATCTTTCTTCAAGAAATGTTTGCAGCATCTTAGATCTAATTTTTTAAAATCCTCTTCTTCAAAACAAACTTTTAGACCTGCAATCTCACATTCTTCTAAATACACATCTTTAAATGTATTTAAAATAATTTGTAACGTTGGGTTGTCTTCTGCGTGTACCATCACTTTATGTTTTACTTGTTGGTCAATAAAGTAAGAATATAGATCTAAAATATTCAAAATTTCATTCAAAACCTCAGAATCTTTGGCCCTGTTTATAATTTGTGTCAAAATATATAAACAAAGCGGAGTTTTCAAAAAATGTTTATATAAAAAAAAATTCGGGAACATTTCTTATTTTTTCAACAATACCATCCAAGTCCTTCTGGGAAATATTTTCATTTGTAATATTTTGACGAATATAATTTTCTTGTTCTTTTGATTTTAATTCTTCCGTGTAGTAAACACTATAAAACTTAAGTTTTGAGCATACATAATTTTCCAATAGTTTTGTGCATGCAATCCAACATTTATAACCTTCTTCTACCAAAACATTAATCGCTTTGATAGTATCATTAAGGTACGTGTTACTTAATTGATCCAAAGCATCGAAAAAAAATATACAATTATTTGAATTTTCCATAAAATTTACAATATGGGATTTAGCAATCAAATTTTTTAAATGAGTTATTATTTCATCTTTACTTTTAAAATTTCGAGACTGTTGATGCAACGAAACGCTGATAACCCAATAATTTAATGGACATTTTCTTGCTAAATATTTCATCATTGTTGTTTTTCCGGTACCAGGATTTCCAAAAATAACGTTTAAGTTGTTATCAAATATTTCTGAAGAATTTGGATCCACTTCTGGAAAAACCCAGGCCAATGAATTGTTTTTGAAAAGACTTAAATGATAAAAACAGTTTTTACAATTTTCTTTACTTGTACGTAATAGCTTTGATTTTAAGGTTTCATCAGTTGTTTCTAATAACTTAGGTTCTTTATTACAGTGTACCTTTATTCCTTTAGTATTTTTGTAATTTATTTCTAATAAGTCGGAAAGTTTCGAAACCTTTGGTCTTGTTAAAAATCTTTTCATGTAAGGATCAGGCAATGGTTCAATCTCATTGCCAATGGAATAAGTGTTAGAATGATAAGTCAATAATTTTCCTGGTGTAATAATTTTATCCAGTTGATAACCAAACTGACTTTGAAGTATTTTCATTGTTTCAGTTTTCCTGCCTTGAAGTGAAATTTTGAAAGATGTAATAATACTGTTGTAAAGAACATAATCAATCTTTTTTAAGTCGGCCAAGATATAAAAAATATTTACTGGTGTAGGTTCAGAAGGTGTAAACTTCTCACCCACAAGAACAAGTTTTATTTTAAAAGTTTGTATGTTCATGCATAATTTAATTAAAGAAATAATTAATAATCTGTTTTTTTCTGTAAGTTTCACAAACAAAAGCTTTTTATAAAAATAAGAAGACAGTTTATTCAATAATGATTGTCTTGTCTTTTGGTTTAGAAATGACAATTTATGTTTTATTGCTAGTTCTTTGATACGATCAGGCACTTCTTTATCAATTTCATTTGTGTCAAAATTAAAAATTTCATCAAAAAAAGTTACATCAAAATATTCAATTGCCCTTTCTAGTAATTTAAGATTTTGATCACAATTTTTCTTAAAAGGTGATTTTATAATAGAGTCTGATAATAGCAAAGTTAATAATTTCAGAACTATTGCCTCCTTATTGATTTCAGTGTCATTAAAAAGAGCTCTTCTTATATCTCCAAAAAAATTTATAAATAATATTGCAGTGTACTCATCCGAGTGAAAATCTTCAATAAATATCTTTGTAATCTTTTCTCTTAATTTGATACAATCTAGTTGATCAGAAAAAAGAAAAAAGTTATTATAGAACTTCTCATTTGTATTTTGTATTTCTTTAAACTGAAGTATATTTTCCTTGTTGAAAACTGAAGTTTTAAACGACGTTCTGGATTCTCTAATATTAAATTGATTTGAAGTATCAATATTTGTAAATTTGGCATTCGTAAACAAAAGAAGCTTGTAGGTTTGTTGAATTTCTGGATCCAATTTGTAGTAGGCATTTTTGTATTGTATAATTTCAAAACCTCTTCCTTTTCGACAAAATTCTTCTACATCTAATAAGTTTCTTCCAGGTTCTCTATGTTTCAGTTGAATTGCAAAATTTTCAGTTCCATACTCAAATTCAACTTCGACAATTAAATCATCAAATTTGGCATAACTACTGGGATTTAAAGCAAGCTTAAATTCCCTAACGTCTTTGTCTCTAACTAATTCTAATGCGAGATAAGCAGGTACTAATTCTTCCTAGTATGTACCCAAATTAAGTACACCGCTTTGTACCTATTGTAAAAATACTAAATCAAGCAATATTTATAAAATATAAAGTTACCTTTTTAGAAGTCATTTAATTATCATTGCACTTGTTCATAGCACAGTTGCAAGTGAAACCACCTTTTCGTAAATACTGATAATAAAAATAAAAAAATGAAATATGTATTTTAAAGTCGATAAGATAGAATTGTTTGATTGTATCTCAGGTTATTGTTTGTAAAATTTAATATTTACTGCAAAACAAATTTTGATTTTAAATTTTTTTTCACTATGAATGTCACTAAATACGACATTATTTTGTTATTTTTCAATATTACACAAACAGAGCACTGATTGTATAACAAATTCATTATTGTTATATAAATAGCTAGCGTAAAGTTGTTCTGAATATTGAATGAGAAGATAATTTGCTAGTTTTGAAACATTTTTTTTACTGTTACAAATTAATTTTTTTTATCTTTCATCGAGATAAAGACCCTGTCGAAATAATCTACATGTATGTAGTAAGCAGTGAAATAATATTCTTGATGTACATATGGTTACTTTCTTTCTTTTTAAACACGAATAATTCTACTCTAAATCTATTGCCCAAAAATACAAAAATAAATTTTGCTTCTTTTTAAAATCGCCTTTTATTCCTTGTTTTGACTTAATCAAAGAAATTTAATATGGAAATAATCCTAAGAAATTATTAAATAAGATTAGCCTGAAGATTACGATGAATGAAATTTAAATCACGATTTTGTAAAAATACTTTCTATTTTTAAAAAGTATGTATATTTTCTATTAAACACAGAATAAATATATCGATATTTTTTTTACTAGTCGCAGAAAAATTAGCGTATGCCCCACGTATTTAACGGCTATTTATAGCAGCTTAGCTATTGGCTTGCCTTGATAGTCATCATTAAATGTTGGTGGCATAATATGAGTACTCGTATAGTATATATTATTGTGTTTTATTTATTTGTAAAATTTCTTAGGTTTTAAATTTTGTGTATCATTTTATTTCAAAACACTTTTGATTTTTTTAAAAACCTCGTAATCTAATCATTCAATAGCAGTAAGTTAAAAATAAATCAATAAATCATTAAGTGTTGCATTAAGATAAGAATCAAAAAGTACCTGCAGTAAAAATACTAAGGGGCTGATTTCAAGTATAAGATAATACCGGTAGTATCTTCGTTTCCATGGAAAAATAAACAAATTCGAGGTTGTGATTTGCTGTTGTCATAGAAATGTATTAAAATTTGCGCTACTACCGGTATTATCTCCAACTTGAAATCAGCCCATTAGATATTAATATTAATAAAATAATTAAGATAAACCTTTGGTCATGTATTTAAAAATATTTTAAGGAATTTAATTGAGGTACTAGTCAATTTCTGTAGTTACATTTATTGTGACGCATGGATTATAAGAATCGCCGATTAAAACCCGCTGCAGGGTGCAAAATATTTTTTTTAACAAAACAACATCCAATAAGGAATCGCCTAAGACTTCTGGTTTGGTCTAAAATATAAGTGTGCAATCACTCACCTATTTTAGCCCCATAAACTCACCCTTAAATTAATTTGAGTAAGAACATCTAATTTGTGATACATAATTATTCAAAGTTAATTCGTGAGGATAAAAAGTAAAAAACTGCACACTTATTTCCTAGACCGAAGTAGAGATTCTGAATATAAAAATCGAGCTATTTTTTGACAACATAATTTTCTTAAAAAAAGTAAATCAGCAAAACTTTTTAAAAGTCATTTTAAAAAAATTGTACGTGAAACCAACTCATCGTTCACAGCAAAAATATTTTTTTTAGAATATGTGTATATTTCGAAATCGATAAGATAATTATATTTTATAAATTATAGAGATATCGATAAAATTAAGCAATTAATTGTCTCTAAAGTTTTCAAATCATATTATTTAATACATGATCCGACGACAAGCTTTAAAATGCCTTTCATAAAGTATTGGTTAATAGTTTTCTTAATTCATGTAGTCTCAGCAAATATAGTAACTTTAATTAAAGATAATAATTTAATATGTGTATTAACTTCAAAAACTGTTAACGCCGCAATATATATAAATGAAGATGGGAGTGAAGGTAAGTTAAAAGCAATTTTTTTAAATGTGTTTAAATTTAAATTTTAGGACAAAAATTCAATCGGTCCCAAAATTTCATAAATATAAATTTAAAAAAAGATTGGAATTTAACACATAGTCATAAATTTCCATTTGCCCCAGTCACAGATCAACGATGGGAAAGTAATTTTTTAATGGCCGGTTGCACAAACGTTCATGAAAATTGATGGCTTGTTAATATCTCATTAAGATATTTTTTTAGCCAATCAGAGCACAATATTTTCATTTTATCAGAGTTTAACGGTCCATCAAATTTGACTAACGTTTGTAAAAACGAGGGTTATTATTTTTTTGTTTTAAATATGTATCTTGTTTTAGGTTTTCCACATAACAATTTTTTTACCTTCAATAATTCCTTTCCTTCCTTTTCTGTATATAGCAATACATCTTTACACTTTGGGCTCGAAGCTTCTGATAATTTAGAACCTTCAGAACGAAAATTAACCATAATTATTTTACCAATTGATGACGAAAAAGTAAAATATTATGTAATGTATGTTGTTCTTTTTTATAAATACTTTTTTAGGCAGAAGGATGGCGTTGGTTACACTACACTCTAAACTTTACTGAAAATAGAATGGAAATATATTCACTACAACTTAATAAAACAATTAATACAACAGATATACCTTTCACACCCGATACAGTTACAGTTGGCACCAATAACCAATTTTATCTTAGTTTACATGACTGTAAGTGCTTACTAATTTAGTAAAATACCTGCATCTTATAAATATCAAAAAATTCATACTGTAATACTCGTGTTGTATTTGGGTTTTCTTGCGAATTTAAACAATAACGCTCAATAATTAAACAACCAAAAAATACACTTCTATTTCTTTGAAAATTCGCAGGAGTCTCGCTTATAATAATAGCTTGTCTCTCACTATGTCGAACTGCCAGACCAACAACCTATTGCTCGAAGACCCTCACACGACTATTACGATCCTTCAATCTATGAGCATGACGCCATGCTTCCATCGAACACGCTAAATAAGTGACGAGACCGCCTAGATTTTCAGTAAAAATCCGTCACAATATATTAAAATTTTGTATATAATTATGTATGTACTTCTAACGGCTTCATTGTAGCTATTTAATATATTTAATCTATGGAGTTAAGCAACTCAGTCAACGGTCATCAACCCACATAAAATGTCATGTCAAAGGCAGTAGATGCGAAAACTACATAACATTATTTATTTATTTAACGGTTTCAATATGTAAAACAAGTACCTTACCTAAAGTACGTTTATATTTTGCAGATTCCTATAGATTTTCTGAATATGTTACTACAAACGAAGAACTAACTTATAATCTATTTTTCGAAAATAACACTTGTTTTTTAATCTATGCCGCTCTAGACAAAAATTGTTTGTTAGACATTATTTTAAAATCAAATGAAGGAGTCACTATCCACAATGAAACAATTTATGGCTTTAACCAAGAAAAATCTTTAAAACATTGGAAGACATATAAAATAGAAGAAAGTGGTAAATTTGGAAACATGATTTTGAGTTTAATAAGAAGACGCAATGACAACCAAATGAAAGGATTTTGGGCAATTGATAAAATTCAGTATTGTCCGAATGACATTGGTTTGTAGTTATTAACATTTGTGAAAATCTATACGGTTTTAAACAATTTTAGAGATAATAACGACTTCTTCAATAAATTGTTCAAATTGTCAGTGTAAAACATTAAATGAGCAACCAATGGAAATTGATGATGGCAATATTTCCGATAATCCTGGTTCCTTGGGAAACAACATAAACTGCACAAGGATTTTAGGAGAATCCCAACCGTATTGCAAAAACTACAAAATTTGCTTTAAGAACAAGTGTAGTTGTGCTTGGGGTTATAAAGGAAATTCTTGCGAAGAATGTTAGACAAAACAACGTTGTTTTATGTTCAATAAAAATATATTTTTTCAGCTTGCGATGAAAATTTTTGGGGAATGAACTGTGCGAAAAAATGTCAATTCAACTGTGAAGTCTGTGATCGGATAAAAGGCTGTGTAAAATGCAAAAACGGTTTTGATAAATGTTCATCAGGTTTTTTAAGAAACTTTTAATGAATTTATAAGAAAAACTATATTTTAGAATTGAGACCTCCTAAAATAATGTTGGGTCCAGACAGTAACAATATCATTCTCAATTTTGCTCTTAAAAAAGGCGAAAACAAGTTTTCTATAGAAGTTATTAAAGATAAAGAGATAAGAATGAAAATCATAGATGGAACTATTTCATTTACGAAAGATTTTCCGGAAGAATATAATCACTGTGTAAGTAGAATCTGATACATTTTCAAAAATTGTACTTATTTTAGTTCTTTGAAAGATTCCAGTTGAACAAAATCAAACATATTTTGTAAATGTACTTCAAACTTCAAGTCGGTTTGGAGAATCATTGACAAAACTAAACCTAACAGTATTGTCTCCAATTAATGAATTTTCACCCAGATTAGTTGTACAATATTGTGTTATATCAAAAAATTGTGAATTATTAGTACCCGTCCCAATGTCTAAAACAATAATTGAAACTAGTACATTATTTGTTGTTAAGAGAGCAGATAATGATGTAAATGTTGAAAACAAAGAGTGGAAAGTAGATTTAAGTGAAACAGTAGTTACAAACAATACTTACCAACTAGTTATTGATGGAAAAATAAATAGTGCCGTGTTTGTAGATAATGAAACATACAGCACATATATAAAGTTTTCAACCACAAGAAAAAATACAATTTGTTATAGTTTGACAATTCCAATTACTTGTAAAAATTGTTCAAACTTAATACTTGAAGATACTACTTTAGAATTTACAACAAGTGATTATAGAACTACCAATACCGTCACCACTTCTGTACCGAATAATAATAAGAAATCTACTTTAATTATTATTATTTCTGTTGTTGTTGGCATTTTTGTTGTCGTTGTTATTTTGATGGTTGGTATTTTTTTTTGTAAAAATTATGTCTCTAACTTGGGACAAGAAGTACTTGAACTTTTGATTCTGAACCAGGGGTAAGGAAGACCCTCCTGAACAGAAGATCAGAAAGTTCAGAAAGTTCAAGATCTTAAGAATTTTTGGTAGGGTGAAGTATACTTATTACCCAAAGTTAAAGTGGTTTTTAGGACCGGACCCTATTGTATTAAAGGTAATGATAGTAAGAAGGAAAAGGTGTAACTGGGCAATAAAACTATAAACATAAATCTTCTTTCTAGTACTAGCTGTAACTCGACTCAGACAAACAAATTTGATTTACAACAGACTTCGACAACCTTTTGACAACCTTTTAATAGCATCATTATGAGGGTCTTAATTACAATTGCAATGTCATAAAAACAACTTTAAATTTGGATAAGTATAAATTCTGAGTAAATGTAAATGACACAAATTTAGATGCTACAGATCAGTGATTAAATTTCTTGTTCTTGTCCTTTGTCTTTATCTATAGTCATCTGAAAAACCAAAGAAATAACACTATTAAAAGTCAGTTTACTTTTTTAGTAATATACTTTTAAAATTTGAAGAAGCTTTAGTCCATTATTTGTAAGAGCTGAATTTTTATTTGAGATTTGTTGTTCAAAAAAATACTTGTTCTCTTATAATAAAGCAATACTAAAGTTTTTTGAAAGTGCGAAGACTTTTTGATCAACATAAACTCAAATACACTTTTAAAATACTGCAAAAAAATATTTTTCTGTTCCTAACAAGAAGCTCCTACTTGGGCTATTAGCATTATTACAATTTATGACGTCTCTAATTTTGCACTGGTAAAACCGAAAATAAAAATCTGTTAAAGTCAGCCCTTTTGCCCTTTTGTCAATGCAAAAATAGCGATGTCGTAAATTACAATAATATTAGCTTTAGTAAGAGGTCTAAGTATAGTCTAAGATCCGATCTTAAATCGACCTTCACCGAGCTGATAATAGAATAAAATATATTTTATAATAAATTTTGTATATTAGAAAATATATTAAAAATTTACTAAAAACAATGTATATTTAGTAAATGTATATTTAGTATTGGCATTGTTATGTATTTAATTGATTACTTTTTTTGCAACTCAAATGTCAGTTGCTCCAAAATAACGCGCACTGTTTACTATATGAAGGGTAGAAGCGCTTATACCCTCCATCCTCCATAGTTTACGTATCGAGCATGCGCACTTTCTTATATTCAAGGTCCCAGCACAGGCGACTGCGATGTTGGGTCCTTTATTATTACACGGTATACTTACTTCGGACCTCTCAGTCAGACATTCCCACTCCCAATTAAAATCTTTAAATTCGGGACCAAATTTTTTGCAGACAACCCTATATCCGCGTGCTCGCAATAAAACAGCGCTTATGATGGTATAAAAATTTTTCTATTATCAAATCAGTGAAAGTAACTGGTATCGACATACCTGTTTATACCTGGCAACCCAGTAGTTCGTCCAGGTAAATAATAGAAAACCCAACGGCTGCACATTCTATACGTTTGATACTTTAACTCACGATAATTTTTTTTTATTATCTTCATGTTGCAACATTTAATTAAAAAACATTTTTTAAAAAATAATTAAAAATAATCTGTCCAGGATTTTTTCAGCAAACCCATTTTTAATATATTTCCTAATATACTAAATTTATTATAAAATATATTTTATTCTATCATCAGCTCGGTGAAGGTCGATTAAAGTTCGGATCTTCTACTAGTAAGATTTGACTTAAGTCGCTATTTCTATTTCTCATGGCAAAGAAAATGTTTGATTCAAAAGCATTGCTCGCCAGAAAAAATAGAGTTCTTACCTATTAGATTTTTTGAGATTGTAGATAAGTTTCCTTATAAAAAAAGCTAGAAAAAAATCTTTTCGTTAATTTATTTTAATTATGTTATTTATTATTATTATGTTTATTTATGATTAATATTGTAATGTGTTTATTTATCTTAAAGAAAAAGTTAATTTAGTTGTTTAAGTTGTAGTTAGTTATTTTATATTATAATAAAATATTATTTTGTTTTTTATTTCGTGTTTATGTTAAAGAAAAATAGCAACGAAAGGTAGTGAATAAAAGTTACCCTTAATTCGCCTCTCTTCATAAATAAAATTCTCGTTACTTTTTAAAAAAATGTAAAAAAATATTAAGTATAAATTACAAAGAAAATATATACAGAATAAAAAATATAAGTATAATCCTACAGCGTAGTGACCGATATAGAAAACGGAAAACATACATTTAAAAAAAAAATTGAATACGTATCTAAAAACAACAATAATATATTAAGTGAAAATGATTTTTCAAATATGTGCTACTTAAGGATAACGAATTGCTATTTGAAAAATAAACAAACTGATAAAATATTATGTTACGAAACAATGAGCATAAACGAAATAAATACAATGGCGTGAGAGAAAAAGTTAAATACAGCTAAGCTTTTGGAACTGTATAAGCCTTGTAGACACTTTCCAGTAAATTATTACTAGGGATACGTAGAAACGTAGAGTTTTTGCCGCTCTATAATACACTAAACATGAGCTAAATGTCTGTCAATGGCGTAGAAATCTTACGGTAAACGCAAGGGGTTGGTTTTTTAATCTAAACGGGATATTATATATAACATTTTCAACGCTGTGATTTTTAACATTTTACCAACTAGGTTTGTACGTTTGGTGAGTACTGCATACAAGCAATATCCCGTTTAGATTTAATAACCCACACCCTTGCCTTTCTCGTAAAATTTCTACGCCATTGACAAACATTTAGCGCATGTTTAGTATATGATAGAGCGGCAAAAACTCCACGTTTCTGCATATCCCTAGTTATTACAGAGATATACTATTTTTACAAAAACCGGAATACAGATTGCAGAATAAAAAATGGTTAGATTAAAGAGATGTAAAGAATGTAACGTCATCAACCATTTTACACTAAAAAATGAATTTTTTTTTTAAACCTTTAAAGATAACCATAATCAGGTTATCAAAAGATTAGCTATTTATGTGAAAACAAATTAACAAATTTGAAGTGCAAACGTGCATCTAAAATGTTTAAAACCACTAACTATATAAGGTTTTTTTGTCATGTATTTTGTATTACTTTGTTGATAATTAGCAATAGTTGCAAAAATTTATTTAATTTGCAAAATGAGACACTCATTCCCTGCATTGTCGAAAATAGAGAACCAAAAGTAGTTATTCTACCTTCAAGTGAACCATCAAATATATCTATTTTAGCACACCTAAATGGAAAGTGGTTAGAAAATGACTGGATTAGAATGAATGCAACCAATTTAGCTATGGCCCCTGTTATAAATGAGGACAAAAGATGGATTGGTAAGATTTTAGTACAAAAAATTACTTTGAAACTTTGTATTTTATTTCTTTAGGTTTTCCTATAAAATATAAAGCTTTTTTACATTCAAATTTAGCAACTTCTGTATCGATATCTGTATATTCTCCAGTTTATTTAGAAATTTTTGCTAAATGCAACGGCAAAATTGTATTGTTTTTAAATTTTAATATAACTGAAAAAAATAAATGGCATAATTTTTCTGTAATTTCAAAAAAACATAGTATTTACATTTTAAATAACAAAGAAAATAAAACCAATGAATGTAATTTCAACTATTCAGAAGTTACATTTAGAAGCAGAAAAAATACATATTGGAAAGAACACAAATGTAAGAGAACAAATTATAAAACTAAAAACTAATTAATAATTAATTTTTTAGATGATTTCATGTGGTCAAATATTCCTAGCAGAAGACCGTCTGTATTAAAAATTCCACCATTTACAGATTCATGTATATTTTTATATACATCTTTATGTATAGAATGTTTTTTAGAAGTAACCCATAACAATAAAACAATTAATATTTCTTCTACAAACCAAGAGCAAAACATTATATATGAATGGCAAACTACAAAAATAGATTTAAATTCTGACTACGAAAATAAATTTTATTTTACAAGAAAAAAAGAGAGTGATGGTGCTGGTCATTGGACAATAGATTTCAAATTTTGTGATTCACCAGATATAGGTAATTTCAAATAAAGTAATTTTTTGTGTACATTTTTTTCTTAGATTATTACGAAATTAGTGAGCCAAAGAATAACTCTGCTTGTAAGAATTTAACAGAAAGCAAGTTATATTTTGACCACTCAAGCTGTCCTGTTGGTTGTTTTGGAAACAACTGCCAATTTAATTGTACATCGACATTTGGACATGAGTTTCAACACTGCAATAAACAATTTTTTAAGTGCGACTGCTCATGGGGTACCTCTGGAGAATTTTGTGAAAAAGAATGTTCTGTTGGCTTATGGGGACTTTCTTGTAGAAATAAATGTCCTGAATTTTGTATAAGTTGTAATAAGAAAACTGGAGATTGTATAAACTTCCGTAAGTCTTGTATTGAGTGTTTGCTTAAAAAAGTTCTCTAAAGTGCAGTTACATTTTGTTTAAATAGTTGTAACGATAAATAAATGTCGGAGCATTCCTGACAACTGCTTTGACTATATTCGATAAGTAGTTTTGTCCGAATAGAAATTGTAAACCCAAAAAAAGCCAAAATCTAAGTACAAAATAAAGAAATTTTATTTTAGTTCCTAGTATTTGGCACGGGTGCCGCTTTATTGACTTACTCCCGATGACCAAAACCTCACAAAATCGCTAAATTCTTTCTACAAATATCAAAAGTTTATAGAAAATTTGATTAGGCATTGTCGACTAAATAATTATCTACAAAAATAGGTCTTGTCGCTGATGCTAATGTGTAGAACTTGTGTTGTCAGTGTCCAGTTTATCATGTCAGTCTAGAGAACATTTTTAAGTGAACACTATATAATACAAAAAATAAAAATTCACAACATTATTTCAGAATCACAACGTCCTATCACATTTAAAGAAAATGATAAAACAAATACTATTTACACTACATTTGAAAAAAATAATGATACGAGAAAAAGTCAAGCTAATACCCAAATTATTATATTTTCTGTAGTGCCAAGTATTTTGTTACTTGTATTGATTACAGTCACAATTTACATTTTTGTAAAAAGAAAGAAAAGAAAATTGCATTTAAATAGAAATACAGAAATCGAATTATTACAAACAAATACAATAACTAGTGATGAAGACGAAAGTAAATTAATTAAGAGAAAAAATCTTGAAATATATTTTAACAATGAATTTGATACAAACTACTTAATTCAACAATTTCGTGTAAGTTAAATTTTCTGTTGTTTGTTTAAGGTAAATGAGTCCTTGAAATTTATTGCAAGTTTCCAAGACTTATTTAAACATTCCAATTAAGCACAACGACACACAGCAGTAAAGTTCAAAGACGTGGAAACTAGTCTGCAGCATCCTGGTGTTGTGTTCTTTTAATCCTTCCTATATGTAATTAATAAGTACTTTAAACACTAATTTCTCTCGTAAGTCTTTTCTAGTTATAAACAAAACATCATGGGAAGCTTTAAGAGGTATTAATTCAAATAAAAATAAAGATAAACAACACGTGCCTTGTAAGATACAATTACAAATTGTAGAATTGTTTTCAAAAATTTGTTTTAGTTGATTACAATAGAGTGGTCCTTAAAAAAATGAGAGGAGTTGGATCCGATGATTATATAAATGCTAGTTACATCACTGTACTATTTATATAACTATATTTAATTTAATTATAATAATTTTTAACATTTGAAGGGTTACGAACGTGAGCGAGCTTACATAGCTGCTCAAAGTCCAAAATTTAACACAGTTAAAGATTTTTGGAGAATGATTTGGCAAGAAGGTATTGAAGTCATTATAATGGTTACAAATTTTTTTGAAAATGATAAAGTAAGTCTTTTCTGAAAAGTTATTTTTTAAGTATTTTGTTTTTAGAGGATGTGTGCAGAATATTTTCCACAAAACAAAAGATCTATTCATGAGTATGGTTTAATAAATATTGTTTTTGTTAAACAAAAATGTTTTGAATATTATGATATCCAAACATTGAAGATTGTTTATGTTAATTCGGAACGAATTGTTCGTCACGTTCATTTCAAATGGGGTTCTGAAGTCAAACAAAGTCTTTATCCAAACAATTTTATGGCCGTTCTTAAAGAGTTCAGAAATAACTATGAAAGCACTTCAAATCCAATTTTAGTTCATTCCAGGTAACATAAATAAATTCATTACGCACCTGTCTAATTAAAAAATTACAGTTTTGGTGGTAACAGAACAGGAACTTTAATTTTATGCGATTTAGCACTACAAATGCTTAAAGTTGCAAATAAAATCGACTTTAATCTTTTAGCACAAGGTTTAAGAAAACAAAGACCTAAAATTCTCACTACAGCGGTATTTTTTTTAAATATGTTTTACAGAATAATAATTTTTAAATGCAGGAACATTATATATTAGCACACTTAATTGTGCTTGATTATTTGTATGAAGAGACTTCTCCGTTTGAAACTTTTATAGATAAATATAACGAAAAATTAATACATGAAGACCAAATAAACAAAAAAAAAGAACAACTTAAAATTCAAATGACATATGTTTCAAAATTGTGTAAAATAGATGAAATTGTTACATCTTGGAACTTACAAAATTATCCTCAAACAACAAATAACATTTCTTCAACTTTTGGTAATAAGTTAATTATAGATTGAGTTTGTCTAACAATAAATTGAAATATATTTCAAGTAAGTGGATACGGAAAATACAAAAAATATTTAGTTATGCAAAAACCTAATAAAATTAACACTTTTGGCGAATTTTGGGTGACTATAGCTGATCAAATAGAAGATGACTTTGATAATTTAGAAGAGTCTAACATTTCTACTACAACCTGTGTATTTTTAAATAAACTAAATGAAAATGTAAGTTGAAAGTAAACTCTTAATTTGTATAGTAAAAGAATAATTAAAATATGTGATTTTAGATCTGGCCGATAGAAACTGAATGTGGAGAATATGTCGTAAAAGCACGCTGTGTAAATTCTATTGAAAAATCTGCTTATTTCAAGAAAAAAATCAGTTTGTTAATTTATAAAAAAATAACTCTAGAAGTAAGTTGTATTTCAGAATAAACTAATAATAAAAATTTGCAAAAAACTTTTTTTTCCAGAATAAACATGAAAGATACATTTCTCTGTATGAACTAAAAGAGAATAATAATCGTTCATCATGTTTTATAAATAATCTTTTAACCATAATTTCGGATACTAAGAAAATTAGCCGAAATAAGATAGTGCTTTCTTGCAAGTAAGTTAAGTATTTTGTTTTAAACTCTGTAATAAAGTAAATTCTGTATTGTCTTTACTAGTGATGGGGTAAGTGTTTGTGGTATTTTTATAAGCTTATCGTATATTATTGATAAATACGACAATGAACTGGAAGTAGATATGTGCAATGCTATTCGAACTGCAAGAAGAAATGGAATTCAATTTATTAATAATAGTGTAAGTATATACACTCACCGGCACAAAATTCGATCCATACTTGATTTTCTCAAAAACGAATTTGTTATCAATTTTTTTTCAGTCAGAGAACTTTTATTTAGAAATAAAATACATTTCCAACTATTGATAAGACTAAAAAACAAAAAAAGCACCCTATAGAATTTCTTAGATTTTTTTACCTATTTTATTTTCTTTTATTATATTGCCTGTGGATAATGATCATTATTGTGATACCTGCCACTATACTTGGCATCTTAATTTAATCTTACAAGAGCAAATATAGTTCTAAATCCAACGAACGCAGCTAGAGCAATTGCTTTAGTTTAAGATGGTCGATGCTACACAGCTCGATACACAATACTACACAGCTCGAGTTTTTGGAGTATTAAGATGCAGTGTGCAAAGAGCTGTAGAACGGTTTCGGAAAACTGGGAGCTACACTAGGAGAGTTGGGTTCGGAAGAAGGCGATGTACTGCTCGAAATGATCATTTTCTCACACTGCAAGTGTTGAAAAATAGAGTCACGACAGCTGTTGCTGCTCGTAGTTCTTTAGAAGAAATAAGAGGTGTAGCAATTATCGAAAGAACAGTAAGAAAGAGACTAAACGAAGAAGGATTACTTGCAAAAAAACCAGCAAATGGCTCAAAGTTAACCAGAGAGCACCGAAAAGAGCGACTACATTTTGCTCGTGAATATGAGAATTGGGAGTTGATAATTGGAGACAAGTTCTCTTCTCTGAGGAGTCGAGATTTTGTCTTCACTTCTCAGATGGACGACAAAGAATCTGGCAACGCTTGGGAGAAAGATTTTTTCAGTGTAATTTGTACCGAAACTGAATTTTGGAGGAAGTTCTATCATGGTGTGAGATGGCATTAGTTTGGAAGCCTGCACCGAATAGTTATTGTAGATAGGGGAAGAATGAATGTCAACAGGTGTGTCAAAGACGTTCTGGAACCTCATGTTGTGCCTTATGTACCAACTATTGAGGAAAATTTCATTTTCATGCACGATAATGCACGTGCTTACACTACATGTATCGTGAGCACTTATCTCGATTGGGTTGGTATTCAGGGTATGATACGACTAGCGCGCAGTCCAGACCTAAATCCGATTGAACACCTTTGGGATATAATGGAAAGAAAGATTCGAAGCAGAGTTCCTGCTCCAGTACCTCTGAGATACCTAAATTTGGCAGTAATTCATATTTGGGAGTAAATCGGCCAAAGACACTTTATTGAGGAAATGCCAAGAAGAATAGCAGCTGTAATTCAAGCAAAAGGAGGTGATACACATTATTAAACTCGAGTTTAGTCTTAAGTGTAGGTTTACCACCTTGTTAGGTTTTAATTTTTTTGTAAAAATCAGCATTATTTTTGTTATTAAAAAATAAAAAAACTGTTGTTTAATTTATGTTGTTTTTTGTTTATACTTATTCGAAATTGTGTAATTTAAAATAAGCAAAAAAATGTTGCCGCTTAAAACAAAATTACTTAAGAAAAATTTAATATAAATGATGGATCGAATTTTGTGCCGGTGAGTGTATTATATAAAAAAATTACTTTTTTTGTGCAACCGGCAGAAAATAGCATAATTCACAGCCACAACATCGGCTAGAAAATTCATTTTTGCAAACGCAGTGTAATCGTATTTGAGGCTCCTGCTTCTTTGTATAATTTTTTACATTCAGCTGTTTGCTCAATCTCTTTTAAATATGTGTTTTTGTAAAATTTAACTTGACACTATTTATTTTCATGTAAACTGAGCTACACTAAAATGTAAAAGCATTGTTTTCTTCATCATGGTTGCACAAAAAACGTTATGTACAACATAATCATCTGGGAAATATGTTTAGTGTTCTTGAGACTTTTCTATTTTGAATAACAATGTCTTATCCACCAAACAGCCATTTCGCAGCTTCAGAATGCAAATTACTAATACAATACATATGCTTGTTTACAGAAGGATCTAAAATTTTTATACGCATGTACCAGAGAGTATATAAAAAATTATGAAAGTTATAATGTTGTTGAAAAATAAAGTTTTTAGTAATTTGAGCTATTGTTTAAAATTTGAATAAACATTACCACACAACCATTCATTTTGATGAATGAATTTGATATTTTGTTAAAACAATTTTTTAGGTATATAGGGTGTGTCAAAAGTCGCGAAGATTCTTTGGAGGGATACATAGAAGACCCTCAAAGAACACAACAATTTATTTAAAAAATTTCAATACTCGTTTGTTTTCTTTTGTTTTTTTTTGTTTTTTTTGTATTTTCTTGAAATTTGGTATTTTCTTAAGATTTATGAATGCGTAATTGATTAAAAAAAACAGTAAAGCATTTGAAATGAATTACGTATTTATAAATCTCGAGAAAATACCAATTTCAAAAAAATACAAAAAAAAAACAAAAAAAACAAAAGAAAACAAAAGAGTATTGAAATTTTTTAAATAAATTTTTGTGTTCTTTAAGGGTCTCCCATGTATCCCTCCAAAGGATCTTTGCGACTTATGACACACCCTATATACTTTCCATTTTGAAAATGCGTTATTGTTGACAAGTTCTCAATATTTTGTTTATTTTTGGATAGAAATATTTGTTTTTGTTGACTGGTTTAAACCATGTTGAAAGAATACTTAGTCCAAAAAAATATTTTTGTTTTGTCGGGCCAAAATGGGTGAATCTTTGCGTCGATGCGAGAAAGTGGAAGCACGACCGTCGCTAAGCCAGAGAGAGACTGCTTTCGGTGATTGATGTGACGCTGTTAGAAAAAAAATTCGCAACTCCGCTAATCTAGACATTTTCGTTTGGTACTTCTCTAATATCTCTACTCCTTCACCCTCGCTCAAGAAGAAGGAAAGCTCTTGGGAAAACCCGGCAACCCCCCAGTTTCGCTTCCCACGATAACACCGCTTCGCTTCGCAGGTAGGGTTGCCCATTTTCTTTCCATTATTAAATTTTGGTTTCGCTCCATTAATTCAAGAATTTCACCGCGAACAACCCCCTGTAAACAATTGTACTGTTTAAAAAGTCAAAAATTATTAAGGTTGTCCTAATAAAACTTTTGGCGGCTCTTGCGTCATAAACAAAATGAAACATTTATAACAGAATTGTAGCAAACACAGTAATTTTTATTTTTATAGTACTGTTTATAGCAAGTTCTTAAAAAGACAACTTACACAAAATGTTAGAGAAATGTCCTGATTTAAGAAAGTATTACAAAGACCATAATATATCTTACTACATTTTTACTGTTATCAATTATAAAGTAGTCAACAATTAAAATGGTCTATCCTAAAACATTATAAAATGCAGATGCAAAAATATTTCGTAGGTCAGTTTGGTACAAAATGCCCCATAAATATACAAATTGTTCCTATTTAAAAAATTGACGCAAAAAGATAAATTCTATCCGCCTAAACACGTGTGGTTTTTTCTAAAGATTTGACATCAATTTAACATTTGAATTAAAAATGATTTTTAAAAAAAGTATAAAAACTAATATATGTAGAAAGTAAAGTACGCAATAAAAATCAAATTTCTCCTTTACATTTAGGCTTCTATAAGTTATTTTGTAATGACGGTGACGCAGTTTACATTGGGTAGACATGACGAAAGATTGCAATAAGAATACATTAAACGTAAGATCAATAAAAAAGTACAAAAATACTAATCAATTGATTAATATGATAATTTCTTTTGTTTTTTATTATAAAAATCCATGGAAGATAATTGGACGGATAATAAACAATAGCTATAAAATAACAATAAACAAAAATCTTATAAAATTTTATCGCATCAGATAGTAAAAAGGCAACAATAATCTCAAAAGCAGGGTTATCCTTATATATCAAATACCTAAATACAACTTCGTAATACAACAATTAGTTTCTAGAAAACACGTTATACAAAGTAGTGTTCTCTGTCCTTTTAAAAGAAAATAAATGAAAAAAATAGTACATAGTCAGTGCCAAAAACTAATAACATTGTAAGTCCTGTTATTTTTATATTTATACATTTACAAATACAAAGACAAAATTTTTATATTATCTATCTATATCTACTTATTTTCTTATTGCAATATTAAAATTAAACAAAAACTGTCTAATAAAATAGTAATAATTCGCAATAATTATTACTTGTTTATTTTATGTATTGATAGATAATTAAAAATCAGTTCTTGTTTATAAATTTATAATACAGTGTGACCAGTATTAAAGGTGTACAATATATTATTATCTTATGTAAATAACCCTATACGTTTAATATTGATCACTCTTTTGCTTTATACATGTATTTATTAATCTTTTTTTAGCATAAAAAAGTACTTTAAAATTTTTAACGATTTTATACTAAACACTTGTTAAAAAGTTGATACAATGTACAAATTACTATTTTTTGTTTGGTTTTTAATCCAATATTCGTGGTCAGTTCCTATAAAATTACAAAATGAAACACATATTCATTGTATAGAAATAGATGATAATAATATAAACAATTTACCACTTTTTGTTTCGCCTCCTATTGAAAAAATTGCTACACCAAAAAATGTTTTGGAAAAACTAGAATGGTCGCATAATGACTGGGACTCAATGAAAGGTTCAAATTTGGCCCCTGTCGTAGATAAAAGATGGAATGGTATGTCTTCAATAAAAATTTTAAAAAATTTCTAATAATTTCACTGTATTTAGACTTTTCTATAAAGAAGACAAACAATTTGTCCTTCAATTTGACAACTACTCCCATATCGTTGTCTGTATATTCTCCAGTAGAATTAGAAATTTTTATAACTGACGGTAGAAAAATTTTATTATACAACTTTATAAAAATGACTACTCAACGGAAATGGAATCACTTAACCGTCATTTTAAAAGACAGTTATGTTTTCATAATAGAAAACAATAGAATTATTAGAAAAGAATACCTTCAAAACACCCAAAAAATAATTTTTCGAAGTAGAAGTAAAACATATTGGAAGGAACACAAACGTAAGTTTCTGTAATAAAAATATCAGATAATAATAGTTCTATTTATAGATGATTTCCTGTGGTCAAACTCTATTACATCTAACAAACCATCAACTATTTTAAAAATTCCATCGCATCACACATCATGTTTGCTCTTATACACATCTTTATGTAAAGAATGTTTTTTAGAAATAACTAACAACAATAAAATTATTAATATTTCCTCAACAAACCAAGAGCAAGAAGAAGAAGAAGAAATTACAAAATCTTGGCAAACTACTAAAGTATATTTAAATCCTAACAATGAGTCTATTATTGAGTTCAGAAGAGGAAAAAAGAGTAATTCCCCTGATAAATATTGGGCTATAGATTTTGATTTTTGTGATTCAACTAACATGAGTAAGTTTACCAAACCACCAGTAACTTTTATCTTCTATATAATATTTTTTTTAGTTTCCTTTAAAACTGATAACAGTAACAAATACACTTGTAACAGTTTGGATGAGGACAAACGCTATGACAATTTAAATGAAAACGAAATTTTTAACCAACTTTATAAAACATTTAAAACTACATTTAATTGTAGAAATTTATTCGGAAGTGAGATTCAGCATTGTGATAGATATGAAATATGTTTTAAGTCCAAGTGTGAAAACGCTTGGCAATCTCAACCATCGCTCACTTATAATTATAATGAGTATAATAGAAATTCCTCTAAATCGAGTAAGTTTTTCTCTTTATATTTTTAGGTAATTGTAAATAATTTTGTCCATTTTAAGGATATAGTTCTTCCATGTGGTGGTTTATTTTATTAATAAGCGTAGTTGTGTTTAAATAGCAGTAGTAGTAAGTGCAAAGTCAACGAAAGATTATTAAAGAACTTGACAAAGATACTCTTATAATATTTATTTTTTACTAACTTAAAATGTTAATATTAAACTTAATTAATAATAATGATATTAATGTACAATTTTATATTAATAAATAATTTTAAAATTTTAGACAGATTTATTTCCCCAGGTAAAAATGGTTTACGGTCAACGAAAAAACACTGTAATCAACTCATATGTTAATAAGTGATTATTAATCTCGACAATTCAAACAATAATTCCTTAACGCTTCTCCTTTTTTTTTAACAGTCTTCAGTATTAATGCCTTCATTAACATCCTTGTTTATTAAATAGCAATTACTCCCAAAGAAATAGCAATTTAAATAAAGTATACTTTCTGACAGTATTTTTTCCAGAAATTCAATTCTTTGGCAAACATAAAAATTTAAAAAAACAACAAACAAAAAATCGATTTTCCCGATTAATGATTTTTCCGATTTTTGTTCAATCGATTATTCCGATTATCGATTATTCGAAATAAGCAATTATTTATTACATTGATTTAAGTATTTAGAATAAAAATTTAGAATTATAAAATTTAGATCCTACTACCTTACAAGCATTAAATAATCAATTATTGCTTTATTGATTAATCGATTAGTCATGTATTCAATAATACATAAACCAATAATCGATTAATCGATTAATTTAAAAGTATAAGCGAATTGCGATTAATCAATTATTTTGCTCAGTCCTAGTTGGAAAGTCACGTGGAGTTATTCAAAATGCAATTTTTTGTTAATTTAATTTTGTAGAATGGTTTATCGTTACAAGATAAAAAATAATAGATAATAGTTGTAGTTATTTAACTAACAAATTTTTTGGTAAATGACAGCGATTAGGGGTGGGCGATCTTCATTTTAAATAATCGATAATCAATTATTCAATTTAATCGATTATTTCGATTAATTGTATATTCCGATATTCGATCAATCGATTATTCCGATTATTCGAAATAAGCGAATATTTATTACATTAATTAGTTAATCTTTTTTAATTGATTTAAATATTTAAAATAAAAATTTAGAATTATAAAATTTAGATCCTACTACCTTACAAGCATTGAATAATCAATGATTGCTTAATTGATTAATCGATTAATCACGTAATCAATAATCGATTAATTTAAAAGTAGAATCGAATTGCGATTAATTAATTAATCAACTTTTTAATCGATTTATCAATTATTTTGCCCGGTCCTAGTAAAGACTACGTTTGCAAAATATGTGGAAACTCCTCTTCACATTCTCTGTTATTGTTCTGCGTTTGCAAATATCAGGAATCTACACTCAAGCTCTCAATATCTGGAACCCAGTGGTATTGAGACGACTCCTGCAGATAAAGTACTGAGCTTCATTAGAAGCACAGGGCTGCTGCAGGTGTTCTATTGCAGAAGGTTGCACACAATGGGCATCTAGAGTGCGGCCCGTTTCCCGAGCCCCCTTATTTAAAAAAAACAACAACTACTTTTTTCTTCCATGACTAACTGAGGTACCACAACTTTTGAATCGCTTGGTACAAGAATCGGCCAAACAAATGTCAATACAATTGCAAATTGATGAAGCCACAAAATTTAAAAAAATAAGCAATGTTATCTAAATAAGTAACAAGTAAGAGTAAACACTTGAAATTGTAAAATATTAATAATTAAAAAAAAAGTTCCCCCTCTTACCATTATCGGTATAATCAAGGTAGATTTGAAGCTAATTATAGTTAATCAATAGTATAACTTATCTATAATCTACTTTTACCCTTAGCGCCTCTCATCAGTTCTTAGCATTTTTTCAACTTTATTATTGCCTTCATAACTTTTTAATTTACTCTTTCAAAAACACCCATTCATAGTTTTACACACTCTGACGAAAAATGCTCTCTGATGATTTTCCTTTTGTCCCCACATTTTCTCCCAGTCCTCTCGTCAAAATTCATTCACTCTTTCGTTTCCACATCCTTACCTTGTAATACGAGCGATAAAAAATTTAGATCATCAAATGTTAACGTTTACTTTAAAAAGTGTGTAAACGAAGCTTTAATTTTTCTAAGTTTAAGTTAAAGTTCAAAAATCGAAGCCCTAGATTAAATTCAACAGCCCAAAATGGTTTAGAATTAGACTACGCAAGCGCAGTGACAAAATTTTTAAACTAGTTTTAATTGTCTTCAATATTTTTTCCAGCCATAATGTCCTATACTGATTGTATATGTCTATTAATATGTATAAAATTGTGCATTTCATCATGGCATTTTAGAGAAAAATACTGTCTACTAGCATTAAAATTGTACAAAATACAGGAGTTACAAAATGCATTATGGCACCTACTTCTGACAATCTAGCATTTAGCAAGCAGTTCATCCTCAATATACCTTTGTAAAAACCTCGCTCAAAGAAATATTGAATAGGTTTGCTCTTATTAACATAAAATTATGTTGTAAAAAAAAAAACGTCTTCTCACAAAAGGTTGCCGAATTCTTACTTATTACTTTACTTACTTACTTTCCTCTCTAAAATATTACTTTCCTCTCTAGAGAAGAAAAATTTTCATTTCTCAGCTCAATTTGGCAAACGTTTACTTTCCTCACTCAAATCGTTCAAGCAATGACCTGCTTTCAAAAAAAAACAATAGAAAAATATGTTATCCCTATTATTAATTATAATAAATTACATGTTAATCACACCTCAGCAAAATAAAAAACTCAAATTTTGGGGTGCAAACTGAAACTCTTTGGAGTGCATTAATAAATATCACAGGTTATAAGTCCTGCTTGAATTTTTTGTTTAAACAGAATTTATTCTATCTCTTCAAAAATTAAACTAAAATTTTGAAATATTTTGCCTCTTCATAATGTATATCAACATTTTTAGATTTGTTGTTTTTGTATTTAATAATATTGTTATGAGGTGGCCATCATAGACAGTTTTAAAAAATTGACACATTGTTGAGATGCATGCAAATTATGTATACTTTCTTATTCATTTATTATTTATACAAAATAGCATTGGAATAAAATACCTATTCTAAGTTAAAAATAAGTACAATTATATTGAAATTTCACTCGAATTTGTGCGCATTTTCCATTGTTTGATAATTTTTTTTAAATAGATTAAAAATTTAAGAAAACACGTTTTTATTGTTTTATTAGACTGCAATATTTTAAAAACCCACTTATATTTTTTATTGATAAAATTTAAAGTTATTTGTACATTTATTAAATACCAACTTGCAATAAGATAAGATAAAAAAGCAATACTTGCAATATAAACAAACTAAATAGGCTAATAAAAATTATTTTTATAAGCTTTAAAAATAATTCTTTTAGACAGCAGCTGCTTTGCCATTTTTAGAAATAAATACAATTTATTATAAATTTATAATTTAAGAGCCACAGTACAGGATGATGCTTATTATAGACAACATTAGGTCTTATGATAACATGATGTCAAAAATTTAATGATCTTCAACTGACTTACATCATCTAACATTAATTTCTTTTGTGACAAATATAAATAGTATAATATAAAAAAAAATTAAGCGTGTGTGCATAACCAAGCACATCAAAATGCATTACAATACCTAAAATTACTGTTAAAAGTTTATAGATGACGTTGTGCGGTAGATTCTCTGTACAGCCAATAGATAAACTTTGTATAGTGATGGCGGTAAATACAAACTTTGACAGAAATAGATGTCACTATATTGTACTGCCTTTTTTGTGTTATTGAGCCCAGTTCTATAAGAAGCAATTAACCTTGTCACGTTATTAACAATACAAAATCCGTACCATAGTAATAGCCAAATTAGATACTATTAAACCACTTTTTATAGAATTACAAGAAATATCAATTAAAAATAAATCTTTTTTTTTCACGTCCGGGACTAAAGCCGATACTTTAGACCCTGCTGAGAGAGAATAAACTACCATTTTAGGTTTCAAAAGACTTAAAATCGCTTGAAATCTAAAAGTGATATTTAAAATTCCTTGAGATTTTTCGAAAGTCCAAAATTTGTGTATATACCTCAAGACTCCCAAAAGATATCTTTTAATCCTGAAAATAACAGTTTAGAGCTCGAGAGCTCCAATCACTTAAGAAAATAATACACTTTAGTCCTGAGATACAAAAGCTATTTTTGACGCTTTCGATAAATAAAAAAATTCAGCTGATTCTCACAGTATAAATTACTTTCTTATTGTTAATAAAAATATTATTTTACATTATTACAATATTTCAATAAAACACAGTTACTTTCTTATCTTTATTAAACTCAAAACGAATTTAAAACCTTAACAAACTCCTCCTGCTTCTTCACCATATCCAAGAAATCCCCTTGGATGGCCTTCGCAACAGAATTACACCCAATCAAAACTTCCACACACTCAACATATCCTTTTTTACATGCCCAATCCAGAGCAGTATTTCCACAAATATCAACGATATCCTCATCAAATTTTTGCCTCTCCAAAAAATCAACTTTTCCTTCAATTGCCGCCAAATGCTTTAAACTAATCCCTAAACCTTCCAAATCCTTTCTCCTCCAAGTACGATTTTTCAAAAGCTTCCAAAAATTTCCCATTTTCTTTGCCACTTCAGCCTTTGCACAAGTACCATCCAAAAGCTCAACAATCTCAAAATGACCATTTTCAACTGCACAATCAACCGGTTTCCTTCCAAAATTATCAACAGCATCAACATCGGGATTTTTAACCAATAGAAGTTTAACAATTTCAACATTTCCATTCAATGCTGCCAAATGCAAAGACGTGTAATTAAAACAATCTTTAAAATCAACACCTACATGCCTTGACAACAAAATTTCAGTCATTTGAGAATCATCATTGTAAATAGCTCTATTTAGCGGCACAATTCTGTTATTATCAGCAATATTAACATCAGCTTCATGTTCTAAAAGTACTTTAACTACTTTTAAAAACTTCTCAGTCACAGCTCTATATAATGGAGTCCTTCCGAAATTATCAACCTGATCAACAAACCAACCATCTTTCAGAAGTGAATTAATCCGTTCAATTTGTCCCGTAAAAGCCGCCCAATGTAATGGAAACTTCGTGTAGTACTCAAACTCGCTCGCTAGAGGTCTCCTACCTCCTTTAATATCATTCCTCGCTCCTCTCTTTACCAACAGATTATATATCTCAAGATGTTTCTTATCACAAGCGCACTTCAAAGCAGTATTTCCAAATTTATCACTCTTATCAATGTTAGCACCTCTATCAAGCAACATTTTAACTAAATTAAAGTGCCCAAAAGTTGCTGCTAATTGTAAAGCAGTCCTACCAAAATTATTAGCAAAATCAATATCAGCACCAAAAGTTAGAAGAGTCTTTGCTGCATCAAACAACCCTTGACTTGCTGCAAGATGTAAAGGAGTGTTTCTGTACCGGTCCATGATATCTACAGAAGCACCACGTGACAAAAGCAAATTAATAATTTCCAAATGACATTCTTCAACAGCTGTATGAAGTGGGCTTTGCTTATTGTAGGTATTTGTTGTAGTATCAATTTTTGCACCTTGATCAAGTAAAAGACAAACATTTTGATAATTACCAGATTTAACAGCTAGATGTAGAAGACTTTCGCCGTTACAGTCTTCTATAGAAATATCCGAACAAAAAATTTTGGTTTTTGAAGCAATTCTAAGCAAATTCTTGTAACCAAACTTCACAAAATTAGAGATAATTGCTTCTAGATCAGTTTTACCAAAATTGCGAAACTTTTCTAAGACAATTTCCTCTGTGTTTTCATATTTTGACAAAAGTTTTTCAAGAGCGTAAAAATTTGACATGTTGAAAGCATAATCAAAAAGATTCAAACCAAAAAGTTGGTCAACTTGCAACGGATCAATTTCGACATTATTCACCAAAAAATCTAAAATTCTGTTATTCTCTTTTCTTCTTGTATTTTCTTCATTACTTCCATTAAAGCACGCTAAATGTAAAACTGATCTTTGTAAAGAGTCAATTTCAGCAAAAAAATCTTCATATTTTTGCAATTCTTCAAAATTCTGATAAAGTACTGAAATGTGTGCTGGATTATTTTTACAAATTTCCAGATTAAACATAAAGAAGATATTCTTGAAATCTTCTCTATGTACCAACTTATCTAAATTCTCAACTTTTTGGTGATTTTCAGCTAACCACAAAGCAGCAAAATAATCAGAAAACGTCTGTTGGCTGAAGATAATCCCACCATCTGTGCTGACCTTAAAAATAATCCCAATAACGTCACCACGATTTCTAATCTGAGTCAGAAATGACTGATTGCATTGAATGTTGTACTTCTTAAAATAGTCCAAACAAGAAATTGCAGCAAGTTTATATTGTTCATTTCTGTAGAAGATCCCATCTTCAATAATCTGGTTGTTGCTCTCTGAGGAAACTTTTGATAAGTAATGTTTGTATTTAGTTTTGATAAAATAGCGGTAAATGTCAGTCAAAATGAAGACTTTTTCCATTTCAGGATTGTTTTTGAAGATTTCAGTCAACATAAAGAGATGCATTGGAGCACCAAGAATATCATTATTTCTCAACATTTTAAAGCTGAACAAAACTTTTTCAACATCTTGACGTTGCTCCAACCTTTCTTGAATGTACTTCTGTTGCTCGTCTTCGCTGAACTCTTCAATTTCCATTGCTGCAACTTCTAGTAGCTTTTCAAGAGTCTCTTTCATGTGGTCTTCTGAAAAAACCCAAATCTGACCACTTGACAGTTGTTTAATTTTGTTAACTGCTTTTTCCAAATTTTCGTTCTGAAGATTATCAATCCCATAGATCAAGTAAACCAAACGTTCAACTTCCTTAAAACAATTTTTGACTTTCTTATCAAATTCCGAAAGATTCTCATCTTGACACTCCTCTTGAAGATCAATCTTCACAGTCCAGTAATCTTTAGAAACACTATTCTTCAAAAATTTCAACATTGTGAGTTTTCCCATACCAGGACGAGCACATATTAAATTAATTTTGGTTTTCACAAGTTTTAATATCTTATTTTCAGAAAAAATCTGAAATTTGCGTAATTTTTCACTTTTGGTTTTACTCGAAATCAATTGAAGATAATCTTTGTCTAGAATTTTGAGACAGTGAACGTTACTGTTTTTGAATCTGAGACAAGTGTCAAAATTTTTGGGATCTTTACAAAGAATAATCGATTTAGGAGGAAGGCGATTATCAATCGTCTTGTTCCAATATTCAAATTTCCAAAACTTGTTTTTAGGCAAAACTTCTTTCAAAATTTTTTCTTCACCTGTAACCGCAAATAAGTCATTTGGAAAATGCTCAATCGTCTTAATTTTTAAAATTGGAGTTAAAAGACGACGCGAAATGTAAGATTGAGGTAACTCTTCCAGTGGTTCACCCATACGGAAATCACCCTGAAGAATTTGAAAAAGCTCCCGAATTGTAATAATTTCTCCAAAATTTTTATTACACGCTAGTAGTTCTTCCAGAGTAATATCTTCTCGTCCTTGAATCGATAATTTAAAATTCTTGATGTCACTTTCGTATAATTTGTTAGATTTTAGATCATCCAAATTTTCCAAAATTTTCAACGAAGAAAATTGAAGTCTTGAAACCTTTCCAAATAAAATAAAGTTCAAGTGTTCGTCACGTAGATCGTTTATCAATTCGTAAATAACTCTCTCATTTTCTTCAGTTATCTTGACAGGTAGTGGAAATTCCTTCATTCGCCACAAAATGACACTCAAATTTTTATCTGCGTTCTCAAAATTTGTGACTAGTAGATTTTTGGCGTATTCAATCAATTTTGACTTGTCCAAATCAAAACGGCATAAAGTACCAAAACTGCCAGAGACATCACCAGCAAAAATCAAATTAAAGTTCTTCAAAACATTTTGAAAAATCTTAATTTTGGAATCAATTTCTTCTTCGAAAATTGGACTAAAATTGATTATCGAATCCCAAGAAAGTATCTCAGCTAGTTTCATCTTAATATCTTGTTTATCCAACTTAAAAAGTTCGGACCCTTCTTTTTTCCACTTTAGGAAGAAACTCTTAAACTTGGCCAAAACACTGTCTAGACTTTTCTCATCTAAATCAAACTTGTCTTTCAATTTTCCTTTAGTAGCAATGTCAATTTCATTCCGACTCTTCTGACAAGTAAAAAACGTAATTTTTTGTCCTTCTAAACTTATTTCAAATATATGTTCCTTTTCTTCACTTGAAGTGTCTAAACATTTTTCCAGAAAGCTTAGCGACATTTTGTGTTTTATTAAATACTCTCCAATTGTCATTTCTTCATTGACTACACCATTTGTAAGTAGTACCACGTGATCACTTTTAGTAAAATCAAACTTGAAGAATTTTTTTAGTACCATTTTGCCATTATTGCCAAAATGATTAGAATTTAGTACCAGTTTGTCTTTGACATGTTTTAGCTGAATTGCATACTTTTCGGTAATTTCTGTTGAAATATCAATAACAATATCGTCAAAAGGATGATAATGGTCGTCATAAATTGCAATTTTGAAGTCACTGATCTGGTTGTTATAGCATAAATGAAGGCAATAGAATGACAGCATTGCAATTTCAAATTCGTAGCCCTCATTTTCAACCCCTTTTGTGGCGATGTAAGTCTAGAATAATTTAACTAAAATCTGATAAGGGTGTTTGTTAATATTTACCTCACGTTTTTTTAACATAGTTGATTTTTTTATTTACGTCATGGTCTGTCTCATATAGTTCTACAATAAACTTGATATTTTTTACAAAATTAGAAATTTTTCTTACCTTATAATTGATTTTTTTAGACACATTTTGAACATGAACTTGTTTTTCTAATGTTTGCTTCATCTTTGATATATTGATTAGATAAATGTGATAAAACACAATGATAAGAGAGATGAATGGCGTGATAATAATCAATAATTTTTCCAAGTAGCAAAAACAGATAATAACAATGATTAAACAAACAAGTGCATTCTTAAATTTCAAACGTTTTATCTATAATATCTATTATTAAAACTCCAACCCGGCGCAACCACCATTTTTAAATCTCCCGTTTTGTTTTTCTTAAAATTTAACTAAACCTACCTTGAATTAAATTGCAAAAGTGGTTTTCACGAAACCTTCAATTCTATTGTATTAAGCAACCATATTATTACAGGCAATTAAAATAACAATAAAAAAAAGAAATTTCGAGAAAATACTAGAAAAATATCGCGTCGGAAGTGCACCAAAGCGTAAAATTCCATAAAGTCATTAATAGACCCTCATATAAACTAATCTAAAAAATAAATCATCGCTTTCAATTGAATATAGAAAGATACAGAACCATCCAGCATATTCTAGCAAGGACATTCACTTACTCGTACATAAGGTAAGAAACTAACCGAAAGTGATTCAGTCAATTAGCGAAAACCAGACAAAGAAGCAAAAAAAAATAAAAATTTGTATTTTTTGTGTGAAAAGCAAACGTAAATATTTAGTTACTTCACCCTGGACCACCATATTAAAAACAAAATTTTGCAAATTCCTTCTATTAATTAATTTTACAGTGTACAAACTCTACTTCATTTTTTTCTCTAGATACTGCACAATCTCCATTTTCCCCTCCTCTCTCGCTACATCCACCGCCCTTTTCTTAGAATCATCTTCAATTGCAGCATTAGCTCCTCCCTCAACCAACACCCTAATCATATGCTTATACCCCTTCTCCGCCGCCCAATGCAAAGCAGCCCGTCCCCGCCAATCCACAGCATATCGGCACTATTTTCGACCAAAATTTTGACAGTGTCTAAATGGTCCATATCACATGCTCTTTGAAGTGGTGTTTTATCATCATTGTCACAAAAATTGACATCGCAACCTTTTTGGATTAAAGTCTTGACAACTTCAGTTTTACCCATATAGGCAGCTTTGTGCAATGGAGTACGTTTTCTGACATCAGTAGGATCAAGTAGGGCGCCATTTTCAATTAAAAATTTTAAGATTTCAAGGTTGCCTTTCTTTGCAGCGTAATGAAGAGCTGTTTTGTACTCGTTATCTTTTAAATTTACATCAATTTTAAGCTTTTTGACAATTTTTGAACAATTCCAAAATGTGGCAACATGTAGTACCGTTTGTCCTTTTTTATTAACTTTGTCCAAATTAGCTCCGCTTTCAATTAAAAATTCAGCAATTTCTTCTTTACCATTTTCTAAAGCAAGGTGAAGAAATGAGCTTTCACCAGTATCTAATTCTTTTAAATTCTTCAATTTCGTTACAGATTGAAGTAAATTTACGTAACCATATTTGACACACAATTCAATCAGTTTTTGTAAATCTTTATAATTTTTTAAATATTTCAATTCAAGTTCTTCTTTCTTCGACAATTCTTCCAATAAAGATAAAGACAAAGAAGCATCAGCATAATGAAAACAATTCCATCGATACAACTTATCCTTTTTTAAAATATCAACATCCAATTCTAGCAAAAAACTGAGAATCTTCCTATCGATTCCATCTTCAAATCCGAGTTGTTGAGGAATTTCATCGGAAAATGAATGTTTTGTTCCGATAAAAGAAGCATAATGTAGAGCTGTTCTTCCAGCTTCATCCAAATCGTTTAGATGTTTTTTAGCCAGTTCCTTAACTTTTGGAAAATCTCGATTTAAAATTGCTAAATGCAAAGGACACTTTTCAGCTAATTTGACATTTAGAAAGTACCTTATTTGAAGATATTTCGGTTCGAAGAGAAATGTTCTTCTAAAAAGTGGAATTTTTTGAAAATTCTCTGAAATCCAAAGTGCAGCGAAATATTGAGCAATTTTAAAATGTCCAAAAACGATATTATCTGAAATAACTTCAGTAATAACTCCGATAAAGTCTCCACTTTCTTCCACTTGTTTAAGAAAAAACTTGTCGTTTTTCAATTTTAATTTTTTGTAATGTTGCGGCTCTAAACAGGCTTTAAGAGCTCCAATGCGGTACTGTATAAAATAACAGTTTTTGAATGTTTCAATAATGTTTCTTAATGAGTTTGTACTAGTATCATAACCAGCTTTTTCCAAGTTGTGTTTTAGTCGTCCCTCGATAAAATTTTCATAGATTTGAGTCAGAGAAAGATAATTTTCAAAATCATCAATATCTTCTGCTTTACTCAAAATTTCTGTTAAAATATATAGAGTCAGAGGAAGTTTGCAAATGTTGACAAAATTTGTTTGTAGTATTTTAGCCATTGCTTTTTCAATAAACTCAGAAGATTTTTTTTGATATTTTAATTTCTCCGAGATATAAGTTTTCTGCTTTTCTTCACTGATTTCTTCAATGTCGTACATTGAACACATCCCAAAATTTTGTTTCAGTGTTGTCTTCAATCTTTTTGTACAAGAAATCCAACATTTATAACCTTCTTCTAAAAGGATCTTAATTTTTCTAATTGTACCATCAACACATTCTTCGTTTAATTCATCCAAACCGTCAAAAAAGAAAACTAAGTTTTTAGAAGTTTTTGAAAATTCAATTATTTTAGAAACAAACCCTTCTTCAGCATTGACAAATTTTTCTAAAATCTTTTCACACGAGTATTTGTTTTTTAAAAAATAATTTAGTTGTTTTAGAGGAACAGTGACTATCCAGAAATTCAAAGGACATTTTTTAACCAAATACTTCATCATTGTAGTTTTGCCAATTCCAGGATTTCCACAAATTACATTAAGCTGATTTTCAAAAAGTTCGGGACTATCAGGATCTATTTTCGTCACAACCCATTCCAAACTGTTATCAACAAGTCTCACATGATTAAAGCAATTATTACACTCTCCTGTCACAATTTCAGCTTGAATATTATTTTCTTTAATAAAGGTGTTTAACACTTTTATCTTATCATCACAATGAATTGTTATCTGATCTTTTCCCAGATTAAAAGAACTTGTTCTCGTAAGACACCTTTTAATAAAAGGTTTGGGCAAAATTTCGGTTTTTTTACCAACAACTAACCCAGTTGTAAATCCTTGAAATAATTCATACGGACCTACGAACTCGTCCAAAGGAAGTCCAAAATTAATCTGAAGTGTTTCAAGAGTTTCAGCGTTCCGTCCTTGAAGTCCAATCTTAAATTTTTTGATTATCATCTGGTAGAGGTCAAAATCAAGATTTTTTAATAAAGCCAAATTGTGAAAAATCTTAATCGAAAAAAATTTTTCTTCCCTTTTTATTTTGCCAACCAAAACAAACGTAATCCTGTAATTCACCAAACTCTGACAGAGTTTCACAATTTCACAAATTGTTTTTTCATTCTTTTCCTTAAGTCTTACAAATAAACATCTTTTTTTAAAGATTGCCAAAATTTGACATTTTCTCTCTTGTAATTTTTCCTCTGATAAGACCATTTTATTGACATTTGCTAAATTTCTAATCTCGTTATCAATATCAATAGTTCCGCAATTGCACCTTTCATCAATTTTTGGTAAACAAGTGACGTCAAATGCCCTCAATACACTTCCAAATAATTCCATTTTTGGGCCAACCAAATCAACTTTCATAATATTTTCACCCAAAAACAAATCAATCAATTTCAAAATAACTGTATCTCTCGTTATTTCAGTATTTTCATAAAGTTTTTTTCGCAAATCTTCAAAAAATAAAATATAAGAACAAGCCGTCTTTTCAGACACAAAAAATTCTTTTTGCAACATTTCAACGATATTTTCTCGCATTTCCTTAAAATTTTTTTGGCCAGAAATAAGAAAAAAATTATTGTAAAACTCTTCTCCACTTGGTGTTTTCTCCTCAAATTTGTAGACTTCGTTGGTAGTAAAAATTTCAGTCCTAAAAGGTGAACAAACTTTCTCGACTTTATAACACTTGGAGTTATCCAAATTCGCAAATTTTGTATTTGTAAACAAAATAAATTTGTAACCATTTTTTATATCTTCATCGAGTTCTTTGTAACGTTTCAAATAATCAGAAATCAGAAATTTTTTATTCCCTTTTTCAAGATCTTCAATCCTAAGCAAATCTCTTCCTGGTTCTCTATGTTTTAACTGAATTGCAAATTTTTCTTTAAACAAATCTTGATATTCCACTTCTATTATCAAATCATCAAATTTTTTATAAGCACAAGCGTTTAATTCAAAACGAAAATTTTTTATTTCGGAATTTTTCAGAAGTTTCAAAGCAAAAAATGCTGAAACAACTTCCTCATAAGAGAAGCCACAATTTGTTACACCATATTGCATCTTAAAAATTTTTTGAAAAAATACTCAAATACTAAGTATTAAAAATACCTTCTTTTTAGGTTCATCCATTTTCAAAAAAAACTACAAAACTCATTCACTTCACACATTTATTTGAAATTATTTTACAATTCCTGTTTATTCTATTTATATCTTAAGATAAAGTATCTGATTGATTAGAATGATTAAATTCGGTGGTTTTATTTTTATTTAAATCAGGATTAAACTGAATCATAATAATCAAAACTGTACTAACAGTTTCAAAAATTTTATACAAAGTACTTCTCTCAATAAAACAAAACCTTGCGGCTGAAAATTTCGGAAAATTTGCTTTTACAATTTCAATAAACTGCAAAATTTCACAACTCTCCTTATCGGTTAAATACTTTTCTAAACGATAAGATGAAGAAACAATTTTATCGCTTTGGATAAGAACTGAATCACACAACCAAATTGGAACTGCAATTTCAAACTTTTTTTTATTATTTTAAAAAAAAATTCAAAAAAAGAATTACTTACTGTAAACATTGACATCATCAAAAAATTTGAAACAATAACAAGCCGATTTTTCAGTTTGAAAAAACTGTTAAGATAAGCCAAATCTTGTAAAGTAACAAAAATCAAAATTAAGAGTATTGGCCATCCAAAAATTGCATTAAATGAATCAACGCCATCTTTAAGATTCACTAAATCGTGTTTCAAACTTTTCAAAATGACCAAATTTGACTTTTTGTGTTTTTTTATTTGAGAAATTTGGTACAACAAAACGCGATTTACCGATTTGTATCTTTGTTGAAATTTTTTCAAAATTGTACAAATCAACACACTTATCAAAAACTGAACGTACAATTGCAAATACTCAATTGCATATTTTTTATAAAACTCCCACGACTTCAATTTGGTAAAAATATAACTCATATTAACCATAACAACCCAAAAAAGTACATTTAACATTATAAACGGCCAGTTTTTTGACGATTTTTCATTTCCAAGACTTTGGATTAGTGTTAACCAATCATTTCTTTGAGCTACTGCAATAATCACTGTTGAGATATTCAAAAAGTATAAAGAACAATCAACTATTGTTTTTATAACTACGTTTAGATGAATGTATTTAGAATAGTAGCGAACTCTGAAAAAAAATGAAATTGAGACAGAAACCGTGTAAAAACAGATAAAGCAAAGAGATTTGACTTTTTCTTTTTTCGTAGGGGGTTGAATGTGAAGAGAAAAGGGTGTTATAGCAAAAATATTGCCAATTTTAAACAACAGATTTAGCGACATTTCCAGATAGGCTGTGACTGACTGAAAAAAATTGGTTTGTGGTGGGAGTGGTCAGTAAAAGAAATTAATTTTTGTTTATTTTGTGTCTAATTCAATTGATTTTTTTTTATTATGTTGATTGAATTGGTAAAATTATGTTAATTTCAATAAACTTGAATATACAGAGTGACTCAAAATCGAAAAAGTGTGTTCACCTTTTCAGATTGAAATATTTACTGTCAACGGCTAGAAAATTGAAGAGAAACCACCAAGTGGAGAAGAGTTTTACAATAATTTTTTTCTTATTTCTGGCCAAAAATTTTTTAAGAAAATGCAAGAAAATATCGTTTAAATAATACAAAAAACATTTTTGTGACTGAAAAGACGGCTTGTTCTTATATTTTATTTTTTGAAAATTTGCGAAAGCAGCTTTATAAAAATGCTGAAATCACCAGAGATACAGTTATTTTAAAATTAATTTATTTGTTTCTAAGTACTTACATCATAAAAGTTGATTTGGTTGATACAGAAATCAAATTATTTAAAAGTGTATTGAGGGCATGTGTCGTCACTTGTTTACCAAAAATAGATAAAAATGCAATTGCGGAATTATTCATAACAAGATTTAAAATATAGCAATTTTCAATAAGTTTATTATCTCTAAAAAATCTCATATTTTGGCTGTTATAAAAAGATGTCTATTTGTAAGACTTAAGGAAAAGAATAAAAAAAACAATTGTAAAATTGTTAAACTGTGGCAAAGTTTGGTGAATCACAGGATTATATTTGTTTTTCACAATTTTATTTTATTAAAAAAACTTGATTTTAACCTCTACCAGCAGAATATAATCAAAGAATTCAAGATTGGACTTCAAGAACGAAACGCTGAAAATCTTAGAACACTTCAGGTCAATTTTCGACTTTCTTTGGACGAGTTTGTAGGTCCGTATGAATAGTTTTAAGAATTTACAACTAATTTAGTTGTTGGCACAAAAACCGAAATTTTGTCCACACCTTCTAGTGAAGGTATCTCACGAGAACAAGTTCTTTTAGTGTGGGAAAAGATCAGATAACGGTTCATTGTGATGATAAGATAAAAGTGTTGAACACCTTTATTAAGGAAAATAAGGTTCAAGCTGAAATTATGACAGGAGATTCTAACAATTGTTTTAATCATTGATATGACTTATTGATAGCAGTTTGGAATAGGTTTGGACGAAAATAGATCCTGATAGTCCCGAACTTTTTGAAAATCCGCTTAATGTAATTTGTGGAAATCATGGAATTGGCAAAACTACAATGATGAAGTTTTTGGTTAAAAATGTCCTTTGAATTTCTGGATAGTCACTGTTCCTCTAAAACAGCTAAATTATTTTTTTTTAAAGAAATATTCGTGTGATAAGATTTTAGAAAAAATTGTCAGTGCTGAAGAAGAGTCTGTTTCAAGAATAATTAAATTTTCGAAAAATTTCAAAAATTTAGTTTTCTTTTTTGACGGTTTGGATGAACTAAACAAACAATGTGTTGATGGTACAATTAGAAAAATTACCATTCTTCTAAAAGAAAGCTACAAATGTTGGATTTCTTGTACGAAAAGATTGAAGAAAACATTGGAACAAAATTTTGGTTTGTGTTCAATGATTGACATTGAAGAAATCAGTGAAGAAGAACAGAAAACTTACATCTCGAAGAAACTAAAATATCAAAAAAAAAAACACTTCTGAGTTTATTGAAAAAGCAATGGCTAAAATACTGCAAACAAGTTTTGCCAACATTTGCAAACTTCCTCTGACTCTATACATTTTAACAGAAATTTTGGGTAAAGCAGAAGATATTGATGATTTTGAAAATCATCTTTCGCTGACTCAAATCTATAAAAATTTTATCGAGGAACGACTAAAACACAACTTGGAAAAAGCTGGTTATGATACTAGAACAAACTCATTAAGAAACATTATTGAAACATTCAAAAACTGTTATTTTATACAGTACCGAATTGGAGCTCTTAAAGCCTGTTTAGAGCCGCAACATTACAAAAAACTAAAATTGAAAAACGACAAGTTTTTTCTTAAACAAGTGGAAGAAAGTGGAGACTTTATCGGAGTTATTACTGAAGTTATTTCAGATAATATCGTTTTTGGACATTTTAAAATTGCTCAATATTTCGCTGCACTTTGGATTTCAGAGAATTTTCAAAAAATTCCACTCTTTAGAAGAACATTTCTCTTCGAACCGAAATATCTTCAAATAAGGTACTTTCTAAATGTTAAATTAGCTGAAAAGTGTCCTTTGCATTTAGCAATTTTAAATCGAGATTTTCCAAAAGTTAAGGAACTGGCTAAAGAACATCTAAACGATTTGGATGAAGCTGGAAGAACAGCTCTACATTATGCTTCTTTTATCGGAACAAAACATTTATTTTCCGATGAAATTCCCCAACAACTCGGATTTGAAGATGGAATCGATAGGAAGATTCTCAGTTTTTTGCTAGAATTTGATGTTGATATTTTAAAAAAGGATATGTTGTATCGATGGAATTATTTTCATTATGCTGATGCTTCTTTGTCTTTATTTTTATTGGAAGAATTGTCGAAAAAAGAAGAACTTGAATTGAAATATTTAAAAAATTATAAAGATTTACAAAAACTGATTGAATTGTGTGTCAAATATGGTTACGTAAATTTACTTCAATCTGTAACAAAATTGAAGAATTTAAAAGAATTAGATACTGGTGAAAGCTTATTTCTTCATCTTGCTTTAGAAAATGGTAAAGAAGAAATTGCTGAATTTTTAATTGAAAGCGGAGCTAATTTGGACAAAGTTAATAAAAAAAACAAACATTACTACATGTTGCCACATTTTGGAACTGTTCAAAAATTGTCAAAAGGCTTAAAATTGATGTAAATTTAAAAGATAACGAGGACAAAAAAAGCTCTACATTACGCTGCGAAGAAAGACAACCTTGAAATCTTAAATTTCTAAATGAAAATGGCGCCGAACTTGGTCCTACTGATGTCACAAAACGTTTTCCGTTACACAAAGCTGCCTAATGCCTATATGGCATTAGAGGCATTATGGCAAAGAGGTTGCCATGTTGATTTTTGTGACAATGATGGTAAAACACCACTTCAAAAAACATGTAACATAGACCCTTTAGACACTGTCAAAATTTTGGTAGAAAATGGTGCCAATATTAACGCCATTGATAAAAACAAAAGAACATTACGCAGCTTTTGAAAATTATTTAAAATTTGTTTTAAAAAGTTTTTAGTTAAGAAACAAATTGATGTTACGGTTCAAGATAATGACGGAAAAACTATAATGGGTTTGGTGAAAGCAAAAAGACATTAAAAGATTATATACGTTTCTGAAAATTTATTAGTAAATTGCTGAAGATAACTATACCTATAGTACAGTGTTAATAGCAATAATAACAAATAATTTAAATATTCTTATTATTGTACAAATTTTACTATTAACTTTAGAAAGAGCTGTGGCTCACAAAAAAAGCATTTGTGACTGATCAAAAAATGTCAAAAAATTTAAATCTTGACGAAACTGACTCTAATAGCAACACATTTCTCCACTGAGCCTCTATAGAAAATAACCATTCTTATAGAAAGCTTCTAAAACTCATTTAAAAATTGTTATACTTAATTAAACAAATACCTATAAAAAATTTGTAGAAGAAAAACAAACATAAAAAATATTTTTTATTCCTTGTATCCCTCAATGTTAATTGTGCTATAAGGATTTTTAAGATTAAATAAATTTCGTTATTTATGCATACCTAAATTTCCAAAAACCAAAATTTAAAAAAAAAAAACAAAAAATATTCCCAAGTTTTTGGAAAATTAAAAAATTAGTCTAGCTAATAATAATAATTTGGAACTAATATTATGTTACAAAAGTAAATTTTTTAACCCTTTAATCTTTATTTTTAGTGAACCTGTAAATATATATTTTTAAAAACTGTTCTCTAAATTATAAAAAAACAGAAAATTTATAGGATTTTAAAAAATTCTTTATTTAGATCCAATTACGTCTTGCAAACTCATGTACAACCAATTCCAATTTATCTCGTTGTTGATCTGACGCCATAACACCCAACATTTCAACGAAAGCTTCTGGTGAAAATTGATCCAATTCTTTAACACTTCCTTTAGGAGCAAAAATTGGAGATAACATAAAGACAATATGTCCAAATTGAGAATTTGCAGCTTCAAAATCAATTTCTTTTTGAAAATTATCAAAACTGAAAGGTTTTGTATCACATTTTAATTGTTCCAAAACAGAAACAAAAGTATCATGATACAGTTTAATCAAGTCATCACAATGTTTCTTGATAACATCATTCTGTACACTTGAAAACAAGAAAAACACCAAATCTCTAGCTGGAGACCCATAATTACAAATTTGAAAGTCCACAATTTTATTTTTGGTGGGTTTACCTGGCTCGACTTTAACCATAGTATTATTAACCCAGAAATCTTCATGGATTAAAGTTGCAAAAGGTTCTCTTGGCGGCAAAAGCCTTTCTGTTATTTTTCCAAGAGCTTTTTTAGCTCTATCAAGATAAGGCTCACATGACTCGATAGAAGAAATCAGTGTCATCATTTTTTCCAGAAAAGCATCTTCACTCGTTGATTCGTGCGCTGCGATGAGTGCGGACGTGTTTGTTTGTGAGCTCTGTTTTAATGAGTCTGATGACCCCAAATTGCACATCCAATGTGTTTCATGTACTAAATATTTTCATCTTGAATGTGTGAATGTGGATCCGAGAGGGTCCCATAAGAAAAAACCCATCTGGAAGTGTAAGAAGTGTGTCGATAATCCGTCCGAATTTATCGATAATAAAGCGGAGCCGCCAAAGAAGAAGCTCCGCAATGATAGTCAGGATTCCCTCAACTTAGATGATGTTATGCAATTTATGCAGGGATTGTCTAAGTCTATGGAAGAATTAAAATTTTCGGTTCGTTGTCTGTTGGAAGAAAATAGAAAGTTGCGTGAAGAAGTGCGAGACTTGAAAAAAGTATCAGTTGAAGGTGATAAACCATCCTTTGCGGAAGTCGTCAATCCGACATTAATTAAAGGTCACGATAAGGGGAAAAATGTTACTGTTCCCATCGAATCAAATCCTGGTGTTAAACCTCAATTTAATTATTCTTTGCCATCTTCTAGTAAAACTTCTACACAAAAAATTGGAATTTCATCAGTGTCCTTGGAGAATAAAAATTCAACATCTCGTCCTGTCCAAGTAATTGGCAATACTTCTGCAATTTCTAGTTATCCTCGTCGAGTTGTTAAAGCAGCGTCGGGTAACTCGAGTGAGTTTAAAGAAGTAGTACACAAGAAAAAAAGGAATCCGTATATAAGGGGTAATGTCAAGGATTCTAATTCGTCCGTTAAAGCTGCTTCCCACAAAAGATATTTGTATGTGGGAAATCTAGATTTATCAGTCAAAGAAGAGGATTTATTGGAACTTCTTCAAAACAAATTTCCTGGGGAGGAATTTGATGTTGTAAAATGTCCTAAACGCGACAACGCAAAAAGTATTTCGTTTAAAGTTGCTGTAAGCAGCAATATATTTTCAGATCTATTAACTGCTGATCAATGGACAGAAGGAGTTAAAGTTAAAAAGTTTTTTTTCCCCAAAGAAAAACCAAATGGAGAACCTCCTCCAAAATCTCCTCTTCTAGGCCAAGCTTCAGCGAACAGTCTAAATTCTCAATCTACTATCAGAACGTCAGAAGCTTAAGATCTAAACTTAATGACTTCTACTGTGCCTGTTTGTGTGAGGATTTCAGCGTAGTTGTACTAACCGAAACATGGCTATCTTCTGACTTCTCTAGCCTAGATGTAATTGATAATCGGTATGAAGTTTTTAGATGTGACAGAAATGAAGCCAATAGTACAAAATCGTCTGGTGGTGGAGTGCTTATTGCAGCTAATAAGGTTTTCAACCCCTGTGAGGTGTCATGTAAGTGTTCTTGTGTTGAACAAGTTTTTGTTAAAATGTGTATTAACTTTCGTGATGTAATCATTGGTGTTGTTTACTTACCTCCTGGCTCCGATTCAACAAAATACTCTAGTCATGTCGAATCTGTGATAGATATCTGTGATCGCTTTTCAAATGCCGATGTAATAATTCTAGGTGATTATAATTTGCCTAATGTCATCTGGCAATCAGTCGACAATTTTCCAGGATTTGTGCCTCTTTTGTCAATTAATAAAAATGTTGAAGATGTTGTTGATGGATTGTCATCATGTTCTCTAAATCAATTTAGTAACATAAAAAATAAATGTGGTAATGTATTAGATCTTTGCTTCTCCAACTGCGATAGTTTGAATTTGTTCATATGTGATAACGCCTTGTCTGTGATAGATTCTAGTCATCCTCCTTATGTTATTGAATATGATGTAGTCTGTGATATTTACAATGATTCTGTGATTTATTATTTTGATTTTAAGTGTGCCTGTTACTCTAATATATGTAATTACCTTAAGTCTATTGATTGGAATGGAATTTTTAAAAACCTTGATACAGAAGATGCGACTGGTGTTTTTTATTATCATATTTATAAGGCGTGTGAGCTATTTGTTCCTTTTAGGAAAAAAAGTATTACAAGTTATCCTGTCTGGTTTGATCAAAATATTATTAATCTTATCAAAGCCAAAAAAGCTGCTCATAAAAAATATAAGATTTCCAATTCCACTTTAGACTATAAGGAATTTGTTAATCTGCGTAAGTTATGTAAAATTTGTATAAAAAATGCATATGACTCTTACATCCGAAATGTTGAAAATGATTTAATTTATACTCCTGGTAAGTTTTGGAAATTCATTCGCAAAAAAACCAATAATAATCAAATTCCTCTTCCAATGAAGTATGGTGAAAATTTATTTTCAACATATCATGATGTTTGTCAAGCTTTTAGCAATTATTTTTCTTCTGTGTTTGTTCAAAGTAATATCACTAATTTTAATGTTTCCTATGATTCATGTGTTAATATCAATAATGTAAATGTTCATGTGTCTGATGTTATTCACGTTTTAAGGAATCTAGATACCAGTAAAGGGGCAGGTCCTGATGGTATTCCTCCCAGATTTTACCGAGAATGTAGTCAATGTTTGGCGCTTCCACTTCAACTAATTTTTAATTTGTCATTAAATTCTGGTACCTTTCCGTCGGTGTGGAAAGAAGCACATATTGTTCCTGTATATAAATCAGGTAGTAGAGATAAAGTTGAAAATTATCGACCAGTGTCAATTTTATCCACTCCTTCTAAAGTTTTTGAATCCATTGTTTTTACCAACATTTTCTCAAATTTTAAAAACATTATCACGCCTAAACAACATGGATTCTTTAGTAAGCGATCAACTGTTACAAATCTCTTAAATTTTACTAATGACATTGTGAATGCTATGAGTGAAGGCCTGGAGGTTCATGCTGTTTACACAGACTTCAGTAAAGCATTTGACAAAATTAATCATCATATTCTGTTAGCTAAATTATCTGCTTATGGAATATCTGGCTGTCTGTTTAGCTGGATTTGTAGTTATTTGTTTAATAGAACTCAAGTTGTTAAATTACATAATAATTTTTCAGATAAGCAACATGTACCTTCTGGCGTTCCTCAAGGCTCTATATTAGGTCCACTTCTATTTTCAATCTTTATTAATGATGTTTGTGATAATTTTACATGCAATTTTGAACTATTTGCAGATGATCTAAAAATTTATAAAGTGATCAATAACGTTCAGGACGTTAACATTCTACAGCAGGATCTATTTGTTTTATACCAATGGTGTCTGGTAAATGAAATGGTACTAAATTGTGACAAATGTCAAGTAATTAACTTTAGTAGGAAGCTAAAACCTTCTAGCCCCCAATACAAAATCGGTGGTAAAGATTTGAAAATAGTGTCTACAATCAAAGATCTGGGAGTCATACTTGATTGCAAGTTATCTTTTAATTATCACTATGAATATATAATAGCAAAAGCAAATAAAGTCTTGGGTTGTATAAGGAGGTTTACTAATGAATTTACCAATATTCGAACTATTGTTATTTTGTATGTTACATTTGTTAGATCTATCTTAGAGTATGATTGTGTAGTTTGGGCTCCTTTTTATGCTACACACATTGGACGAATTGAGAAGGTTCAAGTAAAATTTATTAATTGTGTTAAATATAGATTGCCGAGAACTGTGGGATGCTCGTATAATATGTGTTTGAGTTATCTTGCTCTGAAAACGTTAGACTCTCGACGTAAATTCCACTGTGCTTGTTTTGTATATAAGGTATTAAATAATCTGTGTGATGCTCCGGACATTCTCGGAAAAATTGGTTTTAATGTGCCTCAATACCATCTCAGGAATAGTCCCCTATTTAATCTCTCTCACTGCAGCACTAATTATGCATTATTTTCACCTTTAAATTCAATTTTATCAATATGCAATAGTGTCTGTAGTGAAATTGATTTTTTTGCACCATCTTTTAAGAGGAGTATGGAGTCAGGTTGACCCTGAAATTTCTCGTCCGAACCCTCGAGTGTGAAATCTTGATCGGTAGCACCGAGGAAAACAATAAATGACGATTTACAACGCCAAGATCGGAGTACAGAGGTTGTTTCTCTTATAGTAGAGTTCCAAATGCTCTCTTACTGTTTCTCGGGTTCCCCCACTCTCGATGTTCTACCGTCTTCACTGCTAATAGTGGAGTAAAATCACTGTATTATCAGGCTTCTTTCTCGCAAAATTTTTTTTTAAGATATAACCAGACGGGACCTTTACGGTCTTGTAAAGTACCATTTTGGCCATCTGAAATCGCTATCTACAACTTTTTTTAGTAGGAACTTTGTAAAATATTTTTTTTTATATCGGAGCAACAGTGTTCAAAATCGTGTTTTTAAAACATACATCGCGCTTATAAATTAACTATTTCACCTAAAATTTTGAAATTTTGTCCACTTATAGAGCAAACCAGAGCGCAACTAACAGTAATAAGAGATTTAAAAAAAAGTTTTTTGTTTCTGTAAAAGGGGCATCCAAAGTCACTAGTTGTAAAATTGTGCATTGACAATTTCACCCTACGGGAAGCTATATGAATTATTAAAAATTTGTGTATATAACATACATTTTCGGATTCACAAAACTCTAGATAAGTTTTTTTTAAAAAAATTAAAACAATAATTCAAATGGTTTCCGAAATATTATTTTTTTAAAACAAGGCTTTGCCGTGTTGCTCCGCGCCACACGCGATCTACGCACTCGCACAGTAGTTCTTCGTTTGTAACATTCTAATTGAGGAGCTCGCGTGCAAAACCGGATATATCCACTTTTCACAAAAAATCATTTTTTGGTGGTTTCTGGGTCTTAGTTGTGATATCTATAAGCCCATATATTTGTTTGCAGCCAAAACCGTGTAATTCCTTTTAAAAACGTTAAGTAAAGTTCGACTTTTTTCCATTTTTTTTGCTAATAACGCCAAATTGTTTCTTTTTTTATAAAAAAAATAGATGACAATCACTTGCACAACCCCATTAAATTTAAACTGTTTTTAGTAATAATAACACTAAATAACACTATTTTTTAAAACAGATGTGTAGAGTGTTTTTCTCATTTGCTGCAAAATATGTAAAAGTGGATATAACCGGTTTTGCACGCGAGCTCCTCAATTATATTATGACTTACTTGAAGGTAATTTGATAGCTATAATTATAAACCCCAAAAATAATTTACCAAATTTTATTAAAAGAAAAATGTTTTTATGTAAAATTTTTAAAAAAGTAAAGCTAAATTTCTTCTTCATCTTCATCTGATTTGTCGTTGGTCTCTTCAACATTGTTTCACTGCTGGCAGGAGCAATCAATACAAGACTTTAGTCCTTTCAAACAGATACATTTTGAAGTATTACATGATTTTGCACTTTTACTAAAAGAAAACCTATGTTTTGAAGAATTATATTACATAAATAATTAGAAAATTTTGGATAGTGCCTTTTGACACAAAACAATTTTTGAACAACTTCGGATATAATATATTTAGGGCATAAGCCATCATTTCTGAAAAATCAACTTTTAGTCTTGAACTCACATAATCACTTTTTAAAGCGTTTTAGGCGTTCTATGTACCATACTATTATGGGAATAAGAAAAATAATAAGGAAACGCGCGAATCTGTAACACCTTTATTTACAATAATATTTTAATGAGATTTAGTACAATCATTCTTCTAATTATTAGCTACAAAATGACTTAAAGTGATTCTTAAAAAAAATTTTCATAAATAATATAAAATAATTATTAAAAAAATGTTAAAATTTAAAATTAACGAAATTATAAATTTAAAAAAGTCAAAATGTAGTTCATCTTATTACAATACTTGTAACGAAAACCTATTTTCCTTTTTTTTATAAATAAACATGCTATAACTTCGCGCATATACATTGGAATATACAAGGTGTTATAAAAGGTTGTGCAAAAAATTTAACCTGTAATACAGCACCACAAATAATAACAATCTGCAAAAAAAATTTTTGTCCTACCTCAACTAATAATAAGATTACAGGCCTTCAAAGTTGGATATAAAAAAACATTCTCGAAATCTCGAAAACCGCTTAACCGATTAATACCAAATTTGGTACACAAATGAAGTTGAGTGTACTCTTTTTATTTATAGTTGCAAAATTTTGCTGCACATCTCAATTTCAAGTTACAGCACTTTTGTTACACATTTTGGGTAATTAACCAATTTTATCCTTATTAATTACCACTTTTTATAGCAACAGTGAATATGCCAGTAGATTTCGAATAAAAATGCAAGAACGCTATATTTTGCTAAAACGTACCGTTTTCAAGATATTTACGTTTAAAGTATAAAAATGACTTTTAATCTCTAACTTTGGCGTTCTCTAGCTCCTAAACTGTGCAACATGGTATAGAGGTAAATTCTGTTAAATCGCTTTATTTTGACCTGAAAAACCTATAGTTGTCTTATGTTAAAAAAATTGTTATAGGTTTTGTAATAATTAATTTTTAGGTTATAATTTTGTTATCAGTTGAGATAAGCCAAAATTTTTTTTTGCAGATTGTTATTATTTGTGGTGCTGTATTTCAGCTTAAATTTTTTGCACAACTTTTTGTAACACCCTGTATAATACATATATTATACTATATTATACACTTATATTATACTAGAGAAATTCCTCCGCACTCCTCCAATTTTCTTATGGAAATGGACTTTTATGTTATTTTTGTTATTATGAGACAAATTTTAATTTTTTTATTTTATTATTAGAAAAGGTATGAGGTTATTTAGAAACATATTTATGTGTCACAACTGTTATTTTTATGTAATTTATTTTAAATATCAAGAACTAAATACTCTATATTAATGCCATAATATCAGTAATCAAAAATTTCGAATGATGACGTAAATTCATTTGCATAAGATAGTTCGTATAGCTAATTTTATCATTAGGTTAAAAAAACAAATATGTTTAATTTTAATAAAACAAGACATTTATTTTATAAATCTAGAAATAAACTTCTTATTGGCATATTTCTAGACATTCTGGGATCAATTAGCTCTGGAAGAATGCACAACTTGTAAAACCTTTCCAATTTCTCTTTCATCTTCGTATCCCAAAAAGTATCGTCTTTAGTAATAATTTGTCTTTTAATTTTTCCATAACCAGGCCAAACAGCTAATATGCAAACCTTTTTGTTTGCTATGTGTAACTGTCCTTGAATTTGGTAGTACCAATCATGATTAAAATTAACTTCCTGACTTCCATCAATAGTCTGTTTCCAAAATGTTATAATTTTTTTTTTTGATTCCTTCGTCTGGAGTTAAATTTTGTTTATAGGCCGTGTATGGACACTTTATTTCTACTATATAATCATTCTCTTCTAATATGCCATCTGGCGAAGCTTCTAAATAAAAAACTTGTTTGTCGATAAAAAGTCCACATGGATTAATTTTCATTTCTTTTCCAAATTCCGTACTTAATTTTTTTTTCGAATTCTTTTTTCGCATCCACTTCATAAATTTTTCCATGATTTAAAGACGGAATATTTTTATGTTTTATATCATATAAAATGGACTTGACGGTGTTGGCGATATTAGTTTTCTTTTTCAATTTACACACTCTTCCAAAATTTGACGCAGTCAGTAATTTTCTTCTTTGCTCCATCCATTCTCCATCTTGATTTTGATCGGCTGTTCTTTTTTCAATTGTTTTAATTTCTTCCTCAGTTTTTCGTAATTTCTGCAAAAATTCTTTCTCTTCTTCTTCGTATATTGCAGCACTTATATCTGTTTTTTGAGAGTTTTCGCCGCAATATTCATCAGCATTGGATATTTTGTTGTCTTTGTTTGTGTGTTTATAAAAACATTTTTTAAATAATTGTTGTTTCCTAACTTTATTAATTCTGCCAAGCTCTACTTTTTTAATGATTTTGTTATTTTTGGATAACATAAAATGGGGCATTTTGATATTATGGCTTACTACCGCTGCAGCACATCTGGTACGATATGAATTGCCTAAAGCATAATTTATTTTTTTGCCCCCTATAAATTTTGCAACAATTGAGTGATATTGTTCAACAATATTGCTATTAAAATTCATTATTAGACTGTTGGCATGATTAGCAATGTATCGAGTTATATAAATAATTCTGTTTAAAAATTCATTTGAAATTTCTTTTAAAAAATGTTGTTCCTCTTCCCGTTTACAAAAATATGATTCACAATTTTTGTGTTCGCCAAACACATGATATACACTGTTTAGAATATCTTTGCGCAAAAGCTTGATTGCTTCATTTTTTCGATCGTTGCCTTTATGATATTTCATTGCTTTATTAATACCTACCCGTAATCTTAAAATTCGTCCTTCTAATAATTTTCTATCTTTTAATTTAAAATTTTCATCTGTTACTAGCAACCTCAATTTTTTGCAAAAATTACGAAGAAGATGATTGCTAAATTCAATTTTTTCAACAGATATATTGTTGTATTGTCTGGACTCAACAATTTTCTTATAAGTGTTGCTATCACCATCCCCTATCAATATATTATATTTAATTCCATACAAAGTTACACTAGATTTGAACCCCTCAACAATAATATTAGACTCCATGCTAGTAGACGTTCCCGAATAATTTTTTGTGCAGATGTGGGATTTTATCTCCTCATTATTGTTATTTCGTGAACAAATTACACAATATTTGTTTCGGACTCCAAAAAAGAGTACTTTGCCTGTGTACTGTCCAATAATTATTTTATATGGCTGAAGGATTTCGGTCAATGGCCATTGAGAATCCCCAATAAAACATTATTATTATTATTTTATATTATTTATAAGTATTTTTTTAAAAATCACTTCCAGTCATTTTGTAGTTAATAATTAGAAGAATGATTGTACCAAATCTTATTAAAATATTTTTCTAAATAAAGATGCTACAAATTCGCGCGTTTACATGGAAATTCCCATAAAAGAACTTACCTCTATACTCCTTTTATTGGTGAGAGGTCAATTGTCGAGTTGTAAATCAAGAGGTTGCTCGTACGGTTTCAGATTGAAAACTGCGCGAATCTGTAGCAGCGTTATTTATGAAAATTTTTAAAAACGGTTTTCACTACGAGTATTGTAATAAAATGAACTACATTTTGACTTTTTGAAATTTTTAGTTCCGTTGATTTTAAGTTTAAGTAATTTTTAATATTTTTTTTTTATTATTTGCAATAATTTTTTTAAGAATCGCTTCCAGTCATTTTGTAGTTAATAATTAGAAGAATGATTGTACCAAATCTCATTACAATATTTTTGTAAATAAAGGTGCTACAGATTCGCGCGTTTACATGGGAATTCCCATAAGAGAAATACCTCCATACTCCTCTTAATAACTTTAAGAATAATCTCAACAAATTTATAACATGAATCTTGTAATCTTTAATTGTTTTGTTTATTGTAAAGGCTGTAAATGATGATGCCGTTAATAAAGTATTATTATTACTATCTGGATTAAAAGGTGTCAAATATTTTTTAACATTCGTTTCAAAAACTTCCGGTTTTACAAATTTAAGTGCAAGAGGAACTGCATGTAAATGTGCCAAATCCTTCACAACAACTTTAGACACTTCCAAATCAAACCCAACCATCCGATCTAAATTACCAAATCCTGCCATTTTGAGATTTTCAAGTAGCAAAACAGCATCTGAATCGACAACATCCGATCCAGTCCGATTCAAACGACTTCCGTAATACTTGGGGAAACAATCAAGCAGTGTTGCCATTCCTTGTTCACGCTGGAATTGGTGCAAAGTTGGCACTATGTGTTTATAAAATGCAATTTCGTTCCGGAATGTCACTTGGGTATTGAACACTTTTTGAATATACTCATTTGGTGGTACTAATTTTGCTACAGCATTAATTTCTTCTTCTTCACCTTGGGAATTTTTGATTTTAATGTCAACACTGAGCATTAAACTGCCGTAATTTTCACCAGGAGCAGTTAGACGATGCACAATTTGTGAGATAATTGAGTCAGGGGAGACCTGAGAAAGGACTTCGTCGAGGTGAGAAATTTTTTGTACGTCCATTGTGGGGTTTTAAGCTAAACTGAATCGATTTTTTTACGCTGTTGATTGAATAGGATTGTTATCAGAGGAATTTGTAAATCAAGGTTAAGTGCCGAAATTCTACAAGTACAAAATGATATTCATCCTGAGTTGCATTTTATGCAAAAAATTATTAACTGAATGACGAAATAAAACAAATAACTGTTATACTTTGTAAAAAATAAATAAATAAAAGACAAAAATCATACATAAAATTGTTCAAAATATTTTATTTATTATAAAAAACAGTAGTAAATATAAAAATAAAACATACTATTCCATTGATAAAAAGAAAAAAGAAAAAGTCAAAATAAAATGAAAAAAAAAATAACAGAACAAAACGTAAAAATAAAGAGAAAGATCTAGAGATAAAAACTAAAAATGCAACTAAAACAAAATAAAAAAGGAAAAGTAGAATAATTAATATGATAACAGCCAAGAAAATGTAAAAACTTCACTGGCCTGCTGATGTACTATTGAGCCACAATGTTGTAGGTTTAGTAAGAGGTTGACCAGAACTACCAATGCCTTCACGTCATTAAATTTTGGATTATTAGTTTTTATTGAAGTATAAAATTTATGAAACAAAATCTTATAATTCTAATATCCTATTTGGAGTTTTTAAATCTTCTAAGTTTATTAATTTTGTATCGAAACAATCGTTTTTCTACTCAAGTACCCTAATTGGTTTATTAGTTGCCAAATTACCTTTACTTTAATTAATTATAATACGAAATTTTCATTAAGATACAAATTTTAACCAATGACAACGATGTAATACAACAAATTTGACATTTAAAGTTGTAACAGATCGCAGTGATTTTCAATTACAAACAACAGAAAGCGACTGCAAAATAGAAAATGTTACGCTTCCAATGATTATAGAACAAGCCAGATGCGCTACGAAATCTTTAAAAATTAGAGAGACGACAATAGGGTTACCAAACATTGCTTCAGTCACAATTCTGCGACAATATTGGTTGATGCTAGTGATGATATTACATGACTAAAACGCCACTGTGTGTGGAAGTCCACTACAGTGGTCGAAAGTTATATAGAAGAATCAGTCCAAAATAAAGTAAACATAAAGCAAAAATTTTGAATTCGATTAAATATAATCAGACCAATAATTAATAATTGATCCATCAACATCAACAACAGCATCTACCAATATTGTTATAAGACTGCCAAGAATGCCGCAGTTGCAGTTTAATAACTGCACTATTCAGAATATAATCTCGAGCATATTTTGATGCGCTGTGTAAAAAACATGTAAGTTTTTTCAACGAACCACGAAATAACCCAAACTAGAGCGTATTTTATAGAACTCTTTTTAGATATCATAATATTCTTATTTTCTTCTTCAGTTTTTTTTATTTTTTGATCTTGTTAATAGAGTTTTTGTAGTTCCACCTGACATAAAATTGTCATTTTTTTGACTTTTAACAATCATTGTTAGATATTATTAGGTATAAAAATATATTATTTATTTCATTTATTTCAATTATTTAATAAAAAATAAAAATAACACAAATAATAATAATAAATATAAATATTTTGTTTCCTATATTGATAATTGACCATTTTAAATATTTACTTACTCAAAAACAACTACTTTATGAATGTTATCTTTATCTAAAATGCAGCTGTTCATAATTCTTATCAAGTTCAAACAAACATTTTCAATTAAAACAACAATTTCACTTTAAACAATTTTATTCAAAAAAATTTATAACAATGAGTACTTGTTTACAGCTTAAATCCAATTTCTTTTTGCAAATTCCTTGATAACACAAACAAATTTCCTTTTATGTTGTTCCGTCCCTGCTCCTGCTATAATATTCTCAACTGAAAATTCCGAAATATCCTTAATCCGGTCCTTTGCTGTAAAAACAACAAAAAGCATAAACGCCACATGTCCAAATTGTGACTCTTTTGCTGTAATATCCACCTCTTTTTGAAACTCCTCCCATCCGAATTTCCCTAAATCACAATTCAATTTTCTCAAATTGGCAATAAACTCATCGTAGTACCAACGTAACAACTCATCTAAATACCCTTCCAAAACCTCAACCTGACAACTTGAAAATAAGAAAAACACTAAATCACGTGCCGGTGATCCATAACCACAAATCTGGTAATCAACCAATTTACAACTGGTAGCTTTACCATCATGGTATTTCGCTAGATTATTACTTGCCCAGCAATCATTATGAGTGATTGTTGCAAACGGCTCACGAGTTTCTTCCGGTACTAACTCACGGTCAAATCCGGTCAAAATCCGGTCTTCCAAATGGGCAATTTCCGGCATTTCGGAAATTAAACGCAAAATGGCGGATCGGTAAGTATTGTGCATTTCCGGTTTAGGCATCCAGGGTGAAAGATGTGGCCGGATTTCCTTATCAAACACTTCCGGATTTCGGAGTTTTAAAGCAAGCGGGACGGAGTGGAGCGAAGCGAGGTTTTTAAGAACGAGGCGAGTGAGGCGGAGATCGAGGCCGCAAGTTGGTTCAATTGACACATAATTCGAAACTTTCAAATTCTCCAGAAGAAGCACCGCATCTGAATCCACTTGATCTAACAAAAAATTTCTAATAAAAATTTGTATTAAACTAACTAATTTATACCTCTCCCGGTGAGGTTTAACCTACTCCCAAAATACTCCGGACAAAAATCCACTTCTTCTACACCATTTTCACGTTGAAATTCACGTAAAGTCGGCACAATATTTTTATAAAACGCGATTTCATTCCGAAAAGTAACCGAAGTGTTAAAAATCTCCTGAACGGTATCATTGGGTGGTACCATTTTAGCCACAACATGTACATCTTCTTCTCCTTGAAGTGTCTCAATTTTGATATCAACACTTAGCATAATGCTGCCATAGTTTTCGCCCGGGGCAGTTAAACGCGCAACATGATATTGTTTTAGTTTTTTTGGGGGCGGTAGAGCCAATAACTCAGAGAAATTTTTGATCGTGATTGGCGTCATTTTGGTACACGAGTAACTGATTAGATGAGATACTTGTGCAATTGTGACCTTGCATTTTATTTATACTCATCACGGAAGTGTTGAATTTATTACGCAATTGTGATAAATTAACTGTTAAATTTATACGATTTTGTTGAAGATGGAACTCCACTGGAGCGGGTCGTGGGAAAAGAAAAAATCGGAGCGGTTTCAAGGATAAGTGCTTTTAATTGAAACATACAAATTCTGAAGTACCGCAGAAAATACTGTAAGTCGAACAAAAACAAATATTTGTCTATATAAAAAAAGTCTGAAATAGTAACGTCAAATTTTAAAAATTGGTACAAATTTTGTTATCTCGCTTAGTTAAAAAAAATATCTATTTAATTATTATAGATATGTTTATAATCTTTTAAAGTTTGAAAAGTCAATAAAAAAACAAATTTTGTAAAGCTTAACATGACTTCTCTTACATATCAACTCAAAAATCAAAAATTGAAGATTTTAGGTGACAACAAACTAATGTTAAATTCGTAATCTGTGAACCATTTTACATATATGTACTTAGATAACTTGTGTTCAATAATTGTTCTGATGGTGGTTTGCTGTGCTTTTTTCTTTCTAGCATGAACGTAGGTTGACGTGATAAGTTCATATAATTTGCTGTCAACTGTCTAAATGTTGTTATTTTTTCATTTAGGAGTTTTTGATGAAAATCAGACGTTCAAGAATTTACTCTGTAAGCGTTATCTCAGTTAAAGAACTGATTTTAATTTAGAGAAGGACACAGAAACTCGAAAAATATGCAAGAGGTTAAAAAGCGAAGCACTGACAGCTGTCATGTGTCATTGTTTTGTAGTGATAACCGAGACATACGTTTTTTGTGACAATTGCCACACATAGGCAATCCGATCAGAACAATTATTCAACACATATTATAATATTATAGAAAGTCTACCTTTTAAGAATTATTAGAATATAAAAATTTTGAAAAAACAAAAATTTCAAATAATTTTCAAAAAAAATAAAGATTTTATTACTGGTTTACGTATGAACTTTATTAAAACACTCCAAAAAATTCGTTAAAGACTAAGTATTGTTAACAGTATTTAAAAACTATTCATACCAACCACGTAAAATATAGCCGACTTTCAGTGTCACAAAATTATTTTAAAAAAAAAATGTATTGAAAATGTTTTGATCGTTTTGGAGTAAGTTAAACTCGAGAGGTAGTAAATGGTAAAAAATATTAAAAAAGTTAAAGTCAAACAAATGGTGTATAATAAATTATGAACATTTATTCAAATATTGAACAAGAAGAAAATTTATTGTAATAACAAAACAAATGACGTGAGGTCTTAAATAAATAAATAGACAATAAATCATATACTTAAGGACGTTCCGTGAAAAATCACTTTTCTTACAATATCTTTCAATTTTTAAATACACATACTTCTAACTGTTCTTCATACGCAGGTGTTTTTTTTAATAGTCCTTGCGGTACTAAATTTCGAAATATTAACAATTGAAAATCGTACATTTAACATGTATTCCCTATCCCGACCGCAGTTAGAATAAGGATTTAATTTGATAGGAATCGTACTTTTCTTAGGACTTTTTTTAAAAACTGAGAATAATTAATTGAAGATATAACAAAAATTTTTATTCAAAAATAACATAAACAAGCGGTATTTAATTTTTATAAATAATTTTTTAAGTTTGTTGAAAACCTGACAAAATAATTTAAAAACATTACATTTTGATTAATTACATTGGGATCCAAATTTTGTTATAAAGGATTACTATTGAGACCAAACTGAAGACTACTGCTAAAAAAAAAATTTGATTAAAATTTGCGAAATTTGATTTTTAAAAATGGTGTGCCCCCCTGGTTATTTCCGAAACGGCTTATGTTAGATTAGTGCAAATTTTTTTCAGCATTATGAACTAAATTGATAACTAGTTTATTTTAGTTTTGTTCAAAATTTTAAATTTAAGAAAAAGATATGAGGTAATGGAATGTTAGAGAGAGAATATTTTTCGAATATTTTTTCTAACTTTTTTTATAATTAAAATTTTGGAAAAAAACCAAGAAAAGACTAGTCCTTAATTTGTCTCATACTGCTGAAAAAAAAAAAATCGTCATCGTTCTAACATAAGCCGTTTCGGAAATAACCAGGGGGGGCATACCATTTTTAAAAATCAAATTTCGCAAATTTTTTTTAGCAGTAGCCTTCAGTTTGGTCTCAAAAGTAATTCTTTATAACAAAATTTGGATCCCATGCTCCATTTTCAAAATACAGAGTTTTAAAAAATCGCCGGCCGCCACTGGGTGGAACTACCTTAACAAAAAATATCACATTTTCAAAACATGATAAAAATGACAGTGAGTTAATAAATAATACTCAACTAAAAAATTAAGGGTGGAAGAATAACAAGAAACTGCTACTACTACGACTACGATCATGCCTATTACTGGAAGACGCAAAACCGAGTCTAAAACCACAACCACTGACCACTATGAACTGTCAAGCATGGATCTTTTGTTGTCCACAGACGCATTCAGAGCGGTCAGACTCGGATTTTTTGTCCAGCGGGCATATCTTATTTTTTCTCGTTTTTTTTTTTAGCAGAGTCAGACAGTCAATACATCTCCAACCAGTTACGACTTCACTCCTGAAGAAGCTACCTACGATAATTGGCGAAACATCGAGTATAAAAACTCCATTGACACAAAAGAAAAAATTTACATATTCCATCAATTAGTTAAAGACTGCTATAAACATCTGACATTTTAAATTAAGACAGTTTGTAGTTAAAATTAAAATAACTAAAAGCAAGTTTTTTAAGTATTAAAACACCCTTATTAGATATTCGACAAGACTTTGTCGAGTAATTTCTACAATTGTCTAATTTCCTGACAACTATCACTAAATAATTACCTTATATGCAATCAATAGCCCAAAAGCCCGAGAGCCTTTTCTAAATTTTATAGCTCGCTGCCATGCTTTTTAAATACTCTAGAATATAATAGATTTTTTTTAGGTTAAAAATATGTAATAAATTAATAATAATACTCTTTAAATAACGTTCTTTTTATTTCATGGTTGCTTTTATGAGATGCTTTATGTTCATCCTTTCGATTTTTTAATTTTACTCAAAAATAATATGTTCCATCAAAATTTTGAGAAAGTCAAAAAAAAAAAAATAAAGCAAATTCTCTAATAAAAATAATAAAACCAAATTTTTCAAATATGATCTGCCAAAGATCTGAAAAAAATTCTTCAAAGGTATTTGCAAAAATTAATTTTACAGTTAAGCAAATTTAATAGAATTTGATTGAAATATGTTTCTTAATACGGTAAATATGCTACCCAAATTTCATTGCAGTACGTATAAAACTTTTTAAGATATTAATACTTATTTACATTAGACTGCGATAATTTTATATAATTCTAAGCACTGTAAATTACCTATCGCACAACTGTATTAAATTTTTTGGCCGAACAAATTATTAAAGATATTCGTTAGATGGCACACTGTGTCTGTCTATACGACTACTAGCCGAACTTCGCTTGATATACGCAAGTTCTCCCACCCGTTCCAATCGAGCACAACGCTCCCAGGTACGCTGTACTGATTGTAGTTCGATTGAAACACCTTTCCAAATTATTAAAAGTTAATATTTATTTATAATTATAGTTTATAATAATAATTATATCTGTGACAATAGGAAAAAATTTATTTTATGTTGGTAATTCTACATTTTGACAGTACGAATTTTGACAACTGGCATTGTCAGAGGCCGAAGATAATCATCCTTTATGTTTTGGTCTCTTTATAATGTATGGTTTGTTATTGCGTTTTAAAGAATACTAATGAGATTAATAATAAATTCGTTTACCCTCATAATATTATTTTCAAAAAAGAGAAAAGATGTAAAAGAGGAAATTTGTACTAGATTTTTCAGAATTACAATCAACTGTTCTAACTGATAATTAATAAGATTCTAAGAAATAGTGAGTATTTTTAGGTTGCACTAATTACATCAAATTTCCATTATAGTTAAGCCACTAACATTTTCGCACCTTCTTATTTGGTCGATTGTAATTTTTGACTTAAGATAACCGTTCACATCGGCAATTTCCGAAATAACCAAAATGTTTTTCTTTGTATCTACGTCCATTAAGTATTATTTATACCTGTTTAATGTATTTCTATTAAAAATAAATACCAATTTTACATGTATTTGTATCTTATTTCTTGATGTTATTTTAAATGTATTTGAAATATTAAATTTGTTCGAATTAAAACTGTTGACTTGCGAAACTGGTAGACTAATTTTCTTTCAAATTGTGCTATCTTTATATAAAAGTTTTTTAAATAAAAACTTGAAAGGGCTAATCATTAGTTTGAAGGTAAGTTCACCTAATCTAAATACACAAACATAAAACTCCCAATTAACAATGTAGTTATTTCTAGATGAATCCACAAGAAAAACATTTGCTGGTTGCTTCATTACATAGAAATCACTTTAAACAACATTAAGATGTTAATAGCGTCTTTTGTGTTTCATGGTTGCCTTTTAATTATTATTTTAAGTCCTTTTTGGGCATTTTTTTAACTTTTCAAATTTACTTAAAAATGATGTATTTTATCAAAATTTTGGAAGTCAAAAATAGTATATTAAGTATGGAGAACGGTAAGGACTGCTTACCGTTCGAAGAGAATTGTTTGGAGCGAAGCGACGACTCCAATTATTGTCTGAGAACGGTAATCCTTAACGTTCGACATGCTTATAACGTTTTTTGCGCGATTGGAGTTCTAGAATAATAATAATTTATATCAATACATTTGTGATAATCGGAAAGATTGAAACTGAAAACTTTGGGTGGCTGTTCCATGGTTGCTATGGTTTTGTTCCAAACAAGTAAAATTGTCTTTTTGATACATTCATTCCTACATAGTTCTGTTTTGTGGTTCCGTTTTCGAAGCAAATATGAGGGATAGTGATGATCTACAGGATGATTTAGAAGACGCTTGGCAAGAAGGATGTTCGGCAATAATTCCAGAAAAATCTAAAGCCCGATATGAACAGACATACAAGTTGTTTAAGGAATGGCGTGAAGCAAAGAAGATTTCTGTAAATGAAAAGAGCTTGTTAGCGTATTTTGTGGTGAGAAGTGAACACTTGAAGGCCCCAGGCAGTTTATGGGCGGAGTATTCTATGCTGAAGAGTACAATTTTTCTCCATGATGCTATCGATATTTCTAAGTTTGCTACATTCATTGCTTATCTTAAGAGAAAAAATATTGGATATCGGCCTAAGAAGACTAAAATTTTTACCAAAGAAGACATGGAAAGATTCTTGAATGAAGCACCAGACGAACAATTTTTAATTCAAAAGGTATGTTGTAGATGATGAGGTGGTACATCTGAGTTCTAAGGAAACAATATATTTGCAGGTAGCAATGATATTGGGAGTATCGGGCGCTTGTAGACGAGAGGAATTGTACAATATTAAAATGAGTGATATAAAAGAACATGAAGAAATGTTTATAGTAAATATTCCAAATACAAAAACAAATATTCAGCGAACGTTCACAGTTATATAAAGAAAATGAAGCAGTTCATTATTTGGAAATACTTCGAAAATACATAAGAATTCGACCAAGCAACCCAACGTCAGATCATTTATTTCTGAACTATCGAAATGGCAAATGCACTAGGCAAGTCACAGGAAAAGGCACAATTGGAGGCTGGCCGTCAAAAATTGCAAAGTATTTAAAGTTGCAAACCCCTGAAGGTTTTACTGGACACTCGTTTCGACGCACATCGGCTACACTTTTGGCGAATAACGGAGTTGATGTGTTGGGACTAAAAAGACATGGTGGGTGGCGTTCATCAACGGTGGCCGAGAGTTACGTGGAAGATTCCCTCTAAAACAAAATTGAATTTGCTCATAAAATTTTACACAGCGATGTTGGTGGACTATTACAACAACCTGGGACTTCTACGTCGGAAAGTTTGTCTATTAGGTAACACTAGAAACTCAAATGCAAGTGGTATTACTACTATTAATTATAATAATTGTACATTTAATTTTAATAAATAAATCGCAAAATTGTTTTTTTTTAGATTTAATTGCTTACCGTTCACTGAACGGTAAGTGAATTACTTACCGTTTTCTTACACGTAGCAACCAGTAACAGCGTCGCGTCGTGGAAACAGGCACAGTAAAGTGATAAAAACAACCAATCGCGCAAAAAAGGTTTTAAAACCAAATCTTTAACAAAAAATAATAAAACCACGTTTTTCAGATAACATCTAAGTACCAAAGTTCTAAAAAAATTCCTTCAAAAGTAGGTATTCGCAGAAATTAATGTTTCAAATAAGCAATTTTAATAAAATTTAGCCTGAAATATCTTTTAATACGGTAAATATGTTGCTCAAATTTCATTACAGTAGCTATAAAACATTTTAAGATATTAAAGGTATATATATTTCAAAATCGTCAAATCGTCAATTGTAATTTTTTAGAGAAGCGCCGCAAAACAATAATTTTACCATCTAGAGTAATTGTCGTTAAATTTGTTTTGTAGTAAATTATTCTGGAACATCCTGTATAACAGAAACACAACATTAGTGGTAGAAGTAAACTTACAATAACTAATAAATCAGTTACTCCAATTAGTTTAACGAATAAAAAAGAAACTTAAAAATCCATTGAAAAATCCTAAAATATCAAAAAAAAAAATAAAAAAGCAAACAACAAATTATCAAAACTGACTTAAGCGTCAAGAGTTAATAAAAAAACGGATAAGTTAAAAATGTATGAACTTCAGTATTTTATTTACACAAAACAGTTTAGACTAATCCAGTTTTAACAATGTGGATAAATAGTCTTTTATAACAGCTATACGCTACATTAAAAAATAATTTAATTATCGTTCGCTAAATAAAATTTAAAAAAATCGGGAAAGTTATTCTCTATAAGAAGACGCAATGGTTGTTCGGAAGCTTTTGTGTAACGTCATGTAAGTGTTATCAATTCTTCAAGTTGATCTTTTTATCATTTTCTCTTTACTTCACGTTTCCTGTTTTCGTTTTCTCCTAACTTTCTAGTTTGCATTTTTTATTTGTTTACCTCTTTATCTCCAGCTTTACAATTTCTTAAGCAATTTGTTTTCGTTTTATATACTATTATTCTCTTCTTTTTGTTTTTTTTTTTTTTAATTACTATATATTTAATTTTTACTTTCTTTACTATCACATGCAATCATTCTCTAATTTTAATTTTTTCGTCTTTATTTAACAATTTTTTTTTATTGATTTTTTTCATAAAATGTAACACTAATTTATTTTATTTAATCATTCAATTAGATACTTTACGCTAAACGCAACTCAGGATGAGTATGATTTTTCACTTGTTTCAATTTCGGCACTTAACCTTGACTTACAAATTCCCCTGATAACAATCTCACTCAATCAACAGCGCGAAAAAATCAATTCAGTTCGGGTTCAAAACCCCACAATGGATGTACAAAAAATTCCTCACCTCGACGAAGTCCTCCCCCAGGTCACCCCTGACTCAATTATCTTACAAACTGTGCGTCGCCTTACCGCTCCTGGTGAAAATTACGGCAGTTTAATGCTCAGTGTTGACATTAAAATCAAAAATACCCAAGGTAAAGAAGAAGAAATTAATGCTGTAGCAAAATTAGTACCACCAAATGAGTATATTCAAAAAGTGTTCAATACCCAAGTGACATTCCGGAACGAAATTGCGTTTTATAAACACATAGTGCCAACTTTACACGAATTCCAGCGTGAACAAGGGATGGCAACACTGCTTGAGTGTTTCCCCAAGTATTACGGAAGTCGTTTGAATCGGACCGGATCGGATGTTGTCGATTCAGATGCTGTTTTGCTACTTGAAAATCTCAAAATAGCAGGATTTGGTAATTTGGATCGGATCGTTGGGTTTGATTTAGAAGTGTCTAAAGTTCTAATCAAGGATTTAGCACATTTACATGCAGTTCCACTAGCACTCAAGTTGGTAAAACCGGAAGTTTTTGAAACAAATATCAAAAAATATCTGGCACCTTATAATCCAGATAGTGATGATAGTTTTTTCGAAAAAATGATTATCTTGATAGAGTCAAAAAAACCCTTGGAAAATTTGCAGTATGGTCCGTGTCGCCAAGAGAACCTTTTGCAACTTTAACCCATGAAGATTTCTGGGTTAATAATACTATGGTTAAAATTGAGCCAGGTAAACCCACCAAAAATAAAATTGTGGACTTTCAAGTTTGTAATTATGGGTCTCCAGCTAGAGATTTGGTGTTTTTCTTATTTTCAAGTGTACAGAATGATGTTATCAAGAAACACTGTGATGATTTAATTAAACTATACCATGATACTTTTGTTTCTGTTTTGGAACAATTGAAATGTAATACAAAACCTTTTACTTTTGATAATTTTCAAAAAGAAATTGATTTTGAAGCTGCAAATTCTCAATTTGGACATATTGTCTTTATGTTGACGCCAATTTTTGCACCTAAAGGGAGTGTTAAAGAGTTGGATGAGTTTTCACCAGAATCTTTCGCCGATATGTTAGGTGTTACAGTGTCAGATCAACAACGAGATAAGTTAGAATTGGTTGTACATGAATTTGCAAAACGTAATTGGATATAAATAAAGTGTAAAAAGAAACGTTATTTTATTTAAATTTCCTCTTAACTCTAAATTCAAAAGTAAATGTTTCTCATTTTTAAAAATATGCTTAATTCACAAAACGTATAAAACCAAACGTAAAATTTCATTGACGTTGGTATTCTGGAAAAAAGTTTGAACGACGAAAATATTTGATTTTCTTAAATTTAATGTTAAATAACTCCCATACTGCAACAAATACAATATACCCATAAAAAATAATTATGTTATGTTTATTTTAAAAATTTGAATAAATTAAGATTTCTTACTCTAAAATTAAAGTCGCATTTTTTAAAAGCATTCAGGCTATTGTTCAACCACACTGATAAATACCTTTTATTGTTGTTAGATTACCGATAACATTCTATAGTTATGTAGTCACAAATTCTTATTATTATTGTTGTTGAAAAAATTTTAAATTTTTTAAAAATGTTTAAAAAATCTCTTAATAATGTTTTTTTCATTACATTTCATTGTCCATACCTGTGACATTACTAAACTTGTTGCTACTATTGTTCAAAAAGCGATTTATATTTGTATTCATGATTCACATTAAAGTGCGTAATTCTGCGTAACTATTCATCACGCCCATTGATTGGATACGAGAACGATAAATTTTTGTTCTACATAAATAGAAACTGACTGAGTACAAACTGAAGTAAATACTAGAAAGCAACCTAAGCAGAGAGAAAACAATGACGAGTTAGTAGAAACTGAATAGCGAACGAGTTGAGTCAGAGCGGTTCATTGAAACGATATTCTCGGAAGTGAATCGACATTTTTAATAGACAAATTGTGAACGTCTATTATGTGATTAAGTTAATTATTTGTCAAAGTATTGTATAAATATTGTAACATTACAGTATTTTTACATCGTAATTGAGTCTTCTTGAAAATCTTTAAAAAGATATTCGTCAAAATCGCAAAACTTAACAAAATAAGTATAGTACACGTATTTTAGCTACTGCTTTTTCAGTAAAATACAAATTTCTTTTGATTATTGTGTTGTAAATTTATTAAATTTAATTTAATATTTTTAAATAAAAAAGTTTAAATAACTTTAATTGTGTTGTATGACAATTTGTCACTTTTTAGAAAGGGTTAAACAGGAAAATCAACATTGCAGAGCTTTCATTTTATTACAGGATTTTGTTAAACAAAGATTAGACCAGGTTTCTATATTCAGAGCGCAATAAGTCACATCAGAGGTATAAAATTAGTAAAATGTCGTCTTTGTCCTACAAAGTTAGTAAAATTCTTCTAAAATTAAACCTTTATAGATTTAGAAGTTGAAAATATGAACTTCAGGTTCTAAAATTAATAAAGTCTTTCCCTTGACTTTAAAAATTAATAAATTATTGCCTCTAGTTTCCAGAATTATTAAAATGTAGTTTCCGGTACACAAAAATAAAAATAATGTCAACTTGAATTTTCTTAAAGAAATAATTTAACAATATCACGTTTAGCCTATAAAAAAATGTCGCTTACGATATTCTTGTCTTTAAAAATTATAAAAATGTTACTTCTGAAGCCTAAAATTAGAAAAAACGTCAACTTTGTGTATTTATTAATTTAAAAAAAGTAAAAAAACGTCACATCCAGCTTCAAAATTAAAATGTTGACTTTAGCTTAAAAATTAGTAATTTGTCGGGTCAACCTTTAAAAATTAGTGAAATGTCGCCTTGACACTTCCTCCTTTTGGAAAAGACATCTTTGTAATTATTAATTTAAAAAAAGGTAAAAACATCGTCTTCGGGTTCCTACATTAGTAAAATGTTACTTACCATTGGCCGTAAAGACAACTAACCCTTGTCAAAGCAAAATCTATAAAACAACAATTATTTGATTGACGTTTTAAATGTCTTGAATTTATCTAAAAGAGAGAGAGTAAAACTTGTTTGCAATGAGAGCTTCCTCACAGATTTTCGCAGGCTACGCTCCATTCGAACGAACAATTAATGACAAATAAATCAAGTAGACACTATTGCTCGGTTTTTTGTTTTATTTGCCTACGTTTCGCCTCTGTGTTGAGGCTTCTTCAAGGCTAACTAAACTGGGAAACAGCTCATATACGTGGTGCGTCGCAAAAGGGAGTTATTTTGTACCCTGCGACGCACCACGTATAGGAACGGTTTCCCAGTTTAGTTAGCCCTGAAGAACCCTCAACACAGAGGCGAAACGTAAGCAAATAAAACAAAAAAACCAAGCAATAGTGTCTGCTTTATCACACCACTAAACAATCTCTAGAAACAAAAATCTTTATATACACGACAACAAGAAAAGAATGAAACAACTAAATTAAATTTTTCAAACGACACATTTAAATTTGAATTATAGCCAGAATAGCTATTTTACGTCACATTTCAATGCTGCCAAATTACTAATTGGTAATCAAACTGTAATACATCATTTCATTGTTTCACTTTCATTACGGAACTAGTTATATAATACGCACTATATTAAATAATAATGATAGAAACTGACACACAACATAATATTTCATAATGAAAAGTAAAAAAGAAATAAGGATTATTAAACAAAATGTGTGGGAAATAAAAAACTATAAGAAAAAAATGTAGAAAAGAGGATGGCAGCTAAGAAACGACACCAAAAAATACGGAAATAAATAAATCCGTATCATGCCTGATAGTAAATGTAGTTATTATCCAATAGTATTTCTATTTGATGACGTCAAGTAGTTCTATGTAAACTATTCGGAACGTATTTTTTTTTCAATTAATAAGTAGTCTACTGCCTAATATTAGTTAAATTTTGTAATGTAGAAATTTGATTCACTAGTAATAATTACTCTAATAACAAACTAAAAAAATTAAATACGCGCCAAAATTTGAAACAATCTAGGGACTTTTAGGTGGTAAAATTTTAGGTTGGCGACACTGCCAGACGCAACTTATTTTTAACAAAATTCACAAAAATTAGATATTTTATACAAAATTAGGCCTTTTAAACAACAAAAACGCCTCAAAAACGTACAAACAAAAAATTTGGGAGACTTTGTGGCACAGTACCTGTCATTTGAAGTCCAGGGAGACCTTCACTTTCAAACAGTTGGCTCTGGCATTTATTAATAAATAACCACACATCCATTACTTCTTCGAACACAAAAAGCGTTTTTCTACATTTTCACACGAAAAACACCTTAATTTACAGTAATTTCACACAAACTAGTCACGAAATACATTTGTACGCGTTAGAACATTAAATCCACAGCCGCCTTTGCGAAATTCTACCCCACAGGGCTACCAACCCTATTTACAATTTTTTTTCTGACAAAAGCAAAAAAATAATTATGTATTTAAATTAATTAAATAAGTACTCAAACAAGTAATTAAAATAAACAATTTAATTTAAAAACAAGTAATTAAATTAATTATCATAATCAGTTAAATTTGTTTATTGCGGGTATGCAACTAGTAAAACACAGCTGACCAGAAGTTACATAATCTCAAACTCTAAACATATCAATTTCTCCCTATTTTCGCCCATTTTCTAGGGTAATTATCGCAATAAAACTCATTTCTATATAAAAAAATCCTTTATATACAAATACGAAATAATTTTATAAAATCTCACAATAACACTACATAATAATCTGGGGTTCCGGTACCGAAACCGTTATATTCTTATGTGGCAACACTTGCCCCCCATTAATATACGTCTCATCCTTGACAATCACATCCTCCCCTAAAACCGTCGTGCCTTCCATCCTCACCCACTTCCCAACCGAACACCTCCATCCCACAATACAATTCTCCAGCCAGGAATTTGATTTGATCACAGCGTCCCTCAGGATCGTCGACCTCTTCACACAAACTCCCTCCTCAATAACCACACCAGGCCCTATTGTAACATTCGGCCCGATTTGACAATTTGGACCGATTTTCGCTGTGGGGTCCACCAGGACATTACCAACGACTCCGGGGCCTTTGTACAACAAATCAGGGTTCTTTGATCGTTGGTCTTTGAGGTATAGACACATTCCAGTGAGGAAGTCTTTGGGTTGGCCCACATCCATCCAGAAACCTTGGAGCTCAAAGGCGAAGAGTTGCTGGTCCAGGACCATATCAGGGAAAACCTCTTTTTCTATGGACGTGGGGCGCAGCTGGATGCGGTTTACCACGCTGGGGTTGAGGATATACAAACCTGAGGGGGCAAAATGGGCTTATTAGCTACAATATGACTAGTAAAATTTTGATTAATAAATTAATAATTAATGTGTCACATCTTTTTATATTATTCTCTTTTAATTATTGAATTTAAATTTTAGGGAAATGTGAATAAATTTATCAAAAATTTTTTTTTAAATATTTCTTTTTATGTGGTTGGTGTCCCCTGTCACTTGTCAACCCCGCCCCTAACCTCACTTTACCTGCATTAATCTTATTTGAAATAAATTCCTGTGGTTTCTCCACAAAACTCTCAATGCAGTGCTTATCATCATAGACCACAACCCCATATTTCGAGGGCTCCTCCACTTTCGTCACCACAATCGTCCCTTCCTGCCCATGATCCCTATGAAACTTCATCAACTCCTTGAAAGGAAAATCGCAGATAATATCCGAATTTAGGACAAAAAACGGCTTTGTACTCTTCACGAGATACTCCTTAGCGAGTGCAATCGGCCCCGCAGTCCCCAGGGGCTCATTTTCGTGCGAAAAAATCAGACTTATTCCCAACTTGACAGCTTCAGCTTTTAACTCCTGTTCCATCTGTTCGGCCCTGTAGGACACCGCCAGGATGACCTCGGTGACACCTGCCTGGACCAGGGCTTCCATTTGGTGTAGGAGAATCGGTTTGTTGGCAAACTCTACCAGGGGCTTAGGCCGGCTGAGAGTCAAGGGGCGGAGGCGGGTACCGTAGCCCCCTACTAAAATCAGAGCCCGCATTTGCTCTTTCGTCATTTTTTGGGGCAAGAAATAAAATCGCGAGACACGTCGACAAATTTAATATCATCGAACTGATAAAATCATGAAATTAACTTTTGACAAGCGACAGCTGACACTGACGTGTAAACAATCACTGGTGCCAACATAAAAAGAGCACTAGAGAAGATCTAAATTAAATATTTTTTTAAAAAAATTTGCTTACATAAAAGGTTTTAAAGTAATAATTTTATATGTTTTTATAAATACTTTACGTGTTTTAACCGTTTTTTACACTAGATTTTATGTAAAAGCAAAAACTTGAAAAAACAAAAGAAACTAAACATTTAAATAACAGTAAAAGGTTAGTTATGCAACTAACAATACGCGTTTTTAATTTTTTTTGGAAAATATATAATTTACATCACAAAAAAAGAAATCTTGTATTTATTGTTTAAAAAATTTGATTTTGTTATTTATTAACCGCCAGTTGATTTAAAATTATTATTTTAGCTACAAGATGGCGTCGCGACTCTTATTTGAAATTTATGAAAGCATAATTAGATTTAATTAGATACAGAAGTTGTATTTTACATAATTATTATGTAAAGCGTTTTGTTTGGTAAAAAAACATCTGTTGTAAACTTAATAATTTATTCAACCCAAATTTATACAGTATAAAACATAAATAAACTATATACAAATTACTGCGTTTTATTCTTACTTAAATACGTATTTTTATAAAACTTTCCAAAGAGATAAATAATAAAAAGAACATTAATTGAAAACAGCCCCATCCAAAATTTCGGATAAGAACAGTTCGGATTGACAACAGACGGGAACACACACGAAAACACCAAACAGTGTTGGATCTAAAAAAACACACTAAAGAAAAGTTGGTAAGCCTGTACCGACTTACAATTTGTAGTAACGTCACGTAGCGTTTCCACCAGACTTGACTTGACCTAAACGAACTTATCAAGTAGTAGCAGTACATAACGAAATGGACAAATGTGTTGTAAAGAGCCACGAAAGTTGCCTGACCCCCTGGGAAATACTTCCCGGAAATCCAGGCGGCTGTGAGGATACCCACGTGGTGGTAAACATGGAGGAACGAAATTTGGCGGTCTTTTTTGCGTAGAACAAAAAATATCTAGAAAAAAATATATATTTGTTATTTTAAATTAAGGAACTACTATGGCGCAAATAATGACAATACAAATATAATATTTTTATTAAATGCCAAACAGTTGCCATAGAAATAATAATAACAACCGAGTGACATTTATTTGCACCACAGTGGTAAAAAAGAAAATTTAGGAAAAAGTTTTTTTCGTTAGATTAATCAAGAAATTTTAGAAAAATCGTAAAATTTTTAAATTAGAAAATCAAAAATTATATAATTTTGTCATTTTTTGAACGCAAACCTGAAAATTTTTGGAGATTTTGAATGACTTACTTCTAACCCAATAGACCAATTCTATTTCTTTCCGTAGATAATTTAAATAAAAACAAAAAAATTAACAAAACCCAATATGTTTTACTGTTTTTCGAAAAATAAATCATTATTTTTAAAGATTTTAAAGAAACAAATACCAAATTTTTTTACTCGTCTTGCTTTAGCTGCACTTTACGACAAAAATATTTACCGTTTTTAAACAAACAAATAATTTCGTGGCTTTTTTTGAACAACAATAACTGAGATTTCAATTTTTTTTATTTTATTGGTGTTTTTATTATTTTTTGACAGTTTCTGAACAAGAAAAAACAGAATTTTTGTACTAAAAAACATCAATTTTTGTCTAATTTTGAACAATAATAATAAATTTCAAAAATTTTGAACAACACGTTATTAATATAAAAAAGTTTTTTTTATCAAGAAACCACTGTGGTGCAAATAATAACAACCTAAATATATTTTCTCTATTAAAAGCATAAAGTTTCCAAAGAAATAATAATAATAGAGAGACATTTATTTGCTCTACAGTGGTGAAGTCAAAAAATCTAGAAAATGAATTTATTTTTGTCTCTTTTCATCAAAGATCCACTGTGGTGCAAATAATGACAACCTAAATATAATTTTCTCTATTAAAACAAAAAAGTTTCTATAAAAATAATAATAATAAAGAAAGATTTATTTGCAAAACTGTAGTGGAAGCCAAAAAAATTTTAAATTTTTTTTTATCATATATAGGTATACATATATATAGTAAATATAATTTTTTTTATCAAAAACATTAAGTTTGTCATAGTAATAATAATGATAGAGAGACATTTACTTGTACCACAAATGTGGAAGCCAAAAAAATCTAGAGAAAAAATATATTTTTTGTTTTTTTTTAATCAAAGAACCACTGTGGTGCAAATACTGAGAACCTAAATATAGTTTCCTCTATTAGAAGCACTAAATTGCCATAGAAATAATAATAATAGAGTGACATTTTTTTGCACCACAGTGGTGGAAGCCAAAAATATCTAGAAAAAAAATATTTTTGTATTTTTTTATCGACGAACCACTGTGGTGCAAATAATGACAACCTAAATAAAAATGTTTCTATCAAAAACATTAAGTTGCCATAGAAATAATAATAATAGAGAAACATTTATTTGCAGCACAGTAGTGGAAGCCAAAAAAATCTAGAGAAAAAATATATTTTTCGCTATTTTTTATTAAAGAACCACTGTGGTGCAAATAATGACAACCTAAATATAATTTTTTATATTAAAGCCATTATGTTGCCATAGAATTAATAATAATAGAGTTGTCATAGAAATAATAATAATAATAATAATAGAGTGGCATTTTGCAGCACAGTGGTTTTTTGGAAAAAAAATTAGGGGACTTACCGTTTCGATTAGGTCAAAATGTTTAAGAAGAATGTACTGATAGTGAAGATCTATAATATGAAGAACTTCCTTTTTGTTTGATTTTTCGTATGGAGTACAAAAGACGCTTAAATTTGGCGCAGTTCTGGCAAACTAAAAAAAAATTGAGTATTTTTTTGAGAGACTTCAAAATTGTACCTCAAAAAATAGATACAGGTTCCATAAAATTTGAAGTGTGTTGTACAAAACTATCGTATTTTTGAGCGAAAAGGCTTTCCGATCTTTCATAAATTTCGGACCAACCGCAAGGACTGAAATTAAGTAAATTGCTATAGTTGAGATGAGTTGTAAAGGCGAGTTCATTAAAAACCGATTCATTCGTGAATCTAAAAAAATTGTAAATGAAAATTTCAGTTTTGTGTAAATAAACAATTTTACCGGATATTTGTGGCGTATCCGTTAACACATCTAAAAATCTTTGCACAGAGGTAGACATTTTTGGTGATGCTTTTCTAGTAGTAGAGGAAATACTAAAGTGTTGTGAAAACTAACAATCATGGTCAGCCACCTTATGGAATTTACCATAATTTATCTAACCTTCTACCGCTGACTAATGAAAATGATGATTGGCTTATTAATAATTGATGCCAATTGTGCGTCAAATGCAGTACCTAATTCAAAAAAAAAAAAAATCTCATTGAGATCGTAAATCACACAATACGGAAGCAAAAAACGTAAACAAAGCGTTAAATTCGTAAAGTGCCAAGGTTGAGGAGATTTGACACCGCAGTGGCGTGCTTGGTGAAAAATTTATTTGAACCCACGTTGGAAACTTCCAAATTATGATAATTATTTTAATTAGAAAAATTAGAATCACATTGTTTTTTGTATTAAATGGAAATCAAAACAGGTAAAGCGCTGTTGAGTCTGACCGAATTAATATTATTTGTTTATACACTCTGTATATATTATTATAAAAAATTTCAGACGTAATTCAAGGTGAATTCATTATTCAAATTCACAAAAAATTCTTTTCATTAATTTGTGTGAAATTTCTCAGTGGGGGGGTGTTAGCAGTCCTTGACCTCACCCAGATTGAAGACGTTTCTTAGCAAGATAATTAAAAATCTCTTCCGACAAATTTTTTTATAAAAATTTTTAAATTCTTATTAAACTATTAAAATAAAACGAAAAAATATTTTTGAAAAGCTGTAGAAGAAGCTGAAGACGAAAGAAATCGAAAAGAATTATTATACGAGTTTTTAAAAATAAATAGATGGAACGTAGACAATATACAAACAATAAAAAATGATTTAAAAAAATGAAAACGAGAAGAACGAGTTTGTTACATAATAAGTTGACAATAAAATAATTAGAAATAACACAAGACGATAAAAAAGTACTCAAAAAAATTAATTTCAGTATTTAATAATAATGTTAAATCTGTCATAAACTGAACCAAAGTCTACCGCTCTATTTTGAGACCTTTATATTACTAGAAAACCACAATTTATTTTTTGCTTTAAAATTTATAGAACTAGACCAACTGATATTATAATTTTTCCAGATTTCAAACATCGCAGCTGCATTTGATTTTTATTATTTTATTTAACACCTCTTTATTATGACGTTATAAAAATAATGTTTTTGATTGAATTATAGGGTCTATAAAACACAAGTGGTTTTATGAATCAATAATAAAACTGTTTTTATATAACTGAACGGTTTACAGAAAATGGAACAATTTATTGAACATCAAAAAATACAATACATAAAATTACAATTATAAGAAACAGGAACCTTAGATAAAATCATTTGTTGAAATTTACGTTAACATTTATATTAAAAGATATAACTTTATTTGCTTTATTTTTTGTCACTTTAATGTTGTTTCCACATTTATTTTGCTTCTCAGTATTCACAATAACATTGCCTTACGTTTCAGAATTCCCACCCGGTATCTTCTTAGCAATGTCTGTTTTGCTCAAAATTGACTTTTCGACATACGCTTGTGCCAAGGTTGTCTACTTCTATCGGCTATGATCTTGGACTATACCAAGATCGGCTTTAGCGTTGGACAATAAACTCGCTGATGTGCGTCTCATACTGTGTCCTGTGTAAGACTCTGATTCTGGTAATTTTAAAAAATCAGTTACTACTGATGGTATTTTGTATAGAATATTTATTTTCACTGGCTGTATAGTGCATTTCTCATTTCTATAGCACAAAAACAACCTATTGTGAGAAGTATATTTAGGTCAGAGAGACATATATTTTCTACAAATATCTAGCATATTAACTGCAAATTTTTCTTCCATAATCTTAAAGCTACGTGAAACATATGTTTTTGTATCTGGTATAGATACCAACGTATAGAATTCTATATCTTCTACGTTATTGATTGACATGTTTAATAATTCACAACATCGACACTTGACACATCAAAAATTAGTGCGACCTGTAATGTAAAAAAATTAGATTTCATTCTTTAATAACAAAAGCGAACTATCTTCAACATCAAATATTTTTTATTGAGTGCTTCTTCTAGAAACTGTTGAATATGATCTTTTTCAAAAAATTTTGATTTTTTGCAGTTGTAATTTTTTGATTCGTTCTTCAAAAAAGCGAACAACTTGCCATTTTGTAAAACATCTGTATTTTCGTGAAGCTTTAATGTCGATCTTAGCATGTTGTAGGTAGTTCACATTGTAGAGACTGCTTTTTTTTGGCGTTGAAGAAGTAACCCAACAGCTCGTCTCGCTTACCCCACAAACATCGTTTTCCTGTTTCCAGTTATTTCAGAACTCACTCAGTTCTTTGTAATAAGCGTCCCTAGATTTCTTAAATAGCAAACTCGATGTGACTTCTTCAACATCTTTCGTAATTTTTTCAGGAAGAGAACTACTTCTTTTCGTTTCCAACAACGTTACAAGCGCCGAAACAGTTTGTTTGCAAAATTTTTCTCAAATATTAATTTTGTTGTCAACAACAACATGTCAACCAAATGATAGACTACTACTAATCTTTGTAAATATAAAATTTTTGGGTTTTGATGATTTTTTAAGAACTTTTGGTGTTGGATAAAACTAGGTATGTATTGTAGTCATGTCTTAACAGCAAATAAGTCAGTTAAGAAAAATTAGGCAACTCGAGCAAGCTCTCGTAGCTAAACATTTCTTTCGTGACATATTTGCCTTATAAGACACTTGTATAATAAATAGTTATTAAACTATAATGTTTTTTAAAAAATTATTACAATAAAAATTCAGTTGATTTTTGCTAAAATGTTTACAGAGAAGGCTCGGAAATTTAAAAATTTCTAAAGCTTCTATAAAATTTAAAAAATAACCATTACTTCAAATGTAAAAAACCGAAAAAGAAAAATATGAGAAGCACAAACAGATAAAGTGTTGATTATATCTGTATTTTGTACTTTTCTATTGTCCTACATGTTTACAAATTCTGGCTTTATTTCCTCGTCCTGTCTGACCGATATAAACTGCAGATAAGTTGTAGACCCCTAAGTGATACAAAGGAGGAATTTGATCCTTGTTGTGTACGAGACAGGTTGAGAGACTATCTTTAAAATTAAAAATAATGTTTATAATATAGTTATTTAAAATATAAAAAATAAAAAAAAAATTGGCAATGAAGAAAATAGGAAAAAAGAAAAGTTTTAAAATTTCTAGAAATTTATAGAAAAGGTTTTAAAAAGTTTATATATTGCTTTAAGATGCATTTAATAAGTTTTAAACAATATTGCTTTATTACAAATTTTCTGTGTTGTTGTAGTCACACTGATAACATTATAATTAAAAAATATATATTTTTGTAATATGTTTAAAAAAATTAAATACATTTTTTATTTGTTTTTATAATTCATAAAACGTATACTTTAAATATGTTTCGGGACACGAATAATTCCTTTTTAAAAACTTTTATTTATACAAATTACAAGAATGTTACTAATTGACTACAAGAATACTACTAACATACTACTCTAACGGGATTATAACGCGTATATATAATTTTGTTCATGCACACTCAGCACAACATCTCATATCATCGCACGATACACTTGTCTGTTCTGAGCGGCAACGTAATTCTTTTAAAAAATAATAAATACCCAAAGAATAGATATAAAATTGTTAGATAACAAGAGACAGAATGACAAATTGAAACAAAACTAAAAACAAAAACACTTTTTTAGTGTTTTTGACTCGGCATTACAAATTTCTAAGAATTTTGATTAATTCTGCCTACCATTTTGACAGAAATAGCTTACACGTGCGTTATTGAGATAAAACAAAACCATAAAACACCAAGTACTGACTATAAAAGCACCTAAATAAATTTTATATAGTTTCATTAAAAACGCAAATTATAAAATAAAGTGTAACAAATTGTTCTGAAAAATTTTAAATGCACTACTTAGCACATTTGCCGATTCTCTAGATTCCTGGTAGCATTAATTATCGGACTCGATTACACAAGAATGTGATCAAAGACAGCCTTGGTGTATATACATCCTAGAACACAATAAAAAAACAAATCTACAGATTTGCCACAAAAAGTATTACTTTTCTGACTAATAAAAAATGTACAGTATTTTGTGCAACTGGTCAAAAAGAGCTTCTTTTATATAGTTGGTTTATTTAAGAATGAGATTTTGACTTTAACCATAAATTACCCTAACAAAAGAATCCAAATTGACCAATTATTAGTCATGCCGATTTATGATGCTTTAAAAGGCCGAAGAAGCAAATAATCTCAGGCAACGGCACCCCAGGCGAGGTTCGATGCCGGGATCATTTCTACCTGTTTCTTGAAATAGAATACAAAACACAATGCAAGTGCAATAATTTTTAACTACAGTGTTTCCAATTATTGCTTTTCATTTTATATCAATTAAGATTTATAATAATTCAAATGACTTTACATTTGACAGTTTACTTTAATATTTTATCAAATAATTTATTTCTTTTTTTCAAATCAAAGTCACTATTTGTTCCTATTTAAAGCATGCTGTGAAAAACTTTTTTAATAATTATTTATTATCAAAACAAGAAAAAATATTTAATAATTTTATTTTTCGATCGAACTGTGCGATTATTTTTAGCAGTACATCTTTTGCAGCCTTTACTAGAAAGTTCATTTTTTTTATAAAAATTAATAATTTCACTTTTTCTTGTACATCTTATAGTTGCACCTTTGTCTAGCCGCGAGTTAATTAATAACCTCAAGTAGTGACATCGAAACCCAGTCCTTAAAACCAGTACTTTTATACCTCCTAGAAACAAAGTAAATATAAAACTAATTTTAAAGATATTAAACAGAAGTATTAGCAGAAATAATCTTAACTACAATGATGTTGTTATCTCTAATACCAAGAAAATGACATTAGAAAGTTGGTTTTAGTTTGGTAAATATAAATACCAGATAACACTGGAAGGGTGGGATAAAAAAATTTCACCTCAGACGTTGAAATTTGTTTAGTTAGGATTTGCATTCTGAAAGAAAACTATAATTCAAATTTTAACAATGTGGCAACCATGAAATTGTGATTGTAATGCTATGGCAGAAGATGCTGATAATGTGCTTAATACTGACTCGGCTGAATCCCTTCAGAATCCTAATTTACATGAAAAAGGATATTAGAAAATTTAAAAATATTTACTTGCATTAACGAAATAAAAAGCAACAATTGGAAACACTGTATTTAAAAATTATTGCACTTGCATTGAGTTTTGTATTCTATTTCAAGAAGCAGGTAGAAAGGATCCCGGCATCGGAGTACCGTTGCCTGAGATTATTTGCTTCTTCGGCCTTTCAAAGCATCATAAATCGGCATGACTAATAATTGGTCAATTTGAATTCTTTTGTTAGGGTAATTTATGGTTAAAGTCAAAATCTCATTCTTGAATAAACCAACTATAGCTTCTACATTAGATTGGTTGCAATAGTAAACACCACATTTTAGTGACAATTTAAACGCAGTAAACTATAACATTTACTGACTAGGCAAAGTGTCAGCACATTTATGAACTATAAGCAGTACAGTGAACACTTCGAAGCCGTTCGGAATTTTTCAGCTGTCACAAAATTTTGAGGTTGAATGTCCAACAACAAGTAAATGGGTAGAAAATCTACAAAAAATTATCTGTTTAATACGGCAATAAAGCCGATTTATTGCCTTGCGTGCCTTTAAAGCCTGGGCAATCACGGCATTAAATCAAATGATTTATTGCCTCATTAAACAAATTATTTGTTTAATTAAACATTAGATTTACTTTATTGCCCTTTTGAACAAGTGTTTTTTTGCTAATTTTTCTAATTTTACATTTTAAGTCTAGTTTATTGCTTAGTTAATAAAAATGTTATTAACTTTTTATTAACATTTATTTGTGCAGCGCCGGTACAAAAATATTTTAAAGAAAAAATTTATAGAAAATTAAATCTTGTATAAACAAATCTGCAGGATAATATATTTATCTTTAATAACTTAGGCTTGAGATACGTTTAAAAATAAAAAAGAATTAAACCGAGTTATTTAACATTTTCACATCTCTAGTGCCTAAACTTAAAAAATATTATATTATCTTGCAATTTTTTTTAACAATATTTAATTCTCTCTAACATGTTAATAATTTATTTTATATCTCTAACCATTTAGGCATCGTTTTTAAATAAAAACAGATCTACACATACTTTAAACATAAAATAGTTATAAAATATGTTTCAGTAGTGTTTTTGTTAATGTTTTTTAATAAAAATATTAGAAATTTAATTCGACAGCATTTTTCATTTGTTTTAAAACTGTTTTAATTGAAAAATTATAGTTTATAATTTTTATATCAGTGGCAGCGTTTCTCTCTCGAACCTCTCTTTCTAACATAGCAAAGTTAGCTCTTAAAGCGCATAGTCTTGTGTTATTATAGCTCATAATAGTACTCTATTAAAATGAAAACAACAAAAATAATAATAGAAAAACAAAAATGTAAAAATAGTAAGTTTAAAAAAATATAAATGAGAAACTAATCAGGGCAAAGAAATGAACCTACAAAAAAAATAAAATTAAAAAGTATAACTAGAGTTTTTTGTCTTCTTTTTTATATTATATAGTGTCCTAAAATTAGCAGATCAAATTGTCAAATTATTGATAAGTATGTTGTTAATTATGATCCAAAAAATCGAAACAAAAAATTTTAAAGCATCTATTAAAGTTTTAACAATTTGACATTTGAAACCATTTAGAGTTTAGAGATTAAGAAGTCATGTTGTCAATTTTTTTTAATACAATATTTATTTTTTTAAATTTTTATAATTTTAAAACATTTTTTTAACAATAAAAGTACCATTTTTAACAATGAATTAAACTGATTTGAATACTAATTGCTGCAAAAAAAATAATAATTATTCAAAAGCCTTAATTAAACAAATTTTAAAAATTTTTAGTCAAAGATTTCTTGCAGATATAAAAATAACCAAAAATCTATAACTGCAAGCTTGTACCTCCAAAACTAAAAAAAAATTAAAATCGTTTTACGCTAAGAAATACGTACCATTTAATTCGTCTGCCATTTTTGAACTACTCTATATATAGAAAAAAAGTATTGCAGCTTTTCCGGATTTTTTACATTCATTTACTTAAATATATTTTTTTTTATTTGTTTTACCATTTCTAATGTAATCTTGTTTTTGTCAAAAACTTCACTTGCTTTTCATATTTTTATTGTCACTTATATTTCTTCTATTATTATTACTCAAATTTTAAACTATTATATTATATTTTTGGTTTGTTTACTTTAGTTTTGTTAGCTTTTTAAACTATTTTTTTAAATTGCTTTCTCATTATGTTAACCTTATTTTTTATATTTAACAAAACATTGTTTTTCTAAGTTTCTTTAGCCAACTATAAGTAAATTATTATTTTTTATAAGTGTTTTTTCAAAATTTTAAATTTTTTCTACCGTCTTGTATCTTCTTTATATATTTCTTTTATTAGAACTTTTTTCTTCTAGTTTCAAACTTCGTATTTATTATACATAATATAGAATAAATATGTATTATATACTTCTCATTTATTTCACTACAATTTCAAGGGCAATCACCCTGTATACACCCTAATTATCTATTAATCAAAATTATAATCTGTTAAATTCCAGTTCAATTAGGTATTTTTAGTACGCCTTTTCCCCACCCTCACCTTGTATTAGTTCCAAAATTTCACTCCAAAGAGAGGGAAGTTTCACCCCTGAGTGTCCTTGACCTACAACCTCAAAATGCCTCGCAGAAGATACACTCCCGATGAAATTTACCTGCTTGAAGTGGCTTTCCAGCAAGATAACTATCTAACAAAGACCCGGAAAAAGGAAGTTGCGGAAATGACCGGACTTACAGAAAAACAAGTTCGGTCCTGGTTCCAAAATCGGAGAGTCAAGATGAGGAGAGAAGAGAATAAAAAACTGGAACTTGAGAAGTACGTTAATCAGTATTTATTGAAAGTGTTAGAAGAATATCAAGCCGAAATTGGGTATAATAATTCAACACTCGAGCCGCAGCCGAGTACATCACAAGCAGCTGCTTGGTTTGTATGTCCACACGATTATTTTCATCAGAGCTTTTTAAGATGTCCGTGTTCTTTTGATTTTACAACTGGAATAAGTTATTAAGGTTTTAGAAAGTTTTAATTTAGTTTTTTAAGTTTTAAAATCAGTTTTATTATAAATTCTCTATTTTATTGTGGTAACACCAATTAGAGGTTAGATTCTTTTCTGTGATATGTTAAGTTTGTTTTTTATAAAAATAATTTTATTTATCTTTTAAACACGTTTTTACAACTTTCTAAAATCCCACAAGAAAGTTTTAATTTAGTTTAAGTTTTAAAATCAGTTATTTTATTATAAATCCTCTATTTTGTTGTCAGTGTTGTGGTAACACTGATAACATTATAATTAGAGGTTATTTTATTTCCTGTGATATGTTAAGTTTGTTTTTAATAAAAACAATTTTATTTCTCTTTTAAACCAGCCTTTTTACTGTTTTTGTAATGCATGAAACGTGTACTCGGCTTTATCAAAAATAATAGTGGCAACACTGTCTTTTTTTTTCAGCTTGTTTATTATTATTTGTAGCTCTGATATAACTCAAAAAGTTGTTTTTTTAGTTAAAACATTGATGATAATGTCACTGTCGATTCACCTGCTTTGCATTTACCTTGACCCGTCTGCTATAACTGCATTCCATTAATAAAATGTGAAAAGTGCATCAATATTTTTTTATAGACGGAATTTCAATTCAGGAAAAATTATGTTGTCAGCCTTGAAACTTTATTACGTAAAGAATTAATTTTTTCTCATCATTTAAATCCTTAAAGTTATACAATCGATCAATGTACTAACAGAAATTACCAATAATAATGACAAGGAATTTTTTTGGGGTTTTTTTATGTTGGTACGTGTTAAAGTAACACAAATCACTGCTTTTTTATCCCTAAATCTTCTACCCTAAAGAATAATAAGCACCGAAAAGAAGGGTCTAAGTACCACTACTGTCAATACTGTCATTAATTAATAGCGATTTTTTTATTATTTTAATTTCTATAATTAATTTCTTCCGGCGACCACTGACAGAGACAAGTTGGTACCATGCCAAACAAATTTTAACGTTTATTATAAGCCTTGAAAAAGAATCAATAAATGATTCGAAACGTTGGCCTTATAAAATAGTTTTTTTCTGCCTTGTCCACTTCCCCGTAACAACAATCTTCGAATATAAAAAGAATGGACGTAATTCACCAAAATAATTATTTTAATGTTGGTACTAATTAGTGTCAAAGTAACACCAATTACAGATTTTTACTGAAAACAATAAATCAAGTCACTTAAACAAAATTATACGTTATAAAAATAATAAAACAGTGACGTAAATAACAAGACAGTTTATTATATTTTAGTACCAAAATAAAAAAAATGTATTAACAGTTTTAACAAAAAATCTAATAATAAAATAGTTTCTAAACACCAGATCCTACTATTTATACTAATTACCAATATTTAAAACTCAAAATTGCGCTTGAAGGACTAACACAACAAAATATTGACAACAATAAAAAATAAAAATATTAAAAGTCTTTGGACAAGAAGAATATTTTTACTACACTAGAAACTCTTTTTGTGGTTGATTTTGAGGTTGTGTTGGGTCAAGGACAGCTAGGGGTTGACCTCCCTCTCCTTGGAATGAGATATTTGAACTACTGCAAGAATATACAGGGTGTAACATTGAAAACTTCTACCTCTAATAACTTTTAAACAGGTGAAGATAAAAAAATAAGAAAAAAACCGTTTCGACAACATGAAAGAGGAAGTAGGATGGGTATGTTTTTTCATCTGTAAGTGTTAAAGTATTAGTACCCTAAACTCAACCCTTAAAAATTTAAATAAGACTATTTGTGATACATCAAATGAAAGGTAAAGTGTGACAAAGAAAGCTGCATCAAAATATCTTTATTATTAACCCCAATATAGAGAATTTTTTTCCGCAGAATAATTAACCCTCTAACGTGGAAAAGATACTTGAAGTTACTAGATGTTATCATTAATCCTCTCGTCGTAAATGTAAGTAAAACAAAACCCACGTTAAACCTCGATGAAGTATTCATTCAGCAGGATAGAGCACCACCTTATTATTTTAGACTTTTGAGAGAGTATTTAAACAACAGGTACTCAAACAAATAGATAGGTCGGACAAGTAGCATCAAATGGCTGGCCAGATCACCACATTTTACAGTTAATTTAAGTCAATAAATGTTATATCAAAACATCCATTTACCAATTATTTTACTTGGCATTCTCTCTAAATAGTATAGTTCTATTTAAGATTTTAGGGGTTGAGGTTAGGGTGCTAATATTTTAATACTTACAGACAAAATAACATACCCTTCTTACTTCCCTCTTGATACTATCAAAACGGTTTTTTTCTTATTTTTTTATCTTTATCTGTTTAAAAGTTATTAGAGGTAGAAGTTTTCAATGTTACACCCTGTATACAGAGTGAGTGTAGAGAAAAGACGCACTAAAAATAATTTATTTTAGATTTAAAAATATCTAGATAATAATTTTTATTAATTAGGATGTATACAGAGTGAGTGAGGAATTTATGACTGTGTTTGACCTTGAAATTGTAGTGAGAAAAAGAAGAGCTCTGTATGTATAATAAATAAGAAGCTTGAAATTGGGAAAAAAATAAGTTCGAAAAAATGAATATAAATAGATACAAAACGATTTTAGAAAAACACTTTTATAAATAAAATTAAAAATTAATTTACTCACAGTTGACTAAAGTAATTTAGAAAAACAATGTTTTGTTAAATATAAAAAATAAGGTTGTTAACATAATGAGAAAACAATTTAAAATACTGAAACAATAGAGAAAACAGTTTAAAAAGCTAAAAAACAGAAGTAAACAAACCAAAAAAATAATAAAATACTTTGAAATTTGAAGAATAATAATAGAAGAAATAGAAGTGACAATAAAAATATAAAAAGCAAGTGAAGTTTTTGACAAAAACAAGATTACATTAGAATGGTAAAATACATAAAAAAGAAAAATAATTTAAGTAAATGAATGTAAGAAATCCGGAAAAGCTGCAATACTTTTTTTTGTATATACAGAGTTGTTCGAAAATCGCAGACAACATTTTTGGTTATTTTTATATCTGAAAGAAATTTTGACTAAAAATTTTTGAATTATGTTTAATTAAGGCTTTTGAATAATTATACGTTTTTTTGCAGCAATTAGTTTATTTAAATTAGTTTAAATCATTGTTAAAAATGGTACTTTTATTGTTAAAAAAATATTTTAAATTTATAAAAATCTTAAAAAATAAATATTGTGTTTAAAAAAAATGACAACATGACTTCTTAATCTCTAAACTCTAAATTGTTTCAAACGTCAAATTGTTAAAACTAAAATGGATGATTTTAAAAAAAATCCGATTTTTTTATTATAATTGACAACATACTTATCAATAATTTGATAATTTGTTCCGCTAATTTTGGGACATTCTATATAATATAAAAAAGAAGACAAAATACTCCAGTTATAGTTTATAATTTTTTGTCTTGTTTTCTTTGCAGGATCATTTCTTTGTCCTGATTGGTCTCTCATTTATATTTTTTTAAACTTATTATTTATAATTTTTTGTTTTTCTATTATTTTTGTTGTTATTTTTGTTGTTTTCATTTTAGTAGAGTACTATTATGAGCTATAATAACACAAGACTATGCGCTAACTTCGCTATGTTAGGAAGAGAAGTTCGAGAGAGAAACGCTAATTTAAAAATATTTAGATAATAATTTTTATTAATTAGGGTGTATACAGGGTGAGTGAAAAATTTGTGTTTAATGCTTGACCTTAAAATTGTAGTGGAAAAAAAAATTCTCTTTGGAATAGCACATAATTGCAACACTGAAAAATTTATCTGGTTTATCGAGTTATCTGCTACAGGATTATATGTATGTATAAATATTTCTCAATGTTTATTGATAATTCTAGATCTAAAAAACAAGCTAAATTTTTATAATCTTAAAAAAATACTTAGATTTTTGATTCACACTAGCCGAACGTGATTCCAAAATTTTCAAATATTTATCTTTGTTATAACAGTGATTTAATAATATTTAGTCGATAGGTAACATTTGAAAATAAAAAAGTTGTTATTAAAATTGTTTATTAATAAAATATATATAAATATACGCAATACAGACACACAAACGTCCATTGATGTCTTCTAAGATTAGAAACTGTTTTATGCAGGTGAAAATCCGCAGTGATTGCATTTCTTTTTCCGCATACAACAGCAGCAAATAATTCCACAAGGAAAACAAAAAATACAACATAGCCAACCCCCAAGAGTAAAAGATCCTCGAAATCGTCCTTCATGACAGACAGGACATGTGCCTGATCCAAGTCGGTCACCTGTGTTAACTATTACATCTAAAAAAAAACTCTTTTACTGAGCTATTTGGAGTAACGAGAGATCCAAAATAATCTGAATTAAAGTAGGATAATTGACTGTTTTTTTTTTCCAAAACTAGCTTTTTTATCACTCAATATAGTCAAAACAGATATCTAGTTTGTAATAAAACTGATTATCAAATAAGTTTATAACTTTTCTTTAAAAAATTATATATGCAATCGGAAATATGTCTTACAATGGTTTATGTTCAACGAAAAAATATTGTAACCAGCGCCTTAACAGTTTTAACAAATGAAAGCACAACAAGTTGGACATCTAATTTGAGAAAAACATTATACTACATACATAAAAAACACTTCAACGCTCTCCAAAACAAAATAAAAAAAAAATACTTAACTTACTTAAATTTGTTGTAGGTTGTGGTTGTTCAATAGGTTGATAATAAGGTGGCGGTTGTTCTCTTTTATCCATTTTTACAATGTTTTTACAATAAAATACTGTTTTTGTAAGTGTTTCCACTCAATTAGACTTACAACCAATAAATAGAATCGTATTGTGCAAGTTCTACAGCTACTATCTATGTTTGATAAGCTTTCTTATCAGAAAAAAGTAAAGTCTTAGAAATATGTATCACTGTATATTGTTTCAGATTTTTAAAATTACAGGAAAGTGTATGACTTAAAAATTCATGTAAAATGTTGCTTTTGGTTTTCAAAATTGCTTAAATATTACCTCTATAATTAGTAAAAAATAATTTCGAGTTTCTTAAATTAGGGACAAAAGCACTTTTGTTTTTATTATTTTAAAGAATGTACGAGTATATATACAACTTTCAGCACTAAAAAATTAGCAGAATATTATCTTCGGTTTCTAAGACTAATAAAATATGTTTTTTGGCTCTAAAAATTAGTAAATCGTCGTTATTGGTTTCTAAAATTTAAAAAAATCTCGTTTTTTTGTTTATGAATGTTAGAATTAATAAAAAAAATACTGCGTACTTTAAAAATTAGTAAAATGTTGTTTCCGCTTTTCAAAATTGTTCCCAATTCTTAAAATAACATAAAAATAAATTTTTTATTGTTATAAATTCAAAAATAAAAAATAATTGAGTTATACCTGTATAATTCAGACTTATTTTATCTTAAAACTAGAACAAATACAGATAATAAAGGTGAACAAATAATACACAACGCATTATGTAAACATTGCAAAAACCGAATCGCATTAAAAAATTATTAAAACAAGAAAAATTAAATAATAGACCTATTTTTTACAAACAGCAACCACCAGCAGTTCTCAACCTACAACCCCATAATTCAGGAAAAATTTTCTGCCGCTCCTGTTTTTTAATCTTAATTTTTTCCTTCAGGCAAGACGTCCGGCCTTGACCGTATACATTCTTCAAAAATTTTTCCAAATCCTAAATGGAATTTTCCGAAACTTGTTTACGAATATCCTCTGTCACGTAGGACAATTTTAAGTTGTTTTTAGACTTTTAGGTTGGCGATGCTGTATTTTTTTGTTGCAAGGGTTGTTGGGATTATTTTCTGAATATTAACACAAAAGAAAAAAAAATATCAATGCGGGTTTTCCCCGTTTAATCTATTATTTGTTATGAGATTTAAGTACCTATCTAATAATACTAGTTGAGTGTTTTATATCACTGAAATAAAGTTATTTATGTGACACGAAAATGTTTTCTTTTGTTCATTTTTTACAAATTAAATAAAAAATAAACAAGAAAATTATGGGGAAAATTATCAAAACATACAGTACATAATTATACAGGATAATTCTAATTACTGAGTACTTAGTAACTGATTTTCTAAAAACGGAATTTACAACATTTATTTATGACCAATTTATTACTATTAGAGTTGTAAATAAGAAACTTTTCGGTTTGCGGTATTAAAAATAAGTACATATTATAGTAGTAAGTCAAAAATATTTTCTAAAAATGACAAAATCAAACAATTATGTATTAGATAACAAAAACTCAACAAATATAATTAAGATTTTTTGCTTGACGAAGCCACATTTTCAATTCATTTTTATATATGGTATGTATACTCAGTAACGTTAGAAGTGTTAATACCCAGACGAATTAATTCTTTTGCAACAAAATGAGTAAATAAAGCTTTAAAGTAAATAAATAGAGCTGATAAGGAAAAATATTAAGACACCATTGTGGAGAGCGATGATATTGTAGACCTTGGTGGGAATATGGGAACAAAAACCCTTTGCAGTCGTCTAGCTAACTACTCGTACCCGCCACGCGATGAAACATTGAAACTTAAATTGGTCGATAGCGGTAATAATTCGGTACTACTATCGACCAATTCAAGTTTCAATGTTTTATCGCGTGACAGAAGCGAGTAGTTAGCTAGACGACTGCAAAGCGTTTTTGTTCCCATATTTCGTGCGAGCTCTAAATATTAGATTTGCTGTTGAGAGGCATGTGCAAAAAACTTGATTTTTTTGCTTTTTCAGTGTTACTAAAATTTTTTTGTAAATCTTATAGGTTTATTCTTGATATATCTAAGTCTATCACATTGTCCAAAAATAGTTATTTATGATATTAGTGTTAAAAGTAAGATTTTATTTTGGGAGTGGAGCGAGTTTTTTAACTCCACGAATAAAATAAAATCTTATTTTTAAAACGTATATCATACACAATTTTTTTTACAAAACAATCGAAAGAACTTTAAACTCAATAAAAATAAGAAATCAAAAAATGATACCACACAGATTGCAATGTTTATGAACCAAAATTTTCGTAGCAACCAGTGCTATTGTTAGTTACAAAAAAAAACGTAAAAATATTGACAGCATTTTCTGATAATATTCTAAGCATAACCTGTGGCATAACCAACTCCATCAATACTTGGCGTATAAGGCCATGACACGTGAGGGTAAAAAGTGTTCCGTAGACAGGCATGTCATGTAGTGTCCTCTTTTAACTGTTTTGCAAACTTGAATTTTAAAAATTGCTAAACTGACACCGCAAAATTTGAATGTCAGAAATTTTGAAATTTACATTTTGAGTTTCACGTTATAACAGTCTGTGTGCTACTTGTATCTAAAACGTTTTTGTGTTTATTATTGTTGTTGTTGTTACTGTTGTTGATATTGTTTTAGTTTGGGTTTTGTTCTTAAGTTTTTTTTATATTTTACTTTGTCGTTTCGCCTGTGCATTTACTATTATTATCAGAAAAATGGGGAAAAGAAAATCTTTTGTAACAACACTGAGACACCATTATTTGAATTTCCTAGCAATTCGCAGTTAAGAAACCAGTGGTTAACGAATTTAGAAAAGAAATATGGTATCAAAATTTTTATTTTTTAGAATTTAGTAAATTAACTAAACGTTTGGTTTTAGATGTAACCAAAATTACAAGTAGAACACTTATTTGCAAAACTCACTTTGAAGACCAGTGTGTAATAGCAAACAAAAAACCTAAACTTAGTTTAGAAGCTATCCCAACCATTTTTGTAATTATACTGCATATTTATTATTGATTTACTTTATTTAAGCTTCTTATGTTATCAGGAAAGTTCTCAATCCATAATTGAACTTCCATCTATTCCTGTCCCTAATACACTCTTTGATTCCTGTGATATAAATTGTAACGATCCCGAGAACGATCCTGAAAGTGTTGAAAATCTTCGCTACCACATAAAAGTATTAAATCAAAAATTAAAGCGAGCAAATAAAAAATTAGAAAGATGCAAGCAAAAAAACAAAAAAATTTAGAAATGATAAATTTTGTTAATAAAATCAAAGACAATGCATCACAAGATAATGAAAAAGCATTATTTCTTCTAGAACTAATTCAAAATTATTCTAAAAACAAACTATAAAAATGGTCTGAAATATTTATTCGTCTTTGTACAGTTTAGAGATTCTGTTCACCCAAAGGATACGAATTCGCTTTTAAAAATTTATTAAAAATCTCATCAAAAAGAACAATACTAAGACATCTTGGAAAATTTGATGATGGTCCGATTTCACTAATTGAACAACGTCTTCGAGCTGAAGTGACTATCTTAAAGCCAATTGAACGAGTGTTCTCATTAATTATTGATGACATATGACTATCAAAGAAAAAATGTGTTATAGTCGCCTAGAAGATCTAATTTATGGTTTAGAAGACTGCAACCCTAATAAAAAAATAAGCGAAATATCTCAACTTGCCAACAAAATGCTATGTTTCGTGATTCATGGCCTTTCTACAAAATTCACCATACCTGCTGAGTATTTTTCTCATCGCCAGTTATAAGCTGATACTTTTTATAAATTATCAATTCAAATTCTTAAGCTTTTAACAAACTGCGGAATTATTGTTCTAAGACTTGTAACCGATAATCATCCATCAAATGTGACTCTATTTAAAAAAATTTGTAGTGGTCAAATGAAAAATTATACTAATCACCCTATATTAAAAACAATACCTCTATTTTTAAGTTTCGATTATTGTCATGCTCTAAAAACGCAAGAAATCATTTTTTAAATCATGAAATGAGTTTATCAGATGGAATTATAACATCATCGTTTTTAAAATCATTGTATAATTTACAAAAAAATATGCCAATTAAACCAGTAAAATACTTAACGAAAAAACATCTGTACCTCACTACTTTTGAAAAAATGAATGTTCTTCGAGCTATCCAAATCTATTCACCCGCAGTTACTGCATCATTAACAATTTCTTTGGTTTTTGCTTTGTTATTACATACCTACTGTTATTTGCTTCTTTAATTTTAGACAAAATGACTTTTCTTCTTTTCTTAATTTTAACTTAACTACTCCATCCTGCATTTGTAAATTTGCATAAGAAGAAGTTTATTTCAACATGGACAAGAAATTAACGAAATGGTAAAAGCAAAAACACAATGGAAAACAAATAAAGTAAAAATTGAAGTAGTAATAACTAACAAATAGTAAAAATGCTTGTATTTAAGACTTCTTTGGCACTAGACACCTGGTAGTTAGACAAATTTTTATTTTAATTTACGTTACGTTTTTTTTTGTGTGGCGGCGCCACATGACACCCCATTTTTCATTTGTCTTGGAACACTTTTTATCCTCACGTGTCATGGCCTTATACGTCAGTATTGATGGAGTTGGCGATGATTATAAGTAGGTATAATGAATAATCTCGATAATGAGTGTATCGAATCCATCCCTGCTGAAATCGAAGAAGCCGCCAGTCGAGCAACATTAGAATTATTGCCGGCGAAATCAAAAGAACATCAGTACGAAATCGCTTATAGACGCTTTTCGGAATAGAGCAACATTAAAAAGGTCCCTGGAAAATGTAACGAAAGTGTTTTACTGGCATATTTTGAGAAAAAAGCCAAGATATGGAAATCGTCAACGCTGTGGGCAAATTTACTGCTTTTTTTAAACGGCGGAAGTGTGAAGAATATCAAGCAAAAAAGTCAAAAGTTTTGACGAAGACGCATATCCTTAAATTTCTCACAGAAGCACAAGACGAAAAGTAGGTATCTAATGATCGAAAGTGCCTCGGACTTTCAGTGTTGTTGGTAAATTCTATTTAAACTTTTTTAGAAAATATAGCACTTCGGCCACTCAACGCTGACCATAGACGACTTTTTCTTAAATATGTAAAGAATAAATGTGTGAAGAATGCAGTTGAAATTAACATGTTTGGTAAAATGCCTGCCGACATTGCAGAGTTTTTAAATCTACCAAATCATCAATTCTACACCGGACACTGTTTTCGTTATTCGTCGGCGACATTGTAAGCAGATTCTAGTGCAAATCTTACTACCATCAAAAGACATGGAGAATTTAAATCTTTGACAATAGCTGAAGGCTACATTGAAAATTTACTGGAACAGAAGAGGAATTGCGTGACAAATACTTTCTACTGCTGCAACTACTAGCAAGACCACCAGTATACTACCAGTAGTATTTCTACAAAAATTAGATGTGTCACACATGTTGACAGTAAAACAAGGTTAAGTATGATGGCTCCGCAGGAAATTACAATTTCAAATTGTTCTAATTTTACTATAAATGTTAATACTAATAACTAGTTAAAATGTTGGTTTGTACTAATTTAAAATAAAAGGTTGTTCATGTGTTTGTTAAAACGTTTTATTAATTTTTAAAACAAAATCTAAATAAACTTTGAATTACTTTTAAGAGACGTGTCAAAAAATGACACTTTTAACATCAAAAATGACAATTAAAAAGCCCACTTTTAACAGTTTTGTAGAAAAAATGTTTTTTAGGTGTAACATTTCTGATGTCACTGAGTATAAATCAAAATATTTTATTGTTAGATACAAACCACCAAAATAAACTGAATCTGGAGCAAGCCCTAGTTTGTCATTTTTGTACACTTTTGCTCAATCAACCAAGACGCGTACCTGTTACTCTAATTTAACTTATTTTTGATTTAAATAATTTATTAATGTTATTAAATAATTACTTACAGTTTCTACTTTTTTTAAATATACAGTTGTATCTAAAGTTCTATAATTTTGTTCTTCGTGTTTATATAATCATTAAATGACGAATCTTATTCTGTTAACAGTTAAACAAATATTTATAAATGTTTTTGTAAAATTTTCAGTTGCTTTAATAAGACCTTCAGTTGAGTTTATAAGATCTATAGTTAAGCCAACAAGACTTCTAGTTGAAGCAAGATGACTTTCAGTTGAGTCTGTAGAACCTATAAACTATAAACTAGGTATATAGAGTCTTTAAAACTTTTAGTTGAGTTAATCTATAGTTGACTCTATAAGACCTACAATTAACCCTATAAAATCTTTACTTGAGTTAATAAAATTTCTAGTTAAACAAGAATTTTCAATTGATTTTGTAAGACATTTAGTTGCTTCGACCAGACCTTCAGTTGAGTCTGGAAAACTTTTAATTAAGTCAATAACATTTTTAGTTGAAGCAAGACGACTTTCAGTTGAGTCTACAAAATCTATATAAAGTTTTTAAGATCTCTAGTTGATTCAATAACACCTACAGTTAAGTTTATAAGATCTAAAATTATCCCTATAAAAATCTCAGTTAAGTTAATAAAATCTCCAGTTAAACAAGAATTTTTAACTGTTTTTTTAAGACATTGAGTTGCTTCAACCAGACATTCAGTTGAGTTTACAAGACTTATTTAGCCAATAGAATTTTTAGTTGAAACAAGACGACTTTGAGTTGAGTTAAAAAAAAGCTTTTTTTTAGCTTCAACAGTGGCGTGCGTATGGGTATTGACTTTGATATTTTTTAAGAAAAAAATGGTACGCTGATGGTTTTTTTCTAAATAAAAATTATTTTTGAATTCTCCGTTCAATTTAAAACATAAGATCTCTCTTGAGTTGTTTTCCAACGATGCGCTATTTTTGAGTAAAAAAACCTGCAAAATTATTATTAATTTAATTGGAAAAATTAAATACATTAAAGGTAATGAATAACAACAACTCACAACTTAAATATAACATTAAAACCAATGAAATAATTACAAAAATTGTTGAAAATGATCTTCTTCACTTATAGTATGCATGCTTCCGCCCTCCTCATGGAATTGCGCACTCGTTGAAATATTCTTGAAGTGTTTTTTATTCTATCACAAGCTGCAACTATTTTTTCTCTTAATTCCTCTACAGTGTTAATAGGAATAGTGTACACTAGTGTCTTAAGATAGGCCCACAAAAAGAAATCTAAACTGTTGAGGTCTGAAGACTTTGGTGGCCGTTCTTGGGGCCCACCGCGGCCAATCCAACGATTTGAATAAAGAGTTTGTAAATAATTACGAACCGCTACACTGAAATGCGCTGGTGCACCATCATGCATGTACCACATATTGTTTCTTATTGGTAACAGAACATCATTAAGCAGCAAAGGCAACTGTTGTTGAAGAAAATTGAGGTAGGTCTGTTTGTCAAGTCGTCCCAGCAAGAAAAATGAGCCAATAAAGTGGTGGCCAATAATTCCTGCCCATACGTTAACCGAAAATTGGTGTTGGAAATGGGTTTCAGTTACGGCATAGAAATTTTTTTCTGCCCACAAAAGATTATTGTGGAAATTCTAAATGGCATTTCAAAAAAAATTAGCTTCGTCTGTGAACAGAATCATTGATTCAAATTGCGGACTTTGTGTAATATTTTAAAGATACTACTGAAAAAAGACCACATGCTTTGGAAAATCAATGGGAAGTAATGCCTGTACTCTTAAGATATGGTAAGAATATAACAAAAAATCCACTAAAATTCTCCAAACAATTTGATGGCAAATATTTAAGTGTCTAGCGATCTTCCTCGTACTTGTTTCAGGATGTTCTTCAACTTCGTGCAGCACTGCTTCCTCAATTTTAGGTGTTCTCACACTTAGAGGTCTACCTTCAGATTTTCTTTTCGGACAGTACTAGTTTCAACGAGACGACGATGTATATTGGAAAAGGTGCGACTATCTGGCAAAGCACGACCGGGATATCTCTGGTGATAAATACGTCTGGCTCGCTCACCAATACCGTCGGCAAGGCCATATACGTAATGCATTTCCGCCATTTCGGAATTTGTTCAACATTTCAATTCACCATTATTAACAAGATTGTAAAAACTAAAGAATGAAAAAGATGTCACAGCGAACATATTTGAATAACAGAGACTTACTAGAGAAAGTCAGATGTTAAAATCCAGTGACATATTCCAGAGCAACTAGATATTTATTGCTAAATTGCATTCTTCAATGGCGCATCGAAAAAAAAACACCTCCAGAGAGATCTTATGTTTTAAATTGAACGAGGAATTTAAAAATAATTTTTATTTAGAAAAAAAACATTGGCGTACCATTTTTTTCTTAAAAAATATCGAAGTCAATACCCGTAACCACGCCACTGTTAAAGCTAAAAATTCTTTTTGCATTTTCATCTTTATTAACTTTTACTACGTACTAAATATTACTAAAATATCTGAAGCGGTTCTAAAAATATTAATTAATTTCTATTTTTTCCTTTAAACTTCAACACTCCGAGTTCTTGTAAGAAAACATTTTTGGACCATAGTTTATAAAACAAACTAACATTAATTTTCCATGTAAATTCACATCTTTAAATATTCGCATATTATTAAGGAACATTCAGTATATGAGATAGTTGAGCAATAAAATTTTAGTTATTCTACAATCTTTCTATAAAGAGTCAATAAAATCTACAGTTATATGTACTTAACAAAAATTCACAATGGACTCTATAAGATTTAGTTGCTTTAACAACACCTTCAGTTGAGTCTACAAGACATAATTGAGACAGTAAAGATTGTAGTTGAGTAAGAAACAATCAGTTAAATAAATAAATACTAAATGTAGTTAATATAATTAAGTTATTTGTAAAAAAATTACAATTCATTATTTTTAGAGCAACATAACAAATTCTAGATAAAAATGTTGTTAAAATTATCTATAAATATTTTATTACTTGTCGTCTTTAATTTCTACATTTTTCAAATTTTACTTATACATAATAAGTAGTAAAAAATTGGCATAAAATTATAATATTTGTATATAAAATAGGTACATTAAACTCTAATTAAAAAAGACGCTGTATTAACCTTGAAACCGCTTAATAATTTCTAAAATAAATATAAAAATGTAAAAATCTTATTTCCGGTATAACCGAAAGTGATGCTAAAAATTTTCTCTACGCCACTGGTAATAAATAACAGAGTCAAAAACCTACGTAATTTCAACAAAAACCTGATAATTACAACACGTTTTTTTCTAATTGATTTAATTAAAAATTCTTATAATTAATAGTTGCATTGGAACCACCACCAGTTGCAATGTTGTCCTCACGCAATAATTTTCTTTCAGGTAAGTTATCGTTTATTAAAAACCGGAATAATATCTTGTTTTTTAGATATGTTAATGGAGTCACCGTGGCAACTTGTTGCCGTCATAACCACCTACCTGTTGTTAAAAAAGTACGGAACTCTTTTAATGAAAACAAGACAAGGATTTAATCTAAAAAAAATCATTTTAATATATAATTTTTTACAAATCTTAATTAACATCAAAATGTTTTTTCTAGTATTTACAAACAATTTGTTTGCAATTTCTATAATTTGCTTTTCAGGGACTTGAGATTTTACCCAACGTCAGTTTTTTATGTACAACTGAAACTTATCAAATTGATAAATTACATTACTACTACACGTTGTCAAAATATTTCGATTTATTAGACACTGTAAGTCTGGAAAAACACTACTAATAACCTAACGAACATTTTAGGGATTTTTTATTTTGCGGAAAAAAACCCGCCATGTCAGTTTTTTACACGTCTACCACCACACAACAATTTTGATTTATTCCTGGATCACATACAAGTATATTCCAGGCGGTCATGCTTACTTTTTGTTTTTGTTTAATTCTTTTGTTCATGTTGTTATGTATTTGTTCTATTTTGTTTCTTGTTGGGACTCTAGTTTAGTACAAAATTGGTGGAAAAAATGTGTCACTTTGGTCCAAATCGTGAGTACTACCAACTGTAGACACAAAAAGTAACTAATTTTTTTTCAGACACAACACATAACTCTATTTTGTATTTTTCTAGTAAATGTCTTAAATCCGTATTGCGGCTATTCCAAAATCGCATCTTTTGCCGCTCTCTACAATTTGGGTGTAATGATTTACTTGTTTTTGCAATTTTATAAAAAGAACTATTACCAACCTTAAAATATAATTCAGTAAATTCCTGATTTTTTCTTGTTGTTACCCTATTTTTTTGGAAATTTTAATCAACATCAAAATTTTTTTTGTAATTGCTACCATTTGTTTACTATTGCTATAATTAACGTTTTAGAGATTTTCGATTTTACCCAATGTCAGCTTCTTATACACAACTGAGACTTATCAAATTGATACATTACGTTATTACTTCACGTTGTCAAAATATTTTGATTTATTAGACACTGTAAGTCGTGAAAGACACCACTACCAACCTAACTCACATTTTAGGGATTTTTTTATTATGCGGAAGAAGGGGTGCGCTTCGGACGCTTGAAATTATCTTTTTCCCGCCAGAAAATTGACAGTTCTAGAGTCGGTCAACCAAAATAACTGATAACTTTTTCGAACAAGTATGTCAATTATTTTTGTTGGGCGACTTTAAAACTGTCAATTTTCTGGCGGGAAAAAGAAAAATTTAATCTTCTCGGATTCAAAACGCATCGGATTTCAAACGCCCGAAGCACACCCGGAAAAACACCTGCCATGTTAGTTTTTTTACACGTCTACCACCATACAACAATTCTAATTTATTCTTGGATCACATACAAGTATATCCCAAGCGGTCATGCTTCTTTTTTTTGTTTATGTTGTTATGTATTTGTTCTATTTTGTTTCGTGTTGGGACTCTAGTTTAGTACAAAATTGCTGGAAAAAATGTGTCACTTTGGTCCAAATCGTGAGTATTACCAACTGAAGAAGGCACAAAAAGTAACTAGATTTTTTTCAGATAGAACACATAACTTTATTTTGTATTTTTCTAGTAAATGCCTTAAATCCGTATTGCGGCTACTCCAAAATCGCATCTTTTGCCGCTCTCTACAATTTGGGTGTAATGATTTACTTGTTTTTGCACTTTTATAAAAAGAGCTATTACCAACCTTGAAGTATAATTCAGTGAATTCCCGATTTTTTCTTGTTGTTACCCTTGATTAATAAAAATCAAACAAGCCGTGATTTGAAAGTGACCAACCCTGATTATTTTAATTCGAAATTTGTCAAAATCCAAAATTTAATTTTGTTGAGTCTGTGACCCAAGATGGACGTGTCAGTCGCGAAAATTTTCAATGACTTGCAGCCAGGTAACTTAATTAATTTCTCAATTAATTTTTTACAACGTAATTACAGATCCTCGAGTCGAAAATTACGTTTTAATGCGTTCACCTTTCCAACCTTTGATCGTAGTAGCCTTGTATATGACATTCATTTTAAAAATTGGGCCTACTTTGATGAAAAAACGGCAACCGTTTGATCTAAAAACTGTCTTAATTTTGTACAATCTCTTTCAAATTATTGCCAACTTCCTGGTTTTTCTCAAGGTAAGTTCCCAGATTTTGACATTTTAGTTTTAAAAATTTTTTAGTTTGCACGAATTTTCCCGAATTTAAGTCCTTTGTGTTCGCCTGCGGAAAATTCATCAAGCGCCATGTTGGAAACGCATCATTACTACACTCTTTTGAAATTTCTAGATCTATTAGATACAGTATGGCGTAAAATTACATTTAGGAAATTTATTTTCTGCCAACTGCTTTTAGGTGTTTTTTGTTTTGCGTAAAAAATGGCGTCAGGTGTCGTATTTACACGTGCATCATCACGTGGGTATGTTGGTGTCAGCTTGGGTCTCTGGAAAATATTTTCCCGGTGGTCACGCTCTCTATATCGGATTTTACAACACTTTTGTACATACCATCATGTATGGATATTATTTAATGACAGTTGTTTGGCCAGAGTATGGAAAAAGTGTGTGGTGGAAAAAACATTTGACAGAGATACAAATCGTAAGTGTCAAATGGAGATTTTGACATGTTATTTTTTTCTGTTTTAGGTACAACACTATCTTGTTTTTTTCACATTATTTGCACAGTTGGTCAATACAAATTGTAGTTATCCGAAATTTTGGTCATCTGTTTTTTTAAGTACTAATGTATTGATGATTATTTTGTTTTCGAAATTTTATCGAGATAATTATGGAAAAAGAAGTGTCAAAGTAGAATAAGACACTGAAATAAAAGTTTTGGTACGCCACTGGTTTTTATTTCTAACGTAATTTATGACATTTGTAGTTATTGTACCAACCAAAAATTTTCTTTTATTACTAACATTAAATAAAAAAATGCGTCTGAGAATTAGCAAGCTAAAGAAATAAAAAAATTTCCAGTCAATAACTGAACCAGACGACTTGATTTAGAAGAAAAAAGTTGTATTTGGTGACATTTGCGTCGCTTTGAAATAACAATCATTATAAATATATGAATAAATTACTGTTATTTATTATTTCAATAATAAATTATTAATAACCTGAAATAGCATAAATCGCTAGTTCTCTCTCTTTATACTATAACGTAATTTAATTTGATAGAAACTTCTTTTTTTTATTTATTATTTTCTTATAAAGGTTTAATTATAAATAATATAAAAAATAAAAATTTGAATCATAATTACGTAATTATTTTTTTTTCAGTAGTTATAATAGTTATTTAAGAAACTATAGTTTGTTACTGAAAGCGATTAATAACCGAAACTGTTTAAACCATTTACTATTTTGCTTTATTTTTAAATAAATTATGCAATGGATTCAAGACGCTAGATCTATTTGGAATAAATTTTGAATAAAAGTTAATCATACCCAAAAACGATTTTAATTGGGTGATTGAAGTAGGGGGAGTAGTTTTTAAGATAGCTTCAACTTTTACTTTTCTTGTGTGTAATCCATTTTTGTCTAAAATATGCCCTGAATAACTAACTAATTTTTGAACAAAAAAACATTTATTGCTAGCCACTTTAAGTTCGCAATCTTTTAGTTGTTTGAAAACCAATTCAAAACGTTCTAAGTGTTCTTGATCATTTTTATCAGTGATTAAAATATCGTCTAGAAAACAAAGTACACCGGAAATAAGAAATAATTTCTCCATAATGTTTTGAAAAATCGCGGGCGCGCTAGTAGAGTGGTTGGGTTTTGTCGTGGGTGATGACCTTGAACAGATCTGCGTGAAGTAAAATCTTAAATGCGATAAGTGAAACCCAAAAGCATCTGACTAGTTTCAGATTGCGGCAAATTTAAAAGTCTGCATGAAATGCGCAGGCAGGGACCCGTTGTTTGTTGTATTTTGTATAATAATACAATAAAAATACAAACTAAAAGACAAATTTAATAGAATAGACTGCACAGCGATTATTAAAAAACAAAAGATAAAATAAAGAGAGTGAATTTTTTTTAATAAATTTATTTTGTTGACATAAAACATTTTGCATTATTCTTGCAATTTTGCGCAACCTAAATCGTTTTCCTCGTCGGAAGAAATGTAAAATTCCGAATCGTTATCACTCTCGTCAGCTCTAACACAAATTATAAAGTCCTCTATATCATCCATAATGTGTTCTCTGGCCATGTATTCCTCCTCGGTTTTTTCTACGTCATTACATATATTTCTCCATTGTTCCACTGAAATCGTAGCAAATTTGTCTTCAGCTAATTTCCAGACGTCTTCTAATTTAAATGTTACGTTGTGAACGGCCACATGATTTTTTACTAATGCCCAAATTTCTTCGATGGGATTAAGCTCTGGGTGATATGGAGGCAACCGTAAAACTGGCATATCATATTCTGCCAGAATTTTGTTGATCGCAAATTGCTTATATGGTGGTTGATTCAAATTAATTTTTTTATATAATTCTGTCTTTATTTCTTTGGTCCCAAAAAAAATTCCTCTTTCGTTTAGCCATTGCTGCATTGCTGCTTTTTCCATGATGAGTTCGGACAAGGTTCTATTGCCACATTATGATAGGACACGTTATCCACCACCAAAACCGATTTCCTTGAAATGTTGGAAATAAATTTTTCTTTCAACCATTTGGTGAAGTTGTTGTTGTTCATTTCATCAATTCATCGTGATAGTCGCCTGTTTTCGATCCCGATTTAAATATATTTAAAGCACTAGGCACAAAACCTTGCGCGCCTCCAGCGTGTAAAATAATTAGACGTCGCCCTTTGGCTATCGGTGCCTTAGGCATGTTATTTGTGCCATCATCCCATGACATCGGTACAGTATGGGAACTGTGAAGGTAAGTTTCATTACAGTATATAATATTTCGACCTTCTTCTTTGCACTTTTTAAGTTGTCTTAAATATTCAACTCGTTTTAACCTGATGTCCGTTTTTTCAATTAAGATTTTTCGATTATCTGTCGATTTCGTCCAACGAAAACCTAGCTTTCGGATGAACTGTCTAAATGAATCTATTTTCCCTTCAGTAAAATTAACACCTTCACGTTTTACTGCCTCAAATAAAACTTGCATTGACGGTCTTCATTTATGAATGTCGGCAAAATTAAAAATTACTTTTCGAACTATTTCTTCTTCGAATTCATCCAATGTGCTTTTTGGCGATGGTTTGTTGGTTTTTTTACGCGGAGATTGAAATTTGCTATTTTCAGATTTCTTGCTACCTTCTTCTATAATTCTCCTTACCGTGTTAAGACCAACACCAGTGGCTTTAGCAACACGTTCTTGTAAACGACTCAAGGGAATTATAACTTCACCTTTCTCTTTTTCCTCTTTCATAAACGAAAAAACGTTATAAATTATCTGCCTCTCTTGACTATGAACAACACGACCGTTATTGCCCATCATATTGTCGCAAAGTATGTTCTGCAAAAACACATTTATATCCTTGTTTCTAAATTGTACTAGGTATACTTACAAAACTGTAAACCACGAAAAAAACAGAGTCTTGAAAAAGACTGTTGAAATAAAATTACAAATCTGTCAATAAACGCAGGCTTAACCACAACCGTTCGAGAAGAACTCTAAAAGGGGTTGTGCCGGTCAGCACGTGTTCTGTAAAACTACGTACCGCATTGGTTTGAGTCGTCTGTTGGTTGTGTTGCTTCAACACCTCTAACACATTTTTAAATAAGGGTCGTTCGTGGGTGGTTTCTCGGAGTAAACGTTTAGACTCGGCTAGGTCAGGGGTTCTAAAACATTTCAACATGCGTCATGCATTTTACCACGCATTAACAAAACAGTTTAGGATCACTGGTTTGTCCCAGTCTGAACGTGAAAATTTTAGCTTAAATAGTTAATTTATAAGAGCGATCTATTTTAAAAAACACGATTTTGGACATTGTTGCGCCGACATAAAAAAAATAATTTGACAAAGTTCGGATCTACTAAAAAAAGTTGTAGATAGCGATTTCAGATGGCCAAAATAATACTTTACCAGGCAGTAAAGGTCCCGTCTGGTTATACCTTTAATTTTTTTTTGCAAGAAAAAATTCTCGTTTTTACTCCTCTATTTTAAATCAGTTTATTTTTATCAACTTCAAACATTTTTTACGAGTATATTCCACTCCCCTTCTTTAGATAAGCCAGTTTATCAAATTTATACAGATAATATCACTTGAATAATATATTTATTGATTATATTGTGTCAGATTGAGTTGTGATAGTTACAAAACAGTATTTTATTGCAGAAATATTTAAAAAAAATGGATAAAAAAGAACAACCGCCACCTTATTATGAACAACCACAACCCTATGGAAACCCACATATACAACAACCTCAACCCTATGCTCCACATATACAACAACCTCAACCTTATGCTGTTCCACATATGCAACAACCTCAACCCTACATGCAACAGCCTCAACCGTACATGCCACAACCTCAACCCTACATTCAACATCCACAACCTTATGCAGTTCCACAACCAGTTCAACCTTCAACAAATCTAAGTAAGTTCAGTATTTTTTTTATTGAGGTAAATAGTATTTTTGTGCTGTTTAGTAATTTTTTTTGTTGTTGCCAACGAAAGCTCGACTGTAAATAAATTTATTCTTAATGAGTTAATCACACCAAAAATTTTATTTAATATTTATAAATCATCAAACGGTCACATGTGTTTAGCGTTCTTAATACCTAATATCCTATTGTTTTGTAGTACCTACTTTTTATATTCGAGTTATGACGTTAGTATTAATACTTTTTTTAAATTAGTGTGTTTTATCTTATCGTATTGTGTCTTTAATTAATGTCGAGATCATTATTGTGTTGATTAAGTACTTTTTTTTTCAGTATAAGTATTTTTCAGTATAATCAGTATAAGTTCAGGAAAGCACTTCAATAAGCTCATTTAAATCCGAGTTTTTTTGTATAAATTTCATCTTATAATTGCTACGGCAACTTTATTAAAAATCGTAATTACTTAATTAATTAACTCATCTCGTGAATTTCTTGATATTTAAAACCGCAATATTCTTAGTCTCGCACTCAATTCGTCAGGTAGGCTTCTCGCAATCTATCTCGCAGCCTTTTCGCATGTCGCAGACTAATTATATGCTCACCAACAAACAAAAGAAAGCGAAAAATCTCGACTCACATTCTCACCTGTAAAACTCTTTATACCTAATATATTGTTGTTTTTTTATTATTTTATTTTTCCTTTCTTCTTTTTTTATATTCTTTATTTTTTTAGATGTTACAGTTAACACAGGCGGTAGAATCGGAACAGGCTCATGTCCTATTTGTCAAACAGGAAGATTTGAAAATTCTTTTACATGCTGTGGTTGGCTATGCTGTATTTGTTTTTTTCCGATTGGCATTCTTTGCTGCTTATGTATGCAAGAGAAAAAATGCAACCATTGTGGATATACAGTTTCATAATAATATACTTTTTTCGTCTTTATTGTCTATTTATAAGTAAATATTTTTATTAATAAACAATTTTAATAAATATTGATTTTAATTTAAATATCATTTGTCACAAAAACAAAACTTTCTTATTAAACTGACAGTGATAAACACAAATCTTTAAGCTTAAAGCATGTTACAAATAATTTTTAATATTGTTATTATTATTAAGAGTATATAACAAAATAGTATCTACTTAATTAATGAAACTAAGCACTAAGCAGTAAACACACTTCTTTTTTTTTAATTTTTAATTCTTAATTTTTTGATATGTTATAATTACCACTTGTTCATTTTGTTGTTTTATTTTTGTTATTAAATTCTTTTATTTCTTTTTTTGCTATTCTTTTTTTTAGATAATGCAATCAACACAGACGGCAAAATTGGAATAGGCTTATGCCTTGTTTGTCAAACAGAAAGATTTGGAATTTTTTTTACATGGTTTGGTTAGCTATTCTGTTTTCTTTTTTTTTTTCGATTGGTTTCATTTGCTGTTTCTGTATGCAAGGAAAATGGTGTAACCATTGTGGTTATACAGATTTAATACAGCACTAAATTATTATATATTTTTTTAATAAACTACTAAAATATTCTTTCCAGCTTTAAAATTAGTAAAATGTTTTTCAAACCAATAAAAATATTTCATCCAGCTTCTAAATTTAGTACAATGTTGCCTTCCGCTTTTGAAAGTGTTTCTAGTTTTCAAAATTGTAGAAACAATGTTGCCTTTTTCGATACAAAATTCTCTTTGTTTTTATTGTTTAAAAAATTAATAAAAAATGTCGCTTTGTACTCTAAAAGTTGCTAAAAAATTACCTCCGGCTCCTAAAATTACAAAAATCTAATCTACAGTGTTCAAAATTAGTAAAATGTTATCTTACACTTGCAAAATTACAGAACAAAAAACAAAAATTTTTTTTTACTTTTAAATTAGTAAAATTTTGTCTCAGACTTTTATTTTTGTCTATCAAAAGTAAAACATAAGACACTCTTGTCGTCCCTAATTAAAAAACTAATAAAAAATGACTTCTTAGACTTTCGAAATTACTCAATATCAACTTCCTTCCCTAAAATAAATAAAATATAATTTTTATAATAAGTAAAATTTGACCTCAAACTTTCAAAATTACTAAAACATCTTTCGTTCTTAAAATTCGAAAATAAAGTGTTTTTGACTTTCTTTATTTGCCTTACTAATTAGTAAAACGTGATTTTCAGCTTATAAAAATAATAAAAAACGGCACTTCTGTCATATTATTAAAAAACTAATAAATGCAGCTCTACGACATCTCTCAACATTACTAAAGAATATAGCTTTATTTTGTCTCCAAATTTCAAAATTAATAAAACGTTAATTTCGGCTTTAAAAAAGCCACTTTTGTTATATAATTGAGAAACTGATATATAATACAATAACAAAAAATGTCATCTATAATTCACAATAATTACCTCTGTTTTGAAAATTAATAAAATGTAGCTTGCGGTTACCTCTACTTTTTATACATTTGCACAATCTTTCCTCAAACATTCAAAATTACTAAAACACTTTTTTGTTTATATTATTATACAGGGTGGGGTACTAAGACCGCTTCGGTCCATTACGTAGTTACGGTTTGTTTAATCAAAAAGCGCTTTTACACAAAAATGTAGATCTTGAGAGAACACATTTTAAAAATATTTTCTGTTATACGGAGTGTCCAAAAATAAAGTTACACGTCAAAAACGTATTTTTTTAAATAGGATACCTTATATATTATTGCATATTTGCATTTTACGAATCATTCTAAACACTTTTTATATAGGATGTCTTGTATCCATCTTTAAAAACGTTTTGCAAATATATACACTTGAATTTAAAAAATGATAGTTGCTATCATTGATTAAAATGCCAAAATCTTGTTAATGGTAAATAATCTTGCCGACATTTTTTGCGGGATTTTAACAAAAGCCTCATTTTAGGTGTGCCTGCATAAAAGGATTTGATATAACATACAGGCTGTTCAAAAAAATTGTTAAATTGGTACTTTAAAATTACCAAAACTCGAAATTTTTAAATGAGGTTATTTTTTGGCGGATTAAAGTAGGCAGTTAAATTAACTTTAATCTGATACTACTGTGACGTTTATTTTATGTGGGTTTCTGATTTAAAGAGCTGGAGATAATTTCTCGGCAAGTTTATTTACAAATCAAATTAATTACAACTAATTAACACAGCTAATATTCTAAATCACTAACGGAACACAAAACACTTTAATTTATCGCTTTCTAAATTCGCTGGATATCGCCGGAGTTTGCCTTATGTCGCTCTCCCAAAACCAGACTGACTGACTGACTCGCTGTCTCGCATATATATAGGGGTATGGACTCTTTCCAGAACTTTCGAGTATTTTCTCGCGTTTCTCCTGAATTATTTCAATTCGGCAAGATGATTGGAATTCAATCACAATAGCGACAAACAATGCCGACGTAAACAAGAATAAATAAACCCATTCAAAACGTAAATAATACTCGAAGTTCTATTCAGTTCCTAGAAGTGAGCGGTCCACAACACAATACTCGATACTCTGATTCACCGCTTCTTAGAATTGAGTCGTTCGCGTCACACTACCCCCCTCTTAAGAATTGTTCGTCTCGAACAATCATTCATCGTCATTTGAACCCGCATAGGGGGCTAAACGGTCTAAATGCACTACCTTCATCTTAGCCCTGGGGTTCTTTTGGATTCTATACACCACGTCGTTAAGTCGGGTCAGTACGGTATAAGGGCCTTCCCATTTCGGCTGAAGCTTCGGACATCGCCCTTTCTTCCGTTGAGGGTTAAATAGCCAGACCAAATCTCCCTCTTGAAACCCTACCGAATTCGCCCTCAAATCGTACCGCGTCTTCATCCTGTCACTGGCAATCTCAATTCGGTCTCGAGCCAAGTCGTGGATATGGGACATCGTCTCTTGAAGCTCTTCTACATAGCTTCTAACTTCCTTGGGTTCTTGAGTGGGTGTCCCAAACACAAGGTCACAAGGCAAGCGGAGTTCCCGTCCAAACAAAATCTTGGCTGGAGTTTGATTTGTAGTTTCATGGATCGCCGCTCTGTAAGCCAACAAAAACAACGGTAAATGGCGATCCCAATCTCTTTGATGGGCCTCTACAACTTTCGATAGGTGCTCTTCCATGGTGCTGTTAAAGCGCTCGACCATTCCGTCGGACTGAGGATGCAGCGGTGTAGTCCTGGTTTTCCGAATACCCAAGAGATCACAAATTCCTTGGAAAACCCCTGACTCAAAGTTTCGCCCTTGGTCCGAATGCATTTCCATGGGAAGCCCATAACGAGAAATCCAATTATCCACCAAAGCACGAGACACAGTAATAGCTTCTTGGTTTGGTAACGCGTATGCCTCAGGCCATTTACTGAAATAGTCGGCAACAACCATAATGTATTTGTTGCCCGAGTCGGTGACTGGAAATGGACCCGCAATATCAAACGCAATCCTCTCAAACGGAGCCCCAACGTTGTATTGCTTCATGGCTCCCCGGCTACGAGTTTTCGGGCCTTTACTCGCAGCACATGTTGTACATTTCCGGCACCAATTAGCGACATCTTCTCGGCTATTGACCCAATAAAAGCGTTCGCGAACCTTCCCCAAGGTTTTGTTGACGCCAAAGTGAGCTCCAGATCTTCCATCATGGATTTCCCTTAAGACTTCCTTTACACGACTCTTCGGTAGGACTAGCTGCATTGTTACCGTCTTTCCATCCGCGCTTTCCCAAGCCCTTTTGAGCAGCCCATTTTCGACTTTCAGGGAGTCCCATTGTGCCCACAACGCCTTCAGAGCAGGACTCTTATTTGAAATGTCATGCCATTGCGGTCTTACATTTCCGTTCTCCTTGCTTTGTAAAATCGGTCCGATCTCATCGTCTTGCAGTTGCTCTGTTCTTATTTCTTCAGCTGTCCATCCGTCAGTAGGTTGCAAAACTAGCCTTCTAAGGTTGCACAGGTGGTCAGCTTGTTCTCGTTGGCTACAATGTTTGCAGTCGGCTCTGCACGGTCTTCTGGACAAGGCGTCTGCATTTTGATGAGACCTTCCCGAGCGATGCTTGATTTCAAAATCATACTGCTGAAGTCTCTCAATCCATCTCGCTGTTTGACCTTCAGCATTCTTCAAATTTAACAGCCACTTTAAAGCGGCATGATCTGTCCTTATTGTAAAATGTTGGCCGTATAAATATTTGTGGAAATGGCTTACCGCGTTCACGATAGCCAACAGTTCTCTTCGGGTGACACAGTAATTCCTTTCAGGTTTAGAAAGAACCTTACTATAATATTCGATAACCCTCTCTTCGCCATCCTGTACTTGAGTTAATACTGCGCCAACTCCATTATTACTGGCGTCCGTATCTAAAATAAACTGACCTTTTGCCCTTGGGTAAGCAAGTATTGGTCCCGTACAGAGTGTAACTTTTAATGTTTTGAAGGCCGATTCACACTCTTTGTCCCAAATAAAAGGCGTCTTCTTTTCGGTCAGTTTATGAAGAGGTTTGGCAATATCGGCGAATCCTTTGACAAAACGGCGATAGTAGGTGCAAAGACCCAAAAAGCTTCGTAGTTGGTGCTTATCATTAGGTCGGGGCCATTCCCGTACGGCTGCAGTCTTCTCAGGGTCAGTTTGTATCCCATTCGATGAAACAACGTGTCCCAAAAACTTGACTTTTCTTTGGAAAAGGCAACACTTTTTAGGGTTAAGTTGAAGACGAGCGTTTCGCAATCGGCTGAAAATTTCTTGCAGGTTACTTTGATGTTCTTCGAAAGTTTTCCCAATAACCATCACATCATCAAGGTACACAAGGCAAGTTCTCCAAGTCAACCCTCGAAGGACAAGTTCCATTAGCCGCTCGAACGTAGCTGGCGCATTACAAAGTCCAAAAGGCATAACATTAAACTGGTAGAGCCCAGTTCCAGTCGAGAAGGCAGTTTTCTCCTTATCCTCAGGGTGAATTCCAACCTGCCAATACCCACTCTTCAAGTCTAAAGTAGAAAACCATTGGGAACCAGCTAACATGCTCAGTGTATCGTCGATGCGTGGAAGTGGGTAACTATCTTTCTTCGTTACTTCGTTGAGCCGTCTATAGTCAACGCAGAAACGAGTTGACCCATCTTTCTTTGTTACTAGTACAACTGGTGAAGACCAGGGACTTGACGAATCTTCAATGACGCCATCTTCTTTCATTTTTTCGATCATTCGAGCCACTTCTTCCTGTTTCGCAAAGGGGAGTCTTCTCGGGGGCTGACGAATAGGTTGTACTGATCCCGTATTAATTCGATGCTGTACCAAATTAGTTCTTCCCGTAATCTTGTCCCCTATTGCAAAAATGTCTTGTTCCTTTCGAATAAAAGCAGTGGCTGCTTTCCTCTGATCTTCTGATAAGTGTTGCCATTCTTCCAGAAAATAATTTTCCAATTCCGGGTTATTTTTACCTTCTCCTTCCTGGTAACTCTTGTTGTCCTTTTCTTCACAACGAACAACTCGTAATGCAGGCTGAAAGAAGCCAATCTGTTCCCCTTTCTGCAACGTAACTCGATTTTCGCTGAGATTGGCTATGCGAATAGGAATCTTTCCACCAGCCTCAACGAGTGCTCTAGCTACCAAGATCTGTTTATTGTGTGTCGCATTCGTGAATTTCGTCATGTCCGGTTCAACAACTCCCGTTCGGTATCCCCCAGGATCTTTTTCCAACTCTGCCAGCACAATTTTCTCAGAATTGCCGGGGACACGAACTGATTCTGAGACGATGATGTTTACATGGTCAGATGAAGCGGTCGCAGAATGTAACAAGATTTCTTCGTTTCCCATTTGTAACATCCTGTTCTTAATATCCAGCACAAATCCATATTTGTCCATAATGTCCAAACCCAAGATCACTTCATCAACTATCTCAGCTACAACCATTCGGTGTACAATATTGAATGGTCCTATCTCAAGTTTGACATTAGCTTCTCCATGTACTTGTGCTGTTTCACCAGTAGCGGTTTTCAAAACGAAGTTACATCTTGTCATGTAGATATTTTGAGATGTTTCCAGCATGTCCCGTCTCACTAGAGAAAGTGTTGCTCCCGTGTCAACCGTCATCTTGGTGTCTCGACCGTTGATTCGTCCATCCAGCAACAGACTATCATTTCCTTTTCCTAGCTGCGAGACGGAGATGATCCTAGGGGCTTTGGGCGTATCAGCTAGCACACGCCCCAAAGTGCTAGCTGAAATTAGTTTTCCTGATGCCGGGAAATTGAGGGGCCTGTGACATCTTCCTGACCCCCTCCTTACATCCTCAGACCTTCCCCGTTGGCGGCAATCCCTTCTTATATGGCCTATCTTACCACAACCATAACACTTAGGCCGTCCTCCAGTGCGTGCTGGTGTCTGCTGCATCTTTTCCAACATACTCTTCAGTTCTTCGCAGCAGCAATTATTTGTTGGAGTTTCCTCTGCGGACATCAATCGCACGCGTTGAGCTGGTCGTCGTGAAAAGTCTTCATTTGCCGCCTCATATTCTAACGCGTGGATAAGCGCGTCAGCACAGGTTTTATATCTATGTAGACGTAGATAACGTCGTAAATCGCCATCTCTTAAACCATCAATAAATGCGCTGGCTTCCATCTCATGGCGAAGGTCTGCAGGTGCGGAAGGATAACCTAAATTAACCAATCTTTCTATTTCCGCGGCATATTCTTGCAAACTTTCGTTGCTTTTCTGATGTCGGGACTTAAGCATCATTTGGTATACTCTGTCCATGTGCTGGTCTCCGTAGCGCAATTCCAAGGCGTTGACCACTGCGTGATAGTTTTTCTGATCACGATCAGATACATTCTGAAGCAGCTGGAGAGCTGGTCCTCGCAGTGCTAACACCAGAGCTGTGGCTTTTTCTTCATCATTCCAGCAATTTATCTCCGCCGCTGCTTCAAACTGCCTCCTATACATTGACCACGAAGACTGACCATCGAAAGTTGGGGGTTTTACTCGTTGCGATGTTACTTCGCTTCCTAAAATTTGTCCTGTTCCAAGTTTCTTCATTTTACTTTCCAATTCTAAAACTTTCTTTTCTAATTCTTCCCTAACTTCTTTTATCTCTTCTTTTACTTCTTCTTTTACTTCGAAAACTTTTTCCTCAAATTCCTTTTTTACTTCTTCGACATCTTTCTTAAGAGCATCTTGTAAGGTATCGAATTTTTCGAAAATTCTTTCTTGCTCTTCCATTCGACGTTTTTCTTCTTCTTCTTTTTCTTGCAGTCGTCGTTTTTCTTCTTCTTCTTTTTCTTGCATTCTTCGTTTTTCTTGATCTTCCAGAAATTTCTTCTGTTCTTCTTTATCTTCCAAGCGTTGTTTTTCTAGTTTCTCGAAGAATACACGAAGTTGTTCCTCCATGGTTCTTGTCTGACTTCTTGTTGTTCTTCCAGAAGGTTCCAGAGACATAAACTTTTCTTTGTCCACCAAGCTTCTTTAAATCCCACTCCTGACACCAGTGTGACGTTTATTTTATGTGGGTTTCTGATTTAAAGAGCTGGAGATAATTTCTCGGCAAGTTTATTTACAAATCAAATTAATTACAACTAATTAACACAGCTAATATTCTAAATCACTAACGGAACACAAAACACTTTAATTTATCGCTTTCTAAATTCGCTGGATATCGCCGGAGTTTGCCTTATGTCGCTCTCCCAAAACCAGACTGACTGACTGACTCGCTGTCTCGCATATATATAGGGGTATGGACTCTTTCCAGAACTTTCGAGTATTTTCTCGCGTTTCTCCTGAATTATTTCAATTCGGCAAGATGATTGGAATTCAATCACAATAGCGACAAACAATGCCGACGTAAACAAGAATAAATAAACCCATTCAAAACGTAAATAATACTCGAAGTTCTATTCAGTTCCTAGAAGTGAGCGGTCCACAACACAATACTCGATACTCTGATTCACCGCTTCTTAGAATTGAGTCGTTCGCGTCACACTACATTGTCTTATACTTATTTTGTCTAGTTTTTGATTAAATCAGATTTTTGTGAATTTTGGACAAACAGAAGCAATTTTTTTTGAATACCGTGGTTAAAAAACAATTTACAGAAACCGCTAAGAAATATGTAATAACATCTCATAAAACGAAACAATAAATTACTCGTTATTAATACACGGTTGAACCCTTTTTTCAAAAGCCATTTTAAACACATTTTGAATACGAGTTTTTGTCATTTTTAAATGTCATTGGCACTCTATAAACTTGTTCTTTAACATAGCCCCATAAGTTATGGGCCATATATAAGTTACGGGCCGTAACAAAGTTCATACTAGTAAGTTTGGGCGAGTGGGGCACTCAGGCTCGTTGAGAAATGGTGTAATTCCCATGACCTATCGGTAAATCCGAAAAAAACAGGCCATGTTATTTTTACCCGAAAACGGTGAGACCATTATATGGCCCCTCTGCTTTTCGGCGAACAGCTACGTATAGATCATATGGTTAAATATTTAGAGGTTATTTTAGACTCCCGTTTGACCTGGAGATCACACGTAGAAGAAAAGATGCGAACAGCTACGAGCACGCTCTGGGCGTGCAGAAGAGCTGTTGGCAGAATCTGGGGTCTTACACCCCGCGTTATGCTTTGGCTCCACAATTATGTCGTCAGACCAATGATCACGTATGGCTCCCTTATCTGGTGACCAAAAAGAGTTTGGTCCAGCGTTTAGCTTGCCTGACAATTACAGGGGCCTTCCGAACTACACCGACCGCAGCCATGGAGCTCATTGTGGGGATTCGGCCACTTCATTTTGTTGTGGAAGAGTCTGCTGCAATGGGTTTCCTACGGATTTGCGCTACAAATCGATGAAAAACAGGAACCGGAAAAAGTCATCGGACAATATCCACTAGGATGTTAGATTTGGACCACATTTTTAAAATGGGGGACGACAGTATGACCCCCAGGATTGCTACAAATCACAAGTCTTGTGAACATTCCACCATGTGACAACTGGTGTGAAAAAACGAGCAGCTTCAGAACGGGGGACTGGCTTGTCTGCTATACCAAAGAGTAGGGATTTATAAAGAGGCGACACTTCGAGCGGCTCCTTTGATCTTTTTAAACACAATTCTATGACCTTCAAACGTTCGTCCCTTTAAATTGGGTTGGTGCATGCGCACGAAATTTGAAATACTCAAGTGAAAATTAACAAGAAACACGATACACCAACCACTTTATCCTCGTCACGTGCTTTTCGACAAATCAGAAGTGAAGCTGCGACGACTCTAACCGAGTTGAACCTAACAGAAACGACTGTCCCTTTAAATTGGGTTGTTAGGGTATCTCTCTCTAAAATTTGCTTTCTTGTCTGACTGTCGCCTCTTTGTAAATCCCTACTCTTTGGCTATACTGACAGGTCGGTTCACCCCAATGGGGCGGGCTCAGGGATATCTATATGTGGGCTCGGTGTTGAAATTTCAATACCTTTGGGCAAACATATTGACGTTTTCCAAGCGGAAATATTCGCTTTGCTCGCTTGTGTGACTGAGTGCGCGCAGAGGGCTTTGTCAAACAGGCGAATCTGAATCTGCATTTGCACCGACAGTCAGGCTTCGCTGCAGGCCTTGTAATCGTGCAGGTACTCATCGAGGCTTGTCTGGGAATGTCACAACAGATTACAGGAACTGGCGGAGTGCAACAAAAAGGTTGTACTTTGCTGGGTACCAAGACACTGTGGTCTTACGGGTAACGAGAGGGCTAACGTCCTGGCTCGAGAGGGTTCACAAATGGACTTTATCGGGACAGAACCAGCTCTTGGCGTTACTAAAAAACAACAGAAAGACACACTTCATAAGTGGATGGAATTTCGCCATCTCCCTGAATGGCAGTTTCAAGAAGGCATGCGGCAACCCAGGCATTTTATTAAAGGACCGGACAAGGCACGCAGTGAAAACCTGATGCGTCTCAACCGTACAGGCCTTCAGTTAGTGGTAGGCATGTACACAGGACATTGCCTACTAAAAAGACACCTGCATGTAATCGGACTCAGCGAGGACGAGATTTGCAGAGGTTGTGCTGAAGATAAAGAAACTCCTCTTCATATTCTCTGTTATTGCCCTGCATTTCCAGGCATCAGAGATTTACACCTGGGCTCCCGATATCTGAAGCCCAGTGCTATCGAGAAGGCTTTTGCGGACAAGGTACTGAGCTTCATTAGAGGCACAGGGCTACTGCAGTAGTGCTAATTCGAGAGGTTTGCACACAATGGGCGTAGGCCTCAGTGTGCGGCTCGCGCTTCGAGCCCTTCTTGTCAAAAAAAAAAAAGGTTGGGCGACCTTTGTGGCTACAAACAGATAGGGCCATGTCGTCCTATTTGTTTTTAAAAGAATGTAGTACTGAGAGCTTCGTTATCGTCTATATAGAAACACGCGGATGCACCGTTTAGCTGAAACCACATTCGCCTTCTAACCATTATTTTGTCTCCGATTTCCCAAATTAGTAAAATGTGATTCTCATTTTTCAAAAATAATAAAAAATAGTATTTTTGTCGTATTTTTAAAAAACTGATAAATTATACAATAAGAAATGTCGTCTATCGCTCTCAACGTTATTTAAATATTCATCTCTTGTTTTTAAAATTATCTAAGTAGCCTCTCCGGTTTTCAAAATTATCAAAAAATAACAGTCTAATTTTCATCTTTATAAAAATTAATAAGAAATGTCGCTTTTGGTTTAAAAATTTTTAAAGTTTTGCCTTCGGTGTAAATAATAACAATTTTGATTTAGGTTTATAAAATTGGTAAATTGTTATCTTTTACTTCTCAAAAGCAAAAAATTGTATGTATCTGCTGTTACAAATTGAAAAATAGTTAAAAAAATGTCACCTCCGGCTCCAAATATTAGTAAAATTTATCTAATAACAAGAAAAAATATATATTGAACAATAAAAATGTTGATACGGCCTTGTAAAATTACTAAAAGTTGAGTTCCAAAATTAAAAAACAATGTCTTTTTTTTGTTTTAATAATAAAATTTATAATAACAAGAAAAAATTTATTGAACAATAAAAATGTTGATTCTAGCTTGTAAAATTACTAAAATTTGACTTCCAAAAATTAGAAAACGATGTCTTTTTTGCTTTAAATAATAAAATTTTTAAAAAAATGTTGCTTTAGGCTTACAAAATTAGTAAAATTTTATCTTTGGCTTCTGAAATGCAAAAAAATAAGATCTTTGCGGCTATCAATTAAACAATGATGCTTCCGGCTCCAAATATTAGTAAAACATTCCAAATAACAAAGAAAAAACATTGAATCGCTCTGTATATCTGCAGGTGTGCTTTTATTTGCAAAGATGCAGTTTTCAATGTTTACATACCACTCCCAGCGCAACTTATACGCCATCTAGGCGCTTTAACAGGCTGATTCATTCTTTTTTTATTCAAGATAAGAAAGTTTATCAGACTCAACAGTCAACAGTTATTATTCTAGTCTAGTTTAGCATTTGTATAATACGGTATCAAGTCTGACTGTATAACTATAGTGTTAAAAAAAGTTACTAATTTTCGAAAAATTCATCAAAATGGATAAAGGAGATGCACCCCCGCCTTATTATCAACCCATGCAGCCACAACAACCACATTATGCAAATCCACAACCGTCAGCCCCGCCCACATCAAATCTAAGTAAGTAAAAAAAAATTTTTTGTATGTAAATTATTGTTAATTTAAGAGAATTTTTCCTTAAAGTATCTTATCTTATCAGTGATTAAACATAAACAATAAAGTCGTCTCACACTTTTTATATTGGGTGTCCCCCTCAAGACTTTGCTTAGAAATTTTTTTCATAAATAACCCTTCACTTATTACAAAAAAAAGTGGTCCTTCTCTCTCAAAATTGTATTTTATTAAAAGCCACATGTTTCGACTTACAATCGCGATCATCTTCAGGCTAACTGAGAAAGTTACACAATGCTTAAATTCACCATTTTGTGAAGTTTTTAATTTTTAGTTGTCTTTATTTTTGGGACATTCAGTATTTTTTTTTATTTTAGAAAATTTAAAAACAGAAATTACATAATAGAAAATAACAGAAACAACTAAAAACACACTTTGAATAAACTATTGAAATAAACAATGCATATAATAATAATAAATAATTAAAAAAAAATATTCGCCGCCCACTGTATCTCTAATAATTTATTTTTTTACAGATGTTACAGTAAATACAGGCACGACTGTAACAGGCACATGTCCTGTTTGTCACGCAGGACATTTCACAGGGACTTTTACTTTATGTGGTTGGCTATGCTGTCTTTTTTGTTTTCCTTGTGGAATTATTTGCTGCTTGTGTATGCGGAAGAAAAAATGCAATCATTGCGGATTCGCAACTTCATAAAGTACGGTTTCAAATTCTCGAAGACACAGCAATGAAGTGTATTTTTTATAATAAACAATTTTTTTAAATATTTTTTTTTATTTCACATCTAAGAATTTTATCAGTTGTTTGTGACAAATATTCGATGATTCATTGCGTTATAATCTCATGTATAAAATTGGTATTTCGGGTAAGTACAAGCAGGTGTACCAATCTACTAATGAAGAAAATGGAAGTAGCAAAATAAGGAAACAACTTAGATAAAATAACTAAATATAAATACAGAGATTGTGCTAATCGCTAAATGCAAGGACAAATTAGATAAAAAAAAATTAAGAATAAATATAAACAGTTGTGCCAATCTATAACACCAACAGAACAAAAAAAAATGCGAAAAAAATGGGTGTTTTATTTTTTACAAGCTAAAAATTTATAGCAGTTGAAAATTTATATCAGACGGTGCTGGTGAAGTACAAGCAGCTGTACCAACATACCAACAGAAAAAAATAGAAATAACTAAATAAAGAAACAAATTAGATAACCTAAATATGAATACAGAGATAACCTAAATATGAATACAATCGTGAAAACGCAAAGACATAGATAAAAATATTTCAAAAGTAAATAAAAGCAGTTGTACCAACGAAAAAAAATAAGTGAATAGAAAATGAAAAACAATTTTACAAATTAGCATACATAAAGATAAAAAATAGACTTGAAGACTTGTAATAAAAAAGCAAAATTGGGAAGATATTTTTGGTACCTTAGCAAAAACAGTAGTACCAACTTGCGAGTATATTAACATAGTAAAAGAAAGCGAAAAAAATATAAAATTTGTTTTCATTTGACATTGTTTTGGTTTCTTAGGTGTATTATACAAAATTGCATTGGTACCTTTGCAGTTGTACCAATTAATCATACCAACGTAATAAAGGAAAGTCACTAAATATGTGTGAAATTTGCAAAATAAAAAACACATTATAAAAAAAATTAAAATGTAAGTTAAACCTACAAGTTTAATGAAACAATTTTTTTACGACAGTAGCAGAACGTTTTCAAGAGTTATGTCTCATTATTACTGTCTGAATAATAATATAAAAATAAAAATTATAAAAGTTTTTATAAATGGAATTATTTAAAAAAAGTATGACTGTCGCTGTGGTCGTTATGGTAAAGCAATGTAGGAGAACACGGGGGAATCAGAGCCACCTAAGAAAAAACATGTTTGGATTTATGGGACTTATACCTGCTGCGCGGAAACATTCATGCTCTTGTCAATCGAAGCTATTTTATAGTATGCCTTCTAAAACAGACCGGCAACTTCATACGGAGTTATTTTCACAAGGTTTCTTGACTTCAGATAAAGATCACATTCTCGGCTGTATGCCTTTTTTAAAAGGCCGAAACAAGACGAGTGAGGTGGTGTAGAGAGCATCATAATGTGGTTTTCTTTGCAAAATTTGTAAGCTTCTAGCGTCGAATGGCTATTTTGATTGTCCATGATCAACAATATTTTATTTTTTTTAGAAGATTTCACAGATACCTTAAAATGTTGCAACCATTTTAGAAACAGTGTTTCATTTGTCCATCCATTTTTGGAACAATCATAAATGGCAACCTGGTGGGCCGTCCTTCCCAAGTAGAAGAGAATGACGTTGTCTTAGGAATATAAGTAATGGGGGTACATACGTGCCTGCGGCGTTCATAGCACAAACAACTGTTATAGTTTTACCTCTTTTTCAAGAAGTAAGAGTTTCTACGCGTTTTTGTCCCTTTTCTGCCAAAATTTTGCAGTGTTCCTGAACAGTTGAAACTCCAGTTTCGTCCATGTTAAAAACTTGATGAGGTTGAAACTCGTTTCTTTCTATAACTTGCTCAAGATTTTTGTAAAAACGGTTTACTTCTTCTTTGTTAAATCCTTCAATTCTATTAATACTCGTCGACTCTGGTTTGCGAACACTATCTCGAGGATTTCTTTGGAGAAAACCCTCCAATCAATCTGGGCCAGCTGTTTTATTTTCTTTATTAAAATTGTGAGGAAGTTTTAACTTTTCAGCACATTCAATAGCAATTTTTCGGAACTGTATGGAGTCTAATCCGTAAAAAAATTTTTGACATATGAATAAGATGTTCATCAGGTAATTGTTCTTGCTGCCTGTTAAATGTCGGATTTCTCCCAAGACGAGAAATTGGTGGTGCTGATAAACGATACCTTTTTTGTAGTGTGCTGTAGGGAATTTTGAATTCTTTAGCAGTTTTGTGAATGGATATTTTGTCTTTATTTATCTGTTCAATTGCACTTGCTAAAGATTCTATAGTCCACTGTGTTTTTCTGTCGTTCTTTATCGTTTTCGCGGCATCTAAAGCAAACAAGCAAACATTTACTAACGGTTCACTTGGGGTAATGGGAGCCATCTGGCCACCATTGCCCCAGACGCAGCTTCTTGGTTTCAAATTTTTTGTTTCAAAAATGGTTGATTACTTTAATGTAAAAAGTTGTAATACAGTGTCTAACATCTACTTTAACGACAAAATACAAAACATTGTTATAATACGTATTTTTAATACACACATTTCGTTCTTAAAGATCCACAAAAATAACAACAAGGCAGTGCAAAACCAACGTGCGCCGTTTTTAGATGAAAAACTCCAACTAAAAGGTCACGTGATGCACTTGGTCTGTCTCTCTCAAACCCCTCTACACGTCAACACAAGAACACAAGATCGAATTTATTTGCAAATACGTATTTCTAGGTGACTCTCATTATGATCCCCCCGTGCTCACCAACTAGAAAGAAACTTTTTAAAAATATAAAAAAAATATGTTTAAGTCTTTCTCATTTTTAAACATGTTCAGAACCTAAACTATTAGAAATAAAAATCTCCCTTTTCAAATTTTCACAATTTTTTGTTATATTTTTTAATACATATACTAAAAATATTTTTCTGTATATAAATAGTATATTAAAGAACGCGTTTTGAAAAGTTATCTTTGTGGCACGAATTCAAGTTTATAAAACGAGCGCGAGCGCGAGTTTTTATAAAGAATGAGTCCCACAATGACTTTAAAAACAAGTTCTTTATGCTATTTTTTCTACTTTACGTATTTACGTAATTTTTAAGTAAAAAAGTTAATTATTTAATCTTTAGGGACTTTTGTGTTAATACGAGACAGTTGGTAATAAAAATGTCACTAAAGTGTCAATGAAGTCATTGAACTTTGAAATGTTTTCAAATTTGTCTAAAATTCTGTGTAAGAAACTCACAAATGGTTCTTTTTTACCTACCGTATCGGTTATTGATTGAATAATCCAATTGGCATTAACACAGTAAGGGAAATCTCTATTTATCTCTAAATTTCCACTTCATTTGCGGTTCTCAGGGACTCTTTTCATTTCATCGTTATTTCAATCAAGCAGATTTATACACTCATCTAGCAAATAACTTGCTATAGGGGTTGTAAATGGTCAAAATAAAGGTCAAAAGCTCCATTTTAGTTTCAAGTTTTACTTTAACGCTGTTCTAACCTCAAAAGAAAAGTTTGTGACGTCTACCACCGTTGTCCAGTGTCCACCCTATTTTCAAATATTTTATAGATTAATTGCGACACACACACACACACAAAAACACTTTGTTGAGGAATACTGCTGGTCATCAAGTGCAACAAAATTTATTCGAATATAATTACTGTAATCTCATCGCCCACAGAAACGTGATGTTTCATTTCAGCGATAGGGTGTTACACGGTGTTACCAATCCGAAAACAGTAAATTGCACTAGCTGTTACCGCACGCAATTTGGGTGCGGAATTGGCTATTACTGCACCCAAATCGGACTCTGTTACTGTGCATGTTTCCCCGACGGTAAGTTGCTGGTACTGGTTGCTACGTGTAACAAAACGGTAAGTAATCGTTCAGTGAACGGTAAGCAATTAAATCTAAAAAAAACAATTTTGCGATTTATTTATTAAAATTAAATGTACAATTATTATAATTAATAAGTAGTAATATCACTCGCATTTGAGTTTCTACTGTTAATAGACAAACTTTCTGACGTAGAAGTCCTAGGTTGTTGTAATAGTCCACCAACATCGCTGTGTAAAATTTTATGAGCAAATTCAATTTTGTTTTGGAGGGAATTTTCCACGTAACTCTCGGCCACCGTTGATGAACGCCACCCACCATGTCTTTTTAGTCCCAACACATCAACTCCGTTATTCGTCAAAAGTGTAGCCGATGTGCGTCGAAACGAGTGTCCAGTAAAACCTTCAGGGGCTTGCAACTTTAAATACTTTGCAATTTTTGACGGCCAGCCTCCAATTGTGCCTTTCCCTGTGACTTGCCTAGTGCATTTGCCATTTCGATAGTTCAAAAATAAATGATCTGACGATGGGTTGCTTGGTCGAATTCTTATGTATTTTCGAAGTATTTCCAAATAATGAACTGCTTCATTTTCTTTATTAATAACTCTGAATATTCGTTTTTGTATTTGGAATATTTACTATAAACATTTCTTCATGTTCTTCTATGTCACTCATTTTAATATTGTACAATTCCTCTCGTCTACAAGCGCCCGATACTCCCAATATCATTGCTACCTGCAAATATATTGTTTCCTTAGAACTCAGATGTACCACCTCATCATCTACAACATACCTTTTAAATTAAAAATTGTTCGTCTGGTGCTTCATTCAAGAATTTTTCCATGTCTTCTTTGGTAAAAATTTTAGCCTTCTTAGGCCGATATCCAATATTTTTTCTCTTAAGATAAGATATTTTTTCTCTTAAGATCTTAAGATTAAGATTTTTGCTCTAATGTAGCAAACTTAGAAATATCGATAGCATCATGGAGAAAAATTGTACTCTTCAGTATAGAATCCTCCGCCCATAAACTGCCTGGGGCCTTCAAGTGTCCACTTCTCACCACAAAATACGCTAACAAGCTCTTTTCATTTACAGAAATCTTCTTTGCTTCACGCCATTCCTTAAACAACTTGTATGTCTGTTCATATCGGGCTTTAGATTTTTCTGGAATTATTGCCGAACATCCTTCTTGCCAAGCGTCTTCTAAATCATCCGGTAGATCATCACTATCGCTCATATTTGCTACGAAAACGGAACCACAAAACAGAACTATGTAGGAATGATTGTATCAAAAAGACAATTTTACTTGTCTAGAACAAAACCATAGCAACCATGGAACAGCCACCCAAAGATTTCAGTTTCAATCTTCCCGATTATCACAAATGTATTGATATAAATTATTATTATTATTATTCTAGAAACTCCAATCGCGCAAAAAACGTTATAAGCATGTCGTACGTTAAGGATTACCGCTCTCAGACAATAATTGGAGTTGTCGCTTCGCTCCTACTCCATACAATTGTCTTCGAACGGTAAGCATTCCTTACTGTACCCTAAATAATAAACTATTATTTAAAAATTTTCACCGTTTTGATGATTCAGACTTCAAAACCTCAGGCTTAGCCACTTCTTTAAAATCCTTACAAATTAATTTACATTTTTACAAATTTAGGATTGCCAACAAATTTAATTATGTACAGATTTCTTTTATTTCTACGATAAATACAAGCAGTCGTACCAACGTATCACATAAAATGTATGTACAATAGTAACTACATAAAATAAGTATAAATTTGCGTAATACACAAATTCAAATGTAGGTAGAAATGATTAGAAATATAAAAGAAATTGTAAATAAAAAAACAATTGTACTGTCACTGCAACTTGATAAATAAAAAAGAACTAAATTAAATTAGAAAATACTTTAATTTGCTGTACAGACAGATATATAAAAAAAAGCAAATTTTTACTTAGTAGACGCAATTTTTTCCAGAGGAAAAAATGTAACTGATTATTTAAGTACCTGAAATTTTTATAGTAATAATATACAGAGCGGAACAATAAGTAAAACGGGTAGAAAAACAAATTTAAATAAGTATTCTATTTATTTTTATAATCTACTATTATCGGACAACACTCTGTTTATACTTATCTACAGTACAAATGTATGAGATAAACAATTTTAAATATGATACAAAGCGATAAAAATAAAAAAAAAATGTAAAAAATTAACCACTTAAAACAAAAAAAAAGTACCAATTGTCACTCCAACTTAGCTAAAATTAGAAAAAACCCTTTGCTACACAGACAGAGATATAACAGAAAGCAGATTATTAATTAGTAGACGCCATTTTTTCTAGAGAAAAATGAAACGACAGATTTATTAAATATCTAAAATTTTGTATAGAATGAAACAATAAAAAAATCTACTTCTAGTCTACTATTATTAGACGTCACTCTGTTTTTACTTATGTAATAATATAAATTACTGGTTGTCTACTACAAACACGAAATAACAACATGTTTTTATATAACTCTCTGTTTTTTTTTTACTTTCATTCATTTGAATAAGTTCAGAGACACCGAGTCTGTGCGGTTCCATCCGAACGCAAATATATAAGGTTAGCGCTGTTGACCCAAAATCCTTATCCAAAATTTTCGTGAAAAATGGCAGACAAACCCAAAATCCTCGAAACCTCTCAATCTAAAATAAAATCCTTTGATCGCGTAATCTCCCACACAATACAACGATGTAAAATTTATCTCGTAATTAGTCTAGTTGACCTTCACACAATCCTAATTTCATCATTATAATTTCTATCACATGAAATCTGTAATTCAATCCAAATACCGTAAGTACTTTATCAATTTGCAGAAAAAACTACTACTCCAGATTATTTTTTCTAAATAGCGGTGCCATTTTTTATGCCCCCTTGTCACAAGTATTTAGTCTGGAACCTCCATCAGACTCCTCAGTCTCTCCCAAAATGGAACCATGGTTCAAAATCTCGCTTCTTTTGTGTATTTTCGGCTTTCTAAAAGAAATCCGGCCTTCAGAGCCTTTTATTTACGATTATTTAATGGGTCCATGGCGTAACGTCACTGAAGATGAAGTCACGAAACAGGTGTACCCTGTTGGAACTTACAGTAACATGATTCTTCTAATTTTTGTTTTTCTTATCACTGATATGTGCCGCTACAAGCCACTTATTGTAATTTTGGGACTTTCTGGGATGGCAGTATGGGCAATGTTAATATGGACGACAAGTCTTTTCTGTTTACAAGTTCTTGAAGTAAGTGGCCGAAGGCCAAAAATAATTTAAAAAAAAATCAGTTTTTAGGTATTTTATGGTATGTTTTGTGCCGCTGAAGTCGCTTATTACACCTATATCTACGCAAAAGTCGATAAAGAACACTACCAGAAAGTGACGTCACATACCAGAGGCGCCATTTTAGCAGGACGTGCCATTTCTGGAATATCCTCACAGGTTTTAATTTCTACAAACATCATGGACTTCAAGCAATTAAACTACATCACTTTCACTTGTAATTATCCAAAAAAAACTTTTTCCGGTTAATTTATAAATTTTTTAGCTGTTAGTTTGGCAACAGTGTGGGCCCTGTTTCTCCCAGGCGTCACCAGAAGTCTCTACTTTCACTCCGACGAGTCTAAAGATCGGCCGTTTTCGGCCAAAGTCGGCTCAGCTTTCACTCTAATGAAAAACCATTTCCTTGACGCTTTTACCAACAGTCACGTGATTAAATGGTCGGCATGGTGGGCACTTTCCACGTGTGGTTACGTCCAGATTGAGACATACATGCAACCGTTATATTCCGCAATTCAGCATTCAAACGAAGCGGCATACAATGGCGCCGTGGAAGCCATTTTGACACTTTCTGGGTTTCTCGTTGCCCTACTGGCGGGATATTTGAAATTTAATTGGGAAGTTAAAGGAGAAATCACGTTGGGAATTTTTTCAATGATTCAGGGAATATTAATCGTGGTTATATCACAGACTGACTATATTTTTTTGTGTTATGCGTTTTATATTATTTTCGGAATTTTGTACCATTTTATGGTGACTATAGCGAGTGCACAAATTGCAAAAGATATAGATGAAGACAGTTATGGACTGATTTTTGGAATAAACACGTTTTTTGCTTTAGTTTGTAATTCGATTTTGACAGCAGCGGTAGCAACTGAAGGAATTGGTTTTGCACTAGATGCACGTGATCAATATATAGTCTATGGAGGATATCATCTAGGCATTTCTCTTCTTTTTATTATTATAGGAGTGAGGACTTGTATTGTGAGCACAAATGTAGGTGAAAGTACTGATAATATTGTAGATAATACAAGAAATGCAAAATTTAGGACATAGTAAAGATAAGAAAACAATAATGTATAAAATTTGTTATTTAATAAAGAAAAATGATAATAAAATCACACAATATAACACCCACGATTATCAATCTATATTGTCGCTCTGTTAAGCTGCTAAATTTGACTACATTTTGCATAATCTATTTATTTTGAATTATTTACAAAACAACTTTCCAAAGCTGCAACATCCTCACAAGTCATTATTTTATCAAGTCCTTTTATACATTCATAAATTTTCTCTTTGTTTTCTTCTTTACCTTCTGGAAAATTCTCCTTCTTCATTGTTTCAACACAAACGCTTCCATCATCTTTCAAATATCCCATTTTCTCAAAAGAACATTTAATGAAACACAAAAGTTCTTTACTAGCAGTGTCTTCTACTGGTTTATAATTTTTCACTACTTCAGGTGTTATTCCAGTTTCGTTGACACAGAGTATTGCTGCTTCTTCCATTTTATCTGCAGACTAAATTAAAAAAAATGAATTTGAAACATTTGGAAAAATAAAAGAATTACCACTGAGCCAAATCCAAATAGAAATATTGGAAGTAGACTTAATACAAATTTGTGGACCATTTTTATTCTACTGATTGTACATTTTAGGATTTCACACTTTTTATAACACGTTTCTACAATTATAAAGTTATTATTTCCGGTTTTAAACAGATTAATTACTTCCGGATAATTTTGCAGCAATTTCGGTAATTTTATGCTTTAAAAAATGATTTGCTTAATCAGATTTTAATTAATTGGGATGAACAAATTACTGTAGGTAGTTCTCAATTTAAAGAAAAATTAAAACACATCGTTTGAAAGATTCTAGTAAAACAAAAGACGGTTTCAATAGAAAGTGAAAGAAAGTAACTATCGATGGCGACTGGAAGAGAAAAAAATATAAAACACTACAACTAGAAGAAAAAGAAAGTAGATTTTAGAAGCACTTAAAAAACGTCATTTAAAAGATTCTAAAAGAACAAAAAATGATTTAAATAAAACGTGTAAAAACGACTAAAAAAATTAAAAAAGAGATAAGATTTATTACAACTAGTTAAAAAAATAGAGACCAAAAAAAATTTGAAAAAACTTTGAAAAGACGTTCTTTAGAATATTTTAGAAAAAGTAAAACAGTTTTTACAATATTTGATAAAATACTACTTAAAAAGAAATAAAAACAAAATATTACAGCTAGCAAAAAAAAAAATTGCAAAAGAACTTAAAAATGTCGTTTAAAAGATTCTAGAAGATTACAAAGTAACTAAAAAAAAATTAAAAATAATAATAAAAACGACGACACTGGAAGAATAAAACGAATAAAAAACAGTAAATCTAGTGAGAAAGAAAGTTTAAGGAAGGTTTTAGAAAATCTTAAAACACGTCATTTAGAAGGTTTTAAAAAAACTAAATATGATTTTAATAAAACATAAAAAACGATTAAAAAAATAATAAAAAAACGAAAAAAAAATAATACACTACAACTAAGTAGAAATAAATAAAAACCAAATTTTTTTTAGAAAAACATTGTTTAAAATATTTTAGAAAACCTAAGCAGATTTTTAATATATTTTATAGAATACAACTAAAAAAAATACAGCTAGCAAAAATAAAAACAAAAAAATCGTTGAGAAACGAAAGAAGATTTAAGAAAAACTTAAAAACACTATTTTAAACATTTTAATTAAAGAAAATTTGATTCTGAGAAACGTAAACTTCGTTTGGAGGATTCCAGAAGAATAAAAAACGATTTCAATAAAACTTAAAAGAGAGCGACTAAAAAAACACTTCAACAATTGGAGAGTAAAAAAAAGATAATAAGAAGCAGTAAATCTAGAATAAAAAAAACAAAGAAAATCCTAGAAAAACTTGAAAAACATCGTTTAAAATATTTTAAAAAAATTTCAAAAAAATTTACAATATTTGATAAACAACTTAAAAAAAACAAAAATTAAAGCTAGCAAAGAACAGAAAAATTGTAGAGGAACGAAAGAAGATTGCAGAAAAGCTTAGAAAACGTCGTTTAAAGAATTCTAGAAAAATAAAAAACGATTCTAATAGAACTTAAAAAAGAGCGACTGAAGAAAAAACAGAAAAACGACGACGTTTGAAAGAGCAAAAAATAAGGGAATAAGAAGATGAAAAAAAAAATGTTAGAAAAACTTGGGAAACGTTATTTGGAAGATTTGGATAATTTTAAAATACAAGCACTAAAAAACACTGAAGTGTATTATAAATAAACAAGAAAAACGGCAAATAGAAAAGTAAGAAAAAACAGAGTAGATTCTAGAAGACGCTAAAAAAAGCTTCTACAAAAATTTAGAATAAACATAATAAAGACAGATAACAGAAAGCTACTAGAAATTCTAAAATTTGATCAAAAAAATAGTCTAAGAAAATTGATAAACGTAATTTAAAAAATTCTAGAAAAACGACTAAAAACAATTACAAAAAACACGTAAAACTACGACAAGTAAAAAGAAAAAGTAACAACATACTCAATTAAAAAAAACAATAAAAAACTTTAGAAATACAAAAAAAAAAACACGAATAAAAAACAAGTAAAAACAAGGAGAATTACAACTATTACGAAAAAAAAGAACAAAAGTAAATTTTAGAAAAAGGCGGAATAAAGAACAAAAAAAATTACCGTGTTCAAGAAAAAAAAAGACAAAAAAAATAATTAAAAAAAACTAAAATTTTAATTAATTGTGATGACAATTTACAATAGTTTCCAATTAAAAAAAAACGTAAAAACTTAAAACACGTTGTTTGGAAGTATCTAGTAAAACAAACGACAATTCCAATAGAATGTAAAAGAAAGGGACTAAAAACAAGATAAGAAAAAAATACTACAACTAGAAGAGAAAGAAAGACTAAACTAGATATTAGACAAACTTGAAAAACGTCATTTGAAAGATTCTAGAAAAACAAAAAATGATTTTAATAAAACGTAAAAGAAAACAAATAAAAAAGAATAAAAGACTGACGACGACTGAAAGAAAAGAAGAATAAGAAAGACTACAAGTCGAAAAAAATAGAAACTAATAAATTTTTAAAAAACTTTAAAAATGTACTGAAAAAAAACTTGTAAAAACAAATTTATTGTTTAACATTTTAAGCAGTTATTTGTATTTCACTATAATTTCAATTTAAAAAAAAATGAAAAGATTAAAAATCAAAATTAAATTTCTTACAACGCCAAAAGTTCGACCACACCTACTTCAATAATACGAAACGTCACAACCAATAACTACAAAGCAATGAGTTGCGTGCATCTCCCACCACACCGTATTAGGCACACGCCTTCACCCAGCAACCAATGAAAAGCAATAAGTTTATTGACGTCACTTAACCTCCCCTAAACAAAATTTATTAAGAATTGAGCAAAATATAAAATATTTTTTTGTTTATTTTCATGTAGTCTTATAAAATGCAATAAAAAATTGTCGCTATTTTAAAATTTTAATACGTTTAGAAAGTATTTTAACAAAATTTTTGACAGTTATTACTTAATAATTTAAAAAAATACACAGTTTTTATAATAACAATAACAAAGTCTTAAAAATAACAAAACAAAGCTCTAAAGTACTAACTGGTTGCAAAGTTTTGCTTCTCATCAGTGCAGCATATGCGTTTTTGTGATATTTACGTTATTAAAATTCATTTTAGTTCTTTTCCTCTATTATTTTATTATAACAATTTAGTTTTACATTGTGGCATTAACAAAACACTGATCAATTTTTCTCAAATCTCCACAACAATGAATTTTCCCAATTTTTCCCAAACATTCTTCCAATTCTTTGACGGTTTTATCCTCTAAACCTTCAACCTCGTCTTTAAAAATCGGAATCTCTTTCAAATCTTCCATATCGAGTTGACCGTTTGCATCAATAAAACCAATCCCTTCATAGAAACATTTATAAAAACATAAATCTCGTTCAGGAGTTTCCATTGGATTTTCATAGTCTTTTAAATCAGTGACTTTCATCGAATTTTTTTCTAAACATTCGTCCCGCAAATCACCCATTTCTCCATCTAACGCCGAAAAAATGTCTTGCACCTAAATATTTATAAAAAAAAATGTTATTAATTTTCTCTTTTCACTCACTAATTTATCAATTTCGTTATCTCCAAATGAAAAAACGACGAAAACGGAAAGAACAACAAAAGAGAGATACATTTTGTGTTGGTAGCACTTTGTGATTCTAGTTATGTAGTGGCAACACTTATTTATACCACAAAATTGAAGGTTAAACTATTCAAATCTTTTAATTTTGCAATTACTGTTATTACCAGTTTATTTACAATTTTTTATTCTTCCGGTTTATCCTTATAAATGGTGGAAATTGCAACAAAATTTATTAAACATGTTGATTCTTCACATTGTTCTTTTCATCGCGTTGACCGCCATTTGCAACGGCACCAACCAGGTCTGCCAACATCTCCACACAAATCTCCCTAACTTTTAAATTTCAGGAAAAATTTCGAGAAGAATGTCTTGAAGAAAATGACGTAAAAGAAGAAGAAATGAAAATGTATGAGTCAATTGAAGACATTCCTGAAAAGGTTTTCTGTTTCAGTAAATGTCTTTACACAAAAATGAAATTTCTTAAAGAAAACGGAAAAATTAATATTGATAAACTCGATTTAATTGCTGGAACTAAATCTCTTAAAATTAAATATGGAGAATTACAAAATTGTGTCAAAGAAGTTGACACTGTTGCCAACTGTACCGATATGAAGAAAATCCAGTACTGTTTTGCCCAACACATGAAATAAATAAATGACTTAAATAATAAATTTCTTTATTTAAATTTAAATTAACACAACAATTTTTGATATTTTTAATCGTTTCACAAACAAGTCTCCGAATTGTCATATATTGTTTACTAGGGAAATTAATTAGGGTGACAGTACTGATTCCGCTATCTTTGTTTTTAATAAAAAAAAATTCTCACGTTCATTACAAGCAGTGTTGCCAACTTGAGGAAGTTTCCCTTAAAAGGGGAAAGTTTTGTAGGAATTTTTTTAGGGTGTTTTTAACTACTACTACTACAAATCACCAAAAAAACTTTTAATTTTTTGTTGCCAACTTAATCAGTATTTCTTAATTACGGTGTAAATCACATTTATCACTTAATTGAAGAGTGATTTATTATCTATTTATTAGTAATAAACTAAAAATTGTATGTTGTAAAGAACTATTTTTTTTCTTTATACTTTGTGGTTGTAGTCCTCTTTAAAATGAAATATGTTTTAGGGGAATTTAGCTTAGAATTAGGGGGAATGACCTATTATCTGGGGGAAATCATCGTCAATGGGTTGGCAGCACTGATTACAAGTGGGACGCCATCTTGTCGTTGATTCAAAAGTGCGCGCAGCGTCAAGGTAGCCAACTCTTCAAAGCAGTTAACTAGATATATCAGAAAATAACTAATTTGACTAAAATCCAAAAATAAAAACGGTTTAGCAGAGATTCAAATTTTTTTTATAATAATTACATTTTTATTTAAATTTAAATCTTATCAACAAAACACTTTTCTACATCTATAAGCTGTTTACACTCTTCCACTTTGCCAATTTCCCTCAAACAACTCTCTAAATCGTCGTATTTTGACTCATCAATCAGATTTACTAGGGGAATTGATTTAAGATTGTCAGTGTTGATTCCGCCATCTTTGTTTATTATCGTAATTTTCTCGTAGAAACATTTATTAAAACACAACATGTTTTCCTCCATTTTGTCAGCTGGCATATCAAATTTTTTGAGATCTTCAATTCCCATTGAATGCTCTGTTAAACACTCACTGATTGCCGTCCAGTACTTTCCCTTGTTCTACAAAATTTTTTAGTTTTGTTAGGGTGGTAGCAATTACTTACTTGAGCTGTTATGACAAGGATAAGTGACAGTAAAACAATGAAAGACCTCATCTTGATTGTCGAATGATTTTTTAGAAAATTTCAGTGTTTATATTGTTTTGAGTTGTCAAGGTTGGTAGTATTGTTGTTTGTCAGTAATTGAGTGTCATATCCGAATGCAATTATTATAATTTTAATAATTTAATTTAAATTGTAATAAAAATGTAATTTGATAGAAATCATATTATTGAAATACTGAAAATAGAATTTAGAAAATGGCTGCCAAAACTCAAAAAATAAAAATTCTAGAAAAAAAATTAAAACTTGTTAAAATAAGAAAAAAAAACAAATGTTTCTAAAAAAAATTTTAAAGAAAATAGTCTACAAAATTTTATAAAAATTTAAGAAAAGATGAAATAACAAAAAAGCAAAAAAAATCTAAAAAAAAAGCCTATAAATGTCGTTTTAAAGATTCTAGAAGAACTTAAACAGATTTTACAATATTTAATAAAAAGTAACGTTAAAAAACAAAAACTACAAAAAGCAAAAAAAAATCTAGGGAAAGGAAAGAAAATTATAGACAAGCTTGAAAAACATTTTAAATCAGAAAACGATTGCAATAAAACATGAAAGAAAGCTATTGGTAGAAAATAACAAACAAGAAAAAGAATGCCGACGAAAACTAAACAAAAATAAAAAACACTAACTAGAAGGAAAAAAACAAAGAGGATTTTAAACACACAGCGTTCTTTGATAGACTTTGAGAAACAAAAATTTAGACAAAGTTAAAAAACGACGATTTAAAAAAATAGCAATTAGAATTGCGATTAGTAGAGGAAAAAGAAAATACCAATTAAAAAGACAAAAAATTTAGACTAGTAAAAATTCTGAAATAAAAAAAGTTTTTCTGCACTGTTAGGACTTAAGTTAATACTCTAGTCCCGGATTACAAGAACTAGAGTGAGTCATTTGATTTTTAGAAACTAAATATATTGCAGTAAAATTATTTAATTTTTTTTATTTTATTATTACAAAAAATAGCCTATATCCCTCAAAATTAAAGTGCTTTTATAATATCTATCAAGGTTCAAATTTTTACTTTGAAAATTAAATAATGCACTTTAGTCCTTTGTTATATACTATGTATTAAAAAAGAAGAGAAAAAACAAAGACAGCTTCTAGAAAAAGAAAAAGATGTATAGTTAAAAAATGAAAGCAAAAACAAAAAAATTATAACTAGTAAGAATAGAAAAACAAGAGTAGATTCGAGAAAATCTTAAAAAAATTTTTAGAAGAATTAAAGAAAAATGAAAACAAAAATAGAAAAACCTACTAGGTAAAAAAAAATTTTTTTAAAGAAACAAGAAAATACTTTAAAAAAATTTAAAAAATGTAGCTCAAATGATTTTAACAACAAGAAAAAAAAATACTGCAACTAAAAAAATGATAAAAAAAGATTTAAAAAAAGTCGATTAGAAAGTTTTAGAAGAAGATATAAAAATTTTAAACAAACAAGAAAAACAACATGTGGACGAAAAAAAAAGAACTAAGTAAAACGACTACTAAAAGAAAATGAAGAACAAATAAAAATAAAATCAGTAAAAAACAAGAAAAAGTTTTTGGATAATAAAAAAATGTCAGAGAAATTTGAGGATAGATGCATTAATTTACAATAAATTTCACTTTCATCTTTCGAAAATAAATATTTAAAATTTTTTTTTATATAATTAGAGAGCCGAAAGTAACAATTTTTATTTATTTATTCTAAAGATTTTATAAACATTTATTATTACAGTAAGTGTCGCCTTTGTCTTCGAAATTAGTATATTAAAAATATTCTTCAAGCAAAAAAAAATTAAAGAGAAGACCAAAGAGAAGTAAGAAGTATAAAACATTGTAAAAAAATAAATCTTGAGTTTCTACAAAACTGTACAAAAATTTAGAAAAAAAAAACAAAAATACGTAAAGACAAAATTAGAAGATAATTTTTATGTACAAAAAAAAAAGAAAAAAAATCTAAAGAAACAAAGAAAAATTTTAGAAGAACAACTAAAAATTTCACATTAGAAAGGTTGCGAAAAAAAATAAAAAAACACTACAACTAAAAATAAAAAAAAATTAAAAATAGTCGATTGGGAGGTTCTGGAAAAACAAATAAATATTCAACATAAACTCATAAAGCAACATTTCTAAAAAAAGAACAAAAAAACAACTACCGAAAAAAAGCTTAAATTAGTAAAAAACAAAAGAAAACAAAATAAGAAAAAAAAATTTTGAAGCCAAGAAAAGAGGTATTAATATATGTAGATAAAGCAATTTAAAATAATTCTTGCTTTCGACTTTCGAAATTGCATATTCTTGATATAATTTTTATTTGTTTATTTCAAACATCGCAGAAACATCAAACGTTGCAATAATTATCGCTCTTGGCTCCCAGATTCTATAAAAATAATTTTTTTGCTAAATGTAAAAGAAATTAAAAATTTACTCAGAGAAAAGACTGAAAAAACTGTAAAAACATTGTAAGAAATATAAAAAGCAATTTTATTGTTAGTAAATAGTGTTTTTACAAAAATTTTAGCAACTACTATAAGAATATACAACCAAAAATACTTTAAATTATTTCAAAAATGACGAAGCAATCTATTATAATTATAATTTTTTGGCAAATAATTATTAAAATTGCTTAAAATTATCCGGAAATAACAAATTTGAGTAAAATCCAGACATTGTCATACAAGATTGTATATAAAAGTGTAAAAATTTATACGTAAAACCGTTGAATGAATACACAGGTATAACTCATTCAACGGTAAAACTAACAAAACAAAAAAATGTTCTCCAAATTTATTTTTAGTTTGGTTTCAATTTTTTTATTAAGTTTTTGCTTGGTAGTAAGTTCCATCAAAACATTTTGAATTTAGTTTTTCTATTTTTTTTTCTTAGTCTGCCGATAAAATGAAAGCAACAATAGAACTCTGCATAAATGAAACAGGAGCAACAGTTGAAGAGATAAGTGATTATTATAAAAAACCCGTATTAGAAAAAAATCCTAATAAAGAAATTTTGTGTTTCCTTAAATGTACTTTTGAAAAAATGGGATATTTAAAAGAAGATGGAACTGTTTGTGTTGAAACATTAAAGAAAGAAGATTTTCTAGACGGAACAGAAGAAATTAAAGCGAAAAAATATGATTGTGTGAAGAATCTTAATAAAATAACAAGTTGTGAAGACATGGAAGCTTTGCAAAATTGTTTGGAATTAAAAGAATAAATTATAAATTGTTGCACTATTTAAAAATAAAATTTAACAACTGTTTTTGTGATTAATTTAATTAAGTCATTGCTTTCAATTGAATGTAAAAAATTCACAAACTATCCAGGACATTCTAGCAAGGACGTTTGATTGTATAAAAAGATTTTGTTAATTTTTTTAAAAGTAGTTTATTTTAAACAATTTTTAATTTTTTTTTAGATAATTTGTTTTACGTAAATAAAAATCATTTTGCTTTAAACTACTTTATTATATTCCAAAATCAAAATTTCCCAAATTTCTTACAAATTTTTATGCACACATTCCCTCTGTTTCCCAAAATCTTGACACGTCTCAACCTTCCCAACTTCTTTAAGACAATCCCAAATCTTCGTCTTCTCATCTTCACTCAAACTTTCAAGAATCGGCAATTTTTCAAAATTTTCCTCAACGACATTTCCATCTCCATCGAGTAATCCTTGCTCCTCCTGCATACATTTTCCAAAACACATTAAATCTTCTGAAATTTCATCGCCTTCAAATTTTCTCAAATCTTCAATTTTCAGGCCAACACTACTCAAACACTTATCTCTAGCCTCAACAAAATTTTTATCAGCCAATAGCTCTTCACGAAGTTTCTAAAAATTACAATTACAAAGAGAAATTACAAGAGAAAAGATTACATTTCGATCAAGAGCACTTAGACTTGCCACAAGCAAACAAAAGACTACAAAACGCAACATTTTTGTAAATTTTGGTGATTTATTCGAGTTGTGGCATTTTATATGTTAGGTGTGAAGGTTGGCAAACATGTTATTAAAGTAATTAAGAACCAAATAGAGTCATTATTGCTAATTTGACAATATTATTAACAAATGAGACAGGCTGTCAAAATTTTAACTATATCATTACAGTTTCTAGTTGTTATAAGACAACAATCTGTTAGTTTTAGATTTTATTTAATAATTGTATTGTTTAGGGGAAATTCACGCCTTGATAATGAGTACCAACCTTGAAAAATTTAATTGAAAGTTACGCTTGAAATGGAACTCGCAATTTTACCAAATTAGCTTACAATTTTATATTGTTACAATTTTTTTGCTTTTTTGTATAAACAAATATATAAAACGTAAAATTCTTCTTAATTTTTAATACAATCTATTACAAAAATTGCGATGTTTGTTAAACTGTTACTTTGCTTTGTTTTTTGTCAGGTGTGTAACACATATTTTGCTTCAAACTCACGCTACGCTCTCGGTCATAAAGCCACCTCTCAGCTTAAATAAAACACTTCTTTTACTATCTAATCTGCTACGTTTCGGACAATTTGGCCAAATTAGTTTACAATTTCGTGTTGTTACATTTTTTTTTGCTTTTTTGTATAAACAAATAAGTGAAACATAAAAATCTTGTAAATTTTAAATAAAATTTATTAGAAAAATTGCAATGTTTGTTAGAATGTTACTTTGCTTTGTTTTTTATCAGGTGTGTAACACAAATTTTGACTCAAACTCACGCTACGCTCTCGATCATATAACTACCCCACAAATTGAATAAAACATTTTTTTTTATCTAATCTACTACGTTTCAGACAAGTCTCGGCCACTATTTCGCGTCTGAAAAATTTGCTGAAATTCGAGAAGAATGCCTGAAAGAAAATTCCTTAACTGTTGAAGAAATAATGAAAGAGACTACAAATCTTGAAGAAATTCCTGAACAACACTTATGTTTCTGGAAATGTTTGATGGAGAAAGAAGGAGAAATAGATGCCGATGGTGTTATACAAAAAGAGAAAATTGCGGAACATCTTTCAATTCCACAAATCGCTAAAGAGAAACAGCAGGAAGTTCAAACTTGTATTGAAAATGTTGAGAAAATTGAAAATTGTGGAAAAGTAGTTGACGTTTTGAAATGCTTTCCGTTTCACAACAAAAAACACTAAATTATGTATTCCGGGTTGCATAATTAAATATATTTGATGATGTAATTTTATATAATACGCCCCTTTATTTCCTCTAATTTTAATCAAACAACAAAATGCGCTTCAACAGCTTGGTTCTAGTGTTTCTCATTGCGTCAACAAGTGCCCTTTTTTCGGTAATTTTCTACAAGTAGTAGCAACCATCTTTAACAAAAAAATTCTAGCGAGAAGAAACAATCCAGATTGTCCAAAAATGTGCAAATGAATTTCACGTAACAGATTATGACAAAATCGAGAAGTTTTTACTACAAAAACCGACCAAAAATCAACTTTATTTTGTTAAATGTGTAATGGAAACAATTGGAATGATTTCAGATACCGGAAATTTAGAAATAACTGTCATTGAAAATTATATAAGTGCCTTCAATGAGAAAATCCAGCAAGAAATAATTACGTGTGCCGAAAAAATCGAGAAAATTTTAAATTGGTATGACCTTGAAAAGTATCGAAAATGTTTAGAACCGAGTTTATACGTTTGATAAATTAGTTACACAATTATCGCATTGTACGTGCTCTTATTTCTTTATATTAATACAGTTTGTGCTATTAAATATGTCGTTAAACCTCTCATTAGTGTTATTAATTTTTCCTATAATGGCGGCTGACGCCATTTTAAATGTAAGTTTAAATTTTACAATACTGTACTATACTCTACTTTTAGCCAATACAAGTTTTGGGCGTTATAAGCGAATGTGCCTTAAAAACAAACACAAGTGACTCAGTGATATACGACCCTCATATTCTCGAAAAAACTCCCTCAGAATCTGTAATGTGTATGGCAAAATGTATTTTAGAAACTCTCCAAATTGTGGATACTGACGGTCGTATCGTAATAACGGTTTTAAAGCAGTACATACAGCCACTATATTACCGACTGAGAGTCTTGGTAGCAATATGTGGCGAAGAAATTAAAACAATAACAAAGTGTTACGACATGGAAACGTACCGAAAGTGTGTAAATACACGTCTTAACCCTTCTCCTAACTAATTTGTATTTTTATTTACGTTTTTTTTGACAAATTTAATAAACTGTGACGTCACGAAGTGTCATTTCTTGTCCGACCAAGCCGACCAAAATGGTCGCTCGCAAGAAATCGCCTAAATGTCACAACTGTCATAACATAACCTCAAAAATGACAGAAAAGAGAATTTTCGAACTTTTTCTCCCAAAACACTACGATTACCCCAAATTAGAGTCAGAATCAGCTGAAATTATAGCGAAAGGCTTTACTGATATAATTTACGACACTCTAAAGCTCAAATCGAGTCTCCCAGCTAGTAAAAGACTTAACCTTCTTGTATGTATTTAAGAGCTTTTCTGCTTGTTTTATTGACTGTTATTTACAGAAATTTATAAAGACAGTTGTGTCAAGCCCTGAGGGTCATGTAACAGTCAATGAGACAAATTGTGGCAGTTTTATTAACCAAATTGAGACAAGTTTTGATTTTGGGGTACAAAACGAATTTGGGGCACAATTACCTAAAAATTTGTGTCAAGAAGTCTTGGAATTTAACAGGAGGAGAGATACTAAAAGACAGGAGAGAATAAAACGGCTTGGTATTGTCTCAATTGAGGTTTATACAATTTAATGTTGTTTTTTAGAAATTATCAAAAAACACGACCAGGACGAGTTAGATAATGACAGTTTTTCGTATAAAGTCACTAGAAGTGTGTCGTTTTATGAAACTAGTGAGAATCTTGTGAAAAAATTGCTTGATAACGGTCAAAATGGTTTGATTAATGTTAAGGTAGAAAATTGTAATTCTCTTGATTATAGAGAGAAACAAATACGTTTTGCGTACGGTTTAGTAAATTTAAAACAGTGGGAAACGCTAAAAAAAGTGTTAGAACGGCTAAAACAGTATGAAAAACTGTTAAATTTCGAAAAAAAATTTTTAGGTTATGTGAGTCAAAATTTATATGCGGAAAACGAATTTTTAAGTGAAATTTTTGTAAAAGACTTTATTTTCGTATTTGAGATTATAATTTTAGATATTTGTACACAAATAATTCAATTAGAAGAGGAACAAGTAACTGAATTTTTGGAAAATTTAATTTGTGATAAAAAGTACCTCACAGTTGAAAATTTGTGTAGAAATGAAGTAATTAAATTAAAATTCAGGAATTTAGTGTTTGAATTGTACAATTTCAGCTTTTGTAATCGAAATTTATTAAAATTTGTAAATTTATTTAAATAAAAACAGCGCCCTCTACAAGTTTTACATTTTCTTGAACTACTCAGCAGTGTTGCCAGACTAAAAAATTTTATCCAGCCATGCGCAGACGAAAAAGCCGTTTTTATCTAAAAACATTCCGCTGATTTTTCAAATTTTTGCTTACATGAAAATAACTAAAAAAAGGAATGTCTTTTGAACAAATTTTTTTATGAAAATTTCGCCTATCGGAGAAAATATCTCGTTTGTAGCATAGTAGTAAAATGTCCGGGTCATCTGGCAACACTGTTACCCAGTTTGACATTTGACATCTCAGAAGAAGATGGCGTCAATCCTGAAATTATCAAAATCCGTGGCAAAATTATCAAAAAATGGCAAAATTCTTCAGGTAACAGCTTCAATTTTAATAAAATCTGAAAATTCGGAGAATTTGTGCTACTTTCCGGTGTTTTTTTCACCTGGAAAGTCGCAAATTGCAATTACGTAATAACATAACCAAACTCTTATTTCAGACGACGAAAACTCTGCGAAACGCCTCAACAGCCGCTGAACAGAAACAAGTGGTGCTTAACGTGCCTCCCACGAATGTAACTACTTTAAATTCAGGTCGGTATTACGATTTTTAGCCCCGTTTTGCGTCATCCCGGATTTCAGGTATACGGGTCGCTACTGAAGATTGGGGCTCTCATACTGCCACGGTAGGTATATGGATCGACGCCGGAAGTCGGTATGAAAACTCAAAAAACAACGGAGTTGCACATTTCATGGAACACATGGCGTTTAAGGTAAGAGGGCTCTTTGTTTGAAAAGTACTATTTGGGGCTTTAGGGTACGGGTAAACGCAGCCAGACTCAGCTTGAGATTGAAATTGAGGACATGGGGGCCCAGTTGAACGCCTACACGAGTCGGGAACAGACAGTTTACTACTCGAAATGTCTGGCGAAGGATGTCCCCAAAGCCATTGAGATTCTGGGGGATATTGTGCAAAATGCGAAATTGGGGGATGCGGAAATTGAGAGGGAACGTGGAGTGATTTTAAGGGAGATGCAAGAGGTTGAGTCTAATCTCCAGGAGGTCGTTTTTGATCATTTGCATGCGATTGCGTATCAAGGAACGCCTTTAGCGAATACGATTTTGGGACCCACGGCTAATATCAGGTCGATTAATGCGAACGATTTGAGGTGCTATTTGGATAGTCACTACAAGGCTAGCAGGATTGTTGTTGCTGGAGCTGGAGGGGTCAATCATGATGAGTTGGTCAAGTTGTGTGAACAACATTTGGGCAAATTAGGTAAGTTTGGGTTAAATTTAACAGCAAAAGACAGTTGTTATGCTCTTCTCTCTATCTTCTCCTTAGATAACAACTACCCAGAGGAGATCCCTATTCTCGCTCCTTGCCGTTTCACCGGCTCTGAAATCCGTGTCCGCGACGACTCTCTCCCCTTAGCTCACATTGCCATAGCGGTTGAAGGTGCCGGCTGGACTGACCCAGACACTCTCAGTCTCATGGTCGCTTCAACCCTTCTGGGTGCATGGGACAGATCCCAAGCCTCAGCTAAACAAAACGCCACAACTCTAGCACGGGCAAGTGGCGAAGGCGAATTATGTCACTCGTACCAAAGCTTCAACACGTGCTATAAAGACACCGGACTTTGGGGAATCTACTTCGTTTCAGATCCACTCAAAATCGAGGATATGGTATTTAATATCCAACAGGAATTTATGAGATTGTGTACAACTGTGACTGAGGGAGAAGTCGAAAGGGCTAAAGCTCTACTCACTGCCAATACTTTACTACAGTTGGATACTTCAACAGCGGTTTGTGAGGATATTGGAAGGCAGTTGTTGTGCTATGGCAGGAGATTGCCTCCACATGAATTGACACATAGGATTAATTCCATAACGGCACAGAATGTTAGAGATGTGTGCTTTAAATATTTGTATGATAGGTGTCCAGCGGTAGCTGCGGTGGGACCGGTTGAACAATTACCGGATTATAATAGGATTCGTAGCTCGATGTATTGGTTACGTGTTTAAATAGTTTCAGTTGAAATTCAATGTAAATAATTTTTGTTCCATCTTTGTTAATTTTATCATTAAAGGTTCGTAATACAGACTTGTATTTAATAAAAGTGAGACAAGTACAAAATTTGTTTTATTTTTGAAAAACCTAAATGAATACTTCCCTCGCAATACAACCACAGCCATCGATATATACAAGCCAGGCTGAGAAAAAGGCAACACCGCAATTGCCGATGTCAGCGGACCGACCCATTATGGAATAAGTTTTAAAATTTTAATATTCAATTAAGAAAATCAACGAATTAAACGAATTCTCGTTGAAAGTAAATCTTATATAATCAAAAAATTAAATTTCTTACCTTTTGCAGCAATACAATCTATTATTAACCCTATCAATAAATATATTTACAGATTTAGAGATTGAATTTTAACGTATATGGTAAAGGTAAAGTACTAAATGTTTAGACATAATATTGGTGAAAACAGAACGCACTATTCCCTATAATTCTAATTTTACAACTATACAAATAAAGTTAATGGGATTTCATTTGTTAAGCATTGATTTTGGGATACTTTATCTTGTCCTTTAAAAACGATCCATCACCTGGATTATGGATAAATCCTTTGATTGGCTACTTGCCTTGATAAATACAAATGTATAATAAAAAAGATTTAAGGCAAAACATCAACCTTTAAGCGAGATTTGTCTAAAAGATGTACTTCAGTAGTTTAGACAGCAAATGTTTAGTATTAATAACAATATCACTAAGATTTCAGTATAATTGAAAATCCACAATTAAGATAACAATATAAAACCTTTTCGTGAGGTTGTTTATATTGACACTTGTCTTCTTAGCTGGATTTTCAAACATTTAATGACACTGATGCCGGAATTGTTAGGGGTGGTTTTAAAGAGGAAATCTAATTTTTAATGCACTCAAACTCACTACATCTATTAAATGTCAATAGAGCAATAAGATGTAAACATTAGAATCCCCAAAAAATCAAAGCAAAAGAATTAATTAAAAACTTTTCAAATTTTGAGGTTATGTTAGTAATTTAGAAATATTTTTTTAAAATCGAACTCACATATGTTACGTGTTAGTCTAATCCATTTAGCATAACAACTCACACACCTTAGAATCAATTAAACATAAATAGTACATAAGAAAACTGCATAATTAGAACAAATTTAAGAAATGACAAACTGTTGTTTACATTTCATCGGTCCGCTGACAGTGTTGCCGCTGTTTATCTCAGCGCGGCTAGTATATATCGATGGCTGTGATACAACTGTGGCGCCCTATTCTAAAATATTCTACGCTATTTTTGTAATTTTGAATTTTCATTTGGGTTATTGCAATTTAAATTGATTTTTTTTAAAAATAATTTATTCAGCATTACATGTTTTTTTACACGTCCCGGAAATTCTTCAATTTTAAAATTTTGTTTGAAGATATTTTTTTGTTCTTTTGGTTTTCTTTCCTTGAATTGTAGATTTTCTTTTTCTTCTTTACCTTCAAGCTTCTTCTGATCTTCCAGAAGCTTGCTTCAATCTCCCAAAATCGGTTTTTGTTCTTTCAAAGTCTTCTTGTTCTTCTAAACGTAGTATTTTGGTTGGTCTCATTTCCAATTGTGGTTGTTAAGTTCCTTTAGAATCTTACTCTTTAAAACGTCGTTTATCAAAGTCTTTCCAACTAGCCTTTTCTTTTAGGTCTCTTTTAGCTCTTGTTTCTTCTCTTCTCAGACGAGTACTAGCATTTTAAACTGTTCCAAAAACTTTTGTGTTCTTCTGAAATCTTCTCTTTTTCTTCGAGTGTAGTGTTTTAAATTGTTTTCTTGAATTTTCTGTTTCTTGTTTTCTATCAGCGGTTTCTCGCTTTCTTCTAAAAACTCTCTTTGTTATTTGAACGACCAAAAAAATTTTTGAAGTACTTACTTTTTTTGCAAGACCAAATTTCGGTTTGTTTTTGAAATTCGTCACAAAAGTAAAGAAAAATTAAACAAAGTGAGTTGTTTTTTATATCTAATTGTAACAAGTGGTCAAGAATAAATAAGACAACACTTCGTCCTCTACTGTTCTTTCCGGGTGTTAACATCAATATATGATCTCAAAAAAGTACAAAAAACCACCAAGATAATTATCCAGGTAAAAGCTGGTTGCAGTTCATAAATTGCTCTCAAGACCTGAGAAGAACCGTGGAAGACGGAACGCTTACTTACTCATTATTGCTCACTTTTAAGTTAAATTTTGTCTTGACTAAAATTTTGGGACGAATTTACAAAAGAAAAATTAGTAAACAAATTTGTTGTTAGGAAAAAATTTTAATCACAACAGGTTGCTTGATTTTATTTTAGCATTAGAGGAGCAGATTCCTTTTTTACCTGTCATTAAATTTTTGCTCAATATTCTCTTCTTTTCTGTTTATAGGCAGTATCAGCGTTATTTAGAAAATAACTTACCTTTTATAGATCTTTTTATTAGCTCTATCTATCTAAAATATTCTTCATTATTTTTGTAATTTTCACATCCTGATAGTCGTTCTTTAATTCTAAAATTTTGTTTAAAAAAATTCTTTTGTTCTTTTTGTATTCTTTCCTTGAGTCGTAGATTTTCTTTTTTTACTTTCAATCTTCTTCTGTTCTTCTAAAAACTCGCATTTTTCTTCCTAATTTTTTTTTGTTCTTGTCTTTCTTCTAAACGTAGTATTTTGGTCACTCTCGTTTTTGGTTGTAATTTTTTAAGCTCCTTTAGAATCTTTCTTTGTTCTTGTAAAATCTTTAATCTTCTTTTTTTTTGAATCGTCGTTTATCAAAGTTTTTCAAAATAGCCTTTGGTTTTCTAGTCTTCTTCAGCTTTTGTTATATCTCTTCTAATACGAATAGTCGCATTTTAATCTGTTCTAAAAACTTCTTTTAGTTCTTCTACAATCTTCTATTTCTCTTCTTTTACTTTCAGTGTTTTATTGTTTCTCACAATCTTCTTATTACCTTATACCTTTCATAAAACTTCTTATTGGCTCTATCTAAAATATTCTACGCTATTGTTGTAATTTAGAATCTTATTCGGGTTATTGCAATTTAAAAAATTGATTTTTTCAAAAAATAATTTATTTAGCTACAAATTATTTACACGATACATATCCCGAAAGTTTTTCTCTACTTCTAAAATAGAGTTTAAATTTTTTTTTGTTTTTTAGTTTTCTTTCCTTGAGGCGTAGATTTTTTCTCTCTTCAAACTTCTTCTGTTTTTTTAAAAAATCTTTTTATTTTTCCAAAATCTTCTTTTGTTCTTGCAAAATCTTTCTTTGTCTTTGTTTCTCTTCAAAACGTAATATTTTGGTCGATCTCTTTTCCAGTTGTAGTTTTTTAAGTTTCTTTAGAATCTTTTTTGGTTCTTCTAGAATCTTTAATCTTCTTTCTGTTTGAATTCCCGTTTATCAAAGTTTTTCAAAATATCCTTTGGTTTCCTAGAGTCTCTTTTAGCTTTTTCTTTCTTCTCTTCTAATACAAGTAGTCGCAGTTTAATCTGTTCTAAAAACTTGTTTTTGTTCTTCTAGAATCTTTTTCTTCTCTTCTTTTACTTCCAGTGATTTAACATATTCTAGAATTTTCTGTTTCTTGTTTTCTATATGAGTTATTGTTTCTCACATTTTTCTAAAAACTTTCTTTGATACATTAACGCCCAATAAAATCTTTGAAGTACTTACCGTTTTTGCAAGACCAAATTTTGGTTTGTTTTTAAAATTCTTCACGAAAGTGAAGAAAAATTTAACAAAGTGAGTTTTTCTTTAAATAAAAAAAAATAACAAGAAAAAATTTATTAAAAATTAGATTTGAATAGGATTAGAACATATAGAATAGAATAAATTGTTAAGTACAATAGAATAACAAAGAATTGTAATTTATAATAGAAGCAAACTATAAAATAGAATTAAAATTGGAAATGAAACATCCACTAACACCAAACTTCTTTACTTGATACGATGCACGTTTCGACAACATGTTGTCATCCTCAGGTAGGAATTAAAACTGATTTTGTCATCCTCAGGTAGGAATTAAAACTGATTTTAATCTAAAGTGAAATCTAAAATGACAACATTGTTGTCGAAACGTGCGTCGTATCAAGTAAAGAAGTTTGGTGTTAGTGGGTGTTTCATTTCTATTTAAATTTTCATTTAAACACACCAAGAAGATCCAACAAGAAGAATATAGAATCAAATCAAGAATTGAATAGAATAGACTAAACTAGAATCAGAATAGAGTAGAAGAGAATAAGCTTTGATTTTATTTTAGCATTAAAGAAGCAGATTCCTTTTTTACTTGCTATTTTTATATATTTATTTATTTGCTCTATCTTCTATAATATTCTACGCTTTTGTTCAAAGATATTTTTTTGTTTGAGTTGTACATTTTTTTATCTTTATTTTTTTATATTTTTTTAGAAACTTGCTTCAATTTCTCAAAATTAGTTTTTGTTTTTCCAAAGTCTTTCTCTGTTCTTGTTTTTCTTCTAAACGTAATATTTTAGTTGCTTTCCTTTCTGATTGTAGTTCTCTTAGAACCTTTTTTGTTTCGCTAGAATCCTTTAATCCTCGTTTATCAAAATTTTTTTAAATTACTTTTTGTTTTTCTAGAGTTTTTTTCTCTTCTAATACGAACAGTCGCATTTTAAACTTCTTCTTCTAATCTTCTTTTTTTTTACTTTCAGTCTTTATTCTAGAATTTTCTGTTTTCTCTTGGTAGAGTTTATAGTATTTAGGTGTTGTTTTTCAGCTTAAATCAGCCTTAAATAAAACACAAAACAAAACTAAAATTATTATTTATTTTAAATTGCATTTGTTTCCATTTTTAAATACAAATGTTTCAAATTAGGTAAAAACTTTCTTAAATCATCAAAATCCTCACTGAGTTCATTCCCCACCAAATTCAAAGTTTCCAAATTTTCCAGACCTTGAAACACGTCTCCTGATAATTTCTTAATATTATTAAAGCTCAAATCCAACTCTTGCAAATTTTTCATGTTTCGGAAAGCTCCAGGAATGATATTCTTAATCCCCAAACCTTTCAAAACCAATTTCCTCACAAATTTCATATTGAGAAGCGACGAATAATTCGGAATTGTAGGTATCTCCGATTCGGTTATAAAAACGTCCTGAGGATACTTCTCTTCAGTGAAATACATCTTATCAATGATAAGACTCGAAGGAACATTTTTGCAATAAATTTCCGCGAAGAGAATCACATTCTTATGTTTTTGTGCATGATTTAGTGTGTTACACTGAAGTGAGACACTCAGAGAGACACAAGATAATAACAAAAGCAATTTTGACATTGTTACAAACCTAAAAAAATCAAAATTAGTAATTAAGAAAGTCATTTAAGTAGTAGTTACTCGAATGATAAATTTTCAACTAACAAAATTAGCAAGAGTTTGAATATTTTTGATGTTATTAGGTCAGAGGTCACTAGGTCAGGCCAAAATCTTTTTCTTTATCAAACTGTATCATTACGATTAATAAAGTTGTGATTGTGTTTAAAATACTGAAAATTGTTGATTTTTTCAGCGAGAAAAAACCTTCAGCTGAAAATTTCGGAAACGGGAAGGAATTCAAAAATTCATTCAGAAGCAAAATTTGGGAACTGCTTAATTGCTTTTTAAATTTTTGTGAAAGTTTAAGTAATTTTCCAGCTTCGAAACGCACACAATCACACATTATAATTAAAGTGCAATTACTTATCTGTAATTAGAAATTAATAAGTCAAATTTGTTAGGTAGAGTAAGTTTAGGATCTCATGAGCCGCCAGCTGTTTTGAAAACATTGACCTAATAATATTTTGTTGAATATACTAGAGTTCAAGTTTTATTTTTAATTAAAGCACTTCTACATTTTTATTACTGCTATTTATTACTTCTCGTATTAATAAACTACTTAACAGTTGAAGTGATCCACTCTATAATAAGTGAGGTTTTCATTTTCATACAACATATTTCTTTAAAAAACCGTTATTAAAATACAAGCTGAGTAAAAAAAAGGTACAAAGACAGTAAATACCCCCAGCAATATTTTGTAAACACATATTGTATTTACATATTTATTTATTAAACATATTGTATAAATTAATATCTAGTAGAGCCACCTCTAGCCCTATAGACAGCCATACATCTCCAGGGCATACTTTCTAATAAATTATTGATGACTTCTTGAGGCACTGCTTCCCATTCCTGTTCCTACATATTTTGAAGTTCCTCAAAAGTTTCGGGTTGGACATTCTGTTCCGATAACGTGTGCTCTATGTAGAGTGGTTGGGTTTTGTCGTGGGTGATGACCTTGAACAGATCTGCGTGAAGTAAAATCTTAAATGCGATAAGTGAAACCCAAAAACATCTGACTAGTTTCAGATTGCGGCAAATTTAAAAGTCTGCATGAAATGCGCAGGCAGGGACCCGTTGTTTGTTGTATTTTGTATAATAATACAATAAAAAAACAAACTAAAAGACAAATTTAATAGAATAGACTGCACAGCGATTATTAAAAAACAAAAGATAAAATAAAGAGTGTGATTTTTTTTTAAATTTATTCTGTTGACATAAAACAATTTGCATTATTCTTGCAATTTTGCGCAACCTAAATCGTTTTCCTCGTCGGAAGATATGTAAAATTCCGAATTGTATCACTTTCGTCAGCTCTAACAGAAATTATGAAGTTCTCTATATCATCCATAATGTGTTCTCTGGTCATGTATTCCTCCTCAGTTTTTCCTACGTGGTTACATATATTTCTCCATTGTTCCACTGAAATCGTAGCAAATTTGTCTTCAGCTAATTTCCAGACGTCTTCTAATTTAAATGTTACGTTGTGAACGGCCATATGATTTTTTACTAATGCCCAAATTTTTTCGATGCGGTTAAGCTCCGGGTGATATGGAGGTAACCGTAAAACTGGCATATCACATTCTGCCAGAATTTTGTCGATCGCAAATTGCTCATACGGTGGTTTATTCAAATTTATTGTTTTATATAATTCTGCTTTTGTTTCTTTGGTCCCAAAAAAATTCCTCTTTCGTTTAGCCATTGCTGCATTGCTGCTTTTTTCCATGATGAGTTCGGACTAGGTTCTATTGCCACATTATGATAGGCCGCGTTATCCACCACCAAAACCGATTTCCTTGAAATGTTGGGAATAAATTTTTCTTTCAACCATTTGGTGACGTTGTTGTGGTTGATTTCATCGTGATAGTCGCCTGTTTTCGATCCCGATTAAAAATATTTAAAGCACTAGGCACAAAACCTTGCGCGCCTCCAGCGTGTAAAATAATTAGACGTCGCCCTTTGGCTATCGGTGCCTTAAGTATGTTATTTGTGCCATCATCCCATGCCATCGGTACAGTATGGGAACTGTGAAGGTAAGTTTCATCACAGTATATAATATTTCGACTTTCTTCTTTGTACTTTTTAAGTTGTCTTAAATATTCAACTCGTTTTAACCTGATGTCCGTTTTTTCAATTAAGATTTTTCGATTATCTGTGGATTTCTTCCAACGAAAGCCTAGCTTTCGGATGAACTGTCTAAATGAATCTATTTTCCCAGTAAAATTAACACCTTCACGTTTTACTGCCTCAAATAAAACTTGCATTGTCGGTCTTCTTTTATAAATGACGGTAAAATTATAAATTACTTTTCGAACTATTTCTTCTTCATTCATCCAATGTGCAATGAATTCATCCAATGTGCTTTTTGGCGATGGTTTGTTGGTTTTTTTACGCGCGATTGAAATTTGCTATTTTCAGGTTTCTTGCTACCTTCTTCTATAATTCTCCTTACCGTGTTAAGACCAACACCAGTGGCTTTAGCAACACGTTCTTGTAAACGACTTAAGGGAATTATAACTTCACCTTTCTCTTTTTCCTCTTTCATAAACGAAAAAACGTTATAAATTATCTGCCTCCCTTGACTATGAACAACACGACCGTTATTGTCCATCATATTGTCGCAAAGTATGTTCTGCAAAAACACATTTATATCCTTGTTTCTAAATTGTACTAGGTATACTTACAAAACTGTAAACCACTAAAAAACAGAGTCTTGAAAAAGACTGTTCAAATAAAATTACAAATCTGTCAATACACGCAGGCTTAACCACAACCGTTCGAGAAGAAGGAACGAAACGAAATGAGAATGTTTTTGGGTTAGTGAATAGCACTTAACCAAGATGTGTTTTCGTACTTTGCGCAGAATGACTCATCGCCCACGACAAAATCCGACCACTCTACGACCATAGATATTCGATGGGGTTGCAATCAGGGGAGCGGGCTGGGCTTTAGCTGTAACAGTGTTCACAATCCGAGCACGGTGCGGTTGTGCATTATCATCCACAAACACAAACTCATTTCCAAAATTATTGGCAAAAGGGACTACAATCGGTAGAATACACATATCCCTATAACGTTGTGTATTCATGCATAACCCCCGTAGTACCACAATCTCTGTGCGGCCGTTAAAAATAATGCTTCCCCAAAGAGTATCACCACCTCCTCTGTACTCTCGCATTTCTTTACGGTACGTCTTGTTTGGGCGTCGCCACACTCTAATACGCCCATCCAAACGATAAAGGGTAAGTCGAGACTCATCTGCAAACATACAACGGGACCATTTGTCCTGGCTCCAATTCAAATGAGCTTCCTTCAATGTCGCCGTTGTACTCGATGTTGCCGTGTTAACAGTGGGCATGGCACACGTCTCCTAGCCCTTAAGCCATAATCGTGTAACCTTCGAACTGTTTGAGTAGAAATCTACTCCCGTAAGTCGTCGTAGCGCGTTATTTAATTCAGTAGCAATGTAGGTAGGGTTTCGGCGAGCAGTAATTTGTAAAAAATGGATTTGTCCTGGAGTTAGACTACGTGCACGACCTCCACTATATCTGAAACGAGGAGTTCTACATTCTTGAAAGCGATTAATAGCTCTATTGATCACCCATGTGCCACATTAAAAATTCGCGCCATCTCGCGATGAGGTAACCCTTCCTGCACCATGTGAACCACATGCTGCAATTCTCGGTCAGATAAACGCTGTTGAAGCATTAGAAATTAAGGATAAGTCACCCTCAATAATACTTTTAACGTGTCAGTTTTAATATTACTGAAACAGATACTCAATTAAATTCTCATTTTGCTTGTTTTGTCAGATAAAACTGCGAAAAAGCCCGATTTTAAGAACAACATGTAAAAACTACCTCTAGATAGACTATTAAATACATCAGATAGGCAAAAAAGTACAAATGAACAACAAGAAACAAGAATAAATTCTGTTTAATTAACAATATTTGTGGTGGATCACTTCAATTGTTGATCAGTTTAGTTTAGCAGTTCCAATAAATGCACACTCTTCATTTCCAATTCTTTTTTCTTTTTTTTTTCGATGATATTCTTTTGTGTTGTTCTATAAATTTTCTTCGGTTTTTCTTTATTTTTAATTTTGAGTTATTTTGGTATTTTTTGAAGTTTTTCCAATTGACCTTTATACATTTTAATTTTTTCGTTATTTCTTCTTAAATTAGTTTCTTCTATTTTTACTTCAGAATTTTCTTCTTGTTCAATTTTATCCACATACTTGGATTTTTTAAATTTTTTTTTATTTTTTAAAATTTCTGTTTTACTTCTATTCTGCATTAAATCTTGTTTAATTTTTTTTTATTTGTTTTTACTTAATACCCTCCTACTTCTATAAATGCATACTCTTCTTCACTTCCAACCGCTTTTTCTTCTTCTTCTTTTCCGATATTTGCTTGTGTTCTTCTATAAATTGTCTTTGTTTTTATTATTTATGTTCTGAGTATTTTTGGTCTTCTTGGAAGTTTTTTACTTCAGTTTTTTGACCTTCATAAATTTCAATTTTATTAAATTGGTCCAAACTCATATTTTCTCTCATTGTTCTCATATTTTTAATTCAGACAGTTTTTCTTTTTTTAATGAAGACAGTCATAAAAAAACAAAATTTGAGAGCTGACTGATAAGTAGAAGCCTGAAATTTTTACTTAAGAGAATAGCAAGAATCCCCCACTTTTCGTTGTGACAAGTGCGCAATTTTCTCTCGCGGTTCATGAGACCCTAAACCTAGTCTAGATACTTACAAAAATCATTGAGACGAGTGAAATATTTGAAATGAGGAAAGCTTCGAATTTTTTTGGATCAGATCGGAAGAAAAACAAGTCGTCAATGTAGTTAACAAAATGAAGAGTCGAATAAGAAATTAGTAAAAGAAGTGGAATTCCAAAAATGTCATTAAATTGGTCAACAACATCTTGTAATAAAAAAGAACAATTTTCAATTTTTTTTAACAAATAAAAAAATTCGTCGCGTGTAATTTTATTGTAATTTAGTAAAATTTTGTTTAAGTTTCTATACCTCAATTTAATTAAATCTAAAATTAAGAAAATTGTAAATCCGTGTAAAAACTGGCAATAAATTTCGAAATCAATAATAACAATTTCTAAATACGTTTTAAAGACAACAATTTGTGTAAATGCATAATTCGACAGTAAAATAATTACCCAAAAAATTAGATTTAAAATTAAGAAAATTAAGTAATGTCGAATTTTTAATTTCGTTGATTCGATTTTGAAAAATTCGCTCAATTTTTTTTGAGAATTTTTATTAAACAAAGTTGTGTAAAAATTAAAGAAATAGGCAATTATGTCACATAAAATCGTAATAATAAATTTTATATGAGTGTAAGATTTGAGATAAGGTCGATCGATACTTGAAACAATAACACATATTGTCAAGACTGAGAGTATTGCAATTGAGTGATATTTTTGAGATTGTGGGCCTATTCCTAGAAATTTTGTAACAGTTAGAACGATTTTTAGTAAGTGGTAGGATGTCATTTTGACTTAAACTACGAGAAAGTAATATTTGTTGATAAATATTGAACGTGGAACTTTACAAATTATTTTAGTTTTAATGGAATTAAAGTTTGTATAAATATTTTTTGTTGTTGTTAAAATATAGAGCACAATTTCATCAAGACTGTATAATATACAGGCTGTCCCAACGGTCCGAAAAACCTCTATAACTTGTTTATTTTAAGAGAAATTAATTTTGTCATTTTTTTTATTATAGCTGCGTTTTTGATGCACATTTTAAAAATATTGCGGTTTATATACAGGTTGTCCCAATATAAAAAAAACACTCAAGTTATGTTTTTTAAAATGGAATCTACTCAGTTTGATTTTATTTTTGGATTTTATGCTAAATTACAAATAACTTTTATGATGGCTGTTTTCATTTATCTGTTATCAATTTTTATTTGTGGTACTTTCTTTACCAGAATTTTTGAGATGCAGAGGTCTGTCTAAAAATACGTACCCTCTAAATGCTTGCACACAAGTTAAAATAAGTAACGCCGCTTGATTCCTAAATGTTTGCCGCATTTTTTAAGTGTTTATTCAACAATCTGCTCAGTGGAATGTGCCTACTGCAATTTTTTAAACATGACAAATTAAAAATGTCAAAAACTCATTTTTTTCAAATGGCACTCTCTATTTATTATCGTACCAATCAAAAGATCTTTTGACAAGCTTTCTATCAATATAAGGTTTGTATAGTCTAGAGTAAAAATCTAAGTCGCTATCGTAAATTAACTAAATCTCGATAAACTCTTCTGTTTTGGAGAATAAAAATCGAGTGGGTTTTTGTCATTGTTACAATCTGTCAGTTTTTTTGTGAATCTCAAAATAAATTTTACTCGTCAAAAACTCACTAACATGGTATACAGTCTTGGTGAAGCGGATCGGAGTATTTTATTGGCTCAAAGACTCTACAAACAAAAATACCCAAATGCAAGACTGCCGCAAAGTGCTGCATTTAAAAAATTGAAGGATAGATTTGATGCTACAGGAAGCCTTATGTACCAGAAAAAAAAAGTATTAGCACGAAAAATGGACGAAAACCTGGGATTTGAAGTTTTTTTAATGTTACAAGAAAATCCAGAATTGAGTTGCAGAGAAATTGAGGCACAAACTGACACATCGCAAACGAGTATTAATTGAATTACCTTAAAACACAAGTTTCATCCCTACCACTTTGAGCTACATCAGGAACTTTTTAGAGATGATTTTCAAAATCGAGTAAATTTTTGTAAAACTATAGATAATTTGATTAATAACAACTGGAACTTTATGCACACAATTTTATTTAGTGATGAAGCAGCATTTAAGAGTAACGAGTCGGTTAATCGACACAACATGCATTACTATGCTACTGAAAACTTTTATTAGATGCAGACAATTGATTATCAAAATAGATGGTCATTGAATGTCTGGGGCGGTATTCTTGGAGACCACGTGATCGTCCGTTCTTTTTTGATGATGTTTTAAATGGGATAAGATATAGAGAATTCTTTCAAAATGATCTGCCACTTCTGATAGAAAAACTGAATTTGCAAACGCAAAGGATCATGTGGCTACAGCAAGATGGAGTTCCTCTACATTATCAGCGAGTAGTTCGACAATTTTTAAACGAAACTTTTCCAAATCGTTGGATAGGCAGAGGAGGAGCAATCAGTTGGCCCGCTCATTCTCCCGACCTTACTCCGATTGATTTCTTCTTTTGGGTATTTGTGAAACAAAAGGTGTATAAACTAAGACCAACAACTCTGGAGGATATGAAACAAAGAATACGCGATACATTCCATTTTATAAATGCAAATATGCTAAGTCGTGTTAGACGATCTTTTAGACGAAGACTGTATACTTGTATTGAAGAAAATGGTAATATTTTTGAGCATCTATTACAACGAAAATTGTAAAATAGCGTTAATGTTTGTTTTTTTATTTGTTAATGTTTTTACATTTTTCTACAAAATTGTGTTAATACTGCTTTGCAATATGTTAGATTATGTCTAGTTTGTGCACAATATTGTACATTTTCTTGCAACAAAAAATTTCCAATTCTATACTTTTGTTTATTTTCTGTGCTAATTTTTTGTGCATAAAGCCTACTCGACTTTTATTGTTCAAAACAGAATTATTTTTTGAAATTTAGTTAATTTAGGATAGCAACTTAGAATTTTACACTAAACTATACAAACCTTGTATTGATGGAAAGCTTGTCGGGAGATTGGAACAATAATAAATATAGAGTGCTATTTAAAAAAAAAAGTTTTTGACATTTTTAATTTGTCATGTTTAAAAAATCGCAGTAGACACATGCCACTGCGCAGGTTGTTGAGTAAACACTTAAAATATGCGGCAAACATTCAAAAATCAAACGGCGTTATTTGCTTTAACTTGTGTGTAAGTATTTAGAAGGTACGAACTTTTAGACAGACCTCTGCATTTCAAAAATTCTCGGTAACAAAAGCACCACAAATCTAAATTAATAACAGATAAATGAAAACAACCTTTATAAAAGTTATTTGTAATTTAGCATAGAATCTAAAAATAAAATCAAACTGAATAGATTCTATATTAAAAAACATAACTTTAGTGTTTTTTTAATATTGGGACAGCCTGTATATAAAATGCAATATTTTTAAAATGTGCATCGAAAACGCAGCTATAATCAAAAAAATTAAAAAATCAATTTCTTTTAAAATAAACAAGACATACCCAGAACACTGACTTCTATAACAGAAGTCAGGTCAGGTCAGAGGTTATAGAGGTCAGTGACCCAAAAAAAATAGTTTTTTGATTGATATATAATTGTGAAGCTTTAGCTCGTTTCCAGATGGCGCCAATCACAAATACAATTTATTATATTTTTTAGACATTTTTAAATTTACTTAAAAACTAATATTTGTTAATTTAACAGTTTGAATTTTTTTTTAACTATTTTAGCTATTTATAATCTAATAGACTAAGGCAAAATATATAGTTTTATAGTAAATCAAACGCTCTACAAAAAAGGTCTTTGTGGTTAATTAATTACTCTTACCACTTAGGAGATATTCGTATTTTAAAAACCAAAATTTGAAACTAAATCCTATATTTTTTTTTAAAAAAATTGAAGTAATTGATTAACTCCAAAAAAAATTTTTTGTAAAGCGTTTAATTTCCTACAAAACTATATGTTGCACATTTTATAATATTTATGTATCTACGAATCATAAAATTTAGAAGTAAATAAGGAATTTTTGTTAAATTTTTTAAACTTTGACTTCTGATATCTTCTAAACGCTAACAGCTATAAAAAAAATTGTAAAATACCTTTTTTAGAGCATTTAATTTTATACAAAAAATGTAAATAAAATTTTTCTGTACTATCAAGTAGTAACGAGATATATATTTTGCAAATAGAACTAAAGAAAAAATAGAAAACTGAGATGAGAGATGAGGGGGTCTTTCCTATTAAAATTAAGAGTTTATCTTTAAAAAGCATTTTTTAAAGGTGCCTAGAAACCAATTTTTCAGTGTTGGAAGTTAAATAAAAAAAATTTTTTTTTGGCTCACCCTAGTAAATATACATAAAAAAGAAAAAAAAACGTTAAAAAAACACTAAAAGTCTACAATTTTTTATTCTTATTAGTTAAAAACATACAACAAAACTCAATATTACGTCACTTCCCATACAGTCGAACTAACTGAATTTTTTTTCCTACTGGTAACTTCAACATGAGCATCTAACCCATCTGATAACCGACTTAATCTCCTTGCCCATGATCCTTTCAGTGCTGAAAAACCTCATAATACACTTTTTCCTAATTTCCTAAAAATTACCTCGCCTACCACCTTCAACTCGAGGATTATTATTCTCTTTAATTGTGTTCATCAAGTCTTCATACATGTCGTTATCACTTTTTTTTAATCCATGTTCGTATTTGGCTTCTTTTGCTAAAAGTGTCTCTCTTTGAATTTGAGTTTTGAGTTCTGAAGGAACATCAGGAATGACGTATTGCATTATTCCAGTCAAGGCAAAAACGATGTGCTAGCAAAAAAGTTTTTGAAAATGGTTTATTTTTGTATTAAATTTGTTACTTCGAAAATAACAACAAAGGCAAGACGGGCAGCAAAAACGTGCCAATATTGAGGACTTAAACCGTATTTATCGCCATCTTCAGGACCATTTCGGTACCCACGGTACTGACAAACGGGCGGTGCTGGTTCCTCGTTGTCGTCACCACCCATATCAGCATGGTAATCAGATGTATTAAAAGCTACAAAAATATACAATTTTTTTTTTATAATAGATGCATCAACAACTTAATTGATCAACAACCCAAACTCTTGTCAATGAACTATCAAAGTTTCTTAGCGGAATCAATTCTATTTATTACCAAACAAATCGTTAATTTTCAATATTTTAACAACCCTACTCATCAACAACTCAACTAATCAATCATGCAATCAACGACCTGACTTATTAATGCCAACTTAATTTGTTAACAGTCTACTTCATCAACAGTTCAATTTATTAATTATTAACTCATCAACAATGTTACTGAGTCGATCAATCAATTCTCAATTTTTCAGGAACTGTACTCATCAACAACTCAACTGATCAATCATGTAATCAACGACTTAACTCATTAACGTCAAATTTGTTAACGATCTAACTTATCAACAGTTTAATTTATCAATTCTTAACTCATCAACATCGTAACTGATCGATCGATCAATTTCCAGTTTTTCTGGAAATTTACTCATTAACATCTCAACTTATCAATGATGTAATCAACGACTCAACTTAATAACGTCATACTTGTTAACAGTCCAACTTTTCAACAGTTCAATTTATTAATACTTTAGCTCATCAACAATGTAACTGAGTTGATCAATCAATTCTTAATTTTTTAAGAACCCTAACCCTACTCATCAACAACTCAACTCATCAATAATGTAATCAACGACTTAACTTATTAACGTCAAATTTGCTAACGATCTAACTTATCAACAGTTCAATTTATCAATATTTAACTCATTAACTACGTAACTGAATCGATCGAGCAGTTCTTAGTTTTTCAGGAACTTTACTCATCAACATCTTAACTTATCAATGATGTAATCAACTTCTCAACTTATTAGCGTTAAATTTGTCAACGATCTAACTTATTAACAGTTCAATTTGTTAACACTTAACTCATCAACAATGTAACTGAGTTGATCAATTAATTCTTAATTTTTCAAGAACTCTACTCATCAACAACTCAACTGATCAGTGATGTAATTAACGACTCAACTTAATAACGTTAAACTTGCTAACAATTCAACTTATTAACAGTTCAATATACAATATATACAATTTAATATCAACAATGTTGTTGATAAGTTAAGTATTTATAAAACTGTAATTTACAATTTGTCTGGTAATCAACAGAATCAATCTTGTTATCGAATTAATTGTTGATAAAGTTAGTAGTTTGACAAATTCAGTCATTATTGGACTTTTAAATTTAAAGACGTTGATAAATTAGGTTGTTGATAAATCGGATGTTTATAAAGTAGGCCGTTGATGAGTTTGGCGTTGAAAAATCTAATTTTTATTAAACTAAGTCATTGTTAAGTTGAGTTACAGACAAGTGGAATTTGTTGATAAATTGAGTTTTTAATAAGTTTTATTAATATTGATAATAAGTCAAATGCTAATAAATTAATGTTGACAAGTCAGGTTTTGATTAAATTAGAATTAGAAATTCAGATTGTTGATGAGTTGAGTGTTGATTTATTGGGCTTGTGATAAGTGAATTCGTTGACAAGTTGGGTAGTTGATTAATTGCTTTCTTGATGAGTTTACCAAAATGCTAATTATTATTATTAATTTACCTAATTAATCACTTCAGTTACTTTTATTGTTAAATGATTATAAAGTGAGTTGTTGATAAGTTGAGCTGTTTATCTATTAAACGATAATAAGTTGGTTTGATTATTAGCTGGACTGTTAGGTTGTTTATAACTTACTCGATAAGTTGGGTTTTTGACAAGTTTAGGGGTTGTTGAATTAGGTTTTTGATAAAATAAGTTGATTCTGAGACGAGTTGAGCATTCGTAAAATAAATTATTAACAAATTAGATTGTTGAGTTATTATAATAAAAATTAATTATTGATTTGTTAAAAAACTTAATCAACCCTGTTTTTTATTGTTAATAAATAAATTAACTTTAATGGAATTAGTTGTTGATTAATTAAAATGTTGGTAAATTAGATTGTAGATAAATCGAGTATTTAAATAATAGAAATTGACGATTTGACAAACTGGATCAACTTATTCTTTACTTATTGTTAATAAATCAGGTTTAAATAATTTTTTTGTTATTATGTTAAATTGTTAATAAATTAGGTTTTTGCTAAAATAGTATTTTGTAATTTGTTTAATTATAAAAAAAGTTATTTTACAAATTAACTGCATATAAATGAAGTTGTTGAAGAATTGCGTTGTTGACAAGTTGAGTTAGTAATAAATTAGGTTGTTGATGAGTAAATTATTGATTAAATGGGACTAGATAACTTGTCTTTTGCTGAATGAGGTTGTTAATGAGTTAACAGTTAACTGTTAAGTGTATTTGTTGATAAGTAAGCAGGTTGATTAAACAAATAAAGTCAATCAATTGAGTTGACAAGTTGGGCTGTTGATGAATTTTGTTGATAAAATAAAAAATTACAAGTTGTTTGTTGATATTACGTAATTGAGTTTCTGATAAGTGAGAAAGTTGACGTGTTGGAATGTTGATACATTGCTTTGTTTATGTTTATTATTACTCAAAAGAAAATAAACTATTTATTTATTGATAAAATAGATTTTTTTATTTCTGTCTTTAATGAGTGAGGTCTTAACGAATAAGAATCTTGATAAGTCGGGTTGTTGATCATTTAGTTGGTTTGAGTTCGCTTTTTAATAAATACATTATAATTGAGCTACTTACTTGACAGTGACGAGTCTATATACCCAACCAAATCCTCAGTCGGTGAGTATTTATACTGATAAACCATCCTTGGTATAAAATCACTGGTATACGCAATAACAAACGCCTTAAAAAAAAATTAAAACTAAATTCGGACGTTGAATCAACTCACATTTGAAACTATAGCAGTATAAGTAATAGCTCTTAAGATCCCATACCAAGCCCCTATATCTTCACTTCTTTCCGCTAGAGGTCGCCTTGCTTGTGTTACCATTTTATACGCATCTAACCTAATTTCCGCAATATTATTTAATAAGGCACAAAGTGGTGCTAAGGGAAAAGCAGCAACAAACAACGTCACAAAACCATACTGCAAAACTAAAATTTCGTTATGTTTTTGACTGTCAAAAATCGGAGTTTTACTCATTTCTAAATACTCGTCAAAAAGTGCAAGTCGTCCTGGATCTTGCATGTGATAATCCTCTTCCCATCTTGTGTGCTTCCTTGAAAGATCTTTAGTGTTGGAACGGTGCGTTCTGTATCTCCACCAGTTATAAAATTTCCTAAAAAGATCTTTAAGGTCGAGTAGTAGATGTAGCGCCCTCTTACGGATTAAATAACTCAACGAAATTATTGAAGACTTGTTTGCCTACCATGATGATTGCTAATTGAATACACAGTTCACTCAGACAACCAGCTGGGTCACAAATATCACCTTTAACCCTTGAAAAAATCGATTCTCGTATTGCTGTATCCCCAGGATATGCATAGAAGCGGCCTTTGAAGAACGCAATGTAAATCAAAGAAGAATAGAAGTTCATAAATTCAAATAGGAATATTTTAAAAGTGTACGAATCCTCGTATTCAGTCTGTGTTCTTGGATTTTCCATGTTAGTTAAATAGATTGCTAATCTATGATAGAACCTTGTTAGGCACATTATTATTATCAAATTAATCAAGGCGGCTGAGACAGAAGTTACAATTTTGGCATGACGTTTCAGAAACGTACCCCCACCACCGTAAATCACAGATACGAGGGATAGTCTATAGATTATTGTTCCTAATACAGCACAGAGAACCACAGCTAACATAAAAAAAACAGCAGATCCTGTTGCAAAAAATCTCACGACTTTAAATCTTGTCGGTAAGTAGGGTTCCTTCTCACGGGTTACCGGATTCGTCCTGAAAGTTTTAACACTTGTCTCAAATTCTGGTCGTGGTTCTTCGTCTTGGTCTGTTCCACTCAAGTCCCATTCCCATTGGATCACGCTCTGTTTCCGTCTCCAAAGCTCGAGGAATACAGTAGCTAGTCAAAAACGTTATCAAATTCTTATAGCTGAAGTTAGCCACACAAAGTTAGAAAAAACAAAAAAAAAATTGCCCACCAAATTATTTTATAATTGCCCACTTTTGTAAAAAGAAATATTTAGAAGACGAAATTGCGGGGCTAACTTCACGTTTTTACCGCCAATGTAAAACTTTTTTTTTGTCAGGAATGATTACAAATCGATTGCCCACCATTGTTCAGTTATTACTTTTGATTGCTCACCTCTAAAAATATTGGTATAAAACAAAAACCTGCGCGCGCTGACTGCACCTGTTGGTGTTCGCCAGTTATAAATTTATAATTTTTTCTAGTGCAAATGTTGTTTTTTGTAAGTGTTGTCGATTTCCCAAGATTCCTATTCTTTTGCCGGGTTTAATGCATAAAAGAAAACATTAGACTAAATCTATTAAGTTATCTTCAAGGAGTTCTACATATAAGTTGTAATTCTTCTTTAAAAGAAATGATTTAACACAAGTTTGGTAGGGGGCAGATTTGTTGTTGTTATAGGGAGTTTATTAGTTACCGCTAACTCTCAATCTGTCTTGGTCAAAGTTTCTTCCACAAAACCTTGGATTAACCACAATATTTTAAAAATGGTTCGACATAAAAGATCGTTATGGAAAAAATATAAACTGACTTTAAACGAATGTGATTATTCTATTCATAGGGCTTATTCCAATAATCTTTTTTCCATAATTAAAAAGGCCAGAGGTGAATATGAAAATCGTCTGTACATAGTATTTCTGGGTCAGTTAAAATTTCTAGCGTTAGGGATGGTAGTGGTGATATCATTGTGGATGACGCTGAAGCAGCTAACGCTTTTGCAGATAGTTTTGCATCTGTTTATACAAACGAGCCGCCATCGCAATTGCTCTTAATACAAACACCACCAAATTTAAGTAGTCTTTGTGACATCCTCTTTTCGGATAAAGTTGTTGGAGCAAAACTCCAGAAACTGGGTGTACTAAATCACCTGCACCTGATAATATTACTGCCAGTGTTTTAAAAAATTGTGCAATTCATCTCACTAAACCGTTATCACTTTTAATGAAACAATCTTTCGAAGTCGGTGTGTTACCACTTGATTGGAAGATCGCAGTCGTAAGACCTATATACAAAAAAGGCGATAATTTGATGTATCTAATTATAGACCTATCAGTTTGACTTCTTTAGTAGTTAAAGTCATGGAATCTATAGTTTATGACCAAATTATGGAGTTTCTTAATTGTCATGGTGTATTACCATCCAGTCAGCACGGTTTTATGCCAGCTAAATCGACTGTTACCAATTTATTATGTTGTCTTGAAGATTGGACCAGGGAACTAGATGCTGGTAATTCTGTTGATGTGGCACACATAGATCTTTCAAAGGCTTTTGACAGAGTACCTAAACGACGACTCCTTTATAAACTCGAGCATTATGGTTTGCGTGGCAATCTGCTTAAATGGATCGACGCTTTCTTAAGCAATCGTACGTTTAAAGTCAAAGTCAGCAACTCTTATAGTGCACATAAACAAGTCTTAAGTGGTGTCCCCCAAAGCTCAGTCCTTGGTCCTTTATTATTTATATTTACACTGCTGACATTTCAAAACAACTAAAATCTCATTGTATAATGTACGCCGATGACATTAAGATATATAACAACAGCAAAAAACACTTTGATATGGTCTATGATTTGCAGTTAGTTAATGAATGGTCTCGTCTCTGGCTTCTTCCACTCAATGGGGATAAATGCACTGTCCTTCATTTAGGTGACAAAAATGGCAAATTTTCTTATAAAATCAATGGTTTAAGTCTGGCAAAAAATCAGTCATGTCTTGATCTGGGTGTTCTCATAACCTCTTCCCTTTCATGGTCTGACCATATTTCAAAAGTCACTAAGAAAGCCAACAGGATTCTTTATATCTTAAGTAAAACCTTCATTAGTTTAAACACCAGATCTTTTATTCAAGCGTACAAAACATAAGTTCGACCAGTTCTAGAATATGCAAATAGTATGGGTGCCCAATTTGCAGCGAGATGTGCTACTCCTAGAAGGCGTTCAGTGTCGGGCTACTAGGCTGCCTTTTGGCCGTGTGCGCCCTGACTATCCTCAGTGTTTATCCATGGTGAACTTACATTGCTGTCTGACAGACGGATGCAAAAAGATCTAATTACTGTATTTCAAGCTCTTAACAATCCTACTTCTCCCATTAGGCATCTTTTTAAACTTAACACAACTGGTTGCACTAGAGGACATCATCTAAAGCTTGCCAAAGGAAAGTTTCACACTACAGTTCGGCAGTCGTTTATTTCGAACGGAGTCTTTGACAAGTGGAACTCTTTACCTTCGGAGATCATTCTATGTAATTTTACTTCAAATTTTAAGATAAAATATGATATTTATCATGCCTCCAGAAATTGATTATCTCACTCACGAGCGCGAGCTTAACAGTCTAAGGCCTCAGCCCGAACGCATTTATTTAATAATAATAATAATGAAATAAAGAAGTATCATTGGCAAACAAAATAATATTTTCTCTGGGAAATGCCTTGTTAATATATATTATTAATGTACAATAAAAAAATAACGGGCTCCAAGACAGAACCTTAAGGATGGGAATTTAATAGAATCAGACAACCAGTCTTACAACAAAATCTCAGAAAACTATGCCGATTTCGCTAGTGAAAATCAGCTTTAACAAGCAAGTAATCAAGTTGAGATTTTTATACAACTTAAAACAAGGTTCAAACATTAATACAATTGACTCAGTTTTTAAAATTAGAGCGCTGTGCATCAGAAAAAAATTGACAAACACCACGTTTTCAGGCGTAAATTCAACTACTTTTAAACATGGTTATACATTGTATTATTTGATTTGTATAGAAAAAAAATTATAATCCCGTAGTAAATAAAACCTTTGCCTTACAATCTATATGGTTTTTAAGCACTTATTATTTAACGTTACTTTTATATACACAAGAAAAAAACTTTGACACACAGATTGTGTGGTTGCCTACATCAAATAAAAACGGGGTTATTAGAGAGGAGTCTACAAATTATGTGCAACTGCGAGTTTGGCACCTATGTAATAGAGGTCGCCCCAGATTTTTATAAAAAATTGTAAGCGGTAGGGTTGAAATAAAAAAAAAATGCTTCTTAGTTCTGACCAGTCATTCACTGTGCTTGTTAATCTGAACTATTTATTGTGTTTTGCAAAAAGGAATTTTCATTGCGAAACATTTTTTTTCTCGGTGGCAGGTTATAAAAAAAGGTGATTTAACAATCAATTAACAAAGTCAATTTATTTTTTAAGTAAAACACGGTTAAATTTGTATCGTGTTATATATTTTTGGTTTTAAACAATTATTACCTAAAATCCAGCATTAAACGTTTAAAAAAGAGAATAATTGCATTGTAAATAAAATAAAATTATTTCGAGGACTTATCTTATCTTACATTCTTCTACTGCAACGTAGGTCGTAGGCGTTACATGCCGACCATGTTATAAGACTTGATGTAATAATTGAAAAAAATACGTTTGTTTTAATTAAACAACCGATTTAATTTTTTGCAAAATACATATATATTTTTTTAAATTAATAGCATATTTTTCTGACTATAAAAAAATTTTTAAAAACCTTTTTTTAACATCTTGGCGTCTATTAACTGAATTAATTTGAAACAAATGGCAAATTATTTGTAACAAATTTACTACTTTAGTTTACACTATACTATATTTTAAGTAAGTTTCACCAAAAATTTGGAAAGAACAAATTAGTTCTGAATCAAGTTATCAGCTCCATTCTGAACCCTTGTTTTACAAAAGTGCTTTTAGGTAGCCATCAAAACGTAGTTATTTATCAAAAATTAATGAAAAATAAATCTAGTTACTTCAATAGTTAATGTTTTGCAAGATTAAAGTTTTAATTTTTTAAATTTCACAATAATTATTAAAATTAAATAATTATAAAAATAATATTTATAAAGTAAAGTATTAGGCAAAAAACAATAAAGGTCTCCTTCTCATGGCTAGCTGCGACGTTTTTCTTTTTAAGAAACGGTAAGTTAATATAATTATTATAATTACGTTAATTTTTTTCTACAGTAATACTATAATATTTGTCAAAGTTCCTATATTGTTTATTTAATTACATTGAGTTGATCATAAATGTTATCAAAAATTTACATTTATCGATCTTACACAATAAGCAAAGTTGTTGCTTTGTTTTTCTTCCAAATAAATTTCTTTCAACAGTCAAATGTTCTTACCGTTTTTGATACACAATGTACTATTCGGAACAAAATCAATCATGAAAAGACCGAGTTTGTTAACAAATATAATCTAGCTTCGTTCGCAAAAAACTTTTATTCTCTAATAAAAAAATGACATTTCGCAGTTTTGAATAAAAAATAAGTATCCTAGATTTCAAAACATTGCCAATCTTAATAAAATAATGGTTCAGAAGTATTTATTAATTGTTATTATTAACCTTTGAATAGTTCTGAATTACTGTGTTGCATGATGCAAATATACGTATAATAAATACGGAGATTTAGCGCCTCAGAGCTATGCGCGACAAAGCCTTGTTTTAAAATATTAATATTTAGGAAAGAATTTGGTCTAATAACCTGATTTTTTTTAGAAAACCTATTTAGAGTTTAGTGATTACGAAAATGTACATTTTATGCTTAAATTGTTAATAATTTACTAAGCTCTCCGCTACGTGAAATTGTCAATGCACAATTTCGCAACAAGTCACTTTGAAGGCCTCTTTCTCAAAAGCAAAAAACTTTTTCTAAAATCTGTAATTACTGTTAGTTGCGCTCTGGTTTGCTCTATAAGTGGCCAAAATTTCAAAATTTTAGCTTACAAAACACTTTATAAGTGCGATGTTTGTTTTAAAAAACACGATTTTGGAAATTGTTGCTCCCACATAAAAAAATAATTTTACCAAGTTTATTTCAACTAAAAAAAGTTGTAGATAGCGATTTCAGATGACCAAAATGATACTTTACAGAACTGTAAAAGTCTCATTTGGTTATACCTTCATTTCAAAAATAGTCGTTATTTTGCTCGACTTTACTTCAATGACTTATCTGTTAATTATCTCTTATCTTATCTCTTAATTGGTCTGATGAATGCCAATCTGCTCAGTCTCAAAGAAAATATTTCTGTCCGACATCTCTTAGTCGATAGCGCAATTAGTCGAGCACCTTTTCAGCAATTTAACTAGGCTTCAGCGATTCGCCGAAGATTCGTGGTGGCACCACATTGGTTGCCCAGTCTTAAGGAACACCATGTTTTACTGGTAGCCAGAAAGAGTCATCACCCAAATACCTTTGATACCTAGATTTTAAATAAGACATTAATAAATATAAAGCATTTTTTGAAAATTTATAGTTGGTAAGAATTTTTTCAATAATTTGAAATGAAACGCAATCAAACGCTTTGGTTAAGTCACAAAAAATTACCCTGCGGTAAGAATTCTCTTCAAATGTTTTATTAATAAAGGATTTTAGTTTAGAGCTAGCAAAAATTGTTGATTTGTATTTTCTAAAACTAAACTGACCAGCAGTAAACAGATTATTTGATTCAAAATGAGATAAAATTTGAGCCTGCAGTGCTTGTTCAAAAATTTTACTCAAGACCGGTGTTATTGAAATTGGACGATAATTATTTAGTTCATTTTGATCACCCTTTTTAAATAAGGGAAGAATTTTAGATTTTTTTAAAACTTCAAGATATATCCCTGATGTAATACATTTATTCAAAAGTGCTGTTAAAGGATAAATAATTAGATGTTGTATGGACTTGATCATTTTATAATTAAGGTGATGAACATCTAAAGTAGAAGTGTTTTTAAAACCAGAGATAATATCTCGGATTTAATTAAAAGTCAATTCAGTAAAAGTGTAACTAAGAAAAGAAACAGAATTAGGATTTGAAGAAGATGTCAACGAGTACGAAGAATTTGTTTTGTCGGAAAAAATTTTATTAGAAATATTTTCTGCAATACTAGAGAAGTATATGTTGAATGTATCGGCAGAAAAAGAACTAGAACAAGAGTTAATATTTTTGCTTTGTAAATTATTAATAAGTTTCTACATTAGCTTGAGGACTATTTTTGGCTTTGTTAACCAATCTATCAAACGCATTCTGTTTTGCTTCTTTAATTTTGAGACGATATTGAGTTTTTAAACGTTTAAATCTATCTAGAACTGTCAAATCTTGTGTTATTTTATGAAAGAAAATCAAAAATGTCAGAGAATCACGTAAGGCTTGTAAATCATTGGTAAACCAATTTACAGATTGTCGATTTTTTGACTCAGAAATTAACCTTGGGGGAAAATTACGTTTAGCGGACAAAGACAGTTAGATAAACAAAGTTGTTAAATTTTTTATCAATTATTAGATTATCATTATTTCAAATTACTACTCTCAAAAACACACAGAAAACAAATCTGTGAGAAAACCAAATTGCGGGAGCTAGCTCCACGCTTTCTTTGCCAAGCAAAATTTCTGCTTTTTCTTGTCATAAATGACTCAAAATTAATTGTCCACTATTGTCCATTTAGTGCTTTTTAGAGAGAGGTAATTTGAAATTAATTAGTAGGCAATCTTGAGCAATCGACAAACTACCATTTACACTAGAAAAAATTATAAATTTATAACTGTCGAACACCAACAGGTAGATAGCGCGCGCAGGTTTTTGTTTTATATCATTAGTTTTAGAAGTGGGCAATCAAAAGTAATGACTGGGCAATGGTGGGCAATCGATTTGCAATTATTCCTAAGAAAAAAAATTTACTTTGGCAGTAAAAACGTGAAGTTAACGCAATTTTGTTTTCTAATTTTTTTTTACAAAAGTAGGCAATCAAAATAATTTAGTGGGCAGTTGTCTTTATCGTTTTTTTAATTTTGTGGGTCTAACTTTACACAGCTAATTCTTATAAAACTCACCCCAAAGACTCATGAAAATTGCAAAAAAAACTGTCGCTGGGTTATCAAACAGATAAGTCAACCGCGCAAATTTACAACTGTCTATCAATTTCTGGTACTTGCAGGCTTTATCACACAAGGGACATAAAGTTATATTTCCGGGACCTAAAGGATCGCAAATTTCTTTCCTAGAAAAAATTTAAAGCGTGCCACTTGTTACGTGACTGGGACTTACGTCGGGATATTATCAGGACTGTCGATGGTAAAAAGTCCATATAGAAAGCATAGAGTACCTACAATCGCTGGTGCTATTAACATCTTGGTGTAGAAACCCAACCAGCAGAAATACAAAGCAATTTTATCACCGAAATACCTTCTCACGAGGCATAACGGCTGTTTTTTCATCCATTTTCCTGGTCTTGCCCATTCTAGATACAATTTCCGACGGTCTAGAATTTTACCATCAGTTTGGTTTTTTTCCCATCGGCCTTCGTGTAATGGGAAACATGCTAGATAAGTGTTATCATTAAGAAGACGTCGTATTCCGACTTTATCAGTTTCGTCAAATTTTACACGGAGCAAAATTTGCATTACTATAAGGCTTCTTTGAGCACTGGAGTAGGATGTGACGCGGTCTTTGACCACAAACCTAAGATATAATAATTAATAAAATGTGAAAAAGATAAAAATGTATATAAAAACCCAAATCAACAACCCAATTGGGCTGTTAATAAGTTTTTAAGTTATAGGTGAGTTAGATTGTTGAATTGGGTCGTTGATAAAATGAGCTAAACAGTGATATAATCGTTGATAAAGTAAAATTGTTGATAAGTTGAAATGTTGGCAAGTTGATTTGTTGCTCTAAGCTTAGGCAAATTAACTAGTCAACTACCCAACTCGTTAACGGCCTGAATTTTCAACAACCCGATTTATCAACAATAGAAGTAACGAGTCATCGAATTAAGTTGTTAGAAAATTAGTAACTGTTAAATTAGGTCGTTGATAAAATGAGTTAGTTGATTGACGAGTTAAGCATTGATAAACTAAGTTTTTAATAAGACAAAACGTTTACGAATAAAGTTTTTGGGTTGTTGATGAGCTGAGTATTAATAAAAGCACTTCTATTGTTAAAGAGTTAAAGATAAATAAATTACTTGTTAATACGTTGACTGTTGATGAATTTGGTTGTTGATATGTCAAAAATTGATAAAATGAGATTTGATTATAAACGAGATTGACTAAATTGCTTTTATTATTGTCTACAAATGAAATGCAAATAAATTGAGTTATTAAAAAGTTGAGTGGTCAACAATCTAACTCATCAACAACTATTTGTTAAGAAAACACCTAACTTTTAACACTAAAAGTAACAAGTCATCAACAGACCAATCGTTAAATCTAATTTTATTAATTAAAAATAACAAGTTAATAATTTAGGTTGTTGATGAGTATTGATAAAAATATAATTAACAATTTATCTAGTAACACACAGATTCAACTCTGTTACTTTTATTGTTGATCATTGAGTTAATAAAGTAGATTGTTGAATTAAATCTTTAACTAACTAGATCGAAAGTAGTCGCGTTTTTAATAAGATAAGTCTAAGTAAATTAGGCTGTTGATAATTTGAATTATAATGAGTTGAATATTGTTGTTGATTAATTGAGTTATTGACTAATTAGGTTGTTACTGACAAGAAGAAAATAGAATTGTCAATAAATTGAGTTATTGATGAGTCTTTTATAAGTAGAAAAGTAAGAATATTTCTGTTGATAAATTAAGTTGTTGATAAGTTGGGTATTGTTAGAATGAGCATTTATAATTAGTTCGTTGATAAACAAAGTCAATTTTGATATCTTTATTTTTGATGAGTTGAATGTTAATAAATTTAATTATTGATGATAAAAGATGTTGATGATTTGGGTTGTTGAATCAGCTTATAGAGAGTAATCAACAACCAAATCTCCAAATTATATTTTATCAATATCTACTTCTTTTACAATCCAATCTATTAAAAATTCCACTCTGTTCACAACCTAACTTATCAATAAATTAATTTTTCTACAATCAAATTTATCAACTCTTTGATTCTCAACAATCAAACTCGTTGATGACCTAACTTATCAACACCAAATTTGTCGACAACGTAACTCAATAACAATTCAGTCAGCCAAAGATTTAACTTATTAACGTCTCAAGTGATCATCAACCCAACTTATCAACATCATTCTTCAGATTATTAACTTTAACTTATAACATCAACAATTAAAGTAACAAGTTATCAAATCCGATGTTTCTGTACTAGGTTGTTGATAAATTAGCTCATCAGTAACTTAGTTAAATTGGATTTTTGATAAAATAAGTTGAGCAGTTGTTGATAAGTTAAAATATTGTCGAGTAGAGCTACTGCTCTACTTTTAAGCAAATTAACTAGCCAATTACCTAACTTGTCGACGACCAAACTTTTCAACAACCTAGTTACTAACACTTATCAACAACCTACACCATTAACACTCAATTTATCAATAATATGGGTTGTTGATCAATTAAGTCATCGATAAGTTAAGTTTTTAAACAGTTAGAGTTTTATAGAGCAGGTCGTTGTTAAAATAAGTTGATTTATTGACGAGTTGAGCTTTGATAAATTAAATTGTTAAATTAGATTGCTGATAACTTCAAATATTAAAGAGTAGATTTGCTAAGTTATTGTTGAGTAAAATATTGATAAAATAGAAGTTGATGATTAGTCTGTGAAAAATCATCACCGATCTATTTTCTAGTTGATGACTTAGATGTAAATCAATTTATTTTTGATATGTTTGGTTGTTGATAAGTCAAAGTGTCTCTATTATTTACAAGCTAAACGCGAATAGATTGAGTTGTTAATAAATTGGGTCGTTGACGATCTAACTTGCCAACAATCTAGTTCGTTTTATCAACAACACACCTAACTCACAAATTATGAACATTTCAATCCTAAATTTCTGTTTTATTAATATTCAACTAAGTTGAATTTTTGATGAGTTGGTTGTTAATAGATTGGGTTGTTGATAGACATTGATAAAACTGCCGATTTTCATAGTAATAAACAAAATCAACCCGGTTAATATTATTGTTGATTGTCAATGTAATAAATTAGATTGTTGAAAAGTTAGAACGTTGACAATGATAACAACCTGGCCATGATTAGCAAGATTAATTTCGTTACTTCAACTGTTGATGAGTTAATAAATAGAGTTGAAGAAATACACAAAATCAATTTTACTAAATTTATTGTTGATTTTTAGAGTACCTAATAAGTTAGATTGCTGAAGAGATAGAAAGTTGACGATAATGACAACTTGTCTATGATTAACAAGATTGATTCCGCTACTTCAACTGTTGATAAGTTAATAAATGGAGTTGTTGATAAGTTGGAAGTTGAATTGTTGACGAGCTAGTTTGTTAACGTGTTGGACGTTGATAAATTAGGTTGTTGTTGCGTTGAATTTTTTATAAATAACGAATTGAGTTGTTAACAGGTTTAGACTGTTGATGAGTTGAATCGGTGATAAGTTGGGTTGTTGATACGACCTAATTCAATAACATCTTTTTGACAAGATATTCTTGATTTGGTTTTTAACAAGTTAAATTATTGATTTGGGTACATAAACAAAATGTTATTTTATTTTTTATATTATACGAAATAGAAACAGTAAAATAACAAATTGGCGGTTTTTACATGTATAAAAAAACTCACTGTTCCTCTCGATCTGCTCCCTTCGTTGACTCATAAAACGATGGTTCTTCTGGTATCAAATCTGTATTATACTGGGTAAACTCATTGAACTTCTTCTGGAATTTCACCCAGAAAGTCTCTTTCTTATTCTGATTCTTCTCATCATCCCACGCTTTCACCGAAATAGTAATAAACCTTTTTATCGGCAATTTCATCCCCATAACTGCCGCATATCTCGTCTTGGTCTTCCATGGAAGATGTATTTTCAAAAACCAGGTTTTACCATCAAACGAAATATCTTTATGTTCTAATTCTAGTTCTAGCCCTTCCTTGACCAAATTCTCTTGAAACACACGTCTGTGGTCTCTTCTTTTTGCCTCAGCTTCTGTCATTACTCCAAGCTCTTCCTCTTCGTAAACAAGAACCATATCGATCTTCCTGCGTCCATCTCGAAAATACAGACTTTCAGGATCTAGCACTTCTTCTTTTTCAGCAGGTGTAGGTGGCGGGATTTCGGTAAACTCTTCTTCTTCTTCATCGTCTTGGACTAGAGAAGGAATTGGAGTTCCAGGGAGGGTCATAAAAGAATCAGAAGCCAACTGAGGACCAAAAGCATCTTTGACAGTCGACAGATTTGGGTTCTGAATCAGAAATTTTGGGTTTTGATTTTTGAAAAATTAAGGTTTTGGGGATGTACCTGGTCACTCTGAAGGGAGCTTCTTCTGAAATTATGATCACGTGGACTTTCTTCAATTCCGTTAAGGTATGTATCTTGATCTAGAGTTTTATGATATTTGGATATATTGATTAATGATTTTGATTTGGTTTTAATTAGAGTAGTACCAGTAGCATTGAAGACTTGTGGTGTTGGTTGACGTTCAAATGGTACATTTAAGCTACACGTACTTTCGTTACTGGGTCTCCGAGAAGAACCTTACGAATCAATAAAAAGTGTGCCAATCGTTGGACTTTTTAATTATGCAATAGAATGGTAATAATGGTACACCCACATATAACATAAATGTTAAAAGGTCAAATTTTAGGGTTAAGGCTATTTTTGGAATCAAAACACCTACACTTCAATCAATAATTTAAATTAAAAAAAAATGGTACTACCAGAAAAAATAAAAAATATTTATTTTTAAAAAACATACCATTTGATCTGTGTTCGTTTTCCGTTTCGATAAAAACCGTATTAATAAAGTCCTTATTATCCATTTGATTTAGTCCCAAAAATCACTCACTAGCACCCATGTCCCATTTTTTTTTCTTTAGTTGATGGGACAATATTTAACTACTTATCTCTATATATCTTCCCTGACTCGTAATGGAGATTGTATCGGAAAAGACAAGTTAATAATAAATAAACTAACGCCATAGAAACGTTAAATATCAACATTGGATAAAATCAATTTTTCTAACCCACATTAACATCGATATTATTGGACGTGGGAGAATTTTTCCAAAAGTGAAGGAGGGCAGTAATGGGGTGCATTTTTAATGTGGGAAATAATTAAACTTTCAGGATATTGATTATAATCACGTGACTGATGAAGGGTAATCGGTTAACATAATTAGGTAGCTGCATTTTAAAAATAAATAAAAAAATATTTTGTTTATTTCTAATTTTGAAAAATCGTAACAGGTGGCCTATAACAGCATAACGTGTGTTTAATAAAATTGATTTGATAAGTAGCAATAAATTACTGGGTATTACTGCACTGAAATTGATCAGAATAGTAAATGACGATTTTTTTTTTGGGGTCGAACCTGCATAACTGTTGTTGATACATATTTATTAACTTTTGAGTATTTTATACATAAATAAATTAAATTAATTTAATTATTAATACAATCCGTGTACTCAAAAATGTGTGAATTGTTTCTATGACAACCCATGTTTTTTTCAAAGCCTACTCAATCAAATTCTTCAATTACGAAAATTATTATTCTTGTACAAACATTTGTAAAATTTTTATAAATGCTCGTAATTGTATTTAATAAATAAATGAGAAATTTTTTTTACATAGAGCGTGAACTATAATTTCTACATAAAATCAAAAAAAATTACATAACAGTGGTAGAGCGCTTTCGAGGATAGTGTCTTATCATCAGTGCGTAAATAATAGTGTAAAAAAATTATAAAAAAATATTAGACAGTAAGATGTTTTTGATAGAAAATGTCCTATTCAATCGAATAGTACTTGTTTCAACTTTCAACGATCCCTAACGAGATTAAGAATGATGTTTGAAATTGATTTTTAACCAGGAGCACCTACTACATACACCAGAAAAGTCTAGGGATATTGATAATTGGGATTTGTCACCATAAATTTATTAAATTCAACAAAACAAACAAGTATTTATACACCAAATATTTCATAAAATATGAATAATAATAATTAAAAAAAATTATGTATTTACTTGTGATGAGATTGTCAATATCTTCTTGGGGGATTTCTTGACACGCTGCGTTTGGAGCTGCAAATAACTGTTAACGATTTTCTCGCGGTAATCCCATATGTTGAACTCTTCTTTGGAGCGCATCCCAAAAGTGCTCAATTGGGTTCAAGTCGGGGGATTGCGCTGGCCACAGTAAAACAGAAATTTCGTGCTCCTCCAAAAAGTTGGTCACCACTCGAGTAGTGTATGGGCAGGCATTATCGTGCATAAATATAAAATTTTCTCCGTAGTTTTCAGCAGAAGGCATCACAACAGAGTGGAGAATAAGATCCCTGTATCGAATTGCGCTTAAGGATGGTTCGATCCAAACGAGGTCAGTACTTCGGCCCGTTTGTATCCTCTCCACACCATGATTGTTTCACCGAGGTGAGAAAGGACTTCTTGAACATGATGCAAGCGATTTATACCACCAGGCTCTCTCCAAACACGGATTCTCCTTGAATCCGAAGGGATTCCAAATCGGGACTCGTCCCTAAACAAAACATGAGCCCATTGCTGCCAATCTCAAATAACATGTTCTCGAGCCCATAGAAGACAGGCTCCACGGTTGCCTCGTGTTAGGGCTAGAACTCTCATGGGTCTTCAGGAAAACAAATTGCTTTTTTACAACCGATATCAAATTGTATCTGGTCCAACAGTGACTTGGTGCACTTGTTGCAATTGTATTGCCAACTCAGGTGCTGTAATTGTAGCATTTCAGCGAGCAGTCAAACGCAGAAATCGGTCCTGAATTGGGGTTGTTATGCGATGTCGGCCTGTGTGGCGTTCAGTTACATTTGAAAATTTAACTAATAAAAAATAAATTTTAGCCGTTTAATAACGTATGTTTTTTAAAGAATGAACATCAACTTAACATTTAATTTAAAAAAATAATGTGATAAGTATGTATATATACTGATAAAGAAAGTTTCTAGGAAAGAACTTCATCATATGTGAGAAGTTCTTCTTTTCTTTTTTTTTTGTTCGTTTCTGCTGTTTTTCACCTCTTTAATTATTTTTTTAGTCAACAATTTGTTTAAAACTTTTTTAAAATATTCAGCCCATTTTTCTGTTACCTCTTTTTTGTTTCCCACAAATTGTCTATGTTTATCTCGACAAAATATGATTTTAGGTTGAAATTCTTGTTTAATTCTTTTTTATGTTTAATAGAAGTTTTTTATCTCTATATTTTTGTTATTCTATATATTTAATAATATAATATATTAATCTAACTATAATAATTATATATTATCAGACTAGAATAGAATAGAATCAGATAAAATAGATTAAAATGAAATTAGAGTAAAATAGAATAGTATAGAATTATTAGACTTGAATAGAATAAAATGAGATCAAAATATAATAGAATAAAATCGGACTAAATAGGATAGAATCAGACTAAAATATAATCTTCTATTTTTTAGCGTTGTGCTCTGTTTTCTTCTTTCTGAAATTTTTTTGTGTTGGGCTCTTTGTTTTTTATATTTTTTCTGGCTGTTTTGTGTATTTTCTTGTAGCAGAAGATACAATATTAGAATTAAAATTAACCTTTAATGTTTGTAGATAAGATTTGTAAGCTGATTTACTATTTTTTTCTTCTAAAAAATTTAAAAAATAACATTCATTGCAAATGTAAATAAATAAAAATATAAAAGCAAAAGTAGATAAAATGCTGGTTATATCTGTATTTTTGTGCTTTTCTATTGTTCTTACGTGTCAACAAATTTTCGTTTAATTTTAGTTTTAATTAAGATAATTAAATAAATACATTTTAAATACGCATTTTATACATTTATATCTCTTTTTCTTATATAAATTTTGTGTTTTTTAAATCAACAATATGCTGAATTAAAAAAAATAGTGAGAGATTCTCTGATTATGAATCCTAGCAGCAATAAATTAAAGTTGAAAGCCACGTCATTTTATTGACATTCACATTATTTTGCAATTAATTTTAAGTAGTTTTCTTTAGATACAAAGTAAGTTCTAGAAAAATTAGTGTTTACACTAAGTGCCAGAACTTGTTTTTAGTGCATACAAAGACTTTTAGTTCCGATTTTTGTAAAAACAGAAATATGTGAAGATTTCTTTATTTTGAAAACATAGCTAGGCTACCAACAATACAACCCAATTACACACCTTTAAAAAAACGCAATGTAGGCAGTAAAAAATCATTCATTTATTTAATAAAGCACAAAGTTTATCATAAACAGGTGTAAAAACCTTTGTATATCCGGAATTAGTCAAATGTAAATAATCATGCATGATATGATGTGAAATAGTTTGATCATTTTGTACAATATTATGATGAATCTCAACGACATATACATTTTTAGTAAGCTCATCAGCATTAGCCTCATTACAAAATTTATCAATCAGAAAATCATTAACGTGTTCATTTCTCTCCCTGTATGGATTCGAGTATTGTCCTCGAGGCAACAAAGTCTAAAAAAAAAAGAAAAAAAAATTACAAAAAAACAAAAAAGTCGTTTAATACCGGAAGAATGATAAAAACATTCCCTAACTGATGTTTAATCTCTTTAATAATATCCAAAATCCCTTCAAAAATCTCATGCGGGGTACAATCAGTGTTATTCGTCCCCACAAACAAGACAACAGCTTTGATTTTGACATGAAAATCAAGTTCGCCATTTTGGATCCGCCATAACACATTCTCGACTCTACAACCAGTCAAAACGTGACACTTGTCACAATCGCATTGTATTACCTGTCGCCACCTATTCCGAAATTAATGCAATGCAGAGCGCTGATTTTTTCAGTCCATAAAGAAGAAAACTGTAATTGCTCGATGATGGAATCCCCGATAAATAAAACTTCAGACTCACAGGTGCGTGCTTGTTGGACGAAACGGTTATGCTGTAATTGAAAAATTGAGGGGGAGATTAATTGTTTCAAGTGTTTAATGAGGAAAAGGTATGACCTTGACCGGAATTAGTGCCTATTATTATCTCTAGATGGTATTAAAAACTTATCAAATTAAAAAATAATGATAAGGAATTCTCACCATAGATAACTTCCGTTCATCTCCATCATGGTCTTCGGATAATTTTGGAATTACGCAAGGATTCATTTCGAAATAATAATAATAATACAAGTCAGGTGCATGCACTCGCACTAACCTCTGTTGTTATTATTATTTTCTTGCACAAAATATTTGCGAGGATAGAATTACCGGTTATTAATACAGGACACTGTTATTATTACAGACTTCTGTAACATTTCTGACAAGCTTTGGTAAAATTTCGTAAGATGGAACTCTAAGAAATATACAAATTTTATTATTTCTGCGTTTAAAACAATCAAAAATTTTAGTTCAAAATCAGTTTTAATTATTGTTAGTGTCACACTGTCTGGTTTTTTTAAACAAAATTTTTATTTATTAATTGCAGAAATCTGTAATGAATTACGCTACTTGCCGCTAGATGTCGGCCACTTGCGTGTCAGTAATGACCTCTATTATCCAATTTTCTAGATTGTTAACTACTGATTCAAGGATGCACGAAACTTTTTTTTGTGTATAAAAGCACAATTAAAATAATTTTTTTGGCAAAATGTTGTTTTTATTTTTGATTGTTGTTAGCTGTGTCGTGTCACAGCACACTGAGAAAAACGACGCGAATTTCTTACAAATTTTGTTTGTTGTTTGTTATTTTGTTTTTTGTTTATTGTTTTTTTGTTGTTTCAGGATGAAAGCCGATAGAAATTTCGTTGAAATATTCAGGAATTTCAGTAAAGGTGTGCCATTTATGGTAGTTTTTCGGAATTTAGAGAAAGCTGAGAAGAACAAGTTGGGTCAGTGGAATAATGGGAAAAATTAATTTTGAGGTGTTAGGTTTAATCCGATTTAAGGGGTGGTTTGGGGATTAAGTGAGAGTTGGAGTTTTCACTTTTCAGGAATTTTGTAAGCTTGCAGCTGGGTTTAGGGTGTTTGACGTTTTAATTTCTCTTGTTATTTACTCGGAAATTTATTATTTAGAGAAACTTGTTAAATATTGATGAGAATAGAGGGATAACGTGTTATTAGAATGTGATCGATATTAGAAACGAATAGGAAAAGAATTTGAGTAGATAGGTAATTAGGTACTGATGTCTTTACCTCTCTATTTACGTAAAAAAATAAATTAAAATACTTATTAGATTAGATATTATAATATTAATGGCTTTGTTATTATTTTAATAAAATTTGTTAATATGCTATAACTGTTTTATTTATACAAATAAATACAAAATAATAAAACGAATATACAAAATAAAAGAATAAAAATCCAAGACAAACCCACAAGTTGAAAAAAAAAGTTCTTACATAACAGCGACAGAGCGCTTTTGAAAAATTAATGTTCCATTATTAGTGCCTGAATAACAATGTAAAAAAAATACATAAACAAAAAGTAAAAAAGTGTTATAAAAAACCTACCAAACTTTTGTTAAAAACGAATTAAAATGTGTTCTAAAAAATAGAATAAATTGTCTTGTCTTTTTAGCAAAATATATCTTCATCGATCTAAAAAAATATATAAATAAACAAATAGTTGCGATTTAAAAAATTATCAAAAAAACAATGTCATCAACATATCTAAACCACAAAGAAATTAGCTTTGAAGAAATGGAAAATAAAAAAAAATAATTTAAAAGTTGTTTATAAACAATTCTGCTAAAAAGAAGCTAAGAGAAGAACTCATAGCTAAACCAATGTTTTATTGTTTACTCATATTATTGTTAAAAATAAAAAATCTTAATCTAAAACTAATTTAACTAATAAAAAATGTAAATCAGAGACATATAAAGACAGAAGTAAATAAAAAAGATTACTGAGCATAGAAATAGCTTTATAAGCAGATATAGAAGAAAATAAGTTAGTGACGTCAAAAGAATCTAAGAGATCATTATAATTTGATATTTGCTTAGTAAGATAAAGTTTTTACTGAGAATTTATTGTCAAAGTTTATAAAATTTCTAATAACTTGATTTAACCACTTTGTTGATTTATAGCAAGGTGAGTTGGTATAAGAAACCATTGGGCTTATTAGAGAATTATTTTTGTAAATTTTTGGAAGTCCACAAAGTATTAGCAGTAAGATCTCATCTTATAGAAATCTAATAATCACTCAAATCAAGATTTTTTTATACTAATGGATAGCTCTTGAAATAAGAAGCAATTGATATCATTGCGTCAACTTTGTATTTCTTCAAACAAAGTGGCTAGATCAATTTAAAGTTTAAATGACTTCTGTCACTGAGTTCATAAAACTCTCACTTGTTATTCATAAGAATTAAGACGCTACTTGGGCTTCAGGTCAGAAACCGGCTAAATAGATATTTCGTGGTATTTACATATTTTTCTCAATATTATCTGAAATGACCCAAACCATAATGCACCCTCCCTTGGCGTTAAGCCTATTGCTAAAAGTACAATATTATTAGAGTTCAAGTCAAGCTTTGATGATTTATAGACTTCCAAACATTCCTACCTCTCAATTTATCTGACCTCACTAGCTCTCACTATTGCCAATGCATTTTGTATTTCCGTTTTTAATTTTTCCTAATACCATATAGTTATTTTGGTTTAACAGACGTGATATGACAAATGAAAAGACGGTTTTAACGGACTCCGGCCGTTATTATATTATAACGGCCGCCGGCCGTTAAGTTGCTAAGACACGAACAATCAACAATCAAAAAACAATTAAAATTAAAAGGTAGGGTAGGTAAGTAAGTAGGTAAAGTAGGTAAACAATTAAAATAAAAAGGTAGGTGTTGCTTAGAAGATTTATAAACAATCGTTTGAAAATAAATAATATTGTATGTTTTGATATTTATTTTTAATAATTTGTCTTTAAATGACGCTTTGGTATCACAAAAAGTATTGAACGACACACAGCCGATACGCAAATAACGGACTTGGTTGATTATAAACTTCGGCTGGTGCCTCCGGATTACAACATTTAACCGCGTCCATTACTTGCTTCATATTGTCCTAATGACGTTAATAACTATTTTAATCTTCAATAGGGACATTATTTAATGACCTACAAAGTTGGCGCAATGATACCAATTGCTCCTTATTTCAAGAACTATCGATTGATATAAAAAAAATCTCGATTTGAGTGGTTATTAGATTTCCATAAGATGAGAACGATTTCCATTATAGAAAAAAGAGATTTAGAAGTGTTAAATTTTGTTAGCGTGTTGTAGAGAAGAAAATCAAAAGTAAATTTAAGTAAAAATTTTTTTTAGACTTTAACTTTTAAAGCCACTATTTAACAGGTAATTTTAAGATTGGAAAATAAAGTAGGTAGCTGATTTAAAATTTTTGCGAATTTTTTTTAAAAGCTATTAGAATTATCGAATTTTTTGTTTCATCTTTTATTTAATTGAGCTTAATATTCTTTTTTCTGTGGAAATATAGCTTGGAAGATGATTTTGAAAAATTAAACTCTGGTTATTTATTGAAGAAATCGCTTTAGGGAAAATTGAATTCATATAAAGAAGAACAGAAAGTTTTTCAGAATTTTTAAATTTAAAATGACAATTTCGCAAAATTAGTTGCTAAATTGTTTCTTACAGAATTATAATTTGTTGAAATTAGAGGTTTCAGGATAAATTTATTTGTACAAATATTTTACAGATTTTCAAAAGTAACAAATAACCAGTAAAGTTAGGTAATGTTAACAACCCCAGATTTGTCAGATTTATTTCTCAATCACAAGCATTCAAAACTTTTACTTAATCCCATGTTATTTATTACAGGTAGGTACTAATTTTTAAATCGGATTAAGCTTAACACTAAAGGTGTTGTCGACAATAACAAAGATAATTTAAATTTCTGTTACTGACCCTGACTAAGGAGAGGTAAAACAGTTTTTCTTAAAGTAAAATTGACGTAAGAAAAAATCAAAAACAGAATTTCGCTCTCTATTGGCATTTCTGAAAAACTACTATTATTTATTAGAAAAAGAAAACGATTAGATTAGGATTGACAACTTTTCGATATCGCAATAAAGGACTTTGTCAAAGATTGCTTTTAGGGAGAGGTTAAGTTTGCATTTTTTTTACCATCTTACTATAGAACTGTTCTCTTGTGGGCTCTTACATCTCGCTTTTCAAGCAACAATTTGGGAGCTCAAGACGATAATTATTTCAAAAACAAATGTTTTTACAATGTTTATTATAAACAAATAAAAACTGTTAACTTTGGTTCCTAAATTTTATTGAAAATTTTTGATTCTACATTTTTGAAAAACGGAAACGAGAATTATTGTTGTTTGCCTCTTCTAATCTCAGACTTTTTTCAATATCTTTAAAAGACAACATACGAAGATCAATTTTTAACACAATTTTTATATTAAAATAAAAAAAATATAAAATGGCCTAAAATTTTATGTTTTTTGTTTGGTATTTCTATTTCTTTGTTTATAAAAATTATGTTTTTTTTAATGTTTCAGGATTTATAAGAGCTAGTAAGCCTTGAAACGTTAGTAGTAAAGTAACAAAAACAAAAGTAGAAGTCTAAAAAAGTACCGTAAATAGAATTATTGCAAAATATCCTGTCTATACTCAAACCTTTTTTCTTCATCCCGCTCAAAAAACTACACACTTTGTAAGCCGAAAAACAACTAATATAAAAAATGTTTCTGCAGCGTTTATAAAAATAGTAAAATTAAACGCTCGCGAAAAACTGTTTTATTGTACTAACAATAAGACGTTTCTTTTCATCTGGCTAGAAAGACCATAAAATATGTACTCTTTGAGAGCCAAAAGCGACGATTATTACAAAAATAAATATTTACTGCAATTTTTGTAGAAAAAAGTACAAACTGTTTTTTCAAGCTTCTAAATTCTATTAAAAACTTTAATATAGATAACTAAAATTAAGACTTTTGGGTGTTTGAAGCGAAAATTATTGTAATTGCTTCGTTGCTATCAAGACTTTTTTCATTATCCGGCTTGAAGAACTATTCTCTTATAAATCTAGAATTTTTCTTGGTTTTTTACTATTTTTAAGTTTTCTTTTTTTTAGTAATCGTTTTTCTTATTTTTTTCCTAATATTGTTTTTCAAATTCGCTTAAAATTTTGTTTCTCCAGGACCACTCAATTGACTTTTACAACTTCTTAAATCTTCCTTTATCGTTTGTTATAGCTGTATTTGCTTCTTTTTCTCTTCTAATCGTTGGTTTTGTAATAATTTTTTTATAGGTTCATGGGCTGATTTCAAGTTGAGATAATACCGGTAGTATCTTCGTTTTCATGAAAAAATAAACAAATTTGTGGTTGTGATTCGCTGTTGTCATAGAGAAGTATTAAAATTTACGATACTACCGGTATTATTTCAACTTGAAATTGGCCCATTAGAATGTAAGGTTCTTTTAGAATTGTTTAAACTACGTTTTTTTTTTTTTGGTACAACATGCATATAAATCTTCCGAGATTTTTTTTGTCATTATCCTCTTTTCTACAAATTTTTATAGAATCTACTTTTTCAAATTTTTTCATAATCTACTTCTGTTCATATTTTTCTACTAGTCGTATTTCTCCTTACTGTTCTTTTCTCTCTACCAATAAATACTCTATTTATGTAGGTTTCATAATGCAAGTCTGGATAAAACTTTCGTTTGTTTATACGTAATTAAAATTAATTTTGGTGACTTAAAAAACGTCTAGACAGTTAATTTATTTTTGAAATCAACCAATTACAAATAGGTATGTCAATTTTCTAACGCTTCCTCGTTTTTCTTTGGTAAAAAAAACTAGATAAAAGAACAAATTGTGCCCTTTAAGTAGATGCTAAAGACTAAAAACTAGTGTATAAAATTAAATAACTATTATATTTAAAATAAAAGACGGTTGGCAACTCTGTACATGACATATAAACATTTCTATAAATTTAGAAATACTTTTTAGGCTTTGACAAAATTGCATATTTTTTTTTAAATCTCTCTATTTTTTTATCCCATTCAATGACCATTTTTTTTATCTCTTATACATATTTAAAAAAGTTACAATTGTTGTCAAAACGCGTAGTGTTTGGTGTTAGTGGGTGCTTTACGCTTTATAGAAACGAGTGTTGTTGAACTAAATTAAAAACATGAGAAGTGAGGAATTTAAAAATATGCAAATTTTAGGAACTGAGGGTATAGAGAAAGAGTAGCAATAACTGCAAAAACTGTGACTCTCAAATGTGTAATTTTAACAATATCGTTGTTAAATTTACAAAAAAAATTATTTCTGTTCTGTTGATCGCATTCTAAGTGTCTTATTTATTTGTATAAACATTTTACAGATTTGCAACAACAACAAATAACAAGTAAAATCAGTGTTAACAACAGCTTATTTATCAGATTTATTGCTGAAAGCCAAGCTTTTAAAATTGGACAAAATCAACTTTCACTTAATCTCTTGTTATTTATTCCAGGTAGGTACCTACTAATTTTTAAATCGTATTAAGCTTAACACTAAAAGTATTATTGACTATAACAAAGATAAATTAAAACTTCTGACATTATTTAACTGATTTTCACTAAATTTTAATAAAAAAAGAAGAATGTAAAATAGTTTTTTAAAGAAGAAAGAGGAAAAGTAAATGTTACGAAAGAAAACAATAGCAACACAGCCAAATCAAAATTTCGGACTCTATTAGCATTTCTAGGAAACTACTATTATTTATTAGAAAAAAACAAAACGTGTGAATGCATAGGTGAAAAAGGAGACAACAACAAGAAGATAAAGTTTCGATAATTTTAATTCTCATCTCTTTATATAATCTTTATTAAGTTGCAAAAGCAGTTTCAAATTTTGTAAAATTGTCGCTTATAACTTCTAGATTTTATAAAATTATCTTATGGCTTTTCTTTTTGATAAAAACAGTTATAAATAAAATGTTTTTTATTGATTATTTATTATTATTATTGATTTGATATTGATTTAGATTTTTATAAAAAGTCTCTTGTGACAGTCAATTTTTATAGGATATGGTCTACAATTTCAAGGATACTCCTTGCAGTTTGTATTTTTATAAATTGTTGCCCATGGCTTCCAGTTTTTATAAAATTGTATCTACAGTTTTTAGTTTTAATAAAAAAGGCTTTTATTACAGCTAATTTTTATAAAATAAGCCACTCTATTTTTTTAATAAAAAGGCGTTTTTGATTGCGATCTTTATAAAATGCCAATTCCAGCTTTCATTTTCATAAAACATCGCTTGTGACTCTCAGTTTTAAAAAATTTTTGCCTTTATTTTCTGGTTTTGATAAATAAAATTTATGTTTCTTGTTTATTTCGATTTTTATAAAAAGTGCTCTCCAATTCCTAATATATTTTTTTACAAAAAGATAATTTTTGATTGCATTTTTATAAATTATTCTTTACAGTTTTTATTTTATAAATTGTTGACCGTATGGCATTTTAAATTTGTTTATCAAAAAGGCAATTTTGCTACAAATTTGTTAACAACTTACTTATGTTATTAGTTTGTTGCTCAAACCTAATCTTTTACAATTTGCAGAAGGTTAAACTTCTCCCCAACTTTCACCTAATCCCGTGTTATTCTATCCAACTTTTACTTAATCCCTTGTTATTTATTACAGGTAGGTACTAATTTTCAAATCGGATTAAGCTTAACACTAAAGGTGTTGCTTATACAAAGATAATTACAATAAGATAATTTTCTTTTAATTTGCTTTTGACAAAAGTTTGGTAAGGTTTTCCAACAGTTTTAATTTTATTTAAATAACTTTTTTATTACATTATAATTCAGGCACTGATAATAGAACTTTAGTTTCTGAAAGCGCTTTGCAACTGTTGTATTAAAATTTTGATTAAACTTGTAAGCTTCACATTGATTGAAAAATAATTGCAATAATACTTGTCATTATTTAACTGATTTTGACTACATTTTAATAAAAAAGCAAATGTAAGACAGTTTTTTAAAGAGGAAAGAGGTAAAGTTGGCATCAGGAAAAAACACCAAGACTAATATCAGCATTTCTGGAAAACTACAATTATTTATTAGAAACAGAATATTATTTACAAGAGAAAGATAACAGCGTGTTATTTAATTTGCATTGTTTAAATCTTTGAATTAAAAAAAAATGAAAAAAATTCGGTCAATTTAGTCAAAAGTTTTCAAAAATAATCAGCTCTAGTTATTTCTAGAGATACTATACTGTTTTTATTGGTTGTTTTTTGATATAAAAACTAAAAAAAAATGTATTTATATGACAGTACTGCTGAGCAACTTTAAGTGCTATAAAGATACAGATTATGCCCTGATTTGCGGGCGTATAAAGTTCAAGGTTGCAAAATAAAATAACTTTATCAGCTTTTATCTTCTACTGATTTAGAATAATTGTGGTTGAATTTGTGAAATATGTCAAATAATTCGGATACAACCTGTACAACAAAAAACATTTTTTTTAAATAATTAACGTTCTAAGAACATTCTAGCAACATCCTTAAACGTACTTTGCAAGATTGTCAAACACTGAACAACAGTGGAGAAAATTTTAAATATTTTTGTTATTTGGTCTTGTTTGTTACAGTGCTAATCTTTACCCGATTTAACAAGTCTGTATACCTGCGTTAAATAACAAGGGATTAAGTGAAAGTTGACGTTCTGCTAATTTAGAAAGCTTGAATTTGAGCAATAAATTTGTTAACGATAATTTCTCTCGTTATTTGTTACTTTTGAAAATTTATAAAATATTTATGTAAATAATTAAGTGTTCTCTAAACGACGCTATGATTCTAATTTTGCCTCTTCTTTTTTTATTAAGCGGCAACCCAAAATACAGCAATACTATTTTACAGTAATATTACTAAGACGTACTGTCTTAATGTTGTCTCATAAAACCGTCTCTCTTACTCTCAATGTGACCTACTTTATTAGATCTCTTTTTAGAAACAAACTGTCGCGATGTATGTCTTGAATTCGTACGGCGATGAAGCGCCGCCCGTGGCAAATGCTAAGAACTAAAAAAAATTCTTCATTTTGTTAAATAATTAAAATAATTATAATACATTAAATAATATATATATCATATTAAAAAATCAGATTTTTGGCTTCTGTCTTGATAATATTACTTATTGATAATTCTAATAACTTTTGAAACTAAATAATAATTAGTTTATTACAATATTTTTAACTTAAAACTAGTATCAATGTCTAAAGTCGATTCTAGACAAATTTAAAAAGTATCTAGCAATTAGAAGAAAAAAAAGAATAAAAAATACGTTCAGCAACAAAAACAAAAATAAAAAATAAAATAAAAAGAGAAACAAAGATAGATTCTAAAAGAAAATAAATATTAGTACCAAAGAAGCTTTAGAAAAACTTAAAAAAAGATGACAAAATGAAAGAAAAAAATAGGAAATACAAAAACCGCTAATCACATATGACAGTTGAAAATACAAAAAGCTTTCATTAATTAAAACATTTTTAACAATTAAGACTTTTCAGTTTTAATGTACATACTAATTTGTTTCTCAAATTTAAAAGTATATAATTTGTAATAAGTGATTAAAGATAATTAAAGAGTAAAATGTAAATAAACAAGAAAATATAAACAAAAAAGTTTCTAGGTTATTTAATTCTTAAATTATTAATTAATTAGCAAAAACTAATGATAAACATGATAAAATCCACAAAAAATGCTTTAGAAGAATTTGAAAAACAACTAAAAAAATTTGAAAATCTTGAACATCGACTAGAAAAACGCAGACGAATAAAATAGATTTCTTTATTATTGTCTTGACAATTTATAAAATATGTTTAATAAAAACGTTTTAGAAGTTCTAGAAGTCAAAATAAATAAAATAAAAATTTTAGAAAATTTAGAAGAAAGTAGAATTTTTGAAAAAAAAAATGATTTGAGCTAATTTTTAAAATCTTGGTTCTACTAAATTTTGAGCGCGTTTTAAATAAAAAAGCCCATGGGCAATTGTTTCTGTTATTAAAATAATTTTAATAAAATTTTTTGTTATATTGGCAGTTTTAAACTATTCTGTTCTGATTTTTTTTTAGTAACTTTGACGGTGTTTTCACTCTTCAGCTTCTTTTTTATAAAAAAATATTTCTTTAAGACGCCCTCTACAATATTAAGAATATAATATAAAAATTTTTTTTGCTAAATGTAAATTTTTTAAAACTAAATAATAAATTTTTTATTTTAGAAAAATACATTTTCGGCTACAATTTTTCGAAAAATTTTTGGTTATTTCTCAAAATTTTCGTTTTAAATTATTCTAAAAAGCACTATTTTTTGTAAAAATAAATAAGATATTTAATTGTTTAATAGAAAAATAAGAGAAAATTTACCCAACTTTCACTTTTACCCCACTCACTTCTCTCCAGGGAGTCCCTAAGGGTTGTGTATATAAGCCCCTCAATTTCTCCAATGGTCAGTTAGTGAAAATTACCCTCAGGTGTAAAAACCTAATGGTCAGTTAGTGTCTTCTTGTAAAATTATGTGCTACAAGTGAAACTACAAAATTTGGTAAGTCAAATAATTTTTTTAATATTTTGGTTTTGGGAAAAATTTTGAATGGAGCATTTAGATAATGTACCATTTTGAAGCTGCAATAATCATAGAATGTACTATATGTTGAATTTAAACAAATAGTATTATTTTGTAAATTCAGTAAATACTATAAGTTATCATTTTTGAGTGAGTTTGGAGTGTTCCTATGTTTTTCAAAAATGGAATACTTCAGATTCTCTTAAGACTGATAATCAAACACAACAGTTTATAATTTAGACAAATACCGCCAAGACGTATGTCTTATTGAATTCGTACAGCGATGAAGCGCCACTGTGACAAATGCTAAGGACTAAAAAATTTTTCATTTTATTAAATAATCGTTATATACTTAAATATTATATAATTATTTCAACTGGATTAGACAACTTAAAAACTGCAAAAGTAATAATTTTAATATATTTTTGTTTTTTGTTTCTGAACTGATTTGAGCTGTATCTATGTTAAATTTTTGTCATAGTACGGCCCTTATTGGTTTAGAAATTAAAAAATTATACAACATAAAGTAATAACTTTAAAAACAACAATAAATATTGTTGTACAGTTGACACTTGCATATTTTATGTTAGTTTTTAAAACATAGTATGTTAAAGTGTCAGCACTATAATAATATTTTCTCACCAATTTAGTTGTCTTATAATTAATTATTTCAGAGTAAATTAAATTAGAATCATAGCCTGTGGGTTTTTCAACTGTATTTTAATAAGTTGAAGATTCACTGGCTTTGTTTTTAATTTATTACTGTCATCACTTTATTTTTAAAGAAAACAACAATACGTTGATATTACAATAAAAATTTTGGTGTCTTTTTAGTTGTCTCAACAGAAAAAATTTTGATTTTGTTTTTTAGTGGTCATAGCTTGTGCCTATGTTGTTTCATTTCATAGTACAATTTATGCCTGCTTAAAAATAAATTTAAATTCATCAAAAAAGACATTTGATTTTCTTGTTGCCTTTGATAGGCAAGGGTTTTTTCATGAAATTTTAAAGCATGAAAGACTCTTGCGTTTCTAAAACAGCAAAATTATTTTCATCTGTATACAAATGCATAATGTCCTACTATTACATTACCATTCAAAAAAAATTTTGGGCCTCTATGTAGATGAAGTAGTTACATTATTATTAAAATGATAATATTGTTTATAACTATTACTAAAAAAAATATGTAATAGTATTTAATAAAATACCAAAATACGGTTTAAAATTGCTTAGAAATTCTTCGACTCACCAAATAATATTTGAAAAAAAGAACATTTTCGTAAATCTGATTTTAAGTAGACGAAGTTAGTATTATGTATTATTATTTATTATAATACTGCTTGCGTCTCTTGAAAATAGGGTTTACACGCATCAAAAATAAATTTTTATGTTTTAGTTGTTTTTTAGTTGTTCAGGCAGAAATACAAAGAGTTTTGTTTTTAGCAGTTATAATTTATACTTGTAATGCTATTTGTTCTATAGTTAATAGTAATATAATATAGTAATACCTATTTAGAAACAAATCTGAAATTATAAAAAATACATTTTTTAGTTGTTTTTAGTAAAGTTAAAAAAACCATAATTTACTTGTTTTCCTTTCTAGAACTCATTTTAGGATTTAAATAAGCAGAAATTGTTAAAATAATTGTATACCTAGATAATATTCAAAACACAAAAATAATTTTTTGTTGTGTTTTTTAGTTGTCCAACAACTTTCTGTATATACATTTTTACAGATTTAGTTTTTAGCAGTCATAGTTTGTACTTGTGTTCTTATTTTATCACAGTACAATCTATGCCTGCTTAAAAAAATCTGACGTCTCAACAATTAGGCTGTATTAAACAAAGACAGGTTTAATGCATAGTTTAATGCATGCAACAAATCTAAGTTTTTTTGTTGTTTTTTAGTTGTTCAACGGTTTTCTGTATTTTAATTTAAACAGATTTTGTTTTCAGCAGTCATAGTTTGTATTTGTGTTCTTATTTTATCACAGTACGATCTATGCCTTTTTTTAAAAAAATTGAAGTCTCTAAAACAAAACTGTATAAGCAAAAACATTTTTAAGGTATAACATACTTTAGCTTTTAAGAAATCTAATATTTTTGGTAATACAAATACTTATAGAACAATTTTTTTTTCCAGTTACTCTAAAAATTTTAAATTAAGCGGTTACATATTGTACTATGTTAAACTTTAGTAATCATAGTACGTACTGTAATTGCTTTATTAAAAATTTTAAAAACTACAAAGATAATAATTTCAATTTATTTTTTATTTCTGAACTGATTTGAGCTGTATCTATGTTACATTTTTGCCATAGTACGACCCTTATCGGTTTAGAAATTAAAAAGTTATACAACAAAAGTAACACGTTTCAAGTTTAACCTAAAAATTGAACAACAATAAATTTACAACAATTGTAAAATCAACGTTTTTTTAAACAGATATAAATTGTGCTTATGTTGCTTTTAATATTTATAAGGTACGATGTATGTCTTAATTAAAAATTAATCTAAATGCAACAACAGAATTTTAGTTGTATTTATAGTTGTCTTGCTTGAAGCTAATATCGTATATGCAAATATAATTTTTTGTATTTTTGTTTTAACAGATTTAGTTTCTGTTTCAGCGGTAATAGTTTGTACTTGTTTTTATTTTATTATAGTACAATCTATGTCTGTATTAAACAAATCTGACATCTAAAAAATTAAGTTGTATTAAACACTTTATGTACTACACATTCTAGCTTTATAAAAGAGTTCAATATTTTTTGTAGTTTTTTTAGATGTCTAACAGCTTTCTATATTTTAATATCAACAGATTTACTTTTCAGCACTAAAAATTTTAAATTGAGCGATTACGTATTGTACCATGTTGAATTTTAATAATCATAGTACGTACTGTAATTGCTTAACTAAAAATTTTAAAAACGACAAAAGTAATAATTTCAATTTATTTTTTATTTCCAAACTGATTTGAGCTGTATCTATGTTAAATTTTTGTCATAGTACGGTTTATATCGGTTTGGAAATTAAAAAGTTATACAACAAAAAAAGTATACAACTTGACCAACCTAAAAACTGAACAACAATAAATATTGTTGTACAGTTGACACTTGCATATTTCATGTTTAGTTTTTAAAACTTGATATGTAAATGTGTCAGCTCTATAATAGTATTTTTTCATCCTTTTAAACATCTAATTATTTTAAAATAAGTTAAGTTGGGAACAGAGTCTGTGGTTTCGTCAACTGTATTTTAGTAAAGTTGAAGTATCACTGGCTTTGTTTTTAATTTAATACTGTCATCACTTTATTTATAGAAAAATAAAAGAACTTTGGTTGTAGATAAAGCATATTATTCTTCACGTCTTATATCTGAACTGTGAAGGTAATTCTATTTTATTTTTAAGCAAAATTTCTGCTACAATTTGCTCTAAATGCAAAACGGTAAGTCTGAATAATTTTTATAAATTTTATTTAGCAAATGTATATATTTCTATAATCTTTTTTGCATTACTTCTGGTCTTATATTGCTCTTGATGTGAAATTTATGTCATCACCGGGTAAAATAAGTCCTGAACTGATGTAGAAGAGGTATATACAGTGTAAGTAAAGTAATAACCGGGTCTTCAGATGGTGCTGGCCAGCTGAATGAATACCACTCCTACCTTGATCAGAAGTTTCTCGCTTTAATGAGCAAAAATGTTAGGAGGGATAAAGGTAATTAAACAAAAAATTCTTTTCTAGTTAAATTGTGTTTTTAGACAAGTCATAATTTGTATTATGAATTAATTATTTCATAGTACAATTTATGGCTACTTAAAAACAAATTTGAAATCAACAAAAAATTATAAAATAAGTACCTGGGTCTTCAGAAGGTGCTGGCCAGCTGAATGAACACTACTCCTATCTTGATCAGAAGCTTCTCGTTTAATGTACAAAAATGTTAGACGGATAAAGGTAATTAAATAAAAAAACACTTCTTTAGTTAAATTGTGTTTTTAGGTGTCATAATTTGTACTGTGTGCTGATTATATCATAGTACAATTTAGGGCTACTTAAAAATAGATTTAATATCAACAAAAAATTTTGTTTTCTTGCTAAGTGGATATCATCTGGTAAAATATGAGTCAAATTATTTAATTATTATTAATAGGCAGATACTTGCATCTTATAGTTTTGTAATACACAAGATGCAGGCTGCTTGCTTTCTGATAATAAACACTAATCAACAAACTATAGCAAAACCATAGATTATGTTTAAACAGACATAATTTGTGCTTATGTTACTATTTTTATTCATAACGTACAATATATGTCTGTATTAAAAACGAATCTACATGCAACAACAAAATAATTTGGTTATTTTTTAATTGTATCACTTATCACTTGAAGATAACATTGTGTATAGAAATATAATTTTTCTCTTAAAATTTAATTTTTAGCATCACTTCTCGTCTTATTTTACTCTAGCTAGATGTTAAATTTTAATCATCACTGGGTGAAATAAGTCTTGTAGTGTTGTGAAAACAACAAATTAGTAGTATTGTTCTATTTATTACAACAACATTTTTGTTGTCTTTTTAGTTGTCTAAACAAAAAAGCTGATTTTGTTTTTTAGTAGTCATATCTTGTGCCTATGTTGTTTTGTTTCATAGTACAATTTATGCCTGCTTAAAAATGAAATCAAAGTCACCAAAATATTTTTTTAGACAAAATGTTCCAATTGGACAATTCTGTTTTTGTTGTCTTTGGATAGGCAAGGATTCTTTCATGAGATTTTAAAGCATGAGAGACTCTTGCCTTCCTAAGACAGCAGAATAATTTTCAACAGCACAATTGGAAATGTTTTATTTTTAGAATTTTTTATACAAAATTTTAGAACTGTTATTAAATATTTTTCAGTGGCCGTTATCGTTACTTGTTTTAATAATGTTAATTATTTTATGGTCAAATACTAATATGCCTGCTTAAAAAATCTAAGAACACCAAAACTAAGTTGTTTATTTTTCTAAGTAAACATAAAAAATTATATTGTACACGCACGTACTAGTACTATGTTGATTTTTATCATAGTACAGTCTGTGTCTGCTCAAATATATTTTTTTGACATCATTAGTGTTTTTTATTGTTGTTTACTAGATATGATTTGTTGTTGAGCTGTTATTTGCCGTTATTATGTTTTATCTTTTTCATGTAAGGGTAGATAATGGCTTAATGCTGAATCTAAATCAACAAAAGTGTTTTATAGATTATAGGTACAAGATAATTATTTTGTTTTTTTTTGTTCAACAATTTTTTGTATTTTGATTTTAACAGATTTAGTATTTTAGCGGTAATAGTTTGTACTTATTTACTTTTCAGCACTAAAAATTTTAAATTGAGCGATTACGTATCGTACCATGTTGAATTTTAATAATCATAGTACGTACTGTAATTGCTTAATTAGAAATTTTAAAACTACAAGACAATGAAGAAACAAATTTGAAATCAACAAACAAATTTTTGTTGTCTTTGGTAGGCAAGAATTCATTTAAGATTTTTTTTCTCAACTAATTATAAGAAAGTTGAAGAGTCAGAGGTTTTGTTTTTATTTTGATACTATCATCATTTCATTGAGTTATAAATAAAACATCTTTTATTTTTTATGTACCTAACTGCATAGACTAAAAATTTTGTTGTCTTTTAATATAACAACACTTGTTGTGTTTTGAATTGAGTGAATACAATTCTATGGCTGCTATAAGTTATTTTCGTTTTTTTTTCTAAGAAAAACTATTTTTCAGGCGTCGTTCATTAACATCTATGGCTCTGGAAGGATTTGAATCTACACCTGATTGACTGCAATTGTGAAACCGCTACAGCTAGACTACCTCCGGCTTTACATTACTGCCACCCTTTTATTTGTTTAAGGTAAGATAATTTGTTATTTTTGTAAAAAACTATAATCTTTAATAATTAATAATAGTAATAATTTCAATATATTTTTTTGTTTCTAAACTGATTTGAGCTGTATCTATGTTAAATTTTGGTCATAGTACGGTCCAAATCAGCTTGAAAATTAAAAACTTATACAACAAAAAGTACTAAGTTTAAAGTCTAACCTAAAAATCCTAAAGTGCTAGTATTTCAACAACAATAAGTATTGTTGTACTGTTGACACTTGCATATTTCGTGTTAGTTTTTAAAACTTGATATGTAAATGTGTCAGCTCTATAATAGTATTTTTTCATCATTTTAAACGTTATTAAACAATTAAACATTTTAAAATAAATTAAGTTTGGAACAGAGTCTGTGGTTTCATCAACTGTATTTTCGTAAAGTTGAAGTATCACTGGCTTTGTTTATAATTTAATACTGTCATCACTTTTTATTTATAAAATAACAACTTTGGTTGTAGATAATGCATATTATCCTTCACGTCTTATATTTAAACGGTGAAGGTGCTTTATTTTTAAGCAAAGTTTTTGCTACAATTTGCTCTAAGTGCAAAAACGGTAAGTCTAAAATTATAATTTTTATAAATTTTATTTAGCAAATGTATATATTTCTATAATTTTTTTTGCATTACTTCTGGTTTTATTTTGCTCGTGATGTTAAATTTATGTCATCACCGGGTAAAATAAGTCCTGTACTGATGTAGACGAGCTACAGTGCAAGTAAAGTAATAACCGGGTCTTCAGATGGTGTTGGCCAGCTGAAGGAATACCATTCCTATCTTGATCAGGAGTTTCTCGGTTTAATGTACAAAAATGTTGGGAGGGATAAAGAAATTAAACAAAAACACTTCTCTAGTTAAATTGTGTTTTTAGGTGTCATAATTTGTACTGTGTGCTGATTATATCATAGTACAATTTAGGGCTACTTAAAAATAGATTTAAGATCAACAAAAAATTTTGTTTTCTTGCTAAGTGGATATCATCTGGTAAAATATGAGTCAAATTATTTAATTATTATTAATGGGCAAATACTTGCATCTTATAGCTTTGTAATACACAAGATGCAGTCTGCTTGATCTCTGATAATAAAGACTAATCAACAAACTATAGCAAAACCATAGATTATGTTTAAACAGACATAATTTGTGCTTATGTTACTATTTTTATTCATAACGTACAATATATGTCTGTATTAAAAACGAATCTACATGCAACAGCAAAATAATTGGTTATTTTTTAATTGTATCACTTATCACTTGAAGATAACATTCTGTATAGAAATATAATTTTTCTCTTAAAATTTAATTTTTAGCATCACTTCTCGTCTTATTTTACTCTAGCTAGATGTTAAATTTTAATCATCACTGGGTGAAATAAGTCCTGTAGTGTTGTGAAAACAACAAATTAGTAGTATTGTTCTATTTATTACAACAACATTTTTGTTGTCTTTTTAGTTGTCTAAACAAAAAAGCTGATTTTGTTTTTTAGTAGTCATATCTTGTGCCTATGTTGTTTTGTTTCATAGTAGAATTTATGCCTGCTTAAAAATGAAATAAAAGTCACCAAAATACTTTTTTAGACAAAATCGAAGGTGTTCTAATTCGACAATTCTGTTTTTGTTGTCTTTGGATAGGCAAAGATTCTTTCATGAAATTTTAAAGCATGAGAGACTCTTGCCTTCCTAAGATAGCAAAATAATTTTCAACAGCACAATTGGAAATGTATTATTTATAGAAAATTTTATACAAAATTTTAGAACTGTTATTAAATATTTTTCAGTGGCCGTTATCGTTACTTGTTTTAATAATGTTAATTATTTTATGGTCAAAAACTAATATGTCTGTTTAGAAAAATCTAAGAACACCAAGAACTAAGTTGTTTATTTTTCTAAGTAAACAAAAAAAATTATATTGTACACGCACGTACTTGTACTATGTTGATTTTTATCATAGTACGGTTTGTGCCTGCTCAAATATATTTTTTTGACATCATTAGTGTTTTTTATTGTTGTTTACTAGATATGATTTGTTGTTGAGCTGTTATTTGCCGTTATTATGTTTTATCTTTTTCATATAAGGGTAGATAATGGCTTAATGCCGAATCTAAATCAACAAAAGTGTTTTATAAATTATAGGTAAAATATAATTATTTTGTTGTTTTTTGTTCAACTATTTTTTGTATTTTGATTTAAACAGATTCAGTTTTTAGCGGTCATAGTTTGTACTTATGTTTTTATTTTATCATAGTACGATCTATGTCTGCTTAAAATGAAATCTGACGTCTCAAGAACTATGTTGTATTAAACAAAAACATTTTTAAAGCCTAACATACTCTATAGCTTTATAAAATAATTTTTTTTAGTTGTCCTACAACTTTCTTAATTTAAATTTAAACAGAATTACTTTTAAGCACTAAAAATTTTAAATTGAGCGATTACGTATTGTACCATGTTGAATTTTAATAATCATAGTACGTACTGTAATTGCTTAATTAGAAATTTTAAAAACTACAAGACAACTAAAAAACAAATTTGAAATCAACAAGCAAATATTTGTTGTCTTTGGTAGGCAAGAATTCTTTCATGATTTTGTTTTTTAAGGCATTACATAATCTTTACCTTCCCAAGAGAACAAAGTGGGTTTAACATGTAAAACAAGCAGATGTTATTAATATGGGTTTTAAAAATAAAATAAATCTTCAGGATCTTGTTTCCACTTTTTGCTATCTTTTACAAGTCAGAAAAATAGAACATTAATTTAAGAACGAAGCATGTGGCTTTTTCAACTAATTATAAAAACGTTGAAGAGTCAGAGGTTTTGTTTCTATTTTCATCATTTCATTGGGTAATAAGATACTTTTTATTCTTCATGTACCTAACTGTATAGACTAGAAATTTTGTTGTTTTTTAATATAACAACACTTGTTGTATTTTGATTGGAGTGAGTACAGTTCTATAGCTGCTATAAATTATTTTAGTTTTTTTTTATAACAAAAAACATTTTTCAGGCTTACACCAACATCCATGGCTTTGGTAGGATTTGAATCTACACCAGAATGACTCGAAGTGTGACACCGTTACAACTAGACTGCCACCGACATCTAGATTACTGCCGCTTTTTTATTTGTTTAAGGTAAGTTAATTTGTTATTTTTGTAAAAAACTAGAATCTTTAATAATTAATAATAGTAATAATTTCAATATATTTTTTTGTTTCTAAACTGATTTGAGCTGTATCTATGTTAAATTTTGGTCATAGTACGGTCCAAATCGGCTTGAGAATTAAAAAATTATACAACAAAAAGTACTAAGTTTGAAGTTCAACCTAAAAATCCTAAAGTACTAGTTTTTCAACAACAATAAATATTGTTGTACAGTAGACACTTGCATATTTCATGCTAGTTTTTAAAACTTGATATGTAATTATGTCAGCTCTATAATAGTGTATTTTCATCATTTTAAACATCATTTAACAATTAAATATTTTAAAACAAATTAGGTTAGAAACAGAGTCTGTGGTTTCATCAACTGTATTTTAGTAAAGTTGAAGTATCACTGGCTTTGTTTTTAATTTAATACTGTCATCACTTTATTTATAGAAAAATAAAAGAACTTTGGTTGTAGATAAAGCACATTATTCTTCACGTCTTATATTTAAATTGTGAAGGTAATTGTGTTTTATTTTTAAGCAAACTTTTTGCTACAGTTTGCTCTAAATGCAAAACGGTAAGTCTAAAATTATAATTTCTGTAAATTTTATTTAGCAAATGTATTTATTTCTATAAATTTTTTTTGCATTACTTCTGGTTTTATTTTGCTCTTGATGTTAAATTTATGTCATCACCGGGTAAAATAAGTCCTGTGGTGGTGTACAAAAACTACATTGCTGGTAAAGTATTTGGGTCTTTAAAAACTGCTGGCTACTTCTATTTTGATCAGGACTTTCTCGCTTTAATGCGCAAAAATGTTAGGAGAGATAAAGGTAATTAAACAAAAAACACTTTTCTAGTTAAATTGTGTTTTTAGACAAGTCATAATTTGTATTATGTATTAATTATTTCATAGTACAATTTATGGCTACTTAAAAACAAATTTGAAATCAACAAAAAATTATAAAATAAGTATCTGGGTCTTCAGAAGGTGCTGGCCAGCTGAATGAACACTACTCCTATCTTGATCAGAAGCTTCTCGTTTAATGTACAAAAATGTTGGAGGGATAAAGGTAATTAAATAAAAAAACACTTCTCTAGTTAAATTGTGTTTTTAGGTGTCATAATTTGTACTATGTGCTGATTATATCATAGTACAATTTAGGGCTACTTAAAAATAGATTTAAGATCAACAAAAAATTTTGTTTTCTTGCTAAGTGGATATCATCTGGTAAAATATGAGTCAAATTATTTAATTATTATTAATAGGCAAATACTTGCATCTTATAGTTTTGTAATACACAAGATGCAGGCTGCTTGCTTTCTGATAATAAAGACTAATCAACAAACTATAGCAAAACCATAGATTATGTTTAAACAGACATAATTTGTGCTTATGTTACTATTTTTATTCATAACGTACAATATATGTCTGTATTAAAAACGAATCTACATGCAACAACAAAATAATTGGTTATTTTTTAATTGTATCACTTATCACTTGAAGATAACATTCTGTATAGAAATATAATTTTTTTCTTAAAATTTAATTTTTAGCATCACTTCTCGTCTTATTTTACTCTAGCTAGATGTTAAATTTTAATCATCACTGGGTGAAATAAGTCTTGTAGTGTTGTGAAATTACTACAAATTAGTAGTATTGTTCTATTTATTACAACAACATTTTTGTTGTCTTTTTAGTTGTCTAAACAAAAAAAGTTGATTTTGTTTTTTAGTAGTCATATCTTGTGCCTATGTTGTTTTGTTTCATAGTACAATTTATGCCTGCTTAAAAATGAAATAGAAGTCACCAAAATACTTTTTTAGGCAAAATCGAAGATGTTCTAATTGGACAATTCTGTTTTTGTTGTCTTTGGATAGGCAAGGATTCTCTCATGAGATCTTAAAGCATGAGAGACTCTTGCCTTCCTAAGACAGCAAAATAATTTTCAACAGCACAATTGGAAATGTTTTATTTTTAAAATTTTTTATACAAAATTTTAGAGCTGTTATTAAATATTTGTTAGTGACCGTTATCGTTACTTGTTTTGATAATGTTATTTACTGTATGGTTAAATACTAATATGCCTGTTTAAAAAATCTAAGAACACCAGGAACTAAGTTGTTTATTTTTCTAAGTAAACAAAAAAAATTATATTGTACACGCACATACTAGTACTATGTTGATTTTTATCATAGTACGGTCTGTGCCTGCTCAAATGTATTTTTTTGACATTATATATTTTATTGTTGTTTACTATATATGATTCGTTGTTGAGCTGTTATTTGCCGTTATTATGTTATATTTTTTTCATATAAGGGTAGATAACGGGATTAATACCGAATTTAAACCAACAAAAGTGTTTTATAGAATATAATTATTTTGTTGTTTTTTTTGGTCAACAATTTTTTGTATTTTGATTTAAACTGATTCAGTTTTCAGCGGTCATAGTATGTACTTATGTTTTTATTTTATCATAGTACGATCTATGTCTGCTTAAAATGAAAGCTGACGTCTCAATTTTACTTTTCAGCACTAAAAATTTTAAATTGAGCGGTTACGTATCGTACCTTGTTGAATTTTAATAATCATAGTACGTACTGTAATTGCTTAATTAGAAATTTCAAAACTACAAGACAACGAAGAAACAAAGTTAAAATCAACAAACAAATTTTTGTTGTCTTTGGTAGGCAAAAATTCTTTCAAGATTTTTTTGTCTATTTTTTACAAGTCGGAAAAATAATACATTAATATAAGAACAAAGCCTGTGGCTTTTTCAACTAATTATAAGAAAGTTGAAGAGTCAGAGGTTTTGTTTTTATTTTTATACTATCATCATTTCATTGAGTAATAAATAAAACATCTTTTATTTTTTATGTACCTAACTGCATAGACTAAAAATTTTGTTGTCTTTTAATATAACAACACTTGTTGTATTTTGAATAGAGTGAGTACAATTCTATTTCTGCTATAAGTTATTTTCGTTTTTTTTTCTAAGGAAAACTATTTTACAGGCGTTCACTAACATCCTTGGCTTTAGAAGGATTTGAATCTACACCAGATTGACACAAGATGTAAAACCGCTACAACTGGTCTGCCACCGACTTCTAGATTACTGCCACTTTTTTATTTGGTTAAGGTAAGCTAATTTGTTATTTTTGTAAAAACTCTAATCTCTAATAATTAATAATAGTAACAATCTTAATAAATTTTTATATTTTGGAACTGATTTAACCTGTATCTATGTTAAAATTTTGTCATAGTACGGTCTAAATCGGCTTGAGAATTAAAAACTTATACACCAAAAAATACTAAATCCAACCTGAATATCCTAAATTATATTTCAGTTAACTTATATAATTATTATCAATGGGCAAATACTTGCACCTTATGGTTTTGTAGTGCATAAGATGCAAGCTGCTTTACTGTCTTTACTGATAGTAAAGACCAATTATCAACAAACAATTAAAAAACCAACGATTTTTTTAAACAGACATAATTTGTTCTTATGTTGTTTTTGTTATTCATAAGGTACGATTTATGTCTGTATTAAAAACGTATCAACATGCAACATAGTTATATTTTAGTTATGTCTCTTAAAGATAATTTATGTGAAAATGTAATTTTTTATTGTTTTTTTTTGTTGCTCATCAACTGTCTGTATTTTGATTTACACAGATTACTTTTCAGCGGTCATAGTTTGTACTTATGTTTTTATTTATCATAGTACGATCTACGTCTGTTTAAAAAGTAATCTGACGCTTCAAAAAATAAGTTGTATTAAATAAAGACATTTTTAGAGCATAGCAATCTTTTGCTTTATAAAAAAAGTAATATTTTTTGTTGTCTTTATAGTTGTTCAACAAACTTCTTTATTTTGATTCAAACAGATTTACTTTTCAGCATTAAAAATTTTAAATTGAGCGATTACATATTGTACCATGTTAAATTCTAATAATCATAGTACGTACTGTAATTGCTTAACTAAAAATTTTAAAATCGACAAAAGTAATAATTTCAATATATTTTTTTGTTTCTGAACTGATTTGAGCTGTATCTATGTTAAAATTTTGTCATAGTACGGTTTATATCGGTTTGGAAATTAAAAAGTTATACAACAAAAAGAAGTATACAACTTGAAAACCAACCTAAAAATTGAACAACAATAAATATTGTTGTACAGTTGACACTTGCATATTTCATGTTAATTTTTAAAACTTGATATGTAAATGTATCAGCTCTATAATAGTATTTTTTCATCATTTTAAACATCATTAAACAATTAAATATTTAAAAATAAATTAAATTTGGAACAGAGTCTGTGGTTTTATCAACTGTATTTTAGCAAAGTTAAAGTATTACTGGCATTGTTGTTAATTTAATACTAACATCATTTTATGTATAAAAAACAACTTTGGCTGTTTTTTTTTTAGACAAAATCGAAGATGTTCCAATTAGACAATTCCGTTTTTGTTGTCTTTGGATAGGCAAGGATTTTTTTATGAGATTTTAAGGCATGAGAGACCCTTGCCTTCCTAAGACAGCAAAATAATTTTCAACAGTACAATTGGAAATGTTTTATTTTTAGAATTTTTTATACAAAATTTTAGAGCTATTATTAAATATTTTTCAGTGGCCGTTATCGTTACTTGTTTTAATAATGTTATTTACTTTATGGTCAAATACTAATATGTCTGCTTAAAAAAATCTAAGAACACCAAAACTAAGTTGTTTATTTTTCTAAGTAAACAAAAAAAATTATATTGTACACGCACGTACTAGTACTATGTTGATTTTTATCATAGTACAGTCTGTGCCTGCTCAAATATATATTTTTGACATCATTATTGTTCTTTATTGCTGTTTACTAGATATGATTCGTTGTTGAGCTGTTATTTGCCGTTATTATGTTTTATCTTTTTCATGTAAGGGTAGATAATGGTTTAATGCTGAATCTAAATCAACAAAAGTGTTTTATAGATTATAGGTACAAGATAATTATTTTGTTTTTTTTTGTTCAACAATTTTTTGTATTTAGATTTTAACAGATTTAGTATTTTAGCGGTAATAGTTTGTACTTATGTTTTTATTTTATTATAGTACGATCTATGTCTGCTTAAAATGAAATCTGACGTCTCAAATTTACTTTTCAGCACTAAAAATTTTAAATTGAGTGATTACGTATTGTACCATGTTGAATTTTAATAATCATAGTACGTACTGTAATTGCTTAATTAGAAATTTTAAAACTACAAGACAATGAAGAAACAAATTTGAAATCAACAAACAAATTTTTGTTGTCTTTGGTAGGCTAGAATTCATTCATGATTTTTTTTTTTCAACTAATTATAAGAAAGTTGAAGAGTCAGAGGTTTTGTTTTTATTTTGATACTATCATCATTTCATTGAGTTATAAATAAAACATCTTTTATTTTTTATGTACCTAACTGTATAGACTAAAAATTTTGTTGTTTTTTAATATAACAACACTTGTTGTATTTTGAATTGAGTGAGTACAATTCTATGGCTGCTATAAGTTATTTTCGTTTTTTTTAAGAAAAACTATTTTTCAGACGTCGTTCATTAACATCTATGGCTCTGGAAGGATTTGAATCTACACCAGATTGACTGCAATTGTGAAACCGCTACAGCTAGACTACCTCCGGCTTTACATTACTGCCACCCTTTTATTTGTTTAAGGTAAGTTAATTTGTTATTTTTGTAAAAAACTAGAATCTTTAATAATTAATAATAGTAATAATTTCAATATATTTTTTTGTTTCTAAACTGATTTGAGCTGTATCTATGTTAAATTTTGGTCATAGTACGGTCCAAATTGGCTTGAAAAATAAAAACGTATACAACAAAAAGTACTAAGTTTAAAGTCTAACCTAAAAATCCTAAAGTGCTAGTATTTCAACAACAATAAGTACTCTTGCACTGTTGACACTTGCATATTTCATGTTAGTTTATAAAACTTGATATGTAAATGTGTCAGCTCTATAATAGTATTTTTTCATCATTTTAAACATCTAATTATTTTAAAATAAGTTAAGTTGGGAACAGAGTCTGTGGTTTCATCAACTGTATTTTAGTAAAGTTGAAGTATCACTGGCTTTGTTGTTAATTTAATACTGTCATCACTTTTTATTTATAAAAAAACAACTTTGGTTGTAGATAATGCATATTATCCTTCACGTCTTATATTTAAACGGTGAAGGTGCTTTATTTTTAAGCAAAGTTTTTGTACAATTTGCTCTAAATGCTTAAACGGTAAGTCTAAAATTATAATTTTTATAAATTTTATTTAGCAAATGTATATATTTCTATAAATTTTTTTGCATTACTTCTGGTCTTATTTTGCTCTTGATGTTAAATTTATGTCATCACCGGGTAAAATAAGTCCTGTAGTGATGTAGAAAAACTACAGTGCTAGTTAAGTATTTAGGTCTTCAAAAACTGCTGGCTACTCCTATCTTAAACAGGACTTTCTCGCTTTAATGCGCAAAAATGTTAGGAGGGATAAAGGTAATTAAACAAAAAAACTCATTTCTAGTTAAATTGTGTTTTTAGACAAGTCATAATTTGTATTATGTATTAATTAATTCATAGTACAATTTATGGCTACTTAAAAACAAATTGAAATCAACAAAAAATTATAAAATAAGTATCTGGGTCTTCAGAAGGTGCTGGCCAGCTGAATGAACACTACTCCTATCTTGATCAGAAGCTTCTCGTTTAATGTACAAAAATGTTGGAGGGATAAAAGTAATTAAATAAAAAACACTTCTCTAGTTAAATTGTGTTTTTAGGTGTCATAATTTGTACTGTGTGCTGATTATATCATAGTACAATTTAGGGCTACTTAAAAATAGATTTAAGATCAACAAAAAATTTTGTTTTCTTGCTAAGTGGATATCATCTGGTAAAATATGAGTCAAATTATTTAATTATTATTAATGGGCAAATACTTGCATCTTATAGTTTTGTAATACACAAGATGCAGGCTGCTTGCTTTCTGATAATAAAGACTAATCAACAAACTATAGCAAAACCATAGATTATGTTTAAACAGACATAATTTGTGCTTATGTTACTATTTTTATTCATAACGTACAATATATGTCTGTATTAAAAACTAATCTACATGCAACAACAAAATAATTGGTTATTTTTTAATTTTATTACTTATCACTTGAAGATAACATTCTGTATAGAAATATAATTTTTTTCTTAAAATTATAGTTACTTTTTAGCATCACTTCTCGTCTTATTTTACTTTAGCTAGATGTTGAATTTTAATCATCACTGGGTAAAATAAGTCTTGTAGTGTTGTGAATACAACAAATAAGTAGTATTGTTCTATTTGTTACAACAACATTTTTGTTATCTTTTTAGTTGTCTAAACAAAAAAAAATGATTTTGTTTTTTAGTAGTCATATCTTTTGCTTATGTTGTTTTGTTTCATAGTACATCTTATGCCTGCTTAAAATTGAAATAGAAGTGACCAAAATATTTTTTTAGGCAAAATCGAAGATGTTCCAATTAGATAATTCTGTTTTTGTTGTCTTTGGATAGACAAGGATTCTTTCATGAGATTTTAAAGCATGAGAGACTCTTGTCTTCCTAAGACAGCAGAATAATTTTCAACAGCACAATTGGAAATGTTTTACTTTTAGAATTTTTTATACAAAATTTTAGAGCTGTTTTTTAATATTTTTCAATGGCTGTTATCGTTACTTGTTTTAATAATGTTATTTACTTTATGGTCAAATACTAATATGCCTGCTTAAAAGAATTTAAGAACACCAAACTAAGATGTTTATTTTTCTAAGTAAACAAAAAAAATTATATTGTACACACACATACTAGTACTATGTTGATTTTTATCATAGTACGGTTTGTGCTTGCTCAAATATAGTTTTTTGACATCATTAGTGATCTTTATTGTTGTTTACTAGATATGATTCGTTGTTGAGCTGTTATTTGCCGTTATTATGTTTTATCTTTTTCATATAAGGGTAGATAATGGCTTAATGCCGAATCTAAATCAACAAAAGTGTTTTATAGATTATAGGTAGAATATAATTATTTTAATTTAAACAGATCCAGTTTTCAGCGGTAATAGTTTGTACTTATGTTTTTATTTTATCATAGTACGATCTATGTCTGCTTAAAATGAAATCTGATGTCTCAAGTATTATGTTGAATTAAACAAAAACATTTTTAAAGCATAGCATACTCTATAGCTTTATAAAAAAATTGTCTTTTTAGTTGTCCTACAACTTTCTTTATTTAAATTTAAACAGATTTACTTTTCAGCACTAAAAATTTTAAATTGAGCGGTTACATATCGTATCATGTTGAATTTTAATAATCATAGTACGTACTGTAATTCCTTAATTATAAATTTTAAAAACTACAAGACAACTAAAAAACAAATTTGAAATCAACAAGCAAATATTGTCTTTGGTAGGCAAGTATTCTTTCATGATTTTGTTTAAGGCATCACAGACTCTTTACCTTTCCAAGAGAACAGAGCGGGTTCAACATGTAAAAGAAGCAGATGTTATTAATATGGGTTTTAAAAATAAAATAAATCTTCAGAATCTATTTTCCACTTTTTGACTATCTTTTACAAGTTAGAAAAATAGGACATTAATTTAAGAACGAAGTCTGTGACTTCTTCAACGAATTATAAAAACGTTGAAGAGTCAGAGGTTTTGTTTTTATTTTGATACTATCATCATTTCATTGGGTAATAAGATTCTTTTTATTCTTCATGTACCTAACTGTATAGACTAAAAATTTTGTTGTTTTTTAATATTGTATTTTGAATTGAGTGAGTACAAATCTATAGCTGCTATAAATTATTTTCGTTTTTTTTCTAACAAAAATCATTTTTCAGGCTTACACCAGCATCCATGGCTTTGGTAGGATTTGAATCTACACCAGAATGACTCGAAGTGTGTCACCGCTTCAACTAGACTGCCACCGACATCTAGATTACTACCTCTTTTTTATTTGTTTAAGGTAAGGTAATTTGTTATTTTTGTAAAAATTATAATCTTTAATAATTAATAATTTCAATATATTTTTTGGTTTTTGAACTGATTTGAGCTGTATCTATGTTATATTTTTGTCATAGTACGGTCCAAATCGGCTTGAGAATTAAAAAATTATACAACAAAAAGTACTAAGTTTGAAGTTCAACCTAAAAATCCTAAAGTACTAGTTTTTCAAAAACAATAAATATTATTGTACAGTCGACACTTGCATATTTCATGCTAGTTTTTAAAACTTGATATGTAATTATGTCAGCTCTATAATAGTGTATTTTCATCATTTTAAACATCATTTAACAATTAAATATTTTAAAACAAATTAGGTTAGAAACAGAGTCTGTGGTTTCATCAACTGTATTTTAGTAAAGTTGAAGTATCACTGGCTTTGTTTTTAATTTAATACCGGCATCATTTGATGCATAAAAAACAACTTTGGTTGTAGATAAAGCACATTATTCTTCACGTCTTATATTTAAATTGTGAAGGTAATTGTGTTTTATTTTTAAGCAAAGTTTTTGCTACAGTTTGCTCCGGTAAGTCTAAAATTATATTTTTTGTAAATTTTATTTAGCAAATGTATTTATTTCTATAAATTTTTTTTGCATTACTTCTGGTTTTATTTTGCTCTTGATGTTAAATTTATGTCATCACCGGGTAAAATAAGTCCTGTGGTGGTGTAGAAAAACTACAGTGCTAGTAAAGTATTTCTGTCTTTAAAAACTGCTGGCTATTTCTATTTTGATCAGGACTTTCTCGTTTTAATGCGCAAAAATATTAGGAGGGGTAAAGGTAATTAAACAAAAAACTCTTTTCTAATTAAATTGTGTTTTTAGACAAGCCATAATTTGTATTATGTAATAATTATTTCATAGTACAATTTATGGCTACTTAAAAACAAATTTGAAATCAACAAAGAATTATAAAATAAGTATCTGAGTCTTTAGAAGGTGCTGCCTAGCTGAGTGGACACTACTCCTATTTTGATCAGAAGCTTCTTGTTTAATGTACAAAAATGTTAAGAAGGATAAAGGTAATTAAATAAAAAAACACTTCTCTAGTCAAATTGTGTTTTTAGGTGTCATAATTTGTACTGTGTGCTGATTATATCATAGTACAATTTAGGGCTACTTAAAAATAGATTTGAAATCAACAAAAAATTGTTAAGTGGATATCTTCTAGTACAATTTGAGTAAATTTATTTAATTATTATTGATGGGTAAATATTTGCATCTGATGGTTTTGTAATACACAAGATTCAGGCGGCTTGCATACTGGTAATAAAGACTAGTCAACAAACTATAGTAAAACCATTGGTTTTTGTTTAAACAGACATAATTTGTGCTATGTTACTATTTTTATTCATAACGTACAATGTATGTCTGTATTAAAAACTAATCTACATGCAACAACAAAATAATTGGTTATTTTTTAGTTGTATCATTTGAAGATAACATTCTGTATAAAAATATAATTTTTCTCTTAAAATTATGGTTACTTTTTAGCACCACTTCTCGTCTTATTTTACTATAGATGTTAAATTTTAATCATCACTGGGTTTAAGTCTTGTAGTGTTGTGAATACAACAAACTAGTAGTATTGTTTTATTTATTACGACCACATTTTTGTTGTTTTTTAGTTGTCTCAACAAAAAAGCTGATTTTGTTTTTTAGTAGTTATATCTTGTGCTTATGTTGTTTTATTTCATAGTACAATTTATGCCTGCTTAAAAATAAAATAGAAGTCACCAAAATACTTTTTTAGACAAAATCGAAGATGTTCCAATTGGACAATTTAGTTTTTGTTGTCTTTGATAGGCAAGGCTTTTCTCATGAGATTTTGTAGCATGAGAGACTCTTGCCTTCCTAAGACAGCAAAATAATTTTCAACAGCACAATTGGAAATGTTCTATCATTAAAATTTCTTATAATTTTTTGTTAGAGATTTTATTTGTTGTTTCTATGTATATTAATTTTTTATAGTACCTACGGTAGATATTAGTTTAATGTCGGATATACGAGGGCCGGCTGATAAATTCGCGGCCTAAGGTACTTAGCAATGACTCAGGATTTTGTCACTTATAACACTGGTTTTGTAACTTATTGTGAGCATATATAACACGCTTTTTTAGTATTTATTTTACTAAGACTTTATTAGAAAAAAATTAGTACACGTTGGGAACCGCGAATGCTCAACAAGCAGCGTCGATTGGAGAGTTGTAGGAATTTTTTGAAGTTGTGTCAAGGGGATTTCGATAAAATTTGTAACCAGATTGTGACCGTTGATGAAACCTGTATTCGTCAGTATGATCCAGAGTCCAAACAAGAGTCAATGCAGTGAATAAAAAAGGAAGGAAATCCACTAAAGACATTCAGTTTGGAATAATCGGCGTCAAAGATTATGGCTACTATTTTCTGGGACAGCGAGGCAATTATACAAATTGGTTATTTTCCTAAAGGGACTACAATGAATGATCAATATTACGCTAATTTACTAGATCAGGCACGTAAGGCAGTCGTACAGAAAAGACGTGGTAAGTTGGCGCGCGAAGTGCTGTTTCTGCAAGACAACGCGCCCGTTCACATCGCTCGGATTGCAAAGGACGCCTTAAAAGCCACGGGATTCGCCGAACTTGACCACTTACCCTACAGTCTGGACCTGGCTCCCAGTGACTTTTTTCTTTTTTTAAATTTAAAAAAAGAGTTGCGGGGACGGAGATTTTCGGACGAAAATGAAATGAAGGCTGTTGTAGAAAACCATTTTACAGAGAAATCAAAGAGATATTTTCTTAGTGGTATAGAAGCCTTATATTCACGATGTGAAAAATGTATTGTTCTTGTGAGGGTTCCCATTAAAAAAAAATTATAAAACTATATACTTCTTATTTATTAAGTACCTTAGGCCGCGGATTTATCAGCCTTCCCTCGTAAATAAATTTTGCAGTTTTAGATCATTTGTTTAAATCGCTAGTTATGTTACTGTGTATAACTTTAGTTGTTTTTTTAGTTGTTTAAAACAGATTTGGTATTTTATGTCGGAACCACAATTTTTTTTTGTTGATTTTATAATTATCTAAACAGAAAAGAAACTGATTTTGCTTTTTAGTAGACATAGCATAGTACGGTGTATGTCTGTATTAAAAATTAAACTAAATACAGCAACAAAATTTTAGACGTTGTTTAGTTGATTAAATAGTTTTCAGCGGTTGTAACTTGTTTTTACAGTGTTAGTTATTTTACAGATTTTTAAACAAAATCTAAGAACATCAAAAACTAAGTTGTTCATTTACTGAGCAAACAAAAAAATTATATTGTACACGCACGTACTAGTACTATGTTGACTTTTATCATAGTACGGTCTGTGCCTGCTCAAATATATTTTTTTGACATCATTAGTGCTTTTTTTATTGTTGTTTACTAAATTTCAATATATTTTTTGGTTTTTGAACTGATTTGAGCTGTATCTATGTTATATTTTTGTCATAGTACGGTCCAAATCGGCTTGAGAATTAAAAAATTATACAACAAAAAGTACTAAGTTTGAAGTGCAATCTAAAAATCCTAAAGTACTAGTTTTTCAACAACAATAAATATTGTTGTACAGTCGACACTTGCATATTCCATGTTAGTTTTTAAAACTTGATATGTAATTGTGTCAGCTCTATAATAGTGTTTTTTCATCATTTTAAACATCATTAAACTTGTAAATATTTTAAAATTAATTAAGTTAGGAACAGAGTCTGTGGTTTTATCAACTGTATTTTAGTATCATTGAAGTATCACTGGTTTTGTTTTTAATTTAATACCGGCTTCATTTGATGCATAAAAAACAACTTTGGTTGTAGATAAATTATTCTTCACGTCTTATATTAAAATTGTGAACGTAATTGTGTTTTATTTTTAAGCAAAGTTTTTGCTACAGTTTGCTTTAAATGTAAAACGGTAAGTCTAAAATTTTAATTTTTGTAAATTTTATTTAGCAAATGTATATATTTTTATAAATTTTTTTCTCATTACTTCTGGTCTTATTTTGCTCTTGATGTTAAATTTATGTCATCACTGGGTAAAATAAGTCCTGTGGTGGTGTAGAAAAACTACAGTGCTAGTAAAGTATTTGGGTCTTCAAAAACTGCTGGCTACTCCAATTTTGATCAGGACTTTCTCGCTTTAATGAACAAAAATGTTAGGAGGGATAAAGGTAATTAAACCAAAAGCTCTTTTCTAGTTAAATTGTGTTTTTAGACAAGTCAATTTGTATTATGTATTAATTATTTCATAGTACAATTTATGGCTACTTAAAAACAAATTTGAAATCAACAAAAAATTATAAAATAAGTATCTGGGTCTTCAGAAGGTGCTGACTAGCTGAGTGGACACTACTCCTATCTTGATCAGAAGCTTCTCGTTTAATGTACAAAAATGTTAAGAGGGATAAAGCTAATTAAATAAAAAACACTTCTCTAGTTAAATTGTGTTTTTAGGTGTCATAATTTGTACTGTGTGCTGATTATATCATAGTACAATTTAGGGCTACTTAAAAATAGATTTGAAATGAACAAAAAATTGTTAAGTGGATATCTTCTAGTACAATTTGAGTAAATTTATTTAATTATTATTGATGGGTAAATATTTGCATCTGATGGTTTTGTAATACACAAGATGTAGGCGGCTTGCATACTGGCAATAAAGACTAGTCAACAAACTATAGTAAAACCTTAGATTTTGTTTAAACAGACATAATTTGTGCTTATGTTACTATTTTTATTCATAACGTACAATATATGTCTGTATTAAAAACGAATCTACATGCAACAACAAAACAATTGGTTATTTTTTAATTGTATCACTTGAAGATAACATTCTGTATAAAAATATAATTTTTTCTCTTAAAATTATAGTTACTTTTTAGCATCACTTCTCGTCTTATTTTACTCTAGCTAGATGTTAAATTTTAATCATCACTGGGTGAAATAAGTCTTGTAGTGTTGTGAAAACAACAAATTAGTAGTATTGTTCTATTTGTTACAACATCATTTTTGTTATCTTTTTAGTTGTCTAAACAAAAAAAGATGATTTTGTTTTTTAGTAGTCATATCTTGTGCTTATGTTGTTTTGTTTTATAGTACAATTTATGCCTGCTTAAAATTGAAATAGAAGTCACCAAAATATTTTTTTAGGCAAAATCGAAGATGTTCCAACTAGATAATTCTTTTTTTGTTGTCTTTGGATAGACAAGGATTCTTTCACAAGATTTTAAAGCATGAGAGACTCTTGTCTTCCTAAGACAGCAGAATAATTTTCAACAGCACAAATGGAAATGTTTTATTTTTAGAATTTTTTATACAAAATTTAAGAGCTGTTATTAAATATTTTTCAGTGGCCGTTATCGTTACTTGTTTTAATAATGTTATTTACTTTATGGTTAAATACTAATATGCCTGCTTAAAAGAGTTTAAGAACACCAAACTAAGTTGTTTATTTTTCTAAGCAAACAAAAAAAATTATATTGTACACGCACGTACTAGTACTATGTTGATTTTTATCATAGTACGGTTTGTGAGTGCTCAATTATAGTTTTTTGACATCATTAGTGTTCTTTATTGTTGTTTACTAGATATAATTCGTTGTTGGGCTGTTATTTGCCGTTATTATGTTTTATCTTTTTCATGTAATGGTAGATGATGGCTTAATGCCGAATCTAAATCAACAAAAGTGTTTTATAGATTATAGAATATAATTATTTTGTTGTTTTTTTTGTTCAACAATTTTTTGTATTTTGATTTAAACAGATTCTGTTTTCAGCGGTCATAGTTTGTACTTATGATTTTATTTTATCATAGTACGATCTATGTCAGCTTAAAATGAAATCTGACGTCTCAACAACAAACTAGTAGTATTGTTTTATTTGTTACAACAACATTTTTCTTGTTTTTTAGTTGTATAAACAAAAAAGCTAATTTTGTTTTTTAGTAGTCATATCTTGTACTTATGTTGTTTGGTTTTATAGTACAATTTATGCTTGCTTAAAAATGAAATCGAAGTCACCAAAATGTTGTTTTAGACAAAATCGAAGATGTTCCAATTGGACAATTCTGTTTTTGTTGTCTTTAGATAGACAGGGATTCTTTCATGATATTTTAAAGCATGAGAGACTCTTGCCTTCCTAAGACAGCAGAATAATTTTCAACAGCACAATTGAAAATGTTTTATTATTAGAATATTTTATATAAAATTTTAGAGCTGTTATTTGTTGCTTGTATGTATATTAACTTTTTTATAGTACCTACGGTAGATATCAGTTTAATGCCAAATATAAATAAATTTTGCAATTTTAAATTATTTTTCTAAATCAGTAGTTATATGTTACTGTGTATAATTTTAGTTGTTTTTTTTAGTTGTCTACAACAAGTTTTTATTTATATGTCTACATTACAAATCTTTTTTGTTGTTTTTATAGTTGTCTAAATGGAAAAGGAACTGATTCTGTTTTTTAGTAGACATGGCTTGTGCCTATGTTATTTTATAGTTTGTTTTATACTTGGCTTAAAAATAAATTCAGAATCATCAAGAAAAAAAATTAACAGATTGTTCAGTCTGTCAACTTAAACTTAAAACGTATTTTGTTGCTTCAGGTACGCAAGACTTGTTTTATAAAATTTTAAAGTATGAAACACTCTTGCGTTTCTAAGACAGAAAAATTATTTTCTACTGTTCAAATAAAAAATGTTTTATTATTAAATTGTTTTATATAAAATACTAACAAAAAAATAATAACAAGCTAAGATATTGCATATAAATCTAGCTTTTAGCATTATTTTTAAGCTCGGTACTACAGAATTTTTATTATCACTAGATAAGGAAAGTCTTGAAGTACTGTAATAAATGATCAAATTATTTAAATATATTTTTTTTATTATCAGTGAACAAATACCTGCATGTTATGGCTTTGTAGTGCATAGCATGTATGATATTTGCTTACTGATAATCAGACATAGGCATAGAAATGTCACGCAGACTCACTGCACTCGCTTGCAGTCAGCTCGAGGTCGGATCTAGGCTTGCCGTGTGTATCCGTATTATATATTAAATAATAAATAAGGAGGTAGCTAATAATACAGTCTAGTTCGGTGCGCGCGCCAATGTGTAGCGAGCGACCGCACCGCTTGGATTTCCCGCCGTGACATTTCTTTGCCTAAGTCTGCTGATAATAAGAACTTCTCATTAATACACCAAAACAACAAAATATAGATTGTTTTTTTTAAACAGACATAACTTGTACTTATGTTATTATTATTATTTATAGTATGGTGTATGTCTGTATTAAATACTAATCTAAATGCAACAACTAAATTTTAGTTGTTTTTTAGTTGTTCACATAGTTTTTAGCACTTGTAACTTGTTCTTACAGTGTTATTTACTTTACAATCTAGTACTCATATGTTTGCTTAAGAAAATCTAGAGACACCAAAAATTAAGTTGTTTACTTTATTAAGTAAGCAATAAAATATATTGAACACGCACGTACTAGTACTATGTTGAATTTTATCATAGTACGGTCTGTGCTTGCTCAAATATATTTTCTTAACAACATTTATTAGTTTTTTTTTTCCTCGTATTTTTATCTAGTGGTTGTAGTTCTGTATTTTTAAAATTCAGGTTCAAAAATTCTGTTTTTGTATTATTTTTTGGCTTATTTTGCTCTAGATGTTAAGTTTTAATTATCACTGGGTTAAATAAGTTTTGGAATATTGTGAATATCCACAAATTATATTAATTATTATTTAGTAATTTACATGCAAGCTGCTTTCTTATCAATAATAAACACCTTTTATAAACACTAAATTAACAATTATTTTTGTTGTTTTTTAGTGGTATTATTACCTTAAATTTTTAATTCAATAAAGATAAGTAAAACATTTTTTAGAAAACTGAACCAGACCAAAAAAAGCAAAAGCCAAATTTCTTTCTAATTTCAAGAGTGAAAAGCATAATTTTACTAATTTTGAAGTCCGGAAAATTAACAGTACTATTATTAGAAGACGACAACAATAAATAAATCAATAAACATATAAAATACATATTTTTTATAATTTGGAAAACTAGAAGCTGCATTTTATTAATTCTTAAAAAACTGGAAGAGGCGGAGAAGACATTTTTCCGTACATTTTGACGCCAGAATTTTTTTCTGCAGTGTCAGCCTGGTTGTTTACAAGATAAGATAAGAGAAAAAAACTTGAGAAACGATCACAAATTTCGGCTATTTTAAATTATTATCAGCTAGTCTGTATGTATTACTAAATAAAAATTTTAATTTTTAAATAGAAAATTGATTGTTTTAATGACCCATAAATGATAAAAATCAATAAAACTAATTTAAATACCAAACATTTTAAATTATTTATATGTCACGTATGTCCAATTACCTACTTAGCAATTTTGTATCAATTTAACTCCAATTAATTAATAATTAATTAAGTAATTAAAAATGTACAAAATTTAAGGTACAACAGCATTAATTAAAATAAATCACAAAATTTTCAAAAAAAATTTTAATTCTTGAATAATTTTATATAATTAGAAAATTCTTTTTATTGATTATGTAATTATAAAAGTCTTATATAAAAGAGATACAGACATAAATGTACCTCAGTTGTTTAAGCTAAAAAATGCCTCTATCATTATCTTATTACCCTGAGCTGATGCTGAAAAGTGCCGGTTTGCACCCCTATTCCAAAATAAAATTAGCAAAGTTCTTTTACCATCATTACATCAATTGCTTCTTATTTATTTTTCTTTTATTTTTGGCACTTTTAGAAGTCGGAGTTTCACTCAAAAGTGACATTTTCCGCGCAATAGAAGGCCTCTCAGCTGTACTTTTTATGACACTTGTGAGTTATACTTTAATTACTCAACACTGATGAGAAATTTGCTATTTTCCAGACATTCTTTCGCTACGCTATAAATTACTACAAAAAGCCATCCCTAGCTTGGTTACTAAAAAACCGGTCAAAATTTTGGCCCCTTACCCATTTCTCTGGTGATATTCGCACCGAGTGTGATAAACTAATGTCGGCAAGTTTTAATTTTATTAAATATTATAAAAACTACGCTTTGATACTTGCTGGAATTTTCTACGTGCAGCCATTTATTTTTCATGAGCTTCAGATGAAAATTTATGTGCCTGAAGGGTGGTTTTACTACTTGTATTTGGTGTATTGGTATATGACACCGCCACTTTTTGTGAGTGTTTATGGAGTGACTTCGATGTTTTGTGCGATTTGTATTCCTGTGACCATTCAATTTAAATTACTGGCGAATAGAATAAAAAATTTGGAGTTTGAAGATGATAAGAAGCTTCGTTTTGAATTAAAAAATTTGGTCGATTATCATAATTTTTTAATTGAGTATTGTGCCAAAATTAATAAGTATTCCAACGGAGTCTTGTTTTTTGAGTTTTTTATTACGATTTCAGTGTGTTGCATTTTGATTTTTATTGCGACAAAGTAAGTATTTTTTATTATAAATAGAGTGTTTTTAATTTTTTTTCTTTTAAATATGCAGCAGACGTTTTGTTTGAGAAGCGCTGGTGTATTTTTAAATATGGCGCTTTTATCGATGATAACACAATTAAAGCTATTTGTGACGTTTGTATGACAGCTAACATTTATTTATTTTTTTATCCACATTTACCTTGTAATTGAAGTTTTATTCACACTTATGAACCGTATAAAGTAACACTTTATCCACTAGTGGAATAATGAACTCATTTTATTCCACTAATGAAATAATAAAAAAAACAATCCTAAATCAATCGCATTCTATTTATTATTAATATTGACATTAACATTTTGTTTTATTATATTTCACTTCGTTTCTATTAATAAGAAACTTGTAATTATCAGTTCCTGAACGAATAGTAGTTGTAGGAATAATGAACGTCTCCTCTAGTAAGGAACGACTAGCACCAGGAGAACCTTGGATTTTCCTTGCGAGATCATGCTTATTAGATACAGAATCTTCGATATAAGTTTCTGCTATGGCGGAGCCCTTCCACCCACCATGTCGTTTAATTGTTGTAAGATTAGCACCTCTATTGGTAAGTAAAGTTGTTGTAGTGCGCCTCATACAATGGCCGGTATAAGCTTCTGCGTTCGCCAGATTCAAAAACGAAGCAACTTTAGAAGAAACTTTCGATGAAGTGTTAATTTCAACAGGTTGCGATTTACATTTTTGATTAGCGTATCGTAAAAAAAATCTCTCAATAGATAACTTCTTCGGACGTAAGGACATGTATTTCCTACACTTTTCCACAGTGTTCATAGAGAATCCTTCATCTATAATTGTGAATTTTTGTGAAACGCCCGTCTTGGTATCGAAACAATCAGGTATGCGCTCCTGTCTTCTACATCACTGATTTTCAAATTTGTCAGCTCACAGCATCGACAGCTACCAGACACTCCCATTATTATTGCAACCTAAAATATTTCAAAATTTATTATCTACAATGTCAATGTAATGACAGATCATCCAATATTCTTTATCGCAAGCCCTTGTCAAAAACTCTTTCACGTGTGCTCTCTCCAGTACTGCAGCTTTCTTCGGCATGTATCCTCTTGACTGATTTTTCAGATAGGCCATGAGCTTACTATATTTTCCAATGTCTATGTTTTTATAGACCTTTATAGTGACCTTCAGCATTGAATACTTCGACCACATAAATGAAATTGCATACCTCTTCTTCAAATTTAAGAAATACGACAGCAGAACTTCCTCATTTATTGTCATTATCTCCCGTTCTTCTTTCCATTCACTAAATTCTGAAAATTCTTTTTCATAATGTTTCCTGGACTTCGCAGACAATAACTGGCGAGTCGCTTCTTCAGCTTCCTCAAGAATTGTCTCACGAACAATACCTATTACTTTCTTAGATTTTCACCAACTTGCACAGCGTTTTGTACAAATGGAGTCTATAAACAATCGAAAATAAATAGCAACAATTCAACACCTTCTATGTTTTTTAGTTAATTTTAATGATTTTTGAGGTGACATCCGCTATCAGAGAGTAATGTCAAATCATTTTTTAATGACATGAGATGAAATTTTGGCGATTCTGATTATAAATCGCTGTAATTGTGGATAAAACGTTATATTGGATTCGTGTTTTAGTCGCGTTTTATCCACTTACGAATATTAAACGCTCGACTCCGTCTCGCGCTTAAGCATTATTGCGTGGATAAAACGCTGTCTAAAACACTTATACAATAAACAACTGTTATAATAACAAGTGTATTAACATAGTCAGAGCTAAAACGCCAAATTTAAAAATATACTATAGCTTCTCAAATAAAACAGCTACATTGCTTATCTCATAAACTATCTACATTTAAAAACGCTTTGTATGTAAATATATTAACAATTTTTTTGTAGTGATTATCCACTGCTTGATAAGATTAAATACGCAGGCTTTATTGTTAGCCAATTTTTGGATACTGCAATTTTTTGCTATAATTGTGAACTAATCTCAGAAGCTGTAAGTTATTAATTTCTCTGTCTGTAATTATAGTATATTAAGTATGGAGAACGGTAAGGAATGCTTACCGTTCGAAGAAAATTGTTTGGAGAAGGAGCGAAGCGACGACTCTAATTATTGTCTGAGAACGGTAATCCTTAACGTTCGACATGCTTATAACGTTTTTTGCGCGATTGGAGTTTCTAGAATAATAATAATAATAATTTATATCAATACATTTGTGATAATCGGCAAGATTGAAACTGAAAACTTTGGGTGGCTGTTCCATGGTTGCTATGGTTTTGTTCCAAACAAGTAAAATTGTCTTTTTGATACAATCATTCCTACATAGTTCTGTTTTGTGATTCCGTTTTCGAAGCAAATATGAGCGATAGTGATGGTCTACCGGATGATTTAGAAGACGCTTGGCAAGAAGGATGTTCGGCAATAATTCCAGAAAAATCTAAAGCCCGATATAAACAGACATATAAGTTGTTTAAGGAATGGCGTGAAGCAAAGAAGATTTCTGTAAATGAAAAAAGCTTGTTAGCGTATTTTGTGGTGAGAAGTAGGCACTTGAAGGCCCCAGGCAGTTTATGGGCGGAGTATTCTATGCTGAAGAGTACAATTTTTCTCCATGATGCTATCGATATTTCTAAGTTTGCTACATTAATTGCTTATCTTAAGAGAAAAAATATTGGATATCGGCCTAAGAAGGCTAAAATTTTTACCAAAGAAGACATGGAAAAATTCTTGAATGAAGCACCAGACGAACAATTTTTAATTCAAAAGGAATGTTGTAGATGATGAGGTGGTACATCTGAGTTCTAAGGAAACAATATATTTGCAGGTAGCAATGATATTGGGAGTATCGAGCGCTTGTAAACGAGAGGAATTGTACAATATTAAAATGAGTGACATAGAAGAACATGAAGAAATGTTTTTAGTAAATATTCCAAATACAAAAACAAATATTCAGCGAACGTTCACAGTTATTAATAAAGAAAATGAAGCAGTTCATTATTTGGAAATACTCCGAAAATACATAAGAATTCGACCAAGCAACCCAACGTCAGATCATTTATTTCTGAACTATCGAAATGGCAAATGCACTAGGCAAGTCACAGGAAAAGGCACAATTGGAGGCTGGCCGTCAAAAATTGCAAAGTATTTAAAGTTGCAAGCCCCTGAAAGTTTTACTGGACAATCGTTTCGACGCACATCGGCTACACTTTTGGCGAATGACGGAGTTGATGTGTTGGGACTAAAAAGACATGGAGGGTGGCGTTCATCAACGGTGGCCCAGAGTTACGTGGAAGATTCCCTCCAAAACAAAACTGAATTTGCTCATAAAATTTTACACAGCGATGTTGGTGAACTATTACAACAACCTGGAACTTCTACGTCGGAAAGTTTGTCTATTAACACTAGAAACTCAACTGCGAGTGGTATTACTACTATTAATTATAATAATGTACATTTAATTTTAATAAATAAATCGCAAAATTGTTTTTTTTAGATTTAATTGCTTACCGTTCACTGAACGGTAAGTGAATTACTTACCGTTTTGTTACACGTAGCAATCAGTAACAGCAACCTACCGTCGTGGAAACAGGCACAGTAAACTGATAAAAACAACCAATCGCGCAAAAAATTATATTTGTATTAAGATAGAAAAAGTCTTAAACATAACGCATTTAAACACAAATGATATTAACAATATTTTCGTTAAAAATAGTAACAAAATTACGAATTACTTATTTATTTTTAAAAGCTTGATGCGCCGAAGGCGACAATAAATTTAAAAAAAATTGGACAATAATAAATGTATTACCTGTCTGTTTCATCATAAATAAAATGCCAGCCAATAAAACCGCGCGCATTAAGATCATATTTATTTTATTGGGGCAAGAAAATATTTTACCGATTTTGATATAAAGATAAACCGTGGTGATCTAAGTGGTCGACAATTATTGCTTTATAAATACAAAAATGAGATTGCTTAAGCAAATAGATATTTGTAGTACATGTTTTTTTAAAAGTGTGTTAAGTTGTTGAGAGGGTAAGGCTTTTAACAATGCACCAAATTTGTGTTGAGAAAAAACTAAGGAACATAGCGTTTTTTTTATTATTTTTCACTACTTGATCGTAGAAAAAAATTATTTACATTTTTGTAGAAAATTAAACGCTCTAAAGAAGGTATTTTACATTTTTTTTCATAGATATTAGCGTTTAGAAGATATCAGAAATAAAAGTTTGAAGAATTTAACAAAAATTTCTTTTTTATTTCTGAATTTTATTACTCGTAGATAAATAAATATTAAAAAATGCAAAATTTACAGTTTTATAGCAAATTAAACCCTCTATAAAAAAGGTCTCTTGTGATTAATTGATTACTCTAACCACTTAGAAGATATTCGCATTTAAAAACCAAAATTTGAGACTAAATCCTCAATTTTTTTAAATTGTTGGAGTAATTCATTAACCACAAAATACTTTTTTTATAGAGCGTTTGATTTCTTGTAAAACTGTATATTTTGCATTTTCTAATATTTATTTATCTACGAGTGATAAAATTTAGAAATAAAAAAGAAATTTTTAAAAAACTTTGACCTCTGATATCTTCTAAATGCTAATATCTATAAAAAAAATGTAAAATACCTTTTTAAGAGCGTTCAATTTTATACAAAAAAATTAAATAAAATATTTTTCTGTACAATCAAGTAGTGACGAGATTTTGCCAAATAGAACTAAAAGAAAAATAGAAAACTGAGATGAGGGGGTTTTTCTTATTACAATTAAGAGCTTATCTTTATTAAGCATTTTTTAAAAGTGTCTAGGAACCAATTTATCAGTGTCAGAACTTTAAAAAAATATATATTGAATTTTTTTAGCTCTAGTCAAGAACTGAATTTCCATAACTTTTATTATTTTTTCATTTTACTCTTGCTCATTGCTACAATTACTAAATCATCTGCAAACGTCAGGAACTTTCTCTCTGTCTACAACTATCCCTCCTTCTTGCGCTCTACTTAAAACTTCATCCACATCTACCATATATGCTATATAAAAACAGTACAGGACTTAAAAGACATCCTTGTCTAACACCTTTATTTGTTCAAAAACTTTCACTTACTTCATCGTCTACTTTTACTTGGTTAATAGTTTCCTTGTAAATTTCTTGCACCTTGCTTACCAACCACTTACACACCTCTTTCTCCCTAAAATACTGCCGTAATTTTTCGCTGTCCACACTGTCAAAAGCTCTTTTGAAATCAATGAACAATACATACATATGTCCTACCGCCTTGTCTATTTCTTTCTTCGCCAGATGTCTCAAAATGGATACATTGTCTATTACTCCTTTCCCTTTATTGATCCCTGCCTATCCGTCTGGTAACATACTTTTTTTGTACATTTCTTTTTTCAATCTTTTCTCTAAAACCATCACATATATTTTGTAGGTCGTGTTAAGTACATACCACGGTAGTTTTCAGTTTGGTCTTTATCCTCTTTTTTATGTATTGGTACAATTAACTCTTTTCCCCACTCCATAGAAAAGCCTCTTCTCATCCATACTGCATTTAGCACTTTGTTGCTTCATTGTACCAAACAACAGCGCTTCATCTGAAATTCCTTTTTCTCCGGGTGCTTTCTTTTTCTTTAACCTAAACATGTGTTTTTCAATTTCCTCTTTAGAAAGATTGTTTATTTTCACTTAAAATTTCTCATGTCTTGACAAGATACTTTTATTGTTACTTCTACCTAAAACTTGTTCCCTCCATTTATCCATACTTATATTCTCATTTATTTTGTCTTTTTTTTTCTTTCTTCGGTTATAAATTTCCATGTTTCTGCTTCTGTTTTTATTTTATTTTTTTTTCCACTTCTTGTCTTTGTTGTATTTTTCTGTCTTCACACTTGATTTCCATTTTTTTTTTGTTTCTAGATATTCTGCTTTTGTAGCTTTTCTTTTTTTCCATTTTTAAGTTTACTGTGAGCTTCTTTCTTTAGTTTGCCGCATTTGTTATTCCACCATTTATTTCTTCTTGTTTTTAGATATATTTTTCCTTTAGACATTGCTGCTTTTATTTTACTAACTAATAAGTCTTTATACATACTATCAATGTCTAAACCTCAAAATCTTTTTTTTACTTATTTGTTGTCTGTATTTTTCAATTGTATCTTCGTTCCATTTTGTTCTTACTTGAAATTTATTTTTCTCTTTTTTTCTTGGTTTTATCGCTTTCTCGGATTTTTTTATCGTAATTTCTAGAGGCATGTGGTCAGCTTCAACCCTATTACCTACTTGGAATTTGATTATATTCTCTCAGGCTTTATTATTTGTAATTCCATAATCTATTGTGGTCGTTCCATTCTGTGTCATATGAATTCTCCTTTACGATCACCCTCTTTGTTTCTATTTAGAATTTCCCAACCCCTCTCTTGAACCATCTCGATTAGGAATAACCCTTCTTTATTTGTTATTTTATCATTTGCTGTTCTTCTTTTTATTTTTTTTTTGCTTTTTTTGTCTTTACTCTCGCGTGGAAATTCTCTCTAAACACTTTTCTTCTGTAGCTTCTATATTTTCTTCTAGTATTCGCTTTGTTCCTTTCATTTGTTTACTGTATACCGTCACTGTTCTCCATTCTTTTGCATTTACTTTTATTTTCTTTTCTAATATACTCTCTTTCTTATCCTCCTTGTTTTTTTTTTCAAAAAATTATTTCTTGTAGGTGTAACACTTCTAATGTCATTGAGTATAGTCTATAAAAAATAATACTTACGCACATTATTATTACAACAGTATTGTTAAACTTTGTTTTGTATAATAAATTAAAAATCAAAAATATTAAATAATCGGCCAATTAACAGTAAATTTATTTTGATTGAAAATCATTCTAAAAAACAATCGAAGGATATTTCAATCAGTTATATAAAATTAACCAAAGATTTAAATTTAAATATTTTTTTCAAAAACTCGTGTTTTATTACTTAACTACAGATTTTCGTTTTAATTTTAGAACTGATTTGACGACTAATTAATGCAATTTATTATTGGATAAATTGTTTACAATTGAGTTATTATTACTGGTTTAAGGGGTAAAAATAGTGGGTTTTACAGGTATTTTACCAAAGATATAAAATCTTAGAAAAACCTATTTTACAGCTTGATAATAATTATTAAATAAAATTGTTTTGTCACGACTCACGATTTTGTTATTATTTGTAAACAGTTTTATAGCTCTATCACATATAAAAAACCAAAAGTTGAGTCAACTGTTTATTAACTAAAAATGTTTTTGCTTACATTTTCTCTAGTAGTTACTTCAGTTTTAGCAAGTAAGTCTTTCGTGTTTTCTTTTTATTTTCTAAATTTTTTGTCTTCAAGTTCAAGAACCATGGGATTGTAATTACAATTATATTGTTTCTCTTCAATACAAAAACAAGCATTTTTGCTCCGGTGTTGTAATCTTAAATTCACGAGTGGTAATTACGTCAGCTTCTTGTTTGGCAACACTTCCAGAAACCTAGTATTTGCTATAAGATGTTTTTTTTAAATTTCTAATTTTATTTTTTTTGTTTTAGTAAAGAACATGATATTGTAGCCGTGACAAACCTGAAATTTTTCGGAAAACCTATTCATAAACGAGTGGATAAAAGCGCAATTCACCCATATTTTGACAAATCTGTTTCTGCTAAAAACGATATTGCTTTGCTATATTTAGATTCGAAAATCACTCTACTGAAACATTTATTTCAAAAATTTTCGTCATGTTTATATACTCAAAAAATCGGTTCAGCTACTCAAAATTCTATACTAAAATCTCTAGAACTAGATCCAGTTGAGAAACAGATTCATTCCCGCCTTCTGACAGCTGTGGGTACTGAAGAAGGGTATTGTGAATGGAATGAAGATACTATTTGTGCCAAAACAAAAGAATTAGATATTAATTGTGGAAATGATTTTGGGGGACCAGTTATACATTATCAAAATAAAAATCTTGTAGGAATTATTCCGTATAAAAGTGAAAATTGCTCAGAGGAACATGCAGAAGAGTTTGTTAGGGTTGAGAAGCACGTAGGGTGGATTGACCAAGAGTACAGAAAATTTTGGTGTTTGACTGCTTTTGGGGGACTATTTAAGTCCTTTTTATGCTAAAAATGGGGGTATATAAGTTTGAATATAAGTGGATATATATTTAGCAACATGTAATGTAATAAATAGGTACTCTCTGTATAATAGAGACAAACATATTTATAGAACATAATAATTAACAAAAAATAAATTTAAAACAATAATTGAAGATTTTTTATTATACAATTTTTACTTATTTTGAAATTTTATATAACTGTTTTATTATCTCAAATGTCAAAACAAAAATCTTTATTAAAATGTTTGGGTAATAATTGCTTAAAGCTTGTCAGCCAAAAAGTTTTTTACAAATTTTGTGCGTTAGGTGTTTTACAGTGCTCTAGCAGTCAATTTACGCGCTCTATAATTGTTGTGACTAACATACTGTTAATAGTATATTAAAGAACGCGTTTTGAAAAGTCATTTTTGTGGCACGAATTCAAGTTTATAAAACGACCGCGAGCGCGAGTTTTTATAAAGAATGAGTGCCACAATGACTTTAAAAAACAAGTTCTTTATGCTATTTTTTCTACTTTACGTGTTTTACGTAATTTTTAACTAAAAAAGTTAATTATTTAATCTTTAGGGACTTTTGCGTTAATACGAGACAGTTGGTAATAAAAATGTCACTAAAGTGTCAATGAAGTCATTGAACTTTGAAATGTTTTCAAATTTGTCTAAAATTCTGTGTAAGTAACTCACAAATAGTTCCTTTTTACCCACCGTATCGGTTATTGATTGAATAATCCAATTGGCATTAACACAGTAAGGAAAATCTCCACTTATCTCTAAATTCCCACTCCATTTGCGGTTCTCAGCGACTCCTTTCACTTCATCGTTATTTCAGTCAAGCAGATTTATACACTCATCTAACAAATAACTTGTAAATTATCGATTGCTATGGGGGTTGTAAATGGTCAAAATAAAAGCCAAAAGCTCCATTTTAGTTTCAAGTTTTACTTTAACGCTGTTCTAACCTCAAAAGAAAAGTTTGTGACGTCTACCACTGTTGTCCAGTGTCCACCCTATTTTCAAATATTTTATAGAATAATTGCGACACACACACACACAAAAACACTTTGTTGAGGAATACTGCTGGTCATCAAGTGCAACAAAATTTATTCGAATATAATAACTGTAATCTCATCGCCCACAGAAACGTGACGTTTCATTTCAGTGATAGCGTGTTACACGGTGTTACCAATCCGAAAACAGTAAATTGCACTAGCTGTTACCGCACGCAATTTGGGTGCGGAATTGGCTATTACCGCACCCAAATCGGACTCTGTTACCGACGTAAAGTAGAAAAAAAAAATTACCACATTCTAATGTAAATAACTAGTTTGATACTCTTGTTTAAAAAATTCTGTTTTTTCTTGTTCTGAGGTTGTTATAACCGGTTCGTTCGGTATTTTAGTTTAATTTAAAAGTGGAGTGGTTATTTATTATAGCAGCCTAAATTTTGCAATATTATTTAACCACAAAAATACTACAGCCCTCAGAAATTAAAAAATCCGATAACTCTGTTTCTTTGAGAGATTAAAAAGCACTTCAATTTTGAGATATATACTATATTTTTTGTACTTCCAAAACATTACTATTTACTACATTAAGTCCAGCCATAGTTTTGACCAAAAATCAATTATTAAAGCTCATTGACTAATGCTATCAATGGTTGTCGTCGACATTGTACCAATAAGAAGCTTTGGCAAGAAAATTTATAAACAAATAGTAATTTTAACGTTGTTAGTATTTTTGAAAAAAAGCAATCTATTGATATTCTAGAATTTTTATCAGCAAAATTAATAATTAAATATTATTAATATTATTAAGATGTTCTATTTTGACAACTGTTTTGCAATTTTAAAACACTTTTCTAATTTTTTAGACGACCACACGGTAGATTACAAATTTCTTTTTTTAAGTTTTTTTCGATTTTTCTATTTTTTTTCTTTTATTTACTTTTTATATTTTTCATTATTACTGCTATTATTATTTAAACAAACACTGACTAAAACAAAAGTATAAAATATATAAATACAAAAAAATTAGCAAATTATCTTTCTTGATATTGCTTCTTCCCATTTTTATTATTAATTATTTTAATTGTTTTATATTTTGTTTGCTTTACTTTTTCTTTCTTCACTAGCATTATAGCTTTTTGTTTTTCTTTTTTTTATTAATTTACAGCAATTTATATCAAACCAGACTTTATTTGTCTTTTTTTCCTTTTTTTTCGAAAATTTGTTTATAGATTTTATAGTTTTTTACTTTGGTTACATTTTTTTTTAGATTTGAGTCATTCTTATCTTTTAACACATTTTAAACTTGTTAACTAACTGTTCTATTAGTTGTCATTGTTAAAAAAATTAATTAGAAGTTAAAAAAAATCAGAATTAAATCTAATCTCGAAAGATCAAAGAGTCATAAAATTCTAATTTTTGTTTTTTAAAACATCCGAACTGTCAAAATTTAATATAATTTTTTTCAAATTTTGATTATTTTTGGAAAACTAAATAATTTCTGACATTTAAGCTGACAGTAATAATTAGTTTTAGAGAAACAAATGTCATTTTTGTTTTAGTCTTCTTCGATTTCATGACTTCTAAATCGCTCTTTATTTTTTTATTTTTTGTTTTGTTTTTGTATTTTGTTTTTTTCTACTTCATTTAATGCTTTTGCCTGCATTACTATTGTTACGTTACTTTTTTTATTACTTAACAACATTTTTTATTAAGCTATTCTTTATTCTTCTTATTTTATTTTTCTAACTTAAGTTTCTATAATTTTGTCTTATTTTAACTATTTTTTTATATCGCTTTTTCTTCTTTCATTAATTTATTTACTTTCTTTTGTTTTTTGTATTTTGCCTTCTTTACCTTATCTAATGTTTTGCTAGCATTATCACTTCGAAGTTATTTTCTACTTATTACAGTTCTTTTAGTTATGTTTTACTTGAACTTTATATTGATTATTCTCTTTTCTTATAAATTATTGTTTGTTTTTGTATTCTGTCTTCTTTACTTTAGTTAATGCTTCCGAAAGCGTCGTTATTCTTATGTCTTACTTCTTTTTCATTTCTGTACTTCTCTTATCAAACTATTTTTTTTTTTAACTTACACTTTATACTGCTTTTTCCTTTATATGTATTGCTTCTTTTTATTAGCTGTATTATTTCTTCTTTACTTTATTTAACGCTTTTGCTAGAGTTGTCATTTTTTAAGCCTTCTTTTATTGTTTTACAAAATTCTTGATTTTTCAATCTTCTTTTGCTTGTTTTTCATAAGTAAATAATTTATGTTGCAGTTTTTGTTATTATTTTTTAATTAGTTTTCTAGGTTTTGTTTAAATTTCTTTTAATTTTATTTACTTATCTTGTTTTATTTTATTTATTTATTTTTATGATGAAGAATGTGTTTAATTTTGTTTTAATTCAACCAGAAAATATTTCGAATCCGGCTTTTTCTAAATATCGTCTTATATCGATTATATTTTTACTTTCTTTTTCCTTAACTAAGTCGTAATTTATGTGATCTAATCTCTATATTTATGTTATATTGTATAGCAAGTTTTATAAGTAGTTTTCTTATTTTGTTGTGACACTAGGTTTGCCACATTTTACTATACTATTTATTTATACATTGTTTTAGTTGTTCTAAATATTTTATTTTAATTTTAATCTTCTCTATTAAACAACATTGTTTTAATTATTTCACTTGTTATGTTTCTTTTTAGTACAGTATTTCTAGGTAGTAGTCTTGTCGACTTTTTAATCGGAGTTTTTGTGAGGTTTTCTCTAATTGGACGGGTTAACTTCCTCTCAGTTTCAAGCCAAGTCAGACTTACTATTTTTTTGTTTTTAGTAATTTACTAAAATATATACATAATATATCGTTTCTAATTCTAGTTTCTTAAAACACTGTCATTTAGACCTGAAGTTGGTCATTACTAAAGCCGAAACTTGTTACCATCTGAAAACACAAGGACTATGTGACTAAAAAAAGTTATCTTTTAGAAGGATGTGAAATGCTTTTTGTCAATGTAAATTATATAAAAAAAGTTTTTAGAAAATTATTTTTTTATATTGTTATTGTATTTTTTTTAGTCAGAAAATGTCGGTAATGCAGTTTTCGACTCAAACTGGTACAAAACCAAAGGTCAAAATCGGCGAGATCTAAACTTGATTATAGTGAGGGCACAGAAAAAAATAACTTTCAATGGATATGGACTTGTGCAGATTAATATAATGACATTTACAAAAGTATTTTTATTTTTTTAAAATTTTTTTTCTTAATTAATTTTTCAAGGTTTTTAAAGCCACTCTTTCCTTTGCTAGCTACTTAAACACAGTGACTACTGAAAGACTATAATTATTTATGACATAAGTGTCACATTTCAATACATCCAACCACATATCGATCACTTAATTACCCATCTTACAACTAAAACTGTCATAAATTCCCAGAAAAAAAATCAAATACATAATTACAGTCCTTAGGATGTAATTATCTCTCTTTTAAATAGCACACATATATTACCGACCTGTCACACAGTCACAGCCATTATGTAAGTCATAACCTAGAAATGTCAAAAATTTCAAAAAAAAATTTTTTAGGACACAAAAACGCCAATTAGATCCCACATTTTACATTTTAAAATTTTTCCGCGCTGGTGGTGTCCACCCTGACGTTAAAGTAACGCCATTTTTGGTATTTTTCTTCTGGATGAACTGTAGTATAGTCTCAGCTGTCATAATTTTGGCAACAATTGGCGCCATTTTCGGAGTTTTAAATAATGACATTAACCAAGTCGTTGAGTGTCTTCAGAGCACCTTTATCTACATTCACGTAAATCAAAAATTGTAATTTTTTAATTTTTGTTTCTAGATTTTAGGAAAACATTTTGTTTTGTACTACAGCAAACCTTCTCTCTCTCACCTCCTCTCGCAACGCTCCCACTTCCTCTCACTCGACACTTTCAGCTTTGAAATCCGGGAACAATACGAGAAGCTTCTCGCAAAGACGTCAAAATTTGTTAATACCTTTATGTTTATGACTTCTTGTGTCGTTTTTAGTTTTTATATGCAGCCGTATTTAACTCATGGTGATTTACCTGTAAGCGTCTATGTCCCTGACGGGTGGTACTACTACATACATTTTGGTTTTTGGCCGTTGGCGCCCTGTATTATTGCGAGTATTTATGGCTCGGATGCACTGTTTTGTGCAATTAGTGTGCCAGTGATTGTGCAATTTCGGCTTTTGGCACATAAAATAGCGCAGTGGAATGTGGAGAAGACCCAAATGGCGGACAAAGACAGTCGGGAGAAATTCAAAAAGAATTTACAGGAGTTGGTGGACCATCAGAATTTTTTGTTTGAGTATTGCAATGAAGTGAACAGGTTTAATAACGGAATATTTCTTAATCAATTTCTGCTTTCTGTGGGAATTATCTGTGTTCAATTGTTTGTAGTGTCACAAAAGTAAGAAGCTGGGAGTAGTAACGGGTGTTTGTTTAAATTTGGTGTGAAAGTTGACACGACTCACGCGGTACATAGGCAAGTTATTACCAAAATTACCAAAAAATGGGGTTGTGGATGTACTAAAATGGGCATAAAAAACTTAGGCATTTTTAAAAAATGTTTTTTTAAAGATGAGCTCTTAATTTTAATAGAAAAGATTTTCTCATCTCAGTTTTTTATTATTTTTTTTTAGTTCTTTTGGCAAAATCCATTAAATCATGACTACTTGATCGTAGTAAAAAATTTTATTTACATTTTTTGGAGAAAATTAAACGCTCTAAAGAAGGTATTTTACAATTTTTTTATAACTATTAGCGTTTAAAAGCTATAAAAAGTTAAATTTTAAAAAATTTAACAAAAATTTTTTTTACTTCTAAATTTTATAACTCGTAGATAAGTAAATATTGGAAAATGCAAAATATATAGTTTTATAGTAAATTGAACGCTCTACAAAAAAGGTTTCTTGTGGTTAATTGATTACTCTTACCATTTAGAAGATATTCGCTTTTTAAAAACCAGAATTTGAGACTAAATTCTCATTTTTTTTAAATGGTTGGAGTAATTGATTAACCACAAAAGACTTTTTTGTAGAGAGTTTATTTTCCTACAAAACTATATGTTGCGTATTTTATAATATTTATTTATCTACAAGTAATAAAATTTTGAAGCAAAAAATTTTTTTTTGTTAAATTCTTTAAACTTTGACCTCTGATATCTTCTAAACGCTAACAGCTATAAAAAAATTGTAAGATACCGTTTTTAGAGAGCTTAGTTTTCTACAAAAAAATGTAAATAAAATTTTTCTGTAGAATCAAGTAGTAGCGAGATATGGATTTTGCCAAATAGAACTAAAGAAAAATAGAAAATTGAGATGAGAGGGTTCTTCTTAATAAAATAAGTTTTTCTTTAAAAAGCATTTTTTAAAAATGCTTAGAAACCAATTTTTTAATGTCTAAAGTTAAAAAAATAATTTTTTAGTGTCGAAATCTTTTGGCCCACCCTAGTATCTACATTTTTTATATTGACAGTTACCAAAAAGCAACACGCCTTCTGTTGATGAAATTTGTAACTATAATAGATTTTTGCATTATTAAGAAGTTAATAATTGAATTTCTACCCAAAAAAAACCACTCTTATCGTATTTATTAATTGACAAAAAAACGGTTATAAATTTTTATTAGAACGTACTGTGGCACCAAATTTAAAAGAACACCCGATAGATATCACAATTCTAAATATTGTTTTTTAGAGGATTTAAATTACCAAACAAAATCAAATGTGTTGGTTATTCATTTATGGAAATTATTGAAACAGGGATTTATTGTTTTAATGCTGAATTAATTTCGGATGCGGTATGTAAAATAAATTTTAATTTTTGTTGTGTTGGTAATTAAAAACATTCGATTTTTAGTAAGAAATAAATTTAGATAAATTAAATTTTGAGATTAGACTACGCAATTTTCAAAACTGTTGATTTTGCTTTCTAATTTTGGTATATTGACTAAATTTCTGGAACAGAATTTAGTTTATTTATTACAACAGTTGTTTTCTTGAAACGACAAAATGTTTTAGAAAAAAAATGTCGTTGAGACAAGTCAAAACTCTCATTTTGTTTATGTTTATAGCTGTTACAGAACTACCACATTTATAAACATCTTAAAACTCAAAAAATTATTTTTTTTTATTTGAAAAAGACAAAAAAACGTAAATTAGAACAAATAATATATAAAGTTTTCCAAGATATTTCGTTTTTTTGTGGTCGCTTTCCGAAACTTTGTAAAAGTCAATTTTGTTTTGTTTCTTTTATTTCCAGTTGTAGTTTATTTTTAAATTTTTCTACATGTAAATACTTCTTATTTTTTAGCACTTTTATTTGTTTTTCTTGCTGTTCTTCTTTCCTTTCCAATTGTTTTTTAAGCTCTTTTAGAATTGTTTTTGTTTTTATAGAATTTTTTAAAATCTTCTTTTTTTTTGATTTTCGTTTTTTAAATTATCGTTCTTCTTGTTTTAAACGCTGTTTTAAATTACATTTTTACCACTCATTTTTACCAAAAAACATGTTGCAAAACATCAAATTTTTCAAAAATAATTTCCTGTTTTTTAGTGGTCACTTTTCTAAACTTTCTAAAAGTTTTTTTGCTTTTCTTTTATTTCCAATTGTAGTTTTATTTTCAAATTTTTTTAGATACTTTCCCTTTCTCTTCCAACATCTTTTTTTGGTTTTATAAATTTTTTTAGATTTTTTTTCCTTCTAACTGTCGTTTTTTAAATTACTGTTTTTTAAGCTTTTGTAAAAGATTTTTTCTTGTTTTAGAATTCATTTAAATTTCTAGAATTTTTTTGGTGCTCCTCTAATCAAGGTTTTTCATATTATTGTTTTTCTAAACGCTGTTTATCACGTTTTTTCAAAATATTTTTGTGTTTCTCCAGAGTTCTTTCTTTTATTTTTAAAATCTTTTTTGATTTTTTTCTTCTGAAAAAAAGTGTTTTTTAAATTGTCTCTTTTTTTTATTCTAAACGCTGTTCTTTTCTTCTTCCAGAATTTTTTCTTAAATGTCCAGAGCTTTGTTTTGTTATTCTATATTTTTAAATCTTCTTTAACTTTTACTTCTATTTTATCAAACATTTTCTTTTAATTTTCTTGAACTTCTAAAACCGTCTCAAATTTCTTTTTTAACTTCGGAACGTCTCTCTGAAAAACATCTTGCAAAGTATAAATATTTTGAAGAAGATATTCGCTTGTTTATTTAGAGGTCGTTTTCCGAAATTATCTAAAAGTTTTTTTGCTTTTTATTTGTTTCGAGTTGTAGTTTTCTTAAAATTTTTTATAGGTACTTTTTATTTTTTCCTCCAGCATTTTTTTGTTTTTTTTTACTTGCTCCTTTTTCTTTTTTCTAATCGTTTTTCAAGTTTCTTTAGAATTGTTTTTTGTTCTTCTACAATCTTTTTTATTTTATTTTTTGTTTTTAATTTTTGTTTTTTAAGTTGACGTTTACTTCGGTTTTTTTTGTTTTAAACGTTGTTTTTAAACTCTTTTATTGTTTTTTTTTCAGGATTTTTTCTTAAATTTCTAAAACCTTTTTCTGTTGTTCTTGATTTTTTAGATCTTCTTTAACTTTTACTTCAATTTTATTAACGTTTAGTAAATTTTTGTAAACTAGTAGCACCGTTTCTAATTCGTTTTTACCTCTGAAACGTCAAAAAAAATGTCAAATTTTAAAAAACTTTTTTTGTTTTTCTAGTAGTCGGTTTCCAAAACTTTCTGAAATTTTTTTGCTTGTCTTTTATTTTCAGTTGTAATTTTTATTTATGTTTTTTAATTTCTGTTTATGGTCCCAACCTACTCTTCTTTTTTCTTCCAGCATGTTTTTTTGCTTTCCAACCGTCGTTTTCCAAACTTTTTTTAAAAAATTTGTTTTTCTAAAACCGTTTTTAGATCTTCTTTTTCTTTTAATCATAGTTTTTTTAAATTGTGTCTTCTTTGTTCTTTCTCTTCTAAACGCCGTTTATTACGCTTTTTTAAAATCTTTTTTTTGTTTATCTTTTTCTTCTAAAAGAATTTATAACTTTATAACTAATATTTTAAATGCCAACCGTTTTTATACATCCAGAAAACATGTAGAAGTTAGTAAATCTAGTAATAAATGTACTATAAAACATTTTTTTAAATATCTATACAAAAAAAATATTTTTAGTCGGAAGATGTTGGTAACGCTGCTTACAACTCCGTATGGTACGAATCCGATGACCCTGAAGTCCGTAATGCCATAACCCTGATAATAGCAAGAGCCCAAAACCGCATTGTTTTCAGTGGTTATGGCTTCGTCTGGATCAATTTAAAAACTTTCACTCAGGTAATTAATTAAAAATTCTTAATAATAAATTAAAATAAAAAAAATATTTATAGATTTTTAAAACAGCACTCTCCTTCTACAGCTACCTACACAACGTCGTATTGAATTAAAATTGTCACTAAATTAATTAAAATAAAGCTATCACACACGCAAATACCTGAATAATTAAAATAACTCTCTGTAATTAATTCCTCTTCCTTTGTAATTTAACTCGGTTTAAAATTTAATCAATTTATGATAAATCTATATAAAATAAATTCAGTTAGAAAGACTTTAATCAGTTGAAAATGAACGACCCTACTTATTATTCACTCAAACTTCTCAAAGTTTCTGGTTTACATCCTAATTCAAAAAACAAATTTTTAAATTTATACTTTTGTGTTAATTATTGTTGTTTTGTTGCAATTCTCACACTTGCAACAATCGGAATTGCAAAAACCTACAATAATAATATTTTTGAAGCAATTGAAAACCTCCAAACTGTGTTTCTCTATATTCATGTAAGTAAAAGGTGTTCATTTAAAAAAGTTGTCAAAAGTGCTATAAGATTTTGATATAAGAAAACATTATAAATAAATACATCATTTATATTTTTGAGTGCGAATTTACAAGATTTCCAGATATTTATTTCTAGTTTCGTATTGTTCTTTTATTTTTTGTGTTATGAATGCTATGCGATTTTGTTAACAGAAAACATTATAAATAATTAAATAATTGGCTTCAATTTTTTCCACAATTTTCCTCCATTTTTTTCTGTTTTTGCTCCCATCCATCCAGTCCCGGACTCCTACTCCCTTTAGATCGTCTTTAACCATCTCCAACTATTTCTTTTTTGGTCTTCCTCTTTTTCTTTTACTTCTTTCTCCTTCCAGTAGCGCTTTTTTGGTGTGCCTATTCGATGCCATTCTTGCCACATGTCCAACCACCGTACTCTTTGACCTTTTACCTTTTGGATTATGCCATATATATGCATTACTTCTTTATTTGTTCTTCTTCTCTAATCCTTCCTCGTCTTTCACTTCCCCAAATAGCTTTCTTAGTGCTTTTATCTCTCACCTTTTCAATTTTTCCGAGGTGTTTTGGATCATGATCCACGTTTCACACCCATATAGCACTGCTGGCTGAATTACAGCTCTATAGATTCTAATTTTTGTTTTTCTCGACACTTTTGTTTCTCAACACCATGTTTAATGCCCTTAACGCTATTGTTCCTTTAGTTAGTCTTTTTTCTATTTTTATTACTTTTTCATTATTTTCATTCACAGTAGCCTCGAAGTACTCATATCTGTCTACTCTTTGAAAACAATAATTTCTGCCATTCTGTCCTATTACTTCCAGGTCTCCTTGTACTTCTCTTCCGTTTGTTTTTGTATACTTTGTCTTGATTTCATTTACTTCGAGTCCATATCTTATCGCATTTCTTTCATCTCCTTTCTGGTTCTTGCAATTAATGCCACATCGTCCGCATACGCAGTCACCTGCTGCTTACTGTAATATATTACATTCTCTGTTCTTATCCGACCTTCCCTCATGACTTTTTCCAATACCAAATAAAACAGAACTGTTGACAGCGGGTCGCCCGTTCTTAACCCCTTTCGAATTGGGAACGCTTCTGTTACGCTTCCATCCACTACCGCCAAACCTTCTAACGTCATTTTTATTAATCTGGAAGCTTATTTGGTATTTCTAGATTGTTTCTTGCTTGGTACATCATTGTACGATCGATTGTATCGTAGGCCCTTTTAAAATCTTTAAACAATATATAAGCAGCCATTTTTCTGGTATTTCCTTCTCCGTCCAACTTCTTATTATTATTTCTATTATTTTATCTCGTAACCTCTTTGCCCAATTTTTTATTATCTCGCTAGTTATTCCATTTTTCCCTGAACTCTTATAATTCTTTAATTTATTTATTATTTCTTTTATCTCTTCTTTTTTCGGTTCCTCCACCAATCCTCTTTCATTTATGTTTCTTTCGCTTTCTAGTCTACTTACATACATTCCGTTTCCACCTTCATTCAACAGTTCTTAGAAGTACTCCACCCATCTCCCCCTTTTCTCCGTCAACTCCTTTAAGAGCTCACCTTCTTTACTTCTACAATATCCTGGTCTTTCTTTTTTGGTTGTATTTTGCTTTACTTCTTGGTAAAATTTTTTTATTTTCTTATTAACAATTCTTCTACCTTTTTTACTCTTTCTTCCAAGTAATCACGTTTTTTCTTTCTGCATACTTGTTTATCAATCCTCTTTTCCTTCTCATATCTTTTTTTACTTCTTTCTGTATTCTTTATTACTTCCATTCTTGCTTTATTTTTCTTCCTCAGAGCATTCTCACACTCTTCATCAAACCAGTCTTTGTCGGTTTTTCTTCTTCTTGCTTTTTCAATCTTTATCCACTCTACCTCTACACTTTCCGTTTCCTCAAGCTCTCCCAAGTTTTTTTCTAAATATTTTTCAAACTTCTCTTTCAATTTTCTTGTTTATAAATAAATACATCATTTTTGTTTTTGAGTGAGTATTTACAAGATTCTGAGATTTTCATTTTGTTCTTTCTCTTTTTGTGTTTAGTTTTTGTTCGTTCTAAGTTGTAGTTTCAGTTTTGATTGTTGTTGAGTCTAGTTAATTGTTATTTTGTCACGATGGTTGATTACACTTTAAGACACACAAAAATTACTTTTGAAGTGGTAGAAGGGTTAAAAGCGAGTGGATCTATTCGATGGAACACAGGACAAGAACAATCGGTAAATTATCCGAGAATATTTCCCCATACGAGTTAATAAATAATTATTTACAAAAAACTTTAGAAATTACTGATTTTATAAAATATTTCATGAAAGAGATTTTAGGTCACTAAACTGACGCACAGTGTTTCCAAATCGCAAATACGCGATCGAAATTCACAGCGTTTTTATTTTACGTTCATTTTTGTTCAAATTTTGTAGATATCTTTTTAACATGGTATTTTATTGATATGATCAAAAATAATAAAAATAATATAAACAACAATAATAATAATAATAAAAGTTTATGTAAAAAAAATATACATACAATTTAAAAAACATTGTAGCACATTATTTACAATTTATATACAAAAACAGTTATTCCGTATTATCAGAATCATTTTCATCATCGGATGAAAAATTTATTTCATCTTCATCGCTGAAGAAGCTGGTGAAATTTCCAATAATTCTCTTGCTTCTATACTCATGTCCTTATAGCTTATATTTTCGTTTAAGCCAAATGAGCTTAAGAAAGGATTGGAACTCAAAATTAGTCTTTGAAAAAGATCTTCGTTTAATTTTGTTCGAGAAAATTTTCTAGTATGATGCTCTCGAAATTTCCTTATATCTTAATTTTTGGACTCTTGAGTCTCTTGGGATAATTCACCAATTGGTATTATTGATTCTTTTATAACATATACCTTGTGTATTAAAATTTAATGGACAGAAGGTGGCATGTAGTACTACTCATAAAGTTCTACAAAATCTTCTGTCGTTTTTAAGCAATAAGCTTTGAATTTTTCGCTATTTATTTCACGTTGACTGTTGAGCACTTTTAAAATGTTTCCAAACCGCGCAATATTATTTTTATAAAGTCCTAAAAAATAAATGTTAATACATTATTTTTGCAAACAAAAGTAAAAACTTTTTTACCCGTAATTTCTGATACTATTTGTGGCTGAGAGAAAAATCTAAATCTCCGTGCAGTATTGCCGAGAATTCTATAGTTGTGTTTAACCACGAATTATATTTTGTTGTGAACTTTTCATTACTTCTTCCACAAGCAGACCAAAAACGAAAATAGGGTTAAAAAAATGAATTTCTAACATAATTTATTAGCTCTTCTGAGGCTGCGTGGTCTCCGTTAGTTTGAAAGATTTCTTTCAAAAATTCCAGTATTAATTCCTTTTTTTTTTTTCATCACCCACAAGATGTGCTTCAAGAATTTTTTCGTGAAGCATTCTTCGTGTAATTTTAATATTTGCCATGTTTAGAAACGCCACAGAAATACTTTTATTCGCACTCACAGTTAAACAGCACAATCAAAAATGATTCTTGAACAGGGCGCGCAAGGGATATTATGCCTCCCACCCAACCCCGGCGCAGGTAGGCGCAAAATTCGTGATAAATACTTTCAAGCTAAGACATCAAGAATTTTAAAAATATTTACTTTATGAGTTCTTGGTAATTCCTACTAAACGAATTGATAGTTTTATCCCATAAACCGCTTTTATGCAGACCTCATTTGCCCTTTCGCTTGAGTAGGTACCTGCAATATAATACCTGGAAGGTAAAGATTAAAGTCCCCTCTTTTAAGTGGTATCTATATTATTGTGCTGACTTTCACATTTTCTCACAAATTATGTGCTTAAATATGTTGAATTTTCACAGAAAGCGGATTTACTAAATTATCGCTTTCAATGCGGTATTTGCAGGCCTGTAACTTAGTAAAAACAAATTTACCAGGTCTAATATTTGTCAAAAGGTTGCTTCATCTTATGGACTTTCAGCATGTAAAATTTGAACTTAAACAAAAAATGTTGAAAATTCGATTTTCGATCACGTTTTTGCGGTTTGGAAACACTGTGTGACGTAATGTGACAGTTCTGACATTTCTGACAACAGTATGGCAGCCGAATTTAGCGAAAAAATACTTCAAAATGTTATGGCACTCATAACAAGTTTTTTAAATAAACACTTGTTACGTCGTTATATCGAGTAGTTATTTAAACTCAAATTTTAGTTGTTGGGCAAATACCCGACTCTCTTTCTCAAAAAACCAGCTTTGCAAAATTTACTAAACCGTCGATCCCACTTCTGGCAACTGAAATATTTCGATAAAAATCTTCAAAATGAGTGTGAGGAAATTCTGGTTACTACAACAAAATTTGTTCGATATTTTATAATTGTGACGTTTCTTGTTATAATGAATTTTTTTCTGCAACCAATTTTGACAGGGGATTTACCTGTGCGTGTCTATGTTCCTCATGGGTGGTTTCATTATATTAATTTGATGTATTGGTACTTAATTCCGGTTATAATTGGAAGTATTTATGGATCGGATTTGATTTTTTGTTCGATTTGTGTTCCTTTAATTATACAATTTAAATTGTTAGCACATAAGTTTGAAAATATAAAATTGGAAAAGATGGGGGAGAGAAAATTTCGAAAAGAGTTGAAGAAAATGGTTGATCATCAAAATTTTTTGATTGAGTTAAGAAGAGAAATCTTTTTGTGACTTGTCATTTATTGTTTTTTTTTATTTTAGGTATTGTAATGACTTGAATAAGTATATCGAACCAATTTTTCTTAATCAAGTTATTGTCTCTACTGCTATTATTTGTATGCAACTGTTTATAGTATCACAGAAGTATTATTTTGATAAAAAAGATGAGATTTTCAGGCGGTATGTGATAGATAAACGTACTAGATGTGAAGCTCGATGTGACGTTATTATGTAGTTACTATCAATACAACAATGCCACATGTTATTGGAAAGTTACTATATTTTTTAATTTTTCTAAAAAATTTTTAGTTTTTGCTTTACTTTCGGACATAGCTTTAATAATAATAATAATAATAATATAATAATAATAATACTTTATTAACGGCATCATCATTTACAGCCTTTACAATAAACAAAACAATTAAAGATTACAAGATTCATGTTATAAATTTGTTGAGATTATTCTTAAAGTTATTAAAAGATGGTGCAAAAAAATCAATTTCACTACAGACACTATTGCATATTGATAAAATTGAATTTAAAGGTGAAAATAATGCATAATTAGTGCTGCAGTGAGAGAGATTAAATAGGGGACTATTCCTGAGATGGTATTGAGGCACATTAAAACCAATTTTTCCGAGAATATCCGGAGCATCACACAGATTATTTAATACCTTATATACAAAACAAGCACAGTGGAATTTACGTCGAGAGTCTAACGTTTTCAGAGCAAGATAACTCAAACACATATTATACGAGCATCCCACAGTTCTCGGCAATCTATATTTAACACAATTAATAAATTTTACTTGAACCTTCTCAATTCGTCCAATGTGTGTAGCATAAAAAGGAGCCCAAACTACACAATCATACTCTAAGATAGATCTAACAAATGTAACATACAAAATAACAATAGTTCGAATATTGGTAAATTCATTAGTAAACCTCCTTATACAACCCAAGACTTTATTTGCTTTTGCTATTATATATTCATAGTGATAATTAAAAGATAACTTGCAATCAAGTATGACTCCCAGATCTTTGATTGTAGACACTATTTTCAAATCTTTACCACCGATTTTGTATTGGGGGCTAGAAGGTTTTAGCTTCCTACTAAAGTTAATTACTTGACATTTGTCACAATTTAGTACCATTTCATTTACCAGACACCATTGGTATAAAACAAATAGATCCTGCTGTAGAATGTTAACGTCCTGAACGTTATTGATCACTTTATAAATTTTTAGATCATCTGCAAATAGTTCAAAATTGCATGTAAAATTATCACAAACATCATTAATAAAGATTGAAAATAGAAGTGGACCTAATATAGAGCCTTGAGGAACGCCAGAAGGTACATGTTGCTTATCTGAAAAATTATTATGTAATTTAACAACTTGAGTTCTATTAAACAAATAACTACAAATCCAGCTAAACAGACAGCCAGATATTCCATAAGCAGATAATTTAGCTAACAGAATATGATGATTAATTTTGTCAAATGCTTTACTGAAGTCTGTGTAAACAGCATGAACCTCCAGGCCTTCACTCATAGCATTCACAATGTCATTAGTAAAATTTAAGAGATTTGTAACAGTTGATCGCTTACTAAAGAATCCATGTTGTTTAGGCGTGATAATGTTTTTAAAATTTGAGAAAATGTTGGTAAAAACAATGGATTCAAAAACTTTAGAAGGAGTGGATAAAATTGACACTGGTCGATAATTTTCAACTTTATCTCTACTACCTGATTTATATACAGGAACAATATGTGCTTCTTTCCACACCGACGGAAAGGTACCAGAATTTAATGACAAATTAAAAATTAGTTGAAGTGGAAGCGCCAAACATTGACTACATTCTCGGTAAAATCTGGGAGGAATACCATCAGGACCTGCCCCTTTACTGGTATCTAGATTCCTTAAAACGTGAATAACATCAGACACATGAACATTTACATTATTGATATTAACACATGAATCATAGGAAACATTAAAATTAGTGATATTACTTTGAACAAACACAGAAGAAAAATAATTGCTAAAAGCTTGACAAACATCATGATATGTTGAAAATAAATTTTCACCATACTTCATTGGAAGAGGAATTTGATTATTATTGGTTTTTTTGCGAATGAATTTCCAAAACTTACCAGGAGTATAAATTAAATCATTTTCAACATTTCGGATGTAAGAGTCATATGCATTTTTTATACAAATTTTACATAACTTACGCAGATTAACAAATTCCTTATAGTCTAAAGTGGAATTGGAAATCTTATATTTTTTATGAGCAGCTTTTTTGGCTTTGATAAGATTAATAATATTTTGATCAAACCAGACAGGATAACTTGTAATACTTTTTTTCCTAAAAGGAACAAATAGCTCACACGCCTTATAAATATGATAATAAAAAACACCAGTCGCATCTTCTGTATCAAGGTTTTTAAAAATTCCATTCCAATCAATAGACTTAAGGTAATTACATATATTAGAGTAACAGGCACACTTAAAATCAAAATAATAAATCACAGAATCATTGTAAATATCACAGACTACATCATATTCAATAACATAAGGAGGATGACTAGAATCTATCACAGACAAGGCGTTATCACATATGAACAAATTCAAACTATCGCAGTTGGAGAAGCAAAGATCTAATACATTACCACATTTATTTTTTATGTTACTAAATTGATTTAGAGAACATGATGACAATCCATCAACAACATCTTCAACATTTTTATTAATTGACAAAAGAGGCACAAATCCTGGAAAATTGTCGACTGATTGCCAGATGACATTAGGCAAATTATAATCACCTAGAATTATTACATCGGCATTTGAAAAGCGATCACAGATATCTATCACAGATTCGACATGACTAGAGTATTTTGTTGAATCGGAGCCAGGAGGTAAGTAAACAACACCAATGATTACATCACGAAAGTTAATACACATTTTAACAAAAACTTGTTCAACACAAGAACACTTACATGACACCTCACAGGGGTTGAAAACCTTATTAGCTGCAATAAGCACTCCACCACCAGACGATTTTGTACTATTGGCTTCATTTCTGTCACATCTAAAAACTTCATACCGATTATCAATTACATCTAGGCTAGAGAAGTCAGAAGATAGCCATGTTTCGGTTAGTACAACTACGCTGAAATCCTCACACAAACAGGCACAGTAGAAGTCATTAAGTTTAGATCTTAAGCTTCTGACGTTCTGATAGTAGATTGAGAATTTAGACTGTTCGCTGAAGCTTGGCCTAGAAGAGGAGATTTTGGAGGAGGTTCTCCATTTGGTTTTTCTTTGGGGAAAAAAAACTTTTTAACTTTAACTCCTTCTGTCCATTGATCAGCAGTTAATAGATCTGAAAATATATTGCTGCTTACAGCAACTTTAAACGAAATACTTTTTGCGTTGTCGCGTTTAGGACATTTTACAACATCAAATTCCTCCCCAGGAAATTTGTTTTGAAGAAGTTCCAATAAATCCTCTTCTTTGACTGATAAATCTAGATTTCCCACATACAAATATCTTTTGTGGGAAGCAGCTTTAACGGACGAATTAGAATCCTTGACATTACCCCTTATATACGGATTCCTTTTTTTCTTGTGTACTACTTCTTTAAACTCACTCGAGTTACCCGACGCTGCTTTAACAACTCGACGAGGATAACTAGAAATTGCAGAAGTATTGCCAATTACTTGGACAGGACGAGATGTTGAATTTTTATTCTCCAAGGACACTGATGAAATTCCAATTTTTTGTGTAGAAGTTTTACTAGAAGATGGCAAAGAATAATTAAATTGAGGTTTAACACCAGGATTTGATTCGATGGAAACAGTAACATTTTTCCCCTTATCGTGACCTTTAATTAATGTCGGATTGACGACTTCCGCAAAGGATGGTTTATCACCTTCAACTGATACTTTTTTCAAGTCTCGCACTTCTTCACGCAACTTTCTATTTTCTTCCAACAGACAACGAACCGAAAATTTTAATTCTTCCATAGACTTAGACAATCCCTGCATAAATTGCATAACATCATCTAAGTTGAGGGAATCCTGACTATCATTGCGGAGCTTCTTCTTTGGCGGCTCCGCTTTATTATCGATAAATTCGGACGGATTATCGACACACTTCTTACACTTCCAGATGGGTTTTTTCTTATGGGACCCTCTCGGATCCACATTCACACATTCAAGATGAAAATATTTAGTACATGAAACACATTGGATGTGCAATTTGGGGTCATCAGACTCATTAAAACAGAGCTCACAAACAAACACGTCCGCACTCATCGCAGCGCAACGAAAATTCTTAAAGCTTTGAAGCTTTATTAAAATTTCTCTTTTATCTTCTCTTTTAATTGTCGTTTTTTAAGCTTTTTTAAAACAATCCTTTGTTGTTCTAGAGTCTTATATAGTATTCTTTCTCTTCTAGGCGCAGTTTTTTTTTCTTCCTTCTTATCTTGTCTCATTTTTAAGCTACTTTAAATTTTTCTTTGATTTTTTAAAAATCTGCTTGCTCTTCTAACCATAAACTTTCAAAATAGTTTTTAAAGCTTCTTTAATCATTTTTCGTTCTCTAATTTTTTCAGATACTTTACTGTTCTTCGAAATTTTTTTTATGTTTTTCTTTTTTTTAGTCGACGTTTTTTAACTATTTTAACTGATTTTTTGCTTTTTAAATTCTAACCAACGTTTTAAAACTTTTAGATTTTTTTTGTTTATCTTTGAACAATCGTCGTTTTTCAAATTCTTTTAGAAACTACACTGCTCCAATAAATTAACGCACCACTTGAATTTTTTTGAAAATTGAAACATGTATTCGACTAATTGGTACAAAATTAAGAAAAATTTAACAAAAACATTTGTTTAAAGTAAATTAATATCTAATGTGTTCAAATATAGAAAAACAAACCAAAAACAAAATTTTATTAAAGTTACGCCGTTATAAAAGTTACAGAAAACATCTTAATATCGCGTATTTCCACCTCTACTTTGAATAACCGCTGCACATCTTCGTTCCATACTCAAAATTAACAAACTTATATCTTCTTGATTTAAGTTATTCCAAATTTCATTTAATTGAGGACCTACCTCTTGAAGATGGACAGGAGGATGTGGAAGATTTTTTAAACGTTTCCTGAGAATGTCCCAAACATGCTCAATAGGATTCAGGTCAGGACTTCGAGCTGGCCAATCCAAAACATTGATTTCTGCCTCATTCAAGTAATCTTTAACAATTCGGACAGTGTGGGCTTTTGCGTTATCTTGCATCAACAAAAAATTTGGACCAGTATAAGGGGCATATGGTACGACATGCTCTTCAAGAATGTCTGTTATGTAACGGTCCGCATTTATAGAGCTATTATTTACAACCAATAACTCCGTGCGAGCTTGTAAGGAAATACCACCCCAAACCATTACTGAGCCTCCACCAAACAATGTGGTATTCTGAATGTTACACTGTGTGTACCGCTCATTTGATCTACGATACACACGAACATGTCTATCGCAATTGTAAAAGCAAAATTTTGACTCATCCGTGAAAAGAACAGACTCCCAATCCTCTCTTTGCCAATTTATGTGCTCTCTAGCAAATTCTAAACGAGCTCTGCGGGGTTCTGCAGTCAATGCAGGAATATGGGGTGTTAAATTATCCTCCTTAAGTCTTTATCTAACAGTTTCGGTCTTGATTTAAATTTCTTTTACGTCACGGAACTTCGTTTGTAGCTTCCTGGCGGTTACAAAGCGTTCCCTTACCGCAGATATTCTTAAAAATCTATCCTGGATAGGAGTGGTTTTCCTTTTTCTTCCTTGCCCAGGACTTCTGAGGTGACTTTCTGTCTCTCTGTACCTTTGTATCATACGCGAAACTGATGTATGAGATACACCAAATCTTTCACCAATTCTTCTGTAGCTCTATCCTTCCTCCAACAAAACCACAGCTTGGGCGCATTCTTCTCGAGTCAAATTCCTCATGTTTTTATTATTGTTTCAAATGATAAAAACTATCCACAAAACGGCAAATTCAAATAACAATAAAACGAAATTACAAATTAACACAATTTAAAAATGAAAATTATTTTAAAATTTCTGCTTAAAAAACTATTAATCTCAAATTTCTGTCTTTAATGTCAAAACTTTTATTACAATTGGTAACTAGATTATTGCTTGATTAAACCTTCTCAACCAAAGTTGTCAAATGTACATAGTTTTAATTTTTTTACTTTATTTTCAAGTGGTGCGTTAATTTCTTGGAGCAGTGTATATTATTTTTCTAGTGTCTTTCTATGTTTTTCTTTTTTGTTTGAAAAAGTTTAAATCTTAGTTTTCTAAAATTTTTCTTTTTTGCGGCTAAAGTAATTCAACCGTTTTTTTTTAACCGACATTTTAAGACTTTTAGTTTTTTTTTCTTCTAACAATCGTCGCTTTTTAAACTCTTCTAGAAACTTTATTATTCTTCTACAACTTTTCTTTGAACTTTATTATTTTTCTACAATATTTTCATGCTTTTCCTTTTTTTTAATAAACGTTTTTCAACTGTTTTTTTTCAAACAATGTTATAACTTCTAATTTTTTTATTCTTCTTTAAACAATCGTCGTTTTACAAACTTTTCTAAAAACTTTATTATTCTTCTAGATCTTCCTTTGTTTTTTTTTTCAGCCGACACTTCCAAGTATTTCAACTAACTTTCTGTTTTTTTTCATCGACATTTCTAAAGTTCAGGATTTTTTATTCTTTAAAAAATTGTCGTTTCTTGTTTTTCAATCTTTTGTAAAGACTATTATTTTTCTAGAATTTTTTTGCAGATATTTTTTAACTACTTTTTTGTTTTTTTTTCTTTCAACCGAGATTTTAAAACATCTAAATTTTTTTTGTTTATTTTTTTTTAAACAATCATCTTTTTTCAAATTCTTTCAGAAACTATTTTGTTCTGTTAGAATTATTCTTCAATGCTTTTTTGTTTTCAGCTCTAGTTTTTCAATTATCTTAATAGTTTTTCTGCTATTTTTTTTCAACTAAAGTTTTTAAACTTCTAAATATTTTTGTTCTTTTTAGAAACTATATTGTTTCTCTAAAACATTTTAAATTCATAGATAATTTTCTGTTTTTTAATTGTTGTTTTTTGATTTTTTCTAGTAGCTTCTTTAGTTTTTCTGTTTCTTTGTAATAGTTTTTATTCTTTCTCTTCTTTTTTGATTGTTTCCAAAATCTTTGTTATTTCTTTTTCTTGTAGACACACTTTCTAAGTTTTTGTTCTTTTAAAGATATTTGCTCGTTGTTTCCTACAAACCGTCAATTTTTAAACTTTTTCAAAATAGTTTTTGGTTTTTTTTTGGAGCTTTTTTAGTTCTTCTTTCTTTTTTAGACTTTTTTAGACGTTGTTTGCTTAATTTTTTTTAAAGCGTTGTTTTTCTAGAAGTTTTTTGCTTTCTTTTTTGCGACCGTCGTTTTTTATAGTTCTTTTTATTTTTTTTCTTCTAGTAGTTGTTTCTCAAATTGTTTTTAAACTTTTTTTGGTCTTCTAAAACTTTTTTTGCTTTTCTTTTTTTTAATAGATGTTTTTCATCTTATTCTAAAATCTTGTTTTAATCTTCCAAAATTTCCTTTAGTATTTCTCTTTTTTTTAGGCGTAGTATTTTTTATTTGTTCTTTTTTGTTCTTCTACAATTTTTCTTTGTTTCCCTTTTTTTTAACTGACGTATTTCAACGTCTAGATTTTCTTTTTCTCTCTTTATCCACCGTCCTTTAGCGCTCTTGTTGGTAAAACTTATGACGTCACTTTTATTCACCTGAAAACGTTTTATCTAGTGTATTACCACACATGCCCCCAGGAAATCTCTAAAACTCCCAAAGACCTAAATTTTATATTTTGTAGAGAATTTTTACTACCAAACAAACTAAAATGTCTTGGATACTGTTGTGGTGAAGTTATTGAAACCGCAATTTACTGCTTTAATGCTGAAATGCTCTCAGATTCAGTTTGTATAACCAAATTTACAATAGTTCAAGATCTAGATACAAAAACTGTGACGTCACAAACGTGGTCAAAGCACTAAAAATTTGTAATTAAAATAGATTTAAAACGACTAAAAAAACTGATTTAAATATTTGTAGTAAAAACTTTAACAAAATAAGTTAATTTTAAAACGCTGCGCAACCCGTGAAAGCTATAAAAAATTGTGGAAAATTACACTTTATAAAAGTTTTTGGAAAAAACTCAAGGCTTTTTAGGCTCTAAAATTATTGTTTTCTAGACTTTGTTATACAAACTGTAATTCTCTACAACTTTCTTCTAATATTTTTGTAGCTTTTACAGTTTGCGCAGCGTTTTCAAAAAAGCCAGTACAGCAAAAAAAATTTAATGACGTCACAGTGAAGTTTGTAATGTGGACTTGCACTATCACAACTCACAAAAATAAATGAATTTGGGATTTTAGGCCGAAAAAGTTGGCATCGCTGCTTACAACTCCCTCTGGTACCAAACCAAAATTCCCCAAATTCGCAAATCAATCATTTTAGTGATCGCTAAAGCCCAGAAAAAAATTGTTTTCAGCGGATTTGGACTGGTCGCTATCAATCTGAAGACGTTCACTCAAGTACGCTATAACCAATTTTTCCGAATTTCAGTTTATTTTTCAGATTTTCAAAACAGCGCTTTCTTTTTACAGCTACTTAAACACAATGGTGTCATTTGAGAAGAAATAATTCTGTCAAGTTTACTGCAAACTGCAATAAATGTATTATTAAATCATCCCTCGATTCAAGAGGCGGTCCGTTACCACCCCTGAAAAATCCTGATCCTTAATAATACACCTGAAATCCTGAAAAATTTATTAAAATTATATCAGTTGAAAGAAAAATGTTAGACAATTGGCAACGTTTGACTTTCTATCCTCTAAAATGGATTTTTTTGGGTGGTTTGCACCCCGATTGCAATTCATTTATTACAAAAATTTTATTTTTGTATAATTATGTCACTTTTGGAGTAATTTTAACACTTGCAATTGTTCAAATTTTTATCTCTTATCAGGATAACATCTATGAAACAATTGACAGTATTTTAACAATTGTTTTATACCTTCATGTAAGTAAGGGTATTTTTAAGACTACCCCTTAATGTGTTGTAGTGTTTTTGTCTCTAAAATACTCTTTTTCTATTGTTTTTATATTGTTATATGTTGTTGATATTAACAATTATTTATATTTTTGTTGTGTTCCAGATCATGAGCAAATACTTGGGCTTATCCCTCCACAAAAAAACTTTAGCAATTCTCCTCGAAAAACGCTCAAAATTCTGGCAAATCGAAAATTTCGATTACAAAATTCGTCAAAAATGCGACAAAATTTTGACAAAAAGTCTCACAATTATAAAATCTTATCTCTGCTACAGTCTCTTAGTCGTCACAAGTTTCCTTATCCAACCTGTAATCACCGGCCAATTACCTGTCTTCATGTACGTACCACCGGGCACATACTATATTTTTTTTGTCACTTTCATAACAATCACTCCTGGTATTATGTCAAGTATTTGGGGTGTTGACACAGTTTTTTACTCAATGACAACACCAGTTTCTGTACAATTTAAGTTACTGGCGAATAGATTCGAAACAATTGACCTGAAGATGATTGGGACGAAACAGGTTCAAAAGGAATTTAAAGAGTTGGTTGATTATCACAATTTTCTGATTGATTATTGTAAAATTATCAATAAAATGTCGAGTGGATTTTTTTTGACACAGTATTTGGTAGCGATTAGTACTTCGTGTATGCAGCTATTTATTACGTCACAACCGTAACAACAAATTATAAAATTAACATTTTGTTTATAATTTTTTTTAGGGAATTTGGCATTGTTAATAAAATTAAATGTTTGACGTATTTTATTATGCAAATTATTGAGACTGGGATTTATTGTTTTACGGCACAATTAATTTCAGAATGCGTAAGTAAAATTTAGTTTTTTTTAACAATAATTCTACAATTAACAGTATTAACAGTTATTAAATTGTTAATCGTTAATAGATATTTCAAAAAAGTTTTGTTCAAATAAAATTTACTATTATTAGCATTTTACATTTAATAGTTATAATAAGGCATTAACAGAACCAAAATAACAAAATATTTTTTAATTAATTTTTGTACTTAGGTATATATTAACAGTTATTATAATATTGTTTTAAAACAATGTTTTGTTAACAGTTAAATAATAGATCTAACAATTATAGCAATTTATACAATGATTAATTTTAAAATTTAACAGCATAAACAATAAATTCAGAAATATTTGCTAAAATTAATTTTAATTAATTAATATAGTATTTAAAATAACAGTTAATGATAAAGTAACTGTTAATTCTACAAACATTAGTAAAACATGTTTTTGGTCTCACTATCGTTTTTAAATATGGTAAAATATATTTTATTACTCTTTTACATCTACGTGCAGATGTAACTGTTAAAAAATATTTTTATAATAACTGTTAATATTAATATTATCATTTTAAAAATTTGTTAAATTAATTTTGAATTACCTATATAAAAATATCTATTTAGGTCAAACAGCTAAACTATTTTTTAATTTTAAAATTAACTGTTACTTAAGTATTAACAGTTATTTTAAAATCAACTCTCTTAAAGGTAATTTTAGTATTATTAATTATATATTAACAGTATTAACGTTATTTTTTATAAGTTTAGATAACTTTTTAGAATACAGTTACTTTGTTGTTTATTAACTATCTATCTAAAACATTTCTTTTTAAATTAATTTAGTTTTAACGGTTATTTACTATATAATACTATATAATAATACTACTAAAGAATACTATGTAATACTAATTATTGTGTACGTTTTACCAATTTTTTTTAAATTAGTGTGTGAAAATATTTATAAAAAAATGAAATTATTAACAGTTATTTTAAAAGTTTATACTTTTGACAATAACAGTCATTAACAATGTCTAAAAGTGTTTTTCTTTTAAATTAGTTTTAGTAATAACTGTTCTTAAATTAATTTTGAATTATATAAAAGTATCTTATTACATCAGACAGCTATGCCATTGTACTAATTATGAAATTAACAGTTACTACAACGTTAACAGTTGTGCATTTTGTATTAAATATTAACAGTAATAACATTATTTTTATACTAAATTTACTGAACATTTTTTAGAATAGAATTCTTTTATTGTTGTTTTATTAAAATAAATAAATATTTGTTCTAACGGTTATTTAAAAATTAAGAGTAAAAGTTAGTTAGCTATTCAATTTTATTATTAACTGTTGTGTTTGACTTCTGACAAAATGTAGGAGACAAAAACTATATTACCAATTAGTTTGAGTAAAATGTTATAAAATACTATATTATTAACAGTTATTTTAAAAATCTATACATTTAGCTATAACAAATTTTAACAGTTTTTAAAAATGTTTCTTTTCGAATTTGTTTTAGTAGTAACAGCTTTTAAATTAATTTTGTAATATACGTTTTTGTAACAGTATCTTATTAAATCAGACAGCTTCGCTCGTTTACTAATCTTAGTTAGTTAACGTCATTAACGCTACTTAACAGTTAGCATCAACATTTTACATTTAACAGTTGTAATAAGGCATTAACAGACCAACATAACAAAATATTTTTTAATTAATTTTTGTACTTTTGTATTAACAGTTAATATAATATTGTTTTAAAACAATGTTTTGTTAACAGTTAAATAACAGAGATGCATTAAGCTTTAACATCTTTTTACGATCTTATAATTATAGCAATTTATACAATGATTAATTTTAAAATTTAACAGCATAAACAATGAATTCAAGAATATTTGCTACAATTAATTTTAAGTAATTAATATAGTTTTTAAAATAACTGTTAATAATAAAGTAACTGTTAATTCTACAAACATTAGTAAAATATGCTTTTAGCGTTACTGTCACATCCGATTAATTTAAAAAAATACACTGCTCCAATAAATTAACGCACCACTTAAATTTTTTTGAAAATTGAAACATGTATTCGACCAATTGGTACAAAATTAAGAAAAAATTAACAAAAACATTTGTTTAAAGTAAATTAATATCTAATGTGTCCAAATATAGAAAAACAAACCAAAAACAAAATTTTATTAAAGTTACGCCGTTATAAAAGTTATAGAAAGCATCTTAATATAGCGTATTTCCACGTCTACTTTGAATAACCGCTGCACATCTTCGTTCCATACTCAAAATTGACGAACTTATGTCTTCTTGATTTAAGTTATTCCAAATTTCATTTAGTTGAGGACCTACCTCTTGAAGATGGACAAGAGGATGTGGAAGATTTTTTAAACGTTTCCCGAGAATGTCCCAAACATGCTCAATAGGATTCAGGTCAGGGCTTCGAGCTGGCCAATCCAAAACATTGATTTCTGCCTCATTCAAGTAATCTTTAACAATTCGGGCAGTTTTGCGGTTTTGCGTTATCTTGCATTAACAAAAAATTTGGACCAATATAAGGAGCATATGGTACGACATGCTCTTCAAGAATATCTGTTATGTAACGGTCCGCATTTATAGAGCCATTATTTACAACCACTAACTCCGTGCGAGCTTGTAAGGAAATACCACCCCAAACCATATTACTGAGCCTCCACCAAACAATGTGGTATTCTGAATGTTACACTGTGCGTATCGCTCATTTGGTCTATCGCAATTGTAAAGGCAAAATTTTGACTCATCCGTAAAAAGAACAGACTCCCAATCCTCTCTTTGCCAATTTATGTGCTCTCTAGCAAATTCTAAACGAGCTCTGCGTTGTTCTGCAGTCAATGCAGGACCACAAGCAGGAATATGGGGTATTAAATTATCCTCCTTAAGTCTTTTTCTAAAAATTTCGGTACTGATTTGAATTCCTTCTACGTCACGGAACTCAGTTTGTAGCTTCCTGGCGGTTACAAAGCGTTCCCTTAGCACAGATATTCTTAAAAATCTATCCTGGATAGGAGTAAATTAGAATAAAAAAAATCAAATTATTAACAGTTACTTTAAAAGTTTATACTTTTAACAATAACAATCATTAACAGTATTTAAAATTGTTTTTCTTTCAAATTAGTTTTACTAATAACAGTTCATAAATTAATTTTGTTTTATATAAAAGTATCCCATTACATCAGACAGCTATGTCATTGTACTAATTATAAAATTAACAGTTACTACAGCATTAACAGTTACGCATTTTGTATTAGATATTAACAATAATAACGGCTGTTTCAATAATTTTTTAAAAATTAACAGTAAAAGTTAGTTAGCTATTCAATTTTATTATTAACTGTTGTGTTTGGTTTCTGTATGTAACGGACAAAATGTAAGAGACAAAAACTGTATTACCAATTAGTTTGTGCCAAAAGTTATAAAAAACTACATTATTAACAGTAATTTTTTAACAGACATTAGCAGTAACAGTTCTTAGAAATGTTTCTTGTCGAATTTGTTTAAGTATTTCTTAAGTACAGCTTTTAAATTAATATCTAATATAAGTTTATTTAACAGTATTTTATTAAATCAGGCAGCTTTGCCCGTCTATTAATGTTAGTTAATTAACGTTATTAACGTTACTTAACAGCTAGTTACTACAGCGTTAACAGTTGTAAATATTAACATTTTCATAACTGTTATAACAGAGTTAATAATCATTTTTAAGCTAATCTATTGCTGTTATAGATTATTATTTATTGACAGTCATTAAATCTGTTCATTCTGTTAATTTAACAGCTACTTTATATAAATATATCAAATTAATAACAATTGATAAATTTTAGTCAGAAAATGTTGGTAACTCGATCTACAAATCTCAGTGGTATAACTTTCCACCAAAAACTCGAAAAGACATAACTTTAATAATTGCAAGATCCCAGAAAAAAATTTCTTTTAATGGTCTTGGACTAGTTTGGATCAAAATGGAAACATTCACACAAGTATCACATACATTATTTTTTTCTAATAATAAATAACTGTTTTGTAGATTTTTAAAACAGCTTTGTCATTTTATACTTACCTCAACACCATGGTATACCAGGATTAAATGACCCAATTTTTTTTAAATTAAATACTTGCTTAGATTGTCATTGTTTTGAAAAATTTGTAATTCAAATACACAAAAATGTAAAACACTGCACTAGTAACAACGCATTCACTTGTTTTTGCACTTTGTTTATTCACTCTGTATAACACCTTGTTTAAAAATCAAGCAAACTACTAATTTTCGTCATTGACCACTCAGTAATCTAAATTTTTGAGACTTTTCGAGATCAAGGAGTCTGAAATCTTTTTGGGTTTTAATTTTGTCTTTGACCTAACTACCATCATGGTACTACCACACATAAAATATAGATAAAAGCGGGATTGTAGCACCGGAAATTTAAGGACCGGAAATAAACAAAAAATTGTCACAGCAATTCTTTATTTTTTCTCATTTGCACTAACCCATCAGCGGCTTTTTTCAAATCATAAGCTAGTCCAATTTTGGCCATAAAATCAATAAACACTGTATTAAAATTCCCATTGATGGTATCAAATTCGGCAGCTCGATAATCCCATGGGAATGTATGATGGTAATTGTGCCAACCCTCTCCCAATGTGATATACGCCACAATCCAATTTTCCGTTGGTTTAATTTTACTAAAAACCCATAAAACAGTTTTGGTATATCTAACCACAACGACATACCTATCATATGGTCTAGTACCATACATATGTGCCGCACTATTAACCAACCACGTCCCATGAAGTGTCCCAATATACCGCACAAAAGTCATACACAACGACCTATACCAGTGTTCCCCCCAGCAGTACCATGGTATCACCACTGGTATAAAAAACGAAATAACAAACGCTAAATACTTGAAATACTTTCGTTGAATCATAATTAGTTTATCATTTTGTAAATCACTAAAGTCTAAAGTTTGGCCCTTGATGATTACTTCCGGATGTTTACGACACATTAACCAACCCATATGGGCGAAAAAAAAGCCTCGTCTGATGTTATGTGGGTCGGCATCGGTGTCGGAGAATTTGTGATGGACGCGATGGTCACGAACCCAGTCATAAACACTGTTCTGGTTACTTATTGTGTTACAGAAGAGTAGGAAGAGGCGTAATGGGAGTTTGGCTTTGTAGGAGCGATGGGTCCATAACCGATGGGCACCTGATATAGTACCCAAATTTGCTAACTGCGATAATACAAAATCTGGAAACAAAATTTTGTTATTCGCTTCTGGTTGTTGTTTACTTACTAAAAAAAAATGTAACCAAATACATTTGGCCTGTAACAAGATAAAACAACCCATGGAATGCCCAAAAATGGTATATTGCTAACAACCAAACATTTTTCCAAATAATTTCGAGTTGATATGACATGATGAATGACTCTAGGAAGTCATAATTCTTTTTATATACATTTCTTTGATTTGGTATTCAAATTTTTTCTACTAACCCAAAAAATTTGAATTGAAATAATTTGACAAATCATTGTTGGATTATTAGGTTACGAATATTTCGCTTGAAAAAAATTTAATAAAGCTCTCTCAAAGGTGTAAATACAAGACACACGCCGGTTTTATTATTAAATCTCTTCATTTCTTTGATTTATCCAATTGGGAGAACAACAAAAACAGGCTTGTAGGCTCTAATAAAGTGATTTCATTGTGTGTCTCTCCCTTTTATTAAGTTTATGAGGGTGAAACAGCCACCTTTAAAAGGGTTGGGACGGCAATGAATACACGACTAAACTAACATTTTTATTAACAAAAATATGTACACGATACACATTTCTACACTATACCCTGTTATTATTAGTATACAGGGTGGGACAGTAATAGTTTTACAAAAATAATTTTTGATTGGTAATTGCCAAAGCTGTCAAATATTTAAAAGATGAATGCTTTGTGTCATTGTAATATACAGAATGTTGTATAAAAGTAGATTATACAACAAACGATGTCAAATATTTAAAATATAGCTGCTTTGTGTCATTGTAATATACAGAGTGTTGCATAAAAGTCATAAGTAAGTCTTTAAAATCTGAAGAAAAAAACACTATTTTTTGCTTTAGCTTTCAAACAATTTCAAATATAACAAACTAGCAAATAAATTTTTAATTTAAGTAGTCGCTGAAAAAATTATGATTTTTGTGTATAATCTCAATTTTCTAACTTAAAAATTAAAGATATACAGAGTGATTCAATTTTACATGTTCACATTGAGTATCTCAAACGCTAAGAAATCTAGAGAAAAACAAAAAGCTCATTTTTAAGCTCGTTTTTTGGAAAAATATCTACTTTTGATAAAAATCAAATTTTGCTATTGCTTTTTGGTTTTTGAGATACAAGATGTAATAATTTTATTTGAGAAGAACTGGTATATTTTTAAATTACTGACAATGGCCGACATTTTTGTTTCTCAAAATAGGAAACAAAAAAAATTTAGCAATGATGTGCTCGCACATTATGTGTGTAACTATCAGCTGTTCAATCAATTGGTGGTAAAATAATTCAAAATCTGCCATAAAAATAACATTGGCTAAAATTTTAAATACTTTTTGAGTTTTTGTGTTAAAGTTTTTGCGACGAAACTTCCTAGAGAACAGCTGCTTGATTCTAAACAAAACAAACCTTTAGAGTTTGTTGTATGATCTTTAAAAATGTTTTAAAACTGTTAGGGAGTACATAGGGCGTATTTAAATACTGGAATATACCTACAATAAAATATAAAGTACGTTTTATATAAAAAAATTTAGTCAACACTGTGTATAGTTCAATTATAGATATAAGAAAACAATAGAGAACAGTTGTGTAGTGTTGTATCAAATCGAATTTGACAACTTTGGTATAAGACAAGTGGAAAAAGTTTTTTTTTGTTCTACTACTGCCCCACCTTGTAACATTCTATCCAAAGAAAATATTTACAAAATCCTATCTACCAACTTAAAAATCTACATAATTAAGCTTCTTGGTATGTTTTTAGTATCTCCAACAATATCAATATCACTCTCACAATCGCTCAAATCTGAATTAGTAAGTGATTTCCCCGTAAAATCGACGTTCATTTCTACGAACAAAAAAAGATGTCTTGATAAGTCAAGTATTGATTAAATTTTCTCCCCCTGTAGACCATCTTAAACATCAATTAAGGCAAGTTCACAGCCTAATGAAGTAAATTACGACGTAAGATGTCGACTGAGATCCTAAGATCGTGCCCACTTAAGAAACAAAATTACATAATAAAGTTTCGGGAAGTTTGATAGGTAAAAGCGAGGCATTTGAAAAAAAAATAGACAAGTCGTAGATTGATTCACCTAATTGACGTTTAAACTTCACCACAATAATACGCATTTAATGACGTCCCGAAAGACTCAACGACGTGCGTCACACTAATCGGCTTCGAACAACGAAATATGAAACTTGGATTAATTCGATAAATTAACGAAATTACAAGCATAATTTGATATTTGTAGCGGACCCGGCGCCATCTTAATGCAAATTACTCGGCTAACTTGATTTATTAGCGTTTAAGATGGTCACTTCGCTCCCAATAATAATTGTGCAGTAAACAAAATTGACTCTTGATGTAACACAATGGAAACCAAAAAAAAAAAAAAGAAAATTATACTGGTGTTCCATCTAAAATTTGCAGTCACTAAAATCTCCAAAAAATGCTAAATAAAACAGGGCAATTTTGGCATAAAGAGGACTAAATTAAATCAAAGCTTCAAAGTTATTACCACATTTCTCTAGCGTCTAAACTCACCCCAAAGAAATTTATATAACATGTGGGATCGAGTGACACATCATTTTAAAGCCGCTTTTATTGTCTATGCAACAATCATGTAGAACAAAAAGTTAGTCATCAATACGTAACTACTTTATATAGAAGCTGTCGCAATTTAAAAAAACAAACACTAAAGTTATGATTTTATTTTTGGAATCTATTTAAAATTACAAATAATTTATATTAAAGAATGTTTTTATTTATCTGTTATCAACACTAATTTGTGGCGCTTTTTTAACAAAATTTTTGAAATGCAGTGGTCTGTCTAAAAGTTCGTACCTTCTAAATAATTACACACAAGTTAAAGCAAATAACGCTGATTGATTTCTAAATGTTTGCCGCATCTTTTAAGTGTTTACTCAACAATCTGCTCAGTGGCATGTGCCTACTGCAATTTTTTAACGTGACAACGTAAACATGTTAAATGACATCCTTTATTTATTATTGTACCAATCAAAAAATCTTTTGACAAGCTTTCCATCAAAATAAGGTTTGTATAGTCTAGTGTAAAATTCTAAGTTGCTACCATAAATTATAGTATATTAAGTATGGAGAACGGTAAGGAATGCTTACCGTTCGAAGACAATGTTTGGAGGAGGAGCGAAGCGACGACTCCAGTTATTGTCTGAGAACGGTAATCCTTAACGTTCGACATGCTTATAACGTTTATTGCGCGATTGGAGTTTCTAGAATAATAATAATAATAATTTATATCAATACATTTGTGATAATCGAGAAGATTGAAACTGAAAACTTTGGGTGGCTGGTTCATGGTTGCTATGGTTTTGTTCCAAACAAGTGAAATTGTCTTTTTGATACAATCATTCCTACATAGTTCTGTTTTGTGGTTCCGTTTTCGAAGCAAATATGAGCGATAGTGATGATATACCGGATGATTTAGAAGACGCTTGGCAAGAAGGATGTTCGGCAATAATTCCAGAAAAATCTAAAGCCCGATATGAACAGACATACAAGTTGTTTAAGGAATGGCGTAAAGCAAAGAAGATTTCTGTAAATGAAGAGAGCTTGTTAGCGTATTTTGTGGTGAGAAGTGCACACTTGAAGGCCCCAGGCAGTTTATGGGCGGAGTATTCTATGCTGAAGAGTACAATTTTTCTCCATGATGCTATCGATATTTCTAAGTTTGCTACATTAATTGCTTATCTTAAGAGAAAAAATATTGGATATCGGCCTAAGAAGGCTAAAATTTTTACCAAAGAAGACATAGAAAAATTCTTGAATGAAGCACCAGACGAACAATTTTTAATTCAAAAGGTATGTTGTAGATGATGAGGTGGTACATCTGAGTTCTAAGGAAACAATATATTTGCAGGTAGTAATGATATTGGGAGTATCGGGCTCTTGTAGACGAGAGGAATTGTACAATATTAAAATGAGTGACATAGAAGGACATGAAGAAATGTTTATAGTAAATATTCCAAATACAAAAACGAATATTCAGCGAACGTTCACAGTTATTAATAAAGAACATGAAGCAGTTCATTATTTGGAAATACTTCGAAAATACATAAGAATTCGACTAAGCAACCCAACGTCAGATCATTTATTTCTGAACTATTGAAATGGCAAATGCACTAGGCAAGTCACAGGAAAAGGCACAATTGGAGGCTGGCCGTCAAAAATTGCAAAGTATTTAAAGTTGCAAGCGCCTGAAGGTTTTACTGGACACTCGTTTCGACGCACATCGGCTACACTTTTGGCGAATAACGGAGTTGATGTGTTGGGACTAAAAAGACATGGTGGGTGGCGTTCATCAACGGTGGCCGATAATTACGTGGAAGATTCCCTCCAAAACAAAATTGAATTTGCTCATAAAATTTTACACAGCGATGTTGGTGGACTACTACAACAACCTGGGACTTTTACTTCTGAAAGTTTGTCTATTAACACTAGAAACTCAAATGCAAGTGGTATTACTACTGTAAATTATAATAATTGCAGATTTAATTTTAATAAATAAATCGCAAAATTGTTTTTTTAGATTTAATTGCTTACCGTTCGCTGAAAATACCAAAATGCAAAACTGCCGCGCTGCATTTAAAAAATTGAAAGATAGATTTGATGGTACAGGAAGCGTTACGTACCAGAAAAAAAAAGTATTAGCACGAAAAATACACGAAAACCTGAAATTGGATGTTCTTTCAATGTTACAAGAACATCCAGAATTGAGTTGCAGAGAAATTGAGGCACAAACTGACATATCGCAAACCAGTATTAAGTAAATTACCTTAAAACACAAGTTTCATCCTTCCTACCTTGAGCTATATCAGAAATTTTTTGGAGATGATTTTCAAAATCGAGTAAATTTTTGTGAAACCATAGATGATTTGATTAATAACGACTGGAACTTTATGCACACAATTTTATTTAGTGTTGAAGCAACATTTAAACGTAACGTGTTTGTTAATCGACACAACATGCATTACTATGCGAGTGAAAATCTGCATTGGATGCAGACAATTGATTATCAAAATAGATGGTCATTGAATGTCTGGAGCAGAGTTCTACGATACTACGTGATCGGTCCGTTCATTTTTGATAATGTTTTAAATGAGGTAAGATATTGAGAATTTCTTCAAAATGTTCTGCCACTTCTGATGGAAAATCTGGATTTGCATACGCGAAAAATCAAGTGGTTACAGCAGGATAGAGTCTCTGTACATTATCATCGAGTGGTTCGACAATTTTTACACCAAACATTTTCAAATCATTGGATAGGCAGAAGAGGAGCAATCAGTTGGCTTGCTCGTTCTCCCGACCTGACTCCGATTGATTTCTTCCTTTGGGGATTTGTGAAAGAAAAAGTGTATAAGCTGAGACCAACAATTGCGAAGGATATGAAACAAAGAATAAGCGATACATCTGCATTTAATAATTGCAGATACGCTAAGTCGTGTTAGACTATCTTTTAGACGAAGACTGCATACTTGTATTGAAGAAAATGGTAATATTTTTGAGAATCTGTTATAAAGAAAATTGTAAAATAGCTTTGAAGTTTTGTTTTTTTATTTGTTAATGTTTTTACATTTTTCTACTAAATTGCGTTAATATTCCTTTGCGATACGTTAGATTTTGCCTAATTTTCTCTGTGACTCAATTGTCAATATTTTACATTTTCTTGCAACAAAGAATTTTCAATTTTTTACTTATGTTTATTTTTTGTGCATAAGACCACTCGATTTTTATTGTTCTAACAAAAAAGTTTTTTGAAATTTAGTTAATTTAGGATAACAATTTAGAATTTTACACTAGACTATACAAACCTGACATCGATGGAAAGCTTGTCAAAAGATTTTTTGATTGGTACAATAATAAATAAACAGTTATTGGACGAAAAACACAGTTAAAAATTAAAAATAAAAAAATAAATAAATAAACAGTGCCATTTAAAAAAATGTTTTTGGCAGTTTTAATTTGTAATGTTTAAAAAATCACAATAGGCACATGCCACTGAGCAGGTTGTTGAGTAGACAACTAAAAGATGCGTCAAACGTTCAGGAATCAAACGACATTACTTACTTGAACTTGTGTGTAAGCATTTAGAAAGTACGAATTTTTAGACAGTCTCCTGCATTTCAAAAATTCTGGTAAAAAAAGCGTCACAAATCAAAATTGATAACAGATAATAAAAATAACTTTTATAAAAGTTATTTGTAATTTAGCATAGAATTTAAAAATAAAATCAAACTAAATTGATTCCATTTCAAAAAACATAACTTTCGTGTTTTTTTAATATTGGAACTCTCTGTATATAAACCGCAATATTTTTAAAATGTGCATCAAAAACGCAGCTATAATCTAAAAAAAATCAATATTTTTTTAAATAAACAAGCTATAGAGTTTTTTTGAATCGTTGGAACAGCCTGTATAAGCACTGCAAGTCTTGTAGGCTCATGGTTTAGCGGGCGATTTTTCTCCATTCTTTCCTACTTAAAGCCCTCTTCTTCCATTGCTTTATTTGTAAAATTTAGAAGTTGTCTTCTACTTTCTTTTTTTATTCTATCTTTGGTCAGCTTCTTCTACTATTGGTTCCAAGTTCTGTTTCTAATATTCTTTTTGGTAATCTGTTTTCTTTCAATTTTCTTACGTGGCTTATCTATCTCATTCTTTATGAATTAACTACTTTTATTATCTCTGTATCGCTTGTTCTTCTATTTTTCGTTTGTTCTTCTAATCCAAGTTTCTTCAAATTTTTTTCCCTTTATAAATTATGTTTTCTTTCTCATATCTGCAGCATGGAGTGTTCTTGTTTTCTTAGTGTCTATTCCTCGCAAGTGTATGTTATCACCGGTTGTATTATAGTCTTGTAGATAAAAATTTTTGTTGCTTTTGCTACAACTTTTAAACTTAGTATAAAGTGTAATGCATAGACGTTTTTGTTTCCAGCTGCTATTTTTGCTTTTATCTCTTTTATATTTGTTAGTTTCTTTTCTATTACACTCTTTAAGCAAACAAATCTTTTAATTTCTTTGAATTTGTATCGTTTACTTTTACTTTTAAATCTGTCTTCTTTAAATACTTCATCTTCTCATAACATTAATTTAGTTTTTTCTTCATTAATTTTTAGTCTTATTTTTTTCCCGTTTATAATCAGTCTTCTTGTTATTCGTGCTAGCTTTTTTTTGGTTCTTGTTATAAATGTTACGTCGTCTGCAAATGCCAGGCATTGATGTTGTTGATAGTAAAGTAGACCTTGTCTACATATATTACTTTATCTTAATATTTTTTTTAGAGAGATTATAAACAATGTCGAAGAAAGCAGGTCTTTTTGTCTTAAGTCGTCAAATACTTCAAACGTTTTTGACAGTTTTCTATTAACCTAAATTCTATTTGTAGTTTTCTCTAATTAATCTCGCTATTTTTTTGCATGTTTGGTATAATTGCTTTTTGTTTATGCTGTTGTAGGTCGTCTTAAAGTCGGTAAAAAGTAACTACATTTTTATTAATGTTTCTTGGTAACTTCTAAACCACACTGGTATTCTCTTACTGCTTTTTTCATATGTTCTTTCAGTTTATTATTTAGTAGTGTTGCCATTATCTTATATACGGTGTTCAGTAACGCTATTCCTCTATAATTTTCAAATTTTGTCTTGTCTTCGTTTTTATAAATTGAGCATAATATTGCTGTTCTTTATGCTTGCGGCATTTTTTTATCTATACATTTTTAATCAAATTACATATTATCTTTGTCATCATTTCTCCTCCGTACTTTACCATTTCTCTTTGTATGTTATCTTCTCCTAGATTCTCGTTGTTTTTCTGTTTTGCTATAATGTTTTTAACTTTATTATATATGCGAAGTTCTCCTCTTTCTTCTTGTCTGTTTCTGTTGTTTTATCTCTTTAACTGTTTTTCTTTTAGTCGACGATTTGTTTAAAGCTTCTTCAAAATATTTAGACCCTCTTTTTGCTACTTCTTCTTTGCTTCTCACTAATTGGCCATGTTTATTTCGACAAAATATGATTTCAGGTTAAAATTCTTGTTTAATTCTTTTGCATCTTTGATAAAATTTTCTTATTTTTTTATTTTTTGTATTCCTTTTTATATCTTCTATTTTTTTAGCGTTGTTTTTGTTTCTTTTTTTTGCAATTTTTTTGTATTTTGTTTTTATATTCTATCAACCTGATTTGTGTATTTTCTTCTAGCATTCGTTTTCTTCCTAAGTCTTTCTTCCGTTCATAAAGTCTACAATCTTCATCATACCATTTTTTTGTTTTCTTTTAATTTTTCTCAATAATTTGTTCTCTAATTGCTTGTTTAATAGTTTTTCTGTTGCCTTCCATTTCTCTTCTATTGTTCGACTAGTTTCTTGTTGTTTTGGTTTTCTTTTATCGCTGTTATATATTTTTCTTTGTTGTTTTGTTCGTTGAATTTTATTCCATATTGTTTTATTGTCATATTTTTCAGATTGTTATTTCTATGAGTTGGTATAATTTGCTTTAATTTTATTTCTACTATAAAATGATCGGAATCTACGTTTGCATCTGTATAGAATCTTACATTTTAAACGCTTTTTTATTTTGTATCTTTTCTATCAGTGGATGGTTAATTTGATTTACTATTTTTTTTATATATACATATATGTCTTTGTGATGGTATGTTGTGCTATTAATTTGCATATTTTTACTCATTACAAAATCAATTAGAACTCTTCTGTTTTTCTTTGCATCTTTGTGTAGACTTTCATTTGCTATATATCTCTATTATATCTCTTCTCTTCCAATCTTGACATTGCAGTTTCCTAGTACCATTTTAATTTTAACTTTTTATAGTTTAATGACAACAGTCATTGTTTTTTATTTACAATAATCTAGACAAAAATCGTTTAAAATTTATAAGATACGTGGTTGCATAAACATTGAAAGCATCTTTAAAATGATGTGTCACTCGATCCCACTTGCTATTTGAATTTTTTTGAAAGAGTTAATTTAGAGTTAATAATTTAGTCTCTTTTAAGCTAAATTAACCTGATTTAGCATTTCTTTGAAACATTGACGAAATAGAAGATTTAAAAGAATGCCAATTTTAGTTGAGACACCTCTTGCTGCAAACGAGCTGCGAGCGGTCTCACAACTTCCATTCTAAAATTTTGTACAATAACCTCCAAGCTCTAAACCTCCAAGAGTCAATTTCTCCAACTATACAACTAGCAACACTCACCGCTTCGATTTTTCTCGCTGGTTGTGGCACTTCCGCTCGATGCCGCTTTCTCTTCCTGTAATTTCCGCATCTGTTTCTTGTGTTTCATCCGACGGTTTTGGAACCAGGTCTTGACTTGGGTCTCACTGAGACTTAGGGCACTAGCAAGTTCGACTCTTTCAGGTGTTGAGAGGTAACGTTGAGCCGAAAATCGTTTTTCTAGGCCTTTCAAACAACGTTATTGAGAATTTTGGGGTTGGGGGACTTACCGGTGAGTTGGGGATCACTGAAGACAGTGCGGGCTTTTCGACGGCGACAGTGTTTGAGAGCGTTGAGGGAGATCTCGCTGGTTGAGGTGCCAAAAAGAGCGTGGTGGAAAGGAATGCCTGAAAAATATAAAAAAAAGTTTTTTGTACTCACATAAATTAAAATTTTATACCAACACACTATTGTCATCGAATTAAATTGAAACAACTACTCCCCGGACAAAAGCACGTCAGAGCTTTATATTGATAGCCGCTTTATCATCTAATGTAGCCAAAACAATTGTAATAAAGAATGGCTTTTTATTGTCATTATACCGGTTTTTAGTAAAAATTATTCTTATAATTTGTAAGAAAGTAAGTGCTTCAAATTTCGAAAATACAGAAAAACCAAAAATAAAATATATCTTAGTTACTTGTAGCCAGAAAAATTTTTGTCTTGATTTATGACGTTCATCTATAAAAAATATGGCGAAATTTGTAACATTACATCAGTGAATAACAGAGTTTTGTCTACGATTTCTTTACAAATCTAGCTAAAATCTGTTATCATAATTTAGAAATAGAAAATTAAATTTTTTTGTCAGATATAAGAACAGATTAGAATAGATAAAAATAAATCCTTCGCGTAAACTTTCGTGTAATTTTGAGAAACGACGTATCTCTATATAATCAACGCAAACACTATAACCAAGATCTTATAAAACTCAACAAGCGATTGAAGAGTGAGCGGTTTATCGGATGCAAAGTTATTATAGTAGCAATTGTAGTTATTACTGTGTGAATACCGAGGTCTGTGCATTCGTGTATATACAGAAATAAATTATTTGTTATTAATCTCTTGATATCAAAAAATTTTTTTACAAACTTCATCTTCTATATATAAACATATAATAAAAAAATTATATCTTCAACACATTATTTTTTCTTAAACTTCTGGTTTTTAAAAAATTCGTTATAAGTTTTGATTTTTAAATAAAATAGAAATAATAGAGTAAATTAACCGAGGAAGGCGCTCCACAGAAAACTTGAAATAATTTTGACAACTAAAAGTGGGTGTTTTTAATCGCCATCTTTTGCCAACAAATATTATTTTATTAAATAATATAATAAAAATAAAACAAATAAAAAAACAAAAACTAAATTTAAAATAAGGTTTAAAGTATGGACCGTTATTTTTAATTCATATGTCGTTTAGGGTATTAAATAGAATAATTAGTGCATACAGAGTTGATAGGGAGTAAAACCTGTTTGCAATGAGTGCTTGTTTACAGATTTTTGCGAGTTTCGCTTTATTCAAACGCGAATGTTATTCACAACATCTTCAGTAAGAGTAAAAGGTCAACCATTTTTGTTTTTGCAACATTATCTGCAAAAACAACTACTTCACGGCCGACCGACCTTGAATTACATCACCTAATTGCCCAACCAGCAACACACTGAAAGATAGTGTAACCAAAACTAGCAAAGGGGTTCCAATCGAACAACAACGTCGAGAAACTGTGTACAGGTTTTATTATTATACCAAGTCTCGCTACCTTCCAGCACTCTTCGTTAGATGGCACACTATGTCTGTCTATACGACTACTAGCAGAACTTCGCTTGATATAAGCAAGTTCTCCCACCTGTTCCAATCGAGCACAACGCTCCGGGATACACTATACTGTTGAGGGGCAAAAACCCCGAAATCGGTATACAGTTTCTCGACGTTGTTGTTCGATTGGAACCCCTTTGCCTGGACGTACGTTGCCAATTTTATGTTATATTTTATGTTCATTGATAACCAGAAGACTGACATTATTCTAATGTATGAGAAATGTAGAAAAAATGCTTCAGCTGTAGTAAGACTTTATGCAGAAAGATATTCTTATCGGGTGGTTCCAAGGCCGCATTATCCAATAGACTATCTAGGCTCTAACCCAGGCAAAGAACGCGAATATCTTCTAAATGGTTAGAGTAATCAATTAACGACAAGAGACATATCTTGTAGAGCGTTTAATTTTCTACAAAAATATATATTTTGCATTTTCTAATATTTATTTATCTACGAGTTATAAAATTTAGAAGTAAAAAAGAAATTTTTGTTAAATTCTTCAAACTTTGATCTCTGATATCTTCTAAACGGTAAGAACTATAAAAAAATTGTAAAATACCTTTTTTAGAGCGTTTAATTTTCTACAAAACTATATGTTGCGCATTTTCTAATTCTTATTTATCTTCTAATTTTTTAATTTAATATATACTTGTGTTTCCATTTTTTAATTTTAAGAATAAATTATATAAAATAAACAAACGGCTTTTTTGTTTCTATAAAATAGTTTTTGAGAAAGGGGAGAGGGGCGCATTCCTTAAAAAAGCCACATTCAGGTGATTACAGAAAATCCACATATTGAGCAAAATTTTGAAATTAGCTGAGTTTCTGTTTCTAGAATAATACGCGTTAATAAATTCCATCTCTAATATGTATTAATAGCAAAAGAACTAAAAACAACATTATGTTTGACAAGTTATTTGACAAGTTATAAAAAACGGAGAGTAATCAATAATTTTTAGGTAACTTTGATTAAATATTTTCACTAAAATGCAAATTTTATCAAGAAAGTTGCTTAATACGTAAAATTGGTTGCATATAGATTCGTCACCATTTGTGAATAAGCCTGTTTAAAAAACTTCAAAAGTCATTAAAACGAGTTTTTACTGTAAAACGTAATTGAAATTTATACAATTATTGCTATAGCTGTGTTCCACTGTAAATATTTTTTTTAAATGTTACATTAAGATTATAAAATATTTGTTTATAACGACACAGTTTGTTAGAAAAAAAACCTTTGTTAAGTGCTATAAAAAAATTGATAAGTAATTAATTTGTCATATTGTCAAAATGAACAGTTAATCAATTTTGTAAAATACCTACATTTTTTTGATAAGATTTACAAAAATCATGCATTTTTTTTTATTTTAAATTTATAAACAATTATTTTTGGTCATATGTTTTTATTTTACACTAGATTTAATCAAAAATTTTTGTAGTAAATTGTTAATTTTAATAGCTATTTATTATAGGTACAAGTGTCTTATAAGGCAAATAAGTCACGAAAGAAATGTTTAGCCACGAGAGCTTGCTCGAGTAATTTTATTTTTCTTAAGTGACTTATTTACTATTAAGACATGAGTACAATACATAATTTTATCTAACACCTCTCTCTGTAAGAGTTCTTAAAAGATCATCAAAACCCAAAAATTTTATATCTACAAAGATTAGTAGTAGTCTATGATTTGGTTGCCATGTTGTTGCTGTCAGCTAAATTATTATTTGAGAAAAATGAGAAAAGTCACATCGAGGTTTGCTACCCAAGAAATCCAGGGACGCTTATTACAAAGAATTAAGTGAGTTCAATAACTGGAAACTGGAAAACGATGTTTGTGGAGTAAGCGAAGACGTGCTGTTGGGTTACTTCTTCAACGCCAAAAAATGATTCGCAGCCTCTTCAATGTCGACGAAATACAGCATGATAAGATCGACATTAAAGCTTCCCGAAAATACAGATATTTCACAATATGGCAAGTTGAACGCTTTTTTGAAAAACGAATCAAAAAATTACAAGTGCAAAAAATCAAAAATTCTTGAATGAGAGCATATTCAACAGTTTCTAGCAGAAGCTCCCAATAAAAAATATTTGATGTTGAAGGTAGGTCGATTTTGTTATTAAAGAATGAAATCTAATTTTTTTTACATTACATGTCGCACTAATTTTTGGTGTGTCAGGTAGGTGTCGATGTTGTGAATTATTAAACATATCAATCAATAACGTAGAAGATAAAGGATCCTACATGTTGTTATCTGTACCAGATACAAAAATATATGTTTCACGTAGCTTTACAATAATGGAAGAAGAATTTGCAGTTAATGTCCTAGATATTTGTAGAAAATATATGTTTCTCCGACCTAAGAATATTTCTCACAACAGGTTGTTTTTGTGCTATTGAAATGAGAAATGCACAATACAGCCAGTGAAAATAAATAGTCTATCCAAAATACTATCAGTAGTAGCTAATTTTTTAAAAATGCCAAATCAGAGTCTTACACAGGACACAGTATGGCGAGTTTATTGTCCAACGCTGGAGCCGATCTTGGTATGGTCCAACGTCATGGCCAATAGAAGTCGACAAACGTGGCACAAGCGTATGTCAAAAAGTCAATTTTGAGCAAAACAGACATTGTTAAGAAGATACTGGGTGTAAATTCGGAAACAGAAGACAATGTTATTGTGAATACTGAAAAGCAAAAATCGAATAAATGTGGAAACAACATTGAAGTGACAAAAAATGAAGCAAATAAAGTCATATTTTTTAATATAAATCTTAACGTAAATTTTATTAAATAATTTCATCTGAGATTCTTGTTTCTTATAACTATAATTTTATGTATTGTATTTTTTGATGTTCAATAAATTGTTCTATTTTCTGTAAACTGTTCAATAATGATATAAAAACAGTTTTATTATTGATTCATAAAACCACTTGTGTTTTATAGACCCCATAATTCAATCAAAAACATAATTTTTATAACGTCATAATAAAGAGGTGTTGGATAAAATTATTAATTCAACAAAAAATATATCTAGAAAAAACCATTTTCTAAAGTTTTGAAAATAAATGATAATAATTATAACACTAATAAGTAGATAAATTTATTAAAGACATATAACTCAGTCTCAGTAAAAATAATTACATTAAAAAATCGTTTAGACTTAACCACTTTTTTATCGATAATACGTAACTATAATACATAAAGTGTGGCTACAACTTACGTTATTTTAACGAATAACGTTAATTTAACGTTTTTATAATTACGTCTATTAAACGTAATTGCAGTTTCAAATAATTCGTATTTATTAAGTCTATTTAATTACAGAGACATTATTAGTGGATTATTTAAGTACATTATTAGCGCATATCATTCTAGAAACAAAACTTTGCTCAATTCCTAAAGCAATTTTATTATTTTCTCTTGTCACAGCTTTGTTTCGTGGCTTTTTTAAGAGAGGTTGGCTTTAACGCAATTTTGCTTCAAGTCTTCGAAAAATTTGGACAGTTGGAACCACTCGATGAGGATATCTTTCTGCCTACATAAAGTCTTACTTTAAAGCGTATTTTCTACATTCCCCACATATCGAAATATTGTTAGTCTTTTTGTTATCAATGAACATTTTGACTAAATTTGCTCAGAGACAGTCAAATTAACATAAAATAATATACAGTTACAATAATTTCAAAAACATTTTTTAAATTAAATTTTATCAAAGCCTTATGCGAAAATGTAAGATTGGTTGCATAAATCTTTAATCATTATTTGTGAATAACACTGTATATGAAATATAAAATGTTGCATTGAAAAAATATTTTTTTAAAAAATTTGGAACCAAAATAAAAAAAATTAAAATTCTCCAGTTTTTTTAAAAATTTGTAGCGCTTTCAAACACTTAAACTAAAAACAATTTTATCTTACCTTGTGTTAAAAAATAGGGATCCGTCATGGTTTTATACGGCGTGCCCAAATACGCTCCCAACGCGCCCATAACCTGTATATACCCATTATCATGCCCTTGAAACGGTTGCACTGCACACCCGTTATTTTGCACCGGTTGAAAGTACCCATACGCACTTTTTTCCCTTTTATCCGCAACAATTTTCTGTTCTTCTTTCAAAAACTCATCTTCGTCCTGCTTCTGTCTTCTATAGAGAATATCCTCGATGAGAAACGATGTCCTGTTGTGCTGATGTTGCGAATCGAACTCCTTGTTCTTATTCATATTTGTCGTGGCAAAAATAATCGCTCTCCATCCATCCGACGCACCAAACAATCTGCCGCCGATGATTTTACCGGGCGTAGAAGGTTCCGCCTTCGCGCCGCCAACCCTTAATGCCCGGAAATCAGTTTCGAGCTGAAACCACCCTTATATCTACACCGGGGATAATACCGTGTGATGAGATTGATTGGAGCTAATTGTGTTCCGCTCTAAGTTAATTACGGCTCTATTGCTATTGTCGGCAAAGAGGGCGACGACGAAAGGGGAATTTCACGCAAAATCGACGCTGAAATAGCGTTTACTACGTCTTTACACAAATTAACGCCCAAGAAAGAAATTTTAACAAAAAGTTTTTTTAAGTTGGATACACTGTTTTTTCTAAAAATATGGATTTGGCACAAGTAAGTTACCATAATTATCAAGTAAAAAAATCGTTTTGTATCACCATTAATTACTAAAATTATACAATTTTTACACAACATACAATAAAACATAAAATTTAGATACTTTCAGAGATTTGAAAAGACTTGAGTCATTTGACTAACAAAATAAATAAATCTGTTCTTTTATTTTTTTTAAGTGCATTTATCGTTTTGTTAACAATCATTTAATCACCTCGACACCAGTGTGTCCGGCAAGAATCTGTCTGAAAGTGGCAAAATAACATTTTTGTTACTTAACAAATCTATTTTTTTTGTAAAAATAGTGAATATTTTTGCTAAATACTTTGTTTATAACAAAATAAAATTTAATTGTATTTTTTAGAATTTTTCTACAGCACTTTTGACTGAAATTTATTTACACACTCTATAGAAATAAATACGTTTGAAATTATTTTATCAAAACACTCCAATATCTAACATAAAAAGTGTCATAAAAACACATAAAAAATTGTTTAAATAATCATTTGTGACTTTTTTAAAGTAAAAAAGTCAGTGACTTCTTAAGTTTCATAATTAGTGCTTTTGGGGTGGATTAAAACAATAATTTTTGTAAATATTTATAAAATTTTTAGATATATAAAAAATAAACTAGTTAAACCAGTCACCTTTGTAGATTTTTATTTAGAAATTATAGATATAAAATCAAAAATTTTGAAAATTTTTAATTTTTTTATAGTGTTTTCTAATTAAGCTTTAAGTTTTATAAAAAAGCTTTTTATAGTAAGTAAAATCAAATTTTATTGTGTGCCTAATTAGACTTTTTAGAATAAACACAACCTAATATCTTTGTTTTTTTAATTTGGCTATTTATAGTAAATAAACCTAGTTCTATTAGTTTTTTAATTAGACCTTTTGAAATAAACAAATTAGTTATTTTTGTGGCTTAGAATTTCAAATTTGGTTAATCTATTATTCTAAAAAACTTTTAAAAGTAAAAAACCAAAAAAGCTTAAAGCTTATTGAAGCTTTTGCACGTGGATAACGCCAGTCATTTTTAAGACTAGTTATTTATTCTTTTTGGAGTGGCGATTTTGCCAAGTGGGTAGTAAATCCAGAAAACAGTTTTTGAAATTGTTGGAGTGGCTTCTTAAGATTTTTGGAGTGAATAAAGCCAGTTATTTTTATAGCTATTTATTAAAGTTTCTTATTTAAAGCAGATAAAACTAGTCATTTTTGTGGGTTCTTATTTATTTTAGAGTGGATTGAATGTAGTATATAACTGATTGTTTTTATTTAAGCTGTATAAAGTAGATTAAGCAAGCTTGCTTAAACTTTTTGGAGTAGAAAAACTAAACAAACTTCAAATTGTTTATTTCATTATTTTAAAAAGCATTAATTCGTACATACTTCAGTTTTTTAAGAACAAAAAGAAATTGAATTTTGAAGTTATTGAAGCTTTTGAAAGTGGATTAAACCAGTCGCTTTTGATGTTATTTATTTATTTTTCTTGGAGTGGTAAGTTTGCCAATTGAGTAAATCAGAAAATGCTTTTTGAAATTGTTGAAGTAACTTCTTAATTAAGCTTCATAAAATAAATAAAAACAGTTAAGTTTATAACTATTTATTCAAGTTTTTTGGAGTAGATAAAACTAGTTATTTCTATGGTTTCTTATTAATCTTATGATAGATTAAATGCGAATATAAACAGTTATTTTTATTTAAACTGTATGAAGTAGATTAAGCAATTTTTTTGATTCGTTTTATTGGGAGTTGGAAAAGAAAATAAATTCGTTTTTATTAAGTCTGTTAAGATTATAAATAAAATAAAACGAATCAAAAAAATTTAAGATGGAAAATAACAAAATAAATAGATCAGGCAAGTTTGTTTAAACTGTTTGGTGTGAACAAATTTACAATAGTTTTTCAAAGACGTTTATTCTGTTATTGAAAACACGTATATGTTTACTTATAGCAATTTAAAAAAAAAAAAGAAAGTTCGAAGCTTAAACCTTATGAAAGCTTTTGCTACTAGATTAAGCCAGCCAATTTTGATGCTGGTTATTTATTCCTCTTGGAGTGGCGATTTTGCCAAGTAGGTATACCAAAAAATGGTTTTGTTGAACTGACTTCTTAATAAAGCTTTTTAGTGTAAATAAAATCAGCTATTTTTATAGCTCTTTATTTAAGCTTCATAGAGCAGAAAAAACAAACCATTTTTGTAGCTTTTTATTTATCTTGGAGTGTCTTCATAATTAAGTTATTTGGAATAAATAAACCTAGTTATTTTTAAAGCTATTTACTTAAGTTTCATAGATCAAATAAAACTAGCTATTTGTGTGACTTTTTATTTATCTTGGAGTGGCTTGTTAATTAAGTTTTTTGAAATAGATAAAGCTAGCTATTTTTAAGTTCTTTAGAGCAGATAAAAGTAATTATTATTGTAGCTTATTGCTTATTTTAGAAAAGCCTTTTAATTAAGCTTTTTGGAATAAATAAAACCAGCTATTTTCGTAATTATTTATTTAAGTTTTATAGAGATGATAAAACATTTTGGCGGCTTTTTATTTATTTTAGTGTGGATTGTTAATTAAGCTTCTTGGAGTGAGTAAAGACAGTTATTTAAGTTTCTTAGAGCAAGTAAAACTAACCATTTTCAGTGGCTTCTTATTTATTTATCTTGAAGTGGTTTCTTAATTAAGCTTCTTGGAATGAATAAGGCAAGCTATTTTTGCAGCTATTTATTTAAGTTTCATAGACCAGATAAAACTAACAATTTTTGTAGCTTCTTCTTTATCTTAGAGTAGTTCGTTAATTAAGCTTTTTGGGGTGCATAAAAACAGTTATTTAAGTTTCTCAAAGAAGATAAAAGTAGCCATTTTGTGGCTTTTTATTTATCTTGGAGTGGCTTTTTAATTAAGCTTCTTGTTCTTGGAATGAATAAAACCAGCTATTTTTATAGCTATTTATTTAAGTTTCATAGAGCAGATGAAACATTTTTGTGGCTTTTTATTCATTTTGGAGTGGCTTGTTAATTAAGCTTTTTGGCGTGCGTAAAGACAGTTATTTAAGTTTTTGAGAGCAAATAAAACTGACCATTTTTTGTGGCTTCTTATTTATCTTGGAGTGGTTTGTTAATTAAGCTTCTTGGAATAAATAAAGTCAGCTATTTTTGTAGCTATTTATTTAAGTTATATACAACAGATAAACCATTTTTGTAGTTTTTTATTTATCTTAGAGTAGCTTCTTAATTAAGCTTCTTGAAATGAATAAAGCAAGCTATTTTTGTAGCTATTTATTTAAGTTTTATAGACCAGATAAAACTAACAATTTTTGTGGCTTCTTTTTTATTTTGGAGTAGCTTGTTAATTAAGCTTCTTGAAGTAAGTAAGGACAGTTATTTCAGTTTCTTAGAGCAGATAAAACTAACCATTTTTGTGGCTTCTTATTTATCTTAGAGTGGTTTCTTAATTAAGCTTTTTGGAATAAATAAAACCAGCTATTTTTATAGCAATTTATTTAAGTTTTATATAACAGATAAAACATTTTTGTGAAATTTTATTTATTTTGGAGTGGCTTGTTAATTAAGCTTCTTAGAGTAAATAAAGTCAGTTATTTAAGTTTTTTACAGCAGATAAAGTAGACATTTTTGTAGCTTTTTGGAGTAGCTTCTTAATTAGGCTTCTCGGAGTAAACAAAGCCAATTATTTAAGTTTCTTAGAGCAGATAAAGCAGCCATTTTTGTGACTGTTTATTTATCTTAGAGTAGCCTCTTAATTAAGTTTCTTAAAATAAATAAAGCTATCAGTTATTTAAGTTTCTTGAAGCAGATACTTGTAGCCATTTTTGTGGCATCTTATTTGTCTTGGAGTGGCTTGTTAGTTAAGCTTTTTGAAGTGATTAAAAGCAGTTATAAGTGTGTTATAACAGTTATAAATTTGGATAAATTTTATGGCCCAATAGAGGAATTAACTTTAGGGTTAATTTAGTTAACTTAAGGTTGTAAAGATCTGGTGCGTGGCACTCGTTGTTGTTTCCATCGAGGGTCTAGTCGACCTCTTAGGTAACAATAGAGTTCACTTATCTTTACAACCACCCTTATTAAAACCGTCATAAACTAGTTTGTATGTCAAAATAATAAAATTCGTCCAAATATAGACAATCCTTAGCAGTAGAGCAGATAAAGTTAGTCATTTTTGTGGTATATTATTTATTTTGGAGTAACTTGTTAATTAAGGAGGTTCTACAATAAGAGTGAATAAAGCCAGTTATTTAAGTTTTATAGAGCAGATATAGAAAAATTAGTCATTTTTATGGCTTCTTATTTATCTTAAAGTGACTTGTTATCTAAGCTTTTTCAATAGATTAAAAACAGTTATTTTGGTTTCTTAGAGCAGATAAAATTAGCCGTTTTTGTGGCATCTTATTTATTTCGAAGTAGCTTTTTATTTACGTTTCTTACAGTGAATAAAACCATAAGTTATTTAGGTTTCTAATTTTAACACTAATTTTTTTTAAGCATCTTGGAAAAAATTGAGTCACTGATTTTTAAGATTTCTGAAAGAGATTAAAGCAGTAATTTTTGTAGCTTTTTATTTAGAAATATTTAAGCAATTTAAATAATTTAGAACTCGTTATTTTTGGTTTGTATTCAAGCTTCGTGGAGTGGATAAATTTAATAGTTTTTGTAGCTTTTGATTTTGATATTTTGAAGCGAAAAATAAAAAATAGATTCTAGAGCTTTGTAGTTAGTTTTTTTGAAGTAGATTAAACAACTCATGTTTTTGGTTAATTTTTATGCTTTCTGGAGTAAATTAAAGCAGTAATTTTAAATATTTTTTTCAAATACTTCTAAAATCTTTAGATAAATTAGCTAAACCAGTCATCTCTGTAGATTTTTACTTAGAAAGTAGATATAAAACCAAATATTTTGCGGTTTTTAAGCTTTTTTGATTGGGTAGATACATTCATGCATCATAATTAAGCTTCTTGGAGTAAATAAAAAAAGCCACTCATTTTTGTAGCTGCTTATTTAAGCTTCTTGAAGTGGATAAAACCAGTCAATTTTTTTACAGTCATTTACTAAAGTTTCTTGAAGTAAATAAACATTTTAGATTAGATATGTTTTAGACATAATTAATTTTTGTACCTTCTGAATTATTAAGTTTCTTGGGGTAAACAAAGTCTAATTTTTTGCCATTTTAATTAAGCTTTTTAGAGTAAACAAAGCCTAATTTTTTGTTTTCTTAATTAGACTTATTAAAGTAAATATAGCTTAATTCCTTTGTCTTTTTAATTACGCTTTTTAAAATAAATCAGTCTAATTTATTTACCTACTGAATTAAGCTTTTTGGAGTAAAAAAGCCTAATTTTTGTGCGTTTATAATTAAGGTTTAGCTTAAATAAAGCCAGTTGTTTTTGTATAGGTGCTTATTTAAGCTTTTTAAAATAGATTAAATCAGTTATTTTCTTGCTTAATAAGGTTTTTGGAGTATAAAACTAGTCGTTTTTGTGGCTTCTTATTTACTTTGGAGTGGATTGGAGTGGATGGACAAATTCTTTGGAGAGGAAATACACAGTAGTATCTAAAATAATTTTTTTTCTTTCATTATTTTAAAAAAAATTAATGCTTACTTATTTTTTTTTAAAGAAAAAAAAAAGTTTAAGACTTGGAGCTATTGAAGCTTTTGAGAGTAGATAATACCAGTCGTTTTTGACGCTGATTATTTATTCTTCTTGGAATGACAAGTTTGTCTAGTGAGTAAAGCCCAAAAATCATTTTTTTTTAAATTATTGAAATGGCTTTAATTAAGCTTCTTAAAGTGAATAAAACCAGTTGTTTTTATAGCTATTTATTTAAGTTTCTTGAAGTATATAAAACTAGTCATTTTTTGGTTTTATTATTTATTTTGGAGTGGCTTCCTAATTAAGTTTCTTAGAGTGAATAAAACCATTAGTTATTTAAGTTTCTTACAACAGATAAAATTAGCCATGTTTGCAGCATTTTTTTAATTTTGGAGTGGCTTTTTTAATTAAGCTTCTTGGAATAAATAAAACCAGTTATTTAAGTTTCTTAGAGCAGGTAAATGTAGCTATTTTTGTGGCTTATTATTTATTTTAAAATGGCTTCTTAATTAAGCTTCCTGGAGTAAATAAAACCAGCTATTTCTATAGCTATTTATTTAAGTTTTATAGAGCAGATAAAACTAGCTATTTTTAAAGCACTTTATTTATCTTAGAGAGGCTTGTTAATTATGCTTTTTGGAGAGAATAAAGATACTTATTTAAGTTTCTTACAGCAGATAAAATTAGCCATGTTTGCAGCATTTTTTTAATTTTGGAGTGGCTTTTTTAATTAAGTTTTTTGGAATAAATAAAGCCAGTTATTTAAGTTTCTTAGAGCAGGTAAATGTAGCTATTTTTGTTGCTTATTATTTATTTTAAAATGGCTTCTTAATTAAGCTTCCTGGAGTAAATAAAGCCAGCTATTTCTATAGCTATTTATTTAAGTTTTATAAAGCAGATAAAACTAGCTATTTTTAAAGCACTTTATTTATCTTAGAGTGGGTTGTTAATTAAGCTTTTTGGAGTAAATTAAGCCAGTTATTTATGTTTCTTAGAGCAGGTAAATGTAGCTATTTTTGTGGCTTATAATTTATTTTGAAATGGCTTTTTAATTAAGCTTCCTGGAGTAAATAAAGCCAGCTATTTCTATAGCTATTTATTTAAGTTATATACAGCAGATAAAACTAGCTATTTTTAAAGCACTTTATTTATCTTAGAGTGGCTTGTTAATTAAGCTTTTTGGAGAGAATAAAGATACTTATTTAAGTTTCTTACAGCAGATAAAATTAGCCATGTTTGCAGCATTTTTTAATTTTGGAGTGGCTTTTTTAATTAAGCTTTTTGGAATAAATAAAGCCAGTTATTTAAGTTTCTTAGAGCAGGTAAATGTAGCTATTTTTGTGGCTTATTTTGAAATGGCTTCTTAATTAAGCTTCCTGGAATAAATAAAGCCAGCTATTTTTATAGCTATTTATTTAAGTTTTATAGAGCAGATAAAACTAACTATTTTTAAAGCCCTTTATTTATCTTAAAGTGGCTTCTTAATCTTAATTAAGCTTCTTGAGGTTAATAAAGACACTTATTTAAATTTTTTAGAGCAGATAAAATTAGCCAGTAATTTTTGTGACTTCTTAATTATCTTGTAGTTGGTTATTAATTAAGCTTCTTGGAGTGAATAAGTAGCTATTTTATAGCTATTTATTTAAGTTTCTTGGAGTAGATAAAACTAGTCATATTTGTGCCTCTTTATTTATCTTGGAGTAGATTTGATGTTGATATAACCAATTGCTGCTATTTTTCTCTTTAAGCTATAGGTATAAAGTAGCTATAGGTTAGACAAGCTTATTTAAATTTCTTGGAGTGGATAAACCTAGTAGTTTTTTAAATTTTATTTTATGTAATTATTTTTGTGACTACCTACTTATTTTAGTTTTTGGAAGTGGATTAAGAATGGTTTTTTAAAATTATTGAAGTGGATTAAATCAGTCATTTCTGTGTGGTTTATTTTAATATCTTGTAATAATTAAAACCGGACGTTTCTGTGGCAACTTATTTAAGTCTCTTACATTTTTGATGTAAGTGCTTATTTAAGTTTTTGGAAGTGGATTAAGCTAGTCATTTTTGTGGCGTTTGAAGACTATTTCCTTATGTTTGTGGCTTTTGGCTTATTATTGCTCGGCAGAAATTTTTATTTCAATAAAAAAATTAGCCAAATTTTTAAAATAACACTAATATATATGTAGATAATAGTAATATTTAAAAAATAATAAAACTGTTTCAGTGATGAGTCTCAGTACCTACCTATATAATGAGGAGAAATAAGAATTCCGCAACTGGTCTACACCTTTTTAATTGTATAACCAGACCTCAAACAAAATAAGAACACACCCCTATAGTTAAAATTTGTTAAAATAAAAAAAACTCGTGACATCACGTGACACAAGCTACTTAATTTTAGTTGGTTTATACTTTATTTCTACATATTCCAATCAAAATAAATAAATTCCAATTGAAATTCATTTGTTTTTCCCGGAAGTTACCCAATCTCTCCCATCATTCATTATCCCTTACATTTCGAATTCATCTCAGTCCCTTTCGTCCCCTTCCTCTTGTCGCGAAAATCCGTCACCCTCGCCCTCTATCACCTCCATTAAGGTGCGTTAAACCTGAGATTACGTCGCCATGACAACGTCCCATTGGGGCGTATCTGCGGCAGCCAATGGCGCGCCTTCACAGCCGTCGATGCCCAATCGAGATTCGTTCTGTATTACGGCACTGATCCGCATATTCACGTCCAAATTGGGCATTTAGCAGACAATATGCGGTGTATTATCGGAAGACAGTTTCGAGCGAACGCGCAAACCGCCGGAAATCAACTCGACTTTTACGATTTTTTTTTACCCAGCAACGATTTTCGCTTGTTTCGGAGGGATAACGAAAGGTTAATCGTCTAGTGGCCACCGCAGGATACCAACCCAAATGTCAGCAAATGTCACGATGGAAAGGCCTCTAATTTACCGATATTAGGTCGGAGGGATGGGCGATTTACAGGTTGGAAGGGGAGTTTTTTTAATGAGAAATGTCAAATTAGCAAATATAGCATCATAATTCTACAAATTTAACACAAAAAAATTAAATGTAAGCCTCTACAGTTGGCTATAGAAAATAATTATTTGCTTATTCACTGAAACCGAATAAAAAAAACAAATCTCATTAGTTTAAGCCCTAGAGATGCTTAAAGTTTTAAATACTTTGTATTCAAACAGTATATTTAATTATTAAAATATTCTACGAAAATTAAAACAGATTTTCCAATACGAGTAGGTATTTATTAATAGACGACTTGAAGAGAAAGAAAAACAAGAAATCTTGACTAGTAAAGAAAAGAACAAAAGATAATTCTATAGAAAACAAATCGTAACGGTACGTTGGTTAGAAGATTTTAGAAATACAAGAAATGATTCCCACAAGACATGACAGAAAGCCATTAAAAAAAACTACGACGTCTACAAGAGTAAAACAATAAAAACATTAAAAAAAGGATCAAAAAAAGCAAAAAAAAACATTTAGACAAAGTTGAAAAAAAAAACAAGAAATATTGAAATTATTGAAACAAAATACATTCTTCTTATTTTTCTGTCTTTCTGTTCAAGTTTTTTCAAAATCTTCTAATTGAAGTTTTTAAAATTTTGATAAAATCTTTTTTATTTTTTTTTCTGGTTGTATAGTTTCTTATTCTGTTTTTCATCCAGTCGTCGTTGTTTTTCTAGTTTTTCCTTTTGTTGTCATTATTTACTTTTTATTTTAACTGCTTAGTGCTTGTGCTGACGCTTTGTGCTACCTTTTTAATTAAGCTTTTTGGAGTAGAATAACACCAATTTTTTTGTTTCCGTAATTAGGCTCTGTAGAGTAAATAAGGTCTAATTCTTTTGTTTTTTTTAATAAGATTTTTGGTGTATCAGCCTAATTTTTTTCCTTCTTAATTAAGCTTATTGAAGTAAACAAAGTCTAATTTTTTTGTCTTCTTAATTGGGCATTTTAGAGTAAATAAAATCTAATTTCTTCGCTTTTTAAATTAGACTTTTTGTAATAAACAAAGCTTTTTTTGGAGAAACAATTTTTTTGTTTTCTTAATTAGGCATTAAAGCCTAATTTCTTTGCTCTTTTAATTAAATTCCTCGAAGTAAACAAAGCCCAACTTTTTTGTTGTCTTAATTAGGTATTTTAAAGTAAATAAAGTCTAATTTTTTTTCTTTTTAAATTAGGTTTTTGAGAGTAAACAAAGCCTAATTTTTTACTTTCTTTGCCTTCTTAATTAATTTTTTAAAGTAAATAGAGTCTTAATTTCTTTGTCTTTTTAATTAGACTTTTCAGAGTAAATAAAAACTATTTTTTTGCCTTCTTAATTAAGCTTCTTGGAATAAAATAAGGCTAATTTAATCAAGAAAGTGGGTAAAAACAGTAAATGGTTTTTGAGATTGTTGTAGTGAGAAATGATTCTCACAGAACATGACAGAAGGCGACTGAAAAAAAAAAATAAAAAACTACGACGTCTACAAAAGTAAAAAAATAAAAACTTTAAAAACGATTTTTGAAAGTTTTGGAAAAGCAAAAAAACATTTAGACAAAGTTGGAGAGAGCAAAAAAATTGTAATCAATAGAAAAATAAAATATCAAAAAAAGTTTATAAAAAATTACCACTAGGAAAAACAAAACAGTAAAAATTTTAGTAAAACAAAATACCTTCTTCTTATTTTTCTTTCTTTTCAAGTTTTTTCAAAATCTTCTAATCGAAGTTTTTAAAATTCTGATAAAATCTTTTTTTTTCTGGTTGTACTTTCTTATTTTCCTTTTCATCTAGTCGTCGTTGTTTTTCTAGTTTTTTTCTTTTGTTGTAATTATTTAATTTATATTTTAACTGTTTAGTGCACTGATGCTTTGTGCTGCCTTTTTAATTAAGCTTTTTGGAGTAAATTAACACAATTTTTTTGTTTCCGTAGTAAGGCTTTATAGAGTAAATAAAGTCTAATATCTTTGTCTTTTCAATTAGATTTTTGGTGTATCTAAGCCTAATATTTTGCCTTCTTAATTAAGCTTATTGGAGTAAACAAAAACTAATTTTTTTGTCTTCTTAATTGGGCATTTTAGAGTAAATAAAATCTAATTTCTTTGCTTTCTAAATTAGACTTTTTGTAATAAACAAAGCTTAACTGTTTTCCTTCTTAATTAAGATTTTTGGAGTAGAAAAAAAAAACAATTTCTTTGTTTTCTTAATTAGGCATTGTAGAGTAAATATAGCCTAATTTCTTTGTCTTCTTAATTAGATCTTTGGGGGAAGCCAAGCTTAATTTTGTGTCTTCTTAACTAAGCTTATTGGAGTAAACAAAGCCTAATCTTCTTGCTCTTTTAATTAAACTCCTTGAAGTAAATAAAGCCTAATTTCTTTGTCGTTTTAATTAGGTATTTTAAAGTAAATAAAGTCTAATTCTTTTGTTTTTTTTAATTAGATTTTTGGTGTATCTAAGCCTAATTTTTTGCCTTCTTAATTAAGCTTATTGAAGTAAACAAAGTCTAATTTTTTTGTTTTCTTAATTGGGCATTTTGGAGTAAATAAAATCTAATTTCTTTGCTTTCTAAATTAGACTTTTTGTAATAAACAAAGCTTAACTGTTTTCCTTTTTAATTAAGATTTTTGGAGTAGAAAAAAAAACAATTTCTTTGTTTTCTTAATTAGGCATTGTAGAGTAAATATAGCCTAATTTCTTTGTCTTCTTAATTAGATCTTTGGGGGAAACCAAGCTTAATTTTGTGTCTTTTTAACTAAGCTTATTGGAGTAAACAAAGCCTAATCTTCTTGCTCTTTTAATTAAACTCCTTGAAGTAAATAAAGCCTAATTTCTTTGTCGTCTTAATTAGGTATTTTAAAGTAAATAAAGTCTAATTCTTTTGTTTTTTTTAATTAGATTTTTGGTGTGTCTAAGCCTAATTTTTTTGCCTTCTTAATTAAGCTTATTGAAGTAAACAAAGTCTAATTTTTTTGTTTTCTTAATTGGGCATTTTGGAGTAAATAAAATCTAATTTCTTTGCTTTCTAAATTAGACTTTTTGTAATAAACAAAGCTTAACTGTTTTCCTTTTTAATTAAGATTTTTGGAGTAGAAAAAAAAACAATTTCTTTGTTTTCTTAATTAAGCATTGTAGAGTAAATATAGCCTAATTTCTTTGTCTTCTTAATTAGATTTTTGGGGTAAGCCAAGCTTAATTTTTTGTCTTCTTAACTAAGCTTATTGGAGTAAACAAAGCCTAATCTTCTTGCTCTTTTAATTAAACTCCTTGAAGTAAACAAAGCCTAATTTCTTTGTCGTCTTAATTAGGTATTTTAAAGTAAATAAAGATAATTCTTTTGCTTTTAAATTAGGTTTTTGAGAGTAAACAAAGCCTAATTTTTTGCCTTCTTAATTAAGCTTTTTGGAATACCTAAACAAAGTCTATTTTATTTGCTTTTTTAATTAGGCTTTTTACAGTAAATTAAAACAATTTTTTTGCCTTCTTAATTAAGCTTCTTGGAATAAAATAAGGCTAATTCAAACAAGAAAGTGGTTAAAATCAGAAAATGGTTTTTGAGATTGTTGTAGTGAGAAATGATTCCCACAGAACATGACAGAAGGCGACTGAAAAAATAATAAAAAATAAAAAAACTACGACGTCTACAAGAGTAAAAAATAAAAACATTAAAAAAGAATCAAAAAAAAATTATAAAAACTTTAAAAACGATTTTTGAAAGTTTTGGAAAAGCAAAAAAACATTTAGACAAAGTTGGAAAAGGCAAAAAATTGTAATCAATAGAAAAATAAAATATAAAAAAGAGTTTATAAAAAATTATCAGTGGGAAAAACAAAACAGTAAAAAATTTTAGTGAAACAAAATACCTTCTTCTTATTCTTCTTTCTTTTCAAGTTTTTCCAAAATTTTCTAATGGAAGTTTTTAAAATTCTGATAAAATCTTTTTTAATTTTTTTTTCTGGTTGTAGTTTCTTATTCTCCCTTTCATCCAATCGTCGTTGTTTTTCTAATTTTTTTTCTTGCTGTCATTATTTAATTTTTATTTTAACTATTCAGTGTACTGACGCTTTGTGTTGCCTTTTTAATTAAGCTTTTTGGAGTAGAAAAATTTTTTTGTTTCTTTGTTTTCGTAATTAGTCTTTGTAGAGTAAATAAAATCTAATTTCTTTGTCTTTTTAATTAGATTTTTGGTGAATCCAAGCCTAATTTTTTACCTTCTTAATTCAGGTTATTGGACTAAACAAAGCATAATTTCTTCGTCTTTTTAATTGGGCATTTTAGAGTAAATAAAGTCTAATTTCTTTGCTTTTTAAATTAGACTTTTTGTAGTAAACATAGCTTAACGGTTTTCCTTCTTAATTAAGCTCTTTGGAGTAGAAAAAAACCATTTTTTTTAATTAGGCATTGTAGAGTAAATAAAGCTTAATTTTTTTGTCTTTTTAATTAGATTTTTGATGTAAGCCAAGCCTAATTTTTTGTCTTCTTAACTAAGCATATTGGAGTAAACAAACCCTAATTTCTTTGCTTTTTTTAATAAAACTCCTTGAAGTAAACAAAGCCTAATTCCTTTGTCGTCTTTATTAGGTATTTTAAAGTAAACGAGCCCGCTTAAAACGGTGGCCTTACGGCCACCCTTTACGCGGGCCCGCGTTTTCGCCCTCCGGGCGAAAGGCGCAAGCGCCAGGGCGCTAATGGCGCCCGCCTTCGGTTGACACCGAAGGCGATATTGCGCTACTGGCGCCGCCTTCGCTTGATAGCGAAGGCGATATTGCGCTAACAGCGCCGCCATCGGTTGACACCGAAGGCGATATTGCGCTACTGGCGCCGCTTTCGATTAAAACCGAAAGCGATGTGTGGCGGCGCAAACGCCGCCTTAGATTGAAGTATACAAATTTTTATTTGTTTGTATAACTTGAATATCTGGTTGAATACTGGCTTTGGGCCAGATGTTCCCACCTGCTGCGCGATAGATACTTGGTGTTTGGTCAAACGTTCGCGCCTGCGGCGCGATAGATATTCAGCCTTTGCTCAAACGTTTGCGCCTGCAGCGCGATAGGTATTCATTCACCCTTAGGTCAGATATTCGCGCCTGCGGCGCGATAAATATTCGGCCTTTGTTCAAACAATCGCGCCCGCGGCGCGGTTGGTACTCGGCTTACGGGCAGATGTGCGCGCCTGCGGCGCGGTTGGTACTCGGCTTACGGGCAGATGTGCGCGCCTGCGGCGCGGGAGATTTTCGTGTTTTGGCAAGACGTTCGCGTTTGCGGCGCGATAAATGTTCAGCTTTTGGTCAGGCGATCGCGCCTGTGGCGCGATAAATACTCATCTTTCGGCCGGACATTCTCGCCTGCGGCGCGATAAAATTTAGCCTTGAGCAGGCGTTCGCGCCTGCAGCGCAATAAATATTTGGCTTTTGGCCAGACGTTCTCGGCGATACTCGGCTTTTGTCTTAACGTTAGATAGATATTCGACTTTTGATTCACCTTTAGATTGGACATTTGCGCCTTCGACGCGGTGGATATTCAGTCTTGGACAGGCGTTCACGCCTGGGGCGCAATAGATATTCGGCCTTTGGTTAAAAAATTGATCTTCTTTAGCTATTTAGCAATTGTTTGTAGTCACCTAACCTAATTTATTGTGACCCTAACTCATTTAATAAAAAAACAATAATGAAATTTACTTTAAAAACAAATTATTACATTTTCAAATAATATTTTTTTTATTTTACTATTTAAGCAATATGTACTGTAGATGAACCACTGTTGTCGAATTTTTTATTTATTAAATAACATATGATATTTGTAATCACGTTTTTAAATTATATGACGTTTATGACACTATATTGCGTGCAAAACGCCTGCGAAAGAATGTGTATCTGACCAAAATTTGTTTTACAACAGAAAGTTTAGCAAAATATATTAATATTATAAAATCATAAAAAAATTATAGATTGGTGAAAATTTACTATACATTTTTGTTTTATTATTTACAAAAAAAAAATTCTTGGCGTGCGAGTGTGGGTACTTCCGAACAATAATTATTGCTTTAAATAGTATTATTTAATAACTTAGTTAATAGTAAAATTTTTATTATTAAATGTCCTTGAATATTTTTGTAAGTTTAAAACATTAAAAGAAATAAAAAGATTATTAACAATAGCATCAAATTTGGAAACAATAGATATGTCGACTTTTATGTTTGTGATTGAGATTATATTAAAAAAAAAATTTTATTCAATTTTATATACTTTAAACACCCTAATAAGCTCAAAATATTCTATTTCTATTGTTACACATTGATAGTGTATAAGAATTTTACTGAAACACTTAGTATGCATATATTTCTTCATTTATGGGACACTTATCCTATAAAATTATTCTAACGTGTATAAAGTAATATATCATATTAGAAACTTTATTTTATACAATTTAAAAAAAGCGTATTCTTGGTTGCCTACCTTATTTATTTTTCTTTAATTAATTTTTAATTGCGTGTTTTAATTAAAATTTTATTATTTTGCAAAAAAAACAATTACTTATCAACTGTAAGATAGTTATTAATTAAACAACTTTGGCCTCTAACTGGTATTTACCTTGCTACTGATAAAAAAAATCTAGTTAGATAATTTTTTTATTTTTCGCACATTTTTTTTTTTTGTTGTGGTGGCAAGAAATGGATATTTTAGGTCAAATACTTACTAAATCGTCTCTATTCATTGAAATCTCCTTATCGTATTGCTAAAAATTTTTATAGAGAAAAATTTTTTATAAACTTTAAATAATGTTGAAAAGAGTCCTTTCAGTCAGTAATAAATTGAATATTTAATGATTTTGTGATATTTCCTTAATTTTGCTACAAAATATCTTGTATTCAGCGTTCCATTTTTTGCTAAATGTTAGTTTTCAACAACATCAAAATGGAAGACTTTCTTTAGTTATTGGGGCTCATTCCTTCTTGAATTACTCCAAGAAAGTCGAAGGGTTTTAGAGTCTTCTTACTGTTGTAATTTTTAGATTAGGTAGTTATTACTTATTGCACTTTTTTTTTGTGATAGCAACAAAGCAATTATATTAAGTCAAAAAACAAAGCGATTATATTAGGTCAAAACAAAAACTCGGTGTAGTTTTTAGTAGACACGGGTAATTGAAAACACACACACACACATCTGTTATTTAATTGTGGGAGCAACAAAGGGGCCCCATAGTTAAATTAGTTCTTAGGCCGACCCTGTTTGTTGTTATCAAAAACTCACTGTGAAGCAAAAATAACATTTTAAATCACGTTTAATTAAATTTAATTTAATTATTTCAAGTCACTTTTAATTGACTAAAATTTGAGGTTATGTTTTTATGAAATGCAAAGAATAAATTTTTATTTATTAACAAATTATAATTTCTTTCAAAATGCACGTACTGGTTTTCAGTCTTTACATTATAAAAAAGGGTCCCCTTGATCAGGAATAAATAGAATTTTGACCAATTTTCTGTCAATTTTTCTCTGTTTTTGTTAAAAAATGTTCCATATTCAGCGTTCCATTTTTGTTTTTTCTAAAAGGTCACTTTTATTTGTCATTAAAATGTAGGACTTTTTTTTATTTATGGAGGCTAATCATTTCTCCCTGAATCACCTTCTTGGAAAAAGTCGAAGGGTTTTAGAGGGTGTTTACTGTTAGAATTTTTTTTAGGTTAGGAAATTAAAGTAATGATTTTTTTGTTTTGGTGATAACCAAAAGGGATTATATTGGGTCACAACGAAAACTCAGTGTTGTTTTTAGTCGACACGGCCAATAAATAACACAGACACCTGTTTCTGTTATTTTATCGTTCTTGGGCCTCGGGGGGGCAACAAAGAGCCCCCATAGTGAAGTAAGTTCTTGGGCCGACCCTGTTTGTTGAAATTATTTTGATCTTATTATAAACAATCCTATGTAAAATAGATATAACATTTTAAATCACGTTTAATTAAATTTAAAATCACTTTTATTCGACAACAAAAATTTGAGGTTATGTTTACATCTGTCATCTGTCATATGTCACAGTCACTTAAATAAAATAGCCAATCAAATGCAAAGAATAAATTTTTAATTATTATTAATAAATTATAATATTTCTTTCAAAATGTACGTACTTGTTTTCAGTCTTTATGTAATAAAAAATAACAGGGGCCCCCTTGGGCAGAAATAAATGTAATTTTGAATAAATTTTAGTGTTTTTCCTCTCATTTTGCTAAAAAATGTCCTATATTTATCGTGCCATTATGCTAAATGTTACGTTGATTTTTTTATGGTTCATGGGAGCGATTTCCTTCGTGGTTAATCTTTTTGGAGAAACTATAATTTTCTTAATGTTGTAATGTATTGTATAGCCTAAAGATTCTAAAGAGGCTTTTTTATTGTTATTATTAGAATTTAAACGTTTAAAATAGTTTTTATTTAGGCACTCACTGCACTCACTGAAAGTAAAAGTTTCGTAAAATTTTTAGGTTAGGTAATCTTTGTATGAATTTTTTTCGTTGTAGCAACAACAAAGAGAAAGATTTTGAGTTAAATACTTATTAAATCGTTCCTATTAATAAAAAATAATTGTTACGTTTAATCAAATCACTTTTAATTGATGATTAATACAATTTTTTTTACTATTATGTCATATGTCACTTGTGAAATATCAGGCAATTTTAAATCAACCAATCAAATAAAATGAATTTAAAATGAACCAATCAAATAAAAGAATTTAAATAAATAATTGATTTTGTATCTCTTTCTTTGAAATTTTTGCTAAAAACAATGAAAAACATCAAATCTTTAAAAATAAATTTCATTAGTATATCATTATAATTAGTAAATAAAAACCTTTCTACGCACTAAAAAAAAGATGAAATAAGAAAAAAATAAAATAAAACAAATAAAAAAGTATCGATTAAAAATTTGTATAACCGCGGAAAATGATCAATTTTTTAGAGTGAATAAGACTGTACATGAATTATAATAGTATAATAAAGTCTAATTCTTTTGCCTTTTTAATTAAGGTTTTTAGAGTGACTTAAACAAAGTCTAATTTCTTTGCTTTCTTAATTAAACTTTTGAAAGTAAATAAAGTCTTAATTTTTTTTTAATTAGACTTTTTAAAGTAAATCAAATCTAATTTTTTTGCCTTCTTAATTAAGCTTCTTAGAATAAAATAAGGCTAATTTAAACAAAAACAAAAATTGAAGCTTAGAAGATTATTGAAGCTTTTGCGAGTGAATTAAACCAGTCATTTTTAAGCCTAGTTATTTATTTATCTTAGTGTCGATTTTGCCGAATGAGTAAAACCAGAAAATGGTTTTTGAGATTGTCTACAAACTCTTTTATTCAGTTCTATAAAACTTATAAAATCAAGTAGCTAACTGACATGTTTGCAATCTGTTTTTGTAGTTGGTCATAATTTTTCAAAAAATTAAGGAAGGTGTAACTACAAATACACGTCACGTGACGTCATTTAACCAACCACAAGCCGAAACAAGAAAATAGCGTTAATTATACATTTTCAATTGGTTGTTTTATCATCACGTGAGCCAATCTTCTCTTGTTATTGCTTTATTTCGTGAGTGTACTCTCTTTAATTATTCTAGTAATGAAATTTTTCGTTGTAAATGGTCCGTATAATTAAATAACAAACACACTCTCTTGTATTTATTATCGTCGAAATATTATTATCGTGATTACACGCCGGTCCTAATCGCTTCCGTACGTCTCCTAATTGGGGATTGTAAAATCAAGCCACCCTTGACGGACGTCGATTGTTCGCCTATCAGGTTACTCGGGTTACATCCATTCATGTCGTGCCTTCAGACACTGATTTTATTACGTTTCTATGACACGTTCTGTGGGCCTATAGTTTACGGCGTTGCCTTTTATTAGATTTACTTTGATTAGAAGGACGCGGATTATTGAATACCAGACTCACCCTAATAATTAAATGACATTTTAAATTTTTTAAATAACTTTTCGGTTTATTAGATCATAAAACTACTTGACTCTATAAAAACTTTAAAACAAATACAGGCTGTCTTAACATTCCAAAAAAGCTCTATAACTTGCTTATTTTAAAAGGTATTAAATTTTTTTTTAGATTCTAGCTGCGTTTTTAATGCACATTCTAAAAATAATGCGGTTTGTATAAAGAGTGTCCCAATATTAAAAAACACTAAAGTTATGTTTTTTTTAAATGGAATTTACTTAGTTTGATTTTATTTTTGGATTCTATGCTAAATTACAAATAACTTTTATAAAAGTAGTTCTTATTTATCTGTTATCAATTTTGAATTGTGGCGCTTTTTTTACCAGAATTTTTGAAATGCAAGGGTCTGTCTAAAAATTGGTACTTTCTAAATGCTTGTACACAAGTTAAAGTAAATAACGCCGTTTAATTTCTGAATGTTTGCTGCATCTTTTAAGTGTTTACTTGACAACCATGATACTAAGACTAACAAGATATGATCACTTGACGTACGAATTTTAGACTAGTTTGCGCATGACGTCATCGCGTGACAAAAATGTACTGCGGTATTAGAAAAAACATGCATTTAATAGTATTATTTGAGAATTACTCGGAAAATTACTAAAACTTTTGTTGATTCTAATGTCTCAGATGAATATTATTTAATAATACTTAATAAAAAGACATTTTAGAACCTTATTAAGTTTATTTTTACTATTCAAAATAGGGCGGGTTATTTAAGAAAAAATTTTTTTTTATTAAGGTCTAATTTTTAGGGTGGAATATGACCTAGAGTGGTGCCAAGTGGTGCCACTTTTTACGAGTATGTATAAGCATTCAATAAAAAAATATTCTAAATAAAATTAATTAAACAAGTACTTACATGCAATGTATGTTTTTAACAAATTCTCTCTTTTTTATTCTTTCTTCAGGATCCTTCTGGACAGATGTTTGCAGTTGTGGTGACTTTGGTAAATTAAGTGAAGGTATAGCGTCTCGTTTTAACCTCCATTTATTTTTGGACACATGCAATAGTTTTTCCTTCATACAAAAATCATCATGAGAAAAATGTTTTGAACATATTCTGGCATGTTCTGTATTAAAAGCATGCTTTTGAGAGCACTTTTGCACCCACAAATTACAAAGTTTGATATTGGTTGGAAAACTGAACCATCGACAATCGGAGGAACAGTTTTTGCTTTTTTTATTATTGTTGCTGGTACAACCCATCACCGCACAATAAACCATCTTTCACAAAATTAAATAAACAATATTGAATTGCAAAAACCAGTAAAACACTCAAAACAGAGAGAATTTAGACGATAATAGTCACACTAATGACAATTGACACTACGTTTGTCACCACCACCAGATTTGTCACACAATTACGTCAGAGTCGAAAGAGAGAGGGAAAAAAGCTGCGCGTGATCATATCTTGTTTAGTCTTAGTATCATGCTTGACAACCTATTTAGTGGCATGTGCCTACTGCAATTTTTTAAACATGACAAATTAAAAATATCAAAAACTTTTTTTTTTAAATGGCACCCTCTATTTATTATTGTACCAATCAAAAGATCTTTTGACAAGCTTTTTATCAATATAAGGTTTGTATAGTGTAGTGTAAAATTCTAAGTTGCTATCCTAAATTAACTAAATTTCGATAAACTTTTTTGTTTTAAACAATAAAAATCAAGTGGGCTTCTGTCATTGTTACAATCTGTCAATTACTGTAAAGATTATTGGGCTGATTTCAAGTTGAGATAATACCGGTAGTATTGCAAATTTTAAAACTTTTCCATGACAACAGCGAATCACAACCTTGAATTTGTTTATTTTTCCATAGAAACGAAGATACTACCGGTATTATCTTATACTTGAAATCAGCCCCTAAAAGTCCCAAAATGAATTTTATTCGTCAAGAACTCATTAACATGGTATACAGTCTTGGTAGAGCGGATCGTAGTATTTTATTGGCTCAAAGACTCTACAAACAAAAATACCCAAATGCAAGTCTGCTGCAAAGTGCTGCATTTAAAAAATTGAAGGATTGATTTGATGCTACAGGAAGTAGAAAAAAAGTGAAGTATTAGCACGAAAAATAGACGAAAACATAGAATTGGAAGTTCTTTAATGTTACAAGAAAATCCAGAATTGAGTTGCAGAGAAATTGAGGCACAAACTGACATATCGCAAACCAGTATTAATCGAATTACCTTAAAACACAACTTTTATCTCTACCACCTTGAGCTACATCACGAATATTTTGGAGCTGATTTTTCAAAATCTAGTAAATTTTTGTAAAATCATAGATAATTTGATTAATAACGACTGGAACTTTATGCACAAAATTTTATTTAGTGATAAAGCAACATTTAAGAGTAACGGGTCTGTTAATCGACACAACATGCATTAATGTGCAACTGAAAATTATCATTAGATGCAGACAATTGATTATTAAAATAAATCGTTATTAAATGTCTGAAGCTAAATTTTCTAGGAACCACATGATCGGCCCGTTCTTTTTTGATAATGTTTTAAATGGGGTAAAATATCGAGAATTTTTTCAAAATAGTCTGTTACTTCTGATAGAAAATTTAAATTTGCATACGCAAAAAATTATGTGGCTACAGCAAGATGGAGCCCCTGTACATTATCAACGAGTTGTTCGACAATTTTTAAAGGAAACTTTTCCAAATCATTATATAGGGAGAGAAGGAGCAATCAGTTGGCCTGTTCGTTCTCCCGACCTTACTCCGATTGATTTCTTTTTTTGGAGATTTGTGAAAGAAAAGGTGTATAAACTGAGATCAACAACTACGGAGAATATAAAACAAAGAATACGCGATACATTCCATTTAATAAAAGCAGATATGCTAAATCGTGTTAGACTATCTTTCAGACGAAGACTGCTCACTTGTATTGAAAAAAATGGTAATATTTTTGAGCATCTGTTATAAAGAAAATTGTAAAATAGCTTTAAAGTTTGTCTTTTTATTTGATAATGTTTTTACATTTTTCTACTAAATTGGATTAATACTGCTTTGCGATATGTTAGATTTTGCCTAATTTTTTCTGTAACTCAATTGTGCACAATATTGTACATTTTCTTGAATCAAAGAATTTTCAATTCCATACTTTTGTTTATTTTCTGTGCTAATTTTTTTGTGCATAAAGTTCCACTCGATTTTTATTGTTCAAAACAGAAAGCTTAATCGAAATTTAGTTAATGTAGGATTACAACTTAGAATTTTACACTAGACTATAGAAGCCTTATATTCATAGAAAGCTTGCCAAAAAATCTTTTAGTTGGTACAATAATAAATAGAGAGAGCTATTTAAAAAAAAAATAGTTTTTCACATTTTTAATTTGTCATGTTTAAAAAATCGCAGTAGACAGATGCCACTGAGCTGGTTGTTGAGTAAACACTCAAAAGATGCGGCAAACAATTAGAAATCAAACGGCGTTACTTACTTTAACTTGTGTGCAAGAATTTAGAAAGTCCGAATATTTAGACAGACCCCTGCGTTTCAAAAATTTTGGTAAAAAAGCGCCACAATTTAAAATTAATAACAGATGAATAAAAACAATTTTTATAAAAGTTATCTATAATTTAGCATAAAATCCAAAAATAAAATCAAACTAAATAGATTCTATTTAAGAAAACATAACTTTTGTGTATTTTTAATATTGGGACACCCAGTATATAAACCGCAATATTTTTAAAATGTGCACTAAAAACGCAGCTATAATATAAAAAAGCTCTCTATAATATAGAGCATTTTCGGACCGTTAGGATAACCTGTACATTTTTCTTAATCAATATCTAGCGCAACAAACCATTTTATTATTCTAGAATTTATCCTTATTTTTTTATTAGTTTTTTTTCTATTTTTTAGTAGTTTTTCTTATTTTTTATTTCTCAGATGCCTAAAATTTTTAGTTGTTCAAGTTATTTTGTATTTCTTTGTCTTATCTTTTCTTCTAGTTGTAATGTTTTTATTGATGAGGTTTTATTTGTTTTCATTGAAATCACCTTTCGCATTTGATTGTAGTCGTCTTTTGTTTTCTAGCTCTTTTAAAACTTTTATAAAACGTTTTTTAAATTTTTGTAGCACATTGTCTTGTTTTTTAGAAATCTTTTTTTTGTACAAAGTAGTCTTCTTGTTTTTTTTATATTTATCTCGCCTTTTTTTTATTTTGTTTAAAATCTACTTTTCTTTTTCTTATTCTAACAGTCGTAATTATTTTTTCTTTGATATGTCGTTGTTTTTCTTGTTCTAGTAGAAAAAAAACTACATGTTTGAAAAAACACGCAGATTTATGATTACAACAAACAGTCAAAAATTGAAGAATAAGAAAAAGTGTTAAAAAAAAGAAACATTTAATGAACAAGATAAGCGATAAATGAAAGCAAAAATTAACAAAAAGAGTTTTAGTCATAATTTATGTCGTTAAGCTTATTGTTAAAATCACCAGATTATTACAGTCAGAACTAGCTTAGATGATTTATAGACTTCCAAACATTTCTATCTCTTAATTTGTCTGCGCTCATTCTAGCTCTTGCATTTACCAATGCATTTTGCATTTGCCGTTTTTAATTTTACAATTTTTAATAAAACTATTATTTAAAGAGCTACAAATTTGGCGCAATGATACCAATTGCTTCTTATTTCAAAAGCTATAGATTGATACAAAAAAATCTCCATTTGAGTGGTCATTAGATTTCTTTTGCATAATTATAAACAATAATTCTGAATTAATTAATATTTTTTTTATTTATTATACATTTCTAATAAAAGAAAGAGTGTTTTATAAATATCTATTTTTATTATTTTCTAGTCTCTCTGTATCGATTACCTAAGACTCTTCCATTTTGTATTTTTAAAGCTGATATCAGGTCACCCCTCACAACTCATATCGGAACATAAATTGAACATTATTGGAAAAATTATGGGAGAATAGCATTCGTTACGAGCAATTTGCGGCGTACACTCAATAGAAAAAGTACTTAGTCTGTCTCTTCTATTATTTCTCACGATCGCAAGACTTCCGATTTCCGAGATAGGACATGCTTTGAGATCGGCGACAATCTCTTATCGCCCTTCTATGCTATTAAATTTCGTTTAAAAATAATTGCATCTACTGTCCTTTCATAATGAAGAGGGTAAAAATCTGAAAAGCTGAGGATTTTGTATCGTGACAGCGTCGAAAGCACTCTCAACCCTCCCGACGTCCTCATTACGTATGTATGGAAAGAAAAACACTCACGAGATGTCACTTTATAAAAGGCTCAAGGGGAAAGATACTCGACTTTGTATACAATAGAACAGGAAACTGGCAATTAAAAACAGGAACAGCTTAAAAATATAGACAAAAAATATATTTTTGTTAAAGCGTTTTACAACATTGACTTTTTGATTGTAATTTTGATTGCTAAATGACGTACTTTTACGCACTAGTGCGTAAAAGTGACATAGTTTTAAGCACAAGTGCTCAAAAAAGAAAAATACATTTTTTATTTTATTTATTTATTATAAACAAGAAAAGTTCAATTACTAAATGTGACTAAATTGAACATTCGAAGATTTCAGATTTCTTTCCTGAACTTCAATACAAGTGGAAACGGTACTTGTAGACGCTACTTTAGATTTACTATTTTCGTCACAGATTCTTCTTTTTTTTGATACAGTTTTTTCTTTTCCCATAATTTTCATAGAAATTGCGTTTTTGCTTTTAACAGAGTTTTCTAAGTAACTTTCCGCAACAGAACTTGATCGCCATCCTCGATGTCTGTTGAGTAATGTAATATCTGCTTCTGAATCTGCTAAGAGTGTTGCTGAACAACGGCAAAAGCAGTGTCCTGTATATTCCATTGCATTTAAAAGGCCAAGACATTCTTCAATTTTTTCAGGCATACCTCCAATAGTATTTATACCAACGGATAGCGTACAGCACCTGAAATTTCTGTAGGTTAAGAAGAATCTCTGATGTTCAGTATGAGGAGGTTGAAGCTGTGCGTATTTGCGGAAAATTTCTGTGAAATTAATCCTATCTACAAATCCTTCAGTTATTGTAAACATTTGTGAAATTTTTGTCTTGGTGTTCGGTATCTTCACTTTAATAAAACTTGTACAATCTTCTATATCTTCCATTTTTAAAAAGATAATTTCTTCTCTGCGTAACGCGCCAAAAATCCCAGTAATTAGCACAACTTTTCCCAATAAATAGTCTTTCGCATCAGCTGTTTTTATCAAACGTTCTATCTCTTGCTTGGTGAATATTTTGTATTTTTTAGTCTTGTACCCACTGGCATTTCTTTTAAGAAATGCAATCAAGTTTGTAAATTTTTTGATATCTACATTCTTGTTAAAATATATCATAGATCTTAGCATTGAGTAGGTACTCTATAAAGTAGACGGCTTATATATGGAAGATAATTTCGAAAAATAGGCTAAAAGGATCTTTTTTTTAATACTTGTTATATTTTTTTCTCACACTAACTACCAAATTTCCTATATGTGTCTTTGTAAATTTTTTGAGCACTAGCTTAGCTAGTGCAGCTTCCGCAGCATTTTCAATGTCGGAATCAAATTCAGAATCGCACATTTTTGTGTTTCTTTACCACAGAACTTAAACACAGAACCCAAGTTGACAGTCTGTAATTTTATAAAAACAGGAAACAACGAAATTTACATCTATAGCAATCTGCCTTCTGTACAATGTGAATGTTCGATTGAGATCATTATTTTTGAAAGAAAAATCTGTTATAAAACGCTGTAATAAAAAATCTTGAATGCAATACGTTGCAAAATCCATGTCTTTTAAGCTCTTGGCGTGTTGAAGATTCACGTTGCGTGCTTAAAAGACTTTTTTTTGCAACTTGTTGCATTAATGCCTCTTTTATAGTTACTGAGTAGTAAAATGTGCTTCTACACCAATTATCTTAATTTTCTTATTTTTTTTTATTAAAGTTATTAATTTTAGTCAAAAATTTTACTCTGTTTTCTTCTAGATGCTTCTTTAAAATTACAACCTGATAACCCTTTTAACAAGTTATTAAAAACTCTTTAAACGATTGATGCCATAAAAATGAGCAAACATTTGCTATCTAGAGTCCTCTGAGAAATTTTGATAATACATAAAAACCAAAAAATTTTGTCTTTTGTCTATAAAATGGGGAATTTATACCAGTTTTTGACTTGTAAAAAAAATTTAGAAGAACAACAACAAGTTCTACAAAAAACTTAAAAGCCAGTATTTGGAAAATTCTGGAATATTTAATAAAACGCTTTGAAAAAAAAAGAAAAATAAACAACTACAAAAAAAAATTTAGAAAAATGAAAGAACGTTGGAAGATAAACAAAATAAGAGACACTACAACTATTAGAAGAAAAACTACAATTTTTAGAAGAGTATAAAAAACCGTTCCAAATGATGACTTTAATAAACGTAGAAAAATGTGACTGAAAAAAAAATAAAAACAAAAATAACAATCACTAATAAAAAAAAGAAATACTACTTAACTAACTTGAAGCAATAGATTAGATAAACAAGAAAGAAGAGATTAGAAGAGAAATACAAGACGTAACACCACTACTATTATTCATAGAAATAACAAAAGTTTTAAAAAAATTTGAAAAATCGTTCCAAATGATGGTTTTTGTGGAAAAATACGACCGAAAAAATATATAAAAAAAGCAAAACGATGACTGGAAGAGAAAAGGAATAAGAACATTACGTAATTAACTAAAAAAATGAAAGTTTCTTTGGTCCTTTTTTTATAAGAAATTTTAGAAGAACTTGTAAAAGGTTATAAAAGAACAAAAAAAATTGAAGAGCAAAGCACAAAAAAAAACGAAGTAAAGTTTGAAAATACTTAATAAGAAAGATTCTACAACAATTTGAGAATTACGAATTAAAAGCAAAGAAAAATGCTTAAAAAAATTAATCTAAAAAAATTGAAAAACGTACAAAATCTAGAAAAACAACTAAAGAAGAAAAAATAGCAACAAAGTATTTCTTTTAAATACAATATTGTATTAAAAAATGTGTATTTTGAAACAGATGTAGAAAAATGTTTTATTATAAAATAGACATTTTACTAAAGTTTACGACTGGTAAAAAAAGAAAGAAAAACAAAAATGTTTCTAGAAGAACAGCAAGTTTTAAAAAATGCCTTAAAGATGAGTAAGGACAAACAACTACAAAGAAGAATATCACGAATATCAAGAAAGTAGATTATAAAAAACTTCTAAACATTGTTTAGAACATTCTAGAAGAACATAAAGCGATTATTAATATATTGTAAAGAAAAGCGATTATAAGAGTAAGAGAGTAAGGAATACCACTACTACTACTAAGAGAAAAACCGTAGTTTTTGGAAAAATAACCGTTCCAACTAATAGTTTTAATAAAACATAGAAATAGGCGACTAAAAAACTCGCACTTACATACTAAAAAACTAAAAAAAAAGCTGAATAAAACAAAAAATAAAAAACTTTAGTTAACTAACTAGAAAAAAAAAACAAATTTTTTTTTTAAATTTGACAATTTAAAAAGAAAGAAGAATAAGGAGAATTGTAACCAATAAACAAAAAAAAGCACAGTAGCACTTAAAAAACACGAAGAATGACAACTAATAAAAAAGAACGATAAAAAATTCTAGAATCAAAGTTTTTATAAAACACAAGAAACAAAAGAGTTTCTAGGAAAACAATATCTAATAACGACAAACTAATGACAAATAAAAACAAAAAGAATTACGACTAAAAGAAAAAAGACAGAAGTAGAGTTTAGAAGTACCTACTTGAAAAGAAGAATTCTATAAAAATTTAAAAAAGGCAAATTACAAAAAAAAGGAAAAGCTACTACGTACAAAAAAATGTTAAAGAAATAAATAAACATTTTAGAAAATTTAAAAACGTGGTACGGGAAATTCAAGAAAAACAACTGAAAATTATAAAGCAGTACAATATTTTTATTGTCGTTAGAACTTCCTGCACTGGTAAAAGCAGTGCTTTATTAAGATTGTTTCGTCTAAAATTCTATTAAAATCGACGACATCGCCTTGTAGAAAAAAAAAACACAAAAAGGAATAAAAAAATTAAAAAACAAAAAACTTGAAAATTATTGTTAGAAAAATTATAAAAAAATAAAAACGATTTTAATAGAATTATTGAGAGAGAACCAAATAAGAAACTACACTGATTTTACAAAAAAATAAAAAATGGTTTTACTGTTAAATTTTTTTACGACCAAAAAAAAGACGATCAAAAATAAATTAAAAAGAGATAAACAACGACTGGATGTAAAGAACAATAAAAAACACTACCGAACTAACTAGAAGAAAAAGGCAGTTCGAAAAAAAAAACCAAAAAAATTTTAATTAAATTTTTAATTTTTTTAGATACTTGTAAAATTAAAAAACAACAACTTAATAAAAAATAACAAAAAAATTATAACAAGTAAACAAACAAATAGCACTAAGAAAAGTCACAAAGTAGTACAACTACTAAAAAAGTAAAAAAAGTGTAATAAAGTTCTAGAATTAAAATAATTTTTATATAAAAAATACAAAGAGAAATACGACAAATAAGAAAAAAACAAGAAGAATAAAAGCGAAGTCCAAAAAATCTTAAAAAAATTTTTCTTCTATATTTTACAAGAGTTTGAAAAAAGAGAAGATAAAAACAAAAAATAACAAAAAACTACTATGTAAATATAGAAAAATTTTAAATTTAAAACAATAAAAACTATTACTTAAAAACTATTAATTTTAGGTATCTAAAAAAAATAAAAAATAAAAGAACACAACTAGAAAAGCTGATGAAGAAAAAACCGGTACTAAAAAAAAAATGGAAGAATTAACGTGAAGTCGAAAACTATCAATTTGAAAGTTCTGGAGAGACAAAAATTCTAAACAAACTTAAAAAACGTCTAAAAAAAAACAAAAAAAATATAGAACAAATATTGAAAGTAAATGAATAACAACAAAAGTTATAACCATCAAAAAACTTTTTAAATAATATGAAATAGTTTTTAGAGCTATACATTGAAAAATGTCTTGCTATAGACGAAGTAATTTACAACAATTTTAGCTTCTGACTTTTGAAAATTTATATTAATTGGATACATTCTGTAATTGACTTTAGTAAATACATTCCTGTACGAATAAAAAAATTATACGCACATTTAAACACTTTGATTCAAACTTATTCAATGCAGATGCACAAAATGTTGACTGGAACTTCATCTATATGATTAGTAACATTGATGATAAAGTAAATTATTTAAATAATTGTTTACTTGAACTTTTTGACAAACATGCCCCGTTAACTATTGTTGAAGGAATTTCTACAAAAAAACGTGAACCGTGGTTTACTGATAATCTGAAACTTCTGAAAAAGTTAAAAAAGAATGCATGGTGTCGTTATTGTTTATCTAGAGCTGACAATCATAAATCCTACTATTATCAAGTCAAAAATTACTATAATTTAGCTCTTAGGCAGGAAAAACGAGCTTATTATGAATTTAACTTTAGAAACAATTTTAGCAAGAATCCGAAACAGTTTTGGAAAAACTTAAAAAGATCAAATATAGTTAAATCTAATAATAATTGTGAAATCTTTTCTGAGTTTTCTGATCCCAACCAAATTAATAATTATTTTATAGAGTCCATTCATTCCTAAAACGTCATATTCACCAGTTTTTTATAAGTATCTTGAGCGCTCAAATTTTCCATCTGGCAACAAATTTCAATACTTACCTGTAGACGTAACGTCAATTAAAAAAATGATTTTAAAAATAAAACCATCAACAATCGGTTATGACGGTATATCAGGTCGCATACTGCAGCTTTCTTTGCCTTTTGTAGCTGCACCATAAACTCACCTAATTAATACTAGTTTTGAGCAGGGATATGTTCCTGATAGCTGAAAGACTTCTTGTGTCACACCAATACCAAAAAAATCTGTTCTTACTTGTCTCAATGATCTAAGACCCATAAGTATTCAACCGGCTTCTATGTTAATTGCAGAGTCAATAATTTATAACAAACTGAACGATTACGTATGTTCTTTTAATATCTTACCTTCAGTGCAATCTAGATTTCGTATGGGACACAGTACATCAACTGCCCTTTTATCGGTGACCGATGAAATTCTATCAAATATGGACAAAGGAAAAATAACATCTTTAACTCTGTTAGACTTAAGTAAAGCTTTTGATTCAATTGACATAAATTGTTTACTAAAAAAATTAGAGTATTATGGAATTTATAATAATAAATTCAAGTGGTTTAATAGTTATCTACACAATCGTAAGCAGACATGCCGAACAACTTTAGGTTTATCAGATATTAAAGATGTTTTAACAGGAGTTCCTGAAGAATCGGTGTTAGGCCCACTTCTTTTTTCTATTTTTATTTCAGATATTCAGTATGCAACTAAATTTTGCAAAATACATCTATTTGCAGATGATATTCAACTCTACCTAAGCTTTAACTATCTAGAAATACGAAATATTGAAAATATAATTAACAGTGACCTTAATGAAATATATAATTGGACCCAATGTAATTCACTATATTTAAATGCAACTAAATGTAAGAACATACTTTTTGGAACAACGAATAAAGCAGAAAATTTAAAACACACCGTTCCAATTAATAATGTAGAAATTCCTTCTCAAAGTACAGTCAAAAATCTTGGTGTCACTATGAATTCACAACTCAATTTTACTAATCATGTTTCTCAGTTATCTAAACATTGTTATTTTAAATTTAAGCAACTTGCACAGTTTAAAGAGATTTTAAATCAAAAGACTAAACTAATTTTAATTAATTCACTAGTTTTATCCAATCTGCATTACTGTGATATTATTTATGGCCCGCGCCTAATTGAAAGTAATAAACAAAAACTTCAAAAAATTCAAAACTACTGTTTACGAATTGTGATTAGTATACCTCACTTTGCACGTGTTACTCCCTACCTATCTATCTTTAGGATTGCTTAAATTGAATGAGCAACGCTTTGTTCATTATTTATGTTTTTGTTTCAAATTACTAAAGTTAAAAATTCCTGATTATTTGTATGTTAAATTAATCAAACGCTGTGAAACACACTTTAGAAATTTACATTTTGTTGAAAAGCATTTTCACTTTCCAGCACACAAGACTACTTTATTTCAGACGTCTTTTTCATATATTGTATGTGCCATATACAGGTGTCTCACGAACGAGTGCACATAATTTAACCAAAGAATAAGAAGTAAAAATTAATTGATACATATTTTTTATTTTTTCCCAAAAAAAATTATTTTCAGAATTATTAGCCCTTAAAAATGGCTCCAAAAATACACTTTATTTTTTATATCTAATAAAGTACTCGCTCGATTTTGATGAAACTTCGTATACTCATTCTGTATTAGATAACCACCTTACAGTATTACTTATAGTATTGTAGAACATTTTAAAAAGGAGCTACGAAGGCCCCCTTGACACAGTTTGCTTCATAACTATGTAGCACAAATTAGTTTAACGTTGGGATTCCTACAGTTTGAAAGTCCATTAAATTTAGAAATTTTTTTGTCTCTTACAAATTTTTCGTAAAACGCACCGTTTTAGAACGAGGTTTAGGAGTATCAACAAAAATAATTCAATAAATTGGAAGTACCTAAAAAAGAAAAAGTAAAATAACAAAATACAAAAGTAAAATAACAAAATCCTTTCTGGAATATGATCCTGAAGCCAATTTCTTACATTCAATTGACAATGAGGTGGTGCACCATCGTGCATGATACGGCCATAGAGGAACGTTAGTGGATAAAAGCTGGTCATGCTAATAATAACTACATCGTTTTACTCAAAAACGATGCGTTTTACGAAAAATTTGTAAAAGACAAAAAAATTTCTAAATTGAATGGGCTTTCAAGCTGTAGGAACTCCAACGGTAAACTAATTTGTGCTACAAAGTTATGAAGCAAATTGTGTCAAGGGGGCCTTTGTAGCCTCTTTTCAAAATGTCTTACAATACTACAATTAACACTGTAAGGTGGTTATCTAATACAGAATGAGTATACCAAGTTTCATCAAAATCGAGCAAGTACTTTATTAGATAAAAAAAATAAAGAGTATATTTGAAGCGATTTTGGGGGCTAATAATTCTGAAAATAAATTTTTTTGGAAAAAAATAAAAAATATGTATCAATTAATTTTTACTTCTTAATCTTTGATTAAATAATGTGCACTCGTTCGTAAGACACCCTGTATATTAAGTAACTGCTCTGATCTTCTAACAGTTGACACTTCTGTATATTTAAAAAAAAAATGAAAAAAACTAATTTTGTCGCAAAAACTTTTAGCAATTGATCTTAGCAAATTTTAATCTGTTGTATTATTTTGTGTTATGTTTATTGTAGGTATATTTATTAGTATTTTATTAGGTTTTAACTATTTCTCTAGGTTAAATTATAAAATCAGATTTGTGTCTGCCATTTAACCTTTTGTACATTTTTGTTTTAATGTGCAATAAACTTTATTATTATTATTATATTTATAATCATTTGAGATGGAAATAATAGTCAACAAAAAAAAAGTGAAAAAGAATTTCCAATTTAGCAGAAAAAACAGACTCGCATAAATCATGTTTACTTATTTTTCTTTTTTAAACCTTTTTTTTTAACACTTTTATAAGAAAAATTTACAAAATTTATTTTGTAGAATTTTTTACAGGTTTCTCTAACCTTCGTTACGAAATTAAAAACTTTGCATCAGGACACTTTTTTAAGTCAACACAGAGAACTTTCTAATAGAAAACACTTTTTGTAGATCGTTTTTCAAGAAGTTGTCTAAAATGTACCAAAAAAAACTTAGATTAAATATAAAAGGTAGAAAACAAAAAAAAACTTCATATAAGGTAGAAAAAAAAAATTAAAAATTTAAAATATAATAATTTATTGTAAAAAGAATGCAGAAAATAGAATGGAGAGGAAAAAATAGTCCACAGTAAAACTATAAGATTCGGTTAAACAAAAAACAATGTTTTGTTGTTAAACACAAAAAAATTTAAAAAAACAGAATGATTTTATTATTAATAAAAATCCTTGATACAATACACATACACAACATATAAAAAATTATAAATAGCCATCTTCTGAAACAGTTCTTTTATAAAATTGCCGTGAGAAACCAGCTGGTGAGCTATCAAATAATCCAAACCAGTGTCTCTGATAAGCGTAGATTACGAAAAGTACCAAAGGAATCGTAATAAGAACACCAGCTAAAATTCCGACTAGCAAAACTCCATCTCTTTCAGGTCTATGACCGTATCTGTCAAGACATCGCATTGTTGACTGTTTTTCGTAAACGTCATAAAGTGTCAAAGAAGACATTTCAATTGGAGCGGAACACCTGAAATTTTAAAATTTGTAATTATAAAAAATTTCTGTGTTTTTTTTTTTACTTTAGATCTTTTGCTTTTTTCTCGTCTAAGTTCAGATAAATCGGCATCAATTCATCAATCATCCATTGATTTTCGCATTCACAAGTCCATGCGTTTTCAGTTAGGTCAAGGGCGGTTAGGTCCTTCCATTGCAGGATGATTTTCATGTCGAGGTATGACAATTTGTTATTTTGTAGAAATAGCTGGAATTTTAATTTTTTGTTAATTGTTCAGTAATAACAACAATTTTTGCCAAAAAATCGTTGATTAATGAATGATTTCCGTTAATCGTTTAGAAAAAAACTAATTAATGCATGATTTTTGTAAAAATTTTTTGTAGAAAAGTATTTTCAGCTCTGTCCGCTTATATACAATTGTCAAAAGTGATTACAAAATGCAGCAAAGTGACAAATTTTTGTCAAAAATTATTTGAAAAGTAGGCAACTAAATATACTTTTTATTTGCCCAGTGATCGACAGATGGCACCACAGGCTGACCCAATGGTCCGAAAAAGCTCTATAACTTGTTTATTTTAAGAGATTTTAATTTTTTCTTTTTTTAGATTATAGCTGCGTTTTAAATTTAATTTTAAAAATATTGCGGTTTATATACAGGATGTCCCAATATTAAAAAACCCTAAAGTTATGTTTTTTTAATAGAATTTACTCAGTTTCATTTTATTTTTAGATTATATGCTAAATTACAAATAACTTTTAGACAAGTTCTTTTTATTTATCTGTTATCAATTTTAATTTGTGGCGCTTCTAAAAGGGTCTGTCTAAAAATTCGTTCCTTCTAAATGCTTGCACAAGTAACACCCTTTGATTTCTGAATGTTTGTCGCATCTTTTAAGTGTTTTCTCAACAACCTGCTCAGTGGCACCAACCTACTGCGATTTTTTAAACATGACAAATTAAACATGTCGAAAACTCATTTTTTTAAATGACATTCTTTATTTATTATTATACCAATCAAAAGATCTTTTGACAAGCTTTCCATCAATATAATGTTTTTATAGTCTAGTGTAAAATTCTAAGTTGCTATCCTAAATTCACTAAATTTCGAAAAACTTTTCGATTTTGAACAACAAAATTGAGTGGGCTTTATCACACAAAAAAATTTGCAAAAAAAACAAAAGTATAAAATTGGAAGATTTTTTTTGCAAGAAAATGTTGTTGAAAATTATACAATATTGTATATAATTAAGTTAAAGAGAAAATTAAGCAAAATCTAACATATCGCAAAGCAGTATTAACCCAATTTAGTAGAAAAATGTAAAAACATTAACAAATAAAAAAAAAACATTAAAGCTATTTTACAATTTTCTTTATAACAGATGCTCAAAGATATTACCATTTTCTTTATTACAAGTATGCAGTCTTTGTCTAAAAGATAGTCTAACAAGACTTAGCATATCTGAATTTATTAAATGGAATGTATACACCAGTTTATACACCTTTTCTTTCAAAAATTCCTAAAAGAAGAAATCAATCAGAGTAAGGTCGGAAGAACAAGCAGACCAACTGATTGCTCTTCCTCTGCCTAACCAACGATTTGGAAAAGTTTTGTTTAAAAATTGTCGAACTATTCGATGATAATGTACAGAAGCTCCATCCTGCTGTAGTCACATGATTTTTTGCGTATGCAAATCTAGATTTTCCATCGGAAATAGCAGATCATTTTGAAGAAATTCTCGATATCTTATCCCATTTAAAACATCATCAAAAAAGAACAAACGGATCACATGGTCTCCAAAAATTTCGCCCCAGACATTCAATGACCATTTGTTTTGATAATCAATTGTCTGTATCCAATGAAGTTTTTCAGTCGCATAGTAATACCTGCTGTGTCGATTAAAAGATCCGTTACTCTTAAATGTTGCTTCATCTCTAATTAAAATTGTGTCCATAAGGTTCCAGTCGTTATTAATCAAATTATCTAAGATTTCACAAAAATTTACTTGATTTTGAAAATCATCTTTAAAAAATTTCTGATGTAGCTCAAGGTTGTAGGAATGAAACTTGGGTTTTAAAGTATTTCGATTAATACTGGTTCGCTTTATGTCAGTTTGTGTCTTAATTTCTCAGTAACTCAATTCTGGACATCCTAGTAACATTAAAAAACATCCAATTCCAGGTTTTCGTCTAATTCTCGTGCTAATACTTTTTTTTCTGGTCTGAAACGTTTCCTGTAGCATCAAATCTATCCTTCAATTTTTTAAATGCAGCACTTTGTGGCAGTCTTGCACTTAGGTATTTTTGTTTGTAGAGTCTTTGAGCCAATAAAATATTACTATTCGCTTCACCAAGACTGTATAATATGTTAATGAGTCCTTGACGAGTAAAATTCATTTTGAGATTTATAATCTTTACAATAAAATTGACAGATTGTAACAATGAGAAAAGCCCACTCGATTTTTATTGTTCAAAACAGAAAAGTTTTTTCGAAATTTGTCAAAATATCTTTTAATTGGTACAATAATAAATAAAGATTTTTAATTTGTCATGTTTAAAAAATCGCAGTAGGCACATGCCGCTGAGCAGGTTGTTGAGTAAACACTTAAAAGATGCAGCAAACATTCAGGAATCAAACGGAAGGATGGGAATTTAATAGAATCAGACAACCAGTCTTACAACAAAATCTCAGAAAACTATGCCCATTTCGCTAGTGAAAATCAGCTTTAACAAGCAAGTAATCAAGTTGAGATTTTTATACAACTTAAAACAAGGTTCAAACATTAATACAATTAACACAGTATTTAAAATTAGAGCGCTGTGCACCAGAAAAAAATTTGACAAACACCACGTATTCAGGCGTAAATTCAACTACTTTTAAACATGGTTTTACATGGTATTATTTGATTTGTATAGAAAAAAATATTGTAATTCCATAGTAAATAATACCTTTGTCTTTCAATCTATACATATAGTTTTTAAGCACTTATTATTTTACGTTACTTTTATATACACAAGAAAAAAAACTCTGATACAAAGATTGTGTGGTTGTCTACATCAAAAAAAACGGGGTTATTAAAGAGGAGTCCACAAATTATGTGCATCTGCGAGTTTGGCACCTATGTAATAGAGGTCGTCCCAGATTTTTATAAAAAAATTGCAGACGGTAGGGTTGAAATAAAAAAAATTGCTTCTAAGTTCTGACCAGTCATTCACTGTGCTTGTTAATCTGAACTATTTATTGTGTTTTGCAAAAAGGAATTTTTATTGCGAAACATTTTTTTTTGGTAGCAGGTTATAAAAAAAGGTGATTTAACAATCAATTAACAAAATCAATTTATTTTTTATGTAAAACACGGTTAATTTGTATCGTGTTATATATTTTTGGTTTCAAACAATTATTGTCTAAAATCCAGCATTTTTCTCATTTCTCTTTAAAAAAGAGAATAATTGTATTATAAATAAAATAAAATAATTTCGAGAGCTTATCTTATCTTACATTCTTCTACTGCAACGTAGGACGTAGGCGTTACATGCCGACCATATTATAAGACTTGATGTAATAATTGAAAAAAACATGTCTGTTTTAATTTAACAACCGATTTAATTTTTTGCAAAATAAATATAATTTTTTTAAATTAATGGCATATTTTTCTGACTATAAAAAAATTTTAAAAACTTTTTTTAACATCTTGGCGTCTATTAATTGAATTAATTTGAAACAAACGACAAATTATTTGTAACAAATTTACCACTTTAGTTTACACTATACTATATTTTAAGTAAGTTTCACCAAAAATTTGGAAAGAACAAATTAGTTCTGAATCAAGTTATCAGCTCCATTCTAGACCCTTGTTTTACAAAAGTGCTTTTAGGTAACCATCAAAACGTCGTTGTTTATCAAAAATTAATGAAAAATAAATCTAGTTACTTCAATAGTTAATGTTTTGCAAGATTAAAGCTTTAATTATTTAAATTTCACAATAATTATTAAAATTAAATAATCGGAACGAAATCAGTCATGAAAAGACCGAGTTTGTTAACAAATATAATCTAGCTTCGTTCGCAAAAAACTTTTATTCTCTAATAAAAAAATGATATTTCGCAGTTTTGAATAAAAAATAAGTATCCTAGATTTCAAAACATCGTCAATCGTAATAAAATAATGGTTCAGAAGTATTTATCAATTGTTATTATTAACCTTTGAATAGTTCTGAATTACTGTGTTGGATGATGCAAATATATCTACGTATAATAAATACGGAGATTTAGCGCGTCAGAGCTTTGCGCGACAAAGCCTTGTTTTAAAATATTAATAATTAGGAAAGAATTTGCTCTAAAAACCTGAATTTTTTTAGAAAACCTATTTAGAGTTTAGTGATTACAAAAATGTACATTTTATACTTAAATTGTTAATAATTTACTAAGCTCTCCGCTACGTGAAATTGTCAATGTACAATTTCGCAACTAGTCATTTTGGAGGCTTCTTTCTCAAAAGCAAAAAACTTTTTCTAAAATCTGTGATTACTGTTAGATGCGCTCTGGTTTGCTCTATAAGTGGTCAAAATTTTAAATTTTTAGCTTAAAAAACACTTTATAAGAGCGATGTATTTTAAAAAACACGATTTTGAAAATTGTTGCTCCCACATAAAAAAAATAATTTTACCAAGTTCATTTCTACTAAAAAAAGTTGTAGATAGCGATTTCAGATGACCAAATTATACTTTACAGAACTGTAAAAGTCTTATCTGGTTATATTTTCATTTCAAAAATAGTCGTTATTTTGCTCGACTTTACTTCACTACTACCACAATGACTTATCTGTTAATTATCTCTTATCTTATCTCTTAATTGGTCTGACGAATGCCAATCTGCTCAGTCTCAAAGAAAATATTTCTGTTCGACATCTCTTAGTCGATAGCGCAATTAGTCGAGCACCTCTTCTGGAATTTAACTAGGCTTCAGCGAGTCGCCGAAGATTCGTGGTGGCACCACATTGGTTGCCTAGTCTTAAGGCGTTTAGATGGTACGAATTTTTAGACAGACCCCTGCTTTTTAAAGATTCTGATAAAAAAAGCGTTTCAAATTAAAATTGATAACAGATAAATAAAAACAATTTAAAATAATAAAAAATTATTTATAATTTAGCATAGAATTAAAAATAAAATCAAACTGAGTAGATTCTATTTAAAAAAACTCAACTTTAGTGTTTTTTTAATATTGAGACACTCTGTATATAAGTCCATTATTTTTAGAAAGTGGATCAAAAACGCAGTTATAATCTAAAAAAAATAATACTTTTTAAAATAAACAAGTTATAGAGCTTTTTCGGACGGTTAGGACAGCCTGTATCTAAAATTTTTTTGCATTTTTATTTACTAAGACAAGATCAACGAAAAAATTTGTAATCAATTTTGTTTGTTGATTCGCGATTAATCATCTCTATTAAAGATACTCGCTTCGCTCGTGCGTTAAAACATCTCGCTTATTATTCGTCTTCATTAACCAGTTTGTTGGTTACTGTGTACGAATGTTACTATGTAAGTAACTATTTTACTAAAAAAAACATTTTTTCTACATTGCGTTTGTAACAAATACTAATACGATACCAATTTGGGTTTCGTATTAGCCAATTCAACATTTTCTATTGTGTTTATATCAATTGGAGTATTCAATTAATAACCCATACAGTAGGTGGAAATGAACCATTTGTGAGTTACTTACACAGAATTTTGGATAAATTTGAAAACACTTCAAAAAACATTTGACACTTTCATGACATTTATTCATTACCATCGTATTATATAATACCATGATACTATCGTATTAATGCAAAAGTCCCTAAAGATTAAAAAACTAACTTTTGTACTTAAAAGCACGTAAAATGCGCAAAGTAGAAAAAATAGGATAAAAAACCCGTTTCTCAGATCATTGTGGCACTCATTCTTTATGAAAACTCTGGCTTTGCGCTTGTTTTATAAACTTGAATTTGCGCCACAAATTTGACTTTTTGAAACGCGTTCTTTAATATACTGTTAATTAATCTAAAAAAAATGTTTTTATAAATTATACTTTTCTGATTGGAGGCCAAGTTTCGTATTGTGCACCATCTCGTTTTGACGAAAGTGCCGCTTCATCTATATACGATAATTTAGGATTGTCATAACAGTACAATTCTGTCAAATTAACAAGATTGCTTAATGCTCCTTTGCTGATGTTTACCAGGTCACGCATGTTGTTAAGATGAAGGTATTTCAAGGTGGTAATTTGAGGAAATCCGCTAAAAATAAATAGTAAATTAGGTATATACAGAGACAGTAATAAATTGTGTTCTACACTGCGCGATAATTTATTCTGACCACACTGTATATAGTAAGATTGTGATTATACAAATTAGAAAATCATGACATGCATTGTTCTAAAAATATAATACAAACTCATCATATTTGGCCATGTCCATGACCTTGCCGAAATTATTAGTTATCTGTATTCTAATTTGGTTAATAGAAGCTGTTCTAAAGGTAATAAATCAAGAGAAAAAAGTTGAAAATGTAGAAAAAACTATGAGAAATAAAAAGAGAAATAATACTAATAAAAGAGTTAAAACAATAGAAAGATTTTAAAGAAAAAAAATTATGGAAAAGTCTATTTAAGTCACGCAATTTAATTAATAATAAAGTAATATTATTTATGATGTCACAAATTCAAACTTTATAAACAAATAAATTATTTGTTAAAATATTATATTTTAATTTTTTTGTTGATAAAAATTGCTGTGCTTGTGCAAAATTAGTAAAATGTCTCAAAAATTTTAAACTACTTTGTATACATAAATGTTTAAATTGTAATTAATAAAAAAATAACTTACGTTTCATTAGTCAAATTAACAAATGGATTATTGTTCAAATAGAGTGTTTCCAAACTATGAGCATTGGCTAGAGTTTCTGGTACTTTCCTAAACTGATTACCACTCAAATCCAAAAAATTTAAAAACTTAGGAGTGTGTAAAAATCCAGGTGGAAGAAAGTCTATCCCTGTATAGCTCAAATCTAAAACCTTTTAACAAAATTAATAAACTAGTATATAAATTATTTATAACAAATTACCTTGAGATACATCAAACTGGTAATAGCAATAGTAGTGTGATCATCCAAAATTTTGAACGGGTTATGTGCCAGACTTAAAACCTCAATTTTAGGTGTATGCTCAAAAATATCTTTATCTAAACTATGAATTCTATTATGAGCCATAAAAAGCTTTTGTAAGGATTTTAGTGGCCTGAAAGCGTCTTCTGAATAAAGTCCCTAAAATATTTTTTTATTTTACCAAAAATCGAGCGAAATTTTTGCTAGTCATTAGCGCTTTAGGTTTTAGAAGAAACAAGACGTTATTTACTTCAAAAAAATAATTTTAGGCATCTCGCTACTTCTAAAACATCAAACATTAAGAAAGCACTAAATACTAGCATAAATTCTGCTTTAGATTAAAATTATTTCAGATTTAATAGTTTATAACTGTTTTATAAACATTTTGATACTTCTAAAATATAATGCACACTAAAAATTAGAAATTTATTTATAATTATACTACATACAACTCGCTACTTCTAAACAATAAAGCACTATAAAGCACTAACGACGCACTAAAATTCAGCGTTAGTGTCTTTCTAAAAATGCTTTAGATTTATTTATTTATAATTTCTTATAAATATTCTTCTACTTCTAAAATATAAAGCACTATCAAAGAATAATGACTAACAAAAACTTAGCGTAAGTGATTTAAGTGTATTGCTAACATAAAAAATTTATTTATAATTTTTTTTTAAAATTTTCTGCTACTTCTAAAACATAAAGCATTACCAAAGCACCAACATCTAGAACAATTTAGCGTTTGTGTCTCGTTAAAAAAATTTTTTGACTTATTTGTTTATAACTTTTCTTAAACAATCTGCTACTTCTAAAAGTTTTAAAATATAAAGCATTCTTAAATATTAACGACTAGCGAAAACACAACGTTAGTGCCTTAAGTGCCTTGCTAAAATTAAAAATTTATTTGCAACTTTTGGTAGATATTGTATTACAAACATCCTGCTACTTCTAAAACATAAAGCACTAGCAAAGCACTAACAGCTACAAGAACACACACACCTACAAAAGTGTTCTGCTGAAATTAGTAGTTAGTTAGTGTTTCATAGTGCTTTATACTTAAGAAGTAACGATATTTTTATAAAGACTACTAGTGTCTCACTAAAAATACTACTTCTAAAATACAAAGCATTATAACAAAGCATTAACTACTAGCAAAAATTCGCTGTTAATACTTTAAGTGTCTCGTTAAAAATATGTTAGATATATTCGTTTATAACTTTTTATATAGATATCCTTCTAAAACTTGAAAAAGTATTAAGCATTAACGAAGTATTAAGGTCTAACTTAAGCTTAAAATTAGTGCTTAAAAGTGTCTTGTTTATCTTAGAAGATTTATTTAGTTATTATTTTTAAAAACATCTCGCTACTTCTAAAACATAAAGCATTATTAAGCATTAACAAAGCACTAACGTCTAGCAAAAATCAACGTTAAAGCCTTATATGTTTTGCTAAAATTAAAAATTTATTTATAACTTTTATTATTATATTACAAACATTCTGCTACTTCTAAAACATGAAGCAATATAAAGCACTAATAAAGCACTAACAGCTATCAAAAATTCAGCGTTATAGTGTTATGAGTGTTCTGCTGAAATTAGTAGTTATTTAGTGCTTTATACCTAAAAAATAACAAAATTTTTATAAAGAAAACTAGTGTCTCACTAAGAATACTACTTATAAAAACATAAAGCATTTTAACAAAGCACTAATAACTAGCAAAACTCAACGTTAATATTTTAAGTGTCTCATAAAATATACGTTCTAAATCATGAAGCATTAAACTTTCTTACAAATATCCTGCTACTTCTAAAACATAAAGCAATATAAAGCACTAAAAACGCATTAATAAAACACTAACACCTAGCAAAAATTTAGCGATATAGTGTTATAAGTGTTTCGCTAAAACTAGTAGTTACTGCTCAATAGCGCTTTATATTTTAGAAGTAGGAAGACGTTTATAAAAACCTATTGTTTGACTAACATATCTACTTTTAAAAAAATAAAGCAATATTAAGCATTATAACAAATCATTAATGTCCAGCAAAAACTTAGTGTTAATTCTATAAGTGTCTCGTTAAAAATAGTATAAATTTCTTTGTTTATAACTTTACTACACACATTCTGCCACTTTTAAAATGTAAAGCACTATAAAGCATTATAACAAAGCATTAACTACTAGCAATAATTTAGCGTTATCGCTTTAAGTGTTTTGCTAATATAAAAAAAGTTTGTTTATTTAAACCTTGTTACAACATTCTGCTTCTTCTAAAACATAAAACAATATAAAACGCTAAAAAAATACTAATAAAGCACTAACACCTAGCAAAATTTTAGCGGTATGGTGTTATAAATGCACTGCTAAAATTAGTAGTTAGTGCTTAATGTTTTAGAAGAGGCAGGATAATTGTAACATAAGTTAAATAAATTAACAAACTTTATTGATATTAGCAAATCACTTAAAGCATTAACGCTAAATTATTGCTATTAGTTAGTGCTTTATTATAATGCTCCATAGTGCTTTACATTTTAGAAGTAGCAGGATGTTTATAAAAAGTTATAAACAAAAAAAATTATAATATTTTTAACAAGACACTTAAAGTATTAACACTCAGTTTTTGCTGAACATTAATGCCTGGTTATAATGCCTAATAATGCTTTATGTTTTTAAAAGTAGAATTGTTAGTCGGTTAGTAGGCTTTTATAAACGTTTCACTACTTCTAAAATATAAAGCACTAACTATCTACTTGTTTTAGCGGAGCAATTATAACACTATAACCGCTAATTTTTGCTAGGTGTTAGAGCTTTGTTACTGCTTTCTTAGTGTTTCAAATTGCTTTATGTTTGTTTTAGAAGTAACATATTTTTAGCAAAAAGTTGAGACACTAACTCTAAATTTTTTCTAGTTGTTAGTGCCTTGGTACTTGATTGATAGTGCTTCAAGTATCAGAGATACCAAGATGTTTGCAACAGAGTTATATATAATCAAATTTTACTGTTTTAGCAAAATACATAAAGCCTTAACTCTGAGTTTCTGCTAGACATTAGTACTTTGTCAGTGCTTAATACTACTTTACTGTTTTAGAAGTAGCAACTACTAATTTTACCGGTGCACTTATAACACTATAACGCTAAATTTTTGCTTGGTGTAGTGCTTTATTATTGCTTTACATTACTTTTTCTTTTAGAAATAGCATGATGTTTGTGACAAAGTTATAAACAAATTTTTCAATTTCAGCGAAACACACTTATTAGGACATTAACACTAAAGTTTTACTAGTCGTTAGTGCTTCATTATAATGTATGATAATAAATTATTTAGAAATAACACAATATTTAGCAGGATGTTTATAAAAAAAAGATATAAACAAATATCTAAAATATTTTTAACAGAACACTTAAAAAACACTAAATTTTCTCTAAACATTAGTGCTTTAATATAATGATTTATGTTTTAAGAAGTAGTATTTTTAGTTCAGCAGAAGTTTTTTATAAACCATTCGCTACTTCTATCAAGCACTAAATAACTATCAATTTTAGCAACACACTTATAACACTAAATTTTTGCTGGGTGTAGTACTTTATTAGTGCGTCTTTAGTACTCTATATTGCTTTATAATTTAGAAGTAACAAGATGTTTGTAACAAGGTTAAAAAATAAACAAATTTGTTTTTATTTTAGCGGAAGACTTGAGACGCATTAACGCAATATTTTTGCTAATTTATTAGTGCTTTGTTATAATGCTTGATAGTGCTTTATGTTTTAGAAGTAATATTTTTAGTTAGACAGTAATTTCTATAAACGTCTAGCTACTTCTAAACTATAAAGCACTAACTACTTATTTCAACAGAGCAATTATAACACTATAGCACTAAATTTTTGCTAGGAGTTAGTGCTTTATTAATATTTTTTTAGTGTTTCATATTGCTTTATGTTCTAGAAGTAGCAGGATGTTGTAACAGCGTTTAAATAAACAAACGTTTTTATTTAAGCAAAAGACTTTAGAAGCAATAACGCAAAATTTTTGCTAAATTGGTAATGCTTTTTTATAATGCTTAATAGTGTTTTATGTCTTAGCAGTAGTATTTTTAGTTGGAAGGTAATTTTTATAAACGTCTAGCTATTTCGAAAATATAAAGCACTATTAAGCACTAGATACTAATTTTAGCAGAACACTAGAAGCATTAATTCTAAGTTTCTGCTAGACTTTATACTGTTTTATATGTTATATACTGTATAAAGTCTAGCGAAAACTCGAAATTAATGCTTCTTGTGTTCTGTTAGAATTAGTATTTAGTACTTAATAGTGCTTTATATTTTAGAAGTAGCTAGACGTTTATAAAAATTACTGTGCAACTAAAAATACTACTTCTAAAACATAAAGTACTATCAAGCATCATAACGAGGAACTAACAAAATAGCAAAAATTTTGCTTTAATGCTTCTCAAGTCTTTCGCTAAAATAAAAAAGTTCGTTTATTTATAATTTAGTTACAAACATCCTGCTACTTCTAAGATATAGATCAATACAAAACGCTAAACAAGCACTAATAAAGCACATATATTTAGCAAAAATTTGATGGTACAGTATTATAAGGGCTCTGCTAAAATTAGTAGTTAGTGCTTAATAGTGCTTTATAGTTTAGAAGTAGTAAAATGTTTATAAAAAACTACTGACTCACTAACAATTCTACTTCTAAAACTATAAATTGTTATTAAGCATTATAACGAAGCATTAATGTCAAACAAAATACTCAGTGCTAATACTTTTACTGTTTCCTCAAAAATGTTTTAATTTTTTTGTTTATAATTTTTTTATAAACATTCTGCTACTTCTAAAATATAAATCAATAACAAGTATTATTACGACTAGCAAAAATTTAGTGTTAATGCTTTAAATGTTTTGCTAAATTTAAAAACTTTGTTAGACATATCTTGCTACTTCTAAAACAGCAAAGCGGTATAAAGCACTAACAGTTGTTACAAATATCTTGGTATTTCTAAAACATAGAGCACTATCAATCAAGCACTAAAGAGGCACCAACAGCTAGAATTTTTTTTTTAATTTAACAAAATATTTTAGAATTACTTATTTATAAAATTGTTACAAACATCTAGCTTCTTCTAAAACTTTAATAAATATAGAGCTCTAAAAAAACACTAATAAAGCACTAACACCTAACAAAAATTTAGTGTTATAAGTGTGTTGCTAAAGTTGATAGTTATTTAGTGCTTGATAGAAGTAGCAAGCGGTTTATAAAAAATTTCTGCCAGGCCTCAAATTCCTTTTCAAATTATTTACTAATATAAAAAAAAGTTTGTGCAATTGTATCCTTGTTACAAGCATCCAGCTACTTCTAAAACATAAAAAAATATAAAACTCTAAAGAGGCACTAATAATGCACCAACATCTAGCAAACATTTAAAGGTATAGTGTTTTAAGTGCTCTGCTAAAATTAGTAGTAAGTGCTCAATTTTAAAACATATTTAAAAAACATGAAGCATTATAACGAAGCATTAATGTCTAGTAGAAACTTAGTGTTAATACGTTAAGTGTCGCGTTAAAAATGTTTTAGATTTCTTTGTTTATAACTTTACTACAAACATTCTGCTACTTTTAAAATATAAAGCACTATTAAGAATTATAACAAAGCACTATCAACTTGCAAAAATTTATAGTCAGTGCTTTAAAAATCGCGCTGAAATTATAAAATTTGTTTATTTATAAGTTTGTTTCAAACATTTCGGTATTTCTAAAACCTGAAACACTATCAATTAAGCACTAACAAGATACTAACAACTAGAAAAAATTTAGTGTTAGTTCATTAGCTTCTTGCTGAAAATATTTTACAATTTTTTATTTATAATTTTATTACAAACATTATGCTACTTCTAAAACACTTTTAAGCACTAACATCTAGCACAAATTCACTTTTAGTGCTTTAAGTGTCTCACTAACTTTACTAAACTCAAAAAAACATTTTCTACTTACATCAAACGCATTCGGATGCAAAAGTTCGATATTATTGTAACTCAAATCCAACACTTGCATATTTTGAAGGTTTTGAAAAACGTCATCGCTGATATTAACAATAGAATTGTTAGCCAAATTTAAATAAACAATGTTAGATGCCGGAAATTGTTGATTTAATGACAATATTGGTGAATTCTGAATGGTTATTTTACTGTAGGAGTAAGTTGTATTATCGTCATGATCAACCCAAGAGGACTTATCGAAAATATAAGATCGAACGTCTTTAGTACAAGTCACCTCAAAGTGGTTGGAATCGTCATTAATACAGCGACAAAGTGTACAAAACGGAGGTTCATTTTGGGCGGAAGATATTGATAAGATCAGTGATAACACAATGAGTAACATTGTGTACCTGGAATTTGTTACAACACTGATAAAACGCTTAATTAGAGCAGTAATGTTATATTATTATTGTTATTTACCTGTTTGTTGTTATTAAATATTAAAAATTTACATAAAACACTAAAACTAGACTAAAATTTTCAAAAAAATAGCGAAACAATGTGTCGTTTTATGATTCAATAGATTGACTAAAATTTTAGCACAATTATCACTTATCTTATCACTGGATAAACAAAATTTCGTCAGGTATTAAACAAATAAAGAGAATGCGTTGTAATTAAAAAATGTTAGATTAGTGAGAAAAATAAAAATTTCTTGAACGAAGTTAATGGCGAGTGCAATACTGGTTTTTTTGCACATAACAAAACAAGAATTTTTGTGGAATCAATGTAAAGTGTGCAAAAATTCGAACGAATTTTTGTGTCAAGGCTTCCTCTACCAAATATTTTTACTACTAATTTAAAATAGTTTTGTTCAGGCAATACTTCTAATTACAAAGTTTTCTAAAATGATGCTATAATTTGCTTAATAACTTTACTTTTTATTATTAACTCTATTTTATAATTTTCTTTGATTTACTTTTATTTTATTTACTTATTATACACTTTATAAACAAATAAATATTTTTTTACATTGTAATTAGTTTTACTGTATTTTCCTATTAGCCCACAAATTTATGTCTCATGTGCTAGTTACATAGTTACAAAAAAAATTATTACAAAAATGCAATTTTTTATATCAATTTTGCACTTTTCGTTTTTATATAAATTGTCGCCTGCTGCTTCTAGTTTTTATAACATTGTGTTTATGTTTCTGGTTTTGATAAAAATTTATAAATAAAATACCTTCTGATGATATCGATTTTTACATATATTTTTTTTAATGTGATAACCAATTTTTATAAAATAAGCTCTGCAATTTACAAAAAGCAATTTTTGATTGCAAACTTTATAAAATGCCTTTTGCAATAAAATGTTGCTTGCGTGATTTCTAGTTTAAATAAAATGTTACCTACAGCTTCTGATTTTGACATAAAAAAAGGTAGAAAATGTCACCTGTTATTCCGATTTTTATAAAAAGCTTCTTGTGACAGACAAATTTTTATAAAATGTGATCTACTGCTCAAAATGCTTTTTCTGCAGCTTTTTTTTATAAAATTGTTGCCTGTGGCTCCTAGTTTTTATAAAATTTTGTTTATAACTTTCGGTTCTAATTTGTATAAAATGCCTTTTATGACAGTGAATTTTTTAAAATGTGGTCTACAATTTCTAATACAGACTGTTATAGAAGTGAATGCAAAAAATTTAATCACAAATAAAACTCACAAAAATAAACAAAATATCTATTTAGCATTTTTGTCAAAAACGCACCCTTACCGAGTTAAAATTAAAAGTAAGTAGACCACAAAATTCATACCCGCCTATGTGTTGACGCAGCGATCAAAACACACCAGAAAAAATTTAAGACAAAAACTTACCAAACAGAGGTGTAAACACAGCTGTTTTAGGTGGGTTAGTAGGGCAAAATAAGACTTTATTAACTTTGTTCATAAAGGGTACGATACACAATAAAGGCAGAAACACCTTCACGTATTATAACGCTAGTCTACGAATACTTAGATCTGGTTCATCTTCAATCACATAAAAAAATTTCGGCTCCATTTTGAGATACTGATCGCTTTTTGGGCGTCCTTCTCGATGATTTGAGGTTATTACAATACTTGTAAACGTTTGCATCTTGGCAATTACACTTCCGGAAAACGTTGGGACAAACGCCGAGCTGTAGACGCATTACCGCGACATAGCACTATAACCATATTAGGAAAATGCACTATTGATATGTTTATTGTTGCACTACAGCAATTTATTATTAGAATACTGTTGATCACAACGACACAGTGTGAAATGAGGTTATAGCCGGTTGCCGTTATCAGTGTTTTTTTTACTAGAGAAAACGCTCAAGTTTTTACATGATTAAATTATTTATCCCTTCGATTAAACTTAAAAATGCCGTCCTGAGCGCAGTGTTAAATTAGGAGTTACAAAAATGTAAAATTAAATTTTTGATATCACAAATAAAATTTGTGAAATTTACATCTTCACAACAAATTAAAACATCTGTTAAAATTTTTGCAAAATTTTCCATAACACCCTGCATATTAAAATGCCTTTTGCAGTTTTCATTTTTATAAATTGTAATCTATGGCTACCAGTTTTTATTAAAAAAAAACTCTAACTTCTGATTTTGATAAAAAAAAACTACAAACAGTCTACTGTTTATTCTAATTTATATAAAATATTTTTTATGACAGTCAGTATTCCACAATTTCTAGTATATTAAAATGTTCTTTGTACCTAATTTCCTTTTTTTTAAATTGTCGTCTATCTCTTAGCTTTTTAAATTTTTGCCTATAGTCTCTGATTTTAATAAAAAAAAAGCTATAAACAAGAAGTTTCTTGTTGATTTTAGTTTTTACAAGTATAAAATGCTGTTTGTGACAGCCAACTTTTTAGAAAATAATCTTTGCTGTTTCAATTTTTATAAATTTGTCTCCAAGAAATCCCAACTTTTATATTAAAAAAAATTTCTGTAACTTTTGACTTTAATTTGAAAAAAGATACAAAAATCTGCTGTTAATTTCAATTTGAATAAAATGCTTTTTATAGCAGCTTAGTTTTATAAAATAGAATTTACAAATTCTAGTATAATTAATTGCATTTTTTGCAGCTAGCATTTTTATAAATTGTCGTCTATAAGTAGCAGTTTTTATAAAAATATTTCTATAACTTTTAATTTTAATAAAAAAAGCTACTTTCAAAAAGCTCCTGTTAATTTTAATTTGTATAAAATGCCTTTTTTTACAGCAATGTAGTCTACTAAATCTAGTAAGTATGTTAAAATGCCTTTTCCTGCAGCTTCGATTTTTATAAATTATCGCCTGAGTACCTACCAGTTTTTATAAAAATATTTCTAGAACTTTTAGTTTTATAAAAAAGCTACTTTCAAAAGTCTCTTGTTAATTCCAATTTGTATAAAATGCCTTTTACAACAACCTATTTTATAAAATGTAGTCTACAAATTCTAGTACATTAAAATGTTATTTTTTTCAGCTGCCATTTTTATAAATTGTCGCCTATAAGTAGCAGTTTTTATAAAAATATTTCTATAACTTCTGATTTTAATAAAAAAAGCTAGAAAAAGTTTCTTGTTAATCCCAATTTGTATCAAATGCTTTGTATGACATCAATGTGGTCTACTAAGTATGTTAAAATGCCTTTTCTTGCAACTTTTATTTTTATAACTTGTAGCTTATGCCTATCAGTTATTGTAAAAATATTTCTATAACTTCTAGATTTGATAAAAAAGCTACGTTTAAATGTCTGTTGTTAATTCCAGTTTGTATAAGATGCTTTTTATAACAGCCTATTTTATAAAATGCGATCTACAAATTCTAGAACATTGAAATGCTCTTTTTTTAAGCTTCTATTTTTATAAATTGTCGCCTATAAGTATTAGTTTTTATAAAAATTTATCTATAACATCTGATTTTAATAAAAAAAGCTAGAAAAAGTCTCTTGTTAATTCCAATTTGTATAAAATGCCTTTTATAACAACCTATTTTATAAAATGTTGTCTACAAATTCTAGTACATAAAAAGTCTTTTTTTCAGTTTTTATAAAAAGATTTCTATAACTTGTATAAAATGTTTTTTATATCAGACTATTTTTATGAAATGTATTCTACAACTTCTCGTATAATCAAATGCCTTTTTGTAGTTTCTATTGCAAATCACCAGCAGCCGAACATCTTATACCTGTCCGAAACATGGCTATCTGAAGAAGCTCAAAATTCAGCAAACATCAATAAATACCAGATAGCTTCGTACTATAATCGTCCAACGAAACAACATGGTGGCGTAATCATCTATTGTAAGAACCAATATACACCAAAATGTATGAATCAAATCTACGAATTCACCATTGAACTCCACATTGAATGTACAGTCATTCAACTTATAATAGCCAACAAGCATGTAATTATAATAATTATTTACCGTTCAGCACTTGGAAATATGTCCATATTTTTAAAAAATCTAGATGCAATCTTAGCTTGACTTTTGACAAAACACAACCTCATTATACTATGTGGCGACTTAAACATAGATAGATTAATAAACTCCAAAAACAAAATTACTAACAGATTTGCTAAACTTGCTACCACCGAATCGTCAAAAACTGCAATAGACTATATAGTCATCAATGCCCCTTGTAATAAATGTGAAATTTTTTATCCCTGCCTATCCGATCATTTTGCTTAAATTATGTCGGTGAATATTTATCCAAATACTGAAATAAATTCCTCAACATCACAAACATTAACAAGATCTCTGACTACTAATAACCTAATTCAGCTAAAGTACATGCTACAAAAAAAACTGGAAATTAAGATATACAGACAATACAAATAGTGCTTTTGAGACTTTTTTAAATATATTTTTATACCACGTAAATGTTGCTATTCCCTTAAAATGCTATAATAAAAAAATACCCAACACCAAATGTCTTTGGATTACACCTGAATTAGTACACTTTAGCTTAAGACTAAAAGATCTTCATACTTTTATGAAAACTTCAAAAACAGAAGAAGCGAAAAAACTGTACTCCACAAGGAAAAAAATTCAAAAACTTATAAACCGTACAAAAACAGCATATTATGAAAATCTAATAAATAACAGTACCAACAAAACAAGACAGATTTGGAAAATTGTTAATACCAACATAAAGCCGAATGAGTATCAAAAAATAGAACTAATTCATACAAATACATCCGACATAACAGATAGTCTAGAAATAGCGAACCATTTTGGGAAATACTTTACTACCATCGTCCAGGAACAAATTAAGAACTATTTTTTAAATAACAAAAATCGGCCGTTAGGCACCACCTCCCAAAGTGTCAAGAATAACATGTTTTTTCATGCTGTTAACAAAGACGAAATAAAAGCTATATTGTCAAGTATGAAGCAAAAAACAGCTAATGGCTGTGGCGGTGTCTCTTCAAAAATGTTAAAATTTGTAAGTGACAAAATCCTAAAGGCCATGGTGAACCTCTCAGTGCTAAGTGGAGTGTTTCCGAAATGTCTCAAAGTGGCTGCAGTGATCCCAATGCATAAGAAAGAAGACCCACATCTAACTGAAAATTATAGGCTAATCTCCGTCCTAAGTACGTTTTTCAAAGTTATAGAAAAAGTGGTTTACAACAGGATCATGGAGTATGTTAACAAAAATTATCCGACTTGATGTTATGTTCTGTTTGTATTGACAACTTGCTAATTTTATACTTCGCTGCATTTTAGCTTGATTTTCTTAGTTAAGTTAGAAAATTAGTGATTTAAAAGAACAAGATAGCTTTCAACGAGCAACAGAAGCGTTTCATGTAAGAAGCATACTTCAGAAATGGTCAGATAGTCGATGAACAGTAGGTTTACTCGATAAACGCCGCATTTGAAGATTTTCAACAAAAGTTTTTTGGATTGGCTGTCAACTTCGACTATTTCAGTCGAAATCTGCGCCGTGTTGTGGATTTGTACAGGGAAACAAGGAGTGTGAATCGCAAGACAGGTGAAGGCCAACCACGAGTAAGAACCGAAGCAAATGTGGAGGCCGTAAGGAATATTATGAACGAGAAGCCTAGCACTTTGGTTCGTCATCCGCGACAACAGGTAAACCTGTCTCACAGTACTTGTTGGCGGATCTTGAAAACGGACCTTGACATGCATCCGTATAGGCTGCAGGCCCATCAAGAATTGCTGCCGAATGATTTGCCATAGAGACACCCATATAGCCAGCGGTTCATGAAGAATCTTGCTAACAATGACGAAGCACTGGAAAAAACATTTTTTACCGATGTGGCTTGGTTTCATCTTTCCGGCTATGTTAACTCACACAACATGACGATGTGGAGCGGCGAGAATTCTCACTATTACGTTGAGGTTTCGTTAAAACCTCAGAAAATTGGAGTGTGGGCTGCGATAAGCAAACGTCGTCTTATTGGACCCATATTTTTCGAAGGTAATTATTGTTACATTTTTTAAAGAAAACAACTATAAGAATAAAAATGTTGTAGGAATATTAACTTCTCAGAGATACCGTCTTAAAATCCTCACTCCCTTTATAGAGCAGCTGTTGAATGACGAACTACAGCAGGGATATTTTCAGCAGGACGGTGCGCCTATTCACACCACTCGGGATAATCTCAATTTTATTTGTGAATTTTTTAATAACAAAGTGATCAGTTTGAATACGCCAATGATATGGCCACCGAGGTCATGTGATTTGACTCCTTGTGACTTTTTCTTGTGACCATATGTGAAAAACTCAATTTTCAATACTCCTGTTGCGGACTTGGACGACCTACGGAAAAGAGTAACCCTCAAGTTAGAAGAGATAAACAATTCACTCAATCTGTTAGAGAACGCGATCGCTTCTGTAAAAGCACGAGCAAGAGTGTGCAGCGAACAGAATGAAGGTCATGTAGCACATCTTGTTTGATATGCTGCAACGGTTTTCTTCTATGCTTTTGGTATTGTTTCTAATGTTTTGCTTTTGCCAGGCAAGTTTCATCTTACTTGGCTAATTTTATTCCTATCTTGTGTTTGCAAATAATAAAAAATTAACTAATTCTGTGATTTTTAATGGTAATTATTAGTTTCTAGGTTAGTGAGGTTAAAATGCGAAAAGTATTCTTTGGATAGTAGGCGCAAACATTCAACAGTAGATTATCTTAGCAGTAGGCTTAAAACCCAAATAAATAGTTCAAATTACCCAGACATACGTCCTAAAAACCAAAGCCTTGCTTTGATGACAATAGTTTTGAAACACATTTTATATACAATTTGGCTACCGAATCAATTTTGCTGACGATACTACTATTACAGTTTCTGCATCGTCCCCCAAAAAACAAACTGCAAATAAAAATTCAGAATGTTTCATTAAAGCTCGAAAACTGGTGTTATGAAAACAAGTTGATATTAAATTCCTCCAAGACTGTTAGGGTCTAATTCTAAATCAGATTTACTCTAGTGTAGTTTGAGTTGCTAGGGGCAACGTCGTAACTTTACTATACTCTTTATATTAGATGGCGTAACTTTGCGCTACTCCAGTAGAGTAGCGTAGTGATTTAGAATTCCAGTATAAGTTTTTAAATTGTGCATGACTGTATTTATTTTATATTGTGTCTATATTTTTGTAGATATATGTATTTTCTTGTATGACCTATGCTATATCATTTATATGATCCTAAACGCATAAATAAATTATTATTATTATTTTTAAAAATTGTTCTCTATGGCTTCTAATTTTTACAAAATCTTGTCTAAACTTTTTGGTTTTAATAAAAACAGCTATAAATAAAATATCTCTTGTTAATTCCAATTTTTATAAAATAGCATTTGTAATACCCAATTTTTTTCCAAAATGTAAAATAAAAATTGCGAATTTAAACCCTGAGAAAAATTAAAAATATAATAAAACAATTTTTACAAATTGACATACAAAAACTTGAATTACAACAATTTTTATTTATAAAATTTACATTTTTGCCACTAATGTATCAGAAAAAAAGTTTTAATATTAAGATAGAATAACCAAAATAGTAATTTCACTATATACAGTGTGTTGACATAAAGAAAAGTTTTTGCCTTCTCTCTTTTTTGTCTCTCATTGTTTTTGTCTAGCCTTTCTATTTCTATTATGTCTGTGCTTCCCACCAAATCTGCACCTACGTGTACAATGATTTCCATAAAAAATGTATCAATAGTGCTAGAAATGATATTGTTTAAAAAAATTCACGTCATATTTAACCTTTCATATCCTTTTTGCAAAAATTTAAATGACTACGTCAGACAGTGAATGCAAATTTATAAAATTCTCAATTTCCTCTATTAAAATTTTGAATTATTCCGTCCCTGAACCTGATAATATAATCACCTGTGTAGAAACAAACAAAAGTAAATTTCCCATAGTATAAAAGGAATTTTTTTCCCAATCAATCAGTTTTTAATCAATCATGGAACACAACTATCCAAGTTACCATTATGGAAAATGGTTATCAAACCCACCACCAGATGAAGAAATCGTTGTTTCAGGTACTGACTCAATTTTTTTCTTTAAATACTAAACCAAAATTTTTTTTAGGAATTGCTGGTAAATTTCCAAAATCTAATAACGTCAACGAATTCTACGATAACCTCTTCAATAAAAATGACATGATTAGTGAAAACCGGTGGAAAATTGAACATCCAGAAATTCCTCCCAGATCGGGAATACTTCCAAATATTGAAGAGTTCGATCCGGGATTTTTCGGGTTGCATTACCGTCAGATTTTGACAATGTCTCCAAGTCTGCGAAAAATGATGGAAGTGGCAACTGAAGCTATTATAGACGCTGGAATACACCCATCGGAATTGGCAGGAACCAAAACTGGAGTTTTTGCGGGTTATTGCTGGAATGATGGCGAGACTGATGTCCTGACCAGAGTCTCAAACAGGGCACAAATGTTTGGAATTACAGGGTACGGTATTATAAAGAGTGAAATATCGAGTGAATAAAAATAACTGAAGCAAAGTGGAGTAAGAAAATTTAGTTATGGCATTGGTTAACTAGCTAAAACTGCGCAAATTTTAACTGTTTTTGTGTTCTCAACATTTTTGTGGCGCCAAATTTAAACAAAATATTTAACTCTCAGTCTTGATGTTTAATTCAAAATTTTAATAACTCAAAAAGGTTAAATAAATGCGGAAATAACTGGTTTTACTACCTCTAAGAAGACCTCTTTATTATGTGAGCTAGTTCAATTTTTTTTTACAATTTTTTGTTGTCTTTATAGCTTCTCCATCTCATCGTCTTTCTCCGGTTTTTTATACTCAAAAAATTTTAATTAAATTTTTTCTAAAATTCTTAAAATATTTATACATTTTTGGAAGTCAGAAAAGATAAATAGTCTAGGCTGTACCCAAAAATTTTTTTAATATCCGATTTAAAAAAGTCTATTAAAGAATTTTTTATATTTTTAGCTGCTTGTTCTAATTTTTTTATTAATTAAATTTTTTGTTTTTTAAATGTTGTTTTTTCTCGATATTCTAGAATCTATATTTATCTTCTCTTTCCGTCGACTTTTTTCTAATTTTTTATGTTTTTTTAGAAATATTTAGTTTATTTAAAATCTTACAAGGTTTTTCAAATTATTTTTTTGTGTTTTTTATTTTTTTGTTTATAGTATTCTTGTCTAATTTGTATATAGATCAAAAATTTTTCTTTTAAGTCGTTCTACAATTTGCTTCTGTTTTTCTTGTTTTTTTGCAGTAATTTATATTTTAGAATGTTTGACACTTTTTTTTATTAATTGTAATTGTATCGTCTTTCTCTCTCTCTACTAGTCACAATATTTTTTGTTTTTCTTTCTTCTAAGTTGACGTTTTTCAAATGACTTTTAAAGCAATTTTGTTTTTTTAATCTTAGTGTTTTTTATTCTCTTTTATTTTAATCGTTGTCGTTTTTTATATTCTTCTAGTTTCTTTTATTTTTACTTTCTAGTTTTTTTTTACTTTTTATTTAAATTGTTTAGGGTGCTTACAACCCTACCAACAAAGTTTTTCAAGCTTTTTATAGTTTTTTCAGTTTTTCTAAAAAAAAAATTGTTTTGCTTTTTTAACTAACCAAAAATATTTTAAATAGTCCTTGTTATACCAAAAAATTTACAAAAAAAATTACTTTGTCTGGAATATTTATTTGTTTCTTTAAAATCTCTCAATTGAAGTTATTCAATTTCTTAAATTTTTTTTAATTGTTTTTTTTTCTTCTATCAGTATTCATTTTTTTTAGTTACTACTTTTATAATGTTTTACCTTTCAGATGTCTAATATTTTCAGTTGTAGAATCTTTCAAACTATGTTTTACAATTTTTTTTAGAATTTGTCTTAGTTTTTCAGAATTCTTTTTTTTTTCTTGATTATACATAGCAGTATTTCTTAAGTTTTTTGTTTTTATTTTAACTTTTTTCAATTTTTTTTTACATTTAATTTTTAGGCTTTAATTCTGTGCTTTATGTTTTCTTTCTATTTTATTCGTCATTCTTTTTTGTTCGACAAGCTTTTTTTTTTAACATTTAGTTTTTTTAGAATATTTTACTATTCTTTTTCATTAATTATAATTTTTTTTCTACTAGTCTCAACTTTACTTCTTCTCTAAGTAGCCGTTTTCAAACTTTATCTAAAAAATTTTTTATAGTTGTAGTATATCTTATTTATTTACTCATCTAATTGTTGTCGTTTTATTTTTTTTGTTCTTTTTTTATTAATCATGTTTCTTGTTTTTTTAAACATTGATTTTCCATTTAATCTAGAATCTCTATCTGTTACACTAAAACTTCTTCTTCTCTTTTCGTCGTTTTTTTCCTAATTTTTCAGTTCTTTTTTAGAAATATTTAGTTCTTTTAAAATCCTACAAAGTTTTTTAACTTTTTTAAATTGGTTTTTCCATTTTTTTGTTAATAGTATTCTGATCTAATTTGTCTATAAAATCTCAATATTTTTTTTAAGATGTTTTACAAGTTGCTTCAGTTTTTCTTGTTTTATTTTGCAGTAGAAACTTTTTAAAACTAAAATATTTTTCACTTTTGTTCACTAATTGTAATTTTCTATTTTCATTTTTTAATTGTTATCGTATTTCTTTCTTTCGTTCTCTCTACTAGTCACAATTTCTTTAGTTTTTCTTTCTTCTATGATTGATGATGTTTTTCAAATAACTTTTAAAGCATTTTTGTTTTTTTTCCAGTATTAGTGTTTTATTCTTTTTTCTTTTTCTTGTTGTCATTTTTTTATTTTTTTTGCAGTTTTTTCTCCATTTTTTAGTTTCTACTAAAATGCTTTTTTGTTTTTCGAAAATCTTAGAAATGTAGTTTTTTAAGCTTTTTAGAGTTTTCTTTGGTTTTCTAAAAATTATTTTTGTTTTGTTTTTTTACTAACGAAAAAATCTTTTAAATAGCCTTTTTTATGACAAAATGACACTACTTTAAAAACCATAAATTTTTTCTTTAATGTAATTTAAAAATTAAAAACGACAGTTATTGAAAAAATAAGTACTTTTGTGTTGTTTATAATAAACAAACAAAAATTTGTTGTTTCCAGCTCCCAAATTTTATGAAACACCTTAAAATATACATTTTTAGAAGTCAAAAGCAAATTATTGTAAACTGCTCTGTTTATTCTCAAAACCCATTCTTTTATTATTCTTTGTTTTACGTTAACTTTAGTAGTCGTTTTTACATTTGTTTAAAATATTTATTTGTTTCTTTAAAATCTCTCAATTGATGTTGTATAACTTCTTAAATCTTTCTTTATTAATATTTTCTTTTAGTAGTACTTAGTATTTTTCTATTTTTAATCATTACGTTTTTAATATTTTATTTTTTATACAGCTGAAATTTTTAGTTTCTGTTCTAGAATCTTTCAAACTAAAGTTTACAGTTTTTTCTAAAAATTTTTTTTGTTTTTTATAATTTTTTGTTGTTAAACACTAACTAAAATTGCGTAACTTTGTTTTTAACGATATTTTTGTGGCGTCAAATTTAAACAAGATATTTATCTGTCACCATTCTAGATGAGATAATTCAAAATTTTAATTGCTTAAACTACTACTAACAAGACGTAGTCGGTTTTACCTACTCCAAGAAAGTTAAATAAATGCGAAAATAACCGATTTTATTAAATTCATAATCTTTTTTTTTTGAAGTAAGCTAGTTCTAGTTTTTTTTTATTTTTTAATGTCTTTATGACTTCTACATTCATTCGTTCTTCTCTAAGTACATCTATAAACTTTTAAATAAAAAAAAATACTTTGTCTATACTGATAGCTTTTTCAATATCTACTCGAAGAATCATCAAATTTTTAATACAATATGCAAACTGAAAAAAATGTTTTTTTAAAAACTGTTTTTCTGTTTTTCTTATTTTTTCAAACGTTATTTTTCAAGTTTGTATAGAATCTTTATTTGTATCACCAGAATTTTTCGTTTCACTTACTTTAATTTTATAATAAATTTTTCTTTTTTTATAGTTTTATCTTCTTTTCCAGTATTTTTTTTCTGTTTTTTTTCAATTTTTTTTGTGTATAACATATTTTTGTTTATTTTTCATTAAAATCTTGTAGATTGTTTTAAACTGTTTTTAAATTTAATTTTGTTTTTTTTTTTGTTTTTCCTTTTCTAAAAACCTTTTTTTTTAATTGTAGAATTTTTCATTATTTGTTTTTACTAATTATAATTTTTTTAATTTGTTTTTTTTCTAATAGTCACCATTTTCTTTGTTTTTATGAAATAATTTTTAAAGCTTCTTCTTATTTTTTTTAGTTTTAGTGTTTTTTATTCTTCTTTTGCTTTAGTCGTTGTTGTTTTTTTGTTTTTCAGTTTTTTTGTTCTTCTTTTTTACTTTCTATTAGAAAAATTTTTGTTTTTCTAGAATCTCACAAACAAAGTTTTTTAGAGTTTCCTTTGGTTTTTCCAGAATATTTTTTTGTTTTATTCTTTTTTACTAATCAAAGTTATTTAAAATACCTCTTTTATGTCCAAAGTTTTAACTACATAAAAACCACTACTTAAAAAACTATAAAAAAATTAAAAACTATAGACGACAGTTATTGTAAAAATTAATGTTTACAAAAAAACAAGTAGAAACTCGTGTCCACTTCTCAGATTTTATTAAAAAACCTTAAAATATAGAAGAAACATTTTTAACTGATTTCAATGTTTCTTTTTTTTATTAGTTATGTTTTCTGTTCTTTTTTTCTTTTAAACGTTGTTTTACAGTTCGTCTAAAATCTTTATTTGTTTCATCAAAACTTCTTCTTTACTTCCTGTTGTTTTTTTCTGATTTTTTAATTGTATTTTTAGGAACCTTTAGTGCTAAAATCTTACAAACTAAGTACTTTTGTGTTGTTTATAATAAACAAATAAAAATTTGTTAGCTCCAGCTCCCAAATTTCATAAAAAACTTTAACATATACATTTTTAGAAGTCAGAAACACAAATTATTGTAAACTACTACGTTCATTCTTATAGCCAAATCTTTTATTATTTTTTGTTTTGTGTTAATTTTAGTAGTCGTTTTTACATTTGTCTAAAATATTTATTTGTTTCTTTAAAACCTCTCAATTGATGTTGCTTAACTTCTTAAATCTTTCGTTATTGATATTTTCTTTTAATTGTATTCATTATTTTTCTTTTTTTAATCATTACTTTTTTAATATTTCATTTTTCTGATGTCTGAAATCTTCTGTTGTTGTTGTAGAATCTTTTAAACTATGGTTTACAATTTTTTTTTAGAACTTATCTTAATTTTTTAGAATTTCTTTTTCTTGATTATAAATAGTAGTATTTCTTAAGTTTTCTGTTTTTATTTTAACTTTTTTCCAATTTTTTTTACATTTTTCTTTAGACATTAATTTTGTTTGTCATGTTTTCTTTCTATTTTATTCTTTTTTTGTTTTACAAGCTTATTCTGTTTTTTCTTTTTTTAAAACATTTAGTTTCTCAAGAATATTTTACTATTTTTTTATTAATTATAATTTTTTTTCTACTAGTCTTAATTGTATTTCGTCCTCTTTTTTCAATTTTTTTCTTGTAAAAGTTTTTTTAATTTTCTTGTGTTCTTATACAATTTTCCAGTTTTCTTTTACTAGTCGTAAACTTTTGCTTTCTTTATATCAAGACGTTTCGCTATATCTGGTTTAAAAAATAGGGTTTAAACTATTAAATTCTGTTTCCTTCTTTTACTACAGAGAAATTATAGCTCTACCAAAACCAAAAACCAAACTTAATTTCATTCTTTATTAATCACTCGATATTATCACTAATTTTGGCTACAATGCCGTTCAACGAGTTAAATAAAGTAGTTGTTTCCACTTAATCGTTGACAGTCAACAAATTTTCCAGCCTTCTACGAACAGTTATCCCTAACCGAATAAGTTATTTCTTCAAACTAAAAGGCCCAAGTTACATCACTGACACAGCTTGTAGCAGCTCATCAGCAGCCCTTGATCACGCCCTTCGTGCTATCAGAAATGGCGAGTGTGATAAAGCACTGGTCACAACTTGTCACTATCTTCTAGCACCTGCAGTCACAGTTCAATTTTTCCGGTAAGTTTCCAAAATCAGAAGTTTCCAAGAAACTTTCTTCTTCTTCTAGACTTGGTGTTTTGAGCGTCAACAGCAGATGTAAAGTCTTCGACGAAGATGCAAACGGTTATGTCCGTTCTGAAGCTGTCAGTTGTCTCTTCCTCCAAAAATCAAAAGACGCTAGAAGAATCTATGTTAGAGTTGTTCACTGCAAAAGTAACAGTGATGGTTTTAACCCAGAAGGCATAACGTACCCATCAACCCTAATCCAAGGCCAACTCCTCAATGAAGTTTACAGTGAATGTGGTATTAAACCATCTGAATTGAGCTACATTGAAGCTCATGGTACTGCAACAAAAGTCGGAGATGTAGAAGAAGTCAAAGCTATTGATAATAACCTTGCTAAAAACAGAACTGAACCGCTTTACATCGGATCGGTTAAATCAAGTATTGGACATTCGGAGCCCGGTTCTGGGCTGTCTTCCATCATCAAAATTATTCTAGGAATGCACTCAGGATATCTTCTCCCGAATATTAACCTCAACAAAGTCAAAAAAGATCTAACTGGGATTATTGAAGGCAGGATGAAAGTTGTTACTGATGTTGTACCGTTAAAAGACGAAAAAGCTATTGCTGGAGTTAACAGTTTTGGGTTTGGTGGTAGTAACACTCATGTTGTTCTCCAAAGATATGGATACGACCAAAAAATAAATGATGGTATTTCCCGGTTGGTTTGTGTTAGTGGCAGATGCGAAAACTCAGTCCTTGTACTTCTAGAAGAGTTGAAAGGACGAGATTTTGATATAGATCTAGTAGCACTCTTCCACCAGATTTTCAAAAAAGAGTTTTTGGAACACCCATACAGAGGTTTTCTTGTTTGGGGTCCCAATGGTCCTGGTATTGAACAAGTCAAATTTTGTCCTCTTGTTACAGTACCTTTCTATGTCACTTTTGGCAATTTTGAACAGTCTTACAAACTTGTCGGAAGCTACTTTTTAAGATTCCCAGTTTTTCAAAATACTGTTTCCAAAATTGAAGATCTGTTGAAGATCAGTGTTAGTGAGATACTTAAAGGAAGCAAGAAAGAAGTTGAAGATAACACGTTACTGGCTTCAATTGTCCAATTAGCTATAATTGATGTTCTTAAAATTCTGGAAGTTAATCCAAAACTTGTTTTTGAGACTTCAACAACAAGACTTCTTTCACAATATTACAACAATTCTGCTTCTTTGAAAGAAATTTTAAAGCAGCTGCAAGTCAGAAGTAACCAAAGCTTGAATGGTTTTAATGGTACCACACCTGATGTAAGACCGGTGAAATCGGTTGTCTTGGAGATTTCTGATTTGGGAGTTATTGGAAAAAATCCAGAACACTTTTTGGAGATTTTGGGAAGGTGAGTTTATACATGGTTCTATGGTTTTTCTAAGCTTCTCATATGTTTGACTATAAAAAAAAAGAAAAGGTAAACCATTCTGAAATATCGCTTTTGGTTTTTGAGATACAGCATCTTTTGACAACAAAGTCAAAGAAATGTTATATCTCAAAAACAAACGACGATATAAGAAAGAAAGTGTGAGAAAATTATAAAACCATCGAAAACAAACTACCCCGACCTTTTGAGATCAGTTTATATCAGTTTTTATGGTTTTCATAAGCTTCTAATTGTTCTAACCATTACAAAAAGAAACGGTATAAACCGTTTTACATTACCATTTTTTGTTTTTGGGATGCAACACCTTTTTTAAAATAAAAAAACGTTATATCTTAAAAAGAAAAGACGATATAAGAAAGAAAATGTAAGAAAACTATAAAAACCATTACAAATAAGCCACCACAAAATTTTCTAAAAGTGAGTAAGTGAGTCTATACTAACAATGTTCGATGGTTTTCACAGGCTTCTCCTACTTCTAATCATCACAAAAAAAAATATGCGAACCGTTCTGCACCACCGTACGTTGTTTTTGAGAAACAACACTTTTCCTTTAACAAAATCAAAAAGACGTTAATCTCAAAATTCAAAGACGAAGCAAAACAAAGTGTGAAAAGACTAAAAACCATTAAAAATAAACCACTACTTATGAAATTTTGCAAAACTGAGTTTATACAGAGTTCTATAGTTTTCATAGGCTTCTAATACTTGTAACCATTACAAAAAGAATCGGTGTAAACCATTTTGTACAATTATTATTTGTTTTTGAGAAACATCATATTTTTTCAAAAAATTAAAAAAGACGGTATATCACAAAACCTAAAAGCGGTATAAAAAGAAAGTATAAGAAAACCATCGAAAATAAACCACCACCTGTATGGTTTTAGATTAGGTTTTAATATTTTTATTGCCTAATTGGCTTTTCAGTTCTACAAAAAAAATTAACACAGGTTATCAAAAATAAAATAAATTAATTCTTTTCCAATCTTCTTCTAGCACGCGTAACTTCTTTCATCCATTCATTCCCTTCTCCGTTTTCGTTCAGAACTTGTATCCTTGCATGCTCGCACATTCTTAACTCTGACAAACAATGCTCTATCGTCTCCCTTTCTTCTCCACATAATCTGCACATTCTTTTCCAATCTTCTCCCCAAAATTTATTTTTCCTTTCTTCATTTCTACGTCTGTATCTTGCAAACATTTTTTTATTTTTACTTCTCATTTTAACTAGACATTTTAGCAGTTCGGTGGTAACAATCAGGGCATATTTTAAATTGTACCTTAATTCTCTTGTAGTCACAATTCTTTCCTGTTTACCTATGTCAGCATCTTTTTGTTTTAGTTCTTCTTCCATAGTTCTTCCTCCTTCTCACATTCTTTCAATTTTTGCACACGGAAACTCTTTTTTCTTATAGTTGTGATCTTGTTCTATCCACCTAACGTTACCATTTGCTTTTTTAATTTTAGCCCAGCACTGTTGTAGTATTCTGCACTTATGTTGCATTCTTAGATTTTCCTCGAATCTCATCGCTCTTTTTTCTGTTTTCACTTTCAACTTTTCTCTCTTACTTTCTTCTCTTACTATGTACACTAGCGTTTGTTTATTTAACCCTAACACCCATTTTAAATACTTTTTGCACATGCTCAATTTCTTCATACTCCTTCCATCCTCATACTACTGCTTCATACAATAACTAAACTGTTAAACTTCTTGTAAAAGAAGTTGGCTCTTTTTGCTATTTTTTAAAAAAAATACCACATTTACGTTTTCCCAAACTCCAGACACTTCTCATTACTTTGTTTGCTTTTTGACTATTTCCTTTATTTGTCCTTTGTCTGTCATACTACTGTTTACTACATATCCCAAATATTTCAACTCTTTCACTTGTTCTATTTTTTGCTTTTCATTTCCATTCATCTTCTTTTTCGATTATTACTTTTTTTCCAAACACCATCATTTATGCTTTATCTACATTAACTGGGAGTTTTTTGTTTCTTACATATCTTTCCATAACTTTTATCATTTCTTTTATTTCACTCTTGTTCTTTGCTACAATTACTAAATTATCTTCAAACGCCAGCAACTTCACTTTCTCTTTGTCTACAACTATCCCTCCTACTTGCGCTCTACTTAAAACTTCATCCACATCTCCTATATATGCTAAGATTAGTGCAAGACTTAATAGACAGCCTTGTCTGACACCTTTATTTGTCCAAAAACTTTTATTTATTTCTTCGTCTACTTTTACTTGGTTAATAGTTTCCTCGTAAATTTCTTCCATCTTGCTTACCAACCACTTACACATCCCTTTCTCTCTAAGATAATGCCATATTTTTTCTCTATCCACACTGTCAAAAGCTCTTTTGAAATCCATGAACAATGCATACATATGTCCTACCGCCTTGTCTATTTCTTTCTTCGCCAGATGTCTCAAAATGTAAACACTGTCCATGGCTCTTCTTTCTTTTTTAAACCCTGACCTGTCCGTCTGGTAACATACTTTTTCGTCCATTGCCTTTCTAAATCTTTCTTCTAGAACCATCGCATATATTTTGTAGGTCGTATTAAGTAAGGATATACCACGGTAGTTTTCAGTTTGGTATTTATCCCCTTTTTTATGTATTGGTACAATTAACTTCTTTCTCCACTCCATAGGAAAGTCTCCTCCCATCCACACTGCATGTAGTCCTTTCCCATAGCTTTTTTGTACCAAACAACGGCGTTTCATTTAGAATTCCTTCTTCTCTGGGTGCTTTCTTTTTCTTTAACCTAAACATTTGTTTTCCAATTTCCTCTTAAGAAAAATCGTTTATTTTCACTTAAAATTCCTGATGTCTTGACAAGACACTTTTATTGTTACTTCTACCTAAAACCTCCATAAAGTGTTCCCTTCATTTATCCATACTTATGTTCTCACTTATTGTGTCTCTTCTTTTTCTTTCTTCGTTTATAAATTTCTATACTACTGCTTTTGTTTTTATTTCTTTTATTTTTCATTCTTCTTCTTTTCTTTCTTGTATTTTTCACTCTTCACACTTTACTTTGTACTTTTTTTTTGTCTCTAGATACTCTGCTTCGGAAACTTTCTTTTTTTTTAATTTTTAAGTTTACTGCAAGCTTCTTTCTTTAGTTTGCCGCATTCCTTATTCCACTATTTATTTCTTCTTATTTTTAAATACATCTTTTCTTTGGCCATTGCTGCTTTTATTTTATTAACTATGTCTTTATACATATGTATTATCAATATCTAAACTTCAGAAGTTTGCTTTATTTATTTGTTGTCTGTATTTTTCAATTGTATCTTCGTTCCATTTTGTTCTTACTTGAAATTTATTTTGCTCTTTTTTTCTTCTTGGTTTTATCGCTTTCTCAAGTCCTTTTATCGTAATTTCTAGAGACATGTGGTCAGCTTCAACCCTATTACCTACCTGGAATTTAACTATATTCTCCCAGGCTTCATTATTTGTAATTCCAAAATCTATTGTGGTCGTTCCATTCTCCTTCACGGTCACCTTCTTTGTTTCTATTTAGAATTTCCCAACCCCTCTCTTGAATCATCTCGTTTAGTAATAACCCTTCTTTATTTTCTATTTTATTTTTTGCTGTTCTTCTTTTTATTTTTTATTGTTCTCCGATTTTGCTTCTTTTGTCCCCATTCTCGCGTTGAAATCCCCCCCTAATAATTAAACACTTTTCTTCTGTAGGGTTATACGGTTTTAGAAAAACTCTTAAATTTTTTTTGTAGGTTGTATTTGAATAATTACAATCCACAACTCCACAAATTATACCCAGAAGTGAAATTCCCTGTTCGCCGTTCAACTCCTACCATTTCACCCATGATTAAATGGAATCACGTGACGAAATGGTACGTACCTGGATGTAAAATGGTTTCTCATGGAATGAAAACATCAAATCAGTTTTCTTTAGAAGAAGAAACTGACAGATATATTGAAGGACATGTCATTGATGGTTTGTATCTCAAAAATTTTGATATCAAGTCTAGGAAAAAAATTATTTTAGGTCGGAATTTGTTCCCAGCTACTGGATATTTATACGCAGTGTGGGAATCCTACGCTTCTAACTACCTAAACCGTTCAGCTCAAGTAGCTCCTGTGGTTTTCGAAAATTGCAAATTTATCCGAGCTACTATCATGCCCAAAACTGGTTATCTCAGAATGAAAGTTTCCATACAAAGACACACTGGTTATTTCGAAGTTATCGAAAATAACGCTGTTGTTGTAACAGGACGGATTATCTCGCCTAAAAATATCCGAGACCATCAATGCAAACTTGAAGTGAAAGAAGAAAACCTTGATGGAGGACTTGACCAGCAGGATATTTACAAGGAGTTGCATTTGCGAGGATACGACTACAGGTAAAAACAACTTTTTTTTTTAAATTTTTTTGGTACAAAATTGGTTGTAGTGGTCTTTTTAAAAATATGGTCAAATGTAACGTGGATGCTACTTCAGGACTGCTTAGATGGGATGGAAACTGGGTTGCTTTTATGGACACAATGCTACAAATGAGGATACTGCAAAAAGACACACGAGACTTGTTTGTACCAGTTGAGATTAAAAAGCTTGTAGTTGATCCAATTGAACATCTTAAAATTGTTGAGAACATCCAAAGTCAAGAAAAAATTTTACCAGTCCAGGCCTTCACGGAGGTTATCAAGTAATTATTTATTATTTATTTATATACTTATTTATTTATGTTTTGTTTCTCTATATTTCTATCTTTATTTTTTTTTCTAGTTTTTCTCTCATTCAATTGTGGTTTCTCAAATTCTAAAAACATTTTAAATTTATTTTTTGTTTTAGCAAAATTTTTATCAGTTTTTCTTTTTCTACTAGACGTAGTTTTTCTCGTTCTTCTTTTCTAATCGTTGTCTTTTAAGCTTTCTTTAAATTTACCTTTCTTTTCCAAAACCTCGTTTTTGCTTGTCTTTCTCTTTCAATCGTCAAATTTCAAGGTCTATCAAAAAGTTTTCTGCTTTCTTTAATTGTTTTTTCTCTTTAAATCGTCTTTGTTTTAGACGCCGTCTTTCCACTTCTTCCAAAAAAATTTTTTACTCTTAATTTTCTTTAAGTTTTTTACAACTTTTTTTTCTTTTCTTATTCTTAACATTTTTATTCTTCTCTTTCTTTTAACTTCTTCTCTTTACCATGTAAACTATCAAAAATAATGTTCTAGCTTGGGAAACATCTTTTAATCATTCTAAATCTTTTCTTTGCTTTATTTTTCTTTCAGACAACGTTTTTCAACAACATCTAAATTTTTCTTTTTCTTTCTTTTTTTCCAAGTATTTATACTTTTTTTTCTCCAGAATTTCTCTAAAGCTCTTTTAAAACCTTCTTTCATTCTTTTTTTTCTCTTTAATTTTTTCTTTTTTCTCTGTGTCCTAACAAAAATAATATTCTAGATCAAATTTTTTTTTTACTTTTATAAAACTTCTCTTTGTTCTTCTTTTTCTTTTTTCAACAACTTTTAAATTTTTTCTTTCATCTCTATTTCTCCAAGTATTTATACATTTTTTTTCTCCAGAATCTTTTTAAAGCTCTTTTAGAAACTTCTTTCAGTCTTCTTGTTCTTTTAACTTCTTTTACGATTTTCGTTTTTCACTCTTTCAAAACCTTCATTTTCTCAATCAAAATTTTTTAGTTCCGAAATCTTACTTTATACTTCCATTTCTTCCAATCGTCATTTTACAGTCTATTTCAGAATATTACTTTGTTTTTATACTTCTTCGTAGTTCTTTTTTTTATTCGTGGTATGTAAAAAAAATTACAAATTTTCTTTGTTCTGTCAAAACCTTTCACAGTTTTTTTTTAAATTTTACAGATTTCTTTTATTTTTAATTATCGTTTTTGTAATTTTTAGTACTGACTTTCTTTTTCTTCTTTTTCCCTTTCTTTTTTTTCAAAAAGTTTTTTCTTTTCTTAATTCTTCTTTTTCTTCAAACTGTCGTTTCTCTAATTTCTTAGTAATTTGTTTGTTCTTAGACCTTTGTTTTTTTTCAATTTTTGTTTCTTAAAATCTTCTAAAAATTTCTTTTTCTTTCAGAAGACGTTTTTCAACTTACAATTTTCTAAGTCATTTTTTCTTCAAGTTTTTGGACAATTTTCCTCTCTTTTGTCAAAATCTTTCTTTGTTCTTCTAGAACCTTTTCTTCACTATTCTTGTTTTTTAACTTTTTTTTATGTGTTTTAACAAAAATAATATTTCAGGTCAAAAGGAATCGAAAATTCCGGCCTTCAAGCCAGTGTCATCTCCAAACGCAAACAAGTTCTTTCAAAAAGTTTTCCGTTTCTCTCAATTCTTCTTTATCTCCAAATTGTCGTTTCTCTAATTTTTTTAAAACTTTAAAATTCTACTTTGCTCGTCTTTCTCTTTCCACCGTCAATTTTCAAGCTTATTTGGAATTTTTTTTTCTTCTTGTTCTTTTAATTTCTTTTCTTCTTTATGTGTTCTAACAAAAATAATATTTTAGATCAAGAGAAATCGAAATATTCGGCCTTCTAGCCAGTGCCGTCTCCAAATTTTTGTTTCTTAAACTCTACTAATTTTTTTTTCAGAATTAGTTTTTCAACTTCAATTCTCTAATCGTTTTTTTTTTCTTCAAGTCTTTCCACAATTTTCCTCTCTTTATCCAAAATCTTTTCTTCTGCTAGAACTTTTTCTTCATTCTTCATGTTCTTTTACCTTCTTTTCTTCTTTATGCGTTCTAACAAAAATAATATTCCAGATCAGGAGGAATCGAAATATCTGGCCTTCTAGCCAGTGCCATCTCCAAACGCAAACAAGCCCTTGAACCAGTATTAGAAAAACACGTTTTTGTACCAAACCAAGGTACTCTTCCTCTTCCCGAAATCCTCCGAGTCAACACCCAAATCATCCTAGAAGACACAATGCAAGAGAAATTCCGAGCAGTTGAAGTTATTGATGATATGACACCAAGCCAAAACTCATACCTTGCACCTCTAATTTTTAACACTTTAGAAGACGTACCAGTGGTACAACCAGATCTTACTATCTCAACCAAAACCAAAACTGAAGATATCCCAGGAATCAAAATTGAAAACTATGCTCTAGCACCTGAAAGTAATCTTCTTCTAGTTGTGGGTACTAAAATCATGCAACGGCCGACTTATCTAAAAACTGTCTTAACTGCTTTGAACAAAACTGGTTATATCCTGACGAGAGAACCATCAGGGTTTAGTCCAGAAGATTCGAGTAGCTTAACTGTAATTACAGAATTTTCTTGCAACAGTGAAAAGATTGTTCTTTATAGAAGAACACAAAATGTTGAAAACCGCAAATACATCAAAGTTTCTTCTGAGAATTTTGATTGGATACAAGATTTGAAGAAAGCACTAGAAGCTAAACCTTGGATTGTGTTATACAGTCAAGGACACTCTTCTGAAGGTCTTCTAGGTTTTGTTAATTGTATAAGACGTGAACCTGGAGGTAACCGGATAAGTTGTGTCTTTATAATGGACAAGATGGCGAATTTTGAGCCTCAAAACCTTTTCTTTTCTGAACAAATTAAGAAGAACCTTGCTGTGAATATTTGTAAAGATGGTAAATGGGGTACTTACCGTCATCTCCGGTTAGAAGATTCAACTGATTACTTATGTGAGCATTCTTTCGTTACGTGTCTTTCAAGAGGAGATCTTTCAACATTGAAATGGATCGAAGGACCAATTTCTTTAAAACAGCAACATGAAGATACTGTTATTGTAAGTTTTAAAGATTGAAGATAATTTCTAAGAATTCGGTTTTAGATTAGTTATAGTGCGATCAACTTTAAGGATATTATGACAGCTACTGGAAGAATCATGGTTGACGTTGGTAGGCTTAGGCAGGAAATTGTTGAAGGTCTGGAGTATAGTGGATGGGATTCCAGGTTCGTGTGGAGTTTTAGGTTTTAATTTTTTTGAGAAAAAATGGTTTTAGAAATCGGAGAACAATGGGATTTGTATCAAATGGAGCCTTATCAACTTTGATTCTTGCTCAACCATATTTTAATTGGTTGGTGCCAGATGATTGGTCTTTGGAAGATGCAGCAACTGTTCCTTGTGTCTATGGCACGGTTATCTATGGATTAGTAATGGTAAATATTTTTGTTTTTTTTTTTTTTAAGCTACAAAAATCCTATTCTATTCTTGTTCTTCTTTAAAACGTAGAATTTTGTTTTCTTTTTGTTTCTAATTGTAGCGTTTCTGAAATCGTTCTTTCTTCTAAAACCTTTTGCACGTCTTTCTTTTAGAATAGCAAAATCAAATCAAATGGTAAAATAATAAAAATGTTTAAGCAAATGCTTAAAACATGTGTCTTTTCTTTCATCTTTCTGTCACAGATTTCTATTTTCTCTTAGTCTTTATTAATTTTTTTTTGATCTTTTAGAATCATGCGTCAATCTTTCAAAATTTATTTGTTCTGCTGTTGTGCTTCTCTGGAATTTTTCTTTCTTCTTTTTAAATCTTTTGCTCGTCGTTCTTTCAAAGCAGCAGAATCAACACTTCAAAAATGTCAAAATCAAATGGTGCAATATTTGCTCCGCTATAAAAAGACAAAACCTGATAAACAAGTGTCTTTTTTTTCTGTTGTAGATTTCTGTTTTCTTTTAATTTTTATTAATCGTTTCTTGATCTTTCAGAAACTTGTTTTAATCTTCAAAAATTTTTTCTTGGCCTTTCAAAATCTTTTCGTGTTTTTGTCTCTTGGTCGTTCTTTTTTCAAACAGCAGAATCAACAATTCGCTCTTCTATAAAAAGAGCAAGTCAAGAGGAAACAAGTTTTTTTTTCTGTTGTAGATTCTTATTTTCCTTTTATCTTTATTAATCTTGATTTTTGGAAACTGGCTTCAATCTTCCAAAACCTTTTCTTGGTTTCTTAAAATCTTTTTGTTCTTTTAATAACGTAAAATTTGATTTTGCTTTTGTCTCCAATAGTACCTTCTTTAAAATCTTTATTTCTTTATCTAAAATTTTTTACCAAGTTTTTTCAAAACAGTTTTTTGTTCTTCTAAAATTTTCCTACGCTTCTTTTTTCCTAAAACCTTGCTATAGTCTTTTTTCTTCCTAACTGACGTTCTTTTAATTTTATTTTAAGTGTTTCTTTTTAGTCTTTTCTACATTTCTAACAAAAATTTTACTTTTTAGCGAACAAAACTACGACGTGGCGATTCAATTCTAATCCACTCTGCTACTGGTGGAATAGGTCTTGCAACAATCAATGTAGCTCTCTACCATGGTTGCGAAATTTTTGTAACAGTTGGTACACAAGAAAAACGGAACTATATTAAAAAACATTTCCCACAAATTCCTGGTAATAACACTAGAAATCTCTAAATCACAAAAAAACTAACTTCAAATTTTTTTCTAGAAAGCCATATTGGAAATTCCAGAGATCTTTCTTTCAGAGAAATGATCTTTAAAGAAACTAACGGAAGAGGAGTTGATATTGTTTTAAATTCTTTAGCTGAAGAAAAATTACTTGCTTCAGTACAATGTCTTGCCCAAGGAGGAAGATTTATGGAAATTGGAAAATTTGATGCTATTAATAATAAAAAACTTGAACTTTTGTTATTGAAGAAGAATGCAAGTTTTCATGGTGTTATGTTAGATAACGTAACAACAGAAATCAAAAAAGTATTATGGAAGAAAGTTGATGAAGGCCTAAAAGCAGGATATATTAAACCACTACCAAGGACAGTTTTTGAAAGTGATAAAGCCGAACCTGCTTTTAGATATATGATGACTGGAACTCACATAGGAAAAGTTCTTTTAAAAATCCGAGATGAAAAAGACACCAGTAAGCCACTTATGAAAGGACGTCCAAGGTACTTTTATAGATCTTTTTTCAATTTCAATCTTCTTTTTCTTCTAGATTTTACTGTGATTCTAACAAGTGTTACGTTGTGATTGGTGGTCTTGGTGGTTTTGGTTTAGAACTAGTAGATTGGTTAGTTCTTCGAGGTGCAAGAAAACTTTTTCTAACTTCAAGATCTGGGATCACAACAGGTTACCAAATTCAAAGAATCAAGTAAGCTACTTCTATTCTTCTAAACCAAAATCTAATTTATCTTTGCTAGAATCTGGGAGTCATACGGTGCCACTGTCAAAATCTCACAAACCACAATTTCCTCAAAACAAGACTGTATCACTTTAATCAAAGAAGCAGTAAAGTTTGCTCCTCTTGATGGCATTTTTAATCTTGCTGTTATCCTAAAAGACGAACTCTTCGAAAACCAAACAGTAGAAAACTTTGAAACTTCTCTAACTCCTAAAGCTTTTGCCACAAGATACTTAGATGAAGTTACTCGAGAATTGTGTCCAGATTTAAGCTACTTCGTTGTGTTTTCTTCTGTTTCTTGTGGTCGAGGAAATGTAGGACAGACTAATTACGGAATGGCAAACTCCATAATGGAAAGAATCTGTGAAAAGAGAAAAGCTGAAGGTTTTCCAGCTTTGGCAATCCAATGGGGAGCAATTGGAGACGTAATATTATTTCAAAATTTAATTTTGTCTAATTGTAGTTTTAGGTGGGTTTAGTTGCAAAAATGCAAAAAGATAACAAAGAGTTAGTTATTGGGGGAACTCTTCAACAGAAGATCTCGAGCTGTTTAAGTGTTTTAGATAGGTTTATGAAACAGGAAAATCCTGTTGTTTCCAGTATGGTTGTAGCAGAAAAACGAGATAAAAATCTAGGAAGTGGTAGTGTTGTTGATGTTGTTGCTACTGTTATAGGAATCAAAGATCTTAAAACAATCAGTCATCACTCGACACTTGCCGAACTTGGAATGGACTCAATGATGGGAACTGAAGTCATGCAAATCTTAGAAAAAGATTTCGAAATATTTATTTCAGCAAAAGAAATCAGAAACTTAACTTTTGAAAAGTAAGTTCTACTGTTTTTTTTTATTTTGCAATTTTGTTGGTTTTCTGTGTTATTCTTGGCTATTTGGTGTAATTTCTTATAGCATCTTCTTTCTTGCTGCATCTTTCTTTCCTTCGTGTAGCATACAATCTTTATTGTACTACATTCTTTTGTCTTCTTTTCTCTTTTCCATAGCTTGTTGTTATCTAAGCTTGTTTTCGACAGGTTAAACAAAAATTCTTTTCTGTTTTAGATTGAAAGAAATGGGAGATAGTAAACCAGAAGCCCAAGACCAAAACAAGCAAAAAATTTCAGAAGGTACCCAAATCTTAATCAAGTACATCCCTGAGTACTCCATGGAACCAATTATCAAATTACAATCAGTACAAACTAAAGACTCTCCTACAATATTTGTCCTCCCTGGAATAGAAGGAGTTCTGAAATTACTTGCTCCTCTTACAACAAAACTGAAAGCAAATCTTTGGGGTCTTGAGTACTCATACAAAAACCCAGAAGACACAATCCAAGACATGGTAAAACGATTACTACCATTGATTGAACAGAAACTAACTGGCAAAACCTTCAATTTCCTTGCCTACTCTTTTGGTAGTACTATTGCTCTAGAACTAGCATCTCTCCTCGAACAAAAAGGCTACACTGGTATTATCCTAGCTGTTGATGGTTCGCCTTACTACACCAAACAAGTGACTAACCATTTTGTTCCTGAAGGTTCAGAAGCTGAAAATGAAACGATGGTACTAAGTACAATCTTTGCAACGCTTTTACCTCTTGAAGAGTTGCAAAAACATAAAAATGATTTGGTTAAGTGCCCAAGTTTTGATGAGAGATTCAAGTTAATTATTTCGTTGATACCCAAAGATGTTGTTGATGTGCAGAAGCTAGATAAACAAGCTGCTTTTGCTGTATATAAAAGATTTAAAGCTATAAGAAATTATAATATTGATCAGAAGAAGATCAAATCGTTTGTTAAACTTTACAAAGCGGATGTTACGTTGGTTAGTAAACTGGATGAAGATTATAGAATGTCTGAAATGTGTGGAGGTAAAGTAGAAGTGATGAGTGTCAAAGGAGATCATCATACGATGCTAGAACAGAAAGAAATTGCTGATGATATTAATGCTATTTTTAAAATGTAAACACTTAGTAATGTATGATATTTAATAAATGAATAAATGGATAAAATCGTTGTTTATTTTGCCCAAACTACAACATTTTTATTATATTCTAAACAGAAGAAAATAGATTTCTTTTATCTGCCGCTTTCTTTTTGTCAGTTTTCTCTGTCTTGTAAGCTCATGGCTTTGTAAGCAATTTTTCTTTATTCTTGTTCATTAAAGCTTTCTTCTTCTACTGTTTAATTTGTAACTTTTGGAGATCGTTCTCTATTTTTTTTCCATTCTTTCCTTACTAGTCTGTTTCTTTTTTTTTGGGTCCTAGTCCTGTTTCTAATATTCTTTTTGGTGATCTGTATTCTATCATTCTTGCTACGCGGTTTACCCATCTGTTTTTTTGTGTTTTAACTACTTCTATTATATCTGTGTCTTTGTATAGTGTTCTTACGTTTTGTTTCTTCTTCTAATCCAACTCTCTTCTATTTTCTTTTCTCCATAAATTGTCTTTAGAATCTTTCTTTCACATATTTGTATCTTTTTTTTTAGTGTCGGTTATTAAACTTACAAATAGTATAAAGTGTAATGCATAGAAGATTTTGTTTCTAGCTGCTATTATTGCTTTCATTTCTTTTGTATTTCTTGGATTCTTTTCTATTACACTTCCTAAGTAGACAAATATCTTAATTTCTTTAAATTTGTGTCTCTTTCTTTCGTTTACTTTTACTTCTAGATATCTTGTTTAAATGCTTCATCTTTCTATTTCATAAATTCAGTTTTAAGAATAGTTCTGTAACAGCATCTATACCTAATAGAGTTGCATAGAAATTCTAAAAGCTACTAATCTGGTAACTTCTTTTAAGAAACCTATTTTCTTTCAAATGCACATTCCATTCTATAACTATCCTGTTCTTAACTTCTTCAAATTCAGCTTATAGATCTCAATATTGATAGAACTCATGCTTAATCTGCCTTCAGAAAGACTATTTGTAATATAAAGTGAGAAGAACACAAATTGATCTTTACTGATAGCTCAAAACACTTATAAGATAAGGTCGGAGTAGAAGTTTTTTTATAAAAAAGAGTACGAAACTCACTGCAAGACTGTATGATAGCTTATCTTATCAGTAATGGGAACAAGAATGTTTGCCATACTTTTGACTTTACGTTCAGTTTTGTCTGAAGACATATAACCAGCTACTTATTTTTTTTAACAGCAGGTGTGGATTAGAACTAGTGACTAACTCAGGTTCTTCTCAGAAGCTACCTCAAATTCTTCTAGAAATTCCTGAAAAACTAAGAGGTATTACCGCAGATAAAGAAAGCACTAAGTGTAGACAGTAAGCAGAAAGTCTAGAAGCTCATCCACATCCGAAACACAGAGATTACTCTTCAATTTTGCAATAAAACACACCAATTTCTCGAAAGACCACAATTCTACCTTTGTCGAAATCACTCAGATAGTGATATTGTTAATCGCTTTAGACTAAAGGCATTTTGTTATCCTTAAAAAAGGTAATCAGAGACACATCAATTGCAAATACTTCTACTTATCAGCTCTGATAAGACTTTTTTTCAACAAGAACTAAAAAATTAAACTTTTTCGAACAAACCGTCAAAGATAAACTGTTGCAACAGTTACTAGCACTAATTCTAAGTTGACTCACTCTGTAGCCAAAAAATGACTTTCAAGAAATTATTTCTTTTAAGTGTAACGCTGGTAATGTCATTTTGTCTAATTTAAAAGTAAAAAAAGTTGTTAATATTTATTACAAATGAATCAAACAAATGCAAAACAAAATTGCATTCATTGTTTAGAGTGCACTTCGTATGAATAAAAAAACAAAAGAATTAAAAAATACAATTTAAAATTTTCTTAATATAAAGGTCCAAACACTTCCATTTACAGTATTTCATCAAAATGCAAGACGAAAGTTACACATATGGTCGTTGGCTGTCTACACCACCTCCTGGTGATGAAGTCGTTATTACAGGTATAACCCAAATCTGTCTTTTAATTTCTCCCAAATTTAGACTTTCAGGAATCTCAGGACAATTCCCTAAATCCCGAAACATCAAAGAATTTCGTGACAATCTCTACAACAAAAGATCAATGGTATCTAAAGTTGAAGAACGTTGGGATACCAAACAATTTGAACTACCTCCAACTGGAGGCTTTCTGGCGGATATCACTCAATTTGATCCAGGATTTTTCGGGATACATTACCGCCAAAGCCGGGTTATGGAACAAACAGTTCGAGGCTTCCTTGAAGTTAGTCTGGAGGCAATTCTAGATGCGGGAGTACATCCAGATGAGTTAATTGGGAGCAAAACAGGGGTTTTTGTTGGATACTCGTGGTCGGATATGAAATGGCCGGTTTTGAAAGCTGTTGATGCACCACAAATGTTTGCAATTACTGGGTATTTTCAAAAATATTTGATTTTTGATAAATGTGTAAAATTGTTTTAGTTATCTTCGTTCTATTGTTCCAAAAAGAGTCAGTTATTTTTTAAAATTGAAAGGACCAAGTCTTGTTGTCGATACTGCATGTAGCAGCTCACTTACGGCTTTAGATGTTGCTTTCAAAGCTGTTAGAAGTGGGCAATGCGACCAAGCTTTAGTTGGTTCTTGTCATCTGACTTTAGGCAAAAATACTACACTACAATTTGCTAGGTATGTCTTCACTAACTTTCTACAACTCCAAATTATAGTAATTTTACAGTTTTGGAGTGTTAACCAAAGAAGGAAACTGTAAAGTGTTTGATCAAGATGCAGACGGCTACGTTAGAAGTGAAGCAATTTCTTGTGTTTTTCTTCAAAAAGCTAAAGATTCTCGCAGAATTTATTGCCGAGTTGTTCATACAAAAGCAAACCATGATGGGTTTAAAAATGAGGGTATTTTCTTTCCATCGAGTAAAATGCAAAGCACTCTTTTGAAAGAAATGTACTGTGAAAGTAACATTGACCCATCACGGCTTACTTTTATGGAATTGCATGGTACAGGTACTAAAGTAGGAGATGCAGAAGAAATTCGAGCTGTTGATAATGCGATTTGTGTTGCAAGAACCGAACCACTCTATATTGGTTCTGTTAAGTCTTGTGTAGGTCATGCAGAACCGGTTTCAGGTCTTATATCTCTTGCTAAAATAGTACTCTCAATGGAAGAAAACATTCTTTTCCCAAATATTAATTTCAAAAAAATTAAACAAGGAATAACTGCTTTAGAACAAGGAAGACTCAAAGTTGTGACAGAAGTGACTCCGATTAAAAACAGTAAAGTTATAATGGGTGTCAGTAATTTTGGGTTTGGTGGTACCAACTGTCACGTGATTCTTGAAAGAGTCACAGAGAAGAAAACTCGGTTCGAAGATAATATCCCAAGATTGGTTTGTGTGAGTGGCAGAACTGAAGAAAGTGTGAAAGTTATTTTGGAACAATTAAATCAAAAACCAGCCAATTTTTAATTTGTTGGATTGTTACACCAAGTGTTTAAAACAGAATTTAAAAATCATTTATACAGAGGATACTCGATTGTTACAAAAGATGGGTCAATTGTAACTTCAGTCAGACCAACTACGATTCAAAAATGCAATTTTTACGTCAATTTTGGCCAATTTGAGAATTGCTACAAAACTGTTGGACAGTACTTTTTACAATTTCCAGTTTTTCAAAATTCAATTCATCAGTAAGTATTTTAGATTAACACAAAATTGTTTTTTTGTGTATTTTTTTAATAGAATAAATATAATTTTGGCAAACCACAATTTGAATGTCATCGATATAATCCAAAAACGAGAAAACTCAATCAATGAAAAGATTCTTGGAGCTGCTTCTGTTCAAATAGGAATTGTTGATACACTCAAAGAATTAGGTTTAGATCCAATTGGAATTTTTACAACATCTTCAGGAAAACAAATTTGTAATTACGTAAATCAAAATTTGACACTTAAAGAACTGATCCAAGAAACACTTGAAGGAAAATTTGAATCAAAATTAGCTCAAAATCCTGAAAAGTATCAACAAATACATAAACAAGGTTCCACTGACGTAAATCCAATTTCCCAAAATTCAGTTATTTTAGATCTGTCTGACTCAAATTTGACACTTTTGAAAAACCAAAACATATTTTTGATAACTTTGGGACAGTTATTTGAAAACGGGCATACTTGCTCTCTTCATAAATTATATCCAGAAGTAGTATTTCCAGTTGGTCGTAACACACCCATGTTATCACCGTTAATAAGATGGTCCCATACTAAACAATGGAAAACCAATCCGTTTGAAAATCGTGAAAAATTTAACAATATGGAGTGCTATATACGTCTAGCTGATGACAATCTCTACTTGAGTGGTCACGTGATTGATGGCAGAAATCTATTCCCTGCGACTGGTTATTTAAATATTCTTTGGATTTTAATGGCAAAAGCTCGTGAAATACACCCAACTTATCTTCCGATTATTTTTGAAAACTGCAAATTTCTTCGTGCTACAATTCCCAAAATCGAGATGTTAACGTTCTCAATTATGGTTCAAAAAAACAGCGGAATTTTTGAAATTACTGAAAATGATAATATTGTTGTAACTGGGCGAGTTTGTACTCCAAATAAAATTAATTTTCTGAATTTATCATCTGGAAATGAGTTGATAAATGATCCGAAAGAAGTTTTAGATGAATATGATGTGTATAAAGAGTTGTATTTAAGAGGTTATAACTATACTGGAGCTTTTAAAGGGATTGTTAAATGTAATATTGATGCTTCTGCTGCTTTAGTTCGATGGGAAAATAAATGGGACGCCTTTATGGATAAGATGTTACAAATGAAGTTATTAGAAGTAGATTCGAGACTCCTATTTGTTCCAATAGGAATAGATAAAGTTTCTATTGATCCAGTAAGACATATGCAAATTATTGAAAGTTTGGGAAATAATAAAACTGTTTTAAAAGTAGATTCATACAAACACAGCAACACAGTAAGGTAAGTTCTAGTATAGTTTTTTGCAGTTTTTGTGCTATTTGCATCATTTTTTATTTTATTTATTTTTATTTTAGTTGTAGTAGAATAGAAATTTGTTTTTTGTTCTTCTAAATTTTTTTTAGTTATTCTTTTTCTTCTAATCGTCGTTTTCTAAATTCTCTTAAAAACCTTTTTTGTTCGTCTAGAATATCTTACAATATTGTTCTTAAAAAAAATTATTTTGTTCTTTTTTTTAGTTGACGTGCTTAAATTCTTTATTCTTTAAAAACTTGTTTTGCCTTTCTAAAAAGTTAATTCTTTACAACTTTTGTTTCTTGTATTTTCTATAAAACATGCTCTGTACTTATAAAACTTTATTTTGTTTACTTGCGACATTATTTACTTTAATTTATTTCAGATGTGGCGGCATTGAAATCTGTGGTTTACAAGCAAGACCAATAGCACGTCGCAAACCAATTTTGAAACCAGTTTTAGAAAAAAATATTTTTGTTCCAAATAAAACTTCTACAGATTTAATTCAGTCAGTTCGAATAAACACTCAAATAATTCTTGAAGAATCTCTTGAAATCAATTTTAAGGCATTAGAAATTCACGATGAGTACTCTAGTGATCCATTGTTGATGCCTCTACTTTTCAACGTTCTTGAAGATGTTCCTGTAATTCATCCAGATCTTACAATTTCAACAAAAAATAATTTAGAAGAAGTTCCTGGTATTAAAATTGAACAAGTCACTCTTGCACCATCGAGTGATTTTCATCTGATCGTTGCGTCAAAACTCTTAGAAAGAACAACTCTTCTTAATCAAGTTTTGGGTGCTTTAAGTCCTTGTGGCTTTGTTTTGACTCGAGAAGATAAAAATTTTGTGCCTGAAAATACAGAAAAAATTGCAATTCTGACACAACACACTACAGAAAATGAGAAACTTGTACTTTTTAAAAAAGTTGAGGCTAGCAATCAACAAGAAATTGTTGAATTGAGTTCAAGTAAATTCGAGTGGATGTCACAACTGAAAGAGGCTTTGAAGAGCAAAAATGAAGTGATTGTCTACAGTCAAAATCACGAAACTGAGGGAATTTTAGGTTTTGTCAATTGTCTAAGAAGAGAACCAGAAGGAAAGAAAATTCGTTGCGTTTTCATAATGAACGAAGCACCGAAATTTGATCCCGAAAATAATTTTTACAGTCATCAAATCAACAAAAATATGGCATTCAATGTTTATAAAGATTTTCAATGGGGGACCTACCGACATTTACGTTTGGAAGAATCAACCAATCATTTCTGTAAACACTCATTTGTTACATGTCTTTCAAGAGGTGACCTTTCAACTTTAAAATGGGTTGATGGACAGCAAATAAAAATCCAAATTTGGTTATTGTAAGTTGAATTGTGTCAATATCAAAATATTAAGACAGTAATTGTTATTTCAGACAAATTATTGTGCAATCAATTTTAAAGATATTATGACAGCTTCAGCTCGAATTACATTAGTTGTTGACCGGAAAAATCAGGAAATTCTTGAAGGATTTGAGTTTAGTGGTCAAACGATAAGGTTTGATAATTAAGATGAGTACTGAAAAAAATTTATTTATTTCTAAATAGTGGTCAGCGTGTTATGGGAATGGTACAAAATGGAGGACTATCAACAATGCTTCTTCCTGATCCTGAATTAACTTGGTTTGTCCCAGACGATTGGTCTTTAGAAGAAGCAGCAACAGTTCCTGTAGTCTATTTAACAGTAATTTGTGCACTTCTAATTGTAAATTAAAATACAGAAAAATCGGTAGATTTCAAAAATCAACAAATTTTTAGCGAATTAGTTTAAAACCTGGAAGTTCAATTTTAATTCATTCTGGTACTGGAGGTGTAGGTCTTGCTGCAATAAATGTAGCACTTTACTATGGTTGTAAAATTTTTGTAACAGTTGGTACTCAAGAAAAACGTGATTTTCTCAAAGAACACTTTCCACAAATTTCTGGTACAACAATTTTTGTTGCTTATTTACGAAGACTAAATTTCAACTTTTTTTAAGACAGTCAAATTGGAAATTCTAGAGATACTTCCTTTAAAGAAAGAATTTTTAAGGAAACTGAAGGAAGAGGTGTTGACATTGTTTTAAATTCTTTAGCAGAAGAAAAATTAGTAGCTTCAGTACAGTGTCTAGCACAAGATGGAAACTTTATGGAAATTGGAAAATTTGATATGATTAATAATAACAAACTCGAACTTTTATTATTACAAAAAAATGCAAGTTATCATGGTGTTATGTTAGATACGATAATGACTGCAACATCTGAAATAAAACAAAAGCTTCATAATTTAGTTTCTGAAGGTCTCAAGAGTTACATTAAACCACTTCCAAAAAAAGTTTTTAAAAATTGTGAAGTTGAAGCTGCATTTAGATATATGACAACAGGAAAACATATTGGAAAAGTTTTGTTAGAAATTAAAAAAGAAAATCAAATTGAAACAGAAGAAAGTTTAATTCAATCTCTTCCAAGGTATTTTAATTTTCTATAATTATTTGTGATTAATTAAAATTTTTATAATAGATTCTGGGCTAACCCTGAAAAGTGCTATATTATTATTGGCGGATTAGGAGGATTTGGTTTAGAGTTAGCCGATTGGTTAGTACTAAGAGGTGCCAGAAAACTGCTACTTACTTCTCGAACTGGAATTCAAACCGGTTACCAAACCCAACGAATTAAGTACGTTAATATTAATTTCATATTTATTACTAAATAATTCTAATTAGAATTTGGGAATCATACGGTGTCACAGTCCACATTTCAACAACTACAATTTCTTCAAAACAAAACTGCATTAATTTAATAAGAGAAGCAACAACAATAGGACCTCTTGATGGCATTTTTAATCTTGCAGTTGTCCTAAAAGACGAACTCTTTGAGAACCAAACTGTAGAAAACTTCGAAACTTCTCTGACTCCTAAAGCTTTCGCTACAAAATACTTAGATGAAGTCACTCGAGAATTGTGTCCAGACTTGAGTTACTTTGTTGTCTTTTCTTCGGTTTCTTGTGGTCGAGGAAATGTGGGACAGACTAATTACGGAATGGCAAATTCGATAATGGAGAGGATTTGTGAAAAAAGAAAATCTGAAGGGTTCCCAGCTTTAGCAATCCAGTGGGGAGCAATTGGAGATGTAAAAGTCACTCAAATTTGGTTTTGTCTAATTGTAGTTTTAGGTGGGTTTGGTTGCCAAAATGCAAAAAGATAACAAAGAGTTGGTTATTGGAGGGACTCTACAACAAAAAATTTCAAGCTGTTTAAGTGTCTTGGATAGATTTTTGAAGCAGGAAAGTGTGATTGTTTCAAGTATGATAGTAGCAGAAAAACGGAAGAAAATTGGAAGTGGAAATGCAGTTGATGTTGTTGCTACAATTTTGGGAATCAAAGATATGAAAGTTGTTAATCCGAAATCAACACTTACAGAACTTGGAATGGATTCAATTTTAGGAAATGAAATTTTACAAACACTTGAAAAAGATTTCGAAATTTATTTACCCCCAAAAGATTTACGAACTTTGACAATAGAAAAGTACAATTTATTTAATAACAATTTTTGATAAATTAATATATTTTTACAGATTAATTGAATTAGAAAATGATAGATCTAAAAAAACACAAGAAGATAAAATAGAACAAGGCACAAATGCTTTAGTTCAACTTATCCCAGAGAGTACTTCAGATGACTACCCTTATATAAAATTAGAAAGTCTAACAAAAGACACTGATAAAGCCCTACAGTTTTTGTCCTTCCAGGCGTTGAAGGTGTTGTTCGTTTAGTTGAACCTTTAACCAAAAAACTAAAAGCACATGTTTTGGGCCTACAATATTCGTACAAAAACCCAGAAGATACAGTACAAGAAATGGCAATAAAACTTTTACCAGTAAGTTATCTCCTGCTTTAATTATCATTTCAAACACTTTTTTTAAGACTGTGAAACAAATTTTGGAAAGTAAAAAAGACTTTATTTTAATTGCATACTCTTTTGGAGTTTCTGTCGCTATTGAACTTGTAATTCTCCTCGAACAAGAAAATTATTTCGGCAAAATTTTTGCAATTGATGGCGCTCCTCGTTATCTCAAATCAGTTCTTTCACAATATCTTACAGAAAATACAGAAACAGAAGAAGAAACTTTGGTGATTATAACAATCTTAACTCATTTTCTTCCAGTCAAAGTTGTTGATAATAACAAGGAAAGATTATACAAGTGTCAGAACTTTAATGAAAGGATAGATGTTTGTCTAAGTTTAATTCCGGCTGAAATTTTAGAAAAGAAAAATTTGGATCCACAAGCTGCTATTACTCTAATGAAAAGATTTAGAGCAATAAGAAACTATCAAGAAAGTGGAAAGATCAAATCGGTAATAAAGCTGTACAAACCGAAAATACCATTGGTGAAAAATATGGCAAATGATTACAATTTATCAGAAATTTTTGAAGAAAAAATTGAAGTGATGGATTTGAAAGGTAATCATGTAACAATTGTGGAGCAAGATGAACTTGCTGAAGATATCAATCGAGTACTAAAATTTTGTTAATAATTTTAACTAAATAAGAAATAAGCAATCACAAAATATTTTTATTTTAATTGTAAGTAATAACATTCTGGTTGGTAGAATTAGTTGCTAAATCTTTAAATTAATATTATAGTTAAAGCAAAATAAGCATTAAATTTAAATGTAAACAAAATAAATAAATTTTTGTTACAACGCTTGCATTTTTTTAAATCTACCTAACATAAGATGTCACTCTTATATTTAGATTTTCGCTGCTGCAACAGATGAGTGGTGAATCCTCTCTTTCTGCTTCTTGCAATTCTACTACTAATTCTGTGTTTTGTAGACCTTATTTTGTTATATTTAAGAAGGTTTTTTTTGACTTACTTTTACCTTTATTTCTTAAGATGATAGAAAAACTGATAAAAAAGCTTTGAAACATCTTTAACTAAAGCTATACAAATAAACAAAACCAAAACTAGTAAATTTTTATTTCAACATTTGCATTTTCTTTAATCCACCTAACATAAGACGCTACTCGTGTACAAACATTAGGAAAATTTGTAGCACAAGAAACTCCCCAAGAAATAATACCAACTTGTCTGTTATATTTATCCAAAATAGGGCCACCAGAATCACCCCAACAATCTCCTTTTAATGTACTTCCTCTTGTACAAATATTAGACGAATGAATATAACTCCTAACATTGTAATTCACTGAATCACGACAATTATAAAAGTAAATTGCTTCCATTCCGACCATTTTCAACTGATTTAAATCAGTAAAAAACTCACTAGAATTGGTATCTCAACCGACAATTTGAACAGGTTGGTACAACTGCTTGATTGTACTGAAACTGACAAGTTGAATTGTGTCACTGTACTTAATAAAATTTCTCAAAAATAGTAATCCAGTATCGTTAAAAAATGTTTTAGAATGGAAGTACTCATGGTAAATATGATTTTAGATTAGATTTTTAGTACCATCAGATAAATAAGTTGATCCGTAAATTCAAGTTAATTAGATTACAAGAATTAGTAATTTATTAAAATTACGCATCTTGATAGTAAATAAAATGAGCATATGTTAGTCCTAATGTAGATGCTATAATGATACCACCACTAGGGTGGGCCAAAAAAATCAATTATTTTTTTTTAACTTCCGACACTGAAAAATTGGTCTCCAAGCACTTTTAAAAAATGCATTTTCAAGATAAGGTCTTAATTTTAATAGAAAAGACTCCCTCATCGCAGTTTTCTATTTTTTTTAAATTTTCATATGACAAAAGCCATATCTCGTCACTACTTGATCGATCAGAAAAAAATTATTTACATTTTTTGTAGGAAATTGAACGCTCAAAAAAAAGAATCTTACAATTTTTTTATAACTCTTACTGTTTAAAAAATATCAGAGGTCAAAGTTTAAAGAATATAACAAAAATTTCTTTTTTACTTCTAAATTTTTAAAACTCGTGGACAAATATAAATATTATAAAATGCGCAACATACGGTTTTGTAGGAAATTAAACGCTTTACAAAAAAAGTCGCTTGTGGTAATTGATTACTTCAACCATTTAAAAAAAAATAGAGATTTATTATCAAATTTTGGTTTTTAAAATGAGAATATCTTCTAAGTGGTTAGAATAATCAATTAACCACAAAAGACCTTTTTTATATAGCAATTAATTTTCTACAAGGCTGTATGTTGCGCATTTTATAATATTTATATATCTCTGACTTATAAAATTTAGAAGGGGAAAAAGACTTTTTGTTAAATTCTTTATATTTTGACCACCGATATCTTCTAAATGGTAAGAGATACAAAAAAATTGTAGGATAACTTTTTTGTAGAGCGTTGAATTTCCTACAAACAATGTAATTTTCTGTACAATCATGCAATAACGAGATAGAGATTTTAACATATGTAACTAAAAAAAAAATGAAAACTTCGGTGAAAGAGTTTTTCTCATTAAAATTAAGAGCTCATTTTAAAAGTGCATATTTCAAAGGTGTCTAGGAATCAATTTTTCAGTGTCGGAAGTTAAAAAAATAATCGATTTTTTTGGCCCCGATTTTTATGATCTTCTTTCTTTCCGTATCTGAGAGAAACTATAAATGAATGTAAAATTTGTAATTTCAATTAATTGACCTCTAACTATACGACTATTAATTGCTATTTCATTTCTGACTGAAATAAAATATAAATACTAAAAATATAGTTGATAGAAAAAAAAATTACCAAAAAGAACAGAACTAACTACAAGTAGAATAAAACAATTTTTATGTGACAAACCAAACATTTATTTATTTTAACTAAATGTAACTAGGTCAGGGTAACTTAATTTTAATTAAAATTTCGCAAATAAATATCAACAAATCGATAAAAAGCCCACTAAACAACAAACAAAAATTAGGGACATCAAATTTTTTTAAAAACTTTTAAAAAATTTAAGTAAACAGAAATTTTACAAAATATTAAAAAGAACAGAAATAAAGTAATCTAAACAATTAATTTAAAAAATGCCTTAGTTCTTAAAAAATAATTAATTATTATTAAAAAAAGACATTAAAGGAAACAATATTTAAAAATAACACATTAATAGTGAACATCATTGTTTACATCCTAGTCAACAATTCTCCGATTTTTTTTTGTTTACTTATTCCACACTGCACTACCTCTTTATCCAAAGTTTGTTTTGTCTTTGGTGGGCAATTTGAAGTGGATGGTAATTGGATCTTTTATTATTAGTAAGATCTCAACACAGTTTGGTAATTTTTGTCAAAGCGTTAGTACGTGTGAGAGTGCCAGTGCCAAGAAAAATTAGAGGTGCTTTGGTATTTATATTAATTTATTATTACTCGGCATGCTAAAATAAAGTAAATAATTTGCTTCTTTTATTTTAAATATTTTAAATATGACCATTTTGTATTATGTAGGTATTGACCGACGGTTGCCCCAACAACAATACTCGTATAACTTAAGGTAATAATAAATTAATAATAATAATAATAATAAAAAGAAAAATAATAATAATAATAATAAGAAAAACTCCTTCACCGCAGTTTTCATTTTTTTTAGTTCCATATGGTAAAATAATTTGAGAAAGAATAGAATACATTGTTCTACCTATAATGAATATAATTCTACTCTCCTAGAAATTAAAGATACTTTAGTACAGAAGGTATCTTTATACTCAAAAAGATTGAAACGATATAAAGAAAACAATCTTAGAAAGAATCACAATTTACAGTTTTGTAACAACGAAAAAATCTTTTATAGAAATTTAAATCGTCCACAAAAATCTAATAATGGACCTCCAGACCTAAAACAACTTACTTCATTTTGGCAACGTACCTGGTCTAAAGACAGAGATTTTAACACATCTGCCTCTTGGATAGATTCTATTAAAACAAAAACTGTAAATCAGAATAACATGACTAACTTTGAGATTTTATATCAAAACTTAATCGATACGATTAACAAATCTCATAACTGGAAAGCCCCTGGAATTGATAAAATTCATAATTTTTGGCTAAAAAAATTTACCTGTATTCATTCCAGACTTCTTTGGCACTTCAACAATTTTATTAAAAATCCCAACACATTTCCTCAGTTTTTAACTCATGGGGTCACTTTTCTCAAACCTAAAGATGATGACACCCAAAACCCATCAAAGTATAGACCAATAACTTGGCTTCCAACATTATATAAAATTTTGACCTCTTGCATAACAAATCTTATTTATGAGTATTGTTTACAAAATAACATAATAAATGAGGAACAAAAAGGATGTATAAAAAGATCATTTGGATGTAAAGAACAACTTGTAGTAGATAGTGTAATTATGGAACATGCTCGTAAATGTAATACAAATATTTATTCAGCTTTCATAGACTACAAAAAAGCATATGATTCAGTTCCACATTCTTGGCTAATAAACATCTTAAAAATTTATAAAATACATCCCACCATAATCACCTTTTTACAATATATCATGAAATCATGGGAAACAACTTTGATTATTTCACTAAATAATATTAACTTAAAATCAGAACCAATTGCTATTAAAAGAGGAATTTTTCAAGGAGATTCCCTAAGTCCTTTATGGTTTTGTTTAGCAATTAATCCACTCTCTGACATCTTAAACTCTTCTGGCTATGGATTTAATATCAAAAATAATGGTCAAACAAAATCAAAACTCACTCATCTTATGTACATGGATGATAATAAATTATATTCATCTACAGAACGACAACTAAAACTATTATTAAAATTAACTGAAAATTTTTCACAAGATATTGGCATGAGTTTTGGTGTAGATAAGTGTAAGATTTTGGCAATTAATCGTGGCCAAATTAAAAACATAAATTACCTACACTACTCAAAATAATGAGGTCATTGAAAATCTTAATCATGGTGACTTTTATAAATATTTAGGTTTCCAACAATCTAATCACGTACCTCACAATATTATAAAAGAAAAACTTTTTAACGAATTTGTATCAAGATCTAAACAAATATTAAAGACACATCTAAATGGTAAAAATATTATGAAAGCTATAAATACATTTGCTGTACCTGTATTGACTTATTCCTGTGGTATTATTAAATGGTCAAAAACAGATATTAGTAATTTAAATATAAAAACTAGAACTTTATTTACCAAATTCCGAAAACACCATCCAAAATCAGCTATTGAAAGATTTTCTTTATCACGGCAAAATGGTGGCCGTGGTTTTTTAAACTTACGACAAACAGATTAATTTACTAAAGAAATATTTTTTTGAACGTAGCCAGGAAAACCTTTTGTTTAAATCAATATGCTTAAGTGACTATAATTATACACCCTTAAACCTTAGTGACTTTAAGTTACAAGAAATTAATTTTGATGAAAAATTATTAATCAATACTATAAAAGAAAAGTCACTTCATGGTAGGTTTTACAAAAAGCTTGATGATTATCTTATTGACAAAGAGGCATCACACATCTGGCTGACAAAGTCTAACATTCACCCTGAGACAGAAGGATTTATTTTTGCAATACAAGATCAGGTCATTAAAACAAAAAATTATAATAAATTTATAATTAAAAATGAAAACGATGATTCATGTAGAATTTGTTCATCTCAACCAGAAACTATTCAACATATTATTTCATCTTGTCCTGTGTTGACGCAAACAGAATATAAAAAAAGACATGATGATATGGCTAAAACCATCCACTTAGAATTGGCGTTTAATTCAGGTTTAATTGAAAACAAGTCACCTTATTTCAAATACGAACCAAAGCCATATCTTAAAAATAATAATTATAAATTATATTGGAATAGAACTATATTGACTGACTTAAACATAACTGCTAACCGTCCAGACATAATATTAATTTCAAAGATCGACAAACAGGCATACTTGATTGACATTGCGGTTCCAAATTCACACAATATACACACAACAAACACTACAAAAAAAGTCAAAATACATGTTACTTGCTGGAGAGATCAAAAATTTATGGAACCTGCAGACAGTTAAAATACTTCCAATGATTATGTCGGCCACTGAAATTGTGCCAAAAACTCTTAATAAAAATTTAAAATTATTAAAATTAAATTCAAACTTAATAATTGAAATTCAAAAATCAATACTTTTGAACACATGCAACATCGTCCGAAATTTTTTTAACATTAATGACACTACACTAACACAACAAGAACAAAGTTGCGTGGCAGACGATTTGTTGTCACGCTTGACGTCAAGTAAGGAAATTGTTCCTTACATCTTTTACATTTCATTTGATTTATTTTTCTTAAAATTATTACTTGATAATTTTATCCGTAATGATGTCTTGCCTGACTATAAGTTTATACTGCCGGGTCAGTGGTGTATAAAGGACGTAGGGATTATTTATCAATTAATTTTTGTATAAAAAATTAGTCAATTTTAATTTCAACTCAACATGAAAAAATTAATTGATGAAATGATTCCTATTCTTTAGCCGAGTTTATATTAATTAAGGTCTTTATTCCGCGAATTATAAGTAGATACATAAAATAAAGTATAATAATGCTTACAACAAAATAAATGTATAATAATACAACTCGCACAAAGGCCGAAGATATGGCAACCACGTAACTTACATCTTAAATTAACAGATAATAAGAAGAAATCTATATTTTAAACAATATTATAGATTTTGGAATGACTGCTTTTGATACTCTTGTATACATCGTTCAAAATAATATGATTTCTTCTTTTCCTAATATCGTGACAGCAATAAAAATTCTGCTACTTCCTGTATTTATTGCATCAGTAGAAAGATCATATTTCAAGTTTAAAATAATAAAAAAATTTTTAGGAAGTACTATGTTAAATACTTTATCGCAGTAAGATAGCACTCAAAATGGTAGTCGTAAGTAGAGATAGTTTTTGTGGTCTTTGTGGTTTTGAAGTGGTCAAAAATAAAAAAAAAAAACGGAACTTGTCGACAGAAATTTGAAGTCCTCAAACCCAATATCCCAACAATAAAATCATAAATAAAAGACAAGATTAATCAACAAGATAGCTTTGTTTTTGATAATTTGATTATTTTTGACATTATCCAATTTTCGATTTGTTTCACTATTTTATGGGCACCGATGGTATTTTTATTTTAAAATTGATACTAGATAAAATAACAACAGCAATAGAACAGCTCGGGGGTGAGTAAGAAGGCCTACTTGACCTCTCACCGGCGTTCGTAATCCAGAAGACAGTTTTGATAGCATTTTTCCTATATAATTTATTTAAATAAAAATATGTTCATTTTTACTATGTACCATTTGGATTTTAGTTATTTATACCTAGTGTTACAACATACTCGTAATGTACACTACAAAAAAATAAGAAAAAACACATTAAGTTTTATTTTTAAATTATTAATTATTTAAATAAATTGTTTTTTTAATCTTGCTTATAGAACTGTTATTAGCTTTTCAACAAACATTACTCGAATTAACCAACCATTTTGTTTTGTTTTTTATGTTTGATTAGTTATTTTAAATTGTTAAAGATGCATAAGTGTCTTTTTTGTCCAATTCAAAAGCAAAAATAGTTGTCAATTATAATTTTTACAAATAAGCCAAAAAAAATGCAAAACAAAACTGCACTCATTGTTCCAAAATTCACTTCCTATGAATAAAACACAAAAGAATTAAAAAATACAATTCAAATTTCCCCAAATATAAAGGTCCAAACATCCACTTCTATTTCAGTTTTTCATCAAAATGCAAGACGGAAGCTACACATACGGTCGTTGGCTGTCTACACCACCTCCTGGTGATGAAGTCGTTATTACAGGTATAATCCAAAACTGTCTTTCACTTTCTCCTAAATTTAGAGTTTCAGGAATCTCGGGACAATTTCCCAAATCCCGAAACATCAAAGAATTCCGTGACAATCTCTACAACAAAAGATCAATGGTATCAAAAATTGAAGAACGTTGGGATAACAAACAATTTAAACTACCTCCAACTGGAGGCTTCCTCGCGGATATCACCCAATTTGATCCAGGATTTTTTGGGATACATTACCGCCAAAGCCGGGTTATGGAACAAACAGTTCGAGGCTTCCTTGAAGTTAGTCTGGAGGCAATTATAGATGCGGGAGTACATCCAGATGAGTTAATTGGGAGCAAAACAGGGGTTTTCGTTGGATACTCGTGGTCGGATATGAAATGGCCAGTTTTGAAAGCTATTGATGCACCACAAATGTTTGCAATTACTGGGTATTTTCAGAAATATTTAAGTTTTAATGAATTAGTAAAATTGTTTTAGTTATCTTCGTTCTTTTATTCCGAGAAGAGTCAGTTATTTTTTAAAATTGAAAGGACCAAGTATTGTTGCTGATACTGCTTGTAGCAGCTCACTTAGTGCTTTAGATGTTGCTTTTAAGGCTATCAGAAGTGGGCAATGCGATCAAGCTTTAGTTGGTTCTTCTCATTTGACTTTAGGCGAAAATACAACACTACAATTTGCTAGGTATGTCTTTACTTGCTTTATACAACAATCAAATTAATGTAATTTTAAAGTTTTGGAGTATTAACAAAAGAAGGAAACTGTAAAGTGTTTGATCAAGATGCAGATGGCTACGTTAGAAGTGAAGGAATTTCTTGTGTTTTTCTCCAAAAAGCTAAAAATTCTCGAAGGATTTATTGCCGAGTTGTTCATACAAAATCCAATCATGATGGTTTTAAAAATGAAGGTCTTTTCTTCCCATCAAGTAAGATGCAAAGCACTCTTTTGAAAGAAATGTACGATGAGAGTAATATTGACCCATCACGGCTTACTTTTATGGAATTGCATGGTACAGGTACTAAAGTAGGAGATGCAGAAGAAATTCGAGCTGTTGATAATGCGATTTGTGTTGCAAGAACTGAACCACTCTATATTGGTTCTGTTAAGTCTTCTACTGGCCATGCAGAACCAGCTTCAGGTCTTATATCTCTTGCTAAAATAGTACTCTCATTAGAAGAAAATATTTTTTTCCCAAATATTAATTTCAAAAAAATTAAAGAAGGACTGACTGCTTTAGAACAAGGAAAACTCAAAGTTGTGACAGAAGTGACTCCGATTAAAGACAGTGAAGTTATAATAGGTGTCAGCAATTTTGGGTTTGGTGGTACCAACTGTCACGTGATTCTTGAAAGAGTCACAGAGAAGAAAACTCGGTTTGAAGATAATATCCCAAGGTTGGTTTGTGTGAGTGGCAGAACTGAAGAAAGTGTGAAAGTTATTTTGGAACAATTAAATCAAAAACCAGCCAATTTTGAATTTGTTGGATTGTTACACCAAGTGTTTAAAACAGAATTTAAAAATCATTTATACAGAGGATACTCGATTGTTACAAAAGATGGGTCAATTGTAACTTCAGTCAGACCAACTACGATTCAAAAATGCAGTTTTTACGTCAATTTTGGCCAATTTGAGAATTGTTACAAAACTGTTGGACAGTACTTTCTACAATTTCCAGTTTTTCAAAATTCAATGCATCAGTAAGTATTTTAGATTAACACAAAATGGTTTTTTTTGTGTATTTTTTTTTATAGAATCAATATAATTTTGGCAAACCACAATTTGAATATCATCGATATAATCCAAAAACGAGAAAACTCAATCAATGAAAAGATTCTTGGAGCTGCTTCTGTTCAAATAGGAATTGTTGATACACTCAAAGAATTAGGTTTAGAACCAATTGGAATTTTTACAACATCTTCAGGAAAACAAATTTGTAATTACGTAAATCAAAATTTGACACTTAAAGAACTGATTCAAGAAACACTTGAAGAAAAATTTGAATCAAAATTGGCTCAAAATCCTGAAAAGTATCAACAAATACATAAACAAGGTTACACTGACTTAAATCCACTTCCCCAAAATTCAGTTATTTTCGATCTATCTGACTCAAATTTCACACTTTTGAAAAACCAAAACATATTTTTGATAATTTTGGGACAGTTATTTGAAAACGGACACACTTTCTCTCTTCATAAATTATATCCAGAAGTGGTATTTCCAGTTGGTCGTAACACACCCATGTTATCACCGTTAGTAAAATGGTCTCATACCAGACAATGGAAAACCAATCCGTTTGAAAATCGTGAAAAATTCAACAATATGGAATTCTGTCTACGTCTAGCTGATGAGAACCTCTACTTAAGTGGTCACGTGATTGATGGAAGAAATCTATTCCCAGCTACTGGTTATATAAATATTCTCTGGATTTTGATTGCAAAAGCTCGTGAAATACACCCAACTTATCTCCCGATTGTTTTTGAAAATTGCAAATTTCTTCGTGCTACAACAATACCCAAAAACGAGATGTTAACATTTTCAGTTATGGTTCAAAAAAGTAGTGGAATTTTTGAAATTACCGAAAATGATAATATTGTTGTAACTGGGCGAGTTCGTACTCCTGAAAATATCACTTTTCTGGATTTACCTGGAAATGATTCGATAAATGATCCAAAAGAAGTTTTGGATGAATTTGATGTCTATAAAGAGTTGTATTTGAGAGGTTATAACTATACTGGAGCTTTTAAAGGAATCATTAAATGTAATGTTGATGCTTCTGCTGCTTTGGTTCGATGGGAAAATAGATGGGACGCCTTTATGGATAAGATGTTACAAATAAAGCTACTGGAACTAGATTCAAGACTTCTATTCGTTCCAATAGGAATAGATAAAGTTTCTATTGATCCAGTAAAGCACATGCAAATCATTGAAAGTTTGGGAAGTAATGAAACTGTTTTAAAAGTAGATTCGTACAAACACAGCAACATCATAAGGTAAGTTCTATTACAGATTTTCTCTAAATTTTTTCTGTGCTATTTGCAACATTATTTATTTTATCTGTGGTAAGACAAAAATTTATTTTTGTTTTTCTAAAATTTTCTTTGGTTATTATTTATCTTCCAATTGTCGATTTCCAAATTTATTTATTTAAAAACTTTTTTTGTTCTTTCACAATATCTCACTCTATTGTTTTTTAAAAATAGAATTTTGTTCTTTCTTCTCTCATTTGGCTATCTCACAATTTTTTTGGTTTTTACGAAAATCGTTCAAAATTTTTAAAATTACTGTTTATTCTTCCAAAACCTGTTTTTTTTTGGTAGACGTTTGTAAAACTTTTCTAAACTTTATATAAATCGTCGTTTTTTTAAGCTTTTTTGCTCTTCAAAAAGCATCTTTTTTAGTAAAAGTATTTAAACACCTTCAGGACTTTTTTGCTCTTCTATTTTCTATAAATCTGGTTCTGTATTTATAAAAGTTTATTTCGTTTACTTATGGCATTATTTATTTTGAATTATTTTAGATGTGGTGGAATTGAAGTCTGTGGTTTACAAGCAAGACCAATAGCACGTCGCAAACCACTTTTGGAACCAGTTTTAGAAAAAAATCTTTTTGTTCCTAACAAAACTTCGACAGATTTAATTCAGTCAATTCGAATAAACACTCAAATAGTTCTTGAGGAATCTCTCGAAATCAATTTTAAGGCATTAGAAATCCATGATGAGTACTCAAATGATCTAATGGTAATGCCTCTACTTTTCAACGTTCTTGAAGATGTTCCTGTAATTCATCCAGATCTTACAATTTCATCAAAAACTGCTTTAGAAGAAATTCCTGGCATAAAAATTGAACAGGTCACTCTTGCCCCATCAAGTAACTTTCTTCTGATTGTTGCTTCAAAACTCTTAGAAAGAACAAGTCTTCTTAATCAAGTTTTGGGAGCTTTAAGTCCTTGTGGCTTTGTTTTGACTCGAGAAGATAAAAATTTTGTACCAGAAAATACAGAAAAAATTGCAATTCTGACACAACACACCACAGAAAATGAGAAACTTGTACTTTTTAAAAAAGTTGAGACCAGTAATCAACGAGAAATTGTTGAATTGAGTTCAAGTAAATTCCAGTGGATGTCACAACTGAAAGAAGCTTTGAAGAGCGAAAATGAAGTGATTGTCTACAGTCAAAATCACGAAACTGAAGGTATTTTAGGTTTTGTCAATTGTCTAAGAAGAGAACCAGAAGGAAAGAAAATTCGTTGCGTTTTCATAATGAACGAAGCACCGAAATTTGATCCCGAAAATAATTTTTACAGTCAACAAATCAACAAAAATATGACATTCAATGTTTATAAAGATTCTCAATGGGGGACTTACCGACATTTACGTTTGGAAGAAACAACCAATCATTTTAATGAACACTCATTTGTTACATGTCTTTCAAGAGGCGATCTTTCAACTTTAAAGTGGGTTGATGGTCCTCTATCTACAAAAAATCAAAATCCAAATTTGGTTATTGTAAGTTGAGTTGTGTCAGTATCAAAATATTAAGACAGTAATTGTTATTTCAGACAAATTATTGTGCAATCAATTTTAAAGATATTATGACAGCTTCAGCTCGTATAACAATACTTGTTGACCGGATAAAACAAGAAATTGTTGAAGGGTTTGAATATAGTGGTCAAACAATCAGGTTTGTTATTTTAAAATTTTTTTATAAATTTTTAATACCAATTTTTTTAAATAGTGGTCAACGTGTTATGGGAATAATTCCAAATGGAGCACTGTCAACTATGATTCTTTCTGATCCTGATCTATCTTGGGTTGTTCCAGATTGTTGGTCATTAGAAGACGCAGCAACAGTTCCAGTTGTCTATTCTACAGTACATTATGCTCTCTTAATGGTAAACTCAGTCAAAAATTTGAAATTTCTAAAACTAAATATTTTTAGAGAACTAATTTAAGACGTGGCAGTTCAATTTTAATTCATTCTGGTACTGGAGGTGTTGGTCTTGCCGCAATAAATGTAGCTCTTCACTACGGATGTAGAATTTTTGTAACAGTTGGTACACAAGAAAAACGTGATTTTCTCAAAAAACATTTTCCGGAAATTTCTGGTAATACAGTTTTTGACATTAATTTAGAAAAATTAAATTTCATTTTTTTAAGAGACTCACATTGGAAATTCCCGAGACATTTCTTTCAGAGAATTGATTTTTAAAGAAACTGAAGGGAGGGGCGTTGATATTGTCTTGAATTCTTTAGCAGAAGAAAAATTAAAAGCTTCAGTGCAATGTCTAGCACAAGGAGGCAAATTTATGGAAATTGGAAAATTTGATATTATTAATAATAATAAACTTGAACTTTTATTATTACAAAAAAATGCAAGTTATCATGGTGTTATGTTAGATACGCTGTTTACTTCAAGTACAGAATTGAAAAAGAAACTTCATTATTTACTTTATGAAGGTATTGAGAAAGGCTACGTCAAACCACTTCTAAGAAAAGTTTATGAAAATAATCAAGTTGAAGCTGCATTTAGATATATGACAACGGGAAAACATATTGGAAAAGTTTTGTTAGAAATTAAAAAAGAAAATCAAGTTGAAACAAAGGAAAGTTTAATTCAATCTCTTCCAAGGTATTTTAATTTTCTATAATTATTTGTGATTAATTAAAATTTTTATAATAGATTTTGGGCTAATCCTGAAAAGTGCTATATTATTATTGGCGGATTAGGAGGATTTGGTTTAGAGTTAGCCGATTGGTTAGTACTAAGAGGTGCCAAAAAACTGCTACTAACTTCTCGAACTGGGATTCAAACCGGTTACCAAACTCAACGAATTAGGTAAGTTATTCCTATTTCCAATTAATTTCTAACTAATTCTAATTAGAATTTGGGAGTCATACGGTGCCACTGTTCACATTTCAACAACCACAATTTCTTCAAAACAAAATTGCATTGATTTAATAAGAGAAGCAACAAAGATAGGCCCTCTTGATGGCATTTTTAATCTTGCAGTTGTCCTAAAAGACGAACTCTTTGATAACCAAACTGTAGAAAACTTCGAAACTTCTCTAACTCCTAAAGCTTTCGCTACAAAATACTTAGATGAAGTCACTCGAGAATTGTGTCCAGATTTAAGCTACTTCGTTGTTTTTTCTTCTGTTTCTTGTGGTCGAGGAAATGTAGGACAGACTAATTACGGAATGGCAAACTCGATAATGGAGAGGATTTGTGAAAAAAGACAAGCAGAAGGGTTTCCAGCTCTGGCAATCCAGTGGGGAGCAATTGGAGATGTAAAAATCACTCAAATTTGGTTTTGTCTAATTGTAGTTTTAGGTGGGTTTGGTTGCCAAAATGCAAAAAGATAACAAAGAGTTGGTTATTGGTGGGACTCTACAACAAAAAATTTCAAGCTGTTTAAGTGTCTTGGATAGGTTTTTGAAGCAGGAAAGTGTGATTGTTTCAAGTATGATAGTAGCAGAAAAACGAAAGAAAATTGGAAGTGGAAATGCAGTTGATGTTGTTGCTACAATTTTGGGAATCAAAGACATGAAAATTGTTAATCTGAAATCAACACTTACAGAACTTGGAATGGATTCGATTTTGGGAAATGAAATTTTACAAACACTTGAAAAGGATTTTGAAATTTATATACCGCCAAAAGATTTACGATCTTTGACATTTGAAAAGTACAAATTATTTATTAACAATTTTCGATAATTTAATATTTTTTACAGATTAATTGAATTAGAAAATGATAGATCTAAGAAAACACAAGAAGAAAAAGTAGAAGAAGGCACAAATGCTTTGGTCCAACTTATTCCAGAAAGTACTTCAGATGATCAACCTTATATAAAATTACAAAGTCTCACTAAAGACACTGATGAAGCTCCTACTGTACTTGTCCTTCCAGGCGTTGAAGGTGTTGTTCGTTTAGTCGAACCCTTAACCAAAAAACTGAAAGCACACGTCTTAGGATTGCAATATTCGTATAAAAATCCAGAAGAGACAGTGCAAGAAATGGCAACAAAACTTTTACCAGTAAGCTATCTCCTGCATTAATTATATTTTCTAAACTTTTTTTTAAGACTGTTAAACAAATTTTGGGAAGTAAAAAAGACTTTATTTTAATTGCCTACTCTTTTGGAGTTTCTGTCGCTATTGAACTTGTGATTCTCCTTGAAAAAGAGCATTATTTCGGCAAAATTTTTGCAATTGATGGCGCTCCTCGTTATCTCAAATCAGCTCTTTCACAATATCTTACAGAAAATACAGAAACAGAACATGAAACTTTGGTGATTTCAACAATCTTAACTCATTTTCTTCCAGTCAAAGTTGTTGATAATAACAAGGAAAGATTATACAAGTGTCAAAACTTTAATGAAAGGATAGATGTTTGTCTAAGTTTAATTCCGGCTGAAATCTTAGAGAAGAAAAATTTGGATCCTCAAGCTGCTGTCACTCTAATGAAGAGGTTTAGAGCAATACGAAACTATCAAGACAGTGGAAAAATCAAATCGATAATAAAGCTGTACAAACCGAAAATACCATTGGTGGGAAATATGGCAAATGATTATAATTTATCAGAAGTTTTTGAAGAAAAAATTGAAGTGATGGATTTGAAAGGTAATCATGTGACAATTGTGGAGCAAGATGAACTTGCTGAAGATATTAATCGAGTATTACAATTTTGTTAATAATTTTAACTAAATAAGAAATAAGCAATCACAAAATATTTTTATTTTAATTGTAAGTGATAACATTCTGGTTGGTAGAATTAGTTGCTAAATCTTTATAAATAAGCATTAAATTTAAATCTAAACAAAATATATAAATTTTAATTACAACGCTTGCATTTTTTTTAATCTACCTAACATAAGACGTCACTCTTGTATTTAGATCTTCGCTGCTACAACTAATGGATGGTGAATCTTCTCTTTCTGCTTCTTGCAATTTGACTACTAATTCTAAGTTTTGTAGATTTTATTTTATCGTATTTAACAAGTCTTCTTTCTGACCTACTTTTAAATCTATCTTTTGTGATGATAGAAAAACTGATAAGAAAGCTTTGAAACATATTTAACTAAACCTATAAAAATTAACAAAACCAAAACTAGTAAATCTTTATTTCAACATTTGCATTTTCTTTAATCCACCGAACATAAGACGCTACTCGTGTACAAACATTAGGAAAATTTGTAGCACAAGAAACTCCCCAAGAAATAATACCAACTTGTCTGTTATATTGATCCAAAACAGGGCCACCAGAATCACCCCAACAATCTCCTTTTAATGTACTTCCTCTTGTACAAATATTAGACGAATGAATATAACTCCTAACATTGTAATTCACTAAATCACGACAATTATAAAAGTAAATTGCTTCCATTCCGACCATATTCAACTGATTTGAAACAGTAAAAAAATCAGTAGGATTGGTACTACCCCAACCAATGATTCGAACAGGTTGGTACAACTGCTTGATTGTACTGAAACTGACAGGTTGTATTGTGTTACTGTACTTAATAAAATTTCTCAAAAATAGTAAACTAATATCGTTAAACAATGTTTTTGGATTGAAGTATTCATGGTATATATAGTTTTCAATGGGATTTTTAGTACCATCAGATAAATAAGTTGATCCGTACTTTACTGAAACACTAAATTCAAATTAATTAAATTACAAAAATTAGTAATTAATTGAAATTACGGATCTTGGTTGTAAATACAATGAGCAGCTGTTAGTACTACTTTAGGAGCTATAATAGTACCACCACACTTATGATCTTCTTTCTTTCCGTATCTAATAGAAACTATAAATGGAAAATTAGTAATTTCAATTAATTGACCTCCAATTATCCGACTATCAATTTCTACTTCACTTCTGACTGAAATATAAATTTAAATACAAATACAAAAATACAGATGATACAAAAAAAATTACCGTTGAAAACAGTACTTAGTAAAAGTAAAATAAAACATTTTTTCAATAACAGACCAAACATTTATTTATTATAATTAGATGTAACTAGGTCAGGGTAACTTAATTATAGTCAAAATTTCCCAAATAAATATCAACAAAGCAATAAAAAGCCCAATAAACAACAAACAAAAAGCCGAACTAATGTTACTCAAAGTTAGTACTATTTCCCGGGTTCTGCTCTCAATTTTAAAAATTCTTTCGAGATAAATACTGAACTCAACATCTTGGTACCACTTCACTGTCAACCCACTTTCAAAAACTCGACCAATAACGTCATTAAAACCCGGGAGAAAAACCGAATTTTTCGGTACTACCAACCCGATAAAAAACGTCGTAAAACATTCATCAACTAAATGCAAGAGACTCTCGCCATTTTCATCCAAAAACTCCGTTTTTAGTCTCACTTTTATATCTCTTTTCCGTTCTAGTTTCGCAATGTTTCTTTTATAAGCCACTTGTTCGAGGACATTATCCCGATTTATGACCTGTTTCTTCCGTTTTAAACTAGTCATGATCTTAGACTTGTCTGAAGCGAAAGAGAAAAACGTTTCTGCTATTGGTAGGCCTGACTCATCTAGTTCTTTGAGAGTAGTTATGTCTTTGTAATAAGTACTTGTTGTAAAAGTCTTGAAGAAGCTTCCTTGAATCAGACTTGTGACAATAATACTGAACAACATACAAGAAATTAAGAAAATTTTGTGGGTTGGCACCACTCGTACCGGAAATCCGTGGAAAATTGCGTAGATTGTCCACCAACCAGTGGATGAGTTTCCCAGTAGGTTCCAGATTAAGGTACATATGATGTAGAGAAGGAAAATTATAAACCAAGTTGAGAATTTCAGACTTTGGGCCAACATGATTATTTTGGGTACTTTTGAGGATTTTGGAACAATTGCACAGATTTGGTCTGAACTGTAAGGTACAGTAAACTCGAATTTGTTGCCGTAGTTCATTATAAAACGACCATTGGTACCAATATCGGCTTGGTGAGTTGTGATCAGAGCCAGAGTACCAGTTGTGGTACCATTGGGAAACACACGGCCAAATTTGTTAGAATCAGTGTTATTAATAAACTCAAAAGATAGATTTAGATGAGTTGTGAGAGTTTTTAAGAGACAACCATCAATTCCTGCAAAGTCTCTCAGTGGTACCAAATCGCGGTAAATAAAATTTTCGCGGTATAACTTTGGGTACTGTAAAATTGCAGTTGGTTGTCTTGGATTCATAGATATTTTGAGCTTATATGTACCAAATTTTTTTAAACTAATGGTACTACTCGAAGTACAAGACAATGTTAGAAGGTTTGAGACTTGGAAAAGGGTCCAAAATAAGGCTTCAATTCTTGTTGTAACATTTTCTAGAAAGACAACTGTGTAAAAATCACGTGGATTAGGTACAATTTCAGGTTCGTATTCGAGAAATTTATATAGGATTTCTTCATTTTTAACAATAAATAAATGGCCGTTAGTTGAATCAGTTTTTAGATTCTTAATACAAGTGAGATTAATATGTTCAAATTCGGTTTTGTGTGTATTAAAAAAAAATTTTTGTTGCACTTTTATAACTTTGCCACTTATTGTTAATTCTCGAATTAACCAATCAGCAATTTTAAATTTATTTTGTAATAAAACAATTTGAATGTTGTTTGCTTGTTTGAAATGTTGTTGTAAGTGAGTTATATTTATTAAACATGAGGTGTTTAGAAATTTTGGTAGTGAAAAGAATATTGATAGAATGATTATTAGGACATTCATAATTGGAATAAAAATATTTCTGAGGTTTATTTGGTTAAATAAATTGTCAATTAGATTAACAAAGTTTCAATGCTTGATTAATATCTTCAGCCACTTCATTTTGTTCCACAATTGTCACATGATTACCTTTCAAATCAATTACTTCAATTTTTTCTTCAAAAATTTCCGATAAATTATAATCATTTGACATATTTCCAACCAATGGTAATTCCGGTTTGTAGAGCTTTATTATTGATTTGAGTTTTCCACTACTTTGATAATCTCTTATTGCTCTAAATCTTCTCATTAGAGTAACTGCAGCTTGTGGATCCAAATTTTTCTTTTCTAAGATTTCAGCCGGAATTAAACTTAGACAAACTTTTATTCTTTCATCAAAATTCTGACACTTGTACAAATTTTCCTTGTTATTATCAACAACTTTAACTGGAAGAAAATGAGATAGAATTGTGGAAATAATCAGAGTTTCAAGTTCTGCTTCTGTATTTTCTGTAAGATATTGTGAAAGAGTCGATTTGAAATAATGAGGAGCGCCATCAAGTGCAAAAATTTTGCCTAAATAATTCTCTTTTTCGAGGAGAAGCACGAGTTCAATAGCGACAGAAACTCCAAAAGAGTAGGCAATTAAAATAAAGTCTTTTTTACTTCCCAAAATTTGTTTAACAGTCTTAAAAAAAAAGTTTTGAAAATATAATTAATGCAGGAGATGACTTACTGGTAAAAGTTTTGTTGCCATTTCTTGCACTGTCTCTTCTGGATTTTTATACGAATATTGCAATCCTAAGACGTGTGCTTTCAGTTTTTTGGTTAAGGGTTCGACTAAACGAACAACACCTTCAACGCCTGGAAGGACAAGTACAGTAGGAGCTTCATCAGTGTCTTTAGTGAGACTTTGTAATTTTATATAAGGTTGATCATCTGAAGTACTTTCTGGAATAAGTTGAACCAAAGCATTTGTGCCTTCTTCTATTTTTTCTTCTTGTGTTTTCTTAGATTTATTACTCTCTAATTCAATTAATCTGTAACAAAATATTTAATTATCAAAAATTGTTATTAAATAAATTGTACTTTTCAAAAGTCAAAGTTCGTAAATCTTTTGGTGGAATATAAATTTCAAACTCTTTTTCAAGTGTTTGTAAAATTTCATTTCCCAAAATTGAATCCATTCCGAGTTCTGTAAGTGTTGATTTTGGATTAACAACTTTCATATCTTTGATTCCTAAAATTGTAGCAACAACATCAACTGCATTTCCACTTCCAATTTTCTTTCGTTTTTCTGCTACTATCATACTTGAAACAATCACACTTCCCTGCTTCAAAAACCTATCCAAGACACTTAAACAGCTTGAAATTTTTTGTTGTAGAGTCCCTCCAATAACCAACTCTTTGTTATCTTTTTGCATTTTGGCAACTAAACCCACCTAAAACTGCAATTAGACAAATTCCAATTTGAGTGATTTTTACATCTCCAATTGCCCCCCATTGAATTGCCAAAGCTCGGAAACCTTCAGCTTTTCTCTTTTCACAAATTCTCTCCATTATCGAGTTTGCCATTCCGTAATTAGTCTGTCCTACATTTCCTCGACCACAAGAAACAGAAGAAAAAACAACAAAGTAGCTCAAATCTGGACACAATTCCCGAGTGATTTCGTCTAAATATTTTGTGGCAAAAGCTTTAGGTGTTAGAGAAGTTTCGAAATTTTCAACAGTTTGGTTTTCGAAGAGTTCATCTTTTAGGACAACTGCGAGATTAAAAATGCCATCGAGAGGACCAATCTTTGCTGCTTCTCTTATTAAATCGATGCAATTTTGTTTTGAAGAAATTGTGGTTGTTGAAATGTGAACAGTGGCACCGTATGACTCCCAAATTCTAATTGAAACTAATTAGCAATTAATTTGAGATTCGAATTAACTTACTTAATTCGTTGTGTTTGGTAACCGGTTTGAATCCCAGTTCGAGAAGTAAGTAGCAGTTTTCTGGCACCCCTTAGTACTAACCAATCGGCTAACTCTAAACCAAATCCTCCTAATCCGCCAATAATAATATAGCACTTTTCAGGATTAGCCCAAAATCTATAAAAAATAATTAATTAATCAAAAATAATTGTAGAAAATTAAAATACCTTGGGAGAGATTGAATTAAACTTGTTTTAGTTTCAGTTTGATTTTCTTTTTTAATTTCTAACAAAACTTTTCCAATATGTTTTCCTGTTGTCATGTATCTAAAAGCAGCTTCAACTTCACAATTTTTAAAAACTTTTTTTGGAAGTGGTTTAATGTAACTCTTGAGACCTTCAGAAACTAAATTATGAAGCTTTTGTTTTATTTCAGATGTTGCAGTAAATAGTGTATCCAACATAACACCATGATAACTTGCATTCTTTTGTAACATTAAAAGCTCAAGCGAATTATTATTAATAATATCAAATTTCCCAATTTCCATAAATTTGCCTCCTTGTGCTAGGCATTGTACTGAAGCTTTTAATTTTTCTTCAGCCAAAGAATTTAAAACAATATCAACGCCTTGACCTTTAGTTTCTTTAAAAACAGTTTCTCTGAAAGAAATGTCTCTAGAATTTCCAATGTGGCTCTCTTAAAAAAAAAAATAAAATTTAATTCTTCTAAAAAAATAAGAAAAACTATTACCGGGAATTTGTGGAAAATGTTTTTTGAGAAAATCACGTTTTTCCTGTGTACCAACTGTTACAAAAATTTTACAGTCATAGTGTAGTGCTACATTTATAGCAGCAAGACCTACACCTCCAGTACCAGAATGGATTAAAATTGAATTGCCACGTCTTAAATTAATTCTCTAAAAATAACTTAGTTTTAAAAATTTTTCTTTTTTAAAAAAAATTGTTTACCATTAAAAAAGCATAAATTACTGTAGAGTAGACTACTGGAACTGTTGCTGCTTCTTCCAGCGACCAATGGTTTGGAACAAACCAAGTTAAACTGGGCTCAGAAATAATCATATTTGATAGAGCTCCATTTAAAGTTATTCCCATAACACGTTGACCACTATAAAAAAAATTAAGTTTGTATAGTTTTTTTTTAATTAAATCAGACCTGACTGTTTGACCACTGTATTCAAACCCTTCAACAATTTCCTGTTTTATCCGATCAACAATTACTGTTATACGAGCCGAAGCTGTCATAATATCTTTAAAATTGATTGCACAATAATTTGTCTGAAATAACAATTACTGTCTTAATATTTTGATACTGACACAACTCAGCTTACAATAACCAAATTTGGATTTTGATTGGCTGTTGATAGAGGACCATCAACCCACTTTAAAGTTGAAAGGTCACCTCTTGAAAGACATGTAACAAATGAGTGTTCACTAAAATGATTACTTGATTCTTCCAAACGTAAATGTCTGTAAGTCCCCCATTGAGAATCTTTATAAACATTGAATGCCATATTTGTGTTGATTTGTTGACTGTAAAAATTATTTTCAAGATCAAATTTCGGTGCTTCGTCCATTATAAAAACGCAACGAATTTTCTTTCCTTCTGGTTCTCTTCTTAGACAATTGACAAAACCTAAAATACCTTCAGTTTCGTGGTTTTGACTGTAGACAATCACTTCATTTTCGTTCTTCAAAGCCTCTTTCAGTTGTGACATCCACTCGAATTTACTTGAACTCAATTCAACAATTTCTTGTTGATTGCTGGTCTCAACTTTTTTAAAAAGTACAAGTTTCTCATTTTCTGTGGTGTGTTGTGTGAGAATTGCAATTTTTTCTGTATTTTCAGGCACAAAATTTTTATCTTCTCGAGTCAAAACAAAGCCACAAGGACTTAAAGCTCCCAAAACTTGATTAAGAAGACTTGTTCTTTCTAAGAGTTTTGACGCAACAATCAGAAGAAAATCACTCGATGGTGCAAGAGTGACTTGTTCAATTTTAATACCAGGAATTTCTCCTAAATTATTTTTTGTTGAAATTGTAAGATCTGGATGAATTACAGGAACATCTTCAAGAACGTTGAAAAGTAGAGGCATCAACAATGGATCATTTGAGTACTCATCGTGGATTTCTAATGCCTTAAAATTGATTTCAAGAGATTCTTCAAGAATTATTTGAGTGTTTATTCGAACTGACTGTATTAAATCTGTAGAAGTTTTATTTGGAACAAAAACATTCTTTTCCAAAACTGGTTCCAAAAGTGGTTTGCGACGTGCTATTGGTCTTGCTTGTAAACCACAGATTTCAATTCCACCACACCTAAAATAATTCAAAATAAATAATTTTGCAAGCAAGCAAGATAAAGATTTAAAAAGCAGAGCTAGATTGGTAGTATAAGCAAGGCAAAAGAAGTTTTTAGAAGAATTTTAGTGACGTCTGCTAGAAGTGAAAATGTTCTACAACAGCAAAATAAATAAAATAAACTTTATGTAAAACACAGAAGGCTCTCAGAAAAACAATAAAGTTTTTTAGAAAAATATGATAAATGAGAGTTAATATAGGTATAGTAAAAAAGAGCAGCAAATAATTCTACAAAATATTGAAAAACATAGACTGAAAAAAAGAAGAAAAATAGAATAGATTAAAATTAAAAAAGCAAGTAGAATTAAACAATATTCAATAAAAAATTACACTTCAAAATCAAGTTTAAAATAGCTGTTAATGGAATAAGTTGCAAAAAGAGAGTTTCTGAAGCACACGACGTGAATTTTTGCATCGAGGGCAACGAGTGGTCCAACACGTCAAGAGCTTAAAAGACAACGATTTTGCAACGTATTGCATTCAAGATTTTTTGTTACAGTGTTTTATAACAAATTTTTCTTTCAAAAAAAATCTCAATCGAACATTCACATTTTACAGTAAGACGGCAGGTTGCTGTAGATGTAGATTTCGTTCTTTACTGTTTTTATAAAATTACAGACTGTCAACTTGGATTCTGTGTTTAAGATATGTGATACATGTGATACAGAAATTACGTTTTTGAAGGTGGAAGATGCAGAAAATTGTACAAGTTTTATTAAAGTGAAGATACCGAATACCAAAACAAAAATTTTACAAATGTTTACAATAACTGAAGGATTTGTAGATGGAATTAGTTTCTTAGAAATTTTCCGCAAATACGCACAGCTTTGACCTCCTCATACTAAACATCAGAGATTCTTTTTAACCTATAGAAATTCCAGATGCTGCACGACACCCGTTGGTATAAATACTATTGGAGGTACGCCTAAAAACATTGCAGAATGTCTCGGCCTTCTAAATGCAAAAGAATATACTGGGCACTGCTTTTGCCGTAATTCAGCAACACTCTTAACAGATTCAGGAGCAGATATTACATTACTCAAAAGACATGGAGGATGGCGATCGAGTTCTGTTGCGGAAAGTTACATAGAAAACTCTGTTGAAAGCAAAAACGCAATTTCGATAAAAATTATGGGAAAAGAAGAAACTGTATCAAAGAAAAAAAGAATCTGTGACGAAAATAGCAAATCTGAAGTGGCGTCTACAAGTACCGTTTCCACTTGTACTGAAGTTCAGGAAAGAAATCTGAAATCTTTGAATGTTTAATTTAGTCACTGAAGTAACTGTATTTTTCATGTTTATAATAAATAAATAAAATAAAAAATGTATTTTTCATTATTGAGCACTAGTGCTTAAAGGTACGTCCTTTAACAATCAGAATAACAATTAAAAAGTCACTGTTATAAAACGCTGTAACAAAAAGTAAATAAAAAAATTATAAATATTAGAATAAAGCTACGCTAAGGTAGTAACAAAACAGCGACTGAATTTATAATTGTATTTACCTGAGAACGTTGGTGTCTTTATACGAATTCACTTTTAAATTAATTTCACCATTTTCCAGTACATCAATAACTTGCAGATGTTTGATTGGATCAATAGAAATTTTGTCTATCCCAATTGGAACAAAGAGAAGCCTCGAATCCATTTCTAATAATTTCATTTGTAACATCTTATCCATAAAACTGTCCCATTTATCTTCCCAACGTATCAAAGCAGCAGAAGCATCAATATTACATTTAACAATTCCTTTAAAAGCTCCAGTATAGTTATAACCTCTCAAATACAACTCTTTATAGACATCAAATTCATCAAAAACTTCTTTCGGATCATTGTTTAACTTATTTTCAGGTAAATCAAGCAAAGTAATTTCTTCAGGAGTAGAAACTCGTCCAGTTACTACAATATTGCCACTTTCTGTAATTTCAAAAATTCCACTACTTTTTTGAACAGTAACCGAAAATGTCACTATATCATTTTTCGGAATTGTAGTGGCTCGAACAAATTTACAATTTTTGAAAACTATTGGAACGTAATTTGGGTGTGTATCACGAGCTTTTGCCATCAGAATCCAAAGAATATTTAAATAACCGGTAGCGGGGAAAAGATTCCTTCCATCAATCACGTGACCAGTCAAGTACAAATTCTCTTCAGATAGTTGTACATCATATTCCATACTTCTGAATTTTTCGAGTTTTTGAAACGGGTTACTTTCCCACTGTCTGGTATGAGACCATTTTATTAACGGTGATAACATGGGTGTGTTACGACCAACTGGAAATACCACTTCTGGATACAATTTATGATGAGAGAAAGTGTGTCCGTTCTCAAATAACTGGCCCAAAATTACCAAAAATAAATTTTGATTTTTGAAAAGTGGTAAATTTGAATCAGACAGATCCAAAACAACTGAATTTTTCGGAACTAAATTTATGTCAGTAGAACCTTGTTTATGCACTTGTCGATTTTTTTTGGGATTTTTGGCTAATTGAATTTTTACTTTTTCTTCAAGTGTTTCTTGAATCAATTCTTTAAGTGTCAAATTTTGATTCAAGTAATTACAAATTTGGTTTCCTAAAGATGTTGTAAAAATTCCAATCGGGTCTAAACCTAGTTCTTTGAGTGTATTAACAATCCCTATTTGAACAGAAACAGCTCCAAGAATCTCTTCATTGATTGAGTTTTCTCGTTTTTGGATTATATCAATGACATTCAAATTGTGGTTTGCCAAAATTATATTAATTCTAAAAAGTAAAATATAAAATGAGAATTTGGTGTTAATCTGAGATACTTACTGATGCATCGAATTTTGAAAAACTGGAAATTGTAAAAAGTACTGTCCAACAGTTTTGTAACAATTCTCAAATTGGCCAAAATTGACGTAAAAATTGCATTTTTGAATCGTAGTTGGTCTGACTGAAGATACAATTGACCCATCTTTTGTAACAATCGAGTACCCTCTGTATAAATGGTTCTCAAATTTCTTTTTGAACACTTGGTGTAACAATCCAACAAATTCAAAATTGACCGGTTTTTGATTTAATTTTTCTAAAATAACTTTCACAGCTTCTTCAGTTCTGCCACTCACACAAACCAATCTTGGAATATTATCTTGAAACCGAGTTTTCTTTTCTGTGACTCTTTCAAGAATTGCGTGACAGTTGGTACCACCAAACCCAAAATTGTTAACTCCAATTATAACTTCACTGTCTTTAATCGGAGTCACTTCTGTCACAACTTTAAGTTTTCCTTGTTCTAAAGCAGTCATTCCTTGTTTAATTTTTTTTAAATTAATATTTGGGAAAAAAATGTCTTCTTCTAATGAAAGTACTATTTTAGCAAGTGATATAAGACCTGAAGCCGGTTCTGCATGACCCACACAAGACTTAACAGAACCAATATAGAGTGGTTCAGTTCTTGCAACACAAATCGCATCATCAACAGCTCGAACTTCTTCTGAATCTCCGACTTTAGTACCAGTACCATGCATTTCCATAAAAGTAAGTCGTGATGGATCAACGTTACTCTCATGGTACATTTCTTTCAGAAGAGTGCTTTGCATCTTACTCGATGGAAAGAAAAGACCTTCATTTTTAAACCCATCATGGTTAGATTTTGTATGAACAACTCGGCAATAGATCCTGCGAGAATCTTTAGCTTTTTGGAGAAAAACACAAGAAATTGCTTCACTTCTAACGTAGCCATCTGCATCTTGATCAAACACTTTACAGTTTCCTTCTCTAGTTAACACTCCAAAACTAAAGAATTACAAAAATTTGATATTGTATGAAGCAAGTAGAGACATACCTAGCAAATTGTAGTGTAGAATTTGATCCTAAAGTCAGATGAGAACAACCAACTAAAGCTTGATCACACTGACCACTTCTTATAGCTTTAAAGGCGTGATCTAAGGCATTAAGTGAGCTGCTACAAGCAGTATCAACAATATAACTCGGGCCTTTTAATTTTAAATAATAACTGACCCTTCTCGGGATAAAAGAACGCAAATAACTAAAATAATAAACTATTAACTAGCTAACTCTTACAGTAAGAAATTACCCAGTAATTCCAAAAATTTGTGGTTCGTCAATGCCTCTCAAAGCTGGCCATTCAATATCCGACCACGAGTACCCAACAAAAACTCCCGTTTTGCTTCCGATTAACTCATCTGGATGTACTCCAGCATCCAGAATTGCCTCTAGACTAACTTCAAGAAATCTGCGAACTGCTGGATCCATGGCCCGCCCTTGGCGGTAATGTATCCCAAAAAATCCTGGATCAAATTGGGTGATATCAGTCAAGAAGCCTCCAGTTGGAGGAATTTCTGTATTTTTAGTAATCCAACGCTCTTCAACTTTGGAGAGCATTGATCGTTTATTAAAAAGATTGTCTCGGAACTCTTTGATATTTTGGGATTTGGGAAATTGTCCCGAAATTCCTGAAACTCTAAATTTAAGAGAAATTGAATAACAGTTTTGAGTTATACCTGTAATAACAACTTCATCACCAGGAGTTGGTGTAGACAGCCAACGACCGAACTGATAACTTGGATCTTCCATTTTGGTGAAAAATTGAGAATAGAGTTGGATTTTATATTAGGTAATTTAAATTTTGTTTTTGTAAATTCTTTTGTTTATGTATTCATACAACCCACATTTGAATTAGGAAATGGAATTTTTAAACAGTTTCAAGGGCTTGATATAATAAGATAATTGTTTTTTTTAATATTATTTTTTAGTTATTTTTTGGTACCTAATGACATAAATTTTTAATATTTCATGTTTAGTATTTTCAAAAACAGTAATTTCATAATATTTCTTAAAATAAATAATAAATGTTAATTTACTACCGAAATTTGAATAATAAATTAGATATTATGACTGATTTGTAACCTTGGCAAAAATTTAAATAAAATTTTGACCCTTAACCGAAATACCGAAATATTAATTAACAGGAAATAACAGGTATAGTAATGTTCATTTCTAATGGAACAATAGAGTAATTTTTACTTCTTTCTATCTGTTAACCCAACGTTATATACCCAAAAATATGCAATTTTACCGCAAATATAACAATTTCATAGTAGCCTTAGATGTCTTAAAACCCTCGTTTATCCCAATATTACAAAAAAATTGTAAAAATTTAGAAGAATCAGTAAATACTCGTTGATTAAAAAACAAAAAAAACTAAAGATTTTTAGTGTTTATATATAGGCTGTCCCAAAGGTTCGAAAAACCTCAATAATTTGTTTATGTTAGGGGATAATATTTTTTTCTTTTTTTAGATTATAGTTGCGTCTTTGCTGTACATTTTAAAAATATAGCGTTTTATATACACAGGAGACCTAATCTTTAAAAAAAACACTAAAATTTTGTTTTTTTAAATAGAATCTACTCAGTTTGATTTTATCTTTGGGTTTTATGGTAAATTACAAATAACCTTAATGGAGGTTGTTTTTATTTATATGTTTTCAATTTCGATTTGTGGTGCTTTTTTTACCAGAATTTTTGAAATGCAAGGGTCTGTCTAAAAATTCGTACTTTCTAAATGCTTGCACACAAAGTTAAGGTAAGTAATGCCGTTTGATTTATGAATATTTGTCGCATCTTTCAAGTGTTTACTCAACAATCTGCTCAGTGACATGTGACTTTTGCGATTGTTTAAACATGACAAATTAAAAATGGCAAAAACTATTTATGTACAATAAACATAAAAACTTATAAAAAAAGACAGTTTAAAAATTCCTCCACTGAATAGAAGGCCTCCTTCAGAAGAATTTCTTTAACTTTTATTTCAAATTTTGTTTTATTAAGTTGTTTTATTTTCTGTGGAACTTTTTGATAAAGTACGGCTCCTCAATACCCTATGTTTTGTTGAGTCTGTATAAGTCTGTTCATCCCAATTTTAAATGATTTATTTTTACTTTTGTTTGAGGGTCGTTTTTCTATTTCTTCAATAACAAGTTTGTCATTAGGTCTCTCTTTTTGTAGATAATCCCTTACATCATCCACAGTTGTGTCTTCACTTACTCTACCAACGAACAGCCATGCCCTTCTTTCAGCTGCTTTAAAAGAGTTTTGTGTTGTTTTTGTTCCAATAATTTTTGTTTTATCAGACTTTTCAACGTCAGAGTTCTCTATTTCATTATCACCCTTTTTGGTACAATTTTGCATTTTTGCCTTTGTTTCGGCCGCTGATTGAATAATATTTATTTTATCTATGTTTTTATTGCTTTGTGTTGTGAGAGGTTGAAGAACTTTGTTTTTGTGTTCAGTGATAATAGCGATAGTAGCGGGACGTTTTTCCTTGATATTTGCTGATAACGCGTTTGAATGCAAATCCGATTTAAAAAGGTTTACGATTATTTCTTGATCAGTTATTCTACATTCTAAATGGTTAATTAGTTTAGTCAATGTGACTTTTTCTTCTTGCATGCATGTTACTTGGGTAGCTTGCCTGATGCAATTGACGTTGCAACAGCCTTCATGCGAAACATCATCTTCGTTAGTGTCATTTTCGTCAGAATCCAAATTTTCGTGTTTAAACAAAGTCAATATACAGACCGCTCAAAAATTTTTAAATCTACTCTTGCTGTGCAATTTGATTTGACAGATTTTTATTGTCGTTGATAGTATCATCGCTTTATTTGATTGAAACTTCAAACAATGGTGTTCACTGTAGAGCATAAAACATTTATTATTGAATGATATTTTCGAAATGGGGTTAACATTGACGGAGAATGGAACTTTAACACAGTGCTTGTTTGGAAGAATTTCGCCAAAAATTTCGTAACATTATTATTGTGGATTCTAATTTTTATAATGTTGTTCGAAATACTGTACAATTGTTTCGTGAAACTGGAAGTGTACATCATAAGAAAGGAGCTGGACGACCAACACTGTGTACAAATGAAGTTGTAGAGGAGGTCGAACAACGGATGGAAAACAATCCATCGACTTCATTAAACTTAAACTAGACACAGCCAAAAAAAACAATAATGATAAATTAAAATTCAAATAAACTGTAACAAAAGGTATTACCATTCATAATAACAAAGAAATAAAAAAATTAAAAACATAAAAATAATAAATATAAGACATCTCTCTCAAGAAGTTGGCTTGTCTTTAGGTACCTGCCATAAGATTGTAAAGAAGAAACTCCAGTTGTTCCCGTATAAAATGCAAGCATATCATGAACTTTTGCCACCAGATTTTAACAGACGTCTTACATACTGCAGATGGTTTCACAAACATCTCCATGATGACAACTTGCTATTAACATTCTTCTCAGATGAGGCTTGGTTTCATCTTTCCGGTAGAGATTTTGCAGTAATCAAACAGTACTGACTAACTTTACCAAATGTTTTTCTAGGTTACGTCAATTCTCAAAATATGAGACTTTGGAGTGGTGAAAATCCACATATTTCTCGTGAAACACCCCTACATCCCATTAAAATTGGTGTGTGGGTAGCAATGTCTCGTAGAAGGATCATAGGATCAATATTTTTTGATGGAACTGTTACAACCGAAAGATAACGAAACAATATGTTAACTGCCTTTGTTGAACGATTACATGATGACGAGCTCCAAAACGGATAACTTCCAACATGATGGCTCTACATCACACACAACAGAAGCTAGTATTAATTTTTTACGTCAGTTCTTTGATGACAGAATAATAAGTTTTCATTCAGTTCCGGAGTACCCACCGAGATCACCAGATTTAACTCCTCTAGATTATTTTTTATTCGGCTATCTAAAAAACACAATTTTTAAAAATCCCGTCAATACCATACAGGATCTGAATTTGCATACGCGAAGAATCATGTTGCTACAGCAGGATGGAACTCATGTACATTATAATCGAGTAGTTCGACCATTTTTAAACGAAACTTTTCTAAATCGTTGCATAGGAGAAGAGGAGCAATCAGTTGGCCTGCTCAGTCTCCCGACCTTACTCCTATTGATTTCTTCCTTTGGATATTTATGAAAGAAGAGGTGTATAAACTGAGGCCAACAACTGTGGAGGATATGAAACAAAGAATTCGCGATACACTCTATTTAATAAATGCGGATATGTTAAGTCGTGTTAGACTATTTTTTAAACGAAGACTGCATTCTTGTATTGAAGAAAATAGTAATATTTTTGAGCATTTGTTATAAAGAAAATTGTAAAATAGCTTTAATGTTTTGTTTTTTTTATTTGTTGATGTTTTTACCTTTTTCTATTAAATTGGGTTAATACTGCTTTGCGATACGTTAGATTTTGCCTAATTTTCTCTGTAACTCAATTGTCTACATTTTTGAACATTTTCTTACAACAAATAATTTCCGATTCTATACTTTTGTTTATTTTCTGTGCTATTTTTTTTTGTGCATAAAGCCCACTCGATTTTTTCGAAATTTAGTTAATGTAGAATAGCAACTTAGAATTTTACACTAGACTATACAAACCTTATATTGATGAAAAACTTGTCAAAAGATCTGTTGATTGGTACAATAATAAATAGAGAGTGCCATTAAAAAAAAATTAATTTTTGACATTTTTAGGCACATGCCACTGAACAGGTTGTTGAGTAAACCCTTAAAAGATGCGGCAAACATTTAGCAATCAAACAGCGTTACCTACTTTAACTTGGGTGCAAGCATTTAGAAGGTACGACTTTTTAGACAGACCCCTGCATTTCAAAAATTCTGGTAAAAACGCCTCAAATCAAAATTGATAATAGATAAATAAAAACAACCTTTATAAAAGTTATTTGTAATATAGCATAGAATCCAAAAACAAAATCAAACTTGTGAGTAGATTCTATTTAAAAAATATATACCTTTAGTGTTTTATTTAAATATTATATAAAACGCAGCTATAATCTAAAAACAAAGAAAAAATCAACATCTCTTAAAAAAAACAAGTTATAGAGCTTTTTCGGATCGTTGTGTTGGAACAGCCTGTATATTGTAGTTGTAGCTAAATAGAGATTTCTAGTTATCACTAATAGATTGTTGAGTCCAGGCTCCATTCTACCAATTGGTTTTATTTCATTTTCAATATGTCAAAAAAAAATTAAATTTTCGAAAAATTATTAAGTAAATTTGGAACTTAGCGTTAAAGATTTCTAGTTTTAACCAAGCGAATTTATTGGGTGTTTTTATTTCCATAAAATATACACAATGTAGTATCCATTATAAGGACAACTTTTTTTTGTCCTCAATATTTCACATATAAAATTGGAGGTTTCTTCTTTTTACCAAACATACCATATAACGACACAATAAACTCTATTCTATCAATTAGATTTTTTAATAATCCAAAAATTGTTGGTGTAAATATGTTTTTTTGACGCTTGTGAGATGAAAATGTGTGATGAAAAGAAAAGAATGAATGTTAAGGATGTTTGTCCTGTCTTTCTTTTACTAAAACTCACAAGTGCAAAAGAGACCGAATTAATGCCGGTCTAAATTCCTGAAATCTGGTATCTAGCTTTAAAAAAAGGGCGTGGAAAAGTAAACTCGGTAATTGAGCGAATTGTACAAACAATTTGGTCAGGATATCAATAAAAGATGTTGAACATGTTAACTAATTAACTAGAGCTACTATGTAAAAATATTACTCAACCACTTTCAGCCAAAATCCGGTAAGGTCATCTGGTATCGAGGCGTTCGGGTGATCGTCAATAAAATGGTAAGGCGATGCCTGTAATTTAAAAAGGGTGTGTGAGCAATCCAGCCTATCAATGCAGGAGGTCCCTAATGTGATAACGCGATAATTAAACAAAATATCGTACAATTCAAAAATAATCGCAATTAATAGCTTGTCCAGCATTAATAAAATTATATCGATATTTAGTTGAGCTCTGTCCAGGTATTAAAGGGGTGAAAAACGCAGTCCTGGGGTTTGACGAACTCTACAAGTCTAAGGAAGACCATAATTACGGTCAACCCTTTACCTGCAGATTTCTTACCAGCCCACTTGTCTCAGGGCGTGCAGAACGCCAGTGAGACCGCCTCGCGGTTCTGACGTGCAATGAACACGCGTTCTGTCATCCACCACTTTCCCCGAAAGTGCAATGGGTACCAATTCAGTACCTTCCTACCAGTGACCTTAAGCCCTTATCGGACAGGACCCCCTGGCGTGCAATGGACGGTGTCAGCGGTACCCCACTCAGTGGCCTAATAAAAAAAAACATAGAGCAAGCAGCTGGGAGTGCAATTGTTGCCCTCTTCATAGTGTTGTAGGGTCCAATCCAATCAACCTCTCTACGAAAAACAATAAACATGCTTAGAACAGAGCAGCTGGAAGTACAATAGTCCCCTTTTGACGGTCCACTCGGCTGCAAAGTAACAAGGTTATGCCCCGAGCGTGCAATGGCCGTCCTCTTCGTGGTGTTTTGGGGACTAATCCAATCAGCCTTTCTAAGCCAACAAAACATAAAACGCAAAGAGCAAGCAGCTGGGAGTGCAATGGACCTCTTTTGACAAACCACCCGGCTACAAAATACGTTATGCCCCGAGCGTGCAATGGTTGTCCTCTTCATAGAGTTGTGAGGTCCAATCCAATCAACCCCTCTAAGCAATAACACTAAGATCTGGGAGTGCAATGGCCACCTTTTGGCACCTCTCTTCCAACGACTAACCTGCAATTAGCCCTGGGTGTGCGATGGGTGTCATAAACTGGTGACCGTTCCAGTAACTCATCACAAAACAAAACCACGGACCTGGGGGAGCCGGCGCTGCCTGTCGACTCACCCGGGGCCGTCATGTTGCGCTAGGTCTAAATGTGCAATGGACGGTGTCAGCGATTTCCCATACCTAACCGCCCTAAATAGTACCTAGCGGGCGGAAAAGAGGGATGGACAGTTTAATTAGATTAACTTGATATATCAAGGCTCAACGTTGTAAGATGTTTACCTTTTGCTCGTTAAAGATTAATTCAAACATAACATAATGATCAGATTCTCAATAATTAACCAATTGAGAATTAACCATTGTTATACTCAACTTTATAAAATATATCAACCTTATAAAAACATATCAACACATATCCAACAACTGGATAACCGTTATTCAAAGTCATAAGATTAATACATTAGCCATTAAACAAGTACCAAGCTAATTACTACTGGACTCACCCTATCGATGATAGACATTTGTATCTCAAAAGCTCTGGTATTGAATTAAATAACTTGAATTAAACACGACACAAAAAAAAATTACAAAACTCAAAACACCAATCAATGATAGCTTAATTAAAAGCTCACTACAGGAATAGAAGGATTGCTCTGTGATAAACTCACCTTTTCACACAAAGATCAACTGTTTTAACTAATTGCACAAATTATCACAAATTAACCACCCCGGCTGCTGGCTAAAATCCAACTGTTTTACATATGGTCTGAGACAGAAGGTTCAGCCGCCAAAACTCTTAAGTCTGTTCGGCAATTCGTAAAGCTTATCGGGGTAAATGGTTTATGTGTCCGAAGCTCGTAAATATGTCAATCTTATTATAGGAACGTATGAAACTTAAAATTGTTATAGACCTTATATTTTCTAAAGTTTAATTACAAAAAAAAAAAGTTGGGTCTAGTTTACTAGGCTATATAAAAAAAATTATAATTAGCCTATACGCAAAAATGCCCTTACACGCTGCATGTTTATTTGCTTTTTGAATAAAGTTTTTATGATATTTACCCCATCCTTAATTCACCCTTTTGACTTAATTTCAGGTCAAGCTGCTTTCAATAATCCTTTATTTTAATTTTCTATTTAAAAGTAGAAATTAAAAAATTCTCTTTTTTAGGAAAAGATATAGGATCGTCTATTCTTTCCATGTCAATATGAATCTAATAATTGTTGAAAAGTAATTTTAAACGTAACTACATAATTATTTAAGTAAATCAAAATACCTTTTTTTCCATAGGTACTGTACTAATCCTACAACTAATTGGAATCCATTAAATAGATATTTTACAAAAACTATACCGCACGACTACACTCTTTAATTACGAATAAGAAACTGAACTGACAGGATTAAATAATACAAATTATTGATATCATCCACTTGAAAATTCCTTGCAAGACAAAACAATAAACAAGATATGCTCTGAGAATTTAGCTGCTGAAATCGATTTTAAGTGCGTTTGTAACATAAACACTGGCCATAAATTGTAACGTAATGCTTTTCTAAACATTGCTGTCTATTTGTTTAATTAAAAGTATTTTTATTATATTGTTATTGTTTCTGTGTTTCACAGTTCAAGTTCATAACACGTTTGGATCATTTTGCAAGCTTAAAATCTTAACATGGTCGTGCCAAAGGCACATTCATGATGTTTAAACTAAGAGAGAATTTTACTGCAGATTTGTATTATTATAGGATGAGCGCTGAGCGGCTTACGTTAACTATAACAAAAATAAAAGTGTTATCATATTTTCTTATCCTATAGGTTACCTTCTGGTAAATAAAAAAAATAAATAAATTAAAGAAAAAAATTGATATGAAAAATTTTGGGTAGACAATTGAATTGATTCTAAACGGCTACACTGTGCCATTAAAATTGAACAATAGTATACATAAAACTATGTTTATTACGCTTGTTTTTACTCAATAACACAAGACGTATTATTTCCTGAATGCTTTATTATTTCTCTCATTACTAAATACAGAAAAAACTATTGACCAGTTCTCAAAACTCTTTTCCTAATTACATCCAATGGTACTGTTTTTAATTCATAGGCCCATCCAATTTTCGCCATAAAATCAATAAAGGCTGTACTAACATTTCCGTTGTAACTATCCAATTCTGCTGCTTTATAATCCCAAGGAAATGTATGGTGATAATTATGCCAACCTTCACCTAATGTTAGCTTTGACACTAGCCGATTTTCTACCGGTTTTATATACCTAAAAACCCAGAAAAAAATTTTTACAAACTGACTTAACCTAATCTCACCTATCGTAAGGTTTATTACCCCATACATGTGCCGCACTATTCACTAACCAAGTAAAATGCAAACTTATCAAATACCTCAAAATACCAGCAACACAAAACCCAACATAGAAACTTTCATTCCAGAAATACCACGGTACTAGTGTTGGCACCCCAAAACAAAGTACCGGTGCTAGAATATAGTAGTACTGTTTTTGGAAACGCACTACTGGATCTGCCAGTAAATCCCCAACTTCGACCAATTTCCCTTTTTGGATTACATCAGGATGCTTGCGAAGCATCAACCAACCCATATGGGCGAAAAAAAAGCCGCGGTTTATATTGTGTGGGTCTGCGTCAGTGTCGGTGTATTTGTGGTGGACGCGATGGTCACGGGCCCATTCGAATATACTATTTTGGAAACTTATAGTTTGGCAAATACATAAAAAAATTCGTAATGGGAGTTTGGCTTTGTAGGAGCGGTGGGACCATAACCTGTGAACTCCAGAGGTTATACCCTGACCTGCGAGGAATAAAACTGAGAAAGCTACGAGGGTTAAAAGAGAGTTCTGTGAAACTTACCCCAGATAAGTGTTTGAAGTTTGGTTTGGAAGGTTAGAATGTAGTAAAGTCCTTGAAGGGCTAGACAGTGGTAAAGGATAAAGAGGATTACGTTGGGCCAGACTATTTGCGTTTTAAACATTTTTCTGGTACTGATGGTAAATTGTGAGAGTTTGTATGTAATAGTATAATTGAAATAAATTTCACTAAATTGGTTTGCAATTTTTTAAATTGGGGAAGTTTACCTTGAAGAGATTCTTGTATAATTTTTTTTTATTAATAATAATTATACAAAATCGGATTTTTTTAGAACCGTATCTGTAAATGAAAATATTTTTAAAACGAACCTAAAGTGGTACCTACCAAATTTACGTCATCATAAAATAGTTGTACCTACAAAAGCTTTTACAGCAACTATTTCAGCTTATTTTAGCTCCATTATCATGTCTAGATTTTTCAAATAAGCTTTTGAAACTCATAATTTTATACACAATTTTTCTCATCTCTGTACACAACGACTAAACAAGTATTTATAAATTTTAGGAATTATAGAATTGAGTAATAAATAAAATTTATAAAAATTTGTTTATTTGATCAAAAACTTTTAACAAATTTCCAGTATTTGATTAATATTTTCAGCAAGTTCATCTTGCTCCACAATTGTCCTGTGACTGCCCTTCAAATTCATCACTTCAACTTTTTCTTCAAAAAGTTCAGACAAATTATAATCAATTATCATATTTCCCACCACTGGTACTTCCGGTTTATAGAGTTTTATTATTGATTTAATTTTCTTATTTGGTTCTTGATAATCTCTCATTGCTTTAAGTCTTTTAAGAACAGCAGTTAAAGCTTGTGAATCGAAAACTTTTTCTTCCGAAATTTCAGACGAAATTATGCTTTTAGTTGTTTCAATTCGTTCATCAAAATTCTGACATTTGTATAATTTTTATTTATTTCTATCTACAAATTTTGCTGGAAGAAAATAAGTCAATAATGTAGAAATAATTACAGTTTCAAGCTCTCTTTCCGTAATTTCTGAGAGATGTTGTAAAATAGCTGATTTGAGATAACGAGGAGCGCCATCAATTGCAAAGATTTTGCCGAAATAATTCTCTTTTTCAAGGAGAATCACAAGTTCAATAGCGACAAATACTCCAAAAGAGTAGGCAATTAAAATAAAGTTTTTTTTTACTCTTCAAGATTTGTTTAACAGTCTTAAAAAAAAGTTTTTGAAAAGATAATTAAATCAGGAGATGACTTACTGGTAAAAGTTTTGTTGTCATTTCTTCTACTGAATCTTCTGGGTTTTTATGCGAATATTGTAAGCCCAAAGCATGTAATTTCAGTTTTTTGGTTGAAGGTTCGACTAATCGAACAACACCTTCAACGCCTGGAAGAATAAAAACTCTAGGAGCTTCGTCAGTGTCTTTTGTGAAACTTTCTAATTTTATATAAGGTTGGTCATCTGAAGTAGTTTCTGGAATAAGTTGAATTAAAGCATTTATGCCTTGTTCTATTGTTTTTTCTTGTGATTTGCTAGATTTATCATTTTCTAATTCAATTAATCTGTAAAAATAAATATTTTATAGAGATTTGTTATTTAAAAAATGTACTTTTCAAATGTTAAGTTTTGTAAATTTTTTGGTGGTATATGAACTTCAAAATCTTTTTCAAGTGTTAGTAAAATTTCATTCTTTAACATTGAATTCATTCCAATTTTTTTCCGTTTTTCTGCTACTATCATACTTGAAACAATTACATTTTCCTGCTTTAAGAACGTATCTAAGACACTTAGACAGCTTGAAATTTTTTGTTGTACAGTCCCTCCATTAGTCCCTCTATTATTTTTTTGCATTATGGCAACTAAACCCACCTAAAACTATAATTAGACAAAATCAAATTTAAGTGAGTGTTACATCTCCAATCGCTCCCCATTAAATTGCCAAAGCTCGAAACCTTTCTGCTTTTTTTTCACGAATCCTCTCTATTATGGAGTTTGCCATTCCGTAATTAGTCTGTCCTACAAGTCCACGACCAGAAGAAATCGGAGAAAAACAACGAAATAGCTCAAATCTGGATACAACTCTCGAGTAACTTTGTCTAAATACTTTGTGGTAAGACCTTTAGGTGTTAGAGAAATTTCGAAATTTTCAACAGTTTGGTTTTCAAAGAGTTTGTCTTTTAGGATAACTGCAAGATTAAAAATGCCATCAAGAGGTCCTATTTTTATTGCTTCTCTTATTAAATCGATGCAATTTAGTTTTGAAGAAATTGTGGTTGTTGAAATGTGGACAGTGTATGACTCCCAAATTCTAATTAGAATTAATTTGTAATTAATTTGGAATTAGGAATAACTTACTTAATTCGTTGTGTTTGGTAACCGGTTTGAATTCCAGTTCGAGAAGCTAGTAGCAGTTTCCTGGCACCTCTTAGTAATAACCAGTCAGCTAATTCTAAACCAAATCCTTCTAGTCCGCCAATAATAATATAGCACTTTTCAGGATTATCTATAACAGGAAAATATATAAAAAAAATTAATTAATCAAAAGTAATTGTAGAAAATTATGATACCTTGGAAGAGATTGAATTAAACTTTTTTTTGTTTCAACTCGATTTTCTTTTTTAATTTCTATCAACACTTTTCCAATATGTTTTCTTGTTGTCATATAGCTAAACGCAGCTTTAACTTCACAATTTTCAAAAACTTTTTTTGGAAGTGGTTTAATATAACTTTTAAGACCTTCAGGAAATAAATTATGAAGCTTTTGTTATATTTCAGATGTTGCAGTCATTTTCGTATCTAACATAACACCATGATAACTTGCATTCTATTGTAATAATAAAAGTTCAGGTTTATTATTGTTAATAATATCAAATTTTCCAATTTCCATAAAGATTCCACCTTGTGCTAGACACTGCACTGAAGCTACTAATTTTTCTTCTGCTAAAGAATTTAAAACAACGTCAACATTTGAGAACTGGTTAATAATAATAATAAAGTTTATTGCACATTAAAACAAAAATGTACAAAAGGTTAAATGGCAGACACAAATCTGATTTTATAATTTAACCTAGAGAAATAGTTAAAACCTAATAAAATACTAATAAATATACCTACAATAAACATAACACAAAATAATACAACAGATTAAAATTTGCTAAGATCAATTGCTAAAAGTTTTTGCTACAAAATTAGTTTTTTATATATTTTTTTTAAATATACAGAAGTGTCAACTGTTAGAAGATCAGAGCAGTTACTTAATATATATGGTACATACAATATATGAAAAAGACATCTGAAATAAAGTAGTCTTGTGTGCTGGAAAGTGAAAATGCTTTTCAACAAAACGTAAATTTCTAAAATGTGTTTCACAGCGTTTGATTAATTTAACATACAAATAATCTGGAATTTTTAACTTTAGTAATTTGAAACAAAAACATAAATAATGAACAAAGCGTTGCTCATTCAATTTAAGCAATCCTAAAGATCTTAAGTAGGGAGTAACATGTGCAAAGTGAGGAGTAGAGCTCTCTATCTCGTAGAGAGCACATCGTGTGTCAAAGCGACAAAGTGCAAAGTGCAAAGTGATCAGCGATTTTCAATCGAGTGAAATGGATGAACCAATTGCCGTCCATGAACTTGACGCGAACGGGTTACAGAAGCTAATCCATTACGCGAAGAAAAGGCGAAAAATGCTTCTTGACAATATCATCAGTGAAATAGTCGTTCCTAGTGAACAAAACTCAGAAATGGAAGAAACAGACAAAGAAGAACAAGCGAATCAGTCACTGGCCTCAACCAGTGAATTCCAAGCTCCCAAAAAGCCGCGAAAGAGAACTTTCACGCAACTAAACATCGCACCGCCCACACTGGAAAATGGAAACAGATTCAGCATCCTGGTGGACGAATCTGACATTTTTTTTTTTTTTTTTTTTTTGTGAAGGAGGCATGCGATTACACACGCCAGCCTTGGAAGGCTGGGAGTGTGGGACTCGTGCCGATGGTGTGTGCAAGTCGGACATACCCACTAAACCTCCTTTGACGTAGAGATTTCGGCCCTTGTTCTCTGTCGGATCCGAATGGCACGCTGTAAGCTGTAAGCGTGCCATTGGAAAGTTTAGCTGAAAAAGAAAATTAGTCGGTCCTGGGGAATCCCACGATGTCCTTGGTCCTTGGAAAATCCTGGAGAGGGGTCCTGAAACAGAGAGCACCATCTGACAACACGGAGACGACCCAAACCCACGAAAACGAAACCGAACCGGAAACTAAACAAGACAACAACTCAACCCCGATTATTTTAAGGGACAAAACGCTATGGACGCAGGTAAATAAAGCGCTCCTGAATCACAAAATAAACTACGTGAAAGCCTCAACAACGAGAGAAGGCATACGCATACAACCCCAAACAATCACCGACTATAAAAATATGCTTAAACTATTCAAAGACAAAGATTTTCCCTTTCACACACACCAACTCAAAGCTGAAAAAAATCTAAAAATCGTGATTAAAGGAATACCAACCGAGGTAAAAGAAGAAGAAATCTACAACGACCTGCTCGAAAAAGGATACCCCGCTCTGAAAATCACAAGGATGAACGGGAAAAACAACACTCCTGCCCCCATGGCTCTAATGGAAATTAAAAAAGATTATAAATCACTCTACAAAGTCCCAACGATCAACGGCCTCACAGTTCAAATAGAGCCGCTGAAAAATCGCAAACAAATACCCCAATGCCATCGGTGCCAAATATTCGGGCACATCCAGAGGAACTGCAACGCAAATTTCTCCTGCATGAAATGTGCCGGAGATCACAGCACACATTTGTGCCAAAAGGAAAAAACAACACCAGCAAAATGTGCAAATTGTGGCGGACCGCACACCTCAATCTATAAAAACTGCAAGAAAAATCCAAACAACGCCATCTACACGAACTCAAACACAACCACCAACAAAGACACGCCCCCAACGACCAGCAAGCCCATCAAAGCAACTGGACCGACACCTAAACCGAATCCATGGACCAAAAACAGCCCGGCTGAAAACAACAAGACCGAAGACAGAACAGAAAAAATCGCAAATGAACTCTCCAAAATGCTAATTGAATATAAAGCAACGAACCCAACAGAAGAACAAAAAACAAAATTTTACAATCATATCGACACCATCCTAGGACTTTTATAAAATGAATCGAAGACAGCCAAATTATTTAAAAATAGTAATTTGGAACTGCAACGGAATACTAAATAAAAAACTTGAACTAACAACCTTCCTAACAAACTACAACATCGACATCGCGTTGTTAGGAGAAACCCACCTCAAGGCATGCAACAGCTTAAAAATTCCAAATTACATCACTTATAGAAATGATAGACTCCAACCCCCAGGAGGCGGCGTAGCAATACTAATCAAAAAGGACATTAGTCACTACCCACTCCCCTCAAAAGAAGATGAAACACACCTAGAAAACACAGGTATCACAGTAAAAACAAAAAACAATGGCCCACTAGCAATTTACTCAATTTATTCACCCCCAAACAAGACCAACATTGAACCAGAACTGGACAAAATTATCAAAAACCACAAACAAGTCATCATCGCCGGTGACTTCAACGCAAAAAATAATGAATGGAACAGCAATATAACCAATACTAAAGGAACGCAACTGAAAAGGTACGCAGACAACAGAAACCTTTCAATAATAGCCCCAAAAGAAGCCACTATTATTCCCACAAACGGTGGCAGACCCGACATAATAGACCTGGCATTAACAAAAAATTTGACACAAGCTTTCAACATTTATGCGATCGACGAATTAAGCTCCGATCACAACCCTGTAATATTAAACATAGGAAACCCAACCTTTAACAACGAATATGAAACCAAGATAAACTGGAACAAGTTAAATGAAATACTTCAAAACTCAGAAATTCCCGACCCATTGCAAGACATTGAGAAATCAGTTACCAAATTAGAAGAAAATATCAAGTTAGCCTTAAAAAATTCAGAAGTCAAAATTAATAAACAACAAAATTCCAACACCCCCCCACATATAGTTCAGCTACTCAGGAACAAAAACGAAGCTAGAAAAAAGTATCGTATGACCTTATCACCGCAAGATAAAAACACTTTAAACAACCTAACCAACAAATTGAGATACGCACTACAAGAAGAATATAACCAAAACTGGGAAGATAAGATGGAGAAATTCAACTTAGAAAAACAACCACCCTGGAAAATAGCCAAAGCACTCAGAAAAGATATAAAAAACGCCCCACCACTAAAACACAAAGACCAAATCTTCACCACAGACAGGGAAAAAGCAGAAATATTTGCCGAAATCCTGGAAGAACAATTCTCCCCAAACAAAATTGCCCCAACACCACGAAATCATAAAATAGAAAAACACATAGATACAATAATCAACCTCCCAGAAGACCACAAAATTGAAGAAGTGACAACCGAAGAAATTGAAAATATCATAAAACAACTAAATGAAAGAAAAGCACCTGGACCGGACAAAATTACCAACACAGTACTAAAAAAAGTCCCTCCAAAGGTCATAGAGCAAATACGAACCATTTGCAACTCAATACTCAAAACCAGAACATTTCCCAATTATTGGAAAACCCTTATACCGAAACCCAACAAGCCAACAAATCTAGCCACAAGCTACAGGCCCATCAGTTTGCTAAACAGCATTAGCAAAATTGCAGAAAAAATACTACACGCAAGAATAATAGAAATAGTGAACAATAACCATATTCTCCCCAACGAGCAATTTGGATTCAGAACCAGCCATAGCACCACTCAACAACTGATGCGAATCACCAACTTCATAAAAGAAAACCTAAATAATTCCCGACCAACAGGAGCCATATTCCTGGACGTGGCAAAGGCCTTCGACAGGGTATGGCATAAGGGATTAATATACAAAATGACGAAACAAAACATCCCACTGGCAATAATAAAAATTATAAATTCCTACATTACCAACAGAAAATTCTTCACTCGAATAAACGATGAAACCTCAAGAGAAATGAACATAAAGGCAGGAGTCCCCCAGGGCTCAGTCCTAGGCCCCCTACTTTTTAACCTATACACTGCAGACATCCCAAGAGACGACAACACCACACTTGCCCTGTACGCCGATGACACGGCGATACTTACAACATCAAAAGCCAAAACAAAAATAGTTAAAAACCTCCAAAACCACCTCCAAAAAATCGAAAAATGGCTCCAAGACTGGAAAATCCAAGTAAACGCGGAAAAAAGCAGCGCAATAATTTTTACAACAAGAACTATTAAACACCAACCAGCAGAAAAAATCAAACTCCACTCCATAGCCATACCCTGGGTCAACGAAGTAAAATACCTGGGTATTACCCTGGATCAACGTTTGAACTTCAAAAAACACATAACGAACATATCTAAAAAAGCGAGACAGATAAAAGGATATCTCTACCCATTACTCAACCCAAAAAGCAAATTAAACACAAGAAACAAAATTCACCTCTACAAAGCCATCATACGCCCAACCATGACATATGCTTCAGAAGCATGGAAACCTGAAGATGAAAAAGAATTGTACAAGTTACAAGTCATCCAGAACCTGACACTCCGACTAATCCTCAAAGTCCCATATTACGTATCCAACAAACATTACATGAAGAAACCAATATGCCCTCAATACATGAACACGTCAGCAAATTGCAAGGAAACCTAATCAGCAAACTAGAAAACCACGAAAATTCAACAATTAAAAACCTGGAACCAACGTCGAGAAAAAAGAAAAGGAGGAAACTCCAATAAATAACAAAAACACCAAAAACAAATGACTAAATCAAAAAACCAACGTCCCCCCCACCAAAACAAATAAGAAATCAACGAGCATACAAAAACACTTTCGCGGAAAAATGAAATAACATTCAGTACCGCTAACAACCACAACTACCACTCGGCAAAGTGAGGTATACTAATCACAAATCGTAAACAGTAATTTTGAATTTTTGGAAGTTTATTTTATTACTTTCAGTTAGGCGCGGGCCATAAACAATATCACAGTAATGCAGATTGGATAAAACTAGTGAGTTAATTAAAATTAGTTTAGTCTTTTGATTTAAAATCTCTTTAAACTGTGCAAGTTGCTTAAATTTAAAATAACAATGTTTAGATAACTGGGTAACATGATTAGTAAAATTGAGTTGTAAATCCATAGCGACACCAAGATTTTTGACTGTACTTTGGAAAGGAATTTCTACATTATTAATTCGAACGGTGTGTTTTAAATTTTCTGCTTTATTCGTTGTTCCAAAAAGTATGTTCTTACATTTAGTTGCATTTAAATATAGTGAATTACATTGGGTCCAATTATATATTTCATTAAGGTCACTGTTAATTATATTTTCAATATTTCGTATTTCTAGAGGGTTAAAGCTTAGGTAGAGTTGAATATCATCTGCAAATAGATGTATTTTGCAAAATTTAGTTGCATACTGAATATCTGAAATAAAAATAGAAAAAAGAAGTGGGCCTAACACCGATCCTTCAGGAACTCCTGTTAAAACATCTTTAATGTCTGATAAACCTAAAGTTGTTCGGCATGTCTGCTTACGATTGTGTAGATAACTATTAAACCACTTGAATTTATCATTATAAATTCCATAATACTCTACTTTTTTTAGTAAACAATTTATGTCAATTGAATCAAAAGCTTTACTTAAGTCTAACAGAGTTAAAGATGACATTTTTCCTTTGTCCATATTTGATAGAATTTCATCGGTCACCGATAAAAGTGCACTTGATGTACTGTGTCCCATACAAAATCCAGATTGCACTGAAGGTAAGATATTAAAAGAACATACCTAATCGTTCTGTTGGTTGTAAATTATTGACTCTGCAATTAACATAGAAGCCGGTTGAATACTTATGGGTCTTAGATCATTGAGACAAGTAAGAACAGATTTCTTTGGTATTGGTGTGACACAAGAAGTCTTCCAGCTATCAGGAACATATCCCTGCTCAAAACTAGTATTAATTAGGTGAGTTAATGGTACAGCTACAAAAGGCAGAGAAAGCTGCAGCATGCGACCTGATATACCGTCATAAAATTTTTAGAAAATTGTGAAAAAAATTAATTTTCAAATCGAGTTTTTAAATCTTTTTATTTATAGAGGTATAAATCCTTCCAAGTTGCAATCGATTGTTGTTATCAATATCAAAACAAGTAATCTCTAGCTTTTTGTTTTCAAATTTATCTACCGATTTCTTCCAAATTTTATATTTTTGGAATATTGAATACTAAAACAAAAACTAATTTATAAATTACGAGTAAATTCTACATTATACAGGGTGATTTTTTTATTTGCTCCCGCCTGAAACCCTCAAGATAGGCAACACATTATACTTTGCATAGATTACGTAGTTTTTTAAAATTTAATTTTCAAATTTAAGACATAGAGGGTTATGAATTAATGTAAACATTGTTGACAATACTTATGACAGTACTTCCAGAGTCAGTTTATTTGGATCATTTGTAGCCACATTTTGTTAAGTAAAACATGGTTTCTAATTCGGAAAAAACAGATATGTTATTAGTACTGGAAGAGTCCCAGAAAAACTACGAAGCAGCAGTCCGCCTGTACGCTAGACGTTATAAGTTCAAAAATCAAAGTCAGTTTTAACATTTAATTAAAATACAATAACTACATTTAGTAATTGTTATAAAATGTGTTCAAATTGTCTCCCTTCTTTTTCTTGGCACAATATTTTTCTACGTTCATAATTTCTGCGAACTCTGGCTAGCATCTCAATGAGGTTTTTGTTGAGAGTAATAATGTGAATTGTGTCTGTTCATGCAACCATTGTTGGTGAAGGTAGCCTCATCAGTAAACAAAACGTAAAATAAAAAGTTAGGGTCCGCTCTAATTAATTCTTGATAAACCTAATTTCTGATTGATTCCTCTCAAACCCTGAACTATAGTTACATGGTAAGGAAAAAATTGGTTAGCTTTTAAAATACTAAATACAGAGGTTTGACTAACCTGTAGCTGCCGTGATATTTGTCTTTGACTTATCTGAGGGTTACTAGTTACAGCTTCTATTACCGCCGCTTCGTTGTCCGCATGTGTTACTGTACGACGTCTGTTGTTCTTCTTTTTAAACACTCTACTTTCTCTTTAATTTTTTTCAATTTTTCTTAACACATGATTACATGGCGTCCTTCTATCGGGATAACGTCTAGCGAAGAGTCGAAGTGATGCTTCGTAGTTTTTCTGGCATTCTCCCAGTACCAATAACATATCCGTTTTTTCCGAATTAGAAAACATGTTTTTACTTTAAAAAATGCGGCAACAAATGACCCGAATAAATTGATTTTGGAATCACTGTCAAAAGTATTGTCAACAATGTTGACAATAATTCACAACCCTCTATGTCTTAATTTTGAAAATTAAATTTTAAAAAACTACGTAATCTATGCAAAGTATAATGTGTTGCCTATTTTTAAAATTTCGGGCGGGAGCAAATAAAAAAATCACTCTGTATATATGAGACCAAAAATCTAACAAACTTATTGGCAAAAACTGAAAACAACTCTTCGTTCTTAATTTATTTACCGATTCTTTTAAAATTTTAGAAATTTTTTTGGAATATTGAAAACAAAAACACTATCTAAAATATTTTAAAAAAATAGTTTTTTTCTGCATATTGGTAATTAAAAAAAGCTGTTTTATACAACAGACGTAATTGTGTGCAAAAAATATATAAAAAACTTAAAATAAAAAATATAATATAAAAAATTACAGAATCAGGTAGTAACTGTTGTTTTTAATGTTTCTTTTAACTGTTATTTTAGCTATTACTATCATAGAAGCGCCCTCTTACAAAGAATCAGGTAACAAGTCCATAATAGAAAGAAGAAATGTACAAGTCAGTAGTTACGCCTTTCGCCACTAGATAGCAAGTAAAATATAATTTTTTGTATAATTTATTATAAGAAATCATTTATAAAAACAGAATTTATTATTACTAAATAGACAAAATTTGTTTATCTTATTTTCAAAGCATTAAAACCGAAAACTAACCAACCAAAGTTACATTTTTTTGTAATAGATGTCTCTCCACTTTTCAAACTTTATTTGTAAGTTGTACAACAACAATAAGAAAATTAGCAACAGTTGCAAAAATTCGTAAAATTGTCGGTTTTCCTAAATTAAAATATCCAAAATTAAAATCCGGAAGATTTTCCTCGACGTATTCAATCAATTCGGATAATTCTTTTTCTTCTTTTTTTGAATAATTACCAGAACATCTAATTTTGTAAGCAAGAGTCAAAACCTTTTGACCTTCTTCTTGGACGTAATCAAACAACATTAACAAAACTACGGTCCAAACCTAAAACATTTTACATATTTTATGTAGAATTGGCTTGTCAAATACGCTAATAATTTATTTGAAATTTTGTAATAAAAACGCACGCTTCAGGATCATATTTATTGCCGTTACGACAGATTAAGTTTTGTAAATTTCTAACAAAAACTATGTTTAATAAAACATTTCAAAAAAATCGCAACCAACTCGTTTTTACCCTAAAAACAGAGTTTAAACGACAATTTCGGTTGCTCTCTGACATTTAAAAAAAAAGTACTCACAATTGTAGGTCCCAGTCGCAGAATTGCTAAAACCACACTCTCAAAAAGTGAAAGTTTCCTCGGAACGTAAAGAGCAAAAAGAATGTAATTCAAAAACTCGAAAGTTGTAAAACACACAACAAGAACAATCGGAAATTGAAAAATCTCACTAAAAATATTTAAAGTCTTTCGTAACAGACACAAAATCTTGACTTGCTTTCGCAAACTATAAATCGAGATTTTTTTTTGAAGATTTTTTTGAACTCGTTTATATCTCACTCGTACCGTATCAACAATTTCAAACCAAAGAAATTTATAAAATGTTATAAAAAACATCTGTATTAGCCTCACGTTGAATTTACTAAAATATTCTCTACCAGAAATTATAAACCATTTATAATCAATATAAAATTCGCCACACAAATACAAAAACAGATAACACAAAAATAGAAAATAATACGAAATTTTTGATTTTTCTCTTCTTGTTTTTTTCGTTTTGTTTTTAACAATTTTTAAATTTTGCATTAAAGAGTGCCATAATTGTCTCCGATAAATATTTAACACAATCATAATATAAAAACTGAAAATATATAAATTAAATTCAGTCAAATATGCTACAATTATTTTCGTATAAACTTCATTTCGAAAAAAATTGTTATTGATTATTGTCATAATTAATCCATAACTGAGTAAAATAAAAACAGTTAGAATGTAAATTTTTTGGTAGAGTGGTTCAGTGAGTGTGTCGATAGAAGATGGTGTAATTGCTAACCATCTTCCAATAGTACATATAAGACGTAATAATTTAAAACCCATTGTAGCTGAACTAAATATTTTATAAAGTATTGCGTGTTTTTTGAATTCTCTGAATTATTTATAAAAGTATGAATGTATGATATACAGTTGTATAACAGACACGACAACTGAATTTTTTATTATGTAATGTTTGTAAAATTTATTAAATAAGACAACAAAGTTTTATATTTATGTATATAGAGTGATCTAGAAATTTGAAATTATTATATTTTATCTACAAGATCGGACTTATATAAAAAAAGACAGTACACCAAGAAGATATAATTTTTTAAACGTGATTTTTTAGAACAATAAGAGCAATAATAAGCAAATAATAAAAGAAAAAAAATTTCGAGTAAATAGTTCGAGAAAATACAGTACTAAAACGTAAAATGTTGCAAAATCAATTTTTAAGACGTCTTATACTTCTAACAAAACTATTTTAAACTGATGGAGACTAGTAAAATTACCGCTCTTGTTGGTAGCACAAACATTTCGTAGAAAAAGCATTAATGAAAGTTTATTTGTTGAAATAATACCAATAGTATCTACAGATCTTTATAACAAAAATTGTTTTAATTTTTTTTGTAAAAGAGAAAATATTTCAGAATGAGAGTCATTCACACGAATTCTTTTTTTCTTTCTTTTTTTTTGTTTGTTTTTTTGTTCTCAAGATATTTATCATACGTGTCGCAATTAGCTTTTAATTTATTTTTCTTTATAGACATTCTTTCTCTCATGTATTTCTGACTTTCTTTTTATATTCAAAGTCCATTTCATTTCTCTATACATTGTGGTTAAAAAAGAGCATTGGTCTATTAGATTTTCTCTTCCAAAATATTATCAATTTGTTTAACATTTATCTTTGATCTTTCTACAATCATCAAATTCTTGAAAAAGGCCCTTAACTGCTTCTTAAATCTTTTTAATTACAGTACAATAATTTTTTTTATGCGTTTATTCTGCTTAAAATATTTTTTTATAGATTAAATCAGACCTTTGGTCTATTAGACTTTCTCTTCTATAACAGTCCATTTGTTCAGCATTTATTTTTACTTTTTAAACTCATCAGGTTCTTAAATAGAGACCAAAACTCTAACTGTCTCTTAAATCTATTTGGTCACAGTACCAAAATAGTTTTCTTTCGATGCGTTTATTTTTTTTAATTTAGTTTTTTATAGATTCAATTAGAGCTTTAGTCTATTAGACTTTCTCTTTCACAACAATTTATCCAGCATTTCTTTTTAACTTTTCTAAAGTCATCAGGTTTTTTAATAAACGCCAGGACCTTAATTGTCTCCTTAATCTTCTTGGTCACAGTACCTACCAAGAATTTTTTTTTGATCCGTTTATTCTTCTTAATCTATTTTTTTACAGATTAAATCAAAGCCTTAAGATTATTAGACTTTCTCTTCTATAACAGTTTATTTGTTTAGCATTTCTTTTTGATCTTTCTAAAGTCATCAAGTTCTTAAATAGAGACCAAAACTCTAACTGTCTCTTAAATCTATTTGGTCACAGTCCCCAAATATTTGTTTTCGATGCGTTTATTTTTTTAATTTTGTTTTTTATAGATTCAATTAGAGCTTTAGTCTATTAGACTTTCTCTTTCACAACAATTTATCCAGCATTTCTTTTTAACTTTTCTAAAGTCGTCAGGTTTTTTAAGAAACGCCAGGACCTTAACTGTCTCCTTAATCTTCTTGGTCACAGTACCTACCAAGAATTTTTTTCATTTGTTTATTCTTCTTAATATATTTTTTTACAGATTCAATCAAAGTCTTGGGATTATTAGACTATCTCTTCTACAACAGTTTATTTGTTTAGCATTTCTTTTTGATCTTTCTAAAGTCATCAGGTTTTTAAATAAACGCCAAATAAAAAAAAACAGTCACACCTACTTACCATCTAAAACCCAAAATTACGAAACTCGTGATTGCTATTCCAGAAAAGAAAAGCCCTACGTTGTGTTTGACAACATGGTGACGACGTTTGTTAAAATGTTTTTGCATGAAAGTTTAAAATAAGAGAGTACAATAAAACGCTTGTTTTAAATTTGTTTGAATGCTTTTTCAACTGAGCTTTATTAAGATTATCTTGTTATTAATTTAATACAAGTTTTGTGTTTAGCTTACAAAGAAGTAAAGTAGTCCTCTCAGTAGAAAGAAGTAAGAAACAAGTAAAAATAAAGTTTTCAGGCTAAAAGACTTAACTTTCTTACAATTCTCTGTATTTACCAAGAATCACATAAAAAATAAAATGTTTGTAACTAGATCTTTTTGGTTTCCGTACCAACGCTGTTACTTTCTTTACATTCATTAATCTAGTCATCTATAGATATAACCAAAGCTCTAGGTCTATTAGACTTTCTCTTCCAAGCAATTCTTTTTGTTCTTGACCTCTCTAAAGTCATCACAGGTCTTTGGATAGATCTCAAAACTTAAACTGCCTCTTCTACGTTGACCAGACTTTTTATTAAAAATCGTTTTTTTAAGACAAAAACATCATGGATTCTTTTGTTAATTCTCTATAACCTGCTGCTGAGAAGATGCTGTGTACAAATTGGTAAAATTAGTCGGACAAGTCGCCAGTTTGCCATCAATTTACAGAATTTGCTTGAAGCCGGTAGCATAACTGTCATACGTAGACCTTCATGTATCTGTTTAATTGTTTTTAAACATGTTTAGTCTGTTTTTTATTAACATGGCAATTTCTATTTTGTCTATTACTAGTTCAAGTCATTTTTCGTTTTTATTGCGGCTAGCTTACAATTTCCTAAATACAGTATCTAATTTTTTACTGAATTCTTCTTTCGTTTTTATCTAAATGCTACTACAAGTACATTATAATCATTAGCAGTTAAAAACAACTAGTTTTAGTATAGAGTAGGTCTAAGAATAGATCTTTGTAAAATTCTATATCTTAAAGTAAATCTCATGTTGCTTACAACTATGTTTTTTTTTGGTCTCTTCTAAGTAGACCTTAATTTAATTAAATAAAAAAGTCTATTTTCTACTTTATTTATTATTTTTTTTTTTCAGTTTGTTTTATCTATTGAAAGCATTTTTCATGTGTTTATTATTTTATAATACATAAAATTATTAGTAGTAGAATTTACATTGTTTTCTTTCTTCTTGTTTCAAGTCACTCACACCAAACTTTTTCTCTTATTTTAGAAGCTGTTTCAATAATACCAATAAAAGCATTTAGCGCTTCCTTTCTTTGTTCTTCTAGATAGCAGTTGATAATTTTAGAAGTCATTTTTAGTTTTACTTTATTGGATTGGTGTTTGCATTCTTGTTTCTTCTTCTATTCTTTTAATTATTTTTTAATTTTTTGTATTTCCGCCATTTAACACTAGATCTATACTACGAAAAAAACATATTCAGCGTGGAATGTGCTTGGTGCATCACAGATTTTTTCCTGTCGGTTTTTAAAGAAGTATTTTCTTCGCAAACACATGCTTTTAAAAAATCTTGTAAATTATCCTCAAAAATCTTTTTATTCTCAGTCTATTTAGGTATTAAAATTCCAACAAAAGTTTTTAGAGTAGTTTCACTGCTTTTTAACAATTTTAATATATCCAAATAAAAACAAAACGAGAGTGTAGTTACTCTGCTTCTACAAAACTTCACTTTTATTGAGTAATTAGACCGCGTAACGCTATTGCTGCTGCCTAGCAAGATTGCCAATTTAATAATACTAACAAAAGAATTTAGCGTTTCTTTTTCTTGTTCTGTACTTTTAATTCTTTTTTGATTTTTTGTGTCTTCTTCTTTTACCAGTAGATTTATTTTAAGAAGATAATGTGCTCAGAGTAAAGTCCTCTTGGTGCACCACAGGTTTTCCGCTGTCGGTTTTTATGGAAGTATTCTCTTTGCAAACACATGCTTTCAGAAAAACTTACAAAATAAGTCTCAATAATTTTTTTTCCAACAAAAGTTTTTAGAGTTGTTTCACTCTATTTTAGCATTAGTAGTAAATTTATAAAAATAAATAAAAAAAACTAGAGTGTAGTTACTCTGCTTCTACAAAACTTCATTTTTATTGAATAATTAGACCGCGTAGCGCTATTGCTGCTGCATATAGATGCATAGAATGCCAATAGATGCATTCAGCGTTTCTTTTCCTTATTTGTAATTACTAATCCATCTTAGTAATTTTTTTTAGTTTTGCTTTGTAGAATTAGTCTTTGCGTTCTTGTTTCTTCTTCTGTACTTTCAATTCTTTTTTAATTTTTTGTGTCTTTTTCTTTTAACAGTAGATCTATACTAAGAAGAAGGTGTGCATAAAGTAGAGTGCTCTTGGTGCACCACAGGTTTGTTGCTGTCGATCTTTGTAGAAGTATTCTCTTTGCAAACACATGCTTTTTGAAAAACTTACAAATTATTTTCAAAAATCTTTTTTTTAATAAAAATTTTTAGAGTAGATTCAATGTATTTTAGCACTAGTCGTATATCCAAATAAAGAAAACTAGAGTGTAGTTACTCTGCTTCTACAAAACTTGATTCTCATTGAATAATCAGAGCGCGTAGCGCCATTACTGCTGTCTAGCTAGATTGCCAACTTAATAATACCAACAGAAGCATGTAGCGCTTTCATTCCTTATTTGTTCATTTCAACAGTCTTTTTTCTGTTTTGCTTTGTTAGGTTGGTGTTTGTCTTCTTGTTTCTTCTTTTGTGTTTTTAATTCTTTTTTGATTTTTTGTGCTTTCTTTTTTTAACAGTAGATCCATACTTAGAAGAAGGTGTGGCTAAAGTAGAGTGCTCTTGGTGCACTACAGGTTTGTTGCTGTCGGTTTTTATAGAAATATTCTCTTTGCAAACACATGCTTTCAGAAAAGCTTTCAAATTCTTAGCTTATCTAGGTATTAAAGTCCCAACAAAAGTTCTTAGAGTAATTTCACTGTAATTTATCATTAATAGTATATCCAAATAAAGAAAACTAAAGTATAGTTACTCTGTTTTTACAAAACTTGTTTCTCATTGACTAATTGCACGTAGCGCCGTTGCTGCTGCTTAGGAAAATTGTCAACTCAATAATGCCAATAGAAGCATTCAGCGCTTCCTTTTCTTGTTCTTTCAGATAGCAATTGATAATACTAGCAGTCTTTTTTCAGTTTTGCTATGTTAGAATGATGTTTGTCTTCTTCTGTACTTTTAATTTTTTTTTGTTTTTTTTATCTTTTTTTCTTAACAGTAGATCCATACTAAGAAGAAAGTGCGCTTACAGTAGAGTGCTTCTGGTGCACCACAGTCGCTGTCGGTTTTTATAGAAGTATTCTCTTTGCAAATACATGCTTTTAGAAAATCTTGCAAATTATCTTTAATTGATAATCTTAGCCGTCTTTTTTCAGTTTTGTTTTGTTAGATTAGTGTTTGTCTTCTTTTTGCTTTTAACAGCAAGCCCTTACTAAGAAGAAGATGTGCCTAGAATAGAATGCTCCTGGTTACTCTGCTTCCACGAGCCGGTCTTTAACTTGTTTCTCATTAACAAATTAGGGCGCAAGGCGCCTTTTCTTCTACCTAGCAAGATTGCCAAATCAAATTTCTTTCATCTTCTGTGAGCAAAAGCAAGAGATTTTGTTTCTCAGTGACTAATTAGAGCGCGTAGCGTCTTTGCTGGTTCCTACTAAGATTGCTAACCCAATTTTTCTTTATCTGTTTTTAGCAATCGTAAAAGATTCAAATTAAACTAATCTTCTCAAGCAATTTAATCTAATCTCAATTTGTTATCACTTCAAGGTTTTTGTTTCGCAACTCTTCTTTTATTTTAAAAGACAGTTCTTTAAATTTATAAAATGTTTTTTAGACTTTATTAATACAATTATTTATTTCGCAAATAAAAGCCCTAATCAAGGCTTCACCAGTTGCACGCTGGAAAGCAGCGTAACTATAATTAGCAATCGTTTATAACGACTATAAATCAACATACCTACATCAAGATCGCTTTAAAATTGTTACAACCGGTTTTTACAGTAACTGGTCTGCTTTACTAATTTAGTTTTCAAATTAGTTATTTTTGTGCAATAGGAGACGAAATAATTGTTTTGCGGCCTTTGCATCAGCCGCAAAATTTGTTTTCTCGGCCGTTCAAGCTTTAATATCATCAGAATTGTCCTGCTTAGCTGCTAAACGCTTTCAGCATTTAAAAGAAACAAAACTGCCGCCATTTTTCGATTATTTTACATAATTTTTGCAAGAGATATAACAAAACAAAAGTAACGTAAATTGTAGTTTATTTTCATAGCAAAATCATAAGCGAAACACAAAAAAAGATGTCGATATCCTGGAACAACCTTTGTATAAATAGAACAAAAAATGGCGGCACTTTTAGCAATGTGTGACGTCAGAAGTGGGACTAAATATACTGAATCACATGACTTATAGATTTCAGTGATTTAAAAATTTAAAGATTTCAAAAAAAAAAAATTTTCATAAATAATAAAGGTTTTAAATAAAACACAAGACAAAAAATATAAAAAATTATTATTTGGTCGTCATTTTATGCACCGAACTATTTACAAAAAAAACCTAAAAACAATCACCATTTAATTCCAAATTTATAATATGCTAAAAAATTCCAAAAACTGGACAAAGAATGAATCTCCAAAGTAAATACATTAAACCAAAAATAACCAAAGTTTTGCTGATTTTATCAACAAAGTACATCCTGAAACAAAAAATTTAGTAATATATAGAGTGTTCAAAAATATACATACACTTTCATGTGTCTTTTAGCAGCAGGAATTGTATCATCAGTTTCGTGAAGAATATACAACCGAGCTGCTTTGACACAATCGTGGAAGTATTGCTCATATAAAATGCCTTCACCATCGACCTAAAAAAATTTTTTTTTAATAATTAAGATAGAATTAACAAACAAAAATATTGTACTTTATACAACTCTCGTTCCCGTTCTGTCATTAATTTCCTAGCAGCTAAAGACCCATCATTGTGAAAATCCCACTGTCTGTTCGCGTAGTACTCAAAAACCTCATAACCTTTCAAAATTCTTCTTTGTACCCGTTTTAGTACCGGTTTGTACCCAAGACAGACCAAAAGTATATCGACAAGTACAGCAGGTAACCACTGGTAGAAGAAGAAAGCGAGGTTATGGTGCAATCTTGAGCGTTTCATTGAACCACCAGGGTACCAAAACACCCCGTTTAGGGGGATTTTATTATAGACTGTCTCTCTTCCAATGTCTACCAATTCTTCAAAAGTTAGCTTGTACTCAGCAGAGCTGGTCACGTTGTAAATAACGCGTTCGCTACTACAAAAAAAAAGAAAAAATAAATAAATAAAAAAATACAATAAAATTGATAAAAAATAATAATAAAAAAAATAAAGAGTAGATATATTACTGAAAAGTCGAAATCTTATACAACAATTGCTATATATGAAAAATAAAAAGAATAATAAAGAAAAATTAAAAAATAAAAATAAATAAAAAATAGAAAAAATAAAAAAAATTAAAAATGAGAGTGAATCTGGAAAAGCCGAAATCTTATACAATAATTGCTAAATAAAAATAAATAAAAAAATAAAAATTAAAAAAGTAAAAAATGAGAGTAGAACTGGAAAATCCGAAATCTTATACAACAATTGCTAAATTCCGAGGCAATTTTACTTTCCATCAAAAAATTACATAAAGTTTGACCTTCTTTTTAATCTCGTGTGTGTCAGACAAGTGAAAGCAGTCATGGCTTACTTGGGAAAAATAAGACGATCGCAGGAACAAGCAAGCATAACATTGACCACGATATCGACCGGAACGTAGTCTGCGTAGGCTTCGCCCAGACAGTACATGGTACGGAGGACTCCTTTACCAGCGGCGATTAACAGACCCATGGGACCGTTGATGTTGTCGGTCCAGCCGGGGATGGGTTCTTTCCAGATGGGCATAACTGGAAATCAAAAAAAAAAAAAAAATTTAGACACTTTTGAAAATTTCTGTTAATTGCAGGAGAGTCGCGTACAACGTTTTGTATCAGTTTGCTTAAAGTCCTAGAATTTCATTATTTTTATATTCATCTCTCTAAAAATTTTGATTTGACTTACAATTATATAATCATAGTGTGCTGTGGGAATAAATATAAATAATAAATTTTTTTGTTTAAAAAAAAAATACATTATTTTTGAAACAAATTAAATTGTTTAAATTCAGCTTTTAAAATTGAATTGAGATAAAGAGCTTTAAGGCGATTTGGACGGCTAAACTAATAAAATTAAAAAAAAAATCGGCGACAAATATACATTTATTTACCTAATCTGGAAAAAATTTAGAATAAAATATAAAATTTGTTAATAAACTAATCAAACTAATTATAAGCTAGATTCATTAAAAGTAATTACCAGTTAAAAGCTCAATTTAAAACGCTACGTGTTACTTTCAGAGCAACTCGGGTTGACGCTTTTGACCGCCTTTAATTTTTTTAATCTTTAGAGATGGGGCTATAAATTAATATTTTTGCCACTTTTATTAATAAGCTACTGATACAGACCTCTTTTAAATTTAATTTTTAATTTTAATAATTTAAGTTTTTGTGACATTAGAACTCGACAAATTCAGAAACGATTAATCATATTTATACAATCACTGATTATGATTTTGAGGTAAAATTAGTAAAACTTGAATTAGTGTTTTTAATGTAACTGACTGTACAAATTGCAAATATTTTAAACAATATTGAACAAATTGACATAACGTTCTACATTTAGATGTTTTTAAGATTGCGATTTTGTTTATAAAAATTGTAAAAAACAAAATGGTGTTAATAAGGTGAGATCAAAATGTAACTGAATTGAGCAGGCTGTGCCTATTATTATTAAGCAAACAATGTTACACTAGCACAGCCTGCTCGATTCAGTTACATTTCGATCTCACGTTATTTTAGAAAATATTTTACAAAATTACATAAAACTTTTATCTAGTTGTAAGTGTAAAACGATGTTTCGCAAATTGTTAATTATTATTATTGTAAATTGTTAAAAAAATATTCTTAGATCAGTGTTTTTTAAGATTTTTATAAAAAAATTAAAAACATTAAAAATCGTATAACCAATAAAGTGATAAAAAATTAATAAATAATATAAGAGCTTTGTTATAGCGTATTTATATGTAGAAAATTTATTTTTGTTTCTAAATTGTTTAATTTATTACAAAAATATATTTTTTTAAAAATCTGCCTTAAAGCCGCCATTTTAATGTTTTTTTTTTAAATTTTTACATCAAAATTGTAATCACTGATTTTAAAAATACGAGTGTGTTATCTTGTCTAATATTGTTTAAAATATTTACATTTTTATCCTAATACTTGGCTGTCTTAGATCCGCCATTGTAGATATTTTAATTTCTATTAAAAAATAGTTATCAATTATTTTAAAATTATTGAAGTGTATAATTTTATTTTATTTTATCTAATATTGTTTAAAAATTATGATGTGCTTTTGTTTATTCTTAAATATTGAAATAAATAATTAATAAATAATAAATGAGGAAATGTAAGTTAAGTTTTAAAAAATTTCTATAATAAAGTCGCCTAAAAACTCAAAAACTTATTTGAATTGTTCAAAATATTAGCATTTTTAGCTTTATTGTCGTCTAGATCACGACTACAAATTTAACTTCTAACAATTTATATATTAAAATCGTAATCAGTGATCTCAAAAATATTTAAGTTTAAAATGTGGTGTTATTTTGTAACTTTATATGCTAGATTAGCATTTTTGTGTTAATAATCAGCCATACTTTATTTCTATTACAAAATTTATTTTAATTTTAAGCCCTCAATTTTATTTTTTTTTTAATTTTTCACCTTAAAATCGTGATTCGTAATCCGAAAAGTATTTAACGATTTTATGTTATTTTGTCTAATATTTTTTATTAAAAGCGCCATTTTATATTTTTTAATTTTCACATTAAAACAGTAATCAGTTATGTCAAAAAGCATCTAAATGTACAGCTTTATCTTATTTTGTTCGATATTACGAGTATATCTAAAAGACTAAAATTTTTATGCTAACAGTCTATATTAAATGGGCCATTTTAAATAATTTAATTTCTAATCAGCGATTTTAAAAACGTTCAAGTGTACACCTTTATTATATTTTATCTAATATTTTTCAAAGTAATTAATATTTTTATTTTTATAGTCGGTTATATTAAAACCACTATTTGAATTTTTCAGTTTTCACATTAAAATCGTAATCAGTAATTACAAAAAATCCGAATTATATTGTAAAAATATAAAGTATTTTGACTAAAAAATGACTATTTTCACTCTATGTAGTCAGCTATATTAAGTTTGCCATTTCGAATCTTGTAATTTTTACATAGAAATCGTAATCAGTGACTTCAAAATCAGCTTAAAAGTTACGATTTTATGTAATTTTGTCAAATGTTTATTAAACTATCACTTGAGTCTGCGCCACATTAAATTTTTCTATTTCCACATGAAAATCGTAATCAGCGAGTTCTTTAAAAAATGAAATAATAAGTACTTTTTTTATTTTAAAATTTGTCCCTGCAGAGCCCTCTAGTTGTCATTAAAAAAATTTAGACTTATTTACAGAAGTAGTTCAAATGCAAATCCAACTCATGGCCTTCATTATGACGTCATAAAGTTGTTGACAAAACAAATAAAATAAAAATAAATTTATACAGATATTTTTAAAATGCATAAAAAAATATTGTTATATAGAGAATTAAATTCTTAATATTTATATTTAAGAAAAAAATAACAAAAATTACAAAAAAATAACAGTTTCAAATTTGTAGTACTGGTTTTATTTTAAAACGCTTCACAAACGGCTAAAGTACACAAAAAATGTTATAGAAACAAGTTGTAAAAAACTAAAAAAAATTTTTGGCTCTTATAGTTTATGGTCTAGAGACGCTTAAAATTGAGAAAGAGATTAACAAATTTTCTTATATTTTAATAAATATAAAGAGCTTGAGTAATTAGTCAAATTTTTCCAAAAAAAATTTTAAAAAATAGTCAAATTGCAGCTTATTTTTTTAATTTTTTTATTTACGTTTTCTTAGCTCCCACGGACTAAAACCAGAGCGCACAATTTAACATCTGATGATAGTATAATTTAGTATATTATTTATAAAAGAAAGTAATAAACTAATTATAATAAATTTTAAATTAAAACCATTATTACAGTACTTTAAATTTAGTTATTCAACTTTCTTTTTTAAGCGTCTCTAAATTCTAAAATATTAGAGATAAGATCGGCTTCGCCGACTTTATTACACAATATTAATTCACAAATTTTTTTAGAATAACATGTTTGGTATCTTTGGCCGTTTGCGCAGCGTTTTAAAATAAAACCAGCGCTACAAAAATTTAATATATATTTTTAATATGTTTCAGTAACATTATTGTAATTTTTTCTAATTTTATTTTAAGTTTAATAGAGTTTAATTATTCAAAGTTGAAAATGCAAAAATATTTTGAAAAAAAAATGGTAAACAAAAACAAAATTAAAAAACTTACTAATTGAAGGCCTCAGGATGATAGCAGGGATTTTTCCGACCATATCATTAACCAAAGCTTCACCTAGAGCTTTAGTAAAGGCATAACTGTTGGGCATATTTTCCAAAATTCTGAAAACAAAAAATTATACAAAAATAGAATTTAAAAAAAAAAATAACTGACTTAGGTGCGATACTATTAACAGCTTCATTACTCATCAATTCACACGATTTTATAATACTTTCAGGATCAGCAGGAGGTGGATAAGGCTTCTCGTAGAGGACTCTCTCACTGAGATGACAATAAGCAGTAGAAAGATGAACAAAATTCTAAAAAATAAAAATTATGAAAGTTGATATATTAGATTTCAAGTGCTATAAGCCATTTCATAGCCGAAAACGTAAGCGAAGCCCGAGTTACTCTAAATGTTCAAGACCACGAAATGTGCTTACAGCCTCGAGGCTCATACAATATTTTTTCAACCACTTTATAAAAAATATATAAATGATTTATCACACCAAATGTATGAATCGGGGCGTTTTTTGACTAAACTTTTCAAAATTTTTTAATTTAAAAAAGCATAAAACTTTGTTTAATTTAAGTTTTAATTAATTTTAAACTTAAAATACTAGTTTTACGGCCAAAATAGTTCTATTTTTTTAAAAAGTTAGCAAAATTTTTGACGAATTGTGAGCAAACGGTTAATACAGCTCTCACAGTTTTTAAGATACGGCTTTTTAAAATTTCTCAATTAAAGTGTCTGAAACACTGTTTCTTTGGCTCTAAGTCAACAAAATTTGTGACAAATTAAGAGTAAAACGATTGATACAACTTACACAGTTTTAAAGAGACAGCTATTTAAAATTTCGCAATTTTACAATTATACAATATTTTGTTGGATTTTGAGGGTTTATGGTAATTTTAACCCTAAAACACTATCAAAAATGGTTATCTTTGTGTTTGAGTCAACAAAATTTGTAACATTTCAAGTCAAAAATGGTTAATAAAGATATCACAATTTCGAAGATTAGCTTTCTGAAATTTTGCAATTTTAAAAAGCACAAAATTTCGTTCAGTTTGGATTTGTATCAATTTTAACTTTGAAACGCTAGTTATACAGCAAATATTGTAAAATTTGTGACAAATTAATATTCCAACGGTCTATATAGCTTTTACAGTTTGCAAGATACAGCTTTTTAAACTTTCCAATTTTAGAATCACAGAAAATTTTGTTCAATTTGGAGTTTTATCAAATAACATTAAAACACTATTTATGACCAAAATGCTTATATATTTTTTTAAAGTCAATAAAATTTGTAACAAATTAACAGCAAAACGGTTAGCATAACGCTCAAAGTTTTTAAGATACAGCTTTTTCAAATTTTGTAATTTTAATTTAGTACAAAATTTTGTTCTATTTAGATTTTTATCAATTTTTACCATGAAACACTATTTTTATGACAAAATTAACTACATTTTTTAAGATCAACAAAATTTGTGACAAATTAATAGTAAAACAGTTAATTTAGCACTTACAATTTTCAAAATACTACTTATTAAAGTTTTGCAATTTTAAAATAACACATTTTTTTTTTTCAAATTTATGAATTTTTCTTTGAAAGACTTTCATAAATTGTTATACTTAGTTTTGAGTCAATAAAATTTGTGACATTTTAGAACAAAAACTGTTAATATAGCTGTCAGAGTTTTCAATATACGATATTTTAAAATTTCGAAATTTTAAACTAGCACGAAAGTTTGTGCGATTTTATAAATTTTTGTCACTTTTAACCTTAAAAACGAACAAAAATGGTTAACTTCTTTTTAAGTTAATAAAATTTGTGAGATTTTAAGACAAAACCGGTTAGTATAGTTCTCACAGGTTTCAAGGTACAGCCTCTTAAACTGTCTCAATTTTAAAAAGCACAGAATTTGGATTTTCTTTAATTTTAACCGTAAAATAATAATTTTAATAGTTATATCCGTTTTTAAAGGCAATAAAATTTGTGATAAATTAGGAGAAAAACGGTTAACATAACTTTCTCAGTCTTTAAGAGACAACTTTTTAAAGTTTTGCAATTTTAAAATTGTATGAAATTTTGTTCGTTTTTATAAGTTTTGAAATTGCCATCAACTCCAAAATACTGTTTTAAGATTTAAACCACTAGTTTTACGGCCAAAATAATTTTATTTTTTTTAAATTTGCAAAATTTTTGACAAATTGAGAGTAAACGGCTAATGTACTCTCACAGTTTTTTAAAATATCTCAATTTTAAAATAACAAGAAATTTTGTTTGAATTTACGAGTTTTTGTCAATTTTAACATTGAAACAGTGTTAGAAAGTGTTCTAAGTCAACAAAATTTGTGACAAATTAAGAGTAGAACGATTGATACAACTTACACAGTTTTTAAAAAACAGTTTTTCATAATTTTGCAATTTTACATTAGCGTTATTTTGCTGGATTTTCTGGGTTTATGGTAATTTTAACCCTAAAACACTATCAAAAATGGTTACCTTTATGTTTTAGTCAACAAAATGTGTAACATTTCAAGTCAAAAATGGTTAATATCGCTATCACAATTTTGAAGATTAGCTTTCTAAAATTTGGCAATTTTAAAAAAGCACAAAATTTCGTTCAGTTTAGGTTTGTATCAATTTTAACTTTGAAACGCTAGTTATACAGCAAAAATTGCTAAATTTCTTTTTAAAGTCAACAAAATTTGTGACAAATTAATACTCCAACGGTTTTTATAGCTTTTACAGATTACAAGATACAGCTTTTTAAACTTTCCAATTTTAGATTCGCAAAAAATTTTGTTCAATTTGGAGTTTTATTAATTGTAGATAATATTAAAACACTAGATTTATGACCAAAATAACTATATATTTTTTAAAGTCAATAAAATTTGTAACAAATTAGCAGCAAAACAGATAGTATAGCTCTCAAAGTTTTTATGTTAAAGCTTTTTCAAATTTCGTAATTTTAATTTAGTACAAAATTTTGGTCTATTTAGATTTTTATCAATTTTTACAATAAAACACTATTTTTATGACAAAATTGGCTACATTTTCTTAAGATCAACAAAATTTGTGACAAATTAATAGCAAAACGGTTAATATAGCTCTTACAATTTTCAAAAACCACTTATTAAAGTTTTGCAATTTTAAAATAACACATTTTTTTTCAATTTTATGAATTTTTGTTTGAGAGACTTTCATAAATTGTTATTTTTAGTTTTAAATCAATAAAATTTGTGACATTTTAGGACAAAAACTGTTAATATAGCTTTCAGAGTTTTCAATAAACCATATTTTTAAATTTCGAAATTTTAAACTAGCACGAAAGTTTGTTCAATTTTATAAATTTTTGTCAGTTTTAACCTTAAAAACGATCGAAAATGGTTAACCTTCTTTTTAAGTTAATGAAATTTGTAAGATTTTAAGACAAAACCGGTTAGTATAGTTCTCACAGCTTTCGAGGTTCAGCTTCTTAAATTGTCTCAATTTTAAAAAACATAGAATTTGGATTTTCTTTAATTTTAACCGTAAAATAATAATTTTAAAAGTTATATCCGTTTTTAAAGGCAATAAAATTTGTGGCTAATTAGGAGTAAAACGATTAACATAACTTTCTCAGTTTTTAAGAGACAGTTTTTTAAAGTTTTGCAATTTTAAAATTGTATGAAATTTTGTTCGTTGTTATAAGTTTTGAAATTGCCATCAACTCTAAAATATTGTTTTAAGATTTAAACCACTAGTTTTACGGCCAAAATAGTTCTATTTTTTTTTTCAAATTTTTGACCAGTTGAGAGTAAACGTCAATGTAGCTCTCACAGTTTTTTAAAATATCTCAATTTTAAAATAACAAGAAATTTTGTTTGAATTTACGAGTTTTTGTCAATTTTAGCTTTGAAACAGAGTTAAAAAGTGTTCTAAGTCAACAAAATTTGTGACAAATTAAGAGTAAAACGATTAATACAACTTACACAGTATTTAAGAGACAGCTTTTAAAAATTTTGCAATTTTACAATTATCGTTATTTTGTTGGATTTTGTAGTTTTATGGTAATTTCAACCCCAAAAAAAAACACTATCAAAAATTTACTTTAGTGTTTTAGACAACAAAATTTGTAACATTTCAAGGGAAAAATGGTTAATGAAGGTATCACAATTTTCAAGATTAGCTTTCTAAAATTTGTCAATTTTAAAAAGCACAAAATTTCGTTCAGTTTGGATTTGTATCAATTCTAACTTTGAAACGCTAGTTATACAGCAAAAATTGCTGTATTATTTTTAAAAGTCAACAAAATTTGTGACAAATTAATATTCCAACGGTTTATATAGCTTTTACAGTTTGCAAGATACAGCTTTTTAAACTTTTCAATTTTAAAATAGCAGAAAATTTTGTTCAATTTGGAGTTTTATCAAATAACATTAAAACACTAGATTTATGACCAAAAAGACTATATGTTTTTTAAAGTCAATAAAATTTGTAACAAATTAACAGGAAAACGGTTAGTATAGCTCTCAAAGTGTTTAAGATACAGCTTTTTCAAATTTCGTAATTTTAATTTAGTACAAAATTTTGTTCTATTTGGATTTTTATTAGTTTTTACCATGAAACACTATTTTTATGACAAAATTGGCTATATTTTTTTAAAATTAACAAAATTAATGACAAATTAATAGCAAAACGGTTAATATAGCTCTTACAATTTTCAAAATACTTATTAAAATTTTGCAATTTTAAAATAACACTAAATTTTGTTCAAATTTATGAATGAATTTTTGTTTGAAAGACTATCAAAAATAGTTATTCTTAGTTTTAATCAATAAAATTTGTGACATTTTAGGGCAAAAACTGTTAATATAGCTCTTAGAGTTTTCAATATACGATATTTTTAAATTTTGAAATTTTAAATTAGCACGAAAGTTTGTGCGATTTTATAAATTTTTGTCAGTTTTAACCTTAAAAACGATCAAAAATGGTTAATCTTGTTTTTAAGTTAACGAAATTTGTAAGATTTTAAGACAAAACCGGTTAGTATAGTTCTCACAGGTTGCAAGGTACAGCCTCTTAAATTGTCTCAATTTTAAAAAGCACAGAATTTGGATTTTCTTTAATTTTAACCGTAAAATAATACTTTTAAAAGTTATATCCGTTTTTAAAGGCAATAAAATTTGTGACAAATTAGAAGCAAAACGATTAACATAACTTTCTCAGTTTTTAAAGGACAACTTTTTAAAGTTTTGCAATTTTAAAATTGTATAAAATTTTGTGCGTTTTTCTAAGTTTTGAAATTGCCATCAACTCTAAAATACTGTTTTAAGATTTAAACCAATAGCTTTACGGCCAAAATAGTTCAAATTTCTATTTTTTTTTTTAAGTTTGCAAAATTTTTGACGAATTGAGAGTAAACGGTTAATGTAGCTCTCACAGTTTTTTAAAATATCTCAATTTTAAAATAACAAGAAATTTTGTTTGAATTTACGAGTTTTTGTCAATTTTAGCTTTGAAACAGTGTTAAAAAGTGTTCTAAGTCAACAAAATTTGTGACAAATTAGGAGTATAACGATTGATACAACTTACACAGTATTTAAGAGACAGCTATTTAAAAATTTGCAATTTTACAATTATCGTTATTTTGTTGGATCTTGTAGTTTTATGGTAATTTCAACCCTAAAACACTATCAAAAATTTACTTTAGTGTTTTAGACAACAAAATTTGTAACATTTCAATTTGTCAATTTTAAAAAGCACAAAATTTCGTTCAGTTTGGGTTTGTATCAATTCTAACTTTGAAACGCTAGTTATACAGCAAAAATTGCTATATTTCCTTTTAAAGTAACAAAATTTGTGACAAATTAATATTCCAACGGTTTATATAGCTTTTACAGTTTGCAAGATACAGCTTTTTAAACTTTCCAATTTTAGAATCACAGAAAATTTTGTTCAATTTGGAGTTTTATCAAATAACATTAAAACACTAAATTTATGACCAAAATGCTTATATATTTTTTAAAGTCAATAAAATTTGTAACAAATTAACAGCAAAACGGTTATTATAGCTCTCAAAGTTTTTAAGATACAGCTTTTTCAAATTTCGTAATTTTAATTTAGTACCAAAAATTTGTTCTATTTGGATTTTTATCAATTTTTACCATAAAACACTATTTTTATAATAAAATTGGCTAGATTTTTTTAGGATCAACAAAATCTGTGACAAATTAATAGCAAAATGGTTAATATAGCTCTTACAATTTTCAAAATACCACTTATTAAAGATTTGCAATTTTAAAATAACACATTTTTTTTTCAAATTTATGAATTTTTGTTTGAAAGACTTTCAGAAATAGTTATTCTTAGTTTTAAGTCAATAAAATTTGTGACATTTTAGAGTCAAAACTGTTAATATAGCTGTCAGAGTTTTCAATGTACGATATTTTTAAATTTCGAAATTTTAAACTAACACAAACGATTGTTCGATTTTATAAATTTTTGTCAGTTTTAACCTTAAAAACGAACAAAAATGGTTAACCTTCTTTTGAAGTTAATAAAATTTGTGAGATTTTAAGACAAAACCGGTTATTATAGTTCTCACAGTCTTCAAGGTACAGCTTCTTAAATTGTCTCAATTTTAAAAAGCACAAAATTTAGATTTTCTTTAATTTTAACCGTAATATAATAATTTTAATAGTTATATCCGTTTTTAAAGGCAACAAAATTTGTGATAAATTAGGAGAAAAACTATTAACATAATTTTCTCAGTCTTTAAGAGACAACTTTTTAAAGTTTTACAATTTTACAATTATACGATATTTTGTTGGATTTTGTAGGTTTATGGTAATTTTAACCATGAACCAGTATCAAAAACGGTTACCTTTCTGTTTTAGTCAAAATAATTTGTAACATTTCAAGTCAAAAACTGTTAACACATCTGTCAGAGTTTTCAATGTACGATATTTTTAAATTTCGAAATTTTAAACTAGCAGAAGTTTGTGAGATTTTATAAATTTTTGTCAGTTTTAACCTTAAAACACGATTAAAAATGGTTATCCTTGTTTTTGAGTTAACGAAATTTGTAAGATTTTAAGACAAAACGGGTTAGTATAGTTCTTACAGTTTACAAGGTACAGCTTCTTCAATTGTCTCAATTTTAAAAAGCACAGAATTTGGATTTTCTTTAATTTTAACAGTAAAATAATAATTTTAATAGTTATATCCGTTTTTAAAGGCAATAAAATTTGTGATAAATTAGGAGGAAAACGATTAAGATAACTTTCTCAGTTTTTAAGAAACAGCTTTTTAGTTTTGCAATTTTAAAATTGTATGAAATTTTGTTCGTTTTTATAAGTTTTGAAATTGCCATCAACTCCAAAATACTGTTTTAAGATTTAAACCACTAGTTTTACGGCCAAAATAGTTCTATTTTTTTTTAAAGTTTGCAAAATTTTTGACGAATTGAGAGTAAACGGCTAATGTAGCTCTCACAGTTTTTTAAAATTTCTCAATTTTAAAATAACAAGAAATTTTGTTCGAATTTACGAGTTTTTGTCAATTTTAACTTTGAAACAGTGTTAAAAAGTGTTCTAATGCGCTAATTTCAAGTTGAAATACTACCGGTAGTATCGCAAATTTTAATACTTTTCTATGGCAACAACCAATCACAGCTCCAAATTCTTTTAATTTTCCATGGAAACGAAGATACTACCCGCATTACCTCAACTTGAAATTCGCCCATTCGTCAACAAAATTTGCGACAAATTAAGAGTAAAACGATTGATGCAATTTACACAGTTTTTAAGAGACAGCTTTTCAAAATTTTTTTAGGTTTATTGTAATTTTAACCCTGAAACACTATCAAAAATTTACTTTTGTGTTTTAGTCAAAAAAATTTGTAACATTTCAAGTCAAAAATGGTTAATATAGCTATCACAATTGCGAAGATTAGCTTTCTAAAATTTGGCAATTTTAAAAAAGCACAAAATTTCGTTCAGTTTGTATTCGTATCAATACCAATTGTAACTTTGAAACGCAAGTATACATACAGCAAAGATTTAAGTCTCTTTAAGAGACAACTTTTTAAAGTTTTACAATTTTACAATTATACGATATTTTGTTGGATTTTGTAGGTTTATGGTAATTTTAACCCTGAACCAGTATCAAAAACGGTTACCTTTCTGTTTTAGTCAAAATAATTTGTAACATTTCAAGTCAAAAACTGTTAATACATCTGTCAGAGTTTTCAATGTACGATATTTTTAAATTTCGAAATTTTAAACTAGCAGAAGTTTGTGAGATTTTATAAATTTTTGTCAGTTTTAACCTTAAAACACGATTAAAAATGGTTATCCTTGTTTTTGAGTTAACGAAATTTGTAAGATTTTAAGACAAAACCGGTTAGTATAATTCTTACAGTTTTCAAGGTACAGTTTCTTCAATTGTCTCAATTTTAAAAAGCACAGAATTTGTATTTTCTTTAATTTTAACCGTAAAATAATAATTTAAAGTGTTATATCCGTTTTAAAGGCAATAAAATTTGTGACAAATTAGGAGCAAAACGATCAACATACCTTTCTCAGTTTTTAAGAAACAGCTTTTTAAAGTTTTGCAATTTTAAAATTGTATAAAATTTTGCGCATTTTTATGAGTTTTGAAATTGCCATCATCTTTAAAACACTGTCGAAAATGAATATCTTTATTTTTTATTTTATTTTATCTATATAAAAAATATATTTTTTATTTATTATTTTATTTAACTATAAAAAATTAAAAAAAACAAAATATAGGCATTAAATGGTTATAAAAATGCTACCCGAGGTTGCGTTTAAATTTTTTTTATTTATTTAACTAATAAGAATCAGTCATCTTAATGATCTGTCAAAAAAAAATATATTAGAAGGCACCAATTGTTTAGGGCCTAGAGCTGCTGACAATTCTTTGGTAATTATTCCCTATATAAGCAGTAATTGTTGCTTAGTTAATATTCTTACTAGACAGACGATTAAAAAAAAATTGTTTGTTTAGTCCTACCAGAAGCTTCTTGCACTCGGTGGCCAACTCCAGCATAAGCTTCGTTCCTCTAACATTAAGCAGCACCGCCGGTTTCAAATCCTCATCAAACCTGATCGTCGCAGCACAATGATAGATAAATTCCGTTTCTTCTGTTAGTAATTTTCGGTCGCTTTCACTCAAGGCCAGACCTGGAGCGGCGATATCTCCCGAGATGAAGACCACTCGCTTGACGACATCATCTCCTCGGGTCTTCTTGGCGAGGTCGAACAGAGGATCAGCGAAGAGAACAGCGCGCCGTTCGGCCGTAGATTTCCCTTTTTTCGGCCGAACCAAAACGAAGATTTTCTTCACGTCTAGGACGCGGAGGATCTTCTCGATGAGGACCTTGCCGACGAAGCCGGTGCCGCCGGTGATGAGAAGAGTGCGGTTTTTTAGAACTTCGGCGATACGGTCGCGGGATTGGTCGACTTCGGTTGATGCCATCTGGAAGAAAGTGGATGAGGGTCAAGGTGGGGCCATTGTTGGTATATAATACCGTGTAATATGGTAATGGTGTTGCAAAATTGTATAATTTTTTTTGGAATTTGGCAACCTTGTCATGCATAAAAATAATGATGTCTAGTCGTAATTTATTTTTTACAAGCTTTCAAAATACTGAAATAGTTATATTCGCCTCTAGCGTGTGGTTATTTAAATTTTACAGCTCTAAATTAATGCTCAAAAAAGTGTTTTTTAATAGTTGAGCTCTGTAAAATAGTTAACACACAAGAGATGTATTAAATTTTTGACTAAAAAATTTTCAATTATTATTAGGCAATTTTATTTTTTTCATTATTTTCAAAAAAACGTACAGTAATTTGTAATTAATTTTGTAATTAATAATTTGTAATTACACAATACAGTTTTCCAACACGAAATAAGGGCTTCCAATTAGAGTTAAAAATGTTGTAAAATAATTTAACAATTAAAAAGTTAGGTAAAATACCATTACAATAAATATTTTCTCCTTTTATAATATTTTTTTATAAACGTATGTACTTGAGAAACAATTTCTTTATAACATATTGTTACGGTTAATCATCGAGAGAGTAGTTTCAGGAAGATTCGAAGCGCTTCGTCATGCTTCGAGAATAGATTCTAGAAGGTAGACTAACCATTATATAAAGCGAGAGACTAACCAGATAGTCAGTCGGTCGAATAGTGAGAGCGAGACAAGTCAGTCAAGTGCGAACAGTAACAGTGAACGGTAGCAAAAAGTCCAAAGTGATTTAACACTTACTGTGTTTAATTATGTTTTTTTTTCTGTAATTATTCGATATAGAAATAAATTTTGAGTTTTGAAATTCAAACTACAAGTTTAAATTATCCATAGCCGTAACAATATTCAGTAAAAATCTCTTTTCTTTTTAATTCCACTAAGAATCTCTGTAAGATTACTCCTTCCCTTAGACAAGTATTTCAACAAAGAAAAAAGCTAGTTTTTTTTAATTGGTCTACATCATTGTCTAGTGACTCACTGAATACAATTTGTTTTAGATAAAAGTTCATTATTGTAAGATCAGGACTTCTCGGTGGTCCTAAAATGCTACTATCTTTCCCTATCCAGTTATCATGGAACTCTATATTGAGTCACTAGTGAACAATGCAGGCATAATGAGCAGAGCACCAGTCTTGCTGAAAAAACATTTTCATTCAGTAATTCATCTAGTTTATTAGCTAGAAGGTTTTGCAACATTTCTAAATATGAATTACGGTTTAAATTTTGATCAAAAAAATATGAACCAATAATAGCATATTACGAAACCGACCACCACACATTAACTTTTTTTAAATTTAAAATTTTGATCTTCTTGGAGATTCTTTGTAAATGAGATTTACTTATCTAAGTTTGTGTTGCTCTCATTCTTAAAGACAACCTTGGAGCTTTTCTTGACATTGAATTGGATAAATTCTTTGATGTAAAGTCGACATTACAGCATAAATACTGTTCAAACCAGCGAAAATTTAATTGCAGTTTTACTAACTTATTAGATTGGTCATCTGCTGTCTGTGGTATTTTTCAGTCAAATCCGCCAACTAGAGTTACTTCTAAAAATTTTCAAAAAAAGTAACTTTAAGACAAAAAAAGACTTTAAAGATGACTATAAAAAATAATTGTCATTGAAACTATTTGACGCTTTTCTAGAAACTTTTTTGTTTTTCTGAAATATTTCTTAGCTGTTATTTCTCTTCCAATCGTTGTTTATCATAGTTTTCAAGCTCTTCTATAGAAACTGATTTTGTTTTTCTATAATATTTCATTGCTTTTTTGCTTATTACACTGAGTTTTTCAACTTCTTCTAAAATTTTCTCTTGTTTTTTCTCCTAGAAACCTTATTTATTTTTTTAGATTTTTTACTTTTTTTTAGTAATGGCGTTTTTGAAAATTTTTTTTGTTCTTTTAGAACTTTTCTTTCTTCTTCTTCTTCTTTCTCCAAGCTTTAATTAGAATTTTCTTGCTCTTATTTCTCTACCAAGCTTCGTTTCTTAAATTTTTCTGACTCTTTGAAATGCCACTATTCTTCTTCCAGCTTTTACTACAATTGTCTTTTGCTTTTATTTCTCTACCAACTATTATTCTATTAATAATTAGATTCTTTTTTTCTTCTAAATGTCGTGCTATTGTTGAAGCTCTTCTAGAATTTTCTTTTGATTTTTTAGAATTCTTCTTTGATATACAAAATTCAACTTAGAAAATTTCTGAAATTTATAAATTTGTAAAAATTTTAGAAATTTAACTCTAGATAAAACAAAGACAATACAAAAATACAAAGGATAAAGAATCTGTAGATTGATCTGAAATAAAATGTGTTTCAAAACTATTGTCATCAAAGCAGGCTTTGGTTTTTAGGACATATGTCTGGGTAATTTGAACTATTTATTTGGGATTTAAGCCTACTGCTAAGAAAATCTACTGTTGAATGTTTGCGCCTACTATCCAAAGAATACTTTTCGCATTCTAATGTCACTAAACCTAAAACTAATAATTACCACAAATAAATATCAGATAAAACAAAGAATCCGTTAATTTTTTATTATTTCCAAACACAAGGTAGAAATAAAATTAGGCAGGTAAGACGAAACTTGCCTGGCGAAAGCAAAACATTAGAAACAATACCAAAAACATAGAAGAAAACCGTTGCAGCACATCAAACAAGATGTGCTACATGACCTCCATTCTGTTTGCCGCACACTCTTGCTCATGTTTTTACAGAAGCGATCGCGTTCTCTAACAGATTGAGTAAATTGTTTATCTCTTCTAACTTGAGGGTTATCCTTTCCCGTAGGTCGTCCAAGTCCACTACAGAAGTATTGAAAATTGAGTTTTTTACATATGGTCACAAGAAAAAGTCACATGGAGTCAAATCACATGACCTCGGTGGCCATTCAAACTGATCACTCTGTTATCGAAAAATTTACAAATAAAATTGAGATTATCCCGAGTGGTGTGAATACGCGCACCGCCCTGCTGGAAATATCCCTGCTGCAGTTCGTCATCCAGCAACTGCTCCATAAAAGGAGTAAGGATTTCAAGACGGTATCTCTGAGATGTTAATATTACTACAACATTTTTATTCTTATAGTTGTTTTCTTTAAAAAATGTAACAATAACTACTTTCGAAAAATATGGGTCCAATAAGATGGCGTGTGCTTATCGCAGCCCACACTCCAATTTTCCGCAGATCCGACGGGACCTCAACGTAATAATAAGGATTCTCGCCGCTCCACATCCTCATGTTCTGTGAGTTAAGATACCCAGAAAGATGAGACCAAGCCTCGTCGGTGAAGCATGTTTTTTCCAGTGCTTCGTCATTGTTGGCAAGATTCTGCATAAACCACTGGCTATATACCTGTGGCAAATCATTCGGTAGCAATTCTTGATGGGCCTGCAGCCTATACGGATGCATATCGAGGTCCGTTTTCAAGATCCGCCAACAAGTGCTGTGAGACAGATTCACCTGTTGTCGCAGATGACGAACCGAAGTGCTAAGCTCCTTGTCCATAATATTGCTTACGGCCTCCACATTTGCTTCGGTTCTTACTCGTGGTCTGCCTCTACCTGCATTGCGATTCACACTCCCTGTTTCCCTGTACAAATCCACAACACGGCGCAGATTTTAACTGAAATGGTCGAAGTGAACAGCCAATCCAGGAAACTCTTCCTGAAAATCTTCAAATGCGGCGGTTATCGAGTACCCACTGTTTGTCGACTCTCTGACCATTTCTGAAGTATGCTTCTAACATGAAGCGCTTCTGATGCTCGTTGAAAGCTATCTTGCTCTTTTAAATCACTAATTTTCCAACTTAACTGAGAAAATCAACCGAAAATGCAGCGAAATATTAAATTAGCAGGTTGTCAACACAAACAGAACATAACTTCCCGTCACATAATATATATCAACTACTGTCATAAAAATTTCAGAATTAGGCTTAAATCCAACCTAAGACATGACTTTTCTTGCAACTCACTTTTCAATAGCACTCTGGATGACAATAGTTTTAAAACACGTGATATCTAGATAATTAAAAAAACTAAAAATTTACTCGGTATCTGGCGTTTTCCTTGGTTTTGATACAACAAAATAAATATACTATAACAGCCTGCTTGGGAAAATCCCGTAATCTAAAAACCTTGCGTTGTATTAGAAATGTTTAAAATAAGCCAGAAGGCGACCTTGCTCTATAAAGGCAAGTAGGAGGACATTGACCAGACAGTTTTGTTTTGCAAAAAAAAGTGATTACATCGAGGAATTCTTCAGCGATTAATCAAAAAGACTATAATAGTGTCTTACTAATTTATTAATTTTTTATATATTTTTTATACGTTTATACACATAATTCTTTTTTATTGTCAATACAGAAAGATTTAATAGTTTAGTAAGCTTCTTGTTTTTACGTTGTTTATAACAATTTTTTTGCTGTTGTTATCACAAAGCTGTTAATTGCTTTAAATTTTCCATGTTATTAAACAATGCTTTGTTTTACCGTTTGACATGGTTTTATTGTAATTTTGTTAAACATTTTGTTATATATATTTCCAATTTTTTATAGATATATTTCATAATATTTACTAACACTACAAATATGAAAAGAAAGTTACTAAAAATTAATGATACGTGACAGCATACAGATACATTATTTTAAACAACAAAATATTATACACCAAAAAACTTAAGTAAGTTTTCTAATTAAGTAGGTGCCCAATTAAATACAAAATAATCAAAAGTTGAGATTATTTAAGTTGTTAACAAAATTATTATTAATTATTTAACACCCAGATTTGGGTATCGTATTAGCCAATTCAGCTCCCAAATTGTGTGCGTAAAGTACTAGTCGGGTTGGTAACGTTGTCGCTGAAGTAAAACGTCATTAGTCACGTTTCAGCGTTTGTGACAGCGTTGAGATTATAATAATTTTATTCGAATTAATTTTGTTGCACTTGATGATCAATATTCCTCACCAAGGGTGTTTTTGTGTGTGTATCGCAATTAACCTATACAACAATCAAAAATGGAGTAGGTAACTTCAACTTTTTTTGAGGTTAAAACAGCTTTTAGCCACTATTTTGACGATTTACAACTCCCATAGTGTTTGATAATTTACAAGTTATTTGTTAGACGAGTATAAAGCGCTGCTTGGTCGTAAATAACGATGAGAGGAGTCGCTGAAAATCGCAATTAATTTGGTAATTTAAGGTTTCTGGAGATTTTTCTTACTGTGTTTATGCCAATTGGAGTATTCAATCAATAACCGTTATGGTAGGTATAAAAGAACCATTTGTGAGTTACTTACACAGAATTTTGGACAAATTTGAAAACACTTCAAAAAACATTTGTCACTTTCATGACATTTATTACCAACTATCTCGTATTAACACAAAAGTCACTAAACATAATTATAATAGAGTGGTTGGATTATGTCGTGGGCGATGAGTCATTCTGCGCAAAGTACGAAAACACGTCTTGGTTAAGCGCTATTCACTAACCCAAAAACATTCTCATTTCGTTTCGTTCCTTCTTCTCGAACGGTTGTGGTTAAGCCTGCGTGTATTGACAGATTTGTAATTTTATTTCAACAGTCTTTTTCAAGACTCTGTTTTTTTTTCGTGGTTTACAGTTTTGTAAGTATACCTAGTACAATTTAGAAACAAGGATATAAATGTGTTTTTGCAGAACATACTTTGCGACAATATGATGGGCAATAACGGTCGTGTTGTGCATAGTCAAGGGAGGCAGATAATTTATAACGTTTTTTCGTTTATGAAAGAGGAAAAAGAGAAAGGTGAAGTTATACCCTTAAGTCGTTTACAAGAACGTGTTGCTAAAGCCACTGGTATTGGTCTTAACACGGTAAGGAGAATTATAGAAGAAGGTAGCAAGAAACCTGAAAATAGCAAATTTCAATCTCCGCGTAAAAAAATTAACAAACCTTCGCCAAAAAGCACAATGGATGAATTCAAAGAAGAAATAGTTCGAAAAATAATTTATAATTTTGTTGCCATTCATAAAAGAAGACCGACAATGCAAGTTTTATTTGAGGTAGTAAAACGTGAAGGTGTTAATTTTACTGGGAAAATAGATTCAATTAGACAGTTCATCCGAAAGCTAGGTTTTCGTTGGAAGAAATCGACAGATAATCGAAAAATCTTAATTAAAAAAACGGACATCAGGTTAAAACGAGTTGAATATTTAAGACAACTTAAAAAGTACAAAGAAGAAAGTCGAAATATTATATTCTGTGATGAAACTTATCTTCACAGTTCCCATACTGTACCCATGGCATGGGAGGATGGCACAAATAACATGCTTAAGGCACCGATAGCCAAAAGGCGACGTCTAATTATTTTACACGCTGGAGGCGCGCAAGGTTTTGTGCCTAGTGCTTTAAATATATTTAAATCGGGATCGAAAACAGACGACTATCACGATGAAACGAACAACAACAACTTCACCAAATGGTTGAAAGAAAAATTTATTCCCAATATTTCAAGGAAATCGGTTTTGGTGGTGGATAACGCGTCCTATCATAATGTGGCAATAGAACCTAGTCCGAACTCATCATGGAAAAAAGCAGCAATGCAGCAATGGCTAGACGAAAGAGGAATTTTTTTTGGGACCAAAGAAACAAAGGCAGAATTATATAAAAAAATTAAATTGAATAAACCATCGTATAAGCAATTTGCGATCGACAAAATTCTGGCAGAATATGATATGCCAGTTTTACGGTTGCCTCCATATCACCCAGAGCTTAACCCCATCGAAAAAATTTGGACATCAGTAAAAAATCATGTGGCCGTTCACAACGTAACATTTAAATTAGAAAACGTCTGGAAATTAGCTGAAGACAAATTTGCTACGATTTCAGTGGAACAATGGAGAAATATATGTAACCACGTAGAAAAAACCGAGGAGGAATACATGGCCAGAGAACACATTATGGATGATATAAAGAACTTCATAATTTCTGTTAGAGCTGACGAAAGTGATAACGATTCGGAATTTTACATTTCTTCCGACGAGGAATAATGCAAAATGTTTTATGTCAATAGAATAAATTTTTAAAAGAAATTTTCACACTCTTTATTTTATCTTTTGTTTTTTAATAATCGCTGTGCAGTCTATTCTATTAAATTTGTCTTTTAGTTTGTATTTTTATTGTATTATTGTACAAAATACAACAAACAACGGGTCCCTGCCTGCGCATTTCATGCAGACTTTTAAATTTGCCGCAATCTGAAACTAGTCAGATGTTTTTGGGTTTCACTTATCGCATTTAAGATTTTACTTCACGCAGATCTATTCAAGGTCATCACCCACGACAAAACCCAACCACTCTAACACTATAATAAAAATACTTTGTAAATATTATTGTTATAAATTAAACTGCTGTAGTAAATTGTGTTCCCTTTCGACATTTTTTATATTATTTGATTTTTAGTAATTAAAAAATTTAAAAATTTGTTCACTTCTATTTACGTAATAATTTTTCTGACCTTAAAGCAATAAAGAAAAAATTATTAAAATCAAGTACATGATTATACATAATTTAACCAATTTTATCTGTTTTCAAAGTTTAAATTATTTATTTTTATAAACAACTATTAATTCTAACTTCCAAATTTTGTAAAAAAAATTTTGTTAGAAAATAAGACACATATGTCTAGTCAAACCCAACGATATTTGAGACTGACATATAGAGGCTTTAATAAAGATTTAAAAACCTTTTTGTAAATGTTTACAAATGGCAGTACAAATTACCATTAGGAACCATCTAGATACATACAAAGCTTACCCAAGAAAGGTCTATTCACGATATTTTTACCGCAATGCCTATAATGTGTCTCAAATATCTCTGAGTTCTACTATAACATAAAAAACAAAAAATTTAATTTCGAATATTTTTAACGATGTTATCAGTAAATACAGTTTTCCAGCTCCTACCTAAAACCGAAATTTTGGTTATCACGCATTATATTTGTATGTAGTGCCCCCTTTAGGTCCTAAAATTAATTATATATATAATAACACATAAGCAAAAAAAAAAAAAATAAGTAGAATTTATAGACCGGTTTTTATTGTTAATTTAGAAATACTCTTATTATTTAAACAATATTACAAATATTAAAAGCAAACGATTTTTGTCATTTTCTGTTACACAGGGTGTCCCAAAAAATTGTTTTTGAAAATTTGAATATTTTGTTTATTATAAACAAATAATTGTAGAAACGTTATTTTTTATATAACATTTAAATATTTGTTTTTGCAATTATTAAAAACAATCGGTTTTTTTTCATTTTCTGTTATACAGGTGTTCCGAAAAATTGTTTTTATAAAGCCACTTCAGGTTTTGAAAAACAAAATATAACAATTTTAAAAATTTAAATATTTTGTTTGTTATAAACAAATAATTGTAGAAACGTTATTTTTTATATAACATTTAAATATTTGTCCCTACAATTTAATTATATTATTAATGACTAGTTCTTTTATTGACTTTGAAAAATGATCTTTTTTAAATTATGTATAATTTATAAAAAATTAATAAACAAATTAAATTACGTCAGAAGAACTACTTTGTTAATAACTTCCAATTTCTTTTTTATTTAAATAGAAAAAATTGTGAAAATATTTGTTTCAAATGTTTCCGTTGTTTATAAATGGTAATAATAAAAAAATATTTATCCATATTTGAAAAATGAAAGTTTACCATGTAAATTCCAGCAATTTGTTATTGTCATTAAATTCGTAAATTTGATAATAATGGTCATTCTGGGAATCCCAAATTATTTCTAAATGGTCAAAACCGAAATGTGTTCACCCATCAGGAACAGGTTTGAACCAACAAGCCCATAATTAACCAAATGATGGTCAGACTTTACGCAAAATGACCTAGACCAGTGTCAAGGTACTTTCGGCGTACCTCAAGGATCAGTCTTAAGTCCATTGCAATCCAGATAAATTACATAAAATTAACTTTCACTGACCATCTCGTGTTGTTGGTTAGCCACAATAATTTCCGAATATTTTACAACACATTCTTGCATAACAAATTGAGAAAGTGCGGAAATAAAATTTCAGAAAAAAAAAATTAAATACTCACCTGTTTCAGAAAATAATAACAAAAATAATTTTTTTTTAGTACTGTTTTAAGCCACTCGAGTGCTGTCTGATTCACAACTAACCTAACTCGTCTTAAGTCAGTGCACTATTATGAAGAGGGGGCACGTCCCCACTTGTGGAAAGTTATTACATAATATACCAGGTGATTTTAAAACACCGACTTTATTAAATACCATAAATACATTTAATTTGGCACGTGAATTCACATAATACAGAACGGTTTTTTCCCCACTCTGTATATTATAAAATAGTTTCTAGACTAGACAAAAATGATTGACACGAATTTTACTTAAACCTAAATAAAAATTTTTTGATTCGGTACAGACCGATTTCGAAATTTTGGAAACCGTCCATTGTGTAATTCACAAAAAGGAGAAACACAGTGTGGCCCAAAACTAAGAAACGGAACCACATTGAGATCCAGAGGAGGTATAAAACGAATTCGGGAAGAAACGTCCAGAAAATCAAGGCTGAAATTAATTCAAAGGAGTTTGGCGAGTGGAGGATCTGGCCGTGGAGAAATTGGCCAGTCACGTGGTACTCCCGAAGAATGCGTTCTTTGTCCAGCCAGCGTTTTTCGAGAAATTCACGAAGACCGGATTTGGTCCGCGGCAAAATCGAGCTTGGGTACCTGAAAAATTGGCAAATTAGACTTAGAATTTTTTTTAATAGTGTAACTTTAATTCAGTCTGAAGATGACCACAATTAGGGTGTCGAAACATGTAGCGTTCAATTAATATAATCTGAGAGAAGACATTTCAATTATTTCGCCAAAAAATATTTTTAAAATATTTTAAGTAGAATTGCAACAAAAATTTTTGACGTCAATCTCATTAGCCTATTGGGATTAATTCCCAAAAAAATTACTTGCAAATTTTACTTTTTATTTCAACATAATCGTAGATTCGGTTAAATAAATTTCTAAATTTCAAAAACTGTCCTTTAACTGTCGGAAGCAGAGTAGGTACAGATCTCCAAAATTTGCGTCTCTTACTTTTATTTTTATAAAAACATACTCTACTTTAAAATCAAGCTCGGGCTAAGGCTATTAAGCGCCTTTTTCTTTAGTAGTCGTATAGACAGGCGCAGTGTGCCATCTAACGAAGAGTGCTGGAAGGTGCGAGAGTTGATATATTGTCTATACGACTACTAGCCGAACTTCGCTTGATATAAGCGAGTTTTTCTTCCCGTTCCAATCGAGCACAACGCTTCGGGATACACTGTACTAATGAGGGGCAAAAACCCCGAAACCGGTATACAGTTTCTCGACGTTGTTGCTCGATTAGAACACCTTTGCTGATTGGAACACCTTTGCCTTTTTCTTTAGTAATTAGGAAAATAAACAAATTCTGGTAGAAAAAAGACTGTTGTAGCATCAACCCGAGTATGGTCACAAGATAAAGTATCATATTCTTTTAATTTTTTAAACTTTTTAGATTTTTTGAATTTATTATATTTAACAGTTTTTTTTTTTGAATAATTCTAATTTTTCAAATTTTTTATAGTTTCTACAAATTGTGTAATTTATTCAAACGCTTTCATTCTTTATTTTCTTTTTGTTTTTTTTTAAAAATTTCTAGATTTTTCTAATTCCTCAGATTTCGTAGTTTCTTTAAATCTTTATTAACAATTTTTCAAAATTTTTGAAATTGATCAGGTTTATAGAGCTCTTTAAGATTAAATTTCTCGATTTTTTTAAATTTATTTTTATTTAAAAATTACATACTTAATTGACACAACTTGCAAATTTTTGAATTTATCTAAAAATCTTTAACTTATCAAATCACTTAAACTGTATACATTTATAACATTTTTAGCTTTTTTGTAATTATTATTACTCTTCTTATAGACTTTCCAATTCTAAAAATTTTGTAAATGCTCTTTATTTTTTAGATTTTCCAAAACTTTGAAATGTTTTAGAATTTGTATATTCTTCTCATCCTGTAAGTTCTTTTTTTAATCTCTAATTTTTAGATTTTTTAAGTTGTATAATATTTTTAATCACAATTTATAGTTTTCTAAATCTTTAAATTTAAAAATATTTTTTAGATTTTCTAGTTCCGAAAGTCTCTCAAAAACTTCGAATTTTCTAGAGGTCCACATTTTTTTGCAATAAACAAATTTTTTCAATGTTATTTATTCTTTTTTTTATTTTACAGAAATTCTTCTAATTTATTAAATTTTTTTTTATTTTTTTCTATAAATATTTATATTTTCTGAGTGTATAAAATAGGGATTTAAATTTTTGTTACTTTATCTGTTTTTTCAAATTCTTTAAATTAATTAAATGTCTTATATTATCTACAAATTAGCTTACTAACATTTCGAAACTATTCAGATTCTTTTAATTTCTAAAAATTTCTGGGTTTTTAGTTTCTCTTAAATTCAAAGATTTTTAGTTTTTTGAAATGTTTTTAGAATATTCTAACGATTTCAATATTTTATTTTTTTAAAATTTTTTGTATTAAAATATAAAATTATTTATTTTTTTGTTTTACTTTTTCTTACAAAGAAAAAGAATTCAGTGCAGATTCTTTAGCTTATTTCAAATTTTTTTAAATATTCGAACACATTAAATATTCGATTTTTTTAAATTTTTTGTATCTAAAAATAAAAATATATATAGTTTTCTTTGTTTTACATTTTTTACTTAGAAAAAATCTATTGAAACAGTTTAAATTTATTATTAATTTTAAATTATTTATTTTTCTTTTATTTTTCACATTTTTTAATTTTTAGTTTCTTTACTTCTTACTTTCAGTTTCTTTAATAGTTCAACTTTTCAAATTTTTTACTTTGATCGATTTTTTCAACTAATGAAAGAATCAAGTAATTAAAATTTGTAGATTATTCTTTAGTTTTCTAATTTTATTTGAATATTCAAACAATTTAAGTATTTTAATTTTTTTAATTTTTTGTATTAAAATATGTATAAAAATGTTTTTTGTTTTAAATTTTGTTCTTTTTTTTAGAAAAAATATGTTCAAACGGTTTAAATTAAATAATTGATTTTCTTTATTTTTTAAATTTTCAAATTGTTTTTTTACTTCTTACTTTTATTTCCTTTAATAGTTAATCTTTTTAAATTTTTTGTAAAGATTGTAGATTCTTTAGTTTTTACAATTTTTTTACAATGTTCTAAGAATCTCAATATTCTAATACTTCCATTTTTTTGTAAAGGGTTTTTCCCTTTATTATTTAAATTAAGGATAGGTCGATGTTAAAATGGAATAAAACAAGCTGTGTGTGAGGTATTTAAAAAAATCTTTTTTTGTATGAAAGGTCCATGCTTGCCTTTATTTCTGGAATATAACATCGTTCAAATGTCCGCCGCGACTTCTAACTGTGGCATAGATCCGAGTGGACTAATTTTGAATGACTCGTTCGCATAGATCTGGCTGAATTTGACCGATGGCATTGGTGATATTGACTTTAAGGACATCGGTCGATTGCGGCTAATTGATATAGAACTGATATAGAAAACCCCACAAAAAAAATCTAGCGGGGTCAAATCGCACGATCTTTGTGGCCAATTCACGTCACCTTTGCGAGAAATAACTCTGCCCTCAAATATTTCATGCAGAACGTCCAGCGTGGCGTCTGCTGTGTGGCACGTAGCCCCGTCCTGCTGGAACCACATGTCGTCTACCTCCATATCCATATATTAATTTAGGGCAAAAGAAATTTGTTAGCATCGTTCTGTAGCGCTTGCCGTTGACGGTGATGGCATCACCAACGTCATTTTCAAAAAAGTATGAACCAATGACGCCGCCGGCCTAAAATCCGCACCAAACAGTAACTTTTTGTGGATGCATTGCAACTTGCTGAACCTCGTGTGGGTTAGCGTCGTTCTAAATACGGCAATTTTGAGTGTTAACGTAGCCATTTATCCAAAAATGCGCCTCGTCACTAAAGATGATTTTTCGACCAAATGTGGGGTCTTCTTCTAAACGGTTCGAAGCCCAGTCAGCGAACAAACGGCGTTGTCTATGGTCATTAACTTTAAGCTCCTGAGTCAATTGGATTTTGTACTGGTGTAATCCCAAATCCCGATGCAAAATTCGCCAAACTGATGTCTGCGAACGGCCGAGTTCTTGTGCACGACGCGGAATTGACTCCCTCGGGTTTTGCTGTACACTTTCACGTACGGCAGCAATATTTTCGGCCGATCTAGCATTTCTTTGACGACGGGGTGTTGGCTGATTGTTTACCGAACCCGTTGTTTCAAATTTGGTTACCAAACGCTGCAGAGTCGATTTTGAAGGACCACTATGTCTTCCATAAAATGGGCGCAACGAGCGCAATGTTTGATAATAAAGTTTTATCATTTGGACGTGTTGCTCAATTGTGTAATTTGCCATGGTAATTTGGCCATCAGTGACTGAACAATAAACACCAGATTACACAGACACTACCAAAAAAACATGGCCGCCACAGGATGCCAACATTAACCCATCCTTATTGAAAAACCCTTTATTATAAATATAAAATTATGAATATAAAAATTTATTTTTGATTTTTTCTTTTACACCTTGTTACTTAGAAAAAATGTTTATTAAAGCGCTTTACATTTTATTAAATCATTAATTTTTTATATTTTTTTATTTTTCAAATTCTTGAATTCTCTATTTATTACTTTCAGTTTCTTAAGTAGTTAAACTTTTTAAAATTTTTACTTTAATAGATTTTTTTTAAACTAGGGAAAAGAATCCAGTGATTCAGATTTGTAGATTCTTTACTTTTCTAAATTTTTTAGAATATTCTTCTAATTTTTGCATTAAAATATAAAAATGTTTTTACTTTCATTTTTTTACATCTTCTTACTTAGAAAAAAATATTTTAACGGTTTAAATTATTTATTTATCTTTTATTTTTCAAATTTTCAAATTTTCAAATTTTTAGTTTCTTTACTTCTTACTTTCAGTTTTTTTAGTGGTTAAACTTTTGAAATTCTTCACTTTAGTAGATCTTCTGTTAACTAAAAAAAAAATTGTGACTCAGATTTTTAGATTCTTAAGTTTCTCCTAATTTTTTAGATAATTCTACCAATTTGAAGCTTCTAATTTATCTAAGATTTTGTATTAAAATATAAAAATATATCTAGTCTTGCAATGTTTTACTTATAAAAAATATACTAAAATATATTAAATTTTTAATTTTTAGTTTATTTTTCAAACTTTTAGTTTCTTTATTTCTAACTTTTAGTTTTTTTAGTAATTAAACTTTTTGAATTTTTTAGTTTAGTAATTTTTCTTAAAACTAAAGAGAAAAATTTAGTGATTCAGATTTGTGGATTATTTAGTTTTTTAATTTTTTTTAAATGTTCTAACAATCTAAATATTCTAATTCTTCCAAATTTTTGTTTTAAAGTATAAAAATATTATTTAGATTTTTTGTTTCACATCTTCTTACTTAGAAGGAATATATTCAAACGGTTTAAATCTTTTAAATTATTAATTTTTGTTTTATTATTCAAATTATTATTTTTTTACTTCTTACTTTGAGTTTGTTTAGTAGCTAAAGTTTTTAAATTTTTTACTATATATTCCAATTTTTTCAATTTTTTGAATTAAAATATAAAAATGTTCAGTTTTTTGTTTCACATCTTTCATATTTTATCTTTCTCAAATTTTTTAAATTATTAATTTCTCGTTTCTTTTTCAAATCTTTTAAATTTTTTGGTTTTAAAAATCTTTTCTGTAAATTTCATTTTTCAGATTTTTAAAGTTGTTTATTAGAATTTTGAAATTTTTAGTTTTTCTTTCAATTTTTATTTATACTTTAATAATAATAATAATATTAATTATACCTTATTCCACAATAGAAATTTATACATTTTACAAATTATATTATATATATTTTATTTTTATTTTTCAAGATTTCTTGTTTAGTCATATTTATAAATCTGTTTTTTATATTTTTTAAAATTTGTCTTTAAACATTTTTTCTCAAGAATTTATTGTCAGATTTATGTCTATTTGACTTTTCAAAATAGTTTACCACCGTGTAATATAATGCTTTTATTACTAAAGGCCAAAAACAAGAGAGTTTTGCTTGTTGGCTCTATTCGATTGACAAGAATTTCATGCCCAATTTTCAGATTTCAACATCACTAACAAAACTAACAAAATCAATGATGGAGAACATTTTAAGGTTCTTATGTCAAAATTAATAAACTTTTTTGCGTTTTAATTAAAGGCAGTTTTAAAAATATTTTCGAAATATGTGTAAATATAAAAAACTATTTATTACCTGGCCAGATGAATTTTGACCTGTTTTGGAAAATTGCCTTTAAGCAAAACCGCTTCATTTTGCGGCACAACATCCGGATATACCAACGTGACGTCATAAACAGCATCAAGAGCTCCTTTATCTAACATCTGTTGCGTCAGATAAACGAAACCTGTAGTTCTTGGATGTAAGACATAATCATAAGTTTCCAGATCATTTTTTCTTGCATAACTGTCACTCTTAGCTTTCGTACTTTCTGTAAAATCTGTTCCTTCCGGAAATAATAACAACGAATAATTATAAGACAGTTCAGCAAAATAATTAACAACTTTTCCAAACGTCAATTTATCCAAATTCCAACACCTTTTAATATACACAAAACAAGCTAATTGCATAACCCAGCCCGGCCCTGGAATATGCCGTATAACATCCTTCAGGACAAATTTTGTCGGGAATTTAAACTTGTTTCTTCCGGTGATACAATGATACATCGTGGGCCACAAAAAATTCCAATCCGTCCTCGTCCGATGATTCATAACAATCAGAGACGTTTCGTCTGTGAAAATCGCATCACCAGAGACTTGAATTTCGCAACCACACAACACGTCAAGTAATACCTAAAATTGGAACAGTGTATTCTTGATTCAAGAGATATAAAACTTGCCAATTAAGTCATAAAATTAAGCTAAAAGTTGAAATTATATATTAATAAAGAGCAAGGCTGCACTTCTGTGACCAATTAGTAACGAAATGTTGACATAGTTGTCCAGTTTGACAATTAATAGTGATTTTACGCTTTGTTACATTAAAAACAAAGCTGGTCGACTGTATTAAAGCCACGGCTACTTAATTTAAAGACTGTTTACATAATTTTTACGACTATTTTACTTTTACGACTTTTTAATTGGCGAGTCCAATATCTCTTAAATCAAGTATTTGTATTGGAGTAAAATCAGCGTCCTATAAGGTTTCATTCTTGCAAAAAAAATTTTATGGTATGTACAATAGTGTCGCACTAATACGGATCAATTAAAACCGAGACGATCCGAATTATTGAAAAATCCGGATTACCGAGACATGTTTTCTAAACAATATTTTAAGTTTTATAAAGTAAAAGAAAGTGAAGATGAAGTTGAGGTAAGAAGAAGAATACGTGATCACATTTTTATGGTTTTTATTGAGCATTTTGTAGGACAGCCAGCTTGAAAAAATGAGTTATTGTGGTCTGATGAACACGATGTTGGTACTTTTCATAAGCCATTTTTTTTTAGCTTTTGAAGGGGTTATATCTGATAAAGTTACATTATTGTCTGCTGCCTATTGTAAAACGACATTTAAGCTTTTTATAGCAGTTTCATCCTTTACTCTTATTTGTGGAGTCTCTATCATTTCGTCATCATCATCTTTAGAGTCATTGTGACATTTATCTTCACAATCTACGGATTCCATTAGTTTCTTGTCGGCATCAATCCAATTCACCACTTCATCAAGATTTACTTTTTCTACATCCAAAAGCTTTGTAGCAACTAGATCAATTTCTTCGGCTGCTGAGCAAATTGTATTTCTTAAAATATTCAAAGGGATTATATCTTCAGCGTCATCATAATATGCATCATCATTATCATTGTTAACTTTAAGGATTTTTTTCCAATATTTTCCCAAAGTTTTAGATGGCACTTTGTCCCATGCGTTATGAAGCAAACATACTGCTCTTTTCAGGTTTATATTTTTGATACACTTTACAAGATCTTTTTCGTTACTTGTTAATATTTTGGCTAAAAAACTTTTTTTATAAAATAACTTTGTTAATTTAATAGCATTCTGATCCATAGGCTGTATTAACGCTGTTGTATTCGGTGTCGGAAATTTTACGAAAAAATTTCTATCGTCGCTGATGAAATCTTGTTCGCAGAAGTGACTAGAAGCATTGTCAACAAGCAAAAGTGCTTGTTCAGGCAAGTTTTCTTCTCTTAACAATCTTCTTACTTCTGAGATAAAACATTCTTGAACCCATTTCTTAAAAATAGCTGCAGTTATTCAAGCCTTAGCTGTAGCTTTGTAGTTTACAGGTAGCACATAATTTTTGAAAGCCTTAGGATTTTTTGCCATTCCAATTACTTGAAGCTTTAGACAATGACTTCCATCTGCATTGCAACAAGTTAAGAAGGTGATGCGCTCCTTACTAGTTTTTCTTCCTAGAGCTGTTTTTTCAGTGTTTGTTACCAACGTTCTGTCTGGAAGTAATTTTCAAAATAGCCCAAATTCATCTGCGTTATAAATCTGTGGTGTCACTAAAGAGTGGTTTTTAATGACTTGATCTAGTTTTGTAATGAATGGTTCAACAGCAGGTTTATCGGCCGACAATTTTTTACCGCAAATTTTAAGAGTTCTGATGTCATATCTTTTTTAAAATTAGCAATCCACCCTCTGCTTGCATTGAAATTTTCGTTGCCATAGTATTTTGTATAAAGTTGCTTAGCTTTAAACGCTATAAATTCAGACGAAACTTGAACATGTTGATTTCTGAGATTTATAAACTAAGAAGCAAGCTTCTCTTCCATTTTTGAGAACTCTGCTTTTTTAAAAGTTTTCTTTTTCTAAGTCCAGAAACACATTGAACAACAAATTTTAAATTATTTTAAATGACGTCAGATTTATTTTATTTTAAGCAGTTTCTACACTTACCCTTTAATTTTATCAGCATTTTTCTTAATATCACTGATTATTAAAGTTTCCACCCCATATTTGGCAGCTAAAGATCTTCCACTTATGCCTCGTTTTAAATCATCAACAATATTTTTGCTTTTTCTTTTAGCGTTAGAGTTTTATGACTTCGTTTTCGAGGTGCCATGTTGCAAATGTTTTTCTTATGTTTACGTTTTTCCATATTCTAGTCAAAACAGTTCTTTAAAATGTACAATTTTTTCATGAAACGTAGCAAAATTATTACATCCGGACTCTCAAATTAAATAAGATCCGGATTACAACATACACAATGAAAGAGTCTAATCCGGATTACTGAAGAATCCGAATTACCACAGGGTTCGAATTAGCGCGACACCACTGTATATTATTTTGGCTATCTGAAATCGCCATGAACTTTGTAAAATAATTTTTTATATTTATAAATTTAATAATAAATATAAATATATTTATATTTATTTATAAATTAACTGTTAAAGCTAAAATTTTGAAATTTTGTTCTCTTATAGAAAAAACTAAAGCGCATCTAACAGTAATCAGAAATTTTAGAAAAAGAAACTAAAAGTAAGAGGTAAAGAAAACAAAAATTGAAAATTTGAAAAATAAAAGATAAATCGATAAATTAAAAAATTTAAACCGTTTGAATATATTTTTTCTAAGTAAGAAGATGCGAATTAAAAAATTAAAAATATTTTTAAATTTTAATACAAAATATTAGAAAAATTAGAAGATTTAAACTGTTTGAATATTCTAAAAAGTTTGGAAAAACTAAAAAATCTACAAATCTGAATCACTGAATCCTTCTCTTTAGTTTAAAAAAAATTACTAAACTAAAAAATTCAAAAAATTTAACTACTAAAGAAAGTAAAACCAAGAAATAAAAAAACTAAAAATTAAAATATAAACTAAAAATTAAAAATTTAAAGAATCTAAACCGTTAGAATATTTTTTTTCTAAGCAAAAAGTTGTGAAACAAAAAAACTAAAAATATTTTTATATTTTAAAACAAAAAATTAGAAGAATTAAAAGATTTAAATTGTTAAATATTTTAAAAAATTAGAAAAAACTAAAGAATCTAAAAATCTAAGTCACTGAATCTTTTTTTTTAGTAAAAATTAGATCTACCAAAGTAAAGAATTTAAAAAATTTAACCACTAAAGAAACTGAAAGTAACAAGTAAAAAAACTAAAAATTTGAAAATTTGAAAAATAAAAGAAAAATTGATAATTTAAATAATTTAAACCGTCAAAATTTATCTGGTCAGGTAATAACTAGTTTGTTTGCATAAATTTTTAAAATATCATAAATTTGAAAATGTTTTTAACAATTTAAATTTAATGAGTTTTGACGGGTCTATCATTTCATTACATTCTAAACCCAACAATCACAAATTTTGTAAACGACTGATAATTTTTAATATTGTGTTTTGTTAGTTTCGTTAGTAACGTTAAAATTTAGAAATTGGGCACGAAATTTTTGTCAATCGAATAAAGCCAACAGGCAAAATCCCTCTTGTTTTTGCTTTTAAAAATAAACGCATTATGTTATACAGTGTTAAAACCTTTTGAAAGGTCAAATAGACATAAACCTGGCAAAAATCTCTTGGGAAAAAAAAGTTAAAGACAAATTTTAAAGAATATAAGAACAGACTTATAAATATAACTAAACAAAAGAATCAAAAAAATTAAAATATAATAAAGGGTTTTTCAATAAGGATGGGTTGATGTTGGCACCTTGTGGCGGCCATGTTTTTTTGGTAGTGTCTGTGTAATCTGGTGTTTATTGTTCAGTCACTGATGCCAAATTACCATGGCAAATTACACAATTGAGCAACACGTCCAAATGATAAAACTTTATTATCAAAATGACTGTTCGTTAGTTCGAACATTGCGCTCGTTGCGCCCATTTTATGGAAGACACAGTAGTCCTTCAAAATCGACTCTGCAGTGTTTAGTGACCAAATTTGAAACAATGGGTTCGGTAAACAATCAGCCAACACCCCGTCGTCAAAGAAATGCTAGATCGGCCGAAAATATTGCTGCCGTACGTGAAAGTGTACAGCAAATTCCGAGGCAGTCAATTCTTGGTCGTGCACAAGAACTCGGTCTTTCGCAGACATCAGTTTGGCGAATTTTGCGTCGGGATTTGGGATTACACCCGTACAAAATCCAATTGACTCAGAAGCTTAAAGTTAATGACCATAGACAACGCCGTTTGTTCGCTGACTGGGCTTCGAACCGTTTAGAAGAAGACCCCACATTTGGTCGAAAAATCATCTTTAGTGACGAGGCGCATTTTTGGATGAATGGCTACGTTAACAGTCAAAATTGCCGTATATGGGACGACGCAAACCCACACGAGGTTCAGCAAGTTGCAATGCATCCACAAAAAGTTACTGTTTGGTGCGGATTTTGGGCCGGCGGCGTCATTGGTTCATACTTTCTTGAGAATGACGTTGGTGAGGCCATGACTGTCAACGGAGAGCGCTACAGAACGGTGCTAACAGATTTCTTTTGTCCTAAATTAAACGATATGAAGGTAGACGATATGTGGTTCCAGCAGGACGGGGCTACGTGCCATACAGCAGACGCCACGCTGGACGTTCTGCCTGAAAGATTTAAGGGCAGAGTTATTTCTCGCAAAGGTGACGTAAATTGGCCACCAAGATTGTGCGATTTGACCCCGCTAGATTTTTTCTTGTGGGGTTTTCTCAAATCGCAGGTCTATACCAATCAGCCGCAATCGACCGATGCTCTGAAAGTCAACATAATCAATGCCATCGCTCAAATTCAGCCCGATCTATGCGACAGAAGAGTTATTCAAAATTAGTCCACTCGGATCTGTGCCACAGTTAGAAGCCGCGGCGGACATTTGAACGATGTTATTTTCCATATATAAAGACATACATGGACCTTTTATATAAAAAAGATTTTTTTAATACCTCACACACAGCTTGTTTTATTTCATTTTAACATCGAGATATCCTTATTGAAAAACCCTTTATATAAATTTTTATTGTGCAATAAAGAATAATTATTGCTATTATCATTAGAATATTAATGAAAATTGAAAAAAAAACTATGAATTTTAAAATTCTAATACCTAAAAGACTTTAAAAATCTGAAAATTGAAATTTATAGAGATATTAAAAAGATTTTTAAAACTAATAAATTTAAGAGATTTGAAAAATAAACTAAAAATAAAAAAATTAAAGAAGTTAAACCGTTTGAATATATTTTTTCTAAGTAAGAAGATGTGAAACAAACAAACTAAAAATATTTTTATATATTAAAACAAAAATTAAAAGTATTAAAATATTTAGATTGCTAGAACATTGTAAAAAATTTGGAAAATCTAAAAATCTACAAATTTGAATCAATGGATTCTTTTTTTTAGTGTAAAAATCTACTAAACTAAAAAATTAAAAAAATTGGAATCATTCAAAAAAAATTGTAATTTAATAATTTAAAAAAATTTAAAAATTAAAAATTGGAAGAATATGATACTTTACTTTGAGACCATACTCGGGTTGACGCTGTAACAGTCTTTTCTCTGAAATAATCTGTATATTTTCTAATTACCAAAGAAAAAGACGATTAATAGTTTCAGCCCGAGCTTGATTTTAAAGAGGAGTATGTTTTTATAAAAATAAAAGTAAAAGACGCAAATTTCACTTAAATAAAATCTTAAATATTTAATAAATCTTAAATAATAAAAATTTTGGTAATGCTTTGGAGATCTGTAGCTACTTAATTACTTAACAAAGTTTAAAGTCTTGTAACTTACAATAATTTATTAATCGGAACAAAAAACTTTTTTCTAAAATTTCTTACTACTGTAAGATGCGCACTTGTTTTCTCTCCATAAGAGGACAAAATTTTAAAACTTTATCTTAAATAGTTAATTTATAAGCGCGATGCATGTTTTAAAAAACACGATTTTGAAAATTGCTGCTCTGACATAAAAAAATGATTTTACAAAGTTCGGTCTTCCTAAAAAAAGTTGTAAATAGCGATTTCAGATGACCAAAATAATACTTTACAAGACTGTAAAGATCTCATCCGGTTATACCTTTATTTCAAAAATAGGCGTTATTTTATCCCGATTTTACTCCACTATGTATGAGCACCCTTACCGTGGGGTAGTACTGCCAGAATGTAAATAAAGCGTCCGTACACGACCGGTAAAGTCTGTTCGAAATAAATAAAAGAGGTAACAAGGGACAAAAAATCGCATATCCTGAAAGTTTTCCCTTAAGGGTGTGAAGTGTGCAAAAACTGACTTACCAGCTAAAATACTCGAATACCATAAAAAACAATATAACCAACCTTGAACCAATCCCATTGCGGAAATAAATAGAAAACTGAAAAGACTGAAATGTGGTTGAGGAGTTACATGGCTTCAGATGATGTATTGATTTTCTGCAGCATCCCGCAGGAATGCCAACTAAAGCAGGAATGAGAGGGATTGGGGTGAAGACTTGCAAATGTCGGTAATTTAATTAGGAGAATTATTGATCGTGAACAGGTGATGTAATGATTTTTTGTTATTTAAGCTAATTAAAACAATCATTAAATTCGAGATTATGAAAGTTAGAAATTTTTAAATCAGGTGAAAGTTTTAAAGCGGTTAGACAACCAGTTATACAGCTTAATTAATTAATTAATTAGAATTTCATTAATTAGAAATTTTATTGTTTATTCATCTGTCGAAATAAAGAATAATATTTTGCAAATAATATTTATTTAGTTTAAAATATGTTAATAAAATACCTAACAGTTATATATTTTTTATTTTATTATTTAAAAAAAATCAATTTTATATTAAATCAAAATTTAATACAAATAATAATAAATTTAAAATTATTAAGCAAATCATAATAATTAGCAAATAATAAATTATTAAACATATTTTTCAAAAATAATAAAAAAATCTACATTTAGTTTCCAAAATTAGTAAAATTTCCTCTTTAACATTAAAGATTAGAAAAATGTTTTTTGTTATTTCTAAAATTACAAAAACAATGTCGTTTTTGCTTTAAGGATTTAAAATTTGAAAAAAAAATTGCCTACAGTTTCAAAAATTGATTAGACTATATCTCCGTGTTACAAAATTAATAAAATGTGTTTTTGCATTTCTAAAAATCTGTAAAAAATATCGCTTTTAGTTTTATAAATTAAAAAAAAAATTATTAACTGTTTGCATATTTTAATTTAAAAAAAATTAAAAACGTAGTCTTCAGCTTCTAAAATTAATAAAATATCAATTATGGCTGTTTCCAGCTTCTTAAATTACGAAACAATTTTGACTTTGTAATTATTATTACGTAAAAAAAATGTATAAAAACTATTGCATCTAGTGTTTAAAATTAGTAAAATAAATTTGTACAATTTCAAAATTAGGAAAGTTGCCTCTGCCTATAAATTTAGTATAATACTGCCTGTGGTTTTAAAATTAGATCTGTAACTTTTAGAAAAATAGTAAATCGTAAAATTAGTAAAATATCGGTTTCGATTGTTAAATTAGTAAAATATTGTTTTCTATTTTTATGTTTACACTTTTGTTATAATTTAGAAATGGAGAATATTGTCTCCCGATTATAAAATCAGTAAAATTGCGTTTCTGTATTTTCAATTTAGTAAATTGCATTCCAAATTTAGTATGATGTCGTTGCCAGTAGTCAAAATTAAATTAAATCACATATAGCTTATAAAATTAATTAAATTTTACCTTTAGAAACAATTTTTAGTAAAATGTCTCTTGTTTTTTTTTAAAGTTACAAACTCAATGTCGCTTATACTTTACATTCAAATTTAGTAAAATGTTTTTTTTTTAATTTTCCGAAATTAGTAAAATACTTTGGTTCCGGCTTTCTAACTTAGAAGACATATGAATTTTGTTTATTTATTAAGTTAAAAAACCGCCTCTAGCTTCTAAAATTAATTAAGTAAATTAATTTTTGCGCGATTGGTTGTTTTTATCAGTTTACTCTGCCTGTTTCCACGACGGTAGGTTGCTGTCACTGGTTGCTACGTGTAACAAAACGGTAAGTAATTCACTTACCGTTCAGTGAACGGTAAGCAGTTAAATCTAAAAAAAACAATTTTGCCATTTATTTATTAAAATTAAATGTACAATTATTACAATTAATAGTAGTAATACCACTCGCATTTGAGTTTCTAGTGTTAATAGACAAACTTTCCGACGTAGAAGTCCCAGGTTGTTGTAATAGTCCACCAACATCGCTGTGTAAAATTTTATGAGCAAATTCAATTTCGTTTTGGAGGGAATCTTTCACGTAACTCTCGGCCACCGTTGATGAACGCCACCCACCATGTCTTTTTAGTCCCAACACATCAACTCCGTTATTCGCCAAAAGTGTAGCCGATGTGCGTCGAACCGAGTGTCCAGTAAAACCTTCAGGGGCTTGCAACTTTAAATACTTAGCAATTTTTGACGGCCAGCCTCCAATTGTGCCTTTTCCTGTGACTTGCCTAGTGCATTTGCCATTTCATAGTTCAGAAATAAATGATCTGACGTTGGGTTGCTTGGTCGAATTCTTATGTATTTTCAAAGTATTTCCAAATAATGAACTGCTTCATTTTCTTTATTAATAACTGTGAACGTTTGCTGAATATTCGTTTTTGTATTTGGAATATTTACTATAAACATTTCTTCATGTTCTTCTATGTCACTCATTTTAATATTGTACAATTCCTCTCGTCTACAAGCGCCCGATACCTACTCCCAATATCATTGCTACCTGCAAATATATTGTTTCCTTAGAACTCAGATGTACCACCTCATCATCTACAACATACCATTTACATTAAAAATTGTTCCTCTGGTGCTTCAATCAAGAATTTTTCCATGTCTTCTTTGGTAAAAATTTTAGCCTTCTTAGGCCGATATCCAATATTTTTTCTCTTAAGATAAGCAATTAATGTAGCAAACTTAGAAATATCGATAGCATCATGAAGAAAAATTGTACTCTTCAGCATAGAATACTCCGCCCATAAACTGCCTGGGGCTTTCAAGTGTCTACTTCTTACCACAAAATACGCTAACAAGCTCTTTTCATTTACAGAAATCTTCTTTGCTTCACGCCATTCCTTAAACAACTTGTATGTCTGTTCATATCGGGCTTTAGATTTTTCTGGAATTATTGCCGAACATCCTTCTTGCCAAGCGTCTTCTAAATCATCCACTATCGCTCATATTTGCTTCGAAAACGGAATTACAAAACAGAACTAAGTAGGAATGATTGTATCAAAAAGACAATTTTACTTGTTTGGAACAAAACCATAGCAACCATGGAACAGCCACCCAAAGTTGTCAGTTTCAATCTTCCCGATTATCACAAATGTATTGATATAAATTATTATTATTATTATTATTATTATTATTATTCTAGAAACTCCAATCGCGCAAAAAACGTTATAAGCATGTCGAACATTAAGGATTACCGTTCTCCATACTTAATATACTATTTAATACAATATCGGAAAAAATATTTATTACATATGTTTATCAATTTAAACAAAATAGTAAATATAACCTTCAAATTCTAAAATTAGTAAAGTTATTTCTCGTGTTTCAAGATAAATAATGTGTCGTTTGTTATTTCCAAATTAAAAAAAGTTGTCTTTAACTCTAAACATTAGAAAAAAATTACTTATGTATATTTATTAATTAAAAAAAAAGATAAAAAAAATTGTTTTCAGTTTCGAAAATTATTAAAATATTAAGTCTGGTTTACAAAATTTGTAAAATATTACGATCACTTTCTACTACTAGTAATAGTACATTTCTATGTTTCAAAATTAGTTAAACGTTGACTCTGGCTCCAAAATTAGTAAAATAAGAATTTTAGTTTCCAAAAAAATCTTTTGTAATGTAATTTGGTAATAAATGTTACATTACAAAACTACTCTCTACGGCTAGATGAAAATAACTACTACAACGACTAATACCATTAGATTAATCATTAATAAATTTTATACATTAATAAAATTTGAGTTAACGTTACAAGTTATGTAAAATTGACTTAAAAAAAAATGTTGAAGACCGTTGTTAGTGTTTATAAATTGCACTTTTTGACGTTTCTTTATGTTCTCTGTATATACATTGTTTTGGTTATTATAAGATAACGCAGCGATAAAGATTTTGACAGCTTCAGTATTAAAGCAAATGACAGTAAAAGCAATATAACACTAAGTATTAAATAGTTAGTTAGTTACATGTAATACCAACAAAAATAAAATAAAATCTCTACTGTTAATTACCTGTTATTACACAAATAGAACATATGTTGTATAAAAACACAGAATTAATTAATTATAAATAAATAACAATAAGTTATATTTTATCAAATAATAATAACCTTTCACCTTTGTTATATAAATTACATCACCATTTCTGCATCATAAATACGATAATAAAAAATGTTATCAATAAAAATAATAAACAAATTTGTTCTCTTGTGATTGCTACCACCAAAATTCAAAATTTGCTTAAAATTTTTGGAAGTTTTTAGAACTCTTTGAGAATTCTGATTGAACACTTACTTTTACAAGTCGTAGTTTTTTATCTTCGTTAAAAAAAATACTGAATCTTTCTTTGATCTTTATATTCTTTTGGACTATTTTTTTTTATTTGATTTTAACTTTTATATAGCTTTTTTAAACTTCCAAACATTTTCTAAAACTTTTTTAAAATTTAAAATTCTAGATTTTTTTTATAATTCTTATTTTTTTTAATAAAAGAAGCATTTATTGAATAAAACTTTTTACTTATTATTATTACTAAACTCGAAATTCAAAATCTGCCTGAAAATCCTCCGAGCTTAACGTAATTCCCGGCTGAAATTTCCCTTTCAGCGGTTTACATTTCTCCGAGAGCTTCACATTAAAATTCCTCATTACTTCAACAAAAACAAAAAACAGACATTGCTTAGCTAGAACTTCACCCAAACAACGTCTTCGACCTAAGCCAAAAGGTACAAAATTTTGTGGCTTTATGACAGTTCCATCTTCATTTAAAAATCTTTCAGGATTAAAAATTTCAGGATGTTTCCAGTAATCAGAATTGTGGTGGACTGAATAAGCACTGATTAAAATTGTGCTATCCTAAAAAAAAATTAATAATAAAAAAGCAAAAAGTTCAGAATAAACCTTAGGAATAGTGTAGCCGTTTAAAGTGACAGATTTTAGGGCTCTTCGAGGACCTTCAATAGGGACAACGTGGTAGTAACGCTCGACTTCCATTAAAACAGCCTCGATGTAGGGCAATCTTGGAAAAAAAATTATAACAAATTAAAAAAAGTAAATAATTGAAGTAAAAACAATGTCAAAATCACAAGGTTAATATTACAGTGGCAAAGCGCTTTCGGAATCTAAAGTTCTATCTTCAGTAAGGTGGACCAAAAAAATTGATTTTTTTTTAATTTTTGACATTAAAAAATTGGTTTCTAGGCACCTTTAAAAATACTCTTTTCTCATCGCAGTTTTCTATTTTTTTGTCAGTTCCATATGGCATATCTTGTTATTACATGATCGTACAAAAAAAAGTTATTTACATTTTTTGTAGGAAATTGAACGCTCTACAAAAAAGGTTTTTATTAATTTTTTATATCTTTTAAGGTTTAGAAGATATCGCTGGTCAAAGTTTGAAAAATTTAACAAAAAATTTTTTTTTTAAATTTTATAATTCGTAGATAAATAAATGTTATAAAATACGCAACATATAGTTTTGCAGAAAATTAAACGCTCTACATAAAACAAAATTTGTGGTTAATCAATTACTCTAACTATTTAAAAAAATTAGAGAACTTATTTTCAAATTTTGGTTTTTAAAATGCAAATATCTTCTAAATAGTTAAAGTAATCGATTAACTACAAGAGACCTTTTTTGTAGAGCGTTTAATTTTCTACAAAACTGTATATTGCGCATTTTATAATATTTATTCATCTACAAGTTATAAAATTTAGAATTAAAAAAAAAATTTGTTAAATTTTTCAAATTTTGACCTCCGATATCTTCTAAACGGTAAGAGTTATAAAAAATTGTAAGATATCTTTTTTGTAGAGCGTTTAATTTTCTACAAAACTGTATGTTGCGGAATTTATAATATTTATTTATCTACGAGTTATAAAATTTAGAAGTAAAAGCAATATTTTTGTTAATTTTTGAAATTGTGACCTTCATATCATCCAAACGGTAAGAGCTATAAAAAAATTGCAAAACACTTTTTTGTAGAGCATTAAATTTCCTACAAAAAATGTTAATAAATTTTTTTTGTACAATTAAATAATGACGAGATATGGACTTTGTAATATGGAACTGAAAGAAAAGTGCAATACTGCGACAAAAAGAGCCTTCCTATTAAAATTAAGACCTCATCTTAAAAGAAAGAGCATTTTTTAAAAGTGCCTAGTAATCAATTTTTTAAGGTCAAAATGTAAAAAAAGTTATACAAAAAATCTTTTGTTAAAAAGAATTAGAAACATTAGAAAAATTTAGAACTTACTTTTCTCTATCTGAGTACAAAATCTCACTACTTCTGTCAAAATTATTATCGATTTGTTCTTGCACTTTTTTTTGGACATCCGGGTATAAAATCATAGCTAAAAAAATAAATTCGAGTGTAGCACTCGTGATTTGGGTCCCTGCTATAAAAAAATCCAAGCAGACTACAATCAGTTCCTCCTCTGAAACAATTTTTTAGAAAAAATTGATCTAGAGCAGAAAAGTACCGTTAAAAACTGTATTTTCAGCTTTATGAATTTCGTTAAGATAGCAGTAGATAAGGTCATCATTTCGTCCTTGTTTCCACGCCTTGTAGTGCTGATTTACCTCCTCCAAAATCATTTTTTTGATTTTCGTGTTAATCTCTTGAATCAGGTTATAACCGCTCCAACTTGGGGCAACAAACCGTAACCAAGGGTACTGGTTTAAAGTCCCACCGGTCATGTCAAAAAGCTTCACTCTTGTGTTAAACAGATCTAGAAGTTGGTTGAGTAGGTCACCTCGAGTGACCCTTTTTCCGGTCACTAAACTCCACAGAATGTTCAAAATAGCCGGTGCCAAAAATTTTGACAACGCTATATTTTTCGGTTGGGATTTGAGCAGTGTTACAATTTCGGCACTTTCAGTTTTGACCATCATTTCCATTGGACTTTTCCCATAACCCATGGAGCGGAAGTGACGTAACGCGAAGCTTCGCTGTGTGCTCCAGATTGTACCATCAGTGCTTGTGATGCCGCACCGTTTTCCAAAACACCGCATTTTGAAAAAGAAATTATCAGGCCGGCCTTCAAACTCCTCTCTTATCATAATTTCTCGCACTAGAGGGTAATTAAAAACTGTGATGACGTATTCCTTGCCTAATTTTAGGCCCAAAATGTCCGTTTTGTGTTTTTTGGCGAGGTAAGAGAGGGCTAGGTGTTGGCCGCCTAGGGATTTTGAGAGGTGAGTGAGGTGGGGTTGGTTGCCGATGAAGGGCCACCAAGTCGGGCCTGGAATTTTTTTTAATAAACAGGACTAAATTTGGGTACGTACCTGGAGGAAAATTTGGAGGTTTTCTCATTTGAGTGAGAAAGTAAGTGAGGAAAACCACGAAAATAAAAATCACGGCACTCAACATTGCTAGTTTGGCAAATGTTTGCGAATTACTGTTAGATGGACTGTTAGATCAAACTGGTTTTGCAAAAAATATGCTTAAAAATGCGGTTTTTAGATTAAATATTTTTGTTTACATTTGAGGATACCAAAATGTTTTTTCTCTCAGTTTTTATTTTATAAACAATAACTAATAATAATCGTTTATTAACGGTTTTAAGATCATCCTGATGTGAAATAATATCATTAGAGTTTCTTATAGTTTGGTAGATTTTTAGATCATCAGCAAATAGAACAAAATTGCATTTAAGATAAGTACCTATGTCATTTATAAAAATGGAGAACAGCAGTGGTCCTAAAATCGAACCTTGAGGAACACCGGAAGGAACAGTCTGTATACACGAATAGGATCTACCGATTTTAATTTGTTGAGTTCTGTGAGACAAGTAACTACAGAGCCACTCAAGGATAGACCCAGAGACTTCCATAGGCTGCCAATTTTTACAGTAGGAGAGAGTGATTTACATTGTCGAATGCCTTGCTGAAATCTGTGTATATAAAGTGTACTTCTAGTCCAAGACTCATTGTTTCAACAATATTATTTATATACGAAAGTAAATTTGTGATAGTTGATCGCTTAGACATAAAACCATGTTGGTGATCACTTAGAATAGGTTTGAATTGAGAGAAAAGTTTAGGAAAAATAATTGATTCAAATAACTTACTAGCTGTTGAGAGAATTGAAATAGGCCTATAGTTCTTAACTTCACTGGTCAGTCCGACAGGAACTACATGAGCAAGCTCATAACTAAAGACTTGTCCAAAAAATAACACCTTCGTATATTTTAAATTGTTTTTTTAGAATTTCGTTTTACTCATTTTTTACAAGTGAAAAACGAGTATCAAAATCGTTTTTTATTCTTTCTATTTTTCCAAAATTTTTGTTTACAAAACCTTGTTTTATTTGTTTTTTAACTTTTTCAAATCCATCTTTTGTACTTCTAAACTTTTTTGTAATTTTTCTTTTTCTTCCAGTTTTTTAAGCTCTTCCAAAAGCTTTCCCTATTCTTCCAGAAGATTTTATAGTTTTTTTTTATCCAAAAGACGCGACGGCTTAAATTTTTTCTAAAAATCTTTGTTGCTTTTTTTATACTGTCGTTTGCAAATTCTTATTAAAACCTCATTTGTCGTTTTAGAATCTTTTTTTAGTAAACGATTTTGACAATCATAGTTAGCAAATTTTTCCTTTTCTTTTTAATCATAGTTTTAAAGCCTGTCTAAATCCTTTTATTCTTTTACAAAATTTTATTGCTCTTTTTTTTATTAAACCAACGTTTTCAAGCGTTTTCTAAAATTTTCTGTAACTTTTATAAAAAATCTATAAATCGTAAAAGTTATAAAATAAGTCTACAAAATCTTAAAAAAAATAAAATTTACAAACACAATTATCAAAACATAGTAGATCTACATCTATGACATAATTTAGATCGAAGTTATTTCTTAGAAACAGAAGAACCATTTGGTAAATTTTTGATAAACCCGACATAAATGCGCCGATATGTCTAAGCTTGCTCTGATAAATATTCAGACTACCAAGGTATTGATTCATCTTTAGAATTTTTTATTAGTTTAAAAATATAATATACATTTGCTTTTTTTAGATTTATTATATATTTATAAAATACATATTATTATAATAATAAAATAACAAAAAATTAGAATCTTGCTAAGACTCTAGAAATTGTTTGGTACCAATAGTACCTATAGCAGAAGACTGCTGCAACTAACTAATTTTATAAACAATAACAAAATACTTGTTTGAAAAACATCAGCTTCGTTTCTTTTAGAATTGTTTTTTGTTTTTTCAGAATTTTGTTTTACTCATTTTTTATTTTTCCAAAATTTTGTTTACTTTTGTTCTTGAAAACTTGTTTTTTAACATTTTAAAATACGTCTTTTGTTCTTCTAACTTTTTTATAATTTTTTTCTTCTAGTTTTTTAAGCTCTTTCAAAAGCTTTCCCTGTTCTTCTAAAAATTTTTATAGATTTCTCTTTTTATCCAAACGACGCACAGTGTCACCATGTTATGGAAGAAATGGACAAAAATCTAAATTTGTTTTATAGAGACGTAATTATTAAAAGAAGCAGTCAACTTATAAAAAACAAAAAACAAATTTGCATTTTTGCAGATTTTTACAATAAATTAAAATAAAAAACATTTTTATTTATATTAAAAATTCTCATCTTCACTTAAGCTATTAATAGTGTCATTTAATGATCTCATATCAAAATTTTCAGAATCGGAAATTGTATCAGAGTCGTCATTATCAGTTAATAGGTATTGTTTAATAATTTCGTTGTTGAATCTAGTTGTTTTTTGGGTAGTAATTCTTCTTTTGCTTGAGAGTGATAGATCGGAACTCAAAAATAATGACGTTAACAAATCCATGTTTGAATTAATCCTAGACGTTTTCTTGTATGTTCTAGTCTTGTTTTTCTTATTTCTTTGTGACGTGATTCTAACGCATCTTTAAATAATTCACCTATTGGTAACTCAAAATTAACAATTATATCGCAAAATTTTATGCAGCGAAATCGGCATGCAATACCAGCTGTAAAGGGAGAGATACAATGCTTTTGTTTCATCCAACAATTGTTTAAATGCTGTGGTATCAATTTTGTGTCCACTGTTTAGTACTCTTAAAATAATTGCAAATTTCTCAATTAAATTTTTATCAATTCCAGTAATTTTGCTGCTTAATTCAGTCTGTAAGAAAAACTTCCTAGCCGTGTTTCCATCATTACTAGAACCAAAACCCGGCTTAGGTTTGTCTACTGAAAGTCCCATCTTTTGTTTAAAATTTTGTTGAATTTTAATTTTATTCTGGTTGAGTATTTCTTTATTTTGGTTTCCTCTTATGTGCCACTGCTTTATTGGCAATCTATGAGAAATGTGCAACAAACATTCAAAGATCCTTATCCAAGCGTGTAAGGTAGACAAACGAAAATGGTAATGTTCAGGTTTAGAAGGTTTTTCACCTACCCTTTCTTGATTCTTTTCTTTAGGCGTAGCCCCACAAATATAACACCTTGAGGTAGAATTTGTGTCTGATAATATATTAACGACACTTCCATTAATCATAGTAAAATGTAATGTAAAATTTAATTCTACCTCAAATAAACCCACCAAAAATTTGTGACGTTCAAGTTGACTAATTGCAGCATTAATTTTAGCTTCTTCGTCTCTAACAAGTTCTGGAGATTCTTTCATAAAAAGACATTTAATTGGTCTACATACAAAGTCGAAGAAGGCCTTGTGTTGACCCACAGCTCACTGCCATCATTTGCAACTATTTTTAAAGGAACTAATGCAATAAAGAAAACAAATTCGTCTGTTTTATTTTCTACAAATTTTTGTTTGTATTCGCTGTAGCCTGAGCTACCGTCAAAGCCCCATTTACAAATCAAAATTGCATTAATATTTCTTGAAACAGTTAATGTCTCAAAAATAGTTTGAGAAGTTATATTAAGCAGGTTTTGTAAATTAATTTCTCCTGAAAATTCAGTCACCAACATTTTAGATGGTAAAATTTACTTTTTTAGGTTTTCAATTAAATACCAACTAGAAAAACAATTTTTATAAAAACTATTGATGACTAGTCTCACAATGTAATACTTTCGTACAGAAAGATTTAAATCTAGCTTGAGTACTAATGCTTCTTTTGGTGTAAAACAGATAAATTTTTTGCAACTTATGGAAGATAACATGCTTAATTTGTTAGCCGCATATCTAATTTCTTCTGGGTCTCTACTGGAAACAAGATCTTCAACCCTTCTTTTTTTAGTTTTTGTTGACGATTCTGAAAAAAAAACCATTGGTCTACCTCGTCAAGAATCTTTGACTTTATTTCGATGACTTAAGACTGATGCTTCAACTTGTTGTTGCAAAGAAAATGGCATCTGAAATTTTAAGCCTAACCAATGTTTCCATCGTCTTTCAAACGTTGCACGATTTCTTGCACAAGATAACCACTTTTGAAAAATTGTCAAAGAAAAATACTTGGAAGCTTTGAAAAAATCCTAGGTGTTTTCATTAATTAATTGAAAAAATATATATGATGCCAGCTCGCGATTATTCGGAATACTAGGTACGGCTGTTTTAAAAAATTAAAATCGCACATTGCTGCAACTTAGGGCACTTAATCTCAGTGACTATAAGTCCTATATTGTTTGTAGAATTATAAGTAAGTATAAGTATAATTCCCCATTTGGCTCATTTACGTAAAGCACTTTGTTGATTACACTACTTACTACAAACTGGTAAAGAACAACAAGATCTTTGGCGAAGCAGCTCCGTTTTTCTTTTAAGCGCGATAAGTCTTTTTATAAATTATAAAAAACAGTGCTTGATTTATCGCTTGGAGAGCTTGGTTTTCTTTACATCAAATATATCTAAGTTTAGATAAGTAACGTAAAATTATTTTCAAAAATGTTGATTTTTTGTTATTTGTTCATTCAGTGTTCAGTGTCACTGTGCGACGGCTTAATTTTTTTCTAAAAAATTTTGTTGCTTTTCTTCTACTGTTGTTTGCAAGTTTCTCTAAAAACTTTTTTTGTCGTTTTAGAATCGCTTTTTGGTAGACAATTTTGATAATCATCGTTAGCAAACATTTTCTTTTTTTTTTAATCATAGTTTTAAAGGTTATCTAAGCCTTTTATTCTTTTAAAAAATTTTGTTGTACCTACATTCTTTTTATTAATCCAACGTTTTCAAGCGTTTTCTAATTTTTCTAATCTTAATTCTTCGAATTTTTATAATTCTAATATTAATAATTGCTAATCTTTATGTGCCTTTGATAAAACTTTTTTTTCTCTCCTTCAATTAATTTATTAAAAAAAAACTTTTTATAAAACTTTCAAAAAACAGATTATAAAAGACCAAAAAGCTTTCTAGAAGAATTTAAAAAACGACGATTAATGTAAAAAGAGAAACAGAACATTCAAGAAAAGGCTTAAAATCATTAAATATATAAAAAGTTTTTAGAAGAAGCAATACAATTTTAAGAAAAGAAAAGAAACAACAGAAAATGTTAGAGAAAGTCGTTATCAGTAAAACATTCAGGAAAAAATATAAATGCAAAATAAAATTTTAGAAAAAATTTAAGGACATTGGCTGGAAAGAAAAGAGCAAAATTGCTTCTAGAAAAACAAATAAAATAACATTTTTAAAAAAAAAGACAAAAAAATATTCAAAAAAAACTAGAAAAACTTTGACTAGAAGAAAAGAAGAGCAAAAACAGATTATAACAGTCCAAAAAAGTTTTTTAAAACATTTAAAAACATAAAAAATTAAAAACACAGAAAGTTTCTAGAAAATGCAATAAAGTTCTAAGAAAAAAAAGAAGATTAACAGAAGAGTTTCGAGAAAATTGAAAGACATTAATTAGAAAGAATATAAGAACAAAATAAAATTTTATAAAAAATTTAAGAACATTGTCTGGAAAGAAAAAAAAGCAAAATTGTTTCTAAAAGAACAAATAATATTTTAGAAAAAGAAAAACAAAAGAATAGTTTAAAAAACTAGAAAAACCTTGACTAAAAGAAAAGAAGAGCAAAAACAGATTATAAAAGCCCAAAAAAGTTTCTAGAAGATTTTGAAAAACGACGATTGATGTAAAAAGAGCGACAGAACATTCTAGAAAAAGCTTAAGAGCATTAAAAACATAGAACGTTTCTAGAAGAAGCTGAATCTCAAGAAAAGAAAGAAAATTAGAAAGAAACGCGTAAAACATTATCCGGAAGAAATATTAGAGCAAAATAAAGTTCTAGAAATAATTTACGAACATTGCCTGGAAAGAAAAGAAAAGCAGAATTGCTTCTAGAAAAACAAATAACATTTTAAAAAAAGAAGCAAAAAACTTTCTTTTTCTTTCAGACGACGATTCTCAGCTTCTAAAATTTTTATTTTTTAGCAAGAATTGTTTTTTAAATATTTAGTTTTAGTCTTCAAGAACATTCTTTTACTCTTGTTTATCCGCTTCAGTTATTCCACTTCTAAATGTTTTTAAGTCTTTTTAAATTCTTAATAATTTTAAGATCGTGGTATTTTTTGAAGCCTATAAATCTTTAAAATCTATAAAATCTTGAGAATCTATGTTGTCTATAACATTTTACAATCTATCAAATCTTAAAATAATATTCCTAAAATCTTAAAATTTATCCAATTTATGACGTCTTATAATCTATTAAAATACAAAATCTAAGAGTTCTTAAAATTTTGAGATTTATAAAATCCTGAAACGCGCCGATATAGCCAAGTTTGCTCTGTTAAATATTGACGCTACCACAGCTTTACTGAGTTCTCAAAAAAAAAATATTTTTCTAAGATTCCTGCTTAGTTTCGTAATCTTAGATAACAAAATGATGAAAAATATAAAACAAATTTGCTTGTTTATTAGATTTATTATATATTTATAAAATATATATTAATAAAATAACAAAAAATTAGAATCTTGCTAAGACTCTAGAAATTGTTTGGTACCAATAGTACCCATAGTAGAAGACTGCCACAACTAATCCAATCTTAAAAACAAGATCAACAGTCCACATTCTGCAAAAAATCTTATTAAATTAAGAAGAAAATCTGTAGAAAACTCACATTTTCATGTGTCTTCTAGCTGCTGGTACTGTCTCATCTGCTTCTTTTAGATTATTTCTTCTAACACACCAAATACAATGAGTTAAATATTTTCTTAATTCAAATCCTTCACCATCAATTTTGAAAACGTTTCTCTCAGTTTCATTCATAACTTTTCTTATTTCATCTGCTCTGAAATTACTGAAATTCCAAGCTTTGTTTGTGTAATACTCAAACACTTCTCCTCCTTTCTGTATTCTCTTCTGTATCTGGTATAATCTAGAAACAGATTTACCAAAAATTCCAGAAGAAATACATAACTTACATCGGTTTATAACGTAAAACAACCAAAAGAGTATCAATAAAAATCGCTGGAAGTAACTGGAAGAAGAAGAAACACAAATTATGGATCCAGCGAGTTTTTTTTATAGATCCTCCAGGGTACCATACAACGCCATTGAAAGGTACTTCGTTGGTTATGACACTTTTGCCTGTTTCTATTAAAATTTCCCATGTGAAATTGTACTCTGAAGATGCTGTTAAGTGACAGAAACGTGCATTTTTGTCTATTTTGAGATAGTTCCAAACTCCTGCGAGCATTCCATTAATGGCTAAGTCAGCAGGAATAAAATCAGCATAGGAATTTCCTTGCATGTACATTGAGCGGATGATTCCTTTACCAGCACCCACGAAAAGACCCATTGGGCCTTGAAGATTGTGCACCCAGCCTGGAAGAGGTTCACACATTGTTGGGCAAACTGAGAAAAATCAAAAGTAATTCAGAAAAAGCAAAAAGTTTCTGGAAGAAATTTGAGGAGAAGAAAGAAGAACAAAAGAAGATTTGCTAGAAAAATATAAAAATTTTTAACTAAAAGAAAAAAACAAAAGCAGATTATAAAAGTCTAAAAAAAGTTTCTGGAACTATTTGAAAAATGACGATTGATGTAGAAAGAGCGACAGAACATTCCAGAAAAAGCTTAAAAGCATTAAAAACATAGAACGTTTCTAGAAGAAGCTGAATCTCAAGAAAAGAAAGAAAATTAGAAAGAAACTCGTAAAACATTATCCGGAAGAAATATTAGAGCAAAATAAAGTTCTAGAAATAATTTACGAACATTGCCTGGAAAGAAAAGAAAAGCAGAATTGCATCTAGAAAAACAAATAACATTTTAAAAAAAGAAGCAAAAAACTTCCTTTTTCTTTCAGACGACGATTCTCAGCTTCTACAATTTTAATTTTTTAGCAAGAATTGTTTTTTAAATATTTAGTTTTAGTCTTCAAGAACATTCTTTTACTCTTGTTTATCCGCTTCAGTTATTCCACTTCTAAATGTTTTTAAGTCTTTTTAAATTCTTAATAATTTTAAGATCGTCGTATTTTATGAAGCCTATAAATCTTTAAAATCTATAAAATCTTGAGAATCTATGTTGTCTATAACATTTTACAATCTATCAAATCTTAAAATAATATTCCTAAAATCTTAAAATTTATCCAATTTATGACGTCTTATAATCTATTAAAATACAAAATCTAAGAATTCTTAAAATTTTGAGATTTATAAAATCTTGAGATTTATAAAATCCTGAAACGCGTCGATATAGCCAAGTTTGCTCTGTTAAATATTGACGCTACCACCGCTTTACTGAGTTCTCAAAAAAAAATATTTTTCTAAGATTCCTGCTTAGTTTCGTAATCGTAGATAACGAAATGATGAAAAAAATAAAACAAATTTGCTTGTTTATTAGATTTATTATATATTTATAAAATATATATTAATAAAATAACAAAAATTAGAATCTTGCTAAGACTCTAGAAATTGATTGGTACCAATAGTACCCATAGTAGAAGACTGCCACAACTAATCCAATCTTAAAAATAAGATCAACAGTCCACATTCTGCAAAAAATCTTATTAAATTAAGACGAAAATCTGTAGATAACTCACATTTTCATGTGTCTTCTAGCTGCTGGTACTGTCTCATCTGCTTCTTTTAGATTATTTCTTCTAACACACCAAATGCAATGAGTTAAATATTTTCTTAATTCAAATCCTTCACCATCAATTTTGAAAACGTTTCTCTCAGTTTCATTCATAACTTTTCTTATTTCATCTGCTCTAAAATTACTGAAATTCCAAGCTTTGTTTGTGTAATACTCAAAAACTTCTCCTCCTTTCTGTATCCTCTTCTGTATCTGGTATAATCTATAAATAGATTTACTAAAAAATTCTAGAAGAAATACATAACTTACATCGGCTTATAACGTAAAACAACCAAAAGAGTATCAATGAAAATCGCTGGAAGTAACTGGAAGAAGAAGAAACACAAATTATGGATCCAACGAGTTTTTTTTATAGATCCTCCAGGGTACCATACAACGCCATTGAAAGGTACTTCGTTGGTTATGACACTTTTGCCTGTTTCTATTAAAACTTCCCATGTGAAATTGTACTCTGAAGATGCTGTTAAGTGGCAGAAACGCGCATTTTTGTCAATTTTGAGATAGTTCCAAACTCCTGCGAGCATTCCATTAATGGCTAAGTCAGCAGGAATAAAATCAGCGTAGGAATTTCCTTGCATGTACATTGAGCGAATGATTCCTTTACCAGCACCCACGAAAAGACCCATTGGACCTTGGAGATTGTGCACCCAGCCTGGGAGAGGTTCACACATTGTCGGGCAAACTGAAAAATATCAAAAGTAATTCAGAAAAAGCAAAAAGTTTCTGGAAGAAATTTGAAGAGAAGAAAGAAGAACAAAAGAAGATTTACTAGAAAAATATAAAAAGCTTTAACTAAAAGAAAGAAAACAAAAGCAGATTATAAAAGTCTAAAAAAAGTTTCTGGAACTATTTGAAAAATGACGATTGATGTAGAAAAAGCAGCAGAACATTCTAGAAAACCCTAAAAGAACCTAAAACTTAGAAAATACACAAAAAAAGTTTCTAGAAGAAGCAATAAAGTTTCAAGAAAAAAATAGAAAAAAACAGAAGATTTTAGAGAAAGTCGTAAAACATTATTCACAAGAAATATTAGAGCAAAATTAAATTTTAGACATTATCCAGAAGAAATCTAAAAACAAAATAAAATTTTAGAAAAACTTTGAGGACATTGAGTGGAAAGAAAAGAAGAGCAAAATTGATTCTAGAAGAACAAATAACATTTAAAAAAAAAGAGCAGAAGAATATTCTATAAAACTAGAAGAACCTCGGCTAGAAGAAAGGAAGAAAATAAAAAAGAAAAAGAAGAACAAAGAAAAATTTTCTAATTGACGATTTAAAAAAAAAGATAAAAAAGTTTCTTAAAAGCAAAAAGCCATTTTAAAAGAGTTTGAAGCACAGTGGATTGATTGGAAGAGTGTCGAAAAAAATAGTTTAAAAAAAAGAAGATTCTAACAAAACAAAAAACAATTGAGAAACAAATAAAAAAATTGCTTCTAATAAAGAAGAACAAAAAAGGATTTTAAAAGTGCAAGAAAAAAATGTTTTTATAGAAGTTTAAAAAACAAAAAACGTAAAAAACTAAACAAAGAAATAAAAACTGCTTCTAGAATAAAATGTGTTTGCAAAAACAATTCTAGAAGAACAAAGAGCTTAAAAAACGACGACTAAAAAAAAAAACAAAAGACAATTATAAAAGAGTTTGAAAAACAATGATTGGTAGAGCTTGAAAAACCACGACTAAAAAAAACAAAAAGCAATAAATACAAGGTAAAAAAAATAGAACTGAGCAAGTTTTACGAAAGCCTCACTGTGTTTTCAAGCGTACTAGAAACGATGACTCACTGGCAGTAAAACTGGTAATAATCACAAATATTCTAGAAGTCGATCTATAGACTTTTTGTAAATAAGAGAAGCGCTAGCGTAAAGCAGTTCAACTTAGAGAAAAACAGTGATTACAACAATAAATCTCCGGTGAATATTCAAAGCGATAAAAGTGTTTAATTATGAAGCTGCTTATATAATTAATTTAATATTAACCAAAAAAAATTAGAGCATTTTATCATAAAAAAACAAAAAATAAGACAAAAACTAATAAAACAAGCCAAAGAAGAAATTGGACACTTTGTGGAAGTTATAATAGTTAAAAATAAATAACCAAAAACAATATAAATAAAGAATGAAAAAAAAAGTGAAAACTAAAAAAAAATTGGTTAAAAAAAGAAATTAAAGAAAGAGTAAAAACTAAAATCACAGAAACTAAAACATTAAAAAATGACAAAAAGTAAAAAAAAATGGAAAAACTTCGACTAAAAGAAAAAAGAGCAAAAACAGATTATAAAAGCTCAAAAAGAAGAATTTAAAAAATGACTATTGATGTAAAAAAAGCAACACAAAATACTAGAAAAAATATAAAAACATTAAAAACATAAAAAGTTTCTAGAAGAAGCAATAAAATTTCAAGAAAAGAAAAAAGATCAACAGAAGATTTTAGAGAAAGTCGTAAGAGATTATCTGGATGAACTATAAAAGCAAAATAAAATTCTAGAAAATCTTTAAGGACATTGGCTGGAATGAAAAAAAGAGCAAATTTGCTTCTAGAAAAACAAATAACATTTTAAGGAAAGAAGAATGAAAGAATATTATAAAAATAGAAAAACTTCAGCTAGAAAAATAAACAAAAACAAAACATAAAAGCTCAAAAAAGTTTCTAGAAGAATTTGAAAAACAGCAATTAATGTAAGAAGAGCAACAGAACATTTTAGAAAAGACTTAAAAGCATCAAAAACGTAATTTCTAGAAAAACAAGTATTCTAAATTTTAAGAATTACTTCTAAAACAATACTTAAAGAATAAAGAAATAAAGAAGAAAATTATGGAAGAACTAAAAGCATCTTTATTCAAAAAAGAAGAAAACATTTCCATATAAGCTAGAAAAATAACGATTGTAAAAAGAAGAACAATTAAAAAAGATTTTAAAAAAACAATAAAAACCACGCTTATAAGAAAAAGCCAAAAAAAAACTAAAAGAATTTAAAAAAAAAATTTGAGAAACAACACGTAACTAAACGAAACATTATCTTCAAGAAGTTTGATAATTTAAAAAGTACTTGAATAACAACCATTTTAATTTTCTGCTGCATTTCATAAAAATCTTTCTTAACTTTAAAAAAATGGAACGACTTTTTTTAGGAACAGAAGTGTTTGAAGGAAAAATTCTAAAAGGAGAAAGAAAGCTTCTAGAAAAGCATGAAAAACAACGACTAAAAAAAAGAAAAACAAACACCAATTAAAATAAAATTTGAAAAACAAATATTGATAGAGCTTGAAGAACTACAACTAAAAAAGAAGAAAAAAAAAACTCTAAAAAGATTTTGACGAAAGAAAATGCGATTTTAGAAGAACATAGAAAACGACAATTGATTACAAAGAAGAAACAATAAAAACAACGTTTTAAAAAAGAAACAACAAGAAAAGCAACTAAGCAAGTTTTGCGGAAAGCCTACTAGAAACGATGAGTCACTGGCAACTCAAAAAACTGGTAATAGCTAGAAATATACTAAAAGTCGACCTTGACCTATTGTAAATAAGAAAAGCGCTAGAGTAAAGCTGTTCAACTTAGAGAAGACAGCGATTATTTCAAGCAAATTTTTAGTGATTATTCAAGGCAATAGAAATGTTTAATTATATAATTAATTTAATATCAACTAAAAAAAGATTAGAGGATTTTATCTTATAAAAATGAGAAATAAGACAAAAAACTAGTAAAAATAGTCAAAAAAAAACATAAAAAATTAAAATAATTAAAGTGAGAAGAAAAAAAAAGGAATGTCATGAATGTAGAATACACTGTCTATGAACGGAGCAATAACCTCAAAACCAGTCTACTGGTTTTTTTTTACTCAATATTTTTTGTAGTAGAATCTAACAGATTAGGAACCAGACAGAGTTGTATTTCCAGTCTGAGTCTTCACTTTAGCATAAATAAAGCATTAAAAAAAACAATACGAAATTAGATATCTTTAGACAGTATAATAGCTAAAAATAAAAAAAAACTAAAACAATAGATATAAATAAAAAATGAAAGAAGAGTAAAAACTAAAAAAATAAAAAAAGAAAAGGTTAGAAAAATAACAAAATAAAGGAAAAGTAAAAAGACATAATAAAGAATGACAAAATAGTAAATACTAAAAAACGGTTAAAAATAAAAGAAGATAAATAAATAATAACAAAATAGTTTTCTGAATAAAAAAAATTACCAACTGAAGGCCTGACAATTACCACCGGAAGTTCGTCCATTTTTTCCGTAACTAAACCTTCAGCCAAGGCTTTACTAAAGGTATACGTGTTTGGAGAGTCCCCCAAAAACCTAAAAAAAAAATTAATTACACTTTTATTATTTTATTATTATTATTACGCCTCAAGTTCTCTCTCTTTGCCAAATTTGAGCGCCTCAAGGACTCTATGCGGATCCTGTGGCGGCTTGTACCCCTTCTCATACAAGACTTTCTCCTTCGGGAAGGCATAAGCTGTGGAGACGTGCACGAAAACCTGGAGTTTCTTGCATTCCTGGGCGAAATCGAGCAGAATCTTCGTGCTTCTGGTGTTGATAGTGACGGCGGTTTTGACGGAGTCGTCGAAGCGGGTGGAGGCGGCGCTGTGGAAGATAAAGTCGATTTCTTTTTGGAGGTGGAGACGGTCGGGGGCGGAGATTCCAAGGTCGTCAAGAGTGATATCGCCGGAGATGATGTGGCATTTTTTTAATGCAGAGGGATTTTCCGATTTGAGCAGATCGAAAAGCTGAAAAATGTGGTTGTAGTGAAGAATTTAGGTCATGAAATTGAACTGGTTTTACTTTATACGGAATATGGATAAACAATTTAGTGTTTGACCTCAGATTTCCATTAACAACAACAAATTTATTCTGAGGCTTTTATTTATTTAATTACCTATAAAAGTATTTTTTTATTTGGTATATTTACTAAATTCATTATCTATTCAAAAATGGAGGACTATTTGATTCTGACAGTTGTGACAAACTTATCTATAGAATATTTTAGAATTATTGACATCTTTAAAATGAAAGAAAAACAAAGAAGACTCTCCTAGAAAAACAAAAAAAAACGACAAATGAATAAAGAGAGAGGAAAACAGGACTTCACTTAACTAGTAGAAAGCAAAAAACAAGTAGATTATAGAAAAACTTAAAAGAAAAAATTTTACATTTAAAAAACAAAACGAAGTAAAAAGAAAAAAAATAGAACTAAGAAAAACAAATCAGATTCTGGATAAGCTCTTCTATAAAACGTTTTAGAATTATGACGTTTCGAATAGTAATTTGAGGAAAAAAAAGAACAAAAAAAATTCTACTAAAAAAACAAAAAGAACGACAAATAAATAAAGAAAAAAAGAACTAGACTAGACTACTAGAAACCAAAAAAAAAAAAACAAGTATATTATAGAAAAATTTAAAAGAGAATCTTTTACACAATTTAAGAAGAAAACGATAAAAATTTAAAAAAAATTAAGACTGAAAAAACAAAAGCAGATTCTAGAAGAACTTAAAGTCATCTATAAAGCGTTTTAGAATTATTACATCTTCAACGGCAATTTCAAAAAAAAAAGATAAAGAAGATTTTAATAGAAGAATAAAAAGATCGACAAATAAATAAAGAGAACTGAACTAGACTAGAAGAAAGAGAAAAACAAGTAAATTATAGAAGAACTTGTACACAATTTAAAAAAAAATAGAAGAGAAATTTAGAACTGGAGATCAAAGCAGATTCTAGAAGAATATATAGATAAACTCGTCTATAAAGCGTTTTAGAAATTTTTGTCGATGAGTTGAAAAGAAAGAAGAAAAAAAAAGATTCTACTTAAAAAACGAAAAAAAAACTCATAAATAAAGAAAAAAAATGCAGAACTAGTCTAATAGAAAAAAAAACACGTAAATTGAAAAAGAACTTAAAAACAATAGAAAAACAAAGCAGAATCTAGAAGAATTTAAAAATTAACTCACGTTTATGCTTTTTAGAATTATTCATATTTTTTAAGAAATTTTGAAGAAGAAGAAAAGTAAAGAGAATTCTACTAAAAAAACAAAGAAAACAACAAATAAATACAGAAAAAGAAGAACTAGACTAAACTAGTAGAAGAGGAAAAACAAGTCGATTATAAAAAAAATTTAAAAAAATTAAGTAACTTAAAAAAAGCGAAAAAAGAAAAATTTAGAACTAGAAAAAATGAAACAAATTCTAAAAGTACTTGAAAATAAACTCATCTATAGAGTGTTTTAGAATTATTTATATTTCCTGCAGCAATTTGAAGAAGAAGATTATATTAAAAAACAAACTAAAACAAATGAATAAAGAGAAACAAGAACGAGACTAAACTAGTAGAAAGTAATTAAACAAATATTTTATAGAAGACCTTAAAAGACAAAATTACACAATTTAAAAAATAAAACTGAGAAAATAGAAGAGAAATTTATGACTAAAAACAAACAAAACAAATTCTAGAGGAATTTTTTGCAATTATTACATTTTCAACGGCAATTTCAAATAAAGAAAAAACAAAAAGAATTTTATTAAACAAAACAAAAAGAAAGACAAATAAAAAAAAACAACGAAACTAGATTAAAAAAAAACAAAAAAATTAAAAATAATTGTTTTTGTAATTTTAAAGAATATGAAGAAATTTAAAACAAAGAAAAAACAATGCAAAATTTTAGAACTTAAAGATCATAAAGTGTTAAGAATTATTAACATCTCCGACGGTAATTTGAAAAGAAACAAGAAGATAGAGAATTCTAGTAAAAAAACAAATTAACAACAAATGAATAAAAAGATAGAAAAAAGGGATTAGACCAGTAGAAAGAAAAAAACAAGTAGATTATAAAAGAGCTTAAAAACAAAAATTCTACTTAATTTTTAAAAAAACCGAAAAAAGAGCAAAGAAATTTAAAATTGAAAAAAAGAACAAAGAAAATTCTAGAATAAGTCAAAGATAATAAAGATATATAAAGCATTTTAAAAGTATTGTCATCGTCCACGGCAATTTGAAGAAAAAGAAAAACAAAGAAAATTCTACTAAAAAATCAAAAAGAACGATAAATAAATAAAGAGAAAGGAGAACAGGGCTAAACTAGTAGAAAGAGAAAAACAATTAAATTATTATAGAACTTAAATAAGAAAATTCTACACAGAAAAAAGAAGAGAAATTTAAGACTGTAAAAAAAGCAGTCATTCATAAAGCGTTTTAGAATTATTGACACCTCTGATAGCAATTTGAAGAAAAAGAAAAACAAGACTAGACTAGCAAATAAAAGAAAAACAATAAATTACAAAAGTACTTAAAAAAATTCTTCAAATTTTAAAGAAAAAGCAAAGAAAAAGAAGACAAATTAAGAACTGACAAAAAAAAACAATGCACCTTCTAGAAGAACTTGAAGATAATCCCATCTATAAAGCGTTTTAAAATTATTAAAATTTCCAACGGCAATTTGAAGAGAAAGAAGAACAAAAAGGATTCTATGAGAAAAACAAAAAGGGTCCCAAATAAATAAAGAAAAAAAAAGAATGGAACTAGACTAGTAGAATAAGAAAAACAAGTTAATTATAGAACAACTTAAAACAGAAAATTCTAAATAATTTAAAAAAAAAAACAAAAAAAAGAAGTTAAATTTCGGACTGAAAAAACAAAGTAGATTGTAGAAAAACTTAAAGATAAACTTATCTATAGAGCGTTTTAGAATTGTTCTTCTAAAAGAGCAGGAAAATTCACGACTACTGGAAAAAGAAGAACAAAGACAGATTCTAGAAGAACTTGAACTTAAAACTTGAACTAGTTTTAGAATTGACTCGCAATTTTTCTTTTAAAGAGAGAAAAGAACAAGAAGGATTCTACTAAAAAAACAAAAAAAAAACGACAAATAAATAAAAAAAGATAGAAAATTAAGTAAATTCTAGAAAAACTTAAAAGAGAAAATTCTACATAAATTGCAAAAATGCAAGGTAAAGAAGAAAATTTATGTCTAGTTATAAAAAAACAAAATCAGATTCAAGAAAAAATTGAAAAAGAAACAACAAAATTTTCTAGAAAAGCAAGAAGTGCAAGAAAAAGAATAACAGTAAGAATTACGGCTAGTAAAAACAAAAACAAAATGTAGAAGCAAGAAAAAAGAAACAAAAACAAAAAGAATAAAAGCGAATTCTAATAAAACTTAAAAAAGAAGTTTTTGCAAAAAATTTTATTTTACAAAACGCAAGGGAAAAAAAAATAGTAAGCAGTAGAAAACAATAAAAATTAAAAAATAAAAACGAAAAATTATAACTTATAACAAAATACAAATTTTGTTAAAAATTTAAAATAAAAGAAATATTCTGAAAATACATAAAAGGCGACAAATAAAAAAAAAGAAGATTAAAGAACATTACGACTAGTAAAAAGACACAAGAAAAAACAAAAGTAAATTTTAAAACAATTTAAAAAAGAAGAATCTACATAATTTTGAAAAAAGAAAAAGTAAAAAGCAAGAAAATTTACGACAGGAAAAGAGAACAGAAGCAGATTCTAGAAAAACTTGAAAAAAAGAAGACAGTAGAATTAATTACAGCATAATTTAAAAAAACAAAAAAATGTTCAATAACAACAAGAAAAGCGACGAAAAAAAAACAAGAAGAATTACGAATTGCAAAAAAACAAGAATAACAAAAGTAAAATAAATAAAATTGAAAAAGAAGATTCTAAAAGATTCTACTAAATGCGGGATAAAATACAAAAAGAATTGTGACTTGTAGAAAACAATACATAATAAAAATTTGAAAAAATACAGAAAAATATGACTAATAAAAAACAAGTAAAAAATATTTTTTTTAATAAAAATTCTTAGAAAAAAACAAAAGAATATTCTAGAACAAGAAGAGCGACTAATGAAAGTAAAAACAAGAAAAATTACGTCTAGTAGAAAAAAACAATAAAGGATTATACAAAAATTTGAAAAAAACCCGATATAAATTACAAAGAGAAGAAGATGCAATAAAAAATAATAAGAAACACAGAAAATTATGACAAATATAAAAAACAATAAGAATATTTAAAAAAAACAAAGAAATATTCTAAGAAAACAAAAAAACGACAAATAAAAGAAAAAAAAAAGAATAGATAAAATAATGACTAACAAAAAACAAAAACAACAAAAATAAATTTTAAAACAACTGGGAAAAGTATATTTTAAATGATGCTAAAAAAAATTAAAAAACACAAGATGAAATATTTGTGACTAGTATAAAACAATACAAAATAAAAATTTGAAAAAATACAGAAAAATATGACTAATAAAAAACAAATAAAAAATTATTTTTTTTAAATTTAGAAACCAAAAAGGAATATTCTAGAACAAAAAGAGCGACTAATATAAGAAAAAGAACAACAAAATCAAATTACGTCTAGTTGGAAAAAAAAACAAGAAAAACAAAAGTAAATTCTAAAAAACTTTCAAAAAAAATTCTTCAAAATTATACAAAAATTTGGAAAAAACCCGAAATAAATTACAATAGGAATTGTGAGTAGTAGAGAAGAAGATGCAATAAAAAATAATAAGAAACACAGACAATTATGACAAATATAAAAAACAATAAGAATATTTAAAAAAACAAAGAAATATTCTAAAAAAACAAAAAAACGACAAATGAAAGAAAAAAAAGAACAGATGAAATAATGACTAACAAAAACAAAAACAACAAAAATAAATTTTAAAAGAACTTGGAAAAGGATATTTTAAATAGTGCTTAAAAAAATTTTTACAATACGAGATTAAATACAAAAGGAATTTTGGCTAGTAGAAGACAAAATACAATAAGAATCTTAAAAAACATGAAAAATTTTGATTGATTAAACAGAAAACAGTAAAAACTTTTTAATAAAAAAATTCGGAAAAAGGAATATTAAAAGAAAAAAACAAAAAAAATACAACTAGTAGAGAAAAAAAAGAACAAAAGTAAAGTCTTAAAAACTTAACTTAAAAACATTTGAGATCTTTTGATTAATGTAAAAAAATTTTAAAATTAAGTTAGATATCAATTTCAGAAAAAACAGAAATTTGTTTTACCTAAAATCATAAATAAAAATCAAAATTTTGACATTTTTGAATAGCTCTAACTTCTAAACTAATTAACCGATTTTCAACCGTTTGAAAATGCATTTAAAAAGCTGTAAAATTACAAAAAAAAATTTCGTAAATATTTCTTCACATTTTTAAAATCAGCTTATCAAGTTTAAAAAAATATTTAATTTTTTTATGTAATCTTAAACAAAAAAACAGTTATTTTTGAATTGTTAAAAATGTACAACTTTCCAGTTGTTAATCTTCCGTTTCTCTTCGTAAAAACCCGAAATTTTCCCGAATTTTTCCACCACTTTCTTACCATATTCTTGAAAATATCATCCAGCCTGTCCTGCGAATTTTTCCCCTTTTTATTTCTCACCAACAAATAAACCGTTTTCACTTGGGTACATCTCAATAATTTTTCCACTAGCACTTTACCCAAAAAGCCGGTACCCCCCGTAATGAACACATTGCGGTCTTTAAAAATTTCAGCAATTCTGTTTACTTCAGGCATGATTAAAAAAAAATTAAAAAAATCTGAAACGTATAGACTATCAGAAGTTGAGGACCCAACTACACCTGATCGTCTCCTTGTACAGTTTTAAATATTAAAAGCAAACAACCTTGATTAAGTCCCGGTTTTATTGATCTCAGTGATCAATTCTTTCAGAAAAATTCGAAAAAGAAAAAGTGGAAAATCAAGAAATAATTTTTCAAAACAATAATTAGGCGTACTTATGAATTTTTTAAAACAAGTACTAAGAGATAAAAATTGAATTAATTAAAAAAATATATTAGAAATAAATAATTAATTAAAAATCGAGTGTTTATTTTAAGTACTTTATTTACTAGTAATTGTTAATAATAGGTTTAATTGGTATGTAATATTTAATAATTATTAAGTAATTTTTAATTGTTGTCACACTTGTTTTTATTGAAAAAAAAATTATTGAAAAATTCTGAAACTAAACTAAATTTTTTTTGACATTTATTGAAAAAGACAAGGTCACAACGGGTAAAAAATCTTAAGTAAATGAACTCTAAATTATAAAAATTTGGTTTTCCTTGAAAAACACAATTAATGTTTAAACATTTTTTTTTCAATGCTAATAAATTATAATAAAATTTTCAAAATGCATAATTAAGATTAATTAGGTGCTAAAAGAAGTTATAAAAAATTAATTTAATTAACAAATTTCTGTCTGATTGACGAAACCCGATTGTTATTTATTTATTTATTTATTTATCATTGACATTTTTTTTATTAGAAAAAAATGTAAAACCGACCGAATCTAGGACACCTTATGCAACTGATGCAACTGCATTTAATGCGACAAACCGGTTATAAAAAATTTCTATAAAAAAAAATTCAAAATTTTTTTCGTTGATGCAGTTCTGAACGTAAACAAAATTAAAATACAATTAAACATCGATATAAAAATAGAAAGTGAAATAAGGATGACATTCGAAAAAGGCCACTTAGGCCACTAGAACAAGTGAAAGTGAAGCGGAAAAAAACCGAAAATAAACACTCAAATTAAAATTTTATTATTTCAAATAAATAAACAAGATAATTGCAACAAAAAAGTCATAAACTAGTTTTATAGCGTAAAGAATAATTAATGCCGAGAGAATAAATTATTTAAATAATTGAGACAAAAACAATTTTTTAAATAGAAAAAACGTTTAGGCAACTTAATATCCACAATTAGTAATGCACGTGTGTATTACTGGTTGCCTACAATAAATTTTTCAAACAAGTCAGTGATTTGTTTGTATTTTTTTTAATGTTGGTAATCAAGTGTAATTGTTTTTCTTGTATTGGTTATCATGAAACTTAATTCTTGTTTAGATTTACACTATTGGTTTTAAAATTTTGGTGAGTTTTTAGCTTTGTTTACTATGTTGGTCACATTTAAACCACCATTTTTTTCAGTAAGTGCCGTTTTTTAACGTTTATAACTTCGGTTCCAAAAATGTAAAAGCTCAACAACCAATTTTTAAAATTCTCAAAATTTTCTTCGTTTTTAATTAGTTTTAATTTATTTTCTCTCAATTGTTGTTTTTCATGTTTGCCTAGAATTGCTATTTGTTCCTCCAAAAACTCTCATTCGACTTTTTTTAACTTTCTCTTAATTTTTTTTTTTAGTTGTGTTTTTTATTCTTTTCTTGGAGTCGATTTTTCTTATTTTTTATTTTCTTCTATTCGCCTACAATCTTCAGTTGTTTTTCTAGAATCCTCTAAATTAAGTTTTTTAAATTTTTTTTAAATTATTTTGTTTTTTTATATTTCTTTTTTTTTAGTACATCCATAGTAGCTTCTCTTATTTTTTTTTGTGTTTATTCTTTGTTTTTTTTTTTAAATTTTTTGTAAATTCGTCTTTTTTAAGTTCTTCTTGAATCTACTGGTTTTTCTTTCTACTAGTCGTAGTACTCTTTATTTCTTTGATCTTCTTTCTCTTTCATTCTCATTGTACTTGTTTTTTAGTAATTTTAAATACCTTTTTTATCTCAAACGTTGTTTTTTAAGTTTATCTAGAATTTTTACTTGTTTTTCCAAAACCTCCCAATCGACAGTTTTTAATTTTTTCTTAAATTTTTCTTTACTGTTTTTTTTAGTTGTAATGTTTCTTCTTCTTTTCCTCTACTCGGTGTTTTTCTGATTCTTTACTTTCTTACACTCACCTGGAATCTTCAGTTGTTTTCCTAAAATCTCTTAAATTCCATTTTTCAAATTTTTCTAATATTTTTTTTATTTATGTACAACCATAATAGTTTTTTTTTATTAATTTTGTTGTTATCTTGTCTTTTTTTTAAATTCCTTTAAAAGGTTTTTCAAAATCTCCTAGAATCTTTTTCTGTTTTTTTTCTTACTTGTAATTTTCTCTTATTTTGTTGCTTTTTATTTCTTCTTTTTCATTCATCGTTTTACTTGTTTTTTTACAATCTTTCTTTATGTTTTTTACAAAAACTCTCTTTTATTTTATAATTAGACGTAATTTGCCGTTTTTTATTTCTTATTGTCTACTATCGTTCGTCATTTTCTTTATTCTTCTTCCTTTTTAAGTTGCCGCTTTTCAAATTCTAAACGACGTCTTCAAACATTTTTAGAATTTTGTCTAGTTTTTCTAACGTTTTTTTACTGATTATAAGTTTGCTTGTTATTTTTCTCTTTCAAACATTGTTTTTCAAATTGCCGAAAACCTCTGTTCCTTTCTTCTTCTTCCTTTATACTTTATTTTCTAATTAAAGTGCTTCTTCTTATTATTCTTGCTTTTAATATTTCTAATTATTAATTTTATAATTAATTTAATTATTACTATTTTTTTTCAGTTGGCTAAAATTTTCTGTTTTTATAATTTTTTTAAAAAATTTGTTTTTGTTCTTCTTGATTTTTTTACATTGGATTTTCTAGAATTCTTCTTTATTTTCTCTTCTATGATCATTTTTGTTTCTCTAAAATTTTTCTTTGCTTTTCTTTTTTTTGTTCAAGTCTTCATTTATTAAATATTATAGAATTTATTTTAAATCTTTTAGAATCTACCAAACGACATTTCTAAAGTTTTTTGAAATTTTGTCTTGTTTTTTCAAAGCTCTTTTTACAGAAAAACTATTGTAGTATATTGTTTTCTAATATTCTTTTCTTTTCTTCTAATATTTCAAATTCTTCTTTTAGCTTTTTTTTCCTTTTAGTTGTCGTGTTCCTTACTCTCTTTCTCTTCCAGTCGTCAAAGTTTTTTCAATTTTATTTTATGCCTTGTTTTATGTTCTATTGAAAGGTTCGTTTTTATTTTCATCTCGTTTGTTTTAAATATTTGTAAAACTGTTTTAAAGTTTTTCTAAAATTTTTTTCTATTTTTCTTGTTCTTCTTTCACGTTTCTTCATTGTTTTTCTTGTTTTCCGAAAATTTTCCTTTGTTTTTTTTTAGCAACTCTTTAATTCTAGAATTTTTCACTTTTTTTACTAGTCGTAAGTCTTTGTGACTTTTTCTTGTGTTTTTTCTTTTATTACTTACAGTTTTCCTTCTTTTTTTTAAATCGACTTTCTTTAACTTTGTCCAAAATTTTTTTTATATTTTTCTAAAACGTTCCAAAAGACGTTTTTGAAGTTATTCTAAATTTTTTTGATCTTTTTTTTTTCTTCTAATTATAGTATTTCTTATTTTTTCTTTTCTTCCAGTCGTTGTTTTTTTTTATTCTCTTTTTAACCTTTTTTATGTTCCTTTGAATCTTTTTTTTCAAAACGACATTTTTTAAAGTTGTTCCTCTAGGATTTTCTTTTGTTTTCTTCTTGGTATTTTTTGCTTTTGTTCCTCTTCAAGTCGTCTTCTATCAAATATTGTTGAATCTATTACAGTTCTTCTACAATCTTCCAAACGACGTTTTTAGTTTTTGAAAATTTTATATTGTTCTTCTAGAGTTCCTCTTTTTTTTTACTACAGTAACTATTGTAATTTGTTTCTTAATGTTGGTAACTATAACCATATGTCTTTTTTTTAATGTAGTGTGTTTCTATATTCTTATACTGAATACTGACAAATATTTTTAATTTTTTTACGTTTTCTTAGGTTGGTAATAGATAAAACGTCATTTCTTAGTAATAAATCAAGTGTCGCTGTAACTTGTATTCTAATGTTGGTAACACATGAAACGTCATAATAATAAGCCCAATTTTGTTTATGTTTATTGCTTATGTTGGTAACAGAAAACACATGTATCTTATAGGTGTCTAAAAATCAGTCTAAAAATCTAGTACAATTTAGTTTCTCAATGTTGGTAATACATAAGACGTCACTTAATATAATTTCATTTTACAATGTTGGCTTCTAAAACTGAACTAATTTCTAAAACCTGGTAGTAATGTCGTTTTACATTGTTGGTAGCACATTATAAACTAAATTATACATGTTGTGACTAAAAATCAGTCTAAAAATGTAGTACAATTTTGTTTTTCAATGTTGGTAGTACTTAAAACGTCACTTAGCATAATTTCATTTCATAATGTTGGTCACACCAAAATTAAATTAACTTCTAGAATTTGGTAATATTGTCGTTTTACAATATTGGTAGTACATTAGAAACTAAATGATATCTACAGGATGATTATATTTAAATTTGAGACACTCTGTAGTAAGTAAATATAAAAAACTTGCTAAAATAATAAAACAAGTTTTGTTTTAAAGAAGTAAACAATTTTTTTGTTAATAACAATAAAAAGAATTGTGTTTTTGTCTGTTGTAAAATTAAATTATGTCAAAACCTCAAAAATTAATATTTGTAGTGTTATACAGGGTGTTCTACAAGGTGTAATACTCTTTTCTTCCCTCACCTTGTATATAGCTACCCATCACTCAATTAATAACAATAAATTAATCAAATAAAAAAAAATTGTGTTCTTGTCCCATTTTACCATCTCAATTAATCAAATTTCTATTGTTTTTGTATTGTTCTTAATTTTTTTTTTGGTTGGCAACCCTCGGTCGACGTCCCAATTACGTAAATAGCTAATTTCCCATGTCACGGTCGGCTCTTATAATTGGTTCTAGACCGGTTCAGAGATCCTTGCTCTTGACGTCCACCACCACCAAGGCTGTTCCACGCGACGTGTTTCCACGATGATTCCTCTTCGTCTTGCAGTCAACGAACGGACACGACATGCTCTTACAAATTCCAGATGAAGAGCTCCAGAAAGTGGTGAGAAAAGCGCTCAACGAAGATGTCAATACGAGACAGAGAGATTTGGAGGCGATCAAGGAGTGGCTGAGAAAGGAGCCCCATCTGCCAGACACTTGGGGTAAGTTTGGGGTTTTTGGTGAACTTTTGGACTCGATCTGTGGGTCACGCATGACCTCAAACGGAATTTAAATTGTTGCTTTCTACGCACAATTTTTTTGGGGGAAATTTAGAGCAATTTTTTGTTCGAGAGTTGGTAATACATTAAACGTCAAATTTTTATACAGTAGCCTTTTTAAAAATTCGTGTTTTCTACTTTTTTATATTAATTTTTGAAAAAATCTTGTGTAAATTTGATTTCTAAAAATAGAAATTCATAAAATGTCATTCTACCAACATTAGAAACTAATTAAAAAACTCATAATTGCTTAAAGTTAAAGTATCAATGTTAAAAACATTATTAGTAATAATTTTATTTCAAAATGTTGATAAAACAAACACAAAAAATCTATTTTTTTAAATAAGGTTTGCGTTTTATTTGTTTTGTACAGTTGGTCATAGTTAGTAGTAGTACCAACTGTGTAAATTAATAAAAACCTTTTATAATTGCTTTAAACTTTTCTTCTACATTGTAACATTGACAAACCAGTTTTAATGTTGGTAACAATGCAAATAAACAATAATTTATCACTTAATAACCAAAATATTGTTTCCAAAAATAATTTTAGTTTCTAATGTTGGTGCTGTTAATAAATAGAACACAGTTATTTAAAATTTTTGTTTTTAATATTGGTATTAAATGAAACGTTATTTTTTCATATAATTTAAAAAAAGTGATATTTTTACTTTCTTATGTTGGTAGCAACTTAAAATGTATTTTTTTTATAAAAATTGATAGATAACACGTTGTTATTCTAGTACAATTAAGTTCTGTAATACCTAAGGGTGGTAACACTGTATTGTCAATCAATCTTAAAATCCTAGTCTAATTTTGTTTTCTAATAGTGGCAACATCATGTTTTTAGATACAAAACTTGTAAATGTAACTTTCTATTCTACCTCTATGTTGGTGAAAGTTCATCCTACAATTTTATGTCTGAATGTTGGCAATAAAAGTAATTTTGTTTTCTAACGTTGGTACCACATATAACCTCAAATTTTTGTAGTTTTTTCAGTTTTTAGCAGTTGGCAACTAATCAAATGTCATATTTTCCTAGATGACGACCGTTTGATGAACTTTTTGCGCGGTTGCAACTTCTCGCTGGAAAAAACCAAACGCAAACTGGACATGTACTTCACAATGCGCGCCGCCATTCCTGAATTCTTCTCCAATCGCGACATTACACGTCCCGAGCTGCAAGAAATCGTCAAACTCATGTAAGTTCTCGCCCCGCCCCCAGCTCCTCCTAACCTCACATTTGCAGGCGCACTACCGTAATGCCCGGCCTCACCGCCGACGGCAAGCGTGTGAACGTCGCCGGCGCCACCGCCGTCGACTTCGAGACGCCCGACATCGCCAACTTCCTCAAGATCGCGCTGATGGTGGGCGACGTCCGGCTCAGGGCGGAGACCGTCGGTGTTTCCGGCGACGTCTATGTCCTGGATGCCTCCGTCGCCATTTTGAAGCACTTCGTAAAAGTCTCGCCGTCGATTGTTAAAAAATTCTTCGTGTGCGTGCAGGAGGCGTACCCGGTCAAGGTGAAGGAAGTGCACGTGATTAATGCCACGCCCCTTGTTGATTTCATTATCAAGTGGGTGTCGCCGTTTCTCAAGGAGAAAATACGGAAGCGGATACACGTGCATCCCGATATGGAGTCGCTGTTCCGGTATGTTCCGAGGGAGTTACTCCCGGAGGAGTTTGGAGGAACGGCGGGGAAGGTGCATGATCAGATGAATAAGTGGCTGGAGGAGTTGAAGAAAGAGAAGGCGTGGTTTGAGAAGGAGGAGAATGTCAAAGCGGACGAATCGAAACGGCCGGGAAAGCCCACGTGTCATGAGGAATTGTTTGGATTGGATGGGAGTTTTAAACAGTTGACAATTGACTGATGGCCGCGGAAGGGGAGGCTAGACTAGCTAGTGGAATTTAATTTTATTTAAAAAACATGGATTTTGTAATTTTATACACAAAAAGATTCATTTTTATAATACAAACTGCTTTTTATTTATTACCAACCTAAAAAAAACATATTATGTATTAGTAACACAGAAAAATCTACAGAAGTTATATTTCTCAAAATTAATTAATAATAATTTATTAATTAAATAAAATTAATAAATGTTATTAAATAATAATAAATAAATAATGTCAGGTTTATATCAGGATTGCAGAATGTGGAAAGAAGTATTCACTTACTGAAAATTTCAATGTTTTATGATTTAGTATCAGGATCACAAAATGAGTGAACAGGTATTTCATTTACTAAAATTTTTAATATTTCTCGATTTAGTATCAGGATCATAGAATGTGCAAAGAGATATTAGAGATTTTACGAAATAATTTTTACTAAAATTTTCAATATTTTTCAGTAAAATTTTCAATATTTTTATATAGTATCAGAATTACAGAATGTGAGAACAGGTAATTCATTTGCTAAAATTTTCGATATCTCTTGATTTAGTATCAGGATCATAGAATGTACGAGGAGGTATTAGAGATTTCGGAAGATACTTGTTTACTAAAATTTTCACTATTTCTCGATTTAGTATCAGGGTCACAGAATATGTGAACAGGTATTCAATTCTAACTTTTCTATATTTCTTAACTTCTAGTATCATAAAATGTGCGAAGAGGTATTAGAGATTTGAAAAAGTACTTGTTTACTAAAAATTTTCAGTGTTTCTCGATTTAGTATCAGGATCACAGAATGTGTGAACAGGTATTCATTTACTAAAAATTTTAATATTTCTCGATTCAGTATTAGAATCACAGAATGTGCAAGAAAGTATTAGAGATTTTGTGAGATAATTTTTACTAAAATTTTCAATATTTCTCGATTTAGTATCAGGATCACAGAATGTCTGAGCAGGTATTCATTTGCTAAAACTTTCAATACTCCTAGATTCAGTATTAGGATCGTAGAATGTGCGAGGAGGTATTAGAGATTTTGTGAGAAATTTTTTTACTAAAATTTCCAATATTTCTCGATTTAGTATCAGGATCACAGAATGTATGAACAGGTTTTACTAAAAAGGTTAATTTACTAAAAATTTTGATATTTCTCGATTCAGTATTAGAATCACAGAATGTGCAAGAAAGTATTAGAGATTTTGTGAGATAATTTTTACTAAAATTTTCAATATTTCATTATTTTCATTATTAAGTAAGTATCAGAATCACAGAATGTCTGAGCAGGTATTTCATTTGCTAAAACTTTCAATACTCCTAGATTCGGTATTAGGATCGTAGAATGTGCGGAGGTATTAGAGATTTCGGAAGATACTTGTTTACTAAAATTTTCACTATTTCTCGATTTAGTATCAGGGTCACAGATGTGTGAACAGGTATTCAATTACTAACATTTTCGATATTTCTTAACTATTAGGATCATAGAATGTGCGAAGTGATATTAGATACTTTGTGAGGTATTCATTAGAGCTGGGTAAAGTATCGATACTTACAGAAGGTATCGATACCTGCTGAGGTATCGTACACCGATACCGACTGCAATCAGGTATCGAAGTATCGATACTTCCGATACCTCGATATCTCCGATACCTCCGATACCTCGATACTTCCGATACCTCGATACCCCGATACCTCCGATACTTCCGATATCTCCGATATTTCGATACCTGCGATACCTTGATAAAGAATGGCTATGAATGAATATCCTATTCAGAATGCTTTGGATGTTGAAAACAAAAGATATTTTGATGAAAACAAACAAATTCACAAGCTATTTGATGCGATATTTATTTATCGCCACTCGATACTTCCGATACCGCGATACTTCCGATACCTCCGATACCTCGATACCTCCGATACCTCGATACTTTCCGATACCTCGATACCCCCGATACCTTGATACCTCCGATACCTCGATACTTCCGATACCTCGATACTTAAGATACTATGAAGGTATCGATACCCGATACCTAAAAACAGGTATCGCCCAGCCCTAGTATTCATTCATTTACTAAAATTTTCAATATTTCTTAATTGAGTATCAGGATAATAGAATGTGAAAGGCGGTATTAGAGATTTTGTGAACCATTTATTTACCAAAATTTTCAATATTTCAAGATTTAGTATCAGGATCACAGAATGTGGAAACAAGTATTCATTTGCTGAAACTTTTAATTCTCCTAGATTCGGTATTAGGATCGTAGAATGTGCGAGGAGGTATTAGAGATTTTGTGAAGTACTAAATTTAAAATTATTATTTTTACTAAAATTTTTAGTATTTCACGATTTGGTATCAGAATCAGAGAATGTGTGAAAAGGTATTCATCTGCTAAAATTTTCGATATTTCTTGATTTAGCATAAAGATTACAGAACGTGCAAGAAGGTATTAAATATTTTCTAAAGTTCTTCTTTACTAAAATTTTAAATATTTCACAATAGACCTTTTTCAAATGACGTCATCCATCAGCTTCAGGACACCTTTTACATGGTGGCTTATGGTGAAATAAATTTTGGGAATTTTTTTCACGTATTTAGCGAACGATATTCAAATTATTACTCAAGGTGGCATAAACAATGGGATTAAGTCTATTTAATAATGTGGTTAAAACTAAATTTCTTTCAACTGTTTTTTTTAAATTAATTATCAAAATTTGATAATTTTCAAATTTGCCCGCATTTTTTTAGTAACTTTTGATTGCTTGTGTTTCTTGTGAAGATTGCTTTTGACAGAAGTCAGTGAAGAGTTTACTGACGTTTGTTATTTTTGTGTTTTTATCGTATTTTTTGGACTTTTGAGTGACTTTTTTATATTTTTTAAAGTAATTAATTTGTAAAGCATTGTAAGTACAACGTCATTCAACCCTACACGTGATGTGAATGATGTTTCCGAGTTTACATTTTAGAGACAAGTGGAATCATAATCTCTGGTCATTCTTCGTACTTTTATTTGGAAAAAATTTCATTTCACGGGTAATAGATTGTGAGGAAGATGCGATTTCCAAAAGTCTGGACGATGATGACAGCTCGTTGATGGGTTCCACCGCCTGTAAGCTTGGTGTTGGTGACGATTTGCACAGCTGTTTCGATGGGTTGACCTGGCACCCTCCGGTGAAGACCCTTTCCACAGGTTTGGGCTGGATGCTATTGGTAGTTCAGCGATAAATTTCCTCACCTCGAAGTGGACGACTTGACGTGATATGTTCCCTTGAAGACGATTTCCACTGAGTGTTCGATCGTGATGATGTTGGTTGATCCGGCTCCTTTGGACCAAAATGTGAGGGAGGATCCAAGGAGTCACGGATTCGAACAAAAAGACTTTTCGTTGTTTACTGGTTTAATGATGAAATCGATCTCTGGTGTACAAGATTTTACAGACTTAGCTCCAGACACCAAGGGTAGGGATGTTTACCTCATTTCGGGGGTTAAGGCTGTTTACAGTCATGAGTGGCGTGAACATAGATGCTTTGTTAGGGCTATTCCAAATGTGAGTTTATATTTTCGCAAAAACGGTGACTGTTTACTGAAGTCATTAAAGATGAAAAGTCACAATTAAGTGACAACCTCACTTATGCTTTCTCCGGGAATGTGAAGCCAAGTTTGCAAAAATTCTCGAGAAAATGTATTGATGAAAATCCAATTGTCAAATTATTACGAATTATTTTATTTTAAAGCACCAGCTACCACAGAACACTTAACTTAAGAAGCGAAAAGTTCCTGTTATTTTACTAACAGCACAGGCCCCCTCGTGTTCAAGTGTGTTACTAATGTGAAAAGCGGGAGATTCAAAAGGATCTTAATTTTGGTTTTTACAATTATTTTTGCATATACAAGTTTTTTTGCAGATTTTGATTAAAATAGCACTATTATATAATAGTGATATTTTAATCAAAATCTGCAAAGAAACTTGTAAATGTTAGTAACTATTTTAAAAAAATAACATGTCTAATTTTTATTTTATAGCTATTTATTATGAAAACAAACAATATTTGCTGAAAGGAAAATTTATTATATCAAATTAATGAATAAAAATAACAATAAACTCCAAAATAACTAAAATAAAAAAACTTAACAAAAATATTTGGTTTGGTATGGTGATAATGCAACACACAAGTGCCAGAGTTTTCAAGTCAAACCTACAGCCTCTGGCATGACTTAACGACCATTGCTGGCCGGGACCGACGGCTTAACGTCTCCTCCGAAAGACACGATATATACATATATACAAATAAATATAAAATAATACATATCACATGCAGACGAAAATAAAAAAAATTCTCAACATAAAAATAATAAAAAAAAATATATAACATGAATAACAAGATTATATAATAACTGAACAACAAAATAAAATAATTCTAGATAAAAAAACAAAAATTTAATTCACTGCACTTTCAATAACTATCAGGTACACTTCACTTCACTTTCAGTCTTTTCATTTTCTGGACATGGCCGGGTGTTACGGATTTTGATTTCTGCTTATCTTTTACGTACTTTTGTATTAAAAAGGCTGTGCACCAATTTAATATTAAAAGGTCGCAATCGTGATTCATGCAATACCTTTGCCCAAAATCAAACTGGGTTTTATAAAGTTCCTTAAACCTGTCTTCCAACATTCCCTGGTAAGCACAGGTGTTAAGAAAACCATACAAACTTGTGTGAATGTTTTGGACAAGTTGCATTACATACTCACTAGCATACGTCAACCGTCGCTGGTCGTCGAATTCCTTGAATGTGACAAAGAGATGGTGTTCTGTGGGCTCCTCAGAAAATAACTTTTTCCGACAGGGTCCACACACTGGAATTTCGATTTTCTTCAGCACGTACCCTGCAACATAAGCTAAACCTTGACTATTTTCACAACAAAGTTCTTCTTCCTGCAATGTGCTGAAGTCCATCTCAGTAGGTGATACCAATTCCAGATCTCTCTCCTCACTCTCTGAAAACATCAACAAATTTCTCAAGTTTTCCAAAGGTGTGCACTCATCATCCTCACAGTTACCACCAGAGCCTTTTGGAGAGACCAAATTGTTGACCACAACTGTTTTCAAGGCAGCTGTAAACTGGTGACAAGTGGGATTGGAGTTGGAAACACCGTGCTGTCGAATGCTGCAAAATAGATTTTCCACCGGGTCTTGATTTAAACCACGTAAGTTTAAATAGTCAAATCCGTCAATGTTTTTGAGGTGGTCCCAAAGAAAAATAACAGATTTGATTGTCGTTTGCCAACCTTTGACAAATGAATACTGATTGGTGTAATCAGTACCATTGTTCAAATCTATTAATCTCCACTGGTCCATTTCTGTTAGCAATTTTGACCAAAATGCCAAATGGGGTGACTCATTCGTCAAAGCACAACGATACACTTTCGAATCGGGTGCAAAAAGACGCGAACTGTTCAAAGAGTCAAACAAATCATCAATTTTTTTGACGAATTCTGCCGTAAAAATTGAGTCAGCTGGCAACTTATCTGTAAAAACAGAAAAAGTTTCAATGGCACTTGCCACTGAGCTACTTAACTGAGCAGCAGCCACCTTGACTTTCATTTTTACATAGGAATCTTTAAAACTGAAATGCTCTTTTTTCAACTTAGGCAACGATTTGAATTGTTTTTGCTGGTCAAGATTAAAAACAGCCTCAATGTGCTCAAATTTGGCAAATTTATCAGAATCAAATTGGATCTTACAACGCAATAACGAGTTTCTGGTGTTTTTAAGTAAATGAGGGACATCAAAAATTGTGACAATGGGACGATCATTAATAAAAAAATAATAGGAACCTCGTCGGGGGTGTGGTTCAGCACAAAGCTGAGACACGGCTTTTTGATTTGTAGACCCTTGATCACAAACTGTGGCCACAACTTCAAGACCGATTCCCTGAAGTTGACCTATTATTTCTTTAATAATTAATCTTAGATTGTCAGCTGCAATCGTGTGACTTGTGAAATAATAAGCAACCACCTGCTTCCATTGCTTTCTGATACCTCGGACCATAAAAACAAGAGCATGGTTGGCTGCCTTGTTTGTCCGACCTAATGAACCCAAATCTTCAAAACCACTAATTAATTGCTGATGGGCCTCATAATGAAATCCATGAGATAAAGAAATTTCATCAAAAATCAAAGTACAGAATCGATCTGTCCTCTTCTTTTTCATGATTTCTCCCTTTAAATGATTCAAAATTGCATTATTAATTCCAGGTCCAAATGGAATTTTAGACAAAACAGCTTTCAAGGTTCGTGTAGAAGGCAACTGAAAATATGTTTGCAAATATTTATACAAGCGTGGACTCCGTTTGTACATAGACAAGGCAAACGCCTTATCTTCAGGAGTCCACCTCCGCGCTGTCGGATGTTTGTTAATGTTTCTCAACTGCGAATTGATGAAATCCTTCGAAACTCGAATTTTCCGGACTTGTATAAATTTTGCAAAATATTCACTTTGTGCTTTTCTTGTTGCAACAATTTTTGCAACTTTGACAAACGTGATGTTACATTTCGATGAATTTTATACATCTGTTTCTCCCGTGAAGTTAAATCTGCCCTTGAAAGTTTCATTTTGTGTAACATGCCATTTTCAGAACTGTCTTTCAAAAACGCAAATTTGTTGCACCTCTCATTGATCGTATTATGATTACCCTGAACAGAGTAATTGTGATCTTGAAGGCTATTGTTGCTTATTATTTCATTATTTGAAATAAGAGGAGGATCAACAAGACATCTCTCATTAGATGTTGAAGGCAAAGAACAACTGTTGGATGAAAATTCTGTTGAATTTTCTACTAAACAATTTTCTGATAAAGAAATTGTTTTTTGTGAAACTTCAACAGATTTCTCCTGCAAAGGCGCATCATAAAACCTTGGGACTACATTTGGAATCAATTTATCCTTCCTTTCATTTACAAAATCGCGGACTTCAAAATGATCCTCACAAATTCGCCAAAATTTTGTACTCACAGAATCCTGCACATCGCAAACATTCCTCCATAAGTTGTGAAGCTTTGGGTCCTTAGGGAAAGTGAAGAAGTGTTTGTTAATTCCTTCAGAACGGTTCGGCACATAACCATTACTACACCCAGGGTATTTGCAGGAATATCTTCGGTAGCCAGCCATAATTTCAGTATGCGTAAGATGCAGAAATCAAAATCCGTTCAAACGTTAAAAGTTTAACGAATCTACAATAAAAAAATCGTAACTAACCTAACAAAATTTTCCACGTGCAACAAAATACTTATCTGTTTTACATTAAAACGAAAGCCCAGCCAGATCCAGAATAACTCGTATATTACTTAAAAAGCTAGAAAAAGTAAATTGTGAGTTTTTATTTATAATTTTTGAGCATTTTTACTTACAACAACGCGCGAAAACAAACACCACCTGTCACTCCATTTCACGCATGAAATGTTTTTCTGGGCAGTGGCGTACCCTCAAACCTAAACTTTATTTGACAAATTTAATCAATGAAAACATGAATTTATATTAATCGTGACATATACACTAGTATGATGTAAATAAATTTTAAAAGTTTTGTTGTATTACTATTAATTTACCATTATTGTAATTTAAGTTTATTCTTCCAGATCCCTCCAACTAGGTACGCCACTGTTTCTGGGGGATTCTGTTAGAAACCTAAATCACTAACCCAAATGCGCGTTATTTAAATTTCTGTAACCTGATTGGTTGTTTCCTTTTCCCTCCCTCGAAGTTAAAAACCTCACCTTAGATACCAACGAACTCCTATGCTCAGCAAAACGCGCGCATCTCGTTTCACCCCCGTGCCAGCTACTGAAGATGTGTATATTATTGAAACAGCACAAACTTCACAGAAGGTACGTTTTATTAAACCTTTTTAATTACAAATACTAATTTATTCTTGTAGGTAGACAATATTGTGCCTACATGCCCTTGTGAAACGTTCAATAATGGAAAGGAACTGGTGAAATGCAACAATACAAATTGCAAGAGAGTTTGGTACCATAAAACTCGCCTAAATCTTCAAAGAATACCTAAGAAATAGTTCTGTCCAAAGTGAAAACCTAAAAATTAAATGCCTTATTCAACTTTATTTTTTCCATCTTTTTAATATTAGTATTATATTGTCAGTGTCATACAGCCAATTTATGTTGGTATTTTTTTTTTGTTATAGATCATACAATGAATGATATGCTGTAATATTATAATAAAACATAATTACCTTATGATTGATTATAAATATCCTATTTTTATTTGATACGGTTTTTTTTAGTTAAATACTGGTGAACAAAAATTTACTAAAACGGAACAAACAGTAAGCATTTGATCTCCCACAGATAGTCCATGTTTTTTTCTTTAAAAGAAATATTAGAAATACCTCCGAAAATATCCTGTACTTTGTTACGTAGAAGTCCCACAACTATTTCGCATAATTCTACAAGATATTTGGTTTTTAAAACACTCGTGTTTTTGAATCATAAATAGGTACTGTAATCGGTTTTATTTAGAATAGTTTATTTACAATAATTTATGATTACACTAATAATTAGTTTATTCACAATAAATGGCTTGAGACCGTGGTGTTATTTTCGAACGCGGGCGAATCGTGATTCTGACCAGATAGGGACCCCCAGGATGCCCTGTTGATGCAAGAAAGCGGCTCCTTGATGATGCAGAAGCGTATGATTAACTCACAAGACCAGTTGGGACCCCCAGAATGATGAGTGCAACTGCTTGGCTGTGGGGTGGATTCTTTTTACTTAGTATTGTCAGTACCCTTCGGTCAAGGCAAGGTAATGTGTAGAGGGTAATTTTGGAATATTAAGTTGAAAGAGATTTCCTGTAAAATTTTACACTTTTAATAAACATCGTCACCACTGATGATTGGAAGAATTCTACCTACCTTTGAAATAGTCTAAAAATTAAAAAAATCAGCAATAAAAACACTTTAAGACACCTAAAAATCCACAAAATGTTAACTTAAAGAATCAAAAAGTTGTTTATGTCAACAACTGTCAAAACTCATTATTCACATTATTGGCACGAACACTTCTCATTGGTCACAGATCACTGAAAAATTTAAAATTTTGCCCGCGAATTTATTTTAATAAAATAATTAATTTACAAAAAACAGTTGAAAGAAATTTAGTTTTAACTACATTATTAAATAGACTTAATCCCATTGTTTATGCCACCTTGAGTAATAATTTGAATATCGTTCGCCAAATACGTGAAAAAAATTCCCAAAATTTATTTCACCATAAAGCCACCATGTAAAAGGTGTCCTGAAGCTGAGGTGTCAGGCGGGTTGCATAAAAGTCTGAAAACGCCTCATTTAGCATCAGGATCACAGTAGGTGCGAGAAGATGTCAAAAATTTGAAAAGCTACTTAAAAAAGTAGATAAATTTCTAAATTTTTCAATATTTCTCTAATAATTATCAAAAACACAGAATGTGTAAAGAGATATTTAGTTGCTCTGAATAGAAAATTAAGACAGTTATAGAAATTTTACTAAAAATAGTAGCTGAATTCGGATACCAAATTATGCAATCAAAAATACATATATACGTATAGTCAATTGCCTATATGACTCAAAGAGAAAGATACAAAAACTTCTCTCGTCACTAGATTATGTAACCAATAATACTTCTTAAAATACATTTAGTTGTCTATCCAAACTGAATTTTTTAAACACAAATATAAAATATTTATGTTTATTTAAATTTGAACAAACAATTATTTATTTCCAGCACTTACCTTTTGCAGATCTACTTTTCTGGCTCTACCTATATAAAATATTCTACGCCTTTTTTGTAATTTTGAGTCTTCAGTCAGGTCATTGCAATTTAAAGAGTTGATTTTTTCAACAAATAATTTATTTAGCCATAAACTATTTACAAATGTTACATATAAATGTCGCTAGTTATAGATGTCTCTGCAGATAGATTATTTTTTATAATGTTGTAAGTATAAAATTGTTACAACCACTTTTTACTGAAACATAATAATAAATCAAGAAATTGTGTAGAGAGCTAAGTAATAATCAATTTGTCATAATTACAATAAAAGAAATTCTGTATAAAAACATTCTTGCCAACCTTAGAAATAATAAGTAATTTGTCACAACTTCTCTTAAAAAATGATTTATTACAAACATTATAAATAATTGCTACCAACTTTACTATTAATGAATTTAATTACTCCATAAAAACACTGTTACCAATTATTTACAGATAAATAAAAATGACAATATCAAAAAATAATTTATTCAGAATCTGAGCCACAAAATTCATCCCCTACATCAGTCTTTATCATCACATCTTGATTATTATAACACCCTTTGTACTTCCTAACCAAGTCCCCCCATAAATAATTTTTCCCACAATGGGGGCACTGCCCCTCAACTGGTACATATTCTCCCCTTTTTAAAAAACACTTAGACAAACAAATAATATGTGCAGTTAAAAAACAATCAGGATTTAAACATTTCATACAATTAAAAACCTCATCATTACAAAAATAACAATAAATTATTGCTTTATCACTTGATAATGATACTGTGGACGGAATTTTTTTGCTGATTACAGGACCGTAACAAATTGGCATGTGTAATGGAGGCGCTTTCTAGAAAAAAAAATTCAGAAATTTGTACACAATTTTTTGGTTTTTTTTTTACATGCAAGTCGCGAATATACTCGTTATTGAGCCACCGAAGTGTTAAAGGAAGCCGTCTCCAGGGCCCCACTTGTAGCATTTCCCCCAAAACACGTAAAGTAAAATCATAAACTCTCTCTTTCGATTTCTTTTTTGAAATGTGTTGTAAACGGCGGGAAACATGCGGGTGTTGCCAAGCCCACTCAAACTAAAACCAAAAATCCCTAAATCGAAATTTTATTTTTTACCAACCCTCAAAGCGGATATATTGTTTGGAAAACCATGAATTATCAACACCATTGACCTAAAAGCGAGTCTTTAGGGTGAGAAAAAGGGTTTAAATACGTACCAGGGCCCCTTTTGACTGGTCTTCCATGCGCCTCCGAATTTTTTTCCTTTGTTGTGTTGCACGACTCTCCGGTTCGGGTCAACAGTGTAACCGATGTAAACACGTCCTGTATATTTTGGATTAGTACAATACAGTAAATAAACACCGAAAAAATGCTCAACAATATCGGCCATTTGAGGTTAGGTTTGTAGGGAATTTTACGTAGGTTGGTTGAACTGTCTAGCTGTCAAATCTGTCAAATTTCAGTGCAAGGCCGAGAGTTATGGGCGATTAAAGAATAATTATCTTTTGTACACAATTACAAGTGCTTTTTTGATATTAATCATCTATTTTGAGAGAAAGTACATTTCGGTTTAGTTTATTTAGATATTTACCAGCATTAGTCGACAAAAAATCGGGACAAAATGGCAGCCACTAGGAGGTTACAAAAAGTGAGTATTTGACCTATTTTTGGACGTTTTTCGACCAAAATTTTACTCTGAGGAGCATCCCAGACTCGTGTTGTATCCCACTTGTAAATTTGAGGGGGCTCCTTGAAGTCTTTCCAGACTGTCAGTTCGTTTTGGTTGAATAGCCCCAATTCTCGTGTCCTTGACTTCCATGACTCACTGTGTATATTTTAGGAACTCGGGGACATCCGAAACTCAGGATTGAAATCATTCCGGGATATTCAAGTCGATGAAACAAATATCCTAACATGGCAAGGTCTCATAGTTCCAGTAAGTACCCCCCCCCCCCCAAGTCTAACCCTCAACTTCACCACTGTTTTCAGGACAACCCCCCGTATAATAAAGGCGCATTTAAGATAGAAATCAATTTCCCCGCCGAGTACCCCTTTAAGCCCCCCAAAATCAACTTTAAAACAAAAATCTACCACCCGAATATCGACGAAAAGGGACAAGTCTGCTTGCCGATAATCAGCGCTGAGAACTGGAAGCCTGCCACGAAAACCGACCAAGTGATTCAAGCACTTGTTGCCCTTGTGAACGAACCGGAGCCCGAACACCCCCTTCGGGCAGATCTCGCTGAAGAATACATCAAAGACAAGAAGAAATTTACGAAAAACGCCGAAGAATTCACGAAGAAACACAGCGAAAAAAGACCAACGGATTAATTGATACCAACTGTGATTTTATCCACGGATTTGGACACTCGAGGGGTGGGTAATTTTGGCCCCCTTCGTATTTTTTATTATTATTTATAAGTGAGTGGACTTGTCGTGGGATAGATTTATTTAATTTGCAAAATGCTTATGTAACATAACTACTTCAATAAAGAAAAAACAATTCATTTTGAAGTTTTTTCAAACAAATCTTTGTATTTTAAGAAATTCTGCAAAATTATTGTTCTTATAGCTAGAAAAATTGAAGGAAAAAAAACTGAAACCCTTAATACAGGTACAATTTTGTCTTAACACACGAAAAAAACTAAAAAAAACTTCACAACACAGTCTCTGATGTTATTTCTTCATTTTTCTTTAAAAAGTCCTCAACATACTCCTTGATTTCATTTTCATCTGAAACAAAAAATTATAATAAGTAGGCAAGAAATGCATTATAATCTACAGTAGTATATTTCAAACTCGCCTTCGCCTCGTCTGATTAGTTCACGGTTTGTATTGTAATAATAAAAATTACTACAGGGCAAAAAAAAATTAATTCGAGATATTTATAATTTAGTAGACATTACGAGTATGTTGTATTACTAGATATAAATAAATAAAATGTAAATAGTACATATTAAAAACGCACGAATATTTATTTAAATAAATTGTTAAAAGAAAAATGTTATCAAAACTGTCTTCCACCTCACGAACGCTGGTGGAAGGTCAGTAGGCATTCTTACTCACCACCGATTAAATTAAATTTTTCTTATATAACCAACGTTTCGATGACTTTTAGTTTTTGTCGACTTCTTCAGGTTTGTAGTAAACTCTGAAGAAGGCAACAAAAAAATTAACATCATCGAAGTTTTAATCATGTCCAAAAATGCTAATTTTTTGATACTAAAACAAAATACAAAGATCTTATATTAATGAGAAAAAAAAGTTTACATCTAGACAATAACAAGATGTTTTTTGTATATTGACATAATATACTTTTTAAGTAAAAAAAAAAACGCTAATATATTATTTTAATTAAAATGTTTTTATTTTAAAACTCATTGTTTCATATAACCATCCATTCAAGGCCTTTGAAACTCTTAAAAAAACTAAATTTATCGCCCACTTTCATAATTATTTATTATTTTTGATAGTAAAACTGTTAAAACACCCAACAATACTTAATAATATTGTCCTGAAATCATACAAATTAGATTTTTTATGTTACTACTATTATGTCTGCTTAGACCACATAAAATTTTGATAAACTAGAAAGAATTTTAATTTTTTTGAAGTTGTCGGTTTGTAATGGGCTATTTTAAATATTATATTACTATATAATTATTAGATTACTTTGAAATGTCGTATATAGTATGTCCACGGATTGACTTCAAAAAAGGAAAAAAAATCACTCTTGGTGATTTGTCCTGCTTGTTTTCAAACCCTCAAAACACAAATTACTATTTATTTATCCTGAACCGTTCTCGAGACAATATAATTTTTCTTCAAAATTTCAACTTTTTTAGTAATAATAAAAAATGAAATTTTAAACATGACAATAAGCTAAATCTATTAAAAAATATCTTTGAAAAACAACTACATTAGAGTCGCAATAAATCAACTTCACACATCAAGTGTATATACGTATAAAAAAATAAACAAACCAATAACACACTTTTATGGTCTTTTTGATTAATCGCCGAAGAATCCCTGGATGTAATCGCTCTTTTTCGCAAAACAAAACTGCCCGGTCAATGGCCTCCTACTTGCTTTTACAGAGCAAGGTTGCTTTCTAGCATATTTTAAACATTTTTGAATACAACAACGCAAGGCTTTTAAATTACGGGATTTTCCCAAAAAGGCCGTTATAGCATATTTATTTTGTTCTCTCAAAACCAAGGAAAACGCCAGATATCGCCCAAAATCTTATTTTTTTTTATTTTCTAGGTATTTCAGATTTTCTATCAATCTACAGATTCTTTATACTTTGTATTTTTGTATCGTGTCTGATTTATCTAGAGTTACATTTCCAAAATTTGTACAATTTTATAAATTTCAGAACTTTTCTAAATTGCATTTTGTATATCAAAAAGAAATTCTAAAAAAAAAAAATAAAAGAAGATTCTAGAAGAGCTTAAACAATAGCACGGCATTTCGAAGAATCAGAAGAATTTAAGAAACGAAACTTGGCAGAGAAATAAGAGCAAAAAAATTCTAATAAAAGCTTGGAAGGAAAACAAGAACAAAGAAAAGTTCTGAAAGAAGAAAAAAGATTTTCAAAAAACGGCGATTAGTGGAAAAAAGAGTAAAAAAACCTAAAAGAATAAATGAGGTTTCTAGGAGAAAAGAACAAGAGAAAATTCTGGAGAAGTTGAAAAACTCAGTTGAATAAACAAAAAAAGCAATAAAATATTGTAGAACAAGGGCAGTTTTTATAGAAGAGCTTGAAAACTGTAATAAAAGACGATTGGAAGAGAAAAAAAAACTTACAAATATTTCAGAAAAACAAAAAAGTTTATAGAAGAGCGTCAAATAGTTTAAATGACAATAATTTTTTATACTCATCTTTAAAGTCATTTTTTGTGTCTTAAAGTTAACATTTTTGAAAATTTTTAGAAGTAACTCTAGTAGGCGGATTTTATTGAAAAATACCACTAAACTGACAGCAGATGGCAAATCTAATAAGTTAGTAGAATTGCAAATTAAATATTCGGTAATTTGATAGGTATTAATGCCATAAGTTGCAAAAAGAGAGTCTTTTAAGCACGCAACGTGAAACCAACACGTCAAGAGTTTAAAAGACATCGATTTTGCAACGTATTGCATTCAAGATTTTTTGTTACAGAGTTTTATTACAGATTTTTCTTTCAAAAATAATGATCTCAGTCAAACATTCACATTGGACCTTGTAGGCAGACGACAAGTTGCTATAGATGTAAATTTCGTTGTTTACTGTTTTTATAAAATTACAGACTGTCAACTTGGGTTCTGTAATAAAGGAACACAAAAATAAGCGAATCTGAGTTTGATTCCGACTTTGAAAATGCTACGGAAGCTGCACTAGCCACGCTAGTGCCCAAAAAATATAATAAAATTTACAAGAAAACATACAGGAAATTTGGTAGTTGGTGTGAAAAAAAAATGTAAAATTATTGAAGAAAAGGTACTTTTGGCTTGTTTTTCGAAATTATCTTCTATGTATAAGCCGTCTACTTTATGGAGTACCTACTCAATGCTAAGATCCATGATATATCTTAACAAGAATGTAGATATCAAAAAATTTACAAACTTGATCGCGTTTCTAAAAAGAAATGCCAGTGGGTACAGCGCTAAAAAAGCCAAAATATTCACCAAGCAAGAGATAGAACGTTTCATGAAAACAGCTGATGACAAAGACTATTTATTGGCAAAAGTTGTGCTAATTACTGCGGTATTTGGCGCGTTACGCAGAGAAGACATTACGTTTTTGAAGGTGGAAGATATAGAAGATTGTACAAGTTTTATTAAAGTGAAGATACCGAACACCAAGACAAAAATTTCACGAATGTTTACAATAACTGAAAGATTTGTAGATAGAATTAGTTTCTTAGAAATTTTCCGCAAATACGCACAGCTTCGACCTCCTCGTACTAAACATCTGAGATTCTTCTTAACTTATAAAAACTGCAGGTGCTGTACGCTATCCGCTGGTATAAATACTATTGGAGGTATGCCTAAAAAAATTGCAGAATGTCTCGGCCTCTAAATGCAAAAGAATATACCGGGCACTGCTTTCGCCGTTGTTCCGCAGCACTCTTAGCGGATTCAGGAGCAGATATTACATTAATCAAAAGACATGGAGGATGGCGATCGAGTTATGTTGCGGAAAGTTACATAGAAAACTCTGTTGAAAGCAAAAACGCAATTTTAATGAAAATTATGAGAAAAGAAAAAACTGTACCAAAGAAAAGAAGAATCCGTGACAAAAATAGCAAATCTGAAGTGGCGTCTACAATTACCGTTTCCACTTGTATTGCAGTTCAGGAAAGAAATCTGAAATCTTCGAATGTTCAATTTAGTCACTTAATTGTAATTTTTATGTTTATAATAAATAAATAGTGCTTAAAAGTACGTCATTTAGCAATCAAAATGACAATCAAAAAGTCACTGTTATAAAACGCTGTAACAAAAAAGTAATTTGTATTTTGGAGGTTTGAAAAGAAGCAGAGCAAATCAAGAAGAGTGAACTTTTCTGAGAAAGGAAAAATAAAAAGATTTTTCCTGTTGTAAAGTCGATTCAGGGACATACTGTTACAATTACATACTGTTAGTATTACTGTAGATATTCAAGTCATGCATCTTAGCCTACTTTAATCAAAAAATTCTCCCTCTCACATTACCTTTATCTATAAGAGCATGTGAAATATTCCTAGCTGTACTTTTAAAGGTATCTCTCGACTCAAACCGCCTTTCTACATAAGCCGGTGTTAATAATTTAACAACGAGATTCCCAATTTCTGTCTTTTTCAATTTATTTTTCTTATTTCTATTAGTCCCCTCGACACTTTCAACAAACTTCTCATACTCTTTATCAATGGAAGACTCTCCTAATTTTTGCTTCTTCTCTCCTTTCCTATGTCTCTCTTCATGTTTTCTCTTCTTCTCCTTCTTCTCAACATCTTCAACTTTTTTCCTCGTCCCTTCATCATCAGATTCATCACCAAACAAAGTCTTTAAATCACGATTATTCTTCTTCTCACCCATTTCTTCAACTTTCTTAAAAAAATCCGCCACTGATGGTTGATTATTCTTATGAAGTTGCAATGCTGTTTGAAAGACACCCCCTGAAGATTTCACTTCTTCACTCTCAGTTTTTCTTTGCTCTTTTTCGATGTTTCTGAATAGGTCGGTGATTGTCTCATATTTAGCCGGCTTTGGGACGAAATTCACAAGAGTTTCATACAGAATTTTAGCATCAGTTGAGCGTTTTATTGAAGATATCTGGAAATGTAGAATGTGTGTCAATAGCACACTGGCTAAAAATAACACGATTTTCACAGAAATTAAACAAGGCCCAAATTGCCATTTAGTAACTAATTCAACACTAAATCAATTAATTCGCACAAAATAACAACAAACGAAATATTTCTAACCGATATTTATAAAGATTTTACTGAATTTTCGAATGACATTTCAGTAGGGACTTTGTTAGGTTAGGTTGGCAACAGTCATGTGCGACTCGCCCAGAGAAATACACGGGGTAGAACACTCAAAATTTTATAAAGTGCTCAATCGACATATTTGAAATACACTAAAAAGCTGATTTCAAGTTGAAATAATACCGGTAGTATCGCAAATTTTAATACTTTTCCATGACAACAGCGAATCACAACCAAATACCTTATAAATAATATATACGGGTTTCAAGACGTCTGCGTTTGTGGCAAACATTTAGAAAAATACAGAGATATATGTCCTTTTCAGTCTAAGCAAGCATTTGATTGGCTCTTTCGAGTTGTGAAAAGTACAGATATATGTCTCTCTCTATTTATTTTATATAGAGAGAGACATAAGATATAACTTGAAACGATGCCATATCTCCTTCTCTTTTTTAGTTGAGCATGCGTATTTGTACAACTAAACATCAATGCAACAGAAAATCATCTTCTTTTCTTTCTCGCACTCATGAGATGTTTGCCTCACTTCAGTTACATTACGGAGATACTACCGTTGGCCGTATAACGAAGATACTACCGGTATTATCTCAACTTGAAATCTACCCATTGGTATCAACTCACCATTTTAGCAATTGAACTCCTATAAATTGTCATAGTTGTATTAACCGTAAAAACACTATACTCCATATCAATCCCACAATCTTCAATATCCTTCTTATCAAGACTCTGCTCTTCCACACATTTTTTATAATTTTCATGTAAAGTCTCAACAATTTTACTCAAATACTGTTCACGAGTTGCCAACGTTAAGCCTTTAACTTTACTAGAAGTCGACGCTGCTGCCACCACACGTGAATGTTTGGAAAATAAACTCTCGACCGTCTTTTGAGACACTTCCTGCAAACTCACGTAATAAAAAGCGCCAAATTTAAATTATAAATCACCTGTGCTGAACGTCTTAAAGCAAATTGTTTTTGAATAAGTGTATTTGATTCTTTTTTCGCTTTTTTCTCACGATCTTCATAAAAATCTTCTTGTTTGTAATTGCTAAATTCTCTTAAAATAGAAATTTTTTTACTGGAATTTATTACATGTTGTTTCTTACTCTTCTTGTCCCTTTCTCCCTCCTCCATATAAATCCGAAAAATCCTCATCTTGAGTATTAAAAGAAACTGTACTAAATTCAATACTTTTAATATGAAACTCCTCCACCATTTTTTTCACAGCCTTCTTATCTTTACAATAATCACACTTATTAAGACATTTAGGGGGTGGTTCCCCGAAATGATCACTGAATAATTTATGGCGGCAAAAACTAAAATTTTGAATTTAATTTATTACTACAAATATTGTTATAATTACTCTGAATTTTCACAATATTCCACCATTTTTCTAAACCCTTTTATAGCATTTTCTGCTTTGAGTTTCTTTGATTCTTTATCTTTAGCTTTGGCAAGATCATTTTTTAAATGGAATTCAATCGCTCGACAATCAGCTCGACTGTAGTAAATTCGACATTTTGCTGGTTTATCATCACGACCAGCACGACCAGATTCCTGGTAGAAAGAAGCTGGGTCTTTTGGTACACCCCAATGGACAACAAATCTAAATTTGCAAAAATATATAGAGTGAGACAAAATATTTTTTGATTTCTGGATGTCCAAAAATTTTGCCGCATTCTGAGAGCCGGAGGTGACAGTTTTTTATAAATATAACTGTGAGAGCCAAAAAACATAAAATAAACGCCAAAATCATATTTTATTTTTTTAAATAAAAGTAACAAAACAATTTTCAATTTTTTTAACTTCTTCACATTCTTCGATTTTTCCAATTTTCATTAAACAATCCTTCAAATCATTATATTTTGACTCATCAATTAGATTTACTAACGGAATTGATTCAAGATTTTCAGTACTAATTTCGCCATTTTCATTCAGAATTAGAAGTTTATCATAGAAACACTTGTTAAAACAAGCTAAATCTTTTTCGATTTCTTTTGCTGGTAAATCAAATTTTTTTAAATCGTCAACTCCCAAAGAATGTTCAATCAAACACTCACTGATTGTTGTCCAGTACTTCCCCTTTTTCTAGAAAAATGTTTAGTTTTGTTAGGGTGGTAACACTTACTTACTTGAGCTGATACAACAAGAAAGAGAGCGAACAAAACTATAAAAGACTTCATTTCGATTTTCAAATAATTTTTAAAGTGAGTTGGTGCTTTTTATAGTGTTTTGAGCTCTCAAGGTTAGAAATTTGATTATTTGTGGTAATTGAGTGTCATTTCCGATTGCAATTATTCTAATTTGAATAATTCTATTCAAAATTATTATTGCATAAGTGTTATGTTGGCAAAATTGCATCAGATTTACGTTTTTAAATGTTTTTGGAAACATGGCGCCTTTGGCTCCCAAATTTTCTTAAAAAAATTTGCCTTCAGCTTCTAATAATTTTTTGTATTCGTTTTTCTTTAAAGAAAAATGCTGCCTTTAAAACATTTTTTTTATATTACTACAAAAATGTAGCCTTCAGCTCCAAAATTTTATAAAAAAACTGTTCTTCTAAATATTAAAATAAAATAAACAGAGGATAAATTTTTGCAATTTTTGATGGAAATTCACGCTACATATCCCCTCATTTAGTTAAACAAAATATTATTTTTGAACATCCAAAAAAAGCCAGTATTAACCCCCTGTTAAGAAAAAAAAAAATACCTGACTGTGGCCTTGTCCACCCCCATTCCAAAGCTAATCGTCGCACAAATCACCTGATACTCTCCCCTTTGCCACTCCTCCTGACACCCCAACCGTTCCGAATTTTTCAACCCCGCATGATAACACTTCGATTTCACCCCTAAACCGTTTAATTTACACGCCACTGCCTCGGTCTGCTCCCTTGTCCGACAATACACAATCCCACAACCCTTCTCTTCACCTACACCCTCATCCCCATCCAAACACTCATCAATAAACTTCTTCAAATGCAAAAACTCATTCTCTAACAAATTTTGATAAAACACATCATAAAATAAATTCTCCCGAAAACACGACGTTTTAAACAATTTCAGATTCTTGTCGAGCTTGAGACTCTTAATAATGTCTTTAGTGACATCAGCCCCTGCTGTAGCCGTTAGGGCCACACATGGGATATTTTCAGTGCGTAGCACCCCTAATTTGAGATAGTCGGGGCGAAAGTCGTGCCCCCACTGACTCACGCAATGCGCCTCGTCGACCACAAGGTACCCCACTTTGTTAAATTTAACCAGATTCTCAAACAGCGCCTTAAATGTCTTCGTCGCGGCCTGCTCTGGGGTGATGTAGAGGAGCCTCGTGAGGGGTTTTTTCGATTTGAGGTCGGCGAAAAGTGCCTCACGCTCCCCTTTACCCGTTTTGGAGTTGAGGGACATCGCGCGGATTTTCAAGACTTGGAGGTGGTCGATCTGGTCCTTGATTAGGGCCAAAAGGGGGGAAAACACGATGGTGGTTTTGTCAGGGTGGAGCACTGCGGGGAGCTGGTAACAGAGGGATTTCCCCGAACCGGTGGGCATTGAGACTAGGACGTCATGTTTTCCTGAAATAGGGACACAGTCAGGTTAAAGAAGACCAAATTGGGGTACTTACTTTGGCAGATTTCTTTAATTGCGTCTTGTTGAAGCTTGGATTTAAATGAGGTGAAGCGGAAATACTTTTTTAAGCCTGTTAATATTGTGTCGTCGTCCATTTTTATGGTTTTGAGGGGGCTTACCCCAAAAACGCGCTTATTTATGATAAAATGTCAAAAATTTGAGGTTAGGAGGCACACAAATAACAACAAAATCCATAGAAACCAGAGTTATAGAAAATACGTCTGCTGTATTGTTGGTTGACTATATCAAATAATCAATCTAGCAGGTGATTAAAAATAAATAAAACTAAGTCGTCCACAGAAAAAAATCAATTGGCAATAACAGTAATTTATTGCCGTATTTTGTTATAATTATAATCACTTGATATAACATTACTGCACTAAAATCAGAAATTCGTGTCTAATCACAATTCTAGTTTTTGATAATAGAACAAAACGTGTCTTATCACAAACGTTAAAATTGTATTTAAGCCAAACGAATTTTTCTTTAAATTATTGCTCAATATGTCAAAAACATTTCTCGTATTTTTCTTTTTTTCAGTCCTAATTGTCACAATTATGGGACAAAAAGAAGAAAAAATAATAAATACATGTAAGTAAAAAAATATTTTTTATTTTATTTATACATATTATTATTTTATTATTTTTATTTTAAAGCCTGTCCTCTGGAACAAATTAATAACATTGATTTTGATCTACTTTTTGATAAGTTGGCTCAACTGTTTCATCGTTTGATTAAAACATTTGGAAAAACCTTTCCTTCTTTACAAACATTGAATGCAATGTAATTTTTTTAAGTAAAAATAAAGAGTGTAATAATTTCCTTTTGTTAATTTATGCTAAATGTCAATAGTATTTAAAAAAATATATAGACAGAGTGGTCTTAAAAATACAAATCTTATTACTGAAATAAACAATGCTGTAGCCATTTATTCTATTTATCAAGTTCCAGAATTTTCAGGTCACATTTACAGTCTCTGACATGACCTAACGACTATTAGTGTCCGAGACCAACGGCTTAATATCTCTTCCAAAAAACAAAATAGTTAGAAAGATAGTAACGTTGCTTATCTCAATAGGTCAAATATAATCTACGAAGTCTACTTACTGTCAAATAAAAAAATAAATAATTGAGGATTTAGATTTATTTAAAAATTTACAGTTTCTACTGTTAAAAAATATATAATACGTAATTAGGAATCCAGTTCCAAGCAACTGAAATCACGCTGTAATAATACTCATCAATACCAATGACTTTGTGGTCGCATCAATCGCACCGTAACCACAACAAAGCCCATCTCTTAACCCGTAACTTATTCCATCGAAAGTGACTAAATCGTATCATTTCAAACACCAAAAAGCAAAAGTAAGGAACAGTTATTCTCAAAAATATCTCGCAAAATTGTTGTTTCTTCTTTTTTTATATTTATGTTTATTTTTAAATGAAATTTGCATCCTGCTTTACTTAAATTTTTTTGAAGATACCTACTGTTGTCTTCGGCTTTAAAATCTTTTACATAATAATTTTACAAATGACTGTCGTTATGTTTTAAATATCGCCTGCGACTTCCAAGTGATTTTTAAATTAAATATTTCTAAAAAAATAATTATATTTTTTGCTAAAGTATTAGAGATAGAGATATCGCCTTAAAAACTTTGTTATACAAAATTTAATTTTTAATAGACCTTTAGAGTTGACAGTTTAATTTTTTTAAAAAAACATTTCAAAAATATTTTTTTGTATAATAATTGACGACTTCGGCTCCTAAATTATGTTTAAAAAAATAAGAAGAACTTCAAAAATTATATATTTTAAGGTTATTAATAAATGGGGGTTAAAAAAATCTCAACAAAACAACTATTTTATTTAGTCCTCAAACCCAATATCCCCAATAAGAAAATAAAAAAAAAATCTTTTTAAAAAATACTAGCGGTCTCTTCAAAAAAATCCGGTCCATCAAAAAATTTCCCCATTTTCCTACGGCCCCATCCACCCCTGTGAGACATAAAAAGTGACTTTATAAACGCATAAAAAACTCAATTTTTTTAACGTTTTTTAGGTAAGTTGTAAAATGCTTCTAAAATAAAATTCTTGACTGTATAATATAAGAATATTTTTTAACTCAAAATTTTTATTTATTTTTTAAAAAATAAAAAAAATTAAATCTTTTTGGAGCTTCTCTAACCTCATTTCTTTCATTCGCAAATTTTGTATTTTTCACTTTTTATTAATGTTATGTAATCATGTTAATCATAAAGAATAGATATTATAATATCATACAGTGTGTTTCAGAAAAATGTATACGTTAAGCAACCTGAGATTTCTAAAGCCACAATAACCAAAAAATGCCCACTTTTTTATTAATAACTTTGTAACAACATCACCAAGTTTAATGATATTTGGCACAAATAATAGTAGAAACAAAATTAAATTTCTGATGTCGTTTTTTTATCTAAAATCCCACAATTACCAATATTTTTACTTCTATTTAATAGAAATTTTTCTCTAAATTTTCTTATATATCTAGAGCTTTTTTAAATTTGTTGTTCACCTCTAATACATCTCTCTGAAAAACATCTTGCAAAATGTCAAATTTTTCGAAAATATTTTTTTATTTTTTTGTTGGTCGTTTTCCAAAGCTTTCTTAACTTTTTTTTTACTTTTTCTTTATTTTCAGTTGTAATTTTTTATTATTTTCTTCTAATTCTCTTATATACTTTGTTTATTCTTTCGGCATCTTTTTCGTTTTTTCTCGTTATTTTTCTTTTCTAACCTTTATATTTTAAGCTTTTTAAGAATCGTTTTTTCTTTTTCTAAAACCTTTCTTTGCGTCGTTTCTCGATTTTTTTTAATTAATGTGTTTCATAATTTTTTTTTTCGCCGTTTTTCAAGCACTACCAAAATCTTTTTTCTTTCTTCCACAATTGTTTCTTGCCTTTCCAAGTTTATTTGTTTTTTTATTTTCTGACATCTTTTAACTTCTTCCAGAATTTCTTTTGCTTCTTTAATATTTAATCGTCATTTTTCATATTGTTTTTCTTCCAAACGTCGCCGTTTATCATGCTCTCTTAGAATCTTTTGTTCTTCCATAATTGTTTCTTGCAATTTCATTTTTTTTTGTTGTTTTTCATCATCCAAGTCACGTCTTTTAACTTCCTTCAGAATTTTCTTTTGCTCCTCTAATCGTCGTTTCTAAAATTCATTTTCTTCCAAACGTCGTTTATCAAATTTTGCAAAAAAAAATTTGTACTTCTAGAACTGTTTTTTGCACTACCAAAATCTTTTTTGTTTTTATATTTGAACCGTCGTCTTTCAGCTCCTTCCAAAATTTTTTTTTGCTTCTCTAATCCCCGTATTTTATTTTCTCTCTTCTAAAGGCCGATTTTCAAGCTCTTTTAAAATCTTTTTCTGTTTTGGAATTTTTTCTTGCATTTCCAGAATTTTTTTATTGTTTTTTATATTTGAATTGTCCTCTTTGAGCTTCTTCTAAAAAATTTTTTTGTCTCCCTAATCACCGTTTTTCATTCTTTCTCTTCTAAACGCCGTTTTTCAAGCTCTTTTAAAAATCTTTATCTGTTCTTCTGTAATTCTTTATTGCATTTTCAGATTTTTTTATTGTTTTTTATATTTAAATTGCCCTCTTTAACATTCTTTTAGAATTTTTTTTGTCTTTCCAATCGTCGTTTTTCATTTTTTTTTCTTTCCTACCGCTGTTTTTCAAGCTCTTTTAAAATGTTTTTCTTAAATTTTTTCTTTCATTTCAGAATCCTTTTTATTCTTTTTTATATTTGAACTTTATATTTTTATTTTATATTATATTATATTTTATATTATATTTTTATTCTTGAGCTTTTTCCAGAATTTTCTTTTGCCTCTCTAATCGTCGTTTCGCATAATTTTTTTTCCAAACACCGATTTTCAAGCTCTTCTAAAATCTTTTTTGTCCTAGAGTGTTTGGCATTTCTAGAATCTTTTTTTGTTTTTTATATTTTAACTGTCGTTTTTCAGCATCTTCTAAAATTTTCTTTTGCTCTTTTAATCGTTGTTTATTATTATTTTTCTTCAAACGCTGTCTTTCAAGCTCTGTCAAAATTTTTTTTCGTTCTTCCACAATTGTTTCTTGTCTTCCCAAGTTTTTTTGTTGTTTTTTATCTTCTAACAGAATATTCTTTTTCTTTTTTAATCGTCGTTTTTCATATTGTTTTTCTTCCAAACGTTGTTTATCAAGCTCTCTTAAAATTTTACAAAGCGACCATTAGAGAGACAAAAAAAAATTCTGGAAAAAGCTGAAAGAGGACAAATAAAATATAAAAAACAGAAAAAAAATTCCAGAAAAACAATGAAAATTTTAAAAGAGCTTGAAAAACGGCATTTGGAAGAAAAACAATGAAAAACGGCGACTAAAAAAACAAAAAAATTTTTGGAAGGAGCTGAAAAACGACAGTTCAAATATAAAAAACGAAAAAAAAAAGATTTTGGTAACGTAAAAAACAGTTCTAGAAGAACAAAAAAAGATTTTGGATAAACTTGATAAACGGCGTTTGGAAGAAAATGAATTTAAAAAACGACGATTTCAAAATTTGGGAGCAAAAGAAAATTCTGAAAGAAGTTAAAAGATGTTGCTTAGAAGATAAAAAACAACAAAAACAATTAAAAATGCAAGAAAGAATTGTGGAAGAACAAGAAAGATTTAAAAATATGGCGTTTATAAAAAAATATGAAACACGGCAATTTAAAAAAAAATCGAGAAACGACAACTAGAAAAAAAGAGCTATAACAAAGGTTTTAGAAGAACAAAAAACGATTCTAATTTGGCACAAATAATACTAGAAACAAAATGAAAATTCTGATGTCGTTTTTTCAGTTTAAAATCCGATAATGACCAATCAAACTGCGGTCAGACCTAAAATGATATAACCGCACTCAAACCCATCTTCAAACAGCTCTAACCATACCAAATCGTATCGAAAGTGACCAAACCGTCTCATTTCATCCACCTATTAAAAACCTCAAGCACCTAATACGAAACCGTTTTCTGTGCTCCAGCACCAAATACGAAACCGTTTTCTGTGCTCCAGCACCGTGACAGAAATTCACTTGAAACTCAGTCACTTGCAAGAAACGGTGCCGAGTGCTTTACCGAGTACGACTCTAAAGTGCGATGCGACCAAGTGACAGTTTACAGTGATGTGATCACTTTGTGACAAGTTCCAGTGTTCAAATGAGGAGTTACTCCACAGGTTTGTCACGAAAAAAAATATCCAAAAACTCCAAATTTTGGGCACAAAACAAATTAGTTTTCACCCAAAAAGGGTTCCCACACTTTTAATTTCGTTTCAGTGTGTCGATTGTTCGGTTAATTAGTGTTTGCGTGCGGAAGGAAGACGATTTCTAAACGCATAAACAAATTCTGATTTCATTAATTAATTAGTGTTTTATTTCTTTTTGAAAAAAAAATAAATAAAAAAATTTGATCGGACAATGGGTCCCAAATCTGGCGCGTCGCGTGCCGTGGTCAATTGTTCGTGTAATAGCCGCATCATGACAGTCACTGGTGACCGAAAAATCGGCATACCGTGACGATACATGACAGTACAAATGACAAGATAAAAAAAATTAAAAAAATAACAAGTTGTAAATGATTCGAATTAAGCGAGCTGATTTGGTCCCGTTAGGTCGAACAGATGACGCTCGATGATACCGCTGTTTTGTTGTTTTACAATCAATACAACAAATTAAAAAAATTCTAAAAAAACAAATTCAAAAAAAAATTTTTTTTCGAAATGAGAGATGCAACATATGGCTATCAACTTTCTCACGTTTGCGCGATTTAGAATAATGCGTTTCCGGAGAAACGATGGAAATCCAAGGTCTAGGACATTCTTCTGCAAGATGTCACTCTGATAACACATATACAGAGTGTTTAAAAACAGTATCAGCAATGTAAATGATTAAACAAATTGCTTTTTGGTTTGTTGAATACTTTTACTTTTGATATGCAAAATTTCGAAATAGTTTTGGTTAATTAATCAACAATTAATCTTGAATTATACCGAAATAACTCACACGTTAATTAAATAAATAAAATTTTTTGAAAAAATTTCTGATTTATTATTCTTAGGTACTTGAGTGTTATGCAATAGGCGGCTTTGAAAGGACAGTGAATGGCTGTAATTATCTCAAATGAGTTAATTTACGCCTCTCTAATTATTTTATTTTGATTATTATGCTAAAATGTCAAAAAACTAAAGAAACAATTTCCTGATTTTCGAAAAAATTTTGTACTAAATGTTATAGTGACACAACAATTAAATTTCGGTTTGGCCTACTTTGATCAAATTTTGATATTGTAATGTCAAAAATTTTGCTGATGTAACAATTTAAATAATTGTCTGACATTTTGTTAAAGGTTTATTTTAATTTGAGTTTTTTCTAATTTTGAATATTCTATTTTATAATCAAATTATTCATTTATGGTAATAGATAAGTGTCGAGTAACAGTAGAACGAAAGTAATTTAATGGTAAACTTTGTAAACAAGTAATTTGATGAATAAATAATTAGTAAAATGAGATTGTTTGTGATAAAATTAGATTTTTACGTTCACTTAAATTCTACAAATTTTTCGCGAATTAAAATATTACTTCCACAGCTTCTTTGATAGAGTTCAAAAATCTATCGAGTGATTTAAAATAAATCACTTGAAGCGAGGTTACAAATTTTCTATTTCTACCGTACTAAAAGAGCGCTTTTAAAGTCATTTATTTGCTAAAGACTGAGATTTTACCCTGTTGATGATAAACTTAGACGTCATCAGTTATTTTGTGTTGGTATTATTATGTTGTTACAACAAAACAAAATGGCCGAAAGTTATAATCGTTATTTGAGAGAAAAGAAGCCCTTTATAATAAAAAAAAAATACAAAATTAGTGTTAAAACTGCTAGTTGACCTGAAATAGACTAGAGCAATGCGTAAGGACTTTTGTTACTTTTTTTAACAAGAATAATTTTGTTAGATGATTTTTTCTACTCCCATACTTAATTTATTAGAAAAGAAGTTGAGCCTACCAGTTATTGTGCATTAAGCCACAACTGTCACAAACGTGCAAATAAATAAGCTAAGACAAATTTGATTTTTAAGTTTCTCGAGTGGTTTTACTGTATTTTGACATTTGTGTAAACTAAAATTGAGAAATAACCGCATTCAATTTAGAATTTATTTCTTTGCTATAGAAAATGACGTAAGATTTGAATTTGAAATAGGTTACTTTAGAAGAATTATCATTTCTTAGTTTTTAATTTAAGAAATGCTACATCATGCAGTATTTAAATTCTGTTCAAACGTAATTTCTCAAAATTACGTTTTTTTTAAAAGCTTTCAAAAAGTTTTATTTTTTTCTAATTTTCTTAGACTCTTCTCTTTCTGTTTCAGCATCTTTTTTCGTTGTTTCTTTCTTTTTCTTTTTTAATCGTTGATTTTCAAGCTTTTTTGAAATCGTCTTTTGTCCTAAAACCTACTTTAGCTTTTTTGTTTTCTACTTACCGTTGTCTCTCATATTATCTTGCTTCTAAACGCCGTTCTTAAGCTTTTTCAACATTTTTTTTGTTTTTCCAGAATTGTTTCTTGCATCTCCAAAATTTTTTTTGTTGTTTTTTATCTTCTAGTGACGTCTTTTAACTTTCTTCTAGAACTTTCTTTTGCACATCTAGTCGTTGTTTTTCATCTTTATTAAAAAAAAACGCCGTTTATCAAGCTTTTACATTTTACATCTTCTTTTCTTCTTCCAGAATTGTTAGTTTCTTGTATTTTGAAAACTATTTTGTTTTCCCTTTTTTTCTAAAAATAGTTTTTCGAGACTTTCTACAATTTCCTTATGTTCTTCATCGTCTACAAGTCATTGTTTTTCCATTTCTTTTAAAATTATAAATTCTTTATAATTAATTATATTATGATTATATTAATTATAATTATATATATTTGGGTGTTTAAAGCGAAAATCTACCAAGACTTTTTTCAATATCCGGCTCGAAAGATTATTTTTTTATTAATCTAGATATTTTTTTGGTTTTTTACTACTAATAAGTTTTTTTTCTTTAGTAGTCGTTTTTCTTATACCTATTTTTTCCAAATATTGTTTTTTTAAATTTGTCTATAATTTTGTTCTTCCAGGACTTCCCAATTGTCTTTTTCATCATCTTAAATCTCCGTTTATCGTTTGTTTTAGTTGTTTTTTTTCTCTTTCAATCGTTGGTATTGTGATTCTTAATTTTTTTATTTAAACTTTTTTTAAACATTTATAAATAATTTTTTTACTAATTTTATAAGCCGAAACTACTTTTAAGTAACTTTTAACAACAATTTACTAATGTTAAAATTTGCAGTCGTAATTTTACTAATTTTAGCAGACAGAGATGATGTCTCGTACCAACCTTTTTTTAATTTTAAAAGTCGGAGATTAAATTTTATTCATTTTAGAAGCTGCAGCAATTTTTTACAATAACTAATTTGTAACTAACTAACTAACTAACAATAGTAAAGAGCTGGAAACGACAATTTACTAATTTTACTAATTTTAGAGGCTGCAGCAATAATTAGTAATCTGTAACTAACTAAATAACTAACTAATAATAGTAGGGAGCCGGAGGATTTTACTAATTTTGAAATAGCAGATGTTAATGGTAAAAAATGGTTTTATTTTTATATTTTTAGTAGGAGAAGACAACTTTTACTAAAATTAGAAGGTGCTGCAGTAATTAGTAATTACTAATTTGTAACTAATAGAGTGGGCCAAAAAAAATCAAATATTTTTTTTAACTTCTGACACTGAAAAATTGGTATCTTGGTATTTTTAAAAAATGCTTTTTAAAGATAAGATCTAAATTTTAATAGGAAGAACCTCCTCATCCTTAGTTTTCTATGTTTTGTTTAGTTCTATTTGGCAAAATCCATATCTCGCTACTACTTAATCGTAGTAAAAAATTTTATTTACATTTTTTGTAGAAAATTAAACGCTCTAAAAAAGGTAGCTTACAGTTTTTTGATAGTTATTCGCGTTTAAAAGATATCAGAGGTCAAAGTTTGAAAAATTTAACAAAAAAAATTTTTAATTTTAAATTTTATAACTCGTAGATAAATAAATATTAAAAAATGCAAATTATACAGTTTTATAGAAAATTGAACGCTCTACAAAAATGGTCTTTTGTCGTTATTTGATTCCTCTAACCACTTAGAAGATATTCGCATTTTAAAAACCAAAATTTGAGACAATCCTCATTTTTTTTTAAATGGTTGGAGTAATCGATTAACCACAAAAGACTTTTTTGTAGAGCGTTTAATTTCCTACAAAACTATATGTTGCGCATTTTCTAATATTCATTTATCTACGAATTATAAAAGTTAGAAGTAAAAAAAATTTTTTTGTTAAATTCATCAAACCTTGACCTCTGATATATTGCAAATTCTAATAGCTTTAAAAAAATTGTAAAACATTTTTTTTAGAGCGTTAAATTTTACACAAAAAATGTAAATAAAATTTTTCTGTACGATTGGGTAGTGACGAGATATAGATTTTGCCAAATATAGAACTAAAGAAAAAATAGAAAACTGAGATGAGAGGGTCCTTTCTATTAAAATTAAGAGCTTATCTTTAAAAAGCATTTTTTGAAGATGCCTCAAAACGAATTTTTTAGTGTCGGAAGTTAAAAAAAAATATTTTTTGCTTTTTTGGTTTGATTTTTTTGGCCTACCCTAGTGACTAATAACTAAGTCGTTTTAAATAAGACACTAGCATGAAGTTTTGTGCACTTTGACTCTAAGTACAGAAGAAAATTTTTTTACGTTTTTTAGGTATTAGAAAAAGCAGAAAATGTGCTAAATAATTTCGAATCACAGTGTATATAGCCATCAATCAAATCCCATCGTACAATATGAAGTGAAACTCTGAGGATTTTCTGGGTTACTTTACTCGTTTCTGATTTGCTCCAGCAATTACATCACGTAATAGATTCAATAATTAGCAAAATCAATTTTTGGGACTCCCCTCGAACACAAATAATTAATCAAATTAAATTAACAGTTATAATTTAATTTAAGAATGATTGGTTTCCCGCAACGAGCAAATAACTCGAAATCAATAAAACCAACATCTACAGTTCGACAATTAAGCAATAAAAAAATCTAGTTCTTATTTTGGCGTTTTATAGACGACATATGCCACAATCTGGTTTTTTTCTAATTCGTAACAGTACAAACATTTCTAAAGTAGTTCATACACGGTACGCTCTCTACGTAATAACAAAATTCGAAAAACAGTTTTTGAATTTTTTTGAAGACTTTTGCTTTCGTTGCAAATTTTTTAACGGAGTGTTTCATTCACTGATTCTTGGCCCAGATGGGCAACCATACGTAATTGATGCTTATCCCAAATTTGGCGTGTATATTTTATTTAGAGGTTAAATAAAAACACTAGAATCGAGTTAATCGAAGGAAGTGGAGGCCTTGTCCTTCTCGGTGACGAAATTTTGATTCTGATTATCTTTTATCAAGACATCTGTGAAAGTTTTTTACTAAATTAGTAAACAAAAAAACCCTGGATGTAGTAATGTCAAAAGAAAAATTCATTTTAATACTGTCAAATTGTTACTGTAGAGTTGCCAACCGTTCTTTATTTCAAAAAATAGTTTCTTAATTTTATAAACGGTCCTTTAGTCTTCAACATATACTTAAAGGACAACTTGTCCTTTTATCTAGTTTTTTTACTAAAGAGAAACAAGCAAATTGACATACTTTTTATTTGTGATTGGTTGATTTCAAAATAGTATATTAAAGAACGCGTTTTGAAAAGTCAACTTTGTGGCACGAATTCAAGTTTATAAAACGAGCGAGCACGAGTTTTTATAATGAATGAGTGCCACAATGACTTTAAAAAACTAGTTCTTTATGCTATTTTTTCTACTTTGCTGGTTTTACGTGATTTTTAAGTAAAAAAGTTAATTATTTAATCTTTAGGGACTTTTGCGTTAATACGAGACAGTTGGTGATAAAAATGTCACTAAAGTGTCAATGAAGTCATTGAACTTTGAAATGTTTTGAAATTTGTCTAAAATTCTGTGTAAGTTACTCACAAATGGTTCTTTTTTACCAACCGTATCGGTTATTGCTTGAATACTTTAATTGGCATTAACACAGTAAAGAAAATCTCCAAAAACTTTGTAAAATTATTCCTAAAGTACCACGTTAATTGCATTCTTTTTATCGTATTTCAGACTGAGGGGTGCTATACACTCATCTAGCAAAGAACTTGTAAATTATCAAATGCAATGGGTGTTGTAAATCGTCAAATAAAGGCCCAAAGCTTTATTTTAGTTTCAAGTTTCATTTTCAAGCTGTTCTAACCTCAAAAGCTGAAGTTTGTCGCATGTCGCATGTCTATGCCGCGCCGCTTGTCCGCACCACTTTCGCAGATTTTATAGGTTAATTGCGACACCTACACACAAAAACACTTTGTTGAGTAATACTGCTGGTCATCAAGTGCAACAAAATTTATTCGGTAATCTCATCGCCGACAGAAACGTGACGTTTCATTTCAGTACACGGTGTTACCAATCCGAAAACAGTAAATTGCACTAGCTGTTACCGCACGCAATTTGGGTGCGGAATTGGCTATTACCGCACCCAAATCGGACTCTGTTACCGGCGGACGTAAAGTAGAAAAATACATTAATAGTCTAGACGTTCTTTTAATACACTAAAATAAATTTAAGTACTTATAAATAAATAAAAGTTTTATTCAAACTTGAGTTATAAAACCTCTGAAAATAAAATAGAGAGAAAAGAGCAAGAATTACGACTAGTGGAAAAAAAAGAACAGAAGTAGATTCTAGAAGAATTGAAAAAATAGATTCTATAAAAATTTGTAAAAAAGATTATTTAATAACGAAAAAACTCGGAAAATTAATAAGTATATTGTATTAGAAAACAAACAAAGAAAATTTGTAAAAACGTAGTTTAGACAATTCTAAAAGAACTGTAAATTCTAGGCCTCTAAAAAAAATAAAAAACACAAAACCAATGATTGGAAGAGAAGAAGAAGAAAATACAACAAACAATAAAAAAAATTAAAAAGGTGTAAAATTAGTAAAAAATCATCTCCAATCTTCGATATTTAATAAACATGTTGCTTTTGTATTTGTTAATATAAAAATTAGTAAAAAACATTACTTTTGACTTATATAAATTAGTAAAATGTCCCTCTGACTTCTAAAATGTATTTTACTAAATTAAAAGTTATTAAAAAACATTATTTTTGGCTTCTAAAACTAGTAAAATTACGGCTGCAGATTTCAAAATTAATAAATTGTCGCCTTCAACTCCCAGTATTAGAAAAAGTGTAGTTTTTATAATTTTATTTGTCTGGAAATTATTAAAAAGTATTTCGGTTTTTTAGAATAAGTTAAATCGTATTTTTGCTTATTATTTATTAATTTAAAAATTAGTTGAGAAAAAATTTTCTTTCAGACTTGTTAAACTATGTAAAAACAATGTGTTAATAGTCTTTGTTAAAGAAAAAGTTATTAAAAAAAATTATTTCTGGTTTATAGAATTAGTAAAATATTAAAAGTGAAAGAGAAGAACAAAAATAATTCTAGAAAAAGTAGAAAGATGTCATCGTCGGCTAAAAAAATGTTTCACAAAAATAAAAAAGGTGCTTAGAAAAATTTGAAAACTTATGATTATAAGAAGAAGAAAAACTAATGAAAACTCTAAAAAAACAAAGAATGATTCTGATAAAGCTTAGAAAAAAGAAGAAAAACAAAACTACATCTTGAAAAAAAGCTTTTACGAAAAGTAAATGAAAAACTACAACACAACTAAAAAAAAGCTTTTTGAAAAACTCGAAAAACAACTTCTAGAACAAGAAAATTATTTTGAAAAATTCGACAATAAAAAATGCTGTAAAAAACATTTTAGAAGTAGAAGATGACTTGAAACAGAAGCTTTTGGAAAAACAATTTTTTTTAATAAAGCTTTTAAAAGTTATAGATTGAAAAAAAAGCAAAAAGATGTTGGCTAAATTAAAAAACGTTGGGTAAAAAAAGAAAGGAGAAGTAACGTTTGTTTGTAAAAATATTTAAAGAACAGCAATTAATAAAAAAAACAAAAGAAAATTGAGTAGACGTTGAAAAACATCTGCTATAAGAGCAAAAATTTGGAAAAACTAATATAACAACAAAAAACTTTTTACAAATGTTTAAAAATCGACGATTAAAAAAATAAAAGAACAACAGAAACAACGTCTAGAAAGAAAAAACATAAGAATGAAAACACAAAAGTTTTTAAAAATACAAAAAAAAATAAAAAAATAAAAAAATACGACTGGAAGAAGAAAAAAAAAACAGAATTCTTCTAAAGAGATTCGAAAAACAACAACTAGAAAAATTATTTAGATACAAGAAAATGTAGTTTATTAAAGTTTATTTACGGTTCACCTCTTTACATCAACTTACATAACAAAAAACACAAATAAAAATTCAAAATACAAAGAAATAAAAATAGAGCTAATTTTGGGCTAAATTTTTGAAAAAATAATTTCAGTCTAAACAAACATGATTAATAGTGTTTTACAATTTGAATTAAGAGCGAAAATAAAAGACGAGTGTACTAGAAGTAATCAGTTTTAAACTAGTGACGCTGCAAGGCCTAAAACGCCTTGAAATGTAATAGTTTCTATAATTCTAAATTCTCAGATCTTTGAGTTTCTTAAATATATAAAAAACTATTTTAAAAACATTTTTGACTATTTAATACTTTATTAATAAAAATCTCAAATTAGGTATTTAATATTATTGTTTGTTTAATATTTCGTATTTTAAGATTTTTTGAATTTTAAGCATGAAAATGTTGGAATTTAGTGTTTTTGCCATATCTGTAACAATTTCATCATTTGTTGTCCATGGCTACCACCTTTGCAAAAATAAAAACTCCCCAATCAACTCAATTAATTACCGTGTTCTAAATCATTCCATAGATTTTTTGCTTCGATTCACTTTTACTCGATAAATTATCTGGTCGTTTATCCCCAGACTCGATTAATATTCGACCTTTCTTTGTAAAAATTCGCGTTGAGGCCGTGTAAGCAAACAGAGACGGCAAACTTTTTCAATTGCATTTCAAAATTGCACACTCGAGGAAAAGTAAACTACCTTTCACGTTATTTGCATCCTGAAAATTTATTTGAAAGGAAAATCGATAAATTTTCCCAATTTTTTACACGCTTCAGTACGAAATTACAGAGAAATTATAAATAATCGACTTTCTTTTGTTCGTTGCAGTGACCCGAATTGGCGAATCGACCAAAATCGACATATGCCACTGTACAGTAAGACTGCACACAGTTACGCAACGAAATAATTGTCTAACTGTAATCCACCTGTTGAAATTTGTTGTCCCCTAACCTCAAAAAAATATTTTACCGCCAAAATCTGTAATTCGAAATTATCTGACGGGGGATATTAGTTGTCTCTAACCTCAAAACGGAATTTTGCCGCCAAAATATCTGTATTTCAAAATTTTTTGAAGCACCTGTTATACACGATAAAAGCAAGTTCACTTTTAGGTCAAAAACAGGAATCGAACCGGTTTGAATTCATGTGCTGTGTGCTCACTAAACTGGAAAATTCATGTTAACAGTTGCTGGTTTATCACAAAAATCTAATCAATTTATGTAGAGAAAAAGAACTGAAATAAATAGAAAGCGGCACGAGTTATGTCGACAAAGTTCATAATGTAATAATAATAATACTAATAATAGTGTTATTGATGTTTCCGTTTCCTAGTGTGAATATGACTTTTCAAGGAAAAAAAAAGGTAGAGAGTGATTCATTTAATTATATATTTGTGTAACACAAAGCCTGATTTGTTATATTTAAAAAGCAAAATTTACTTAAGGAAATAAAGCATGATTTTATAATTTTTGCAAATCGAAAACTTTTATAGTGTCTTTTAGAAATTTAACAATTGTAACAATTTCTCAAATATGCAAAAATTGAAGAACTCATTGCAAAAAAATTTTCGTTTACTCAAAGAAAGGAAGAGAGTTAGAAAAGAAGAAATGCGTAGACGTCTAGAGTCATTTCTAAAAAATCTATATTTACTCAAAAAAAGTAGAGAATAAAGAAAGAAGAAATGAATAAACGTCTGAATAAACGAATCAATCACTGCAAGAAAATTTGCATTTACTCAAAGAAGAGATAGAAATAAAAAAATAAGTAAACATTTAGAGTTTTTTTTTTAAATTCATTTACTCAAAAAATAATAATAATAATAATAATACGTTTATTGCTTATAAAGTATAGTAAAAAAAAAATTAAACGTACTTATCAGACTCGTCAGTATATACATTGTAAATATGTGTGCATTCAAATAACTACACAATACAATACAAAACTAAACTACACTAAAGTCACTAGAGTTCTAAAAACTCAGATACACTATAAAATGCTTTTTCATTTAAATACTGAGATAAACGACTCGTGAATAATTTATCAGATTGAATGTTTTTTATTTCATCATTTAGTTTATTATATAAATTGACTCCCATATGCAACGGATTGTTCTGACCAATTTTCAATCTGGAAAAAGGCACGTCATATTTGCTCTTACCTCTGGTATTGTAATTATGTATATCACTTCTTTTATGTACATTATTTTTATTAATATTTTTCCTTATGTGCAGCACCGTATGATAAATATAGAGGGATGGTAGTGTCTTTATGCCTAGTCTGCGGAAAATTGGTGGACAGTGTGTTGTTCTATCTACACCCACCATACATCTTATAATTCGTTTTTGAACGACAAAGACATTATTTAAATAAGTGCTAGATCCCCAGAAAATTATACCGTAATTTAATATAGACTCTACTAAACCAAAATATAATGATTGAAGTACTTTTAGAGAAACAGTATCCTTTAATGATCTTATAAGAAAACATGTGGTACTCAATTTGTCACTTATATAGTGTAGGTGTGGTTCCCATGTCAGTTTATTGTCTATTATAAGACCTAAGAACTTTATTCTAGTCGTTTGTTCAATAGATTTGTTGCTAAGTCTTATAAGAGGACTAGAGTCTACGGTCACATTTTTTTGAACAAATTTGACAGCTTGAGTTGAAGTGCGTTGTTGTTGCACCACTGATTAATACTTGTGGATACCTTATTTGCTTGGTTTATTAGATTTTCAAAACTGCTGTCACTTATGATGGCATTGCTATCATCTGCATATATTATAACTTTACTAGATGAGGCAGACAGAGCAATATAGTCCGGTAAGTTATTTATATAAATAAGGACCAGTAGTGGGCCCAAAACTGATCCTTGGGGTACACCTATGTTTACAATAGCAGGATCAGAGTGATGGTTTTTTATTTTAACAATTTGTCTTCTATCATGCAAATAATTTTTTATCCAGTAATTAGGTATTCCTCGTACTCCTATAGTATTCAGTTTATTCAAAAGAACTAGATGATTAACAGAATCAAAGGCACGCGTGAGATCATAGAAAAGTCCCATAATGTGTTGCTTATTGTTTAGACCCTCGTATATTGTAACCAACATTTCATAAATAGCAGTCAATGTAGACCTTTTTTTTCGAGGTTGGTGATAATAGGTTCCCTCATTCTAAAAATCCTACAAGACGATCACTATAGGCCGTTTCAAAAATTTTGTGCAATTGATTTTGCACCGATATAGACCTATAGCAATTAATATCTGTTTTAGATTCCTTATTTTTGTAAAGTGGCACTATTTTTGAGATCTTTAATCTATCTGGAAACGATCCAGTCAAGAACGATTGATTTAACAAATATGAAAGAGGAAAACATATTATGTCCAAATCGCCTGATATTTCATCAACACCGGGTGTTTTTTTCGCACAAGTTCTATTGATTATGGTGATTACTTCCTCTGGTGTAGTCGGTGTGAGGTAAAAACTATTCATAACGTAATTTGATTGGGAATCTGGTAAATCCTTATAAACATTTGTGAATTTACTAGAATCTGAGAAGAATGAATTGAAATAGTTACAGAGTTCTTTAGATTCTTTTATTTTTTCTTGTTGTTCATTTATTATTTCTATATCATCAGACTTTTTCTTTCGATAACTGTTAATTGTAGCCCAAGTATCTCTCATAAGATTCTCCGAATGCCGCAACCTATCATCATTATAAGTTCTTTTTCTTGATTTTACTAATGCCGTGTATACGTTTTTGAACTCTAAGAATTTTTTGTGGTACACTGTATTATTCATTTTACTATCCAATTTTGCCATATCACACAGTTGTTTGTGTAAGTTTTTTAGTTGTGGAGTATACCACTGTTTCTCTGTTTTTCCATGTTTAATTTTAGTTGGTCGAAAACTAAAGAATAGGAAAAAAAAATAAACGTCTAAAGTTATTACTAAAAAATCCTTATTTAGTTAAAAGAAACTAAGAGTAGAAAAAGAAGAATTAAACGTTTGGAGTCATTGCAAGAAAATCTTTTTTTACTCAAAAAAAAGTAAAGAATAAGAAAAGAAGTTATGGTTAAAAGTCTAACATCATTGCAAAAAATTTTATGCACTTAAAAATAAAAAGGGATTAAGAAAAAAATATGAATCTAAATTTCTAGAATAATTACAAAAAATCTTTATTTACTTAAAGAAAAGCAGAAAATAGAAAAAAAGAAATAATTAAACGTCTAGAGTTATTGCAAGAAAATATTTATTTATCCAAATTCCAACTAAAAAATTTTTAGCTTAAAATGCATTACTTCAGCTAGTAGTCGTATAGACTAGGGTCACTTAATATAATAAGGGTAGCGCCAACTCCCTATCTCTCTCTCGGACCTCTCTTTTAATTTGAACCCAAACTATGCAAAACTAATTACCAATGTAGGCAACATAATATATCCAAAATCCCTAGAAATGCTTTTAAAACTATGTCTATCTTTGTTTTACTCATGCGTGTATATAGCTATCTCTTTTAATTTAAACCTACGTCTAGTGAATTCCATTGGCGCTACACGTATATTCAGTGATCCTAGTATAGACAGACAAAGTTATCTCTTAGGCTCTCGCTCGGCCACCACACAGTCAGTGTCTGTGTCTGTCTATACGACTACTAGCCGGACTTCGCTTAATAAGCGAGTTCTCCAACCTGTTACAATCAAGCACAACGCTCCGGGATACACACTGTACTGATGAGGGGCAAAAACCCCGAAACTGATATACAATTTCTCGACGTTGTTGCTCGATTGGAACACCTTTGCTACATTACTTCAATTGAAAAGGTTAGAAATGTTGTGATTTACAAAATCTAAAAATTTGCTATTTTTAATAACGTTAAAATTTAGAATGTTAGTGACAAATGTAAAAAATTCTTAGAAGATCTGAATTATTAAAAATCAAGTATTTAAAAAATTCAGCAATTGTGCTACTTTTGTGCTATACAGGGCGTTATAAAAGTGAATGCAAAAATTTTAACCTAAAATACAGCACCACAAATAATGAAAATTTGCAAAAAGAAATTTGTCTTATCTCAAGTGATAAAATTATAACCTAAAAATTAATTATTACAAAACGTATAACTTAAATTTTATAATATAAAACAACTGTAGATTTTTCAGGTCAAAATAAAGCGATTTAACACAATTTACCTCTTTACTAAGTTGCACCGTTTAGCAGCTAGAGGACGCCAAAGTTAGAGATTAAAAGTCATTTTTATACTTTAAACGTAAATATCTCGAAAACGGTACGCTTTAGCAAAATATTGCGTTTTTGTATTGTTATTTACAAACTACTGGAATATTTATTTTTGCTACAAAAATTGTAAATTAATAAAAAGAAAATTGATTAATTACTCAAAATGTGAAACAAAAAAATTTTGCTAGTAGAAATAGCAAAACTTAACTTTATTTCTGTATCAAATTTGGTATTAATCAGTTATGCGGTTTTCGAAATATAACAAAAAAATATTTTTTATAACCAAATGTGACATCCTGTAATTTTGTTATTAGTTGAAACAAGACAAAAAAATTTTTTAGGCCTCCGTCCAGAACCACTAAATTTCTAGTCGTATAAATCGTCCGGAAAGTAATTGTTTGCGTTTGTCACTATTTTGCACTCTCTAGACATTGAAAGTAAAATCTAGAGATTTTCTGTTTTTAAATTGTATTTATTCAAACACTTGTTATATGATTCTTCAGACAGCAAATTTTCAGTTGTCATTCTGGATGCGTTTGTTATATCTTCTGGATTATTATCGTCTTCCATTTTCTGAATTATTAGAAGAAGTTTATTTTATTTTATTAATTAATTTATTTATTATACTATTTAATTTATTTTAACACATAAACACGATTTGGCAGAATTCATAATTGTTTATTGTCAATGATATTTTAAATTTAAAATCTAGTTATCATGATAATGCTACCAACCTCAGAAAAACAAATACTCTAGCACCAAATTTTTTTTAATAAAAATGTTTTTTTTTTTTTAATTTAGACAACTTTTCGGCCTAAATAACGTTGTCTATCACACAGCCAAAAACTTCTTCGCGAGTATTCGCACTTGTGGGCCCCGGTTTCGCCTCAGCCCACAATCCGTGCTCATACTCACAGAACGACAGTTCCTGGTCTTGTAATAAAAATAACTAATACAGATATTTATTATTTGTGGTGCCGTATTTCAGGTTAAAATTTTTGCATTCACTTCCGTAACAGTCCGTATAAACAAGCGTGAGGCACTGGATCCGAGCGATAATTAAAAGCAATAGAGGTGTGTTATTGAGTTGCATTGAGTTAATAATAAGACTGGAGTGAAGGTAGGCAATATGGTGACAACATATTGGTAGGCAAAACATTAAAAGTGGTGTATTTCCCGTGTTAAAGGTGGTATTTGCATTTAGACAAGTGTTAAAATCGCTAAAATTTGCATATTTCTAAACAATTTTCTTTATAAGAAGCGTTTTAAACAATTTTAGACAATATAATTTTAGATAAATTAAATATTAATTTGTAAAGTATGAGTGTTGTATGCATGCACAATGAAGGCCTGGCGCTTATATGTTTACTGAAGTAAAATACAAATTTATTTTCTTGCTTTATTATTCTTGTATTTTCAAAAATTCAACGTTCTTGCCTACCAGCAAGTGTTTTTCTCTCTCACACACATTTAATCTGTGTATTATATATATATATATATCTCTTTCTCTCTTATACTATGTTGCCACCGCAGCTCGCTTCGGTAATGTATAGGAGACGCTCGATCCAGTCTTATTATTAGATTTATGTTGAGTTGCCTAATTATTGGGAGTTATTGTGTTTTTATATAAATCAATTTGTTATTAAATAATTTATTTGTTTAAGAATTCAACTCTTTAAATTCTATGAAGCCCAAATTGATTCTAAATTAATAAATAAATTAAAAATAGTTGGAACAGTAGTGTTTTTTAAACACTCCGGTAAAAATATGACATCGAAAAAACAATTTCAGATTTAAAAGAAAAATTAACCTTCCTGAATAGATAAAGCCGTTCATTAATTTCAATTTAAGAATATAGAAATTTGTATCTAATACCTCTCTACTATTGTGCTTTTTACAACTAATTGTTGCTATAATAATAAATTTTGTAAATTGCTATATTTTTGGTGCGTCTTCCGCTCACCGAAGCGTCAAAATTTGTGTTCCGTTCACAATACGCCATCAAATTAAAATCGCGTTTATTCTTGTCACTTTCATTCTGAAATTTTCCCATCCTAAACGCCTCAATTAAACGAAACAACTCCTCCTATTGTTTGTCTTATCAGAAATTTTTCTCGTTTTCAACGATTTAGCAAAGAATGCGTGCAGCGACTTAACTGTTGTTAACACGCATCGGTCAATTAAAGGCAATACTTGATTCCTAACTGTATAATACGTTCAGGAAGTATATGAATTCGAGGAACGATTCGTTCAAATCTCACCCTTTTGTCTCACCGTTATTCAAACAATTAGAAAGCATCACCAAAAAGAATACCTCGCTTAACGGTGCATTTCTTTGTAGTTTAACCGAGATTAATTATGAAAAAATGCGAGGTGCCATCGAACACATGACGCGATCCGTAATTTGTACCGCAATTTTGCTCCAAAATACAGAAAACAATAAGGCGCCTAAGGAGGTGCTCCTATTAAGTCATCGAGTGCATTACTTTCACTTGCTGGCTATGATATGCAGATCCCTTGGGGCTCTTTTATGACTTAATAACATACGTGTTTGTCTTGTTATACAGAGTGACATAAAAGTATGAAATCAAATTCATATTTTCTAAGTTAATGTTTTTTAGAAAAACGCCAAGACAAGTCGATTTTATTTTTTTATTGCGCACGTTTTTCACTTATTTTCAAATTTTTTTGACCAACTGGTTTTTTGCTGTGACTTAATCGACATTTTTTTTTAAATAGCAGCTCCTATTTTTGGTGTTGAATATTGAAATAGTATATTAAGTATGGAGAACGGTAAGGAATGCTTACCGTTCGAAGACAATTGTTTGGAGGAGGAGCGAAATGACGACTCCAATTATTGTCTGAGAACGGTAACCCTTAACGTTCGACATGCTTATAACGTTTTTTGCGCGATTGGAGTTTCTAGAATAATAATAATAATAATTTATATCAATACATTTGTGATAATCAGGGAAAATTGAAACTGAAAACTTTGGGTGGCTGTTCCATGGTTGCTATGGTTTTGTTCCAAACAAGTAAAATTGTCTTTTTGATACAATTATTTCTACATAGTTCTGTTTTGTGGTTCCGTTTTCGAAGCAAATATGAGCGATAGTGATGATCTACCGGATCATTTAGAAGACGCTTGGCAAGAAGGATGTTCGGCAATAATTCCAGAAAAATCTAAAGGCCGATATGAACAGACATACAAGTTGTTTAAAGAATGGCGTGAAGCAAAGAAGATTTCTGTAAATGAATAGAGCTTATTAGCGTATTTTGTGGTGAGAAGTGGACACTTGAAGGTCCCAGGCAGTTTATGGGCGGAGTATTCTATGCTGAAGAGTACAATTTTTCTCCATGATGCTATCGATATTTCTAAGTTTGCTACATTAATTGCTTATCTTAAGAGAAAAAATATTGGATATCGGCCAAAGAAGGCTAAAATTTTTACCAAAGAAGACATGGAAAAATTCTTGAATGAAGCACCAGACGAACAATTTTTAATTCAAAAGGTATGTTGTAGATGATGAGGTGGTACATCTGAGTTCTAAGGAAACAATATATTTGCAGGTAGCAATGATATTGGGAGTATCGGGCGCTTGTAGACGAGAGGAATTGTACAATATTAAAATGAGTGACATAGAAGAACATGAAGAAATGTTTATAGTAAATATTCTAAATACAAAAACGAATATTCAGCGAACGTTCACAGTTATTAATAAAGAAAATGAAGCAGTTCATTATTTGGAAATACTTCGAAAATACATAAGAATTCGACCAAGCAACCCAACGTCAGATCATTTATTTCTGAACTATGAAATGGCAAATGCACTAGGCAAGTTACAGAAAAAGGCGCAATTGGAGGCTGGCCGTCAAAAATTGCAAAGTATTTAAAGTTGCAAGCCCCTGAAGGTTTTAACTGGACACTCGTTTCGACGCACATCGGCTACAGTTTTGGCGAATAACGGAGTTGATGTGTTGGGACTAAAAAGACATGGTGGGTGGCATTCATCAACGGTGGCCGAGAGTTACGTGGAAGATTCCCTCCAAAACAAAATTGAATTTGCTCATAAAATTTTACACAGCGATGTTGGTGGACAATTACAACAACCTGGGACTTCTACGTCGGAAAGTTTGTCTATTAACACTAGAAACTCAAATGAGTGTGGTATTACTACTATTAATTATAATAATTGTACATTTAATTTTAATAAATAAATCGCAAAATTGTTTTTTTTTTAGATGTAATTGCTTACCGTTCACTGAACGGTAAGTGAATTACTTACCGTTTTGTTACACGTAGCAGCCAGTAAAAGCAACCTACCGTCGTGGAAACAGGCACAGTAAACTGATAAAAACAACCAATCGCGCAAAAATACTTTTTTTCTGCTTATAGCACTATAACATTTGTAGAGTTTAAAATGAAAATTATAAGTAATTTAACTAATTTAAACGTTTTATTGAATTTTTCAAAATAGACGCAATTTTTAACAGAATTACTGAACTAAATGCTCAAATTGACGTCATTCAGTTTCTTAGTAATAATACAACAAATTTTCGAATTCCGTTAGCACATTATTTATCATTTTTTGACTAATTAAGCGCTACTGATTTGTAATTCTTTCTCTTACATCATTGATATCCTAAAATCCTAAAATGTGATTTGACAAAAACATAATAAACATTCAATTTTTGTGGATGTTGTAACAAGTATTGATTTGTCTTATTCACTGCAAATTTTTTTGTCTTTTTTGAGCTAATCGCATTTAGGACAGTATTTTTTTGGCGTCTCTTTGACTAGACAAGTTTATTTGAATGTTCTTTGCGACACGTTAATACCAGCATTAGCGGAGCTTTTCCCAATAAAAAGGATCTAGGGATACCAGCAGCTAATGTATGGTTTCAACAAGATGGTGCACCTCCACACTACGTCTGTGGTGTCAGAAATTATTTATGTTTTGACCGTTTTTCTAAAGAACTACTTAAAATCAAAAAAATTTGCAACAAAAACAAGAATTTAAGAGAAAGAATTACAAATCAGTAAAGACTTAAAACTAGGTTTCTGCTTCAGTTTTTTTAAAGTTTTATTATTTTTAGATTTTTAAAAAATTTTGTAGCAACAAATTCAGCAATGTATCGACGCAATAACCTAGTTTTAAGAACTTTAAAAGCTCAGTTTTTTTGTAAATTATTTTCTCAACTGAAAGTGCCTTAATAGCTATTAATGCAATAAGAGTGGTTCAACACGTCAAGAGCTTAAAAAACATCGATTTTGCATCGTAATGCATTCATGATTTTTTGTTACAGCGTTTTATTACAGATTTTTTTTCCAAAATAATGATCTCAGTCGAACAGTGACATTGTACATTGTAGGTAGACGACAGGTTGCTATGTATGTAAATTTCGTTTTACAGTTTTTGTAAAATTACAGACTGTCAACTTGGGTTCTGTGTTTAAGTTCTGTGATAAAGAAACACAAAAATGAGCGATTCTGAATTTGATTCCGACATTAAAAGTGCTGCGGAAGCTGCACTAGCCACGCTAGTGCCCGAAAAATCTAACAAAATTTACAAGGAAACATACAGGAAATTTAGTAATTAGTTTGAGGAAAAAAATGTAACAAGTATTAAAGAAAAGGTACTTTTGGCCTATTTTTCGAAATTATATTCCATGAATAAGCCGTCTACTTTGTGGTGTTCCTACCCAATGCTAAGAACCATAATATATTTTAACAAGAATCTAGATATCAAAAAATTTACAATCATGATTGCATTTCTAAAAAGAAATGCGGCCAGTGGGTAAAGAGCTAAAAATGGCAAAATATTTACCAAGAAGAAATATTACGTTTCTTGAAAACAGCTGATGGCAAAGACTATTTATTGACAAAACTTGTGTTAATTACTGGGATTTTTGGTGCGTCACGCAGAGAAGAAATTACGTTTTTGAAGGTGGAAGATATAGAAGATTCTTCAAGTTTTATTAAAGTGAAGATGAACACCAAGACAAACATTTCACCGAATGTTTATAATAACTAAAGAATTTGTAGATAAAAATAGATTCTTAGAAATTTTCCGCAAATACGCACAGCTTTAACCTCCTCATACTAAACATCAGAGACTCTTCTTAATCTATAGAAATTTCAGGTGCTGTACGCTACCCGTTGGTATAAATACTATTAGAGGTATGCCTAAAAAAATGCAGAATGTCTCGGCCTTCTAAATGCAAAAGAACATACCGGGCACTGCTTTCGCCGTTGTTCAGCAAAACTCTTAGCAGATTCAGGAGCAGATATTGCATTACTCAAGAAAGATGGAGGATAGCGATCAAGTTCTGTTGCGGGAAGTTACATAGCAAACTCTGTTGAAAGCAAAAACGCAATTTCGATGAAAATTATGGGAAAAGAAGAAACTGTATCAAAGAAAAGAAAAATCTGTGACGAAAATAGCAAATCTGAAGTGGGCGTCTACAAGTACCGTTTCCACTTGTATTGAAGTTCAGGAAAGAAATCTGAAATCTTCGAATGTTCAATTTAGTCACTTAAATAATTCTACTTTTCATGTTTATAATAAATATATAAAATAAAAGATGTATTTTTCATTTTTGGGCACTAGTGCTTAAAAGTACGTCATTTAGCAATCTAAATGACAATCACAAAATCACTGTAATAAAAAAAATCTCTGACAGTCTAGTGACGCACTAGCTGATGATATACGTTACGGACGTGGCTTGCGATAAAGTACGTATTAAGAAAGAAATTAGAAGGGGCTTAAGATTAAATTAGCTTATTATATAAAGTCATTAAAATGCATAAATCGTAACTACAATGCAATATAATAAATTATTAGTCGCGTCAAAAAAGTTTTAAATCAAAACTTGTTTGCTATTCAAGCGACTTATTACTTTTGAAGCTACTTTGTACTATTGTGTGTTTTTAAAATATAGGCATAAAATGGTAATCTAGTAAATAAACTTTACTGAGCCATTAAATAATGATCCAGGTTTATTCTACAACATTTGTTTTTCTGATGAAAGCACGTTAAACGGTGAATTGTTAGAGTAATAACTAATTTACACACTTTTCTTGAAAATCACAGTCAAATGCCCCAAAAATTGAACGTTTAGGCAGACATTCTGGGTGGTCAAATTATCAGGCCACTTTTTGTAGAAGCCAATTTAATTGGCGACAGCTATTTGCAGTTGTTAGAAAACTTTATTAACACCTTAATCACTCAATCACTAGAAGAAGACATAAATCTCCCCGAAAACCAACTTATCTTTCAACAAGATAGAGCGCCTCTCCATTATCATAAACGAGTACGCGCAGAGAACAATATTGTTCTCTGGTACGCGGCTCTTGGCGTTAGAGAGATGTGGTAATAATGTTGAAAATATAATAAAATTTGTTCTACCTTTAAGCTGAAATTGATCTGTTTTAGCATTTTTCCGAAATTTGAGCAAAATCGGAGATTTCAGGTGCAAATTTTAGTTGAAAACCCTGTATAGGAGTTTAATTTTTTTTTTCTAAAACTTCTTAAAAGATATAACTGATGACGTAGAAGCCGTTAGATGCGGACAAAATTTTTCATTAAGTTTGAGGCCGTTAAATGTGGACTATAAAGTAAAGTAGGTGCCATTTGGCTTGGTATATAAAAGCTTAACAGTTTAGTGCGTTCAAGAATGAGAGAATAGTAGAATAATAAACGCGATTATGGTTATGACGTGTAATAAATTTAAATTGTCGGGAAGTTTATGTATATAGAGTGTCTCTATTGTTTGATAACTAAATTTATTTATATATTTAACAGCTAAAACAAAAATTATTTTTTTTCCTAAAATATTCTTATATTGATCTCACTTCTGCATTAACTAAAAGCACATCTTTCTGAATTCTAATAAGCAAAAGCGTTGTTAATGTTATTTTTTCCAAATTCAAATTTTTCAAAAAAATTTTTTTATACAGAATATCCTATTTCCCAAATTTTTAAAATACTTAAAATTGTTGCCAAAAGTAAATAAGAAAGTGAGTGAAAATGTCATGAACTTATTAGCTTCAAGCAGTTAAACCACATTTACATTACCAATAAATGCTTATTACGTTAATACGAGCGTAAATAATCGATTTGTTTCTGTGGTTTTACAGTCACGTCCTATTGATTGTTAGTATATTATACTTCAAAAGTCGTAGTTAAAAACGCACTCTTGAAAAGCGAGAGAGAAACCAGAGGCTTCTTCTAAGCGTTCGAGTCTAGGAAAAATGCTTGTAGTGAAGCAGATCTATTATTTACTATTACTATTAAGTCTGTCTTTTTCTAACCGTTTGCCGCCTATATCTAGTCATCTCTCTCCTACTCACATTAAATAATTTGCGTGACGTGACAAGTACCCGTTCAAATCGCTGTAAAGTCGTTATTTCTCTCTTTTTTTGTCTTTAGATTTGATTGAATCGAATCTAATTATCCAACTAGATCGTCTGCTTGTATTTTGTATTAATTCTCTTATGCCTGCTATTCCTTTCTAGCTATCTACATCTTTATCTCTTTGCCATAATTCTGCTTCCTTTCTCGCTTTATTGCAATTTTTTTTGTAGTTTGCTTCCTGTTTTTATTCTTTCTTTAGTGAGAACTTTTCTATTTCATCTTATAATTTTGCAAATTCTAGTTCATACATATTTTATATATTATTTTAATATATTATGCTATTATGATTAATATAAATTATTTATATATTTCCACATTTCTGCCTCTGTTGTGATTGCTTTTATTTCTTCTTCTTTTTTTCTATTTTGTTCTTTTATTGCACTTTATTTTGTACGATCTTCTTGCTTCTAGATACTATTTTTTATTTATTTTTTACTCTTTTAGTTTGACTCTAGCTTTGTTTATTTAGTATTTTCTATTCTTTATTTACAATTAGTTCTTTCGCTTGTGCATATCGTTTTTCATAAATCATTGCTTTTTGACTAGTTTTTTATACCTGTTACGTGGCCTCTCTTTTCTTCTTTTTCTTTATTTTGTTTCTATACTTTTAAATGGCATTTCTATTCCATTTTGCTTTTCTCTTTTTTCTTCTTTCGTTATTCTTGTTTTTTTTTAAATAATTCTTTTCTAAATATGTAACTACTTTAAACCAAAAACTAAAGTGATCAAAAGTGCTGTCAAAGACATCTATGGAGTGATCTAGTTTACTCTTCTACTATTTTCTTTCATTTATTCATTTGTTATTTGTTATATACTGTAATAAATCTCTATCTTCTTTATTCTCTTAAATTCTTTTTTTTTTTTGATACTTAGAAATTTCTAAATTACAAATTTTTTTCAGTACTCGTCTCCAACCGCCCTCCACGATGATAATAATGGACAGCGTCGTCATCCCCCGTCCCCCTGCTCTCCCCCCAATGCCCCTCGTCCCTTCCAACCCCAAACCCTCCAGTCTCACCAGCTCAACTTCCGGTTTCCGTCTCATGGAGGACCAATGCGACACCGGAAGTGTCTACTCAATCTACAAGCAGAAAATCGACGCCATGTTTGAATCCGACTCAAGTTCCAACACCAAAAACAGCGTCCAGGCCCGTATTGAAAAAATGTTTAGTGACGTAGCCCAAGACAACGGTATTATTCTCTCAGATGGAACCACCCATCATTTTTCTGTAGATTACCTTGGTTCAGTAGCTCTAAATGAGAAAGTTACTAGTTTAGCCGGGTTACAAACCCCTCTTAAAGAACTCTATTTTGCTTACAAGAAAACTACAAAAACGAAAAAAGGACTAACAGGAAAATTAGAAATTTCTGGTCAAGGGTTGAAAGTGCAATATCAAGGAGAGAAAGGTGATTTAGAACAAATGAATTCGTTTCCAACAATTGCTGTTTGGTCAGCTGTTAAGTTTGTTATTCAGAAAGGGACTTACGCTTTTTTGCCACTGATTACCGATCCTGATAATATTGATAAGAAAGCGTTATTTAGAGAGTTAACTGATAATGAAAAAAAGTTTATAACGGGTGAAGCACATTCACCACTTTTTGCAGTAGTTATGAGAAAAATCGGAATTCAGAAACAACTAGAATGTCACGGGTAGATCTTCTTACTGTTTTCTTTTTCTATTTCTGATTTTTTCTTTTGTAGTTTTGTTTGTCAAACATCAGAAGACGCAATTGTTATAGCAGCAACTCTCTATAAATCCCTAATGGCCCACATGAAAGCAAAAGAAAAACGTCCAAAAAATCGCAATGGAATAACCTGTATGTCAATAGCATCCAGCACTTTTAACGAAAAAACAGTCCCAGTGAGGCCACCACGAAAAAAACGAAGCACAGCATCATCAATAATCAGCGAAAATGAACAACAAGACGTAAGAAAATCTCTTCAAGCTTTATTTTGAAAATTTCAGAAATTTCTGATTTAGGTTTCGGACACTCAGCCTCTACTTCAGAAGAAGAATGTCCGGCGGAGTATTAAGTCGCGACCGGCGCCGAAAACGCCCGACTTTGATGCGATTTTACCGTATGAAGAGCCGGTTAAACCCGATGAAATTAAACCAAAAACGTTTTCGGATAAAATCAATACTTTTATGAGCAAAGAACAGAAGCAAATTACAGCGGAAATTAAACAAATGATGAACGATAAAGGGATTAAGTTGGGGGAGAATGAAGGGAGTAGCTTAAGGAAGAAGGATAATTCGGGGGATATCCTGACGAAAGTGACGATACCGAGGTCGGGGAGTTTTCTTAATGCGGGAGGTTTGACGCGGTATAAATCAAAGGTTTCAAGGTAGGATAATTGAGATATTTTTAAATTTGTTATTTCGAGTTTCTAGGAGTTCTTAATTACTGACATTTGCTAAATGTCACGAAAGATTCACTAAATTCTGAGATTACAAAATTTTAATTTTTTAAATAATCTATTTCTGATTTTGTAAACTGTATTTCTCAGATTTCCTATATTCTACGAGATTATAAAATTTTAAAAATTTCAAGATTTCAAAAATTTTTGAGACAATTGAGACTTTTATAAATTAGATCCAACATTATCTTGTACTTTTGAGATTCAAAAATTTGCTAAAATATTGAATATTATAAGTTCTCAAAATTTCTGTAAGAATTTACTAGACTTTGAATTACATTTAAACAATTTTTAAAATTAAAAGAAGTTAAAAGAAGTGTTAGAACTTCTTAAAATTTTAATAAAGTTTTTAAATTGTAAACAAGTTATTAAAAATACTTATAGAATTTTGAGATATTCGCAATTAAAACAATTTTTGAGATTTTTTAATTTTGATTTTATAAACTTAGTTGTTTTTTTTTTCTACTATTTATTATTTTTTATTATTTGTTATTTCTACGACTTCTGAGACTATAAAACGACTGCATTTGCAAGATTATAAAAAGCTAAAAATTTCAAAATTTTTTGAGACAATTAAGACTTTAGACGAATATACAATATTTTTTAAAAAAACTTATCTAAAAGTTTTGAGATTCTAAAATTGTTACCGAATTTTTAATTTTCAATGTTTGCAAGTTATAACAAGTTACATTCTACTTTTTTGAGATTTCAAGATTTTTATTATTTTATCATTTTGAGATTCTAAGATTTGTATATGTCACAGATTTATAAAATATTAAGACATCAGAATCTCAACTTTTTATGCACCTAAATGTTCTAAGACCAACAATTACTTATTATCTCAAGATTTTTAAAATTAAAAACATTAATTTCTAGATTAAGTTTTGAACAATATTTTTGAGATTAATCAGTTTTGTAAGCTTCACATTTCTCAAATGCTTATTTTTTACTATTCTTAAAAGTTTAAAATTATTAAGACAAGTGAGACTTTCAACATCATAACCACCCAAAAGAAGCTAAGATCAGTAAGATCTCAAAACTTCCAGGATATTAAATTTTCTACATTTCTAAATTTATTAAGATTTCTAGATTAGGTTTTATAATTTCCGACACGTCTTGAGATTCTAAAATTTTTAAGATTCAAGATTCAATACTCTACCGTTCTGATATAATACCAAAGCAGAAGTAGTTTTGAAAAATTTCTAATTCAAACAATATTTTTGAGATTTTATAAAATTGGTGGTTCTTAAATTTTTTATTTTCTACAAATCTTGAAATTATAGAAATTTTGAATTTTTTAAGATTGTTGGAAATCAAAGAATTCAAAAAGTTTCGAGACGATTTAAAAATATCTAACATTTTAAGATCTTAATATTATTGTTGAGACACTTCGTTTCTCCTAAATTTTATCTAATAATTTTTGCTAGAGTTTACTAAACGACAAATTAGATTTTTAAAATTTTTTAGAATTTCAGATTCTTATTATTTCAGCATTTTGAGATTCTAAGATTCTAAGAGTGTCACAGATTTTTAAGAAATTGAAACATTGATTTCTCGATTTTACAAGTACTAAATTGTTTTAAGAAAAAGTATTTAAAATTTATTTAAGATTTAAGTATTTAAGATTTGAGAAATTGTGATTCAAAGATATTTAAATTCTACTACTAAAGATTAGTTTATGCAGTTATACTGTATTTATAAGATTCTAAAATTGCTGAAATATTAAGCTTCCGTTTCTCAATTTTCATAAATAATAGTTGAGATATTCTAGACTTTAAACTGAATACTTCAGATTTTTGAGATATCAAAATTCTTATTATTTTAGCTTTTTGAGATTTTAGGATTTTTAAATGTTACAGATTTCTAAGATATTCCTACAAAAGATGCTCAATTCTTTAAACATCCAAAAGTTCTGAGATAAAAAATTATTAATTCTGAGATAAAAGACGTCAAATTCTGGACTTTTTATGAAACTCAATGATCTAAAATCAGAAATTATCTATTACCTATCTCAAAATTTTTGAGACTAAAATGTTCTACATATTTAAAGGTATTAGGATTTCTAGACTGAGTTTCGAACAATATTTTTGAGATATTAAATGTCTAGCTTCTGTATGCTTAATAATTCTTAAATTTTTTGTTTTCTACGACTCTTGAAATTTAAAACTTTTGAGACAATTGAGATTGTAGATAAATATCAAAATGTTTTAAAAATTAATTTATCTAGTATTTATAAAATTTTAAAATTGCTGAGATACTAAGTTTCTTAATTTTTTGAGTAATTAGATTAAATAGTAATTAGATACTTTAAATTTGTGAGATTTCAAGATACTTATTATCCCATTATTTTGAGAGTTTTCGATTTTTAAATAACACAATTTTCTAAATTATTATAATATCAAATTCTCAAAAATGTGTTTAGATAAGAAACTATTTTCTCAAAATTTCTGATAGTTCTTTGATTTCTTATTTTTACGGCTTTTGAGATTATAAAATTTTTAAATTTTTTAAATTGTTTCAAAAAGTTTTGAAACAATTTAAAAATATCTAACATTTTAAGATCTTAATATTGTTGCTGAGATACTAAAACTTTGCTTCACACTAAGCTTTATATAATAATTTTTGCTAAAATTTACTGAATTCCAAATTTTTAAGAATTTTAGGTTCTTATTATTTCAGCGTTTTGAGATTCTAAAATTCTAAGAGTGTCATAAATTTCTAAGAAAATAAAACATTGGTTTCTTGAGTTTTTAAATATTAAATTGTTTTAAAAAAATAATGTAAAATTTCTTAGTTTTTAGAAATTGAGATTTAGAGATTTTTAGATTCTACTACTTTTGAGTTAAATTTTCGAGTTTCTGAGAACCTTTTCGTAATTACTCCTTCGTTCCAGAAGCAACGGGCAAGCAACCGGTGGTTCCCCTCTTGGTTTCAACGAGCTTTTCAACGAGTTCCGTCTCCAAGAAGGCCTCCATTCCATGGATGAAATCCTTGGTGTAATAATCGACCCAGAAGGCATGTCCTTCAACGACTTAAAACCCATCTACAAAGAATTCCTTCTCAAACTTTCCGTAACTCTAACAAAAGACGAATTATACCAACGCTCCAAATCGATAATGCGCCGCCAGAAAAAGAAACTCCTCCGTCGAAACTCCCTCCAACCAAAACCCAATCACCACATCTTAGTCGGCAATAAATTCAAGCGTCTCAAGCACATTTTCCGGAAAAACCTCAAACTTAAATTAGGCAAACACAAGGCCCACTCTGACCCCGGTCCAAAAATCCCTGAAAGCAGCATCTCCAGCTCGTCCTACGACACGCGACAATTCTCCCCGAGACAAAATCCCCCCAAAAAGCGGCGCGACCGCCACTCAACATCAGAAGAAAGCGATTTTTTTAGTCTCAGAAGAAAGAAGAACTACCAACATCACCAGAACCGGAACTCTTCCAGCGGCTACGTTTCGTGCTCAGAATGCTCCTATGATAGCGATACCTGCACGTGCACTTCTGCTGATAAATGCTACTGTTCCCTAGGGAATAAACACCTTCCCAAAAAAACTCAATGTGACTGTAATCTGGACGGTCCAGTGATGTTTTGTGGATGCGATACAGACAGCTGCACGGAGAGTAACAAATGCTACTGCCAGAATCCTCCAAAGAGTAAAAACCTGCAGGAGTTGAGAAGGAGAACTTTGAAGAAGGAGCACAGGAAGTTGTGTCGCAGGACTTCGAATTCAAGGAGTACAAGGAGTTTGGAGTATATTGGTCCTGTTGAAGCTTACTACGAGAAATTGGGGTCAAAGAGGAAGAAGTATAAAGGAGTTGCGGTTGATTATGAACTGTTTAGTGTGAGAAATGACAGGAAACAAGGAAGGTGCTACACTGGGAGAAGTAAGTAGAAGTAATTTAAATGAACACCCGTTATTAGAGTCGGTCCAAAAAAATCGAACATTTTTTTTTAACTTTTGACACTGAGAAATTTATACCTAGGCATTTTAAAAAATGCTTTTTAAAGATGAGCTCTTAATTTTAATAGGAATGACCTCTTTATCTCAGTTTTCTATTTTTTTTTTTAGTTCTATTTGGAAAAATTCATATCTCGTCACTACTTCATTGTAGAAAAAAATGTTATGTACATTTTTTGTAGAAAATTAAACGCTTTAAAAAAGGTAATTTACAAGTTTTTTATAGCTCTTACCGTTTAGAAGATATTAGAGGTCAAAGTTTGAAGAATTTAACAAAAATTTCTTTTTTAGTTTTAAATTTTATAACTCGTAGATAAATAAATATTAGAAAATGCAAATTATACAGTTTCATAGGAAATTAAACTCTCTATAAAAAAGGCCTCTTGCGGTTAATCGATTACTCTAACTACTTAGAAGCTATTTCCATATTAAAAAACAAAATTTTAGACTAAATCCTCAATTTTTTTTTAAATGGTTGGTGTAATCGATTAACCACAAAAAACTTTTTTTGTAGAGCGTTTAATTTTCTACAAAATTATATGTTGCGCTTTTTTTAATATTTATTTATCAACGAGTTATAAAATTTAGAGGTAAAAAATTTTTTTGTTAAATTCTTTAAACTTTGACCTCTGATATCTTCTAAACGCTAATAACTATAAAAAAATTGTAAAATACCTTTTTTAGAGACTTCAATTTTATACAAAAAATGTAAATAAAATTTTTTTCTACGATCAAGCAGTGACGAGATATAGATTTTGCCAAATAGAACCAAAGAAAAAATAGAAAACTGAGATGAGGGGGTCCTTCCTATTAAAATTAAGAGCTCATCTTTAAAAAGCATCTTTTAAAGCTGCCTAAAAACCAATTTTTCATTGACATAAATTTAAAAAAAATTATTAAAATTTAAAATTATTTATTGTCACTGTTTTTTTTTGTGTCACACTGAGAGAAGTTAGTGAAAATATTTAAATAAACGCTCGTTATATTTAAAATTAAATAACCGAGTGATACATATAGTTACGTTTTAATTGTTTTTTGCTTTTCTTTTTTTGGGGGGGTTTTATAATTTTTTCTAACTTTTTTTTATTAAATTAAATTTCTCGTGATACGGCTTTGGGGTCACGGCACTGAACCCGACCTCATTTACTAGAGCGTATCACATCTCCCGCCGTCCGTAAATCCAATTCTGGAAAAATAGAACAGGGACGGATTGAAATTAATTTGATCAAAGTCTCTAATGCATTGGTTTATTTAGAAAGTCGAAAAATAGAATACTGGACAAACAGAAAAAAAAGTTGTTACGTAGAAAATTAAATTCTTCATATTTGGATTATAAAAAAAATTATGGATTACTAAAAAAAATTAAAAATGTGTCTAAGACCTAAAGTATTGAAGATGAAAATATTTAATTTACAAAATTTAATTCCCTGAAATTTTATCATTCTTATGGGCTGATTTCAAGTTGAGATAATACCGGTAGTAGCGCAGATTTTAATATTTTTCCATAACAACAGCAAACCACAGCCCCGAATTTGTTTATTTTTCTATGGAAACGAAGATACTACCGGTATTTTCTCAACTTGAAGTCAGCCCATTAGATTTCTTAATTTCTACAAATTTTGAGACTGTAAATTTTTAAATTTGAAAAATAATGAAATACCTAATTGACTTAAGAATTTTTTGAGACAATTCAAGCTTTAGATAAATTGCTTCAAAATTAATTAATCTAGTGTATTTGAGATTCTAAAATTGCTGAAATACTAAATTTCTGTTTCTCAATTATTTTAAACTATTTTTTGCTAGAATTTAATTAGTACTAAATAAAATTCTTCAAACTTTTTAAAATTTTATAATTTTTATAATTCTGTGATTTTGAGATTCTAAGATTTTTGAATGACACTAGTTTTTTTAAATACACAAATGTTTTAAGATCAAAAATTATCTATTAGATAACTTAAAATTATTTTAAAATTTCTAAGTTAATTAAGATTTAGAGATTTCTTAAAATTTTATAATTTTTGAGTTTCCACTATTTCTGAATTTCTAAGTGTATAAAATTTGAAGAATCTAAAACATGTTGAAATTTTAAGATTTATATTATTTCAGCATTTTGAGATTGAAATTTTTTTGAATATGACATAAGATATTGAAACATCATGTTCTTATTTTTTTAAGCACTTAAATATCTCAAATTTTCAAAAATTGTAAAATGTTTACATTTTTAAAATTATGATTTCTAGATTTAGTTTTAGTGATTCTGACATTTTTTGAAATTTTAATATTTCTAAATTTCTGAGAATCAAAGTTTATTGAGATGTTAGTAAAGTTTCTGTATTGTAACAAATTTTAATCAAACAATCAACAAAACAATAAACTAAAATTTTTCGATTTTTTAAAATTAGTGCATCTTAGACTTCTGATTTACTACAACTTTTGAAATGTTCTTAAACCAAAAATTCTTAATTATCTCAAAATTTCTGAGATTTTAAGATTTATACATTTTCAAAATTATTATAATTTTTATTATTGATATTTCTTAAGATTATGTCTTATGACTGTTGTCGACTTCCGTCGGCCATGACGTTGGACCATACCAAAATCGGCTCCAGCGTTGGACAATAAACTCGCTGATGTGCGTCTCATACTGTGTCCTGTGTAAGACTCTGATTCTGGTAATTTCTAAAAGTCAGCTACTACTGATGGTATTTTGGATAGACTATTTATTCCCACTGGCTGTATTGTGCATTTCTTATTTTTATAGCACAAAAACAACCTGTTGTGAGAAATATTCTTAGGTCGAAGAGATATATATTTTCTACAAATATCCAGCACATTAACTGCAAATCTTTCTTCCATAATCTATGTAAAACTACGTGAAACATGTTTTTAAATCTGCTGGTACAGATACCAACATATAGGATCCTTTATCTTCTACGCTATTGATTGACATGTTCAATAATTCACAACATTGACACCCACCTGACACACCAAAAATTAGTGCGACCTGTAATGTAAAAAAATAGATTTTATTCTCTAATAACAAAATCGACCTACCTTCAACATCAAATATTTTTTATTGGGTGCTTCTGCTAGAAACTGATGAATATACTCTCTTACAAGAATCTTTGATTTTTTGCACTTGTAATTTTTTGTTTTGTTTTTCAAAAAAGCTATCAACTTGCCATATTGTGAAGTATCTGTATTTTCGTAAAGCTTTAATGTCGATCTTAGCATGCTGTAGGCATTTCGTCCTCATTGAAGAGGCTGCGAATCTTTTTTTGGCGTTGAAGAAGTACCTAACCCAACAGCACGTCTTCGCTTACCTCACAAACATCGTTTTCCTGTTTTCAGTTATTGAACTCACTCAATTTTTTGTAATAAGCATTCGGGGATTTCTTGGGTAGCAAACTCGATGTAACTTCTTCAACATCTTTCTCAATTTCTTCAGGAAAAGAACTACTTCTTTTCATTTCCAACAATGTTACAAGCGCCGAAACAGTTTGCAAAATTTTTCTTAAATAATAATTTTGTTGTCAACAACAAAATGGCAACCAAACTACTAATCTTTGTAGATACAAAATTTTTGGGTTTTGATGATTTTTTAAGAACTCTTACAGAAAGAGGTGTTGGATAAAACTATGTATTGTACTCATGTCTTAACAGCAAATAAGTCACTTAAGAAAAATTAAGACACTCGAGCAAGCTCTCGTGGCTAAACATTTTTTTCGTGACCTATTTGCCTTATAAGACACTTGTTTAATAAATAGCTATAAATTTTGGTTAAAATTGAAAAATTATAGAAAGTTGTTTCTCAATTTTTCCATTTTTAAAACCCAGTTTTTGTTTCTCAATTTTTAGATATTATAGTTAAGTTATTTAATATAATATAATATGATATAATAAACTAAGCTCTAAATTAGAGTCTTAAGATTTTTGTGATTTCAAAATGTTAATTAATCCATAATTTTAAGATTCTAAAATTTTTAACTTCTAACTTCTTAGGCACCCAAATATTCCAAGAGTAGAAATTATCTATTATCTCAAAACCTTAGAAATTTTTAGATTTATTAAAATTTATAAATTTATTTTTTTAAATTCTTTGGAATTCTACAATTTTTGAGACTCTATTATTTCTAAATTCTCAAGTGTATCAATTTCTAAAATATTATTAAAATTTTTTTATTAAAGAAACCCTTAAATACAACAATACCTTCTGTCATTCAGATCTATCATTAATACAAATTCAATTTTAAAATATTTATATGTAATTTAAACAATATTTCTAAAATTTTTGATTTTGTAAAATTCACAGTTTTATAGATTTCTAAAAATCTATAGATTTTTTATTTTCTACAAATCTTGAGACTAAAATTTTGTTTTTTCGGGACAACTGACTCTTAAACGAATATCAAAAATTTCTAAAACTTAATATATCTAATATTTTTACTATTTTAAAATTCCCCTTTTTCGCTTAATTATTACATAAAAAAAGTTGTTCACATATTTGTCATCTTTAAGCGTTTCTAGGACCTAAACTATTACCTAAACATCGTTTTTCAAACTTTATTACACAAAATTCAATTCTCTACAAGTTTTTCCTTTCATATCTTTTTGTAATTTTGACTGTTCGTGCAGATTTTTGAAATAAAGTAATCGCTGCCCAAATATAAAGCCATGTCATATTGCTTTTAATTGAAAAGCCCTCTAGCGGCAAAAATGTTGTTATTGTTGTCCTTTGTAGCTTTTATTACGAAAGCAATTGACTGAACTTGTCTCTACACACCCAATTGCTCTCTTTCATTCAATATTTTTTTTTATAAATTGCTATAGATTTCTTGTGTATTAGATAAATATAGTTAATAACAAACTTAATACAGTAAACGCTTTGTATTAGAATTGAGACAAGTTGTTTAATTTTTGAGCAACTTTAAGCATCTCTAATTCCTGAGATAAAAAATTCTTTATTGATATTTGCATTTTCTAGACGAACGTTCGCTGCAATCAACTGCGATTTCCGGTGCCTGTACTGAAGCCCTATCAGTGAAAAAATCCGCAGAAATCGCCGCCCTTTTCGCTGATATTAAACTAAGCCAAACTACTGATGTCGCCCATCTGACGCCTCGAACTTGTGACATGGAGACGATAATTTCATCTCGAAACGCCTACAACAAATTAAAATCGCAACACGAAACGAAATCCGGCCAGAAAATGATCCAGAATGGCCTCTACATTCGGAATAATCCCAAAAGTAACATGTACAGTGCCAGAAACGGACTTTATACCATCCAGAGCCAATCGGACGAATCCAGAAGATCAAGTCTAAGCGAAGAGAAAAATTATTTTGATTTAACGAAGAAAAACACAGGGAGTAACCTCGAAAACTCCTTAGGTTACCTACCTTGATTGTACAGTAGTGAGGAAAAAAATGCCATTTTTGAATTTTTTGGGGGTGATAATATAGGGTGATAGTATACAGGGGGGTCATGTTTTAATTAAGTGCAATAAATATGTGCAATATTGTTATTTATGTGCAATAAAGATTTTATTTAAGAAATTTGGTTTTTTTTATTAAATAAATCAGAGTTTTTTGGAAAATTTAATCATTTTTGACATTATTATTTTTCAAATTTTTGAGATTCTAAAATTTATATTATTTGAGCGCTTTGAGACTTTTGAAACATCAGATTTTCAGTTTCTTAAGCACTCAAATGCTCAATAATCAGAAGCTACCTAATATCTCAAAATTACAAAGATTATTAAATTATTACAATTCAAAAATCTAGTGTATTTGAGATTCTAAATTTGCTGAGATACTAAATTCCTGTTTCTCAATCATTCTGGTTTATTTTTTACTAGAATTTAATTTGTACTAATTTAAATTTTTCAAACTTTTTGAGATTTTATAATTTTTATAATTCTATCATTTTGAGATTCTAAGATTTTTGAATGAAACTGATTTCTATTTTTAGCTTCGTAGGCACTAATATTGTAAAATCAAAGATTATTTATTAGGTATCTCAAAATGTCTACATTTATTAAGATTTATAGATTTAGTTTTAGTATTTACAAATTTCTAAAATTCTAAAAATTTAAAAAATGTTGTGACAATGCCGAAGCAATTTTCTGATACTTGTAATTCGGACAATATTTTTGAGATGTTTGTTTTGAGATGTTGATTTTTAGAACTCTTGAGATTAAAATTAAAGATGTTTTAAATTTTTAAGATTTCTAAAAGTCTAAGATTTTAAGACTAACATTTCTAAAATTAATATATACAGTATTTTTGAGATTTTAAAATTGCTGAGATACTTTTCCCGTTTCTTAATTTTTGTAGATTAAATTTAAATGATTAGAATTTTTACTAGAACTTACTAGACTCTATATAAAATTTTTCAAATTTTTGAGATTTTTTTTATTCCGAGGCGTCGCGACGCCGAATCTGGTAAAACAAACGTCCGGAACGCGTGTCTAGATATAATGTGAAATATCGATCGGTTGTGACGTAACAGGGAGACGTCGCGACGCTGTACGAGCGCAACAGGCGATATCAACAGTTGTCGTGTTGGCAGACGTCGTGACGGACGTCGGCGTCGTTTCTCTTTCGCCGACGACGTGATTTCTCGGTAAACAATGGTCGATTGTGGAACGAACGATGCTACCAACAGATTTGTTTGTCCCAACGATAGGCAATTAGCACTGAGGGCGAAGTAAGTTGAGCAAACAGAAGGAAGTGGAGGTTTTTATTGTTGTTTGGTTGGTAATTGTGATGGTAATTTCGATTATTACGCGGTAATTAATACGTATATACAGAGTGATTTATTATAATATTTTTGACAAAAAAAAATTAAATATGTATATTTTTAAATCTCTGCAACTTTGTTTTTATATTTTTTTGTTGTGACAAAACAATTGTCGGTTCAAGTTTCGTTTTAGAAGTAATTGACTGACAACTTCAATTTTTTTTTCTAAAAGTAGACAACTGCCCTTTCAGTTTTTTTTTTTTCAAGCAAATACAGTCTTCAGCTTTAGTTTTAGAAGTAACTGCCGCCTTCAGCTCTTTTTTAAGCAATTACAGTCTTTAGCTCTGGTTTTAGAAGTGGCTGATGCCTTCAGCTTCTATTAATTTGATATGTAAATGTTTCTGGAAATATTTTTTGACATTTTTTAAAGTAACTGTCGTCTTTCCCTCTTTTTTGAAAAGCAATTGTCATCTTCAGTTCTCCTTTTAGAAGTAAATGACGCTTTCTTTCGGCTCTCTTTTTGAAAATAACTGTCGTTTTCCTATATCTTTTTAGAAGTAACTGTGTAAACTGATAATTGCCTTTAGCTCTTGTTTTAGAAGTAACTAACGACTTGATTCCCTTTTAAAAGTAATTATCTTTATCAGCTTTCCTTTTAAAAGTAATTGTTTCCTTTAGGTCTCGATTTAGAAGTAACCGACTTCTCTTTTTGAAACTAATTGCCTCTTTAGCTTTGGTTTTAGAAGTAACTGACGCCTTCGGCTTTCATTTTAAAACCAATTATTGTTTTCAGCTCTCGTTTTAGAAGTAACCGACAATTTGGTCTTCTTATTAAAGTCATTATCTCTTTCAACTTCTTTTTTTTAAGTAATTGTTATATTTGGCTCTTCCTTTGAAAGTATTCGTTGTCTACAGGTGTCGTTTTAATATTAACTGACTTTCTTTATTAATTGATTATCGTCTTTAATTTTTTGAGATTAAACATTGCCTTCAGTTTTTTTAATTGCCATTTTCAATTTTTGTTTTAGAAGTAACTAACGTTTTCTGCTCTTTTTTTAAGTAAATGATGACTTATTTTAGAAGTAACTATCTCCTTCGGCTTATTTTTTAAAAATAATTGTTGCTTACAGCTTTTTTTCTAAAAGTTATTGTCATTTTCAAATTAAGTTTTAGAAGCAATATATGTCTTCGGTTTTTTTAGTAGTAAATGCTGTGTCTAGTTTTAGAAGTAACTAAGTAACTATCTATTTGGTTTATTTTTCTTTTTAAATAATTATTGTTTTTAGCTCTTTTTCTAAAAGTTTTTAATTGTAATTTTTAAATCTAGTCTTAGAAGTAATTGACGTTTTAATCTCCTTTTTTAAAATAAATGTGATGTCTAGCTTTAGAAGTAATTAACGCCTTCGCTTGCTTTTTGAAAATAATTATCGATTTGGGTATCTGTTTGAAAGTGTTTGTTGTTTTCAGGTTTTGTTTTAGAAGTAATTAATGCCTCCAAATTTTTCTTGAGAGTATCTTTTTTTTTAAGTAATAGACATTTCTAAGCCTTGATTTTAAACTAAACTGACGCCTTTAACTCCTGCTTTGAAGTAATTGACGCCTTAATCTTCATTTTAATAATAGTTATTTTTTTCGGCTCTATTTTTAGAAGTAATTATCCTTTTTTTTATTGAGAATAATAATTTTTACATTTAGTTCTCTTTCTGAAAGTAATTTTCATTTTTAGTTTCTCTTTAAAAGTCACTTTAAACCTTTTTCTAAAACCATTTAGTATTGTTTATTGTATAGGTATTGTTTTAGAAGTACCTAACAAACAATTTTGATTTTTTTTTTTAGATTAGTTATCGCTTTTGACTATCTTCTTAAATGTAATTATCACTTTTTTTTAAACGTAATTGCTACATTTAAAACACATGTTTTAGAAGCAGTTGAAATTAATTGACGTTTTCAAAATGTTTTATTTTAGAAGTAACTGATTTTTTTATATGTGATTATTGCCTGAGAATTACCTTCTCCAGTTTTATTTAAAGAAACAACGTCGTTTTCATGTTTCGTTTTAGCAGTAACTGACAGCTTAAACTCTGTTTTTAGAAGTAATTTTTAGATTTGTTTATTCTTTAAAAGTAATCATAGCTTTGAAGCTATTTTTAAACAAATTTGCTATTTTTAGATATTGTTTTAGAAGTAGCTAACATTTACGGCCATTTATTAAATTAATTATTGTCTTTTTCTATCTTTTTTCAAGTCGGTTTCATGTTACGTTTTAGAAGTAATTGACACCTTTGGCTCTGTATTTAGAAGTAATTATCGCTTTTATTTATTAATTTTTTTAAATAATTAGGACTTTGAATCGTTTTTTAGAAGTACTCATTATTTTTAGGTACTATTTTAGAAGTAACCAACGTATCCAACACTTTTTCTAAATTAATTAGCGTTTTTCTAAAAGTAATTGTTGGGTATTGTTTTAAAAGTAATTGAAACTAATTGATGCTTCAAATTGTTTTTATTTTATAAGTAATTGACTTCTTCAACTCTGTTTTTATGTAATTAGCGCCTGTGATTCTCTTTTTAAGCGTAATTAACTCCTGTAGCTTTATTTAAAAAAATATGTTGTTTTTATGTTTCGTTTTAGAAGTAACTGACGCCTTTGGCTTTGGTTTTAAGCATTATCACTTTGACTTTTTCTTTAAAGGTAATTATCGGTTTGAATCTCTTTTTAAAACGATTTGTTAGTAAAGTTTTAGAAGTAACAAACGCTTTTAGTTTTCTTTTTAAATTAATTATCGTCTTTGGCTACTTTCTCTAATGTAATTATCGCCTTTTTAAAAGTAATTGTTAAATATATTCCGTTTTAGAAGTATCTGACACCTTCAGCTTTGTTTTTTGAAGTAATTAACAATTTTAGTTTTTTTTTAAAGTGATTAAAGCTTTGAATCTCTTTTGAAAATTTTTGTTAAATTTTTAGGTATTGTTTTAGAAGTAACTAACGTTTTCGGCTTTCTTTTTAGATTAATTATTGCTTTTGACCATCTATTTTAATGTTAGCAAATCCTCTTTAAAAAGTAATTGCTAAGTATTTTTAAGTATTGTTTTAGAAGTAATTAAAATTAATTGACGTTTTCAAATTCTTCTTATTTTAAAAGTAAAGTAAGTGACTTCTTCAACTTTTTTTAGACGTGATCGCTCTGGATAACATTTTAAAAGTATTTACTATTTTTAGGTATTTTTGGATTTTAGAAGTTACTAACTCTTTCGACTCCATTTTTAAACTAATTATCGCCATTAACTATCTCCTAAGGTTGTTTTAGAAGTAAATTAAATTATTAATGTTTTCAAATTGTTCTTATTTTAGAAGTAACTTACTTCTTTAGCTTTTATTTTAGATGTAATTACCGCTTAAGAGTCTTTTTTTTGGGAGTAATTAACACCTTTTAAAAGAAATTGCCGTTTTCAAATCTCGTTTTAAAGATAACTGACGCCTTCGGCTTTGTTTTTAGAAGTAATTACCACCTTTGATTTTTATTTAAAAGTAATTATCTCTTTGAATCTTTTTTTGACAGTATTTGCTATTTTTGGGTATTGTTTTAGAAGTAATTAACGGTTTTAAGCTTTTTTTTGGATTAGATATCACTCTTGACTATCTTCTTAAACGTAATTATTGCTTTTATAAAAGTAATTGTTACATTTAATACACATGATTTAGAAGTAATTAAAATTAATTAACGTTTTAAAATAGTTTTTATTTTAGAACTAACTGCTTAATTCAGCTCTTTTTTTTACACAATTGCAGTTTTTTACTCGAGTTTTAGAAGTAGCTAATGTCTTCGGTTTTTATTTGATATCTAGATAATTCTAGAAATATTTTTTGAAATTTCTAAAAGTAACTGTCGTCTTTATCCTTTTTTAAAACTAATTATCGTTTTTAGCTCTCTTTTTATAAGCAATTGTTGTCTTCATTTTTTCTTTTAGATGCAAATGACACTTTCTTCTATTGTATTAGAAGTCACTAACTCTTTCTGCCCTATAGTTCTCTTTTTAAATGTAATTAGTCTCTCCGGCTGTATTTTTTTAAAAAAATTGTCGCTTTGGTGCTTTGTTTTAGAAGACTCTAACACTTTCGGCTCTATTTTTAAAAGTAGTTATCATCTTTAGTTTTTACTTAAAAGTAATTATCGCATTAGACCTTTTTCTGAAAGTGTTTGCTATTTTTTAGGAATTATTTTAGAAGTTACTAACATTTTTGGCTCTTTCTTTAGATTAATTAGCGCCTTTGACTATCTACTTTAATGTAATTATTGTCCTTTTAAAAGTAATTGTTAAGTATTTTCAAGTTGTGTTGTAGAAGTAATTGAAATTAATTGACGTTTTTAAATTGTTCTTATTTTGGAAGTAACTGACTCTTTCAATACTTTTAATATCATTAGCGCTTGTGATTTTTTTTGAGAGTAATTAACTCCTCAAGCTTTATTTTTTTTAAATTGTCGGTTCCATATTTCGTTTTAGAAGTAACTGATGCCTTCTGCTCTGTTTTTAGAAGTAATTATCACGGTTAGTCTTTGTTTAAAACTAATTATCGTTTTAGATCTTCTTTTAAAAGTATTTGGTATCTTTAGGTATTGTTTTAGAAGTAACTAACGGTTTTAAGCATTTTTTCGATTAACTATCTTCTTTAACTATTCTCTTAAGTGTAGTATTTTTTTCTTTAAAAATAACTGTTACATTTAATACATATGTTTTAGAAGTAATTAAAAAATAATTGACGTTTACAAATTGTTCTCATTTTAGAAGTAACTTTAACTCTTTTTTTATGTGATTCTCGCTTTTTTGAGAGTAATTAACTCCTCCAACTTTATTTTTGAAAAAATTGTTGTTTTTATGTTTCGTTTTAGAAGTAACTAACGCCGTCAACTTTATTTTTAGAAGTAATTGTCATCTTTGTTTTTTTTTGATAATATTTATCGCTTTGAATCTCTTTTTGACAGTATTTGTTATTTTAAGGTATTGTTTTAGAAGTAACTAACGCTTTCGGCTCTCTTCTTAGATATTGCTTTTGACTATCTTTTTAAAATAATTATCGCCTTTTTTTTAATAGTATTTTTAAGCATTGTTTTAGAAGTAATTGAAATTAATTGACGTTTTCAAATCATTTTTATTCTAGAAGTAACTGATATTTTCAAGTTTGTTTTTAGAAAAAAATATCACTTGTGGTTTCTTTTAAATGTATTTTTTTTTAAATTGCTTTTATGTTTTGTTTTAGAAGTAACTAACGCCTTCAACTTTGTTTTTAAAAGTAATTGTCATTTTTTATTTTTCTGTAATAGTATTTATCGCTTTTAATAAACAGTTTAGATATATTTGTATTTTTAGTTATAGTTTCAAAAGTTACTAACTCTTTTGACTCCACTTTTGAATTAATATCGCCTTTGACTATCTCCTAATGTTGTTTTAGAAGTAATTAAAATTAATTTTATTTTCAAATTGTTCTTATTTTATAAGTAACTGACTCTTTCACCTCTTCACCGGTTTTTTTTATGTAATTAGCATTTGTCATTCTCTTTTTGAGAGAAATTTCTCTACTTTTATTTTTTCTAAATTGTCGTTTTCATGTTTTGTTTTAGAAGAAACTGACGCCTTAAACTCTGTTTAAAAAGTAATTATTACTTTTGGTTTTTCTTTAAAAGTAATTATCGCTTTGTATCTATTTTTGAAAGTATTTGCTATTTTTAGGTATTGTTTTAGAAGTAATTAACGCTTTTTTTTTGAATTAATTTTCGTCTTTGACTACCATATTTAATGTAATTAACGCCTTTTAAAAACAATTGTTAAATATTATTTTAGAAGTAACTGACCCCTTCAGCTCTGTTTTAATGTGATTAGCGCTTGTAATTCTCTATTTATGAGAGTGATTAACTCTTCTAGCTTTATTTTTTTTATTTGTCGTTTTCATGTTTTGTTTTAGAAGAAACTAACGCGTTCTGCTCTGTTTTTAGAAGTAATTATCACGGTTAAGATAACTAGTTTAAAACTAATTATCGTTTTAAATCTTTTTTTAAAAGTATTTTTATGTTCAGATATTGTTTTAGAAGTAACTAAAGGGTTTAAGGTTTTTTTTGATTATCTTCCTTAACTATCTTCTTAAATGTAATAATCGCTTTTTTAAAAGTAATTGTTACATTAAATACATATGTTTTAGAAGTAATTGAAATTAACTGGCGTTTTCAAATCGTTCTCATTTTAGAAGTAACTTTAACTCTTTTTTTCAATGCGCTTTAGTTTTTTTTAAGAGTAATTAACTCCTCCAGCTTCAAGCATTTTATGTTTGATTTTAGAAGTGACTGACATCTTTTACTCTTTTTTTGTAATAACTAAGACACTCGTCTCTGTATTTAAAAACAAAGTAACCTACGTTTTTAGATATGTTTTTAGAAGTAACTGACGACTTCTATTTTCTTTTCTAAATATAACAGTCGCATTCAGTTCTTTTTTTAAGACAGTTGTCGTTTTCATCTCTCGTCTTAGAAGTAACTAACATCTTTGATTCTCTTTTTGAAAGTAATAAGCGACTGCAGCACTAATTTAAAAAAAAATTTGGAAGTCAAAAGCGACAGTTATTAGTTATAAAAGAACTACTGAGTGTTGTATAAATAATTTTGCATGTCAAATATAATTATTATTACAACATATATTCGCTAGATCACTCTGTATATGCTTCATATTTTTTTATAACTCAGCTGATACTTTCACCATTCGTCTGCGATAAAATTCCTCGCTCAAATCAATAAACTCCATCAAAGAGCTCTTTTGTAGTTCAAGCGGTCATAGCGCACCTTATCGTATTGTATTTTTTTTTTAAACACACTGTAGAAAACAAAGCTTTCCGCAAATAAATCTAATAACAAGACTCATTCAAAGTATGTCACCACTCTCCCTGAAACTAATTAAGGATCAAAGGATAAAGTCGTAACGAAATTAGGAAACTCAGAGTAATTTTTTTTTCCGACAACTAACTTTGCTCTTTATGTTGTTTGTTGTTTATCACTGATATTACAACTAATCTCTTATCGCAGTATTATCACAAAATCGATTTAATTAACATTTTTTTCAAGACTCAAAACAGGATGGAGTGTCAAAACAGCATCCCTTAATTCCCATGGAAACACAACGCAGCCGCTAAGTCCAGAAGAACAAGAAGCTATTGTTAATGTAATCAAAAGGGCGGAGGAAATTGATCTCACCGAGCAAGAGCGAGTAATTTAAAACAATTAAAACTTTTTTCACTCTTAGTACAGCCAATCCCTGAACCGTATTACGTTTGAAAGACTATTAACCAATCAGAAAATTTAAAACAGCTTGTTGCTAAGTAACAGAATGTCAAATTTCTAAACATAACCTAAAAATATTGTGGTTTTTAATAGTCAATTCACCTTGATAAGAGTGAAAAAAGCACATTTATTTTTCCAGAATCTTCTCTTGTTCTTCATATTGTTTGAAACGGCATTTTTTCTAATTTTTTTACTAAATTCTACCTTTGTTTTTTTAGCATCTTTTTTTCTTCATTTTTCACCTAAACGTTGTTTTTTTAGAATCTCTCTGCGTGTTCTAAAACCTTCTGTATAGTTTTCTTCTAACCGACGTCTTCTAACTTTCCCTTGAAGTTTTTATTGCTTTTTTACCAATAGTCGTTTCTTAAATTTTTCTAGAAACTTTTTTTTGTTATTTTACAATATATCTTTATTTTTTTTCTCATAGAATTTTCTTTAATCTTCTTTCTTTTTTTTATTCTAATTTCTTTCAGTTAAGGTGTTTCAATTTTTTTGTAACAATTGTCCTTTTTCACATTCTTCTATAAAAATTTTTTATTTTATTTTGCAGCAGACGTTTATCTATTTTAATTGCTCGTTTTTTCTACCAATTATCGTATTTTAATATCTTCTTTTTCTCAAACGGCGCATAGTTTTTAAACTCTTCTAAAATTCTCTTCTGTTTTTCCACATTTTCTTATTTTTCCAATATCTTCTTTTGTTTTTTATGATTTTCAAAACAGCATTTTTTCAAGTTTTCTTCATTTTTTTTGTTCTTTAAGCATCTTTCATTTCTTTTAATTTTCACCTTAACGTTTTCGTAGAATTGTCTTTTCTTCTCTCAGAATTTTTCTTTGTTCTCTAGAACCCTCCTTATAGTTTTACTGTAACCGACATTTATTAATTTTTTTTTAAATGTTTTCTTGCTTTTTCTACCAATAGTAGATTCTCAAAATCGTCTAGAATTTTTTTTTTGTTTATACAATCTGTCCTTACTCTTTTTCCCTAGAATTTTCTTTAATCTTCTTATTTTTGATACTTTACCTTGTTTTTTTTAGAAACTTTTTTTCGCTCATATTTTTCTCAGTTAATGTGTTTCAACTTATTCTAACATTTAACTAACTGCCTTTTTTCAAATTCTTCTCTAATCTTCTTTTGTTTTTTATGTATGTTTGTTTATTCTACTAATTATCATCTCTTAATTTTATCTTATTTCCGAACATTGCGCCGTTTCTCTTCTAGAATTTTTTCCCTTTTCTTCCATAATATTTTCATATTTTACAATGCCAATTTTTAAGTTTCTTTATAAATTTTTTTATTCTTTTAGCATCATTCTTTTCTCTATTTTACCTAAATGTCTTTTTTTAAATTGTTTTTGTTCTCTCAAGATCTTTCCTTGTTCACTAAAATTTTCCTCAAAGTTTTCTTCTAATCCACGTCTTTTAACTTTTTCAAAAATTTTTATTTTTCTATCAATAGTCGTTTCCCAAAATTTTCTAAAAACTTTTTTTTAATTTTTTACAATCTGCTTTAGATCTTCCTTTTTAAAATTTAGTTTATCTTCTATCTTATTTTGATGTTTTAGCTTGTTTTCTAAAAACATTTGATCTACTTTCTTCTAGACAGACATTTCGTTTGCTCCTCTTTTCTACCGTCAGCTCTTAATTTCTTTTTTTCTGAACGTCGCGCCGTTTCTAAACTCTTCCAAAATCTTCTTCTGTTTTTCCATAACACTTACTTATTTTTCCATGGTCTTCTTCTTCATGTTCTTTAAAACAACGTTTTTTTAAGTGATTTTGCTAAATTCTTCCTTTGTTTTTTAAGCATTTTCCTTTTCTTTTATTTTTTTACCTAAACGTTGTTTTTTTAAGTTTTTATAGACATGTCAATTCAATCAATATTTTTGAAATTTTTCTAGAATATTTTGTTGCTTTTTTGACCAGTAGTCGTTACCTACATTCTTCTGGAATTTTTCTGTTTTTCTATGATCTGTCTTTACTTTATTTTTCTTAGATTTTTTTTAATTTTTCTCCTTTTTTTGATATTTTAATTTGTTCTTCTAAAAACTTTCTTTGTCCCACTTTTTTTCAGTCAACGTAATTTCTTGTAAATTTTTTCTAACATTTAACCTACTGCTTTTTTTCACACTCTTCTATAATCTTCTCTTGCTCTTTTTTTTTAGCAGACGTACATCAATCGTCGCCTTTTAATTTCTTTTTCTTTCCAATCTTTTTCTGTTTTTCCATAATATTTTCTTATTTATTTAAGATCTTCTTCTTTATGTTTTTTAAAACTGCGTTTTTTTATAAGTTTTTCTGCTAAATTCTTCTTTTGCACTTTAAGCATCTTTCTTTCATTTTATTTTTTTCAAAAACGTTGGTTCCTAAGTTTTCATAGACATGTCTTTTGTTCTCTCCAAATCTTCTTTTTTTATATAGAACCTTCTTTATAGTATTCCTTCAATCGACATTTTTGAATTTTTTATACAATTTTTTTGTTGTTTTTTTGACTAACAATCGTTTCTCACAGCTTTCTATAAACTTTTTTTTTGTTTTTTTTTACATTCTGCTTTGGTTTTTTCACTAGAATTATCTATAATCTTCTTTTTTTTCTTAATACTTTAATTTATTCTTCTAAAAACTTTCTTTTTTTTAATTTCTTTGTCAACGTTTTTTAATATCTTCTTATATTTAACCAACTTTCTTTTCTCACATTTTTCTATAATCTTCTTTGCTCTTTTTTTAGCAGATGTTCATCTACTTTATTCTACACCTTTCGTTTTTTTGTACCAATTATTGTCTTTTAATTTCTTCTTTTTTCCAAACGTCGCGCCATCTTTTAGCTCTTCTAGAAAATTCTTGTGTTTTTCCATAATATTTGCTTATTTTTCCAGAACCTTTTTTGTGTTGTTTGTGTTGTTTAAAACGGCGTTTTTTTAATTTTTACTAAAATCTTCTTCCATTCTTTTAGCACCGTTTTTTGCTCTTTTTTTTTTCTCCCAAACGTCATTTGATTTGTTTTTGTCCAGCTTTTGTTGTTGTTGTTGCTTAAGCTTTACCTTTTTTTTTGATTTGATTGTTACTCTAATATTATAGTACATATTTGACTTTAAATTGTTATTTTGTTTATAAATAGTTAAAAACGTCTTTTATGTCTTTTTAGCTACATATTTATAAACAAAATAACAATTTCAAATTATTTTTTTTCAATTCTTCTATATTTTTTTTTTGTTTTTTATATATGACCGTTTTTTCTACTAATCATCGTCTCTTAATTTCTTTTTTTTCCAACGTAGTGTCGTTTCTGTTCTAGAATTTGTTTTTGTTTTTCCAAAACATTTTGTTATTCTTTCAGGATCTTCTTTTGTTCTTTATAATTTTTAAAAGAGCGTTTTTATAGGTTTCTTTACAAGTTCTTCCTTTTCTTTTAGCATCTTTTTTCTTCATTTTTTACCTTAAGTTGCTTTTTAAGTTTTTGTAAAATCATTTTTTGTTCTCTCAAGATCCTTCTTCATTTTCTAAAACTTTCTGTATGGTTTTCTTCTAAAAGACGTCTTTTAACTTTCCCTAAAATTTTTCGTTGCTTTTCCTATCAATAGTCCTTTCTTAAATCTTTCCAAAAACTTTTTTTCTTTTCTTACAATCTGATTTTGCTCTTGCTTGTTTATCAAAAAAAAAATTTTACTCTAATATCTTTCAGTTAACTTGTTTTAATTTTTTCTAATATTTTACCAACTGCCTTTTTTGCATTCTTTTATAATCTTCTTTTGTTTTTTATGTATGCTCGTTATTCTACTAATCATCGTCTCTTAATTTCCTCTTTTTTTCCAACGTGACGCCGTTTCTCTTCTAGAATTTGTTTCTGTTTTCAAAAAATTTTCTTATTCTTTCAAGATCTTTTTTTGTTCTTCATGTTTTTAAAAAAAGCGTTTATCTAAGTTTCGTTTTCTTTCAACCGTCTTTTCAACGTCTTTTAAGTTTCCCTAACATTTGTTGTTGTTTTTGTACCAACAGTCATTTCTCAAACCTTTCTAGAAAACCTTTTTTTGTTTTCTTACAATCTGTCTTTACTCTTTTTTACTAAAATTTTCTTTAATCTTCTTGCTTTTCTTGATACTTTAACTTACTTTAGTCAACGTGTTTCAATTTCTTCTAACATTTAACTAACTGACATTATATACTCTTCTTTTGCTCTTTTTTACAGCAGACTTTCATCGATTTTCTTCTAGACATTTCGTTTGCCCATTTTTCTGCAAATTATCGTCTTTTAATTTCTTCATTTTTCCAAACGTTCTTTAATCTTTAAGCTCTTCTAGAAAATTCCTTTTTTTTCCTTAATATTTTCTTATTTTTCCAGAACCTTATTCTGTTCTCTGTGTTGTTTAAAACGGCGTTTATTAAATATTTACTAGAATCTTCTTTCATTCTTTTAGCACCTTTTCTTGCTCTTTTTTCTTCTTCCAAACGTCATTTGATTTGTTTTTTGTCCAGCTTTTGTTGTTGTTGTTGCTTAAGCTTTGCTCTTTCTTTTTCTGATTTGATTTTTACTCTAAAATTATAGTATTTGCTAAAATCTTCCTAAGAGCTTTCTTTCAACCATCCTTTCAACGTCTTTTAACGTATCCTATAATTTTTTGTTGTTTTGTACAAATAGTCGTTTTTTTTTCAATCTGTCTTTACCTTTTTTTCTTAGAATTTTCTTTTATCTTCTTTCTTTTCTTGATACTTTATCTTATTTTTCTCAAAACTTTGTTTTTTCTCAGTCTTCTATATTCTTCTTTTGTTTTTTATATATCTACATATCTTTCTTCATTTTCTAAAACCTTTTCTATGGTTCTTCTCTAACCGACGTCTTTTAACTTTCCCTAAAATTTTTTGTTGCTGCTCCTATAGTCGTTTTTGAAATCCTTATGAAAACTTTTTTTTTTGGTTTTTTTACAATCTACTTTTGCTTTTGCTTGTTTTTATAAAAACTTTTTTTTTGCTTTAATTTCTTTCATTCACGTATTTCAATTTTTTTTAACATTTAACCAACTGTCTTCTAACATTCTTCTATATTCTTCTTTTGTTTTTTATATATGCTCGTTTTTTCTACTAATCATCGTTTCTTAATTTCTTCTTTTTTCCCAACTTTCCCAACTTCTTTTTATTTTTTTGTTTTTTACAATCTGCTTTTGCTCTTGCTTGTTTTTCTAAAAACTTTTTTTCGCTCTAACTTCTTTCAGTTAACTGTCTTTTTTAACATTCTTCTTTTATTTTTTATGTTGGTATGTTCGTTTTTTCTACTAATCGTCTCTTAATTTCTTCTTTTTTTCGAACTTTTCTTGCTCTTTTTTTTCTGCCAAACGTCATTTGATTTTTTCTTGTCCAGCTTTTGTTGTTGTTTTCTCTTTTTCTGATTTGATTTTTACTCTAATATTATAATATTTGATTTAAAATTGTTATTTTGTATATAAATAGTTAAAAATGTCTTCTCAACTATTTATAAACAAAATAACAATATCAAATTAAATTTGGTGACGACACCACAGTAACGAAAATTTTTTTTGAGGTGGGAAAGCTCGTTGAAAGACTGGAAAATATGCGAAGAAACGCTCTAGGTCGTAACCCATCCCAGTGCCTCCTTTGTGGCGATGGATTTGGTATGTTAGGAGCCCAGAAAGTTGTCTGTATTGACTGTAGAAGACTTGTCTGTCAGAAATGTGCAATTGAGTCATGTACAGGCAAAAATAATCGGTAATTTATCCCCCAAAAATTTCTTAATTAAGAAACGTCAAATTTTGATTCTGTTTCAGAAATTATTGGTTGTGTATGATCTGTGCAGAAACCCGAGAAATTTGGAAAAAATCCGGTGCGTGGTTTTTTAAAAGTATTCCCAAGTATATTCTTCCAGCTGAGAAGAGTTATCGGCATAGTCTGGGAAAAGTGTCACGAAATCCCAAGGGAACATTCAGGGATGATGAGGATAGTTCGGATGAGGATAGGAAAACCTGGCCGAAAGTTCAGAGAAGGAATTCCAGTACGGAAAGCACTCATGGTATTTCGGATTTTTTTATAAGTGTGTCTATATACAGGGAGGCAAAAATTACGGTTATTTAATTAGGAGCCGAAGGCGACACTTTATTTTATTATTATTTTATTTCACTTTTAATAAAAATTTTGTCGTCTTCACCTTCTTTATATTTTTTTTTAAGCTTTAAGACTAAATAAATAAAGATTTGGCGTTGTTATAAAGTAAAATTGTCGTTAAAAGCGGTCTCAAAACAAAGAATTTTTTGGTTTTAAACCAAAATTTTTTACTATTTATGAACAAAATAGCAATTTAAAATCAAATATAATAATGTTAGAGTGAAAATCAATCCAAAAAAGGAAAGAACGGAGCTTAAGCAACGAGAAAAGCTGGAAAAATGACGTTTGGAAGAGAAAAAAAAGACCAAAGAAAGGTGCTAAACGATCAGAAAAAAATTCTAGAAAAAACTGTAAAAACGCCGCTTTAAACAACACAAAAAAAAGGTTCTAGAAAAATAAGAAAATATTATAAAAAAAAATGAAGAAAAGTCTAGAAGAGCCTAAAAACGGCGCGGCGTTTGGAAAAAAAAATTAAAAGACGATAATTGATAGAAAAAGCGAGCAAACAAAATCTCTAGAAAAAAGTAGATAAAATCTACTGAAAAAAAGAGAAAACGAAGATTATAGAAGATTGTTAAACATGTCAATTGGTTAAATGTTTTCATCAAAAAAAGTTTTTAGAAAAACAAGCTAAAGTATCAACGAAAGAAAAAAGATTGAAGAAATTTTTAGAAAAAAAAAAGTAAAAACAGAATGTAAAAGAACAAAAGAAATTTTTTAGAAGAACATGAGAAATGACTTGGTAGTAAAGCAACAAAAAATTCTAGAAAAATTTAAAAGACGTCGGTTAGAAGAACGATCTTGAAATAACAAAAAACGATTAAAAAAAATATAAAAAAACAACGTTTAGGTGAAAAACAAAGAAAGAAAGATGCTGAAAAACAAAGAAAAACTTTGTAAAATACTTAAAAAACGCCCTGAAAGAATAGAAATATTAAAAAAAACAAAAAAAATTCTAGAAGAAAAACAGCGCGAAAAATGTTCGGAAAAAAAAAGAAAATAAGTAGCGATGATTAGTAGAAATAACGGGTGTATATAAAAAATAAAAGAAGATTAGAGAACAATATGGAAAAAAAAGTTAAAAAACACGTTGACTGAAAGAAATTAGAGTAAAAAAAGTTTTTAGAAAAACAAGCTAAAGTATCAAGAAAAGAAAGAAGATTTAAAAAAATCTAGAAAAAAAAAGAGTAAAACAAGTTGTAAAAAAACAAAAGAAATTTTTTTTAGAAGAATTGGGTAATGACTATTAGTAGAAAAGCAACAAAAAATTCTAGAAAAAGTTAAAAAACTTCGCTTAAAAGAAAACGCTGAGAAAGATTTTAGCAAACAATACGAGATCTTAGAAGAACAAAAAACGATTTTAAAAAAAACTTGAATAAACGACGTTAAGAAAAAAAAAACAAAGAGAGAAAAAAAAAGCTAAAAGAACAAAAAAAAAGTTGTAATAAAACATAGAAAAACGCCCTAAAAGATTAAAAAATATTATAAAAAAACAGAAACAAATTTTAGAAGAGAAACAAAAACGTTTAAAAAAAAAGAATCAGTTTTTAGAAAGTTTTAAAAAAAAATTGGAAAAAATTGGAAAACTCTGGTTGAATGGAAAAAAACAAGTGGAAAAGCAAAGAAAAATTTTTAGAAAAATTTCAGAAGCAAATATTAGTAGAAAAACAAAAAAAAGTTTCTAGAAAAACAAAAAATTTTAGGAAAAGTTAAAAAACATCAGTTAAAGGGAAACAAGAAAAAAAATTTTAGAAAACAAGAAGTGGTTCTAGAAGAACAAAAAACGATTCTACAAAATCTTGAGAAACGACGTTTGAGTAAACAAAATAAAGATGCTAAAAGAACTAAAAACAATTCTAGAAAAATTTGAAAAAACGCCGTTTTGAAAAACAAGAAGTGTAAATAAAGTTCTCTTTATAAATATAAGCATTTATAGCCGAATACAATACTACTTCACTTAAAAAAAATAGTCTAAAAAAAATAGAAACAAAACTACTACAAGAGTGAAAATATAAGAAACACTAGAACTAGAAGAAAAAAATAAATACTAAAAAAATTTAAATAAAAGTAAAAAAATCAATAATTACAATACAATTAAAAGCCGAAGGCAACACTTCCTTTAATTTTTTTAAATTTAATAAAAATTCTATCATCTTCAGCTTCTACATTTTTTGGAAACAGTTTCAAAGCTAAATAAATAAAAGCTTACCATTTAAACTATTATTTTGCGTTGTTATAATCGATTCTCGTTAAAAGTGGTCTCAAAACAAAAAAAATTCAGTTTTACACAGTAAATTTAACGTTCTAGCAATGATATTTTCAAAGTTCATGACTATTTGAAACCAAAAACATATTTTTAACTATTTATAAACAAAATAACAATATAAAATCCAATCATAAAAAGAAAGAGCACAGCTTAAGCAACAACAAGAAAACCTGAAAATGACGTTTAGCAAAAAGAGTAAAAAAAGGTGCTAAATAAACAAAAAAATACGTTTAGAAAAACACAAAAAAAAAGAAAAAGGTTCTAAAAAAATAAGAAAAACAGAAAAGAATTCTAGAAGAGCTTAAAAACGGCGCGACGTTTAAAAAAAACGAGGCTAGAACAAGATAAACGTCTGCTTAGAGTAAAGGAAGATTATAGAAGAATGCAAAAAGAGCAGTTGGTTAAATGTTAGAAGAAGATAAAATAGGATGACTGAATGAAATTAGAAACAATATTAAAGAAAATTCTAGGAAAAAAAAGTAAAAACATTGAAAAAAACAAAAAAAGAATTTCTAGAAGAATCTGACAAAAAATTATTGTCAAAAAAAACAAGAAAAAATTCTAGAAAAAGTTAAAAAATGTCGATTAGAGCAAAATAATAAGAATAAGAAAATATTATGGAAAAACAGAACAAAATTTTAGAAGAGAAATGACGCCACATTGGAAAAAAAGAAGAAATTAAAAGACGATGATTAGTAGGAAAAACGAGCATATATAAGAAAACAAAAAAAGATTATAGAAGAATGTGAAAAAAGACAGTTGGTTAAAAATTAGAAAAAATTAAAACAAAAAAAAGTTTTTAGAAAAACAAGCAAGAGCAAAAGCAAATTGAAAAAAAAAACAAAAATGTTTCTAGAAGAATTTGAGAAACGACTATTGATAGGGAAAGCAACAAAAAATTCTAGAAAAAGTTAAAAGACGTCTTTTAGAAAAAAATATAAAAAAATACAGAAGATTTTAGAAAACGAAAAAAGAAAAAAAAACAAAAAATAATTTTACGAAAACTTGAAAAACAACGTGTAGGTGAAAAATGACGAAAAAAGAAAGATGCTAAAAAAACGAAAAAAAATGTAAAAAAACTTATAAAAACGCTCTTTTAAAAAACATAAAGAACAAAAGAAGATTCTGAAAGAATAAAAAAATGTTATGGAAAAACAGAAAAAAATTCTAGAAGAGAAACGACCCACGTTGGGTAAAAAGAAGAAAGCATATTATATAAAAAACAAAAGAAGAATATAGAAGAATGTTAGAAGACATTTGATTAAATGTTAGAAAAAATTGAAACACGTTGATTGAAAGAAATTAAAGCAAAAAAATAGTTTTAGAAAAACAAGCTAAAGTATTAAGAAAAAAAAGAAGATTAAAGTAAATTCTAGAAAAAGAAAGAGCAAAAAAATTTAGGAAAAAAACAAAAAAGTTTCTAGAAGGGTTTGAGAAATGACTAATGGTAGGAAAGCAGCAATAAATCGTAAATCCTAAGAAATGTTAAAAGACTTCGGTTAAAAAAACTCTAAAAAAGATTTTAACAAAAAAAGAAAGGTCTTGGAAGAACAAAAAACAATTTTAAAAAACTTGAAAAAACGACGTTTTAATAAAATACAAAGAGAAAAGAAAAATGCTAAAAGAACAAAAAAATTTGAAAAAAAAACTTAAAAAACGCACTGAAAAAAAGAAGAACATATTACAGAAAAACAGATGAAATTGTTGGCAGAAAAAAAAAGTTTCTAGAAGAATTTGAGAAACGACTATCGATAAGATAAAAACGAAAAATTTTTACAGAAAGTTAAAAGACGTTGGTTAGAAGAAAACCATACAAAAAACGAAGAATAATTCTGAGAGAACAAAAAATGATTTTACAAAAAATTGGAAAACAACGTTTAGGTAAAAAATAAAGAAAAAAACATGCTAAAAGAACAAAGAAAGAATTTGTAAAAAAAACTTATAAAAAAGCACTTTTAAAAAATATGAAAAAAAAAAGAAAATTCTGGAAGAATAAAAAAATGTTATTGGTAGGAAAAGCAACAAAAAAATTCTAGAAAAAGTTAAAGAACGTCTATTGAAGAAAAACCAAAAAGAAGGTTTAAAAAACAAAAAGAGATTCTGGAAGAACAAAAGACACGTCTACGAAAACTTAAAAAAAACTGTTTTAAAAAATATGGGAAACACAAGAAGATCATGAAAAAATAAAAAAATATAATAGAAAAACAGAAGAAAATTGTAGAAGAGAAACGACGCGACGTTTGAAAAAGAGAAGACATTAGAAGACGACGATTGGTATAAATAACATCCAAACGAAATGTCTAGAAGAAAATAGATAAACGTCTGCTAAAAAAACGAAACATAAAAAATTAGAAAATTTTTGAAAAAGAACGGTTGGTGAAAGAAAGCGACAGAATAATGTTAGAAGAAGTTAAAACATATTAACTAGAAAAAATTAGATTAGAAAAAATTCAAAAACTTTGGTTAAAAAAAAAACCAAAAGCTTATTGTAAAAAAACTAAGAAATGTTTCTAGAAAAATTTGAGAAACGAATATTAGTGGAAAAATAAACAAAAAATTCTAGGAAAAATTAAAAAACTTCGATTAGAGGAAAACTATAAAAAGATTCTAAAAATCCAAAACATTGTAGATCAAAAAAATTAAAAAAACGTAAAAAACGTTGTTTGAAAGATTCTAGAAAACGTTGTAGAACAGATTCTGCAAGAAGACAAGAAAAAACAAAAAACTATTGCTAGCAAAAACAGGAATGAATATTCTTGAAGGAAATTTTGAGCGACATAAGTTTTAAAAAAATGTATTAAAAGACGTCATTTAGAAGCTTTAGAAAACTAAAAAAAAATCAATAACAATAAAAAAAAGACAAAGAGAATTACAAGAAGTAAGAAAGTATTAGTAGTAGTAAAAAATTGTAAAATAAATAATTTTTTTTAGAAGAAATAATAAAGAAGCTAAAATAATAAAAATTTCAAAAAATGAGATAAAAATAAAAAATAACAATAAAAACTATGCACAAATTAAAAAAATTTAAAAAAAACATAAAAACATTCGAGAAAAAATTGGGTAAAATAGGAGGAAGATTCTAGAAAAACAATTAAAGATTCCAGACAACTAAAAATTAAAGAATCTGACAAACAACGATTGGAAGAGAAAAAGAGATTGAGAGGTTTAAACGTTTAAAAGAAATAATAACTGATAATAAAAATCAAAAAATTTTAAGACCAGTAAAAAAACAAAAAAATATTCAAGAATAATAAAAGATGGTCTTTCGAGCCGGATATTACAAAAAGTCTGAGTATAAATAGAACAGTTTCTCGCTTCTGACATCTAAAAATGCTTAAAATACAAAATTACTAAAATCATAAGTTATAAATAAAATATCGAAGCCGGAGGCGACAATTCTTGCTCGTTATTTATTGCTCTAAGGTTTAAACATTGTTTAAAAAAAAATTGTTAGCGTCATCTAGTGTTAATTTTTTTTAATAAAGTCAACAAGGGACTGACCTCTAGTGTTAAATCTGTAAACTGCATAAAATTCAAATAATTCAGCGCAAAAATGTTAGTAAATGTAAAAATGACCTGATGAGAGTGAAAAATCCGAAACATGTATACACTTCAGAAAATAATTTTTTACACTCTTTTTCTATTATCTTCAATTAAATCCAGCTAGCAAAACAACAAAAAACACTTAAATATTTCCAATAAATCTATATTCCGAGGTCACACTATTGACTCACCCTGTTTAAAACTGTGTAATAAATAATAAGGTATGTCACCCTCTGTAATTATATTGGACTCGGCCGTGTTTTTATATCGAGGATATTTCCAGATGTCCACGATTCCGTCCAAGACGTTGCAGCGATGTCCACGTATAACAAGTAAGACCTTTAGAAATAAAAAAAAATCTTTAGTGAAATTCTTTTTAGTGATTTGCAAGCAAGCAAAGACGCAGAAAGCCTCAAAGCTTTAGGATCTATAAACCTAAGCGAGAAGGATCAAGCCGAAGGATTGGAACAGTCCCGGCGGGAATCATCCGTCAGCAGGTCCTTATCAGAATTTAATTGGAGCGATTCACGAAGCGAAGATCGAGTTTCACCAAGTACTTCAAGTATCAGTAGTAGCATCTTCAAAGTAAGTCCTAAAACTCCATGAATAATCAATCAACCCTCAATCAATATTTTTAGACAAATTTAGACGACCACAAACCCTCCGATACCTCCCTTGGAACAATCGAACTCTCCCTAACATACGACCCCATTACCACCACCCTCCACTGCACCGTCTACCGTGCCAAAAACCTCATCCCCATGGACATCAACGGCCTTTCCGACCCCTTCTGCAAACTCAACATCCTCCCCAACGCCAAAATGTCCACCCGACTTCGCACTAAAACCGTCCACAAAACCCGCAATCCAGAATTCAACGAAAACCTCACCTTCTACGACATCTCCGAAGAAGACCTCGCTAAGAAAGCCCTCCACGTTCTTATCGTCGACGACGACAAATTCGGTCATGACTATATGGGCGAAACACGAATCGGATTGGCTAAACTCAAGCAACAAAACACTATCTACGTCGCCGCCCCTTTGGAAGAGCTCCGCCACGAGCAAAAAGGGCCACTCCCAGCGCCTGAACTCAATCAATGGTTTGACGATCTGTGGTCACGTGGACAGATTCTTCTCTCGCTGTGTTACAGCACGAAGCGGAGGGCGTTGCTTGTGATGGTCTGCAGGTGTGCCAACTTACTACCGATGGATAATAATGGGTTTTCTGATCCGTTTGTCAAACTGTAAGTTTTCAGATTTAAAAAAACGCTCTAGAGTGGTTTAGAAATAAAAGTAATTTGTGACGTATGTCGTTAGTGCAATCTGCTCTGCAGCAGTCAGTGTCAGAACTGTCAGACTTTTCTCAATAACCGCAACCAAATTGTTTCAGCAGTATTAAAAATGTGTAACCGCGAGAACAGCTGATTTGTATAATATGAAACAAAAAAAAATGATAATTACTGAAAAAAATTTTGACTTGACACACGATTCAAGCTACGACCTGCCTTTTTATACCGTGTTGTTTTAACAAAGTTCCATAGCAATCTAGAGCGTATTTTTACTTAAATTCTTTACTTTATACAGGGCGATTTTTTATTTGTTCCCGCCCGAAACTCTAAAAATCGGCAACACATTATACTTTGCTAGTTTTTTAACATTTAATTTTCAAAATTAAGGCAAAAAAAATCTGAATTTGTAGTTTTCTTAAAGTTGCTTATCGTTTGTATAACGTGTTGCCTATTTTTAAAATCTCGGGCAAAAGTAAATAAAAAATCACCCTGTATTAGAGAGTATTTTTTTTTAAAGGCAGTTGCGACCAAGCCCCAACCAAAAGAAACACAGGACTTCCATTAAATGGAAAAATCTGAATCCGGTCTATAACGAGGAATTTGCGTTTGAAACCCGACCCACTGAGTTGGCTACACAAAGTCTTTATATTACAGTCTATGATAAGGATTATGGGAAAAGTAATGATTATTTGGGAGGGCTGATTTTGGGAGGGACTGGATCAAAAGGGCTGAGGTTGAAGCAGTGGCTGGATATGATTAGATATCCAGATCATAGACATGAAGCCTGGCATAATTTAACAGAAGAGGTTCTAGATTAATTATTTGTCTTATTGGAAATGTTGGATTGGACCAATTAATAAATTTAATCAAAGCTTTTCAATTGAGTGTTTTATTTTAGCCTCCTTAACAGGATTTTTACGTAGTCACACGATATTAAATCGACATTTTCTTGGATTAAATAAATAATAAAAAATAATAATAAAGTAGTGTCCTCGTTGCCAATCTCGAATTTTACTAATTTTGGAAACCAGCAATCAGAAGTAACATTTTACTAATTTTGAAATACAGAAATGTAAACATATTTTACAAATTTTATAATTAGAGGCCATATAAACACTAAAAAAAATTCCTTTTTGTAATTTTTGAAACCGGAAGCAACATTTTACTAATTTTGGAAGCCAGTCGTAACATTTTACCATTTTTTTGTATAACTAAATTACTTTTTTGCCCGAAATTGTCATTTTTTGGCATTTTGACGTTTAGAGAAACGTAAAACACCCATTAACACCAAACACTACACTTAATACAACGCGCATATTGACAACAAAGTTGTCGTCTTTAGGTGGAAATTGAAATTTGAAGCCGGAAGCGACATTTTACTAATTTTGAAAGTCAGAGACAACATTTTACTAATTTTGAAAAATACAGAGATGTAATTTTGCTAATTCTAGAGGCCGAATACCATATTTTCTATTTTCAAATCAACAAAAAAATTATTTTAGAAGTCGGAAGTAATTTTTGAATTGACAACAACAAAAGCTACATTGTGAAAACTCAAAGATACTTTACTGAACTCGCTCAAAATTTTACTAATTTTAAAAGTTCAAGGCAGTGTTTTTTTTTGTAATTTTTTTTAAAGCTGAAGACTTTATTAAATATCAAAATATTAATTATGCCCTTTATACGTAGATTGATCTTCTAGCAGTGAATAAACTGTGGCGCTCCTTATACAAATCTACAACGCAGCTACAGATATAAAACTGCCGTAATAACTGGAGGGTACATTGCCCCCAATAAGAATTGTAGTGAATAGGAAGTTCTAGATGAGGAATATAACATTCCTTTATAAAATGTATAATTTTACATCAATTTTTAGCAATGTAATGGCAAATATTACATAACAAAAAATTGTTTTCAATTTTCAAGATGTAAACTCTTTATTGTTACTTAAAACTGTTTACATTTGATTTGCTTGTTGTGAAAGAGAAAGCAAATTCATCAAATATTGAACAAACTCATTTAAACGTTGAACCATTATCTCCAAAATATGTTGAATATCTAGGTTGAAACCTTCCATGGAAAATACTTTAAACAGAAAATAAGTATAAAATCTTAAAAAAAATATACACTTACTTGAATTAGTAGAAGTCGCATTTATTTCTGCTTCATCACACAAAACTGTGACAATCAGAAGAAGAAAAATAGAAAATACGAAAAGTTTTCTTGACATTTTAAACAGTGCTTGACAGAAGTTATAATGTCTTTGGTTTTGAAAAACACTATTTTTAATAACTGTGATAAGACACGTATTGACGTTATTGTTATCAAAAGTGGAATTTTAACTAGCTACCTATTTTTTGATAGTAATCCCCTTATTATTATTATTATTTTAATTTTTTTTTTGTAGAATAGATAAAAATATTGTGCAGTATTATTGTAGCAAATGACTTAAAAATGTAACAAAGTTGGCTGTCGTAGTGTCGTTACCATTTAAAAGTTAAAATAAATAAAATAAACGCTTTTTTTCCTTGTCGACTCAAATTAGATTTTTTATTAATCACTCGCTAGATTTAATAGTAATAAAACGGCTGAACTTTGTTGTAGACAACAAAACAATTAACAAAACAATGTTATTTAACAAAAATTTAAAGTTTTAACACCAAAACACCCCTTAAATCCTTAAATAATAATAATTTTAATAATAAAAAAATTTTGTTGTTCAGATGTGTAATCTACCTACTTCTATATCTCTGGTCAAATTTAGTGACAAACGAAAAATCCCTAAATATTTTAAACAAAGACGGCGGTAAATTTTTTAAATTGTATGACATTTTGCCAAACCAAAGTAGAAATAGACATTTGTACTTGAACGTTCTTCAATAAACAACAAACGTAATTACAAAAAAAAATGGGAAAAGGACCAAAAGGTGGTAAAGGAGCTCCTGCTCCACAAGCTGATGTAAGAATTTTAACCGAGTCTTGCAAAATTTTGTAATCTTGTAATTTCAGCAAAAGAAGGGAGCTCAAACCACTTCAAAGGCAGGAGACCAGAAAACTGCAAGTAAAGAAAGCACCCAAAAAGGGGGCAAGAAAGGTAAAAAAAAAATTCAATGTGAGCCTGACTAAAAGGTTTGTTTCAGGTGGCAAAAAATAACAGTTTCTTGTGCTTTAAATAACATTGTTATGACTTTGTGAATTCTTAAATAAAAATTCGTTTCAACTTTTAATTTGTTTTTATTTATTTAAATATGTCGCCCCCCAATTTTGACATTTGACATTTCGACTGTCAAAATTTCTCACGTAAACGTCAAAATCGTAAGTGGTCATTTTTCGATTAAAAATCCATTAAAATACCGTTTCAGTACCATAAACAATGTCCCATATTTAAATCACCCATTTTAATCATTTGAAACCATGTCCGTATCTCAGCCAACAACCTAACCTCACTTTTCCCAACCCCCTGAAAATGCCTTTACCACAAAACGTGAACGCGATTTTGGGCGCCGGTGTTTTCGGAATTGTGTGTGCCGCCACCCTCTATGTCATCGAACACTACAGACAGGACCGGAGACGCCATGCTATGGCAAAAGACCTCGCCCGTTTGGATAGTGAACTGGCAGTCCTTCGTAGAGAATTAGACAACATCCTAACCACACAACGACAAAAGTATTTTTATAATTTAACAACAAACGCGCAATTACAACTTCCGGGTATGTTTAGGGGCCAAAAACGGGCCAAAAAACCAAAACGAGTGGACTCCTTTCTTTCCCGATCTACAGTCAGTGACGACTATATTTCAGCCGCTGATAGCTCCGATTTGGAATTTTACGATGTCAGTAGTGATGAGGGAGACAATCTCACCAATTTGGACTTGGTAAAAACAATTTTATTAACAAAAATCAATAATTTCAAAAGTTAGGTTAAGTGAAGTATGCAACCAATACTACACGCATTAAACTTGTTACAGAGCTTAAGCCGAATTGATTTAACTCTAGAACAAGGAAACATCGCAGACTTAGAAAATTGTGTCGAAGAACTCCAAAACTTATGTCTCGAATTCCCAGAAAACCCCCAATTATTGTGGCGAGTTGGCAAAGCCCATTACCGCCTCTATGAAAAAACCGACGAACAAGACCACTTAAACAAAGGAATTGACGCTTGTAACACAGCTCTAGGGCTAAGTCCTGAGCTCGCCAACGTGCATAAATGGTTGGCAATCCTGTTAGGTTCCCGTACTAAATACCAACCCCTCAAACAAAAAATCCTTGATGGATTAAGTCTGAAACAACATGTAGATGCAGCAATTCGTCTCAGTCCCCTTGATGAAGTCCTTCATCACATGTTAGGCCGTTTCTGCTACGACATGGCTGAATTAAAGTACTACGAGAGGGTTGTAGCAAGTGCTGTTGCAGCTGATCTACCAAAATCTACACATGAGGAGGCTTTGAGACACTTTGAGGAAGCAGAGAAACTCTCTAAGGATCCTTGGAAGAAAAATTTATTATATATTGCCAAATGTAAAATTAAATTGGGACTAGTCGAGGAAGGAGTTCAGATATTGGAAAAGGCAGCAAAGACTGATAATGGAAAGGTGAGTCGGGGACAAGGGGGCTCAATTATAAGGGTTTTTGTTGCAGGATGATGAGGATGACGTAGAAATTAAAGAGTTGCTTAAAAAGTATAAGAGATAGGTGATTTTAGGGAATTTTGTGTAGTTGTAACAAAGGGGGTCTTAATGTTTTTACGATTTTAAGGGAATTGCATTCCAGTTTTTAACATGTCATTGTTTTTTTCACGTTGTATTGTCTATTTTTGTAGCATTATTATGTTTTTGAAAGTTTTAAATTATGTAACAAATGCAGTTAAATAGAGACACTGTTACGGGATTTTTTGTTTGATTTAATAAATTTTAAGGATTATTAACGATTTTTCATCAGTATTTTATGTAAATAAAACATTAATAATTATTTAATAAAAAAATTTTTTTTGAAAAAAATGGAAGTGTCTGAGATAGTAACAGTTATGCAACCAGTAATACACACATTTATATTTTTCAAATTTTAAATTAAAAAATAGGCAGCGACCTTGTTACAACAGTAAATTGCACCAAATTGTTTTATTTACGTCTTAAAGATCCCAAATTGCTCCACAGGAAGATATTTTTAAATAAACATTGTACCCACTTTAGCCACTTCTACGTCAAAACAGTCCTAACCTCAAAAAATTCAAAATGCCCCGTCGCAGGTCGTATTCGCCCCCTTGCAAGCGGCGGCGTTTGCCCCCACGTACCATCTCATCGTACTCTTCCGAATTAGCCCCTTTTCTGGACCTCCATGCCAACATCAGCAGCCCCCGTGACTTCTGGAAGTTCCACGAAAAATACTCCCTAATGCCAAAAACCGACCGAAGTAAGATCCTCAGCCTCCAGTTTTCTGAAGACAACCTCTACGACAGGCTCCCTGTCCTTGATCGTTCCGGCGACAGGATCCGGATATCCCGTGAGGATTTCAGGGACTTCCTCACTGCAATTCGTGTCTACCAGGACTTCCAGCAGAAGAGCAAATTTGCGAAATTGAAGAAGCTGAGAAAGGGGCAAAGTGAGCTCCCTATTGCGGCCCACAAAGCTGAGATTTTGTCGAAGTTGGGGGGTTGCAGAGTCCTGTTGATTGCCGGGGACACGGGCTGTGGGAAAAGCACACAAGTGCCGCAGTACGTCTGGCAAGGGGGCTATAACAAGATTGTCTGTACACAACCGAGGAGAATTGCGTGCGTGTCGTTAGCGAAGAGAGTGGCTCATGAGACTTTAACGGATTTTAAGAGCACAGTGGGGTACCAGATTAGGTTTGAGAAGAGTAAGAGGGCTGATACGGAAATTGTGTTTATGACAGAGGGGCTGTTGTTAAGGCAAGCTCAAGAAGAAGATACTTTGAATTCGTATGATGTTATAATATTGGATGAAGTGCATGAAAGGCATCTTCATGGGGACTTCCTTGTAGGGATTATGAAATGTCTCTTATATAAAAGACAAGACTTTAAATTAATCCTTATGTCAGCTACTATTAATCTTGAGTTATTCACGAGTTATTTCAAGCAAGAAAAACTTGAAGTTATCCGAGTACCAGGCAGATTGTATCCTATTGAAATCAACTATAGACCTATAATTAAAGATCCATTTGAAAGAAAACGAGACAAAATTGATTGCACCCCTTATTTACAAATCATTCAAATGATTGATGAGAAGTACCAACCTCATCAAAAAGGTGATCTGTTGGTATTCCTGAATGGCTACAGTGAAATCTCAACACTAGCAGATGCAGTCAATGACTATAGCCAACATAAAAAAAATTGGATTGTTCTCCAACTTCACTCAAGTCTAAGTCTTGAAGACCAAGACAAAGTTTTCGATTATCCTCCAGAAGGAATCCGGAAATGTATCATAAGTACAAATATAGCTGAAACTTCAGTCACTATAGACGGTATCCGGTTCGTTATAGATTCCGGAAAAGTCAACCGTATGACTTATCACACTTCCGGTGGTGTAAACAAACTCACTGAAACAAATATATCACAAGATAGTGCTAAACAACGTGCAGGAAGAGCCGGTAGAACAGGTCCAGGTATCTGCTACCGACTATACTCAGAAGAAGACTATAAGAATTTCGAGCCTTTCACACCTGCTGAAATCCATTTAGTCCCTCTTGATTCTCTATTGTTACACATGATTTCATTGGGACTCACAAATTTAAGACACTTTCCTTTCCTTGAAAAACCCAGTGAGAAAAGCATTGAGGAAGGCATAGAGAAACTGAAATTCACAGGAGCACTCGAGCTCACTCCTGAGTGTCTTTCACTAACTCCCTTAGGTGACGCCCTAAGCCAACTTCCGGTGGATTTATCCATCGGTAAAATGCTAGTCTTGAGTACTGTTTTCGGTAACGTCAATGCAGTCCTAGCAGTTGCAGCGTTATTAAGTATCCAGTCACCTCTAACTCAGAACGCATATCGTAACAGTGAAGCTCAGGATTTACGTCGACAGATAGACTCAAATCATGGAGATCCAATCTCGCTACTCAACTACTACAAAGAGTGGTTATCAGTAAAACAGAGCTCTGTACCGATCAAATCCAAATACGAGAAAAGCGAGTCGAGTAAAGTCTGGGCGCGCAAAAGATGCCTCGAAGAACAGAGATTTTACGAAGCTACGAAACTCCTAGAACAGTTTAGAGATATTCTGAACGAGGCCAATCTCTTATCAAAGATTGTCACAGAAGATTTGTCAAGTGAGCAAAGAGCTATACGACACGGGGAATTAAAACAGTTGAAATCTCTGAGGTACAAGTTAAAAACTGAGAAAAAATCGGAGAGAAAACAGTTGAAGTATGAGGTGTTTGATGGCGAAAAAGAAGAAGAGGAAAAGACAGATTTGAGAGATGTTGAATTTCGGATTAGTAACGATTTTAAAAGATTACAAAAGTTGCTAAATGAAGCGTCAGCTGATAGTTATAAAGACTTGATTTTGTTGAAACTGATCCTGACGAGTGGATTGTACCCACAAATCGCTGTTGAAGACGAGTTTAACTCAAGTAAGACGGTCGCAGAGAAACTCTACCATACCAAAAACAAAAATTATGTGTTTTTGCGCCCTTTAAGTTATTTTGTGACAAATCCAGAAGTTTTGGAGTTGCATAATGATGATATTGAAGTGCCTCCTCCTGGGTACTTCAGTAAACGTCCAATCAGTCGCAAACACCAATTACTAGTCTACCAGACAATCCTCGAGACTAAGAAAGTGTATCTTGTGAATACAATGCGAATGCCTGCGATTCAGACTCTGTTACTGTTCAGTAAAACAATCGGGAGTAACACTACGTTAACAAAGTTTGTTTTCGATGATTTTCTCTTACTTGATGTTCCTTTTTACGGCCAAGGCAAAACACTTCTATTACGAGCTCTTAAATTAAGACACAAGTGGAAACACGAACTTGAATCTAAACTCAACGACCCTTCACGTGAAGTCAACAAAAAAGAAATATTTAATTTTATAGACGACTTAGTGAATTTTGTTAACACTGATGTTTGTTATAACATAAAGAGACTACTCCCAGCTGATTTGAAAGAGATTTACACGAGAGAACCTGGAGGTGTGAGTACGAATGAAAGAAATCCGTTTGAGGAGTCTTTCAAGATTACTCAAAATCAGGAGTTGGGAGGAGTTCGTGTTACAGAAAACTTCACTTATGGGTGTCTGTTACAAGAAGAGTGGGCTTTTGAGATTGAGGAAAGAGTAGAAATGGCGGAATTTAAGTGTCAGTATTGTGGTGAGACTAAATTGGGGCTGTCGGTTTTTAAAATCGTGCAACATGAAGAGTTTTGTAAACCGGTGAAAAAGGAGGATCCGGTTACGTGTGAGACTGTTGTTAAACCGAATTCGAAAGAGTTTCATTGTGATAAGTGCGGGAAGGATTTAGTATTGACTCCAGTGGAAGCGCTGAGGCATAAGAAGGCGTGTACTGGGAGGGGCTTAAGGCTGTGTTAGTTGTAAGATGTAAATAAGAAAATCTCAAAGCTTGTACTCGAGCTTTAAATGTCTAGAACTTAAGAAATTATTGTATGCAGACTAGAGTCCAGTTTTTATATTTAAATCGTTTTTATGTAAGATTAAGACGAGGATTTAAAATTAAAGATAATTATACTGTAAGATCTTTATTTACTAGTTTTGTTCATACACGTCATTTGTGAGTAAAGCATAAAAGTTACTACCAATCGCTTTGTCTTTGTGGAAGCTGCGGACTTCAGAAAATTCTTAACTCATTATTCCAAAAATTCAATTTAAAAATTCGAGGATTTTTATAAAATCTTCGTGTAAATAGTAAAAGAATGACGCTAGGGGTACTTAAAAAATACGAATATGTAAAGAAATTACTGTATTTACCTAACAAATTTGAAATTAATGAGTGTACTTACCTAATAACCTAACCTCATTTTTTTGTCAGACTTTTTATGCAACACCAATTATCAACGATAGATAAACAGCACATTACGCAATTAATCGATATTTCAATTACCGGACCTCTGATAAGGTCAGTTAAAACTAGAAACAGTAGAAACACAATTATTTTTATTTACGATATATTGAGGTTATGTAAGTGCCGGTAATGCAGGTCCCTATATAAATTATATCAAATTTTGCCGTTTATGAACAATTTTTTGGTTGAAATAACCTTGAATTAAATAATTTACATCAAATTGAAGTAATTTCAGTATAAATTACTGTCTTATTTCGTTTACAGTGTACAGTCGTTTTCGAATGAAAGATCTTATAGTGTCTGTCCTAATTTTCTTATTTATTAAAAAATGAAATTCGTTTCGCATGCTACGCACTAGTGTACATAACAATTATTGTATCCAAATTAAATTTATTTTTTAAAGGTAAACACGCACGTAATACGCTGAATACGCTCGATCGTGCAGCGCTTAAATTTGATAACGAATAACGCATTTTGACTTCTGAGCGTTTTTATTAAACAGAAAACGGTCGATGGTCGAGCGTTGGTATCCTTCAAAAATACGCTGATACATCGGCCTACTCGTTAAAAAAAACGGGTTTACTGTAAAAGCAATTTTTTTTCCGTTATAGAAATTGTTCTTATTCTGATTAACAATCAATACTTTTAAATTTTTAGCTGATTTTTTTGGTTTGCATATCTTAATGGAATTCTAGACACAATATTATCACAAGTTCATTCACATCCTAATTGTTAGGATTTTACATTGGCTAAAAAAATATTATTACACCTAAGTAACGATGCCAACGTAAAATTCGTTTTTTTATAATTTGTTTTTGTAAGACAACTACTTACTAAAATTGTTTTTTTTTTTGTTTTGTGATATTAAACCGTTATACATTTTTATATTTTGTAAATAATAAAGTTTAAATTGGGCCAGTTTATAAAAAGCAAAACAATATAGTTAGCGCCATCTAGAGCAGTGTGTGTGTCTGTCTATATACTGTTCAGAACCAACTGTGGGAACGAAATCAATAATCTTGGGTCACAAAATATGACAGGTCGTTTTTTATTACATGAAACATTGTTAATATTTTGATCATTTTTTATAATAAAGTTAGTATCATACAAAAACATTTAGACTTAAAAAATCCTGTCTAGACAACCTATATCAATAAAATTAAATACATAAAATTATCGTTTTCAATCTCATTTTATTCTAGGTAAACAAATTTCACACTTCTACCGTTCGTAAATGAGATAACACATTTTGTACAGAAACACAGTTTTTAGAAATGTATAAACATAAACAAATTCGGTACCATATATCAGCTTAGCTAACATAAACGATAATTTCAATTTTTTTTTCGTTTTGTTATAATCCGACGGAACGTCTAAAAGTTAAGTTTCATAAGGGATTTATGTGAACTAAGCTATATGATACCATATCCTTTACAATTTACTAGATTTTACGATCAGCTTGTCATCAGAAATATTTGCGAAAGAGTCAACAACCTGTTCATAAGATGTTGCAAAACCACAGACAGTTACTTTTTGATGGTTCGTGTGTAGCCCAATATATATTTTGTCTTTTGTAATATTCTTTCCTTCAAAAGCTTTATAGTACTCATTGTCAAAAATTTGTTTGAGACCATTTTGTGCACTCCTCTGACCAAACTCCACTTCTATAATTATTCCTGTGCCATCCTTTCTTATTAACAGTAAGTCAAATCGATTTCTTTTATTTTCTTGACAAAATCCTTCGCACAATGTATCGAATTTGTTTACACAAAAAGCATAGAGAATACCCTTAAGTTCATCATGATTCTTTGGCTTGAAACTTCCAGAAAATAAGCTTGCAATGGAATCTGCGAACTTTTGAAATGATTCATTATTGTGACGATCTAAATCATTTATAGCCGTCCTATATTTTCTAATCATCTCGTTACTAATATTGTATTTGCTCTCAAAGTACGATGTATCATAAAACTGAGAAAGAATTTCGTCTGTTGCTTCACCATTTGGTATATCGTAAACATGCTGGTTTCGATTCCGTTCAATTATGTTGAAATATCCCCGATCCTTCATATACTGGAGGAATAAATTGGCATGTTCGTTATTGACCTCACTAGGTTGTAACATCACTTCCATCAGTATCATAACGTGTTCAGGTGTCAACGTATCCACAGGCTTCCCTACAGTAACTGTACCTTCGGTAATAATACAACTAAATTTGTCTCTAAGACCCTCAACTGCAAACAGTTTGTTCAAGGGTTGAATCCCGTGGCTACTAAAATAATATCTAGGTGCGTGCTTCTTTATATCTGGACTCTTATTAGCTTCATGTTTCGTGCGTCGCCGTGCAACTATCCAATCCTGGAGATATTTTAAAACAGAAAATGTGTTATATAACTGTAGATTTGTGCCAAGCACTTTATAGCCATTATAATAAGATAAAATGTCGTTTCCATTAAAACCCTTGAATACAGGCATCTTTAGTAAATCTGCTACTTCATCCTTGGTAAATCCATAATATTCAGAAAAAGCATGAATTTCTAGGAATGGACAAATAGAAACATTGTTGGCGTACGGTGATATAGTTGTTGACAATAAAACACAGGCGTTAATCAATGCACCTAATACCTTCTCATTACCTTTTAGAACGGTACCCAACATTTCCCCGATATACCGAATGATCTTCTTTACGTACGCTAGTTCAATACTTTGTGATCCATGTAGCAACTTCATAAGAGGAGCGTCAAATTCTTCTATTAATATCAGCACTCTTTTATTGAATTGGATGTACAAATATTTTACTAAGTCCTTTAAAGAATTCCGCAAATCATCTTCATCTAATTCCAAGGTAATTGGTTGACCTTCCTTATCCAAATCACGTTTCTTACCCTTAAGAAACAAATTAAATTTTGCCCTATTCCGTTCAGATAAATGGCTTTGTTTGTCATCACCCAAATACCCGTGCCGTTCATATGTTTGACACAGACTTTCTTTGAGTGTCTCAATAAACCCGTTCCAATTATGAGGCGAAATATCCTTCAAGCTAAAGAAAATTACTGGATGCTGACCACAATGTTGGTAGAAGAATTGTCTGCTCTCGCATGTTCCATTTTCCAAATCGTCGTCCATGTGCTTTGTAGGACAGGTGCAGCTGTAAATTTGCAAGTGCTTGTTTCTAATAACGGTCTTGAATAGTTTGTAATTTTTTGGTGGAGTTTTGTTTTTATCTTCGACCCATTTTCCGGCTACATTCTTTTTCAAACAGGTAACGATATTTCCTTGTTCATCCACATCTGGTTCACAGAACACCTTCAAGGTATTCATGATTACTGATTTACCAAACCGACTAGGTGCTGTAACGAGAATTTTCTTTGCCCATGATTTTTCGTTTAGACTTCTTCGAAAAAATTTTTTTATAAATAGCGTTTTGTCAATAAACGCATTAGACGTAAGGAGAAGCTCCTCAAATTCTTCTGATTCTATAAGACAATCTTTCTGAAAATTTGAAAGAAACATTGCTAATAAAGAAATTAAGATCAACAAATTAACTTACATTGTCGTCAGAATTACTTTGCCCATTCCCTTCAAGTCCTTGGGCACCAGCTCCTAGAACCTCTACACCTCTGTTTTCGGTTGTTACATCCATCTGGTTATACAATAGGACACAATATATTAAGTTAAGACCGGGATTAACAAAATTTATAAAGAAATTTAACAACATACTAAAATTTATACAAAACTTACATTTTCACTTATTCCGGACAGAGTTTCCAAGTCTGAAGAAATCGCCAATCTAGTTCTTTTACAAGGGGGCTGGGCCATTTATCTACAATAACAACAAGATTAACAATAAAAAATTATAATTAATCGTAATAATAATAATCAGTCAGGTGAACATGGTTTATAAATATAAGTAATTAAAATATGTAAAAAAAATAATCTGTAATGATAAGATCCTCAAACGGATAAATCAATGCTGAAAGAAAAAAAAATTAAGTAGCCCTTTATGATCAAGCTACAGAGTGATAAACAATGACTGAATCTGTTGGTATTAAAACAATCGAAAAATATCGACTTTTGTTTGCGGCCAAGTTGTAAAATCTGGACAAACCGTAAGTCACAATATTCGGGCGTGAATGTTCAATTAGGTTATCTCACATTGGGGATTTGAAAACACGATGAAAGGGAAAAAGGTTAGAAAGTCACAAACCCTGTCAGTGCAGTTAAATTTGACAACAGGAAATGTATTTATTCACAAAATCAATTGGTAATTAACTGTTTTCTAATTACTTTTAAAAAGTTTGAAAGTGACAATTACTCACTTTCACTCCCATTCCCTGGGTACGTTTCAATCGGTCAGTAATAATAAGAAAAAGACGTCGGTAATGAGACGTACCTAGCAGTTAGTAATGGTCATTCTTAAATTGTGCAGGCACGGGCAATATGTTTATTAAAAAACTAAACAATTGTAAATTTGATGTGAATTTGTTAAGTAATTTAATAAACGATAATATTATAATAGAGTTAGTTAGATTTTTACCTATTTTTTATTAAACTATTTATTACTTAGCAGAGGTACAAATTTCATTCAAAGTTGCAGTGCCGCCAACAGATTCAGTCATTGTTGATCACATCGAAATATCAGTAACCTCCTTATTTCTTTTTGAATGATGGAGGCAAATATTTTTTAAATAAATAAAAAAAAATGACCAATACTAAAGAGAACAAAATTGTAGCAGAATATTATACACCATTAAAAACAAGACAACCATCTGAACTCCAGCAATTCAAAAATTGTTACAAATCTTTTACTCAAGATAAAAAACTAAATATACCAAAAAATATCAATGAAGTAACTCAAATGAGAAATCGTAATTTTGCCATTGAATACCTCAATTCTACCGTAAATAAAAAACTAACAAAGACAGATTTTTGCAAATCTAAAAGTATTTCCAGAAATTCCCTTAATATGGGACTAAATTCAGTTGGAATTAAGATTGCATGTAAAACGAGAACAAACGGGAACAAACCAGAGCAATCCGGAACAAAAGAGAACAAATCGGAACAATTGGGAACAAAAGAGAGAAAAAGCAAAACAAAAAATAAAAAAATATTCGATAATGTAGAACACAAAGCAGGTAGTCGTAAACATATAAGTTTAGATGAAGAAGCAGATGAATTAATTAGTAAATCTTTAGAAACTTTTCAGTCATAAATGGACAAACTAGTTTCATACATTCCCAACGATGAGAAAGAAAAATGGAAAAAAGATTTAAAACCTATTATTACTGAAATAGACAGATTAGAAGATGGAGCAAAAATAGTTGGTATCAAACAAGAAGTTGTAGATAAATATATTGCAAGAAAAGCAGCTAATTTATTCCTTGAACAATTAATTATGACAGACTGTGAACTAGAATCCGCTAATAATAAAATAGATGAATTAGACAACTACAATAATTATGATCCTAAGAAACTAGCAGAATTAAGAAACAAAACAGTAGTAATACCATCAAACATCGATGATGTAAAGAAAAGAACCCTGAAAATATTTGAAAGACATACTAAAAATATGAGAGCAATAAATGAAAAAACTCAAAAATTGTAAATTAAATGGAAAGTACTGTATTCAAGAATTTAAATATATTCAATGAAGAATATCCAAAATTCCGAAAAAAGTTTTCAAGTCTCATTCAACAAGTTAACAAATTAAAAATTATTATTTTTGTTCTTATGTTTATTATCGTAATTGTAATTATTGTTTTCTTAATTTATTACTTCAACACTAATAAAAAATAGCGATTTATTCACAATGTCCATGAACGTACCTATGATGATATCTACTAATACGTGTCCATAAGCTAATGTATCTGTAGAATTAGGTAAAAGGTATCTTTTATCATCTTTCCAACTTAGAGACTTTTTCTTTACTTCTTCAGTAAATATATCATGTTTATGACTCCTGATCACTTTCTGTCTATGGAAGTATTCTTTTTGATTAAACAAGCAATTTTTGTAATCTTCAAAACTTATTTCTTTCTTCAATACTGCTTTTTTGATACCTTTTAATTTTTTCGAAACAGAATTTTCGGTTCTGTAACTGTACATTTTTGACCTTAAACCTATGCATTCCAATATCTTAATACCATTCAATTCATCTTTGAATTTCCCTATTACTTTCTTATTTTTATCAGAATATAATGGATGATCCTTTGGATAATCAGATGTATCAAAATAGTCGGGATTGTTTTTGATAAATTCATAGAAATCGACATTTTTAATCTCATATATAAAGCTATCACTATCTCCATAAAGAAGTTTTACGTTTTCATTAAATTCTTTTTTAATTACATTGTAATGGAAGTTATACATTAACAATTTCGATAAATCTAATACAGCTTGCCCAATATAAATTGGTTTATTAAACAATATTTTTGTTTTAAAATTGTGAACTGCTGCCAGGTGTTTGCTAAATATAGTTCTGTGTTTAAAATTAGGTTTGTTTATCGCTTTTTGTAATTTTTCTTCATCACAATATAATTTAATATTTTGTTGGTTTCTAACAGATTGCATAGACTTACCATATGGGGCATTAACCATTAATTTCCAGAAATCTTTTTCAAAATCATTTTTCGCCTTTTGTCTTTGTTCAGTATTAAATTTTACATATGGTGCTATGAAATTTGACTGAGTAAATTTTATACCTCTGTGAACCTTTGTTATTCTAATACCTAAATTTTTGTAAAGTTTTAATGTTTCGTAATGAATTATATAATTTTTCTTATCATAGAAATGACAAAGTAGTTTTTCTACTTTTCCGCCCGGAGGAATTCTATTTTCCGGGGCTAAAGGGAGATCATTGAATTTGTTATGAATAGCTAAGTCTACTGGAAATGCTAAATCGACTTCCAAAACATAACCCGTATCACTATCTGATACCAATATACCGTCGACATTTTTAATTTCATCACAAGTCAACCATTTAAAGTCTTTTTCTGGTAATTTCTGAGATAAAGCCCATCCATATAGATTATTAGCATCTATATAGATAATCTGAGTATTTTCATCTGCTTGCGAATACCTGTTACTACACTGTGAAATACCTCCTCTAATTCCCCTTTCAAAAAACAAATACATTTCATAATCAGTTAATAATTCCAACTCCACTGAAGTATATTTGAGCATACAGTCCCAAGCTAACCCCGGCGTTGTATAATACCAAACAGGATCGAGTCCCTAACTCTTTTCCAAACATAAGTCTCTAAAATTTTCAAATACATCAGTTAACAGCAAAACATCTAGTTTTAAGTATAAATCATGCCATTCACCCAAATTTTTGATTTTAAAATGTTTCCATACTTTCACTGCATGTTTGAATTCTTCTTGAGAAATTCCTTCTTTTGTGAGCGAAGAATAAAATTTATCTATTGATGGAAGTTTTGTTTCAGAAAATTTCTCAAAAGAATCCATGTATTCATAAGGATATATTCCTTTTTTTCTAATTATCTTGCTTTTTCCTTTCCTAAATAACACATCTAATTCATTATTTGAAAAGTATTTAATTATTTCTCTCAACTGACTTGATTCCAGATTAGATGACAAATTGTCTAGGCTACTTGCTAAAAATCTAAATGAATCGATAAATCTCAATTCGATATATCCATTATCATCCATTCTTAAAATTTTACTGAAAGAAATATACTTCTCTTCGTTATTAGGTATTAATTTCAATTGACTTTTATCTTCTCCTAGATTTTTTTATAAACAAATGACAATCGTAAGAACTTAAATTATGAAACAAAATTGAAATAAACAATGGTTGTCTATATTTCAAATTGCATTTTCTACAAGCAGCTCCCCTATATTTTCCAGTGTAGTGATCATGATCTAATTTTTTACTTTTGGATTTTCTATAGAAAACACATTTTCACAAAGATAACAAATTTTTGTTTTTTCATATACTTCTAGTTCGATATCTTTTATGGGTTTATTTTCTTTTAATAACTTATATATTGTTCTGGTATGTTCAGTTATTCTTTTTATAAAACGTTTATCACTTTCCTCTCCTCTGTAAATTTCCAATGGGTTATCAATATTATTATAAGCACTCTTAATGTATAATCCATAACCACAGGGAACATGAAATTGTGTTTTATGAGTATATGATGATTCAGGATTTGGTTCGCATGTAGGAATAGGTTTCAGAATAGATTCAAAATCAGAATAAATGACATACGGATGTCTTAACATTCTTTGAATATTTTTAAATTTTAATACATTATCATCAGGCATGTTCGGAACACATGGTTCATTACTAAAGCACACATTTTGATGTTTCTTTAAAGCATCTTCAGTTCTAGCGGAGTAGTTTAAACATCTTCTACAGAAATATTTTTTGCTTCTATTTATTTCCAACTGATCGATCATTTAACAATCGACTCAAATTCTTGATCCAACAATAATGATTGTTGTCTTTATTTCCAAAGTATAGTAAGTCGATATTCATTTCATAAAATCGCTTCTTATTATGATACAAAGGATAAAATATTTGTTCTTCGTAACTAAACACGGTAAACACGGAATTAATTTTATTATGTGATTCAAATTTAGGTATGTCCTGGATTGTTACAGGAAAATTTATTCCTTCAAAATTTAATTCGTTTATATATTCCGGCTTATTATAATTGAAAATATAATTAACAGTGACCTTAATGAAATATATAATTGGACCCAATGTAATTCACTATATTTAAATGCAACTAAATGTAAGAACATACTTTTTGGAACAACGAATAAAGCAGAAAATCTAAAACACACCGTTCGAATTAATAATGTAGAAATTCCTTCCCAAAGTACAGTCAAAAATCTTGGTATTACTATGGATTCACAACTCAATTTTACTAATCATGTTTCCCAGTTATCTAAACATTGTTATTTTAAATTTAAGCAACTTACACAGTTCAAGGAGTTTTTAAATCAAAAGACTAAACTAATTTTAATTAACTCACTAGTTTTATCCAATCTGCATTACTGTGATATTGTTTATGGCCCGCGCCTAACTGAAAGTAATAAACAAAAACTTCAAAAAATTCAAAACTACTGTTTACGATTTGTGATTAGTATACCTCACTTTGCACATGTTACTCCCTACCTAAGATCTTTAGGATTGCTTAAATTGAATGAGCAACGCTTTGTTCATTATTTGTGTTTTTGTTTCAAATTACTAAAGTTAAAAATTCCTGATTATTTGTATGTTAAATTAATCAAACGCTGTGAAACACACTTTAGAAATTTACGATTTGTTGAAAAGCATTTTCACTTTCCAGCACACAAGACTACTTTATTTCAGACGTCTTTTTCATATATTGTACCATATATATTAAGTAACTGCTCTGATCTTTTAACAGTTGACACTTCCGTATATTTAAAAAAAAAATGTAAAAAACTAATTTTGTCGCAAAAACTTTCTGCAATTGATCTTAGCAAATTTTAATCTGTTGTATTATTTTGTGTTATGTTTATTGTAAGTATATTTATTAGTATTTTATTATGTTTTAACTATTTCTCTAGGTTAAATTATAAAATCAGATTTGTGTCTGCCATTTAACCTTTTGTACATTTTTGTTTTAATGTGCAATAAACTTTATTATTATTATTATTATTATTATAATGATTCAGTCTATCTACATGTTCTTTTGCTTGATGTAAACAGGATATTACGCTGTACATAAAGCATTTGTTATCGTTGTTTTTAACATTAACGCAAGCTTTTTTATCTTTAATCCACTTGGGTAATTCTACATATGAATTTCCGCTTAAAGGTGTATATTTGTTTATATTAATGCGCAAATGATTTATATTTTTCAGAGTCCATCCAGATCCTTTTTCTTGTAGTTCATCACATCTTGATATAAATAAATCCTTTTGTTCATCCCAGTATTCCTCTAAGGCGTCTTTTTCTCTTAGTATAACATTTGGTAACTGAAATTTATGTATCATTGTGAAGTCTTCATTTTCCAGCTTCATAAACTCACATTCCATCTCTAGATTGGTTTTAATATTTTTATGGAGATTTAAAGCATTTATAATTATTTTAATAGCCTTTTCTTTTATCATATCCATGTATGTTTCCATATCTATACCTTCTTCTAGATTATTATGTTGATATGTTAATAATCTTCCCTTAAAAGCAACCTGAACTAAAATGAAATCTGGCTCTGGATTATGTCTTGCTTGATGCAACTGCATTCGACTTTCCTTAATATACTTTCCACATTCATCACATTTGATCTTTCTTACTCTTTCTTTTTTTGGTTTAGAAAATATGGCATCATCAAACGGAAATATTTCCAAGCTCTTCTTGTTTTCTCTTTTTATTTTTAATTGCTCTTCAGCATTAATAATCTCGTTTATCAATTCTGCCTTATTGTATCTTTTAATGTATCTTATACCTAAGGATTTTGCCATATTACGTAATTCGAGCAAACGACGACTATTCAAATCATGTTTTAATTTATGCAAATGTATTCGAGTTTCCTCGATATATGTTTCACACATATCACATTTTATCTTCTTTACTCTATTTTTTTTTTGGTTTAGCAAATATATCGTCATCAAACTGAAATGTTTTTAGGTTCTTTTTGTTTTCTTTCTCTTTATGGAGGTGCATTCGGGTGCTTTTGATATATTTTCCACATATGTCACATTTGATTTTACTAACTCTCTTTTTCCTTGGTTCAGCAAATAAATCATCATCAAATGAAAATATTTCTGAATTCGCTTCGCTCACGAGGACTCTGTCCGAAGCTTTGATAATAGCTTTTATTAAGTCTGCTTTAGTATATTTTCTAATATATTTGATGTCTAATGATTTTGCAATATTAAACAGTTCAGATAAACGAAGATTACTTAAGTTCCTTCGTTCCATTTATTATAGGAAAAAATCTAACAAACAATTTTTAGTAAATAAATAAATTCAATCCATTTTTATGCAAACTTGTTTTTATATGCCTTCTAAAATTAGTTCTAGTGTAATATCTACCACAATCACATAATAAACGAGTAGAATTAACTGCTTTTTTACATTGTTTACATGTTTCTTCATATTTATTTCTATAGTTATAAAAATAATCTGGACATTTTAATTCCAAACAAATGGAGCAAAGACTTGTCATTTATTAGAAAATTTATTCATCAAAGACTTGAAGATTAGGAAAACGAATTTTAAGAAAATCTAGTTTTGCCAAGGTTAATACGTTATTTTCATACATTTTAAATTGATTATGCATATTTTTAAATACTAATCGTTCAAAGTCATTATTTGGTTTGCTTCTCATATCGTTCAACTTTTTTTGAAACATTTGCCATGTTTCTTGGTCATCGTTATGTGAGCGATTCATTTAATTTATTACATTTTTTTCATAAGAAATTATCTATAAACAGTGCATACTAAAACACACTGTCCCTTTTTAGGTAAAATTGTGATAAGTCTCGAGATTCAAAAAAATATGTGTGGTATAGGGAGGTGATCAATTTAATGTTTATTTAATTAATTGTCAAAAAAAATAAATACTTGTAATAAAAGGGATCTAGTACAATATGCGATGCAATATGGGACCTACGTATTATAAAAAGTCTACATAAAATAAATGAAAAGCTAGATATCAACGTAGATTCAAGAGAAAAGAGCAATTATTTTAGAATAATAATAATAATATAAATAAAGCTATTAGAAGTAATTATATGATGAAGACAAATAACGTATGGAAAGAATTTTATCATCCAAGAAAAATTGAAGCGAAAAATTGACATCAGAGGGTTTTCCCACAATACGAAAGCATGGCAAATGAATTGGAGCAATTGAAAAACGATAACCTGAAACTGAGACAGCTAGTATAAATTAAGGTTCTCGATGATTATAATAAGGTAGCGCCAACTCATTCCCCATTTTTGAAATCCCGTGAGTGCGACAGAGATAGAAGTATTGAATGTTTCTAGGAATTTTTGCAAAATTACATCACCACTAACATTTCAAACAGCTTGACAGTTATGTCACGCAGAGGTTATGGGTTAAGCTGTTGTGACAAAAAATAAAAAAATTCACTACAGGGTGCAACATTTCCCAATTGCGGTATAATATAACTAATAAAGCATAGTTTTTTGCAAGAAATTTATTCAGGTATACAATTCATCTTGTTTAACAATAGTGGAAAACCTGCGTACGCAAGTACCTAAATCACTGTCCGAAGTAAAACCAAAACTCAATGTAAACTAAATGCTTAGGTACCCAAATAACACCCCAATAAACAAGAAATAATTATGAAACTGAATATGAACAGCAACGAAACTACAAACTACGCAACAAAATGTAAGTAACTATCAAAACTGAACCAAAACCAAAGATCACAAATTCGTAATAAAAACGACAAACGATTAATATAGGTACACAACAGGAACACGAAATGTAACAAAAGTGAACCGAAAACTGGAGGTCTCTGTGGATTACTGAAAAAGAGCACCCAAAAATCTGTTGAAGTTTCAAACTAATTGACATTTGACGTTTGTTGGAGGTGTGCGTATGCATTCGTTTGCAGTGCTTAAATTCTATTTACCAATGTGGTCATAAATAAAATAGGTGAAGTTAATACAATTTAATTTGTTGGTACATTTTGTAGGCAGTCACAAATGAGGCAACTCAAGTCGCAAAAATTAATTTTTAAAAGATGCAAATTTTTCCGCCATTGCCCCATCTCTACTTGGGATTAACTCAAAATTAAGTGAGATGGAGATATACGTCGCAACCGTTGGCGGTACCTTAGAATGATCCAGAGCCTTAGTATAAATGGGATCGTTGACCCAATAATAAAAAATAAATTAAATTATTGACATAGATAATACTGTTACTTGAAAGTTTATGATCAAGACGTATTTTTCATATTAGACAATGATAATCAACCTTTGTTTAAAGGTAAAGATTTAGCAGAAATATTGGGTTATGAAAAATCAACAAATGCTATAAGTAAAGACGTAGGTGTTGATTTTAACAGAAAATTGATAGTCGTATTTTTTGGAAATATGCTGTTTTTGCAGAAAAAGAAAAATATTAATCACAAACAATTTGCTTCAATTCATGGGATTTATTGAAGAAATAACGCGATTTTAAGAACTTTTTAAAGGACAAGGAAATCTCATACGAAGAAATAGATTATAAACATGCTAAAGCAAATTTGTATAAATATATACAAAATGATTAAAAATTTTAAAGAATTAATAATGATGTTGAATAACAATAAGGCAAAAAAAAGTTAGGAAATATTATTTTAAATTAGAAGAATTGCTAGATAAATAGGAAACTAACGTTGACATAATTATAAAATTAATGCTAATCCATTAAACCTGTTTGACTTTATAAATAAAAATAACTACTCCTATAAAATTAATTTGAGTACGTGGTTAACCGATATATGGTTTACGTTATTTAAAAGAAAAATATAATAATAACAAATGATCTTTTATGCTTTATACAATATGGAATTTCAGTGGGGGGGGGGGGGGGGGGGGGGTGGCGGCTATCCCCCACTGAATTTACGCGATATTAAGAAAGATTTAAAGAAAATTTTAGAAAACTATAAAATAGAATACCAAATAATAAATTATGATAAGATTAAAAATGAATTATCATATTATAAAAAATTGATAACAAAATATATTATAAATGTTTCGCCAAATAATTTAAATAAAACAATATGGATTTTATTGAGTGTTCGTAATATTAAATCCCTAATAATAACATTAAATACAAAAACGGATCAAGAAATTAAAGAATATTATATTACTTTATTTATTTTTATATTTTATTCATATTTGGAATACACTAAAAAGTTTTATTTGAATATAGGAGAATCACTCGAAAAGATAGTCAGATAAAGCAAACTGAAACGATAATTGAAATTAAGAGAGATGGTTAAAAATATTATCAAGTTAACCAAAGATCACATTAATAGTATAATAGTTTTATAGCAAAGATTCGGTAATAAACAATATAACAACATTGTGGTAAAGACATGTTTTCATTATAATTTAATCGATGATCATAATATAAACAGATAACTAACTCATCTTTGATAACCTAAGCACAACAAGTTGTCCTTAAAAAAATCCAACTTTTAGATTACTTCAATATTTTTTTTTTTGGAATGCAACTAACTTTGTTGTTGATAGAATAAGTAGGTACAACTTACAGTACGAGTCAGCTTTAAGCAGATATTTTCTCTGCGATACTTAAAAACCTTACGAAAACACAAATTCAGAAAAGCAATTTTGCCTACCGTACAAACAACACGTGTTACAACTTCCCAGTGATAACAGTATAATAAATGTAATTATTCTAGTTATTAAGTACTACCATGTTTTGGACGCGAAAACAATGTTTTTCTTTTATGACATTGAAAAACGATTACAATATAAAAACCACGTTCGTGGGTCAGGATTCAGTTATTTGATTTACTTCAATTTTAGACACAATCGTTGAAAATGAACATAATGTCAGACGAATTGCATTTTACTTATAACATTTAATAAATAATATTGACTTACCTATTAACAACGATTAAACACCTATGATCCACTGAAAATTGTTAGTTGCTGCTGCGGTGTTAACTGTCAACGGTCAACGCAACAGACAAGTAAAAAGGCAAACTGAATTATCGACCGAAACAGCGCCGCGCGCGCTCCTGGTCTAGATGGCCCCATCTACAGTAACTATATGCATACAGTAACGCAACGTCCGCCATATTTGGAGTAAAAGTTCTGGCGGGAACATTCAAATTTCTAAATGCTAATTTTACTCAGATTGGAATCCGGAATCGAACAAGTTGACACTATAAAAATACGCTCTACTGTGTTTTATGCAGTGTGATCCATTTGTATCGAATAACTTGGATATACAGGCTGTCCCAACATCGGGATACAGCCTTCTACTTTGAAATTTTTAATGGAAACCCCAATTTTTTTTAGCATATCTGAACTCTACGTATAATTTTGCGTATTTTTTATGTAGCACACACTATGTCGATTTTCAGTTTTTTTTAAGGCGTGATCTATTTGAAATAAATAAATTCTTTAAAAATTCAGGGATTTTTTAACCTCTAATTTATTGTCCAAGGTCAATAGTGAAAACTCATTATTGACCAAAGTAGAGAAAAACAACTTCACAACCTCTTAACAAACTAAATAATGGTACCTTTTATGACTAGTAGTGGAAAAAAATTATTAAAATTTATATATTATATTTTTCAATTAACAAAACATACAATATACACTTGTATTTAATTGTGACCGCAATTATACATATTTTTTTTACAATATACCAAAAACTATTTTAAATTAATCCTCATTGCCATGCTCCGACTATCTTTTCCAGTTGATGTAGTGGGATCTATTCTAGATTTGAGATGAAAATATATGCGTGATCTTACATACAATTTTCTTTAATATTTCATGACAATTTGGAATAGTCGGCGCAGTGTGCATATTATATACATGAGATAAAAAGTTATCTAATGTTAGCCTATTGCTTATTATTTGATTTTCAAATATTCTATATTCTGTCTCAACCTTACAAATATAGTGGAATAAATCTAAAGTAGCATTCTCCTTAAATTCTTTTAATTTTGTAAATAAATTTAAACTATTTATTTCCTTGGGATCCGTTTGTACTGTTTTGTAGCAATGATCGCAGTGAGTAAAATTTTTCTTAATTTTTAATATAATTGAACCCAAAAGATAATAGATTGATGACTGGATATCAGATTTAGTTTCAGCTACAAAATTATTTTCATTTATAATTTTATCCATTTCATACATTATTTCGTCTTCAATCTGCTCATGAGGTTTACTTAAAAGATTATTTAAATCATTACAGTAACTTATTAAGTCATTGGATTCACTATCACTATAACTAGTTTTCTTCAATGATGATTGAAACTGTGATAAGCATACTAGTCTCAGTGACACTTTAAATAGTCGAGCATCTGGAATTGGTTGTCGCTTTCTAATCATCGAAAAAGAATTTTCAATCGGATCCTGGACTAATCTGCCGATCATGACATATTTGTAATTATATTCTTCCAAATAAGTTTTCTGAAAATCTAAAGCTGTTTGTGTGGCCATAATTACACCTGTTTGATATGGTTTCCAAGTGCCATTCACTGTAATGCAGTAAAACAATTCTTGTATAGATATTAAAAAATTTATCGCTTCCGTGTGTTTTTCTTCATTAGTCGGATCGAATGCGAAGGCGTGATACCTTCCCGTCATGAATTTGAACCATTTTTCCATTTGAGTTAAGAACCAGGCTGTTGTCTGATGTTCTGGATTTAACTTATTTCTGATTATATAATAGGATATAGCTGCTGCTACATCATGGCTTATTAATGCCACACTTAAACTAACGTTCATCTTATCAAAATGAGAAGGGTTAAGAACACTTTCTTTTAATCGTGGGCATAACTTTATTACATCACCCTTTTCAATCTCAAATATATGTTTGATTGGTTCAATACTCACAAGGTTGGAAGGTAAACCGTATCTTTCTACAATTGCATCATGTAAAATGAATTTATGACCTTTTGTGAGGGCACCAGCTATATTCTTAAATACATGTACTGAATCCGGTGTAAAAAATAATTTATCATTAGGTAAACACGGATGTTGGATGAAGTTCCTGATTTCAGTGAGTTTTCCAGCAGCCAAACCTAATTTCTTCCACAAACACCGATTTTGAGGACCCATGTCTGAAGTTACTGCTCTAATTGTAATATTTATTTCATGGCATTTTTGGATAATTGTAATTATAATACTATATAATTCATCAGCACTGATTGAGTTTCCAGAGAATTCATAATGAGCCTATAATTTGTTTCCATCTTGATGATACTCCTGCTAACATAAAGACTAATCCATGTGTGGCCAGCTGATTCGATAAATCCTTGCTATCAGATGTGCCAATTGTAGGTCTGCCAACTACCATTGATAAAGAATTATCATACTGCAATCCACTTTTGATGGCCATTTCGTCGAATATTAATACTGCGTGTCTTTCTTCAGGTTTAAGATTTTCCATCTGCAAAAAATGTTGAAAATGAGTGAACTTATTGTGAACATGATTTACATTTAGTCTTTGCTTAAAGAAATTGAAATAGTTAAACTACTGACTAGCCACTAAGAATTTATATGACCAATGAACAAGAAATAAACAGATTAACTATAACAACTTGCCAACACCAAGAAAATACTAACTCTTAGCTTTAAAATTTGTAATACATCATCCAGGATACCTGGTTTGAATTTCAAATTCCTCAAACGATGTTGAAGCGTCCTGATGCTTGGATAAGGCAACTTCTGATTTAGAAGTTCCTTGTACCCTTCAGTTCCACAAGCCATATATAACTTCAACCCCCTAGTTATTGTGTCATCTGACCACATTGTTCCTCTACGTTTGTCCGTTTCTAAAAACTCTAGTTGATCCAAATTGAAAATTTTTTCAAGGTTAGTAGGTTCCCTCTGTTTTAACTTTTTTTCATAATAGCGGCATTTTCGGGATAATGATTTCACGATTTTTCTCAAAGAAGCCACCAGATCTTCGGTATTTTCCAACGACGTCGACGTTAATAGCTCATTATCTAATTCGTCATCATTCAAACAATTTAAAAGAGACTCTTCATGGCTCGCATCATTGTTAGAATATTCAGTATTTTCGTAAGACACATCAAAAGAAACATCTACGGAGACAAGTCATTTTTTTATAATTAGTAGTTTTTATAATGTAAGATTACCATTTGAAGAATCTTTTAAAGTTGAACTTTCTGCCGCAGCCCCCTCATTCTCGTTTGTCCTTACTAGTTTCGCACACATGACAACTTTCTCGCATTTTCTCTTGATCCCGGAACTTGTGCTATGTAACACATCAGGGACAGCAAAGGGCTTCAGCAATTTCTTGCCATCTAACCTTGCACTTTCAAATTGTTCCTCCGAAAAGTGCACCTATTATCATATCCATAATTATCTTAAATGCTTCCAACTCCAACTCTAATATACATACCTCACAAATTCGGGCTTCATTATGTAAATTTGGACGAGCAATTAAATCAAGCCAAATTTGTTTCCTTTCCGCATTGGTAGGAATCTTAAATAGTCTATAACCTTTTGCGACATTGTTTTTACACGAATTAACACAGCAATTATGCGGCATTTTCACTTTTATCACAATTTAATCAAATCAACATCACTGGTCGAAACTCTTACGAAGAGCACAAAAAAACAGGAACAGGCCCACGAAAATTTTACACGCGGCTACGCCAAACAAAACGCAAAACACGTGTTGCCTCCCGTGAAAAAGTCGTAACTAAAAAGTGAGGTTAATTCAAAATTGTCATTTTTGGAGAGAAAACTAGGGAAAAATAAAAAGTAACTAGTTAGGTCGCCATATTTGGAGTAAAAATCATTCTCTCTCTCTCTCTGACTCATTGGAACATAACCTTGCGATACTGTATTCTTTTAGTTACTGTAGTACAGTCGTTTTCGAATGAAAGATCTTATAGTGTCTGTCCTAATTTTCTTATTTATTAAAAAATGAAATTCGTTTCGCATGCTACGCACTAGTGTACATAACAATTATTGTATCCAAATTAAATTTATTTTTTAAAGGTAAACACGCACGTAATACGCTGAATACGCTCGATCGTGCAGCGCTTAAATTTGATAACGAATAACGCATTTTGACTTCTGAGCGTTTTTATTAAACAGAAAACGGTCGATGGTCGAGCGTTGGTATCCTTCAAAAATACGCTGATACATCGGCCTACTCGTTAAAAAAAACGGGTTTACTGTAAAAGCAATTTTTTTTCCGTTATAGAAATTGTTCTTATTCTGATTAACAATCAATACTTTTAAATTTTTAGCTGATTTTTTTGGTTTGCATATCTTAATAGAATTCTAGACACAATATTATCACAAGTTCATTCACATCCTAATTGTTAGGATTTTACATTGGCTAAAAAAATATTATTACACCTAAGTAACGATGCCAACGTAAAATTCGTTTTTTTATAATTTGTTTTTGTAAGACAACTACTTACTAAAATTGTTTTTTTTTGTTTTGTGATATTAAACCGTTATACATTTTTATATTTTGTAAATAATAAAGTTTAAATTGGGCCAGTTTATAAAAAGCAAAACAATATAGTTAGCGCCATCTAGAGCAGTGTGTGTCTGTCTATATACTGTTCAGAACCAACTGTGGGAACGAAATCAATAATCTTGGGTCACAAAATATGACAGGTCGTTTTTTATTACATGAAACATTGTTAATATTTTGATCATTTTTTATAATAAAGTTAGTATCATACAAAAACATTTAGACTTAAAAAATCCTGTCTAGACAACCTATATCAATAAAATTAAATACATAAAATTATCGTTTTCAATCTCATTTTATTCTAGGTAAACAAATTTCACACTTCTACCGTTCGTAAATGAGATAACACATTTTGTACAGAAACACAGTTTTTAGAAATGTATAAACATAAACAAATTCGGTACCATATATCAGCTTAGCTAACATAAACGATAATTTCAATTTTTTTTCGTTTTGTTATAATCCGACGGAACGTCTAAAAGTTAAGTTTCATAAGGGATTTATGTGAACTAAGCTATATGATACCATATCCTTTACAATTTACTAGATTTTACGATCAGCTTGTCATCAGAAATATTTGCGAAAGAGTCAACAACCTGTTCATAAGATGTTGCAAAACCACAGACAGTTACTTTTTGATGGTTCGTGTGTAGCCCAATATATATTTTGTCTTTTGTAATATTCTTTCCTTCAAAAGCTTTATAGTACTCATTGTCAAAAATTTGTTTGAGACCATTTTGTGCACTCCTCTGACCAAACTCCACTTCTATAATTATTCCTGTGCCATCCTTTCTTATTAACAGTAAGTCAAATCGATTTCTTTTATTTTCTTGACAAAATCCTTCGCACAATGTATCGAATTTGTTTACACAAAAAGCATAGAGAATACCCTTAAGTTCATCATGATTCTTTGGCTTGAAACTTCCAGAAAATAAGCTTGCAATGGAATCTGCGAACTTTTGAAATGATTCATTATTGTGACGATCTAAATCATTTATAGCCGTCCTATATTTTCTAATCATCTCGTTACTAATATTGTATTTGCTCTCAAAGTACGATGTATCATAAAACTGAGAAAGAATTTCGTCTGTTGCTTCACCATTTGGTATAACGTAAACATGCTGGTTTCGATTCCGTTCAATTATGTTGAAATATCCCCGATCCTTCATATACTGGAGGAATAAATTGGCATGTTCGTTATCGACCTCACTAGGTTGTAACATCACTTCCATCAGTATCATAACGTGTTCAGGTGTCAAATTATCCAGAGGCTTCTCTACAGTAACTCTACCTTTGGTAATAATATCACTGAGTTTGTCTCTAATACCCCCAACTGCAAACAGTTTGTTCAAGGGTTGAATCCCGTGGCTACTAAAATAATATCTAGGTGCGTGCTTCTTCGTATCTGGACTCTTATTAGCTTCATGTTTCGCGCGTCGCCGTGCAACTATCCAATCCTGGAGATATTTTAAAACAGAAAATGTGTTATATAACTGTAGATTTGTGTCAAACACTTTATAGACATTATAATAAGATAAAATGTCGTTTCCATTAAAACCCTTGAATACAGGCATCTTTAGTAAATCTGCTACTTCATCCTTGGTGAATCCATAATATTCAGAGAAACCATGATTTTCTAGGAATGGACAAATAGAAACATTGTTCGCGTACGGTGATATAGTTGTTGACAATAAAACACAGGCGTTAATCAATGCACCTAATACCTTCTCATTACCTTTTAGAACGGTACTCAACATTTCCCCGATATACCGAATGATCTTGCGTATGTACGCTTGTTTTATGTTTTCTTCTGGGTTATGTAGCAACTTCATAAGAGGAGCGTCGAATTCTTCTATTAATATCAGCACTCTTTTATTGAACTGGATGTACAAATATTTTATTAAGTCGTATAAAGAATATCGCAAATCATCTTCATCTAATTCCAAGGTAATTGGTTGACCTTCCTTATCCAAATCACGTTTCTTACCCTTAAGAAACAAATTAAATTTTGCCCTATTCCATTCAGATAAATGGCTTTGTTTGTCATCACCCAAATACCCGTGCCGTTCATATGTTTGACACAGACTTTCTTTGAGTGTCTCAATAAACCCGTTCCAATTATGAGGCGAAATATCCTTCAAGCTAAAGAAAATTACTGGATGCTGACCACAATGTTGGTAGAAGAATTGTCTGCTCTCGCATGTTCCATTTTCCAAATTGTCGTCCATGTGCTTTGTAGGACAGGTGCAGCTGTAAATTTGCAAGTGCTTGTTTCTAATAACGGTCTTGAATAGTTTGTAATTTTTTGGTGGAGTTTTGTTTTTATCTTCGACCCATTTTCCGGCTACATTCTTTTTCAAACAGGTAACGATATTTCCTTGTTCATCCACATCTGGTTCACAGAACACCTTCAAGGTATTCATGATTACCGATTTACCAAATCGACTAGGTGCTGTGATGAGAATTTTCTTTGCCCATGATTTTTCGTTTAGACTTCTTCGAAAAAATTTTTTTATAAATAGCGTTTTGTCAATAAACGCATTAGACGTAAGGAGAAGCTCCTCAAATTCTTCTGATTCTATAAGACAATCTTTCTGAAAATTTGAAAGAAACATTGCTAATAAAGAAATTAAGATCAACAAATTAACTTACATTGTCGTCAGAATTACTTTGCCCATTCCCTTCAAGTCCTTGGGCACCAGCTCCTAGAACCTCTACACCTCTGTTTTCGGTTGTTACATCCATCTGGTTATACAATAGGACACAATATATTAAGTTAAGACCGGGATTAACAAAATTTATAAAGAAATTTAACAACATACTAAAATTTATACAAAACTTACATTTTCACTTATTCCGGACAGAGTTTCCAAGTCTGAAGAAATCGCCAATCTAGTTCTTTTACAAGGGGGCTGGGCCATTTATCTACAATAACAACAAGATTAACAATAAAAAATTATAATTAATCGTAATAATAATAATCAGTCAGGTGAACATAGTTTATAAATATAAGTAATTAAAATATGTAAAAAAAATAATCTGTAATGATAAGATCCTCAAACGGATAAATCAATGCTGAAAGAAAAAAAAATTAAGTAGCCCTTTATGATCAAGCTACAGAGTGATAAACAATGACTGAATCTGTTGGTATTAAAACAATCGAAAAATATCGACTTTTGTTTGCGGCCAAGTTGTAAAATCTGGACAAACCGTAAGTCACAATATTCGGGCGTGAATGTTCAATTAGGTTATCTCACATTGGGGATTTGAAAACACGATGAAAGGGAAAAAGGTTAGAAAGTCACAAACCCTGTCAGTGCAGTTAAATTTGACAACAGGAAATGTATTTATTCACAAAATCAATTGGTAATTAACTGTTTTCTAATTACTTTTAAAAAGTTTGAAAGTGACAATTACTCACTTTCACTCCCATTCCCTGGGTACGTTTCAATCGGTCAGTAATAATAAGAAAAAGACGTCGGTAATGAGACGTACCTAGCAGTTAGTAATGGTCATTCTTAAATTGTGCAGGCACGGGCAATATGTTTATTAAAAAACTAAACAATTGTAAATTTGATGTGAATTTGTTAAGTAATTTAATAAACGATAATATTATAATAGAGTTAGATTTTTACCTATTTTTTATTAAACTATTTATTACTTAGCAGAGGTACAAATTTCATTCAAAGTTGCAGTGCCGCCAACAGATTCAGTCATTGTTGATCACATCGAAATATCAGTAACCTCCTTATTTCTTTTTGAATGATGGAGGCAAATATTTTTTAAATAAATAAAAAAAAATGACCAATACTAAAGAGAACAAAATTGTAGCAGAATATTATACACCATTAAAAACAAGACAACCATCTGAACTCCAGCAATTCAAAAATTGTTACAAATCTTTTACTCAAGATAAAAAACTAAATATACCAAAAAATATCAATGAAGTAACTCAAATGAGAAATCGTAATTTTGCCATTGAATACCTCAATTCTACCGTAAATAAAAAACTAACAAAGACAGATTTTTGCAAATCTAAAAGTATTTCCAGAAATTCCCTTAATATGGGACTAAATTCAGTTGGAATTAAGATTGCATGTAAAACGAGAACAAACGGGAACAAACCAGAGCAATCCGGAACAAAAGAGAACAAATCGGAACAATTGGGAACAAAAGAGAGAAAAAGCAAAACAAAAAATAAAAAAATATTCGATAATGTAGAACACAAAGCAGGTAGTCGTAAACATATAAGTTTAGATGAAGAAGCAGATGAATTAATTAGTAAATCTTTAGAAACTTTTCAGTCATAAATGGACAAACTAGTTTCATACATTCCCAACGATGAGAAAGAAAAATGGAAAAAAGATTTAAAACCTATTATTACTGAAATAGACAGATTAGAAGATGGAGCAAAAATAGTTGGTTTCAAACAAGAAGTTGTAGATAAATATATTGCAAGAAAAGCAGCTAATTTATTCCTTGAACAATTAATTATGACAGACTGTGAACTAGAATCCGCTAATAATAAAATAGATGAATTAGACAACTACAATAATTATGATCCTAAGAAACTAGCAGAATTAAGAAACAAAACAGTAGTAATACCATCAAACATCGATGATGTAAAGAAAAGAACCCTGAAAATATTTGAAAGACATACTAAAAATATGAGAGCAATAAATGAAAAAACTCAAAAATTGTAAATTAAATGGAAAGTACTGTATTCAAGAATTTAAATATATTCAATGAAGAATATCCAAAATTCCGAAAAAAGTTTTCAAGTCTCATTCAACAAGTTAACAAATTAAAAATTATTATTTTTGTTCTTATGTTTATTATCGTAATTGTAATTATTGTTTTCTTAATTTATTACTTCAACACTAATAAAAAATAGCGATTTATTCAACAATGTCCATGAACGTACCTATGATGATATCTACTAATACGTGTCCATAAGCTAATGTATCTGTAGAATTAGGTAAAAGGTATCTTTTATCATCTTTCCAACTTAGAGACTTTTTCTTTACTTCTTCAGTAAATATATCATGTTTATGACTCCTGATCACTTTCTGTCTATGGAAGTATTCTTTTTGATTAAACAAGCAATTTTTGTAATCTTCAAAACTTATTTCTTTCTTCAATACTGCTTTTTTGATACCTTTTAATTTTTTCGAAACAGAATTTTCGGTTCTGTAACTGTACATTTTTGACCTTAAACCTATGCATTCCAATATCTTAATACCATTCAATTCATCTTTGAATTTCCCTATTACTTTCTTATTTTTATCAGAATATAATGGATGATCCTTTGGATAAACAGATGTATCAAAATAGTCGGGATTGTTTTTGATAAATTCATAGAAATCGACATTTTTAATCTCATATATAAAGCTATCACTATCTCCATAAAGAAGTTTTACGTTTTCATTAAATTCTTTTTTAATTACATTGTAATGGAAGTTATACATTAACAATTTCGATAAATCTAATACAGCTTGCCCAATATAAATTGGTTTATTAAACAATATTTTTGTTTTAAAATTGTGAACTGCTGCCAGGTGTTTGCTAAATATAGTTCTGTGTTTAAAATTAGGTTTGTTTATCGCTTTTTGTAATTTTTCTTCATCACAATATAATTTAATATTTTGTTGGTTTCTAACAGATTGCATAGACTTACCATATGGGGCATTAACCATTAATTTCCAGAAATCTTTTTCAAAATCATTTTTCGCCTTTTGTCTTTGTTCAGTATTAAATTTTACATATGGTGCTATGAAATTTGACTGAGTAAATTTTATACCTCTGTGAACCTTTGTTATTCTAATACCTAAATTTTTGTAAAGTTTTAATGTTTCGTAATGAATTATATAATTTTTCTTATCATAGAAATGACAAAGTAGTTTTTCTACTTTTCCGCCCGGAGGAATTCTATTTTCCGGGGCTAAAGGGAGATCATTGAATTTGTTATGAATAGCTAAGTCTACTGGAAATGCTAAATCGACTTCCAAAACATAACCCGTATCACTATCTGATACCAATATACCGTCGACATTTTTAATTTCATCACAAGTCAACCATTTAAAGTCTTTTTCTGGTAATTTCTGAGATAAAGCCCATCCATATAGATTATTAGCATCTATATAGATAATCTGAGTATTTTCATCTGCTTGCGAATACCTGTTACTACACTGTGAAATACCTCCTCTAATTCCCCTTTCAAAAAACAAATACATTTCATAATCAGTTAATAATTCCAACTCCACTGAAGTATATTTGAGCATACAGTCCCAAGCTAACCCCGGCGTTGTATAATACCAAACAGGATCGAGTCCCTAACTCTTTTCCAAACATAAGTCTCTAAAATTTTCAAATACATCAGTTAACAGCAAAACATCTAGTTTTAAGTATAAATCATGCCATTCACCCAAATTTTTGATTTTAAAATGTTTCCATACTTTCACTGCATGTTTGAATTCTTCTTGAGAAATTCCTTCTTTTGTGAGCGAAGAATAAAATTTATCTATTGATGGAAGTTTTGTTTCAGAAAATTTCTCAAAAGAATCCATGTATTCATAAGGATATATTCCTTTTCTAATTATCTTGCTTTTTCCTTTCCTAAATAACACATCTAATTCATTATTTGAAAAGTATTTAATTATTTCTCTCAACTGACTTGATTCCAGATTAGATGACAAATTGTCTAGGCTACTTGCTAAAAATCTAAATGAATCGATAAATCTCAATTCGTTATATCCATTATCATCCATTCTTAAAATTTTACTGAAAGAAATATACTTCTCTTCGTTATTAGGTATTAATTTCAATTGACTTTTATCTTCTCCTAGATTTTTTTATAAACAAATGACAATCGTAAGAACTTAAATTATGAAACAAAATTGGAATAAACAATGGTTGTCTATATTTCAAATTGCATTTTCTACAAGCAGCTCCCCTATATTTTCCAGTGTAGTGATCATGATCTAATTTTTTACTTTTGGATTTTCTATAGAAAACACATTTTCACAAAGATAACAAATTTTTGTTTTTTCATATACAGGGTGCCCCACCGAAAAGGGCATACCCCCCGTAACTTTTTTATTTATTAGTCGATCTAAATAAAATTTAGAACATAAGCATTAATATGTACGGTCTACATTTTGCTGTTAAAATATTTTTTTTATGATGTACCAATTTTGCACTCGAAAGAATAAAATTATGAAATCGCACAAAATTTCTTCAAAATGCATATTATTATAATGCCATAACTCAAAATACTATAATGACAAATTTTGTTTTAACACAAATCATTTGGAATTCCTCTAATTGGTTCTTAAAGAACACGGAAAAAATTCGTTTTTTTGTGAGAAATATTGTCATCCATGAAACGGTGTTGTCAGATTGTAAATTGAGAGTTACCTGAAAAAAATATGTGAATTTGTCACTTTGACAATTATTGAAAAAATCGAAAAATCGCGAAAGACGTGAAATAATTTTAGTGTACGGTGAATGCCGCAGAAACCTATTAGCAACCAACAGGATTCTATAAGAGCGCTTTCCGGACGTAGGCTACACATTGAAAAAAATTCGTATAGTTGTTCGGTTATTTGAGGACACCAGCTCAGTAGTAAAACCCAAACGTGTCTACTTTGCCGTAAGACATAATCAAGCATTGGTGCAAGTTGTAAAAGATGCCGTACAGGAAGATCCTAACATTAGCACTAGAACTATAGCACGAAGACACAATATAAGCAAAAGCTCTGTGCAAAGAATTTTAAAGTGTAATAAATTCCACCCATATAAAATTGCACTGCATCAAGAATTGCGTCCTACTGATTTTGAGTTTAGAATGCTTTTCTGTCAACAAATGATTAATATTTTAGAAGAAAACAATAACTTTACTGATTATGTGCTATTCTCGGACGAAGCAACGTTTAAAAGTAATGGGCTTGTTAATAGGCATAATATGCATTATTGGGCAATAGAAAATCCACGATGGTTGCGCCAAATAGATAATCAAAGGATATGGTCTTTAAATGTTTAGGGCGGTATTTTGGGTCAATATGTAATCGGTCCATTTTTCTTCGATGGAAATTTAAATGGTGACATGTATCTACGTTTTTTAAGAAGAAATCTGTTAGAATTGTTAGAAAATGTTCCGTTAAACATAATAGGACAATTTGTGTTCATGCATGATGGGGCGCCGCCACATTTCGCGAGACGGGTTCGGCGATATTTAGACCGACACTTGCCTGATAGGTGGATAGGATGTGGATGAACTGGCCAGCTCGTTCTCCAGACTTAACGCTTTGCGATTTTTTTCTCTGGGGTGTTGTAAACGAAAAGGTGTACAAAACAGCTCCCACGACAATAGAGGATATGAAAGAGCGAATAAGAGAAGCGTTTGCTGCCATATCACCCGAAACTCTTGTTAGAGTAAAACAAAATTTTAGGCGACGACTATTTTGCTGCTTACAAGAAAATGGAAATGTGTTTAAACATTTAATGTGTAAGTCTAAGACGTTCGTTGTCAAAACGTTATTAACTATTCTTTTTATTTCAGAAATTTTTTGATATTTATAGTTTACTTTATGCACCCACCACGAATTTTTTCCTTTCCCACTCAATAATGCAGGCTGTAATTCCTGATTCAATAAAATCTTAAAGGAATTAATTTAATTTGTCTTTAAAACTCTTTGCTCATATTGTGTCAGCATTCATGCTATAGTGCTGTTGCTAATGTTAGGATCTTCGTGTACAACATCTCCTACAACTTGCACCAATTCTTGATTATGTCTTACGGTAAAGAGGGGCACATCTGGGTTTTACTATTGAAACTGGCATCTTCAAATAGTCCAACAACTTTACCGATCTTTTTCAAGCTGTAGAATACTTCTGTAAAGTGCTCTTCTAGAACTTTCTGGTCGTGACTTAAGCTTCTAGAAGTTGTTTCTTGAAATAAATTGTTACGTTGCGTTACAGAAATAAAGTGTTTCCACAAAAAATGTTTTATTGGTGACAACTACAGAAACGTATCAGAAACGTTTAACCTGCCAAAAGTCGTAACAAAAGAGCTGCAGGCATTAAAAATTCTAGGCTAAAATTATTTTACAGTTTTTGGGATTAGACACTTTTCGATTTTTCCAATTGTCAAACTGACAAATTCACTGACGTTTTATTCATATTCAGGTAACTCTCCATTTACAATCTGACAACACCGTTTCATGGATGACAATATTTCTCACAAAAAAACGAATTTTTTTCGTGTTCTTTAAGAACCAATTAGAGGAATTCTAAATAATTTGTGTTAAAACAAAATTTGTCATTACAGTATTTTGAGTTATAGCATTATAATAATATACATTTTGAAGAAATTTTGTGCGATTTCATAATTTTATTCTTTCGAGTGCAAAATTGGTACATCATAAAAAAAATATTTTAACAGCAAAATGTAGACCCTACATATTAATGCTTATGTTCTAAATTTTATTTAGATCGACTAATAAATAAAAAAGTTACAGGGGGTATGCCCTTTTCGGTGGGGCACCCTGTACTTCTAGTTCGATATCTTTTATGGGTTTATTTTCTTTTAATAACTTATATATTGTTCTGGTATGTTCAGTTATTCTTTTTATAAAACGTTTATCACTTTCCTCTCCTCTGTAAATTTCCAATGGGTTATCAATATTATTATAAGCACTCTTAATGTATAATCCATAACCACAGGGAACATGAAATTGTGTTTTATGAGTATATGATGATTCAGGATTTGGTTCGCATGTAGGAATAGGTTTCAGAATAGATTCAAAATCAGAATAAATGACATACGGATGTCTTAACATTCTTTGAATATTTTTAAATTTTAATACATTATCATCAGGCATGTTCGGAACACATGGTTCATTACTAAAGCACACATTTTGATGTTTCTTTAAAGCATCTTCAGTTCTAGCGGAGTAGTTTAAACATCTTCTACAGAAATATTTTTTGCTTCTATTTATTTCCAACTGATCGATCATTTAACAATCGACTCAAATTCTTGATCCAACAATAATGATTGTTGTCTTTATTTCCAAAGTATAGTAAGTCGATATTCATTTCATAAAATCGCTTCTTATTATGATACAAAGGATAAAATATTTGTTCTTCGTAACTAAACACGGTAACATTAATTTTATTATGTGATTCAAATTTAGGTATGTCCTGGATTGTTACAGGAAAATTTATTCCTTCAAAATTTAATTCGTTTATATATTCCGGCTTATTATAATGATTCAGTCTATCTACATGTTCTTTTGCTTGATGTAAACAGGATATTACGCTGTACATAAAGCATTTGTTATCGTTGTTTTTAACATTAACGCAAGCTTTTTTATCTTTAATCCACTTGGGTAATTCTACATATGAATTTCCGCTTAAAGGTGTATATTTGTTTATATTAATGCGCAAATGATTTATATTTTTCAGAGTCCATCCAGATCCTTTTTCTTGTAGTTCATCACATCTTGATATAAATAAATCCTTTTGTTCATCCCAGTATTCCTCTAAGGCGTCTTTTTCTCTTAGTATAACATTTGGTAACTGAAATTTATGTATCATTGTGAAGTCTTCATTTTCCAGCTTCATAAACTCACATTCCATCTCTAGATTGGTTTTAATATTTTTATGGAGATTTAAAGCATTTATAATTATTTTAATAGCCTTTTCTTTTATCATATCCATGTATGTTTCCATATCTATACCTTCTTCTAGATTATTATGTTGATATGTTAATAATCTTCCCTTAAAAGCAACCTGAACTAAAATGAAATCTGGCTCTGGATTATGTCTTGCTTGATGCAACTGCATTCGACTTTCCTTAATATACTTTCCACATTCATCACATTTGATCTTTCTTACTCTTTCTTTTTTTGGTTTAGAAAATATGGCATCATCAAACGGAAATATTTCCAAGCTCTTCTTGTTTTCTCTTTTTATTTTTAATTGCTCTTCAGCATTAATAATCTCGTTTATCAATTCTGCCTTATTGTATCTTATACCTAAGGATTTTGCCATATTACGTAATTCGAGCAAACGACGACTATTCAAATCATGTTTTAATTTATGCAAATGTATTCGAGTTTCCTCGATATATGTTTCACACATATCACATTTTATCTTCTTTACTCTATTTTTTTTTTGGTTTAGCAAATATATCGTCATCAAACTGAAATGTTTTTAGGTTCTTTTTGTTTTCTTTCTCTTTATGGAGGTGCATTCGGGTGCTTTTGATATATTTTCCACATATGTCACATTTGATTTTACTAACTCTCTTTTTCCTTGGTTCAGCAAATAAATCATCATCAAATGAAAATATTTCTGAATTCGCTTCGCTCACGAGGACTCTGTCCGAAGCTTTGATAATAGCTTTTATTAAGTCTGCTTTAGTATATTTTCTAATATATTTGATGTCTAATGATTTTGCAATATTAAACAGTTCAGATAAACGAAGATTACTTAAGTTCCTTCGTTCCATTTATTATAGGAAAAAATCTAACAAACAATTTTTAGTAAATAAATAAATTCAATCCATTTTTATGCAAACTTGTTTTTATATGCCTTCTAAAATTAGTTCTAGTGTAATATCTACCACAATCACATAATAAACGAGTAGAATTAACTGCTTTTTTACATTGTTTACATGTTTCTTCATATTTATTTCTATAGTTATAAAAATAATCTGGACATTTTAATTCCAAACAAATGGAGCAAAGACTTGTCATTTATTAGAAAATTTATTCATCAAAGACTTGAAGATTAGGAAAACGAATTTTAAGAAAATCTAGTTTTGCCAAGGTTAATACGTTATTTTCATACATTTTAAATTGATTATGCATATTTTTAAATACTAATCGTTCAAAGTCATTATTTGGTTTGCTTCTCATATCGTTCAACTTTTTTTGAAACATTTGCCATGTTTCTTGGTCATCGTTATGTGAGCGATTCATTTAATTTATTACATTTTTTTCATAAGAAATTATCTATAAACAGTGCATACTAAAACACACTGTCCCTTTTTAGGTAAAATTGTGATAAGTCTCGAGATTCAAAAAAATATGTGTGGTATAGGGAGGTGATCAATTTAATGTTTATTTAATTAATTGTCAAAAAAAATAAATACTTGTAATAAAAGGGATCTAGTACAATATGCGATGCAATATGGGACCTACGTATTATAAAAAGTCTACATAAAATAAATGAAAAGCTAGATATCAACGTAGATTCAAGAGAAAAGAGCAATTATTTTAGAATAATAATAATAATATAAATAAAGCTATTAGAAGTAATTATATGATGAAGACAAATAACGTATGGAAAGAATTTTATCATCCAAGAAAAATTGAAGCGAAAAATTGACATCAGAGGGTTTTCCCACAATACGAAAGCATGGCAAATGAATTGGAGCAATTGAAAAACGATAACCTGAAACTGAGACAGCTAGTATAAATTAAGGTTCTCGATGATTATAATAAGGTAGCGCCAACTCATTCCCCATTTTTGAAATCCCGTGAGTGCGACAGAGATAGAAGTATTGAATGTTTCTAGGAATTTTTGCAAAATTACATCACCACTAACATTTCAAACAGCTTGACAGTTATGTCACGCAGAGGTTATGGGTTAAGCTGTTGTGACAAAAAATAAAAAAATTCACTACAGGGTGCAACATTTCCCAATTGCGGTATAATATAACTAATAAAGCATAGTTTTTTGCAAGAAATTTATTCAGGTATACAATTCATCTTGTTTAACAATAGTGGAAAACCTGCGTACGCAAGTACCTAAATCACTGTCCGAAGTAAAACCAAAACTCAATGTAAACTAAATGCTTAGGTACCCAAATAACACCCCAATAAACAAGAAATAATTATGAAACTGAATATGAACAGCAACGAAACTACAAACTACGCAACAAAATGTAAGTAACTATCAAAACTGAACCAAAACCAAAGATCACAAATTCGTAATAAAAACGACAAACGATTAATATAGGTACACAACAGGAACACGAAATGTAACAAAAGTGAACCGAAAACTGGAGGTCTCTGTGGATTACTGAAAAAGAGCACCCAAAAATCTGTTGAAGTTTCAAACTAATTGACATTTGACGTTTGTTGGAGGTGTGCGTATGCATTCGTTTGCAGTGCTTAAATTCTATTTACCAATGTGGTCATAAATAAAATAGGTGAAGTTAATACAATTTAATTTGTTGGTACATTTTGTAGGCAGTCACAAATGAGGCAACTCAAGTCGCAAAAATTAATTTTTAAAAGATGCAAATTTTTCCGCCATTGCCCCATCTCTACTTGGGATTAACTCAAAATTAAGTGAGATGGAGATATACGTCGCAACCGTTGGCGGTACCTTAGAATGATCCAGAGCCTTAGTATAAATGGGATCGTTGACCCAATAATAAAAAATAAATTAAATTATTGACATAGATAATACTGTTACTTGAAAGTTTATGATCAAGACGTATTTTTCATATTAGACAATGATAATCAACCTTTGTTTAAAGGTAAAGATTTAGCAGAAATATTGGGTTATGAAAAATCAACAAATGCTATAAGTAAAGACGTAGGTGTTGATTTTAACAGAAAATTGATAGTCGTATTTTTTGGAAATATGCTGTTTTTGCAGAAAAAGAAAAATATTAATCACAAACAATTTGCTTCAATTCATGGGATTTATTGAAGAAATAACGCGATTTTAAGAACTTTTTAAAGGACAAGGAAATCTCATACGAAGAAATAGATTATAAACATGCTAAAGCAAATTTGTATAAATATATACAAAATGATTAAAAATTTTAAAGAATTAATAATGATGTTGAATAACAATAAGGCAAAAAAAAGTTAGGAAATATTATTTTAAATTAGAAGAATTGCTAGATAAATAGGAAACTAACGTTGACATAATTATAAAATTAATGCTAATCCATTAAACCTGTTTGACTTTATAAATAAAAATAACTACTCCTATAAAATTAATTTGAGTACGTGGTTAACCGATATATGGTTTACGTTATTTAAAAGAAAAATATAATAATAACAAATGATCTTTTATGCTTTATACAATATGGAATTTCAGTGGGGGGGGGGGGGGGGGGGTGGCGGCTATCCCCCACTGAATTTACGCGATATTAAGAAAGATTTAAAGAAAATTTTAGAAAACTATAAAATAGAATACCAAATAATAAATTATGATAAGATTAAAAATGAATTATCATATTATAAAAAATTGATAACAAAATATATTATAAATGTTTCGCCAAATAATTTAAATAAAACAATATGGATTTTATTGAGTGTTCGTAATATTAAATCCCTAATAATAACATTAAATACAAAAACGGATCAAGAAATTAAAGAATATTATATTACTTTATTTATTTTTATATTTTATTCATATTTGGAATACACTAAAAAGTTTTATTTGAATATAGGAGAATCACTCGAAAAGATAGTCAGATAAAGCAAACTGAAACGATAATTGAAATTAAGAGAGATGGTTAAAAATATTATCAAGTTAACCAAAGATCACATTAATAGTATAATAGTTTTATAGCAAAGATTCGGTAATAAACAATATAACAACATTGTGGTAAAGACATGTTTTCATTATAATTTAATCGATGATCATAATATAAACAGATAACTAACTCATCTTTGATAACCTAAGCACAACAAGTTGTCCTTAAAAAAATCCAACTTTTAGATTACTTCAATATTTTTTTTTTTGGAATGCAACTAACTTTGTTGTTGATAGAATAAGTAGGTACAACTTACAGTACGAGTCAGCTTTAAGCAGATATTTTCTCTGCGATACTTAAAAACCTTACGAAAACACAAATTCAGAAAAGCAATTTTGCCTACCGTACAAACAACACGTGTTACAACTTCCCAGTGATAACAGTATAATAAATGTAATTATTCTAGTTATTAAGTACTACCATGTTTTGGACGCGAAAACAATGTTTTTCTTTTATGACATTGAAAAACGATTACAATATAAAAACCACGTTCGTGGGTCAGGATTCAGTTATTTGATTTACTTCAATTTTAGACACAATCGTTGAAAATGAACATAATGTCAGACGAATTGCATTTTACTTATAACATTTAATAAATAATATTGACTTACCTATTAACAACGATTAAACACCTATGATCCACTGAAAATTGTTAGTTGCTGCTGCGGTGTTAACTGTCAACGGTCAACGCAACAGACAAGTAAAAAGGCAAACTGAATTATCGACCGAAACAGCGCCGCGCGCGCTCCTTGTCTAGATGGCCCCATCTTTAGTTACTGTAATTTCGTTATTTTCCGATTTTTTTTTTAATGTCGGTAAAACAGTTTCCGTTTCTCCCCAAACGTCACATGCACTTTTGTGACATTTAAAAGGTTGTTGAGAAGGTCAAAACCTTTAAACCGCGATAACCGCTATTAAATTCATTAAAAATCCTTTAACCCCCCGTGAAAGATGTTTTCAAGACTAGTCCGACCAAGCCTTGCCAGTGCTCGTAATTTCAGCACGACAAAACAGGTAAGATTTTTTCTTATTTCAATTCCAAAATAACATCTTACATAACTCCAGAATAATGTCAAAGTCGCAGTAGCTGGGGCTTCTGGCGGTATCGGCCAGCCCTTATCACTCCTCCTCAAGCAGAGCCCCCTTATTACCGAACTGTCTTTATACGATATCGTTCATACACCAGGAGTCGCCGCTGACTTATCCCACATCGAAACCCCAGCCAAAGTTAAGGGTTTCAACGGTCCTGAAAAGCTCTGCGAGGCGTTTGCAGGCGCTGATGTCATTATTATCCCTGCAGGAGTCCCCAGAAAGCCTGGAATGACTCGAGATGATCTCTTCAACACCAACGCTTCAATCGTACAGAATTTGGCCGAAGCGGCTGCTGAAGCCGCCCCGTGTGCTCTTATCGGTATTATTTCAAACCCTGTCAACTCAACAGTACCTATCGCAGCGGAGGTATTGAAAAAAGCCGGCAAGTTCGACCCCAAACGTCTGTTTGGAGTCTCAACTCTTGATGTAGTGAGAGCTAACACTTTTGTGGCAGAATTGAAAGGTTTGAACCCACTTGAGGTTAAAGTACCCGTCATTGGGGGACACTCAGGTGTCACAATTATCCCTTTGATCAGTCAAGCTACACCAGCAGTGAGCTTCCCTCCAGATCAGTTAAAAGCACTCACTGTAAGAATCCAGGAGGCTGGTACTGAAGTTGTTAAAGCTAAAGCTGGGGCGGGTTCAGCCACTTTATCAATGGCTTATGCCGGTGCAAGATTTGCAATTTCGTTAATTAGGGGTCTTAAAGGAGAACAAAATATTATAGAGTGTGCCTATGTCCAGTCTGACGTCACTGAAGCTAAGTATTTTTCAACACCACTACTTTTGGGCAAAAATGGGTTAGAGAAAAATTTGGGATTGGGAAAATTAAGTGAATTTGAACAGTGTCTGCTTAAAGATGCAATCCCAGAACTGAAGAAAAATATTCAAAAGGGTGAAGATTTTGTTAATAAGAAGTAATGCATTTTGTAAAGTTGTCAAATAAAATTATTTATATTCAAATTTTATTTACTTAAAAAAAATATTACTCATTATCTTCTTCATCGTCATCTTCCTGACTGTTGATCTGGAAGTACCTCAATTCATAGCTGTCTTTTCCAGAAGCTACAACTCTCAACCAATCTCTCAAATTATTCTTCTTGAGATACTTCTTTGTGAGGTATTTGAGATACCTCTTTGAGAAAGGAATTTCGGAATTTAACACAATTTTTGTGTTTTTATCCCGTCCGAGAGTCACGACGTGTTGGCTCCCTTTTCCAGACGTGAAATTCCCAGTCTTCCCATTGATTTTAATCTTGGCTTTCAAGTATTGTTCCTGAAACCACACTGTTAACTAAACCATTACTTTCAAGAGGGTTGTTCACTTACAAAACTTGACACGTCAAGAATACTGTCTTCAACTGGATGAGTACAGTCGATAACAAATTTCAACGCAACTTTCTTCTTCTTCAGGCCTTTGCCCCGAATTTGTTGCTTCTTAACCTGGGGCTTCCCAGCGGCCGGAACAGCGGATTTTGTCTGGAATCCACAACATGATTAGTTGTGTTTCAACCAGACTTAAACTGAAGTCCCAGCTGGCCACAAAAATGCCCATTAACAGCAAAAAGGACTTAAACATTGAGGTTAGGTGCAACAAATCTGGCAACATCCGAAAATTCAAGCACAATTTTCGGGAATTTTTTACAAATGCTAACTAATTTCATCGCACTGAATGTAATTCCGGTCAAATTTTTGTAAATTCAAGTCGTTTTTGCCGTTTTTTTATCAATTTTTAATACTTACAGGAGCCATTGCAACGTTGACGCAACTGTCAAAAAACAGAAAGAATGAGAGTGGGGGGTCAGGTCTACCAACTCACATTAAATTCCCCAAAATTTGGAAATTTTGAAAATAACAATCGAATAATTGCATTAAATTGCCGTTTTGCTCAAATTTCGGTTTTTTCAGAGTAATTAGGGTCATTGCCCTTGATCAATTATGCAATTAGTACGGCAAGTTGAACTAATTAAAAATGCATACGTTTCCAGGACCGGCTTTAAACCAGCAGTACAAAGTGAAAATACCCCGTATTACCGAATTTCAAGGTGAGTTTTGCCCCTAATTGGTAACATTTTCGCTTTTTGTGACCTTGTGGACCGCAGCTGTGTGTTTTTGGCTCGTTTTAAGCCCAGTTTTGTTAAAATTCGCCGTTACGGACCTGGTAATCAGATTGTTTATGTTACCAAAACTGATTTCCTCAGAGTCAAAACTGGAAGGTGGAAAAACGAGTTGGTCAGTGTTTTTCTTATTTCTTCTTCATTTAGTGATTGTAAAGTGTGGCGTCTACGTGAAATTTCCCAGTTTTCAGTGATTTTGATAAAGGTAAGTGAGAAAATTGGAAAAACACGAAAATTTTGACGTTTTCCCAAGTGTCAAATGTGACAAGGACAGGGATGGAATCAGGGATAATTGGGAAGGGTCAGGAATGATAGGGAGGTGATAATGACCTCTGAAGGTCACCAGTGATAAAAATAGATTGCTATGTACTCAGCTAATTAATTTTATTAATTAAAGGAAAGTAATCAAATTTTTAACTAGGTCAACGTGGGCCATGAAAATATGACCTTGAGGAAAAATCTGAATTTTTTTCGAATAAAAACCGGAATTTTAAAGTGTTTTCGAGTTGTGGGTAATAAATAAAAACATTTAAATAATTTATGGGCCCCATGAGTCAGAATATTTGGGGATTTTTATTTTTTATCACTAAAAAAAATATTTTTTTTTGTGTGTGGACATCCTAATGCGGAAGTGAAAGCAAAATATTTTAATAATTTCCGGTTACTTTCGTGTTTAAAATACATTTCCTGAAGAATTAGTAATCACCAACTTTTGATAAACAAAACAAAAAATAAGTCACGTGATACACAAATCAAAAAAAAAAAAAAAAACTAAAAATAATCATAGCCGACTAGATCTCACTCAAAACAAATTAAATTCAGTTTTATTCCAAACCTTGTAACCTTTTTGTTGAACTCACGTCTTTCCATTGGCAATATTTACGTTGTATTTTTTTTTGTGAAGTTAGGTACAAATTTCAAGGATTACAATAATGTAATTTTTTAGTATTTTTTTTAATTTATTTATTACATTTGAAGTCATTAAAATTAAAGAAATAATTTGTAAATAAAAGAGAGACAATTAATGAATAAATAATCAATTATGTTGGTAACATGTTCACATGAAAAAAGTCAATTGTTTTTACAGTGCATGTAATTACTTAACAAGTCGTAGTAAGCCTTGGAAAACAAATGACAACACAATTATTGACGTTTTGGTAATTACGTCAGATGGCGATAGCAACAGGGTGGCAAACTTAAGTGACGAAATCAGCATCTTCTAGATTTTTAATTTTTGAGATAAAATTGCCTCAGCTTAGAAAATTAGTAAATTTCCGAATTTAATAACTAGTAAAATGTTGCCTCCAGCTCCTAACATTAGAAAACGTCATCTTTGCCTCCAGCTTCCAAAATTATTATTACAAGAACATTTTTTTATGTTGTTTTGAAAATTGATTAGAAATGTTGCTTTTGCCTTCTAAAATTAGTAAAACTACGCCTGCGGATTTCAAAATTAATAAAATGTTGTCTGGGGAGGACAGTTTTATGTCATAAATTGCATTTTTTTGTAATTGTGTACTTGTCATAAGCGTGTTTTTCACATTATTGCCAACCATTGCAACAAAAAATCCTGGAAGTCTTTAAAAACATTTCGTTTTTTCGCTATTGAACCCAAATATACCAAACAATAGCTGTTTTTTTATCACTAGTACAGTACTGTTTTCTGTAATGGTAAACCTGTCATAATTTTTTTTACACATTGTTGCCAACTGTTTCAACAAAAAATCCTCTAAATCTCTTAAAATATTCCGTTTTTTTCTCCATTCGGATCCAAAAATACCACAAAATACTGGTTTTTTTTTTCACTAATTAGAGTTTTTTTTACACATTATTGCCATCTTGCAACATAAAGTGCTTCGGGTCTCTTAAAACATTTCGTGTTTTTTTTGTGTTGATTCCAAATATACCCCAAAATAGCTTATTTTTTATTAATTTGAACTTTCTATCTTTTCAAAGTTTCCAAATTACAGTTTTCTATAATTGTAAACTTATCCTAACCTAGTTTTTACACAGTATTGCCAATCATTAAAACAAAAAATCCTCCAAATTTCTCAAAATATTCGGGTATTTTCTTTTTCAGAACCTAAAAATATAATATTATATAGCTGTCATAAGCGCGTTTTTTATACGTTATTGCCAACCATTACAACAGAAAATTTTCCAAGTCACTAAGTAATAATCTGTTTTTCCCTTTTAAATGCAAAAAATAGTAAAAAACGGTCTATTTTTTGTTAATTTGATTTTTCTAAGACTTCATGAGTTTTCTAAATTTCAAAGGAGAGTTTTATGTCATAAATTATAGGTTTCTGTAATTGTAGAATTATCAGCATGTTTTTTTACACAATATTGCCAACCCTTGCTACAAAAAATCCTCCAAGACACTGAAGACATTTTGAAGTTGGTAATTGGTAATCTACTTCTACTTTAGGGCTTTAGGGCCAACCCTTAGGGTCGAAAGACCGTTTATTGTAGTTTTAGTTAGTGTACCAGATGGCGTACTTCTCGCCAAATTTTGGCGCCTAATTTGAATTTCTTTATGTTTAGGATAGGATGGCAAGCAGCGACGTGGTGTCATTTTACAATGGTAAAAACTTCTTCATAACTGGTGGCAGCGGTTTCGTGGGTATCTGCCTCCTGGAGAAAATCCTCCGCGTGATTCCGAATCACGGCACAATCTACCTTCTTTTGCGTCCAAAAAAGGGCAAAGCCATAAATGAACGTCTTGAAGAATTGAAAAAGAATCAAATCTTTGAGAAAGTTCTCGCGAATAAAAGCGTTGAAGAAGTTTTCCGGAATGTCAAAGCAATTGCTGGTGATGTCAGCCAGGAGAATCTCGGGATTTCCCCGGAAGATCGTCGAATTCTTGCTGATAATGTCAATGTGATTATACATTCAGCTGCGACTTTGGATTTTGGAGATACTTTGAAAACTACAGTTGATATTAATCTTTTGGGGACTCGAAGAGTTACACAGTTGGCAAAGGAATGCACTAAATTGAAAGTTTTGGTCCATGTGAGTAGTGCTTATGTGAATTCGTATCGTTTAGAAGCGGAGGAAATAATCTATGATAAGCCATGTGATAGCGAGGAGTTAATTGCATTGGTTAATAAGTTGAGTGAGGAGGAGCTTGAGAAAAAGACACCGGAAATACTAAAAGATCATCCAAATACATATACCATAACCAAACATTTGGCTGAACATGAAATTAAGAATTGCGAAGGGATTTTCCCATGTACGATTGTACGACCCAGCATGAGTGAGTATTCAGTGTTACCAACTAGTTAAGGTTTGTCTTTTAAATATCCCAATGCTGCCAACAGATATTTTTTGTTAAAAAATTCACAGATTACAGGTTTCTGTAATTGCAGAGGTATTTTGAGTGACTTCTAAACAGTAATGCCAACCATTGCAACTAAAAATTTCTTAAACTGTAAGAACGGTATCATGTCACAAATTACAGTTTTCTGTAATGATAGAGCTGTTATAAGCGCATTTTTTACAAGTAATTGCCAACCATTACAACAAAAAATCCTCCAAATCATTAAATAGTAATTTGTTTTTCCCTTTTAAACGAAAAAATAGTAAAAAACGTCTGTTTTTTGTTAATTTGATCTCTTTAAGAGTTTCTAGGTTTCAGAAGACAGTTTGATGTCATTTATTCAAAAAATTGTTCATTTTTTAATATTTTGACTTTTCTATCCTTCGGAAGTTTTCCAAATAGAAAGTAAGGTTCATCTTACAAAATTACAGTTTCCTGCAATTCGAAATTTGTCTCAATAAGAATTCTAAACAGTGTTGCCAACCAAACTTTTTCAAAGTCACCAGAAATTCTTATTTTTTTTCGTTTTAAGCAAAAACATTAAAGAACATCTCATTTTGTTGTCATTTTCTTTCTTTCAAACCCCAAGTTTTACTAGACATTGCAAAAATTTCTTCGAAAATTGCAGTAATCGGCGCATGGAAGGAGCCAATCCCCGGTTGGACAATCAGCAAAAACGGTCCCCAGGGCTTCCTTATGGGGGCAGCTAAAGGTGTGATTCGCCGTCTCCCAGTCGGCAAAAGCCTCGTCTACGACTACATTCCTGTAGATGTCGTTGTCAATAACTTACTAGCAGCAGGCTACAGTGCTGCCACACACCAAGCAAAAAACGTGGAAGTGTATCATTGCACGTCAAGCACCAGGAATCCATTCTCCTGGATACTAATCGAAGATCGTATCAATAATTACCTTCACGAATATCCACTAAAATCTGCAGTTTGGTATCCCTACTTGAAATTTTTGCCATCAGTCACGTGGTATAAGATATCAGCGTTTTTCGTTCATATTCTCCCAGCGATACTTCTTGATTTTGTCACCAGAGTCGCTGGTGGTCGGCCAATGTAATAAAGGAAGGGGTTAAAATGAAATTTTTGTTATTTTTGAATTTTTTTTTTAGTTTGATGAAACTCCACAGAAATGTCAATACGAGTTTGGATCGTTTAGAGAAATTTATTTTCACTGAATGGAAGTTCCATGCGACAAAAACAATGGAACTGCATAAATCTCTCTCAAAAACGGATCAAGAAATGTTTATTTTAGACATAGAGGATCTGATTTGGTTGGAGTATTTCAAGGATTTAGCAGTAGGAGCTAGGGTTTATCTAAATCGGGAGCCCTTAAAGAATCTCTCATCTGCTAAAGCCAAGGATAACATGTAAGTTACAAATTTTAAGTTGTGCCATTTGTCACGTGATTTTTTCAGACTTATGATACTCCATCTGGCGATGCAAGCGGCACTATTTTCTCTAGTTTGGTACTTGTTTGCTTGTATTTTTGGAATGAAGATGTCGTCATCGGCGTTTGTTGTTCCCATCGGTTATTTTTTATTCAGTATGTTGTAATTCTGTTTTTTGTAATTTGTAATATTAATATATCTTTGAAATGAGTGTGTGGGACTTAATTAGTGATAGTTGAGTGAGTGAGATTGAAGAGGAAGTGGATAAAGTTGGGTAAGTAATTTTTTTTTATTGGTCCCTCTCAAATTTTATTTTTTTGTCACATACTAAAATTAGAGGTGGGTTTTATGGGTAATAAAATGCATTTATGAGTGCAATTATGTTAAGACTTCACAATACAATCAGCTTTTATATAGTTTTATTATAAAGAATGTTGATTATTCAAGAACAGGGACATTTTAGATTATTATTATTATTGCATTTTAACAACCGTATAAAATCTAAATTCTAAGCACAATAAAAGCCTTGAAAATATTTATTTTACGATTACCTACACATTTTTTTGCAAATTAAAATTCTGTATACAGAGATTTTATTACCTTACAGTTGTCACCCTAAATATTTAGTTAAGTTGGTAAAACTGAAGCGTCAAATTGCCATATTACCCATCCATTTATAATAGTTCATTTGTGTTTGACACAGCCTCCTAGATTATTGTATAAGAGTGGTGATATCCGGCCTATCACATTTGTAGTTCCAGGCCTTTTTTTTGTTTCTTAGAGGGAGCTACAGTACTCCTAACCTATAAATTGAATTGCGACAAATTAGTGTCAGTGTCACATGTGTCAAACTGTCGTGATTAAAAATTGGAACCACAATTTGAGTTGAGTTTGGGGTATCCCAACGTATACTAAGTATTGGAGTATTCAAAATACTATAAATACTATAAAGGTAGCAAAATGCGGCAAATTTCAAGTTTGATTTTGTCGCGTCGCTGACATGTAACGTTTCTAATGCTTGTTTTGCATTTTCGAAGAAAAACAGTCTTATGGCAAAATTTGTGTGGATATATCGGTTAAAACAAAAATCACAATAATGAAAGTACCGATACAGCTAAGGAAGATTTGTTTTCACGAGTAGATCACTGTTGCTATTTGTAAAGTTTTAACGCGACGGCGACGTGGTTGAAGCAGCTTGGTGACTGTCAGCGGGAATTTTACTCCGTTTTTTTTTTTGTAAAAAGTTCTAGAAAGGGACGTTATAAACATTTAACAACATTGGCTGGCTTGCGACTTAACCCGTTACGAAGATCTTGGGCAATGTGGAAAGGTAACAGCATGTTATGAGGATAATATTACATAATAATATTTTTGGATAGAGAAGAGACTAGAAGAACGTTTATACCTATGTAAAAACCAATAAATTGCATAGAAAAGTGTGTGTTGTGTTTTTGGGGAAGAAACGCATAAAATGAAACGTAAGACACTAAGAACAAAATGGCCAAAGTCTAGAGACATCGTGCATCCTCATCCTCCTAGACTACAAACAGCTGATTTTTAATTTATGGCTAAATTGAACTAATACAGAAAGAAGGAACAACATTTAACATGAGAGAAAGCTGGAATATTTTTTGTAGTATCTATCTACTGGAAATAAAGCAAAAGGTGAAGAAGTTAATTTAATTTAAGAAGTTTTCGTTATTTTGTATAAATTGGAAAGAAAATTTGAAGAACTTTATTGTCGCAAAAATCTAATTTTTCTTAATCAGCAGACTATAAATAAATAAGTATTACATTCATAAATTTAAATATTATATTTATTTCTAAAAGGGAATAATTCAGTAATCTGAAAATTTGTACATGACTATAATAAACTACTTTGTTCAAGTTCATGCAGTACTAAATTACACTACATATTTTTAAGTGTAGATACCTTAAATATGGTAGGCAAAGCTCCAGCAATTAATATCTTGCGCTTGTCAGTATACAAAAACTGTCTTTTGTAAAGTGTTTACTACAAACTAACGCATGCTCAGATAGATTTGAAACATCTAATTAAAAAAAAAACAATTTAATAAAAAAGTTTATTATATTCAAAACCGTACCAGTATGTGTTTCTAAAATATTTTTTCACTTTAAGTTAAATTCAAATGTTGCAGGAAAATTATGGTAAATAATATTGTCCTCAAGATGGCAATCAGTAACACAACACTTTCTTTTAAAAGGCATTTTAATAAACGTAATTAACACAAACAAGACAAAAAAACAACAACAATAAAAACAGCAAAGACAAACTGAAAAATACAACAACACGATACCAAAAGCACGAAATAATTCAATTTGAAATGATTTGAAGTTTTGAAGAAAATCAACAATAATTATTGCCTAGGATAATTATTAAAATTATTTAAATTTCCCGCAGAACGGCAAACGTTTCGTTAATCGGTGTGTAAATGTCGCTACAGTACTCCCGCTTGTCAGAAACAGTTTTTCTTTAAATGTGACTAGCCGGTTACGTTCAAACTTCCACTTCAAATCTAGGAAGCTGTGGTGTTTGAATTTGTTATGTCACATATTACAGTTTTCTGTAACTGTCATCCAGTCATAAGCTGTTTTTCACACAGTACTGCCAACCAATGTAACAAAAAATCCTCAAAATCACTAAACACGCTCCATTTTTTCCTCTTTTAAACCAAAAATAATCTTTTTCTTGCCATTTCGACCAGTTTTTGAGGACGATTTTAAGTCAAATTAAAGTTTTCTGTATTTGTAAATCTGTAATAAGCGTGTTTTTGCACAGTATTGCCAACCATTCAACAAAAAATCTTTCAAGTCACTGAAAACTATTCGTTTTTTCTCTTTTGATCTCAAAACTAGTAATCTTCTTGTTGGATCATCTTGGTGTGTTTAACTAACCCACTAACACCAAACTTCTTTACTTGATACGACGCACGTTTCGACAACAATGTTGTCATCCTCAGGTAGGAATTAAAACTAGCACAAAATCGTCTCTCATTTTGTTTTTTTTTTATCTTTTTAACTTTCTATTGTTTCTGAGAACATCTACCACAAGCGTGTTTCATACACAGTATTGCCAACCATATGAAATAGGACAAAATAGTCTGTTTTTTGCTAATTTGACCTTCCTAAACTTTCAAAGTTTCTTTGAATGGTTTTGTCACAAATATGCAGAAGTATTGCCAACTATTACAACAAATAATCCTCCAGGTTATTGTAAACATTTCGTTTTTTCTTTTTGAACCCAAAAATAGGACCAAGTAGTCTCTTTTTTGACCTTTTTAACCTCCCAAGGTCCAAAGAACGGTTTTATGTCACAAATTACAGTTTTCTGTAACTGTCAACCAGTCATAAGCGTAATTTTAGCACAGTATGGCCAACTATTGCAACAAAAAATCCTCAAAATCACTAAAAACGAACCAAAAATAATTTCCTTCGTGCCATTTTGACTCTACTAAATTTCCAAAGTTTTTGAGGACGATTTTATGTCACAAATTACAGTTTTATGTATTTGAAGATCTGTCATAAACATGTTTCGTACACAGTTTTGCCAACCATTTCAAGAAAAATCCTCCAAATAACTAATATCTATTTTTTTTGTGGCTCTAAAGTGGGACAAAATACTCTGTTTTTCTGATAATTTCACCATTCTAAACTCTCACAGTTTCTTAGAATGGTTTTATGTTACAAATAGCCACTCTAAACATTTCGTTTTTTCTGTTTTGAACCCAAAAATAATACCAAATAGCCTATTTTTTGACCTTTCGTAGCGTGTTTTTCTCCACAGTATTGCCAACATTTACAACAAAGATCTTTTCAAGTCACTGGAAAAATTTTGTTTTTTCCGTGTTGAACATATAAATGGCACAAAATAGTCTGTTTCTTACTTTTTTGATATTTTTAATCTTTCAAAATTTCTCCGAACGATTTCATGTTACTTTTGGGATTTTATTACCTTACCTTACAGTTGGCACCCTAAGTAGTGAAAGTGTAATCTAGAAATAATATCAAGGTTGGTAAAACTGGAGCTTCAAATCTGACATTGACATTTCGAAAATTGCCATATTAGGTACCGAATTAAAATCATTTGTGGCCGGTATCAACTCTTAGATCATTAGTAAACTACCAATTGTTAAACAAAAAATGTTTACATTGTAGGTTATAATTTTGAAAGGTTTGTCACTGCGGTTTGTCTACACAGCTAAAAAAAGTTACTAAATCTAGTAACTTCTTTTGGCCCTAAATGAACTATATATGATCTTTTTTTTGGTGGATTTTATGGACAATAAAGTGTATTTCACGTATTAAAGCAGCGAATTTAAACAATATTAATTGTTAAAAGTGGAGAAATTTTAGGTTTTTATTAAGTGCATGCTGCTAACTGAAATTAAATTTAAATTAGGTACCAAATAATTAGTTTACTATTAATCTGCTATACTCTAAACATTCTATATTCACATTCAGTGAAAGTAACTAATAGGGAGTTTATGACTTGACAGTTGGCAACAACTGATTGAGTTGGTAAAACTGTAACTGTCATTAACCTATAAATTTGACATTGTAAATCAATAATAAATTACCAATTTAAACTTTAAAGTTTCTATTAAACAAGTTATTCTCCAAATATTCTGTAGCCACATCTACTGAAAATAACTAATAGGGATTTTATTACCTAGTGATTGGCATAGTTAGCAACCAAAGTATTTAAATTTATTTCATCAGAAATTCATGGATAGAGTTAGTAAAACTGTAATTTTAATAACACTTACAGTTTTACCAACACACTGCTTCAAATTTGACAAAAATAAACCATATAATATCTATTTTATTTCCTAGATAAAAAATAATGTATATTACAGGTGGGTTTTATGGATAATAAAGTGCATTTATATTCTTTTGGTGGAATTGTTTGTCATAATGTTTTATGCAAGCAATTTGCAATTAATATAAACAATGTTAATTATCTAGGAAATCTTAAATTCTAATTGTATGTGTAAATTATCAAACAATTAATCAAAGTTTTAACGCTAATTCATTATGTATTTTACGATTAAACACTTTTTATGTAAATATATTCTATAATCACATTTAGTGGAAGCAACTAATAGGGATTTTTAACACTGTAATTCTCTCAATAAACTTTAAAAAAATGTCATTTTAATCAAACTTTGAAGGTTAGAATTTTAACTGTAAAGCTAGAAATAAAATCTTACTAAATCTAGTTACTAATATTTGAGCTGAGCAAATTATACATTTCTTTTTAATAGATTATAAGACAATAGATGGATTTTATGAGCAATAAAGTGAACTTGTATTCTAAAAATTTAATATTCATTTAATTATCTGGAACACCACCCTTTTATACAAATTAATCCAAAAAAGAAGTAGAAATTTTCAAAATTTGTTACCAATTTTATACTAAAATGTTATGCCAAAAAAATAATCTTTTATGTGCTGATTTCAAGTTGAGATAATACCGGTAGTATCGCAAATTTTAATATTTTTATCACAGCCCCAAATTTGTTTATTTTTCCGTGGAAACGAAGATCCTACCGGTATTATCTCAACTTGAATCAGCCCATTAGACTACTATTTAAAAAAATGGTGTTTTGTATAAATTATATGATTAAATAAATTAAAATAAATATTATAAGTGTGGGTTTTATCGACAATAAAATATAATATTTATATCTTTTGTATAATTGCGTTAAAACTACGCTTCAAAATTGAAAATTAGTGCCAACATTGAAACAAAAAATTGGTCAAAGTACTAAAAATCAATCTAAATCTTTATAAACTTTTAGAGTGATATTTAACACGCTCTATTGCACAAATCGTGACAAAACATCCGTTAAAAAACTTGAAAATCGCTATTTGTTCAAAAAATACAATATTTGAACAGATAATGTGACAATTTCTGGGTACCGTAAAAAAAGGTATTAGAATTAATTACATAATAAATATTTACTTAAATTCTGATAAGAAATACGTTTTTTCTTACAAAAACGAAAAAATAATACCTGTTGCAACAAAGAAAATTGTTCTATGCCTTTTGGTATTTCTGTGGAAAATGAAATTACATACAGAGCGCATCCAAAAATAGATAGGTGAGTCAAGTAAGATTTGTTTGTTTTTTTGATAAGAAGAGTAGATTATTGTGATAATTTCCGGTTTTGTGAGTTGTTCTTAATGGTTTTTTGTGAATTAAGTCGTTTTATTTAGTAAATTTGTATAAATTCCGGTGACTTTTTGCGTGCACCTCGTATGTATTACATAATTGAAAGCTCCCTGTTTTATCTATAATTTGGTGCTTTCACCTCCCACCAGATGTCCCTGTCATCGCCCATTCATCCATGGTACTCGCCCAATTTTAAAGGCTGGTATGTGTCAGACTTCTATTGATTTTTTCATAAAACAACTGAAATTACCAATTAATACAGCCCCATTTTTTCGAAAAAGTCCTAAATTTTGTTTAGTGTGTGTTTAAATTGCGTGTTAATGAATATTTGTGTTGGTTTTTTGGAAATATCAGGATGCCAGTGCCGGCCTTCCACTAGGTAAGAATATGAGCGTATCGGGGGGCTTTGAATTTCCTTAATGAATTCGGACTTTGCCCCTGCGCGAATTAATCACCAGATTGGGGGCCTGGCAGACGCCCAATTTCGGCATAATCGGGCACTGAACGCGACCTAACCTAAAAACGTCAAACTCCCCACCATGGGAGGCGTCGCGACGCCCCAAAGACAGGGCAGGGCTCGGGGGATTGCGTCATGCTTGGCATTTTTTCAAATTGCGGCCTTGGAATTTTTTGATTTTCAGGAAAAGGCGCTAGTTAATCGATTCTTTCATAATGGCCTTCATATAACGTGTTTTATTTGCAAAAATACTAAATTGTTGTTAAAAAAGACAATGTAGAGATAAAGTAATCGCGTTTTTTCAGTTTTATTTTATAATACAGGGATTTTCTATTAAAAACTAACTCTATTTGTTTACAACAACGTTTACATTGACGTACATTTCGTGAATTATTTTGTTATAAAAACCACAATTAAATAAAGATTTGCGTTAAGATATTATGAATTAAAAGGAAATTTGCAATTTGTTAAAGGAGGGAAAGTAAAGAAGTGAAAACAGAACAAATGAATGAGAAATCTGTGACAAGAGAATTTTTCTTGTAAATAAAACACTTATTAGAATTTTTCAAAAATATATACAGGGTGTGTCAATAATGAACCCAGTAACCTTCAAAAATTTGAAATCCCCTTTGTGATTGATTAATTTTCGACTTAAAAATTTTGCCCACTTCAAAACTTTTTTTTATCAAAAATTATAAGTTGATAACAAAAAAACAGGACGGTAGGACATAACAAAAAGTGTCTAATTTACAATGCCAAAAATTGAATTTTTTTGATAAATAAATAACAGATCTGGGTGTATAATACTGAAGCCCTGTTTTCAATTTAAAAAAAAAATGTCAACTCATATTTTAAACAATTTTTTTTTAATATTTTATGAACACTACTAGATCAAAACCTCTCCATTATTTTGAAAAAATATTCCACATATTAAACACAGAGAGAAAAAAAAAACACGAATACTATTAAAATCAGTTTAATATATTTTCTTTCATTCTATCCGCTTTTTATGGCATTGCTCTCCCTTGGATGTCATTATAAGTGGATTCTACTGTATTTCAAACATATTTTTTAATTTAATTTAATTAGTTAGTCGTAGAACGTAAAACCTTCGGCTCCCACATTTTATTGAAAAAGCTTCAAAAATAAATACAGTAAGAATCGTTATAACGGTTTTGAGGGAACATTTTTAGCGGTTATAACCGAAAGTCATTAAAAGTGATGTCAAATCAATGAATTTTCGTTGTTCTATACAATGTGTTACAAACCGAAATCGCAATAACCGGTTTTTCCCAAATTTTGATTTTTTATGTGGGAACCGAAGGCGACAGTTAAATCTGGTTAGTCTAATTGATCACATGTTTTTTTTCTTCTATGATTACAATTTTTTTTTTCTATCCGTTTTTAATGATCTCCCTTAGATGTCACGATAAGTGGATTCTACTGTACTTCAAATATATTTTTTAATTTATTTTAATTAATTAGTCGTGCCATTTTTGCCTCCCACATTTTATTGAAAAAACTTAAAAAATAAGTACAGTGAAAATCGTTATAACGACCTTGAGGAAATAACACTTTTAGCGGTTATAACCGAAAGTCGTTAAAAATGGTGTCAAATCAATGAATTTTCGTTATTTTGTACAATATGTGTTACGAACCGAAATGGTAATAACCGTTTTTTTACTTTTTTTTTTTGTTTTTTATGTTTAAGCCGAAGGTGACACTTAATTCTTACAATACAGTGGTATCTGCTTAGTCTGATCAACCATTCATTTCCAAAAAAAACCTGATTTTTCTAGAGTAACCAGTCAAAAAAAAATAGAAATAGCTCTCGCCTTTCGGCACCTACATTCAATAAAAAAATAAAATATATAAATACAGTAGAAACGGTTGTAACGACCTCTATTTATAACAATAATTTTCTTCTTTTTATCACAAACCTAATTGTAGTAACCTGTTTTCACATTTTTTTTAAAGACTATAAGTTGAAGCCCACATATCATTCTCAGAATACAGTAGAATCTGTTTGGTCTGACCCACAGTTCATATTTTCTATTAATTTACGAAAAATTTCATGGCTTTTAATATAAGTGGATTCTACTGTATTTAAAAAATATTGTTTATCATTCTTAATTAGATAATGTAAAAAATAGATTTAATTGTCGTGTTTAACTCCCATATTTTACTAAAAAAAGCTCCACAAATACAGGGTAGACTATTATAACGACTTCTAAGTGTGGTTGTTATAACCGATAGTTGGTTTAAAAGTAATTATAAAAAAATAATAATTTTTTTGTCATTTTGAGCAAAACCAGTTTTTATATTTTTTTTAACATTAGTGGGAGCAAAGGCAACAGTTATTTCTCAGAATACAGTGAAATCTGCTTAATCTGATTGATCACTTATATTGTTTATTAATTTATAAACAGTCTAGTGTATTTCCTGTCTGATTTTTTGATATTTGATGTCCCTTGGATGTCATTATAAGCGGATTCTATTGTATTTAAAAAAAATATTTTATTTTTCTTAATTAGCTATGAAAAATATGAGAACTGTCGCTTTCGGCCTCCTTATTTCGTTAAAAAGAAAAAGCTTCATACATAAATACAGTGAAAACTGGTTATAACGATCTCGAATTTGCATATATTAAGAAAAAAAGCAAATAAGTCGCCTGAAGCTTCAACATTGTATTAAAAATAAAGTTTAAATAATAAAACACTGATGATTGGTTATAACAAGCTTAATCGGTCATTAAATGTTATTATAAGTGATAAAAAACCTATACTTTAAGTCAAATAATCACAAAAAATGTTCGTGTTTTTTTTTTTTCAATTAAAAAAAACGTTTATAACGACCTTAAAGGTCAGGTTAGACGTAGCTTTATGCTATTACAATCTATAATAATCTATTTTTGTCATGTGATATATTTACAGGATGTGATACAAAACGCTATAATCGGTTTTCACTGTATGTTTTTTTTACAAAAAAATGAAAATAACTGTCGCCTCTGGCTCCTACATTTTACCGAAATGAACTTCAAAAATAAATAAGTACAGTGAAAATAGTTATAACGACCTCGAGAAGTTAATTTGTAAATATTTATAAAACAACAGTGATAACAACAGAAACTGATTGTAACGAACTCGATTAAGCTTTTTAGATCGTTACAAGTGGTGCCAAAAGAAGGAATTTTTTTGGTATAAACAAGTCGTTATAACCGGTTTTCATCATACATTATTTTTTTAACAAATCATGAAAGCAAAAACGACAGTTATTCGTAATTTTAAGAATACAGTGGAGTCCTTTTATAATGACTCTGCTTAATTATATATTGATCAATTAGATTTAATTATACAAAGAAAACTATTTTTTTTTATTTTTCCTATAACAGTGATGAAAATTTATTAAAAAAGAGTGAAAACTAGTTATAACATTTTTGGTCATCGAAAGCGATTTTCATTTTAATTTTTTTAGCAAAACGTGGGAGTCGAGGCCGACAGGTAATTCTACAAATTTTAAAATTAATAGATATCTAGTAAGCTTAAAATTATACAAATTATAATTATTGATATTAAGGGTTTTAACAATGCTAATTAGAAAAAATAACAAGTTTTAGTCATTTAAATTAACAACTTGAATACAAAAAAAAAACACTCAATGTTGATAGAGGCATTAGCCGTCGTTGTAGCTATTTCCACCTAGTCGTTGCGGTCTACTTAGGCCGTTAAGGCAATGCTCGAGTCACCCTGTGTACAGTTTTAAACACACTCTGTATAAAATTTTGCTTTCTTCAATTTCCTTAAACGATGACCGGTTTTCGAAAAAAATCGATCAGATCATCTCAGAAAAAAAATCAACTTTTACTTATTACATAAAATTTATTGTTGTTTTTTATAACGAATTTTTATCATAACCTTGTAATTCGTATTAGGTGGGAGTTGTGTATATCACTTCAGTGCGAATTCAATGGGCTTCAGTTCATGCCTTACTGGTGTCTTGGTGTTGTTTATTTTATCTTTTGAAATTCTTCTCCGGGTTTAGTGGGCCATCCACTCTCGAGTGCACCGACTCTAACGGAAGACATTGACCTTCTAGAATGAGATGTTGTGATTCACTCGACCCACTTCTATAGCCCACTAACCCGCCACTTTTCCTCTAATAGAAGAATTTTCGTTTAGTTTTCTGTTGTCTGTCTGCAGAATCACAGCGAAGAAGAAAGAAATGAACTAAACAAAGTAAAAAAATAAAGAAGAGTCTTCTTCCTGAAGAATTGGACTTCCATAAAACGAAAGCACAAAAGAAGACTTTTTACTTCCTGTTTTAAATGTTGGACGTTTTTTCGAATTTTTATTAAATGGTGTCGGTAAGAAACGAAATGGCTGCTGCAATACAAAACGGCGTTTGTACGACGCACACAAGCGTAGCCGAGTTTTACAATGGTAAAACTGTTTTTATAACGGGTGGTACAGGATTTATGGGAAAAGTCCTATTGGAGAAATTGCTCAGGGCGTGTCCTGGTGTTGCCAAAATTTATCTTCTTATAAGGCCCAAAAAGGGACAAGATGCCCACGAAAGGCTGAAATTGCTACTGTGTTCACCGGTAAGTACGTGTGTGACATACAATGTTTTTTACAACACCTGAAATTTTTTAAATACAAGTGATATACATTTTTTGTTTTGTTTTAGCTTTTTGATCCGATAAGGAAAAGTCATCCAACGGATCTGCACAAAGTGCTACCAATTGAAGGAGATATAACTCAGCCAGAATTGGCAATAAGTTTGAATGATAGAACAATGTTGGCACGAACAGTCAATATTGTTTTTCATAGTGCTGCAACAGTGAAATTTGATGAAAAATTGAAATTATCGGTGACAATTAATATGTTGGGAACGCAAAGATTGGTTGAGTTATGTAAAAGGATGACCAATCTGGAGGCGTTGGTAAGTAGTTTTTTTTTTATTGCAGATGAGACTTATTGTATTAGATTTGTTATTAAATTTTCATGGTTAACGAGTTTTTTAGATTAATTAAATTATGTAATTAAATCAAATTTTTATGACTGAGTATATAAGCAGCTCAAAAAATTGCTTTTATTAAGTATCAATAGATAAAAAAATATTTTATTATCTACCAATAATAACTCTCAAACAACTGAATAACACAATTCTATTGTCTTGAATAAATCGTCGAAGATTCATATCTCTCTCTCTGTGTCTTTCGCTAAGTCGAACTATCAAGCTTGTGAATACAGTAGCGTCAGCTTCTAGAATTTACTAGCAATATTTTATTATTATTATAAGTAACAATTTTATTTAATTATATTATACAACCAAGTTTTTTTACAATTTTTTTGGTTGTTGGTATGGTTGTTGCACGTGTTCGAATTTTTTATTGAAACAGTATAACCAGTTTTGAAACATTAAAATGGCTTAAAACAAAGACTATTATTATTCCACTCGTAAATTTTGATTTACAAAAACTAAAAAAAAAATTATTTCATTTTTTTTTACAAATTTAAATAATAATTATTTGGCAACAGTTATTTCAATTCTTTGTATTTATTTTAACATTTTGATTTTCACCTATTTAAGTGCTTTAAAAATTTTGTTTAAATGATCTGTGGGAGCCGGAGGCGACAGTTATTTACAATTTTTTTTTTTTTTTCAAAAATTCTGGCAATATGTTTTTAACTCTTTGTAGTATATTGAAAACGGTAAGAATATTTTACGAAAGTTCAAGCCTGGATGTAGAATTTATGACGTCACAAATGTGGTCAGAGTCGCGAAACACGGAAAATGAAAATTTTCAAATAGTTTCAGAACAAATAAAAAACAATATTGGGATTAAAAAAAATAGAACACTAAAAAAATTTGTGCAATGCTGGCTTTATTTTAACGCGCTGCGCAAACTGCCAAAGATACAAAAAAAATTGTAGATAGTTTTTTTTCAATGAAGTCTGCAAGACAATATTTTTATTTTGCCTTCGGCTCCAGGCTTAAAAAAGCTAAAAAATTTTTTTTATTATATTTGGTAGCCGAAGGCGACAGATTTCATTATTTATTTATTTATTTTTTTAAATAATTTTACTAAAAACTGTTGCTTTTGGTCCCACATTGTTTTTAATAATCTATAAAAACAGTTTAATTATATTGTTTAAAGAAAGAGTGGGAGCCGAAGGCGGCAGTTTATTTGATGATTATTTAATCAAAAAGTTTGTTAATGAAAACGCTTAATAATCGAGACGTTTAATAGTGGAAATTATTAATTATCAATTAAAAAAGGAGTTGAGAATATTTTTTTATTGATCAGACTTCAATAGATTAAAAAAAAATATTTCCAAATTTAATTACAGTTATAACATTTTAATAAAATGTGGGAGTCGTAGATGATAGTTATTAACAATTTTTTTTTTCTAAAATAATCTTACTTTTTTTTTAAAGACACTGTAAAGATAATTAACTAAATTTGGAAGCCGGAGGCGACAGTAGTTTCAATTTTTTTCAAAATTTTTGTAAAATAACTGTCGCCTACGGCTCCTACACTTTTTAATAGAAATTTATTAGAACTATAAATGGAACTGAGCAAATCTAGAAATCTAAGCAAATTTCAAAATAATATTACAATTTTACCACTGTGACTAAAATTCTAAGTTTTAGAGCAATAGATCTTCGGTTATTCACCTTCTCAAAAGGAAAAAATTTGCTCTTTTACTGAAATAAGAACCATCTCGTTACATTAGAGTCGTTTGTGATCATTTCAGCCAAAAAAATAAACATTGAGATTTATATTGTTCGAAGATTCATAATTTTAGTCACAGTGGCCAAATTTTGATAGCTTTAAATAATTTTTTAAAACTAAATTTGGCAACCGAGAGGGACATTTCTTTTTTTTTGTAAATAATTGTACAATTAATGGCTTTTCTACTTCTTAGAGAGTTTTAAATCTAATTTTTTAAGTATTTTTTTTTATTAACATCTTTTTAAAACAACTGTCGCCTTCAGTTTCCAATTAGGTATATCATATGATAGAATAAATTTATTCCCTAGAAGGCTATGGAATAAATTTATTTTTTTTTCTCTCATGTAATGCATAAACTTCCTTTAAACATAACCTCAACTGTCAACTCTAACCTAGTTTAGGGTTTCTTAGCATTGCCAACATAAATTGATTCAAAAACAAATTCACAGCCTTATAAAAAATCTAGATTGTGAGAGAGAGTAAGCATCTGTCTTTATCTATTTTAGAACAATATAGAAGAATATCGGTGACCAAAAGCTTGACCGAGTCATAAAAAAATTATTATCACTAGATAATACCCGTAACACACTTTTAATATATTTTTTTTTCCTAGAATTAATTCATTTAACCTTTGAATCACTTATTCTATGAGTCAAACAATTGTTATTCCGTAAGCGTCTAAAAAAAGGACAATCGTCCTGTCTATAAATTTTGTCAAAACCAATTAAAACGGTTTAAAATTCAGGTCAACAGTAAACATCACGCGACTGTATTGTTATTATTATTATTTTTTTTTTTGACAGATTCACGTCTCTACTGCCTACTGCAATTGCGATCGTAGCGAAGTAAAAGAAATAATTTATCCACCTCCTGTTGGTCCTAATCAAATAACATCACTTGTTGATTGTCTAGATGAAAATCTTCTTGATTCCCTTACATCTCGTTTAGTAGGAAATCGGCCAAATACTTATACATTTACCAAAGCATTAGCCGAAAGTTGGTTAAAAGAGAATAAAGGAGATTTACCATTGGTTATAGTACGACCAAGTATAGTATTGAGTAGTTTTGGTGGACCACTTAAAGGTTGGGTTGATAATTGGAATGGACCAACTGGTATTATAGCAGCTGCTGGTAAAGGACTTTTTCGGACGATGTTATGTGATCCAGAAAAAATTGCTGATTTGGTACCAGTTGATATGGTTATTAATGTTATGTTGGTAGCAGCGTGGAAAATTGGAACGAGTAAAATCAGGGAGGAAATACCAATTTATAATTGTAGTACAGGTTAGTCATAGTATCAATAAGAGATGATGCTATATTGAAACAAAAATGCGGGAAATTTGAATAATTGATCAAAAATGTAGTTGCCAGCAGTGTTGCCAACCCATTGATGATGATTTCCCCAATCCAAGATAAATTCCCTCAAAACATACTTTATTTTATAAAGAACTACCTCCACAAAGTAAAAAGAAAAAAAAAATAGTTCTTTACAACATACAATTTTTAATTTATTTCTAATAAATAGATAATAAATCACTTTTCAAATAAGTGATAAATCAAGAAATACTGATTAAGTTGGCAAACAAAAAAATAACAGTTTAACATTTTTTGGTAATTGGTAGTAGTAGTAGTTAAAAATACCCTAAAAAATCCTCTACAGAACTTTCTCCCCTAAACATTCCCCTCTTCATCAAAAAATATCCTACATTTAGGGGAAAATCCTCCAAGTTGGCAATAGTAGTTGCCAGCTCTCTTCATGCACGTTATAACGAAAATTTTTAAAAAGGAAAATTGTTGTTTTGGTGCATTTATAATTTAATGTATGATTAGGTCATGAGTTCAAGTTTCATACCACATTTTAGTATAGTTATTTAATAATTTAATGAAAGTTGTTTATAAATTTCAATTTTTTTGTTTACAGGTCAAAGAAGGCCAATAACGTGGAAACATTTTGTGGATTTATGTTTTAAATATATGAGAAAACATCCATTTTCTGATGTCACGTGGTATCCAGATGGTACAGTGACGGCATCAAAAACTTTAAATGTCTTTAATAAATATTTACTCCATTGGTTACCAGCATATATTATGGATGGACTAGTCTGGATAACAGGAGGGAAACCTATGTAAGTCCTACAATTATAGGTTTTAGACTGCACCGCCTCTTTCCTTGTCTACTTCATTGAATCTATATATCGCTGTCTCTATCCGGTGACCAAAACTTGATGCTTTTTGACACTGTGGATGGGACAGAAAGAGCGTACGTTGTCATGAAAACAGTCATTATATTAGTATATCCTAAATTCAAATAATGCGAGGGATTTATCTGTCCTGAATGAGACAAACAAAGACAGAGTAGGTGCACTCGGAGTGGCATAGCCGAACGTACTTATCATGTCTTCGGATCGACTTTAAAAGAAAATTTTTTTTTATATACTGTGTATTTTAAAATTTCTGTAATAATTTTTTTTTGCAGAATGGTTCGAATTCAAGACAAATTATGCAAAGCAGCAACCTGTTTGGAGTATTTCACGACGAAAGAGTGGCATTTTGACGACGAAAACGTCCGACTTTTGAACCAATCCCTGAACGAAAAGGACCGAATTGAGTTTTGTTTTGACGTGTCAAAAGTTGATTGGGAGCGCTACGTAGAGGACTACGTGTTGGGCATCCGTCGGTTTATCTTCAAAGAGGAATCATCAACGATACCACACGCTCGTCGCCAAGTGTCGCGTCTCTATTGGCTGTACCGGTGCCTGCAGGTGGCGTCAGTGATGTGCATGTGGCATTTTCTGACGTTGCGGTACGCTCCCTTGCGCCAATTGTGGGGTCGAGCCCTCCGACTGCTGATGCATCTGGCGCGGATGTTGCCGTTTGTTTAATTAAATGGGGGGGTTGTGGCGGCGCTTTTCTTTCCCATCTCGTGTTTTTCGTCGTGTCGTGAGTGTAGATATAATTTGTGGAAGGGAAAAGCGGCGCGCGCGATTGGTTGGTTTAGGCGCTTCGGTTTTGTCTCCAGCTCATTCCAGCCGTGTATTTAGGGAATTTTAATTTTTTTAGAAATGTGTATTTGAGAAAATTAAAATTTCCAAGTTTAAGTGAAAATGTTGCGTGTTTTTTTATTAATACACTTTTTAATTTATTTGTTATTTTTACCATTGTACTAGTCTTATAGCAAATTAAAGGGATCGCTTAGTTGATATAAAAAAAAGAGTTATTTATTATTGTGGTTCTTGATAACAGGTGTTTACAAAAAAGTTTTACAAATTTGATGAAGGAAATTGTGGATGAAAATTATTTAGATCTAGTGACTGTAGGGAAAAAAAATTGTACAAGTTTTCTGGATCATTTCGCTTGGTTTTTCCACTGAAATTGTTTTTACATGATGTAATTGTTAATTTTTATTATAAAAATAAAAACAAATCTCTGTTTAAGCGAATTGAATTAAAATAATAGATATTGTTTAACAAATGGTTTTATTACATCATATTTCCTTAGCATACCGAAATATCGTTTTTATTTGAACACCCGATATTTTAGAAACTTTTCCTAGAATACATACCAGTTGGAAAAAGTCGACATTTGGCTCAAAATAAAAGTAAGATTTCACTTTTTCACTTGAATTATCCAAATTAAATTACATTCTAACATTTCAAGACCAAACTCAAAACAAAAAACTACATAACCTCACAATTTCTAGTGACTTAATTTTTGTTACCAAATCTTGTCAGTACTGCAATATTTGACAGTTCATAGCACGTAACCTCAAATTCAAACTAGTTCTAATAAAAATTAATTTTGTGGAGAATTTTGCTACAAAAGTGTTAAATTTTTAATAAATCTATGCAGGAGTGGACTAGCCAACTAATTTTAGTTGTTATTTAAACACTCGGTACAATTAGAATTTCGAAAATCGTGGAAAATAGTGATAATACGGTCCTGAAAAATCAAAAGCTCGAAAAACTGTGATTAAACAATAATGTTTAGATCAATATTGATATTGAAAATTTATAAAATTAGTGTTCACACTTTTTTCAATGTTGGTGATACTGTCCTACCTGATGGAAAAACCTTCTTTTGGTGGAAAATTGAAGGTACAATTTCACTTGAATTTATCAAAATTGAATTAAATTCTACATTTCCAGCACCAAAAACAAAGCAGAGGACTTCCTAATTTCACAAATTCTAGTGACTTAATTTTTGTCACCAAAGGTGTCAGTGCTGCATCATTTGATAGTTCACAACACCGAAAAAACCGACTTTTGATACAAAATAAAAGTAAAATTTCATTTTTTCACTTGATTTATCAAAATTAAATTAAATTTTACCTTTTCAGCACCAAAATCAAAACGGAAATCTTCCTAACCTCACAAATTCTAGTGACTTGATTTTTGTCACCAAAGGTTGTCAGTGCTGTATCATTTGATCGGAAAACCCACATTTTTTAAAAAACGATCATTTTTCACTTGATTCATTCAAATTAAAGTAAATTCTAATCTTTTAACACCAACAAGTACACTAAACTCAAAGCGGAAAACTTCATAACCTCACAAATTCTAGTGATTTAATTTTTGTCACCAAATGTTGTCACTGCTGTATCATTTGATAGTTCACACACATCGGAAAAACTCACTTTTGGTACAAAATTAGAACTAAAATCTAACTTTTCACTTGATTTATCCAAATTAGATTAAATTCTGAGTTTTCACTACCAATAGTTTCCCCAAACTCAAAGCAAAAGTGCTTCATAACCTCACAAATTCTAGTGACTTAATTTTTGTCACCAAATGTCAGTACTGCAATATTTGTGTAATTTGTCTTTTAGATGGAGCCAAAAATAAGAATTTCTGTGTAAATGTGATTAGTTTTTATCAAATTTGTGCAGTGTTGGACTGGCCGACTGGTTTAGAGCCGCAATGGATAAACTCGGTGAGCAGTTCACCCTTGAGATATCAAAAAATGTTAATTAAAATTGTGTTTTTCTAATAGAACTGGGTGAACTTGTCGAAATCCCGTCCCACAATGACAAATCCTAGAGTCCGTATCACACAGCACCGAAATCGGTAAGTGTCATTTGCGCATGCGCGTGGATGAGATATGTGATATAACCTAAAAGTCTGAGTTGTGTATTTCAAGAAATTTAACCTGTTTTGGGTAAATAAAACACGTTATTTTTTATAAATGTTTATTTTTTGTAACTGAAGTTTTTAAAATAACATTTCAATATAAATTATACGTGTGTTATGGCGTCCGAAATTGGACCGCAATCGGTTGTGATCCGTGAATCATTTTTTTGTTTTTTTTACCAAACTATTCCTTCTATTTTATTAAAACACCTTAAATGGGACATAAGAATAATATCTATAACCACGACTAATAAAGTAATTAGTTTAGCGTGTATGAAAAATCTGAATATCGATAATACTGATAACAAAAAAGTTTAGAAGCGCAAACTAATCAACCATTATTCATAGTTACAGATAGAATTTTACGCGGTAGCCTACTTAATAACATCTATTTTTTTACCAATGAATTTTATAGAACACATTACCTTACCTAATATTAAATGTACGGAATACATCAGCTGCCGGATATTTTATCTTTTTTATTTTCTGTTCCCTCTCTCTCGCCTAATTGACGTCACAAAACACTACCGACCAATCAAAACGCAAAATCTTTGGTATGTCATTTTGAAAAATTCCTAATTTCTATCACATAAAAACGTTGCAAGGCAGTTGATATAATCGATACACGAACAGCCAGATTCTCGTCATGTTTGTATAAAAACAAACATAAAAAGAATACACACAATCTAGGTATATAAAGTTTTTCTTGAATCATCAATATATAAAACTTTAAAAAGTACAAACATGACAAATGAAAAGGGTAAATAAAGCTAAGACTTGGATGGCAGATTTTCGTACTTTAAAAAGTTTTACCTTTTCCAAAAAGAAACTCTGAATTTTTTTCGAAAAAACGTGGTTTTCTCAAAACAAAGAGTGCACAAAAAATTCAGAGCATAAATAAGACGCAATAGTAATGTCCAGCATTTTTTTTTAAATATAATTTAAAAATCTCCAATACATACATAAAATTTTCGCAACATTAATTTTCATCTTTTATATAATTTATATCACTAAAAAGCTAGTTCTGAGTTTTTTAATACAATCTGGGAAAGTTTGGGACAGAGAATGGACACTTATATATCAAACTAGTACACAAATATGATATCAGCGCTATCTAACAGCTCCGTACAATTATTAACCTCAAAACTGGCAGTTTTTCATTGGATAAAGTTAGATAGGAAATGGAGCTCAGACTTCGCCAACTTCATATTTAACAACAAACGAGGTTCGTGTTGCGTTATCTAACAAAACAATAGCATTAATCCAAAAATACCGCTTTTTTTAACCCTACAGCAACTACGCAATTTTAATAACCGTCCAAACTCTTTAATAACGTCCCATAAAAATCATAGTTGACTAGTCATCTACAAAAATAAAAATCTAAAATAAAAAACATCGTGGCAGATAAAAAAAATTCTTTATATATCATATTTATATAATTTTTTATACATATAAAATTTTGATGCAAAAACTCTCAAATTAATAAAAAAATAATTTAAAACTTTTTTTTTTCTAATCACAATATTTTGTAAGAATGTATGCTGAGCTAAGACCCGTGAAAATAGCTTTTCTTTTTCTGAGACGCCACAACAAAAGCCCTCTTGTCAATAATTTTCTAATATAGAAATTGTACAAGAACTTGAATTTTTTTTTGGGTCAACAAAACTGAAAAAACTTGGACCAAACCACCCAAAAAAACGCATTTTGTTTGAGATTAAATGGCGCCCCCCATACACTCCCTTCCCTTTTTTTTTTCATTCTCTTCTTTTTACCCGACCAACAACTTAAGAACGAGCTAAATAAATAATTTAGTAATATTTCGTAACATATAATAGAGAATCTAACATTTATAGTGTTTGCAACACTGCACAGAAACCCAACTCACAACTTATCGTACGGCGATGGCGACGTTTCGCTTTTTGTAGGGAAAAAGACAAAACAAAAATGAAACGTCAACATCGCGTCTATCCAATTTTATAATTTGTTATTATTAATAAATCTAATAGTCTAAAATGGCCCACTAGCCTACTTTAAACTTGTCCCGGTGTCCTGTTGGGTGTTGTTGCCAACCTGAAAACAAAAAAACAAAACTAGTGAAATATACACATTTTTGTTGCCAACAGTGGAACCAAATCTTTTATTATTACAAATTGACTGCAGAATGAGATAGACTACAATCATGACTGTTTATTGGTTTTTATTGGCCACCATCATCTATCACACTTCCTTATCCGTCTCTGTTTATTTTTTATTGTGTCATAATCTATTTCTACTTTTGTCTATGAAATCACTTCATACGTTTATACAGGTGTCCTATAAAAATTGTTTTTATCTTTGAAGTTTTTATAACGAGCAAGCAAAAAAAATATTAATTTAGTTTTTTTTATTGAATATTTATAAGGTCAATATTAAAACAATTAATACAGCAATATTTCTTTTAAAACGCTTGATTAAAAAAAGGATAAATTTCACAAAAAACAAAAGTGTTGCTATAGATATCTTACTAATTTAAACAAATAAAATTTTTCTAAACATAGCCTGCGACAGCATTTTTATAATCATTTAATGCCTATATTTTGTTTTTTTTTTAAATATCTTACAGTTTAGTCAAAAAACGCACCGATCCATACATTTGATCCACCCTGTATAAATCAGTTATCAATACCGATAAAAGCTTCAAGTTAAATTCGATTTAAAAGAAGTGCCATTTTCTTTGTTCCTGACTGTACCCTCGTCTCTTGTGCGATTAGTATTAAACAAAAACATGTAGTGGATTTTTGATGATGTACAGCCTGACATTGGAGGCTTGCTCTGCCAAATATTCAGCTACAACAGCTTTGGGAGTCCTTCAAAAGTAGTATTTTCTTTGTGTTGTAAACAAAAATACTGGTCTTTACAACAAGTCTAGAGACTTTCCACTATTATGTTTATTAATGAATCTTTGGGGAGTCAGTAACTGAGATGAGGGACATTAAATAGACACTTTTCCTCCACCAAATATTCTCGCTACTTCTATTTCCGAAAGTTTTGCTTGCTACTCTATAGTATGTCTTCATCATTCGGGGCTTTAAACTAATAAGATGAAAAAGATAAAAAGTAGTCAAAACGTGGGTTTTATCATAACGAACCTTTCGAAAAGTCACAAGAGGATAAAAATCGTAGGTATATGGTTGTCACCAATATAACGAACTTTATAGTTATTTCAACTAACTCTCGTATCAAATCTTTCTCTACCAAATATTTTTGCTCCCAGTTCGAAATAGGTTGGTTACTCCAACTACACAATTTCCTAAATTTCTTTTCTTCTCTCTTGTTAAATTTAAGCTTCATACTTTTCTCAGTTACAGTCAATGAGTTTGCCTCATATATTTCCACCATATTTGTTCACAGGTATTACAGTTTCCTGCATTCTAGCCCTTCTAGATTTTTCCGATTTAATAAGGTACGTTTCTTTCATATTTAAGTGTTAAAGTTATTATAATTGAGTTTGTTTAATTGTTCTATAATTTGTTATTTGGAAATTCCTGTTTAGGAGGGTTTTATCCGGTTCTTCTTGCAGTAAACTAATTAGATGTCTTAACAGAATGTAGATTATAGTTTATTATTGATTTATGTATTTTGATTTCCCTATTTTATGATGTAAATTAAATATTTATGGAAAAAATATCTACTGTTTAAAAAAAAAACAAACAAAAGTTTTTGTTATAAAGTAATCTCACAAAAATTATAACTTTTTTGTGTCTAATTTATAACAGAAATGTTGACTTTAGAATATTATAATTTCTTCTACAGTCTGTAGACTGTAGAAGTGACAGTATTTAAAGTTCCCTTATCAACAGCAATCAGAAAACTAAACTGTGATTTAATATATGAGAGACACCCTGTATATCAAGCGTAATAGAAAAACAAAAGTCGATTTTCATATAAAAACACATAAAACACAAAATTTGTCTAAATACATACCAAGAAAAAAACCAAACTGATTTGACATTCCGCCATTTTGATCACTACGCATGCTGTAACAAGACAAAAAAAAATCAAATCGACTTTTCTTTTTCTCTTTTTTTTTCCATTTTCCTTGGATTGTATTATTTTATGAATTTTTCCTTCTTTCTGGGATAGAGCGAGAATATTTGACAGATCCTATTAGGCGCAATGGAATTAAAATGGCAACATCTTTGATTTTTTTTTAACGAAACTGTAGAGGTAAGTCTGATTTCTCTAGATATTTTACGACCAGAGAAAAAGAAGTGGAAGAACGCTGAGAGACCAAATTCGAACCATCAATATTCCACTAATTGGGGACATTTGTCAGGATTCTCCCTACGTCATTTCTCTGATTGAAAAAGAATCAACTGATCGCGGATGAGTTTGAGCTATTGATATCCCAAGAAGAAGAAAAATGGTTTTAGTAAAAAAAAACTGGGCGTACTTACCAACGGATGTGGCTGGTCTGACGCCAATCCGCCACCACCTCCAACATTTGACTGTCCGGTTTGACCTGGTAGGGCCGTCGCCGGTTGCTGCTTAATTTTATCGCAATAATCAGCCAAAATGTCCCTGAATCGAGGCCAGCTCTTTTCTGGAACGGTAATGGCCGTACGAAAGTTCGTCTTAACTTCCGATATACGCATATAGACACCGCGATTATTTTGTCCGATGTCAAAATAGAAATTTTTATTATCGACATGCATATGTCTACCTTCAGGTAGATCAGGTTTGTACGCGTGCTCATCGGTCGAAAACTCGTCGAGAAGGTCGGTAAGGGCGTCACGAAATTCGATCATTCCTTGAGCGGGAATTGCCACCTGTGAACGAGGACCACCGCGTGTTATCGTTTGTGATACGCGCAAAAAACGACCACGAGAATTCTCCTTCAAATCGAGGTAATAACGACGGTTGTCCTTTATCATCATTTCGCTTTTCAGCTTACCATCTTCGGGGACGTTGTCCGGATTTGGAGGTCCTGGAAACACCATACAAAAACTTACAGTGCCTATGGAAAAAACAAATTTTAATATAATTGCAAAGATTGTTTTTAAACCCATTGTGTAAACGAATTTATTCTATACAAAAATTAACAAAAAAAAGGGTTTACATTACTCACGAAGGAAACAAATTTTCTAACCAATTACCTAAAATAAATGAGTAAAAACTCAAATCTTTGAACCTATAGATGGCGCTTGCATGTGCATTTCCATCTATTTCGTCACTCTCTAACGCTGGCAGTAGAGTTTGTGCAGTACTAAAAGTCACACTTTTGACTTTTATATTTAGGTAAGAGAGAAAGCAAAATCGAGATGTAGACAATCAAAATTGAAAACGACGATTTAACGTGTCAGCACATAAGAAAGAAAGGCGCTTAAGATACTCCGAGGGAACAGAGAGTATAATTCTTATCTCAGGAGCAAAGCGATAATAATAGCGATAAGCTACTGTAAATCCACTCTTAAAATTTGACAAATTAAGAATCTTCTGAAGCTCGCATTGGCCGAAAAAATACTAAATTAAAGTTATTAAAAAATAAAGTTCTTTTCTACATAAAGAAATTTAATTATACAACTGTCTTGATTGAGATTGTTCTCATTTTATGAAAATCTAATGACTACTCAAATCGAGATTTTGTATTAATTGATAGCTCTTGAAATAAGAAGCAATTGCTATCATTGCGCCAACTTTATAGCTCTTCAAATAAAGTGGCTAGAATAATTTAAAGTTCAAATGACTTATCTCACCGAGTTTATAAAACCTTCACTTGTTATTTATAAAGATTAAGGCGGTTGAATGATACCGTGAAACTTTGTCAGGCTTGTAAGAATAGCCTAGACAGACTTTTCAGGCAATATATTGGACCACTGACCTAACCTGACAGATTTTGAAAAATTTATTAAAAAAAGATGATACAAGCTAAGACTTTTGATTATTTAATTCTCAAATCAGGATTTCTTTTCTCAATATTATTTGAAAGGTCCTAAATCATAATGCGTCTTCCATGGGGTTAAGCTTAGTCAGAACTATCTTTGATAATTTATAAAATTCCAATCATTTCTACCTGTCAATTTGTGTGGCCTCACTCTTACCAATGCATTTTGCCTTTGCCGTTTTTAATTTTTCAATTTTTCATAAAACCTGTATTTGAAGAGCTACAAAATTGGCGCAATGATATCAATTGCTCCTTATTTCAAGAGCTATCGATAAATACAAAAAAAAAAAAATATTGAATTGAGTGGTCATTAGATTTCCATAAGATGGCAACGATCTCCTTTTTCTATTAAAAAAAAACGGATTACACTGCTCATTTTTTTATGTAAGCCCAAGCTATTATGTAAAAGAGTTTTTACAACACAAATTCAAGTTACTTTAAAAAATAAAAAAATTGCAAAAAACACTGTTTATAATTGCCCGCGAAGACATCGAATTTTTGCACAAACAAATTTTCATTTAAATATTTTTCTAACCAACTGTCTAAAAGTTGACGTTACTCACGAAGAAAACAAATTTTTATAAGCTAAATATGTACTTGAAAAATTAAAAAAAAAAACAGGAATTTTACATTACCAACGTAGGAATCAAATTTCCCCACTTAAACAAATCGATACAAAAATAAAATAAACACAAAAAAGGCATTTTACAATGCTTCTAAAGGAAACAATTTATTTAAAAACCTGCAAAAAAAATTTCTAACCCATTGCGGATAGAAATTTTTGTTGCTAACTTGAGTATTGATCTTTATAAAAATATTAATGCTGGGTAACAAACGATTTCCATTGCCAACGGAGAACAAATGTTTTGCAGAATTTATTTTTTTTATTTAGAAACTCGAAAGATTTTTTTCTAAACTATTGTGGAAACAAATTTTTATTATTAACTAAAGAAAATAGAAAAGACTAATATTGATGTACGCTTTCACATTGCCCACTGGGGAAACAAATTTTTTCTACCAGTAAAATAAGTAATTAAAGTTCCTTTGTTGGTGTCTAAAAAAAATTCTTAAAAAAAATAAAAATAGTGTTTTACAGAGACCATTTTGTAACCAACTACATTTACAATTTTTCAGTTATTAATTTATACAAAACTCAAAAATAAAAGAACCACTTTTGGAAAACTCTTTTTTATACTACCCACAAAAGATACAAACTCTTCCAGAAATAAAAAAAATCTGTTTTTTGTCTTTTTAAGAAGCCGATTTACAATGACCACATAGAAAACAAATTTTATTACATCTCTGTTTTTATTTTAGAGGTCAACAACACAAAGAGATTTTTTTTCTAACCCATTGCGTAAACGAATTCATATTGATGATGATGAGTCATTTTTGTGATGATTAAATGTACGAAAAAAAAGGGAAGCAATTTTTGCACAAAGAAAAAAATTCTTTAGCCAATACGGAAATAAATTTTTACATTCTTTTTTAAATCGTTGAAAATAAGACGACTCTCAGTTAATTGCTTTCATTATTATTTGTCAAAAGCAGTTTCTTGAAAAAGTAGTTTAATTAGAAGGGTCAAAAATGCACTGGGATTTACTCCACTCAGTAATCGGCTCGTTTTAAACATCAAATCTTCGTGAATAAATTATACAACAATAATGTAATCTCTGAAAACATTATTTCACTGATAAATATAATATAAAAAAATCATTTTCCTCATCTAATTGTGTAACCAAATTTTATTAATAACTTAAAATAATTTATATGACTCATTGATAAAAGAATGACAAATAGTGAATGTTTACATTTTAGCCATCTTTTATTTATTTTTTTGTCTCAAAGTGTGAAGAATTTGATTCCTTTGTTTGTCGAGAAAATTTTGGCTTGATTTTGACTTACCCAATGAGGAATAAAAGTCACTAAAGGCCGAAAGGTGATCCCTAAATTCGGCAGCAGTTGAAAGGGCCAGGAAAATCTGCGATCGCCTGCCATCTGCTCCGATCTAAATAAAACAACAGGAAAACTGTAAAAATACACAAATAACTGAACTCGAAAAGAAATAAAAACTACCTGTCAAAATTTTGATCACATGACTTTGGGCAAAATTTTGACATGTCTCAAAGAAATAAAAAAAAAAGAGAGAATGTGAGTGACTTACCTCAGCAACTTTGATAAACCTTCCTCTCCGATTTTGTTTAACATCTAAATAGAATCGTTTACTTTGAATTTGTAACATCTTCGTGGCCAACTCTTGTTCCACCTGACCCTGTTGACCTGTAAAAAAAAGAATTTATGAATGAAATAATTTGGAAGAGAGTGTGGTTAAATGACTTGGATCATGCCAGTATAGAATAGGGGTGATATTCCAGTCAAAATCTGGATCCATCTGGATCTGAAAATGGTACACTTTTGGTTCTAGAATCAATCAGTCAATGAATCACCCGCAAAGTCTCTCGTAATGTCTTAGTAGAGATTTCCCGGAATGCGTAATGAGTCATTCATTCATAGATGGGGGGTACCTACCTGGGTCGTACTCGCCGCTCCCCTGTTCCATCCCTTGGTGATACTCTAAAAAAGCTCGTGTTAGTGCGTATCTGGCGGCGGTTAGGGGACGGCGGCAGCCCCCACGGGGCCCCGACGGCGCTCCGGCGACGGCGATTAATCGCCATTTTGGTTCGCGAGACGAGCCGTCGGGGTATTCTCGGCCCGGGGACGGGACAAGGGGCGGAAATCCGCGCAGGGGAGCGCCCCATTCACGGATTTCTCAAGGGGAACAGGATATGGGGGCCCCGACTACTCACTTTGCGAACTTGAACCCTCATCTCCGCTTCCTAAATCCGACATCGCAAACCCGACACACACACAACCTTCACTGGTTAGGGGAAACGCGAAAAGTTACTAGAAAACTCACTAACTTGATCCGGTGTAAACATCGAATTTTGGCGCGAACATCGAAAGGTTTTGACCAACGCAAGGTTGAAAACGTTGACAGCCCCCATGGATAGGACAAGAACTGGATTCAATGAAAACAATCATATCGAAGGTTGACAACAGGCCTTTATTTCAAAGGATAGTTTTTTCATTTTATAAACTGGCCTTTAGGCTTCGATTTTACGTTGTTGTATTTAGTCAATGGCCGTGACGAACGGTTTCGCAGAATTACGCACTTTAATGTGAGTCATGAGAGTTCTGGAATGATTTGTAACAATAACATAAAGCTTATTTCGAAGCGGTTGTAACAAGATTTAAAGGAAAAAGTTATAAGTATAAGTAGTAAATAGAGTTGCTAACCGTTTATTATTTCAAAGGATAGTTCTTTAATTTTATAAACTGTCCTTTAGTTTTTAACATGTACTTAAAGGACACAATTTGTCCTTTTATCTAGTTTTTTTTACCAAAGACAAACGAGCAAGCGTTAGAAAATTGATTTCAAAAAGAAATTAATTGTCTAGACGTCCTTTTAACTCACCAAATAAATTTTAAGTATTTATAAACAAAAATAAAAATTCTATCCAAACTTGAGTCATGAAACCTACGTAAATTGGGTATTTAATGATAGAGAGAAAAGAACAAAAGAGAATTACGACTAGTGGAAAAAGAACAGAAGTAGATTCTAGAAGAATTTGGAAAAGTAGATTCTATAAAAATTTGTAGAAAAAAATGACCTAATTTCAAAAAAACTCGGAAGATTATTAAGTATATTTTACAAGAAAAAAAAAAAAAAAGAAAAATTTTAAAAACGTAGTTTAGACAATTCTAAAAGAACTGTAGATTATAGGCTTATAAAAAAAATCAAAAATCACAAAACCAACGATTGGAAGAGTAGAAGAAGAAAATACAACTAAAACAAGCGATAAAAAAGACTTAAGAAGTTGAAACGTCTATTGGGAGGTTTTAAAGCACCGTCCTTGGCGTTTAGATACTGTAGAAATGTTAATTCTGGTTTCTAAAATTAGTAAAATGGCGATTCTGGTTTTAAAAATTATTAAAAAAATAACAGCCTTGGCTTTATTGTTCTAAAAATATATAAAAATGCTGCTTTTAGTTTCAAAAATTGCTAAAGTACCATTCTTGGCGTCTAGAAACTATAGAAATGTTAATTCTGGTTTCTAAAATTAGCAAAATAGCGATTCTGGCTTTCAAAATTACTAAAAAAATGACAGCTTTGTTTTTATTATTTTAAAAATAAATAAGAAATGCTGCTTTTAATTTCAAAAATTGTTAAAGTACCGTTCTTGGCGTCTAGAAACTATAGAAATGTTAATTCGGGTTTCTAAAATTAGTAAAATAGCGATTCTGGCTTTCAAAATTACTAAAAAAATGACAGCTTTGTCTTTATTGTTATAAAAATAAACAAGAAATGCTGCTTTTAATTTTAGAAATTGCTAAAGTACCGTCCTTGGCATCTAGAAACTATAGAAATGTTAATTCTAGTTTCTAAAATTAGTAAAATGGCGATTCTGGCTTTCAAAATTACTAAAAAAATGACAGCTTTGTCTTTATTGTTTTAAAAATAAATAAGAAATGCTGCTTTTAGCTTCAAAAATTTTAAAAGTACCGTCCTTGGCGTCTAGAAACCATAGAAATGTTAATTCAGGTTTCTAAAATTAGTAAAATAGCGATTCTGGCTTTCAAAATTACTAAAAAAATGACAGCTTTGTCTTTATTGTTATAAAAATAAATAAGAAATGCTGCTTTTAATTTCAAAAATTGCTAAAGTACCGCCGTTGGCGTCTAGAAACGATATAAATGTTAATTCTGGTATATAACATTAGTAAAATGGCGATTCCGGCTTTCAAAATTATTTAAAAAATGACAGCTTTGTCTTTATTGTTTTAAAAATAAATAAGAAATGCTGCCTTTGGTTACAAAAAATGTCAAATTACCGCCTTTGGTGTCTAGAAATTATAGAAATGTTAATTCTGGATTTTAAAATTACTAAAATTTTATTTTGCGGTTTTCGAAATTATGGTAAAATGTATCTTTTGCTTCCAAAACCAAAACGAAAAAACAATATTTTTGTTTTTATTACTTTAAAATTTAATAACAAATATCGCCTCTACTCCCAAAGTTAGTAAAATTTTATTCTTACTAATTTACAAGTGTTATTACATATTTATAGTAAGCAAATTTTTTTTTTTACTGTTATAATGACTAACCGTGTATTCTGATTCTGTATATTTTAATTAACTCATTATAATTACGTCATAGAATATCATACGATACAGAAATGACGCTACATGAGATGACAATGTAATAAATGACGTCATTTTACACCTACTTAGATGCACTTTGTCTCTTATGCAACACAAATCATCATTTTTAAAACTTTTTTGGCTTTCATCGAATCCCAATCGTTTGATTTTAATAGTGACGTTTCATTTTAAAATAAAATTAGTGCAAATTTCGCATCGATTAGCGCATTTTCTATTTTTAGTATAATTATGCAATCCTAAGAACAATCATAGATAACGATGACATAATCAGAGAAATTCCGTCATTGTTTCGATGTTCGTTTGTTATTACATCGAATTTTTCGGCGCATGCGTTTGTTATACCGTCGGCGTCCGAGCGAGGGGAACAAAGATGGCTATGGCTCTATCCGCCATTTTCTAAAGTGAGATAGACTAAATTGTTTTTAGCGAAATTAGCATGTTTCCGGTTGAAAATCGTGTTATTTTCTTCGAAAACAATTAAAACGAGTTGATTGTGAATTTTTCGGGTGCGGAGTGTGATGTGTCGCATTGAAAATAACCGATTTTCCGGCAATTGAAAATCGGCGTCTCTGTGGAAACACCGACGTGCGAGAGTAAAGGTAAATGGTTTTCTTTGTTACTTCTACACTTATTTCATTTCAACTTTATCAGCGTCTTTGTTGTAAAAAGAGATAAATTTGAGCGAGAAGCTAGACTTTTGAAATGCGGATGTCTAGGATGGTTTTGTTGGGTTTTAGGGGGGTTGGGGGGCAAGGAATGCCGCACCCAAGTGCGATTTTTTCATGGGAGGGACTTTTGTTGGGGGTTTTCGGGGGATTTTTAAGGAATTTTTTTAGCTTAGGGAATTTGCGGTGGAGGAGTGACGCCGGGCCGCCGGCGACAGCTGATTGGAGGAGTGACGTCACGGAATGCATCGATAATTTGATTGGATTAATCAGGATTAATATTTATCTATTATTTAATGTTTTATTATTATTATTTATTTATAGGAATGGAATATAAGGAGGGAAAAGGGAACAGAATTTTGTTTTTCTTTATTTTTTCGAAAATTTAACAGAATTTCGGGAAAACATAGTTTTTTTTTGGTGTATTTAATCACTAAAATAGTAAATAATCAGTAAAATTAATACATGACGAGTTAAATTGATAAATGATCAGTAAAATTAATGGCCAGCAAAATTAATCAATGATCAGTAAAATTGATAAATGTTCCGTAACATTAATAAATGATTAGTGAATACTCAGTAAAATTAATAATAAGACAGTAGAATCAATAAATGACAAGTAAAATTTATAAATGATTAGTGGAGGATTAGTAAAAATAAATAAATGATTGGTAAAATAAATAAATGATAAGTGAATGATCAGTAAAATTTTAATAATACGATAGCAGGATTAATAAATAATCAGCAAAATTAAAAAATGATTAGTGAATGGCCAATAAAATAAATAATTGGTTAGCTAAAAATTAATAAATGATCGGTTAAATTAATAAATGGTCAGTAAAATTGATATATGTTCAGTAAAATGAATAAATTGATTAGTGAATACTCAGTAAAATTAATAATAAGACTGTAGAATTATTAAGTGATCAATAAAATTGATAATAAGACGGCAGAAATAATAAACTATTAATGAATGCCCAGTAAAATGAATAAATGGTTATCACAATTAAGAAATAATCGGTCAAATTAATAAATGATCAGTACAATTAATAAATGATTAGTGAAAACTTAATAAAAAGAATAAATAGTTAGCAGAATTAATAAATGATTAGTAAAATAGCTAAATATTCGGTCTAATGGTCAGTAAAATTGATAACTGATTAGTGAAAGTAATAAATGATTAGTGAATACTCAGTAAAATTAATAAATGATCAGTATAATTAATACATATTTAGTAAATAACCAGTGCAATTAATAAATGATTAGTGAATGTTCAATAAAATTGATATCTGAGCGGTAAAATTAATAAATGATTAGTGAATACTCAGTAAAATTATTGATAAATGTTTAGTAAATGATCAGTAAAATTAATAGATTATCGGTAAAATTAACAAATAATTAGTGAATGCTCTGCAAAATTAATAAATAATTAGTAAAATTAATAAATGTTTAATGAATGCTTAGTAAAATTAATAAGTGATCAGCAGAATTAATAAATAATGAGCAAAATTTATAAATGTTTAGTGAATGATCAGTAAAAATTAATAAATGATTAGAGTGAATGCTCAATAAAATGAATAAATGCTTAGCAGAATTAATAAATGATTAGTAAAATTGATAAATAATTGCTCAAATGGTCAGTAAAATTGGTAAATGATTAATGAAAGTAATAAATGATTAGTGATTACTCAGTAAAATTAATAAATGTTTAGTGAATTTTTTGTAAAATTAATAAATGATCAGTGAAATTGATAATTTAGTAAATGATCAGTAGGTACAATTAATAAATGATTAATGAATGCTTAATTAAATGATCAAATGGTTAGCAGAATTAATAAATGAACAGAAAAATTAATAAATGATTAGTGAATACACAGTAAAATTTATAATAAGAAAGCGGAATTAATAAATGATCAGTAAAATTTATAAATGCTTAGTGAATGATAAGTAAAATTAAGAAATGTCGTGTAGAATTAATAAATGATAGGCCAAATTAATAAATAGTCAGTAAAGTTGATAAATGATTAGTATAATTATTAATAAATGATCGGTAAAATTAATAAGTGATTAGTGAATGCTTAATAAAATTAATAAATGATCAGTGAATGATCAGTAAAAATTAATAAATGATTAGCGAATGATCAATGAAATGAATAAATGGTTAGCAGAATTAAGAAATAATCAGTAAAACATATAAATAATAAGTCAAATGGCTAATAAAATTGATAACTGCTCGGTAAAAGTAATAAATGATTAGTGAATGCTTAGTAAAATTAATAAATGGGCAGCATAATTAACAAATGATCAGTAAAATTAATAAATGGGCAGCAAAATTAATAAATGATTAGTAAAATTAATAAATGTTTAGTGAATGCTCAATAAAATTGATATCTGAGCGGTAAAATTAATAAATGATTAGTGAATACTCAGTAAAATTAATAGATTATCGGTAAAATTAACAAATAATTAGTGAATGCTCAGCAAAATTAATAAATAATTAGTAAAATTAATAAATGTTTAATGAATGCTTAGTAAAATTAATAAGTGATCAGCAGAATTAATAAATAATGAGCAAAATTTATAAATGTTTAGTGAATGATCAGTAAAAATTAATAAATGATTAGTGAATGCGCAATAAAATGAATAAATGCTCAGCAGAATTAATAAATGATCAGTAAAATTAATAAATGCTCAGCAAAATTAATAAATGTTTAGTAAAATTAATAAGTGATTAGCAGAATTAGTAAATGATCAGTAAAATTGATAAATGTATAGTGAATGACTAGTAAAATTAATAAGTGATCAGCAATATTAATAAATGATAAGTCAAATTAATAAATGTATAGTGAATGATCAGTAAAACTAATAAATGATCAGTGAAAGCTCAGCAAAATGAAAAATCGTCCGTAAAATTGATCAGTAAAATTAATATATGATCATAAATAATTAAACATTAAGAAATGATGCGTAAATTTAATAAATGGTCAGTAAAATTAATAAAAAATAATCAATAAGATTAATAAATGATTAGAAAACACTTCAAACAAAATTGATTTTTTTGATAATCTTTACACTGAATTACATTGTGATTTTGCCATTTTTTTGTGATGAGGGTGTATTGGAAAATATCGGCCGATAATTGATCAAAACTGATTTTTGGCACTGAATGATTATGGAATTTTGACGAGAATTTGATAATCTGATATGATCAATGACTACTGATCAATTACTTTGTTTTCTGTATAAAAGATCTTCCCATAGACACAAATAAAATGTTATTTGACGTAAAATTTCGGGAGCATCTAATATTTTTTTTTGTATATCGTGAGATATCGGCTAATAATAACTGATTGTTTTATAATTTTTTCGGAAGATTTTGAATCTGCAATATTTTTACTCTGCGATAAGTTATGTCGATCATATCAGCCAATAACTGATCGATCATAACTAATTTTTGGTGCTGAATTAACATGTGATCAGTTACTTAATTCTCTGTATAAAAGATTTCTTCTTCAGTTTGTATTTATCTTGGGGCAACTGATAAGTTTTGGAAATATCGGCCGATAATTGATCGCTTATTTTATTTTGTTGTTTAAATATATCTCTTAGCGATCACTAAATCTTGAAATATCAGCCGATACCTTATTGATTAATTGATTTAAAAAGCTTTAAAATTTGTGTTGATATTGATTCTTGTATCTAGAATAAGATTATCTGACCTACAACTGATTGGTTAATTCTTCTGATATTTGGCTCAAAATAACCCTGAAATAGATTTTTTTGGGTTAGAAATCTTAGAATTTTGATATATCACGATATCGACCGATAATTGCAAATTTTATTCCAGTATCGCACTTCTTCCCGCTCAATGATGTTCGACCCAAACGCAATAACGACCCAACAGTCCCAAATTCAGTACCAACAGCAACAACCCACCGAAAAAGACAAACCCCAAGATGGTACCCAAAAGGACACTTTTCCATCATTCTGTTACGCTGCAAACGTCAACATGATCCACAAAATCACCCCAAACACAACCCAACCCCACAATTCCACCGTCAACATGTCTCAACTCTCCGATGACAAATGCTACATCACCCAGCCCTTCTCTTATAACTACGCCCTTGTCAACCAGATGTCCCTAACCCAAAACACAATCTCCAATATAACGTTCAAATGCGATGTTTGTGGTCTCATGTTTGCCCATTTATCTCTTCTCAACCACCACAAACGCGTCCATCAACCGCAAGGCGATCAGTCGCAGCCACAACAGCAGCAGATCACCGTCCAGGTCCAGCAGCCTCAGCAGCCTCCAGCTCAAATCCAAATCGTTTCGGCTGATCGTATTCGGTTTCCGTGTGAGGAGTGTGGATTGACTTTCAACACCCAGACTGATTTAAAATCACATCGGATCCAATCGCACCAGCCTCAAGTTTCCCAACCCCAAAATACCCTCAAAATAAAAAATTGCGAATCGTGTGGAGCACCACTGCCACAAGACAATAACAAGAAAAGGGCAGTGATGAAGGTGAAATGTGAGAATTGTCTTTCGGCGGAAGCGATCCAGCCGCAGATTTTCGTAGTAGCGACTGCGAGTGACTCGAATGTTAAATTTGAGGAGTCGACAGGGACACAAACTACGTCCAATTTGGGTACGCAAAACTCTATACCAATTGGGGTTAAAAATAATCATCCGGTTAAGAGGAGAGGAGTTGCTAGTGTTACCAAATGTACGAAATGTAATGGTAGTGGGATTATTTTTATTGGAGGATCGAAGAATCAACAGAATAATGTTGATAAGCCTTTCCATTGTAATATTTGTAATGGTGAGTGTTACACGAGGCGTTGCTGATGTTGGTTAAGCCGGTTTGCTATCTAATAATAATAAGAATAACATATCACGACTAATTACTATGTTGGAGAGAAATATTACGTGATATGTGGCAAGTTTAAAAACTTGCCACTTGTCACGTGACAAAATTATTATTTTTTTAAATGCAAAACGCGTGGCAATAACAGAAAACAAAATACTGTTTGTAAATTGAAAAATCTACCCAATCACACTAAATACTTTTCTCTATAATCAGAGAGAGAGAGACATCTATAATGAAAGACAGATAAATTTGTTATGACTCTATATCAGAGTCAAATATCTAAAAACTTCTATGAGTATAATCCAAGACATAATAGAGGCTTTTGCTAATCAGAGACAGAGGAATAATCAATGACAGAGTCATCTATAAATAGATATGAAGACATCTATAATAATCAGAACGAGAAATCTATAATCAGAGGCAATTATAATCAAAAAAATTTAAACATCTGTAATCAGAGGCAGATAATTAGAAATATCTATAATATTCAGAGACAAAAAATCAAAGACAGAGACATGTATAATCTGAAAAATCAACGAAAGACGAGTATATCTATAAGCAGAGGTTGAGACATCTATCATCTATATTTACAGACCGAAAAATCTATTATCAGAAAAATCAAGAACATGTCTAATCGAGTCAGAGATATCTATAGTTAGAGATGTCAGAGACAAAGACATCTATTAACAGATCTAATCAGAGACAGAGACATCTACAATAAGAGACACAAAAATCTATTATTAGAGACATATAAATCATCTATAATTAGAGACAGAAGTCTATAACCATCTACAAGGAGAATTCAAGACATCTAGACAACTAAGTATAACTAGAGATAGATGTGTTTGATTATAGATATAATCAAGGACATTTATATTCCATGACATTAGAGGCTTCTGTCTATAATCAGAGACGTTATTATAGTCATCTATAATCAGAAATAGGCTTCTATAAACATCCAAGACATCTTTCGGTATTTGAAGACAACTATAATTAGAGACATTTATGACTGAAGACGACTTGAATCAGAGTCATTAAAGGCTTCTTTAATTAGAGGCAGAGTCATCTATAATTAGAGATAGATATATTTGCAATCAGAAAGAAATATCTATAACAGACAGGAAAATTAGAAAGATGTATAATCGAGACAAAGTCATCTATAATCAGAAAAATCAGAGATAAAGATATTTATTAACAAATCTAATCAGAGGTAGAGACATCTACAATTAGAGACACAGAAATCTATTATTAAAGACATTTATATTCCTATATTGAGAGATCAGGAAATCTATATTCAGAGACAGACATCTATAAACATCTACAAGAATAATCCAAGATATGAGACTACTATAACTAGAGATAGATGTGTTTGATCGTAGATATGATCAAAGACATTTGTAATTCCGAGACATTAGAGGCTTCTGTTTATAATCAGAGGCAGAGGAATTAGAGACGGTCACCTATAATTAGAAATAGGCCTCTATAAACATCCAAGATAATCATCCAAGACATCTATGACTGAAGGCAACTGTAATCAGAGATTTTAGAGGCTTTTTTAATTAGTGACAGAGTCATCTATAATCAGAGATAGAGATATCAGAAAGAAACATCTATAATAGAAGACAGAAAAATTATTGTAGAAACATACATTATAATCAGAAAAATCAGAGACAAAGACATCTATTAACAAATCTAACAGAGGCAGATATATCTACATTTAGAGATCGGGAACATCTATGATCAAAGATAACTGTAATTAGAGGTTTCTTTAATTCTTTGTAAAGACAGAGTCATCTATAATCAGAGATAGAGATATCTGCAATCAAAAAGAAACATTAACAAATCTGTCATCAGACATCTATAATAATGAGAAACAGAAATCTATAATTGGAAAAATGAGAAACCAAAAAATCTATAATCAGAAAAATCAGAGAGACATCTATAATCTGGGACTTTAAATATATAAGAAAATAAAAAATTACTGAGATAACAGAGTTATCTATAAGCAGAGAGTAAAATTTGTTAATCAGAGCACGGCTGCCTAGATTATATTATCTGGTTAGTCGCATTCTTCGTTCGAGGCTTTTTTTTTGTATTCTAGAGGGAGCTACAGTATAAAATATTTTTTTTGTTACAGGGTTTTATAACAGTGACTTTTTGATTGTTATTCTGATTGCTAAATGACGTACTTTTACCCACTAGTACGTAAAAGTGACATACTTTTATGCACTAGTGCTCAAATATGAAAAATACATTTTTTATTTTATTTATTTATTATAAACATGAAAAGTACAATTATTTAAGTGATTCAATTGAACATTCGAAGATTTCAGATTTCTTTTCTGAACTTCAATACAAGTGTAAACGGAACTTGTAGACGCCACTTTAGATTTGCTATTTTCGTCACAGATTCTTCTTTTCTTTAATACAGATTCTTCTTTTCTTCATAATTTTCGAAATTGCGTTTTTGGTTTCAACAGGGTTTTCTATGTAACTTTCCGCAACAGAACTCGATCGCTATCCTCCATGTCTTTTGAGTAATGTAATATCTGCTCCTGAATCTGCTAAGAGTGTTGCTGAACAACGGCGAAAGCAGTGCCCGGTATATTCTTTTGCATTTAGAAGGCCGAGATATTCTGCATTTTTTTAGGCATACCTCCAATAGTATTTATACCAACGGGTAGCGTACAGCACCTGGAATTTCTATAGGTTAAGAAGAATCTCTAAAGTTCGGTATGAGGAGGTCGAAACTGTGTGTATTTGCAGAAAATTTGTAAGAAACTGATTCCATCTACAAATCCTTCAGTTATTATAAACATTTGTGAAATTTTTGTCTTGGTGTTCGGTATCTTCACTTTAATAAAACTTGTACAATCTTCTATATCTTCCACCTTCAAAAACGTAATTTCTTCTCTGCGTAACGCGCCAAAAATCCCAGTCATTAGCACGACTTTTGCCAATAAATAGTCTTTGTCATCAACTGTTTTCATGAAACGTTCTATTTCTTGCTTGGTGAATATTTTGGATTTTTTAGCCCTGTACCTACTGGCATTTTTTTTTTTTTGGAAAAGCAATCAAGTTTGTAAATTTTTCGATATCAACATTCTTGTTAAGATATATCATGTTTCTTAGCATTAAGTAGGTACTCCATAAAGTAGACGACTTATACATGGAAAATAATTTCGAAAAATAGCCAAAAGTACCTTTTCTTCAATACTTGTTACATTTTTTTCCTCACACCAATTACCAAATTTCCTGTATGTTTCTTTGTAAATTTTCTTAGATTTTTCGGGCACTAGCGTGGCTGGTGCAGCTTTCTCAGCATTTTCAGTGTCGGAATCAAATTCAGAATCGCTCATTTTTGTGTTCCTTTATCACAGAACTTAAACACAGAACCCAAGTTGACAGTCTGTAATTTTATAAAAACAGTAAACAACGAAATTTACATCCATAGCAACCTGCCGTCTGTCTACCGTACAATGTGAATGTTCGATTGAGATCATTATTTTTGAAAGAAAAATCTGTTATAAAACGCTGTGACAAAAAAATCTTGAATGCAATACGTTGCAAAATCGATGTCTTTTAAGACTCTCTTTTTGCAACTCATTGATTACATTAATAGCTATTTTGACATTTGTATGTATTTCTCTAAAATTTAATATAACAGTTATTTATTTACATAATAGAGCGAGAACCTCAGCGGAGTATAAAAATTGAATTTTTTCCCCCCAGGTTCTTTCAGTCGTTACTCTTCCCTTTGGTCGCACAAACGCCTCCACACCGGCGAGAAAAACTTCAAATGCAACATCTGTGGTCTAGCATTCGCCAAAGCCGCCTATCTCAAAAACCACTCCCGCATTCACACCGGGGAGAAACCCTACAGGTGTAATGTATGCGGCATGCAATTCTCCCAATCCCCTCACCTGAAAAATCACGAACGGATCCACTCGGGCGAACGCCCTTACGTCTGCGAAGTCTGCGAAAAGTCTTTCGCTCGGCATTCGACTCTCTGGAATCACCGGCGCATCCACACTGGGGAAAAACCCTACAGGTGCGACATTTGCGGCTCGTGCTTTAATCAAGCCACGCATCTCAAGAATCACGCCAAGGTGCATTCCGGGGAAAAACCGTTCAAGTGTGATATCTGTTCTGTGGGATTTTCGGATAGATTCGCACTGAAAAGGCATAGGAATATACACGAGAAGTATGGAAGGACTAAACCGAATCCGCCGCCAGCGTCAACGACTGAAGATACACAGACGAATAACACCACAACGGATTCTTCGAATACGACTGTCACGACAGCACAAGAAACTAACGAACATGAAGAACTTATAGAAACGAAATATGAAGAAAAGTTTGTTCCTTCGGATGAAATTACAGAAGAAATGACAGATATTTCCGAACTGCAAGTCCAGCTGTCTTAAGTATTATCTCAGTTTTTTTTGTAAATAACTTCCTTTAGGATATTAGGCGATGTTTTTATGCAATTTTTTTTATTTTAATTTAGTTTTGTAACAAGAGAGCTTCATTATCTAGGATGCTATAGAGAGGTTTAGAATAAAATGAATATATTTGCCATTTCTTCATTGTTAAGATTTTTTTTTTGACTGCGCTTTGCCCTCCATTATTTTTGTTAGTTATTATTTTACAGTAATAAATACTCAAAGTATTTTCCAGTTGTTTATTTTGACATAAAAATTAACATTTCTAAAAAATCTATCGAAACTCATAGAAATGACGTAGAATCCTGCGAAAGTGGAGAAACCGTGTTCTAAAGTGTTTAAAAAATAAGCCTGAATTTAGTCTTGCATAAACAGTAAGTACTTCAAAGTTTTTTTTGGCGTTAAAATAACAAAGAAAGTTTTTAGAAGAATGACTGATAGAAAACAAGAAAGAGAAAGTTCTAGAAAATGTTAAAACACTGAAAGTAGAAGAAGAGAAACAAAGATTCTAGAAGAACAACAAGTTTTCAGAACAGATTAAAATGGACTATTCGTATTAGAAAAGAAGGAATGAAAGCTAAAGAAGACTTTAAAAACCAAAGGCTATTTTGAAAAACTTTGATAAACGACGATCCAAAAAAGAGAAGATTAAAGATTTTACAGGAACAAAGAAAGATTCTTAAGGAACTTAAATAACTACAACCGGAAACGAGAGCAATCAAAATACTACGTTTAGAAGAAAAACAAGAACATAAAAAGATTTTACAAGAACAACAGAAGATTTTGGAAGAATAAAGCGAGTTTTTAGAAGAACAGAAGAAGATTGAAGGTAAAGAGGAAAATCTACGTCTCAACGAAAGAAAACAAAAAAAAAAAGAAATTTAAACTACATTTTAGAAGTAGAGAAAGACTTTCGGGGTATGTATCGTGTAAATGATTTGTTGCTAAATAAATTATTTTTTTAAAAAATTAATTTTTCAAATTGCAAAAACCCGAATAAAGAGATATCTAAAAGAAGAGAAATAGAAGATTTTAGAAGCACAAAAACAAGGTTTTAAAACAGATTAAAACGAAACTACTCGTATTAGAAGAGAAGAACCAAAAGCTAAAGAAGATTCTAGAAAAACCAAAGGTTATTTTGAAAAACTTTGATAAACGAGCATTCAAAAGGAAAAAAGATTAAATATTCTAGAAGAACAAAGAACAATTCTAAAGGAGCTTAAGAAATTACAACCGGAAACATAAGCGACCAAAAGACTACGTTTAGAAGAAAAACAAGTACACAAGAAAAATTTGCAAAAACAAAAAAAGATTTTGGGAGAATAAAGCTAGTTTTTAGAAGAACAGAAGAAGATTGAGGGTAAAGAAGAAAATCTACAATTCACGGAGAAAACTAAAGAACAGGAAAATTTCTTAAAACAAAATTTTAGAAGTAAAATCAATTTCGGAATGTCTATCGTGTAAATAATTTGTGGTTAAATTAAGTATGTTTTTTAATCGATTTTTTAAATTGTAATAACCTGAATGAAGATTCAAAATTACAAAATAACGTAGAATATTTTAGATAGATAGAATTAATAAATAGATCTATAAAAGGTAAGTTAATTTGTAAATCACTCTGGTAGTGCCCATATACAGAATAGAAGAGAATGATTTAGCAAAAATTTAAAAGCAGTTAAAAAAGGAATCTGCTTATCTAATGCTGAGGAATCTAATGTTTTTTTGGACGTTAAAATAACAAAGAAAGTTTATAAAGTAGAAGAATATGAGAAAGAGTGACTGATAGAAGACAAGGAACAGAAATTTTTAGAAAAAGTTAAAACTCTGGCAGTAAAAGAAGTGAAATTGAAGATTCTAGAAGAGCAAAAACAAAGCTAAAGAGGACTCTAGAAAGTCCAAAAGCTATCTTAAAAAATTTGGATAAACGACTATTCAAAAAGATTAAAGATTCTAGAAAAACAAAGAAAATTAATTCTAAAGGAGATTAAAAAACTACAACCGAAAACAAGAACGACTAATATACTATGTTTAGAAGAAAAACAATAACACAGGAAGATTTTTCAAGAACAAAAAAAAATTGGGAGAATAAAGATAAAGAAAGAAAATTTACGGCTCAAGGAAAGAAAACTAAAAAACTAAAGGATATATAAATGTCAACGAAATATAATTTATTGTAAAAGAATTTCTTTATCGAGACTTATTAATATGTGCCAATAAAAAATTTGGTACTGTTTTTAATAGTTAATTGTGCATGTTAACTGCTTAGTACTTAACTACTGCTTATTTTATAGGCTCTTATTTTTTAAATAGAGTGATAAAGTTTTTTTTTAACTACAAAAATAAAAAATTACTATAATGTATGTAATGTAGAAAAAAATGTGATAATACATAATAAAGGCTTTGTACAAAAATGTAAAAAACAAAAGCAGATATAAAAAAAACATTATAGGAAAAGAAAAAAAAAGATAGTTGTATAATAATAGTGAAAGTATGAAAAGAAGCTAGTAAAAGAAAAGACGAAGCTTCTAAGTTTAGAATAAAACTACACTACAAAAAAATAATAGAATTACAAAAAAAAAGGTAAAATGACAATTAAAAAAGCAAAACAAAAGTTTTGAGAAAAAACCTGATCTAAAATTATAGAGAATTATAGAGATATATATTTATTTGTTTAATTAGGCAATAAACATGTGATTTAATGCCGTGACTGGCAGTTTAAAAGCAAGGCGCAGCCGAGTCGGTCTTGAACATATATTTTCTTGCCGATCTTACTAGTTTACCAGTTTTTTTTAAAAAATTGCTTTTAACATTTAATCTTAAAATTTTGTAGCAGCTGAAAAATCCTGAACGGCTTTAAAGTGTCGGCTTTACTACTTAGTCTATAAAAATGTTGACATAATGCCTAGTCAATAAATGTAATTGTTTAGTGCGCTTAAAATGTCACTAAAATGTATCCTGTTAATCGGCGAAAAAAAATATAGTGGTTTCTGTTTTAAGGTTACTACCTTACTATCTTATTTATAGTACAAAACGGTTTTTAGAGTCACTCAATTTGTAACAAATTGGTTAATTTACCGCAAAACTTAAGGAAAATGAAAGAAGTTACAAAACCCCTATGGAAGTCAAACTCACCACTACAGTTTTATTTAAAAAAAAAATGTTGCTAATCTCACGATTCAAATTATGTTTTTATATTGGAACATTTTGTAGAATCCGTTTTCATCAAATTGTTTATTTATCTCAACATAAGCAACAATCGAAACTAATTAATATTTTCCTATTTTATTGTTAAATAAAATTCTATTTTACAAAGGAATTCGGATAAATACTAAACATAATACGTTAGGAAAACTATTATATTGTTATAACATTACGCTCGTTAAACAAAATCGGTCATTACAAAACTGATTACGTAAAAAATAATTACTGATCTACAAACAAAAACAGTTATTTCGACACATAAAACTCAACTTTCAATAGCAGTTTTCAAGAAAAGTATATTTTACAGCCTAATAATTGTTAATTAAAATAGTTTTAAACGACTTACTCATTTTTTTATTATTTATAAACATTTTTATAGTGTTATTACATATAAAAGAGCAGGTGAGTTAGGTTTCTGATTTGGTGAAGTGGCGAACATGTTTCTGCTTACTTTTTTTTTAGTTGTTGGTTCAGTTTTAGCACGTAAGTACCGTTCTTTTCTTCTCTAATTTTTTATTATTGTCATTATTATTTTGTAGAAAATGAACCATGGGAGTGCAAGTACAATTACCTCGTTTCTCTCCACTACAACAACCAACATTTTTGTTCCGGTACTTTGCTTAAAAACACCCAAGTTGTACTAACTGCAGCTTCTTGTTTGCTGTCTCTTCCATCAAACTAGTACTAGCACAATTTTTTTATAATAATTTAAAAATTTTTTTTTAGTGAAATGACAGATATTCTAGTTGTAACAAATATCAGAAATCAGTCAAATGCCATGCCTGAAGTACGCCGAGTCCTTGGTGGTATATCCTACCCAGGTTACAACCAATCCCATCCTCATAGAGACGACCTTGCTTTGCTATTCCTAGAGTCCACTCTCTCGACTTTTAATTTCTTTGGACCATGTTCCTGGTTTTTGGATATCGCTCCAGTCAAAGAAGGTGCTCTAGTTCAAGCTATAGAACTGTACCCAAACGAGCAAGCGGTTTATGCCCGACCTTTGATGGAAGTCGAGGCTGAAAAAGGGTACTGTAATTGGGGTATAAATACTTTTTGTGCCAAGGCACATCATCCAGATCTTAGTTGTGCGAACGATTTTGGAGGGCCAATTGTACAACTTCCTGAGCAAAGTGTCGTAGGGATTATGTCCTATCCAACTTGGAACTGTACTCAAGGACATGCTGAGAGGTTTGTTAGAACTGATAACTACAAGGAGTGGATTGGTAAGGAGATAAAGAAATTTTGGTGTTCTACTTTTACGACTTCAATTACTTATCTTATTTGTCATTAGTACTGTCTGTATTGTGGGTATAAATAGGTACATTTATAAAAAATATTGTGTTTAATATAAATTGAGATTTAACTGGAAATTAGCTTGTCTGTTGGTACATTACTTTGTATAACTAGACTGCAAAATAACTGTTTGGTAAAGAAAAAATAATAAAATGTACTTTATAAAAATATACTGTTTTGTTTTATAAAAACTTTTTTGCAATAAAACCTATTTTTTCCTTAACTGTCTAAATATTTGATTATTTCTGGAGTAATACTTGTACAATCGCTTCCTAGTCCTTTACCTTAATTTTAGTTTTAGTTTTAATGTCTTTATTGTCTAATTGGCTTTATAGTCTTACGTATCAAAGTTTATATATCATTTTTATACAATGTTTTTAATTTAATAAAAAAATTTAATTCTTCTCCAATCTTCTTCTAGCACACGTAAATTTTTTTATCTAATCCTTCCTTTCTCCTTAATAGACAGCCTTGTCTGACACTTTTATTTGTCCAAAAACTTTCACTTTCTTCTTCGCCTACTTTTACTTGGTTAATACACTCGACCGCAAAATTAACCGGACAATAAGTTTTTTGGAAAAATTTCAGTGACGAAAATTTGAATCAAAATAATTTTAATTGAAAATGTGTTCGAAAATAAATATTTATTTACATTTTAAACAAAAATTTGATTTCAAGTAACAAAGCAAAACAAAATTAAAAAAATTGCAAAAAAATGATTTCAGTAGCGAGTATTTCCTCTTCGCGCTTGAATTACAGCTCTCATTCGTTAAAGCATACTTGCAATCAAGTCTGCGATCTCGTCTTGGGCTATTAGCTCTCACTCATTCAGCAACGCCTGTTCCAGCTCAACTGTTGTATGAAACTCGCCGTAGTTCTGCCTAATCTGTTTCCCCAGGTTGTCCCATATGTGCTCAATGGGGTTTAGGTCAGGGCTCATGGGTGGCCATCTTAGCACCAGAACATTAACGTCGTGAAGGTACTGACGCGTAATCTGGGCAGTGTGAGGGCGCATCGTGCATTAAGAGAAACTCTTCTCCTACAAATGGCGCAAAAGGAACCACATGCTCTTGTAAACACTCCCTAATGTACCAGCCAGCGTTAATGCTACCTCTCCGCACCGTTACAAGAGCTGAATGAGCCTCCAAAGAAATCCCTCTCCATACCATTACACCTCCACCACCAAATGCTACTCTACGCGCAAAGCAACACTGGGCATACCGTTCACCCGGGCGTCTAAATACTTGTTGACGACGATCAGGTGAATACCTGGTGAAACGCGACTCATCTGTAAAGAGAAGGGAGCTCCATTCGTGCATATTCCAATCAGCATGATCTTGCGTTCAACTTACGGCCAGTAACAGGTGGATGTGATGTCAAAATGTTTTCCTTCAACCTTCTTAAAACAGTATCAGGAGAAATCATGGTCCTATGAACATCCGCCAGTCTCCTGGCTAAAGCTGTAGCAAGAAGAGTCCGTTCTCGCAGCATTTGTAATCGAAGAAATCGGTCTTCCACTTCATTTGTTACTCGTTTTCTGTTTTGTCCAGGTCTTTTGGAATAGGAACCAGTTGCCGTGAGCCTTTGTATCGCATCGGATACTGTGCTTTTAGGAAAGCCAAGCACATTTGCAATAAATCGTATGCTGCGTCCATTACTACGTAAAGCAACAGCCTCTGTAGCTTCTTCGGGACTCATTATAATATGAATCGCTTCTACAACAAATTTATTTTCCAAAAAGCCAAATTAAACAAACCAGAACCAGCTATCGCAGCTATCGACACAAATTTGACAGACCTGTAAAACAAACAAAACCTTTCTGATTAGAAGTCGCCTAAGAAAATAGGTACAAAAAGTAATCTGCGTGACAGGGGTTAACCCAAAAAACTTGAATATCTTTTCTTTTAGTTGGTTTTATGTGTAGCCATATAAAATCAGGGTAGAGAGCGTTTTCGAAAATTTACGGGACAAAAATTAAGTGTCCGGTTAATTTTGCGGTTGAGTGTAGTTTCCTCGTAAATTTCTTCCATCTTGTTTACCAACCACTTACACACCCCTGTCTCTCTAAGGTACTGCCATAATTTTTTCCTATCCACACTTAAAAGCTTTTTTGAAATCTATAAACAATGCATACATTACATAGGTCCTCCCGTTTTGTCTATTTCTTTTTTCACCAAATGTCTTAAAATGTATACATTGTCCATGGATTCCCTTCCTTTTCTGAACCCTGCTTGTTCGTCTGGTAACATACTTTTCGTCCATTTGCTTTGTGAATCTTTTCTCTAGAACTATCTAGAACTAAGTATTAAGTAAGGATATACCACGGTAGTTTTCAGTTTGGTCTTTATTTTTTTTATGTATTGGTACAATTGACCCTTTTCTCCACTCCATAGGAAAGTTTTTTCCCAGCCACATTGCATTTAGTACTTTCCATACCCTTTCCCATAGCTTTTTTGTACCAAACAACAGCGCTTTATTTGAAATTCCTTATTCTCCGGGTGCTTTCTTCTTTTTAACATAACATTTGTTTTTCAATTTCCTCTTTAGAAAGATCGTTTATTTTCACTTGAAATTCCTTATGCTTTGACGAGATACTTTTATTGTTACTTCCACCTAAAACCTCCATAAAGTTTTCCCTCCATTTATACATTTATTTATTTTTATTTTAATACAAGAGGGGCCCGAAGCGCGAACCGCACACCGAGGTCTACGCCTATTGTGTGCTACCTCTCGGAATAGTACTACTGCAGTAGCTCTGTGCCTCTGATGAAGCTCAGTACCTTGTCTGCAGGAGCCTTCTCGATAGCACTTGGCTTCAGACTCCATTTATACATACTTATATTCTCACTTATTTTGAACAGTTGTTGAACTTATGTTGACAGTTTTTCTATTATGTCGTCTTTTTCAATATTATTTTTTATATTTTATGAGTTTATATTTATCTGGTTTGTTCATTTTTTAATTTTTTTTATTACTCTTCTTTTTTTGATTTTCAAGTTATTTTTACAACTCTTTTTCAGTTCTTTGGTAGTGAGTGATTTGTTTTTTATTTGATATTAAAATTTATTGTTTTTGTTTTGTCTTTATTCTTTTTTTTAATTATGATTTTCTGGTATCCTACTTTTACAATTTTTTTGCGTTTATTTTTATCTGCTATTTGTCTATCTTGATTTTTTTGTAAAATTAAAAGTACTACTTGTACTAAAAAAAAATCGTTAAAGATTGTTTTTGGAGAAAATAATAGAGACTATGCTTTAGTTCTATAGACGAATAAAGAATGTACAGTGAAAAAAAATAGGTACAAGAGTAAGTATATAATCTTGAATTAAGTGATAAAAAAAGAAAATTTGGGACGACTAAAAAAGAGATAAAAAAACAGTTGATAACTGGGTAATATAAGTAAAAGTCAGATTTTATCTTCTTATAATTTAGTGTCTTCTTTTAATATATTTTTTTAGTTTTTTTAGTTTTTGTTTTTTATTCATTCTTTTATAACATCTAATAAAACATCTATTTTATTATTTTTAATTTTATTAAATATGTTTTTTTATTTAATTTTTTAGTTTTAAAATTTTCTTTTAGTACTTCCAAGTTTTTATTATTTTTTTATTAACACTATAAATGTTTCTTACCACTTTATTACAAATAAACAATAAAAACGATAAAACATACAGTATAAATTGTTTAGACTTGATAAACAATTAGAATAGCTCTAGAATGTTACCATTTTTCACCTTTTTATTCCTTTTCCAGCTTGCCTGTACTCGTAAGTACCTAAATTTTTTACCACAGACACCCAGATTTGTCAATTTTCTAGAGCTCGCTGGTAGCGGCTACCGATTCGCTTCTTTTAACCAATTCCCCTATATTGTCTCTGTTCGACTTGTCAAAGGTAATTTTCACATTTGTGTTGGTAGTATTATCCACCCTAAATGGGTCCTAACATGTGCAAATTGTTACCTTTCTGAAAAAAAAGGACAACCAAATTTGTAAAACTCTAATTACAAAAATACCAAATTTAATATTTTTTTTTAGACAAGGACGAGATTTAGTTATTTATACCAGAACTTTGGACAGTAATGGTACTTTAGGAGACGCCATTTTGGGGAAGAATCTTATAGTCAATTCTGGATTTAACTGGAAATCTGCTATCAATAATATTGCTTTAATTGAACTAACTATCCCACTTCGTACCATAAAACCCATTTCGATTGGTTATCCTGAAGGAAAATCAACTGTTCTTTCAGCTAGTTGGACCACAGTAACCAAAAATTGGACAATGGAAACTTTCAAAAAACTTCGGTTTTATTATTTAACTACAGTGGTGTCCTCTCCTGATGGATGTACTAGCAATTCCGAGTTTATCTGTACTTTGAATAAACCTAATGATAAGGTTTGTCATTTTGATGCTGGAGCTCCTTTGATTGAGAAGAGCCATTCCGGTGATAAATTGGTTGGGGTAGGGTCACATTTACTCACTGAATGTCATGGTCAAAGTGGTGGAGTTTTTACAAGGGTTGCTAATTTTATACCATGGATAAAAAGTGTTACAAGGGTGTATTTTAGAGCTTGATGATAATATTAAATTAAGAGTAGATTTTTGATTAAATAAAATAAATAAAATTGTTTTTAACGAGTTACAAGTTTTTTATTAATTGTAAACATTTTTATGATACCGTTTTAACCAGCTTTATGTGATCTAAAATGTTGTTTATTCTTTAAAAACATGTAAAATAAAACAAAATAGTCCAAGTTGTTTTAAAATCGACTGTTCGTTTTATGAAAACGTTCTAGAATGTTCAAGACAATGTAAATTTGATAGACCAGTGCAGGAAGGTATTCTAGAAAGTTTGGTATAACATAAACATTAAATATTATTTTATAATTTGAGAGACCTTAATTTATTAGAAAATGTATAATAAATTTGTTATCGCTCTATAGAATGTTCTAGAATGATTCAAACCGTTATTGTTATAAAATAAATTACAATAGTTTAAATTGTCTTGAAATCGATAGCTTGCTACATCAAAATATTCTAGAATGCAGGAAGATATTCTAGAATGTTTAGAATAGCATAAATCTGGGAAGCCTCAATTTATTAGAAAAAGTGAAATATCTAGATTTGTTATCGCTCTATAGAATGTTCTAGAATAATTAAAACTATTATAGTCAAAAAATAAAGCACAATAGTATAAATATTCTTTAGATTGATGATTTGCTACATAAGAATGTTCTACATTCTAGAATCTAGAATGTTTAGAATAACGTAAATGTGGCAGTGCAGTGTTAAAAATATTTTAGAACATTTAGGATAACGTAAATATTAAATATATTTTAGATTTAAAAACTTTAAATTATTAGAAAGTGTGAAACTGCTTTGTTATCGCTTCATAGAATGTTCTAGAATGATTGAAATTATTATACTTATGAAATAAAATTGACAGTTTGTTATATGAGAACATTGTAAAATGTTCAGAATAACGTAAATTTGATAACGCTTTCAAAAAAGTATTCTAGAGTATTTAGGATATCGTAAATATTAATATTAATTATATTTTAAATTTTAAAAACTTTTATTTATCAGAAAATGTATAATAAATTTGTTAGCGTTCTATAGAATGTTCTAGAATGATTAAACCGTTATTCTTATAAAATAAGCACAATAGTTTAAATTGTCTTAAAATCGATAGTTTGCTACATCAGAATGTTCTAGAATGTTTAGAATAACGTAAACTTGGCAGTGCGGTGCAGGAAAATATCCTAAAATGTTTACAATAGCATAAACATTAGATAAGGATCAAAACTATTGTCATCAAAGCAGGCTTTGGTTTTTAAGATCTATGTCCGGGTAATTTGAACTATTTATTTGGGTTTTAAGCTTACTGCTTAAAAAAACCTACAGTTGAATGTTTGCGTCTATTATCCAAAGAATACTTTTCGCATTCTAATCCCACTAACCTAGAAACTAATAATTACCATTAAAAATCTAATAAAATACAGAATCCGTTAATTTTTTATTATTTGCAAACACAAGGTAGGAATAAAATTAGGCAGGTAAGATGAAACTTGCCTAGCGAAAGCAAAACATTAGAAACAATACCAAAAGCATAGAAAAAAACCATTGCAGCACATCCAACAAGATCTGCTACATGACCTCCATTCTGTTCGCCGCACACTCTTGCTCGTGTTTTCACAGAAGCGATTGCGTTCTCTAACAGATTGGGTGAATTAATTATCTCCTCTAACTTGAGAGTTATTCTTTCCTATAGGTTGTCCAAGTCTACAACAGGAGTATTGAAAATTGAGTTTTTCACATATGGCCACAAGAAAAAGTCACATGGAGTCAAATCACATGACTTCGGTGGCCATATCACTGACGTATTTAAACTGATCACTCTGTTATCGAAGAATTCACAAATAAAATTGAGATTATTTCGAGTGGTGTGAATACGCTCACCGTCCTGCTGGAAATATCCCTGCTGCAGTTCGTCATCTAGCAGCTGCTCCATAAAGAGAGTAAAGATTTCAAGACGGTATCTCTGAGATGTTAATATTCTTACAACATTTTTATTCTTATAGTTGTTTTCTTTAAAAAATGTAACTATAATAACAATAATAAAAAATATAGGTCCAATAAGACGACGTTTGCTTATTGCAGCCTACACTCCAATTTTCTGCGGGTGCAACCAAACCTCAACGTAATAATGAGGATTCTCGCCGCTCCACATCCTCATGTTCTGTGAGTTAACATAGCCGGAAAGATGAAACCAAGCCTCGTTGGTGAAAAATGTTTTTTCCAGTGCTTCGTCATTGTTGGCAAGATTCAGCATAAACCACTGGCTATATGCCTGTCTCTGTGGCAAATCATTCGGCAGCAATTCTTGATGGGCCTGCAGCCTATACGGATGCATATCGAGGTCCGTTTTCAAGATCCGTCAACAAGTGCTGTGAGACTGGTTCACCTGTTGTTGCAGATGACGAACCGAAGTGCTAGGTTCCTCGTCCCTAATATTCCTTACGGCCTCCATATTTGCTTCGGTTCTTACTCGTGGTCTGCCTCCACCTGCCTTGCGATTCACACTCCCTGTTTCTCTGTACAAATTTACAACACGGCGCAGATTTCGACTGAAATGGTCGAAGTGGACAGCCAATCCAGGAAACTCTTCTTGAAAATCCTCAAATGCGGCGTTTATCGAGTGAATCCACTGTTCGTCGACTCTCTGACCATTTCTGAAGTATGCTTCTAACATGAAGCGCTTCTGTTGCTCGTTGAAAGCTATCTTGTTCTTTTAAATCACTAATTTTCCAACTTAACTAAGAAAATCAACCGAAAATGCAGCGAAGTATAAAAGTAGCAGGTTGTCAACATAAATAGAACATAACCTCATGTCACATAATTTATTTCTACTACTCTCATAAAAATTTTAGAATTAGGCTTAATTTCAACCTAAGACATGACTTTTCTTGCATCTCACTTTTTAATAGCACTTTGGATGATAATAGTTTTGAAACAGGTGATATATTATAGATTTGAAAAGTTTTAGTTTATCAAAAAAAGTAAAATAGTTTTGTTATTGCTTTATAGAATGTTCCAGAATGATTAAAACCATTATACTTATTGTATAAAGCACAATATTTTAAATTGCTTTGAAATCGGTAGTTTATTACATGAAGATGTTCTAGAATGTTTAAGATAACGTAAGTTTGATAATGCGGTGCAAAAAATATTCTAGAATTTTGTAATAACATAAAGATTTGATATATTTTAGATTTGAAAAGCCTTTATTTATAAATAGTTTTGTTATTGCTCTATAGAATATTCTAGATAATTGTACTTATAAAATAAAGCACAAGTTGCTGCAAACACGACAAATATAATTCCCAGATAAAAAAAACGTTTTTAAAGGCAACTAGACAGACAAAAAAAAAATGAATTAAGAAATAAAAGATGTTGCAAAAATCAAAAAGATGAAAAAAAGGTACAAAAAATTGACATAATAATGAAAGTTGAATAAGTAATGCATTAAGAAGCAAAAAAAAACTGAAAATCTTTAGATCGCAGTAAAATAACAGCAAAAATGATCACAAAAACGAGGCATAAAAAAAAACTTTTGATAATGTATAATATAAAATAATGAAGAGAATAAAAAATACCTAAAGTAAGAAAAAAAAGATTCCGATACTCAAAAAGAAAAATTAAAATTGCACAAATTTTAGAGGAATAACTTTGATAATTGTACCATTAAAAAATCTATAAACAAATATTAAAAACCAAATTATTTAACCATCATCAATGAAAGCGCAAAGTAATTTTCGAAAAAAAGTGTCTAAGACCATATATTCTTTATCAAATATCTACATATATGACTACCACAACAGCTAAACAAGTAAAAAGGATCAATTGTCTAAAAACGAGAGTAGAAAATACAGAAAGAACAGAATTAGATTTAACCGAAAGAACACACTAAAGTAATAAACTATTAAATTTGTTAAAAAAAATTCAAACAAAAAAATATTTCTAGAAGAAGAAAATGAAGAACAAACATGAACGTAAACAGGATCATCTACAAACTGATTTTGACATATGATAAGTACAAATGAGTGAAATAAAAAAAATATTTAGAAATAATATAGAATAAATATAGATGTAATTAAATAGAAGAAAAAATAGGACTTACAAATATTTTATTTCGTGTAATTATTTTTATGATACTATTACACATAAAAAAGTAGAAATTTAATTTTTGTTTTCCTTTTTTTCTGAAGCTTTTCTAGAAAATACTTGGCACATATTTAGACATAGAATTACTTCAGCGCTCTACAAGCAATTCTCTACAAATTCAAAATTTTTAAACAAAAACTTTAAACTTACAGACAATATAAAAAGTGGCAAACAAAGAAGAGTCAAGATTCCCAACATTCCTCTTTCTTTCAATGTTTCGTATATACCAGGTCTACCAATATCACAAAGTGTCTTAAAAGCGTTATCCCGAGAACAAATCTGATTACTTTTTTCTAAATCAGGACAACAACTTTGAGGCAGTACCGACTCCTTTTCGTAGTTATAATCAGAAGAACCACAGCATTTATACTAAAAAGATATTAATAGAAAAGGAAAACAATATATACAAAAGGTTTTCGGATCGAGTTTAAAAGAGAAAAAAAATCTCTGAAATTAATAAGAGTAATACTTCTAATAAGAAATTTTTTTTAAATCAATCTGAAAACATACTGTATATAGAGAGTTAGCTTACTGTAGACTGTATTGTATGTACTGCTCGTTTCAATTGATGAAAATTTTTGTAATCGACAAAAAGATTTTTTTTCGTTACGTCAGTGTAATCTCTTACAAAAACACAATAAAATGAAATGTATCCTAAGAAAAATGTTGTCAGTACTATTGTAGTTGCATACTAGAAAAAATCTTTGATTTGTTATTACCACAGTTTTGTAAACTTACAAAAGCTACGGGAAATGTATTAGAACAAGCAAAACCATAGATGCCAAAAGAACAAATCATGACTCCAAGTAATTGAAGAGTCATAGCACAAATTGTTACCGATTGTTCTATTTCTTGTACATATGGTCTATCCGCTGTTGATATCATAAGCAACTGGCGAAATGGCTGCGAAGTACTTGTAAATAACATAAACAGTGCAATAAAAACTATCTAAAAATCAGAAATTTAAAAAATGTAGTTGTAAAGAAGGTGTTACCAGTTTAGTTATTGAAGCAAAAAGTGCTACTGAACGTTTCAATTCAAGAAGAATTCGTCGTCTTCTCAATTTGCGTCTCATTTTTTGGCGCAGTTTTTTGGTAATACTCTTTCTTCTCATTTTAGAATTGTTATTGAATTGTTAGGAAAAAAATTTGACGTTGACAATAGATGACGTTCTAAAAATGCAATCAAAATGTTTTTGTCTTTATCTGAATGAAACCATTTTTTCAAAATTTCTTTGCAGAAACGGTAGGTTTTAGACAAATTTTTAAAAAGTAGGCAATACGAAAAGTGTCTCAAAAATTTAGATTTTTTAACAAAGGTGTTCCAATCGAGCAACAACGTCGAGAAACTGTATACCGGTTTCGACGTTTTTGCCCCTCATCAGTACAGTGTATCACGGAGCGTTGTGCTCGATTGGAACAGGTGGGAGAAGTCGCTTATATCAAGTCCGGCTAGTAGTCGTACAGACAGACACAGTGTACCATCTAACGAAGAGTGCTGGAAGGTGCAAGAGTTGGTATAATAATGTTGGCGGATAACAAAGTTATCTCCTAGGCTCTCGCTCGGCCACCAACATAACCAATCTCCACGATTAGGCAAAAACAACTACTTCGCGGACTAATGCCCCGACCGACATTGAATTACATCACCTAATTGCCCAACCAGCAACACACTGAAAGGTAGTGGTTGGTGGCCGAGCGAGAACCTAAGAGATAACTTTGTTATTCGCCAACATTATTATACCAACTCTCGCACCTTCCAGCACTCTTCGTTAGGTGGCACACTGTGTCTGTCTGTACGACTACTAGATTTTTAAGGTTTATTTTGCGGAAAATAAGATAACAGACTTGTGTTAAAAATAGTTTATTATAACATTGTTTCTTCATTTCTGTTTTTGAGCATTAGTAAATGTTTTTAACATATTTATACAAAGGATTACTTCTGCGCCCTGAAAACAATTCTTTAGAAATTTATTTCAAGCCAAAATTTTAAACTTACAGACAATATAAGAAGCGGAGAGGATAGCAAAATTACATTTCCCAACATGTTTTCTGCTTTTAATGTATCAAATACACTAGGTCTTTGAATATTACAAAGTGTCTTAAAAGCTTTATCACGAGGACAAACCTCTTTATATTCAGGTGAATCAGGACAGCAACTTCGAGGCAGTACCAACTCGTTTTCGTAGTTGTAATCGGGAGAACCGCAACATTTATACTAAAAAGGTACTGATTGATAAGGAGTGATATTAAAAGTGTTACACCTAGAAGAAATAATTTTTTAAAAGTAAATTTTTGGCAACAGAATAAATAAATTAGATTATTATTAATTATCTTAGATAATGCTACATATCATACAAGAAGATTAAATAAAACTCCAAACGGTTTATAGCGAAAAGTTGAAATTATAACGTGGCAAACATCCCAAAATGTTGTAACCGGAAATGAAAACAAGGCAATTCTTTTAAGCAAAACAAGGGAAATTACACATAATATTCAACCAATTTATGCAGTTGATTAAATATGGACATGAAGTTCTAGGGCTACCTCCGTATCATTGCCATTTTAATTCTATTGAGTTGGTATAGTCATATTAAGACTAAGAGGTTGAAAAGACTTTCCGTTTTTGGTTCATGATTCTTATCTCATAATTATCTCATATTCTTATCTCATATCTCTTCTAACTTTCTTGTGGCGTTCTAAAGAGAGTAATCCGTTGTTTCATCTGCGGTTAGGTCTTCTATATAAAAGATAACGGTTTCCTCTTTAATTTTAATTATTATTCTCTTAAGTTTCTGCGTCTTCTTATTCAGTATTGTTTTATCTCTAGGAACTCGTCTCTGTGGCCATCTTTTTTAAGTTTTTTGAAGTCCCCATTAAATAAGAAGTAAAATTAATTTTTCACAATATATTTTTGCAGTTACTTATAGGAAAAAGGTTAGGCTATGCTTCTCTAGTGATGTTTTGTAATTATTATATTTTTACTTCTTAAAAGTGTGCTTATAATCTACATTATATCTCCCATATAATCTATACATTCTTTCCCAATCTTTTCTCCAAAATTCATTTTTCCTTTCTTTATTCCAACATATGTATCTTGCAATATTTTTTTTATTTTTACTTTTTATTTTATCTAGATATTTGGGCAATTCGGTGGTAACAATCAGGGCATATTTTAAATTGTACTTTGATTCATTTATACTCGCAATTCTTTCCTGTTTATCTATGTCAGCATCTCTTTGTTTTAGTTCTTCTTCCATTGCTCTTCCTTCTTCTCTCATTCTTTTAATTTCTGCACACGCATACCCCTTTTTCTCATAGTTGTTATCTCGTTCTATCCACCTAACATTACCATTTGCTTTTTTAATTTCAGCCCAGCTCTGTTGTAGTATTCTGCATTCTTGTCGCATTCTTAGATTTTCTTCGAATGTCACCGCTCTTTTTCCTGTTTCTATTCTCAACTTTTCTTTCTTACTTTCTTCTTTTACTATGTACCCTATCGTTTGTTTATTTAAACCTAAAACCCTTTTTATATATTTTTCTTGCACACGCTCAATTTCTTCATATTTTTTAAATCTCCATACTTTCGCTCCATACATTACAATACTTTTTACCAAACTGTCATCATTAATCTTCTGTTAAATTTTTTACCAAATTTACGTTCTTCTAAAGTCCAGACACTTTCCATTACTTTGTTTGCTTTTTTGATTACTTCTTTTATTTGTCCTTTGTCTGTCATACTACTATTTAATACATGTCCCAAGTTTTTCACTTGTTTTATACTTTTTCTTTCCCATTTCAATTCATCTTCTTTTTCGATTTTTACTTTATTTTTCAAACATCAGCGTTTTTGTTTTATTTACATTAACTTGGAGTTTTTTGTTTGTTACACATGTTTCCATATCTTTAATAATTTTTTTTCATTTTACTCTTTCTTTTTGCTACAATTACTATATCATCTGCAAACGTCAGGGACCACCCTTTCTCTCTGCCTACAATTATCCTTCCTACTTGCGCTCTACTTAAAACTTCATCCACATCTCCCATATATGCTAAAAATAGTGCAGGACTTAATGGACAGCCTTGTCTGACACCTTTATGTGTCTAAAAACTTTTACTTACTTCTTCGCCTATTTTTACTTGGTTAATAGTTTTTTCGTAAATTACTTTCATCCTGCTTACCAACCACTTACTCACTCCTTTCTCTCTAAAATACTGCCATATTTTTTTTTCTATCCGCACTGTGAAAAGCTTTTTTGAAATCCATAAATAATGCATACATACGTACTCTCGTCTTGTCTATTTTTTTCTTCGCCAGATGTTTCAAAATGTATGCATTGTCTATGGATCCTCTTTCTTTTCTAAACCCTGCCTGTCTGTCTAGTAACATACTTTTTTGTCTATTTCCTTTCGCAATCTTTCCTCTAGAACCATCGCATATATTTTTTAGGTCGTATTAAGTAAGGATATACCACGGTATTTTTTATTTTGATCTTTATCCTCTTATTTATGTATTAGTAGAATTAACTCTTTTCTAAACTCCATAGGATAGTCTCCTCCCATCCACACTGCATTTAGCATTTTTTATACCCTTTCCTATAGTTTTTTGAACCAAACAATAGAGCTTCATTTGTAATTTTTTCTTCTCCGGGTGCTTTCTTTTCTTTAACCTAAATATTTGTTTTTCAATTTCCTCTTTAGAAAGATTGTTTATTTTCACTTGAAATTCCTCATGTCTTGACAAGATACTTTTATTGTTACTTCCACCTAAAATCTCCATAAAGTGCTCCCTCCATTTATTCATACTTATATTCTGACTTATTTTGTTTTTTCCTTTTGTTTCTTCGTTTATAATTTTCCATACTTCTGTTTTTATTTTTTTTATTTATATTTTTTCTTCTTTTTCTCTTTGTTGTATTTTTTTCTCTTTACACTTTGCTTTGTACTTTCTTCCTGTTTCTAGATACTCTGCTTTTGTAGCTTTTTCTTTTTTCTATTTTTTAAGTTTACTGCAAGCTTCTTTCTTTAGTTTGTTGCATTCCTTATTCCACCATTTATTTCTTCTTGTTTTGAGATACATTTTTTCTTTGGTCATTGCTGCTTTTATTTTACTAACTAGGTCTTTATACATACTATCAATGTCTAAACCTCGGAAGTTTTCTTTATTTATTTATTGTCTGTATTTTTCAATTGTATCTTCGTTTCATTTTGTTCTTACTTGAAATTTATTTATCTCTTTTTTCTTCTTGGTTTTATCGCTTTCTCGGGTCTTTTCATAGTGATTTCTAGGCAGGAAAGTTACAGATTCCTCTTAATTGTTTTTCAAGATAAACAATTTTGTTCTTATCACTGGTGGATGTATTAACAATCGATAGTTTTATTTGGTTACCTTGACTAGGCAGCTCTAGCATGTTTTTTTTTTCGCGAATTTTTTGATGACCTTATTAAATAGCCATTCGATATCACTGCAGGAATTTGCATTGTATTCACTTTATTGCAGGAGTTAAGCACGTTTTTACTCATCAAAATACAAATGAATACTAAAAGGCTTGTTTTGAAAAAAAAAAAGAATAAATTTCACAAAAGAAAATGTGTTGCTACAGTTATCTTACACAAAATTAAAAAAAAATTAAACAAATAATTTTTTTTAAAACATAGCCTCGAGTAGCATTTTTATAACCATTTAATGCCTATATTTTATTTTTTATATTTTTTTATAGTTTTGTCAAAAATCCATACATTTGGTCTATTCTGTGTGATAACTAGACCTCGGTGGGAATATGGGAACAAAAACGCTTTACAGTCGTCTAGCTAACTACTCGCTCCTGTCACGCGATAAAACATTGAAACTTGAATTGGTCGATAGTAGTACCGAATTAGTACTGCTATTGACCAGTTTAAGTTTCAATGTTTTATCGCGTGACAGGAGCGAGTAGTTAGCTAGACGACTGTAAAGAGTTTTTGTTCCCATATTCCCACCGAGGTCTAGTGATAACTGATAATTAATGAGCGGATCCAATGAGGGAACAAAAAACACTGTACAGCCGTCTAGCCAACTAGTCGCACTCGCCAAGCGAAAAAACCTTGAAACTTGAATTGGTCGATTGAGGTAGTAATGACGTGCTTACAAGTCATAAGCGTAGATCTCGAACACTTACAATTGTTTTTATTTTGACCAGGGTAAATTCGTGTTTTACACTAACTTTTGATTAATAATTCGCTTTTAATTAAAATATTAAATTGTTAAATTAAATTAATTAACGAAAGAAGAATCCTGCAACCTTGTCGATCGTACCCGCAGAAAGCGATCAGTGCGGCGCCTATGAGCGTGCCCTTCAAATCCCTCTTTGTATCCGATCATTACTGATAATAGAGTTAGTTTACCGAAGACTGTATTGCATGTACTGCTTTTTTCAATTGATGAAATTTCTTGTAATCGATAAAAAGTTGTTTTTTTGTTACATCAGTGTAATCTCTTACAAACATACAATAGAATGTTATGTAACCAATAAAAACTGTCGTCGTTATTAAAACAGTTGTATACTAAAAAAAGTTATTATCTTTCATATATGTATGTACATACAGTGTGTCAATTTTAAAAATTGCAATCGGCAATATCTCTAGAATTGAAAAAGTTATTAAGAATCACCGTTTCGGTGGTTGCTAGTAGGAATCAAAATGACATGGTAAGTGACGCACCCCCACCCACTCTTTAAGCCACAGTCACCCCAACTTGAACATTTTAAATGGTATTACCCTACTTGTAATACATCGTTGGAAAGCTCATAACAAGCGCTTTTCAAAAATGTTATGCAAAAGTGTATTTGACAAAGTCATTTTCCAAATAATCAAAAAGAAAGACTTTAAATTTTCATTTTTGTTATGCGATGTCCTAAAAAAAATTGACGTCATTTACAAATTGCACAAGCAAAATGATTTAAACCCTAAAGACTACGTTTTTGTGTGATTTTTTTGTGTTTTGAATCTTATCAAAATGGCAATACATTATGGTTCTTGCACCTCTATGTTTATTGGGATTGATTAGATTATAATGTATCTGTTTTTGTAGATTCATACATTTTATTTATTAATTGTACCTGTTAACGATATTGTAAATTATCAAAAATTAACAATGGTTTATAGTACGCCAGAGCGTGTTGAATTGATATTTATTTACGGTTCTGAAAGTCGTTGTGCTCTTCGAACAGCGGCAGTGTTCAATAATAAATATCCAGAAAAACATGTCAGTTATGCGTACGTTCAGAAGTTAGCCGCCAAATTTGACGAAACAGTATTTGTTGAGAATAAAAAAAGAAGTCAACCAAGAGTACTTAGTGAAGAAACCCAAATTGAAGTACTTGGACAATATGCTATAAATCCAATAATGTCAATTCGTCACGCAGCTAGGGAAACTGGATTATCACACGAATCAGTACGAAAGGTATTGAAACTTCATAAATTTCATCCTTACAAGATGCAAATTCTCCAAAAACTTGGCGATGACGACTCGGATCGGCGCATTGAATGCTGTCAAATGGTTACTGAAAAATGCATTACCGAACCATTATTCGTAAAAAACATTTGTTTTTCGGATGAATGTTCGTTTTATTTAAAAAGAAATGTAAATAAACAAAACTGCAGGTATTGGAGTGATGTAAACCCTCACATATTTAGAGAGGGACATACGCAGTATTTACAAAAACTAAATGTTTGAGCTGGGATACTAGGACATGCCATTATTGGACCTCTGTTTATTGATGGCAATTTGAACGGCGAACAATACGCTAATATGCTTGAGACAACCATTGAGCCTCTAACAGTTCAGGAGCTTAAAAATCAATTAGACGAATTGGGAATTCCCGGATTAAATGAACATCTACTACATTTTCAATAAGATGGAGCACCTCTACACTATGTACTTTCATTTAGGCAGTGGTTGGATAACCATTACCCAGATCAATAGATTGGGAGAAAAGGATCTATTGAATGGCCTTCTAAGTCACCAGATTTTGCACCACTGGATTTTTCTTTATGGGATCATTTAAAGTCTGTGGTTTATAAAACAAAAGTCGACTATCTTGAACAATTGAGACAAAGAATCATTCAAGAGTGTCGAGAGAAACTTTTCAAAAAGTTTGTGAAGAATTTCAAAACAGGCTCTATTTGTGTTTAGCAAACAACGGAAATCAATTTCAACAGCTATTATAGCATTTAATAAAAATTAATCACTAAGAGAATGTTTTATTTTAGTTTCAATTAGAGTTTATTTACTACATGTATAACAAAAATGAAAAATTAAAGTCTTTCTAGTCGACTATTTGGAAAACGGCTTTGTCAAATAGGCTTTTGCATAACATTTTTGAAAAGAGCTTGTTATAAGCTTTCCAACGATGTATTACAAGTAGAGTAGTGCCTTTTAAAATTTTCAAGTTGGGGTGGCTGTGGTTTAAAGGGTGGGTGGGGGTGCGTCACTTACCATGTCATTTTGATTCCCCCTAACAACCACCAAAACGGTTTTAAGTGATTCTCAATAACTTTTTCAATTCTAGAGATACTGCCAATTGCAGCTTTTAAAATTGACACTGTATTATTTAGAAAACTTACATAAAGCACAGAATGTGGATTTGAACAAGCAAAACCATAAACGCCAATAGCGGTAATAATAACTCCAGTCAATAACATAAGCATAGAGAGAACAGTTAATGTATGTTCTATATCTTGTATATAAGGCCTATCTGCGTTTGCTATTAAAAGCAATTTGCGAAACGGCTGCGAAGTACTTGTAAATAACATAAACAGTGCAATAAAAACTATCTAAAAATCGAAAATTTAGTGAATGTTTGTAGCAAAAAATGTGTTACCAATTTGGTTATTGTAGTGAAGAGTGCCACTGAACGTTTTAACTCAAGAATAATTCGTTTTTTCTTTAATTTGCGCCGCAATTTTTGACGCAAAGTCTTATTACGTTTCTTGCTTTTCATTTTTAGATTTGTTATTGAGTTGTTAAGGATAGATTTTGACATTGACAATAAATAAAATTCTGAAAATGCTATTAAAAATTACAGTTTTTGTCTTAATTTAATTGATTCTATTTTAAACTGTTTGTTAAAAACATGATTTCTTCAAAATTTCTACAGCAAACAGTTAATTTTAAACAAATATTTAAAAAATGGGCAAAACGAAAAAGTGCTTATAAATTTAAAGCATTAAAAAGGAGCTTTGAGACTTTTAATTTTTGGTGAGGTATACCGCTAAAACAAAACATTTTCTTTTAAGTATTTATGCTACCACAAGCGTATTGTGTCTTTGTGCTATTTATTCTGGTAAAAAGTGAAAGAAAAATAAGAGAAGACAAAGTAGTTTTTAGTGTCGTACTGGCTATTTTGATAAGGTTTTCAGCTCAAAAGAAAATAACAAAAAATATCTACTTCAGTTTCTAAAAGTAGTAAAATGGCGAGTAGGTTGCTACAATTGTTTTGAGTTTTTTAGTATTTTAAAATTAGTAAGATGCCGTTTCTAGCTTTAAAATTAGGAAAATTTAGCAATTGTCTTCTAAAATTAGTAAAATGTTTCTTGTTACTTACAAAATTAAAATAACAATCTTGTTTTTGCTTTTATTGGTTAAATTTTCTTTTAAATATGGCTTACAGTCTCTAAAATTAACAAAATTATATTTTTGATATTAGTAAGATGTCAAGTCTTTGGAATATAAAATTAGTAAAATCTTTCTTTTACCTAATAAAATTACAATAATAACAGGATCCCTTTTGTCTCTATCAATGTATATTTTTTTAAATCTTTTACGATTTCTAAAATTTATAAATAATAAATAATTATAAATTTATATAATAAGGCACTCGGAGGTCGGGTGTCTCAGATTCCGCTGAAGATTAAATGCTCCGCTGACGCTGAACTAGCGTCAGAAAAATTACAATGGGCCATCATGGAATCTTACGCAGAGAGCTGTCCTTTACGCAGCCCGCGTAAGAACAAATGTGCCCCTTGGTGGGACGCGGATCTCGAAAATCTGCGAAAAAATTCGAGGAAGCTCTGGAACAGAGCTAGACTTGTTAACACTCCCGCCACCTGGGAACTTTATAGAAGTGCTCAGCGTGTGTTCAAAGCTGCGATACGTCGCAAGAAAGAGAGATCTTGGAAGGCTCACTGTGAGAGTTTATCTACGCTCTCACAGGCAACGAGACTACAAAAGATCTTATCAAGAGATTCGTCTACAAATTTGGGCTCATTACGTTTGCCGTCTGGGACCTTTACGGTAACGGAGGGCGATACTCTTGGGCACTTATTGCAGACGCACTTTCCCGACTCATTACAAGTCGAGGAAGATCCTGAGTTAGAAGTAAGTCTGAGGACTGCACCTAGCAGCGCCTGGAGATTTGCCACTCAGGTGATCACGCCAGATGGGATCAAATGGGCAATGGACTCATTTGCACCATATAAGTCGGCGGGGGTAGATGGGATTGTTCCAGCTCTCTTGCAAAAGGGACGGGAGCATCTTGTTGGCCCAATGACCCGACTGTTTAGAGCCTGCCTTGCACTGGGCCACATTCCAGCGGCCTGGAGAAAGATCAAGGTAGTGTTTATTCCTAAGCCAGGACGTACTACGTACGCCGAGGCTAAGAGTTTTAGACCAATTAGTCTAACATCGTTTCTATTAAAGACGATGGAAAGACTGATCGACAAACACATACGGGAGAAGGTGCTCGGAAACAATCCGTTGCACTTCAACCAACATGCGTATATTACGGGACGGTCTACTGAAACGGCCTTGCATGAGATTGTATCTACAATTGAAGGCGGGCTGGACAGTGGACTGTATGTTTCAGGAACTTTCCTAGATATTGAGGGAGCATTTGACAATGCTTCTTTCGAGTCTATGTGTAACGCATTAGAGAAGCGAAAAGCGGACCCAACCTTGGTAAAATGGGTTCGCACAATGCTGTCTAATAGATTTATCAGAGCGAGCATAGGCTCATTCTCTGCTACAGTGATCGCTACTAAAGGGTGTCCCCAAGGGGGTGTACTATCTCCTTTGTTGTGGGATCTCACAGTTGACGATCTTCTTCACAAGTTAAACGAACTTGGCATATATTGCCAGTGCTATGCTGATGACATAGCCATTCTGGTGAAAGGCAAGTTTCTCAATGTGGTTGGAGAGCTCACGGGTGGGGCACTCAGGCTCGTTGAGAAATGGTGCAATTCCCATGGTCTATCGGTAAATCCGAAGAAAACAGGCCATGTTATTTTTACCAGAAAACGGTGGGATCATTATGTGGCCCCTCTGCTTTTCGGCGAACAGCTACGTGTAGATCGTAAAGTTAAATATTTGGGGGTTATTTTAGACTCCCGTTTGACCTGGAGATCACACGTAGAAGAAAAGATGCGAACAGCTACGAGCACGCTCTGGGCGTGCAGAAGAGCTGTTGGCAGAACCTGGGGTCTTACACCCCGCGTTATGCTTTGGCTCTACAACTATGTTGTCAGACCAATGATCACGTACGGCTCCCTTGTCTGGTGGACCATATCGTCTGCGTCCTGGGCCAAAAAGAGTTTGGCACGGGTCCAGCGTTTGGCCTGCTTGACAATTACAGGGGCCCTCCGAACTACACCGACCGCAGCCATGGAGCTCATTGTGGGGATTCGGCCACTTCATTTTGTTGTGGAAGAGTCTGCTGCAGTGGGTTTCCTACGGCTTCGCGGTACAAATCGGTGGAAAACAGCAACCGGGAAGGGTCATCGGACAATATCCACTAGGATGTTAAATTTGGACCCTATTTTTGAAATGGGGGACGACAGTATGACCCCCAGGATTGCTACAAAACACAAGTATCTTGTGAACATTTCACCACGTGACAACTGGTGTGAAAAAACGAGCAGCTTCAGAACGGGGGACTGGCTAGTCTGCTATACTGACGGGTCGGTTCACCCCAACGGGGCGGGCTCAGGGATATCTATATGTGGGCTCGGTGTTGAAATTTCAATACCTTTGGGCAAACATGTTGACGTTTTCCAAGCGGAAATCTTCGCTTTGCTCGCTTGTGTGACTGAGTGCGTGCAGAGGGCTTTGTCAAATAGGCGAATCTGCATTTGCACCGACAGTCAGGCTTCGCTGCAGGCCTTGCAATCATGCAGGTACTCATCGAGGCTTGTCTGGGAATGTCACAACAGATTACAGGAACTGGCGGAGTGCAACAAAAAGGTTGTACTTTGTTGGGTACCGGGACACTGTGGTCTAAAGGGTAACGAGAGGGCTAACGTTCTGGCTCGAGAGGGTTCACAAATGGACTTTATCGGGGCGGAACCGGCTCTTGGCGTTACCAAAAGACGACAGAAAGACACACTTCATAAGTGGATGGAATTTCGCCATCTCTCTGAATGGCAGTTTCAAGAAGGCATGCGGCAATCCAGGCTTTTTATTAAAGGACCGGACAAGGCACGCAGTGAAAACCTGATGCGTCTCAACCGTAGAGACCTTCAGTTAGTGGTAGGCATGTACACAGGACATTGCCTACTAAAAAGACACCTGCACGTCATCGGACTCAGCGAGGACGAGACTTGCAGAGGTTGTGCTGAAGATGAGGAAACTCCTCTTCATATTCTCTGCTACTGTCCTGCTTTTGCAAGCATCAGAGATTTACACTTGGGCTCCCGATATCTGAAGCCCAGTGCTATCGAGAAGGCTCCTGCAGACAAGGTACTGAGCTTCATTAGAGGCACAGGGCTACTGCAGTAGTGCTATTTCGAGAGGTTGTAATAAAATACATTTGTTTATAATTTTAAAATTAGTAAAATGTTATTTTTGATTTCCAAAATTATTAAAATATTTTTTTTGACTTTTAAAATTACAAAAACAATGTCGTTTTTGCAATTATTAATAAAAAATAGGCAATTTAAAAAAATGCGCAGAAGCACTTGGTTTCAAACAAATAAATATTTAAAAAATGGGCAATGCGAAAAAGGGCTCAAATATTTAATGCTTTAACTTTTTTTTTAAAACCTTTAATTCTTAATGAGATAGAACTTAACTTTGAGGTACCTACCGCTAAGATAAAACATTCTCTGTTAAGTATTCATGCTGTCACGGCTTTATTGTGTTTCTAAAATCAAGCTAATTGTGGGAAAAAGTGTTTTTTTAATGTCGTAGCTGCCTAGTTAGTATTTGTTAGGATTTTCAGCTAAAAAAAATAACAAACAATATTGCCGTCAGCTTATAAAACTAGTAAAATATAGAGCAGGTTTTCAAAATTGTTTTGAGTTTTTATAGTGTGTTTTTCGTTGTTGTAAAGTTTGTTTTAATAGTTCTTCAGAACTTATTTAGAACAGTTTGAAACTAAATTGAACATGCGCAACAAACACAAATAAGACAAATTGCGCATGTGCCGTATAATATTTGAAAAAATAATCGCTCTTAGTTCCTATAATTGTTAAAATATAGCCTCTGAAAATACGATTTGTAAAATTACAGAAGAAATATTAGCTTTGCTTTTATTAATTTAAAAATTAAGTCTATTATCACTTGTGACTAGTATTCTGGTATTAGTTTAAAATTAGTAAAATGTATCTCTCGCCCACTAAATTAGAAAAAACTTTTTTTTATATATTATTCTATTCCTATTCTATATCTACTTTATATACTAATAATACATTTATAAAAATTTCGGCTTTTAAACTTACTAATACCACGTCTTAATATTGTCAAATTTTCCAAACATTTTCCAGTTTCTGAAATTAGAAAAAAATGTCATTTTTGCTATTACTGATTTAGAAAATTCAAAAAAAAATTGCCTTTATATTTTAAAATTAGTAATTAGTAGTTGTTGCTGTCTCAGACTTCTGTAATTAGTAAAATTTTGCTATTGCTATATAAAAGATGTAAAATGTTTTTTGTTACTTATAAAATTACAAAAACAATGTCGTTTTTACAATTATTAATAAAAAATTGATAAAATTTTGACTCTGATAGCTAAAACTAATAAGATACGTTTTTCTATAATTTTAAGATTAGTAAAATATTGTTTTTGGTTTTCAAAATTACTAAATCAATGTTTCTGACTTCTAAAATTATTAAAACAATGTTGTTTTCTAAATTATTATTAAAAAATTGAGTAACTATTGATTCTAATAGTTGAAACTAATAAAATACATTGTTCTATAATTTTAAAATTAGTAAACTGTTATCTTTAGGTTTCAGAATTAATAAAATAATGTTTATGATTTTTAAAATTACAAAAACAATGTCACTTTTGTAATTATTATTAAAATATTCGAAAATTATTAATTCTGATAGATAAAACTAATAAAATATGTTTTCTGTAACTTCAAAATTAGTTAAATGTTATTTTTATTTTACAAAATTAATAAAATAATGTTTTTGACTTCTAAAATTACAAAAATAATGTCGTTTTTGCAATTATTAAAAAAAATTGAGAAGCTATTAACTCTGATAGTTAAAACTAATAAATTACATTTGTTTATAATTTTAAAATTAGTCAAATATTTTTTTGGTTGCCAAAATTAATAAAACAATCTTTCTGAATTCTAAAATTACAAAACAATGTTGTTTTTAAAATTATTATTAAAAAATTGAGAAATTATTGATTCTGATAGTAAAACTAATAAAATACATTATTCTATAATTTTATAAGTAGCTAAATGTAATCTTTGGTTTACAAAATTAATAAAATAATATTTCTAACTTCTAAAATTACAAAAACAATGTCGTTTTTGCAATTATTATTAAAAAATTGAGAAACTATTGACTCTGGTAGTTAAAACTAATAAAAACGTAGTTTTATATCTCAAAAACGCTTAATTTTTGATACAAAAAATGAACTAACGTTAAAAAAATGTTTTTAATTTTTTCAAAATTTTTTTGAGATCTAAATCTTAAGAAAAAAATAATTTTCTTGCTGACATTGTAACTACAAAATTGTAGAGCACTTAGCTAGTAACTACTAAGTATTTTGCCAATTTCGGAAGCCAGATATAGTATTTTTTGACAAGTTTTAAATTAATCAAGACTTATAAAACATTGTTTTTGTAGTTTTAAAAGCCGAAAACTATATTTTACTAATTTTATAAGCCAAAAAAAATTGTACTAAATTTTTAAAAAAATTATATAAAAATACAGTAGTCTTTTCCAATATTTGAAATTGTAGAGAAAATTTTACAAATTGTAAAATTTGAAAACGTAATTTTACTAATTTTAAAAGCCAGGAGTATTATTTTTTTTAAATTTTAAATTAATAACAACAGAGACAATTTTTTGATAATTTTAGAAGCCAAAAAAATATTTTTTACTAATTTTTTAATATAAAAGCGACTTTCTTAATATTGGCAACTGAAAAACACAGTTTACTAATTCTAAACTTAGAAAGAATTAGTTTTACTAATGTTAAAAACTAGATATAATATTTTTAATTATTTTTTTAGATATTATTTAAAGAATTAACTATATTTTGCAGTAGCAATACTCCTAAACTATTATGCAAATAATAGAATTGTCTAGAAATGTTTTAGTCCTGTTCTGTTGTTACAGGAATTTCTAGGATACGTTTAACTTTATGACAGTAATTTTTTTTATTATTGTGTTTTACTTATTAATAAGAAAAAGTGTTTTATTGGTCACGACTCACGATTTTTTTATCACTGGTAAACAGTTTTATAGTTTCTTCACCTATAAAAGTAGAAAAATTTGGCAGAGGTTTTAACTTGTTAAAATGTTTTTGCCTTTACTTTTCTTAGTGATTGCTTCAACTGTAGCCAGTAAGTATATATTTTTTTATATAAAGCCAGTGTTTTTTTTAAATTTTTTTTTAAGTCGAAGCACCATGGGAGAAATACAAATATGTTGTCTCGTTGCAATACAATGGCAAACATTTTTGTTCCGGTGCAATAATCTATAACACAAGAGCTATACTAACTGCAGCTTCTTGTTTAGCATCCCTTCCCGACAATTAGTACTACTCAGAATTTTTAATTTTTTTTATTAATTGTTATATTTTTAGCAATTTTAAAGATATTGTAGTTAAAGCAAACATCAAATTGCGTGAAGCCTACAACGTTAGTGAACTCGCAATCCACTCATCTTTTGACAAATCTAATCCTGTCATAAACGACATTGCTTTGTTGTACCTGAAGCAAAACCCAGCTGTTGATGCTTTAAGAATTCGGTTTCAAATACGTGCAGAAATTAAATCTGATTTCCATGCTCTTCAAAATTCTAATTTAGAAGCTTTACAATTAGTTCCGGATAAAATGAAAATTAATGCTCGACTTTTGACTGCTGTGGGCACTGAAGAAGATTACTGTCATTGGAGTGAAAATGTTATTTGTGGAAAAGCAAAAGAAATAGAAAGTCATTGTGATCAGGATTTTGGTGGACCAGTTGTGAATTACGACACTAATAAAATTGTTGGAATTATACCATATAACAAAGGAAACTGTTCTCAGGAACATGCTGAACAGTTTATTAGAACTGATAAGTATGTGCCATGGATTGATGATGCTTATAAACATTTTAGCTGGCTGCCTTTTAAATAGATACAACGAGTAAAAAAGTCCTAAATGTTTTACTTTAATATACTTATACGAACATTTACAATTTTTTTTTTTTGAGTTTTGCGATTTGTTTCATTCATTTAATTTAATATCTTCAATTGATGACAATACCAGATTAAATTCATGTCTTAATAACTTCATAACAAACATACAAAAAGAATATTTTTTTTAGTTGCGTTAAAGATTATAATTTATGGGATCATTCTAGTATTATTTTTGAAATGAATTTGTGTTTCGATCAACATCCAGAGCAAAAAAACAACTATTTATTCTGTTAATCCTCAAAGATTATGTCACTTTTATAATGAAATTCAAAGTCATTTATTATTAATGATAACCTAATAATTGATGGAAAATGTAACAACTTTGTTTATCTACTGTCTTCGTCGGCTGAACGTAATTTTCCTCCAAGGATAATTTCTGATTCAAAAAATCGACAATCTGTAAATTAGTTTACTAAAGATTTACAAGTCTTACGGGATTCTCTGACATTCTTGATTTTCTTTCATAAATTAACACAAGAATCGACAGTTCTAGATACATTAAAACGTTTAAAAACTCACTATCGCCTCAAAATTAAAGAAGCAAAACAAAATGCTTTTGACACATTTGTTAACGAAGCAAAAAATAAAGCAAAAAAAATCTTATTAATAATTTACAAAGAAAAAATGTTAACTCTTTCTTCTCTCTTTTTTCTGTAGTATTGCAGAAAATATTTCTAATAAAATTTCTTCCGACAAAACAAATTCTTCGTACTCTTTGCCTTCTTCTTCAAATCTTAATTATGTTTTTTCCCTAGTTCCACTTTTACTAAATTAACTTTTAATCAAGTCCGAGATATTATCTCTGATCTTAAAAACACTTCTACTTTAGATGTTCATCACCTTAATTATAAAATGATTAAGTCCATACAACATATAATTGTTTATCTTTGAACAGCCCTTTTGAATAAATGTATTAGATCAAAGAAATATCTCCAAGCTTTAAAAAAATCTAAAATTCTTCCCTTATTTAAAAGGAGTAATCAAAATGAACTAAATATTATCGTCTAATTTCAATAACACCGGTCTTGAGTAAAATTTTTAAACGAACACTGCAGGCACAAATTTTATCGCATTTTTTTTTCTTAAAAAACAAAGGATCCTTTTTTTCCTTCAAAGTTTTGACAGCAAAGATCATTAGCTCTGACCAGGATAACTCTTGCTTAACACAGATATTTAGACGAGTAAACAGATATACAGCTATACATCACAGGTTCTCGTAAAGATCTACATCTTTCAGGAAGTTAATAACACTTGTAAAATTCTTTTTTGCCAGATAGGAGCTGTTGCAACTGTCCCAATATCCCATGTTGCCGCCGCTGCACATCATATTCTCGACATTCGGTGAGTAGATGGGAAATTGTAATTTGTACATTGCATGAGTTGCAATGGGGGGCCTCCCCTCTTTCCAGAAGGTATCTGTGGGTATGATAAGTATGAGGGTATGTGATATACCACATAAGTACTATATGTGGTATATCCTATTCTGAGTCTGTGCAGAACAACACTTTCATGGCGGTATAGTTCAACACCGACACATGGTGAGAGAGGATCTGGCTTTATTTGCACCAGAACTGAGTTACTGCAGGGCCAGACAGTTTTCCACTCTTCGTTTACAGCTAAATGAAGACTTTTCTTTAGGTCAAATAATTGGTTCTTGTTGGCTCGTAATTGTTCTTCGTTATCTGTTTTTCAAGGTGGGTCTTCATGTAACAAATCGGGTACCTCAGGAAGTTCAATTTGTTTGGAGGCTGCGTGTTTTGACATAGCCTCTCTGGCAATATGACTAGGTCTAGTGATTACTGTAAATAAGTATGACAAAAATAATTTTTTTCTTCGGTAATTTAGTGGCTCGACTCCTGTCTCAGCGCAAAGGCTTATACTGAAACTAGTATAGAAGGCTCCTAGAGCTTGTCTTAAGCAAGCATTTTGGATAGGTTCCAAACGTGAAAGCGTCGTTTTACATGCAATAGAGTATACCATTGATCCATAGTCTAATTTGGAACGGATTAGAGTTTTTTTTTGCGTCCCACTTTGTATGTGTTAGACATTTAATTAGGTTTAAGACTTTTTTACAGCGTAGGACCAGATTATTGATATGACTTTTCCAGGTAAGTTTTGAACCAAAAATTAATCTCAAGAATTTTGTTTTAGTTTTTGTAATTATTATGTAATGGCTGATAGTGTAGCCGACAGAAATGAACTAAATAGGTTTTTCTTTGTATATTTTAAAGCCACTAGATTTGGCGTTAAAGATAATCTTATCTACAGCATTTTGCAGGTACCTTGAACTCTCACCAACAGTTTATCACATTTTGAATCAAATAATCTGTTTATTGCTGGTCAGTTTGGTTTTAGAAAAAACAAATCAACAATTTTACCTATCTCTAAATTAATTTCCTATATCAATAAAACATTTGAAGAGAATTCTTATTGCGGGGTAATTTTTTGTGACCTAACCAGAGCGTTTTATTGCGTTTTATATCAAATTATTGAAAAAAATCCTATCAACTATAAATTTTCAAAAAATGCTTTCAATTTATTAATGTCTTATTTAAAACCTAGGTATCAAAAGATTTTGTATTTTGGTGATAACTCTTTTTGGCTACCAGTAAAACATGGTGTTGTTTAAGGTTCTATCTTGAGGCCCGTTATTTTTTATTGTACATTAATGATATTAATAATGCTTTTTCCAACAAAAATATTATTTTGTTTGTCAATTATACTTCTTTATTTCAAAATAATAATGACATTAATGTCTTACAGAATGATCTATCGCAAATACAAACTTTTCTATCCCAATGGTTTGCGTCTAACAACTTATTTCTAAATGACTCTAAGATAATTGCATTTTAATTTTTTTTTAAAACAGATTCCTCTTGAAGAATCTGTCAAATTTCTAGGTCTTCGTTTGGATGTGCATCTTACAAGGCATTTTTATATTGATTATATTATCAGTCATTTTGCAAAAAATACCTTTTTGCCACAATCCTTGAGCAACTTTGTTTCTAAAAAAAATAATAATAATAATTTCCGTTTACTACGCGTATATCCACTTGCGTGTAGGTTACGTAATTTTGGTTTGGGAACATTCTTTTGCTTCAGAATGATTATTTAAAATCCAGAGGGGAGCTATAAGACATTCTTTTGCTTCAGAATAATTACTTAAAATCCAGCGAGGAGCTATAAGAATAATTGCTGGTTTAAAGTATTAGGAGAATTGTAAGTGTGTATTACTTTTTCCCATTTAAAATTTTTACACTTTTATGTGTGTATATACTTCTTGTTTGCTATGTGTGAAGAGTTTACTAAACGGGGAGAACTCAATATGCTTAACTTAAAAAACCAAAAGAATATCCATATTAATTTTCATAGACTAAATAAAAAAAAGTCGTTTCAGCATCATCTATTTGGGGTCTAAATTTTTTTAATAGACTTCCTATATCAATAAGGAATCTGCCTCTTACCAAGTTTAAGACTTGTATTAAATCATTTCTTTTAAAGAAGAATTTTTACTCATATGTAGAATTCTTTGAAGATACCTTAATAGATTTTTTGCGCGATTGGTTGTTTTTATCAGTTTACTGTGCCTGTTTCCACGACGGTAGGTTGCTGTTACTGGTTGCTACGTGTAACAAAACGGTAAGTAATTCACTTACCGTTCAGTGAACGGTACGCAATTAAATCTAAAAAAAAAAAAACAATTTTGCGATTTATTTATTAAAATTAAATGTACAATTATTATAATTAAAATTTTATGAGCAAATTCAATTTTGTTTTGGAGGGAATCTTCCACGTAACTCTCGGCCAACGTTGATGAACGCCTCCCACCATGTCTTTTTAGTCCCAACACATCAACTCCGTTATTCGCCAACAGTGTAGCCGATGTGCGTCGAAACGAGTGTCCAGTAAAACCTTCAGGGGCTTGCAACTTTAAATACTTTGCAATTTTTGACGGCCAGCCTCCAATTGTGCCTTTTCCTGTGACTTGCCTAGGGCATTTGCCATTTCGATAGTTCAGAAATAAATGATCTGACGTTGCGTTGCTTGGTCGAATTCTTATGTATTTTCGAAGTATTTCCAAATAATGAACTGTTTCATTTTCTTTATTAATAACTGTGAACGTTCGCTGAATATTCGTTTTTGTATTTGGAATATTTACTATAAACATTTCTTCATGTTCTTCTATGTCACTCATTTTAATATTGTACAATTCCTCTCGTCTACAAGCGCCCGATACTCCCAATATCATTGCTACCTGCAAATATATTGTTTCCTTAGAACTCAGATGTACCACCTCATCATCTACAACATACCTTTTGAATTAAAAATTGTTCGTCTGGTGCTTCATTCAAGAATTTTTCCATGTCTTCTTTGGTAAAAATTTTAGCCTCTTTAGGCCGATATCCAATATCCAATATTTTTTCTCTTAAGATAAGCAATTAATGTAGCAAACTTAGAAATATCGATAGCATCATGGAGAAAAATTATACTCTTCAGCATAGAATACTCCGCCCATAAACTGCTTGGGGCCTTCAAGTGTCCACTTCTCACCACAAAATACGCTAACAAGCTCTTTTCATTTACAGAAATCTTCTTTGCTTCACGCCATTCCTAAAACAACTTGTATGTCTGTTCATATCGGGCTTTAGATTTTTCTGGAATTATTGCCGAACATCCTTCTTGCCAAACGTCTTCTAAATCATCCGGTAGATCATCACTATCGCTCATATTTGCTTCGAAAACGGAACCACAAAACAGAACTATGTAGGAATGATTGTATGAAAAAGACAATTTTACTTGTTTGGAACAAAACCATAGCAACCATGGAACAGCCACCCAAAGTTTTCAGTTTCAATCTTCCCGATTATCACAAATGTATTGATATAAATTATTATTATTATTATTATTCTAGAAACTCCAATCGCGCAAAAAACGTTATAAGCATGTCGAACGTTAAGGATTACCGTTCTCAGACAATAATTGGAGTCGTCGCTTCGTTCCTCCTCCAAACAATTGTCTTCGAACGGTAAGCATTCCTTACCGTCCTCCATACTTAATATACTATAGTCTTTTTGGTTAAAATTTTTGTATTCATTTATGAAACACTCTGTATATATGATTTTAATTCTAAGTTAATTTCACAGAGTTTAATAAATGAAAATTGAAAATAACAGAACCCCTTCAAGATAGAATTTTTATCTTCTCTATCAAAATCTTATTTATTAGTACTGTCCTTAAAAAAATATTTAATATTTTATCTTTAAATTGTTTAAAACATGTTTTACACTTTTTAAGAAATATTATTTATTTTTTAAAAGAAGCATATTAAAAGTAAATAAATAAATTAAAAAGACTCATTTGATACTAAACTAAGTACAGAAAGACAAAAAAAATGTATAAGAAAGACTGCAGGAGAGACTAAAAATACCAAGAAATTAAAAAATAGTATTAATAAAATAAATAAATAACAAAAAACAATTGTAGATAGATTCAGTCTTTTTAGAAAATTTAATGAAATAATTGTATTTGTAGTAGAATAGAATCGATTTAAAATGTTATTTAAGTTTTCAAGTTTTTTTTGCAATTTATAAAAAATGAGTCAAGATGCCCTCAAAAACCTATTTTGACATTTAAGCATACATTTTTTTCAAAAAATTTTTTTTGAGAGCGATTAGAGTAGATTTTATTTTTTTTAAAATCTACTTTGAAGAAATTTAAAATAGGAACGAAAATAGTACTCTTTTATTTTTGAGTCTGCAAAGTCAAATAGATTAAAATTATGAATTGGGAGAAATAAAACATTTATCTGAAAATAAAAATATTCACAATTCACAAAAAATGTGCTCTCAATATTTTATCGAGTTTAGAATCTTTAATACAATTAGTAGTTTTAGTACCTACTCTACCTGTTGAGATAAATTAATTAGCTGGTCTGTATTTGGACTGTCTATTGCAGGTAATAGAAGAAACCGATGGGATTAAGGATTATTTAGTTCGCAAGAAGAATCTAACCTCTACAACGTTTTGATTGAATTATAATATTCTTAAATTTTATTTAAGCTACAAATTTGTTTTTTCGTAAATCACTTATTTGTGCAAAATGGCGAGTATCTGTTTTTTTCTGAGTCACGAGTTCAGAAACATCCTGTATAGTTTTAAAGCATGCGATAAATGTTTTAATAAAAAATTTAAGAGGAGTATGGAGTCAGGTTGACCCTGAAATTTCTCGTCCGAACCCTCGAGTGTGAAATCCTGATCGGTAGCACCGAGGAAAACAATAAATGACGATTTACAACGCCAAGATCGGAGTACAGAGGTTGTTTCTCTTATAGTAGAGTTCCAAAGGCTCTCTTACTGTTTCTCGGGTTCCCCCACTCTCGCTGTTCTACCGTCTTCACTGCTAATAGTGGAGTAAAATCACTGTTCTATCAGGCTTCTTTCGCGCAAAATTTTTTTTTAAGATATAACCAGACGGGACCTTTACAGTCTTGTAAAGTACCATTTTGGCCATCTGAAATCGCTATCTACAACTTTTTTTAGTAGGAACTTTGTAAAATATTTTTTTATATATCGGAGCAACAGTGTTCAAAATCGTGTTTTTTAAAACATACATCGCGCTTATAAATTAACTATTTCACCTAAAATTTTGAAATTTTGTCCACTTATGGAGCAAACCAGAGCGCAACTAACAGTAATAAGAGATTTAAAAAAAAGTTTTTTGTTTTTGTGAAAGAGGCATCCAAAGTCACTAGTTGTAAAATTGTGCATTGACAATTTCACCCTACGGGAAGCTATATGAATTATTAAAAATTTGTGTATATAACATACATTTTCGGATTCACAAAACTCTAGATAAGTTTTTTTAAAAAAAATTAAAACAATAATTCAAATGGTTTCCGAAATATTATTTTTTTAAAACAAGGCTTTGCCGTGTTGCTCCGCGCCACACGCGATCTACGCACTCGCACAGTAGTTCTTCGTTTGTAACATTCTAATTGAGGAGCTCGCCTGCAAAACCGGATATATCCACTTTTCACAAAAAATCATTTTTTGGTGGTTTCTGGGTCTAAGTTGTGATATCTATAGGCCCATATATTCGTTTGCAGCCAAAACCGTGTAATTCCTTTTAAAAACGTTAAGTAAAGTTCGACTTTTTTTCCATTTTTTTTTGCTAATAACGCCAAATTGTTTCTTTTTTTTATAAAAAAATAGATGACAATCACATGCACAACCCCATTAAATTTAAACTGTTTTTAATAATAATAACACTAAATAACACTATTTTTTAAAACAGATGTGTAGAGTGTTTTTCTCATCTGCTGCAAAATATGTAAAAGTGGATATAACCGGTTTTGCACGCGAGCTCCTCAATTATATTATGATATGACTTACTTGAAGGTAATTTGATAGCTATAATTATAAACCCCAAAAATAATTTATCAAATTTTATTAAAAGAAAAATGCTTTTATGTAAAATTTTTAAAAAAGTAAAGCTAAATTTCTTCTTCATCTTCATCTGATTTGTCGTTGGTCTCTTCAACATTGTTTCACTGCTGGCAGGAGCAATCAATACAAGACTTTAGTCCTTCTTTCAAACAGATACATTTTGAAGTATTACATGATTTTGCACTTTTACTAAAAGAAAATCTATGTTTTGAAGAATTACATTACATAAATATTTAGAAAATTTTGGATAGTGCCTTTTGACACAAAACAATTTTTGAACAACTTCGGATATAATATATTTAGGCCATAAGCCATCATTTCTGAAAAATCAACTTTTAGTCTTGAACTCACATAATCACTTTTTAAAGCGTTTTAGGCGTTCTGTGTACCATACTATTATGGGAATAAGAAAAATAATAAGGAAACGCGCGAATCTGTATCACCTTTATTTACAATAATATTGTAATGAGATTTAGTACAATCATTCTTCTAATTATTAGCTACAAAATGACTTAAAGTGATTCTTAAAAAAATATTTATAAATAATATAAAATAATTATTAAAAAAATGTTAAAATTTAAAATTAACGAAATTATAAATTTAAAAAAGTCAAAATGTAGTTCATGTTTATTACAATACTTGTAACGAAAACCTATTTTCCTTTTTTTTTTATAAATAAACATGCTATAACTTCGCGCATATACATTGGAATATACAAGGTGTTATAAAAGGTTGTGCAAAAAATTTAACCTGTAATACAGCACCACAAATAATAACAATCTGCAAAAAATTTTTGTCCTACCTCAACTAATAATAAGATTACAGGCCTTCAAAGTTGGATATAAAAAAACATTCTCAAAATCTCGAAAACCGCTTAACCAATTAATACCAAATTTGGTACACAAATGAAGTTGAGTGTACTCTTTTTATTTATAGTTGCAAAATTTTGCTGCACATCTCAATTTCAAGTTACAGCACTTTTGTTACACATTTTGGGTAATTAACCAATTTTATCCTTATTAATTTCCACTTTTTATAGCAACAGTGAATATGCCAGTAGATTTAGAATAAAAATGCAAGAACGCAATATTTTGCTAAAACGTACCGTTTTCAAGATATTTACGTTTAAAGTATAAAAATGACTTTTAATCTCTAACTTTGGCGTTCTCTAGCTCCTAAACTGTGCAACTTGGTATAGAGGTAAATTGTGTTAAATCGCTTTATTTTGACCTGAAAAACCTATAGTTGTCTTATGTTAAAAAAATTGTTATAGGTTTTGTAATAATTAATTTTTAGGTTATAATTTTGTTATCAGTTGAGATAAGCCAAAATCTTTTTGCAGATTGTTATTATTTGTGGTGCTGTATTTCAGCTTAAATTTTTTGCACAACTTTTTGTAACACCCTGTATAATACATATATTATACTATATTATACACTTATATTATACTAGAGAAATTCCTCCACACTCCTCCAATTTTCTTATGGAAATGGACTTTTATGTTATTTTTGTTATTATGAGACAAATTTTAATTTTTTTATTTTATTATTAGAAAAGGTATGAGGTTATTTAGAAACATATTTATGTGTCACAACTGTTATTTTTATGTAATTTACTTTAAATATCAAGAAATAAATACTCTATATTAATGCCACAACATCAGTAATCAAAAATTTCGAATGATGACGTAAATTCATTTGCATAAGATAGTTGGTATAGCTAATTTTATCATTAGGTTAAAAAAACAAATATGTTTAATTTTAATAAAACAAGACATTTATTTTATAAATCTAGAAATAAACTTCTTATTGGCATATTTCTAGACATTCTGGGATCAATTAGCTCTGGAAGAATGCACAACTTGTAAAACCTTTCCAATTTCTCTTTCATCTTCGTATCCCAAAAAGTATCGTCTTTAGTAATAATTTGTGTTTTAATTTTTCCATAACCAGTCCAAACAGCTAATATGCAAACCTTTTTGTTTGCTATGTGTAACTGTCCTTGAATTTGGTAGTACCAATCATGATTAAAATTAACTTCCTGACTTCCATCAATAGTCTGTTTCCAAAATGTTATAATTTTATTTTTTTTGATTCCTTCGTCTGGAGTTAAATTTTGTTTATAGGCCGTGTATGGACACTTTATTTCTACTATATAATCATTCTCTTCTAATATGCCATCTGGCGAAGCTCCTAAATAAAAAACTTCTTTGTCGATAAAAAGTCCACATGGATTAATTTTCATTTCTTTTCCAAATTCCGTACTTATTTTTTTTCCAATTCTTTTTTCGCATCCACTTCATAAATTTTTCCATGATTTAAGGACGGAATATTTTTATGTTTTATATCATATAAAATGGACTTGACGGTGTTGGCGGTATTAGTTTTCTTTTTCAATTTTCACACTCTTCCAAAATTTGACGCAGTCAGTAATTTTCTTCTTTGCTCCATCCATTCTCCATCTTGATTTTGATCGGCTGTTCTTTTTTCAATTGTTTTAATTTCTTCCTCAGTTTTGCGTAATTTCTGCAAAAATTCTTTCTCTTCTTCTTCGTATATTGCAGCACTCATATCTGTTTTTTGAGAGTTTTCGCCGTAATATTCATCAGCATTGGATATTTTGTTGTCTTTGTTTGTGTGTTTATAAAAACATTTTTTAAATAATTGTTGTTTCCTAACTTTATTAAATTTGCCAAGCTCTACTTTTTTAATGATTTTGTTATTTTTGGATAACATAAAATGGGGCATTTTGGTATTATGGCTTACTACCGCTGCAGCACATCTGGTACGATATGAATTGCCTAAAGCATAATTTATTCTTTTGCCCCCTATAAATTTTGCAACAATTGAGTGATATTGTTCAACAATATTGCTATTAAAATTCATTATTAGACTGTTGGCATGATTAGCAATGTATCGAGTTATATAAATAATTCTGTTTAAAAATTCATTTGAAATTTCTTTTAAAAAATGTTGTTCCTCTTCCCGTTTACAAAAATATGATTCACAATTTTTGTGTTCGCCAAACACATGATATACACTGTTTAGAATATCTTTGCGCAATAGCTTGATTGCTTCATTTTTTTGATCATTGCCTTTATGATATTTCATTGCTTTATTAATACCTACCCGTAATCTTAAAATTCGTCCTTCTAATAATTTTCTATCTTTTAATTTAAAATTTTTATCTGTTACTAGCAACCTCAATTTTTTGCAAAAATTACGAAGAAGATGATTGCTACATTCAATTTTTTCAACAGATATATTGTTGTATGGTCTGGACTCAACAATTTTCTTATAAGTGTTGCTATCACCATCCCCTATCAATATATTATATTTAATTCCATACAAAGTTACACTAGATTTGAACCCCTCAACAATAATATCAGACTCCATGCTAGTAGACGTTCCCGAATAATTTTTGTTTTCGTTAGAAGTAATGTAATAATATGAACTACATTTTGACTTTTTTAAATTTTTAACTTTGTTGGTTTTAAATTTTTACAATTATTTAATAATTATTTTATATGGCTGAAGGACTTCGGTCAATGGCCATTGGGAATCCCCAATAAAACATTATTATTATTATTTTATATTATTTATAAATATTTTTTTTAAAAATCACTTCCAGTCATTTTGTAGTTAATAATTAGAAGAATGATTGTACCAAATCTTATTAAAATATTTTTCTAAATAAAGATGCTACAAATTCGCGCGTTTACATGGAAATTCCCATAAGAGAACTTACCTCCATACTCCTATTATTGGTGAGAGGTCAATTGTCGAGTTGTAAATCAAGAGGTTGCTCGTCCGGTTTCAGATTGAAAACTGCGCGAATCTGTAGCAACGTTATTTATGAAAATTTTTAAAAACGGTTTTCACTACGAGTATTGTAATAAAATGAACTACATTTTGACTTTTTGAAATTTTTAGTTCCGTTGATTTTAAGTTTAAGTAATTTTTAATATTTTTTTTTTATTATTTGCAATAATTTTTTTAAGAATCGCTTCCAGTCATTTTGTAGTTAATAATTAGAAGAATGATTGTACCAAATCTCATTAAAATATTTTTGTAAATAAAGGTGCTACAGATTCGCGCGTTTACATGGGAATTCCCATAAGAGAAATACCTCCATACTCCTCTTAATAAAACTTTGTAATCTGTAAATAGATTAAGCAGTAAATACGACTATTTTATCAACTTATCTGCAAACAAATTTTAAAAAAACCTTTTTAAAGCAATAATAAGCATTTCAATTGTTATTTGAAAAAATGGTGTTATTTATTGTTTGCTAGGATATGTAGTTGCAGTTTAATAAATAATATTATAATCAATAAGTGCATATTTCAAAAAATAATCTAATATAAAAGAAATATTTTGTTTGTGTTACATTTAATATTCAATCAGTCATGGATGTTGACGTGTTAAAAATATTTTTAGTTTTTAGTAAAATATTTTCTGGGAGATATTGTGCAGTTATTATTTTAGTTGTCTACATAATTTTAGAAATCTATTCATTATGGAAGAGAAATTTTTATCGGGATCGTCATACAATCGATATTTTTACTAACAGTAGCACTGACTTATCAATATATTTTTTTAATATCTACGTGTTACTTGCTTTAAATTTTTGGAAAAGAGACAAGTGGAGATGTTTTTATAAAAACTTAAAAAATAAAGTAATACAGAAGAACAAAAAAAGTTTTTATATAAAATTTGTTGTTGCACATGTAGTTTACTTATCAATTTTTGCTTATCATATCTATTATTACGCTACAAAGTATTCTTTTTTTTTGAAAGACATACCATGAGACAATTTGAGAAATATCTACAATTTATTTTCAATTATTTTATTTGTACAGTTTTGTCAATTATAATGGGTCGGTATCAATTTTTACAATTTCAATTATTACCAAATGTTAGTTTACAAAATATCTGTGTGGATATGTACTCTCAAAAAAAATTGTTAGAAAATTTTAACGAAATTTTTGGCTGGCCTTTATTCTTTATGATCGCCTATACCCTATTTAGCTCTCTTTACTATTTCAGTTTTTTTATTTTTCAAAGTCGTTCTACTGAAATTCAACAAATTTATATAGTGCTTCCTGTACCTCTTCTGACAATTATCCCAACTATAATCATGCTGTTCCACTGTGGCTGTGTGATGGAAGAACATAGAAAAATTGTTTTAGCCACTTATAACATTAAATGGAGTTTTGATCGCGAGAAGAAGACCAATAAAGAAGTTGTTGATTTTATCCGAAATTCTGAAGTAAAGATAACGGCAGCAAATTTCTTCGATTTGGATAAAAGAACAATTTTGAGTCTGCTGAATACATTAGTTTCATTTATTATTGTTATGGCACAGTTTTACAATTGAGTTAAATAACGAAATAAACTAATCAAAAATTGAAGTGATCTACCACAAAAATTGTTAATTATACAGAATTTATTCTTATTTTTTGTTGTTTTGTGAAGGGCCACTGTGAAGACCTTTTGATCTTCTAAAAACCATGTAAAGGAAAATCAAATCTAAGGAATTCATTTCGCGATTCAATTTTTAAGTGTTCAAACAAAGCAAAGGCAAAGTAAGGTCACTGGACAGTTTCACATGAACTTAGATATCAATTAGCCATGAAAAGTTTTTAGCTTATAATATAAACAAATCTTGTGGAGTTGTGACTCACACTTTCGTGGAGACAAAGGAACTGAAGCATATATATATAAGCTCGTCCGATTAATCGGGAAGATCAGTATATGACAAGTTACCAGCGAAGTAGTAATTAAAGTTTTCCTTTTTGAGTTGTGAAGTTAAAAAGTAAAAGTGTTTGTGAAAAGAACCGATCGTCTCCACAAGATGTTACATAGTAAGTCTCTTTTGATTTAATTCTTCTCGGTGTTTTCAACAACTATGGCAGACTTTTTGAGGTTTCGTTTGGTAGTTTATAATTGCAAAAAGGGTTCAAAATGTTATGGTTTGGCACAATAGAACTAAATTAAAAATGTGAACTGTTCGGGGATGGACCTATTGCTTTTATAATTTTTTGTTGTTTTAAGTAGATACCTGCTCTCCTTCTAGATAAGCGTGGCTTTGAAATGTATAAGATTTCTATTTGTTATTTTGTTCTGTTTACTATCTGCACGTTAAAATTACATTGAAAATTAGTCAAACTGTTGCAACCACATATTTCTCCTTGTCATTTTTGGTACGCTAAATTTTACTTAGATTTTGATAAATTAGTTCATTTTGTAATTGTGCAACTTTTATTACTTTTCTTTTAATTTTTGCTTTTATTAAATTTTATAATAATATCTAATTCGAGTTTTAATAACTGCTCACATTCCTAATGTTTGCTGTCCCTCAATTCCAACATCTTAAAGGGTTGTTCCTACGAAACAAATAAATTTTATTCAATGTAGTGGCTGATCGTGCTCGTGCCTAAATTGCCATTTTTAAAATGGAAAACCTGCCACAGTTTTTTGTGTACTCTTTTGCCTGTCTAAAGTATTTTATGGTCTATGTAGTCAGTGTTAATTTTAAAAACAGGCTTTTTCGCATTTTCATCTGACAAAACAAGCAAAATGAGAATTTAGCTGAGTGTTTTTTTCAGTAATATTAAAACTGACACGTTAAAAGTATTATTAAGGGTGACTTATCCTTAATTTCTAATGCTTCAACATCTGACCGAGAATTGTAGCATGAGATTCACATGGTGCAGGAAGGGATATCTCATCGCGCGGTGGCGCAAATTTTTAATGTGGCACATGGGGTGATCAATAGAGCTATATTAATCGCTTTCAAAAATATGGAACTCTTTGCTTCAGATATGGTGGAAGTCGTGCACGTAGTCTAACTCCAAGACAAACTCGTTTTTTACAAGGTACTCCTCGCCGAAACCCTACAACGCTACTCAGTTAATTAACGCTCTACGACGAGTTACTGGAGTAGTTATTTCTACTCAAACAGTTCGAGGAAAGCTACACGAATATAGCTTAACGGCTAGAAGACGTGTGCCATGCCCACTGTTAACCCGGCTACTTCCAGTACAACGGCGACATTGGGGGGAAGCTCATTTGAACTGGACCCAGGACGAATGGTCCTGTTGTATGTCTGCAGATAAGTCTCGAATTACCTTTTATTGTTTGGATGGGCGTATTGGAGTATGGCGACGCCCGAACAAGACATACTGTGAATAAATGCGAGAGCACAGAGTACCTTTCGGAGAAGGTGGTGTGACTTTTTGGAGAGGCATTATTTTTAACGGCCGCACAGAGATTGTGGCACTAAGGAGGTTATGCATAAATACACAACATTATAGAGAAATGTGTATTCTACCGATTGTAGTCCCTTTTGCCAATAATTTTAGAAATGAGTTTGTGTTTGTGAATGATAATGCATGACTGCACCGTGCTCGGATTGTGAACAATGTTCTTAATGCACATGGTATTAAACGAATGGTGTGGCCGGCACGCTCCCCTGATTGCAACCCCGTAAGACATCTATGGTCGTACATAGAGCACAGGTTATCGGAACAAGATGTCCAACCAGAAACTTTTGAGGAGCATTAAAACATTGGAAGAGGAATGGGAAGCAGTGCCTCAAGAAGTCATCAATAATTTAATAGAAAGTATGCATAGGAGATGTATGGACTGTCTATAGGGCTAAAGGTAGTCCTACTCGATATTAATTTATACAATATGTTTAATAAATAAATATGTAAATACAATATGTGTTTACAAAATATTGCTGGAGGTATTTACTGTTTTTGTAAAAAGTTGAATAAATAACCAAATTGTATACTGATTTACGATGTTGCGATGCTTGTGTACCTTTCTTTTTTAACTCGGCTTGGATTTTAATAACGGTTTTTTAAAGAACTATGATGTATGAAAATGAAAACATTACTTATTATAGAGTGGATCATTTCAATTTCAATTGTTGAGTAGTTTAGTATATTACAGTAGAAGTTTGTTAGGGTAGCCTTTACGGCCGAGCCAGAAATTTTGTGAGACGAAACACAAACAAAATGTTTTTTAAACAGTTATTTCTGGCTGTGTTAAAACGGTATTTGCTATTTCATAATTAATATTAGATACATTATTTGATAAATTTGTATTTAAGAGATAATCTAAATTAAACAATTTGACTTTATACGTGTTAAATATAATACTCGTTTCAGTCATTTATGTTAAAGTGTTGAAATAGTATATTAAAGAACGCGTTTTGAAAAGTCATCTTTGTGGCACGAATTCAAGTTTATAAAACGAGCGCGAGCGCGAGTTTTTATAAAGAATGAGTGCCACAATGCCTTTAAAAAACAAGTTCTTTATGCTATTTTTTCTACTTTACGTGTTCTGCATAATTTTTAAGTAAAAAATTTACTTATTTAATCTTTAGGGACTTTTGCGTTAATACGAGACAGTTGGTAATAAAAATGTCACTAAAGTGTCAATGAAGTCATTGAACTTTGAAATGTTTTCAAATTTGTCTAAAATTCTGTGTAAGTAACTCACAAATGGTTCTTTTTTACCTACCGTATCGGTTATTGATTGAATAATCCAATTGGCATTAGCACAGTAAGGAAAATCTCCATTTATCTCTAAATTCCCACTCTATTTGCGGTTCTCAGCGACTCTTTTCATTTCATCGTAATTTCAATCAAGCAGATTTATACACTCAAAAATGGTCAAAATAAAGGCCAAAAGCTCTATTTTAGTTTCAAGTTTTACTTTAACGCTGTTCTAACCTCAAAAGAAAAGTTTGTGACGTCTACCACCGTTGTCCAGTGTCTACCCTATTTTCAAATATTTTATAGATTAATTGTGATATTGTAATATTAAAGATTAATTGCGACACACACACACACAAAACACTTTGTTGAGGAATACTGCTGGTCATCAAGTGCAACAAAATTTGGTCGAATATAATTACTGTAATCTCATCGCCGACAAAAACGTGACGTTTCATTTCAGCGATAGCGTGTTACACGGTGTTACCAGTCCGAAAACAGTAAATTGCACTAGCTGTTACCGCACGCAATTTGGGTGTGGAATTGGCTATTACCGCACCCAAATCGGACTTTGTTACCGACGTAAAGTAGAAAAATTTTATTATTTTTTTTATTAATTTAATATTTAAACTGTGCCATTACAATAATAAACGAAACAATTGTATTTGACAAACTCAAAATAGTCCCTTTATCCAAATTGAAGAAATTTGCTGCTGCTATCTTCACTTCAGAATTTCGGATCAAATCAATAATTTCTTGATTAGTTCTCTTCTCGCGATTAAAACTCTATTTTATGTCATAAGTAGCTAAAATAATTTTTTTCTGTTCATCTTTTACGCGACCACAGAGAAACAGCATGATTATAGTTGGAATAATTGTCAGAAGAAGTACAAGAAGCACTATATAAATCTGTTGTATTTCAGTACGTCTACTTTCAAAAATAAAAAAACTAAAAAAGTAAAGAGTGCCAAGTAGGGTATATGCAATCATGAAGAGTAAAGACAAGCCAAAAATCTCGTTAAATTTTTCTAATAATTTTTTTGCGAGTACATACCCACACTAATATGTTGTAAACTAACATTTCGTGATAACCGGAATTGTAAAAACTGATATCGGCCCATCAAAATTGACAAAATTGTACACATAAAATAAGTGAAAATAAATTGTACATATTTCTCAAATTGTTTCAACATATGTCTTTCAAAAAAAAGAGCAGGCCACCTTGCAGCATAATAGTTGATATGATAAACAAAAATTGATAAGTAAACTACATGTGCAACAACAAATTTCATATAAAAACGTTTTTTCTTCTTTTGTATTGCTTTCATTTTCAAATTTTTATAAAAACTTCTCCACTTGTTTTTTTTCCAAAAATTTAAAGAAAATAACACATAAATATTAAAAATATACATTGAGAAGTCATGCTGCTGTTAGTCAAAATATCGATTGTGTGATAGTTCCGATAAAAATCTCTACTTCATAGTGAATAAATATTTAAAATTATGTACACAACTAAAGTAATAACTGCAGAAAATTTTCCAGAAAAAAATTTACTTAAAAATAAAAATATTTAAAATTGTTGCTTAACTTAAACTTTATTTTAAACATCAAGCACAAACTGCAAAAAAATTAGCTATTCAAAGAGCATAGCACATCAAAAATTTAAAAACACTAAAACTGCTACATGTATTTATAAAAAAATGTCGATATAATAGAAATACGACCAAAAAAAAATTGAAGGATCTGAAACAATTTGTCTCTGAAAAATTACTAAAATTAGACTGTAATTCACTCTTTAGTTTCTCAATTAAAGTCTTGTACATTATTTAAGCGTTTATTTAACAATAGAACAAATATAGGACATAAGCATCTACTCAGAAATATGTAGATCAGGGATAAAGCATAGAGATCCACCCTTGTAGATTTAATTCCAAATTTAAAAGATATGTGGGGTGTAAAGTTTAGAGTACAAATAAACTTGATTTTAATCCTCTCTTAAGTGCCGTTTTTTTGCAATCTGAGAGACAATCTTCAAATTTGGCTATACTTTTGACAGTTTGGTGAAAAGTATTGTAATGTATGGAGCAGAAATACGGAGATAGGAGGAATATGAAGAAATTGAGCTTGTGCAAGAAAAGTATATGAAATTGGCTTTAGGGTTAAATAAACAAATGTCAGGGTACATAGAGAAGAAAGTAAGAGAGAAAAGTTGAGAGTGGAAACAGGAAAACGAGCGGTGAGATTTGAGGAAAATCTAAGAATGCGACATTAATGCAGAATACTACAGCAGTGCTGGGCTGAAACTAAAAGAGCAAATAGTAATTTTAGGAGGATAGAACAAGATAACTGCCATGAGAAAAAGGGGTATGCGTGTGCAGAAATTGAAAGAAAGAGAGGAGGAAGAACAATGGAAGAAGAACTAAAACAAAGAGATGCTGACACAGATTAACAAGAAAGAATTGCGAGTATAAAAGAATCAAGGTACAATTCAAAATATGCCCTAATTGTTACCACCGAACTGCCAAAATATCTAGATAAAGTCAAAAGTAAAAATAAAAAAATGGTTGCAAGATACAGATGTGGGAATGAAGAAAGGGAAAATGGATTTTGGAGAGAAGATTGGGAAAACAAGTGTAGATTATGTAGAGAAGAAAGGGAGACGATAGAGCATTGTTTGTCAGAGTGTGTAGAGTTAAAATGTGCGAGTATGGAAGGATAAAATTTTTAAACAAAATTGGAGAAGAGATAGCATAGATGAAATAAGTTACGTGTGCTATAAAAAGATTGGAAAAGAATTATTTTTTTTTTTTGTTAATATGTGTTAATTCTTTTTTTTTTGCTATTTTTACGTAGGGCGGCAAAGCCAATTAGGCAATAAAAACATTTAAACCAAATAAAGACTACTGTAAGTACTTAAGTAGGTATTGTCATCACGTATTTGTACTCAATTCAGACAAATTTTGGAACTCTAAACCTTAGAAAATCAAACAAAAAGTGTACACCAGCTGGTACTGTGCTAAAACACCGAATTTCCAAGCTTTTTAAGCTCCTTGAACTGGTCAAATATTTAAAACAAAGATATTTAACTAATTGTCACGACATTAAATTAATAATAAATTAATACTTTTATGTATAGTAACTATAGTATGTCGGTTACACGCGAATTTTTTTCTCTCAACAGTTATAAACACATAAACTGTTTATTTCTTTGTTAAAAATAATTATGTTATTAATTTTTTATTTAGTTTTTACAAGCAATTTTAGTTATTATTTTAGTAAATAATATTAGATACATAAAATAAATGTGCATTTAAAAAATAAACTAATTTAATCCCAGTCATGGATGTTGAAACGTTGGAAGTATTTTTAACATTTAGTAAAATATTTTCAGGAAAATTTTCTGCAGTTATTGCTGCAGTAGTGTACACAATTTTAGAAATGTACTCATTATGGAGCAGAAATTTTTATCGGAATCGTCATATTATCATTATCTTAACTCATTACACTACTGACTTATCACTGTATATATTTTATATTTACGTATTACTTTCTTTAAATTTTTGGAAACGAAACTCGTGGAGAAATTTTTATGAAAATCTGAAAACTGATGGAGTGATACAAAATACCAAAAAAAGTTTTTATCTAAAATTTGTTGTTGCAAATGTGATTTATTTTTCAATTATTGCCTGGCACATGTACTATTATAATACAAAAATGCCAAATTCTTATCTTAAAGGCTATATATTAAGACACATTGAGGGTTATCTACAATTCATTTTCACTTATTTTATTTGTACAATTTTGTCAATTTTAATAAGACGATATCAGTTTTTACAAATTCAGTTATTAGAAAATGTCGGTTTACAAAAGATTTGTTTAGAAATGTACTCTCAAAAAAAATTGTTAGACAATTTCAATAACATTTTTGGCTGGCCTTTACTTTTGAAGATTTTTTATACTCTAGTCCACTCTCTTTATTATTTAAGTATTTTTTTATTTGCACATAGTAATAGTGATAAGCAAAAAATTGTTTTGATGTTTCTTGTACTTTTTCTGACAGTTTTTCCAACTCTGGTTATGTTGTATCTCAGTAGTTGTGTGGTAGAAGAACACAAAAATATTGTTTCAGTGACTTATGAACTGAGATGGAGTTTTGAACGTGAGAAAAAAACCAATCAAGAAATTGGTGATTTGATCCGAAATTCTGAAGTGAAGATAACAGCAGCAAATTTCTTCAATGTAGATAAAGGAACAATTTTAAGTTTGCTAAATACAATTGTTTCATTTATAATCGTTATGACACAGTTTCAAAATTAATAAATTAAATGACACAAATATTAAAATTTGGATTGTTGTTTGGTTGTTGCAAGTTGCAATGTTTATTTTTGTTGATTTGTTCTGATTTTCTTGGTTAATTTGCATAGGAAGAGAAGACAGAAATTGAGAAAATTGAAGCAAAAACAGAAACAAAAACACTTCCTGAATCGGGCATTTAAAGAAAACTTTAAACACTTGATCAACAAGAGAAGAAATTCGAGCAAATAAATGTGACTCTTAAGAGAGCTTACTAGAATAATTTAGAGATGTTAAGCCGGCAGTAAAGAATGCAAATTAAAAAAGCCAAAGCACACCAAGATGCCGAATTTAGGCTCAATGTCGAAGAAGGTTCAAGACGACAGAATGTAACTTAACTATGTAAACAAAAAATGAGATTACTTAAACCGAAAGTTGATCTATTACCAAAAGAGTATACTAAATAACTGTGGATCATTTAGAGCATTTAGAGACAATTTTAGAAAAGTCGAACGAAAATTATGAGAGTTTTCTTCGACGTTTAAGTGATTCGTATTGTGAAAAAATTTCGTTAATAGAAAGACAGTTTTTTTCAAATGCAGAAGAATGGAAAATAGTGACGGTATACAGTAAATAAATGAAAGTAACAAAGCGAATACTAGAGGAAAATATAGAAGCTACAGAAGAAAAATGTTTAATTATAGAGAGGATTTTCTCGTGAAAGTGGGGACAAAAAGAGCAAAAACGGAGGACAATAAAAAAATAAAAAGAAGAACAGGAAAAGATAAAATAGAAAATAAAGAAGGTTCATTGCTAATCGAGATGATTGAAGAGAGGAGTTGAAAAATCCTAAATGGAAACAAAGAAAGTGACCGTGAAGGAGAATTTACATATATTGAAAAAATGAGAGGACCACAATGGATTATGAAATTACAAATAATGAAGCCTGGGAGAATATAGTCAAATTGCAGGTAGACAGGGTTGAAGCTGATCACATGCCTCTAGAAATTACGATAAAAGGACCCGAAAAAGCGAGAAAACCAAGAAGAAACAAAGAGAAAAATAAATTTCAAATAAGAACAAAATGGAACGAAGATACAATTATAAAACACAGACAACAAATAAATAAAGAAAACATTTCAGGTTTAGATATTGATAGTATGTATAAGGACCTAGTTAGTAAAATTAAAGCAGCAATGACAAAAGAAAAAAATGTATCTAAAAACAAGAAGAAATAATTCCACCATTTATAGGAATACGGCAAACTAAAGAAAGTAACTTGCAGTAAACTTAAAAAATGGAAAAAAGAGAAAGCTACAAAAACAGAGTATCTAGAAACGAGAAAAAAGTACAAAGCAAAGTGTGAAGAGAGAAAAATACAACAAAGAAATGAAGAAAAAAAGAAGATAAAAGAAATAAAAACAAAAGCAAAAGTATGGAAATTTATAAACGAAGAAAGAAAAGGAAAAGGCAAAATAAGTGAGAACATAAGTATGGATAAACGGAGGGAACACTTTATGGAGGTTTTAGGTGAAAGTAACAATAAAAGCATCTTGTCAAGACATAAGGAATTTTAAGTGGAAATAAATAATCTTTCTAAAGATAAAATTGGAAAACATATGTTAAGATTAAAGAAAAAGAAAGCATCCGGAGAAGATGGAATTCCAAATGAAGCGCTGTTGCTTGGTACAAAAAAGCTATGAGAAAGAGTATGGAAAGTGCTAAATGCAGTGTAGATGGGAGGAGGCTTTCCTATGGAGTGGAGAAAAGGGTTAATTGTACCAATACATAAAAAAGGGAATAAAGACCAAACTGAAAAGTACCGTGGTATATCTTTATTTACTACAACCTACAAGATATATGCGATGGTTCTAGAAGAAAGATTGAGAAAGGAAATGGACGAGAAAAGTATGTTACCAGACGGACAAGCAGGATTCAGAAAAGGAAGGGGAGCCATGGACAATGTAATTTAGCGAAGAAAGAAGTAGACAAGGCGGGAGGACGTATGTATGCATTGTTCATGGACTTCAAAAAAGCTTTTAACAGTGTGGATAGGGAAAAATTATGGCAGTATCTTAGAGAGAAAGGGATGTGTAAGTGGTTGGTAAGTAAGATGGAAGAAATTTACGAGGAAACTATTAACCAAGTAAAAGTAGACGAAGAAGTAAGTGAAAGTTTTTGAACAAATAAAGATGTAAGACAAGACTGTCTATTAAGTCCTGCACTATTCTTAGCATATATAAGAGATGTGAATAAAGTTTTAAGTAGAGCGCAAGTAGGAGGGATAGTTGTAAGCAGAGAGAAAGTGTGGTTCATGGCGTTTGCACATGATTTAGTAATTGTAGCAAAGAGCAAGAGTAAAATTAAAGAAATGATAAAACATATGGAAAGATATGTACTCGAATGAAACAAAAAACTCTAAGTTAATGTTGATAAAACAAAATGATGGTGTTTGGAAAAAAGTAAGAATCAAAAAGGAAGATGAATGGAATTGGGAAGGAAAAATATAGAACAAGTGAAAGAGTTGAAATATTTGGGATATGTATTAAATAGTAGTATAACAGACAAAGCACAAATAAATGAAGTAGTCGAAAAAGCAAACAAAGTAATGGGAAATGTCTGGAGTTTGGGAGAACGAAAATTTTGATGAAAATGTTAAAAGAAAAATGATGATGTTTGACAGTTTGGTGAAAAGTATTGTAATGTATAGAGCAAAAGTATGGAGATGAAAGGAATATGAAGAAATTCAGCGTGTGTAAGAAAAGTATATAAAATGGGTTAAATAAACAAACGCCAGGGTACATAGTAAGAGAAGAAAGTAACAGAGAAAAGTTCAGAATAGAAACGGACGGTAAGATTCGAGGAAAATCTAAGAATGCGACGAGAATGCAGAATACTGCGACAATGCTGGGTTGAAATTAAAAGAACAAATGGTAAAGTTAGGTGGATAGAACCAGATGACTACTTTGAGAAAAAATGGTATGCGTGTGCAGAAATTGAAAGAATGAGAGAAAGAGGAAGAACAAAGAAAAAGAACTAAAACAAAGAGATGCTGACATAAATAAACAAGAATTGCGGGCATGATTCTTTTATGCACCGAACTACCAAAATATCTACATAAAATGAAAAATAAAAATAAAAAAATGCTGATAAGATTCAAATGCGGGAATGAAGAAAGGAAAAATGAGTTTTGAAGAGAAGATTGGGAAAGAATATGCAGATTATGTAGAGAAGAAAAGGAGACGATAGAGCATTGTTAGTCAGAGTGTGTAAAGTTAAGAATGTGTGAGTACGGAGGGATAAAAGTTCTAGGCGAAAATGGAGAAGGGAAAGAATGGATGAAAGAAGTTACGTGTGCCAGAAGAAGATTGGAGAAGAATTAAGTTTTTTTATTTTATTTTTTTGAAAATTTGTGTTAATTTTTGCTTTTTTGTTTGTTTGTTGTTACCTTATGTACGACTGTAAAGCCAATTAGGCAATAAAGACAATAAAACTAAAAAGTAGAAAGACAGTTTTTACGACAGAAATAGCGATTGACGAGAACGCGTAAAGCGGTGCTTTAGAAAATAAATTTAGAATGCAATTTTTAGCTCTAAATTTTTTCTCTAACTGCGTTCTGGATATTCCAGTTAAACTCTCCTTACAGTATTTTTTAAATTATTTTTTTTTACTCATGATATAGGAGTAGAAAAACATTATTTTTATTACAGCTTTAAAAATTTAGTAATAAAAGAAAGAAACAAATAAAAGGTTTAAGTTCGTAAAATCGAGTGGGAGGAACAAAACATAATTTATTTTTATTATTACGACTGTCAGATAAATTTTAAATGATTCCAGACATTTATTTCAGTAGAAAAATGGATTTTATAATAATCGGTCGAATTTTAAAATTCTGTGAAAAACTAGCACTCACACCTGGAACAATACAAACAAAACAAAAATCCAAAAAACACAAATTTTTTATTTGTTTAATGTGGCTTATAGTTAACTTAATTTTGATTTATGTCACTTTAGTAAACGATTTCTCAAAAATGAATTATCTCAATGTTGGTATAACACTTTTCGTTCAGATTTTACTCTGCGGATTTTTTTTTAATTCAATGATTGTTCTAAATCTAACCAAAACGTACATCTGGAATCAGTTTTTCGAAATTTTACAAAACTGTCAAAGCCCGATTCAGATTTTTTTTTACAGGATTGAAGTCGTTCTGATTTTGGGAACTTTTGTAGGAATTGAAATTCCATATAACTATCTATCGTTTAAAAAAAGTGGAATCGACAATCTCCCAGGACAAGTTTTAAATTTAATTCATCGATTTTTAATTACAGTTTATACATTTCTCATTTGTATTATTTTCAAAATGTTGTTAATACGATACAAAAAAATCACAAAACAGCTAATGCAACATCTAACATACAAGCATAAACTTGCAAATATCACACGGAAAATTCCAATAAATTTCGTAAAATCAGTTGCTGAGAATGTGACAAAGCTGAGAAAAGCTGTTGATATTTTTAATGATTTATTTGGGTGGATTTTGGCACTTTTGATTTCGATAAGTTGTATAAAAATTATTGTAATTTTTATTGAAGTGATTTACAACAATGCAGATGTGTCACTTGAACAGAAATTTTATTATCTGCTTCAGCTTACACCAGATATGGTAAATAAGAAAATATACACAGCCTTTACATTTGATGAAGTCAGCAATTTTAGTGTTAGCGTACTAAAGCAAAGATAGTAGTGAATTTAGTATTAAATAGAGTGCGCAAGCGCGACGAAGTTTCCTAGAAAACAGCTGTTCGATTTTAAGCAAAACAAATACATAGTCTTAATACAACCTGTTTTAAAACGTCAAAAATATTTTAAAACTACTAATTTACTGTATTATTTAGTTGTTGTTGTAAGATGAGTAAGTTTTGTGATTTGAGACATTTTAATTAAAATAAAACAAGATTCAAAGCAATTCACAAGCAGATGTTTTGAAAGTACAAAAGCAAAATTTACTAATATCTTTGCCTTAATATATTCAGATTTAAAAAGAATTACGTGTTATTCAATTTCAGATTCGCATATTTGTCATAACACTAATGTCAGAATTAGTCTCAGAAGAAGCAAAAATAATCGCTTTGGCTTGTTGTGACTTTCAATGGAACTTATCTGAGCCAGACCAAGAATCCCAATTACTCGACTTAATCGATTGCATTAATGAAAATCTTCCTGAATTTTCAGCTGCTGGTTACTTTTCTTTAGGAAAATCAACAATAATGAACATTGCGGCAACAATTCTAAATTTTATTATATTTGTTATTCAACTCAATTTTGAAACTACGCCATGATAATAAAAAAAATTATTGTATTTATTAGACTTAAAATTGTTTTTTTATTTAAATTAAAGAAATTTGCTGCTGTTTTTTTACTTTATAGTTTCAGATTAAATCAACAATTAGTTGATTATTGTTTACTTTTATGTTCTTTTTATTTAGTTTTCTTCTTTCAGTGTTTGTAGTTTTGTAGTTTATAGAAATAGTCCTCTACTTCTTTTTTCTACTTTGTTCCTTGCTCTGCTTTTTGTCTGTTAGGTTCTAATCTTGTTTCTAATATTCTTTTTAGTAATCTTTCTTTTTTTATTTTTGCTACGTAGCTTACCCATCTAATTTTTTGTAACTACTCCTATTATATTTGTGTCTTTGAATTATGTTTTTGATTCTTCGTTTGTTCTTCTTATTCAACTCTCTTCTACTTTTTCTTTCTATAAGTTCCTTACAATTTTTCTTTCTTTTCAATCTTTCTGCAGCATGAACTGTTTTTGTTTTTTCAATGTCTATTCCTCGCAAGCGTATGTTACCACCGATGGTATTTGTAGACATGTCGTTTTGTTGCTTTTGCTACGACTTTTAAACGTAGTATAGTTTCTAGTGCAAAAACGTTTTTGTTTTCAGCGGCTATTCTTGTTTCTACTTTTTCTGTATTTGTAGGTTTTATTCTATTACATTTTTTAGGTAGACAAATCTCTTAATTTTTTTAAATTTGTATCTCTCTCTTTCGTTTATTTCTACTTCTAGATATTTGTCTTCTTAAATATTTCATCTTCTTATAATTTTGTTTTTTCTTCATTATCAGTCTCATTTTTTCGCCGTTTATAATCAACGTTCTTGTTACTCTTGATAGCTTTTTTTTGGTTATTGTTATGAGTGTTAAGTTTTCTGCAAATGCAAAGCACTGATTGATAAAAAACCATACTTTGTCTATACATATTTATTAAACGGGTTTTTTTGCCTTAATTTCCTTGCCTAAACACTTCAAACCTTTTTGACAATTTTCCATTAACCCAAATTCTATTTGTCGTTTCCTTCAATGTTATTTTTACTAATTTCGCTATTTTTATTGGGTGTTTCAATGTCTTTTAATGCTTGGTATAAGTGCTTTCTGTTTATGCTGTCGAAAGTCATCATGAAGTCAATAAAAATAAAGTATGTATATAATTTTTGATGGTGACTTCTTTTTTTTATCTGTTGTAATATAAATATTTGTCTACTACAGATCTTTCTTTTCTAAAACTATATCGGTATTTTTCTACTACTGTTTTTTCACTTTATTATTTAGTAGTATAGCCAGTATCTTATAGAGGGTGTTTAGTAACGCTATTTCTCTATAATTTTTACATTTTGTTTTGTCTCTTTTTCTATAGATTGGACATAGTATTGCTGTTCTCCATGCTTTTGACATTTGTTTTTTTATTCATATTTTTTTAATTAAACAATATTACGTGTTTCAAAACTATTGTCATCCAGATTGCTATTGAAAAGTGAGATGCAAGAAAAGTCATATCTTACGTAGGATTTAAGCCTAATTCTGAAATTTTCATGACAGTAGTTGAAAACTTTCTACCTGCGAGCCGTCAAACAAAAGAAAGCGAAAAATCTCGGCTCACACCTTCACCTGGACAGGTATCCACGCATAGAACCTCACATCGAAAGGCTCTCTTTAATCCGAGTATTTTCGTAAAAATTTCAGCTCGTAATTCCTACGGCAACCCTATCAAAAACCGCAATTAAATAACCAATTAACTCATCTCGCGCATTTCTTGATAATTAGAACCGCGACATACTCAATCTCGCTCTTATTTCGTCAGGTAGGCTTCTCGCGACCTACCTCGCATCACACAGCCCTCTCGCATGTTGCGGACTAATTATTAAGCCGTTAATTGTGTTAATTAAGCTTCTTTCGTTCATATCTCATAAACGGGTTGTCGTAAAATTATGATTCAAACGCTGTCCAACTCCTTTTTTAATTCCGCTCCTCCCACGCTTTTTCTCATTCTCATGATTCAATTATCTCGCAATCTTGATTCGCCCAGACAAACCATCGAAAGTCCTCGATCTTTCAAAGGTGGCAAAATTTTCGCTTGAGTCATCAGTCGATTGCAAGTTCATAAAGATAACGCACGTCTTCATCTGTGCTTCTTTCACTCGCACACCTCGCTCTCCCTTACTCTGCTCGTTCGCGCGTCACCTTGCGGAGTAACATCGCGTTACTCACTCGTATCACAGCGCCATCTCTCTCCACTCATTCAACCCTTTTTACCCTTTCTTTGTAACTCGCTCGCCTGACAGTGCCGTTTTATATTTAAACCTGTTTTATTTTTTTCGTTTTAACAATTTAATTATTCCCCTTTTAATTAAATTAAATTTTCTAATCAAAACAAAATTGCACCGATAGCCGGACCGGTGACAAAAGAAGGACAATTTGCGAACGCAAAGATCTGAGCAAAAAAATCTAATATTTTTATTGATAACTGAATCAGTATTTGCTGATCACAGTGTAGGAAAGAGATAATAAAAAACACTTGATAAGAGAGTAATAAAACTACAAATTAGTTAAAATATTTATTAATATTTAAGACAATCGTAATTCATCATATTGTATTATATTGTTTTTATTAACTTTCCTAACAAAACTAAAATACATAATAACTAGTAAAGCAAACAATATAAAAAACTGAACAACAAGACTAACTATAAAAATCGTATTATTATTATTATTATCTTGTACTGGAATTAGATGTTTTAGCTTTTCGGTTTTGCTTTCATTTAAACCGTCTCTTGCAGATTGAAAATTGTTAAAAAATTTAAAAAAGTTACTTTGACTATAATCTTTATCAAAATATTGCACAAATTTTGAATTGTTAAAATCTTTATTTAGATAATCTCCAATTTGTAAACTATTGTTTAAATTGCGTACTTTGTTGGGTTCACATGGAATTCCATGAACGTTTTCAACTTCAAACGAATCACCTCTAACCATCTTATCATCAAAGAAACGAACAAATAATACAAGTTGTTCACAAGTAAAATTATTGTGACTTAAAGAAATTTTTTTTAAAGATCTGAAAACATATGTAAGTGGTACTACGTCTACCGAAGTAATTAGATTATTATCAAAATATAAATATTGTAAATTTTGATTTGAGTGTAGAAAATTTAAACTTGTTATTTTATTATCAGAAATATTTAAAGTTTGAAGTGAAACCAAATTGTCAAAAATTCCAAACGAAATGTCTTTTATTTGATTTGTAGACAAATCTAAAATTGTTAAACTTTCTAAGTCGCTAAATAAACTTGGATAAATTTTTGAAATATTATTATGACTTAGATTTAATTTTTCTAATTTGGTTAAATTACAAAACACACAGTTTTCTATTTCAGAAATTTTGTTATAACTGAAATCAAGATTTCGGAAATTTGGATTTAAATGATTCGACGTAAATTTTTTCAAAATTTTAATTTTATTATGACTTAAATCAAGCCCTGGGATGTTTGTTGTTCCATTAATTGTTTTTATCTGATTATTTGACAAATTTAAAAATATAAGATCCGCCATATAAGCAAAATTAATTTCCGTTAATTGACAATGAGACAGATCAAGAGAAGTCATTATCAAATCCGAAAATTTATCAAAAGAAAAATTTTTAATTGGATTTTCTGATAAATCAAGAATTAATCTATTAGACAACTTTCCAATGCTGTCAATTTCAAACACTGATAAATTATTTTTTTTTAAATTGAGATGTCTTAAATGTAACATACCACTAAATGCAGATTTTTCAATACGGCCTATTTGATTATTAGCTAAATTTAACACGTTTAAGAGGTATAACGAATTGAAGACTCCACTTGTTATTTCAGTTAAATTGTTATCATTGAGATGAAGTTCTGTCAGTAACGTCAGACCAGCAAAAGCTCCTGGAGAAATTTTCTGAACATGTTGCCCACTTATATACAGTTCTACAATTGTTGAAAAGTGTGAAAATTCCGATGAGTTTATTATAGAAATATTTGAGTTTTTAATTATTAAAAATTGATCATAGTCTTTATCTTTATAGGAATATTCGTCATTTATTTCGCTTATCGATGTTAGGTTGTAACAAACTATATCTTTTTTTTCTTTATCATCTTCGTATTCATTATACTCTTCGTAATTATCTTCGTCTTTACCATCACAATAAGCAGATTCACTTTGTTTAATAATTAGTAAAATTAAACAAAACTTTAAAAATTGTTGCATTTTCTGAAAATTTTAAATATTAGAAGTGTCTTTATTGTTGAATACATACCCGTCACAAAAATATTGAAACTGTATTTACTTGAAATAGTATTGAAATAAAATTATTTATCAGTTTGGCAGTTTATCAGAAGCAAAACAATAATTAAACTGATAATATTACTTTTATTTTAGATTTAAGGAAACTTTATCGATGATTCGCTCATATTTTATTTTAAATTTTTTCTCAAATTTAGATAATAGGTTAGTTACTGAGAAAACAATTTGTTTTATTTTATTTGTATTAATTAGTAATATGCAATATGGTGTACCTACTAGAGTAGGCCAAAAAAATCAAATATTTTTTTTTAACTTTCGACACTGAAAAATTGGTTTCTAGGCAGCTTTAAAACATGCTTTTTAAAGATAAGCTCTTAATTTCAGTAAGAATGACCCCCTCATCTTAGTTTTCTATTTTTTCTTTAGTTCTATTTAGCAAAATCCATATGTCGTCACTACATGATCTTAGGAAAAAAAATTATTTACATTTTTTGTAGGAAATTGAATATTCTAAAAAAAGTATCTTACAATTTTTTGATAAATATTAGCGTTTAGAAGATATCAGAGGTGAAATTTTGAAAAATTTAACAAATTTTTTTTTTCGCGATTGGTTGTTTTTATCATTTACTGTGCCTGTTTCCACGACGGTAGGTTGCTGTTACTGGTTGCTACGTGTAACAAAACGGTAAGTAATTCACTTAGCGTTCAGTGAACGGTAAGCAATTAAATCTAAAAAAAACAATTTTGTGATTTATTTATTAAAATTAAATGTACAATTATTATAATTAATAGTAGTAATACCACTCGCATTTGAGTTTCTAGTGTTAATAAACAAACTTTCCAACGTAGAAGTCCCAGGTTGTTGTAATAGTCCACCAACATCGCTGTGTAAAATTTTATGAGCAAATTCAATTTTGTTTTGGAGGGAATCTTTCGGCCACCGTTGATGAACGCCACCCACCATGTCTTTTTAGTCCCAACACATCAACTCCGTTATTCGCCAAAAGTGTAGCCGATGTGCGTCGAAACGAGTGTCCAGTAAAACCTTCAGGGGGTTGCAACTTTAAATACTTTGCAATTTTTGACGGCCATCCTCCAATTGTGCCTTTTTCTGTGACTTGCCTAGTGCATTTGCCATTTCGATAGTACAGAAATAAATGATCTGACGTTGGGTTGCTTGGTCGAATTCTTATGTATTTTCGAAGTATTTCTAAATAATGAACTGCTTTATTTTTTATTATTAATAACTGTGAACGTGCGCTGAATATTCGTTTTTGTATTTGGAATATTTACTATAAACATTTCTTCATGTTCTTCTATGTCACTCATTTTAATATTGTACAATTCCTCTCGTCTACAAGCGCCCGATACTCCCAATATCATTGCTACCTGCAAATATATTGTTTCCTTAGAACTCAGATGTAATACCTCATCATCTACAACATACCTTTTGATTTAAAAATTGTTCGTTTGGTGCTTCATTCAAGAATTTTTCCATGTCTTCTTTGGTAAAAACTTTAGCCTTCTTAGGCCGATATCCAATTTTTTTTTTCTTAAGATAAGCAATTAATGTAGCAAACTTAGAAATATCGATAGCATCATGGAGAAAAATTGTACTCTTCAGTATAGAATACTCCGCCCATAAACTGCCTGGGGCCTTCAAGTGTCCACTTCTCACCACAAAATACGCTAACAATCTCTTTTCATTTACAGAAATCATCTTTGCTTCACGCCATTTCTTAAACAACTTGTATGTCTGTTCATATCGGGCTTTAGATTTTTCTGGAATTATTGCCGAACATTCTTCTTGCCAAGCGTCTTCTAAATCATCCGGTAGATCATCACTATCGCTCATATTTGCTTCTAAAACGGAACCTCAAAACAGAACTATGTAGGAATGATTGCATCAAAAAGACAATTTTACTTGTTTGGAACAAAACCATAGCAACCATGGAACAGCCACCCAAAGTTTTCAGTTTTAATCTTCCCGATTATCACAAATGTATTGATATAAATTATTATTATTATTATTCTAGTAACTCCAATCGCGCAAAAAACGTTATAAGCATGTCGAACGTTAAGGATTACCGTTCTCCATACTTAATATACTATTTTTACATCTAAATTTTATAATTCGTAGATAAATAATAAACATTAGAAAATATAAAATATACAGTTTTATAGGAAATTGACTGCTTTACAGAAAAGTTTTTTGTGGTTAATCGATTACTCTTAGAAGATATTCGCATTTTAAAATCCAAAATTTGCAACTAAATTTTTATTTTTTTTTTAAATAGTTGCAGTAATTGATTAACCACAAAAACTTTTTTGTAGAGCGCTTAATTTCCTACAAAATTATATGTTGCGCATTTTTTAATATTTATTTATCTACGAGATATACAAATTTAGAATTAAAACAAAAATTTTTGTTAAATTCTTCAAACTTTGACCTGTGATATCTTTTAAACGCTTATAGAAAATAAATTTTTTTTTTCTTACGATCAAGTAGTGACGAGATATAGAACTAAAGAAAAAATAGAAAACTGAGATGAGAGGGTCATTCCTATTAAAATTAAGAGGTCATCATTAAAAAGCATTTTTTAAAAATGTCTAGGTACCAATTTTTTAGTGTCCAAAATTTAAAAAAAAATATTATTATTTTTTTGGCCCAACTTAATGTATACAGGGTGAAGTAAATGTATGGAATCTAGCCGTTTTTTGGCTAAAATATAAAGACTTTAGGAAAAACTATATTTGCTATATTTAAAATATTTTTTATTTGTTTAAATTTTTAAGATTTAAGCAACATTTTTGTTTTTTGTAAAATTTATCTTTAATTTTTATAAAAACAAGGTTTTTGAAAGAAATTTTGCTGTATTAATTGTATTACTACTAACTTTATAAATTTTTTTTTTTAAAAAAAAGATTACCGAGTATTATCGAAGTCTACAAAATGTTTGCTTAATTCAAGTACTGCAGTTAAAAAGCTAATAACAGTTCTTAAAAAAAGTTACAGCAAAATTATTTATTTAAATAATTATTAATTTAACAATAATAGTATATTAAGAATGGAGAACGGTAAGGAATGCTTACCGTTCGAAGACAATTGTTTGGAGGATGGGCGAAGCGACGACTCCAATTATTGTCTGAGAACAGTAATCCTTAATGTTCGACATGCTTATAACGTTTTTTGCGCGATTGGAGTTTCTAGAATAATAATAATAATAATTTATATCAATACATTTATGATAATCGGGAAGATTGAAACTGAAAACTTTGGGTGGCTGTTCCATAATTGCTATGGTTTTGTTCCAAACAAGTAAAATTGTCTTTTTGATACAATCATTCCTACATAGTTCTGTTTTGTGGTTCCGTTTTCGAAGCAAATATGAGCGATAGTGATGATCTACCGGATGATTTAGAAGACGCTTGGCAAGAAGGATGTTCGGCAATAATTCCAGAAATATCTAAAGCCCGATATGTACAGACATACAAGTTGTTTAAGGAATGGCGTGAAGCAAAGAAGATTTCTGTAAATGAAAAGAGCTTGTTAGCATATTTTGTGGTGACACGTGGACACTTGAAGGCCCCAGGCAGTTTATGGGCGGAGTATTCTATTCTGAAGAGTACAATTTTTCTCCATGATGCTATCGATATTTCTAAGTTTGCTACATTAATTGCTTATGTTAAGAGAAAAAATATTGGATATCAGCCTAAGAAGGCTAAAATTTTTACCAAAGAAGACATTGAAAAATTCTTGAATGTAGCACCAGACGAACAATTTTTAATTCAAAAGGTATGTTGTAGGTACATCTGAGTTCTAAGGAAACAATATATTTGCGGGTAGCAATGATATTGGGAGTATCAGGCGCTTGTACACGAGAGGAATTGTATAATATTAAAATGAGTGACATAGAAGAACAAGAAGAAATGTTTATAGTAAATATTCTAAATACAAAAACAAATATTCAGCGAACGTTCACAGTTATTAATAAAGAAAATGAAGCAGTTCATTATTTGAAAATACTTCGAAAATACATAAAAATTCGACCAAGCAACCTAACGTCAGATCATTTATTTCTGAACTATCGAAATGGCAAATGCACTAGGCAAGTCACAGGAAAAGGCACAATTGGAGGCTGGCCGTCAAAAATTGCAAAGTATTTAAAGTTGCAACCCCCTGAAGGTTTTACTGGACACTCGTTTCGACGCACATCGGCTACACTTTTGGTGAATAACGAAGTTGATGTGTTGGGACTAAAAAGACATGGTGGGTGGCGTTCATCAACGGTGGCCGAGAGTTACGTGGAAGATTCCCTCCAAACCAAAATTAAATTTGCTCATAAAATTTTACACAGCGATGTTGGTAGACTATTACAACAACCTGGGACTTCTACGTCGGAAAGTTTGTCTATTAACACTAGAAACTCAAATGCGAGTGGTATTACTACTATTAATTATAATAATTGTACATTTAATTTTAATAAATAAATCGCAAGATTGTTTTTTTTTAGATTTAATTGCTTACCGTTCACTGAACGGTAAGTGAATTACTTACCGTTTTGTTACACGTAGCAACCAGTAACAGCAACCTACCGTCGTGGAAACAGGCACAGTAAACTGATAAAAACAACCAATCGCGCAAAATAGTTATTTATTATATAAGTGTTGTAGACAGCGTTTTATTCACGCAGGAATGTTTAAGGCTCAGACGCAGTCGAGCGTTTAATATTCTTAAGTGGATAAAACGCGACTAAAACACGAATCCAATATAACGTTTTATCCACAATTACAGCGATTTAAAATTTGAATCGCCAAAATTTCATTTCATGTCACCACAAAATGATTTGACATTACTCTCTGACAGCGGATGTCACTTCAAAAATCATTGAAATTAACTAAAAAATATGGGAGGTGTTGAATCGTTGCTATTTATTTTCGATTGTTTATTGACTCCATTTGTACAAAACGCTGTGCAAGTTGGTGAAAATGGAAGAAAGTGATAGGTACTCTTCCTGAGACAATTCTTGAAAATGCTGAAGAAGCGACTCGCCTGTTATTGCCTACGAAGTCCAAGGAACATTAAAAAAAAAAAGAATTTTTAGAATTTAATAAATGGAAAGAAGAACGGGGAGTAAGGACAATAAATGAGGAAGTTCTGCTATCGTATTTCTTAAATTTAAAGAAGAGGTATGCAATTTCATTCATGTAGTCGGAGTACTCCATGCTGAAGGCCTCTATAAAAACATAGACATTGGAAAATGTAGTGAGCTCATGCCCTATTAAAATGACTATTAAAATAATTATAAATATTAAAATAACTATTAAAATAACATTATAATAAAGCAAAGAAATAAGAGGTATCGAGTATTACTATGACCACCAATACATTTGATTTATAAGATAACAGAAAATATTTACCAAAAACCTTGATTTCAAAGATAATTCTAAAATAAATATATAAATTCAGTTTTATTTTGTGTTTGATTTTGTATTCATTACAGTCATGGATGTTGAAGTGTTAAACACATTTATTACTTGCCTTAAATTATTTTCAGGAAGATTTTTTGCAGTTGTTAGTGCAGTTTTATATACAACTTTAGAAATTTATTTATTATGGAGTAGAAATATTTATCGGAGTCATTATCTCATTGTTATCTAAACCTACATCACCACTGATTTATCACTCTAGAGATTTTTAATATTTACATGCTATTTTCTTTAAATTTTTGAAAGAAGAATAACTCGGAAAGTTATTTAAATCATCTAAAACTCTAGTTTTATAGCCTAGATTTTCAGAAATAACACTTATAAAAATCAGTTGCGAATATGTGCGATTTCCAAAGCTATTGCGAAAAATGTGATAAAACTCAGAAAAAATAAAACCTATAAAATATATTATTTGCGGTTTCTAATTTTTTTGATTAGTTTGCGGTATGTTTTTAAATTAAATATTTGTTATATAATTGACTGTTTTGCACTGATTTTGTTGTAAATCTTTAATCAACAAAAACAAATAGTAGGTATATAAAGAGTTGATACACCGATGTAGTGAATATTAGTGAACACAGATTTAAGCACATCTACTATGCCTATCTTCAGGGGTTACGTTCAATAGAAAAAGGAACAAAAACAAAATTGGAGGAAGCAATAAGGCATGCTGATAATGAAAAAAAAAGATTATATCAGAATCTCATAGATAACGTAAGCCAGGGAAAAATGCTAATGGACCCAGAACTTTTGAATCTTTTAACGAAAACACAATACTTATATTTAAGGAATTTAGTAAATAAACGAAACTATTTTATATTGCCACTACCATATTATCCCAAGAAATTAAGCAGACTTGTTACCTACCATCTTCAGCAATAGAAATTTCAAATACTTACTCAAAAATACAAATTCTTCAAAATTTGTTAGACCACACTGCATCTAGGATTTTAGCTATAGATTTTGTATATAAGAATAGATCAAGCCATTTACTCTTATACAGTAAATGGGGCTGTGACGGTTTATCTGGTCAAAACCAGTTTTTTTGGGCTCACTATTACATAAAGAAAGTAAAGTAGTCAAAGTAAAGCACAAACTTTTTTTGACAATAATAGATTGCAATGTAGCTCAGGTATTAACATACGCGCTTTCTAGTTCTACAAGTATAGTTTGTGGAGCTACTCTACCGCAAATGAACGACTTGACTAAAGTGACTGCTAGGCCTGAAAATGAAATTTTTTACCAATACGGACGTTCTACATTAAACATGCTTGAATTCGTTGTATGAAAATAATGTTGCATATTACTTACAACCTTTTTTTTTCAAATGTGGTTAGACGCAAGTGAAGAAATAAACAACTAAGACAAGAACCGAAAGCTCTAGTACAAAAACGTTATTTTGAAAAGCTAGGATTGATCATTGACAAACTACAAGTCCTTCCGAACTGCACCGACCGCAGCCATGGAGCTTATTGTGGGGATTCGGCCACTTCATCTTATTGTGGAAGAGTCTGCTGCAATGAGTTTCCTACGACTTCGCGGTACAAATCGGTGGAAAACAGCAACCGGAAAGGGTCATCGGACAATATCCACTAGGATGTTGAATTTGGACCTCATTTTTGAAATGGGGGATGACAGTATGACCCCAGGATTGCTACAAATCACAAGTATCTTGTAAACATTTCACCACGTGACAACTGGTGTCAAAAAACGACCAGCTTTAGAACGGGACTGGCTCGTCTGCTATACTGACGGGTCGCTTCACCCCAATGGAGCGAGCTCAGGAATATCTATATGTGGGCTCGGTGTTGAAATTTCAATACCTTTGGGCAAACATGTTGACGTTTTCCAAGCGGATATCTTCGCTTTGCTCGCTTGTGTGACTGAGTACGTGCAGAGGGCTTTGTCAAACAGGCGAATCTGCATTTGCACCGACAGTCAGGCTTCGCTGCAGACCTTGCAATCGTGCAGGTACTCATCGAGGCTTGTCTGGGAATGTCACAACAGAATACAGGAACTGGCGGAGTGCAATAAAAAGGTTGTACTTTGCTGGTACCAGGACACTGTGGTCTAACGGGTAACGAGAGGGCTAACGTTCTGGCTCGAGAGGGTTCACAAATGGACTTTATCGGAGCAAAACCAGCTCTTGGCGTTACCAAAAGACGACAGAAGGACACACTTTATAAGTAGATGGAATTTAAGAAGGCATGCGGCAATCCAGGCTTTTTATTAAAGAAGCGGGCAAGGCACGCAGTGAAAACCTGATGCGTCTCAAGTGTAGAAACCTTCAGTTAGTGGTAGGCATGTGCACAGGACATTGCCTACTAAAAAGACACCTGCACGTCATCGGACTCAGCGCGGACGAGATTTGCAGAGGTTGTGCTGAAGATGAGGAAACTCCTCTTCATATTCTCTGTTACTGCCCTGCATTTGCAGGCATCAGAGATTTATACCTGAAGCCCAGTGATATCGAGAAGGCTCCTGCAGACAAGGTACTGAGCTTTATCAGAGGCAAAGGGCTACTGCAGTAGTACTATTTCGAGAGGTAGCACACAATAGGCATATATCTCGGTGTGCGGCCCGCGCTTCGGGACCCTCTTGGCAAAAAAAAGTGGTAATTTCAATAATGGTAATACTGCCAAAAGGTTCTTTTACAATGCAGATTGTTCTACTGAAATGTTGAAATTACATTATTCTGCAAGCTTTTTCTTTAGGCGTAATGATAAATGCTGAAATATTTGGTAATTTATATGAGTATTATAAAAGGTAGTACTTTGCTATCTTCAGTTTACAAAATTTTAATTTATGGTGAAAGTAAATATTATAGAGCATTTTGCTGTGTTTCCTATCGGTCAACTTTCAGAAGATGAGCAAAAATCCTGTAATAAGGATTATAAAAAATTTCGTCTACATCATGCCAGAAAATGCTCCAGATCAGCTGGAAATGAAGACATTATTTATACTATTCTTTTAACATAAGATCCGTACATTTCCAGCTTTAGAAAAACGTATAGCAAAAATGTGAAGAAACTTGATGAAGATACCCTGGATCTTTTGAAAATGAACGAACTTATTTTAGATCCAAATGTTTACCAATTATAATCTAGCCTAATTTGGGCCATATTATATTAAATTTCAATATAATAATAGCTAATAACTATTAAATTGGCGTTGTAATAAAGTATTTTTTTATTATTAAATTAGGTCATTAAATTTTTATATAATAGTAGCAACTATTAAATTGACATTATAATAAAGTAAAAAAATAAGTGATATCGAGTATTATTATGTTTATCAACGTATTTGATTTGTAAGATAACAGAAAATATTTACCGAAAAACCTTGTTTTTAAAGATAATCTAAAATAAATATATAAATCCAGTTTTATTTCGTATTTGATTTGATATTTATTGCAGTCATGGATGTCGAAGTATTAAATATATTTTTAACTTTCGCTAAATTGTTTTCGGGCAAATTATTGGCAGTTATTACTGCAGTTTTATATACAATTTTAGAAGTTTATTCATTATGGAGTAGAAATTTTTATCGGAGTCATCATCTCATTGTTATTTTAACCTACATTTCTACTGACTTATCACTCTACATTTTTAATATTTACGTGTTGTTTTCTTTAAATTTTTGGAAGAAAAATAAAGCGAAAACGTTTTTTAAACATCTAAGAACAAACCAAAATTTAAAGAAGAATAAAAAATGGTTTTATCTAAAATTTGTTATTGGAAATATGATTGATGTTACAATTTTTTCATGTCAAATTTATTATTCTTCTCCAGAATTTAGAAAATTTTATTTGAAAAGTTATACATTACGACATATCGAAAGCTACATACAATTAATTTTTTATTATTTTATTTGTACAGTTTTGTCAATTATAATAAGACGTTATCAATTTTTACAAATTCAGTTATCACAAAATGCCAGTTTAGAAAAAATTTGTTTAGGTTTGTACTCCCAAAAAAAATTGTTATACAATTTTAACAATATTTTGGGCTGGCCTTTACTCTTTATGATTGCTTATACTCTGTTTTGCTCACTTTACTGTATAAGTAGTTTACTCTTCTTAAATTATGAGATCGAACGAATTGTACTTATGCTTATTATTTTTTTTCGGACAATTGTCCCAACTTTAGTCATGTTGTACCTCTCTGGTTGTGTAATGAAAGAACACAGAAAAATTGTTTCTACTACTTACGACATGAAATGGAGTTTTGAACGTCAGAAGCAAACTGATCAAGAAATTGTTAATTTTATCCGAAATTCTGAAGTGAAGATAACAGCAGCGGATTTCTTTAATTTAGATAAAGGAACAATTTTGAGTCTGTTAGATGCAATAGTTTCATTTATAATTGTTATAGCACAGTTTAAAAATTGAGTGAAATATAAAAATAATAAATTTTATCTACAATTACCTTATAATTGAAGTTTTATCCACACTTACGAACCGTATAAAGTAACACTTTATCCACTAGTGGAATAATAAAAAAATACAATCTTATATCAATCGCATTCTATTTATTATTAATATTGACATTAATAGACATTTCGTTTTTTGTTTTATCATATTTCACTGCGTTTCCATTAATAAGAAGCTTGTAGTTATTATCGGTTCCAGAACGAATAATGTAGGAACAATGGACATCTCCTTTAGTAAGAAACGACTAGTACCAGGAGAATCTTCGATTTTCCTTGCGATATCAAGCTTATTAGATACAGAATATTTGATATAAGTTTCTGCTATTGCGGAACTTCTCCACCCACCATCTAGTTTAATTGTTGTAAGATTAGTACCTCCACTGGCAAGTAAAGTTGTGGAAGTGCGCTTCATACAATGGCTGGTATAAGCTTCTGCGTTTGCCAGATTCAAAAACGAAGGAACTTTCGATAAAGTGTTAATTCTAACAGGTTGCGATAAACATTTTTGATTAGTGTATTGTAAAAAAAATCTCTCAATGGATAATTTCTTCGGACGTAAGGACATGTATTTTCTACACTTCTCTACAGTGTTGCTAAAGAATCCTTCTTCTATAATTGTGAATTTCCGTGAAACGCCCGTCTTGGTATCTGGTATCGAAACAATCAGGTATGCGCCCCTGTCTTCTACATCACTGATTTTCAAATTTGTCAGCTTACAGTATCGACAGCCACCAGAAACCCTCATTATTAATGTAACCTAAAATATTCCAAAATTTATTATCTACAATGTCTATGTAATGACAGAGATTACCTTGATCATCAAATATTCTTTATCGCAAGCCCTTGTTAAAAACTTCCACGTGTGATCTTTCCAATACTTCAGCTTTGTTCGGCCTGTATGTATCCTCTTGACTGATTCTTCAGATAGGCCATGAGCTTACTATATTTTCTAATATTTATCTATGTTTTAATAGACCTTTACAGCGGTCTTCAGCATAGAGTACTTCCACCACTTGGATGAAATTATACCTTTTCTTTAAATTAAAAAATACCATAGCAAAACTTTTTCATTTATTGTTATTACTCCTCGTTCTTTATTCCATTTATTAAATTCTGAAAATACTTTTTTATAATGTTCTCTAGACTTCGCAGGCAATAACTGGCAAGTCGCTTCTTCAGCTTTCTCAAGAATTGTCTCAGGAACAGTATCTATCATTTTCTTTCATTTTCACCAACTTGCACAGCGTTTTGTACAAATGGAGTCGATAAACAATCGAAAACAAATAGTTACGATTTAACAACTCCCATGTTTTTTAGTTAATTTTAATGCTTTTTGGGGTGACATCCGCTGTCAGAATATGATGTCAAATCATTTTTTGATGACATGAGATAAAATTTTGGTGATTCTGATTTTAAATCGCTGTAATTGTAGATAAAACGTTATATTCTATTCGTGTTTTAGTCGCGTTTTATCTACTTAAGAATATTAAACGCTCGACTGCGTCTCGCGCTTAAACATTCTTGCGTGGATAAAACGCTGTCTAAAACACTTATACAATCAGACACTGACATACTTCTAACCTTATTCATCTTTTCAAATTTAAAAAATTCGTACTGGGAGCGTAATTATTTAAAAGTTAAAGTCGTGCTTGGAGCATAAATTTTTAATTTTTTAAAGAAAGTAATAAATATGTTCACTTCCAAATTGAATACATAACTAAACTTGTATTTTTATACTTTCTGCAAGCATTTCTGGAGTTATTTTTGCACATTTTTTAATTATCTTTTTTGCAGTTGTTATAAATTAGCTATTGGTGTTTTTTAAATAAACTGCTTATGAGCCAAGGCGATCTGTGTCTGTATACTTCTCATTATACATTTCTTAAATATGCGATGGCTGCAGTGTGTAGTTGCTCCGTCCTGTTGAAAAAAACCTTACTGTACTGTTTTTTTAAGGTAATCAACAAAAAAATATTGCTTTAAAAATTCTAAATTTTATTAATTTTATTTTGTAATTTAATTTTTAAATTGTACCACAACAATAATAAATGAGACTACTGTATTTACAAGGCTCAAAATTGTTCCTTTATCTAAATTGAAAAAATCTGCTGTTGTTATTTTTACTGCCGAATTTCGGATTAAATTAACAATTTCTTGATCAGTTTGCTTCTGATGTTTAAAACTCCATCTTATTTTGTAAGTAGCTAAAACAATTTTTTTGTGTTCTTCTTTCACACAACCACAGAGGTACAACATGATTAGAGTTGGAACAAGTGACCGAAAAAAGATAAGAAGCATGAGTACAGTTTGTTTAATTTCGTAATTTAAGAAGAGAAAAGTACTTATACAGAAAAGAGAGCTAAAGAAAGTATAAGAAAGCATGAAGAGTAAAGGCAAACCAAAAATTTGATTAAAAATTTCTAACGACTTTTTTTGAAAGAACATACCTAACCAAATTTTTTCTAAACTGACATTTTGTGATAACTGGATTTGTAACAATTGATAACGTTTTATTATAATTGACAAAACTGTACAAATGAAATAATAAAAAATTAATTGTATGTAGCCTTCGATATGTCTCAATGTATAACTTTTCAAATATATTTCTTTACGATTTGTAGGAGTGTAATAAATTTGACATGCAAAAATTGTAATATCAATCAAAACTAAAATAAAAAATTTTAGATAAAAGCTTCTTGTATTTTTCTGTTTGTCTGTTCTTAGATGTTTTACAAAAGTTTTTCTTTCATTCTTCTTCCAAAAATTTAATGAAAACAACACGTAAATATTAAAAATATACAGTGATAAGTCAGTGCTGATGCAGATTAAGATAATAATAATATGACGATTCCAATAAAAATTTCTGCTCCATAATGAATAAATTTCCAAACTTGTATATATTGTTGCAATAACAACAGCAGAAAATTTTTCCAAAAATAATTCAGCAAAAGCAAGAAACATGTTTAACACTTTAACGTCCATGACTGTAATAAATATTTTTTTGATTACGTTTATTTAAAAAAAAATCAGGCTATTTTACTAAATATTTTCTAACCAATTGAACATAATAATACTCGATAATATTTTTTTATTTTATTGTAATGTCAATTTAATAGTTGCTATTATTGGAATTGAATTTAATAAATCAGTCTAAAAATAAAAGAAAAATTGAAATTTTTTTCTCAACTGACCTGCCCGTAAAGTCAAGTTTAATACAATGCGTAAAAAATTTATTTACGAGTATTAAATTATAATTAATAAACAACAATCTTATACAATTACCAGTTTGATAATGTAATAGAGCAGTTCCAAATTAATTACTACTCTCTAAACATTTTTTTCTACAAAATTAATAAGTGTTAAAAGTAATTCAAAGTATATTTAAATTTTGTTTTGAAAATTAATAAAACGTTTTATCAAACACATGAACAACATTTTATTTTAAATAAGTAGAAACCAACATTTTAACTAGTTATTAGTATTAACATTTATAGTAAAATTAGAATAATTTGAAATTGTAATTCTCTGCAGAGCCATCATACTTAACCTAGTCAACATGTGTGACACATCTATTTTCTGTAGAGATACTACTGGTAGTACTGGTGGTCTTACTAGTAGTTGCAGCAGTAGAAAGTATTTGACACGCAATTTCTTTCTTCTGTTCTAGTGAATTTTTAATGTAGCCTTCAGCTACTGTCGAAGATTTCCATACTCCATGTCTTTTGATGGTAGTAAGATTTGCACCAGAATCTGCTAACAATGTCGCCGACGAACGACGAAAACAGTGTCCGGTATAGAGTTAATGATTTGGTAGATTTAAGAACTCTGCAATGTCGGCAGGCATTTTACCAAACATGTTAATTCTAACGGGATTCTTCATACACATTTATATTTCATATATTTAAGAAAAAGTCTTCTATGGTCAGCGTTGGGTGGCCGGAGTGCCATATACTTTCTAAAAAAGTTTAAATAGAATTTACCAACAACACTACTGAAAGTCTGAAGCACTTTCGTTTTGGTATCTTCAATATTGTCGATAATCATCTGCGCATTTTTTTTTTAAATATGCCAGTAAAACAATTTCGTTACATTTTCCAGGGACCTTTTTAATGTTGCACCATTCCGAAAGGCGTCTATAAGCAATTTCGTACTGTTCTTTTGATTTCACCGGCAATAATTCTAATGTTGCTCGACTGGCGGCTTCTTTGATTTCAGCAGGAATAGATTCGTTACACTCATTTTCGAGATTATTCATTATATTTATAATAGAGTGTGTTTCAAACCTATTGTCATCAAAGCAGGCTTTGGTTTTTAAAACGTATGTCTGGGTAATTTTAACTATTTATTTGGGTTTTAAGTCTACTGCTAAAAAAACCTACTGTTGAATGTTTGCGCCTACTATCCAAAGAATACTTTTCGTATTCTAACCCCACTAACCTAGAAACTAATAATTATCATTATAAATCAAATAAAATACAGATTCCGTTAATATTTTATTATTTGCAAAGGTAGGAATACAATTAGGCAGGTAAGACAAAACTTGCCTGGAAAAGCAAAACATTAGAAACAATACCAAAAGCATAGAAGAAAACCGTTGCAGCACATCAAACAAGATGTGCTACATGACCTCCATTCTCTTCGTCGCACACTCTTGTTCGTGTTTTTACAGACGCGATCGCGTTCTCTAACAGATTGGGTGAATTGTTTATTTCTTCTAACTTGAGGGTTATCCTTTCCCGTAGGACGTCCAAGTCCACAACAGGAGTATTAAAAATTGAGTTTTTCACATATGGCTACAAGAAAAAGTCACATGGAGTCAAATCACATAACCTTGGTAGCCATATCATTGGCGTATTCAAACTGATCACTCTGTTCTCGAAGAATTCACAAATAAAATTGAGATTATCCCGAGTAGTGTGAATACGCGCAACGTCTTGCTGGAAATATCCCTGCTGCAGTTCGTCGTCCAGCAGCTGCTCCATAAAGGGAGTGAGGATTTTAAGACGGTATCTCTGAGATGTTAATATTCCTACAACATTTTTATTCTTATAGTTGTTTTCTTTAAAAAATGTAACAATAATTACCTTCGAAAAATATAGGTCCAATAAGACGACGTTTGCTTATTGCAGACCACACTCCAATTTTCTGCGGGTGCAACGGAACCTCAACGTAATAATGAAGATTCTTTCCGCTCCACATCCTCATGTTCTATGAGTTAACATAGCCGGAAAGATGAAACCAAGCCTCGTCGGTGAAAAATGTTTTTTCCAGTGCTTAGTCATTGTTGGCAAGATTCTGCGTAAACCACTAGCTATGAATCTGTCTCTGTGGCAAATCATTTGGCAGCAATTCTTGATGGGCCTGCAGCCTACAAGGATGCATATCGAAGATCCGCCAACAAGTGCTGTGAGATAGGATTACCTGTTGTCGCAGATGACAAACCGAAGTGCTAGGCTCCTCGTTCATAATATTTCTTATGGCCTCCACATTTGCTTTGGTTCTTACTCGTGGTCTGCCTCCACCTTCCTTGCGATTTACACTCCCTGTTTCTCTGTACAAATCTACAACACGGCGCAGATTTCGACTGAAATGGTCGAAGTGAACAGCCAATCCAACAAACTCTTCCCGAAAATTCTTAAATGCGGCGTTTATTGAGTAAACCCACTGTTCGTCGACACTCTGACCATTTCTGAAGTATGCTTCTAACATGAAGCGCTTCTGTTGCTCATTGAAAGCCATCTTGTTCTTTTAAACCACTAATTTTCCAACTTAACTGAGAAAATCAAGCGAAAATGCAGCGAAGTATAAAATTAACAGGTTGTCAACACAAACAGAACATAACATCACGTCGGATAATTTATTTCAACTACTGTCATAAAAATTTCAGAATTAGGCTTAAATCCAACCTAAGACATGACTTTTCTTGCATCTCACTTTTCAATAGCACTCTGGATGACAATAGTTTTGAAACTCGGGATATTATCAGAAAATGCTGTCAATATTTTTGCGTTTTTTAATTGTAACTAACAATAGCACTGGTTGCTACGAAAATTTTGGTTTATAAACATTGCAATCTGTGTTGTTTTATTTTTTGATTTCTTATTTTTAATGAGTTTAAAGTTCTTCCGATTGTTTTGTAGAAAAAAAAAATAGTGTATGATATACGTGTTAAAAGTGATTTTATTTTATTCGTGAAGTTAAAAAACTCGCTACGCTCGTTTTTTAATTAACTATTATGTTCTGGGGGTTTAAAAAAAAAAAACAGGGCAATTTACAAGAGTAAAAATTTCTGAGAAATCAAAGACAAGACATTTTTTCTCTTTTATAATCGATCTTAGAACACAGTGTATAAGCTCTATGGGTTATCAGCCAAAGCCAAACAACAACAGCAGCAGCAACAAATTAGCTTTAACCACGGCTGTTAGCAAAAAAGCTGCTAGCCGCAACTGTTGAGTATAGATAAAAAAGCTTTATAATCTAAACAACAAGGGAAGTTTTGGAAGCATTTTTCGAGTCAGAACTAAGACACAAAAGCAGTGACAAACATGTTTTCTTTTCTAATGTAGACAACAGAATAAGTAGCAGCGTTGAACAAAAATTTAGAACAGTAATTAGTTAAATTAGGTTAGGGAACAGACTGTTGTGTCGACAATCTTAAAAGCATTTGCCACAAAACGGAAGTTTATTAGCCTGCTAGGTCTGTATCATTAAGGGGATATGAGCTATCGCTAGTATTGGCTAAAGCATAGTCAGTTGAAGCAATTTTTGTCTCAGCATTTGGAGGGTTGGCAAACTATAATAGTAAGGTGGGATAGTTAGCCTAATTAGTTCTAATGCTAAGTAGTTCAGCTTTAATTTTGTCGCTTTTACAATGAATTGGTTTGATTTTTTAGTAATTTTTATAAAAATATAAAAATTGATAACAAAAATCTGCTAAATAAAACATGAAGAAAAGTGTATAACAAAACTGAACTTATTTAAGAATTTCTATTACTTGATTGTTTAACAGAGTTTTGGCTACTGTGAAAAACAACAATAAAAAAATTGCTTCAAAATTTTATTATTTTTGTCACTCAGTTTAATTATGAAACTGTGCCATAACAATAATAAATGAAATTACTGTATCTAAAAGTTTCAAAATTGTTCTTTTATCTAAATTAAAGAAATCCGCTGCCGTTATCTTCACTTCAGAATTTCTAATCAAGTCAACAAGTTCTTGATCAATCTGCTTCTGGCGTTCAAAACTCCATCTCATTTCATAAGTAAATAAAACAATTTTTCTATGTTCTTCCATCACACAACCACAGAGGAACAACATAACCAGAGTTGGAACAATTGTCCGAAGAAGAATCACAACCATGAGAATAATTCGTTCGATCTTATAATTCAAGAAGAGAAAACTGCTTATACAGTAAAGAGAGCAAAATAGAGTATAAGCAATGGTTAAAAATAAAGACAAACCAAAAATCTGATTAAAACTTTTCAACAACTTTTTTTGGTAGTACATACCAAAGCCAATTTTTTGTAAACTAGCATTTCGTGATAACTCAATTTGTAAAAACTGATAGCGTTTTATTATTATTGACAAAACTGTACAAATAAAATAGGTAAAAATAAATTGTAGATAGCTTTCGATATGTCTCAATGTATAATTCTCCACATAACATTTTTGAGGTCTTCTAAAAAAATAAAAGATTTGACATGCGAGAATTATGCCGTAAAGCAGATTTGCAAAAATAAATTTTAGGTAAAAACTTTTTTTATTTTTTTGTAAATGTCTTCCTGTTCTGAGACGTTTAACAAAAGTTTTCAATTGATATTTTTTCCAAAAATTGAAAAAAAGCAGCACGTAAATATAGAAAATGTAGAGTGATAAATCAGTGCCGCTATGAGATAAGATAATTATTATATGACGAGTTTGATAAAAATTTTTACACCATAAGAAATATATTGCTAAAATTGTGTACACTACTGCAGTAACAACAGCAAAAAATTTTCCCAAAAATAATTTACCGAAAGCGAAAAATATGTTTAACACTTCAAAATCCATGATTGAAATAAATACGAAATTAAAAACGAATAAAACCGAATTTATTTATTTTAGATTATCATTGAAGAACAAGCTTTTTAAGTAAATATTTTTTGCTGTTTTACAAACCAAATGTGTCGATAAACATAATGATACTCGATAGTATTTTATACTTTTTTTATAATATCAATTTAATTGTTGTTATTAATTGAAATATAATGAATTAATCTAACAATAAAAGAAAAGTTATTTTCATTTCTACATTTATTTGATTTTTAATTTTTAGTGTTTACAATAGCATTGCTTTTTGTTTTCGAATTTCCATCCGGTATCCTCTTAGCAATGTCTATTTTGCTGAAAATTGACTCTTTGACATACGCTTGTGCTACGGTTGTCGACTTTTATCGGCCATAACGTTGGACCCGACCGAGATCGGCTCCAGCGTTAGACAATAAACTCGCTGATGTGCGTCTTATTCTGTGTTCTGTGTAAGACTCTGATTCTGGTAATTTTAAAAAATTAGCTACTACTGATGGTATTTTGGACAGACTATTTATATCCACTGGCTGTATTGTGAATTTCTCATTTCTATACCACAAAGACAATCTGTTGTGAGAAATATTCTTAGGTCGGAGAGACATATATTTTCTACAAATATCCAGCACATTAACTGCAAATCTTTTTTCCATAGTCGTAAAGCTACGTGGAACATGCTTTTGTATCTGGTACAGGTACCAACATATAGAATCCATTATCTTCTACGTTATTGATTGACATGTTTAATAATTCACAACATCGACATCCACCTGACACACCATAAATTAGTGCGACCTGTAATGTAGAAAATTTGATTTCATTCTCTAATAACAAAATAGACCTACCTTCAACATCAAATATTTTTTATTGAGTGCTTCTGCTAGAAACTGTTGAATAAGAGAATAATGAGAATATGCTCTCTTACAAAAATTTTTAATTTTTCGCACTTGTGATTTTTTAATTCGTTTTCTAAAAAATCGATCAACTTGACATATTGTGAAATATCTGTATTTTTGTGAAGCTTTAATGACGATCTTAACATGCTGTATTTCGTCCACATTGAAGAGGTTGCAAATTTTTTTTTTGACGTTGAAGAAGTAACCCAACAGCACGTCTACGCTTACCTCACAAACGTCGTTTTCCTGTTTCCAGTTATTAAACTCACTTAATTCTTTGTAATAAGCGTCTCTGGATTTCTTGGGTAGCAAACTCGATGTGACTTCTTCAACATCTTTCGCAATTTCTTCAGGAAAAGAACTACTTCTTTTCATTTCCAACAATGTTACAAGCTCCAAAACATTTTGTTTGCAATAATTTTTCTCAAATAATAATTTTGTTGTTTGTCACTTAAGAAAACTTAAGCCACTTGAGCAAGTTCTCGTTTCTAAACATTTTTTTCGTGACTTATTTGTCTTATATGACACTTATACACACATCCTATAATTACTTGATGGTAGCAACAGTTACCTATAATGAAACGACAATTTTAATAAAAATATTAGCCTATTTTATTATAGAAGTAAATAATTATAGTTGTCTGTTAAAGAATGTAAAACTTAATATCGAGATTCTTATTACAAAATTAGAAAAAAATATCTGCTTATTATAAATCTGTCAATAACGGCAGGTGCCTATTATAACATCTTGTAGTACAAAGCGGTAGATGCCTATGTTGTAAAATCTAATACTCAAATTATAGTTAAAGCTCACCAAAAGAAAAACTTTTTACGACTTTTTATAGTTTTGCCATTTTAATAAGATTAGAGTCTCCCTATCGTAAAACCCTAATAAGGTATGGCAGAGGCACGCTTAGACTTTGTCAGAGCCGCATTCAATAATATTTCAGGCAGCTAAGTAACAAGCTGATGCGATGTGATGTCATATTGTCAAGACGGAAAAATTTGTAACATCGTTATTACCGTCCGATTTCAACAAATAAAATGGCTACTTTGTATAACCACTTTTAAAAATACCAATGAAATAACTAAAAGTAACTTCTTAATTTTATTAGGTGCAGACAGAGAGTTTAACTGAAGAAGACTTATTAGAAAGCGGCCAATATTTAAATAAACAGGTAACTACCAATTTTCTTAGAACTTATGTATAGGATTATGAATTCGAATGGTATTTTCAAGATCGATTAGAGAATTTCATGGCATAGATGGTAAATAAGAAGGTAGAATAGATATTAAATAGATAGTAAACAAACCCTTTATAAATACTCCGATGCTAATTTTGTAAAACAGATTTCTATTGTCTTTTGGAGTGTTCAGAGGTTTTCGTTTGTGTTCTTTTACTTTTTTTAATAATTTGCAAGTAGCAGTTACAAAACAGTCGTTTTTAAGACTTTATTTACAGTTTTTTTTGTGAAGGTGTGTACGATTAGAACTTGTTAATCAGTAAATATTTTATGTACTTTAACTTCCAGGTTTTTACATCTTTAAGATGTGGATTTCTTAGTTTGAGGTTGATGGAGAGTTCCACAACGACGACAACGATGAAATTGAAAGCGACGGCGACGGTGATGGCGACGATGATTAGCCTACTACTTCAGATGGCAGAAAACGCCACCGTAGACATTTGCCGCTACTTGCCAAGATTATAATTATGAATGTATATGTTTATTTAAAATTGTTGGAAGGTGAATCTGGGGTCATAAAAAAACTTCTGACATAACTAAAACACCTTATGCGACTAGACGTGACATAGTTGTGAAGGGAATTCAAGAGAGAAAAATCAGAAAAAGTAATGCAAATTCTCTATTTAAAATACATCATGGAGAATCAATAAGGAGGATGTGTTGAACCATCGTTAAACAGATTATTTCCTTTTTTTCTGTAAACCACAAATGTATGTCAAGATGCAATAGGTCATTAACTGGGATCGTTTAGGATCTTTTTGGGTTCTTTTAACTCTATCCACGCACTCTCGCAGTTACTTTCCGTTATTCCTAAATGTTGAATCGTTTTTTGCGCTTTATCTTGTACATACGTTTTTAAATAGCGTAATTTTTTGACATTACTCATCAATCCATTGTCGTGAATAACTTTTCTGAAAATATCTTGGAACGTTGGCTATTCTTCATATTTTCCGTCAAACAATGGAATTCTAATATTCAGTAATTTTACATTACTTAAGCTGGTAGACTGACGTGTTTTTTCTTGAATTTTGTTTTCTAATGTCTTTATTACTATTATGTATCTTACTATTATGTATCTCACTCTTAATTGTTGATAGTTGTTTTTGAATATGGGGTTTTTTGCTCTTTTTCGATAACTTTAATTTTGATGTTGATTTTGTTAATTTCAGTCCATTTTTCTTGTATTTCTTTAACATATAATCCGTGCTTTGTTGAACTCATTTTGTTTAGTTCAAGTTGACTCGCCACTTCGTCCAAAATTTCTTTCAATTCTTGAGTGCGAATTTCTTGTTCCGTTTTGTATGTCAAATAATCTTTACCAATGTTTTCTTCCGGTTTGCTTCCTGACTTATCTTTAACAATTTTACTCTCAAAACTTGGCTTTTGACTTAATTTTGGTTTTTTATGAATAATATCCTGACCCTCTTGAGTTTTAAATTTAAACTGGTTGTCATTTTCTTTTTGTTTACAACATTTCTTCATACGCTTCATTATTTCTAGAACTTCTTTTTCTACTTTTTCCTCTTCTTCTTCTAGTGTTTTTTCCAAGTATTCTTTAATGTCTACGTAATCTATATTAACCTTGTTTAGCTTTCTCTCCATAAATTCTAATGTCTCCTCGTCTGGTTTAAATACATTATTTGACAGCTCTGACATGAATTCAACGATCTCGTTACTAGCCTGTTCAACGCATGTTGAACCCTCTTCACATTCTCAGATACTCTGTGCTTCGTTTGCAACTTTTATTATTGTATTAAAGTTACAACACATGTGATAGAATTCTCTTAGTATTCTTATTTTATTTTCTTGTGCTGTATCCATTGTACACCACTTGTTTCTTCTGTTTCGCTTAAATTTCCTTTTGAACTATAACGACTTTTGAACGTCCACGACTTCACTTCGCGACGTTACACTTATTTGCGGTTTCCATTTTCGCGTAAACTACACTTAAATTTACCGAAACCACCTTCTGAATTTCGCAAAGTCTTTTCAAGACAACTAACAAACTTGATAATGTCAAAGAAGTCTTCGCCGCGCGGAAACATCCGAGATGAAGTGGAAATCGAACTCTTTAACGATTTAAAGGATTTGAAACTACAAGAAGAACTAGATGTGACCCAATGGAGGCACATTTACATATCAATCCACTCTAACAAGTGGAATAACGACAATCATAATCATTGCGGTAGTAGTATTGGTTGGAATGGTAGTGAAGTGGATACTGCAACGCTGCATGCCCAAATCACAGAAAAGACAACGTCCAGCAGCACAAGAGACAGAACGGGGCATCGAATTGACGCCACTAAATTGCATTCCTGAAGATGCAAGCAGCTTCAACATCGAGTGACTGCCAAAGCCGCAAGTTAGTTTACATTTTTATTTTTTTTTTATTAAGTTTTGGGATTATGGGAATTGTAATTATCAATCAGGAATCAAAGTAGATTTATTGTTTTGTTATTTTTTTTTGTTGTTTAATTTGATATTACAAAATTAGCTATGTCAGATTGTAGGTCAGGTTACTTTGTTTATTTATGTTTATTAATTATCTGACCTACCACACGCAAACGATGAACAAATTACTGGTGTGAGCAAATTGTTTCAGGAGGTCACAACCAAGTCGCTGATACCAGTGAGACACATCCACGACGCTGGTGCCGCCGCTGAAAGATCCACCGAAAACAGAAGCCAATTTTGTTGAGGCGCTAATATGTTTAACCATCGTTAAACAGATTATTTCTATTTTTTCCGTAAACCACAAATGTATGTCAAGATGCAATAGGTCATTAACTGGGACCTATTGCTCAAAGAAATTGCAACAAATATTTCAGCATGTTGAAACAATTTAAACAAAATTTGGTAAGCACAATTTTGCTTACTTCAGCGAGGGCAAAGTACTATAACAGTTGCACGGTTTTTCAGCGACCGACAAAATGTAATTTATTGTACCATTTAAATGTACACAATATCAATTTATTATAAGTTCAGGTTTTGTTTTATATTCACTGTAGGTTAGGTTTATATTGTTATGTTTTTGTTTTAATAAAGTTAGTATTGATCGAAGAGTTATCTTGTTCTTTACTCATCCCTGAACAGGATGGTATATGGTGCCTATGACAAAATTGTTTTAACAATTAAAACATTGCACCAGTAAGTTCAAAGCATTTTGAATATTAAGTGTTGTCAAGAAAATTTACGAAAGTTTTTGCGAAAAATCGGATTTTTTTTAAACAATTAACAAGAGACAGGTTTTGATGGAATCAAAAAAATTTCACAATGGAGGGTAAGATATTTAGAACAAATATATCAAGTACGTTCAGATAATGTGCCTATCATATATCTAGATGAAACTTGGTTTGATAGTCACGACACCGTCAAGAAAGGATGGACTGATAACAGCAAAAAATGTTGCATAGATGTACCACCTTCAAGAGGAAAACGCATTATAATTTTACAGACGAGATCTGAAGCCGGTTGGGTAAACAATGCTTTGCTACTTTCTGCAAAAAATGTCAAAGAAGCTAAAGTAGATTACCACGAAAGTAAGTCGGACAACATTTTTGAAAATTGGTTTTCAGAAAAATTGCTTCTCAATATACCAAAAAATAGTGTCATCGTGATGGAGAATGCAAGTTACCATTCCGCCCAAGCAAAAAAATTCTTAATAGTTCTTCAAGAAAAGAAGAAATCCAAGAATTTTTTCATGCAAATGATCTCTTTTTTGAAGTATTATATACAAAAAAAAACAGTTGTTGAAGGTTTTAGAGACATCAACTTTTGAAAAAAAAAAAAAATAATATTGACATTATGGCTAGAGAACGTGGATTTAAAGTTGTCTTCCCTCTTATCATTGCAATTTTAATCCGATTGAAATGATATGGAGGGAGCTAAAAGGGATCTACGAAGAAACAATACTTCTCTGAAATTTAGTTGTAGTATAATCTAACTGATTAAGGACGAAGTAGCCAAAAATTTCGAGCGTCAGCTGAAAAAAGTGTGTAGAATATGTAAATTGTGACGAAGATATGTACAGATGTAGACTTGTACCGGATTTGATAATTAGTGTGGACGATAAGTCCAGCGACTAAAGTGATAATTATGTCGATTGTGATTAGTATGTGATATGTTTTTATTTATTTGTTGTTGTAATTATTATTAAAGAAATTATTGTTCCAAATTTTAACCAATTGTAATATAAATACTAATTTAAAAATTAACAAGGTAAAGATGCATAAGCCAAGACACACAAAATAAAATGTGCAAGTTTAGTGGTTTCACTATGTTAGGTAGGTTTTTTTTTGGGAAGAAGGAATGCGATTGCGCACTTCAGCCTTTGAAGGCTGGGAGTGTGGGACTCGTACCGATGGTGTGTGCAAGTCGGACATACCCACCAAACCTCCTCTGACGTAGAGATTTCAGGCCATTGGCCTTTGTTCTCTGTCGGACCCGAATGGCACGCTGAAAGCGTGCCATTGGAAAGAGTAAACCTGAAAAAGAAAAATAATTAGTCGGCTCTGGGGAGTCCCACGATGTCCTTGGTCCTTGGAATATTCTGGAGAGGGGTCCTGAAACAGAGAGCACCATCTGTTGATGCGATGATGAGTAAGTTCTCAACAAGAGTGTCTTTACCTGTTTTCCGAAGAGCTACTCATCAAGGAGTGCCATTTTCGGTCTTTTGCATTGCGATGGTCCAGCTTCGTCATAGGAGAGGGTTTCCCTGAGAAGTGGGTTCGGATGTGTGGTCGCTTTCATGAGGGTGCGCAGCGCCATCTCGTGGAGAGTTTCCTTCATCAGTGGCATCTTTGCTTTTCTATGCAGTTGGTTGTTTCGAACAAACCAGTGTGCATTGAAGGCGATGCGAAGGAATCTGTTTTAAAGAACTTGAAGCTTATGCATTCGGGTTTTGCAAGGCCCATGCAGTCGAAGCATAAGTGATTTGTGGAAGGATGACTGATTTGTACAGCAGCAGCTTGTTGTTGATGGACAACTTGCTTCTTCTGTTTACAAGACATGACAACTGTCCCAATGCCCTCTTGCCTTTGCTTTTGGGCATAGTCAAGATGAGCATTAAAGGTCAGTCTTTTGTCTAATATTAAACCTAGATATTTTACCTGGTTAACCCAGGGAATATCCCGGTCGAACATTGAGACATTTGTGACATCATTGTAGTTGTTTCGCCGTCTACACATGATTAGAGCCTGGCTCTTATCAGGGTTGACAGTGATTAACCACAATTTACACCATTCCTCAATCGCATCCACGGTTTCCTGCAAATAGCGAGAAGCCATGTGTGGTTGCTTTGATCGAGTTAGGATCGCTGTGTCGTCTGCGTAAACGGCAAGTGTTGTACGAGAAGCTTTGGGATGTCTGAAGTAAAAACTGCATACAAAAGTGGTGAGAGGACAGAGCCTTGTGGGACTCCGGCTTCTAGGGTGCGGATTCCTGAAAGAGAATTGGAAATTCTCACCTAAACTTGACGTTTTCTGAGTAACGAATGGATCAACTACACCATCGCCAAAGGCACCCCAGCCTGATAGAGCTTATAAATAAGTCCATCGTGCCAGACAGTGTCAAAGGCTTCACCAGTCATCGACTTTCGGTCGATGCTGGTAGAAGCGTGTTCTACGACTCGGAGAAGTTGATCTGTTGTGGAGTGTTTCGCTCTGAAGCCGAATTGTTCGTCGGGGATGATTTTTCTTTCCTCGATGAATTGGTGGAGTCTGGCGTGAATGAGGCGTTTTGCGACTTTCCCTACGGCCGACAGCAAGCTGATTAGCCGGTGGTTTTAGGGAAATTTGTGGTTTTTGCCGGGTTTGGGGATGAAAATCACCGTGGCGAGTTTCCATCTTTTGGGGAAGTACCTAAAACAAAACATAGCATTAAAAATACCTGTCATGGCGACGATGGCTTTTCTCGGGAGATTCTTCAGCGCTTTGTTGTTGATTTCATCTGGGCCTGGTGCCTTCCTCTTCTTCAGTTTACAAATGATTTTTTAAACCGCCTGGGGAGATGTCGGGGCGATTTCAGTTGGAAAATCTGTTTCTCGTGAAACGATGGTTTTCACTTGGTCCGTGATCGTCTCGAAGTGTTCCATTTCGGCGTTTTCGAAGTTGAGAGAACATTGTCTGTCAAAACTCAATGTGAATGCCTCAACTTTCTCCTCATCGGTGTAGACGATCCCGTTTTCACCGTGAATTGGTGGAAGTGGTTTTCGATCGGATCTGAGAGCACTTGCCACTTTCCTGACGGAGTTGTCTTCGATGGTGAGAGACTTGAGTCTTTCCTGTTAGGTAGGGAAAGATTACTGAAGACAGATCTGGACTGATGTTCAGATAATCTGTTTGGGATTATTTATAGGGGGTCTAGTATTTACGTTTGCGGTTGAACCATTATAAAAATTAGTGAAACTGTTATATATTAATATATGTATATAATTTAGAAGTTAGAAATAACGGTTAGGTACTTATTATAAAATTTGACAGTTAGTAGCAAAAGTTACTTACTATAATAAGAAAAATTAATATCAATTTTTATTTGTTTATTACAAAAATTTAGAAGTTACTAGGTATTGTAGTATGTTCTAAATAATTGATCTATTGTCTATTAGAGAGTACAGCAATGTCTGAAGAGAAAGAAAGAACAAGCAAATTGAAATATACTAGACATATTGAGTATTTAAACAAGATAAATATGAGCAAGTTTTAATTTAGTAATAAATATTACAATAATAATTTTTTTATTGGCTCAAGGCTTTTTTACAAGAATCACTCGCATTAAACTGAACAACAACTATAAGATAAGTAGTAACGGCTCCCAACATTTTCAAAAATAAATTTTTATTAATTTCAAAAAATTCAGCAGCTGAAAATTTTGGAAAAAAATCTGCAACAGTCTTAGTAAAAATTTTAATTTCTTGCCGTTTTTCAGCCGAATAACAAAATTGTAAATTACAAGCGACTCTTAGTACACTTGCTGCATTTTTCAGAACTTGCTGACAAGTCAAAACAATGCCAAAAGTTGGTATCTGAAACACTTGTTTAAGCATTTTTACCAAAAAAAAAAAAAAATTGTGACTCACCAGGGTTTGCAAAATCGTAATTAAATTCGCACCGACAATAAAAAAATATTGTTGCTTTGAATAACCATAGCTATTTTTAAAAATATCGTCTAAATATTCAACAACAGTTAAGCCGGAAGTAACAGTAAAACAAACAAAACAAAAGCCAAAAATTTGATTAAAAATATTAACACATTCTCCAAGAAAAACAATTTTTTTTCGTAGAATCCCAAAATTGCAAAGTTAATTTCATGTCTCAGTTTTTGGTATTCGTTTCCGATTATTTTAGTCAGAGTAATCATAACGCAACTGATAAAAAACTGATAATACAGCATTATTACATCAATGGTGTATTGGCTAAAAAAAATTGCACCTTCCACGTCCATCCAAGCCAAAATTGAGCACCAATCAAGAATTGCAAACACAATTTGAGCAATTATAAAATACCTGTAGTACTTTGCACCTTGATTTCTCAAAATTTCAATTAAAATTAGCCAATAGTTTTTCTTGTAAAATGTACCATTAAATATTATCAGAATGGTACAAATGTACATTGTTATTTCAAGTAAAATGTTGTTGATTAGTTTAATTTGAACAAAATTTGTGTAATATGGAAGGCGAAAAAAATTTGATGTAATTATTAATACAGTTAGGAGTGTTATTAGCAACACTCCGTATATTTTGGTTGAGCCAATTCCGAGAACTTGACCAATTTTGAGAATTTGTGACATTGTTGGTAATTCTGTTCTGATATAAATTATTTATACCGAATGGGTTTTACTGTAATGAGTTGTTGATAAGAGAAGTGATAACAACTTTGTTAATTATTGTTTAAAATTTTATTCCGGTGAGAATGACTGCATAATGATATAGATTTCTGAATAAATAAATTTTTGATAGTTATTATAAAATTTGAAAATCGAAAGCGGTAGTTTATAAAACAAAACTATCAGAATAGATTTAGTTTCTATATTCTATTAGTATAATAGGTACATACATACATATCTGTTGGTATTAACTTTGCTGTTATAACAAGTAGATTTTGTTATTAAATATTATCGGTTTTTAAATTTTATATATGTTATGTTGCTTTTTAAATAAATATTATTTAGTTTGTAGTAGTAGTATTTAGTAAGAGTTTATAAACTGTTTTTATCCGTTTCCAAATTTTATAATAACCAACTACAACAATTAGGTTTTTCGGTTTTTACATTTTATAATAGCTAACAATATTTAGCATTTGATAAAATAGAAATATTGCTATTAACATTTACTTTTTATAACAGGCCATTATTGTAAAATATGTGTAATAAATAATAACATTAAAATGCAGGCTTAGTTAAAAGTATGGGATAGGCAGTTTATCTTCGTAAATATGAACTTTTTGACAAAATGTCATCGATAAAAGTTTCTTTACTAATTATTATATATTATATAATATATCGTGTGTTTTTTAAAAAAAAACTCTAGAGTGCTTTGAAACTAAAAAACAATTGTTTTGTATGTCTGTGATTAATCGTTTACACACTTGTGAAACTGACAGATCTCATAACCTTACTTTTCGACAATTAGAACAAAAATACATTTTTATAAATATATTCATTTATTACTTACAAAAACTGTTGATAGCTGCCTAAACACCTACTTTTTGTGAATGGAGAGATTCTTCTACAATTTCATAAGGATGTTCTGTTGCCCAAATTCTCATGTTTTGTGAATTCATGTAGCCGGACAGGTAAAACCACGCTTCATCCGTAAAGGAAGTTTTTTGAAGGAGTTCATTATTATTTGCAATGTTATTTAAAAACCACTGACAATACTGCAATCTTCTAGGAAAATCTACGAGTCGTAACTCTTGAACGGCTTGGAGACGATAAGGGTACATATGTAAATCTTCTCGTAGGAGTTTATGACATGTACTAACAGAAAGTTCAACTTGCTGAGACTGATGTCTAATCGACGTTTTTGGATCTTGCTGTAAAATCTCTTGTGCAGCATGAATAACTTCATCTGTTCGTTTAGTTGGTCATCCACTGCCCTCTTTACGTGTAATGGCCCCAATTTCACGGAACAGATTCACACTTCGGTGGAGAGTGTTTTTAAACCTTTCATACACAACAACAACGTCAGGAAAAGCTTCTCGAAACTCCTCCAGGCACGGCTGAATTGAATATTTCCAAACACCGTTAACATTCTCTCCATTTCGGAAATAACTTTCCAACAAAAAAGTCTTTTGTTTACTGGTATACACCATGATTACAAATCAAGGAAAACACAAAATTTAGTATTGAAAAATACTGATAAATAAAATAACGAATGTTTGAAAAACTAAAACACCACGAAGGCAACCACACAAAAACACACCAAGACCAAGCCCGCTTTGGCGGGAAGAGGAGACATTTTTAGGTTAGGATAATTTGTGACGGATAAAATTGTATAGTAGGCAACCAACAATACACGAATAATGTAAATAATAAAAATTTTGTTGTCATGGAGGTTGTTGTATGGGATCATGTACGACATACGTAACAATGTCATGGCTTGCTACGAGTTTTTTTTAAACGAACACACATTATTATTTACTAATTCGATGGAAACGTAATTTCTTTTTCTTTTTTAAACAGCAACCTAGTAATTTTTTTAGTGATTCTTGTTCCTCTTTTTTTTCTTGAAATGACCTGGCATTTTTTCAATATCTTTTAATAACAAAATTTTAGAGAAAATTACCATAATACTTTATTCAATCAAATAATCTTTAACTTAAATGAAATGTTCAATCTGAAGACCTCCTACAGCTTGACAATAACCTAATCTGTCATAAAAACTGCGTAACAAATTTTGCAGTCAGTTAGGTGGTATTTCTGCGATTCCGTGTCTTATTCTGGCTTCCAGGTCTTCCAAATTTTGAGGTCTTTCTTTGTAAATTGTAGTTTTCAAATGACCCTAGAAGAAAAAATCTAAGGGGCTTAAATCGGTCGACCTAGCAGGCCATTTAATAAAACCCCGACGTTCTATCCAAAGACTTGGTGAAATGTTATCCAGAAATAGGCAAACATCAACCCTATAATGGAGTGGAGCGCCGTCTTGCTGAAACCATATATCTCGGTTTGGCATTTCTTGTCGATCTGCATCCGGAAATAATTGTACAATATTGGGTACAATGTGATCACGCAATAGGAGTAGATATCTAGCCGCAGTTAAATTCCTATCCATAAAACATAGGCCTATTATGTGCTGCCCAATAATACCAACTCATACATTAAGTTTTTGACGGTGCTGTGTATGATGTTCCATCATCCAATGAGGATTCTTACTAGACCAGTATCGACAGTTGTGTCTGTTCACAAATCCATTGAGGCAAAACGTGGCTACATCAGAAAATAAAATGTTGTTTAGAGAATGTGGATTATTATCAATCATTTCCATCATTGTTACACAAAACTGCATTCTTCTGTCTAGGTCATCTTCGTTTAGCTCATGGAGAAAGTGTATCTTGTAGGGTTTGTGTTTGTTCTTTTTCAATATTCGAAGAATCGACGATTGACTAATATCATTATCCAAAGCAAGTTGCGTGGTTGTCGTAATTGGATTATCCATAACACTTAGTAATACATCAAGAGCTTGATCATGATTTGTGGCTGTTTTCGGACGTCCAGATTTTGGCATATCTTTTACATTTCCAGTTTCTCTAAATTTTTTACCCAATTTAGACACCGTGGATTGTACAATAGGATTTCTTCCAGGGTGAACGTTGTTAAATAAATGACAAACATCTTGGTGTAAACGTGTTCGATCTCCATAACCAACCATCATGAGAATTTCAATTCTTTCAGTTTCACTGAGTTTCACCATGTTTACAAATTAAAATAAAACTATCTTTATTAAATTAATTTGTTAACTTATTAAAACGTACGTCACACTCAAGGTTACTTAATAGTAAGGTTTGCTGTTGTTCCGGATGTGACGTCATAAAGTTCTCAATTCTCTAGAGAATTATATTATCAGGTGTTGGTCAACGTGCATCACAGATTTCGAACTAAAACCGGTTGGCTGACATGACAGCATGGCAACTGCATCAACTGATCGCGCCATTGTCATTGCCATAAGTCACTGCTTTGTCTGCTGGTTTCGTATACGGTTCGTTTTTGCATTTAATTCATTTTGTGTTATCTAGTTTTGCTGTTAATTTTGAATTAAAGTTTTTTAATTTAGTAGATTTTTAATAATAAGTTTAGCGGTTAGCTAGTTTTGATTTATTTACATTAATTCTTTTTTCAATATAGTTAGGTTAAGTTTGGGAGTTTATTATTGTTATTTCTGTTATTTGTTTTATTTTGACCCATCAGACTTCCGCGTCTCGCGAAATTTTATCAAAACCAGTGGGCAATTTTGTGAAAATGGTTGGTCACACGTGTGCAGTTTCACTTTGTAAAAACAAATCAAGTGTGGAAAGTGCATACTCGTTCCATCTTTTTCCCAAAACCGCTACTATCAGAAAGTTATGGATTACTTTTTGTCAGCGAGGCGAAAATTGGTAACCAAAAAAGCACAACACTATTTGCTCTGAACATTTCAGAGCAGATGATTTTGAACTAAATTTTAAGAAAGAATTATTGAATTGCTCTACCAAACGAAAGTTAAAGCCTGATGGTATGTAATAAAGTATTATCGAAAGTTTCAAGTTAACATCACTGTTCAATTCTTTTATAGTTGTCCCAACAATTTCTACTAACGAAGATAAAAAAAATATCAACATTTTTGCAAGGAATCGTGACCAACACTATATTGAAAGTGTTTTAAAAACGTTTTCGATGGATATGGAAATTTCTCCACCATATGAAGAACTAAAAAAAAAATATGATGAGGCCATCAAATTAATCGACCAACTGAAGTTAAAAATAAATGACTTGGAAGGAGAGCTTGCTGATCTAAAAGAAGCATCAACCAAAAAAGAAGTACAATTGGATGCTGCTATAAAAAAAGCGTTGTCTGGTACATTTTCTCCAAATCAAATTGATCTGATAAGAAAAACAAAAAAACGAGTTGTTTGGACAAACCAAGAATTGGCTCAAGCGTTTACACTGAGGTAATTTTTGTTTCAACAACTCACTTTTATACCATCTCGTGTGTTTAAATAATTGTTCTCTTGTAGGTATTTCAGTAGCAGGGCTTATATATTTTTGCGAAATAATAAATTTCCTCTGCCCAATCTAAGCACACTCCGGAAGTATGCTGGAAAAATTACCTTACAAAATGGGATTCTAACAAGCTCATTGAATTTTATGAAAATCAAACGGCACTCGCTTATGAATAAAGAAAGTCTGGTTGTTCTTATGTTTGATGAGATGCGAGTGAGAAGTTTGTATGAATACAACAACAAAGAAGATGAAATAGTTGGTCCTCACAAATATCTTCAAGTGGTGTTGGCTCGTGGTTTGTGTGGCTCCTGGAAGCAACCTGTTTTTATGGGTTTTGACCAAAACATGAGTGTGGATATTTTGCACAGCATCATTCAAGCTCTGCACAACATTGAATACACTGTGGTGGCATGTGTTTCGGATTGTGGTTCGAGTAACCAAGCAGTGTGGAGGGATTTAGGAGTGACATTTGAACACCCCTACTTTGAGCACTCTGTGCTCAAATCTAATATTTACATCTTCCCAGATGTTCCACATCTTTTGAAATTAATTCGTAACTGGCTTTTGGATAAAGGTAAAATAAATATAGCCACTACTTAGTGTTATACATATTTTATGTAGGTTTTATATTAGAAGATGGAAGTGTAATATCTAAAAAACCTCTGGAAGAGTTAGTGAAACTGTCCAAAAATGCAGAAGTTTCTTCAATCTTTAAAATTAAAGACAAACACTTAACGTGCAGTGACAGTGAGCGTCAAAATGTTAAACTAGCAGCTCAGTTGTTATCACATACAACATCTGTTGCATTACAACGATATGTAAAAAATGACGAAGCCTATAAATTGGGCGAATTTATTGAATCAATAAATGTGTGGTTTGACATTTTCAACTCGAGAAACTTAAACGAAGCGGTTTTTTTTAAACAACCATACAAGAGGCATCCAGCGCAAGTTGATAAACTTGATGAAATTTATGGACAAATTTTAAATATAAGAAGTTGCGGCAAAAAATCACTGCAAGTTTTTCAAAAGGGAATACTAATGGCCATAACATCTTTAAAAAAAATGTATGAGGACTTGAAAGAAAACTATGAAATTTCATTTATTATGACAGCTAAACTAAACCAAGATGCTTTAGAAAATTTGTTTTCTCAAATCAGGACGAATGGAGGGTTAGATGATCATCCCACTCCTTTGAATGCTTTTTATCGTTTACGACAAATTATAGTTGGTAAGTTTATATATATATATATATATATATATATATATATATATATATATATATATATATATAGTAGATGTATTAAGAATACCACTTGCAGGCAAATGTCCGGGGGCTGTGGCAAACAAAATGAATACGGTAGTAGGTGATGTCAAAGAAGAATATGTCATTTGTGATATATTGAAGCGTGCAAATGTTCAACCGACTGTACCAGAAATAGTGGAAGATTTCAGTGAAGGGGACTCTATTAGCAGTGTTTCTACAAAATCATCTCAAAATAAAACAGAACCCAATGTTGAGAATGATGGGTTAGAATACATTGCTGGATGGCTGGTCAAAAAATTTAAGAATTCATATCCATACCTTGGACAATACACATACATGCTGCAGCAAGAACACTCATATGCACTTCCACCATGGGTGCATCATGTGTCATATGGAGGTTTGACGGAACCAACTGAGAAATTAAAAACCGCTATAAAACTTTTAAACCATAAATTCAAAAAAACAAACAAAAACAATTTTTTTGTGAAGAAAAGAATTGTGGCCACTTTAACGAAAAAATATAAAAGTATTGTGGATATTCCTGAGGAAATTGTCCGCGGCTTTTTCAGACAAAGAGTATTCATCAAAATGAATTTTTTAAATAATAAACTCAAAGAGTGTAAAAAAAAAGTTGTACAAAATTCAAAAATTAAAAAAATTATTACGTAAATTGAAAATGTTAATAAAAAAATGATTGTATTTTTGTAATTTTCATTGTAAAGCATAATTTCCCCTTACTACAAAAGGTACTACCGTGACTTTGCACATAAATTTTAAATTTAGCGCGCTAGGAGTTGGCTGTGGAGAACTTTATGACGTAGTTCCGCCCGTGAGAACAGCAAACCTTACTATTAAGTAACCTTGCGTCACACTGTCATGAAAAATATTGTTAGAGGAACAGAGGCCACTATTATTTTTTGTAAAATTACCATCAAATAAATTTAAAAAATTAGTAAAAAGAGAATCTGATTTAATACCATTTTTTGTCGTTTATTAGATATTACAATTTTACAAAAATTTTGTTATTAAAGGATATTAAAAAAATACCAGGTCATTTGAAGAAAAAAAAAAGAGAAACAAGAATCACTAAGAAAATTGCTACGTTGCTATTTAAAACAGAAAAAAAAGTTCCGTTTTCATGAAAATGCGTTGACATAAAAAACAAAAAGCAGGCTAAGAGATAAAGAATAATTAGTAAAGAAACTTTTACGATGACATTTTGTTATAAAGTTTATATTTACGGAGATAAACTGCCTATTCCATACTTTTGACTAACTCTGAATATAAAAACATAATTATATAATTTTATAATAAGAAGCTGTCGCTATTGATTTTTATAATAAGCAATTTTTGGTTTGTGTATTATAATAAGCAAACGTAGTTGTCTAAAATTTTCTAATAATTGTGAGATTTATAATAAGCTACTACAATTAACTACTATATTATTTTAACAGACAAATATTGTTATTAAATTTATATTTTTAATAATTAACTATCGTTATTAATAATTAAAGTTGTTTGATAAAAAACTATCACTACAAATTTCTACGTTTTTTAAAATCTAGTATGCCTATTTGTTTTCAGATTAAAAAAAAATAACTGTCGTTATTAATTTTTATATTTTATAAAATATTACGATAGTTAGCTACTTCTAGAATTTAAAATAGGCAAATAAATAACGCTACTGTTATTTACACATTTATATTTATTGATTTTTGTAATAGGAGGCTGTGTTTATTGCTTTTTATATTTTATATAAAGCAACTGTAATTATTTGCTACAAAACCGACGCGACGTTACAGAGTTTTTTATTTTATAGCAGGTAACTGACTATTTATTGTTAAAAGTGTCCCAACTGTCTTATTATAAAACTTATTATAGAAGCATTTTATAGTATTATATAGCTATATATGATTAATAGTTTCTAATTTTCAAATTAACAGTTTCAATTTTTTTAATTATCTTGTTTATTGTTGTTTTTAACTTTTACATTTTATAATCGGCTATTGTAATTATTAGCTGTCAGATTACAATAACATAACTGTTTTGTTATACATAATACATATATTTTAAAAAGCAAGTATAGTATATTAAGTATGGAGAACGGTAAGGAATGCTTACCGTTCGAAGAAAATTGTTTGGAGGAAGAGCGACGACTCCAATTATTGTCTGAGAACGGTAATCCTTAACGTTCGACATGCTTATAACGTTTTTTGCGCGATTGGAATTTCTAGAATAATAATAATAATAATTTATATCAATACATTTGTGATAATCGGGAAGATTGAAACTGACAATTTTGGGTGGCTGTTCCATGGTTGCTACGGTTTTGTTCCAAACAAGTAAAATTGTCTTTTTGATATAATCATTCCTACATAGTTCTGTTTTGTGGTTCCGTTTTCGAAGCAAATATGAGCGATAGTGATGATCTTCCGGATGATTTAGAAGACGCTTGGCAAGAAGGATGTTCGGCAATAAATCCAGAAAAATCTAAAGCCCGATATGAACAGACATACAAGTTGTTTAAGGAATGGCGTGAAGCAAAGAAGATTTCTGTAAATGAAAAGAGCTTGTTGGCGTATTTTGTGGTGAGAACTTGAAGGCCCCAGGCAGTTTATGGGCGGAGTATTCTATGCTGAAGAGTACAATTTTTCTCCATGATGTTATCGATATTTCTCAATTTGCTACATTAATTGCTTATCTTAAGTGAAAAAATATTAGATATCGGCCTAAGAAGGCTAAAATTTTTACCAAAGAAGACATGGAAAAATTCTGGAATGAAGCACCAGACGAAAAATTTTTAAATCAAAAGTATGTTGTAGATGATGAGGTGGTACATCTGAGTTCTAAGGAAACAATATATTTGCAGGTAGCAATGATATTGGGAGTATCGGGCGCTTGTAGACGAGGGGAATTGTACAATATTGAAATGAGTGACATAGAAGAACATGAAATGTTTATAGTAAATATTCTAAATACAAAAACGAATATTCAGCGAACGTTCACAGTTATTAATAAAGAAAATGAAGCAGTTCATTCTTTGGAAATACTTCGAAAATACATAAGAATTCGATCAAGCAACCCAACGTCAGATCATTTATTTCTGAACTATCGAAATGGCAAATGCACTAGGCAAGTCACAGGAAAAGGCACAATTGGAGGCTGGCCGTCAAAAATTGCAAAGTATTTAAAGTTGCAAGCCCCTGAAGGTTTTACTGGACACTCGTTTCGACGCACATCGGCTACACTTTTGGCGAATAACGGAGTTGATGTGTTGGGACTAAAAAAACATGGTGGGTGGCGTTTATCAACGGTGGCCGAGAGTTACGTGGAAGATTTCCTCCAAAACAAATTTGAAGAATTTGCTCATAAAACGTTACACAGCGATGTTGGTGGACTACTACAACAACCTAGGACTTCTACGTCGGAAAGTTTGTCTATTAACACTAGAAACTCAAATGCGAGTGGTATTACTACTATTAATTATAATAATTGTACATTTAATTTTAATAAATAAATCGCAAAATTGTTTTTTTTTTAGATTTAATTGCTTACCGTTCACTGAACGGTAAGTAAATTACATACCGTTTTGTTACACGTAGCAAGCAGTAACAGCAACCTACCGTCGTGGAAACAGGCACAGTAAACTTATAAAAACAACCAATCGCGCAAAATAGCTATTAACTTAAAAATTTTATAATAGACAATTATTGCTGCTAATATATAACTGTCGCTATAACTTTTAGTTTTCTAATTTTATAGTAGCTTCAACTACAGTATGTTGATTCTAGGTTCCACAATTTACAAAATTTAACATCATTATTTTTTTCTAATTTTTTATTAAATAATGGTGTGTGTATTGAAGGTAGCTATTGCTAAGTTTTATAATAGGTATTTATGACTATTAGCCCTCAAATTTTAGAATAAGTAACTGTTGTTATTGATTTTTGTATTATATAATAGGCGAGTACCTACAGCTATTAACTCACGTATTTTATAATAGGCAACTATTGCTGTTGATCTCTACATCTTGCAATACTAAATTGTCGCTATAATTTTGGGCTCTTAAATTTTATAATAGGTGTAACTACAGCGGATTACTTATGTTCTATAGTTTATAATATCTAACATTATTATTAGTTTTATTATTTAATTAGTTTGTATATTATATATTGCTATTGTCTTTTAAATTTTAAAAAAGTAACTGTTACTATTGATTTACATATGTTATAATAAGCACTTATTGCTATTGATCTCTACATTTTATGATACTAAATTGTCGCTATAGAGCTGTTGCTTTTAAGTTCTAAATATGTTTTATAATAAGCAAATATTGCCATTGAGTCACATATCTTATAATAGGCAACTAGTGCTGTTGACCTCTACATGATGCAATACTAAATTATTGCTATAATTTATAGCTTCTAAATTTTATAATAGGCAAACTACTGTAAGTTATTTATGTTTTAAAATTTATAACATCTAACATTATTATTAATTTTATTATTTAAACTGCTTTGTTTGTTATAGATAGCTATTGATTTTAAGTTCTAGGTACGTTTTAAAATAGGCATTTATAGCTATTGTGTTTAAAATTTTACGAAAAGTAACTGTTGCTATTGATTTCTGTATTATATAATAGGCAAGTATAGTTATTGACTCACATATTTTTTTCTAATAGGCAACTATTGAACTATTGCTGGTTGTCTTTACATTTTGTAATACTAAATAGTCGCTATAATTTTCAGCTGTTAAATTTTATAATAGGTGTAGCTACAGTAGGTTACTGATGTTCTACAATTTATAACATTATACATTATTATTAGTGTTATTATTTAAACTAGTTTGTTTGTTATAGATAGGTAATGGTTTTAAGTTTTTAGAACGTTTTATAGTAGGCAAATATAGTTATTGTTTTTTAAATTTTAGAAAATAATTGACTTTTGTATTATATAATAGGCAAGTACAGCTATTGACTCACATATTATTCTATAATAGGCAACTATTGCTTTTAATTTTTTAGTACTTTATATAATAGGCAACTATTAACTATCGGCTCTCAGATTTAAAAAAGTAACTTTTGCTATTGTTTTTTTATAGAAAGCAAATATATAGCTATTGACTTACACATAATTATAATTAATTTGTTATAATAGGCAACTGTGATTATTGGCTCTCAAATTTTAGAAAAAGTAATTGTTGCTTTTAATTTTTTTCTTGTAATAGGCAATTATAGCAATTTTTCGCTACAATTTATAATAAGCAAATTTTAATAACAATTTTTATTAGTTTTGAAAAACAAAAATTAATTTAATAAATTTTATTTTGTGTACAAACAATTTAAGTGTCGTGTAGTTGAATTGCAAAAACAAAAAAATTCAAAATTGTGCCACAAATATTCATTACTGTTGATTTTCTAAGATTAAAAAATCCAGCAGCTGATATTGCAGGAATATATTTTTTTAAATGACCAATTAAATTATTCAAATCTTCTTCTTCTTGTGTAGTAAACGGTGAGAAATGCCATTGCAAATCATAGACAAGTAATCGAACCGAATTTGCTTTTTTCATAACAGAATCACATCGAGTCAAAATAACCAAAATTAATACCTAAAACAATTAAATTAAACCTAATTAATTCCAATTAACTTACAATAACTGGAATTAATCTCAAGTGACAAATCAAAATACTCATAAGAACAGATTCTCTCCCGCTGTTATATTTTGCAAAAACCAATACATTCAAAATTTCTAACGTGTTAAAAGCGATGATAAAAGCAATCGGCCAGCCAAATACTGATCCAAACAGATCAACAGTTTTCCGTAATTGAAGCATTTTCTTTGTTATGTGTTTCAAATCAGTCAAAAAATTTTCTTTTGAAGTGTTTGTTAAAGTCAGCCACAATTTTTTATACCGAATTTCTAAGATCTCTGAAGATAAATACAACAGAAACGTGTAGAACACAAAAATGAAGAACTGCACCGACTCAATTAAATGTACCTTAAAATAAACTATTTTCGGCTGTTTGTTGTACACAATATATGAGAAACTTGTCTCAAAAGTGAGAAAAAACAGAAAAACAGAAATGAGTCTTAATTTTGATTTTTGAAAATTGTTTAACAGCTTGAGCCAAATTTTGGTTTTTCGTAAATTTACGTAAATCATTGTATAACAATCAAAAGCGATCGAAATTGCGCGCATACAGCTAAAAGTTATTGTATTTACGTGACTTAATCTCTTGTAATTTGTGTTAAAAAAAGTAACAACAAAAGCTGAAACAAACAAGACACAAATAGCAACATTATAAAATTTTTTTGACGGTGTTAAAGCAAAAATTTGGCCACAAGCCACAATCATTGGATCAATATTTATGTACCGTGTAATTGAATTGAAACTATTATAAAATTTAAAATTGTTAAACAGAGACTTAAAATTGTTGATTTTTCTAAAAGAAAATAACCGACTGCTGAAAATTGCGGAAGATTTTTTTCAATATAATTTAGCAGTTTTGAATTGGAGAGTTTGAGATCGTAACAGCTCGATAAGACAGTTTTTGCTTCGTGAGTCACTGAGTGGCACTGTGAGACTATTATGACAGTCCAGACCTGCAATAGTATACATCAGTTGTCATAGCAACTAGTAAAGTAGTACGTTTCTAATGTGGTTTTAATTACACTGCAGTTACTCTTATTAATAGCGTTATAAAACGGTTAAGCAAGTCTCTAAAAGCGGTTAAATTTAAATTTGAGTGTTTGAGTCAAAGCGGTAGAATTCTGTCATAAAAACCACTTCAGAAACGCATTACTTTAATTTTTTTTACTTACGCCAGTTGGAGCTAACCTAAAAATTACCAAAAGAACACTTTTTGTCAGATTAAAATTAGTGTTGTTATAAATTGCAAGAATAAGAATATTTAAAATTTGAAGAGAATTAAAGAAAATTATAAAAACAAAAGGCCAACCAAAAATTGAATTAAACAAGTCTACAGTTTTTCTCAAAAGACACATATTTTTTGCAATTTTTCTTAAATCAAAATCGGCTTTTTTGAGATGTTTGTATTTTTCTGCTAACATTTCGGTAGTTGCAAAAATAATAAAACTGTAATAGAAAAATAAATACAATTGGAGAAACTCAAAAAAATAATTTTTGAAAAAAATGGTGGCGTCGTAAGCGAAACAATTAAAACTGATTTCGGTGCTAAAAAAACAGAAGTGAGCGAGAATAAATTGCCTGAATATTTTTGAGCTCGGTTTTGGCAAGATTTTGTAAATCTCAAACCAATACTCTCGTTTCCAAAAATTTATAAAAATCATAACATAAAAATTAAAAAATAAAGAAATAATTTTAATGCAACCAAAAATTATGATGTTTTCTTGGCTAAGCATTTGGTAGTTGGTGAGAAACAGTTCGCTTAATAGACCTGCTGTTATTACAAACCAGATTAAAATATTGTAAAATTTTTTTGTAGCGGGCACGACAGCGTAGATTTGACCTAGAAGGAAAATCATTTCTAACTGGTTGAAATTTATGTGAAATCAATATAAAATAGTTTTATGTCTGTATAATTTTGCAGATAATAAGGTGTCAGTAAAATTTTTACAGTCGTAACAGTGATTGATTTTATGGAAAATCAGATTTACTATTTTTATATTTAATTTTGTGTTATTACGTTTTAAAATTTAATAAGGTGTTTTGTTTTTGAAAAAACATTGTCTAATTAGTTTATCAGTTTGTTTAAAATTGTTTTAAAATTACTATTATTGCCAGAATTATTTATTTTTACTGTTAGCGTAACCCGGCGCATCCACCCTTTTTACATTTTCTGATATTAATTTTCGGTGTCAAAATTTAATCAAATGGTAATTTTAACACCAATAATTAATTTTTGATTTATTTATTTACAATTGTTTATATTTTTATAGCTTTTAAAAAAACAGAAATATTTGTTGCCCGGCGTATCCACCAATTTTTTAAATAAAAAAATTAAAATAACTAAAGTTACCTGTGTAAAGTTAACCCTATTAAGTTAAGTAGAATTGATATAACAACTGTTTAAGATTACCTTATAATTGTCTCTTATTGCCTACCAAATCAATTGAAAAATTTAATTAAAAAAAAAACACTTGACTACGTTTTTCTCGTCAAAGTAGAACTTTGGGGTTTTTTTGTCAAAAATGATTGTAAATTAATTCTCCACTTTTGTCCATTTATTTATTTATTTGCCGATTTTTGAAAATGATAATAAAAAACAAAAAAGGAAGCTATCTTGACGTTTTTTTTGTTATTTACTAATTTATAAATTTCTTTATTTCTTACTACATCAATATAGCTAAATATTACCTTAGTTACGGTAACCATTATGACATTCATAACTCTCGAGAGTGTTATAGAAAAGAGCTAAGAATTTTTAATTCCCTCTAATTTGCATATTAAAAAGAGTTACAAATATGGCGCTCTAAAGTTACGAGAAGAAAAGAAATGTCATTAAATAACAATTTTTGACTTAAACTTCTGCGCTTTTTTTGTAATTTTTTTAGAATTTTACTATTTTTATTCATTTTTGCAATCGATAAATTTAGAAAAAACTATTGTCAACAAATATTTTCCATAGCGATCATGCACAGTTAACTAAGTAAATCGTCTACAAAATTCTGTTTATTCACTAAAAATACGTTTTTGCGCGATTGGTTGTTTTTATCAGTTTACTGTGCCTGTTTTCACGACGGTAGGTTGCTGTTACTTGTTGCTACGTGTAACAAAACGGTAAGTAATTCACTTACCGTTCAGTGAACGGTAAGCAATTAAATCTAAAAAAAACAATTTTGCGATTTATTTATTAAAATTAAATGTACAATTATTATAATTAATAGTAGTAATACCACTCGCATTTGAGTTCTAGTGTTAATAGACAAACTTTCTGACGTAGAAGTCTCAGGTTGTTGTAATAGTCCACCAACATCGCTGTGTAAAATTTTATGAGCAAATTCAATTTTGTTTTGGAGGGAATCTTCTACGTAACTCTCGGCCACCGTTGATGAACGCCACCCACCATGTCTTTTTAGTCCCAACACATCAACTCCGTTATTCGCCAAAAGTGTAGCCGATATGCGTCGAAACGAGTGTCCAGTAAAACCTTCAGGGGCTTGCAACTTTAAATAGGTACTTTGCAATTTTTGACGGCCAGTCTCCAATTGTGTCTTTTCCTGTGACTTGCCTAGTGCATTTGCCATTTTGATAGTTCAGAAATAAATGATCTGACGTTGGGTTGCTTGGTCGAATTCTTATGTATTTTCGAAGTATTTCCAAATAGTGAACTGCTTCATTTTCTTTATTAATAACTGTGAACGTTCGCTGAATATTCGTTTTTGTATTTGGAATATTTACTACAAACATTTCTTCATGTTCTTCTATGTCACTCATTTTAATATTGTACAATTCCTCTCGTCTACAAGCGCCCGATACTCCCAATATCATTGCTACCTGCAAATATATTGTTTCCTTAGAACTCAGATGTACCACTTCATCATCTACAACATATCTTTTGAATTGAAAATTGTTCGTTTGGTGCTTCATTCAAGAATTTTTCCATGTCTTCTTTGGTAAAAATTTTAGCCTTCTTAGGCCGATATCCAATATTTTTTCTCTTAAGGTAAGCAATTAATGTAGCAAACTTAGAAATATCGATAGCATCATGGCTGAATCATTTATTTTTTCGATCATATGTTACAATTTCTTAAATCTATTAACAAGTTTTGGTTGTAAACAGAGACGCTGCTGAGGCTTAAGGCCTTTTCAGCGTTTTGGATCTTAAGATATTTCATTTAACATTTGTAAACTTAAATTAATTAACACGAGGGTCTTAAGATATTTTATTTAGGGAAAGGGGTTACAATGTTATCCTGAAAGAGAAAAGGGGGAACTAAAACTAGCTTAAAACTAAAGAAAATTAGGGGGCGCGCATGTGTCTTGAGGGGGGGGGGGGGTCCTGGGGTGGGCGGTGAGTCCTGGAAATAGCGGGTGATGGAAAAGTCACAGAAGTGGGTTCGTCGATCCGGAAATCTTGTGAGTTCTTCAGCGCATCGAGAGGGGTGTTTCGTCCACGAGGTCTTGAAGGTCCGGTGGGAGAGTGTCGTACGTGGTGGAGAGAATGGCGGTTGGGGAGTGTCGAATTTTGCGTTTGGGGATTTTGGGGATTCTGTTGAGTAGTCGGTTGTTTCTTGTTGGGAGTTTGTAAGAAGTGTGAAGAGTTTGAATGGCGATTCTGTTGTTATTGTTGAGAGTTCTATTGACGAAGGATTTTTGAAGTTTGATGAGTCTGTCGGTGATGGGGGTGGTGTTGGTGTGTGTGTAGAGTTGGTTTGAAGCGAAGCGATAGTGAAGTCGGAAGATTCTTCGGAGGATGTGGCGTTCAGTGGCGGCGATTTTCTGAAGTTGGTGTGGAGGAAGCGTTGAGTAGATGGGGGCGCGATAATCGATGATTGGGCGAATGAAGGTGTTGTATGTGTGAAGAAGGGTTTGTGAGTTGCATCCTTGGAGTCGGCCACAGATGTGGTAGAGGAGGTTGGCTCTGTTGCGGATTTTCTTGAGGGTGATTTGAATGTCGGGCATGAGAGAGCAAGTGTGTGAGAATGTGATTCCGAAGTATTTGATTGTTTGGTTGTGTGGGATTTGTTGATTGTTGAGGAATAATCTGATGGGGATTCTGGCTCGGCGATTTTGGGGATAGGACATGGTGATTGATTGAGATTTTAAGGGGTTTGGTTTGATTCTCCATTTGTTGGTCCATGTCTCGATGCGTTGAAGTTCTCGTTGGATTTGTTCGGCGGCGTTGATGGGGGATTTGTGTGAAGTCCATAAGGCGGTGTCGTCTGCGAAAAGTCTTGTCTTGGTCCTGGGGTGGTCTGAAATTGGAAAATCACTGCAGTATACAATGTACAACAAGGGGGATAGAATGGAGCCCTGAGGGACTCCGGCAAGAATTGGGATGGGGTTTGAAAAAGAATTTTGAATTTTGACACTGCAGGAACGATTTGAAAGAAAAGAAGTTATTAGGCGGACAAAGCGGGAATTGATTTGCATATTGATGAGTTTTTGAATTAGGCCGTCGTGCCAGACCCTGTCGAATGCACGCTCAATGTCTAGAAAGACACCGATTGTACACTCTCCAAGGTTGGCAGAGCGGGTGGTGTCTGTGTGGAATTCGAAAAGTGGATTTATTGTGGAGCATTGGGGGCGAAAGCCGAATTGTTGGGGTGGAAGAAGATTATTTGATTCGAGAACTTCGCGGAGGCGGTTATTGAGAATTTTTTCGAAGATTTTGCCAGTGATATTTAAGAGAGAGATGGGGCGATATGAAAGGGGGCTTGTGGGGTCTTTGCCTGGTTTAGGGATCATGATAGTATGAGCATGTTTCCATGCGGTTGGAAAATAGAGAGAGTTGAGACAGTTATTGTAAATTATGGCAAGAGCGTTGATGGCGACATCTGGGAGGTGTTTTAAGAGTTGGGGCTTGATGTTGTCGGGGCCGGGGGCTTTTGTGTTTTTTAGTTTTGAGATAATTGGTTTGATTTCTACGGGGGAAACTTCGAAAATTAAGAATTGATCGTTAAGCGGGGCTGGTGGGTTAGGGTCTGGAGGTTGATTTCGAAAATCGTTAATTTTGTCTGATGTGAAGTAATAAAAGGGGTTGTCGAAGTGGGGTTCGTGTGGAATTTGATGGATTTCTTGAAGAGATTGTGCAAAAAGATTGGCTTTGTCTCGCGGGTTTGAAAAAACAGTGTTATTAGTGTGGAGGTGGGAGTGGGGGATTGATTTTTGACCTGTTAATAATTTGAATTTGTCCCAATATTTTTTACCTTCTTTGTAGTCGAGTTCTTGGCAGGTCTTGTTCCATTGTTGTTTTTTGTAGGCATTGATGTCTCTTCTAATTTGGGCGTTGAGTCGGTTGAATAGAGTTTTGAGTAAGGGATCTCTGGTTCGGATGAATCTTCGGAAAATTTTGCGTTTTTCTTTAATTAGGTTGAGGATGTGTGCCGGAATTGTTGGACGAAATTTGCGAATGGTGGTTTTGGGGATTGAGGCGTCTCGGGCGTCGATGATGATGTTCGTCAGGGTTGTGATTTGGTCGTCGATGTCTTGGGGGCGGTTGGTGGCGGTGAAGTTTGGAAGAGTGGTGGTGATGATGTCTTGAAATTTTGGCCAGTCTGCGTGTTGGAAGTTGAAGATGGTCTGGGGCTCTTCTGGGGGTGGGGGGGCGGCGAAGTTGAAATTGGAGCAGAGTGGCAGGTGGTCTGATGTGATTGTTGTTCCAATCGTGCAGTGGGTGTTGATGTGTGGCCTGAGGCGATCTGTAACAAGAATGTGATCGGGGATGGAGCATCCGTTGTGATTGATAAACGTGGGGGTAGTGTTGTGGAGGCGGCTGATTGGGTATTGTGTAAATAGTGTTGTTAAGAGTCGTCCGTTTCGGTTAGTAGTTGTGTCGTTAAAGTCAGTATGTCGAGCGTTAAAGTCACCGAGAATGATAGAGTGGGAGAAATTAGAGGCGTAGTTAATTAGGTCGCGAGAAATTGATGTGTTGGGAGGATTGTAATAAGAAAATATGATAATATGAATGTTATTAATGAATACGTTAGCGGCGATGACTTCAAGATTTAAGAGATGGGGTGGAAGGGGGTGAGGTGAAGAGGCAATTGAATTAGAAATTAAAAGTGAAACTCCATGATATTGAGGGTTTTGAGAATTGTTTTGATAAGAGATGAATTTAGAAATTTTTATTGGGTTGTTTGTTTTTATTTCGGAGAGGGCTAAGATAGAAAGATTGTCTGTGAAGATGAGATTTTTAATGAGGGGAAGTTTGCGGCGAATGCCGCAAACATTGACACATGCAATATTTAAATTAGCCATTGCTAATTGAAAGTGAAATGGATTCGGTGGCCAGAGTGGGATATTTTTGTGGAGATATCAAAGGCGGCGCGAGATGCTTTTTCGAGAATGTGTTGCATTCTGGATTTGTCGTGGGGGAAGATGTCGAAAAGAATTTTGGCGAAGAAGGCAACGATTTGTCGGAGGGCAGTTTGAATGGGGTTGGGGTCAGTTTGGGGGTTTTCGTCGTCGGGGTCGTTTGAGATGTCAATGTCACAGAATTCGGAAGGGGGGTCGAGAATGACTGTTTCTAGGTAGGGAATTTTGTCTTTGTCGGGGATGGGGGTTTCTTTGAGTGTCGGGCATTGTCTTGACCAGGCAGGGTGGGGGCCTTTGCAAAAGGGGCAGATTGGGTCAGTCGCGAGGCATTTTGAAGGGTGGTGAGAACCGGGGCATTTGGGGCAAATTGGCTTGTTGGTGCATACGGCGGGAATGTGACCGATTTGGAAACATTTCGAGCATTGAACAGGGGTCGGAGGTGGAGGGTGTGAAACTTCACATTGATAAATACGAGAGAAGACTGAAATACCTTTTGAAAGAAGGGTGTCTATTGTCAGTTTGCAGTCAGAGACGATTCGAATGTATGAGGTGGGGCGGTTTGTTTTTCGCGAGATGATTCGGAAGAGTTTGTTGAAGAATAAATGGGGGTTTGCGTTCATGATGTCGCGTTCGGTGATGTCTTGTTCGATGTTTTTAATAACTACTGAGAAAAAAGGTTTTTTTGAGGATGAATTTTGAGAAGGTTTTCTGTTAATTGGGTCTACTGTGATGGTTTTATCGTTGAGGGCTGCACGCATGCTATTAATGATGTGGTTTGGAATTTGATTGTTAGTTATTAAGAGGGCAGTTCTATTATGGTTTACTTTTAAGGTTTGAATGTCTCGGAAGAGTAGAGTAGAAACTAGGAAGGAATAGAATTTTTTTTGAGTGGCTACTTCTAGGGGAATATTGCGAACGGTGTATTTAAATTCAATGGGTGAATCGGACATAGGAGAGGTTGATCTTGTGGGGCTTTGAGAAAGAGGCATGCTTGGTGATTTAAGAGGAGAAAGTGGAGATCGCGAACGATCGGATAAATTGGAGGTAGACTCACCGGGTGTTTTCCTGGGGCGCTTCGGCGTCGGCGATGGCGAACGAGGCAGAGTTGCACTGGGAGAGCTGCTCCGATGGGACATCGTCACTGCTCAAACACAACTCGAAAAGTGAAGCATCATGGAGAAAAATTGTACTCTTCAGCATAGAATTCTCCGCCCATAAACTGCCTGGGGCCTTCAAGTGTCTATCCACTTCTCACCACAAAATACGCTAACAAGCTGGTAGATCATCACTATCGCTCATATTTGCTTTGAAAACGGAACCACAAAACAGAACTCTGTAGGAATGATTGTATCAAAAAGACAATTTTACTTGTTTGGAACAAAACCATAGCAGCCATGGAACAGCCACCCAATGTTTTCAGTATCAATCTTCCCGATTATCACAAATGTATTGATATAAATTATTATTATTATTATTATTATTATTATTCTAGAAACTCCAATCGCGCAAAGAACGTTATAAGCATGTCGAACGTTAAGGATTACCGTTCTCAGACAATAATAAAGCTTTCCTTACCGTTCTCTATACTTAATGTACTATAATTAAGTAAGAAATAAAATTATTTATGAATCACGTGAATTATTAGATGTTAATTATCTTGGATATTTTACTGTCCTTTGGGCGTAACGGCTTTCTGGACAGTCGTTGCTCTCAGTAATTAACAACCTTATACTTTCGTTGATACATAAATAACTAATTTATCGATTGCCTAAAATTGTTTTTTAATTAATTTTGAATTAACTGCATAAAAAACCAAACCGCAAAACAGCTTTACGCTTTGCTCATTACTTAAAAATTGATAAATTAGCGGACAAGGCATAACAATTGCTTCTACCGCTTTTTGTTTTATGCTATTGGGCAACGTTGTGCAACTAATTTTTGCAAATGCTTATGACAAGATAAATCAAAAATTTTACAATGACGTACTTAAAATTAAGTTACTTTTTAATATTTTGTTTTTTAAATATTTCGTTTTACAAAAATAGATAATTTAAATAATTTGATAAACAGTGATAAACAATTCTGGATAATTTTATATAATTAATTTTGTCAATTTTTGAATTTTATTTTGGGTTAAGATTTGGCTTATATTTCTAACTCGGCTCATCCACCACTTTAAACATTGTTATTTTTTTGTTTTATTTTGCTAGATTTGCTTTGTTTTTCTGTCATAAAATAATATTTTTTTTAGTTGTTTATAAAACTATAAATAGGTGTTTATTATTTTCAGTCTTGCGCATCTACCATTTTTATATTTAATGTTTTTTACAATAGCTTTATGATATTTAATAAATATGTATTAGTAATTTAAATTATAACTTTAATTAATTAATTATATTTGTTTTAAATTTCTATAATTGTTTTTTTTGCTTTGCGCATACACCATTTTTATAATTATTTTATTTTTATTTTTGATAATTTGCTTTGTTTTTATTTAATAAATTACTTCTAATTAAAAGTGAAACTATTTTTAATTAATTAATTAAGTTCTGTTTTAAGTTTTACAATTACTTATAGAACTATAAATTCGGATTTTATTTTAAACCCTGCTCATTCATTGTTTTTATAATTATAATTTCATAACGTTTTTCTAATTTTTACTTTATTAAATAGTCTTAAGTTAACTAACTAATAGTCTTAAGTTAACTAACTGACCATTGTTATAGTTTTAGAATTTAAAAATTGTGACAACTTGTCTGACAAAAATCATGCTTCGTATGGAGTGTTTACCATCCCGAAGATGTCGGTATAACGGCATTCGAAAACGCAACAGCGCTGAAAGTTTCCAATTAGATAAGTTTTGTGAAACTTGTTGCAAGAAAAGCAATCAATTTTTTTTTAAGGGCATTGAACTGGTGCCAGATATGTTTTATTATCGTAGCCCGGTGCATCCACCATTTTTATATTTGTTATTTTTGTATTTTATTTTTATAAATTTGCTTTATTTTTATTTAATAAACAGTAGTAAATCGGATTATAACTTTTTAATTAAATAATTGTAGTTGTTTTAAATTTTCTTGATTGTTTATAAAAATTTAAAAAAATTATTTGTATCTTGGTATATTTACCGTTTTTATAATTATCGTAACATTAAATTTTCTATAATTTGTTTTGCTTTTATCTAATAAAAAACTACTAATTAAAATTAAAATCATTTTTTATTAGTTTGTTTAATGTAGTTAAATTATAAATTTGACTTTTGTTTCTAACCCGGCGCATCCACCATTTTTGTACTTCTTATTATTTTTTTTAAAGATTAATTTGCTAACTGGAAGTTCAGATAATACTGGTAATATCTCTGTTTCTATAAAAAATTGAAGGAATTTTGTGTTGCGATTGGTTGTTGCTACAAAAAAGTATTAAAATTTGCGATACTACCGGTAGTATCTCAACCTGAAATTAAACTATTTCAACTAATTAATATTTCGATAAATTAAATTAATATTCTTTAAAATATGTCAAACTAATTTTTATACTGTACAGACTGTTTTACGAGTAGTAATGAGCCTGCGAAGCTGAAAATACAACCAGCAATACAAATCCAGAGTTAACGCAGATGATATTGATTTCAAATTTTATTTGTCAAATCTGTCACTGATAAAAAAATGTATTCAAACGATAAAAAAACCGACATGATAATGATATATAGGAAAAAATGCCTCTGCCGCGACGAGTTTGTACAGACAACGTTTTCCGGGTAGAGAAGAACTCTTGCTGACACCATATTCGAACGACTTGAAACTACTTAAAGGAAAAATTGACCACTTTGAAATAGCCAAAAGCAAGAACAGCTACTGGTCCTGCTCACATGTAAGTCAAAGAATGACTTCACAAGCAAGTGGCAGTTGTTTGACTTCAGTTAACCGAAAGATTAAATGATTTTTTATTTAATGTATTTGTAAATAAAAAAATAACTACGTTACTTTTGGAATTGTATTGCTGGTTGCATTCTCAGTTTCGCAGGTTCATTACCACTCCTACACTCCTACATTCTGTATTTGTTTTACTTTTTTACATTTGTTTATAAAACTATAAACATATTGTATTATTTTTAGCCTAGCGCACTTGTCATTTTGGGTTTCTAGTTATTGCATAATTTTCAAAATTTGATAGAATTAACTGTCATTTTAATAAACAATCTTTTGTTTAATCTATAGCTATTTATTTAAAACTTTTAAAGTTAGTTTTAAAATAAGAAATTTTCTTTATATATTTTTAATACAATTTTTACATTTTACAACAAGTTAGACTTTTTTCTACTTAAAAAACATAAAAAAACACAATTAATAAATCAAAATACAAGAAAAATAAATAAAAATAAAACAAAAAATGTAAAAAAACAGAACTGAAAAAGTTTTAATTAGAACATAATATTTACAAAAGCACTTAATTGGATAAATCGAAAGAATAAAAAAGTAAAAAAAGATAAATTATGTACATATAATAAAACACAAAAATTAACGCAAAATAAAAAACAGTAAAGACACAAAATCTAATGCTAATAAATAAGAAATCAATTCGAAATTTATATGTTTATTTTTCTATATTTTTTCAAGATAAAAACCCGTCAATTAAAACTTTAACAACCGAAACTGTCATAATTAATATCCTCTGATAAGTACTAATTAGAAAAAATAATACAATTTTTGTTCAGTTTGCGACAATGGAAGATAAAGAACGCACAAAAATTTATGCAAAAACTCGTAAAATTCATCCAAAAGAAAAATCAAATTTTTTATGGCATTTTTTATTTTGGTAAGACTCAATTTCAGAAATTTCTCTTATTGATTAGTTGGGAGCTTCCGATTGTAATCAAAGGATGGAAAAAAGACCTAAGCGAGGACGACCTTTACAGTCCTTTAAAGGAAATTGATTCGAAAAGTCTAGGAGACCACCTGGAGCAGCTTTGGTTTGAAGAAGAGAACTTTCAGAAGAAACCGTCTCTAGCAAGAGCAATAAGACGCCAATTCGGGTGGGAAATTTTTAAATTTGGGATTATTTATTTTCCGGTTGATTTAGCCGTTGTGTGAGTGACCAAAAATAAATTATCTCGTTTTCGAAATTTTTTTCAGGTTATTACAACCGCATTTTTTGATAAACCTGCTGACTTACTACACTCCGAAACAAACAAGCACAAGTCTAAATCAGGCAGTTTTGTATTCCGCTGCAATTGTTCTGTTATCACTTCTTCGCGTTCTTTTCTTTCATTTTTTTATAATGTCGTTATCAGTTGTTGGACTTAAAGCACGTATCGCTTGTTCTTCCCTAATTTACCGAAAATCACTCTCTTTGAAAAAAACAACTTTTCAGAAAATTACAACAGGCCAAATTGTTACTCTACTATCAAATGATGTCTACCGCCTGGATTTGGTTTTTGCATATATGCATTTCATGTGGATTAGTCCGCTTGAAACTGTTCTTGCAGGACTGTATTTAGATTATGCTTTAGGTCATACAGCTTTAGCAGGAATTGCAGTTATTTTATCTTGTCTCCTGCTGCAAGCTTACATGTCGAAACAGATTTCAATTTGTCGCAAAAATGTTGCTGTTAAAACGGATTACAGGATTCGACTTATGAATGATATTGTCTCTGGGATTCAAGCTATTAAGATGTTTACTTGGGAGAATTCATTTGCTAGATTAATTGAAGCGGCAAGAAAGTAAGTGTAATCTGTGCAGGTTTAAGAGAAGTAATTAGTATTGCGAATTTGAGGTTTTTCTAATTCAAAAAAATACATTAATTAATAACAAATAATTTATCTTTGCTATGTACATAAATTTAACAATAATTTAATTAATAAATAACTCGATATTTTCTTTACAATCGCCGTCGCTTTAATCGCTTGTCAGGTTCTCACTTACTAACAGCTCAGTTAATGTCTTTGGGCCTAATTCTAAATCAGATTTACGCCGGTGTAATTTGAGTTGCTAGGGTCAACGTGTCGTAACTTTACTACACTCTTTATATTAGATGGCGTAACTTTGCCTTACTTCGAGGGAGTAGCGTAGTGATTTAAAATTCCAACATCTGCTTGTTTATATAACTATATGTTTTTTTAGAATGTGTTTCGCGATTTTTTTCTACTTTTGCAAGACAATGACAAAAAATTTTAATTGCTCTATTAATAATTTTGTAATATTTCACATTTTGTCACTCTTTTTCTGGTGTATTTTTAAAGTGTTTACTTAAAACTTTTTTTTATTGTTATTTTGAATAGTTTGTAACAATATTTTATATATCGTTCGTTTTTTTATTGCGCTTGTCTTTCTTTGTTCATCACATTATGTATATGACATAGTAACGTATACAACAATGTGCTGAAAAAAGACAGACAAGCACAACTATACTATACAAGCGTACAAGAGACTACAAAATTTAAAAAAACAGCTGTCTTTAGTTTTAAATTAATTTTTGAAAATTTTAAGAAACTCAGACAAGTCTAAAATTGTCTTTTACATAAATTGTTTTTGTATAAGAAGAAAAATTGAAGCTCTTGCTTTTGGCTCTTAAAAATTTATTTTAGAATTTGTTATAAAATTTTGTAAACGATAAAAACATTTTATTATTATTGTCGCTGATGGCTTTAAAATTATGTTGAATATTTTTATGATTTTTTTAAGTTTAAGTATAAAAAAAAATATTTACAATAATTGCCGCTTTAGACTTCCAAAAATTTATATTTTAAAGTTTTTAATAAAATTTGAAGCCGAAGCCAACAGTCTCTATTTTATTTATAAAATTTTAGATTTTTTTTATAATTGTTCTTGATTTTTTCAAATTATATTAAAAATTGTATAAAAAGTTTATTGTAAAAAAATTAAAAGCCTATTCAAAGACGAAGACTAAGCTTCGTTCTTTTAATAAAATTTAATAAAATTAAAAAAAGAGTTTTATTCTATTTTTTTATAAATATTGCAAAACACTTTTTCTGTCGCTTTCGGCCAAATTGTATTAATTAAAAATTGCAAGTTTTTTGATCTTTTCTAGGAAAAAGTCTAAGGGCGTACTTAAATTGGGGGTTAAATTATTTTTTAGAGTTTTTTAATAAAATTCTGAAGCTGAAGGCGATTGTTTTATTCTATTTTTTAATAGGAATAAATAAATTTTTTGGTATTTTTGTGTATTTTTGCTGACGACTTCGGCTCCCAAATTATAGGTAATGATGTAGAAAAAATCGTTCAAGAATCAAGCTTTGGCTTCAAAAATTTTTTTTACTATTAATTTTTTTTAATAAAGCATTTTGTATATTGTCAAATTTATCAAAACTATTTTTGTTTTTGTAGTTGTCGTTTTTTAAATATTTCTAGAAATTTCGTTGTGTTTTTTTACATTTTTATGTGTTTTTTTAGACGTAGTAAGCTCTTCTATATTCGTTATTTTGTTTTAAAATCTTTTTGTTTGCTTTTTCTATAGATTGTTGTTATTTATGCTTTTTAAAATAGTTTTTTATTTTTACAGAATCTTCCTAAGCTCTTCTTTCTTTTTCAATCAATTTTGGTAACTTTTATACTTTATTTGTTTTTGTAAAATTGTTTATTAATTTGTTTTTATCCCTACATTTAACTCCTAGATTTTTTCTTACTTTTTTCTACTAATCGTCGCTTTTTAAATCTTCTAAAAACTGTTTTTTAACTAAATTTTTTTTTAATTAACGGTTTTTAACTATTAGAAATTTTAATTGCTTTTTCAACTTTGTTGTATTTGCATTTGTTAAACTAATTATTTGGTTTTTCAATCAACTTTTTTTTAAATTTATGAGTCTTTCAGCTTCTTTTAAACTTTTTTTTGCTTTTTTTGAGACATGTATCTTCTACAAGCATTTCTTTAACATCTTGCTTCACTTTTGAAATGTTTTTTACTATAATATGTCGCAAACTGTTTAATATTTTAAATATATTTTTTGTTTTACTAGTCGTCGTTTTTCGAAGTTTTTTAAATTCCATTTTCAATTTTTTTTCTATTGTAATTTTTGACGATTTCTTGTAGAACTTTTTGTTTTTTTTGAAATATTTATTCGCTTTTCCAAAATTTGTCATTCACTGCCAGTTATTGTTTTCTAAGCTTCTTTAAAATCAGTTTTTTGTTTTTAATTAGTCTTTTTCAGCTCTTTTTTTTTCCTAATCTTTTTTGCAAAGTTTTTAAGTGTTTATAAAATTTTTGATTGCTTTTGTTTTCCGTCTATCTAACCGAGGTTTTTTAACTTTTTATAAACATTTTTTTTAGCAATTGTTGCTTTCTTAACTTCTTAAAAATTTTTTTGAACTTCTAAAATCTTCCTTTGTTTTAATTTTAAAAATTTTTAATTGCTCTTTTCTACTAGTACTATTACCACAACTTTTAAAAAATTTTGTTTTCTGTTTTTTTAGACGTAGTAAGCTCGTCTGAACTCGTTATTTTGTTCTAGAATTTTTTTGTTTGCTTTTATACCAATTGTTGATTCTTATGCTTTCTTAAAATAGTTTTTTATTTTTATAGAATTTTACCAAGCTCTTCTTTCTCTTTCAATCAGTTTTGTTAACTTTTTATACTTTTTTTGTTTTTATAAAATTGTTTATTATTTTTTTTTATACATCTAACTCTTAGATTTTTTCTTAATTTTTTCAACCAATCGTCACTTTTTAAATCTTCTAAAAACTTTTTCTTAACTAAATTTTTTTTGCTTTTTTTTAATTAACGGTTTAACTATTAGAAATTTTAATTGCTTTTTTAAAATTTTGTTTTTTTTTACATTTTTTAAACAAGTTATCTGGTTTTTTAATCAACTTTTTTAAAGTTTATGAGTCTTTCAACTTCTTCTAAACTTTTTTTTCCTTCTTTTATTCAAGACAGTTATCTTCTACCACCATTTTTTTAACATTTTTCTTCACATTCGAAATGTCTTTTAGTTTAATATGTCGCAAAACTGTTTAATACTTTAAAGATATTTTTTGTTTTTCTAGTCGTCGTTTTTTGAAGTCTTTTTCAATTTTTTTTAGTTGTAATTTTAAGCAATTTTTTTTTCTTGTAGAACCCCTTCTAGTTTTATTTTTTCAGAATCTTTATTTGCTTTTCCAAAATTTGTCTTTCCAAGTTTTTCTCTGCCAATTATTGTTTTACAAGTTTCTTCAAAATCGTTTTTTGTTTTTGATCAGTCTTTTTCAGCTTTTCTTTCTTTTTCTCAATTTTTTTTGCAACTTGCAATCGTCGCTTTCTAAACTTCTTTATATTTTTTTTGAATTTTTAAAATTTTTTTGTTTTTTTACGAGCACTATTACCACAAATTTTAAAATTATTAGTTGTTTTTTTATCTATTTTTTACATTTTTCTTCATTTTTAAAATGTCTTAGTATAACATGTTACAAGTTGTCTAATTTATTAAAGATACTTTTATGTTTATATAGCTGTCTTTTTTTGAAAAAACTTTTCTTTTTGGTCGTAATTTTAAATGTTTTTTTTATTTAGAATTTGTTTCGGTTTTTTTGATTTTCAGAATTTTTATCGATGTTTCAACATTTGTTTTTCCAAGTCTTTCTCTGCTAGTTATTGTTTTTTAAGCTTCTTCAAAATCGTTTTTTGTTTTTAATAAGTCTTTCTCAGCACTTTTTTCTTTTTCCTAATTTTTTTTGCAAACTTTTTTAGTGTTTATAGAATTTTGAATTGTTTCTGTTTTATGTCTGTCTAACTAATGTTTTTTATTTTTTCTAAAAATTCTTTTTCTAGCAATTGTTGCTCTCTAAACTTTTCAAGAATTTTTTTGAACTTCTAGAATTTTTTTTTGTTTTAATTTTAAAAATTTAAAAGTGAATACTATTACCAGGCACAACATTTAAAATTTTTTGTTGTTTTGTTTTCATCTATTTTTAGTTTCCAAAATCTTTCTTTTTTTATAAACAAATTCTAAACAAAATATATTTTAGAATTGTATAGATGAATCTTTTCTATAAAGTTTTTCAAAATCTTTTTTTGCTTTTTTAGAACCTCTTTGGCAGTACTAGTTACTTTTACTGGACTGAACACAGTATAATAAAACTAGTGCAATCACTAATCTCTAACACTTTTTTTAGTATTGAACTAAAAAAAATCACAAAAGCTCTCCACTTCCGTGTCGTCAACAACAGCCTGCGACTTCTTTTTACCAAAATAGCTGTCTACCTCTGTCTTCTAGTAATGTTCTTAACCGGAAGATCCTTAACCTCGCAATACGTTTTTGGCCTTATCAACATCTACGAATATCTCAAAATCTCAACAATCATTCTTCTTCCACTTGGAGTAACCCTATTTTCCGAAGCAAAAATCTCAATAATGCGAATCCAAAACTTCCTACTTACCGAATACGAAAAAACTCCAGTCATTACCAAAAACATCCGCTCCAAGCAAATTCCCCAAATTCACCTAATCAAATCCCAAAATGATCTTGACAAAACCTTCATTGGAGTGCGAATTAACAACATGACTTTCAAATGGAACCCAAACCATGAAACTCTCAAAAATGTTAATTTTGACGCAACTTTGGGCGAACTTGTGGGAATCACAGGAGTTGCAGGAAGTGGCAAAAGCACATTTTTGCAAATTGTCCTTCAGGAGTTAGAAGTTCACAAAGGAAGTGTTGACGTTACAGGAAGTGTCTCGTATGCATCTCAAGACCCGTGGATCTTTCCTGGAAGTATCAAACAAAACATTCTCTTCGGAGAAGATCTCAATGTTGAGAAGTACCTCAAAGTGTTACAAGTCTGTGCTTTAGAACGCGACTTCTCTCTGTTTCCTTTCGGTGACAACACTTTTGTTGGTGAAAGAGGAGTGATGCTAAGTGGAGGCCAAAAAGCGCGAATTAATCTCGCTAGAGCTGTATATCGAGACGCTGATATCTATCTCCTAGACGACCCCTTATCAGCTGTTGATAGTCACGTAGCAGGCAAAATCTTCAACGAGTGTATTCTCGGATATTTAAGACACAAATGCGTGATTCTAGTCACTCACCAAGTCCACTTTCTGAGAAACGTGCAGAAAGTCTACTTGATTAAAAACTCGACTTTTGAAAGATTAACAGACCGGAGTGAGCTTCTCGACAGTAAAAGTGAAGCACCAGGCGTGCAGGAAATCGGCGAGTTGAAAAACTATGATTTGCCACTTGAAATTAAAGAGCACAGGACTTCCGGTACGACAACGTCACGAATCTACAGGAGTTACTGCAAAGCTGGTGGTAGCATTCTCAAGACTGTCTTTATAATATTTTTGTTGGTTTTGAGCCAGACTTTGGCTAACACAGTTGAGTATTTTGTGGCATTTTTAGTAAATTTAGCACAGGAAAGTGGCTTTCACAGCGAATTAAAAAAGTTTCTTACGAAAAATAACAGTCTGTATATTTATACAGCTCTAGTTGTGGTTTTTGTAACTGCAACTTATACAGCTTTGAGTACTTTAACGCGTTATTGTCTTAAAGCTGCCAAAAATTTACATAATGCGATGTTGAGAAATGTGGTACATGGACCAATGGAATTTTTTAACCATCACACATCCGGGAGGATTATTAACAGATTTTCAAAAGATATGGGTTGTGTGGATGAACAAATTCCCTTGAATTTAATTCTAGGTGTTACAATGGGATTGCTTTTGCTTGGAATTACTGTGACTATCTCAATTTTAAATTATTGGATGATTATACCAACGATTGTTCTTGTGATTATAATAAGTTGTTATGGAATTGTGTTTCAACCAACCAATAATAATATTAAACGGACTGAATCTATCAGTAAGTAGAATTTTAATTTGGGTGAGGGGTGTGGAACTTTAGACGCTATTAGAATGATAATGCTACTTGATATTAGATGGCGCTACTACAATCTAGCTTTTGTTAAACAAGATGGTCGCATCTGCCATGTAAAATGGGCGGGGTTTTAAGCGGTTATACCACATCACATAATTTATTATACATTAAAATGAGAAGCTTCATAAAGATAGCGCTATAGTTGCAACTTTACGTTCATTGGCTACCATAAATGAGTTTGGCAACCTTGTAATAATTGATTCATTTTGACAGCTACTTACAGAAATAAGAGATTTTGCTTCTGTTCAATTATATTAAAAAAAGTGACACCTAAAAGACTCAACTTTAATTCTTGTAATTTAAATTAACTTTAAAAGCTTAAGAATACACAAGACTTTGTGGCACAGTCCCATTAATTCTGCTATCGAATAATAACATTTTAAGCAAAATCTAAAAAAGGCACTTTGCCAGTAAAAATAAAAAGATAAAAAATAAAAAAAGATAAAATAGCAGCGCTACGTGGCGTCACCACAAAATCGTGATAAAATTTACAGCTACAAAAGTGTTACTTTGTGGGCTTTTAGACGCGTAATTATTAATGTCAAGCATTGTGTTATATGCTTTAAAAACTAATACAATGTTTTAAACGACAATTTGCACTAGAATAACTCTAGAACAATTTGTTTAAATTATTGTGAAAGACATGAATTTTTAAACCACACCATAAAAAACAAAAATACTGCAACGTTTTAGCTATTTTAAAGATCGTTAATTTAAAGAGTTGGATTAATAACAAATAATTTATTTTTATTATTTTGCTCTCACTATCTGACTAACTCGACTAACTTGGTCAGTCTCACTCCTTATATAATCAAACATTCTGCTAGAATGTACTGGATTGTTCGTGGCCTTTCCACACATTAATGAGAAGTAAAGATTTGTTCTTCTAGATCGATTCACAAGCGGTCTATTAGTAATTTTATGGAATTTCACGCTTCGGTGCGATCCTGGCGCGATATTTTTCTAGTATTTTTTGGAGATTTTACTAGAACATTTTTTAATTTTAATCACACGTGACTTCCGGTCAGTTTTACTTCTTATATAATTAAAGGTCCTTGCTAGAACGTGCTAGATAGTTTATGATTTTTTTACATTTAATTGGAAGTACCTAATTGCTCATTTTTTTTTAAATTGGTCTCTGTGGATGTTTGGATATTTACACTACAATCTTAGTCGCTTTACTATTATCGTTTAATTTACCTGTTTGACTCGCTCTCACTATCTGACTAACTCACTATCAGTCGGTCTCACTTTTTATATAATCGAACGTTCTTGCTAGAATGTGCTGGATAGTTCGTAATTTTTCTACATTTAGAAGTAAGCATTATTAGAAGTAAATACTTGTTTTTATAGATTAATTTATATGCGGGTTTATTAGTAATTTTAATTAGTATTTTCTAGAATTATTTTCTTGAACTTTTTTTTCTTATTGTTATTTTAATGACTCGTAACTTCCGGTCAGTCTCACTTCTTATATAAATAAAAGTTTCTGCTAAAATGTGCTAGACAGTTTATGACTTTTCTTTATTTAATTGAAAGTGATAGTTTATTCTTGTAGATCGCTCCATATGCGAATTTAGATATTTACACTACAATCTCTAAATACTAGCTTTATTAGTATCGTTTAATTTACCTGTTTGTCTCGCTCTCCCTATCTGACTAACTCACTATCGGTCAGTTTCACTTTTCATAATAAGTGTTTATTTAAAAAAGTTGTCATGTGTGCTATGAAAAAACAAAAATCATTTGAAGTATGTCTTAGTTTAATTCGGCTGCTGTGCTGTCAGTTACGACGACAAATCAAGACTGCGCGCGCACTGTGAAGCTATGTATCAAGTTCCGACATCCCCTCTTCGCTACATTTTATCAAAATCTCATAGCACACTTGACAACTTTTTTAAATAAACAGTTGTTATAATCAAGCGTCTTTGCTAGAATGTGCTGTACAGTTTGTGATTTTCCTACATTTAATTGGAAGTCGTAGCTCTTTCTTCTAGATCGGTCTATATGAGGGTTTAGATATTTACACTACAAACTTTACAATCTCAGTCGATTAATTTACTCGTTAGTTTACTCTTACTATTTGACTAACTAACTAACCCACTTCCGATCAATTTCACTCGTAATATTTATAATCAAACGACGAACGTACTTGCCAAAAATTTGCTAGGATAGTTCATGACCTTTCTACATTCAGTTAGAAGTAATGGTTTATTTTTCTAGATCCGTTCATATGCTGGTTTATTCACACTACAATTCCTACAATCTCAGTCGCTTTACTAATATTGTTTAATTTACTCGTTTGTTTCGCTCTCACTATCTGACTAACTCACTTCCGGTCAGTCTCACTTAAATAATAATCGAACGTTTTTGCTAGAATGTGCTGGATGGTTCGTGACCTTTCTAGTGAAAACTTCTCTTTCTACATCAATTCAGAATAGCGCGATATCTTTCTTGTATTTTCCACAGATTTTTTTCGAACTTCATTTTCTCATTGTTGTTTTAGCCACTTGTACCTTCCGGTCAATGTCACTTTTTATATAATCAAACGTCTTTGTTAGAATGTGCTAGATAGTTTTTTTACATTTAATTGAAAGTAAGAGCTTATTCTTCTAAATCGGTCCATATACGGTCTTAGATATTTACACTACAGACTCTACAATCTTAGTCGTTTTACTAATATCGTTTACTCCAAAAAAACACCCAAAAATAATTTTACTTTGCACGACGCACGTTTCGACAACAAAGTTGTCATCTTCAGGTGGAAAATTAAACTGACATTTTGTTTGGTGTAATTGGGTGTTTTAACGTTATATTCTACATCCTAAGAAGATCCAGCAAGAAGTTTAGTTTACTCGTTTGTTTTGCTCTCACTATCTAACGCACTCCTGGTTAGTCTCATATAATCCCACTTCTTATACAATCAAACGACCTTGCTAAAATGTGCTGAATAATTGATGATTTTTTTACATCAGATTTCTGAATAGTGGAAATCTATTCAGTAGTTTTTGAAATATTTACAAAAATGTTTTAGAAAATTTCTGAAAGTTAACTGATATTAAAGTAAACTGTAAAACAACAAAAAGGCAAATTTTATTTAATAATTGTTTATTTGATTTTTTTGTTAAACTGCTATTTTGTTTAAAATTTTTCTTCAATATAAAATTTTTTTCAGTTTTTTAATAAATTATTTTTGCAAATATTACAAAAAGTACTGAGTAGATTTTCAAAATTTTAGTATCTTTGGATTGATAAAGAAAACGTTCTTTTAAAAAGTTAAGTGAGTCACTATCGTTTCATTGGAATAAATGAGCTAAACCCGAAAAAATATTTTATTCTAATTTAAATTCGTGTATTTTTTAAATTACGTTATTTATGAAATTGGTTTTATTTTTTAACGATTGTCTACATTATTTAGAAATATTTTTTTACCATCGCAGCCTTCTAGATAAAAAAAAATACAAAGAATTTTTTTTTACAAAAAGTTATAAAAAGTAGTCTATAGACTTAGAATTTAACGTAGATTTTAAAAATATAAAAATATACATAGCGTTTTATTTAAAAATCTAACGCTACAGTCGTTTCCGGTAAAAGCGGAAATGAAAAAAAAAATTTTTTACTAAATTAATGGTAATTTTCTAACATAATATGCTTTTCAAGTTTGGATTTTTTATTTAAAAAAATACTATTAAAAAAAGGGATAAAGCTTAATTTCGTTTACACCCGGTATATTAGTTTTTTACTTTACGAATTATATATACTTTTCGAATTAACAATTGTTAAAAATTTAGTTGTGACTTAAATTAATTTTAATTGCTTGACAAATGGTCAAGACTCTGTGACACAGCCCCAGTTAGCCTCTCTAGATTTAATTCTGCTCCAGAATAATGACAAACATTCTAATTAGCAATTAACCCTAATTTAAAAACAATAATTTAACTAAAAATGAGAATGAGTTAGAAAAAAATTATAAAAATACGATTGCATAAGAGTTTTAATCAAAATGGCTGTGTTACGTGGCATTACTAAAAATTTGCGATAAAATTTGTATTTCAACGTGTGTCCTACTTCGAGGTTTGTTTGACTTAAAGAGTTAGATTAATAACAAATGATTTATTTTTACTGTGTACACTAATACAATAACAATAAATAAGTAACTTAATATTTAGTTAATTCAGTTACGTTGCTTTGAACGACTGACTAAATCTAGGTCAGTTTCTTTCTTTATATAATCAAACGTCCTTGCTAGAATGTGCTAGATGAATTGTTTGTAATCTTGCTAAATTTAATTAGAAGTGATGACTCATTGTTCTCGATCGGTTTATGAGCCAGTCTCTTCAATAATTTCGTAATATTTTGCGTCTTGTAGAACTCAATATTTCTCTAGTATTTATCATTGTAGTATTAATAATCAATTTTTTTTTTAAATATTGGTGGTCAGCGCTATCTAGTAGCGAGTAGCTCAAGCTTTATAAAGCATACTAGTACAAAAATGGTTCTGTCCAATTCTTTAATTTTTTTCAGCTAAAAGTTCAGTTTTTACGCACACAATGGCATCCCTTCAAGGCCTAACAACAATTCGAGCTTTCAACGGCGAAAAAATCCTGCAAAAAGAATTTGACAATCACTTAAATTTATACAGTAGTGCCTTCTACATGTTGACAGCAATGTACTCAACTCTGACTTTCTGGACTGATTTTACTTGCGTCCTGTATACTGGTCTAGTAATTTTCAGTTTCTTTGCTTTTGGTTCTAGTAAGTTTCGGCAAGTTATAACAGTTTTCTTAACAATTTTTTTTAAAGAAATGTATGTTGGCTATATTGGTTTAGCTATAACTCAATCAACCTCTCTGGTTGGTCTAATCCAGTATGGTACAAAAACTTGGAGCGAATTGGATTCCCAAATGACTTCAGTTGAACGTGTTGTGGAGTATGCAGAACTAGCACCAGAATCCGACGATGGTAAAAATACCCCACCTGAGGCTTGGCCTACCAACGGTCGGGTTATTTTCGATAACGTTGCCATGAAGTACCCTCTAAGCAACTCACTTGTATTGAAAAAAGTCACATTCAATGTAAATCCCGGTGAAAAAATCGGAATTGTTGGCAGAACCGGCGCTGGTAAAAGCAGTCTAATTTCTGTCCTTTTCCGGCTTTTCCATTTCGAAGGAACTGTTTTAATTGACGGAATTGACACAAAGACAGTTCCATTGTCAATCGTCCGGTCAAAAATCGCAATTATCCCCCAAGACCCGGTTCTGTTTTTGGGCACTTTGCGCCAAAATTTAGATCCATTTGAGCAATTTACTGATACCCAACTTTGGACTGCTCTAGAAGACGCTGAATTGAAGGAGATGGTCGCGAATTGGTCCCAAGGACTTGAAACTGTTATTCTAGAAGGAGGTGCAAATGTTAGTGTTGGTCAAAGACAACTTTTGTGTCTTGTACGCGCTATTTTGAGAAATTTGAAAATTATTGTTTTGGATGAGGCTACAGCTAATGTCGATTTGAAGACTGATGAAGTTATACAGAAAGTTGTGAGGAGGAAGTTTCGGGATTGTACAGTTCTGACAATTGCGCACAGGTTGGATACCATCATGGATTCAGATAAGATTCTGGTGATGGATGCAGGGATGGTAGCGGAATTTGGGCCGCCACAAGAATTGTTGAAAAATACCAATGGGAAGTTCTATGGGTTTGTTAAGTCGAGTGGGAGAAATGAAAAGTAAATTATTTTGTTAAATAAATTTTTTTTTAGTATTGAAGTTTTTTTAATTTTGATTTGTCAATATTATTTACACCAAAAATAATGTGTCATTAATTTTTTATAAAGAAAGTATATTATAATTGCAAAAATGATGTAATAATATAAGATATTGCTAGGTTTCAGATATATTTACAAAAATATCTGTGTTTCAATGCTATCTATTTAAAACAGTAACAGCAAAGATCTTCTTACTAATTTTACAATGATTTTACACTAATTTAATGTAAAAATTACGTGCGTACTGATCTGTGCCTGAGAAACTACGATTCAGCTGACTTATCTTTACTTTTGCTAGTGACATTTGCGTTACCAATATAAATTTTAGAGCTGTTATAAACATAAAATTCAAAGACATCTATTAACAAATATAATCAGAACAATCAGAGATACAAAAATCTGTTATTGTAGCCATCTATCATCTATATTCATAGATGGAAAAATTTATACTCAGAAATGGACGTCTCTAAACATCTTGAAGAATGATTTAAAACATCAGACAACAATAATCAAAGATATTTGTAATCAGAAACATTAGACTTTTTTAATCAGAAATAGAGGAATCAAAAACAGAAGCATCTACAATTAGAAATAGAGAAACCTGCAACTAAAAAAACATCAACAAATCTAATATTTGCTACATCTACATATAATAATCAGAAACAGAAATCTATAAACAGAAAAATTTGAGACCCAGAAACCTATACCTCGAAAAATTAGAGTCAGAAACATCCAGGGCGTTTATAATTAAGATCTTTTAAATACAAAGATACAACAGATATAAAGATATAAAACATTTATAATTAAGTCAGAGACATTTATAATAATGAAAAATTAGATACAAAGACATCTATTAACAAATATAATCAGAAGCAGAAACATCTACAATCAGAAACACAGAAATCTATTGTAAGAAACATCTTTTATCTATCTTCAGAAAAAAGAAAATCTATTCAGAGATAGACGTCGATAAATATCTACAAGAATAATCCAAAATATCAGACAACTATAATGAGAGACATTTATGAACAAAGACATTTGTAAATATTAAAAAACATTTGAAGTTTTTTTAATCAGATATCATAAAAATTAAAGACGGAGTTATTTGAAATTACAGATAGAGATATCTGCAATCAGAAAGAAACATAACCAAATCTATCACCAAACACATCTATAATAATCAGAAACAAAAATTTGTAATCGGAAAAATGCAAAAACCGAAAAATTTATTTATAAGTCAAAAAGTCTATAGTCGTAATCAGAAAAATTAGAAACAAATACATTTATTAACAAATCTAATTAGAAGTGGAGACATCTACAATCAGAAACACAGAAATCTATTATAAGAAATATCTAACATCTATATTTACAGATCGTGAAATCTATAATTATAGACAGATGCCTATAAACATCTACAAAAATAACACAAAACATCAGACAATTCTAACCAGAATCATCTATGACCAAAAACATTTGTAATCAGAAACATTAAAGGCTTACTAAAGACACAGAGAAATTAAAGACAAAGTTATCTATAATTGTAGATAGAGAACCCTGCAACTAGAAAGAAACTTCAACAGATTTATCATTAAATACATCTATAATAATTAGAAACAGAAATCTATAAACGGAGAAATGAGAGACTGAGAAATCGATAATCTGAAAAATTAGAGCCAGAGACAATCAGAGGCTTTTAAATAGAAAGATACAACAGATCGAGAGATATCTATAATATAAATCTATAACTGGAAAAATCAAAGACAAATAACAAAAACATCTATAATAAATCAAACTAGAAAATTTATAATTAGTGGAATGAAAGAGCGAGGAACTGGTCAGACATAACAGACGTAAAAAATAGAAAAATGCCTAATTAAGACAGAGACATCTATAATCAGAAAAATTAGAGACAAAAACATCTACAATCAGAGACAGAATCTATTATCACAAACATATATCATCTATATGTACAGACCGGAAAATCTATAATCAGAAATAGACGTCTATCAACATCTACAAGAATAATCCAAAACATCTGACAACTATAATTAAAGACATCTGTGACAGAAGACATTTTTAATCAGAAACATTAGAGGCTTTTTTAATTAATTAATTAAACTAATTTTGCAAAAATTTAGAGACAGGTACAACAGAAATCTAGTACTCTAGCACCGAAAATTAAAATCAAGCATGCTGTTTTGATGTTTCCTAACAACAAATTTGTTTACTAATTTTTTTCTATTTTGAAAATTCGTCTCAAAATTTTAGTGAAGATAAAATTTAACTTAAAAGTAAGCAATATTGAACAAGAAGGTAATCCATTTTCAAGGTTTTCTTTCGGAGGTGTTGCAAGCAATTTTTGAACTAAAACTAATTTTTACCTGGTTAATTATCTCTGTTGAATTGATTTTTTGTTGTTTTTTGATTTTAGATATTGCTTTTAACACCTACTAAAAAGCCTTGTAAACCGATTAAGCTCTCGTTTATGACTGCACATGATTTACTGTTAAATTTAAATACACCTCATTTTTTTAAAATTTTTGGTTGCTTTTGTGACGAATTTTAAAAACAATCCGGATGTTGGTCTTGCATAAACAGTAAGTACTTTAAGGATTTTTTAGATGTTAAAGTAACAAAGACAGTTTTTAGAGAAATGTGAGAAACAACGACTGATAGAAAACAAGAAACAGAAAATTTTGGAAAAGTTAAAACATTGAAAGAAAATGAAGGAAATGGAAGATTTCAGAAAAACAAAACAGTTTTTAAAACGGTTTAAAATCCGACTGCTTAAATTAGAAGAGAAGAAACAAAAGCTAAAGGCGATTCTAGAAAAACAAGAAAAACTTTCATAAACGACGATTCGAAAAGAATGAAGAGCAAAGAAGCTTAAAAAATTACAATCAAAAACGAGAGCGACTAAAAGAATACGTTTAGAAAAAAACAAGGACACAGAAAAATTTTGCAAAAACAAAACAAATTTTTGGAAAAATGAAGCAAGTTTTTAAAAAAACAGAAAAAGATTGGAAGTAAAATGAAAGTCTACTACTCAAGAAAAAAAAAACAAAAAACCAAGAAAATTTTTTCAAACAACATTTTAGAAGAAAGGACGACTTTTGGGATGTGTATCGTGTAATTAATTTGTGCCTAAATAAATTATTTTGTTAAATAATCAATTCTTTAAATTGCAAAAACCTAAAAAAAAATCAAAATTACAAAAATAGCGTAGATAATTTTACCTACGAAGAGCTAAAAAGTAGATCTGTAAAAGGAAAGTTATTTTTGAAATGACACTTATAGTGCCTATATACAGAATAGAAACGAATAATTTAGCAAAAATTTAATGGCAGGTAAAGAAGAAATCTGCTCCTCTAATGCTAAAATAAAATTAAGCAAGCTGTTTTAATCAAAGTTTCGCCATAACAACAAATTTGGTTACTTCATTTTTGTAAATTCGTGCCAAAATTTTAGTCAAGACGAAATTTAACTTAAAAGTGAGCAATAACGAATATTTCCGTCGTTCACAATTTTTTTTGGAGGTGTTGAAAGCAATTTATAAACTGCAACCAGCTTTTACATTTTGTGGTAGAATTGGCGTTTTGTGCTTTTTTGAAATCATGATATATGCATATATTGCTTTTAACACCTGGAGCAATCGAAAAGGACCTAGTTAAAGGTGTTGTCTTACTTATTCTTGCTCACTTTCTACCATTAGATTTAAAAAACAACTAACTTTGTTTAATTTTTTATTACTTTTGAGACGAGTTGCAAAAACAAACTCGAATTCGGTCTTGCATAAACAGTAAGTATTTAAAAAAAATTTTTGGGCTTTAAAATAACAGAGAAAATTCTTAAAAAAATGTGAAACAATAAATGATTAACAAAAAATAAAAAGTTTTAGAAATAGTTAAATTACTGGAAGTAAAAAAATGAAGATAAAACATACTAGAAAAACAAAGACAAGTTATTAGAAAACCAAAGACTATTTTGAAAAACTTTGATAATCGACAATTCAAAAAGAAAGAAATTTAAAATTTTACAAAAACAAAGACAAATTCTCAAGAAGTCTAGAAAACTACAATTAGCAAAAAGAGCAACCAATTACTACGTTTAGAAGAAAAACAAAAATTATTTTGTAGAAACAAAAACGGATTTTGGGAAATTGAAGCAAGTTTCTAACAAATTATAAAAAAATTCAATGTAAAAAAATACGACTCATTAAAAACACTAATAAAAGAACATGTTTAAAAAAAATTTAGAGTAAAGAGATGAACTAAAACGCTTTTAAAAACAGTTTAAAATGCAGCTACCCGTTTAGAAGAAATGGAACAAGAGCTAAAGGCTTTTTTACAGAGAATTTCATAAACAAAAATTAAAAAAAAAATTAAAGATTTCCAAATAGACCAAAAGAAATTGTAACTAAAAACGAGAGCAACTACGTTGAGAAGAGAAATACAAACACAAAAAAATTTTGGAATACAAAAACGAATTTTGGGAGTTTAGATCAAGTTTATTTAAAAATCAGAAATATATTGAAAGTAAAAATAAAAAAGAGAATCTAAGAAATTGAAGAAAAGAATGGAAGATTTTAGTAGAATAAAAACGTTTTTAAGAACAGTTTAAAATGCGACTACTGGCTTTAAAAGAGAAGAAACAAGAGCTAAAAAAACTGAAGAAAAACAAAATGTTTTTTTGAAAAACTTTAATAAACAATGATTTAAAATAAAAGAAAATTAAAAAGTTTTAGGAAACAAAAAATGTTTCCAAAAAAAACTTAAAAAATTGCAACGAGACGAAACAAAATGCTACGTTACGAAAAAAAATTTTAAAAGAACAAATACAGATTTTGAGAGATTGAAGCAAGGTTTTGGATGATTAGACAAAGATTCAAGGAAAAAAAGAAAAGAAATCTACGACTTACAAAAAAAGAAACTAAAAGAACAAAAAAATATTTTTGGACAAAATTTTAGGAGTGAAGAAAGTTGTTTACGGTTATTTGATGAATTATTTGTTTTGAGGTTAATTATGAGGTTAATTTTCTAAAAATACAGAGTAGTAAAAATCATAAATTTTATTAAATTATTTATTAAATTGTAATTACAATAAAAAATACAATCATATAAATAGTTATTTAACACAATTCTATTTGAGACATTTCCAATTTCTGAACGTTAGCTTTCTTAAAGAAAATAAAGTAAATAATAAAAATTAAAGCAGATAACATAAGAATTTGAATCATCAAACTGAATACCAAAATTTTATCATTGCTATTATCATTTTGTACAGGTATTAATTGTGTCAGCTTTTCAGTTTTACTTTCACTTAAATTGTTAGAAACAATTTGAAAATTGTTTAAAAATTTAAAAAATTGACTTTGACTGTATTCCTTGTCAAAGTATTGCACAAATTTCGAATTGCCAAAACCCTTATTTAAATAATCAACAAATTTTGAATTTTGCAAACTGCTACTAACCGAATTCTCAAAACTCTGTATCAAGTTTTTGAACGAAATTGTGTTAAGAGAGTTTTCAAAATTCCGAACGAAATTTTCAGCTGAAATCACTGAAGTATTTAATTTCTTATTAACACACGCAATTCCATTAACATTTTCTCCATCGAGAGAGTCACCTTTAAGTATTCTAATATATTTAGTCGCAAAAAAATGTTTAATTTCAACGAGTTGCTCACAATTGAAGTAATTACGATTCAGAGAAATTTCTCGTAATTCTGGTAAATATTGTGACAGTTTTTTTGAATCAAAATAACTTATTAAATTATTTGCAAAATATAGATGATGTAAATTTGGCATTGAATGTAAATAATTTAAATTTGTTATTTTGTTTTGGGAAATATCAAGAGATTCAAGAGAAATGAGATTGTCAAAAACTCCAAATGAGAATTCCTCAATTTGATTTTCAGATAAATCTATAAATGTCAAATTTTTTAAATCGTTGAATAATTTTGGATAAATTTGTGAAATGTTATTATGGTTTAGAGTTAAATTTTGTAAATCAGTTAAATTACAAAAAACACAGTTTTCTATTTCAGAAATTTTGTTATAACTGAAATCAAGACTAACAAAATTTGGTTGTAAATGATCCAACATAAAATTTTCCAAAATTTCAATTTTATTATGGCTTAAATTAAGTTCTACATTATTCAATGTTTCATTTATTGTTTTTATATGGTTATTTGATATATTGAGATATTTAATATGAGAAATAAAAGAAAAATTAACTTCTGTAAATTCACAATAAGATAAATCAAAATTTTCCAATCTAAAATTTGGAAAATATTGATCAATTTCTTTTAATTTAGTTTTAGCCAAATACAATTTTTGAATTGACCACAAATTATTAAAAGGAAATTTTTTTATTGGATTTTCTGATACATCAAGAATTTTTAAATTAGGCACCATTGAAAAAATTTTGGCTTCAAGCAGTGATATATTATTTTTATTTAAATAAAGTTCTAGCAAATTAGACATACCTACAAAAGCAGATTCTTCAACTCGATTAATTTTATTATTACTTAAATTTAAAATTTCTAAGAGATGTAATGAATTGTAGACACCATTTGTAATTTCAGTCAAATTGTTATCATTGAGATAGAGTCCTTTCAGTGAGTTTAGTCCAGAAAAAGCTCCAGGAAAAATGTACTCAACGTGTTGTCCACTAATATAAAGTTTCTTAATTGTTGTAAATTGTGTTAATTGCGCTGGGTTTATTGCAGATATGTTCGAATCTCTAATTATTAAATATTTTTCATAATTGTTTTCATATTGAGAATAATACTCGTCATTCAATTCGTAAATTGAAAACAAATTCTCACAAAATATATTTATTACTTCTTTCTCATAAATTCCACCTTTTTCATTTGTAAACAAAACTCTAGACGGCTCTTCATTACATATAGATCTACTTTTTTTGATAATGATTAATGAAATTAAACAAATTTTTAAAATATGAAACATTTTTCTGAAAAAACACAAATGAAAAACACTAATTAATTGTTTAAAGACATACCACAGATCTGTTAAAACATTTCACTTTAAATGAATTAAAAATAAATTTGTATTAAATTTAAATAGATACAAACGGAAACACCTCCACAACATTCATTTGCATTATCAGCAGGAAAAAAAAACATTGACTTAACAGAAAAGTGTAGCAAACTGTATTAATAATTTTTTAATATAACATTTTCAGCTAAAAATTTTATTTCTTAAAAATACTCAGCGACATTAGAAGTATTACACTCAGTAAGTAGTAACATTTACTTTACTTTTAGTAACATTTACTTTAAAAAAAATTGATAATGTGTATGGCGACTCTGTAATTGAGTACATTCCTGTACACGTTTAGTCATCGACAAAATAAGATAGTTATGTCTGCTTGTAGCATCTCGTTGCAAGCAACTTGAACCTTATGGGTTAACTGTGCCAGAGTATGTAGAAGACGGTGTAAAGCGAACAGTCTTTTCGCTATCATATCCCCTAAATGTATATTCTTGCATTTTAAATTTTCAAAGGACATTTTCTTAAAATTTTAACAAAATAATCAAGTAAAAATTACTGTAAAACTATTAAGAAGATCTTTGTTAGTGTTTAATAAGATGGTTTTAAAAAATAGAGATTATTGTAAATAAATCGAAAATCACGTGGCATTAAGACGTTCCAGTGAAAAAAATAGACTTTCGTTTGTTTTTAACTATACTACAGGTAATCTGAACTCTTTTTGTCATTATTAAATGTTGTTTATCCACAATTACCTTGTAATTGAAGTTTTATCTACACTTACGAACCGTATAAAGTAACACTTTATCCACTAGTGGAATAATAAAATTACTTTATTCCACTAGTAGAATAACAAAAAAATACAATCTTAAATCAATCGCATTTTATTTATTATTAATATTGACATTAAGATTTACATTAATAGACATTACGTTTTGTGTTTTATCATATTTCACTTTGTTTCTATTAATAAGAGGCTTGTAGTTATCGGTTCCAGAATGAAAAGTAGTTGTAGGAACAATGGGCGTCTCCTCTAGTAAGGAACGACTAGTACCAGGAGAACCTTAGATTTTCCTTGCAATATCAAGCATATTAGATACAGAATCTTCAATATAAGTTTCTGCTATGGCGGAGCTCCTCCACCCATCATGTCGTTTAATTTTTGTAAGATTAGCACTTCCATTGGCAAGTAAAGTTGTTGAAGTGCGCCTCATGCAATGGCCGGTATATGCTTCTGCATTCGCCAGATTCAAAAACAAAACAACTTTAGAAGGAACTTTCGATAAGGTGTTAATTCCAACAGTTGCAAAGTACATTTTTGATTAGCGTATCGTAAAAAAAATCTCTCAACGGGTAACTTCTTCGGACGTAAAGACATGTATTTTCTACAATTCTCCACAGTGTTGATAGAGAATCCTTCTTCTATAATTGTGAATTTTCGTGAAACGCTTGTCTTGGTATCTGGTTTCGAAACAATTATGTCTTCAACATCATTGATTTTTAAATTTGTCAGCTCACAGCATGGACAGCCATCAGACACCCCTATTATCAATGCAACCTAAAATACATATTCTAAAATTTATTATCTACAGTCTCTATGTAATGACAGAGATGATCTGACACCATCAAATATTCTTTATCGCAAGCCCTTGTCAAAAACTCTTTCACGTGTGCTCTCTCCAATACTGCAGCTTTCTTCGGCCTGTATCCTCTTGACTGATTCTTCAGATAGGCCATAAGCTTACTATATTTTTTAATGTCTATGTTTTACACATCTTTTACACATAGATGAAATTGCATACTTCTTCTCCAAATTTAAGAAATCCGATAGCAGAACTTCCTTATTTATTGTCATTACTCCCCGTTTTTTTTTCCATTTATTAAATTCTGCAAATACTTTTTCATAATGTTCCTTGGACTTCGCAGGCAATAACTGGCGAGTCGCTTCTTCAGCTTCCTCAAGAATTGTCTCAGGAACAGTACCTATCACTTTCTTTCATTTTCACTAACTTGCACAGCATTTTGTACAAATGGAGTCGTCGATAAACAATCAAAAATAAATAGCAACGATTCAACACCTCTCATGTTTTTTAGTTAATTTCAATGATTTTTGAGGTGACATCCGCTGTCAGAGTGTAATGTCAAATCATTTTTTTAAGACATGAGATGAAATTTTGGCGATTCTGATTTTAAATCGCTGTAATTGTGGATAAAACGTTATATTCTGTTCGTGTTTTAGTCGCGTTTTATCCACCTAAGAATATTAAACGCTTGATTGCGTCTCGCTTAAACATTCTTGCGTGGATAAAACGCGTCTAAAACACTTATACAATAAATAACTATTAAACGTTGTTAGTTAATCCTAATTTGTTGAAATGTGGTTTTATGCTTTTAAAGTGTAGGCGACAAATCGTGACTTGTTTTGTTCAATTGATGGTTTGAATTACAATTGTATGACATCAAAATTTTAAATTGTGTTGTATTAACATTATATTGTAAATTAAATTTTAAATTAAATTATTTAATCAAAATAAATATTTTTAACTTTACAATTTTTAAAAAGCAGCATTTGTGACGAAAAAAAGGTACTTTAGATGAGAGGAAAGTGGCTGCTACAGCGCTCTATTAAATGGTAACTATCTGCTGTTGCGTTTATTAATATAGATATTTGAAAAGCAAGGTTCTAGATGGGGGCATTAAGTGGTCTTCACTAGAATCTTTTTTATATTTATCTAGCCCTTTACTAAGTGTTTTTTTGTTTGAATTGACAAAGATTTTATTTAGGGAGAGAGAGCGGGTTAGAATGAAATTAGCCATTAATTTCATATGCGATTCAAACGTACCTGATAAGAATTTTTTATAACTCGATTGACAAGGAGAGGGGATAGATGGTATTGAGATTATTTTCATGACTAATTCTCGTGCCATAATATTCTTATCAATTGTTTTAGCTACCATTTTAAGTGGTTTTGTTGGACCAGTAATTTCCACTACTTTTGTTCAGACAATGTCACACCTTTATAATTATTTCTTTAACTTTTGTAGAATTTAATAACCTTGACATGTTTTACCCAAATTTTAAATGTAAAATGCTTCAAAATTTATGTAAACGTTTTTGTTGAATACTTAGTTAACTTTTATTTTTAACATAATTTATTTTTGTTTGTGAACACGGTTTAGGAAGGTTTTATCCGGTTTTTCTTGCAGTCAAAAAATGCAATAAATGTTATATGTATTTTATTGTTCTTTGATGTAGTTTTAGTGTGTTTTATTTAATTTAATAATTGTTTTGTTTCGTTGTTTTTTGATGTGCATTTTGTCTTTTTCTTATTAATTACTAATTTATTTTTATTTTGTATATTTTACATTTCTTACATGATTTATTCTTCCACATTGTAGTTTCATTATACTCTTCCAATTGAACACTCATGAAGTCACATCTCAAAGAACTTTGCCAACATTATGTCAAACACAACGTAGGGTTTCTTTCCGCTGAATAACGATCACAAACTTTGACTACTTTTATTTGAATTTAAATTTAGTGCGCAAATTTGGGTTTATAGTGGTAAGTATGGTGTATTATTGGGTTATTACAACACAAATTTTAATTTTTTAGATAATCAAGTGACATATCTAAGATTACTGAAAAATAAACTTGTAACATCAATATTTTGATAAGTTTTTATTTAGAACGATGGTTTGCTTTCAAGTTTATAATACTACACTCACCCTAGAAGCTTTGTTTTTGTCGTCGCATTAAGATAAAACAAGACGCAGAATTATGACATTATTAATATAATACATTTTGGGTTTGTTGCATTTTAAGCCATTATGTAGAAAGAGATAACAATACGAACGTAAATCTTTACTTGCTTTGTAAAGTTTTATTACAAATGAAAATAAGACAGTGAGACAAATTTTAGTAACAAGTTAATCTTTTTCTCCAAACTATTAAACACCAAGAAGTCGCGTAGTAGCAAAACAGTCTCAAAAAGCTAGTTGTCTAAAGTGCTTGTTGTTTTGTGGCAAATCTCAATTAACCAATTAAGTCAAAGACACAGCAGCTGCAAATACTTTCTTTTATCTGCTTTTGATATGTCTTTTTCTTAACAATAACTAAAAGACTATTTTTTTTGCAAAAACTGCTAAAGATAAACCGTTGCAATATTTGTATATAACTAACTTTAACTTTACTCATTCTGTTGCTACAAAATCACTTCTAAAATATTACTTGTTCTGGGTGTATGTAACACTTTTAATGTCATTGAGTATATTATTTTTATAGGTTTTTAATTATTATTAAATTAGATTTAGTTTTGAACTTGTGATGCTAAGGTTTACAGATGTAGTGCAACTAACAGTACAAATTAGTGGCAAAATGTTCTTTTTTTATCTGTTATTTTATAACCGTTAGAATTGCAACAGAAACTTTTTTTAGACCTTATGAGCAAGGAAGTTGTTTACAATTTTTTTTAAAGAAAACTTTGTTTAAAAAGAAATAACTGGTTAGTATTTGATATATTTTTATCGATAGTTGAAGAATAGACTAGGTTTTTCATTTGGGTTTAGGAAACTTGTATTTTGTTTAAATTTGACATCACGAAAATTTTGCAGGATTAGCAAAAACCGTTAAATATTGCGTCTGATAATTACAGTATTTAGCGCTTCTTTATTGTTCTCTAGTAGACCAAAAAAAAGCTGTTTACTGTTTTTAAAAAAAGCAACAATAATAAACAATGAAAAAAAATTTTGCTGCTATTATCTTTACTTCAGAATTTCGGATGAAATCAACAACATCTCGATTAGTTTTCTTCTTACGCTCAAAACTTCATTCCATGTCATAAGTGGTTAAAACATTTTTTTGTCCTCCCGTATTGTAAAGTAGGCTATCATAGTTGTGCATCCACCAGTAGTAAGTCGGACTTTTGGAAACTGTGCGGTAAAAATGAGAAAAACACCGGGTCTCACATTGTACGGTTAGAACTACCACAAGAGATGCTTGAGGAAAAAACTAACCTTGCAGTAATAAAGTTTATGTATCAAAGGGTACGTACCTAAAATATTGCCACAAATAATAGAAAAATAATATATTGAAAAAATCGCTGAAACGTCACAGATCTTACGTCAAACATTGTGTGAGACCTTAGACAACGCACAGCGTAGTTCAAGTGTGGATCCCCATTACTAACAACAATACGAAATTATAGGTATAAAAGTATATTTTGGAAAAAGTTGCAGTTAATAAATTTAAAAAAAGACAACGTGTGTATTTAAGATAATTTTAAAAATAATATGCAATTTTATATAGAACAGAATGTTAAAAATAAACCGCTACAGCGCCATTTATTCAGAGCCTGTGTGTTCCTGTCCAGTTAATAAATGTCATTATTCTATTCTATGGATCTGTGGCCATTATTGTTGAATGTTGAATCTCTCAGTAATTATCAATTTAGAATTAAAAAGTGTGAATAAAAGTACTAGAAAGACCTTTGAACATGTTTTAAAGAAAATTATACAAGCAACGACAGAGTATTTAAGCCGCATTTGAGTACGTTTTATTGGTTTTTAGAATTTATTTGTACCTAACCTAACTTTTGACATGGCGCAAAAAAAAACAGAATTTGACTCTTTCGGACAAAAAAAATTATACAAATCTTATGCGGTAGTTAATTTTACAGGCTCCAACTAATCAGTCCCTCGCTTTCAGCTCGGGCCTGAAACAAAGCTGTCACCTGTAAAATTAAAGCTATCGCATACGAATGTAAATAGCTATTTTATGTTCTTTCAAATTTTTTCGAAAATATTTTACTAAAAATTATAAATGTTTCTAACAGTTTAACATCCATATCTGTAATAAATATTACCTAAATGAAACGCAAAATAAAAGTAAAGTTATTTATTTTAGATTATCTTTAAAATATTTATGATTTTTACAATTTGAATAAGTGCTTTTTAATATTAAATACATTATTACAAAAATAGTACATTATTATACGTGTTTTATAAGACAATTATTGTGACACGAATGAGTTTACAAGTCGCCTTATGAAACGAGTGTAATATACTATTTTTTCTACTATGCGTTGCAAAAAAAGCATTCAAAAAGTCGCTTTTGAAGAATTATCACAACTTGGGATTTTTGACAAATTTAGTTGGCACTAATAAAGTGATGACATTTTTCAAGTTTATTAAGTGTTTTCAACTGATTTACAAATTAACTGATATTTTGCTTCAATATTTTCGACAGCTCGCTTATATGATTTTATCAACTATAATATATCATCTCCATTGCGTAGGCGGTAGACGTAATTTTTAAGCTTATGGTGCCAACATAACCAATGAAAAAGTTACTGTTTTACGTGCTATAATGGAAATTTTGTGTCATTATTGTTAAAAGCAAACGCATTTAACAATGACAATATTGTTAACGCAAAGTAGAAAAAAATATGTACATGCCGGGTAACACAATAACAATAAATAAAAAATATACGATCTAGAGCATGTTTTATTTACAAAATTGTAGCATTTCGTTACATTTAATTTAATAATATAAACGGTTTTTCAATAAGGATGGGTCGAAGTTAAAATGGAATAAAACAAGCTGTATATGAGGTATTTAAATTTTTTTTTTTATATGAAAGGTCCATGCATGCCTTTATTTATGGAATATAACATCGTTTAAATGTCCGCCGCGACTTCTAACTGGCATGGATCCAAGTGGACCACTTTTGAATGACTCGCTCGCATAGATCTGGCTGAATTTGACCGATGGCATTGGTGATATTGACTTTAAGGGCATCGGTCGATTGCGGCTGATTGGTATAGACCTGCGACTTGAGAAAACCCCACAAAAAAAAAATCTAGCGGGGTCAAATCGCACGATCTTGGTGGCCAATTCACGTCACCTTTGCCAGAAATAACTCTGCTCCCAAATCTTTCATGCAGAACGTCCAGCGTGGCGTCTGCTGTATGGCACGTAGCCCCGTCCTGCTGGAACCACATGTCGTCTACCTCCATATTGTTTAATTTAGAGCAAAAGAAATCTGTTAGCATCGTTCTGTAGCGCTCGCCGTTGACGTTGATGGCCTCACTAACGTCATTTTCAAAAAAGTATGGACCAATGACGCCGCTGGCCCAGAATCCGCACCAAACAGTAACTTTTTGTGGATGCATTGCAAGTTGCTGAACCTCGTGGGGTTGGCGTCGTCCCATATACGGCAATTTTGACTGTTAACGTAGCCATTCATCCAAAATTGCGCCTCGTCACTAAAGGTGATTTTTCGACCAAATGTGGGGTCTTCTTCTAAACGGTTCGAAACCCAGTCAGCGAACAAACGGCGTTGTCTATAGTCATTAACTTTAAGCTCCTGAGTCAATTAGATTTTATACGGGTGTAATCCCACTTCCCGACGCAAAATTCGCCAAACTGATATCTGCGAAAAGCCGAGTTCTTGTGCACGACGCGGAATTGACTGCCTCGGGTTTTGCTGTACACTTTCACGTACGGCAGCAATATTTTCGGCCGATCTAGCATTTCTTTAACGACGGGGTGTTGGCTGATTGTTTACCGAACCCGTTGTTTCAAATTTGGTCACCAAACGCTGCAGAGTCGATTTTGAAGGACCACCGTGTCTTCCATAAAATGGGCGCAACGAGCGCAATGTTCAAACTAACGAACAGTCATTTTGGTAATAAAGTGTTATCATTTGGACGTGTTGCTCAATTGTGTAATTTGCCATGGTAATTTGGCATCAGTGACTGAACAATAAACACCAGATTACACAGACACTACCAAAAAAACATGGCCGCCACAGGGTGTCAACATCAACCCATCCTTATTGAAAAACCCTTTATACATTTTGTTTACTTGAGATGGTTTAAACTACTAAATTTTAGGGTTTGTAAATTTTTATTTTCTTTAAATTTAGCGTCACTAAAATTTGTAGGATCGGCAAAAACGTTAAAAATTGCATCTGCAAATTACAGTTTTTGACGCTTCATAATTTCCTTTTGGTTAAAAAATAGACCCCGCTAAATGTTCTCTAGAAAAAGCAACAATAATAAACACTGCAACAGCAATTTAAAGTTTTATTGTCACTCAATTTAATTTTTAAACTGTGCCATAACTATAAAAAATGAAATTATAAAATTCAGTAGTTTTAAAATTGTTCCTTTATCCAAATTGAAGAAATTCGCTGCTGTTATTTTCACTCCAGACTTTCGGATCAAATCAACAATATTTTCATTAGTTTTCTTCTCACGTTCAAAACTCCATCTCATTTCATAAGTAATTAAAACAATTTTTTTCTGCTCTTCTATCACACACCCACAAAGGTGCAACATAACCAGAGTCGGAATAATTTTCCGAAAAAGTACCAAAAGTAGCATAAAAATTTGTTTTGTGTCAAAATTGAAAAAAAGGAAGTGACTTAAATAGTCAAGAGAATGGACTAGAGTATAAGCAATTAGTAAAAGTATAGGCCATCCGAAAATTTTGTTAAAATTAATCAATAATTTTTTTTGGGAATTCATCCCTATCCAAACTTTTTGCAAATTGATATTTTGCAATAACTGTGCTTTTAAGAGCTGATATCGTAAAACTAATATCGATAAAACTGTACAAATAAAGTAGGTAAAAATAAATTCTAGATAGCTTTCGAATATTCTCAATGCATAATTTCGAAAAAGGTGTTGATATCTTACGTTCCAGTAGTGGAAGTGATATGCAGTAATTAGAAAAAAAATTAAATTTGCAACAACAAATTTTAAATAAAAAGATTTTATGTTATTTTGTTTCACACTGTGTGTTTTCAGATTATCAAAAAATATTTTCCACTTTCGCTTATTCCAAAAATTTGAAGACAGTAACAGGTAAATAAAAAATATGTACAAAGATAAGTCACTGCTGGTATGAGTTAAAATATTGATTATATGGTAATTTTGATAAAAATTTCTACACCATAATGTATAGATTAGTAAAATTGTGTAAACTGCTGCAGTAATAACTGCACAAAGTCTTCCCGAAAATATTTTACTAAAAGTAAAAAATACTTCTAACACTTCTACATCCATGACTGTAATAAATGAAACACGAAATGGTAGTCAATATATTTATTTTAGATTATCTTTCAAATACAGTTTTAACAATTTGAGTAAATAAATATTTTTAATATAATTAATTTGATAGCTTTGTGCGCACACACACACACACATAAAACACAGACTTTAAGCATTTCTAATGCTTAAAATGTCGCTTTGCATACTTTATTATATAAAATTTAAATATCTTTAATTTTTTTGTAGCTTTAACTAGTTTAGCAGCGTTTTGTGTTAAAACTCTGCAAATTTTAAGCTTTGAGTATGAACCAAAACTTTGATAGATTGTCCAAAGCTGCGATAATTTTTCCAAAAGTGCGTTAGACTTTTCAAAATGGCAATAAAGTATTCAACACAAAAAAACTGCATTTAAGATAGAAAATAAAACTCTAAAAAAATTTTTACTAAAAATATATTGGTATAAAAATGCTACAGAAAAATACAGAAAGCTTAAAACAATAACTAGAAACATTTTTTTCTACATGAAAATCTTCAAAATTATGAAAAGTAAAAATAGAAAAATATAAAATTTTTTCTATAATTAAAAAAACTTTAATAAAACTACAAATCATAACATAACAAAAAAAAAAAACAAGAAGTTAGACCTGTCAATTAAACAACAAGAAAGGTAAAATGGGTAGACAATAGAATGGAAGCAATTTTAAATTATTAATTTAAGCCATTGGCTTTTAAAAAATTATAAAGCAAATTTTAAAATAAAGATAGAAGCGAAACAAAAATTATAATTAGCACAACTACCTACCAACAAAAAAATAGAATTAGTCAATGATTCTAAAAGATACGCAAATTATCATACTAAATTAAATTTTTTACAACTGTGTTATTTATTTTTTTGTTATTATTTTATTATTATATGATCTAGTGGACACGACTTTGTAACCACAAAAAATTTCTTTGTTTAACGGATTTTTTAATAGGCTTCTTTATTAAAATATAATTAAATTGTTGTTTGTAAATCTTAATTTATATAAGTGAATTGGGCGTTTATCAATTTTTTTTACAAAGTACATATTTCTTTTGTGACATTTAATTTTGCTAAACTGTTTCTATAGAGTTTCAACGAAAAGCAATACGTCTTTTTATGGTAAAATTTGGAACTAGTAAACATTGTTGAGAAATAATTAGTAGTAATTTTAACACCCTATGGCAACAAATATGTTTTTAACCTTAGAAATAAATAGACAATAATATCACATTTTTAATATGAAAGAAAATACGTTTTTTTCAGCCGGAATTTAAACCTGGGATCATCCGATTACCAGTCGGATGCTCTACCAATCGCGATACTAAAGAGACTACAGATTCTTGCTTTCCAGGTTGAAATCCCGGCTAAGAAGAAGTGTTTTTTCTTCTATATTAAAAATGTGATATTAGTATCTATTTATTTCTGATGTTAAGAAACATTATTGAAAATAGAAAACTAAATTTTTGACAAGTGATTACCTTCTTTTCTCATTAACGCACGTGTTTAACAGTTTAAAATTGCCTTTATTTTTCTCAATTTTTAGTATATTCTAATTTATATAAAATGTTAGTTAAAGTCTTTTAATTTTTAAAGAACTAAGTAACCGTCGTTTGTAACTTCTTTTTTTATTAAAACTGTTGTTTGTGTTTTTAAATTTTTATAAAATTGTCGCTTGTGACTTCCATTTTTTTAAACTGTCGTCTGCATCTCCCAATTTTTATATAATTGTTGTCTGTGATTTTCAATTTTTATAACAGTCGTCTATAACTTGCAATTTTTATAAAACTGTCGACTGTCACTTGTGACTACCAGTTTTTTTAAAACTGTCGTCTGCGTTTCTTAATGTTTTAAAATTGTTATCTGTGACTTTAAATTTTTATAAAACTGTTGTCTATGACTCCAAATTTTTATAAAATACAAAATTAAATTAATAATAAAACTGTTGACCGCGTTCCTTAATTTATATGCAATTATCGCCTGTGACTTTTAATTTTTATAAAACTGTCGTCTATAACTTCTAATTTTTATTAACTGTCGTCTGCATCTCCCAACTTTTATAAAATTATTGTCTATGATTTTCAATTTCTATAACTGTCGTCTATAACTCCCAATTTTTATAAAACTGTCGACTGTTATTTGCGACTTCTAATTTTTATAATACTGTCGTCTGCGTTTCGTAATTTTGATAGAATTGCTGTCTATGGTTTTAATTTTTATAATACTGTAGTCTATGATTCCTAATTTTTATAAAACTGTCAACCGCGTCTCTTAATTTTTATAAAATAAGCACTTGTGACTTCTAATTTTTATGAAACTGTTATCTGTGTTTTCCAATTTCTATAAAACTGTTGACCGCATGTTTTAATTTTTATAACTTTGTCGCCTATGACTTCTAATTTTTATAAAACTATCGCCAATAATTGCCAACTTTTATTAACTGTCGTCTGCGTCTTCCAATTTTAATGAGACTGTCACTTGCGACTTCCAGTTTATATAAAACTTTTTCTTAATTTTTATGAAATTGTTATCTGTAACTTTTAATTTTTGTGAAACTGTCACCAATTGATTTTAATTTTCATAAACTGTCATTTGCTTTTCCCATTTTTTTTTTAAATTGTTTCCTAGAGATTCTAATTTTTATAAAACTGTTGTTTATAACTTCTAACATTTAATAACTGTCATCTGCTTTACCTACTTTTATAAAATTGTCCCCTGTGGCTTCGAATTTTTACAAAATTGTTGCCAATGACTTCCAATTTTCATAAAACTGTTGACCACGTTTTTTAATTTTTATAAAATAGTTGCCTGTGACTTTTAACTTTATAAAACTGTTGCCAATAACCTGTCGTTTGCGTTTTACAATTTTCATAAAATTGTTGTCTGTGACTTTCAATTTTTATAAAACTATCGCCAACAAATTTCTTCAACAAAAAGAAACGTCAGTAAGAGCTTCTCGCAAGAATTTTTTGAGCTGTTATCGGTACAACACCTCTAATTTTTTCGGAACGTATCCTTCATTTTTATTCTTTACAAATGATTCTACTTTTTTAAACATTTTTACATCAATTTTTTCTTTTAAATGCAACATTGTCCTTAGCATGGATAATTTTGGCTACAACTTGTTTGGTGAATATTTCTGCGACTACGGATACAATAATTTAGTCATACGTTCAAAAATAACAAAAATCATAGCAAATTACCAAGTCTTCAAAAAACGCTAGCAAAATATTTTCGTCGGCACCATTCGCCGTATTTGCTGTTCTCCATTGTTGAAAGTCTTACATTTTACTATACGCAATATTCGATTTTGCGGGAATCAAACATTCACTGACTTTCGTTGTCTGTGCGAGCACGTAGTCCGACATGTTATCAAAACATTTTTATGACAGGACGCGAAAATTAATAATTTGCGATTATTTTAACCTCTGTGTTTCGTATTTCTTTGATTTAACTACGAAAAACTAAAAGAATTGTCGTTTTTAAGACACATTTTGCTGTTGACATTTAATTTTTGAGCGAGTAAGAAATATTTGGTTTTTCAGGTTATGTTTAAATTCCTATATTTTGCAAGATGATTACATTTTTGAAGATGAAGCACGCCCCATCCCATTTAACTTTAAAGGAACGCGAAGCAGTATGTCGTTGTTACCATGAGTTTTTCAAAGATTCCAATCATGCTTCTGCAAGTATCGAGCGTGTTGGTCTGGTCTTTCAGGTAGAATTTTAAACAGTAGTCATTGATGTAAGCCAATATCGCCACTATTTTAGATATCTGCCAGAACCACGAGAAGGATACTTTCTCAAAAACATGAAGGACAGTCTCTGGCACCAAAATTCAGCAGTGGAAAAAAAGCTATCTATTATGATTATGGTTTTAAAGAACATTTAAATGATTTTTTCTTTGCAAAGATTATTTTTGAATATGCTAAAGCACATCTGGACTTCTGTCAAAGTAAAACATCTCTCTACAGACTCATAAAAAAAATTCGTTACAAATTTAAGAAAGTTGATAGGAAAACTATAATTATTGAATGGCAACAAAATGTTCTTAGCCTAGTACGCTTTTGTAAGAAATATATGGAATTTATGAAACAAGATATAAAATTTGTCTTTTTAGATGAGACTTTGGTATTTCAAACTGGCAGCCAAGTTCGTCAGTGGGTACTAGAAAGCACTTCTAAAGGGAATCCATCAAGTTTCAGGAGTGAAGGTAAGAGATATACTATTCTTAATGCTGGAAGTGAACATGGTTTCTTACCTGGGTGTGATCTCAAACTGGACAGTAAAGTTAATGATAGAAACTATCGTAAGACAATGAATGGAGAGCTTTTCAAAGAGTGGATTGTTAAAAAGTTGATTCCTGCTTTAAGATCATTACATTCAAAGTGCATTGTTGTCATGGATAATGCTCCATACCACTCAGTTCGCCTTGAAACTCCTCCAACTAGTGCTTTACGTAAAGAAGTAATAAAACAGTGGTTAACTGTACTTAATGTACTATTTGAGGACAGTTTTACAAAAAAACAACTTTTAAGTTTAATCAGGCCGTTTGTAAACAATTCAGTCTTTAAGGGATATGAAATTGATGTGTTACTGCAAGAAGAGGAACATGAAGTTGTGTTGTGTCTGCCCCCTTATAACTGTCAATACAATCCAATTGAATTAGCCTGGGGTTTTTGCAAATCATACTACAATCAGAAAATCCAAGCAAGACTAGGAATAAAAGACAGAGTTGTAGAAATTTAGAGAGAAGCATTTGAGAAATGCACACAAAAAAAATGAGTTAATTTTATTCAACACACAGAAAAAGAAATCATTAATGACTTTCAAAAATATATGGGTGTCCAAGATGTTGATAGTATTTCACCATTTATAATTAATACCAGTTTAGACACATCTAATTCTAAAGATGATTTTGGTTTGATTGAGAGTGAATCTGAATTAGATGAGGAAGAAATTGTTTTAATAGTTGTTGATGATTCAGAATGAAAGAAAAGCTTTACTTTTATTTTTATTAATGTTAGGTTATAGTAAAAGAATCATGATTTTATCAAACACTGTAATTGTTAACATCTCTTACACAAAAAATTAATCTTCTTCAGTTGTGGAAGTTTTTGTTCTTGTTCTTTGTCCGTGATTTGCTCTTTTATGCAAAAAGTAATTAATGAAATTTTAAAATCTGTGGAATATAAAAGCAAACATGTCTATGAACAGACGCATATTACCTTTAAAAATAAAATTTCCTTAGAATAAATCTGCAGTACAAGTGCCTAAAAATTACGTTTTGGAAGTTAATATAACGCTAGTTAAAAACGCCATAACATTTAGGCTGCTAGATGGTCGTCGTGGTCGTCATATCTGATGCAGTCTAAGAACTTTCCACATCATGACACTTTTTCCATTTGTTTGATTTTGCACATTTAGTAATAATAACTTTTAAGCTTGAATTGGGTTTACTTGAAAAGAGAGTAATTTATAACGTTATTCTATTTAATGAGCTATAATTATTTAAGTACCTTATGTTCGAATCAGTGTTTCTCAAAAAATATTTTTTAATTAGAAAAGGGAGAATTATTTGACTTTGATTTATTTAATTTGTTTAAATTATAAATAAGTTTATCTTATGAAGTCGCAATTAGCGATATTTGGTTTCAAATAGTTCCTGATCACTCTTCGAATCAAAAAAGTACAAACATAACCTTAAAATTTAATGTAATGGCAGTTTTACATGCTTTAGTGACTTGTTTGACAAAACATTAAGGTCGCTTCACATTTTCAGCACCTACTGCGATGCCAATCTCTTTAGCTATTTTTCTGAGTATAACACTATAACATTTTAAGGTAAAGGAGGTAGTACTAAGTCTACTTGCACAGAATTTATTAAAATTGAAATTAGAAAATGTTTCGATGTAAAAACATCATCATCAGTCTAAAAGTACTGAAAAAGATAAATTTAAAATTGGTTTGGAAAAACCTATTTTGAAAACACGATTATTATGTTATAATAAACTCAATGGTTTAACTTAAATTATAACTTTTTAAACATATTATTATAGCTCGATTATTAAGCTCAATGGTTGAACAAATTGAAAAACATTGAAAAAAGCATATGCAATTTTTAACACAAGAACAGGTAACTGGCAATATGGTTTAGCGTTAATTTACATTATTGAAAATTAAATTAATTACAAGCGAAAGCCAAGGATTTGTGAAGCGAGCTTATGGCAAAATGATAAATGAACAACAAACGGAAAATGAATATGACGTAGGTGTATGTATTTCTTTTCAATTTTGATTACACTTTTCTACTTTTATAATTTTCTACTTTACCGACTGCTTTTACATAATAAATCGACCTGTTTCGGCGTTTTTCTGAAAGAAATTAGCTTAAAAAATATGAATTTTATTTCATACTTTTATGTCACCCTGTATTTAACTCAATCATTCAGACAGAAAAAGAAGTTTACTTTCAGGAAAAATATACAAATTGTTTTCACTTTTGATCTACAATAAATTTTCAATTAGATCCTAAACACATGTCTATTAAATCCTGTTCTCTATTACTTTCTTCACCTCATCCTGCACGCCAGTAAAGGATTAAGAATTAAAAAAAAAAATTATATACAAAAAGTTATTTATTTCAAACTATAAATTGTGAATAACAAAATATTTAACATAATTCAATCTGAGATGTTCTGTTGTAAACAATAAAATTCTTTGAAAATTTATAGATCAAATATATAACAAAAACCAAAACACATAATATAGCAATTAAAATAATAATACCTAAGACAACACCAAATACTAAAATTTTATCATTATGATTGTCTTGAATTTGTGTTAATTGAGGAAGGTTAGTTTTGTTTTGATTTAAACTTTCTGTTACACTTTTATTAAAATTATTTATTAATTTTGGAAATTGACTTTGACTGTAATTTTCATTTGGTAATTTTTGGTCAAGACAAGCAACTCCATGCACATTTTCAACTTCAAATGAATCACCTTTAAGTAACTCAACATTTCGATTTTCAAAAAATTTTTTAATTGCAACCATTTGTTTACAATTAATAGTATTCGAAAAATTATTATTACGATTTAAAGAAATTATTTTTAAACGCGGTAAATATTGCAACAATATTTCTGGGTCAAATGAAGTAATAAAATTATTGTCAAAATATAGATAAAACAAATGTGGCATAGAATAAAAATGATTTAAATTTGTTATTTTATTGTTAGAAACATTTAAAGATTCAAGAGAAACCAAGTTGTCAAATACTCCATAAGAAAATTTCTCAATAAGGTTTTCAGACAAATCTAAAGTTTTTAAGTTATTTAGATCATAAAACAATTTTTGATATATTTTTGTAATGCGATTATGTTTCAAATTTAAATTTTCCAAATTAGATAAATTACAAAAAACACAGTTCTCCATTTTAAAAATATAGTTATAACTGAAATCAAGATTTCGAAATGTTGATTTTAAATGATTTAACACAGAATTGTTTAAAATTTCAAGCTTATTAAAACTTAAATTAAGTTCTTCCGCATGCAATGTTGTACTAACAGTTTTTATTAAATTGTTCGATAGATCAAGCATTGTCAAGCTATACAAAATTTTAAAGAAATCACTTTCAAGCACTGATATTTTGTTATCATTTAAATAAAAATGACTAAATCGTTCTAATACATCACTGGTAATTTCGGAAAAGTTACTACCACTAAAGTAAATCATTTCACTCGGAAAATTTTTGATCTGATTTTCAGATAAATCTATGGTTATTACAGATTTTAAATCTTTAAATAATTTTGGATCAATTTTTGAAATGTTATTATGTTTTAGATTTAAATGTTGCAAACCGGTCAAATTACAAAAAACACAGTTTTCTATTTGAGAAATTTGATTATAACTGAAATCAAGAATATCAAATTTTGGTTGTGAATGGTCCAACATAAAGGTTTCTAAAATTTCGAGTTTATTATAACTAAGATCAAGTTTTTTAATATTTAGGGTTGTACTAACAATTTTTAATAAATTTTTTGATACATCAAGAGTTGTCAAATTGTATAATTTTTCAAAACTTTCACTTTCAAGCACTGATATTTTGTTATAACTTAAATAAAGTTCTTGCAAACTGGACATACCTATAAATGCAAGTTTTTCAATACGGTATATGTTATTATTGGTGAGATTTAAAATTTCCAGTTGTTTCAACGAATTGAAGACACCATTTGTAATTTCTTTCAAGCTGTTATCATTGAGATAAAGTTGTCTCAAAGATCTCATTCCAGCGAATGCTTCTGGGTAAATCCTTTGAACATGTTGTCCACTTATATTCAGTTTTTCAATGTAGTTAAATTGAGAAGATAATTCTGATGGGTACAGTGTAGAAATATTTGAATTTTTAATTGTCAGCCATTGTTGATTATATCTGTTAAAATCTTCATGATCGTCGTTTAGATTTATTTGGTTTATTGATTGAAAATTGTTACAAAGTATATTTAACGTTTCTATTATATAACCATTTTTATTCCAAACTGCAGGAAATTCTTCACTGCATGTTGTAGATTTACTTTCTTTGATAATTAATATAAATAAAAAAAAATTCAAAAAACGTAGCATTTTTCTGAAAACCAAAATTAAAAAAAATAATCTAATTTTTTTTAAGACATACCATCCAAATGTTGAAACAGTTTACTGTAGATGAAACCACACAATTTTTTGTTTTAAATAGATAGAAACGGAAATGCCTACGCAATTTATTTAAATATCACATGCATTATCAGCATAAACAATATATTAGATTATTGAATTATTACTATAATATAATTAATATTAAATAGTATAACCGCAAACAAAGATATGTATTATATAAAAATTTATTATTTAGTAAAATTATTTTATTTAGATTTTTAATATTTACAGACACAATCAGAATAGATTACCTTATTTACTTTATTAAATACTTATCTAATTATTATTTCTGATAGTAGTCACTATCTACATTTAATAATTTTAAACACAAAATGCGGCAAAACAGATGAAGCAGATTGTAAAATAATTATTAATTTTAAAAATAAAAAACAATTGCGCGAATAAAATTTTGATTATGAAATTGACGTGTTGCCATCAGAAAAATTGGTCAGTTGTAAGCAATGTCAATCTGTTAGGGTTTTCTTTTATTAATCACTCCAAAATTCTTTTTTTACAAATGTTTTGTTCACAACCTTCTCGATAAAAGGCGTCTTATACAGCCTGCCGCGTGGCGAGCTTACAGAGTGATTCTCCGCTTGGCGCTGCTTGACGATACACGTATTCTGCATATACATCTTATCTATGGATATCCATCGTTACAACTGTCAAATTTGAACTAATTCAAATTTTGTATTTAATTTTTTGCATTATATAAGATTTGTTAGTTGTTTTTTTTTTGTAAGTTCAGTTAGTTATTGTTTGTTTTTTGCTTAGACCGATGGTTCGACTTCGACATAACCTCATTGTTTTAACCTTAGATTGACAGTTCAGCCCAGAGAAGTGCAGTGTATATAGAAATAGTGCAACAGTGCACAGCGCCAATACGGCAGAAAGTGGCGTTTCTCCGGAATCACGATAACAATGGAAATTCATCGAAATTGGCAGGCCGCTATTAACGTCATTTTTTATTATTTTATAAAGAAGGTCGTGGTTTTGTTAATTATTTTTGAATTTTTGAATTATGACCAAATAAACATTTTTCGTGACACTTAATGAATTTTAAAAAATTGTTTTTAAAACAAAGAATAATATTTAAATTTTGTTGTAAAAGGTCACTGCCTTTATTAAACAAAACACTGCATTAAAAAATTTAAATAACCAAATTTAAGAAAATATACGAAATTCAGATTTCAAAAATGAAGTACATTTACTGGCTTTATTTAAAACGTTTTACAATAAAATAGTCACAATTTTTATGAAATTGTCGTCTGTAACTTCTAGTTTTAAAAAAACTGTCGTCCACGAATTTTAATTACTACAATAAACAAAAATATACACAACCCACTTGTAGAGAAACACTTTACTGAAGACAACAAAAATGATCAGGGGACAGCTTACTGTAAGAGTGCCACCACAGAAAATTGGGCATTAAAAAATACAAAAAGAAGAAGCTCACATCTTCTAGAAAAACAGTAAAATACGGTCCGAAAATGCCTGTACTTTACAACTCTTTCAAAGCAAGAAAAAATGACCAAAATTTATGTTAAGAGGCACAAAGCACTGGTTTAATTTTCTTTTCAAAGCTGCGACCATCGGGAATAAAAATAGTGACAAAGAAGACCGAAATACAACTGATTAGCTAGCAGAAGACTGTTTTATTATTATTTTTTACTTTCAACTAAAAAAAAATAGGAAAAATAAAGCTCAAATAGGTATAAAAAAATGTTTATTTCAATTTATAAATTGAGAATTACAAAGTATTTAACATAATTCAATCTGAGATGTTCTTCTATTGTAAACAATAAATTTTTTTGAAAAATTGTAAATCAAATATATAATGAAAACCAAAACACACAATATCACAATTAAAATAATAATACCTAAGACATCGCCAAATACCAAAAATTTATCATTATGATAGTCTTGAATTGGTATTAACTGAGGAAGGTTACTTTTGTTTCTATTTAAATTATCTGTTACACTGTTTTTAAAATTATTTATTAATTTTGGAAATTGATTTTGGCTGTAATTTGCATTGGATAATCCTTGGCTAATACATGCAACTTCATAAACATTTTCAACATCAAATAAATCACCTTTAAGTACCGCAACATTTCGATTTTCAAAAATTTTTCGAATTGCAATTATTTGTTTACAGTTAATGCTATTCGTAAAATTATTACGATGCAAAAAAAATTTCTCTTAATTTTGGTAAATATTGTAACAATATTTCTGGATCAAAGAAATCAATTAAATTATTGTCAAAATATAAATAACGTAAGCTTATCATAGAATGAAAATGATTTAAATGCGTTATTTTATTTTTAGAAACATTTAAAGATTCAAGAAAAGTCAAGTCGAAAACTCCATATGAAAATTCCTCAATAAGGTTTTCAGACAAGTCTAAATTCTTCAAATTTGTTAGATCATGAAACAATTTTTGATAAATTTTTGTAATACGATTGTGTTTTAGATTTAGATTTTCTAAATTAGATAAATTACAAAAAACACAGTTTTCTATTTTAGAAATATAGTTATAACTAAAATCAAGATTTCTAAATGTTGGTTCTGAATGATTTAGCATTGAATCATTTAAAATTTCAAGTCTATTACAACTCAAATTAAGTTCTACAGCATTCAGTGTTGTACTAACAGTTTTTATTAAATTTTTTGATACATCAAAAGTTGTTAAATTGTACAACGTTTTAAAGCTTTCATTTTCAAGCACTGATATGCTGTTAGTACTTAAATAAAGTTTTTTTAAATTGAGCATACCCACAAATACATGTTTTTCAAAACGCTCTATTTGATTATTATTCAGATATAAAATTTCCAAAAATTGCAATGAATGAAAGACACCATTTGTAATTTCTTTCAAGTTGTTATCATTGAGATAAAGTTGTCTCAAAGATGTCATTCCACCGAATGCTCCTGGATAAATATTTTGAACATGTTGTCCACTTATATTCAGTTTATCAATGTTGTCAAATTGAGATAATTCCGATGAGTTTATTGTAGAAATATTTGAATCCTTAATGGTCAGCCATCGTTCATGATAATAGCGTGGTTCATAGTAGCTATAATTGTTATTTATTTCGCTTATTGACTGAAAATTGCTACAAAATATTTGTAATATTTCGAAACTAAAATCTGAAGTCAAGACTTGTTTTTCAGTTTTTTGACATGTAGATCTACTTTTTTTAATAATAATTAATATAATCAAACAAATTTTTAAAAATAAAACATTTTTCTGAAAACCAAACATGTAAAAAAGTATTGAAATTATTAAATACATACCACCCAAACGTTAACAAAACTCACTTTGAATAAAATATCACAAACGTTGTCATATTTTAAATAGATAGAGACGGAAACACCTACACAATTATATATCAATCACACGCATTTTCAGCAAAAAAAATATGTACTAAATTTTCTAATTATTACTTTATATAATAGTATCTATATAGACCACGTAAGCCGAAATATAATAGTGTTATATAATAATGTGTGGTCGTTTTAAAAAAAACTCGTAGCAAGTCATGACATTGTTACGTATGTCGTGCATGAGCCCATACAACAACAAAATTTTTATTATTTACATTACTTATGCATTGTTGGTTGCCTACTGCCATTTTACCCGTCACAAATTATCTTAACCTTAACCTAAGAATGTCTTCTCTTCCCGCCAAAGCGAGCTTGTCCTTGGTGTGTTTTTCTGTGGTTGCCTTCGTGGTCTTTTTGTTTTTCAGACATTCTTTATTTTATTTATCAGTATTTTTCAATACTAAATTTTGTGTTTTCCTTGATTTGTAATCATGATGTACACCAGTAAACAAAAAGCTTTTTTGTTGGAAAGTTATTTCCGAAATGAAGAGAAAGTTGACGTTGTTTGGAAATATTTATATCAGCCGTGCCTGGAGAAGTTTAGAGAAGCTTTTCCTGACGTTGTTGTTGTGTGTGAAGAGTTTAAAAACACTCTCCATCGAAGTGTGAGCCTGTTTTGTGAAACTGGGTCCGTTACACGTAAAGAGAGCAGTGAAAGACCAACTAAACGAATAGAAGAAGTTATTCATGCTGGACAAGAGATTTCACAGCAAGATCTAAAAACGTTGATTAGACATGTGTCTCAGAAAGTTGAGCTTTCTGTTAGTACATGTCATAAACTCCTACAAGAAGAATTACATAATGTACCCTTAATTATCGTCTCCAAGCCGTTCAAGAGTAACGACCCGTAGATTTTTCTAGAAGATTGCAGTATTGTCAGTAGTTTTTAAACAACATTGCAAATAATAATGAACTCTTTCAAAAAACTTTCTTTACAGATGAAGCGTGGTTTTACCAGTCCGGCTACATGAATTCACTAAACATGGGAATTTGGGCAACAGAACATTCTCATGAAATTGTAGAAGAACCTCTCCATTCACAAAAAGTAGGTGTTTGGGCAGCTATCAACAGTTTTTGTAGGTAATAAATAAATATTTTTACAAAAATGTATTTTTGTTTTAATTGTCGAAAAGTGAGGTTATGAGATCTGTCAGTTTGACAAGTGTGTAAAAAATTAATCACAGACATACAAAACAATTGTTTTTTAGTTTCAAAGCACTCTAGAGTTTTTTTTAAAAAAACATAGGATATAAATTATGGTCATATATATATAACCACAAACAAAGATGTCATTGTGTGTTTTTTTTATTTTTTATTTAAATATTCAGTGCATCGACTACATCGATCATTAGCGCATTGGTACAGTAGTTTTGCATTTTTGTGTTACATTTGGTCATATAAATTAATTATTTTTAGATATTTTAGGATATGTTCTACATTTGAGTATGGTGCTTGCATTAGTCCAGCCTCTATACGTTGTTGGGCAGTTTTTGGGCATTCGAATGAGTGTGTAACATACAATTGGTTATTGCAGCACTGCGGGGGTTCCTTTTTTTTAATCAGGTACATGTGAGTTAGTACATGTGTCCACTTATGAGTCACGGGCTCTGCCTCGTGAGGTGGGGTTGAGATTAAAAACAGGGTTTTAATACAAAAGGAAATTTAATAATGTTTGCAAAGTTTACATGATACGGAAATCCAGTTATACATAATACAATAAGGCTACTTACATTGACATTCTCACACAATCGAAAAGTCTAGACATATCTCACACTCTACATAACTCAACTCTCTTCGTTGAACTCTACCAACCGACTCCTCGATTAACGCCACCCGCTAGTTTGCCAATCCCCCAAATGCTTAGCCAGCTATTGCCTCAACCGACGGTGATTTAGTCGATAGCAGCAATAGCCCATCCGCATCGGCAGGTTTTCGACCTAGCAGGCTAACGAACTTCCGCTTCGTGACATTATTATGACCTCTTCTCTGCGATTTAGTTTGCATTTGTCGTTGTCTGAAATTTGTAGGTATGCAGTTAGTTTTCTCCTTTGGTGCGTATTTTGATGCTTACTTTTTGCTTCTGTTTTGAGGAAGTTTTTTAGATCTGTGTAGGGGTCTGTGATGTCTGGATTTGATTGAGCCATGGTAACTTCTTTTGCTATTTTGTCTGCTGCTTCGTTGCCAACAATTCCACAATGAGATGGAATCTATATTAAGACGACTTCTTTTTGTTGAAGGGTTATTTTGTTTAGGAGGGATCTGATTTCATAGGCTAGGTGGTTGGGTGGCTCGAAGTGTTGCATTGTGAGTAAAGAGCTTTTGAGTAAAGAATTTTTGTTTAGAGAAAGACTTGATATCTTCGAGGGTGTGTTTCACTGTTTTTAGTTCGGCTGTGTAGATACTTGTCATGTCAGAATATTTTAGTCTTATTGTTTTGTTGTTATTTATGATAGCTGCACCAACTCCAGTGTCATTTTTAGAAGCATCAGTGTAATAGCAGGTGACATTTTTGTATATTGTAGCAACTTTTTTACCAAACATGGCTTGGTATATTTCTGGGTTTGTCTTTTCTTTCGGGTATTCTCGTAGGCTTAGGTCTATTATCGAAGGTGAGTCTGTCCAGAATGGGAGATTAAGTCGGCAATGTTCGTTAATCTGATTAATATCGATCTTTAAAGCGTTTAAATAATTTTGTGCTCGGATGTTTATTGGTTTTCTTGCGGTTGAGTTAGTTCTATATAAGTTGGCATTATTTTGGTTTTTAAGAAATCCTCTTTCTGCTATCGACGGACCTATTTTTAATCCGGATTTTTAGGGAAGTCTTTCAATTTAAATAAAACCAAAAAAACGTATTTTTAAAACAATTATTTATTTTTAAAAAAGAAGCGTAAAAAAATTATACAAATAAAAGATTTGTGGGCTAATTTCATAAGTTGATATAATGCCATTAGTATTTTTGTTTCTATCGAAAATTAAATAAATCTCATAGAGATCTCAACTTGAAATTAGCCTTATATAATTAATACTTATATCACATAATTTTTTGTTTTAATAATTTAAAATTTAACATTTTAATACTAAATTGCTCTTAGAGCTTAATAAAACTCCAAACACTTTTTAATTTGTCATACATATCATTTCAGGATTTTTAAAAATGTTTCTGTTTTAGAAGCGGTAAACATTTTAAGTAAACAAAATTTTACAACAGAAATTCTTGCTGCCAAAAAAAATTTAAGAAAACAAAATTTGGTTTTGTCTTTCTGAAACTGAAAGCTGTTTCACCAAAAAGTCAAGAATTTATTCAAATTTCTGAAACGGCTTAAAACAGGTATTGTTGTTAAAAATTAAAACATTTTCAAGATTTCTCAAGCAGTATAATATTTTTGAAAAAATGTTTTTAAAGCAGAAGATTGTGTAAAACATTATTTTTTAAAAAAGAACTTTATAAATAAATAAATTGTAGTACAAAAATTATTTGTTAACACGTACAAAAATATTTTTACGATATCTAAAACTGCTTTAATTTAAACACTAAAAACGTGAAGAAGCCAAAATTGTTTAATTAACAAAAAACTTTTTTGAGTGTTTCAAAAAAATTTTCTGATTTTAAAAACACCAATCATTGTTTTTAAACTCAAAAAATTTAGAGGGTTTTAGAGAACATTTTCTAAAATTGTGAGAGTTTAAAGAATCAAACATTTTTGAAAAAAAAAACTTTCTAAAACAATATAAAAAACCTTTTAGAATTTTGGCATTTGTTTCTGTTTTAACAAAAAAAATTTTTTAAGTTCTCAAAGGTTTTAAAACAGTAATAATTGCTAAATTATTAAATTATTTTGTTGGATATATACAAGCAATTCGGTTAACATTATCACCCTCAAATGAATCACCCTTAAGTACTCCAACACGCTTATTTTCAATAAATATTTTCATTGTAACAATTTTTTTGCAATTACTAGTACTCGTGAAATTATTACTGTGCAGAGAAATTTTGGTTAATTTTGGTAAATATTGCAAAAATATTTCTAGACTAAATAACGTAATAAAATTATTGTCAATATAAATATAATTCAAATTTGGCATAAAGTATAAATAATCTAAATGAGTTATTTTATTATGAGGAATACTCAGAGATTGAAGAGAACTTAAATTCTCAAATATGCCAAGAGAGAGCTCCTCAATTTGATTTTGAGACAAATCCAAAATCTCTAATTTTATTCATAATAATTTAATTTTATTATGTGTTAGATTTAAAACACGCAAAGCACTAAAATGACAAAAAACGCAATTTTGATATTCTGTTGTAACTCAAATCAAGAATTTCAAATTTTGGTTTTGTGTGATTCAACATGAAATCTTCTAAAGTCTCAAGCAAATTATGACTTAAATTGAGATTGGCAGTATTTAGTGTTGTATTAATTGCTTTTATAAAATTTTCAGAAACATCAAAAACCGTCAATTCGTACAAAATTTCAAAAATTTTATTTTCAAGCACTGATATATTATTTTTATTTAAATAAATTTCTTGTAATTTTGACATACCACTAAAAGTAAAATTATCAATATGGCGGATTTTATTATCACCCAAATTGAGAATTTCTAGAAGTTGTAGCAAATTTCTATTTTCTGTTGAGTTCTTCTAAAGGAAAGTTCTTCAATTTGATTTTCAGATAAATCAAGACTCGATAAACTTGTTAAATCACTAAATAATTTTGACTCAATAATTTTTGAAATGTTATTATGTTTCAAATTAAATCTTTGCAAAAGAGTAAAATTACAAAAAGCACAACTATCTACTTTAGATATTTTGTTGTAACTGAAATTAAGATATTGATATTTTGGATTTGTATGATTCAATGTAAAATTTTTCAAAATTTTAAGCTCATTAGACGTAAATAAAGCAGTACACTATTTACCGGGGTCTCTATAGTTTTTATTAAATTTTCCATAAAATAAAGACCTACCAAATTATACGAATTATTGAAAATTATACGAATTATACGAAAACAAAAATTGTTTTTCCAAGTACTGATATTTTATTATTTTTTATGTTTAGAAATTGTAAATTTGAAATTCCTGAAAAGGCATAATTTTGAATGTGACATATTTTATTATTATCTTAATTCAAAAATGTCAAAAATTTTAACGAATTGAAGACACCATTCAAAATTTCTGTCAAATTGTTATCATCGAGATTAAGCTCAATCAGTGAATTTAATCCAGCAAAAGCTCCAGGGAAAATGGTCTCAACGTGTAGTCCACTTAGATCCAGCCTTAAAATTTTAGTATAGTTATATAGTACCATTGGATTTATTGTAGAAATATTTGAAGCTAGAACTGATACTACATATCGTGTTTCTTCGTCATCTTCATTTTGAGAAGAAAACACTTCATCAAGTTCGCTAAACGATTCTAAAATCATCGAAAAAAATAGAATATACGTCTTCATGAACACATGTAAAACTACTTTCTTTTATAAACAATAAAATCAAACAAATTTTTAAATATTCTAACATGTTTCTGAAACCCAAAAATGTAAAAAAACAACAAATTTTGTTAACACATACCACAAAAATGTTTATTTAACTAACTAGAGAAATATTTTAAATTTCTGATAAGAATATGAACAAGAATAAACAGTAGAAACAAAATTATTATTAAAAGTTTCTTTTCTCAAAACTAGGATGTAATTCCAAAAATAAATTGAACGGAACTGGACATTAAAAACACGTTATCAGCTCGACTGAAGGTCAAGAACTGGAGCTCAACGAACTCTTGAAACCATAGTTCAGCGTCTTTTAGTATAGCCCCCCCATACACGTTTACAATAAAAATACATAAGTAAATCTTAAATAATTATAAGTAGAAAGTTATGTTAAAAAAATAATATTTTTTTTATTACTTTATTAAAACAAATCTTCAACAATTTTATCTCATTTATGTCACTATTATTATTAAAACATTATTATTACTTATTTTATATCTTTATTATTTCACTGTTTTTTATGTTTTTAATGTTTTGTATTGTTATTTTCGATGTGATCGATTGTTTTAAGGGTTTTTAACTGTATATATAATTAAATCAGTAATTTTTTACAAAATTTGTTTAATTTTTAATTTAATACGAACATAGAAATAGAAAATAATTACAAAAATAAGAAAATAAGAAATTTCTACTAAGGATGCAATAAAATTAAACAAGAATTTCAACCTAAAACCAAAGAAGAAGTATCAGAAAGATAACCTGAATATTTTAAAGAAATTTTAAACAAATCGTTGACCAAAAGAAGAAGTTGAAGAAAAAAAAAACAAAAAGAAACAAGAAGAAAAAGAAAAACAACTTTTTACATATAACGTTCAAAATATTGTAGAAAAACAGATAAACAAAAAGAGCTTAGAAAAAACAACATATAAAAAGAAATAATGAAAAACGGAGAAGAAATAATAAAAAAGATGATATATAATTTATTTAAAAATATTTCAAAGAAATAACAGCAATATTGTGTCCAATCCATAAAAAAGAAGACAAGATAAACAGATAAATAAATAAAGCTTAGAAAAAACAACATACAAAAAGAAATAATAAAAAAAACGAAAAAGAAACAATAAAAAAGATGCTATATGTTTTATTTATAAATATAAAAAAGAATAACAGTAATATTGTGTTCAATCCATAAAAGAAGACAAGATAAAATGTAAAAATTATAGACAAATAGCGCTACTGAACACCGTATATAAGATAATGGCAACACTACTGAATAATAAACAGAAAAATACCAGTGTGGTTTTAGAAATGGAAGATCTGTAGTAGACTAAATATTTTTATTACAACAGATACAAGAGAAAAGTCACCAACCAAAATTAAAAATGTACTTGCTTTATATCGATTTTAAGATGGCCTACGACAGCATAAACAGAAAGAAATTATACCAAGCATTAAAATAACTTAAAATATTAGAGAAGACAGAGAAAATTACAAATAAAATTCGAGTAAATGGCAAACTGTCAAGAAAGTTTAATTTGTTTGATAGCTTAAGTTAAAGAGACCCACCTTTTTATAATCGCTTTGAAAATAATTTTAAGACAAAGAAATATATAGACAAGGTCTGTTTTTCATCAACAACACAAAGAAGTATCATAAAATAAAAGGTAATTATAAACGCAAAAAAAATTATATTAAAAATAAATAAAGGAAAAACTAAATTAATAACTTAAAAAATAAAGTATTTAAAAAAGACAAATATATAGAAGTAAAAGTAAACGAAATAGAAAAATACAAATTTAAAAAATCCAGAAACTTATCTACTTTAGGAAGTGTAATGGAAAAAAAACCATCAAATTCAAAAGAGATAAAAGAAAGAATAGCAGCTGGAAAAAAACGTGTATGCATTACACTCTATACTAAGTTCAAAAGCCGTAGCAAAACTAACAAAACTTTATGTCTACAAAACAGTAATACGACCGATGGTAACATACGCTTGCAAAGAACAGACACTAAGAAAACAAAAACAATTTGTGCTGCCCAAATATGAGAAACAAAGGTTCTAAGAAAAATTTATGGAAAGAAATGAAAAGAAAAGACTTGAATTAGAAAAACAAACAAAGAATTAAAAATCTTATACAAAGACGCAAATGTAATAAAAGTAGTTAAATGACAAAGAATTAAATGGATAGACCACGTAACAATAATGAAAGAAAGCAGATTACTAAAAAGAATATCATAAATAAGACAAGAACCCAAGAGACAAAAAATCAGACTCAGGACACAGTAAAGAACAAACTTCAAAAGTTACAAATAAAGCAGTAGAAGAAAAAACTTGAAATAAGATAAAATAAAGAAAAATCGCTCACTAAGCCATGTACAAAACTTGTAGTACTTATATAAACTTATTTTCAAAAAAAATGCAACACTTAGAAGGAAAGCTTGTAAGGACTTGTTTTTTTTTGAGAAGTGCTATATGAGAAGGGATAAATTTATCATCATAACAATAACAAACAAGTGTTTTTTAAACGCTTCTGCTACTGCATCACGTTTTAAAAGTTTGTACAATGTCTTAAATGCGAAGACGTCATGCTTTTTCACAGCTTTTAGTCTTTGAACGAGATCGAATTATTGATCTGCAGAAAGTCGGTTTACCAATCCGTAAAATTGCGCGTTGTTTAGAAAAAACTTCAAGCATTGTACTTCAAGTATGGACTGCATGACAGGAGGAAGGTCTAGAACATTGCCGAAGTGGTAAAGAACGTCCCTATGTCATCCATAAACGTATAGAGCGCCGTCTTTGCCGCCTAGCTGTTAGAGACAGATTTCAACGTTGAGAGTGGGTGCAAGAAATTGGTGTCTCTAAGTACTATTTACCAAAAAATTAAAAATTTCAGTTTACATTCGTATCGACCAACACGGCGTTCTCTCTTTACTGCTGTCCAGAAGACAGCCAGACTTCAATGTTATAGCATTAGGCAGAACTGGAGCGACGATTAGGATCGGTTAGTTTTTAGCGATGAATCCCCTTTTTATTTGTAGCAGAATGACGGTCGAATTTTTGTTTGTCGCTTTCGTAAAGAACGACAAAATGTAGACCTGGTTGTTCAGGGCCATATTGGTGTAAATCATGGGTGCAAGATGTATTGGGCACAGATAACCTTTAGTTACTCTCAATTGCTCTCTAAATGCTGCTCAGCGATATGTACAAGAAATACTGGACTTCGTTTTATTGGCTTTTATAGCATCACTTTTTCAGCAAGACAATACAAGACCCCATGTAGAAGTGCATACTCACGAGTACTTACAACATCATTTTCTGTTACCATGGCCATCACGTTCACCTGATCTAAACTTTATTGAACATATATGAGATTCTAAAGGTCCGCTTCTATGTTTACTGCAGCATCCACTAACAACACTAGATCTCCGATACCAGCTGGAGGTAGCTGGGAATACCATATCCCAGGACGAAATTGATCATTTCATTCAAAGTATGCCTCGCCAAATAGGAGATTGTATTAACAACCGTAGTAATGTCACTTTGTACTAAATTTAAATAGCTATTCTTTGTGTTATTTAATCAAAACTTTCATTATTCCTTTCCTATGACTTGTTCATAATTCTCTCAAAGTTTCAGCTTTAACACTTAATATTTTCAAGGTGTTGGATTTTTTTTTAAATAAATTTATATATAAATATAAGTATAGCAACAATTAACTTTAGATAAAAAATAAAATAATCAAAATATTTTTAACTGTTATCAGTTTTCTTGTGGCTTGTTTCACTCTTATCTCAGCAAAAGCAAAATTAAATTTTGATAAATCAACAAAAGATGAGAAAATTAGAGTAAAGTCCGACAAATTTTACAATTTTATCAACAATATTTAAATTAATGACAAAAGACAAAATTAAACAAAGTGAGCAGGACTAAATAAAAGACTTGAAATAGATACAAGAAAAAAAATTTAAAGGAAAAGAAAATATCAGAAAAAACAAAGTTAAATTAAAATTTATTGTTTTAATTATAATAATTTTACATTATGCTTTACATAAGGTCTATATATAAATATATACAGGATAAAAAATTATTTACTTACATTGCATTGTTGTAACACTTTTGAACAGTTCAAAACTGATCTGAGAATGCGCAATACAGATTTTGCTAGAGCGCATGTGCAATATGATTTTAGACCGTTTTGTTTCCACGACGGTAGGTTGCTGTTACTGGTTGCTACGTGTAACAAAACGGTAATTAATTCATTTACCGTTCAGTGAACGGTAAGCAATTAAATCTAAAAAGAAAACAATTTTGCGATTTATTTATTAAAATTAAATGTACAATTATTATAATTAATAGTAGTAATACTACTCGCATTTGAGTTTCTAGTGATAATAGACAAACTTTCCGACGTAGAAGTCCCAGGTTGTTGTAATAGCCCACCAACATCGCTGTGTAAAATTTTATGAACAAATTCAATTTTGCTTTGGAGGGAATCTTCCACGTAACTCTCGGCCATCGTTGATGAACGCCACCCACCATGTCTTTTTAGTCCCAACACATCAACTCCGTTATTCGCCAAAAGTATAGCCGATGTGCGTCGAAACGAGTGTCCAGTAAAACCTTCAGGGGCTTGCAACTTTAAATACTTTGCAATTTTTGACGGCCAGCCTCCAATTGTGCCTTTTCCTGCGACTTGCCTAGTGCATTTGCCATTTCATAGTTCAGAAATAAATGATCTAACGTTGGGTTGCTTGGTCGAATTCTTATGTATTTTCGAAGTATTTCCAAATAATGAACTGCTTCATTTTCTTTATTAATAACTGTGAACGTTCGCTGAATATTCGTTCTTGTATTTGAAATATTTACTATAAACATTTCTTCATGTTCTTCTATGTCACTTATTTTAATATTGTACAATTCCTCTCGTCTACAAGCGCCCAATACCTACTCTCAATATCATTGCTACCTGCAAATATATTGTTTCCTTAGAACTCAGATGTACCACTTCATCATCTACAACATACCTTTTGAATTAAAAATTGTTCGTCTGGTGCTTCATTCAAGAATTTTTCCATGTCTTCTTTGATAAAAATTTTAGCCTTCTTAGGCCGATATCCAATATTTTTTCTCTTAAGATAAGCAATTAATGTAGCAAACTTAGAAATATGATAGCATCATGGAGAAAAATTGTACTCTTCACCATAGAATACTCCGCCCATAAACTGCCTGGGGCCTTCAAGTGTCCACTTCTCACCACAAAATACGCTAACAAGCTCTTTTCATTTACAGAAATCTTCTTTGCTTCACGCCATTCCTTAAACAACTTGTATGTCTGTTCATGTCGGGCTTTAGATTTTTCTGGAAGTATTGCCGAACATCCTTCTTGCCATGCGTCTTCTAAATCATCCGGTAGATCATCACAATCGCTCATATTTGCTTCGAAAACGGAACCACAAAACAGAACTATGTAGGAATGATTGTATCAAAAAGACAATTTTACTTGTTTGGAACAAAACCATAGCAACCATGGAACAGCCACCCAAAGTTTTCAGTTTCAATTTTCCCTGATTATCACAAATGTATTGATATAAATTATTATTATTATTATTCTAGAAACTCAAATCGCACAAAATCGTTCAAAATTCTTAACTCATTATTACACTTGAAACGAATTAAATTAAACTCTAAGATAAAATTGTACAAAACGATTGTAGAACAGATATTAACATGTGGTTTAGAGTGTTGGTAGCTTTTACAAAAATAGTATACTAAGCATGTCGAACGTTAAAGATAACCGTTCTCAGACAATAATTGAAGTCGTCGCTTCGCTCCTCCTCCAAACAATTGTCTTCGAACGGTAAGCATTCTTTACCGTTCTCCATACTTAGTATACTATTTTTGTAAAAGCTACCAACACTCTAAACCACATGTTAATATGTGTTCTACAATTGTTTTGTACAATTTTATCTTAGAGTTTAATTTAATTCGTTTCAAGTGTAATAATGAGTTAAGAATTCAAATGTTTTTCCGGGTTTGTATGTACTAGTCTGTTATTTATGTCTTCTTCTGTTGTTTCTTTTTTTGATATTATACTGCTTAAGTATTTATAATTGTTGCATTTTTTAGTTGTTTTGTTTATTTGTAGTTCAGTGTCTATTTCTTTATTTCCACAATTGGACACACAAACAAGACAAACAATTGTCTTTGAACGGTAAGCATTCCTTACCGTTCTACATACTTAATATACTATTTGGAACAAATCTACCAATAATAGAAAAAATTGAAATTTATGACTAAATATTTTAATTAAACTATTATTACCGTGAAGTAGAAAGAATAGAAATTTCGGCACGAATTAATAAATTATTTAATTTGTTGTTAATACATGTAAGATCATTGTTAATTATTTTAATGTTTTTACTTGCAAAAAAACTCTTAATTGTAACAAGCTGCTTACAGCTATTATTTCTCGTGAAATTATTACTATTTAAAGAAACTTTGGTAAATATAGAATCAAAATTTCTGGATTAAAAGAAGTAATTAAATTATTATCAAAATATAGATAATTTAATTTTGGCATAGAATGTAACTGATCTACAGTTTTTATTTTATTATGAGAAATATTCAGCGAATTGAGAGAAACAAAATTATCAAAAACTCCAAACAAGAATTCCTCAATTTGGTTTCCTGACAAATCCAAAATCTCCAGTTTTTCTAAATCTTTAAACAAGTTTCGATAAATTCTTGAAATATTGTTATGAGTTAGATTCAAAACGCGCAAAAAATTTAAATTGCAAAAAACACAGTTTTCAATTTTCGAAATTTTGTTATAGCTAAAATCGAGAATTTCAAATTTTGGTTTTGTATGATTTAGCATAAAATCTTCTAAAGTCTCAAGCAAATTATGACTTAAATTGAGATTTCACTATTTAATGTTGTATTCACTGTTTTTATTAACTTTTCAGATAAATTTAGAACTGTCAAATCAGACAGTTTGTCAAAAGTTTCACTTTCAAGCATTGATATGCTATTTTGATTTAAATAAATTTCTTTTAATTTGTACAAACCGGTGAAAAAGAAATTGTTAATATGGCGTATTTTGTTATTTTTTAAATTTAAAATTTCCAGAAATCTTAGCAAGTTTCTATTTTCAAACAAAAATTTCTGAATTTGATTTTCGAACAAATCAAAACTTGTTAGACTTTCCAAATCATTAAATAATTCGAGATCAATTTCTGAAATGTTATTATGTTTCAGATTTAAATTTTTCAAGTTAGTTAAATTACAAAAAGCACAGTTTTCTAATTTTCAAATTTTGTTATAACTGAAATCAAGAATTTAAAATTTTGGTTTTGTATGATTCAAAATAAAATCGTCTAAAATTTCAAGCTGATTATGACATAATTGAACATTACTATTTAATGTTGCATAAACTGTTTTAATAAAATTTTCCGATAAATCAAGACATTTTAAATTATCTAAATTTTCAAAAACTGTACGTTCAAGTACTGATATTATTTTTCTTTAAATACAAAGCTTTCAAAATTCGCAACGAACTGAAGACACCATTTGTTATTATTGTCAAGTTGTTATCATTGAGATAGAGTTCTTCCAGTGAGTTTAGTCTAGTAAAAGCTCCAGGAAAAATAGTCTGGACGTGTCCGTTTATTTCCAAAATTGTAATTTTTGAAAATTTTGATAATTCCAATGGATTTATTGTAGAAATATTTGAGTCTCTAATTATTCCTTTATATCGACGTAAATTATAGTCACCTTAAAATACTTCATCTAGTTCGTTAAATGATTGTAAATTGTTGCAAATTATTTTTAAAAGTATTTCCTTAACCTCCCAGTCAATTATATCAACAAAACTCGTGACTTTTCCTTCTTGTAAGTGACATGTAGGTCCACTTTTTTTATTATTAACAAAAGCAAACAAATTTTTAAATAATTTAACATGTTTCTGAAACACAAAATTGTAAAAAAACCGTAAATTTTGTTTATACATACCACACAAATGTTTACTTAAATAACCTTAAATAAAACAAATTATAGAAAAAAAGTTGTTACGTTTAGATGAATAGAAACATAAACAATTATAAACTGAAGGAATAAAATTATAATTCAAATAGTTTAGTTATTAGTAAACTCAAAACAAAACGGTTTTTCCAAAAATTAATTTAACTAAACTGGTTACCAACACAAGCTATTCGTTTGACTTAAGGTCAGGGACTGAAGCTCAATGAACGCTTAAAACAACAGTTCAGTGATCTTTAGTTTATACAGAATGTTCCATCTAAAATTTGCACACGCTGAAATCTCTGATTTTGTTCAGGTATAGGAAAAATACTGAAACAGGTCAATTTTAGCTTAAATTCTTCTGGATCATATCTACAAATTACAATATTTTAATCTGGTTTCTGATTACAGCAAGTTTATTAACGCTTAGCCAAGAAAACATCATAATTTTTGGTTGCATTAAAATTATTTCTTTATTTTTTAATTTTTAATGTTTTACAAATTTTTGGTAACGAAAATACTGGCTCGATTTTTACAAAATCCTGTCAAAACTAAACTCAAAATTCAAACAATTTATTCTAGCCCATTTCAACCGAAATCAGTCTCAATTGTTTCACTTGCGACGCGACCATTTTTTTCTAAAATTATTTTCTCGTGGTTATAATATTTTAATTTGTTTTGTAATTACAGCAAATTTATTAAGCTAACTGTTTTTCACCAACTACCAAATGCTTAGCCAAAAAGACATAATAATTTTTGGTTACATTAAAATTATTTTTTTATTTTTCAATTTTTATGTTATAATTTTTATAAATTTTTGGAAACGACAGTATTGGTTTTATTTCTACAAAATTCTGCGGAAACCAAATTCAACAATATTTAAACAATTTATTTTAACACACTTCGGTTTTTTTACCATAGAAATCAGTTTCAATTGTTTCGCTTACGACGCGACTATTTTTTCAAAAATTAGTTAGAAATACGTTAGAAATTTTGAATGCCATAGTTTTTGCAAAATATTACAGCGGGAGAGAGTCTGTTCTTATAAGTATTTTGATTTGTCACTTGAAATTAATTCCTGTTATTGTAAGTTAATTAGAATTAATTAGGTTTAATTAAATTGTTTCAGGTGTTAATTTTGGTTATTTCATTTCAGTGTAATTCTTTTATATTAAAAGCTAATTCTATTTGATTACTTGTGTATGATTTGCAATGGCATTTTTCAACGTTTACTACACAAGAAGAAAATGTAAAAAAATATGTAAAAAATAGTATATTAAGTATGGAGAACGGTAAGGAATGCTTAGCGTTCGAAGACAATTGTTTGGAGGAGGAGCGAAGCGACGACTCCAATTATTGTCTGAGAACGGTAATCCTTAACGTTCGACATGCTTATAATGTATTTCGAGCGATTGGAGTTTCTAGAATAATAATAATAATAATTTATATCCATACATTTGTGATAATCGGGAAGATTGAAACTGAAAACTTTGGGTGGCTGTTCCATGGTTGTTATGGTTTTGTTCCAAACAAGTAAAATTGTCTTTTTGATACAATCATTCCTACATAGTTCTGTTTTGTGGTTCCGTTTTCGAAGCAAATATGAGCGATAGTGATGATCTACCGGATGATTTAGAAGACGCTTAGCAAGAAGGATGTTCGGCAATAATTCCAGAAAAATCTAAAGCCCGATATGAACAGACATACAAGTTGTTTAAGGAATGGCGTGAAGCAAAAAAGATTTGTGTAAATGAAAAGAGCTTATTAGCGTATTTTGTGGTGAGAAGTGGACACTTGAAGGTCCCAGGCAGTTTATGGGCGGAGTATTCTATTCTGAAGAGTACAATTTTTCTCCATGATGCTATCGATATTTCTAAGTTTGCTACATTAATTGCTTATCTTAAGAGAAAAAATATTGGATATCGGCTAAAGAAGGCTAAAATTTTTACCAAAGAAGACATGAAAAAATTCTGGAATGAAGCACCAGACGAACAATTTTTAATTCAAAAGGTATGTTGTAGATGAAGAGGTGCTACAGCTGAGTTCTAAGAAAACAATATATTTGCAGGTAGCAATGATATTGGGAGTATCGGGCGCTTGTAGACGAGAGGAATTGTACAATATTAAAATGAGTGACATAGAAGAACATGAAGAAATGTTTATAGTAAATATTCCAAATACAAAAACGAATATTCAGCGAACGTTGACAGTTACTAATAAAGAAAATGAAGCAGTTCATTATTTGGAAATACTTTGAAAATACATAAGAATTCGACCAAGCAACCCAACCTCAGATCATTTGTTTCTGAACTATCGAAATAGCAAATGCACTAGGCAAGTCACAGGAAAAGGCACAATTGGAGGCTGGCCATCAAAAATTGCAATGTATTTAAAGTTGCAACCCCCTGAAGGTTTTACTGGACACTCGTTTCGACTCACATCGGCTACACTTTTGGTGAATGACGGAGTTGATGTGTTGGGACTAAAAAGACATGGTGGGTGGCGTTCATCAACGGTGGCCGAGAGTTACGTGGAAAATTCCCTCTAAAACAAAATTGAATTTGCTCATAAAATTTTACACAGCGATGTTGGTGGACAATTACAACAACCTGGGACTTCTACGTCGGAAAGTTTGTCTATTAACACTAGAAACTCAAATGCGAGTGGTATTACTACTATTAATTATAATAATTGTACATTTAATTTTAATAAGTAAATCGCAAAATTGTTTTTTTTTTAGATTTAATTGCTTACCGTTCACTGAACGGTAAGTGAATTACTTACCGTTTTGTTACACGTAGCAACCAGTAACAGCAACCTACCGTCGTGGAAACATGCACAGTAAACTGATAAAAACAACCAATCGCGCAAAAAATAATTTTTATTGCGTACCAGACAAGTCAAAAGACTACCTTTAGAATTTAAAGCAATATTTTTATTGTAGTTTTTTTAAGATATGAGAAAGAAAAAAATATTGCTAATTAAGGTAAATGAAGAACAGAAATATTTTAAATAAGAATTTGAAAGACTTGAAGTTGAAACTTCAACAGAAGTTGAAAAGTGATCATAAAAACAAAAATAAAAAGAGAAGAAAAATCTGTCTTTATTCTCCCAAAAAAATGTCAAAAAATTATAAAATTTTAATAACTGATGACACTACGTATTAGATAATTATATAATAAAAGTTGCCAGAAAAATATTTATTTATTTATTTAAACTTTTTAATTACAAAAAAATTAATACAATTCTAACTGAGATATGTTTTTCTTGTAAAAAATATTTTTCTTCGAAAAACAGTATATCCAAAATATAATAAAAATTAAAATACATGACATAACAACTAAAATAATAACACCAAATACTAAAATATTATAAACGCGATTATCCTGAACTTGTATAAATTGTGGCAAACTAGCTTTGCTTCTATTTAAACTATCTACAACAGTTTTAAAGTTGTTTAAAAGCTCTGATAACTCGGTGTAATTTCTCTTTAGTTCAGGTGAATTTTCAAAATCATTAAAATTTTGGTTATTACATGCAATTCCATTAACATTCTCGCCATCAAATGAATCACCTTTTTGAACCTCAATATTTTTATTTTCAAAAAAACGTTTAAGTAAAACGAGTTGCTTACATTTTTTATTTTTTGTAAAATTATTACTGTTTAAAGAAATTTTGTATAATTTTGGTAAATATTGCAACAATGTTTCTGGATCAAACGAAGTCATTAAGTTATTATCAAAATATAGATAATGTAGCCTTGGCATTGAATGTAAGTGATCTAGATTTGTTATTTTATTACTAGAAATATTTAAAGATTCGAGGAAAATTAAATTATCAAAAACTCCATACGAAAATTCCTCAATTTGATTTTCAGACAAATCTAAAATTTTTAACATTTCTAAATCTCTAAACAAGTTGTGATAAATTTTTGTAATTCTGTTGTGTTTGAGATTTAGATTTTGCAAACCGGATAAATTACAAAAAACACAGTTTTCGATTTTTGAAATTTTGTTATAACTGAAATCAAGATTTTCAAATTTTGGTTTTGTATGATTTAGTACAAAATCTTCTAAAATTTCAATTTTATTATAACTTAAATTAAGTTTTACGGTATTTAATGTTGTATTAATAATTTTTATTGTATTTTTTGATAAATCAAGAATTGTCAAACTATCTAAATTTTTAAAACATCCATTTTCAAGCTTTGTTATAGCATTATTACTCAAATAAATTTCTTCTAGACCAAACCTAGAGATATTTATAAGTCCAAATTTTTCTAAAGGGTGTATTTTATTATTGGTTAAATTTTGTGTTTCTGAATTTTGCAATAAATTAAAGACGCCACTTGTAATTTCACTCAAATTGTTATAACTTAGTTCAAGTTGCTTTAAAGAGCTCAATCCAATAAAAGCTCCTGGGCGAATCTTCTGAATTTGTTGTCCTCTTATATCGAGTTTAGTAATTTTGGTAAATTGAGAAAATTCCGATGAATTTATTGTTGAAATATTTGAATTTGTTATTATCAAACATTGTTCTTGATTGCTGTATTTGTGTTCGTAGTGATACACATTATTTAATTCGGTAATTGATTGAAAATTCGTACACATAATATTTAGAACTTTTTTATGGTAACTATATTTTCTGTTCCAGACTGTAGCTGATTCTTCACGGCATGCAGTTTTACCTTCTTTAATAATAATTATAAAAATTAGACAAATTTTTAAAAAAATTAACATTTTTCTGGAAATCAAAAGTGTAAAAAATATTTCTAATTTTTTTATTACATACCGATCAATGGTTGAAATAGTTCACTGTAAATTGACCACAGAAAACGACAGAACTGTTGTTATGTTTTATATAAATAGAAACGGAAACGCCTACATATTTATTTATCAGTTGTATGCATTCTCAGCATAAATAAATATTGTATCTTCTAATCAATTAGTTATATTTATTTTTCTCGAAACTGTAACGAAAATAGAAGTTTCTAGTTACTTAGAGTGAAGGAAACCAGATTTTCTTAATATGACAAGAAAATATTTTATCTGACTTATTTAAAAAAATGCAAAATTAAATTATTTATTTAATGAATAGTCAAGTCAGGTCAGAGAAACCGAATGAAACGTCGTAAATAGCCGCGTTATGACAGGTATTTTAAGATGTTTTTGTGTTTCTTGCAATTAATCTACAAAACATTCAAACAGTGGAGTAAGCTGCTTGAACAATGAGGTAATTTTAATTTATTTGAGAGAAAAGGCTTTAAAGCAGATTTTGGCCACCACTGACCGTTTAATAAATTATAATTTAGTATTTTGCTTAATTCAGGTGCGAGCAGACTAGTTTAAGTCTCTCTAGTTTAACAAAACTTGAAACAGTAGATATGTTTGTGATTAATTTTTTACACACTTGTCAAAATGACAGAACTCATAACCTCACTTTTCGACAATTAAAACAAAAATACATTTTTATAAAAATATTCATTTATTACCTATAAAAACTGTTGAAAATGTCTTCCTTGATGCTGAACACATAAAGCATATCGTCTTCAAACATTATTTATCACATTATTTAGTTCAACCAGATTTTCATTAATTTCATCAATTTTCTCTTGAATTCGACGTCTTAATTCAATTGTGTTTGGAATACGCTTCATCCATAAAGAAAGTTCTTTAAAGGAGTTCATTATTATTTGCAATGTTATTTAAAAACCACTGACAATACTGCAATCTTCTAGGGAAATCTACGGGTCGTAACTCTTGAACGGTTTGGAGACGATAAGGGTACATTATGTAAATCTTCTCGTAGGAGTTTATGACATGTACTAACAGAAAGTTCAACTTGCTGAGACAGATGCCTAATCGACGTTTTTGGATCTTTTTGTAGAATCTCTTGAGCAGCATGAATAACTTCTTCTGTTTGTTTAGTTGGTTTTCCACTGCCCTCTTTACGTGTAACGGACCCAGTTTTACGAAACAGGTTTACACTTCGGTAGAGAGTGCTTTTAAACTCTTCATACACAACAACAACGTCAGGAAAAGCTTCTCGATACTTCTCCAGGCACGACTGAATTAAATATTTCCAAACACCGTTAACTTTCGCTCCATTTCGGAAATAACTTTCTACCAAAGAAGCCTTTTGTTTACTGGTGTACACCATGATTACAAATCAAGGAAAACATAAAATTTAGAATTAAAAAATACTGATAAATAAAATAAAGAATGTTTGAAAAACAAAAACACCAGGAACGCAACCACAGAAAAACACACCAAGACCAAGCTTGCTTTGGCGGGACCGGGAAGAGAAGATATTCTTAGGTTAGGGTTAAAATAATTTGTGAAAGGTAAAATGGCATAGCAGGCAACACATAATAGCAAGGCAATACATGGATAATGTAAATAATAAAATTTTTATTGTTGTATGGGGTCATGTACGACATATGTAAAAATGTCATGGCTTGCTACGAATTTTTTTTAAACAAACACACATTATAATTTCAATGCGTTGTCGTACCGTTCTGCTGCTCGCTCCATACGCTATAATTCCGTATTCAATTTTTGATTTATTAAGGATTTTATATAAACTCAAAGGACTTCTTGTTTCTGATCGCCAAACTTGATGCGCCAAAATTCAAAGTAGATTTTTTTTGCAATACGAGTTAATGAATGAAATGTGCTCTCTCCATGAGAGTTCGAAATTGAATATAATTCCTAAAAAGCTAATTGAAGAAACAGTTCTTTTTTCTATCGTTCAATTGTATAATTTCAGTGTTGATTCATATTCTATAAATCTTTTGTTAAACAATACGCATTTAGTTTTTCTGATGAAAAGTGAAATGCCGTTTTGTGTGAACAAATTTCTAAGTTAAGGATCACAGTTTGTAGTTTTTCTTCTAACGATTTAATTGTCTTTGCTTGTTGCAAATATATAATTAGATTGTCTGCATAGATTGCGGAGGAGATTAAAAAATCGATATTGTAATTTACTGAATTCAGAGCTTTAAAAAAGTGGGATTGAGTACTGATTCTTGTAGGCATCCGTTTTGTAGTATTCTTTTGTTGGATCTTTATCCACTTGCTGTAACTCTAAATGATCGATTTGCTAAGAAGTTTTTAATAAAGTAGAATATATGTTTTTGTAAGCCCCAAATGTTTATCGTTTTTAAGATAGCATGTCTCTATGTCATGTCAAAAGCTTTTTCAATCAAAAAAAAAAAAAAAAACACGAAGAAAACTTTTTTGATTTAGTTTAAAAGTTTTTCGAACTTTAGACTATAGGAACTCGATGTTATCTATTCTAGATCGTTGTTTTCGGAAGCTACTTTGTTTAAAATAATTTTGTTAAAAGTTTAATTTCTTTTAACATTCATAGGAGTCTCTGGTTTACCATTTTTTCAAATATTTTGCATTGAGGGCAGGTCAATAAAATTGGCCGGTATGATTCTGGTAGTTGTGAAAATTTTTGTAGCTTTTTTAGTGGTAAGATAATAGCTTTTGACTACTGCATTGGAAAAATGTGTTATGTCCATATACAACTTATTAAATCAAGAAAGTACTGCTTTCCAGCTTGTGATAATTTTTGCAGGAAAATTCTAGGATTACGTTTTTATCAATTTTTATTTTAGAAAATCGCAAAACAGAAAATAACAACATACCGTATCTCGGCAACGACAACTAGTTCATTTAAATTTTTGACATTAAATAAAATACCGAAATTTTGAATATTTTTTTGATTTGAAAAATTGAAGCGATCCATTAAATCAATCCATAATAAAATAAAACGTTGTTTGTACCACGGGCGTAATCGCCTCTAATGGCTCTAATTAAAAGCCTTCCTAGTCGGGCTGTAAACATTTTCTTGTGCCATAATTTCCTTGATTACGCTCTTAATAAATAAATAACTATTAAAATAAAACAATATATTTGAAAACCAATTATTGTGTTTAAATGAAAATATATTATTGACTACACTTTTATAATTATTTTAAAATGGCCAAAAATGGACTTATTTCGTTATAGCATTGAGCACCCCATATAAAGAAATTAATTCTAATGAAGAAGAAAATAACAGAAAAGACAAAGTAAAATAAGAATTATTTATTTTAGTTAAATTGTACATAAAGTCAATATATTTTATATTTATAACATATATAATATTTAACATAATTCTAACTGAGAAGCTTCTATTTTGTTAACATTAACTTTTTTAAAAAAATTAAAATAAATAACAAGAATCAAAGCACTTAATATAAAAATTTGAATTATAAGACTAAATACAGGAACTTTATCACTAATGCTATTATCATATGTTGTTTCAGTTTTGTTTCTACTTAAACCACTTACTACACTTTTGAAAGTATTTAAGAAATTTGTAAATTGATTTTGAGTATAATCATTATTTTTTTCAAGTAAATTTTTAAAATCTTGATCAAAATTTTTTTCAGAATTTTTTGAATTGTTTAATTCTTTGTTAACACAAGCAATTCCATTAATGTTTTCACTTTCAAATGAATTACCTCTAAGTACCCTAATATCTTTTTTTGCAAAGAAAAGTTTAATTGAAAGAAGTTGCTTGCAATTTTTATTTCTTGTGAAATTATTACTATGCAAAGAAATTTTGTGTAAATTTGGTAAATATTGCAGTAATGTTTCTGGATTAAATAAAGTCATTAAATTGTTGTCAAAATATAGCTGATGCAAATTTGGCATTGAATGTAAATGATCTAAATTTGTTATTTTGTTATGAGAAATATTTAGAGATTGAAGAGAAATCAAATTATCGAAAATTCCAAATGAAAATTCCTCAGTTTTGTTTTCAGATAAATCTAAAATTTCTAAATTTTCTAAATAACTAAACAAATTTCGATAAATTTTTGAAATGTTATTATGTCTTAGATTTAAAATACGCAAAGTGCTAAAATTACAAAAAACACAATTTTCTATTTTTGAAATTCTGTTATAACTGAAATCGAGAATTTCAAATTTTGGTTTTGTATGATTCAACATAAAATCTTCTAAAGTCTCAAGTTCATTATGACTTAAATTAAGATTTACACTATTTAATGTTGTATTCACTGTTTTTATTAAATTTTCAGATAAATCAAGAACTTTCAAATAATACAAATTTTCAAAAGTTTTACTTTCAAGCAATGATATACTATTTTTATTTAGATAAATTTCTTTTAATTCATATTTACCGCTAAAAACAAAATTATCAATTTGGTGGAGTTTGTTATTACCTAAATTAATAATTTCTAAAAATTGTAGCAAATTTTTATTTTCTGATAAGTTATCTCCGAACCAAAATTTCTTAATTTGATTTTCGGACAAATCAAGACTTGTTAGACTTTTCAAATCATTAAATAATTCTAGATTAATTTCTGAAATGTCATTATGTTTTAGATTTAAATCTCGCAAACTAGTTAAATAACAAAAAGCACAGTTTTCTATTTTTGAAATTTTGTTATAAGTGAAATCAAGAATTTCAAATTTTGGTTTTGTATGATTTAGTAATAAATTTTGTAAAATTTCAAGCCGATTATGACTAAAATTAAGTTTTACACTATTTAATGTTGTATAAACAGTTTTTATCAAATTTTCCGATAAATCCAAAGTTGTCAAATTATACGAATTTTCAAAAATTGATTTTTTTAGCACTGATATATTATTTTTATTCAAATTAAGATGTTTTAAATTAAACATATCTTTGAAAGCGAAATCTTGAATTAGATGTATTTTATTGTTAGTTAAATTTAAAATTTCCAAAATATGTAACGAATTGAAGATACCAATGGTAATTTCTGCCAAGTTATTATTGTTGAGATTAAGTTCTACTACTGAGTCTAGTCCAGTAAAAGCACCTGGAAAAATGATTTGAACCTGTTGCCCACTTATATCCAGTTTTTGAATTTTAGAAAACTTAGATAACTCCGATGGATTTATTGCAGAAATATTTGAGTCTCTAATTATTATTTGATATTGTTTATAATCGTTGTAATAATAGAGTACATTTTGAAAAGAAAATATTTCATCTAATTCGTTAACAGATTGTAAATTCATGCAAATTATATCTAATGCCTCTCTTTGATAAACGCGATTATCATCTTCATCATAAATCCATTTTCCTTCTTGTAATTGACGACATGAAGATCTACTTTCTTTTACAATTAATAAAATTAAGCAAATTTTTAAATATTGTAACATGTTTCTGAAACAAAAAAATGTAAAAAATACTTAAAATTTTGTTTATACATACCACACAAAAGTTCATTCAACAAACTTTAAACAAATCCACATAAAAAATGAATTGTAATTAAATAAATTAAAACGGAAACACCTACACAGTTATTTGTTATCAGTTAGATGCATTTTCAGCAAAAAATAAATTATTATTTAAATTATCCAGTGATTAGTGCACCCAAATCAAAGATGTGTATTCAGAAAACATAAACTAGTTAGAGAAAATCTATTGTTATATTTAAGTAAATTATGCTTGATATTTACTTATAAACAATACAATCTGTACTCTGTACATAATTGCTTTCTTATCTTTATTGAAAATTAATTTTGATCATAATAGTCACACTTTCTTAATTTTAAATACATTTTTATAAAATTAAACATAAATATACCGACTGATTATAAAAGATTGTCCGGAAAAAAACGCTATGGAATTTGCTATTTAAAATAATTCCATTACTATTTTTTGATTGTCATTTTAACAGTTTCTCTCATCTGCCAATCTCCGTTACATTTTGTCAGTTTCGTTGCCTGGCTCTGTGCTCTAATTCTTACTGCTTTTATTATTAATTCTATAATAACTACATAATTATATAATTCCACTTTGCTTTTACGACTCTGTAATTCTTATTCATTTACCGCTATCTTCAAAACCTGTCTTTTTCAAGACAAAATCTGTCTTTCTTAAAACAAAATCCATTCTAGCGCTTGACTTCTGGTAAGTTTAAAAAGCTTTACTCAGCTGATGTAGACTGTCCAAGTTTTTCAAACAAACCAGAGACAAATATGGTTTGCACTGTGGAGCAAAACTTGTTCATTGTCTCATCCTACTTCCGAAGTGGTAAGTTGCAAGAAGATGGTTCTTGGAGCTACAACATCAATACTTGCAAAGAGGAATACCTCCAAAGATTTTCTAATTTGGATATTGACAAAGATTCGCTAATTCAGGATAACCAAAGAACTGTGAATCACTTCGAAACTACTGGAAGTGTCAACAAAGGGAAATTTCCGGGCAGACCTACTGCTACAGGTGAAATTGTAGAAGACATCAGAGAAAGGATAGAACAAAGTCCTAAAAAGTCTTTAAGAACACTTTCTTTGCAAACGGGTGTCTCCTACAGTACTTGTCAAAAAGTGCTTAAAAAAGATTTATAATTGCACCTATACTAAATAACAATAGTTCAAGAACTCAAACCAGCTGATCTACCGATGCGTGTAGAATATTGTAATTGGTTCCAAGACCAATTAAATAATGATGACTTGTTGGATTTTACGTTTTTTTCGGATGAAGCATGGTTTTATTTATCAGGTAAGAATTTGTAATCAAATTAATGAACTGGATAAAAATTTTGTTGTAATGTTGGGTTATTTGAATTCACAAAGTATGAGGATATGGAGTTCAGTCAACTCTCATGAATTTATCGAAACACTATTGCACGCAGTAAAAATTGGAATCTGGTTAATTCTGTCACGTAGAAAAGTCATTGGATTAATGTTCTTTGAGAATACAATCAATTCTGAACGTTGTAGTAAACTAATTTTAGATGTATTTGTAAACGAGCTTCACGATGATGAGTTAAAAAGAGGATATTTCCAACAAGATGGGGCTGCACCTCATACTACCCGAGATAATTTGGATTTTTTGATTAATTTTATGGTGACCGTATAATAAGTCAAGGCACAAACACTCCATGGCCGTCTCGTTCACCAGACTTGACACCTTTTGATTTCCCTATATTTGGCTAATTAAAGAACATTGTTTTTGCACAAAGACTGCACACTTTAGAGAAATTGAGAGAAGAAATTACCCGAGCCTGTGCCACAATTAATCAACAAATGTTGCAAAATATTTTTAACAACAAAAAGAAAAGGGTTCTAAAGTGTCTTGAACAAAACGGAGGACACTTGCTAATGTTGATGTGAATGAATTTTACCAACAAAGGCTTACTTTAGATAAAGTGTGACATCACGTATTTGTCATTTTTTTATTCCGAGAGCATAATTGAACTAATGTTGGTGGATAATTATTTTACTTAAATAAAACTTTAATTTCGTTAGTGGCGTACCTACTAATTCATTTCATAATTGCTAAGATTTTTAAAAACAAATGAGTAATATTTTTACTTATCTGTAGGCAGTGTAGGCACCTGGTATCAGAGAATTGGCCCATGGCACATGCTAGCGAATATATATATATATATATATATATATATATTCTATCGTACACATTTTGTTCATCAGAAAATAAGTAAGGTCTGGCGGCTCTGGGATCTTTGGTCTTTTGTGGTCAATACGCGATAATTCATTTAAGGAATTGCCATTAGAAAAACTTAAAGCATTGTCTCATTAAATTTAAAGTATTTAAATTTTTCTGTGGAGTCTGTAGTTCGTTTCCGTTCTCACGAACCTAAATTCGGCACTACTTATTTACAAAAGGCATTTCAAATTTGTTAATTTTAGTTTTATTACGAATTCCATTAACTTAAGCTTATATTGGAATGAAAGGTTAATATACACAGCCCTAAGACGGTGTAGATGATTCGTCACAGCCATGGGCATCTATTTTATATTAAGTTTTGTGATGCATCTATTCAAGCATACTGAGTTTGTGTTTATCTAAAAAGTATATCTGGTTTTAGAGATGTACAGGTTAGACTACTATGTCTAAAGTCGCGTCTCTTCTTAAATCTCTGACGATTCCACGACTCGAATTGTGAAGTGCGTTATTGCTTGTTGAAAAGTTTATCAATTCGATTCGATCTCCAATTGCAGAGATCCATTTTTGGTCAGATTCTACTGTTGCATTAAGTTGGATTAAAATTTCTCCCCATCAGCTACAATCCTTTATTAGTCATTGTGTGGCGCAAATTCAACATTTCGAAAAAGAGCTAGCAGTTTTGAAAAAAGATGGTAAATGTCACTCATCTAGTTCTTAGTTCTATCTTAGCATTAAATCATTTTTGTAATAAAGAAGGTTTTTTGAGAGTGGAGGGCAGATTGGTTAATACTCAATTCTCACGTGATAAAAGCATCCTATATTGCTTCTCTATAAACAAGTTTTAACAAAGTTAATTTTTTTGCATGAACATATTAAATTGTAACATTCAAGTCCTCAGGCACTATTGGCTTCAGTTCGGCAGCAATTTTGGCCAATTAGAGGACGTATTTTAGCGAGATAACTTGTTCATAACTGCGTAATCTGTACCAGGGCTAAACCTAAAATAAATTATCTCATAATGGGAAACCTCCCAAGATTACGTGTGGTACCCAGTGCTCCGTTTTCTGTATGTGGTATTAACATATGGTTTATAATGTTGGCAACTTTTAGAAAAAAAGAATTAAAACGATTGAAGCAAACTATCTAATAAGATTATGCAAAATATCAAAATAATTAAATAATCAAAATATAGTAATAAATGAAGAAGATATAATAAACAGAAACAAATGGCAAACAAAATGTGGAATGCAGCGAAGACTGTAGAAACCCCACTACTATACAGGTGTTATAGAAATAAATGAATGCAAAAATTTTAACCTGAAATGCAGCACCACAAATAATAAACAACTGCAAAAAAATTTTGTTCTATCTCAACTAATAACAAAATTACAGAATGTCAAATTTGGGTATAAAATTTTTTTAAAAATAAATAAAAAAAATAAAAACGAAATCAAAAAATTCGAAAAAATAACAATAAATAAATTAAAAAATTTATTTGAACACCTAAATTTAAAACTAAACAAAGAAAACATTTTAAATAAATTCCGGACATATCTTAGGTGTATTGTTACAAAAAAAATTGCGCATGCGCTGTACCGTTTAGGCTCTATAAAGACCCCAATAAACGTCTATAAAAGTCAATAACTAAACGTCGTATGAAAAATCTAATTAAGTCAAAAAATTTAGAAAAATTTAGACTTTATATCCCCTTAATTTCAAATTTTTACGACTATAAATAAAAAAGTTTTTCCCCGCTCCCCACTGAAATTTGGGATCTTAAGATGGATTTTGAAGTAAAAAATTCTCGGATTTTCAAAAAAATTTTTTGAACTTATAGACATGAATGTTTAATAAAAAAGTAAATCATCAGTTGCTTTGTACCACCCCCCATACGGCCTCCAGCCGCTCCCAAAATTACCAAAAATTTCGAAAATCTTTAAATAAAGCTAGAATAATGCGTTTTTTTTAATAGGGGTACCTTATAAAGTCCAATAGCTATTTCTTTAAAAAAATTTACTTAATTTTCAAAAACAAATAAAAAAAATAAAAACAAAAAAATTTAGAAATTTATTTGTACTTGAAAATATTTTCTACATCTACGGCACTTTTGTTTCACATTTTGGGTAATTAACCAAATTTTTTTTTTATTAATTTCCAATTTTTGTAGCAAAAATAAATATTCCAGTAGTTTGTAAATAACAATACAAAAACGCAATATTTTGCTAAAACGTACCGTTTTCTAGATATTTACGTTTAAAGTATAAAAATGACTTTTAATCTTTAACTTTGGCGTCCTCTAGCTCCTAAACGGTGCAACTTAGTATAAAGGTAAATTGTATTAAATCGCTTTATTTTGACCTGAAATACCTATAATTGCCCTATACTAAAAAAATTTTGTTATACGTTTTGTAATAATTAATTTTTAGGTTCTAATTTTGTTATCAGTTGAGATAAGATAAATTTTTTTTTGCAGATTTTTACTATTTGTGGTACTGTACTTCAGGTTAAAATTATTGCATTCATTTCTATAACACCCTGTCTATATAACACTCAAACAGTGAAGTAAGCCGCTTGAACAATGAGGTAGTTTTAGATTTTTTTGATAGAAGATTTTTTAGAGCAGCTTTTAGCTACCACTGACCGTTTATTCAATTATAATCTATTATTTTGCCCTAACTCAGGTGCGAGCAGACTAGTTCAAGTCTCTCGATTAACGGCTCTCTATTGGAAACGGCTTAGAATATTGGGTGACAATCCCGGCAAGTCAATTGCGGAGAAAGTCCTAGATCTGTTTTTTTCCGCAAATGATTTGGTATTGTCACACAACCTTGTAGGCAGTTTTTAATAGAACATTTTAGATGATTTGTATGGAAGTGATCAGTTTCCTATCGGGAATGAGGTATTTTTTTATGGAAGAGACTTTAAAGCAGCAATTAGCCACCACTAACTGTTTGGTAAATTATAATTTAGTATTTTGCTTAATTTAGGTACAAGCAGACTAGCTCAAATCTTTAGTTTAACAAAACTTAAAACAGTAGATACACAGAAAAAAAAAATACTTAAGCATCTAATATTATCTCCTAGAGCATTGGTCTGAAAGAGATAACAGTAAAAAACTTAATATATAGAGACACTAAAGACGAAAATAACAAAAAAACAAAGTAAAATAAAAATAATTTATTTAGTTAAATTGTACATAAAGTCAATCTAGTTTATATTTATAACAAATACATATAATACTTAACATAATTCTAACTGAAAAGCTTCTGTTTTATTGACATTAAGGTTTTTAAGAGAATTAATATAAATAATAAGAATCAAAGCACATAATATAAAAATTTGAATTATAAGACTGAATACAGAAACTTTATCAATAATCCTATTATTATATATTGTTTCAGTTTTGTTTCTATTTAAACTATCTATTACATTTTTAAAAGTATTTAAGAAATTTGTAAATTGATTTTGAGTATAATCATTATTTTTTTTATGTAAATGTTTAAAATTTTGGTTAAAATTCTTTTCAGAAATTATTGAATTGTTTAATTCTTTGTTAACACATGCAATACCATTAATGTTTTCACTATCAAATGAATTACCTCTAACTATCTCAGTATGTTTATTTGCAAAAAAAAATTTAATTGAAAGAAGTTGCTTGCAATTTTTATTTCTTGTGAAATTATTACTATGCAAAGAAATTTTGTGTAAATTTGGTAAATATAGCAGTAATGTTTCTGGATCAAATAAAGTCATTAAATTGTTGTCAAAATATAGCTGATGCAAATTTGGCATTGAATGTAAATGATCTAAATTTGTTATTTTGTTATGAGAAATATTTAGAGATTGAAGAGAAATCAAATTATCGAAAATTCCAAATGAAAATTCCTCAATTTGGTTTTCAGATAAATCTAAAATTTCTAAATTTTCTAAATGACTAAACAAATTTCGATAAATTTTTGAAATGTTATTATGTCTTAGATTTAAAATACGCAAAGTGCTAAAATTACAAAAAACACAATTTTGTATTTTTGAAATTTTGTTATAACTGAAATCGAGAATTTCAAATTTTGGTTTTGTATGATTTAACATAAAATCTTCTAAAGTCTCAAGCTTGTTATGACTTAAATTGAGATTTACACTATTTAAAGTTGTATTAATTGATTTTATTAAATTTTCAGATAAATCAAGAACTTTCAAATAATACAAATTTTCAAAAGTTTTACTTTCAAGCATTGATATACTATTTTTATTTAGATAAATTTCTTTTAACTCAAGTCTACCAGTGAAAACAAAATTATCAATTTGGTGTAGTTTATTATTACCTAAATTAATAATTTCTAGAAATTGTAGCAAATCTTTACTTTCTGATAAGTTATCTCCAAACGAAAATTTCTCAATTTGATTTTCGGACAAATCAAGACTCGTTAGATTTTTCAAATCACTAAATATTTTTAAATCAATTTCTGAAATATTATTATGTTTTAAATTTAAATCTTGCAAAGTTGTTAAATTACAAAAAGCACAATTTTCTATTTTTGAAATTTTATTATAACTAAAATCAAGAATTTCAAATTTTGGTTTTGTATGATTTAATAATAATTCTTCTAAAATTTCAAGCTGATTATGACTAAAATTAAGTTTTACACTATTTAATGTTGCATAAACAGTTTTTATTAAATTTTCCGATAAATCTAAAGTTGTCAAATTATACGAATTTTCAAAAATTGTTTCTTTTAACACTGATATATAATTTTTATTTAAATTAAAATATTTTAAATTAGACATATCTTTGAATGCGGAATCTTGAATTAGATGTATTTTATTGTTAGTTAAATTTAAAATTTCCAAAAGATGTAACGAATTGAATATACCAATGGTAATTTCTGCCAAGTTATTATCATTGAGATTAAGTTCTACCAGTGAGTCTAGTCCAGTAAAAGCACCTGGAAAAATGATCTGAACGTGTTGCCCACTTATATCCAGTTTTCTAATTTTGGAAAACTTAGATAACTCTGATGGATTTATTGCAGAAATATTTGAGTCTCTAATTATTATTTGATATTGTTTATAATCGTCGTAATAATAGAGTACATTTTGAAAAGAAAATATTTTATCCAATTGGTTAACAGATTGTATATTGTTGCAAATTATATTTAACACATTTCTTCGAAGACTATAAATAACCTTTTTACCAAAAACCCAACTATTATCTTCTTCTTCACGACATGTAGAATGACTTTCTTTTATAAATAATAAAATTAAGCAAATTTTTATATATTGTAGCATGTTTCTGAAACTCAAAAATGTAAAAAATACTTAAAATTTTGTTTATACATACCACACAAAAGTTCATTCAACAAACTTTAAACAAAGGCACAAAAATCAATTGTAAATAAATAGATTATAACGGAAACAATTACACAGTTATTTTATTATCTGTGATTTTCAGCAGAAAATATATTATTATTAATTTTATCCAGTGATTAGTGAACCTGAAACAAAGATGTTTATTCAGAAAATATAAACTAAACTAGTTTTTAGAGAAAATTTTTGTTGTATTGGTTTATTTTTTTTATATTTACTCGTACAAAGTGTAATCACAACATAATCACTTTCTTATCTTTATAGAAAATTAATTTTGATCATAATAGTCACACTTTTTTAATTTTAAATTCATTTTTATAAAATTAAACATAAATAGATTATTTGAAGCACAACTAATGCCATATGTAAATATGAAGTTTCTATAAAAAAAACTAATATAGCACTCTCTCTGAAATTAATAATGTTTTTAATGTCTTAACATTTAATTACAAATATGTTAAAATAATTTAGACAAATCGAGAAAACGTTATAAACATTAATATTAAAAATAAAGAGACAAGACTCTAAACAAACCTTTAACAGTAAAGATGGAATATGACATTCAAATGAAATTTGATTGTTGAGGATAATTATGAGTGAACTAAGGATTTTTAAAGATTCTAAATTTTTTTAAAATCTTTTAAATCGAAAAAGTTAAAATATTTTTGTCAAAAGATAATTTTTAAAAATTAAAGACTAACCCTTTAACGATTTTAAATTTTTCATCCTTTTCATAAACTTTTCTTGTAACATAACTTGTAATTATATGAAGTAACTAAAAATTTTATAAACTTTGACGATATTTTTTATTAATAATTTCTTGACATTTTTAAAATCTAATAGTAAATTTTAATTTTAGTCATTTTGGTACTTTCTAGCCAATCAAAACATTACTACTTTTTAATGTCTTTATTGCCTGATTAGCTTTAGAGTCCTACATAAGGCAACAACAAACAAACAAAAAGCAAAAATTTACACAAATTATCAAAATATATAAAAAAATAAAAATTTCATATTTATCCGGCAGATGTAACTTCTTTCATTCATTTTCCCTTTTCCATTTTTGCTTAGAACTTTTATCCTTCCATACTCACACATTCTTAACTTTGCACACTCTGACAAACAATGCTCTATCGTCTCCCTTTCTTCTCTACATAATCTGCACATTCTTTCCCAATCTTCTCCCTAAAACTCATTTTCACTTTCTTTATTTCCTCATCTAAATCTTGCAACCATTTTTTGATTTTTACTTTTTATTTTATCTAAATATTTTGGCAGTTCGGTAGTAGCAATCAGGGCATATTTTAAATTGTACCTTAATTTTTTTATACCCGCAATTCGTTCCTGTTTATCTATGTCAGCATCTCTTGGTTTTAGTTTTTCTTCCATTGTTCTTTCTTCTTCTCTCATTCTTTCAATTTTTGCACACGTAAACTCCTTTTTCTCATAGTAGTGATCTCGTTCTATCCACCACTACCATTTGTTTTTTTAATTTCAGCTCAGCACTGTTGTAGTATTTTGCATTCTGGTCGTATTCTTAAATTTTCCTTGAATGTCACCACTCTTTTTTCTGTTTCTACGCTCAACTTTTCTCTCTTACTTCCTTTTTTTATTATGTACTCTGGCGTTTGTTTATTTAAACCTAAAACCCATTTTATATGCTTTTCTTGCATACGCTCAATTTCTTCATATTCCTTTCATCCCCATACTTCTGCTCCATATATTACGATGCTTTTCACCAAATTGTCAAACATCATCATTCTTCTTTTAAATTTTTCACCAAATTTACGTTCTCCCAAACTCCAGACACTTTCCAATACTTTGTTTGCTTTTTTGACTATTTTCTTTATTGGTCCTTTGTCTGTCATACTACTATCTAATATATATCATAAATATTTCAATTCTTTCACTTGTTCTATATTTTTTCCTCCTCATTTCCATTTATCTTCTTTTTCGATTCTTACTTTCTTTTCAAATACCATCATTTTTGTTTTATCTACATTAACTTGGAGTTTTCTATTTCTTACATATCTTTCCATAACTCTTATCATTTCTTTCATTTTACTCTTGTTTTTTGCTACAATTACTATATTATCTGCAAACGCCAGGAACCACACTTTCTCTCTGTCTACAACTATCCCTCCTACTTGCGCTCTGCTTAAAACTTCATCCACAACTCCCATATATGCTAAGAATAGTGCAGGACTTAATGGAAAGCTTTGTCAGGCACCTTTATTTGTCCAAAAACATTCACATACTTCTTCGCCTACTTTTACTTTGTTAATAGTTTCCTCGTAAATTTTTTCCATCTTGCTTACCAATCACTTACACACCCCTTTCTCTCTAAAACACTGCCATAATTTTTCCCTCTGCTATTTGCCAAGGACCAAGTAATTATAACAAGTGATAATAGAATTATTATAAATTTTATGTTTAAAAAATTGATAGAAAAATACAACAGATAGAGATTAAACATGAATTTAACAAAAACTGAATATCCAACAATAGGAAATAAAGAAATAGACACTGAACTACAGATAAACAAAACAATTAAAAAATGCAACAATTATAAATACTTAAGCAGTATAATATCAAAAAAAGGAACAACAGAAGAAGACATAAATAACAGACTAGTACATACAAGCCCGGAAAAACATTTGAATTCTTAACTCATTATTACACTTGAAACGAATTAAATTAAACTCTATGATAAAATTCTACAAAACGATTGTAGAACAGATATTAACATATGGTTTAGAGTGTTGGTAGCTTTTACAAAAATAGTATACTAAGTATGAAGAACGGTATGGAATGCTTACCGTTCGAAGACAATTGTTTGGAGGAGGAACGAAGCGACGACTCCAATTATTGTCTGAGAACGGTAATCCTTAACGTTCGACATGCTTATAACGTTTTTTGCGCGATTGGAGTTTCTAGAATAATAATAATAATAATTTATATCAATACATTTGTGATAATCGGGAAGATTGAAACTAAAAACATTGGGTGGCTGTTGCATGGTTGCTATGGTTTTGTTCCAAACAAGTAAAATTGTCTTTTTATACAATCATTCCTACATAGTTCTGTTTTGTGGTTCCGTTTTCGAAGCAAATATGAGCGATAGTGATGATCTTCCGGATGATTTAGAAGACGCTTGGCAAGAAGGATGTTCGGCAGTAATTCCAGAAAAATCTAAAGCCCGATATGAACAGACATACAAGTTGTTTAAGGAATGGCGTGAAGCAAAGAAGATTTCTGTAAATGAAAAGAGTTTGTTAGCGTATTTTGTGGTGAGAAGTGGACACTTGAAGGCCCCAGGCAGTTAATGGGGGAGTATTCTATGCTGAAGAGTACAATTTTTCTCCATGATGCTATCGATATTTCTAAGTTTGCTACATTAATTGCTTATCTTAAGAGAAAAAATATTGGATATCGGCCTAAGAAGGCTAAAATTTTTACCAAAGAAGACATGGAAAAATTCTTGAATGAAGCACCAGACGAACAATTTTTATTTCAAAAAGGTATGTTGTATATGATGAGGTGGTACATCTGAGTTCTAAGAAAACAATATATTTGCAGGTAGCAATGATATTGGGAGTATCGGGCGCTTGTAGACGAGAGGAATTGTACAATATTAAAATGAGTGACATAGAAGAACATTAAGAAATGTTTGTAGTAAATATTCCAAATACAAAAACGAATATTCAGCGAACGTTCACAGTTATTAATAAAGAAAATGAAGCAGTTCATTATTTGAAAATACTTCGAAAATACATAAGAATTCGACCAAGCAACCCAACGTCAGATCATTTATTTCTCTGAACTATCGGAATGGCAATTGCACTAGGCAAGTCACAGGAAAAGGCACAATTGGAGGCTGGCCGTCAAAGATTGCAAAGTATTTAAAGTTGCAAGCCCCTGAAGGTTTTACTGGACACTCGTTTCGACGCACATCGGCTACACTTTTGGCGAATAACGGAGTTCATGTGTTGGGACTAAAAAGACATGGTGGGTGGCGTTCATCAACGGTGGCCGAGAGTTACGTGGAAGATTCCCTCCAAAACAAAATTGAATTTGCTCATAAAATTTTACAAAGCGATGTTGGTGGACTATTACAACAACCTGGGACTTCTACGTTGGAAAGTTTGTATATTAACACTAGAAACTCAAATGCGAGTGGTATTACTACTATTAATTATAATAATTGTACATTTAATTTTAATAAATAAATCCCAAAATTGTTTTTTTTAGATTTACTTGTTTACCGTTCACTGAACGGTAAGTGAATTACTTACCGTTTTGTTACACGTAGCAACCAGTAACAGCAACCTACCGTCGTGGAAAGAGGCACAGTAAACTGATAAAACCAACCAATCGCCAAAAAATAAAAAATGAATTAAAACGATAGAAACAAACTACCAAAAAAGTCATCAACTATTCAAATAATCAAAATATAGTAATAAATGAAAAAGATGTAATAAACATAAAAAATTGACGAACAAAATGTGGGATGCAGCGAAGGCAGTATGAACACCACTACTGTATACATAACACTCAAACAGTGAAGTAAGTCGCTTGAACAATGAGGTAATTTTAGTTTTTTTAGAAAGAGGAGTTTTTAAAGCTGCTTTTGGCCACCACTGACCGTTTTTAATCAATTAGAATTTATTATTTTGTTTAACTCTGGAGCGAGCAGGCTAGTTCAAATCTCTAGTTTAACAAAACTTGAAACAATAGATACAAAGAATCAAATATAAAAAAAATTACTTCTAAGACAAAAAAAATAAATCTAGCATCTGATATTATCTCCTGAAGCATAGGTCTGAGTGAAATAACAGTAAAAAACTTAAAATATATAGAAACTGATTCTAAAGACAAAAATGAAAATTATTTATTATAGTTAAATTGTACATAAAGTAATATAGTCTACTAAATAATGTTTAACATAATTCTAAGTGAGAAGTATCTATTTTGTTAACCTTAATGTTTTTAAAAAAATTAAAATAAATGACAAGAATTAAAGCAAATAATATAGAAATTTGAATTATAAGACTAAATACAGAAACTCTATCACTAATGCTATTATCATATACTGTTTCAGTTTTGTTTCTATTTAAACTATCTACTACATTTTTAAAAGTATTTAAAAAACTTGCAAATTGGTTTTGAGTATAATCATTATTGTTTTCAAATAAATTTTTAAAATCTTGATCAAAATTTTTTTCAGAATTTTTTGAATTGTTTAATTCTTTGTTAACACATGCAATACCATTAATGTTTTCACTATCAAATGAATTACCTCTAACTATCTCAGTATGTTTATTTGCTAAAAAAAGTCTAATTGAAAGAATTTGCTTACAATTTTTATTTCTTGTGAAATTATTACTATGCAAAGAAATTTTGTGTAAATTTGGTAAATATTGCAGTAATGTTTCTGGATTAAATAAAGTCATTAAATTGTTGTCAAAATATAGCTGATGCAAATTTGGCATTGAATGTAAATGATCTAAATTTGTTATTTTGTTATGAGAAATATTTAGAGATTGAAGAGAAATCAAATTATCGAAAATTCCAAATGAAAATTCTTCAATTTGGTTTTCAGATAAATCTAAAATTTCTAAATTTTCTAAATGACTAAACAAATTTCGATAAATTTTTGAAATGTTATTGTGTCTTAGATTTAAAATACGCAAAGTGCTAAAATTACAAAAAACACAATTTTCTATTTTCGAAATTTTGTTATAACTGAAATCAAGAATTTCAAATTTTGGTTTTGTATGATTCAACATAAAATCTTCTAAAGTCTCAAGCTTGTTGTGACTTAAATTGAGATTTACACTATTTAAAGTTGTATTAATTGATTTTATTAAATTTTCAGATAAATCAAGAACTTTCAAATAATACAAATTTTCAAAAGTTTTACTTTCAAGCATTGATATACTATTTTTATTTAGATAAATTTCTTTTAACTCAAGTCTACCAGTGAAAACAAAATTATCAATTTGGTGTAGTTTATTATTACCTAAATTAATAATTTCTAGAAATTGTAGCAAATTTTTACTTTCTGATAAGTTATCTCTAAACGAAAATTTCTCAATTTGATTTTCGGACAAATCAAGACTCGTTAGATTTTTCAAATCACTAAATATTTTTAAATCAATTTTTGAAATATTATTATGTTTTAAATTTAAATCTTGCAAAGTTGTTAAATTACAAAAAGCACAATTTTCTATTTTTGAAATTTTATTATAACTGAAATCAAGAATTTCAAATTTTGGTTTTGTATGATTTAAAAATAATTCTTCTAAAATTTCGAGCTGATTATGACTAAAATTAAGTTTTACACTATTTAATGTTGTATAAACTGTTTTTATTAAATTTTCCGATAAATCAAAAGTTATCAAGTTATACGAATTTTCAAAAATTGTTTCTTTTAACACTGATATATAATTTTTATTTAAATTAAAATGTTTTAAATTAGACATATCTTTGAAAGCGAAATCTTGAATTAGATGTATTTTATTGTTAGTTAAATCTAAAATTTCTAAAAGATTTAACGAATTGAAGATACCAATGGTAATTTCTGCCAAGTTATTATCATTGAGATTAAGTTCTACCAATGAATCTAGTCCATCAAAAGCCCCTGGAAAAATCTTTTGAACGTGTTGACCACTTATATCCAGTTTTTGAATTTTGGAAAACTTAGATAACTCCGATGGATTTATTGCAGATATATTTGACTGTCTAATTATTATTTGATATTGTTTATAATCGTTGTAATAATAGAGTACATTTTGAAAAGAAAATATTTCATCTAATTCGTTAACAGATTGTAAATTCATGCAAGTTATATCTAATGCCTTTCTTCGATAAACGCGATTATCATCTTCATCATAAATCCAATCTCCATCTTGTAATTGACGACATGAAGATCTACTTTCTTTTACAATTAATAAAATCAAGCAAATTTTTAAATATTGTAACATGTTTCTGAAACACAAAAATGTAAAAAATACTAAAAATTTTGTTTATACATACCACACAAAAGTTTATTCAACAGACTTTAAACAAAGCCACAAAAATCAATTGTAAATAAATAGATTAAAACGGAAACATCTACACAGTTATTTTATCACTATCATTTTTAGCAGAAAATATATTATTATCAATTTTATCCAGTGATTAGTAAACCTAAAACAAAGGTGTTTATTTAGAAAATATAATAAAATAAAGTGGTTTATAAAGAATTTTTTTTGTTATATTGGTTTACATTATTTTTATATTTACTCGTACAAAACATAATCAGAACATAATTACTTTCTCATCTTTATATAAAATTAATTTTAGTTATAATGATCACAATTTATAGTTTTAACAATTTTAAATACCTTTTTATTAAATCAAACATAAATAAATAATTGAATTGTTTTGATCCATTGTGAGAGTTTTATTAATTGGAATTAGGAATTATATTATGGTCTTTTGACTCTCATGTTTTATTTATCAACTGCTACATGTTTCAACTACTATTTTTTTGTGGTCATCTTTAGGCCTATAAGAAATTATTAGATTTTTATACTTTTATTTTGCTACTTACTTAAATATCAGTTACACCGTAATTATGTATTGCACAAATCAACCATATTTTAATTTTTAAATTTTTTTTCTAGATTAAGTTGGAGCATGCTCAAATTTCAATTTGCGTATAGGCCTAAAGATGGCCTCACTCAACATAAAATAAATATTTTATGTAACAAGTCAATGTACAATATGTATAACTAAAAATATAAAGATATATAAATAAATAGAATATAAAACAACTAGGGTAACAACAATACATGAATAACAAATTTTATTTATTTTTAATTAATTAATTTATTATATTCTGTTTAATAATTTTTTAAATTAATTTTAGTATTTAATATATATAATATTATTTATTATTGATAACTTGAAGCACAATTAATACAGTTTGTAAATATAAATAAAACGTTTCGTTAAAAGTAGCTATTTATTATACAAGTGACTTATTTGCTGTTAAGACATGAATACAATACATAGTTTTATCCAACACCTCTCTTTGTAAGAGTTCTTAAAAAGTCATCAAAACCCAAAAAATTTATATTTACAAAGATTAGTAGTAGTCTATGATTTGGTTACCATGTTGTTGTTGCCAACAAAATTATTATTTGAGAAAAATTTTGCAAACAAACTGTTCGGCGCTTGTAACATTGTTGGAAATGAAAAAAAGTAGTTCTCTTCCTAAAAAAATTGCGAAAGATGTTGAAGAAGTCACATCGAGTTTGCTACCCAAGAAATCCAGAGACGCTTATTACAAAGAATTGAGTGAGTTCAATAACTGGAAACAGGAAAACGATGTTTGTGGGGTAAGCGAAGACGTGCTGTTAGGTTACTTCTTCCACGCCAAAAAAAGATTCGCTACCTCTTCAATGTGGACGAAATACAGCATGTTAATATCGACATTAAAGCTTCACGAAAATACAGATATTTCACAATATGGCAAGTTGATCTATTTTTTCAAAAACGAATCAATAAATTACAAGTGCAAAAATCAAAAATTCTTGAAAGAGTGCATATTCAACAGTTTCTAGCAGAAGCACTCATTAAAAAATATTTGATGTTGAAGGTAGGTCGATTTTGTTATCAGAGAATGAAATCTATTTTTTTACATTACAGGTCGCACTAATGATGTGTCAGGTGAGTGTCGATGTTGTGAATTACTGAACATGTCAATCAATAACTTAGAAGGTAAAGGATCCCATATGTTGGTATCTGTACCAGATACAAAAACATATGTTTCATGTAGCTTTTCGATTATGAAAGAAGAATTTGCAGTTAATGTGCTAGATATTTGTAGAAAATATATGTCTCTCCGACCTAAGAATATTTTTCACAACACGTTGTTTTTGTGCTATAGAAATGAGAAATGCACAATACAACCAGTGAAAATAAATAGTCTATCTCAAATACCATCAGCCATTACTAATTTTTTAAAATTACCGGAATCAGAGTCTTACACAGGACACAGTATGAGACGCACATCAGCGAGATTATTGTCTAACGCTGGAGTCGATCTTGGTATGGTCCAACGTCATGACTGATAGAAGTCTACAACCGTGGCACAAGCATATGTCAAAAAGTTAATTTTGAGCAAAATAGACATTGATAAGAAGATACTGGGTGAAAATTCGAAAACAGAAGGCAATATTATTGTAAATACTGAGAAGCTAAAATCAAATAAATGTGGAAACAACATTGAAGTGATAAAAAATGAAGCAAATAAAGTTATATCTTTCAATATAAATGTTAACGTAAATCTCAACAAATAATTTCATCTAAGATTTCTGTTTCTTATAATTGTAATTTTACGTATTGTATTTTTTGATGTTCAATAAATTGTTCTATTTTCTGTAAACTGAAATAATAAACTTGATTCATAAAACCACTTGTGTTGTCTACACCCCATAGTTCAATCAAAATCATCATTTTTATAACATCATAATAAAAAGGCGTTGGATAAAGTAATAAAGCACTCTTTTTAAATTCAGTCATAAGACTCAAAAGACACTAAATAGTCATTTCAGAGAAGCATTTTTTTTAAATTAGAGTGCTTTAATATAAATGTTTATATAAAAGTTGCAAAGCGCTTTCAAGAGCTAAATCTTATTATCAGTGCCTAAATAATAATGTAAAGAAAAATTAGAAAAATCTAGAAATAATTAGTTTTTACACTTTTGTCAATTGTAAATTACAACTCAAAAAAATAAAAAAAACCGTATACTACTAATATGTTAAAAAAATAGTAGCTGTTGCAAAAATTGATAAGAAAATGATAACTTTCTTTTGCTTAAATGTGGGTTTAATAACTTAATATTTCTTAAAATAAAATAATTAAAAATAATTTAAACAAATCGAAAAACGTTATAACTATTATAATATAGATAGTAAGAAGGCAAGATTATAAACAAAAAGTTAATTATGTTACAAAAATTAACCTAGCTAAGATGGAATAGGAGAGTCAAATAAAATCTGATCGTTTAAAATTTATTGAAAAAACTCATTAGTAGCCTTAAGGAGGTCTAAAGATTCTAAAAACTTTAAAAAATAAACAGAAAATCTTACGTAATATTTTTAGATAAATCACTTTGAATCTAAAAATTGAAGAGTTTCTTTTAGAAAGTGACTTTTGAAAATTAAAATCTAACTTTTGACTTTATCTTTTCTCCTCTAAAAAAATTAAACAGTTTTAAATCTTCTCTTTTTTATATATTCCTCTACTTTTAGACTTCATAAACTTCCAAAAATTTACGAAAATAATACTTCAGTAAAACCAGTGGTTTTTTTAGCAACTCACCTTGCAATAAATTAACAAAGTGGTTATATAAAGTAACTGAAAATTTTATAAAGTTGGACAAAAAAATTTCTATTAAAATTCTTGTAAATGTTAATTTAACTATTTTTTTAGACGTCACTAACCTATTCTTTTCTATTTCATTCAATGAAACTTTTTCTATTCTAGTAATCTTTTTTTATTTATTTTTTTCTTTACACACTACTAATTTCTTAAGTTTCATTATGTTTAAATCAAGATTTTTTATTTTTAATAATAACAATAGACTAAATATAAAATAATAATAAATAAACATAATAATAAAATATACATAACATGGATTTAGCCATGGACTTACCTCTTAACTCCTTTTTAACCAAATTGATTGTAAACAATCTTCAAAGACATCAAAGGCCGAATAAAATAAATTAGATTTTAGTTATTAACATTAACATAATAATAAATAATTTCTATTTTTGAATTTTAATACAATAAAAAAAGTTAAAATCTTTTGGCTTTAAAATATAAGAAATCCTATATTAACAACAAACACTGTTATTTTGCTTTAAACATCGCGCTTTTTTGGTAAATTATCTGAAGACGGTGATTAATAAGATCGAAATGTCACGACACAAACAATGTTTTAAAATTACAAAACAATTTAAATGTATTTTAGTACAATTTTTTTATTAAATTGAGTGCGATACTGAGCGTTGGTGAGGTATTTGTCAATTGATCTACTATTTGACAATTTTAAAACTTTTTGACAGTTATTTAAACACTAATAAATTGTTTTTAAGGCTTGTAACTAAATTTTTCTATTATAATTTTATGTTTACGACAAAAATGGAATTAACGTATGACAACAACAAAAATTTTTTGTTGTAGATTTGACAATTTATGAAAATTAATTTAGTTATAATTGTAACTGTTGAACAGCTAACAAAAGCTTTAGTTAAACATTTAAAACCGATAATTTTTTAAAATACTATTTGCTCACTTTTTGACAATTTTTTGAAACATTTCTGACTATTTTTTAAACAGTTGGTACCTTGTTTTCTAATTCTTTAAACAAATTTTTATTTACGATAAAAATGAAATTGGCGTTTTTAAACAACAAACAATTTTAAAAAATTTATTTGATTATAATTAAAACCGTTAAACAGTCAAAGTTTAGTTGTTTAAAAGTTTAGAAATTAATAAATTTTGCGAATATGACAATGAAGACCATTTTATCAACTTTTGACAATTTTTGGAACAATTCTGGCAATTTTTTCAGACATTTAACTCGTTTTTTAATTTTATAAACAAGTTTTTACGCTATTTAAATCAATAAAGTTTACAAATTACAATTTTTAAAAACTGCATCTTAAATTTTAAAACAATTTTCATAAATTGTCAAATTTGAAAAATATTTTTTGATTAGAATTAAAGTCGGCGCACTTTCATTGCGTCCACTTCCTAGTGTAAGTTTACAATAATCGGTCAGTGTAAGTTGTTCTTTAAACAAAGCTCGATTGTTTTTAGTGGGAAATTTGTCGAAATTAACAGCTGCACAAAATTGGGTTAGCATATCTGACGCTTTTAAATTTTTTTTAGTTTTTACTTGTTAAACACCTAAATTAAATTTGTGAAGTTATGAAACTTGTCCAGAAACGATGTGTCCCGGTTGATACTTTAGTTGTCGTATAATTTAATAAAGAATTATTACTTCAAATTTGTGTTAAGGGGGTGCGCGCAGCTAATTGTATGTACCTCCTTTGGGTGCTGCAAAAGTGGGTGTTTTGGAGTTCCTAAATTTGTGATTTTAGCCATATTAGTGTACATTGACTTCATTACGTTATTTTGTAGGTAAATCATATTGTCATGGACCTGTTGCTTGTTTTGCAGTTTTATTTTAGAATTGATAGATTTCCGAGTGGGTAATAAGACCTCATAACATAATACAATGTGGACAATGATTTCACGGATTTCAATGAAGTCAAGTACCTATTTAGTTAGATGATGATTGTTTTACACTGAAATGGGACGGTAAAATTTGATTTCTAATTTTGGCATGGTACCAACTTGTCTCGGCCAGTGGTCGCCGGAAGAATGTCAAAGAATGCCTTATAAAATAGTTTTTTTTTCTGCCTTGTCCACTTCCCCGTTACAACAAATTTCGAATCTGCATATTTTTTAAAATCTTTAAAAAATTTTTAATTTACCTACAAGTTTTCTAAAAATGTTTTAAACAATCAAATTTTATTTAAATATTTTATTAGTTAATTAAATGTTTGTTTATAATTTTATCTTTCTATTCTATTTTTGATTTTTATACCTTTTCTCGATTTGTTTAAATTATTTTCTATTTTTTTTTTAATAAAATATTTTTGAGACCCGTGTTTAGTACATGTTCTACTACCTTTAACCGTTTGTGCAGCGTTTATTTTTTAAATTAGTGCTGAGCCAATTAGTAAGATAATGATTAATTCAAGCTTTGACATTAAAAAAGATAAAAACACAACTGAAATATGTTTATAAGTAAAATTTATTATTGTAATAAATATAAAATAAAACACTAATCTAAAGACAAAAATATATTTATTTCAAACAATTTTTGAAATTCAATTTTAACATTTTTTTTAAATAATTTTTTATATAATTTATAACTAATAAAAAATTTTCAGGTTTATTACATTTTTCAAAAAAAAAAAATACAACAATTACAAAAATTAACATAATTTGAGTAAAAACTCTGAATAAAATATTTTTGTTATTATTATTATCATTATTTTCAAAAATATTTAACTGTGACAGTTTAATTGAATTTATTTATCTTATTTATTTAATAACAATTTTTGTAAATTTTAACTGAAAGTTTTGTTATCACACGAGAGTCCAACAACATTATCACCTTATTCTAACAATGAAGCATGAAACAAACTAAACAATTTGTAATCAAAATTAAAAAAATTTAAATTTGACATTAGATGCAAAAAATCTAAATTTCTTATTTTATTATAACTGATCTGTAGAGACTCGTAAGAAATCAAATTTTTAAAAAGTTCAGGTGATAATTCCTCAATTTGGTTCTCAGTTAAATCTAAATAAGTTAAATTTTTCAAATCTTTAAATAAGTTCGGATCTATTTTTGAAATACTGTTATATGCGAGATTTAACCATTTCAAAGATGTCAAATTATAAAAAACGCAATTTTCGATTTTTAAAATTTTGTTGTAGTTGAAATCTAGCTCTTCATAGACTGGTTTTGTATGATCTAAAATAGAATTTTCTAGAACTTTGAGATTATTATTATTTAAATAAATTTTGTCACTAATTACAGTTCTTTTGATTGTTGTTATTTGATTTTTCGATAAATCAAGACTTTTCAAATTATACAAATTTTGAAAAATTTCAGTTTCAAGCACTGATTAATTATTTTCACGCAAAATAAGATGGTTTAATTTTGACATACCCACAAAAGAATTTTTTTTAATATTTTGGATTTTATTATAATTTAAGTAGAAAATATTAAAACCAATTTGAGTTTGTTAAGTCATTGTTGTCAAAAACTTCCTCAATTTGATTTCCAGACAAGTCTAACACTGTCAAATTTTTCAAATCTTTAATTAACTGAAAATCAATTTTTTTCAAATTATTTTTTTTTAAATTAAATATTCCAAAGATGTTAAATTACAGAACGTACAATTTTCCATTTTTGAAATTTTATTATTTTGTAAATTAATTATTTTAAATTTTGGTTTTTCATGATCAAAAATAAAATTTTCTAAAACTTCAAGTTGATTATTTTTTAATTTAAGTTCGACAATATTTATTGTTGTATTAATTTTATTTAACAAATTTTCAGATAAATCAAAATTTATTAAATTATAAAAATTTTTAAAATTGCCACTTTCAAGTACTTCAAGACTGTTTTTCTGTAGAAAAAGTTGTTTTAAATTTGACATACAAATACTGATTTTTCAATTTTTCTTATTTTGTTATTATGTAAATTTAAAATTTCTAATTTTTGTAACGTATTGAAGACACCACTTTGAATTTCTTCTAAATGTTGTTCTTCAAATCAATTTGTTTTAGAGAAGTTGCTTCAATAGAAGCTCCTGGTAAAATGGTTTGAACGTGTTGTCCCTCCCATATAAAGATTTTCAATTTCGATAAATTGTGAGAATTCAGCTGAGTTTTATTTTTGAAATATTAGAATTTAAAATTTTTTTTGCCCTAACCTTCTCGATAATCAATTACTTCTTTTAATTTTGGAATAGAATTTTGAGTTTTGACAACTTATATCGAGTCTAGTCGGGTCATAATGATTAAAAACTTCAACTCGACATAAAGATTTACATTCTTTAATAATTACTAATATTAAAAAGAATTTAAAACACGAAGCATTTTTCTAGAAAATACAATATTAAAAAATAATTTTTTTAGGGGTACATACCTCAGGATTGTTAAAAGACCACACTTGAAATGAGATCACAAACAGTTTTATTTTCAATAGATATAAACAAGATTATTAAAACTAGGAGGTTATCAAAAGTGTCCTCTCAATCTCCTAGTTGAGATAAATTTTTATAAAAAGGGAAAAATCAGTATTGTGTGAAGATTTTTCTGAAGAAAATAAGAGCTCTGGAGCCGCTCACAATTCATTGAAGACTGTTTGGTGTTGCTCTCAAGTGGGTCCCATTAAAAACCTGTCCTAACTAAACTGGTCATGACAGAAGGTCGAATTTGTGATGATATGATAAAAAAGATTTGAAGACAAAATTATAAATAATACCAAAATTTAATAATAAAAAATCGAAGCCCTTACATTTATTAGAGTGTGTTAGCCTAAAATAGCCATATGTACCGTACTAGACCAAAGTTTTACGTCAAATCGTTATTATTTGACAGAAGAAAACATTTACATTGTGTTTGACAAAATGGCGGCTACAGTTGACAAAAAAATTTAGGTTTTTAGTTTTATTAAAGTGTGATGTCCTAAAAAAGCAATATTTATTGAACTAAAACTCAAAATTTGACGTCAAATCGTTATCATCTTAATGAAAAGAGGACTTGCGTTGTGTTTGACAAGATGGCGGCTAAATTTGACAAAAATTCAAGATCGTATAAGTTTTATTAGAGTGTGTTGGTCTTAAAAAGCCATAGTTACCGTATTAGACCCAAAATTTGACGTCCAATCGTTATCATTTGAGAGAAAAGAATATTTGCTTCGTGTTTGACAAGATGGCGGCTAGTTTTGAACAAAAAAATTATAAACAAAATTAACGATAATAAAAGTAGACAAACATCTATTGACACAGACAGTTTCAAAAACTTTTTTGAATAGATATTTTTATTTTTATTATTTATAAGCACAAATACAGTTAATTTAGCTTGTCGTACACGTGCCATCATAAATTTGCTAGTAAGTGATGTCTAAATAAAAATTTCTTAGAATAATTCATTTAAAATAAAAAAACAAGAATTAGATAATTCTACAATTACCCGTCAAAATAATAACAAGAAACACTGTTTTCAAAATATGTATAATAGATTAGTATGTTCAAAGAAGCAATTCTAACAAACTAATTTGTTTTATTATTAAAAATGTCACTTTAAAATTATTATAAGTATAATTTATATTTTATTTTCATGATATCAACACTTCTTTTTGATAGCAAATGCCGCTATTGATAACTGACGTAAACTGTATGAAGACTACAAGAAATTACTGAAAATAGATATCAAAGGTTAAAATAATTAAAACTGTTTTTGTTAAAACAATTTTTGGCACAGACTAATTCTAAATTAAGTTTATTGCATTTTATAAAGTCAAGACTAGATGCTTTGCTTACATTAATGGCGGATGCGTAAAAGTTTTTTTTTTAAGAAACAGAGTAAAAAACATATTAATATAAATTGTTTATTAAAATTATAATAATATTACAACATATGTGTCTATAAATACACGTTTAAAATAGTTGTAACTGACACTTTTCTGTCCGGTTGCACAAACGTTCATCAAAATTGATGGTTTGTTAATATCTTATTATCATATTTCTAGCCAATTTGAGCACGTTATTTTTATTTAATCAGAGTTTAATCTGTCAAATTTGATTGACGTTTGTGCTACTGAAGATTTAACTTTCTTATAACAATTAACTTTTTTCGAAATTATTAACAAATATATGTTTATAAATACATGTTTAGCATAATTCTAACTGACACTCTTCAACTTTCTTATAACTATTAACATTTTTTGAAAATATTATAAATAAATAAATTTCAAAAATTAAAGCACATAACAAAGAAATTTGAATTATAATACTAAATACGAGTACATCAAAGATTTTATTACTATTACTATAATTGTCTGATATTTCAAATCTGCTTCTATTTGAACTGTCAACTACACTTTCAAATTTACTTAAACACTTTGCAAATTGATTTTGAATATAATCGTTATTTGTTTTAAGAAAATTTGTAAAATTCTGGTTAGAATTTTCGACAGAAAATAATATATTATTTAATTCTTTGTTAACACACGGAATTCCATTAATGTTTTCGTCCTCGAAAAAATCGCCCTTAAGTATTTCAATGTTCTTGTTCTCAAAAAAGCGTTTCATTGCAATGAGTTTTTTACAACTGTTTTTTCTACTTGTGAAATTATTACGATGTAAAGAAATTACTATTAATTTTGGTAAATATTGTAAATATTTGGTTCAAATAAAGTGATAAAGTTATTGTCGAAATATAAATAACGTAAATTTGGCATAGAATGTAAATGATTCAAATGTGTTATTTTATTATGAGAAATATTTAAAAATTCAAGTGAAATTAAATTATCAAAAACTCCAAAAGAAAATTCTTCAACTTGATTTTCAGACAAATCTAAAATTTTCAAATTTTTTAAATCTTTAAACAAGTTTCGGTAAATTTTTGAAATGTTATTATGTTTTAGATTTAAATTACGCAAACGATTAAAATTACAAAAAACACAGTTTTCTATATTTGAAATTTTGTTATAACTGAAATCAAGATATACAAATTCTGGTTGTGATGAATAATCAAATGATAAATAATCAAATGTAAAATTTTCAAAAATTCCGTTTTCAAGCACTGATAAATTATTTTTACTTAAATCAATCTCTTTTAATTTAGACATACCTGCAAAAACATCATTTTCAATACGTTGTATTTTGTTATTATCCAGATTTAAAATTTGCAACGCTTGCAATGTATTGAAGACACCAGTCGTAATTTCTGTCAAGTTGTTATCACTCAGGTAAAGTTCTCTCAGAGATGTCAGACCATCAAAAGCTCCTGGTAAAATTTTCTGAACGTGTTGGCCACTTATTCTCAAAATATAAGTGTTTCTAAATTGTGATAATTTTAATGGGTTTATTGCAGAAATATTTGAGTTTGTAATTGTTAGATACTTTACATAAGATGCTTCGTTATTTGACACATCTACTTCTGTAATTGATTGTAAATTATTACATATTTGATAGCTAGGACCCCAATCCATTTTATTGTCACAACTAGCTTTACTTGCTCTTATAATAGTTAAAATTAATAAAATAAAATAAATTTTTAAAAATTGTAGCATTTTTCTAAAAATAAAAAAATGTAAAAAAACATTTTTTATTATTTAAATACATACCACATTGGCTTTAAAACAACTCACTGTAAATAAAATCACAACAAATTAGTTAGAATTACTATAAACAGATAAAAACGGAAACACCTACACAATAATTATTATCAGTCACATGCTTTGATAACAACAGAAGTTATTATTGGATTCTTCCAATAATTATTACTAATATACTCGTATATAATATGATAAGGTGATATCGAAATGTAACTTAATCAGAGCAGGCTGTGTTAGCGTAACTGTAATGATGTATCTAATGGTAATACCCACTTCCACGGCTTACTCTGATTTAGTCACATTTCGATCTCACGTTATATAAAAAGTGATCACTTAAAAAAGTTGTCAAGAATGTCATAACAAAACAATAACATTTTGAAGTGTTTTTTTAGTTAAATTCGGCTATCCTACTATAAGTGATACTTGTCAGGATTGTTACATTATCTAAAAAACAACAAAAATTGAACACAAAAAAAACTGAAAATTTCAACAACAAAGCCATTCGCAATAAAAAGAACTCAAAATCTTGTAAACACGCACTCAAAAATAATAAAAATGATTTATTTATTTATAATATTTTCCATAGTTACAGTGTATTAAGTTCCGACGTCTATTTTTCGCTACATTTTCTTTTATCAAAATCTCATAACACTCTTAACAACTTGTTTAAATGAACACCTGATACAATCAAAAACAAAAATATGTATCCAAAAAAATTTAAACCAAATTGGCTACTAAATAGAAAATATATTTACACAATAACCAAAACATTATTACTTTATATTTTTTGTGCTAAATTTAGGTATGCCACGTTATTTAGGAATCCAAAATTTTGGAAGATGATGTAAATTCATTTATATGTGGTTACAATTTACACATCGATAATAAATCAGTAAAAATTTATGAGATCCTTCTTAATATATTTAAAAATTTGAAAGTTTTTGTCTAAATTTTTACTTCAAATATGGCGGGCGTCAGTCGGACGTAAAAATAACTGTAGAAAAAAATCAAAAGTTAATAGAATGTAACACTGTCAATTTTTTAGTTATTCTATCACGTCCTTTCTTATTTGTTATGCTTAAACTTCTTGTTGGTTCTTTTTGGTGTGTAAAATAAAACACCCAATAACACCAAACAATTTTATTTTGCACAACTATATATTTTTATTAGTGCAAAGTAAAATTGTTTAGTGTTGTTGGATGTTTTTACGTTTTTTCTTGTCCTGCTTAACAAAGCTTTAAAAATTTTGGTTTTAATGCAATCCGGTGCCTTCCGATATAATCTCAAGCCACGTGACAAAACAGAGATAAAAATTGTATTAAGAAATACAGCTAAGAACATTATTTGAAATTATAAAATTTAGAGTTATTAATAGTACATTATACACCAAGGTAGAGAAAACACTTTTTATAGCCGAGCGGGTTTAGTGTCCAAGATGCGTAGCATCGAGGGCAATAATAGATGCGAGACTATAATAGTTTTCTCTACCGTGGTTTATATATAATTTTTTTCACTACTAGCACATTAATTTATTAATTGTCATATAAAAATATAACCTCATTTAACGAGCACACACATCCAGCTAAACATAACGTGTCTTTATTTATTGTCGAAAAGTAAATTTGATGAAAATAAAAACGATTGATATTTAACTACTTACGTTTTTCCACTTCGAAAATTTAACTTCACAGATGAAAACCGAAAAGGACGTTATTGTAAGCATCTTTTATGTAAGCAACTATTTATGTACTGAAAAACAAAATAGCGTAAATTTTCCATCAACTGAAATCTTCAGAACCTCTAGTTTAGGATTTAAGTTGACAGCCCCCGCTTTCCTGGTCGGAAACTTGAACAATGGAGTTTGCAACAACACATATTTTTCAAATTAACTATACATAGGGCTCCACACTTGACGTGTAACCTTATGAAAGCCCATTTTCATTATTTACAACTTTAATAGCAGTTATTTTTATTAATTCTGCATAAATTTAAAGTAAATTTTCTGTTCTTGTGTTTGAGGTTATGTTATTTACAACTTTATTTACCTACCAATTTTCAAAGAATTTTCCATTTCGTCACACTACAAAGTGTTTTTTACAATAAGACAAGATCAAAATACATGTATAAAGCTGTAAAAAATTACAATATTTTTTTAATGCAATCAACGGATTTGATCACTGGTTGGTTGAAACACGACTACCTACCTTTTTCAATTTTCTTGGATTAAAAATATTTCATTATTAAAACATCAACGTTTTAATTATGCGTTTATTCTGCTTTTTAACGTTTGGCATAGATTTTATCAAGATTATGATCTGTCTAACACACACTTGACATTTAAGCAGATATTTCGCGCAAGCGCACCATTTTGTTTTGGCAGATTAGAGATGAGGTGCGGTGTTAAACAAACTTGTCTTGAAATCACAAATATTAAATAAACTGTTTATTAGGTATTTCTAGTGCACCTAATTTCGGACATTATTTTTTCGGTGAACACTTATATCTATCGTTTATAAAAATTGCGAAGATATTCGCATCAGGCAACACAGTTAAATGTCGGTATTCACTTAACTCTAAGCACTTTATCTCCCTTGGTTTATAATCATTATTGACTACTAGGAGAGAAAAACAACTTCACACCCTCTCGACAAACTAAATAATGATGTCTTCTGAGATTAGTAGTAAAAAAAAGTTAATTTTAACAACTACACCATTTTAATAATGTCACTATTTTAGGTATGTAACAAGGTAAGAAAAATGCAATTAAAAAAAATCATTTATTATTAGATATTATTTATTATAAATGCACAATTAACATAATTCTAACTGATATTCTTCAACTTTATTGTAAACATTACCTTTTTTCAAAAACACTAGTAATAAATAAATTACAACAATTAAAGCACATAATATTAAAATTTCAATCACAAGACTAAATACAGAAATCTTATCAGTAGTATGTGGCTTTTCAGTTTTGCTTCTATTTATACAATTAACTGCACTTTTATCAGTTAAACAGTCCACACAGAGACTTTGACTAAAATTATTATCAAAATTATTTAAGTTATTTAATTTGTTATTAACACATGAAATGCCATTAACATTTTCACCATCGAATGAGTCGCCTTTGAGTACCTCAATATTTTCATTTTGAAAAAAAAGTTTAATTAAAACAAGTTGTTTGCAAGTAATTGTAAAGTTATTACGGTTTAAAGAGATTTTGTTTAAAGATGGTAAATAATGCAGCAATGTTTCTGGATCAAAAGAAGTTAATAAATTATTATCAAAATATAGATAATGTAATTTTAGGATAGAATGAATATAATTTAAATCTGTTATTTTGTTAGTAGAAATATTTAAAAATTCGAGAGAAATTAAATTGTCGAAAACTCCGTATGAAAACACTTTAATTTGATTTTCGGATAAATCTAAAGTTTGTAAATTTTTTAAATCACTAAATAATTTGCGATAAATTCTTGAAATGTTATTATGTTTTAGATTTAAATATTGCAAATCGGTTAAATTACAAAAAACACAGTTTTCTATTTTAGAAATTTTGTTATAACTGAAATCAAGGTTTTGAAATTTTGGTTGTAAATGATCAAAAAAAAAATCTTCTAAAATTTGAATCTGATTATGATTTAAATTCAGATCTACATTATTTAATGAATTATTGATAACTTTTATCTGATTATTTGCTAACCTAAAAGAGCGAATATAAACATTTAAAAAATTAATTTCCGTCAAGTTACAATTTGATAAGTCTACATAGTCCATAGTCAAATTTGACAAAACTTGATCAATATTTTTTGCTTTAGGTATATCTGTAAAAGAAAATCTTTTTAATAGATTTTCTGATATATTAAGAGTTGTCAAATTGTACAACTTTTCGAAAATTCCATTTTCAAGCACTGATATATTATTTTTATTTAAATAAATTTGTCTTAAATTAGACATACCCATAAATACAAATTTTTCAATACGATTAATTTTGTTGTTAGTCAAATCTAAAATAATTAAAAGTTGTAATGAATTAAAAACACCATTACTTATTTCTGTCAAATTGTTATCAGTTATCACTGAGATAAAGTTTTTCCAAAGAGATCAATCCAGCAAAAGCTCCAGGGTAAATTAAATGTTCTGAACGTGTTGTCTTCTTATATCCAGTATTGCAAGTCTTCTAAATTGAGATAGTTCCGAAGGATTTATTGTAAATATATTTGAATTTTCAATTGTAACATATCTTCCATAACTACTGTAACTTCTAAACATTCCATTTAATTCACTAAACGATTGTAAATTATTACAATTTACATCGAGAATGTCTAATTTTGTGTTAGATTCCCAGACTTTAATCCAGTTGCTTTTACACCCCGTTTGACTTTTTTTAATAATTAAAAAAAAATACAAATTTTTAAAAAACGTTGCATATTTCTGAAAGACAAAAATGTGAAAAGTTATTTTAGAATTTTTAAGTACATACCAGACAAATTATTTAAAACATCTCACTGTAAAGGACACTACGGAGGAGAGGTTATATTTGAAACAGAGTTAAACGGAAAGACGTACATACAAATATGTACCTACTAAGCAATTATTTATCAGTTGTAGTACAGTCATTCTCATCAAGATTTAAACTACTAAATTCTTGTTTTTTTTGCAATTACCTACTAAGATAAATACTAAGTAAAAACAGGAATAGTTTTCCAAAGAATAATTGAAATAAACTAGTTGCCAACAGAAAATTGATTTCTACACGTCCAATATTTAAACAACTTAATCAGAACATAATTTCTTCTCATCTTTATAGAATTTACAAATAATAAAAGAATAAAAATCAAAATCAAACCCTCACGTTTAATCAAAACAGAGAGGCACAGCGCTTGCGAAAATTATTTCATTATTAATGTCTCAATAATAATAATAAAAAAAATAAACGAAAAGTAAGAAACTGCTAAAAAACATTCCAAACTTTTGTCAATAATAAATTAAAATTGTAAAAAAATAGAAATGTATACTAAAAATAGAATAAATCGTTATTTTTAGCACAATAGTTGTTGATCGATCTAAAGAGAAAAAATAAATAGATAAACAAATAGTTGCTACTTAGAAAATTAAAAAAAGGATATTTTTTAGTAATAACTAACATTAAAAAATGATATATATTTTGATTAAAAAAATAATTTAAAAAAGTATAAACACTTATAAAGTGAATAAGGAGACAAGATTACAAACAAATATTTTAGTAACAAATAAGAATTAAACTATTAAACTGCAGCCATTTATTTATTTATTGATTTATTTATTTGTGTATTTTATGTCTTCAGATCGATCAACATCTTTTTTGCTAAAATCATTGATTTTTCAGTGTACATGATTATTTTATTATAGATAATTTATAATAATTTATAATTTAATTTAATTTACGCCAAAGGCAATTTACAAATAAACATAAATTACAAACATTTATAGCACATACACTTAAATAGACTAACAGATATACGGGATATACCAGTAAAACATAGAATATTGTTAACTTTATTTGCCTCTAAAAATAAACTATTTAACGGTGAATTATATGAGTAATTGTGTTTATTTTTAGAGACAACGAACAATTCGTGATGTCTAGTATTAATGGTTGAAATATTCAGAGGAACCTTTCATAAAATATCAGGTGCTTTTAAATATCCATTTAATAATTTAAACAAAAAACATAGCTTATGCAAGATTCGCTTTTTCTGCAGAGTCTTAATAGATAAGTATGATACAATCTGATCTGGACTTAAAGTGATATTGACTATTGACAGTTTGTACCTAATGTATTTGACAAAGCTCAATTGCACTGCATCAATGCGATCAATGTGTGTGTTGTATTCAGGGTACCCAGACAACACAGTTGTATTCAAGTATTGGGCTTATTAGAGCACAGTGTATAACTAATATAGGTTTAACATTACGAAAATCGGAGGTCCACCTTCTTAAACATCCTAAGAGTTTTCTGCTTTTGCTAATAATATAATCAAAGTGGTGTATAAAGGAAAGTTTGAAATCCAAGAAAACACCTAGATCTTTAATTAGATTGGAGACTTTCAAAGAAGAGGAACTAAGTGTATAGAGAGGCAGACTAGGAATAGGTTTGCGACTAAAGCAAATGGAACAACATTTGTCGATGTTGAATTTAAGATCGTTTTGATTACATCAAGTTTCGAGTGAGTTTAAGTAATTTTGCAGTAATGTATTGTCATTGTCAGATTTTATAACCCTGTAAATCTTTAGGTCATTTGCATATAGTAAACAGTTGAAATTGACGACGGTACAGATATCGTTAATAAAAATATTAAAAAGAAATGGACCGATAATAGATCCTTGAGAGACTCCTGATTCTACAGGAAAGTTAAATGACTTAGACCTGCCAGTCTGAACCAACTGAGTACGACCTGTAAGATAACTTGCGATCCAGGAAATAAGAGGGTCATATATACCATACAATCTTAGTTTATGCAGAAGAATCAAATGATTAACAGAATCATAAGCTTTGTGAAAATTAGTATATACACAGTGGACTTCATAACCAGACTCAAAGTCATCTAACACGTTACTGACTATTGTTAGAAGGTTAGTTTGTGTGGACCAAGGAGGTTAGATAGAAAGGAGAGAGTACGCCCTATACTTCCCGTGTAAACAGTTTGGTACCAGCTTGGTACCAGTTTATGACAGGTTTCGAATGAAGCGCAGAATCGACAGATCCTGTTTGGCTGTGTCTGGTCTCGCACAGTGGCGTAGCTGACGCAGGATGCTAGTTTTTGTTTGGTTGTTTACAAACAAACGTTGTTTTGTTTTTTTTTACTGATTTTTTTTATTGTGTGAATTGATTGTTAATACTTTTTGTTATTGTTGTTGTCATTTTGTTGTGTTTTTATCCTTTGTTTAAACTTTTTACACTACATTGTGTGACGCTACTGACTTCAACCTCGTGATGCGCCTGCTTTCAGTACCAGTTTATAGCTTTGCGCAGTGAAGGCGGCAAGTCCATTTATTTCAAGTTGTACTCTCTCCGTCCTATCTAACCTCCTTGGTGTGGACCTATCTGAAAGAAAGCCATGTTGCGACATAGAAATAGTATTTTGAAACAAAAAAGATAGTTGTTTTGAGACAAATTTTTCAAAAATTTTTGAAGGAACAGATAACAAAGAAAATGGCCTGTAGTTTTGAATATTATGTTTGTGACCTGATTTATAAATCGGTGTGACGTGCGATAGTTTCCACGTGTCGGGAACAACGCTAAAGTGAATAGAGATTTATTTATTGTTGACAAAAGTTTGGTAAGTTTTTTCTAATATTGTTTAATTTTTTTATAATTTTTTTACATTATTATTTAGGCACTAATACTAAAAGTTCTCAAGAGTGCTTTGTCCCTATTATTACTAAAAATTTGTTTTAAACTTGTACGATTAAATTTGATTTACAATTTTTTATTATTTATACAAAGTGTTTTTGAAATAACTTTTCAAATTTGAACAGATGATACATAACCTTCGTTGAAAGAATGCAAAAAACCACATTTGACTAATTTTTTGTTGTATTAAATTGTTATATTACTGTCTAATATATTGTTAAATAACATAATTAAAACATAATTAGCTTCTAAAGGGTTTTTCAATAAGGATGGGTTGATGTTGGCACCCTGTGGCGGCTATGTTTTTTTTGGTAGTGTCTGTGTAATCTGGTGTTCATTGTTCAGTCACTGATGGCCTAATTACCATGGCAAATTACACAATTGAGCAACACGTCCAAATGATAAAACTTTATTATCAAAATGACTGTTCGTTAGTTCGAACATTGCGCTCGTTGCGCCCATTTTATGGAAGACACGGTGGTCCTTCAAAATCAACTCTGCAGCGTTTGGTGACCAAATTTGAAATAACGGGTTTGGTAGACAATCAGCCAACACCCCGTCCTCAAAGAAATGCTAGATCGGTCGAAAATATTGCTGCCGTACGTGAAAGTGTACAGCAAAACCCGAGGCAGTAATTTCCGCGTCGTGCACAAGATCTCGGCCTTTCGCAGACATCAGTTTGGCAAATTTTGCGTCGGGATTTGGGATTACACCAGTACAAAATCCAATTGACTCAGGAGCTTAAAGTTAATGACCATAGACAACGTCGTTTGTTCGCTGACTGGGCTTCGAACCGTTTAGAAGAAGACCCCACATTTGGTCGAAAAATCATCTTTAGTGACGAGGCGCATTTTTGGATAAATGGCTACGTTAACACTCAAAATTGCCGTATATGGGACGACGCTAACCCACACGAGGTTCAGCAAGTTGCAATGCATCCACAAAAAGTTACTGTTTGGTGCGGATTTTGGGCCGGCGGCGTAATTGGTCCATACTTTTTTGAAAATGACGTTGATGAGGCCATCACCGAAACAGCGAGCGCTACAGGACGATGCTAACAGATTTCTTTTGCCCTAAATTAAACGATATGGAGGTAGACGACATGTGGTTCCAGCAGGACGGGGCTACGTGCCATACAGCAGACGTCACGCATGAAAGATTTGAAGGCAGAGTTATTTCTCGCAAAGGTGACGTGAATTGGCCACCAAAATCGTGCGATTTGACCCAGCAAGATTTTTTTGTGGGGTTTTCTCAAGCTGCAGGTCTATATCAATCAGCCGCAATCGACCGATGCCCTTAAAGTCAATATCACCAATGCCATCGGTCACATTCAGCCAGATCTATGCGAACGAGTCATTCAAAATTGGTCCACTCGAATCCATGCCACAGTAAGAAGTCGCGGCGGACATTTGAACGATGTTATATTCCATCCATAAATAAAGGGATGCATGGACTTTTCATATAAAAAAAGATTTTTTTAAATACCTCACACACAGCTTGTTTTATTCCATTTTAACATCGACACATCCTTATTGAAAAACCTTTTATCTTTATACATATAAAGTTAATGTTTATAAAAAATAAACGTTTCTTTATGTTTAAGAAAGTCAAAATACAGAAACTGTTCACATAATTATGTATAATAATAGGCAACACTTTCCTTACATGGTTAACATAAGTACCTTTTAATCTCCAAAAATTCTTCTAAGCAAAAATTAATATAGTTTAAAAAACAGTCTTAAATCAAATCTAAAGTTTAGCAATTATTTTTTTTAAAAATACTAGCATTTTATTATATATATTTAATATAAGCTATACTTTTTTTATATAGCTACATATATTTTTATACCTCTTATTTAAAAACTATTAGACAATAGTATATTAAAATCTAGAACAGTAAGAACATTGAAGTCATGTGATTATTATACAGAGTGTCTTAAAACATTCGTGTCAAATTGTTTATATGTTGTGGACTAGAATTGAAGAAACACAAATAAAAAATGGAAAAATTAGAATCACAAATAAAAAATAAAATATTTAAAAAATCTATATCTGTTTTGAGAGTTACAATAATAGTGATTTTTGAAATAATAGAAAACTTGATTAAAATTACTGAAATTGTACTGTTTAAAAAGTTAGATTATCATAAAAAATGTTTAAATAAAATGCTATAAATTGTAGAATAACTGCTTACAGGTTTTAAAAAAACAACTAAAAAGTTAACTTTCTGGTCTTGTATCATGTAAATTAAAAAAGATAGGATTTTCAATCATTTTTTTTTTTTTTGGACCCTAATTAATAGTGTGTCAACAATTAGGCACGCCTGTTTTGGAACACTCTGTATATAATAGTAGAATATCTCTAACGTTTGTAATGCTTATGACATACTTTGCTAGCTTAATTTTAAGTAAAAAAATACTTAACTGAAGTCTAGCTCAATATACAGGTATAAAGCTAGTACAGTTTTAATGTCTTTATTGGTTAATTGGATTTATAGTCCTACGTATTTAAAAGTTTATATACCATTTTTATACAATATTTTTAATTTAACAAAAAAATTTAATTTTTTTCCAATCTTCTTCTGGACTTCTTCTGGATTAAAACTTTTATCATTTCATACTTGCACATTTTTAACTTTACGCACTCTGACAAATAATGTTCTATCGTCTCTCTTTCTTCTCAACATAATCTACACATTCTTTCCCAATCTTTTCTCCAAAATTCATTTTCCTATTCTTCATTTCCACATCTAAATCTTCCAAACATTTTCTTATTTTTACTTTTTATTTTATCTACATATCTTGGCAGTTCGGTGGTAGCAATTATGGCATATTTTGAATTGTACCTTGATTCTTTTATACCCGCAATTCTTTCCTGTTTATCTACGTTAGCATCTTTTTGTTTTAGTTCTTCTTCCATTGTTCTTCCTTTTTCTCTCATTCTTTCAATTTCTGCACACGCATACCTCCTTTTCTCATAGTAGTCATGCTAATCTACCTAATATTCTACATTCTACCTTCTATCTACCTAACATTACCATTTGCTCTTTTAATTTTAGCAAGCATTGTTGTAGAATTCTGCATTCATGTCGTATTCTTAGATTTTTCTCGAATCTCTGCGCTCTTTTTCCTGTTTCTACTCTCAACTTTTCTTTCTTACTATCTTTCTATTTCTTTCATTCCCATACTTCTGCTCTATACATTACAATACTTTTTAGCAAACGGTCAAACATCATCATTCTTCTTTTAAATTTTCCACCAAATTTACGTTCTCCTAAACTCCAGACACTTTCCATTACTTTGTTTGCTTTTTTGACTACTTCCTTTATTTGTCCTTTGTCTGTCATACTACTGTTTACTACATTTCCCAAATATTTCAACTCTTGTACTTATTCTATATTTTTTTCTTTCCATTTCATTTATCTTCTTTTTCGATTCTTACTTTCTTTCCAAACACCATCATTTTGTTTTGTCTATATTAACTTATAGTTTTTTGTTTCTTACATATCTTTTCATACCGTTTGTCATTTCTTTCATTTCACTCTTGCTCTTTGCTGCAATTAGCTACTAAATTATCTGCAAACGCCAGAGACCACACTTTCACAAGTTTAAAGCTAGTATAAATTTGAAAAAAAAGCGTAAAAACATTTATTCAAAAAATTAACAATTGAATGACAAACAAAATATTTTAAGACTTAAAACCTAACTACAAAACTTGCACCATACATAGTGCTAGTAGAAAACGTTAAATCTAAGTAATTCAGTCACGTGAATATAGACAAAAGTAAGTAGTCACGTGAGAAAAGGCACTAAATTAATTATTTCCCTCTTACAATAGTAATAGAATCGAGTATAAAACGTGTATTATTTATCACAAAAAAATAATAAAATTAGCATAATTACTAACCAACTTATACCAAGTTATAGACAAAAAATAAAAAATTAAATTATAGTAATTTCGGTCCTGTGTAGGGAAAGCTATCAGCCTGACATCCCCTAGGTGCGTCAATTTCCTGCAGTCTAAAAACTTTTGGAGCAACCTCTTTTAAAACCTTATAATAAGAGCCTTTCCTAACCTCATTGTTATATGAAGGCGTCAAAAAATTAATAAATGCTGTAGGCCCTTCTACACTTTCCAGTTCGTGAATATTCCGCATCTCTGGCTCCAAAACGCTACACTCACTACGTACATCAAAAATTTTTTCAGAAGATTTTTCTGCAGTCAGGAATTTGCTTTTTGGTCCTGGGAATTCCTTCAAGTCTGCTTGTTGTGTCTTTTCGGTATTTATCGAGTAACTTGTTACTTTCAGTTTTCCTCCGATGACTTTGATTAAACCGTACATTTTGGGGTGGTTGTGTAGCGGTATTTTCATGTTTGGTTTCAGGATAACAATTTCGAGTGTAAGGCTATCGTCTTTGTAAATGGTGATAAATGTAATGGGGGCTTTGTTAGGGCGTTGCCATAAAGCTTCAGTCATAAACGTAGGGTGGAGATTAAAGTATTCAGCGGTGGTTTTATCCAAAAGACTTTTCAAGATTTTTATGTAATGGAATAACATTTCATTATTTGATAATGTCGTAGTTGCTTCATCTGGAAGAGACAATTTGATTTATTAACATTTTTATTAAGATTAGGTAAAAAAATGACCAAAAAGTGTTTTTTTTTGACTAGGCAAGGCTTAGGTTTCGGCTTCAATCAAAGTAAAGTTTGCCAAAAAATATACCGATTTTACAATTTTGACTTAGAAATTACTTTATGAGAGATTTTCTAGATGATCTTGTAAAAATGTTTAGCTGTCGGTAGTTAAAGTTTTGTAAAAAAAATAACAAAAAATATATATACAAGCGGTTTACAAACATTTAAATGATGTAGATAAAAAAAATCCTTAATGACCAATATTCTCTATACAACAGCTTGGCTTATAATCAACGAAAAATTTCAAGAAAGAAAATCATGAAAAGGTAAAAAACTACCTCGTGTTGTAATATTGTCATAAAACGAGCTAGATTTAGCTAGATTTTTATCTAAAGTTTATTTTAACAGACCCCAAAATTTAAACAACTTCAAGAACAGAATTTGCCTCAAGATTAGACAAATTCATGAAAATGTTATTAGCAACGTTTTGGAAAACTGTTTTATTTTAGCCTCCTTAACAGTAGTTTTACAGAGTCACACGATATAAAATCGACACTTTCATGAATTAAGGGGGTATTCTGTAAATTTGAAAAACTACATTTTTCAAAGAGTTTGTCATGGTTTCTCAGGTTTTATTTAACCGATTTACTTGAAATTTGGTGTGAGTGTTCTCAATACATGTCTCTATCGTACTTGCTATTTGTATAACATTTTTTTTACTATTTTCAAAAAATTCCAAAAAGAAAAGAAATCTAACAAATTTTTTTTTCGGACAGCCGGAATTGAAAAAAAAATTTCTACTTTTTCTTAGTTAGTACGATAGCAGCATTTATCTAAATTAATAAACTTTTTTATTTTTTTGTTTCGGAACATTAGAAGAAGGGTTGCAATCGTGACAAACTTGGCGCGCCATTTTTTTTACAACTCCCTACTTTAACAACTTATAACATTTTGAGTTTTTGGTTTTTTAACATTTTTTATTTTTTTATGTATTCCTGAGGTATCAGTAAATATCTTGTCAAGAAATGGATAGTAAAAGTATCTTTTGTTTTTTATTTATAGCACTCGAAAGAACACCTCAAATTTATGCCTCTACACCAGAGTACCCCCTTAAATAAATAATAAAAATAATAATAAAGTAGTACCGTTGATGCCAGTCCCTAACTACGGTACTGGTATTATTTTACTAATTTTGAAAAATAGCACCCAAAAGTAATATTTTACTAATTTTGAAATACAGATATGTATAGTTATATTTTACAAATATTAGAAGTAAAAGAGATATAAATACAAAAAAGATATTCCTTTTTGTAATTTTCGAAACCGGAAGAAACATTTTATTAATTTTAGAAGCCAAAATGTGTATTTTACTACTTGGAAAACCAAAAACATTTTACTAATTTTTAAAGCTAGTTGTAATGTTTTTTATTTTTTTAATTTTTAATTTTTGTAGCCGGAGGCAACAGTTTACTAAGTTTGAAATATAGAAATGTAATTTTACTAATTTTAGAGTAGAATAAAAAAAATATAAACACAAAAATACAATTACTTTGTAGCATCTTCAAAGTAAGTTCTTTAAATCCATGGATTATCAATCACCTTTCAATCAATAACTCCTAAATATTTTTAGACCAACTTAGACGACCACAAACCCTCCGATACCTTCCTTGAAACAATTGAACATTCCTCAATTTATGACCCCATCAACACTAGTCTCTACTGCACTGTCTACCGTGCCACAAACCTCATCTCCATGGACATCAACATATTCCCCAATGTTTGTCAAACTGTATTTTCTTACAAAACGCTTTAGAGTGCTTTGGAAATAAAAGCAATTTGTAAAATATGTTGTTAGTGCGATCGGGTTCTGCAACAGCCAGTGTCAGTACTGTCAGACAAAACAGCAAATTTGTAATTATGGAAAACAGTAAGCCAAACAAAATTTAATAATCACTGAAAAAACTTTGATTTGTGACACAATTTAAGCTACGACCTGCCTTTTTAATGCCGTTTTGTTTTAACAAAATTCTATAGCAATCTAGAGCGTTTTCATTACTTGAAATCTTTACTTTATACAGGGTGATTTTTTATTTGCTCCCGCCCAAAACTTCAAAATAGATAGCACATTATACTTTGCTAGTTTTTTAACATTTCATTTTCAAAATTAAGGTGTAGAAGGTTGTGAATTGATGTTAACATTGTTGACAATACTTTTTGAAGTTGTAGTTTTTTCAAAGTTGCTTATCGTTTATATATCGTGTTGCCTATTTTTGAAATCTCGGGTGGGAGCAAATAAAAAAATTACCTTGTAGGTATAAGATTTTAAAAATATTTATAATAATTTTATATAATTTTTGTTACACCATTTTAGAGATTGTTTAAGAACATTGTTTTTTGCCATTATAGAAGATATTGAACGGAAACAGAGAATAGCCAAACTCCAGAAAAAGTAATAATAATTTGGAATACAACAATCTTTATTTTTTTTAATTTATGATTTAATAAAACTAATTGAATTAAATAAGTTTATGTTAAATATTTAGTCCTTATTTATTTACAGTTCTTCGTTTTTTTTAATAATTTTTTATTACATTTTAGTTAGTATTAGGAAAACATTTTTAAAGTGCGGACCTGGTTCAGCTCTACCATAAACGCTTCAAAAATTAAATACTCTTAAAAACCATAAAATCGGTATATTTTTTGCAAATTTTATTACGAAAAACTCTACCGAAAAAATACTTTTTGGCATTGGCACACCAATAGAAAGCTACTAATATATTATACCAAACAGTTGACTTTAAAAAAATCGGGAAATGAAATTTGACCTAATGTGAATTGGAAATTTAATTTGTCAGTTAATGACAATTTGTGTCTACATTTCTGACATATTTCTAAATTGTAAAAGGCCGTTTCAAAATATAAAAATTTAACAAAATCTGACAGATTTTCTTCTGACAGTTCCTGTTTTTTTTGAAGCCAACTGTATATATTTTTTATTACCATTATATTTGTCCCAGACACTGCATGTTTCTTCATAACATTCATTAGATTTACTCGGCTTGATAATAAGTAAAATCAAACAAAATTTTACAAAATGTGACATTTTTCCTAAAAGTCAAAAATAAAAAAAATTAAAATAATTAAATTTTTTAAGAACATACCGATATTGTCGATGCAACTTTAAGGAGGTGCCAAACGATACTGAAAACTCTACGTGACTTGTAAGTCTGCTACAGAAATTTAAAACCTTTATTCATATCAAAATGAGTGTTTCTTGATTATATCATTCTGATGGTGGGAAATGAAAATAAATTGCAACATAATATGAACGTATGGAAATAAAGACAAAACAAGTGTGATGATAATGGCAATGATAAATCTCAAATAAACATTGAAATAAACACAAAACTTATAATTTCAATTAACTAAAAAATTATAAATTAGTAATAAACTAATTACTTTCACACATTTTTAATTTTTTTAAATTAATTTATTTTAAAACTAAAAACTTTAAGAAAGCTTACAATCTAACCATTGCTTCTTATTTCAAGAGCTATTGATTGAAATTTTTATAAGATGGAAACAATTTTTTTTTTATAGTGTGAGATGAAAATGTGTGATGAAAAGAAAAGAATGAATGTTAGGGGTGTTTGTCCTGTCTTTCTTTTACTAAAACTCACAAGTGCAAAAGAGACCGAATTAATGCCGGTCTAAATTCCTGAAATCTAATATCTAGCTTAAAATAAGGGGCGTGGAAAATAAACTTGGTAATTGAGCGAATTGTACAAATAATTTGGTCAGGATATCAATAAAGACCGTTGAACATGTTAACTAATTAACTAGAGTCTACTATGCAAAAATATTACTTAACCACTTTCAGCCAAAATCTGGTCAGGTCGGCTGGTATCGAGGCGTTCGGGTGACCATCAATAAAATGGTAAGGCGATGCCTGTAATTTAAAAAGGGTGTGTGAGCAATCCATCCTATCAATGCAGGAGGTCCCTAATGTAATTGCGTAATAATTAAACAAAATATTGCACAATTCAAAAATAATCGCAATCAATAGCTTGTCCAGTATCAATAAAATTATGTCAATATTTAGTTGAGCTCTGTCCAGGTATTAAAAGGGTGAAAAACGCAGTCCTGGAGTTTGACGAACTGTACAAGTCTAAGGAAGACTATAATTGCGGTCAACCCTTTACCTGCAGATTTCTTACCAGCCCACTTGTCTCAGGGCGCGCAGAACGCCAGTGAGACCACCTCGCGGTTCTGACGTGCAATGAACACGCGTTCTGTCATCCACCACTTGCCCCGAAATGCAATGGGTACCCATTCAGTACCATCCTGCTAGTGGCCTTAGGCCCTTATCGGACAGGACCCCCTGGCGTGCAATGGACGGTGTCAGCGGTACCTCACCCAGTGGCCTAATGAAAAAAACATAGAGCAAGCAGCTGGGAGTGCAATGGGCCCCTTTTGGCAAACCACTTGGCTACAAAGTACGTTATGCCCCAAGCGTGCAATGGTTACCCTCTTCATAGTGTTGTAGGGTCCAATCCAATCAACCTCTCAACGAAAAACAATAAACATGCCTAGAACAGAGCAGCTGGGAGTGCAATAGTCCCCTTTTGACGGTCCACTCGGCTGCAAGGTACAACGTTAGGGTCAAAACAGAAAGAAAGCAGGTTGCCCGCTTTCCGCTTTAAGCGCCGAAAAAACTTCTATATTAATGAGTGCCATTTCTTTATATTTTTATATTTTTTTTATATTTTTTGTATGAGAGCTAGACACAATCAGATAAATAAGCAGATTGAAAATTATCCTTATTAATTCTATTAATATAGAAGTTTTTTCGACGCTCAAAGCCGAAAGCGGGCAACCTGCTTTCTTTCTGTTTCGACCCTTATGCCCCGAGCGTGCAATGACCGTCCTCTTCATGGTGTGGTGGGGACTAATCCAATCAGCCTTTCTAAGCCAACAAAACATAAAACGCAAAGAGCAAGCAGCTGGGAGTGCAATGGACCTCTTTTGACAAACCACTCGGCTACAAAGTACGTTATGCCCCAAGCGTGCAACGGTTGTCCTCTTCATAGAGTTGTGAGGTCCAATCCAATCAACTCCTCTAAGCAATAACACCGAGATCTGGGAGTGCAATGGCCACCTTTTGGCACTTCTCTTCCAGCGACTAAACTGTAATTAGCCCTGGGTGTGCAATGGGTGTCATAATCTGGTGATCGTTCCAGTAACTCATCACAAAACAAAACCACGGAGCTGGGGGAGCCGGCGCTGCCTGTCGACTCACTCGGGGCCGTCATGTTGCGCTAGGTCTAAATGTGTAATGGACGGTGTCAGCGATTTCCCATACCTAACCGCCCTAAATAGTACCTAGTGGGCGGAAAAGAGGGATGAACAGTTTAATTAGATTAACTTGATATATCAAGGCTCAACATTGTAAAGTGTTTACCTTTTGGTCGTTAAAAAATAATTCAAACATAACACAATTATCAGATTCTCAATAATTAACCAATTGAAAATTAACCATTTATACTCAACATTATAAAACATATCAACCTTATAAAAACATAACTTCATATTCAACAACTGGATAAACGTTATTTAAAATCATAACATTAATACATTAACCATTTAACAAGTACCAAGCTAATTGCTACTGGACTCACCCTACCGATGATAGACATTTGTATCTCAAAAGCTCTGGTATTAAATTAAATAACTTCACGACACAAAAAGAAATTATAAAACTCAAAACATCAATCAATGATAGCTTAATTAAAAGCTCAATACACGAATAGAAGGATTGCTCTGTGATAAACTTACCTTTTCACACAAAGAACAAATATTTTCACTAATTACACCAGTTAACCACCCCGGCTGCTGGCTAAAATCCAACTGTTTTACATATGGTCTGAGACAAAAGGTTCAGCCGCCAAAAACTCTTAAGTTTGTTCGGCAATTTGTTAAGCTTATCGGGGTAAATGGTTTATGTGTCCGAAGCTCGTAAATATGTCAATCTTATTATGGGAACGTATAAACTTAAAATTGTTATAGACTTTATATTTTCTAAAGTTTAATTACAAAAAAAAGTTGTGCCTAGTTTACTACGTATAAAAAAAAATTATAATTAACCTGTGCGCAAAAATGCCCTTACAATAGATACTAAACCGTCTTAAGAACAGTCATATAACACTCTTCAACAATAACTTAGCTCATTTGAGCCTAATTGCTTTGTTGTGGAATTTTTATTTCTTTACAAAACACAACAGATTTTTTATTAATTGTAAACGTACCCTATAGATGACTGAAAATGAGACACTCAAACTAGATACACTTATCGTTACTTTAGAATAAGAAGGTTTCATCAGCATTTTTTGTAATTTTAACAATTTAAATGTTAGAAGACTGAGGTTTTTTATCCTGTTCAATTGAATAGTACTTGCTTCAACTTTCTACTATCAATAACAAGCTTAAGAATGATGTTTGAACTCAATTTTTAACAAGGAATATTTACTATTTTTAAACTCTCATATTTTTTAATTTTTTTATAACATTATTTAACAGAATAGAGCTTAAAATTTATTTTATTTAAAATACTGAGACATCTATATTCTATTGTGATATTATCAATAATGACTAAGCTTCGGAGCTAGAGAGTCTGGATTAAACGACCAGGTAATTAACCGGTGTAATCCAGCGGGTTGCATGTTATATATTCAACTGGCCTACACCAGTTGACCAGTAGACTAGTACAATGAATAACGTGCATCCCGCTGGATTACACCGGTTAATTACCTGGTCGTTTAATCCAGATTCTCCAGCACCGAAGCTTAATAATGACATAAGTGAAGTCAGTTCAACCGTCTCGTTTCTAGTGTGCAAGAGTGTACATACATTAGGTTAGTAATTAAATATTTAAAATTATATTTAAGAAATCTGTGATAATAAAATCTAATTTAATTATTAATAATAAGTAGTATTAAAATAAAAATTTATTTTACAGTACAACCTCGCTTATCCGACCATGTATTAATCCGAACATCTAAATAGCGAAAAACTTTTATGCGATTTTGATTGTACTTAACTTAGCATATCTGCTCCAAGTTTTTAAAAAATTATATAATTATGTTACACTTAAAGCTAGTTTGACCGAACCAAAATCAGTTTTCTTACTATTTTTGCTTTTATACATATTTTTTTTTATGTGTGTTAATTATAAAACAAATTTTCTAAATTTTTAGAGCTTGGTAGATTATCTTTAAATATAAAGTTAAGTAACGCAGTCATCGGTTATCATTTATATGAATAACCCGCATAAAGTTATTCATAGCTATCTCATGGCGTCGGTCCCGGCCATCAATGGTGGTTAGGTAGATGCGACCTGAAAACTTCTGGCATTTAGGTGAAAACCTTAAAAAATTAAATAAAAAATGCTTAAATATTGTTGAATAAAGTATTTATTTAAAATTACAAATTAATACATTGAGATTACAAAATATTTAACACAATTCTAACTGAGATGTTCTTTGATTATACACACTAATTTTTTTAGAAAAATTATACATAAAATACATATTAAAAATTAAAACAAATAATATAATAATTAGAATGATAACACCAAATACCAAAATCTTATAACTATAAATATCTTGAACTTGAATTAATTGTGAAAAATCAGTTTTGCTTCTATTTAAGCTGATCTCTACTGCATTTTTATAGTTTATTAAAAATTGTGAAAATTGGTTTTGACTGAAATTTTCAGCTGTTTTAAGTGAATTTTCAAGATTTTTAAAGTTTTGGTTTACACATGAAATTCCATAAACATTTTCATCGTCAAAAGAATCACCTTCAAGTAATCTATCTCTGAAAAAGCGTTTAATTTCAATAAGTTGGTCACAATTTAAATAATTATGATTTAGAGAAATTTCATTTAATTTTGGTAAATGTACTTGTAATGAATTTGTATCAAATGAAGTAATTAAATTATTGTCAAAGTATAAAAATTCTAAATTTGATAAAGAATGCAAATAATTTAAATTTGTTATTTTATTATTAGAAATATTTAAAAATTGAAGGAAAATTAAATTGTCAAAAGCGCCATAGGAAATTTCCTCAATTTGATTTTCTGACAAATCTAAAGTCATAACATTTTTTAAATCAATAAATAATTTTGAAGAAATTTTCGTAATTTGATTATGTTTTAGATTCAAATTTATCAATCTAGTTAAATTACAAAAAACGTTGTTTTCTATTTTAGAAATTTTGTTGTAACTGAAATCGAGAATTTCAAATCTTGGTTTTGTGTGATTCAACAAGAAATCTTCCAAAATTTCAAGCTCATTATGACTCAAATTGAATTTAACACTATTTAGTTTTGTATTAATAGTTTTTATTTGATTTTCTGATACATCAAGAGTTTCCAAATTATACAAATTTTCAAAAATTCTACTCCCGAGAACTGATATTTGGTTTTTGTTTAAATAAAGTTGTTTCAAATTAGACATAGTTATAAAAGTAAAATTTTCTATACGATCTATTTTATTATAAGTTAAATTTAACATTTTCAAAAATTGCAGACCACTAAAATTTTCTGAAAAATTGTAAAAAATTTCGAGAGAGAATTCCTCTATTTGATTTTCAGATAAATCCAAAGTCGTCAAGTTTTGTAAATCATTAAACAATTTGGGATAAATTTGTGAAATGTTATTAAATTTTAGATTTAAATGTCGCAAATCAGTTAAATTACAAAAAACACAGTTTTCTATTTTAGAAATTTTGTTATAACTGAAATCAAGACTTTCAAATTTTGGATTTGTATGATCCAATGTAGAATCTTCCAAAATTTCGAGCTCATTATGACTTAAATTTAGTTCTACACTATTTATCGTACTTCTAACAGTCTTTATCTTACTGTTTGATAAATTAAAATGAGTTACAGAAAAAAAAATTGAAAAATTAAATTCCGCAAACTGACAATACGATAAATCAACATAACTCATTGTTAAATTAGCCAAATACTTTTTACTTTTAGATAAATCTAGAAAAAGAAAAGCTCTTATTGGATTTTCTGATATATCAAGAGTTGTTAAATTATACAACTTATCAAAAGTCCCACTTTTAAGCACTAATATATTATTTTTGTTTAAATAGAAATGTTTTAAGTTAGACATACCCATAAAGGCAAAATTTTTAATGCTATATATTTTATTATTAGTCAGATTTAATATTTCCAGTTGTTGCAACGAATTGAAGACACCATAGGTAATTTCTGTCAAACTGTTATCATTAAGATAAAGTTCTTTCAGTGAGTTTAGTCCAGCAAAAGCTTCTGGGAAAATTTTTTGAACGTGTTGTCCACTTATATCCAGTTTTTGAAGTTTGGAAAACTTAGATAACTCCGATGGAATTATTGTAGAAATATTTGAATCTCTAATTGTTAAAGAATGTATTTTATAATAATACATATTTATATTAGAATCTAGTTGATTTAATTCTTTTTGAATCGATTCTAAATTGCTACAAGAGATACCAGATATGTCTTTTTTATTACGATATCGATTCCAGTTTGATCTGACCCATATGGGTTTACACGTAGATTTACTTTCTCTGATAACTAATAAAATTAGACAAATTTTTAATAAATGTGTCATTTTACTAAAATTCAGAAATATTAAAAAATATTTTGAATTTTTTAAGTACTTACCAGACAAATCAGTTAAAACGACTCACTGTAAATGACACTACGAAAAATTTGTTATATTTAAAATAGATATAAACGGAAACACGTACATAAGCAATTCTTTATCAGTTACAGTACAGTCATTCTCAACAAGATTAAAACCACTAGATTCTTGTTTGTTTTTTTCAAATACTGTAATATTGTAATAGATTTTGGAATTGTATTAATCTAATTTCCTAGCAACTTGACTGCTATCGAAAAGATTGATGAGCTACCCTCTCTATGATGATGGTCTCAACTTGGATTTGAATAACCTTTGTGTTTGTTTTTTTGGAAGTACTGGACAAAATATTTACTTTAAAAAAAAGTTAAAAAAATATTTAAGTAAAATTGTTAAACTAAAAGTGAGACAAGACAAACGAGTTAGCAGAAATTAATTAGGTTTTTGTCTTTGAAAAATACTTATCTAGTTTAGTCCCCCCACTAAAAGCACTATACACTTAATTCTATTACAATTTAATTTAATTTAAATATACATTTGTAACTATTAAAATAATTAAACTAAATTTAAAAAAATGTAATAAAAATTACAGATTATTAAATTAAGGTCAAGTTCGGAATAAAGCACATTTGATTACAAAAAAGATTCAAATCGTACTTTCTTTTTCAGTTCCACCAATTCGTCCTCGCAAGGACTTTTACCCCTACTGTCACATCCTTACTAAATATTTAATTGTTTAAAACTAGACTAGACTATTTTAATAGTTTAATTGTTTTAAAACTAGACTAGACTAATAGTTTAAAACTAGACTTTATTGTTGCTAAATAAACTAATACAAAAAAGTATAAAAATTTGGAAATATCGACGATTTAATACCAATTTAATACCAACTTATTGATAATTTACAAAGCAAAAATGTTAACTCTTTCTCTCCTCTTTTTTCTGCTGAGGCATTTAATATATACTTCTCTAGTATTGCAGAAAATATTTCTAATAAAATTTCTTCTGACAAAACAAATTCTTCGTACTCTTTGCCTTTTTCTTCAAATCTTAATTCTGTTCCTTTTCCTAGCTTTACTTTTACTGAATTGACTTTTAGTCAAGTCCGAGATATTATCTCTGGTCTTAAAAACACTTCTACTTTAGATGTTCATCACCTTAATTATAAAATGATCAAGTTCATACAACATCTAATTATTTATTCTTTAACAGCACTATTGAATAAATGTATTAGATCAGGGATATATCTTGAAGTTTTAAAAAAATCTAAAATTTTTCCCTTATTTAAAAAGGGTGATCAAAATAAACTAAATAATTATCGTCCAATTTCAATAACACCAGTCTTGAGTAAAATTTTTGAACGAGCAATGCAGGCACAAATTTTATCGCATTTTGAATCAAATAATCTGTTTACTGCTGGTTAGTTTGGTTTTAGAAAAAACAAATCAACAATTTTAGCTATCTTTCAACTAGTTTCTTGTATCAATAAAACATTCGAAGAGAATTCTTATTGCGGGGTAATTCTTTGTAACCTAACCAAAACGTTTGATTGCGTCTCATTTCAAATTATTGAAAGATTTCTTACCAACTATAAATTTTCAAAAAATGCTTTACATTTATTAATGTCTTACTTAAAACCTAGGTATCAAATGGTTTCGTATTTGGATGATAACTCTTCCTGGCTACCAATAAAACATGGTGTTCCTCAAGGCTCTGTTTTGGGGCCCGTTATTTTTTTATTGTACATTAATGATATTAATAAGTGTAATAATGATATTGTTTGCTGATGATACTTCTTTATTTAAAAATAATAATGACATTAATGCCCTAAAAATGATCTATCGCAAATACAAACTTCCTTATCTCAATGATGGTTTGCGTCTAATAACTTATTTCTAAATGACTCCAAAACAATAACATTTTACTTTTCATTAAAACAGATTCCTCTCAATTTTTTCACTCAAGAATCTGTCAACTTTCTAGGTCTTCGTTTAGATGTGCATCTTACATGGCATTGTCATGTTGATTATATTATCAGTCATTTTGCAAAAAATACCTTTTTGTTAAAATCCTTGAGCAACTTTGTTTCTAAAAAAATTTTAATTTCCGTTTACTACGCGTATATTCACTCACGTTTAAGTTGCGGAATTTTGGTTTGGGGACATTCTTTTGCTTCAGAACGATTATTTAAAATGCAGAGAAGAGCTATAAGAATAATTGCTGGTTTAAACTATCAGGACGATTGTAGGTATTACTTTTCTCAATTGAAAATTCTTACACTTCCATGTGTGTATATACTTTCTTGTTTGCTATATGTTAAGACACACATTGAAGAGTATACTAAACGGGGAGAACTCCATATTCTCAACTTAAGAGACCAAGAGAATATCCAGATTAACTTTTATAGACTAAAAAAAAGTCGTTTCAGCATCTCCTTTTGGGGTCCAAAATTTTTTAATAAACTCCCTATAACAATAAGATATCTGCCTCTTACCAAGTTTAAGACTTGTATTAAATCATTTCTCTTAAATAAGAGTTTTTACTCGTATGTAGAATTCCTTGAAGATAGCTTAATAGATTTAGTTTAATATTTTCTTTATTTATTTTATTATTATTTTTTCTTTTTTTATATGACGTGTGTAAACATTGTGTATGTACAAACACAAATAAATATTATTATTATTATTAACAAATAATTTTACTGACTGGATTCACGATTACCTAAATAAACTCTAACTTGACTATTATGGGCATAACCAACGAAAAAGAAAGCAGTAAAGAGTTAAAATTTAAGCATTAATAAAAAAAAATTACTTTTGACACATACAACATGCATCTATTTCTTTTTATTCGTGCTTATTATGTTACAAGTTTGGTATAAAATTTTAGAATTTGTGAGTGTAAAGATTAGATCTAGTCTTTTTCGAGTTCCGACAAAAAGACTCAAGATGTCTCATCCTATGTCTGTTTTGGCACTCACCAAATCATTAGTAAAGTTATTTTTAATTAATACACGACTTGTTAAGTTGCAATTTGTCAGACACATGCCACAAAAATTAAATAGAAAATAATTTGTAACTGAATTATTTAATAAGTTTGCAGAATTGATTGTTAAAAAAATCAGGAAATTAAAGATAACTCGCTCAAAATAAATTAAAATCTAACTAAGTTAAAACTAGAAATAAAATTTGTGTTGTTTTGAAATTTTTAACACAATTCTGCAGCTCTTTCAAAAATTTATCTGAGTTGTTATTATGTCAATGAGAGCGATACTTTCAACTGACTAATAAGTTTAAAATTCAGTTTTGTCAATCTGTGTAATAACGTCATTTTAAGGTCGGTACAAAATAAAAAATTACAAATAATAAAAATTGTTTATTAATTACAATTAAAATAATAGTAAGTCTACATATACAAGTTTAACATAATTCTAACTGATACATATCAACATTGTTGTAAACGGTCCTTTTTTTAAAAAACACTCCTAGTAAACAGATACCAATAATTAGAGCACATAATATAAAAATTTCAATTACAAATCTAAATACAAATATTTTATTATTATTATTATTATGGTGTGATGATTCTGTTTTGCGTTTATTTATACTATCTACTAAAGTTTTAAAATTGTTTAAAAAGCTTACAAACTGATTTTGACTATCATTGTTATTTGTTTTAAGTAAATTTGTAAAATTTTGGTTAATATTTGCAGTAGAAATGAACAAGATATTTAATTTTTCGTTGACACAAGCAGTTCCATTAATGTTTTCACTATCGAATGAATCACCTAAGCACTTTAATATTTTTGTTTTCAAAAAAACGTTTCATTGCAACGAGTTCCTTACATTTATTATTATTACTTGTAAAATTATTACGATGTAAAGAAATTTTGTGTAAATATGGTAAATATTGTAACAATATTTCTAAATCAAATGAAGCAATAAAATTATTGTCGAAATATAAATAACGTAAATTTGGCATTGAATGTAAATGATTTAAATGTGATATTTTATTGTAAGAAATATTCAGATATTCGAGCGAAATCAATAAGTTATCAAAAACGCCATATGTGAATTCTTCAATTTGATTTTCAGACAAATCTAAGCTGTTCAAATTACTTAAATCGTTAAACAAATTTTGATAAACTTTTGAAATGTTATTATGTTTTAGATTTAAATGTCGCAAATTTGTTAAATTACAAAAAACACAGTTTTCTATTTTAGAAATTTTGTTATAACTAAAATCAAGTATCTCAAATTTTGGCTTTATATAATCCAATGTAGAATTTTCTAAAGTTTCAAGCTTATTATGACTTAAATTTAGTTCTACACTATTTATCGTACTGTTGATATTCTTTATCTTATTGTTTGTTAGATTTAAATAAGTTAAAGAAATAATTATTGAAAAATTCAATTTCGTAAACTGACAAAATGATACATCAACATAACTCATTGTTAAATTAGTCATATTTTTAGATAAATCCAGAAATTGAAAAGTTTTTACTGGATTTTTTGATATATCAAATAATTGATATATAAAAGTTGTCAAATTATACAACTTATCAAAAGTCCCACTTTTAAGCTCTGATATATTATTTTTGTTTAAATAAAGTTGTTTTAAATTAGACATACCCATAAAGGCAAAATTTTCAATGCTATGTATTTTGTTGTTATTTAAATTTAAAATTTCTAAGACTAGCAACGAATTGAAGACATTATAAGGAATTTCTGTCAAACTGTTATCATTAAGATAAAGCTGTTTTAGCGAGTTCAGTCCAGCAAAAGCACTTGGGAAAATTCTTTGAATGTGTTGTCCACTTATATCCAGTATTTCAATAGATTTAAACCGATATAATTCAATTGAATTTATTGTAGAAATATTTGAATATCTAATTGTTATATTCTGTATTTCAAAATCCGCTCTTTGGTAATTATAACGCATATTTAAATGAGAATATACATTATTTAATTCTTGTTGTATCGATTGTAAATTGCTACAAGAGATATGTAATATGTCTTTTCTATTATTATCATATTGATCCCGGTCTCTTTTGACCAATATTTCTTCACACGTAGATTTACTTTCTCTGATAACTAATAAAATTAGACAAATTTTTAATAAACCTGTCATTTTACTAAAATTCAGTAATGTTAAAAAATATTTAAATTTTTTTAGGTACTTACCAGACAAATCAGTTAAAACAACTCACTGTAAAAGACACTATGAAAAATTTGTTATATTTGAAATAGATATAAACGGAAACACGTATGTACATAAGCAATTATTTATCAGTTACAGTACAATCATTCTCAAGAAGATTAAAGCTACTGGGTTCTTAGCTTTTTTTTTCAATCAGAGATACATTAACAGAGATAGTTTTCCAAAAAATAATTGAACTAAACTTGTTCTCAATAGAAAATCAATTTCTATACGTCCAATATTTAAACAACTTAATCAGAAGATAACTAGCTTCTTATCTTTAAAATTCAAATTCAGAATAAAATTCAAAATCAAATCCGCTAGTTTAATTAAGGCAGAGAGCTTTTGAGAATTATCTTATCATCAGTGTCTGAATAATTATGTACAAAAAAATTCTACAAAAAGTTACAACATTTTAGAAAAACTTCAAAACTTTTATCAATAATAAATTGAAAACATAAAAAACAAAAATGTATACTAAAAATAGAATAAATAAAAATGAAAAACGTCTCTGATCTCATAAAAATTGATAGGATTAAGAAATTATTTAACTATGGTAGAATATTTTTATAGCTAGGTCCGTAGGTAGAATAAAATACATCTTATCCTTCGTCATGGCCGAATTACCTAGGCTGTAGGTTAGGGGCGCCAGCAAATTGGACGCATTTAACAAAAAAAATATCATAAAAATAACATATTTTTTTAGAAAAAAAGTTTTGAAACAAAATTATTTATGCTAATCAGTAAAGTCAGTCTGTCTCACAGTCTTATTCCTGTAATAAAACCATCCAACGCAAGTTAAGATTCACGTTCTTATTGCTATTTCATTCAACATCATGGCCTAAAATGCAACGAACATAAAGCGTATTGTATTAAGAATGTCACACGTTTTTTTCTTCAGTCTTTCTTTCTATCTTTATACTTTTCTTCAATATTTAGGACATTAAAATTTTGGGTATAATTCTTTGTACTGAGTTTTGTTGCAACAACAAAGTTTTCTGAAATTTAAATCCCAAAATTACAATATTTTTGTTATTTAAATGTTTGTGTTCTGTCAAATGTCAAATTCATACGAAGCTATACGACGTAGATTAAGGCATACTCTAATAATTTTATTACAAAAGTGGATTATAATATGTGTTCAATAATTGATCTGGTCGTGGTTTGCTGTAGTTTTGTCTTTCTAGCATAAACGTAGGTTGACGTGATAAGTTCATATGGATTGCTGTCAACTGTCTAATTGTTGTCTTATTTTTGAATTTAGGAGTTTTTGATAAAAATCACATTGCAAATCATAATAATTGTATGCAGGTGTTCAAGAATTTACTCTGCAAGCGTTATTTTAGTTGAACGTGTGAATTTTTGGCCGCATTGAACTGACAGCTGTCATGTGTCATTGTTTTGTAATGTTAACCGAGACATACGTTTTTTGAGACAATTGTCACACCCAGGCGATCTGACCAGAACAATTATTGAACACATTTTACAACATTCTGTAGAATTCACAAAATTATTGAAACCATATACTGGCGATGTCAATTACTGAAAAGTTCCTAATTGTAATGTTTACACACAATTCCAGCTTCAGTATAAACCTTTAAAAATATAACGGAAAAATATAAGTATAATTCATTTATTATTGCTTACACTTATTAGGCATGTATTATCTGTAACCAAGTTCTAAAAAAATAAGAAATAATTTTTTGCTCAGTCCGTATTTGGATTTAATGTGATAAAGTGCTTAAAAATTTTGTATTAACTGAAAAACAAATTGCTTAAATTAAATAATATAAAGTTTGAGTGAGTCTTTTAATATTTTCTAAAAAATGTTAGGCAAAATTTTTTTCGAATGATGTAGATAATATATATATTTTTTAAAATGTGTAAGTACAGTTTAATTTTTTTTTTTTGAAGAATATATAAACTAGTCTAAGTGTGGACTAAATGCTTAAATTAATTTCTAACAACAAAGCTATGTCAACAGTTCCAAATGTTGGTGTGGCTCTGCCAATTTTTTTATACATTTCTGTTACAAATTTTTCGGGAGAAAAATCATTTTTGACACTTAAACGTATAAACATTTTCTTAGAAATCTATTAAGGCAGGAGAAACTAACTAATATATCTTTCACTTTTGGCTATAGAGTTAGATTTGGTTAAAAATTGCAATGTGTAATGAAGTGTCAGAAAATTAAATTTTAGTGTTTATATTTGTAATTTTCTAATTTTTTAATTTAATAAATACCTTGTGTTTGTAATCAATGTTTAAATACTTTGTCTTTTAAAAACAAAACAAAGATAAATTTTACAGGCATATAAGTGTCTTAACTTAAAAATGAAATATAAGAAATTAAAGCAAACAATGTTCTGGTTATTCTTGTATTTTTCGTTTATTTTTACATCTTTTATAATTCTTCATTTGTCTGACTGATACAAACTGCGTTGCAGCTATTACAACATATGTTGTAATGGCCTAAAAAAAAATATAATGAAAAAATTTTATTGCCTACGAAACAAGTCGATAGACATCTTTAAGAATAAAAAGCAACTTTTATATTACAGTTTTTTTAAATAAAAGAGATAAAAGAATAAAAACATTAAAAAAAAGATGTGGAAGAAGAATTATGTAATACGTTAAAGCTTATTTCTAAATCTATAAAAACAGCTATTTATATCATGTAACAAAAGGTAATTATTTACTGCTATTTGTTTAATAATAAACCATTTTTTGAAGCTAACAAAATCTAAAAAAAAATTGAAAAATTGAAAAAGGAGGAAGTGTATTATAAAAAAATTACTAAGATTAAAAAAAGATTTATTAGCAAGAAAAGAAGAACATTGGTTAGTAACATTGAAAGAAACAAAAATGAATTTCAGATACTATTAATAATTTGATTTTTTAAGTACAGTCTAATGGGCTGATTTCAAGTTGAGATAATACCGGTAGTATCGCAAATTTTAATACTTTTCCATGACAACAGCAAATCACAACATCGAATTTGTTTATTTTTCCATGGAAACGAAGATACTACCGGTATTATCTTATACTTGAAATCAGCCCCTAAAAAAATTACATAGAATTAATAAAACATAATTAAAAATTTTACAATAAGTTACAATTAAAAATAAAATAAAACAATCACAAAAACCACGTGGTAACAGATTAAAATTCCTAGAAAATTTTCTTCTTTTTCATCTTTCTACTTTTAATATGTTTTATAAATTAATAATTTTCTAAATTCTAAAAAATTAAAATGTAATAAATTTTTGACTTCTGTAATGTAAATTTTTTTGAATTATTGTAGAAATTATAAATGTCAATAGGGGTTAAGACGTGAGATAGTGCTTAGGATCAATCTGCAAGACTACTTAAAATTAAGTTATCTTTTTTTTTCAATATAATTTAAATAATTTTATTGTTATCACAGTATACTTCTCAGTTTAGAAAGCATGTGACTGATAAACAATTTTACGTAGGTGTTTCCGTCTCTATCTATTTAAGATATAATATAATTTCTGTGTAATTTTATTTATAGCGGTTTTGTGGTTGTGTGGTATGTATTAAAAAAAATTCTGTTGCATCATTTTATTAATTTTCAGAAAAATGCTACACATTTTAGAAATTTTTTAAATTTTATTAATTATTATTAGAGAAAGTAAACCTACATGTCGTGAAGAATCGGAGAGAGATATATATATATGGATTTTTACCTGAAAATAAATTAAATATATTCTGCAATTATTTTAATTCAGTAAAGGAACTAAATAAGAAGTATTCATATCAAGATAAATTCGATAAAGAACAAAATCTAATAATTACAAACTCAAATATTTCTACAATAAACCCATCAGAATTATCTCAATTTACTACAATTGTAAAACTTGATATAAGTGGACAACACCTTCAGAGAATTTTACCAAGAGCTTTTGATGGATTAATTAGACTGAAAAAACTCAATCTCAATGATAACAATTTGACAGAAATTACAAATGGTGTCTTCAGTTCGTTGCAACTCGTAAACGAGTTAATTTTATCCAATAATCAAATATGCCATATTGAAAAATCTGCTTTTCTTGGTATGTCTAATTTAGAACGAATTTATTTAAATAAAAATAAATTATCAATGCTTGAAGGTGAAACTTTTGAAAAGTTGCACAATTTGGCATATTTTGTATCAGAATGTGTGTATCAGAAAATTTTATAAAATCTATTAGTACAACAATAAATGTTAAATATAATTATTTAAGTCATAATCAGCTTGAAATTTTAGATAATTATATGTTTAATTATTCAGAACCAAAATTTAATATCTTGATTTCAGTTATAACAATATTTTTAAAATAAAAAACGACGTTTTTTGTAATTTAACCGACTTGAATTATTTAAATTTAAAACATAACAACATTTCTAAAATTTATCCAAAACTATTTAATGATTTGAAAAGTTTAGTAATTTAGATTTGTCTGAAAATCAAATTGAAGAATTTCCGTTTGGAGTTTTTGACAATTTAATTAATTTAAATTCTCTAAATATTTCTAATAATAAAATAACAAATTTGAATTATTTACATTCTCTGCCAAGATTAACTTCCCTATATTTTGACAACAATTTAATTGTTTCTTTGGATATAAAAAATTTAATGCTTCATGTACCAAATTTACGAAAAATTTCTCTAAATGGTAATTATCTTAATTGTGAGCAACTTGTTGCAATTAAACATTTTTTTAGAGGTGCAATACTTAAAGGTGAATCGTTTGACGTTGAAAATGTTTTTGGAGTTGCTTGTGTTACACAAAAATTAAATTTTTCGGAAAATGTACTTATAACAAATAAAAATGCTAGTCAAAATCAGTTTTCAAAATTTTTAAATAATTTTAAAAGTGTTGTAGACAATTTAAATAGAAACAAAACTGCCCTGTCACATTCAATAGAAGTACGAGATAATCATAATGATAAGATTTTCATATTTCTTGTTATCATTTTAATTGTTATATTATTTGTTTTAATTTTAAATGTGTATTTAATGTATAATTTTTCTAAAAAAAATTGTGTTTACGATCAAGGATCATCTCGCTTAGAATTATGTTAAGTACATATATTTAATTCTTTAATAATGTAGAATTTAGTAATTTAGAATTTAGACTTTAGTAATTTAGAATTTTAAATTTAATAAATAAAATATCTTGTTCTTAATTTTATTGTTTAGTTTTTTATTTAGATATTTCAAAATCTTTTATAATAACTGTAACAAAAAGATTATAAACTCTAAACTGAATTATTTTTATTAGTCTAATACGCATCCCTTAGTACAAATTTCTCAATTTAAAACTTTTCTGCAAATGGCCATTCTTAGTTTGACAACTTTACAAGAAATTCTCAAAATTTGTAATTTGTGTCTGAACTGTTTTTTTGGTTGCATATAAAAACATCAAAATTTTTTCTGGTAAAGAATTTTTCTCCATTCTCTCTTATTCAAGGCTTTTTCTTTCACTGCTTTATTTGTAGTTTTTGTATCTTAGTAATTTGTTTTCTTCCATTCTTGTTTCTATCCATCCGATTCTTTGTAATTTAACTACTTCTATTATATTTGTGTTTTTGTATAATTATTTTAATTTTTTTTTGTTTTTTTAATCTATATTTCTTCTACTTTTTTATAGTCAATTTTCTGCGTTTATAATCAGCTTTCTTGTTACTATTGCTAACTTTTCTTTAGTTCTTGTTACGAGTCTTATGTCGTCTGCAAATACAAAATATTGCTCTTGTTGATGGAAAAGCAGACCTTGTCTATATATGTTTATATACCATATTGCTTTGTTTTAATACATTTTTTAGGGTAAATATAAACAATGTGGAAAAAAGTGTGTCTTTCTGCTTTAAGCCATCAAACACTTCAAACTTGTTTAATAGTTTTTCATTAGCCCGAATCTTATTTACAGTTTTCTTCAATGTCATTCTTACTAATCTGTTACCACCATCGTAATCCGATTTTTACTTAATTAGGTTTTCACAAATTCTCTGTGTTGCCTGAATTAACAAACTTCATCAAATCGGTAATTCAAAAACCAAAAAGTCGAACAGCATTCTACAACATTCCATCTCAAAAAGTCGCTTTCTTAGCTGCAAGGTCATCCCTCGACCTACGCTTTCATCCCTCAAGTTTCTACCTGCTAACCGTCAAACAAAAGAAAGCGGAAATTTTCAGCTCACGCGTTTACCTGGACAGGTATTTACGTAACGAACCACGCATCGAAAAGCTCTCTTTAATCCGAGTCTTTTCGTAGAAATTTCAGCTCGTAATTCCTACGGCAACCCTATCAAAAACCGCAATTAATTAACCAATTAACTCATCTCACGCATTTCTCGGTAATTAGAACCGCGACATGCTCAATCTCCCTCTCATTTCATCAGGTAGGCTTCTCGCGACCTACCTCGCATCACACAGCCCTCTCGCATGATGCAGACTAATTATTAAACCGTTAATTGAGTTAATTAAGCTTTTTTCGTTCATATCTCATAAACGTCGTAAAATTATGATTCAAACGCTGTTTAACTTCTTTTTCAATTACGCTCCTCCCACGCTTTATCTCATTGTCACAATTCAATTATCTCGCAATTTTGATTCGCGCTGACAAACCATCTGAACCCCTCGATCTTTGCCTAACCTTTCAAAGGTGGCAAAATTCTCGCTTTTAACCACCGTTTCGGCTCTTCGGCAGTTAGTCGTGAGTCGGCAGTGGATTGCAAGTTCATGAAGACTACGCTGTCTTCATCCGTGCTTCTTTCACTTTCTCACCTCGCTCTCTTTCTCTCTCTGCTCGTTCGCGCGCCACCTTGCGGAGAAACAGCGCGTTACTCACTCGCACCACAGCGCCATCTTTCTCTCAACCCATTTAATCCTTTTACCCTTTTGTAACTCACTCGCCTGACAGTGCCGTTTCAAATTTAAACATGTGTTTTATTTTTTACTTCGTTCAAAACAATTTAATTATTTTTCTATTAATTAAGTTTAATTCTCTTTCCTAAATTTTTATTACCACTTTCATTCATTATTTACCACATTCCTAATTCCCAATCAAAAAAAAATTGCACCGATAGCCGGACCGGTGACAAATCTTGCTATTTTATTGGGTGTTTTAAAATAGGTAATGCTTGATGTAATTGCTTTCTGTTTATGCTGTCAACTACTTTTTCCATGTGTTTCTCTTCTCTTTTTCTTTTTTCTTTTTTTATTTTTTCTTTTTTGTCCAAACATTTTTTATTAAATTATATATTATCTTTATCATCGTTTTTCTTCCGGATTTTTATCAACGTTTCTCTTCCGTACTTTATCGTTTCTTTTTGTATGCTATCTTTTCTTAAGCTTTTGTTGTTTTTTTTATTTTTTTTTTCTCTTTCTTTTTCTTCTTGAATTGTTCTTTTTATGGTCTACAATTTGCTTAAAACTTTTTCAAAATACTTAGCCTGTTTCTCTCTTATGTTTTTAATGTTACCTGTTCGGTACCTTTACCCTAAAGACACTCCTACTCTTTTCTTCAACCCTGAGAGAGGAGAGTCACTCCGACATCCACAAGTCTATAGTTTATGAGTACAATAAAGGGTTAAAAAAAATAGTTCTTATATTCATTTCAAACACTATCTACTGATCATGTTTATCTTCACAAAGTATAGTTTTAGATTAAAGTCTTTGTTTAATTCCTGATACAAGTAATAGAAAATTTTATTTAATTGTAGGATTGACACTGGGTGGTCTTTTGGTGACTGAAAGTCTGGGTTTGAGTGGTTTTGCAGATGTGAGGGTCGAGCGTTAGGGATGTTATGCAAAACAGGTGGATGAATCAAACCTAATTGGTTGATTTGATTGTGAGAGTGGATTTTGTAGGTAAATGTGTAAGAATAAGGACAGTTAGGTTTTAGATTGGCAGTTAGATTTAGATAGTAAGAATGAGCAGTTAGATATAGGCAGTTAGAATGAAGAGTTGTATTTAAGTGTTAGGTTGTACGAATGCAAATAATAAAAGACGAAAATAAGAAGAGTATAATGTAGTTGCTACTAGTTATTAATTAATTATTTAACGAACATCTATGCCACTACTACCCATCTGTATTTTTCCTCGGATTATAACACAAGTTTCTTATTTCCTTATTTTTGTAATTTTTTTCTAAATCTCTTATTTTTATAGCGTTGTGCTCTTTTTTATGCAAATTTTTTTGTTTTGATTTTATATTCTTTCTGACTGTTTTGCGCGTTATTTCTAGCTTCCTTTTCCTCACTGTGTTTTTTTTCTGTTCATAAAATCTACAATCTTTATTGCACTAATTCTTTGTCTTCTTTCTATTCTTCTTTTTAATTTGCTGTCTGATTACTTGTTTAATTACTTTCTCAATTACCTCTTTTAATATAATATTGTTCTAGTAGTTTCTTGTTGTTGTTGGTTTTCTTCTATCGCTGTTATATGTTTTTCTTGTTGTTTTCTTTGTTGAATTTTATACGATATTGTCTTGTCATTTTTTTAGATTAAAATCTTTGTTTAATTCTTGATACAAGTTTCTTATTTCTTTATTTTTGTAATTCTCTTTTATATCTCTTTTTTTTAAAGTGTTGCTAGCATGTCTTTTTTCTTCTTTCTGCAATTTTTTTTGTATTTTGCTCTTTGATTTTATATTTTTTCTGACTGTTTTGTGCTTTTTTTAGCATCCTTTTCCTCACTGTGTCTTTTTTTTTGTTCTTAAAATCTATAATCTTTTAATCTTTTGTCTTCATTCTAATCTTCCTTTAATTTGCTCTCTGATTACTTGTTTAATTAGATTCACTATTACCTCTTTAAAAAATGTCATTTTCTTTTATTTGTGACCCCCTTAAGAAGCATTTACAGCAAAAAAAAAGAATGTTGGAAAAAATTGACTTATGTGGTTTTTGAAATGACCGATTTAAATACACTATTAATTAAACAACTTGATAGCAATGTTTAGTGAAGTATACTAATTGAAAAAGATATATGAACCCGACTTATGCAGGAATTTATTAGTAGCCAGCCTCTTTATGACAGACCCAAGTAAACACTAAGCTGGTTACGGTCTACTACAAAAGACCCACCGATCGAAGGTAAATTTTACAACTGGGCCGGACTTGAAATATTTTAAGTTAAATTTTCGGTTAAATTAGAATTGAAATAAAAACGCAAGCATGCAGAATCAAATATTTTTTAATAGTCATAAAGTAATTAGGATTTGTAAAACATTGAAACCATACATTTATTTTGAAATTAATTTACAAAAAAAATATTTATATTACAAATAATTGTATCTATTTACACACTAAATATATTGATATTAAATATAAAATAAAATACACATTTACAATAAAAATTAAAAACAAAATTTCGTAAAAAATTTAAACTCCTTAAAAACGTAAAACATTATGACGCACAGTCTTTTCACAGATTCATCACTTATTGTTAATCATTGTCACTGTCACTAGCATTTTTTAGCTCGATTATTAGGTCTTTAACATTCTTTTTTCGGTATTCGTCTTCAATATTCACCACGAATATCAATCTGATTGAATATCATCTCAATCGGGTTGAAAACACAATGATAGGGCGGTAACCGCAGAACAATTAAGTCATATTCAGACGCAACCTGATCTATTTTGTATTTTTTTTTGTAACTTTTTGTTCGAACAACTTGTAATAATTCATTTTTGGTGTACGTCTCTTCAAAGAACAAATCTTTCTTAATTAAAATCTCTTGAATTTCTTCTTTTCTACTACTGGAACCTTATCAATTTGCACCGAATGATAACTGGCATTATCTAACACAATAATACTATCTTTTGGAAGTTTGGGTATTAAGATTTCCGTGAACCACTTCTCAAAAACTTCTGCAGTCATGTCAGAATGGTAGTCGGCGTTAGCATCTTTTAAATTTTTACACCCCAAATGTAATGCATCAAGCACAAAACCGTTTTTACTCCCGGCATGCAAAATTGAAATTCATTTACCTTCTTATTGAAGGAGGAATATTTAAAATGCATCTTCTAGTACCGTCGGTCCACCCTTTTTTAACTGTCTCATGTGCGTCGAACGAGGTCTCATCTAGATAAAAAATGTCCCGGTTTTCTTTTCTATATTGTTCAATTTCTTGTAAATAACGATATCGCCACTTTTTCACTACATCACTTTCCATTAAAAAGTTTTTTTTATTAATACGTTTGAATGTGAAACCAATAGTTTTTATATATTTCACAAAAGTTTTTTTACAGCACGGCAAAATGTTATTTTCAATTAAACTGGTGCACAACTGTAGGGCGTATTTTATTAATAGAAATTTATACAATTTAAAATATAGAATTTATACAAATGACTATTTTTCGGAGTTCTTGTAATCGGAGAACCATAAGGCGATGACCCAATTGGGGTGAGGCAACAAAATGTGGGCGCCAGGACCGCACTCAGATTTATAATTCAGCATTGAATTTAAGACAAACATGAAATAAATGAAATATATAATTAGTTAGAATCACAACCAAAGATTGGTTGACTTACGGCGGGGTTTTTACCCCTGGCGCTGGCCATCATCATGATGAGTCGATGACAGGTGGACATCCAGGTGAGCGGAGCGGTCGATGTCCTGATGATTCTGAAACAGGAGGGTTGACCCCTACCAGTCCCGGCTAAATAGTACGGCATTGCCTGTTACTCCCGACACACCCCGTCTGCGAACAGCAGCCAGGATTCCTCTTCGGAGGATTGTAACAGTGTAACAGCACCTAGCTAACAATTACTCTCGAGACTCAATTATCTGGGATCCCAGCGCCGCGGATAGGTCGACCACTACCCCGGCCGTAGCTGCCAAAGCTACCGGGTGTGCTTTCACGTACCCACCAGGTACCGTACCACCAGGTACAACATAACAATAAATATAACGCACCAATGTGCCACGTACCTACCAAAGGTACCAACAAACATAATAATAATTACAACGCACCAATGTGCCACGTACCTACCAAAGGTACTAACAAACATAATAACAATTACAACGCACCTTTGTGCCACATACCTACCAAAGGTATTGAGTATAATCATAACAATAATTATTATTTAGGCATCAATATGCCACATACCTGCCACAGGTACCAATGTGAATCTTACCAGATTATACATACCGAAGAACATTACCTATAACAGAGGTAATTACCAGAGTACGGTCCCTCAGCTCACGCATTTATGTCAGGACCCAATATTACACAATCCGGCCCACTACTCGTGCAGGCACAACCACACACACACAACCAACTCACTTCACGGCTACTTTATTACTCCCCTATATGCACCCTTGTGCTCTAGTTTTTTTAAAATCAACAAAAAAATTAGGAATTTATTTTTCAAGGTTACTCCCTTAAAATCTCGCCTACACAACAAGTTAATAGTCGGCACAATGTTTTTGTCGTAAAAATCATAAACACTTCGGCGAATTTGATCTTCCTGACTCGGCAGCAATTTTTTTAATGCTTCGTTATCAATCCGAATTTTTCTTTGGGACGGTCCAAATTTTACCAAACGCCACATTGTAGTTTTTGGAATTCCAAACATTTTGCAAGTCTCTTCCAAGGCCCTTTCTTCCATCTCACTTTTTTTCTTTTCGTAAATTGACAAAATAAGACTTTTTTCATCGTAAGATAAATGGTTACGTTTTCTTTTTTTGATTCGCAGTTCATCCTCTTCCACATCAGCATTTTCACCCTCTGCATTTTCATCCGGATTTACTTGAACAACAAATTCACTTTCCTACGGTCGCCACATCTTGTATGTACAGTACACACTGACACGCTCGAAGATTCAGTTCAAACTGATAATATATTTGAAACTACCCCTATTTGAAAACAAAATTTTCTCTTAATCTTTAACCCGCTTAAAGTATATAGATATTTGTCAACCATACTTTAAATACACATTAGCAATTATCCGAAATAGAAATTTCAAGTTAAAGCCGAGAAGAATGCAAAGATTTGCAAAGGGTCCAAAATTTCTTAATCCGTCTACCTCAGTATTTGGAGAACGCGCCTGGTGTCTTGTCATTTATTTATGGCAACAATAATCCTCTGATCATAAACTATTGTGCACTTATCAACTGACTTTTATAATGAATTTCAAATATCTTTTCCAGTTACTTATATTTCATTACAATTCTCGGCTAGTGTTTATGTTACTAGAAGCGCTTAAAATCTACTTTAGCTAAATTCTCTCAGCATATCTTGTTTATTGTTTTGTCTTCGAGAATGTTTTCAAGTGGATAGTATCAAAAAATTTGCATTTAATCTTAATAATAACAGTTCAGTTTCTTATTACTAATTAAAGAGTGTAGTCGTGTGGTATAGTTTTTGTAAAATCAGTATTACACTGATTTCAATTAGTTGTGGGACTAGTACTTTACCTGTGGGAAAAAAGGTATTTTGATTTACTTAAATAATTATGTATTTACAATTAAAATTTATTTTCGAAAATTGTTACAAATTGACGTAAATGAAATAGAAGATTAAATAGAATAAAATAGATTTTTTTAAATTATTATTTATACTTCAGCTTTGTTAGCTTTAAAATTGTTAACAATCTCAAACACTTGCAGACACTTGTAACTTGTATTTTTCACTTTTTACATAATTATTTTAATTTTATTTTTTTGTGTGATACTAGTATGTAATAACTTTATAATTACTCCACGTGTTGTTTTCTATTTATTGACTTTTTCTGTATTTGTTAAGCGAAAAATAATGGAAACAATGATTTAATCATGTTCTTGATATCAGTACAACCTACTTAGAGAATTTGTCAGGTTTCTAAAATAATATGTATTAAAAAAACAAAACTCAGTGCATAGTTTATTTACGTTAAATTAAATAAATACAATAAATATTTTCCTCTAATTGGTACACCTGTTTTGGGTATAAAACAGCTTAAACCCCCGTCCGGTTACACTTCCATCTGTTCTGACAGGAATTACTATCGGTCCAGCACTAGTATCTGAAAAAATAGTTTCAAAAAAGCTAGTAGTACAGTCAATTTGTACATTTTAGTTAGAATCAAATGGATTAAAGTTTTAATTTTTAAAAATTCTCGAAATTCTCAAAATATTTTTTTTGTTTTTTAAGATTTGTTTATTTTAATACTGAACCATTGTTTTTTGTAAAAATGGTTATGTTTGTCTTTAAAGTAAACATAATTTGTGACAAATTAAGAGCACAACAGACAATATAATAACTCAGTTTTTAACTTCTACAATTTTAAAAATGCACAAATTTTGTTAAATTTCAGTTTTTATTTTAATTTTAATTTTAATCTTAATCTTAATACACTAGTTTTGTGGCAAAAATTGTTATATATTTTTTTAAAGTAAAAATTTATGACAAATTAAAAACAAAACGGTTAATATAGCTCTCAGAGTTTTTGAAATAACACCCTTTTAAGTTTGACAGTTTTAAAATACCAGGAAATTTTGTTCAAATTTATGAATTTTTGTCAATCTTAAGTCTAAAACACTGGCACATATAATTACCTTTGTTCTTAGCTTAACAAAATTTGCAACATTTTAAGACAAAAACGGTTAATATAGCTTTTACAGTTTTCATGATACAGCATTTCAAAGTTTCACAATTTTAAAAAGCATAAAAAAAAATCAATTCGAGTTTATTTGAATTTTAACCTTACATCAACTTTGCAAAAAATAAGTATACTGTTTTTTTAACTTTTAATTTAACAATATTTGTGACAAATCAAGAGCAAAACGGTTAATACAGCTTTCACAGTTTTTAGGATACAGCTTTTTAAAGTTTCGGGGTTTTAAAATAGCACAGAATTCTGTTAGATTTTATAGATTATGGTCAATTTTAACTCTGAAACACTGTAAAAATAGTTAAATTTTTTTACGTTAACAAAATTTGTGATATTTTAAGACCAAATGGTAAATTCAGCTTTCGCAGTTTCACAAATACAGCTTATTAAAATATTACAATTAATCAATTTGGGGATTTATTAATTTTTATCTTAAATCACTAATTTTGTAGCAAAAATGGTTGTATTTCTTTTTAAATTTAACAAAGTTTGTGATAAGTTAAGAGCCAAATAGTTGTTACAGCTTTCATAGTTTTCAAGCTACAGCTTTTCAAATTACCTAATTTTTAAAAAAGCGTAAAATTTTGTCTATTTGAGTTTTTGACTATTTTAACTTTAAGTCAATAGTCTTACGGCAATAATGGCTATATCTGTTTTTAATGTCAACAAAATTTGTAAAATTTTGAGACAAAAACGGTTAATATAGCTAACATACAGAGTGGCCAAACGAAAACGAAAGAGAGGCTATAACTTTCAGAAAAATAATTTTTCAAAAAACGCAAAAACAGGTCGATTTTGTTTGGAAGGGGGACAGCTTTTGGCATAAATTTAACAATTTTGTATGCAAACCTCTAAGCGGGTGATGCATCCCTTCAAAAATTTTAAAAGGGAAGAGGGGTTGAGTTGCACATCGTTGGAAAGTTTTTTTAATTCTGTATACAATGGCGGGTATTTAAATTGTTTAAATATAAAATAAAAAAATTATAATAAAGTGACACATTAATTTATTAAATGTTTAAAGTGACTCCCAGGTGCCTCTAATAGTACAGGTTGTGCTCAAAACGCTGTCGAACATTTTGGAACATGTGTGGAGTATTTTGACGACATTTGTTTACTATCCGCTGCCGTAAATCTTCCAAAGAGGTCAAAGGAAAAAGTACAAATTTTACTTTTTAGGTGACTCTATAAAAAAAAGTCTAACGGAGACATATCTAGGAAACGTGGAGACCACACAAACTCCTGAAAAGTTGAATGATTTTGCGGGCAGTTTTGGGATCACGTAGTTAGCCTCTTTTTCCTTAATGACAATTTAAATGGCGAAATGTATTTAAATTTATTAGAAGACGTAATTGATCCGGCTTTGACTGAAATTATCGAAAATTATGAAAGCTATGATGAAAATTTGTTGATAGTTCAACAAGACGGTGCGCTTCCGCATTTTGCGCTGCCTGTACAGCATTATCTGGAGAGATTTTAGAGATATTTGAAATTTTCAGAACGATGGATTAGAAGGAGAGGACCTATTGAGTGGCCTCCACGTTCGTCAGACATGTTTCCGTTGGACTTTTTTTAAAGAGTCACATAAAAAATAAAATTTATACAACTCAACCTACCTTTTTGGAAAATTTACGGCAGCGGATAGTGAACAAATGTCGTCAAATTACTCTACGACAGCGTTTTGAGCACAGCCTGTACTATTGTATGGAGGCACGTGGGAGTCACTTTGAACATTTAATAAACTAATGTGTCACTTCGTTAGCATTTTTTTTACATTTCACAAAATTTAAATACCCACCATTGTATACAGAATTAAAAGGGCTTTCCAACGATGTGCAACTCGACTACTTTCCCATTTAAAATTTTTGAAGGGATGCATTTCCCGCTTAGGTGTTTGCATTCAAGACTGTTAAATTTATGCCAAAAGCTGTCCTCCTTCCAAACAAAATAAACCTGTTTTTCCGTTTTTTCGACAACTTATTTTTCTGAGAGTTATAGTCTCTGTTTTGTTTTTGTTTGGTCACCCGGTATAATTGTTAATATGGTTAATATAAAACTCTTACAGTTTTCAAGATACAGCTTTTCAAAATTTTGTAATTTTATAAGAGCAGGAAATTTTGTTCGATTTTATGGATTTTTGTTAATTTCAACCCTTAAGTACTATCGAAAATGGTTATTTTTTATTACAAGTCAACAAAATTTGTGACATTTTAATACAAAAACGGTTAATATAACTTTCACAGTTTTTCTAATACAGCTTGTTAAAATTTTGACATTTTAAAACACCACAAAATGATCAATGTGGATTTTTATAAATTGTTACCTTAAAACAATAGCTTTCGGTCAAAATGGTTATTTTTTTTTTAAGTCAACAACATTTGTGACCTATTAAGAGCGAAATGGTTAATACAGCTTGCACAGTTTTTGAAATACAGCTTTTTAAAATTTCGCAATTTTAAAATAGCACAATTTTTTTTTTTTCGATTTTATAGATTATTGTTAATTTTAACCCTAAAACATTATCAAAAATGGTTATTCTTGGTTCTAAGTCAAAACATTTTAAGACAAAACGGTTTAATTTTAAAACGGCAAAAATTTTAAAAATTTTGAAAAAAACCCGACATTTTAACCCTTAATTACTATTAAAAATGGTTATTTTTAAATTTAAGTAAACAAAATTTGTGACAAATTAAGAGAAAAACGGTTAATAAAGCTTTCACAGTTTTTGAGATACAGCTTTTCAAAATTTGGCAATTATAAAAAAACAACAAAATATTGTTCGATTTTATAGACTTTTGTTAATTTTAACCATAAAACACTTTCAAAAATGGTTATCTTTGGTTCTAAATTAACTAAGTTTGGAACAGTTAAGGACAAAAACGGTTAATATAGCTCTCACAGTTTTCAAGATAAAGTTTTTCCAGTTTTCGAAATTTTGAAAAAACTCGAAATTTTATCCCTTAATTACTATCAAAAATGGTTAGTTTTGATTTTAAGTTAACACAATCTGTGCCAAATTAAGAGCAAGACGGTTAACACAGCTCTCACAGTTTATAAGAAACAGCTTCTTAAAATTTCGCAATTTCAAAATAGCACAATTTTTTTTATTTTATAGATTTTTGTTAATATTAACCCTAAAACACTATCAAAAATTGTTATATTTGCTTTTAAGTTAACTAAATTTGTGACATTTTAAGACAAAAACAGTTAATATAACTCTCGTAATTTTCAAAATAAAGCTTTTCAAATTTTCGAAATTTTTAAAACACCCAATTTATTTTTATGATTTTATTTTATTTTTTAAATTTAAAAAATAAAACAAAAGTCCAACTTTAGCTAAAGTTTGTTAACTGGGGCAATAATCGAGTAAGTACAAAAATGGTTTTAATTTGTTTTTGAAAAAGATTAAAGTTCTAGTTATTAAAAAAAATCATTTTGAATAATTTTAACGCTTCCAAACCATCTTGGTTATTTGTCTTCAAATAGTTTGTGTACGTTTATAAGTATTAAACCATTTTTATTTTTAAACAAATGCATTACGGCCAAAATTGACAAAAACCTGTAAAATCAAACAAAAATTTTCGTTTTTTTTTTATTTTCGATATTTTGAAAAGCTGTATAAACTATGAGAGATGTAATAACTGTTTTAATCATAAAATTTTACAGATTTTGTTAATTTTGAAAACGAATACAAATATAACCATTTTTACAAAAAAAACTAACAAAGTATGAGTATTAAAAAAAAATAAATTTTAAAACGCAAACAAAAAATTTTAATAACCTCATTTGATGGGAGGTAACTTCACTTTTTTAGAACAGATTGATTGGACTATAAATTTACAAAAAAAAATTAAATAAAATTACCAGTGACTGGTGCATTCATGGTAAAATCCTCAATCAGTGACCCATCATTAAACTTATCTCCACACAGTCTAACTCCCCCAATCACGATATAATCATCAGGACAATTAAAAATCTCAGCACCTGCCTGACCCGGAGGAACAGTACTTTCACCAGCTAAACCACAAAACTGTCAAAAAATTTTTTTAAAAAAATCTGTCAGACTTACCATCATTTAAGTTAACTAATTGGAAAGGATATTCAAGACCAGCAGGAACGTTTGTATATGTTATCGAACAATAACCTGCTTCTTTCCGAATACAAATAGCATAATTTAAATTGTTCTAAAATATTTAAGTTAGTAGAGCGTTTTGTTACGGTTTGTTACTAACAAAATATCCCGGTTCGCTTCGGTTATTTAAAGCTGCTTGATCATAATTAAATGATGATATCATTCCTGTCACTCCTGTATAGTACTGTAGGCAATTATTTGAATTAGTACAGTCATTAGCAATTTGACAGACTCTGATTTTGAACCGTTTACGTTCACCAGTAGCTGACAAAACTGACAGTTGGAGAGGACCCATCAGGGTTGACACGTCAACATACACTAAAACACAAAAAGGAACACGCTGTATATTCGTAGTCAGATTTTGTATATTTTCCCTACCGTGTTGTCCCGTGTTGTATCCACAAATCTCAGGAACCGGATCGTTGATATTCTGGCCGGATATAACCAACCTTTCAATAGTACAAACCCCATTTGTGGGTCCTCGAAGTTCTAGATCGATAAAATCGATTCGCATTTGCTGGATGTTGTCGTTCTGTTTGAAAATGTTGATGGTACAGGACATGGTAGTGTCAGATTGGCGGCTCCAACGTCGCGTACTAACCACCAGAGGAAATCTGGGATCTGGGGTGATGGGGGGCGGCATAGTACTCGAACTGGGCGGCAGGACCATTGATCCAGGAGGGTCGTAATCGGGATAACCGGGACTTTCAAAGTAGGTGCAATTGCGGCTTGAACTCGAACCACATGAATTGCGAACTGAAAAAATATATACAGAGTGGTTTAGAAAGATATACAGAGTGTGCCAGTAATTATGATTAAGTATATGTGTTTTTTACTGTGTGTCAAAGCGGTGAACGCACCACAGTTTTAGATAGTTAAAAAAATATAGAAATGTTATTGTAATATTGCAAAAATAAATATTTTTTTTAACTTTTTGAAAATTTTAGAATATTCTATTTGCAAATTAGTTACTTACAGTTTAAAGTCAACAGTCTTTAATTTTTTAGTATTGGTAACACACTTATTTTCTTAAAATTGTTCGTCTCTTAAACCCAACACACTATCCTTAACAGTCACATTAAAACAACTACTCCACGGACACAAACTCTGACTCGTATTGAATTTCATTATATAGCAGCCGCACAAGCTAATATACTAATCACGTTACTGTCTTTATTTCTAAACTTTTTCACTTATTTATTTATACAGAATGATCAGAAAATAATACTAAACATTAACATTTAAAAAAAAATATTTTTTACTTGTATAATACTTATAACGTTTATTGATTTTTATAAATGATATATTAAAAAGGTCAAAGATACTGTAAATACTGTTTTTTTGTATTGTTTTCTTTAGAGTTTTCAAGCTATTAATAACCGATTTAAATAATTAGAGACTCAACTAATCAACAATCTATCTTATAACAATTCAATTCATTCTATATAAAGTTTTTTGATAAATTTGGATTTTCTAGTTTTCTAAAAAACATTTACAATATTTTGAACATTTTAGAATATTTTTTTGTATTATAGTGTTAAATTTACGTTATCCTAAACATTCTAGAAAATTTTATTAAAGAGAAACAAAAAATGCAATATTTTCTGTAAAAATTAGGGCTTTTTAAATTTTCTATAATATATTTGCATTATCCTAAACATTCTAAAATATTTTCTTGTAGCGCACTGTCAAATTTATGTTATACTAAGCAATTGAAAAAAATTGTAGAACAAACTCAAGAGAATGTAAAATTTTCTGTCAAAATTAAAGTTACCCAAATTTTTTATTTTTTGAGTAATTATACGAGGGATGATATAAAAGTAATGATATTTTTTTTGCTTGCTTATATATTCACTAAGTCACCATACAAAAATCATATAAATAGGAAACAATTCTCGGGAAGGGCATTCATTTGAATACGAACCGTGGAAGGTATAACATCAAAATGAACAAAAACGAAATTAAAGCTGTCAACAAGTACCTCTGTTACAAAAAATATCTACCAAAGATATGCATAGCAACTTGGTAAAAACATTGGGGGACTCTGCTTCTCCATATTTCACAGTTTCAAACTCGGCATAAGAGTTTAAATGGTCAGAACATCCACTGAAGATAAACATCGCAAAAGTCGCTCATCCACGTCTCTCACCAAAGAGTAAAGATAACGTAAAAAAGTCAATGATATGGTGTTGTCATATCAAAAAGTGACCATCATATAGCTGGGGTAACAGGGATCTTATGTGGAAGCGTTCAAAGAATCCTTGTGAATGAACTGCATATGAAAAAGGGCTCCACGGGTTGGTTGCCGAGAATATTAACCGACGAGCACAAGAAAAACCGAGTCGACATTTTGAGGACCAATCTCAAAAAGTTTTAAGCAGCTATGGAAATTTTTTTGTCACGTTTTGTGATGAGACCTGATCCACCATTTTGATCCTGAAACCAAATAACATTCGATGACTTGGAAGCGAGCCTCTGTTACATATTTCTAGAGACATTTTTAATTTTAACTTATAAATTTATTGCTTGAGGCACATTTTTTTTGCAAAATTTAGTACGTTTATGATAAACTAATTTACTATAAACACTTCAAGCAAAAATTTACAAGATAACCAATAAAAATGGTCAAAATATTTGTTATGGGACTGGCAGTCCCAGCGCGACTAACGGTGTCACATAGTATGGCGCGCCTAACGAAGGGTTAAAACAGCTCATAATTTTTTGTTTTAATATATATTTTTTCTAGAATATTATGGGAATATTAATATTAAAATTAAAAATTACAAACTTGTGTAATAATTTGGCGTAATAAAGATCTTTATAAGTAATGTACTATTTTTTTAATATTATAAGAAAAAAAAATATAATTTTTTTTATTTCTCTTAGGTAAAAAAATTTTTTTGCTTTTGGTCTCCACATTTTTCTAATTTTACAAATTTACTAAATGTAAATGCCAATTTTTTTTTTAAATAATATGGAAACCGCCGGCAAAATTGCTTTCTTTATTTAAAAAATCTAATATAATTAAAAATAAATAAAATTGTATTTCGATGTAAAGAATGTACTTTAGGTGTTCCAAATGGAGATTTGTTTTTTTATGGTAGAAAGTGTTTAAAAAAGATTTTTTAGCAAATATTTAAACTGTATTCAGTTATTTTTCGACCTCTTTCTGTTAATTTATTTATTAATATTATTTAGAATTAAGTACATACCTACTAAAGACAGAAAACATTTTTGTTAAATTTTTATAGTTGAAGGCAACAATTGCTTTTAAAAAATATATATAATGTATGTATATAAAATGTGGAAAAGTAGAATATAAGTAACAAATTTTAAACATTTTAGTAAACATTTAAAAAATAATAATTTTCATTTTGTTCTTTACATATTTTTTTTATTTTACTTAATATAAGTGCTGGAAACAAAGAATTAAACTCTTTTTAATATTTTAAAACAATCTGGAAACCGAAAGCAAATTGCTTTGTAATTAACGAAAAAAAATCTAAAATTACTACAACAAATATTTTAAAACATTATTTATTTTAAATACGTGGAGGCGACAATTTTTATAAAAAATTGTATTTTAATAATACGGCTGTTTTATAAATAATGAATCACCAAAAATGGGTTAAAAAAAAGGCGGAAATTCTAATACATTTTTGCTAAAATAGATTTTGAAAAAATTGTATATTTAAGCATTTTCATATAAATATAGTTTTTGAGTATTTTTTTTAGTGTAAAAAAAATGTTTTTGGTCTCCATTTTTTTTTATTTTACTGAGTTACTAATAAATGTAACAACAGAGACAAAACTAATGTAAAACAAATGTTTAAATAAAGTAAAAATAATTTTTTTAATAAATATTTCGAAAAAATATGAAACCGAAAAAGAAAATAGCTTCAAAATTTATTTTTTATAATTTGTCACTTGACAAAATGTGCAATTCTTGGCCTTTTTATCAAAAATTAACTTATAAAACTAGTAAATATTAACTTTTTTGTTAATACCGATTAAAAAATCTTTAAATACACCACGATCAAAAATTTGTTTTGACTCGCTTGCGTTTTTTTATTAGGTTTTTATTAATGTTAGAAATGGAGTTGTTTTTTTTCTATTTTGATGCTAAGAATATAATAAAAATGTTGTCAAAAAAATGAATCTACAGAACTGAATTGAAAGAAATTGCTAAAACACATTTTCTCAAAAAAAAATATATATATATATATATATATATATACAGGGTGTTAGGTAAATGTCCGGCCAACGCTCAGCTGTCAATAGTATTCATCAGGTGTGACACAAAAGCTTAGTAATATTTTGGCGAATTTCAAAAATTATTTTGTATTATTTCCCTTGATTTCCCCTCTTTATTTTGACGAGCCGTTCACCATAATTCACCTTTATTAGATAGTTTATGATTTAAAAATGGTATCTTAGCAGTATCGATGATATTTCAAAATGACAAGACTATAAAATGGCACAATATTCTATTAGTGAATATGCTGATATGCATTTGATATATGAAGAATGCCTAAGCAATTCTCATGAAGCCATGCGAAGGTATGCTGAGCGTTTTCCAAACAGAAGACACCCAAACAGAGAAACATTCGAAGAGGTAGCTCGAATGTTACGCGAAACGAGGTCTATTTTACCAAAAGGCAACGAAATAAGAAGACCAAAGAAGCTAGACATCGATGAGGCTGTGCTACAACGAGTTGAAGAAGCACCAGAAGCTAGTATTAGAGAATTATACCGCCAATTTAATGTTAGTCACTGGAACATTTGAAACATTTTGCATAAAAATCTTTTTTATCTGTGGGGGCACATGAATGACCTGGTATACAAAACACCTGTTGAAAACCAAGACGATCTTTTAAACCGGGTGATGGATGCTGCTGAACTCATACGAAATCATCGTGGAATGTGGCGAATTCAAGATTCATTAATACGGAGAGCTCATGCTTGCGTAGACGCAAATAGAGGCCATTTTGAGCATTTACTTTAATTTTTGTATTTTGTGTTAAACGCTATTGTAGTTATTTTCTTCCAAAAATTAAATTGGTTACAATTACAAGGGACAGTCTAAGGTGACATTTGTTCAAAACGATAATTGTCAGATACAAATTTGTTGCTACGATTTTTAAAGTTGTACAATAAGGCATCCATAAGCGGGTAACAAAAATTGTGAAAAATCTTCGCCGATTTTTTAATGGTTTTTGAAGATTTTTTGGTAAAAAGTTACTAAGCTTTTATGTCATACCCGATGAACGCTATTGTCAGCTAAGCGATGGCCGGACGTTTACCTAACACCCTGTATATATTAGAAATTTTTTTAGAAACAATTTAATGTGTTTTCTGAGTCTTTTAAACATTTTTTTGTTAATTTGTTGTTTCTGATTTACCCGTATTGTACAAGAAAATATACTCGTAGTTGCCTTCGGATTTAAAACATTGTAAAATCGGAGGGAAGAAGGAGAGACGAAATTGTTTAAATTCTTATAGTAGAAAGCAACAACTGCTTTATAAAAAATATATAAAATGTAGAATACTCGTAGGTAATTGGAAATCTTCAAACAATTTTAGTTAAAAAACAATAATTGTCTTCAATGTGTAAACAGAAGACAAAAGTAATTTTTAAAAAAATATACAACACAAAGTGACCCAAAAAATGAGTCAACAGAAACGAACTAACAGAGAAGTTTTTTCTTAAAAAATAAAATATTTTTAATAATAATATAAAAATTGGAGTATTTTTGTGTAATTTTAATTTTTTACGTTTTTTTTTTTTAGTTTAAATTGAAGGCCTAAACTTTTTTAACAAAAATATTTTGCGTTTTCCACTGTTTTCATCATTTTTCTATTGATTCACTATTTTTAGAACATCTGTATTTTGGAAAAAATAGTTGTTTAGCTATTACATTTTCAAACTTTATAAAACATAAAATTTTTGTATTAAAAAAATACTTTATTTAAAAAAGAGTTATAACTAAAAACAAATAGTTTTTTTTTAAATTTGAGAAAATATTACAATCTTTCGATGTAGAAAATAATTTCCATTCTCGGTCCGCATATTTTACTAAATTACTGAATGTAATTAACAAGACAGTACTTAATTAAAAAAAATATTTTAAAGAGAAAGTGAAGGCCTCAAGCATTAAACAATTTTTAGAATATTTTAGTCAAATGTGGAAACTGAGGGCAAAATTGCTTTGTACTCTTAATTAATTTTTAAACAATAAGTTCTAAAGTTACTACATCAAGAATTTCAAACTTTATTATTTAAAAAAAATGGGTACCACATTTTGATGTAAAGAATGTAATACAAGATTTCCCAAAATAGAGAAGCTTTATAAAAAAAATACAAAAATAAAATTTAAATTTAAACATTTTTTAAATTTTGTTATTTTTGTTTTATTTTTTGTTTTTTGTTTTTGCAAAATAATTAAATGTAGAAACAAAAAACAATAATAGTTTATAAAAATATTTAAAAAATTTGAGAGCTTTAAGGATTAAACAACATTGGAAAATAGTGATATTATTACGACTATTTTACTTACAAACACAGCAGACTCCATAACCTTCAGCACAGTCCCCAAAATTGGTACCATTCATGGCAGCACACTCCGTTTCATGATAACAAGTTCCTAAATAATCCCCAAAACTGCTACTACTCTGACACTGCGAATTCGCGAATTGTACAATATGAAACAAACTCAAAAATTTATTAGTAAAACTCTTCGTTTTATTCTTCAACTGCCCAAAAGAATCATCAAAAAATTTACTCTCATACTGACTCGTCAAATTCTTATTACCGCCACTAAATTTCTGTGTATACAACTTCGTTAAATAATCCTTCAACAAATTATTAATCCTCTTCCTGCCACTATCCTGATTTTTCGGAATTTTCTGTATATAACTCCTTCGGTAAGTCTGGTTCCTCTCAGTCAGAAATTTCGGCCTGCGATCAACAAAAACTCCGAAATCTGAGACAATTTCATTTTTGACTGGGACAAAATCTGTCTTGGAAATTTCGGGAGAGTCCCAAAAATCGAACCGGATTACGTCACTGGAGTAAACTAAAGGCAGAACCAGAATTGTCGCAAATAGCATGATGCCCAAGGCTAAACTGCTAGAAAAATGGTCGAAAAACGGCTTAAGAGGCGGCCTACCAGAGCGAAAAATTGTCACAACGCTCTAGAAATTGGCAAATTGGTTTCTGTGAGCATCAGCTAAGCTGCATCGATTGACACAGAAAAGAAATTTTTTTAACGCGAATTACTTTCTTAGCCTTGAGCTCTAATAAATCCGATATTAATTCTAAAATTAACATTACTTTGTTAGTAGTATAAACAGCATGAACACAGCAACATTGCAGTACGTTATTCCTCTTCTTATCGGATTGACCTTAGTGCCCCTTTTGCTATGGAAAAGACTCAGTTTGTACTACTACAGCTCGAAATTGCCTGGCCCTTTTAGCTTGCCCTTGATTGGAAGTCTTCATTTGTTAATAGACGGACCTAAAGGTACCCACTCACTCTCTATTTATTCCCTGAATTTTTGGCAATTCTAGGAATTCATAAAACTATGACTAAAATTTTCGAAAAATATCCCAAAGTCGTGAAAATTTGGTTCGGGCCATGGTTGTACGTGAGTACCACTGAACCCAGCGATTTGAAAGTGATACTGACCCAGTTTTTGGATAAAGGCGAGTTTTATGAGCTAATGTCGGAGTATTTCAGGCGAGCGCTTGCTGCAGCTCCAGGTCAGTACTGTTTTTTTTTTGCTAGATGGTACTAAATTTTTTTAGTTGATTTATGGAAAATCAACAGGAAAAATGTTAATCCGACTTTTAATACGACGATTCTTAACACTTTTATTGGCTCTTTTGCCAAACAAGCCAATATTTTGGTCAAGAATTTGGATAAATACAGGGCGAGTGATGATATATTTCCGGTTTTGTGGAAGTGCACACTTGATGCAGCTTGTGGTACCGATAATTATGTAAAATTAGATTTTTTTAGTGAGTTTTGGTTTTAGAAACATTAGCTGACGTTGATCCAGTTTTACTAGATACTGAAACTTGTCTCAAAAGGGTTTTCAGGTAATACTTTTTTAAAATTTTTGTCCTAAATTAAGTTAGTTAATTATTCTTAAATTTTTAAAATACATAAACAACAAAATTAAAAAATGCAGTTATTTAATTTTAAAAAATTATGTGACGCATTAAGAATTTTATTTGTGGCTAAATACTGATAAGATTGTTGTTAGTTTCTGAGATAGACAGTGTTAAAAGTTTGTCTACTTGAGGAACATCTGAAACGATTTTAAAATTAGTAAAATTACGTCTTCAAATTTAAAAATTAGTAAAAAATTTAAAAAATTAGCAGTAGTCTTCAATTTTGTCCCGGGTTTCTTAAATAATTAAAACCGCTTCCGGTTTCTAAAATTAGAAAAATTGTCGTGTTTTCTAAATAAACATTGTTAAAAAATTATGTCTGGTCTTTAAAATGGTAAAATGATGTCTTGAACTTAGAAAATTAGTAAAATGTTGTTTTTGTATTTATTAATTTAACAATAGATAGAATATATCGCCTTCAGATCTAATTAAATTAACAAAAGCTTGTTTTATATTAATTTTTAGACTACTGCTTTGTTTTCAAATTGTGTTTAGTGTCTAAATTTCCAAAAAATATCGTTTTTGTCTCAATAAATTAAAAACTGTCGCCTACGTTTTCAATACTAGAAATATTGTCGTGCTGTCAACTAAATAGTTGATAAATGTATTTTCCGTCTATTTTTAAAATTAGTATAATGTTGACTCGGGCTTTAAGAATTAATAAAATCCTGTTTCTGGTTTTCCTATTAAAGAAATATTCTGTTTGTATTTATTAATTTAAAAATTAATGACATATCGCCTCCGGCTTTTAATTAAATTAGTAAAATTACGTTTTTAATTAATTTCAAAATTAGTATATGTAGGGTCTAAACTTCAAAGAAAATATTGCTTTAGTTTTATTAAACCAAAAACTCTCGCCACGGGTTTTTAAAATTAGAAAAATTGTTGTATTTATTAACTAAAAATTGTTAAAATATTACCTTCCGTTTTCAAAATAAGTAAGATGTTGCATCCGGCTTTTAAAAATAGTAAAATGTTGCTTCCAGTTTTATAATTTATAAAGAAATGTTGTTTTTGTATTTACCAATTTAAAAATTGATATTATATTGTGTCCACTTTCTAATTAAATTATTATTAAAATTACGATTTTGATTAATTTCAAAATTAGTAAAACAGACTATGGCCTCTTTTTTCAAACAGTGTTAAGTGTCTAACCACTAAAAAAATATTAAATGTTGTCTTATTAAATTAAAAAGTGTCATCTTTGGTTTCCAAAATTTTAAAAAATGTCGTTTTGTCGGCTAAAAAGTTTTTAAAATATTGCCTTTCGCTTTCAAACTTAGTAGGATATTTTCTCCGGCTTTAAGAATTAGTAAAATGTTGCTTTTTCTAAAATTACGTTTTCGGATTTTAAAATTATGAAAATAAGGATTACTGCTTTGTGATTTCAAAATTGTGTTGGGTCTTTAGAATTAGAAGAAAATATCGCATTTGTCGTTATTTATTTATTATTAATATTAATTAATTATATTATTATTAATTAATATTAATATTTATAATTATTAATTATAAATCTTATTTACGGCTTCTAAAAATAACAATTGTTGTTTTTATCAGTTTCAAAGTTGTTAAAATATTGCCTCCGTCTATTAAAATTAGTAGGTCGTTGCTTCGGGCTTCTAAAATTAGTAAAATGTTGTGCAAGGTTTTTCAATTTGCAAATAAATATTTTTGTATTTGTTAATTTAAAAATTTATAATAAATATAGTCTCCGACTTTTAACAGAAGTAGTAAAATTACGTCTTCGGCTTTCAAAATTGGTAAAATGTGGATTTGTTTTCTAAATCGTGTTTGTAAATAGTTTTAATTATATTATTAATAATATCGTTATTAATTTAAAACTGTTTCTTCCAGCTGTCAAAATTAGATAAATTGTTGTATTTATTAATTTTAAAGTTGCTAAAATATAGCCTCCGACTTTCAAAATTAGTAAAACTTTGCTTCAAAAATTAGTAAAATATTGTTCTAATTTACAAAGAAATGTTGCCTATTAGTATCTATTTATTTCAAAATTGATAAGAAATATTGCTTCGGGCTTCTGATAAACTTAGTTAAATTACGTCTTCGTATTTCAAAATAAGTAAAATGTAGATTATTGCTATGTGTTAGTCACAATAAATTGTAAAACGTACAAAACTTTTCAGTATTTAAAATCATGATTATTGTCTTGGGCTGCAAAACTTTCTGAGGTTTCTACAATTGGAAGTAATTACCGTTTTTGTTGTTATTGATTTAAAAACTGATAAGAATGATAAGAACTGTCGTTTTTGGATTTCAAATTTGTTTAAAGTATTGTTTCGGGCTTCCAAATTATTTATTTTTATTAAATTAAAAAAACTGGTTTTGTCTTTATTAATTTAAAGATTATTACCTAAATAAAATATTTTTTGTTTCTAAAATTAGTAAAATTTTAACAATAAAAGGTGCATTAAGCAAATCTTCATTTTTTTTTGTTCTTAAGCTTTGATGAAGATGTCTTGAAAACCAGCAGTAAGAATTACTCGTAAATTTTTAAATTTCCAGTGTTAAACTGACATTTACAAAAAGACTGTTAAATATTAATTTTAATTTTTGCTATTGTTTTAGCCAATTTTGTTATTATTATTATTACTATTATTATTAATAAAAAAATTACAATTTAACACAATTTTTTTACCTTGATTTAAAATTAAATTTTGCAATCATTCACAAACAAAAACTACTTTTATTACAAAATTAAATTTGTTATATTTGTATGATAATTTATAATTATATGTCTTAAAAGTTAGAAAAAGTCTGCACAACTTCACTTGTATTAAAAAAACAGTATTTTAGAAAAAAACTGAAAACCATTTCAAAAAGGCTAAGCGATTTCACTAATATCTAATAACAAGCAAAGGTATTCCAATCGAACAATAACGTCGAGAAGCTGTATACCGGTTTCGGGGTTTTTGCCTCTCATCAGTACAGCGTATTTCCGAGCGATGTGCTTGATTGTAACGGGTGGGAGAACTCGCTTGTAGTCGCTTCGGCTAGTAGTCGTATAGACAGACACACAGTGTGCCATCTAACGAACAGTGCTGGAAGGTGCGAGAGTTGGTAGGTATAATAATGTTGGCGGATAACAAATTTAATTAGGTCGGGGCATTAGTCCCCAAAGTAGTTGTTTTTGCCTAATCGTGGAGGTTGGGCTGGTGGCCGAGCGAGAGCCGAAGAGATAACTTTGTTATCCGCCAACATTATTATACCAATTGTCACATCTTCCAGCACTCTTCGTTAGATGGCACACTGTGTCTGTCTATACAACTACTAATCTAACAACAAAACAATTTTACAAAAATGTTTTGTAAAATTACTGACCCAGTTTTTGGATAAAGGCGAGTTTTATGAGCTAATGCCCTAGTATTTTAAACAAGCTCTAGCTGCAGCTCCAAGTCAGTTTTTTTGCTAGATGGTACTAAATTTTTTTAGTTGATTTGTGGAAACTCACCAGGAAAAATGTTAATCTGACTTTTAATACGACGATTCTTAACACTTTTATTAGCTTTTTTGCTAAACAAGCGAATATTTTGGTCAAGAATTTGGATAAGTACAAGGCGAGTGATGATATATTGTTGTGATGCGTTAAGAATTTTATTTGTGGCTAAATATTGATAAAATTGTTGTTAGTTTCTGAGATATACAGTGTTAAAAGTTTGTCTATTTGAGGAACATCTGATTCGGCTTCTGAAATTAATAAAATTACGTTTCCAAATGTCAAACCTAGTAAAAATAAAAATAAGAAAATTTAATAGTAATTTTTAAATTTGTTGCGGGTTTCTTAAATTAGAATTACCTCCGGCTTCTAAAATTAAAAAAAAAGATATTATCAAATAAAAATTTGTAAAATATCGCTTCTGGCTTTTAAAATTAGTAAAATGTTGTCTTTGATTTCGAAAATAAAATTACTTTTTTTGATTAACTTTAAAGTTATTAAAATGTGCAGTATTGCCTCTTTTTTCAAACTGTGTTATTTAGCGCCTTTTCAAAAAAAATATTGCTTCTGTTTTATTCAAATTAAAAAATGTGGTCTTCGGTTTCCAAAATTAAAAAATTGTGGTGTTTATTAGCTAAAAAGTTATTAAAATATTGCCTTTCTCTTCAAGATTAGTAAAACGTTGCCTCCGGCTTTTCAAATTTGAAAAATGTTGTCTCCGGTTTTTCAATTAAAAAAAATGTTGTCTTTGTATTTATTAATTTAAAAATTGAAGATATGATCTGCATTCTAATTAAATTAGTAAAATAACGTTTCTAATTAATTTGAAAATTAGTAAAATATAGAATGTTGCTTATTTTTTAAAATGTATTTAGTGTCTTTTCAAAAGAATATCGCTTTTGTTTTATCAAATTAAAAACTGTAGCTTCCGGTTTCCAAAGTAAAAAAATTGTTGTGTTCATTAGCTAAAAAATTGTTAAAATATTCTCTTCTTCTTTCAAGATTAGCAAAATGTTGACTCCGGCTTCTCAATAAGTAAAATGCTGTCTCCGGCTTCCCAATTTAAAAAAAATATTATTTTTGTAATTATTAATTTAAAAATTGTTGTTATATTACCTCTGGCTTTTAATTAAATTAGTAAAATTACTTTTCTGATTAATTTCAAAATTAGTAAAACGTAGACTATGGTTTCTTTTTTCAAACAGTGTCTAAGCTCTAAAAATTACTGTTTTTTTTAATAAATTAAAAACTGTCATATTCGAATTTCAAAATTTGAAAAATTGTCGTTTTGATCGGCTAAAAATTTCTTAAAATATTGCCCTCCGATTTTAAACTTAAGTAAGTTTACGGCTTTAACATTTAGTAAAATGCTGCCTCTTTCTAATTTAAAAAGAAATGTTATTTTTGAAGTTATTTTTGAAAAATTGATGATATATTGGCTCCGGCTTCTAATTAAATTAGTAAAATTACATTTTTATTTAATTTCAAAATTAGTAAAATGTAGACCATTGCTTTTTTAAACTGTGTTTAGTGTTTAAACTTCAAAGAAAATATTACTTTTGTCTTATTAAATTAAAACTGTCGCCACCGGTTTTTAATTAGAAAATGTTGTGTATATTAGGTACAAAGTTGTTAGAATATTGCCTTCAGCTTTCTAAATTAGTAAAATGTTGCTTCCGGTTTTAAAAATTACTAAAATACTGCTTCAGGTTTTTTAATTAAAAAATATATATTTTTTATTTATTAATATAAAAATTGATAATATACTTCTGGCTTCTATGTAGTTACCATAAATTAGTAAAATTACGTTTCTAATTAATTTCAAAATATTTCTCTCGACTTCTAATAAAATTAGTAAAATCTCAAAAATAAAATGTTTTGTGCTCTTAAAATTATGTCGATCTCTATAACTAAAAAAAATATTGAATAAAATATCGTCTACGTCTTTTAAAATTAGTAAAATATTGCTTTTGTTTTCAAAATTAACAAAAAGTTGCTTCGGATTTTCAATTTGCAAAAAATATTGCTTTTCTATTTACTAATTTAAAAATTGATAAAAAATCTGGCTTTTACTTTTTAATAAAATTAGTTTTCTAATTTTTAAAATTAGTAAACTATAGATTATTGCATCGTATTTTCAAAATCGTATTGAAAGAATTATTGTAAAATACTATCGCGTTTCTCGTATGAGCGACATAAACTCCAGAATTGTTAAAATAATGTTTTTACTCTCAAAATTGAAAGAAAAAAATATCTGACGCATTTAAAATTAGCAAAATGTTGGCAAACAATATGAGGTGTAATAAGAAAATCTAGTTTTTGTTATTTTTTTTATTAAACTTTATATAAGAACAACGAATTGTACAAAAATGTATAAACAAATTTTGGGTAAAACAATTTTTAAGTAAACCGAAATTTTTCTGTAATCATTTATTACAAAATTATTCATTATCTAACATTTTAGAGAAGACAGTGTAACATAAATTTTGGCTTTTGTTGTTATTGTAAATATATTTTGTTGTTCTATTATAATTAATAATCAAACCATTTTCAACAAAATGTCGGGAATTACGCAATCAATTTTTTACCTTGATTCTAAATAAAATTTCATAAACACGAAACTAGTTTTATTACAAAATTAAATTTATTATATTTATATGCTAATTTATAATTAGATATATGTCAAATTTTTTGCCATGTTTCTAGGAAAAATTTGCTCAACTTTGCTTGTTCTCACCTGTATTGTGAGCTCGTTGAATAATTACCATTTAAAACAGCGCTCTTACAATTACTAAATAAACAAACAATAGCGCAATATCCGCCATATTTGGTATACAAATTAAACCTTAAACATTTGAATTTTAAAATTCTGGATTTGCCGAAAATTTTTACAAATTTCTATCAGTTTTTACATCGATAATAAATCGATAGAAATTATAAAATCTCTTGTAAAATCCAGAGTTACAAAATTTTAATATTTTCGTCTGAATTTTTACTAGATACAAGTAGATGCTAGAGTGGTTGGATTTTGGCGTGGGCGATGAGTCATTCTGCGCAAAGTACGAAAACACGTCTTGGTTAAGCGCTATTCACTAACCCAAAAACATTCTCATTTCGTTTCGTTCCTTCTTCTCGAACGGTTGTGGTTAAGCCTGCGTGTATTGACAGATTTATAATATTATTTCAACAATCTTCTTCAGCACTCTATTTTTTTCGTGGTTTACAGTTTTGTAAGTAACCTAGTACAATTTAGAAACAAGGGTATAAATGTGTTTTTGCAGAACATACTTTGCGACAATATGATGGACAATAACGGTCGTGTTGTTCATAGTCAAGGGAGGCAGATAATTTATAACGTTTTTTCGTTTATGAAAGAGGAAAAAGAGAAAGGTGAAGTTATAATTCCCTTAAGTCGTTTACAAGAACGTGTTGCTAAAGCCACTGGTGTTGGTCTTAACACGGTAAGGAGAATTATAAAAGAAGGTAGCAAGAAATCTGAAAATAGCAAATTTCAATCTCCGCGTAAAAAAAATTAACAAACCATCGCCAAAAAGCACATTGGATGAATTCGAAGAAGAAATAGTTCGAAAAGTAATTTATAATTTTGCCGCCATTCATAAAAGAAGACCGACAATGCAAGTTTTATTTGAGGCAGTAAAACGTGAAGGTGTTAATTTTACTGGGAAAATAGATTCATTTAGACAGTTCATCCGAAAGCTAGGTTTTCGTTGGAAGAAATCGACAGATAATCGAAAAATGTTAATTGAAAAAACGGACATCAGGTTAAAACAAGTTGAATATTTAAAACAACTTAAAAAGTACAAAGAAGAAAGTCGAAATATTATATACTGTGATAAAACTTACCTTCACAGTTCCCATACTGTACCGATGGCATGGGATGATGGCACAAATAACATGCTTAAGGCACCGATAGCCAACGGACGACTTCTAATTATTTTACATGGTGGTGACGCGCAAGGTTTTGTGCCTAATGCTTTAAATATATTTAAATCGGGATCGAAAACAGGCGACTATCACGATGAAATAAACAACAACAACTTCACTAAATGGTTGAAAGAAAAATTTATTCCCAACATTTTAAGGAAATCGTTTTTGGTGGTGGATAACGCGTCCTATCATAATGTGGCAATAGAACCTAGTCCGAACTCATCATGAAAAAAAGCAGCAATGCAGCAATGGCTAAACGAAAGAGGAATTTTTTTTGAGACCAAAGAAACAAAGGCAGAATTATATAAAAAAATTAATTTGACTAATCTACCGTATAAACAATTTGCGATCGACAAAATTCTGTCAGAATGTGATATGCCAGTTTTACGGTTGCCTCCATATCACCCGGAGCTTAACCCCACCGAAAAAATTTGGGCATTAGTAAAAAATCATGTCGCCGTCCACAACGTAACATTTAAATTAGAAGACGTCTGGAAATTAGCTGAAGACAAATTTGCTACGATTTCAGTGGAACAATGGAGAAATATATGTAACCACGTAGAAAAAACCGAGGAGGAATACATGGCCAGGGAACACATTATGGATGATATAGAGGACTTCATAATTTCTGTTAGAGCTGACGAAAGTGATAACGATTCGGAATTTTACATTTCTTCCGACGAGGAAAACGATTTAGATTGCGCAAAATTGCAAGAATAATGCAAAATGTTTTATGTCAACAGAATAAATTTTAAAAAAAAATTCACACTCATTATTTTATCTTTTGTTTTTTAATAATTGCTGTGCAGTCTATTCTATTAATTTGTCTTTTAATTTGTATTTTTATTGTATTATTGTACAAAATACAACAAACAACGGGTTACTGCCTGCGCATTTCATGCAGACTTTTAAATTTTGCCGCAATTTGAAACTAGTCAGATGTTTTTGGGTTTCACTTATCGCATTTAAGATTTTACTTCACGCAGATCTGTTCAAGGTTATCACCTACGACAAAACCTAACCACTCTACTTACGAACTCTAGGGCGATAAGAGCAAGCCCAAGGGCGGTAAGCACGGGTCGCAAGCAGAATAATACTTCAAAAACTTCGAGTTTCACTGACTTCCGCTGACCTGTCAGTACCTACAATTACATAAAGTTCAAAATAGCAATAATTTGGAAACGAAACCAATAAGAACAAAGAAAATAATAATACATTGTTACCGTATCAAAGAAACAAACTGTTTTTTTAAATTTTTGTCTATTTTAATGAATGAATAAAATTTATCTGTAACTCGAAACCCAAGCCGTGAAGATCTAGATCAATTTGCGAAAAATAAATTAAAATCACAAAAATTAAGATCAAAACGTGGAAAATTTGAAAAACAACGATTTAAATACACAAATACACAACTTAAGGTAATTTATTAATAATTAAAAGAAAAAGTTTAGTAAATACTTATTGATCTTTAATTGATCATCAACTGACTACATTAATAACCCATATTTTCTACTTTGATTGACTGGAATTAGCTGAAATTGCATAATTTTGTTGCAATTAAGTTATTATTTAATTAATTTAACTTATTTTTTAATTAATATTTAGTTATTCGTTTATACTAATAGTAGAAGCGCATAGTAAATAAATGTTTTTAAAATTTATTTTGAGAATTTTAAGTTGTAAAAATCCAAATTTTTTTTTTAGATATTTGTTTGAGAAGCTTTAGTATATTTTTAAATTTGGCGTTTTTAACCATGACAACTACTAATTATAAAACTAAATATGTAGTACATACTGGGTGTGTCAGAAATGATGGACAAAAATTTAACTAGTGATAAATCTCATCAAATGGAACAACTTTTCTATATAACATTTTTGCGACAGATGCTAAACATTTGGAGTTTTTTTTTAAGCTTTTATTGTTTTTCTATATTTTTAACATTATTATATAAGGGGAAAAAATCTGGCAACGTCATTTTACTAATTTTAAAAGCCAGAGATGATCCCTCTTAGTAATTTTTAATTTAATGGAAGAAGAGCGACTAGATTTTTATAATTTTAAAAGTCGATGCTGACCTTTTACTAATTTTGAATTTTTAAAGCCATATTTTTACTATTTTAGAAGCCAGACGCCAAATTTTACTAATTTTAAAATTTAGAAACGGTTGTTTTTAAAATTTTTTAATTAAATACAAAATGAACGACTAGATTTTTATAATTTTGAAAGTCGGAGCTGATTTTTTACTAGTTTTGAAAATTCAAAGCGATATTTTTACTACTTTAAAACCCAGACGCTAAATTTTACTAATTTTAAAGGCCAAAAACGATTGTTTTTAATAATTTTTAATTGATTACAAAAAGAACGACTAGATTTTTGTAATTTTAAAAGTCGGTGCTGTTTTTTTACTAATTTTGAATATTTGAAGCGACATTTTTACTATCTTAAAAGCCAGACACTAAATTTTACTAATTTTGAAATCTAGAACTGATTGTTTTTTTCAATTTTTAATAAAATACAAAAAGAACGACTAGACTTTTAGAATTTTAGAAGTCGGAGCTAACCTGTCACTAATTTTGAATATTCGAAGCAATATTTTTACTATTCTAAAGCAAGACGCCAAATTTTACTAATTTTAAAGGCCAGAAACGATTGTTTTTTAATAATTTTTAATTAAATACAAAAAAGACGACTAAATTTTTAATTTTAGAAGTCAGAAGTAATGTTTTAATTTAGAATATGAAGCAATATTTTTACTATTTTAGATGCCAAACGCCGAATTTTACTAATCTTAAAGGCCAAAAATGATTGTTTCTAATAATTTTTATTAAAAACAAAAAAACTACTAGATTTTTGTAATTTTAAAAGTTTTTTACTAATTTTCAATATTTGAAGCGATATTTCTACTATTTCAGAGCCATACGCCACATTTTACTAATTTTAAAGGCCAGAAACAATTATTTTTATAATTTTTAATTTAAAACAAAAAGAATGACTAGATTTTTGTAATTTTAAAAGTCGAAGCTAACCTTTTACTAATTTTAAATATTCGAGGCTATATTTTAACTATTTTTGAAATTAGACCCCAGTTTTTTCCTCTTTCTTTTTGTATGTTTCTGTTGTTTTCTTTCTCTTTAACTGTTTTTCTTTTGTTCAACGATTGGCTGAAGATTTTTTCAAAATATTTAGCTTACCTTTTTGTTATGTACTTCTTCTTCGTTTCTTACTAATGTTTATCCGGCCAAAATATGATTTTAAGTTAAAATCTTTGTTTAAAATCTTGCATCCTTGATAGATGTTTCTTATCTTCTTATTTTTGTAATCCTCTTCTTTATGTTCTAGTTTTCTAGCGTTGTGCTTTCTTTTCTTTGTCCTGCAAATTTCTTGGTGTTTTGCTTTTTGTTTTTTATATTTTTTCTGGCTGTTCTGCGTATTTTCTTCTAGCATCCTTTTCTTTACTTGTGTCTTTCTTCTATTCTTAAAGTCTACAATCCTTACCATACTAATCTTTTGTTTTCTTTTTATTCTTCTCTTTAATTTGCTCGCTAATAGCTTGTTTAGTTAGTTTTTCTATTGTCTCCTATTTCTCTTTTTTTGTAAACTTAAATGCTGAAGAAAATATATTTTTCACTCTCTTTTTTAAATTAGAAACTGGTTTACATCACTATTTTAGTGAATAATTTAGTAATTCAATTAAGAAAAATAAAAAAAAATTATTGACTTACCACAACGTTTTTTATTAGGTAGCAACACTTCTGTTGCACTGTTGCTCTCTCACGCATTCTGTTTGAGTATTTTAAAAAATTTTTAAAAAAGTTAGAACAATTTAAAAAAGTAAATAAATCTTGTTTCAGAATTGAAGAAATACTTCTTCAGCGATTTTTTAATCCGTTTTGTCACTTAAATATTCTATGGAAATTTTCACCTCTTCGTAAAGAATTAGGAACGCTTTGGGACCAGAACAGTACCTTCATTAAAAAAGTACCAAATTTTTTGAAAGTTTTGGTTATTCAGTCATTTAAATTTTCAGATGATTGAAATAATGGACAAGTCAGAAAGTGATAACAACAACACAAAGAAACGTTTCTTAAATCACTTAGTAGAATCACATGACAAAAACAGTGATTACATAATCGAAGAAGCCCAAATTATGTTTTTTGTCGGTACTGAAACATCAGGAGTGGCTTTAAGTTCAGTTTTACTTATTTTAGGAATGTACTCTGAAATTCAGGTAGATAAAACTCGCTTTAACTGATTTATAAAAAAAATTTCAGGAGAAAATCTTTGAAGAAATTGATTCAGTTCTTGATGGTAGTACTCGAGATGTAACTCTTGAAGATATAGACCAAATGGAGTATCTTGAACGTGTAATTAAAGAAACAATGAGATTGCTACCCCCAATTCCTTTCGTGATGAGATCCCTAGAAGAAAATTTAAATCTGAGTTGTGGGACTTTTCCTGCCGGATCTAGAGTACTAGTACCGATAATAATGGTACACAGGCAAGCAGAGTATTGGCCTGATCCGCTCAAATTTGATCCTGATCGTTTCTTGGAGGAAGAAGTTAATAAAAGGCCTCCTTGTACTTATATTCCTTTCAGTTTTGGAATTAGAAATTGTTTAGGTACTTCTAAGACTGGTATTACTGGTACTACTTATAATTTTAAATTTTAGGTTACAAATATGGAATGTTGTCTATGAAGGTTATTTTAGCTACTATTTTAAGAACGTACCGTGTTAAGTCTTCTAATTATCAATGCATAGAAGAGGTAGTACTTCTTATTCATATTATAGCAAAAGCTACAAATGGTTATAAAATTGTTTTAGAAAAAAGGCATTAAATATTTGTAACTGTTGTATTATATTGACTGTTAAATAAAATAAAATTCTGAGGTAGTACCAAACTCAGTTATTTCTTCTTTCTTTATAAATCTACTTCAAGTACTTTTCAATTCTAATAATCTCTTCAACATGTTCTTGAGAACAGCACTCTTTTTTATAGGAAGAAATTTTAACATGTGTCTTTTTGAAATAATCTATCACTGGTTCTTCAAGATTTTTTTTACAATTACTGTCTAGTGTCTTTCTGTAATAATCTATGATTTATTTATCAAAACTTCTTTTACAGTAACTCTATAGTTTTTCTTAAATTTTCTACTTTAAATACTTTTTAACTTTAGTAATCTCTTCAGCATGTTCTCTAAAACATACTCTGTTTTATATAAATTGATCTTAACTAGCAACATTTCTAGAATAATCTATAATTAGTTCTTCAAAATCTCTTTTACAGAAACTTTCTAGTTCCTCTGTTTTGGCACTAATTACACCTTCAATTTTCTTCTTTTTTTCATAAATCGGCTTCAAGTACTTTACAACTTTAATAATCTATTTAGCGTGTTTTTAAAAACAGTATAATTTTTTATACAAAGTGATCTTAACAAGTGTCTTTCTGTAATAATTTATGATTGGTTTTTCAAAATCTTTTTTAGAATAATTTTCAAGTTTTTTTTGGCACTAATAGCATCTTTAATTTATTTATTTATTAATATTTTTTTTGTAGTACTTTAAATACTTCTCAACTCTAATAAACTCTTTAGCATGTCTTTGAGAACAGCATGTATTTTTATACAAAGTGACTCTAACAAATCTGAAACAATCTATAATCGGATCTTAAAATCTTTTTTAAATTAACAACTTCTTAGTTTATTTCATTTTGGCACTAATAATAACACCTTCAATTTTTTTCTTTCTTTATAAATCTACTTGAAGTAATTCTCAATTCTAATAACCTATTTAGCATGTTCTTGAAGAATCTTTTTTATACGAAGTAATCCTAACAAGTGTCTTTTGAAATAACGTATAATTAGTCCTTCAAAAAAAATTTTTTTATAATTTTTAGTTTTTTTGTTTTGGCACTAATAATTCCAATTTTTTTCTTTCTTTATAAATCTACTTCATGTATTTTTTAACTATAATAATGTATTCAGCATGTCTTTGAGAACAGTACTATTTTTTATACAAAGTGTTCCCATTAAGTATCTTTCTGTAATAATGTTTGATTGCTCTTTAAAAACTTTTTTTACAATAACTTTCTCGTTACTCTGTTTTGGTACTAATTGTATGTTCAATTCTCTTCATTTTTTATAAATTTACTTTATCTACAATTACCTTATAACTGAAGTTTTGTCCACACTTACGAACCGTATAAAGTAACACTATATTCACTAGTGGAATAATAAAATCACTTTATTATTCCACTAGTAGAATAATGAAAAAATACAATCTTAAATCACTCACATTTTATTTATTATTAATATTGACATTAACATTTACATTAATGAACATTTCGTTTTTTGTTTTATCATATTTCACTTCGTTTCCATTAATAAGAAGCTTGTAGTTGTTATCGGTTCCAGTACAAATAGTAGTTGTAGGAACAATGGACGTCTCTTCTAGTAACGACTAGTACCAGGAGAACCTTAGATTTTCCTTGCGATATAAAGCATATTAGATACAGAATCTTCGATATACCTAAGTTTCTGCTACGGCGGACCTCTTCCACCCACCATGTCGTTTAATTGTTGTAAGATTAGCACCTCTATTGGCAAGTAAAGTTGTTAAAGTGCGCCCTATACAATGGCCGGTATAAGCTTCTGCGTTCGCCAGATTCAAGAACGAAGCAACTTTAGAAGAAACTTTCGGTAAAGTGTTAATTACAACAGGTTGCAATGTACATTTTTGATTAACGTATCGTAAAAAGAGTCTCTCAATGGATAACTTTTTCGGACGTAAGGACATGTATTTCCTACACTTCTTCACAGTGTTGACAGAGATAGAATTCTTCTTCTATAATTGTGAATTGTTGTGAAAAGCTCGTCTTGGTATCTGGTATCAAAACAAACAGGTATACGCGTCTTGTACATCACTGATTTTTCAATTTGTCAGCTCACAGCATCGACAGCTACCAGACACCCCCATTATTAGTGCAACCTAAAATAGTCCAAAATTTATTATCTACAATGTCTATGTAATGATAGAGATTACTTTAATCATCAAATATTCTTTATCGCAAGCTCTTGTCAAAAACTCTTCTACGTGTGCTCTTTCCAATACTGCAGTTTTCTTCGGTCTGTATACCCTTTACTGATTCTTTAAATAAGCCATAATCTTATTACTATATCCTCCAATGTCTATGTTTTTATAGACCTTTATAGCGACCTTCAGCATGGAGTACCTACTTCGACCACATGGATGAATTGCATACATCGTCTTCAAATTTAAGAAATACGATAGCAGAACTTTTTCATTTATTGTCATTACCCCCCGTTCTTCTTTTCATTCATTAGATTCTGAAAATACTTTTTCATAATGTTTCCTGGACTTCTTTCCTGGCAATAACTGGCGAGTCGCTTTTTCAGCTTCTTCAAAAATTGTCTCAGGAACACTACCTATCACATTCTTCCATTTTTATCAACTTGCACAGCGTTTTGTACAAATGGAGTCAAAAATAAATAGCAGCGATTCAACACCTCCCATGTTTTTTAGTTAATTTCAATGATTTTTGAGGTGACATCCGCTGTCAGAGTGTAATGTCAAATCATTTTGATGACATGAGATGAAATTTTGGCGATTCTGATTTTAAACTGGACTGCGCTTAAACATCCTTACGTGGATAAAACGCTTTTACAATAACTTTCTAGTTATTCTGTTTTGGCACTGTGACGGTTCTAAGGCCTGGCCTTGTCAAAAAAATTAGATTTTTGAATGATCGTCTAGTATGTTTGTTATTAGGACTCTACGTTGTGTTTTGTATTTATTTGTTCGTTGTTTAAGCACTGTATATTAAAAGAAGAGTAAAACAGCTGAAATTGAATAAAGACATTTTATTCAAAAAAAATATTACAGGTGTAATTGCGCAGCCCAAGATGAGGCCACTTATTTTACAAGTTAAATATTTAGCTCTAGTTCTATAATACAGAATAAGTTGCATTCCGCTAGGATTACAACACTCTATTCCGGTATCAGAACCATCGCAGGCCAGTATGGGTTAAAAACCCGGATTTTATTGCAGAGCTGATTAAACACCTCCGACTCAGAAAATTTATAGATAAGAGTGCGTAGGAGCCTCACCAAAAAACCAACTATCGCGTACTCTCATTCCCTAATATGTCCCATATTTGGTCTTTTTATTTGACCAGGGACTCTTTTTGTTTATGTACTTTGTACATTTTTAGTTAGGCAGTCTTTTTGTTTATGTTTTTTATTTAATACATTTAGCCATGTTTTGAAATTTTGTGTGCCATAGTACTACACCCGGACTGGCTTCGTTTTTTTCCGGTCAGTGTGGTAGTGGTCCCCGGCTTGGCCAGGAGGATAGTAAAGAGATAGTAATTTTCATGCGAGTAATGAGTCAGATGAGTGTAATCAACTATTAGTTAATTACAACAAAAGGCCATTGGTAGGTTAGACACGTACAAGTTATACACGGAGCTAACTTATTTAGTAAAATAATTATTATATTAAAATAATTAAATAATAATAAAATAAATAAATAACATTTAAAGATTGTTAAAGATTTGGAACCACAGGGGCTCCCCTGCGACTATAAGTCGGTAAACACAGCTGTAAAGTAATAAAATTTGTTTTTACCCTCTTTGATACAGACCTGTGAAAATCCGGTATTCTTCCGGAGACGGTGGCGGCTCTTGGACCACGAAGGAGTGGTCCTTCTGGCTCCTCCGACATCGTAGACAGCTAATTAGGAGAGAAATATTAATTAAACCGAGTGTTAACTCGTTGTGCATTTTCTCCTCGGTTGCGATCAACCCGTCGAAGACTAGGAATGCGGCACTCAAAGAAAATTTCTGGTTCAGAGCCCTTGGTGCGATCACCCGTCAAAGACTAAGAATCTGCACTTCGGACACGAACGTGAAGAGATAGTTCAAAATTTGCCTTGGTTGCGATCAACCCGTCGAAGACTAAGAATGCAGCACTCAAAGCGAATTTCTGGTTCAGAGCCCTTGGTGCGATCACCCGTTAAAGACTAAGATTCTGCACTTTGGACACGAACGTGATTTTTAGCTAGAAGACAGTCCTTTGATCAGCGATCACCCGTCGGAGATTGCTATATCAAAAAAATAAGTCGACTAGCCTGAAGAGTGTCAGAGCATTCTCTGACGATGGCTGTTCTGGGGATTTCTTTTATAGCCAAATTTTTAGTGACGTCAGAGCTGTCTACGTGACTGTAATTAGGGGTGTTTAGCGCGCTTCCTAACGACTTTCTTTAGACGGTTGCTGTTGCTAGGAATAATCACGCGATTTTCCGCAGCGGTGATTGGTTGGTTCCTAACCGTCTTTCGGACCGTTGATGTTGCTAGGGATGGTCACGCGATTTTCCGCAGCAGTGATTGGTTCTTTATTTTTAACCGTCTTCAAGCCGTCGGTGTTGCTAAGGGTGTCTACGTGACTTTCTGCAGGGACGCTTGGCGTGCTTTTAATTATTTATTTAATTAAAGGATTGTTCTTATTAATTTTCTTTATTATAAATTTGCTAATTGCTTGACTCTATTTTTGTCAAAACAGCGATTCGTATTGTCTTTTAAAATCTGCGGTTTTAAACTCATAAGTTCTTAATTTAGCTAAAATATAAACAATTATTTGGTTCCTGGAATATCTGGGTAAACAACAATGTTAATTATTCTGGTTTTATGAAGTTCATCTTGCCAAATAATCCATTACGGGATTGAATGGCTGAAAAAGAGGCTGTGGAAGTAAAAACAACAAATTATAATACTCGGGCCCGAGATAAATAAACAATTTACGATTATCAATAGATAGACAATAATACTGAACATCGTCCACTCCCTGCTCACCTGTTAAAAACGATAATTAGTATAATTATCGTTCACTAAAATGCTGAAAAATTAGGAGGCTAAATAAATAGCAGTTTTACACATTAAATTTGACTAAAACAATTACCCAATAAAAAAGGCAAAAAATGTAGCACAACCCTATCTCATTTATATGTGCTATTTTTCAACCCTTTCCTGTAATAAAACATTAAAATAATGTCGCCGTATTGTTGGATGCATATAATAAAAAGGCCAGCCAGACCTGGATGGTCTCAGCACTAATAATATTTTGCTTTTTTTTCTTTTTTTGTAAATCTCTTCAATTTTAATAATTGAAGAAGATTCTTTAGTATGTTCTTGAAAACAGTATTTTTTTATAAGAAATAATCCTAACAAATGTTTGTCTCTTATGATCTATGATTAATTTTTCAAAGTCTTTTTTTAATAATTTTCTAGTTTTTTAAATTTGGCACTAATTAGATTTACCATTTTTTTCTGTCTTTATTAATCTACTTCTCTATAATTTCTTCAGCATGTTCTTGAGAAAAGTAGTTTTTATACGAAGTGATTCTAACAAGTGTTTTTCTAAAATAATCTAAATGGATCTTTAAATTTTTTTACAATAATTTTCTAGTTTCTTTGTTTTGGCAATAATTATATCTTTAATTTTCCTATTTCTTTATAAATTTACTTCAAGTACTTTTCAATTCTAATAATCTCGTCAGCAAGTTTTTGAGAACAGTAATATTTTTGGTACAAAGTGATCCTAAGAAGTGTATTTCTATAATAATCTATAATTGGTTCTTCAAATTCTCTCTAACAGTAACTCTCAAGTTTTTCTATCTTGGCACTGATCGTATCATCAAGTTTCTTCTTCCTTTACAAATTTACTGTAAGAACTTCTTAACTCTAATAATTTTTAGCATGTTTTTGAGAAAAGCATTTTTTTCTATAAAATGATCTTAACAAGTATCTTTCTAGATTAATCTATAATTAGTCCTTTAAAATTTCTTTTACAATATCTTTCTAATTTTTCTGGATTGGCAGTAATCACATTTTCATTCTATTCGTATCTTTTTTCAGTACTCTCAGCAGTCAAGTCTAGCTTTAACAATTTTCTTTTTTGGATCTTTAGAGTTCAGAAAGCTGAAGTCTAATTGGCGATACTTATTATTAGAGAATGCATATCTTGTGGTGAAGAACAATTAATAATAAATAAAATAATTGGTTAGTAAAACATGACAATGACTTCTAATTATTAAAGCAAAAATTTGAGCAAAAATGAATTTTTTAGAAGACTGTAAAATGCTTTTGGTAATTGCAAATTTTATGAAAGAGAAAAGAGTTCTAGCCTTCTAAAAAATAAATTTTATTGATCACTTGATACTTCTCATAGAAGCTAGTAGAAAGAGGATCAGTAGCTGTATAACTGTTTTAGAAAAAAAAAAACCATTAAATATTATGCATCTGTTTTATTTATTGACTGTTAAAGAAAAAAGATGATACTAAATCTTATTCTTCAAATTCTGGATACTTATTGAACCAAGGCAATAAGCTATGTTCATTCTCAATCCACGGCAAGTGCTTTTCAACTCTAACAAACTCTTCAACTTGTCCTTGAGAACAGTTCTCTTGTTTATATGGAGTGATTCCAACAAATTTTTTAGTGTAATAATCCAAAACTGGTCCTCCAAAATCTTTTCCACAATCACTTTCTACTTCTACTGCCTTGGCACAAATCACATCTTCACTCGATTCACAGCTTCCTTTTTCAGTACCCACAGCAGTTAGAAGTCTTGAATTAACAATTTTGTTTTTTGGCTCAACTTCTAAAGCTTGTAAAGCAGAAGTCTGAGAGGCGGTACCTATACTTAGTGGCGACACAATTATACCCGAAAATGCATTAAAAATTATAGGTGGTTGAAACGTATATAACAAGGCAATGTCGTTTTTAACACTTGATTTGTTAAAATGTGGGTGGATTATAACATCACGTACTGGGTAAATGTTGAATTTTGGGGTACCCATTCGAGCTACAATATCCCAATTTTTGCTAAAAAATATTTATATACTAAAATCTAAATAGAAAAAGGGAAAACGTACTAGTTATTTGGAAGAATTGTTAGACAAGAAGCTGCAGTTATTATAGCTCGCGTGTCAAGGATTAAAGCACCAGAACAAAAATGTTTGTTTTGGTATTGTAAGGAAACAATGTTATAATAATTATCCCATGGTTCTGGTACTTGAAACAAATTTTTAGTTAGAAACTATAAATACTAGAATTATTAAAAAAAAACACTTACTTGCTAAAGTAGAAGCAATTAGGCAAAATGTAACAAACAACATTTTCTACTAATTTAACAGTGTTCTAGATTTTTTCTGTTTTTATATGTGATGGTACCATAAAAGTGTTTACAAAAAATAAAAAATTCGTGACAAATAAAGTAATTTATTTTTGTAAAGCAGTTAAAAGCTTCTAGTGAAAACTAGTACCAGAACGACTTGTTATCAAAAGTCGTGTTATATATTGTAGGTAATTACTACCTATCAATAATAAAACTGAAAATAAAATGCTAAAAATATAAAAAAAATCTTTTTTTTTTAAACTTGAAGAAACCTCAAATTTCTCTTTTCTTTTTTATTTTTTTTATTACCAAATAAATATTTAAAAAAAATTTAAAATTGAAGTAGCGAGAGTATTAGGTGAAAGAAGAATAGACATAAGAAATTTTTTTAATAGTGAATATTTAAAGTCTTTTATTTCAATTTACTCTTTATGATAAAACGTTGTAGCGACTGACTACTTTCCTACTTCATCTCTCTCTCTCAGACTCATGGCATATGCTATTTTTGAAAAACTCAACAAAGCTATGGTAGCGCGAATATTCAAGAGTGTAAGATCTTTCAAAACGTTGTTTCTAATCTCGCACCGTTTTGTGACTTTGTTTGAAAATTCTATCAAAAGTTAAAAGACGTCGACTGAATAAAAAATAAGAGTAATAAAATTTACTAAAAAGATCTAGAAGAGCTCAAAAGCAACGATTGGAAAAGAAAAAAGAAATTTTAGAAGAACAAAATTAATTTTTAAAAAGCTTTAAGAACAATGGTTACATTAAAAAAAGCAGAAAAAATATAAAAGGGCATTAAAAACGACGATAGAATAAGAAAAATAAACAATGAAAAGTTCTAAATGTCTTAAAATCTATTCTGAATGTAAACTGATATCTACGTTTGCTAAGATATTTTTTACATTCCTAGTATGTAAATTATTGGTACTATCAGTTATTCATTGTTCTCTAAAAGTTATTATAGCACTAATTATTACCTTCTTTGCCTACATAAACAAAAAATGTATTTAGTAACAAAAAAGCATATTTAGAATTTAAATTAACATCTGCGTCTGCTAAGATATTTTTACATTTTAGGGATGTAAATTAATAGTACTATGGCTGTTTATCGTTCTCTACAAGTCTATATTTCTATATCTATATTTCTATCTAAACAAAAAATGTAGCAGTAATCACTGCTTTCGTGAACAGAAAATAGGTCTTTGTTGGTCTTTTATGTCAAAACTAACTGCCCTCTTCTGTTACAAGTGACAGTTGTGTGAGCCTCTAATGTCAGAATATGCTCACATCATACTGTTACAAAGTAAAAAAGCCAATCAAACTCAATTTATTTTTAATAAATAATTTTTGTATCTTAAGCAAAGCTTCTAGATGCTTCTAAAAATTTTATTCACAAGCTCATTTAAAACTTAAATTAACATTTACGTCTGCTAAAATATTTTTAGATTCTAAGGATGTAAATTACTAGTACAATCGGCTGTTTATCGTTTTATAACAGTTATTATAGAATCGATTATTACCTTTTTTGTCTACCTAAACAGAAAATGTATCAGTAATGACTGCTTTTGAAAGCAGAAGATACAACTACGTTGGCCTCTTATGTCAAAACTAATTTGTTGTCTTTTTCTGTCACAAGTGACAGATTTGCGAGCCCCTCTAATGTCAAAATGTGCTTACATCACACTGTTACAAAGTAAAAAGCCAATCAAACTCAATTTGTTTTTAATTAAATCAATTCTTATATTCTAAGTAAAAATTCTGGATGTTCTGAGAATTCTATTTGCAAGCTTATTTAAAATTTAAATTGACATTTGCGTCTGCTAAGAGATTTTTTACATTTTAGATATTGTTTTCTAAAAGTTATTATAGAAACGATTATTTTTTTGCCTACTTAAACAGAAACTGTATCAGCAATAACTGTTTTTAAGAGCAAAAATTACATCTTTTTTTGGCCCCGGTATGTCAGAATATGCTTACATCACTCTGTTGAAAAGTAGAAAAGCTAATCAAATTTAATGTATTTTTAATTGAAACAATTTTTATGCCTTAAGCAAAGATTCTAGATGTCTTAAAAATTATATTCGCAAGCTTGTTCAGAATTTAATTTGACATGTGCGTCTGCTACTAGATTTGTTACATTTTAGGTTTCGTTTTCTAAAAGTTATTATTGAATCGATTATTACTTTTTTGCTTACTTAAAACTGTATTAGTAATGACTGCTTTTAAGAGCAGAAAAAACATTTTTGTTGGCCTCTTATGTCAAAACTAATTTGTTGCCTTTTTCTGTCACAAGTGACAGTTATGTGGGCCTCTAATCAGAATATGCTCATATCACACTGTTACAAAGTAAAAAAACTAATCAAACTCAATTTATTTTTATTGAAACAATCCTTATATCCTAAGCAAAGATTTTAGATGTCCTAAATATTCTATTTGCAAGCTCATTTGAATTTAACTTGACATCTGCATCTGCTATGATATTTTTACATTCTTGGGATGTAAATTGCTAGTACTATCGGCTGTTTATTTTTCTCTGAAAGTTATTATAAAATTGATTAATTTTGGCCTCACATGTCAAAGCTGTTTTGCTTCTTCTGCTACAAGTGACAGTTCTGTGAGCCTTTTATGTTAGAAGTTGCCCAAACCACACTGTTACAAAGTGAATATGTCAATCAAACTTAATGTATTCTTAACAAAAACAATACTTGTCTTCTAAACAAGGATTCAAGATGTCATAAAAATTTTAGTTGCAAGCTTATTTAAAATTTAAACTGACATCTGCGTCTGATAAGACATTTTTACATTCTAGGTACGTAACATACTGGTACTCTAGGTTGTTTATCGTTTTCTAACAACTATTATTTAACTAAACAAAAAATATAACAGTAATAATTGCTTTTTGGGCAAAAAATACTTCTTTGTAGGTCTCTAATCTCAGAACTCTTTTGTTGTCTTCTTCTGTCACAAGTGACAGTTTTCTGGGCCTTTAATGTCAGAATATGCTTACATTATACTGTTATGAAGTAAAAAATCCAATCAAACTCAATGTTTTTTTTTAACAGAAACAATCTGTATGTTCTAAGCAAGGAATTTAGATGTTTTAAAAATTTTATTCGCCAGCTTATACATAATTTAAACTGACATCCGCGTCTGCTAAGATATTTTTTACATTCTTGTTATATAAATTACTAGTACTATGACTGCTTTTAAAGAAAAAAAATACATACTTGTTCGCCTCTTATGTCAAATTTGTTTTGTTGCTCTCTTCTCTCACAGGTGACAGTTTTGTGGTTTCTAATGTCAGAATATGCTTACATTACACTGTTACAAAGTAAAAAACCAATCAAATTTAATGTTTTTTTAACAGAAACAATCTTTATGTTTTGCTCTATTCAAAATTTAAACTGACATCTGCGTTTGTTAAGACGTTTTTTACATTTTTGATGCCTAAATTACTAGCATTATCGGTTGTTTATTGTTTTCTACATGTCATTATAGAATCGATCATTACTTTTCTTGCCTACCTAAACAAAAAACTTAAGAGTAATGACCGTTTTTGAGAGCAGAAAATACATCTCTGATGGCCTCTTATGTCAAAACTAATTTGTTTTCTTCTTCTGTCACAAGCGACAGTTTTGTGAGCCTCTAATGTCAAAATATGCTCACATCACACTGTCACAAAGTAAAAAAGCATATCAAACTTAATGTATTCCTAATAGAAGGTATTCTTATGTTTTAAATAAGGATTTTAAATGTTTTAAAAGTTTTATTTACAAGCTTACTTAAAATTTAAACTGACATCTGCGTCTGCTAATAATTTTTTTACTTTCTAGTTATTAAAATTAATAGTACTATCAGCCGTTTATCGTCTCTAAAAGCTATTATTGAATCGATTATTACCTTTTTGTCTACCTAAACAAAAAAGGGTAGCAATAATGACTGCTTTTCACAGCAGAAAATAAGGCTTTGTTGGCAAAACAGTTTTGATGCCTCTTCTGTGATAAGTGACAGTTTTGTGAGCCTTTAATGTCAGAATATACAGTAACAAATCTAATAAATTAATAAATAATAACAATCAAAAATATTATTTATATTTTATTGTTAAATAAATGTTGTCAAATAATATGGCTCTCTATATTACCGACGAAATTTTAAAACAAATAATTTTATTGTAAATAATAGACAAAAACTATCGTATGTCACTCTGGTAAAAAAGCGCTTATACCTCTAGATTCATTTTGCCGCACGAGCGTAGTGAATTAGCTACAAACTTCTACTTTCAGCCCTAGAGATACAAAATACTATCGTGTCTTGTTATTACTTCTATTTGTTAGAAGTAATAACATGAAGTAATTTTTGTTTTGTTTATTTTTTAAACACTATAAATGTTATTACTTTGTATAGTACTGCTGTCATCACTATTTTAGGAAATAAAATTAAAATATTGCATTTTTATATGTTATAAACTTTTTATAAAACACGAAACAATAGAAAAAATAATAATAAAAAAACAGTATTTACGTCTTTATCACCTATTATTAAAACCTAGAAAATTTTGAAATTTTTAGTTGAAGTACCACAATGATTCCTATTTTAGCATGTCTGTTTTTACTCCAGTTCGTTAGTGCTCGTAAGTGCTCTAAACTAAGTAATTAAATTCGTTACTATATCAGTTTTTAAGAGAATCTTGCAACCAAATATGCAAATACTGGTCAATTCCCCTACATTGTATCTATTCGACTTGCTAGATATAATACTCATTTGTGTGTTGGTAATGTAATCAGTGCTAGATGGGTCTTATCAGCTGCGATTTGTTACACATCTGAAGACGGCACCGAAGCAATAATGTATCATTTTTTTTTAAATGTAGTACCAACAATTTAAATTTGTTTTGTAGCGGAGGCCCAGATTTAATAATCTATGCAGATACCATCGATGATGAAGATAAATCAGGAAAATCTTTTATTGGGAAAAATCTTATACTCCATTCTGGTTTCACACGTCCCTCTTTACGAAACAATATAGCTTTGGTCGAATTAAGCTCATCTTTGTATTGGTTCTGGCAACTCTACTTTTATCTCACTTCTATCAAGCCGATTTCTCTAGGAGAAGTCCCACCTCTATCAACTGTAGTCTCAGCTGGTTGGAATACAGTCAATGACAGTTTGCTATTGTCGACGAAACTTAATTACTACTACTTGACTACAGGCGAGACTTCGCCTAATGGGTGCAAGAGTAGTCCAGAATTTATTTGTACATTGAATCAACCTGAAGATGTACTTTGTCATTTCGATGCTGGAGCTCCTTTGATTCTTACAACTAATAGTAAGGAGCGATTGGTCGGAATTGGGTCACATCTAATCAATGAGTGTGAAAACCAAAGTGGGGCGACTTTTACAAGGGTTGCTAGTTATGTATCTTGGATAAATGTTATTACTGGAGAGACATTTGCTGTGTAATAAATAGTTTTATTAAGCATTTTTTTTTGTATCTATATTCGCCTACTTTTTAGTCTTATATAGAAAAATTTATATCAGCTGCAGTAGTTACCTGAGGATGAAATTATTTGTCAAAACGCGCGTTTGTTAAGTAAAGTTTTTGTGTTTTTCCAGTCGTCGTTTTGTGAATCTTTCATAAAGCTTTTTGCCTTTGTTTTAGTCGTAATTTTTATACATCATTTTTTTTTATAATTTTTTTTGTACAAATTGTTGTTTGTTATGCTTGTTTATCTAGAGTTTTTTGTTGCTTATCTTTCTCTTCTAGTCGTCGTTTAAGTTTTTTTTGTTTCTTTTTTTTTCGAAGTTTTTTAAAATTTTTATGTTTTTCTAGTCAGTCTTTGGTACTTTATTAGATTTTTTTTTATTAATAGCTGTTTTTTAAATTGTTTTTTTTCTACAAATATTTGTTTCTCATATATATATTTTATTCTACTTCAAGTTTTTTCAATTTTTCTAGATTTTTATTTTGCACTTTTTTTTATAATTGTCGTATTTGAATTTTTTGGTTTGTTTTAAACGTTGTTTAAGTTTTTTTAAAATTGTCTAGTGTTTTTCTAACATCTATCTTTCCTCTAGTCTAATCCTTTTTTTTATTAGCAAAACAATAATATAAAAAAACTAATAAATTTATACATTTTTTAGAATTGATTTTTGTTTTTGTTTTTTAATTTGCTTTGTTCTTTTTCTCTTCTTATCGTCGTTTTTCAAACTTTTCGGGTTCTTGGAATTCTAGAAACTGTCGTTTTTTAGAATATTCTATCACTCTTAAATTTTATTTAGCCTACATTTTTTAACTTTAGCTAGAATTCTCTGTTGTTTTTTACCATGAAACATTGTTTTAAATTTATCTAAAATATTTATTTGTTTTTCTTATCTGTTTAATCAACGTTTATTACTTCTTTTAGATTTTTTCTGTATTCTACGTAAATGTAGGTTAAAGGTGGGTAAAACGGGGTAGACGGGTAAAATGGGGTAGGGCAATTTAAAATTAAACCACTGGCTCTACCTATATTTTACCATAGCAGTTACTTGTCTAAGACACAACCCTGTGCCCTGATCAAATTTCAAACCATTAATGTGCAGTGTCTTGGAATAATTGCCATAAGTGTAATGTTTGAGAGACAGCAGAGTGACAGTTAGAATTTCTTGTGGTAATGTAAAGCGAGGTAGGTAACATTTGGCTACTTTTAAATAAAATTTTGTTCCCTTTATCACAAACTGTATAGTCTTGAGCTTCACATGTCATACTGGTTGTTTAAATTAACAACAATTTGGACTTGCTTCAACGCTTAACCTAAAAATAGTGCAAAGCGGGCAAGACGGGTAAAGTGCGGGTACGGTAAAATGGGGTACCCCATTCTGCCCTAACTTAAAATATTTTTTCTTTTCAGATGGTGTTCAAATACAAACGTGTCACCCAAAGACAGAGCTGGTCTACTGAGTCAATGGAAGAAGCTGTTAAAACTGTAATCAAAGGCGAAATGGGATATTATCGGGCGTCTGTTCAGTTTAACGTCCCTCAAACTACTCTTGAACGATACGTTAAAAAACGAAGAAACGATCCAAATATGCTTATTTCAAAAACTTTGGGCAATTACAAGCCAGTTTTCACTCAAGAACAGGACCAGGAGATCGCTTGCTACTTGAAGAATATGGAAGAGCGATTATTTGGTTTAACAATGGATGAATGCAGAAGGCTTGCTTTTCAGTTGGCCGAATTAAATGGTGTCGATCATCCATTTAACAAAACAGGAGGAATTGCTGGAAAAGGTTGGATGCAGGGCTTTTTAAAGAGACATCCAGAACTATCAATAAGAAAACCAGAAGCAACCTCAGGAATGAGGGCCAGGGGATTTAGTAAAGTAGTTGTTTCACAGTTTTTCACTCTTCTGGTAGAGTTAGTTGAAAAGCACCATATTACAGCAGATAGAATATACAACGTCGACGAAACTGGAATCACGGTAAATCCCAAAGGAGCTTCTAAAATAATAGCAGTAAAGGGTAAGAGACAGATGGGCGCTTTAACTTCCGGAGAACGTGGTGAGTTGGTAACTGCTGAGATATGCTTTTCAGCAGCAGGTGCCTACATGCCTCCGATGCTGATTTTCCCTCGTAAAAGAATGCAGCAAGGGTTTTTGGATGGACTGGCGCCTGGCGGTTGGGTGGAGTTGAATCAAAAAGGGTGGATGGACATGGAACTATTTTTTAAATAGTTCAAAAAATTTGTTATATTTTCAAAATCTTCAAAAGATTTACCCATGCTTCTACTCTTAGACGGACATTCTTCGCACACCAAGAACTTAGAATTAATAAATTATGCAAGAGACAACGGTGTACTTCTTTTGTGTTACCCTTCTCATACCACTCATCGGCTGCAAGCCCTGGACGTTTTGTTTATGAAGCCGCTGAGCACTTACTACGAAAATGAAATAAGAAAATGGCTGAGAACCAATCCCGGACGTGTAGTATCATTTCATCAGCTTTCTGCATTATTTAGTGCCGCATTCATAAGGGCATCTACAATGACAACAGTAATAAATGGCTTTAAAAAAACAGGGGTGTGGCCCGTAGATCCAAATGTTTTTTGTGATGCAAATTTTTTGCCATCGGCAACAACCGAAATTGAAAACTCAAAGAAAATACCTCAACAAAATTGTGACGTCTTTCAAACTGACGATGAGTTACACCGTCTAAAAATTATTGATTCTACGTTTTCCGATACGGTGCCCTCAACTTCGAGATCTGTTGTTTCATTCGAGGAAAAAACTCCAGAAAAGGGATACGACACCCATCGTCAGTCCTTAGCCAGACACGTCTAAATCTAACAGTTCAGCTTTTCCGATATCAAGCCCAAACGCTGTCGTTTCTGTTCCTCAAGCCAATCAAACAACTAAACGAAATTCTCGTAGAAAAGGAAAAACAGCTGTGTTAACTTCTACTCCTTATAAAGAAGAGTAAGAAGCGTCTTTAGAAAAAAGTAAGAACAAAAAAACACCAAGGGTTGAGAGAGTAAAAAGAAAAATTGAAGTGGTAAAAAAAACTAAAAAAAAACAAAGGAAAAATAATCATTAAAAAAGCAAAACGTTTTAAAAAGTGTGATTCTTCAAGCGATAGTCAAGACACTAGTGACGGGCACGCAGAATGCCTTTATTGTGAGATCTTTATTTTGTGTCTTTTGAAAGATGAATTGCTTGCTCTAAATGTAGGCGATGGGCACATAATTAATGTGCGGGAATTGACGAAGAAGACGATGAGGAGGTTTTGGTCTGTGAACTCTGCGCAAACAACTAGATTAGCAAGATTAGGTTCCTTAGTAAGTTATTTTGCTTTATTTTTGCTACACCCTATTTTGCCCTACGTGGGGGGTAAAATGGAGTATTATGAGAGTTGTTATTTTTTATTTTATTTTTCATGTTTTATTAATGTTGTGAAAAAAATTCTTTATTTTATTTATGATGTATAGGTATTCTCTTAATAATTAAACAATCTGATGTTCTTATAAATATGCAAATTTTTCTTGTAGAGGTCTTGAGGTCTTAGGTACCCTATTTTGCCCGCCTTTCCTCTACTCTTGAATCGTACGGTGAAGCCCAGCATCAGTTCGCTGTTGTAGTTTGTTCTAGATAGACCTCCCAGGTCATATTTGACTCAACCATACCAGTTAGGTGTACAGTTTTTATTTGTCGAATAAAAAATGTCTCGGCATCTTTCACAGAAAGAGTAAGAAGAAATTGTAAATCATATATCACAATATGGTCTTTATGACGTAGACGAATTGCCCGACGAATTTAATGAAAGTGACGAAGATTTGAGTGACGCGGACCATAGTGAACATTCTGATCATAATACTGAAAGTGAAATAGAAGGTGATAGTGAAGAAGAATCAACAAGTGAAGATGTGAGCCAGTATTTTTACGGTCGTAATCGTTTCAAGTGGGCTAAAACTTCTCCAAAAAGTTTAAAGACAAGATCAGAAAATATCATCTTACAATTACCAGGGCCTAAAGGAAATGCAGCAACAAATAAACTTTCACCGAGTGAAGCTTGGTCTATTTTGTTTACAGATGAAATCTCAGATATTATTCTAAAACACACAAATTACAAATTAACAGAGTTGAATGTGCGATATGGGAACACTGCGTTCTTTACTGATCATGTGGATAAAACTGAATTGAAGACCTTTCTCGGCTTACTTTATCTTAGTGGTATTTTCAAGTCAGCTCATGAAGATTCTGAATGTTTATGGGTCACGGATGGTACAAGAAGAGACATTTTAAGACTTACAATGTCTCTGAAACCATTTCAATTTCTATTGAGCGCCATAAGATTTGACGATGTGAACACAATGCAGCGTAGAATATCTGATGGAGACAATTTGGCAGCAATATCAGAAATTTTTCAAAAGTTTATTGATAATTGCAAAGATAACTACAGCTCATGTATGTATACAACTGTCGACGAGATGCTCGTAGGGTTCCGAGGTAGATGTCGTTTTCGTGTGTATATGAAAATCAAACCACAACGATACGGAATAAAAATATTTTGCCTTTGTGACTCGAAAACACATTACTTGTTGAACGCCTTTGTGTACAATGGTGCCCAAAAAATGCTCAAAATTTCAGGAAGCTTTTCATACTTACCTTGACGGTACTCGACTTAGTGTCTTCTATAGTGAACACACATCGGAATTTGACAGGAGATAATTGGTTCACTTCATTGGAACTTATTAACGAGCTGCGACAAAATGGTTTAACTAATGTAGGCACAATAAAGAAAAACAAAAGGGAAGTTCCTCCTCTGTTCTTGCCAAGTAAAACTAGAGAAATATCTTCAGCTTTATTTTGATACACAAAAGACACTACCATCGTGTCATTTGTCCCAAAGAAGAACAAATCCGTAAATTTTGTATCCTCTCTTCACCATAATGGTACGATCAACGAAACTACTCAGAAGCCAGAAATCATTGAGTTCTATAATAGTACGAAGGGTGGAGTGGACTCATTAGACCAAAAATGTGCCGTCTATTCGTCTAATCGAAGAACTAGACGTTGGCCATTGCCATTGGCAACTGCGATTATACTCTTATCAATAATTTTTTATCTTCTGTAGACTGGTCTTTTATCAACCCAAAGAATGACATTAATTATATTGTAGACATATTCTATAACTATTTACACTTTGTATGTGATACGTTTATTCCTACAAGAAAGAAGCGCAAAGATAATTTTCCCATTTGGTTTAGTGCAGAAGCTAAACGTTTAGTCATATTAAAAAAATCGTTACATAAAAACTACAAATTAAGTGGTGATCTCAATTTATATGCTCAATTTGCACTCGCTCGTCAACAATGTAAAGATGTAATTGATCAATGCTACAGTAATTATATTTATAAAACTGAAAATCTTGTTACTACAAATCCAAAACATTTCTGGAAGTTTATCAATCATTTAAAAAGCAACAATGATTTACCAAATCTAATGTTCCTCAATGGTCACTCAATTTCCGGTAACCAAGATATTGCTAATGCCTTTGCTACGCATTTTTCTTCTACGCTCAAAAATAACAATTCTTTTGACATCCATAGATCTAACTACAGCATTCCAATAGATTGTGTGAATATGAATAATATTGTTATCACATACGATTCTGTCTGTAATGAACTTAAGGGTCTTAACTGTAACAAAGGGGCTGGACCTGATGGTTTTCCTCCATTGTTCTATCAAAAGTGTGTTTGCAGCCTCACGGAACCTTTAAGCGATATTTTTTCCATCTCTATTCACTCTAGCGTTTTTCCCGACACGTGGAAACTATCGCACGTCACACCGATTTATAAATCAGGTCACAAACATAATATTGAAAATTACAGGCCAATTTCTTTGTTATCTGTTCCTTCAAAAATTTTCGAAAAAATTGTCACAAAACAATTATCTTTTTCGTTTCAAAACACTATTTCTATGTCGCAACATGGCTTTCTTTCAGGTAGGTCCACACAAACTAACCTTCTAACTTTAGTCAGTAACGTGTTAGATGCTTTTGAATCTGGTTACGAAGTCCACTGTATATATACTGACTTTCATAAAGCTTTTGATTCTGTAAATCATTTGATTCTTCTGCATAAACTAAGATTGTATGGTATATATGACCCTCTTATTTCCTGGATCGCGAGTTACCTTACAGGTCGTACTCAGTTAGTTCGGATTGGCAGGTCCAAGTCATTTGACTTTCCTGTAGGATCAGGAGTCCCTCAAGGATCTATTATCGGTCCATTCCTTTTTAATATTTTTATTAATGATATCTGTACTGTCATCAATTCCAACTGTTTACTATATGCAGATGATCTAAAGATTTACAGGGTTATAAAATCTGATAATGACAATACATTACTGCAAAATGATTTAAATTCACTTGAAAGTTGGTGTAATCAAAATGATCTTAAATTCAACATCGAGAAATGTTGTACCATTTGCTTCAGTCGCAAACCTATTCCTAGTCTGCCTCTCTACACACTTAGTTCTTCTTCTTTGAAAGTCTCCAATCTAATTAAAGATTTAGGTGTTTTCTTGGATTTCAAACTTTCCTTTATACACCACTTTGATTATATTATAAGTAAAAGCAGAAAACTTTTAGGATGTTTAAAAAGGTGGACTTCCGAGTTTCGTAATGTTAAATCTATATTAGTGATATACTGCGCTCTAATTAGACCAATACTTGAATACAACTGCGTTATCTGGGCACCCTCATACAACACGCACATTGATCGCATTGAAGCAGTGCAATTGAGCTTTGTCAAATACATTAGGTACAAACTGTCAGTAGTCAATATCACTTTAAGTCCAGATCAGGTTGTATCATATTTATCTATTAAGACTCTACAGAAAAGGCGAATCTTGCATAAGCTATGTTTTTTGTTTAAATTATTAAATGGTTACTTAAAAGTACCTGATATTTTATGCAAGGTTTGTCTGAATATTCCAACCATTAATACTAGACATCACGAATTGTTCGTTGTCTCTAAAAATAAACACAATTACTCATATAATTCACCGTTAAACAGTTTATTTTTAGAGGCAAATAAAGTTAACAATATTTTATGTTTTACTGGTATATCTTTTAGTCTATTTAAGTGTATGTGCCATAAATGTTTGTAATTTATTTGTAAAATGCCTTTGGCGTAAATATTAATAATAATAATAATAATAATAATTTTTTATGCAATGATCAACATAGCTGGAGTCAATAGTCATGTTCTACACTCTTTTGCCAATATAAATTAAAAATGAGTAGAAGACAATTCTTGAAGAAGCTTGGGATTTCACTGATAGAAGATCATATGAGACGCCGTTATGAAAACGTCAGAATTCGTCAGAAAATAAAAGACCTTTTTCAAATCTCATAACTACCCCTGAAAGAGGATGCACCACCCCCAAAGCAAAAAAGATGTAAGGAATGCCCAAGCACCCTAGATATGAAACATTCTTCTTTCTGTGTACAGTGTAGGAACACTTTCTGCGCTCAGCATATTATAAAAAAAAATTACTGTAAGTTATGTGCCAGAATAGTCTAAATTCAGTTTAATAACTTAGATGACTGACAGTTTTTTTAACTGACGTCTTACAACTTTTTCTGCTAAAATTTTATATTGTTCTTTTTTTAGCAACTATTGTTTTTCAAATTATACCCGCAATATTTATTTTAATGTTCAAGATTTTTAAAATTGTTTTTTGTTTTTTCAAAAATTTTTATTGCTTTTGTAGAACCTTTATGGTCCTTTTTTTCTTCCAGTAAAACGTTTAGCAATCGAGTGACAGCAGTCGTCGTAATTACCGTAACTAGAATGTAAAATATGTCATAGCAGCCGCAGATCTCGGTTTGAATTCAGCATTTACTAATAGACGTTTTCCAAATTTTACATTTTTTTGAAACCTTGTTTCTTCAACTCTTCTTAAACGAGTTTAATATGTTTTTTAAATTATATTTTCTTTATATGCTTAAAAACTTTTAAAATTGTTTTTGTCTTTTTTAGATCTTTTATTGCTTTTATGGAACCTTCTTCAGTACGTTTTCTCTTCGTCAAACATTTGGCAGTTAACAGACAGTCAACCAGTAGTCAGCATATATAAGTAGAATGTAAAAAATGTCATAGCAGCCGCAGATTTCAGTTTGAATTCCAAAAGGGCTTAAAAATAAATATCTTAAAAAATCTTATAGAAACTGGTGATTTTTCATAACTTCTATTGCTCGGTTTTCTATTCTAAACATTATTTTTAAAACTTTCTTAAAACTGTTTTTTGCTCGTCTAAAATCTTCTTTTGCTTTTCTTTCTCGTACAATTATCGTTTCTTAAGCTCTTCTAGAAATTTTCTTTGTTTTTGTAGAATATTTTATTACTCTTAATTTTTATTTAGTTTATTTTTTAGCTTTTCCCAGAATTTTCTGTTGCCCTTTTTCCACTAAACACTACTGCTTCTAAAATTAGTTATTCTACTGCTTCTAAAATTTATTTTTTTACAATTTTTGTTTTTAATTTATTTTTTGACTAACAATAGTTGTTTCAAATTTTATTTTGACTTTGAAACGCATGTTCAAGCTGCTTTAAAAAAAATTTGTTTTTTCAAAATCTTTTATTGCTTTTGTAATACTTTTCTTTTGTCTTTTCTTCTTTTCCAGCAGACATTGGGCATCCAAGTGATGTTAGTAGTACCAGTCAGTAACACACCTAGAATGTAAACATGTCCTAGCAGCCTCAGATGTCAGTTTGAATGTCAAAGAAGCTTGCAATTGAAATTTTGGAACAACAAGTATTTTTTCTTGCTTATCTCTCTTGTTTCGTGGTCGATTCACTGTTTCTTAAAAATGTATATTCTTCTAAAAAAAAATTTGCAATTTTTCTAATTTATCATTGTTTTTAAAATTTTTCAAATCTGTTTTTGTTTGTCTAAATTTTTTCTCAGCTCTTTTTTAAGAATGTAGATAACCTCTTCTACTTCTACTTTTTACTTGTCAAAATTTGCCTTCAACTGCTCAAATTTTTGGATACTGGGTTTGCTGGATTCTTAACATTAACGAAGTTTTTCAATTGTTAGTGCTATGCACTAGTGCTATCTGTACCTAACACAAGCAACGTTTTATCGAAATTTTCATAGTAGACAGTAGCAGACTAAAATTTCTAGATTTATAGATTATAGAATAGTACACTAGAATTTTTCTTAGCTCAGTTTTCTTGCTTTATATCGTTTATCATTTTTCTCTAGAAATTTGTGTTCTTCTATAATTTTTCTTTGCGCATTCTTCTATTCTATAGACTGTTTTTAGAACTTTCCAAATAAAATTTTTTTTACCAAAACTTTTCCTTACTCTTCTTTTTTGAAAATGTTAGTAACCTGTTCGTTTTCTTCTCACTCTTAAAAATTGATTTCAAGTCCTTGCAGTTTTTTTTTTACTGGGTTTGTTGGGTTCTTTACCTTATCGAAGTCTTTCAAATGTTGCCAAAATAACAAAAATCTATCCTAACCCAACTTGTGCCATATGCAGAAAAAACAAGTAATGTTTTATGGAAATTTTGATAATAGATTGTAACAGACTGGCGTTTCTAGTATCACCGGGCTATCGGTGCAATTTTGTTTTGATTGGTAATTGGAAAATTAAATTTAATTAAAAAGGGAATAATTAAATTGTTAAAGCGAAGAAAATAAAACACAGGTTTAAATTTAAAACGGCACTGTCAGGCTAGTGAGTTACAAAGAAAGAGTAAAAAGGGTTGAATAAGTTGAGAGAGAGAGATGGCGCTGTGATGCGAGTGAGTAACGCGCTGTTACTCCGCAAGGTGGAGCACGCGAACGAGCAGAGAGAGAAAGAGAGCGAGGTGAGAGAGTGAAAGATGCACGGATAAAGACAAGCTTCATGAACTTGCAATTGACTGCCGACTCACTACTTCCGACTGACTGCCGAAGAGCCGAAACGGTGGTTAAAGCGAGATTTTTGCCAGCTTCGAAAAGATTCGGCAAAACTCGAAGGGTCAAATTGTTTGTCTGTGCGAATCAAGATCGCGAGATAATTGAATCGCGAGAATGAGATAAAGCTTGGGAGGAGCGGAATTAAAACAGGAGTTGAACAGCGTTTGAATCATAATTTTACGACAACCCGTTCATGAGATATGAACGAAAGAAGCTTAATTAACACAATTAACGGTTTAATAATTAGTCCGCTACATGCGAGAGGGCTGCGTGATGCGAGGTAGGTCGCGAGAAGCCTACCTGACGAAATAAGAGCGAGATTGAGCATGTCGCGGTTCTAATTATCGAGAAATGCGTGAGATGAGTTAATTGGTTAATTAATTGCGGTTTTTGATAGGGTTGCCGTAGGAATTACGAGATAAAATTTATACGAAAAGACTCGGATTAAAAAGAGCTTTTCGATGTGAGGTTCTATATGTGGATACGTGTGCAGGTGAACACAGGAGCCGAGATTTCTCGCTTTCTTTCGTTTGACGGCTGGAAGGTAGAAAAATGCATCCGGTCGAGGGGTGAAAGTTGCATGAAAGTTAGCAAAAAAGACGACTTTTAACGTTGATTAAAATTTTTTAAAAATACTGTTCTATTCTAATATTACCGATTTGATGGAATTTAATTCAGGCAACACAGAGAATTTGTGAAAACCTAATTAAATAAAAAATCGGATTACGATGGTGGTAACACTAGTATCTTAGGTACTTGTATATTAGAAACAAAAATATGGTTAGGTAATGGTAAATTTATATAAAAAATTAATCAAAAAAAATTTTATAAGTAGGTACTACTTTAATTATCTTAGAGTTACAAAGATATAAGCTAGAGTTTTAGAAAAAAATAAAAATTTGTTATAGTATCCAGTGAATAATTAAACAATAATTAAATTGTAAAATCAATTCCAGTAACATTTCTGATCCAATGTATATATCCAGAAATTTTTGTAAAACTCCAATAAGGCTCATAATCACAGAAAACTTGTGAATAAGTTCTAAGTCCAACCAATCTATCTTCACTTCCGCTTTGATCTACCAAAATTGATCCATCATGAAAATAGCAATAGTAACGAAACTCTTTATCTGGATTTTCAGCACAAATAAATTTTTCACTGTCTGTGCAGTCAATTTCAGAAGAAGAAGCAATTGTAGTTAAATCAAAATATCGTTTATCTGTTGTGCTATGAATGTTTGGATCCCAACCAACTGAAACCACTGGTGCTCCTACTTGAATCTTCCCTAAAGCAATTGGTTTGATATTAAGAGGTTTACTCAGTTTAATCAAAGCAATGTTATTCGTATAATTATAGTGAGATATTGACTCATTGAACTTCTTTTCGAGTTCGGGATGAATTATAAAGTTTTCGATTTGATAAGGCCTGTCAGCATACAACGTAAATTCAGAAGGAGAGCTAGCAAAATATTTAAATAATTTGTATCTATTAAATGTTCAAGTAAAAAAACGCTCTTTAGTGTTTTAGAAACAAAAACAATTTGTGAAGTATATTGTTAGTGCGATTGGCTGCTGCAACAACCAGTGTCAGAACTGTCAAACTTGAGAGAGTCAATAATCTCAACCGAATTATTTAAGCAAAATAAAAAATTTGTAGCAGTGAGAACAGCTGATTTGTAAACCAAACAAAAACATAGTAATCACAGAAAAAAACTTTGACACAGATTATGTTTAGTCATAAAATTCAAGTTGCTTTATCTTTTCAATACCGTCTTGTTTTACCAAAATTCTATAACAATCTAGAGCATTTTTTTTTACTTGAACACTTGTTAATAAAAACAGTAATACCTACATATCCTTGTAACAACTACCAAGTGATAAAACCCAGTGACTATGGATTACAGCACCAGCACAGTAACGTGTACCATCCTTACTATAGTAAAAGGTAGTACGTTCTATAGGAACCAAATAATTGAATTGTCCAGAAGTAACATTTTTGCCAAGAGGGTGTTTAAATAGTTCTGTAAAAAATTGTTGGTAATAAAATTTAGTCTAACTACTTGTGCAAATTATATTCGATGTGTTGATACAGTCTTCTCAATATCTTGCTCAAAAACTTGCAACTCTTTAATATAGATTAAAGTTAAGAAATAAAATATTATAACAAAAATATTTTTTATGGTTTATATATAAAAAAAGAGTTATCTTTGGTCTAAAAAACACAAAATTTATTTATGGAAGTCTATTTGGTCAAACTAGAGTGTTGTAAATTGACCCTGTCATAGATTCAGACATTTCTCTACATTTTACTTGAAGAACTAAAAAAAAATTAAACGCAATTTGAAAACCAAAGACATTTATAGAAAATCCAAAATTTTATTAAAAACCTTAAGATGTATGGCTTGATTAACAAATAAAATCGGTGGCAAACGGTTCACTTTCTTACCAAATCTGTGAAGGTCTGGTGTCTTTACATATAAAACAGCAGACAAAAAAGCCAAATTTCCAGTTTGTTATCTGACTTTTTTCAATAACTAAGTCTTACAGTTTTAAGCATCAAAAACAAAGTAATTATCTATTTTATAGTTAAATTTTTTACGTTCGATTTAACACAAAAAACTATAAAATTTTTGGTGCAATTTGGGAGCCGAAGACCGAAGAGTTTTTTAAAAAAAATGAATAAAAACTGTGTTTATTATCTTCTAAATTTTATTGAAAATTCCCACTGTGTGTAGGCTAAACAGTTTTTTAAACTCGTAGCTCTAAAATTTTTTTTTTTATTTTAGTAGTCTCAACTTCATTTTTCTTTCTTTTTCTTAATTTTTTTACAGTTTTTTTCTAGTTTTTGTTTTTTTTTCGTCTGATCGTTGTTTATTTTTATATATTTTTTATTTTCGTTTTTTAGTTATGGCATCTAAAATCTACAAACTACGTTCATTAAATGTTTCTAAACTGCTCTTCTTGTTTTTTTACATGTTTTATTTTTTGTGCATAGAAGATTTTTTGTTTTTATGTTTTAATCTTGTTTTTTTGTTTAAATTTTGCTAAAAAAAATTTTTCTACATTTTTCGAGAAGCTACTTTGGTTTTTCTTTTCTGATTTGTTGCATTTTTTTTGTTTTTTAGCATCTTTTAAAAATAACCTATTTATTTTAACATTTTAATTTTTTTTACTAATTATTCGTATATTTTTTTTATTGTTATTGTATTATTTTTTTTAGTAGTTGTAGTACTCAAGTTTTTCTTTCTATATAAATTGTTGTTTTTCAACTATGTCTACAAAATTTTTTTTGCTGTGCTTCCACAACCTTTTAAATGACGTCTTTCTATGTTTTTTTTAATTTGTTTTTTTTACTTGTAGTTTTTTTTAATTTTTTTCTTTTTTGGTTGTCATTACTTTTTCTTATTTTTTCTAAGGCTTTTTCCACGTTTTATTGTAATCGCTTTTTGCTTGCATACTATCTTCTAAACAACTTTCTCCAAGTTGTTCTATAATCTTGTTTCATTGTTTTTAATCTCTTTTTTTGCTAACTGTGGTTTTTTTGTTTGTCTTTCTCTGTAAGTCGTCTAAATCTTTTTTAGTTTGTCTAGAATTTTTCAAACGATGTTTTTTATGTTTTTTAATTTTTTTTATTTTTTTTAATATAGAAACTGTTGTCTCAAGTTTTCAAATTTTAACTAATACCTTAAAATATACATTTTGTCTATTTCGGTCTTTTAAAAAAAATTATATCTAGTTTTTTTATTATTCTAAAAATTTTTTTTGGCAAAAATGACTAATCTTTTTTCCTTTTAGTATAATTCCTCTCCTTTATTTTTAAACGTTATTTTTAAAGTTAGCATAGAATCTAGATTCGTTTTTCCAAATATTCCAATCGAAGTTTTTCAACCTTCTTTAAAAAAAACATTTTTTTAGTTGTAATTTTACATAATTTTATATTTTTCAGTTTTCAAGAGTTTTTAACTGCTTATCTTTTTTGTATGAACATAGAAGTGTTTTTTGTTTTTTCTTTTACCATTTTGTACTAAATTTTTCTTAAATCTTCTTCTTCTAAGTTTTACTAGAATATGCTTTTGTTCTTCCTTTTAGTAATAATAATAATAATAAATGGCCTTTATTTGAATTGTAAATACAACTCAGGAGGCGAAGTCTAGCAATTGCTATTCTAATCAATATTTTTGGACAATAAATTTTTTTATTTAAATTTTGATTAATAACATTGCAAGCTTGCTTTACATCATTAGGATCAAATTGATAATATACCTGCGTATCGTCTGCAAAGGCATGGATCTTTACGTAATTTACAGATTCTAATATAGTGTTTTCAAAACATTTGTTTCTAATTATAGAGTTTTTTATTTTTATTTTCAGTTGTTTTTTTTATTTTCTTTAGCGTTTTTTTTTGTTTTACTGGAATTTATACTTACAAGAGGTTTTTGAAGTTTTCTTATAATATTTTTTAGTTTTTCTATAATTTTATTTTGCTCTATTTATAGTTTTTCGGGTTTTTTTTCCTATAAAATGTTTTTTATTAAATATTGTTTTTAGTTTTTCTAGAATTTTCTAAACGTTTTCCAATTTGTTTTTATTTCTAGATTTTTTTTTGTTGTTGTAGAACTTTTTTTTTTGTTTTACTAATCAGTAACTATTATAAATTGCTTTTTTGATAGCAAGTTTTTTCGACATCTGGCTCAATTTAGAAGACAAAGGAGACAAGAATAAATAATCTTGCAATACTCATAAAACTTTCAATTTTAAAATTCTATTAAAAACTTTAAATTATGTACTTTTGAAAATTAGAAGAAACAACTACATTAAAATTTTTATTTTATTCTCAAAGTTATTTCTACATTCGGCTCGAAGGACCATACAATTTTTTATACAATTTAAAAACCTAATTTTAAAAGACGACAGTCATTATAAAAAAAAACAATTCCAACGCTATTCAGTTTTAAAATTACATTAGGAACTTTAAAATGTTTATTTTTGGAAATTCGAAAAAAACTATCTTTAATCTATACTCAAGCTTTTTTAAAAACAAAAATAACTGTGTACAAACTTTTAGCCCTCTTGTCAATACTTTCTTAAATTGCATTTTAATTGATTAATAATATATTATACATATCAAGAGTCTTGATTCCGAAAAACTCAAAGACCTCTGAGAACTCTAATAACTTGAAAAACTAAGGCACTTTAGTTCTGTTTTTGGACTTTTAATAAATATAAAAACTTGTTGGTCTCTTCAATTTGTTTATATTTGAAACCTATAGTTTCTCTCAGTGGAGAGTAAAGTATAGACATCTCTAGTCTCGGAAGTAGGGCTGGGAAAAGTATCGATACTTACAGAAGGTATCGATACCTGCTTAGGTATTGTACACTGATACCGACTGCAATCAGGAATCAAAGTATTGATACTTCCGATACCTCCAATACCTCAATACTTCCGATACCTCGATACCCCAATGCCTCCGATACTTCCAATATCTCCGATACTTAGATAACTGCGATACTTTGATAAAGGGTGGCTATAAATGGATATCCTATCCAAAGTGCTTTGGATGTTGGAAACACAAGCTATTTTGATGAAAACAAACGAATTCACAAGCTATTTGATGTGATATTTATTTATCGCCACCCGATACATCCGATACATCAATACCGCGATACCTCCGATACCTCGATACCTCCGATATCTCGATACTTCCGATACCACGATACTCCGATACCTCCGATACTTCCGATATCTCCGATACTTAGGTACCTGCGATACCTTGATAAAGGGTGGCTATGAATGAATATCCTATCCAGAGTGCTTTGGATGTTGCAAACACAAGCTATTTTGATGAAAACAAACGAATTCACAAGCTATTTAATACGATATTTATTTATCGCCACCCGATACTTCCGATACATCAATACCGTGATACCTCGATACTTTGATACCTTCGATATCTCGATACTTCCAATACCTCGATACCTCCGATACTTCCGATATCTCTGATACTTAGATACCTGCGATACCTTTATAAAGGGTGGCTATAAATGAATATCCTATCCAGAGTGCTTTGGATGTTGGAAACACAAGCTATTTTGATGAAAACAAACGAATTCACAAGCTATTTGATGCGATATTTATTTATCACTATCCGATACTTCCGATACATCGATACCGCAATACCTCCGATACCTCGATACCTCCGATATCTCGATACTTCCGATACCTCGATACTCCGATACCTCCGATACTTCCGATATCTCCGATACTTAGGTACCTGCGATACCTTGATAAAGGGTGGCTATGAATGAATATCCTATCCAGAGTGCTTTGGATGTTGGAAACACAAGCTATTTTGATGAAAACAAACAAATTCACAAGCTATTTGATGCGATATTTATTTATCACCATCCGATACTTCCGATACATCGATACCGCGATACCTCCGATACCTCGATACCTTCGATATCTCGATACTTTCAATACCTCGATACTTTCGATACTTCCGATATTTCCGATATTTAGATACCTGCGATACCTTGATAAAGGGTGGCTATAAATGAATATCCTATCCAGAGTGCTTTGGATGTTGGAAACACAAGTCATTTTGATGAAAACAAACGAATTCACAGGCTATTTGATGCGATATTTATTTATCGCCACCCGATACTTCCGATACATCGATACCGCGATACCTCCGATATCTCGATACTTTCAATACATTGATACCTCCGATACTTTCTATAACTCCGATACTTAGATACCTGCGATACCTTAATAAAGGTGGCTATAAATAAATATCCTATCCAGACTGCTTTGGATGTTGGAAACACGAGTTATTTTGATGAAAACAAACGATTTCACAAGCTATTTGATGCGATATTTATTTATCGCCAGCCGATGCTTTTGATACCTCGATTCTTTAATACTTCCGATACTTCGAGACCTCCGATACCTCGATACCGCGATACCTCCAATACCGCGATACCTCCAATACCGCGATACTTCCCAATACCTCGATACCGATATACCTCCGATACCTCGATACTTTCCGATAATTCGATACCCCCGATTCCTCGATACTTAGGATACTTACTTTGCAGGTATCGAGACCCGATACCTAAAAACAAGTATCGCCCCGTCCTACTCGCAAGTGCAAAAGCAAGTAAAATGGTGTAAAAATATGAAGCAAGTCTAAACGGCTCTAACAGAGATAAAAACAAAATGAAGTAATTTCCAAAGCAAAATGGTGAATATGCAATTAATACAAAAAACATACTTTAAAAATTTAAATTTTATCTTTTTTTTAAATCAAGGTAATCTTAGTAAAATATTTCAATAAAACTTTTTTTATACTCGTCTTTTATCTTAAGCTGATTATGTTGTTGAGCACGAAACGAATCTATGTATGTATGTACCTTAAATAAGAAAATCAACGAATGTACGTAATTTGCACAAGTAGACATCAACCCTATTTCTAAAATTTATACCATCTATTAGTTCAGCAAAAGCTTCAAACTCTCCTTCTAAAAATACCAAATTAAGACAAATACCGAAATTACTTTTGGATACTTACCAGTACTGACAAGCTGAAATAAAAATAAGAAAGCTACGATTCGAATCATTGTTTTTTAACTAACAGCTTAAAATTATTTTGAGTTTAAACAGGTTGATTATGAAAGTATTTAGTTTGATAAATTTTATTTTCTATTGTTACGTATTGTAATCAGAAAATTTAAACATAAAAAAAGAATAATCGATTTTTATTTTGTCATATACCTAAATGCTTAAATAATAATAACAATAATGGTAATGGCGTTTAAAAAATGATAAAAAATAATTAATAAAGAGTAATTATCAAAATAATAAAAAAATAGAATAAATAATAAACCGATTTTTAAACAATTTGTAAACACAGAATTTTTGAATTTGAGCACAAAAAATCTGTCACCATTAATTACAAATAAATAATTACAACTTTAATTACAAATTTAGTTGTAAAAGAAAAATTATTAAACAAGTAGCAGTGAATAGTCACATTTCATTGCATGACTTACACAGACATTTCTATAAATTCAGAAACAAATTCTCTTTAGCCTCATTTTATTACATAATTCTTTCCCTACATCTAAGGTTGCCGACTTTTCGATATTAAAATAAAAGACATTGTCAAAGGCGTATCTAGGATTGTTTTTTAAAGAGTGGAGGAAGAAGTCGAGGAGGATTGAGTTTGTTTTTTTTTTGTACCATCTTACTAGTCTTTATCAGAACTCTTCTCTTAGGTAGACTCTTAAAATTTTTTTACATCCGGCTTTTCAAGCAACAATTTAGGAACCGAAGGCAATAATTATTCTAAAAACAAACGTTTCTATAAGGTTTATTATAAACAAATAAAAACTGATAATTTTGGTTCCTGAATTCTATTAAAAATTTTAAAATATAAATTTTTGAAGGACAGAAACGAAAATTACTTAAATTGTCTCTTCTAATCTCAGACTTCTTTCAATATTTTGCCCGAATTTTTTTTATATTAAAATAGAAAATATATAAGGTGTCTCAAAATTTTGTTTTATTTTCGGTATTTTCGTTTATTTGTTTATAAAAAATATGTTTTTTTAATGTTTTAGGGTTTATAAGAGCTAACAAGCCTTGAAATGTTTGTAGTAAAGTAACAAAAACAAAAATATAAGTTTTGAAGAAAAGAGTGTCATAAATAGAATTATTAAATAGATAAAAAAAATAGATATTTTTGGGCATTTAAAGCGAAAATTAAATAAGCTATTATTCTGTTATTAATCTAGAATTTTTCTTGGGTTTTTAGTTTTTAATTTTTTTGCTTTAGTAACTGTTTTTTTATTTCTATTTTTTTCTAAATATTGTTTTTTAAATTCGCTTAGAATTTTGTTCCTTCAGGACCTCCTAATTGACGTTTTTACTTTTTAAATGTTTTTTTATCGTTTATTTTATTTTATTTTATTTTTTATTTTAGTTGTATTTTCTTCTTTTCTTCTAATCGTTGGTTTTGTGATTCTTTATCACAGTTCGTTTAGAATTGTTTAACTACGTTTTTAAATTATTATTTTTTTGTACAACATACAAATTAATTTTCTAATAAATTTTTATAAAATCTACTTTTTAAAATTCTTTTAAGATCTTCTTCTACTTTTCTTTTTCTACTAGTCATAATTCTCCTTATTGTCTTTTCTCTCTACTATTAAATACCATATTTACAAAATTTTCATAACTCAAGTCTAGATAGAATTATTGTTTGTTTATACGTACTTAAAATTTATTTTAGTGACTTAAAAAGACGTCTAGACAATTAATTTATTTTGAAATTATTTAATTACAAATACCGGGAAATACATATGTCAGTTTTCTAACGCTTCTTCGTTTCTCTTTAGTAAAAAAAAACTACATTAAAAGACAAATTGTGTCTTTTAAGTACATACTTATATAAAATAAAAGAACTATCGTTTGAAATAAAAAACGGTTGGCAACTCTATCTACATCTTCTTTTTTGAAATCTCTCTGGTTTTCTGTTTTCTTCATTCAAAAAATTTCTTTTTTTATTTCTTGTATTTGAGAAAGCTATAATATAAAAGTTGATTGTAATTCTAAAAGTAATCTTTCCTGGTATACTTGTCTGGTATACAATATGATTTTTTCACTCTCTATATTAGAATTTAAAACTTTTTAAAAATATCTTTATTATTTTTTTTTAAATAAATGTTATATTTTTATGCAAAAGATATGTTTAAGCCACTAAGATTTATTCTTTTTGACAATTTTTGAAATCGCAATCTTTTATTTATTTAATTATTTATGACTGCATTAATAACTGCATATTATATTGAATATTTGAGTGAAGTAAAGTGACATATTACTTTACTAGTGAAGTAATACAATAAAAATCCACTTTTTAAAATAATTTGTTTTATTTTTTAGCTCAATCGTAACTACATGCTATTGTAATAAAAATTAATAAACAATTTTCACACTTATTTATGGTAGGACAAGCTATTCCTGATACATTTTTTTTTGATAACAGCTGTCGGTGCAGTAGTTCTAACTGTTATAGTATTTTTGTCACCCAGAATTTTTGAAGCAATTATTTTTTATTTTCTTCTGTCGTGTCTATATACCCTTCCGCCACTGTATTGGAGCACCAACCCCCATGACGCTTTACCGTTAAAAAATCAGCTCTCAAATTAGCAAGCAAGAAAGTAGATGAGCGCCTATAACAATGATCCGTAAATCCTGCTGGATTAGGTAACTGAAGGAAAGTAGCAATATTCTTGGGAAAAACAGCAAATGTGTTTATACCAACAGGTAACTTTATACACCTCTGGTTTCGCTATACTAAAAAAAACCGTCCACAACGGGTGTTATTAGGGCGAAGTGCAGCATATTTTCGAATTAATTCTAACATGTTGACTTCATCAACTCCACCTGACGTAATAAACAATTATCTAAATATTTTTGTTTTAGTGTTTGGTGTTAGAACATTAAAACATTGTCCCTGATCTTTGACATCTTTCAAAAGCATGTTGGTAAGTTCTTAGATCCTACAAGCTACACCAATTTTAATAACTAAAGCAACCTAAAAATTAACATTACTTTGTAAGAATAATCGATACAAAAAAAGAGTACAGTACCTATATTAACAAAAATTTATTATCATTTGCTTGTAAAAATTCGCTAATATTTTGTTTAGTGAAAATTTGCGATTTTTTAGCACGATATTTTTCAGATTTTTTTTCAGAAAGGCGATTAAATGCAATTATTTACTGATGTCAACAATCTTCTTTATTTTTATTATTGTTCTAATCATAGAATAAAAAGCCCAGACACTCAATAATTTATACTGTTTTGATAAATGATTAAAATATGCAAGTAAAACCTTCTCATGCGTAATATTATTAACATTTTTCTCATTGCACCATAAACTGAACCGTTTAAAAGTCATCTTGTACATTTCTTTGGCCTTCTCTGGCATCAAGCAAGAAGCAGCATTTGTCGCCGCTTCTTCGATATCAGAAGGTAAACTTGCTGAGTCACTCATGTTTACAATTTTATTTTCACCACGAAGCAAAATTTTTACTGATTATCTTAAAATGGCGAGCTTTGTTTAAAAAATTCTAAGCGGTTGCCATAGTGCTTACTGAACGTATTTATAGGTCATCTTACTTTTGATGTAAAAAAATAGAAATTATCGGCAGGATTAAATTTTTGATTTTCTTAATTTCTTTTCTTAGATAAAGTTTGACATATTATACGTGGGCTAGAGCACATTACCGTAACTAGTGGGTTACAGATACTCGAGCTAACGCCCTCGTTGTTTGTAATCTACACACTCATTGTGTAGTGATGCTTCTATCCCACTAGTAATATAAATAACTATTAGGTATTATTGAGATATTAAAAAACTATTACGAGAGTAAAAGATATAAAGGTAGTTTTTCGTTGTTTTGTAGAACATTGGTATAAATATAGAAAATTAAATAAAAAACCTTATTTCTAATCCAAATTCTTGTGTCAAAATTTTTCAACCAAATACTCTTGCTACTGATTCTAGAATGGCTTTGTATAACCACAAACTTAAAACACAAAATTTCCTGAAATAATTGTATAATTTTCTTCTTTTTATGATTTCGCTTATTTGATATTTCTGACAACATTATTTTTCATAGAATTTACAACTTTCTAAATTTTAAATGTTGTAGAGTAACAAATAAATCAGACATGATTTTTCCATATTTAGACATAAAATGTTTTATCTTACCAATTTTTATTTATTAAAAAACTTGGTACTTATATAAAAGTAATTATATAACATAAAACACCAATAAACAAAATCCATGGATTATAGACTATTGTAGTACCTTCACTGTCAGGCCAACAAGTTCTTCTTCCGGTATTTGCATCCGTCATACAAATGTCTAAAAGATACTTAATTTATTAGATACTAGTAACAAAATTATTTTTGGGTACTTACCACAACTGACGAGGTGAAATAAAAATAACAAAGCTAGGATTCGTATCATTGTGGTTTATAAATAAAAGTTTGAAAAAATATTGGACTTAAATATTCTGATAACGCAATTATTAACTTCATTAAATTTTATTTTCTATTGTTATATTTTCTATTTAAAAAACATAAAACTGCTAAAACATAAATTATGTTATTTTGTAATAAAAATAGATTATTACTTTGTTTTATTTAATTTTTTTAATAATGTTTTATATACAGGTGTTCATTTAGTTGTTACTATGTAGTTTATTAAAGCAATTGTTTATTGAAAAAATTTATTATATCCAACACCTCTTTATTTTGACGTTATAAAAATGATGTTTTTCATTGAATTATGAAGTCTATAAAACAAAGTGGTTTTATGAATCAATAATAAAACTGTTTTTATATAATTGAACAGTTTACAAAAAATAGAACAATTTATTGAACGTCAAAAAATACAATACATAAAATTACAATTATAAGAAACAGGAATCTCAGATGAAATCATTTGTTGAGATTTACGTTAACATTTATATTAAAAGGTATAACTTTATTTGCTTCATTTTTTGTTACTTCAATGTTGTTTCTACATTTATTCGATTTTCGCTTCTCAGTATACACAGTAACATTGCTTTCTGTTTCCGAATTTCCACCCAGTATCTTCTTAGCAATGTCTATTTTGCTCAAAATATTGACTCTTTGACATACGCTTGTGTCACGGTTTCGACTTCTATCGGCCATGACGTTGGACCATGCTAAGATCGGCTCCAGCGTTGGACAATAAACACGCTGATGTGCGTCTCATACTGTACATGTCCTGTGTAAGACTCTGATTCTGGTAATTTTTAAAAATCATCTACTACTGATGGTATTTTGGATAGACTATTTATTTCCACTGGCTGTATTGCGCATTTTTCATTTCTGTAGCACAAAAACAAACTGTTGTAAAAAAATTTCTTAGGTCGGAAAGACATATATTTTCTACAAATATCCAACATATTAACTGCAAATCTTTCTTCCATAATCGTAAAGCTACGTGAAACATGTTTTTGTATCTGGTACAGATACCAACATGTAGGATACTATATCTTCTACGTTATTGATTGACATATTTAATAATTCACAACGTCAACACTTGACACATCAAAAATTAGTGCGACCTGTAATGTAAATAATTAGATTTTATTCTCTAATAACAAAATCGACCTACCTTCAACATCAAATATTTTTTATTGGATGCTTCTGCTAGAAACTATTGAATATGCTCTCTTTCAGGAATTTTTGATTATTTGTACTTGTAATTTTTTGATTCATTTTTCAAAAAAGCGATTAACTTGCCATATTGTGAAATATCTGTATTTTCGTAAAGCTTTAATGTCGATCTTAACATGCTGTATTTTGTCCACATTGAAGAGGCTGCGAATCTTTTTTTGGCGTTAAGAAGTAACCCAACATCACGTCTTCACTTACCCCACAAACATCGTTTTCCTGTTTCCAGTTATTGAACTCACTCAATTCTTTGTAATTAGCGTCCCTGGATTTCTTAAATAGCAAACTCGATGTGACTTCTTCAACATCTTTCGCATTTTTTTCAAGAAGAGAACTATTTCTTTTTATTTCCAACAATGTTACAAGCGCCGAAACAGTTTGTTTGCAAAATTTTTCTCAAATAATAATTTTGTTGTCAACAACAACATGGCAACCAAACCATAGACTACTACTAGTCTTTGTAGATATAAAATTTTTAAGTTTTGATGATTTTCTAAGAACTCTTTCAGAAAGAGGTGTTGGGTAAAACTATGTATTGTACTTATGTCTTAACAACAAATAAGTCACTTAAGAAAAATTAGGCCACGCGAGCAAGCACTCGTGGCTAAACATTTCTTTCGTGACTTATTTGTCTTATAAAACACTTTTATAATAAATAGCTATTACTTGCGATTTTACTAATATCTGTTCGAAAATAAGCCGTTTCTACGTAGCAACCGGTCATTTTACCATTTACGAAATAAATTTTTTTGTTGGCCACTGTTTTTCAATTAAAAATTAACAATACCAAATTGAATCAAAATTTTAATAAATAGAGATTTTGGAAGCAAAATTGAATAAAATTTTGTGACTAGCAGAGAAAACGTTTAACAGCAACACAAAGAAAACAAAAATGTAAAATTAATTTTGGGAATACAACAAACAAAACAGAAATAATTTACAAAAATTACAGAATAATAAGTTTCGGAAATGAACAGATGGCGCGTCACGCTTCGAATGACTCATTTTAGAAACTCTAGAAGGGATAATTTCTAGAAATTTCGTCGAACTTCTTCGAGTTCGCTTATTCTATATTTTTGACAATATTTTCGAATTCAGAATTTTCTAAATTTTAACTGTTGTAGAGTAATATAAAGTAATCAGACATGTTTTACCTTTATTTAGCCATACAATGTTTTATTTTACCAATTTTTTTTTATAAAAAAATGGTACCTACATAAAAATAATTGTATAAGATAAAGTAATAAACAAAATCCATGGATTATAAATTATTGTAGTACCTTTATCGGTACGCCAACATAATATAAAATTTTCTGGATCTTCTGGATCTGGTTTGCACTTTATACCGTTTGCGTCTTGTTCACTAAATTCTAAAAAATACTAAATTTATATACTAGTAAAAAAAAGTATTTTTGTTACTTACTAGCAATGACAAGTTGAAATAAAAATATAAAAGTTAGAATTCGAATCATTGTGGTTTACAAAATAAAAGTTTAGAAAATTTTTGGCTTAAATAGATTGATAACGTAAAAATTATTCTTAAAGAAATATTTTATTTGCTATTGTTACATGTTTTATTGAAACATAAATTTTGTTATTTTGTAAAAAATTGATTATTACACTGTCATATTTTTTTAATAGTGCTTTATAAACAAGTGCTTATTTCACTGTTACTATGTTATTTAAAAAACAAATGCTTATTGAAAAATTATAGTTAACTTGCGATTTTATTAATATCTGTTTAGAAATTTCTTGTTTCTCAAATAAAAAGTGCCAGTACTAAATAAATAAAATTTTGTATTACACACTTGGTTAAAATTATATGTCTCGCGGATCAGTAAACTCTCGCGGTCTACGCCTTATATTTATGGCTCAACTGTTGTTTATTTTATTCGATTATAGGTAATTTACGCTCATAATCTACATTTCAAACTAAAAAATAATTTTTCAAAATTAATAATTACACGACATAATTAACTTAATTAAACACAGTAAATTCCAAATTACTACTGATTTTTTCGTTATTCTATTCACTGTTTGCACTTCATTACTCGTCTTGTCTTGTTGACATTTTCCAGACTGACTCTCTGTCTGTTTTTTTTCTGTGTTTTGCTTATTTTCCTTCTACGTTTAGTCGTGGTTTTTTAAGTTTTTTTAAGCTCGTCTTTTAGTCGTTCTACTTTAAAATTTAGCGAATATTTTCTTCTATTTATAGGTGTTTTTCTTAATTTTTTCTTCTTTTACTCGTGTTATTTAGGTATTTTGAATTCTCTCGTTTCATATAGTTGCCGTTTTTTTTAGGTTCTTTTAAAAGTTCTGTAACTTCTTTTTTTTGAATTGTAGTTTATCTAGATTTTTTTCCGGAAATTTGTTTTTTTAGGTATTTTTGATTATTTTTTTTAAGTTTCTAAAAAATTTTCTTTTAGTCGTTAAACTTAAGGATTTATCAAATATTTTCTTATATTTTGAGGTTATTCATGATTTTTCCTTTTTATTTAGTCGGCATTTTTTAAATTCTTTCTGTATTTTCTTCTTTAACGATTGTTTAAGAATATTTTTCAAATCTTCTGTATTTTTTTTTATTGAAAGTTGTAGTTTTTCTAATTTTTTTTGTTTTTTGTACTTTCGTATTTATCGAATATTTTTTTTGTATTACTCGTAATTACTCAGCTTATTCTCTCTCTGTCCTCTTAGTTGCCTGTTTTTTAAATTCTTCTGTTGTATTACCTATTTTTAACAGTGTTTTTTAAATTGTTAAAGAATAATTTTTAATTCTTCTGTATTTTCTTTTTTTTACATTGTTTTTGTTTAGTTAAAGTATTTGTAACGTGTTTTTTCAGTTGAGGTTTTTTTAGTTGAACACATCTAAACATCTAAAAATAATACATCTAAAAACAAAATAAAAAATGGAAAGATATAAACTATAAAAAATTGGAAAATTAATGCAAATACCAGTTCAAACTGAAAATACGCAATTGCATATTTAAGACAAATGAGTAAAAAGTAAATAAAAGGTAAATTATCTTAAAGCAATAATTAAAACAAACAAAAGAATAGAAAAAAATAGTGAACCAAATAAGAGAAGTGATTTTATTATATAGAGCCTTATATCTATACTTTTTCAACAAAAAAAAAAAAAATTAACGAGAATAAAACTAAAATTTTTGAGGCATTTTTTGATGCTTATATATAGAAGACAAATCATAGGTCTTAAACAACAAATAAAAATAAAAATTGCAGGAGTGACAAGACTAGAAAACAAGGAAAAATACATCTAACTACGCCTAAATCACAACTTTTAAACTATCCGAAATATTGAATTTTGTTTTAATTGACAACCTTAAATATTAATAAAAAATTAAAAATTTTTAGTGTTAATAGAAGAAAACAGATGGCAAACACTGTTGCTAAGTTAACTTCTCCTTTCAAGGTTTTTCAACCAAATGCTCTTGCTACTGGTTTTTGAATGATTTTGTTTGACTACTAATTTGCATTACAAAATTACCTGAAATATACTTTATTTTTTAGTATCCTTGTCTGTCTCTGTTTAGCAGATAATAATCTATATGACAGCAACATATACATCAATGTGTTGAAAAGAGACAGACAACGGCAAACAAATAAAAAAAATGGAGTATAAATGTATAATTTTTATCATTCTTTTTCCTCACAAGTTAATATGAGTATGCTTACTCTAGATTTTTGGCAATATTTTTGTTCACAGAATATCCAATTTTCTAAATTTTAACTGTTGTAGAATAATAAATTAATCAGACATGTTTTTCTTTTATTTAGCAATAATATGTTTTATTTTACCATTTTTTATTTATAATAATTATAAAACAAAAAGCAATAAACAAAATCCATGGATTATAGATTACTGTAGATCTTTTACTCGGATATTCAATACATATTGACGACCTGTTTTCATAATAATCATCCAAATACTTACAATTTAAACCAAGATTGTCAAGAGCAGTTACACCAATATCTAAAAAAATAAAATTTAGATACTAAAAAGGGGTTTATTCAATAAAAATTCTCAAGATTGCTATGAGATTTTAATAAAAAATGTGTTTATAAGATTCTGAGTCAGTTTTATTTCCAGTTTCACTTTGTTTCTTCTTTTTCCGTACTTAGTTTTGTTGGTTTGAAGTTTTAGTTTCTGTTTTGTTTGTTATTGGGTTTCATTAATTGTTATTTTGGGGCAATAGCTAATTACACTTAAGAGCATCAAAAGTTATTTTCGAGGTGGTAGAAAGGCTAAAGACGAGTGGATCTATTCGATGAAACACAGAACAAGGTCATTGAAGAAGAATCAGTGATTTTGTTCACAGAATGTTAGCACTTTGAAATCGGCAAATATTGCTCTGTAAATGTTTCCTTATACTAGTTAATGAATAATTCTTTACAAAAATTTTAGAAATTACTGATTTTATAAAATATTTATTTATTAATAATTTTTGCCGTTTAATCTGTTTGGTAGGACAATAATTCACTATTGTGCATTAATGCAATTCATTCATTTTAAATGTAAAATGTAATGGAAACGCTATAGGAAAAATGTTAAATAATCTGTTATTAATGCAGATAGTACTCAATTCAAACATTTACGGAGATAAATAACGTAACGCAAATAAAAATTAATTTAAATAACAAAAATAATTTTATAATTTATTGATGTTACACTAGTGCGTAAAAGTACGTCATTGAGCAATCAGAAAAACAATCAAAAAGTTACTGTTATAAAACGATGTAACAAAAAGTTACTTTTGGATACTTACGAATGACAAGTGGAGACAAAAATAAGAAAGCTAGGATTCGAATCATTGTGGTTTATAAATAAAAATTTAGTGTTTTTTTGGCTTAAATAAGCTGATAATGTGAATATTAATCCTTAAAAAGATTTTATTTTCTGTTGTTACATATTCCATTTAAAAAATATAAAGACTTGTAAATTTTGTAATAAAAATCGAATATTTCTCTGTTATATTTCCTTAATAGTGCTTTATATGTGCCGTGGAGGGAGGAATAACAGGAATGGGCATAAGCTTGAAATCTTGGTCGATGGCCAAACACCTTTTACGATAGTTTTCACTGTACTCGGGATAGCTTTTTCCCCCACTACAAACTTGCAAACGGTGGTCTCGACAATAAAATAAGATCGTAAAAGGTTGCTGTACCTCGACCAAGAACCTAACATTGTCGGTATAGGGCATGCCAACTCCTCTTATTCATTCCTCGACGATATGTGCTCATTTGTCTGTTACAGGTTTATTAAAAAAAAACAATTGTTTAGAAAACTTTACTTCACTTTCGATTTTACTCAAATCTGTTTGAAAATGACCCGTTTCTACATAGCAACCGGTCATTTTGCCATTTACAAATTATTATTTTTTTTAGCAACTGTCAATTTTGACGTTTCTCAAATAATAATTGGCGGTACTAAATTAAATTTTTAAAAATAGTTTGGAAGAATAATTGAATAAAATTTGTAAACTGTCGCGGCTTACGGCTTATATTTATTACACTATCGTTGTTTCTTTCATTCAACTATGGATAATTTAAACTTGTAGTCTAAGTTTTAAATTTAAAATTATTTTCCAGAATTAATAATTACTCGACAAACTTTATTAAACAGTGTAAAGTTAAATCATTACAAACTTCTTCGTTATTCCGTCCACTGTTTGTACTTCACTATCAGTTTTGTCTCTTTGCAGTTTTTCCGACCGACTAACTTGTTTTGTCACATAGTTAGAATTATGTCAAATTAAATACGGACATGCCCATTTTATATTTTTTTATATAATCAAAAATCTACTGATCACTATTTTAGACGATAAACTTATTACTCTCTATCTCGTCAATTTATTCAAAGTTTTTGAGTCAATAAACTGGTTAACATCTAACTACTCTTAAATCAAAATTTCAAAACTATCCAAAATTTTGTACATTGTTTTAATTAACAACATTAAATAATAAAAAAAATAAACTTATTAGTGTTAAAACGTATAAGAAAGTAGATATAAAATATTGTTGCTAATCTAAATTCTCGTGACAAAATTTTTCGATCAAATACTCTTGCTACTGGATTTTAGATAGTTTTGTTTAACTACTAATTTACGCTAGGAAATTTCCTGAAATAAATGTATAATTTTCTTCTTTTTTTCCACAAGTCAATGTTCGATCATTCGTTTCTGACGATATTTCAGTTTACAGAATTTACAACTTTCTAAATGTTTATAAAGTGGTGTAGAGTAATAAAGTAAACAGAAATGTTTTTCTTTTATTTAGCCATAAAATGTTTTATTTTACCAGTTTATTTTACTTATTTATAATAAAAATGGTACAACACAGAAATGAAGCAATAAACAATATCCACGGATTATGGCTTATTGTAGTACCTTTATTCTTTACACAATCTTTATTTGGGATCTTGTCATCTGTTACACAATTATACCCGTAAAGACCAGTTACAACAATATCTAAAAAAATATTAAATTTAGATATTAATAAAGATATTCATTTAAAAAAGTTATTAAGAGTGTTATAACGATACACTGTAACTATGAAAAATATAAATAAAAAATAAATCAATCAAAATAAATAAATCATTATCATTTTGTTCCTTCTTTTTGTGTTCAGTTTTTATTCATTCTAAGTTTTAGTTTTTCAATTATTTTGTCGCGATAACTAATAACACTTTAATTTTAGTCAAAAATAACTTTCGAAGTGGTAGAAAGGTTGAATGCGAGTAGATCTATTCGATGGAACACTGACATGGTCATTGAAGAAGAATCAGTGCTTATGTTCACAGAATGTTAATACTTTGAAATCGGCAAATATTGCACTGGGAATGTTTCCCAGTAAGAGTTAATGAATAATTATTTGCAAAAAGTTTTAAAAATTACTGATTTTATAAAATATAAAGTAGATTTCAGGTAACTAATTCGATATAAAGTGACATTTCTGACAATATTAGGGCAGCCGAATTTAGCTAAGAAATACTTTACAATGTTTTTGTATTGTAGTAGCACTCTTGACAACATTTTTAAATGAACACTATTCATTTACATAAAATTTAAAACATAAATTTACATAAAATGAACATTATTTTTAGGTACTTACCGGTAATGATAAGTTGAAATATTAATAACAAAGCTAGAATTCGAGTCATTTTGAATTTTAAATAAAAGTTTGAAAATATTTTTGACTTATATAGGCTGATAACTTAAATATTATTTTTGACAATAAATTTTATTTTCTATTGTTACATTTTCCATTTAAAAAATATAAAAACTGCTAAAACATAAATTTTGTTACTTTGTAATAAAAATTTATTATTTTTCTGTTATTTTTTTTTAATAGTGTTTCATAAACAGGTCTTTATTTGGCTGTTACTAGGTTATTAAAGCAATTGTTTATTGAAAAATTTTATTTCACTTGCGTTTTATTAAAATCTGTTTGAAAATGACCCAGCAGCCTGAGTGTTTATAAAACACGAGTTACTGTAATGTGCTCTAGCTCATGTATGATATACAAAACTTTATCTATGACAGCAAAAAATTAAAAAAAATGTAAATTTAATGCTGCCGATAACTCATATTTTTTCACATCAAAAGTAAGGTGATTTATGAATATGTTCAGTAAGCACCATGGCAAGCGCTTACAATTTTTCAAACAAAACTTGCCATTTTGAGATAATCAGTAAAAATTATGCTTTGTGGTAAAAATAAGAAAATTGTAAACATGAGTGACTCAGAAAGTTTACCTTTTGATATCGAAAAAGCGGCGACAAATGCTGCTTCTTGATTGGTACTAGAGAAATCCAAAGAATAGTACGACATGGTTTTTCAACGGTTCAGTTCATGGTTCGACGACAAAAATGTTAAAAATATTTCGCATGAGAAGGTTCTACTTGCATATTTTTATCATTTATCAAAACAGTATAAATCATCGAGTCTCTGAGCTTTTTATTCTATGATTAGAACAATAATAAAAATAAAAAAGAATGCTGACATCAGTAAATACGTGCCTTTAATCGTCTTTCTGAAATCTAAAGGATATCGTGCTAAAAAATCGCAAATTTTTACTAAACAAGGTATTAGGAAATTTTTACAAAAAGCAAATGATAAATTTCTGTTAATAGAGGTACCGTACCCTTTTTATGCATCAATTATTCTTACAAAGTAATGTTTATTTTAAGGTTGCTTTAATTATTGGAGTTGGTAGACCTTGTAGGATCCAAGAACTTACCAACATGCTTTTGGAAGATGTCAAAGATCAGGGACATCATGTTCTAATACCAAACACTAAAACAAAAATATTCAGAGAATTTTTTATTACGTCATCGTCAGGCGGAATTGATGAAGTCAACATGTTAGAATTAATTCGAAAATATGCTGCACTTCGCTCTAATAACACCCGTAGTGGACGGTTTTTTTAGTATAGAAAAACCAGAGGTGTATAATCCAGCAGGATTTACGGGACCTTGTTATAGGTGCTCATCTACTTCGTTGCTTGCTAATTAAGGAACTGACCTTTTAACAGTAAAGAATCTTGGGGGTTGGCGCTCGAATACAGTGGCGGAGGGGTATATAGACACGCCAAAAAAAAAACAAATTGCTTCAAAAATTCTGGGTGACAAAAATACTATAACAGTTAGAACTACTGCACCGACAGCTGTTATCGAAAAAAATGTATCAGAAATAGCTTGTCTTACTATAAATAAGTGTGAAAATTGTTTATTAATTTTTATTACAATAGCATGTAGTTAAGATTGAGCTAGAAAATAAAACAAATTATTTTAAAGAGTGGATTTTTATTGTATTACTTCACTAGTAAAGTAATATGTCACTTTACCTCACTCAAATATTCAATACAATATGCAGTTATAAGCAAAGCAGTTATAAAAAAAATAAAAAAAGTCTTTTAATTACAAATTTAATTATTTGAAGAGTTACAAAAGTGTAAGCTACATTTAAAAAAAAGTTTTTGTAATCAGTTATAAAACCAAGAAATCAATTCCAGTAACATAAAAAATCCAATTTACGTAATTAGCAACTCTTGTAAAGACTCCACCGTGTCTAATATCACACATATTTTCAAAATGTGATCCAATTCCAACTAATCTATCTTGATTTCCGCTTTGATCAATCAAAAGTGCTCCTCTATGCCAAAGACAATACGTATTTATGTTTTGAAGTCCAGTACAAATAAATTCATCACTGTCTTTGCAAAAATTAGGAGAAGATATAATTGTTGTTAAGTTATAAAATCGTTGTTCTTTTGCAAATGTAATATCATGTCTATAAGCCATTGAAAGAACATTTGCTCCTATTTCAATTTTTCCTAAAGCAATTGGTTGGACATAAATTGTTTGATTTACTTGGATCAATGCAATGTCATTATTATAATAAATATCCTCAGTAATTTTATTATTATGATTGTTGGAGAATTCGGGATGAATTCTAATGTTTTTGATGTAATATTTATCTTCATAGTGTAAGTTATCATTGAACACAAAAACACCTGTAGTGCTAGTAAAATAATAAAACAATAATTTGTATTTAGTAAAAAAAAAATACTGAGTAAGATTAGAAGTGTTACACCCAAAAAAAAATATTTTTTTATTTGCTTTGTGCGCAACTGCAGTTCTCTGCACCAGTACAAACGTTGACGACCATGTTCTGCAGTTAAAAGAGGCACTAACTAGAGTAAAAAAAATTTAGATGCTCGAATTCAGCAATATAACGTTTGCTTACTAACAAGTCGATTTTTTTCTTCAAATCATTGGTCACCAAGATGTCGCGTAGTAGCAAAACGATTCCGAAAAGCTAGTTGCCTGTCTTGACGCTTTGTGGTTGACCAGTTGGTCTGGTTTGTGTTTCTCTACCTTATTCTGTCTGCACCCGAAACACAAGCATTACTGTCATTGCAGATGTATGCATTTTGAGACATCTGGCAAAGAAAGAAATAGACAGGACAAGAGGACGTATGTATGCATTGTTTATGAATTTCAAAAAAGCTTTTGACAGTGTTGATAGGGAAAAATTATGGTAGTATCTTAGAGAGAAAGGGGTGTGTAAGTGGTTGGTAAGCAAGATGGAGGAAATTTACGAGAAAACTATTAACCAAGTAAAAGTAGGCGAAGAAGTAAGTGAAAGTTTTTGGACAAAAAAGATGTTAGACAAGGCTGTCCATTAAGTCCTGCACCGCTCTTAGCATATATGGGAGATGTGGATGAAGTTTTAAGTAGAGCGCAAGTAGGAGGTATAGTTGTAGGTAGAAAGAAAGTGTAGTGGTCTCTGGCGTTTGCAGATGATTTAGTAATTGTAGCAAAGAGCAAGAGTAAAATAAAAAAAAATGATAAAAGTTTTAGAAAGATATGTAAGAAACAAAAAACTCCAAATTAATGTAGATAAAACAAAAATGATGGTGTTTAGAAAGAAAGTAAAAATCAAAAAAGAATATAGAAGGAAATGGAAAAAAAATATAGAACAAGTGAAAGAGTTAAAATATTTGGGATATGTATTAAATAGTAGTATGGAAGACTAAGGACAAATAAAGGAAGTAGTCAAAAAAGCAAACAAAGTAATAAGAAGTGTCTGGAGTTTGGAAAAACGAAAATTTGGTAAAAATTTTAAAAGAAGAATGATGATATTTGACAGTTTAGTGAAAAATATTGTAATGTATAGAGCACAAGTATAGGGATGAAAGGAATATGAAAAAATTAAGTGTGTGCAAGAAAAGTACCTATATAAAATTGGTGATAGGGTTAAATAAACAAACGCTAAAATAGTAATAAAAAAAAGTAAGAGAGAAAAGTTGAAAGTAGAAAGAGGAAAAAGAGCGGTGAAATTTGAGGAAAATTTAAGAATGCGACAAGAATGCAAAATACTGCGACAATGCTGAGCTGAAATTAAAATAACAAATAGATATGTTAGGTGGATAGAACGAGATGACTACTATAAGAAAAAGAAATATGCGTGTGCGGAAATTAAAAAAATAAAAGAAAGAGAAAGAACAATGGAAGGAGAACTAAAACAAAGAGTTCCTAACATAGATAAGCAGCAAGGAATTGCGAGTATAAGAAAATCAAGGTACAATTCAAAATATCCTCTAATTGTTACCACCGAACTGCCAAAATATTTAAATAAAATAAAAAGTAAAAATAAAAAAAATGGTTGCAAGATACAGATATGGGAATAAAGAGAGAAAAAATAAATTTTGGAGAGAAAATTAGGAAAGAATGTGTAGATTATGTACAGAAGAAAAGGAGACAATAAAGTATTGTTTGTCAGAGTGTGTAGAGTTAAGAATGTGCAAGTATGAAAAAATAAAAGTTTTAAACGAAAATGAAAAGAAAGGAAAAAATAGATAAAAGAAGTTACGTGTGCTAGAAAAAGATTGGTAAAGAATTTTTTTGTTAAATTAAAAATATTGTATAAAAATGGTATATTAACTTTCAAATATGTAAAACTGTAAAGCCAATTAGGCAGTAAAGACATTAAAATTAATTACTTCATTACAGTAGCATCAAAACGGTAGACAGTTTTGCAATGAGACAAATAACTTCTTAAAAACCTACAATTCTATTTCTGTCAACTTTGTTAAAATGAAATATTGTTAAAGCTTTTGGACTAGAAGCATCTTGTTACGCTTAAAAGAAGTAGTCAAGACACAACAACTCTAAATACTTCTACTTATCAACTCTGATAACCTCTTTTCTTAACAAAAAATAAAAGTTTAAACTTTTTTGCAACAACTGTTAAAGGTAAACTGTTCCAATTGTTAACTATAACTAGCTTTAAATTTACTCCCCCCTATTTTGTTGTTAAAAAATTACTTCTAAAAAATTATTTCTTCTGGGTGTAACACTTCTAATGTCACTGAATATAATACCTACCCATCTAAGCATGAACCAGTTGATAAAATCCATTGGCTATGAATTACAGCACCACCACATAAAGCAATATCATTAGAAGAGTATCTTATAGAAACAAAGTAGGGAAAAGGGCCAATCTCTTGATGGTTGTCTTAAAAAATGCAAAATTTATATATCAGTACCTACTAAAATCACTTTTATGTACTTACCAGCACTAACAAGTTGGAATAAAAATAGGAAAGTTAAGATTAAAATCATTATTGTTTTTTAAATAAAAGTTTAGAAAAATTTTGGATTTAAATAAGTTGAATACTTAAAAATCATTTGTTTCATAAATTTTATTTTCTATTGTTAGCTGTTGTAAAGAAAAAAGTACTAAAAGTTTTACTGAAACATAAATACTGCATATTTTGTAATTAAAAAAATCGAAAACTATTCGATTAAAAATAAAAATAGGAACAAAAAGTAATTAATTTCTAACCTAAAACAACTGAGACAAAAATTTGTTGAATTTATACTAGTGGCGCCCTCTGAGCGATGAAACAAAGCAACTTAACCCTGTTCAGCCACCCTTAAAAATTTGTCAGGAATAGCAGCAAGAATTCTGCATATAGATAACCTTTTAATTGACTATACAAAGCTCATTTGATAAAAAGAAAGAACAAGCAAAACAAACAAAAAATCACGAGAAACAAGATACAGAAAAGAAAAAGACGTATAAAGAAATACTTGAGAAATTCCTAAAGAAAACAAGCCTCTAGAAGAGACAAAGTTTATATTTAGACAGAATAGAAACAGAAGAAGAAGACTTAAAATATGTGTCAGCAGAAACTTCTGACAGAAAAATTACATTTGGTCTCTACAATAGAACAAAGAAAGGAGACACCACAGTAAACTCTCTTTATAGTAAATCTTTTTCGGTGGAAGAGAATAACTTAGAAAAACTAGAAGATTGGTTAAACAGAAGCAAGAGGATGCTGGAACAACAAATGAAGGAACTAAAAGAACAAAACATCAAGAAACGTCACTTGAATCAGGTGAGATTTGGTTAACTTTTGGATATTAGTAACGCGGTAAAAATGAAGACTAGATAGCAACAGAAACAACTCTAAAAAAAAAAACAGAAAACTACAGTCAAAATTGAACTTTGCCTATAACTACATTTAGAAATTAGAGAAGATATTGGATATTTTCAGGGCAAACCCAATGGTACACAGATGCATCAATCAACAAAAATGGGGGTGTGGGGACAGGGGTTTTCTACCCTGAAGAAAATCTGCAAATGGCAGTTAGAGAACCGAAGCATTCTTGTATCACGGATGCAGAACGTTCAGAGATACATCATGCGCTCTCCTTGGCAGCCCAGAGGCACATAGCAAACTACTTAATTTTTTCTGACTCGCTTAGTGCGTGGGTACCGATTGCTCGAGTAGGATTAAGTGCAAAGACAAATCTAAAGTCGTTGCACATAAATTAGTTAATTAATTAAGAGTCGTTGCATAATTAATTAAGAGTGAAAGAGATAGGGGGCGGAGGTTATCTCTCATATGGATTCCTTCACACATCAATATTAGAGGTAACGACACAGCGGACCATCTTGCCAAAAGTGGTGGTTCACTACTACAAGATCCTTTAAAGAAAGTAACTTCGACTACCCTAGGTTCATGGTATAAGAAGTTGGTGTGGAAAAGCTGGGTTTCGACCTGGCAGCATCAATCGGTGGAGAAAGGACGTGTGTATAGAGCCATCTTAAAAACTCCTCGAAACAAGATATGGTTTTCTGATATGCCTTTCTCGCAAGCTACGATAATTGCTATTTGTAGGATACGCAGTGGGCACTGTCTAACTCTAGCATACATGCACAGTACATCTAGACGCGCTACATCTGTATGCGATTGTGGAGAAGAAAGCGATATTAATCATGTACTGTTTGGGTGCCTCTTGAATGAACCGTACTTCTCTAGTTTTTACTGTCAGCTGCAGAAAATTTCCAACCTGTACATTCCGCTAGATTATTCTTTCTTTATTTCTCAGACTCCCTCTTATCCTATCATACAAGCTTTTAGTAAATATGTTAGTGCGGTGTCGCTTTTCCTGTGATGTAATTCTTGTTAAATCGCTGAATGCTCACTGCTTCCTGAACTGCTTGCTTTAGTAGCGTGCAGCGCGATCCGGAAGAACTGAAAACCCGTGGGACTGAAGAAGTTTCCTGTTGAAGGGTCTGCAATCTTTTCAGCCTTGGAGGTGGAAACCCACCACATGACCATATAGCCTTAGCAGCTGAGGCCAAAGAAGAGAAGAAGAAGAAGAAGGAGAAGAAGATATTGGAAAGAACACAAAAAAGTCAACCCAAGTAAAAAAAGAAAATTAGGTAAACAGACAGAACTAGTTAATGAAGTAAACATAGAAGAAATTAGCAAGATAAATAAAAAAATTGAGAAAGCTATACAAAAGTGCCTATGGGAGAATGTCCTTGAAATGCAATGGCGAAAAACATGCTACCAAAAAACAGAACTAAAGGTTGTTAACCCGGTTACAGCTCCTCAGAAATACGACTTAGCTGTTGAAAGACTGAGAATGAGAAATATGCTGGTAGAGAAATACCCAAAAGCTATGAAAAAATGGGTAGAAAAAAAAAGCTGATTGGTAACATACATAACAGAGATACAACTAAACCATAAAGACAATACGAATAGATAAAAAAGAAAAATGAGGAAAAAATCTGAGTAAACAAAACCAAAAGTCGTAGGTAAAGCTTTTCCTCGCTGGAGAATGACAGAACTCAAAAACATTCTCACTCCTGTGATAAGAAAATACAATACTGAAAAACTGATTAAAGTGTGAGAAATTTCAACAAAAGAAGCGAAAACAAAGGTCACGATATGTGCCCCATAAAAATGGAGCGAGACTCCTGAAGAAGAAAATAAGATTGAGACTCAGCCTCGTAAACGAAATGGAAAAAAAGATATGAGAGAAAAGAAAAGGACACGAAAAAAGATTTAGTAACTTAAAAACTGCACAAACATTTAATAAAGGGTAATAAAAAAAAAGTAAAAATAGAAAGCACAGATCAACACAAGACTGAAAATTCCAAAAATATCTACTCTACAGTAAAACGTTTTTAGTAGAAAACGTTTGACAACATTAAAAAGATAACAAATGTAAAATTTTGGAAGTAAGAAAAACAAATATAACGTTTACCAAAATAATTGAATACATTTACAGAAAAACAGAGAATTTGTAGGTACGAGTAGGTTGTAAAATTACATAAAGTTTTATAACAACTAAAGGTTTAAGGCAAGAACGTGTGCTAGATTTTTGTTTTAATTATTTATTTTCTCGACAGATAAAAGAGCAAAAATTTACAACTTTCTAAATTTTATCTGGTGTAGAGTAACGAATTAATCAGACATGTTTTACAATATTTAGCATTATAAAGTTTTATTTAGCCAATTTTTATTTATTAAAAAAAAGTGGTACCTACATAAAAATAATTTTATAACATGAGGCAATAAGCAAAATCCATGGATTATAGATTATTGTGGTACCATTACTTTTAGACTTACACTTTCCATTTTTACAGTGCTCCTCTTGACAGTCAAAAGTATCAATGGCCATAGAACCATTACTAAAAACTAAAAAAAAAAATCCAAATTTAGATTCTAGTAACAAAATTAATTTTTGGTACTTACTGGTAATAACAAGTAGAAATAAAAATAAGAAATTTAGGATTCGAATCATTCTGGTTTATAAAAAAAGTTTGAAAATGTTTTGACTTATATAGGTTGATAACTTATTACCTGTAGGAATAAATTTTATTTTCTATTGTTTTCTGTTTCAATATTCATTTAAATAAAATTCTCTGCTAAAACATAAATTTTGCTATTTTGTAATAAAAATCGATTATTATTCTGTTATTTGTATGTTTTTAATAGTGTATCATAAACAGGTGTTTATTTGGCTGTTACTAGGTTATTGAAGCAATTGTTTATTGAAAATTTTTATTTCTCGTGTTTTACTAATATCTGTTCGAAAATGACTCGTTTCTACGTAGCAAGCAGTCATCTTGCAATATACGAAATAATTTTATTGTTAACAACTAGCAAATTTAACGTTTGCTTTAATGTCTTTATTACCTAATTGGCTTTACAGTCCTACGTAAAAATAACAAAAAAAAAACAAATTAATTCTTTTCCAATCTTTTTCTAGCACACGTAACTTCTTTCATTCATTCTTTTCTTTCTCCATTTTTGTTTCAAAATTTTATTCTTTCATACTCGCACATTCTTAACTTTACCCACTTTAACAAACAATGCTCAACTGTCTTCTTTTCTTCTCTACATAATCTACACATTCTTTTCCAATCTTCTCTTCAAAATTTATTTTCATTTTCTTCATTCTCACAGCTGTATTTTGCAATCATTTTTTTATTTACTTTTTATTTTATCTAGATATTTTAGCAGTTCCGTGGTAACAATTAGGGCACATTTTAAATTGTACCTGATTCTTTTATACTCGCAATTCTTTCCTGTTTATCTATGTCAGCATCTCTTTGTTTTAGTTCTATTCTATTGTTTTTCTTTCTTCTCTCATTCTTTCAATTTCTGCACACGCGTAGGTAACCCTTTTTCTCATAGTAGTCATCTCGTTCTATCCACCTAACATTATCATTTGCTGAGTTTGCTCTATTAATTTCAGCCCAACACTTTTGTAGTATTCCGCATTCTTGTAGCATTCTTAAATTTTTCGCGAATTTTACCGCTCTTTTTCCTGTTTCTACTCTCAACTTTTTTTCTTATTTTCTTCTCTTACTATGTACCCTGGCATTTATTTATTTAAACCTAAAACCCATTTTATAGACTTTTTTTGCACACGTTCAATTTCATTATATTCCTTCTATTTTCATACTTTTGCTCGATACATTACAATACTTTTCAACAAACTGTTAAACATTATTATTCTTTTTTAAAATATTTACCAAATTTACATTTTCACCATTACTTTTTTTGCTTTTTTGACTACTTTCTTTATTTGTTCTTTATCTGTCATACTACTATTTAACACATATCCCAAATTTTTTAACTGTTTCACTTGTTCTCTGTTTTTTCTTTCCCATTTTCATTTATCTTCTTTTTCGATTCTTACTTTCTTTCCAAACACCATCATTTCTGTTTTATCTACATTAACTTGGAGTTTTTTGTTTCTTACACATCTTTCCATAACTTTTATCATTTTTTTCATTTTACTCTTGCTCTTTGCTACAATTACTAAATCATCTGCAAACGCCAGAGATCAAACTATCTCTCTACCTACACTATTCCTCCTGCTTGCGCTCTACTTAAAACTTCATCCACATCTTCCATATATGCTAAGAATAGTGCAGGACTTAATAGACAGCCTTGTCTGACACCTTTATTTGTTCAAAAACTTTCACTAACTTTTTCGCCTACTTTTACTTGGTTAAAGTTTTCTCGTAAATTTTTTCCACCTTGCTTACCAACCACTTACACACCATTCTCTCTCTAACATACTGTCACGAAGCGGAAGTTCGTTAGCCTGCTAGGTCGAAGGCCTGCCGATGCGGATGGGCTATTGCTGATATCGACTAAATCACCGTCGGTTGAGGCAATAGCTGGCTCAGCATTTGGGGGGTTGGCAAACTAGCGGGTGGCGTTAATCGTGTCGTCGGTTGGTAGAGTTCAACGAAGAGAGTTGAGTTAGGTGAAGTGTGAAATATGTCTAGACCCTTCGATTGTGTGAGAATGTCAGTGTAAGTAGCCTTATTGTATTATGTATAACTGGATTTCCGTATCATGTACCATACTTTGCAAACATTATTAAATTTCCTTTTGTATTAAAACCTTGTTTTTAATCTCAACCCCACCTCACGAGGCAGAGCCCGTGACAATACTGTCATACATACCTCCTCCCGCCTTCTCTATTTCTTTCGTCGCCAAATGTCTCAAAATGCATACATTGTCAATGGCTTCTCTTTCTTTTCTGAACCGTGCCTGTTCATCTGGTAACATACTTTTTTCGTCATTTTCCTTTCTCAATCTTCCCTCTAGAACTATCGCATATATTTTGTAGGTCGTATTAAGTAAGGATATACCACGGTAGTTTTCAGTTTGGTCTTTATTTTCTTTTTTATATATTGGTAAAAGTATTCCTTTTGTCTACTCCATAGGAAAGCCTTCTCCCGTTCTCACTGCATTTAGCACTTCCTATACCCTTTCCCATAGCTTTTTTGTACCAAACATCAGCGCTTCATTTGGAATTCCATCTTCTCCGAGTGCTTTCTTTTTCTTTAACCTAAACATTTATTTCTCAATTTCCTCTTGAAATTCTTTATGTCTTGACAAGATACTTTTATTATTACTTTTATACAAAATGTATTTTGACAGTTTTTAAGAAATACATACTTCACTTTTTTACCAAATACAGTCTTATTTCAGCATTGAGGTACCACATTTTTTAATTTCTTTTTCTTACTTATAAAATTTTGTAGTCTAAAATAGCATTAAACTGGCTATTTTAGTACTTTGTGTACTACGTCTGTAGCCAATAGTGTGTAGCCAATAATTTAAAAAAAATAAAAAAACAAGTCTTCTAATTACAAATTTAATTATTTGTAGAGTTACAAATGCATAACCTACATTTAAAAAAAAAATTTAATCAGTTATAAAACTGAGAAATCAATTCCAGTGATGTAATTGATCCAATTTACGTATTTAGCAACTCTTGTAAAAACTCCACCGTGTTTATAGTCACATAAATTTTCAAAATGTGACCCAATTCCAATCAATCTATCTCTATTTCCGCTTTGATCAATCAAAAGTGCTCCTCTATGCCAAAAACAATGCGTATTTATCTCTCCAAGTCCAGTACAAATAAATTCATCACTCTCTTTGCAAAAATCAGAAGATACAATTGTATTTAAGTTATAAAATAGTTGTTCTTTTGAGAAAGTAATATCATGTCTATAAGCCATTGAAAGAACTTTTGCTCCTGCTTCAATTTTTCCTAAAGCAATTGGTTGGACATAAATAGTTTGATTTACTTGGATTAAAGCAATGTCATTATTATAATAGATATCCTCAGTAATTTTATTATTATCACTGTTGGAGAATTCGGGATGAATTATAATGTTTTTGATGTTATATTTTTCCTCATATTGTAAGTTATGATTGAACACAAAAACTTCTGCAGTGCTAATATAATAATGTAACAATAATTAGTATTAAATAAAAAAATATATATTGAGTGACATTCGAAATGTTACACTCGAAAGAAATAATTTTTTATTTGCTTTGTGTGTCAATTTCGCGATGGAACAAACCAACTCCTCGAAAGGCTACAATTCTAGCTTTGTCGCTAAAATGTAACATTGTTAATGTGTTCAAACTAAAGATATTTTGTTATTTTTAAAACAAGTAGCCGAGTCACAACAACCGCAGTACTTCTCCTTATCAGCTCTGATAAGCCTTTTTCTTAACAAAAACTAAAAGAATAAACTTCTTTTTGCAAGAACTGTTAAAGATAAACTCTTGCAATTGTTACGATAACTAGCTTTAAATTTAATTATTTTGTTGCCAAAAAACACTTCCAAAAAATTATATCTTTTGGTTGTAACACTTCTAATGTCACTGAGTATAGTACCTACATATCTAGGCAACTAGCAGTTGATAAAATCCATTGACTATGGATTACAGCACCACTACACAAAGCAATATCATTAGAAGAATATCTTATAGAAACGAAATAAGGAAAAGGGCCAATTTCCTTATGGTCGTCTTAAAAAATACAAAATTTAGGTATATATCAGTACTAAAATTTTTTTTAGTTACTTACCAGCACTAACAAGCTTGAATAAAAATAAGAAAGCCAAGATTAAAACCATTATTGTTTTTTAAATAAAAGTTTAGAAAAATTTTTTGATTTAAATAAGTTGAATACTTAAAAATCATTTCATAAATTTTATTTTCTATTGTTAGCTGTTGTAAAGAAAAAAGTACTAAAAATTTTATTGAAACATAAATTCTGCATTTTTTGTAATTCAAAAAATCGGAAACGACTTGAATTAAAGTAAAAATAGGAACAAAAAGTAATTAATTTTTAACCAAAAGCAACTGCAACAAAAATGTAATTACAGCTTTGAAATGCTTCTTATTGATATTGTTTTATCTCTACTTACATAACAAAAACAAGACTGCTTAGTATACAAAAGTTACCGTTTTTTTAAACAAAAAAAAAAATTTCTGTTGTTGTTATTATTACATTAATAACTTTTATTAATCAACTTTTTGTTGATTAATTTTGCTTTCAAATTACTTTGGTATAAAGCTTTTCCAGAATATTCTAATTCTAGAAACCATTTTGTTGTTATTATCCTAAAATCAATAGCTTATCACATGAGAATACTCTAGAACATTTAAAATAATATAAAGGTTGAATTTTAGATTTAAGAAATCTTATTTTATCAGAAAATGTTTTGCTATCGCTCTATAGAATGTTGTAGAATGTTTCAAACAATTGTGTAGAATAAAGCTAAATTGATCTTGAATTGGTAGAATATTATATAAAAATATGCTAAGATGTTTAATTGTAAGACAACGAAAATATATTTTTAAAAATTCAAAAATCTTTATTTTATTAAAAAATATATTTTTTGTTCTATAGAATGTTCTAAAATATTCTAGAATGTCTATTATGTCACGTCAACGAATATTATACTAACTGTCTTTAGATTTGTTTCACCAACAGTTTAAAACAGTTTAGCTTCTGTTTTGGCCTTTTTTTTACTTTATTGGAAAATATTTTTTTTTCGTTTTATAGAATGTTCTAGAATGGTTATAATGTCACCTTAACGAATATTATATTAACTGTCTTTAAGTTTGTTATATTAACAGTTTAAAACATTTCAACTTCCGTCTTGTCAGTCTTTTATTTCTATTTTAATTCTAATTTCTAATTTTATTTCTAATTTCTATTTCTAATTTCTATTTTATTTCTATTTTATAGAAAAGTATATTGTTTTTTTTTCGCTCTATAGAATGTTCTAGAATATTCTAGAATGTTTATTATATCACGCCAACACATATACTGTCTTTAGGTTTGTTCCACCAACAGATTAAAACAGTTTAACTTCTGTCTTGTCGATCTTTTATTTTATTTTTATTTTGTAGGTAAATATATTGTTTTTTTTTCGCTTTATAGAATGTTTTAGAATATTCTAGAATGTTTATTATGTCACGTTAACAAATATCGTACTGTCTTTTGGTTTATTCTACTAACAGTTTCAAACAGTTGAACTTCTGTCTTGTCAGCTTTTTATTTTATAGAAAAATATATGTTTTTTTTGTTCTATAGAATCTTCCAGAATAATCTAAAATGTTTATTATGTCACGTCAACAAATATTGTATTAACTGTCTTTAAGTTTGTTCTATTAACAGTTTAAAACATATCAACTTTTGTCCTGTCGACCTTTATAAATAAATTTCAAAAAAAGACAGAGGTAGAATAAAAAAGAAACACAAAAGTGATTTTCGACAAACACAAAAACCAGTCACTTTAAGAAAAAGAAAAATAAAAAAATACGTTCATAAAAAAGAATAAAAAAAGGTCTGGAAGGGGCTAAACTAACAAAAGTATATTTCAGAAAAATCAAAGATTGAAAAAAGCAACATAAAAACTAAAAAAAGATTAAGTTTTAGAAAACTAAAACATATTTTAAAAGAACTTGAAAAATAAAGAAAAACAAACAAATATTTCTATTACTAATTTCAATAAAAAAATTAAAAATTCAGGAACTTTGACGATTAGAAAATAATAAAACAAAAAAAGATACAAAGACGTGTAGACAAAAAAAAAGAAAACGACAAAAAATAGTTCGATTTAGCAAGAGAGAACAATTACTTTCAACAAACTTTCAGCGATTATTTCAGACAATAGAAGTTTTATTTTTTTGTAATAATACAGTTGTTCAAATTGCAAAAAACCTGAAAACACTTCGGTATTTTTCAATTTTTTGTTTTTTTTAAATCTATTACAGAAAGTCAGAGAGAAAAAATAGAGAAACAAATTCGTTTACTGTTAGATAAACTTGGTAAAAAGAACGAAACTGTCGAGTCAGATGAAAGAAAAATAGAAAGTCAAAGTAGACTCTAGAAACACTAAAAAAAATTCTGAAAAGTTTAGCAGAAAATGCGGCATATAAAAGAACAAAAACGACGTTTGAGTGGACAATATAGAACACTGTAACATTCTTTAAAAAATTCAAAATGGTGTCAGTTAAATAAAAGTTTTGAAGAATAAAAAAGATTCTAAAAGACCTTGAAAAACAGTGTTTAAAAAAAAGTATTAATAAAAAATTCAGAAAAAGTCGTCGGTTTAAAGAAAGCAGAAAAAATAAAGATTCCTGAAAAACAAAAAAAAAGGTTTCTAGAAGAATTTAGAAAACAACGAGTGGGAATTTTTTAGGATAAGCTGAAAATTGTCGTTTAGCCTAAAAAAATGCAACAAAAAGTTTTTTTAGAAAATTAATAAAACCATAATTAAAAGAGAACGGAAAACAGTAAAAAATTTTAGAAAAACCAAAAACAGTTTTTAAAAAAGTTCAAAAAAACAACGATTGAAAAAGAAAGAAAAGTTTACGTTTAAAATAAATTAAAAAAATTGATGAAAGAGAAGAAAATGAAAAGCTGCGACTAGAAGAAAATGAATAACAAAAAAGAAGCTTTTTTAAGAAATAAAATGTAAAAAATCTGTAGATATTTTTGAAAATGCTTTACAAAGAGTCATTTTAAAAGTGATACAATATTTTAGAAAAGCCTCTGAAAGTTAAAAAAATAACATAAAAAAAGTTAGTAAATGAAGCTAAAAAAATTTGTCTAAAAAACAAAAGATGATTTTAATAATAACTAAAAAATGACGAATAAAAAAAAATTAAATTTACAAAAATAAAAAACTAAGAAAAATTTAAAAAAAAAACAAAAGTTGCTTCAAAAACAAAAAAAGAAAAACAAGTAAGTATATTCGATAAATTTAACGATTCTAAAAATGCTTTTAAAAAATTTATTTTTAAATTTAAAAAAAAGTAAAAAAAGCTTTTGAAAGTTAAATAATATCTGGAAAAAAGTTAGTAAATGCGACATATTTTATGTCACATTGAGAGAAAGCTCAAGTGTCTGTAGAAAAAGGAGTCATTAAAGAAAAGACTGTTATTAAAATGGAAGACGAAAAAGAGACCAAAAAACATTGCAAAAAAAATAAATAATTTTTTAGAGTTATAAAATGTAAATTTTAGAAGCTGCTGTCAGATTCTCTAGCTTACCAACAGAGAAAGCGATGGCTTCTCTGGCTTTATATAAGTGAACAACAATAACTTAGTTAAAAAGATACTACATATATCTAAATTATGGCTAGCTGATGTTGTGTTTGTATTAGAAATAATAAGAAGCAAGTTTTCTAAGTACTACTTTAATTATTTTAAAATTACAAATTAAAATCTACCAAAAAATTGTTTTAGTATCTATTTATTAAATTGTGAAATCAACTCCAGTAACATTTTTAATCCAAAATACGTAAGTAGCAACTCTTGCAAAAATCCCACTATATCTAACTTCACAAAAATCTTCAAAATGTGACCCAATTCCAATCAACTTATCTCCATTTCTACTTCGATCAATCAAAAGTGATCCTTTATGCCAAAAACAATACATTTTTCTGCTTCTAATTCTAGTACAAATATATTCATCACTGTCTGTGCAAAGACCAGGAGCAGATCTAATTGTAGTTAAATTATAAAATTGTTGTTCTTTCGGAAAAGGAACGTAATGACTATAAGCTATTGAGAAAACTTTTGCTCCTACTTGAGTTTTTCCTAAAGCAATTGGTTCTACATAAATAGCTTCATTCACTTTTATCAAAGCAATGTCATTTCTATAATAAAGCACCTCCATACTTTTATAATTAACTTCGTATGAGAATTCAGGATGAATTATAATGTTTTTGATAGAATATTTGTCGTCATAATGTAAATTAAAGTTTTCATTGTAGACAAAAACATCTGTAGTGCTAGTAAAACAATAAATTAGTTTATATTTAATAAAAAAAAAATGTACCTACTCTTCTAGACATGAAGCAGTTGATAAAATCCATTGACTGTGAATTACAGCTCCACCACATAAAATAATATCATCTGAAGAGTTTCTTATTGAAACAAAATAAGAGAAATGATCAATGTCTTGATAAGAATCTTAAAAAAAAATCAGTTACTACTACCAAATTTTTTTTATTATTAGCTACTTGTACTTACCACCAGTAATAAGATGAAATAGAAATGAGAAAGCTAGGATTCGAAGCATTGTAGTTTTTTAAATAAAAAAATAAAAAATTCGGGTTAGCTAATTATGTTTTCTTTGATAAATTTAATTTTCTATTGTTAAGTGTTATAAACATTTTTTTTTGTTTACGAATTTTAGCCTGGTGATGTGATCGGCAAGTGTTCAATAAGGTCATGGTGTTACTCATTATTGGCACGTGTTTGAAGTTGTGAATAAAATTGTGGTTTGAAATGTATCGTTTCAATTCTCACTTAAACAATACTAAAATTAGTAAATAATTATATATCGGGTTCTTTTTGTAATAAAAAATTGATTTACAAGATTATTATTAACGTGTTAAAGAGTTACAAATTAAAGAAAGAGAAATACCAAATGAAATATCACGATAAACTAAAAAATAAATTTAAAACTGAAAAAAAATTGAAATAACGAAATATGTAAAGAATAAGATACACAAATCAAAAAGGCCTAACTACAATGAAAAAACTTAAATACAAAAAAAGTTAAACGGTAATTAAAAAATCAAAACAAAAATTTTTAAGAACTTTTGTCATTATAGAGATAACCAATAGAGACAAATCTTAAATAGTATAAGAAGTTTTTACATTAATTTTTTACAATTTTTTACATTAGCTTAGCAAATCATCAAGAATCTAAGATTAGACTTTTTACATGTTTGAGGTCTGACTGTATATAAAATAGTATATAAATTTTTGCAAGATTGCCACAGATTTCACAAGTAAAAATTTTGAAAATGTGAGATGAAAATGTGTGATAAAAAGAAGAAAATGAATGTTAGGGATGTTTGTCATGTATTTCTTTTACTAAAACTCACAATTGCAAAAAAGACCGAGTTAATGCCGGTCTAAATCTCTGAAATCTGATATTTCGTTTAAAATAAGGGGAGTAGAAAATAAACTCGGTAATTAAGCGAATTGTACAAATAATTTTTGGTCAGGATATCAATAAAGGCCGTTGAACATGTTTACTAATTAACTAGAGTCTGCTATGCAAAAATATTACTTAACCACTTTCAGCCAAAATCTGGTCAGGTCAGCTGGTATCGAGGCGTTCGGGTGATTATCAATAAAATGGTAAGGCGATGCCTGTAATTTAAAAAGGGTGTGTGAGCAATCCATTCTATCAATGCAAGAAGTCTCTAATGTGATTGCCCGATAATTAAACAAAATATTAGACAGTCCAAAAATTATTTCAATTAATAGCTTGTCTAGTATCAATAAAATTATGTAAGTATTTAGTTGAGCTCTGTCCAGATATTAAAGGGGTGAAAAACGCAGTCCTGGCGTTTGACAAACTCTACAAGTTTAAGGAAGACCATAATTGCGGTCAACCCTTTAGCTGCAGATTTCTTAACAGCCCGCTTGTCTCAGGGCGCGCAGAACGCCAGTGAGACCACCTCGCGGTTCTGACGTGCAATGAACACGCATTCTGTCATCCACCACTTGCTCCGAAAGTGCAATGGGTACCCATTCAGTACCATCCTCCCAGTGGCCTTAGGCTCTTATCGGACTGGTCCCCCTGGCGTGCAATGGACATTGTCAGCGGTACCCCACCCAGGGGCCTAATAAAAAAACATAGAGCAAGCAGCTGGGAGTGCAATGAACCCTTTTTAGCAAACCACTCGGCTGCAAAGTACGTTATGCCCTGAGAGTGCAATGGTTGCCCTCTTCATAGTGCTGTAGGGTCCAATCCAATCAACCTCTGTACGAAAAACAATAAAAATGCATAGAACAGAGCAGCTGCAAGCCCCAATCTGACCCCAACCCCATTTAAACAGCCCTCCGACAAATTGTCGCATTCTTCGCAAAAATCCTCTTTGATATCTTCCCCCATGACAAATCCAGAATGCAACACATCCTCGAAAAAGCTTCTCGCGCCGCATTTGACATCTCCACAAAAATTTCCCACTCCGGCCACCGAATCCATTTCACTTTCAATTAGCAATGGCTAATTTAAATATCGCATGTGTCAATGTTTGCGGCATTCGCCGCAAACTCCTTCTCATTAAAAATCTCATCTTCACAAACAATCTTTCTATCTTAGCCCTCTCCGAAACAAAAACAAACAACCCAATAAAAATTTCTAAATTCATTTCTTATCAAAATAATTCTCAAAACCCTCAACATCAAGGAGTTTCACTTTTAATTTCAAATTCAATTGCCTCTTCACCCCACCCCCTTCCACCCCACCTCTTAATTCTTGAAGTCATCGCCGCTAACGTATTCATTAACAACATTCATATCATCATATCTTCTTACTACAATCCTCCCAACTCATTAATTTCTCGCGACTTAATTAATTACGCCTCTAATTTCCCCCACTCTATCATTCTTGGTGACTTTAACGCTCGACATACTGACTTTAACGACACAACTACAAACCGAAACGGACGGCTCTTAACTACACTATTCACACAATACCCAATCAGCCGCCTCCACAACACCACCCCCACGTTTATCAATCACAACCCCGATCACATTCTTGTTACAGATCGCCTCAGGCCACACATCAACACCCACTGCACGATTGGAACAACAATCACATCAGACCACCTGCCACTCTGCTCCAGTTTCAACTTCGCCGCCCCCCCACCCCCAGAAGAGCCCCAGACCATCTTTAACTTCCAACACGCAGACTGGCCAAAATATCAAGAACTCATCACCACCAATCTTCCAAACTTCATCGCCACCAACCGCCCCCAAGACATCGACGACCAAATCACAACCCTGACGAACATAATCATCGACGCCCGAGACGCCTCAATCCCCAAAACCACCATTCGCAAATTTCGTCCCACAATTCCGGCACACATCCTCAACTTAATTAAAGAAAAACGAAAAATTTTTCGAAGATTCATCAGAACTAGAGATCTCTTCCTCAAATCAGTATTCAACCGACTCAACGCCCAAATACGAAGAGACATTAACACCTACAAAGAACAACAATGGAACAAGACCTGCCAAGAACTCGACTACAAAGAAGGTAAGAAATATTGGGATAAATTCAAACTATTAACAGGCCAAAAATCAACCCCCCACTCCCACCTTCACTCTAATAACACTGTTCTTTCAAACCCGCGAGACAAAGCCAATCTTTTTGCACAATCTCTTCAAGAAATCCACCAAATTCTTCACGAACCCCATTTCGACAACCCCTTTTATCATCTTACAACCCACAAAATTAACGATTTTCGACGCCAACCCCCTGACCCCCACCCACCTGCCCCACTTAACGATCAATTTCTCACTTTCAAAGTCTCCCCTGCAGAAATCAAACCCATTATCTCTAAATTAAAAAACACAAAAGCCCCTGGCCCCGACACCATCAAGCCCCAACTCTTAAAACATCTCCCAGACGTCGCCATTAACGCTCTTGCCATAATCAACAATAACTGTCTTAACTCTCTATATTTTCCAACCGCATGGAAACATGCTCATACTATCATGATCCCCAAACTAGGCAAAGACCCCACTAACCCCCTTTCATATCCCCCCTCTCTCTCTTAAATATCACTGGCAAAATCCTCGAAAAAATTCTCAATAACCGCCTCCGCGAAGTTCTCGAATCAATCTTTTTCCACACCAACAATTCGGTTTTCGCCCCTAATGCTCCACAATAAATCCCCTTTTCGAATTTTACACAGACACCTCCCGCTCTGCCAACCTTGGAGAGTGTACAATCGGTGTCTTTCTAGACATTGAGCGTGCATTCGACAGGGTTTGGCACGACGGCCTAATTCAAAAACTCATCAACATGCAAATCAATTCCCGCTTTGTTCGCCTAATTACTTCTTTTCTTTCAAATCGTTCCTGCAGTGCCAAAACTCAAAACTTTTTTTCAAACCTTATCCCAATTCTTGCCGGAGTCCTTCAGGGCTCCATTCTATCCCCTTTGTTGTACATTGTATACTGCAGTGATTTTCCAATTTCAGACCACCACAGGACCAAGACAAGACTTTTCGCCCCGACGACACCGCCTTATGGACTTCTCACAAATCCCCCGTCAACGCTGCCGAACAAATCCAACGAGAACTTCAACGCATCGAGACATGGACCAACAAATGGAGAATTAAACCCAACCCCTTAAAATCTCAATCAATCACCATGTCCTATCTCCAAAATCGCCGAGCCAGAACCCCCATCAGATTATTCTTCAACAATCAACAAATCCCCCACAACCAAACAATCAAATACCTCGGAATCACATTCTCACACACTTGCTCTCTCATGCCCGACATTCAAATCACCCTCAAAAAAAATCCGCAACAGAGCCAACCTCCTCTACCACATCTGTGGCCGACTCCAAGGTTGCAACTCTCAAACTCTTCTTTATACATACAACACCTTCATCCGCCCTATCATCGATTATCGTGCCCCAATCTACTCAACACTACATCCTCACCAACTTCAGAAAATCGCCGCCACTGAACGCCACATTCTCCGAAGAATTTTCCGACTACACTACCGTTTCGCTTCAAACCAATTCTACACACATACCAATACCACCCCCATCACCGAAAGACTTATCAAACTTCAAAAATCCTTCGTCAATAGAACTCTCAACAATAACAACAAAATCGCCATCCAAACTCTTCACACTTCTTACAAACTCCCCACAAGAAATCGCCGACTACTCAACAAAATCCCCAAAATCCCCAAACGTAAATTTCGACACCCCCCAACCGCCATTCTCTCCACCACGTACGACACCCTCCCACCGGACCTTCAAGACCTCGTGGACGAAACACCCCTCTCGATGCGCTGAAGAACTCACAAGATTTCTGGATCGACGAACCCGCTTCTGAGACTTTTCCGTCACCCGCTATTTCCAGGACTCATTGCCCACCCCAGGACCCCCCCCCCCCCCTCAAGACACATGCGCGCCCTCTAATTTTCTTTAGTTTTAAGTTAGTTTTAGTTCCCCCTTTTCTCTTTCAGGTCAACATTGTAACCCCTTTCCCCAAATAAAATATCTTAAGTCCCTCGTGTTAATTAATTTAAGTTTACAAATGTTAAATGAAATATCTTAAGATCCAAAACGCTAAAAAGGCTTTAAGCCTCAGCAGCGTCTCTGTTTGCTACCAAAACTTGTTAATAGATTTAAGAAAATTGTAACATATGATCGAAAAAATAAATGACTCAGTCAGCAGCTGCAAGGTGCAACGTTATGCCCCGAGCGTACAATGGCCGTCCTCTTTATGGTGTTGTGGGGACTAATCCAATCAGCCTTTTTAAGCCAACAAAACATAAAACGCAAGGAGCAAGCAGCTGGGAGTCCAATGAACCTCTTTTGACAAACCACTCGGCTGCACTCGTTATGCGTCGAGAGTATAGTCGTCCTCAAACTCTAGTAGAATGACTTTATAAGCTGAAAGCAATAACACTCACCCCGTCAATACAGCTCTTTATCAGTAGACGGTCAGAATAATTGAGAAAGAATTTATGGCAGCAGGTAGTTTTGCCGAAAAGGGGGTTTATACAAGAATAATACAACTTATACAAATAAATTTTAGAGAATCATTTTCTAAATTTTAATGGAAAATTGAGTGACTAACAACCGAAAATATTCTCAACACGGATACTCCAAATTTTATATTAAAAAAATTAAACAAGATATCGACAGTTTAAACGTAATTTAAAATTTATTAAATTCATAAATTTAAAAAAAATCTTGGAAATCGTCTTCATCATCATCATCGTCGTCATCATTTAAATGTATAATAATTTCAGGAATTTCTTCGTTTCTTACGAAAGAATTTTCAATTTTTATTACATGTTTTAGGCAGTTACTCCATAAAACTTCGTTGATTTCGGAGCTTTATCCATATCTTGGTGGTAATCAGCAGAGCAAGTTTTAATATTTTTGGCGGATATTAAAAGGCAATTTGGGACTCATCCAAATTCATTTCCTGCATTTAAGGGGCCTTTCCCTAAATTCGGTATATAGAGAAATCAATGTAAAAGTTTATTACTCATTACTCAAAAACCCGTTCACATTTTTGAATGCGGTTTTCACAATATTAAATTATTTACATTTCTAAAGCAGTGTGAAACAGAAAAAATAAAAAATAGCATTACTGTTGTTAAAATTATGATTTTTTTTATTAATTTTTTTTTAAATTTTTTATTTAGTTGTATCTTGCGACTACATATCGGTCTAAGAAATCTGCAAAAAATTAGAAACTTAAATTTTGTCTAATAATTTACGAGTATTTGGTCATCAACTTTTAAAATTCAATCCATTTTCTATCTTCTACAACTTGTCTTTCTCTTCATGATAGTGGCTGAAGGGTGGGTCTAGGTAGTAGACCTTTTTTGAAAAGAGCTCTGCGGCAAAGCTATAAATAAAATGTGTCTCACAATTGGTAAGTGAGAAGTAAAAATAAATATTGGCGAGATTCATGATGGTGTAAAATTTCCACTGAGGTGATACTGATAATGTTAAACTTATTCTTATAACTTTTGTGTTGACAATTGTGTACATAGAGTGTGAACCATTTGTATGGAATAATTTCGATAAATATTCAGGAATTTGTTTTTCAGGAAAACGCTTAAACACGTATCCTGTTATTTTTCAACGCGCATTTTTTGACAAAAAAATTGGATATACAGGGTGTCCCAACAACGAGAGACGACCCTCAACTTTGAAATTTAAAATAGAAACCCTATTTTTTTAGCACATATGGATTCTACGTATAATTTTGGGTATGTTTTATGTAGCACACACTATGTCGATCTTCAGTTGTTTTGAAAAAAAAAAGCGTGAACCATTTGAAATGAATAAATTCGATAAAAATTTAGGGATTTGTTTTTTAAGAAAACGCTTGGAGTCGTATTCTGTTATTTTTTAACGCGCATTTTTTGACAAAAATGAATATACAGAGTGTCCTAAAATCAAATTACGACCCCAATTTTTTTTTAACATATCTGAATTTTAGGTATAAATCCCTAAATTTTTATCGAATTTATTTATTTCAAATAGATAACGCCTTTTTTTTCAAAAACATCTGCAAATCGACATAGTGTGTGCTACATAAACAATACGCAAAATTATACGTAGAATTCAGATATGTTAAAAAAATAAGTTTTCATTTGAAATTTTAAAGTTGAGGGTCGTATCTCGATTTTAGGACACCTGTATATCTATTTTTTTTGGCAAAAAATGCGAGTTGAAAAATAACAGAATACGGTTTCAAGCGTTTTCCTGAAAAACATATCCCTAAATTTTTATCGAAGTTATTCATATCAAATAGTTTACGCTTTTAAAAAAAAAAAACAACTAAAAATCGACATAGTGTTACTACATAAAAAATATGCAAAGTTATACCTTGAATTCAAATATGCTAAAAAATTGAGATTTCCATTTAAAATTTCAAAGTAGAAGGTTGTATCTCAATGTTAGTACACTCTGTATATCCAATTTTTTTTTGTCAAAAAATGCGCTGTTAAAAATAACAGGATACGTGTTCAAGCGTTTTACTGAAAACAAATCCCTGAACTTTTATCGAAGTTATTCCATACAAATGGTTTACACTGTATAAGAATATTTGTATCTATTTCTAATTATTGCAGAAAACTTTATGATACAATTAGTTTTATAAAAAAAAATTCATTGACACGAATAGGATGTCTAATAAATTAGGTGTCATAAATGACATATTTTACAAATAATATGGATATTCTTCACAAATTAAATTAGGTACCATGTTTGTTATCAAATATAATTTTTTTTTCGAACAAATCTATGTCTATTTTTTTAGTGTGTAATAAAGTTCTGGTTTTAGATAAATTTAGCAAAGTATAAAATACTTTCATTTTTACTTCTAAGAAATATAGAAAAATCCGGTTTTTGTGGATTATTATTGACTGTTTGTTATCTGTTATACCTGATACTAAACTAAATTTTTTATTTTTTTTATTTCTAACAAATCTATGTCTATTTTTTTGGGTATAATAAAGTTCTGGTTTTAGATAAAGTTAGCAAAGCATAAAATATTTTCAGTTTTACTTCTAAGAAATTTGGAAAAACCCGCCCTTTGTGGATAATTATCGACTGTTTGTTATCTGTTATGCCAGTTTACCTGATACTAAACTACGGCGGCCAGATTAGGGTGGCTAATAAATTACAAAGTTTGTTATCAAATACAAATTATTCTCTTTTTTTTTCTCAACAAATCTGTCTATTTTTTAATTGTGTATCTAATAAAGTTTTTTTTTAGACAATTTTTTAAAATTTGTCTAAAAGCAGATTTATAAAAAATTCTATATAAAATTTTCTTTATATATTTTTTTATGTGTACGTACGTATACACTTGTTTATAAATTTTTGTCTTTACCTACAAGTCAATCTTGTCTTTACTAATTTTCTTACTTATAATTTCTAAACCATTTCCATTGCGATTATATGAGAATGTAGCTGTAAAACAACTCATTTTTACACCTCATTATTCGTAAATTTCAAAAGTATAGCACTAATAGCTCATTAACTATAAGTCAAAAATTAAATTACATTTTTTACAACTATTGCATTACAAAATAAAATATTTTTTTTAATAAAAAAAATTCAAAACCTATTCAATAAAACTGTTTAAACTGTCTTAAATTTTAATGCGATAGCTAACTTCATAATTAAAAGTATTTTAATCCCTTAATAATAAACGTTATTTTTTATGTATGATTAATAAACATTTAACCTTATTTTTATTGAAATTTTTTATCAAATTAATTCTACAAATTTTCAAGAACACTAAGTATTCAATGAAATTAAGAGAAAGCATTTTGAAAAGATAACTAATAGCAGAAGAAAAACTTTTACCCATACCAATAAACCGACCCAGGCCTAAGATAACCGACCATCGACCTTCATTGTCGTGATGATTTTATGGCATCTGTCAATCATTTTAAAACCCATTGTATTTTCATAACACGTCGACTCAAACATTGGTTGAATTTTTCTTTACGTCAGCTCTTGATCCGAGGCGAGTTGAAATTTACCGTTACGATTTAGGGAAAGGCCCCTTAATATGATAATCCGTTTTCCTCTTGATGGCGGAGTTTCCATTATGCATCGGTTTGTGTCATCTACCCATCCTTTACAAACTGTATCATTGTCATGTTTCGTCACATGTTTCGTCAAGATAGACGATATTTCTTTTTTCTTGTCTAAACTGGCGGATTTTCATAATAAATTTTGTTCTACGGATTTTTAAACGTGGTGATTCCATTATGCTGGCTCTTTTATTTATCCTTTTATATGTAAAACCTAAGCAAATTATCTTCTTAAAGTTTCGTTAAAATACGGTAACGGAAAACTTTTATTTAAAAGTTTTTGTCTTATTGTGTCAACTGTCGGTACTTCTTTTTCTCGATAAATGGAGTAAATAGTTTCTCGAATTTCCTTTACTTCACTTTCAGACAATGATTTATAAAATGCAGTTTTTTGTCTTATACTTTGCTGCATTTTCTCTCCAGATTGACTCACAATTTTGGCCACGGTACTATACGGTTTTTGGGTAGCTTCTACCGTGAGTTGAAGGGGTTTTTGAAAACTGTGTTCTTTAAACCATTTATGAACACTTTTTATAATATTTTTAGCATCCAATGACAGATGTTCACGTCTTCGCGGAATAACTTTTTCCTCACCTTCAACAAAACAACAGGTAACAATAACATATAAAAATTATGAACTTGATTGAATTAATTACTATTCTGGGCATTATTTGAACAGACGTCTTTCTCTACTCCTTCCATTATATCATCATGAAATGGAAAACTAGCATCTGATGATAAAAAAATTAAATTTATTTGTGTACAGAAATTTTATTCTTACCATTGTTACTAGTACTTAATGAAGCCGGATTAAATACCATTTCTTCTGCGACCTCAAGGTTTACTACATCAATGTCTTCTTCTTCTTGATTTTCGTTTAACTAAGGTTGCCTCATTTTGAATAAATAGCGACAAAAAATGAAGCAGCACAAAACACTCACGTAAAACAGAAGTTGATTGTAGATGTACAGAACTATATATTAGTGATAACACAAAAATCTGCTTACAAAGAGAACATTATATACAACGCAAAAATAAAAGAGAGAGATTTGTGGACACCTTGCTTCGATGAAGACAGGTAACCAACTTCACTTAACAAAGCATTAAAATTGCTTTTATTTATTCTTACTTGGATTTTCCCTTAAAATCGATTTACAGAAATTCATTTGCATAAACCCCCTTTTCGGCAAAACTACCTGCTGCCATAAACTCTTTCTCAATTATTCTGACCGCCTACTGATAAAGAGCTGTATTGACGGGGTGAGTGTTATTGCTTTCAGCTTATAAAGTCATTCTACTAGAGTTTGAGGACGACTATACAATAGTTGTCCTCTTCATAGAGTTGTGGCACCCAATCCTATCATTCTCTCCAAGCAATAACACCGAGATCTGGGTGTGCAATGGCTACCTTTTGGCACCTCTCTTCCAGCGACTAGCCTGCAATTAGCTCTGGGTGTGCAATGGGTGTCATAAACTGGTGACCGTTCCAGTAACTCATCACAAAACAAAACCACGGACCTGGGGAAGCCGGCGCTACCTGTCGACTCATCCTGGGCCGTCATGATGCGCTAGGTCTAAATGTGCAATGGATGGTGTCAGCAATTTTCCATACCTAACCGCCCTAAATAGTACCTAGCGGGCGGAAAAGAGGGATGGACAGTTTAATTAGATTAACTTGATATATCAAGGCTCAACGTTGTAAAATGTTTACCTTTTGCTCGTTAAAGTATAATTCAAACATAACATAATGATCAGATTCTCAATAATTAACCAATTGAGAATTAACCATTTATACACAACTTTATAAAACATATCAACCTTATAAAAACATATCAACTCACATCCAACAACTGGATAACCGTGATTTAAAATCATAACAATAATACATTAGCCATTAAACAAGTACCAAGCTAATTGCTACTGGACTCACCTTACCGATGATAGACATTTGTATCTCAAAAGCTCTGGTATTGAATTACATAACATCACTACACAAAAAAGAAATTATAAAACTCAAAACACCAATCAATCATAGCTTAATTAAAAGCTCACTACGTGAATAGAAGGATTGCTCTGTAATAAACTCACCTTTTCAAACAAAGAACAAATATTTTCACTAACTACATAAATTAACCACCCCGGCTGCTGGCTAAAATCCAACTGTTTTACATATGGTCTGAAACAAAAGCTTCAGCCGCCAAAAACTTTTAAGTCTGTTCGGCAATTCGTTAAGCTTATCGAGGTGGATGGTTTATGTGTCCGAAGCTCGTAAATATGTCAATCTTATTATGGGAACGTATGAAACTCAAAATTGTTATAGACTTTACATTTTCTAAAATTTAATTACAAAAAAAAGTTGTGCCTAGTTTACTACGTATAAAAAAAATTATAATTAACCTACACGCAAAAATGCCCTTACAGATTGTATAACAGAATTTGAGCAACGTGATTTTTTAGGATAGTATATAATTTTTGCAAGGTTGCCACCGATTTCACAAGTAAAAATTTTGAAAAATTGCTACTACAAAAAAAACTTATTTGTATGTACTAAGAACTTATTGACCCTTATTAAAGCAAATCAGAAATTCGATAAATCTTTGTAATCAAAAAAATTTTTGGGTTCTAAAATATAACGACTGTGCATTTCTTGTAAACCATTTCAGAGACACTGTGTAATATATTGAAATAAAAAAATTAAATTTGATTTGAACAAAGCTTGTGACCGGTATAAAAATTTTAGATTGATTCTCTAAAACAAACTAAAAAAAAATTGTAAAATTTAGGACGTCTAGTCAAAAGTTTAAGCGTGTTCCATATATAACTTTTCGAAAGATTTTACAAAAAGAAGTCTCTCTTACAAAAGAACCAAAATTTAGTTATTTGTTTTATACATCAATTCTATTTAGCTTCTTTTGTCATCTAACAAGATGTCAAATTTTTAAAAAATAACACCTAAGACTACAAAAGCATAACAAAAATATGGCATACCGTCTCACAATATCCAAAATGTTGAAACCCCCTGTTGTAACATTTTATCCGAATTACAGATATTCAAAATGAGAGAATCTTATTGAGACACCAAATCCGATTCTAGCCAAACATTTTTTTTTATTAAGAGCTGTCGAAATTTAAAATTTATTATTTTCCAAATTTTCTAAATTTAAAGCAATTCCCAGAACTTTCTCGAGAGACCCAAATTTATAAAAGTAGGCATAAACTAATTTTCCTAAAAAATCTTCAAAACTAACTGTTTAATCTTCGATTAAACAGATTTTTTCTTATTAATTCTCACAAACTCTAAACGGATGTTGCGTTATTTGTCAGCGCTTTTAGTCACGCATCCTCATTGTTTCGTAATAAATATTAAGCCTTAGCAATCAATTAACCATAAAGCAATGACTTACTTAGCTTGCATTTAATAACTTTTATTTTTACAGCGACTCTATAAATGTTTAAAAAGTTTAATTCTCTTTATTTGGAAAATACTTTTTATGTTATTCTAGTTTAGAACCACTGTAAATAGTTTCTATATTGTTAAGTTTTTTAATGAATAAAGTAGTATAGAACGAACCCTTAAGTCTTCTTACTCAAGCACCATCGAACACTGACTTTGAACTCAACTTTACTAAAATTTCAAAACTGTTTAAATTTTGATTGAATAAAACACTGTTAATTTTTTTTATCACTTCATAAAATGATAGAAATAGTATAAAAAATATGCCACTCGCTTGTAATTCTCATCAAATTTTTTAAAATTGGCTATATAAGTCTTAAAGTTGTCATTTTGCTGAATTGAAGTCGTGCATGACCTATTACTGCCAACAATTTTGTATCCACGAAACAAATGAATGGGGAATTTATTTTTAAAAAGTTGGCGCAATAAGACATTAAAAATACTTACTAAATTCTATTAAGATTACTACATATTTTTTAAATTTTTAAAAATCTAAAATTAAACTTTAAGTTGTCAAGATTCTTGCAATTCTGAACTTTTAAAGTTAGATATCTTAGATTTAGTTCTCTAAATTATATTAATTAAAAAATATATTACAATATACTTTAGGATCTAAAGTCCTTTAATATTCTGCCACTGCAAAATCAATTAGGCATTCAAATAGAAAAGTTAATAACCTTAATAGTAGTCTAGTAAACAAAACAGTTCAAAGATTTTTTAAAATTCGTAAAAATGAATTAAATTACCATTCTAAACGAGAATTAAACAAATTTAATAACAACAAACATCAATTTGTTTAAGCAACTGTCCTAAAACTTCCTAAACCAACTCAACTTGTTTCTACAAAAATTTTCAGAGTTTTGCTCAAAATTTCTATAATAATAAATAACTATTTGTAAATAATTTGTCAAATATATGAGTTAACAAAATTTCCTTCTTCCTTCTATTACTAACAATTGAATAAAACACAAAAGAATTAGTCGCATAAATTACCACTTCCTTCATTTAAAATGTATTCAAAAAATATAAAGCCAACGCACTTTTACTCTTCTCTTTCAATCTCAACAATGGCATCCCATGATTCCGTCAATTTTCAATTTGGACGTTGGCTATCTACTCCACCACCAGGCGAAGAAGTCGTCATCACAGGTACCATCCACCTAAAGCGATAACTCCGCTCAACTCATTTTTCCAGGTGTTTCTGGTCGATTCCCTGCCAGTAACAACGTCCAAGAATTCCGCGATGGTCTTTTCAACAAAAAAGACATGTTTGATGCCATTGATAAAAGATGGAAAGTTGATAACAGTGAAATACCGCCAAAAGGAGGTCTTATTCCCGAAATAAATAAATTTGATCCGGGATTTTTCGGGATACATCATCGACAAGCAACAAATATGGATCCAGCAATGAGGAACTTTATAGAAGTTGCGATTGAGTCTATTATGGATGCGGGTATACATCCCAAGGAGTTAGAAGGGAGCAAAACTGGGGTTTTTGTGGGGTATTCATGGTCGGATTTGGAAGCACCATCTTTGAGTGAAGCTGATGAGCCTCAGAAATTCAGAATGACCGGGTATGCCATTTTTTTCTAAATTCTTAGTCTTTATGGATTTTTTAAAGGTACGAAAGAAGTTTTATACCACACCGAGTCAGTTATTTCTTAAAATTAAAAGGACCATCAATGGTTGTTGATTCGGCTTGTAGTAGCTCGTTTAATGGGTTAGAACATGCATTTAAAGCGATAAGATCTGGGCAGTGTGATAATGCTCTAGTTGGAGGTTGTAATTTTACATTACATCCAGGAACTACATTACAATTCTCACGGTGAGTTAAGACAAAATCTGAAATTAAGTAATCAGAAATTTCTTTTAGTTATGGTCTTTTAAGCAAAGATTGTATTTGTAAAGTGTTCGATCAGGATGCAAATGGTTATGTAAGAAGTGAAACTGTGGCTTGTATTTTCCTGCAGAAAGCAGGAAATTCGCGCAGGATTTACTCTCAAGTAAGTACAAAAATAAAATTTCTATATTAACAGAAATAGTGATAATATTATTACTAAAAATTTTAGAATGTTTAAAATGTCTAGAAACTTGAAAATCTAAGATATTGATAGAATAGCAATTTGGTATCTTTAAACTTCCAAAAAATTGCAAAATCAAAAATTTAAGAAACTCAGAAATCATAAAAATTTATAGAAATTGAGTTAAAATAACAAAAATAAAAATTTTGTAATCCGAAAAACTGAATGTAAGAAAACAGAGAAGTTCATAAAAATATAATCTGAAATAACTTTAGTTAAAAAAAAATTTGAAGCTTCAAAGTTTCAGTGTTTTGCATTATTAGAAATTATAAAATAACAAAAAAAAACAGAAACCTGACATACTTAAAGATAGAGGCATCTTAAGTTTTGGAAATTGAGATTCAGATCTTAAATATTCTGCAAATCACAAAAATACTTTATTGTCTAGAAAAGTTTGAACAGCAAAAATCTCAAAATTTTAGAAATTCTATTATAATAGATATTAATAATATAAAATAATATCTTTAAAAATTTCAGAAAACACAAGAATCTGAAATATAAGAAAAGCAGAATCCTAGGTATTCTTAAGATTTTAGAAATATTTTACTTTTGAGCACAGATTTAAGCATGCCTAAAAACTTTAAAATCGAATATATTTCTACATTAACATCTTCGTATTACCTAATCTAGAATTAAATAGTAAATTATTAAAAAATCGACGATTTCAAAATTTTGGAAACCTTAAAAATTTAAGAAACTTATTATTTAAAAACAAAATATTTAAATTCTAAAAATTCCAATAAAAAAATAACTATCTATAGGCTTCTAAAGAATTTAAAAAAAAATTAAAAAAACAGAAATTTTAGAAATCTTAGAAATAAAAAATTTAAAAAAAATTAAATCTACTGAAACTTGGAAACGCATTTATAAAGCAGTATCTTACTATTACAGAAAATTTAAGATATTTGTAATTTAAAATTTACAGAAACAAAAATCAAAATATTTGAAAATAAAAACGTAAAATACAAGAAATTGACCAAACACTTGTTATAAGTCCGTGAAAGAGTAAATAACTAAGAAAATTCAAAAATTTACTAAAACAAAAATTTGATTGTTGAAGTTTTTGAAACGCACAATAAATAAAATTAAACAAAGAGATTAGAGTTTAGAAACATTGGGAATTTAAAATATAAATTTTAGAATTTTGAAGTAGTAAAAAACTTAGAAATTTAAAATACAAAAAAAGCAAAATCTTATGATTTTAAAAACTTTAAAATTTTAAAAACATTGAAATTCAAATAATCTTAATCATAAACTGAAAATCTGCAATAATATTATAAATTAAAAAATAATTAAAACGCATAGAGACTTCGAAATCTGTTATTAGAGTTAATTAAAATTATTTTTAAAAAAAATAAGAAATCAGAAATTTCAGAATCTTAAAATCTCTGAAATTTAAAAAACAATAAAATTTTAAAATAAAATAGTCAGATTTTAGAAATTGTGCAGGAATTTGATATAAGATAATAATAGAAGAAGCAAACACGTTGGTATCTAAGAATTTCAAAAAATTTAAAAAAACAAAACTTTAAATTTTTTAGAAATTCTGGAAGTTTAGAGTAAATAACTTTTTTTATAAAAAATAGAGTACAGAAACTTTAGAATTCTACGAAGTTTCATTATTAAATTTTTACAAAACTCAAAACTCTTGAAATTAAAATATCAGAAAACTCAGAAATTATTTATTATTAATATTAAAAAATATATAATAAAAATTTTTAAAAGCATTTTAATTTAAATAATTTTGAAAACAAGTAGTTTAAAATTTTAGAATATTAAAAATTTTGAAGTACAGAAATCTTTCAGTCAAAATAAGTAGGTACATCTAGAAAATGTAAAAATTTGTATTGCAAATTTTGAGGTATCTTCAAGCTTTAAAAAATTTAGAATACCTTAGAACTCTAAAATATTAGTAAAGTAAACTCTTGGGCAATTAAAAGGTTTAGAAATTAGACAATTAAACAAATGAAAACTTTAGAAATTTTAAAGTCTAATTTTAGGTATTTATCTTAACTCTAGAATTTAGTATTCTTACTATCTTAGAGTTTTAAAAAATACAAAATAATTTTAGAGAGTTTGTACAATGAGAAAGCTGATAATCTTATAAAAAACAACTTTTAACTTCAAAAATTTTATATTGTTAAATTACTGTTTAAAATTGTGATTACTAAAATTTTTTAAATTTAACAAATTTTGAATTCTGCAATTTTAAAAATTTGATACTATCAATAATTTAGAAATTTAGACCGAGGAATTTAAGATAACTATCATTAAACGCTTGGAATAACCAGAATTTAAAAAATTTGGAATTTAATCGTAGCTCTAGAATTTGGTATTTTTAATATTTTATGGGTTAATTTCAAGTTGAGATACTACCGGTAGTATCTCAAATTTTAATACTTTTCCGTAGCAATAACCAATCACAAAAACAAATTTTATATAAAATCGGTATTATCTCAACTTAAAATTAGCCTATTAGAAAATTACTATTTGTACATTGAAAAAGCTCATAATCTTATAAAAACAATTTTTAGAAAATTTAGAAATCTTATTCGATTTAAATAAAAATCTAAGATTTTAAAAATTTTGTAATATCAAAAAAATTTTAATTTTCAAGCCACTGTTTATAATTGTAAATTTTAAAAATTATAAAATTTAAAAAATCTTGAAATCTGCAGTCTTATAATATCAGTAAATTTAGAAATTTAGAGAGAAGAATCTGAGATATGTATCTTTAAAAGCTCAGAATAAGCTAAATTTTGACAACTTGGAGTCTAATCTTAGATCTTCCAAAATTTTAAAAATAACAATGTTTACTCTAAAATTTATTTTTCTATTTTAGAGTTAAAAACTTTGTACATCGAGAAACCTTCTAATCATATAAAGCACAATTTTTTTAAAAAAATAAAATTGTATTTGATTTTTAAATAAAGATCTAAAATATTAATTTAAAAAAATTGTAATTCCAAAAATTTAAACAATCAAATTACTGTTTAAAATAGTAAATTTTGTACTATCAATAAATTTAAAATTTTAGAGAGAACAATCTAAGATCTATCTCTGAAAACTCAAAATTACCAGAATCTTAACAATCTGGAGTTTAATCTTACATTTTGAAGAATTTTAAAAATAATGAGCTTAATTCTACAATTTATAAATATTTATACTAAATTTGAATTTTAGAAAATTACAGAATAATCTTAGAAAGTTTTGTACATTTCGAAACCTTATAATCTCATAAAAACAATTTTTAAAAAATTAAAAAATTTTATTTGATTTAAATAATAAGCTAAAACATTAAAAAGGTGTAATTCTAAAAAAAATTAAGTTGTCAAGTTATTGTTTAACATTATAAATACCAAAAATTTTAAAATCTAAGAAATCTTAGAATCTGAAATCATAACATTTTTGAAATATCAGTAAAATTAAAAATTTAGAGAAATAAATTTAAGATGTCTAACTTTGAAGCTCAGAATTAACAAGAATCTTGACAATTTAGAGAGTAATCTTAGATTTTTAAGAATTTAAAAAATATGTAGTAATCTTAATAGAATTTAGTAAGTATTTTTAATGTCTTAAGGCTTTAGGAAATAACAAAGTGATCTTAGATTTTTGTACATTCAGAAAGCTTCTAATCTTATAAAAAACAATTTTTAAGAAAGTGAAGAATTTAATTTAAATAAAAATCTAAGATATTAAAAAAAAATGTAATCTCAAAAAATTTAAGATGTCAAGTTACTGTTTCAAATTTTAATTACCAAACATTTAAAAATCTAAGAAATCTTAGAACCTAAAATCATAAAATTTTTGTTTTATTAGTAAATTCAGAAATTTAGAGAAATAAATCTAAGATATTTAACTTTAAAAGCTCAGAATTGCAAGAATCTTGACCCTTTAGAATTTAATCTTGTATCTTTAAAAAATTAAAAAATAAAGATCTTAAAAAAATTTTGTTTTTTTAATGACCTAATGTTTTAGGAAATTTCAAGATGATCTTAGAATGTTTGTACATTCAGAAAGCGAATCATATAAAAAAACAATTTTTAAGACGTTTGAAAGTTTAATTCGATTTAAATAAAGATCTAAAAAATTAAAAAAATTGTAATCTTAAAAAATTTAAAATTTCAGGTTACTGTTTCGAACTGTGAATATGTACTCAAAAATTTTCAAATCTAAAAAAGCTTGAAATCTACAATCTTAGAATTTTTGTAATATAAATCAATTCAGAAATTTAGATCGTAGAATCGAAGACATCTATCTTTAAAAGCTTAGAATTTCAAAAATTTTAGCAACTAGAACTAAAAAATTTAAAGATCTCAAATATTTTCTATTTATTTTAGATCATTTACTCAAAAATCAACGATGACGGCTTCAAAAGCGAAGGCTTATCTTTCCCTTCTCACAAAATGCAAAGCCAACTCCTCAAAGAAATCTACACCGAGAGCGGCATCGCCCCCTCCCAACTCACTTACATGGAACTCCACGGTACTGGAACCAAAGTCGGCGACGGAGAAGAACTTCAAGCCGTAGAAACCGCCATAGTCCAACACCGCCAAGCGCCGCTTCTCATTGGTTCAGTCAAATCAAACATTGGCCATGCAGAACCCGCCTCTGGTATGTCATCTCTTATCAAAGCTGTGATAGCAATGGAGGAAAGCAAAGTCGCTCCAAACATGCACTTGAAAAAAATCAAATCAGGATTTACATCCCTTGAACAAGGGAAACTTGTTGTAGCAACAGAGATAACACCGATTGGTGATAACGACGCTGTTATAGGAGTCAGCAATTTCGGGTTTGGGGGTAATAACTGTCACGTGATTTTAAAACGTGTGTCTCAAATTAAACCCAAAACGGAAGATGATGTTCCAAGATTGGTTTGTGTGAGTGGAAGAACGAAGCAAGCAGTTGAAGAAATACTCAAAGATGTGAAGAAGAGAGAGTTTAATACGGAATATGTAGCAATGTTGCACCAACTTTTCAAAAATAAATTCCCGACTCATTTGTATCGAGGCTACACTATTGTTGGCAAAAATGGATCGTACAAGACTTCAATTCGGCAAAATGACAATTATAAAACTTGTTTAGTCAATTTTGGAAAATTCGAAGAGAATTACAAGAGAGTAGCACAATTTTTTTTACTATTTCCATCATTTCTTGAAGCGATGAAACAAATTAACAGTGTCTTACTCAATCAGAATTTAAACATTTTTGAAATTTTACTCTCGGAGAAAATTTCGTCGAAATGGGATTTCTTGGGCAGTGTAGCCACACAAATTGGTATTACTGAAACTTTGAGAAGCATTAAAGTTGAGCCCAAAGCCAATTTTGAGGATTCCACAGGAAAATTAGTTTGTGCCTACTTTTATAAATTTGTGACTCTTGAGGAAGTTCTGGAAATTGCTTTAAATCTAGAAAATTCCGAAAATAATAAATTTCAAATTTCGACAGCTCTTAATAGAAAAAATGTTTGGCTGGAACCGGATTTACTGCTTCAACAAGATTCTCTTATTTTGAATGTCTGTGATTCGGATAAAATGCTACAACAGGGTGTCACAACGTTTTTGGATTTTGTTGGACGGTATGTCAGATTTTTGTTATGGATTTGTAGTCTTAAGTGTCATTTCTTAAAAATTTGACATCTTGCCAGATGTTAAATAAAGCTGGAACTGATGTAAATACAAATAATTAAATTTTGGTTACTTTGTAAAAAGATTTCTTTTTGGAAAATTTTTGGAAAAGTTATATGAACTTTGGACTAGACGTCCTAAAGTTTACAATTTTTATTTTATTATTTTTATATATAATACACGGTGTCTCTGAAATGTTTTACAAAAAATCTACAGTCATAAAGAAAGCTATATTGTAAAACCCAAAAAATTTTAAAAAATTCTGTTTCTTTTAATTGGCTCAGAAAACTATCCAAAATTTATATTTTACAAAATGCATATTTTAGATTACGAAAGTTTATTGAGTTTCCAAAATTAAACGCTCTAACAAAGGTGTCTTACAAATTTTTTATAGCTATTAACGTTTGGAAGATATCAGAGATCAAAGATTGAAGAATTTAACAAAAATTTCCTTTTTACTTCTTAATTTATAACTCCTAGATAAATAAATATTTAAAAATGCAAAATATACAGTTTTATAGGAAATTAAACGCTCTATAAAAACGATTTCTTGTGGTTAATCGATTACTCTAACCATTTAGAAGATATTCGCATTTTAAAAACCAAAATTTGAGCTATTTCATTCAATTTGTTTAACCACAAAAGACTTTTTTTGAGAGTTTAATTTTCTACAAAATTATATGTTGCGCATTTTCTAATATTTATTTGTCTACGAGTTACAAAATTGTAAAATATTTTTTTTTATTAAATTGTAAAATACCATTTTTAAAGCGTTTAATTTTATACAAAAAATTTAAATAAACGATTAAGTAGTGAGGAGATGTGGATTTTGCCAAACAGAATTAAAGAAAAAATCTTTCCTATTAAAGAGCTTATTTTTAAAATTCATTTTTTAAAGATGTCTAGGTACCAATGTTTTAGTGTCAAAAGTTAAAAAAAGATTTTTGATTTATTTGGCCCACTCTAGTGTGCATTGCTTGTAGACTATTTCAGAGACACGTGTAAAGCTTCTAGCTCCCATATTTAATTGAAATTTTTAGTTTGTACGAACACAACCACGACTTGGACCTATCAAAACTCTACAAAGAAGTAACATTCCCTGTAAGTCGCAACACACCAATGATCTCACCTTTAATAAAATGGCACCACGAGAATAGCTGGCACAGTACTGCTTTTACAACATTTCAAAAAAAAACCGACATGAAATACGATATAGGACTTGTGGACGAAAACAGCTACTTGGAGGGTCACGTAGTCGATGGTATTATATTTTTATTTTTTTAGTTTTAATGGGGGTTTTTATTAATCCAATTGTCTTTACAGTCTTACGTATTTGAAAGTTTATATACCATTTTTATACAACCTTTTTATTTAACAAAAAAATAATAATTCTTTTCCAATCTTTTTATAGCACACGTAACTTCTTTCATCCATTCTTTTTCTTCTCTATTCTCGTTGAGAACTTTTATCCTTCCATACTCGCACATTCTTAACTCTACACACTCTGACAAACAATGCTCTATTGTCTCCCTTTCTACTCTACATAATCTACACATTCTTTCCCAATCTTCTCTCCAAAATTCATTTTCCTTTTCTTCGTTCTCACCTCTGTACCTTGCAACTATTTTTTTATTTTTACTTTTTATTTTATCTAAAAATGTTGGCAGTTCGGTGGTAACAATTAGAGCATATTTTGAATTGTACCTTGATTCTTTTATACTCGCAATTCTTGTTTATCTATGTCAGCATCTCTTTTGTTTTAGTTTTTCATCCATTGTTTTTCCTCTTTCTCTCATTCTTTCAATTTCTGACATACTCCTTTTTCTCATAGTAGTCATTTCGTTCTATTTACCTAACATTACCATTTGCCTTTTTAATTTTAGCCCAGCACTGTTGTAATATTCTGCATTCTTGTAGCATTTTTAGATTTTCCTCGAATCTCACCGCTTTTCTCTTTTACTTTCTTCTTTTACTAAGTACCCTGGAGTTTGTTTATTTAACTCTAACACCCATTTTATATACTTGTTTTGCACATGCTCAACTTCTTTATATTCTTTCCATCCTCATACTTCTGCTCCTTTCTTTAGTTTGCCGCATTTCTTATTCTACCATTTATTTCTCTTTGTTTTTAGATGTATTTTTTCTTTGGCCATTGCTGCTTTTATTTTACTAACTAGGTCTTTATACATTTTTTTATCAATGTCTAAACCGCGAAAGTTTTCTTTATTTATTTGTTGTCTGTATCTTTTAATTATATCTTTGTTTCATTTTGTTCTCACTTGAAATTTATTTTTCTCTTCTTGGTTTTATCGCTTTTTCGGGTTTTTTTATCGTGATTTCTAGAGGCATGTAGTCAGCTTTGACCCTATTACCTACCAGGAATTTGACTATATTTTCCCATGCTTCATTATTTGTAATTCCATAATCTATTATAGTCGTTCTATTCTATTCAATATAATTGAATTCTCCTTCACGGCCACCTTCCTTGTTTCCATTTAGAATTTCCCAACTCCTCTCTTCAATCATCTCGATTAGTAATAAGCCTTCTTTATATTTATTTTATCTTTTGCTGTTCTTCTTATTATTTTTTCATTGTCCTCCGTTTTTGCTTCTTTTGTTCCCACTCTCGCGTTGAAATTCTCTTCTATAATTAAACACTTTTTTCTGTAGCTTCTATATTTTCCTCTAGTATTCGCTCTACTATACTATTTTTACCACCAGTAACTCTGTTTTTGTTCCAGGTCGGAATTTATTTCCTGCAACTGGTTACCTGAGCGTAATTTGGGAAATAATCGCCAAAGAGCGTTTCGTCCAACCTATCCACTGTCCTATAGTGTTCCAAAATTGCAAATTCGTTCGCGCTACAACAATGCCAAAAAGTGGTTTTATCACATTCTCTGTTTCAATTCATCGCAAGAGTGGAGCTTTTGAAATAACAGAGAATGATACAATTGTTATGACAGGAGAAGTTTTTGTTCCTGAAGATATTAAAGCGTGTCAAGTTGATCTACCTGAACTGGAATTAAAAACTGACCCCCAGGAATTTCTGGATGAACACGATGTTTATAAAGAATTGTATCTAAGAGGGTACAATTATAGTGGACTTTTTAAAGGTTTGGTCAAGTGTAATGTCGATGCTTCTGCTGGATTGATACGATGGGATAATAAATGGATCAGTTTTATGGATAAAATGTTACAAATTAAAATTCTACAGATTGATTCAAGATTGTTGTATGTTCCGACAGGAATTAAGAGATTGTCGATTGACCCAATCAAGCATTTACAAGCTATAGAGGATCTCAAAGATGAGAAACTTATACCAGTGTACTCCTACAAAGAATGTGATGTCATTAAGTGAGTAACTAAGTAAAATATTTTTTTCTACTCTTAATACACATTCTTTACAATTGAAAAATGTTTGAATATCTAGAGAAAACAAGCAGTTAACTGTTAAAGTAACATTTTCACGCTTGAAAAGACTCCAAATTATAATAAATCGTACAACCAAAATTAACAAAGTTTTTGTCAAATTTGCTCTACAAATACAGTCAACCTCAAAATTAACCGGGCACTAAGTTTTTTGGAAAAATATCAGTAACGAAAATTTGAATCAAAATAATTTTAATTGAAAATGTGCAATGATGAACATTTAAATTAAAATCAAGATAATTTTGATTAATAATATTCAAAAATAAATATTTATTTACAAATTAAACACAAGTTTGATTTCAAGTAACAAAAGAAAGCAAAACAAAATTAAGAAAACTGCAAAAAAAATGGTTTCAGTAGCGAGTATTTCTTCCTCGCGCTTAAATTACAGCTCTCATTCGTCGAGGCATACTTGCAATCAAGTCTGCGATCTCATCTTGGGCTATTAGCTCCCACTCATACAGCAACGCCTGTTCCAGTTCAACTGTTGTATAAAACTCGTCGTAGTTCTGCCTAATCCTTTTCCCTAAGTTGTTGCATATGTGCTCAATGGGGTTTAGGTCAGGGCTCATGGGTGGCCACTTCAGCACCTGAACATTAACGTCGTGAAGGTACTGACGCGTAATCTGGGCTGTGTGAGGGTGCGCATTGTCGTGCATTAGGAGAAACTCTTCCTTTACAAATGGAGCAAAAGGAACCACATGCTCTTGTAAACACTCCTTAATGTACCAGCTCCGCAGAGTTACAAGAGCTGTGTGAGCCTCCAAAGAAATCCCTCCTTATACCATTACACAAATGCTACTCTAGGCGCAAAACAACACTGTGCATACCGTTCCCCCGGGCGTCTAAATACTCGTTGACGACGATCAGGTAAATACCTAGTGAAACACGACTCATCCGTAAAGAGAATGGAGCCCCATTCGTGCATATTCCAATCAACATGATTTCGCGCAAATTTCAATCGCTGTCTGCGATGATTCTGCGTTTAACTTAGGGTCAGTAGCAGGTGGATGTGCAGTCAAATTGTTTTCCCTCAACCTTCTTAAAACAGTATCAGAAGAAATCATGGTTCCATGAACTTCCGCCAGTCTCCTGGCCAAAGCTGTAGCAGGAAGAGTCCGTTCTCGCAGCATTTGTAATTGAAGAAATCGGTTTTACACTTGATTTGTTACTCGTTTTCTGCCTTGTCCAGGTCTTTTGGAATAGGAACCAGTTGCCCTGAACCTTTGTATCGCATCGGATACCGTGCTTCTAGGAATGCCAAGCACATTTGCAATAAATCGTATGCTGCGTCCACCTTTATGTAAAGCAACAGCCTGGGCAGCTTCTTTGAGACTCATTACAATATGAATCGCTTCTACAACAAATCTCTTACCCAAAAAGCCAAATTAAACAAACCAGAACCAGCTATCGACACAAATTTGACAGACGTGTAAAACAAACAAAAGCTTTCTGATTGGAAGTCGCCTAAGAAAATAGGTACAAAAAGTAATCTGCGTGATAGGGGTTAACTCAAAAAACTTGAATATCCTTTCTTTTAGTTGTTTTTTATGTGTAACTATATTAAATGAATGTAGAGAGCGTTTTCGCAAATTTACGTGACAAAAATCAAGTGTCCGGTTAATTTTGCGGTTGAGTTTAGTTTTTTTCTTACATTTAGAAACTTGTTCTTGCCTTTGTAACAGTAATTATTGTACAACTTAGTCCACAATTTTAGTTTTTTTCTATTTTCATCAATTTTGATTGTTTTTAATTTGAAATAGATAATAATTACTACAGCTTTGATAACTTTATAGAGTCTATTCTACTAAATAATTATTGTTTTTAAGCTTCTTTGTTCTATTCGTTGTGTTTTCAGCTTATTTAAAATTCTTTTTTATTTTACTAGAATATCTATCTTTCAGCTTTTTTCTGTCGTTTTTGAACTCTTCCAGAAGCTTTTTTTGTTCCTCTAGAATCTCTCTTTGCTCCTTTTTTAAGGTTTCTTAAAATTTTTTGTTGACTTGCCAGCACCATTGTCGTTACTCAAAGTTTTTTCTTGTTCTTGTAAACATCGTTTTTTCATTCTTTCTTCCACAGTTTTCTTCTCTACATCTATAAGCTTTCTTTCTGTTATCTTATTTTTTTAATGTTGTTTTTAAGTTTTTCTTTTATTATTTTTTTCAGAAACTTTCTGTTTTCTAAAAACCTTCTTTGGTTTGTTTTCTTTACCACTTCAGGTTGTTCTAAAATGTTCTTTTTCAACCAAACATCATTTTTCAATTTTTTTTTATTTGACAGTTTTCACTCTCTTAGACTCGCTTCCAAATTCTCTATAAGTTTTCTTAATAAATATCAAAAATCTAAAAAATCAAAAATTTTGAGAATAATTCTTGCTTCTGTAACAGTATTGCTATTTTCAAACGAAGTAAACAAAACAGAGTATTGCACTTATTTATAACCTTGTTTCAGATGTGGTGGTGTTGAAATTAACGGTCTTCAAGCCAACGCAATCTCCAAACGTAAACCAATCCTTGAACCAGTTCTTGAAAAAAGCATTTTTATACCAAACCACACAACTGTTGATTTCGCACAATCAATCCGGATTAACACCCAAATAATCCTTGATGAAACTCTTGAAAAAAAATTCGCAGCTTTTGAAATATTAGATGAGTGCTCTGAACCTGAATCTCCTTTCGTAATGCCTCTCCTTTTCAACGTTCTTGAAGACATTCCGTTAATTCATCCAGATTTAACAATTTCAACCAAAAACAACTTAGAAGAAATTCCAGGAGTTAAAGTAGAAGCAGCGACTTTGACTTCTACGAGTAATTTAATTCTGATTGTTGCAACGAAATTATTTCAAAGACCGACACTTCTAAATCAAGTTTTGAGTGGTTTAAGCCATAATGGATTTGCTCTAAGTCGTGAAAGTTGTGATTTTGAAATACAGGATTTAGAAAAAATTGAAATTCTGACTGTACATGACACACCAAATGAGAAATTAATCCTTTTCAAGAAAAGCGAGCAAAAACCAGACCGAAAGTATATTGAAGTCACTTCGAAAAATTTCGATTGGATGGCAGAGTTGAAAGAAGTGTTGACAACTGACTCTTCTGTTACTCTCTACAGTCAAAATCAGGATAATGAGGGTATTTTAGGTTTTGTTAATTGTATAAGAAAAGAACCAGGAGGAAGCAAAGTTGGCTGTGTTTTTGTAATGGATGAAGAGCCGAAATTTGATCCTGAAAACAGTTTGTTCAGTCAACAAATTCAGAAAAATATGGCTTTTAATGTGTATAAAGATGGACAATGGGGGACGTACAGACACTTACTTTTGGAACAGTGTGTACCAGTTTTAAAGGATCATTCGTTTGTTAGTCTTTTATCACGTGGAGATTTGTCGAGTTTGAGGTGGATGGAAGGGCCACTTTCACGAAAGGATAATAGAATTGTTTACGTAAGTAAAAAGAAATTTCTGATTATACTAAGGTTTATACAATTTCTGAATTTACGAGAACTGTAAGATCAATCAATTCTCAAATTTCTATTATTTTTAAAATAAAGATTTTGGACACTGTTTAATTTTTAGAATTTATACATGTATAAATAAATCATTAGAAAGTTGGTAATACCTGATTTTTTAATTTCTAAGCTGCCAAAGACTTAGACTCTTCACATTATAAAATTTCCTAAATTTCTAGGTATATTTTTTCTAGATTCTAGAGATTACTGATGCTACAATCGTCTAATTATATCTATTAAAACATTGTTTATTAATTGTAATTTTTTAATTTTTCCAAAAGTTTTTTATTTATCTTTTATTTTTTTAGTCGTATTTTTTATATCTTTCTTCTTATTTGTCCATCTTTTTTTATCTTCTTTTATCTTTTCTATATTATATAATTTTTTTGTAATTTCTTCTTTTTTAATTGTTGTTCTCAGACTCTTTAGAACAGTCTTTTGTCTTTCTTGAATTTTTCTTTGTTCTTTTCAGTCATTTTTCAGTTGTTGTAGAATTTTGTTCTTATTAAAAAATTTTTAACTTTTCCTTCTCTTCTTAATCGTCAATTTTGAAGCTTTTTTAAAACCCTCTAAAACCTGCTTCTTTCAAATCGTTCTGTTTCAAGTCATTTTACAATTATCTTGTATTCTTTTAGAGTATTTTCTAGCTTTTTTTATTTCGTCGTTTTTAAGCTCCTTTAGAAACTTTTTTGTATTTCTAGAAGCTTTCTTTACTCATTTTTTGAGTAATTTTTTTCAACTTTTGAAAATTTCGTGTTGGCTCTTCTTTAAGTTTTCTTAGAATTTTTATTTCTTGTTTCAAAATTTTCTTCTGCTTTTCTAGAACCCTTTTTAGATTTATTTTCTCACCGAACACTCTCTCTCTTCCTCTCTCTACTACAATTTCTTTTCATCTTTTTTTACCAAACCATCATTCTTTTTCAAGTTTTTTTAAAAAACCGATTTTTGTTCTAATATTTTAATCATTATATTTTAAGCTCTTTTAGAATCATCTTTTATTTTTCTAAAGTATTCTTGAGTTTTTTTTCTTCTTTATTTCATTATTCTTGCTTTTCTACAAACTTATGTTGTCTCAATAGAAACTCTTTTTTTCCGTCAGGCAACGTCTTTTAGCTTTTTTTTACAATTCTTGGTTGTTTTTTACTAATCGTATTTTTTTTTAAAAAATTTTATAAGCGGTTTTTCAAGCTCTCCAATAAAGAAAATTCTGCATAAATAAATATAGATCTTTATTTGCTTTTTTCTTTCAAATGTAATTTTTTAAGTTTTTCAATGTTTTTTTTATTTTTCCAAAATTTTTGTTTTCACTTAACATTTTTTTTTTGGATTTTTTTATTAAAAAAATTATCATTTTTCAAGCTTATCTAAAAAAACCGTCTTTTGTTATTGCAAAACTTTTTTTGTTCTTTTTTCTTTCCCGATAGTTGTGTTTCAGAATTTTCCAAAATTATCTTTTCTTTGTCTAAAAGATTTATTAGCTCTTTTTTTTCTTATTAAGTCGTTTATTAAGGTTTCTTTAACTTTATTTAAGGTTTCTTTTTGTTTTTTAGCAACTTTGTTTTTTCTTTTTTTTCCATATAACGTTTTTAACTTTTTATACAATTTTTTGTTGTCTCTTGTCACCAATCGTCCTTTCTCAAAATTTTCTTTTTTTTAAACCGTGTTTCTCAAGCTCTCTAAAAATTTTCTACTGAATAAATAAATATCTATTTTTTTTTTTGTTATTTTATTCTCAAATGATATTTTTATTTCCAAAATCTTTATTCTTCTACTAACATTTTTCTTTCTTTTTTATTTTTTATTGTTTCCTTAGATTCTCTAAAATACCGTTTTTTATTATTATAAAACTTTTTTTGCTATTCTTTTTTTTCTAATTTTTGTGTTTTAAGCTTTGCTAGAATTATTTTTGATACTTGGTTTAGAAAACATTTTGCTTTTCTTTCTCTTCATTAAGTTTTTTTTTTAAATCTTTAAGACTTTTTTGAATTTTTTTTTGTTTCTTAGCGTCTTTATTTGCTCTTCATTCTCTTCCAAAGTTACTTACAATTTTCTTAAATTTTTCTTACTAATTATTGTTTTTTTATTCTTTCTTAAATGTTATTTTTTAAGTTCGCCTAAAACTTCTTGGTATTCTAGAATTTTTTCTCGTTTTTCCAGAACCTTTTTTACTTTATTTTATTCTTCTAATAACATCATTCTTTCTTCTCAAATTTTCTTTTTATTTTTATTTACTAAACAATTGTCGTTTTTAAACTTTTTTTGAAAACCGTTTTTGATATTCTAAAGCTTTCTTTGGCTTTTTTTTCTCGTGCAGTTTTTGTGCTTCAAGCTTTTTCAGAATTGTTTTTTTAAAACATTTTTAAACTCGTCTTGCTTTTTATTTCGTCACTTTTAAGCTCATCTAAAAATTTATTTGTTTTTTTTCTCTATATTAAAAAATCTTTGTTTTTCTCTAGTTCCACCAATCATCGTTGTTTTTAGTTTTTATAATAGATAATAGTTAGTACACTGTAATAATAGTTTAGTATTTTACTAAATAATTATTGTTTCTAAGCTTATGTTCTATCCGTTGTGTTTCTATCTTATCCGAAATTCTCTTTAATTTTGCTAAAATACCTACTTATCTTTTTTTTGTCGTTTTTAAACAACTTTGTTTTTCTACAATTTTTTTGCTCCTCTTTCTTTCACAATTTTTTTTTGTTTTTTTTAAACGCTACTTTTTAAACTCTTTTACAGTTTTTATCTGTACATCTATAATTTTTTTTCTTTATCTTCTCGCATTGTCGTTTTTAAGTTTTTTTTTGTTTTTCAGAAGCTTTCTCTGTTGATAAGAACCTTCTTAAGCTTGTTTTTCTTACCACTTCAACTTGCTCGTAAATGTTTTTTTTTCTACCAAACGTCATTTTTCAAATTTTTTTTTAACTACATTTTTAAAACTAATCTAGAAACTTTTTCGTTTCTTTAAAATGTGTCTTTGCTTTTTTTTGTTGTAGCCAACGCTTTTCAATTTTTTTTAAAGCTTTTTGTTGTTCTGTCTGCACTAATTGTTGTTTCTCAAAGTTTCTTCTTGGTATTTTTGTCTTCTTCTTTAGTGTTCCTTTTCTTCATCTTCTTCTTTTTTTTGGTTTTTTGGAAAACTTTCTATGTTTTTTAAGAACCGTTTTTAGCTTCTGTTTTTAGCACTTCAGCTTGTTCTAAAATGTTTTTTCTATCAAACGTCATTTTTTAAATTCTTATTTGTTTCAAATCGACATTTTTTAAACTAATTTAGAAACATATTTTTTATTTTTTTTTAAATTTTTGCTTTTTTTTCTCTTTCAGCAGACGTCTCTCGACCTCTCTTAAAAAATTCTGTTGCCTTGTTTGCACCAATTGTTGTTTCTCATATCTTTTTTTTTTGTTTTTTAATCGCCATTTTTCAAATTCTTCTACAATCTTCTTCTGTACATCTATAATCTTTTTATCTTCATCTTCTTAATATAGTTTTCAAATTCTTTTCTGTTTTGTTTCTTTAGAAACATTCTATGTTCTTCAAAAACGTCGTTTTTTAAATTATTTCTTTTTTCTAATCTGCATTTTTCACTTTCTTAAAATTGCATCTAAATTCTCTAGAAGTTTTCTTAATAAATCTTAGAAATGTAAATTTTGAAAAATCAAAGATTGTCAAACCTAAAGCAAAAACAAACAAGAATTTTAAAAATTCTAGAAACTTAAAAATCTTTAAAATTCAAAAACCTCATAGCTAAAATGTTAAAATTTTAGGCCAATTTCTGTGCAATCAATTTCAAAGACATCATGACAGCTTCCGGTCGTATTATCCTCGCAGTTGAACGAACCAAAGAAGACGCAACTGAAGGTTTCGAATACAGTGGAATCGATTCTAAGGGACACAAAGTTATGGGAATGACAGATCATCGAGCTTTATCAAATCTAATTCTACCTGATCCACCACTAACATGGAGAATACCACAAGACTGGTCTTTAGAAGATGCAGCAACTGTGCCAGTTGTCTACACCACAGTTATCTACGGCTTGTTGATGGTAAGTGTAGAGTTTACCATCTTCTATATTATTTTGGTTAATTGTCATTTTTTTAATTATTTTTGTTATTATTTTTTTATTATTTTGATCATTCTTAAAGCGTTCAACTTTAAAACCCGGCAATTCGATTTTGATCCATTCTGCTACTGGTGGTGTTGGAATTGCAGCTTTAAATGTCACACTCCATCATGGGTGTGAAGTTTTTGTCACTGTTGGTACACAGGAAAAACGAGATTTTCTCAAAAAGAATTTTCCACAAATTCCTGGTAGGTACTTTTAAGTTTTTTTTGACCAAAATCTTTTGAAAGAAAGAATGTTGATCAGCCACTCTGCTATTTGGGCGTCTTGGCTTAATTTTTTTGTGTATTTTCAGACAGCCATATTGGAAATTCTCGTGACAGTTCTTTTGAAGAAATGATTAAAACCCAAACTAAAGGTCGAGGTGTTGATTTCGTCTTGAATTCTCTGACTGAAGAAAAATTGAGAGCAAGTGTTCGTTGTCTGGCTTATGGTGGAAGATTTATAGAAATTGGCAAATTTGATTTGATTAATAATAATTTTATTGATTTGCTGTTATTTGAAAAAGGTGCAAGTTATCACGGAATTATGGTTGATACACTATTTAAAGAAACAGCAGAAAATAAAATGAAAATAAATCGAGCACTTTATGAAGGAATGAAGAAGGGTTTTGTTAAACCATTACCAAGAACAGTTTTTGAAAATGACAAAATTGAAGCTGCTTTTAGGTATATGACAACAGGAAAACATATTGGAAAAGTTTTGATTAAAATAAAGAAAGAAGAAGATAAAACAAAGGAAAATGTTATTGAATCTGTACCAAAGTAAGTTTTGTTTTAAAATATTTTTTTAATATTACATTGTTTTGTACAAATAAGTAAAAAATTTTTTTATATATATTTAAGTATTTTTATAATTTAAAAAATTTTACCATCTACTAAATTCTATTATTTTAGTTGTAGTAGTTTTTTCTTTTCTTTTTCATTATTTCATTTCTTCCAGTAATCTGAAATGTTTTTCTTTTTCTAAAATTTTTTAAACTAGGATTTTCTTGTTTTTCCTTTTTCTACTCTAATTCTAGTTTTTATCGTTCCTTTTTTATTTGTTGTTCTTCATATTATTCTAAAACGTTCAATTGTTTTTTCTTTAAAAACGTATTTTTTATTATGATTTTTTTTATTTTCTGTGTTCTTTTTATAATTGTTACTGTTTTTTTAACTTGTCACAATTCTCCTTGTTCTTCTTTTTAAAGTCGTCATTTTCCAATTTTGTCAAAAATCTTTTTGTTCTTCCAAACAACGTTTTTTAAGTATATCTAAAAGCTTTCTTGGTTTTTCTCTTTCTTCTAATTGTAATGTTTCTTATTCTTCTTCTTCTCGTCTAGCTGTCGCCGTTTTTTTTATTCCTTTCTAGTCGCCTTCTTTCACGTTCTATTTTAATACAATTTGAGAGACAAAGGCGAGAGATATTAAAGAAAATAGTTTTCTAAAATCTATAAAAAAAATGTCGCCTCTGGAGCAGAGGCGACATATTCATATATAGTTTATAACGTTAGAAATAAATATCACATTTAATAAAGAGAGAAAATTTTAGCTTCTCAGCCGGGATTTGAACTTGGGATCATCCGCGCGTTACCGGTCGGAAGCTTACAATCCCGGTTGAGAAGCTAAAACTTTATCTCTTTATCAAATGTGATATCTATTTCTATTGTTATAAACTAATCAATACCTACTATTGGTATCAATATTAATAATACAACATAAATTTATTGCATATATATGATATTGTTTAAAGAATTATAAACAAGTGAAAACTGTCGCATTCGGCTTCTAAATTCTATTAAAAGAACTTTAAAATATAGTTTTAAAAAGATAGAAGCAAAATTTATTTATTGTACTTTTATTATATTGACTTTTCTTTCTTTTGAGTAATTTTAAATTTTCTTGTTTTTTCTTGTTTGTCTTTTTCTTCCAAACGTTATCCCAGTTTCAATTTACGTTATTTAGTTCCATTTTACTATTTATTTTCTTCCAGTGATCAATTCTTTTTCTAAAATTGTTCAAACTTCATTTTTAAAATTTTATTCTTTTGTTTCTTTTGGGGTAGTAAAACTTGTAGTAGCATTTGTGAAAATTTTTTTAAAGATTTTCTTCTTTTACTTCTTTCGTTACTTCTCTTTCGATCGTCGTTTCTTTTGTTACTCTAGAACGTTCAATTATTTGTTTTTCTTACAAAAATTTGTTTTTATTACAGAAATTTTTATTTTCTGTGTTTGTTTTTTTAATTTTTATCGTTTTTTTAAATCGTTACAATTCTTTTTTTCAATTTTGTCTCAAATCTTTTTTTATTCTTCTAAACAACGGTATTCGAGTTTATCTAAAATCTTTTCTGGTTCTTCTTCTCCTTGTAGTTGTAATGCTTTTTATTCTTCTATAATCATCTAAACAGCATTTTTCAAGTTTTACTACAATCATTTTTTTTCTTCAAAATTTTTTTCTTCTTTTTTGTTTTCTTCTTTCTCTGCAAATCACATTTTATAAGATATTGTAGAATCTGTTTTGGTCTTTCTAGAATCTAGAAATCAATTAATGCTTTTTAAATTTTGTTAGAATCTTCTTTTGCTTTAGATTTTTCTATCTACCTTTTGATATTTGATATAAAAAAAACAATTTACTTCAATTTTCGACTAGTAAAAGAAAATCTAGATCAGAAGTAAATTATCAAAATTTTTAAAAATGTCGTTTACAAGATTCTAGAAAAACTACAAAACAGATTCTGTAGTGTGATATACAGCGACTTGAAAAGAATATATCAAAAAAACTTTGACTAACAAAAAAAAGAAGAATGAAAAATTTATAGAAAGAAAAAAGATTACAGAAGACGTTAAAAACGTTGTTTGGAAGATTTTAGAAAAACAAAAAATTATTTTATTAGAACGAAAGAAAGCAACTGAAAATACAAAAAAATAAAAAACAAGATACAGAAATACAAGAATAAAAAACACCACAAATAGAATAAACCAAAAAGAATTTTTAGAAAAAATTTAAAAATTTAAACGTTGTTTAGAAGGTTTCGGAAAAAAAATTAGACAAAGTTAAAAACGACGAGATTGAACCAGTAGAAAAAAAAACAATAACAATTTAAAAAATTACGACTCGTAAAAATGGGTGAAAAATTCTAGAAAACAAAAGTGTTTATAAAAATGAAAACAACACGAACAATGAATGAAAGATAGAAAAACCAAAAGAATTACAATTAATTAACAAAAAAAAGGAAGAAAAATAGAAAAATATTTTAGAAAGACTTAAAAAAATTCAAGAAGATCTTAAAGAAGGCGGCCACTCCAAAAAAAATTTAATAATCGGTTTAAAAAATATATATAGTTTGTTTAGATTAAAACCATATTTACTTTTCTTTAAAATTATAAATTGAAAGCGACAGATAATTTCAAAATTATTTAAAAATGTAAATATTTGCAAAAAAAAGTATTTCAAAACACTATCATATAGCATTAATTTGCTTTCGTAATGTTAGCTTTTACAAATCACTTCACTTTTTTTTATTCGATATAATATTTTTTAAGGTTTTGGGCTAATCCAGATAAATGTTATATAATCCTTGGCGGATTAGGCGGCTTTGGTTTAGAATTAGCTGATTGGTTAGTTCTAAGAGGTGCCAGAAAACTCTTACTAACCTCCCGAACTGGCATCCAAACCGGTTACCAAACCCAACGGCTTAAGTAAGTTAATTTCAGACACAAATTAATTTCTAATTCATTCTAATCAGAATTTGGAAGTCATACGGTGCCACTGTCAACATTTCAACAACCACAATTTCTTCAAAACAAAATTGCATCGATTTAATTGAAGAAGCATCAAAACTTGGACCAGTTGATGGCATTTTTAACCTCGCAGTTATCTTAAAAGACGAACTCTTCGAAAACCAAACTGCTGAAAATTTCGAAATTTCTCTAACTCCTAAAGCTTTTGCCACGAAATATTTAGACGAAGTCACTCGAAAATTGTGTCCAGATTTGAGCTACTTTGTTGTTTTTTCTTCTGTTTCTTGTGGTCGAGGTAATGTAGGACAGACTAATTACGGAATGGCAAACTCTGTAATGGAAAGAGTTTGTGAAAAAAGAAAAGCGGATGGATTTCCTGCTTTAGCAATCCAGTGGGGAGCAATTGGAGATGTAACAGTCACTCAAATTTGATTTGGTCTAATTGTAATTTTAGGTGGGATTAGTTGCCAAAATGCAAAAAGATAACAAAGAGTTAGTGATTGGAGGAACTCTCCAACAAAAAATTTCGAGTTGTTTAGGTGTCTTAGATAGGTTTTTGAACCAAGACAATCCGGTTGTTTCTAGTATGGTTGTAGCAGAAAAACGGGATAAAAGAATAGGAGGTGGTAGTGCAGTTGATGTTGTTGCTACAATTCTAGGAATTAAAGACATTAAAACTGTAAGTCAACAATCAACACTTACAGAACTCGGAATGGACTCAATGTTAGGAAATGAAGTAATGCAAGTGCTAGAAAAAGAATTTGAAATTTATGTAACACCAAAAGATCTCAGAAATTTAACATTTGCAAAGTAATAATCTTCTGATTTTTTCAATTGTAATAATCAAAAAACTCTTCTAGATTATTTGATCTCGAAGCTCAAAGAATCTCAAATCTACAAGAAACTAACACTAAACAAAAAATGGAACAAGGAACAACTACAATAATACAACATATTCCAAGCAAAACTTCTGATGAGAGACCAATTGTAAGACTTGAAAGTCGAGTCAAAGAAAATGTTAAAGCTCCTATTATTTTTGTATTACCAGGAATTGAAGGAGCATTACAAATTCTTGAAACTTTTACTAGAAATCTCAACTGTCACGTTTTTGGTGTACAATATGCTTATAATAATCCAGAAGAAACAGTTCAAAAAACTGCTGAAAATATTCTTCCGGTGAGTCCAATCAGAATTTTTTTAACTCTCTTAATACACTTGTATTTCAGAACATTGAAAAATATTTAGTACAAAATCCTGAAAAGAAATTCTTTTTAATTGGGTACTCTTTTGGTGTCTTAGTCTCACTTGAACTGGCATCAATTCTTGAAAAGAAAGGTTATATTGGAACAATAGCAGCAATTGATGGTTCTCCATTCTACACCAAATCTTTAATCCATCATTACCTACCAGCACAAACAGAAGCTGAATTTGAAACAATGATCCTTTACAATATCCTCGCTATTTTCCTTCCAGTTGATCTCATTATGAAAAACAAAGAAAAATTACTTCAGTGTTCAAATTTTGTTGAAAGAATTGAAACTGCACGTAGTTTTGTTCCTACAGATTTACCCCATTTACACGAAATGGAAACTCAAGCTGGTTTTACTCTTCGTCAGAGATTTGAAGCGGTTAGGAATTACGAATTTAGTGGGACTAAACTAAAATCGGTGATAAAATTATACAAAGCTGCAAATCCTCCAGTTAGTGTTGCTGAAAATGAAGATTATAGATTAGGAGAATATTGTGAGAGAAAAGTTGAAGTTTTGACAGTTAAAGGAAATCATGTTTCGGTTGTTGAACAAGAAGAACTTGTAAGTGATGTCAGTAAATTGTTTGAGCTTGATTTGTAAGAAGTATTTAAAATAAAGGTGGTTGTTTTAATTTGTTCATTTCTTCTTAAGAGATAATACAGAGTAAAATAACAACAAATTCTATTCTACTCCTAGAGATTAAAATAGAATCTATGATTAAATCAACGTCAAACTCATAAGCTTAATTAAATTCCCAATATTACAGTGGCAGAGCGCTTTTGGAACCTGAAGTTCCATCTTCAGTGCCTAACAATAACTTTGGCACTATAATGTTATATATATATATAACATTATAGTGGCAAAGTTATTGTTAGGCACTGAAGATGAAACTTCAGGTTCCAAAAGCGCTCTGCCACTGTAATATATATATATATATATATATATATACATCCTGCTATCATTAGCACGTCCGTCCGAAAAACATTATTAGAGCGTCCGGGTCTAAAACTCACAGAAGTAAGCTGTTTTTTAAAAGTTTTCCACCAGTATACATCCTTTATTTCCTTACAGGTGGCGTTGCCTAAATATGAAACAAATCTAAAGTTTTCAAATCTGTTCTACCACCATTGCAGCGTCCTTTTACGGAACAATCATTGAAGCGTCCGTATATTGGTGCATACAGCGTCCCTTGGTGTATATAGACCGTCATAGAGCGTCATGCGGTGTTGCCAGTTGTAATTCTCATTTTGTGTCTATAAATAGAATATACACAAAAGGACGCTTTATGCATGCAAATATATGGACGTTTCAATGATGGTTTTAAACGACCAGTGCAATCATACTAACAATAAGCCGCAATCTGTGTACGCAGACTGGGTTAAAATATCTTCTATTAATAATTATCAATTTAATTATAAAACTATTGTTTCTGGTTGAAATAGTTATTACTTGGACATAAAAGGTAGGCTGTATACCAAAAAAGTTTTTTACATCTTTGCCAACATTTCGGGCATGGCGACATTGAAAAAAGAAAATAAAAATTACCGAAACGTTGAAAAGTTTCAACAATAACAATTTAAAACAACGTAAACGTTACTAAGAAAACTAGTCTTACTCAAGGTTTGATATAAAATAAATGTAAGTTTGATTTTGCTATAGAAAACTATTAATTCCAATTGCTATTTATTATTAGTAATTAAAAAAAAAATATTAAAATTATTAGTTCAAATGTTACTAATTTAAAATTAGTAACATGTAACAGTAACATGTAAAGTTTACGATGGTACTTTATGGTAACCAGAAAATAAAATTATTTCGATAAATCATTTTAAATTCATTAATTTCTAAAGCAAAATTTGCTTTATTTTTGATACAATTAGCATAGCGTAAAGACTTTTTTCTAATATGTTTTAAAATGTCAGTAGGTAAAAATTTTTCAAACTGTTGCAAAGGTGTGAGGAAACTTAGATCTTTTTTGAACTGTCCATTTTTGTTTTTTTAATAGTTCAAAAATGATTGTCTAAAAAACTATAGATTGGTACACACTTTTTCCAATTTGATAGTGTATTGCACAATCGCTTTTATTTTTGCTTAAAAGTTTCGCCTTCTGATCTTTCTTTAATCTCGGGAATCTACTTTCATCTTTGTCAATCCAAAAATTTAGATCATTAACTATATCTTCAATTTCCTCAAATATAAAGACTTTTTTGCAATTAGTTTTTTACTGTAAATAATAAAAAATAAAGTTTTTATAAAACAAAACAAAACAAAAACAAAGGTTACAACAGATACTAATGTAAATTAACATTGATTTTTTTTTATGTATCATATATAAGAAATACATATAAAGGCAATAAGTAAAAAAATTTGACAAATCTGTGCTGTTTTTTCGTTTTTCCAACCAATAACATATTTTATAAAAATCTAGAAAAATTCGTGCAAAAAAAGTAATTCTTTTAATTTGAAAACATCGCGTTTATGCTCTAAACATTATATTCAAGCAGATTATAAGCATAATTTAAAACAAGAAAAACTAGGCTATTTAACAAAAAAAAACAAGAATGCTTTTCAGAATTCGTCATTTAAATAAAATTTTGATAGGAATCAAATTGTTTAGAAAAAGAAGAATGAAGTTAGTTACAACTTAGTAAATAGTAGATTGTTTGACAAGTTAAAACTGATTTTTTTCCAGTGAGTGTTAATGTTTCATTATAATGAAATTTGCATTTGAAGAACCTTTTTTTGTTCTTCTTTTTTTTCTGTAAAACTTAGTAAACACTATTTTTCAATGACCATTTAAGGGCACTAAACTATCGCATTTAATGACTAGGTAATACGTCAGCATCTTTATAGACTAAGCAGTAAAACAAACACTTTAAAGCCGTTTTTAGTTTAGTCACAAAATTTTGAGGCTAATTGTCAAACATCAAGTTGTTCTAAAAAAAAAATAATGAACTGATAATATACAAAAAAATTATATATGGCCAATAAAGCTCATTGCCTTACCAGACTGCCAATGACGGCATTAAATTACAAGTTTTATTGCTTAATTAAACAAATAATTATTTATTATATTATTTTTGTATGTCGTAATAATATTACAATAAAAGATTTTTGTAAAATTTTATTAATATACTAAAATAATATTTAGAAAATACAATTAATAAAAATATCTTGAAAAATAAAGACAAAATTTCGAAAAATTTAAACAAAAATTAAAAAATTCAAAACAAAAAGGAGGTAATGAATATCTGATACATAGAAAAAATTGGGAAGAGCAGATAAATATGCTAAAACTTAAAAGAATAATTGGAAATATAGCAGAATTTAAAAATTTAAAGAAACTAACAACAAACCACAAAAAAACTAAACTGGGACAATGACAATCAAAAACTGGCCTATTTGAAAAAAGTCATCTATAAAACGAAGAAATCGGAAAGTAAAGAAAGATAAGTTGATGAATTGACAATAAGAGAGTATAATAAAAAAAATAGTAAAAATAGAAAATAGGAAGAAAGCGAAAGACGAAAATAATAAAACAGCGTTGACAGAAGACAACAGGAATCAAGAACCAAAAAGAAATATTTGGAAAGCTACTAAGATCAGAAATAAAAGAAGATAAAAAAATACTATACTAATAGAATAGAGACTAAACGAAGGTATAACAAAATTCAATGTAAACAAAATTTAAAACAGTTTCTTAGTAGAAATAGCTTCCCAGAATAAGAAATAACAACCAAAAAAAATCCTAATACTAACAAATGATATAAAAGAAAAGGTAAAAATTAATAGAAAAAAAGTAAATGGCAATTTTTTTTTTAAATCTTATAAATGGCAAAAAGATCATAGATTTTTATACAATAAACAAATTTGGTAATAGGAAACAACTTCTACCAACAAAAAAATATTTACATATATGTATACAGGAGAGATGCCAAGCAGAAATAAAAGATCTATAATCTTCCTATTGGTGATAGACAAACTATTTTAAAAAGGATTAAAGACATGCGCGTTAAAAACGTTTTTGACATAGGAAATGACAATTTTCTGGTAAAAAATAAAACAACACAAAAAAGTAACAAAAGACAAAAATAGAATGTATATGCGTTAAAACGTACAAATTAAATAAACAAAGAAATACAAAAAAAATTACAAAAAGATCAAAGATGAAACAGAAATGCTCTAAAATAATTTTAATAAATCAGTTCTAGAAATATGTGGAGTAAAAAAAACAACAAACACGAAGATGCTGAAATACACTAGTGGAACAATGAAATTGAACAAAAAGTAATTAAGAAAAAACTTTTATCGAAAAAGTACCTAGAGTAACAGAAACCTAGTTAACTACAAACTGTATAAAGAACAATAAGAGAAGATAAAAATAATAGTAAAAACGGTAAAGCAAAGTTATGAAAACCATTTGAAATAAAAATAAAAAAACTTTAGCGCAATGCAAAAGTGTTGTACAATATTAATAATAATAATAATTCATTGGCGCTAATATCAAACGTTTTGCACACGTCAAAAGACAAATTTACAGAAAACAAATTTACAGAAGCGCTAACTAATTATGTTTGAGAAAGAAAAAAAATGTTTCAAGTAAAAGCAACTGATTGAAAAAGCAACTATAAAAAAAATATAAGGAGGAAAATTTGGAAGGAACACAGATACGGTGTGATCTTTTATTTTATAGCGAATTATTGACATCTTTAAAGTTTTTAAAATCATTGTTTATAAATTCTTCTAAGGAATAGAATGTCTTTTGAGTTAAATAAAGTTTTATTTTTTTAAAAAACAATTTCCCTGGTAAAGTAGAAATATTTTTAGGAACAATATTATAGAATTTTATGGCATAGTAATTCACCGAATTTCTAAATCTAGTAAGTCGTAAATTGTTAAAAGATATTGTATGAGATCTAGTATCATATTCATGAAACGAGCTTATTAATGGATATTTTTCCTAATTATTAATGATGTGCTCGATACATTGGTAAATGTACAAAAACGGGAAAATTGTAAGCAATTTAAAAAAATAGAACTTAAAAAAAAAGAAAAAATTATTAGAAATAAACTCAAAATTATTAAGTGAATAGAAGATTGTTTGACAAGTTAAAAAAACTGATTGTTTTCTAGTGAGTGTTAATGTTTCATTATAATAAAATTTAGACGAATTTGGGAAACTTTATTTTCTTAGCGCGTTAAACATGTTATTTTTTCGTGTACTTTATAAAATTTACTGTAATATAAAAAACTAAAAATTATTGGACTCGATTTCAGGCCCGAGCTGAAGGCGAGGATGAGTCTAAGCCTATTGACAACGTTATTTGATTTTTTGACCGAAGAAATTATTAAAAGTTAATATTTATAATTATTACAGTGAAAGTAAGAGAGAAGTTACTTTATGTTAGCAATAAAAAAAATTTTTATCAAAAAATAAAAAAAACTATTAATTGCAAAATTTTTACATTTAAACTTATTATTTTTAACCATTTTAAAATCATGTATAAACTTTAGTTACTAACTTTAATTATTTTAAAAAAATATTTTTTTTTATTTTTTAATTTCAAAATTAGATTTTACTACATTATTGTAAATAGATAATCAGTAGCATTGTAAAACAAAATAAAATTACTTAAAGCAAAAAAATGCTACTAAAAACCTTTGGACTAATAATTTAAAATATTTTTTTGTATAATTAATAATAAAATACCAATTGGAATTAATAGATTTGTATAGCAAAATAAAATTTGCATTTGTTTTTTATTAGACTTTAAGTATTTATCAGTTTTCTTAGTAACGTTCATGTTGTTTTAAATTATTATAATTACTTTTTGACGATTCAGTATTTTTTTTGGCAAAATGTAGGCAGAAAAGTACAAAGCTTTTTTGATGTACAGTAAGCGGCAAAATTATGAAACATCTAAAATTATTTTAAAACTATTCATTAAAAAAAAATCGTTTAGCTATTATCTATTTTCTGACAATACCAGTTCATAAAAAAAACAAATACATAATTTATAATTGACACTTTATTTTAAAAAACAAGTGTTGATTACTGTTTCCAACTAATTTTTAACTGCCAGTATTTACTAAACTGTCAAAAAGTCATAGGGTGCTAGATTTTGACAATGAGTTCTATAATAATAAATTTTAGTTTTTAAATTTTTATTTTATTTTAACTTTTGATAATTTAAAAACAGACATCTTACTGTCAAAAGATTATTTGGGTAGTAATTTAAACAATTAACTCTAGAAAAAATTGAAAAGTTTTTTCTTTGTTTTTTCTAATATTTCGAAAATAGTTAAAGATAGGTATAGGACATTATACATAAAATATGAGTTTAATACAACATTAAACTCAGTTTAATACAAAAATATGAGTGAATAATGCAAACTTAGTTTAACTGAGTTTGTATTACTCTATTCTGTTAATATATGTCCAAAATTTGTCATAGAATCTAAAAATGCAATAAAAAGTACAAAGTGCCTTTTAGAAAAACAAAGTTGATGTCGCTATCTCATTTTGGAGCCACACTAAATAAAAAAAATTAAATTAATTAACAAATAATTACTAAAATGCGCAATTTAATAATAAAATTGACCTGTCCAAACGATTTTTTTAAAAAATAAATATTTTTAAAGTTATTTTAATTAAGTATTAAATTAAATATTCTACAATTTTATCGCTTACCCTATTTTAACAGGTTTCAATTTGAGGCATTAGCGCAGCGCGTCTAGCTTTTCATTCCTCACAACTCAGGCTAGGAACCGTTTATTTAATTTCATTCGTATCGTTACAGTGTTGCCGAACTGACGGACGCTCTATTACACAGAGGTTGAATATACGTATATTACGCCAGCGCCACTACCCTATATACGCCGGAACTAAAAATTATACGAATTTTTCATCCAGAAATCATTAAAGCGTCCAAATCGATTTTTGCCATTCGCTTCCTCTTGGTGTAGGAAGGCTCCCAAATTTTTTTTACATGGGGTTGCAGCAGAGCGTCCATATACGGGCGCTCTATGCACAAGGACGTCCTAATGATAGGGATCGGGCAATGTATGGCCGTGCTAATGATAGCAGGATATATATATATATATATATATATATATATATATATATATATGTATATATATATATATATATATATATATATAAGCGCTACAAGTCTTGTAGGCGCATGGTTTGGTAGGCGACCTTTCTACATTCTTCTTTATTTAGAACTCTTTTTTCCTATTCTTTAATTTGCAACTTTTGGAAGTCATTTTCTACTCTATTCTGTTCTAAGTTTACTTCTTCTTCTGTTGAATCTTAGTTCTGTATCTATTTTTTTTTTTTTGTAATCTATTATCTTTTATTCTTGTTACGTGGTCTATCAATGTCAATGTTATTCATTCTGATTTAACTATGTACTTCTGTTATATCTGTGTCTTTGTATAGTGTTTTTAATTCTTTCTTTTTGTTCTAATTCATGTCTCCTCTACTTTTTTCCTCCATAAATTTTCCTTAGAATTTCTCTTTTCCATCAAACAATACAAACTTGTTTAATAGTTTTCTATTAACCCGAAACCTATTTGTAGTTTTCTTTAATGTAATTTTTACTAATCACGCTATTTTATCGAGTGTTTCAAAATTTATTAATGTTTGTATAATATCATTTTCAGTTAGTCCATACATTCTTCCATAAGAAGTAAAACCATAACAGACATATTGTTGTAATATAAAGCACATAACTAATTTTTCTTATTACTGAGAACTTTCAGAGACGATAGTGTTGGCTCCACAGATGACAATCGTCATTTGAATTAAATTATTATCATCGTGGAAGAGGTTTTTAATCACTTCTACATCTTTGTAGTTTGGTGAATCTGTGGCTTTTATCTTAACTTTTGGAGTAATTAACATCTCGGAAAAAGAATTTGTCAAGCTACTTGATATTTGCTGTCTTTTCTTGTCTCTTAATTTAGAATTGTCTTGCAAAGTAAAATACTTGATTGATTTAAGAGGATCAGTTAATACAACCTGCAAAGCAAGCAATAAAACTCACAAGAAATTTAGTGGGCTTTATAAACTATTGGAAGCGCTTTCAAGTTTTGGGTTACGTTATCACAATAATTAAAAAATTGTTGCAAACATCATCAATTCCTAACTATCTAAATATGCAACATGCATATTCACGCCACAATTATTATGCAACAGTAAAAAAAAAGTATATAGTTCTAGAAAATAGTAGAAAGATTTCGCGCCAAAAGCGCAATGAGAAGTAAAAATTTCATAAAATTATTATTCGACTTTCCTATGGACCAACCTAGGAAAACGAGTCATCACTTTAAATTGAATGGAAATAGGTCTTATTTGATAAGAACGATCTATTACATAAGAAAAGAGAGTGACCGGGACTGAGTCAGCAGTTAGCGAAAACCAGACAAGCGAGTAAAGTCAGCAATATTCTCTGAAGCGACGTGATTGAACTAAGACAAAGACAATTATAAAGTCAATATCGAGTTAGTTATTTAAGACTCCTGGAATGAAGTACCCAACGAGGAAAATATGCTGCGTTTTAACCAACATTAAATATTAAACAACAAATAATTTTTTTGTCTAAAACTAAAGACTTTTGGGCTAATTTTAAGTTAATATAATACCGGTATTAGCGCAAATTATAATATTTTTCCATGACACCAGCAAATCACAGCTCCGAATTTGTTTATTTTTCTATGGAAACGAAGATGCTACCAGTATTATCTCAACTTGAAATCAGTCCACCATTAAAACTAAATTTCAATTATTTTTTATTATTTTTAAATTTTTAAAAAAAAATGTATTGACAAATTAAGCAATGTTTCGACGCAATAACCTAGTTTTAAGAATTTTAGAAACACAGATTTTTTTGTACGTTTTTATCTCAACTCAAAATGCCCTAAAAATATTTTGCCTCCTTTTTAAAATTTCTGATCATCTAGTGACGCTCTAGCTGATGACCTCTTGTCGCAATATTAATTTATACAAATTGTGGGAAACTATTGAGGAAGCATCTATTAGAGCGGACCAAAAAGAGCAAGTCAATCTCTGAAAAAATCAACGAAAACGGCTACAAAAACTCAGCGTTTTAACTTCGCAAACTCCTCCCACTATTTTTAACGGTCCTGGATTCCTGTTGTACTGTTGTATAGGTTATGATATCTGGTTATCTGGTTATGTTATGATAATGTCAAATTGACATGTCACGTCATTAATTAGTAGATTAATACGATATAAATTATTTAAGTGAAAATTGAACAATGCTTTAGAGCTTTTTTTCTAAGTAAGTAGTATTATTTAGATTTAAAAATGCCGGATTTTTATTCTTTCACTTTCAGGTATTTATTCAAAAAACTGCTTCGCCAAATTCTAAATTTAGGTCAAACACCATCATCAACTAGACTTTAACTTTCTAAAGTCACTATCTTACAGAAAATTTTGCAATATAAAGTAACTTATCTAAAAGTAATTAGATTATTTTTTTTATTTATCTGCTTATTTAATTATCCAATTTTCAGTTATAACATTTTTCGTAATTGAGCTTAATGTTTTCTTTTTTCTAGAAATGTGTCGTAGAGCATCTACCAATTTCTGGAACCAAATCTTCAAGACATTTTATCCTGAGGTTGATAACTTTTTATTTCCTGTTGGAGTAATTGTAGTTTGCCTTGTTCAGTCAATTTTTTTCATTACTGCTCCCAAGGAATTATTTATATACAGCACTCAGATTATCTCTGATAATAACGAGTGGAAATGGCTATCTTATAGATACATTACCTACATGTTTATGCATCAAAAGTGAGTTTGTACCATTATTAAAAAAAATTTAGTCAATTTAACTACAGATTTTAGCACTGAACATTTAGTTCTTAATTTATTAATTCTAGTTGTCTTTGGAGTCTTATTAGAGGTTGTTCACGGTTATTTGAAAGTCCTTTGTATTTATTTTTTTGGTGGTGTTTTTGCGTCTTTTGTATATTCATTCTTTAATCATGATGTCTTAATAGAAGGAGCTAGTGCAGGAACTTATGCAATTTCTTTAGCATGGGTGTCTCATACAATTTGGGTAATTTTTCTAAGTACAGTTTTTAATTTTATTCATTTTAATTTTTTTAGAATTCGCACGTTCTGGATTATCCTAGAACACAATACTGTATATATACAAAATTAACTTTTTTTCTATTAGTGACAGGTTTCTTGGGAACTATTTGCTGTATTGAGTACATACAATATCAAGGAGCTATAGGAACTACAGGACACTTCTTAGGTGGTATCACTGGAGTATTCACTGGATTAAATTTTTTGAAAATTGTTGGGCAACCCAAAAAACAAAGACATGTATCTAGTGAATCTACAATAAGTACAATAAGTACAATGAGTGCAATGAGTACAATATGTACAAGAAGTACAATAAGTACAAGTACAATAAGTATTTGGAACTAGAGATTACCACTTTCAGAAATACTCCTAAGAAACATTTGTAACAAATTGTTGTAAAAGTTGTATATAAAACCAATAAAAACGTAGATAACACATGATTATAAATTGAAAAATGCATTCAATTACACTAAACGCGCGTTTCAGTAACGATGTTACCATTTTCAAGTAAAATTCAAGACTGAATTTTTACAAACTGCTCCTTCTTATATATTCAGTTTCACCTAAAAAATTGTTTGGTATGATTGGGTACATTTTTGAATTTATTATTTTTAGTAACTTTTTATGTTATCAACACTGTAAATTACTAAAATTATTTTGTGGATTTTAATTATTTCAGTACGAAATTCAAAAATTTTAAAATCTTACGAACTTAAAATGTTTAACACGAAACATACTAAAAAGGTAATAAAAAAAATTGTTTAAAAATACGTGTTACAACAAATTTGGCTCTAACTAAACCAAATCACTCATATTACAAAAGGGGAAGGATGAAACACAACTATTGCTAAAAATAACAGTTACAAATAAAAAAAATAAAAATATACATAAATATTAATATCAACAAAATGATAAAAAGAAGAAAAATAGTATGTTTTAATAAACAGGTCAAAATGGCATATGAACCAAGTTTTAGAGTGACAGAAAAAAAAAGACAAATGTTAGCAAACATGAAAATCTGATAGGGAAGCAGGAATAAAGAATAAGTTGTGACAAGACCGTAAAAAAAATTAGTCCATTTTTAAAGCTTATGCCATAATTTGTTACGGCAAAAAACAGATGCAAAATTTTTTACACAAATTACAACTGCTTTTGAAAGATTATATTAATATTGTGTTAAAGTTTGTGTCTGATATTATTGTTAAAAAAATTACTAAAGTAAGTAATTCTAAAACAAAATGTCGATCTGAAGAAGTTCAAAAAATGTGGAGTGTTTTTGATTTTGTGGGAAAAATGCTCTAATTCTATGTAATTATGATTTTATTAAAATCTAAATTGAATTTTTTATAACACTATATTACACAATCCTTTATTGTAGTTATCTAATCAAGTATAAATTAATAAAAATTATTTGCAAAGAATAATAAATTAATTATCGACAAATTAGTTTATTGGAATATTGCATATTTAAGAGTATTAGTTGGGATGAAAATGTTGAATTTTAGTCACGTTCCTAGACATCTACAGAAGAAAATCTAACACAGGTAATTTTTTTTAATTAACGGATAAAATACGGGATATTTACTTCTTGGTTTTGCTAAGTTATCTTTTAGTAATTGTAATATTAAACAAATTAGCATCACCCTAAAAATTTTGGCACTAAAAGTAATGTCTTTTTTGGATTTCTAAAATATATATAAATTTATAATTAATGTATATATTTTGGATATCTAACTGCTTCATTATCCAGCTATATCACAACAATCAGATCAATTCTGTTAAAAAAAATAACAATAGGTACTGTTAAAATAGCAATATTGTTATTGCTAAAGAATACAAATTTTAATTGGTTGTTGCTATAGTTAATGAATGTTGCTGTTTTAATATTGTGATTTCTTTTTTCTAGGATTTAAATTTGAAAGTGTCGGATTACTTATTTTTGCTCTTTCAAGTATTCAAAAAGATAAGAAATCTAACAGAAAATTTAAAGATTTTTTTGGAATAAAGTAACTTTTTTAAAGATTTTCGTAATTGAGCTTTGTGTTTTCTTTTTTTTTTAGAAATGTGTCTTAGAGCAATAAACAATTTCTGGAACAAAATCTGTGAGATAAATTCTCCTAATGTTGTTAAATTTTTGTTTCCCACTGGAATAATAGTGATTTCCATTCTGCAACTAATTTCTTTCGTTACTCTTCCTAAAAAATTATTTATATACAAGACTTGGAACATGTCTGAATGGGAGAGTTGGCTGCCTTATAGATATATTACCTACATGTTTGTGCATCAAGAGTGAGTTTGTAGGATTACTGAAAGAATTTTAACTCAATTTACCTACAAATTTTAGCATTGAACATTTATTTCGCAATTTAATAATACAACTTTTGTTTGGAGTATTATTGGAGGTTAATCACGGTTATAAAAAAGTTCTTCTGATTTATTTCATTGGTGGTGTTTTTGCGTCTTTCACATATTCATTCTGTAATCATAATGTCTCAATAGAAGGAGCTAGTGCAGGAGCTTATGCAATTTGTTTAGCATGGTTTTCTCATACAATTTGGGTAACCTTTTTAAGTGACGTTTTTAATTTGTTTTTTTATTTATTTTTTTTAGAAGTGGCTTGTTTTGAATTATGATAAAATTGAAAACTGTATATACACAAAATTAACTTTTTTTCTATTAATGACAGGTTTCATGAGAACTATTTGCTGTATCGAGTACATCCAAAATCAAAGAGCTATAGGAACTACAGGTCACTTCTTAGGAGGTTTAACTGGAATATTCACTGGAATAAACTTTTTAGAAATTGTTAGAAAATTCAAAAAACAATGAGTACAATATGTACAAGAAGTACAAGTACAATAAGTATTTGGAATCAGGAATGACTACCTTCAAAAATATTCCCAAGAAACATTTGTAAGAAATTGTTGTAAAAGCTGTATATAAAACCAATAAAAACGTAGATAACACATAATTATAAATTGAAAAATGCTCTCAATTACACTAAACGCGCGTTTCAGTAACGATGTTACCATTTTCAAGGAAAATTCAAGACTGAATTGTTACAAACTGCTTTTTCTTAGATATTCAATCTTAAGTTTCACCTAAAAAATTGTTTGGTATAATTGGGTACATTTTTGAATTTATATATTGTTTTTTGTAACTTTTTTATATTATCAACACTGTAAATTACTAAAATTATTTCGTAGATTTTGATTATATTAGTACGAAATTCAAAAATTTTGAAATGTTACGAACTTAAAATGTTTAACACGAAACATACTAAAAAAAGTAATAAAAAAAATGTTTAAAAATACGTGTTACAACAAATTTGGCTCCAGGCAAACCAAATTACTCATATTACAAAAGGAAAAGGATAAAACACAACTATTGCTAAAAATAACAATAGTTACAAATAAAAAAAATAAAAATATACATAAATATTAATATCAACAAAATGATAAAAAGAAGAAAAATAGTATGTTTTAATAAACAGGTCAAAATGGCATATGAACCAAGTTTTAGAGTGACAGAAAATAAAAGACAAATGTTGACAAACATAAAAATCTGATAGGGAAGCAGGAATAAAGAATAAGTTGTGACAAGACCGTAAAAAAAATTAGTCCATTTTTAAAGCTTATGCCGTAATTTCTTACGGCAAAAAACAGATGCAAAATTTTTTACACAAATTACAACTGCTTTTGAAAGATTATATTAATATTGTGTTAAAGTTTGTGTCTGATATTATTGTTAAAAAAATTACTAAAGTAAATAATTCTAAAACAAAAAGTCGACCTGAAGAAGTTCAAAAAATGTGGAGTGTTTTTGATTTTGTCGGAAAAATGTTCTAATTCTATGTAATTATGATTTTATTAAAATCTAAATTGAATTTTTTATAACACTATATTACACAATCCTTTATTTTAGTTATCTAATCAATTGTAAATTAATAAAAATTATTTACATTGAATAATAAATTAATTATGGACAAATTATTTTATTGGAATATTGCATATTTAAGAGTATTAGTTGGGTTAAAAATGTTGAATTTTAATCACGTTCCTAGACATCTACAGCAGAAAATCTAAGACAGGTAATTTTTTTTAATTAACGGATAAAATACGGGATATTTACTTCTGGACATAATTTGCCAAGTTATCTTTTAGTAATAAACATGAACCATTTTGTAATATTAAACAAATTTTCATCAACCTAAAAATTTTAGCATTGTAAATAATGTCTTTTTTTGGATTTCCAAAATATATATAAATTTATAATTAATATATATATTTAGGTACCTAACTGGTCCATTATATAGCTATATCACGACAATCAGGTCAATTCTCTTAAAAAAATAACAATAGGTACTGCTAAAATAGCAATATTGTTAATGCTAAGGTATACAAATTTTAATTGGTCGTTGCCATAGTAAATAAATGTTGCTATTTTAATATTGCGAATCTTTTTTTCTATGAAGTCGTATTATTTAAATTTGAAAGTGTCGGATTACTTATTTCTGCTTTTTCAAGTATTCAAAAATATCTAACAAAAAATTTTAAATTTTTTTGAAAAATAAAGTATTTAAAAAAATTTTGTAATTGAGATTTGTGTTTTTTTTTTTCTAGAAATGCGTCTTAAAGCAATAATCAATTTCTGGAACAAAATCTGTAAGATAATTTATCCTAATGTTGATAAATTTTTATTTCCCATTGGAATAATTGTGATTTCTATTCTGCAGCTAATTTCTTTTTTTACTCTTCCTAAAAAATTATCATGACCTGAACTGACCTGATATTAGTGTTATAATAAATCATTATAATTTTAAAATAATAGTTGAGTAATAGTTGAGTTGAATTAACGTAGTTATTTTTTTTTTGTTTACAAATACATTAAATAAAAAATCATTTAATTATTCGGTTAACTGAAGACAAACTAATGCCACTTGCTTGTAACATCACTTTTTCGTTTACATGTGAACAGGACCTGTTCACATGTAAACAGGTCCTGTGAACAGAATCATGTGTACAAGAACACAATTTATTTTTATAAACACAATTTTTTATACAGATTGTTTCATAAGTGATAATGAGCCTCCGAAACTGAAAATGCAACCAAAAATACAATTCTAGAGTTAACGTAGATGATAATGGTTTAAAATATTATTTGTCAAATCTGTTATCAATAAAAAGATGTATTCAAACGATGAAAAAACCGACACGATAATGATATATGGGAAAAAATGCCTCTGCCGCGATGAGTTTGTAGAGACAACGTTTTCCAGGTAGAGAAGAACTTTTGCTGACACTATATTCAAACGACTTGAAACTACCTTAAGGAACAATTGGCCACCTTTGAAAATCCAAGAGCAAGAACAACTAAACCTTATTTTTTTGACTTTGTCCGGTGAGATCGTAAAAGGGGTTGTGCTGTTTAGCACGTGGTGGGTAAAAGTGCTGAACATAAATAATTTCACGTAAGCGGAAAAATACTGTTTGAAGAAATGCGCTTTTAAGTAACGTTCTGCCAAAAGTGTAAGCCGCTCTTTAAAGATGCGGTACAGTCGTCAGTTGGTTGTATTTTCTTCATGACCTCTAATGCATTTAAATATAAGGTTTATTCTTAACTCGGTTGAGTGGGTGGGATTTTCTGGTTCACGTTCAGGCTGGGAAAAACCAGTGGTCCCAAACTGTTTTGTTTATGCATGGTAAAATGCATGGCGCACGTTGAAATGTTTTAGAACCACTGACCTAGCCGAGTCTAAACGTTTACTCCGAGGCACCACCCACACTAACTGATTTAACAACGACCCTTATTTACAAATGCGTTAAAGGTGCTGAAACAACACAACCAACAGACGACCCATACTAATGCGGTACGTAGTTTTACAGAACACGTGCTAACCGGTACTACCCCTTTTACGATCCCATCGGACAAAATCAAAAAAATAAGGTTTACAGGTTCACATGTAAACGAAAAAGTGATCTTACAAGGAAGAAGCAAGTGGCATTATAGTTTGTCTTTAGTTAGCCGAATAATTAAATGATTTATTATTTAATGTATTTGTAAACAAAAAAAAAATAACTACGTTAACTTTGGACTTGTATTGCTCATTGTATTTTCAATTTTGCAGGCTCATTAGTACTCGTGAAACAGTCTGTATTCGTTATCTCGTATATCGTATTCGTATATCGTTAAATAAAAATGAACATAAAAATTATTGATAAAGAATAATAAATTATTTCGAACCAATTATCTTATAGGAATATTGCAATTTTAAGAGTTTTAGTTGGGTTAACAGTGTTGAATTTCAATAACGTTTTTAGACCTCTACAAGAGAAAATCTAAGACAGGTACATATTTTTTTTAAATTAACGGATAAGATACGGAATATTAACTCCTGGACATAATTTCGATGTTATCTTTTAGTAATAAACACGGATCACTTTTGAAATATTAAACAAATTTGCATCAACCTAAAAATTTTGGCAGTATTTCTTTTTTCAGATTTTCAAAATATCTGTACTTTTATAATTATATATATACGAAATTTGTTACGGGAAAGTGGACAAGGCAGAGAAAAAAAACTATATTATAAGGCCAACGTTTCGAATCCTTTATTGATTCTTTTTCAAGGCTTATAATAAATGTCAAATTTGTTTGACATGGTACCAACTTGTCTCGGCCAGTGGTCGCCGGAAGAATTCTTCTTTCTTCATTCTTCATTCTTCCGGCGACCACTGGCCGAGACAAGTTGGTACCATGTCAAACAAATTTGACATTTATTATAAGCCTTGAAAAAGAATCAATAAAGGATTCGAAACGTTGGCCTTATTATATATTTTTTTTTCTCTGCCTTGTCCACTTTCCCGTAACAAATTTCGAATGTAAAAAGAATGGACGTGATTCACCAAAATAATTAATATATATATTTTAGCTATAAACTAGTATCTACCTTGTTTATCATCTAGTTATTTCATGATAATAATATCAGGTTAAGGTGTGAAGGAAAATATTTTTTTCTGGTAAGTAGTAATAGTTAGATTTGTCTAACTATTGAAAAGATTGAAACTGTCGGATTACTTATTTTCGCTCTTTCAGGTATTCAAAAAGGTAAAACACACCCAGATTTTAGGTTAGAGATAATTTTCCAAAGTCAACGTCTAACAAAAAATTTTGAAATTTTTGAAATAAAGTAACTTATTCAAAAATTTTGGAATTAAGCTTTGTATTTTTTTTTCTAGAAATGAGTTTTCCCACTGGAATAATTGTGATTTCCATGCTACAGCTAATTTCTTTCTTTACTCTTCCTAATAAGACATTATTTACATTCAATACCTGGAACAAGTCTGAATGGGAGAGTTGGCTACCTTATAGATATATTACCTACATGTTTGTACATCAAGAGTGAGTTTGTAGCATTACTAAATGAATTTTATTTAATTTTGCTACAAATTTTAGCTTTAACCATTTAATTTGCAATTTAATAGTACAACTTTTGTTTGGAGTATTATTGGAGGTTGTTCATGGTTATAAAAAAGTTCTTCTGATTTATTTCATTAGTGGTGTTTTCGGGTGCTTGGGACATTCATTCGTTAATCCTAAGTTTCCATTACAAGGAGCTAGTGCTGGAGTTTATGCAATTGTTATGGCTTCTTCTTCATTCTATTTTGATATAATTTGGGTAACTTTTTTATATATAATTTTTTATTTTAATTTTTTTTAGAACGATACTAGCAATCTATGGAAAAATCTTGCAATAAAATTAACAATTTTTCTGTTACTAACAGGAATTGTTAGCTGTATCTTCCAATATATTGAAGGTCAAGAAACTGCAGCACACTTCTATGGAGCTGTCACAGGAGTTTTCATTGGAATGTTTTTGAATAATGGAGATCAATAAAAGTTATATAAATTATTATACATTAGATGTATAAGTATTGTATAAAAATAAGTACATGTAATTGAAACCAGAAATGACTACCTTCAAAAACATTTTTACACAATTATGTTTTAGAAACGTTATTAAATATCTTTAAGTTTACCGTCCTGAGTTTTTTAAATTTAGGTTATTTATGTATCAAGAGAATTATGAGGATGTTAATTACTGAGGGCAACGACTGACCAGAGGCAGAGGGTCGTTAGGCCCGAGGGACAGTAAGTTGCCCAAGGTAATTAACATCTAATAATTCACGTGATTCATAAATAATTTTATTTCTTACTTAATTAACGTATTTTTTGTGAATAAATAGAATTTTGTGAACGATTTACTTAGTTAACTGTGCATGAAATCTGCTATGTAAAATATTTGTTGACATTTTTTTTTTTTGAATTTGTAGATTGCAAATATGAATAAAAATAGTAAAATTCCAGATGAATTTCAAAAAAAGCCGAAATTTAAGCCGAAAATTGTTATTTAATAACATTTCTTCTCTTCTTGTAACTTTAGAGCGCTATATTAGTAACTCTTTTTAATATGCAAATTATAGGGAATTAAGAATTCTTAACTCCCTACGATAACTCCCTCGGTAGTTATGAATGTCATAATGGTTACCGTGACTAAGGTAATATTTGGCCCTTTGTGTGCTACCTCTCGGAATAGTACTACTGCAGTAGCCATGTGCCTCTGATGAAGCTTAGTACCTTGTCTGTAGAAGTCTTCTCGATAGCACTGGGCTTCAGATATCGAGAGCCCAGGTGTAAATCTCGATGCCTGCAAATGCAGGGCAGTAACAGAGAATATGAAGAGGAGTTTCCTCATCTTCAGCACAACCTCTGCAAATCTCGTCCTCGCTGTGTCCGATGACGTGCAGGTGTCTTTTTAGTAGGCAATGTCCTGTGTACATACCTACCACTAATTGAAGGTCTCTACGATTGAAACGCATCAGGTTTTCACTGCGTGCCTTGTCCAGTCCTTTAATAAAAAGCCTGGATTGCCGCATGCCATCTTGAAACTGCCATTCAGAGAGATGGCGAGATTCTATCCATTTATAAAGTGTGTCTTTCTGTCGTCTTTTGGTAACGCCAAGAGCCGGTCCGCCCTGATAAAGTCCATTTGTGAACCCTCTCGAGCCAGAACGTTAGCCTTTTCGTTACCCGTTAGACCACAGTGTCCTGGTACCCAACAAAGTACAACCTTTTTGTTGCACTCCGCCAGTTTCTGTAATCTGTTGTGACATTCCCAGACAAGCCTCGATGAGTACCTGCACGATTGCAAGGCCTGCAGCCAAGCCTGACTGTCGGTGCAAATGCAGATTCGCCTATTTGACAAAGCCCTCTGCACGCACTCAGTCACACAAGCGAGCAAAGCGAAGATTTCCGCTTGGAAAACGTCAACATGTTTGCCCGAAAGTATTGAAATTTCAAGACCGAGCCTACATATAGATATTCCTGAGCCCGCCCCATTGGGGTAAACCGACCCGTCAGTATAGCAGGCGAACCAGATTACTTAATTAACGTATTTTTTGTAAATAAATAGAATTTTGTGAACGATTTACTTAGTTAACTGCGCATGAAATGTGCTATGGAAAATATTTGTTGATAATTTTTTTTTCTGAACTTATCGATTGCAAAAATGAATAAAAATAGTAAAATTTTTGAAGAATTACAAAAGAAAGCCGAAATTTAAGCCAAAAATTGTTATTTAATAACATTTCTTCTCTTCTTGTAACTTTAGAACGCCATATTTGTAACTTTTTTTAATATACAAATCAGAGAGAATTGAGAATTCTTAACTTCCTTCTATAACTCCCTCGAGAGTTATGAGTGTCATAATGGTTACTGTAACTAAGGTAATATTTGGCTATATTGACGTAGTAAGAAATAAAAGATTTTTGCAAGATTTTCAAAATTGTTACAAAAATGTAAAAATTAGTCTTCACAATGTATCTTATTATCTTATCTTATCATATCTTATTAAATATCTGCGAATATTTTTCTACTGAGATTTGGAATATTATCTCAAATTTCAGTGTTAATTTTTAGTTATATCGGAAAACATTTTTTGAAAAATCGCATTTTTTCGAATACTTCTGAGTCTTTTAATTTTAACTATAAAAAATTTGATATTGCATCCACTATTAAGAAGCTCTCAAAGTCAAACAAAAAATGGGTTTATGCTGTTTTTATGTTTGGTTTACTTTTTTCACAAAATATATCACTTTCTTAGACGAAAATGTATAACAAAAATGTTATAAATTAATAATTCTAATCAAAAAAAGTTTGGTACAAAATTCATTCTTCTTTTTGTTTCTAAGATAAATAAAATAATGTTAGTGTTTGCTCCATAAACCAAGAAATATGTTTACAGCATAAATCCGTAAAATGCCTGCTTTTTTGAGAACAAGCCTCCAGTATTATATTTTTTCTATATTTAAAGTAACTACATAGGTATAAAGTTACCACCGTAAAAAGGGTAGAGTGGTTAAATTTTTAGGAAAAAAGATCGGTCCCACTATTTTATTGCCAATTATTCTACATCACACGTTGAATCCAAATCTTCCTTGTCAATTACGTTTCAGTTTATAGTGGGGATTTTTATTTGCCCAAAAACTATTATTTTCTTGGTTTATTATGCCATCCTGGGTTATCCGCCTTATATACTTATAACTATTTATTTATTCCGCCTTTCGCCAGTCCAAATAATTTTCATTTCAAAACCTCGGTCTAGTCGCAATTGATTTAAATACCACTCACAAAAACAACTCTTAAATTGTAGCCATTGGGTGTTAAATGTTGTACAATTCTTGGTTTGTAAAGCCAGTATTTATATTTTTTCAAAATTCTCATGACTTTACTTCGTGAAACCCCCACATTCTCTTCGATTTTTTTTTTGTAGAAAATTTAGAATTTGCGTTAGCAAAACCTAACAGTAATAGTGTTTTCTTTAATATTTTTTTTTAAATAAACTTTAGGTCTCGATGCTTTGAAAAAGCCGTGCTTAATTAGATTTTTTTTAATCTTAAAAATGTGCATTTATCAGAATAGCGTCTTTCGGAGTAACGTTCAAAATATAAATTAGAAGTTTTTTCCACAGTTTCGTTACACGTTATAAAAATGTTTTTACCATATCATATTTTTCAAAATTTTGGTAAACTTCCATTTTTACCAGAAAACAAAACCGCAACAAAAACAAAAATTTTGACATTAAAAAAAAATGTTTTTATAGGTGACTATGTGTTTCTATTTATTTTAATCAATTTCTTCTTTTAAATATTGTTGATTTAATTGAAAAAAAATTTTATTTAAAAAAAAGTAATTTAGTCCATATCTCAAAAACTAAAAGATATAAAAAAAATTAACTACACCGTTCAATTCTACATAAAAATATGTAATAGCATCTTGTTTAATATTTTAAATTAATTAAAAAATAAAAAAGTTACGAAATTTTAAATAAACCGCCAAAAAATTAAAAACGTCCTGTATCTTATAAACAAAAGGTGGTAAGACAAAACTAATTAGACAAATTATTTTGTCTCAAAAAAGTAGAAACAATCATGCACTTCTCTCTCTTGTTATGTAAATAACTATTACAAAAAAAAAACTTGTTAGACATATTATTTATTGTCATATAATAGGTCACTTACACTATGTCTTAAAAATATAAAAATTTAATTTCTTGAATCATGTTAAAATCACTAAGTATTTTTTTTATTTCTTTAAGTAAATTAATAAAGTTTCATGCTTGGCAGATCTTCTAACAAGCTTAGATGGAGCTACCCTCAGAGCTACCGCACAATTTAGGTTTTAGTAATTTCAGCTTCATTTTGTCTTCATAACTCTATAAAAAGCAGTAAACTGAACAACAATAGAAAACAACAAAGAGTGACTGGTCGATAAAACAGACCACTGTAAGCTGTTTTAATTGAATACTGACGGCATTGATTAATAAACATTTAAACGTTATAATTTAATTTTAGAAAGTAATTAATTAAGCAATTGTTAAACAAAAAGAGCTTGTAAGATAGATATATTTGTAGAAAGTTTTGAAAATAAAGTTTTTATTTATTTTATTTTTTATTTAAAAACATTTCTGCATCTTCTAAAATTACAAAATTTCACAAATTTTATCAGTTTTTCCCCAAGAAAAACAAAACTAGACAGTATTATACCCAACGTCCATACAAAAAAAGCTCCTTGAAGAGCATACAAATTAAAAGGTTCCCAAAGCTTCTTATTCTTATTCAATTTCATCAACCTGATCAACGTTTCAGTATATTCAACATCTTGGTACCATTTGAGAGTCAATCCTGCTTCAACCAATCTCGAAATAACCTCATTAAATATATCCAAAAAGGCCGAACCTTTTGGTACTATCAAAGAAATAAAATACGAAGTGAGACACTCATTAACTATATGTAACAGTGGAGTACCATTTTGATCTAAATAATGGGTTTTAATAAACGAATCAATATCATGTTTACGTTCTAATTTAGCAACATTTCGTTGATAAGCAACTGAATCCATGAGATGTGGTACTGATCGTATTTTTTTCTTCTTAAGATTTGCCATTAACTTTGAACCATCACTGTCAAAAGAGTAGAAATTTGTACCAATTGGCAAGCCTGATTTATCAAGGTCTTCAAGTGTGTCAATTTCATGGTAAAAAGTTGGTGTTGTGAATGATTTAAAAAACGAGCCTTGAACCAGACCCAGAATTATAATATTAAATACCATACAACCTAGTAAAAAAAATGATTGACCCAGTTTTGGGTTAATTCTGATAGGAATCCCATGAATTATTGAAAACATTTCCCAAAAGACGCGATGATAACGTCGTGTAGGACCCATAAAGTACCATATAATAGTACAAATGAAGTAAACTGAATAAATGCAAACCCAAGATAAAGCACTAAAGCTATAAAACACCATTAACCACTGTGGGACCTTTTTTGATTTAGGTACAACAACACACATCTGGTCACTATCGTATGGTACTGTAAATTCAATACTTGTGGTACGATAATTCGTCAAAAACCGACCATTGGTACTTATATGAACTTGATTTCCAGCAACAAGACCCAAACTGCCTGTTATAGTACCATTAGGTAGTACCCAACCGAAATTTTCTTTACCCAAACCACCAACAAATTCAAAATCAAAATTTAGAAAACTTGATAAGGTTAGTAAGAGAGTACCATCAAGCCCAACTAACTCACTTGATTTATAAACTGGGTTCACCTTTAATAATTCTGGTACTTGTACAATTGATGTGGGAAAACGCTCAAACATTGAGATTTTCAAAGGAAACTTGTTTAAATTCTTTAGGTTAATATGGGCGTGTGTATCAATGGTACCCCACTCGTGTTCATTCCGTGTGAAAGGCGAGTAAGCGAAGTGTTGGCCACGTTGGCAAAAACACGCATTAAGCACACCGAAATTGATCCAGAATTTGCTTAAAATCCGCTCCGAGATGGGTACTTCTCCAAGAAAAAAAATTTTGAAAGTGTGACATGCAAGTGGTACCACTATTTCAGGATTAGTTTCTAAAAACCGGGACAAACTTGATTCATCCCAGGTTAGTACCACATGGGTTTTGATGGTACCAAAATTTGGTGTGGTTCTACTGTTTAGGAATTTTCGTTCGATTTGAATCGTTGTCCTAATCCGGTTGGTGACAGTGTTTGTGAAATCATAGAGGTCGCTTGTGTGCGCGTCACTGTCACTGTCTTGCAGGAGCACCAACCGGACGGATTTATCTTCAATTTCATCGATTTCGTCTAAACATTTGTTGACTGTGTTATTTAATAATTGATGGAAAAGTAATAGATTCGATATTGAAAAATTTTGTTTCATTGTGTTTGACTGTCTGAGAGATATTTTATGTCATTTTTTGAAGTGTATAATTTTCGATTGATTTATTTTTGTCAATTATAGCAATTTTTATAACGAGTCAAGGTTTAACTTGGGTGTAATTGACGCATGTGAGTTGCGTTTAGGTAATTATAGGGAAATAGAAAAATGTCATAAATTAATTGATTTTAAACGTATTTACTCAAATTGAATTAAAAAAATTGTCGAGTAGCATTGATTCTTTATTGATACTTTGTACAAGTAAATAAAGAGTGTAAAACTTATTATTTTATTAGAAATATTAGTGTCATAATGCTCAAAAAAGCACAAAAAATTATTTCAATTTAATTTTTAAATAAAATTTAGAAAAGAATCTTAATTATGGTTAACTAATTAATAGTTATTTAATTTTTAATAATTAATTTTAATAAATTTTGTCTTATTTCTTTATACTTTTTGTTTTCTTTTCCAGCATTTTTTTTTCTTTCTTTTCTTGTCCTTTCTAATCGTTCTTCTTTTCAAATCATTTTTTGTTTTTTCGACACCATTTTAGCTCTTCTTTTTTCTAATTGTTTCTTTGGATTCATTTTTTCTTTTAACTTTTGTCTCTCATATTATCAAAATTTTTTTTTGTTCTTCGAGTGCTTGCATTTTTAGAACTTTTATTTTCTAAATAGCCTAAAATGGTAATTATTTTATTTAGAAAAAAGGCTCTACATTGTGTTTGAAATAATGGCGACAAGGTTTGTTAGAATCTGATTGATGCATGTGGATTAGAAGTAGGATAGTACAATAAAACTCAGAAATAGACTCATTTTTGAGCTCAGTCAAAGGCTGATTTAATACAAAATAATAATTTATTTATTTTTTTTAAGCGTTGTTTTTCCAATTCTTTGCAAATATTATTTGGTTTTTCTAAAATTTTACTCTTATTCATTCAAACATAATCTTTCTTTTTCTTTTAATCGTAATTTTTTTTTTCTATATTCTCAAGTTTTTCTTAAACATTTTTAGTTCTTCTAAAAATTTCTTTTTTTTTATTTAAATTTTTTAATTCTTTTTTTCTTGATTTTGGATTTTTTAAGTTCTTTGTTCGTTGTTAAATTGTCTTCAATTTTCAAGTTTTACAACTGGTTCCCGATTTTTTTTCCTTGATCATAGTTTTATTTTTTAAGCGTTGTTTTTCTAATTTTTTTTAAATACCATTTTGCTTTTTAAAAATCTTCCGTAGTTTATTCGAACGTAGTTTGTTTATTTTTTGTCTACGATTTTCAGGTTTTTCTAGAATATTCATTGCGCTTTCACAAATTTTCTTTGTTCTTTTTTTTATTTTTAATTAACTTTCAATCGTTTTTTTGGTTCTTTTGCATATTCGTCTCTATTTCAGTAGTCGTTTTTTAAGTTTTTTTAAAACTTTTTTTAATTTTATTTTATTCATAGTTTTCTAAAAAATAATTAAAATATTTTTGTTCGTCTAAAATCTACATTTTTTCTACTAAACATAATTTTTTAACTGTAATTTTAATTGTGTTATTCTAGAGCCATCAAAGATGTGATCTGCCATGAAGTGAACGCTGATTTATTTGGTTTTTGTAGCGGTGTTTTAGTTAATTGTTTATAACATGCAAAATAAATAGAACCATAAGCTAAAAAAACCGAGAGCGAAGCATGAGGTTTCCTAAGTGTTCAAGATCACAAAAAGTGTTTACAATGTTTAAGTTTATATAGTATTTTGTTAATTACCTGAGACGAACAGGAGAGCATTAAGCTGCTTATGGCTCGCGCTTACCTCTCTAAAACCTGTGATTACCACCCTAGGAATCGTAAGCAGCGTCGTTTCTATGGGAGCAGTAAGTAACCTGTTGCTTACTGCATTAATCTGCTTACAGTTTGCACTGACAGCTTCAAAATCTGTGATTACAGATGTAGCATTATTGACATGCTTACCACACAAGTTATTAAAAAAGTCAGTTACAGCTTACGCTGTGACAGCCTTTAAACTCGTACTTACTACCCTAGGGATCATAAACAGCGTCGTTTCTATAGTAGAGATTTCATGAACAGTAATTGTTGCTTACTACATTAATCTGCTTACGGCTTGCACTGACTGCCTTAAAACCTGTGAATACCGCTCTAGGGATCGTAAATTATAATAGTGATTTTATGGGCAGTAATTGTTGCTTACTGTTGTCGTTAGTGTAGCATTAATGACATGATTACCAGACAGGTGATTAAAAAAATCTGCTTACAACTTACGCTTAGCGCCCTAAAACCTGTTATTATCGTCCTCAAAATCGTAATCAGTAATTGTTATTTGTTGCATTAATCTGCTTACGGTTTTTATTTACTGTTCTAAAACCTGTGATTACCGGCCTAGGAATCCTAAGCAACCTCTTTCTATGATAGTGGCTTCAGAAGCAGTAATTGTTGCTTACTGTTGCTGATAGTGTAGCATTAATGGCATGATTACCAACAAGTGATTTAAAAAAATCTGCTCACGACTTGCGCTTACCGTCTTACAAAAGCAGGGTCATTTCTTGAATGGCAATTTTAAAAGCAGTAATTGTTGCTTACTGTTGCTGTTAGTGTAGCTTTTAAAAAATCTACTTACGGTTTGCGTTTACCGCCCTAAGGATCGTAAGCAATGTCTTTTCTGTAGTAGCGATTTCATGGCCAGTAATTCTTGTTTTTTGCATTGATCTGTCTAGGGTTTGTGCATACCGCCCTGAAACCTGTAATTACCGCCCTAGAAATCGTAAACAGCGTTCTTTTATGATACTCATTTTAGGAACAGTAATTGTTGCTTACTGTTCTTGATAGTATAGCATTAATGACATGCTTACCAAACAAGTGATTTAAAAAAAATCTGCTTACGACTCGCGCATGCAGCCTTAAAACACATGTTTACCGCCCTTGGAATCGGAAGCAGCGTCGTTTCTATGACAGTGATTTAATTTTATAGGCAGTAATTCTTGCCTTTTCTTGTAATAATGACATGGTTACCAGACAGGTGATTATAAAAATCTGCTTTTACCGCCCTAAAACCCGTACTTACTACTCTAGAGATGGTAAGCAGTGTCGTTTCTAGAATAGCGATTTTATGGGCAGTAATTGTTGCTTACTGCATTAGTCTGTTTACGTTTGCCCTTACCGACATAGAACCTGTGATTACCGGTCTAGGGATCGTAAGCGGCGTCGTTTCTAGGATAGTGATTCTATGGGCAGTAATTGTTGTTTACTGCTGCTGGTAGTATAGCATTAATAAGATGCTGACTAAACCGGTAATTTGAAAAATTTGCTGACGGCTCGCGCTTACAGCCCAAAAACCTGTAATTACTACCCAAGGGATCATAAGCAGCGTCGTTTGTATAGTATCGATTTCATGGGCAGTAATTACCGCCATAAGAATCGAAAGTATCGTCTCGTTTCTATATAGTAGCTATTTCATGGGCAGTAATTGTTGTTTACTGTTGCTGTTCGTGTTGCATTAATGGAGTGCTTACCAGACAGGTGACTAAAAATATCTGGTTACGGTTTACGCTTACCGCCCTAAAACCTGTAATTACAGCCCTAGGAATCGTAAGCAGCGTCTTTTTATAATAGCGATTTTAGGAACAGTAATTGTTACTTACTGTTACTGATAGAGTAGCATCATTAATGACATGCTTACCAAACAAGTAATTTTAAAAACCTGCTTACGATTCGAGCTTACCACCCTAAAACACACGTAAATCACACGTTTACCACTCTAGGGATCGGAAGCAGCGTCGTTTCTATGACAGTGATTTGATTTTATAAGCAGTAATTCTTATCTATTGTTGCAATAATGCCGTGGTTGCAATACAAGTGATTATAAAAATCTGCTTTTACCGCCCTAAAACCCGTGCTTATTACTCTAGAGATTACAAGCAGCGTCGTTTCTAGATTAGCAACTTTATGGGCAGTCATTGTTGCTTACTGCATTAATGTGTTTACGGCTTGCGCTTACTGTCCAAGAATCTGTAATTACCGGCCTAGAGATTGTAAGCGGCGTCGTTTCTATGATAGTATTCTATGTATTTTAGTAGGTTCTATGATTTAAAAAATCTGTTCACGGCTCGCACTTACAGCCCTAAAACCTGTAATTACTACCCTAGAGATTGAAAGCAGCGTCGTTTCTATAATAACGATTTCATGGGCAGTAATTCTTGATTACTGCATTAATTTGCTTAGGTATACTTTTACTTTTAATACTTATTGCGCTTACCGTCCTAAAACCTGTAATTACTGTCCAAGGAATCGTAAGCAGCGTCGTTTCTATAGTAGCGATTTTATAGACGGTATCTGTTGCTTACGGCTTTTGCTTACTGTCTTAAAACCTGTGTTAGGGATCGTGAGCAAAGTCGTTTTTAGAATAGCGTTTTCATGAGCAGTAATTGTTGCTTACTGTTACTGGTAGTGTTAATGAGATAATTACCAGACAAATGATTAAAAAATCTGCTTATGGTTCGCGCTTACCGCTTTAAAACCTGTTATTACAGCCCTAGAGATTGTAAATAGCGTCCTCTCTATGGTAATGATTTTATTGGCAGTAATTGCTTATTGCATTAACCTGCTTAGGGCTTGTGGTTACCGCCCTAAAACCTGTAATTACCGCCCTAGAGATCGATTTTCTATGACAGTGATCTTAGGAGCAGTAATTATTGCTTACTGTTGCTGATAGAGTAGCATTAATGTCTTGCTTACCAAACAAATGTTTTAAAAAAATCTGCTCACGACTCGCACTTACCGCCTTAAAACACACGTTTACCACCCTGATGATCGTTTCTATGACAGTGATTTGAATTCATAGGCAGTAATTTTTGTCTATTGTTGCAATAATGACGTGGTTACTAGACAGGTGATAATAAAAATCAGCTTTTACCGCCTTAAAACCCGTGCTTACTACCCTAAGGATAGTAAGCAGCGTCGTTTCTCTATAGCGATTTCATGGACAGTAATTGTTGCTTACTGATATTGGTAGTGTATCATTAATACTATGTTTACTAGAAATATAATAAAATGTAATATGTTTAATTAATTTAACTCTTAAAGATGACGATAAATCGTCGAAACGTTGGAATAAACAAAAATTATTATTTAACGAATCTTATACTTGACTAAAAAAATTTAATATAATGTATGAGGAAACTAATCTAAATTTAAAATATTGGTTTCTTCCATAAAAATTATGTAAACATGATTAAAGTACAAAGTTAGCATTATTCAAATCTCAAATGTAAAAAATACAATACTTTTAGTTCTGTTTTAATATTTATTAATTTTGTAATCAACCGGATGTCAAATTTTGAAAATCAAATTGATTTGAGGTCAGTGTACTAAAAAATAAATTCCTCCAAATTGCATTCTTTGTTAAAACTTCCTACTACTGATTACAACACTTGCCAAAACCATTATGCAAATAAAATTCCGTATATTAGTGTAAAAAATTGGCCACATTCATTACTTAGTTATCTTCACCTTGATTCCTATTTTTTTTCCATACAATAGACCCCGACACACGCTTGAACCCTCAATGTTAAGGCCAACCGGACGTTAATTGATTTAACAATTGCTTATTGATAATTTTTTGTCGTCGGTTGTTGACGTCTTCCCTACCGGAAAAAATACCCTCACCACACATCCATTCATATAAAAACCCATAAATAGGGTAAAATCCCAGTAAATCTCCCGCGTGTGTCCTTGAAAATGTCGCGTCTTAACGATCCTAATTTCAAATTCAGCAGATGGTTATCCCAAGCGCCTCCAGGAGAGGAAGTGGTCGTGACTGGAATGTCGGGACGTCTTCCCAACTCGGATAATCTCTATCATTTCCGGGATAATCTCTTCCGGAAAATTGAGATGGTTAGTGATGATGATCGCAGATGGAATCTCGACCATAAAGAGATCCCACAAAGAACTGCCAAGCTCTATAACATTGATAAATTCGATACTGGGTTTTTTGGGCTGCATTACCGGCAAGCCAATACCATGGATCCCATGATTCGGATGTTGATGGAGTCTGCAATTGAATGTATTCTAGATTCTGGGTTTAATCCATCGGAGTTGGAAGGTACAAAAACTGGGGTGTTTGTGAGTGCGTCATGGTCGGATATGGAAAATCGTACTTTGACGAGTATTTCTGAACCAGAACGGTATGGGATTACTGGATATTTACGATCTTTACTAGCGCAAAGGATTAGCTATTATTTGAAATTGAAAGGACCATCAATGATTGTTGATACAGCTTGTAGCAGTTCAGGGAATGCTCTAGAACATGCCTTTAAAGCGATAAGAAGTGGGCAGTGTGATCAAGCCTTGGTTGGATGTTCTAATCTTCTTCTACATCCAGGAAACTCACTACAATTTTTCCGGTATTTTAATTTTTGTGCTCTAGTAATTTTGCAAATTTAACAAATTACAGTGTGTTCATTTTTTGCTTTTGCTGACTATTTTTGTTCATTTTTCTCTTCTAATTTTTCGTTTTATCTTTTTTTTTCAATCGTTGTTATTTCAGTTTTTCAGAATTTTTGTTCTTCTATGACTTGATTTTTAATTATATACTTGACTCAATTAAATTTAGCAGCGCTTAATAAAAACCCTTTTTTTCTATAAAGATGAAAATGCAAACTAAATCTACCCTATATGGGATATTAAAAAATGTCTTTCTTCTTTAATCTTAAAAGAGAAGTAAGTAACATAAAAATATATTTTTTGTTCGTCTTTTTTGTCCCATCGTCATATTTTTTTATGTTTAAAAAATGTTTTATGTTTCTCTACAATTTTCCTTAGCTCTTTTCTGGTCTTTGTTTTTCTGGAACATTTTGTTGTGCTTATTTTTCATCCAGTCGTCTTTCAAATTCTTCTAGAATTTTTTTTTCATCAAATATGTTTAATCAAATTTTTTTAAAAACCCCTTATTTATTGCTAGAATCCTTCCGTTTTTCGTTGTTTTCTAACTTGTTCTAAAACTATATTTTGTTTTTCTTTTATTACCCAGCGTCTTCTATTTTTCTAGAATCTTGTTTTGCTTATCTTTTTTTTAATGTTGTTTTCAAATTTTTCCAGAATTATTTTCTCTCAATTGTCGTTTTTACGCGCTTCTGGAAACTTCTTTTGTTCTTCTATACGCAACAATCCATCACGCTACTTTTAGGTTTTTCAGTTACTTCTAAAATTTTTTGTCGTGCTTTTCCCTCCAAATGTCGTTTCTTAGATTTATATTTTTTGTTCTACTAAAATCTTCTTTTTTTGCTCTTCGTTTTCCTCTAGCTTCTTTCAGAATTCCATTTTGTTCTTCTCTATCCGCTAATCTTCCTTTTTAATTTTTTTTTTTAATTCTATTATACCTACTGTCTTTTAGTAACAAATAAAATCTTAACGCGACAAAATTCAATTTTGATGCGGTCTAATAATTTTAAGATTAACCGTTTCACTCAATTCTAAATTGTTTATTTTTTAAGAAAATGGTTTCTTCATTCCAAAAATCTATTATTTTTTATAGGAATATAAAACGAAAAGCAAACAACTATTTTGTTTAGTAACTAATATTAAAAAAAAAATATTTTTACTTAATAGATCAACATTTCTTTTTTTAAATTACTGTATTAAATAAGGAATGTTCTAAAACTTCCGTCATCAAATGACAGTGGAAACGTAACCTTTGAATAAATTGCTAATAAACAATTGAATTACTATTTAAATCATGACTAAAAGCTACTTAAATATTAATGATAAAACAACTCAAAATTTAATTCGACGATCATGACGGTTGTAAAATGAAATTAAATAAACAAATCATTTTATTAAGAATCTATCTAAGTTTTAAGAGTTTTGAAGCACTTATTAAATGTCTCTCTAGTTCTAATCTATATAAAATCTTAAACTAAAAGTAGAAAAGAAATGGAATTTTTATGTTTTAATCCTAATTTTTTGAATTTTTTTTAAAAAGTTTTTTTGTATTTTTTATAAAAAAATTTTGTTATTTTAGAATTTTTGTTTGTTTTTCGTTTATCGTTATTCAATTTTCTTCAAAATTGTTTTGGTAGTATTCTTCTTTGATAATTTTTTGTTTTAACGTAGTTTTTACACTCTTTCAGAACTTTTTTTGTTTGTTTAAAATTTTCTGTTGTTTGTCTTTTTCTTCTAAAGATTATTTTTGAAGCTCTCACAAAATTATTTTTCGTTTTTCTAGAAACTTTTTTAGATCCTATCTCTTTTTTTTTTGTTTTTTGCTTTTCTAGAACGTTCCATTAGACTTGTCTTTTTTTCAGTAGAAATTTTCTTTAATTATTCTAGTACATTCTGTTTTTATTGTATTTTTTTTTAATATTGCTCTTTTTTCTCTACCAAACGTTGTTCAAATTCTTAAAGAAACATCTTTTGTTCTTGCATTTTTGTTGTTTTTTTTCTACCAACTAATTTTAACTCATTCTAGAAGTTTTTTTGCTCTTAAAACGCCGTTTTTAAGCTTTTTTAAAATCGTTTTTTATTTTCCACAATTTTTTCTTCTTCTTCAAAAACTTTCTTCTGTTTTTTTTTCTTCCATCGTTGTTTTTTACACTTTAATTTTCTAAATAATATTTTTCAAATTTTTACAAAATATTTATTGTTTTTCTAGAAATTCTTTTTGTCCTTTTTTCTCTTCTAATCGTTGTTTTTACGTTTTTCCAAAAACTTTTTTGCTTTGGTAAAAAAATTGTTTTCTCTTTTACCAACATACCAATTTTAACTAATTCTAGAAGAGTTTTTGTTTCTTTTACTACAAATCTTTGTTTCTCAAATACGTTTTTCAAACTTGTTCTTCGAAAATTGTCTTCTGTTTTATTTTTCATTTAGCCGACAACTCAAACTCTTCTAAAATATTTTTTTGTTTTTTTCTTTCACAGTTTTTCTTTGTACTTGTTCTTCTACAAGTGTTTTTTGTTATTGCCGTTTTTTTACATTCTTTTAAAATCTTTTTGGCTTGTTTAAGACGTTCTACTGCTCGTTTTTCTCTTCCAAATGTTATTTTACGTTTTGTAACTTGTTCTATTATATTATATTATATTCTCTTTTTTTACTACTTTAATTTCTTCTTTTTGTTTTAGACGCCGTTTTTCAAACTCTTTAGGAATTTCTTTCTGTTTATTTAGAATCTTTTCTTGCTCTTTTAGCACCTATTGATCGCTATTCACCTCTTTTTTTTTTAAACAACATGTTTCAAGCTTTTTTAGAATCCTTTTTTGTTCATCCAAAGTTTTTCTTTTTTTTTACAACTTTTTTTCCCTTTCTTTTGTATATCCGACTTGATTCTACCTTTTTCAAAATTTTATTCTTTTTTCTATTAATCGCTTTTCCACGTCTTCGTTTTTTTAAACAACATTTTTCAAGCATATTTAGAACTTTTCCCTGTTTTTTAAAAAAATTTTCTTTCTTTTTTAAAACCTTTTTTTGTTCTTTTTATATAACCAACTTGATTCAAACCTTTTTTTGTTCTTTTTATTCATCCAACGTAATTTAACTTTTTACGAAATTTTATTTTTTTTTACTACTAGTCGTTTCTTCACTTCTTTTTTTTTTTCAGAACACCAATGTTCATGCTTTTTTTACAACTTTTTTCTGTTCATTCAGAATATTTCTCTCTTTTCAACAAACTTTAACTTTTCTAATTTAACATTTTTTTAAATTCTACTCTCTTTCTCTCCTAATCGTTTCTTCACCTCTTCCTGTTTTTCTAAATACCAATTTCAAGCTTTTTTTAGAGCCTTTCTTTGATTATCCAAAATCTTTACTTGCTCTTTCAGATTCTTGTTTTCTTCTTCTTATCTTGCAAAGGTGTTCCAATCGAACAACAACGTCGAGAAACTGTATACCGGTTTCGGGGTTTTTGCCCCTCATCAGTACAGTGTATCTCGGAGCGTTGTGCTCGATTGGAACAGGTGGGAGAACTCGCTTATATCAAGCGAAGTTCGGCTAGTAGTCGTGTAGACAGACACAGTGTGCCATCTAACGAAGAGTACTGGAAGGTGCGAGAATTGGTATAATGTCTACACGACTACTAGCCGAACTTCGCTTGATATAAGCGAGTTCTCCCACCTGTTCCAATCGAGCACAACGCTCCGAGATACACTGTACTGATGAGGGGCAAAAACCCCGAAACCGGTATACAGTTTCTCGACGTTGTTGTTCGATTGGAACACCTTTGCTAGTTCTGGTTACACTGCCTTTCAGTGTGTTGCTGGTTGGGCGATTAGGTGATGTAATTCAATGTCGGTCGGGGCATTAGTCCGCGAAGTAGTTGTTTTTGTCTAATCGTGGAGGTTGGTTATGTTGGTGACCGAGCGAGAGCCAAAGAGATAACGTTGTTATCCGCCAACATTATTATACCAATTCTCGCACCTTCCAGTACTCTTCGTTAGATGGCACACTGTGTCTGTCTACACGACTACTAGTCTTCTTATCTTGCTAACTTAATTCAATCTTTTACAAAATTCTATTTTCTTTCTCTACTAATCGTTTCTTTACCTTTTTCTTTGTTCTAAACACAATTTTACAAGCTTCCTTAAAACTTTTTTCAGTTAATCTAGAATCTTTTCTCTCTGTTTTAAAATCTTTTTTTGTTCTTTTTATATAACCGGCTTAATTCAAGCTTTTTAAAATTCTACTCTGTTTTTCTACTAAACGTTGTTCTCTTCTCTTTTTTTCCTAAACACTGTTGTATAAATTCTTTTGGAGTCTTTTCTTGTATTTCAAAAATATTTCTTTGTTTTTCCAGAACCTCCGCAGGTCTTTTTCTTCTATTCAGCATTTTTCAATTTGCTCTAGAATTGTCTCTTTTTATTAATTTACGTATTTTTTTTCTTTTTGTAAAATATATTTTTAATTGTTAGATGTCTCTCAAGTTGCTTTCTTTTTCCACATCCTCAACTACATTTTGTAAAATTACTAATTGTAGTAACTACAATCACAAAAAGACTGCACTGATGAGGAGCAAAAAATTTCGCAATTCTATTGCTATTCTTTATCACTCCACTGTAATTTGTTAAATTTGCCATATTTCCTCTTAAAACTGGCCACTAAACCTCACTTTTCAGCTTAGGAGTACTAAGCAGCGAAGGCAAATGCCGAGTTTTTGACCAAGACGCCAGTGGTTACGTCCGTGGTGAAACTATAGCTTGTGTCTTCCTCCAGAAAGCAAAGGATTCACGCCGAATTTACGCCCAAATCATTAACGCAAAAATCAATTCTGATGGTTTCAAGGAACAAGGCATTACATTCCCATCAACTCAAGCCCAAAAACAACTTATGATGGAGATCTACGAAGAAAGTGACGTCCATCCTTCTGTTTTAAGCTATCTGGAAGCTCACGGAACAGGGACTCAAGTTGGAGATCCTCAAGAAGTTGAAGCGATAGATCTAGCTTTAGCTAAACCACGAGATAAATGTCTTCTAGTTGGGTCTGTTAAATCAAGTATTGGACACACAGAACCAGCTTCAGGACTTTGTTCCCTTATTAAAGTATTACTAGCAATGGAAACTGGGTTAATTTCACCCAATATTAACCTAAAAAAAATTAAAGAAGGAATGCTTGGGTTTGAAAATGGCAGAATGAAAGCAGTTACTGAAATAACAGAATTAGAAGGCGACCAATCTATAATTGGAATAAACAATTTCGGTTTTGGTGGGAATAACTGTCATGCATTGGTAAAACGGTTTAACCAAGCGAAAAAAAATGGCGGAATACCTGAAGATGATCTGCCGAGACTTGTATGTGTAAGTGGACGAAGTGAAAGAGCAGTTTTGGACTTGTTGAAACAAGTTAATGAGAAGCTAGATAGAGAATATGTAGCTTTGTTGCACCAAATTTTCAAAAAAGATATACAAAATCACATGTTTAGAGGTTATACAATTATGACGAAAAATGGGCCAGTTGAGACTTCAGTAAAATTAAGACAAGCTCTGGATACACCGTTTTATGTCTATTTTGGGAAATTTACTTACAATTATAAAGTTTTAGGGACGTTTTTGGTCAATTTTCCGGTTTTCAAAAACACGATTTCGAGGTAAGTTCAGAATTTTTAATACGGTAGAGGACTGTGGTTAGTGAATTTTTAAAAAATTTACTTAGTGCAGACCAGGAAGTAACTTTAGAAACTTTCAATACAAATAATGTTGCGTAAACAAAATCTGATCGAACTAAAACAGACAACTTGCAATCAAAGTTCTAGTAACTTCATTACTAACTCAATCAGTGTTTGTTGATCACCGTGTATATTTCTTAAAATAGAAACCACCAAATCTAGTTCCTTCTATAAAACTTAAAAACACTATATGTAGACACCTAAAAAGATCCTTGACGTTCTTAGTATCAAAGCATCTCTTGACATCAAAAATCATGCTAATTATCTTGTTTGACACTACTTTTTTCTTTTCAAGAATCAACAAGATCCTCTCAGGCAAGAACTTCTTAAAAAACGATTCAGAAGGTCACCAACAAAACCTTCTCGGCTCAATTTTCGTCCAATTAGGTCTTGTTGATATTCTTAAAGAACTTGAAGTATATCCTGCTGCTGTATATGGCGACTCTTGGGGAAAATTAGCAACTGGTTACTACTACGGTGCTTTAACGCTGGAAGAATGTCTCAAAACTGCTACCAATCTAACACAAAACTCCCTAGAATTTGAACCAGAACTTCTCAACAATAAACTACGTTCAGACTCACTGACTCATGACAATTTAACTAAACTAGTTTTGAACGTGTCAGATTCGAGTTTGAATAATCGAGATGTTTTGATAACTGATGGCGAGAAAATTAAGTTATTGCAAACAATCGGAAGGTAAAAAAAATAGTAAAATAAGAAAGAAAATTTGAGAGTGTAATTTTTTTAAGGTTGTATGAGATGGGTCACAATCCACAACTTCATAAACTTTATCCTGAAGTGCAATTTCCTGTAAGTCGAGGAACACCCATGATTTCACCATTGATCAAATGGCACCATAATGACAGTTGGTACACTTATAAATTCAGTGCGTTTACTATCTCAGACGCTGAGCAGAAGGATTATTTTATTTCTTATGTCTACGACGAGTATAAATTTATTCAAGGACATATTATTGATGGTAAGAAAAAATATATACAAAGTGTTTTTTAGTAACGTTAAAGTTAATTACTATAGCTTTGTTTCAACAACAGTTTAGAACGGTTCAGAATGTCACCACACATGCGCAGTAGCAGTTGAAATTTTTATTGAGCATGCTCAAAAAATTCTGAACTGATTCTAAACTATTGCTAGAAGAAACCTTATATATGAGAAAAGAAATAGAAACTCGCAATTTTTGAATGTTTAAAATTTCAAGTTTCTGAAATCTTGTGTGTATTCTATTAAATTCTTAATTCCTCCGAGTTCAAAATTTACTGAAACCTCTACTATATCTATCTACTATAAGATTTCGCCAATTTCTGAGTTTTTTGAAATACTAGAATTTTTGTGCTTTTGAGATTTTGGAATAATTGAAAAACACTGTTAAATATTTTATATTTGCGTTTTTTGATTTTATGGATATACATCGTGTCTTCTAAATTTTGAAGATACATAAAAAAAATTTGAGATTTTGATATTATTGAATTCTACTTTCTAGAACCAAAAATAATTAAAATTTTATAATCAGCTTTTTAGTAATCGTTAAAAGATCTAAGCAATTTTTAAAATTTTAAGATCTCTAATCTTCAAAGATTCATTGTTTTAAGATCTTTTGTAAAATCTTGAAATTCTGAAATTGTTTAAAACCCAGATCTTTAAATTTTATTTACAAATATGATTTATAGGAAGCATTTAATATTTCTAAAATTAAAATCTTTAAGAATACAAATTTTTTGTGATATACGAAAGATGTTTCTAAAGTTCTGGGAATCGTGCTTTACTTAAATAACACAAAACTTATAGACAATGCTATAGGTAACAGACAACTCTTGACATGTTTATGCAGCTATTTATTACAATATTGTTTAGTATAATTTACGTAGTCGCCTGATGTAGACGCGTTTCTGTAGTCCCGTTTTTGAACCATCGAAAACGCGGCTAAATTTCAAAGAGCAACAATTTTCTTTTTGTGGAAAAGGGGTGTAAAAACTTCAGAATTTATTCAAGGTCTGCAAAAAGTGTTTGGTATGTCTGCAAAATCTAAAAGTACTTTATATTGCTAAATCGATCGTTTTAAAACTGGTAAAATATCAGTAGAAGACGCTCCCCCCAGTGGTCACTCGAGTACCTCGGAAAAATGAAAGAAACATACTGTCGTGAAGAAACTGAAAGAAGACAGGCGAAAGACTATTCATAGAACGAGTTTACTTCTAGGACTACGTACGTGTCAAGTTTATAATATCTTACCTGTTTGTATAGGCGTAAGCAAGGTTTTAACCCACTGGGTTACCAAGACTCTCGGGATCGAAAGAGAAACTTCATAAGTGTGACATATAAAAACTGTTAGCTCGTTATAGGGAGAAATTTAAGCAACAAATAACAATTACTGACAAAACATTGATTCTTTATTTTAATCCTAAGACCAAAAGTCAATCCAAAAAATAACGTAAACCTGAAAAAAGGCCTCCACTTAAGGCGCGCGCAGACTCGTTTATTGCAAAATTAATGCCGTATTCCGGAGTTTCAAAAGGATTATTTTTATGAATTACCTAGCGCAAGATGTTAAAATTAACTCAAAATATTATTTAAGTTTATTATCCAAGTCACTGCGCGCAGAAACTTGTCAAAAAACGACCTGGAAACTTGCAAAAGCGTCCGTTATTGCAACCGGATAATGCAAGACCCCTCACTGCCCGAAAAACAAAGGATGTTTTGAACAATGTACGATAGGAATTGCTTTGGTATCCACCTCACTTGTCGGGTCGGCTTTTCATCTGTTCTCAGAACTAATTTTTTTTATGGGGTATTCGATTTGAGTGTTTAACTGATGTAAAATGTGTCACAAATAGGTGGAATAAAAAAACACCGAAGAAGTTCTTCGAAAACAGTTTTTAAAATTATATTGTAAGATTATATTGTAAAACTACATCATAATATTGACGAAAATTAACATAATAAAAAAAATATAGCTAAATTCACGAAACTTTAGAAACATCCCTTGTATAAATATACCTAATTAGATTCTATACTTAAGAATCTCAGATGTCACAAATCTCAAATTATCGGTCTTTTAATAGTCCTCAAAATAAGTAAACAATTTTTAAGATTTTTTTTATATTTTATATTTATATTTTTCTAATCTTTTGAAATTCATTGTTTTAAGATTCTTTGTGGAATCTCAAAGTTCTGAGATTATTTAATGATTTAAAACATAGATCCGTAAATTTTAAGACATTTCTATATTTCTAAAGTTGTAAAAATATTAAAGTTTGTAATTTAAAGTAATTGAAAATTTTTGAGAATTTATATTTTCTGAGATTTAAATATTATTAGATTTTATTTTCTAGAACCAAAGATGACCAAAATTTTAAGATCATTATTGGCTTGTTAATAGATTTTCTATTTTTAAGATTTATTCAGAGTTTTTATAATCTCTAAATTTATAAAAATATTAAAATCTTTATTTTGAGATAGGTATTTAAAAAAATTTGAGAATACATATTTTCTGAGTTTTACTCAGACACTAAAATTTCTAAAATTTTAAGATTATTGGTTTTTCATAGTAGTATTTTTTAGTTGTTTAGTATTTATAAATTTGTAATTGTTAGTCTATATTTTAAAATTACAGATTTTCTGAGACACAAATATCTTTATTTTACAGAATCTAAAAAAGCTAAAATTCTAAAATTATCGGTCTCTTAATAATCGTAAAAATATGTAAGCATTTTTTAAAATTTTATGAGTTTTAATTTTCTAAGATTCATTGTTTTAAGATCCTAGGTGTAGTCTTAAATCTCTAAGATTATTTAAAATATAGAACTGTAAATTAATATTCACAGAGTGTTTAATATTTCAAAATTGATAATAATATTAATCTATATTTTGAGATCGGTATTTACATTTTTTTAGAATATAAATCGAAGTTCTAAATATTTTTGAATTTTTGTTTTCAGTCATCTAAGATTGACATATTTTAAAATATTTGAAATTTTTTTTTTCCAAAGAAATATTTTTCAAAAATTTTTTCTGAGATTTAATTACTATTAGACTCTATTTTCTAGAATCAAACATCACTAAAATTTTAAGATAATTATCGGACCGTTAATAATTTTAAAACATTTATTAAGATTTTATGGTTTCTATTTTTTTAAGATTGATTGTTTCAAGATCTTTGGTAAATTCTTAAAGTTTTGAGACTATTTAAAACATATATGTTAGTTTTAAGATTTTCTTACTTTTAACATTTCTTATAAATTTTTAACATTTTAAATTTATTAAAGTCTATATTTTGAGATAGATATTTAAAAAAAAATGAAAAACTAATTTTCTGAGTTTTAAACATCATTGGAATATTGGATGCCAGTTTTTAGAATCTAAAATATCTAGAATTTTAAGATTATTGGCCTTTTAGTTCTAAATTTTGTAAAATTGTTAGTCGTTGTTTAATAATTTAATTATACATTTAAAATATTTTGAGAAACAAATTTTTTAAATTTCTATATTATGACTACCGTTTTTTAGAATATTCACTCGACCGTAAAATTAACCGGACACAAAGTTTTTTAGAAAAATTTCAGTGACGAAACTTTGAATCAAAATAATTTTAATTGAAAATGTGCAATAATGAACATTTAAATTAAAATCGAGATAATCTTGATTAATAATGTTCTAAAATAAATATTTATTTACAAATTAAACAAAAATTTGATTTCAAGTAACAAAATAAAGCAAAACAAAATTAAGAAAACTGCAAAAAAAAATGGTTTCAGTAGCGAGTATTTCCTCCTCGCGCTTGAATTACAGCTCTTATTCGTTGAGGCATACTTGCAATCAAGTCTGCGATCTCATCTTGGGCTATTAGCTCCCACTCATTCAGCAACGCCTGTTCCAGCTCAACTGTTGTATGAAACTCGCCGTAGTTCTGCCTAATCCTTTTTCCCAGGTTGTCCCATATGTGCTCAATGGGATTTATGTTAGGGCTCATAGGTGGCCACTTTAGCACTTGAACATTAACATCGTGAAGGTACTGACGAGTAATCTGGGCTGTCTGAGGGCGCGCATTGTCGTGCATTAAGAGAAACTCTTCCTTTACAAATTGAGCAAAAGGAACCACATGCTTTTGTAAACACTCCTTAATGTACCAGTCAGCGTTAATGCTACCCCTCCGCAGAGTTACAAGAGCTGTATGAGCCTCCAAAGAAATCCCTCCTCATATCATTACACCTCCACCACCAAATGCTACTCTAGGCACAAAGCAACACTAGGCATACCGTTCCCCCGGGCGTCTAAATACTCGCTGACGAGGACTAGGTAAATACCTAGTGAAGTGCGACTCATCCGTAAAGAGAACGTAGCCCCATTCGTCCATATTCCAATCAAAGTGATTTCGCGCAAATTCCAATTGCTGTCTGCGTTGCTCTGCGTTCAACTTAGGTCCAGTAGCAGGTGGATGTAAAGTCAAATTGTTTTCCTTCAACTTTCTTAAAACAGTATCAGGAGAAATCATGGTCCCATAAACATCCGCCAGTCTCCTGGCCAAAGCTGTAGCAGGAAGAGTCCGTTCTCGCAGCATTTGTAATCGAAGAAATCGGTCTTCCACTTCATTTGTTACTCGTTTTCTGCCTTGTCCAGGTCTTCTGGAATAGGAACCAGTTGCCCTGAACCTTTGTATCGCATCGGATACCGTGCTTCTAGGAAAGCCAAGCACATTTGCAAAAAATCGTATGTAAAGCACAGCCTGGGCAGCTTCTTCGGGACTAATTACAATATGAATCGCTTCTACAACAAATCTCTTCCTCGAAAAACCAAATTAAACAAACCAGAAGCAGCTATCGACACAAATTTGACAAACGTGTAAAACAAACAAAACCTTTCTGATTGAAAGCCGCCTAAGAAAAAAGGTACAAAAAGTAATATGCGTGATAGGGGTTAAACCAAAAAACTTGAATATCCTTTCTTTTAGTTGTTTTTTATGTGTAGCCATATTAAATCCATGTAGACAGCGTTTTTGCAAATTTACGGGACAAAAATCAAGCGTCCGGATAATTTTGCGGTTGAGTGTATTATCACCCTTTAATAGTCGTTAAATTATCTATTTTTTTTTTAAGAATTTATAGTTTTTAATCTTCTAAGACTTATTACTTTAAATCTTAAACTTCTGAAATAATTTAAAACATAGTCTACAAATTTTAGAACTTTTGCGTTTTTAGATTACTTTATTGATTATTTAATAGTTCTAAATTTATAAAAAACTTTGAGTTAATATTTTGAAAAAAAATTTTTTTTTTGAAATTAGAATATTATAGGAATCTATTTTTAAAGTATAAAATTACTAAAATTTTAATATAATAGGTCTTTTACTAGTCGTTAACAACTTTTTAATTTTAATTTTTTAATTTTTAATTTGGCTATTACAAATTAAAAAGCTACAAAATACCGCAAAGATACGAATTGCTAGAAAATTGCTACAAATGAGAAGCTAGCAACTCAAGAAAATTTTAGAAATATTCGAAGTTGATTTTCTAAACTTATTAAAGACTTTTGATATTGTCTAACACGTTTGCCACCATGCTAAAAACAATCTACAATTTCATTTCAGATCGAAATCTTTTTCCTGCAACGAAATACTTAACTCTAGTTTGGGAAACTTTTGCCCAATGTCGTCGTTTACTAACTGACGATATGGCTGTTATTTTTGAAAATTGTCGATTTGTCCGAGCTGTCACAATGCCTAAAACTGGTTTTGTCAAGCTTCTCATAACAATTGGTAAAGGAGACGGTAAATTTGAAGTACTAGAAAAAGACCAACTAGTAGTAAGTGGCCGTCTTCGAGCCTTAAACGAAGTAGCAGAAAAAGAAACAAATTTCCCCCCTATTCCATTGGGGGAAGACCCTAAAAACATTCTTGAACATGACGAAATTTACAGAGAACTGTATTTAAGAGGATACAACTACAGGTAACTTCAAATTTAGGTAATTTTAATTTATAATGTTGGTGTAGTGGGGCGTTTAAAGGTATAGCAAGATGTAACCTTGATGCTTCATCTGGTTTAATTAAATGGGAGAATAATTGGTGTACCTACACTGATAAAATGCTACAGATGAAGATACTGCAAAATGATACCAGACTTCTCTATGTTCCTGTAGGAATACAGAAATTGATTATTAATCCTATGAAACATAAAGAAGTTGCAGAAGAACTGGGAGGAGATGGATCACTAATCCCGGTTTACTGCTACAAGGATACCAACATTATCAAGTAAATAAAATATCTACTAAAATAAAATGGCCGTCATTCACTTTTCTTTTTTAGATCAGGAGGAATCGAAATTTTGGGCCTCCAAGCCAAATCAATCGCGAAAAAGAAGCAACGCCTTGAACCAGTTCTTGAAAAGTACCAGTTTGTACCAAACTGTACTAGTTTAACCCTCTCTGACTCAATTCGGGTCATTACCCAAATAATCATCGAAAATTCCCTTGACAGTCACTTCAAATCTGTTGAAATCCTTGATGAATCCACACCTTCTGATTTCCTCTCTCCCTTATTTTGCAAAGCTCTCGATGACGTCCCTGTTATCACCCCAAATGTTATCATTTCGACCAAAAAAACCTTTGATGAAATCCCTGGAGTCAAATTCGAAGATTTTGTATTAACTCCTCAAAGTAATCTACTTGTAATTATCGGTACAAAACTCCTGCAAAGACCCACAATTCCAAAACTTTACTTCCAAGCTCTAAGTCAAAAAGGTTATTTCATCTCGCGCGAATCACGAAACTTCCATTCAGAAAATACCGAAAATTTGGAAATCCTAACCGAATTTATGACATCAAATGAGAAAATTATTATGTTCCGAAAAAGTAACCCTCTTTCAAGCACTAAATACATTGAAATTAAGCCACAGAGCTTTGAGTGGTTACCAGAGTTACAAAAAGCAAAAAAATCTGAAGATTTGGTTGTAGCTTTCAGCCAAAATCAAGATCCTGAGGGTATTTTAGGTCTTGTGAATTGTTTGAGACCCGAGCCTTCGGGTTCTAAGGTCAGGTGTTTGTTTATGATGGATCCAGCACCGGTTTTTGATCCGCAAAACCCGTTTTACTTCAACCAAATTAAAAAGAATTTGGCTATTAATGTGTATAAGGACGGCAAATGGGGAACTTATCGACATTTGCATTTGGAGGAGTTAGGAGAAGTTGAGAGTGAGCATTGTTATGCTAATGTTACTGTAAGAGGAGAATTGGCGAGTATGAAATGGCTCGAAGGACCCTTGAGGCATGATTCAGTGATTAAGAAGGGGCATGTGATGATAATTGTAAGTTGACTGATATTTTTTTTAATCTGAGTACATATTTCAATAGAGTTATTACTTTCTTTTGGTCCACTGTGGTGCAAATGACTGACCCGCTACTATCTATAGCAATTTATAAATTGCCATGGTAAGAATGAGTCATTTTGTCCACTGTGTTGCACACTATCTGACTGACTTTAATCAGTCTCCCTTCTGTTATATTGGATAGTCCACCTTCTAGAATCCTTCTCAAAGCATGACCTTTTAGAATTATTCTCGAAAAACGATCTTCTCAAATCATTCAGGAAGCTTTAACTTCTAGAAATATTTTTGAAAAACGACCTTTTAGAATCATTTGCAAAGCATGATCTTCTGGATTTATTCAGAAAGCATAACCTTCTAGAATTATTTTCAAAGCATGACCTTCTAGAATCATTCAGAAAGCATGTATTTCTAGAATTATTTTCGAAAAACGACACAACCTTTTAAAATCATTTAGAAAGCATGACCTTTTAAAACTGTTTTTGAAGGTCCACTTTCTAGAATTATTCTCAAAGCATGGATCTTATACAATCATTCATATTAACATTATTCTTAAAGAACGACTTTCTAGAATTATTTTTGAAGAACAACCTTCTAAAATTATTCAGAAAGCATGACCTTCTAGAATTATTCTTGGAAGACGATCTCCTAGAATTATTCTCAAAGCATGATTTTTTAGAATCATTCAGAAAGCATAACCTTCTAGAATTATTTTCAAAAAACGACCTTCTAGAATTATTCACAAAGCATGATTTTCTAGAATTATTCAGAAAGCATGTTTTTCTAGAATTATTCTCAAAGACGACCTTCTAAAATCATTCTCAAAAAATAATCTTCTTGAATCATTCTCGAAGCATGACCTTCTAGAATCATTATCAAAAATAACCTTTTAGAATCATTCAGAAAACATAACCTTTTAGAATCATTTTCGAACCATGACTTTCTATATTTATTTTCGAAAAACGACCTTCTAGAATCAATCTCAAAAAATAATCTTTTAGAATCATTCTCAAAGCATGATCTTCTAAAATTATTCAGAAAGCATGACCTTCTAGAATTATTTTCAAAGAATGAATTTTAAGAATCATTCTTGAAGCATGACTTTCTATATTTATTTTTAAAGAACGACTTGCTAGAATCATTTTCGAAGCATAATCTTCTAAAATTATTCTCGAGAAACAACCTTCTAAAATTATTCTCATAGCATAATCTTCAAAATTTATTCAAAATGCATAACCTTCTAGAATTATTTTTAAAGAACAACCTTTTAATATTATTCTCTTTCTAGAATCATAAAAAGCATAATCTTTTAGAAATATTCTCAAAAACGACCCTCTAGAATTACTTTCCTTCTAGAATCATAGAAAGCAGAATCTTCTAGAAATATTCTCAAAAAACAACCCTCTAGAATTATTTTTCTTCTAGAATCATAGAAAGCATAATCTTCTAGAAATATTCTCAAATAACGACCTTCTAGAATCATTCTCCTTCTAAAATTATAGAAAGCATAACCTTCTAAAATGATTCTCAAAGAACGACCTTCTAAAATTGTTCTTGAAGTATGATATTTTAGAATTATTCTCGAAGAACGACCTTCTAAAATCATTCAGAAAGCATGACTTTTTAGAATCATTCAGAAAGCATAACTTTCTAGAATTATTTTTAAAGAACGACCTTCTAGAATCATTCTCAATGAATAACCTTCTATAACCATTCAGATGGCATAACCTTTTAGAATTATTTTTAAAAAACAACCTTTTAGAATCATTCATGACTTTCTAGAATCATTTAGAAAGCATGTCTTTCTGAAATTATTCTCAAAGACGTCTTCCTAGAATCATTATCAAAAAATAATCTTCTAGCATCATTCTCGAAGCATGATCTTTTAGAATTATTCTCGAGGAACGACCTTTTAAAATTATTCTTATAGCATGATCTTCTAAAATTATTCAGAAAGCATAACCTTTTAGAATTATTTTTGAAGAGCAACCTTTCAGAATTATTCTCCTTCTAGAATTATAAAAAGCATATTCTTCTAGAAATATTCTCAAAAAACGACCTTCTAGAATTATTCTCGAAGAAGGACGTTCTATACATTCCCATAAATGATAAATTATCCGATAAATGATCTGAATCCCTCCAAAATTTTGCTCATAATTATTAACCGTAACAATATAATTATTTTTGAGATACTGAAGTAGCTCTAAATAAACGAAACATGTACTTACAAATTTTCAAATCATTTTTTTTTTTAGAATTACTATTCTACAATTAATTTCAAAGACGTTATGTTATCTTCTGGAAGAATTAATGTTGATGTTATTACAACTGATAGACGAGAACAAGAATGTGCAGTAGGATTTGAGTTTGCAGGACGAGATTTGAGGTATATACATTCTTTTTTTATTCGCAATTTTTAAAATTTTTCTACTTACCAAATTTTTGTATAATTAATTTGTAATTGATTGTAATTAATTGTAATTGTAATTTTATTCAATTAATTGTAATTAATTGTATAATTAAGTTTTGCCATATTTACTATAAAACAAGCCACTTTTTGGTTGCAAAATAACAAGTAAACCAACCAAACAATCATATAAAAGACGAGAAATCAGTCCGGACTCCAAATGCTGTAGAAAAAAGGCTAGAAGCAGAGTTGACAAATCTATTACCTGCGGCTTCTGATAATAAAAAAAAATTTTGTTTTTGAAATCAAGAATTAGTAAAAATTATTATCTTTTGTTAGTTACTGTTAGTAAAATATCGCCTGCAGCTTTTAAAATTACAAGAATTACGTTTTTGAGTTTAAAAATTAGTAAAATTTTGACGCTGATCTTTAATATTGTAAAAAAATATTTTTTATTGTAATTAAAAAAAAATTTTTTACTAATTATTTATTTATTTATTGTTAATCTAGTGGCCGCCGAATGATAGGAATGACAGACAACAGCGCTTTCTCCTCTCACATTTCTTGCGACCCAACCCTCCTTTGGGAAATCCCCGACTCCTGGTCACTCGAAGATGGCGCCACTGTTCCAGTCGTATACGGCACAGTCCTCTACGCCCTTCTTATGGTCCGAAAACTCAAACCTGGAAGCTCAATTTTAATCCATTCTGCTACTGGTGGAATCGGTCTTGCTGCTATCAACGTCTGTCTTCACTATAAATGCCAAATCTATCTTACTGTTGGCACCCAAGAGAAACGAAACTACTTGAGAAAAACTTACCCAGAAATTCCAGCCAGCCATATTGGAAATTCCAGAGACACTTCTTTCGAGGAAATGATCAAAACGGAAACAAAAGGAAGAGGAGTTGATATTGTTTTGAATTCTTTAAGTGAAGAAAAACTTATGGCTTCGGTCAGGTGTTTAGCAGCTGGAGGCCGGTTTCTGGAAATTGGGAAATTTGATCTTGCTAATAATACCCAATTAGGGTTGTATCAAGCTGAGAAAGGAATCAGTTATCATGGTGTTATGTTAGATCAGATTTATGGTAACAGTCCTGAATTAAAACGACAATTATCTGAAATTATCAGGAGTGGGATTGATATTGGTTATATCAAGCCGTTACCAAGAATTGTTTTCCAAAGAGAAGAAATCGAAGCGGCTCATAGATACATGATGACTGGAAAACATATGGGAAAAGTTATGGTAAAAATCCGAGATGAAGAAAAAGAAACTGTTTGCAAACCTCCAAGACAACTCTTCAAAGTCCATCCAAGATTCTACTCAGACTCAACAAAAGTCTATATAATAATCGGTGGCTTAGGTGGTGTTGGTCTTGAACTCGCAGACTGGTTAATCCTCCGTGGAGCTACTAAACTAGTTCTTGTATCTCGCTATGGTATCAAAACCGGCTACCAAAACCAAAGACTCTCAATCTGGAAATCCTACGGTGTGACTGTCAAAATCTCAACATGTGACATCACAACAAAACAAGGTTGTCTCAACTTAATCAAAGATTCTCAAAAACTCGCACCTATTGATGGTATCTTCAACTTGGGTGTGGTTTTAAAAGACGCACTTTTTGAAGACCAAACCGAAGAAACCTTCAGGATGTCCCGAAACCCCAAATCTGAAGCAACTAAATTCCTTGATGAAATCACTCGAAGTCAATGCCCAAATCTTCGGTATTTTGTAACATTCTCTTCTGTTGCTTGTGGTCGTGGTAATGCCGGTCAGACCAATTACGGTATGGCTAATTCCATAATGGAACGAATTTGTGAGAAACGCAAGCTTGATGGGTTTCCGGCCTTGGCGATCCAATGGGGCGCCATTGGAGATGTTGGTCTTGTTGCCAAAATGCAGAAAGAGAATCGAGAACTGGTCATTGGTGGTACTTTTCAACAGAAGATTTCGAGTTGTTTAGAAGTGTTAGATAAGTTTTTGAAACAGCAAAATCCTGTTGTTTCGAGTATGTTAGTCGCGGAGAAGCATAACAGGAATGAGTGTTTGAGTGCTGTTGAAGCTGTTGCTTATGTTTTGGGGATTAAAGATATTAAGACAGTGAGTCAACACGCTACGTTAGCTGAGTTAGGAATGGATTCTATGATGGGTACTGAGGTTATACAGTTATTGGAGAAAGAATACGAGATTTATATTACAGCGAAAGATGTTCGGAGTATGACTTTTGCTAAGTAAATGTTCTCGCGTTTCAAGTAATTAAAGATTAAAAATTTTGTTTGTAGATTAAGAGATATCGAAGCTGATAAAAGTGAAGAAAAACAAACCGATAAAACACACAAAGGTACAAATATGTTGATGAAGTATATACCCGATAGTAAAACTAGTCATTTACCAATAATTAAGCTTCAAAGTCTAGTAAAAGAAAATGAGGAAGCTCCGACTATTTTTGTATTAGCTGGAATTGAAGGTGTTTTTCATCCTTTAGCAGGACTAACAAAAAATTTGAAAGCACATGTTTATGGTGTTCAGTATGATTATAATAATCCTGAAGATACTATAACACAAGTTGCAGAAAAAGTCTTACCGGTAAGTACATTATCCAGCTCGAAGAACTTAATTAGAGAAGTTACAAAAACTGCAATTTGCAAACGCAACTTTTAACAGTTTTTTTTGGTTTTAACTGAATTTCTGAATTACTAACTACTTCTATCTTTAAAATGTTTGATTAAACTCACTTTTTGACATTTTTATAAATCAGAAAAATATTGTAAAAACGAAACAATATATAAATAATTAAATATTTAAACTACACTCACCGTCGCTTGTTCTTAACTCGCTTGTCTGGCTCTCACTAACTGAGTGATACCGAGTGGACTAAATGTAGGAATCGAGGTGTTTTTTGACTTAACTATAAATAATTTTGAAAAAACAAAATTAAAGAAATTAAATGGTTCTAAAATTGGTACCCGAGGCTATGCTTAGAAAAATCTTGTTTCTTTAAATTTTTAAGATAACTATAGCAACACTAGTTTAGTTCTATACATTTGACTCACTCGGTATAATCAAATACCAATGTTTCTTTTGAGACAGTTGGAAGCGATGATTAATTTTTCTCGATCGGTTTATGAACCTGTCTATTAACGATTTTGGGAAATTTTGATATTTCTCTAGTATTTTCTTGGGTTATTTTCTCTGATTTTTTTCTTATTGTTATTTTAAATTGTTTATATCAATAAACTTGCACAGAGCTGATACAGTTATTTCGTGCGCCACCTTTTTTGTAAATTATAATCTTGGTAAATTGAGCTTAAACAAAACTAGCTTAGTTTCCATGATATAATTATCTCTAAAATTTTGGTAGAATATACAAGATGTTGTTAAAATGTTTTTAAATTTTTTAACTAGATTTGTTTTTGTTGCAATGCTGCTAAAGTCCTTTAAACTAACTTCTAAGGCTGAGAGATAATCGGTAAGCGGTAACCATAGCAAGATTCATTTTTTGTGAGCAGATGCTTAAACTGTTTGTTACGCCTGTTCTATCAAGCGGCTTTATAAACTAAGGCCAATTCTCTCTGGCTTATTTGCCGCTTTACAAAGAATGAATCGTACTATGACTGCCGACTACCGACTATCCCTTAGCCACAAAAGTCAGTTTAAAAGACGTTCAATCTCCAAAATTGTCTTTTTATGTTTCATAAACCAAGACCAATTCTCTCTAGCGAATCTTATTACGATGTGGCTTATTTGCCGCTTTACAAAAAATGAATTGTACTATGGTTACTGTCCACCGACTACCCCTCAGCCATAGAAGTCAGGTCAGGTCATATTCAAAATGTTTATGATTATTTTGTCCGTTTTGTTCAAGTAGAATTATTTAACTTTCTAAATAAACAATAAAATTACAAAAACCTAATATTAATGTATTAATTATATTGTCTTTACATATTTGTTATAAACTATTTAGAACATTTCTAGTGATTATTCACAGCTTTTATGCACTATTTGGGATATATATATATTTTAATTGCTATCTGCGGCTTTCTATTTTTATTTAATAACAGGATTGTCAATTTATAAAAAAAAAACTATCGCTTAAGGCTTTCAATGCAAAATAAAACTTGAAATAAAAATTGAAAGTAGCAAGCGACTGTTTTACAAAAAATTAGAGCCGCAGAAGACAGTTTTATTAAAAACTGTTTTTTGTTGCTTTTAATTTTGATAAGACTGTCCTTTCAGCTAATTCTTTCCAATGGCACGCTTTCAGCGTGCCATTCGGATCCGACAGAGAACAAGGGCCAATGGTCAAAAAAAAAAAAAGATAAGACTGTCGCTTATGGTTCTTAATTTTTCGACGAACTGTCGCCTGCGGCTTTTAATTTTTATAAAATTTTTATTTTATAATAGGATTTTCAATTTATAAAAAACTGTTGCAAAATTTTTAATAATTTTATTGCAAAATAGAAGCTACAAACCACAATTTTATTTAAAAAAAGAGCCAAAGGCGACAGTTTCGTACAAATTGAGAGCAACAAGCAAATGTTTTACAAAAATTTAGAGCCGCAGAAGACAGTTTTATTAAAACCTGTTTTCTGTTGCTTTTAATTTTGATAAGACTGTTACTTGTGGCTTTTAATTTTTAGACAAACTGTCGCCTGCGGCTTCTTTAATTTTTATAAAGATTGTTATAAGCGGCTTTCTATTTTTATTTAATAATAGGATTTTTTGGTTATAAAAACTGTCTCTTTCTTATGGGTTTCAATGCGAAATGAAAACTACAAGCGGCAATTTTATAAAATAGAAAGCCGGAGGCGACAGTTTTGTAAAAATTGGAAGTAGCAAGCGACTGTTTTACAAAAATTTAGAGCCGTAAAAGACAGTTTTAGTAAAAACTGTTTTTTGTTGCATTTAATTTTGATAAGAGTGTCGCCTGTGGCTCTTAATTTTTAGACAAACTGACGGCTGCGGCTTCTAATTTTAATTTTTAAAATCTGCAACTCACAATTTTTATCTAATAATAGAATTTATAATTTATAAAAAACTAGTATTTATAAAAAACTTTATAGAATTAGAGGTTCTAATGCGAAATGGAAGCTATAAGGACAATATTATAAAAATAAATAGCTGAAGGCGACAGTTTCGTAGAAATTGGGAGCCGCAAACAATTATTTTATAAAAATTTAGAGCCGCAGGAGACAGTTTTATAATAACTGTTGCTTGTTGTTTTTAATTTTAATAAGACTGTCGCTTGTGGCATTTAATTCTTATAAGAACTGTCGTTTGCGGCTCTCAATATTTAATCAAGATAAAACTTTAAAATACTTTTTTCACATCTGGAGCATTTTTATTAAAAACTTTTTTATTATTTTTTACGTAAGTTTTTTTCTTGTTTCTCTTTCGATTTGGAGTTTTTTTGAATACTTTCTTAAACTTTTAAAAACTCTTTGTGCATTTTTTTAAACATAATTTTTCATATTTTTCTTTATCGTTTAGTCACCATTTTTCAAGTTTTTCTGAAACCTTTTTGTTCTTTTTTTTAGACGTAGTTTTTTTAAAAACATTTTCTGTTTTTCTAGCATCTACTTTTGTTTTCTTTTAATTTTAGACATATTTTTTTATTCGCTGGATTTTGTTCGTATTTTTTTAATCGTGTTTTTTATATACTTTTTTTAAAATACTTTTTTGTCTTTTTATAAACTTTATTGTTATTTTTTTTTAAACATAATTGTGTCTTATTTCTCTTTCAATCGCTTTTTTTAAACGTTTGCTACAAAATGTATTAAAATTTTAGGAAATAAGCAACAGAAAAATTACTGAAACATCGTCGAACAAATGACTAATTGTTTTTATCTATCCTATAACATCTACAACATCAAAACTATTTACACAATCTCAAAAACAATCGTCTCTCTTTCCCAGACTACTAGATACATTCTACAAAAAAATTCTGAGACTATCATTTTTGTAATTCTTCTTATTATAAACGTTTTTTTTATTACTTTTTTGCTTTTATCTATATATTTTTTGTCACGATTTTATTGGAAATTTTTTATCTTTCTCTTTTTATTTATTTCGAAAGCAGAAATAAAGAGCATTTAATCGTTGTTAGTTGATCCGGCTCAAAGGACCAATCGGAGTCACACACCTCAAGAGCAAGACTTAACAATTGTAACTAAATTAATAAATACGAGTTTTTAGCTAGTTCTTTCAGCACCATTTAACATGCGAAATAACGTCTGTTGTTATAGTTAAACATTGGTCCTTCGAGCCGGATAAACCAGCGATCAGTAAATGTTTTAAAATGATTTTTTTTATTAATTCTTTCAATTGTTCTGTGATGTAATAAGATTGTTAATCTAACTAATAGCGTTTTGATTAACTGCACTAGTGCACATTGAATGTACGATAATATGCATCTCTTTTTATAATAGAAAACAAGCAAGACAGAAATAAGAATAAAATTAGAATGTAGAAGGTGAAAAAAGAATTATAATAGACAGAAATAGAAACAAATCTAGTGCGCCCACTAGTGCAGTCAATCAAAAACGTTATTAAATATTTAACTAAATAACAAATTTTATATTTCAGCATATAGAATCAAATCTTCCCCCCTCCAAACAGTTCAAAATCGTCGGTTACTCCTTTGGTGCAGCTGTCGGTCTCGAAGTAGTCTCACTTCTCGAAACCAAAGGCTATTCAGGCAAACTTATCGTTATTGATGGATCTCCAACATACCTAACTTCTTCTGCAAAAGAATACCTCCCTGAAGAAACCGAAGCTGAATTTCAAACAGCACTCATTTTCAAAATTTTGGCAGTATTAGTACCCATTGATCTACTAGTTCAGTTCAAAGATAAATTACTGAAATGTCAGAGTTTGAATGAAAGATGCGATTTGGTACTTGAGATGCTTCCAATCCAAGCAGAAATCAAACAAAAAATGGAAAAACAAGCAGCACTCACGTTGTATAAACGTTTTAAAGCCGTTATTGGGTACAAATTTGAACACGAAAAGATTAAGACACCGGTTCAACTGGTTAAAGCGAAATTTGCGATGGTTAGCGAGGAGGAGGATTATCAGTTGTCGAAATGTTGTGAAAGTGTGGGTGTTAGTACGGTACATGGTGATCATGGGACGATTTTAGACCAGCCAGAACTTGTTACAAGAGTTGAGGAATTTCTGATTTGAATGCTATTTTGATAAGATTTATAATAAAGTTTTTTACGAAGATGAGTTTGTCTTTTTATTCCATCAGAAAAAAGTTAATTACACTGTTAGACTTTTTGCAATATTTTTTTTTGTCACCCGATGAATGCACTGAGAGGAACTTAATTTCTCAGTTTTTTGCCATTTTGCAACGCTAACGATAGTTAAAAAATGTTTAAAATGTAAAATAAAATCAAAAACAATTTTTTAGGGCGTTTTATTTATATATTATGAACATAATCAAATAAAATAGTGGATAAATTAGCGGCCTTGTTACTCCATTAGAAGCCCATATTCTTTCCTTACCGTTTCTACGGTCTCTTTTATTTATTTAAATTAGAAACACTCAAAAGTCTACAAAACAAATTTAAAATTTTTAAAACTGTTTTTAATTGCAATTGAGCACAAAAACTTTTGTTTATAATTAAATTAAAAGTCTAGAAACATTTTATTACTAAATTCAAGCAAATATGCAGGTAGGCTGAATATTTATTTATGTTAGAAAAACACTTAAAAAATACAAAACAAATTTCAAAGCATTAAAACTGTTTTTTTATTGCAGTTTGGCCTAAAAAAATTTATTTTTAATTAAATTCAAAAACTCTAAACACCTAATTGTTATTACTAAATTCAAGCAAAAATGCAGGTAGTCTGAAAGACTCGCAAATGACGTTTGTTTGACGTTTAGTGGATTTGACACATAACCTAAAAATTCAGAATCATTAAAAAATGGGTGAAAATCAGGAAAAAACACCGGGAAGACAAGCAATGGCTGTAATGAAAGATATCCAGAAGGAAATAATTTTTAAAAAACCAGTAGGAACGCCTCGGAAACGAGTCAAAGAGAAGGTTTTAGACGAGGACACTTATGTTGAGGTAACTTGCTTTTTTCCCATTTTTGGGGCACTTTAAACAAATTAAGTTGTTTTTTAGCACATTGGGACGATAATTCAACGCGACTTTTTCCCAGATCTTGAAAAACTCAAAGCTCAGAATGAATATTTAGAAGCACAGGAAAGAAATGATATTTCTAAAATGAGAGAACTTTATATGAAATACAGTGGAAACCGGCCTCCTACACAAAGAAGTGAGTTGTTAAGAGTGTTTTTTACTGTCTTTAACTTGTTTTTTTTTTACAGTTCCAAGCCCTGCAACTTTTGAGACACCAAATATCCACAACACACAAATTCCAGAAACTGAGCCACCTCAAGTCCCTGTTGAAAGAACCGAACCTAAATTGAGTCTAGACCAGTTTTTGAATTCGCATACTTCTGAGGATAATCGAAGTTTTGGTGAAATTTTAGTAGAAGCTGAGAAGAAACATTTTGAGAAGTACTCATATTTGTATAAAGAGGAAGATAAAAGTGAGAATGAAAGACTTGAGCAGTTGGCTTTGCCCTCAATTGAACAACAAGGAGCTCTTCCTGAAAAAAAACTGAATGTAGATACCTGGAGTTATAAGAATAAAAATTACATAATGTTTAACCCTGATGGAGTCCCTTTAACCCAAGAGGAGGAGCTTGAACTTTACCAAAAACGACAGGAAGTTGTCCACTCAAACACTCGTTTAGTTACCAACCCTTTTAATGAGGTACAAAGCAAAGAAACTATAACCGAATTGGCAAAAAACCAAGCAAAAATTCTTGATGGAAAAATCGGAGTTGATGGTAAAGAACTCATGAAGAATGATACTCCTCAAATCGGGGGTTTTAGCTTCGTGAAAACTCCTTCACCACATCCTAATATTACTGATACACCTTTAATGACTTGGGGTGAAATTGAGGGTACTCCTTTCCGGCTTGATGGTAGTGATACACCTCTACCGAGGTCTCAAGGACCTTCATTTAAAATGGCTGAGCCGCCACGAAGAGAACAACTTGCATTAGCTTTAGCGGAAAAAGTAGGAGAGAAGAATAGAGACAGGAAACAAAAAGCTATAGATGCAGCCAGGAAAAGATTCACAACACCATCTCCCAGGAGTTTAGATAGGTTGGCAACAATGTCACCAGCTGCAAGAAGACTAGCGACGTCAAAATTGAGATTAGGGTCAGATTTTATGACACCAAGTCCAAGGAGTAAGACACCAATGACTCCCAAGAGGAGTGTAACACCGAAATTGAATTTAGGAATTAGGAAAGTTGATGATAATTTAACCGATGATTTGTTGAAGATTAATGTGCCGAAAAGGCATAAAGCTGCAGATTTTTTTTGATTATTTATTTAATAAATTCTGTGATTTGTCACAGCTTAATTCGCACTTTCAGGCACAACCCTCGCCACTTTCCTCGCTTCCTTCACAAAAGTCTTCGAGCACTGCATTTCCGACCAACTAATCGGCACCATTGCGCCCCCATGTTCCGAATGCGCTGTCACAACCCCCAATTCGTTCTCTGCTGTTGTCAACTGATACGTGTTGGCTTCAGTTATCGGTAAGACCCGCGCTAAGATCACATCTCCCGGCCGAAAACTCTTGTAAATCTCCACACGGTCCTTCTCGGCAGCCCTGACGTCTTCGCGACGTAGAACAGCTCGATACGGGCGCCCCAAAACCTTGTCCCCCACACATTTGATAAGGCACTTGCAGAACTGTTGGGTGATTGTGTGGACTTGTGCTGTGACGATGTCGCCCTGTGAAGGAACAGTTGTCTCGTTACCTGAGCCCCGCACTTCGATGATTTTCACCGCGCCTTTTTCGACGATGTCGACAATGCCGGCAAGAGTGGAGTAGATGTAGCCTTGCCGCTCGTAAGTGCCTTGACCGGAGACGTGGATTTTGTCTGCGAGGCAAAGGCGTTGCCCGGGGAGGCACACAAGGAAATCGTCTTTTGAAGACATGATGTTTTGTGAGGTTAGGATTGCCAAACATAAATTTTCGGTGTTACCAACCTCGAAGCCCCAGGAGTGCCTTGTTGGTTGCATATAAACGAGTTCATAAAATATTTATAATAATGATATAAATAAGTTATAATGAATATGTATGCTGTAAGGTTATATTAAAGAACGCGTTTCAGAAAGTTTTTATTTATTTAGCGCGTTTTGCGTGGTTTTCGTTTCTAAAAGATTTTTTTAATTTTTGGGGAATTTTGTGTTAATAGGACATAGTTGGTAATAAATAATATGAAGTGTCAAAATGTGTTTTCAAATTTCTCCAAAATTCTGAGTAAGTAATTCTTTTTAACTTACATTTATTGCTTGAATAGTCTAATTGGCATAAACTCAATAAAGAAATCTCCAAAAATATTGCAACATTTCTTAAATTATCAAATCGCTAACTTTATGCGGAACTACCCATCATTATTTTAGATAGGGCTGGGCGATACCTGTTGTTTTAGGTCACAGCCATCGATATATACAAGCCAGGCTGAGAAAAAGGCAACGCCGCAATTGCCGATGTCAGCGGACCGACCCATTATGGAATAAGTTTTAAAATCTTAATATTCAATTAAGAAAATCAACGAATTAAACGAATTCTCGTTAAAAGTAAATCTTATATAATCAGAAAATTAAATTTCTTACCTTTTGCAGCAATACAATCTATTATTAACCCTATCAATAAATATATTTACAGATTTAGAGATTGAATTTTAAAGTATTTGGTAAAGATAAAGTACTAAATGTTTAGACATAATATTTGTGAAAACAGAACGCACTATTCCCTATAATTCTAATTTTACAACTATACAAATAAACTTAATGGGATTTCATTTGTTAAGCATTGATTTTGAGATACTTTGCTAATACTTTATCTTGTCCTTTAAAAACGATCCATCACCTGTACTATAGATAAGTCCTTTGATTGAGTACTTGCCTTGATAAATACAAATGAATAATGAAAAAAATTTAAGGCAAAACATCAACCTTTAAGCGAGATTTGTCTAAAAGAAGCACTTCAGTAGTTTAGACAGCAAATGTTTAGTGTAAATAACAATATCACTAAGATTTAAGTATAATTGAGAATCCACAATGAAGATAACAATATAAAACCTTTTCGTGAAGTTGTTTATATTCACACTTGTCTTCTTAGCTGGTTTTTCAAACATTTAATGACACTGATGCCGGAATTGTTTGGGGTGGTTTTAAAGAGAAAATCTAATTTTTAGTGCACTCAAACTCACAACATCCATTAAATATCAATAGAACAATAAGATGTAAACATTAAAATCCCCAAAAAATCAAAGCAAAAGAATTAATTAAAAACTTTTCAAATTTTGAGGTTATGTTAGTAATTTAGAAATATTTTTTTAAAAGCAAACTCACATATGTTACGTGTTAGTCTAATCCATTTAGCATAACTACTCACACAACTTAGAATCAATTAAACATAAATAGTATATAAGAAAACTGCATAATTTGAACAAATTTAAGAAATGACAAACTGTTGTTTACATTTCATCGGTCCGCTGACAGTGTTGCCGCTGTTTACCTCAGCGCGGCTAGTATATATCGATGGCTGTGTTTGTTTAGGTATAAAGGTATCGGAAATATCGAAGGTATCGCGGCATCGAGGTATCGGAGATATCGCGGCATCGAGGTATCGGAGGTATCGAGTAGCAATAAATGAATATCCCATCAAATAGCTTGTGAATTCTTTTGTTTTTATCAAAATAGCGTGTGTTTCTAAAATCCAAAGCTCTTTGGATGGGATATTCATTTATCGCCACCTTTTATCAAGGTATCGGAGGTATCGAAGTATCGGGGTATCGAAGTATCAAAGGTATCAAAGTATTGAGGTATCGGAGGTGTCGAAGGTATGAGGGATATCGGATACTTTCGATATCGAAAGTATCGAGGTATTGGAAGTATCGATACTTTCCCCAGCCCTAATTTTGACTAAGTAGTGATATACAGCGTGTCCCTGAAAATATTTACAAAAAATACACAGTCAATGCACAAAATACAGAAAAGGATCGGACCACCGCTTGTGTCAGCGAACATTTAATAGGCTCTTCTTGCAACAGATTTCGATAGGTTCCCAAATAAACCATTCACTACATGTGTTCGAATTTTGTTCAAACTTGATTAGGTACTTCAGTGCTCAAACAAATACTAAATTAATGAAAGGGCTTATGAATTTGCAAAAGAGGCAGCTGCAACGCTATATTTTGAGCCCCAACATGGCTTCTGGACTCAGCATTGCTACTTCTACTGAAAAAAAAGCAAAAAACCGCGCTGATTAACTTTAAATGACTTGACTAGCGGTTTTACACACATTAAGGTAAACAGAGATTTTATTATTTAATTCAATGGATTTTAATAAGTAATGTTTAGTATAGAGCAGAGTGAGTTCCTGTGATCTATGTCCATCAGCCCCATCCCCTTTTTTCTCCTTCACCGCGGAATCTGTCAGGTAACGCCAGTGAAAAGATGAAAAGAAATAAAACAAAACAAAACACTTAAATCTAAGAGAATTGTTTAAAATGTGCCGTGTTGTAAAAGAAATTTAAAACAAAATATTTAAAGAAATTGTTTAAATTGTGCCCCTCCGTGTTCTTGACATAAACCGATTTTATTTTTTATATTTTTTATTATATCTGTTATAGCTTCTTGTAATTGTTCTAAAGAGTGCAATGCTCTACTTCAACTATTCTCAACAACTGGTTCGGCAAACCGCTAGTAGTCCGCTAAGAAATTTTAGTATTCTGTGGACAAGTATTTATCTGCGAAGAAAATTTACTTATCAAAAAAAAATAATAATAACTAAAGTTTAATTTACAAAATTACTAAATACAAATATCTCAAACTAAAGATAGATAGATAAAGCGGCTAAACTTTAGTGGTCCGCAGGCTAAAAAAGGTTGAGAAACGCTGCTCTACCTGAACACTTCGTTTTTCAAATGATAAAAACAAAAAAAAACAGCGATTTGGCGGACTCAATGCTTCTACTTATTAAACAATTTCCAAAAATTTCTCCTAAAAATCGAAGCATTACTTCGGCGGTGTGCGCTGGAGCACCATCTTGCTGAAAAATAACCTTCATTCCGTTCTTGGTTATTTAGTTGGTCAATAAAAGGAGTTTAGAATCTGATTAATGTAACGTTTAATATTGATTGTAAAGTTAAAAAAGATTGGGTCAATAATTCTTTGCCTAGAAATTGATAACCAAAGACCAATTTTTTGAGGACGTATAGTTCTATTTCTTGTAACACGAGAATTTTCGGCGGACGATATAGACATATACGATAATTTTACATTACGTATATGTTCTACATTATGAAGAAGCTAAAATAAGAGGTGTCTTTATTACATAAATTAAAGAAATCCAACCTGTTTGAAGAGAAAATATTTTGACAGATTTTTTAGGTCTTCTTTCAATTCTTTCTTACATTCTCAATAAGATCTTGCGTTATAATTGAAAGACTAGAAGATTTCCTTTTTAATTTAATTTAATTAATAAATTAATTAATTCTACCAGTTACTCGAAATTGTTATCAATAAAAAATGCCATTTTTGTAAAGATAAGCTACTTTATTACTAAAAATTTTTACAAATGATTAAAAGAATGTTTAGTCTTTTATTTTATTTTTAAAAAAATATTAGGTTTTTTTTTCTAAAAAGATTAGATTAAAAACCACACATTTAGCTAAAAAAATATTTTGAATGCCCACTTGTGTTATAAATTAAAACACAAATTTCCTAAGTTTTTATCCATTTTTTAATGTGATTTAAAAAAAAGAATTTAAGCAGTTAAAACCTATAACAACAAGAAAAACGACTGTTTATTAAATTTTAATAAATCTATACATCTACTTGTGAAAATGAAGTAATAACTTTTAAATTCAAATCTCCGGCAATTACTAACCAAAAGTATTTAAAAAAAGTTGAGCTGACCTTTCGGTACTTATAAAATGCTACCATCTCTCCCTATCTAGTTATCATAGAATTCTGTATTGAGCCACGGACAAACAATGCCGGCATATTGTGCAGGACACCCATTGTGCTGGAAAATCATTTTTATTCGGTAGTTTAACGGCAATTTATCTAGTTTATCAACTAAAAAAATTTGCAACATTTTTAAATATGAATTTCAGGTTAAATTTTAATCAAAAAAATATGGACCAATAATGCCAAACTGGACAATACACATTAACTTTTTTAAAATATTGTCTGCGATGAGAAATCTTGAAGTTTGCAGTAGTCTCACTCCAGTACCGGCAATGTTGAGATGAAACGACTCCGTTAGTTGAAAAGGTTGATTCATCAGAGAACATAATTTGTTTATGAAAATTTGAAGCTTCCAAAACTCTGTAGGCCATTTCCAAACAAAAATCCAGATATTTGATTTCATCACATTTTCTAAAGTTTACCTAAATTGCGGTAAAATTTTGTTCTCTTTGAAGATTCTTTGTAAATAAGGTTTACTTATCCCAGTTTGTATTGCTTTCCTTCTTAAAGACTAACTTGGAGCTTTTCTAACGGAATGAACGGCAAAAACTGAAACAGTATAGTATTTATTAAACAACTTCTTCGACTTCTTAATGTTTAAAACAGAGCCTTTTTTTAGGAATTTGGTCATGAAGTTTTCTTGCACCGGAATTTGAAATAGTTACTTCCGGGTATTTTTGATTGGATTTCCTGATAACAACTCGGTAACACTCTTTCCCAGCTCCGTAGCATTGAATTAGATAAATTCTTTGTTGTAAAGTCAACATTATAGCATAAATACTCTTCAAATTAGCGAAGATTTAATTTGCATTTCTACTAACTTATTAGATTTGTCATCTGCTGTCAGTGGTAAGTATTTTTCCATGAAATCTGCCTACTATAGACTTACTTTTAAAAATTATGAATTTTTCTAAGAAATGAATAGTTTGCATAATCACTTATATTATTTCCAGAATTATTGTTCTGCAAGAAGGACCGAATAAAACCTTTCTAAACCGGGTCTCACAGAAAGCTCGGATATATTTTCAAATATCACATTATACAAATATTAAACAAAATTATCTACTTACTCTCTATTTACGATAAAATAAATTGTAAATATTTTCTTTATTTTTATTAAAAAAATAAATAATAAAGCTAGAAGCACTTTTTTATTCTTTCCTGTGTTATTTCTATGAGACTATGATGTGTGCTGCTGCTATTGTCAACTTTTCGAACTAAGCTTCCAAAGCGGCAAATTTGATTCTTTAAATGGGCCCTAAAAATACGTCTTAGTTTTATTGGTGCCATAAAACTCAAGTCAACTTCTTTGTGTAAATTTTTCATCGCTTTTAATACAGCATCTATTTGTACATTCTCTTGATATTTATGTGATGTCGTCTTGTATAGTGAAAAAACGGATGAATAAAGTAAACTTGGTCGTGTTTCTCACACCTCGTAACTGAGCAATGACGGACATATAGCTACCACATCCGCACGTTAGTTGCGAGGGGGGCTTTTTTGATGTGTGTGCTTTAATTATAGAGTCAATCGTCCAAGAAATAAGCAAGCGACTTTTGCGACTTTTCTAAAAATATATATTTTTCAAATATTTTTCCAACATCAACACATGGCTTTAAGAGCTCATTAATCATTCCATCGATGGTTTACATTAAGAGGGACAAGTGGGAGCGGTGATAAAGACACCCAAATTTGTCACAACATAGGTGGGCCTGAGATTTTACCATATGGTAGGGAAATTTTTATCAGGATTTAACGAGGGTACGGTATTGTGGGTTTATTACTTCTTTTGAAGTTGGGATATTATTATTTTAGTCGAATGGACAGAACCGGTCTTAGATGAAGACAAAGTGGGGCACAAAATTGAAAGAACGCCGATATTATTATAGTTTTAGCTCTTATTATGTTTTATATTTTGCAATATTTTTTATATTCATTTTAAAACTTTTCTTTATTGTTATGGTTTTTACTTAATAATTAGTTTAATATTTGTTCTCAGGCACTTTAAAAATGGTAAAATATCGCTTTCAGGTTCTAAAATTAGTTTCTAAAAGGTCGTCTTTGGGGTCACAAAATGTGTGACATACTTGATTTTTTATTGCACTCTTTATAAAATGCCACTTGCAGTCACAATTTTAATAAACTGTCGCCTATGACTTTCAGTTTTTATAAAATTTTCTTATGGCTTTTGCTTTTGATAAAAAAGGGTATAAATAGAATGTGTTCAATTGATTAGGATTTTGATAAAATGCTCTTTGTGACAGCTAATTATTATAGATATAATTATATTAAAATGCCCTTCGCAGTTTTTTTTTTTTTTTTTCTTATAAATTGTTGTTTATAACTCCCAATTTTTATAAAATTACTCTATGACTTCTGCTTTTGTTAAAAAAAGGCTATAAATATAATGTTTTTTATTCATATGGCACATGCATATTATATAAAATGCCTTTTGTAATAGCTAATTTTTATAGAATATGAGCTACAATTTCTAATACATTAAAATGTCTTTTTTAGTTTCTATTTTTTCAAATTTTTTTATAAAAAAAATTATGACTTATACTTTTGATAAAAAATGCTTTAAATAAAATGTCCCTTATTGTTTAGAATTTTGATGATAAAATGCCTCTTGCAATTTTTATTTTTATAAATTGTCGCCTATGACTTCCAGTTTTTATAAAAATTGCTCTAAGGTTTCAGGAGTTTATAAAAAAATGTTCTAAATAAAACGTCTTATTGGTTGCTATATTGATAAAATGCCTCTTGTAATAGCTAATTTTTATAGGATGTGGGCTACAGTAACTAGTATATTAAAATGCTTCTCCTTCTCGTAATTTCTAATTTTATAAATTGTCTCTTGTGATTTTATAAAATTGCTCTAAGGTTTCTGCTGTTGATAAAAAAAGGCTTTAAATAAAATGTCTTTTATTGTGATGTGGGCTACAAATTCTAGTATATAAATTAAAATGTCTCTCGTAGTTTTTAATTTTATAAATTGTCGCCTGTAACTCCCAATTTTTATAAAATTGCTCTAAGGTTTTTGCTGTTGATAAAAAAGGCTCTAAATGAAATGTCTTTTATTGGTTAGGATTTTTATAAAATGTCTCTTGTGATAACTAACTGTTGTAAGATATGAGCTACAAGTTATTGTGTTTTAAAATGCCTTTTTTAGTTTATATTTTCATAAATTCTTGCTTATGAATCTTAGCTTTTATAAAAGTTTCTTATGGCTTCTGCTTTTGATAAAAAAATCTACAAATAAAATGTCTTTTATTAATTAGAATTTTGATAAAAAAGATTTCTTTTGTGATTGCTAATTGTTATTGATGTGGGCTACAATTTCCTACTATAATAAAATGTCTCTCGCAGTTTCTATTTTGACAAATTCTTGCCTATGGCTCTTAGTTTTTATAAAATTTCTTTATGACTTTAGCTGTTGATAAAAAAAGTCTATTAATAAAATGTCTTTTATTGATTAGATTTTTGGTAAAATGCCTCTTGTGATAGCTGATTGTTATAAGATGGACGCTACAAGTTCAAGTATTTTAAAATGCCTTTTGTAGTTTCTATTTTTATAAATTCTTGCTTATGACTCTCAGTTTTTATAAAACTTTCTTATAGCCTTTTTTAATAAAAAAGTTACAAATAAAGGATTTTTATTGATTAAAATTTTGATAAAAGAACTCTTGTCTCAATTTTTGATATTAAAATGCCTCTTGTAGTTTTCATTTTTATAAATTGTTGCCTATGGCTTGCAGTTTTTATAAAATGTTATTCATGGCTTCTAGTTTTAAATCTATAAATATTTTTTTTTATGTTGATTCCTATTTTTTATAAAATGACTTTTGTGTCACCTATTTCTCTACGAAATGTAAAATAAAACTTGCGAATTTAGGCACTGAAGAAGCTTTATAAACATAATAAAACAAAACGTCGTCAAAAATTTAAAAAGGATATTATTTTGAACATAAAAAATATAATTTCACAAGAAGCTAAAGAGCCCCATTATTAAAAAATATATCAAAAAAATTCCGATAAACCTGTGTACCAGTCCGGCCCTGGTTGTCTTAGTTTTTATTAATTTAAAACTTAATAAAAATTATCACTTCTGGCTTCTAAAATTAATAAAATTTAATTTCCGATGATGAAAATTAGTAAAATGTTGTCAATGTTAACGCTATTCTTTTTGTTCTTGTTTTTTAGGCTTCTTAAATTAGTGAAATTTTGTTTTATTAAAATTTGTAAAACGTCATACTCGGCTGGCAAAAATAGAAAAAAAATGGTGCTTTTGTTGTTATTACATGAAGAACTAATAATAAATTTGATTTGCAGCTTTTATAGCTAAGTTTCAGTTTCCAAAATTAGTAAAATGGCGCCTCTGATTATAGTTATAGTATATAGTTATAAAAACTAATAAAAAAGGTCGTTTTTGGGCATAAAAAAAATTGGTAAATTTGTCTCTCGTTTATAAAGCTAGTTTATGTTGTTTTTGACTTTGGTAAGAAAAAAATATCTTTTTTTGTTATTAATTAAATAAACTAGAGTGATAGAAAATTCATTATAAATCAAAGTCGCTTTTGGCTTCCAAAATTGCTTAAATATCACCTCCACTTTTTAAAATGAGTAAAGTAGTTTTTTTAAACTTTAAATCTGATCAGAAAACTTGCCTCCTACTTCTAAAATTAATAATAATATTTAATTTTAATTTATTTTAATTAGTAATATTTTATCTCTTTCAGCTCCGAAAATTAGAAAATAATTTCTTTGTTTTTATTAATTTAAAAATTGGTAAAATTTTTTTGTTTTTTCAACAAGTAAAATTTTGTCTCCGGCATTTAAAATTAGTAAATGTTATCTTCGGCTCCTAAAAGAAAAAAAATGACAAGTTTGTCGTTATTAATTACAAAACAGATTTTGTTTTCCAAAAATGTTTAAATATGACCTCCAGTCTTTAAAACATTTCTCTAAAAAAATTTTTGTATTTTTAATATTTTAAAAGCACATTTTACAAATTCTTGAAGCTGAAGACAACATCTCTAATTTTAAGATCCGAAGACGTAAGTTTGCTAATATGAAAGGCGAAAGCGATGTTTCGTAACAATTATTAATCGATAAAAACAACAATGTATTTTTTTTATAATTTCGAAAATAAGAAACGTTTAAAAATTTTTGAAGCTCAAGGCAAACCTGTAACCAATTTTGAAAGCCAGAGGCAATATTTTAACAACTTTGAAGTAAAAGAAGGCAACATTTTTCTAATTTTGGAAAACGGTGTCGCTATTTATAAATATTACATTAAAGTAATTTATTTACTTATTTCAAAATAAATTATAAAAGTATTTTAATTTTGAAATTTGCAGACGTAATTTTATTAATTTTAAAACCGAAAGGCGAGATAGTAAGCTTTAAATCAACAAAAACGTTTGAGAAGAAATCATTTTACTAATTTTGAAAGCCGAAGACGTATTTTAACAACTATGGAGCAGTTAAAATCCACATTTTTTTATTTCAATTTTAAGAAGGCGAAATAATTTTGAGAGCTCGAAGTAATAATTTATTAATTCTAAAAGCTTGAAGCGATATTATTTATAATTTTTTTGGAGCCGAAAGTAAAAATAAAATATCTAAATGCGAATTGCTCCTCTGGCAAGAGCCTCTGTTGTCAGGTTTTAACTACGACCCTGCATGTATGTTATGTACAGATATGAACCGAAAAGTAAGCCTAGAGAGCCCAAAATTTTGCTTGTACTAAAATTTAAACTAAGACCGGCCCTGTAAATGGATGTCAATCGTCATGTTTATGATACAGTTTCAGTTGTTTCTCTCAAAATAAACATAATTTTAAAGTCATTAAGTCGAAAGTACTCGGTTATGTAATTTACACAGTGATTTACTTAATCTTTTGTTATGCATTTACCAACTTTGGTTCTATTTTAATCACCCTCAGAAACTGTCAAAAGCTTGAACTATTTTCTTTAGAGCGTGTAGCGAAAACCATCATTAATAACGATCTCTTTTACATTAAAAATAGCTTTTTATTTTTACACATTTTCCCCTTTAAATTCCCGTTCTAATAAAGATGGCCAATTCGAAATACGTAGTTAGGTGTGTGGAGGTGAAGATGATTTTTTTTATAAGCACGTTATAGTTTCCAGTTAGTAATTAAAATCAAGTGCTACCACTTGAAGTAAACAAACCGGCCATAAATTTAATGGAAACCATTCGACGTGGGAAATGACTTTTTGTGTATACAAACAAGCCACAAATCATCCAATTTTGATTGTGTTACTCCAACAAGAATTTGGGTTGTTTAGAAATTTCAAGCGATGAGTGAGGGACTTGAAAATTCACACAGTGGACGAAATATTACCCACAATTAAAAAAGGAGAGAAATAATTTCCTAAAAGCTTAATTTGCAAGGACCTGTTGCTACCTAGATACACCGGTGGAGTGACACATAATCAATAATTTTAACGTCTAAAATCATTTTTTTTTTTGGTTGAACATATATCTTATTAATCTTTTTTTGGGAAAATTACAGATTTAAAATTGAAAAATTTACTGAAAACTGATATTTTGTTTGAAATCGATTGGAGCAGTTGCTACGGAATGACATCAATTTGTTAGCGGTTAAAATAGTTATTTTACATGGAAATCTACTATTTTAACGCTTAGAATTGTTTAAGTTGATTAAACAAATCACTCATTAAATTTTTAGTGAAAATTTCAGACTTCAAACTGAAAAATTTACTGAAAACTGTGATATCATGTTCGAAAACGACTGAATCAATTGCTACGAAATAACATTAATTTATTATTGTTTAGAAACGTTATTTTACATAAAAATGAACTATTTTAATGCCTAAAATTGTTTCAGCTAATTAAACAAAATTTTTATTAATTTTTTTTGTAAAAATTCCAGACTTAAAACTGAAAAATTTACTGAAAACTGTGATATAATGTTTGAAAGCGACTGGAGCAGTTGATATGGGATCACATCAATTTATTATTGTTTAAAAAAGTTGTTTTACATGAAAATCAACTATTTTGGCGCTTACAATTGTTTTAGTTAATTAAATATATTTTTTAATAATTTTTTTTTGTAAAAATTCTAGACTTAAAACTCAAAAATTTACTGAAAACTGTGATAATATATTTTGAAAGCGACTGAAGCAGTTGCTACGGAATGACACCAATTTGTTTTTGTTTAAAAAATGGTATTTTACATAAAAATCAACTACACTGCTTCAAAAAATTAACGCACCACTTGAAAATAAAGTAAAAAAATTAAAACTATGTACATTTGACAACTTTGGTTGAGAAGGTTTAATCAAGCTATAATCTAGTTACCCATTGTGATAAAAGTTTTGACATTAAAGTCAGAAATTTGAGTTTAATAGTTTTTTAAGCAGATATTTTAAAATAATTTTCATTTTTAAATTGTGTTAATTTGTAATTTTGTTTTATTGTTATTTGAATTTGCCATTCTGTCGATAGTTTTTATCATTTGAAATAATAATAAAAACATTATGAGGAATTTGACTCGAGAAGAATGCGCCCAAGCTGTGGTTTTGTTGGAGGAAGGATGGAGCTACAGAAGAATTGGTGAAAGGTTTGGTGTATCTCATACGTCAGTTTCGCGTATGATACAAAGGTACAGAGAGACAGGAAGTCACCTCAGAAGACATGGGCAAGGAAGAAAAAGAAAAACCACTTCTATCCAGGATCGATTTTTAAGAATATCTGCGCTAAGGGAACGCTTTGTAACCGCCAGGAAGCTACAAAATGAGTTCCGTGACGTAGAAGGAATTCAAATCAGTACCGAAACTGTTAGATAAAGACTTAAGGAGGATAATTTAACACCCCATATTCCTGCTTGTGGTCCTGCATTGACTGCAGAACACCGCAGAGCCCGATTAGAATTTGCTAGAGAGAGAGCACATAAATTGGCAAAGAGAGGATTGGGAGTCTGTTCTTTTTACGGATGAGTCAAAATTTTGCCTTTACAATTGCGATAGACGTGTTCTTGTGTATCGTAGACCAAATGAGCGATACGCACAGTGTAACATTCAGAATACCACATTGTTTGGTGAAGGCTCAGTAATGGTTTGGGGTGGTATTTCCTTACAAGCTCGCACGGAGTTAGTGGTTGTAAATAATGGCTCTATAAATGCGGACCGTTACATAACAGACATTCTTGAAGAGCATGTCGTACCATATGCCCCTTATATTGGTCCAAATTTTTTGTTAATGCAAGATAACGCAAAACCGCAAAACTGCCCGAATCGTTAAAAATTACTTGAATGACGCAGAAATCAATGTTTTGGATTGGCCAGCTCGAAGCCCTGACCTGAATCCTATTGAGCATGTTTGGGACATTCTCGGGAAACGTTTAAAAAATCTTCCACATCCTCCTGTCCATCTTCAAGAGGTAGATCCTCAACTAAATGAAATTTGGAATAACTTAAATCAAGAAGACATAGGTTCCCTAATTTTGAGTATGGGACAAAGATGTGCAGCGGTTATTCAAAGTAGAGGTGGAAATACGCGATATTAAGACGTTTTCTGTAACTTTTATAACGGCGTAACTTTAATAAAATTTTGTTTTCGGTTTGTTTTTCTATATTTGAACACATTAGATATTAATTTACTTTAAACAAATGTTTTTGTTAAATTTTTCTTAATTTTGTACCAATTGGTCAAATACATGTTTCAATTTTCAAAAAAATTCAAGTGGTGCGTTAATTTATTGGAGCAGTGTATTTTAACGCTTAAAATTGTTTTTATTGTTTAAACAAATTTCTTTATTAATTTATTTTGTGACAATTTCAGACCTAAAACTGAAAAATTTAATTACTGAAAACTGTAATATTATGTTTGAAAGCGACTGGAGCAGTTGCTACGGAATGACATCAATTTGTTAGCGTTTAGAATAGTTATTTTACATGTAAATTAACTATGTTGACGTCTAAAATTGTTTTAGTTGATTAAACAAATCTTTTGTTAATTTTTGTTGTGAAAAATCTAAACTTAAAACTGAAAATTTTACTGAAAACTGTGATATCATGTTTAAAAACGACTGGAGCAGTTGCTAAAAACATAACAAAATTTGTTATTGTTTTAAAAAGTTATTTTATATAAAAGTCAACTATTTGACGTTTAACATTATCTTAATTGATTAAACAAAGTTTTTTTGTGAAAATTTCACACTTAAAACTAAAAAATTTACTGAAAACTTTTGAAAGCACTTAGAGCAGTTGGTATGAAATAACATCAATTTGCTAGCGTTTAAAATAAGTTATTTTACATGAAAATTAACTATTTTGATGCTTAAAATTGTTAAAGTTGATTAAACAAATCACTTATTAATTTTTTTTTGTAAATATTCTAAACTTAAAACTAAAAAATTTGCTGAAAACTGTGATATCATATTTGAAAGCGACTGGAGCAGTTGATATGGAATCACATCAATTTATTATCATTTAAAAAAGTTATTTTACATAAAAATTAACTATTTTGATGCTTAAAATTGTTTTAGTTGATTAAACAAATCTCGTATCAATCTCTTTTTGTGAAAATTCTTTTAGACTTTTAAAATTCTAAATTTAATATTTAAATTTATAATGTTAACTGTGTTACAGGGTTTTCATAAATGATTGTAACAACGTAGGTGGCTGTGGAGATTTTTGATATCACGAATATTCATTGTAATGTCCTATTTACGAAACGGAACATTGGAAAATGTCTACGCCTACAGCCGCCTACGTCCTTACAATCATTTATGAAAACCTGTTATAATCTTTAAAAGCAATAAAACAGTCAGGTCAGGTTCACATATTTGGTAAAAAATTTAAAAACATCGTATTTACATGAAAATCAACAATTTTAAAGCCTAAAATCATTTATATTGATGGAAAAAATTTCTTATTAATCTCTTTTTATGAAAATTTCAAACAAAAAACTTTAAATTTAATAAAAACTGTGATATAATATTTAAAAGCGACAGAACGGTCAGGTCAGGTCAGATTTACTTATTAGGTAACAAATTTGTTATTGTTTAAAAACGTCATTTTTACATAAAAATTACAAATTATAAAGCCTAAAATCATTTTTGTTGATTGAACAAATCTCTTATTGATTTTTTTTGTAAAAGTTTCAAGACTAAAATTTCAAATGTACCTAACGAAAGCGATTAAAAGGAGCAGTTGTAACATCAATTTATCTTTTATAAACGTCATTTTACATAAAAATCAACTATTTGAACAATTATTACAACAATTTTTGAAATTAAAACGATCTTGTTTTGATCTTATTTTTATAAAAAAGATATATATACTTTAATAAGAGACTGGAGCGGTTTCGACGTAGAAACAGGTCATTTAACCGAATTTGTTATCAATAAAAATGTCATTATTTTGCTTTTCTACGAGCATAAAAAATGAGTTTTATGAAGGAATAGCTAAATTTAGAGATAGGAACGCTCCTGAAATAAGTTATCTATTGCAATAAGTACACAGGATGGTTCAAAATTATAAAATTTTTCATAAATACTTATTTATTAAAAACTACCATATGGTTCGGTTTACAGAAGGAGAATTTGCGATTAAATCGGCTTTCCTCGGATTTGATTGGTCAAAATCAATTAAAGTTAATGTCACTTACTGTAAACCGGCCCTATGTCTCTTAGAATTTTTGGTAAGAAGTGATCATAAAAAACAAAACAAAAAAATTAATTTGCAATAGAAAATTTAATAATAATATTAATTATTAATCAGTTCAAACTATAAGGGCAGGCCCAAATAAGGGTAAGATGTATACAGTATGTTCTGGGAAGAACTTTAAAAAAGAAAAAAAAATATTTTTGATTTCTCAAAAAGTATTACTCTTTATTGCTAGAAAATATTTAATATATGTGGATTAAGATTTATTTAATAAATTTAACAAATGATAAAATGAAATAAAATTTTCAAAAAGCTAAATTATTAATTTTTTATTCAAATAATACTCCTCCTTTCTCTGCACAGATTTAAATGGGAGCTCTAAATTTATTGAAACTGCGTCTTATTTCTAAGATTGATAAGGACTGGACTGCATTTTGTATCCTATATTTCAATTGTTCTACATCATTGTCTAGTGGCTCACTGTACACAATTTATTTTAAACGACCTCACAGATAAAAGTCCATTATTGTGAGATCAGGACTTCACGGTCGCCATAAAATGCTACCATTTCTCCCTATCTAGTTATCATGGAACTCTGGATTGAGCCACTGGCGAACAATGCCGGCATAATGAGCAGGGCACCCATCGTGCTAGAAAAACATTTCCATTCGGTAGTTTAACGGCAATTCATCCAGTTTCTCAGATAAAATTTTTTGCATCATTTCCAAATAAGAATTACTGTTTAAATTTTGATCAAAAAAATATGGGTCAATAATGCCATAGTACGAAACCGCACACCACACATTAACTTCTTTAAATATTGTCTGCGATAAAAAACAAAATTGATGTTTGGATCCGTCTCACTCTAGTACCGACAATGTTGAGATGGAACGACTCCGATAGTTGAAAAGCTGGTTGTTAAAGTTAGTTGTTGAAATTGAAAATTAGAATTTTTTAAAATTCTGTGAGCCATTTCCAAACAAAAATTCAGATTATTAGCTTCATTACCATTTTCTAAAGTTTGCCTAAATTGAATTGAGGTTTAAATAGTAAAATTTTGTTTTTCTTTAAGATTCTTTATAAATGAGATTTACTTATTCCAGTTTGTATAGCCCCTTTTCTTAAGGACAACCTTGAAGCTTCTCTTACGGAATGAACGGCAAGAACTGAAACAGAATCGTCTTTATTAAACAACATCTTGACTTCTTAATGTTTAAAACCGGTCCTGTTTTAAGGAATTTGGTCATCAATTCTTTTGCACCAGAATTTGAAATGGTAACTTCCGGGTATTTTCGGTTGAATTTTCTCATAACAACTCGGTACCACTCTTTCCCAGTTCCGTAACAACAAATTAGATAAATTCTTTGTTGTAAAGTCCACATTATAACATAAAGACTGTTTAAATTAACAAAGATCTAGTTTGTAGTTCTACTAACTTATTAGATTTGTCATCTACTGTCAGTGGTATTTATCAGTGAAATCCGCCTACTGTTGCCTTCTTAAAATTACAAAAAGAACTAAGTCTAAATTTTGAAGAAAAATTATATTATCTCAAGAACAGTTCGAGTTAAATAAAAACTAATTTGTGTTTTGAGAAATCAACAAGAGTGAAATTTTCTGCGAAATTAAAAATATTTTTTTCTCCTCTTTTAAAGACGATTCGGGGACATACTGTGTATGTTGACTTTTAATTTTAATTTATTTTTATCTAAATACAATTTTTAAATACTTGTAAATACATACATAAAGGGTGTTTTTGAAGTGTTTTTACAAATTTTAACAGAAGATAGCCTTTGAAAGGATGCTAAATAACCCAATGTCAGAAAAAGGCAATTAGGGTGAGGGGGTGCGGAATGTTCTAGAAGGGAAAAACACATTTTCTTGATTATGGCTAACGTCTTTAACATTTTTTTAAAAAAATTAGCTTGCCGTGAAGTTTTTCCTGATTTATTTTCAATTTTGGTAGATTACTCCACTAATACCAGAATTTTTTTGTCTTGTTTATATCATTGCTATTTTTTATATATTATTTTAAACAAGTTGTATATCTAGTTTTTGTCTAGACCCAAAACAAATTTTCGTTTGTTTATTTTCTGTAATTTATTTGTAGACAATAGAAGATTTTTTCTCTGCCTGTTGCCAAACAAAATCGCATTTAAATCTCATAAATCTTTTGGTCTTGAAAAAACAAGAAGAAAAAAAATGTCCTGTATCTGTGACAGACCGTATGTTTCCAAACTAATGATTAATTAGCAAAGGGACACGTAAAAGTGAGCGTGTGACGACTTGTCACAGCACGTGATTGATGGCATTCATACAGGGTGGTACTCTGAAACTAATCTGTGAGGTCCATCAGTCCATCATCTAACCGGAAATGCAAATAAAACTCCTTCAGAAAATATATGTCATTTATTCTAATAAATAGTAAAATAATACTTTTAATAAATAATCTCTCTCATCTAGGGGTAAAATCGTATCCGTTTTGGTGCAGGGTCGGACTTCGATAATTGCCTCCATTTCCGTAAAATTCGTAATTGCAATAAACGGTTCTTCCGAAATTGGGGCTTCTTTTCTCGTTGCTGTAAACCGTGTTGTAGTTATGGGGGCGGTATGCAGGGCAGTAATTACACAGTTCGCCCGAATAGGACTGACCAATCGTTTTATGTTTTATCAATTATCAGTAACCGGAATGCAAATAAAACTCATTCAGAAAATATATTTAATTTATTCTAATAAATAGTAAAATAATACTTGTAATAAATAATCTTTCTTATCTAGGGGTAAAATCGTATCCGTTTTGATGCAGGGCTGGACTTCTGTAATTGCCTCCGTTTCCGTAAAATCCGTAATTGCCATAGACGGTTCTTCCGAAATTGGGGCTTCTTTTCTCATTACTGTAAACTGTGTTGTAGTTGTGGAGAATGTTGTGGGGGTGGTATACAGGGCCGTAATTGCAGAGTTCTCCCGAGTAGGGCTGACCGATTGTTGTGAGGAGGTTTGATTGGAGGAGGGATTGTTGTTGGTAGCGGTTTTGTGAGGTGTAGAGGGCAGCCGCCTCCGGTTCAGGGGCGGCGATCTCTTCGCCATCTGGAAATTAAAGTAAACGAGGATAATTTATGTAGTCGGCCATGTGCTTGAGTAAATTATAAACAGAGGATCTACTTAACCAGACTGTTTACAAAAGCGTTAAAAAGCACCAAAATCTTTACCGTTTTACGATATATACTTGTAAACAGATGGTAATTGAGTTTATGTTTCAGAGTAGTAGTTTTGAAATTTTTTTTGAAGTGTTTGTTTGGATTTTTGCAGTGATATGGGATTCAGTTGTATTTTTACCTTTGTTATTGCAGCTGGTTGGAGTTGACCGAGATGTGCTTCGTTGACGTTGGACTTGGGATGGTTGAGAAACGGTTTCAGGACTCCTGAAAAAAAAGATTTTCAGTTTTTTCATCATGAAAAAAATTTGAATACAATTATATCTATGCATCTCTCAGAATTTATTTATTATCAATTATACAAAAATGAAAATTTCAGGAATATATGAAAAAAACTGCTGTATAATTTTTAATTACAGCAAAAAAAATGTTTAAATCCAAGCTAAAACAGTTTCAGAAATCCCGAAAAATATTTTCTGACAAATTAAATAATTTCTAAAAAACACTGCTTTTAACAACTTTTTATCAGAAATGTTTTACTCTTTTAACTGAAACAATTTCTGAAATCCTGAAAAAAAAATCAGCTAATTATTTTAGTTGGAACAAGTTCTGTAACTTTTGGCTCTATCATTTTTCTACTATTTTAACTGAAACAGTTTCAGAAATCCTATTAATATTTTTGTACTGAGATTGAAAATTTTCGAGACTGTCATATTTTTCAGTTTTGCTTGATTCACATTTTGCTTGAAAAAATAACTCTAATTCAGCACATTCTTGTTCTCTCCGTGTTACAATAATTTCTGCCTTAACTAAAACTCTTTGTGCAAACTAAATGTTTTAAGAGTTTCAGAAATCCTAAAAAATGTAGTTTAATAAATGTGCTTTTAAAAAATTATTTAATTTAATAAAAAACATTTTTTCAGGATTTCTGAAACTGTTTTATTTTGAATAACTCTTTAAATATTTTTTTTAACAATTTCCGAAGATATGCTTTAAAAAAATAATGTTTTGCGCGGCGCATTGCTTTAAAAACTTTTTTCAGAAATATTCTACCGTTTCAGAAGTCCTAAAAATGTTTTCGTTTTTTTAACAATTATTTCTATCTCAAAACCTTTGCAAGAAATTTACAATAAATTAATGATTTTTTTGTTATAACAAAACAGTTTCAGAAATCCAAAACACATCTTTTAACAGCGATAATTTGTTTACTTTAAAAAAATAAGTATATTAACGTTTTCTAAATAAGTACAGTTTCAGAAATCCTAAAAATATTTCTATTACCTTTAAATATATTTTAAAAAATAATTTATGTCTTAACTAAAACCGTTGTTTAAACTAAACAGTTTTAGAAATCCTGAAAAAATGTTTTTTGACAAACTAAATTATTTCTAGAATTCTATTTAAAAAACATTATTTTTTTACGCAGTACACTACTTTAAAAAACCTTTTTTTTAGAAATTGAAAACAAAATCAGTTTTAGAAATCTAAACCAGATAGTTTTCAGTTTCAGAAACATCTAAAAATATTGATATTTGCTAAAACAGAAACAGTTACACAAACTGAAATTTAGAAAAAATGTATTTTAACTAATTAAATCGTTTCTAGAGTTCTGCTAAAAGAGAATTTAGCTTCTTTAAAAACTTTTTTTCAGAAATGTAAAACAGAAACAGTTTCAGAAATTAAGACCAGATAGTTTTAAGTTTCAGAAACATCTTAAATAGTTTTTATCATATAATATTAACAATTTGCTGAAACAGGAACAGTGTTAAAAACCCTGAAAATGTTTCTATTACTGTTAAATATATTTTAAATCTGTCTTTTGACAAATTAAATCATTTCTAGAGTTCTGTTACAAAAATATTAGCTTTTACACTGTTCACTGCTTTAAAAATTCTTTTTCAACAATATAAAAGAAAAACAGTTTCAGAAACCCAAACCAGTTAGTTTTCAGTTCCAGAAACATCTAAAATATTTTTTATTTTTTAAATGCTTTTTTACTACTATAATTTCTGTCATAAAAGTTAAAAAAATAATACTGACTTTTACTACAACAAAAAGAGTTTTACAAAACCTGAAAATATTTTTATTACTGTTAAATATACATTAAACAAATTTTAGAAATCCTGAAAAAATGTGTTTTGACAAATTAAATCGTTTTTAGAGTTTTGTTAAAAGAAAATTAGTTTTTTATGTAGTACACTGTTTTAAAAACTCTTTTTCAAAAATATAGAAAACAGAAACGGTTTTAGAAACTCAAAACAGACAAGTTTTCAGTTTCAGAATCATCTAAAATATTTTTTATTTTCGTAAATGCTTTGTAAAAGCCATAATATCAGCCGTAAAACTTTTTAAAAAATACTGACATTTGATCAAACGAAAACAGTTTTACAAACCCTGAAAATATTACTGTTACTGTTAAATATACTTTAAACAAGTTTCTGAAATCCTGAAAAAATATATTTTGACAAATTTAATCGTTTCTAGAATTCTGTTATAAGAGAATTATCTTTCTAAGCAGTACACTGCTTTAAAAACTTTTTTCAGAATTATTAAAAAACAGAAATAGCTTCAGAAACTCAAACCAGATAGTTTTCAGTTTAAGAAACATCAATAATACTTTTTCTTTTTTTAAATGTTTTTTCAACAGCCATAATTTTAGCGGTTTATGTAAAAAAAATATTGACATAGGCTAAAACAGCAACAGTTCGATATTTCCTGAAAATATTTCTATTACTGTTAAATATATTTTAAACAAGTTGCAGAAATCCCGAAAAATTAATTTTGACTAGTTAAATCAACTCTAGAGTTCTATTAAAAGAAAATTAACTTTTTACGAAGTACACTTCTTTAAAAACTCTCTTTCACAAATATAAAAAAAGAACAGTTTCAGAAACGCAAACCAGATAGTTTTTTCAGTTTCAGAAACATCTAAGATATTTTTTATTTTCTTAAACGCTTTTATAACAGCCATAATTTCAGTTTCAAAACTTAAAAAAATTATATTGTGATTTGCTAAAACAGAAACAATTTTGTAATCTTTAGAAATATTTCTGTTACTGTTAAATATATTTTAAACGGGTTTCAGAAATCCTAAAAACTGTATTTTGACAAATTAAATTGTTTCTGGAGTTGTGTTAAAAGTAAATTAACTTTTCGCGCTTTACACTGCTTTAAAAACTCCTTTTTATAGAAATCTAAAACAAAAACAATTTCAGAAACTCAAACCAGATAGTTTTGAGTTTTAGAAATGTCTCAAATAAGTTTTATTTTCTTAAATGCTTTTTTTAACAATCATTATTTCAGCTGTAAAACTTAAAAAATAATACTGATTTTTCTTAAAACAGAAACAGTTTTATAATCCCTAAAAATATTTTTGTTACTGTTAAATATACTTTAAACGAGTTTCAGAAATACTTAAAACACAATTTTAAGTTTTAGAAACACTGAAAAAAGTTTTATTATTTCACTTATTACGTAATTAGTTACGTAACAAATCGTAACATACACTAGCTTGGATTGGCTCTATATAAGCGAGCGATAAGTCGTTTGCAATATTTTGACTTAGCAATAGACAGCTATTATCACAAGCGAAGTAAACAAGATTCTAGAAGAATTTCTAGAATTTTCTCTTTTTTCTTCTTCTTTTGAGAAAAAAAAGAACAAAAAATATTTTAGAATAGATTTTAGTCAGTTAGGAAAAGGTATATTAAAAGAAACTTCTGAAAGAGCAAAAAAAGATTCTGAAGAAATACAAAAAAAGAATGGGACAAGCTTGAAAATCGGCGTTTGAAAGTAAAAGGAATTTGTAGAGATGACGACATATAAAAAAAACTAGAAAAAGTTGAAAGATGTCTGAAGTTGTGATGTCAGGAGAAAAGAAGTTTTTTAAAAAAATTTAAGAAACAAGAATTAGTGAAAAGAGGAACGCAAAAGAAAATTTTATAAGCTGAATACGAAACATCAGAAATTTTGAGAGATTAAAAGACGTCGCGACGTCCAGAACGAAAGAAGAGCAATAAAAAATTCTAGAATAACATCAGAAATTTCTAGGAAAAAGTAAGAAACAACGACTTGTAAAAAAAAATCAGAAAGTTTGAAAAGTTGAAAGACGCCGTCTGGAAAAAGGAAGAGCAAAAGAATATTGTAGAAAAACGACAGAAATTTCTAGAAGAATGTGAGAAACAACGAGTGGTGAAAAAAAATCAGAAAGTCTAAGAAGTTGAAAGACGTCTTCTGGGAAAAAAAGAAGAGCAATAAAAAGAATGATGTTAAAAAACGATTGGAAAAGAAAGACAAGCAATGGAAGGTCCTAGAAGAACAAACAAAGTTTTTGTTAGAGTTTAAAGAACGAAAAATACAAAAAAAGAGCTAAAGAAAACTCTACAAAAATAATGTTCTGAAAAAGGTTAAAAAACGACAATTAGAATTAGAAGAACAAAAAAAAAAGAAAATATGTATCAATCTATGGCACGAAGAAAAGACAAAACGAAGGAAGCTTCTGAAATGAAGATCTATGTTAAATAAAAAAAACAGTTGTAAATTAATGAATTAGCCAGAATTTTTGTTCAGACAACTTCTCACACAATCTGAAACAAGTTACAAGATCCTGAAAAAATTTCAGGATTCCTGAAAACCCGTTTGTTGCTAGTTTTTCACTGCAATTGATATTTTATTTAACCAAAATAATTGCGAGTTTATTGAACTTGAAAAAAATTTTTGCTGAAAAATATCTTGGCGACTTACGACACTCCCTGTATAAAAAGTATGCAGTGTCGATATATTTATTTAAAAATCTCGCGCTCTACTGAAATGTTTATTAGTTTAAATCTAAAAATATCGCATCAGGCAAGCATGAAATGTTTCAAATTTAAAAATCTTCCAAAATCAAAATAAATACAATTCATAATTGTCGAGAAAATTTATATTCGAAGATTTTTTTTTATATCCCGAACATAATTGTCGATGTGTATGTGAAAAATTCAGTCTAGGAATGGCATCATTTGTAAGGGGGAGACAGCCAGATTGGAAGATGGATGTTTTCGAATACTTCCAAGCTATTAATTCAACTGGTTGGCAGCTACAGAAATAACACGCGGTCTCTATAATGACAACCTTACGGTGGTAATTCACCAATTTTCCCCTCTTTCCAACGTTCTGTCAAAACACAAACATAAAGAAAATTTCGAAATTAATTCGTTTTTAATTTCAAACAGACGGCGAAATTTTAAAAGTTGGAAAGACGAACTAATAAAGCCACTCGTAAATACGTTAAAGTGACATGCTTTGTAATAATTTGAGGTAATTTGCTCGTAAATACCATAAAACAGTTCGTTGAGGTAAATTATAAGACAGGTCGGGACAACCTAAATCCGATTTGGACGTTTACATGGAACTTTTGATCTGTGTGTGTGCACTCAGATATTTTCAGAATTGAATGGCGCCACTTTTATTTCAGTGACATAACCGAAAAAGGGCGCACCAATTTTGAAACCCTAAACAGAGCTGTGCGATAACATTTTTGGTAAAATAACAAGATTACACTAAAAAGAAAAAAACTGTCATAAATGAATAAAAATTTTTTTATTTTTAATTTCTCAGAAGATTTCACTCTTTTTGATTTGCCCTGCTTGTTTTCAAACCCCCAAAACACAAATTACTTTATATTTAACTTGAACGGTTCCCGAAATAATATTTTATTGTTAGAAAATATTAAAATTAGGCTCAAGTTTTTTTTAATAAATTTAACAAATGCTAAAATGAAATAAAATTCTCAAAAAGCTAAACTATTAATTTTCTATTCAAATAATGAAAAATGCATCCTATTTCTGCACAGATTCAATGCGAGCTCTAAATTCATTGAAACTGCATTTTATTTCTAGGATTGATAAGAAATGGAGTGCATTTTGTATCCTATTTTTTAATAGCTTTACATCATTGCCTAGTTGCTCACTGTAGACAATTTGTTTTAAACGACCTCACAGATAATAGTCTATTATTGTGAGATTAGGACTTTTCTGTGTCCATAAAATGCTATCATCTCTCCCTATCTAGTTATCATGGAACTCTGGATTGAGCTACTGGCGAACAATGCCGGCATAATGAGCAGGGTAACCATCATGCTGGAAAAACATTTCTATTCGGTAGTTTAACGGCAATTCATCCAGTTTATCAGCTAAAAAATTTTGCAATATTTCCAAATATGAATTATGGTTTAAATTTTGACCAAAAAATATTGGCCAATAATGTCGTAGTACGAAATCGCACACTACATATTAACTTTTTTTAAATATTGTCTGCGACAAGAAATCCTGAAGTTTGGATTCATCTCACTCCAGTACTGACAATGTTGAGATGAAGCAACTCTGTTAGATTCATAGGAGAACATAATTTCTCTATGAAAATTTGAATCTTCCAAAACTCTGTAGGCTATTTTCAAACAAAAATTCAAACGTTTGGCTTCATCACCATTTTCTAAAGTTTGCCTAAATTGCGGTTTAAATGGTAAAATTTTGTTCTCCTTGAAGATTCCTTGTAAATGAGACTTACTTATCCCAGTTTCCATTGCCTTTTTTCTTAAAGACAACCTTGTAGCTTATCTTGCGAAATGAACGACAAAAACTGAACTTATGGTAACAAAAAGAATTTTAAAATAAAATTCCTTGTTAAGACAGAAAAAAATATTCTAGGCTTGCTGGTTTTGACAAACATTATGACCGTTTAAAAAATCTGTTTTTTTATAACTGATTACGTAAACAACTATTGTTACTCACTTTTGTAAAAATGTGTACAAACACTCCAAAAGTAAAACTTTGTTTGCACAAGAGACAAAAAAAAATTGTTTTACGGTCTCTGCAGGGGCCACTAAATTCGGTTCTTTTTATGAAGGCTGCTAGAATCTTACTTAAGGCCTTTACTACTATTATTTTTGTGCAAGCAGTCAAAAAAGTTTTGTTTTACGGCTTTACATCCCAAGAGTCGCGGTCGAAGAAAATTAATGCTTTGCTGTACTTCTCATAAGGTTGTATAAATAGTAAAGGGTTTTGCAATAAGGATGGGTCGATGTTAAAATGGAATAAAACAAGCTGTATATGAGGAATTTAAAAAAATCTTTTTTTTATATGAAAGGTCCATGCATGCCTTTATTTATGGAATATAACATCGTTCAAATGTCCGCCGAGACTTCTAACTGTGGCATGGATCCGAGCAGACCAATTTTGAATGACTCGCTCGCATAGATCTGGCTGAATTTGACCGATGGCATTGGTGATATTGACTTTAAGGGCATCGGTCGATTGAGGCTGATTGGTATAGACCTGCGACTTGAAAAAACCCCACAAAAAAAATCTAGCAGAGTCAAATCGCACGATCTTGGTGGCCAATTCACGTCACCTTTGCCAGAAATAACTCTGCTCCCAAAAATCTTTCATGCAGAACGTCCAGCGTGGCGTCTGCTGTATGGCACGTAGCCCCGTCCTGCTGGAACCACATGTCGTCTACCTCCATATTGTTTAATTTAGGGCAAAAGAAATCTGTTAGCATCGTTCTGTAGCGCTCGCCGTTGACGATGATGGCCTCACCAACGTCATTTTCAAAAAAGTATGGACCAATGACGCCACCGGCCCAAAATCCGCACTAACAGTAACTTTTTGTGGATGCATTGCAACTTGCTGAACCTCGTGGGGTTAGCGTCGTCCCATATACGACAATTTTGAGTGTTAACGTAGCCATTCATCCAAAAATGCGCCTCGTCACTAAAGATGATTTTTCGACCAAATGTGGGGTCTTCTTCTAAACGCTTCGAAGCCCAGTCAGCGAAAAACGGCGTTGTCTATGGTCATTAACTTTAAGCTCCTGAGTCAATTGGATTTTGTATGGGTGTAATCCCAAATCCCGACGCAAAATTCGCCAAACTGATGTCTGCGAAGGGTCGAGTTCTTGTGCACGCCGCGGAATTGACTGCCTCGGCTTTTGCTGTACACTTTCACATACGGCAGCAATGTTTTCGGCCGATCTAGCATTTCTTTGACGACGGGGTGTTGGCTGATTGTTTACCGAACCCGTTGTTTCAAATTTGGTCACCAAACGCTGCAAAGTCGATTTTGAAGGACCACTGTGTCTTCCATAAAATGGGCGCAACGAGCGCAATGTTCGAACAGTCATTTTGATAATAAAGTTTTATCATTTGGACGTGTTGCTCAATTGTGTAATTTGCCATGGTACTTTGGCATCAGTGACTGAACAATAAACACCAGATTACACAGACACTACCAAAAAAACATGGCCGCCACAGGGTGCCAACATCAACCCATCCTTATTGAAAAACCCTTTATATAAACCTCTAGTCGGTAAGCACTTTTTTTGGTCTCGAAAGCTCAGAAAGCCTCGGGCTTGATCCTCGCTTTTTCAAATTTCTAGAGAGTAAACTGTTGAGAGTTAAAAAGTATCGGATCTCGGATTTTAATACATAAAATATAGTTTTCTAATTTTCTAAAGTATCTTAAAAATGTTAATTTGAGATGTTTACAACATTTTTTTCAGCCATAACCATTTTAAAACAGTGTTTTTCTAGTCATTTTATTTCCAAAATTGCTAACGTTGTTGCCACGGTAATCATTTTATAATTACGTTTCAATAAGAATTGCTGAAGTTATTATATTAGACCAAAAAAAATGGACCACAAAATCATTTCACTAGCAGAGTTTGTCGGCCAAAAATTTTTATACAAATCTGATGCTTTGGTCTATTTTACAGTGCTCAAATTAAAACTTGTCGCACTGTAAAATTACACTATATACTAAAATAAATAGCTTATTACTTACGTTTCATCAGGATCACAATCTCGGAATCCTTTGGCAAATGGATTGCTCGCAATTTTCAGTTGAGTTATCTGAAATTACGTAATTAAAGATCTGCAGAGTTGTAATTTTCAAACTACTGACCCTATGATTCTGATAAGCAGTAACAGCTGTAAATGCGGTTTCAGGAAAAACAAAAGTTTTGAAATTATCAGTACAATTTTCTTCGTTTGTGTTGGTATTAGATTTGGACGGTAAATAAACAATATGGAAACGAGGTTGGTAACGATGCATCGAGTTCAAAATAATCTGAAATTTACCCATCAAAAAATTCCAAAATTTTTTAAAAATAAATAATTTTAATAAAAATCAATGTCGAACCCACAAGTTTAATTAAAATTATAATATTACAGCGGCAAAGCGCTTTCGAAATCTAAAGTTTCATCTTCATTGCCTAACAATAACATTGTAAAAAGGAAAGTTATAGAAAAAATGCTAATTTTATTTTAATTTTAAATTTTAAAATTTTATTGTTTAATGTTTCAATTTTAATGTTTTTAATTCGTTTTACAAAAGATTGCTAAGTTTTAGGCACTGAAGATGGAACTTTAGATTCCGAAAGCTCTTTGCCACTATAATATTAGAATTTTAATAAAACTTGTGGGTTTGACATTGATTTTTATTATATATATTAATAAAAAATTACCCCACAAAAATACTCACATGCCCATTATCATCAAGCTGGTTATTGGTCAACTTCAGCTTATCAAACGAGACGGTCTGTTTCATCCATTGGGCCCCCGTTGCTGGACTATCAGGATGGACGTGTATCCGTGGAGGTGATACAGGATCGGCTTTTCCTGCAACGACCCAACTGGAACTATGGAACGCATATCTGTACCTCTTATCATCCACTGGTACAAAATCCATCATTAGCATATACTCGGCATGCAGCTCTAGGCCACATAATTTCACTTGAAATGTGGGAAACATCCGTCTTCCCGCTTTGGTCACGATCATTTCAGTACCCAATGCATGGAATTCATCCCACAGGTGTTTCATTTCAAGGATAGCACCAGCGTTGGTTAGAGCAGGACAGATGGAATTTACTGATAAACTGCGATAAGAAGGTTAGGGGTTGGAAATGGTGACGTAGGGGTCGTTACCTGTGGTTTTTGTTTTGAGTGGTGAGACGGTTGTTGTTGTCGCGTTCTGGTTCGGGGTCAATCGAGTCGGCTTGGTCTAGAGGGGAGTAGGCTTTGCGGTCTTTACCAGCGCTTTGGAGACATGCTGAAAGGGGGTTAACTGTTTTAGCGTTATTTTAACTAGAATTGAGGGGGCTGGTAACTATTTTAAGTCTCTAAGTAGAAGTTGTTTAATGACGACGATGCTGCTTCAGTTCTTGTCGTTCATTCCGCAAGAGAAGCACCAAGGTTGTCTTTACAAAGAGAGCGATACAAACTGGGATAAGTAAATAAAATAAAATTAATAAAAAGTGAGTGATGTTCACTGAGATTTCTATTTTATTTAAAGTGATTACAACCGGTTTTTAGTATTTTTCTTGATAAATATGAATAATTATTATTTGTTTATTCTAAGAGATACTTTTTAAGCACATTTATTCAAAAAAAAATAGAGAAGCGACAAAAACTATAATTTGCAAACGCAACTTTTAACGGTTTTTCTGTCAACAATCTTTTAGTGCAATCAAATTTGAAGAAATGCAAATTTGCATTTACTTAATGTTTATCTGTTATTCTAGATGTGATATCTTTATGTTAACACAAAATACCAATAGTTTAAACTCGCAAAAATAATGATGAACCTCTTTATTCACTGTACACCTGTAATCACCTGATTCTTTCATTTTGCTAAACAGATCCAGGAAAATCAGACTTATACTACGACAGTTTTTTGGATTTTTAACGTTTTGCTCTATTATGCCTTTAAAGTTTTCTCAGGCCTTAAATTCGCAATTCTTATTTTACATTTTATAGCAAATTTGGTATCACAAAAGTTGTTTTATTAAAATCGAAATCAACAGGAGATTATATTTTATTTTTGGCCTTTTTTATCCAAAACAAAAGCCATAGAATTTTTTTTTAAAATTGGGAGCTTTAGGCAACAATTTACAAAAATGGAAAGTACAAGAGGCATTTTAATATACTAGAAATTGTAGACCACATTTTATAAAAATTGGATGTGACAACAGGCATTTTATAAAAATCGAAATCAGTAGGAAGCATTTTATTTATAGCTTCTTTATAGCAAAATTATAAAAATGGAATTTGCAATGGGCATTTTATAACCATTGATATAAAAAACCTAAACTAAAAAAATAAATATTTTATAAAAATTGGAATCAATAAAAGGCATTTTACTTATAGTTTTTTTTGACCAAATTATAAGCTTTTTTGTACCAAATCATAAGCCTTTTTTTGTAATAAAAAAAACATATTAAGAAATTGTAAGACTCATTTTATAAAAAATCGACTGTCACAAAAGGCAGTTTATAAAAATCGGAATCAACAGGAGATATTTTGTAGCTTTTTTTAATGAAAATCAAAAGTTATAGGTTTTTTTGTAAAATCAGGAAGTCATAAGCTGCGATTTATAAAATTAGAACCTACAATGGGCATTTTATTAGATTATTAGATTGCCATTAAAAATTGTCTTTTTTTGGAAAAAAGACATTTGAAATTGCAGAACTTATTTTATAAAAATCGGCTCTCAAATAAATGCGTTTAATATAAAAATGGATATCAACTGAAATCATTTTATTTAAAGTTTTTTTCCTATCAAAACCAGAAGCAATAGGCGAAATTTTATAAAAACTGGATGCCATAGGTGACACAAAAATGGAAACTGTAAAAGGCATTTTAATATATTTAAAAATAGGGACCACATTTAATAAAATTGGCTCTCACAACAGGCATTTTATAAAAATCGGAATCAATAAAAGACATTTTATTTATACATTTTTTTTTAACAAAATCGTAAGAATGGAATCTACAATGGGCATTTTGTAATGATTTCTATAAAAATAGCTTTTTTGTAAAAATACATTTAGAAATTGAAAGACTCTTTTTATAAAAAATTGGCTGAGAAAAGGCATTTTATAAAAATTGGAATCAACTAGAGTTTTTTTTTTTTTGTAAGCTGGGAGTAATAGACAATAATTTATAAAAATAAAACCTGAAATGAGCGATTTATTAAGATTGCTATAAAATATGGCTGTTTTATCCACAAAACATAGAAACTGCAGAGCTTATTTTATAAAAATCGGCTGTTAAAATAGAAGGCGTTTAATATAGAAATCGGTATCAGGTAGAATCATTCTATTTATTTATAGTTTTTTTTATCAAAATCAGAAGCTATAAGCGACATTTTATAAAAACAGTGAGCCGTAGAAGACAGTTTATAAAAATTGACTTTCATAAGAGGCATTTTTTATAAATATCGGAATCAACAGGAGATATTTTGTAGCTTTTCTTAATGAAAATCAAAAGTTTTGTTGTTTTTTTTATAAAAAGTTGAAATCATTGGCGGCAATTTATAAAATTAGAACTCGTAATAGGCATTTTATTAGGATTGCATTGCTATAAAAAATCGCCTTTTTTGTAAAGAAAAAACATTATTAGAAATTTATAAAAACTGGGAGTCATAGCCGGCAATTTATAAAATTAGGACATATAATAGATATTTTATTTATAGATTTTTTTATCAAAACCAAAAGCTATAGGCAAAATTTTATAAAAACTGTGAACCGTAAGCGACAGTTTATAAAAATTGACTGTCATAAGAGGCAATTAATTTAAAAAAATCGGAATTAACGGGAGATATTTGGAGCTTTTTTTAATGAAAATCAAAAGTTATAGGTTTTTTTGTAAAATCTGGAAAGTATAGGAAGCAATTTATAAAATTTATAAAAACTGGGAGCTGTAGGCAACGTAAAAATGAAAATTATAAGAAGCATTTTAATATACTAAAAAATTCAGACGACATTTAATAAAAATCGGCTGTTACAAAAAGCATTTTATAAAAATCGGAATCAGTACGAGGCATTTTAATTATAGCTTTTTCTAGCAAGATCATGAAAATAGAATCTGGAATGGGCATTTTTTAACGATTGCTTTATAAAACATAGCTTTTTTGGTTAAAAAACATTTATAAACTGTAAGACTCATTTTATAAAAAATCGGTTGTCAAAAGGCATTTTATAAAAATCGGAATCAACAGGAGATATTTTGTAGCTTTTTCTTAATGAAAATCAAAAGTTATATTTTTTTTGCAATTTATAAAATTAGAACTTATAATGGGCATTTCATTAAGACTAGGTTGCTATAAAAAAGTGTTTTTTTGTAAAGATAAAACATATTAGTTTTTGCAAAACTTATTTTATAAAAATTGGCTCTTAAAATAAAAGGCATTTAATATGAAAATCGGTATCAACTGAAGTCATTTTATTTATAGTTTTTTTTTTATCGAAACCAGAAACTATAGACGAAATTTTATAAAAACTGGAAGTCATAGGCGACATAAAAATGGAAACTGTAAGAGGCATTTTAATATACTTACTAGAAAATATAAACTTCATTTTATAAAAATTGACTGTTAAAACAGGCATTTTATAACAAGAGAAATCAGTAGAAGGCATTTTTTTATCTTCTTTATAGCAAAATCATAAAAATGAAACCTGCAATGAGCATTTTATAACCATTGCTATAAAAAATACTATATAGAATAGACCACATTCTAGAAAAATTGTTTGTGACTAAAAGCATTTTATTTATAGCTTTAAGATTAATTTTTGAATCTATTATTAATAAATAAATGCTTAAAAGATCGGCTGTCACAAAAGAAATTTTATAATTCGGAATCAACAAGAGACATTTAATTTATAGGGAAAAAAACTGGATGCCCTAAACGATAATTAATAAAAATAGAAACTGCAAAGGTCAGGTTAGGTTTCACCTTTTTGGGTTTATTGTAAAAAAATATATACCACATTTAGTAAAAATTGGCAGTTACAAAAAGCATTTTATAAAAATCGGAATCAATAGGAGGCATTTTATTTATAACTTTTTTTTAACAAAACCGTAAAAATGGGAATTGCAATGAGCATTTTATAACAATTGCTATAGAAAATTGGTTTTTAAAAAAAACTTTGTAAAACTTATTTCATAAAAAATCAAAAGGCATTTTATAAAATTTCATCAAATAGGAATTAACAAGAGATATTTGATTTATAGGGGAGAAACCAGAAGCCCTAAACGACAATTAATAAAAATAAAAACAGCAAAGGTCAGGTCAGGTTTCATCTTGGTGGGCTTTTTGTAAAACAAATATAGACCACAATTAATAAAAATTGGCTGTCATAAAAAGCATTTTATAAAAGTCTGAATCAATAGACGGCATTTTATTTATAGCTTTTTTTAGCAAAACTGTAAATCTGGAATCTGCAATGGGCATTTTATAACGATTGCTATAAAAAATAGCTTTTTGTAAAAAACTTCAAGTTGTAAGACTCATTTTAAAAAAAATTGGCTGCCGCAAAAGGTATTTTATAAAACTTGAAATTAACAAGACACATATTTGACTTATAGCTTTTTTTTATCAAAAACCAGAAGCCATGGTTGAGATTTTATAAAAACTGGAAGCCCTAAGCGACAATTAGGGGCAATTTAGTATTCTAGAAACTGTAGACCACATTTTTTGACAAGAAGGATTTTATAAAAATCGAATTCAACAAAGGCATTGTATTTACAGCTTTTTTATCAATAGCATAAGCCATATACAAAATTTTGTAAAAGAAATGAAAGTTTTAGGCATGAATTCATAAAAATCGGAACTGTAAGGGGCATTTTATAAAGATTGAAGATTGAAAATCCTCTTTTTGTAAAGAAATAGATTTTATAAAAATCAGAATAAACAGAAAGCATTTTATAACTTTTTTTATCAAAACTGAGAGCCACTCTAAATTCAAAAATTTAAAAAAAGGTGTTAGAAGATTTAAAAGCAGTTTTGATAGTTATACCAAAAAATAATAAAATAATTTTTTTATTATATCTCTGAATGCGATAACGTTATAAAAAAATTTTTGACTGTACTGAAAAGTAATTTGCTAAGAACACTAAATTTGGGTTTTTTTAATTTCTTTAATTTCTGGATGTGTTTTAGATATTTTTTTCTTTTTATGTATATAGAGTGACCAAAAGAGACGTCAAAGTATTAGTTGTACATGTTAAAATTGTAAACGTTATAGATACTAATCTAAAATTTTCAAAAATGTGTCTACAGGTTGTTTAAAAAATGACAAAAAGACTTATTGATTACCGATTCATTTCAACTATGTAATATATTGTTATGAAATAAAAGAGAAACAAACGATCAAGATTTGAATCTGTCTTTGTTAATTATTGTTTCAAAATTTGAGTTGAATCAGCTTTTTTGCTGAAAAATATCTACAACTCAAAAAACTTTATTGAAATAAATTTTAAATAAAACATTAGACTTTTCGTATCTTTTTTCTTTAAAATTTTGGAAATATTTACTTTGCTTTCGACGCTCAGCGACGCTCGGCGTCTAATTGCAGGCACCCGACGTAAAACCATTTCACTAAATCAAACGGTCTCATTAGTTAAACACATTGCACATTTGTAACCAAACCTCTTGATTTATTTGACAGAAAAATGCGTTTTTTTTTTTTAAGGTATTTCTTTGACTCACCCTCGATTTGTTTCATGGGTGTTACACCCGAACTATAATGCCAATTATCTCCCGTTGGATAACAGTACTGCTGGTACGAATCCATGTTGGTATCTTTCATAAACTGACTTTGATGGTGCATTTTTTCCACATAATTTTCACAATTTTTCCGAGTTCAAAAAACCAATTAATTCAAGATCTAGTTAGCCGCATCTAATGAAAACTTGATTAGCTTCGCAAGCAGTCGCGAACAGTTGAACGTCGTCACTTTTAATTTGATCACAGCACGAGCGATGAAATCGAATTTTCGACACCTTTAACTAATAATCTCTAATTTATAACTGGATTTTATTATTTCAATTAGAGATTTTTTTTTTTTTTTCTCGAGAGGGGAAAATTTTTGATGACACTCGCAAAGTGTCGAAACAATTTTCACTTTTATATTAATTAACTATTTTATTTTTCACGGCCAACTTAAATGAAGCACGTTGAGTGACTGAAGCTTAAGTTTTTCACACATGTTGTCAACGTTAGCCATGACAATTTTGGAAACGTGCGATCCCCACTACAGAGGGCGGAGCACGAGTACACTCCAAACGATAGACAACAAGAATGTTATAGATTTGAGGGCAGCAAAAGGCAAATAACTAATTGTTATGGATTGTTTGTTATCTGTTATTTATAAATAACAGTAACAGACTGTTACTGCGTTTAAAACAGTTACTTTTAGCCTAAACTGTCCTTTCAATAACAATTATTTGATTATTTTCTGTTGTTTTATAACTGTTATTTATAAATAACAGTAGAGATTATTACTTTGTTTAAAAGATAACAGTTATTTTTTGCCTAAATTGTAATTTCAACAGTAACTATTGGGTTATTTTTGTTATTTTATAACTGTTATTTATAATAACAGTGACAGACTGTTACTTCCTTTAAAGAGTTACAGTTTTTTTTAACCTAAACTGTAATTTCAATTTTCATAAGTAATTTTTGGGTTATTTTTTATTTTATATTTGTTATCTATAAACAACAGCAACAGTCTGTTACATATCGTTAAAAAAAAATAACAGTTATGTTTAGTGTAAATAGTATTTTTAACAATAACAGTTGGGTTATTTTTTATTACTTTATTACTGTTTTTTATAAATAACAGTAACATATTGTAAAACATAACAAATATTGAGGCCTATTCTGTAACATTCTGTTAAAAATAACGGGTCGGTTAAAAATTTCATTTTAGCAATTCTGTTAAGAAATTAACTGAATTTGCTAAAATTAACAATGCAGGACAAGTTATTATCTAACAGAAATTTACTAAAATAATATTTATAAAATAACAATTTTGGTTAAAAAAATAAAGAGGTAGTTATTTTTTAACTTTTAACAGAATGGATTACAGATTAACGTTAATTTTCTGTCAAAAATAACTATCAGGTCATTTTCTGTTATACTATAACAGTTATTTCTAGTCTAAACTGTAATCTCAACAATAACTATTAGGTTATTTTCTGTTATTTTATAACTGTTATTTATAAATAACAAAAACAGTCTGTACTTCGTTCAAAATATAACAGTTATTTTTAGTCTAAACTCAAATTTCAACGATAACTATTAAGTTATTACTGTTATATTATAACAGTTATTTTTAGGCTAAACTGTAGTTTTAACATTAACTGTTGGGTTATTTTTTGTTATTTTATAACATTTATTTATAAATAACAATAACAGACCGATACTTCACTTAAAACATAGCATTTATTTTTAGCGTAAAGTTAAATTTTAACCATAACTATTGGGTTACTTTTTACTATCATATAACAGTTATTTTTGACCCAAACTGCAATTTTCACAATAACTATTAGGTTATTTGCTGATATTTTGTAACAGTTGTGTATAAATAACTGAAACAGACTCGTACTTTGTTTAAAACATAACAGTTAATTTTAGCCTAAACTCATATTTTAGCGATAACTATTGGAATATTTTCTTTTGTATTGTAATATTTATTTTTAGACTAAACTTTAATTTCAAGAATAACTATTGGGTTGTCTTTTGTTCTTTCATAACAGTTGTGTATAAATAAGAGTACACACTGTTACTTTGTTTAAAAAATAAGAGTTATTTTTAGCCTAAACTAATATTGCAAGGATCACTATTGGGTTATTTTCTGTTATGTTATAACAATTATTTTTAGTCTAAATTGCAATTGTAACTATAACTATTAGGTTATTTTCTGTTCTTTTATAACTGCCCATATAACAAACTGTTACTTTGTTTAAAACATAACAGTTATTTTTAGCCTAAACTGTAATTCTAACAATAACTACTGGATTATTTTCTGTTATTTCATAACGATTGTTTATAAATAACAGTAACATGTTACTTTGTTTAAAACATAACAGTTATTTTTAACCTAAACTCAAATTTCAACGATAAACATTATTGTGTTATTTTTTGTTATATTATAGCTGTAATTTTAACAATAACTATTGGGTTATTTTCTGTTATAACAGTTAGTTTTAGCCTAAACTGTAATTTCAACAATAACTATTGCGTTAATTTCAGTTTTTTTTATAACAGTTTCTTATAAATAACAGTAACATAGGCTGTTACATTGTCAGTACATACAGTTATTTTTATATATTTTTGTTACATACAGTTATTTTTAATCTAAACTCCAATTTCAACAATAACTGTTGGATTATTTTCTGTTATAATTTAAAAGTTATTTTTAGTCTAAACTGTGATTTCAACAATAGCTACTGTTTATATTTTCTGTTATTTTATAACAGTTATTTATGAATAACTACATTATAACAGTTATTTTTAGCCTAAACTGTAATTTCAACTGTAACTATTGGGTTATTTTTTGTTATTTCATAACAGTTATTTGTAAATTAGAAAAACAGACTGTTATTTCAATTAATATGTAACAGTTACTTTAAGGCGAAACTCAAATTTTAACGATAACTATTGGATTATTTTCGGTTATATTATAACAGTTATTTTTAGCCTACTAATTTCAACAATAACTATTGGATTGTTTTTTCTTATATTATAAGAGTTTATTTTAACCTAAACTGATATTTTAACAATAACTATTGGGCTATTTTCTGTTATTTTTCAACAATTTTTTATAAATAACAGTGACACGCTGTTACTTTGTTTTAAAAATAACAGTTATTTTTAGCCTAAACTCAAATTTCAGTGATAACTATTAGATTATTTTTTGTTATAAATTATGATAGTTATATTTACCTACTCTAAACTGTAATTTCAACAATAACTATTCGGTTATTTTCTGTTATTTTATAACTGTTATTTATAAATATATAACAATAACAGACTGTTACTTCATTAAAAATAACAGTTATTTTTAGCCTGAACTGTGATTTCAACAATAGCTACTGTTTATATTTTCTGTTATTTTATAACAGTTATTTATGAATAACTACATTATAACAGTTATTTTTAGCCTAAACTGTAATTTATACAGTAACTATTGGGTCTGTTATTTCATAAAAGTTCTTTATAAACAACAAAAACAGACTGTTATTTTGTTTAATACGTAACACTCGTAACAGTTACTTTAAGCCGAAACTCAAATTTTAACGATAACTATTGGATTATTTTCTATTAAATTATAACAGTTATTTTTAGCCTACTAATTTCAACAATAACTATTGGATTGTTTTTTCTTATATTATAAGAGTTTATTTTAGCTTAAACTGTTATTTTAACAATAACTGTTGGGCTATTTTCTGTTATTTTACAACAATTTTTACGCTGTTACTTTGTTTGAAAAATAACTAACTCTAAACTGTAATTTCAACAATGTAATTTGAACAATTTACATTATTTTCTGTTATTTTATAACTGTTATTTATAAATATATAACAATAACAGACTGTAACTTCATTAAAAATAACAGTTATTTTTAGCCTGAACTCAAATTTCAATGATAAGTATTAGATTATTTTCTGTTATACCGGGTCTTTATAAATTATTGTAAGGTTGTTAGTGGCTGTGGAAATTTTTGATATCACGAATATTTATTGTAATGGCCTATTTCCGCAACGGAATATTAGAGAATGGTTCCTGGAGTATTACTCAACTGTCTAATAATAATTATAATAATAGGTAAAATTATTGTCTTTTATTAAAGACAAAACATTTTTTATTTTTCCACAGCCACTTACGACCTTACAATAATTTATAAAAGATTCTGTATTATAACAGTTATTGTTAGCCTAAACTGTAATTTCAACAATAACTATTGGGTTATTTTCTGTTATTTTGTAACAAAAATAACAGTAACAGACTGTTATTTATAAATAACAACAGTAAAAAACAGTAACAGTTTGTAATTTCAGTTAAGAGTAAGTTACACTAATTACATCAAATTTTTATTGTAGCTGAGCCAGTAATGTCCTCGCAACTATTTATTTAGTCAACTGTAATTTTTGACTTCAAGATAACCGGACACGTCGGGAATTTTCGAAATAACTAAAATGTCTTTCTTCGTATCTACTTCTATTAAGATTATTTATACCTATTTAATGCATTTCTATAAAAAATAAACACATTATACTTTATTTTTTATTTTTAACGTACTTTTTGATGTTAGTTAAAGTAGATTTGCATTATTAAATTTGTTCAAATTAAATCTGTTGACTTACAGAACTGATTTTCACTCAAATTGCGCTGCCTTTATTAGTGGCTTTTAGAATAAAAACTTGAAAAGTCTAATGATAATTTTAAGGTTAAATTTACCTAACCTAAATACACAAACATGAAACTTCTAATTAACTAGTTATATCTAGGTTAATCTACAAGAAATACATTGGCTGGTTGCTTTATTGCATACAAATCACACGTTTTTAACTTAAATTTTGAAAAAATTTTGATTATTTCAGATTCACGCTAAATGTCATTTGGTATTTTCAGGACTGTCAACCTTAATGACTTGGTTCTTTTTACTTCATTACAATTTTTTGATATTAAAAATTGAAGAAAGCATTTATTGCAAAATTTATCCCTGTAAATTATTTTTTTTAGACTAAATTAAATTCATATATGAATACTTTAATTTTAAAGTAACTCGTAAACGTAAATTTGCCAGTACATAAAACTGTCAATTTACAATACCAGTATTGTAAATTAATATTTAACTGACAAGTACCTAATAATATAATTAACATTGACGAGGTCAAAAAGGTAAAAAAGGATATTTGTTGCTGTTGTTGCTGTTGCGAAAAAATTTTAAAAAATCTTTTTGATATAAAAATGGAAAGATAAAAAGAAATAGAAATTTTATTACTCTAGTTATAAAAAAAGAAAGATTTGTTCTAAAAACGGTTTAGAACCAATTTGGTTTAGAACTGGAATGAGCATTCGCAATAGAGATTCTGGACCAAAAAAAAAAAATAATAATAATAATAATAATAAAAAAATAATAATAAAAAATTGCAAAAACTTGTGCTATTGTTATTACCAAAAATAATTAATTAATTATTTATTATATATTTATAAATAATAAATAATTAATTTGAGCTTACTGTGATTATTAAAAAAATAAATTGGTATTGCAACTAGATCAAAATACAAAACCCAATTTTTTTTTCGGTGGAGAAAATTAATTTGATGACAAAGTTCACAGCCTGGGTCACTGTATCGACAGACAAATTATAAATGGAAGGAAACGCTTGCGTTTAGATGTCATCACCTCGCTTGAATTACTTTTACTGCTTCCATATGTTTCAGGAAGAATTTTTCAAAGGGAAATATCCGTTTTAAATAAAACAAAATTTTTTTTTTTTAATATTTTGATAAATGATTGTCATTTATAAAAATTCCGGTTGGTTTAAAAAATTCTTTTTGGGAGTGTACTGGGCGTTACCTCATTCATGTTGACTCCGCCTTTTCCCTCCGTTTCTTGGACGCGGTGTTGGCAGACGAGAATCTAAATCAAATATTGTGTAAATAGACGGCGCGGATTGGACGGCGTTGATCAAACACAAAAAAAATTTTCGCTCCAAAAATCAGAAGAAAAAAAATTGGCGAATTATAATTAAATTATAGCAATAAATATCGGGCATACGAAAAATATTTGAATTAGGTAGGTGCCAGAACAATCTTGCGGTTCTCGCGGAAAAACACAGACGAAATTTTTTATTTTGTTACCGTTTTAATAATATTTGTTGATTGTTTCAAATAATAGTTATTTTAAAAATAACAGTTTGGGTTAAAATTAACTGTTATTCTTTAACGAAATAATAGTGTTTCAGTTACTGTTACTAGGTACTTGTTAATAATGAAAAAATACTCACTTTTTCTTAGATTCTCATTAATTATCAACTGATGGTAATGCTGAAGAGACTGGTACGATTTTCTCCTTTTACACATTTTCTCTTTTTTGGAAATAATATTATGAGAGTCAGTGAATTTAAAAACTTATTCAATTAATTAATCGATACATTATAAAGAGACCAGAAAGATGATTATCTGCTTCTTCTTCTTAAAAGATTATCTCTGACAATGCCAGTTGTCAAAATACGTTCTGTCAAAATCATCAATAAAATTATCTTCTACTGTCACAAATATAAATATTATTATAAATTATGATTATAAATATTGACTTTTAATAATTTCTTCGGCCAAAAAATCTAATCCAGTTATCGTGCGATAGGTAATTTACAGTGCTTAGACTTACCTGAGCCTCGCCTTTGGCTCGTGCCTGAAATTAAGTCTTATTTACCGCACTCTAATGTTAATACTTAACTGTTTTTTCGTGCATTTAGCCTCAGTAATAAGATTTTATTGTTTTTCATTGACAAGTAATAACAATAGTGAGATCGAGAATGTGTTGAATTAGATTTGGCTTTGTCTGCCTGATAAAGGAAAAATATACAAAAAATGACAGATCAAAGCTTGCTCTGATCCAGCAAATTTTCGTTTTCGGAGTTATTTAATAACTACAGCAACAACATAAATATAAAAGCTGAAAATAACATATAAATGCGGGCTAAAATGAAATTTTGCGGCTCGTTTTCAACTCTCATTCATCATTTTTTGTTTGTTTTTTAAGCTAAATTTTACAGATACAAGGTGTTATGGAAGGTTTTGCAAAAATTTTACTTATTGTGAAGATGTAAATTTCACAAATTTTATTTGTGATATCAAAAATTTAATTTTACATTTTTGTAACCCCTAATTTAACACTGCGCTCATGACGTCATTTTCAGGTTTAAGCGAAGGAATAAAAAATTTAATCTTGTAAAAACTTGAGCGTTTTTTCTAGAAAAAAACATTGATAACGGCAACCGGCTATAACCTTATTTCACATTCTGTCGTTGTGATCAACAGTATTCTAATAATAAATTGCGGTAGTGCAACAATAAATTTATATCAATAGTGCATTTTTCTAATCTGGATATGGTCCTATGTCGCGGTAATGCGTCTGCAGCTCGGCATTTGTCCCAACTTTTCCGGAAGTGTAATTGCCATGATGCCAACGTTCACATGTATTGTAACAACCTCAAATCATCGAAAAGAACGCCGAAGAAGCGATCACAATCTTGAAATGGAGCCGAAAATTCTTGATGTGATTGAAGATGAACCAGATCTAAGTATTCGTAGACTAGCGCTATAATACGTGAAGGTGTTTCTGCCCTTATTGTGTATCGTACTCTTTATGAACAGGGTTAATAAAGTTTCATTTTGCCCTACCTATAATCGGCTGTGTTTACACTTTTCTTTGGTAAGTTTTTGTCTTGAATTTTTTCTGGTGTGTTTTGATCGCTGCGTTAACAGTGTTAACACATAGGCGGCTATGGTTTTTCGTGCTCTACTTACTTTTAATTTTAACTCGATAAGGGTGCGTTTTTGACAAAAATGCTAAATAAATATTTTGTTTATTTTTGTAAGTTCTATCTGTGATTAAATTTTTTGCATTCACCTCCATAACAGTCTGTATACACATTTTGATAGTCAAAATCAAGGATAAAAAATACGTAATATAATAAGACTATAGGCTTGGGCGATTTAAACAGCTCATTCTCATTTTAAAACAACTCTAGTGTCTAAACTGTTAGAGATAAAAATGTCGCTTTATGGTCCTTGTTTTCTTTTAACATTTTTTGTAACTTTAACCGTTTGCGCAGAGGTTTCAAATAAATATTAAAAAATGCGTCTCCTCGTAAAGTCATTTTTGTGCCACGAATTCAAGATTATAAGACATGAGCGAAACGACAGTTTAAAAAAAATGAGGTGCCACATATGTTTGTAAGATTCATAATTTTTTTATTATTTCTATTTTTTACATATTTATTAGTTAATAAAAGAAATGAAAATGTTGCGTCCCTTTCACACTAGTTGTAGCCATTAAAGCATTATATCATTGGCTTAACAGTTAATTCGTTTCTTGAAGACACGAATTATAAAAAAGATTTTTTGTTCTGAAAAAATTTTCAAGTCCTACATTTGTATTTATTTATTAAAACAAATTTATTTAGACTAATTACGCAGCATGTTTCTTTATTTTAAAACCAAAAATAAAGACATTATTAAGAATACCCCCCCCCCCCCCCCAAAAAAAAAGTTTCAAGTAAATACCAGAACATCGCGCAATAAATCACACTGCAGAGTGAAATTCTGCGAAACCAGTCGATCGAAAAGAATGTCATTGCTTCAGATGAGTGGAGAAAAGTCCCGTAACTTCTGGGAAATTCCGAGAAATGACGTATCGTTTTATAACCGCCGTGAGACAAGACCGAAGTTAGTGAGAATCCGACAATATATTGGAGTATATGGTTCATCGGGAGCGGCGTTATTTAATCGGCAATCGTAGTTATTACTATGTGAATATCGAGTTATTTATCTACCAAATTATTGTTGTATGTCGATGTCCTAGTGTATACAGGGTGTACTAAATGTATAGGTCTGGGCGTTTTTTGACTAAACTATAAAGAATTTTGAAAAAAAAAACATAGGCATTAAATGGTTATAAAAATGTTACCCGAGAAAAATTTTATTTGTTTAAATTTTTAAAATTACTATAGCAACACTTGTTTTTTTGTGACAATTATCTTTTTTTTTCAAAGATATTTTATTTTTAATCTATTATTAGAAAGAAAATATTCGTTATTAGTCCAACGGTAAAGTCGTACCCTTTGTGAGATCTTGTGAAAAATGATCATAGATGGCGTTAAAACTTTTTACCAAGTTAAGCGATAGAGGTCTCCCCTTTTGCAGCAAATTGTTAATACTTGTGTTTTATAATAAGGTAAATTAAATAAAACATTTTATATATAAAAATTTATTCATCTTTTAAAAATTCTTCATCTGCTTTATTAAACCCCTCTTTCAAATCCTCCGGCACTTCAATCTTCTTCAAATCATCTTCCCCAATCTCTTCTTCTGTCCTTATCAAAATATCAACTAAATTTTCACACGCTAACAACACTTTTTTATCTTTTTCCCACTTATGTAACTCCCTTAAAATCACATAAGTGTTTTTATCTCGTATAAATTCCCGATTTTTTCTCTGACTGCATAACTGAGTTAAAGCTTCTAACAACATACATCTAATATCCGGATCTTCTTCCCTTTGTTTATTTTCAGGTAAAAACTGAAGATCTAGAGGCAACTTCTCGTTGTCTTCCTCATCGAATTCTTCATTTCCTGCTAGTGGGAGCAGAAATCTAGGCAAAATATCGACGTCTTCCCCAAGGAGCCACTCGTGGAAGTCCGTTTCGAAGCAGCAGTTTCGGAGAGTCCCCACGACGCCCCCACGCCGTATCAGAGAGTCTTTGTATTCAGTAAAAGGCAAAAGGCGTTGAATCACACACTTGTCTTTATCTAAAATGTATTTCCTGACTCTACTACTTTGAGATAAGTTTGATAAGACAGGCCCCAAGTAGTGTAGATTCGCCCCCACTTTACTGTACTGCTTTTTCGTGAAAATATTGATAATTTCATCAAAAGTTTTGTCGCTTTTCTCAATAAAATCAATGACTTTCACATGATTTGTCCTCGATAAATTCGACAAAATCATACAGCAAGGATCCGCAATTTTGCTCTCCGGATTAAAAATAAATTCTAAAACTGTCACAATGATGTCATTTGGGGGGCTCTGAAGTGGCGGGCAGTCAGATTGGGTGTCCAAATCGAGCAATTTTTGGGCTGATTTTGAATCAGCTGAGATATTGACAAGACTGAGTGCTGAGTCTTTGGAAATTGTTGCATTATTGTCATTTAAGAGAGTTATAAGTGAGACAAGAAGGGACGGGATGTTAACCAGAGTCTCAATACCGGATTGTGTCCCAGTGAGGCCTAAAATTTATGTCAGACTGATTCTAACCTCAAAATTGTTTTACCTAAAATGTGGTCTAGAGCGAAGGATTTTAGGTCCAGACGAGCTCCGATTTGGATAAATTGCAGTAATTCAGTGAGAGAGTCCCCCATTATAGGCGTATTTGAGAAAACACAAAAATTAAAAACATGGCATTTGACAGCTGTCAAATAGCAAGATTTCAGGCAATCGGTTTTTGGTCGAAATTTATAAAAGCTCGAAATTTTTTTGGGTGACGTTTCGAAAGTCTTCAGGAAAGAATGCAAATTTGTTGGTTTCATTCAAATTTTTCATAATGCGACAAGTAACAAGAATTTACATTGCAGAAAAAGGAATCTGTAAAATCATAACATGCTTTGTTTTCATCTATGTTTTGGGCGTGATACTACTAAGTAAAACAAAGAGAAAACTTCTTTTGCGCCTTCTGTACAATTTTGTGATTACTTTAGATAATTAGCTATGCAACTAACAATACTGGAGAATACAATACTTTGTGAATTCAGATTTCTTTTAATAAACTTTTTAAGCAGGATATCGTGAAATGTCAGGTTTGTATCAGAATCACAGAATGTGTAAGGAAATCTGTAAGTAAAGTATCGTAAAAGTCAGATATGAATCAGTATCAGGATCACAGAATGTGTGTGAGAAAGTCTTTTTTTAAAAAAATACCGTAAAAGGCAGATTTATAACAGTATCAGTATCACAGAATGTATGAGAAAGTCTTTTTAAGAAAAATACCGTAAAAAGCAGATTTGTATCAGTATCAGGATCACAGAATGTATGAGAAAGTCTTTTTTCAGCAATAAGTACTTGATTTAAAAACCTATCTTGCTATTTTTGTTAATTTTGAAATTTTTTTAAAAAAACTTTTTAAGTAAAATATCGTGAAATGCAGATGTGTATCAGGATAACAGAATGTGTGAGAAAGTCTTTTGAAGACAAATATCGTAAAAGGCAGATTTATAACAGTATTAGGATCACAGAATGTGTGAGAAAGTCTTTTTTAAGAAAAATATCGTAAAAGTCAGTTATGAATCAGTATCAGGATCACAGAATGTATGAGAAAGTCTTTTTAAGAAAAATACCCTAAAAAGCAGATTTGTATCAGTATCAGGATCACAGAATGTATGAGAAAGTCTTTTTTAAGAAAAATATCGTAAAAGTCAGTATCAGGATCACAGAATGTATGAGAAAGTCTTTTCAAGAAAAATACCGTAAAAAGCAGATTTGTATCAGTATCAGGATCACAGAATGTATGAGAAAGTCTTTTTAAGAAAAATAAAGTAAAAAGCAGATTTGTATCAGGATCACAGAATGTGTGAGAAAGTCTTTTTAAGAGAAATATCGTAAAAGGCAGATTTATAACAGTATCAGGATAACAGAACGTGTGAGAAAGTCTTTTTTCAGAAAAATATCGTAAAAGTCAGTTATGAATCAGTATCAGGATCACAGAATGTATGAGAAAGTCTTTTTAAGAGAAATATCGTAAAAGGCAGATTTATAACAGTATCAGGATCACAGAATGTGTGAGAAAGTCTTTTTTTAGAAAAATATCGTAAAAGTCGGTTATGAGTCAGTATCAGGATCACAGAATGTATGAGAAAGTCTTTTTAAGAGAAATATCGTAAAAGGCAGATTTATAACAGTATCAGGATCACAGAACGTGTGAGAAAGTCTTTTTTTCAGAAAAATATCGTAAAAGTCAGTTATGAATCAGTATCAGGATCACAGAATGTATGAGAAAGTCTTTTTAAGAGAAATATCGTAAAAGGCAGATTTATAACAGTATCAGGATCACAGAACGTGTGAGAAAGTCTTTTTTTCAGAAAAATATCGTAAAAGTCAGTTATGAATCAGTATCAGGATCACAGAATGTATGAGAAAGTCTTTTTAAGAGAAATATCGTAAAAGGCAGATTTATAACAGTATCAGGATCACAGAATGTGTGAGAAAGTCTTTTTTTAGAAAAATATCGTAAAAGTCAGTTATGAGTCAGTATCAGGATCACAGACTTTCTTTCAGCAATAAGTACTTGATTTAAAAACCTATCTCGCTATTTTTGTTAATTTTGAACTGATTTTAAAAAAAACTTTTTAAGCAGAATATCGTGAAATGCAGATATGTATCAGGATAACAGAATGTGTGAGAAAGTCTTTTTAAGAAAAATATCGTAAAAGGCAGATTTGTATTAGTATCAGGATCACAGAATGTATGAGAAAGTCTTTTTTCAGTAGTAAGTACTTGATTTAGAAATATTTGTTGCTGTTTTTGTTTTTTTTTATCTTTTTTTAAAAAAACTTTTTAAACAGAATATCGTGAAATGCCAGGTTTGTATCAGGATCACAGAATGTGTAAGAAAATCTTTCATTATTTTGAGTAATTAGCTATGCAATCAGCAATACTTCATTAAACATTGTTAGTTTTCTGAATTCAAATCTTTCAAATTCAAATCTTACCATTTTAGCATCATCTTCCGCCCCAACTTTTGGGTGGTGAATCCCCTCCTTCTGCTTCTTTAGAACCTATCTTTCATCCGGATTTTGGTGCATCTTTTTCTGCCTTATGTGGCGAATCCCCTCTACTTCTTATGGACCTACCTTAAATCCTGATTTCCAGCGATGTCCTTACCCTCACCAGTGACTATATAATATATAGTGACTATATAATATATAGTCACTGCCCTCACCTTCACAATCTCAATAAAACAAGAGGAATTACTTTTAAAATGTTTATTAATTTTTTTACAGATGTGGAAAGGGGCGATAAATATACGTAAAACAAATTTTTATTGTTATTACATAATAAAATAAAGTTAAAAAAAATATAAAATTTAGATAACCTTTTAAACAGTTTTCTATTTTTTGTTGTTAGTAGTACTATGCCTAAGACATAGATGGCGACAAAAGTTGTCAAAGTTTTTAGTTTCAGGCAATCGGTTTTTGGTTGAAACGTAAATAAAAAAGAAAAATAAATATGGTAATTCTCAGAATTTTTTTTTATTCAAGGCGTTTTGTGTCTAATGTGTAGCAAGTTCAAATAAAACTTAAAATTTTTTATTGCAATAAACTTTTGATTATTGTGACAGGAATCTGCAATACCGATACCGATGTTCAAGAATCAAGATGGTGGTTTCAGGTGAGTTGGCCATATAAAAGGGGGCTTCCATTCAGCAAAAATAATGCGTTTTTCTCCCTAGAAACTGCAAAAATTAGTTGTATTCTAGTCTCAACAAGTAAATAAAAGCAGCTACCAAGTTTTCTGCGGTACTACTCAAAGAACATCTCAATTTGTTAATCTAATAATAGTTGGAATGTTCTTTTAATTGTTACCGTACGAAAACTGATCGGCAAAACAATGGCAAATGTTAAACAAGAAGTCTTTGAAGAGAAACCCAGCATTCAAGCTTTAGAACTACAAGGAATTAGCCCTGATTTTACTGTAGATAGCACTGAAGAAAATTCATCAATTTGTCCCTATTCTAATCAAAATGGGATTGAAGATGTCCGAAAATTTCATATTTTGGACGAGACTGAAGACTCAGATTCGGATAAATCACTTTCGTATGATTCGGACATTCCAGATGAAGAAATTGATAAAATGCTTGAAGATGCTTTGGTCAATAACAAAAGGAAAGCTTCACAAGCTGGTTTGGGTAATAAAAATCCAATTTTTTATTATTCTTATTTCAAATAATCATTCTTAATACCAGATTCAAGCAAACAACCATTTGAAGAAAAAGATAAAGTCGTTTTAATAGAAAAGTGTCAAAATCACTTTGACGTACTCCCAGAAGGTTGGATTCAAGTAACTCACAACAGTGGAATGCCTCTTTACTTACACAAAAACACTCGAGTTTGTACACTTGCCAAACCCTATTTCTTAGGACCAGGTTCAGTAAGGGTATGATTTCCGTTCTGGTGAAAAAAATCCACATTTTAACACTTTTTTTCCCCCTATTTAGAAACACGAAATACCGTTGAGTGCCATACCATGTTTGAGCTACCGCCGTGCTGTTGAAAACGAGAAAGAAAAAGCCGAAGAAGCCTCAACTAAAGATCTACCAAATGCTCGTATTGAAACAGTTAAGGAAAATATTGAATCTCAAAATTTAAAACCTGAAGATGTTCGAAAATATGCAGAGAAACTTTTTCAATTTAAAACAATTAAAGTAATGAGATTTAAATCATGGTCTGAAAGGCGACAATTTACGAAAAAACGCAAACATCAACAACAATTACAAAGACCTAATTTACCGGCCGGTACTAAACTTATTACTTTTCCCATACAGAGTGAATCAAGTGAAAATGCGAACTCAAATGCAAAAAAGGAGTGGATTATGAATCCAAATGGAAAGTCATATGTTTGTATTTTACATGAATATGTACAACATGCATTGAAAAAACAACCTACCTATAAATTTACTGAATTGGGTAATTTTTATGTATACAAGCTTTTCAAAAATTATTTGTACAAAATTTTATCGTGGGTACTGTAGTTTAATAGGAAATAAGATGTGTTAAAATTTTTTGTTTACGTTGTGTTAAGTTATGTAGTTGTTTTAAAGTGTCTTAGAACACGACGCGAAGTGAGTTACCTACATGCCTCTTAAATGTTATATTTTATGAAAGACAACGTTATTTTAACTATTATTAACAGATTACTTAACACTTTAATTGAACCGTCTAAATAACAGTGCAAAGTGTGCTTAAAAAATACACAACTTATGTAAAAACAGATTATATAAAATTAACTGTTATTAACAAATTACAAATTTAAACAATTGCTAATCTGAACGATTTATGTGCTTGAAAATGGGACAAAAACGAACTTAAGCACAATAACTAGACTACTTTACCATTATTAACAGGTCATGTAACTATTGTTAACAGATTACATAACAATAATTAACCGCTTGTTTCTCACTTCATCATTTATTGTAAGTTTTAATAGAAACATTCTGAAATATACAGAACAATGCTGATTATCCTGACAGTTCATATTAACAAAAATTATCGTTTTTTTCCAACAGAATTGGGACTCTTAACAGATTACGTAACTATTATTAACAGATTATTTAACAATAATTAAGGCCTATTCTGTAATGTTCTGTTCAAAATTTTATTTCAGCAATTCTGTTGAGGAATTAACCGAATTTGCTAAAATTAACATTGCAGGACAAGTTATTATCTAACAGAAGTCTACAAAAATAACATATTAGAAAATACAAATTTAATATAATAAAAATACAACTTTGTTAAAAAAATTAAAAAGCCGTTAATTTTTAACTTTTAACAGAATGTGGTACAGAATAGCCTTTAATGAACCCTTTTTTATTTTTTAAACAATGTTGTTATTTTCTAGAATGTTATTTTAGTAGATATTTGTTAGATAATAACTTATTTTGCATTGTTAAATTTTAGCAAATTCAGTTAATTTCTTAACACTTGCTAAAATGAAATTTTTAACCGATCCCTTATTTTTTAACAGAATTTTACAGAATAGAAGTCATTAACCGCATAAATGAACTGTCATAATTATAAGACAGACTGTCATTAATTAATTAATTTTTATACACACAAATGCAATACTTTGCACAATATATTTTAATATTTATTTAATTTTTCCTGATAAATAACATATTATTTATCTGTTATCAATAGATTATTTAAGTCTTATTAACAGATTTGGGAAATGATTTTCATAAGATTATGCCATTTTCATTAACAAATTTTTTAACTCTTAACAGATTACCTAACTTGTTTTTTGTTTTTAACAATTCTTTACTCTTTTTTATTCGTAGACACAATATTCTACTGTTATATGTAACAGTAGTTAAATTTAACATTTTTTGTTTTGTTTGGCAACGCTTTTAACAGTTTATCTAATTTTTAGAAACCCAATTCCCCTTAAATGAGGCAGTAAAACTAACAAGTTTCTGTCTCTCTTACATCAATTGCCTAAATCACATATTTAACAGCTATTCCTGTTATTTTACGTAGTTATAATTACGAAATTGTATAACACTATTAGCATATTAACGGTTATCAACAGATTATTTAACAATAATTAACTGCTTGGTTACAAAATAAATAACTATTAAAGTAGCAATTTTTTGGGGGCTGTTACCGGCAATACTGATGCATTAGTACTAGTTCTATCAGTTTTTTCATTATTTTTGCTACTTTAACAACAGTGTTTGCGAATTTTTTTTTATTGACTTTTTAACATATGGTTTCGCAACCGTGGAGGACATACAAGATAATTTATTAAATTTCCTGTTGACTTACCTTTAATGCTAAATATGTTTGCTGGGAAAAGTAGTATCGATACTTACAGAAGGTATCGATACCTGAGGTATCGTACACCGATACCGATTGCGATCGATACTATGATACTTCGGATATCTCCGATACTTCGATACCTGCGATACCTTGAAATACCTTGGTGGCTATAAATCAATATCCTGTTTAAAGTGCTTTGGATGTTGGAAATACAAGAAGCTATTTTGATGAAAACAAACGAATTCACAAGCTATTTTATGCGATATTTATTTAACGCCACCCGATACATCGATACTTCGATACCTCGATACTTTCCGATACCGCGATACTTCCGATAACTCGATACTTCCCGATACTTCGATACCTTGATACCTCGATATTTACGATACTTTGGCAAGTATCGATACCCGATACCTAAAAACAGGTATCGCCCAGTCCTAGTTGTCAGCTTGTAGTAAAATGTTTTTGAAACATCTTTTGTATCTTGGATTTTTAGGGCGATATTCCTCGAGATTCTCAATTAAATTCAAAAATTTTTGATAACCACATGTTTCATTGAAATTGTCGCTCTTAGTATAGAGTAGATACCCCATCAACTAGAAGACTTCTACTGTTTGGTTTTGTTTGCAAAATATACCAGAATAACTTTTTCCGTGACACTTGCCTTGATTTTCCGAGCAAGAATGAGGCAATAGCTGCATTTGCATGGTTTTCAGCATTTGAATCTTCTGAATAACTCATTTCTTTTCAACAAAATACAACTTTAATTTAAAAACTTAAAAAAAATTTATAAACAATTCCCTGATATTGACATAACATAACAAGAAATTTTCTCGGTTTCTAGATTAGAAATTCATTTACAGTTTTAACGGAAAAAATTTCGTTCATAAATTTTTTGCAACTAAATTTGAAAAAAATCTTGTCTAAAACACAAGGTAAAAGCGTCTTTTTGTCACACGACGTATTGTAAAAAGTATCGTTTTTACCTCTGGTTGTATGTATAGCTATTTTAGGATTTCGTCTTTAAGTACAATTTTTTAACAGTTTACGTAACTCTTATTTGGGTCAATAAATAAAAACTGTTCTTTTATTAAATACACAGGGTTGTACATCGACAAGGAAATCGCAGGTTTTTGGGTATTTGAAGTTGTATTTTCAAAAAACGTTCGGACAGGTCAATTTTGATTTTTATTGTCTTGGTCCGGAGCGTTTTTCGAAAAAACATTGATGAAATACCCAAAAACCTGCGTGTACCACCCTGTATAATATATATATTTCTTATTAACAGTGTTTAAATTACCTAACTCTTATTAACAGATTATTTAACAATAATTAGCAGCTTGTTTTTGAGTCTGAAGTTTTTATATACAACCACAGGGCGATATTGAGATGGATGACTGTGGTCATTCTTTAAAAGATCATTGATTTTACTATTATTAACACGTTATTTCGATAATTGTAAACAGTTTTTGTTTACACAAAATTTGGAACAATCTATTTTTATACACAGAAATGCAGTAATATTTTGCACAGTGTTAACTAATAGTAGTGATTGAAATATGTTTCTTTGCTTACATCAGTCGATTTTCCTGAATACATTTTTAACGTTTATTTAATGTTTGTTTTAACATTTTGCACAAATTGTATTTAAAAGATTGTATTAACGAGTTATTTAACGAGTTTTTTAACTGTTCTTAACAGATTACCCAATTTGTATAGTTTGTAGCTTTGTTATTAAGAGATTATTTGACAGTTTTTTTATCGTTTTATAATATTTGATTTGACACAAAACATTTTTCTTTTTTTTTTTTTGTTACGTCCTTTAAATTTTACATTATTATTTTAGTTAACTGTTATTAACGGATTATGTAAGTAACATTAACAAATGATTTTACAATAATAAACCGCTTGTTTCTGATATTGAATAGGTAATCATAATAACGAGAAACAACATGGTAAAAAAAATAAAGAATATCTTAACAGATTATATAAATATTACTACATAACAGATTATTTTAATTATTACAGGTTTTTATTTTACACAAAATTCGGAACAATCTACACAATACTTTGCACAATTTTATGTGAATGAATATTTTTTTTGTCTACGTAAATCAATTTTTTTAACATTTACTTCATTTTTGTTAAACAGTTATTTAACTCTTATTTTCTCTATTTTTAACGCAGTTTAAAGAATGGTAAAATTTGAAAATTAACTGTTTTACTGGTTCTTACTACTAAGACCTATTAACCTATTATCTGTTTTAACAGATTAGGCAAATAGTTAATAATAGATTGTGCAATTATTAAAAAATATTTAAATCTTCTTAACAGTTTTATCCGAATATAGTTATTATTAACAGATTCTTTGACTGTTTTCAACAGTTTGCGCAAAATCTAGAATGTGTTCTATTTTCTTTATCTTTAGAACACAGTACTCTGCAGAGTATTATGTATCTAACTATTAGCTATTAAGACTTATTAACAGATTATGTAAGTATTACTAACACAGTATTAACAATTATTATCCGTTTTGTTTCTGGAATTATGTCATGGACGGTCGGAGTGATTTTTAAATTTTATAAATACAGAAACGCCTCTTTTAATAACACAATGAACTGGAGGATTCTCAGTGGAGCAGACAAATTTTAAGTACGCAATTTATTTCATTAAAGATTCATTATCAGAATTTTTTTATAGATTTAAGTTGAATATTATTTGCATGACTAACAGATCATTTAACATTTTCACTAACACTCTATCTGTTAACTGTTATTGTTAAATAATCTCTTTTCAAAGATCAGTTAAATTTGTTAAATGAGAGTATTATTTAACGTTTCTTAAAAAAATAAATAGTCAGTTTTTTACACGGTATATAACAAATTATTTAACTTTCATTTATCTATTTTTAACAGTTTGTCCAAAACCTGGATTATTTTCTTTTTTTTTTATCTCCAGAACACAACATTCTGCACTAGTAGCTGTTAAGTAGTCTATTAACCGATTATAAGTATTACTAACACATTAAATAACAATTTGAAAAACTTGAATCCAATTTTTTCATAAAACATTTATTATAAGATTTTTTTATAGATTTAAGTTGAGCATTATTTGTATTACTAATAGATTATCTAACATTTAATTAATTTTTCTTTAACACTTTACTTATTAACTGTTATAAAGGTGTTTTATTTAACTTTTATTAGCAGATTACCTAACTGTTTTTAAGCGTTACACAACAATTAATTAGCTGTTAATAATAATTTTTAAAAATCAATCTAGTCTGGTTTTACTACCAGAGGCAGACTAGTAACCGCTGAAAATATGAAATATTCATTTGTGATTGATTTCGACAATTAGTAGTTGTAAACTGTAGATATGTTAATAGTTAAGAACTGTTATAAAATATTAATTCACTGAATTGAATTACAGTACCTGTGATTAAATTTGTACCAAATAATTCTAACACACCCTTGTACAACCCTCTTTTTTTAATAGAAAATGCTGCAACCCCTTATGCTGCCACTGTTTCAATCAACGACATGCAATACGGTATTGGTTACGGCACAAGTAAAAAACAAGCAAAATCTGAGGCAGCTAGAGCTACATTAGAAATTTTAATTCCTGAAATGAAATCAAAAATAACAACAGATGCTAAAACTGGATCAAGTGCTAGTAGGGACCAAGATCAGGATTTATCGGTAATTCTATTTTTCCTCACTCCGTTATGAAATGAATTTCATTACATCACTAGTTACATAAGAATAAAATGTTGTTTTTCGACGGAATGAGGAAAATTTTTCAACGTAATATGTTATGAAAAATCTATTTATTTGTAAAGCCGTCTTTTCATAACTAGTTACGTAAAATAACTATTACATTTCTCTTCAGTTTTTCGATGAAATCCGAATTGAGGATCCGAGAGTAGCCGAATTCTGTGCGAAAACAACCGAACCTTCACCACACGATATTTTACTTACTTGTTTACAACGTAATTTTGGACTTAACGATTTACAAATTAGCTATCAAGGGAACACATTAAAAAACAAAAGAAATCAGTTCACTATGACTGTAGGAAAACATACAGCTACTGTTGTTTGTAAGAACAAAAGAGATGGAAAACAGAGGGCATCTCAAGCTATACTACAAGTATTGTTAATCTAATTTTTTTAGGGGGTGGATTATAATTATTTTTTTTCTTAGGCTTTACATCCTCATATAACTTCTTGGGGATCCCTATTAAGACTTTATGGTAACGGATCAGTGAAAAGTTTCAAAGAAAAAAAATTAGAAGAACAAGAAATAACATTGTTGCAAAGTAAAGCAGCTATAAATTCACCGAATTTTGCAATTTTGGATAAATTGAAATTAGAATTGTCAAAATTAAGAGATAAAAGGAAACAAATTAAACCAATTGGAGTTTTTATACCAAATGAAAGTGATTCGTTGCCTAAATTGTCATCATCTAATTTAAAAAATGTCGACTTGTAATAATACCATTGTAAGATGGATGTAGATATCTTAGTTGCAATAAAATTGTAATTATTTGAATTTTGTTAACCTATTCCCGATTTAATGTTTGTAGAAAACTTAAAACAAATGGTGGATTTTTCTGGAAGTAAGTAGAGAAAAGAGTTAAGAACAAATATTAATTTCACATTAGTCAGTGATTGTCTTTAACGGTGCAATGACGCCAAGAGAATAACGGTGCAATTTGCTATTTTATTATACAATATAAAAACACGGTTGTAACGACTTACTTTATGGACCACTTGTGAGTAATAAAAATTACCTGTAACAGTGTAAAAAATCTAAATTATTTTATATAATATTAGAACTTGAAACAGCAAAAGTCAAATTTATGAACGATCAAAAATTTCTAAATTTAAACAGAGATTACTAATTTTCAGAAATCATAAACTAATTTTTTTATTAAGAGAAAATAGTGATAAAAAACTACTTTGTTTGGCATCTTTTTCTCCCACAATTGATGGGTGGCGAAACCCCTCCTTCTGCTTCTTTCGAACCTACCTTTAATCCGGATTTCCAGGGGTATTAAACCTCTACGCCGCTAAAACAAAAGGAGTTACTGTAAAATGTGTAACCCCTTTAAATAAAAATCATAAAATATATATGTGCCTTTTAAGTTATTTAAAAATTTTAAGACTTATTATCCACGCAAACTGATTTTTAAAATTCAGAGAGTATATACAGTTTGAAACAAGAGCACCTGAAATTGAAAAATTCAAATAGACAATAATTATGATGGAACAACATTTTATTGTAACCTGAAACAATAGTTAAAAAATAGAGATAAACAATTTTTATAACAGAGTAACATTACAGTATTATCTTTTGGCTTTTTCTTCTGCTACAACTGATGGGTGGCGAATCCTCTCTGTTTCATTCAAACCTGCCTTTATTCTTGACATTTGGTGCTTCTTTTTTAGCCATATGTAGCCAGTTTCTTCTACTTCTTCCGGATCTATATGTTTAATACTAATATAATTTCAATGTCATGATTAAATAGTTAATTTGCGATTAAATGCCGATTTTGACCAATCAAACGCAAGGAAAGTAAATTTAGTCGCGAATTAAAAGTTAATCGCAATTATACAATTATAAATATCTAACTCACCTTCTGTAAACCGAACCTTAGTTCTTTTTTTAAGGGGACTGGAAATTTTATTTGCAAATTATAAGAGCAAAATTGTTTATTTCTGATTTGTGGTAGTTGAGAACAGAGATAGATAGCTCTTCAACTTCTCTCAAAGAGCAGACCGCTTTATAAAACGCATCGTTAATTTTAATTGAGTCAAATTACGGGATTATACTGTATTTAATTTATCTTTTGTAAACCGACCTTATGTATTCTTGATTAAAGAGATTATTTAATTCGTTAATTAAAAAGTCGGAAAAGTAAAATAGTCGTAAAAACTATGTAAACAGTCATTAAATTAAGTAGCCGTGGCCTTGATTCAGTCGACCAGGTTTTTCTTTGATGTAACAAAGTGTAAAATAACTAAATATTGTCCAACTGGGCAACTATGTTAACCTGTCAAGGGCACAGCTGCACTTCTGTGATCAATTAGTAACGAAATGTTGACATAGTTGTTCAATTGGACAATGATTTAAACAAAAAAAAATTTTCTAAACATAGCCTTGGATAGCATTTTTATAACTATTTAAGTAATGCCTATATATTGTTTTTTCAAAATTGTAAAAAATTTTATAAGTAAAAATAGCAACAAAACTGGGATAAGTATTTTGTCTAATAAATAACAAATAAATGCATTTACTTCTACAACATCAACGATCGCTGCATCTCGTCTCTAAGTTGATAGAATACTGACTAAAAAACAAAGAAAAATCGATAAATTTAAAAAAAAATTAAAAAAAACACAAAAAGTGTCCTTTGTTATGTTACTGTAATATTTTTTTTTAATTGAAGGGATGAAAAAAACAAAGAGAAACCGATAGATTTGGGAAATTAAAAAAAAATGCACAAAAAGTGTCCTCTGTTATGTTACAGTATCAGTTACATCTTTTTTTAATTAAAAAGGACACCAGCCAAATTTTGTAATAAATAATAGAGTGTTTTACTTTGTGTGTAAACGTTGGATTCACAAGCAAGCGCAGCAAGCACTATTTTAAACTGCATTTATTTAAAAAAATATATTAATTTTTATGTTCTAATATAATATTAGTCTTGAAACTGTTTTTTCATTTTCAAATATAGTACTGCTACAATGATTATGTAACCAAAATTTTACTGTCGCCTTCGGCTCCTAATTTTTATGAAGACTATCGCCTGCGGCTCGCAATTCTTATTATTTAAAGGAACTGTTGCGTAAGGCTTTTGCTCCTAATTATTATTAATCATATTATATTAAAGTTTTTGTATTTTGCTACGCCTGATGGGTGGCGATCCCCTCCTTCTGCTCCTTTCAAACCTACCATTAATCTGTAATTCCAGAAATGTCCAATTTTCAGTTGTTTCTGTGATATTTTAATTCTTTATGCCACTTGTTTATCAAGCTACTCACGTAGTATCCACATAGCACAATATTATTGTAAAAAGTTAAAGTGTCTTTTTCGTACATTTTTTGACTAATTTTTTAAACATTTTTTCATTATAACTATAATTTTATTAAAGTGATTCTACATATGGAAACCCAAGGCGACAGTTACCTTTATTTATTAACTTTAATTAGCGAGCCGCAGGCAAAAAAAAATGTTTTTTATTTGCGCCAAAAAATTTGGATACTTTTTAACAACAAATTGTTGCTTTTGGTTCCAAAATGAAATAAATAAATATTTTTTTTGTAGTATTAATATGACTCATTCCGCAAATCACATCTCCGTGAATAATGCCCCCATACCATAATGTACCATTTTTCACGCTTTTCCTTTCTCCGGCATAATAATTCTTACAAAATCTAGACTCACTTCTATGATCACGTAACTTTCTATCCAGCAAAAACTAAATTTTTTTTCATGGATCGTGGCTAACCTTGACCACGATAAAATGACGTAAAGTACTACTTTTGAAGAATTTTAATCAAGTTATAATAATTGAAAAAGATTCACACAAAAATACATTGTCATAGGTGCGAAATTAAAAAAAAAATTGAAAGTTGGGGTCGATGAAACTTGAAGAAAGTAAAAGAAAGTTGAAAAAAATCACAATATAAAACGGTATTATTTTATTGATCGTCATGACGATTTTTTACTACCATGACCTACTTGATGGTGTAGTTGGCAATTCAGGGCCGATATTTTTCAAATCTTTGTCGAGTTTATAACTATTTTTTTTTATTTTCTTGTACACGCGAAATAATTTCGTAACGGTTTACTTTCAATTTCCTTTCGATTTTCATCTATTAAAACCAAATTCATTGGCGTAGCTAAGATCATTGGCACCGAAATCAAAATTTTTATTTTCGCCTTTTAAGAAGTAGAATAAATAAAAAAATCTAATAAATTATAAGGAGTTCACTTAAAAAAATTTGTCAAACAGAATATTTTTTGAAAATAATTTTTTTGACCGTTCATTAATATCAACATTAACCCACGATTTTCGCCAAGAAATCGTTTTTTAATGTGGTCAATTAATGGATGATTTTACATTTATGTACATTGTTTTTTAAAGAGTCTCGATTATTGATCACCTTGATTAACATTCTTGTTTATTAAATAACTAATCCTTAATAAATTTATTAACAAAATCAAGAATCTAGATTTACTAATTGCACCCTCTATAGGTATAGTGTGTGACCTTAACAATTGCACCAAGTCCACGCTGTCAAACTTTTTTTTAAATAATTTTATATTTAATAGTATGTATTAGAAACTCAAGGGGACATTATACTAATTCCGAAATACTAAAACGTAAATTTACTAATATTAGAAGCCAGAGGTGGTATTTGCTAGCTTTATACAAGTCAACAACAAAAAAAAAAATGCGAAATGAGGAGCAAGAAGGCAAAATTTTATTAATTTTGCAATCCCGGAGATTTAAGTTTACTATTGTTAGAAACCAGAGGCAATATTTCTTAGTAATTTACACGAATAATTTCAGTAATTTCAGAGAAAACAAAAATTATATACTTTTCTAACATTAGAAGTTGGACGTTACATTTTACTAATTATGAAATCCGTAAAGATAATTTTACTAATGAAGGTGATATTTTCTTAGTAAATTCAAATTAACAAAAAACAATGGCTAAAATAAGAGCCGCAGGCAACTTTTTAATAATTTTAAAACCTGAAAACGTAATTATATTAAATTAAAAAACAGAGACAATATTTTTGATCGATTTCCAAAGTAATACTGGGAGCCTGAGGCGACATTTTATGAATTATAAAATTTCGAAATTTAAAAAACAGTTAGAGGCGATCTAAATAAAGAAAAAAGCATCAAAAATGGGAGAAGGAGGCAACATATTATTAATTTTAATATTCGGAAACAAAATTTTACTAATTTTAGAAGGCAAAAGCAACATTTCTGATCAATTTTCTAATCAACGTAAAGACAAAAATGTTTTTGTAATTTTGGAAGCTTTGTAGGAGCTTCAGGCGACATTTTACTAATTATAAAATCCAGAAACATAATTTTACTAATTTCAAACGCCAGAAGCTATATTTTATTGCAAATTTTAAATCAATATATCCAGGAAAAGGCAAAAATGAAAAAAGGAGAGAATCAATTTACTGATTTTCAAATCTGGAAACATAATTTTATTAATTCTGAAGGCAGGGTAACATTTCTGATCAATTCTCAAATCAGCATAAAGACATTTATATGCAATTTTGGAAACTGGAGGTTGTTTTTTTAATATTTTGATAATATTGGAAACCGGAAACCAATATGTTTACTAATTATGAAATCCGGAATTATAATTTTACAAATTTTAGAAGCCAGAAGCGAAATTTCTTAATAATTTTCAAATCAACATAAAAAAGCAAAAATAGAGCAAGAGGCAACATTTTACTAAATTTAAAATTTTACTATTGTTAGAAGTCAGAGGCGACATTTCTTAGTAATTTTTAAATTAATTTAAAAACAAAAACGAAAGAGGAGCCGGAGGCAAAATTTTACTAATCTTGAAATAAGGAGGTGATATTGTAACAATTCTAGTGACGTTATTAATAAATTATAAAAATAATAGAGACGTAGGGGACACGTTTTTCTAATATTGAGAGTCGGAAGTGACATTTTATTAATTTTAAAAACCAGTTCAAAGACTATATTCTACAATAATGAGAGAAATAATCAAGAAAGAAAAAGGCAAAACTGGAAAAAGGGGGCAACATTTTATTACTTTTCAAATTTGGAGATGTAATTTTACTAATTTTAGAAGACAAGGCAATATTTTTTAGTAATTTTCAAATCAATATAACGACAAAGGCAAAAGTATTTTTATAATTTTGGAAACTGGAGGCAAGGATGACATGTTTTTTTAAATATTAATAATATTGGGAGTCGAAGGCTATACTTTACTAATTATGAAATCAGAATTTTACTAGTGTTATGTAGAAGGCAGAGGCGATATTTTTTAGTAATTTTAAATCAACCTAAAAGAGCAAAAATGGAAGAAGGAAGCAACATTTTACTAATCTTGAAATCCAGAAACGTAATTTTACTAGTTTAGAAGCAAAAGGCAAGGTTTTGAGCAATTTTGGAAGCCGTATTTAAGAATGTTTTTTTTTTAACTGGGAGGGAGAGTCAGCATTTTACTAATTTTTAAACCAGGGAAAGTAATTTTACTAAAGTTAGAAGGCTGAGACGATATTTCTTAGTAATTTTTAAATCAACATAAAGAGGTAAAAATAGGCTCAGGAGGCCAATATAGAATAGGGTCAATAGGGTCGACTTTACTAATATTTAAATCCAGAGACGTAATTTTACTAATTTTAGCAGGCAGAGACAATATTTCTGATTAATTATCAAATTAATCAAAATAACAAAAGACAATAATGTTTTTGTGTCTTTAATATTGAGCATCAGGAGGTAATATTTTACTAATTTATGAGTCCAAAAACCTAATTTGGCCAATGTTAGAAAGCTGAGGCGATATTTCTCACTAAGTTATAAATCAATATAAAGCTAAACAGGTTAGAATGAAAGCAAGAGGCAATATTTTACTAATTATGATATCCGTAGTTTTACTAATTTTAGAATCCGGAGACGTAAGTTTACTGATTTTAGAAGGCAGAAATAATATTCTTATCAGTTTTCCAATCAGCATAATAAAGGCAAAAATATTTTTGTAATTTTGAAAACTGGAAGAGACATTTTTTTAAAATAAATTTTAAAAAAAATCAGAGACAATTAAAACAATTAAGACCATAAAATATTAAGTTTGAAATTAATAAAAGCAAGTGTTACAACCTTTTTCTGATATTGGGAGCCGGAGGCGACATTTTACTAATTATAAAATTCGGAAACGTAATTTCAAAATTTTAGACGATGGAGGATGGAGGCAATATGGAGACATTATTTAATAAATTTTAAATTAAAAAGACAAGAGTAACATCTTTTTATAATTTTGAAAGTTAAAAACGACATTTCTTTTTAATTTTTGTAACGACAAAAACAACCTTTTTTTTAATTTTAAGAAATTTAGACAATTTTGGAGGGTAAAAGCACAATTTTACTAATTTGCACCCCTTTTTCCACTATTTTCCCACCACGTCACTGTATACACGGTTGCCATGACAACCACATTGTCATACCAACCCTATACAGGGTGGACCAAATGTATGGAACGGGCCGTTTTTTGGCTAAACTATAAAGAATTTTGAAAAAACAAAATATAGGTATTAAATGGGTAGAAAGATGCTATCTGAGACAATGTTTAAAAAAATTTTATTTGTTTAAATTTTGAAAATAATTATAGCAACATGTTTGTTTTTTTGTGAAATTTATTCTTGATTTTTTTTAAAAACAAGCTTTTTTTAGAGAAATGTTGCTGTGTTAATTGTTTTAACATTAACTTTATAAATTTTTAATAAAAAAATTAAACATTACTGAACATTAATCCTTAATTTTTGCCAAATCTACAAAATGTTTAGTTAATTCAAGTTATGCATGTTAAAGAAATAATAACAGTTCTTTAAAAAAGTTACAAAAAATAATTTATTTAAATAATTAATAATTCAATACTAAAAATTAATATGTTTATCCTTAATTTTTTATTATTTTGTAGTGCATATTACGAGTATGGTGTAGTACTAGGTATAAATAAATAAAATGTAAATAATAAGTATCGAAATCATCCGAATTTTTAGTTAAATAATTTATTAAAAAAAAATGTTATCAAAACTGCCTTCCACGTTTCAAACATTGGTATTTGATACTAGTTGAGACAAGAATAGCAATAGAACAACTCGGGGGTGTGAGAAAACGCCTACTTGATTTTCTTCTACTGGTGTTTAAAAGGTGGAAGACAGTTTTGACAACATTTTTTTTAAATAAATTATTTAACTAAAAATTCGGATAATTTCGATACTTATTATTTACATTTTATTTATTTATACCTAGTACTACAACATACTCGTAATATGCACTACAAAATAATAAAAAATTAAGAAAAATCACATTAATTTTTATTGTAAAATTATTAATTATTTAAATAAATTATTTTTTTGTAACTTTTTTAAAAGACTATTATTAGCTCTTTAACATGCTTAACTTAAATTAACTAAACATTTTGTAGATTTGGCAAAAATTAGGAATTAATGTTCGGTAATGTTTAATTTTTTTATTGAAAATTTATAAAGTTAATGTTAAAACAATTAACACAGCAACATTTCTTTTAAAAAGCTTGTTTTAAATAAAAATCAAGAATAAATTTCACAAAAAAAACAAAAATGTTGCTATAATTATCTTAAAAATTTAGACAAATAAAATTTTTTTAAACATTTTCTTAGGTAGCATCTTCCTAGCCATTTAATGCCTATATTTTGTTTTTTTCAAAATTTTTTATAGTTTAGCCAAAAAACGGCCCGTTCCATACATTTGGTCCACCCTGTACACAAAACTCAATTTGATAACACAAACATGTTGATTTATTCAAATTGTACTTTAATTGTCTAATTCATTATCGCAAAGGTCAATGATTTTTTTGAATACAATTTCCATTACGTATTTTTATCTCTCATAAGAGAAAGTATTTGTCTAATCGAAAGTAAAAGTACCATAACAAGTACCATTTTAACCTTAAAATAGGTTTGGTTAAGAAAAAAAATTCACCAGATGCGACGCCACTGCTTTCTCTTAGTGTGACGTCACGTCATCTCCCCTCCATCACACTGTCAGAGGATTTTTTACGTTATCTGTCACTTTCGCTCTTTAGTAAATCGACGGTCGTCATTGTTGTTGTAATCTTTTTTCGGATATGTAACACGATAAGACAGATTACAAATTGTAATTTTACCAAAAAAAAAATTTTGTGTGCTGTGACTTTGTGACGTTTTGATAATAACAACGAAAAATCAAGACAGCCGTGACAACACTTCCGTTTATATACACAGTGATTGATTATTATTTAGGTATGTCATGTTTTTTACAAATTGTTCAAAGTTTAATGACGGACAAAAGAATGTAATTAAACTGTCATTTGTTTTAAATTTTAATTATAACATATCTATACTCTATGTTTGACTGTTTGTCTATGGATAACATAGCTAACCTGATATTATTAATTATTAATTTATCCTTATCAAGTTTTGAAGGTAATAATAATTCCATCAATAATAACATTTAATTTGTTATCAGACTATCTTGACCTTTCAACTTTGGATTTTAACCTAATCTACGCACAAAATTTGGACATTTAATAAGCTTTTAAGGTGCTGTCATTTTGAGCTTTTTAATTTTTTAGGGTTGGTACTTACGAAATTTTTAAATTAGCCCGCCATTATATAATGAGATTAATTATTAATTTTGCAACAAGTAAAAACATTTGAAATTGCAAATGTAGAGTATGTTACCCAATTGGGATAAAATCTCGTCTGTATATTAAATTATATAATTCCATTTCAAGGCCTAGTTTTAAAATAAACTTTCACATAAATCCAGAACGCTGGGTAAATGGTCCGGTCATTTTATGGTCTATAGTTCTTATATTCAAGGTTTTTTTTGTTAAAAAGTTTATATCAAAAATTCGGTAATTAATCAAAAGTCGGACCATAAAAATCATTTAGTAAATTTATAGTCAGATAATTACAAATAATTCATCCAAAGTTCACTATATTAAAACCCGAACATTACATTTTTTTTATTTCATTTTGTGCTGTTTGTTCCACGAAGTGACATATTAAATGTAAGTTCGACATTGATTAAAAAAAAATAGAAAAATTACGTCAAAAAACGGGTTTTTATTTCACGGTCAAACAAGAAAAAATATTAATTAGGTCTAGTCTGACGTACAGAAAAATCGAGCAACATTTCTTGTTTTTTTGGGGGAATTTTGTTCCAATATACAGGGTAAGTCAATTAATTTTGGGTGGTAAAGGGCAAAATAAATCAAGTGCAATAATAAACTCAGAGCCGCAGGCGACACTTGTTTTCAAAAATGTTTTAAAATTGTTATGTACAGAAAAATCGAGCTACACTTTTTTTTTTGGGGGGGGGGGGGGAATTTTGTTCTAACATATAGGGTGAGTCAATTAATTTTGGATGATAAAGGGCAAAATAAATTAAGATAAATAATAAACTCGGAGCCGCAGGCGACACTTGCTTTCAAAAATGTTTTAAAATTGTTACATTTTGTAATAAATTAAAAACGATTTGATTTGTAATTATTCCTAAATTGGGGGCTGAAGGCAACAATTACCTTCAGTGTTTTACATAAAAATATATTTAAATAAATTAATCTTTTACTTTATGAATACTTAAAAAAAAATTCATTGAATTTTAAATTATCAGTTTAAATGAGTTGACAAATTATTTTTGACGCTTTTCGACTCCAAAATTAAAAAAAAAAAAACTGTCCAGAAATATGCTGGTTAATCACAAACGGTGGGAGCTGGAGGCGACAGAAAAAATTTAATTAATTTATAAATTAATATTTATACTGTTGCCTTCGACTTCCAAATATTCACGACTTTTTAAAATATTTCTAGTAGTAAATGTCGCTTACAGCTTCCAAATGGTTATTGCAGTTTTTTTTTAAACAAGCTTAAATTAAATACTGCATTTATTATGGTATTCCACCATGAATGGCTTCTGTTTTTGCAATAACAATAATAGAATAGGTCGTAATAAAGTCAATAGTGTTTAATTCATAATGAATTTTTTCAGGATTTTTCTAATATTCCCACTAATGAATAATAATTAATTAATATTAATTGTTGAAAAAATAAAATTTAAATTCCTTCTAATGTCATTCTAAATGAAACGAAGTTCAGATTTTGTTTTGTGAAAAAAATATTTCAAAAAAATTGTAGATAACCACATAAAATAATAAAGTTTATTTGTTTTGTAAGACCTATTTTGAAGCAGCATTGCCAGGTTATATTCGACAATAGGTTAGACATCTACCCACTCGCATGGGAATAATGGCGTATTATTTAATGTTGAATTATATTTTACTTCCAGAATTTTATTATTGTAAATTTAAAATCACAGGGATTGGACTGATAGGAGAAATTAAACGAACATTTCAACTGACAAAAACGTTACAGTAAAGAACCGAAACGTCAGCTGAAATGTTCTTTTAATTTCTCCAGATTGCAAAATTAGTAAAATCACGTTTCCGGATATCAAAATTAGTAAAATATTGCTCCCATTCTTGACTTTTAAGCTTTATGTTGATTTAAAAATTATTATTACAATAACATAACAAAAATAACATTACTACAATTGTTTTCGGCCTCAAGAGAGATTTTGTTCGGACAAAACATTGTCTTTTTTTTATCTTGATTTGAAAATTAATCACAAATGTTGCCTCTGCCTTCTAAATTAGTAAAAATACATGTCCGGAATTCAAGATTAATAAAAAGTAGCCTTCTTTACCCATTTTTACCTCTTTATGTTGATTTAAAAATTATAAAGAAATATTACCCCTGCCTTCTACATAATATTAGTAAAATTAAAACATGTCATATTTGCCTCCAATAACTTCTAAAATTACAAAAATACTTTTATCCTAATTGTTATAATACGGATTTGAAAATTACTAAAAAAATATCGCTTTCTAAAATTAGTGAAATTACGTGTTCGGATTTAAAAATTGGTAAAATGTTGCCTCCTGCTCTTATTTTTGCCCTTTTTCTTTGCTAATTTGAAAGTTACTATAAAATATAGCCTCCGAATATGGCTTTCAAAATTAGTAAAATATCACCTCCGACTCCCAGAATTAAAAAATATGTCACCTATGCCTTTATTAATTTTAGAATTTATAAAAGATGTCACGTGAGGGTGCTGGAATTTGCCTCCCTATTTCATAATTAGTAAAATGTTGCCTTCGGCTTCTCTTTTCGTCTTTGTTTTTATGTTAATTTGAAAATTATTAAGTAATATCGCCTCTAGCTTCTAACATTTGTAAAATTATGTTTTTTGATTTTATAATTAATAAAATGTTGCCTTCGGCTCCCAAGATTAACAAAAATATTAAAAAACAATCTCTAGTTTCCAAAATTACAAAAATATTTTTTTCTTTATGTTAAGAAATGTTACCTTTGCCTTCAAAATTCAGATTTCAAAAATTAGTTTAATCTAACCACTTAGAAGATATTCGCTTTACAAAAACCAAAATTTGAGACTAAATCCACTTTTTTTTTAAATGGTTGGAGTAATCGATTAACCACAAAATACTTATTTGTAGAGCGTTTAATTTTCTACAAAATTATAAATTGGGCATTTTTTAATATTTGTTTATCTACGAGTTATAAAATTTAGAAGTAAAAAAATTTTTGTTAAATTTTTCAAACTTTGACCTCTGATATCTTCTAAACGCTAATAGCTATAAAAAAATTTGTAAGATACCTTTTGGAGCGTTCAATTTTATACAAAAAATGTAAATAAAATTTTTCTGTACGATCAAGTAGTGACGAGATATGGATTTTGCCAAATAGAACTAAAGAAAAAATAGAAAACTAAGATGAGGGGGTCCTTTCTATTAAAATTAAGAGCTTATCTTTAAAAAGCATTTTTTAAAGATGCCTAGGAACCAATTCTTCAGTATCGGAAGTTAAAAAAAATCGTATTTTTTTGTCCACCCAAATGATTATGCAACCAATTATACACTACTGCTGCTATTATTGTATCAATACCGCTATCAAAGTAGAATTCATGATATTTTAAAGCGGCACACGACAAATTTTACATTGAATAAAGTCCCAGTGAAGTTAATATGTATACAGGGTGTTTTAAAAATTAACTGTTTTAATTTTTTGATACACTTTTAATTGTTTTTTGTTTTTTTGTTTCAGAAATATGCTGCACCAACAATGACATTTCGTCCCACACCTAGTTCAGCGCCAAGTTGACAGTAAAAATACCTTATCAAAATGCCGACCGTCGTTTCGAAATTTTTAGAAAAGAGCGAACAGGCTCTAAATGTAAATCGTACAGCATTATCTGGTGCTGTTGTAGCGGCCGCATTATTTGCCTATACATACAAAGTCGCTTATCCTCTTCTAACACGTAAAAATAACGTAAACATAAACAATAATCTAGTCAGAAAAAACGTCCAACCTCAAAATGGACTCAAAACGTCATTATCGAAACGTCAACGTTTACGTAACACAATACCTGCACTCAATTTACAATTTATTTTACAATTTATCAAATTAGTTAGAATTATGATACCGAATGTTTTTTGTACAGAAATTGGACTTTTGGGAGGACATACAACGTTTTTATTTTTAAGAACGTTTTTGAGTATATATGTAGCGAATTTAGAAGGTGCGATTGTTAAATATATTGTTAGAAAAGAACCGAAGAATTTTATTAAACAGCTGATGAAATGGTTTGCTGTTGCCATTCCTGCCACTTTTATTAACAGTATGATTAAATATTTAGAAAGCAAAATTGCATTAAGTTTCAGAACGAGACTTGTGGATCATTCCTATAAACTTTATTTCAAGAATCAAAGCTACTATAGGGTGAGTATATAAAAAATTACATTTGAAATGACATTTTTACCTTTTTTTCTTTCTCTCTCAGTGTATGTGTTTTGCTTTGACAACTATTTTTGTTTCAACAACAGTTCAGTATTGGACTACACATGCGTGCTGTTTGGAATTAATAATTGAGACATTTTAATAGAATTCGATATTATGAATCTAAGTATTGCCTACATAATTTTTTCGTTGATCGTACATTAGTAAATTGAAAAAACTCTACTTAAAAACTTGATGACAATTCATACAAATGTCAAAATATTGATTTATAAGATTGTATCAACTGGTTGTTAGGACGGTTTTTAAAAAAACGTTTGGAGTGTGTTAATGAAGCACACATGAAGTCAAACAACGGAAAAATAGTAATAATAAATGTCTTAAAAAAAGAATACTAATTAAGCATTTTTTACAGTTTATTATTGTTAACTGGTAAAGTGTTAAACTGGTTAAAAATAAGGATTAATTAGCACGATATAAACACGATAATGAATAATATATCATGGTCAGAAAAAATATTTGAGGTTTATTTAGGATATTGTAATCTTAATTTAAATAATTGCAGTAAGTTGTAAAAAATATTTAAATAAATTTTAAATTCTAAATATTCATTTTTACGCTTCCAAGTTTGATTAAAAAGATGAATAAATTATAAAGTTTAGTAACACAGCAAACATAAACTGAGTTAATTTAAAAACAAAAACAAATAACTAAACATTTAAAAAATTGTTTTGAAGTCAACAGTGGCCTTCGTTTCTTTTATTTTGTTGGAAAAAAGGTGCAAACAAAAACTTTTAAAATTAGATGAGACTTGAAAAAAAGAGCTAAATAACTCTCTAATAATAAAGTCTGAATCCCAATTATGGCTGTTGTTTGAAATAATAACTAGCGACTAGAAAAATTCAGAGCAAGCCATGACTTTAATTGTGACTTTAACCACTTGCAAGCTGTCAAAAAAAACCTGGAAGATTATAATTACATTAGGACGCCACCGAATAATATAAATTTCAAGCAAAAAGTTTAATACAAATTTTCCATTGCTACAGTTTACAAAGATGAATGAATATATTGTATCGAGCGATATGAAAAATATTCATTTAGAGCAGCCGGTGTCTTTGATTGTCACTTTAACCACTCGCAAGCTATCAATAAAGCTTTAAAAAAAAACCTATAAATTGTTCAAATTTCGTGCTTTTGTAAAGAAAATTTATCTTGCTGTTCAAAAGAGCCATTAGTGTAAAATAACCTTATGTTTAATTTAATCTTATTTAATGTTTAATCAGATGTTAGAATTATGAATTATTTTCCAATTTTTTTAAATTATTATTATTATTTTAGTTAAGGTTAAGTTGAATAGCCTGTTGGCTAGGCTTCGCCTTCTATACTTTTTTTTATTAAAGGCATCTATTTATTATGTTTACATTAGGACAGAACCGAAAAATTTATATTTCGACCAAAAAGTTTAATACAAATTTTCCATTGCCACGATTTACAAAGATGGATGAATATATTGTATAAAATATTCATTTAGAGCAGCCGGTGTCATGTTGTGACTTGAACCTCTTGCAAGCTGTCAATAAAAAGATTACTAAATTTATAAAAATTTACAAAAATTGTAAAATCAATGTCATGGCCTGCTCTAAATAGATATTTTTTTAGTTGCTTGATATATCCACCTTTGGATGAAATTAATTTGAAACACGACGCACAGCAATGAGCGATGTAAAATGTTTAACACACAAAATTTATATTAAACATTTTGGTTGACGACTTTCATTAAAAAAAGGGGTAAATACTAGATGTCCTAATTGTATTTTCTTTAAACGTCATGGCCACTAATTAAAAAAGTACTGCAGAAATCTGTAATTGACAATACAGTTTTGTCATACGAGATGGCGCTTTCTAATTGGCATTAAAATGTAATTGTTTTTTACGTTGTAAGGTTCGGTAAACTAGTTATTACAGCACACGTTTAAGTGTTTCTTGACTCGGCTCCTTCGTTGTTTCGTATGCAAAAACATCCAAACGAGTCCTGTAATATTTGTTTACAGGAAATCTAACGTTATTTCATTCTGTTTGTATTTTTTGATTTATTTAATGTACCAGACTAGTACTGTAATGTGTAACTAATCGGTCTCGAATTACTTTTTTTACCGCAGTAGTACTATAATTGCTAATTTACCGGACTCAAATATGAAGAACACGAACGGAAAGAAGTAAAGAACTATTGAGAAGAGAATTCTTAATATAAATCTTCCAATAAAATTTTAAAACATTTGCCTCAGACTCTCAAAATTTTCAAAAAAAAAACTTGTTTATTTATACAGGCTGTCCAAAAAATAATGAATCAACAGAAAGGGGATGAAAGAGGGTGGAGAATTCATGTTTTTTTTTATTTTTTTTACTAGTTTTACGCTTTCGAATATCTAGTCTGTATACTCATCTAAAGCAAAAATGACCACTATGACTAAAATTATAAATCTTTCTGCAATAGATCTTCGGTGATGGCGTTAATTACAATCTTTATGTTTATTTCTTAGTCACTTTTGTGATTTTTTTGTTCGAGGATTTAAGATTTTAGTCACAGTGGTCATTGTAGCCAAAACCGAGTATTTAGGCTTTATTAAGAGTAATCAAGCTTTTTTCGGATATAACAATAAACTTATCTAAGAAAACATATTATTGACGTTAAATAAACGTTTATTAAAGACGACAACATCTTGATTGTCATTTTTTTTTGTTTTCTATGCTTGATTCATGTAGAGGAATTTTAATCTGAACAATATTTTTAGTTTAACCACGATCCACGAACTATAATAAAATAGGACTATTTCACTTTCACAGTCAATCGCTTGCTTGCAGCCTATGTTGAAGAGAAAGGTGTAGTAAACTGCTTTATCGATAAAAATAAAAATTGAAAATTTTCGATTAAAATAGATTTAAAACTAATTTTAAAAAAATTGATAAATTATAGGAACATATTAAAGAAATATGTATATACAAGTTTAAACATTGTGCATTCCTAACTTTATTTGAAAACGCTGCGCAAACGGTCAAAGCTACAAAAATGTTAACAGAAAAATTCTGTCTAAGAAAGTCGGCAATTCAATATTTTTCTCTAACAGTTTAGGCTCGAGATACGCTTAAAGATAAGAAAGAGTTAAATCAAGTCTTTCTCATTTTTAGGCGTTTCACATACAGAGAGAAAGAGAGAGAGGAGATTATTTTAATCGAACACAATACTCAAGCATCTGCTGCAGTGCTGAGGGTCAAAACACTCAAAACCCTCGTTTTTCTACCTTCCTGATGTTGAGTTCGATTTGATTAAATTGATTAAATATTTAACTAAATTTCTCTATTTGGTCCCACCAGGTAACGGTCCTTGACGGCCGTCTCGACAACTGTGCCCAACGTCTAACCGACGACATCGAAACCGTTGCCAGTACCGTTTCTCACTTATACGGCCAAATCACCAAACCCATGTTTGATATTCTTCTAATGGCCATTGCATTAGCAAACCTCGTCAAATCTCGTAATGCTAACCTAATCACAGGTCCTGCAATAATCTCAGGCGTTGTTATCTTCTCCGCCCTTGTCCTTCGACTAGTCTCGCCCCGTTTTGGCCAACTTGTAGCTCAAGAAGCCGAAAAGAAAGGCTACCTCCGCCATGTCCATTCCCGAATCGTTTCAAACGCCGAAGAAATCGCCTTCTATGGCGGGCATAAAGTCGAACAATCACAGCTACGCAGCGCGTTTAGAATGCTCTCTCAGCATTTAGAGCACATGTTTGGAGTGAAATTATGGTTTGTTATGCTCGAACAGTTCTTGATGAAGTATGTCTGGTCAGGGACTGGCATGATTGTCGTGTCTTTACCGATTTTACTAGCAACTGGACCGAGTATGAAACCCAAAAGTGGAGGAAATAAATTGATAAATTTACCGATTTTGAGTGAAGATCCAGCAGTGGCGCTATCTAGTGCTGCGGTTGTTGATGATTTACAAGATAGTGTTTCGGAACGTACTCATTATTTCACAACGGCGAAAAATTTGCTTATTACAGGATCAAATGCGGTAGAAAGGCTAATGTCGAGTTATAAGGATATTGTGGAATTGGCAGGACATACAGCCAGGGTTGCCAATATGTTTACGGTTTTGGAGGAGGCAAGTCAAGGGGTTTATCATAAGACGTTGGTGGAGAAAAAGGAGAAGTGTGGGGAGTTTGAAATTGAATTCAAGGGAGATCAGCCGTTAGCTAAAGGTTTGTATCTTTATGTTTATACAAACTGTGTGCTCCTTGTCGTTGAAAACAGCCTTCTTGCTGTTTGTCATCGCAAAATTGTATTAAAATTACGTTTTGATTACTATTAAAAAATACTGTAGCGTACGTCACCTTCTCATGGCATGCTGCGAGTTTTTTTTAATAAAAAATTTGTAATTTAATTTTCGTGTTTTTAAAATTGTTTTTACAAATACATAAAATTAATAAATATAAAAACAAATGCAACTATACATAATACCTTTTATTTTATAATTGTTTAATTATTTTAAGGTGGTAACAAGGACGGATTATTGACACATTATTTTTATAATCTGCTTTGTTGAATATAATTTGCATAATAATTTCCTCTTTTGGGTTTTTCGTAATCGTCAAATAATGCAAATGAGACATGTCAATACTTAATTATACACTAAAAAAATGTTATCAAAAAATAAACAAAACAATCATCTGCAATTAAAAGAAAATAACTCTCTTTTTTACTTTTATTAAGAAACAAACTACATACTTTAAAAAAAAACTATTGTTAGCGCTCTTGGGGATTAGGTATTACATATTTAAAATTCTATGGGAGCGTTTGAATAGCTATTTACATTCGTATGTGGTAGGCTTAATTTTACAGGCGACAGCTTTGTTTCAGGCCCGAGCTGAAAGCGAGGGCCTGATTAGTTGGAGCCTGTAAAATTAACTACCGCATAAGATTTGTATAATTTTTTTTGTCCGAAAGAGTCAAATTCTGTTTTTTTTGCGCCATTTCAAAAGTTAGGTTAGGTACAAATAAATTCTAAAAACCATTAAAACGTACCCAAATGCGGCTTAAATACTCTGTCACTGCTTGCATAATTTTCTTTAAAACATGTTCAATGGTCTTTCCAGTACTTTTATTCACACTTTTTAATTCTAAATTGATAATTACTGAGAGATTCAACAATAATGGCCACGGACCCATAGAATAATGACATTTATTAACTAGACAGGAACACACAGGTTCTGAATAGATGGCGCTGTAGCGGTTTATTTTTAACATTCTGTTCTATATAAAATTGCATATTATTTTTAAAATTATCTTAAATACACACGTTGTCATTTTTAAAATTTATTAACTGCAATTTTTTCTAAAATATACTTTTATACCTATAATTTCGTATTGTTGTTAGTAATGGGGATCCACACTTGAACTACGCTGTGCGTTGTCTAAGGTCTCACACAACGTTTGACGTAAGACCTGTGACGTTTCAGCGATTTTTTCAATATATTATTTTTGTATTAAATATAGCTTTATTTGTGGCAATATTTTAGGTACGTACACTTTGATACATAAACTATATTACTGCAAGGTTAGTTTTTTCCTCAAGCATCTCCTGTGGTAGTTCTAACCGTACAATGTGAGACCCGGTGTTTTTCTCATTTTTACCGCACAGTTTCCAAAAGTCCGACTTACTATTGGTGGATGCACAACTATGATAGCCTACTTTACAATACGGGAGGACAAAAAAATTTTTTTCTTTATAGTTATTGGGAGCCGAAGACAAGATATAGATATTCCTAAAAACTTATAAGAAATAAATTTTCTTTAGTAAAATCTGGGAGCCGTAGACGACAGTTTGACAGTTTTTAAAAGCTACATAATATTTAAATTTTTTCTGATAACACTCTCAGAGTTTACTCAGTTTTCGTTCTCAAAGTGTATAGGAGACGAAGACTTTTCTGAAAATATTTCAAAAAACGTTGGAAGGTAGATGTTTCATTTAAATTCGATAACTATTTGGTAGAAACAACTAATCTGATGGTTGATACCATAAGGGCACGTACCTGATTTTAAATCACACCTATATATTAACGAAATTGTTGTAATACATCGAATCTGGTACAAAAACATATTTTTAAAAAAAAATCTATTTAAAAGCTTTTTTTTAGTGCAATTCAATTGTTTTTTCTTAATGTTGTCTTTAGCAACCTGATGGTGTTAAAAAATAGTTCTCCTTGACGTAATTCAAACTTATTAGAAAACGTTCTAACAACGCCTAGGTCGAAACAACTACTCCGAGGGCTACTACCAACATTAAATTAGACGACTTACGATAAAAAAGCGTTCCTAGCTGGTTACAAACAAAATCTCTGTTCCAGCCTGACAAAGCACTACGATACGCTGTATTGATGGGGGGCAATAACCCTAAAACCGATCTACAGTGTCCTGGTTGATATGCCTGGCTGGAATGCTTTTTTTACTCTTTAAATAATTCTGTAGTTATAGTTATTTACAATTTCAGTCAGAATCCACTAAAAGTATACGTGAAAATACAGTAAAAACTCGTTATAACGATTTTTTGGAAACATATATCTTTTATACAGACTGAATTAAGTTTTTTTTAGCGAAAACTTAACGGATTCTCTACTTTCTTTCAATCTCTTTCTGTTAACTCACTATTTTTAGGACACCCAGTATAAAGTTTTAATATCGTTCCAGTTTTTATTGTATTCTTTCGTTATTTCTGTAACATACTCAAACACTTTTATTTACAAGCTAATATGTAGTATATTATGCAACGACCATTTAATTATAAGCCATTACGATACGAGTATGAGTGTCGTAACGAATAGGGGTGTTTTAACAGCTATTAAATGCGTGTTACATACACTATTTTTTCTACGATCAGTTATAAAAATCTCGAGAAATTCACTTTATGTTTGGTAGAAAAAAAAAATCAAAATTGAGTAATATGTTCATAAAGTAGTGATTTTTTTTTAAATCAATATAAACAATTAAGACATTTTTGAAAAATGCACAATTGCTGCTGGAGTTACGTTCTATATTTTACTATTACTTTCTTAACTAACCACTGTGAACTGTCAAAATTTTATACATTAGACGCTGATGGCAGTCCTTATTTAACTGAATATTTCTGGCATTTTATTAGTCATAACTTGTATCTTAATCAAAAAACTGTTTTTTATAATTAAAAAAATGCTTTTTAAGGGTCGCCTTGGCCTCCCTGAATTTGTTGTTTAATATTTTACCAACATAAAAAATAAAATAAATGTGAGAGCCATATTAATGAAATAACTACATTCTCAAATAACCAGGTGTTCCAAAAGTAATGAGTCAACAGAAAAGCGTTGAAAGAAAGTGGAAGACTTTTTTTCTTTTTTCAGTAACTTTTTTAACTTCCAATTAGATTAAAATAGATGAAATAATAGTTGATACAACAGCTACCGCTTATAAGAACACTAAAATTCTTATTGCCCTGTTTTAAACAATTCCAACAGCACCATCCTCTATGAGTAGATAAAAACAACTTGTTCAAGGCCTAGCCTAGTCTAATTCAACAAGCATTGAATTACACCACGTATTCACTATACAAATCAAGCCCAGCACCAGGATATGCAGTACTGATGAGGAACAATAACCCCATAACCGGTCTGCAGCTTCCTGGTTGCTGTGTCTGGCTGTTAAAAAAGCCTCATATCTTGTTTTTGACACATGTAATTGCAAAAATTATCCAGATTTTTTTTTCAGGCAAACTCATCGTATCAAACACCAACGAAATCATCCTGAAAAACGTTCCCATAGTAACCCCTAATTGTGACGTAGTCTGTCCCTCTTTAAGTCTCGAATTAAAACCTGGCCAACACTTACTCATAACTGGTCCTAATGGTTGTGGAAAATCAAGTTTATTCCGTATTTTGAGTGGTTTATGGCCGATTTATGGTGGAGAATTACATACACCGAAAAATTCAATGTTTTATATACCTCAACGACCATATATGGTTATAGGAAATTTAAGAGATCAAATCATATATCCTGATACTGCTACTGATATGATTAATAAACAAGTCACTGAAGATGAACTACGTAAAATTATGAGATTAGTACATTTGGAACATATTGTTGAAAGAGATACTTTCCATCAGGTTAAAGATTGGACTGACATACTTTCAGGAGGTGAAAAACAAAGAATGGCTATTGCGCGATTGTTTTATCATAAGTGAGAAGAAAAAATATTCTGTGTAACTCGAGCTTAAAATTTCTTGTTTCAGACCGAAATATGCGTTATTGGATGAATGCACATCAGCTGTTTCAATAGATGTGGAAAGTTTCATTTACCAAACTGCTATTGATATGGGAATTACACTTTTGACTATCACACATCGTCCGACATTATGGTAATAAAAAAAAAATTAATTTAATTTCAAATAACAAGTTTTTTGTTTTATAGGAAATTCCATACACATATTTTGCAATTTGATGGTGCCGGTTCTTGGAAATTTGAAGAACTGAACGCAAATAATCGTCTTAATTTGAAAAAAGAAAAAGAAGAATTATTAAAAAAGAAAAGTACTGAAGACACTATTCAAAGACTCAATGAACTGAACAAACTTTTAGGTGAAGATCATTAAATCAATATTGTATGATATAGATGTAGCAGGTGAAATGACAAAGATATATAAATAAACTGTTGATTTATTTATTAAAACGATTTTTATTTAGACCTTAAATAACTTAGAATTGTTAAAAATATCTAATTTAAGAAACTAAAATAGATAAAATGTTTTTATAACAAAATAATAGCGCAATCATTGCGTACTACTCAAGACTTCTTTTTTTGCAACAACTGATAGGTAGCGAATCCCCTCTTGCTTCAATATCCTTATGAAAAAGCAGTTTTCTTTAAAATATTTTTTTTAAAGCGACGAAAAGCGACTTTAAACAAAACTCATATATATTATTACAAACAGTTATAGTTAAATTGTTTATCTCTTTGTTACTTTGCTCATTTTTAAAAATAAATTTTGTGTATTACATGTTTGACAATAGTACGTAAAAATATTTAAAGAAAACCGATATATTCCTTTAATAAATAATAAAAACAAGTACTTACCTTTAGAGTAGCTGATGTGTTCGCTTCTCTAGTTGGTACAAGACTGCCTGAAACAAAGACAAATCGATAAATTTGTAAAATAAAAAATAAGCAAAAAAGTGACCTAAGTTATGTAACTATAACATCAGATCACCTCTACGTCTTTAAAAAATGATTCATAGTGTTATGTAAATTAATTAAAAAAAAATGTTTCTGGCTTTTGACCAAGGGCGTACCCAGGGAGAGTCGAACTTAGCTATTATTTTAAACCAAAATTTAAACAAAATATATATTAGATGAGTTACAATAGGAATGTATAGTCTACCCTTTCTGTAATACCATTGTGCGGTTGTACACCGTCATTATGGTATTCTGGCAAAAATTTTAACTCGAGCCCTTCCCGAAAATAAATCCTAAGTACGTCCTAGTTTTTGTTAAAAAAATATTAAAATCAGAGGATTAATCTCACGTTTAATGGACACATTTTCTCCTATTAAAAAAACTGTACCGACAACGCTTAATTTAATTTATTAATATAAATTAAACCGATCTTGTTGTACATCTTTAACGCACGATCACTTGACAACAACTGATTGAAGAAATGACTGTCTAAATTTTACGCAACAACAAAAAAATTTAAGAAAAAAGTGTTGTGAGTAAAAAAACTGGAAACAAATTCTTTCAAATGAAACAGCCAACACCATATTAGGTAATCACCCCGAAAACACTTATTAAATATTTTGTAGGTTTTATATTAAAAAAAAATATATCAAACATAGTTAAACAACGATAATAGTAATGAATTTTGAAATATTTGCGTCTTTTACAGCTTTATTTCTTTTTTTTTTTGTTTTATGTCAAATGCCGCGTCACGCTTGAATCACGAATTTGCTAGATCATTAAACAAAAAAAAATTTTTGTACCAAAAAAAATCATAAAAAAGGATTTAAATGTAAAATATTTTTAAAATAACAAATGATTTTAATTAAATTTAGTGCAGTAATGTGTTAATTTAATTTGTATTTAAGCTTTGATTGTGGACAGTTTATGAAGGTTTTATTCGTTTCTTATTGCAGTTAGTCAGTCCCAAAATAATTAACAAGTTTGTTAATGAAGGCAATTAATAATTGAGACATTAACAAAAGCGTTGATTACGTTGCTCATATCACAATAAACTTGAAAAACTTTATTCCAAAATTTTTCAACTTACTTCTTTCTATTAACACATCTCTAGTAAAACATCTAGATTGTTTTCTGTTACTTAGCTACAAAACACCTAAAGAAATTTTTCAGTTGTCATTAATATTAATCAGTTTTATAGTGCTGTCATTATTATTTGATAGTGGTGTTATTGTTAAAAATATGGAATAAATTCTAAATCTTACTCCACCAGACATGAGAAAAAGCCAATGAATCTTCAAATATTCGGTTTTTATAATTTTTTTTATAATGACAGTTTATAAATGTCAAAATTTTGGTTTGTATGGTTGGTAATAACAGGTTGTTAATAAAGTTTGTTTACTAATCAAAAAACCACCACCTGTTGAATTAGGTTTGTCAAAATTAAATTTACTAGAATTTGACATCGTCATTTGGTTATTTTGTCACTTTCCTGTCATGCTCAAAAGAGTTGAAAATTTTGGTTTCCAATTAAAATAAGAATGTTAAAATACTACAAACAGTTAGAGATTTGTTCGATCAACAACTACAGCTAACTGTAACATGCTGTTACAATTTAATAAAAGAACAAATTGCAGCTCCAAATGCTTGTCAAATTCAGGTTGATTTTATTGTATGTCATTTTAAAAGTTATGCCATGTTGCCAGATGTATTTTACGCGAAATTGCAACGTTGGTGGTTTTTTGATAAGTGAACAAACTTTAGGAGTGTTTAACCAACTCTTTTGAAAGGCTTGAAGTGCATTAATAACCCTCATATGTCAACAAGCAACGGAAAAATAAATAAAAATACATATTAAATAATATGTTTTGTTTTTTATTATGTACACGGGTGGTCACAAAAAATGGAACAAATTTTGACTTTTTAAGTTTGCCTACGGCATTTTTTCATACAACATGATGTGAATTGTTTACGATAACCTTTTTAAACACAGTGACAATAACGACAACTAAAAGATTAATTTCGATAATGAAATTTTTTAGAGACGTTGCCAAATTACGGCTACCCCTGAATATTTTGCTTTGTTTGTGTTTTTGATTTATTTTACATCTCATAAACAAATTATTAGAAAAAACAAACAAATAAATATTTCCTTCCCATCTTGAACTCTCATACAGCCATATTTCAACAATCATTGCCGCCATCTTATTAAACACAACGTAGAGCCCCTTCGTTGACAGATGTTATCAAAATTTTACAATTATTTGACGATAATAATTATCTCACGAAAAAACTTTAATACCTATCATGTTGTAATATGTAACTAAAAAACTTTTTATAAATCTTGTTTTAGTAAAATTTTGGAGCCAAAGACGACCAATTATTTATTATTTACTCTTAGTCAAAAAATTAAGAAATTCCATTAATGTTACTTGATTAGATTTGAAATTTGAAGCAGTCAAAATTTGATATTTAATTGGCTCACAATGGTTAAAAATACCCCTCAACCGTTTTACTGTTATAAATTTTAAATAAACAAATAATAATAAACGCTAATAACAATGCATTAACAGTTATAGTCTCATTGGTTACTTACATGATAAATTTTGCAATTTCTAAGCAATAAACACGTCAAAAAGTAAACAAAAAAAGTTAAAAACATTGTTTTTCGGGTTGGTATTCTTGAAATTTTAGATGTAACACAAAATTATCTCCAAAAAGTTTTCTGATATCTGTTACTTAAGGGTCTCCCTGAGTGCCTGAGAAATACATAGAAATATGTCCAAATTTTGGGGCCGTTTAAAAACTGTATTTTTTAATTCTACAACCAGGTCGATGTCTCTATTTGTAGAGAATAGTGTAATTTAGCCCGCTATGATTTGATTTTTTTCTATAAACTTGTAAAATTTCATAAAAAATCGCAATTATTGTAAATATTTGGGCCCATTTTTGTTTGAAGCGGTACAATATTTTAACTCTTTTTTTAGCAGAGTTGTATATAATCACAAAGTGCATCCCGCTATGATTTGTTTTTGTGATAATAGAATCTAAATTCTAAAAAAAATAAAAAAAAACAAATGCAACCACCATTACTCTTGAAAGAAAAGTGCGATGATTTACAATCGGCTTGAGACCACCCATCGAGCGGTCAATCCCTAATAATTATTTTACACAAGGTACCTTCGCCATTTTATTTATATTTATCTACTACAACTGTGGCTAATAACTTTGCCCATTCCGCTTCAATGAAAACTTCAAGGAATGACTTTAATTTTATCGTCTTATATAATAATAACTATTTTTCTATAATACCTACCTGTCAATGTCAAAATTGTAAAGTTTTTTTTTGTTAGAGTTATAGTTTCTACCTATATACATACATAGTTTATGTTCATTGCTTGGTTTTTGAGAATCTTTGGAGAGATTAACTTGTCGAGGTTAACTAATTGACAATCTACAGCATATTAAAAAGTGATTCATAAAAAACGAGATTAGAAACGTTAGTCTTATAGTTTTAATCGTCGTCATTGCTTTTTCCTGAGTTTATTATTAATAAAACAAATAAAAAATATTAAATTACAAACTGGTAATGCGTGACGCGCCGCAGTCAACACCGAGCATGATACTAAAACTAACAAGATATGATCACTTGTCGTACGAATTTTAGACTAGTTTGCGCATGACGTCATCGCGTGACAAAAATATACTGCGGTATTAGAAAAAACATGCATTTAATAGTATTATTAGAGAATTACTCGGAAAATTACTAAAACTTTTGTTGATTCTAATGTCTCAGATGAATATTATTCAATAATACTTAATATAAAGACATTTTAGAACCTTATTAGGTTTATTTTTACAGTTCAAAATAGAGCGGGTTATTTAAAAATATTTTTTTTATTAATGGTTAATTTGTAGGGTGGAATTGTGGGTAGAGTGGTATAAACCACAAAAAATTGATTTGTTTAAGCATAGGCTTTTCCTGCGAGCGGAAATCTGGGTTGAAATAATCTTTTGGAGTAAAAAGTTGCAGTCTGAAATCCCTAAAATTAATTTTGAAAGTAAAATCAGTTTTAAAATTAAATTAACACGTATATTAATTAAATATAAATTGATCTAATAAGATAATAAAATATGTGATTAAATATAAAAATCTTAAAAGCTAATAAACAAATTAAAATTCAGTTGCATGCGAATTTTAAATAATCATAAGTTTACTAAAGCGCCATATAACACTTTTTAAATTTAAAGCGGTTACATAGAAAAAACTGAAAGTTTAGAAGTTGCCAAAAAACGATTAATCAATTCTGCATTTAATCTGACAAATATTGAATAATGAAAACAAAAAAAAAAAATTATACTAAAATATAAAAAAAATATACTTAAGTAAAAGAGAGGATAATGCATTTTAAGTGTATGGCGATCACATAACTTCAATACACAAATTTAAAAAGCAAAAACTCACTATAATATCTTTTAACTTTTTCCCAGCAACAAGTAGCACAACTCGTTCTTTAAATTAATGATTAATAAATTAGAACATACTTAAGTCAAAATATTAATAAATTAGAACATAAATTAGTTCGAAACTGCCGGCAATGGATAACCTCTTCTTCTAGTAATATTTTGAATAAACCACTGAATTTGTTTCTGAGTTTTTAGCTTACGAAGCTGTCCTACAGTAAATATTTTATCAATTTGTGTTTTCTCTTCTTTTTCTTTTTCCAAAAGTTTTTTTAAACGTAAGTTTTCCGCTTGGAGATTTTTCATTTTCTTACACATTTCCGATTCTACTTGTGAGCTAATAAAGTATAAGTATTCAATAAAAAAATATCCCAAATAAAATTAATGAAATAAATACTTACATGAAATGTATGTTTATAACAAATTCTATCTGTTTTATTCTTTTCTCACGATCTTTCTGGACAGATGTTTGCACTTTTGGTGATTTTTGTAAATTAAGTGAAGGCACGCGTCTCGTTTCAACTTTTACTTATTTTTGAACACATGCAATAGTTTTTCTTTAACACAAAAATTATCACGAGAAAAATGTTTTAAACATATTCCAGCAGTTTTTGTATTAAAACCATGCTTTTGAGAGCATTTCTTGCTCCTATAAATTACAAAATTTGGTATTGGTCAAAAAACTAAAGTATCGACAATCGGACAAACAGTTCTTGCTTTTCTTATTATTATTGCTGGTACAACCCATCACTGCACAATAAACCATCGTTCACAAAATCAAAGAAACATTATTCAATTACAAAAACCAGTAAATCACTTAAAACAGAGAGAATTTAGACGCTAATAGCCACACTAATAACGCCACGTTTGTCACCAGAGATTTCAGATTTGTCACACAATGACGTCAGAGTCGAAAGAGAGAGAGGGAGAAAACCTGCGCGTGATCATATCTTGTTTAGTCTTAGTATCATGAACACCGAGCGTCTAATCTTGAAAAAAGACACGGGACGTTGTCGTGCTAAATAGGATTAGGATTTCTAAAACATCAGTACCTACCCTGGGGAGAACCTAGAAATGACATACTCATTACCGCCTTTAGTAAGCACGTAAGACTCAGAAAGTAAAGGTATAAGAGGGACAAGGGAGAAAATCTTTTTTTTTTTAGTTAGAATAGCCACAATACTATTATTATAGGCGTTCTATTAGGTGGTGATTGTTGCACGAATCGGTTTCTGGCACGACAAGAGAAGCATGAAGTACTCAAATAGGCGAATCAATACAAAAATTTTTCGTCACAAAACTAGTAACAGGAAACCAACTGTGCTATCACATTATCGATAATCTGTAGTTATATTCTACTATGTTTTCTACTCGCAACTATCAAAGGATAAATTGTTATTAACATTTAATAATAAAAAATTGACTTTTCTTAATTTTTTATTTATAAAATTAAATCTAATCGAGCAATCTTAATGCTCTAAAAACCCAAATTGTAGAAAATTAAAGCTTAAACAAAACTGACTTTAGGTTAATCCAACCGGATCATTCATAACGTAGAAAATCCGGAAAAACTAAAAAATTAGAGCGTTTTTTTTTAAATTATAGCTCAGTCATTTTTTAAGCTGTAGAGCTGTTTTTTGCGATTTATATGTACAGAGAAGAAAGGTCTTATTATACCATTAGTTTTGGCACAATTGCAATTTGAATTTTTTAAGACAGTTTTTCCAAAGGGTTTGCATGTCGCGTAGATTATCTACTATTAATTTTTTAAACAAATTTTGATGGTAAAAGCATACAGTACAGTAAAATATGTAATTTTGTTTTGTGCTAAAATGCTGATTGACAGCTGTGCTAGAACAAAATACAGCGTAAATAATAAAGACACAAAAAAACAGTAATATATAATGATTTACATTCGTTTGGATTAACTTGTATTTAGCCAGAAAAATAATTAGAAACACGACCCGCAGCGTAATTATTTAATACAAGATTTGTATAAAACTTTTTAGCTGAGGACTTTTATTGAAAGATTACAAATTATCAGATATTCTAATATCTTAAACATCATCATCAAAATTACAGTATCGTCGTCGAAGTACTAATTTAAAAAGTACTTGTGTAGCAATCTGTTATTCACAGTATTCTCTGGCAACACAATTCGAATTAAAAAACATTTTGCATGTAAAAAATGTGAATATAAAATTTATCCACTGACACAAAAATCGTGTAAACCAACTTTTCTTGTAAATTTTGACAATACTATTAAAGCCATCGTGACTAATATCGTGCTCAATTTATACAAAAAATTTTGGCAACGTCAGTGTTTGATGTCTGAATTATTTTGTCCCAGATAGTCTAATTTCAACAAATAAAAGTTGTATAAAAAACGTTTTAATAAACCCGGAATGAGGCGCCTAACGAAGAAAATGTGCTGCGCTCTTATTAAAAAAATTAACAAATAATTTTTTCTTTACCTAAAACTAAAGTCTAAAACTAGGTTTTTGCGTCAAGTTATTATTATTAATTTTAGGTTTTTAAAATTTTTTGTATCAACGAATTTAGCAATGTTTCGACGCAGTAACCTAGTTTTAAGAATTTTAGGAAAACTAATTTTTCTGTAATTTTTTAACTCAACTCCTAAGTGTCCTAAAAACGTTTTCCCTCCTTTTTTAAAATCTCTGACCGTCCGTTTAAATTAGCTTATTATGTATAGTCGTTAAAATGCCTAAACTGTTACTACAATGCAATATAATAAATTAATAGTCGCTTCAAAAAAGTTTTAATTGAGAACTTCTTTGCTATTTGAACGAATTATTACTCTCGAATTTACTTTGTACTAGTGCGTGTCTTTACTTTGTCTCAAATTATATGGTATACAAATCCAATAAATTGATGCTAAGTTGTTTTTATTTTATACATTTTAATAAAACTTGACTTAAACTAAATTTAAACATTATTTAAAAAAATATGATATCAAAATTATAAATTTAAACTATATAAATTACAGGCTGTGCCAGAAGCTATAAATTACCCAATACTTATTTTGACTTAGTTCTGTCATTTAAATAATAAACGCCGATATCAACAAAAAACAGATTTATTGTATAATTTTATTTTAAATCATTAAATCGCAAATTACGGGAAATGGTGACATTAAATTAGATTTTTTTTGGAATTTAAATTCTACTTGAATTAGTGATTTTAGATAGTTTACAATGCAATTTAATAGGTATTTTGTAAGTACATGAAGGGTCGCCACGATATTAATTCATACAAATTGTGGGAAACTATTGCGGAAGAATCTATTAGAGCGGATCAAAAAGAGCGAGTTAATCTCTGAAAAAATTGACAAATAAACTCCTCTCATCATTTCAAACGGTCTTAAAACGGCAGCTTTAAAACAATCAGATCAAAAGATTTTTATCTAATTGTTACAGCCAATCAGAGTCCTAAAATTCTCGCTGGTACAACCTTCTCTCTCAAAACTTCCAATAAGATTAATTAAAAAAATGGTTGGTACAACTGTTACAGCCAATAAGAACCCTGAACAAGCCCGAAGCTCTTATTGGTCTGTTTTTGACAGCCGAATGTAACATAATTACCAAAATTGACCAGGACTTTTCAGGCAAACATTAAATTAATAATTATTCACCCCATAGACTATTTTTTAATATAAAAAAACAGCTATTATTTCTAAAAGAAAAATATGTACAAACTGACTTTAGATAAGAGAGCCGCAAAAACAGTCATTAAAAAAAAATTAAATAATTATTTACGTACAAAGAACCGGAAGGAAAAGAAAACAGCCCAGCTATACAAGCGTAGCGAGGGTGTAATATTTTTGAAAAGTGAATATACTTAATTAAGAAAATAAAATTATACTTCGTTTAATAAACACAAATTTCTAATGTTTATCCTAATTTTTAAAAAATTCTCGCTCATATTATAACTTAAATCAATTATTTTTTAAGATCTAAAATTAACTATAAATTTCTAGGGTGGTGAAATAATTATTTTAATTATAATTTTTGGACACCCAGGACCAGGCAAATACTTCCATTGAATCGTAAAAGTACCATAAATATGATACATTACAAAACCAAAAAACTAGTTTTTAAATATGAAATAACCCAGCCACCTAGTGACTTTATGGCCCGTACACTACCACATTTATCACTAAATCTCACCACATCCATGCCTTAAATACCACCCAAGTTATTCACCTTTTAATACTCCAAACATCACGTAATTTAAAAAAATCATGAATGAACCTTCATTTCGTGACCTTCCCATTATCACAACCAAAACAACCCAACACCTATAAAACCAAAATCCTTTTCACAATCACCAATCCAATCATTTCATCCAACAATGAACACTTCAATCCTTCTATTGCTACCATTGGTAGCCTCAACTTTGGTAAGTCAACTCCATACCTACAAACCCTTAATAATTTCCAACCAATCGTAGGCCCACCCTTTACTCTCCTGTTCCTGCGGAATGGCTCCTCTTTCCTGTAATTGTGGTCTAGGTTCCGGTGAAGACGTCTGCCATGACAAACCCAACAACAAAGACTGTATGCCTTTAGTAGTTCGTCCTTTGGAAGTCCCCAAACCTAAACTACCAGCACCATTGGTCCTGCCACCAGCTCGTAGCCCTTGCAGTTGCCATACTTCATTGGTCACACCTGCAGTAGTACCAAATCCGCCTTGTACGGCTTGTTCTGGGGGTTATGCCGGAAGTGTTGATGTTTTAAACAACCAGCATTTGACATTGAGTCAACAACAACAGATTTTGTTCGGTGGCGGTTGTAATGGGCAGGTTAATGGAGCCAATGGAGCCATGGGAGGAGTTTCACCTTACGCTTATGGCATAACAGCAGCTGCAAGACCCATCCTGGTTGATGACATTGAGAAAACTCCAGTAAATCCTGCTAATTATGTACCAGCAGATCCCGTCTCATTATCTGTTGCTTATAAAATGTCCCAAGAGAAGTGCCACCATAACGAAGATAAATTATCTTTCGGATTTAGGACTATCCCAAAAGATATCCCGATATCTTACTACAGGGTAATTTCTGATTTTTTCTTTCCCCAAAAATAATTTTTCGTATTTAGAGAGCCGGAAATAACATTCCTGAAGAAAATTTATTTAACTTGAATGGCCAAATTGTTGAATTGAAGAAAGTCAAATGCCATGAACAAAAATCCCTTGATGATGAAGCCGCTGATCAACTCACTGAACTTGCGGAAGAGGAAGAAGAAGAAAGAAGAATGATAAATCCGTACAAATCTCTATCATTAGGAGAAATCGGTTATGGACCTGCCAAAAGTATTTAAATCGACTTTTTTTGAATCTATTTATGATTTTTGGTTTTTGTAGTTGAAGGACAATTCGTCGATCTCTCATCCGGTAGTAGTGGTGGTGGTTCAATGGATGATGGTTTAAGTACTCCTGTTAAAGACTGCAATGATGGTTTCAAACCAGGAAATGTTATTATAACACAAGTCCCAAAACTGGAACCTGTAGCAATGCCACCACCACTTCCTGAACCTTGTCCTGCTGATGAAGAAGCTTTTATTCCACCACCTCCTGCTGTTCCACAAGGAGCTGTTTTTACAAGTCCCTACACTTATTTATCAAGTGCTTCATCTTCATCGGCCTCCTCGAACAATCTCTATTCAAAGAGCGTGTTTTTGCAGAAGGTCGGGTGTAGTTAAGCTGTGATTGTTTATTGATGTTTAACAAATTAAATAAATTAATAGTTATTGATTGTAAAAAAAATGAGTTTTATTTAAAGAGTAAAATAATTAGCCTATAAAGCAAATTATGAAAAGCCTAAATTTGAGTCTAAATTTAAAACTGAAATTTTGAATCTTAATATGATTGCGATATGATGACATACCCATCAGGCATTGTAACCAATAAAACGCATTAGACTATTAACGTCACTTGTAGATCTTCTAAAACTTTCACTTCAAATTTTTTTCTCCCCTGTAGGTGATTCTATTGAAAACATCTTCTAAACTGTAGAATTTCTCAAAGATTTTCTTCTGGTCGTTCTTTATATCGACGTTTTTCTTGTTCTTTTTTCTCTTCTGATTGTATTTCAATGACCGATTGGAATTTTATTTTGTTCTTTCAAAATCTTTTTTTTTTCTAAACATAATTTTTTATTGTTGCTTCTCTTTTAGTCGACATTTTTCAAACTCTTCTAAAACTCCTTTTGTTCTTTTTTCTTATTTCAAGTTCTTCAAGAATATTCCTTTGTTCTTCTAAGAACTACCTCATTTTTCTTCTAATCATATATTTTTTTTCTTTCATTACTAGTTTTTCTTGTTGTTTTGCTTTCAATCGTTGATTTTTAAATTCTTCTAGAATATTCTCTTGATCTTGTAAATCCATCTTTATTATTTTTCTTCTAAACACAGTTTTTATTATTCTTCTTTCCCTTTCAGTCCTATTACTAGTCGCAAAATAACGAATAACTTAATACAACAAATCCTCATTTGGATTAATTATAGGCTCACATATTAAACAGTATATGCTACGCTAGAAGCCACCAAAGTTAGTGGTCCGCCACTGAAAGCAGCATTTTTTTGTTAAATTTCGTAATAAAATACACTTTTTTTGATTGAATAAAATCTTTACCTAATAAATTTAAAAAAAAAAAATTGTTAAATCATTTAAGCAATAAAAATTTTGTTTATTATTTCAAATAGTAGTTTGCCATAATACGATGACTCAATTATAAAATAATTTTTACATTTGATTTATTAAAGACAAAGATGTTATAGTGACATAACAAAGGACACTTTGTGTATTTTTTTATTTACAAAATTTATCGACTCCTCTTTGTTTTAGTCAGTCTTCGACCAAATAAGAGAGAAGGCGCAGTAGGAATTGTTGTAGAGATTAATAGAATGGATTACATGATCTATGAAAATGATAAAATCATCAAGAACCCCTTAAATTAACTTTCTGATAATGTTTGTTTTAAAATAATCCGAATTAATTCATGATAGCGCAGTTGAAGTAAACAGTTAGGCTAAAGCAAAGAATTTCCAATTAGTTTGAAGGAGTTCCTAGTGATTTAATAGTTTTCATATGTAGACCTTGTTACATACTGTTGTTATTGATTTTTCGTAACAATCTGTTCACGTTGTACTTTAATACGATTATAAATAACAAAACTAATAGAACAAAACGATTTTACCGTTATTAAACTTGTCCCTTCTAGTCCTCTTCGAAAACGTAGGTTCGAAAAGAGCAGAAGGAATGGATTCGCTACCCATTAGATGTGACAGGAAAAAGAAACCAAAAAAATTTGTTAATACACTCCGTATCAAAATTCACGAATCATAAGTATTTTTTGAAAAAAATTTTTACTGCTTAGACATTGATTAACGAATCTGTTTATTACCAAAATATAACCAACAAATATTTTTTTAATGCTTTCAAAGCCAGGCATTTTTGAATATTGATTTATTCTTCTTGAATCTTACTAGCACTTCTCTTAGCATTGAATATTTTGACCACATTGTAGATTACGGTTTTTTTTAACTTCCGACACTGGAAAATTGGTTCCTAGGCACTTTTAAAAAATGCCTTTTCAAGATGAGCTCTTAATTTTAATAGGAAAGACTCCCTCATCGCAGTTTTCTTTTTTTTTCAGTTCCATATTTCAAAATCTATATCTCGTCACTACTTGATCGCACAGAAAAAGTTTATTTACATTTTTTGTAGGAAATTGAACGCTCTAAAAAAGGTATCTTACAATTTTTTGATAGCTATTAGCTTTTAGAAGATATCAGAGGTCAAAGTTTGAAAAATTTAGCAAAAATTTCTTTTTCACATCTAAATTTTAAAACTCGTGGATAACTAAATATTATAAAGTGCGCAACATACGGTTTTGTAGGAAATTAAACGCTCTACAAAAAAGTCTTTTCTGGTTATTCGATTATTTCAATCATTTAAAAAAAATTGGGGATTTAGTATCAAATTTTGGTTTTTAAAATGCGAATATCTTCTAAATGGTTAGAATAATCAATTAACCACAAGGGACCTTTTTTATAGAGCGTTTAATTTCCTACAAGGCTACATGTTGCGCATTTTATAATATTTAATTATCTGTGAGTTATAAAATTTAGAAGTAGAAATAGAACTTTTGTTAAATTCTTTAAATTTTGACCTCCGTTATCTTTTAAATGGTAAGAGATATAAAAAAAATATAAGACGACTTTTTTGTAGAGCGTTTAATTTGCTACAAAAAATGTAAATATAAATTTTCTGTACAATCAAGCAATAAAGAGATATGAATTTTACCATATAAAACTCAAAAAATAGAAAACTGCGATAAGGGAGTCTTTTCTATTAAAATTAAGAGCTCATCTTGAAAAGGCATTTTTAAAGGTGCCTAGGAATCAATTTTTCAGTGTCGGAAGTTAAAAAAAATTGTCGATTTTTTTGGCCCACTGTATTGTTGATGTTTTTTAAGCTTTTAATGTATTTTAACGAGTATTTTAATGTAAGAAAGATGGATTCACAAGGAAGTAAACAAAACTGTTCTTTTTTTTTTGGTTAAATTGCTGACGTTTCTAATTTATATTTTAATCTTGTATCATTTCTATTTAGCACTTCTTTGTGAATCCTTCTTTCGTATCTTACAATAGACATGATGAATAACAATTTCAATGTTTTTAATATTCTTCTACTAGACAATAAGAAGGTATATAATTTAAAGTATGGTTAATAAAGGAATCATTTTCTTCGTTTGGCAACAACCAATCAAAGCACTGATTTTTTAAATTTTCCATGGAAAAGTATTAAAATTTGTGGTCTTTATTATTGGTCTTATTATCACAACTTTAAATTAGCTTCCGACTTTTCAAACAATTATTATTAAAAATAAAAATAACTGTCATCTACGGCTCTTCAGTAATCTAATCTTATAAAAAAAATTACAATTTTTTATAACATTTGAAAGCTGTTAAAAAGACCATAATTCATTATTGAATTTTGTGAGTCGGTATAAATATAATTTCCTTAAAAAAGAAAAAAATAATTGAGAACTCAAATGCGGGATAACTTCTTAAAACTTTTGATAAACCATAAATAAAAAAACTGTAACTTTACAGGAGGGGAAGGAGCGTATAATAATCATTTTCAGTTTTAGAAAAAAAAAACCAGAAAGACTACTTTAAAAATAAGATAGCTATATTGTCGCCTCCGGCTCCCAGATTAAAAAAAATTGATAGTCTGAGTCAGAGAGACGATATCTGTTTTCAAAATTTAATGTACACTTCTTTTTATACAAAACTGAAAATAAAAATCTTTTTAACCTAGTTCTAGTATTTCGTATTGTTATTGTGCACAATTACAAAACCGCTTACTACAGTTTACAAACATTGTAAGGTCAAAAAACCCTCACTCTAAACTAACCTTCACCTTCAAACTCTTTCATTTAAGAAAAATCACGAAATGGTGTACTATTCATAAACAAAAAAAATATATAAAAACTCAAACAACCATCACCTAACCATCATTACCATCAAATCAACCATGAATATCAAAATATCGTTTCTTATCCTAATTTTAGGTATCGTCAATGAAATTGCTTGCGATTGTGGATGTTTGAAAGTAAGTCACAAATAATAAAAAATAATTAAAAAACAATGTTTTTTTACAAATTTTAGTGCAGCAAACACCTTCAAGTAATCTCACCCCCTTACCTCCCCTATAAAGTTATAATCAAAGGTTCAGGATATCCAGGTGGCCAAAATCCATTGTTCCCTCCATATGCCCCTAACTACAACTATCCGGTAATAATAATAATAATAATAATATCAACAATAATATTCATCACTATGATAATAAAAAAATAGGTAAATATGGCATCTATGATGAACCAACCATGCCAACCAGTCTTCGCCTACAAATACAAACTACAAGCTCCTCTGCCACCCCCAGGACCCCCACTAGCACCCCCTATGACCGGTCTTGTTGCCAAACCTGACCGAATTGTCATTCAACACAATAATCCAAGTAAGTTAATTCATAAAAGTCGAAACCTTCAATTATGAAATTTTTTTATAGCTTGCCCTGTTTACACTGCTGATGATGGTGCTTGTGATGATGAAGTTTCTTCTGCAACTCCTCCATGCCGATCTATTTTCCAAGAAGGTTTCTTCCAAGCTCCCTTACCCCTACAACCTTTAAAACTCATCCCAGCACGACCAAAAATCGGCCCCATTTTGGAACCCATCACTTCAGATTTTTACTGTGATTACAGGTACGCCAAAAGCAGAAAAAAACGACAAGTACCAATTTTCAAAAACTCGGTTAATTTTCTTATGGGCTTGTTACCAAATTTTTTGAAAACTTTTTTAAAACCGTTTAAGTATTATCAAAATAAACCGGAACTACCATATCAGTTTATTCAAAGTCGATTTTTGAAACCATCTAGAAATGATCATAGAATTCTAACAAAATATCCAGAAATACCATATCAGTTTATTGAAAATCGGTTATTGAAACCATCTGGGACTTTTTTACAAAAGCTACAAAAATTAAATCGAGATAAAAGATCTGTTGTTTTTGATGATAATGAAATAAGTTTGCCTTTTTTGCGTGTTACTGATGTTGAAAATGATGTTGAAGATGATTCGAGTGAAGATTCAGAAGAAGAAAGTGAAGAAGAAATGATTGATCCACGAGAAGAATTTCTTCGACCTTTAAATTTCCAACATTTGTTACCACAAAACCCTCTTTTCTATCTTCTTAATACACCAATCAGAATGTTGCATCATTTTCATAAATTTGGACAACAAATATCACCAGTTTTTAAATCTGTTCCTCATGTTTTAATTCACTCAAAACGTTATTTAAGAAATTTTGGTAAACATTTAAAGAATGACGTTTTAAATTTTGCAAGTAATTTGATTGGTGATTTTGATGATGTTGATACTCATAGATACAGATATATGCCAAGATATAGATACAAAAGAGATTTAAATTACGAACCTGACTACAGTCTAGTTTTTGGAAATCACAGTGAAACAAAACGAAGAAAAAGATATATTTTGAAAGTTGTTGATGAAGATGAAGTTGAAGAATTCCTAAGAGAGAAGTTGAGTCCAATTGTTGAAACAACAGAAAAACCTAAAAAAAAGTTGAGTCTTGTTGAAGCAACAGAAAAAGCTAAAAAGAAGAAAAAACTTTTGGTTGAAAGACTTTCTTCAAAATTAATAATTGATAATAAAGGAATACCATTCCTTGAAATAAATGGTGTAAAAAGACCTTTATTTCGAAAGAAGATATCAGAAAAAGAAGAAGAGAAACCAGTGAAAGAAAGTGTTGAAGAGAAAAAAGAAGAGACAACTTCGGAAGATATGAAAGATAAAATCAACTCAATTATCCTTCAAGCAAAAGAACGCATCAATCAAAACCCTTCAAATCTTCAACATAGTGTTCCCAACCAAATTGTTAAAGATCGCATCAACCAAATAATTTCCGAAATTCAGAATTTGATAAACATTGATTTCGATAAGTACTCAACAATTCATTCAAACTTATACAAATTGCAAAGTTATAAAAACCTACTGGTAACGGACTGGAAAAAAATTTTGACCGAAGAAAAGCATAACGACATATCAAGCAAAATCCGTCTTCTTGATGAATTCAGAGAATTGCAGACTTTACGAGATAAATCAGTGAAAGATATTGCTTCAGTCTTATCAAACGGTTCAACTTTTATGACCAAAAAACTGATTAAAATGTTGGTACGCCTGCAGAAGCTTCAATGTGTAATTTACCGAGTTGTTGAAGATTTTGGTGAAAGAATTAAAATGGGAACTGAGTTTGATGTCCGTAAAGAAATTAAGTATGTTGAGTATTTATCGGGACTACAATTTGTGAAAAGTCGGACAATTCATGATTTAGAAAACGATTTGAAGAGTGAGAGAGATAAAGCACTTGAAAATGAATTATCAGTTCTTGAAGGGTTAAGAAAACTGTCTGAAAGTCACAATGACTCACAGAAATTTCACGATGAAGCCCAGCTTCTTTGGGAAATTAAAAATATCGATAAGTTACAGAAAGATACAATTGAAGAAATGAATGAAAAGATCTCGCGAGGACAAAAAGTAAGAAAAGAATTAAAAATCTTATTTGATTTGTTACGACAACTTGAAAGTTGTGAAGAGAAACAGAAGAAATTGATTGATGAATTGAAAGAATCAGGAAGTGAAGAAAGCGAAGAAGAAAGTGAAGAAATTATTCAGATAAAACCTGTTGATAATCACATTAGAAAAGGGAATGGTTTTAGGCAAAAAACTCTTGTGAAGAATACAAATTTTCGAAATCGGAATCTTCCGCACAGGACTATTATTGAAGATAAAAAACCAGTCAAAATAGTTTCGAATGGGTATACAATAACGGCTTATAAAGTCCAAGATGGTTTCAACTGATTTTTTATTTTTTGTACTGTTTTATTTTTTCCATTGATTTTTGACCATTTTCTTTTTATTAATTTTGTTATTTTCTGTTTTAGGAATTAGAGCCGTGGGGTCTTAAAATACAATGGAAAAAATAGAATCTATAGGAATGAATAAAACGACATTGATTGTTACATTTTTGTGAAATAAAACTGTTTAATGAGTCTTGTAGTAATTATTTAAACCTTTTAAAATTTACGTAAATGTGCTTCCAAAAATTAGTAAAATAAGGAACATGAAAGCGATAGATCTCTAAAATTGAAAAAAAAAATTAACACTGTGCTCCCCCCTGAGTAGACATGGAATAAAAAATAAATAAGAAATAAAAAAAAGCTGTTAGACAAACAATCTGAATGTAAGACCTTTTAAAAGGTAAAAACCAAAATCTCCAATTGCTTCAATTATTATTATTAGAAGAGATAAAAATAAAAAAGTTGTAATTGGCAAGAATTATTAGCATGTTGCTTAAGGACGTTCCGTGAAAAATCACTTTTTTCACAATATCTTTCAATTTTTAAATACACATACTTCTAACTATTCTCTATACGCAGGTATTTTTTTAATAGTCCTTGCGGTACTAAATTTCGAAATATTAACAATTGAAAATCGTACATTTAACATGTATTCCCTATCCCGACCGCAGTTAGCATAAGCATTTAATTTGATAGGAACCGTACTTCTCTTAGAATTTTTTTTTAAAACTGAGAATTATTAATTGAAGATATAACAACAATTTTTATTCAAGAATAACATAAACAAGCATTTTTTATAAATAATTTTTTAAGTTTGTTGAAAACCTGACAAAATAATTTAACATTACATTAAAAAACATTACATTTTGATTGATTACATTGGGATCCAAATCTTGTTATAAAGGATTACTATTAAGACCAAACTGAATGCTACTGCTAACAAAAATTTGATTAAAATTTGCGAAATTTGATTTTTAAAAATGGTGTGCCCCCCTGGTTATTTCCGAACCCGCTCATGTTAGGCCAGTGCCAATTTTTTTCAGCATTATGAACCAAATTGATAAATAGTTTATTTTAGTTTTGTTCAAAATTTTAAATTTAAGAAAAAGGTAATGAAATTTTAGAGAAAGAATATTTTTCATTACTTTTTTTATAATTAAAATTTCGGAAAAAACCAAGAGAAGACTAGTCCTTAATTTGTCTCATAATATGCTGAAAAAAAAAATCGCCATCGTTCTAACATAAGCCGTTTCGGAAATATCCAGGGGGGGCACACCATTTTTAAAAATCAAATTTCGCAAATTTTTTTAGCAGTAGCCTTCAGTTTAGTCTCAATAGTAATCCTTTATAACAGAATTTGGATCCCATGCCCCATTTTCAAAATACAGAGTTTTAAAAAATCACCGGCCGCCACTGGGTGGAACTACCATAAGAAGTGTAAAAAGATACTACGGATTTTAGGAACAATAAGGTACATCTAATGTCTGAGAGTCGGTTTATAAAATGTGAAATAAATATTTAATTGCGATTAGTTTTAAATTCGTGAATAAAATGTTTTTATGATATCTCATTTATTAAAATTGATATTAAATCGCTAATTATACAGTGAGCGGCAAAAGTATGGAACATCTAAAAACATTTAATTAAAAAAAAACGCTCAGGCAGGTCAATTTTAATTTTAAATTGAGCATTTTGACATCAACTTGGCTTTTTTTAATGGCACCCTATATTTTTTATTGCACTATTAGATTTTATTATAAATTCTAGACATATTTTGTGTATAATGTCCTACACCTATCTTCAACTGTTTTCAAAATATTGATAGTTAAAAAAAAAAATTAAGTATTCAATTTTTTCTTGAGTTAATTATTGTATCTTTAAGTATTAAGTTGTATCTTATTATTAAATTAAAAAAAGAAAATTTATTATTATTGAATTCACTGTTAAAATCTAACACCCTATGACTTTTTGACAGTTTAAAAAATAGTGACAGTTAAAAATTTATTGAAAACATTAGTTGACACTTTAATTTTAAAAAACCTCATAATTGACAATTTTTCGAAAACAGTTGAAGATAGGTATAGGACATTGTACCCAAAATATGTCTAGAATACCTGCCAAAAGATCCAAAAATGCAACAAAAAATATAAGGTACCATTTAAAAAAACAAAACTGATGTCAATATCTCATTTTTAGAACATCCAGTATATTTTTTTTAATGCGCAATCTAAAAATAAAATTGACCTGTACTAGCAATTTTTTTAAAAATAAATAGTTTTGAAGTTATTTTAAATGTTCCATATTTTTCCGCTCACTGTACATATCTAGAATGTAAAAAATGTCATAACAGTCGCAAATATCGGTTTGAATTGCAAATAAACTTGCGAACGAAGATTTTAAATTTTAAGACATCTATGGCAGGTTTTACATTGTTATTGTTAACCAAATGAATGAATCTGGGCGTTTTTTGACTGAACTTCAGAGAATTTTAAAAAAACAAACAAAATATAGGCATTAAATCATTATAAAAATGGTACCCAAGACTATATTTAGAAAAATTCTATTTGTTTAAATTTTTAAGATAACTATAGCAATACTTTTTTTTCATGAAATTTATCCTTAAGCCTTTTAAAAAAAATTTTTGCCGTATTAATTGTTTTAATATTGACCTTATAAATTTTCAATAAAATAATTAAACATCACCGAATATTATCTTTGATTTTCGCCGAACCTACAAAATGTTTGGTTCATTCGTTGAATGAATGGTATAACTCATTCATCGGTTCATTCAAGTAATGCATGTTAAAAATCTAAAAACAATTCTTTAAGAAAGTTTAAAAAATAATTTATTTAAAAAATTAATAATTTAACAATAAAACTTAATGTGTTTTTTCCTATTTTTTTATTATTTTATAGTGTACATTACGAGTATGTTGTACAATAGAAGTAACTGCAACGCAATAAAATCTCTAATAGTTCCATAAATTACAGGTAAATCACGTATACAACTGAGGTATAAATAAATAAAATGTAAATAGTACATATTAAAAACGAAAGCCGGTGGAAGGTCAAGTAGGCGTTCTCTTACTCACCCCTGAGCTGTTCTATTGCTATTGTTATCTCATCTAGTATTAATTTTTAAATGAAAATATGCACCATCGATGCCCATAAAATGGTGGAAAAATCAAAAATTGGATAATGTAAAAAATGATCAAATTATCCAAAACAAAGTCTATCCCAAATTGAGTGTTTCTGATTTATTTAGCGAAAAACTTTGTTTTTTATAAAAAAAATTGGTACAGCAATATTTCTTTTAAAAAGCTTGTTTTGAAAGAAAATTATGGATAAATTTCACAAAAAACAAAAGTTTTACTATAGGTATCTTAAAAATTTAAACAAATAATATTTTACTAAACATAGCCTCAGGTACCATTTTTGTAACCATTTAATGCCTATATTTTGTTTTTTCAAAATTCTTTATTGTTTAGTTAAAAAACGATCCATACATTTGGTCCACCCAGTATACATAAACGGTATGTTCAAGATTTTATCTATTTTGACTGCGTAAACGCCACATTTTATAAAATTGACAAATCGAAACTGATTGTGTATTTTTTCTTCTTACAAAAAAATAAAGCAAAAAACTATATAATTTCTAATTTCATAAATGCAAAAAGTGTCTTTCTAGTGCGTAATTTGACTGTTTTTTGTCCATATTTGCATGCATAGTTAAGGGTTTTTTAAGTACATATTTCCCAAGCTCTAATTATATTTTTTAGACACATATTTGGACATCACATAAATATCATAAAGCAGAGTCTATATTATTTCGATTATGTACAAAAAATAGAAAATAGATTAATTTAATTTTAAACTACCACAAATTACCTGAAAAGCTGTCAAACCTTTGACGCTTCTCTATCGCTTAAAACCTAAAACGCAATTTTAATTTTAAATTACGAAGAATTAATAATAGCTTGTTAAACAATGTCACTTCTCCATTGTTTCTGGCGACAGTTACTTCTAAAAATATTAAAAATTAATGTTAGGCTCAGAAATTATAATTGTTGATTTTTGGACTATCTAAAGTTTATAACCTTAAAATTTAATGTGTCAAAATAATACTGATATAAATAAATAAACAAATATTGACAAAATTAGCAAGAAATTTGAAGTAACAAATTTTATTTGTTTGACAATTTGAATTTCGTTGTCAACTCCCGCTATTCTTAGAGTACCAACCGCAACGTAATAAAATCCCTAACAGTTCCAGAAATTGTACGCGAATCATATATAGAAATAAATTCCAATTAAATGACTTATCATTTATCAGACTTAGGAAATCAGATAAAATCTCACGTACACCTGATAAGTGATAATTCATAACAATTATCACTTCCAGTAGTAAACAGTAGGGATAGATAATAATCCTAATCCAGATTTGTCCTCAATTACTTCAAAGTTATCACTTGACAAAATATTGCGTAATTCGTGATAACACACACAATTTAATTAAAAACACGATTTTTCTAATTATAAAAATTTGTGCAATTTGTTCCAAATTTAAAATTAGCGCCAAATAAACACACCACCTGTCTTTCTCTCTCCTATTCAAACTCTCACGTTATCTCACTCTAAAATGTCGTTGCTAGGACACGTTTTTTTCCAGTCGGCCATTATCGAAACAACTGCCGATCACGATAAGTGACTTGTACTTTCACCGTTTTATCTCAAATAATTCGCATTTTCATCGCGTCTATCGTACGTGAAACACCTTTTCGCGTCTTCTCCTAAATTCTAGAATCTTCCATTTTGCACAATGCCTGTTCCAAGTCTCCAAAAGCCGGCACCGGTCTTCAAGGGCACAGCAGTCGTAAGTGGACAATTTAAAGAAATCAGCTTGAACGACTACAAAGGCCAATACGTCGTGCTTTTCTTCTACCCACTTGACTTGTAAGTAAACCCCCCAAAAAAAAACAAAAGAACACGACCTTGACTGTCTTTTGTCTCTAGCACGTTCGTTTGTCCCACTGAAATCATCGCCTTCTCTGACCGTGTTGATGAGTTCCACAAAATCAAGACTGCGGTGATTGCGTGCTCCACTGATAGCCACTTTTCGCACTTGGCATGGGTTAACACTCCACGCAAACAGGGCGGTTTGGGGCAGATGAATATTCCACTTTTGGCCGATAAAAGCATGCAAATCGCCAAGGACTACGGCGTTTTGGATGAGGCTTCCGGTGTGACGTTCCGAGGGCTGTTTATTATCGACCCTAAGGGCGTTTTGAGGCAAGTCACGATTAATGACTTGCCAGTGGGGCGCTCCGTTGATGAGACTTTGCGTCTGGTACAAGCTTTCCAATATACTGATGAACACGGTGAAGTATGCCCTGCTAATTGGGCCCCTGGGAAGAAAACGATGAAGCCTGATCCACAAGGGAGCAAGGCTTATTTCGAATCAGCGAATTAATTTTTACTCTCTATTGCTTTGTTTACAGTATTAAGCTGATATGTTTACTCTGATTGTATTTTTTCAAATAAAGTTTGGTTAGATCAGAGTTTGTGCTTGTTTGGGGAAAATATTTGGTTTTATGGATAAAATGAAGGGAATTGTACTTACAATGCAATTCTGTGGGGCACAATACACGAATTATACACAAATTTATTAATGAAAACACGTAATTATACGCATTTATTACAATTTTAAAACAATTGAAATTTTCAAAAATGAGCATTACCAACCTTGCAAAAGAAATAACTAGTCGGAAGTAGTAATACTCTAAAGACTGATCTGTGCTATAAATTTAAATTAAACACTTCAAATAACGTATTCCAATTATTAAACAAACGATAAATTATTTAGGAACATTGAAAAACACTTGAATAACTTTTAAATTGATGAATTTTGGAGCCATGTCATTTCTTTGGCACCAACCTAAAAAAAATAAATAGTCCTAAAACTTAAATTTTATATTTCAATCTTAATATTGTGTTGGTTTTCTATTTGCAAATAAAATACAAAATTAAAAATATTTTTAAAATGGGATTAACACTTTTTATGGATTTTATCAAAAAATATAACGAGTGATCTATAATGAATAGAGCACGGTTAATGATGTCACCCAACATGGCTGTCTGAGGACAGCAATAAGAGTTTTCACATAACATCATACTGCAGCCTCAGGACAACGATTCTGATGCTTTTTATGGCGAATAAATTTTGAGAATTTCTTTTACTTATTTAGCGAACGATATTTAAATTATTATTTGGTGTGGCATAAGTGCATCTCGATTAAGATTAAGAAGATCGTCTAAACTAAATTTCTTTCAACTATTTTATGTAAATTAATAATTATTAAAATAAAAACGCGGGAAAATTTAAAATTGTGTTTCACTGTTTGACTTGTTTTAACATATTTCTCTTTAAGATTTTGGCGAGTTTGAAAAATAAATTCCAGAGGTGGCTTTGTAACACTTGGGGTGAAATCATGTATAAATAAAATTGGTACATTCTGTATATAAACTAAGACTTGCAATAGAAATATAATTGGGACATCCTATATATAAACTGAGACTTTAAAAAATGTAAACACTTTTTTTATGATTGCGTAAACTGGTGTCAAGAGATTTATGACCTCACTTTCCAATTGGTAATAACGTATTTAAACAATGTTTAGTCTTATTTGTTGAAATAAAATTAATTATTGCCTTTTCGGTGATATTTTTCTGATTAGACATAAATTGAAAACAAAATTCGAAACATCTTGTTTATATACCTAAATATTCAAATATATTTTTAATTTATTGTTTGAACTAATTGCTTACATAATACGATGATTCAGTACTCAAAGACACAAAGGCGCTTCAACATTCGGTGATATAATAGACATTTTTTGTTGTCTTTTGTTAATTTATGGATATTTCTTTATTTATTTTGAATCAGTCGTGTGCCAGCTCTCGAACCGGATGCATCACAGAAGCTCAAAGCTGCGGACTTTTATTTATTATTAATTATTAAACGAAATATAGGACAATACAAGAGACATCGCTAGAAATCTGGATTGAAGGTAGGTCCGAAAGAAGCAGAGGGAATTCGCCACATAAGGCAGAAGAAGAAGCACCAAATTCAGGATTAAAGGTAGGTTCAAAAGAAGCAGAAGGAGGGGATGCGCCAGCCATCAAGTGAGTAAGAAGAAAATGCTTTAAGACTTTATGTACAGTTTATGACTTTGTTAAAATTGTTGATCTCTGTTTTAATTTATAATTTTTTATTCAAAATTTTGAGTGTCATTTCACACCGATTTTTTTAAATTAATCTTTTATGTAGTGATAGTGTATTTTCTAAGTTAGAATTACCACGCGTGCCAACCACTAACTCTTTTAAAATTGATCTGTGAAAAATGTGTGTCTATTTATGTGTTTTGACAGCTGTTCTAACTTAAAAAGACTTAACACCTCAATATTTATTTACATTAAGTAGTATTAACTGTCTTTTTTCCACATAATATGTTTTCTAAGGGTCAGATTTCTCAGCCTGACAAAAAAGATTGTTCAAACGACAGAAATAAATTTCAGAAAAAGATATAAAATGAAAAAAAATATGTATTTAACGCCACAAAAATAAATTCGACAGACGACAAATAATTGCATCGATATCATTTGCACGACAAATTAGGTTAAATAAACAATTGAAAAGGTTTTTAAAGCCGATTTTGTGATGGCAGACTTCACCGCCTTGACGGGGGCGGCTACCATCTCCAGAATTTTAAGTGGCAAGGAGCAAATTGGCAAAGAAGGTCATTTCTACGCCTGCTCCCTTCACCCATAACTTGTAAACATTGGATTATAACGTCATGTAACAGATACAAGATTAATTTAAAGAAAAGAAAAAAACAGGAAAAGTGAGGAAAAACAAATTCAAGCGATTGTTTTGTAATGAATTGTTAAACTTATAGATATATTACAAATATATTACAATTTTACAATGACAGATTAATATAGAAATATTAAATTTAATAACGTTTTAAAGAAAAAAAAAATATGTCACGACAAAAATTAAAACAGTTCCACCAACATTCGCATCACATACACACATTTAGGCATTATTTTAGTTGTTTCGTGTTGAAATTAATACATTGTATGAGAAATAAACAAATCTTATTATAGCCTCAGTATTCTGTGTGTGTTATACAGGATGTACCAAAAAAATGTTTCCATACATCAATCAAAAATTCTTAAATTCAAAACAAAACTTATTTCGCATAAAGTTGCACTATTTAAGAGATAAAGGGCGCCAAAAATATTGTAAATTAACCAAATAAATTACGTCTTTTGTGCAAAAAACTAAAATTTATGGCAGTAGTAAGTTTTCTTGATTTTGGCGCCCTTTATCATTCAAACGACACGACTTATAAAAATTACTTTTGTTCTTTTATTGAATTTAAGAAATTTAGATTGGAATAAAGTGACTTTTTTCAGATCCACCCAGTAGTTATTGTCAATAATAAAAAATTAAAAAATGTACAAAAATACAAATGGAATGTAAACAGTTACGTAGTTGATTATTTATATAATAAATATATTCAAATAGACCTATCTTAAGACAAAACTATCAGTCAAATATTTTTTTCAGTTTTACAACTAAAGTTTCGAATTACAGAATGTCCCATAAATAAAATAAGAACAAGATACTTTGGCACATTCTGTATATTTTCTATAAATTAAAGAAAAAAAATAAAATATTTAGGCGTCTTTTATATCAAACATTTGAGCAGTATAAAAAATTAAGTACATATTATTGTAGTTAAAAACGACCAACTTTAGCAAAAACATTTATATATTATTGCTATTCCTCTTCTTTTTGTTTTTGAGAAAATTGTTTAGAATTATTATGAGACAACAGTCTTTAATACGGATTTTTCAATAAGCTACGGACATTTTTATACATTGAATATGATCCTAAAAAAATTAAATAAAAAATAAATAAAATTCGCGTAAAAAAATGATATGTAGAAAATATACTTAGGTATCTATATGTATACGTTTTTGATTCACAGTTAATAAAATGCTTGGTGTTGCCCCTTCTTTTGTTTTATCATGAATCAAACTTAAAAAATAAAAAATTTGTACAAAAAGAAATGAAATCACAATTTTTTTGATTTGTCAATAAATAAGCTGCCACAAAACTTAAAATAATCAAAAAATTACACTGTTTTTACGTCACTTAAAGCGTTTATTTTTTTTTTACACTAGAAAACCTTCAGAGCCGTTTACTCTAATTTGCGCCCGAATGTTTTGTACACTGTTCATGATTTTCTTCTGATGGCCTACAAGAGTTATTCCTAATTCGGTTAATTCCTTGACTGTCAAATTTACAACAGCATCCATTGTATTGATACCACCAGTATGGAAATTCTCCAAGTATCGAGTCATTTTTATCGAATTTAACCACTCTTCTACTGACGTGAAATTCGTCAAATCGGGGGCATCGGCGGACAAGGGATTCGTTGAACTGCACAAAAAATAAAATAAATAATTTTTATACACAAAACATGATAAGAAATTAATTTTTTTGTCACACCTGCTATATGATATAACTAGTGCACTTAAAAAAAATAATGTAGGTATTTTTGGGTTGTTTCGTTGGAATTGTTGGACTTCAAATTATAAAATTCTTTTTATTGTCGACGTTTCGTCGGCTTATTCTGATGTCTTCAGAGCTAATTGTTTTTTTTTCTAATTACAAACACATTTTAATTAAAAAACTTTCCCAATCGAAATATGTTTGTAATTAGGAAAAATTTTGACAAATAATGTTATAAAAATGACATTTTTGAAGTCCAATAATTCCAACAAAACAATCCAAAAATAATTAGCACAGATCAAAATAATGTAAGTAGCAAACAGCAAAAGAAAAACAGTTAGACGGCATGCAAAGTGCAGAGAAAAAAAAAACAAACAAAAGCATATTTACATGTTGTTAAAAGTGACCCAAGCGCCCCTTTTAGTGTACGTGTGTGGTGACGTGTGAGTGTCTTCCTGATATGTGAACGTCTGATCAGAATTGCCAAAATCTGAATTAAAATCAAATGAATTGAAATAACGATCTTGAGACGGCCATCTTTGAAAATTAAGAGAATTACGATGCGACATTTCGTAATTTTGAAAAAGAATTATATCTGGTAGGCCATAATCAGAACCAAAAAATGATTCACGATTAGGCAATTCTGATATAGGACGAAAGTCTTGCCAGAAATACGCTGGTACATGGCTAGAATAGTAAAAAAATAATAATAAATAAAATAAATGAACTAGTAAAATAAAATTTGAGAAATTTAATTTGGAACAAATTCAAAAGTACATTTAAAGCATCTATATACAAGTCATGCTAAAAATTGTGAACAATTATTTACAAAAGCTAGAATCGTTAGATAATCTTTGTAAAATTTGGGTGTATTGAGAATTAACAAGAAGCGATGCGCACCCTGTTGGTAAAATTTGGAAGTGATAAACCGGTGCGTTATTGAGGGAAGATTGCTCAGTGCAAATTCAAAAATCACGTAACTAAATAACATACTCGCCCTCAAAAATTTATTAAGAAATCAATCAGTAATTTAATATATTTTTTTAATCATTAGTTTTTAAATTAAATCGGAATATACGAAATTTATTATAAATTAAAAGTGGCGTGTGTATGTCTTAACACAAAAATTATCCTCCAAGGTACCTGAAACGACAATTACGCGTTTTCACATGACTTCATACGGCAGCCTGAGGACAACATTCCTTCATATGGCGAACAAATTTAAAGAATTTTTTTCACTTATTTAGCGAACGATATTTCAATTATTATTCAAGATGGCATAAAGTGCTCTATAAAGTCTATTTAAGAATGTAGTCAAAACTATTTTTTTTTTCGATTGTTTTAAGTAAATTCATAATTATTAAAATAAAAACGCGAGAAAATTTAAAATTGTATTTCAGTGTTTGACTTGTTTAGATATATTTCTTTTCAAGATTTTGGAGAGTTTGAAAAATAAATTCCAGAGGTAGCTTTGTAACACTTGGGCCGAAATCATAAATAAATATAATTGGTACATTCTGTATATAAACTAGGACTTGCAGTCGAAAAAAAATTGGGACACCCTATATATAAACTGAGACTTTAAAAAATGTAAACACTTTTTTGTGATTGCGTAAAATGTTGACAAGAAATTTTTGACCTCACCTTTCATTTAGTAATAACCAGACTTAGGCACAGAAATGTCACGGCGGGAAATCCAAGCGGTGCGATCGCTACACATTGGCGCGCGCACCAAACTAGACCGTCTTATTAGCCACCTACTTATTTAATGAATTTACAGAAATTTGTATATAACAATCGAACTGTCCGTTGTTTCTCGGATTTTACTTTCTAGTTATAATTTTCGTGTTATATATATACTAATATATAATACGGTTACACACGGCAAGCCTAGATCCGACGCTTATGGCTCGAGCTGACTGCAAACGAGTGCAGTGAGTCTGCGTGACATTTCTATGCCTATGTCTGGTAATAACGTAGCTATTTAAACAATGTTTAGTCTCATTTGTTTAAATAAGATTAATTATTGCCTTTTCGGTGCTATTTTCATGATTAGATATAAATTGAAAACAAAACTCGAAACATCTTGTTTATGCACCTAAATATTTAAATACATTTTTAATTTATTATTTGAACTAATTGCTTACATAATACGATGATTCAGTACTCAAAGACACAAAGGCGCTTCAACATTCGGTGATATAATAGACATTTTTTGTTGTCTTTTGTAAATTTAGCGATATTTCTTTGTTTATTTTGAATCAGTTGTGTGCCAGCTCTCGAACAGGATGCATCACAGCGGCTCAAAGCTGCGTACTTTTATTTATTATTAATTATTAAACGAAATATAGGACAAAACAGAAGACATCGCTGGAAATCTGGATTAAAAGTAAGTCCGAAAGAAGCAGAGGGGATTCGCCACATAAGGCAGAAGAAGAAGCACCAAGTTCAGGATTAAAGGTAGGTTCAAAAGAAGCAGAAGGAGGGGATGCGCCAGCCATCAAGTGAGTAAGAAGAAAATGCTTTAATTAAGACTTTATGTACAGTTTATGACTTCATTAAAATTTTGAGAGTCATTTCACATCGATTTTTTTTAATTAATCTTTTATGTAGGGATAGTGTATTTTCTAAGTTAGAAATAACAAAAACTACACGTGCCAACCACTTCCAACTATTCAATAACTCTTTTAAAATCTGTCAAAAATGTGTCTATTTATGTGTTTTGACAGCTGTTCTAACTCAAAAAAGACTTAACACTTCAATATTTATTTATATTAAGTAGTATTTACAAGTTTTAAACTCTCAATCAGTACTTTTTTTCATTTTGGTATTACAATCTTGGCAGAAACATCAATCACGATTCAACGTCTCCAAGAATTTCTCTTACATGATTTCACCCCAAATCCAACAAAGCCACCATTGGAATTTATTTTTTAAACTTTGCAAAATCTTGAAAAGAAATTTGTCAAAAACAAATCAAACACTGAAACGCAATTTCAAATTTTCCTGTGTTTTTATTTTAATAATTATTAATTTACATAAAACAGTTGAAAGAAATTAAGTTTTGACTACATTCTTAAATAGACTTGAAGTGCACTTTATGCCACCTTAAATAATAATTTAAATATCGTTCGCTAAATAAGTCAAAAAAATTTCAAAATTTATTTGCCATAAGAAGCATCAGAAACGTTGTCCTAAAGCTGATGTGTCAGGTGGGTTGCATAAAAATCTGAAAACGCCTCATAGAGTCAATAGACAGACTGCAAATAAACCCAACATTCTTGTCTTGTCGAAAAGACAGATTTAAAATCAAAATTAGAATTTAAAGAGAAAATTATTTATCAAGTTGCACCGTTTAAACGGCTATAAATCAACGGCCAACAAACTTAAAACGCCAATTTTCCAAAACAACCTTCATTTACCAGTTTCTAACGACTCTGACTTGGTAAACCCTCTCTAAACCCCCTTAAACTCACCGATTCTGAGCGATTTTCCTTAAAGTTTCCGGTACACGTATTAATTTATCTAAAGTCTTAACAATCGACTGGAATGTAGGCCTATGTGTCCTCTCTTTCTGCCAACAATCCAACATAAGTTGATAGATCGCTTCCGGACAATCCATCGGTGCCGGAAGTCTGTACCCTTTCTCTATACTCTTAATAACATCCTGATTGGACCAATTCCAATAGGGTCTTTCCCCATACGACATAACCTCCCAACAAACAATCCCCATCGACCAGACATCACTCGCCGATGTGAATTTCCGGAACGCTATTGCTTCCGGTGCTGTCCATCTCACCGGAATCTTACCACCTCTGGTAGTATATGCACCTTCAGTGGCACTCTCTATCTCACGACTCAGTCCAAAATCGGCAATTTTGCACACGAGTTGTGAATTTACAAGGACGTTTCGTGCAGCTAAGTCTCGATGAACGTAGTTCATTTCACTGAGGTACTGCATACCGGAAGCAATGCCTCGGAGCATACCCACTAATTGGACTACTTGGAATTTGCCGTCGTTGGCCCGCAGGAAGGTGTCCAAAGAACCGTTTTCCATAAATTCGGTTATTATCATAACAGGGTTGGACTTCGTTACGACTCCTTGGAGGAAAATCACGTTAGGGTGCTCGAATTGACCCATAATTGAGGCTTCGGTGAGGAAATCGTTGCGGGCTTTGTCCAAAGAACCGGCTTTTAGGGTTTTGATGGCCACGTCGATGTCGATACCGTTGGTTTTTAGTTTGCCTCTGCAGACGTCCCCAAACTCGCCCCCACCTGAAGAAAAAAACGTTTATTATATAAATTATACATCAAATGAAAGATAATTACACCTACATTGTGAATATTGTTTAAAAAACGCGATTTTCTTCCAAAATTTGAGCAAAAAAACGATTTTATTATGACTTGCAACAAAGCCCCTATTTTTTAAAAATTTGACATTTACTAGATGTTTACTAGTACTACCAACCTTGTCACAAAAAGTAACTAGAAATTTTCTCATCAACAGAAGTAACTTGTATTAGATTACTAGATTACTACAAAATATTGGGAAAAACAAATCTGAAAGCATTTTTTTCATTAAACTTCTTTTAAGAAAGCATAACAGACAACGTATAATTGTGAATTTAATATTCTAAATTTTTTAATAAGCCTATAACACAGTTTATCAGTATTAAAACAATGTCACTCTATATTTTTTTACTTTAATTGGATTTGAAATATTCCATGTTTAATGTTTATTGCTCTATTGGCTAGAACATGATCACGTGACTAAATGATTTTGAGGTTAGGTGCATCTTGTTATAAAATTGCATAAAAAAATACAAGTTTTAGCACGAAAATAGTCATTAATGTTACATAAAAAGTTATTAGAATGGTTATAGAAACAATTAGAAAGGTTTTCGTTTAGTTAAATGCAAAAATAATTCAATACGGTTAAGTGGCTCATTTTGAAGTACAGGGCGATTCTGAAAATAACTGGGTTGGGTAGGCGTTGGAATATTATTTTGCGTAACTTTAAACACATCTAAATCGTTGCTGTAAATCGTCTTTAAACACGTTTTTATTTTTCTTTACTCTTTTTAGATTCGAATATCATAACTTACCAATAATGGCTTCGATTGTGATACAACTTGCATCAATTTCTCTTGCAAATTCTCTCACAGCTTGATTTGGGTCCTCATAAGTATGAGGATCGATGTAAGTACGAGAAGAGCCGCTAATTCCAGTGAAAAGTGGTGTCGTCACTACATAAATAAAAAATTAAATATCATGCCACATTTTTATTAATAATATTTAAAAAAATTAACAAAAAAAAACAAAAATTACCATTTGTATGGGTTGTAACTATGGGAGGGTTATCCAAACTGTGGTGAACTAAAATTAAAAAAATAAAATAAAAATAAAATGAGGAGTAATTGGTTATGAGGAGGTGCCAAAAAAAAGTGCAAAATGTCAAACTGTGAAACTTACTGTAGGTCACTACTAATCCTTTTGGGTAGCGTGAAAGTGTATCATATGCATCATTATTTATAAAGTGGGTAGTGCAATCTAATATTAACACAAAATATCTAAATTACAAATTATTTTGTAATTTCATTTATTTTTAAATTTTTCTATTTACTAGAGTTCCTGGACGTCATTTTGACGTTTCCTGAATATAAAAATGTATATAAGTATACAAATATCTTAGCATATTTTGCGATATAGCAAGTCACGTGACCATAGGCAACAAACCATTGATTGATAAGTGGTAAAACATCAACATATTGATTGTTATATAGTGTCTTACTCATAGTATTTGTTATTGAAGCGCCGTGAACGTCAGTAATATTTTGACATTTATTTGTAATCAGTTGATGTATTATCTAATGTTTTTTATTTGATCAGTCACTGCTCCAAAGACAGCCATGTTAAACACTCTAACAAATGGGAAGTTTCTACAGTTTAATTAATAGAGCAACTAATTTAAAATTGAAGAAGCAAGTAAGCAGTCACATGACGAGTCATAGAAAAATACTTAGAAATTATATATTTTTTCACGTCACATGACATTTGACAAATTTTGTCATTATATTTTGTTAATTGTTCAAGACTTTGAAAGACCTAAAAGTGAGAATTGTATGATCACGTGACAAGTGGCAAATATTAAGAGACGTCAAAATGCGATCCAGGATTTTTAATTTTCTCAAAAATTTACCTTCACCATTGCGATATTCTAAAGTATCACAATCACTGGGTTGTTTTTTATTACATTCATCATTTGATCGTGATCTGAGGAACATCACTGTGAAAACAATTACGACGACCAGGACAACGACTACTACAACGATAGATCCTGCTACTAGCTGCAGTCTTATGCCTTCATCATCCCCTACATATGCTGTAAAAAATGGTAAAATAAGTTACGTCGTTTGGTAGTATGTAGTTCATTTATATTGCGCAAACTCAGTACAGTTCTGAACTGTTATAAACATGGTTAGTAGTAGTATAATTACCTGTATTAAGCACCTGTCCTGTCGTTTTGAAAATAACTGGTGAATACGCCCCCCACCCTCTTTGCGTCTTAGCTCTTACTTGCAACCCGTATTCTGTTCTCTGTTGCAACCCTGTGATGGTTGCAAATAATTCAGTTGTTAACAAACTCGATGAATTACTGTAATCTACATCAGATCTAGGAAACCACCGCACTTCATACGTTTCAACTAAATCATTTTCAATATCATTGCCTTCGGCAACTGACGGTGCATCCCATGATAGTGTAATCTCTGAACTCATCACCGACGTGACTCGCACGTTTGTTATACTACTTGCAACTAGGGCTTCAGTTGTTACTGTAACATCAGCGTATTCTGGTGGTTCAGTTCGCATGAAAGAGACACCGTTTTCAGCGAAGATTTGAAAACGATATGTCGTAACTGCATTCAGGCCCGAAATTGTCACTCGAGTGTCGTTGAAAGTTTCAGTATGGGGGTTATATTGGACTAGGCCGAGACTACAAGCGTCGCATTTTATTCGGTAGGCGATATCAGTTCGGCCACCGAGGTTTTCAGGAGGAGTCCAGCTTAGAGCAACTGTTGATTGGTCGACAAAGTTGACGGTGAGGTTTTGAGGGGATGATGGGGGCTCTGTTAAAAAAAAATTAAATAAAAAGAACTGTTGCATTTGAAAGAGAAGACTTACGTGTACATGACATGTTTTTGGGGTCAGTTGGTGCTCGGTAATAGCCATTATTGCATCGGCATTCGGAAAGTCCATAATCTTCACCAGTGGAATGTTCAGGACATGCCAAACAATTTCCATCACCTACTTGGGCCTTATATGTTCCAGGATTACATACTAAAAGAAAAATAAATACACAATTATTTATAATAAATGTTTAAAGAGTAACAAACTCGGCTTTGCCTCGTTCAGTAAATTTACTAAGTTACCATGCCTTTTTTGTACATTTGTTAAAATATAACGAGTGAGCATTAAAAATCAACGCACTATTTAGTTATAGTTCATAACAATTAATTGATTAAAAATTCTTTCTTTCTGTTAACACATATCGGATGTTCATTTAAATTTAGGCATAGCAGTGCTATCAAAAACTGTCAATTTCTAACCGTATTAAAAAATTTTCGTCTTACCATTACAAGTCTGTTTTTCTACATCGGGTTGAAACCCAGCTTTGCATTTACACCCTCCAGTTGGAAGAGTCCATTTCCCATCCCCCTTACACAGATACGTTGGTGTACCACCAACAATTTCGGCATTTGCCACACAGCTACCTGTAGCTTGTTCAATAAGCGTAATTTCTTTTCCAGTCGGTGTTGCAGGAAACTTTGCAAAATTAATAGTAACTTCTGGACAAGTTATATAAAAAACTTTAATTGCAAGGAGCGATATACAAGCACCTTGATCACGAAATGCAAAATATACACCTTTCTTTGTTACTGGAATGCTTTTCACTTCAGTGTTTATATTAACTTCGCTATTTGAATTAAATCGGCCTTCACCAGCTGCTATACGACCGATTAGTTTATATCTATCGGCGTCCCATGGTGGTGGCTCTCGTGTAGCTGCATCAAATTCGTAGTACAGTAAACTAAAAGTCTCCTTACATGATAAAGCGTTGCCTGAAACACAAATGTCACATACAAGGTTTTTTCTAACACGTGATAATTACCTGGAAATAAGCTGCAGTCTCTTATTGTGAATTTAATTTCGATATATATCCTATTTGCTACTCCTCTGTCGATAAATGGAGTCCATAACCAATTATTGACGTTGTTATAAGCAACATCGCATACGACATACGATCTCCAATTGATTCCTTTTTGGAAATTTGTGAAAGATTCTTCTACCCACTAAAATACAAAATAAAATCATAAAAATTCCCCCTAGTCATCTGACATTTCCCCTTCTTAACTCAATTATTGAAACTGATTTAAATTCAGTGTGTGTTCACAAAATCCCCCAAGACTGTCAGAATCGTTTATTAAAGATAAAAAATGAGGAGGGGTTCGAATATTTCTGATAAATAAATAAATGGATGAAATGTGATAAAGGTAATAACGCGAAAGCAAAAAAAAATATTAGTTTAGGTGAAATTAAAAATTATTTTTATCTCACGTTGTAAATGTAATAGCATGAAAGCATAAAGTTATTGATTTATATAAAAAAACATTATTGTATTTCGGTTATAAAATATTTTCTAGAATCTACCTAATTTTTTTTTAACACACGTTATAAATATTATATCGTTTATAACAGACACAATATAGTATTTGTTTATTGAATTAATTCCAGCAACTACCTAAATTAAACAATTTCACGCTCCTACGTTATAAATACAGTGAAAACTGGTTATAACGACCCCGGTTCGACATTTTGATTTAATGGTAACATTTTGAAGACATCATATGTTAAATGCAATAACAAAAGAGCATAAAATTGTTGATTTAAGTAGAAAAACATTTTTGTACTTCTGCTGAAAAATAATCTTTTCCGGAACCTACCTATTTTTTTTTAACACACGTTATAGATATTATAATATGAACAATATAGTATTAGTTAATTAATTCCAGTAGCTACCTAAATTGAAAGATTTCACTCTCATACGTTATAAATAAATACATACAGTGTAAACTGGTTATAACGACTCCGGTTCGACTTTTTAAAATTAATAATAAAATTTGGAAGACATTTTTTGTAAAATGATTTGTTTTGACTCCCATTTAGCGTAATAAATAAAGTGAGAGCAAAAATATTATCAATTTAGGTAGTGTATTAATTTTAAAGTTATGTCTTATTTAATAAATAATTACAAATTATTTTGCTCTCACGTTATAAACGTACTGACAATAAGAGCATAAAATTATTGATTTAGGTAAGAAAAAATTTTTGTGCTCCCACTGAAAAATATTTTTTCTCAGAACCCACCAATTTTTTTAACACACGTTATAAATATTATAATAAGCATAATATAGTATCAGATAATTAAATTAATTCCAACAGCTACTTAAATTAATCAGTTTCACGCTCATACGTTATAAATACAGTGTAGACTAGTATAACGACTCCGGGTTAGCTTATTGGATTTAACGATGAAATTTTAAAGATATTAATTATAAAATGTTTCGTTTTATTACCGTTTACAACGAGCGTAATAAAATATTTTCAAATCTTCTAAATATAATATTGAATTGAAAAAAATTAAATTTACAGTAAAAATAATAGCTCTACAATCAATTTCGCCTACCTTAATTAAATTTTTTTTATACTCACAATCTTTACGTAACTATTAAGTTTACATTACATTATTTCTAAAAATAAATAACAGGTGGTCAAATAAAAAACAGTGCTAATAGGTTTTTGTTTCTTTGTCATTTTCTAAAAATAAAAAACACATATTTGCAAATTACGTACTGTAAAATATAACATATTGGATACACCAACGAAACCCAATTTTGTTTATCAATAGGTTTGTAATTATTTGATAGAGTAAGGATTGTAACTTTAGACACAACTTAAATTCAAAATGCATTTCTGTGTATAAAACCACAGTTATAGCCAAATTTTAATACTTTTTTGTAGCAACAATCAATCGCAACTTCGAATTCTTTTAATTTTCCATAGAAACGAAGATTCTACCGGTATTATCTCAACTTGAAATTAGCCCATTAGTCTACTTGATTTTTTGTTTTGTTTACAAAATAAATAAAAATAACAAGTGTTCAAATAAAAAACAAACAAATGCACACAAATGTAGTGTAAAATTAAGATTTTCTAAACTAAGTAAGCATGTCAAAATGTTTATTATGTGTAACTTTAGTCACAATATAAACTTAAAAGGCATTTTTTTGACAACACAACACACAAGTATGCCGTCAAATTCATAGAAACACGCTACAAAATTCCAAACAAAACAAGAACATGACCCGAAAATTTGTTGTGCTTGCATGAATACTGTTAAAACTCTTTTTTTTTTGTTTTATTATTCGGTTTTTATGTTAAAATAACCATCCACAATGTTTTGTTTGAAATCCTCACATGACGTCAGTACTTTTATATTTACTTTTTGTTTTTTTACCCGATAAATCAATGTAAACAACGAGTGTTCAAATAAAAAATACGGGTAAATAGAGCAGGTTATAAAAACATATCGGGTATAACCATAAAATTTTAGGGTGCTACTTTAACACCGCTTATAATGACCTAAAATACAGGTGTTTTACTGGTTGTTATAACTAATGTTTACTTAATGAATAAAAAATTAGTAAGTTAGTTAATCACTAAAAAAAACTGTTTATTATACGTAATTTTAGACACTTCCTGAATTGAGATTTTATCACTTTTATAATATTTACATTTTCGAGATATGCATTTTTGATAAATATCAAATAAATGTAAATAACGAGTGTTCAAATAAAAAACAAGATTGGGTCAATGTTTTTGTTGTCTTTGCAATTTACTAAAGTATTGTGTAAATAAAAAGCACTTATAGACCAAGTGCAGTAAAAACATATTGAATAAAACGACAAAACCCGAAAATTGTATATTTTAACACCGCTTATAACGACTAAATATGTATTTCCTTTAACAAAAGTTTTCACATGTAGATACCACCTAATTTTGTTTTATACTTTTTGATCTGAAATTATGTTATTAATAATAAGGAGTGTTCAAATAAAAAAAAGTAGTCTTTTATTTGTGCGTCGGTTAAATTACGTTAAGAGAAATAAGTTAAAATATATCTTTGTTATCTTTCTCTCCAATTCAGTATACACGTGACTGGCATTCCAAGTTGATCTATATTTCATTCTCAATTTTTCCATCCAAAATTTCACGCAATTTCGTTGTGTGCGTTTAGAGAATAGAGAATTTGGAGAATTAACTGTGTTTGTACGTGCCATAAAATCCAATCACATTTCTTCCATTTATTTATTTAAGATAGTAATAACAATTGTATACATACCCCTGGTGTATTTGCTTGAGGTCCATAAGGATACCTAGTCCAGTCTAAGGTAGGTTCACCAGTCGTGTCCAATAGAACGACTAAAATAACAATTAGAAAAAAATAAATTAGTATTTAGTAACAGTGTAAGATGAATGATTTTTCATTGTCGCAAAAATCCGACCCTAAAAGCAGGTAGTTGAAGCATCAATGTGCAGACTAAGTAGCAAAGTCTGTAGGTATTTCAACTTCAAAGGATACCCGAAACTGAATTTAGAGGAAGAGAGAACGGCGCGGTCCCGTATTGCTCCCCGGGGCATAAGAAAATCGATACGAGACAAGTCTAGCAGTGCACATCTCGACACGTTTCGAGGGCTGTCTTCTAGCCATTATTATCGGACGTAAATAGCTACACTCGATATTTAAGAACTAAATTTTTTCTAGCGAAAATCAGCAGTTTTTAATGCTACTTGTAGCAAAAAAAATTATATATGTATATGACACGGTATATGACCACAACCGTCTTTTATACATTAACCACTGTCTTATTGTTTTACAACTTTGTTCTCCCGAATCGCCTGATTTCAAGGTTTTGATCTTTTTCTGTGGTGATTTTTAAAGCCCGTTCACAATAATCTTTTAAAACAAAGATATACACCAGAATTTTGCTTATAATTTTAGTAAAAATTGTTTAAAATATATTCGTTGTTACTTCATTTTAGCCGATTAAAAACCATTCAAATCTATTACCAGACCTTGTACAACATTTATAAGAAATCCAAGTACCTTTCGGGACTAAAAAACAAAATACACAGCGTGATTCAAAATTCCGTGGCACAATTTTATTATTTTAATAATAAATCTTGTTGTGTGGTTGTGACATGTAATTTTGAATCACGCTGTATATTCCACTGTATTATTTCCCTCGATGCTAAGCATCTCCATCTAAATTAATAAAATGCACTGGGGAAAATTAATTTCACTACCTTCGTATTTAATATACTATTTAATACTGTCTCAAATTGAAACCTACAATGGTACGAACTCGATTCCAGTTCATGAATGTCACTATGACGTCACAAACGTGCTCAAAATGGTAAGCAAAGAAAATGAAAATTTCCTGTAAAAGATGTTTAAAAAAAAACAACAAGAAAATAATATCATATAGAGGATTAAATTTACCTATAACATTTGTATTAAAAAATAAAAATATTCCTGAAACATATTAAAAAATATGTAGAATACATGTTATAAAAAAATAAATGTTGTAGAATAAAGTCAGCGTGACGATATTTTTATCTCTAATATATTTTAAGTCCTAAAGATGATAGTAGTAAACTAATTACAATAAATTACAATAACTAATTACAGAAATCAAAAACATTGTTGCATTACTAAAATATACTAAAACACTTTATTATAATGAAATCCGAGAACGATTGTTCAATACTCTTTTCTTTGTGTCTCCAAAGCCTAAACTATTAGAAATAAAATTATCGCCGCGCAAACTTTAGTATACAATATTTAATTCTCTCCAACTTATTCCTACATATTTTTTTGATATTTAACCATTATCGCAGCGTTGTAAAATAAATCCTGCGCTTGCACAAATTTTAAACTTTCAAAACTTTTTTTAAATATAAAAAATAAACCTTTATACAATCGAATTTTTTACTTGTTTTAAAACTATTTCCATTGAAAATTTTCACTTTCTATGTTCCATTAACATATGTGACGTCACAATTTCTACATCCAGGTTTAAACTCTCGTAGGCCTCGTTCAAATACTTCATATAAAAGGTATCCTTTTAAATTGTACATCGCAATTGGCCATTCAAATTTGAAATTGTGAACGTACTACCCAACTTTTAAAACCCAAAAACTTTTATATTCTGTTAAAATATTCATAATTATAGTGTCTTGTAGTGACTTTTGCACTATTAAGCACTCAAAAGGAAAAAAAAATTAAACCAGACTTTTCAGTATTTTCCTTTTTGAAAATTTTTTTTTCGTTTATTGCCCGTCGCCAAAGATGTCCTATTCTATAAAATCGGAGAATTTGAAACTAGTAAACACGTGCGTTATTGAGGGAAAAACGAGAACAATTAAATTCAATTTGACAGAGTTTATGTCAAAAACTTTTTTTCTCAATAACGTAATGTTTCTTGTTAAATGTCAATACCGTTTTCAAAACGATTATTATGAATGACTTTGATAAATTTTACCATGTTCTTATCGAAATAAAACGTCAATCAATTTGGTGTAATCATTTATTATTGCATGCTGTTTTTTGCATGTTTTTTTCATAAACAGATAAAGCTATAGCTTATGTTATTTCAAAAACAAGTGTATTATAAAAGAAAAATACAATTATAAAAACCAATAAGTTTTGCTAAGAATAGTAGATGGTGAAATCATAAAAAAAATGAAGCGCAACAAAAACTTGGAAAAGTAAATTTAAAAAAGAAAAAATAATTAGAGAACCTTTAAAGTTTAGACAAAAAAAAAAAGAATTAGCACATGTTACCTCTATACTAAGTTTAAAAGCTAAAGAGCGTCAAAGTTTATAATTTAATTTAATTTTTCTAAGTAAATTTGAAACCGCTTAAGCGACTTTAATAAAATTTGTTATTAGCAAATTCCTATTAATTAATGCTCCATATAGTAATGGGTTCTTTGTACTATATACAAAATTTTTATTAGAAAAAAAATTCCTGTAAAATAGGCAACCAATTAAATCTATTCACTTTAATGTATGAATGTAAACGTAGTGATTAACAGATGACGTTTCTACATAATGACGTAAATTCACTGCTACACAAACTGAACGCGACTGTACAATATTTCATTACCGTACATTCTAGCAGGCATAATACTCAAACACGCCGTATATAAATAATTAAATTAACGATTTTTTTATCGAACTTTTTTATTACCTAAACACGTTTTTTGTGCTATTCAATTCATACATAGACTCATCTTTCGTAATTTATGAGTGTTAGTCAAGTTTTTTTGCGCGAATATAATATACAGGATGCAGCATCAAATTAGGCTATACAGTATACAGGATGTCTCTTTTAGTTCGGCCATTAGAAGTTTTATACCATATGTTTATTATAATTTTTGATCATAGCTGCCACGAAAAGGAAAAATTGTAAAAACGTAGAGCCTAACTTATTTCACTTGATAACACATAACTTCACTTTCTTCATGTTTTCGAACACATTGATAAGAGTTGCAGGAGTAATATGTATTGTTTATCTCTTCCTTGAATACGGTTTTTTAGTTGTTCAATATCATTGACTGGCTCTCTAAAAATGATTTCTTCTGGAAATTTATTTTTCCTTTTCATGGCAGCCTATGATCAAAAATTATAATAAACATATGGTAGAATATAGAGAACTAAACAAGATATTGAAATGAGATTTTGCACATAAACAAAGTTACAAACTAACGAAAATATTTTCCAAATAAATTTAACGTATTATGTAAATTCTATAAAAAATTGTACGAGTGTAACCAAAAAGTTTTGTGTATATCTCCTACTGTTCTTGCGGAAATATAATATGTAATTATATAAACACAGTCTGCTTTAAAAATCATAATTTAAGTAAGAAATTGACATAAGCGTTAAAATTATTACAGTTTTTTTAAAAATAAGTTTAACAACATAAAAATGGTGATAACTGTTTTTTTTTAGCACACCTATATCTTCGTGCATGATTGGATACGCCCACTACTTCAATTTAACCAATTTTGAGTTTTTCAACAAGAACATCACAAGATTTTTTGCATTTTTTATTATTATTTTTTTAATAAAGCAGATCTGCCATTGTATAAAGAAAAAAATATTTGAGGATGTATTACACTCCAATCTGATCTATTTTTTATGTTTTAAGTTTAGAATTGAATAGCCACCATTTAAAAAAAAAAACATAACAATAAAATAAAAAGAAATACTAAAGCACTTTATGTAAATTTGGTTTCATAAGGATTTAATTGTACAAATTATGAATTTTAAAAAAACGGGAATAGCTTTCTAATTCTAATGCTCCGTTAGTTGTTTATGTTTACGTAAATCCAATCATGTATCAAAATATAGTGTGCTATTACAAAAAAAAAGTTTTACGACCATTTTTATGTTAGAAAAATTAAAAAATTAACATATTCAGTATATTTAGCTTTGTTACATTTCTTAGAACGTCCTACGAATTATATTAATAACACAAGACTAAGCACTTCAAAAAGCGCTTCGTTATGTTAAAAAAGTTATACAATAGTTTGAAAACGAATAAAAAAATGCTGTCATATAGAGGATTAAATTCTTATTATTTGTATTAAAAAACATTAACAAAAAAGCTACTGCCACATATTTAAAAAATATATCTCAAGTTTAAAATTTGTACAGCGCTTCCTTTGAAAACGATGTCCAAATAGTCAAAAATATAGAAAAATTAAAGGAAAAAGTAATAGAGAATTAAATATTGTTTAAAAAAGTACGTGAAGCAATATATCCTTTTTAGTTTAGGCACTAGAAATGAGAAAAAGTTAAACAACCCGGATTGTTTAACTCTTTCTCATTTTTAAATGTATCTCAAGCCTATAAGTTATTAAAGATAAATACAGTGAAACTCGGATATAACGTCAATTACCGGACCAGCAGAATTATTTTGACGTTCTAAGCGGACTGACGCAAAATCCGAGGTGAAATAAAAAATGTCTAATATCTAAAAGAGACCTCTTAAATGTTGCGTACTAACCGGGTTAACTCTCTATCCGATGACGTACTAATCGAGTTTGTCTGTATAATGTTTCGCAGAATTTTTTATACAAAATTTTATTCTCTACAACTTTTTGATTTACATTTTTTTGTACGTCGGACCATTTGTGCTGCGTTTTTACATTAAGCCAGCGCTTCACAAATTTTAAGCGTAAATTATTTTTTTTAATATGTTTAAGTAACTTTTTCGTTATTTTTTATTAATTCAAATATTAAGAATTTAATTCTGAATATGATCGTATTTTATGTGTAATTAGTTTTGCAATTTTTAAATCAAAAGCGCACTGCAAGGTTAGGCAATTTTACTTGGTAGAACGCCCTTTAACTAATACACACATCAAAAGAATCTAGAGAACAGATATGTATGGCAAGAAATTTTAATAAAATATGTACAAAATTTATACGAATTATTAAGAGTTTTATTTTTTCAACAAAATTTTACAACAAAGAAACGAAAATGTCAAAAAAACAAATTCTAAAAAAAAATTGAAAAATTATAATTTTATAAATCAATAGAAAATAAAAATTAATAAGTTGTGTGCCCTCCTCGACTATTAATTACTGCCCTACACCTGTTAGGCATACTTAAAATTAAATTGTCTATCTCCTGAAACTGTATAGAGCGCCATTCTTCTCTGAGGCATTCTGTAAGCTGCTCTCTTGTTTCTAAAAAGACATTATGCCGTAAAAGACGTCTGCCCATCATATCCTATATGTGTTCAATGGGATTTAAATTAGGTGACTGGGCAGGCCATGGTAAAACGTTGATTTCGTTGTTGGTCAAAAACTCGCGTATCACCCCAGCCGAATGTGGACGGGCATTGTCGTGCATGAGTATAAAATTTTCTCCCATTTCTTCATTTCTTCTGCATTTCCAGATCGCCTCCAGACTTTTTTCCGTCTAGTGTCTGGACGTAAACCAAACCTAGATTCATCCGTAAACAAAACTCTGGCCCATTCTTCCCGTTGCCAGTTCACGTGTTCTTGCGCCCACTGTAATCTGGTTGCCCGATTTCCTCGAAATAATTTAGGCACTCTTAAAGGACGTCTAGCATTTATACCAGCTTCATGAAGTCGGTTTCTAACAGTTTGGTCACTCATTATAACATTGTGAGTGTTATTTAATCGAATTACCAGTTCTGTAGCTGTTATGCTGCGATTCCTTAAAGCTTGTAACCGGAGAATTCGGTCTTCAATAGCATTTGTTTTTCTTGTACGTCCTGTATGTCGTTCTTTGACGTCATCAGTTTGCTGATATCTCAACCAAAGTCGATTAACAACACTTTTGCTAATGTTGAGAGCGTCACCTATTGCTTGTTGGGACAAAGCCCTTGGAGCATTCCAATAACACGCAACTGGGTATTACGGTTTAAATGATGTCTTTCCATCTTTACCCGACCTCATACTGAATAAAATGCAAAGAAATTTTACCCTTATCATAATTTAAACTCGATAGTAAAAGTGATGTTTTTAGTCCCACTGAATAAAAATCATTTAAATTAATAGCGTTTCTAATCTCAAAAATTTTCGTCAACCGAAAGTTAACACTAGAGGTTGATAGACATATGCTTAATTAAAACTTTAGCTTAAAAAATACTCGTTAAAACGGTGTACGATATTTTGTTTTTACATTATTAAGCTTGTCCCCTAGATTCTTCTGATGTGTGTATAAACCTTTACTGGGATAACCGGAAGTGCCTTTATTTTGAAAATATTTTTGGTAGATCATACAAAGCTTGATAGATATCCAAAATTTCAGTTCAATATCTTTTATAATTCTCCCTATATTTGGAACCAAAATATACTACTATATTATTGCAAGACTATATCCACATTTTTTTTCTTATTATGTAATTTAAAAAATTATACAACTGTCTTTTGTTTTTAGTGTTCGAATTCGGTGTTACCATGTTGATTTGTTTTATTGCACACTCTGTATTTTCTTGGGTTTTATACACTTTCTTAATAATAATATAGTTTGAAGAAGATATTTGATATAATTGCCAACTGAATAAATAAAAAAAAATGCTTACCTTGTTCAGCATTAGTGGCCTTTTGGTGAACGACCATCAAAACAATCGGCAACAAACGCATCATTAAATCCATGTTCCCAATTTGTTTTTAGGGTTAGTTTCGCATGTCCTGCCTTAACAGGCGGACTTGATTTTTGGCCGTTATTCCATTCTGCTGAAACAATAATAATAATGTTAATAATAGGATCAGTTAGATGACAGACATCTGTTTCATGTTACATTCCACCTATTCCTAATATTTATCTTTAAAACTGTTTTAATTGTCTAATAAACATCCAACAGTCAAGTATTCCTTAAATATATACATACACAATTTTATAACCCCCTTGCTTAGTAATTTAATGAACGTCATAAAGTTAGCAACACCGGAAGTTGGAAAAGTTTTCCGAAGGCGTTTTTATAGATTTCCTGAATTTCACGTCAAAAAAAATTGTTTCTTAATGATTATTAGAGGCATCATGTCACTCAAAATAGACAATACAGTCCTAATCGCTCCGTAATTATGTAGAAAGTCTAAAGTGTTTCGAAGGACCAGACTATTCAAAATTTCAAATTTGATGATTTAACTCACGTAAACTCTCTTTGTGAGATTCCAAACCAAAATTTTAACGAACATACGATGTATGTCTGTATGTGTGTATCATAAAAGTACACATATTAGTATATCATAAAAAAAACATTACTAATTTCCTTTTAAATATGTGCCGATTTCAGCATGTGGCTTATCTGTCAGCGAGAAAACGTGATTCTTTGAATTTAACAAATTGTTCCAGTTTCTGTATTTTCTGCAGTACTTTTATTACAGAAGTAGATTAATATTTTGCTTGATATAAATACATAAATAATAATAAATATCAGTTATTAAGTACCAAATAAATATTTAAATTGATAAGTGATATATAACAACTCCCGTTTAAATACCTCATTTTAGCAATAAAATATGAAATATTTACAAATAACTGTGATTAATAAAAAAGTGTTATACCCCTGGTCGCATACTAATGATTTTACGCCATCATTCAAAATTTCAAATTCCTAATAATGTGGGACAAAACCGCATTTAATCATTAATATTCAAAGTGGTCTACATAAAAATAGTTACGATGCTAAATTATATTTTTAATTAATTTGTTTAATGTAAAATTGCGTTTTTATTATGATCTTTGGTGACGTAAATTCATTCGTTCGTGGCACCTATTATAAAATAAAAAAACATTGAAGAGTTCTTTCTTTAGAACAACTAGTTAGAATTTTTCTAGTACTATCCATTTTCGTAGCTCACTTTGTCATTTACCACGATCCTAACCGGTAAAAGTTGATATCTATACAGAGATTTCCAAAATTTTCAGACGAATATATAAAATAAATATTGATTATAAAATCTCCCAATTTTGTTTAATTAAGGCTTTAGGATTTAGTCCACAGTTTACTACATTTTTAGATATTGTTTTCTTGTTACTTTTGATTAAAAAATCATCTGACAACTTCATATTTGAGCCTTATTAATTAAGACCGCTATTATTCCAAATGTCAAATTGTTAAAACAGAAATAAATTCTGGACAATTATTTCAACAATTTGATTCGCGCATTTTGGGACACCTGTATACAGTCAAAATTGTCGAAAAAATCTCGACTAACATTCTGGAATTTTCTCAAACATTACTCAAAATTTTTATCACTTTATACAAGCTGTTTCAGAAAGACGTTCCCATAAAGCAAATCCTTAAACATCAAGTTGTACCGTTTGCAGGCGCCAAAGTTACAAATTAAATCGTGTTTTATAACAATAACTTTTTAACCATTTTATCGATTTTCATGTAATTTAGCACAAAAATGTTACTAGTAGTACACATCCTAATGACAATATTTTCGCTTTATTATTATTATTGAAAATTATGCATTAAAAAAATATATTAAGATTAAATTACACAAAAAAACGTTGCTATAGATAGATATTTTAAAAATTTAAACAAATAATTTTTTTTAAAACAGCTTCATTTACAGCTACTTAATGACGTTATCTTGTTTAAAAATTCTTCACAGATTAGCCAAAAAACGCCCCGATTCATACTTTTGGTCCTCCCTGTAAAGAACGAACAATGTTACATACTTTTCGAACAGAAATGTATTATTTTTTACTTCTATTAGTAGTTGTGTATTTCAAAATTTTCTTTATATGTACTCTTTTAAAAATCACTCTATATCGAGCGGTTAATTAAAAAAAATTCCATTTTGTGTTTGAGAACAACTAGTAACCTAAAAATTATAAGAAAATTCCCGGAAAATATTTAAAATTAACACCTTACTGATAACAAAGTGATTCATTGTTGGTACTCCTCCCATAACAAACCCATTATTACCATTTTCATGACAAATTTCAAAATGTCTCAACAAAAAATATCGGGTGTTAGAAAAAATCAAAATTTCAAGTTGATAGAATTTTAGAACAGTTTGTACATTAATTAAAATATTAATAAATATTTTGATAACCCAAATTACGCCAAAATGACAAAAATTTTCTAGAAAGCTGATAAATCAGATGACCTTGAAATTTTTGATTTCGTTTTATTTACAAATTTAGTTAAAGTTTTCTTTGAAAACATGTCAAAAAATAAATTGTGTTACGCCCATTTGATATGTCCCCACACCTGTGATAAAAAACTCTGTATGTTCCCTAGGGTGGGCCAAAAAACGCGATTATATTTTTTTTAACTTCCGACACTGAAATATTGGTTCCTTGGCACTTTTAAAAAATGATTTTTCAAGATGAGCTCTTAATTTTAATAGGAAAGACTCCCTCATCGCAGTTTTCCATTTTTTTCAGTTCCATATGGTAAAATAAATATCTCGTCACTACTTGATCGTACAGAAAAAGTTTATTTACATTTTTTTGTAGGATATTAAATGCTCTAAAAAAGGTTTCTTACAGTTTTTTTATAATTCTTACCATTTAGAAGATATTAGAGGTCAAAGTTTGAAGAATTTAGCAAAAATTTCTTTTTCACTTCTAGATTTTATATTTCGTAGATAAATCAATATTATAAAGTGCTCAACATACGGTTTTGTAGGAAATTAAACGCTCTACAAAAAAGTCGTTTCTGGTTATTCGATTATTTCAATCATTTAAAAAAAATTGGGGATTTAGTATCAAATTTTGGTTTTTAAAATGCCAATATCTTCTAATTGATTAGAGTAATCGATTAACCACAAGAGACCTTTTTTATAGAGCATTTAATTTCCTACAAGACTATATGTTGCGCATTTTATAATATTTAATTATCTGTGAGTTATAAAATTTAGAAGTAGAAAAGGAATTTTTGTTAAATTCTTCAAACTTTGACCCCCGATGTCTTCTAAATGGTAAGAGATACAAAAAATTGTGAAATAACTTTTTTTGTAGAACGTTTAATTTCCTACAAAAAATGTAAATACAAATTTTCTGTACAATTAAGCAATAACGAGATATGGATTTTACCATATGAAACTAAAAAAAAAAAAAAAACTGCGATGAGGGAGTCTATCCTATTAAAATTAAGAGCTCATCTTGAAAAAGCATTTTTTAAAGGTGCCTAGGAATCAATTTTTTAGTGTCGGAAGTAAAAAAAAAAAAATTTTTTTGGCCCACCCTAATATTCCCGTGTGCTATGCTCTGAGCTCTGATATTCAAGCAGTACACATATTTTTTTTTACTAACTAGGTATAAAATACCACTGCTTGTCAACCACTTTGGAACAGCTAAAATAAACAACTTTAAACGAAATAAATCTTTAATCTTACAAAAAAAAATAAATTATAAACACAATTCTCTCCAATTAAGCAACCCCTGTAAAAAAAACAAAGACGTGCCAATAGTGCCAATCTTTAATAACAAATGCATAAAACACACAAAGCTAACTAGTTCGTTTTAAAAAAAATTAAAGATAAATTTTACAAAAAAACATGTGGTTATTAATTATTAATAATAATTAATAATTATCTTGAAAATTTAAATAAACAATTTATTTAAACAACCTCAATTATAGCCATGTAATGCCGATATTTGGTTTTAAAAAATTCGTTAAAGTTTAGGCAAAAACGTCCCGATTTATACTTTTGTTCCATCCTGTATACAATGAACAGTGTTACATATTTTCGAACAAAAACAAATTATTTTTTATTTCTATTAGTAGTTGTGTATTTCAAGATTTTCTTTATATGTACTCTTTTAAAAATCACCCTATATCGAGCGGTTAATTAAAAAAAAATCTCCATTTTGTGTTTGATAATAATTGGTCACCTAAAAATTTTGTTGGTACTCCTCCCATAATAAACCCATTATTACCATTTTCATGCCAAATTTCAAAATGTCTCAACAAAAAACATCGGGTGTTAAAAAAAAAATAAAATTCATGTTGACAGAATTTTGGAACAATTTGTATGTTCAATTAAAATAATAATAAATATATTGATAACTCAAATAGCAACAAAATTACGCAAATTTCCTGATAAGCTGATGAAACATATGACCTTGAAAATTTTGATTTTGATTTTTTCACAAATTTAGATAACGTTTTGTTTGAAAACTTGCCAAAAAATAAATTGTGTTACGCCCATTTGATGTCTCTCCACACCTGTGATAAAAAACTATGTATGTACCCGTGTGCTATTTTTAAATTTGTATACAGAGTATACTTCTTAATAGCGCAAAACATAAATGCTCTGATATTCAAGCAGCATACCCATTTTTTTGTCCTAACTAGGTATAAAATACCAAAAAAAACACTGTTCTCTCCAATCAAGCCATCCGTGTAAAAAAAAACAAAAGAATTGTCAATAGTGCCGATCTTTAATAACAAATGCATATATCACAGAAATCCATCTAACTATGTAGTTTAAAAAAAAATAAAGATAAATTTTACAAAAAAATCAATGATGCTAACGTGAGATCGAAATGTAACTGAATCAGAGCAAGCCATGGAAGTGGGTATTAACATTAGACACATCAGTTATGCTGGCACAGCCTGCTTTGATTCAATTATATTTCGATCGCACTTTATAATTACCTTGAAAATTTGAACAAACAATTTTTTTAAACAGCTTTAATTATAGCCATTTAATGTCGATATTTTGTTTTTAAAAAATTCGTTAAAGTTTAGCTGAAAAACGCCCCGATTCATACTTTTGTCCATCCTATATACAACGAACAGTGTTACATTTTTTCTGACAGAAAGAAATTATTTCTTACTTCTATTAGTAGTCTTATATTCCAAGATTTTCTTTATATGTACTCTTTTAAGGATCACTGTATATAAGATATATCGATTAATTAATTAAAAAAATCTCCATTTTGTGTTTGAGAACAATCAGTAACCTCGAAATTATCAGGAAATTCCCGGAAAATAATAAAAAATTAACACCTTACTGATAACAAAGTGATTCATCATTGCTGGTACTCCTCCCATAATAAAACCATTATTACCATTTTCATGCCAAATTTCAAAATGTCTCAACAAAAAACATTGAGTGTTAAAAAAATATCGAGTTGACAAAATTTTAGAACAGTTTGTATATCAATTAAAATATTAATAAATATTTTGATAACCTAAATAACACCAAAATGACGAAAATTTCCCGGAAATCTGATAAATCGATGACCTTGAAAATTTTCATTTCGTTTTATTTACAAATTTAGTTAAAGTTTTGTTTGAAAACTTGCCAAAAAATAAATTGTGTTACGCCCATTTGATGTCTCTCCACACCTGTGATAAAAAACTCTGTATGTACCCGTGTGCTATTTTTAAATTTGTATACAGAGTATACTTCTTAATAGCGCAAAACATAAATGCTCATATTCAAGCAGCATACCTATTTTTTTGTCCTAACTAGGTTCAAAATACCACTGCTTGTCGGCCATTTTGGAACAGGTTAAATAATCCAACTTTGAACGAAATAAATAATCTCTCCAATCAAGCCAACGGTGTAAAAAAAAAAAGATGTGACAATAGTGCCAACTCTTAATAACAAATGCATGAATCACACAAAACCAACTAAAATTAAGAATAAGTTTAACAAAAAAAAACAAAAATACTGCTATACATAGGTGTCTTAAAATTTAATCAAATAAATTTTTGCAAATTAGCCTCATTTTTAGCTACCTAATGCCGATATTTTTTAATAAATTCCTCAAGATTTAGCCAAAAAACGCCCCGATTCATACTTTTGGTCCAGCCTGTATACAACGAACCGTGTTAACATATTTTCTGACAGAAACAAATTATTTTTTACTTCTAATAGTAGTTTTGTAATTAAAAATTTTCTTTATATGTACTCTTTTAATTAAAAAAAATCTCCATTTTGTGTTTGAGAACCAGTAACCTCGAAATTATCAGGAAATTCCTGAAAAATAATAAAAAATTAACACCTTACTGATAACAGAGTGATTCACTGTTGGTACCCCTCCCATAATAAACCCATTATTACCATTTTCATGCCAAATTTCAAAATGTCTCAACAAAAAATATCGGGTGTTAAAAAAATAAAAATTTCGAGTTGACAGAATTTTAAAACAGTTTGTATGTCAATTAAAATATTAATATATATTTTGATAACCTAAATAGCACCAAAATGACGAAAATTTCCCGGAAATCCGATAAATTTGATGACCTTGAAAATTTTGATTTCGTTTTATTTACAAATTTCGTTAAAGTTTTGTTTGAAAACTTGCCAAAAAATAAATTGTGTTACGCCCATTTGATGTCTCTCCACACCTGTGATAAAAAACTCTGTATGTACCCGTGTGCTATTTTTAAATTTGTATACAGAGTATATTTCTTAATAGTGCAAAACATAAATGCTCTGGTATTCAAGCAGCACACCTATTTTTTTTTTCCCTAGCTAGGTATAAAATACCACTGCTTGTCGGCCATTTTGGAACAGGTTAAATAATCCAACTTTGAACGAAATGAATCTTCTAATCTTCCAAAAAAAAAACACTGTTCTCTCCAATCAAGCCACCCGTGTAAAAAAAAACAACAAAAGAATTGTCAATAGTGCCAATTTAATAACAAATGCATAAATCACACAAAGCCAACTAAGATGAATTACCTGTGTCATGTTAAATCGTTCACATTTTGTCGAAATGAGTCAACATTTACTCTTTTATAGGTAATCCTGAACTAACTGTATCCGATAAAGAAAGAAAGCACAAATTTTAGTCAAGATCTGCCATATATAATAAGCACTCGGTCATAGACACAGGTCACTTGATGTTTGGTAAATAAGCACAAGCACGACCGATTGATGGTAAATGAAAACAGAAAACTTGCGTTTTTATGAGGAAAAATAACGATTTTCGGAAATTTTCACTAAGATTTTCACGACATTCCGACACGGCCCGCTTCGAACCAGCAGCAGCATCGCTGAGCACACTGAACCCAACGATAATCTTTAGAAAGCCCGATTCACAGAGGAGAAATAGCGAGTGATGCTATATTGTGTGTATCGATTGCGACGGTGAGAATGCGCAGGCCGACAACATTATAATTATTCGAATTTTTGGATTTTCATTTCATCAATTTTGTCTTGAAAATTTTTAAAAGAAAAAAAATTGAAGTAAAAGACGGTTTTGGCACTCATTTGTTACAACTTTCATTTATTAACTAGCACAAAATTGATTAATAAAATATGATTATAATAATTATAAAAAACCATAAAAAGACTGTACAGAGTGGCTCAAAAGTAATGTCATGTTATGTCATTTGAGAAATATTTTATTTCCGGTTTTTTTGATGAATATTTGTGCAACTTTTAAAATGGGAGATTAAAAAAAAATCATTAAATTTCTTCTGATTTCTTTTAGATTTCTAAAGATTTCCTATTATTTTTATATTATATATTTCCTATTCCTACTATATTTATTTAACAAATAAGAAAAAATCAATCTTTGCAAAAATTTTGTTTTTTTTTGTCAATAAGAAGAAAAAAACTTTTGTTACGTTTTGTAAAAGACCATTCCACACAAAATCATCAAATGAATAAAGCCGCACAATTTTTAATTTTGATGAAACTCTAAGAACCTGTAAGAAATTGGCCCCACAAAGTTTAAAAAGATCATAATAACAATTACCCAAAATTTGGCAACTAAAAAAAAACTTAACTTCACGTTTTGTCTGCCAAATTAGAATTTCTGCTTTTTTCTTGTTATAAATAATTGCAAAACAATTGCCCCCCATTACCTATTTATTAATTTTAATTGCCCTCCCCTAAAAATAATAAATAAAAAAATTGTGAGAACTATCTTCACGTTTTGTCTGCCAATTACAAATTTATAAAAAAATTTAGTGTAAATGATAGTTTACCAATTTTCCAAAATTGCCCACAAATTATTTTTGAATCACCACCATCCTAGAAAAAAATATATAAAAAAGAATATTGCGAGGGATAACTTTACGTTTTGACCGATATAGTAAAATTTCTGTTTATTCTTGTTATAAATGATTGCAAAGCGATTGCCGCCCATTGCCTATTTATTAATTATTATGATTCACCCCTAAAAATAATAAATAAAACAAAAAATTGCAGTTATATATGGGCTGATTTCAAGTAGAGATAATACCGGTAGTATCTTCGTTTCCATGGAAAAATAAACAAGTTTTGGACTGTGATTCGCTGTTGTCATGGAAAAGTATTAAAATTTGCGATACTACTGGTATTATCTTAACTTGAAATCAGCCCATCAGTCTCATTAATTTTTTTTAGTGTAAATTACAGTTTATCAATATTAACATTGTCCGCTAAACATTTTTTAATTACTATTCTCCCAGAAAAAATTACCTAAAAATAAATTGCATTATATAACTTCAGTTTTTGTTTCTATACAATTTTCATCTAGCTCTATTTTAAGTGAACGTAAATAAAAATTTTTTTGAGATAATTAGGTATGTTTATTCATTATACAAAGCAAAAAATTATGAAAAATTTGTTTGACTAGGTTCTACGGTAATAGTATATTACAGTAGAAGTCTGTTAGGTTAACCTTTACGGCCGAGCCAGAAATTTTGTGAGACGAGCTCGAAGAGCGAGTCGAATAATACTGGCGATGCCGTAAAGGCCCTAACAGACGTGTACTGTACAATAGTTTTTGTAATACCTCCATAATTTGGCCGCATTTATTTTTTTGATTTCATTAATTTTAATTAAAAAAGAGATGATTTGGAGTGCATTGTACGTTGTCAATGTCAACCGTTGTTTACATGAAAATTGTTGGTTCATTTTTTATTTGTATTTCCATAGTGATTTAGTCTTTACAGCCGCTCTTTACGGATCCTTGTTGTTAAGGTATTGTTTTCAATCCTTAAAGCTACCTTTAACAATGAGGTATTACAAAAAAAATTAACATAAAATTTTAAATTTTTGAAAAACTGCGCATTTTGACATCCAAATTATTGACACATATCAATTTTAAATATCGTATAGCTTTTACAACTCTTCCACATCCTCTAGGTTTGAAACTTTCTTTACATCTACAATTTGAGAAAATTATTAATAATAAATGTGTACTGCAGACCTTACATGACCTTAAAATATACATTTTTGAAAACAGAAAGAAAAAATTATTAAAAATTGCTCCGTCTGTAGCCGCACTTTTCTTAATAATTGGCTCGAAGAACCATTCTTTTATTATTCTAGATTTTTTTTGTTTATTTCGTAGGTCTTAACATTCCTTGTTTTTTTATTTTGTAGTCATTTTTTTGTTTATGCGTCTACACAACAATATTTTTGAAATAATTTCATATCTAGAATCTCCTTTTGTCCCTCCACAATCTCCCAATATTTAACTTCATCTTAAAGTTTCATTTATTTATTTTTTAGTAGTGTGTAATCTTCAGTTCTTTTACAATTCTCTTAAGTAAGTACGTTTTTCAAGTTTTTCTAGAATATACTTTAGTCTTTTTAAAGTTTTTCTTTGTTTTTTTTCCTCTTTTTCGTTTTAGCTTTTCTTGTTTTCTTTTGTTTTTACATCGCCTTTTCACAATTTTTTATAAAATCTTGTAGAATCTATTTCTGTTTTTCCCTATTTCTCGTTGTTTTTTTCTCTTTTATTCGTCGCTCTTCCTGTTTTTCTAGAATCCTTCATTCTTTCTTATATTCTAAAACTTTAGTCTTTTTTTTTACTAGTCGTAATTTTCAGTATCATTTTTTTTTAAATTTGTTATTGTCCTTTTGCTCCCATAATCACCATTATTGTCCTTGTCTTTGTTTCTTATTATAAGTCGTCATTTTTCAAATTTATTTAAAATTTTGTTTTGTTTTACAATACCTTCCAAACGACATTTCTCAAGTTCTTTAATTTTTCTTTGCTACTCTAAATTTTCCTTTGCTCTTCTTTTTTTAATAGATGTGGATTTCTTTGCTCTTCAAATCGCTTCTTATCAAACTGAAAAACCTATTCTTCAAATTTTTCTTTTCTTTAAAAAAATATTCAGTTTTGTCTTAAATGTCCTTTTTTGCAAAGATCATGTCTGATTACCTACCTTACGTATAAAAATTCATTTTTTTGTTATTTGCGTTGCCGTTTTTCATACTCTGTAGGTACTATTTACACTTTCTTTTCAATTTCTTCCGTATTTCATGCTTTTCTTTTTTGAAGCAATTTGCATTTTCCAATTTGTAACATCATTTGTTTTTTTTTTAAATATGAAAGAGTAATAAAGAAATGTTTAAAGGATTGTCCCCTAAAATGTTGAGGCCTTTTCTCATTAATTAGCTTTTTCTCAGATCTTCTTACTTCATTTGTCGAAAAAACTATTCTATTTCTTACATTTTGACAGTGTTTTTCTTATTTTTCTTTCTCTTTCAATCTTCCAAGTTTTTCTAGATTTTCTTATTTTTCTAGTTGTCGTTTTGCAAGTTCTTCTAACCCATATTTTGTTTTAATCCAATCTAGTTTTCTATTCTGAGATTTATTTATTTATAAATCTATTTTTGTTTTCTTTTTTTTTAAATATAGTTTTATTTTTTTTTTAATCGTCGATTTTTATGGTTTTCTGAAACTCTGTTTGTTTTAGTTTTTTTTTTACAAAATCTTCTTTTATTCCTTCTAATTAAGTATTATTATTTTTGATTATATTACGCACCCAATTGATGTTAATTATTCACATAATTGATACTAAACCGTAAAAATAAAAAAATATATAACGTTATAATTTATAACAATAATCCATACCACGATTTGACAAATTACTATCTAATAAATCATAATTTATCAAAAATTATTTTTATAAAACCTCTTTAATTAATACTGACTCAAAATTTTAATTATCTTTGAAAATAATTAATTTATTTTATCTAATTATTTAAAAATAGTACTTTAGATAATTTGTGAGATAAAAGCATCATAACAGGATTCGCGTGTGAAGTTTGTAGGTAATAAGGGCGTAGCTCGAGTTCATTTATAATCAGACAAGTGACCCTAATATACTGTACCTCACGTGTGTTAAACAATATTTTATCTACCGCTGTCTTATATTTAAATAAAAAAAATCTTTTCGTTTCGTTATATTTTAAATATTTTTTATGAAAAACATCTAACTGAAAATGTGGTGTTATTCTTATTGCCAAAAAAGTGAAAATTAATCAATTTTATTCCATCACTCAGTTACGTAATAAGTTTACGTCACTCGGAGAATAATAAGCTTCATTACCTAATCCAAATATCTGAATGCGCTGTAACTTAGTCTTATCTAAACAAACGTAAGTAATGCCGATAATGGCCATTAAAGCACTGATTATTATAATAAATTTAATAATAAAAAATACGCAAATTATACAAAAAAATGCATTTAAGAATAAATAGCTTAATTATCATAAAAGCAGTAATTTCATTTTCTGATTCTGAGTATAACTAGTTTTTAAGTTAAAAATTTAGTTTTGCTTCATCTTATCTCAATGAAAAAAGTTTTTTATAGTGGCAATAAAAATTAAGTGGTCAAGTATGTAATATACAACGTGATCAATATAAAAACATACTGATTATGGGTTGGCAGCACTGAAATGTCACTTAAAATTTGGATATTCTGACTTTTGACATTTCAAAAAATTCATCAATAAGATGCATTAGTTGTTGCTAAAGTTTCGTTAAAAAGACACTTTTATTGTAATGGCGTTTTTCAAAAATGGAGCCCCAAAAAATTAATGGTTGACAATATTCGCTGGACTCAATGTACTCCAATTTTAACAAATTTACCCCGAAGTAGTTGTAGATTTTATTATGTTTAAATAACACTGCATTCGGGTTGTAAAACGTCTTTTAAAATACAGATAATGCTGCAAAAACAAAATCTGATCAAACTTCCACTCTTACTGAAGATGTTGTGGAGGGCATTTGCGTTCGAATGGACCGAAACTCTCAAAAATCTATAAAGAAGCTCTCATTGCAAACAGACTTTACTTGACTAAAATGACGGCTTTAAATTTAGTTCCTGTTTTTCTGTTTGCATTATTTTCCATTGTATTATTTAATAAAATCATTCCGTTATTTATTGTGACGCATTTAAGCACGTTAAAATGCTGCTCCGTACTTTTAAATCACCCGATATATTTTTGCTAAAAAAATTCAAGTGCGTTATCCTGACGTACAGCAATTAAAAAATCAAGACAATTATCCTGTAGACTAAAGTGGGGGTTATAAATAAAGAAGGGCTTCAATTTTGTAATTTAGTTTTGAACAAAACAGCACAATGAACAATTTTTTAAAAGTAGAAGACGAGGTTTTATACTCTGAGGTACAAAAATTCGGTCATGATAAAAAACCATTTGATGAAGATGTAGAAACTGTGACAAAATGGCTAGAAAAACAGCCCCACCTTCCGGAAGTTTTAGGTAATTAATCTAGGCGAGTAATACACCTTAAATATTTTTTTTGTAGATAAGAGGTGTCTGCAAAATTTTTTTTTGTTGAACAAGTGTAGTATTGAAAGAACTAAACAAAAAATTGACATGTATTTTACTGTGAGGTCAAAATTGGAGGACATTTTTGGAGAAGTTAATCCGCAGTTGCCCAACATGAAAGAGTTTAGAGATATAGCGTGTGTTCCAAAAAAAAAATTGAAAGTCACGACCATAAATTATTTTTTTAGTTATATGGTTATCCATCCTAAAACCTTCAACAACAACCGAATATATTTTTTTAAAATGCGGCAGGAAAATATGGGAGAAAAACTTGAACCAATCAACGTCTTACGTCAGTTATTAAATATTGCAGAACTCCGATTGAAAGAAGATGTGACTTGGGGTGACCATTTTATTATCGATGGTCGGTATGTTCCTATTTCTTATGTTTTTAAGATCACACCTACTTTGGTTTATAAATCTGTAGAAATCATCTATGAGGTAAAATTTAATTAATTAAAATCAATTTAATTGTAGTTGTTTATTTTAGAGATTGTATTCGGGTCGTTTAAAGAGTCTTTGTTTCGTTCATTTTCCCAAATGGGGTGAAATTGCTTTAAATCTTGTAAAAAAAGTTATAAAACCAAAACTATATGAAAGGGTAAGTTTGGGATTTTTAGTGAAGTTAAAAAAAAACATTTTTTTTATAAGATTAAATTCTATGACGATTTTGAGTCATTGAAAGAAGTGTTTCCGGAAGAGGTACTTCCGGTTGATTTTGGGGGAGTTGGATACACACTTGAACAACTCGGAGGTAATTTATTATTGTATTATAATCTAGTAATGATCTAATTTTATAAAAGCTTTTGGTTTTAAATTTTTGTTCTGATAAATTTCATTCAATTAATTGAAAATTTATATTTCAGGTATGTACCAACTTCCATTAAAATACCACACAGTTTTATTTATGAACCACTGCTAACTTAAGCAGTGGGTACACTTAATAAAACATGAAACTTTTTTCAGAAATGTTAGAAAAAAAATTTGTTGAATACCAATCGTGGTACGACCATCTCGATAAACTCCGAGCCGATGAAAAATTGCGTCCTGAAAGTCTGAAAAATTACGACGATTTTGGATTTTATGGCAATTTCAAGAAACTCGATGTAGACTAAACCTGTAATTTGAATTTTGCAAATAATAGACACTCTACTTATAATTTACTCTTATATGTTTCTGTTATATTTTGTCTTCTTATTTAGATCTTTTTGTGTTGAATAAAACGTAAAAAACATCCACTAAAACTACTTCACATTGCAATTTTCGACAAAAATGTTGTCATCCTCAGGTAAGCATAAAAAAAGTAAATAATTTACAAACTAAGAACTTATAGAAAAATGTTAGGAATTCAGAAAATGCTAATTCTTTTCAATCTGGAATTTAAAACTTTTAAAGATTCTTAAAAAGAATCTTATTGAAAACACTAAAACAGATTTGGGCCTCAGGTTTAATTGGGTCTCAGGCCTCGAAAGTTTACTAAGGATTTTCTAAAAGTTAGAAGCAAATTAAAGACGAAAAACTTCTTTTATTTAAAATAACGTAAGAGGAATTACAACTAGACTAGATTTTTTTATTATAAAATCACGCTACAAGCAGCATAAATTTTAAAATTTGCCAAAATGTGTAGCTACTTTTAGTAGAAAAATAACATATTATGTAAAAAAAAACCGGTACAGTGCTTATTCATAATTTTTTTTTCTTCAATGATCATAAAATTATTGTAAACATTTTTTTCTTTAACATATTGTAGTTGCATAAAATGTTGACGACCTCTTGTTTAACTCATCTCTTATTCAGTTGTTTGTTTTTATTTAAATGTTTTTAAATATTTTTTAAAATTATTATTATAAATAGTAGTTTACATATAATACTATGATTTATTATATCAAAGACACAAAATTGCCTTAATGTTACAGTGATACAACATCGGTTTTTGTGTGTTTTATTGTTTTGCAAATTTAAGACTATTTCTTTTTGTTTCAATCAGTATTTGAACAAATTGGAAAGAGAACGTAGCCTTAAAACTAAGTACTTTTATTTTTTATTAATATAATTATAATTTTTATTTAATATTTTTAATTATGTAATTTTACATATTTTATATTTTAAAAATTTTTTGCATGCCAAACAGGCGCCAAAATTTCCGATTCTTTTGAGACTCAAAAATTCCTCCGCCGCTGTCACTAGCTGTAAGTTCGGCCATAGAATCACTCTTGAATCACTCCATACGTTTGTGTGTTTTTTTCTGCTGCTTTATCACGCTATTCTTTCTTTATTTTGTTTATACTTTCGTTTTCTTCCAAGTATAGATCGATTATTTTTTATTTTTCGTTTTTATGTTGGTATTTTATCTTATTATTTCTGCCATCTTGATTTTTTTACTTCTTTCTATCGTTTTTGTTGCATTGTCTTATCGACATTTTTTCTCTTATTTTATTGTTTATTTAAATACATTTTTAATTTATTATTTGAATTAATTGCTTACATAATATGATGATTTATTACTCAAAGACACAAAGGCGCTTCGACATTCGGTGAAAAATAGAGATTTTTTGTTGTCTTTTGTAAATTTATCGATATTTCTCTTTGTTTGAATCAGTCGTGTGCCAGCTTTCGAACAGGATGCATCACAGCCGCTCAAAGCTGCGTCCTTTTATTTATTATTAATTAATAAACGAAATATATGACAAAACAAGAAACATCGCTGGAAATCTGAACTAAAGATAAGTCCGAAAGAAGCAGAGGGGATTCGCCACATAAGGCAGAAGAAGAAGTACAAATTTCAGGATTAAAGAGAGGTTCGAAAAAAAGAGGTTCGAAAGAAGCAGAAGGAGGTTTCACCACCCAACAATTGTTTCAGAAAGAAACGTCAATCACGATTCAACGTATCCAAGAATTTTTCTTATATGATTTCACTCCAAATCTTATAAAACCACCTTTAGAATTTATTTTTCAAACTGCAAAATCTTGAATAGAAATATGTCAAAATTTAAGACATTAGAGTAAGTTGCATTAACATGTATTGAAAAAAGTTAAGAATAGTTATTTTACCACCAAGTTAGTTAATGAGGGCGATTAATAAAGTAGAGATTATTAATTAATCGTGAATTAACAAACAGGTTGATTACAAAACTTTTCCGTTGATCATAACTTAGTTAATTTAAAAAATACGTAAAAAATTATTCAAAGAGCCATCTATCGGTCGCTCAACAAATAAAAAGTATATTTAGTTGCCTATCTTTCAAATAATTTTAAACAGTATTTTAACAGTTTAACTTCGTTTAGAGCAAAACGGTGATATTTCACATTAAAATTTTAAATTAATTTGATAATTTTACTTTGTTTCACCCTCATTTCGTCTTGTTATCACTCCTAAAACTTTTATTTTTTTAAATTTATTTGGCAAGAATTGTAGGCATGCGCAAAGTGTTAAAAAAACCTTTTTTTACAACAATCTTTTTAAAAAAATCATGCATTAATCAACTGTTTTCTGAATAATTAAAAGAAAATTTAATTTAAAAAATATATCTTGAAAAAAGTGAGCATATTTACCGGCATATTATTAATTCAAATCCATTACCAACCTAAATCCCAGAAAACTAAATATCCCTGTTTTGTGATCAATAAAAATGGTGAATGTCAAATTTTTTTAAATAATTTTAATGCCGCGATATCACTATTCTTCCGTAATTGAAGAAATGGAACGTGAAGATTTCGGTGGAGAAATAACTGTTGTTGATGTCTATGATATTGCCTCAGAAATTGGAAAAGAATGTGAAAAAATAATTGATCAATACGGTGCAGACTCTGTAACTTCATTAATGCCCAAAGTTATTAATGCTTTAGAATTACTGGAAAATCTAGCAACACGAAACGAACGAGAAAACACACAATTACATGAATTAAGACTGAAAATAGCACAGTTGGAAAATGACAAGTTAGAGAAGGCTGAGTATAGACAAAAATTCGAAAAGGTAAACAAACCAATCACAGGACTCTATTACATTACTCAACACTTAACATCCAATAGAAATATTCAATTTCGATTTCTAAGCAATCCCTAAGTGTTAAATTTTTGTAACATAACCTCACTTTCACTTTTCTCAGGAACTTGAAGCAATTGAAGAGCAATGGCGTTCAGAAACAAAGGATTTAGTCTCTGTAGTCTCCCGACTTCAGGAGGAGAACCGCAGATTGGCAAAAGATACCACCAATTCATCAAGTCAGGTACCCCCACTGTCCCCGACAAGTCCCTCAAATAATGGCGATATGCTTCAAAAACTTAAAGACAATGTTGAGAAACAACGAGATGAAATCAGACTCAAAGATAAGTTATTACAAGAAAAATGCCATGATATTGAAAATTTGAAATCTCAAGTTGAACGTCTTAATAATACAAGTAAGGAATTACGAAGGAAACATAAGTCGTTTCAGAGTCAAGTGAGAACGTTATGTGATGAAAGAGCTGATTTTTTGGTGCAACTTCAAGATCAACAGAGGGATATTATGGGGTTGAGGCAGAGGTTAGGGTTGGCTCAGAAAGAAAACGAGGATCTTGTTAAGGTAATGAGGAGGCGAGGAAATTTTAGGATTGGGTGGGCGCAATTTTAGCAATAATCTGTCAGTAAAATTTACGTTTTATTGTTTGCACTATACAAGTACGGTGCAGACACCAACTTTTTCTTGATTTTTAATTATTGGTTTTAAACGTGAAAACAACTCTTTGGGACAATATTCAAGATTATAGAAGCCCCACAATTGAAACAATTTCCAATAAATCGTGTTTAGCATTGTGTGTTAATAACACTCTGAAGTTGTATCCCTAAAAAAATAAATGTATTGAGTGAATAGAAAGAAAGGTAAACACATATTTCTATTGAATGTATTTTATTCATATTTTGGAGCTAAACTTAACATTCTATTGCAACCAATTGATTAAATTTTCAGTAAAAACCGAACATTACAAAAAGGTTTTTGAATTAATAATGTGTGGAGGTCCTAACGCACTCATTCACACGCCAAGGCATGGTTTTGATGAGGTGAACTAGCTGGCCAAAGCAAACAGTTAACGTTATGTTGACCTATGAAGTCTAATGCTTTTCTTCTTGGGTCCATGCCTGATAAGTTCTTACTACAGTCCGTACCGATCTGTTGGTTTTTCTAGCTGTTTCTCTCATTGATAGACCCGCTTCTCGCAAATCCGCAATACACCCTCTCTCAAACTCACTTAATTAAGGAATATCTCTTAATCTACGCACTCTGGGCATCCTAACAGTCTTAATTAAAACACTTCCAACACGTTTGATGACAGTTAAAACACAAATAAAACTCTAAAAATGTAAACGTGTGGAGCCAAAGAAACTTCAAAAAAAGCACAAAAACCTAAATAGAGAGAACTGAATATTTAATCAGTTTTTTTATCAGTTGAAATAAGTTTATAAACAAAAACATGTTAAAATACAATTACTAAAAATACGTGTTTATCTTTCTTTGTCACTCAGTATAACTTTATTAATTATTACCTTAAAAAACAGTTTATTTTAGTCATTAAATAAAATATGTGTATTATTTTAGTGTGACCCCCCTGTACCCATCAACAAAGCAGTTTATGATTTAGATGACCCAAATAGACCCCGTTTTACCACCCAAGAACTAAAAGATATTTTGCATGAACGCAATGAACTCAAAGCTCGAGTTAGTGATTTAGAAGATGAACTTGAAAATTACCGACCGAAAAACAAATCAGAAACGTAATAACAAATCACTCTTTTGTTAAATTATTACAGTTATTGTTTATAGCCCTGTTGAAGAGGACGCACCAGTTCAAGGTCCTCTTCCTTACGAACCTGACGATGCTCCTTGGAAGAAGTGTTCAGAATCTGGAATAAGAAAATTGTATTTTTGTTTTCAAACGTTTTTAATGTTTTACTACTTTTTCTTTGTTACAGTTTTCGTAAAATCTTTTCCGAAAGCAGTGGTGGGAGCAGTTTTCCTCGGCGTAGTTTATCGACCTTGTCAAAAATGGCTTTATCAGCTACTAATGAACCACTTCCAGTTTAATGATAATTTTCATATTACACTTCCTAAATTCGATATTGACCTGGCTGGAAACGTGCTGTTGTGATAGTTTTAGACAAGTTTTATTTTAAGTAAAATCATTTTTTTTGTGGACCACTTTTATAGCTAGTCATTGCACATTTATAGGTGACATATCGTGCAATTCCAGTTTTTATGCTTCCATTTTGGTTTTTGTTTATACTTGAATGTCATTTTTGATGTTTCTTGATTTCATTAAAGACAGTGAACACTCAACTAAAACAGTTATTGTCCACACTCTTTATAAAGAAATGTCAAAAGGGTCATACAGGTACTGTTAATTTGTTTAGATATGTGGTAGAGAAGGACCAATTGGAGAAAATAATACAGCCATATCTTATCTTGTTATTGGTATTACTAATTTTATTAATTAGAAATTATTGGAAAGGTATTAAAAACTCGAATGTATTATAGGTATACTAAAAAGAATCTCTTATCTAACTTTTTATACTATTTTTTTTTAATAACATGATATTAATTTTATTTTTGTTCCATTATAATTATATACTTCTAATACACTTTTATTTTTATTTTTTATTCGAAAACAATTTTATGTTAATTGATGCAGATCTGTAGAAGTGCCAAATATATCAATTATAAATGAACTGTTCTTTATTTCCTGAATAAACATTGTGACGTCGCGTCGTTTATTATTAAAAAAGTATAGTCACATAGAAGATTAAATTTGAATTCAAAAAATAAAGACATTGGAACATATTAAAAAGAAAATTGTAAAGTTTTAAATTAAACTAAACGGCAGAATTTTCAAAAAAAAATGTTATAGAAAAAAATTTGTAGAGAATTAAATTTTATATAATAGAGTCTATAAGGTTTCTTTAATACTTTTGAGGCCAGAGACGTTTAAATGTGACAAGTTGAACAGTACTTTATTAACAAAGTTTTTCCAAAATCGCAATGTCGCTTGCTTCTTTATTATTTAAGAAAAATGTTTACTACGACTTTTAAAATTAGTAAAAATGCGTTTCTAGATTTACAATTTTAATACAATTTTACCTCGAGCTTTTAAAATAGTTTTAGCTAAGTCTTAACATTCGAAGAAAATATTGCTTTTGTCGTTATTAATATAAGAATTAATAAGACATGTCGCCTCCGACTTCCAAAAAGGTTGAAATGTGGCTTCCGGTTTTTAAAATTTGTAAACTGTTTTTTTTGGCTTTCAAATTTATTAAAACTATGCTTCTTATTATTTATGATTTAAAAGTTGGTAAAAAGTATAGTTTTCGTTGAAGTCTCTGTTTAGAATTTCATCTAAACAATCCTGTTATAAAAAGCACAAGTAAATTCACATGCTTTATTTAATATAAGATATTTATATTATGTTATAATTTATGCTTAATTGTGTTTTGCATATCTATATTACAAAAATATTCATTATTAATTTTAACACAATATGTTACATTTACTTGTAAAAAACATTGTTTTTAATGACATCAAAAACATCTTACACGATCTATAATAAGTAGTAATAAAGATCGTTCAGCAGAAGCGAATCTACGAGAGTCAAATCATTCGCTCGCCCGCATAATTTTTTTATTTTATTAATAAAGTTTTTGCAATAAAGGGTTTTGCCAAGAATTTTGTTCCGGAAGAATTACTGTCAAATATTGTTCATATGATATAACAATTGGTTCATTACATTTCTCGCTTTGATGCATAAGTTTCGAAAAATTGTCATAAACTTAAAAAAGCAAGTTATTATTCTCGTACATACATGATTAACCTACCTTCCATTGTAAAATAATTATACTAAGTGACATAGAAATGTGAACACCCAGTAATAATTGTTTTACTGCAGTAATTTTTGGTATACAGGTTTGCTTTGATTATTATAATACTTTCCATGATTACAGCGAATCACAACTCCAAATTTGTTTATTTTTCCATGTTAGTTTGCAGGAAATGTGACTGTAGTCTTATTAGTTATTTTTAGTGTCTAGATAATATTGAATGTAGTCATTGATAGAATTTTGTCTAAATTACCGTGTTACCAGCCATAGAGTGCAGATCATATTGGCAACCAACAATACACATAACTTTAAGGATAAATTAATGTAATTTGAACTGTTTAAACATGATAACCATTCAAACACTTTGTTTTTGGTGTTATTTTAAACAAAATTGCAAAATAACTTTTTTGCCTACACTCACGTGACTGGTCCTACGATCAATGCGAGTAAAAAAACCAATTAAAAAATAGTTTTATTGTAGTAAAAAATTAGATCTCAATGACATTTTATAAAAATACCTAATGCATTCATCTGGCACTTAATTCACTTTTCTTCATTATCTTTATTAACATCTAACTTTACTAATTTCTCTGTAACTTCTTCTGTTTTCTTGCATATTACATCACTTTCCTTCATCTCTTTTTTTGATTCCTCAAACTTATTTTCTGTAACTTTTTCAGTTTTCTTGCTTATTACATCACTTTCCTTCATCTCTTTTTTAGATTCTTCAAACTTTTTCTCTGTAACTTCTTCACTTGCCTTGCATATAATATCATTTTCTTTCATCTCTTTTTTTGCTTCTTCAAACTTTGTTTTAAACAGATCAGCATCTAAAAGAAAATAATCAACTTTTTTTAATCAGCCGTTATATCAAATTACTATCAACACTCCCAAATTTGATAGCAAAACACTCATTTTTCGGCTCTTCATCAGCAAAGTCAGCAGCAACAGTATAAATAAACGCCTTTTCTGTTCCCTTACAAGGCTCCAAAGTCATCCAAGGAGTTATAAAATGATTAGCACAAACCTTGAAGGTCTTATCACGTCGCATAACTATCCTTACTGAATTTTTCTCGGTATGTTGGAGTATTTTCATCTCCCCTGTACCCCTTTCCTACAACTTAACCTATACAATAGCACAAGTTTTCCCAACTCACCTTCCATTCTGGGGGATCACTCGACTTATCAAATCGGTATAATTTGGCACGCAATTTTAATAAAACAATCTCGTTTTCTTCATTGGTACGTATTTCGACTTCTGGTAGGGTTACAAGAGGCTTGAACTGGGGGTCAGGTTCAGTATCAGAGCTTTCGCTTAGGCTGCGATTCTTTACCTCAGTATCCTAACAAAAGCTTTAATTTTAAACAAATTAATTAATTTCCGAATTACTCACAATAATATCAGACATTTTTTGAGAAAAACCGGCGAATTTAACGACTTTTAAGTTTAATACGAAACGTCAAGTGACAACAACCAATCAGGGAACGGGATATTTGACAGACAAGCGGGAAATTCAAATTTTTATTTACGTATTTATATTACAGTTCGTCTTTGTGTAACGAAAATGACCGTAAAATATTCAACCTGTTGCCTAATTCAACCTTCTTCTTATTGTTCACTTTGCCCTGTTTCAGAATTTTGTTCAAACGCCCCAATTCCTGGCTTACAAAATCAATTCCAGACTCGACAATTTTTTTCATGAATTTTACATAAACTGAAGCTGTGTCTCGTTCGTTTTCTTTCAGTTCCTGAATTTTCTCTTGTGCCTCTTCAAGTTTTTTCTGTTTATTTCCAGAACTGACAAATTCCATTGCTAATTTATCAAATTTCTCTATACAACCAGGAAGCCCTATATAAATCCCACTGTTATCTTTTATCAGATCCCTCAGATTGTCTACACTCCACTCTGCTGTCTTCGGAAACTCCACTGGAGCTTTATTTTTTATAAACAGCCTCACCGCAGGCAAATCATCCTTGCCAATTCCGAATTTGAGTGCTAGCTGTTCGTTTTCTTTGTCCCCATAGTCTTTAACTCCCACTTCAGCCAAGATGAGATTTTCATTCTGGGCCACTTCTTCAGCAAGTTTTGTAAAGACGTCGTGCTTCTCGCCGTAGGGATAGGCGACGTCGAATTTTACAAGGACTGCTTCAAAACGAGAAATGATTTTATCGAAATTGTACTCATCGAGTGAAATACATCCTTTGCATGCTTTGGTTGATTCTAATACACTAAAGAGAATTAAAGTTGAGGCTAGAATTGATTTGTGGTACATTTTTTAACTTAACTTTGGCAGGTGGAATGTCAGTGAAGGGTGACAAATGATAAACGAAACAAAACAAATGAGACACGTTGAATTTCACTTGTTTCACCTGTGGCTGATGATGATTGGCTGGATAAATGGGAAAAATTGGAAATGTGGAAAAATCTAGGGGAATTTGGTGACGTGGGCGGGTTAGGTTGGTAGTGATAGGGTGGTGCCCTCAAGTTTTAAATATTTATAAAAAGTTTGACTAATCTGTGGTTTTGATTAAGGTTAATTAAATAAATAAATCTTATTTGTGTTAACAGCAAGATATTCTTTAATTACTTGCATGAGTGTTATCAAAAATTCAATTTATTTTTTATAAGTTGGGTAAAAGCCAGGTTTACACTCTTAAATTTTATTAATTTTAATGAATTTATTGAAACTTTTTTTTAATTCTGTTGGAAGAAAATAACTTTATCTGCCAAAAACGATCTGAAAAATTCAGCAAAATTTAAAAAAAACAATAATCGTGGGATATTAAAAATGACTGTTTTTTTTTATTGGTTGGTAATAGAGTAAAATTTTTCAGTTGGTACTATTTAAATTATAATTGTTACAGCAAGGTAAATAATAAAAAAATGACAATAGACGGAGCAAACTTATCTGACACAGAGTGAGGAGTATACGTTTTAATTGCTTAAAACAAAGCTTGTGGTAAATTGCTTTAAAAGGCAAAAAAATACGCTCTCCTACAATAATTGTTCTTCTTCGGTTTACCTTGATGTAATTGTTACAGTTTACGGTTATTTTATCTAAGCTATTTTGGTGTTTTTTTTTGGAGAATATGCTACAAAAATGGCAAACCAATAATAAATACAAAAAAAATTAGAATTAGAAATTTCTTTTTAATCTTAATAACTTTGTAAGCTCATTTTGTTTAATTCTAGTAATAATAAAAATGAGAAAAAAACTGTGCTCTTATTATGCGTTTTAATTTTTTATTATAAAAATAAATATTTCTGCAATGTTTATGAAAAAAAACTCCCGTCTTGGGCTCCCAAACTCCACTAAAACACTTAAAATTTTCATTTTTGAAAGTCAGAAACGAGAATTACTGTCATTTGGACTTTATTAATCCAGATTTATATCCGCCTCGAAGGATGATAGAATTTTTAATACAAGTTGGAAATCCAAAGAAACAATTCTTATTTTAAAAAATACTTCAATGTTTATGCAGGGTGTTTGTAAACTTGGAGTCGAAATTATTAACCAGAAGGTCCTTATAATATTTTTATGGTACTATTTCTAGCCTATTTCTGCCTTAGCTATTCAATCACCCTGTATGTCTTAAAAATATAATATTATTAAAAAAGCTTAAAGCCTTAAAAGGTATTTATAGGGTTACAAGCGAGAACTAATGTAAATTACATCCCGGTCTCTACATCCCGGTCAAAGGACCACAAAATTTTTAAACACAATTTAAGAAGAGTCTAAAGAGCCAATTTTATTTAAAAAAGTATTTCTGGAAATTTTATTGGCCTAAAATTGTTTCAAAAATTTTAGAATAATAATATGCATTATTGAGAATGGGAAACGAGAATATAACTTGCCCTTCAAACCTTTCTAATTTTTTCTTGCTCGCTTGTTATTTTGTTATTTAAAAACTTCATTTTCACTGAAATACGAATTATAAACGCAAAGTTTAAATAAAAAAAGTGAATTTTAAAATTTGGCGCTTGTCTCTAGGTCAAGTTTGAAATCGGAAATTCCTACTACATAACAAATAAATGCTCATGTTTGTAAACAGGTTTGTAAAGATCAGTTTAATCGTCTTATTGGCTCAGTTGTGTAGTTCTTTAGTGTTTAAACTGTCGTGTTTATAATAATTTAGTGATTGTTAAAAATACAATTTAATAAAAGACAATCATCTATTCAAAAGCAATTCAGGTACGTAAAGAAATAATTCATTACCTTGATTAAACTCTAGGAAAATACCACAAAACGAGTTTGATGTTCAATCCAACGCATTAAATCTAAATTAATTATAATTGCTAATTAGTTTTGCCGTTATATGAACAAAAATAAATTCCAAGAATTGTGATTCTTATAAAATCAAATTCTAGTAAATATTTTTTCTCTGATAACTTGGTCTTGATGAGGTCAACACTAATTACTTGTGATAGTAGAGATAAATTTGAAAAATTATGACGCACATTATAATTACGAAAAACACTTGTTTTAAACCGGAAGTCGCGTGAACATCAATTCCGCTTATTAATTTTTCAAAACACGTTTCGATTTTTTGTCAATCTTCAAGGTTTTTTTCAGCATGTTAAAATTTATTTCAATTATTCTACTTTTCCAATACGTCACAAATCAAAATCCTTCACCCTGTCCTGAGATTTTCTCATATGAACCACGTGGACAAGAAGAAGATAGATGGTATGGTGTTATTTCGCTTAGAACAGATGAAGATCTTGATGGTGTATGGCTAAAAGTTAGCTTAGACCGGCCTGCTGAATTACTAGGGGTACCAACACACTTTTTTTTTATTTTTGTTTAACATTTTTTTTTAAGAACTGGTTCGGTGAAGCTCACTCAAGTGATAACCAAGAATTTACAATACGAAATCCTAGATATAAGTTAGAGGCAGGTCCCCCTGTTTCAGTTCGTTTTTTTGTTAAATATAATGCAGCTTCTACGATTCCTAGTCTCAAAGTGATTAAATTAAATGGAAAAACAATTTGTACAACAAGTAGAGAAGACACAATTTCGACAACTCCACAGTTACATATCAGTCAAATTCGACCTGTCACTACTAGACCGGTTAGACCGAATAATAGACCGGCGAGTAACGAAGGAGCGTTTTTGAATTCGAGACCTACAAGTTCGGAAAGTCATGGAGGATCGTCACAAGAACGGCCTGATAGTTATGAAAATCATCAGTGAGTTTTGATTTTTTTAGTTGGTTGGTAGTAACGTTAGTTATTTTTATGCTTGGAGTTGGCAGCTATAGCCAAATCTGGAGAACTAAAAAAAATAATAAACTGAAATTTTGCACATAAACGCTTATACTAGAATCTCTGTCAAAATATAGAGAGTGCAATTAAAAAAAATAAGTTGCGACTATTCACATGTTGTAAAAATTAAAAAATTGGCATTCTTTTGTTTTTACAATAACAAGCGTACATATTTGATATATTTCATAAAACGTTCTTTAACTACTGTAGTAAAAACACTCAAGTATAATCTTAAATTAATAATTTTTAAAACACGTTAATAATATAAATAATAATAAAATATCAAAAGTATATCATCCCATTTAAAATAACAAAGTTACTAAGGACTTCCGGTATAACCGCACGTGGTATAGTTGGTTCAAGTTTCAAGTCTAATGGAAGTAATAAAATTTGGTAATTTATTTTTTCCGTTTTAGTGACAATTCTAACCTCGGAATTTGATGTAATATAACCAAATTAAGATGATAATTCAAACATATGAATAAATGAATAATAAAAGAAACTAAAAATAAAATATATTTCAAGTTTATTTATAGCTTTTTTTAGATATATATTTTATGCATTTTATTTATTTTATTAATTATTGTTCTCACAGAAAAATTATAATTGTTTAAATATTTATTTATCTAACCATTTAGGTTAGATTTTATAAAAAAGTAATAAATTATAGATTCTTTTAACGATAAAAATAGATTAAATTAAATAATTATGTAATTTGGATTCAAATATGTATTGTATTATGAAAAATCTTAAAAAAAATTCTAGAACAAAGACTTCGGCTACAAAATTAAAAAAAAAATAATTTAGGAAAAATTGATTTTTTGTAGTAATAGTAAAACTCTTACCTAAAACTTTTGAAATTTTGAAAACGTTTTTCAATGACGAGCTACTTGCAAAAATTTATATAAATAAGCACTTTAAAACACCTCTAAAATATAGCCTACAGCTTCTAAGTTTTATCAAAAACGACTATAAATAATAATAAAAAAATCAACAAATTTGCAAAAGTCGCTTTAATAAAAAAACATTCTTAATTTCGGCTCCAATTTTAATTTTTTGTTATCAACCTGGAACAGTTATTTGAGAGCCCTGACGCCATTTATGCTTACAAAGAAAAAACCCACTGTAAGACCAAACTTAGGTTGACGCTAGCGACCGCTTTTTTCCATAATCTGTGTGTTTTATGGAAAAGAAAAGAGGAGATAAGTAACGTCAGCCTGAGTAAGTCACGTTTACTAGCAATTATTAGGAATTGTTAACACTGTTTGGTCTTTTACAGAGCGAATATTTGAAAGAGAATCAAAAAGTGCGATAATGAAATCAGTACTAATTACTAATAACTGTTACTGTAAAATTCCTTTCAATTTTTTTTATTTTCTAGAAATGAGTTGCAGGAATTACCAAAATTTATTTTTTTAATTCACATTTAATGATAATTATTTTTTAATTATGCATGAAGTTAATCATTCATATTTCAGTGAACTCATATTAATAATTAATATTTTTTTAGGAGCAGTAGTCACATTTCTCAGGGAACCAGTAACAGTAACATTAATAATAACAATAACAGGTAAGTGAACTGATATTTTTTGTAGCAAATATTTTATATAAAAAATTTATCTAAAAAAATAACAGACGTCCAAGTAGTGGCCACCAGTCAAATTCAGTCAGCAGTACCAATCATCGGTAAATAAGTAATAAAATATAATTTTAAAAAAATACAAAAAAATCTTCTAGAGACCACGAATCATCAACAAATTCAGGTACGAATTCCAACGGTTTATCTTTCGCCGAAGAAACGACACACTCTGACTTCTTCCCAGGTGATTTTGCTGTACATCGACCCAGCCAGGCTCGACCACCCTCAAAACCCTCAACAGTCAGTAAAAGAGATGTAGGATGTGGTACAATTGCAATGAGAGCAAGTCCGTTAATCTCATATGGACAAAATACCACACAAGGTACAACCCACAATCTTTCTAACCAATCCCTGAACACTATTACGATTTATTATCCAACCAAGATTAATTGCTAGACAACGTGCAGTTTATTAACCAATCCTTGAAGAGTGACACGCCCACTGCGTCCTAACCTGACATCTTTTTAGGTCAATGCCCTGATTTCTTATTCAATCAAGATTCGTTGGCAGGCAACACGCAGTTTATTAACCAATCCCTGAACAGTGGGCGTTGCTCGACACGCCCATTATTACCAAACATTCTAACCTGACATATTTGTAGGTCAATGGCCGTGGCATGCAGCTTTGTATCATGTGCAGGGTGCTCAATTATTATACACATGTGGAGGTACACTAATTTCGGAAAATCATGTCCTAACAGCAGCACATTGTGTTGCAAAACCTCAAACAAATCGACCTATAGATACCAAAGATATTTCCGTTTATTTAGGTATAGTTATAAATAGGTTGGTAAAACTTTTTAGGGATTTTTTTGTCGTAGGAAAATATCATTTGAAAAAATTTGGAGACGGAACACAAGACAGAGATGTAGCTGATATTTTTATACATCCAAAATATAATTATAGTGTTTATTTTAATGATATTGCAGTTTTAAAATTAAAATCATCAGCTGATATAACGAATTTTGTAAGACCATGTTGTTTATGGGAGGATGGGGTTGATATTGAATACGTACTTAATAAATTAGGTAGGTATTAAAGACAAGGTCACATAATGAAATTCATTACATCACATAATGACAAATATTGATGAATTTCATTACATCACTGGTTGTGTAAATAACTATTATTCTCACTACATAAAAATAGTTATTGACGTGGGTAGACTGGAAGAAAATTTAGACAACAGTTGTTTATTTGAAAATGAGGTGCCTTTTTTTAAGGTACTGTGGTCGGATGGGGCTTTGATGAAAAACGTCAAATCTCTGACAGTCTTATGCAAGCTCAAATGCCGGTTGTCTCCACCGTAAATTGCATCTACTCCAATCGTGAATTTTTCTCTCAATTCACATTTGAAAAGACCTACTGTGCTGGTTTCCGCAATGGTAAATCCGTTCTTAACCTTTTAAATAAAAAATCAATAATACCAGATGATGATTTAGGCACAACTGTATGTAACGGAGACTCCGGTGGTGGTATGGTATTCCCAAAATCTGGCACAAGTGGACATAACACAGTTTGGCAAATTCGAGGAATTGTATCAGTAGGAGTAGCACTTCAAGGACAAGGAGTTTGTGATCCAAGACACTATATCGTATTTACAGACGTTGCCAAACATCTAGACTGGATTAAACAAGTTATGAGGGAATAAGCTTTGTATAATAAATGTAATACTCTTATTGTGATATATTGTCTAAATAAAAACTACATTTTTTACATAATTAGTGTGAATAGACCCATCTACCTTTAAGTATACGGTTCATAAGGACTCGACGACCAGAAGGGGTTGACATTCGTTGTTTCCAGCCGTGGCGTAAAACGCGACGTCTTTCGTTGGGTCGAGGGAAATGGTTACGGATTATTGTACGAAATGAGGTCTCATAAAGGCCCCCAATTGATGCAAAAGCTCCCAAATGGCTAGAACACTGTTTTATTACAAAGTTTTAAACGTACAAGTCTTACTTTTGGAGCAGTTTTGGGACCACATTCATTAACAAAGACATGGTTTATTTAAACATAACCTCAAAGAAATTAATCGAAAACACTAATTTGTGAGTTACTGCGACAAATTCAGGCTGTTATAGTTGCACAAAATGCAGAAATTCAACAATTATACACTGAAAATGTCTTTGAAAAAAGTTAGGTTATGCAATCAAAAATGACAGTCAGTGTTACCACATTAATTTTATTTTGGAATCATTTATCACGATTTTTATTAAAAAATAAAAAACGTCTATTTTACAAATAAAAAATACCTGTGAAAAATTTAGAATTATCTAAATTCGAGTCTCAGCATATTTTTTTAAATGTTTTATCTCTCTCTTCCTGTGTTGTTTATTTGGATTTGAAAATATTTTTGTATACAGGGTTGGTTGCCCTGAATTTCAAAAACTTACAACATTTTTTTCAATTTGCGTCTTTAAAGAATCTATTTTAGCATTCGTTTGAGTGCTCTAATGACCATTATGGAAAATAACATTTTATTTTTTACTTATGGACTGGTATATGAAGCATTATCAATTAATTAATGTAAAAGAACTGAAGTTGATCAAAAACACAATATTTATTGCAATTTTTATAAAAAAAAAGAACAAAATGTCGTCTCCAGCTCCTAAATTCTATTATTTTATTTTAAAACCATAATCTACTTTACGCGCTCGCAAATCTGAGGGTAATCTTTATTTTTATAGCACTGAATTTTTTTAAGTTGTTACGGAACAATAACAAATAAATAACTTTTTACATTAAATAACAATTATCATAAAAAATTATTTATTTCAAAAACTGTTAAACATTACAAACGCACGGAGCGTGACACAACTTTTACTTGAATTTTGGGCTCTTACCTGTTGTAACATTTCTCTAGAATACACGTTTTCACACACGTTTTTATCAGTTTCTATTTTGAAAAATCGCAAAACAGAAAATAACAACAATCCATAACCTGGCAACGACAAGATAGTCAACTAGTCAATCTAGATTTTTTTCAGTTTAAAAAAAACGGAATTTAGAATATTATTTTGGTTTAAAACATCAAAACGATCCAAAATAAAACAAACATTGTATGTACTACGGGTGTGATCATCACTACAAGCCCTCAGGAAATTAAAAGCCTTCTTACGTCGGGCTTTAAACATTCCCTCGTGCCATAATCTCTTTGATTACGCCCTTAATACATAAATAACTATTAAAAACTTTAATATAGATAACTGACAGAGATTTGTAGGTGTTTGAAGCAAAATTATTATAATTGCTCTGTAGTTACCAAGATTTTTTTTAGTATCCGGCTCGAAGGATTACTCTTTTATCAATCTAGATTTTTTTTAGTTTATTTACTATTCTTAACTTTTCTTTTCTTTAGTAGTCGTTTTTCTTATTATTACTTTTTCCAAATATTGTTTTTCAAATTCGTCTAGAATTTTGATCCTCCAAGACCCCCCCCCAAATGACGTTTTTAACTCCTTAAATTTTAGCAAAGGTGTTCCAATCGAACAACAACGTCGAGAAACTGTATACCGGTTTCGGGGTTTTTGCCCCTCATCAGTACAGTGTATCTCGGAGCGTTGTGCTCGACTGGAACAGGTGGGAGAACTCGCTTATATCAAGCGAAGTTCGGCTAGTAGTCGTGTAGACAGACACAGTGTGCCATCTAACGAAGAGTACTGGAAGGTGCGAGAATTGGTATAATAATGTTGGCGGATAACAACGTTATCTCTTTGGCTCTCACTCGGCCACCAACATAACCAACCTCCACGATTAGGCAAAAACAACTACTTCGCGGACTAATGCCCCGACCGACATTGAATTACATCACCTAATCGCCCAACCAGCAACACACTGAAAAGCAGTGTAACCAGAACTAGCAAAGGTGTTCCAATCGAACAACAACGTCGAGAAACTGTATACCGGTTTCGGGGTTTTTGCCCCTCATCAGTACAGTGTATCTCGGAGCGTTGTGCTCGATTGGAACAGGTGGGAGAACTCGCTTATATCAAGCGAAGTTCGGCTAGTAGTCGTGTAGACAGACACAGTTTATTATACCAATTCTCGCACCTTCCAGTACTCTTCGTTAGATGGCACACTGTGTCTGTCTACACGACTATTACTCCTTAAATTTTCCTTCTTTGCTTGTTGAAGTTGTATTTTCTTTTTCTTCTCGTCCAATCGTTAGTTCTATGATTTTCTTTCTCTATAAGTCTAGATTTTAAAGTTCTTTTAGAATTGTCTAAATTACGTTTAAAAATTTTCCTTAGATTTTTTTTCTTGTACAACGTATATATTAATAGTTAAAAATTATTATTACGGGGAAGTGGACAAGGCAGATAATCTATTTTATAAGGCCGGCGTTTCGAATCTTTATTGGATTCTTTATTAAGGCTTATAAGAAATGTCAACAATTCGTTGAAGAATGGCGACCATTGACCGTTCTTCCGGCGACCACTGACCGAGACAATTTGATGGTACCATGCCCAACGAATTTTGACATTTCTTATAAGCCTTGATAAAGAATCCAATAAAGATTCGAAACGTTGATTATATAAAATAGTTTATCTGCCTTGTCCACTTCCCCGTAATAATAATTTTTAACTATAAAAATAATGGACATAATACACCAAAATATACAATATTAATCTTCTAAGTTCTTTGTCATTAGGTCACCTCTTCTACAAATTTTATAAAATATACTTCAGTTTTTCTTTTTCCACTAGTCGTATCTAATTCTCTTTATTATTCTTTTCTCTCTACCATTAAATACCCTATTTACGTAGTAGGTTTCATAACTCAAATTTGAATAGCACTTTTGTTTGTTCATCCGTACATAAAATTTATTTTGGTGACTTAAAAGGCTTGTATACCAAAAAACAAAAATATAATAAAAAAAATCGTAGAACTAATCTTCAAATGGCAGATACGTCCGACTTGCCGTTTTGGAAAGATTAGAGATAAAAGTGTAAAAAACATTAACGTGACGTCATACCGACATATTCTCATTATGTTGTGAGATTTTTTATGTCCTGTCACCTAGCCTGTCATTAAACTATGCAGTTTTTCATTATTTTTTAATCTCGATGGTGGTCGGTTTTGAATCAAAGTATACCAAAAATAACAGAAGTAAGTTGAAAACGAATCCGAATATCTGCAGAAACGACGAAAATTTCGAAAAAATTAACGACATGATCTCGTTGTAGTTGCGGAAATTGTGAAAAATTTTGAAAATTGTAAAAAAACGATTGTAGTACATACCCCGAAGCATTTGAGAACATAGTTTAAAGTTTGCCGTTTTTGATAACTTTCAATAACCACAAACAAAAAGAAAAAACAACACAAATACTTGCTTGGTTCGATGTCTGTATAACGTCACCCGTTCAACTTTGTTATTTCGTTGTTCAAAAACTAAAGGTCAAAGCGACTTGCAGTTTTGATTTTTAATTTTAGATATTTTTTAAGAATTTTTAGACGCTTTCATAAAATTTTGGTTTACTGCCTCTTTAAGAGAACGTCTAGACAATTAATTTATTTTTGAAATCAACCTATTACAGGTAGGTTATATGTCAATTTTCTAACGCTTGCTCGTTTCTCTTTGGGAAAAACTAAATAAAAAGACAAATTGTATCCTTTTAGTACGTGTTAAAGACTAAAAAACAGTTTATAAAATTAGGACTATCTTTTGAAATAAAAGACAGTTGGCAACCCTATACAAAACCAACTAAGTTTAATTCCATAATATTGATAGGTATGTGTTCACACTTGTTTTAATAGCACGCGCCAAAGTAAACCAGTTTCACAACATGAGTCTTTTAGCCTTTGATACCTTGAAAACATAATTGGCCGACTGGATCAATGCACGTGTAGAATTTACGACCAACTACAAAGAAAGAGACTCAAAACTAATGCCTTAGGAGAGTCCTACAACTTTTATTCAAGTATATGTATGTATCTATAATTTTTAATTTTGATCACTAAAAATTGATATAATGGTTTGGTCTTCCCTAATATACGTTTTTAATTCTACCATAAATTTGTATTCAAAACTTCCGGAATTACATACAATAAGGAAAAAAAAATAAGTTGGTAACCAATAGATTTGTTCTACCAACGCCTTAAAATCAGTTCAGAACTGTACTGATCATGCGCAATAAATATTTTAGACTGCTAAACGCAACTGCGCATGTGCAGTACAATTCTGAACTGCTGTTGGAACAAATCACAGATGCAACTCAAGATCAAGAGCGTCTCAATTGGTCGCGGGGCCCGAACTGTCCTCTATAAAGACCAAACCAAGTCCGACGCTGTTGCTTTTGATGACATAACCTTAGAACTAAAAAAAACTTACCTGAAAAATTTGTCAACTGCAAACGGCGCAAACACTTCACTTATTTACACTTTCACTGTTAAAAATCCGTTAATTTATTATCAAAATTAATTAAAAATTACAAGACATGATTAAAATGGCACAACTGTCAAATCTAGTCAGCAGAGTATCACGTGACGGATGCAATGACCTTACCAAAATTACCAACCCGCAACTTTACATCAAATCGCAAAATTACGCCACAAATGTTATTCCAATCAATACCCAGACACTTAAAACACGAAATTCCCAAAAAATCGGACCCGATTTAATGAAAAATACCACATTTTTAAGAAAAAAAACCACACCCGTAATGGACGAACTTCGCGGCGGTTAGACAAGACTACCAACCTCATTCAGCTAATCCTCTAGTAATTATTTGACACCTGACACGTGTCATCTAATGACCGATTTCGAACATTTTCATTAAATAAAAGTTATCAAGCTGTACAAAATAATTAAATTCGTTTAAAACTGCAGTAGAAGGTTTGATTTTTTGATTTAATTATCGTTTAGCTCGTTAAAACTGGATTAATTCCTAGGTTATCCAACTTCTTATTTGAAACTGTTTACTAAAATGGATACAGCCCCACTTTTTAATTGTGAACAAACCGGTCTAGAACTATACGAATGCAGATACTGCGATTTCAAGACAGATATTGAAATTGTCTTTCGTGATCATTTTCAAAAATTCCACGGAACAACCAAGGAAGATCCTCGGGAAAATCATTTAACATCTGTGTGGGGAACGCCTTACACATGTAAAAACTGTAATTTCCAGACATTTTCAATATTATTTCTTCTCAAACATGATTTGATTTGGCAAGAAAATACTAAGAAAAAGAACCAAACTGTTACTAGATTTAAATCTTCCTATTGTTGTAAAACCAGCAGACTGAGAGATCATATAGTAGAAAAACCCACAAAACTAGAAAAAATCAAATACTGCAAATGTGATCAATGTAAATCCAAATCAACAACAAAAAAGAATCTCAAGAAACACATCCTAAAGCATAAACAAGAACGTAAATGCAACTTGTGCGAATATAAAACTATAGAAAAATCAAATTTAAAAAGACACATTATTCGACTGCATACAGCCCCAAAGGATATAGAATGGCAACAATGTGGGGAGTGTACTTACCGAGGAAAAGATAAAAGCGCTTTAAGGCAACATATAAAACTACACCACATGTCAGAGGAAATGAAAAAAACACTTTACTGCGATCGTTGTGAATACAAATCAGTCATAAAGAGAAATCTCCAACAACACATTTATCGAAAACACACAGAAAATGTACTAAAATATAAATGTGATACTTGTAGTTATAAAACTGTAAACAAAACGAATTTGAAAGCACACATCCTTCAAAGACATACATCCCCAGAAAAGATTGAATGGTACCAATGTAAACACTGTATCTTTAAATGCAAAGTAAAAGCAGGTTTAGAACGACATGTAAAATTAAAACATATGTCAGAAGAAAATGAAAAAATATTTTACTGCGATCATTGTGAATATAAATCAGTTCTAAAGGTATATGTCAAAAGACACATTCAACGAAAACATACAAAAAATAAACCAATATCAAAATATGAATGTGACAGATGCAGTTTTAAAACTGTAAACAAATCGAACTTAAAAATACACATCATTCGAAGGCATACATCTCCAGAAAAGACTGAATGGCACCAATGTGAACAGTGTACTCTTAAATGCAAAACAAAAGGAGGTTTAAAAAAACATGTAAAATTCAAACACATGTCAGAAGAAAAGAAAAAAATATTTTACTGCAATCATTGTGAATACAAATCACTCCTAAAGGCAAATGTCAGGGGACACATTCTTCGAATGCACAAAGAAAATCTACTAAAATATGAATGTAACACATGCAGTTATAAAACTGTAAACAAAACATATTTAAAAGTACACATCATTCAAAGGCATACGTCACCAGAAAAAATTGAATGGTACCAATGTGAGCACTGTACTTACCGAAGTAAAGTAAAAAGCGCTTTAACACAACATGTAAAAGTACAACACATGTTAGAAAAAACGTTTTTTTACTGCGATCAATCTAAGTGCGAGTATAAAACTGCATTTAAATCAAGTATAAAAAGACACATTATTTATCACCATACAGCCCCAGAGGAGATACAATGGTTCCAATGTGGGCACTGTACCTACAAAAGTAAAGGCAACTATGATTTAAAACGTCATATAAAAATACGACATGGGTTAAAAGAAGAGAAGAAGTTATGAGAAAATACAGAACTTGGGTTTTCTGTAACTTCTGTCATATTTTATGTTGTTTTTTTTTATTCTGATTTGTATTAATTTTGTTACAAAACCATACTTTTGATATATTTTTATTTAATTTAATTTTGGGTTAACCTGATATTTTGGAAATTCTCTTTTCTATTAGTACTCCGTTGAAAAAGGTTTCATGCAAATTTTCAGTCCTTAATTTCAAACCATCAATAAAATAAGATTTTTTTAAAAAAATGTGTTTTTTTAAGTACTTGTAACTTTGCAAAAAAATGAGCTACCTCAACATTCTTTTCTTAAATTGTGTTTTTTGAGTGTTCGTTATGACTATAAAAAATTAATTTATAAAAAAAGAGGAATATTAAAACAATAATATTGATAACTACTTTTTAATTTTTATTTTAATTTTAATATATATTTTTTAAAATTTATTTTATCTTTTTTGAGGTTTGAGAAGTTTTGACCCTTAAAATGCTAAAGTGTCGATTCAGGTTTTGAGAAATATTGGCTCTGGTTTAATATAATGTTTATTTGATTTTAAAATTGACTTTTGATTTAAGCAGTAAGCTAAAAGATCTTAGACTGCACACTTTACCCCTAAAGCATTTGATTCCCGAAATTCCAAAATCGCAGGGTAAAAGCGCAAAATAATGCCGATACTATTCAGACTTGTTTTAATAGCAGACGCCAAAGCAAACCAGTTTCACAACATAGAGTCTTTTGGCCTTTGGTACCTTGAAAACATAGTTGGCTGACTGGATCAATGCACGTGTAGAATTTACGACCGACTACAAAGAAAGGAACTCGAAACTCTTGCCTCAGGCGAGTCTTAAAACCTTTATTCAAGTATACGTATCCATAATTTAAAATTTTGAACACTAAAAATTGATATAAAGGTTTGATCCTCCTTTTTTTAATTCTGAAATAATGTTGGAGTAAAAACTCCCGGAATAACCAACAATAAAGAAAAAAAAATTGAGTTAGTAATCAGAGGTTTGTTTCACCAACACTTTAAAATTAGTTCAGAACTATACTGAACATGCGCAAAAAATATTTTGGACTGCTAAAACGCAACTGCGCATGCGCAGTACAATTCTGAACTTTTGTTGGAACAAACCATAGATGTAACTCAAGATCAAAGCGTCTCAAGCGAGGTGTAATTGGTCGCGGGGCTTGAACTGTCCCCTATAAAGACCATAACCAAGTCCGGCCCTGTTGCATTTTGATGACATAACCTTGGATGTAAAAAAATATTAGCTGGAAGATTTGACAACTGCAAACGGCGCAAACACTTTCACTTATTTACACTCTCACTGTTAAAAATCCGTTAATTTATTACCAAAATTAATTAGTAATTATAAGACATACCTAATTAAAATGGCACAACTGTCAAATCTAGTCACCAGAGTATCACGTGACCGATGCAATGATCACCAAAACTATCAACCCGCAAAATTACATCAAATCGCAAAATTACGCCACAAATGTTATACGAATCAATAACCAGACACTTAAAACACGAAATTCCCAAAAAATAGGACCCGATTTAATGAAAAATACCACATTTTTAAGAAAAAAACCACACCCGTAATGGACGAACTTCGCGGCGGTTATACAAGACTACCAACAATAGCACCAACCTTATTTCGCTAATTCTCTAGTTATTATTTGACACGTGTCATCTAACCGATTTAAGTGATAATTGGTCCGATTTGGTGCATTTTTATTAAATAAAAGTTATCAAGCTGTGCAAAATAATTAAATTCATTTAAAACTGTACTAGAAGGTATGATTTTTTTATTTAATTATCGTTTAGCTGATTAAAACTAGCTTAATCGTTAGGTTTTTAACCTCTTTTTTGAAATTGTTTACAAAATGAATAGAGCCCCATTTTTTAATTGTGAGAAATCCAGTTTAGAACTATATAAATGCAGTTACTGCGATTTCAAGACAGATATTGAAATTGTCTTTCGTGATCATTTTCAAAAATTCCACGGAACAACCAAGGAAAATCCTCGGGAAAATCATTTAAGATCTGTGTGTGCAATGCCTTACACGTGTAAAAACTGTAATTTTCAAACATTTTCAACATTATTTCTTCTCAAACATAACTTGATCTGGCTAGAAAATACTAAGAAAAAGAACCAAACTGTTACTAAATTTCAATCTTCTTATTGTTGTAAAACCAGCAGACTGAGAAATCGTATAGCAGAAAAACCCACAGAACTAGAAAAAATCAAATGGTACAAATGTGATCAGTGTAAATTCAAATCAAAAACAAAAAAGAATCTCAAGAAACATATTCTAGTAAAGCATAAGCAAGAAAGTAAATGCAACTTGTGTGAATATAAAACTTTACAAAAAACAAATTTAAAAAGACATCTTAATCGACTGCATACAGCCCCAAAGGATATAGAATGGCAACAATGTGGGGAGTGTACTTACCAAGGAAAAGATAAAGGCGCTTTAAGGCAACATATAAAACTACACCACATGTTAGAAGAAAAGAAAAAAATACTTTACTGCAATCGATGTGAATATAAACCAATCACAAAGAGAAATATCAAAGAACATATTAATCGAAAACACACAGAAAATATACCAAAATATGAATGTGACACTTGTAGTTATAAAACTGTAAACAAAACGAATTTAAAAGCACACATCATTCAACGACATACATCTCCAGAAAAGATTGAATGGTACCAATGTGAGCACTGTATCTTTAAATGCAAAGTAAAAGCCAGTTTAAAACGGCATGTAAAATTAAAACACATGTCACAAGAAAAGGAAAAACTATTTTACTGCGATCATTGTGAATACAAATCAGTTCTAAAGGCATATGTCAAAAGACACATTCATCGAAAACATACAAAAAATGTACCAAAATCAAAATATGAATGTGACACATGCAGTTTTAAAACTGTAGACAAATCGAACTTAAAAATACACAAAATTAGGAGACATACATCTCCAGAAAAGATTGAATGGTACCAATGTGAACACTGTAGTTACCAAAGTAAAGTAAAAAGCGCTTTAACACAACATGTAAAACTACAACACATGTTAGAAAAAAAGTTTCTTTACTGCGATCGATCGGAGTGCGAGTATAAAACTGCATTTAAATCAAGTTTAAAAAGACACATTATTTATCACCATACAGCCCCAGAGGAGATACAATGGTTCCAATGTGGGCACTGTACCTACAAAAGTAAAGGCAACTATGATTTAAAACGTCATGTAAAAATACGACATGGCTTAAAAAAAGAGAAGTTGTGAGAAACTAGAGAACTGAGGTTTTCTGTAACTTCTGTCATATTTTATGTTGTTTTTTTTATAAACACGTGTTTGGCTAGACTTTCTGATGGCGATTTAAAAACTGTAGAATCACTGTAAGTCTTTGCAGGAATTTTGATGTTTTACGTTCTTAAATACTTTTAATTGTTTTCTTGTTAGTAAGTACTGTCTTCTCTAATAAATATGTGTGAAGAGCAGGACACATGTTGTGTAATTACCTTAGTTTATAAAGACCTTATTTTAGATTTTAAAGTAATTCAAAAATTGTTTATTTTAAAAAATGCTCAAAACTGAAAAGGAACTGAAAGAGGTATTCCATGCTAAATACCTTAACATTGGAAATTTTTTATTCTACTAGTTTTCCATTTTCATTCAAATATTTAGACCTTAAACTCAAACCATTTATGAACTGAGTTTTTGAAAATAGTTATTTACATTAGAGTGTGGTAAAATGACTTAACACACAAAATTTGTATAACATTTTTTGTCCGACAGTTTTTTTGAATTTTAAGAAATCTAATAAACATACATAACCTCAAATTTTACAGCAAAATGGAAAATCTTTCATAATTTTTTAAAAATTATCAAAATACTAGAAAGAAAAATGGATAAATTATCAATACAAATGATTCAATCTACAGAAAAATTACCACTTTTTTGAGGAAAACTTAGAAAAAAACCTGAAGACAGAGCGGCACTCGAACCCCGTACCTCTCGAATGGCAAGTCCACAAGCCTAGGTTGTGTTCGTTGTTGTTCGTCGTTCTTCGCAATAAAGGGGGTAAGAGTGGGACGTAAGCGTCGCCTACTCATAATGAGCTGGCTGTCGCTACTAGGTGTTGGTGTTATACCTGTGTGTTATACTATTGGCGATTTTTGCGAAGTGGGCGACATCTGTTGGTTCCAATTTGAAACACTATCAGTGAACAACATCGTAAAAACTTGTGATTTGTAGTGCGTTTTGACGGTTTTTTGCGTTTAATTTAAAGAAAAAGTGTTTCAATTAAACTATTTTTGTAAAGTTTATTGCTTGTGTGTACAACATTAAGGGTGACTTATTCAGAGTATCACGATTAATACCTGCAAAATTCAATTTTTATATGTCTATTTTTTTTCTTGGGAACAAAATTATCTGTAAAACTGTTCAGTTTTTTAGCAGTTCAGGAAGAGAAAAATTATCAAAGTTTGTTTGGGTGGCCATATCTTCTGTGAAAGAATATTTTTGTTGGGCTTATATCGATATTGACCTTGGGATACAAGTTGATGATTATACCTTTGTTGTCTCTTGATTTCTAATATCTACATTTTGTTCAAATACATCTTGATTTTGTTGTTCTAGGCAATACAAAATAATTTCATTTTCTCTTTTTTTATCAATCCTAAAATAATTTTTTAAAATCATTTTTTTCAAAATTTTTAAAAAATTTTTTATTTGGTTATATTTTTTCCAAATTTTAACTGGTGTTGTCATTGCTTACAAAGTTTTGAATCACTGACGGGGAATGTGTGCAGGGAAATGTATTTGTGCAATTTGAAGAACACCGTCGGACCAAACAAAATCTTCTAGACTTGGTGGGAATTTTTTTATATATCTGTTGCAGGTAGCTGTATGTATCTGCTGCATGGTAGCTGTGGTAGTTCACTAACTGCACTAATATCAATTTTTGGAATAATTATCACTAAGACTACGACACTAAATTATGCACAAAACAGGCGAGACCTACACGCAACACATGTAAACCAATGTAAACAGCATTTGTTGTTCACTGCTACAACCGCCATTTTGTGAATTTAAGCGCCCTCTCGCGGGTCTCGAATAATCGCCAATTATGATAAAAGTCTGAAAACACCACGTGTGCATATCTAACCTATAATTATAGTTTAGTCGTATTTAGTACATTCTTATTAAATAAAAGTTATCAAGCTCTATAAACTAACTAAATTCATTTGAAACTGTACTAGAAGGTAAGAACTTTTAACATTTAATAGTCGATTAGCGGATTAAAACTGGATTAATTTTTAGGTTATCTTACTTCTTTTTTGAAACTGTTTACTGAAATGGATACAGCCCCATCCCCATTTTTCAATTGTGAGAAAACCAACTTAGAGATATATAAATGCAAATATTGCGACTTCAAAACAGATATTGGAATTGTGTTTTGTGATCACTTTCAAAAATTCCACGCAAAAAACAAGGAACATCCTCGGAAAAATCATTTAATATCTGTGTGTGCAACGCCTTACACATGTAAAAACTGTAATTTCCAAACATTTTCAATAATATTTCTTCTCAAACATAACTTGATTTGGCAAAAAAATACTAAGAAAAAGAACCAAACTGTTATTAAATTTCAATTCCCCTATTGTTGTAAAACCAGCAGACTGGAAAATCATATAACAGAAAAACACACAAAAGTAGGAAAAATCAAATGGTACAAATGTGATCAATGTGACTACAAAGGAAAAACAAAAGCACATTTAATCTCACATATAAGATATCGACATAAAATAAAAAATAAAGCTTTAATATTTTATTGCAAAGAATGGAAATTGAAATTTACAACAAAAAAAGATCTCAAGAAACATATTCTAGTAAAGCATAAACAAGAAAACAACCTGTGCGAATATAAAACTTTACGAAAATCAAATTTAAAAACACACATTATTCATCACCATACAGCCTCAGAGGATATAAAATGGCACCAATGTAGGGAGTGTACGTACCGTGGCAAAACAAAAGGCGCTTTAACACAACATATAAAACTACACAACATGTCAGAAGAAGAGAAAAAAATATTTTATTGCAATCGTTGTGAATACAAATCAAATTCAAAATATAGTGTCAGGAGGCATGTTCTTGCAAAACATACAGCACCAGAAAATATGTTAAAATATGAATGTTATAAGTGCGAGTATAAAGCTTTACAAAAGTCAAACTTAAAAAAACATATTATTCATCACCATACAGCCTCAGGGGATATAAAATGGCACCAATGTGGGCACTGTACTTACCGAAGCAAATATAAAAGCGCTTTAACACTTCATATAAAACTACACCACATGCCAGAAGAAAAGAAAAAAATATTTTACTGCAATCGTTGTGAATACAAATCATTCATAAAGACAAATGTCGACAGACACATTCTTCGAATACACACCGAAAATGTACCAAAAAATGAATGTAACACATGCAGTTATAAAAGTGTAAACAAAATAGATTTAAAAATACACATCATTCAAAGACATACATCCCCAGAAAAGATTGAATGGTACCAATGTGAGCACTGTACCTATAAAACCAAAGTAAAAGCAGGTTTAAAACGGCATGTAAAATTAAAACACATGCCAGAAAAAAAGTTTTTTTACTGCGATCGATCTGAATGCGAGTATCAAACTGCATATAAATCAAGTTTAAAAATTCACATTATTCGACACCATACAGCTCCAGAGGAGATACAATGGTTTCAATGTAGATACTGTACCTACAAAAGTAAAACCAACAGTGGATTAAAACGTCATCTAAAATTACGACATGGGTCAGAAGAAGATAAGAAGTTGTGAGAAATTACAGAACTTGGATTTTCTGTAATTTCTGTTGTTTGTTGTTTTTTTTTACTCTGATTTGTATTAATTTTGTTACAAAACCATATTTCCGCCTATAATTCTTGTCAATTTTTCCTATAAACACATGTTTGACTAGACTCTCTGATGGCGATTAAAAAACTGTAAAATCACTCTATAGTAAGTCGTTACAGAAATTTTGATGTTTTGCGTTCTTAAATATAATTTTAATTTTTTATTTTGTTTCTGAGTAGTTCCTTCCTTTTTTTAAGACCAACCTCATCGTAAGAAATTGCTTCGTTCTGTTGTATTAATTTTTGAAATAACAAAATATGTATTTTTCTGTGGTACCAAAAAGGTAAATTCCAAACCTTCACGACATGAAATACAACATAACATGTAAACCAAAAATGTAGCAATAAAAATCTTCTGCCACAACTGTTGGGTGACGAATCCTCTTCTTTCTGCTTTCGGACTTACCTTTTATGCGGATTTCCAGCCATGTCCTATGTTATATCACTGTAAAATCAGACCAACTTCGTCTTTGATAAAGAAAAAGTGAAAATTATTTTATAAGTGAATTTTCTTAATACGTAAATACATATTATTCGAAATAGTAGATTTTTTTTAAATTATCTCATGTGCGTTACAGGGATGTGCAAAAATTCTACTGGTTGATTTAAATCATTGATTTATCGTTTTGTTTAAAGTAGATTAACAAAGAGAAAATGTTAATCACACTACTTTGGAATCAGTCAGTAAGATTATTTGAATTCTATAAGTTATATAAATTTTGGTGAATCAAAAATCAATTCGTCCGTTCAAACTGCACTTCTACTTTTGTTTAAATAAATATTATGTTTAAAATAAAAAAATCTTACTTTTAATACACGTTTTCTTAGAAACACCGCATCAGTTTTATTTCTGAGAACACGAAAATTTATTTATTTAAATAAATTAGATCCGTATTTACACACGTCTTTATCAAAAGACAATTTCCTAATACATAACTAAACAAAAGATTAAGTGAAGAGGCGTTCGTCAAAATCTTATGCAATCACAAAAAAGAGAGAAAATACTGTTTATTTCTATAATTTTTGTAGTTCAAATAAAAACAAAATTCAAATAAAACCCCTAACGCTCTAAGTCTTTTACTCCGAATTTATTTATACTGTATGTTTTTTTAATCCTTTATTAATTAGTAATTACAGGATGTTTTTTAAATACACATTTTTGTTTAAACAATTAAATCAATAGCATCTCTTTCTTTTATCAAAAATGCACCGATTTTTTTATATATTATACGGTTTTTATTATACAAAATTTAATTATCTACAACGTTTTTCTTCTAGAATTTTTGTAGCTTTAACTGATTGCACAGAGTTTTTAAATATCTAAAGGCGGCGCTGCAAAACTCTAAAAATTTAACATATTTTTTAAATATGTATTATGTTATGTTTAAATATGGCAGTTTTTTATTCGTTGGCGACAAACACAGCTTATAAAACTGAAATGAAGTTTGCCGGTCATATACAGTAGTGGTCAAAATGATAGCAACTTTTAAATAAATTTAAATATAAAAACTAATTTAGTATTGTGACTACCCAAATGTATCTCCATAAAATTTTTTCACATAAAAGCTAGAATCAGCACCTGAGATAGGACATCTTTCAGTTTTTATATAAAAACAATTTGGTTTTTGTTGTTTTTACATTGGTCAAAAAGATAGCAACTCCGATGTTTCAGACGAACGAATGAGTCTCAGTTGTAGTACAGGTATACAGATTGCTATATTGGCTGATATTAATTAATGAATTGACTATGGGCCGAAATAAAACAGTGTCTAAACCCGTACGGAACATCATAGTACAACGGTATCGAGACGGAGAAAAGCAAGTGGAAATTGCAAAAGTCTTCGACTTTGCAAGTCTGTGGTGTCCCGAATTTTCAGAAAGACTACGGAAAACTACAAAAGGAATGGACCGACAAATAGAAAACCTCTCTAAGCAGCAACCATTTTTATCATCTTTTAAGATTTGTGGACAATTAGCAGATTCTGAAGATGCACAAGTGAGTGCACGAACAATTAGGAGAAGATTAGTGGAGGTTGGTTTCTTTAGCCGCCGTCCTGGTAAAAAACCGCTACTTTCTAAGCGAAATATAAAAGCGCGACTTCAGTTTGCTCATGAGTATTTACAGTGGACGGTGAACGATTGGAAAAAATTTGTATTTAGCGATGAGTCTAAGTTCAATCTTCATCGAAGTAATAAGGCCCAATATGTAAGACACCCTCGAGGTAAAAGACTGGACTAAAAGTATGTGGCAACTACAGTTAAACACGGTGGCGGTTCTGTGGTGGTTTGGGGATGCTTTTCTTCATACGGTATGAGTCCCATCTGCAGAATATACGGCAAAATGGACAGGTTTATGTACAGAGACATATTACGGAACAACTTAGTACCCTATCTCGACGACGCCATGCCTATTCTTTGCCAATTTCAGCAAGATAACGACCCAAAACACTCATTCAAGCTTGTTGCTAATTGGTTTAAAGAGAAAAAAAATGACGTTATGAAATAGCCCTCGCAATCGCCTGATCTTAACCCTATCGAAAACCTTTGGGATCAACTGGACGAAGCTATCAAGGGCCAAAACTTCACAAATTTGGACGCTCTGTTCACCGCATTGCAAACTGCATGGAATAATATTGGTAAAGCTCGAATTAACAAACTTATTGAGTCTATGCCGAAACGGTGTGCAGATGTTATTAGGGCGAAAGGTTATTGGACCAAATGTTGATGTAGTAGCTTCTGTTTTAATAAATGAAAGAAAATCTACGCTGTTTTAAATTTGTTGCTGTTGCTATCTTTTTGTCCATCCTACGTACACAAATTTCTCAATTTGGTTTGAGGGGATGAAATAGATAGATTGAAATAATACATATATTTACTGCTTATTACGCCGTCTCTAGCTCCCTAACCTAGTATTTTGCCTTGTTACGTTTTAGAATATTTTATTTATAAAATAATGATAGTAGCTAACTTTTTGGCCACTACTGTAGGTGGCTTTGATGAAATCATAAACGAAAGAAAACTTTTAAAAAAATAACCAGAGAAGATGAACACAAGAAAAGTAAAAACAATATTAGCATCTAACATAACACAGTTACAGAAAAAAGAGAAAGAAATAAGATAATGGAAAAACTGCAGGTAAAAAAAAAAAATATACAGACTGTTATGGAAGTGAATGCAAAAATTTTAACCTGAAATACAGCACCACAAATAATAAAAATCTGCAAAAAAATTTTTGTCTTATCTCAACTAATAATAAAATTACAGGTAGTCAAAGTTGGGTTTAAAAAAACATTTTTTTGTTATATCTCGAAAACCGCTTAACCGATTAATACCAAATTTGGAACACAATTGAAGTTGAGTGTACTCTTTTTATTTCTACTAGCAAAATTTTGCTGCACATTTCAATTTTAAGTTACGGCACTTTTGTTTCACATTTTGGGTAATTAACCAATTTTCCTCTTATTCATTTCTAATTGTTGTAGCAAAAATCAATATGCCAGTAGATTTTAAATAAAAATGCAAAAACGCAATATTTTGCTAAAGCGTACCGTTTTCGAGATATTTACGTTTAAAGTATAAAAATGACTTTAAAATCTCTAACTTTGGCATCCTCCAGCTCCTAAACGGTGCAGCTTAGTATAGAGGAAAATTGTGTTAAATCGCTTTATTTTGACATGAAAAAGCCCTATATTAAAAAAATGTGTTATACGTTTTGTAATAATTAATTTTTAGGTTATAATTTTATAATCATTTGAGATACGACAAAAAGTTTTTTCAAATTTTCATTATTTGTGGTGCTGTACTTCAGCACCAAAAAATTTTTACATTCACTTCCTTAACACCCTGTAGAGTGGCACCCGTTGTTTGCTTCCTTCAAAGTTTCATCGACGGACTAACTGGTCGCTTCTGTAACAACAGGCTTCACTTATCTTTATCACCATTTTTAAATATCTCAAACTAGTTTGTAAGTTAAAACTAAAAAATTCTTTTAAATCTAGACAAGCTTTACAATAATAGGTAAAAACAGAAATCTGCTTTCTTCATAAAAATCTTTTTGAAAATACATTTTTTTTTTAATTATAAATGAATAAAAGTATGACGCAATAAATTTCTTCACCTGTTTACTATTTTTGCATCTTCTTAACTGTATACCTCATTATGACCGGTATTGACCCATGACCATCAGGTATGGGGATTCCTACCACGTCCTTGACTACAACCATCTTACCCAATACCAATTATAATTCGTGCAAAACAGGTTCTCAAGCATATTGTCATATCAAATAACAGATAAATAAAATTAAAAACAAATTACTAAAGACAGTCTATTACAACAACCCTAATAGTTCCTAGAGTGTCCATTATGTCTCCTAGATTTTATCAGTGCCAGTGGTATATTTTGTGATAAACCTCAAGACTGTATATACCAATACGTATTAATCTGTGATTGGTGGTATCTATTTTAGATTATTTATTTGTTGTTTATTCAGTGTTTGGCCTAGAATCTTCAGAATTGGGAAGCACAAAGGTAAGTGTCTAAAAAAAATTTTTTTTTTAAAAGACAACTAAATCGCCTTGATATTTTTCAAATACAAGTTTTTTTTATTGAAACCAAGTTTCTTTAATCGTGATAAACAACAGATTTCAAAAGAATGAATAATAGTTAAAAATATAAGTATTATTACTTCTACTTCTAGGAGGTAGATAAATAAGGCAAAGGTCACAACAACAAAAAAAAATCTTTGGAAAATCCACTTTTTTGTAATTCCAGGAACCAACAATGAAATATTTCACATTCTTTCTCCTCATTCTTGTGGAAACTCAAGCTCAAATGATCTCCCCTTGCCCAAAATTTTTCCAATACGAACCCCCAGGATCTGAAAATGACCGATGGTATGGTACTGTAACTCTTCAAAGTGACTCTGAACTTTCAGGAGTTTGGTTACGTTTAATTTTTGACCGGCCTTCAATTCAACTTGGGGTAAGAATTCACAAAATTTTGGGAAGAAAACCAAACTGATTTTTTTACAGAACTGGTTTGGTGAAGTTGTAACAACAGACAACAAAGAATATTTAATAAAAAATCGAAATCATAAATTACCTGCAAACACTCCGTATAAACTCAGATTTTATTTGAAATATAATCCGGGAGAAACGCCCCCACAGCTACTTATGTTCCGGTTGAATGCCAGGACTGTGTGTCCAGAAAATGGGGCTGTTACTGAACCACCAGTTAATACAGGGCAGTTGATAACAAGTAGTTTGATTTCGACGACAAGAAATCCGTTACCAATCAATAATAATAACAATAATAATAATGGGGGCACATTGTGAGTAGTAAATTTGTACTCGTATTTAGGGTTGCCAACTTTTCGATATTGTGATAAAGGATATTATCAAAGGCGTATCTAGGATTGTTTTTCAAGCAATAATTTAGGATCCTAGGGCGATAATTATTCCAAAAATAATTTTATTTAAACAAATAAAAACTGATAATTTTGGTTCCTAAATTCTATCAAAAATTTTAAAATATATAATTTTGAAAGACGAAAACGAGAATTATTTGAAATTGCTTCTTCTAATCTCAGACTTTTTTCAATATTTTGTAAGGAACCATCAAATTTTAACACGATTTTTTTTAAATAAAAAAATATAAAATGTCTGAAATTCTGTTTTATGTTTGATATTTCTAATTATTTGTTTATAAAAAGTTGTCTTTTTTTAATTCTAAACTACATTTTTTAAATTTTTGTCTATTTTCTTTTTCTTGAACAACATAATTTCTTTCCTACACATTTTTCAAGAATCAACTTTTTCAAATTTTTCTATAATCTACATCTGTTGTTCTTCTACTAGTCGTAATTCTCCTTGTTTTTTCTCTCTATCATTAGATACCCTATTTTCGTAGGTTTCATAACTCAAGTCTGGATAGAAGTTTTGTTTGTTTAAACGTACTTAAAATTTATTTTTGTGCCTTTAAAAGACGTCTAGACAATTATTTTATTTTTGAAATCTACCAATTACAAATAGGTAGGTATGTCAATCTTCTAACGCTTCTTCGTTTCTCTTTAGTAAAAAGAACTATATAAAAGGCAAGTTAAAGACAATTTATAAAATTAAAGGACTATCCTTCGAAATAAAAGACTGTTGGCAACCCTACGTGTACTGCAGTACAATAAAAAATAAAAATTTGTAGTGTAAGACCTGGAGGAGGATTCAATAATCACCAGACGACTACCGAAGAAGAAGACGATTTTTTCCATGGCGATTTTGCTATTTTTAATAAACCTAAACCGTCGGTTAGTCTAGATGGAGCTTGTGGGACTGTTATAGTAAGTTAAAATAATTTATCTTTTGAAAATTTGCTTTAAAATAAATTAATGTAGCTTATTATAGCAAGGTAAATCATAAAAGAATGATGATGGTAGGAGCCGAGACAGTGCGCATTAGTCCAAAAGCAATTAAGACGCGTGTACTCCAGTATCGCGCAAGTTTGCTCCGCCTATCGTCATTCTTTTACAATTTACCTCTCTGTAGAATTTTAATAGAAGTAATGTTATTACGCTAATTAAGATAAATTAAGTACTTTAATTAAACAATACAATGAGAAAAGAAAAAAGCAGAATTAGCTTATCGCTAATTAAAGAGAAAAAATACTTATATCAGCTGTTGTCCAAGCAGAGGAACCACTGGACAAATAATTAAATTTAAAAAAATACCTGCAATGGACACAATATTTTGGTTCTGGATTTAAAAAAAAAAGATATAGGGACGTCTAAGTCACCGTTGAAATTCTAAGATTAAATTTTTTTTAAAAAATATTTTGGCGGCAAAAAGACATTTTTTTAATCAAATCTGCAACATAACTTCACAGATTCTTATCAATTTTTTAGATGCCTCCACGCCCACTTATAACCCACGGTCAAGCCACCCATGAAGGTGAATTTCCCTGGCACGCTGCCCTATACCATGCCAAAGGTATCGACTTGACTTACATTTGTGGAGCTTCCTTAATCACCCGTTACCACCTTTTAACCGTTGCCCACTGTGTTACCAAACGAAAATCCCAAGAAACTCTAGATCCTGGCAGTCTTGTAGTATATCTAGGAAAATACTACTTAAAAAGATGGTCGAATCCTGGAATTCAAGACAAACATCTTGACAAAATTACTGTCCACCCCAATTATAATTCGCAAAGCTTCACCAACGATATTGCAATATTACGCATGGCGTCAGCCGTAGAAGTCACAAATTACGTCCGACCTGTATGTCTATGGGACGAAGATTTGAAACTGACGGCTGTTATTAATCGAGCAGGTAAAGTAGCCAATCCAAGGATAGGAAACATGCTTTACTATGACAACCACCAATCACATTGCACCTTTTTTTCCAGGGACAGTAGTAGGGTGGGGCTTTGACGAGAATGGTCGAGTTACTGAACAACTGACGAAAGCTAAAATGCCAGTAGTTTCCCAGGAAACTTGCATTTATTCATTTCCTGATTTTTACTCAAGATTTACGTCGAGTAATACGTACTGTGCTGGATTTAAAAATGGGACGTCTGTATGTAATGGTGACTCTGGAGGCGGGATGGTATTCCCAAGATCAAATTCGAATCCGAATAATCCAGTGTGGCAATTAAGGGGGCTTGTATCGATAAGTGTAGCTTTACAAAATCAACTGAAATGTGATTCGTCACATTATGTTGTTTTTACTGATGTTGCTAAGTATCTTGATTGGATTAGAGCTTCGCTCAATTAATACTCTATTTTATTATTGTATATTTTTAATTGTTTGTCATAAAATAAAGAATAAATTAATTATTAAGTTTTATTTGTTTCCACTTTTAACTCATTTAAAATATAAAAATAAAACACATTAGATACTCAAAAAATTTTAAATTCTGACAAAACTGACCTTGAAGATTGCATTAGTTTGATACAAGCTATAGATGTGTTTTAGTTAAATAAAGACAAATGTTACACAAACTGTAAAAATACTACAAATCTAAACTAAACAAACATTAACAAGTTTATTTATTAATTGTAACTAGTTTTAATGTGTATTTAAAATTAATTTCTAGGGGGTTAGTGGAATAAGGTTGGTAGCAATGTCTGACTACCGCGAAGTTGACGAGGTCGGGTGAAAACGCTGTGAGCTTTTTAGTTCATAAAAGCCGTATTTTTTATCAAATTTGGTCCGTTTTCTTGCGAATTTTGTGTTTTAAGTATCCGGTTTTTGATTGAAATCAAATTTGGAACGTCATTTTGTGATTTAATCTAACTTTGGTGGTTATTTGTTTTGGTGATGTCATTGAACCCGTCGCTTGGAAATTCGCCTGAATTTTGATGATTTCAGTGACAATTTATACGTTTGTTGTTGAAATTAATGTAGGAATAATAACAAATTAACTGATTTTTAAGAATAGTGTTTGCAGTCGTTCAATCTCCTTGGATTTTTTTCGGTGAGTTTTTATTTATATTTAAACGCAGTAGGCGGCAAGTTTTGTTGCGCATGACACGAGAAATGACAAAATAACCTCCAAATCTGAGATCTGGCGATGTCAAATTCTAGTAACTAATTTTTTAAGTTTTTTTGAAAAGTAAATAAACTATGAGCTTTGTTCCAACAACTGTTCAGAATTGATCTGCACATGCGCAGTAGTGTTTCATCGGTCCAAAATCTCTATTGCGCATGCTCAGTGTAGTTATGAACTGTTGTTGGAACAAACTTATAATCAGAAAAGAGAAAGAAACCTATAAAAGAGAATGACCACTTGACCAGTTTCTGTTCAATGCAACCGTCTGTATGGTCGTTTCAGTATTCAGTGACACTAACACATACCTGTTTACAATAATTCTTAATAAATCCCTTGTAACTTAAAAAGATATAAAATTGCAGTTCCATTTTTATTTTTGTAAAAATGTCTGTGTGATAAAAATAAATAAAACTCGTTTTAGAATTTTATTATTTATATCTACAAATACAAATCAATACACTACAAAACATCTTCTGGTGATGGCTCATTTCGACAAATCACCGAAATCCGCCTATCTTTAACAATCTCACTTCCTTTAAAATAGCTAAATTTGTTAGCTAAAATCTCGTGTGTGTAATCAAACCTTGCTGTTCCTTTCATAACATAAAGAGACCGTCTTTTCAGTAAAATATTAGCAAAGATTGACTTATTTTTATCGTGGACTAGTCTCATAACACTATCACTTAACAAACTTAATCCAGCAATTGTATCACCACAAAACTAAAGTTTCACAATTATTTTACATCCTAAATTGAGTCTAACTCACCCTAACTGCATCTATATGTGGCTTAATGTATCCATTTTTATCCAAGTCCAAAATATGTACATGTTTTAACTGTGCAACCGTTGGGGGAAAAGCAAGTTCTCTTACCCTATCCAAAATTTTACTATTTGACTCATTCCAGTTTAAACGTTCAGTTTCGCGATAACCATGGATAGCCTACTATTTTATTAGCAATTAACCAAATTATTAAACAACTTACATCATCCCAATGGTCAAATTCATATTTTAGTTCACTCATATAAGGTTCAATTTCGTCAATTAAACTTTTCTCTTCAGTCTCAGTTAAAAAATCGTTATAGACAGTCATGGAAGATACTAAAGAATGACCTAATGGGGGCTCCTTGGCCAAGGCTTCATTTAATTCAATGTAAGCCGGGATTTTCTCTACAACTGATTCAAAAATCTAACCTCACTTTTGACGAAATTCAGAAAATAACACACTTTTTTCCACTGATTTTGCTTGAGAGAAGAGGCGACTCCCGGGCCTAAAAGACCGACAAATTCCACTTATAATCATCGTCTTGGTTAAATTTTGTAGAGAAAAAGATAATTTAAAGGAAAAGTTAGGTTAGGTAAATGTGACATTTCTCGGATTTTCCATAGACATGATGAGGGTTATAGAACTATTCCCAATTTCGAATAACTAAAGCGACCTCTGGTGGCGTTTGGAACAATCAGATTGAAACGTACCATTATTATTTATTACTATTGTTTGCGACTTATTAAACGTCTTAACTCGCCGTTTCGTTTTTAATTTTTGTGTTAAATGTTTGGGGCAGCAAAAAATACAAAGAAAAATAGGACGAACTGTTGTTCTTATGAATGTCACACACTTAAAAGTAAAGAACCTAGTGCTAGTTTTCATTTCTTTCCACCACGAAACAGTTGTAAGGTTAAGATCGTTAATTTTTAGGGTACTGAGGAATTTATGGACAGAATAAAAGCTTGAGAAAGAGCCTTATTGCTGGAAAAACAAAGTTCTACAAAGTTTTTGAGAGTGTGTGGAAAACATATTGCAAAGACTACATTTTTCCTATAAGGTTTTCCAAAAAACCGCGTTTAAAAATTTAAATATTGCATCACTTACCGTCAAAAAAAGCTCTTGAGACACAGATAGTTAGTTTACCCACAGTATAGGAATAAATTTATTCCTATACTGTGGTTTACCTATTAAATGCTAAAAATTATTTATGTAAGCATATGTTATGCCGACAGAGGTTATGACACGCCGTCTGCTTGCAGACCTGTCAACTTCAAACATCAGCTGTTTAAAATTGCGAATAGAGTGATTTGCAAATGGCGTCTGATAAAAACAAAAAAGTATTAAATTTTTAAATTATGATTCTTATAAGAAACAAATGAAATCGTTATAAACGGTTTTTGTTGTACTTTGAAATAAAAAATGTTAGTTCAAGATTTAATTTACGACGTAACACCATTCTTTTCATTGTATTAATTATTTGTATAAGTCGTTCTTTCTTTTTTACAGTGAAATCTCCATTATAAGGAACTAAGAAAACAGTACTTACTGTAAAAAATGTATTGGTAATTGAATTAATTAAACTACAATAAAAACTAATAACAAAAAGCAGAAAATAACATATTTAGCATAGAATAAAAAAAATATAAAAACTGACCAAAACGAAATTAAATACAAGTGGCCTGATGACGCAAAAGTTGTGAAGCTGGTATCATATCAGCACAAAATTCACAAGGTAATTCAACTTCAGGTGAGCTCGGTGCAGCAGCTTGAAAAAAATCATCATCTTCTGATGGTACTCTTCTTCTTGGATTATATCTGGCTAAATCAGGCCTACATCCACTTTCATGTTGAATTAGATCATCGTGAGGTATTGGGACACTACAAAATTCACAAGGAATTGTTAATTCTGTTGGAGGATTAGGTCTTCGCCTTGGAGGTTGAGGTGCCGGACCTAAAAAAAGTATTTGGCAATCAGCCTAATTGGGGCTAACCTTGGTGTTAATGATTTAGTAAAAATAATAACAAGGTTAATGTATCAGGTGGTTAAAGAGGGCAAATTAGTTTTGGTTAAAGGCACACGACGGACCTTTATTGTGGTTGAAGTGGTTCCTAGGGACTGCTCCGTTGTGTCTTAAGGGGACAGTAATACTAGCAGAATCATGTAGTAAATTACGGATGTATTCGGTCTTACCTAGAGATTTGGTCTGAAAATTGAGAATTGATAGAAAATGGAAAACTTACAGTCAAGTCTTCGGGAAATTTCCTTGTAACTTTCTCCTTTTTCTTTCTTAATTGTTGGTGGTGGGGAAAAAGATGGAAGAGAGTATAAAGATGGGTCAAAAGTAGAGAATGATCGTAGGGGAGGTGGACGAGGACGTTGATTAGAAGAGTTTTCAGTACGTTGAGTTGTTGAATCCCAAGATGCTCGAGGACCTGGTTCTTAAACAAAAAGATTTTTTTACATTATTTTACGTGACACCAATTTTTTTTATAAACGTTACTCTTATAGAATTATAGAAATTAATAAAAAAAACAAAATAAAAATTTCAAAAAAATTAGAAATCACTAGCAGCGAGTCTTAAAGATAAGAAATAGCTGAACAGCTTTAAGCGTATCTCGAGGCTAAACTATTAAAAATAAAAATATCGTCTGGAAGAAAAAGAATAACAAGAGAAGGTTCTGGAAGAGCAAGGAAAGATTCTGGGCAAACAAAAAATGATTCTAGAAGAGCTTGACAAAGGTGTTTGTAAAAAAAACAAAATTTGGGTCATAACGATTGGTTAATTAAATATGAAAAATACGTTTGATTGGTGAGAAAAGAGCAACAGATAATTTTAGAAAAAGTTGAAAGAGATCAGTTGGAAGAAAAGATGAAAAAGAGAAGGTTCTGGAAGAGCAAGGAAAGATTCTGGAAGAACAGAAGAAGATTCTAGAAAAAATGAGCAGAAGAAAATTCGAACAGTATTTAGAAATATCTGAAAAATTATGATTCATTGGTGGGAAAGAAGAATAATTAAAAAAGGTGCAGGGAGAACAAAAAAAAAAGATTTAGGAAGAAAATAAAAAGAGTCTATAAGAGCTTGAAAAATGGTGTTTGGAAAAAAGAGCAATTGATAATTCTTGAAGAAGCTGAATTATGTCTGCTAAAAAAAAGGGCAAAGGAAGATTCTAAAAGAATTTTAACATATAATATATAATTTAAAACGGTTTTAGAGCTGGTGAAAAAAAAATAGGAAAAAGCATCGACTGGAAGAACAAGAAAAACAATAGAAGTTTCTACAAGAATTTAGAAAAAAAGATTTGTGACAAATCTGCAACAATTTTTTTTTTGAAAAAGTTCGATCAAAAGGACGTAAGATGTTGATTAGCAGAAAAAGAAGAGTCAAGAAAAACTATAGAAGAATTAAAATGCATTCTAGAAGACTTAAAAAAAAGCATTTAGAGAAATAAGAAGATTTATGGAAACGACATTTGGTTGATAAATACAAGCAAACTAAATTCTAGAAGATGTTAAAAGCTGGCGCATTTTGTCAGATGGAAGAGAAAGAAGAATTAAAGAAGGTCCAGGCAGAAAAAGATCGAGTTTAGAAGCACAGAAGAAGTTTGAAAAACGGGGTATGAAACAAAATGGGAATTTCAGAAACGACGATTGGGAGAAATGAAGAGCAATTGACAATTCTAGAAGAAGATAAAAAATGTTTGCTGGAAGAAAAGGAGCAACTGAAGATTCTAAAAGAACAAAACAAATTTCTAGGAATATTTGAGAAAGAAGTTTCTAGAAAAGCTCAGGAAACAACGAATGGAAAAGGAATAGGAGCTAAGGAAGTAGTAGGAAGTTACGACAAGAAGAGTAGGTAGTACTACTCTTCAAGCAGATCAATCAAAAGGAATAAAACAGCTGGTTGGAAGAAAAAAGAAGAATCAAGGAAAATTGTAGAAGAATGAAAGAAGATTCTAGAATAGTTTATTGCGGTGTATGTTATAACAAGAATTTGAAGAATGAAGTTCAATGAAAAAAGGAACAAGGAAAAATTCTAGAAGAAGTTAAAAGGTGTTTGATGAAAAAATAGGAATAAAAAAAGGTCTGGAAGAGATTGAACAACGGCGTTTAGAATAATCAGAATAATTCGAGGAACGACGATTGGTAGAAAAAGAAAATTCTAGATAAAATGACAAGAAGGTGCGGCGGTTGGAAGCAAAGAAAAAGCAAAGAGAGGTTTTAAAAGGACAAAAAGAGTTTCAAAGAGAACTCAAAAACGATTAGATGAGAAAAAATAAAAGCAAAGAAGATTTTAGAAAAACAAAAGAGCTCTAAAACAGCTTAAAAAACGATGATTTGAAAAGAAAGATTCTTATGAAAATTCTAGAACAAACGAAGATTCTGGAAGAGCTTAAAAAATGACAATTGGAAGAGAAAAGAGAGGTAAGAAAGATTCTAAGAGAACAAGAAATGATTCTATAGACTTACAAACAGAAGAACTACATACATAAACGACGTCTACAAGAAAAGAAAGAACAAAAAATATTTCTGAAAGACAATAGAAGCAAATGAAGAACAATGAAGTAAAGAACAGTGAAAATCTACGACTGGATGAAAAGGAAGAACAAAAAAGCTTCTAGAGTGATTCAGAAAACGCTTATTAGAAATACGAAATAATAGTTTTTAAGAGATTCAACAGTTTGCAAATTGTTTTTAACAGAGACGTCACGTAATTAAGCGAGTTTTACTACATCTTACGTAGTCATCGTGTTTTCGAGCATACTAGAAATAATGCGACAACGGCAGCTGGCAAACCAGCGAATGATCTCGAATATAGACGCCAATTTTGATAGAGAAAAAACAGAGAAAGCGCTAAAGTGGGTAGTTTGACTTGTCGAAGTAAAGCGACTGCATAGAACGAACCTTCAACCATTATTCAAAGCGAAAAAAGCACGTTATTAAATTGTTTAATTAATTATTGGGTTAATTGTCAATTGGTCAATTCACATTTTTGTAAATCTTAAGGATTATACAAATTTTTTAAATTACGATACGCTTCTAGTGATAAAATTTGGAATCAGTGGAAGAAAAACAACTGAATTTTTTTATTGTGATTGACGTTTCTCTCTCAATAACGCACGTGTCATTTGTTAAAAATACCGCCGATAGAGTTCGAATTTCGTTAATAATTAAATTATTGTTATTAGGTATTTAATAAATAAGTTATTGAGACATTTTAACGCGTGAGCGAAGCGATTTTCTAATTTTGACATTGACAAGAAAAATCGTATAAACTTATTCTTCTTGCCAATTTTGACAGTTGTTATTGTCATTGTAACAGATTGAAATAAAAATTAAAGGTTGCTTTATACAGTTTTTTCATGTAAATGTCAAATTTTGATATCTACTAGAATTTTTTGGTGCAAATAGTAAATCTGAATTTTCAAATTTGAGATTTTAATAAAAAGTTTCTTCAATTTCTTGTCTGAATTTTTTAAAATCATTGAATTTTTGCCAAAAAACTTAAGTCTCGCTGTGTTTATCAAAAAATATGTATCACTCACCATCTTTAAGTTTCAAAAATCCATGATTCGAATCCATATGAATCTGCTTATATTTAAACATAACCAATTCCCCACATTCCAAGCATTTATCCGTCCGTGTGCCACAATAATTTTCATGTTCTTCCAACTCCAATTTTGGTAATTCCAGTTCGCAAAATTTGCACGCAATTAAACTATTAACTTTCTTCGTTTCGCCATTACTTTTCATTGAGTATCCCAAATCGACAAACTTTTCGTATTTCTGTATTTGTCTCTCCTTTCTTTCTGCAATTTTCTTATCTTCGATAATTTTCCTTTGTTGAAAATACTGACTACGTTCTAGATTCGTCGGCGGCGGCTCAGCTTTCTTTACTTTGGGTTTAACAGCAACACAGGATTTTTTATGTTCTTCAAAATGATTTTTCGGGATTGGTTCTTTGCATACTTGACACAACGTTATGTTCCTTGCACAATGTGCAGTATGCATAACGTAGTTATGTTGAGGAATTTCTTTTTTGCTGTGATAATTAGAATTGTAAAGAGAAGCAAAAGAAAGGGGAAAAACTTACCAATTTCCGCATATTTCATGCTCGATTTGTTGGTCGTTCATTTTGCGAAAATTTTGCAAAGCGATGTGAATGCACTGAACAAGATGTGATGTGGTAAAGGTTGTCGTAAAATTTATTTTTAGGTTTCACGAGTCCCCCAATGACTGTACGATTCTAAATTTAATATCAAGGTATTTTATATGTGGAGGCTTATCCAAAAACTTACACGAAAACGATTTTTCTACTATTATTATCAATTTACGTAGATAGATCGCTGTTTATTTGCCAATTGGTAGGCAGTCGAACAGATTTTGAAACCTTATCACCGAATTTTGTGTGAATAAATAGGAGAGATAAACTGCACAGTACACGATGAACAATGCAATGCACTACGCAGTTTGGTGTTTGGTACTGAGGGACTTCCCCGAACCCCGAACCGATTATGTATCACGTGATGCCACTAGAATCAGCAGTATTATATCAACTTGATAAATAATAAATTGGTTCTTTTATAATTTGTTGCTCAACTGCCACTAAATTTAATACATTTCAACTGTGTATTGTTAATGTCAGAAGAGAGATGATTATCACGTTATACAGACTGTTTCAGAATTGAAACAACACCTGTAGCAAAGATAGTCGCTTAACCGATTAAAAAAAAAAAAATTGAACGATTTGTGCACTACACCTGTCTAGGGTTGCCAACTTTTCGATATCGTTATAAAGGATATTATCAAAGGCGTATCTAGGATTGTTTATCAAGCAATAATTTAGGACCCGAGGGCGATAATTATTCCAAAAATAAATGTTTTTACAAGGTTTATTATAAACAAATAGAAACTGATAATTTTGGTTCCTAAATTCTATTAAAAATTTAAAAATATATAATTTAGAAAGACGAAAACGAGAATTATTTTAAATTGCCTCCTCTTCAATATTTTGTAAAGAGCCATCAATTATCAACACGATTTTTATTTTAAAATAGAAGAAATATAGTCAAAAGTCTATGTTTTATGTTTGATATTTTTTTATTTATAAAAAATTGTCTTTTTTAATGTTTTAAGGTATATAAGGTCTAATAAATAAGCCCTGAAACGTTAGTAAAGTAACAAAAAGAAAAATAATGGTCTAAAAAATGGTGACATAAATAGGACTATTGCAAAATGTCCCGTTTATACTCAAACCTTTTTTCTTCATCCCGCTCGAAGAACAATTTAAAACACAGTTTGTGAGCCAAAAAAAAAAACTAATATAAAAAAAATATTTCTGCAATGTTTATAAAAAAAAGTAAAATTAAACGCTCGCGAGAAATTATCGTTTTTATACTAACAATAAGACGTTTCTCTTCATCTGGGTCGAAGGACCATGATATATATATGTTATGGACCAGGTGATTAATGTGGGCATTATTTATAATGCACGAGGGCATTTTCATAATGTCCGGGGCATTTTTCATAATCTCATATTGGGCATTTTTCATAATGACCGGGCATTATGTACTTTGCTTAAGTTATCACTTGGTCCATAACATATATATACTTTGGGAGTCAAATGCGACGATTATTACAAAAATAAATATTTACTGCAATTTTTATAAAAAAAAGAGTACAAACTGTCTTCTTCAGCTCCTAAATTATATTAAAAAAAACTAAAAAAAATAGAGATTTTTGGGTGTTTGAAGCGAAAATTATTGTTATTGCTCTGTATCTACCAAGACTCGAATAATATTCTTTTATCTAGAATTTTTCATGGTTTTTACTATTAACTTTTTTTCCTTTAGTAGTCGTTTTTTTATTGTTATTTTTTAAATTGTGTTTTTCAAATTTGCTTAGAATTTTGTCCTCCAGGACGTCTCAATTGACATTTTCAACTTCTTAAATCTTTCTTTATCGTTTGTTATAGCTGTATTTTCTTCTTCTCCTCTTGCAATCGTTGGTTTTGTGATTCTTTATTTTTTTCTATAGGCCTAGAACCTACAGTTTTTTTAGAATTGTCTAAACTACATTTTTAAAATTTTTGTCTGTTTCCTTTCTCTTGTGCAACATACATATTAATTTCCTGAGTTTTTTTTCTCATTAGGTCATCTTTTCTATAGATTTTTCTAGATTTTACTTCTTTTTCCACTAGTCGTAATTCTCCTTATTGTTATTTTCTCTTTATCATTAAATACCCTATTTTCGTAGGTTTCATAATTCAAGTCTGGGTGGAACTTTTGTTGGTTTATATGTACTTAAAATTTATTTTGGTGACTTTAAAGGACGTCTAAACAATTAATTTAACTTTGAAATCAACCAATTACAAATAGGTATGTCAATTTTCTAACACTTCTTCGTTTCTTTTGGTAAAAAGAACTAGATGAAAAGAAAAATTTTGTCCTTTAAGTACATGTTAAAGACTAAAGGGCAGTTTATAAAATTAAGTGACTATCCTTTGAAATAAAGGACGGTTGGCAACCCTACCACTGTCATCACAAAACTTGTCAATTTTAAAGCAAAAAATACGAAACTTTTTGAAAACGTTTAGTTGGCGGAGCGGAACTCAGTAAAAAAAAACGGCAATTTAAGTTACCTTCATCGCATTCAAATTGTTACACGAAAAAATATCAATTTAAAAAAAAGGATCAGAGATATTGACAAATAGAAATTTCCTAACGAATACAAAGAAAATGCGAAAGCACGATTAGAAAAATAAATATCTGATAAGTATTTTTTTTTGATGATTTGATAATAGAACTAAAAGAAGAAATATTGACAAAAAACAATTTTTATCAAACTTGTTTTGTTGTTAGTCGATATCGGCTGCTTAGAATCTTAGAAGTCAATTTTGAGTCAATATTTTTCGTCTTCAAGCGGTTCGGTGCCTATGATTCGGTCAAAATATTATTCAACAATTTTTTTATCATTTTTCTAACATTCTATGAACACTACTAGATCAGACCTCTTAATTATTTTAAAAAAATAATTCAATTAATTTTTGACGAATGGGTACCGTTCGATAAACTGCTCACTATTTAATCACTTATTTTGTTTCACATTAACTCAGTTATTGTCTTCACCCGCTTATATAACGATACGGCGTTCTAGTAAGTGTCCGGAAGTTACGCGACCTTTCTCCACTTATGCGAAACGATGACTTCATTCCTCTCGATCGATACATAGACCTTACTAATGGTTTCGCAGGATTCGTATGTTTCATTGGAATTCTATCTTTCTTTCTTGAGAATTGTTCGTAACAATATTTTCAGAAAGAAACAATTTATTATTTATAATAAATATTTAAATAAAAGCTTTTTCTGTACTTTTCTTATATAATTTTATTTTTGTACTTTATTGTGTTAGTTTAACTTTTTTTACAGATATATATTATTATAACAAAGATTTTTGTTTTTTATAAAATGACGTTATTAGTAGTCTGCAGATCTGGAAAAAAAAAATAATCATTTCATGAAAACGATTAAGATTAAAAAGTTATATCACTCATATCACAAGTCTGCTATGTTAATTTTGCGATATTAATTTTGAGTACGCGACATTGGTGCTTTTTTAACTAGTTTTCGCTTCAAGCCCTTCTCTACCAGATGTTCTTACTACCAGTTTCAAATGGCTTATTGGGACAATAACTTCAACTATAGAATTTTCTGAAACTGATTTTAATTCTTTTTTTTCCAATTTTAAGTTTTGGACTCACAAGACAAAAAGAGTCTTTTAAAATAAATCAAAAACAATAAACGTAGTGGGCTACTTACATAAAGTGATTTTTTAGTTAGGTTTTATTAGAATTTACGTAAATCAGATAAAATAGCGTAACCTTTATTTTGGGAAATAAAGCGTATTTTAGAAAATATTGCAAATGAAGGATCCGAAAATTTTGGAGATCTGAATCATAAGCCTAAGAGTCTAATGACGTCATAAAACAGTAGTTTGGGTTTTAGTTCATATGAGTAGCAAAATGATATTTTACATTTTTTAAGCAATGGTTTGAATGTTATTTTTTTGTTGTTTGATACTTTTCGTTTATTGTTTGATGCTATCTTTTTATTAATTGTTTAACAGAATTACTTTCTATATTTATCAATAAACAGTAAACATTTTATCAAAAGTGAAAAACACTGACAGATTGTCAAAAACTGCATAAATAAAATCGACTTTTCCAAGCAGTTTTTTTTAGACAATAACTGTAAAGATCCAAAAGTTACTTGTCTCGTTTTTGACTTCCTATCTTGTATATGTATTAGTGACGTCATCGGTGGTTAAGTTGAAAATATTGTGTAATACTTTTTTATTTAGCTACTTATCGAGGCTATTATATTTTTTGAGATACCTAATCTTAAAAATAACCAAAATGGCCAGACTTTCTTGAATCTTTCTTGAATAGCCTGTATGAAAAAATCTTAGCTAAAAAAAATATTTATTGAAATTACTTATTGAGTTATTGACACACCTATAAATGACAGTTCTATTTTCTATCTACTATCATTCCACAACTGGATACCTAACTCAAATCAGTTGGGGTTGGCCTATTCTGTTTTTAAAATAAAAACAAGTCAGCAAGTAATTTCCGCATTCTAATTTATAGTTTTTTTGCCCTCTAAATTCTAAAATAGTAATACATCTGCTTTCATTTGTTTAGGTTTTGAAGCCAAAATTCTTGAAAGTAAGTTTATCACAATATAATACCGATTTTTTTAAGGTGAAATAATAAAATTTATTTATTACTTACTGAAAACTATTTTTTCTTAATTTATTGTATAATATGTTCACGTCATTTTTAAATGTATAATAACTCTAATTAATTGAACAACTCAATAACAAACTTCTGTCGTTCCAAATCACCAACAAAAAATTACTCGTAATAATCGTTATTTTTTACTAAGTCAAACTTTGCGGAAAACAACCTGTCGCTCGGGCACACAGTTTCTAGAATTCAAAAACTTACTTCTTAACATTACCTCCTTCTAAAGGAGTGTTCTATCTTAAGCTGAGCTTCTGGACAACACGTTTCTAGTTTATTAATGACGGTCCTTTTTTTAGTTGACATTCTTTCCTCACTGGAAATTGGTATCTGTTATTGTTTTTTAGTAAGATTCTGAGTTATTCTCACAGGGCCGCGCTGACTCAGGGGCGAGAAGTGCACAGCATTTCGTCAACAAGTTAGGAGGTCAGCGTTATTAAAAATCAGTAGAAAGTTAGAAACTGTTTGTACTAAAACTAAAAAGACAAGTTTGGAAATTGTATAATAATTAACTTATCAAAGATAGTATATTTTTTACATCACTACCTTCTCAACAACGATTAACATTTCTATAAGGCAAATTTGAGTCTTTAGCATTTTCTGCTAAAATTTCTACACAACATTTGATTACACTCTAAAAATTATTGATTTATTGATTGAGGCTCCCTTACATCGTTTAGTTATGAATCTTTGGAAAAAAGTAAATTGAGATGTGGAGCAAAGCGGTCTTAAATAGCAAACATTGGTACTATTCAAAAAAACTCCCGTGTCAAAACTTTCTCTGCCAAATGCTTTTGCTACTAGCTTCAACTATTCCAGAATTTACAGAAATACTTAATTTTGTACTTCTGTTTACCTTGATTTCTCCAAATTTAAGATTCACACTTTATTTTATTTTTTTTGAAAAATTAATGAGTTCCCTCGATTTTTACCTTTTCAAAATTTGAACAAATTAATTAATTAATTAATTTGGCACGTACCTCCCACATTAAAAAAACGTTGTTTTAACTGAGTTTTTTTATTTTTTAGTAACTTATTACTGGAAATCTATTTGATCTTTGTTTGTGAACGTGGTTTATGAAGGTTTTATCTGATCTTTCTTCTGATTCTATCTGATCTTTCGTAGTTAACTAAGCAGAAAATGTCACAACAGAAAGTATTTGCCTTTTATTATGGTTTTATGTGTTATTGATTTGCCTGATTTATTTTATGACTGTTTTTTTTTGACAATTAATTTATATTTATTTTGTTTCTCATGAACAATCTTGAAGCTTCACGCAGTGACATTTCACCAAACATTACCCCATTTTGTTAAACACAATGTAGAGCTTTTTTTCCAAATAACAATAACAAAGTTTTTGGCGACATTGTTACAATTTATGGAACTTTTACCTTTTGTTTATTTTATTTAGTGTATTTTTTCTTTGCTTGAAATTTGATATTTACATATGCAATAAGGTCGACTTTTTCAAGATATTATTATCGAATTGTAGCGTTTCAAAGTTTCACGCTCCAGTGACGTCATGACTTCTGCACTCTATTGTTATTACGTATTTTATGCATGAACCATAATGAGCAAGACTGATTTTCCCCGCCTATTTTTTTATCCCGCCTATCCCGAACGGGACGGATCGGAGTATAGTGTTGTCGAGATTATGGTGATTGCGGGCATAGTTTTATTTCAAAACCTAACTCGTAACAGACTGTTAATGTAATAACTTAATCACGTTTAGTATTACTTACGGTCTTTACGATTAAAAATTAAGAATTCAGAAAGGTGATATAATAACGTGCAGAAAATTTACTTATCTTTGAATTTTGAATCTAGAAGCGTTTTTGATTGACTGCACTAGTGCAGACTGAGTGTCTTTTTTTAATAACATGTAATAGACAGAAATGGATATACATTCAGTGTGCACTGGTGCAGCTAATCGAACACTATCAAATTCTAAACTTTCCTAACTTCCAACACTCTATAAATTCATTAAGATTTCAGGAGGTTTTGTCTTGTACGTATTTCTGAACAATTTTTTTGACTTTATTAGGTTTTTGGGGCTTTTGAATTTCTAAAGATTCTAATTTTAGGATTCAAGATTCAAATTTCTGATTTTTTTGATTTTTGTATTTCCTTTTGTATTTCCTAGAATAAATCAAAAGATATTTTAAAACTGTTTAAAAGTGATAAATTTGTATCCATTATGGGATTCTAAAACTAGTTAATTATAATTTTAATTTTTCAATTATTACAAATATGTAATTACAAAATTAAATTTCAAGTTGAGATAATACCGGTAGTATCGCAAATTTTAATACTTTTTCGTATGAACAACCAATTACAACATCGAATTTGATTAATTTTAGCTCATTAATTTTTAAATTTCTAATAAAAAGAAATAAAATTTGAAAATTTCTGAATTACAGAGTTTTATACCATAAATCCTACTGTTTTCGCTAATCTACACGAGATGGCGCCACAATTTCCAGAGCGACTTTTGATAATGAGAAAATTTAGAAAGCATTGAAAACAAGTGAATTTTCTTTTTTATTGTTTGAAAAACCCTTTCTCTAGACAAATGTCACAAAACAAACCCAAGTTTTTGTTGAAGAAAATTATAATTTCGCTCGTTGCAAACTGCAAATTTAACGTCGGAGAAATCCTTTGTTGTGCCTCATCTTTTGTTGTGAAATTTCTCCGAGAAATCCGTTACAAACGTAAATTTCCTAGTATGTCCTGTGCATAAGGTCGAATTTCGTTTTGGGATGCAGTGAAAATCGGGGTCATGGAATGTCGTTTGGGCGCCTAGCAACAGCATTAGCCCTCTCCTGATTGGTCCGAGTAAGCTCTCGTTCGATATCGAAATTTCTTCCGACGTAGAAAATCATTTGTGGTCTCCTCGCCAAAGCGAACAGTCGGTTAAAACATGAAAATTATGCGTAATAATCATTTCTAATGTCTGTCCTATCATCGAGACGCCGACGCCGACGCCAGGACAGATATAAACAGTGAATGAGTGACTATTTTCATGCCATTTTATCACAATTATCCTGCCTAGTGATCATATAATTAGGTTGCGAGAATATGGCGCTCGTATGTGATAACGAAAGGTTTGCATTATTTTTTCGACCGGAAATTACACACCAAAGGCCTGAAATATGTTAAAATCGGCGTTGAACGGGCTATCTCCGCGGAAATTCTCACATTTTTACTCAAAATGGCGACGGTTTCCCACGCGGACACGCCCTAAAAAAATCGATTTTTCTTTAATCCTGAAAATTTTCAGGTAGAACGGATATTTTTCAAAAAACGCGATTATCCTCAACGAGATATTAGCATATTTCTTGAAGCGAAATGATTGAAATGTTATACTTTGTGATTTTCATGACAAGATGGCCGACGTGACGCGTGGCTGTGTGCCAATTCACAATAACCTAGCATAACACGCAAAAACCAAAATTGATCATTCTTTATCAATTTTGTGGACCCAAAATAAGTCCATAATAAGCCAAAATTACAAAATCGTCGTAATAACATCCGATCATTTTAAATTGCCTTAAAAAAAATTTTACCTCGCAAAAAACTAACAGATAATAGGTGCAGGTTACATAATTAATCACACACTAATTTTAACTTAATTTAATTTGCTTCAACTTCAATTAGGTCCTGTAAATAATTTTCAGGAAAAACTACCATATACGAGTTTTTTGAATTAGCACACAGCCAGTGAAATTCCTGACTTTACAGTGGTTCCCAAACTATTGATAAAAGAAAATTTCATAAAACTTTAAAAATCTCGGATTTCACACAGTTGGCATTGAAAATATTAAATGCCCATTACAGAATATTACTTAGCTTTAAAAAAAATCACAAATTTCATTTCAATCAGACAAAAATTACATACTTTAAAAAAAATTAAAAAGCGCACATTTCGATGAAATTTGTATGAAATGCTCAATAATTGCCACAATTTCCTCAAATTATCACCCTTGTGGTAAAAAAAGTTGAGTGTCACTGCTTTAGTACCGTGGGCGCCATCTGTGTCAAATTGGTTGAGTTCAAGATTGGCGCATAATTTGAATATGTTTTGGTAGTACGGCTGCCGCTCCTCCGGCTGAAGAGGAACCTAAAGCTGAAACAGCCCCTGATAACGATCTTGAAGATGGTGAAATTGAAGATGACGGTGAAGAAGAAGAGATTCCTGTTGAGCCTGCACCTCTACCGCCACCACCTCCGAAAGACACTGAAGTTCCGAAAGAAAAATCGGAAAGGGATAGGAGTAGACATGAAAGGTCGGAGAGACGAAGACATGATGATAAGAAGAAACATATGACTGAAGCGGAAAAAAGTATTTTGCATTTGAGGAAAAGGGAAAGGATGCAAAGGGAAAAGTGGGAGAAGTATCGCAAGGAGCAAAATATTGAGGCTCCAGGTATGGTATTCTTGGCATGGAGACGGTGCAAGATTTGCACAATGTCGAATTAATGGATGCTCAGATTTCTAAGATACTCTATATTGAAAGTGCAAAAAAATCATCCAAAGTTCTAATGTTCCTGAATTTCTAGAATTTTCTAACATCTTAAGTTCTTAGCTTTATCTTATTTCAGATTAAGATAAGATTGCAAAATTCCTGATCTTCAATATTAATTTACATTTAATTCTACATTTTAAGACTTGTTTATTATCTTAAGATTTCTAATTTTGTAAAATATCTAAAGAAATTGAAATTCTCAGTTCTCAGATTATAAAATTTTTGAAACTCAAGAAATCTTGAATTCCCAGATTCCAGACTTTCTAGGTATTTCAAGATTGATGAGCACATTTTTTGTATTTGCTCTAGGTTCTCACCACTTTCTGAATTCTAAACATTGTCACTTTAGAAGAATTCAATTATTCAGAATTTCTGATTTTGTAAGATTGATTTCGGAGATCTTTTGTAAGATCTAAGATTCTTAGATTAGATTTCAATATTTAATAAAATTCCGAGATTCTATACCTTCAAGGATCATTTTATCTTAGAAGCTAATTTTAGCATCTTAGGAGGCTTAACATATTCAGAAGGGTGAAATTTACAATGGTAAGAAGCTAATATGCTTAATATAAGCTAATAATCTTAGAAATCTTGAAACTTCAGGTAAAGAAATAAAAAATCTTAGGCACTTAAAAATGTCAGAAACTTTTTAAAGTTCTTGTACACTTGATGTTTTAAAGATTTTATTTGCTAATGGTTTCTGAAATTGCAAGAAGTTTTCTGAGATCATAAATTTCTCAGAGAATAAATATGCTTTGAGTTTCTTGTAATACAGAACTGTGAGAACATTAAGATTCTGGATTTAGAATATTTGAAACATTTGGAAACTGAGGGACATTAGAAAAAATCTACAAATTAATATATTGTAGAATGTCTTAAGACATCCTGTGTCTTACAAATTGCAAATATCAGAATATATTTACAAGATTCTAAAATTTTTAAGAACTATACTGATTAAATTCTTTGCGGTTTTTAAGTTTCGGAAATCATAAAATTCTAGAAATTTTAGAAAGATAAATTTTTGAATTTTGAATCTGTACGATTCGTAAGCCACTAAAATTATTAAGCCTCAAAATTTCTTGAAGCTGAAATCTAGATTTCAATAGTCCAGAGATTCGTGATAATATGTTACGAATTCTTAAATTTCTAAGATTCAAAATTTGAGATATACAGAAAGTGCATGTAAAAGGATGCTCAAAAAATTTAAGACATCTCTGGAATCTTATGTTTTGGAATCTTATATTCAGAATTGGGATACCAAGAAGCATTTAAGCATCTTAATCACAAATCTTATAACTTTAGGAAACTTAGAGATCAGAAAGATAAAACTTATAGAAATGTCTCAAGAATTCTATTTAAAAAAATCAATAGATTTCTAAAATTCTGAAATTTTGAGACATGGAATTAACTAAATATTTTGTTTCTTGTAATTTTCATCTTTCTGAATTCTCAAACTGTGAGATTCCTAAGATACCAATAAAATTATTAAGTTCCAAAATTTCCTTCCTGCTTTTTCCTGCTTAGAAACTATGAAACATCAGAAAACTTAGACCTCAAAAAAGTGAGAATTTCAGAAATGTCTCAAATATTCTATTGAAAAAGTCAGAATAGATTTATAAGATTCAAGAATTTTTGAAACACATCGTAACATCTTATCTTTCTTACAGATACTGTAAGATTATTACGCTTTAAAATTTGCTGGAACTTGAATCTTGTTTCTAGAATTTCAGATATTTGTCATATTTAAAGATTCTTAGTCCTATGGTTCTAAAAGTTTTGTAACTTTGAAGTTCTCATTTGTTTTTAAGAAAGTCATAATCTTAGAAAAAGGAAATCAAAACAGAAATTTTTAAATTAGGTGGTGCTTAGAAACTCTTTAATCTTTGCATAGAAATTTTATAGTTTCAGGAAGTCTTGAATCTTACAATTCGTGATGATTTATAATCTTAAATTCAGAATTGAGAAACTGAAGAAGTTTAAGACAGAAATCTGATAACCTCAAAAAACTTAGAGCTCGGAAACATTAGACAATTATTAGGAATCTTGAAATTAAGCAGTGCTTAGAAACTTTGAAAGTGAGAATCTATGCATAGAAAGTATCAGAAGTTGAAATCTTAAAATTCGAAAGGTTTTAGAATCTTAAGTTCATAATTGAGAAACGAAGAAGAATTTTAGTAACAAAAATTTTCTAACTTCAGAAAACTTAGACCCCCAAAAAGTGAAAATTTCAGATTTGTCTCAAATATTTTATGGGAAAAACCAAAATAGTTTTCTAAGATTCTAGAATTTTTAAAATACATAGAAGTGTATTAATTGAATTATAAAATTTTTGTCTTTCTGAATTCTGAAACTGTAAGATTTTTAAAAAATTACATTATTAAGTTTTAAAATTACCTCAAATCGAGATTTTAATATTCCAGAGATTTCTAATAGTTACAGATTCGTAAGCCCTAAGGTTTTAGAAATTTTATACCCGCAAAGGTCTTAAAATTTTTAAATACAAACATAATTTTAGAATAAAGAAACCAAAACTTCAAAATTTCAAGAAGCTTAAAATCTGAAACATTCGAAAATTATTAGAAATCTTGAAATCAGGAAGTGCTTAGAAACTCTGAAAGTGGAGAATCTATGCATATAAATTTAGAGTCTATGGAATCTTACAATTAGAAATGTTTTAGAATCTTAAATTTAGAATTAAGAAACTGAAGAAGATTTTTAAGAATCTTATTAACACAGATCTTATAACCACTTAGAAAACTTAGTACTCAGAAATTTCAGAAATTTCAGAATTAATTGTCCTAAAATTTTGGTTTTTTCTTTAGAAATCTCAAAACTCTAGTCATCTTAAGACCAGTCTTAGTTTCAGTAATTTGTTCATTTTAGAATTTTGGAAATTCTGAGATTACAAAAAGACTGAGAATGAATAGAATGTAGAATCCTAGATTCAGAAATGAAATAAGAATATTGTAGAACAGATTCAGTAATTTTTATCAGAGCTTATTCTTAAATTTTGCTAAAAAATTGAACAATAAATATTAAAAAAAAATTGTAAATTCGGAATGATTTTAGAAATTTTTTTAATTTTCAATAATCTAAAGATTCAATTTGTAGTTTTATAATCTTAGGAATCTGAGAATGTATTGACTGTTAAAATAAGCGTTACGCGCTCTAGTAGTGGAATTTGGAACTAGTGAACACGTATTTTATACAACCCTCAAAACAATTTTCACCGACAGAGCGCGTAATTCTCAATAATAGCATAATTTTCAAAAAAAGTTGTCTAACCATTGATTTTTCTATTTTAGTTGTGGACGATTTCGCAATTAACATAGAAAAAGCAATAGCAAGCGTGCTAAAAAAAGATACGAAACACGTCAGCGATGACGAAAATAACGACGAAAAACGCGGTCGTAAACGAAAAAACCGCGATAAAGACCGCCAAAAAAGCAGCAAACAACGCAAACTTGATTCACCTAAACCTGAAGACCTTGATGAAACAGAACTCATGAATGTCCGTGGAGCAAGCCCTAAACCGGACGACAAACATGACCGTTCTACATCACCCCGTTCTGAAGATTCCTACTCTTCGGAATGTTCATCAGATCGAAGTAAAAAAAGTGACGATCGCCGAAAACGAGACTATAAGAAGAAGTCTCGAAATCGAGATCGTAGAAAAAAGAGTCGAGAAAGAAGAAATGAACCAATCAAAGATGCTCAAGGTGTTTGTGTTTTCTTTCTTCAAGGAAAATGTCAAAAGAATGACTGTCCGTACTCACACGAAGCTGTTCCTCCAATGAAACTTGAGCTTTGTAAATTCTATTTAAAAGATTGTTGTGCAAAAGGAGAGAAATGCTCCTATATGCACTCGGAGTTTCCTTGTAAGTTCTACCATACAGGTTTGGTGTGTCTACAAGAAGATAACTGTAAATTTGCCCATGGAAAACCATTAGATGAACATCGGAAACAAATCCTATTTAAACATATAGAAACAGCACCAAGAGAGATCCTTGGTGGTTTTCCAAGAATGAGTCGAGAAGAAGCACTTAATAAAATCAATATAGCCCAACAAAACTTAATGGTACAATATGGATGTGAGAAAAAAGATGATAAAACTGGGATACTATCATTTGATATTAACATTGGAGTACCACCTGAACTTGCAGGTACTGAAAAGAAAAATGAGAAATCAGGACGGAACCGGCCATCAAGATGGCAAGATCCTGACCCTATTGATAATTTCATAAAACCCTTCAATTACGGTACTCAAGACCAAGATATGAGGATTAGCAGTAATGGTGATATTGATATGAGGACTTTACCACCTCTTGCCCAAATAACCCAACAAATAACTGAAGAAACACCTACAGTTGAACCAGACGTTAACAACTTCACTCAAGATATAGATATCAGAAACCCAAATATGCTTCAATTCGATACTAAAGATGTTGATATAAGAAACCAAATGGATTTAAGGTTATTAGCAACAAAAGATGTTGATATCCGACAAATCCCTCCAGTTTTTGAAGAAAGTAAACAACCAGAAGTTGATTCTGATCCTGTTCTTCCAGACTTACCAAAAACCCAAAGAGATCTCTACTTACGGATCCAATCCCAACAAAAAACTAATTTACCTGAAGAACAAGTTGAGACTGTTCATGTTGATGAAAATATCAACTGGTATTCAGATGATGATGATGAAGATGAAAATCGTCTCACAATTAAAGTTGATAATGAAGAAGAGAAAAAAGAGGACAATGAAAATATAATGAGTCCTCCACAGATTAAACCACTTGATGTTGTTGAAAAGTTGGGTGATTTATCAAAAATTGATATTTCAGCTGAAGTTACCAAATTGTTGACGTCAATGAGTCAACAGAAAGAAGTACAAAAACCGATAGTGAGAGATCCAAGACAACAAAGGACGCCATCGACTGAACAAAAAATCAGTATTTATGAGCAAGGAACGATTACCAGTGATGAGCCGAGGAGTCCTGATGACGTTGTTGAGACAGATATTAGAGGACGACCTGATGTTGATTTAAGAAATTTACATTTACCGTTTAAAGGAATGTTGAATTATACGCCAGCGAAGGAGATTGATGCGAGTGTTAATTCGCATCCGCCGATGGTGAGTGTATTTTTTTAGGTTTTAAAATTGTTTTGTTTTTAAAACTGTCGTCTTCCGCTCTTATTACATTCCGCAAGCAGATAAAGATACAAAAAAATGTTATAAGATAAAGTTGTGGAGATTTAAATTTTGTATAATAAAGTCTACAAGGCGATATTTTTATGTCTAGTAGTGTAGATATTAAAAGTAGCTATAAAAATAAAATAGATATTAAGTCAAAAAAATTAACAAAACAAAGGCGTTATAACTGGTTTAGTATAAAAATGATATGTGTCAAGGGCCACAGTTATTTCTAACAATACATATTTTGAAATTCGTATATAAAAATTGGGCGTTGAAGACAACAGTTCCAAAAACGAAGCACAAGAATGTACTGCACTGAAGAGGGTCGAGACTTAAGAAATCTTTATTTTTCAGGTATGGAAAGTGGAGGTTGTAGACATCCCACGGCCTGATTACACCGGCCTTAAACTAAACGTTGGTGAAGCTGAAAAAACCGGTGATCCCCGACTGAAGAAAATCTTCCGTCTTAGTACTGAAGAAAAAGACAGTCCTGCTAGTCCTAAAGCAAGTCCAAAAGCTACAACAACACGAATTGATCCACGTTTGAAGAAAATTGAAGAAAAACAACAAGACACTACAAATCTGAGCTACAACCAACAATTAAATATTCTTCAAAGTTCAGCGTTCTTCCAAAGCTTGACAAGCAATCAAAAACTGCTTCTTAATCAAGAATTGGCAGCTAGAAATGACCAAAATGGCTTCCATGATCCTGTGTTGAATAGTATGCTGTCAACGTTGAATCTAATACCTAATACCAACATCAGCAATCCAACTATGGGCACAGCACTTAATATTCTAGCGAATGTGAATAAATTAAATCCAGGAATGATTAATAATGCACCGCCTCCTCAGATGGTGATGCGTCAAAATCCGAATTTAATGAATCAGATGGCGCAGAGTATAGTACAACCAGGATTATTAGGGGCAGCTCCAGGAATTCCTAATTTACCGGCTGAATTCCCAATGGGTTTTGATCCTAGGATTAATAATCCACAACCGTTTGGGAATTTCCCTGATAATAATTTTGGAGGTTATGATGATTATTATCCTCAAGATAATAATTTTGGTGGGAGAGATAATAACAGGAATTTTAATAGAGATAGAAGAAGAGGCAGGAATAATTTTAATAGAAATAATGGAAATAGAAATTTTAGAAATAGGAATAATAGAAATAGAAGTCACACGCCTCCTTAATTGCCAAACACGCTCAAAGTTTCTTTGTACATAATATACATAGTTTGTTTAAGACTGAAAGTAGATGTAAATATCTTTCTCTATTGGTGATAAGTATTCTCTACTTCATGTATTTTGTATATATACGAATAAAATTTCGTCATTCCTTGTTAAATTATTTTCATGATTATTTATTATTACTTTAACATTTATAATTTTTTTTTAACAAAAAGTAAGATAGTTGCATATGTGTATATAAGCGCTTTATTATTTTTTTAAAATAAACTTTAAAATAATTGATTATTTTGTTATCGCAACCTGTCCTAAAAAAAAATAGTGTTTACTACAACTAAAACTTTCCAAATGCGAGATGATTTTTTTACACACACATTTTCACAGCCTACTTGATCAAAACTAAAATACAATTAGTTTCATGCATGCAGATCTAGATTATTTTACAATGGATCTGGCTCATCTTTGACGATTTTGACATCAAAACCGCTTTTAGCGAGGCCGTAAAAAACTGATGGTTTTAAATTTACAGATGAGAATTTCCAGCCGAGGTGCGAACCACACATTTTACAGTGCATTATGGTCCAGGCATACCTAAAAAAAAATAATAATTGAGAATAAGTCAGTGCTCCAACCGAGGAGGTTAGATCTAACCTCCTTGGCTCCAACAAATATTGAATTGTCTATAACATAAGATTCTTTTACTAAACATTGGAGCTAAAGGCACGGTTTGCATATGTTTAAACAATTAAAACATTTCTTATTCATCAAATAAATCCAAATAATATGTTTTGAATTATTTAATAATTGTAGGGAGCCGAAGACAATTGTGTTAATAACTGAAAAAAAAAGATGATTTAAGCGTTTGAATACCGATGACATCATAAACGTATCCCAAAAAATCATTTCTACAGAATCAGATTTTTTTAAACAAAAACTAATAATCCTAATTTTTTGTCAGTTTTTTTCTCACTGATGTATTTTATAACAATTGAATATTTAAGAAGTTTAAGACAATCGATGACGTCACAATCAAATTGATAAATAATCCCAAAAATTATACTAGTAGTTTTTTAAAAATATAGGAGCCGAAGGCGAAATATTTTCTAAAATAATCTTAAAACAAATATAATTTTTCTTGTTTACATCATTGATAAACCTATTATAAGGTTAGGTTAGCTATTATAAGACTCATTTGAGTGCTTTAGTAGACCTAAAGCACCCAAAACTTTTTTTTATTGTGAAAAAACACAAATTAGAAAAAATAGTATAAAAAACTTGTTCATAAGTCAATGTGGTTATAATTTTCGCACTTAGTGCCCACTTTACACTTAAAGTCGTGCCACAAAACTAACTTTATGGAAACCACAAACTCTAAATGTCAAAAAAACCATTGAAAAAAAAAATTCTTCCCCCAAAAATCTTAAATAGTTCTTTAATATACTATTAATATATGGTTACGGAATACTCTTGAGAATTTTAGGAGGAGACATCATGTACTGAGCGCGTTATGCAAAAGCGTTACGTCACCATATTCTCGAGGCGTGCTAGAGCAAGATCTGGAATAGTCTCGTATTTGACCTTATAAACCTTTATACAAACCACAACCTTCTCGATAAAAGGCGTCTTATATAGCCTGCCGCGTGGCGAGCTTACAGTGATTCTCCGCTTGGCGCTGCTTGACGATACAATCGCATATACATCTTATCTATGGATATTCATCGTTACAACTGTCAAATTTGAACTAATTCAAATTTTGTATTTAATTTTTTGCATTATATGAGATTTGTTAGTTGTTTTCTTTGTAAGTTGCAGTTAGTTATTGTTTGTTTTTTGCTTAGATTGACAGTTCAGCCCAGAGAAGTGGAGTGTATATAGAAATAGTGCAACAGTGCACAGCGCCAATACGGCAGAAAGTGGCGTTTCTCCGGAATCACAATAACAATGGGAATTCATCGAAATTGGCAGGCCGCTATTAACGTCATTTTTTATTATTTTATAAAGAAGGTCGTGATACAAACTTATTATAAACCGTTATTGACCTATATTTGGACTATATAAACAAGCGTTGGACAATCGACCGTCAGGTTTGACTTAGCGAATCACAGTGATTAAGTTGTTTATTTACCGAGAGTTATTTGTGTAAATTAATAAACTCTTTAAATCGTAAAAAACCCGAACTGAGTCAACGTGGCAATATTTTTTTTAACTAAATTGGGATCGAATCACACTTGGAGAAAAACTTTTTTTTTAAACGCTAGAGCCAGAAAAAAGTACAAATGAGTATTTTATCGTACTTTCTGAAATTACGAACGTAGAAAAACTTTTGTATATAACTTGTGATTAAAACAACTTTTTTTACTTGTAGGACTCGCCTACAACCTCGTGCGTCAAATTTCCCTTATCCTAAAAATTAATACTTAGTTATTACATAATAGTATATTATAATACGCGTTGCTTAAGACGATGATTACTGCACGAATGGGTTTTGTACACAACGAGCGAAGCAACGAGTGCTAAAAAAAATTTGTGCAACAATTCGCCTTATACAATAAATGTAATATAGTATTTGCGTTTTTTTATCAATTTTTTTATGTAAAAAAGTAAAAATTTGCGAGTTACAAAATGCCTTGTAGAGTGTTAGTGTTCTAAGACTATAAAAGCACTCAAATGCGTGTTATAACAGATTTTTAAAAAAATGCAAATTATAAAAATATCTCTCTTTTGTCTACAAATATTATTTAACATAACTGGTTTCGGCTCCTGTAGAATCTATTATTTTTCTAACTTGAGCCACCAGATGTCGTCTTCAACTATCACATTCTTGACAAGAAGAGATGGGAAATGTAATTACTATTATTATTATTTTTTGTTGACTGTTGATACCAAAATTATTTTCGTAAAGAAATTATTATTTTCGCTAAGAAATTGTTCATTAATGTATAATTTTACACTTTTATAAACAGTATATTAAACAGCAAGTTTCTAAAAGTTAATTTTGTGGCACGAATTCAATTTTATAAAAGGAGTGCCTTAATAATGACTTAAGAAACGAATTCTTTTAGTTTGCAATTTATATCAATTAAAAATATAAGTTGTGGTTTGACATGTATTTTTTATTTTGTAAAGGCTATCATGCCGTTAAAAAATTATCATTATTTTTTTTAAAAAAGTAAAATTTTGCATGTTTTAATAGACATAGTAAAGCATTAGTGCTTTAATGGCTATCAGAGAACGCAAATGTGTTTTATAATCGGTTTTTTAGAGAGTCATATTATAAAATTGTATATGATAGAACGACATTCATAGTCAATTTTGTGGCAAGAATTCATTTTTTTTAAACAAAAAGTGTCTACAATGACTTGTAAAATGAGTTCTTCATATTACTTTTTATAATTTACGATTTACATTTATTTTTTTATTAAAAAAATAATAATTTTGCTCGTTCTAATAGAGATATTAGAGCACTAGTATCTAGTACCTGTAATGGTTACAAGAGAATGCAAATATGTTTTATAACCGTTTCTTAGAGACTTAGAGCCGGTTGCATAAACGCCAATCAAAATTTGATGATCATCAAAAAGTTTATTTGCGATTTGATTGGCTACAATCTAAATACTTTCAAAGTTGGACCAATAAAAACTCAAATTATCTTTTTGATGGCTATCAAACTTTAATTGGCGTTTATGCAACCGGACCTAAAATAATAAAATAGGATATTATACAGTGAGATTCGAAATCAATTTTGTGGCAAAAATTCAATTTTATAAACAAAAATTGTCTACAATGACTTATGAAACGAGTTCTTTATATTACTTTTATAATTTGCGTCTTAAATCTATTTTTAAATCAAAAAAATTGCACCAGTGCTCTAATGGCTATTAGAAAACGCAAATGTGTTTTATAATCGACTCTTATGGGCTGATTTCATGTTGAGATAATACCGGTAGTATCGCAAATTTTAATACTTTTCTATGACAACAGCGAATCACAGCCCCGAACTTGTTTATTTTTCCATGATAACGAAGATACTACCGGTATTATCTCAACTTGAAATCAGCCCATTAGAGACTCAAATTATAAAATAGTATATTACAGAACGAGATTCGAAGTCAATTTTGTGACAAGATTTCAATTCTATAAACAAAAAATGCCCACAATGACTTATGAAACAAATTCTTTACACTAGTTTTTATAATTTGTGTTTTATATCTATTTTTTATTTAAAGAAAAAATAAAATTTTGCTTGTTCTAATTGACATATTAAAACACTAGTGCTATAATGGCCATTAGAGAACGCAAATGTGTTAGAAAATCCATTTTTTAATTATATTTCTTGATATACTGAAGAAATAGTTTCGAAAAATTAGTGACTTAAGAACGAGTTCTTTATACTACTTTTGATAAATTGCAATTTTTCAATTTACTAAGGCACTATCAACGAACAAATATTGTAATTTCTTGTTTTCTTAATCAATGATTAACAACTAAGAGGTTTTAATTGTTGATTGTTTTAATAATGTTGATTAAATAACTATAAATTTAAGCAAATAAAAATCGAAACATTTGTTTTAATAACCTACTTTGACTCACTTAGTCACATGGTACTAAAAAAGATGATAAAAAATCAAATTTTTTTCTTATTATAGACTTTTCAATATTTCTTTTAGGCTTGAATAAAAAACATGCAAAAAGTGTTTATTACCCAGGAAACCATGAAAAAAGCGCTGCGGGTGCCCCAAACAACGTAAAGTTCGTGGCTTTCGAAACTGTCACCGTTTCAAAAACAAATCCTTCCTGATTACAATAATTGCTTTGTACTCCATCTTTCGACATAGGAAAAACATTATTATGTTGAGCAATCTCTGCGCCGCATTTCGCACAACAAATCAGTCTTTTCTACAAGAGCAAAAAACGTAGAAAACGTGGCGCCACCTACCGACACTTACCATATTTAAATACTTCAACTCCAGCCTTAAGCGTTCAACAGCTGTCCTTAAGACCATAATCCTCAGTCTTTCTTCATGCCTCAATTGAAAATTCTGCACAAACCAGTAGGATAACCTGACAGGATCATCAGGAATAAATTCAGTTAAATAATAATTCGATAAACTGTTTACAAGTTTATAGTGTAGAAAAGAAATCTCGTGTTTATCATACACCCAACTTGCAATCGGATACTGACTGAGATGAAACAATCTGAATTTTCGAAATTTATAAAACTCTCTATATTCAGTACAATTAAATAATTGATGAATTTTTAACGAATTTAATTGGGTGTTAGAAATCGGTGATGTGATTGGTGGTTCAAGCATTACTTCAACTGTTACTTGGTATAATTCACCAATCAGAGTCTTGAGTTCTTTTCCAGGGAGTAATTTGCATCTTTGACGACTCCGGGCTTTTAAATAAAGTACTTCATTTCGAATATGCATCTCAAATATCTCCATTATAACACCATAAGTGAAAAAACCTTTAAATGTCTTATTAGGGGTGAGTAAAACAAAAGCATTTTTCTTTGCTATATGCCTCTGAAGCATATTAATCTCAAGGTCGTCGTTTAACACCAAAGGGAGAGTAAATCCGGGAAAAACAAGTGTGTTTGTTTGAATTGCAGGAAGGGTTGCTATTTCACCATCGTCATAAAATGTATAACCTGTCACATTGTCAAGTTTTCCCAAGTACTAAAAAACGATATTTAGTGACTAAAACTTGTTAAAAGTGTTAAAACATACACGATGTGAGGTTGGTAAGTCAATATCGAACTGATCAGATGCTTGATTTGGCCCTAAATCATCAAATTAGTCTTGTTTCTAACCCAAACATTAGACTTACCTGTTGAACTATCATGGGACAGATTAAATTGTGAGTCGACTGAAACATGACCATTTTCCATCTGACCATCCGGTAAATTATTCGCATTATCGTCAGAATCTGACATTTTGACAATAATTTTGTGATTGTTTTGACGTTTTAACAAAAAAATCAGCTGTTGCACTTTGAGCTAAACAAAGGACGTGCGCATGTCACTGTCAAATGTCAAATTCACCAAGAGGTGATCTCTTTATCTAATAAACTGAAGTTGTTTTAGTAGCTACCTTTTAACGCTGGGTGGCGCTGTAATCAATAATAAAATGGGCTCTAGAAGCCGTGACGTCAAAAATGAGCGAAATTTTGAAACACTGTCATTCGATAAAAATACTTTGAAAAAGTCGACCTTATTGCACATGTTAATAAGGTTGAGTTTACAAAGATCAAATTTCAAGCGATGAATAAATACACTAAATAAAATAAATAAGACCTAAAAATGTCGACAGTCGATACCTTAAACATTTCATTTATTGATAAGTCACGAATCACAGCAAACTGACACTTAATAAAAAATTTAATGGAAGATAAAACATTCGATGCACAGATTCCATTCATTTCTAATCTTTAACGCATGTCCAACATGAGCGAATTCCACCGAACCATGCTGAATGTGAGTTAATCTCCTCCGATATTCTTCGATTCGTGCGCGCGTTCTCCCACATACTTTCATGGGTGCGCTTCTTTTTCCCGCCAGAAAATTGACAGTTCTAAAGTAGCCCAACACAAATAACTGACATATTTGTTCGAAAAAGTTATCAGCTATTTTGTTGGCCGACTGTCAATTTTCTGGCGGGAAAAAGAAAAAATTCAATCTTCTAGGATTCAAAGCGCATCGGATTTCAAACGCCCGAAGCGCACCCACTTCCATAGATTGTTACACGGCTATCTTCGGTAATTGCTTTACAGCCGTTCGGGAGACTTTGAGACACGAAGCTTGTATGGTAATTTCTATTTACGATTAATTTATCAATTATGCGAGAATTATTTGTAACTTCTGACTGGATTAAAACTAGAATGTTTAGAGTATTGGAGAAGAGTGCTCTTATGTCTTTTTTGTGTTTCCATATGTGATTTTTATTCGGTCAAAGTTTAGCTGTTATAATTTCAACCTTATGCACTAGTGCAATAAGGCCGCTTTTTTAAGGTATGTTTCTAGAATGACAGTGCTTCAAACGTTTGCGCTAAAATTACGACACATTTTTCCACCCCATAAAGTTAATAAAATATTATTTATTAACTTTGTCCCTTTGTACGCAGCGTCATGACGTGTTCTCCAGTTTTATTAAAGAAACGAAAACACGACTGTTGGTAAACAAAAACAAATCACACTAATCACAGTTGTCAAATCACACATGTCAAATGAAGTGAAGTGGTACCAACATCGAAACTAACTAAAACTCATCGAGCTTGAACACGATTGGTTGATAGAGTCATTACGGGTAATGACGTCATGGCCTCCAGATTTAAATTTCTAATGCCCGTAATTCAAAATCAAATGCCATTTTGACATAACCAATTGTGTCATAGGGCTTCTCCCTATATATATTTTGTGCGTATAATGTTTTTTTTCGATTTCGTTTCATGGTGTAATAGCCCATTGTGAGAATTATGAGAGGATGATCCAAATTTGCTATTTATTCAAGTTTGTCCTTTTAAATTTATTTATTCAAAGTTTTAATAATCGTAACCACAAATATGTTTAACTTTGAAACAAAATTTTATTTGGTAATCTAAGTAACAATCAAATTTATTATTTAGATTATTATCTGAAATTTTCTCGTTCTATTTCAATGACCCTAAATCTGTGCTTTAAATGTACCCTGCACTCTAATTTATAATTGCTCAGATTTATAATTTCAAGGTAAAATTTAATATCACGTTTGATAAGCTACTCTTGTACCTGAATTGATGTGTTAGATGCTCGCGGCTCTCTTTTATACGTGCATCGCAATTAATTATTGCGCCCTATCGCCGAACACCGATCCTGGTAAAAGTCAGGTGCCTAACACCTTTTACAAAATCCGAGCAAAACCCTGATATACAAATCTTTGCGAAATAAATTGAATTGATGTAGAAATCATTTCTCTCACAAATTTCGGTCACGAGCTTGGACAAAGACTTTTCAGAACTTTGCTCTTTCGCGATACCAGTTTATTACAGGTAACCGGGATGGTTATTTTGTCTCGTTTATCTCGTAATAGCCTGCATATGTAAGTATATGCCGTTGGAGCAAGTCTACTTACGCTCTTCTAACTTCAATTGTCGGAAACTACGACCTGACACAATGAGTTAGACCTTAGTAAAGTTGGAGGGAAAGGGTTCCCGGGAACAACGACTTTCCTCATGAAGGTGGCCGACAAACGAGCCTGTAATTTCAGGTGGAATCTCGCCTAACACGCCGCGAAAGAGAAACAACTCTTCGCTACCCTATTTCAAAATATGCAACAAATTCAATCTACCGAAATTTTGTAACTACACCACTTTGCACTGATTTGAAGTGACCATTTGAAGTAATTGTTGAAACCCTTTGGTAATAGATTTATGATTGATGTCTTAAATTTTTAATTGTTTTGGGTCCAGATCGAGCAAATAAAAAAAGAATAAAAGTTGAAGTTTATATCAAAAGTGCCAGCAAAGTTGTTGCATTTTTTTACCAAAATTTATTTTTTTTTAAATAGAGACTAGACAAAAAAAATAAAGAAATAATAAAATCAATAAATCTATAAAATTGTTTAAATAAATTTGTGGTCACGATGGAGGCTAAATAGTGGAACTTTAATCACCCGATTTGAAGAAACTCAGATAAATAAAATAAAACCTTCGTATAAAATTAATTAATTCAAATAATAAATAGATAGCCCTTTTGTGGGCTTACCTAGAAATTTAATCCTTTTATTGTCCGTGGAACACCGGTGGTTAACTTGGCACCTTGGTTGGTTTTTCTTTTTAACACAAACTGTCACAATTTAATTTAAATTATGAGAAAAAAAGAAATTATTAATTCTCTACTATTTCTAGCACAAAATTAAAAAGCTTGGTGAAATAAATTTAAATTAAAAATGAACCCAAAGGGTCGAGGTTGGACTTTGTTAAATTTAATAAATTTAAACAAAGAGAATAATTCGAAAATTAACTATCTCGACAGACCGTCAAGAATCGAGTGCCTAAAATCCAAGCGAAATCTGTTTTTATGAAATAGGGACGCTTCCTGAACCAACCCCCTCTGCCTCTGGTACTCAATTTATTTTAATTTTGAAATTTTGAAAAAATGTTTTAAAGATTTCATTTCAAATGTGATTTCTTGATAATATTATTATTGGTCAATTATCGGTAATTATCTAGTGGCAAGATTTTGGCCACGACACCAGTCGAAAAGGTAAATATAAAATTTAACATTAACATCCACTCCGTTTTTTTTCTGGTTTTGCCAAGAGCATTTGAGCAGCCTCTAATGTAACAATATCTTATTTTATGATAATAAATAATAATGATAAATGACAGCGGACAGTCGGACACCCTTAAGTAAAGACTTGATGGCGCTACAATCGCCTTGCGCGGTCCCTATAAAGTGCTCAAAACTATAGAGTTTGAAGCGAAAATAAATTTGTAATCATAAATAGGGTGATATTTTAAACGTGGCGCCAAATTTTTAAGAAGATTTTATTCCCTTTTTTCTTGGTACTTCAAGGCACATTCGATAGATGGCGAAAAACGTGTTGGCAATTTGGAAGCGAGGGAGTAGTGTCTATTTCTTTCTCTTATGTTTTGGCCCTTTAGGACTGTTTAGGACTCCGACTCCTCCGCGCCCCAAAAGTTAATTTTTCTCTAACGTTATTTATCAAATTCTACAAAATAACTGAATTCACTTTAAATTGTAGAAGGTAAGATATTTTTGATTATCGATTACCTTAATTTTAATCTTCGATTTTTAGGTTAAGTTGACAACTTTAAAAACATTTTTTTGAAGTCTTGACTAAAATGGATGAAGCTTTACTTTTTGAATGTGAGAAACGTGGTTTAGAATTTTATAAATGCAAATACTGCGATTTCAAAACAAAAATAGGAAATTTTTTTTGTTATCACATTCAAAAATTCCACACCAAAAAACAGAAAAATCCATCTATACCCATATGTGCTGATTCATATCTATGCAACAAGTGCAATTTTTTAACATTTTCGTTATTAATTTTCTTAAAACATAAATTGATTTGTCAAGAAATAACCACTTATAAAAAATTGAAAAATCTTTTAATAAGAAAACTTAAAGAATCAGATAAAAGCACACAAAGAAGTTTGTTATATTATTGTGTTCTCTGTGAATATAAATCAAAGTACAAGGGAAATGTTACACAACATATTTTAGCAAAGCATACAGCACGAGAAAATGTACGACATTTTGAATGTAGCAGATGCAAGTACACAACTACACATATTGGATGTTTTAAAAAGCATATCATATCACGTCATACAGCTCCAGAGGAGATAGAGTGGTATCAATGTGAACATTGTACCTATAAAAGCAAAGCAAAATCAAATCTAAAAAATCATGTAACCATCAATCACAAGTCAGAAGAAGAAGTTCCGTTATTTTACTGCGGTCACTGTGATTACAAATCAAAGACGAAGAACAACCTCAGAAAACATATTATTTCAAGGCATACAACACGGGAAAATTTACCAAGATATGAATGTGATAGATGTAATCACAAAACTATGTATAAAGGAGCTTTAAATGTACATATTCTTCGACGACATACACCTCCAAATCAAATTAAATGGCAACAGTGTTCTTACTGTGATTACAGGTGTCTTTACAAATATGGTTTAAAGAGGCACATGAAAGGAAAACATGCTATGTAAATGAATCAAAATATTTTAAAGCAATTCTGCTATACTTAAAATATCTAAAAGTAGGCCAACTTTTTACGACTTTGTTATAAACAAAAGGATAGCCATTGTTCATTTTATGGAAACCACCAAATAAATCTTGTTTTATGACAGTTCCATCATCTGGCGGTGGTTTTCTCGTCCATAAATTAAACAATGGTTATTCTTTAGTTTATGAAAGAGTCTTAGAAAGTCAGCCCACTTTAAGATAATTTGAGTATACAAAAAAAATTAGTCATATTTGTACTAACATATGCCTCTTTCTTGTAATACGAGTATGTGTCAGTACAGTTATTAGTATTATTATATAGTTATAGTTAAAAGTTGTTCGATTTGTTTTATATTGAATATAAGTCGAAGATTAACTTTATTAGTAAGTTATCGTAAATTCGATTGGTTTGCTGAAAGGTTATTGAATTTTAAAAAAGAAAAAGTGATGATAATCATCTAGAATTTTTTACTTGATCAAGTGGTTTTTCAAAATTTCAAAAATATTGTCAAAATAATTTTACCAAAACAACTTTTGCCAAATTTGAGATACGGAAGTAATAACATGACCTAAAAATTGTTTTGTCAAGTTATATTTTTAAATTAAATTTTTTAGTTACCAAATATTAATTTTAGGTGGCAAATATGCTGTTGTAATGATTTCGAAAATATTACAATATCATTCATATAAACAAAACAAAATTTATGTAAACACATTTTTGTAAAAATAAAATGTAATGAATATATGGTGTTTTTCTATAAACTGGACAACTTACTGCCTTAGGCCGATATTATAAAAAAATACATAAAAGAAATATACTTTACTTTTAAGCTATTATGTAATTGACTAGTACATAAAGCAAAGCGGTTTGGAAATTATTCAATCTTAAATTTCATTTGAGAATAGTAACATCGCTGTCAAAAAGCGCGTCGTCTGCTAAAAAGAGTTTGGTGTAATTAAGTGCATTTTTTAATTTATATAATTATATTATTTAATAACTTTCGATTAGTCTATCTGCTTGGCTATCACAAAATTTGATTTTAACCCAAAAAATAATTTTTTAAAAGTCGCAATGTTAAGAAATGGTTATAATAATAATAAGCAATAAATAAATTCTGCGAAAACGTACAAAAGAGATTGTTAATTAAACTCGATTAATCCTGAAAATTAATTATTAAAATCTAATACTTTGGAAATAATCCAAAAATCTGTTTTGACTAACCCTAATGGTATAGTTTGAAGAAAAACGAAGAAAGATTTCTAATCTAATCTATACATTTCTAAAAAATCCACATTTGGGAAAACTTTTTTTTAATTATTACTAGAGATTTTTTTTTCTTTTTAAATAAAAATTTTGTCAAAATGCAATAGATTATGAACTGAGATCTATTGCTCAAATAGAGCTCAAATTAGGTCATTTACATGATCTTTAGATTAAATTTATAAATAATTAAACAAAAAGAAAGTTGTTTGAAATGTACAAGTAAAAATATTTGTGTCATCATATAGAATTTTTTTACAATTTTTATTTAATTAGAAAACGTTGTTTTGAGGGTGCGAATAATTTGATTTATCCGGAATCTATCTGTGAAAAGAAAATTTGCTGACTCACTTTTTGGTCACAATTTTGTAGTAATTTAGCCACTACCAACTGTATAGAAAAATTACTAAATAAATTAACAAAAATTAATGTAAATACTGGTAAACTAGGTGCAAATGTTTAATAAAGTACATGTCAAGAGAACAAGAAGTACACATAATATCTGATTTTTTTTAAAGAACTATGGTGGTGCATATTGACAACGTTTTTAATACTTACCATAGGGAATTAATTTTAGGGTGTCATTATCTGTACCACAGGGTTTTTTTGCAAAAAATCGAAATATATTAATGGACTAATTTCAAGTTGAGTAATATCGGTAGTATTTCGTTTCTACGGTAAATTAAAAGAATTCGGTATTGTGATTGGTTGTTGCCATAAAAAAATATTAAAATTTGGATACTACCGGTAGTATCTCAAGTTGAAATTACTCTATTTTCTGTTAGAAATTATTTATTTTTACTTTGTGCTGTAGTCATTGCAAATTTATATCTAAATAAAGATAAAAAAACAAGATTTATCTATGTAATAAAGAAATAAAATGAAATTAAAAGAAATAAATTTTTTTTGTAGAAGTTTACACAAAATTTGCTGCCGCATAAGAAACGCTCTTTTCTACTAGTACTGAGGAATTTATAGACAGAAGAAAAGCTTGGTAAAGAGCCTTGTTGATGGAAACACATTCTACAAAGTTTTTGAGAGTGTGTGAAAAACATTTTGCGGCTAAGGACTACATTTTTCCTCCAAGGTGTTCCAAAAAGCCACGTTTAAAACTTTAAGTAATACATCACTTATCGTCAAAATAAACTCTTGAGACACAGTTAGTTATTAGTTTACTTATAATATACTAAAAATGCACTTCTAGGAATTTTTCGAGTCGTCTGCCACGCCGTATGCTTTGCAGACCTGCCAACTGTCAAACATCAGCTGTTCGAAATCACTGATAATTTTTCTGAACCTTTGATTTAACATAAGACAGATTTTGATTTTAATTTTTAATTTTTTGTGTGATAGCTGACAGTTTTACACTTGTCATAATAAATTTAAAAAATTATTGTGCAAAATAAACAACTAGTAATAGAAATAAAATGTAATTAATTAAAAATTTATGGGCGTTTTTCTGTAAAAAAAATATTTTTTATTTTTAAGATGTTGTGTAGTCAACTGTATATAAGACGGAGCGGTTTGTAAAATATTCAATCTTAAGTTTCACTTGAAAGTGGTAACATCGCTGTAAAAACGCGCGTCGTGTGCTAAAAAGTGTAATTAGGTGCATCTTTTTATTTACGCAATTATTAGTTAATAATTTTGGGTTTTATAATTTTAGTTTATTTGTTTGGCCATCACAAAATTTATTTTATCATAAAAATATTTTCTTTTAAGTTTATTAACAGAAAATGCCAAATGTTAATTAGACTCTATATAATTAATATAATATATAATATAATTCCTGAAAGTTAATTTGAAGAACGTAAATCTTATTTTTTCTTTAAATCAATTGTCAAAGTGTTTTAAGGTTGGTAACTAAATTAGCCTTTTTAGTTTCTTTTCCATGGCAATCTAACAGGGTTCCAACATAACTTCAGAATTTTTAACACTGACAATTGATTTAAAGAAAAAATAGGCTTTTTTTATTTAAAAATGCCGCTACATTTTATTTGAGCGCTTCGGACGCCTCTAGTGTTCGAAGGTAGAAACTAAAACGAGAAAAAGTGGTATATAACACTGTATAATCTGTGATACATTAAATTAATTAATAACGTGTGAAATGTATTGATTTGTGTTAAAATTGTTATAAAATCGAGTTAATAATTGTAATTCAGATTTTTTATTATTGTTTTATTGCAAAACTTTGAATTTCCGGATTTTGAGGTCATTTAGTGATAAAATGAAAATCCCTAAATTGTAAAGTGACGACGCCATTTTCAATTAGTTGTACGCAATAAATCAGTTGAGTGAAAATATCATCAAATTAAAGCAAATTTAAAGTTAAGACAAGGTAAAAACACGTTTTCTTATTAAAAATAACGTTTTGTATAGATTTATTAAATGTTTTATTGAAATTACGTCAACATTGTAATCAGCTGACATTTCTTTGTATTCATTACAAGAATGTCGATGATTCATAATTGTATTGATAAAAAACACCTTTTCGTTATAAAAAACTATCTAATTTTGTTATAGATGGCAAGTCGTAAAAAAGTTTTGTTGAAAGTTATCATTTTGGGTGATTCGAGTGTGGGAAAAACATCTTTGATGAATCAATATGTGAATCGAAAATTTTCCAATCAATATAAAGCTACAATTGGGGCTGATTTTCTAACAAAAGAAGTAACAGTCGATGATCGATCAGTGACAATGCAAATTTGGGATACGGCAGGACAAGAACGGTTTCAATCTCTCGGTGTTGCTTTCTATAGGGGGGCGGACTGTTGTGTTTTGGGTAAGATACAATTTTTGGGGTGATTTATCTCAAGTTGGTTGTTTAGTTGGTAACACTTGCGGTTTACAACCACCAAAATACAAGTATCAAGTTCTTACATTCCTTGTTTTGTGATATTTAAGTTCTTGCTTATCGATTTGGTCTTGTTTAGAAAATAGAAGTGTTCATTTACAAAATACGTTTTATCTATTTATTTCCAAACATCTGAGAAGAGCAGGTGTAGTACAACTTGATTTAAAATATAATAAACACTATTGGTCCTTTGAGCCGGACTCAGTTTGGTCTTATTTGGAAGCTAAAAAAGTGTTTTTCTCTTAGATACATTCATCAGTTTATAAAACGTGACACTTATTTTAATTACAGTTAAATATTTAATTTAACTTTGTATCAGTTTTGACTAAAATGTTAAAAAAGCTAAATTATTTACAAACATTTAATTCAGCTTTTGTAAACCGGCTCTTAACATGTAGAAATCTGCGAACTGAAAGCGACAAACATTCTCTTAACAAAAACTTTTTTGGTCCTTCCAGCCGGAACCAATTTGGTCTTGTTTGGAAGTTAAAATAAAGTTTATTCCGATCTGTCATAAAACTTTTTCAATATAGTAGAGTCTACTGCTGGAATTCTAAATCACTACGCTACTCCATCGGAGTAGCGCAAAACTACATCATCTAATATAAAGAGTATAGTAAAGTTACGGCGTTGCCCCTAGCAACTCAAATTACACCGGTGTAAATCTGATTTAGATTTAGGCCTTACAACTCTACCTTCGTGTGAATTTGACATTTGACAATACACAAATAAACAATAATTTTAAATAACGAAAATATTGAGATTTTGGTAATTAAACCTTAGATTTGAAGCTATGCTCAGTATAAAGTCTTGTATCCAAAATTTTATTTCTCTATTATCTATTATTTTGACATAATATGCACACTATCAGTGTCACTTTTAGGAAAAAATCTTGGCTGTTATGAGCCATTTCCTATGACTTTTACTTTAAATTTATATAAAAAAAACTTACCAAACCAATTGACAAGAGTCAATTACAGTATTTAATTTTGTGCAAAATGATAGTGACAGTGCGAATGACAAAGAAATAGATAATAGTTAGCTATTGCAGTGAGAAATTTTAAACATTTTTTGTGTATTTATAAAATTACCTAAAAAGTAGTGAGATACATACAGAAAACGAAAATAAAATATTTGGGTAACTTTTGATTTCAAATGTTGGTAACCATGAAATATGTATTCTAACTCATATTAAACTATATTTACCCTCCAATTTTTGTTTTTCTCGTCATATTAAGCTGAAAGAAGATAGATAATGCAATAGTTTTTTAACAAAACATTTTTGGTCTTTAGAACCTGAACCTGTTTGGTCTTGTTTAGCAGCTGAGATAGTTTTTTTTGCGAAGATGTTTTATTTATTTCTAAATGTATGAATAAAATTACGAATCGAAGCTGTAATTTGTTTTAACAAAAACATTTTTGTTCATTCGGGCCAGAGTCAGTTTGGTTTTGTTCACTGAACGGGTGTTTTATTTAGCTTTTTATACATTCTATACATTTCTAAGTACGAATAAAATTGTTGTAGTCATTTGTTTTTGAAAAACAGTTCTTTAACAAAACATTTTGGTTCTTCGAGCCGGAACCATTTTGGTCTAGTTTGGAAGCTTAAAAAGTTTTTTTTTAAATAAGCTTTATTTATGTAGACTGAGTTTCAGGTCTATTTTTTTTAACAAAAACATTTTTGGACTTTCGAATTTGGGTTAGTTTGGTTTTATTTAGAAATTAAACAATGTTTTTTTAAAGATTTGTCTTATGTAATTACGAATAAAACTGAGAGGCACATACGTAACTTGTTAAAAAAAAACATAAAAATATCTTTGGTTCTTCGAACTGGAATCGATTTAGTTTTTTTATGTAATCTGAAAGTGTTTTTTTGATATATTAGATATATTTAACATGCTTTTAAATATGTATAAAATTGTGTACTATAGATCACAACTGTTTAAAAAATTTTTTTTAATAAAAACACATTTGATCCTTTGAGTATGATTCAGTTTGGTCTTGTTTGCAAATTAAAAGAGCTGAATTATTTCATTTATAAACACGAATAAACTAGGAACTGAAGCCGCTTGTTTTTTACAAAAAACAGTTTTTTATTAACATTATTTTTGGTTTTTCGAACCAGTTTGGTTTTGTTTGGAAGCTTAAAGAGTGGTTTTTGCAGCACACATTATGTATTGCTAAATTCGAATAAAACTGAGAGCCGCAGGAGTAATTTGTTTTTAAAAAATTCTTAACTAAAATATCTTTGGTCCTTCTAACTCTGGTTGAATTTAGTCTTTTTGAAAGTTTAATTTTTTTTAAAATAAATTTGAATGCAAACAATTAATTTCTAAATACATAAGTTTGTATAAAATTGAACTGTAGGTGACCATAAATGTTTCAATTGGTGAATGAATCAGTTTGGTGTTGTGAGGAAGCTTTTTTTTGAGTTCATATTACATAATTCCAAATACAAATAAAATTGAGAGCAGCAGAGGTAATTTGTGTTTAAAAAGTAGTTTTCTAATAAATATTCTCGATCCTTCGAGTCGATATCTGCTTGGTTTTGACGGTTCATGTGAAAAGACTTTTTTTTAAATAGTTCCTTTATTAATTTCCAAATACGAATAAAACTGAGAATCTCAGGTTTATTTGTTTTTAACAAAAAATTTTTAGGTCCCTTGATTCTTTAAACCGGAATGAGTTAGTTTAGTCTTACTTGAAAGTTAATAGTGTTTTTCTTTAACTACAGATCAAGTACATATTTGTAAATACGTTTAAAGTTGAGAGCCGTAGGCGTCACTTGTTTTTTAAAAATAGTTTTTTTTTTTTGGTCTTTCGAGTCGGAATTCGTTTGGTTTTATTTGGAAGCTGAAACAAAGTTTTTTTTACATTTTATTTATCTCCAAATACAAATAAAAAAAGAGTTACGGCCATAACTTTTTTTTAAAACAGTTTTTAATAAAAATATTTTTGGTCCTTCAAGCTGGAATCTTTTGGAAATTAATTTTTTTTTCTAAATTAGTTTGTATTTATTTCTAAATACAAATAAAAGAACTTATTTGTTTAAAAAAAAATTAGTTCTTTTTAAAACATTTGTTAAACCGGAATGAATCAGTTTAGTTTTGTTTGGAAGTTTAGTCTTGCTTCCAATTGTTCGGAAGCTAATAGAATGTTTTTTTATAATTACATATTGTCTGAATAATGGTATAAAATTATCTAAATATGAATAAAGTTGAGAGTTGCAGACGTAATTCGTTTTTTTTAAAGGTTTCTAACAAATATTTTTTATTTTTCAATCCTTAAGTTGCGTTTTATGTAAGTAGTTATGTAATAAAATTCATTACATAACTAATGGTATAATATGTGTTATTGAACGCTCAAAATTGATAAAAAATTAAACATTATATAATGGAAAAAGGAAAAAATATATACTTAGACACATTTCTATTGTATTTTTAAATATTTTAATAAAACGGAGAAGCTACAAGTAGGCTACATCTTTTTTTAGTTTTTTTTTAATAAAATCAGTTTTGATTATTCGAGTCAGACTCAGTTTATAAAACGGCATTCTATGACAAATCAGGTCACTAGTCTAGAGCAGAAAATGGCCAATGTTGGAGTGCATTATATATCATACTCGTAGGTAACTAACTTGTGCTAATTCTTCTAAGTTTTCGTGACAGTTAAGGCCTTTGTGACGTCACAAGGATCTGTTTGCCACAATAATATTTGTTTTCTGTTTAAAAACTACAAGAAAAAAATGATATTTATTGCTTGAATTATGAAATGTATTTGATTTATTAACTTAATCAAAGCTATGCCGGTCCCCCATGCCATTGTTAGATGACATTCAATATACTATATAATCAATTGATAAGGTGGTTATAAATTAATATATTTTAGGTAGTATTTGTATAAAAAAAATATTGTTTATTCAATGGAGGACCAAATAACGTATTTTGAAAATGAAAACTTTTAATTACATCCTATTATGCATAAAACTGAGAACTTATGAAGACAACAAACTGTTTTTAACAAAAATATTTTTGGTTCTTCGAGTCGCAATCAGTATTTTTAAGTGTTTTAAATTATTTTTTTACAGTTCGCACATTAAACAAAAAGCTTTTCTTAATGAAATTACTTGTTGAAATCTGTGCTTGTTTTTTAAGAACACTAACATCCAAGTGCTATTTTAACAAGATTTGTTTACCAATTTTGCCATGATAAACGGCAAAAGGGCTGTTTTAAGCAAAGAAAAGTTCTTGTATACACACATTATGAGAAATTAAGACATATTGTAATGATCTAATTGTTGTTGAGAGACCAAAAGTCAATAGAAAATTACTGAAACTAGTCATAAAATAATGCTTGTGTATTTTGGTGGTTATATACCTGAGATTTCAATGGAGATAAGTGACATTCTATTGATTGTTTTAGTGTTTGACGTGACTGCTCCCAATACATTCAAGTCTCTTGATAGTTGGCGTGATGAGTTCCTTATACAGGCTTCGCCTCGTGAACCGGAAAATTTTCCATTTGTTCTTTTAGGCAATAAAGTGGATTTAGAGCCTCGTGCAATTTCATCAAAACGAGCCCAACAATGGTGTCAAACCAAAAATAATATACCATATTTTGAAACATCAGCAAAAGAAGGACTTAATGTTGAGCAGGCATTTTTGGCAATTGCAAAAAATGCATTAGCTCAACAAAATTCAACAGTTGATCTTTATAACGAATTTCCGGATCAAATCAAACTTACTAATACAAATAAGCCGAATAGTAATGGGGATTCTTGTGCATGTTAAGTTGGGTTTTTTTTTTTCTGCTCAATGTGATATAAATTTTTTTGGTTTTTTTTTGCATACTCAACGTCACTAAATTGTTGATTTACATAATTGTGTAAATACAATTGTTGAAACGAAAATTATATTTTTTGCCTTTGTAGAAAATTTCTTATTAGCAGTAATGATTTTCCACGAGTTAAGTTTTATTATTATTATTATTAAAAATATTAAGTGTTCTGTGTTGTAGGATAATTATTTATAGTACATAGAAGAATTTATATATTTTTTTTAACCATTAAATACCTACAATTTTTCTGTAGTATATCATAAAATTTGTATATTATATAGACGTTAATAAGTATATAAATAATGTAATGGTACACAATACGTTTTTTTTTATTTAAAAATCCTAAAAAGAAACAAGATAAATTGTGAAACATTTATTATTCAAGGTATTATACAACAAATAACAATTATATATGTATAAATATAAATTATATGTATTTTGTACTAAAGTACACATTTTTTGTTTTAACAACAATACAATCAGAAATAATCAACATTAAAATTTTTGAGCAAAAATAATAATACATCAGGAAAAAACATCTAAAACACTTTTTGGTAACATTTAGTTTTGTGTTCTAAATACTTATTTGTTTTTATATTGGTGCTTTTTGACACAGTTGGAAGATTAATATTGAGGTCATTTTGTATATTAGACTAGTTATATCATTTTTAAAATAAATGATCGTTGGTGGATTTTTTTTTGTTTTAAGGTTGGCACAATCTATACTTCGTACTCGTCCAATGGAAGTAACTAAGATAATAGGGATTTTATTATGAAATCTTTTTGCTTCAACAAAATTTGGGAGCCGAAGGCGACAGTTTCTTCTGAGATTTTTTAACAAAATTCAAATATACTTTTCTAATTTATTTTTTATTTTGTTTTGTAACATTTCTAGGTTACGTTGTAAGGAGTTTTTAAACAGAGAAAGACTAAACTCTGTTTACACAACTAAAAAACCTAAATTCTATTTTTTTTTTTAGAAGAAAATACTAAAAACAATGTAACAAATAAGAGTTTTGTTAAATAACAATTTAACAAAAATAATACTCAATTAACTAAATTTTTTGTTTTGCTAATTAAAAACATTTCTCTTGGCATTTTTAGAAATTCGCCTTCGGCTCTGACATACAGGCTAGCACACTGAATAAGTCTTACCTAGGGTTTTTCTCTGTTAATCTAATTCAAGTAAAATCGCTCGTACATTTGATGACTGTAAAAGCATCATAAAAAAAGACACTTCTATTGCCAAGGTGACAACCCCTTTGTAAAACATTACAAGGAACATGGATCGAGTGATATATCATTTTAAAGAGAATAAAATCTTCTTTTCATTTGAACCAAACATTATTAATTTTAACTACCTTCAACTCCTTATTAAAACAATTCATCTACATTTTATATCCCAGAAATTGTAGATGATTTATTATAATATGGGGTTTAAGGTGGTAAAAATTAACAAATTTAGTAGAACTGAAAAACGGATTTAATAGGGCTGCCTTTTTAATTGCTCTTTCGCTATTGTTAAGTTTCTCCCTCACAACCAAAATTAACCTGTCCGAGCAATTTATTCTAAAATAAATAACAAAGAACAAAATCTAGGTGAGACCTTTTCAGTGGGCCACCCTGTATCAGTGTATAGAAAAACAAAAAGGGACAGTTGATAACAAAAATACCAGAATATGTATGGTTATTTGGGTGATTTAAAAAAAAATGTTTATATTTTATTTTTGTAGTAATGGGAAATAAAACCCCAGTTAAAGTCTGAGCCCTTAATATTTAGAAGACGCTCATTGCGATTTCCTTTCAATTTAAATAACATGAGATTTTTTTATATAAATAAATTTAAAAAAATAAATACATAGATTTGTCGCCTTCGGCTCTCAAATATTCTTAAGAATGGTCACGTATATCAAAATAATAATAATTTGGGAGCCACAGGCGACAAATAAAATTTTTGTTTATCTTTTGATAAGCAACTGAATGAGTATAAACAGTTAATCAACAAATTTTCTGGAGAAGAATCAAAGTCAATGTTGTTTTCAGTAAGAGAATCGCATGACAAATAATTTTTTACTAAAATATTTTCTGTCCAATTATTATCTCTTGATCAATAAACTACTTTGACATTAAATTGTTTATTTAGAGTTTTTATTAAGTTTTTCTTTAATAGAAAAATATTTGTAGGAAAATACTGTTTTTCCATAAAAACGAAATTGGTCTCCCATTGGTTCTGATCTAATGTCATGCGATTCCGTCTTTCAAAAAAAGAAAGAAACAAGGAAGTTCTAAGGACGACAATCACGTAATTTTTGTTTTGTTTAATAATTTATAATTGTAATTTATCTGTTGTTTTTGAATCAACATTCTATTAAAAAAAGGAAAAAATAATTAAAAATTGTAGATTTCCCGAATTAAAAATTACTTAAATTTCTGTTGTGATCCCATTTTTAAACCGGAAAACATCAAAGCTTGGATTACATAGCTAAAAATGCTAATAAATATAGTTTTTTACAATATGTAGGGAGCCGAAGGCGACAGCTTTTTCAAATATAAAATATCGAAAAATTCATTTTTTTTTTTAATTATAATAATTGACGCCTTCGGCTCTTGCATTTTAATGAAAAGAGAGAAGAAATTAATTTTATTTATATTGAAATCAAGTTTTTTAACATAAGTTCTTTAGAAGAATCGAAGGCCATAATTATTTTAAAAAAATAATTTAAAATGTTACATTTTTGCGGTTAGAGTTTTGAAACTGGGATACATTTAAGCCTTGTTTAAACAGCCAAAATCAATAAATTAGTGTTTTGTAGTAAAATTTGAGAAGCGAAGGGAATTGTCGCCTTCGGCTCTCACGTTTTGGTTACTCTTAATTGGTGTTGGAAGTGTTTGGCACTGCTTTGTTTTGGGGGGAAATACTGATTTATTAAACTGTTTGACCACCGATAACGTCACGCTATACAAAAAAAAATTCTAAGGAATCTCTGATGTAAGTATAGTAAAACAAAAACTAAAATTCTTTGGATTTTTTGATACTTTCTAACGGTCAAAGATGATTTCAAAGAAAGTGCACACCTATTTAAAAAAATTAGGCCACCAATTACGTTACGTCACTGATTCACTCAGATAAAAAACAACTTTGGAAAGTTTCTTTAAAATTAAAATCCCTAAATGTAGTAACTTCTCTTGAACTTTATATCCCACCTCTGTATCATTTATTTTTCGTATATATGTATTTTTTTCAGGGTACAAAAAATGAAAAAATTGACTACTCGTGTTTCTATTATCAGTCTTTAGGTGATATTAAACCAAACCGAATGATATTATTAATATACCCTGCTTAAAAAAAATCAGTATTATTGCCTTAATTTGTCTCAGACTTGTCTACAGTTACATATAAAGGTTTGTACAATACAATAGGCTCTCTGAAAAAAGTTTTAAAAAATTATTATATAATTGAGATCGTTTTAAATAATATTTACCTAATATGGTGTTCATTTCCGTCATAAACTTGTCCTAAAAGAAATTCTGGTCCTATATATTGCCCTCCTTCAACATGTGAACATGCGTGTTCTGTGATTTATCAAAAATTATTATTAAGATTATTATTATTTTTTAACTTACCAAATTGTATAGTCGGTGTTGTGTTAGTATTCGGTATCCGAAACGGAACAGTAGCTATAGTTATCGGGAAATTGACTTGAACTATATCTACATCTTTATCACTGTCTAAACTAACCTAAAAGAAATATTCTATAGAAACATCCTTTTTCTAAAAATATAAATGATGAAAGAATTGAAAATCTAAGACAGTTCTACAAATTTAATCAAAATAAATTTTTATAGAAAGTGGCAGAGCGCTTTCGAGAATTAAGTCTCATCATCGGTGCCAAACTTTTATTCTTTTGTGTTTTAATCTATTAGTAACAAAAGTTTGGTACTGATGATGAGACTTCTTACTTGAAAGCACTTTGCCATTTTTATCTGCGAACTTATTTTAATTAAACCACTGAGATTAGCTTAGATTTTTTTATACTTTACTTACTGAAAGAACATAATAAATTTGTATTAATCTACAAATTCCAACAAGTGTAGTAGGCATCGGAGGTAAAACAAGGCTATTTGAACTGTCCCATTTGCTCCTTGAGTGCGGTTTAACATTACTTCCTCTATACTCAAAAACTAAATGTTTTAAATCTTTACTGACTCCCAAAACTCCTCGATCAATAAAAAATTCACAACACTGTTCCAATCTGACTCTTAATCGGACTTCGTCTTCACTCTGATTGTCAATTGTTGCTTTTAATTTGACACTTTCTTTACAAACGTAGGCCGAACGTTCCAAAACGCAACGTAAACTTACTGTGCCTTTTTTGCAACACCAACAACAGGTACTTTTGCGGTCTTCATACACTACTGGTTTCTGAAATTTAAATGAATACCCTTTAGATTATTCTGTAGTAATTACATAATCTATTAACTAGTATAAAGAGATATGTAAATTATTAAATTCGGTCACTTTTATTCAATACCTTGTATGGTATAGTAATAAAAAATTTGTCATAAAAACTGTAATAATTATATACAAATTTCCAAATTGGTAAAAATTACATAACCCATTATGTATAACTTGTCTTCTTATAGGGGAAAAAATACAGTCACTTAGAAGGCGTTATTTCAGACTTGTTTCATTTTTTTAAAAACCACTCTATATAATTTTGTAGGGGAAAGTGGGAAAAAATCGCAGATTACTCTGCATAAGTAAAACTACTTGTAACACTTATACAGACTGTTATGGAAGTGAATGCAAAAAATTTAATCACAGATAGAACTCACAAAAATAAACAAAATATTTATTTAGCATTTTTGTCAAAAACGCACCCTTATCGAGTTAAAATTAAAAGTAAGTAGACCACGAAAAACCATACCCGTCTATGTGTTAACGCAGCGATCAAAACACACCAGAAAAAAATCAAGACAAAAACTTACCAATGAAAAGTGTAAACACAGCTGATTTGAGGTAGGTTAGTAGGGCAAAATAAAACTTTATTAACCCTGTTCATAAAGGGTACGATACACAATAAGGGCAGAAAGACCTTCACGTATTATAACCCTACTTTACGAATACTTAGATCTGGTTCATCTTCAATCACATAAAGAATTTTCAGCTCCATTTTAAGATTGTGATCGCTTCTTGGGCGTCCTTCTCGATGATTTGTGGTTATACTTGTAAACGTTCGCATATTGGCAATTACACTTCCGGAAAACGTTGGGACAAACGCCGAGCTGCAGACGCATTACCGCGACATACCTCCATATCCACATTGGAAAAAATGCACTATTGTTACAAATTTATTGTTGCACTACCGCAATTTATTATTAGAATACTGTTGATCACAACGATACAATGTGAAATAAGGTTATAGCACTTATAGCCGGTTGCCGTTATCAGTGTTATTTTCTAGAAAAAACGCTCAAGTTTTTACAAGATTAAATTTTTTATCCCTTCGCTTAAACTTGAAAATGCCATCATAAGCGCAGTGTTAAATTAGGGGTTACAAAAATGTAAAATTAAATTTTTGATATCACAAATAAAATTTGTGAAATTTATATCTTCACAACAAATTAAAACACATGTTAAAATATTTGCAAAACCTTCCATAACACCCTGTATACAATAAAAGATATTTTGATATTTCTAGTAATAGAACCGGTATCTACTGTTGTTTAATAATCACCCTGTATTTGTAGTGAAAACCGGGAGATACAATAAAGTTTACTGTCAAAAAACTTGTTACCATGCATTACTAATTAGTAATTATGTTATGTCATAAGACAAGAACTTTTTTATTGTCACTCTATATAATTTTATAGGGGAAAGTGGGACAAAATCGAATATTTTCGTTTTTTTTTTACTTGTGAATCTCTTGAATAACGTGTATAATTAATGATATTTATTTGTAATAGATGCAACAAATATTTTTTTGTACGTTTAGTAGTAAAGCCGTTGTCATATGATTTAATCAACCTGTATTATTTTTGTTATTAGGGGAGTCGATAAGGTGTGGTGTCGAGGATTTTTTGTTGTTTTAATAAATTAAGATCTTCGGATATTAATATTTTTTTCCAAACATTACCCTGTATAATTTTTATAGGGGAAAGTGAGAAGAAATCGCATATTCTAAGTTTTTTTTGTGATACAACGCTATTCATTACCAAGTTCTAAATGAATTAGTAAACTGGTAACAATGAAAAAAAATTTTTTGTGAAAAGTCTTTTTTTTAGATACTTCAATTTTCATAGAGGAAAGTGGGACAAAAAACTAATTACAAAGCCCAGAATCAATAAATAAAATCACTTGAAAGTCATTATTCTATAATTGTTTTAATTTTTTTAAAGGACACGCTATATAATTTTGTAGGGGAAAGTGGGAAAAAATCACAGAATATAAGTAAAACTACTTGTACTACATAAAACAAAAGATATTTTGACATTTCTATTAATAGATTCGGTATTTACTGCATTGTTTTGTAATTATTCTGTATTTATTGTATAATACAACGGGCGATGCAATAAAGTTTAGTGTCAAGAAATTTGCTATTATATATTACTAGTTATGATGTGCCCCATTATTCAAAGATCATTTTATTTATTTTTTCAATTATCATCCTATAGATTTTTTTAGGGGAATGTGGGACAAAATCACACATTTTAGTTTTTTCTCTTTGTTGTAGAATCTCCTGGTATATCGAACTTACTTATTTGTAGTAGATGCATTTTTTTTTAATATAGTCAATATTATGTTGCATCACTCTGTATAATATACAAGGTAAGTTAAAAAGATGTGACGCCAAGGAATTATTGTTATTGTTGCCCTATTCAATTAAGATCTTTGTACATTGCCTATTTTTTTTCAAATATCACCCTGTATATATTTTTATATGGGAAAGTGAGATAAAATCTAATTCGATAGCTCTAATTAGTTTTTACAGGTTAAATTGTGAGTTTGATATTTACAAATACATAGTTTTTAGGGGAAGGTGAGGTAAAATCAATACCTTTTAAGATTATTATTTTACAAACATCACCTTGTATAATTTTGTTAGGGGAAAGTGGGATAAAATCTCAAATTTAAACTAATCTTATACCAGTTCTATTTGTTTTTACAGGCTAAATTGAAGATTTGATATTTACATATACATATTTTTTAGGGAAAGGTGAGACAAAATTAGTTCCAATATAAATCACAAATGAATCTCAACATAAAAAGTCAAATTTATCAAAATATATTTGATAAAAAACTATTTTTGGACTTCTAATAAATGGCATTCTGTATGTATTGAGTCACAATTATTGGATCACCCTGTATTTTTTGTAATATACAGTGTAATTCAATATAGCATGGTGGAAAAAATATTTATTACATATTTCATATTTTTTTTCAAGTGTTAACATCACCCTGTACATTGATTTTTTGTAGGGGAGAGTGGGACAAAAATCGCATAATTGCAATGAAACTTGAAAGGCTGAATTATTGACCACTTTGTATTTTCTTGCAATATACACGGTGAACAAAGTAGAATAATTTTCTCTTCGAATTGTTAGTTTACAAAATTTTTATATGGGAAAGTGGAACAAAATCAACCCATAAGTCACTTTACTCTTTACTCCCAGCCTGCATTTTTATACAGAGTAGCATTTTATTATTCCAAAGTCGTTTTTTTGTTTCAAAAACAGGATTTTTTATTAAGTGGGACCAAATTGTATTTGATAATAAAGATATTTTTACGGGGAAAAATGGCAAAAATCTAAATATTTATTTACTTTTTTTAAATACGTTTCAATAAAAATGAAATTGAAAAGATAATTTTGAAATTCGTCTTTAAATCCCTCCTTTCTAGTGTCTCCTTATATGATTTTTTTAGGGGAAAGTGGAGCAAATTTATTATTTTTTTAAGTTTGACAATTTGTCAAAATCGCTTAAGTTCTTTTTTTGATGTATCACTCTTTATAATTTTTTTGTAGGGGAATGTGGAGTAGATTTAACTATTATAAAAAATTCAAAATATTTTTTGTAATATTTTAGAACCGGCCTTTAGGGGAAGTTGGGACATCTTTCAATTCTAGCTGAAGGTTTTGAGCTACTTCCACAGCTAAAACAAAACTTTTTAGAGCCGAAGGTGACAATTTTTTTAAATAACTTTAATAACTGTCGCCTTCAGCTCCCAATCAACTACTTCATTTAGGGGAACGTAAGACAAAATTGCTCGTTTTAAGATTTATTATACAATATGAGTAAATATAGTGTATCAACGAAAACTCTGATAATAGATTATGCTTTATTTTAATTGTCAATCTGGTTAGGATCTATCTAATTTTTTAGAGGAAAGTGGAACAAAATCGCACTTAAAATCAGAAAATTTTTAAGACTAAAACTGTTGTATAATAATTTAAAGTCATTTTGTTTTGCTGAATTATTGAATCGCCCTGTATATTTTCCACAATACAGGATGAGTGAATGTTTAGTGAAATTACATTTTTTTTATTTAATAATTTTTTATTAAATTAGTGGGAAGTGGCACATTTTTATATTATATTATAATATTCTGTATTTTCTCTAATATACAGGGTGTGCCAACATAATTGTCACGGGCTCATATTTTACGATCGATCATTCTTATAGGGGTTTGTGTGGCATATTAAATTTCTGGGTAAAAATTTTGAGCTGTTTACACAGCTAAAAAATAGAATTCGGAGCTGAAGGCGCTATTTTTTTAAAATTATTTTAATAACTGCCACCTGCGGCTCCTATTTCTATGCCAACCAAATATTTTATTTCGGGGAAAGTAAAACAAGATCGCACATTTTAACATTGTTATACAAAATGAGTAAATGAAATGTAAGTACTTCGTTTTAAATGTCAACCTACCAAATTTTTGATAAGGGAAAGTGGGTCAAAGTGAGTCATTTATAATACATATACATTTTTTTTGCTACTCACCAAATATTGTTCATCCATACAATCAATATGGGGTCCAATCACAGTAAAATATTTCATACCCTGAGGCGGACTAGCATAGGGAATATCGATGGTGACCTTAATATAGTATCTAATACAACACGGTTTGCTTTCAAAAGAACACGGAAGACTTGATTCAGGAAGGGAAAACCGAAAAGGGAATTTGTGTAAACCTCTGGGAAGAATTGGGATTGTAGTTTCCAGATTTTTCTCGCCCCAAATCACTTGACGTTCATCAATGAAATATTGGTCATCTTTGACTGTGCGTCGATCACCCGATAGTAGGACTTTCCATTCGGCATGGGCTTTTCCTCGTAATAATACACGAATTGCTTAAAAAAATATATTAATTTTGATTAAAACAAACAAAATTTGGTATTACTTCTTAATTTGAAATTCTCCACTGTGTCCAATATGACAACACCGTTGATGTTTTCACCTGCATAGTAATATTCTTTGTCTAGTTTTATGTCGAATTCACGAATGTAATCCATTTTTATAACATTTTTGTGGCACTTAGAGTAAAAAGATGTATAATACACTGATGTTTTACACAATCAGCTGTTTACGTGCAAAAAATCAATAGGGGAAAGCATGCTCAATACGAAAGCAAATAAGCAGGAGTACCTAATGAATAAAGGATATTTATTTTGATGGACTTGATTGAATAAAATTGTTTCAAAAATTATAAAAAAAACATATATTTTTAGGATAAAGTGGGGAGCCAAAGGCAACAGTTAATTTTTAAAATATGCTTTTATATTCTCGTTTCTTTCTGTCGTACTTTTTAATAACTTTTGTTGAAATAATATTATTACAAATTGATTTTTTTGTTTCCCCTACTTACTTTTCTACAAGTTGACATTTAAAAAAATTAAAAATAATAAAATACGGTCGTTGTCTTTAACACTTTACTAAATTAAATATTTTTGTATATTACAGAAAAATACAGGATGATTTAAAATGCAACGTGACCATTTGGTCGGTCAATTACCGCATAAATTACCGAGTAATGTTAACGGTAATTTACTGTATTTTGAATAAATCAATTAGAGTTGGCTGTGCACGTGCACACCTTTCTTAATCAAGAAAATCTATATAAATATAACAGACCAAAACTTGTCTTGATTCAGTTTATTTTCGTTCGCACGGAATATAAATGCCTTATTTCTTACTCAAAATATTCAGAAAAATATAATAGAGATTAATCAATTTTATGCCCACTGCCGGCACACAACGATGCGTTTACGTCCTTAATTTAAAGCAGTTAGTTTGGACATGAGATTTATCAAAAAACTTAAATATTTACATTAGAATATTCGCAGTAAATATAGTAGTATCCTGTACCGAAAGATATGTTATTGTTTGAAATTGGTGTAGCAATAAACTTACTTGTGTTTTATTTATAGTTCCTTTCCGTATCCTCATAAAAAATAAATAAATGTTTTAAAAGTATTCCTTTCCTTTTTATTGGAGGAGGAACATCGCTGGAAATCCGGATTAAAGGTAGGTCCGAAAGAAGCAGAAGGAGGGGATTCGCCACCCAACTGTTGTGGCAGAAAATGATGCCAAAAAGGTTGGTCTTTAAATTAAAACTTTCTAAGTGAATAAAACTACAGTTTTTTAAAAATTGTTGATCTCGGTATTAATTGCGAAATTTTTGGCTTTTTTTGTTGCATATAACTTGGTGAATATTTCTTTTTCTATTATCTTTCGCTGTTTTAGAAATTAATTAATTGATAAAAATTATTTTATTTAACTTTTAATAATTTTACTGTTTCAGAAATTTATCTTTTATATATTCTAGTATGTTTATTTATTTACTTTGCATGTTGGGCAAATCTTGACTTTGTGTAGCATTTTTTTTATTGTTAGAAATTAATATTAATTTGTATATCTGTTAACTATATGTATAATCTTTAAATCTAAAGTTTTTACTATAATTTAACATGTTTAAACGTCCTTGAGCTTTTTATTAAGGGTTGGTGGCTAAGAATTGGTTTATTGTGGGACAGGTGAAATAAAACACATTCGTCTCGACGTTTCGACAATGTATTTCACTTTCTTCAAGGCTACTATTGATATTCTCAAAGTTATATTGAAATATATATATATATATACAGCCTTGAAGAAGACGAAATATATCGTCGAAACGTTGCGACGACTTTAGTGTTACATTTTACCTGTCTTACAATAATAAGTAATAACCGATTCTTAGGTACCATAAGTGTTAATTACATTAATTATTGTTATTTAATTATAAGTTAATTTTTAAGTATTGTCAGGTCGAAGTACGCCTATTTTTTATAATTTATATATTTTTAATTGAATAAACACTATTAAACTTTATCTTGTGTTTAAAGTTTTACCTCCTCGCACATTCTATGATCCTGATACACAATGGAGAAATATTGAAATTTTGGGAATGAAGACCTCCTCGCACATTCTATGATCCTGATACCAAATCGAGCAACATTGAAATTTTGAGAATGGAGACCTCCTCACACATTCTATGATCCTGATACTAAATCAAGCAACATTGAAATTTTGAGAATGAAGACCTCCTCGCACATTCTATGATCCTGATACTAAATCGAGAAATATTAAAATTTTGGGAATGAAGACCTCCTCACACATTCTATGATCCTGATACCAAATCGAGCAACATTGAAATTTTGAGAATGAAGACCTCCTCGCACATTCTATGATCCTGATACTAAATCGAGAAATATTAAAATTTTGGGAATGAAGACCTCCTCACACATTCTATGATCCTGATACTAAATCAAGCAACATTGAAATTTTGAGAATGAAGACCTCCTCGCACATTCTATGATCCTGATACACAATGGAGAAATATTGAAATTTTGAGAATGAAATACCTCCTCGCACATTCTATGATCCTGATACTAAATCGAGAAATATTAAAATTTTGAAATGAAGACCTCCTCACACATTCTATGATCCTGATACTAAATCGCGAATTATTGAAATTTTGAGATTGAAGACTTCCTCGCACATTCAATGATCCTGATACACAATGGAGAAATATTGAAATTTTGAGAATGAAATATCTCCTCGCACATTCTATGATCCTGATACTAAATCGACAAATATTAAAATTTTGAAATGAAGACCTCCTCGCACATTCTATGATCCTGATACAAAATCGAGAAATATTGAAATTTTGAGAATAAACACCTCCTTGCACATTCTATGATCCTGATACAGAATAGAATCGAGAATTATTGAAATTTTGGGAATAAAGACCTCTTCGCACATTCTGTGATCCTGATACTAAATCAAGAAATATTGAAGTTTTAGCACATTCTCGTTGTTGTTAAATATTTATTCAATTTAAACTTAAAGATATACATAGTAATAAATTTTCGACACTTACCTTTTGCAGATTTACTTTTTTTTAGCTCTTCAATTTTAACGGTATATATCAGATACTTTGTAGTTATGAGCTTTATAAGTATCCCACGCCTATCACATGTTAGAATTTTTATGCTCACTCACTATGATTCTAAAAGTCGTTTTTAAACAAAAAAGGCCCGTTTAAGCATTGAAAGAAAAAAAAAACGAAACAAAACAATTCACTAATAAAAATTTATTTAGATAAAAAATCACATAATTGGTAATTGAATATTGTATTAAAATAATAATATATAAAAATAAATGCATAACGACAAGCTTAGATAAGTACGGAAAATAGTGCTAGGCAATTAAGGCAATATATCACACTTAGGCTAAAGTTGCATTCCACTTTTCTTTATGTTGACCTAACCCGAATCCTGTATCATAATTACCCTTCGAAATAAAAAGACGCTTAAAATGGGGCATACAATATAAAAGACCTTGATTGTATGAATACGAATCCATCCTACGAGCAAAGAAAAAAAATCAACAACCGGCCAAAACTTTATTTGTATTTTACACAGCAAATTTTCAAATTGCACCACTTCACTTCACTTACCTCAACACACAGTGACACTCCATACATTTGAAGCAATTTTTATGATAGATGTGATTATGAACAGATATTTTTTCTAAAGGATATACCCTCGAGTTACAGCTTTCGCAAGTCTCAGTTATGTTAGGAAGCTCCTTTAAAAATAATGTATAAGTGATTTAATTCAACTAGGCGAGGAAAGCGGCCACGAATTCAGCACTCGGCTACGAATTAAGAATTACCTGAAGTCGGCATCGCTTATCTAAATCAATTTTTTAACCTCTAAAATCACTTAAAACATTGATAACAACGAAAATGTCTCAATTCGAATGTCTCAAAAGTAATAAAATAGTGCCAAATTCGTGTACGCTCGACCATGGCCTACTCTGATTTAATTGAATTGTCTTTTTTCTAGGGAATTAATTTGTGTATACATTTAATATGTATTTATTCCACTCAGAAAAATAACATGATAAAATTGGCACAATTACATAACTTAAATCGGAAATACAAATATATAAAATTTAATAGGCAACAAATCAAACAAACATTAATTAACGATTCTATAAAATTTACAAGATTTTTTAAAAAAAGATTTGAACAAACATTTAAATTTTATATCAAAAATTCAGTTTTTAGGAAAAGTAGTACATTATAGATACATTTATATCATCTAACGACTATGTTACATATTAAAAGTTAGACAAAAAAAGCCAGTAGAAACTTTGATATAAGATGGCGATTCACTTTCACTGGAAAAAAAAGAGAAAAAATCAATATCACATCAATTAAGCTACGCCATGCATTGTGCAATCACAAAATTAGTGCAAAACAACGACACATTTCTGTTAGAAAAAAGACAATTCAATTCTACAAACATCCAAAACTTACCACAAATCGGTTCACTTTCACCCTCGGCTGTCGGCTCGCTTCTGTACTGCTTTCTCTCATTGATTCGAAACGAGCTCTCAAACTTAAAAAATAAAATATAAATTTAGATACGTTATAGTTATTTTTTTAGATTTTTGGGAGCCGAAGGCGACTACTTTAGCTCACCTTTGATGATAAATACTCAAAATTGTTGCTTCTTGTCGCCTCCGGCGCTCAAAACGAGCACCCACGTGTATTATACACATTTTTTTTTACAACTTACGATTTAGTAGACTCGATTTGTGATTGTTCCTCGCCAAGTTCTTCAATAATATTAACTGTACTATTATTCTGTTCCTTTTTAATTTCATTGGCTTCCCATCGTTCAAATTTGGCACGTAATTGTTTGGCTCTTGCGGCTTTCTGTGCCTCTAATAGATCTTCATCGGTGATTTTCCCACGATCAATTTCATCTTCTTCTTCTTCACTTTCTTCATCTGATCCACTTTCAGCTTCGCTGTTTGATTCAGGCCGTGCCGGTTCTGGAGGAGGAGTGAAGCGTTTTAAAGGTTTGGGGCCTGCATAAAGAAAAAAAATCACAAGTGCAATACTGTGTTTTTACACCTGATATTACCTGTAGGTTGTGGCTCTTTTGCAAGGTTTTCCTCCATTTGTCGAAATTTGTTGAGCATTTTCGTTGCAGTATGTGATTGTTTAGCTATTACTGAATCTTCAATTATTTCTTCAGAACGTACAATTTCTGGGTCTCTATATACTTCTCGGTCCGGTGTTGATGCCTATAATAATACAAAAAAATTTAGAAAATGTCTATTTTTTTTTCTTTATTTCCTTAAGCAGCATTGCATTCCTGTCTGTTAATTAATTAGCAAGAAAAAAACGGATATAGGGTGTTTTAATAAAACGTCAAAGTTGTTTAGTAAATTTGATGTACAGCCGACATAAAAAAGAATGATCCATCTGTGAGTTTATATAAAGAAGTGTCATTCTTTTTCATGCTGACTGTGCAAGTAACTAATCAAAATTATTTACAAGAATACAGGACATCTTAGGAAAGTTGTCATTTTCTAAATTGCACCTTTTTTGCCATATTTCGACTATTTTTTTTAAAGTTTTGACAATTTTTGACAAATTTGACAAAAATGACATAAATAATGTTTTTTAAGCATACCCTGTATTCTAAAATTTTATAACCAACTTCAACCCTTCACTAATCCACCCCATATAAATCCAAATTAGTAAAATTAAAACAACACTCGCTCTTATTATAACCTTAACTTGTCCTTCGCGCGGTGGCGTTATTCTAAACGATTTCTTCTCTTTTTCTGGCTCTTTATAAGTTTCAAAAAATTTGAAACGTTGTTGAATATCAGCTGTACGTATTTGTACGTCGTCCACAATATTCATCGATGATTTAACCACATCTTCCGATGCCGATTTCATTAAATAATTCTAAACATTTTTAGAACAAAATCCCCCAAAAAAATAATGCAAAAATACTTACATCACGTGCTTTCTTCACGTCAAGTTTTGGAGTCGTTATGGGAGTTATCTGAGGCGGTTTTGATGCATTCGCGTCCAATTCGAGGAAAAGGGAGCGAGATTTTTTACTTATTTCTACAATATACAGGGTGTCATTAAAAAAAAAACAGTGTTAAAACACTTACCACTTTCATAAACTTCAGTTTCTTCATTTTCCTTTTCTTTAACATGTTCTTTCACAAGTTCTCCTTTTTCGAATTTCTCTTTTAGAGATTTTGTGTCACACACTTCGATTGGTTCCTTTTTTAAATTTAGGCAAGATTCTGATTCCATAACAGCTTGTTGATACGCTTCTTTCATTTTTCCTTGTTTTCCCATAAAAAGTCGATTTCTGATTGATTGTATTTCTTGTTTTCGTTCTTCTCTTCGTTCATCACGTGACGATATTTGTTCTCCTTGTTCCCATTTACTTTTAACATCTGACATTCCAGTAAAATGAAAAGGTTTCTCTTTTTGGACACGTTTCGCACGTATTAAATCAGCATCTTCACCATCAATTCCATCATCTTCCTCTTCTTCTTCTTCTGAGGAACTTTCTTCAATTGGAATACCGTTAAGTGAGTCATCAGCTACACCAATATCCATACCTTTAGCTTGAAACCTATCAAAATAATAATATATATATATATATTTTTTTGTTAGGCAAATTATTTAAAACATTACTTTGCTAATTTTGACAAGATTGAAGGTGAGCGTTTGACATTGACAGTGGATGGTATTCGTTCTTCGTTTGTTTCACTTTGATGATGTTCAAAAACTTGAAAACGTTCTTTTACATTCAAACTTTGTAATTCTTCCAAGCCCAAATCTGGTTTATCACTGGCTGTAAACATATCACAAGACAACTAATCAAACGCACGGGATATGACGACATTTCGTATCAGAGAAAAAAACGTTCAAATATCCGTAATCGCTTAATACACTTGGTTAATTTACGTTAAATTAGTTTTTACGACGAGACAAACAAAAAATAAATTAAAACGCAGTTGGCGCCATTTTTTAAAAAAATAATCAGTGTAATAAATGTCAAAAAGTGGTAAATTTCGACACAATCATGGCTTACTGCGTTTTCATTTATTTTAATTAGGAGTAAATCATGTTCATGTTCAATAAAAGTAACTAGATTTAGTGACATTTATTTTTAAAAATGGCTCTTGAAATTATAACCCAAAAATTTAATATTATAATGTGTCAAACCAAATTCGGGTTCGACTCCAAAATATTATACTTATTTCTTATTTATTTTCTTTTTTTTTTGTACAAAAACAGAAGCAAAAAATCATATTTATATTGTGCACAAATAATATTTTAACCTCTTTATAAAAAAATTGTAGCCTTGGCTCCGAAATAAGATAAAAAAATTACAGTTTTCGGCTTATTTTTGTTCAAAAACTGATTTTTTGCGTGTTATGTAAAATAAAGCACCGCCTTTGGCTCCCAAATTACCTATTAAATACCTCTTTCCTACGTTCGTTAAAAAAGACCTCTTTTTTAAATCGAATTAGTAGGCGTTTTTTAACGTCACATAGACGTGAAAAAAAGTCACATTCTTAACGCAAATGAATAAAACAAGTAAAATACTGGAAAAAATAAAATAACGATTCTTGTATGTATGTATGCATATTTCCGTTAATTGTATATTTTATTTCAATTAAAAGTTTTGTCATTTCTGAAATTACGAATGTAGAAAAATATTTGTATGCAACTCGTAAGTAATTTTTTTTCATTTGTAGGGAGTGCGGCACTCGCCTACGACTCGTGCGACAAATTGCCCTACAGTGTAAAAAAAAGTAAAACTTAACGCAATCCTTTTTTAAATTTGATTTTTAATGAACGAAAATTTAATAATTTTTTCAAAATTATTTTAATAAAACTGTCGCCTTCGGCTCCAAAATAATGATAAAAAAACAATTTTAAGCGTGCTTTTTTAAAAAACAGTTCTCTTTTAATTTTTTTATTTTTAATAAACAAAAATTTGATTTTTGATTTTTAATGAACGAAAATTTGAGAATTTTTTCAACATTTTTTAATTAAAATAGCCGCCCTCGGCTCCCAAATTAACTGATAATTGTCTTTCAATATAATTAAATAATACTTTTTTTAATTTGTCATTTTTATAAAGAAAAATTTGATGATTTCTTTAAAAATTTTTAAATGGAATTGTCGCCTTCGGCTCCCCAATCAGCTGTTAAGAAGCTTTTAATATAATTAAACAATTCTCTTTTAAATTTGTCATCTTAAATGAACAAAATTTTGTTTTTTCCCACAATTTTTAAATAAGATTATTGCTTTTGGCTCCAAATTCATTTAAATTTCTCTTCAAAACCGAGTGACAAAAAACATTATTAAAATTATAATACAAAATGTGGTGGCCGAAGGCGACAATTACTGCTAAAAATATATTAAAAAATACGTAATTTTTAATTAAATTTAAATAAAAAATTATTGAAATAGAAGTACGTATACATACTTTTGTTCTTAATGAAAACATTGTTTTCATTGCGAAATTGACGTAATTTTGACACTGGTGACATTTAATAAAACAGTGCTTACAACAACTTTTGCCTTCGGTTTCCAATCAACTGTTACAACAGTTTTGAATACAAACAATTTTCTTCTAAGTGAACATAGAAAATGTTGTTTTTAAAGAAAAAAAAATGTTTTTAAAATACAATTGTCGTCATGGCTCCCAATCGTAGTATTTATTTTTTGCCAAATCTATAAGAATTTAAAGTAATCATAAAGGATATACCTAAAATAGTTTCCAAATTAAAAAAAAATGTTCTTTTTGCCCACCCAGCATTCCATTCACTTCAAGACCCTGTAGTATCTGAAGCAGATGAATAAATAATAAAATAGCCTTTTTTATTATTATTTTTTTATATAAAATAAGGTAGCCATAGGCCATAGTTAATTTGATAAATTGTAATATTCATAGTTGTTTTTGTACTAAATCTAGAAGCCAAAACGGCGGTTATTATTTTTAAAAAATGTAATAAATAGTTACTGAACCAATTTCAATAAAAATAGCGTTCTTTTCAATTTGGAGACGCAATTGCTCATAGAAAATTTTGTTTTTAATGTAATAAATTAACGATTTTTATTATTTTGGCTTCAGTACCCAAATTTAATAATTTTTTTCTCAAAATTGTAAGTAGTAAATTCAGTAATTATTTGGAAATTACTGAATCTTCAAAAAAATGACTATATACGGTGAGGGTAAAAGTATTTGTGCTCGGAGTTTGAATTAGATGTGTCCACTTAGTCGTTGATAATAGTGTTGTTGTATGATAATAGAGGACATTCATCATAAAAAAAAATTATAATAAAATATATTGCAATCACACACTGTATATAAAAAAAATTGTACAAGTTGGGTTATTTCGACTTGTTTTATTATGTACTACAGCTGGTTAAATTTCCCAAACATACTTCAAAGACAACTTGTATAAAAGCAACTGTTGCTTTAGGCTATCAAATCTAGTCTAAATTATACAATTTAGCATTTAAAATCATCAAAAAGATTATAATTTGCAAAGAATATACTAGATACGGTGCTTTTTGAGGCAGAAGTTGTTTCCATCTAGTCATTGAGAATAGTTGCAATCAATAGCAAGTGATTTGCTTCCATTTACCATCATTGCTACGAGTTTCATTTCGTTTCGAAAGAAAGTCAAATAAACTGGTAAGAAACAGGTTTCAATAAACTGTTCTTTTAAATTTGACTTCGCAGTTGGTCATAGAAAATTTTGTATTTAGTGTATTTGTAGTACAAAACTTACTACAAATTAAGTAATTCGGAAACTACAAATTAAGTAATTCGGAATTATAACTAAATTTATACAGAGTGATTCATACAACCCAACAAACTTTAAATGCAATCAAAAAATAGTTAGCATGAGTAACTGATTTTAAAATATTACATGAATTAGAACTCGTACAGAAAATTTTAAACATCTTTACTTATGCAAACTATATTTTAGATGTATTCGTCAGTGTCGTAAATTTATGTGAATCACTTAGTCTGTGTCTCTAAGATACTTTCAAAAATAAACTCACTCACGTGATCAATTTGTTTATAAAATAAAACATACCCAATTCTTATTATTTAACTTAAATTTTTTTTATCTGCATTTAGTAACGTGGGTTCAAGTGTGTATATTTAAAAAAAATTATAAACTCTTATAATTTTCTATACAAAATATGGAAGCCGAAAACGAAAAAAATATTTCAAATCTAGAAAAGTCTTTAATCAGCTGTAAATATATACAATGTTCTTTTAAATTTGTTGTCCTAGTTGGTCATAAAAATCAATTATTAATTTGACATTTATACAACCACACTCCTTGACGAAATTACCGGCATATTATATAATAAATAATCAGATTTAAAATAAACAGTTTTTTTTTTCTTTTTTTGGTCACCTAAATTGCTTCTCAAAGTACCAACCTAGATATTTAAAGACAACAAAAAATTGGCATTTGTTCAATGAAACCCAAAGATAAATCAAGGTAAACCTAGTGCAAAATAATGACAATTATCATTTGAAAAATTTTAAGAATGTACACTTATAAAACTGACAAGATGTCAAAAGTTACTTCTATTGAACATGAATAAATTATTATTATTTGTTTAATACTCTGTTAAAGTTGCAAAAGCACACTTTATGTACCTCTAACAACATCAGGTGGTAACTCAATTGGTTGACTCTCCCGAATAATCAATTCGGGTTTTCTAGGTTTGGCTGAAATCACGACAAATCGAATCTAATACAAACACGCGACGCGTTTTTGTTTTTTTTTATTTATATTTTTTTTATACTTACGAGGTGTGTCGTCTTCTACAGCTTTCGGTGCAAATAAGGCTTTAAAATGGGGTTTGCAATAGAGAGTACCTTCATTACTTTGATATGTATCAACACTAAAAAACAATTTTATAAATTTACATAAATCGAGGAGTTTTTGCAATTACTTACTTCAATTGTTTATTGCACTCTGTACAACGGAAACAATTTTTATGCCAGACAGCTTTCTCAGCTTTAATTTGTTCCATTTGGAAAACGGGCTTTTCGCAAGATCGACAATTGCAAGTGTCAATTTGAGCCCCCTTAAAAGAATTAACACAAAAATAAATTAAATTTTTATGAAGAGTTATAATATTACGTTGAATTTTTCTTGTGCTTTCGAGGAATCGGAAGAACGGACATGAAGAACATTCTTCTTCTGCAAGGCATCGAATTTACTAAAACTTGATTTCTGGAAAAAAAAACACTTTTGTAATTATGAATTAAGCAAAGTGCTATTTTTTTAGGCAAAGCGACTGTCTTTTGTTTTTGAATTACACAACAAACTAACATTTTTACATTTTTTTATAAAAAACTTTCGAATAATTAAATAAATCTCTATTGATTGACTATGATTTTATGAAAAACATATGCATTACTGTGATAAAAACATAACTTAACAATTGAGTTAAAGTAAGATTCTCAAAATGTAGTAGAATTGACTGTGGCTAAGATGATGAAATATTCCAGAAATATCTCAATTCTCAAATGAATATTTAAAGAATCGACAGTTATTTTTTAAAAATCAATATTATAAGATCCAAAAATCTTAAAAATCCTAAAACAAAGAAATAGAAACCTCAAAAATCTTATATAAAAAAAGAAAGCAAAAATTGTAAAATGTCAGAATCTTGCTAGTCTAAAAATTTTAAAAATTTTGAGAATTTTAGAAATCTTAAAACGGAGAAATAGCGTAATATTTTAGTAAAATTTTAGAATTTCATAGACATCAAAATTCTAGAAATCTTAAAGTTCATAAATATTGAATTTCGGAAATTTTGCTGTTTTAATTACGTCAAAAATATCAGAAATCCCGGAAAAATGTGATAGGTATAGACCCCTATACAGAAAAATATTATACATATAAAATATATAATAATATAAAAATATAAGTATAATACAGAAAAATTGAAAAAGTCAGAAATTTGGAATCAAAGAAATTTAAATATAAACAAGTATTATATTTGAATTTCAAATCACTGTGGTACTTTAATATTAGAAATTAAAAAAAAAATTAAATCCTTAATTGAGAAATCTTAGAATTACTAAAAAAAAATATTGCTAAAACTTTGAAATTAGAAGACAAAGTTAGAAACAAACAAACAAAATTAGAAACAAGAACATAAAAATATTATAAATATTCAAAAATCTTAGAAATACAGAAAAATAAAAAATAAAAAATCAAGAAATGTTAGAATCACAGAAACTTAAAAATCAGATATTAATCACAGCTTTAATTAACGTTACCGACTATATTCTAAACAATCTAAACGCTTATGATAAAGGTATGATGACTCTTTTACTCCTATTAGATTTCTCCAAGGCTTTCGACACTATTAGTCATAAGTTGTTACTAGCTAAATTGCACTATGTTGGATTTTCTAGCAAATCATGTAAATTTATCGAAAGTTATTTATCCGAAAGATACCAGCAAGTTGTTATAAACGGGGAATCTGTTTTAAAATCCAATTTTAAAAAAGTAAATAATGGTGTACCGCAAGGTTCTATACTTGGACCGATTTTATTTATTTTGTATACTTGTGATATTGAAATGTTTTTAAATGATGTGGGAGTGCAATGCTATGCAGACGATACGCAGATATTCCGATCATTTACAGTAACCGATGCACCTAGGGTTATAGATCTAATAAACAATAATTTAAACAATTTAAACAAAAAATGCGAGAAACAATTATTAAAGTTGAATCCAACAAAAACTCAGGCAATGTTATTTGGTCCGAAGAAATCTTGTGAAATTGTTTATAATAATTGTAAACTAGCTGTAAACAATTGTGACATTACGTTAGTTTCGTCCGCTAAAAATTTAGGAATAATCATTGACAACGATCTGGACTTTTCTAGCCATGTTAATAAAATTTGCAAAACATGTTATGGTATATTGAAATCGATATATTTTTTAAAGAATACTCTTACTACAAAGTTAAAAATACAAATTTGTGATAGCTTAATTTTAAGCCATATTAACTATTGTCTTGTATTTTATGGATCTTTTATAACTAATGCTAATTTTTATAAATTACAAAAAATTCAAAATTCTTGTTTAAGATATTGTTATAATGTAAAACGTCAAGAGCATATAACACCTTATCTGCGTAAGTCTGGCTGGCTTAGCATCAAAAATAGATATAAGTTCTTTTTAAGTTGCTTAATTTTTAGTATTGTCAAAAATAAAACACCTGATAACTTATATAATAAAATTGTACTCCGAAAAGATATTCATGATCGCACAACTAGATACAACGAATTTTTGCACATTCCAAAGCATAGCACGGAATTATATAAGTCATCATTTTCCTATTTATGTCCTAGGATTTACAATGGCCTTGATAATGAATTTAAAAATGATAATTTTAAAACTTTTCAAAGGAAATTAAAAATAACTTTGTTAGAATAATAATTAGAATTAGTATTATTAGAATATAATAATGGGCTAAAATGAAAAACAGTTCGCAGAACTGATTTTTAGTCCTTTTGTAGCCTCTTTTTTATTTGCTTTTGTAATTTATTTATTTATTTTGTATCTATTTCTTTTGTATGATTTATGGCTGCAATAAACATTATTATTATTATTATTATTATTATATTTCTAATTAGAATTTTTTAGAAAATTTGCAATTTGTAAAAACTCAATTTAGAACCTCAATATTTACAAAAGTAAATAAAGGTTTTAGAATTATTGTAATCGAAAATTAAGGAATGACAATTTTCCTAATCTTAGAAATTCAAAAATCAGAAAGTTGGCAATTCAGAAATCTTGGAATTTAATTTTAATTAATGCTAAATTTTTAAGAAATGACAATGTTAAATGATTGTAGAAATTCAGAAATGTTATAATTTGTTTTTTCAATATTTGATCGGGATATAGAATCTCTATGGTTCTAGAAATTCTAGAAATCCTAAAAATTCTAAAATAATTTTAGAACCCTACATAATTCAAAAACTTAGAAATTAACAATTTTTAATTCATAGATTTATCGTCACTGATCGTCACGATTTTAAAGGACTTCAAAATCGTGGATATTATAGAAATCTGAAATTAGGAACAACAATTTCTGTGATGTCAGAAATTAAGAAACATCAAAATTTTAAAAATATTACAATGTAGCAGAAAATTTTCTAAATTCCCGTATAATTTTTTAATTCTCAAATCTCGAAGATATTAGAAATTCAGAAATCTTATAATTAACTACTAAGTTCCCCAAAAAAAATTAAAATTTTATAATCTCAGTAATTCTAGAAATTTAAAATTTATACGAATTGTATAAATTAACGTATTACAAATTCATAAATTCTAGAATTTTGTTCAGAAATCTTAGACAAATATCCTAAAACACTAAACATTGTAAAAAATTGGAAAGTTTCAGAATTTAGTTGATTACAATTTTAGCATTTCAAAGTTCAGAAATGCTGAATTTTTGAGAAATCAGAAATCACAATTTTAGAAATTCAGAAATACTATAACTTGAATCTTAATAATTTGAAGAATTTAAAGAAGCTCGAATTTTTATATTGTCAAAAATTTCAGAATTCTAGACAAGTCACAAACTTAGAAATCAGAAATTTTTAACTAATTTTAAGTTTTATAAAATTTCGAAAACATCAGAATTGCAAAACAGACTACAAGAGTTTCAGAAATTGTTTGCAGAATTATAAAATCCGGAAATCTTTGTAATTGTAGAAATTCAGAAATATTAAGAATAGAATTTAAATAAATCTTAGAAATTTAGGATTGTCAGAAATCTTAAATTTATGTGAGATAAGTTGAGAATTTTCAGAAACTTGTAAAATGTGAATTTTATGAAATCTCAAGAATTTAAAAATATCAGAAATCGAGAGAAAACTCTTAAAAAATATGAAACATAGTAAAATTTAGAAACTCAGAATTTAAAAAATTTAACAATACAACTCAATATTAGAAATTTGATAAAGCTCAAATGTCAGAAATTTTAGAAATCCTAAAAATATAAATTTTGCAATTATACTTGTCATCATTTGTATTTCGATCTTAGCCAAATTTAAAATTATAGAATATTCAAGAAATATTGGATTCTAAAATCTCAATGAGTTTAAAAATATGTATCATAAATCATAGAAATAGTAATCACAAATTTTTGTAATCTTAGAAATACAGAATGCAAGAAATGTTAAAATTATAATATTCAAAAAATTTTTCTAGGATTTAGTAATCTCGAAGTAGGTTTTTATTAAATTCTCAGAAATTTTGGAAATCTTATCCTAATTCTTAGAATTTAAGGATTGTTAAAAATGATGAACTAAAACGTTATAGAAATTAAGAAATATTGATGTCAGACAATTAGAACAAATTGAGAAATGATTTTAGAAATTAAATTAGAAATTAGAATTCAAGGGTAGCGCAGCATTAGAGATTCAAAAATCTAGAATCGTTATTGTTCATTAAAGATCTAAAAAATTTAGGATTCAGAAATAGCAACTTCTAAATTTTAAGAAATGTACAAGTTGTGCTGAAATCTTAATGATCTTAGAAATGCAGAAATTCAAAAATATCAAATCGCAAAAAAAACATCATCATAAACAGTAAATTTTGGTTATTTAGAATTAAAAAAAAATATTCAGAATCTTTAAAAATCTAAGATTTAGAAATGCTAGATGTTTGTCAAAATTCAGAAATATCATCAGCATAATCTTTAACATTCGTACTATACTACAAATTAGCTAAAAATTCAGAAATCTCGAATTTGAGAAACTCAATAAGCCTAGAAATTCAACATCTGTGAAACTCAGAAACCTGAGATTGAAAATTTACAATATAAGTAGTTCAATAATTTTATAATGAGAGAATTTTTTGATCAGAAAAAATGTAGAATTTTATCAAATTAGAAAAAAATTTGTAACTCAAAAACAAAAAACTGTATAAAACTAATTGCATAAAAAAATAGCACAACATTTTTTTAAGGGTAAATAAATCCACAAAACCTTATAAAATGATACAAAGTAAATTAATAGACAATTTCAATTTTATTGAAGGTGGGAGTAAATGGTTATTTAATAAAATTTGTATCGAAATTTAAATACACCCCAATAATCTAAAAACAAATATTTCAATAAAAATAGAAGCGGTTAATTGGAAATTGTAGCATTTCAAAAGCGGAAATGATTAGTTAAGACATAAAGCTTTAGGCTAAATTATCAAAATTGTCTATTTGCGTCCCCTACTTACCCCATTAACAATTTTTTTAGAATCTCCAATGTTGTAATGAAATTTTTCTCTCTGAATTAGAGCACCATGCAACACACATGCAAAAAACTACATGTTAGGCAGAGCTACTACTAAACACTAAAAAGCTCTTACCAATGCTCGTACAGATACTCCATAGAAGACGTTCTCAATCAGTCTGTTACAATTACTAGCATCCGATAAAGATTTAGTACGCTAATTGACAAAACAATCATGCACAAAAATAATAATAAAGATATTCTACAAATTTTTTCAAAAAAACCTTACCGTACGATCTGTACCATTTTGACAATCATCGGTGATTTTTGTCAGGTCGCCGAAACTTCTACACTGATTTGCAAAATAAAAATAAAAACAATTATTTTTTTAGGTAAAACACATGCGCAAGCAACAAAAAAATTAATGAGTCGCAAGTTGTAATAATTGTTAGTATGATTCTGTCGAAATATCAGAAATTTCCAATGTTTTAGAAGTTTTGGCAGCTTTAATAGTTTGTAGGAATCAAGAACGTTACATAAATCCTTTTTTAAAAGTGATTTTTTTAAGAAGAAGCAGATATTTAAACATTTTATATTAAACCGGCTTGAAGAACCAATATTATCCGATTAAAAGGACCCCAAAATTATTACACCGAAATATCAATAATTTGCTATACTTTAGAAATCTTGGAGATCTCATTTATTAGTAGGAAATCTAGAACGTTAAGAAATCCAAAAAGTTTACTAATTTTTTTTTTTTTTTGAAATAAATTCAGATATCTAGCAAATATAAGAAATTGTAGTAGGTACTTTAAGTGTATCCGGCTCAAAAGACCAATGTTATCAGGCTCGGAGGACTAAATGTTATCATTTTAAGCTCGATGAAAAATTTAATAACGTTAAAGAATTTTTTGGAATTTTATTATTTTGTAGCCCATTAAGAACGTTCAAATGTTTTTTTTTAATAAAAAAAATTGTAGGTTCAAAAAAACAATTATCTACATAATTGCTCAAATTTTAGGTGTATCCGGCTCGAAGAACCAATGTGCCACTTAAAAAAAAACAATTTTATTCGGTTCGAAGAACTAAAATTATCAGATTAGAATGTTAAAAAAATTCCTGATTTCGAAATGATAAATTCTAGTATTTCAAATGTATCCGGCTCAAAAGACCTAATGTTATCCGACAAACGACCTAACGTTTTGCTCAATAAAAAAATGCAATAATAATAAAATCGAATTTTTTGAGTTTCTCTTGGTTTGTAGTACAATTAGAACGTTTTAAAAATAATTTTTTTTAGATAAAAAAATGTTCTAGAAAAGAAAAATATCCAGATATTTTTTATTTCAGGAGCATCCGGCTCAAAGAACCAACAGATCCATCTTTAGAAATTTTGGGAGTTCTAGCAACTAAAGAACTTTAAAAAATCAACAGGTTTTTTAAATTTAAGACCTTTTTTTAAAAAAAATTTCAACAATTTTAATACTTATGGATTCAGTTCAAAGGACCAATCTTATCCAATTCACAATATTAATCAATATTTTCTGACTGATTTTGACATTAAAAATATAAAATCTTTGTAGCATATCTAAAACGATAAAAAATCCAAAATAAATTTTTGGTTAAAAAATTTTCTAGATGAGAAATATACATATCTGTATGTAGGTAGATTACCAAATTAATTATGTTTGTGAGTGTATTTGGCTCAAAGAAACCAATGTTATTGGACTCGAAAAAACAATACTATTCGGCTCGAAGGACCAACGTTATCCGATCAGAAAGATAAAAAAATCCAAAAGTTTTTTTTTTTTTGGTGCAAATTTAATAAATAAAACTAACAATTTTGATTAAATGGTTTCATTGGCGTCCGCTCGTTGCAACGATCAGCGACAAACTGAATAAATTGTATAAGAATATCAATGAGTTGTCAATTAACAAAAAAAAAAAAAAAAAAAAAAAAAAAACAGGTGATTACAAAGGCACAGAGAAAAAGAATTATATAAATTAGATAACGTATTAACAAAAAACAATGAATCATCTTTGTATGACACTGTATGTAAATGGTGAATTTGAAATAGTGTTTTAGAAAATGGTAACTACGTAATCTTAAATATAATAGTTAATAATAATAAATCTGTAACAATAAAAAAAATTGAGATGAGTTCAAAAAACCTAATGATTTAAATATAGTATACGGCTCGAAGGACCAATTTCATCCGGCTAGTAAAACTCAAAATTATTTCACAAAATCTTAATAATTTAGAAATTTTGGAAGTTTCATTCTTGTTTAGTGAATCAAGACAGTTAGTTTTTGGAAAAAACATCAAAAACTTTTCAAAAATACTAATATTTTAGAACCAATATTATCCGGTTCAAAAGACTAATCTTATCCGACTCAAAAAAAAAAACACCAAAATTTAGTAATGTTTAAGAATTTTTTGGAGTTTTATTAGTTTGAGGCGCATTTAGAACATTATAAAAAAAAACTTTTTTTTAAACTTATTTTAGGTGTATCCTGCTCAAAACACTAATGATAGCTTGCTTAAAGAAACCAATGTTATCCGCCTCGAAGGACCAATCTTATTCGAGAAGAAAGACCCAAAATTAGATCACGTATTAATAATTTGCGATATTTTAACAATTTCTGAAATTTTATTCTTTTTTAGAGAATCTAGAACATTGAAAAATCAACAAGTTTTTTTTAATTAAAAAATTTTTTAGTGCAGAAGCAGTAATCCAGAAATTTCTAATATTTTAGTTGTATCTGGCTCGAAAGACCAATGTTTCTCGATTGTTAGTTTAAATTTATTAGTTTGTAGAACATTTAAAACGTTAAAAAAGTATAATTGAAGCGGATATCTAGAGAATTTCCATAATCGTAATATTATAAGTGTATTCGGCTCGTAAACCAATATTATCCGGCTCAAAGGACCAATATTATTCGACTGAAATACTCAACATTTTGAAATTAACGGAAAATTTAACGTTTACGAATTTATTAAGGTTTTATTAGTTTGCAGCGACTTTAGAACATTTAAGAAGTTTTTTAAGAAAATTTCTAGTTAAGACACATCCAGAAAAACTTGAGATGATGATAGCACAGTGCCATCTCCAAACATTCTCGATAAAATTTGTTAGATATCTATTTGTCAAACCAACACACCTCATCCATAACGACCAGAATGGAAACAACTACTCCTCGGACAAGAACCCCAACAAGCCAATTGAGAATAATCTGTTCAAGTGGGGTGCAGAACTAGGATACACTGCACTGAAGATGGAGCAATAACTCCAAAACCAGTCTGCAGTTTCGTGGTTTCTGCATTTTCGCTTGAACGCTTTTCATTCACATTCAGATAATTTTTTAAATGTATTAATTTAGGTAGATCCAGCTCAAAAAAACAATGAAGTTCAGCTCAATGGTTAAAAATGTTATCTGGCTTGAAGTATCAACGTTTTCCAACTAAAACGTTAAAACTATCCAAAATTATCAAGTGTATGCGCGGCTTGAGAAATTAATTTTATTCGGTTCAAGCTCCTGCATTAAATTAAAAATAATCTAGTTCTATCTTCTTGTTGGATCTTCTTGGTGTGTTTAAATGAAAATTGGAAATGAAACACCCACTAACACCAAACTTCTTTAATTGATACGACGCACGTTTCGACAACAATGTTGTCATCCTCAGGTAGGAATTCCTGAGGTGAATAAGGTGTTAGTGGGTGTTTCATTTCCAATTTTATTCTAGTTCTATCAATTTTAATAGTTTCTGATATTCTATAAATTAAAAAAAAATGTTAAATCTATTTTGTTATTAGAAATTCTAAAACATTGGAAAATTCTATGTAGATGCGAGTATGAAAAGTTTCAGAAATTCTTTAAAAATATTAAATTTCTGAAACTGTATTAATTTTCGAATTTTTTTTTACAAACTAGATGAAAGTTTCAGCAATTTTTCCAATTCTAAGTTTCAGAAACTTACCAAATTCTTTACATTAACGTTATAAAAAGAATCCTCACAATTGTTAGTACCATTCTAAAAACACTGAATAAAACAAAAAAAACACAAACCCAAAACACAAACTTACAACAGAAATATTCTCTTTCTCTTCTTTTCGTGATTTTTTCGTTTTTTTCTTTTTCAAACCCTTTTCCGCCGAATGGGATTCGATTGTGGTTGTTTCAACATACGATTCAGTCACTTGCGTGCTCTAAATACAAAAATAATAATAACAACAACAACAAAAAAGAAAAAATAATAATTCTAGTTAATTTCATTAATGCAACATGCTTCAAAAACACTAAACTTACTGACTTGTTTCGACCCCAATTTCACTCTTACCTCTTCACTTTCAATTTGATTGATTTCCTCAATATTTTCCTCTTTTAATTCTTCAACATTTTGATAAATCACTTCTTCGGAATCTTGTCCATTCACATCTTTCAGATTTTCGTAAATATTTTCCTCTATATTATCTTTAAGATTTTCATAAATTGTTGTATTACTTTGATTTTTTAAAAATTCGGCATTTTCATAAATATTTTCATCTTTTGATTCTTCAGTAGATTCTCTTCGGAAGCCTTTAAGAAAATCAATATTTTCTTCGGAAGGTGTAAGCATTGGTGACGTCACAGTTTGTGTAAAAAGAAGACAAGGTGCAACATCAGTTGATAAAAGCATTCGATCTTTGACTGATTTCATTTCGTTTTCATTTTGTTTAATATCATCACATAAATCTGTCAATATTAAATTTGGTTTTTCTTTTATTGGTATGTCGTCATCAATATCTTCATAAACAGCTGAAGGTTCGTCATCTTTAATTTCAGGCGATGAAGCTGTTACCGTCATGTCAATATATTGGTCCGATTTTTCTATTATATCAGTCTTATTTATTTGGTGTCCTACATTTTCGTAAATATTTTCTTCTTTTTTAAAGCCATTTTGTTTTTCGTAATAGTGCTCTTGTTCAGCTTTTATAAATTTTTCATTGATATTTTCTTCACCTGCGGCTTGTTGAAGATCATCCTGAAATATTTTGTTAGTACGCAAAATACAACACACAAGTTAATAATAAAAAAAAAGAATTCAAAATAAATTATTTCGTAGGTTGGAGTGAATTATCTAATGTTGATAGTACTGAAATATAAGAATATTTATCTATTTGACTTTTTAAAAATCTATATTTTATTACTTTTAAAAATATTTTTCTGAAACTGCATATAATAACTTGAAAACTACTATAACATTGTAAAACGTTTAGGTCGTTAGAACCAGTCTTCACTGTATTGTAATGAGATTCAAAAAAATCTAAAATTTTTTAGACTTTCGAACAATAGTTCAAGCGATTCAAAAATTGTATTGCGCATGCGCAGTGACAATTTAGTGCTTCTAGATCTCTATTGCGCATGGTCAGTTCCGTTCCGAACCATTCTGAACTAGTTCAAAAGTGTTGTTGAAACAAACCTAATAAAATGAATCTTAAAAATTCGCTAATATAAATTTGGATACTTGAAAAACTTACTCAAAAGTTTTCAAGGTCACTAGCTACGATTTTTTTTATGTCAAAATAAAAAAATTCAAAATGGCGAAACTAATATGACCAAGCAAAAAATAAATACTAATTTGAAAAATATTTGAAAAAATCGACTGTTGACGAGATCACTGACTACAACTTTATAGTGTATATTAAAAAATTCAAAATGGCAAAACTAATATGGCCGACAATAAAAATATAAATCTTAATATTTAAGATAATTGCTAACGATGTTGTAGAAGACAACCTAAAAATCAAAATAGTGAACCCAATATGACCGAGTAAAAGACTATAAATGCAAAAACCAAATGGCAAAAAAACTACATTTATTATTAAAATTATATGCATTTTTATTTTTTGTTTATCTTTACCCTTGGTTTACGGCTAACTTAAAATTTATTTAGTCTTTTTTGATTTAGAAACAATATTTTTGTCTTTTTTCTGTTGATCTTTACTTCGTATGGGTCTTAAATGTTAACAATTATTAATTGTTTCATGTTATTTTGTCTAATATTCTTTAAAATATTCGCATTTTAATCTTTATAGTCGGTCGTTTGTAATCCACCATTTTAATTTTTACATTTTTTCTAACAAAATCGTAATCAGTAATCTAAAAACACCTAAATGTGCTTTTTAATGTTATTTTGTCGAATATTGTCTAAAGTATTAGCATTTTTGTATGTATAGTCGGCCATATTAAGCTCACCATTTTGAAAACATTGTTGAAAAACACAGAAGTCTATGTAGTTTTAAGTTATTTCGTACAAAATTGTCTCAAATATTTACATCTTTATTTTTATAGTCAGCCATATTAATTCGGCCTTTTTAAATTTTTCAATATTCACTATAAAATCAGTAATCTTGTTGTAGTTTTTGTACCCGTGAGGCACTCGAATTTATACCCAAAAAATAAAGGACAATAAAATGACACGAAAGTATACAATGGGTGTTTTTCAGATAACTCAAAACGATGCTGTCGTAAAAAATCTAAAAAACAAAATGGCGAACCCAATATGGTCGACTGTAAAAATAAAAATGCTACTATTACAGACAATATTGAACAAAATAATAAAAAACTGTACCCTTATTAGGTGTTTTTCTTCTCACTACTGATCACGATTTGTTATAAAAAATTGTAAAAAATTAAAATGCCAGATCAAATAAAACCTGTAAAAATAAAAATGTCAATATTTTAAACAATACTGAACAAAATAATAAGTTTCTTTAGATCATTGGTAACGATTATATAATGGGAATTAAAAAAATTAAAAGGGCGGTTGGAATGCAAAGATATGCTAAAACGCTAATTTTTCAAACAATATTGCACAACATAAAATAGACCTATACAATTAACAAAAAAATTCAGATCACTTTATAACAATTTTGACATAAAAAATGTAAAAAGCAAAATAGTGAAACCCGGATTTATATTTATGTTTGTTTTCAACTCTTAGAAAGTCCAAGACTAAGTTTAGAACATTTAAAATTCATTTCGCTTTTTGTTTTGTACTTTGCAATAAATTTGATATTTAATTAATTTCGATTTTTGTTTTTTTTTGCAATTTTTTTCCATTGTACCGGCATTATGACGTTAATAACTATAAGGGCCGATTCCACAAATATTCTGGCCAAAAATGTTTAAAATATTAACATTTTTATCTTTATAGTAGGCTATATTTGTTCCACCATCCTGTTTTTATTTAAAATTCATTACAAAATTGTAATCCGTGATCTCATCAACAGATTTCGAGCGATTTTAGTAGATATTTTCCGAACTATCAATGTTATGGTCGATTACATTAAGTTCCGCCATTTTAAATATTCTTAATTTTGATAAAAAATCGTTATCAATAACCTCGATTATTACTCGTAAGTACCCAGTTTACTGCAATTTCGACAAGTATTTTCCGAGAAATCAATTTTAAAAATTAATTCTTCGTAAATTTTCTTAATTTTGGTAATAATAAATACAAAAAAAGTCCAACACCAAAATTTTTTCTCGCAAAAAATTCGTAATTTTAAATTTTTAGCAGCTTAATTTGTTACCACTTTAATTATAAGACTCTAAAACTATTATTAATTATATTTAAAATTTCAGAAATATGTAATTTTTGAAAAATTGTAAAAATTTTGAATATTTAAAAAAATATAAGAAACTTTTTGATGTTTGTAAATTTGGAATCAGTTAAAAATTTGTAGATATTTCTTGTTCCAACAACAGTTCAGAATTGAACTGGAGATGCACAGTAGAGTTTTAGCCCACCGAAATCTCTATTGCGCATGCTCAGTTCAGTTCAAAATCGTTCTGAACTGGTTCTAGAGCCTTGTTGGCAAATGATAAAGTCCTTTAAACTGACTTCTGAGGCTGAAGAAGAGTAGTCAGTAGACGATAACCCATGGTATGATTCATTTTTTCTAAAGCGGCAAATAAGCTACATTGTAATAAGATTTGCTAGAGAATTGGTTTTAGTTAGTTGCTTGATAAAACAGCACAAGAACTGACATGACAGTTTGAGCAAGTTGAAGCAAAAATAACCCTTAACTCAGCATATTATAAGAGTTCATACTCTTATCAAAAGCTCTACTGAGCTAAGGGTTAATTTCGCTTGAATCTGTTTAAATTATTTGTCACGCCGATTCATAAACTCTAGAGAATCTTATTACGACGTGGCTTATTTGCCGCTTTACAAAAAATGAATCGTAATATGGTTACCGCCCACTGACTTATCCTTTAGCTTCAGAATTCAGTTTAAAGGACTTTATTCACTCTTCGCTTGTTGTCAAACAATGAAAAAAAAAATGTCAACCTCAAACCTTTAAAAACGCTTCACAAATTCACATCCACCTACACAAAAATTTATTTTGAAAATACATCAAATAAAAAAAGCAACACACTTGGCTCATGCACTTTTTTAGCCTCATGTTAAATTCTTCCATTAAAGCTTCTTCGAGATCATCTTCATTATCACTTACAATCCTTGATTTTTTAACAGTTTCAGCCATCTAGAAAAAAAAAACCACAATTACTTCCAGTGATGTAAACACAAGACGATTAAATAGAAACGTAACGACCTCGTAAAAATTCTTCTTAACCCATATAAAACCGTTTGATTTAATTAAGTTTTGAACATGTAGGTACGTTATCGAATTATTCAAACTACTATCTAAAATATACGAAACATACCTTTTAGATAGATTCATTAAACTAATTAAAGTGCGATTAAAATCTTAAACTTTACGCAACAAGAATCCCATTCAGAATTAGTGGAACAGGACGTGGTTCAAAACCAAAACTGTTCCTGTTTTTGGTTTTTTTGGGGAGGGAAAAAGGAAATGTCTTATCTTTAGCGAAAAATATATTTCTTAACAAAGACAATTAATGATAATAAATTTCTTATCAGGGATAATATATGCGCTTTGTTTGCCTTCATTATTGACATTTCAGTCATGTTCCTTAACAAAATGCGATAAACTCAACTATTTGGTCATATTTATATCAGTTGCAACGAAAATGAATCATTTGGATAAAACAAATTTAAATGAATCATCCAATATGTACAATATATCGAACAGAGAAATCGCTTTTATCAAAGTCGTAGGAGTTTATTACGTTTTGTGGTTTAGCAATTGATATTCCTAATAAACAAACTAAAATCCTTGATATTCTTATTTTTCCCCGCTTTTAACCCACTTTCTTATATACGCAAATATCTAATCATTACACACGTCACGTTACTTTTCCTAAAATGGTTAAAAAATGTCATTATCGCTTAGCCAAAACTGTTATTTTCAATGTCACACTTACCTAGTAAGTCGACAAAAATAACCAAATTAATCGAAAAAAATTTAAAAGCGACGAAAGCAATTCCAAATATCTGACCGTATGTTCTATTTTTGTTCTTGAATCAGATATAGAATCTTGCAAGAGGTGAACACACCCAATGTTATATACCTGACCATTAAATATTACTTCTTTTTTTTTAAATTGTAAATCTGTAGATTCGTATAACAACAAGATAAGTTCAAACGTAACAAAGTATTCTTTTATGACTTTTAAAAAAAGACGATCATTCATCATTCATCTTGGGCTGGTATCGAACGGAAATACTACAGATGTTTAAAACACACAGTCGACGATTCAAGACGTTTGTATTGTGGTAGAAAACAGATACTAAATTTACGACACCTGTTAAATTTTTATATACTCAGAATTAAAAAAAAAAACAAAAACGGACTCCTGTCGGTAACTACTTCCGACTATATCAGGTGAGACAAGTGTTTAAAATGTCATGTTATACTTGAAATCAGGTCATAAATCCACAAAAATAAAATAACATTCGTTAAGTGCGCTTTGCTAGTGGCGACCTCTGTAAACTAAAAAAAATACTTACAGGTCATTTACTACAAATATTAAAAAAATAATAATAAAAATAGAATATTTGGAGGGTATAGGAACACCTACCATTATAAGGCGTATAATTACAGCAGCTTCTTTACTTCAGCTGCGCGGTAGATTTGTACCAAAAGCACTGTAGTATAGCCCCACAGAAACGGGACGATTAGTAAGTATATGTGTTGTGTTAAAATATTCAGAGAATTTTGTTTATTAATTGTAATATGCAAGTCAAACTGACCGCTTTGTGTTCTTTAATAAATTTCGAAAACTTGCACCAAGTGAATAAAGCTTTAAAAAAATTAATTAACAATTAAATTTCTCATTTTCGAAATATGTTTAATGAATAAAGTAACTTATCACTTTCACTTATCGATCAACAGTAAGGAAAAGTAATTTATTTGGAATTTGATTACTAATAGGAAAAAGATTAAATATTTGACAATAATAAAAAAATTGTCATTCTCCCACAATGATGTCAAAATGATCAGATGCGCACTATGTCACCGGTCATATGAGAATCAATTTTCATATAATTAACATTATTTTATCCTAAAAAATTGGCCATCATAAAAAAAGAGTTTTCAGATGACAGAGGCCAGTTTTCATATTTCTAGAAGACAATAAATTTCTAACTAAAAGTTTAAAATAGTTGTTTAAAAGTTTAAAAATAAATTTAAAATTATAAGAAAATACAAAATAAAATAAATTAACAAACATAAAAATTAAAAATAAAAGCTCTAAACTGAATATTTTGACAACATTTATGTAATGTAGTTAATCTAAATAATGAAAAAAATCCAGAAATTTTGAAAAATCAATAGAATGATCTGAAGGTGATAAAATCTCAGTTGGTCAGAAAAAAAAGGTAGATGTAGTGATTACGTCTGAGATTTGTCTTATTTAAAATGGAACAACTGTCAAAATTAAATGTTTTTTTTAAACAGTTTAAAAAGATCATTTAACTCTTATTAACATATTACCTAACTTTCATTAACATATTAGGTATTTAAGTACTTAACAGTTTTTGCCACAAAAAACTGTTGTTTGTTCACAAAAAAAAAACAAAATATTTCCTCGGCTTGTATACACAGAAAGAGAGGATTATGCAAATTTATTATAAATACTTTGGTTAGTTCAAATGATTTTTTGAGTTTTGACATACGAGTATTATTAATTTTTTGAATAAAAAACAGATGTAGTGGTTACGTTTAAAAATTGTATCACTTAAAATGCCACAACTATCAAAATTGAATGTATCTTTAACAGTTTAAAAGAAACATTTAACTCTTGCTAACATATTACCTAGCTTTTATTAACAGATTATTTCAGTATTTTAACAGTTTTTGTCACAAAAAAAATAGTTTCTCAACTTTTATACACAAAATCTTACAAATTTATTACATTTTGGTAGTTCAAATGATTTTTTAACATATTAGCATTCATTTTTTGAATAATAAGTAAGTGTAGTGTTGTAGTAGTTACGTCTAAGAATTGTCTCGCTGCAAAAGCCAAAATTTAGTGTTTTTTTAAAACTTTAAAAAGATTATTTAACTCTTATTAACATACCTCAATTTTATTAACAGATTATTTCAGCAATTTAACAGTTTTTGTCATAAAAAAACAGAATATTTTACTTCTCATTGACTTCTATACAAAGAAAAGCAGGATTCTGCAAATTATTATATTTTGGTAGCTCAAATATTTTTTTGACATTTAATTCATTTTTTTAATAATAAATAGATGTATTGATTACGCCTGAGTAATGTCTCACTTAAAGTATAATAACTGTCAATTTTTTTTTCAGTTTAGAAAGAACATTTAATTCTTATAACGTATTACCTAATTGTTATTAATAGATTATTTCAGTAATTTAACAGTTTTTGTTACAAAAAAAATTGAATTTTCCTCGACTTTTATACATAGAAAAACAAGATTCTGCAAATTTCTTATATTTTGGTGGTTTAAATGATTTTTTTGACTTACTATCATTCATTTTTTTATATTTTTATTATTTCTAACACTGTATAACAGTTTATTTATAATTTTTGTCCTAGGTTATTTGTTTAGTAATTTATTTAATGTTTTTGTAGTATCACATAATTCTTATTACCTTTTTTTTGTATTAAAAACAACAACACAGTTATAAGTGATATTAGTTTAATTAATGTTTTCCCAATTTTATTATTATTGACTACTAAAACTAATTCAATTTTTATTAGCTCTTTCTTTAAGAGATTGCTTTGCTCATATTATCAAATTATGTATGTAATTACAATTTTTATTTCCAAAAAAATTTGAATCTTTTTTTTTATTGTAAAACAAGCTAATATTGCCTCCATTTTTATACAAAGCAAGACATTATTTTGTATAATTACAATACGGCTGGAGTGAGACAATATTTTTTTTTACTTATCTACCTGTATGTGACATTACTTTAAAAAAAACTATTTCTGAGCCTACATTTATCCAGTTAGCTGTTAAATATTTCTTGTCTATTTAAACTTCTAGAAATGTAGAATAGGCACCTTTAAAATGTAGAATATAGTAAAACAAATAAAAAGTACAAAATCTTGAACTCTATAAACAGAAATATGGACCTCTAACCTCAACCAATATTATGATAAAGAGAACATACAGTTTTGTATTTAGTTTGTAGTAAAATGGCCAAGGTTTATATATTATTATTATTATTTTATTGCTTTTGGAGGTTTTGGAGTAAGATACAGTATCGTTTATTAGTATTTTAATTTGGTCTTTCGGTTTAACAATTTCATTGAAACTCAGGTTGCAGTTCCTGAGCTTATTTAACAAAAATGTTTTATTCGTTCGATTATTTCGGTAGCGTTTTCAAACAAATACAACGATGCAAAAACTTAAACTGTGATTTTTTTTATATCTATTCCACTAACTTTCTTGTTATTTAATAACAAAATAATATTTTTAGCGTAATTTATATTGCAATTTTTAATTCAAAGCGCACTGCAAGTTTAAGCAGTCGATGCTATCTCTATCAGGCATATTTCTATGTAGGTTTTAGCTGCTGAGTGAAGACTCCTTTCCTTTGTGTATTTTACTTACTGGTGTAATAGTTTCTATTCAAAAAAATTGTAACTTTGGTCTATATTACACATATTTAAAATAAAAAATCTTTTAATTACAATCATTCGATTCTACGTGAAATCTGTAGTACCAATTTTTATTTTATGAATTGGTTAAAAATCCAGAATATTTCAAATATTTAAAAATTGAACAAATATAGCTACTAAAAATACTATAAAAAATACTAAATAAATACTAAAAATCAAAAAAATGCTGTGCCTTAAAAATAAAAAATAGAAGTGCAAAAATTTTACAACATTAAGTTTTTCTCAAAAAATTAGCATTTTGTGTGATAGGAAAGGAAGTATAAGAAACCTATGAAAACTATCGAAAATGAGCCATCCTGTACAAGGTACAAGGATCTGCTTTAACTCGCAACTATTTTTTTTAATATCATTTTATTTGCGGTTATAAATTTAAAAGAAAAACCTAAAAATTTCGATGATTCAATTTCTACAAGAATCAACTAAAAATCTATACCTAGTTTTATTTTTTTAATCATTAGTTTTTGAATAAAAGCAGATTTTACATTACAAATAGAGATTGGGACGTGGGGATCATAAATCTCTAATACAAAAGTTACTTTGAAGGGTATCTGAATCGGACAACAAACAGACCGCAAACGACCCAAGTTTCTATTCTTGACAAAATTTACGATTCTGTCATAAACTCATCAGAAAAAATGGGTTAATAACAAAATTAGAATTAAAAAAAAAACCTAAAATTATTTTAAAAAATGTAGTACAACGTAATCAACAATTACTGATTTGGTTGGCAGCATTGAAATGTTACTTAAAATTGGCTATTCTGACCAAATCAAATTCAAATTTAACATTTCAAAAATTTTATTAATAAGTTGTCATTAGTTGTTGCTAAACTTTAATTAAAATGGTTTTAAAATCAGAATATGGCACTTTTATTGTAATGGTGTCATTTAAAAGTAGAGTCTACAATGAAATTAATGATTAACAATATTCCCCAGACTTAACGTAGGTCCAATTTTAACAAATTTACCTCGAAGTAGTTGTAGATTTTATTATATTTAGACAACATTGCATGCGGGTCGTCAAACGTCTTTTAAAATACAGATAATGTAGCAAAAACAAAACCTAATCGACCTTCCATTCTTACTGAAGATGTTGTGGAAGACACTTACGTAAGCGAAACTCGCATTCATTTTACCATTTGTTAAATTTATTAAATAAAATTTGGGCACAATTTGAATATTTTCTAGTAATAAAATGATACTATCTCGAAAACTGTTCGAGTTAAATAAAATGTAATTTGTGTTTTGGGGTTTTGAAAACAAGTAGGGCAAATCAACAAGCGTGAAATTTTTTAAGAAATCAAAAATAAGAATTTCTTCCTTTTTTAAAGTCGTTTCAGGGACATACTGTACACGGGGTGACATAAAAGTATGGAATAAAATTCATATTTTCTAAGTTATTTTTCTCTTAGAAAAAACGCCAAAACAGGTCAATTGTATTTTTATATTGCGCACGTTTTTCACTTATTTTCAAATTTTTTTGCCTACTGATTTTGTGTTGGGACGTACGTAATTAAATGACAACTCCTATTTTTGGTGTTGAAGATTGAAACTACTTTTTTTTTAAACACTTTAATTAAGTACATAATCTATCCAGTTTAAATTTTTATAAAATTTTCCAAAATAAACGCAATTTTTAACAGGATTACTGAACTAGATGTTCAAATTGACGTCGTTCCGTTTCTTGGCTATAATACAATGAATTTTCGAACTTTGTTAGCACATTATTTTTCATTTTTTGACTAATTAGGCGGTACTAATTTGAAATTCTCTTACATCCTCTAAATTTGTTGATTTTGTTGTAATTACTTTTGAATTTATTAGCTTCTTCAGAAAAGTGGGCAAAACATTATCTAAATAATCTCTGACACCACGAGCGTAATGTGTAGATGCGACGTCTTGTTGCAAACCATACATTAGCTGTTGATCCTTTTTATAGGAAAAAAGTTTTGCCAATAAATAACATGTCGCAAAGGATATACAAATAAATTGGTTTAATCAATGAGTTGTTACAAAAGTACGGTCCTAAAATGTGATGTGCCAAAACCACACCAAACATTCAATTTTTGTGGATGTTGAGTATGGATTTCTCTCATCCAGTGCGAATTTTCTAACGACCCAAATGGACAATTATGTCTTTTTTGAGTTAAATCTTTTTGATTAAGGGGCTACTTAAAATCAAAAGTATTTGCAACAAAACCAAGAGATTTAAGAGATTTAAGAGAAAGAATCACAAATTAGTGCCGCTTAATTAGTCAAAAATAATAAATAATGTGCTAACAGAGTTCGAAACTTGGTTATTTTATAGTCAAGAAACAGAAGAACGTCAATTTAAACATTCAATTCAGTAATTCTGTTAAAAAATTGACTTTATTTTAAAAAATTCAATAACATATTTAAATTAGTTAAATTACTTAATGTTTTCATTTTAGATCCTATAAATGTTATATTGAGAGTGCGGTGGTTAGGACATGTGACGAGAATGGCATCGAATAGGCAATAGGCACACAAAAAAAGCGCTGCTGGGAGGAGAAGGAAGTAAAAGAAGAAGAGGGAGACCAAAGAAGAGATGGTTGGAGATGGTTAAAGACGATCTAAAGGGAGTAGGAGTCCGGGACTGGATGGAAGGGAGCAAGAACAGAAAAGAATAAAGGAAAATTGTGGAAAAAATTAAAGCCATATAAACCCGAGGGCCTATATGTATATATATATATATATATATATATATATATATATATACAGGGTGGACCAAACGTATGGAACCGGCCGTTTTTTGGCTAAACTATGAAGAATTTCGAAAAATCAAAATATAGGCATTAAATGGCTAGGAAGATGCTACCTGAAGCGATGCTTAAAAAATTTTTATTTGTTTAAATTTTTAAGATAACTGTAGTAACATTTTTGTACTTATGTGATTTTTTTTTATTGATTTTTTTAAAAAAACAAGCTTTTTAAGAGAAATGTTGCTGTAAAAATGTTTTAATTTTAACTTTATAAATTTTCAATAAAAAAAAAATAAACATTTCCCAACTTGATCTTTGATTTTCGCCAGACCTAGAACATTTTTGGTTAATTCAAGCAATATATGTTGAAAAGCTAATTACAGTTCTTTAAAAAAGTTTTAAAAAAATAATTTATTTAAACAATTAATAATTTAACAATAAAATTTAATGTGTTTTTCCTTAATTTTTTATTATTTTGTAGTGCACATTACGAGTATGTTGTAGTACTAGGTATAAATAAATAAAATGTAAATAGTACATATTAAAAACGTCTGGATTTTAGTTTAAATAAATTGGTGAAAGAAAGATTTTGTCATAACTGTCTTCCACGTTACGTAGACCAGTGGAAAGTGAAGTAGGGGTTCCCTTCCCTTGTTCTGTTGTCATCTGACGGGCTAATTCTAAGTCAAGAAAAATGTGCATAATAAAAAAATAGACTCTACCTGTCTTATCGTTTTTCTAAAAAAGAAATTGACTTAGAAAATATGCATTTTATTTCATACTTTTATGTCAGCCTGTATATTCTGATTTAAAGGCTGACTTAGGTGACTTGCTGAGACATTCATATCTCTTACTCCTATTAAATAACAATAACCTTTTTTGTTTAGAACAGAGAAAGAAAAAAAAAATATCGTCACGCTAGTTAACTTCGCGGTTATCACTGTATTCAACAATTTAATTCATTCATTGAAATATGCGTTTGAACTCCTACAAAAACTCATTTAAGTAAACTTCTACAATTTTGTGGTCAGAAATATGTAAATTATATCTTTTTTTTCCTTCTGAAAATGACAATTTTATAGAACCACTTTCAATTATTATAGTAGTCGATGAATAGGATGAGAGTAGGATTAATAACAAAATAGTAATTTAGTAAAATGCCTTTTTTTGATTACTATAATCGTGAATAATTAAATATCATAAAAAGAATCTAAATTTTGCGCACTGGGTCATTAACTTTGAATATCCTGAGAGCAACAAACTCTAGTTGTTTAGGTATGCAGCGTAAACGAGCATCGGCAAAAAAAAAATTTCTTGATTTTAACACAGAAATACAGTCGAATGGAAAAGAAATGTACGATGAAAGAGTGGTAAGACGAGGTCAGAATGTCGTTTTGTTTGTGAGGCCGGGTCAAGTAGCCGTGGAAATGCAACGCTCGACTGTTTTACAACAGCCTCCTGTGTGTGATTCCGGTTTTCGCGAATAAAACTATCAAAATTACGTTACGTGTCGGCTTTCGGAATTCCAAAAACCGAATTCCGCACAAATTTAGAAAGTTGGAACTACGCCAAATTCTTATCTAGGTGTGCATCACGAAAGAAGAAGAGAAAAAAAAATAATACAAATTTTTGACATTTCATCCACGGCCAATGCGATATTTCCGAATTTCATTTTTCCAATATTACACCCACCGAAATTTTTTTTTTCACCTGCAATACAGCCCCCCTCCAAAAAACTTACCTCAGATTTTTCGAATTTCTCTCCGAGGATATTTGGCACGATACAGGCTTTTTACGAAAAACAACAATAACCCAACGCACTCACTACACGACTAAAAACCAGAAATTTGATACGAAAAGAAGCTATTTATAAAAAGTGCGCGTGCGCACTCAATTACGACAAAAATTCGTTTTTAACGTTATTTCTAACTGCAACACCCCGTTTTAACGATGTTTTAACCCTTTCTGGCAATTTGCGAGTCAAAATAACAGGATTTCTAGCAAAATCAAAAAAATATTGACAAAATTGTACTTTTGACACTTGAATTTCTATTGCACATGCGCCATGTTGTTTCTAAAGTCACGTCAAATTAATTTTTACAAAATATTTTTTTGGGGATTTATTACATTGACAGTTGAAAAAACCACTGGAAAACGGCGTAATTTGAGTCCAAAAGACTGTCTTATTCAATTTTAATATAGAACAGTTGATTAATTGTATGATTTGACAGATTAGATAACAGAAATCACAGAGCACTAATCACAGGAGGGCTAGTTTGTATTGTTACATTTAGGGGCGTGGCAAATTGTGCAACTTAAAATATGTATAATAATGTATAAGACATTGAAAGAATGACTTAAGACAACATTAATGGACTAATTTCAAGTTAAGATACTATCGGTAGTATCGCAAATTTTAATACTTTTCCGTAGCCTGTAAATTTTCATTTTTTGAATGTAGTGTTAAAAATTTATTACATCTTATTACGTAATTTGTATTTAATTTAGTAATAAGTATCTGGTTGTTTTTAAATATTGTAATGCAAATAAATGTCACTCTATTCCAATTTCTTAAACTGTAATAGTAATTAAATTTGAAGTGTCATATTTAAAAAATTTGGTGATTACACAATTCAATATTACAATTTTTTACAAAAGTACGTATTTTAACAAATGAAATAACAAATTGTTATTTTGTTCATAAATAATTGAAATGTGTTTTGTAGAGGCGTAGAGCACAGATTGTTCTATTTATTAATCTACGATTTTAACTATTAAAATTACAGTTTTCGTTAACTATTGTAAACTGCGTTTTTAATTTATACAGGGTGCCCCACCGAAAAGGGCATACCCTCTGTAACTTTTTTATTTATTAGTCGATCTAAATAAAATTTAGAACATAAGCATTAATATGTACGGTCTACATTTTGCTGTTAAAATATTTTTTTTATGATGTACCAATTTTGCACTCGAAAGAATAAAATTATGAAATCGCACAAAATTTCTTCAAAATGCATATTATTATAATGCTACAACTCAAAATACTGTAATGACAAATTTTGTTTTAACACAAATCATTTAGAATTCCTCTAATTGGTTCTTAAAGAACACGGAAAAAATTCTTTTTTTTGTGAGAAATATTGTCATCCATGAAACGGTGTTGTCAGATTGTAAATTGAAAGTTACCTGAAAAAAATATGTAAATTTGTCACTTTGACAATTCTTGAAAAAATCGAAAAATGTCTAATCGCGAAAGACGTGAAATAATTTTAGTGTACGGTGTATGCCGCAGAAACCTATTAGCAACCAACAGGATTCTACAAGAGCGCTTTCCGGAAGTAGGCTACACATTGAAAAAAATTCGTAAAGTTGTTCGGTTATTTGAGGACACCAGCTCAGTAGTAAAACCCAAACGTGTCTACTTTCCCGTAAGACATAATCAAGCATTGGTGCAAATTGTAAAAGATGCCGTACAGTAAGATCCTAACATTAGCACTAGAAGTATAGCACGAAGACACAATATGAGCAAAAGCTCTGTGCAAAGAATTTTAAAGTGTAATAAATTCCACCCATATAAAATTGCACTGCATCAAGAATTGCGTCCTACTGATTTTGAGTTTAGAATGCTTTTCTGTCAACAAATGATTAATATTTTAGAAGAAAACAATAACTTTACTGATTATGTTCTATTCTCGGACGAAGCAACATTTAAAAGTAATGGGCTTGTTAATAGGCATAATATGCATTATTGGGCAATTGAAAATCCACGATGGTTGCGCCAAATAGATAATCAAAGAATATGGTCTTTAAATGTTTGGGGCGGTATTTTGGGTCAACATGTAATCGGTCCATTTTTCTTCGATGGAAATTTAAATGGTGACATATATCTACGTTTTTTAAGAAGAAATCTGTTAGAGTTGTTAGAAAATGTTCCGTTAAACATAATAGGACAACTTGTGTTCATGCATGATGGGGCGCCGCCACATTTCGCAAGATGGGTTCGGCGATATTTAGACCGACACTTGCCTGATAGGTGGATAGGACGTGGAGGACCTGTTCACTGGCCAGCTCGTTCTCCAGACTTAACGCCTTGCGATTTTTTTCTCTGGGGTGTTGTAAAAGAAAAGGTGTACAAAACAGCTCCCACGACAATAGAGGACATGAAAGAGCGAATAAGAGAAGCGTTTGCTGCCATATCACCCGAAACTCTTGTTAGAGTAAAACAAAATTTTAGGCGACGATTATTTTGCTGCTTACAAGAAAATGGAAATGTGTTTGAACATTTAATGTGTAAGTCTAAGACGTTCGTTGTTAAAACGTTATTAACTATTCTTTTTATTTCAGAAATTTTTCGATATTTATAGTTTATATTAAAGAAATTAATTTAATTTGTCTTTAAAACTCTTTGCTCATATTGTGTTAGCATTCGTGCTAAAGTATTGTGTTGCTAATGTTAGGATCTTCGTGTACAACATCTCCTGCAACTTGCACCAATTCTTGATTATGTCTTACGGTAAAGAGGGGCACATTTGGGTTTTACCATTGAAACTGGCATCTTCAAATAGTCCAACAACTTTACCGATCTTTTTCAAGCTGCAGAATACTTCTGTAAAGTGCTCTCTTCTTGAACTCTCTGGTCGTGAGTTAAGCTTCTAGAAGTTGTTTCTTGAAATAAATTGTTACGTTGTGTTACAGAAATAAAGTGTTTCCACAAAAAATGTTTTATTGGTGACAACTACAGAAACGTATCAGAAACGTTTAACCTGCCAAAAGTCGTAACAAAAAAGCTGCAGGCATTAGAAATTCTAGGCTAAAATTATTTTACGGTTTTTGGGATTAGACACTTTTCGATTTTTTCAATTGTCAAACTGACAAATTCACTGACGTTTTATTCATATTCAGGTAACTCTCAATTTACAATCTGACAACACCGTTTCATGGATGACAATATTTCTCACAAAAAAACGAATTTTTTCCGTGTTCTTTAAGAACCAATTAGAGGAATTCTAAATGATTAGTGTTAAAACAAAATTTGTCATTACAGTATTTTGAGTTATAGCATTATAATAATATGCACTTTGAAGAAATTTTGTGCGATTTCAAAATTTTATTCTTTCGAGTGCAAAATTGGTACATCATAAAAAAAATATTTTAACAGCAAAATGTAGACCGTACATATTAATGCTTATGTTCTAAATTTTATTTAGATCGACTAATAAATAAAAAAGTTACAGGGGGTATGCCCTTTTCGGTGGGGCACCCTGTATATCGTTGTCTGTCTCTTTTCAACACATTGTTTTATATGTTGTTATATAATATAGATTATATGAGTTAAAAAGAAACAGAGGACGGTATATAAATAAAAAATGACCTATATTAAATTTTAACGTAAATTATTTGTTCAAATTAATATAATTGATAATAAACAAAAGACAATACGCTCAAAATTTAGAACTGGTAAACTGGAGCACGTTTAAATTGTTATCATCTTATTTTAACAAAAACTGTTATTTTTTTTTCTTTAAAAAGCACGTGTTTCAGTGAGTACTGCCTGACATGGAAGTGCTGTCAAAGCAGAACTTGTTCTATTGAATGTTCATGCTACCGCGACTTTAGTGAATCTCTTCAAAATAGCATATAATTACGCCATTGCTTTATGCTTAGCAGAACAAAAACACAGAGAAGTTCTGATGTCAGGATACATTTTTATTTTACAAATTGATTTGCTAAGTACAACAACAAGATACAAGTGCTTAAAACAAGTACTTGAGTACTCATCGACCTAATCGCCGATCAAACAATAATAATACCCCCGTGAAATAAACTAATTATTGATCAACTGGACAACTATGTCAACGTTTCGTTACTAATTGATCACCGAAGTGCAGCTGTGTCCTTGAACTAGGGTTGACTTCAAAATTAAGCTAACACAGCGGTATTTCTGTAATCAATTAGTAAAAATGTTGACATAAGTTGTCCAGTTGGACAATTATTTACGCTTTGTTACATCGAAAACAAAGCTGGTCGAGTGTATCAAGGCTACGGATACTTAATGTAATGACTGTTTACATAGTTTTTACGACTATTTTACTTTTACGACTTAAACGGCAAGCCCTATAACTCTTGAATCAAGAATATATAGCAGAAATAAATCATTCGTTATTAATCCAACTTTTTAAAAACTAATGATTCAATAAACCTCAAATTTGCATAAACGTTGCAAAAGTAACCACTGATACATTCGTGTCAAAGCTTTCTCTACCGAATGTTCTTGCTAATAATGTAAAACATGTTTTATAAAAATGTTTAATGTCAAATTCAAGATAATGGGTAAAATGCATAAAAATTTAGCACTTGTTTTTCCTTGATTGAAACAATACAAACATTATGCAATTACTATTTGCTCAAAGAAAGTAACTAGCTAATAAATGTTTTAGCTACCAGACTCATACTGATCTTTCGTGTAAAAAATAAAAACAAGCGTCTAGAAATGAATGACGTCGTAGTGTGTTATGAACCTGCGAACGTAGGGCTTAGCTTGGCGCACATAGTAACATTATTAGTTTGTGGATTGTCATCAATGCCAATTGTCAAATGTGCGCCAAGCAAAGCTCTACGTAGTGTGCTATTTTTAGACGCTCGTTACATCTCCAAGTAAGAAATATTAAACACTTTTTACTGTTATAAACTGATACCTAATTTCTTATACACAATGTGCGACAATAAACTTGAAAAATCAAATTTTGAAACTGACAAAAAATTGTGTAAGCATAATTTCAATTACCAGAATTGACAAGTAAAGTTATTTAAATAAACAGAAACACACATTTTTTAAATGTTAACTGACGTATTTTTTTGTATTTTAAGTCAACACCCTCAATGTTATTGTATCGTATGTTGCATAATTTACTAGAATTGAAACTCGTCATTCTGGTTTCATCAATTAGCCCTCCTGTGAGTATTGCTCTAAGGCTGAGATTGTGAAATACCGTAACTTTAGTCACAACATGTCAAAATTTAGTAGTAACAATGGCAGATAAATTACAAAAAATGCCTTCAAAAGGCATATTAAAAAATTCGAGCAGTTTTGATAAGCCAGAAGCACGTGCAGGTCCCAGGTAGGTGATTTCGCCTCATGAAATTTCGAAAAAAATTCCCACTTGAAATTTTGTTTGGTTAGGATAGTTGTATGGTGACTAATCGCCCCGTTTTGTAGAAAATCCATAAAAGAGACAACATGGGACGAAATGAATATAATAGAGACATTGCACCCACCTGATAAAGACTACGGTCATATGAAAATCGACGAACCTAAAACCCCATATAATTACCTAGCTGCTGATCAAGTCGATGGTCTAAACATTGCAGAACTTGAGGAAAAAATCAAATCGGGTGCTGGACTACCACCGAAAGCTTTACTAGGTCAAGACTCATCTGACGACGAAGACGATGCGGATTTAACACCGGAGGAAAGAGCGAAAAAAAGGGAGTTTGAGAACAGACGTAAGAAACACTATAACGAGTTTTATGCTGTTAAATTAGCCCGGAAATTGCTCGAAGAAGAGGAAGATGATGACGATACGACGCCTAACAGTTCACCAAAACATAAAGCACAACATCAGAGCTGTTCAAAAAATTCGCCAAATTAAATATTTTATAATTGTAGTAGTGATTTTTTTGGGGGTTTTTGAGACGGAATACGAAATTATGCCATATAGAAATTTGATATTCCGCCTGTTTTATTGCTGATTTAAGCTCTATTGGCTGTGGTAATGTTTTGCAAGGTCGGTAAAATTTTGCTTTTTTGCTGATTATTACATTCTTTATATAATCAAAGCTTTTACCGACCTAATGACACCCTTAAAGGGGTCACTCGTAATATATTTTTATTATTAACTTTAACAAATAGTTTTCCATTATTTAAATAATAAAATATTTATTACTTTATTTAGTTTAAATCAAGAGTTGTAATTTCCTTTAAACTAAATGTGCATAGACAGTAAAATTACGACATATAATAATTTATTGAAGAAATAAATGTTCTTTAAATTATAACAATAAAATACAAACAGAAAATTCTCAATAAAAAATTTAAAACAATAAATGTATCTCATTTAGCACAATTTTTCCATTAGACTACCAATTTTGAATGCTATTTTTAGCAAATTGCGTAATTATTTACAAAGTGAATAATTAACAAAAAAAAACTAGGTCCAGTAGCCTGAATTTTTTTTAAGATCTACCCAACCTCACTTTTCTTATTTACAAATTTAATTTAAATCTGGCACAAAGAATTTGTTATTTAAGTTAAGTAAAGATATTGGTATCCGCAAAGAACGTTTAAACACTCTGTATTTAACATAAATGACGTAATTATTTATCAACAAAATTATGAAAAAACCTACGTCCAGTAGCTGAAAATCCTCCCGTCTTTCCTAACCTCACTTTTGCTCGTGTCGCCTAACCTCACTTTTTGTTTACATTTGAAACTGTATAAAATGCGTAAAACTTGGTCAGATTTGGGTGTAAAACTCCACAAAGAAGTGAAAAATGCAATAAATAGTCTTAATTTTCCTACAATGACACCAATTCAAGCAGCTACAATACCCCAACTATTAAGTAAAAAAGATGTAGTGGCTGAAGCTATAACAGGTCAGTGTTTACCTCTTAACAAATTATTTAATTAAATTTAACACAAAAAATAGGTTCGGGAAAAACCCTTGCGTTTCTTGTCCCTTTGCTACAAATTATGAAAGACCGTGAAGTTGAACAAAAGTGGAAAAAACAGGAAATTGGGGCTCTTATTATATCACCAACACGTGAATTAGCAGTTCAGATAAAGGAAGTTTTAGATCAATTACTTAATTCAGTTTCAGTAAGTCACGATTTGTGAGAAATTTTGAGTTGTGACTGGTTTTTTTTAGGGATTAAGTGCACAGTTGTTAGTTGGGGGCAACTCAGTTGATGAGGATCTTAATAATTTGAAACGGGATGGTGGGAATATTGTTATTTGTACTCCTGGAAGGTTTGAGGATTTACTTACACGGAAAAGTGATTTTAGTTTAACTGCAGCTTTAAAAAATTTGGTAAATATCGAGTGCACAAAAAAATTGGTATGAGAGATGGGTGCACTGGCATGATCATATTTAAGATTGAATTAAGTGTCATAATGATCTCAAATACTGTGTTTAAAATTTAAATTTTAAAAGTCTAATACTTAAATTAATAACAGATTATCTTTCATACAGAGACTCAAATATTTTTTCTAACTTATACATACACTGGATCCTTTACAGTTAATAATATGAGACAGTTCCTCAATTCAGCTGCTGTTTTTAACAGTTGTTTATTTTTTGTTTAACAGTGTTAATAAATGTTAATAGAATAACAGATGATTTAACTAGTCTTTTTACAAGAGAATCGCTTTTATACAGGGAAACTTTGCAGTTAATTGAACAATTTTCAGGACTAGTGTTAATCTAGTCAGTGTTAACCTTTTTCAGCAGATCATTCAATTGTTATTAACATATTAATTAACGCTTATTACACTCTTATCTACATATTGTCAAATATATGTGACATTCAAATGAATTACGTATATTTTCTTACTTTATGCATTTTTTTAACGTTGTTCAACAGTTTGTGTTTTTGTCAGACATATTACAACTTAACTGTTAATAACAGATTAGATACTAACAGATTATTTAATTGTTATTAATAGCTTTTTACACGAAATATTTGCAAGTTTCTCTACTCAATTGTTCAAATCACCCTTTTAATCTTTATTTAACTGTTATTAACAAGTTATTTAACTATTATTAACCGATTATTTGACTATTTTAGATGAACCGGAGAAGAAAAAAATCAAAATCACTCCTATTAACATTAAACTATTTTTTAAAAATTCTGTTTTACACATCTTTTATGACTTACATTAATTATTTTTTTATTATATATTTTTAACATTTATTTCGCTTTGTCTAACACTTTATTTACTTCTTGTTAAGAATAATTCTGAATTTTTTAACACGTTTTAAAGGCTGTTAAAATCTCAGAGTAACAACTGTTCTATTGGTTGTCGTCATTGTCAAAAAGTTGTAATGCAGAATTGGGCAAAATAAGAAGCTGTTTCTTAACAGACTCAGACTACGGTTACTAACAGTTTACACAAAATCTGTTTTTTTGCATTTTTTATCCAAAGAAAGGAATTACTCTGAACGGGTATACCTGACAGAACTTAAATTTTTTTAAAACTTTAACAATTTAACACTTCATTAGTAGATTAGTTAACTGCTTGTAACATATTACTTAACAATTACTAACAATTTATATCTGAGCAAATTTAAACAGATTATTTAACTATTATTAACACATTATTTAACAATAATTAACAGTTTATTTAATTATTTTTTAGGAAATTTTAATTTTGGACGAAGCTGACCGCCTCCTAGACTACGGTTTTCAAAAATCCATTGACGTAATTCTGAGTTATTTGCCTAAACAAAGACGTACTGGTCTTTTTTCTGCCACTCAAACCAAGCAAGTTCAAGATTTAATCAGAGCAGGACTCAGAAATCCTGTTTTAGTGAGTGTCAGTGTCAAAGCCAAGCATAGTACACCCGAAAAATTACACAATTATTACATAATTGCTAAAAATAATAACAAATTAGGGGCTTTATTCACATTTTTGGAGAGTCGTTCAGTCCAAAAAGCTCTTCTTTTTTTACCAACTTGTGCTTGTGTTGATTATTGGTCACAAGTATTTCCTCAATTGTTTGGAAAAAAACTAGATTTGCAGATTTTAGCAATCCATGGAAAAATGAAAGAGAAACGAAAAAAAATTCTCGAGAAATTTAAAAATTTATCAAAAGCTTTGATGTTATGTACTGATGTTTTAGCAAGAGGGATTGATATTCCTGAAGTAATTATAATTAATTGTGTTTTAATTAGAAATTAATTTATTTTATTTAGGTTGATTGGGTATTACAATGGGACCCTCCTGCTAGTGCTAGTGCTTTCGTTCACAGAGTAGGCCGTACTGCTAGACAAGGACGGCAAGGTTCTTCTGTTCTTTTTCTTCTAGAAACAGAAGAGTCATACGTTCCTTTTATTGAAAAAAATCAAAGAGTATCAATTGAACAATTCTCTGATGATTCAGATGATAAAACAAATAAAAATCTACAAAAAACTGTACAAAATTTGCAAAAAACAGATCGAGATTTAATGGAAAAAGCAACAAAAGCGTTCGTTTCACACGTCAGAGCCTACTCGAAACATGAGTGTTCATTATTATTACGTATCAAAGAATTTCCTTTTGGTCAAGTTGCCACAACTTATGGATTATTACAATTACCAAAAATGCCAGAATTAAAAAAATATGATTCGTCAGGTTTTTCTCCCGTTGATATTGATTTAAATGAGATTCCGTATAAAGATAAAAAAAGAGAAGAAATAAGACAACAAAAATTAGAAATTTATAAAAGTACAGGGAGTTGGCCTGGACGTAAAATAAAAAATATTAAAAAATCTAGTGAGCCGTGGGCGTTATCCAAACAGAAGAAAATTGATAAGAAAGAGAAAAGACTGAAAAGGAAGAAAGTAAAAGAATTAAAAAGGAAGATAAGTGATGACGATTTAGAGGAGCTGGCACAAGATGTCGCCTTAATGAAGAAAATTAAAAAGAGGAAAGTTGGGGAAGATGAGCTGGATAAAAGTTTTGGTTTGGTGTAAAAATATAATTTTTGTTAAATAAATATATCAAAAAAATATTCTAAATTGTGTTTTTTAAATTTAGCTTCAGTGTTATCACTCAAAAACTTAATATTGTTATATAAATCCGGCTCGAAGGACCAACTGTCTTCATCCGCAATTCTTTATACAAAAAGAAAAATATTTTAAATTATATTTTGCAGATATCCCTAGAAAAATATCTTTTAATGCCGTTATATGTAGAAAGGCTCAAAGGACCAAATGTCTTATTTAGCAATTTTCTATATTTTAGTTTATTTGTGACAAATTATTTTACATTTAACAAAAAGACTCTAAATATTCTTCTTTTAAAAATAATATCGTAATGATCATTAAATAAAAGGTTATAAAATGTATTCCGGGTCGGGTTTTGAAATAAAACTATACCTGTAATGACAACAATTCATTCCGATCCGTCTCGTTTGGACAATTCGAGTCAACTGCCTGAAAAATGGTTTTAGCACTAATGAATATAATACGTAATTTGCAGTTTTTACATATTAGACACAAAAAATAAGTGCGATTTTCCACTGCTTATAATGATTCATATCATTACATAATAAATCACTTATAATAGTCGAAATAATGAATTGCCTCGAAGGGCCAAATGTCTTATTTAATTTTTTTTTCTGTATATTTCTGACATTCAATGAAAGAAAAACATTTTAAATCGTGTTTTTTTCAAAGTTAACATAGTAGTTGGCAACATTGTTTTGCAAATCCGTGTCGAAGGACCAATTATCTTATTTCGTAATTTTTTATATACATATAACATTTTGTACATTTGTGATATCGAATAATTGTATTCTTTTAGCATTGCTATTGACCATAGAAAAAAATCTTAAATTATATAAATTCAGCTTAAAAAACGTGTGACATTAAATAAAACTAAATGCTTTAGGCTATAAATCAGGAAATCAAGGACATTTAGGATAAATAAAATGATTGGACTCTTTTTTAAATTTAATATCGCATTTATCCATGGAAAAAATCTTAATGTCGGTACCCAAACCCGGCTCGAAGGACCATCTGTGTTATTTAGCGATTTTTTATTAGTTTAAGTATATTTGTAACTTTAAATAAAAATAAATCTAAATAGTATTTTTTTAAATATAAAAAAAATGTTGTTGACTCGAAGGACCAAATGTTTTATATTTTTGTCAATATTTGATATTTTTAGTATTTTTTTGAGATTAAAATAATAGAAAAACATTGTGTAAAATCTATTCTTTTAAATTTAACATCGGAGTTGGCAATATAAAAAAAATCAATGTTTTTCTACAAATCCGGTTCGAAGGACCTTATTTAACTTTATTTATATTTTTTTATACTTGTGATATTCAAAATTGGGTTCTTTAAATTTATTTGTTTTTTAAATTTTTTAAAATTTAGCATCGGAGTTAGCCATACAAAAAAAATTCAGTGTTTGTCTACAAATCCGGCTCGAAGGACCGGGGTCTTATTGTCCTTTTTTCTATATTTTTGTGACATTCAATAAATAAAATCAAAATTGTGTTTTTTTAAATTTTATTTTGCAGTTTATAGAAGAAATCTAATATACATATTCGGTTTGAAGGACCAAGTATCTTATTTAGTGATTTTCTATATTTTTGGTATTCTTGTATCTTTGTGATTTTCAATAATGGTATTCATTTAAACTTGGCATTGCAGTTGAAAAAAAAAACCGGCTATAAGGATATGTGACGTTAAATAAAAGAAAAAAACTATTTGATTTTTAGATGATAAGTTGAGGAACCAGTGACAATAATTTTATTTATTGAGATCACTCTTTTAAATTCAATATTTCAGTTGTCATGAACAAATTTTAATGTTGGTAGGTACACAAATCCGGCTCGAAGGACCAAATGTTTTATTTAACAATTTTCTATTTTAAGCACTTTTGTTTATTTGTGACATTAAATAAAAAGAAATACATTCAAAATTTAATTTTGCAAAAAAATTTCAATGCTTCACAAATTTGGCTCGAAGGACCAAGTATCTTATTTAGCAATTTTTAGTACTGGATATTTGTGAGATTCAATAATGGTGTTTTCTTAAATTTTACATCCCACGTGACTATCGAAAAAAAAAACTTAATGTTATTCAAATCCGGCTTGAAGGACCAAATCACTTATTTAGCAGTTTTCTATTATTTTAAGTATTTTTGTATTAAATAATATATTTGTGACATTAAATATGAATACAAAATAGATTATGTATTAGAAATTTTAATTTAAAAATCGTTCTTGGCTCGAAGTACCAAATGTCTTATTCAGCAATTTTTTATGTATTTTTAGTACAGGGCAGTTTTTTTTTCGCAGTTTTTACTATCATCACTAAGTTAATATTCCACAAAATCTATTAAAAACTATAACCACTCAGTACATAATTTATAAATAAAAATAACCCTTTTCTATTTAGTTTTGCTAGTCGCGCATTCGCAATGAGTTCCGTCATTTTTTTTAAACAGAAATGATACTAAAACAGCCCCAAAAAAATGCTGGTGTTCCACTGGAACCGTCGTTTGAGACACTACAAGTGTGTATGTCTGGGGGGCCTACTTTTGTACTTAATTTTTTTATACACTTTTGAGGTTAGAAATCTCCACCCCCACAAATCACTGAAACTTTTTTCTTTCAGGCAATTTACCATTTTTTTACAATTTGTCCTGACGATCCCATCGACGTTGTATACACATGGGTGAATGGTTCTGATCCAAAATTTCTAAAAAAACTGAAATTCTATACAAAAAAATACCAAACTTGGATTGACCATTCACGATATGATGATAAATTCGAACTTTTATTCTCTTTAAGATCATTAGAAAAATATGCACCGTGGGTTCGACGGATTTTTATTGTTACCAATGGGCAAATACCATATTGGTTAAATTTAGATTACGAAAAAGTTGTGTTAATAACCCATAAAGAAATATTTGTTGATAGTTATAATCTGCCGAGCTTTTCTAGTCCAGCAATTGAAATGCATTTACACAGGTAAAAAACTGGTATATCGGGTGACCAATTTAATTAAAACTCAAGTAGGCAAACTACAAAAGTAGTTCTTTTGACCTGTCAAATGTCACAAACTTTTGATGTTTTTTAGAATCCCAAATCTGTCAAAACGTTTTATTTACTTAAACGACGACATTTTTCTACAATCCCCTCTTTACAAAGACGATTTTCTTTCACCAAGTCGTGGTTTTCTCATTTATTTATCATGGTTGTTACCTCCATGTTCCCCTGAATGTTCCTGGTTGTATGTTGCTGATGGTAATTGTGATAGCGTTTGTAACAACTCAAACTGTCAAATGGATGGGGGTGATTGTGACGACAACACGTCAAAACCATCACAAGGTGATGTCATTTTTGACGTAACTGAAAAAATCGAAAAAACTCTTCACACCCAACAAAAAATAAACGTATCAGAAGTAATAAAACAACACAATAAAAAAGTGATTTTCTTTGATAAATTAAAACGGAAAAAAGGGCGAAGACTGAGTATAAAACAAACTGATGCATATACTGCCTCTCTACAACATACTAACCGGATTTTGAATAAGTTTTATGGGTTTTCTGTACGAAAAGTACCAGCACATGCCCCCATTTTGATAGATCGAGATGTAATGGAAGAAATGCAGAAGAAATTTCAGAAATATTTTGACGTAACTGCACGAAACCGGATTCGGAGTGCTGATGATGTACAATTTGGTTTTTTGTACTATTATTATGTGATACATGAAAAGAGTGTTGTGAATATTGAAGAATTATTTGATCAGTTTGATACGGATCAGTCAGGGTAGGCCACATTTTTTTTTCCTTCACACGTTATATTTAAAATTTCAGAATTTGGTCTGAGCGTGAACTTCGCACTGTAATAACAAAACTCTACGATCTTCCATTAATTGAAGAATCTTTTCATCATTTTGCTTCAATTCTGATGAATTGTTCGAATTCAGATCCCGAAATTACGAAAGAATTTGTCAAAAATTGTGGTCCACTTTCTTCAGTTTTAAATATGCAACTCGGGATTAGACACAAATATAAATATGATTTAGTCAAAGATGCTGATAAGAAATACGTTTCATTTAAAATGCTAAATTCAAACTTGACTGATGTTATTAATCAGTTGGATGATGTAAGAAAAAATACAAAGTTAGTATTGTGTCAATACATTGTTTTTTCTTACTTCTTAATTAATGGGTCATTAATCTCTCATTAATTAGGGCACGGTATTTTGAATTAATCAGAGTTTAATCGCCCATCAATTTTGATTGACGTTTATGCCAACCGGGGCTTATTCTTATATATTTTTAGGAAATTTGTTTGTCTTAATGATAATTTGGATCAAACACAAACCTCAAATAACGAAATAATTAAAAGACTGATGTTTGATTTTTACATGTCGTTATTTCCAGTTTCTAGTAAATTTGAATTACCTCAACAGTACAAAAATCGATTTTCACATATTGAAGATTATATTTCTTTAATGGAAAAGAAGCAACAAAAATTTTTATTGGCTCTTCTTCTAACCATTGTGATATTAATTTTGTTGGTTTTTAATTTATTTCGAAAAAAAATCATTAAAGTAATAAAAAATATTGTTTTGGTTTAAGTTGTCTTTTTATTTATTCCAAAAAATTCCGATCCTTCAAACCGGATTTCTGTATATAACAATAATAATAAATTTTTCTATGATTAACTACACCAAATTTTAAAAAAAAATACCATTTGAATGTTTTTTTTTTCTTTTATTTCCTGTCAGAAATACACAAAAATATTAAAAATACAGAAAACTGCAGTAAAGGACAGTTGGTTCTTCGAGCCAGTAGACATATTATTACGAACTGGTCTAAAAAGAATTATGAATCACTGTAGCGCGTAATTCCGATAAATATTCATCACGGTCATTGACGTGTACGAGAAAGCTGAGTCATCGTTCCGTCCGAATGAAGATTGTTCACGAAAACTTTTGGGGAATTTCGAGAAGCGACGTATATAGTTATATAAGCAGCGTGAGACAATAACCGAAGTTAGTGAGAACCTGAAGCGATTAAAGAGTGAAAGGTTCATCGAAGCGACTTATTTTTTATTAAATTGTTGTTTTGTGTATTGATGTATAAAGGAGATATAAATTATTCGTTATTAATCCAAGTTCTTGAATCAAAAGAACTCCCATTTCGCACGTACGTTGCAATATAAAGTTTTGTCAACTATATTATATTAAATTTAAATAAAGGCTATTTGCAATATTTTTCATTTTATTTAATGTCGAATATGTAGAAATATAAAAAAAATTGCTAAATAAGACTTTTGGTCCTTCGAGCCGGATAATGTAAAGCTCATTAAAATCGAAGTATAGAAAGGGCAATTTACAACACTTCTAATGTTCGACCAAAAAAAAATTATTTTAAAGTTTTTAATATAATTTTAGAGCCGTAGGTTACAGTTTCTTTTTATCTTTTTCAATAAATACTCTAGAAATACTTTATATAAACAGTTGGCACCTTCGGCTTCCAAATTGTGTTTAAAATTTGTATAGTCCTTCGAGCCGGATTTTAGTACCCAATTTACATAAGTTCGCTCTTGTAACTTCCATAAATGTATCTTTAATGATTTTTAATGGAATTTTAGAACCGAAGGTGACAGTTTTCTAAAAAAATTATTTACAATTTACGTTTCCGACATACAACAAAGTATACTATTTATACCGAGGACAATACTATATTTTTTTGCTATATTTTTACTATATTATTGTGGAAAACACTTGCGTTCGACTGGGGCAAAACCCGCGAAAATCTCTGAAGAAGCTTTCACTGCAAACAGGTTTTACTTCTTGTTAATTCCAAATACAACAATTTCTGTATTTATACAGAATATTTTTATATAAATAAAAAAAATGTTTTCGTCATTTGGTCATTTGTTATAATTCTTTTTTGTTACAACAATTAAACAGAGTTTAGAATAAAAATTATTTAATTTGCAAAGCAGAACTCTCACCTTTTTTTTTAATTTATTAAATTTGCCACCAGTGGTGTTGTGCTATATTTTTTTTTACCGGAACGCGTATATATAATTATATAGATAGGGCCGATCCTGTGTAGGCGGCCGCTCTGTGCGGTCTCATGTCCCAAATTTAACGACGAGGGGTGATTTTCCATGATAATCCTGGCGGCGACGTTTTTTTAGGTCTTATGTCCCAAATTTGACGACGGGGGATTTCCCCCAATTTTCGCCCGTCGCCAGGATCGGCCCTGTATATAGCATAAAAAGGAAAGGAAACGAAAATCATTACGAAACCCATTTTGTGTATATGTAAAATTGTTTATACTAATACATATAAAAATTCGTCAAAAATTAGAAAAAAAAAAAACAGCAATTCTTTTTTTCAATACGTCAGCCAATTCTCGTTATCAGAAATCATCTTTGGTTCTGGAACGCGTTCCTGTCCAAAAAGGAAGTACCGGAACGACGTTTCGGAGCGTTCCGGCTCGACAACACCACTGTTTGTCACAACTGTTTTCCTCTGTACTTAGATAATATTTTTGTTCACCCGTTATTTTTTGTTTTGTGACAGTTAGTTAAATACTTTTTAAATCTGGGTAGAAATTTTAAAATAATAACAATGGGAAGGAGAAGTGGAGTGCGTCAGTAAGAAAAATCAAAAAACGCTCGGTTACGACGCAACCTCGGAAGTTAAAAACCAAAAAAAAAATTATCAATAGAATGTGTGCAATAAATTTTTTTTAATACGGTCCTGAGCTAAATAAAACATCTTGTATATTTACAGTTATGTAACAACTTTAACAATTATTTATCTCAACAATGTTTATAAACGGTGTTTTTGAATTTTTTTTTTTAAATAAAGATAAATTTACCGCCAAAATTTAAACTGTTTACCGTGTAATTACTGCGTTGGGCGTGTTTTAGTCCGATTAATCTCGGACAACCGCCCCGCCATTCATCCTTGTTAACCGCCCTTTGTGCGCCAACGCAAACTCTCTAAACATCCGTCGTTACTCGAAAATTAAAGGCGTAGCCATTTTGATTTTGACGAATATTGACATACGTCTTGCGAGTCTAGACAGAAAGTCATTTGTTACAGGCAAAGTGACATGTAAACACTTGATTTTCGTTGAAAAATACCGGAAGACTCACATGTGATAGCTTTCCATTGTTGACCCACGTTTTTTTCAATTGTTTCTTAAGTTATCTGTGATTAGTTGGTGAAAATTCGTGTGTGTTGTTTTTTTTTTGGTGCGCGATCAAGTTAACCTTGCTGGGTTTTGGAACCGGGTATCTTTGATCATGGTGTTTTTGTGTGTTGGTTCTTGATGGGGGACCACATTCAGGAATTTGCTGTTTTTTAAACGGAATTATGTAAGATTTTTTGGGGTATTTTCATTCTTTTTTTTTTCTGCGTCACGAGGTTACCACTGGTTAGCACTTTGACTGTAATCAGTGTAAATTGATATGCCCTTCCATATTTTCTGTATCATTTAACACGTCGGATGGTTTAGGTTATGTTATGTAAACAATTTGCTTTTTTCGGTTAATTAAAGTTAAAACGCCTCTATTTAAACAAATCCGGATGAATTTCCAATATTTATTTAACGACAACTTGATAATAATAAAGTGTCGAAAAAAATTTTTTTTGGGTTTTTTTTTTGTAAATTAATAATGCAGTATTCGTAGTAGGGCATATTTCAAGGAAGCTGGATTCAAATAACATATAAGCAGCCATAAACATTTTAAGCATGCACGAACTTAAAAATATAAAGAAAACAGAGTGGTGCAGAGGGATGTAGGAAACAGAGATGGAAAATTGGCGTCGAGATGTCTTTACTTGGTGTGTTTTCTTTTTTTTTCTGTTTGTTTTCTTTGCTCACATAATGGTTACGTTTTGAATATGAGGTGGAAAACAGATTTATGCAGGAATTACGGAAAATTTACATCAAGTTTTATAAAATAAACAAAGAGAAAAAGGGTTTTGATTAGGACCAATAATTTGTTATGATTACAGTCTGTCGTTGTATTGTTTCCCAATTTTGGAATAAATCAATCAATATAAGTTCTTCTACATATTTTTTTTCTGTGGTTTATAAAAAAATTAAAACAATTTTTAAATACAACACGTGAGTGAGAAAATTTTCATTTTGGTTCGATTGCGATTTATAATTAAGTGTCGCCACTTATTTGCATCAAGTTTAAAAAACAAAGAGAAAAAGGAAGGATTTTGATTAGGACCAATAATTTGTTAGGATTATAGTCTGTCTTTGTCTTTTTTTTTTACCCAATTTTGTAATAAATGAATCAATATAAGTTCTTCCACTTGGTTTTTTTCTGTGATTTTTATTAAAAAAAATTACAACGACTTTTAAATATAACACGTGAGTGAGAAAATTTTCAATTTGGATCGATTGCACTTATAATTAAGTGTCGCCGCTATTTACATCAGTTAAAAAAAACAAAGAAAAAGGATTTTGATTAGAACCAATAATTTGTTAAGATTATAGCCCGTCTTTGTCTTTTTTTTACCCAATTTTATAATAAATCAATCAATATAAATAATTTCTTCTACATACTTTTTTTCTGTGAAAAATAAATACATAAATAGACAAAGGAATTGATTAGGTCCAATAATTTGTTAAGATTATAGTCTGTCTTTGTCTTTTTTACCCAATTTTGTAATAAATCAATCAATATAAGTTCTACACATTTTTTCTGTTGTTTATAAAAAAAAATTAAAACGAGTTTTAAATATAACAAGTGAGTGAGAAAATGTTCAGTTTGGATCGTTTGCGATTTATAATTATCGCCACATTTTACATCAAAGTTAAAAAAAAATAACAACAAAAAAACAAAGAGAAAAAGGATTTTGGTTAGGACCAATCATAATTTGTTAGGATTATAGTCTGGCTTTGTTTTTTTTTTACACACTTTTATAATAAATCAATCAATATAGGTTCTACACATTTTTTTCTGTTGTTTATAAAAAATAAATAAAACGAGTTTTAAATATAACACATGAGTGAGAAAACTTTCAATTTGGGTCGATTGCGAAATTTATAATTAAGTGTCGCCGTTATTTAATTCCCAGTTTTAATAATAATAATTTTATTAATATCAATGACATTGAATACAACTTGTATGATAATAATCCGTCGTATAAAAAAATCTGATTGATTTATGATAGTCAAGGGTAATTATTCTAAAAGAAGCTTCTATTTTCAAAATAATTTTGCCATAAAATTGTTGCCTTCGGCTTTCGGTTGTTTGAAAAAAAATATATATATATATACTTATATACAGGGTGTTATGGAAATAAGTGCAAATATTTTAACCTGAAATACAGCACCACAAATAATAAAAAACTGTAAAAAAATTTTTGTCCTATCTCAACTAACAACAAAATTACAGGCCGTCAAAGTTGGGTATAAAAAAACATCTTTTTGTTATATCTGGAAAACCGCTTAACCGATTAATACCAAATTTGGTACACAAATGAAGTTGACTGCACTCTTTTTATTTCTACTAGCAAAATTTTGCTGCACATCTCAATTTCAAGTTACGGCACTTTTTTTTCACATTTTGGGTAATTAACCAATTTTCTTCTTATTAATTTCCAATTTTTGTAGCAAAAATGAATATGCCATTAGATTCTACATAAAACTGCAAGAATGCAATATTTTGCTAAAACGTATCGTTTTCGAGATATTTACGTTTAAAGTATAAAACTGACTTTTCATCTTTAACTTTGGCGTCCTCTAGCTCCTAAACGGTGCAACTTAGTATAGAGGAAAATTAAGTTAAATCGCTTTATTTATACCTGAAAAACCTATAGTTGCCCTATATTTAAAAAAAATTGTTATACATTTTGTAATAATTAATTTTTAGTTTATAATTTTGTTGTCAGTTGAGATAAGACAAAAATTTTTTTACAGATTTTTATTATTTGTGGTGCTGTATTTCAGGTTAAAATATTTGCACTCATTTCCATAACACCCTGTATATATGTGAATGTTTTTAAAATTTTTTCAGTAATACATATTTTTAGAAAATTATTTGAATGGTAATGTTGAAAGAAAACTAAATACATTTTTTTAAAGAATTTTTTTGGTTACTAAATTATTACAGTGGAACTTCGATAACGTGAATCAAGACCTGCCGCCAAAAGTAGTTCGAGTTATAAAATGTTTATTGAACCGTTCGCGTTCTTGGGATGATAACTGTGTTTGAGATATCAAGAAATCGACTTATTGAATGTAAATAAAATAGTTATTTAAATTTGCGTGTGTTAAATTAAACTTTACAATACGAAATTAATTTAAAATGACGCGTCAGCGGGGTGTTTTAATAATTGAGCGCTGTAAAATAGTTAACACACAAGATTTGTGGCCGACGAATGTAATCAGAACATTGTAATTGAAGTAATTCAAATTAAAAATGTTAAAAATATTTATTTTTTATTATTTAACCATTTTGAAGGTTGTATATTTGGCATTCTAATAAAGATACTATCGTCATACACATTTTATCTTTATTTAATGTTTATATTTATATAATATTGAATCAGATATTAGAATTAGTAAATGATTTTTGTTCCCTTTTTGCACTTATTACTCTCATTATTTCTTTCTATTGTAATCAATTAAATTTTAATTCAATTTATGTGTACCTTGTTAAAGTTAAGTTGAATAGTGTGTTGGCTAGACTTTGGCTGTCTATGTACTTATCATTTTTTTCTAAATAAAGACTATTATTATTATTATTATACAAAAACATTTTTTCTAAATAACAATTTGTGACAATTTTACCGCACGATAAAAAAAATCGTTCTCTCGATAAAATTAAAACATAAATTCTTAAAGCGCCAACCATTTTTACGGTTGCGGCCACTAAAAAGTGGGACATTCAATTCGGCAACGTTTTTTAAAAATGTAATTATAAGGTGTTATTATTATTAAAATTGTCACTTTAGGTAATTGATAAAAAAATGCTACAGTTTAAAAAGAAAATATTTTTTTTGTCATAGTGTCCCACTTTTCAGTGGCCGCTCCTGTACGTTTAAAAAATAAAATGTTGTCAAATTGCTGATGTCAACGCGAAAAAAAATATTAAATTATTTCGATAATAGTCGTTTAAAGCTTGCGAAAAAGTTTCATACAAATTGCATGCGTCGAGTTATTTTACAATGCTTTTAAGTAAACGAAGTTGTCGGAGAGAAAAATTAAACATAACGTATACTAATGTAAATAGCTATAATAGAGATCATTATGTCGCCAATACTGTTATTAATACCTTGTAGGTATATTGTTTTTTAATTAAACATTACAGCCAAAGTGACAGTTATTTCACTTTTTTTTCAGAAAAATGTTTCAAAATTATTTACAATCTATTGTCGCTTTCGATTCCTAATTATACAACGTGATCAACAACTACTGATTTGTAACAACAAGTACGGAGTTGGCAGCATTGAAATGTCACTTAAAATTGGCTATTCTGATCAAACTTTAAATACAAATTTGATATTTCAAAAATTTGGTCAATAGTTTTTGCTAAAGTTTTGTTAAAATGATTTTCGAATTATTGTAATAGCGTACTTCAAAAGTGGAGTCTATAATGAAATTAATGATTGGCAATCTTCTCTGGACTAAACGTTTAAACAACATTGCATGCGAGTTGTGGAACGTCTCTTAAATACAGATAATGTTGTAAAAACAAAACCTGATCGACTTTCCACACTTACTGAAGATGTTATGGAAGATATTTTCGTTCAAATGGAGCGAAGACCGCGAAAATCTTTAAAGCAGCTCTCATTGCAAACAGGTTTTATTTTCTATTAGTTCCAAATACACCAATTATTGTATTTTATAATCTAAAATGACGAGTCAAGTTGCAAAAAAAAATTTCTAGTAACTTTATTGCCAATTAAATCAGTATTTATTGATCATGGTGTATTATGTACATTATTACACTGTTTTTTACTTTAATCATCACAATTTTAGCACAAACGCCACAACAGATCCTGATATTGTGATTTAGTTTTACTAGGTTGGTATTAATCTAGTTTCGGTTATATGCATAATTTTTAAAATAAAATGTGGGAGCCTAGGGAGATAGTTAAGGGTGCTAGGGACGAATTTGACCTTAAAATTAGTGTGATCAACTTTATCAACTTGTTTGTCGATCTTTAACTTATTTGTCATTTTACAATCTTTTACAACAACAAATTAACAGTTTTTGAACTACTAGAGTCAACTGCAATGTCTAAACTTATAAAATCATAAATATTAAGGATTTCTTTTTACAACTAGTGGTGAAAATTTAATTAGATTTCACGACTGAAAGTTATGTGAAGCACGCTATTTTATTAAAATTTTAAATACAATTTTCATTACGAATTTTTTTATTTTTATTGTTTATAATTTTTTTAAAGCCATTTTGTAGTTAATTTCTAGAAGATTGCTTAAACCAAATTTCATTACTATACTTGAAAACTAAACTTGAAAAAAGAGGATTTTAAGACACCTAAAGCTGGTATGACATTGTTACATCCGCAAAATGTTCGAGGTTTTTCTGTTACTGTTGTCTGCGTGAAAGTTATATTTTCTAGATCTAGAATAATTGATAAATCAATCAACTTCAGAAAATCTAGATTTCTATATACATAGATTAAATCTACTTAAAGTATAGCAATGTTCTATCGCACATGCGTGAAAAACTTCAATCTTAGTATTTATATTATGTGGGTCAAGCTAAATTTGATTTAATTTAATCAAATTCGAGGGAAAAAATGGGATGAATCAAGTTGTTTAAATGTAGTTTTGTGCGTTTATATCTAAAATTTCTAATTGGATTTAACGAATTAATCCGATTGAAATTTGTCGATATAAACAAGGTAAACGGCGTCAACGCATTCATTCGTTGATGGCCAACTGGTTCCTACTATACTTCTTATTTTTTAAATTTTGTTTTTCAGATTTTCATTATTTGTGGTTCTGTATTTCTGGTTAAAATATTGTTTCATACTTTTAAATCACCTGATATTATATAAAAAAAAGTGTTAGAATTGGGATTTAGTTATTATTAAGTTGTGAAATCTGTTTTGTTAGGAAGAACATCATAATTAGTTTCCTTTTCGTAATACAAAAATTGAAAAAACAAGGAAAAATAAAGACTGACTATTATTTAATTGTATATTGGTCCTAATTGATGTTTTCTCCCCTTTTTTTTTCGTTCGCAAAAAATCCGCAATTTTAATTTCCTAAGGGTTAAATGTCTGTTTTTCCCTCGTTTGTAAATGTGCATTTGTTGAAATTCGAAGCAGTGTTGCGTGCAATGCAGTCTCGCGACTCTCGCGTTAGAAAAAGATAGATGGAGACGTCGCGACGTCGTAAGACAAAGAAACGTCATAAGATGTGTATGCGACAGGAAAAAGGACGGCCTTAGGGGTCATTATGTACAAGTGTCACCGAGGGACAGATTCCGTAGTACAATAATTGTGTTTCTCCCGCCCCAGAACGGAATGAATTAAACATATCGACGAATAGCGACCAAGTGACGTATAAAACAAGTCTATAAGGTCACAAATCGTGTGCGGCGTTACGCCACCACCCGATGTTCTTTTATTAATTTTAACCAAATATTGCCAGAGCAGCTGTTTTTTACTGGCCGCACATTTAAGAACTCATCTCTTTTCTCTCTTTTACTTCTTATCTGGTCTTGTTAGGGGAAAAAATCAATGAAAATTTATCACTTAATCGATTTTTTATTTTTATTTCTAGGTAAGATGAAATGGAGTGTGGAGTCCAGAGCGCAATGATCAGTGTGCCACCTGGTGGTGATTCTGTACCGCAAGCTTTGGCCACTTCAGTTTTTCCCCCGGCCGATTCTGATCAAGCACAATTTGAAGCTGATAAAAGAGCTGTTTACAAGTAAGCAATTCTAATAAAATTGATTATTATTAATTCGATTGAATTGAAAGGTTGTTATTTAACCGAAATCGAAGCATGAACTCTCTATTACGAAATGATTTTTTACTGAAATGTCAATTTTGAATCATATTTCGAAAACCACAAACTTTTACAAAACAATGCCAGAAAATTATAAATTATTGATTATTATTAAATAAATAAGATTTTAATAAATTATAGAATCTTTGAGAATTCTGATTTCATCAGAAATTTAGAAACAGTAGCATTTGACATGGTTTAGAGTTTCAAGGCGTTTAGGAGCTCAATAAATTTGTATTCTTAAAATTAAATACAATGTATTAAAATCTTTTCAGAAATTTTAGAAATTTGGCATTTTTAACCATCCGAACCGAACTTTGAAAAGTTAATTATATTGAAGAAATAAAATGTCGATCTAGAGGGTTAGTGGTTAGTGATCTTTGTTCAGGAATTTACAAAAATTTAATTTTATATGAGAGGAATTGTGTATTTGGATATTTCTGGAAATTTTAGCTCAGAAATTTTAGAATTTTTAGAAATCTGGATAATCTAATCTTAAAATCTTCATATCTTATTAAAGTCGGAAACTTTTGAATAATAATATTGTAATACAAAAAGTTAGAAATCGTAGAAAAGTAAGACTGATATTGATATTACCGAAATTATGGAAGAGTAAAGAAAGATTCTGGATGAACAGAAGACTCTAAAAGAGCTTGAGCAACACAGAAGAAGTTATGACATGATTGTTGGAAAATGAAGAGCAAATGAAAATTCTAAAAGAAGTTGAATCGAATGGAAGAGAAACAAGAACAAAAGCAGATCTTCGGTGAGCCAAAGAAAATTCTAGAAGAAGTTGAAGACGTCGACTGGAAGAGACAGAAAAACAAAAGCAGGTTCTGGAAGAGCAAAGAAAAATATTAGAAGATCAGAAGAAGATTCTTCGGTTTTAGAAAAAACAAATTAGTTTAAGAATGATAATTACTGAAAAAGAAAGAACAAAAGAAAATGCTAGAAGGAATTGAAAGACGTCAAGAGCAAAGAATGTATAAGAACAAAAGAAGTTTCTAGAAGAACCTAAAAGGTGACAATTGAAAGAAAAGGAAGATCTTAGAAGAACAAAAGTCGTTTATATTTAAAAGAGTTTCAAAAAAGGAGCACAAAAACCTACATCTTAAGGGAAAAAAAAGAAAAATATGAAAAACTACAACTGGAAAAAGAGAAAAACCAAAGTAGTTTTTAGAAAGATTTGGAAGTGAGTAAGGACTTTAAAGATTAGCTTCTGGAAAAGATGTTAAGTCAAGCTTTGTGGCAAATCTTAAAAAAAAAGAAAGCAAATTAAAATAAGATTATAAAAGCAAAGTAAGAAAAGGTTACAGTCTTCTTGTTGACATAAATTATGACTTATTAATGATGTACAGGTTCTAGAATAAGTCGCTCACCTTGGTTTTAGATAAGCGAACGATAGGTCGTTGTCAGCAGAGCGAAAATTCCGCGATTATTCAAGAGATAGTAGTGTTTTATTTTTGTTGTATTGCTGTTTAGACATTTGCATAATTGAAAAAATCTAAATTTCTAAAATCTCCAGATTCTAAGTGTAAATTCTGTTTCTGATTTTCTAAAATAATTTTTGATGCTATATTTATTACATTTTTAAAATTTTTATATATTTAGGTTTTAAAACTTCTGTATTTTTTTATGATTTTTGAGATTTTATGACGATTGGGTTTCTACATACCACAAATTCTAAAAATAATAGATTCAATTTTTGTACTGTTTTTCGGATTTTATTAAAATTACATAGTAATACTAAAGTAATTAAAATAGCTGACAGTTTCCTGAATGTCCAAATGTCAAAAATTTTAAACATTCTATAATATATTGCAATAACTAATCTCAATTTTTTAAAAATTCAGAAATTTTGTATTCTTAAGAGTCCACAAATAAATTTTCTAAATTTTTCAAACCTTATAAATTTTTAATGTTATGCTCTTCTTTACAAAAATTTTATAACAATACAGTTACTACACTCGAGAAAGTAGCAAACTCGGTTTCGCCTCTTGTACTAAAACTATTTTTTTTTTACAGGCACCCTTTATTTCCCTTGTTGGCATTATTATTTGAAAGATGCGAATTAGCAACGCAATCTTCCGATCCTCAATCAAGCGATGCTTTCAATTTAGACATTCAAGCATTTGTTCAACATCAAGAACGCGATCGCAAACCATTTTTAGCAAACGAACCAGAAATCGACGGTTTGGTAATTAAATTAATCACTAGTTTTATTATTATTACTATTATTTGTTTTTTTTAGATGATTAAAGCGATACAAGTCTTAAGGATACACTTACTGGAATTAGAAAAAGTTCAAGAATTGTGTAAGGATTTCTGTAATCGGTACATAACATGTCTCAAAGGAAAAATGCAGTCGGAAAACCTTTTGCGTTCAGATTATCCCCAAGGTGAGAAATACAAAAGAATGTAGTATTTTAGCTTGTTTTAGATGTTTTAGGAGCTGCAGGATTAATGAATAATCTTGAAAATAATAATAATAGTATGATGTCACATGGAAATTCGGAAAGTGGATCAGCTTCCAATAGTCCAGTGCAGTATTCCATCAGTCCGCCACAACCGGTAAATCATTATTTTATGTAACACAAGTGTGACATACAATACTTCACTTATTCTTATTGCATATTGTGATTTATTTTACCACCAATCTGTCCAACAAATTATTACTAGTAGCGATGCTCCTGAACGGTTTTTTTTCCTTCTCTTTCAGGTGGTTTCAACCGTAATGGACCGCCAATTGGACAGTCAATCTCCATACATTCCTCCATACACGGGTCCTACACCACCACAGCCACCTTGTGACAACCTCATCGTTCACGGCTCTACACCTCTATCTCAAATCGGCGCTAGTATCTGTTCAGTACCACCAAGTGAAAGTTCCGGTCCGTTATCACCAGCACCTACAACTCCTGGTGGTTCAGCCGATGACTGCGATAGTGATTTTACAACACGTGGAGGTCGTAAACAGAAACGTGGAGTATTACCTAAACATGCAACGAGTGTTATGCGATCGTGGCTATTCCAACATCTAGTGCATCCGTATCCTACCGAAGATGAGAAACGACATATTGCAGCTCAGACAAATTTAACACTTCTTCAAGTCAATAACTGGTTTATTAATGCAAGAAGAAGGATTTTACAACCAATGTTGGATGCTAGTGCACCACAAGATAATGGTGCAGTGGCAGGATCACCAACGAATAAGAAAAAGAAAAACCAAAATAATAATAGGAGGTTCTGGACGCAGGACTTTGCTAATATGCAGCCCCAAATCGATGGAGGTGGGTCAATTTTGTTTGTTATGAATTTGTGGTTTCCATATGTTTTGTCTCACTTCAGTACATGCTATCAGAGTGAGATGAAACCAACAGTGTTAAAAAAGATCAAATTTTTCAATTAAAATTCTTTCAAAACGAAAAATAAACTTCCATACAGAGGATTAAATACTTGAAATTAAAAATATTTAAGTTTTAAATTTTTGGAGCCCAGTTTTTTTTAAAGCGTTGTGCAAACGGTCACAGATACAAAAGAGTTTTGTAGGAAAAAGTTGTAGAGAATTAAATTTTGTACAATAAAGACCGCGAAGCAATAAATTCCTTAATTTAAAATAATATATTTTCTATTTTTTGACAAAAGGAAAAGAACAGAAACTGTTCTATGCAAATTTACATGACAATGTCTATACAAAGTGTCCTAGAAATATGTTCCCATCAAGCAACCTGAGATTCTTGACACCAAAACAAACCGATTTAACACAACTTACCTCTATAAAACTAAGTTGGACCGTTTTAGAGCTAGAGGGCGCCGTTAAAATTTTATTTATAATTTTGCGCGAATTTAATAAATGAAAGTATTAATTTTAACTAAATGGCTTCTGGACGTCCGTTCATTACGACGATAAGCGACAAACTGAATAAATTGTGTAAGAATATCAATGAGTCGTCATTAACAAAAAACAGGTCAGGTGATCACAAAGGCGTAGACAAAAGAAAATATATAAATTAAGTAATTAACAAAAAAAAATGAATCATACAAATATGACACTGTATGCAAAAAATAGTGAATTCGTAACAATGTTATAAAAAATTGTACAACTAGCTACGAAACACTTTTTAACCATTTTACCGATTTTAATGGGAATTAGTAGAGATATATACTATTTTTATAAGAAATAGAAAGAATGACTTGAGTCTTAAATTATTTTTTTAAAGATGTCCTACTGAGGCTATTAGAATTATTACGATTTACGATATCTCTAATCTCGTATTCGGCAAAACCGAAAACAAACATCTGGTTCCTTTTCATGGAAATATTGAAGAAAAAACATATAAACAGTTCTCTAATGTTTTCCTCCACAATGAGCTATGGTGCTAATAAATGTCACTCAATTCTTGTTTCTATGACAACGCAATGCTTTTAATATAGCTAATCAAATTTTGGGTGTAATTATTTACACCATGGTCTTAAAAAAATTATTGAATGTGAACGAATACAAGATTTTAATCGTTAGCAAGGCAACTTTCTTGAATTTTTGAAATAAGACTGTAGTGGTGAGCGTGATTTCCCTAGATTTATTTGGATCAGAGAAAGAAGATGGGGAGAATAAATGAAACAGTCCAAGTTGAAAATCTTATATTGTGTTCCCACTGGCTTAGATGAATGGAATAGGACACATTAATATCATTTGTTGCATACCGCTAAATTGTAGCTTTGGTCGCAAAATGATTTAAAAATCATCAGAAAGTAGCAAAAACTGGAAACTTTACGACTAATAATAATAATACCCTTTATTCTTTATTGTCTAACGAAAACCAAATACAGAATAAAATTGGCCATCATGTATAACAATAACTTTAATGATGGCGTCTATTTAATAATTATTTACTTCAATTTTGAATTTATTGCCATGTATATTTCACTAACGCGTACATTTAATCAATCAATCTCCTTACTCCACTTCTCTAGTTGAGATAAATAATAGAATTAGCTGATTAGAGACACTAAAATTTTGAATTAGCATGAAGATATTAAATCTGGAGTGACAGTCAATATTTTGAAAACGAATTTGCATTTCGTTTGAATTTGGCGCCACAAAAACCGTTAAAAGTTACCTTTTCAAATTGCAGTTTTTAACATTTCTCTGTTGGTATAGAGATGGATTGTGTTAAATCGTTTTATGTTGTCTTAAAGCCTCCCTAGCATCTTTTTGTTACACATTTACAAAAATGTTTTTGGACAACTCTTTTATTTGTTTTATTTGGCGGTCAAAACTGTCAGGTTATGTTAAAAAACTCCCTTTATGATTATATTATTTTGTTTCAGGTATGTTGTCAAGTTCAGACGACGAAGGCGACTCTTACAGCAGTGACGGTGAAGAAGGTAGTCTCGTAATAGATTCAAATGCCCAAAACGAGATAAACCAAAACGGTCATGCAGTCGACCCTTTAAGTTTTGCAAATAGTCCTGATACCGCACCTGAACGACCATAAAACGACTACTTGATTTAAAAAAAACGCATCAATAAGGCTGAATTTTAAATTGTTTTATCGAAACCCTGTATACGTAATATATACCTCAATTTACGTTTTAAATGTATACGCATTTTCAAAGTTAATGCTCATTCCAGTATTATGTATAAAAGATGTAATTATAATCAAATTTTTGCAAAAAAAATACGGCCCTCTATTCAAACTTTTCTCTCTTTCTATCTCTCTTTGTTTTGTCGTTGTATAAATCGTTGTAAGATTTCTCATCGTCGTACAGTATTAGATTATAAGATGTTGTTAAAAAAAACCTCGAAGCGACATTCAAAAAATAACGGGTGATGATTTAAATTTTGTGTTTAAAACACTAAATTTCAACTATCATTCGATACATTCCATTTTTTGGGATGTCACATTCGTAAAAGTATACTACTTGGAACTAATATACGTAATTATACAATAAATAGTTTAAGGTATCCGAAATTTCCATCCAATTCATATTTAAAGCATATAGTTGGTTGCCATAACGAGGGCATTGATTTCATTTGTTTTCGTTTTTCTTTTTGTAAACTCATGTATACGTAAAGCAGTGTATATACGTTTTTTATAGATGCTGTAGTGCGTGATTTACCACATCAATGGATTAAATCCAAGCAATAAAATCCAGTGATGTGTCCATATCGGTGTTACGTTTATTATTTTGCTATGTCGGTCTGTGATAACTTAACGATTGCTCGAAAGTCATTACAAGAAGAAGAAGAAGCGTTTAGTAAAAACCGTTATTTGCGGTACTGCTTGATCCATGATAGATAAGTGAGCTTCTTGTGACTATATGTATACGCTAAATACTCATGTAGGTAAAAAGTAATTAAGAAGATAAATTTAGGTCGAGTTAGGTGATAGAATTGTTTTTCTTATTATTATTTTCATTTCTGAGACTCACGCCCTATGCTTTCTTTCTCTCTCTCTATCTCTCTCATTTTTGTGTTTGTTTTTTGTTATGACATTGTTAAAAAATTGTTTTTTTTTTCATGGGGCGTCCTTCTCGATCTAGTATTTTTTATTGCAATATTTGTTAGTAAGCTATGTGTAACTTTGATTGTATCAAAAATAAAACACAACAATTAAACTGTTTTAATCATACCATAAATCCTTAAAGATAAATTTGGTCAAGGCTAAATTTTGATTTACTACACCTGATAATAAAGAAAAGCTAATTTAGTTTGAATACTCTTCCCCTTGTCTATGATCTTTCCTATCTAATGAAAGTAATTAAATTAATTTGGATTTGTTTTGATGTTGGTACCATAAATGAGTGGCAGCAATTATAAAAATGTCAAACACCATCTTTTACGGTCTCAATTTTTCAAATATTAGTATATGTGTAGGTGCCCCACCTTGTTTACAACAATCCGTAGATGTTTATTTTGATAAATTGAGGAAGCTAATGTTGTGGACAACAAAACATTTTAGTGTTTAACAATTAATTTTATTTAAAAAAGGCACAAAGTACGAAATGACATTCCACAAAAAAAAGTTTTTAATATTTTTACCTGCCTAAACTAACATATAAATTTTAATTAAATGATGCCATGTATTTTAAAGAGCAGTTCAGACTATTCTAAATCCTCTTTAAAACATTTATTTAAATATTTATATACCGGGTGGACTAAATATATGAATCGGGGCGTTATTTTGACAAAACTATAAATATTTTTGAAATAACAAAATATAAGCATTAAATGATTATAAAAATGCTCCCTGAAACTACGTTTAGAAAAATTTTATTTGGTAAATTTTTGAGTTAACTATAGCAACACTTCTGTTTTTTTTGTGAAAATTATCCTTAATTTTTTTTTTTTCAAAACAAGCCTTTTAAGGAAATGGTGCTGTACCAATTTTTATTAATAAAAATTCAAAATTATCAAAATTGTCTTTTTTTTACAATGCCAATAGAGAGTTAACTAACCCTGCTTATTTTTATCTGTATACAAAAATAACTAAAAGTTAATTAAAAAGTTAAATTAAAATAAAGTAAAAGGTAAAGTTTAATTAAAAAGTTAAGGAATCAGGACATCGCAAAATTTAAACATAAAAAAAAGTTAATACAAGGTATTTGCGAACTTGGAGTAGAAATTTTAAACAGAAGGTCCAGAAGTGTGCTACCACAAATTATATATATAAAAAAAAAAAAAACGAAAAATTAAACCCAAATAAAAATTATGCGTTTTCAAAAATTTCTCATTAGTTCACTAGGTTAAAAATATATTCTAATAATTATAGGAATAAAATATATTCGTATGACAGAATACGAAGCCTGAATTTTAAGAGAGAAGGTAGGTCCATAAGCAACAGAAGGTGGGGGTTCGCCACCCATCATTTCTAGCAAAAGATACAAAAAGGTAAGTCCTTTCTGCCAATGTGTTTATAATTAATTTATGCACATATTAATGTAAAAAGTAAAGTTTAGAATATTCCAAAAATTGTTTATCCTTACTTTAATTTATAAATTTAATAATTTTGAGTACCATTAACTTAAATATTTTTTTTTTAAAGTGGACTACTTACTGTTTCAGATTTTAAGAAATTTTCTGTTTTATTTTGACTTTTTTTTCATCTTAACAATTACTAAAATCACCATATCATCATAATTAAAAATACAAAACAAGAAATTATAGAAAAACAACAAATAATTTATTGTAGTTTTTAATAATAGCGTTTTAATCCTTATTTATAATCCTTAAACATAACAAAAATTAACGATAATTCTATCAGAGATAAAAATCGTCTAGTCACTCGCATCCTTTTTTCAGATATTAATCGAAATTATAGCTTAACATTTTTTTAAAAACCCTTTATTGATTTATTTTGATCACATTTAATCTCTAAACGGACTTAAACTGTCAATTCTAAACTCCCCAAAAATCATATAAAACCAGTTCCTCTGAACAAACCACTCACAATTTCCAAAATGTTCACTTTGGCTCTGTTTCTCCTTGGTGTTGCTTCAACTTTGGCTTTGCCAACTGAGCGTCTCCTTCCTGGAGTAAGTCATTTTACTTATTTAACAGTACTAAACTCAGCTTCGCCTTATAGGCACTCCCGGCAACCACCTCATCCCGATACCTTCCATTCCGGGAAATTAGCGATCGTATCATAAACGGCTCTCCTGCTTCTTTGGGCCAATTCCCATACCAAGCAGCTCTTTCTTTGAAAGTCAGTGGAGGTACTTCGTTCTGTGGTGGTGCTCTTATTACTCCAACTTATATTCTTACTGCCGCTCATTGCACTCAAGGGTCTGTATAACATCACAAAGTATGTATAGAATTATTACACCAAATTTTTAGAGTTACAGCTATTACCGCTTATTTGGGAATTATAAATTTGAGCAGTTCAGGTGTCCAAGCTCAAGCTAGTAGAATTATCAGCCATCCAAATTACTCTTCAAATACTCTAGCTAACGATATTGCTCTTATTCAACTTTCAACTTCTGTTGCTATCTCAAACACTGTCAAAACTATTTCTCTAGCTTCTAATACTCTAGGAAGTGGAGTTTCGGTAACTGTAAGCGGTTGGGGAAAAACTAGTGATAGTTCTTCAAGTGTTAGTCAAACACTTAACTATGTTGGATTGACTACTATTACAAATCAAGTGTGTTCAAACACTTATGGAACTATTATTCAATCTGGAATTGTTTGTGCTCAAGGAAAAAGTACACAAAGTACTTGTAATGTAAGTAATTTAATTTGAGAGAGTTTTTTTTTTTGTATTTATGTGGTTGTTACTTATAGGGAGACAGCGGTGGTCCATTGGTCACTGGGTCTGGTACTAGTGCTGTACATGTTGGAATTGTAAGTTTTGGAAGTTCTGCAGGATGTGCTAAAGGATACCCAACGGCTTATACTAGAACTGCAGCTTACAGAAACTGGATCAAGACATATGCTGGTGTTTAAATGTATTAAATGAGATTATAAATAAATAAATTGAAATTCCGGTTTTCTTACTACTTTTTTTCTTTATGTTTTAAATTTCCCTAACTTTTCTGTTTCAAGTTTTCTACTAATTTTCTGTTTCAGTTTTTCAGGTGTTTCACTGTTATTCTCTGTTAGAATTTAATTGTTTTTTTTTTCCCGGTACTACTTACAGATATGCAATTTTTTTTTGCATGTTGGGGATATTTTTCATGTATATTTCTTAATTTGGTTACTAACATCTTACTTAATTTAAGTATATTAGATAAGTTGGTTTCTAACTTTGTGTGATCGAAGGGCCACTAGTCCTGGCTAGCGTTTATTGTAAACGCCAGCTACATCCTTGTTTTTATAATATGTTGTATTTTGCTAATTAATTATAATAATTATTAATAATAATTGATATCAACTTTTTTTAAATTTATCTGTCAAAATTTAATTTTTTAACTCTCCAAAATTTTGAAACGAAATATATCAAAAACAAGTCAAACACTGAAACACAGTAAAATTTTAAATTTTACCGCGTTCTTCTTTCAATAATTATTAATTCCATAAAACAGTCGAAAGAAATTTAGTTTCAACAACATTTTTAAGTAGACTTCTCGATGCACTTTATGCCTTCTTAAATAATAATTTAAATATCTTTTGCTAAATAAATGAAAAAAATTCTCGAAATTTTTGCGCCATAAGAAGCACCATGAACATTGTCTCATGTGTCAGATGGGTTGCATAATAACAATTTTCGGCTTTACGCACATTCTGGTATTCAAACTTTCGGTCAGTGACGAGCTGTCATATGATTTTCTAACCTCAAACAATTTTTCTAAATTCTAAGCATGAAAAACTTAGAACTGCTTGAATTAGTGCACAAAACGACAAAAGGGGCCTTTAGTGACGTGAAATTAGTGTCGCCAACTCCTGATTATATCTATTATATTCGTGACAATTTTTTACACCGTTATGACTTCACATGTGGCGACACTTCACAACTGTGCCCCCATAATTTCGAAGGAGCAACTCACCTCAAAGCTCTAGTTATAGAAAACAAGATTTGTGTCGTAATTTGTGACCAATTACAAATAGTAAACCTTAATGGAACTCAAGTACAATCAATTCAATTCCGAAAAAAAATATCTGTAATCAGTTGGAACCCCACTGAAGAACTTGCAGCTCTAGTTTTTCACGATGGTGAAATTGCAACTTACAATATTGACTACGAAAATGCTGAAATTTTTCCACAAGGAAAAAGTAGCATTGATGCTAAAATTCCAGACACTGTTTATGTCGGTTGGGGCTCGAAAGATACACAATTTCGAGGTTCTGAAGGCAAACTCAAGAACCAAATTCCAGGTAAGACACTATTAACTAATTATAAAATAATAATTTTGCATGACAGTTGAAACCAAACCGGTAATTGACCACAACCCCACAATTTCCTGGCGTGGTAATGGTGAAATGTTTGTTGTTAATTATTGGGTTGATGAGAAAAGACAGTTTGTTGTTTTTGAAACACCCTGTAAGGCTTTATATCGGTCAGAGGATTGTCCAGGGTTACAAGCACCAGTGGCGTGGAGACCAGCTGGTAATATGATAGCAGGACTTTCGGAGATTGTTAATAAACAAAGCATTGTTATTTTTGAAAAAAATGGACAAAAAAGATTCGATTTTGAATTAAATTTTGACGTAAGTGGGTTTTTAAATTTGAATCATAGATATAAAAGGGGCTAGAATACGATAAATGGTCACCATTTTGAAGCAACAAAAGATGTTTTTTCGGACTGTAGATGGCTCCAAATTAGCAATTAAAAAGAATTGAGTCTAAGTATGCAATGGAAAAATATAGTGATGTTTGAGATAAGAAGAGATTCTAAGTTTGAGATTCCAAGCTGTCTTCGGCTTTACCACTCCGAGTGCACCGCCTCTTTCCTCATCTACTTCATTGAGTCCATATATCACTATCTCTATCCGATGACCAAAACTTGATGCTTTTTGACACTGTATCCAAAACAACTTACGCTCTTTGTGCGCCCAGTTATTAGATGGGGCAGAAAGAGCGTACGTTGTCATGAAAACAGTCTTTATATTAATAAATCCTGAATTCAAATAATGCGACGGATTTATCTGTCCTGAATGAGTCAAACAAAGACAGGGTAGGTGCAATCGGAGTGGCAAAGCCAAACACACCTCTAGTTACAATTACAACATGTTGGTAACAGATGACAGCCATTTATTTTAGCCCTTTTGCACATTTTGAGTCGTATTCTATACCCCTTGATATCTACATTTTTGATTTTTCTTTTCAGGAAAAAGTAACTGAATTAAAATGGAGCCCCTGTGCTCAAATTTTTTGCATACGTACCCTTACAGAAACTTCTCAAACAATTAGATTATTCACATCAAGTAATTACAAATGGTACCAAAAACAATTACTCGAATTTTCTTCCAACAATCCACTTATTGATTTTGATTGGGTAGAAACCAACCAATTTATTTTCATTTTACGTGTCATAACCCAACAGGAAGTAATAAAATATACTTTTCGTAACATTATTAATAAAAATTCCACCGGAGTTTGTGCTGTAATTGACGGCAATAAATTAAATTTGACTGATTTTAAAGATTCGGTAATTCCCCCAATCTTGTATTCTCGCCAATTTTTAAATGATAACCAAATTAATTTCGTGACGTTTTTTAACGAGTTAATTGCTATTTTAGATTGTAAAAATAATATCAAAATTTTTAATATTGGTAATCCTGACACAATTATTACAACAATTGATCTAAATAAAAAATTAGAATTACACAAATTTCCTTTATTCTGCCACCACTTGATATTCAACGAAAAACTTTATTTCTCAATTGAGAATGATACAGACACAATTTTTTACAGTGTAGATTTAGAAAGTCACGTGACAGATTTTATAAGTGCTACAAGTAATTCGTTACAACATTTTTTTGTAATAAATGATAATTCTGAAATTCTGGGACTACAAAAAATTGACAATAACCTATACATAAATGAATCTGACTCAAATTCAGTTTTTGAAGTAATTAAAATTATTGACAATCAGAAATATTTGTGTCGATTAACCCCCAACTGTCATTTTTATCTCAACGATACAAAAATTAGTGACTGTGTTAATTCATTTACTATTTTTGAATCATACCTAATTTACACAACAAAACAGAACGAGTTATTTTGTTTAAGACTAGGACAAGAGTGCCAACATTATCACAGAAATATCGAACAAGGAGCTATAATTGTTACAACAATTCCTGAAACGTCCAAAATCGTACTACAGTTACCTCGTGGTAACCTCGAAACGATTTCGTGTCGATTAATCTCAATCGATATTTTAGATAAATTATTAAGTCAACAAAAATGGGAAGAAGCTATTCGTTTCATAAGAATTGAAAAACTCAATTCGAATTTATTATTCGATTTGAATTCCGCGCGGTTTTTGGATAACGTTTCGAAATTTGTGGAGGGAGTAAAAACAATAAATGAACTAAACGCGATTTGTTTGGAATTCGAGGAGGGGAATGTGTTAAACTCACTTTATAAAAATTGGGGGAAAAGTGACGATTTCCCCAATAAGATTCTCACAATTTTCGGGAAATTGTTTAAGTATTTTGACAGTTTTGATTACTCGGTTTATGTCACGACAATTATGGCCGTCAATTTGAATTTTTTCACATTGAGGGATGCTCTAATTTACTTACAAGATTTATACAGGAGAAATGATTTGAAAGATAAGCTTTTTAGTGCAGTCAACACTTTAAAAAATTACGGTTGTGATCAGGAGAAATTATATTGTGAAGCTTTACTACTTTATGATTTAGATTTAGCACATTTTATTGCAACTTGTTGTCAGTTAGATCCGCGAATTTATGAACCTCATATTAAACAGTTAAAAGATCTAACTGAAGTTGAAAAACGTTACGAAATTAATTTATTTGCCAAAAAATTCAAAACTGCAATAGCTTATTTACTACGTTTTAAAAATGACCCAAATGAAATTTTAACTTTTATACAAACGTATAATGTGAGTAGAGAAGCTTACGAAAATTGTCCAAGGACTAACCAACATTATCAAACCATAAGTGAAGCTTTTGCACGAGATTTGAGTATAAAAGGGTGTCATCATGAAAGTGGAGTTATTTTAAAACGAGCTGGATTACTAGAGAAGGCTTTGGATGAATTTAAATTGGGTTTGTGTTGGAAGGAAGTTTTGGATTTGTTGGAGGAGTTAAAAGTTGAACAAGTTGAGAAAGTACGAATTGTTGATGAGTTAGGGAAACGTTTAATGCAACATAATATTAAAGATGCGGCCATTTTGTTTGAAAATTATGGTAATAATTATGAAATGGCGGTTAAAATCCTTGTGGAGGGTTGTTTCTTTGATGAAGCTATTCATATTGCGAGGAAATACAACAGGGGGGATATTATAGGTAATGTCTATTATGAGTGGTTAAAAATGGAACTTAAGTAGGTCATAGAAAAATAGGTGTTTGATACAGCAAAGTAAATAGCGAAAGAATCACAGTATTTCGCTAACTAAATTGTGGTGTCGCGCAAGTTTCTTCCACCCACCTTACGATTTACCTTGTTATAATTGCCCAGATATTACATAGAATTCTGTAACAGTCAACAGTTTGAAATAAATACATCTACTTAGATTCTTTTTTTTTACCACGTGATACTAGTTTGGAAGATACTGATTTATGAAAATATAGTATTCACATTCTTTATAAACAAGAAATAACAAAATGACATCTATCTAGAGACTCTAGTTGAAATTCTTCTTCTTAGTTCTAAAGCCTTTTTACCATTAAATGTGCTGGAATTAAGTCTGTTTCTGTTTACATTGCTGTTTTTTTTTCTCTACTTCTTTAAAACACTGTCACGGTCTTCCTTTTTTGTTTTCCCACCGTATTCGCGTTTCAAAAACTCTTTTCTATAAGTCTCCGGTCTAACATTCTCTACACATACCTGAACCATCTTTATTCGGTTATATATGTAGTTTCTGCTTGAAGATTTCGTTTCTGATTTTGTCTCTCTTAGTTTTATCTTCTAGTCTTTGCAGGAACCTTATTTTTTTATCGTATTTACTTGGTATCCGTGTCTTTTAGATAACGTTCATGTTTCACTGCTATTGTTGTTGGTTTAACCACTGTTTTTACCACTTCTGTTTTTATTTACTTTGGTACTTGTTTCTTTCCAAGAAATGTTTTCCTCAACATATTATTTTATACATAATAGACGCTATTCTCTCATTTATTTTCTTATCCATTTTCTTCCATAATTACTCCTAAATTTTTAAAATGCTCCACTTGTTTATAATGTTTTCCGTCAAGACTTATTGCCATCCGCTATTTGTTTTGTCTTCTTTTGTGTATCCTGTTCATCCTTTGACATCTTCCTGTTTATGTATATTGTTTCTGAATGTTGTTCTTTATTTTCTCTTATTTCTCATTACTTTCTTTGTCTAGCGGGTTTATTCAGTTTTTATTTGTACATGTTTTTGTTCCTATCCTCATAACATCTTTAATTTGTATTTTTGTACTTATTTATTTTTCAATAAATTGTTGATATCGTTGTGTAAGATTCTTTTGTTATTGGCATTTATTTTTATTAGATTTTTTTTTCTAATTTTCTCTTTTATAATTTTGTTTTCTTCTTTCAGTTCCTGTTATCTCTACTCTTCTCTTATTTCTATTGTGTCGCTCATTAATTTTTGCATCATATCTTTTTGCTCTTTTTGTGGTAACAGTTATTTATTTTGTCAATTATGTAAAAAGTCGGTATCTTCTGATGTCTTGACGTTATTCTATTATTATTTTTTGCAGTTTCTGACGTCATTCCAATGCTGATTAAACACAAATCTTATTTATACGAAAAATTAACAAATTTAAATGACAGTTATAATAAATACAGACAAAGATTAGCACAAGTTAGACTTATAAAACATAATAAATTTAATAATAATTATGATGACTGTGACGACCGTGATGACCTTTTCTCAGATGCTAGTAGTACAATTTCTAGGTCTTCACGATCTTCGAGGTGTGTTTGTCCCTCCCCACTATTAAAAATTTCATTAAAAAAATATTGCTAGGTCCCGTTCTTCAACCGCTTCATCAAGAAACCGTCGTAAAGAAGAAAAGAAGAAACAAGATTTACGTGAAGGTGGTATTTATGAAGATATAGCATTAATTCGTGCTCTCCATGGTACCATTAAAGAATTTTATAATAAAGGTGAAGAAGTACGTAATTGTTGCATTCTGTTATTACAAGAAAGTGATATTTCGTATGGAGAAATAAAAAAATTACATGAGTTTTACTGGAAAATTGATGCTAACATACAGAGTGGATTATCAGAAATTTGGCCGCCACATTTTTATAAATTTAATCAAACATATGATAGTCAAGAACTGGCCGATTTGGAAAACTTGGAACATTTGGGTAAACCACCGAAAATTTGGGGAAATTTAAGTTTATGTTGTTGTTTCAGATTTGGAGTTTCGGACACCTCCTGGAGGTCGTACCCAATGGAAACTACACGTTTTTTAAGTTATTTTATGTAATTAAAGCGAAATAAACTTATTTTTACGGTTATTTTGCATTCTTAAATAACACTTACCCTGTCACGTATGAAGAACTTGAGTTTTCTTTCACAAAACACGCGTGTTACATACAAAGTGGATTTAATAATACTTAAACACTGAAATTTTAATATTTCGAAAAGTTTTTCCATATAAATTTTTATAAAACGAAACCCTAACCTGAACACTATTTCCGACATTTTTGAAGTCTGTGTCATTTGTTTGACACATGCGCACTTATTTGGCGACAAATTTAAACGGAACTTACAACGACATCTTGAAAATATTTGTAGTCAAATTTTTCTTTAAAAGAAGCTTCAAATATTAAATCATTTGCGCAAGCGCCCTCTACATGACATTTGCGCACGCAAATGGCGGCAAATTTAAAATTCAAACTTACAATAAAAATGAGAAAACGGGTCTAAGGTGAGATCAAAATGTACCTGAATCAGAGCAGGCTGTGCCAGTGTAACTGTAATGATGTGTCTAATGTGAATACCCACTTCCACGGCTTGCACTGATTCACTTATATTTTGTATAGAGAAGGGAACAGTCCGATGTGGAAAATTGATAACATTTGGGTAAATCATCAAAAAATGGTGAAAATTTGAGGTTATGTTAACTGCCACAGATTTGGAATATCAGATGCTTTCTGAAGGTCGCATCCAATAAAAACTACATGTTTTTTGTATCATCTTGTGTTATTTTGAACCAGAATAAACTAATTTTTAAAATTGTTTTGTGTCCTTGACTCAAACTTACCGCTTCAGATTTCCACATTGTGGCATGATAAAGTCGAGTTTTCTCCTGTTAAACACACTTGTTTCATAGAAAACTATTTAATAACTGCTAAACACTTCAATTTTAATTTTTAATAATTATTTTTGACGGTTTTTCAGTTAAATTTTTACAAAACAGAGCCTCAAACTGAATAGCACTAATTCCGCCTTCATTTCAGGAAGTGCTCTCTACTTGACGCATGCGCATTCAACTGGCGGCAAATTTGAGATTATTTCCTTGTTACAAATCTGGAGCCTTTTGAAAGACCACACACAATGAAAACTGTTTTTTGAATTATCCCATGTAATTTTTTTTTTTAATAAACTAATTTTTACAACTATGTATTTTGTGTCTTTGATTCAAACAACACTCAAATTCATTGCTTCAAACATGGGCATCATGCTGGATGAAAATGTTACATGCAAAGTAGATTTAATAACACTTAAACACTGAAATTTTAACGTTTTTGACCGGCTGTGATGCGTCCTGTTCGAGAGCTGGCGCACGACTGATTCAAAAAAAGAGAAATATCAATAAATCTACAAAATACAGCAAAAAATGTTTATTATATCACCGAATGTCGAAGCGCCTTTGTGTTTTTGAGTACTGATTCATCGAATTATGTAAGCAATTAGTTCAAATAATAAATCAAAAATGTATTTAAATATTTAGGTTCATAAACAATATGTTTCGAGTTTTGTTTTCAATTTATATCTAATTACGAAAATAACACCGAAAATGCAATAATTAATTTTATTTAAACAAATAAGACTAAACATTTTTTAAACAGCTACGTTATTACTAATTGAAAGGTGAAGTCAGAAATCTCTTGTCAACATTTTACGCAATCACAAAAAAGTGTTTACATTTTCTAAAGTCTCAGTTTATTTGTAAGATGTACCAATTTTATTTCTATTGCAAGTCTCAGTTTATATACAGAATGTACCAATTTTATTTATACATGATTTTAGGCCAATTGTTACAAAGCCGTCTCTGGAATTTATTTTTCAAACTCTCCAAAATCTTGAAAAGAAATATGTCAAAAACAAGTCAAACACTGAAACAGAATTAAAAATTTTCCCGCGTTTTTATTTTAATAATTATGAATTTACATAAAACAATCGAAAAAAATTAGTTTTGACTACATTCTTTAATAGACTTTGAAGTACACATTACGCCACTTTGAATAATAATTTGAATATCGTTCAGTAAATAAATGAAAAAGAATCTCAAAATTGATTCGCCATACAAAGCATCAGGAACGTTGTCCTGAAGCTGCTGTGTGACGTCATGTAAAAACGCCTAATTGACATTAATTGTCATAATTTGCGCAAGCGTCCTCTACCTGGAACATGCGTACTCAAATGGCGGTAACTTAAAATAAAAACGTAGAGAAAGCGGTATTTTGTATAGAAAAAGGAACAGTCCGATGTGGAAAATAGATAAGATTAGGGTAAATCATCAAAACATGGGGAAAATCTGAGGTTATGTTACCTGTCACAGATTTGGAATATAATAATAATGAGGAAACACATAGAGAAAGCCGTATTTTGTATTGAGAAACACACGACAATAGGAAATAGCCAGATGTGGAAAATTTTTAACATTAGGGTAAATCATCAAAAAATGGTGAAAATTTGAGGTTATGTTAACTGTCACAGATTTGAAATATCAGATGCTTTCTGAAGATCGTATTCAATAAAAACTACATGTTTTTTATATAATCTTATGTTATTTTGAACCAAAATAAACTTATTTTTAAAATTATTTTGTGCCCTTGAATCAAACTTACCGCTTCAGATTTCCGCAATGTGGCATGAAAAGGTCGAGTTTCTTCCTGTTAAACACACTTGTTTTATAGAAAACTATTTAATAACACATAAACAGTTCACTTTTAATATTTACTAATTGTTTTTAACGGTTTTTTAATTAAATTTTATAAAACGGAGCCCCAAACTGAGCAACACTAGCTCCGCCATCATTTCCGGAAGTGCAACTTAACGCATGCGCATTCAACTGGCGGCAAATTTGAAAATATTTCCTTGTTACAAATCTGAAGCCTTTTGAAAATAAAACAAATTTAAAACTTCATGTTTTTTGAATTATTTTATGTATTTTTTTTTTAATAAACTAGCTTTTACAACTATTTTGTGTCTTTGATGCAAACAACACTCAAACTCATTGCTTCAAACATGGGCATTTTGCACCATGAAAACCTTCAGTTTTTCCTTCCTAAACACTCGAAAACTATTAAATAACACATAAACACAACAATTTAAACAGTTTTTAAGTAAAATATTTCAAAAAAAGCTGATATGAACACGTACAAGCGCTGCTTTCTGCTTGACATGCGCAATCAACTGGCGCCAAACTTGAATCAATTTTCCTTCATTGGATTTTCCGGCGCTTTTTGCCATTCTTTGAAAACAATTTCCATCACTTGTGAAAACTTCAATTCCGGTCTTTCCTTACGCAATTTCGGGACGCGTCTAGCTTCAAACGCCTGAAATGCAGCTTTCCGTCTTTTTTCCGGATGTTTATCATCTCTGGGGGCTTCATTTAGAGCTTCTAAAGCCTCTTCAACACTCCGGGCATTTATTTCGTCGGCTTTAACCCTGTTGAAATTCTTGAAAAGCTTTTCTTTTGATTTGGTAGTTTTAGCACTCCCTGGTCGTGAGTTTACCCGGATTTGGGCTCTGGTGATTTTTGGGGGTTTTCCTGATTTTAGAGAATTGGTTTCTTGTTCCAGGAGTAATTTAGCTTCAGCTTTCTTAGCCAAATGCTGTTGATGTTTGACTAATTGTTCTTCTTTGCGTTGGCGTCGTTTGACGGTCTTGGTGTCGTCCTCCCATAAGGAATCTTCTTCTTCTTCTTGGAGTTTCTTCGAAATTTTTGCTTCTTTGGCTGATTTTTGGCGGTTGCTGGCCTCTATTGCTTTAGGGTGCACAAATTTTGAGAATTTTTTCGGCATTTTTGACAATTTTACCCTCACTGATGACAAGTTGGGTTAAGCAAGAGGTGGAAGGTTTGGTCACGTTACCGTAGATTGTGTTTGTAGTATTGAGAACATAACACCAGAAGCGCTGTGATCGAATTTTTGCCTTTATTGAGAATTTTTTCTTTAATATTTTAATAAGGTGACCAACAACGTGATCAACAAATACTGATTGGGTTGGCAGCATTGAAATGTCACTTAAAAATGGCTATTCTGACCAAACTTCAAATTCAAATTTGACATTTCAAAAATTTGATTAATAAGTTGTAACGGTGTTTTCTTTGCGGGGGTCCTGGGTGACGTAGAGAGAGAGAAAGACGTAGCTATGATGGTCTTTTATTAAATATAAAATGTGCTCAATAAATGTTCTAATCGGATCGCCTACGTGTGGCAATTGTGACCATTGTGACATTTAGACAGTTGACAGCAAAGCATATGAACTTATCACGTGAACCTACGTTCATGCTAGAAAGAGAAAAGCACAGCAAACCACGACCAGAACAATTATTGAACGCAGGTTAAAATTATGTACTAAAATAGAATCAAATAAAATGATAATTCTTAACAACAACTAAATCCTGTCTCGATAAAACGTTGACACTGCGGAAGTCGACACTCCTACCCGGTCGTCTTCGGAAGCTCGTTCTTTACGTGTCAGTCCCTAAGTGTCTAGCGGGTTAATGCGCCACGAGCCTTAGTGGTAGAATACCCACGGGTTAATGCACCGTGGATAACGGTTTTGGGAAGGAGGAAGCCATTGGGTTGATGCACCAGGGGGTGACGTGACTTTATGAGGTTAATGCACCCATAAGTAAAGTTCTGGTAGCGGCAAACTGCAATATATACCCTCCACCATAGGCGAGGGAAACGAGATGTGAAGAGTAGGGAGACGTTGATGGTGACCTGTCAGTAGTACGAAGCGTACGTCATGGCAGTGGAAGTGACATAACGTATTCGGATAACGTCGCGGTCAGATATCAGCCTTATATCTTGCTCCGTTCGGTAAATATGAAAACGCTTCGTTATAAAGTTGTCATTCGTTGTTGCTAAAGATTTGTTATAATGGTTTTCAAATTAGAACATAACACTTTTATTGTAACGGCATATTTCAGAAGGAGTCTACAATGAAATTTACGGTTGGCAGTATTTCTTGGACTCAGCGCATACGTCCAGTTTTCACAAATTTACCCTAAAGTGGTTGTAGATCTTATTGTTTAAACAACACTGCATGTGGGTTGTGGAACGTCTTTTAATACAGATAACGTTGCAAAAACAAAACCTAATCGATTTTCCACTTTTACTGAAGATGCTGTAAAAGACATTAGCGTTCAAATGGAGCGAAAATCTACGAAGAAGCTTTCATTGCAAACGAGTTTTTTTCCTATTGACTTCTAATACACTAATTACAGTATTTAGTACTTTAAAACGACGAGTTAGGTTATGGATTAATGACCCCCACCGAATTATTTGAGTGAGTGATATTAAAAATGTGTAGCCGTGAGAACAGCTGATTTGTAATTATGAAAAACAGTAAACCAAACAAAAATTTGGAAATTACTGAAAACCGTTTTGACTTGAGACACGATCGGATAAAATTTGGAAGTTATGTTTAATCATAACACTCGAGTTACGACCTACCCTTTTAATACCATCTTGCTTTAACAAAATTCTATAGCAATCTAGAACATTTTTTTACTTGAACACTTTATATTAACTTCATAGATTAAATTTTTATATTTATATTTTTTTGACTTCATTTTTGTTCATTTTTTGTGAGTCAGAATCCAAATTATTAATCGTTTAAAAAGCGTATTCGTGATGGAGGGAAGGTGTTTCAGATGGGGTAAAAATGGTCTCTACCGTGCTCCATCATATGGTAACTTTCCGCTCTTAGTAAATATTTGAGGGGGTAAGGCTCTAGATGGGGGCGTTAAGTGGTCTCTACTAAAACATTTTTCATATTTAACCAGCTCTTTACTAAGTGTTCTCCTGCTTGAATGTCAAAAAATTTTATTTAAGGAGAGAGTATTGGGATGAGAACGTCAATAGTTACATATGCTACCCAAACGTACCTGATAAGAATCTTTTGAGGGTCGACCGGAGAAGGTAGGGGATAGATAGCAAACATTGGGGCTATTCTCATGACTAATTCTCCTGCCAGGGCATTCTCTACCAATTGTTTTAGCTACCAATTCAAGTAGTTTTGTTGGGCCAATACCAAACACAACCTTTTGTGTTTATTCGTGTCTTTTTGCAGAATTTAGTGACCTGACTTGATGTGTTTTCCCCAAATTTAGAGGTAAAATGTTTCAAAATTGTTTATGTTTATGATATATTATATTTGAAAAGATATTTGAATTTTGTTTGTGGACACGGTTTAGGAAAGTTTTATCTGGTCCTAATTGTACATAAATTGCTATAACAGAATGTTCCATGTATTTTATTGTTTATTTATGTGTTTTGAAGTGTTTATATTATTTTATTTTTGTCTATTTTGTTGTTTTATGATTTTATTTTGTTGTGGTTATTGACCACTGATTTACTTTTGTTTTGTTTATTTTACATTTTTTACATGATTTACTGCAAAAAAAAACAAATATGTAAATGTTTCTTTCCACATTGTAGTTTTATTGTACTCTTCCAACTTGAACCCTCATCTCAAACTCACATCTCAAAGAACTTTGCCGTCATTTTATCAAACACAACGTGTTGAATTTTTCTTAGAATTTTTGGCGGTTATTTTCGATGGTTTTTATAGGTTTCTGATATTTCCGACCATTCGCAAAGCTACGAATACTACATTCAACATTTAATATTGTAAACAGTTTTGCATTACCATATTTTGTTTTTTTTTTTTAATTTTACCATTTACCATAACGGTATCATTATGGCTTTACTTTACTATCTTAATGGTAGAAAAAATGAGTGAAAGCTTAGAAAAATTTTTTGCACGTTTATCTTCACTAGAGGGCGAGAGAGAGATGCGCGAAAATCAAGTTATGTAAATTCATGGGAGTTCTATAATTTGATGGTTATAACATGGTTATAAAAGAAATATAATGGGTTTATTGGTAATGTAGGTTGATAATGCAATTTTAATAGTTGCAATGTAAAATAACACTCAATGAGGCTCAATGGTCTAGGGGTATGATTCTCGCTTTGGGTGCGAGAGGTCCCGGGTTCAAATCCCGGTTGAGCCCAACTTTTTTTCTCCTTTCAAATTTATATTTGCAATTTTTTTTACAATATTTAACACTGATTTTCAATTAAGTATATAAAAATATATTTAAAAAAAATATTTTTGTTACAAAGAAATTATTTTGTTACATAACTCTTACTACGTAGTAATTGTTTGCTTTTTTGTATAGTCTTTTTACATGACTTTGTCTTATTGAATCAAAAAAAGGTGGGACCTTGAAAAGTACCTACTTCAAAAAAAAATACTGTACCACATTAGACTTTATTGTACTTTTAATATATTTATCTAAATAAATAAAATTTATTCTTAAGCCGGTTAGATTTCCGGTTACCTTGCCTCGCTGCAAAGAACCTTATTTAAAAGTGCACAAAGGGTCACAGAAGAATACAAAACAAACCAATGCGACCCCGCTTCTTTGAAGTACTTTATCAAGTACGTGTTAAAAGGCCCCAACTTTTTTATGATTCTTTTTTTAATAGACAAAGTCATTTAAATAGCTTATACACATATTAATTCTACAGTATCAATAGCTATAGCCGAAAGCAAGATATCAAGTCTAACACGAAAGCGACCTCTAGTAGAGCGTATAAGAATTATTAAATGTATGTATTTTTTATGGAATTGAAAGATCATAAAGATTATTATGTTCCCACAATTAATTGCTTAATTACGAGTTCTAACTGTACATTCGTGATAAATCATAATTGAGTTATGTGAGATTTAGTTACTTCAAGTTATACAATCAGATTTCAAATATGTAATCGAATAATTAATATCTGTTTTTTATCGCTATTGTCAATATTAAAATTTAAAAATTGATAAAACTAAATGCTAAATGTCACCTCCGGCTCCCAAAATTAGTAAAAATATCACTATAATCAGCTCCAAATTTGTAAAATATCGCCTCCCACTTTCAAAAGTAATAAAATGCTTTACCTAAATTCGAAAATTAGCAAAATGTTGCGTGCTTTTTTAAAATTGATTTCTAAACTGACCTCCGCCTTCTAAAATTAGTTAAATATTAATTAATTTTGAGTTTTTAAAAATAGAAAAAATATCTCCTCTGTCTTTATTAATTCAAAAACTGATAAGAGTGATAAAAATGTCGTCTCTTATAGAAACTAAACTGACGTCTAATTTAGAAAAAATTGGGTGTTCAGTTTTTCAATATTAGTAAAATGCCCTCTTGCCTAAAAATTAATAAATTGTTGTCTACGGTTCCAATTTAACAAAAGAACGCTTTTGTATTTATTGATTCTAAAATCAATAAAATTAGTAAAATTACGACTCCGGATATCCAAATTAGTAAAATAGTGGATGTTGCCTTAGATTGCCGAAAATTGTCTCAGTTTTCAAAATTAGGAAAAAATATCGCCTATGTCAATATTAAAATTTTAAACTTAATAAGAGTAAAAACTAAATGCCATCTCCGGCTCCCAAAATTAGTAGAAATATCGTCATAATCAGTTCCTTTGTTAAAATATCGCCTCCAACTTTCAAAATTATTATAATGCTTCCCCTACCTCTGAAAATTAGTAAAACATTGCCTCCACTTTTTAAGATCATCGCTATTAATTTAAAAACTGGTAAGAAATGACGCCACCTTTAAAAACGTCGCGTAAATTATATAAAAATGGTGTTCATTTGTTTCAATATCAGTAAGATGTTGTCTCCGGCTTAAAAAATGAGTAAAATATTGTCTCCGGTTTCCAGTTTATAAAGAAATGTGGCCTTTGTAAATCAGTAAATATTTGAAAAAAATATCGAATTTATTGATATTATAATTTAAAAATTGATAAGGATGAATAATAAATGATCCCTCCCTCTCCCAAAATTAGAAAAATGTCTTTAAATTGATAAAAAATGTCGCCTCCGGCTCCCAAAATAAAAAAAATGCCTGAAACTTCAAAATTTAGTAAAATGTGGCCTCCAGTTTCGTAAGTTTCTTAGCTTTACAAATAAAATTTAACTCGCCCCTTCTGTTATTCAGCTAATTCGTGTCTATTGGACTCACTGACTATCTAATTCCTGGTGGCAACTGTTTCCACAAACGTTCAGAAAGTTTCTCAAAAGCCAAGTCATTTTTCAAAGTTTCTATTTAGTTATTTTACTTTAAAAACAGAGTTTTCTATTTGCTGCAATATGAGTTACCAATCATATTACATCGTTTTGTAGTTTTGAAAGTTGCGAGTTTCAGAAAATTCCTAATTCGACATACCTTATTTTGCGACTTTACACAATTTTGGGAGTACAATTATTGTACTATATCCAATGAAAATACGATTAAAGAGCGCCTAAATTTTTAGCACCTGTTCTGACTAGTTCAATTAGTTTAGTTTTTTTTGTGTAGCACATTTTAACTTGTTCTCGCCAGCTCCAGAACAGTCTATGTAACTGACTCTTGTTACTTCTGTATTCCGATTAATATAAAAAAATTTATTCGCTCTGATCTCTTGTTTAGGACCGTATTTGGAACGCAAAGTTTGTTAATAACAATTTTGTTTATAAATAATCATATTGCCTTCATATTGTGGCGCTTGACTTTAACGAAATAGACGAAACTCTTTTATTTTTCACTTTCTAAACCAAGAATTTTTTTTCGGTAATAAATTTAGTTTTGTTATGCAACCAAACATTCAGTCTCATGTCTTATTAATTGCATATACTTAATTGAAATTAAATTTATTATAAAAATATTTTTATTGAAGCATTAAGTAACATCATTTAAATGCTAATTAATACCAATTTAGAGAAATTTATTTTATTATGGAAGTACTTAAATAATTTTTGTTTTTCTTCTCCTTTTTTATTTGAAATTATTTTTCTTTTTCTTCTTCTTTTTTCGGAAAGTATTTTTTTATTGGTTCTTAATTTAGCTGTACAAGATCGTTAAAAATTCATAATTGAACAAAATTTGGTGAAATTAGTCCACCCATTATCAGGTTTAAACAGCTCATTACCCAATAATTAACAGCAGACATCTATGATTAAACCTCGCCTTAAATTATCATAAAAAAATTCCCAAACTGATTTGTTATTCAATTGAAAACAATCATCATCATCATCATTACCAAATCCGTATCTAATGAATGCAATGCACCATCTGCTTGAACAAAATTGCGGTCAATACAAAAGTAAAACCCGTTCGATTCACCAAATAAGAAAAATCGAACGGCAATTTGCTAAAATGTATGCCAAATTTCGAGGTTAACTCCACGACAGTTCTTCGACCGAAATCGATTCAGTCTCGAGAAAAATTTCTGTTAGAATTTGTCGAGGAACGTCAATGCGAGGTCACATGAGAAAAACATTAAGGTATTTCAACTTGGACGCTTTCTTATTGGCTAAAATCGTCAAGATTTGACTCATACACCAAGAAAATGAAAATAAGGTGAAACAACTGAATTTTTGCCGCCAATTTCTGCCTCCCCTCTTGCCGCCATCTTAGCCGTTTCACCTGTCTTTACACCAACTTGCCCCGCCCCTCCACGTTCACATTCTCCAACTTTACCTGTCCTAGCGACTACGTGGATACGCGGTCGTTGAAATCACCGACGCAACTCACTTGTTACAAAAAAAAATAAAATTAAAAAAAACTGAAAATCAACCCCACTAGTGACAAGTGATCGAGTGTCAAGTGAACAACCACCAGTGACTGAAACCCGAAATTTTTGTGATACAGTGAGAGATTTGTGTAATGGAATTTAGGTGTGGAAAAGCAATGTATTGAATGATTGGGCCGAGAGTAAGTCAGGAATTTACTATAATTATAGTTTCACATTTTTTTAAAAAACGTATTTTACAAGTTGCGCTCCCATATTTTTTATTTTTTTTTAATTATTTTTCAAAAGATGGCACCTCTTATTATAATTAATTGTTAATTGCTAAGAATACAATGTAAGTGAACGAACTTTGTCGATTACAATACAATGGGAAGCTCTCTTTGATGGTTATTACAGAAAAAGATGATTTTTTAGATTTAACACGTGACACAAAAATGGCGATCCCATTGATGATCACATCTATAGTGTGGCCAAAAAAATTGGGAATTGTGATACCTGGAGGGGAGGTTATCTTTTGACAGATGGGAATTAGGTTAGGTTGATACAGTTAACACCAATTTCAATGGTATTAGGAAATGCACTTTGTTTGATTATACAAAATCGGTTTTCTTCTCAATAATTTTGACATGATTACGATAACAAATTAAGTCACTTGACCCGTTTTCGTAGCAACAGATTGTGTCAAATATGGCAAAGAATGAATTTTTGAAATGAAAAAAAGGGACAAAACCAAAATTTTAATAACATGAAATTTTTAATGGAAGAAAGGCTCAAAAAAATGATTTTTTTTGTAAAATAGTGTTACTAAAAGGTTCATTATACATTTACAACTAAGTTTTTACCAAAAAGAAAAATTTTAGGTAACAATTTTACTAATTTTCAATTATAACACATCGATTCGTTTCTACCTAGTAACAGGTCGTGTCAAATATATGACAATCAATTCATATTTTAAACGGAAAAAAGAGCTAAAAAACAAAAATTTTCTGTAAAATAAGGTTAACTAAAGTTTCATTTAACATTTATAAATAAAATTAATCTCTAAAAGACAATTTTAAGTAAGAGTTTTACTAATTTTCATTGATAACAAATCGAGTCGCTCTACTCAAAAATTGATCTTTTGATGGAAAAAAGGGTAAAAAAACCGAAATTTTCTGCAAAATAAAGTCACTAAAAGATTTGTTTAACGTTTACAAATAAAATTTCACTAAAACGAACAATTAATTTTAGATAATAATTTCACGAATTTCCATTGATACCAAACTGAAAGTCTCTCGACTCGTTTCTACGTAGCAACTGGTCGTGACAAATACGACCATCAAATGATATTTTAAAGGGAAAAAAGACTAAAAAATAAAAATTGTCTATTAAATAAAGTTAACCAAAGTTTCATTTAATATTTATAAATAAAATTTATCAATAAAAGTCAATTGCAGGTAACAGTTTTACTAAAATTTATTGATAACAAACAGATTCGCTCGATTCTAAAAATTTATCTTTTTGATGAAAAAAAGAGTTAAAAAACCCAAATTTTCTGTATAATAAAGGCACTAAATGTTTTGATTAACCTTTATACATAAATTTTCATCAAAAAAAAAAGATTTTAGGTAACAATTTTACGAATTTTCATTAATATCAAATTGAGTCTCTCGACTCGTTTCTACGCAGCAACGGGTCGTGTCAAATATTGACATTTTAAACGGAAAGAAAGGTTTAAAAAATGAAATTTTCTGAAAAATATTATTAACTAAAGTTTCATTTAACATTTATACATAAAATTTATCAATAAAAAACAATTTTAGGAACAGTTTTACTAATTTTTATTGATAACTAATCGAGTCGCTCTACCCAAAAATTGATGTTTTGAATGGAAAATAGGATAAAAAAAACATAGAATTTTCTGTAACATTAGGTCACTAAATGTTTTGTTTAACATTTACAAATAAATTTTCGCTAAAAAGACCAATTTTAAATAATAATTTTACGAATTTCCATTGATACCAAATTGAGTCTCTCGACTCGTTTCCACGTAGCAACAGGTCGTGTCAAATATCACAATTAATTGATATTTTGAACGAAAAAACGGGGTTAAAAAACGTAATTTTCTGTAAAATAAGATTAATTACAGTTTTACTCAACATTTATAAATAAAATTTATTAACAATAAAAGACAATTTTAGGTAACAGTTTTACTAATTTTTTCTGATAACAAATCGAGCCCCTCGATCCGAAAAATTTGTTTTAAATGGAAAAAAGTGATACAAAAACCGAAATTTTCTGTAAAATACGGTCAATAAAAGTTTTGTTTAACGTTTACAAATAAATTTTCACCAAAAAGAAAAATTTTGGGTCATAATTTTACAAATTTTTTATTGATACCAAATTGAGTTTCTCGATTCGTTTCTACGTAACAACGGGTCGTGTCAAATATTGATATTTTAAATGGAAAAAAATGTTTAAAAAATGAAGTTTTCTGAAGAATATGATTAACTAAAGTTTCATTTAACATGTATAAATAAAAAATAATTTTAGCTAAAAGTTTTACACTTTTTTTTATAACAAATCGAGTCGCTCTACGCAAAAAATTGATATTTTTGGTGGAAAAAAGGTTAAAAAATCCCAAATTTTCTGTAAAATAAGGTCTCTAAAAGTTGTATTTAACGTTTACAAATAAATTTTCATCAAAAAGTAACAATTTTACTAATTTTCATTGATTCCAAATTGAGTCTCTCGATTCGTTTCTACGTAGCAACGGGTCGTGTCAAATATAACATTCAATTGATATTTTAAACGCAAAAAATGGTTAAAAAACGAGCTTTTATGTAAAATAAGGTTAACTACAGTTTCATTTTACATTTATAAGTAAAATTTATAAATAAAAGACAATTTTAGGTAACAGTTTTTCTAATTATTTTTCGACAACAAATCGAGTCGCTCGACCCAAAAAATTGACGTTTCAAATGGAAAAAAGGTAAAAAAACACGAAATTTTCTGTAAAATAATGTGACTAAAAGATTTGTTTCACGTTTATAAATAAATTTCCCAAAAAGAAAAATTTTAAGTAACAATTTTAGTAATTTTCATTGATAACAAATCGAGTCTCTCGATTCGTTTTTACGTAGCAACTGGTCGTGTTAAATATGAGAATCAGTTGATATTTTAAATGGAGAAAAGGGTTAAGAAACCGAAATTTTCTATAAAATAAAGTTAATTATAGTTTCATTTAACGATTGCATATAAGATACATAAAAAAGAACAATTTTAGGTAGCAATTTTACTAATTATTATTGATAACAAAACGATTTTCTCAACCCGAAAATTAATGTTTTAAATGGAAAAAAAGGTAAAACAAACCGAAATTTTCTGCAAAATAAGATCACTAAAATTTTGTCTAATGTTTACAAATAAATTCTCACCGAAAAGAACAAATTAAGATTACAATTTTACTAATTTTTATTGATAACAAATCGAGTCGCTCGACCCAAAAAATTGAAGTTTTGAATGGAAAGAAGGGAAAAAAAACAAAATTTTCTGTAAAATAAGTTCGCTAAAAGTTGTACTTAACGTTTAAAAATACATTTTCATCAAAAAGAACAATTTTAGGTAAAAATTTTACTAATTTTCATTGATACCAAGTTATTGAGTCTCTCGACTCGTTTGTACGTAGCAACAGGTCGTGTCAAATACGACAAACAATTGATATTTTAAACGGAAAAAATGGTTTAAAAAACGAAATTTTCTGTAAAATAAGGTTTCATTTAACACTTATAAATAAAATTCATCAACAAAAGACAATTTTAAGTAACGGTTTTACTAATTTTTATTGATAACAAATCGAATCGCTCGACCCGAAAAACATGATGTTTTAAATGGAAAAAAGAATAAAAAAAACCGAAATTTTCTACAAAATAAGGTTACTAAAAGTTTTGTTTAACATTTATAAATCAATTTTTAGCAAAAACAACAATTTTACTAATTATCATTGATAACAAATCAAGTTAATTAACAGAGAGATAACAAATCTCTCGATTCGTTTCTACATAGCAACGGGTCGTGTTAAATATGCCAATCAATTGATATTTTAAACGGAAAAAAAGGGTTAAAAAACAAAAATTTTCTGTAAAATAAGGTTAACTAAAGTTTCATTTAACATTTATAAATAAAATTTATCAATAAAAGGCAATTTTAGGTAACAGTTTCACTAATTTTTATTGATAATAAATCGAGTCACTCGACCCAAAAAATTGAAATTGAAAATTTTTATTAAAAAGTATTAAATAAGTGTTGTTTTATTGTTTAAAAATCAAATTTAAGTGGTAACAAGAATAATTTTAGGTGAAAAATAATAGTAAAATCGTTTTTGGCGACATTAACTGAATTAACTGAAGAGCTATATATAGTTTCGTTTTTCTAAGATCTTGTAAAAATAAATATGAAAAGTAAGGCTCTACGATAAAATAGCTTTGTGGCTCCTGTTTTTAATAATTTTTTAGTAAGAACAACTTTTTTCCGGGTAAAATATTGAAAAAAGACGTATTTTAACAGTAAAAATTAAGTCACTCGACCTACTGCTAGGTAGCATCGGTTTCTGAAAGAATACTTTAGAAAAATTAAGAATTAAAGGGCATTACGTCTTAGAAACATTTATTAGGCCCTGTCTATAATCATGTAACTTAAATTAAGCAATCAAAGCTCTACTTAAATCATGCAATTTCATGAAACGGTTTAATTAGCAATTTATTTCACGAAACTTGACGAAATTTCATTAAATTACGTGATTGTAAACAAGGCTCTTGAGGGTAAAAGTTACCTCAGGTCATGTCTTTAATTTCTATTTCATTATTTATTGACCGAATTGTCTTTTTATAAATAAAAATGATATTTTTATCGACAACAAATTAAGTCATCTTTATTGATTTTTTTTAAAAGAACAATTTTAGATAATAATTGTTATCCGGCTCAAAGGACCATAAAGTTTTAATTACAATACGAAAGCCCAAAAGACAGTTATTTAAAAAAAAATGTTTGTGCGGTATTTATAAAAAAAACGATAAGAAACTAGTGGCGGCTGTGATGATTTCAAAATTGTATAAAAAACCTTAAAATGTACATTTTTGGGAGTTATAAGGGAAAACTATTGTAAACTGGTCTCTTAGTCTTATACTTAGATTTCTTCAAAGGTGTTCTTCGTGAATTTCAAAAACGTTTAAGTAATATTTTTGAAAAAAATTCTTGAAAAACTTAAAAGTACTTGTGATATTATAACTGATAATAAATTGAGTCACTTGATCAGTAGCTAGACAGCAACGGCATTTGGCGCTTATAGAAACCGATTTTTTGACTAGTTTAAGTCATTTTTATAACATTTCTATTTGAAATTGATCAAATTGAGCCGCTTGACTGGTTGCTATACTGCTACACAGATATTTTTTTTTTACTAGAAAATGTGCTTGAAACCCAAAATCTGTGTTAAAAAAGCTTAATTAAAGGCTGTTTTAATTATGTCAAAACAAAATAAACCGTCGAAATTGAGATTAAGAAGAAGAGTGAGATTAAGTTACAATTTGGAAATAATAAAATGTAAACTTAAGAAAAAAATTTAATTAAATAGAAAATGAGAATCTGATTTGGAGACATTGATAATAATGTTAAAATTAGAAGAAATAGTGTTATTAAGATACAAAATGAAACTAAAGCTAATTGAGTATTAAGACGAATTAGTAATAGAATTAGTAATATTTGAACTTGAGATAATTAATAATTATAAAAAACAGTAAAACTGAGATAACAGTAAGAAGAAAAACTAGTTAATTATAGGAATGAGATAAAATGAGCACAATTTGAACTTGAGACATGGATTAGAATGTGAGATTAAAAAATACACGGATATTGAGATATAAAAGAAGACTAAAGCTATTTGAGTATGAAGTTGAGAAAAAATGTTAAACGAGATTTAATATTGAGAAACAAATTTAATTAGGAGGTGAGGTTGAGCATAATTTGATTTTGAGACGTTGATAATAATGTTGGAATCAGAAATAATAGTGTTATTAAGATGTAAAGTGAAACTATAATTAATTGAATTTAATTTTATGTATAAATTAATTAATAAATATAATAATAATATATATTATATATAATTAATAAATTAATTAAAATTTAAGAGATAAGAAAGTGAGGATTAGCAAATTTTGAATTGGAACTTTAACAATATTGTTGAAATTATAGATGATTGTGAAACAAAGTGAGAATAAAAACTAGTTGATTTTGAGAATAAAGAAAAATATTAAATTTAATATAAACTTGAGAAACAAATATAATAAAAACGTAAGAATGAGCGCAATTTGAATATGGATGATAATGTGAGAATAAGAAAATACAGGAACATTGAGATACAAAAGAAGATTTAAGCAAGTTGAGTATGAAAATAAGAAAAAATCTTAAATAAGATGTAAACTTGAGAAACAAAATTAATTAGAAAGTGAGAATGAGCACAATTTGATTTTGAGACGTTTATAATAATATTGGAATCAGAAAAAATGGTGTTATTGAAATATAAAGTGAAACTATAGCTATGTGAGTATAAAAATGAGATAAGAAAACGAGAATGAGCAGAATTTATACTTGAGACATAGGTAATAATGTGAGATTGAGAGAATACACGAACATTGAGATACAAAAGAAGACTAAAACTAGTTGAGTATGAAAGTAAGAAAAAATCTTAAATGAGATGTAAACTTGAGAAACAAAATTAATTAGAAAGTGAGAATGAGCACAATTTGATTTTGAGACATTGATAATAACGTTACAATCAGAAAAAAATGGTGTTATTGAGACACAAAGTGAAGCTAAAGCTAATTGAGTATTAACACGAGATAAAATAGCGAGAATTAGTAAAATTTGAACTTGAGACAGTAATAATATCTTTGAAATTATAAAAGATTGAGAAATAATGTAAAAATAAAAAGTAATAATTATTAAAATAAGGAAAAATGTTAAATAAAATGTAAACTTGAGAAACAGATATAACTAGAAAGTAAGAATGAGCACAATTTGATTTTAAGATGTTGATAATAATGTTGGAATCAGAAAAAATGGTGTTACTGAGATATAAAGTAAAACTACAGCTAAATAAAAAAGTGAAAATTAACAAAATTTGAACTTGAGATATTAGCAGTATTGTTAAAATTATAAAAAACAGTAAAACTGAGATAATAGCAAAAAAAAAAATTGGTGATTATGAAAATTAGGAAAAATGTTAAATGAAAAATAATCAGGTCAAAATTGATGTTGAGCGTCTCTTGTGATAATTTTTAATAGTTTTTGATACAAAAATTGAGCCACTTCACTGGTTGCTATAGAAATCATTTTTTTCTAACTAGAAAATAGGCTTGAAACCCAAAATCTGTGTTATTAAACAATTGTTTTTAATGTTTATAAACAAAATTTAATCAACAAAAATTTTTTTTTGGTTAAGAGACAATAAACCACCTGTTTATTTTTGATCACTTTGTATTTAATCACGTCACGTGTTCGGTATTTTATTTTAATGTTTATGACAGAAAAAAATCGCAAAAACTTCTTTATTTATTTATCGCGATAAAATATGCTTAGTGTTACATTTGACCTTTTGTCAAGGTCATATTAAATCTTCCTAATATAGCCCATTAAATAAATTAATAATTTATAAACGTATTGTTTTCTATTTTAGAAATTTCGTGTCGGCTTTCTCATATTTTCATGATGTAGGTACAGTTGTTTGCAAATTAATGCCAGTAAATCACACTACATTAATTGTGTAAACAATTGTACATTTCTAAATTCCATCATATTGTTTAATATAAGGGGTGATCACTTAAATTGGCGCAATCGGTAGGCCGTTAATTTTTGATTTTGATTTTCAGGAGAGCTCCGAAATGACGGAATCGACGCCCATCTGTCGATGCCGCGTCCTCTACTTGGGCAGTTCTGTGCCCCAGCAGACCAAAGACGGTCTCCAAGGTATCCAGGAGCCCCTGCAGGAGCTGTACCCCGACCAGGGAGCCACCGGCGCCCGAGGAATTGACAGCTGGTTGAGCGTCTGGTCTAATGGAATCCTCCTCGAAAACGTCGACGAAAATCACAAGAAAATCACCAGATTTTTCCCGATTGAAAGCCTGCATTACTGTGCAGCTGTTAGGTGAGTTAATAATACATTTTTATTCACTAAAAAAAGAAAAATACAACGTAATAAATATGTACATAATAATAATAAAAAAAAAGAAAAAAAGAGAGAAAATAAAAAAAATTGTGATAAAGTTCGTACCAGTCTTTACGTTACGTTTTACGCCTCATTCGTTTGTTTTTATGTCTGTCGACATTTAATGCAGAAAAGCGTGAAGCGATAAAATCTAGAAATTGCAAGTTTGTTTTATTTTGCGTTTACGTTATGTCAGATGTGTTCCGTGTTGCGTTACGTCAACGAAAAAATCTCACAAAAAGCGTCTTTCTGCAAATGAAATCAATCAGTTGAAATTAACCGCAAATGTTTAATTTATGCAAAACAATAATTTCTAATCATTGTCAATCAAATATGGCGTGTCCTGGTGATAGTGGAACACTTTTTCTTATTGATAATAAATATTAGGCCAACTTTCGACCTTGAATAAATAAATAAATAAACAAAGTTTGTTGATTGTTACAAAATATTGAAATTTGCTAAGATCAAGATGATACTTTCATTAATTTTTATGCAACATTGTTGCTTCTGAGATGAGATACAATAGGATTTATTGACCACATCCTGTAATTGAGATTGAGAATATATACGAACTTTCTCTCCTTTTATTCCTTTTCCTTATTAAAATTCTCAATTGGAAACAAATTTAGAAATGAAATCAAAAAAAAACTTGAGTCATTGATGTAAACAACACTTGTTATTTATGTTTGGTGAGACAAAATTTCTAGAATCCTGTAATGATGTAATTGTGATGTCAACATTTATTTAATAAAAAGATGCAACGTAGTATTTTATTCAATACAGAGTGATCAAATAAAAATTATAATTATATTTCTTTTGTCACTTTTTTTATTTATTTTGTATTAATTATTTTATTTGTAAACGTTTCAAATAAACTCCTTCTAGATTTCAAGTAGTTTTTTTAGATCCAAAAACTTGATTAGTTTTATAATACCCGCCAGGGCCAGCACCCGTTGCTACGTAGAAACAGGTCAAGTGACTCAATTCGTTATCAATAAAACTTTCATTTTTTTATTTTTTATTATTTGATGCGGAAAAGGAGATGTTTTACCAACGAATAATTAAAATTGAAGAGTGGAATGTTCTAAAAACACTTTTTGAACATTTAAATGCCAAATTTCTGAAGCTGATGGGTAGTCGGTGGGCGGTAATCATAGTAGGATTCATTTTTTGTAAAGTGGCAAATAAGCCATATCGTAGATAAGATTTGCTAAAGAATTGGCCTCACTTATTTATTACAACTAATCTGTCTGAAGTTTGCTTTGTCACGTGATTTTAGGCAAAAAAAATTGTATATCCATTTCTTATTATTTTTAAATTAAAATAACTAATTTAATAGATTTTGTGTGCAAACGAATCAAACAATTTTTTAATGGACTACAGCTCATAGCTGCGCGAATCTGGAAAAAAAATCTTTTCATCTTTTTTCATAAAATTTTTCTTTTGTTTTTATTATTACCGTCGACGTTTCGTCGGCTGTTTCAACTTTCTCAGCACTATTTTTGAGAATTTTTTTTTTTTAATATTGTGTGATTCTATAAAATATTTGACAACAAAATACAATAAAAACACAAAAATTTAGAAAAGTTTTATCTAGTCCAACAAAAAATTAAACAAAAATGACTACAGTCAAATGATTATTATACTCCTTGCATTTTTATAATTTTATAATATTAACTTTTATTTCCAGATCTTTGACTTTCTTTCTATTTTATTAACCTAAATTTTCAAATCCTTAAGAACCTTGCTTTATCTTTTTTACTTCTAAAACGTTTCTGTTAAAAACACATTATTAATTATAAAATTTGTAGAAGATTTTTTCTTGTTCTCTATGTCCGCGTTCTTCTTGGTTTCGTTTCTCTTCTAATAATTGTTTTTTTTTAATTTTTCGTTTTTCTTCAAATCGTCATTTTTCTATTGTTCTTTCTGTTTTCTTTCTTTTCTAGTGTTTCTTGTACTTTGTACTGTAATAATTGCTTTTGAAATACTGATAGAATCTCTATATATTTGTTTTTCTAGAATCTACTTTCTTTCTTCTAAACATACTTTTCCTTTTTTACTCGTAGTTTTTGTATATTTTCTTTTTCTTGCAATTGTCGCTCTTCAAGATCTTCTAGAATGCTTCTAATCGTAGTTTTTTCTCCCTATTCTTTGGTATATTGACAGACAGAGGCGATATTTTACTAATTTTGAAAATCAGAAAAATTATTTTACTAATTTTGGAACTCGAAGATAATATTTTTTACTTATTTTTAAATCCCAGGAAGTAATTTTAAATAAAAAAAAGTTTTTTTCTGGATAGTGGGTATCTAGAACTTAATAAAACGTTTCATGACCATTTGTCACTTCCTCAGGCTTGACACGCAATTTTGCCAAACACCCACTATCCACAAAAAAAATATGATGATGTTTATTGTCGCTTAAAAACGAAGTTTATTAAATTTTACTGAATTTATAACATGGGCACGATATTAGACATGATTTTAGAAGCCAAACGCTCGGTTTTATTATTTTTAGAACACAAAGATCGTTTTTTACTAATTTTTAGATTAGTAAAACAAAAGCGACAATAAATACAAACGTAACTTTTTTCCAATTTTGGGAGCCAGAGGCGACATTTTACTAATTGTACAAGCCAAAAAGCAACACTTTTTTCCAATATTGGAAGGCGGAGGCACTATTTTACTAATTTTTAAACATGAAAAAGTAATTCTACAAATTTTAGAACTCTAAAATAATATTTTTGCTGATTTTGAAGTTCGGAAATGTAAATCTACTAATTTAAAAAACTTGACACAATATTTCTTATTAATTTTTAATTTAATAAAAAGAAAGATGACATTGTTTTTGTAGTTTTAAAAGCCGGATGCAACATTTTACTAATTTTAGAAACTAAACACGATATTAGACATAATTTTAGAAGCCGGACGAACATTAATTATATTATACAAGTATATTAATTTTTCAATTAATCGCCAGAGGCGATATTTTACCAATTGTACAAGCCGAAAAGCTACACGTTTTTCGAATATTGGAAGCCGGAGACAATTTTTTTTAATTTTGAAATACGGAGACCTAATGGTACTAATTTTAGAAATTGAAAATAATATTCTTTACTAATTTCAAAGTTCAAAAAGGTAATTTTAAAAGCTCGACACGATGTTTCTTATAAATTTTTAATTCAATAAAAACAAAAGCGACATTGTTTTTGTAATTTTAAAAGCCACATTTTACTAATTTTAGACGCTAAACACGGTATTAGACATAATTTTAAAAGTCGGACGCACCGTTTCACTATTTTTAGAAGAAGAAGACATTTTTTAAATTCATAAGTACAAAGCGACAATAAATACAAACATAATTTTTTTTTCAATATTGCGAGCCAGAGGCGACATTTTACTTATTGTACAAGCTGAAAAGCGACATTTTTTTCTAATTTTGGAAGTTGGAGGCAATATTTTACTAAATTTAAAATACGAAGACAATTCTACAAATTTTAGAAATCGAGAATATTTTTTACTAATTTTGAATTCCGGAAAGGTAATTTTACTAATTTTAAAAGTTCGACAAAGATTAGACATTAGAAAGATTCCTTTCTAATTTTAAGAGTCGGAAGCGACATTTTACAAATTTTTGAAAACAAGAATAATTTTTACAAATTTTCAAATTATTAAATACAAAAGCAAGTCTATTTTAATCGTCTATTTTAACATTCTGCTCTTTAGCAAATTAACATTTCATCACAAAAATCTATTGTAACTTCTATCAAAGAAGAAAATACGTAACCTTCAAAAATAACCTCATCCTACGTGACCAAATAAAGTCAAAAATCGAAATAAAACGTTTTAGTCCACAGTACAATGTCCTCAAAATTTTTTGATACATGCAAACGTAAAACTTTGTCAGTTCCATTCTTGCAACGAGTCTGACAAACTTATCTAATGGGATACTTTCGGCACTGCTGCGTTTTCGAATGCCGCCGTAGCAACATCTTCAGAGTGGTGGACACTCCATATGCAGCATGATTTTTGTCGGACAAGTTGACCACTATTTTTAAATTTTAAACTATAATAGTGGTCAACTTGTCCGATAAAAATCATGCTGCATATGGAGTGTCCACCACTCTGAAGATGTTGCTATGGCGGCATTCGAAAACGCAGCAGTGCCGAAAGTTTCCCATTAGATAAGTTTGTCGAACTCGTTGCAAGAAAGGCACTCACAAAGTTTTAGGTTTGTATGTATCAAAAAATTTTTTAAAGACATTGTACTGGGGACTATTTGTGTACCACATTTTTTCATGCTTACGTGACTTGAAAAAGCAAATTGGTCACGAGGGTTGGGATTATTTTTGAAGGCTCTATATTTTCAACAGCTTTTGAAATAAATGATAATTTTTCATGATTATGTGAATGTGACCTTTACGAAATTGACTGATATTTTATTTTGACAAGAAAATAAATGGATGAATTTATCAAAAACATAAAAATTAATTGTTTTGCAATGCCAAACCATTTAAGAGGTCATTTTTAAAATCTAACACAGTCGTTATTTACTAAAAAAATATGAGTGACACTCTATATCAATTCTTATGCAATTTCTTGCTCTTTTTTTGCTAAAACCGGGTCAAACCCATGTCAAAATATTTCTTATACATAATTATTGTACCATCCGAAATCTGATTACATAACATCATCACTTTAAGTTAACAAATCTCTCATCACTCAGTTATCATTTATCACGAATGCATGGTACAACTAGTAATTAACCAATTAATGGTGGAAACACAATTTTTACATCTAATCCTCTTTCAAAAAACAATAATAGTAATATCGATTATCTCTACTAGAAATAACATATGCGATTAAATTTTAGAAACAATTTTGGAAGCAGGAAGCGATATTTTACTAATTTTTGAAGCCCGAATTAGTAATTTCGAAACGAAAATATAGTGGAAACCGGACGCAATATTTTTTTAAATTTGTAATTCAATAAAGGCAAAACCAATACCGTTCTACATAAAAAAAGAGCTGTTCTTATCAAAAAATTATTATAATATAATAATTAAGTCCTTATATACAATAAATTTATTTATTTTTGATCACACTGTATTAGGATATAAATAAATTAAATCGATAAGAAATCTAAAACGTGTATAAAACTCAATTAAATTCAAATTTATTTCTTCCAGCAACCTTTGAAATACCAAAAATTCATTTCTGATGTAAATTCCTTGTCCTTTAACATTTCCTTGGTTTTAACTAAAACAACAAAAAAGGAAACAGCCTAATTTGGTCTTACACAAAACTAATAATTGTCTTATTATTATTACCAACCGGAAACCAATCATTAGTCCTCAAAAAACAATCACATTTCCCATGTGACTGCATTTCAACAACTTTGCACATACCAAGCAATTTCCATATTTATAAAATTCCAAGGTCACATTTGTTTTCGGGGTGCGGAAAAGTGCACTTTCCGATCCGACTTAACGGAATGCGGCCACGCCTTTAGCGCTGTGTGGACATCTTTATTGGAAGAATGTTGCCTTGAAAATATACCGCTAATATCGGGTCGGAGTCTGAGAGGTCGACAGGTGTACCAACAATAAAAAAACTATCGGATTTTCTGAGGGAAAAGTGAGGATTGAAGGCAAAAGGAAATGAGGAGTTTTGTAACAATGAGTGATGGATATTCATTATTCATACAATGCAACCAATACTTATTATTATTACTTGAAGGTTTCTTGTTATTTAACGGAAAGAGAGATGAAGGCTCGTTAAAATTCTTTCAAGTCTTATTTAAATCAGAGAATAATTGAGAAGCGTCAAAAACAGCAATTTGCAGACGTCATTTTCAACGGGTTTGCTAATTCAACGAACTTTTCGTGGCACCAAATTCAAACGAAATGCAAATTTATTATTCATAGAAACTTAAAATTTAGTGGCTCAAACTATCTAAAACTCACATTTTGTGTTTGTCAACATTTTATTAATTTTTAAATTAATAGAAGAAAAAGCGAAATTTCTTTTTGATTTTAGGAGTAGAAGGCGATAACTATGACGAATTTTCTTAAAAGCAATCAAACCTTTGATGCTTCTCTACTGTTCTCTGTTAAAATTCAAGATATGCAACTAACAATACATTTGTTTATTTCAGATATGTTCTAGTCCCTGAGAAAAACACGCTCCACAGTCCCAGCCCACGTTTCCTCCCTCTCGATTCGCCATTTGCTCGTGCCCCAAACCCCACCCATCCTCCCCTCTTCGCCGCCATATTAAGAAGAACTACTGGAATTAAAGTACTCGAATGCCACGCCTTCATTTGCAAACGTGAAGTAGCAGCCAATGCCCTTGTTCGTTGCTGTTTCCACGCTTACGCTGACTCCTCCTACGCCAAACAAGTTGACACAGCTGGAAGCATATACGGCACACTTGCTTCGGATCGACTCTCCAATAAAGACAAAGTAATTTTTTGCCGCACTAGTGTTGTAATAGAGTTTATTACAATACTAGTGGTGAAAAAACTGAGCTAATGTCAAATATTTTGCGTTCTCCAGGTTGAAGAATGGAAAATGACCCGATCAACTTCCGGTTCCACCATGACCATCAACACAATTGGTAATCCCAAAGATGACGTCAGCATTTACAACGGTGACGAGAACCATAAAGTCTGGGCGGGTTCCCAAGATAATCTTGATACAATCTATGACGTGTATGCTTCATCCACCATCAGTCGTCCGTCCCGCCCCCGCCAGATCACCCAACCCGTCTCTGTGCCGCCCCCACCCATTAAAGAAAAGAAGAAAAAATCGAAAAAGAACGCTTCTCGGGAAGACCTCTACCACCCTCCCCTCACTAACGGCAAAGCCAATAGTGTTGCAGGCACGATGATCAAGCCCCGCCCACAACCACCACCTCAACCTGTATATATCGTTGCCCATCCACAGACCCTCCCCAACCCCAAATTCTTCAAACATCACGGTAATACCTTCTCGCACCGCCCTCGAGGCAAAGTTCTAATCCCCGCCCGTCCTATCCCTCCTCCCCTCGTCCCTGTTGCTCCCGTTATTATCCCAACCACAATTCCCAAAAAGCAAAAAAAAGCAAAACATGCAATGGAAGAACCGATTTACATGCCGAGTAACCGCGCGTTATCACCGGTTGCCAGTTACCAACCGGTTAATTTCCCACACGAGGCGTATTTAATGCAGCATTATGCCACAATGGAGTCGCAGGGGAAGCAGAAACGGAGAGACAAGGGGAAATTGAATAAGAAGTTGGCGCAAAGTATGAACGGATTGGATGATCCGAATTTGATGATGGGCGGCGCAGTACCGCCTCCCGGGGCGGCGGGACAAGATGAAAGTCCGTTTAATACGGGGATTTACCGAAAAAAGGGACATTTGAACGAAAGGGCGTTCTCGTATTCGATCAGACAGGAACACAGGAGTCGGAGTTATGGCTCATTGGCTAATTTGAAGTTCGCCACGCCCATCCCAAATGGAGATGTAAGTAGGAGTGAAAATGTGGTAATTTCAGAATTATTCGCACAATTTAGTACTCGGATCACTTAGGCTTTGTAATTATATAATTAAAACTAATTTTGTTACGAAATTGCGGAAAAGTAGTTAATAATTGAATGTCGATAAAGAAGTTTTCTGTTTGCTAATTACATTTTGTGTGGCTTTTATTTTTTAAGATTAGACATTGTTGAATTACTTGTTGTATGACATATTTTGCCACTTCAGGCTTTAAAACAATGAAAAAAAAAAAGTGATTTATTAATCATGGTAAACCATGGTTTCCCGTGTTCTTGTGCTTGTTGAATTACTATCAAGTTTTTGACAATTTAAGCTTGAAAACAAATAATTTAAAAAAACAAAATGATAGTAAGCCATGATTTTGGGGTATTAGTAATGTCGGTAAAACAGTTTCCCGCGTTTTATTTCCATTCTTTGAGGACAAAAGTTGATGAGTTACTGATAAGTTAATTTTTTGACACTTAAGGCTTTAAAATAATAATGAAAAAGCCAAAGTGAGTTATAATAATTATAATCGTAGATAGCTCTCATTTGGGGTTTTGCTAATACCATCTTGAGTTACTGCTAAGTTTTTGACACTTGAGGCTTTAAAGCCAGTGTAGTAAGCCATGGTTTACAGTTTTGATATCGGTAAAGCAGTATCCTGTTTATTTTCCAGGTGGAGGACCGTGAAGACATCAAGAAGGAGCGCGAGATCATGCAAATGGTCCAAGACTTGGACCTCTCTGGTGACGAGCTCGAGCGTTCAGAGGTGCCTCGTAACATGTACGAAGCCCGAGGAGCGCCTCCAGGTCCGGTGATCGTAGCAGCTCCCCAAATGAACGGGCGCGGCCACCGCAGATAACTTAGTAATACAATCGGTAGAGGGCACAGACTGACTTAAGGTAAAGTGTCGCCCTCTACTTTAAACGAACTTAAATTAAGTTTTGCTCAATTGTATCAATTATACTATAACCGGTTAAGGTGGGTTTAATTTAAATTTTTATTCAGCATCACAGTTCGGTTAGACTGGCCCTAATTTACCAAATATTTATTGTATAACCCTTGTACATAGTAGTCGAGCAGTATTTAAATATTCAGCAGTTTTATCCAAGTAGTAATAAAATACGTATTCAGGCCCTAGTTTCAAGCTAGAGTTGCGGTTGCTATGACAACAACCAATCACAGTGTTAGGGTTGTTATAGAAACGCAACTAAGCCTGGAACTGGGCCCTTAGTTTACTTAAGTGCCATTTATATTTGAGTTTTTATCAGTTTTACATTAAATTACAAAAAGGCATTGTAACATAAATTTTACGTAATTGTAATAAAGAAATACAGTTAAATATACAAAATGGCGTCTAACTTATTCACTTTCAGGTTCTTTCAATTGAGCTAACAAGAGCGCCCTCTGTTTCTCTAATTCAGACTCACTCAATTCACCACTCTTGCCAATCGCATCCGGTTCTGACGGTCTACGACTAACGTGTTTGTCCACTGATGGTGTTCTCTGTACGAAATTTAAAAAAAATGAATCAATTTATTCAATTCTTTAATTAAGACATAATTACATGCCATTAATCAGTCAAAAAAGAAACTTAAAACTACAAAAACACAAAAGTTATTAAACGTCAGTGAAAACTCACAGAAGGGCTTTTTCTCTTATGCTTCTTCTTCGATTTCTTCTTCCGGTACTCCTCTTCGCTATCTTCGGAATTCGGGGATTCACTCCGTGATCGGTGTTTCTTCTTTTTCTCATCGGAATCACTGCTTGAAGATCGGTATTTCTTACTTTTCTTCTTCTTGGATTTTTTGGAACGGGAATGGTGGTGGCTACAGGATTCTTCCATTTCGTGTTGGAAATCCTACGAGTTTTACAAATTACAAGTTGGTAACACTCACACAACTACCAACTTTATAAATTTTAATCCGGTCACTCTCATTTGTAAAAGCTTGATACTCTTCTTCATTCTCGATTTTTGACTTGACTTCATCCCAACTCAATTCGTAATCAATATTCATTTCTCTTAATAAGTTTTTGAAATTCATTTCCAACTTTTTTAGACGTTTCGACTCTTCTTTTAACCTTTCTTTTTCTCTTGCTTCTGCCTAATAAAAAAAATTGTTACGTCACTAGAATGTTCTTCACTATGATGTCACAAACGTGGACAGCGGTGAAACAAAGTAAAAATTCTCAAAAGGAATTAAAAAAAAATGTTATATAGAAGATTCAAATCTTATTATCTGTATTAAAAAAAAATACAAAAAGTCTTTAAGCCGGATGTAAAGAAATGTCTGTGTATTGAAAAACTTTATTATACAAAATTTAATTCTCTACTAGTTCTGTGTAAAACATTTTTTGTAGCTTCAACCATTTGGGCAGCATTTTAAAATAAAGCCAAGTTACACTATGTTCCAGTATTTTTTTGTTATTTTTTTCTAATCTAACTAATAAGAATTTAATCCTCTACATGACAGTATTTTTTAAAGTTTCGAATCTTTATTAATAAAAAAAATTCACTTTCTTTATTTCACCGCTTTGTGACGTCACACTCACTTTTTCCAGCAACGAATTGTAAGTCAATTTGACATTTCCAGCATCTAAAGTCGCACTTTTCTTATCTTCACAAATAACAGTTGCAAACTGATCAAAACTCGTATCAACTCGAACCTCAAAATTTTTTTCTCTTAAAATCTCTTTTATTATTTTTTTCTCATCATGAAACCGTGCTTTAAGATCCTCAACATAAAATTTAAACAAATCAAGTGGCGTCGAACCATGTTGTCCTACAGTAATAATAAAAATCATCAAATGCCACTTGTCACGTGACGCCAACTCTTACCTAACATGGCTGAAAACCTAATATCTGCAGAAATAATTGGATACAATTCGACCCAAAGTGACATCGATGTCAGTTTGCCTTCTTCGTGTAGATGGTCCAAAAGAGCTAAAAACTGGTCACGGTTTTTGCGGCATTGCCGTTTTTGACGTTTCTTTTCGCGTTCCTTTTCTTCGATTTGTTCCTTTTCTAGGACACGGATATGTTCTTCGAAAACGATGAGAGCGTCTTCTTTGTCCATGGCAAGGAGATTGACGTCGTTTTTGAATGCGTTGTTGGCGAGGAGAAGGACTTGGGCTTCGCTCCAGGTGGTATCATAATTGATTTTTGTCATACTGTCAAGGACTTCAGCAAGTTTTTTCATGTTGCGTTTTTTTAAAATTTTGCCTTCTTCTTTTTCGCGTTTGGCGAGAGCGAAAACAACGTCGTCGTAGATGTCGCGACGGTCGGCGTCGTTCACGTTAGTCCAGATCTTAAAAATGGGGAAAAATCATGGATATGGCCACTGAGAGAGTGTCCACCTTAAGGAAAAATATCAAAAGAGATAAATATGCAGGTGGCAACACTGTTGCAAACACTGCGATTTATTATTATAATTTTCGTGCAAACAACTTCCATTTTGCGACTATCAAAAAAAGTTGGCCTTGAGATTGGCAATTCTGTACCAACCATAGATATGACAGAATGTAGAATATATTCCCAAACAAAAAATAAGTGGCAACACTGTACCAGTTGCAAACATAGATTTAAAAAAATGTAGAATACTCTCCATCATTTTTCTTCATTCTGAGAAAAATGTGTATATTTACAGACCGTTCATTATTTATTTAGATCAACTCTTGCTATGAAATTTGGTTTGACAAATTTTTATTGTCTTTGATAGTACCAACGCTTTATTTGATTGAACGTTCAAAGACGTCAAGCATAAAACATTTATTTTTGAATCGTATTTTTTAAATGAGCTTAAAATTGAGAGAGAATGAAACTTTAACACTAGTGCTAGTTTGGAAGAATTTCGTCAAAAAATTTCCTAACCTCACTTTTTTAAACATACGTTACAAATTTCATAGCAAGAGTTGATCTAAATAAATAATGAAATAAAATAAAACACTCTCTTAATTTAATCAACCATAGATATGATACAATGTAGAATATGATATCTTTATATCTTACTTTTAAAATCTCACAAAAGTGACAATAAGAATGAATATTCTTAGTTTAAAAAAGTACCAGTTGCAATCATAGATCTAAAAGAATGTAGAATGCATTCTATAAATTTCTATTAATTTGACAAAAAGTTATTTCCTTACGACAAGAAAAAAATCAAACTTGAAATAAGCGGCAACACTGTTGAACCATAGATAAAAACGAATGAAGAATACACACCGGCAATTTTCGTAATTTTAAATTGCCATTTTTTCCTTCCAATAATAAAGAAAATTCCAGTAGTTTGTAAGTGGATACACTGATGAACCACAAATACATAAAAAAATGCGATGAGTATAAAATTTGGCAACACTGCTTCAATATACCATAGATACAAAAAGGTAATCTCCCCTATTTTGATAACTCACCAAAAATTTTTTTCGTTTCGGAAAAAACACCACACAATGTAGCAACAAAGTGGCAACACTATCTACAAATAACAAAAAAATGTAGAACTTTAGTAACAAAATTCAACCAAAATTGTGTCATTAAAGAAATTTCTATAATTGATTAATGGCAACACTGTTGCAACCATAGACATAAATGGATCAAGAATACACACCGACAATTTTGATAATTTTTTTTTTCCTTCCAATAATAAAGAAAATTGAAATCGTTTGTAAGTGGCAACACTGTTGAACTACAGATAAAAAAAAAACAAAAAAGAAAACGCGATAAATATAAAATTTATATTAAAAATTTGTTCCTCTTATGAAACAATGTCGCAATAAAATTGGGTAGAAGTGGCAACACTAGTTTAATATTCCATCGATATAAAAAGGTAAAATAATCTTCTCCATTTTGATTGTTTCCATAAAAAAATTTTGTTTCGCAAAAACACAATTTAGTTACAATGTGGCAACACTGTTGCATCTACAGATAAAAAAAATGTAAAATTGCGTCAATAGAAAAATTCCTATAATTGATTAGTGGCAACATTGTTGTAACCATAGATATAAACAAATAAAGAATACACACCGGCAATTTTGTAAATTTTAAATTGCCATTTTTTTGCTTCTAATTATAAAAAAATCCAGTAGTTTGTAAGCGGCAACACTGTTGAGCCATAGATACATAAAAAAAGGCCAAAAACAAATGCGGTGAATAATTTCTCTTATAAAACAATATCGCAAAAAAGTGGCAACACTGCTTCAATCTACCATAGATATAAAACAAATGGAATACGCTCTCCTACCTTGCTTATTTTCACAAAAAAGGCAACGTTGTAGAAAACTCGTGGTGTTTTGTACCTAATTAATTAAAATAAAAAAATCTATTTTTATTTTATTGATCAGAAATGGTGGCAAAAGCAATGCACCAACAGATATGAGAAGACACAGAATATTTCAGTTTTAATATAATTACAAATTCTAGAAAAAAATCTGTGATTGGTAAATGGCAACAATGTTAAAACAATAGACATAAGAGTACAGAATTTTTAAAATCTCCTTTTTTTTAAACACGCAATTGCCACAGATAAAAAACTGACAACACTGTTAAGAGCAAAGATATGAAAAACATAGAATACACCGAAATTGTTTTAGGTAAAAATCAGTTTTTTTCATTGTTGCGTTCATAGAAAAACAAAGGTATAGAATGTACCTTAAAAGTGTTATTACCGCCATTTTCATTCCCCACTTACCTCTAAATGAGCAAACAATTCATCACACTTGTAATACTTAGTCGCTGACGTAATCTTATCACAGTTCAATAAAAACTCCTCCAATTGTTCTTTTGATTTCTTTGCTTTTAACCGACTTTCTTCTTTTTCATCTTTCTGTTTTTGTGTTTTATAAGCATTAAAAACTTGTTTTTTCTCATTTAATTTCTTAAAAGTCTCATATCTTGGATCACTTGAGATTGTTTTAACACACTGTTCCCACGTTGCATTTGAGGGTACATTTTTACTTTTTAATAATTCTTTAAAAGCCTCCATTGCTTCCTTTTTATCCTTGAAAATTTTAACAGGCTCTGGTGCTGGTTTTGGAGGATCTTTTGGAATTTCAGGTGGAATTGCAGGAGGTGCTTCCTCCTCAGCTTTAGTCGGATTTGGAAGACTTATAGCAGCAAGAGTAGCAGCCATTGAAGACTCCAAAGCACTCTTACCTCCAGGACTTGCCACTGATGTAATACTTGGAGAATTTGAATTTGACGCAATTGGAGCTACAGGTAACTGAGCAGGGCTTGACACCTCCGAAGGCGTCGCCGATGCAGACACACCTTTACCCCTACCAATCAAAACACGTAAAACTAACCCCTCTCCGACTTTTACTTACTCTTCAGCCGCAATTTTCTTCTTAATCTCCTCCAACTCAGGAGGCACAACCCACCGCGATTCTTTAGTGTTAACATTGTGATAATAAATCTTACCATTATCTGCCACATACTCCTTCCATGGACATTGCGACAAAAGCAACTAAAAACCGAAATTTAGCCCCCTCTTTGCTTTTTTACTTAAATCATTCACAAACCTCAGCAGGACTTTTCAACTGGTCCGGTTTCTGCCACGAGCTTTGTTTCGTTATAGAATTGTAGTAATAAGTGCGCCCGTCTGGGGCTTTATGCTCGGTCCATTGTTCTACATGATTTGGGGGTGGAGGAAAAGCCCCAAAACCGGGAGGCGGAATACTGAAAGGAGGAATCAGGGGTTGGAAGCCCATTTGAACAGGAGGCATAAGGGGTGGTGTACCCATCCCTGGAGGCGGGAACGTCGGAGGAGGAACGTTGGGATCCTACAAACCGGTCAAAAAAAAACACATAACCTCACTTTTGACACTTACCATTTAGAACGAATTTGGGGCTCCTTCAAGGTGTTTTAGCACTGTCTACGTATAAATTGATATTCGGGGTAAATACATTGCACGTTTTTTAAAAAATTTTAACGGAAATTAAGTGAATTCGTGTAAATATAACGAAAGCGTTGGTGGTACGTTAAGTCTACTCGGAAAACTGGTCTACAGGGTCTACTGGTTTCGTAGGTCTAATGCTCCAATGTACAACAAACGGTTTGTCATTGAACAAACTAACAAAATTATTCACAATTAAAAAAAAGATTTTTGTTATTAATGTAACACAATGTGTGACAATCACAAGTGACAATGGTGTGACACTTCTAAGGCCTGGCCTGTTCAAAAAATTAGATTTTTGAATGATCGTCTAGGATTTTTGTTATTTGGACTCTACGTTGTGTTATGTATTTATTTGTTCGTTGTTTAAGCACTGTGTATCAAGGAAGAGTAAAACAGCTGAAATTGAATAAAGACATTTATTCAAAATTATTACAAGTGTGTATTTGGTTAGCCTATGGTTAGGCAACCCGTTATACAATTCAAACCTTATTCGTAGTTATACAACACAGAATACGTTGCATCCCTTGAAGGGTTACAATACCTATTCCGGTGTCAAAACCACTGCAGGCCAGAAAAGGTTAAACCCTGAGTTAATTGTAGAGCTGATTAAACACCTCCCACTCAGAAAATTAATAGATAAGAGGGCGTAGAAGCCTCCCCAAAGAACCAACTACCGCGTACTCTCTTTCCCTAATATGTCCCATTTTCGGGAGTTTTTTTGTTTATAATAAATAAATAGCTAGGCAGTCTTTTTATGTACTTTGTACATTTCGCCATGCTTTGATTAAGTGTGCCATAGCACTACACCCGGGCTGGCTTCGTTTTTTCCTTTGGTGGGGTAGTGGTCCCCGGCTTGGCCAGGAGAATAGTAAAGAGTTTGCAATTAAAGTGCAAGTAATGAGTCAGACGAGCGTAATCAACTATTGGTTAATTACAGCAAAAAGGCCGTTAGTAGGTAGTTAGACACGTACAGATTATACGGGAAGCTAACTTAATCGGTAAATAATAATAATTAGTAAATGAACAAAAGAGTTAACAAAATAACAATTAAATGGTTTGATCATAACCACCAGAGACTCCCCTGTGATTATAAGTTGTTGAATACAGCTATAAAGTGATGAAATTTAGTTTTTACCCTTTTGATAGCGACCTGTGAAATTGTGGTTACCCTCGGGACTGGATGGCCGATCGTCACCCACGAGAGGGTGTTCGGCGGTATCTATTGGCATCGTGGTTCGCTAATAAAAAGAAGTTATTAGTATACGAGTTTATAACCTAGGGAAGGTTTAACTCAATTGCACCGATTTCTCGTCGAAAATAACGAAAATAATTGGTCAAGAGATTATCCGCAGCGGGCTCAACTCGTCACACAGAGAAGCTCCACTTTGGGCACCTGGTGAACAATTTCTCGTCAAAATAACGAAATTAATCGGGTAAGAGAGTTCAAGGGGTTATCCGCGGCGGGCTCAAACTCGTCACAGACAGAGAAGCTCCACTCTAGATAACCGGTTACCAATTTCTCGTCGGAAACAACGAAAATAATTGGTCAAGGAAGTTCGCGGCGGGCTCAAACTCGTCACAGACAGAGAAGCTCCACTTTGAACAACTGCTGATCAATTTCTTGTTGAAATTAACGAAAATAATCGGTTAAAATAAACAGTCTTTTCCAACAAAGAAAAAAAAATAAGTTAATTTAAAAATTGTTAATAAGGATTAAAACTCGTCACAGACAGAGAAGTTCTCATCAACATGGAGAATGGCAAAGCACTCTCTGACGATGGCTTTTCTGGGGGTTCCTTTTATATCCAAATTTTCAATGACGTCGAAGATGCCTACGTGACTGTTCGCAGAGGTTGCTTGTGCGTCCCCACAGTTTCTTGGAATTTTTATTAATTTTTAGCGATTTCGGACGAAAGAAGGGTTTGTTCTTATGGCTTTCCTTTCATTAAAAACTTGATGATTTTCGACCCAAAAGATTTTGTGGCTAGCTATCCCTTATCTGTCGCTAATCCCTTAATGGGTGAGTTCCACGCCCCTGCTTCCGTCGAACTGCGATTCGTTCTGCCTTCCAAAATCTTCGATCTTCGACTCCAATATTCTTAATTTAACTAAAATACAGGGCCGGCTCTATGCATTCTGGCGCCCGGGGCAAATATAAAAATAACGCCCCCGACCCCCCCTTTATATACATACCTTTGTGATGCATCATGTATTTCCAAATGACCGTAACAAATATTTACACCAAATTGTCAAAAATGTCTCACAATTCACTTGAAGTTCACTTTACGCGACTTTATCGACGCGAAATCCTTAATTAAATCTTCATGATCTAAATGTTCACCCACTTTAAATTCATTTTTAGGCATGTCACTTATATTTGTAAAGTTGTACAAAAAATCAAAATAAAAATTATGATTTTCCAACTGAAGAAAACGTTCTTTAAGGGAATTAACTGACACATCCAAAACATGAAAAAAGAAATTCACTTTAAATTTTGTTTTAGCATCCATTATGGCTTCATCGGTACTTTCATATTCAAATTGGTTTTTTTGTCGTCTTGGTCGACAGGAAAACTCTTCCTCAGCTTCTAAAGTTGTTGCCAATTCCTTAGCGTCTCTCACTGTTTCTTGAAAGCCTTCATCACTTCTGTATTTTTCTAAATACGAAACCACACTTTTTAATTCAATTATTGTTTTGGGCAGATCCATATCCATACTTTGAAGCATTTTACTTGCCACATTGATGTGATTTAAAATATTGTGCCATGTGATGAGAGAACATAAAAATTCAAATGTTTTAATTTTTTGCGCCAGACACTCAGCTTCATGTTTAGCCATTTTATCCGTTACTTCGTCGGCAACAATTTCTGTCAAAGCATCATAGATTTCTCCTATGTTATGGCGAAGTGGTCTCAATGCATTTATTCTACTTTCCCACCTCGTTGAGCTTAAAGGTTTTAAAGTTAACGACGTAATGTTATTTTTTAAAATACTCCATCTGTGTGTTGAAGCCGAAAAAAAAGTGTATAATTTTTGAATTACGTCAATCATGAAACAGCTTCCTTGGAGGACATTACTGCATCGTTAACAACTAAATTCAAAGAATGGCAACTGCAGGGAACAAAAAAAGCGCGAGAATTTAGTTCGCTAATTCTTTTCTGAACCGCCAAATTTTTTCCCTTCATATTGGATCTATTGTCATATCCTTGACCTCTTAAATTGACCACAGATAAACCATTTCCTTCTAAATGGGCAATAATTCGTTCAGTTAAAGCAGCACCTGTTGTTGTTGTTAGTGACACGAATCCTAAGAAATGCTCACGAATTTCAACTCTACTTTCATAATTTGTTTCATTTTCAATAAATACAAATCTAATTACAAAGGTCATTTGCTCCGTATGGCTACTATCGGGTGTACAATCAGCAATGATGCTATAATATTTTGCATTCTTTGCAGCAATTACAATTTTTGTTTTAATGCTCCTTGCAATTAATTGTATAATTTCGTTTTGTATATTTTTTCCTAAATAATGGGTGAATATTTCTTTATCTCTGACTCTTCTGATATGTTCAGACATGACAGCGTCAAATTTAGCAATCAACTCCACTAATTTTAAAAAATTACCATTATTTGGCTCGTACAGTTTTTCGGAAGTCCCCCGTAGTGCCAAACATTGCTGTCCCAAAAACTGAATAATGGCAAGTAACCGTTGAAGAACATTTTGCCAATAGCGCGTTTCTTCTTTTAAAAGCTGCTGATGAGAGGCATCGATTGTTTTCTCTAAGGCAAGCCTTCGACACAATTCGAACCACTGATTTTGTACATTTAAATGGGTTTTGCTGTTTTCATGAGATTTTAGTCTTTCTGACAAATGTTTCCAGTCACTAAAACCCGTACTATCAAAAGATGAAGGCGCCGAGCCTGTGCCAAAGAGTTTGCAGCAGAAACAATACACTTTATTTTTTGATGTAGAATATGTTAACCAGCTTCTGAACACATTTTCACCATTACTTAGTTGTCTTTTATAGTGGGAGGGAATAAAACGACGATTACTTTTGTCAACCGGAAAGTCAAAATGGGTTGAGTAACCGATATGTGCAGGACCTTTTTCCACAATAAGGATTCTTTGGGAGTCGCTTATCTTTTCAGGCCAATCTGCAGGATCTAATGAAATAACATTCGATGATTTCACTTCCACAGCTTCATCAATGTTTGTGATGGCACTTCCACTTGATGTGGATGGTTGTGGTTGTTCTTCAATCCCAGTTTCGTTGGATTCGGTACTCGGCAAATCGGCACTTATAATAAATTTTTTCATGGAACCACTCATACTTTTAAGGGCACTTTGTTTTTCCGCTTTTCTTTTGCGATATTGCGCCCCCGACAAGCGCTTTTTTCCGTTTCCCGACATTTTAAAATTTTCCGAAACAAACTATTCGCACCAAACGTATCTATTCAAAGACCGAAAATCAACTAAAAGTATGAGGATAAAGTATTCTTTACCATGTCAAGTTTCAATAAGAGCTTCTAAGAATGCAAGCAAGGGATAACATTTGAGAAGTTTGTGTTTATTTTGCATTGATTTATGGAATTCTTTCAAGCTCTAATCAGTGCACTTGGCGACGGAGTTAAGTTTCGTTTTGGAAAATACCTCCTTGAACTGTTTTATACATATACGATAACAAGATTTTAGAAATTCTGTATTCACAGAACCATTGTAAAAAAATGCTTAAATAAAAAAGCGCCCCTAAAATTTGGCCGCCCGGGGCAAATGCCCCTTCTGCCCCTATGGTTGAGCCGGCCCTGCTAAAATATAAACAATTATTTGGTTCCTGTAATATGTGGATGAATAACGTGGATAATAATGGTTTATTAAACAATCCAAATTCCTTAAAAAGTGGTGCAATGCTCACACGGCCAATTCTGACAACAAATTCGTTCTCAAATTTTCCGTAGAGGAAGGTCACCAGGAACCAGAGTTGGGCATTAGTCAAACGACTAAAATTTTATCCGACTAAAAGTACAACTAAAAAAATCGGTTAAATATTTAGTCGGATTAAAATTTTATTCGAATAAGTTTTTAATCTGATAACAATTATCTTTTACCTAGAGTGGGACAAAAATTATCCGATTGAGGTTGATAACTAAAATTTTAGTCGCAAATAATAATTGTACGACTAATTTTTTTGTCGCTAGTCGCAATTAAAATAAAACGACGAACTGAAAAGTAATCGTTTTTTAAAACACTAGTTAATGACTAACTACTAAAAATTGTTTTTTTTTGTACTTTGAAATAAAATAGAATACATTTTAATGCTTTTTTAGTTCAATAGCCTGTGTTTGTGTTAACACTGTTAATTTTAAATTTCTGTGTTTAAAGTTAAATATTAGATACTACATTTCTATTGCCGGGCAGCTTAACATTTATTAAAAATTTATTGATTAATTTATTCATTTTTTTTTTTTTTTCAAATGAAAATTGATCACAATGCATTGATAATTTTAGATCCTTACTATTTTATGATGTGATGTTATAGCAGATATTATCAACATGGAAGTTGTATTTTGCATTTTTCTTTCAGACTAAATTTGTATAGATATTAATAATTTATTGAAAATTTTTAATTTTTATTTTTAAAGTTATATTTTTAGTCGGATAAAATTTTAGTCGTTTTCAATTTTGTCATTTATACGATTAAAATTTCCGACTAATTTTTTAGTCGTTTTTTCAATCGGATAAATTTTTATTCGACTAATGCCCAACTCTGCCAGAAACCACCTGCAAATGACAGTAATCTTACAAATCAATCTTATGCCTTCAATGGCAACTCAACATTCATTTAATCTTTATAGCACTAATTTAACACAAGCTAATAACATTCTCAAGTTTAACAATTATCATCTCTCATAATATTTAATTTAAGCTTTAATTTATACTATTTATAGGCTGAAACTCAACCGCTTGAGGGTGGTAGGAGTGCGTTACACATAACAAATAATTTCTGTAAATTATTAAAACCTTATAGCTCTGCCTAGAATTAGATTAGAATATTTTAACTATTTGTACTAAATACCCTTGAAAGTAAAGATTATTTACGTAATCAATTTGTTTATTTGCAAAAATCTCTCGTTGTTCTCGTTATTAATGCTTTTATCTTGACGGTGAAGATCGTTTTAGGTCTCTGGAAGCGAGTGGAGTGAGAGGAAGTACGCTTACATTGCAGCATAGGGAATGAGCAATCATACAGGGTCCCAAAAAAAGATTTTCATCTAGTTACCTTTGAAATTATTTTACATGTTAATTTTTTTGTGCCGCTCTACTCTTTAAGTTTGAACTAATTTATTCTGTCACCTATCAATCAAATGTCAATTCAGATTTGAAGTTTAGCAAGGGGACTTTGACCTTTAATGAACATCCAAAGCAGGAAAACTTTTTCTTTAAAAATTGCCGCTTGTAGAGAGACCGAATATATGGAGTTTTTCATTTTTCTTGTGACAACCTTAGTGACATTACTAGGTTTACTCGTTACCCCTATTTGCTAAAGCGGCATTTTTTATTTTACATGGAAAATTCACAGGCGACTAGATGAAAATCTTTTTTTGGGGCCCTGTATAAGCTAGTTTAGTATCCTTGGGTTAATGCTGTTTCAATTTAAAAAAAAAAAGTGAAACAAATGATCTACTCGTTATTATATCTACTTAGTTTTGGGTCTGAAACCGTGAGATGGCGCAACATGCAAAACATCCCTCACAGATTTTCAGTATTTTTTTATTTTGTAAGAATTGGTTCAAAACCGGTTTCTAAATGATTGTACAAATTAATACTAGTAAAAAGGGCACACACAAGTCCTATGACATATCCTGCAAGAACGTCACTCCAGTGGTGATGATATTCTGAAATTCTCGTACATCCAATATAAAAAACAACAACAAATAACGCAATTTGTATGGCACTCGTGATTAATTTAAAATTTTTGCAACTGCTTGTTCTTTTGTGTAGATAAATTCCGAGAAAAAGTCCACAAAACATTGCATAACTGGAGTGTCCCGAAGGAAAAGACAATCTGAAATAATGAATTAATTAATTATTTAGTTTTGAAATTGCAATTACCGACTGTTCTTTTTGAAATTTTTGTTGGTGCAGATGAAATCTGTGTGGTAGATTTCTTGGTTTTGTGGTAGTGAACAGTTGATATTCGGGACGCAAGAGCTGAAAAAATACGGCCGCAAACGGCCGATTGAGCCTTTAAAAATTGTGGTTATTAAAATTGTTGCTAAAAGACCGAGACTGAAGGATAGAAAAATCTGGTAGATGTTGTAGCACCAGAGAGAGATTTTCAAGTGTTTTATTAACTGAATTTTCTTGTTTTTTCGTAATGAAAACTCGACTAAAATTACCTGAAAAAAATTAATTATCTACAAAATTAAATATTTAGCAAAACGTACAGTACAAGTAATTGTTAAATTTCCAATTAAATAAAAATATTTGCTACTGATTATTGTGTCTTCAGGAATTGGTTGCATAATATTTTCATCGTTGCAAAAAAATCCTTGTTCGTAGATTTTTCCAGTTTTTCGAATTACGAGTATAGGGAGGCCTACTACAATTTTTTATTTAAACATTTTCTACTATAAAAATATTTTTTTAACTCACCGATTGTGAGAATAAGAGTATCCAGGCAAATTTGTGTTAGTGTTAATTTCGGTGTTTCTATCATATTATTTATTAGAGATAATACACAAAACAGGTCCGGACTGATGTTAATCAAAATTCAAACTATACGAAAACTGTTAGTTGACCTGACTTACAAAAATACATTCAGAAAAATACTTGTAAGACAACTTTCGTTTCCCAATGCCCGAATTTTCAAGACGCATCGGTGCGTTATGTAATGATAGAGAATTCTTGTAATAATAGATTCATTAAATTATTTGCGGTTTACTAATTTATCCAATTTGGTTTTAAAAATGATGTTTCTACAATTTCCACTTGAACTTCCCTAAAACGATAATAAACTCTAGCTCCGCGACCCGTTTTCACGTTGAAACTGGTCAGGATATAGCAAAGATATAAAAAATTAGATTGTGCGGCGAGTGAATTTTATAATAAAAATAATAATTAATTAAACTTAAAACACAATAATTAATACAACACGCTTTTTGTTGTTTTAGCTGCGACTGAATAATTTTTATAAACAAAGACTTCCCACACCTTCCTTTTTACAAGTGGTGTATTCACTATTCAAAGATGTAGCTATAGAATTAAAAAAATAGGTGGGCAAAAAATTATTCTTTTGGGTGGGCACAATAATAAAAATATGTTATACATATAAGATATACCATTTTAAAATATTTTTTTTTGGCGTATCAAAGAACGAATTGCAAAAGAGGACCGCTAATTTTGGTAGCATTGGGCTTGGGGCAATATTGTTTATAGGTCTCCTACCGACGTTTCCGCAAAAAAATTTTCTGTTTATTTTTTTATAATCCCCTAATAATGTTAATTACAAATTGGATTAAAATACTAAAAAAGATTATAGACAAACTCAAAAATCGGTGGCTTAGGTCTCTCTCTCTCTAGATCAACAAAAAAATATTTAAAAAAGACATACAAATTAATTGTTTTATAATTTTATATAGTTAGGTTCTCGAGATTGTAGAAAAAAAGCACAAAAATTATAAATAAAAAAAGGAAAAACTAAAACTGATAAAAGAGGCAAAAATAAGTTTTGGAATAATTTGAATTCCGACAACTAAAAAGAACATTCAAAACTTTAAAAACCGACGACTAAAAGAAAAAAACATAAAAGATCAAAGTGAGTTCTAGAATATCTGTGAAAAAAGAACCAAAAGCACATTAAGAAAAAATATAAAAAAATTTTTTAAACAACTTGAGAACAACATCTAAATAAAGGTATCAAAAATAACAACATAACAAAAACTGGAAGAAAAAAAACAGAATAAACGCGGACATAAAAAATAAAACAAAATTTTTACAAGATGTCAAAGTAACATTTCTTGACTTTTAGTCTTTTTAGTTTTCATTAAATTAATTAGACAAGGAACGATTTTTCAGTATTTAAATGTAAAGTATTTTGAATTTGTTATAGCTAATTTTGTTTAATATTTGTGTACCTTATTACTTGAAAATATATTTGATAATTTGTTTGTGGACACGATTTAAAAAAGTTTTATCTGGTCTTTTATGCATCTGAAAATGGTATGTCAAAATATTACATGTACTTTATTAATTTCTTAGTCTTCCTAAAAATTATAAAAATTAATTATAAAAATTATTAAAATAACTTGTTCTTTCACACAACTTAAAAAAAACTACGTTACAAATCTTTTTGATTACAGAAATCCTTCAGAAATTCTAAAAAAATAATTTTCTTATTATTATTATTAATATTGTTAGTACATACTTATTAAAGAAAATATTTAGAAATTTCTGTAAATACTCGGAAATTCTTAAATCTTGTAAAAAATTCTAGAAAATCTACGTATAAACATGTAAAGGAGAGTGTTCCAGTCTTATGGAAACCGTAAGACCAGTCAAATTTAATTTTTTTGGTACCATTCGAAAGCTCTTGAAATGACGAGTATTTCATATTATTGCGCAAAATTGCTAGCTTTGTAAATAATAGCAGAAAATCGATTTAAAGTCTCTTTGACTTCTGTCACGACAGTTCATAAAAGTGTCTGTTTAGTTTATGGGGGTTTAAGTAGGGAAATCCTGAGGCGAACCCTTGAAAATCAGGTACCGGGAAAGAAACTTGCTACTGTTGTTATTCTCAGATTTTTTGTTGACACCGTCTACCAGTTCTAAGTTATTATGTTATTTTGTAATTACAAAATAATTTTTTGAAGATTTACTATTAATTTGATTAAATCATAAACATTTTTCTTCCATGTTGACACTTTAAAATAAGATTATTATATTCATAACAACTGTTAGTCTGAAATAAATATTTTTAGTAAAATATAACGCTTTTATTTCACTAGTAATATAGTTTAAAAAAAAATGGCAACAACTTTGTCTAGTATCTAATTAGCATAATCACATCAATACCTTCAGGTGGAATAAAAATTTGATTGCGGGCTTATTCTCACCCATTATTCGAGATATTTTTTCAAATAAATAACAATTTAGAAAACCAACAGCATTTGTTATTAGGTCAAATAGGATAAACTTTTATAACCATAACTAAAAATTCAGGGAAATATTGGTTGTGGAAATTACCGGTAGAATTAAACAAAGCAGGTATAGATAACAGATTAAGATACTTACTCGTGTCGAGATTACCTGTCCCCGGTGAAAGTATTCGATAAAATTTTCTCATAATTTCGAAAGTAAAAGGGGATGGTCAGATTTAAGAAGATTAACTATTTTAACCAATCGAACAACCACCTAAACATAGTTTGTGGTCCAACTGACAACGAGATAAACAACAATTTGGAACATCACTTGTGTAAAAGTGATTGAGTTGGTTGTTATATAAGTACCTACGTTTTAAAGTAATTTAAAAATGGAGTGTTACCTGTGTAATCAAAGAGTGCGCCCTAGAGGGTGTCGCCGTTGAGATCAGTTAGATGATTGCTTATTTAATTAGTTTAATTCTATTAAATATTATATCTAAGTTGGATTTTTTCTTACACTGATTTTGCAAAAGGCTATTTTTTTGTATAGAAAATTATTAATTATGTTTTATTTAATTAATTCAATTAATACAAAATTTATATAACTTGTGTATTAATTATAGTTTGGTTATATTTGAAGTTAAATTTTGTTTTTAACGTAGACGCCGCCAAACATCAATTTTTTACTAATTCATAGATATAATTATGTACATATAAAATTACTAATTTAATTAGTTTAATTCTAATAAATATTAATGTATCTAAGATGAATTTTTTCTTACACTGATTTTGCAGAAGGCTGTTTTTTATATAGAAGATCAGTAATTTGTGTTTTATTTAATTAGTTCAATTAATACATAATTTATTAACTTATGTATTAATTAGTTTAGTTTAATTATTATTCTATCTAAGTAAGTTAAATTTTGTTTTAAAAGTAGATGCCGCCAAAAGCAAATTTTTTACTAATTTAGAGACATAATTATGTACATATAAAGTTGGTTATTTAATTAATTTAATTCTATTAAATATTATATCTAAGTTGAACTTTTTCTTAGACTGATTTTGCAGAAGGCTATTTTTTTATTTACAAAATCACTAATTTATGTTTTATTTAATTAGTTTAATTAATACATAATTTATATAACTATCTCTTGTCCTATATCAATTAATTTTTGTATTTTCTAAAATAAAATATTTTCATTTCTGATTCAAACAACCCTTTTCCCTAACAAAGCAATTGGTCATTACATCTCCCTTGGAGTAAATCCCTTTTGTAAAACCACCGGCTATTACCGTTGCTTGATTTATGGACTCTTCGAGGTAAGCTTGGGACACTCTTTACGACTTTGAGTATCCGATCTTTTTCCCTCTAACTAAAACTGTATTTACTGTCTCACAAAATTTAAAAGTTTATACTTCGTTTATTTGTAAAGCTAGCAATTTTGCGCAATAATATGAAATGCTCGTCTTTTCAAGTGCTTTCGAATGGTACCAAAAAAATTAAATTTGACTGGTCTTACGGTTTCCATAAGACTGGAACACTCTCCTTTATAAGAAATTTTGCTTTTTCATATATACCAGAATTTTCTACGTATTTATTTTTATTTTATAATTGTAATACATGAAACAAATATTTCAACGAGTTTTGCAGCCATCTTGTCTTACACAACGTATGACTCTTTTTCTCGTAAATAATAAACTAACGTTCGACCATTTTATTTGAAATTAAATTTAACGAGAATTTTTTACTTTAGATAGATTATTTCAATATTTTTTTTGTTAAACGCTTACCAATAACAACACTCACGCATGACTTTTCGTTTATTAATGGACGATTTTACATTAGTAGGTTGATTTCTTAAAAATCGTTCATTCATATGAGGAATGTATATGTACAGTAGTGGTCAAAATGATAGCAACTTTTAAATAAATTTAAATATCTATAAATACTAATTTAGTATTGTGACTACCCAAATGTATTTCCTATAAAATTTTTTCACATAAAAGCTAGAATCAGCACCTGAGATAAGATATCTTTCAGTTCTTATAAAAACAATTTGGTTTTTGTTGTTTTTACATTGCTCAAAAAGACAGCAACTCCGATGTTTCAGACGAACGAATAAGTCTCAGTTGTAGTACTGGTACACACATTGCTATATCGACTGATATTAATTAATGAATTGACTATGGGCCGTAATAAAATAGTGTCTGAATCTGTACGGAACATCATAGTGCAACGGTACCGAGACGGAGAAAAGCAAGTGGAAATTGCAAGAAGTCTTCGACTCTGCAAGTCTGTGGTGTCTCGAATTATTAAGCGATTTTACAGTACGGGTTAGGGGAGAAGTTTTAGCTCGGAAGAGTTCAGAAGAACCACGGAAAAATACAAAAGGAATGGATCGACAAATAGAAAACCATTTTTATCATCTTTTAAGATTTGTAGACAATTAGCAGAGTCTGAAGATGCACAAGTGAGTGCATGAACTTTGTTTCTTCTCCTAAACAATTAGGAGAAGATTAGTGGAGGCTGGTTTATTTGGCCACCGTCATGCTAAAACACCGCTACTTTCTAAAGGAAATATTAAATATAAAAGCGCGACTTCAGTTTGCTCAAGAGAATTTACAGTGGACGGTGCATGATTGGAAAAAAATTGTATTTAGCGATGAGTCTAATTCAATCTGTATCGAAGTGATGGGGCCCAATATGGAAGACGCCCTCGAGGTAAAAGACTGGACAAAAAGTATGTGGCAACTACAGTTAAACACGGTGGCGGTTCTGTGATGGTTTGGGGATGCTTTTCTTCATACGGTATGGGTCCCATCTGCAGAATATACGGCAAAATGGACAGATTTATGTACTGAGAGTCAGAGACATATTACGGAACAACTTAGTACCCTATCTCGACGACGTCATGCCTATTCTTTGCCAATTTCAGCAAGATAACGACTCAAAACACTCATCCAAGCTTGTTGCTAATTGGTTTAAAGAGGAAAAAATTGACGTTATGAAGTGGTCCTCGCATTCGCCTGATCTTAACCCAATCGAAAACCTTTGGGATCATCTGGACGAAGCTATCAAGGGCCAAAACTTGACAAATTTGAACGCTTTGTTTACCGCATTGCAAACTGCATGGAATAATATGGATACAGCTCGAATTAACAAACTTATTGAGTCTATGCCGAAACGGTGTGCAGATGTTATTAGGGCGAAAGGTTATTGGACTAAATATTGATGTAGTAGCTTCTGTTTTAATAAATGAAAGAAAATCTACGCTGTTTTAAATTTGTTGCTATCTTTTTGTCCATCCTATGTACACAAATTTCTCAATTTAGTTTGAGGATGTAATATATAAATTGAAATGATACATAAACTTACTGCTTATTACGCAGTCTCTAGCTCCCTAACCTAGTATTTTGCCTTGTTACGATTTAGAATATTTTATTTATAAAATAATGATAGTTGCTAACTTTTTGGCCACTACTGTACCTCTAGTTTTACATTAGCTAAAATGAATGATTTTAAAATTCTAATAAGAGATTTTTATCCCACAATAAAACGGTACACAGTCACCAAAAAAAATTATAATAAACTCGTATGCTAATGGGCCACTAATAATCTCGACAACTAAATAAATTTTCTTGCTAACGCTCGTTTTTTTTTTAAACAATATCAATTATTTATCACTTTCATTAACAACTTTTTAATAACAACTATTAAATGTAAAAAAAATAAGAGAAAATAAGCTTGTTTACTAAATATTCTTGAGCTTTCTTTTTAGCTAAACTTGTGCTTTTAGACTTTTAGAATTGAGTTTTATTTTCTGACTTTTTTAGGTATCTCAAAGGTATTTTACCTGGTCTGGAAATTAATTTATTTAATTAAATTAAATAAATTTTAATTGTTTAAATTCTTAATTGTCCTTATATTTACTTAAAACCACACGTTATTTGTATTTTTATTGTTCCAATTGTTCATTGTTTTTGAGATTATTTTTTTTATTATAATATTGTCTATCTAATTGTTTAATTTTTGCCATTTATTAGTATGTAGAATTTTAAGTTATTATCAAGACAAGGAAAGTCCTATTCTGCTCTACGATATTCAGAGACATTTCGGGCGTATCAAATGGCATTCTGTGACGATTCTTTTTCGAAGCACTTGAAGAGATTCCGATGGTGTTGCAAACCTTAGACTTTAAGTGGTCCCACAAAATGAAATCCAAATGGGTCAAATCGGAAGAACTAGATGGCTATTCAATGGGACCTCTCCGCCATATTTATTGTCCCAAATGTATAAAAGATACGTAGTTGCATAGACAATCAAAGCAGCTTTAAAATGATGTGTTACTCGATCCTACTTGCAATTTAAATTTTTTGAAGGAGTAATAACTTTAAAACTATGATAAAATTTGGTTGCCTTTTAAGCTAAGATTGACCTGTTAAGGACCGCATAAAATAAACAGCATTTAAACAATTTTTAAGGCATTTGTCGGCAGCTATCACAGCTTTGTAGTTCTTTTTGATTTTATGTTGTGTCCTTGTTGTGTCACATTTATCGTTTACAATTTAAAAAATAAATTAACGGAAAAATGGAATGGGGCAATGAAAGACTTGGTTATAATGCCAACGTTTTGAACCCTTTTTGGCTCTTTATCAAAGCTAATAACTATTATTGTCTAAACAAGGTTGGATATTAGGGTGAGCCAAAAAAATCAATTATTTTTTTTAACTTCCGACACTAAAAAATTAATTCTTAGGCACCTTTAAAAAATGCTTTTTTAAGATGAGCTCTTAATTTTAATAGGAAAGACTCTCATCGCAGTTTTTTTTTTTTCAGTTCTATATGGTAAAATCCATGTCTCGTTTTTGCTTAATTGTACAGAAAATTCGTATTTACATTTTTTGTAGGAAATTAAACGTTCTACAAAAAAGTTATATTATAATTTTTTTATATCTTTCACCATTTAGAAGATATCGAAGGTCAAAGTTTAAAGAATTAAAAAAAAAATTCTTTCTACTTCTAAATTTTAGAACTCAGAGATAAATAAATATCATAAAATGCACAACATATGGCCTTATAGAAAATTAAACGTTCTATAAAAAAGGTCTCTTGTGGTTAATTGATTATTCTAACCATTTAGAAGATATTCGCATTTTAAAAACCAAAATTTGATACTAAATCCCCAATTTTTTTTAAATGGTTGAAGTAATCCATTAACCACAAACAACTTTTATGTAGAGCGTTTAATTTCCTACAAAATCGTATGTTGCGCACTTTATAATATTTATTTATCTACGAGTTATAAAATTTAGAAGTAAAAAAGAAATTTTTGGCTAAATTCTTTAAATTTTGACCTCTGAAATTTTCTAAACGGTAAGAGTTATAAAAAAATTGTAAAATACCTTTTTTAGAGAGTTAAATTTCCTACAAAGAATGTAAATAAACTTTTTTTGTACGATCAAGTAGTGACGAGATATAGATTTTGCTATATGGAACTAAAAAAAAATGGAAAACTGCGATGAGGGAGTCTTTCCTACTAAAATTAAGAACTCATCTTAAAAAAGCTTTTTTAGACGTGCCAAGGAACCCATATTTCAGTGTCGAAAGTTAAAAAAAAAATAGTTGATTTTTTTTGGCCCACCCTATTGAATATAACTGAACTGTTAGGTCAGTGGTCGCTTGATGAATAAGAGAATAATGGCGTATTATCTGTAATAATGTTTTTAATGTCTGTACGACACAACTCAACACTTATTTTTTAATTTTTCAAAAAGTGTGTAACAATTTTGATTTTATCATTTACGAGTACAGCAAATTTGTGGTAATTTTTAATACTGTAGGTTTTTCCATTTTATCTATGAGTTTTTCACAAAACACTTTTGGGTTTTTCCATTATAAACTTGTAAAAAATCTTAAGATAAAATAAATTGTCTTTGTTTTTTTTTTTTGTAACTGGAATTTTACTATTATTGATTTATCATAATAAAGCTAATCTGTAAGATAATAGTATTAATTTAAGAGAACGAATCATGTTGGTCATGATGTTTGTTGTTTCAAAATTTACTAGTGTTTCTAAAATAGATTTTAAAAAATGTGGTAACGGTCTTAGAAAAGAGTGTTTGGTACTTTCGACAATCACTTGATAAAAAGCTCCATTTCTTTTAATTTTTTACCGGTCATAGTCATTTAAATGGACTTTAGAAAGCTTTGACTTTGCGTCTTTTCAATGATTCACATTAACAAAAAGCATTTCACAGTCTTTTAGGGAATAAATTTTTTTGATCATATACTATTTGATCACACGGTATAAGTTTTAAACAATTTATAATTGCAAATTACAAATTAATTGAAACCACGTGATTATTATTGTCAGTTTCACAAGGAACAAGACTAGTGATAATAAATATTGTCTAAGGTCATAGACATTTTATAACCTGATCTGACTCATCTATTATTGAAATTGTTATAAACAAGACAACACTATCTCTGAAAGCAGTTTTACACTTTTGTTATTCAGTACTCAGCAAAAAAAAATTATTAAGAAGATACATATTATTCAAAAAAACCAGTTTTCAGAACTACGGCGATTTAATTAATCTAACCCAATTTCAATCACAAACTCGCAATACCAAAAAACAAAAAACGCATCCTTGCATCAGCCCGATACCCTTGATACCCACTATTTCCACTGGCCTCTATTAACATTCACCGTCACCCAGTAGTGCACTATCGATCAGCCATCATGGTACTCTCAATGGACCGCTGGCGCAGTAAAATTGCCATCGTGACCGGTGCCAGTTCGGGTTGTGGCTCAGCTATAGCTGAAGCTCTCGTCCGAGAAGGCCTCCAGGTATAGTAATCCAGAAACGCTAACATTCTACAGCGTGAGTCTGTTAAAAGTATATCTTAACTTTTCTCAAAAACTAGTTATAACACTGATTTTAGGATTTGTCATTAGAAACTTTGTTTTTTGCTCTACGCATGTGAATTTTTTTCAGAATTTTTTAAAATTTCTTCTGACAAATATTAATCAATTAATATTAATTCGTTGAAAAAAATATAACATTTACATTATCTCTAACGTCATTCTAAATAACACGATAATGGAATATTGTTTTGTGAAAAAAATATTTACAAAAATTGTAAATAATCGCAAAAAATAATAAAGTTTATTCGTTTTGTAAAACCTATTTTGTATATATAAAATAGGTTAGACACTAGGGTGGGCAAAAAAATTCTAATAAAGGGTTTTTCTATAAGGATGGGTCGATGTTAAAATGGAATAAAACAAGCTGTGTGTGAGGTATTTAAAAAAATCTTTTTTTTATATGAAAGTCCATGCATGTCTTTATTTATGGAATATAACATCGTTCAAATGTCCGCCGCGATTTCTAACTGTGGCATGGATCCGAGTGGACCAATTTTGAATGACTCGCTCGCATAGATCTGGCTGAATTTGACCGATGGCATTGGTGATTGACTTTAAAGGCATCGGTCGATTGCGGCTGATTGGTATAGACCTGCGACTTGAGAAAACCCCACAAAAAAAATCTAGCAGGGTCAAATCGCACGATCTTGGTGGCCAATTCACGTCAACTTTGCGAGAAATAACTCTGCCGTCAAACTTTCAAGCAGAACGTCCAGCGTGGCGTCTGCTGTATGGCACGTAGCCCCGTCCTGCTGGAACTACATGACGCCTACCTCCATATTGATTAATTTAGAGCAAAAGAAATCTGCTAGCATCGTTCTGTAGCGCTCGCCGTTGACGGTGATGGTCTCACCAACGTCATTTTCAAAAAAGTATGGACCAATGACGCCGCCGGCCCAAAATCTGCACCACACAGTAACTTTTTGTGGATGCATTGCAACTTGCTGAACCTCGTGTGGGTTAGCGTCGTCCCATATGCGGCAATTTTGAGTGTTAACGTAGCCATTCATTCAAAAATGCGCCTCGTCACTAAAGATGATTTTTCGACCAAATGTGGGGTCTTCTTCTAAACGGTTCGAAGCCCAGTCAACGAACAAACGGCGTTGTCTATGGTCATTAACTTTAAGCTTCTGAGTCAATTGGATTTTGTACGGAAGTAATCCCAAATCCCGACGCAAAATTCGCCAAACTGATGTCTGCGAAAGGCCGAGTTCTTGTGCACGACACGGAATTGACTGCCTCGGGTTTTGCTGTACACTTTCACGTACGGCAGCAATATTTTCGGCCGATCTAGCATTTCTTTGGCGTCGGGGTGTTGGCTGATTGTTTACCGAACCCGTTGTTTCAAATTTGGTCACCAAACGCTACAGAGTCGATTTTGAAGGACCACCGTGTCTTCCATAAAATGGGCGCAACGAGCGCAATGTTCGAACTAACGAACACGCCATTTTGATAATAAAGTTTTATCATTTGGACGTGTTGCTCAATTGTGTAATTTGCCATGGTAATTTGGCATCAGTGACTGAACAGTAAACACCAGATTACACAGACACTACCAAAAAAACATGGCCGCCACAGGGTGCCAACATCAACCCATCCTTATTGAAAAACCCTTTAGTTTTTTGTTAACTTTCAACACCGACAAATTGGTTTCTAGGCACTTTTAAAAAATGCTTTTTTAAGATGAGCTTTTAATTTTAATAGGAAGGACCTCCTCATCTCAGTTTTTTATTTTTTCTTTAGTTCTATTTGGCAAAATCTATATCTCGTCACTACTTGATTGTTCAGAAAAATTTTATTTACATTTTTTGTAGAAGATGAACGCTCTTAAAATGGTATCTAACAATTTTTTTTATAGCTTTTAGCGTTTAGAAGATATCTGAGGTCAAAGTTTGAAGAAAACTGAGATGAGGAGGTCCTTCCTATTAAAATTAAAAAGATCATCTTTAAAAAGCATTTTTTAAAGATGTCTAGGTACCACTTTTTCAGTATCAAAAGTTAAAAAAAATATTTGATTTTTTTGATCCACACCTTATTAGACACCTACCCTTCAGCTTCTTTGTCCCACCTACTCTTTGGGAATAATAACGTATTATTTAATGTAAAAAAATTTAAAAAAAATTGAAAAGATTAATTTGTTTTTGTTTGTTGATTTAGTGACAATACTTACTAACACAGTAAAAAAATAGAGTAAAAAGCGATCAACTCTCATTTTTAGTAAAAATTTTAACTCAAGGTATTATGCCATTTTGTTCAAGGAAGTGGGTGGGACAAAGAAGCTAAAGGGTATGTTATCCAGCTCATTGTCGAGTAACGGCAATGCTGCACCAAAAGAAGTCTTACAAAACGAACAAATTTTATTTTTTTTTTCACTTATCTACATTTTTTTAAAATATATTTTCACAAAACGATATTTCAACATCGTGTCACTTAGAATGTCATAGAAATAATGTAAATTTTATATTTTTTTAATTAGTATTAATTAATTAATATTGCTAAGAAGAAATATTGGAAAAATTCTAAAAAAAAATTATATCCATAGAGAAAACAACTAAGTTTTTAATGCCAAACGCTGAAGTCGGTGTAATAACTAGTTTTTGAGAACAGTTAAGATATTTATTTTTTAACAGACTCACCCTGTATAGCCCTGTTTATTAGGCAGCATAACGCTTTGGGTTTGCTTAACAATAAAACTAGAAGCGGTCAGTAATTTGCTCATTGTTGAAGTTAAATAATTATATTATTGAGGCAGTATAACGTTAGCGTTTCTGGATTACTATACTCACGCAAGCCCTTTCTTTACAGGTCGTGGGCCTCGCCCGCCGCAAGGACCGCATCGAAGCCCTCGCTCTTAAACTCTCCGGCCATAAAGGTCGCCTCCACGCCCTTAAATGTGACATGACCTGCGAAAGCGACATTCTGGAGGCCTTCAAATGGGTCAAGGCTAATTTAGGGCCGGTCTCAGTTTTGGTAAACAACGCCGGTTTATCACAACCCAACACTCTAATCCGGGGAAACACCCAAATGTGGAAGACTGTCCTTGACACTAACGTCCTTGGACTGTCAATTGCAACCCGGGAAGCTGTTGATCAAATGATGGAGAATGGAATTGATGGTCACGTGATTCATATTAACAGTATTTTGGGTCATTATGTAGCACATGTTCCTAAATTGAATATGTATTCGGCTTCGAAATTCGCTGTTACGGCCCTGACTGAGACTTTGAGGCAAGAATTGGTGAATTTGAAGAGTAAAATTCGAATTACGGTGAGTTTCAAAATTAGTAAACTGTCGCTTCTCAATATCGGAAAAAATGTTTTGTATTTATTAGATTAAAAAATAGTAAAAAATATTACCTTCAGCTTTCAAAATTAGTAAAATGTTGCTTTCGGCCTCTAGTATTAATATCTATAATTATGTCTTCAGATTTTAAAATTAGTACGTTTCCTAATATTAGAAAAAAATGCTGCATTGTATTTATTATTTAAAAAATTAGAAATAGTTATTACCTTCAGTTTTTTAATCTAGTAAATTACAGCATAAGACTTCAAAAATCGTATATATGTGTTTAAAAGACTAATATATCTTTTAAATCAGTAAAATGACGGCTGCGAATTTTAAAATTGGTACAAAATATATCTGTTTTTAAATTTAATAAAACCTCAGGCTTTAACAGTAATATGTTCGAGTATATACCACCTCCTCATAAAACGTGAACGAAATTAAAATTAATAACATGCCGTCTACAGCTCCTGTAACTAGTATAAAAATTGGAAAAAATTATTTTAAAATTGGTCTCGATTACTAAAATTTTTAAAACAGTATTTTCCTGTTTTATTGCTTAAAATATTGAAAATATCGTTTTTACAATTAATGACATTATTACTTTGTTTCTCTGGATTTCAAAATTAGGAAAGAACATCTTCGGCTTTTAATTAAAAAAAATATTGGTTTTGCATTTACTAATCTAAAAATTTATAAAAAAATTAACCTGCGACTTATAAAATTAGAAAATTATAGCCTACAGCTTCTAAAATTACAAAAACAACATGAAAGGTACATTTTTTCTATCTTTTTGTCTGGATTTCAAATTACTAAACTGTCGCCTCTGACTTCTAAATTTTTTTTCTAAAGTTCAAAGCTTTTAAATTAGTAAATTATAACCTATGGCTTCCAAAACTACAAAAACAATCTGGTAGGTGTGTTTAGTTTAAATAAAAGTTTCTGGATTTTGAAGTTAATAAAGTTACGACTATGAATTTCAAAATAAGTAAAATGTTGTCTCCGCATTCTCAATATTGGAAAAAATGTTGGTTTTGTATTTATAAACTTAAAAATCAGTAAGACATTGTTTTTGGCTTCTAAAGTTGGTAAATTGTTTTATCTCAAATTTAAAATTAGTGAAGCTACGTTTTTGGTTTCTAGATTTAGTAAAGTCTTATTTCCGGTTCCGAATGTTGAAAAAAAAAAATGTTGCTTTTGGCTTATGGCTTTTAAAACTGGTAAAATTACTGATTGTGCATATTAAAATTAGTAAAATATCGTCTTCAGCTTTTAATATTAAAGTCGCTTTTGTATTTATTAATAAAGAAATTAGTAAAAATATCTGACGGATTTAATAAATCAAAAGAAACAAAATGGAGAAACAAAATGGCACTAAGTTCCACAGAGGAGCACAGAGACAGTTCCGCACGCTGACCAGGGAAGTACCCGAATGCCTTCCTCTCGGCGGCCTCGCCCAACTCTGCATCCGAGTAGTCCCGACGTAGCACGGCTCTGTCCGACATGGGATTCCTCATGCCCTGTCCTCCCAAAAATAACGCGCCGACACGGCCGTTCTGACTATCACACGTCCTCGTGTGCCTACATAGCTTCAGAAGCAGCATCTGTAAATAAAAGAAGCAAAGTATCGCTCGGCCTTTCCTGACATACCGCGACATAGTACACACCAGGTCAAAAGGAACGCTGTGCCCGAGAGTGCTTTGAAAACGACCTCCTTCGGATACAAAACAATTTACACTTTGAAGGGACAACAAACTGAGTCTATACTACAGTGGCCACACTTATCCTAGTGCCTATCAAGAGACACCACAACCTGAGTCTTTCCTCCATCAACAAACAACATAGACAAAACTAACAATTTTGGTCCACATAACCATTCACAACACTGGTCCCATGACCGCCAACCTCACCAACACACTTGCCGTTGCATCGCGCCGTCTCTGACAGCAAGCTGCAGCTCTTTATGACTTGCGACTAGTAAGCAAAGTGCATTAGGTCAGCATTACAAAATAACAAATCATAATCAACTCACTTATTACTGTGGGCCGACACTGGCCTATCCAGACTCAGGGCTATTATCAGAGTCGTCACCGTCAGAGGATTCAGCGGAAGACGCGGAGCACTCGGGCAGAGCGCGAAGTCGATCATGTGCGTACTTATATGTGCGATTGGAATTTAAGCTACGTAGCAAATAGCGATCACCTTCTAATAATTCAACAATTTTAAAAGGACCTTTAAATTTGGGATCCAATTTTGTCCGGTTGCGTGCATGATTTTGCAGAAGCACGAAATCACCAACGGCAAATTTTGAGACTCGAGCTTTTGAACTATCAAACCGTTTCTTTTCAACGGAGGCGCTCTGAGACAAGGCTAACACTGCTTGTTCGCGAAGTGATGGTAAGTCAATTTTGGTTTCATCAGCATCGAAAGGTAAAAGGCCGAGAGGTCGAGCCACTTTGCCAATCAAAAGTTCTAAGGGAGAGTTTTTGAGAGGTTTGTGCAGAGTACAATTAAGAGATAATTGGATATCGTCAAGTGCATCTTGCCACGAACGGTCATTGGTAACTTCTACGGACGTCAACATATTAGTTAACGTACTCATAACCCGTTCAACTTGCCCATTAGCACGAGATGAACCTGTGGCGATTAAATGAAGGTGGATTCGATGAGACGTGCAAAACTGGTGGAAATCCTTACTGGCAAAACAACGGCCTTGATCGACGATAATACGAGTGGGAGAACCAAAAAGTGCAACTGCGAATTTGAGCCTTGAGGGCTTTGATGGCACAGGGTGCGTCAATATGACTTGTTTGTTGTAGAAGAACAAACTTTGTAAATGCGTCAATTAAAACAAACACATATTCTTTGCGGTCGTTTTTACCACTAAGTTTACCTGTAGCATCTAGGTGAAGCGTATGCCAAGGAACACCAATTTTTGGAATCGGGTGAAGTTCAGCTTGTATTTTCCCGGAAGGGGATTTTGCAAGTTTACATGTGATACAGTTTGTGACAAATTTTCGCACGTATTTCGACATAATTTTCATAAATTTTCTCTAATGTTTTCTCCCAACCCAAATGTACGTGGGCTTCATGAACATTATTGATAACAGACCAGCGAAACGCTTTCGAAATGATAGGCAAACAACGAGTGCGGTTATTGCGTTGAATTTTTCGATATAGGATACCGGATCTAAGCTCATACGTTTTTGCTATATCAAAATTCAGTTTTTCTTCCTGAAAGTCGCGGATAAGTTTTGCAATCTCAGGGTCGCGTAGTTGTTCAGCTTGGAGCCAATTGGGCAACACCAGACTTCACGCATTTTAATCTAAATTGGTCGCGACTAATCTTTACTTAATAACCTTGAGCAATAAGCTCAGTTCCCAACAAAATATCGGTGTTTAAAAACTCGTCCGGAATAACATGCAATAAAACTTCAAGTATGACATCATCTACTTGCACTATTGCGAGAATTTGACTCACACTATGTACATCGCTTTTACCAATGCCTAACATTGTGACTCGACCATAACGACGTTCTCCCTGAAATTTACCTGATACCGATTCTTGGATTAAAGAGCAATCAGCGCCTGAATCAAAACAAAATGAATAACTCTCACCGTTATGCGTGAGTCGACTGGTAGCGGGTTTAAGATTGCACATGTTGACCCGGCGTTCTTCAAGCTTTGGACTCTTCCCTGAAGATAACGACTTCCGACAGTTAGGAGCAATGTGTCCAGGTTCAAAACATCGGTAGCAAATCACATTCTTTTTGGTACTTGAAGCTCGTTGATTATCTTTGATGATGTTAGGGACGTTCGCACGACATTCAGCTTGTTTATGTCCTAATTTATTACATTGGAAACACCTGATAGCAGCGGGTGCTAATCTGGATCGTTTTGTATCAGTGGCGGGTACTCCTTTATTCTGGTGTGAGCTGAGGAACGACCGTTTGCGATAACTGTACGCCATAAGCTCTTGATGTAACTTAGCACGGGTGTTGATTTCTGTTGTAAATACAAGATGTTGCACTCGTGGATCAACTTGTGCGATATGGGCTAAGACGACTGAGATGGCGACCTCTTCGGTGGTCATATTTTGCCAACGAGAAGTCAGGGTACTGAGTAATCGACCCGAATAGGCGGCTAAGCTTTCATCTAAACGTGGACGACCTTCTTGCATTCGCGCCAAAGTAGCTGCTGGGGTTTCGGCCGACTCGTAGCGTGCAAGGAAAAGTTCGCTGAATTGTTGCCAGTTAATCCCAGTAAAGCTAATTTGGGCAAACCACGCAGAAGCCGAACCCTTCAAAGCGCGGCTCAGAGCGATTACAAGAGCACTTCCCTCGAGAGGTTTCTCTTTCATACACAGATCCGCAGTGGCACACCAGGCTCGAGCATCCGCTTCCTCCAGGTCGGGATTGAACTCCGGGAGAGTAACTGACTGGGTAACACTGCCTGCTGGTGTCGGATTCTTCAAAGTTTGAATTAGCTCCAACATTGCTCGCTGTTGGCCCTCTAACAGTTCTTGCCAGCGGTCGTCAGACATGGTGCAACAGTAACGTGAGGGGAGGCGAATCCCACTTCTGATGACGGATTTAATAAATCAAAAGAAACAAAATGGAGAAACAAAATGGCACTAAGTTCCACAGAGGAGCACAGAGACAGTTCCGCACGCTGACCAGGGAAGTACCCGAATGCCTTCCTCTCGGCGGCCTCGCCCAACTCTGCATCCGAGTAGTCCCGACGTAGCACGGCTCTGTCCGACATGGGATTCCTCATGCCCTGTCCTCCCAAAAATAACGCGCCGACATATCTTTCACTTAAAAAACTAGCAAAATATTGTCTCTTACTACTAAAATTACTAAAATAATGTTGCTTATGTCTCTATTGATTTAAATATTAATAGAAACATCGTGTCTAGCTTTTAAAATTAGTTAAGTAATTTTTTTCTAGACTTCAAAATTAGAAAACTGTGATGTCTGCACTCAGTCTTGAAAAAAATGTAGGTTTTGTAATTATTAATTTAATAATTGTTAAAAAATATTACTTTTAGTTTGTAAAAAATTAGTAAATTTAGGTCACAGGAATTTAAAATTCGTAAAATGTTGCCTCCAACTTCCAATATTGGAAAAATTGTGATTTTTAATTTTAATAATTTAAATATTTATGAATTTACAAATTTATTCTAAAATTGGGTAATAAATTACAGCCTATGACTTCTCCATGAACAACGTTGTATGTGTCTTGTTCACATAGGTATGCTTCTGGCTTCTAAAATTGGTAAAATTACGGCTGCGGATTTCAGAATTATATTACTTCTGACTACTAAAATTTTTACTACAATGTTGCTCAAGTACTTATTAATTTAAAAATTAAAAAAAATATCGTGCTTATTTTCTAAAATTATGTGGCTTCTGCTTGCAATCTTGAAAAAATGTTGGTTTTGTATTTATAAATTTAACATTAATAAAAATATTATCTTTGTTTTTTAAATAACTTAGTAAATGTCGCCTTCGGCTCCTAAAATTAGTAAAATTAATTACATTTTTGTAGTTACTTCTTTTACAAACAAAATTGATTTAACTAAGTGTTTATATTTTAGAAAAAAATCAATACATTTTTTTGTTTTAGACTAGTTGTTTCCACCTAGCTGTTGAAAATGACGTCTTGTTTATCAACATATTTGCTACGGTTTTTTACTTTGTTTTGTCTCGTTGTTTATTGTTGAGTACAGAACATTTGTAACCACCTATATACAGTGAAACTTCAATAAGCCGAACCGTCGATAACTCGATCTTCTCGCTCAGAAATTTATGGCAGAAGAAAGGCAAATTTCTTGTTTTATTTTTTCGATAAGTCGATCCTCTCGATTATGCGAACTTTTTTGTGGAAAGTGGCTGTTCGAGTTATCGGAGTTCGACTGTACATGTAAATTGTTAGAAATCTAAGAAAAATTCTCTAGTTCGGCTGTGACTAATATTAATTTTTTTGGGGTTAGAGTGTCAGTCCAGGACCAGTTGACACCGAATTTGGAAACTGTCTTATTGACAGTAAAGACTGGGAAGATGCGTACAACGCAATGCCGAAATTGCAGAGTGAGGATGTTGCAGATGCTGTCATTTATGTACTGTCAACCCCACCACATGTCCAGGTTTGTAGTAGGGGGTAAAAGTAGGCGGAGCTTTGACTTAAACCGAATGTTATAGGTGCACGAGATGATGATACGCCCTCTAGGAGAACCGGTTTAAATAAAAAATTGAATTTTAATTCTGAGTTTTATTTAAAATAATTCCCCAAGCGGATGAATTGTTAATTCATGAACCTGAAATACTAAATCAGTAAGTTTAGTTTTACCAAGTTGGCAGTAATACTTGGACGTGGGGGCCTGTTGATAACACGTAAATTATTGCTTCAGCTATATCTTCAGGTTTCAGAGCTGGAATTTCTAAATTTTTAGAATCGTCATCCTGAACTAGACCCGGACTTATACTCTGAAAGTTTTTGACGTTTCAATTATTACCAACGTGACAAAACCAAAAATTTTACCGTGACTTTAATCCCACTTTTGTTGTACCTCAATTCTTGTCGTAGACTTTCCGTCAGGGCCGTAACAGCAAATTTCGATGCTGGGTACACATTTAGACTCAAATCGGCCATATTTGGTACAGTATGGCCGGCTATTGAATTCATATGAATAATATGACCAGCAATATTGTATCTTCGCATGATTTTGACAGCTTCTCGGGTACAAACACATAATGCCATAACATTAACGTCAAATACGCGCCGCCATTCTCTTGTTGAACCATCTAGATATAGTGAGAAACTAGTGATAAAATGGCGGCTTAGGGGATTTACCTAACAGTGACGTTGAGCGACTTAGTGCAGCATTGTTGATGAGGATATGTATAGGTCCGAGTTTTTCAACAATAAGTTGAAATGTCTTTACGACATCATCTTCTTTGGTTATGTCACATTTTATAGCATGGATTTGACCGGAAGTAGCTGTACCAAGGTCCTGGATGCGGTGCGTGAGCCGAGCTAAGCCTACGACCTATTTATATTGATAAAACTTTAATTAAATCAATACAAAATTTATTATTTAAGAAATTTAGATGAAATGTAATTTTTTTTTGAATACCTTGAGGCCTTTTTCGGATAAAATTTTTATAAGTGTGGGTCCTACACCAATACTAGCACCGGTCACTACAGCTACTTTACCCTCCCAACGTTCCATTTCACTTTTAGATGATTATTGACTAAATAAAAGTTTGAAATTAAGTTACCAAGTTGGTAACACTGCATCTATTACTTACTTTTTTTATTGAAATAAATAATAATATAAAAAGAGAAGGCATTGAATTCGGTTCTACCTATTGTAGGTAATTATTATTATTAGAAAGTGTTCTTCGACCAATAACAAGAACTTTAACAAATATAAACTAAATAAAAACAAACTATAACACATTTTATAAGAAAAATAAAACAAAACTGCACAAAAAACTAATCTAAAAAACTTAAATATGCCATTAGAGCAAATAAAAAAAATAAAATAAAATAGGTACTAGCTGTGGAGACAAAAATAGGAATACAAACAATTGAAAACAGGAAATGGTAGAACAAATTAGATCAGCAAACACAAATGTCATAGTAAAAAAAACAAACAAAAGAAAAGAACCAAAAGCTAACTTCAAAAGAAAATCGTCAATATAAAAAAAAATTAAAAAGAAAGAAAAACTATTATCACAAGAGTTGACAGAAAACAAACAATAGTCATAACCACATAAAAAAATAGGACAAAAAAACAAAGTGTTTTGGCAATTTAAATTTATATTTTCACAGCTGCTTATGCTGTTAAATTACACTCACTTTCATATGAAATGCACCACTAAAAAAAATAATGCTACAAATGTAAAACTTTGGTAAAATGTTGTTTTATTATTAAGTAAAAAACGATGAGAATTTTAGTTACGTATCTTGAGCCGTTGTGGTTTTTTCAACATGATTTCTAGTAAAGATTGATAACTTTTTTGACCAAAAATATCAGTACGATTGTTGATAAGTTATAAAATCAACAACGTAGAACCTCTATTAGAATGCCTCCACTAAGACAACGTCGAAATTTTTTTCATATTTTCGATTTTAATCTGATTTTGGTAGAGGCCGAATAATCGATATGAAAGAGGCAAGTTTGTCATTTCGTGTAATTGGAAGAAGACTCAATCGTGACCATACTACCGTTGCACGAACATGGTCTGCATGGTCGGAAGAGAGTATTCGGTAACATCGTCAGGCAGGCAGACTACATCGGCGCAGCAATCTTCGCGAAAACCATCTCCTTCGACGGATGGCTACACAAGACCAATTTCAAACCACAAGGTCTGTTTCTGTAGATTGGATAAGAATTCTGGATCGTCATGTGTCGATGTCAACAATTTACCGGCGAATTGCATCTTTTGGATTACATGCATTTGCATACCGTCCAAACCGACGTCTTCTTTTAACTGCACCTCAGAAGGCTGCTAGACTTGCATGGTGTTAAGAGCGACGAGGTTGGGTGGATGAGAGGAACTACATCGTCTTTAGTAACGAGTCTAGATTTTGTTTGTGGCAAAATCATGGCCGCAGGAGGGTAAGACGATATCGAGGAAAACGACGAAATTTGCAGTTTGCTGAAAGACGTCACACAGCTTTAAGAGGAGTATGGAGGTAATTTCTCTTAAAAAAATTATTAAAATTTAAAATTAACGAAATTAAAAATTTAAAAAAGTCAAAATGTAGTCCATGTTATTACAATACTTGTCGCGAAAACCGTTTTTTTTTTAAAGATTCGCGCGTTTTCATTAGAATCCCTATACTAGAGAAATTGGTAACTACTCCTCTTAACGCCGGGTGTAATGGTTTGGGACGCAATGTGTGTAGGACAAAAATCACCTCTTGTCATCACTCCCGGCACATTAAATGCACATCGTTACATCAACAATGTGTAAGAACCGGTAGCAGTATCGTTAACGCAGACGTTGCTAAATGGGATTTTTCAGCAGGATAATGCAATGTCACGTACTGCCAACGTTACTCGAAGATTTCTGAGGAAGCAGAGTTGCAAATTTTACCGTGACCTGCACGATCCCCAGATTTATAGCCGATCGAGCACGTGTGGGACATGATTGATCGACGACTGCGAAATTTGCCAAGGCCCTCTGACAATTTAAACGACTTGAGACACCAAGTTCAGTTTGCATGAGATGAGATTCCACAAGAGGACACAGACCACCTTTTGGAAAGCATGCTACGGAGGGTAAATGCTTGCATTACAGTGCATGGTAATTTGACTCATTAGTAGTTTTTTTTTGTTTAAATTGTTGATTTTTTTACTCATATTTTCATCGATTTTTATCTAATAATACAGCAACATTTTACCAAAGTTTTACATTTGTAGCATTATTTTTTCTTGGTGGTGCATTTCATATGAAAGTGAGTGTATTTAGAAGTGCTCTAAACAAACAATACTGTTACGATTACAAGCGATTAAAATAACAATAAGAAAAAGAAAGTTCGAGAAAATAGTTCCAGAAAATATTAAAAAGATATCGCCCCGAAAGGCCTGAAATTCAATAAAATCATTAATAGACAGCATATAAACTGATCTTGGAGGTATATAATACATCTCTTATGTATTCATCTAGAAGATGAATCATCGCCTCCAATTAAATATACAAAGGATATGAACCATCTAGCACATTCTAGCAAAAACATTTGATTATATAAGGAAGAGAAAGACTAAAAAAAAATTAGTCAGTCAGTTAGTGAGAAGTGACAAGCAAGTAAAGTGAGCGATACTCTCGGAAGAACAGAGCGACATTAGTAAAGTGATGGCAATTGTAGTGTGAATATCAAATTATTTATTTATTTTTATTGTATTGTGAAAATAAATTATTCGTTTTTAATCCATGTGTTTTAATCAACGAACCCCGAAATAGCACAAACGTTGCAATACAAATAGAAAAAGCCATAGAATCAATCAAGAATAAAATCCAAAAGATAACAGTTGCATCAACCCATATATACAATTTAATATAGGTACTTTAACTCGCCACGGAACAAAACTTTTTTGATATATATATAAAAATATAGAACACAAAAGACCTTCCAATAAAGTTACCACTATCATTAGATACTGAGATGTATGTACATGAATAAAATAGAACATAAATAGAATTCTATGATGGCTTTTAGTACGGCTAGATCGCCATTGTAGTTTTGACTAAATAATTATTCTATTAAATGGTTTAAAACGTTTGAAATTTGTTTGTCTTAGCGTTATGACGTGTAAATTTAACAAACACACAAGAACTGTTAATGTGATAAACCTAAAGAGAACCATGTAAGGTGTTAGTTGTTGGTTTCTTCCTCATTTTAAAATATTTTTTTTGTTGTTATAAGAAACACGAGGAAACATAATTTATTATAACGTTATTTTTAAAGTTGTTTTTTGTTATAAGAAAGAAAAGTTTAGAAAAGTGAGTTAAAAATTAAAGAGTAAACAAATTTTACACACCGGCAAAAAAAATTTAAACTAACACTAAATATTAGAAACTATAAAAATTTAAAAGAAAAAGAGAAATAAAAGGAATAAACTGTAAAATAAAATAACAAAATTAAAATTTAATATGAAAGTTATTTATGTATTAAGGGCGGAATCAAGGGGATTATGGCACGAGGGAATATTTAAAGAACAACGTAGAAGATCATTTTTTAAATTTTTTAAATCAAAAGAATAATATTCAAAATTCTGGTATTTTTTTTAAACTGTAAAAAATCCAAATTAACTAGTTGGCTAGTTTGTCGTTGCTAGGATACGGTATGTTGTTATCTTGTTTTGCGATTTTTCAAAATGGGATCTGATAAAAACGTGTGTGAAAACGTGTATTCTAAAGAATTGTTACAACAGGTAAGAGGCCAAAATTCAAGAAAAAGTTGTGTCACGCTCCGTGCTTTTGAAATAAATGATAATTTTTTATGATAATTATATAAATAAAAAGACGTTTATTTAATAGCTAGACGAATGTACAGTTATTGATTTTTCATTGTTGCGTAGCAACTTTAAAAAATTCAGTGCCATAAAAATAAAGATTACGCTCTGATTTGCGGGCGTATAGAGTAATTATGGTTCCAAAATAAAATAAAAAAGATTATGGTATTGGAAATGTTTAAAGCCTAATGTACAAAAAAGTACATGTAGAAGTACATTGTAGAAAGTCTTTTAAATTTTCGAAAGCTATTAGTAACGACTAAGACCGTCGTTTAGATGCTTTGTTTAGGTTTTTTAGATCAAAACAAGACTCAAAAATTCTGATCAATTTAACAAAAACTGTGCAAAAAATTGACATAACATAAGTCGGATTTTTTGTCGTTTCTAGACAAAGAGATACAATAACATTGTCATTGTTTGTTTAATGTTAATTTTAAACAAAAATTAAAAACATCGTAATTATTTTACAGTACTTAGTAATTTTAAGTGTCGTAAAGATAAGATTATGCTCTGATTTGCAGGTATATAAAGTTTAGGTTGCAAAATAAAATCAAACAATTTTTTTACCACTGCAGTTAAATTTTTTAAATATGTTTTAGTTATTCTAATGATTAAAAAAAATAACGAATTGTAAGGTAATAAATAATTCTATTTTTATTGTATTAATTAATAAATCCATGTAGCTAAGCATACTAAAAAAGAGTAAAATCAAAAACCGTTTCTTATATATAATAAAAATAAATAATTAAAAAATTACTATAATCAGGCTCGATTAGGTAATTAATATAATTAGGTATTTATTTCAAATTATAATGAAATTAGTGCTAAGCACGACTTGCTGTATAAAATTAAAAAAATATCATTTTTTTAATTACATATTAGGTATGACTAATTTAATAGTGTCATTTTTATTTAATCCAGCAGGTCGTAGTGTTAGGTATTGTAAAGGGTATTTCAATAAGGATGGGTCGATGTTAAAATGGAATAAAACAAGCTGTGTGTGAGGTATTTTAAAAAAATCTTTTTTTATATGAAAGGTCCATGCATGCCTTTATTTATGGATGGTTCAAATGTCCGCCGAGACTTCTAACTGTGGCATGGATCCGAGTGGACCAATTTTAAATGACTTGCTAGCATAGATCTGGCTGAATTTGACCGATGGCATTGGTGATATTGACTTTAAGGGCATCGGTCGATTGCGGCTGATTGGTATAGACCTGCGACTTGAGAAAACCCCACAAAAAAAAATCTAGTGGGGTCAAATCGCACGATCTTGGTGGCCAATTCACGTCATCTTTGCGCGAAATAACTCTGCCGTCAAATCTTTCATGCAGAACGTCCAGCGTGGCGTCTGCTGTATGGCACGTAGCCCCGTCCTGCTGGAACCACATGTCGTCTACCTCCATATCGTTTAATTAGTGCAAAAAAATCTGTTAGCATCGTTCTGTAGCGCTCGCCGTTGAACGGTGATGGTCTCACCAACGTCATTTTCAAAAAAGTATAGACCAATGACGCCGCCGGCCCAAAATCTGCACCACACAGTAACTTTTTGTGGATGCATTGCAACTTGCTGAACCTCGTGTGGGTTAGCGTCGTCCCATATGCGGCAATTTTGAGTGTTAACGTAGCCATTCATCCAAAAATGCGCCTCGTCATTAAAGATGATTTTTCGACCAAATGTGGGGTCTTCTTCTAAACGGTTCGAAGCCCAGTCAGCGAACAAACGGCGTTGTCTATGGTCATTAACTTTAAGCTTCTGAGTCAATTGGATTTTGTACGGGTGTAATCCCAAATCCCGACGCAAAGTTCGCCAAACTGATGTCTGCGAAAGGCCGAGTTCTTGTGCACGACGCGGAATTGACTGCCTCGGGTTTTGCTGTACACTTTCACGTACGGCAGCAATATTTACGGCCGATTTAGCGTTTCTTTAACGACGGGGTGTTGGCTGATCGTTTACTGAACCCGTTGTTTCAAATTTGGTCACCTAACTCTGCAGAGGAATCGTGTCTTCCATAAAATGGGCGCAACGAGCGCAATGTTCGAACTAACGAACAGTTATTTTGATAATAAAGTTTTATCATTTGGACGTGTTGCTCAATTGTGTAATTTGCCATGGTAATTTGGCATCAGTGACTGAACAATAAACACCAGATTACACAGACACTACCAAAAAAACATGGCCGCCACAGGGTGCCAACATCAACCCATCCTTATTGAAAAACCCTTTATTAATCAAAATGTGAAATTACAGAAATCTGTAATTTTTAGAGTGAGAATTTCAAAATAAAATATGAGATAATTTTTATACGTCACAAAAATGACATTAAGCAAAAACTCTTTTTTACTTTTAATATTTCTAATTTTCTTACTTAATATAAGTGAAGCATTAGATTGTTACGAATGTTTTAGTATTGAAGAATGTACTAATCCCCTAATGAAGCACTGTCAAGATTATTTTTTATATTGCTTTTTCGCTTCAAATTTTGGTAAGTAGGTACCTACTATTTAATTGTTTTTTTTATTATACATATATTTTTTTTAGATAAAGGATATGAAGAAAGAGGATGTGCACCTGCAGACCAAGACTGCGACTACATTAAAAAGATCAACAATGCAACTTATTGCAGTATGTGTATTTTAGATTTCTGTAATTCACGTGGAGAATATTTTTTAATGTATCCAGGGTTGGGAATACTGTTTCTTTTACTTTATTTTCTCTAGATTAAATACACACGTTAACGTATCTACACTTCTCTAATTATTTAATAAAACTCGTAAATCAATTACAAAAACTTGTAATTTTTAAGCGGGATTTTTAAAATTTATTTTCCAAAACGAGTCTCTAACAACATTTTAGATTTCTGTAATTTACGCGGAGAATATTTTTTAATGTATTCAGGGTTGGTAATACTGTTTCTTTTACTTTATTTCTTCTAAATCAAAATATACACGAAGAAGTACACATCTCTAATAAAACTCGTGAATCAATTATTACAGAAACCTGTAATTTTAAGCGGGATTTATGAAATTTTTTATTTTTTTCTAAAACGGGTCTCCAACTGGACGAATCGTCAACTCGCTAACCTAAAACAACAAACAATTTGTGTACAATTTAAAAAAAAATTAATACGTACCTGGACGATAGGAGGTGTCCCTAAAACATACACCACCGCTTCAGCGATATGTTCCGGTTTGAGAGCCGGAATATTTGCCAGTTTTTCCTTAATATCATCCCCACCCATCCCTTCCTGGAATTCCGTTCGGACAACTCCGGGACTGATACTCTAAAATCGGCTAGAATCGTTAACTCCGCCCTTTGACCTTGAAAAACTTACCGTGACCTTGATTTGTGTATTGTCCCGGACCAGTTCCTGCCGGAGTGTTTCGGTCAGGGCAGTAACGGCAAATTTTGATGCGGGGTACACGTTGAAGTCTGGTACGTTTTGGACTTGGTGGCCTGCGATTGAGTTGAGGTGGATGATGTGACCGGCAATGTCATTTTCTTTCATGATTTTGATAGCTTCGCGGGTACAAATACATAAAGCCAGGATGTTTACCTCGAGGACTTGACGCCATAAGTGAGTGCAGCCGTCTTGAATAAATTGGGACAATTTAAAAAATGTTATGCAATAGTCAATGATTCTTGCAAATAAACTTATTTAAAATTAGTAATCACTCTTTGGAGAACACGTCATTTAGAAAAACTATACAATAGACTAGTAAACTGTTTTGGCAAGTCATTGACGAAAATATTTTAATATTAATAATTTAGAGAACAATATACCTTTAACAATTTATTTATTAGTTTTGTTTTATGAAGTGATTCAAAGTATAAAGCAAAATTTTAACCTCACCACAAATAATAAAAAACTGCATTTCTTTTTATCTCAAATAATAACAAAATTACGAGTCTCCAAAATTGGGTATCAAAACCATATTTTGGAATATATTGAAAACTACTTAACCGATTATTATCAGTGTTGTTAAGTAATTAATTATAAGTAATTGGAAAAGTAATTAAATTACTTTTGTTGTAATTGTAATTTTGAAGCAGTAATTAATTATTTGGTCTTCAATTGTAATTCATTTGTAATTCAATTACTTATTTTGTTACAATTACTTTTCACAATTACATTCTTTAAAAGTTTCTTTAAGGGGATACGATACAACCCATACCATAAGAAAGCAGCAAATAGAAAATAGGATTAGAATAGTCACCAGCTCAGGATGTATATAATCTAAACTCAATATCCTAGGAAAATACTGTAATTTGAAAACACCGCATTACTTATACCTAGAAAAAGGCAAAGAAATTATTTATTTTGTTAGAAGTTCGTATTATAGGTATCTACCTGCAAATCGCAAAAGATAATTCTCAATTTTGTTAAAAAGATAAGAATATTTAAGAAACATTCTAAGTGAAAATTTTGCTAAGATATTTTAAATATTATACAAATGTGATCAAATTGATGAATAATTTTTCATTGTGGCAAATTTTCTTGGATTTTTTTTTATATCATATTTATTAAATACCTCCACATCTTGTCAAGAATCTATAATAAATACTGTTTGAAGAAATGCGCTTTCAAGTAACTTTCTGCGAAAACTGTAAGCCGTTCTTTAAAGATCCTGACAGTCGTCAGTTGGTTGTATTTTTTCCATGACCCTTAAGGCATTTATATATAAGGTTCATTCTTAACTGGGTTGAGTGGGTGGGGTTTTCAGGTTCACGTTCAAACCAGTGACCCCAACCTGTTTTTTAGAACCACTGACCTAGCCGAGTCTAAACCTTTACTCTGAGACACCACCCACACTAACTGATTTAAGAACGACCCTTATTTATAGGTGCGTTAGAGGTGTTGAAACAACACAACCAACAGCCGACCCATACCAATGCGATACGTAGTTTTACAGAACACGTGCTAACCGGCACAATCCCTTTTACGATCACATCGGACAATGTCAAAAAAATAAGGTTTACACATAAGTAGTCCTCGCTACTTTTAATTTAAGACCGGTATAGGACAAAGTGAATATCAATTTTTTTTTATGTATCAACTAATTTAACCCTTTATCATTATGTCCTCCTACGCTAGTGAAAGCAGTGCAACGGCATTTCCATCTCTCCTAAAAAATCTAAATTGTAATTTTTTAAATTTGCATAACTTGTTAAAGTATAATTTAGTTTTAGATAAATTTTAATTTATGCATTTATAAAGTTAAAAAATCAACACTATGTTTTTGCGCTGAATACCGGCCTTAACGGCATTAACACTAGACTTTAACAATTACATTGCGTATACATAAATAATTTAATAAATAATTATTATTTAAATAAACATTTAACAAGTAAGACTGTTTAAACGAAGATCAAGAACAATAATTTTAAAAAACGTCAATACTCCTACAATTATAATTTATTATCAAAATAAATACCATTATTAGCAAAAAAAATGAGTGATTAGGGCAAACGACTTAACAAAAATTTTTGACGTTATTAAGTAATTAAACTATTATTTGTTTAATTACAATCCAGATATCAACATAAAAATTTTGTTCTGGTAAGGGTTTGAAAAGTATGTTTCATTTAAAAAAAAAAATGTAATTGATTAATGTAATTAATTACATAAAGCGTGTAATTGCAAGTAATTACAATCTCATATTTTGTAATTGCAACTGTAATTATTTACATATTTTAAAGTAATTTTAACAATCCTACTGATTATTTTGAAATATTTGGTACTGTGATATTCGGATATTTGATTTGATAATGATTTATATCCCACAACTTAAATTTTTGATAGCCCTACGTTGTTTTTTGTTTTTTTGGTTGGATCGGAACAGATCAAAAATTTTTACGGCATCAAAAGTAAAATAAAACTCAGTCGTAAAGTGAGGCCAGGTTGCAAGACAAATAGAAGAATTAGTTAAATAAAAGTCAGTTACACTACACTTAAATTTGTTAACAGAAAAAGACAAAATAACGTTTTACCTGATAAACAATTTTAGTACTAATTAACCCAGAACTTGGTTTTAAAATTAGCTAATACGTTTGTAAATTAAATCAAGGAAGAACAGGTTATGCAAAAAAAGAGTTAAGATTTGCATTAAAGATTGAAAACACAAAAAAATAATTAATAACACATTTTAAGTTAATAAATTAATTTATGTAAATTTAAAATTGACAATTAACGTACAAGAACAAAATTTAATAAAAAAAACTTGCAAATTAAAAGGAATTCGATCTTTCGGAAAAATTAAATAGTTAATTATTAAAATTGAACGTTTACAGTTAGAAAGATGGCAAACGCTGTTGCACTTCTGTCACAAATGCAGGAGGGTAGAGAGTTCAGGTTAATTAACCAATTCGTAAATTAGTTGGCGGATCGACTGTATTTTTCTCTTTATAATAGAGTTGGTGGCCGCTGTGACTCTATCCTGCCTAGTCGAATTTCAGGTTATTAAGATTACTTTTTAGGCAATGTGGCCAAAAATTTTTAATTTAGAATTTTGGAGTTAAATCAATTAATTCACTATAACTTGAATAATTTAGAAAGCAATCAGATTTTAGTTGAAAAGATGACAAAGAGTGTTGCACTTCTTTCACAAATGCAGGAGCGTAGAAACTTAAGGTTAATTAAATAATTGGTAAATTAGTTGGCGGATTGACAGTATTAATGACGTTTTCTCTTGTTAATGAAATGGATGGCCGCTGTGACTCTGCCCTGTCTAGTCGAATTTCAGGTTAATAAGATTATTTTTTAGGTAATGTGGCCAAAAATTTTAAATTAAAAATTTTGAGGTTTAATCTATTAATTAACTATAACTTTTTTATTAAACCAGACTAAAAATTTTAAATGGATTTGCAATTAACTCTAAATCACAAAAGTAAATTAATTAAATTATTAAGTCCAGCCACATAAACAATTTTAAATAAATAAAAAATAAAATAAAAATAATTAAATATTATACTCATCTCTCAATTTTGATGATTAGATAAGAATATACATAAACAAAGTTGAATGATTTTTTTTTTCTAATATTAACAAAACTTGGCTATACTTTATGCATCTGGATAAGGGAATTTGACTTAAACCATAAATTATTTTATCAATAGGAATAATTAAATCTTTACCATCTGTTGGGTCAGTCGGTCTTTACCTGCTATTCTTCGAGACGGCCATGGTAATGACTGACCCAACAGATCGGTAAGGACCGGTTGCCTCGAATAAGAATGACAGGTAAAGGCCGACTCACCCAACAAATGCCGTAAATTATAAACCAATTATTACTCTAAGTAATCTCTATTTATCAAGTAATTTATGGTTTAAGGCTATTTTCCTTATCCAGATGCAAAAAAGTTTCTTATTTTAATTCCAAGTCCAAGTTCCTGCTAATTACACAACTATACCAACACCATGGATGCAAATACAGACATTATTATTTTTTTTATTGTTTTTCTAGCTCTTTTCTTTATCTATAAAGTTGTCTTCTTCGTTTTGTTTCTCTAATATTAATTTTTTTTTCAGTATTATTTTTGTCTCTATTTTTTGAACGTGCTATATTTATATTTGGCTTATTGTACATTTGTTGTTTTAATTCATGATTTTTGTAACACTAATTGTCTATTTTGTTCATTCTAAAAATATATTTTAATACTTTTTTTTTCCATATATGCAACATTTTTTTAGTTTTTTGAATGGCTAATGCACTGAAAGAAAAAACTGTCTTTGTAATAAAAAAAAATTACTGAAATACTCTCCAGCCAAATAATTTAATTTTGTTGAATTGCTCTTTGTTTTTCTATTTTTTTAATTATATTTTTAAAATCATTGTTTTCTTGTACGTTTTTGTATTTTTTTCTTGTTTCTGTTAACTCCATTTTCGTTTGTTGTCTATTTAAAAAATCATCAAAATATTAATTTTATTTTAACAATTTTTTTTTTTATTTGCTGCTAGTTTAACTGCTCTGTTTCTACCCCTGTTTGTACAGGGTGCGGCAACTTAAACGCGCACTCCCAAAATAGGGACTTCTGCTTAAAAAAAATTGACTATATTTTACATACCTAACTAGTTATTGATTGGGTATACTAAAAAAATTTTCGTTAATAAATAAAGCCGTTGCAATTTTTTGAGTTTTCTGGCAATAACTGTTAATTTATGGATAAAGTTTTTGCACTAGGTGAATCTCTACCTGCTAGCGCATCAAACTCTGGTATTACAATTATAAATTTTGATTTGGTTGTTTAAATAATCGCTTTTTTTCAATAAAGGCAAACCAAACGCGTGATTTATGGCTAAGTGGCATAATTTACCAACAAAGGGATCATTTAGTAGTAGTCAACTAGTCAACCACTTTGAAGGGTCTTGTTTACAACTTTGCCATAAAATTGACAAAGACAATGACATGCCTGCTCAAATATCCCAACGAATTTTACAGGGCTGCATTACAGGATTTTAGAGTCACAAGAAGAAAATCTTGGTCGTCAAAAAATATCACAAATGATCTTTTTTTCTTAATTTTTGAGGATTTAGCTGTAATAAGAAGTTTTGGTAAATTAATAAAAGAAACAGAGACGGTAACTAGGAATTCAATCCCACAAGATCACAACTGAAATCTTTTCTTTGCGTAGAAATCATTTTGGCAACCAATTTTTTTTCTCGCGTCTGTACTTGAGTAAATCGTTCCAAGAAATTGTTATACACAGGTAAAATCAAGTGCTCTAAGGATTAAGCCTAATTATTTGTTTCTGAGTATTTACTGATTGTTAACTGGGGGGTTAAAAGTTATTTAATCTTCAGGTACAATACTTTAGAATTATCGTATTCATTTTGAAAACCTTCTTCGAGCAGTGCGTTTCTGGTGATTTGAGTGTTGTTTTGTTAGTTTTATATTAGTGTGTGTGTGTGTTTGGTTCAATAGACAATTTATTTTTATTAAGTCACTTAAAATTAAGTGCGGTATGTAAAAAACATATATTCTCAAATTTATTAACTATCAAATATCATATTTTTAGGCATGCCTTTCCAATATTCGATAGCTGAAAAGCTTAAAATGTTATTAATATTTGGTGAAGTGGGCCGTAATGCGGTACAAGCTGCACGATTGTATGCCTGAGGGTCCACATCCTCACAGGAAAACATTCACATCACTGATTGAACAAGCGGTTGGGTTGTGCTAAATATCGTTGAAAATAATCCTCATGTAAGTGTTAGAAAAATAGCCGAACAGACCGAAATTAGCGATCGCAGTGTCAGGAGAATTTAAAAAAAATATAAATATCACCCTTTCCACATGGAATTGCACCAGGAACTTTATGGCCAAGATTTTGAAAATCGAGTAATTTTTTGTCGATTGGTCGAGGAGCAAATAAGACATGACAACAATTTTTTTGATAAAGTTTTGTTTACGGATGAGTGCAACTTTAAAAAAACGGTCATGTAAATAAACATAATTTGCATTATTGGGCTTTTGAGAACCCTCACTGGATGCGACAACAAGCGAACCAAAATTATTGGTCTCTAAATATCTGGGGAGGAGTGATCCACAACATCGTTGTTGGTCCAGTTTTTTTGGAAGGGCGCCTAAATGGTGAAATATATGCAAACTTTTTGCGCGATGATTTAAGAGGAGTGCTGGAGGATGTTCCTCTTAATCTAAGGCAGAGTATGTTTATAACATCTAACAAGAAACTATAAATTTAACATTATAATTTCAAAATAGATATGTGGTTCCAACAAGACGGGGCCCCTCCTCATTATAGCCAGGCAGCTAGAGCGGAGTTACAGCGACAATTTGATGAGAGGTAGATTAGTCGCGGTGGTCCTATCCAATGGCCCCCTAGGTCTCCCGATTTAACTGCACCCGATTTCTATTTGTGGGGAACAGTAAAGGAAATGGTGTACCAAGAAGAGCCGACCACCATTGAAAATATGCAAGATCGTACCTATTCGGAATGCATTTGCCGAAATTAACAGAAGAAATCTTGCGGCAAATGTTCAAGACAGTTTTCAGCGGCGCTTGCAAGCCTGCATTGAGAATGAAGGACCTTATTTCAAACATTTATAATAAAAATAAATATTTGTTTAAATAATGTTTTTTAATAATTAAAAAAAGTTATTACGGTCCTGGAAGAATTGAAAGAAGTCACTTGCCATCGGCACTCAACCTTCCAACAGTTGGAAATTTGACAAGCTTACCCCAATTACAATCCCCATTGTCACCTAATATTTACGACGGCACAGTAGCAGGTCGTAAATAAAAATCATTTTCAAAGTAAAAAACTAAAATTGCGATTAATTCAAGATCTAATTAATATTTTTGGGCGCTGATTTTGTAAACAATTATTAGAAGTAAATCTGCGTCTATTAATACAAAAATCAGAATTTAATTTTTTGTTCGAAAATTACTTTTTTTGGATTTTTGACTTTGTTTGTAAGTGAAAAATTACCAAAAAATTCTTAAATGTACCTTAATAATGTCCAATTAGGTGTGATAAATTTCAATAATTTTATTTAATCAGAAGTCGCTATTTTGGGAGTGCGCGTTTAAGTTGCCGCACCCTGTATAACGTTTTAAAACTTTTTATATCTTGTTCTTTCGACATTATTTTTTTTATATTCCATCTTCTCGTAACAATTTTTCTATTCTTTTTTGATTCTGCCTTATTCTCTTGTTGACATTTTAATTCTTATATTCATATTGTTTTTTATTTCTTTATGACATTTTTTATTAAACCTTTCATTAGTTCATGTTTTTCTTTTAGTTTAATGAATTTTAGTTTTAGCGTCTATAATCTTATAAAGCTTAATATTAGGGTGTAAGTAAAAGGAAAATTTGTCTGAAAGAAAAACTGACAAAGAGGAACAATTTAAACTTTGAAAGAAGTTAGGCGTGCGTCATGTAAATCTTATTCAAATTCAACTCTGCGATTAACAATTTTTTTTGCACTATTTTTAAGATTTGTTTATAAACTATGCCTTTTTATTAAGCTTAATTTTAATACATTTTTTATTTGTTTTACAATTTTTTTTTCAAGTGTGTTTAAATATTATTCAATTTTGTCTGTTTATTTTTATAAAATTTAATATTTAATTTATTATTTTATTATAGATATTACTTACTGAAATTTAGTATTGATTTATATTTTATTTTTTTAAATTTTGTTTTTGTTCTTGTTCATTATTTTATATATTATTGATTTTTTATTAAATTTTTTTGTTCAGTTTATTATTCTATTATGCTTCTATTTTTTTACAGGTACGTATTTAGTTAATTTTTTAAACCTACCTGAAAGACTAGTAGCTTTAGTCAACCCAGCATTATTAATCAAAATATGCACCGGCCCTACACTCTCCCTAACCCATTTAAAAGCTTCCAAAATACTATCTTCTTTCTTCAAATCACAAGAAACTCCAAAAAGTTCTCCAGGTTGATCAGCTAACTCAATTGCCATTTCTTCAACCCTTTCAACGCGTCTAGCTAATCCAATCACCTGACCCAAAATTAAAAATTTTACCAAATGGTTTATTAATAACAAACCTTGAGCCCTTTCTCAACTAAAAGTTTAGCTATAGCAGCCCCAATTCCAGAACTAGCACCAGTAACAATAGCTACTTTTCCTTCCCAACGTTCCATTATTCACCAGCAACAAGTTTATTGATACTAGAACTTCTAACTGGAACTAATGGTATTGAAATGGGACATAATGGGTGCTTTAATGGAGATCAATATCAACTAAGCAACTGACATTACAACAATTGGTATTTAAATAGGGCAAGGTCTCTTTATTTAGACATAAATAACAAAATTATTAATTTTTAGTTTATTAATGTTGGTAACAAATGAAACGTCAAATAATGCCTAAAATGTCAAAAAAAAAATTCTTTTTATAAATATTGTACATTTAACAATTAAAACTCAATTTTCTCATCACAATTATGAATCACAATGATTTAACAATTTTTTTTTTTTTGATAACAATGACGTAATCATCAGATAATTAGGTACACTCAAAAAAATTAAGTAAATAATGTTCTCAAGGTATAAAAGAGAATATCAAATCGAGAGTCTTAGTTCCTGGTTTCAGATGGCACGCGATTGATTTAAAAAAAAATTTAATAATGGAACGTTGGGTTGGAAAAGTAGCAGTTGTGACAGGTGCTAGTGCTGGAATGGGGGCAGCTATAGCTGCAGCTTTAGTCAAAAAAGGACTAAAAGTAAGTACAGATAATGACTTGACAAAATTTGTTATTGATTTATGAATATAAATAGCATTATGATTGGTTTAAGGTCACGGTTGGCAGCCTTGACGAATCGCTAATTTATTATTTATTGTTTGTTTACTTCTGTTGACAGAAATTTTATTTTGTTAGGTTGCCGGCATGGCTCGCCGCATTGACCGTATTCAGGAACTGGCAAATTCTCTCTCAGACGCTCCTGGACAACTGTACCCCCTGCGCTGTGACATTACTAGTGAAGATGCCATTTTGAAATCATTTAAATGGGTCACTGATAATCTTGGTCCTGTTCAAATTCTTGTCAACAATGCTGGGCTCACTAGGCCTACCAATCTGTTGGGTATAGTTTAAAATTTTTGACGTTTTATTTGCTACCAACTTTAAAAGCTCAAATAATACTAAATTTGACAGGTTACTAGCTACCAACTCTAAAAACTAAATTAATACCTACTAGACAGATTTTAGAAAATGCACCACTTATTTATAGACTTAAAAGATAGTTTCCTGTCTTTGTCTATTAAATAAAAAATGACGGTTTGTTTGCTACCAACCTTAGAGACTCGAATAACAGTATATTGATTTTGGGACATTAAAACTACAAATAATTTGATTTTTCAAAATTTGACCGTCACTAGCTACCAACTTTAGAAACTAAATTAATACTAAACAGATTTTAGAGAATGCCTCTTGAAGAGAGTATCCTGTTTTTGTCTATAAATTAAAAAAAAAATGACAGTTTGTTTGCTACCAACTTTGTAAATTAAAATGTCACTAGATTAATTTAAAAGTTCGCTTTTTTTAACAACAAGTTTCTATAAGTTTAAAGTTTTATTTATTTTTTACTAATTTTAGGAAAAAAAGACAATTTGTTTGCTGCCAACTTTGCAAATTAAATTTTTTTTCAGAGGGCGCCACCGACGAATGGCGTCGCGTTTTCGACGTCAACGTGATGGCCCTCTGCATATGTACCCGTGAGGCTGTTCGCATAATGCGCGAAAACAACCTCTACGGTCACGTGATCCACATGAACGCAATTGCTGGTCATTACGTCCCAAATATGCCGCAACCCAATTTCAATGTTTACCCAGCATCGAAATTTGCTGTTACTGCCCTGACTGAAAGCTTACGTCAAGAGTTGCGGTACCACAAACTGCCAATTAAAATTACAGTACGTTACGTTACGTCTGTTACGTTGTTACATGTGTTATTGTAGAGTATCAGTCCAGGAGTTGTTCGGACGGAATTTCAAGATGGATTCCCAGATGATGGAACAAAAGAAGCTCTAGCGGAAATGCCGGCTCTAAGACCGGAAGATATAGCTGAAGCTGTGGTCTATGTTTTGTCAACGGGAGCACATGTACAGGTAAGTTGTAGTGTGTTACGTTACGCTATGGTTAAGTTTATGTTTGTTTTAAGGTACACGAATTGACAGTTCATCCTCTTGGCGAAATGTTTTAGTTTAGTAAAATTTTAAGAATGTTATTGTCATTTCCGGTTTTCGAAAAAAAGTTTTAAAACACATTTATTAAATAAAAAATATAAACACATAGTATAATACTGTTTTTTATTTATACTGTATTGTATTGTTACTTGTTATAACATAACGTAAACGTAAAACATAACAATTTTAACAGTTCTGTTTCAGAAACTATAAACCCTAAATAAAAAAAATGTATTTAATGGCGCCAAAAATTTTCAAAATTATATCATCTCTCCCAGCGGATGCATAAAAATATCATGTACCTAAAACACCCTTCAAAAATAAATCCCCAAAAACCCCGGACTCCTCACTTGCACATGAGATGGTGTTGACAAAGTATAAATAATAGCCTCGGCTACATCATCTGGATACAACACTGGCCCACTTCTCATAGCCTCCAGAGTCCCATCTTTACAAAACCCCTCCTGAAATTCCGAAATAACCACTCCTGGACTTACACTCTAAAAAACTCAAAAATACACACTTACGTTACGGGACTTTACGTTACATACCGTTACTTTAATTCCTGTGTTGAAGTAACGTAACTCCTGTCGCATGTTCTCCGTAAGTGCCGTAACCGCATACTTAGACGCAGGATAAACGTTAAGGTTGGGTGTGGGTAAACACACAGGATAACGACCAACAACCGAATTTAGGTTAATAATATGGCCGGCAATACCATTTTCACGCATTGTTTTTACAGCTTCACGGGTACAAATGCACATTGCAATTACGTTTACGTCGAATGTTAAACGCCAGTCGTCAGTTGAACCCTCTGGAAAAAAAATTTGAAGCGGAAAGTCAAAAAGTGTGAGTTCGAATCCGAGTTGAGCCAAACTTTTTTTTATTTTATTTTTTTCTAAAAATTGAACATATAATTAATATACAGAATGTATCTATTAAATTTGTTGATCTCTAAAAATAAAAATTTGGAGCAGAAAGTCGAAAAGTGTGAGTTCGAATGCGGATTAGACCAAATTTTTTTTTCAACTTTTTTAGTAAAAAGTGAATATATAATTAATTTACAGAGTGTATTTATTAAGTTTGTAGGTCTCTGAAGATAAAAATTTGGAGCAGAAAGTCAAAAAGTGTGAGTTCGAATCCGGATTAAACCAAATTTTTTTTCAACTTTTTTTTTTTTAAGTGAACATATAATTAATATATAGGGTGTACCTATTAAATTTGTAGGTCTGATAAATCCAGCATTGTTGACTAAGATATGCACGGGTCCTAGATTTTCTTTCACCCAATTAAAAGCTTCTAAAATTTGCTCTTCTTTAGTTAAATCGCATTTAACAGCATAGAGTTCACCAGGAGCGTCTGTCAAACTTAAAGTTAGTTCTTCGATGAGTTCAACACGCCGAGCTAAGCCTACGACCTGTTATTATTATTATTTATTTATTTTTGATTATTGTTGTCTTACTTTGACTCCTTTTTGTGCCAATTTTTTGGCGGTGGCAGCCCCAATGCCAGTACTGGCACCAGTCACAATTGCAACTTTGCCTTCCCAACGCTCCATCGTTTACAAATAATTATTGCTGAATTAATTAAACGTTTTATATGGGATGCAAAAATCGATGATGTCGTAGCAACAGGATCAAAACATTAATAAGGAAAGAATTTCAAGGATTTTTTAATTATTTAACAAGGTTTGAATGAGAAATGATTTGCTGCACTTGTGGATTTTTAATCACGGGAATAGTAAACGTCACTTCCGACACTTCCAAATTGGAAGAGGATTACGAGAAATGTTGTTATCGAACCTCCAATCTTTAAAAAATAAATAAATAAGAATAATAATAAAAATTGTAACAAGTTATAGAGTGCTTAAGAACTCGAAATTTTGAAACTTAAAGTCGTAAAGTGTGGGTTTGAACCCTGGTAAAGACAAGTTTTTTTTTTAAATTAATAAAATTATATAATTGTTAATTACAAAACAATTAATTCTATAAAAATTATGTCAGATAATTGCCCTTTTCTACATTTTATATAATGTACAGTGTGATCAAAATAAAATTGATGTCCTTGTCGTTTACAATAAATATATCTTTAGACAAGATTATTTATATTAGTAGCCAACCAAATGTCTCAAAAATTCAAACGTCAGCCAATGACAATCGAGTTTTCTTGATAAAATGGCATGTAGCTCAACCTAATGCGAATATTGAAGGTGATTAAACAGCATGTAGCTTTTCGCCTGGTTACCATGGCACTCCAAACAATTTTTTCTAAAAACAAATGTCAAAAAATTAATTTGTTTGGTGTTTGTAAATTATTGCGAACTTTTTGTTAATAAATAATAAATGTTTATACTGATAGTTTTGTTATGTGGGAAATAATCCTGACATAAACCCTCGAGCTCCAAGTTTTGATCCGTTAATTTTCGAGAATGTGTAGCTTGAGCTTGTCAATTGAATCGTGCAAATTTGACAAAAAAGCCCTCCAGCTACGCTGTCGATCTTTTAATATTATCAAATTTGCACTCTTCATTGCCAAGCAACACATTCTCTTAAATTAACCGGTAAAACTTTGAGCTCTTGGGATTTAACCTCTAATTAAAGTTTTAATTACAATTTAGTAATTTGACTCCAACGACTCCAGATAAAACAAACATTTTTTTTTAAAGATAATAACAAAAGACCCTAAATATTAAAATTTTTATATAAACTTTAAATTAACAATAAAACACATAGTAAATACCATAAAAAAATTCAAATCAAAAATACAAAAATTGCACAAAAAATAACAAAGAAAATTTTTAGCAAAACATTTTATTATATTTTAGTATGACGCAGCCTGTGTTTTAATTTAATTGATAACAAATTAAGTCACTTAATCAGCTTAATTAAGCCATGGTTCAACAAGTTGTACTAAATACAAATATTTATTACTGAGTAAAAAACGTCTCCAGACATAAAATCGCACGAAAAAAATATCAAATTTTGCACTAACACAACCTTTAATCATTTTTTATAAAAATTATTTTTTGTTTCAAAAAATACTGTGCTTATTATTGATAACAGAGTAAGACACTTATGAGTTAATTTCAAGTTGAGATAATAGCCGTAGTGTCTACGTTTTTATAAAAAATTAAAAGAATTCGTGGCTGTAAATGGTCCTTGCTATGGAAAAGTAAATATTAAAATCTGCGATACTACCGGTAGTATCTCAACTTGAAATTAGCTCATTAAAGTATATATAAAAATTAATTCTTAATATGATCACGTTCCAATTGTTATTATTATATGTTTTTTAGAGGTAACGGGTTACAGGAACAATTAAATAAACGATTTGACTTTAATCCGACGTTTCGACTGTTTTTTTAAGACAGTAACTAGACAGAAAAAGACAGTAATGAAAAAACAGTCGAAACGTCAGATTAAAGTCAAATCGTTTATTTAATAGTAACTGTAACCCGTTACCTCTAAAAAAAATAAAGATTAATATTTTGAGTAGGAAAGGAATGCTAAATATCGAAATTAAATGATAAGAAATTCGGTCATTTTTTGCAAAAACTATTTTTTTTTTTCAAAAATATCGTGTTACTTATTAACCACAAATTGAGACAATTGTAATCACTAATCACTATAAGAATTAATATTTTTAGTAAAAGAAGGATTCCAAATATTAAAACTGCGCAAGAAAAGGTTGATATAAGTTTCTAACGTAACCTCTAATTTATTTTCATAAGAGATAGCTTTGTTTTAAACAAACAAAACAAAGATTTTTGACTGGTTGCTACAATATAAATTTCTATAAATACTTTTTTTGTGATAGAAAAAAACTTCAAGAATCAAAATTGAACGAGAAAAGATCAAGTCTTGCTACTAAAACAACTTTTATTAATTTTTTGATAAAAAGCATTCTCTTTTTAAGAAAGATTATGTTTTTTATTAATCACAAATTGAGATACTTATAATAATTTTTACTAGAAAAAGAATTCCAAATAACAAAATTGCACAAAAATTAATATAAGCTCCTAGCGTAACTAGCAATCATTTTTATAAGAGACATTCTTTGTTTTTAAAAAAATATTTTTTTAAATTAAAAATTTAGACGATTGTTACTTTGAAACATATTTTAGTTAAATAATAAATATTTTTTTTAAAAATTAAAAAAGAGACTTTAAAGATCAAAATCGTATAACAAAAATTAAAGTTTGACATAAACGTAAGTTTCATTTCTTTTTTGACAAAAAACAGTCTTTGTTTTAAAAAAATTTAACGTTTTACTTTGATATAAAATTAATGCATTTGACCAGTTGCCAAATAGCAACGGGTCATAAATAAATGTAAATATAGATTTTTTAGTAAAAATTGACTACAAATATAAAAAAAATATCAAAATTTGTCACTGACATAATCATTAATAATTTTTTGATAAAGAGCATCTTTTTTAAAAAAAAGTACCGTGTTTGTTATTAATCACAAATTAAGACAAATTTTCGGTCAAAAAAAGACTCCAAATATCAAGATTGCACAAGCAAGGGTTGATATAAGTTTCTAACGTAACGTTAAAGTATTTTCATAAAAAACAGCTTTGGTTTTAAAGCAATACAAGGTTTTTTGTTGATAAGAGATTAAAATTTTTGATCATAGATATAGATAACAAATCTAGAAAATATCTAGAAAATATAGATAACAATTTATGGGTAAAAAACTCTAGGTTTTAAAATTGCACAAAAAAATCAAGTCATGTAATCACAATAACCTTTTATATAATTATATTTTAATAAAAAGCAGTTTTTTTAAGTACTAGGCTTAATTTTAATACATAAAAATTATTTTATAGAACTAATATAATTTCACGATCAAGTTAATTAATTTAATTAGTCGGTAGTCATTGATTTAATTAACACTGTAAATGTTAAATCACTTTAAATTACTTTTTATTTTGTACACTGTACACACTTTATTATCAGTCTTGTCTCGTTGTCAACTGAACTGAACTGTCCGGTCGGACTCTCCTTTTATATAATGGTTAGTCCACCTTTTAGAATTAACTAGAAGTATGTTCTAGTAAACTGTTCTTGAAGCATTACACGTCATCCGTTCCTATGACTCAGCCGCTATGAATCATTCAGATAAATTATACACTGCGTATATACCAGAAACTTTGTTCATCACAACGGTATATATCGTCAACGTAACTTTTATAATTATTTACTTTATAAGATGCAGATTTTGTTTTAAAAAATACAGCTTATTTTTAATAAATTAACAAATTTGACCAATTGCTATCTGCGTAACAACTTTGTCCAACGGCTTATATTAAAAAACAATTACAAAGAAAAATGTTTCAAAGTTAACTGTTACAACAACCTACATTGTTGAAGAGCTTCAGAAACGCTAGTTTAAAGCCTATCATTAATGCTTTTCAACTACAACAATTCTGTTTTTTTGAACTGGACAACTGTAAAACTGCTAGAAACGAAAGAAACGAAAAAGTAATAAAGAAAAAGTGACTAAATAGGACTCTGCTTAAAATACGTGTTAATTCAAAAATTAGTTACTATTGCTTGTTCCTGTTGATTTATTAATAAATTGCAATGTTAAAAGGTGTTAAATTTCTTAATTAAAAACATTTGCACAACATCATTGTTTAAAAAAAAATCTCATTCTTATGGCAATTTATTAGATTGCGGTATAAAATTTTGTCAACAATTGCACAGTGGACTGTATGTCTTAAAACTTTTCCTACTATTCGATGACTTTTTGAACATTTTTAACTTAAATTTAATCACAAGTAATTGTTTAGATTAGATCAAGAAATAAGTAAAAATTTGTATTAAATGAAATACAGCAAAACGATAGAAAAATGATATAGCAAAGGTTAAAAAAAAACAAATATTAAAATTGTTTGTTAATATGGCACCACAATTCTTCTTAAAAACCAATCTGAATTTAAAACGTCATCGCTTGCTACTTTAGGTTAAATGATAGGGATATTTTTTTTCTTGTCTAGAGTTGAGTAATTGTTGTAATGACAAATTTTTTTTTTAGATAATTAATTACAGTATTGATAACAAAAATTGAATATCTTGAAACACTCTGTATTTTCCGTATCTTACCGCAGTCAGTAACGAACGATTAAATTTCATCATAGAAAACGACGTAAACCTCACTTTACGTCCCGAGAGCTGTAAAGCAAAAAGTTTGAGTTGATCTTTAACCTCGTCTTGTAATTCACAGGTCAATAGTTTAAATACCAACTCTACAGTTCTTTGGTGCTAAAAAATTTCCAAAATGTTATTTTTAGTCAAAAATTCTTGATTTCGAACCTCATCAAGACAGTATTGGCACGTTTCTACAATAACCAAAAGTCGGCCACAATGTAACATTGTCCACGAAAATTGTAAGAAAACAAAGAAGAAAAAGCCGCCATTTGCAACTTCTACAAGTAGAAAATATGGAGTTACGACTAAATGAAGGAGGCAACTAAACATAATACACTGAAAAAAATTGTTTTGGAGAAATTTACAATAAAGAAATTTGGTACAAACCAAAATGCTGACGCCACAAAAATCATTTGTTGCATCAACTGAGTCTCCAATAAGTTCATAGATTTTCATTAAATTAACGACTTTTTCGTAACTGAGAACTGTTAAAAAAATTATTTTGAAATATTTTGAAATCTAAAAAATACTTCCAAAACTTCCGGAAGTGTTTTTAGTCTTGACTGGTGTAATCCACAATTTCCGAAAATTCCTAAAAAGATCTAACCCTTTCTCCAAAACTTCATTCAATACCTCTATTCTTTTCCTAATCAGTCTTATAAAATTCCAATATGGCATTTCTTCAATAAAAACCATAAAATAAGTCGAAAACAAGATAAAGTACCTCTTCATAAAAACCCACAAAAGTCCATTTTTATTCGAATTTTCCCCCCACAAATACAACTCATACGTCAGCACATACAACACACACAAAATGGCGACCGCTATAGATATAATCACTATACGTCTCTCTTTTTTTATTTGTTTTTGTGGCACCATTGAGTCGATTTTATAAAAACAGTTGAGCAATCTCCAGAGATGTTTAATTTTAAACGGAGTTACAATAATTCCAACAAAAACAGTAACCATAACCTCACCCAAATCAATTAGAGTTACGTATTTTACAGTGGAGTTACTCATTCTGACTGAGTTACTCGCATGAAAGTCTTCATGAAGGCCCCCCAGTGACCAAAACACTAAAAAATAATAATAATAGAATGGTTATAGAGCATTTCAGAATGATTGATATCTCAGTCAGCCATGACAGTTTGAACGGCACATAATCTTATAAGTGCGGCATTAGAATATCAAAAAATACATTAAGATAAAAATCATAAATCATAAATAATCATAATAAAACAATTTATTGCTTGTATCAAATGTATAGCAGTATACACGTTGATTATATTTGTAACATCAGCTTCACTTGCCGCCAAAAATGGCAAAATCAAAATCAGTTTTACCAACTTAAATATAAATATTAACAACTGCTTGAGATATCAATTATTTTATAATGCTCTGTATTAAGAAAAGTACGTACTCATAAAACTCCCCAAAGCGTAGCTGTAGACCACATAAAATTTCGATAAAAAAACCCTATAATTGGCCCCCTGTTTGGTAGCTGAAATCGGTAAAAACCCAAAAATTCGAGTAACGTAAATAAAAGGTTGGAGGACTTGGTAGAGGTCAGGAGTAACAAGGATTTCTGGCATTTTGGTTGGATTTAAGTAAACAAATGAATTGTTTATAGGAACAAGTAGTCATTATTTCGGGTAAATAATCGAGAAATGATAAATGGTAAACGCGTAATTGCTTTTGTGATTTAATCAGAGATCAAGTCAAAATAACAAAATGAATGAACCGGGCTTATCAAGGTTGTAATCTGGGACTCATTTTAAATAATTGGGGTTGGAAAAGTTTTATATAAATAGGGTGTAATAATATTTACGCAAAGTTGGCACGTGATTGTCAACTGTTTTTGTTCAATACGCTTTTTTTTGTTTAAAAGTATTTCTGAAAATAATATTTTGTTTATAAACGCTAAACAACATTTTTTCTTAACACTTTTTGTATAAGTTTTGTATTTAAAACTGTTTTCTATTAAAGAAAAATTGATTTTTATGTTTCTTACGTTTGTTGCTACTTAGAATAAAAATTCTTATTTTGATTTCAAGAGTTAGATTAATAACGAATAATTTATTTGTATTGTGTACACAGTAACAATAATTAAAAAATAAATAACACTAAATATACCTAGATGTAATTTAACCACGTTGCTGCTAAAATATCGCCTACTCTTCAGTCGATTGTCTGATTTTCGCTAACTGACTAACTTCCAGTCAATGCCTCCTTTCTTATATAACCATTTAGGTAGGCCAAAAAAATCGAATATTTTTTGTTTAACTTCCGACACTGAAAAATGGGTACTTAAGCATTTTTTAAAAATGCATTTTAAAGATGAGCTTTAAATTTTAATAGGAAGTACTCCTTCATCTTAGTTTTCTATTTTTTTTTAGTTCTATTTGGCAAAATCCATATTTCGTCACTACTTGATCGTTGAGAAAAATTTTATTTACATTTTTGTAGAAAATTAAATGCTCTAAAAAAGGTAGCTTACAATTTTTTAATAGCTATTAGCGTTTAGATGATATCAGAGGTCAAAGTTTGAAAAATTTAACAAAAATTTCTTCTAAATTTTATAACTCGTAGATAAATAAATATAAAAAAAATGCGCAACATACAATTTTGTAGGAAATTAAACGCTTTACAAAAAAAATCTTTTGTTGTTGTGTCTCAAATTTTGGTTTTTAAAATGCGAATATCTTCTAAATGGGTAAAGTAATCAATTAACCACAAGAGACTCTTTTTGTAAAACATTTAATTTCCTATAAAACTGTATGTTGTATATATTCTAATATTCATTTATCTACGAGTTATAAAATTTAGATGTAAAAAAGAATTTTTTGTTAAATTCTTTAAACTTTGACCTCTGATATCTTCCAAACACCAATAGCAATAAAAAATTGAAAAATGCCTTTTTTAGAACGTTCAATTTTCTACAAAAAATGTAAATAAAATTTTTCTGTACGATTAAGTAGTGACGAGATATGGATTTTGCCAAATAGAACTAAAAAAAAATAAAAAACTGAGATGAGGGAGTCTTTCCTATTAAAATTAAGAGCTCATCTTTAAAAAAGCATTTTTTAAAGATGCCTAAGTACTAATTTTTCAGTATCGGAAGTTAAAAAAACAATATTTGATTTTTTTGGCTCACCCTAATAACCATACGTGTTTTTACAATGTGTCCGAATGTTTTGCAACCTTTCTCCACTTAAATGAAAAAGATGACTCCTTTTTCAATTTTTTTTAGTTTTTTATTTAAACATTCAATGTCTTCGTAACAAAATCTTAGATATAAATGCTCTACGTTTAAATTTTTCAGTTTTATGTTTTTCAGAACATTGATTGTCTTCTCCTGAAGCTTGCCTATAAATGTTTAACTTCTTATTGTACCTAGATCGTCATACATATATTCATGGAGGTGTTGCTATCCTTGTGTATGTAAATTTGTTTAAACGCTTTTTTGAAAGAAAAAATAGTGTGAACTTAACAATTGAAAAAATTATTGAAATCTGTGCAATTGAATCTATCGAGCTTAACACATTAATTGTTGTTACATAGAGACCTCCCGATGAGGATTTTTCCACATTTATCTCAATTATGGATCAACTTTTTAACATAATATGTAATTCTTCTCGTTTTTTAATTATTACTGGTGACTATAATATAAATTTTGTAATCACCTCTAGCCCTAAAACTATTGAGTTTTGCGATTTGTTTCATTCATTTAATTCAATATCTTCAACTCATGACAATACCAGATTAAATTCATGTCTTGATAACTTCATAACAAACATACAAAAAGATTATTTTTTTTAGTTGCGTTAAAGATTATAAATTTATCTGATCATTCTAGTATTATTTTTGAAGTCAGTTTGTGTTTCAATCAACATCCCGAACAGAAAAAAATTATTTATCCTGTTACTCTTCAAACATCATGTCACTTTAATAATGAAATTCAAAATTTTGATTTGTCATTTATTAATAATGATAACTTAACAATTGACGAAAAATTTAACAACTTTGTTTATTTATTGTCTTTGTCCGCTAAACGTAATTTTTCCCCAAGGTTAATTTCTGACTCAAAAAATCGACAATCTGTAAATTGATTTACGATAAGGATTTTTTTAATAAAAGAGCGGGCCCGACTTACTGAGCCCAGTAGTACCGTGCCCGACCGAGCCCATCACATGTGGGGAATTCTCGCTGGCCTTCCGTTGCCGAACCGCTCACTGAGGCAATATCCATTCTGAGCTTCCCTTTATAAAGGGTTTTTCAATAAGGATGGGTCGATGTTAAAATGGAATAAAACAAGCTGTGTGTAAGATATTTAAAAAAATCTTTTTTTATATGAAAGGTCCATGCATGCCTTTATTTATGGAATATAACATCGTTCAAATGTTCGCCGCGACTTCTAACTGTGACATGGATCCGAGTGGACCAATTTTGAATGACTCGCTCGCATAGATCTGGCTGAATTTGACTGATGGCATTGGTGATATTGACTTTAAGGGCATCGGTCGATTGCGGCTGATTGGTATAGACCTGCGAATTGAGAAAACCCCACAAAAAATATCTAGCGGGGTCAAATCGCACGATCTTGATGGCCAATTCACGTCAACTTTGCGAGAAATAACTCTGCCGTCAAACTTTCAAGCAGAACGTCCAGCGTGGCGTCTGCTGTATGGCAAGTAGCACCGTCCTGCTGGAACTACATGACGTCTACCTCCATATCGATTAATTTAGGGCAAAAGAAATCTGCTAGCATCGTTCTGTAGCGCTCGCCGTTGACGGTGATGGTCTCACCAACGTCATTCTCAAAAAAGTATGAACCAATGACGCCGCCGGCCCAAAATCCGCACCAAACAGTAACTTTTTGTGGATGCATTGCAACTTGCTGAATCTCGTGTGGGTTAGCGTCGTCCCATATACGGCAATTTTGAGTGTTAACGTAGCCATTCATCCAAAAATGCGCCTCGTCATTAAAGATGATTTTTCGACCAAATGTAGGGTCTTCTTCTAAACGGTTCAAAGCCCAGTCAGCGAACAAACGGCGTTGTTTATGGTCATTAACTTTAAGCTCCTGAGTCAATTGGATTTTGTACGGGTGTAATCCAAAATCCCGACGCAAAATTTGCCAAACTGATGTCTGCAAAAGGTCGAGTTCTTGTGCACGACGCGGAATTGACTGCCTCGGGTTTTGCTGTACACTTTCACGTACGGCAGCAATATTTTCGGCCGATCTAGCATTTCTTTGACGACGGGGTGTTGGCTGATTGTTTACCGAACCCGTTGTTTCAAATTTGGTTACCAAACTCTGCCGAGGAATCGTGTCTTCCATAAAATGGGCGCAACGAGCGCAATGTTCGAACTAACGAACAGTCATTTTGATAATAAAGTTTTATCATTTGGACGTGTTGCTCAATTTGCCATGGTAATTTGGCTTCAGTGACTGAACAATAAACACCAGATTACACAAACACTACCAAAAAAACATGGCCGCCACAGGGTGCCAACATCAACCCATCCTTATTGAAAAACCCTTTACGTTTACAAACACCCATGGTTTCAGCCGGGCTCGAACCGGCATCGGTTTCACACTAGTGGCTTGGAGCATGTATCAAATTCAAATTCAAATTCAAAAAAGTCTTTATTGCGATCATTTCTACAGTATAAAAGTATGAAACTTAGTTATGTGTACTATATCCTGATTTCCTACACTTATGTGCTTACATTAGAGTGTTGTTGTGTTTGTTATGTTACAATTTGTGCATATACTTGCATTTCTGCTTATGTTACGTGTGTTTGTTGTGGTACTTGCGTGTATGTGTCTTAGGGAAAAATTTAGTGGAAAAAACCCTATTTTATTTAGTTTCAGTCTTAAGTACTAAATGTTCTAAGCTAAAGTGTTTACAATATATACATTATTTACATATTTACATCATGTTTGTTTTTAGTTACTTAATACATATTTGGGAAACACTTATTCTAATCTTAGGTTTTAGTGGTAATATGTGGATGTATGAAATGTGTGAGAATGAGGTAGGTATTCATTTATTTATTTTACATTATAAGGTATAGTTGATTGTCTACATTTTTTATTTTATTTTTAAATTGTATGTTAATGGGGGTTAGTATATATTGGGAGATGTTGATGTATGAGTTTATGTTTAATTTTAAATGGTTGATTGTTTATATTAAGTTTTATTATTTCGTTTGTAAAGTAATTTTGTGTAGATTGTTTTTCATAGAATTTTTGCGATAGCTCATTTATGTAGTCTTTAATACTGGGGATACCAGTTTCTGTTCTAAGATCATTAATTTTTGCATATCTTGATTCATTTAAAATGATTCTTAATATTTTATTTTGAAAAACTTCAAATTTATTAAACGCAGTTTTGGAAATATGACACCAAACAGGGGCAGCGTATGTGAGTATAGGTCGTATTATAGCTTTATAGACTAATATTTTATTTTTTAGGTTCATTGTACTAGTTTTACATAGTAAAGGGTATAACTTTTTGAGAACTATGTATCCTTTTTTGATCGTTTCTTGAGTATCTGTCCTAAAGTTAAGTCTTTCATCTAAATATTTTCCTAAGTATTTTACATGTTTTTTAGGTTTTATTACATGTCCTTTCACTTTTAGTGGAAAAAGAATTTTATTATTAGTGAATTTTTTACTAAATATTATTTGTTCTGTTTTGTTTGGGTTGAGTTTTATGTTCCAGTCTTCATAATATTTTATTATTTGGTTTATATGTATTTGGTTTTGATAGCATGCAACTTGTGCACTATGTGAGGCCGCATATATTGCGGTATCATCTGCATATAATGCTAGATTTGTTTGTTTAAACATTGGGATATCATTAATAAACAAATTAAATAGTGTTGGCCCCAAGACCGAGCCCTGAGGGACACCAGCTTCTATTGTTTTGTAGTCCGAGAGTGTGCTTCCCACTCTGACGGCAAATTGTCTTTGGGTTAAGTATGATTTTATAAGTTTAAGGAAATTTATATTAATACGGTATTTGTGCATTTTATAGATAAGGCCATCAATCCATACTCGATCGAAAGCCTTCTCTATGTCAAGTAGTGTCATTACTGTATTTTGATTTTTGTTAAAATTTATTGTTATGTCATTAACAATTCTTGCAACTTGTTGTGTTGTGTTATGATGTTTTTTAAAGCCAAATTGAAATTTACTTATTATTTTGTCTTTATTCAGAAAACTTTGTAGTCTTTTATGAATTACCTTTTCAATTATCTTTGATATTGTGTTCAAAAGACTTATAGGCCTGTAACTTGCTGCTTGTTCGGGTGGTTTATCACTTTTGTATATAGGACATATTACAGCTTTTTTGTAGTTTTGTGGGTAATAATTTAGTCTAAATATTGCATTGGTAATATGACAAATTTGTGTTATGCCTTTTTTTGGTAAGTTTTTTAGTATTTTATTTTCAATTGTGTCAACTCCAGGTGCTTTATTACTAGGTAATTTCTTAATTATGTGTGCTATTTCATCTGGTGTTGTGATGACTTTTTTAAGATATTCAATGTCCTCATCTGTGTTTGTTTCAATTATTTTGTTTACTAGATCTGTTATGTCTTGCTGATTTTTTGTGAGAGTGTGTTTTTTGTGAACTTGTTCATAATGTGCTGCAAGTGTGTTTGCCTTATCTTTGTCAGTGTGGGCTATTTGATTGTTATTTGTTGTGAGTGGTGGAATGTCTGAGTTTTCTTTTTTAAATATTTTGGTCATTTTCCACAGTGATTGGTCTGTAGGGTTTAATGTAAGTAATTTTTGTGTCCATTTTTGATTTTTAAAAGCTTTGATTGCCTGCCTTACTTGCAGTGTTTTTTGATTTAATAGTGCTTTCAGATCTGGTGTAAGATTGTGTTGATAGCGTTTTCTTGTTTTATTTTTTTCTTTAATTAAATCTAGTATATCATTGGGTAATTTGTGTTTATTGAGATTGACCTTAACTTGTTCAGTATGTGTATTTTTTGCATGCACTAATAGTTCTGTAAATTTTGTAACTTCACTTTCTAATTCATTTCTTGTTTTAATTTTGGCATTAATTTTGATTTTTTCATTTATTGTATATTTAAATTTCTCCCAATCAGTGTTTTTATATGATGTAATAACTTTGATGTAAGGGGTGGTTGATTTAGTGTTTTTTATTGTAAATTTTAATGGATTATGATCTGAACTAAGTTCCGGAAGTGATATGGGTCTTGTATAATCTATTATGTTTTTTGTTATAATTAGATCAATTGTTGTAGGCGTGCTGCCATTAGGTGGGTAGTGTGTATGTGAATTTGGGTAGTGTAGAATTAAATTTGTGTCATTTATGTAATTATTTAATGTAATACCATTTCTGTTGTTTCTATGACAATTCCAATTTGTATGTCTAGCGTTAAAATCACCTAGAATTATTGATTTCATGTTATGTCCTTCAATTTTATTTAAGTCGTGTGGTGTAAATTTGTTAGTTGGAGGGTTATAAATTAGAATTATTGTAATTTTGTGTAATAATAAGACAATTTTTATATGTTCAATATTATGTAAATTTAAAATTTCTTCTTTTTTATAAGATATTCCCTTTTTGATTGCTATTAAAACTCCCCCTGCATTGATGTCATTTTCCCTTTCCTTACGAATAATATTGTAATTTTTGATTTTAATATTGTGACTTTTTGTTAATTTTGTTTCGCTGATGGCCATTATATCAACATCATGTGTCAATAGAAAGGCCTCCAGTTCATCTAATTTGTTTGTAACGCCATTGGCGTTCCATGTTGTTAGTGTCAGGTGTTTTTTATTCGTCATTTTGAGTCATAATTTTAAAAAAGAATTCAAGGAATTCAGCATTTCTTTGCGATGGGGTTTCAATTTGTTCTAATTTATTGTTTAGATTTGTTATTAGGTCTAGAATTTTATTGAGATCAATTAAAGTAGAGAGTCTATTAAATTCTTTTAAAAGTTTTGTATATGTTTCTGTGTTTTCATTTACTGTACCTTGTTTTATTTGTGTTAATTGTGTTAGTTGAGTTGATTGTGATGATTTCTTTTTTAGTTCAGGTTCGAGTTTTGTGTTTGCCTGCTGTTTTCGTTGCTCCCATGGATTGACCTTTGGTTCCGGAGCTGGAATGTATTTTGGCTTGTTTTTCATTTTTCTTTCTTCAGCCTTATTCTTGATGTATTCAAGTTTTTCTTGATATACTTTACACTCTGTGCTATTTGCCGGATGATTTTCCTGACAATTAGCACATTTGAGTTTTTTTGCATTTTCTTCGCTCACCGTTTGAATGTCACATAATCTTGTTAGATGATTTTTCGCGCATTTTAGGCACTTTGCACTAAGAAAACAATTACTTGTTGCGTGTCCCCACTTTTGGCACTTATGGCATTGGATTAATTGTTTTGTATTAATGTATTTATGCCACTTAACAATTGTGTTAAAAAGTCCATAATGATTTTTATTTAGCACTTTTTCAGTTACAGTCGAGTCCGTTATAACAATGAATGTTTTGTTTTCAATATTTTGCATTTGCCTCACACTTTTAACAGGAATGTCATTTTCCTGTAATTCATAGGCGAGTTCTTCTTCACTTATCTCAGTTGAGAGTCCCTTAAGGACGAATGCATGGGTTTTCTCTTCCTTAGTTGAGTAGGTGTGGAATTCAATTTTTTCTACAATTAGATTCTGTTTAATTTTTATAAATGCTTCAATTTCATCGGTATAGATGATTGTTTTGTCTTTCGTTAATTTGACAAGGTATTTCCTGCCTGCGTGTGCTCGGCACATTTCATGTATTGTCTTGTGCGTGATATTTGCATGAATTATTAAAGGTGGCGGTTTTTTAGGCTTTTTGTTAGGTTCTGGTTCATTATCGTTCACATTTTCATTTACCTTTTGAAGCTTGACATGTTCGGTTGTGTTGGATTCGTCCTGTGAGTCTATATTTGTTTCCATGTCGGAGTTAAGTGATAGCTCATCGTCTTCCTTGTTGGTAATTCTCCGAAGAATTCCAAACTTGTTTTCTGTTGCTGGGACTGACATTGTTTTCAGTTTTTTTGGCCTTGTAGATTCTTCATCAGAACTGTCATTCCTAATCACTTTGCTTGATGTATTTTTAAAATTCTTTTGCTTGGCACTATGTTTAGTTTTGGTTGTAGTTTTAGATGTGACCGGGTCTTGGCCCGGCCCCATTGGGTCACTGTTTTCTTTAATTTTACACTCAATTAATTTTTTCACCGTGGAAATTCACTAAATCTAGTTTATTTCGCTTTGTTTTAATTTTAACGGTCGTCTTTGTTTGTAGTCGCGTCAGAATGCAGTCAAAACTACTTTCCGCCCAGAGTCGCACACACGTCCGCTCTCTACGACAGCTCGGACAAGACTGGAGCATGTATCCGTTACCGCTTGGCTACTACTGACTCTAAGGATACTACTTACTAAGGATATTTATAAAGAATGATCAAAATCTACTAAGTGTCGTCCAATGTCAGTAACACCGATCTTAAGTAAAATTTTTGAACGAGCACTGCAGGCACAAATTTTATCGCATTTTGAATCAAATAATCTGCTCACTGCTGGTCAGTTTGGTTTTAGAAAAAATAAATCAACAATTTTAAAATATTATTTTGTTTGCCGATGATACTTCTTTATTTAAAAATAATAATGACATTAATATTTTAAGAAATAATCTATCGCAAATTCAAACTTTCTTATCTCAATGGTTTGCGTCTAACAACTTATTTCTAAATGACTCTAAACCAATTACGTTTTATTTTTCTTTAAAACAGTTTCCTCTCGATTTTGACACCCAAGAATCTGTCAACTTTCTCGGTCTTCGTCTGGATGTGCATTTTACATTGCATTTTTATATTGATTATATTATCAGTCATTTTGAAAAAATACCTTTTTATTAAAATCTTTGAGCAACTTTGTTTCTAAAAAAAAATTAATTTCCGTTTAATACGCCTATATCCATTCGTGTTTAAGTTACGAAATTTTTGTTTAGAGACATTCTTTTGCTTCAGAATGATTATTGTAAATGCAGAGAAGAGCTATAATAATAATTGCTGGTTTAAAGTATCAGGAGGATTGTAGGATTACTTTCCCTAATTCAAAATTCTTACACTTCCATGTTTGTATATACTTTCTTGTTTGCTATATGTTAAGACACACATTGAAGAGGGAAAACTCCATATTCTTAGCTTAAGAGACCAAGAGAATATCCTTATTAACTTCCATAGATTAAAAAAAAGTCGCTTCAGCATTTCCTTTTGGGGTCCAATTTTTTTTAATAAACTTCTTATAACAACAGGGAATTTGTGCCTTACCAAGTTTAAAACATGCATTAAATCATTTCTTAGAATATTTTACTTAATTAAAACAAAAAGTTGTTTTAAACATATTTTAATAATAATAATAAAACCAATAAACAAAAGTTCTGATTGATGTAAAACTTTTATTTCAAAATATGTAATGCTATATATTACTAAACTGTATAAAAATAATCAAAAACGTTGTTATTGAGCTTCCAATCTAAAACAAATAAAAAAATTAATAAAATATCAAATTTTTATTTATTTAAACAAATTACTTTTATAAACAAAGCTCGATTTATACGTGGTATAGCAAAACAACAAAATTTTAATTTATTTTGAGTTAATTTCAAGCTGAAGTTCTTTAAGACATCTTTTGTATCATTTCTTGTAATTCTAGTTATTAGATTAAAAATTATATTTATTGTTTTTTGGTGCTAAAACATAAAAAAATGTTTGATATAAGACACTGTAGGTTATTTTAAATTTGGCGTCAAAGTTGACCACAGAAATTTTCAATTTGTTGTCTCAAAATAAATTTCTCGTGTCAACTGAAACTATTAATTTAATAAAACACCCGTTATAATTTACAATTACCTGTGCTTCACAAGTTTGACAAATTTCTAAAATTATTGCTAGACGAATGACGTAAAGAAAAATCCAAGCAAGTTGTAAAAATAATAAAACAATTTGATTTTTGTAAATTATTGATAAAATGAGAACGTAGAGATTTAAGACAATTCTCAAAAAACAGCTTAAAATTATTAGCTAGAAAATAATTTATAAATTATTATTACTATTATTATTTTATGACAAACCGAAATTTGAATGTTAAAAATTTTGTTAATACAATTAACAATGTCATAAACGTGTTCATAACAAATCATTGCATTAAAAATCTGTTTGTGACAATTATCTACAAAAAATATTACTAAAAAAAAATTCTTGTTGAAATACCTTCACTCCTTTTCAAATTTCGTCTCAAATCTCCATTAATCCGCCTTATTCTCCTCTCAACAAAAAATACTAACTGCCAAAACTGCAATTCGAAACCAACAAAAACGAAATAAATTAAATAAAACGAATAATCTTTTAATCCCAGATCTCTCCATACCACAACACTATCAAACACTAAAACCACAGAAAACACCAAGAATATAGCACTTCCGAAAATTATGCACCATTTCCGGTCATTTTCGCTATCGAAATCCAGAAATAACGCATCGATTTTAGCGAAACTTTCCAAAATTTCCGTAAATTTGCTAAACCCAAAAGGTTGGGACACAACGAAGTAAAATCCCAGAAGTTCCAATTCGGTAAAATCCAAAATTGATAAAACCTCATTTTGGGTGAGATTTGACCAAATCAAGCCGGTTCTAGATTTTTTTAGTGACAATTCTAAGCCCCAAAAACTCAAAATTGCTACAAAAATTATTTTAGTGGAACTGTAGCAAAGCCGGTTATAACGACTGTAAAATTGTTTTGACTGTTATAACAGGTTTTTACTGCAATTGATGAAGTACTCAGAGTTGTTACAACGAGACAGTTAGTTATGTACAAAATCCAGGACCATTCCATATTATACATTTTTGGTAATTTTCGACAAATTATTGGGTTCAGGCCTAAAATTCGAGTTGTGGTGTATATAGGTTGGTAGCAGCGGTAAAATTTTTCGTCGATTGTCACGCTGCGGAACATTTTGATCAAAATGAGGTTTGAAGACTAATCAGCTTGTTAAAAATAATGAATTTCATTAAATTTTGTTTGCTTATCACAAATAAAATCTGAAATCTTGTAAACCTAAATTTAGCTTTTTTAAGGATTTGTGATTTATTTATTACTAGAAAATTGATTTGTTTGTGTTTGGTTCTAATATCCGTTTATTAGAATTGAGTAAATAACACATAAATGAGAATCAATTATATAATTATAGAGTGTTTTAATGTATAATTTATCTACGGTCAAAACTAGTTAAAACGACTTTAAAAAGTTGTGATATTTTCTATGACGAACAAGTAAAATCGTTGTAACTAGATTTTACTATAGCTAAAAAGTGTAACAGATAGATTATTGAAACTAAAAAAAATTAATAAACATTAATAGACACTGGTCAAAAATATTTGAGCAGTTGTTACGTCACAACTAGGCTTTCGTGTACGTGATATCCCGGATCTCTCTCTGTTACCTCCACTTGTAGGCGGTTTTACTCATTTAGAGATAAGCATAGAGCGAATGACACCGAATATGCTCAAATGCTCAAATTTTTTGTGATTTTAGTAAAATAAGCCAAAAAGTTGAAATAGGAGATCAAAACCAGTCAACTAAATGGTTCTAGTAAACGTTAAAATTGATTTCTAAAACGGAAAAAAAATCTCAAATCTGTATGATATCTTAAAAAATAATTTTTCAATTTGTATACACAAAATTTGAGTTACATTCTCTTATGTATTCTATAATAAGTTACTTAACTTAATAGAAATTATTGAAAAAAGTATTGTAATGTAAAATCAAATCTTTTTGGAAAAAGCCAAAACTATGATTTACTCTTTTCTGCAGGTTTTAAAAAAATGAAGTTATCTTTTAGAATGTTTGTGTATTAGCTAATAGCTTTAATAGAAATTGCTAAAGAATAACAATTAGCATTTTTCGTTAAAAATCTTGTTACGGAATATTCTAGAGAATTCTACATTTTGTCTAGACGTCTCAAAGCATGATAGAAGCAAAAATAAGTTCTAGTAGAGTATAAAAGATTTCTACAAGAACAGAAAAAGATTCTAGAAAGATTTGGACAACGACGTTAAAAAAATAAATAATAAAAATTAAAAACGGTAAAACAAGACCAAGAAACATTGTAGAAAAGCAAAAAAGTTTCTAGAAAAATTTGAGAAACGACGATTGATAGAGGTTGACCAGAAGAAACAAAAAAGATTTTAAAAGAACAAAGAAAAATAAAAAAAACAGAAAAAGTTTTAGAAGAGCCTAAAGAGCGGCGTTTAGTAAAAAAAAGCAAAATACCACTTTATTAGAAGTTAAATAATGTCGGCTAGAACAAAAAATATTTTAGAAACGCAAAAAAATCTAAAAAACACAATTTGTATTTAAAAAAATATGAGAAATGATGACTGCTTGGTATGGTAGAAGCAAAAATAAATTCTAGCAGAGTGAAAAAGTCTTCTAAAAAAACAGAAAAAAAATCCAGAAAGGTTTGGACAACGACGTTAGAAAAATAAGAAATTTATAATTAAAAACGGTAAAGTAAAAAAAAGCAAGAAACATTGTAAAAAGGCAGAAATACTTTATGGAAAATTTGAGAAACGACGATTAGTACAGGTTGGTTGGAAGAAAAAAAAACAAAAAATTTTTTTGAAAAAGCAAAGAAAGAATTAAGTAAAATTAAAAAATTCTAGAAGAGACTGAACAGCCATGTTAGATAAAAAAAGACGAAAAAAAAAGAGCAAAACAAAATTCTATTAGAAAGTTAAAAAATGTCGGCTAGATCAAAAAATGTTTTAGAAAAGCAAAAAACTTTGCAACTGACAGCTAAACAACAAAGATGACTGCTAAAAAAATTGAAAGTTTTAGAAGTTGAAAAACATTGTCTAATACAAAAGAAGATTTCTGAAAAGCTTCTAGAGCTTCTAGAAGAATTTAAAAAATAACGATATGTAGCAAAAAAGAACGATACTTTAATTTCTGTATTTTTTATTTTGACGTGTGTAAAGTACTTTGTACTATAACACCAATAAACTATAAACACCAATTATTATTAATCATCTAATAGATCGTTTTAGTAAAAGATTATTCAAGACAATAGAAGAATGGTATTAAGTTGTTTAATTATTTAAAAATTATTTTCGAGTTATTGAAAAAAAAACAAAATAGGTATTCCTAAAAGTTGAAAATCGCCAGTTTAAAAAAAATTTAAAAGAAATTCTAAAAGAACAAAAAAATATTCTAGAAAAACAAAAGAAGCTTATACACAAACTTGGAAAAAAAACGAAAAATTTAAAAAGCGATTATCTATTATTAAAAAACAATAGCAAAAAATTCTAAATTTGTAGAGGTTGACTGGAAGAAAAAAAAACAAAAAAAAAGATTTAAAAAACCAACGAGGGATTTAGGATAAATAGAGAAAAATTCTAGATGATCCTAAACAGCAACGTTTTATATTTGAAAAAAAAGAGCGAAAAAAATGTTCAAGAGGTTGAAAGACGTTGAAAGACACAAAAAAGTTTTAGAAAAACAAAAAAAAATCTGGAAAACAAAATACATTTTTAATAGAATATGCAATATGACTATTTGTAAAAAACAAAAAAATTTAAAAGTTAAAGAACGTCTGAAAAAAAGATTTTAGAAGAATTTTACAAGATTTTAGAAGATTTTTTTCAAGTTTGACACTAATTATTTGATAGTTCTTCTTAATGTAAAATTTTCCAAGACGATAGCAGAATGTTTTATTCACTTGTTTAATTATTTAAAGATTATTTTTTAGTTATTTGCGAATATCAATTTGCTCTTAAATAAATTATTTGTTAGAAAATCAAACTTTTAAAATTCTAAAATAAATTAAAAAACGTCTATTGGAAGAATAAAAAAGCAAATAAAGATTCTAAAAAAGTTTAAAGACGTTGGCTAGAAAAATGAAAATCAAAACAAATCGAAAAAGCAACAAAAAATTTAGAAAAAACATAAACAAACTCTAGAAGAGTGTGGACAGCGGCGTTTAGAAAAAAGAAAAAGCTTGTGTTAGACCTTAGTGCTATATATCTAAAGTATGAGATAAAAAGACCAAAAATTACTTATTAAAAAAGCGAAAGAACATTTTATGTAAAAAAACAGTAACTAAAAAAACAGAAAAAATTAACAGTTTGCTAAATGTTTTAGAAAAAAACAAAACTTTTGAAAGCTTAAGAAGATCTAGAATAAGAGGTTGGAAACTAGAAGCAGAGTAAATTACAATTATTTTACCATGAACTGGCAAAAAAGCACAAAATACTTGCCGATCCTATCGAATACAAATTATCCACTAATCTGTCTTAACAAACAACTCAATAACAGACTTCTACCGCATTGAATAATTTTCCCGTAATAATCGCTGTCTTCTTCTAACTGAAACTACTAACCGACTGCCCCATGCTCGTTTATTTAGTTTTTATTTATTTATTTAGTCAAAATCTGACACGAGACTATTTTAGATGTTTTTTAGCGCGCTTCGAAAACAGAGTAACATATTGCTTTTGTAAAAAGTCAGAAAGTAACTAGCAACATTTATTACGAAAAGAAGCATTTAGTAAATATTTCCATGAATACCACCATACTGAAACAAAATTACCAAAAATGTAGTAAGAGCGCCACCAAACTACAAAAATCAGTTACATTTTGTAATTTTTCGGAAAAACACTCACAGAAGTCAGAAGTGATCGACTGATTTTCAACATTCCAAAAGACGAAAATTTAATTTTTTTATTTGAGACTTGTACAGCCAAAATTTCGACTTGTTCCTTTATATCCGGAAGCAAAGGACTTGTTAAGAGTTTCAGAACTAAATTTGTAGTCACGTGATACTAAAAATGAAGTTAAAAAAATATTTTTGGAATTACGTTTTTTTACCTCATCGATGCAACGTTGACAAGTTTCTACAATTATCATCAAACGAACTAAATGTAACACAATCCAAATTATTTCCAAAAAAATAAACGGTAAATAGCCAACATTACAAACTTCAATTAAGAGATAATAAGGAGTTACCACCAAATGCAAAAGACAGCTGAATAAAATAAACTGCAATAAAAAAAATTCTTTATTAAAAAAATTTTTTCTGAAAATTTACCAAAGTATGTACTCCAAAAAAGTCATTAATTGCTTCAATAACATCCTCAATCTCCTCAATTAACCTCATAAAATCATTCAAGCGTTCATACGTTAACGCATTTTTGTAAACTTTTTGTTTAACCTTCATCACTGAAATCCACTGATTTTCGCCATTTTGCTCAAGACCACTCCTAAAAACGCCATTCAAATCCTCAATTTTAACTCGAATCAATCTAGCAAAAACGCAAAACAAAATTTGTTGAACAAAAATCAAAAAATAAGAGACGTAAACTGGACCAAAGCGTTTTAAAAAAAGTCCCAAATTTTGAGCACTTGAGCCCCAAAGAACCAAGTCGAAAATAATCACACATAACGCAAAAATCAGGAAAAGGGCGGTCTTCCACAAACTGCGTTTATTCGAAGATGACTGGAACGGAAGGGCTCGTTCAATTTTTCCAAAACTGGTCAACATTTTCCAAAAATAATTTAACTTAAATGGCGTTGAGAAAATTCCCAGAAAAACTGTAAGGGCAATTTCGGCAAGGTCGATCAGAATTATGTACTTGACAACGGGGTTCTTCATTTTGATTGGGTCAGAGTTTAGATCTTCAGCAAGGCCCACTAGTGACAGTGTTACTACAAAAAAAAATTTTGAGATATTGAAATTTTGGGCGGCAAAAAATACTTAAAATCGCTCCAAAAACGTTGCTACAAATCCAAGAATTAATCGATTTTTGTATTAAAAATTTTTGTTTTTTTGGTTCCCATGAAACTGGTAGAAATCCTGCTATTCTAGACATAAATAAAAAATGTTTGATAATTTGATAAAATTCGGGTGAAATTAAAGCGTTGGGTGTCATGGTTGGCGGTCAACTGGTTATGTAATTATTTTTTGAGGGTAAATAGCGAGCAATTATTTGGAAAACAATATAAATTTTTAATTTTATGTTTTGCTAGGGATTCTAATAAAAATGTAATATTATTGATTTTTTCTGATTGATATTAATGAACGGATATTAGAAGTAATTGAAGAAGCAAAAACATATCAATTTGTTTCAAATGTAAAATATAATAAGTGTACAATAAATTGAGACGAAGTAAAAACCACTGACGACGTCATGATCGTGCGGAGAAGTGTGAGACAGTTCTACCTCTTTCTAAAAATTTACGAAGATAGAAGTTCAACAAAAGCAACACAGGTGATAATTTTCGAGCGAGACAAGTGCGATTGAGTTTGTGTACATTGAGTAGTGTAAAATTTTGAGAAGTCTGTAAAGATCCTGGTCTGCCCAGCAGTTAAAAAGTGAATTAAAATGTCTCTAGTATCAACAAAAGTTTGATAGCTCCCACTTTTGACTCGCCGAATCTATCTGTTGAAAAACAATAAATGTTTAGGAAGAAATAACACAGAAAAAAAAATTTTAAAATATGTGGAAAAAATGTTGATAAAAATGGTATACTGGCTATAATAATACTGTATAGAAAAAATATTATATATGAACAAGAGGAAAACAATATTTTACCATAATACAGGGTGTAACATTGAAAACTTCTACCTCTAATAACTTTTAAATAGGCGAAGATAAAAAATAAGAAATAAACCGTTTCGACAATATCAAGGGGGAAGTAGGATGGGTATGTTACTTGGTCTGTAAGTGTTAAAATATTAGCATCTCAATCCCAACCCCTAAAAGCTTAAATAGAACTATACTATTTGTAATGCATCAAATGAATGTTAAAGACCGGTAAAGTGTGACAAAGAAAACCGCATCAAAATATCTTTATTATTAACACCGATATAAAGAAAACAAGTGATGGCAGAAATTTTTTTCCGCACAATAATTAACCTTCTAACGAAGAAAAGGTACTTAGAGTTGCTAGGTGTTAACATAAATCTTCTTATTGTAGATGCAAGTAAAACAAACACACGTTAAACTCCGATGAAATATTCATTCAGCCGGATGGCGCACCACCTCATTATTTTAGACCTGTGAGGGAGTATTTAAACAACAGGTACCCAAACATATGGATAAGTCAAAGAAGTAGCAAATGGCTGGCCAGATCGCCAGATTTTACAGTTAATTTAAGTAAATAAATATTATAGCAAAACATCCGTTTATCAATTATTTTATTTCGTACCTCTGTTAATAATGAAAATATTTTGTTGAATTTTTTGTGCCGCATTCTCTGGGTTCTTACCTTTCATTTGATGTATAACAAATAGTATAATTCTATTTAAGTTTTTGGGGGTAGGAGTTGAGGTGCTAATACTTTAATACTTACAGACTAAATAACATACCCATCCTAATTCCCCCTTGATACTGCCAAAACGGTTTTTTTCATATTTTTTATCTTCACATGTTTAAAAGTTATTAGAGGTAGAAGTTTTCAATGTTACACCCTGTATACGCAGTCAACTAGTAAAAAAAAGACAGATAAACAGAATATTTAAAAAAGTTTTAATTAAATCATTACAGAAAGAAAGAACAATAATTTAAAAAAAAATAGAATAACAGACAAGCTTAAGAAAAAGAAATACCGACATTTGTTAAAGTTACAAACATTATCGAAAAATTGAAAAACAATAAGAACTCAAAGGAAAACAACATACAAAAAGTAAATAATAAAATATGAAGAATAAACGTTGTTAAAAATGGTGTACGCTGTACTAAAACTATACATATAAAAATGTCACAAATATAAACAAGAGTAAATAGTAAAAGAACAAAAATTCAAATCAGACCCACAAGTTTAATTAAATAAAATTTATATATAACAGTTGTGGAGTGCTTTCGAAACTCAGTATCTCATTATCAGCGCTTAAATAAAATGTAAAAAAATTAATATAAGAAATTATTTTTATTTTTTTTTATTATTTTTTAATTATTTTTTATTTAGACGCAAATTTAACATCTTATGAGTATTTCAAAAATAACGTAAAAAATTGTAATAAATACTGATAGAAAGAGTACACTCCATTTCTTATTTATATGTAGTTGTCTGTTTCTTTTCAACACATTGTTGTATATGTTGCTATGTAATATAGATTATGTGTCGAAAAGAGACAGACAACAAAATATAAATAAAGAATAACTATAGGGAGACCAGATTATAAACAAACATTTATTTAACGAAAAAGATAAAATATTACAATCAAAATTTACTTGGTCATTTAATATTTGCAGAGAAGATTTGTGGGCGTATTTAAGAATTTCTAAAGCTTCTAAAAAATTTGAAAATTAACCTTTATTGCAGATGTAAAGTATTTTAAAATTATCAGTAGAAAAAAAGTAATTATAAGAAGAAGATATGAGAAGTAAAAGCAGATGAAGTTTTGGTTATATCTGTATTTTTGTACTCTTCTGTTGTCCTTACATGTTCACGAATTTGGTTTCAATCCTACGTCCTGTCTGACCGATATAAACTACATTGCAGTCATTACAAGATAACTTGTAGAGAGCTGAATGATGTGAAGGAAAACTTTAATCCTTTTGTTGTGTACCAGAGAGGTCGAAAGACTATCTTTAGATTTAAAAGTAACTTTTATAAAATATTTTTTTAAATATAAGATAAAGAATATAAAAAATATAAAAAGTGCCAATTAAGACGATAGAAAAATAAAGAGATTTTTAAAAAGAGATGTGAAATTAAAATAGTTTTTACATTTATGAAAAAGTCTATTTAAGTTCTGTAATAAAAAGTGATTATTCGTTGCTATTTACTATTAAAAGCAAAATAGTCTAAAGGAAGAAAATTAAGAAGACTAAATAATAAAAAATTAAAAGCAGTTACTATGTGAGAATAACAACGTTTAGAACTGCGAGAAAAAAATCTGTTAATTGTACTCTATTGTTTATATTTTACCATTTCTTATACAAATTTTATAAAGAAAATGTTTTTTTAATATTTTGTTAGACCACGTAAAAACTAGTCAAGTGTCATAATTATTACCAAATTAAACGCAATTTTTAATACTTTAATAAATATCCGATAAAATAAAATATTAGGTAAAAAAAATGAGCAAATTTTTAGATTTAAAGATATTTTTTCAGGCAATAAACAGGTTGGTACATTTAATAAAACTGACCCGTTGCTACGTACCGGTCAAATACCCGGCCCTCTAATACTGCAATCAACGCAAAACATAATTTTTCAATAAAAACAAAGCCGGTATTTGTTAAAAATTAATTAAATCTAAGATAAAAAACATTTAAATTAAATATTTAAACATTTCTTTTAGAAAATAAAAAATTTTGTTTTCAAAAAAAAATTATTGTATGTACATATATCTAATTTTAGTACGCTAAATTATTTTTCTTTGTTTACTTACAAAAGTGCGACAATTTACACCCAAAAAACATATAATTTCACAGTGTAGGTACATCTTCCAGTGATAAAGAATGTTCATATTTCGTGTCCAAAATAATTGCTTTTGAATATTTAATCAAATCATTTTGTTTTTGAAATTCACATAATATTTAACTCTGAAACAAACGAATCAATATTATTATAATTCAAGTAACAATTACATCATGATCGTAACCAACTCAGTCTCAATAAACCAAAAATTTTTCGAAATTCTACAACCTTTAATAGTTTTATCACGAATTTTAGGATTATGTCCAATAAGATATACAAAATCTGAAAATTGTTATATTTTGAAATGGTCATGGAGCCAGTATTTTACCCAATTTGTTGCAGTAGCATTAACAAGTATAAAAAAACACACTGATTTACAAAATTTCCAAAAAATGTTTTTTTCCAGCAAGTTGGGCTCTTTGGGGCTTTATTAAAGACATGCAAATCGCAGAATTTCTAAATTTGGGCTTTACAAGCTCGATTGATCTTTACATAGCGATTTTTGACGTCGCCGAAATTATTCTTACAGGCTTTATCTTCGTTACTATCATACCATCAACTTTCCAACATTTACCAGCGATTGTTGAAAATTTCAATCAGATTGATAATATAAATCCGCCACTCCCAGTCAAAAAATTACGCAAAAAAATTATTTTTTTGTTATGTTTCGTACCTGTCTATATGACAGTTGTGTACACCTGTGACGTAATTATGTGGAGCCAAGATTTACTAGTTGGTTTCATTCATGACCTGCCATATTATATTTTATACACAATTGTGGTCATTCATGAAATGCAGTATTGGTATTTAGTGAGTTTAATTAAGTTCAGGATAAGTAAAATGAATCAAATTGTTGATGACAGTTTAGACAGATGTGAAGGTACCAACCTAACACACAAAAAAAACAAAAAATTACCAGATTTTTTTTAGAATTAAGTTTCCAAGAGGTTTGTTTGTTAGTTCAAACGCATTCGAGTGTTGTAGAAGCTGTTTTTAACGTTAATTTAAGTTTTAGTGCTCCAACTGCGGTAAAACAATTATTTTTTTTTGGTTGTCTATTTGTTTTTTTTTTTAGATTATTCTTCTAAGTTGTTATGTCCACTTAGTCGTATGCCCTTACATCCTGTACGTAGTTGCAAGTAGCAACAATGGCTTATTTTGCAACACTGTCTATTTCTTATGGATTTCAGTTCATTTTTCCCGCTTATTGGTCATAATTGAAGTTTGTTATAATTGCGAAAATGAGGTTTTATCCCAAATTTTAATCTCTCTGTTTTATTTGAAATTTTCTAGTACGAAAAAACTGGTGGTTTATTGTTTAAAATGTTGGCAACTAGGAATATGAAAGGAGAAGTGCGGAAACAGGTTTTTCCCCTAGATATTTTAAGTTGGTATTGGTATAACTCTTTTTGTAGCTCAAACAATTTACTTATAAAACTATAAAAAAGAAAATAAGATTTTCGTCGTATGCTGTTCCAAAAATTAACAGAAAATTACTAATTTCTGTAATTTTTTTAAATTGTCAAAATTAAAAATGACTAATAATAATTTTCTTTGTAGATTGCTACTTCAATTAGCTCCTATTGGATGATTTTATACCAATTCGGTGCAAGTACAATCGGATTATAATTAAATTTAATTAAATTAAATCATAAATTGTGTAAAAAAAAATTTTATAATCAATTGTCAATGTCAAATTTTTTTGAAAAATTATATTGTACCACCATAAAACCGGTATTTATAGATCAACTTTATAACATTTTTCCCACGTCAGAGTTCAGGTTATGTTCACTAAAGAAATTCTTTTACATTTTAGCAATAACTGTTCAATTTCATTGATTAACAAATAATTTTTACCATTATATAGCAATCACAAACTAAAAAAATCCAACCATCTGACATGTCTATTTTATTATTTAACGCTCAATGTCTTCGGAACAAAATTAATATTGTTGAAGCATTTCTTAAAACACTGAACACTGGTTAAAACCGCAAAAAACAGAGACTACTGTGCTAAATAATTTAAGTGTTGCATCTTCATTTTCTAGATCTTTACATAAACATGGTGGTACCGCTATTTTTTCAGAAAAAGACATCGTTTGTTCAGATCTGAAAGATATAAGCTGTCCCAACGGTCCAAAAAGCTCTATAACTTCTTTGTCTTAAGAGATATTGATTTTTCTTTTTTTTAGATTAGGTATAGCTGCGTTCTTGATGCACATTTAAAAAATATTGCGATTTATATGCAGAGTGTGCCATTATTAAAAAAACACTACAGTTATGGTTTTGTAAAAAGAATGTACTCAGTTTGATTTTATTTTTGGATTTTATGCTAAATTACAAATAACTCTTATGAGGGTTGTTTTTATTTATCTGTTATCAATTTTGATTTGTGGCGCTTTTTTTACCAGAATTTTTGAAATGCAGGGGTCTGTATAAAAATTCGTACTTTCTAAATGCTTGCACACAAGTTAAAGTAAATAACGCCGTTTGATTCCTGAATGTTTGCAGCATCTTTTAGGTGTCTATACTCAACAACCAGCTCAGTAGCATGTGCCTACTGCAATTTTTTAAACATAACAAATTAAAAATGTCAAAAACTTATTTTTTTCAAATAGCACTCTATATTTATTATTATACCAATCAAACGATCTTTTGGCAAGCTTTCTATCAATATAAGGTTTATATAGTCTAGTGTAAAATTCTAAGTTGCTATCCTAAATTAACTAAATTTCAAAAAAACTTTTCTGTTTTGGAGAATAAAAATCGACTGATCTTCTGTCATTGTTACAATCTGTCAATTTTATTGTGAAGATTATAAGTCCCAAAATGAATTTTACTCGTCAAGAACTCATATACAGTCTTGGTGAAGTAAATCATAATATTTTATTGGCTCAAAGACTCTACAAATAAAAATAGTAAAAATACCCAAATGCAAGACTGCCGCAAAGTGCTGGATTTAAAAAATTTAAGAATAGATTTGATGCTACAGTAAGCGTTACGTACCAGAAAAAAGAAGAATTATCACGAAAATAGACGAAAACCTGGAATTGGAAGTTCTTTTAATGTTATAATAAGAAAATCCAGAATTGAGTTGCAGAGAAATTGAGGCACAAGCTGACATATCGCGAACCAGTATGAATCGAATTACCTTAAAGCACAAAATTCATCTCTACTACCTTGAGCTACATCGGGAACGTTTTGGAGATGATTTTCAAAATCGAGTAAATTTTTGAGAAACTATGGATAATTTGATTAATAACGACTGGAACTTTATGCACACAATTTTATTTAGTGATGAAGCAACATTTAAGAGTAACGGATCGGTTAATCGACACAACATGCATTACTATGCGACTGAAAACCCTCACTGGATGCAGACAATAGATCATCAAAATGGATGGTCATTGAATGTTTAGGGCGGAATTCTTGGGGACCACATCATCGGTTCGTTCTTTATTGATTATGTTTTAAATGGAGTAAGATATCGAGAATGCCTTCAAAATGATCTGCCACTTCTGATGGAAAATCTGGATTTGCATACGCGAAGGATCATGTGGCTACAGCAAGATGGAGCTCCTGTACATTGTCATCGAGAAATTCGACAATTTTTAAACGAAACTTTTCCAAATCGTTGGATAGGCAGAGGAGGAGCAATCAGTTGGCCTGCTCGTTCTTCCGACCTTACTCCGATTGATTTCTTCCTTTAGAGATTTGTGAATGAAAAGGTGTATAAACTGAGACCAACAACTGCGGAGGTTATGAAACAAAAAATGTGCTATACATTTCATTTAATAAATGCAGATATGCTAAGTCGTATTAGACTATCTTTTAGACGAAGAATGCATACTTGTATTGAAGAAAATGGTAATATTTTTGAAAAGAAAATTGTAAAATAGCTTTAATGTTTTGTTTTTTTATTTCTTAATGTTTTTACATTTTTCTACTAAATTGGGTTAATACTGCTTTGTGATATGTTAGATTTTGCCTAATTTTCTCTGTAACTCAATTGTGCACAATATTGTACATTTTCTTGCAACAAAGAATTTCCAATTCCATACTTTTGATTATTTTCTGTGCAATTTTTTTTGTGCATGACCCACTCGATTTTTATTGAGAAAACGAAGAAGTAAAGAAGAATTTTTATTGTTCAAAACAGAAAAAATTTTCGAAATTTAGTTCATTTAATATAACAACTTAGAATTTTACACTAGACTATACAAACCTTATATTGATGGAAAGCTTGTCAAAAAATCTTTTGATTGGTACAATAATAAATGAAGGGTGCCATTTAAAAAAAAATGACTTTTTAACATTTTTAATTTGTCATGTTTAAAAAATCGCAGTAGGCACATGCCACTGGGCAGGTTGTTGAGTAAACACTTAAAAGATGCGGCAAACATTCAGGAATCAAATGGCGTTATTTACTTTAACTTGTGTGCAAGCATTTAGAAAGTACGAATTTTTATACAGACCCCTGCATTTCAAAAATTCTGGTAAAAAAGCGCCACAAATCAAAATTGATAACAGATAAATGAAAACAACCTCTATAAAAGTTATTTGTAATTTAGCATAGAATCCAAAAATAAAATCAAACTGAGTAGATTCTACTTATAAAACATAACTTTTGTGTTTTTTTAATATTGGGACACCTGTAGGTATATAAACCGCAATATTTTTAAAATGTGTAACAAAAGCGAAGGTATAATCTAAAAAAAAAATCAATCAATATCTCTTAAAATAAATAAGTTATAGAGCTTTTTCGGACCGGTCAAATTAATATCACTCATATTCAACAAGAGGTGGCAATCTGTTGTCTTATGAAACATTCAGAATCTATAGATCTCGAAATGGCGTAACTATTTTTGTATTAAATTCTATAACAAATTACCGCATAATATTAGAAATCTTTCTGAAATTGATTTATTGAGGAAGCTTTAACGTTTTTTGTTAAACCACCCGTTTTATAGTGTTACTGAATTTTTGCTTTACCATTTTGTGTATTCTTGATATTGGCTTTCTTTGTTATTATTTGTTTTTCTATGACTTGTGTAAAGATATGTATCTCGAACACAAATAAGCTTTACTTTACTTTACATTTGTCATAAACGAATGGTAGTACACTGGTAGTACCAACCTGACGGCATTTTGACAATTGATTATAAAATAAAACAAACTTAATAAACAGTTTATTTTTGGTAAATTTTCTAGCTAAATTTAAACAAAATTTTAAAATGTTATAGATTTATTAAAAAATTAGAACAAATTAAAACGAAAAATTAGTCCTTGCTTTATTAAAAATTAAAATTTTAAATTTAAATGTGTCGGTAAGACAGAAACCTGTTGACATTTGACATTACTTGTTTGTTAAACCTCATTAATAAAATCTAAATCTGTTCCTTTTAGCTGTTTAATTAAAATTTGTACAAAACAAAGTATCTAATTACGACATATTCTTATTAATTTAATTTTTACATTTTATAATTGCGTCGATACTACAGAAACCTGTATGACAGTTGACGTCACCTGTCATTTTCCAACATTTCTTATTCTTACGTGAGTGTAAAAATAAATTCGGTTATCTCACTCGAATAAAAGAAATTAAATAAAAATCACAAAACTCAAATCTGTGTAATTCTGTTCTCAAATCAATTAATTAAATTCAAATATTGAACTTTGTACAATCGGTAACGCCATTTTGTTGTAATACCGACAGTGACTGTGTGACTCTGCAACTGGTATGTTTATTTATTTTATTACCGATTGTACCAAAATTGAAAATTTGGCAAATATTTCAAATAGATAATGTCCTTTCAGTGTTTTCTTCCTGAAAAATGTCTGAAAACACAACCGAAAGTGAAAATGAGACCCGATTTTTCCTAGGGGACCAAGAATATATTTTGGGACAAGATGGAATTGCTCCAGAATTTAAAGATGTGGGTATAAACCCTCCAAATGTAATTTTTTTAAATTCTTTATTTTAGTTATTTAGCAATGACACACCAAGGGCTATACTTGTAAACGGTCAGTACATTCTTACTGAGAGTAATACGATATTTCTACAAGATAGTGATACTTCTAATCTAACTGAATTTTATATAAATGATAATTCGGAAAGTTTTGTTATTGACGAAGATAATTCTGTTAATAATTTGTTTCAAAATGCTGAATGTGTGCAATTAGTTGGGGAATGTACCAACGATATGTCCCAGATTATTTATTATACTAATGATGAGGGACATGCGGAGGTGGCAAGAGTGACGGAGGTTAATGATGATATTGAAGGGATTCAGGATGAGGATGGGAATATTTATCCTTTTAAAAGGATTAAATTAGATAAAGATATGAATTTAGAGGATTTGCAAAAAGAGGGGTTAGCCAAAACAGAAGGCAGTGAAGGAAATAGGTGAGGGATTTGTGGGTGTGTTATGAAAGAGTGTAGAATAGACGGTGGCGCCATTTTGAAGTACGAAATGAACAGTGTGACAAACTATCACATGACGTCACAGTTACCATTAGTCCCCATGCAGAGATTTTTTTGCTTTATTGAATTATAGCTGTAAATTTCATCCTCGATTATCTTTATTATTAAGGAAATGAATTAACGCAACTTGATTTCTATGGAGATAATTCAATAGGGCAATCAGAACATAATAAATCTAGTAATTGCATATACATACCTCTCTTAAAATCTTGTTTTATAATAGATGCGTTTCTCACCTACAGTTTAATGATATTCACTCGTGATTATCACAAATCAAACACCCGTCTTTCATTAATCTTGACACTCAAAATACATGGTGTATAAGGTAATAATGAGCTTTTAAAAAAATAAAAACAGTTGAGGTCCTCAAGCAGCCATGTTGGGTGACGTTACTTACAGTACTCTTAAGGTCGTTTTTAAACAAGTTAAAATCTTGACCAGTCTTCAGAGAATTGTTATATTGTTTTTTATGGAGAGTAATTTCAGATTTTTTTTTTAATTTTTTTAAGGCAGTATAAAGCTGTTCAAATTCAAAGTTAAAATAAAGCGGTCCATACACGCTCACTATTATTGTGCAATATGGGTTGCACAATATATTGACGGCGGCTCCTAGACGCTCAATATTATTGTACAATATGTTGGATTGTGCAAAAAATTTTATCGTATGGAGGCAATATTGACAGTTGCAACCTTTTTATGCAAACAGTCTCCCTTTTTGGCACGATTAGTATACTTATATCTAAAAGTGGGCTGACTTGTTAAGACTCTTCTATAAACTAAAGAATAGCCTTTGTTTAATTTATAGAAAGGCGAACCATGGTAAGGATGGATCTTGACTTATGACAGTTTTTTCTGCTAGTCTTTTACAATACTTGCGTGCGAAACATTTGGCGGAGAGAAGAGTCATAAATCAAAATCTATCCTTACGGTAGTTTGCCTCTCCATAAATTGAACAATGGCTATTCTTTGGCTTGTAGAAGGGTCTTAAAAGTCAGCCCACTTTTAAATGTTTTGAGTCTATAATCTTTGCACTTGGCATCCCATAGAGCCGGAAGACCACGATACACCTCAATAAATTCAACAATACAATTATTCTCAATAAAAACAACAGAAATTGTTTTTCGGCGTTCTTGTCACTCCTGATGCACAGTTGAAATGACCATAGAAAACCTGGGCCTGAAAGACCAACTGACTGTATATTGCGCAATATTGCCTACAGACGGCACAATATTTCTCCGTTTGCGCAATATATTTTCAAGATTTTGAAAATTACGCAATATATTGCACAACCTTTCAATATCACCTACATACGATCAATTATATCGCGCAATAATATTGAGCGTGTATGGGCCGCTTAAAGTTCAACCTCACGAAAAAATTCTAAAAAACTTTATATTAAAAAATCACAAACACCGACTAGGTTCGAGTAAAAAAAACTCATCATCAGTGCTGTAATAATACAAAAAATAACAAAGTTACAAAAAAAAGTGAAAAACTTATCGGAAAAATACATTTATCAGGAATAAAGAACTTTTCAAATACCGGGTGATTCAACTTATATTCGCACCCCAAAAACACGTCTTAAAACACGGAAAAAAATTATGAAATTTATATATTATGTTAAATTGATATCTAATCTACCTCCAAAAATTTTTTTTTGTTCTAGCAATATATTGAAGAAAAATGATGTCGGACAAAAATCTTACGTCCTGTTTTTTACATCAACTACTCAAAAATGTCTAACAAAATCAATCTGCAAAATTTATTATTGAAAAAAATGTTAGACTTTGATTAAAACCCATTTTTATATTATTTATCAAATATTTTAGTCTAATTTATGATTTGATAAGTTGGAGTAGTAATAAATCTCCGGGTACACCCTAAGAATTGAACATTGAGGTAATAAATATAATAAGACTGGAGTGAGGGTAAGCAAAGAAGTACGGTGACAACATATTGGTAGGCAAAACATTAAAAGTGGTGTATTTACCATGTTAAAGGTGGTATTTGCATTTAGACAAGTGTCAAAATCGCTAAAATTTGCATATTTTTAAACAATTTTGTTTATAAGAAGCGTTTTAAACAATTTTAGATAATATGATTTTAGATAAATTAAATATTAATTTGTAAAGTATGAGTGTTGTATGCATGCACAATAAAGGCCTGGCGCTCATATGTTTACTGTATTAAAATAAAAATTTATTTTCTTGCCTTATTCTTTCTATATTTTCAAAAATTCAACGTTTTTGCCTACCAGCAAGTGACTTGCTCTCTCACACACATTTAATCTGTGTATTATACTATCTTTCTCTCTCTTATACTATGTACTGACTATGTTGTCACCGCAGCTCGCTTCGGCAACGTATAGGCAAGGCTCGATCCAGTCTTATTATTAGATCTATAGAATTGAAGTAGATTTATGACCTTGGGATTTGTTACCAGCTGAATAGGAGTGGGCCATTTTTATGACGAATACCATAAAATTCAAGAAACCACCATTGATGGGGTCCCTTTTGAATAAAATTTACGACACTCTCATAAATTATAAGAAAATAAGTGATTCAATATTAGGATATTAATTAAAAGCAACCGACACATTTGCTTAAAAATTTAATTAGCAACATTGATACATTGCATCAAAATACACACGTACACAAAAAATCGTTAATGTTAATTTATAATCAAATGAGCAAAAGTAAAAAAAGTAAACAACTTGAAACTTGGAGAAAATCTTCTTCTATTTGAAAATATTACATATAATTTTTTTGAGAATTTTTACTTAATTAGAAATGGCTGTTTTAGGGGTGTGGGTAAAACTTGACTCACCCGGTATAATGTAAATGAGAAAGCATAAATAATAAAATTAAATGTAACGGTGAAGCCGAACAACAAATTTAATTAAATTTGTAAAAATTAATAAAATAAATTAGTAAACTGCAGAGAATGTGATTATTTCAATTGTATGTTATTGAGAAAAATAAAATTTTTAAAATTGGGGTATTAAAAAATGTTATGTCATTTAAGCAAGTAAAAGTGGAATTGTTAAGATGTTTATAAATTTTCAAGATTCGAGGGGATTAAGAAAGGAAACTTTGTGTTGTATATGTAAAATTGAAAGAGAGACCTAGTAGCAAATTGTGAATTGGAGTTTAAATTCTTTTTTTTTATGAAGATGTTCTTTAATTCTAGTCCCAATTTTTCTACCTGTTTGGCTAACATACAGTGTGAGTTTATTAAAAGTATATCTTAACTTTTCTCAAAAACTAGGTATCACATCAACTTCAAAGTTTGCCATTAAAAACTTTGTTTTTTGGGCTACGCAGGTGAATTTTTTCAGAATTTTTCTAATATTCCTTCTAATGAATATTATTTAATTAGTATTAATTCTATGAAAAAAAATATAAAATTTACATTTTTTAAATGTCGTTGTAAATGAAGAAATGTTGAAATATTGTTTTGTGACAAAAATATTTCAAAAATATTGTAGATTAACCGTATAAACTAATAAAGTTTATTCGTATTTGAAACAAAGAAATTGAGTGAAAAGTACGGATAGGAGGGAGTGAACGGATGAATATGTTTCATTATAAATTTATCCAAAAGTTTATTGACTAAAGAATGTGAAAAACAATTGTTATGTGCTATTTGTTTGATGATGTTGAGTTCATTATTAAAGAAAACAGAGCTGAGTGGTACTGAAAACTATCAGTGAAGAAGGCAATTAAGGGAGGTTAATTTATTATTTAAGGTGTGAAAAGAATCGAAAGGAATAATGGTGTCCGTGGTGGTAGGTTTTCTGTAAATATTATATTCAAAATGGTAAAAGTGTATACTAATTAGCATATCTAAAAATGGTATTGTATAATTTTCTTTAACTTCAAAAGTAAATTTAATATTGGAATACAAAATTTTGGTTTCGTAATGTTGACGATGTTTTGTGCTTTTTTGAAGGACATAGAGCTGACTTAGACCGTTTTCTTAGTTTTATAAATTCCATAAATTCCAAATTTATAAAAAAAATCTATATTTATTTTGACTGTTTTTTATTTTGTATATTCAAAACAAAACTATTTCTTAGGAAATTATCAAAGGCATCTTCCGTGATTTCAAAACTAAGTATTTTTCAATGTTTTTTTCTGGCACATTTTATCAATTTCTCGTCAAAGTTGCGAGTTCCTGCATAAGAATATTATTAAAAATATGTAAGTTTTGATTTTTATAAAAAAAAACATACTTGTCATGTTGTATTGTCATGTTGAGTTATTTCAGTTTTTTTTTGTGTAGTTAGTAAAGTTAAACACATTTTCCATAGTTATTAGAAGAACAAGTGTTGTATTCATTTACTCCAATCAGTTTAAAAGAATACAAAAAAGTCACAAAAAAATTTAAAAAGCTCCCAAAAAAGCAAACGTTAACACATGAAAGTGATTTTTGTCAGGACTGTCACGCGTCATAAATTAATAAAAATGCGGGAATTTTAAAAATATCGATTTCAATATTTTATTTAGACAAAAACGTGTAGACAAATTTAGTTTTAACAATGTGAATAAATAATATTTTATATTATTGGAAATAAATAAAAAAAATCCTGAAAGTTATTCTTCATAAGACGCAATAGATATGTCGTCTGGAGGCTGCTGTGTGACGTCATCCGTTTTAAAAAAGTTTTTTAAATTATTTTTTCAAAATTAAACTTTTTTTTAATTCATTGTTAAATAGCTGGAAGCAAAATTATATAGATTTAACAACTTTTTTTTACAATTTGTGGAGTCAAAATTGACATTAGTTTTTAAAACATTGAAGTTAAAAAATGGAAGCTGAAAGCGTCAATTAAAAAAAAAATTAAAATACAAATTTAATTTTAATTAAGTATGGAATCCGGAGGCGACAGTTTTAGAAAAGAACTTTGTTTTATATTTTTTTTTAGTTGTTTTTACCAAAAAAATATTGTAGAAATATCTATAGTTTTAGAAGCTACAGTTGTCAACGGCTCCCATTTGTATTTTTTTTTAGAAATATCTATAGCACAGTATAAGAATGAATCAGTATGGACAGCTGATAAAAACTGAAAACTTGTCAAAAAGCTAGCATCCTTTTAAGTTAAATATGTAAGATGGAGCCACTAATTTTTAGATTTATTATAGGCAACTAATAATACACAATTTAAATCTCAAGGGCTATAACTGTTTATAATATAACAAATAATCGAAAGACAATGGTCAAATAAAGATTAAAATAATTTTAATTATTTAAATAGATACTGTTAAAGCCCTTGAGATTTAAATTGTGTATTATTAGTTGCCTATAATAAATCCAAAAATTTTACACATTTAACCGAAAGGATGCTAGCTTTTTGATAAGTTTTCAGTTTTTATCAGCTGTCCATACTGATTCATTTCTATACTGTGTCTATAGTTTTAGAAGCTAAAGCTGTTTACGGATCCTAATTTGTAAAAAACTATTTATATTTTTTTATTATAATTTTTTTTTAATTTCTTTTTTATATTTTTAGAAAATCTGTCGTCTTTGGCTTTTAAAAATTGTTAAAAAGAGCATCAAACTATATTTTTTTGAATAGTGGTTAAAACATAGACAACAATTTTTCTAAAAATGTCTTTTAAGCTAATTTCAAGTTGAGATAATACTGATAGTAACAACTGTTCATTTAAAAAAGTTGTTAAGTGTGCTATGAGATTTTGATAAAAGAAAATGGTAGCCGGAGGCGACGAATAGAATAAAAATATTTTAAGTAAATATGGGAGGCGATAATTGAAAAAAACTGTTTTGTTCTTGCAACATTTTGTTTTTATGAAAATAGACAAGCCAAAGGCGAAAGAATTTACTCAAACAAAATGGCTTTACGGATAAGGAATCGACGAATATGTTAGCAGACAAATTAATTGTCACTTGTAACCAACACGCCATCTTTAACCGCTAAATGGAAACAGTTATAGACCCGTCTGGTATTGAATTACCAGCTACCTCACCACTTGTAGACAATAAAAAGTAGCGTGCCTAATAATTTGAATAATTTTGCATAAAAGTCTTTTTGCTCTTAACATTTGTAAAATTTTAGAGCTGCAGTCGACGTTTTTCTCTAAAAATATTTTAGAAAATTGTTTAGATATCTAAATAAATATTAGGCACTTGTGGACTAATTTCAAGTTGAGATACTACCGGTGGTATCCCAAATTTTAATACTTTTCTCTAGCAACAACCAGTCACAGCCCCAAATTCTTTTAATTTTCATAAAAACGAAGATATTACTGGTATTATCTCAATTTGAAATTTGGCCATTAGACAGTTACATAATTCAAAAACTCTTTTTTACAATTTGTGGAGGCGAATATGACATTTGTTTTTAAACATAGAAATGATGACAAATGTTTATTTCTATAATATGTTATTCATACTAAAGTAGAGAAGCCGAAGGCAACAAGATGTAACTTTAAAAAACTTTCCAAAATTGTTATTTTTAATTATGAAGCTAGTGACTTAAATAATGAGAAAATGGGAAATGTATTAACAGACAAATTAATTGTCATTTTCAACAAATACACCATTTCAACGACTAGATTGAAACAACCACTTCGGGGACAATATACGGAATGGGGGTTCCACCATTTTTTTTAAATATTTGTATTTAGTTGCTTTACCTAATTAGTTATATAAAAACCACTGGTGCAATTATGTATTATTACGTAATTAATTACGTAAATATATAATTAAGATCTGAAGAATGATGAATTACATAGTCACGTGACATGTGGCAAATCGGAAATATTTGTTTTTTTACAAATAAAACTTGATATGAAGCCATTTATTTCATTTTTGTCTCTACTATATTTTACCTCGTATTTTACTTTATAGAACATTTTTTCTTTGCAATTAGTTATACAATGGAATTTCGCTAACTCGAACTAGTTTTGGTCAGAGATCGTGGTTCGAGTTATTGAAGTTATACTGTATTAAAAAAATGGCCGTTGGAGCTTGAAATTTATTCTGCACTTTTTCACATCTATAAAAAAAATTAATAGCATATTAACACTTATTTTTTTTTTAATTTAGTGTTCAATATGCAATTTTGGAAAAAACAATAGATGAAAATAAAGTCAATGAATCTCTAGAAAAATCAAAAGAAAATGAAATTGTGGATTTATCAAAAATTACTGGTCGCAATTTAATAACCGGCCAGACTGTGACCCTCCACAGTTATATGGAAAAAATCAAAAATCGTCTTAGTAAATCATCAAAATCTCGCAAATCAAGTAAAAAATTCTACAATGACGACATACGCAAACCCGAATTTACCGATCTGATTGATAAAAAAATCTCCATTGGAAAAACACGAAGTGGAAAAAAAATTGTGGGAAAAATTATTCATGTTGATATAAAAAATGATTCTGATAAAGATAATGAACTTTTAATTGAAGACCATCATGGTGAAAACACTGAAGATAGAGAAGTGGATGAAGAGACGCCGGAAATTACCATTACGGAACCAGAACCTACCAATCGCGTTCTCATCAAGAAAAGTGTAATATCCAAAGAAAGTTTTGAGCAAATTACGAAGACTCTAAGTGGTGTTATGGAAATGGAATCAGTCAGGAAAAAACTAGAAAGTAAAAATATTGTTGTAAAATTGGTTGAACGGAAATATGTAGCTGAGTGTGACTCGTATGTTAAAAGTATAGCACATACCTATGGGTATATGGAACAAGGGGTTGAAGGAGATGAGGAAAAATGGAAGTTTGTCCACGATCAGGACACGCAAGATATTCTTTTAGGCTCGGAGGACAAGAAATCGGCGTAAGTATAACAACTAATTCGCTGACAATAGCTCTTATATAGCTGCTTAAAGGCAGCGTGCCCGTATAGACACATTTTTTTATTAACTGTCGCCTACAAACATTCTTTGGCTCTCAACGTAAAATTTCAGAATTAAAGGTGACAGTTGCGTAATACAGAAACGATTTTTTTCGATTTCTGTAGCCGCAGACGATATATTTATTATTTAATATCAAAATTATGAAAAATGGAAGCCGAAAACGCAAACTAAATTAAGAAACTTGTAGAATGTTTTTTTTTATAACTTATACATTGGTTCATGAAAGAAGTCTGCGAACAAAGAGCAAGAAAAAAAGACCATTCACAACTGTGAAAGTCGGTTTTTTTACATGTAAAGCAACATACAGGAGAGCAAAATTTGCGTGTTTTTTGCTGCAACAAGCTGTCTACAAATAAAATTTTCTCATACTCGGCAACACAGTGTTATTCTTATGAAAGATTGTGCATTTCTGTACCACAAATCAAGTAGTAGTAATACAAACAGTTTATAATAAACAATACTTAAATTTATTATTATTATAACAGTGTTATTGGAGCAACCTCTGTAGCTCATTAATATTCAATTTTTTTTCAATTCTAGCAAATTCACCATCACTACAAGCCTCACAATCTTGATAACCCATGAAAAAGGTGGTGGAAAAACCGTCAGGGTGAACTTAAACCCTGCTCCTGGTAACGTGTGCTCCATCTGCGCTCAGTACTTCAAAACTAATCTCCAACTCCGCCAACACATGAACCAAGTCCATAACACCTATGGCAATAACAGTACGTGTGAAATTTGCAACGAGTTTTGTGCTGACTCTAATACACTACAAGAGCATCGTATTCGACATACAAATGAAGGCAAACTGTTCACGTGTGAGGATTGTGGTAAAAAATTCAAATCTGAAGCTAAACTTGAAAAACACCGACTACTTCATGATGTTTATTTACGTCCTCTTGAGTGCTCTGTATGTGAAGTGAGATGCTCGAGTGAGTGGGCATTGAAAAGACATTTGATGACACATACTGGACTAAAACCGTTTGAATGTGATTTATGTAATAGGCAATTTATGACGCAATATGATGTTAATTTTCATAAGAAAACGCATTTTCCGGATAAGCATTTTGCGTGTAATATTTGTTTTAGGACGTTTTCGAGACAGTCGAATTTGGCGAGGCATTTAGAGATACATAAAGGGACAGGAGCTTTATATAAGTGAGTATATAAGAGGAAGGAAGAGTTTGGTGCGTAAAACAATGTTGCAGGTGTGATATTTGTTATTGTTCCTTTAATTATGTGTCGTCACTGACGAGACATGTGGTACAAAATCATGTCGGTGCAGAAAAATTGAAAGAGTAAGGAGTCTTTACTCTCTATTAAATATTTTTTCACACAAATTGTGTTTTATTACCCCAAAATTATTTCAAAAATGATATTTGACAGCTCTAGTGCCTTTGCGAAACACTGATTAGATTGGATTTAATAATTTTGACTGGTAGCACGAATATATAGTAGAGAAAATTTTGTCAGAGTTTGTTGAAATAACACCAATGATTGGTGTTTGTCTTTACTTCATTTATTCTCTTGTGACTCTATCTGAAGTTTAAAAGGATATTGTAGCCACTATTTGTTCTCATCAAGCGTTTCAAATGATAAATATAATGAATTTTGACTGACCACTGTCACCCTATCGTTGTGGTTTTCTCCACTGCAATTAATATTGTATTTAGAAAATAAAGCACGGGAATTGAAGTAGCAAAATATTTAGTGGAAAAGCTTGGACTTGAGGAAACGTTTCAATAATTTTTCTTCGTATCTTAATGCGAACTTTTTCAGATTCACTAATAATTGTAACGGTGGGAAGTCTATAACTGATAAAGCTTTATAAACACATAAATATGCTATATTTGAAAGACTCAACAAAGTTGTGGTAGCGTGAATATTCGACAGAGGCGGCTCTATCATGACAGCGCATTCATAAATGACTAGAGAATTCTCTGTTGATTCAGTTCATTTATGTTCGCGTCTCGCGTGGTAGTTTAAAAAACAAATTTTTGAATAAGAAGACGGTAATTTTGTTTTTCTCATCATATGTAAATAAATTTAGGTAAATTGTGTAAATTTAGAAAAAAAATGACTAATTTGTGATTAAGAAGAACAAAATGTCGTCTAATCATGTGAATAATTATAATATAAATATTATGATTGATTAGATCAACAAGAAAATGGAGAATTGGTTTTAGTTAGTCTACTTATATAGCCTATGTTGGCAGCACTGGTTAAGTTGGTAGTAAAATAAATTGAAATTTTTGCGCACGACACTTTCACATCTTTCTAAAACATTTTTTTGGTAAGAACATGATATTTTTGTATTTTACTTATAGAATATTTATGGCATTCAATAAAGTAAGCGATTAGCGATTACCGATTGCGATGCGATTTGAATCGATTCTGTAACATTGAACGTCCAATTTTCGCTGTCAAATCGCAACTGCGTGTGTTTGTCATTTGACTCAGTTTTAAACGTAAAACAAAATTGTAATTATCGACGAAAATAATATTGAGACATATATAAAAATGAATGAGATTATACGTAAAGTATTTATATGAGAAATATGCGAAAGCCATTCTTTCTCAAACTAACTTGTCTCGCATGCGTTGTACTGCGAAACTGCCATTATCCGATTGCAATCGTTGAAAAAGAACGATTGCAATCGATTCAAATCGGATTACTCCCACTGAACACTGCTAGCTGTCAAATACTACAATCGCTTACTCTATTGAATGCCCCTATTGCAGTGAGTTTATTTATGAAGCTATGTTGGTAGCATTGTGTGAATTGATAGTGGATAACGTATGACGTGTTAAGATTTTATTCAAATTTTCGGTTGCTTTTTATAGTTTTCCATACAAATTTGTGATTAGTACGAATGATAAAATGGTGTTGAATTGTGCGACATTATTGATGAGAAATAAAAAAAAGTTTAATTAGTGCCTTCATGTAGCCTAGGTTGGCAGTACTGTAGTATAGTGTTAATGTTTTTTCAACTGTTTTATGAAGATTAATAAAATAAAAACTCGGGAAAATTTAAAATTGTGTTTCAGTGTCTGACTTGTTTTTGACATATTTCTTTTCAAGATTTTGCTAAGTTTGAAAAATAAATTCCAAAGGTGGCTTTATAAGATTTCGGGCGAAATCATGAAAGAGAAATTCTTGGATACGTTGAATTGTGATTGAAGTTTCTGCCAACATTATAATACTAAAAAGAAAAAAATGTTTATTGAGAGTTTAAAACTTGTAAATACTATATAATGTAAATAAATATTGAGGTATTAAGTCTTTTTGAGTTAGAACAGCTGTCAAAACACGTAAATACACACATTTTTGACAGATAAATTTTAAAAGAGGTGTTGAATAGTTGAAAGTGGTTGGCATGTTGGTTTCTTTTAATTCTATCTTAGAAAATACACTATACTTAGATAAAAGATTAATTTAAAAAAATTCATTTGAAATGACACTTAAAATTTTGAAAAAAAAAATTATAAATTAAACCAGATCAACAATTTTAACAAAGTCATAAACTGTACGTAACGTCTTAATTAAAGCATTTTTTTCTAACACAATTGATGGATGGCAAATCCCCTTCATCTGCTTCTTTCGAACCTACCTTTAATCCTGAAATTGGTGCTTCTTCTTCTGCCTTATGTGGCGAATCCCTTCTGCTTCTTTCGGACCTACCTTTAATCCAGATTTCCTGCGATGTCTTCTGTTTTGTTCTGTATTTCGTTTAATAATGAATAATAAATAAAAGTACGCAGCTTTAGAGCGGCTGTGATGCGCCCTGTTCGGGAGCTGGCACACGACTGATATAAACAAAAAGAAATCTCGATAAATTTACAAAAGACAACAAAAAATCTTTATTATATCACCGAATGTCGAAGCGCCTTTGTGTCTTTGAGTAATAAATCATTCTGTTATGTAAGCAATTAGTTCAAATAATAAATCAAAAATGTATTTAAATATTTAGGTGCATAAACAAGATGTTTCGAGTTTTGTTTTCAATTTATATCTAATCACGAAAATAGCACCGAAAAAACAATAATTAATTTTATTTAAACAAATGAGACTAAACATTGTTTAAATAGCTACGTTATTACCAATTGAAAGGTGAGGTCAAAAATCTCTTGTCAACATTTTACGCAATCCAAAAAAAAAAAACTGTTTACATTTTCTAAAGTTTTAATTTATATACAGACTATACCAATTTTATTTATACATGATTTCAGCCCAAGTGTTACAAAGCCACCTCTGGAATTTATTTTTCAAACTCTCCAAAATCGTGAAAACAAATATATTAAAAACAAGTCAAACACTGAAACACAATTTTAATTTTTTCCACGTTTTTATTTTAATAATTATGAATTTACATAAAACAATAGCAAAAAAAAGTTTTGACTATATTGTTAAATAGACCTTGAAGTGCACTTTATGCCACCTTGAATAATAATTTAAATATCGTTCGCTAAATAAGTAAAAAAAATTCTCAAAATTCATTCGCCATAAAAAGCACCAGTAACGTTGTCCTGAAGCTGCCGTCTGACGTCATGTGAAAACGCCTAATTACTACATTCACATAGGCACAGACATAGGCCAGGTTGGTAGCACTGCGTGAGTTGGCAGTAAAAACGTTTTTTGCATAACGCTTGTGTGAGCTCCGTTTTAATTCAAATTTATAGTGTATTCAAAGTGGTTTTAAAATATTTTTTGGTAAAAACATGATATTTTCGTTCTTTTAATCACAGAACAATGAATTTAGTGTAACGGTACAAATTGTGATAAAAATATTGAGGTTAGCGGTTTGAGTTGTTTGAATTTGTGAGGCTATGTTGGTAGCACTGTGTAAACTGACATTTTCGGTTTATTTCAAATTTTCGGTGAGTTTTTATGTTTTTTAGTATATATTTGTGATTAAAAACTACAAAATGGCGTTTAATTATGTGACGTCATTTTATTAATAATTAACCCGCCAACATTCAACAAGGAAATGAAAAACTGTTGAAGCTAGGACATTCATCTAGGTCTGGTTGGTAGCACTGCGTGAGTTGGCAGTAAAAACGTATTTCGCATGACGCTTGTCTTAGCTTCGTTTTAATTCCAGAATAATGAATTTAGTGTAATTGTATAAAGTGTAATAAAAATATTCAGGTTAGCGGTTTGAGTTGTTTGCTTTCGCAAGCATATATTGGTAGCACTGTGTGAACTGATATTTTGCGTTTGACGCTCTTTAGTTTTTCTGTTTTATTCAAAATTTCGGTGAGTTTTTGTGTTCTTTCGCATAAATTTGTGATTAAAAACAACAAAATGGCGTTCAATTATGTGACGTCAACATTCAACAAGAATTTTTTTGTTTTTAGTTAGGACGTTCATATAGCCCGGGTTGGTAGCATGGTAGCACTGCGTGAGTTGACAGTAAATTGACATTTTGCGCATGACGCTTAGCTCAGCTCTTTTTTGATTTAAATTTGTGTTGTGTTTAGTGATTTTAAAACAAATTTCAGGGTAAGTACATTTATTATTTACAAAATTATTGTCTCATTGTTCTGTACACCCCAAATAACAAAACGAAATGACACACATGTAACAAGGCACTTGACAGGTCCGTACTGGGATAAACATTCCAACAATACTCCAAAACACCTAACAATAAAAACATAACAGGTCTTCTAAATCCAGTACAAAAAACCAAATATAACAAACTATGAAAATACCAACTATAAAACTGGTAATGTAAGGATCTTGCAAAAACAATACCAATCAAATTCGTTACAAAAAACGGTAAAACAAATAATTGTGTCACTTTACTCATTTTATCCTCGAATTTTGATTCGTTATCAAGGACATCAACTGTTTCTTTGTTTCCTTTCATTTGTTTTTCGAAGCTTTCCAAAAACGCTTTTTCTTTTTTACTCAGCTTTTCGTCTTCTTTCTTTCTTGCTTCTTGTCGTTTTCTTCTTTCATCCCTGAGTTGTGTCCGCACTTGATCTGTCACAACTTTTAGTTTAGCATAACTGCTCAAGTAACGTTTTAAAAGGGGGCTAAACAGTAGGAGAAGTACAATATGACAGACTAAAAGCCCTAAATGAAGAGCTCGATTTTCGAAAATTTCACGCGGCACAAAGCGGTAATTTACTGTCCATTTATGCTCGAAAATGCGTCCCAAATCGAAGCTACCTTTGATGTAAGAATAAGGGTTGGTGTAGAGAAAAGGGGCTCCGAGGATTAGTTGTACAAAACCGCAGAGAAATAGATTAAGGAGGGTTTCAATGAGGGTTAAGTTTGTTAAGTATGCTGTTAACAGACAAGGGGCATATAGTAAAATATTCATTTTGATTGAGACTGCCAAAGAGTAGAAGAAACTGCCTAAAAGCCAGCGATTTGAAATGAATAAATTCAGACTGAGGTAGAATAGAAGTACAGCAATGGGGTCGTTAAATAAGCGTAAAACGTAAATAGAATGAATCCGGTATGAGGTTAAAGTTGTTAAAATGAGGGCATAAGGAGGAATTTTAGCAGTCTTGAGGAGAATCCTGTATGTCAGAAGTGTTTGGCATAAATATAACACTAGGAAAATGTACTGAGCCAAATAAAGGTTTGTCCCGTGTGATGTTATTTGATAAAACAGTGAATAAATGTAGACAAAACCAGCGGGGTACACAAGGGGGCCTGTGTCACCTGAAAAATTTGATTATAATTGATAATTTAGTAAAGTTTTTTGTACCTTTTAGTTCCTTGTAGTCCCAAGTTCCGTTTAGAAAGCCCTCGACTTCTTGCATGTATGCCTTCCAGTCAATTTCAGTATATTTCACTCTTTCGATTATGAAAATGTTTAAAATTATCTCAAATATGAATAAGAAATAACAAGTGTATTTTAAATAATGTGGGTCATAGACGAATTTTTTTAAATTTTCCATAGTTAGAAAAGTTTCAGTGGGTTTTAGCCCGGATTTGGGTAACTTATTTTTAGTCGGAGCCATCCTGAGAAGATGGACATTTTTTGAGGTTAGGTTGGAATGACATTTGAGCTGTCATTGCTGTCAAGTGTCAAGCGAGTAAAGTTATACAGGCTGTTCCAGAAAAAAATGTTCTCAAACAGCCTACTCCTTCCATCTTCATAAAATACTTAACTTGATTTGAAAATTTTAATGCCTCAAACTCCTAAAATAATAATATTACACAAATTTTTTATTCATGATCAGCTGAGTCTGATTCTATCAATTGTTTAAGCCAGCGAAATGTTATGGGGAGAATGTTAATTATGTATTCTAATTAGTGGAATAGATGACCGCCATATTGATTTTTAGACTGTGGGAAATTTAAATACAATAAGGATGTTAAAAGATTTTGCAGAAGTAATACATAATGTTTTTTGTGCAATAATAAGTGACTGAAATAGACCAAACGGCACCATGCACGCGGTACAAATGCAAACTATCTAAAGGGAGTTGTTTACTGATTTCTTGAAAGCGGTTTTAAAAAATATAATTTGAAAAAAATTAATTTGTGACTTTATTTATGTATTTTGATTGTTTTATTATGATAAAAACAAAGTAAGCTAATTGTTAAACAATATATTACGTCCAATGGACCAGCTATTCGATCGTTGAATAATAAAACGAACTGAAATTTAATCTCAATCAATTAGGATTAACTTCGTAAACAAGCGTAAACGTTGTATACGTTTTCTAAAAAACTGTGTTAGATATATAGTGAAAAAATGTTATATTTTAAATTTCTAAAAACTTTTTTTATTTGTTCTATGAATCTTGAAGTTTGATCAATCTTTAAACAATTCTCTCTTGTCCCATACTCGTGTTGTTCATGTTATTTTTATGTCTTTCTTTATGATTAATTTAATGAAATATTAGTTCTTAATGTAAAATCAAGCCGTTACTTTATTAAAAATTTAATTATTAACTTTATTTGCTTTTGTAGGTATTTAATTATTTTAGCTGCACTGGAATGTTGTCAAAAATATCACGATAAAGCTCTAATTTTTTTATGACAGTTTTTGATTTTGCAAAAAGAGTTTGTTGATAAATCTTCAGGCTAACTGACAACCGGTATCGGTTGTTTCTCTATCCAAACATGCTGGGTTTGTGGTGAATTTTTTTGTAAAAAATTAATATTTTTCAAGATTATTGAATGTTAAATTTTTGCAGTTTATTCACCTGAGAAATGAATACATTTATTGGGAGCGTAGGTACCTTACAAGATTGTATCCTGGAGGACAGTTAAATTTGGGAAGTTGGTGGTAGTTTAAATGATATAAGAATTCAATGAATAACAATATTTAATTGATTTAATAAAATATCAACAAAATTTGATTAGTGAACTAATAACAATGTAAAATAATATTAGTATTTCACTTGGTAAACTTTCTTAAAGTATTTGCTTCAGCAGAATCAAATCCTGCAGTTTTCGCGAAGTTGATCAGTAGCACTAATACTACCTATACAGCATAACAAAAAAAGTTTTTTTTCTACTTTTTCTTGAAACAAGCAATTTGTGCATTTTTTCTGTTGTACAAATTTCTTCCAGTATTTTGTTTTCACTCTTCTTACTTAATCTAAACGAAAAAAGATGTTGCAAATAAAAACATCGAGTTGAAAAAGTAAACAAAAAGTTTGGTTAAATTTTGGTTTTCTTGGGTTTCTGTTACATGAAAATGCATTTCCTTTTTCGCTACTAAACTTCTTGAATAATTTTTGTTTTTATTAGAGAATCTTTACAAGATGAATCTTTTTGTGACTCTCTTTTTCCTCGGAATTGTTTATTGATGTTCAATCTTATTTATTATTTAAGATCATATCTATCCTGAAAACATAAAGATGTGCGATGCTTTTGATAACGAAATTAAAACTACAGTACAAAAACTCTTAAGTATTGCTCTTCCTGAAGCTTCTTGGTCTTTGGCATTACTTCCTGTGGGTTTTGGTGGTTTGGATGTTCGTTCTGTTGCAGATGTGTCACTGCCAGTTTTTTTAGCTTCGGTTTCTTGCACTTCAGATGTTGTAGGCTTCTTTTTTCGTCTCTGACTGTGTGAGATTGAATATACGAGCGAAGCTTTGACTTTATGTACGGAATCTTTTTCAATCTTTTGTTAAAATTCTGACAGACCCAACAACCAAAAACTTTATTAACTGCTACTCAACACGAATATGGTGAGTGGAAGGTTAGAAACATTACACTGTTAACAATTTGGCACACATCTTTTCTAAAATTGGTCAGCTTTATGCTTGTGTTTGTAACAGTAAATAACGATCGTTTACGTGATTACTAGAGATAGGAAACATATATGAAGCCAGGACTATAGCGGCACATGTTTTGTGAGTCGATTATAATGGTGTAATACGATCAAAAACTTGAACGCTTGATCAGCGAAGACCGTACTAACTTGGGCCTGCTCAGGATTGGCTGAATGCTTGGCGCCAAACTATTTCATAGGGATGGTCAGTAGCGTTGCGTCGCAACCAAACTTCTTAAATCATAGTAAACATTTATTTATTTTTATTTTGAAACAAAAACATGTTTCCAAGAGTTCAAAAGCGGACGTAATTCGGTTTTTATTTCGATTATGGAGACTATCAGGAAACTTAAACACTTAAATGAAGGGACCGCTGCTTCTAACAATGCGAAGCGTGCGGACTACGCCAATGAATCGCTCCCCACCTAAGTAGCATACGAATTTCCTAACACTGGTGATTACGATTATCTTGTTTCACAAAGAATAGGAAAATTTTTCAACACAGGGAAATAAATATGATCTTAAAGCGTGCGTCTTTACCATCTTATACACACGTGTACACGTATGTTGAAACCACCTGGTTTATCAAGATGCGTCGCTAAACCACTTGACTTTATGACTATTATGATTTGGAAGAATGGTTTTTCTTTGGAATGGAATATCATTTGCGTTGACACTGTCGCCGCAACGCATCTTCAAGGGAGCTGTTCTAATGCTGGTTTTCTCTTACGATAAAAAAAAACAGGTGCGAACATAAAGGTCTGAAGGATTATCTTATATTCTGTTAAAGTTTATTATACCTGTTAACATATAAAATAAATTTATTAGCTTTATTTATTAACATTATCCAAGATTTTGACAAAAAAGAACACATTACGTGTTTTTTAACATAAAGTAGAATTTTGCGGATTTTAAATTTTTTTTTTGGTTTCTTAATCAAAGCTTCTTCTGCAATAGTTTAAGTAGCAACATTTCTACAAGAAATTATTATACAAAGTAGATTTTAATAATATTTGTATTCATACCTGTTCGAGTGAACTTTGTTTACTTCTAATCTTTTATCTAAAAGGTTTATATAAAAAGTTGTCATAAACTGAAAGAAAAGTTATGATAAGAATTTAATATAATTATTTGCTTACCTTCTTTTGTGAAATAAGGATGTTTAAATTGATGTTTACGAGTGGAATGATTCAATGTAATTCTAGAAATAATTTTGTTATTAAATTATAATATAAATTTTATCTTACATTTGAAGTAAATATTCTCGCATATCTTCTATTGTCCATATTTTCTTCTCTTCGTAAATACTTCGAATCCATTTAGTTTTTTCAATTAACAGTCTTGAATCAAGAAGGTTGTTTTTTACAGCAAAATCTAGTGGACATCTACTGTTATACGTGTCAACACTTTGCAGATCTATAGATTTTTGTAATATATTTTTAACTTGAGATATGTTTCCTGCATAAACAGCAAAATGTAATCGAACGTATAAATCTTCAGTGTTTTCAATGACAGAGGAAATGTTTTTGTTTTCTAGAAAGATTTCTTTATACTTTCTTAAAGCGTTGGATGTTGCAATAAGTCCTTTTTTCTCTAATAAATAAAATAGTTTTAGATTTTTTGTTACTATACTTCCAATTAATTTTGTTTCTTTCGTTACATCAATACCATATGAGGATAATAACAAATTTACAGAATTCATATCTTTGTAATAAATTGCGTAAAATAACGGTGTTAAGCCGTAACGGTTTTCTAATTCTAGGTGTACATTTTTAGACATAATTAAATCTAGTAAACTTTTATTATTCCATTCTAAGTATTCCCAAATAGTCTCTCTTGAAGCAGTAATGCAATTAACATCTGCATTATTTGAAATTAAAAATTTCGCAGTTTCTATATTTTTATTTTTGATAGCCAGAAACAAAGCAGTCTCTTCTTGTTTGTTTGAAGCATCTACATTTAATTCATTGTTTAGACACAGTTTTACTATTTCAATGTTTTTTGTTCTTAAACCCACTGTTGATAAAATTTTCTCTTCGTTTTCTTTAATCAGAGGCTGAAAACCTTTTTGAAAGAAACTCTGAATTGTCAAAATGTCATCACATTCTAGAGCGCATACCAGTGCATTTAAATTGAATTTTTGGACACGTAACATTAGCGCATTTATCGCCTTACAATTTTTGTTTTTAATTGCATAAAATAAAGGAGTATTGTTGTCTTCATCTGTTAGATCTGTATTAACATTTTTGCTGAATATCAAGTCAATTAAATCTTTGTCTGACCAATATAAGTGTTTCCATATGGTGGCACCAGATTTCGAAATACTGTTAATATCTGCACCATTTCTTATAAGATGTTTTACAGTTTCTAGTTTCTTTTGATCGTCAAAGGATCCTTGTTTAAGAGCATACAGTAAAGCTGTTTCTTCTTTTTCGTTTGTAGCATTTACGTTGACACCTTTTTCAATACACAACTTTACTGTACGCGGTTTTGTTGAATCAATTGCATGCCAGAATATATCTTCAATATTTAAATGAACATTATGTGACAATAAGACATTTATTGCTTCAAACTTTCTGAAGGCTATGAGTGAAGCGTTCAATTGTTCGTAGTTGGTAGCATTGTTTAACTGAAATCCTTTATCGAACAATAAATTCAAAAATCTCATATCTTTTTCTTTGGCAGCAGCTTCACAAAATGCTCTCATATTGTTCACATTTGCACCATGGTCAAGTAAATATTTTGCAATTTTCAACTGATTTAGCTTAATGGCTAATGTCAATGGTGTTTCTCCAATTGAAACATTCAATGGAATTGCTAAGACACCACAATACTCAGAAGTTGTCAATTCTTGATTTACAAGATCGGTTCCATACTTTAATAATTCTATTACATTAATCAATCCATTTTTACTTGTAATAAAACATTCCCAAATTTTTTCTGAACATGTGAATTGTGCTCCTTTACTAATGAGATATTTTACAGTATTTAATTGCTTTTTTTCGGCAGCCCACATTAAAGGCGTTCTTCCGTACTTGTCTTTGGCATTGTCGTCTAAACCTTTATCGAGCAAACACTTTATAATTTTACAGTTGCCTCCTCTTGCAGCTAAATGTAAAAGCGTTTCTCCAACAGTTTCAACATCAGTAATGTTTGCTCCAGCATTTAAAAGAAATTCAAATACTTCAAAGTTACCATTAAGAGCTGCATAACATATTGGTGTCCATCCATAATTGTCGTTTTCATTGACTCCTTTAATTTTGCTGTAAATATATTTTACCATTTCTATATGGCCACTCATAGATGCTATATGCAATAAAGTTTGCCCTTCACAATTTTTTCTTTTGTCTATCGGTAAAAGACTTACAATTTCTATATTACCTATAAGAGCAGCTATTCCTGTTGGTGTTTTTCCATTTTTATCTTCAATAAATTTTGGTTTTTTTTTCAGTATTAATTTGACCATTTCTGTACAATTACTTTCCACAGCCACATGCAGTAATGTTTGCCTCCAGTTATCTTTAATGTTTATGTCGATTCCAAGATTTACTATGTAGTTTACTATTTCATTATCCTTTTCTCTTATTGCTTGATGTAATGAGAAAACTAAACTATTTTCTTTTAGTAGTTTTACCATAGAATGTTTTTGAAAAACCTCTTCTGCAATTTCAAATTGTCTATCTTCAATTACTTTAATTATTAAATCCATTTTTTTTATATTCCATCCTTTTTCTATCAATAACTTTACAACATTCCAACTTTTGCTATTTACAGCAATTCGTACTAAATCGGAATTTTTATATTCATTTTTAGAATACGTAATTAATAAATATTTGACCAATTCGTCGTTATTTTTTCTAGTTGCTTCTTCCAAAAATTTTCTGACATTTATTTTTACTTTATAACTTATCAATATTTGAATTGTATGAAGTGTTGCTGAAGAGGCATATTCGATCATATTATCAGAAAAATTTTTTTTGTTTACAATACATGAATTTTTCTTTTCGAGTGTCACAGCCAATAAATTGGGGTAATTCCATTTAATCGAAGCACATGCTATTATTTCGTTATAAATATATTGGTTTTCTTTTAAAACAACAAACGCTTCATATGTCATTCCAAAATTTTCTAAAATTAGTTCTAATGCAAATAAACTTCTTCTTAGAACTGCATACTGGAAAGAGTCTAATCCAAATAAGAAGTCTTTTTCGTAGGGATTGAATTTGGTTATTAAAGCTTTCATAATTTTTATATTTTCAGCGTGTTCTTCAGTATCAAAAAGACGACCTCTTTCCACATTTTCAAAGTTACAACTGGCAAGACCAACTGAATTTCGTCTTGCAAAGTCATACTGAGTTTTGACTCCTATATGTTGTTCTATTTCCGTGTGATCCTTGTAAATGACGGCTAAATGTAAAGGACTCTCTTCTGCTAACATAATACTAAACATCAACATTAAATTTTTATACTGGTCAGAAAATAATTGTTCTTTCAACAGCTTTGCTTTTTCAAAATTATTTCGTAAATACGAACAAACGAAATATTCAGCATAAGTGTAGTGTTCAAACACAGCTTTTCCTTCTGTGTCCAACTTCACAATGATTCCCAAAGGATCCTTCTCTTCTTTTACTTTTTTCAAACATCTCTCGCTCCGTCGTAAATCTAAATTATTTTTTTTTAAAACATCAGAATCGAAAACAATCTGTAGTGCTATTAATTCATAGTCTTCCAAATAAACTTCTATCTCTCTCATGTTTGTTAATGAAAGTTTACTGCTGAAATGTTCGTATCGTCCTTCAAAAAAATGTCGGTACATTTTTGTTAGAACAAACATGTTTTCTTCTAATTTATCAACATAAAATTTTTGATCTAAGAATATTTGTGTAATAATATACAACTGAAGAGGTATTCCCAGAAAATGTTGGTTGTTGATTATTCGAGTGTTAGTCGACATTTTCTTGGTAAGAAGTTCTATTTCATCTTCGTTGTATCTATCTTTGAGTCTATCTTTAATAAATCTTTTCTGCTCATCTTGGTTAAGTTCAACAATATCAGTGATAAAAATATCAAAAGTGGTTTCTAGACATCGTTGTAAGTTTTGTCTAGATGAAACCCACACTCGAAATCCTTTTTCCGATAATTCTTTAATATGATATAGAATATTTCTCAGGCTATCACTATCCAATTCATCTAATCCATCAAAAAAGAAGAAAATTTGTTTTTTGTTTAAATAATTCTCTTTTAATTTATTTACAAACATTTTATCTTCAGTATTCAGAAAATGCTGCAAAACATTTTCAAACGAAAGTTCATTTTTCAGAAATGAATTGTGAGACTTGAGATCTATTCCAATAGTCCAGAAATTGTTGGGACAATTGTTCTTCAAATAATTCATTGTTGTAGTTTTTCCCATTCCCGGTTCTGCACATATGATATTTATTGGTACATTTAAAATACTGTTGATGTTTTTTTCATCCAAAATCTTCTTTTCCAGATTATAGTTATTAGACAAGAAAATGTTTTTTGTACTTTTTATTAAAAAGAATTTATCTTGAATTGTTTTGAAGTAATGAACATGTTTATTAAATTCTTGTTTTACGATTTCTTCAAACAATTTATTAATGTTTTCTTCATCAGTTGATATTATTGATGTTTGTTTATTACTTGATGTGACATTAAAAAATTCACTAAGGCTGGTAGTAACAACAATTCTATTATTGTTAAATTGTTTTTCATCTACATTTTGAGAATTTAATATCACGATGTTATTTTCATCTTTGATACATTTGACAAGTGAATCAAAATCTAAAACAGTTATAGAAAATTTTCTGTCTATATAGTAAGCCGGTAATGTTTCTTTTTCTTCCCCAATCAAAAAATAGTCTTCTTTTAAAATGTTGAATATTTCTTTAGTTTCAATAGACGACCCAATGTCTTTAAAATTCTTCGCAAATTCACACAAAGAAATTTCGTCTTGACCTTGCAATGAAACTTGACATGTGGCCGTAATTTTATTGTAAAGATCTTCATTTTTGCTTCTTATATCTTCCAAATTTTGAAATACTGAACATTGAAGAGATGTAATAGCAGTTTCGCATAAAACAATTAATTTGACTTCGTCTTTTTTATTTCGATATAAATCCGTTACTTTAGAAATTACTTCATTTGAAACTTGTCTTGAATTAATAATTAGTAATTTTTCAAGAAAGTAACACCAAATTTTTTCTTCTTCATACTTATCTAATGTTTGTCTATCTTTATTAATAAGTTTAATTTTTTTTGCTAATTCTACCAAACATTTATCTTCTGGTTTCTTCTTTTGGGACTTTACATTTAAATTTTCAATAAACATATTTGCTGAATCTTTGACAAGTGTTACATCAAATAGTCGCACCGCTTCTTCAAATAATTTAAGATTTTTTTCGGTTGGAAGATAAAGATCACTTATCAATCCCTTTGATAACAAGATGTTGGTTACGTGGAAAAGAACCGTTTCTCGATTAATTGTTTTGTTTGTAAATTTGCCTTGATGCCATTTCCTAAACAAATCGATGTAGGAAAGTCCTAGATTCTCTTCAGAAGAGAAAAATTTTAATATTTTGTTTTTAATTGTATCAACATCACCTTGACTTGTATATAAAGTAACTTTTGGTAAGAAACTATCATAATCTTCCTTATTAGAAATATATTTTTTTGCTTCAAATTTGTAAAGAGCGTTACCAGAAGAATCAGTATTAAAAAAGTCGCTCCCTTGACATTCTTTTATATCTAACACGTTGAAAAGTTTTGACTCATTTTTAGATTGAGTATTAAATTTCAAATTCGTATAAAGCAAGAAATGGTATTTTTGTTTTTTTTCTTCTGACAGTTTTTTAAATTCTTTGCAATATTTTTCAATGTGAAAATCACCTTTTGCTTCAAAGTTACTTGGTATTAATTTTTTGTCTTTCTTTTGTTTATGTTTTAACTGAATTGCATAATTCTCTGAAGTTCCATCTTGTAATGTAATGTCTATTACAACGTCATCAAAATTTCCAAAATCTTCTGCATTACTTCGTATAGAAAAGTCTTTGACATTTTTATTGCAGATCAGATTAAGTGCAAAATGAGCGGAAATATAAATTTCGTAATCACCTCCAACTCCAGGAACATTGTTCTAGAAAAAATATTTTTCCATGTATAGAATGTAATTTTGGTACTTGCAATAAAAAATATTTTGGCTAAGCACAACACGAAGAATCTCTGACCTGTTTCAAGGTTGTTGCTCCTTGTCAGTACAACGTATCTTAAGATATAAACTGAAGTTATTTGTTTCCATTTTGACAAAGAGAATTGTTGCTCGACTAAAAAGGGATAACAACTTTGTAACAGAACTACAGATTCCTGTGGTTGGTTTTGACATTTTTGTATATTAATATTATTAATAGTCTGTAGTTTGCCAAAACAAAGGTTTTTCATTTTTTTATCTGGTGATTTGTGATTAGATAATGTTATCGTTTTATTGAACTATGATTTTTTAATATTTGGAAGGTATAATGTATAATGTAGATTAATATAATATGTAGGTTTTTTTTAAACTTAAAGGTAAAAATAGACTGATTGTGAATTAGAGCAGACAGTAAGTAGTATATCGTTTAATCAGGTGAAGTTTACTAAGTAATAGACATTTTGTAATTTACGTTTTTAAAACATAATTAATTAAATAAAAAAAGGCATTTACGACTTACCTTGTTATCACTAGACATTATTCTAAGCAATTCATAAGGAAGTATTGGTAGAACATTATTACTCAAAATTTTTGTAAGTAAATAATAAAAGTACTTGATTATAAACTTATTGATTTTATTTCTTTATTTATATCCTTTTTACTTATCAGTTATCACTTATCAATCACTGATAAAAAATTTAAGCTCTAAACAATTAAAGAAAAAAAAAAAGAAAAATATTATAAACAAGTCATGCAAATTTAAAAAAATGCAATTTAGATTTCTTGGACGAGATGGAAATGCCTTTGCACTGCTTTCACTAGCGCAGGAGGACATAATGATGAAGGGTTAAACTAGTTGATACTCACTTTGTCCAATACCGGTCTTAAATTAAAGGTAGCGAGGACTCCTCATGTCTAAACGTGTACTGGCCCGCAGTAGAACTTCTAGGTAATTAAGGTACTTAGGTATATACGAGTAGATTATAATTTTGATTCTTAATCTGAATTTAATTGTTGGAAAATAGTCTCAAACTAATTGTTTTAAAATCGTAAGAAAATGTTCAATTTTCAGAAATAATACAAAAATTAATTAATGAAATAGTAACCAAAAATACTTTATTTTTAGTAGAACTAAAATAATTAATTTGATAATAATCTTTGATTTAAACAAGCAAATAAAGGAGTTAAGAATATTTTTTTAGTTTATCGCTTCTCAGAGAGGAAAAATTAGTTTCTCTAGATTTGGCCTCACTTGAGGAAGCTCTGAACACGTAATTAAATTTAATATTATCTTAGTTAAAATATACGCTACGTAAAACTAAAACAAATTCAAATTGAATTAAAATGAATTAGAATAAAAATTATAGACTTCTAATAAGCTCTGATCTGAATAACGCACGTCTGACTTCTTTAAAAGTCCAGTTGTAGTGGTCCCTTTCAGTTTTATAAAAACCTTATCCTCTAACTAAGTTTATTCTTTTACTGTTCCTTTGTGAATTTAAATTTATGTTGTAACCTTACCTGCCAATAAGTTTCACAGATTAAGCAATCTCGTATTTGATTGACAGAAACTAAACTACATATTTACAATTTACTTACAAAATTCTCTAAATTGTTGCTTGAAGAACCAAGATTTGGGAGTAACTTACGACAAAATGCATTAATTAAAACTTATAATTTAATGGAATCCATACGTCGCCCTTTTTGTTATAACAATTTCATTACGACGATTTTGTACAAATTTTGTTTAAAAATAATATTTTAGACCCGATCTTACCTAAATAAATTATAATTAGCTAATTATGATTATAGATAACAAAAACGCAAGCATAAAAAGGTTAAGGTAGTTAAATTCGTCGATTTAACAACAGAATTTTTAAAAACTTTTATTTGACTATTTTTACACTATTTAAAATTACACTTTATTTTGATTAATTATTGATTGGAAAATACACTTTGATTTATTATTATTATTTGAAAAATACTATTTATTTCGTTAACTTCATTTACTACACTTAACTTAATTAATTGATTAAAAATAATGAGACCTGCACACAGCACAAGGCTAAGCTGCATACATTATGTCTGCCCTACTCCTAGCAAAAGGTGGTATTTATATGTTTCTAATATGCTGACTAGACAGTGTACAGAACAAAGGGGTTACTATGCTAGGGGAACTATAACTCCTCCCGCCGAAGACGGAGAACCATGGGGTTCGAAGCTGAACTGCTAGGGGGAACATTGCCATCAGGAGGGTCATATCTTATCTTCCTATAAACTGATGTTCCGTTGAGAGGTAAGGGTTGGTAGATCAATTTCCTCCAGGTTCTTCTTTTGGAGATCTAAAAACCCTGCATTTTATCAAAGTCACTAAGGCCGATGTTTTCCAAATTTAGGTTGTTGGTCTGACCAGGTCGCTGTTTTCTACCCGCATGAGTGATGTCCAATTTCGGTAGTATGATGTTTTGAACTTTGAGGTTAGTTCTTCATAATTTCGGATAAGAAAGGGTCCAATATGCATTTCACACGAGTCAACAATTTCGAGGAAAAATTTATCTTGAGATGGATTCGTTCTTCTAAATTTCTATATTTTTGGGTGGCGGTAATTCTTGATAGTACAATCACAATCCACTAATTAATTTTGATTTTTCGGATCTTCGGTGAATTGACGGAAATCTGATGTGGTCTGCAATTTGATTGTTGATTATAAAGTATAAGTTGAATTTCACAAGGGGCATTGTCCTTTGGTATTTCAACACTAGTTCCTTCGCAGATGAAATTTTTCGGAGATGGCTTCTTTACAGGGTATGTCAAGATAGATATGATTTAGGTTGTTTGGACACAAAATTTGAAATTTTGGGATTATTGTTTGGAAGCCATTTAAGATAAGGAACAGGTAGAGGATAAAGGTGATAATAATCATATTCGACAGTCTCCACAATTGAGATTTCCAAAACGGAAATTATCAGATTTTTTTTTATAACTTTTAATTTTAATTAAATTCATAATGATTAATGAATTATCTAAATTTTTCTTCAAAAGGCAATTTTCCCATAGTTACGTATTTTTTTTTTTTTAATGTTTGAAATAAAATTATAATTTGGAAAAAATAACATTTACATTCTGGACAAATCTTCAAGACTAATAAAATTTAATTCTAATTTTTTTTTTTTTGGGAGTTTTCTACGTATATTATTCTTGATTTCAAAATTAGCTGATTGTGGGCAATTGATTTAGAAATATTTTCAAAGAAATTTTTTTATTAAATTTTGAAGAATTGTGATTTGATCACCAATTAATGTCTTAATTTTTATTTTGATTATTTGAAAGTGATATGATTGCTTTATCATAATATTCAGCATCATCCTGGTCCAAATTTTCTATTAAAGGTTTTATTACTAAACCTAATCCATAAATCAATCCAAGTTTGACTCGTACGTTAAAAATAAGAATTTTGGGGTTAATTTCCTTAATTTTGTATTTTAATTTTTTGGTTTTCAATGTCCGAATAATATTGCAAGAATTATAAAGTTCGCGTCTGTTTAACATGAAAGAATTCTCTATGGCGGTTTCAATTCCAAAAAACGGGTACGTAGAATATTGAACTCATCAACGATAGGGGTAACATCGTAAATTTGAATAAAGGACCAAAAGTCAAATGTATTTTGGGCTTTTCCGGTGCGAATAGGCAACATTCCTGAATTGTCATTTAGATTGTGAATTTTGAGTGGGGATGTATCCGAAAAGATGAAAACGTTATTTTAAAACATGAGGAATTCCTAGTTCCTTTAAATAAATAATTTTAGTTTTCTTTATATCTTTATTTTAAATTTTGACTTTATTATTTTTGAAAACTGTTTGACCTAGTTTAAATTGGTGTTAATCGGGTCTAAAATAATTTCGATTATTCAAAACTATCTCCTTTTTGATTTCAATTTTTAAGAAATTTTATTATAAAGGTGTTTAAATTTCTTCTTATGATTAGTAGCGTATTTCGTATAAAATGCAGTTTCAATTAGATCAGAGGGATCTCTAGCGTTAGTATGAAAGTTAGTAAGAGCAGTAAAAGTTAATTCATTTGGGGTCAAATTTGTTGCTGAATGTATCGAGCTGTTGTATGCAATTATCGCGTATTTCATAAGTCTAATAGGGTTATGGTCAGTATGAATTTGAGTGTTCTAAGATCTTTAATAATGGTGGAATAAAATCATTCGATTATTGAATTCGACTCGTGGTGTAAAGGGGTAGTAAAATGAATATCAATATTATGCTATTTTAAAATTTCACGAATTGTATCATTTTTGAATTCAATTCCATTGTCCATTGTAATTTGTTTCAGTATTTCTTAAAATCTAAATTAATTTTGAAAAAACGTCAGTTGTTCTTAAAAAAAAAATTTTGATTATCAATTTTTAAAAAAATATCAGCATATAAAATTTAAAAAGGTTTATTTAAAGGCTAAATTTGAACAAGGGGGACATATGGTTTTTATCGGGAATATTTTGATTGTTTGACAGGTTACACACTCATTGATATAACAAGTTAGGTATATCAGTTTCATATTTATCCAGTAATAATTTCGTTTAAGGTGTTCTAAAGTTTCAGCGATTGCTCTATAATTGCATTTTCCTTCGTGTTGGTATTTTATCAGCATTTTACGTTCGTCTTCGTCGCGAACGAAATTAACCAATTTGGTATATTTAAATTAAGTTTAAGACTATTCGCATAAAAATGTTCTAAATAAGCATTATTGAAATCATTATACATTTTTTCGTCATAAAAATAAATATAAATTGTTAAATGATTTACGGTATAATTTTTTAAAAAAAAAAGTCCAAAATTAAATGTTTGTTATTTATTGGTATGCCGTCAAGAATGCTTATGCTGTCATTTAATACGTTCTCATTGTTTCCGGTGTGAACGATTGTAAAACTGAACGAATCAGCATTTAAATCGAGTTCAGGGGCAAAGTTAATATTTTCAGCTAGAATTTTGATATTTTGCAAAATTTTTATTTTTTGGTGATTTAGGTATTTTAGAAAAGAATTTGATCAAAATTTTGAAAAAAGTTGTTATATTTAAAAGATTATGAATATTCTAATTGAAATTTTGGAGGTTTATATTTGAAGAGTTTTAAATATTTTGATTAAAATTTTGAGGGTTTATATTTAAAGGGTTTTGGATATTCTGATCGAAATTTTGGGGGTTTATATTTGAAGGGTTTCGAATATTCTGATCGAAATTTTGATGGTTTATATCTGAAAAGTTTTGGATATTTTGATTCATATTTTGAGTATTTTCGGTCATTTTCGGTATTCATTTTTTGATTTACATTTTTGGGGTTTTTAGTTACATTTTCATTTTCTAAGGTATTTAAATGAATTCGAGGTTGGACTTCCGATTTGTGATTTCGAGGATATGATTTCGTATAAGAAGGTATTTTATTTGATCCAATGGTATGATGTTGAATTTTATTAATAAAATTATCACAATAAAATTTATCTCGAAAGTCGTAACGTGATTTTTGAATTTTTAATTTCTGATCGCGATTGGAATGTTTAGGACTTAACTGTTTCAAATTTTCTTTTAAATAATTATCATATTCGGGATAAGATGTTTTATTTGTTTTTACAGGTTCTGTAAAATGATGTTCAAGTTCGTTAAACTGTTCGACATTCAGTGGTGAATTAAAAGTAATTTTAACGGGATTTATATTTGAATTTGCAAAGGTGGTTGTAGCCATAAAATTTTTAGTTTTTACTAAAGCTTGGGGTGTTTCTGTTCCATGTCCGAATCGTTCATAATTTATTACTGCATTTCCTTCTTTATAATTAACAGGAATTTGGCCAACTATTTGACAACGAGGGGGTATAATAATTGAATGTGGACAAAATTTAGGAAGCTCATTAATTGGTGTAATTTTTGGAGTAGAAGTATCTTGATATTTTATTAAAATTTGGCAATTGGGTGTTCTTAATATTCCTCTATTTAAATTTAGATTTGCATCAATTTGTTTGATTATATCAGCGCCAATTAAACCGTCAAATTTTTCAGAAAAGTCGAATAAATAAAAAGTATGAATTTGATTGACGTTAAAAATTTTAAATGCAGGTATATCAACAGCTTGATTCTGTGAAGTTGATCCATGAGCAGTAGTTATAAGAAAATCTTGATTTTGAATATAATTTGGAAAATATTTGTAAGCAATTTCGGGTTTTAAAAGACTTCGTGAACTTCCAGTGTCTATTAAAAAATATGCATTTATTTCGGGAATATGAATATGTGGTAAATCTAAGCGGAAATTATTTATCACTATCTTGGTTTGTCTGTGGAAATAATCTCGTTGAAAATTTTGTTGATCAAAAGCTGCATTGCATTCATTGTCAATAGATTCATTGTTATAAGCAGTTTCATTGTTATAAGCAAAAGGTTCATTGTTATAGGAAAAGTGCGAATTATCATAGACTTGACCTTGTCTATCGTTATCATATGTGAAGTCATCATCTGCACAGGTGGCATCCGGTTGATAATTAGAACAATTATATGGTTGTTCATTAAAGTCATCATAATTTGGATTATTTAAACTTGGGTCAAAAATTTCTTGATTAAAAAGTTCTTCAAATTGATAATTTGTTTGTTGTGGTCTAATAGGTGAATTACTGGAGGATGTGTCCATTGGTTCTGGTTTTGTACGAGAAATTTTTGAAAAATCATTTCTAGGTTTAAAAACATTAGTTGGAGGTTTTTGAGGATTTTGAAAATTTTGGAATCTTTGTTAAACAAACGGTTGTTGTGGTCTAAAAAATGAGCTTGATGGAAATTGCGGTCTAGAAAATGTTTGGGGTCGAAAAACTGTTTGCTGTTGCATCGGTTTTTGAAAGGATGTCTGAAATTGCTGATTATTATAAAATGGTCGCGGAAAATTTGTTATTGGTTGAAAATTAGAGGGTTGCGATTTTTGGAAATAATTTTGGGGTTGATGATATTGTTTTTGATAATTTTGATTTTGATGTGGTTGAGGTTTATTTGTGTTTGGTTGTTTTAAATTTTGATTTTGACCGTGGCAAAAATATTGAAAATTTTCTTCTTCTGTAACAAGAGCTAGAGCGTTTTCTAAGGAATCGGGGTGTTGTAATCGTACAGCAAGTTGCATTTGGTATGGAAGACCGTTAATAAATGTTTTTAAAGCAAAATCGTTATAATGGTTAATTTTTATTCGTCGTTCATCTTCATTTATTTGGGCAGCAGATAATTTTGAAAAAAGTAAACTACGCGTATCCTGTATGCGAATTCCGAATTGAATTGGGGTTTCATTTTTTTGTCGTCGAATTGATATAAGGTCTTGAATTAGACAGTCGATGCTTCTTTGATCAGAAAATGTTAAAATTAAGGCATCACGTATAGCGTCAAATGTTTTTAATTCGGAACGTGAAGCAATTAAATCTGCGGCACGACCAGTTAATTTTGATAGAATTGTGTCAAGAAGGCAAATGTTAATAGGTGCATTTGCATCAGCGGCATCTCTAAATGTTAAATAAAGATTTTTACTGCTATTAATAAATCTTTGTAATTGTCTGGGATTGCCATCATATTGTGGAATGTTATCAGCTTGATATCTAAGTAACTGAATGTTAGTTTGAGCCATTTTACTAGTTTCTACTGGATTATTTTCTACTGAGTTATTTTTTACTAGATTATTTTCTACTTCTAAATTCGCGTTATCTTCAATATTTATATTTCGTAAACTATTTATTATTTCTTCTAATTCGTTATCAATCATCAATTGTGGTAACAGTGAATAAAATTATTGGAAAGGACTTACATAAAATTAAGGATTGCAAATTTCATTCTTCGTTTCTTCCTTCTTTTTCTTAAAAACTAAGGTACCAATAGGTTGCGTCGATGCTAGACTCGCCCTGGATTTCCGTTGGAGCAGGAATTTTCGTTTCTTCCTTCTTTTTCTTAAAACTAAAGTACCAATAGGTTGCGTCGATGCTAGACTCGCCCTGGATTTCCGTTGGAGCAGGAATTTTCGTTTCTTCCTTCTTTTTCTTAAAACTAAAGTACCAATAGGTTGCGTCGATGCTAGACTCGCCCTGGATTTCCGTTGGAGCAGGAACTTGGTTGGTGAATTGTTGAAACAAACCGGATCTTTCGATGTTTGGAAAAATACCGTCCAACACTATCCTACTGACTGCGCCAGTTAAATTCGTCGATTTAACAACAGAATTTTTAAAAACTTTTATTTGATTATTTTTACACTATTTAAAATTACACTTTATTTTGATTAATTATTGATTGGAAAATACACTTTGATTTATTATTATTATTTGAAAAATACTATTTATTTCGTTAACTTCATTTACTACACTTAACTTAATTAATTGATTAAAAATAATGAGACCTGCACACAGCACAAGGCTAAGCTGCATACATTATGTCTGCCCTACTCCTAGCAAAAGGTGGTATTTATATGTTTCTAATATGCTGACTAGACAGTATACAGAACAAAGGGGTTACTATGCTAGGGGAACTATAACTAGGTTCAAGTGATACAATGGTTTAATATTGTTAAGTTATACATGTATTTATTTCTTTTTAGACGTATTGTCTTAATAAAAAAATGGGGATTTTTTGTATAAATATTTGACAGAAGGACTGTTGATTATGCAGTCTGTTTCATAAAGCATTAATTGATTGATGAAGTTAGGTTTTTTTTTGTAATTTTTAAAGTTACAAAGTTGATTAGACATTTCGGGGCCTACGTTTACAACTGCCACTTCAATGGCATGCTGCAATTCTTACAAATTATTAACAGGGTTACGAAACAACATTTTTAAGATACGGAAACCGTTGAATGAATACACAATGGTATAACTCATTCAACGCGGAAACTAAAAAAAAGTCCAGAAGGGTCAGATTAGGTTATCTATTTGGCCATAATAAACCTGCACTAATTAAATGTCCCAGGAAAAACTCTTGTAAATAATTTACACTGGCACGAGCGGTATGTGCAGTGGCAGAGTCCTGCTGGAAATAAACGTTTGTTAATTCGATGTCATCCAGCTGATTTAAAAATGAGTCTATAAGAAACCGAGTAAGAAATCTTCGGTATCTTTCCGCATAATTGTTTCATGAAAGAATATTGGGCCAATAATTCATCTTCGCGACATAGCGACCCATACGCCAATTTTAAGCGGATGCAATGGGACTTCAATAATATTGTGTGAATAATATTGTGTTTCGCGAATTTATGAACGCAGATAAATGAAACCATGCTTTATACAAAAAGTGATATCTTGCTGGTTAATATTGTTGAGCAAATTATTGTTGTACCAATGACAAAACTGTATTTTTTTGGAGAATCAAGAGGATGAAGTTGTTGGACCAGTGTAAGTCTGAAAGGGCGTAAATGTAGGGATTTTTTGAGGATCTTACTTAAATCTATTTTGATGCGAAATCAAATTTAATAATTCGAATAATAATTTGACTTTTGACACTTATTTCGCATGTTGCCAACCTCGTTTTTAAATATTACTACATAGGAGATTTTTGGTTTCCAACTTAAGTCAACAGGTGGTGTAAAAGTAGCTGTGAATTTGATTATAACTATACTCATTAATTGCTGTTGTAGGTTGTAAGTCCTAGAGAAGAATTTCCAGCTGTTTAGTCCGATTCTTAATACAAAAAATTATTACATAAAATAGATTTTAATAACACATTCATACCTGTTTGTCTGAATTTTCTTTAGTTACTAATCCCGGATGTAAAAGATTTATGTAAACATTGTAATCTGAAAAGAAAAACTTGTTTAAAGATTTTGCTGTAATTAATTTCTTACCTTCTTTTGTTAAATACGAATATTTAAATTGACATCTACGGGAATTCAGTGGAGTTCTACAAAAAAAATTTAGTTTATTAGAAAATTTTGAAGTTTATTTTACCCTTGGAATAAATATTGCCTCATATCTTCTATTGTCCAAATTTTCTTTTTTTCGTAAATACTTCGAATCCATTTTGTTTTTTCAATTAATAATCTTGAATCAAGAAAATTGTCTTTTACAGCAAAATGTAGTGGACATTCACTGTTATACGTATCAACACTATCTAGATCTATAGATTCTCGTAATATATTTCTTACTTGAGTTATATTTCCCAGATAAACAGCAAAATGGAGTCGTACATACAAATCTTCACTTTTTTCAATAGCAGAGGAAATCTTCAAAGAGATGTCTTTATATTTTCTTAAAGCGTTTGATGTTGCAATAAGTCCTTTCTTTTCTAATAAATGAAATATCTCTAAATTTTTTGTTTGTATACTGCCAATTAATTTTATTTCTTTAGTTACATTTATATCAGAAGATAATAAAGAAATTACAGAATTCATATCTTTGTAATAAATTGCATAAAACAAAGGTGTCAAGCCATAAGAGTTTTCTAATTCTGGATAGACCTTTTTGAACATAATCATTTCTATAAATTTTTTGTTGTTCCAGTCTAAATGTTCCCAAATAGTTTCTCCATTTGTTGTAACACAATTAACATCTGCATTATATGAAATCAGATATTTTGCAGTTTCTAAATTTTGATTTTTTATAGCCATAAATAACGCAGTTTCTTCTTTTTCATTTGAAGCATTTATATCTAAATCATTGGTTAGAAATAGTTTTACTATTTCAAAATTTTTTGTTCCTACTTTTGGCATAATTTCCTCTTCGTCTTGTTTAATTTGAGAACCAAAACCTTTGTGAAAAAACCATTGAATCAATGAAATATTATTAGTCGTCACTCCATGTAACAATAATTTTAAATTATATTTGTCAAGATGTGGAAGTATCACATATTCTTTATTATTTGTAATAGCATAATCTACAGGTGTCTTGCCATAATTATCTTTCAGCCCAACATTAACATTATTGGTGAATATTAAATCAAGTAAATATTTTTTTTCCCAATTTAAATGTCTCCAAATAGTTTCTTTATATTTCGAAATACAGTTAACATCTGCACCCTCTCTTATAAGACGTGTTGCAATTTCTACTTTCCTGTCATCATCAACTGTTTCTTGTGTGAGAGATCGAAGTAAAGGTGTTTCTTCATGTCTATTTAAACAATCTATATTTACACCTTTTTTAATACACTTTTCTACAGTACGTAATTCTCCACACTCAATTGATTTCCAAAATATTTCTTCGATGTTTAGTTGAGCATTTTTTGACAATAAAACATTAATTGCTTGAAAATTCTTGTCTTCGATAAGTAATTCAAACAATTTTTGTTCATTTTTAGAATCTTTGTTCAACTGAAAACCTTTATCAAAGAGCAGATTTAAAAATCTTGTATCTTCTTTCTTTGTAGCAGCTTCACAAAATGCTCTCATGTCATTCGCATTTGCACCATGATCAAGTAAATATTTTGCAATTTCTAGTTGATTAAACTGAATAGCTAACGCCAATGGTGTTTCCCCGTTTAAGTTTTTGAAAGTTCTGCCACTAACATCAACCCCAAGCTCAGAAGATGTCAACTCTTTATTTAAAATATCAGTTCCATACTGTGATACCAGTAGATTTATAGCATCAATCCATCCGTTTTTAATAAAACTTTCCCAAATTTCTTTTGAAATATTAATTTCTGATCCTTTACTAATTAAATATTTTACAGCATTTAATTGTGTATTTTCAATAGCAACATTTAAAGGTGTTTTTCCCTTGTTGTCTTTGGCATCTTTATCTAAACCTTTATCAAGTAAATATTTTATAATTTCGCAGTTTCCTCCCTTCCCAGCAAAATGTAAAAGTGTTTCTCCATCATTTGTAAGAACATTAATGTTTGCTTTACAATCTACAAGAAATTCAAATGTCTCAAAATGTTTATAAATAACTGCATAAAATATTGGTGTCCATCCATTGTTGTCTTTATCGTTTACTTTTTTAATTTTGCTGTAGATATATTTAACTATCTCAATATTACCACTCTGAGATGCTAAATGCAACAAAGTTTCTCTTTTATTTGTAGAAACATTGATGTTGGCCTCACACTCCACAAAAAAATTAAAAATCTCGAAATATCCATCACGAGCTGCATAACATATTGGTGTCCATCCAAAAATGTCTTTGTCATTTACTCCTTTAATTTTGTTGTAGATGTACTTTACCAAATCAATATTACCACTCTCAGATGCTAAATGTAATAATGTTTGCTCTTTATAATCTTTTCTTTTATCTATGGGTAAAAGTTGAACAATTTCGATGTTACCATTAAGAACAGCTATTCGTGTTTCTTCTTGTCCATTTTCTGTTTTTTCTGGTTCTTTCTCCAATATTAATTTAACAATGTCTGTACAATTACCCAAAACAGCAAGATGTAATGCATTTTTATACTCTAAATTAACGCCAAGATTCAACAAATATTTGACTGCTTCAAAGTCTGTATTATTTATTGATTTATTTAATAGACTCACTAAATTACTTCTCGCAATTGAGAATAATTCTGGTTGTTTTTTAAAAATCTTATCTGCAATTTCATATTGTCTATAATTAATTATGTCGATAATATCATGATCATCAATGGTATATTCCATCTTCTCCATCAATAACTTTAAAACATTCCAGCTTTTATTTTTTACAGCAACTGTAACTAAATTCTTGTTTACAGAAATTACATTCACGAGTAAATATTTGACTAATTCATAGTTATTCTCCTTTGTTGCTTTTTGCAACAATGATTCGTTCCGTGCTTCTATTTCATAATTTTTTAACAATTTTATGGTATGAGGTGTTGCTGAAGAAGTATATTCGGCCACATAATAAGAAAAATTTTTTTTGTTTACTAAATATGAATTTTTCTTTTCGAGTGCAACAGCTAACAAATTTGGATAATTCCATTTAATAGAAGCATAAGCTATCATTTCGTTATAAATATAATTGTTTTCTTTTAAAATAACAAAAGCTTCATGTGTCATTCCAAAATTTTCTAAAATTACTTCTAATATAAATAAATTTTTTCTCAAAACTGCATATTCGAAAGCGTCTATTTCAAATAACTTATCTTTTTCATATGGATTGAATTTCGTTATTAATGCTTTTATAATTGTTTTATTTGCTATAGATTCGTCGGTTATATTAAAATGTCCCAATCTGTTTTTCTTGTTCTCAATGTTACAACTTGCTAGACCAACTGCAACTTGAAATGGATTTCGTCCTCCCACGACAAAGTGAGTTTTGTTTTCTATATGTTTTTCTATTTCTGAGTGATTTTTATAAATGACTGCTAAATGTAGTGGACTTTCTTCGGCTAACATAATACTCAGTATCAACATTACATTCTTGTATTGGTCAGAAAATAATTGCTCTTTTAATATTTTTGCTTTTTCAAAATTATTTCGCAAATATGAACATACGAAATATTCAGCATAAGTGTAGTGTTCAAATACAGGTTTTCCTTCCTTGTCCAACTTCACAATGATTCCCAAAGGATCTTTTTCTTCTTTAACTTTTTCCAAAAGTCTTATACTCCGTCGTATATCTAAATCTAGTTTTTTTAAAACCTCAGAATCAAAAATAATCTGCAGAGCTATTAATTCGTAGTCTTCTAAATAAACTTCTATTTCTCTCATGTTTGTTGATGAAAGTTTACTGCTGAAATGTTCATATCGTCCTTCAAAAAAATGGCGGTACATTTTTGTTAGAACAAACATATTTTCTTTTAAATCTTCAATATTAAATTTTTGATCTAAGAATATTTGTGTAATAATATACAACTGTAGAGGTATTCCCAGAAAATGTTGGTTATTGATTATTCGAGTGTTAGTAGAAATTTTTTTAATAAGAAGTTCTATTTCATCCTGTTGGTACCTATCCTTGAGTCTATCTTCAATAATTTTCTTCTGCTCTTCTTGGTTTAGTTCAACAATATCAACGATAAAAATATTGAATGTAGATTCTAGACGGCTTTGTAAGTTCTGTCTAGATGAAACCCAAACCCGAAATCCTTTATCTGATAATTCTTTAATATGATTTAAAATATTTTCTACACTGATGCTTTCTAGCTCATCCAAACCATCAAAAAAGAAGACAATTTGTTTTCGTTGTAAGAAAATTTCTTTTAGCTTTTTCAGAAATCTATTATCTTCTTTAGAATTTAAAAAATGTTTTAAAAAATCATTAAACGAATGTTGATTCATCAGAAATGAGTTGTGAGCCTTGAGGTCTATTCCAATAGACCAGAAATTCTTGGGACAGTTGTTCTTCAAATAATTCATTGTTGTAGTTTTTCCCATTCCAGGTTCTGCACAGATGATGTTTATTGGTCCATTCAAAATACTGTTGATGTTTTTTTCATCCAAAATCATTTTTTCCAAACTATAGTTATTAGACAAAAAAATGTTTTGTGTACTTTTTATTAAAAAGAATTTGTCTTGAATTATTTTCAAATAATGAACATGCTTGTAAAGTTTTTGTTTTACAATTTCTTCAAACAATTTATTAATGTTTTCTTCATCACATGACATTATTAATGATGACTGTTTCTTCGACTCTTCCTTATTTGATGTAGCATCCAAAAATTCTCTGAAGGTTTTAACGATAATTTTATTATCGTTAAATTGTTTTTTATCTAAATTTTGAGAATCTATTATCACGATGTTATTTTCATCTTTGATACATTTGACAACTGAATCAAAATCCAAAACTGTTATAGAAAATTTTCTGTCTATATAGTAAGCCGGTAATGTTTCTTTTTCTTCCCCAATCAAAAAACAGTCATCTTTCAAAATGTTAAACATATCTTTAGTTTCAATAGAGGACCCAATGTCTTCAAAATTCTTCACAAATTCACACAAAGAAATTTCATCTTGAGCTTGCAATGAAACTTGACATGTGGCAGTAATTTTATTGTAAAGATCTTCACTTTTGCTTCTTATATCTTCCAAATTTTGAAAAACTAAACATTGAAGAGATGTAAAAGCAGATTCGCACAATACAATTAATTTGATTTCGTCTTCTTTATTTCGGAAAAATTCCGTCACTTTAGAAATAGACTGATTTGAAACTTGTCTTGAATCAATGATTAGTAATTTTCGAAAAAAATAAGACAAAATTATTTCTTTCCCATTCTTCTTCAGTTTTTTTGTACTTTTTTTAACAAGTTTAAAATCTTTTGCCCACCTCAGTAAATATTCTTCTTTAAACTTCAGTAAATTTTGTATTAATTGTATCAGTTGAGATGGAGACCCTTGAAGAATTTCTTCTTTTTGTAATTTATTTAAAAAATCATTTACACAACCTTCGATAATCGTTACATTAAATAGTCGTACTGCTTCTTCAAATAATTTTAATTTTTCCTTCATTAGAAAATACCGATCTGTTATCATTCCTTTTGATAACAGAATGTTGGTTAGATGAAAAACAACAGATTCTCGATTAATTATCTTGTTTGTAAATTTTCCTTCATGCCAGTTTCTAAATAAGTCGATATAAGACAGTCCTTGACTTTCTTCAGCAGCAAAGAAAGTTAAAATTTTGTTTTTGATTGTATCACTATCACCTTGATTTGTATATAAAGTAACTTTTGGTAAAAAACTATCATAATCTTGCTTATCAGGAATATCTTCTTTTGTCTCAAATTTGTAAAAAGCGTTATCAGAAGAATTAGTATTAAAAAATTCTCTTCCTTGACAATGTTTTATTTCTAACATGTTGAAAAGTTTTGACTCATTGTTAGATTGAGTATTAAATTCCAAATTCGTATAAATTATAAAATGGTATATTCGTTTCTTTTCTTCTGACAGGTTTTTAAATTCTTTGTAATATTTTTCAATGTGAAAATCGCCTTTTGCTTCAAAGTTGCTTGGTACTAACTTTTTGTCTTTATTTTGTTTATGTTTTAACTGAATTGCATAATTTTCAGAATTTCCATCTTCTAATGTAATGTCTATTACAACGTCATCAAAATTTCCAAAATCTTCGGCATTACTTCGAATTGAAAAGTCTTTGACATTTTTATTGTAAATCAGATTAAGTGCAAAATGTGCGGGAATATAAATTTCGTAATTAGCTCCAACTCCAGGAGTATTGTTCTGAAAAAAATGTTTTTCTTATTTAGTACATAATTTTAGTACTCATATGAAGTACAAAAAAAAAAAACGTTAGGTCCAGCTGTACAATTATAAATAAAATACGCGGTACAAATGCGAACTATCAAAAGGGAGTCGATTACTGATTTTTTGGGAGAGCGTACTGAAATAATATTTAATTTGTGGCTTTATTTATGTAGTTTGATTGTTTTATTGATGTTCTATTGTTAAATAATAAAACAAACTAAAATTTCACCTCAACCTTTTAGAAGATTAACATCGTAATCAAGTTTTGTATACATTTTTTTTTAAGTTTGTTTGTAACCTTTACTATGTTGGCTTAAAAATATTCTAGATATAACTCCAAGTGTTTGTTGCTAAACAATTTTTTATCACAATAATCGCTTACGAGATACGTGAAAACTCATAAAATTTATTTTAAATCACAAATTTTTATCACAAATAACAAAAATACAATGTTTTGAACTTAAAACGTAACACTCATTCACTGTATTTCAAGAAACTGTTACAAAAAACATATTTAAAACATGATCACAGTGTTATTCTTACACTTGTTTTACTTTATTTTTAGCGCGATAGCACAGCTGATCAAGACACACGGAATTTAGTATCTAATATTATTTTTATTTTGTTTTTATCTTCTTGCTAAACATGGAAGCATAAAGTAGAATAAAAAATCGTGTTAAAGAGAAATGAATTTGAAAATGAACGACTCTCTTATAAAACAGCTGTTTGATGTGACCACAGCCGTCCGAATGAAATTTTTATGAAATTACTTAAAGAGATCTCCGCATGGCGCTGCTAACATCGGCTTTCTTTCAAATCATTCAATTGTGTCAAATTATTCTACTAAAATATTTTAAAACCTTTGCCTCTGTCACGTTTACTTAAGTGTTTGCGTTGATCGTTTTAACTATTCGATCGTGGTTTTAGATTGTTTGTTGTTCTAGACTGAGTTTTCTTATTCACGTTTGCTTAAGTGTTTCTGTTGATTGTTTTGCGGTTTTCACAGATTTTGCCCTGTTATTCGTTATTTTAGTTTTTTATTATTCTAGTTGTAACTAGACAGGTTTACTTAAGTCACAGTTCTTAAACCTTTAAAACTTTTTCCTATTTGTTTGTATCAGTAGTGCGAAATGTAAAAAAAAAAAACAATAAATTTACCTAATACACGTTGACCACAATTGTATCGCATATCAAAACATTCCTAAAAAGAAAATTTTTTAACTTTTATTTAATTGTTTTTTGTCACAATTTTCTCTAAAGAGAGAAATCTCTCTAAGTGAGTAAGTGAACAAGCTGTTATAATCGTCAGTTTCAAAAAATATGTATATTCAGGCGGCAATGGATGCGACATTAGTGGGATCCTTGAATATCTCAGACGCAAATACCCGAAATCTGCGATTTGTTGGTTTTCGTTGGTACAGCTTTTATCTTTAAAAAAACGTACAAAACACATGTAGATAATTGCATTTATTTTTTATGTACAGAATGTCCCACAAAGGAACTTGAAATTCTAGAGGCCAAAATAAGCAAGTAGGTATATTTTACATAACAACAATGAGTTTTCTTCTTGTTGGATCTTCTTGGTGTGTTAAATAAAACGTGAAACACTCACTAACACCGAACAGTTTACTTAACGTGACGAGCGTTTCGATAACAAAGATGTCATCCTCAGATGGAAATTAAAATTGAATTTTAATTTAAACTAAAACTAAGCTAAATTTAAAACTTCATTTTAATTCCTACCTGAAGATGACAACTTTGTTATATCGAAACATCCGTCGTGTTAAGTAAAGTGTTTGGTGTTTGTGAGTGTTTTACGTTTTTTTTAAAAATGAGTCTAAAACTCCTATTTTTTCTAAAAAAGGCTGGTCCAGAAATGAAAGTAGGGTTTTTTGTGAGATAATGGTTTGTTTAGAAGCTGCGTGAAACCGTGTTTTATTTCAAGTAGTAAATACGATTTTTTCTACGATATTGAAGTGAAAACAAAAAAACTTTTTTAACTAGGGCTGGGAAAAGTATCAATACTTACAGAAGGTATCGATATCTGCTCAAGTATAGTACACCAATACTGACTGCGACCACAGGATCGAAGTATCGATACTTCCGATACTTCGATACATCCGATACTTCGATAACTTCTGATAAAGGGTGGCCGTAAATGAATATCCCATTCAGAGTGGATATTCATTTATATATCCACTCTGGATGGGATATTTATTTATAGCCATTCGATACTTCCGATATCTCGATACCGCGATACCTCCGATACTTCCGATACCTTCAATACCTCCGATATCTTCTATACTTGCGATATAGTGATCCTCAAATTCTAGTAGAATGACTTTATAAGCTGAAAGCAATAACACTCACCCCATCAATACAGCTCTTTATCAGTAGGTGGTCACAATAATTGAGAAAGAATTTATGGTAGCAGATAGTTTTGCCGAAAAGGGGGTTTATGTAAATGAATTACTGTAAATCGATTTTAAGTGAAAATCCAAGTAAGAATAAATAAAAGCAATTTTAATGCTTTGTTAAGTGAAGTTGGTTACCTGTCTTCATCGAAGCAAGGTGTCCACAAATCTCTCTCTTTCATTTTTGCGTTGTATATAAAGTTCTCTTTGTAAGCAGATTTTTGTGTTGTCACTAATATATAGTTCTGTACATCTACAATCAACTTGTGTTTTACGTGAGTGGAATGGAAGGAGTAGAGGAAGACGTCTGTTCAAATAATGCCCATAATAGTAATTAATTTAATCAGGTTAATAATTTTTATATGTTATTGTTACCTGTTGTTTTGTTGAAGGTGAGGAAAAAGTTATTCCGCGAAGACGTGAACATCTGTCATTGGATGCTAAAAATATTATAAAAAGTGTTCATAAATGGTTTAAAGAACACAGTTTTTAAAAACCCCTTCAACCCACGGCAGAAGCTACCCAAAAACCGTATAGTACCGAGGCCAAAATTGTGAGTCAATCTGGAGAGAAAATGCAGCAAAGTATAAGACAAAAAACTGCATTTTATAAATCATTACCTGAAAGTGAAGTAAAGGAAATTCGAGAAACTATTTACTCCATTTATCGAGAAAAAGAAGTACCGACAGTTGACACAATAAGACAAAAACTTTTAAATAAAAGTTTTCCGTTCCCGTATTCTAACGAAACTTTAAGAAGAACGTTAATTTGCTTAGGTTATACATATAAAAGGATAAATAAAAGAGCCAGCATAATGGAATCACCACGTTTAAAAATCCATAGAACAGAATTTATTATGAAAATTCGCCAGTTTAGACAAGAAAAAAGAAATATCGTCTATCTTGACGAAACATGGTTTGACACCCATGATACAGTTTCTAAAATATGGGTAGATGACACAAACCGATGCATAATGGAAACTCCGCCATCAAGAGGAAAACGGATTATCATATTAAATGCAAGAAATGAATTTGGATAGGTTCCAAATTGCCTTTTGATATCCGCCAAAAATATTAAAACTTGTTCTGCCGATTACCACCAAGATATGGATGCGAAGATGTTTGAAAGTTGGTTCCAAAATCAACTTTTACCTAATTTCAGGGCCGGATTATAGTTGTTAGCGCCCCTAGGCTAATCTTGCTCAGCGCCCCCTCCTTATTCTTAAAAACTATTTTATAAGAAAAAAAGTGTCTTTTTTTATTTTATATAATTTACACTTTTTATTTGATTGTTTTTAAGTAAAAAAGTAAACACAAGGATTTATTAAATTCAAAAATTAAAAAATTACAGATATAAACACTAAAATTTAATTTTCCGACACTTCATGAAGCAAATTCTTTTATGACTTCATCAAAATTACAATTTTTAACCAAATCTAACTGAATAGCCAAAAGTGGAGGATATATCAGTTTCTTTTGTCTTAATAGACTTTTAAAAAAAAATTTATACGGTTAATTGTCGAAAATGATCTTTCTCCCGAACAATTTGTAACAGAAATGCTTAAAAAATTCGCAGCACCATATCAACATTAGGAAATGTTGACATAAGTTTGTTGTTCAGAATTAATTTAAGCATTTAGTCCACACTTAGACTAGTTGAACTAATATATTCTTTAAAAAATATTTAAACTGTACCTAGACATTCTTAAAAAATGTATCATCTACATTATTCAAAAAAATTTTGCCTAACATTTTTTAGAAAATATTAAAAGATTCACTCAAACTTTGGATTATTCAATTTAAGCAATTTATTTTTCAGTTAATACAAAATTTTCAAGCATTTTATCACATTAAATCTAAATACGGACTAAGCAAAAAGCAACTATAATATCTTATTTTTTTAGAACTTTGTTACAGATAATACATTATGCTTAATAAGTGTAAGCATTAATAAATGAATTCTACTTATATTTTTACGATTTATTTTGGAAGGTTTATACTGTAGCTCGAATTATGTGTAAATAATACAATTAAGTACTTCTCAGTAATTGACATCGCCAGTATATGGTTTCAATAATTTTGTGAATTCTACAGAATGTTGTTGTTATCACATTTTTATTAAAGTCAGTCTCATGGACTTACTCTCTTTTGTAATAAAATTATTAGAGTATGCCTCAATCTACGATGTAGGTATAGCTTCGTGTGAATTTGACATTTAACTGAACACAAACGAAACATTTAAATAACAGAAATATTATAATTTTGGGAATTAAATTTCAAAAACTTTGTAGCTACAACAGAACTCAGTACAAGAAATTATAGCCAAAATTTTAATTTCTTAGGTAATGAAAAAAAGTGTAAAGATAGAAAGAAAGGTACAGTAAATGCACTTTTATATAAGTTCTTGGGTTAACAGCTATGCCTACTTTTTTTGTAATGTATTGGTTGGCAGTACCAATTCGCTGTCAAGTTTGGCAGCTAAAAAATATTTTTAATTTAATATCAAAAATTCATCAAAAATGAATCCTAAAAGTTCTGAGAACAAGCGAACAAAGCTAACTGTTGCTACAAAGCACGCACCATCGCAAAATGTTATGCAGAAATACAAAAGTCAGATGCGCCTAATAAGAATGTTGAAGACAACGTTCAAAAAACGTGAATCTTTACTTACGTTGAAAGGTTTTATTACAAAAAGGTATAAGACTGTGAGACAGACTGATTTTACTGATTAGCATGAGTAATTCTGTTTCAAAATTTTTTTTCTAAAAAAAATATTTTATTTTTTATTTGTATTTTTTTTTGTTAAATGCGTCCCATTTTTCTGGCGCCCCCTTTTTGCTGGCGCCCCTAGGCTACAGCCTAGATAGCCTATTGGGTAATCCGGCCCTGCCTAATTTACCTTCCAACTCAGTAATTGTTATGGACAATGCTTCATATCACAGTAGGTTGATTAGTAAAGTGCCAAACAAGAGTTCTTTAAAACAAGACATTATAAATTTTATGCAGCAAAAACATATAGAACTTCCCGCAAAACTCACAAAAGTGGAACTATTAAAGACAATTGCGGTGTCTAATATAGAAAAAACGCCTACATACGTAGTGGACAAAATAGCCAGTGAAGCAGGTCACACGGTGTGGAGATTACATCCTTTTATTGTATTTTGAATCCCATAGAGTTGGTTTGGAGCCAATTCAAATTCAAACTTAGAAAAAACAATCAAACACCCAATTTAAGTGCAAGTGTTGTCGACTTAATTAGAGAAAAAAGCTCCGAAATCAATGAAGTTTTATGAAGTAACTGCCTAAAACATGTAATAAAAATTGAAAATTCCTTCGTAAGAAACGAAGAAATTCCTGAAATTATTATACATTTAAATGATGACGACGATTTCCAAGATTTTTTTTTTATGAATTTAATAAATTTTAAATTACGTCTATGACTAAACTGTCGATATCTTGTTTAATTTTTTTAATATAAAATTTGGAGTATCCGTGTTGAGTCTAATATTTTCGGTTGTTAGTCACTCAATTTTCCATTAAAATTTAGAAAATGATTCTCTGAAATTTATTTGTATAAGTTGTATTATCCTTGTATAAACCCCCTTTCCGTCAAGACTACCTGCTGCCATAAATTCTTTCTCAATTATTCTGACCGCCTACTGATAAAGAGCTGTATTGACGGGGTGAGTGTTATTGCTTTCAGCTTATAAAGTCATTCTACTAGAATTTGAGGACGACTATACTTTGCAGGTATCGATACCCTATACCTAAAAACAGGTATCGCCCAGCCCTATTTTTAACGATTTTGCCACTTTCGCTAGTTTGATAGTTTGGCCAACCTTATGTTTAAAAAATATGGTAGCAGGATGCGGTCTGCACCAAGATTACTTTCTCAAAAAACGTGCTCGAAAATGTACAAACCGTTTTTTCCTAACTTATGTAATAGTTTCGGAGCTACCCTATAAGGACCCCCAATTTGCACCATCCTGTACATTATTTAATTAAACAAAAACAGTACGAGCACAAAATTCAAGAATTGTAATCTAATTTTAGATGTATAAAATATTATGACTCACCTTGTTTTTGTTATTAGACATTCCATACAATTTCTAAAAAAGTACTAGAAGCACTTTAAAACTCTCTTGATTAAATTCTTCTAACGTATAACAGATTAGTTAATGGTTACAGTCAAGAGTTAGCGTCACCGGAAGCGAGTTTCTACTTTATCTCGCCTCAAGGATATTATTATCAATAAACAAATAAATGAATAGTTAATTAGGCAACCATCTCCTCTGATGGTTATAAATTCAAATTGTCAGTTAAGGTCCGGTTTCTGAAAGAAAATTTAAACCGGCAGTTAGCTGATGGGAGTTTAAACTAACGGAGAGTTAAAACAGTGTCGAGTTTCTCGATACATACGTCAATTAATTTAACTCTCAGTTAGCTAACTCTCCGTTAAAACGTGGTTGTTGTTTTATCTAACAGTTTGCTAAAATACTATAAGATGGCGCCACCTCCGATGTGTCCAAATTTGTATTTATCGTAGTGACAGGACTTAAAATGTCTCAAAAAAGTGATAAAAAAATAGAACGTGTAACACATTTTGTGTTGACCACAAAATATAAATCTATCATTAGTATCATTGAGAACAAAGAAACCGATGCCGCTACGTTGGCTAAAAAAAAATTATCGAACACGAAATTCGGGATCTGAGTATTTTTTAAATGAATTCGCTCGTTCTCTAAACACCCGAATGTCCCGAATAACCCTTGGTCAGTGTTGAGCAATAATCAGTTAATTTTTTACTTTACAGATTAATTGATTAAAGTATTAATTGCAATACTAATATTTCGCAAATAAATTTTTAATTGTTGTTTACAATTAAATTAATTGTTTATTGCAACAATTGATATTAGAGACTCGCTTTTAAGGCTTCGTCCCTTTCAGCATGAGGGCTCCGATTTAGACTTTTGCCCTCTTGACCATAGGGGCTCTCTTTTAGAGCTTTGCCTTCTTGTTCATTCGGTATGGTACAAGTGGTTGCTCATTATTACCGATTGCAATTTGAGCATATTTTAAGTGAGGGATGCAGCTACGACCGTGCGATGCCGCGATGAGCTATTGCGAAAGAGCCAAAGCCCTAAATGGGGCCTCTATAGTCAAAAAACCAAGGCTTTAAGATGGGACTCCAATTCACGAGGGCGAAGGCCTAAAGCGCCCCCCCCCATTAACAAAAAGATAAGACTCCAAAAGATAGCCTCCATAGCCAAGAAAGCACGGAAAATACAAAGACATAACCACACTTCTCAGATTTTATTGTTGACAGTTTAATTTAACTCGCCCAAGTGGCGCGTTAGTTTAACTGTGCAAATTTGCAGAGTTAAATTTAAACCGAGTTTTCAGAAACCCATTTCTTGCTTTAAACCACGGTTAAACTAACGGGCCAGTTAAATTCGTTTCCAGAAACCGGACCTAAGTCAGTTAAGTACACTAATAAGTCTAATACTAAAAAACCAAAACTGGGACAAAAAAACATAAACATAGGTGGGCATAATGGAGGGGAGTTTTTTTTTTGAAATAACAATAACTCCGCTGTTTTTTAACTAAAAATTTTTTATTAGAAAACAATTTAAGTTTACATATTACTATTTAACAACTAAAATGTGAAATTATGTTTTAAAAATAATGTCAGTCAGATGACGACCGTTTTCTGCAATGCACTGCTGTAGTCGTTCCTTAAAGTTCCGCATAACCCTTGCACATAAATCCATGTCAATTGCCAATTTGTGCTGTGATTTTTTTTTTCAACTCTTCCAGATTTCGAGGCTTATCGACATAGACTTTTCTTTAAATTTAAATTAATTTTATTTTTTATTTAAATTTGTACATACTTTTTCCACAAGAAATAAAAAGAATTACTTAAATCGAAAATTATTATTTGAAAAACATCCTACTGAAGCTATTAGGTAGTATTGTTACCGCATCTCTTACTTGGTAAAGCCGAAAACAAACATTTGGCTCCTTATGAGAGAAATATTAGAGAATTTTTTCTTCCTGCTTTGTATCTATAATTTTTTTTTAATTCTATCTAGATTTTAAAAATACAAAAAATCCGCGAAAATGTATAACGTGGCGAACTGCATAAAAAATTATTTTGCGGCTTCGAAATTTGTTTTTCGGCTACAACCGCCACAGTCGTATTTAAAAGTAATGCTACCATTACGTAACGGCCAATAAATTGGTTTTTTTTGCCCGTCGCCATTACTGATTTTTTCATTTATCTTTTTTTTTATTAGAAAATTATTTATAATTGCACCAAAAACATTGTATACATATCGAAGGATTTCTCGTCCACTAAACAGTTATTTTGCACCCTATATACACAAATCACAAACTTCTAGTCTTTTTTTTTATTTCTGTAATTTTAATTAATTATAAAACGGTGAAAAAAATAACATTATCTAAGAGGTAATATTCTTTTTGTTCGTTGCTAGTTGTGATTTTTTATCTTTATTTTTTTAATTAATTCTGCAAACTTTATTCATTATCTAAGGTTACACAAAAAACATTGAAAAATAATTTGATAGTTTAGGACTAGGTAATTAATAAATTAGTAATTTAACTGTTAAAAAAAGAAGAAAATGATTATTAAAATAAGGTGAGTGGTTTTCGCTGAGCTTTCTATTTAAATAATGTATGTATATTAAGATTATACACCTGCATCATAATTAAAATGCATTTTAATGACAAGCTGTATAGAAATGAAACACAGATTTAGATAAATAATATTATATTTAAAGAATAAATAAATCAGTTAATAAAAATTTGAAAAATAACGGATACATGTGTAAAGACTAGCTACACTTGTTATATCACATCTGTTTGTTACGTTAATTGTGTTAAGTACCGATTAAATAATCGATTAATAAACTCAAGACCAATTATTGTCTCAACAAATCGAAATTGCACAAAATTACATTGGTCCTAACATCCCTACATCTACAGAATCACAAATACTCTAAATCTACGCTTCTGAATGCATCAATCGCGTACTAATCTGTGTCTCATCAACAAAATTAATCCCAGTAATCCTCTCTTGTTCTTCAGCATCTTGCAACCACTGCGCAATCTCAGATATATACATGTGACGTTGTAGGACGTCCCTTGTACGTCTCCGCCTACCTACATAAAACGACACGCCCTAAAAAAACAAATGAAATATCTGAAACCAAAACAAATGACATACTCCAGGCACAAAATCCAATCGAAGTGATTCAAGTGTGTTACAATCCTGGACTTGCCGCTGGAGGGAACTCCAATCAACTGCAACTTCTTCATGTAGCATCTGTTCTTCGTCACGTTTTGACGTTTGTTTTTTGTACTGGATACGAAATCTAAACGCTTCAAGAACAGAAGCCACGACAATTGTTAAAACAACCATTGTAAATAGGTAAAACAACATGAAAAAAATCCGGGAGTAGGGATGAGCAACTGATGCGTACGCATCCATTACTATAAACCAGTTATTAACGACTGTTAACTCAAATAGTGTCACTCCAGAGATCAATAAATTCGAAAAATTGTTCAAGTAGTAGTAACCAATCGCGCTACTGCTATTTGCACTGTATTTGTAAAAATCTTCAACTGTTGTGTTACTACAAATTATAATTAGGACATTTCGTCACTAGAGGTAGTTACTTACATGCAACAATTCCTTAAATCATATTTCGAAAACAATTCCATTCCAATAATTGCAAAAAAGTAGTACATAACCATCATAACAATTGCGGTTGACCACATTAGAGGTGATAGAAGTACTAAAGTACCAAAAATATCTCTGTACCGTTTTTTTAATTTAAAAAGTCGTAACAGTCGAAGTGGGCGTAGAATTACAACAACTGTCATTTTAGGATGAATTAGTAAAATTAAAGACCCTAAAAGGGCAATCAGAGTTACCGACAGGTCAAAGAAATTCCAACCTGACGATATATACTCGCCCCAACCAAGACCCACAATACGTAAAAGTGCCTCAATTAGAAATACTAAAACAATTATTTAAATTTTTATTATTAACACTATTATTATTACGTGATAGAAATAAATATGTATCCCATGAGGCACAAAAATTTTTGGCTCCTTCTTCCAAAGAGACAGATGATTCAAGGACACGTATAAACATAGCGAGTCCATTTCCGATAATTAATACATCTATCAAATTAATTAAATTAGAATAAAGGCAGGGGAGATTAAAAGGTGTTTTTGCACGTACATACAATATGTTCGAAATACTCCCACGTGACTACAGTTCGTGCAGCTCGACAGAATACCCGAAGAGGGGGCCAAGCTACTGAAAACCATGGATCGGGAGGATCCTTAAGTCGCCATCTTAGTGTGACAGCGTCGTAGATTCCTAAGAATTCGTCTTCGGTTAAAGCACCAGTTCCGGAAGTGTTCAATTGGCGGAAAATTAGGATTATATCACGTTGGGCTAGAAAAAAAAATCAGGATCAACTTGTTTTTGATACAGTTAGTACGCCATGACAGTTGTGACAATTTTTTTAAGTTGGTAAAACGTTAACAACGTAAAGTTGCAACTGTAGCGCTATCTTTATCATGCTTCTCATTCTAATGTATACAAATCATATGGTAGGGTATAACGGGTTGCATATAACCGCTTGCAAAATAACTCGTTTTATTATAATTGTAATATTTACTTATTTCTATTATTTAAAAAAAAAGATGCTCCAAATAACTTAATTTTAAAAAATCTCTGTTTTATACTCTGTATAGGGTCTAATAGAATTACATAAAATCCCCATTGTAAAACTGTCTTTATTAACTACCCCCAACTGTCTTAATCTAAACAAAAAACATTTTTCTCTTCTCCTTAATTGGCTTAATTAAATACAGTCGAACTTTGATAACTCGAACAGCCAGTTGCCACAAAAAATTCGACTTATCAAAGAAATAAAACAAGGAATTTGCCTCTCTCCTGCCATAAGTTTGGTTCGAATTAGCGAGAGATCGAGTTATCCACGGTTCGACTTATCGAAGTTACACTGTATTTAAAAAAAATATATAAATCTCCCTTAGACTGTTATAATCCGATTTAAGGGATATCTTCCTTTCTATTGTTTTAAATAAAAATAAAAATTTGATGCCCCAAATAACTTAAATAAAACAAATCTGTTTTATACTCTGTATAGAGTCTAATAGAATTATATAAAATCCCCATTGTAAAACTGTCTTTATTAATTACTCCCAACTGTCTTAATCTAAACAAAAAACATTTTTCTGCTCTCCTTGATTGGCTTAAATAAATATTAAAAAAATATATAAGCCTCTCTCAGACTGTTATAATCCTATTTAAGGGATATCTTTCTTTCTATTTTTCAAAAAAAAAAAATATATATATAATGCCCCAATTAACTTAATTTTAAAAAATCTCTGTTTTATAATCTGTATAGAGTCTTTATGACTTGAAGATTTTCAATATCGATTTATTATTAATTTTATTTCCTACTTAATCAATATAGCCAAATATTATCTTAGTTACGGTAACCATTATAACATTCATAACTCCCATGGGAGTTATAGGAGGCAATTATGAATTCTTAACTCCCTCTAATTTTTTAATTGAAAAGAAATACAAATGTGGTGTACTAAAGTTACGAGAAAAGAAGAAATGCTATTAAACAACAATTTTTAAACGCCAATAATAATATCGTTTCGTTTATATTCTTGCTTCCAGTGTTACTTTTATTCAACAATTCTTAAAATTTATGATATTTTTTCTTGCACATTTCTTCCGATGTTACGAGCACTAAAACATGGGAAAAAGTAAGTAAATATACATACCATATTTGAAAAATATGCCAGAAATATTATTTCATTTACATTTCTGCTGCCAGTGTGGTTCTTTTTTAGCCATTCTTGAAATCGGTCGTATTCTTTCTTGTACACTACTTCAGATTTTCTTGATACTAACACAGCACGAGCTTTCTCAGCTTTTTTTAATACTTCTTCTGAAATATTTGATGTTTTTCACGTTCTCAATCATTTTTAAAAATTCATAAATTTTTGTTGACGCAATTGTCAAAAATAAATCTCTAGTAACCAAGCGTAGTTAACTAACAGCAAATTTGTTTTTTGGATTTGTTTAGTAGAAAATAAAATTGTAATTTGTTTTTTGGATTTGTTTAGTAGGAAATAAAATTGATTATGTATCACGTGAATTACTGGGTGTCAATAACCTCGGGCAACTTACAATCCCTCGGGCCTAACGGCCCTCTGGATTGTAACTCGTTGCCCTCTGTAATTAACACCCTCATAATTCCCTTGATACATAAATAACTATATTATCGAAAACAGCACGTTTCTGAAGACTCGTCGTCATTTTTGATCACGATATCGATTGGAACTTTTAATATTTATTAAATTATCGAATTAAAATTATTTATATCGAATTAATTATTTTCGGACAACGAAACCTAAAATTACCAACTGGACCAATAAGAAGAATGAGATAAAAAAAAATATAACAATGTATGTAATTCAAATCTGAGTAAATTTGGGGGTGAAAATTTCCGTACCCTGAATTTTATAGGGGTGATTAGAGTTTTAATACGGTGTTGGCGTTTTATTCACAATTTTTTGTCACACACATTGTGATAAGATACATTGTAAACACTTTTTTCTCTGAGTTTTTTGTGATTACGTCAAATTTTCACGGACGTTCTTTGTTCAGTTATCAGTTTTCGTCAAGCAATTGTCGGTTAGAGACGTGCAAAGATCGGTCTAATTTGTTTAATTAAATTAAATTGTAGCGCGTATTCGGCGCAGTGTTTTATTGTGAGAAAATGTGTGACTATTAGAAGAGAATTGATTTGACGTCGTATTATACCTCATGATTTTCGTATTTTTTTAAACAAAAGTTTGAAGCGATTTTGTATGAACGTTTAACCGCATTTTTGTAGTAATTTACATAATTTATATAATAGTATGATTCATTTATTAAATACACAAAAATATTCTGATGTTATTGTGACTACGCAATGCATTTTTTGTTGTTGTTTTTTTGTCAATTTATCGCTTTGACTTTGTGTTTCAGACAGTCGTGCATCAACTCGAGAACAAGACACATCGCAGCCCTCTGATAAAGCTAACTACCTTTATTTATTATTAATTAAACGGAATATACCGGTTTTGTTTAAATTATTTTTGCGTATTAATATTTAAACAAATCTAGAAATTTTATTTTCTTAAATTACCAAAATAACAAAAAGATTATTAACAATTTTACTATTTTTTTTATTTGTAATTTACCCCGTTTAAAAAATAACGATTAAAATAAATTCTTTTTGTTTTATTGGGGAGTATTGAATGCTAAATGTAAGCGTCTCAGCTACATACGTCCTTATTTTCTGTTTCTTTTTATCTTTTAGGACTTAAGTCTAAATATTTTGATTTTAGTAATAATAAGAGTCACGTTTCAGAAATTATTTCTTCAGGTATTTTATTATTTTCAGGTTAAGTAATTTTTCTATTTTTGAGTATTAATATTTAAACAAATCTAGAAGTTTTATTTTCTTTAATGACCAAAATATCACAGAGATGAACAATTTTACAATTTCTTCATTTGTAATTTACCCCGTTTAATAAAAAATAAAAGATTAAAGTAAATTCCTTTTGTTTTATTAGGAAAATGTAAGCGTCTCAGCTACGTCCTTATTTTCTGTTTCTGGTTTTTCATTTTTTTTACGTCTAAATATTTTGATTATAATATGTAACAATTTTTACGTTTCAGGAATTATTTTTTAGGAATTTGATTATTTTCAGGTTTAGTAATTTTTCTGTTTTGTGGTTTTAATTTTTTTCAGGTCTAAATATTTTTGTTTTAATAATGATTTTGATGTTTCAGGAATTATTTTTTCACTTATTTTATTATTTTCAGGTTAAGTAATTTTTCTGTATTTGATTTTAATATTTTTTCGCTTTTATGTTTTACATATTTTAATTTTAAAAATAATTTTTACGTTTCCGGAATTATTTTTTCTGGTATTTTATTATTTTCAGGTTAAATAATATTTCTGTTTCTTGTTTTTTTTTTTTAGGTGTATTATTTTGAATGTAATAATAATTTTTACGTTTCGAAGAGCCACTTGTCTGGTTAGTATTTCATGTAAGCGCCAGCTACGTCCTTATCTTCTGATTCTGGTTTTAATTTTTTCTTCTCTTTCTTTTAGGTCTAAATATTTTGATTTTAATAATAAGTTTAATGTTTCAGGAATTATTTTTTCAGGTATTTTATTATTTTTAGGTATAGTATAATTTTTCTGTTTTCTCTGTTTTAATGTTTTTTCTTTTTCAGTTTTAAATACATATTTTTGTTTTAATAATAAAATTCGTGTTTCAGGAATTTTTTTAGGTATTCTATTTTTTCAGGTTTAGTAATAGTTCAACTAGTTTTTTAAGTAGATGGGATCGAAGGACCACTTGTTGGGTTAGCAAATATTGTAAGCGCCAGCTACATAAGTAATCTTTTATAACTTTTGTATCACTATTTAATCAAATATATAAGTATTTTCTCCAAAAATGACTATATTTTTTTTGCAAATAGCAGCTCTTTGTAACTGTTCTTTATGCGGAGCAGGAGCAGATCGGAACTGTTCCCCAAAAATCACTCTTTTTCCCGTCAAAAATTCCTAAATTATTCAACTGTCATTTAAAATTTGGCGCACAACAGAAAAAAATGTCAGGAAAGTTCTACTTACAAGTTCTAGGTAAATAATATCGCATCAAACCATGAAACTGCTTAAACCTAACCATATTTGGCGCTTGTTTACTGACCAGCAGTCTAAACGCTAACTGACAAGCTTTCCTTTTATGTAAAAGCAATTTTCGAAATTTATCTTTCTCAATTCCTGTAAAAGTTTCATAAACAACAGCCAACATCTAAAAAAAATAAATCACTAAAAAAACTACATTCCTAAAACCTAAAACTAACTTACGAGATTCATTAAAACATATAATACTGTAGAAATATACGAAATAAAAAAGATTGCATTCCATTTTGAAATCGCATAGGAAGGCATCATTACGTCAGGAAAACTAAAAATAATTACACATTTTTTTTGCAATAGACAGTTATGTGACTCACTTGGCAGTAGTCAGGAGTACAAACATACTAACAAAACTGTCACTCAGCGTTCGAAAATACAAATTCGTTTGATGATTACTGAATAAAAAATACCCTAAAAGTGCATAACTGCACACAAAAAATAATAATAAAACCAACATATCCAAAATAGGTGGTAACGATTGTAAAATTTGCCTTATAAACCTCCTCACAGCCCCACAAGCTCTCGTATCAACAAGAAAAATCGGTCTTAAAGCTCTAGTGACCCGAAAATGCGATGATTGTCGTACTAGGACAATGATCGCTTCTAGCACCATTATAAACAGAGTGATTCCTTTAACCATTGTTCTTTTGTGTTTCAGGATCATACTCCAACCGATCCAGCGTAATTTTAGAGCTAATTCGACTCCAATAACACCCAAAGAGACCAGCTCTAGAGTGCCATGGATTCCTACAGGTAACTGGAATTTATCAACTGAAGGGTTCTCGGCTAGGGCTAACAGGAGAAGGACAATGGAGAAGGTTAGATCCAAGCCGTAGTACCAGGAGTTGTGGACTAGAAGGTAAGCGGGAAGAGCGGAAGGGTGACGGGGATGAGAGTCGAATTTTTCATTGTTTTCGCCTTCCTGAAAGTAAAAAAGGGGCTCAGTTGATTTTGCAGAGTTTTATGTCATTATTAGAGACTTCTTGAGAATGGAATGGATTCATAAGGTGAATTACACATCTGTTATTTTATAACAATTTTTTACGAGAAACTGAAATTAGTTTTTCCAGACAACTTAATAAAAAAACACTATTTGGGTGATTTGTGTTGCCTATCTTTGTTAAAATTATTTTATGAAAATATAATTGGACTGTTTTGTTATTGTTCTTTGTCAAATACAGAAAGAAATTTAAATTATCATTATAAATATTGGGCTTCTTCTGAATATAATATATTATAGCAAACAGCTGATGAGGTAATGCAGAATTTTCAGGCGAGAATAGAGCAACCTTAGTATATAAGGCAGAGCAATTTGTAAAATATTCAGTTCTACGTTTCACTTGAGAATGATAACATCGTTGCTGAAACGCGTATCGTGTGCAAAAAAGTGTTTGGTGTGATTGGGTGGATTTTTTTTTTTTTTCAAATACAGACAAGGTAAGTTTTTAATTTTTGTAGTATTTTAATAGTGCCTATTCATTTTAAAATACCTGTTTTTGTGTTTATTAAAGTAAAAAACTGTAAACAACGAGGTGAAAGTCGCGCTGTGTCCTAAAGTTCTTTCTAGTCCTAACATTCAATCGACGAGAAACGTTAAAAAATCACAAAGGATCTCTAATCTAAGTGAATTTTTTGTTCAAAAACTACAGCTACAATAATAAAAATACCTATTTGAGACAACCACACAGTGCGTTATACACCAAACTAAAGAACACATTTTTATAGCCGAGCGGCTTTTTATTAGCAGAGATGCGTGGCATCGAGGACAATAAAAATTTCGATTCTCTAATACATAGTTTTTTTACCATGGTTTATATATAATTTTTTTTACTATTAGCATATTTTTTAAAGTCAGGTCAGGTCAAAAAGTTCCGTTTTATAATTTTAGAAGTTTCAAGCCCCGATTTATAGATAGAAAACTCTGAAAAAATATTGTGAACATGAAATATTTTCAATTATGGAAATATTTATGAAAAATCTGCCACTGCTTTGGTTCAATATAAATTATTGTTGAGTGATATAAGCATAAAATTAATAATCGTTACCATTAACTTTTTTCTTGGATTAAAAATATTTCATTATTAAAACTTAAACATATTTACCTTTTTTGATGTTTGCTACAAGATCTGACATAAATTTTTGACAGATATCCAACGTGCACATGCGCACAATTTTTGTTTTGACAGATTAGAGTTATAGAGCGGTGTTTGAGCGTATTCGTCTCGAGATCACAACTATTAAATAAATTTTAAATTTGATGGAGGCATCCTTTCTTTCTCAAAGTGGGGTGACTTTCATATAAATAATGACAATACATAAATAAAGTTTATTCTTTAAATTTTTTAAAAGCTTTAGAAATTCTTAAATCCACTCACGAACCTTGTATACAAACATTAAATGGCCTGGTGAATTTTGACGTTAATATTTTATCTTTACCTGTTTAATTTTTATTAGTTAATTGAATGTTCAAAAAAATTGTAAATATATTATTTAACAAAAACGACTTTTAATTTCTAATTTTGGGACTCTCTAGCTCCTAAACCGTGCAACTTAGGATACAGATAATTTGCGTTTAAATCGGGTTGTTTCGCTCTCAAAAATCTCAGGTTGCTTTATGGGAACATCTTTTTGGGACACTTTGTATAAGTGGAAGCAGTTATCGAGAGGAATCAGTACATGAAACAGATGTCACAAGGCATGAGACAGATACAGGTATTAGTTCAGAGTTACCTAAACAAGAATAGTGGTGGCAACTCAACAAAAAATTTAAAAATTGACCTAAAGAAGTCTCTAATAATGGTTGAAAACTGTGCAAAGTAGGGCTGGGCGATACCTCTTTTTAGATATCAGATATCGATACTAACTAAAGTATCGTAGGTATCGATGCATCGGAAATATCGAGATACGTTATCGAAGAATTAGACGTATTGGAGTGTTAAAAGTCTCTAGGTATTTTAGATACTGGAAATATCGAACTATAACAAGTTCAAAATGAAAGAATTTTCAGCTTAATTATCTAATCTTAATCGTATTTAAGTATCAGAAGTATCGATATTTCGATACCTATACCTATCCAAATTCAAAGTGGTTTTTATGACACTACAATTGTCATTAGAACCGTCATAATAATGCAATTAAAAGGGTTGTTAAAGTCTGTTATAAATCAAATTCGTTTGCCTTTGTTGAGGTTCCGCTAGTTGTAGTAAGAAGATTTATGTTTATAGATTTATTGCCCAGTGGCACTTTTCCTTTGTTACTATCATCACCTTCAATATAATAGAACCCTGTCATAAAAACCACTTTGAATTTGAGTAAGTATAAGTGTATCGATACTTTTCCCAGCCCTAGTATAAAACTATTTCTTGTAATTTTCGAATTTTCTTCGAATTTTACCTCCAGAAAAATAGCGGCTTCATGATAATTCATCTCCCAGTGATCCATCGGCTCATTTGTCTCCCTGCTGAGACTCGACCGACTCCCCATTTCATCAATGGGATCTAAAAAAATGAAGCAATTGTATTCAATTAACCTCAATTAAACCCACACATATTAATACATAGCATCATTGTACCGTTACAATTAACCGCTAACTTTTCATTTTAATAAAAATAACAAATTAAATTTACTAAATAGTAAATACAAATTTCGGATTAAGGGAATTTCGAACTTATGCTACCTCGGGATAAGAGTCACGTGAACAGTTATTGACCTACTTGAGAGAGATAATTAAATGTCTTTGGAATTAGTGATAAGATAAGAATTTTATGGACTTACTTGTACTATTTGAGCCGTATGACACATTATGGGTATCTTCAGTAAAACGTTTATAGCCGTCATCGTCTGGGGAGGCTCTTGATGCCGCCATAAGCAAAACAAAAATGAGGGGAATTGTGGAGACACCTTGTGGTGAACCAACGAAACAACTGATTTTCAATACATATTTTCATTTTAAAAATTGACTTAAAGATGCTACATGAAGGTTTAGTTCACTGTTTTTCTGTGAAAAATGGTAATTAAAAGAACAGAAGATAAAATTGATAAGAAATCAAAATGAAAAAAGCAAAAATTAAAGAATTAGAGCTAATTGTACAAAGATATGAAAAAGAAAAAAAGTTATTTTCAGAATTGAACAATGCACACGAAGTTTTAAAACTTGAAAAAGAGGATGTCAAAATAACTGAGGATAAAGAGAAACAAAAAGAAATTGATTTAAAAGAATTATAATAATAGTAATAAAATACAACTAATGTGGAAATAATTTTTAGACAGGAAAAGACACTTACTCGCTAACGCTCGTTCTTGTTTTAGACAATTTTGGTAACTATTAATTCCCTTCATTAATTTTTTTAAATAATATGTATTTATTTAGTCAAGGTGTAAATATGCAACCTCACATTACAATATTCACACTCACTTTACATATTCTGTCTACGGATAATTTAAAAAAAAGGTGTAGATTTACACATATAGAAAAGTAAACCTTCTAATAAATTAATTAATATTTCATTTTGATAAGTAGGTGGATGAATTCATTCATATTTTTTTCCAAATGAAAAACCAGAGTAGATGTCGCCACTATCGGACACAATATTTCCGTAACTTACCACTAGAGGTCAGTAACTTTTTTCTTTTCTTAAATACTGTATTGTTTAAAATACAAATTTGTTTTAATTATAGGGGAAAACAAGAAACCTAATGAGAAAAAAATTCCAGTGATGTAACATTTCGCTAATTACAATAAAAGCAGTTATATACACAATGATAAAAACGTTCAAGGCTAATCCACAAAATACTCCACAAAGTTATCAAAAAATGACTCAGACGCTCGAAATACCTAGTTATCATTCAGACACTGAACACCTCTCTGATAACCAAGATAAAAACATAAAAAGGTAAGAATTTATTATTTTACAGTAACTGACACAATTCTTATATCATCATAGGGCTTATCTGTCTTAGCATTTGTCTTTACATTACTAATATTTTGCACCACTTCCATCCCTTTAACCACTCTCCCAAACACTGTATGTTTATTATCCAGCCACGGGGTCGGGGTCAAAGTTATAAAAAACTGACTTCCATTGGTATTCGGTCCTGCATTAGCCATGGACACCGTGTAGGGCCTATCGTGTCGTAAATTCGGCCGGATTTCGTCCTCGAATTCACCTCCCCAGATGCTCTCCCCGCCGGTGCCGTTCCCTGTAGGATCACCCGTCTGTATCATGAACCCTTTGATAACCCTATGGAAGATGTGTCCGTTAAAGTAGCCGTTTTTCGCATGGACACAAAAATTCTCCACGGTTTTTGGTGTGTCCTTCATGAAAAGCTTGATATGAATATCGCCGAAAACAGTATGGATGATTGCGTTTTCGTACAAACGTTGAACGGCGGGGTTGTCAGTGGCAGCGAAAGTGTCTTCTTTTGAGGGTTTCTCGTTGAAGACGTCACGGTCTTGGTCACCTTGGAGGTCGTCGGGTTCACGACGGCTGAAGAGGTAGAAACGGGATTTTTTATAGGCGGTGCAGATGAAAGTAGGGTCGGGTTGGATGGCTTCCAGGGTGGGGTTGTTGGAAGCTTCGATTTCGAAGGTTACAGCCGCTTTGCCCTTCTTCGCTGAACCTGGAAATAAGGATATTGTTTTAGGTTGTTGTATGGTGTGAGCAAAAAAATCATAATTGTGGTTGGCGTTGGAAAATTAAGAGTATCATTTTTTTTTTTGTATACTGAAGTGCACTTATTATTAATTTCAGGTTCATTTAGATCAAAAAACGCTCTGTAATATCTATTTTCATCTGTTTAGTACTCCACGTTTTCTAATTAATTTATTTTTACTTTTTTAATAGGCTCATAAACCTCTTCTACTATTTCTAAATAAGCTATGTTAAGTCAGAGAGAGAAAAAAAAAAACAATGTACGTGCAAGGGGTTAAAAAACTTGTATTTTGCAGCCACTGCCTCCAAAATTTTATTTCAAGGCAGCTATCATTAGTAACGACCAAAAAAATTGTATTCAGTCGTTGCCATGAATGAATTTTTAAATAAATAAAAACTTATATCATAAAATTAATCGTATCATATCATAGCGAGGGGGGTAGTTCTTCAGTGTCTCTAATTTTTTACTTTTTTCTTTCGTGTTTATTCTAGGTAAAAAGGATTTTTTCCTTTTTTTTTTTTTGTTTCACAATTACCTCATAGCTCTTTTAGTCCAACTATCATTTTCACTATACTAATTCACCGTTCACCCTCTATATGTAATTTTTTTACAGAAATGGTGGACGAAAGTGTAATTTTCGAAATCCAAGTCGAAAAAAAAGTTCTCGAACAAGTTTTCAACGAAAACCAACATTTAAAAGAAAGTTATGACAAACTTATAAAAAATGAAGATGCAATTAAAGAACTAAAAGAACAAATAACAGAACTGAAAAATAACACTAAAAACTTACAAGAAATCAACAAAAACCTAAACGATGAAAACACGAAACTCAAAACAAAAATTGAAGAACTGGAACAAATTCAACGAAGAAATGAAGAAGAAAAGAAAGCTTCAGAATTGAACGAAACCGAAAGTAAACTGTTAAAACTGAAATTGGAACAACTTGAAAACGAGAAAAACAAACTAACTGAAGAATACAAAAATGAGAAAAAAATTTTAGAGAAAAGAAATTCTTTGGAAGAATTACATCAGTTAAAAAAGCGACTCCTGAAACTAGAAGCCGAAAATAAAAAACTCGACCAGGACAATCTAGATCTAGAAACGGAACTGAAAAACATCAACAGGAAATTACGTCTAGAAGAAGAAAGAAATAAATCCAATGATTTAGCACACGCCGAATGCAAACTTCTCAAACTAAAACTGCACACTCTTGAAAATGAAAAAAATTACTTAATATCAGATTTCGAACGCGAACGTAAAATTATAACGAAACAGAGTAAGCCACGTGTGCAAAAACTTGAAGAAAATCTACGCCTTTTACGAAAATGGGTTGAAAAAGAAACACGAGAAAGACGACCACGTGATACTGACCAGGTCAAGTCACTTAAAGCACAAATTGCGAGTTTGGAAAATGATAAGAATGATTTGATTGAAGGTTTCGAACTTGAAAGGAAAGTCTTTAGGAAAATATTGAAGAATAATGGATGCCACGATGAGTTAGCATAATTATTTCGTTCCAGAAGCATAACAAAGTGTAATTTTTAATCTAAGTATCGAAGGACCAATAACACATTGATATTTTAGACTGTCTTTCTCTTTTTCTATAGATAAAAAGATACAGACAGATTGTAAGATTTTGGTGAGTTATTGGCCCTAATTTAAGTACTCTCTTTTATTTTATAACAAATTTTGACCAAATATATTTCTCTTGTTACAAAAAAAAACAGACTTAGTACTCAAAATACACTTAAAAAACTACCTCTTGATGTATCGCCACTTCGGATTTTATTTAAAAATATATTTTTTATATTCTCTTTGCTAAAAAGAAAGGCGGTCCAATGTTATAGTGATATAACAAGAGACACTTTTTGCGTTTTGTGTTTATTGAAATCTTAGACTGTCTTTCTCTTTTTCTATAAATAAAAAAACAAAGATATCTTATAAAGTTTTGGTGAGTTATTGTCTCTAATTTAAGTTCTCTCTTTCATTTTATAACAAATTTTGACCAAATATATTTCTCTTGTTAAAAAAACAGACTTCCTACTCAAAATACACTTAAACTACCTCTCTTTGAATCGTTGTTTCGGATTTTATTTAAATAAATAATTTATATGTTCCCTTTGTTAAAAACAAGGGCAGTCTGATGTTATAGTGATATAACGTCAGATTACATATAACGTTAGTTAAATCTGGATGTCATCAAATCAATTCAAAACCTGATAAATTACTCCGCTCACAAGACTCATCAATGAATGCATTAAGAAAAGCATATTTCCAACTTGTTTAAAAAAGCTTTAGTAATCCCTCTTTATAAAAAAAGGTGATCCTGAGAATAGTGACAACTATAAACCAATTTCTTTGTTGCCTATATCAAAGGACACTTTTTGCGTTTTTTTGCAAATTTATCAATTGCTCTTTGTTTCAATTAGTGTTAGTACGGTTTAATCTTTCAAAACTTACCTTGATACAGCGCAATATTCAGCAGCCTCAAATTCTCATTTTTCCCAATAATCCTCACACATTTATTCGAGTACAAATTAACGAGCTTAATGCCAAGAAGTGTCGCATACATTATAAAATGTCCACTGTAGTCAAAAACAATATTAGCCAAAGCCACAGCCTCTGATTTTTCCAAATCTCTCTCAACTGCCATTCTTCGCCCGAATTCCATATTGGGCAACTGCTGCGTTGCTTGTTGCAATTCAGTAAACCGAGGCAGTGTCTCATCTAACACTCGAACAAGTTTTCCGGAAACAAAATTAAAAACCCGGACTTTCCTGTCTGTACTAACGGTCGCAAATCTGGAACCATCTGGAGAGAACGCTAAGCCAGTCACTGTTGTCTTGTTCTTTGCAAACTCAAAAAGATCTGTGTCAAGTTTTGAGTCAAATTTCACGTTTTTGGGGAAATTACAGTCGTGTTTAAGCCCTGACCAATACTCTAAAATCCCTGTTTTATCAACAGAAACCGCAACATCAAATTTGGGATTATATTTAAGTAAAACAACAGGTTGTGTGTGAATTTTATCTAGGATTTTTAACGGCTTGTTATCAGACCTGCCATCATAGATATAAATTTTTGGCGAGTCTGTATCTGTGACTGCAAGGCTTTGAACAGGATCTCCAGGTGCATGCACCCATTCTACCTGATTCGGAACATAATCAAACTTCATCATGTTTATCATATCGAAGTTGACAACATCGAAAATTTTGAGAGACTTATCAGAAGAGGCTGAGCAAAATAGAGTTCCTTCAACATTGCATGCAATGCTTGTAATTGGGCCTAGATGGCTTCGAAAATGCTTGACAAACTCAATTCCTGTCTCGACTTTCTTCCAGAATTTTATATGACCATCACAACTTGCTGTTATTATAAAATCTGTAGCTGAGACTACAGTATGGGTGATGACATCGCGATGCATGTAGCTTTTTTCGTAAGATTCGGCACTTGGGAGATTGTCCAGGTAGAGTTGTTCGTGGGATAAACGACGACGTTTTTTCGGCTGAGGGAGCTCGCGGGGGGCAGGCCCCACGAAGTCGCTATCAGACATAATCTACAAATTAAGGGCTTATACAACTTACAGATAATAAAAAAAGAACGTGGAGATTGTTTTGAGTATCTACGTGACTAAATTAGGTTTTTTTGGCGAAAGTTTGAGCTAAAATGGGGCTTAGAAAGAGTGAAAAGAGGCTTAAATTTTTTAAACACGACGCACATTGTAGTAAATTTAAACCGTAATTCTTATTTGGCAAAAAACACGCGATGTGTTTTGACTAGGACTGGGAAAAATAATTGATTAATCAATTAAAAATTAAAAAATCGATTAACCGCAATTCGATTAAAATTTAAAAATAATCAATTAATCCATTATTGATTAGTCGATTATTGATTCATTAATTAATCGATTAATCAGAATAATCAAAATAAATCGATTAAATTGATTAATCGGTTATCGGTATTCAAATTGAAAATCTCCTAGCCCTACAAACACACAATGTCTATTTAGCTGTAATAAAGAAAAATAAACATAAATTCAATAAATCGAGGAATAATTATTGGAGGATTAATATAGTATTTTATCTCGAAACTTCTTATTGTTAGAAGACAATTATTTACATGATTTTTTTTAAAGTTTTATAAAATTATAAGGGAGCAAAATTTTAAAATGAAAATGTCTTAAAAAAAATAATTTATACAGGGTGATTTTTTATTTGTTCCTGCCCGAGATTTGAAAAAAAGGCAACACGTTATACAAACGATAAGCAACTTTGGAAAAAATACAAATGATCCAAATGAACTGACTCCGGAAGCACTGTCAAAGGTATTGTCAACAATTTTGAATTTAATTCACAAGCCTCTATGCCTTAATTTTGAAAATTAAATGTTAAAAAAACAAGCAAAGTATAATGTTTTGCCTATTTTTGGAGTTTCGGGCGGGAGTAAATAAAATAATTACCATGTATATAAAAATAGACTGCTTTGGGTAAAAGTATTTATACATATAAAACAATTTTTCAAAATCAAATTTTGTTCATAGCTTTTTCGCTACAGCAGTAAGTTTCTATTGGATCCCAAAAATCATCTTTTGGAATATTTCTTGTATAAAAATTTGCAAATGTTGTAAATTTTTAAATAAATTTTGACCTGTTTTAACATTTTCCTTAATTATTATTCTCCAAAAAGTTACAGCTTAATTTCAGTTTATTTTACACACGCTGTATATAGTACTTGATGTTTGTGGTTTTTTAATTATCGTTAGTGTTGACAGAAATATCGATGTATATGTCGATACATCAATTTTTTTTTGTTTCCATGTCTGATATCGATACATCAATTTTCAAATAAAGTATCGGTGTAAAAACTGATACTTCGATTTTACTTTCTTTTTGTGAAAAATTGATACTTTGGAACTTTATGAATAATTAAATTTTTTTTGTCAAGCCTTCAGCGCTATTTTCTATTTTTTCAGTATTTGTTTTTTGTTTTGAAAGTTTTGTTTTTTAATTTAATGTAAGGTTTTGTGTTTCAGAGTTTTTTTTTAATTTTTGTTGTTTTTTTTTTTATATTAAATGTTTAATAAACTAATTTAAACAATGAAAATGCTTATCTAAAGCACACATATATATCGAGGTTTTCGGTAGAAGCTGTATCGATATACCTTTTTTTGTCCGATACTGTCTTCACTAATTATCGTACAAAAAATATTTAAAAATAAAAATTTCCAATAATTTTGGTTCGTTAAATTTTTAAAAAATTTTAATAATAGCATAAATTTTCAAAATGTTAATGTTTTAATTTTTTTAAATTATAAAGTCCCTGTAATTTCAGGGATTGCGAAACAATGCTATTTTTTGCCCAAGATAATTCACTAAATAGATTAGTAAAATAAAAGACTTATTGAATGATAGAAAAAGCGAATAAAATCCAGATAATCAATTAATCAAGATTAATTAATCGAAGTAATAGATAATCGAATAATCAGAAAAATCGATTAATCATAATAATCAATAATTGGAATAAGCTATTTTAATCGGAGTAATAAAAACTCGATTAATTGAAATAATCGATTATTCAAAATGAATATCGCCCAGCCTTAGTTCTGACAAAAAATCTGATAGCTGTTTTGAGAGTTTATGTGAGGAAATTAGGTGTTTTTGGGGTCATTTTAGAAAATAGAAATGAACATAATCTAAAGTTTAAAGCCTACAAACGATAAAAGTGAGTCTGAACTAAGGGTCTGCGGAACCTATAATTCGGCTGATATATTTTTTCAATATAATGGAAAGGATTGATCTAATAGTGATTATAAAATGTAAGAAAATAATAAATATTTTTTTTAAAACAGGGCTTCAGTAATAAACACCCAGATCAGTTATTTATTTACCAAAAAAGTTTTGTTTCTACTATTGTAAATTAGACATGTTTTCTTAAGGCATACCATGCTGCTTTTTGTAATCAACTTTCAATTTTTTATAAAAAAAAAAACTTTGAAGTTACCTTAAAATAAAAACCGAATTCAAAGCTTCTTTTCATCAAAAATTGTAAGTTAATAACAAAAATCAAAATGGTATGTCCTAAGAAAAAGTGTTTAATTTACAATATTAAAAACAGATTTTTTTTTGGTAAGTAAATAATAAATCTGGGTGTGTATTAGTGAAGCCCTGTTTTCAACAAAAAAATTATTTGTCAGCTTGATATTTTAAATAATTTTTTTTATTATTTTTTAACATTCTATGTACACTACTAGATCAATCCTCTCCATTATTTTGAAAAAAAATTTCAATTAATTTTTAGCCGAATCATAAAGTCGGAAAACCCTCAAGATTAAATCCCACTTTTCTAAATGAAAACAAAGTTTGAACATAACCTTAAAAATTAACAACTTTGAATTAGAGTCACAATGAGGGCACAGTTATGTCCCCAAATATAATAAAAATAGGGGGTCTCAAAAAGAGAACCTAAAAATTCTTCAACTTTAAGCTAGAATGAGCTTAAAGAGGGTAAAAATGGCAAAAATTGGACTAAATTCAGCTTGTAAATACTCGTGGATGTAAATTAAAGGTGTCTTAAATGATTTAACAAGATTTAAAAGGAGATTTTCAAACATAACCTAACAATCTACAAACTTGGATTTGGGATAGAAAAGGGCTTGGCAAGAAGGGAATAACAACAAAAATTGGTCCGAAACCAAATTTTAAATAAGTTTGTGTACAAATTACAGGTTTTTGGATAGGTTTTACAAGTTTTTAAAGGAAAAAGTAAACATAACCTAAGAAATGTCAACCAAATTGTATTTTCGGATTGTTCAAATAAAAAAAGATGAAGATTTGTACTTACACTTCTTAGACACTCACAGAAAGAACTAAACTCTTAAAATTCTTCTTTTCTTGATTATAAATACGTTTTTTTGTTGGAAAACTAATTGTTTCATTTGGTACAAAAAAACTACTGTTGCGTAGAGCGAATGAACTGACAAATGTTAGAAGAAGAATAATATTTTTTTATTCTTGAAAACACACAAAATTTAGTGTTGTAGGAAATATTGTTGTACTAATCACTCACTAAAAACATTCCAATGTGTAAATAATTGTATTAGAAGGTTTTTTAAAAGTAGTTCACTTCATTTACAGTAGAAACTCTTTCAGCCGATTTTCAGTGACCTTGACACGTGCCAACTTCGATCATTCCTGAAACTCCTGCTAGCAGGACGCAGGATTTCACCTTGACACTATTCATATTTAAATTTTTAGATAAAATATGACTTGAAAACTGAGTTTATTTAAATTTCTTACACCAAAAAAGCTCCATAAATATAAAATTTCAGGAATCCTGATAATTTCCTGAATCGACTCACGCATCTAATTCGTTTTCTTACGTCACTTTACCCTATTTATTTTCAAGCCATTCATCAAAGATTCACATTACTCATTTATAAGCTATATCTAATCATATCTAATTTCGCAATTTTACAAAAAGGTGATCCGGTCAAACACATCAGTTCATTTCAAACCTTGCAAGTTGAAATACCGTGAAAATGTCTTTCAAAAAAGTGACCCACGTTATTTTCGACATGGATGGCCTCCTCATAGGTAATTAATTTTATTTAATTTCTTTGAAATTGCTCTATTTTTAATTAATATTCCAGAATCTGAATCGGCTTATGACCAAGTAATCGGTGAAATTGTCGCTCCTTTTGGTAAAAAATACACAACCGATGTTAAAATAAAAATCCTGGGGACCCCAGAACCCGATACTGCTCGAATTGCAATCACTGAAATGGGACTGCCATACACCATCGACCAGTTTCTGGATATCTACAGATCTAAAGTACGACAAGTGTTACAAAATCCACCCCTTATGCCCGGTGCCCAACGCCTCGTAGAGCACCTCCACAAGCACAACATCCCCATAGCTGTTGCTACCTCCTCTTCACAAGAGTCCATGGAGCTCAAAACGAAAAACCTTCAAGACGTTTTCAAACTGTTCCATCATATCGTCTGTGGAAGTACTGATCCTGAGGTGAAAAAGGGTAAACCCGCCCCTGATATTTTCCTAGTCTGTGCTTCAAGGTTCCCAGATAAGCCCCAGTCGGAGCAGGTAAACAGTTCGTTATTGATTAGAATGTAATATAATCTGTTTAATCAGTGTTTAGTGTTTGAAGACGCTCCTAATGGAGCGACAGGAGCTATCGCTGCAGGGATGCAAGCTGTTTTAGTACCTAGTCCTGAAGTTCCTGAAGAAAAAACAAGACATGCCACTCTTGTTCTTAAGTCATTGATGGAATTCAAACCGGAACTGTTTGGACTTCCGGCTTTTGATTAATGATCAGGTTTATTAGATAAGTCCTAATTGTTAACTTATTGCAGATTATTTATTTTATGTGTTACAGTAAATAAATTATTTTACTAATTAAGTTTTTATTGGTTTATTTTAGGAGATAAAATGTTTAGTTGATGATAAAATAAATGAATTTTCCGTGAGTACGGAATTGTTCCAAGGACAATCAAATTATAATCTCATTGGGTAATAAACGCATTCTATTGTTTTTTGGTTATTAAAAACGTATTTAAGGATAAAAATCAGCTTTTTTATTTGAAATAATTGCAAAAAGACTCTCGATTCGTTTATATAAGTATTAACGACGTCAAATAAATAATTGTTAATGTATTTTTTTGTACTAGAGAATTCTTATAAAGTAAAAAATATTGATATAATATAACATAAAATGCAGACAGTTTATTATTAAACGCAGCATGCCATGCGAAAGAAAAGTTTGTATAATAATAATTTTCGGTTGCTTAGTAACTGACGTAATTGGCGAACTGTTGGTTGCATAAGTCTCTTTTTATTTCGTCAGCAAAACTTAAAATTGCTTGAAAATTTTTTTCCTAATTATCAAAAAAACTGCGTGAATTTTTAAAATTTTGGTATCTTTATATACACTAAAAATAAAAAATTTACCAAGAATAACATTTATTTTTGCTTAACTGCTTTTATTTTGAAATTTTTGCTCACATTATTTAGAAATATTCTTGGTCAACACAGCCTTCTAGCTAGCAAAACAAGAATTCCAAAAAATGTTTTTGATAAAAAGTTATAATTTAATTAATTTAATTCTGAGATCTCTCTTCCTTTCTCCTACATATAGCTGTTTTGAGATACCTCTTGTTAACTATTTCTTTTTAAATTTTTTTTCTTTTTTAACTGCAAATACTTTTTTCTGCTTCTTAGCCCATCTTCAAATTTCTTGGCCATTACGTCTTCATTTATTCAATTTCCGTCTTCTAAATTTCAATTTTTTCTTTATTTTTCATTAAAGTGTTTTTCTCCGTAACTAAACCATCGAATTTCTTAATTTTTGTCCTAAGTTCTTCCATTTCCAAATTCATGGCTTGCTTCACACAACTCTTTGCTGAATTCACTTCAATGATTTGTTACCGTAATTTGTTTATTTGCACCAACAATTCTTCTTTTTCTTCTTCTAGTCTTGTTTTCTCATTTTTATTGTCTTTTTTACGCCGAATATTATTTAAAGGCTCAGGAAGAATTTTGAAGAAACCTTCGTTTCGTTCTTCAATAAGATCGTGGTATTCTTCAATATTCTTTAATAATGTTTCAATCTAACTGTTTTTATTCTTCAAATCAGTTTCGTAAGATTCAATTTTTTTCACTTCGTGTTCTTTTATCGTCAGTTCGTCACAGTATTATTAGATTCCTCTAATAATTTCTTCAGTAAAGAAATTTCTTCTAAAAGATGACTTTTCTCTTTACTTTCATTTTTCTTCAATTTTTCAATAACCTTTTACAAATTCGTAACACCTGACTGCTTTTCATCCAATTGCCGTGTATAAATATTTTCCTTTTCTTCAAGTAAAATTTTCAGATGCCTCAAACTTTCTTCTTTTTTTTCAAGCTTTTGTTTAAGGACGGATTCATGCTCTTCTTTTGTTTGAAGAATTGAGTTATTTTTCTGTTCATTTTCAAGACTTGTATACAAACTCCGCATTTCTTCTTCCAAATTCTGTATCTTCATCATTTGCAACTATTGTTTTCTTCACTTGCGGCAAGATTCTTCAATAAATAATCTCTTTCGTCTTTGAATTTACCACATTCAGTTTTTAATACTGCAATTTCTTCGTTTTTTGTTTTCAATTCCTTCAGTTCTTCTGTTAGTGATAAAGTTGTTTCTTCTAAATGCTTAACAGTGTTGGCACTTTCTTCAAGTTTTTGAAGTAATTTGGACCTTTCTTCGTCTAATTTTACTTCCAGATCCTTCTTCTTTTTTTCTACGGTTGTTTTGAGATGCTCCAATTCCGAATTCAATTTTTGTGTTATTCTTCTTTCTTGCTCCAAATTCTTCTCTAAATCAATCTTTGTAGTCAAAACTGTCTTTCTCTCTTTAACTAATTCTTCTTCATGTTCTCTCCTTTCTTCTAAAGTCGCAATAAGTGTGAAGTCTCTTTAGTCAAGTCTTTAAATTTTTTACCGTTTCAGCTTAATTTTCCCCCAATTCAAGCATTCTATATTTAAGCTGTTTCAAATTTTTGCTTGCCTTATCCCCAACTTGTAAACTCATAATTTCGTTATTTCTGCTTTCCTCCAAATTCATCTTCAAATCGGAAATTGTTATCTGAAATTCGTTATTAGTTTCTTCCAATTTCACACACTTTCTTTTCTCTTCTTCTTAAGACTCCACAAGAAAGCTTTTTCCTAGAGCATTTGGCTTTATTTTCTTCCAACTCCTACACTTCAACATTCAAACTCTTCAAATTTTTTTTTCAAAGTTTTTTTCTCAACTTCTAAACTCAACTTGCTTTCTTCCAAGTTCTTCTTCAGATCCGCAATGTTTGATTCAAATTCTTTCTTCCTTTTTTTCAATCCAAACACTTTCTCTCTTCGCCTTTTAACTTTTCAATTTCTTCATCTTTCCCAACGAGTGATAATTGTATTTCTTGGAGATTGTTGGTACTTGATGAAGTTTCTTCAAATTTCTTCCTTAAATCCTCTTGTAGCTGTTGTTCTTTCACTTTAAATTCTTTGTTGAATTTTTTGCGAATTTTCGTCTGAAGATCAAAAAGACTCTTCTTTGCATCTTCTCGGACAGTCTCCAACTGATTTTCAACTTCTAGCAACTCTTTCTTCAATTGGGATTTTTTTTTTGAATTGTTCCATCTTCTATAGTTCATTTTCGTAATTGTTGCACTTTTGGGTGAGATTTTCTACTTTCTCAATGGGTTTAGTGTTTTGAGATTGAAGATTTTCGTATTTTCCTTCTGTTATTGCCTAATAATTTATTGTAGAGCTCTATTTTCTTATAAGCCAGATGTAGATTGTTTTCTTTTTTGCTTTTAGCAAATAAAGATATTTCTTTAAGTACAAGTATGCGATTTTAAGTGTTGTGTTAAAATTTGTTTAAACATAACTAAAAATAAACCAATCACAAATGAGCATTTCAATTTTCGCGCTCACTGATGATTCCCTTGTTGTTAAACCGCGTATAGCAAGCAAATTTTAGTGAGTAGTTTATTTGTCCTTATACATTCGATCTACTGTCAAACATTTGACACGTCATTGTAAGGTTATAGGAGTGTTTGTTTATTTTATCTCAAAATTCTCAATTTCATCATGTTTAAAAAACTCAAAGAGAAAATAACCGAAGAAGTTAAAAGTTCACCTCAAAGATTCCAACAATTAACCCAATCAGTAAGTGACAGATTACAAAACTCAGCAACATCCGATGAAAATTTCTTTTCAATAACAGAAGATGGTAAAGTCCTACTTTAACCAGTATTAACTCATCCAAAAAACTCATTTTCAGACGCTACACCTTCAAATTCAAGCTTTGAATCAGGTTTTACAAATGTGTCTTTAACCTCACCTCAGGAACCAAAAATGAGACGAAATTCAAACTCTTCTATTGCTAGTGACGTTTCGTTTTTACCACGTTATGAATCTTTTACAAATATGTATCACTTGCAATCAGATTTAGATATTTCAGCTAGTGAAATTGAAGATAATGCTTCAAACTCATCTCAATTGGGGTACTTAAGCAAAGAACAGATCTACTCAGCGTTTCAGAAAGCCCAAATGAGGTACCATAAGTATAGAGGACGCTACACTGACTTAGCTAAACATTATAAAGATTTGGAACGTGATAACACAAAAATAAAATCAGTATTAGTAGAAACACAAGATAAGGCAATAAGACGAGTAACAGAACTGAAAGAACAGTGTGCTTTAGAACAAAAAGCTAAAGCACACTTAGAGAGTGCCCTAAGGGATGAACTTGATGAAAAAGGACTCAAAATCCAGTCATTACAGACCAAAATCGAACTTTTACAAAATGGCCACGATGGAGACACTTTAGACACTTTAAATAAGTACTTAACTGACGCGCGCCAAGAAATTGAGAATTTAAACCAAAAAATTCAAGAAATGAAAGCCAACTCGATTATCTTCCAGACAAAAGAACAGGAATACAAATCAAAAATTGCAAACTTAGAAAAAGAGATTTCTCTATTTGCAGAACGCGAAAAAGAGAACAATCTAAGTCTAGCACAGAATAAAATGGAACTCCACAATGAATTACTAAGCAAAGATGCAGAAATCAGCAGATTGAAGAATAATCTCGAAGCAGTAACAGGAGGAAAATACGAGAATCTTCAATCTCAAAACACTAAACTCATTGAGAAAGTTGAAAATCTCACCCAAAAGTGCAACAATTACGAAAATGAACTATTGAAAATGGAACAATTCAAAGAGGAAAATTCCCGATTGAAGAAAGAGTTGCAAGAAGCTGAAAATCAGTTGGAGACTGTCCGAGAAGATGCAAAGAAGAGTCTTTTTGATCTTCAGACGAAAATTCGCGAGAAATTCAGTGAAGAATTTAAAGTGAAAGAAGAACAGATGCGAGATGATTTAAGGAAGAAATTTGAAGAAGCTTCTTCAAGTACTAACAATCTCCAAGAAATGCAGTTATCACTCGTTGGGAAAGATGAAGAAATTGAGCAGTTGCGTCAAGTCAATGAAGAGATTTTAGAAGAATTGACTACAAAAACAACAAATTATGCTGATTTGGAACGCAATCATCTGCAATTGATTAAAGAAAATGGCATTTTATGTACCAAAACCGAAAATTTAGAAAAGGAGTTGGAAACACTGCAAAGTACAAATCAGGCTACTATTCTAAAATTGGAAAAATCGGAAACTAATTTGAAGACTTTGGAAGAGACTTTTAAACTTTTAGAAAAGGAAAGAAATGCTTTGTTAGAAGAAAAGAGGAACTTTATGGAGAATTTAGAAGAAGAAAGAAGAATTAATGAACAGTTCAATTTGGAAGTGGAAGAATTTAGGACAAAAATGAAGAAATTCGAAAGTTTAGTTAAAGAGAAAAACACTGTAATGAAGGCTTTAGAAGACGAAAAGAGAAAGTGTTTGGAACTGGAAGAAACGAAGAAAGAATTTGAGTCAAACATTGCTGATCTGAAGAAAAACTTGGAAGAAATAAAGTTGAGTGTGGGAGTTGAGGAAGAAACAGAGAAAAAATTAGAAGAGTTTAAATCTAGAGTACGGACGTTAGAAGAAAATAAAGCCGAAATACTTAAAGAGAAAAACATTCTTGTGGAGTCTTTAGAAGAAGAGAAAAGAAAGTGTTTGGAATTAGAAGAAACAAAGAAAGAATTTCAGATAACAATTTCCGATTTAAAGAAAAATTTAGAGGAAAGCAGAAATAACGAAATGTTGAGTTTAGAAGTTGGGGAAGAGGCGAAGAAAAATTTGGAACAGCTCAAATCTAGAGTGCATGAATTGGAGGAAAATGAAGCTGAAACTGCAAAGAAATTTGAAGACTTGGCTAAAGAGAATACTACACTTACAGCGACTTTAGAAGAAAGAAGAGAACATGAAGAAGAATTAGTTAAAGAGAGAAATACAGTTTTGACTACAAAGATTGATTTAGAGAAGAATTTGAAGGAAGAAAGGAGAATAACACAAAAATTAAATTCGGAATTAGAGCATCTCAAAACAATCGTAGAAGAGAAAAAGAAGGATTTGGAAGTGAAATTAGATGAAGAAAGGTCCAAATTACTTCAAAAACTTGAAGAAAGTGCCAACACTGTTAAACATTTAGAAGAAACAAGTTTATCACTAACTGAAGAACTGAAGGAATTGAAAACGAAAAATGAAGAAATTGCAATATTAAAAACTGAATGTGATAAACTGAAAGACGAAAGAGATTATTTATTGAAGAAACTTGCCGCAAGTGAAGAAAACAATACGTTGCAAATTATGAAGATACAGAATTTGGAAAAAGAAATGAGGAGTTTGTATACAAGTCTTGAAAATGAACGGAAAAATAACTCAATTCTTCAAACAAAAGAAGAGCATGAATCCGTCCTTAAACAACAGCTTGAAGAAAAAGAAGAAAGTTTGAGGCAACTGAAGATTTTACTTGAAGAAAAGGAAAATATTTATACACGGCAAATGGATGAAAAAGAGTCAGATGTTAAGAATTTGGAAGAGGTTATAGAAAAATTGAAGAAAAATGAAAGTGAAGAGAAAAGTCATCTGTTAGAAGAAATTACTTTACTGAAGAAATTATTAGAGGAAGCTAATAATAATTTGACGATAAAAGAACATGAAGTGAAAAAAATTGAATCTTACGAAACTGATTTGAAGAATAAAAACATTCAGATTGAAACATTATTAAAGAAAATTGAAGAATACAACGATCTAATTGAAGAACGAAACGAAGGTTTTTTCAAAATTCTCCCTGAGCCTCTAAATAATATTCGGCGTAAAAAAGACAATAAAAATTTGCTAAATTTAGAACAAAAATTACAAAATTTTGAGCAAACATTTTCCCTTGAGAAAGAAAATCTTGCGAAAATTTTAATTTATTTGAAGCAATTTGAAGAAAAGAATTCTATAATTTCCGGTGAGAAAACACGATTAGAAGAAGAAAAAGAAGAATTGTTGGTGCAAATAAACGAATTGCGGCAACAAATCACTGAAGTGAATTCAGCAAGGAGTTGTGTGAAGCAAGCCGAAGAAGAAATTCTTCGTTTGAAAGAAGAAAATGTCCGAATTATGGAAGAACAAGAAAAAATGAAGCAAAACTTACTCGAAGTTGAGTCAAGGAATACACAGGTTGTTTCTGATAGTAATTTTCTTTCCGAAGAAAATCAGAGTTTACTTACTGAAATTGAAGAATTGAAATTGAAGAATGAAGAATACGTAACGAAATACAAAAATTTAGAAGCTGCAAGTAATCAAAATCAATTGGTAGAACTTGAAAGACAGTTAAATGAGTTACAACACGAGAAACAATTACTGTTGGAAGAAATTGAAGAATTGAAGACAACTCCAATTAATCTGAATAATAAGTCGTTAGAAGAAGATTATCTTCGTGAAATTGAGACTTTAAGGACGAAAATTGTTCAATACAAATCTCTAGATTTAACAAATCGCAATTCGATTGAATTCTACGAAAACGAATTACAAAAATTAAAAAATCAAAACGAGAAATTAAATCGGAAATTAGACGAAACTCTAGTCACGTTAAATCATTGTTCGGAATTATCGAATTCCACCGAAATCGAGTATTTGCGAAACGTCCTATATAATTATATGCTAGGGAAAGAAAGTGTGGTTTTAGCTCGTGTTATAGCAGCTGTTTGTAAATTCGATCCACAACAAACTGAAATAATCCTAGCCAAAGAACAGCAAAAGCAAACTTTGGTAAGTTGATTATTTAGGGTGTTTTTAAGTTGTAATATTGGTATTTCAGCTCGGCCAACTGGGGATTCTCTAACAATAGGTCAAATGTAACTTAAGTGCATTCCGTTTACTCATTACGTCTAATGTTTTAGTCATTTTACTAACGCACTTTTTATCGGTTGTGTAAATATTTCGTTGTCTTATATAATATTTATGTAAATTGTTAAATAAACTAAACTTTCTTAATAAAAAATCTGAGATTTTGACACAATTTTCCCACAGAATGAGCCGTTTTCAGAGTTTTATGCAATCCGCCTGAGACATCAGCTTCAGGACAACGTTCCAATGGTGTTCTTATGGCGAATAAATTTTGAGAATTTTTTTAACTTATTTAGCGAACGATATTCAAATTATTATTTAAGGTGGCATAAAGGACAGCTCCAAGACTATTTAAAAATGTAGATAAGACTAAATTTGTTTCAATTGTTTTATGTAAATTAATTATTAAAACTCGAATTTTCAAATTTACGCGCATTTTTTTAGTAATTTTTAAAAGTTGACGTTTACACACGAAAAAACTAAATAGAAACGTTGCTATGGGCTCCAGAAGCCGTGACGTAAAAAATGCGCGAAATTTTGAAACACTGTCATTCGATAAAAATACCTTGAAAAAGTCGACCTTATTGCACATGTAAATAAGGTTGAATTTATAAAGATCAAATTTTATGCGATGATTAAATACACTAAATAAAATAAATAAAACCTAAAAATGTCGACATTCGATAGCCTAAACATTTCATTTATTGATAAGTCACGAATTACAACAAATTTACACTTAATAAAGAATTTAATGGAAAATAAAATGTTCGATGCATAGATTTCCTTCATTTCTAAGCTTTAACGCAGGTCCAATATGAACGAATTCCAGCGAACCATGCCGAATGCGAGCAAATCCCCTCCGATTTGCCCGCGCAACTTGTTATTTGTATGTACTCGGCCATCTTCGGTAGTTAGTTTGCAGCTGTTCGGGTGAGTTTGACGGCACGAAGCATGTACAGTAATTTCTATTTTCGATTAATTTCTTAAATATGCGAGAATTGTTTGTAACTTGTGTCTGGATTAAAACTAGAATGTCTAGAGTATTGGAGTTGAGTGTTTTTATGCCTTATTTGTGTTTCCATATGTGATTTTTATTCGGTCAAAGTTTAGCTGTTATAATTTCAACCTTATGTATTAGTGCAATAAGGGCGACTTTTTTAAGGTATGTTTTCAGAATGACAGTGCTTCAACCGTTCGCGCTAAAATTACGACACACTTCTCCAGCCCATAGACGTAGTTTGACTAAGATGGCCCAAAATTTATTGAAAAATTTGATTTTAAAAACTAAATTGTTCTCAAATGTTTTGGCATTATAACAAATATTATCTCACATTTTTCATTTGTCTGTACACGAGGCTATTTTTACTTAATTTGTATACAATTGCAGTTTACATCTTTTTATTTCTATTAGTGAAAATATATTCTCTTGTTGTCACTGCTAATTTCCAATTCTCAAATTTTATTTGCCATAACAAGCATCTGGAACGTTGTCCTGAAGCTGATGTGTCAAGTGGGTTACATAAAAGTCTGAAAACGCCTCATTGTAACAAGTCTAGTCACCCAATAGTTTTTAGATCATTCGTTGCCTGCTATCCCTAGATGCAAAAATTTGAAACGGTGCACTCTGGTGTCGGTAAACTGAACTAACAATTTCTGTTTTTGTAGAATTATTAATTAAATTTTGATTTATTCCCAAAAATTTTGGCCTACAATATAACAAAGCGTCGTAATTGACCGGTATTTGGCCTCGTTGTTAATTTTTCTAGTGTTTTAATTTAATCTGTGGGGGGGTGTTGACATAAAAATGACATTTGACAGTAGCGGTGACAGATTTGACAGAGGTGTGGTGTTATCAAATTGTAATTTATTAACACTAAAAATTGATAAGTGAAAATGTCGGCAACGCTCCGGCCCTATTTAACCGCAGTTCGGCACACCCTAACCGCCGCTATGTGTTTGGAAAACTTCTCATCTCAAGTGGTGGAACGGCATAACAAGCCGGAAGTTGAGGTTAGATCCAGCAAAGAGTTGCTGCTAACCCCCGTTGTGATATCCCGAAATGAGAAAGAAAAAGTGTTCATAGAAACTTCGGTGAATTCAGTCCGCATCAGTATTGCTGTTAAACAAGCCGACGAAATCGAGAAAATCCTGTGTAAAAAATTCATGCGATTTATGATGATGCGTGCAGAGAATTTTGTTGTTTTGAGGCGAAAACCGATAGAAGGATACGATATTAGTTTCTTGATAACGAATTTTCACACGGAACAAATGTACAAACATAAACTTGTCGATTTTGTGATTCATTTCATGGAGGAAATTGATAAGGAAGTGTCGGAAATGAAGCTGGCGGTGAATGCGAGGGCTCGAATAGTTTCAGAAGAGTTTTTGAAAAGGTTTTAAAGGGCATAATGGCCCGGGACTGTACATAAGTTTTAGATTTATCCAACAGGAAGTTTATTTATTCCTAAGTTGAAATACAAATTCTATTTTTACTTATTATATTGTTTCGTCAATAAAGTCAATCATTTTATTAAGAAAATTCGGATTTTAATTACCTGTGTTATGGAGTTCTCGGGATTGACAGCATGACAGACTGTTCTGTGATGACAGCTAGCACTACCAACCTAACTAACAGAGCGAAAAGTTTTTAATATTTTAATGTTTTGTGTATGTTTTAAACATTTTTTCGTTGACCGTTTATCATTGTCAATATCACAACCGTCTGAATGACATTTTCTTGAAATTGACGTTTATAAACGTCAATTTCAAAAAATGTCATTCAGACGGTTGTGGTCAATATTAATGAATCATTTATTCTAAAAAAAGATGTATTAATGTATGTCATTAATACACTCTTTTTGTGATTTTTGACGTATTATAGTTATTTAATAAACTAGTTTGTTAATGAAGACGATTAATAAACGAAACTGTTTAAAACACGAACGAGCGACAGCGATTTTTATATATTCGATTTTTAAAAAATGCATTGCTTTTTAAGGCTTGTTTTTGTGTTACAGCGTTTTTCTATTTCTGTTCGTTTTTTGAAAAACTTAATTAAGTATTTTTTGCAGAGGTTATATTCTTGTTTGAAATAGGCAAATTGCGTCATACTTCTGAATGCGCGCGCACTTTGATCATTTGTTACATGCTCTCCCAAAAACAAGTGATGAATTTTGACATTGACGTAAGGTACGTAATGTCAAAAAAATTCTTTTAATTCCGAAAAAAACAATTAAAAAATGTCTGGTGCACTAAAATTGTACAATTTGTCTCGATCAGGTAAATATCTACACAATGTAACACTCGTCACTGCAATTTTTCTCCGAATTTTGTGAGTTTGGTAACATAACCTCAATTTTGTTTCATAACAGTCTCTGCTGGTCGTTTTTTCCGAACATGTGGGCAAAGCCGGTTAAAAAGTACCTCAAAAGGCGAATACTACTGTGTTAATCCCGGTGAACCTGGCATGAGTTTGTCTGAAGTCACAGGTATTTAGTGTACTGTCTTGGTTGTCTCTACTTGTAGAGTTTCAGATAGGGCTGCCCAGACTTTGTTTTTCACTGAGCTTGTGCGCGGTTTTGCAGTCACACTGGCCCATATTTTCAAAGAACCGGCAACGATTAATTACCCGTTTGAGAAGGGCCCTCTGAGTCCCCGTTTTCGAGGGGAGCACGCTCTGCGGAGGTACCCTTCAGGTGAGGAGAGGTGTATCGCGTGTAAGTTGTGTGAGGCAATTTGTCCGGCTCAGGTAACAAGGGGAGGGATTTTGGTGTGTTTTTGAGGTTTGGTGTTTAAGGCTATTACAATTGAGGCTGAGGAAAGAGCTGATGGCTCTAGGAGAACTACAAGATATGATATTGATATGACGAAGTGTATTTATTGTGGATTTTGTCAGGAGGCTTGTCCTGTTGATGCAATTGTTGAGGGGCCCAATTTTGAATTTTCAACAGAGACACATGAAGAACTGTTGTATAATAAGGAAAAGTTGTTGAATAATGGGGATAAGTGGGAGTCGGAAATTGCAGCAAATATTCATGCTGATCATTTGTATCGTTGAGATTGTTAAAAAGTGTACAAGTATTAGAATAAATTAGTTAAAAATTTTATTCTAGTAATTTTATTTATTTTTGTAATGGAAATCTCAGTTATGTCAATTAAAGACCATATATATTGTTTTAAAGTAATAATTTTCTTTATTATGTGTATTTTGTTTATTCAAATAATTAGCTATGCAACTAACAATACTCATTTAGATATTTTTGTTTGCCTGTTAAATAACAGTTATAACTAAATAAAATATGTAATTATTAATTACTAATTAGACGCACATACTAGATGCACATTTATACACTAAAAACAAGTAAGCAATAACCCAAATAAAGACTAATCAGAATACCGGGATCTCTTTAATCGCTAATTTAAATTTTATAATGCGCGGACATGTATAGCGCCAACCCCTAACCCCACTTCTTTCAAATATAGTGAAAAAGGGAACAGCAGGTTGGAAAGAACCCTGAAAAATGAAAATCCCCATTCCCCATACCACACAGTGTGTGTTGTGGTTTGAGAGTATGAGGTTAGTTTGTTATTTTTAACGTCCAGTTAGTATTACTAGTGTTGTAACGGTAAATTAAAGCTCAATAAAACCACCGTACTAAACTAATAATACCTAGCATCGGGCCTAAAAAGCTACCCTGCTGCTGAGGCTGAGATACCTAGTAAAGATCTGGTAAGGTGGGTCAGTCGTCACATCTTGATCCCAGACCCAGATTAGTAAGTTAGTAACTATCAATAAACAAGCTGGGGTCAGTCAGTGAGGTTAAATAAACGAACGGTCGGATAAGTAACCCAACTGACCAAGGATCGAGTTGAATTTTTCTATTAACGTTACTTCTACCCCCCATATAGGTGGAGAGCTAGTGAACCCTCCGAGTAACGGTATGTCTGTAAAGCTAGAAATTCTTACAGTGATGAGTCATAGCATGCTAAACGCGGTAACCATCACCAGTCCTGCACATCATCAACCCCTATATTTTTGAAAATGTAAAAAAAATAAACAAAAAAAACTTGTCGCTCTAAGCTTGAAATTTTTATAAGATTTAGTTCATTCATTGTAAAGTTTAAAAAAAAATTGCCAGGCGATTTTGACGAGCACAAGTACCTGCCAGGCAAATTGAAAGGTGTGTAATATAGAGGCTGTCCCAACCAAAAAGCTCTATAACTTGTTTAAGAGTTATTGATTTTTTCTTTTTTTTTTAGATTATAGCTGCTTTTTTGATGCACAATTTAAAAATATTGCGTTTTATATACAGGTGTCTCAATATTAAAAAAACACTAAAGTTATGTTTAGTAATTTTAATATTACTAATCGGGAATCTGAGCTGGAAAACGACATTTTGTATACAAATAAGAGACACTTATTCTTACGTATTTTGAACCGGGCATTACGAATTTGACAATTTCATTTCTTCAAATTTATCTCCTCCTCCTCAAAATGGGGTTAAAAGTGGAAAAAAATCACATTTTAATTTTGATTCTCAAATGAAATCCCGGACATATCTTGGCTTTAATATTCCACAACAAGTTTGCGCATACGCTGTATAGTTTAGGCCCCACAAACTTCCCAATAAACGTTTATAGGTCTCGGTAACTAAATGTTGTATAGAAATTCTGTTATAGCCAAAAATTTTTAAAAAAATTATGTTTTGTATCTCCCAAACTTTAGATTTTTATTACCATAAATAAAAAAAAATTGTCTCCCCCCTCTCCCCATGTCTAATAGGGGCTTTGAGATGAATGAGGGACCAAAAAATTTCCCCGATTTTTAATTTTTTTTGGAATATAGACGTGAAGGTGAAATAAAAAAAATATCATTTGCTGTTTATCATCCCCCCTTCTGCCCCCAACCGCCCCCTAAGTTGCCAAAAATTTTGAAAATCTTTAAATTAAGCTAGAATCATGCGTTTTTTCTATAGGGGTACCTTATAAGGTGCTATAACTAAAACTTAAAAAAAGAAATACCCCATTTTAAAAGAGGAATGAAAAAATAAAAACAAAAAAAAATTTAAAAATTTATTTGGGCCCTTAAATATGAAATCGAAGAAAGGAGACTCTTAAATAAAATTTGGGACATGCTTAAATTTATTATTCTATAAAAAATTTGCGCATGCGCGGTGCGATTTAGGCCCCCTAAAGTACCTCATAAACGTCTATAGATCTCGGTAACTAGATGTCGCATAAGGATTCTGTAAAAGCCAAAAGTTTTTAAAAAATTCATGCTTCATGCCTCCCAAATTTCAGATTTTTTTAACCATACATAAAAAAGTTTTTTTCCGCACAAAATTTGGGAGTTTGAGATGAAAAAAAAATTTTGCATTTTTAATTTTTTTGTAACTTATAGACATAAATGTTAAATAAAGAGAAAAATTATCAGTTGCTCTCTACCACCTTCTCTACTGCTCCCAGCCGCCCCCAAAGTTACCAAAAATTTTGACCATCTTTAAATTAAGCTAAAATCATGTTTTTTTTATAAAGGTATTTTATAAGGTCCCATACCCATAACTAAAAAAAATATCCTTTCTTAAAAGGGCTATAAAAAAATCTGTTTCCCTATTTTTACCTCTATCTTTCCCTACTTTTACCTCTACCTTCCCCTACTTTTACCATTACCTTCCCCTACTTCTACCCTACCTTACCCTCCCCTACTACTACTCTATTTTCATACTCCTCCTAACGAGTGTATTTATAAAGATGCGGCAAATATTCAGGAATCCAACGGCGTTACTTACTTTAACTTGTGTGTAGGCATTTAGAAGGCACGAATTTTTAGACGCACCTCTGCATTTCAAAAATTCTGGTAAAAAAAGCGCCACAAATCAAAATTGATAACAGATAAATGAAAACAACCTCTATAAAAGTTATTTGTAATTTATCATAGAATTCAAAAATAAAATCAAACTAAGTAGATTTCATTAAAAAAAACATAACTTTAGTGTTTTTTAAATATTGGGATACTCTGTATATAAACCGCAATATTTCTAAAATGTGCATCAAAAAAGCAGCTCTAATCTAAAAAAAAAAAGAAAAAAAACAATATCTCTTAAAATAAACAAGTTATAGAGCTTTTTCGTTGGGACAACCTCCATATTACACACCTTTCGATTCGCCTGGCAGGTACTTGTGCTAATAAAAATCGCCTGTCAATTTTTTTTTAACTTTACAATGAATGAACTAAACCCTATAAAAATTTCAAGCTTACAGCGACAAGTTTTTTTTAAATTTTTTCTACATTTTTAAAAATATAGGGGTTGATGATGTGCAGGACTGCAGGGCTGATGCCTGCCAGGTGATGGTTACCGTGCTTAGCATGCTATGACTCATCACTATAAGAATTTCTAGCTTTACAGACATACCGTTACTCGGAGGGTTTACTAGCTCTCATTTTTTTGGGATTTTTATTTAATTTATTTACACATTTATACGAAACAGAACTGTTTAATATACCTAATAATGTGTTATTTTATTTCTTTTTTGATCTTAAAAATGTATTTATTACTTTATTTCTTTTTGATTATCCATTTAGGCTGTTTTCTAGAACTGTGTTTAAATAATTCAAGTTTTTTTCAATAGATTACAAAATATGTATGAAATATGATTTTATTTCTATTTAGTAACTCGAAAACTATTAAAAAACGCCACACTAGAGTTTTGTCCACCTAATAAGCGATTTTTGCCCATTGTGCACAGTGGCGCAGCTGACGCAGTACGCTAGTTTTTGTTTGGTTGTTTTTGGTCAGTTTTAATTGATTGTTAATATTCTTTGTTATTGTTGTTGCTGTCATTAAACTTTTTACACTACATTGTATGACGTTATTGACTTGAACCTCGTGGTTCGCTTGCTTTCAGTACCGGTTTATAGCTTTGCGCAGTGAAAGCGGTAAAGCCATGTTTTTAAACTCATGCTTCCTTCGTCCTAACTTCTTTGATTCAGTGTGTGCTTACAGATCTACGGACTAAGAAAAATGCGGTGTTGCATTCCACACTGTGAGAACTCAACAAAGCAAGCTCATCGGGATGTACATTTTTTTTCTTTTCCAAAACAAACTCGACAGGTTTGGATTGAGGCACTAAAAATTGAGCCCAATTTAATCGACAACATGTCTAGGGTAAGCAATAAGTAAGCTTCGGAGCTGGAGAGTCTGGATTAAACGACCAGGTAATTAACAGGTGTAATCCAGCGGGATGCATGTTATATATTCAACTGGTCTACACCAGTTGACCAGTAGACCAGTTCAATGAATAACGTGCATCCCGCTGGATTACACCGGTTAATTACCTGGTCGTTTAATCCAGACTCTCCAGCACCGAAGCTTAGTAATAAGGGAACGCTGAAATATATTACCTATAAGTACATGATACAATAAGACATATAAATTATAGGTATGCATAAAGCATTTCAAAGCAGACGATATCTTTCACTTTGCAACAAGGATAAAATTAAAACCTGGTGTTATTCCAAGCGTAGAGGTTGCTCCACCAACACAGCAAGTAGTGGAACATGATGATCATGTAGAGCCTGTTCAGACTGATAACCCTCAACGTAAAAAGAAAAAGATGAAATTCTGCTTTGTGCCACAGATTGCTAGGAAACCACTATTTCTGATTGAAAATTTTAGGCACAATAATAAGAAAATTTTTTATTACTCCGGCATTGAATCATATGAAATGTTTTTAGTCATATTTAGATATGTAGTTAAAAATAAAAAAGGTGCTACTGGGGCTGTGCATCAAACACCAGTAAAAGAAGTATGGAATAATCTGCACAAATTAACACCCTTAAATGAAATGTTTCTCACATTAATGAGATTAAGACGGGGCTTTGAGTATCAGACATTAGCTGACATGTTTGGTATTTCAAAATCTGTGACAGGGAAAATATTTCTGGCATGGATAAATTTGCTGTATGTCAAGTTATCGTCCTTAAAAATATTTCCTCATCGTGATATTCTTTTATCCCGTGTGACTGCAGCGTTTCGGAATAAACATCCAGACTGCATTGGGAGCATTTGTTGTACAGAATTTGAAATACAGACATCTTCATCTTTAATCAGGCAGTCTCAATGTTGTACCCATTACAAGGGGACGAATACATTTAAGGCGTTAATTATGATTGACCCTAATGGGGCTGTGGTTTTTTCTTCGCCATTATTCAGTGGTAATGTATATGGGAAACATCTAGAAATATTTACAATAAATAGCTTTGTTACAGGATCATTATCTGACAAAGAAATTGTGGAAGACAGCCAGTTTTTATGGTTGCTTAGGAGGAAGTTAGAATTGGGGGAATTGCAAGCAGGAGATTTCATTTTGGCTGACAAGGGGTTTAAAATACAAGATGTCGTACACAATGGAGGAATAACTTTAAATATCCCTACGTTTCGAATAAACGGCATGCAATTTTCTCCAGATGACGTGGATGATACGAGAACAATTGCACATGAACAGTATGTAGAAAAAGCAATTAGACGAATTAAAACGTTTAAAATTTTATCGCAAACAATACCAATATCTATGTTAAATACTATAAATGAAATATATACTGTTTGTACATTATTAACATCCTATATGTCACCTTTAATAAAATAGTGTAATATTAATATACTAATGATATGCAGTTTACTGTACTGATGCGTGTTTTATTCTTCTATAAATTACCAAATTGATTTTTAAGAGAATCGATAAGTGATATGCGGCATAATAGAATACGTTTTTAAGTATCATAGTTAGTTTGGCATTTGGCTGTTACGAAAACATCATAAATATAAAAAACTAAAATAAAAATGAATCCAAGCACAATCGCTGAAAAAGTAAAAAATATCGTTTTGAATTTACTTCCTGCTAAATCTCGTGAACAATATGAGAAAGAGTATACCTTGTTTTGTGAGTGGAATGCAAAAAATGAAGAACAACAGTAAATGAAAATGCAATTTTAACTTATCTTCATGAAAAAGTAAGTACACCTGCATGTGTGTATTTCGTTTTGACTTTTCAATTTTAGCTGTAACATCATCTTCTGTTTACATTTCATCATATCGAATTGCTGCTGTAAATGAGAAAGGAAATGGTTTTTCATTTAGCGATAATAGTTTCCAATATGCTCAAAACTGTGAATTTCATTTTCATGTATCTAAATAAATAGTTCTTTGTAGGTTTATCGACTTTTCAATAAAAATTATCGTATAAAGTTGCCATAACAACTTTAGCGACCTAGACCGCTAAAGATTTATTTTTCGGCGTTTTTTGAGTTCGCAAAATTCTAATTTTAGAGATCGAATGCAAATAAAAATGTGGGATAACTGGGAGCTCTTAAAGCAAATCTCTTGGTTTTCTCTTCCTCCAATTGTGAGGTCTTCAGGCGTAAATATTCCTTAAAGCTTGTGGTATCTTTACATTATCTCAATCACGCCAAAAAAAAGGAGGTATCAGAGATTTAGAAAATAATTAATTAATGACACTGTTCAAAACTTCTCCAGTTGGTATCAGGATCATAGAATGTGAGAGAAGATATTGGAGATTTAGAAAAGAATTACAAGAATGTTCAGAATTTTTTGATTTGGTATCAGGATCACATAATGTGCTGGAAGGTATCAGAAATTTAGAAAAGAGTTTATCCAATCACAATTTTTTTTTAAATTATATATTTTTTTATTTTGTGACAATTTCTTGATATGCATAAGTAACACGAAAATGCCAGCTAGAAGAAAAAGAAGAAAAGATGTTTGTGTAAAAAAATGAAAAACGACAATTGAAAAAGAGAGACAGAAGATAATGAAAATAGATAAAGAAAAAATTATTTACGAAATTTTTTTTTTTAAAGATTTAATAGATTGTTGTAATGAAGGCAGTGATTTTATTTTTTAATGTTGGTAACATAACTAACGTCAATAAAACTCGCAACTATATTAAAATAATTTTATTTACCAAGTCGGTTATAAATATCTAAATCTAGTACAGTACCTAATTGAGTATTACATCTAATTAAATAAAAAAATTAATTAATTATAATTTACACAAACCAATATGGCAGTTTTTGAACCCTTAAACATCAAATTTCCTCCCTGATTATTTACCTCGTCTTAAATTCTCACTACGCATTTAATGCTTTGAGCTGTTTGATTGGTTTAGCCAACGTTACTTCAATCCAATCAACATCCGGTGCTACATAACCACCAATTTGTCCTTCTTGTTTACACCCAGTGTCCCAAGAATAAATACCCGACAGAGTATACTGGCCATTGGTGTAACAAGCCAATGCACTGCCATAATCCACCTGAAAAAAATCCCCATATAAAACAGTGCCACCAACAACAAACAAACAAACTAAATACCCTGCATTGGTCTCTTTGCGAATACCCACAAAGCGTATTCGGGCTGTAATTTGTTACAGCGTGTTGGAATTTCGTTTTGAGAGTCTCTTGACACTGCTGCGTATCCATAACATTAACGTTTATCGAATGCATAATGGCACCTTTCGCGTGTACTGCAATTTAATCATTTCACCATGGTTCAATCACGTGTTTAGTGTGTATACTCACATTGGAGGATTCTTTTACCCCAACCAGTTGCTATGCAATTTTCGGTAGGAATTTGATTCGGGGGTGGTAGACATAAAGTACCGATATTTTTCGATGGACGAAGTTTTTCTTCTAAGAGTAGAAGAGCTAAATCGTTGATAAATGAACCAGGTTGGTACTCCGGGTGGCGTACCACTGCTGCCACCTTAACAATTTGGAAAGGTAAAGGCTCTTCGTCAATTCCCAATTTCCATTCGCCGCCTTTTATCAAGATGTCGCTGGTTTCTAGCCTGAAATAGGGGACAACAAGCTATAGAGTTGGTATCTATAACCATTCAATAGATATTTTCGAGGATATTTTTGTGTTGGTATGAGTAAAATTACTAGTCTTACATTGGTAGGATTGTCATAAACTAAATTACTGTTTTCATCTGATATGACTGAAGTTGCTGGTTTTATGTTGGTAATATTGTAACTCAAGCAAAATTTTTACGTTGGTGTCACTTAAATTACTATTTTTCTGTTTTAACACAATTCCATTTCAGAGGAAAAATTACTGTTTTTTTGTGTTGGTATCAATGAATTTGCTAGTATTTTGTTAGCAACAATTTTATGTTGGTATGAATGTCAATTCTTGTACTTACCCTTCAACGCAGTGGGCAGCAGTGAGAACGGCATCTCTCCTAATAATAGCCCCTCCACAGAGGAGACTCCTGTTTGAATCCCGCAAAATCATAGCTTGCCATGGAATTTCGGCAAAATTAACATCAAGAGGTCCTTGTCCTTTTGGATTTGTGTTTTCGTGTCTTTCTCCACATGTTGGTTGGGGTACGTTTTTAGAAAGGGTAGGACTAGAAACAGTGTTTTTGTCTGACCTGACATTTCTTTGTAAGTCAGGTTGGTATTGTCCAAGATTATCGTCTTCTTTATACTGTCCGTCATCTACCCCATTTACGAGATTCGCAGACGGCCATGGATCTTTATAGTTGGGGTCGCGACAACATTTTCCTATAATACCCGATTCGACATCTTGACAAACAGTCGTTGGTACTCGGCTCAATTCTTGTTCTTTTGTTAGTACAACTGGAACGGGTGAAATTACTCCTTCTGCTGTGCAGTATATCTCTTGTACGCATTTTAGCGCAGCGGCACAGCCTGGTGGTGGGGCAGTGTTAAGTTCGCCTTGGAATTGGGCTCGTGGGGTCGTTGGTCGTAGAATTGTACCATCGATATTTGCCGCATCGGAGTTTTGATCATCATCACCCGGTTTTTTAGGAGGGGGTATGTACTGGTTGTTGACGTTACTGCTAGAACCGGGTCTCGGCGTTGTGGGGTAGCCGAAAGTCGGGGACGGTTTGGGATACTCATAACCACCGGCTGGATTAGGACCGGGAGTTACTGAAGGGAATTGTGGAACTTGCGGAGTCGGACGGAATGGAGGTTGAGTTGGTCGTGGTTGGGGTATTGAGGGACTTGGCCGGTAAGGAGGTTGAGTTGGTTGGGGTTGTGGACTAGGACTTGGGTATTGATAACCAGGGGTTGGACTTGGTTGAGGCCGGAATGGAGGTGATGTTGGTCGTGGTTGGGGTATTGACGGACTTGGGCGGTAAGGTGGTTGAGTCGGGCTAGGACTAGGATATTGATAGCCAGGAGTAGGGCTTGGTTGTGGTCTGAATGGAGGTGATGTTGGTCGTGGTTGGGGTATTGTAGGACTTGGCCGGTAGGGAGGTTGTGTTGGTTGTGGTTGAGGACTAGGACTGGGGTATTGATAACCAGGAGTGGGGCTTGGTTGAGGTCTGAATGGAGGTGATGTTGGTCGTGGTTGGGGTATAGACGGACTTGGGCGGTAAGGTGGTTGAGTCGGACTAGGGCTAGGGTATTGATAACCAGGAGTAGGGCTTGGTTGTGGTCTGAATGGAGGTGAGGTTGGTCGTGGTTGTGGAATTGAGGGACTAGGTCTGTAGGGTGGTTGAGTTGGTTGTGGTTGATACGTTGGACGAGGCGTAGTTTGTTGAGGGATGAAGGGGGGTTGATAGGGAGTAGATGGTTGTGGTGGAAGATATTCCCGACTTGTTGTTGGTCGAGATGGTTGGTATGGAGGTTGATAAGGTCTTTGCGTTGTTTGTGGTTGGTATGGAGGTTGATACGGTCTTTGTGTTGTTTGTGGTTGGTATGGAGGTTGATACGGTCTTTGTGTTGTTTGTGGTGGCTGATATGGCCGTTGCGTCGTCTGTGCCGGTTGATATGGCCTCAATGAAGTTTGTGGAGGTTGATACGGCCGTTGCGTTGTTTGTGGTGGTTGATACGGTCTCTGTGTTGATTGTGGTGGTTGATACGGCCGTTGCGTTGTTTGTGGTGGTTGATACGGTCTCTGTGTTGATTGTGGTGGTTGATACGGCCGTTGCGTTGTTTGAGATGGTTGATACGGTGATACGTATTGAGTTACTTCGTTGCTGGGTCTTGACGTGGACGATACTGGTGGTAAATATTCTCTACTTGTGGATGGCGCAGGTCTGTAAGTTGGAGATTGGGTCGGCCTATATGTTGGTGATGGGGTAGGACTATAGCTTGGTGATGGGGCAGGTCTGTACGTTTGTGATGGGGTCGGCCTGTATGTCGGCGATGGGGTAGGACTATAACTTGGCGATGGGGCAGGACTATAGCTTGGAGATGGAGCAGGTCTGTAAGTTGGTGATGAGGTCGGCCGATATGTAGGAATTGTCGGACTTGGTGGTGTGTATTTAGGTTGTTGTGGTTGAGGGCTAGTTGGGGCAACTGGGGGTAAATAAGCCGGTCCTTGGAAAGTCGAAGCAAATCTAACATCGCTGTCAAATTTCGTATCGCTGTAATCAACTGTACTTGAGAAGCCTCCATTTGGGCTCAATGAAGTGTCTCTGATTGATTTTGAAGTACTAGAACTTGAGTGATGGCCATGTTCACCAGCAAAGACAATATCAGGTTGAACATTGAGTGGTTGAACGTAGATTAATCCAGGACTATTTCCTGGTCCTCCAGCGAACTTAATTGTAGATCCGGGAACTGAGCTTTTTCCTGCTGTGATTTCATTTAAGTTGTTAAGTTGGCAACAGACTTCCTCGTCGGTACAGTACTGCACCTGGAAGTAAAATCTTTGCTTTTCTATCACGAATTCGTGTGAGGATTTCCGTGGCGTTTTTTTCGGGGTCAAGCATTGTAGGTGGAGTGAAATCAAGGGTTATGTAAGAGTGTAGGGGGAACTAGGGCCCTGTCGATCGCGTTTTTACATTAGATAACGCTTACAAAATGTATTGGGCCATCTCAGCATGGCGTCTTATTTACGCGCTTGAACTGTACGACCTGTTGAGGTCAATAGGTGGCACATTATTTTGAAACAAATCTAGCGTTCATGCAGGTTAGCCAACCGATTATTTGCACGAGTAATTAGTCGTTCATCGTTAAGGTAATTAATTAAGATCAGTGGCGTAGAGTGGCGCCCAATTTGTTTGAACTCGTTGCATCATGCATTCCGATTACACAATTATTTCGAATAAAAGGAAAACATTGACAACAAAACGATTGATTTTTGACTTGAACACTCAGCAATTACGTCATTTTAAATACCAACGCGTTAATTTATCTCATCTAGAAAAAAATATTTCTAATTACCCAATCTGAATTCCATAGGGTTATATCAGAGTATTGTGAGAATTTCATTTACTTTTGACATTTGAAATTGATTTCGACACGAGACATCAAAATTCAAGGATGATTTTCAGAAGTGATCAGTGACGTACGTGATGATTTTAGTAGCCGAAAATGCGTGAATTATTAGTTTGCCGCTCGATATTGCAACAGATGGGGAATTTGGTGGGTGGCAACCCTGTGCAACCTTGCGCCTACTGCTATTGTATGAGTCAAATAGAAAACGGATCCAAGGTGGCCTGGAAATCACCAAAATCAAACCACAATTTTATTACTTGGGAAATTGATGCTGAAATGCAAGTAAACCTAGTTGAAATGTCATTTTAACATAGATTTTTTTTTAATTGAATTTATCTCGTGTATCTATTAGGTAAGCCATCTTAATGCTAATGTAAGACATAGACGAAATTGTTATAGCCGCTATTAAGATAACACGCGAGATATTGCATATGATTTGCAAGAAATTTGGAACGAATTGACCTATCGTAAGATGAAATATCTAATAACTAGACCAAAGTGGAGTAAGTGACTCTTCTTTACTCAGTTTTTGACATTTAAATGTCAATTTTGACTAATTTTTGCAATTTTCAAGGTCATTGCAAATGTAAAAGTCAAATTTGTGAATCAGTTATGTTGTCGTCTCTACTTGAAGAGCACAAGGAAACCGTGTTGCACTAGTTCAATAAATTAAACGATTTTTGCTGTATTTATCTAATTTTTTTATAAACTAGCTTAACTGGTAATTAAGAGATGTAAGAAATGAAAAACAAAATTGATTAATTCATGAATAGAACAAAAGTTAATATAATAGTATGAATCAGAAGTAATGGCATTGGTTACATGTTTTAAGTAACCGACGCCTTTATTTTTACATTTCCGCAATGAACGCATTTTCAAAATGGCCGCCACAACTCAGCATTTTTCAAAAATAATTTCCAAAAAATTATGAAACAAAGGTTCTTCTGTAAAACCTACAGTAAATTTGCTCGATTAGATAAAAGTATAAGCTTTTCACAAAAATTTGTGGGAACGGCTTTTTCAAAGTGGTGGCTGAAAATGCAAAAAATAATTGTAAAAAAAAGTGTAAATGTACTTTTTCAGCCAAAATTTGAAACAAGACGAACATAAATTGCTTTATTAAGGCGAAAGACGTGTTTTAGCAAAAATTAGTACGCTGGACTTTCAAAATGGCTGCTGTAATTTGGCTCTTACGTAATACTTTCAGTTTAAATCTAATTTGTATTGTGGCTAACTATCATAAGTTTAGAACGAGATTTAGACTTAAAAAAAATATTACGTTTATCTGTTTTAATGTCTATATTTTAAAAACGCAATAGCTGATTTTTACTGTATCTTTTTAAATAAATTGGTAAAAGAAAGAATTTGTGGTGGAATTTTAACTTCTTGAATAAATATTGATTTTTGAAGGCTTTTCCTAATTTATGATCACTGTAAGCAGGGGCGTACTTAATTTTTTCAATTTTTTTTTAAAATAAATGAATAAATTAATTAAAGAATTTACTACAAAGTATTTATATAACCATTGAGGAATCTTTTAAAAACAAGTCTTGCGGCAAACAAACCGTTAAAGTTCAAGTGCCATCAATTTCGCACTTCAAACAAAACTCGATAATACGTAAAAATAATAAATCTTTTAAATGTGAAATTTCTTAAGCCATTTTGTTAATAACCTTGCATTCATTAACACCTGATTGCGTTACCGCCATTTTGTCAACTTACATCACTCCTTGTCTGAAGCACTCCTTCGCCATTTTTATTAACAACTCCATTAGCACAGAGATCCTTTTTCACGCATGCGAATCCCGCTCCCTTGCACTGCGTACCCTTATCCAGAGGGTGGCTAGTCGCAAATCCGGGTTTTTTCTTATCTAGGGGGTGTGTAGTCGCAAATCCTGGTTTCTTGAAAGGCTGGGCTGGTTGCACTCCTAGGAAGCCATCCTGGTCCTTGACCACGGCCTGGCCGCCGCCACTGGTCACGACTTTTCCGCTCAGGAACGGATTTTTGGCTACGTCGATCGTGAGGGCGGCGTTGGATTTCGCGCTGCCTTGGCTAGGGTTGAATTCACCGTTGAGGAACGGATTGCGTTTCACGTCGAGCGATTGGGGACGGAAAGGCTGGGGGGCGGCGTCAGGATTGATTGGAGTGATGCAGTTACCTTTCGAGTTGCATTTCTTGTAGTAGTCGTAGGCGGCTTTAAGGGGTGAGTCGGAATTCATCCACCAGTATTGGTCGGGGGTGGCGAGTTGGTTGACGGAGTGGGGGTCAGGAGGGTGTGCTGAGCCGTCGAGGACGTGGGATACGTCCGCGAGAGAGGGGGTGAGAGTGACTAGGATCCCCACTAGGGTCAGGGGGAACATTTTGTTTTCTGGAAATATAAATAAAAAACGAATTAATTCATTAGTTTATTTAAATTTATGTATTATGTGTATTCAAATTTGTGTTTGCTACTAAAAAAAGTGTGAAGTACAAGAAAAAATTGTTGCTTGATTCGAAACGGAACTGATGTCACAAACTGATTTTGTTTATTGCTTACTAAAAATTTGTTTTATTTTACTAAAAATTTATTAATTAAAATTTTAATATACCAAATGTTGCACATGACCAGTCTCCACGTAGCAACTGGTCATGAACTTGCCGAATACTATTAAAATATATGTTTTTTTAATTTGGGCTTTAAATTTTTAAAAAAAGGTCGGGTTAGATTAGGTTATGTTTTCTATCTCCTACTATACTATTTTTTGATTACAACAAACTTTTTTTTCAAGCAAAAACGATTATTTTTGTCGATTTACTTTGCCCGTTACAACGTGGCATCTGGTCAAAATGGCGTGGAGGATACAGACTGTATAAATGACGATTTTTTTTTAATAAAAAATGATTTAATCATTATTTATTAAAAATTTGCTTTATTTTACTCAAAAACTGAATTTTTATTTGATATGAAATGCGGCACATGACCGGTCTCCAGGTAGCAACCGGTCATGAGCCTGCTGAACACTATTAAAATCAATTTTTTAAATTCGAGCTTTAATTTCTTAGAAAACGGTTCGGTTAGGTCAGGTTATGTTTCTTATCTTCTATTAAATTATTTTTTGATGGAAACGAGTTTTTCTTTAAGCAAAAACAATGATTTTTATCGAGGTACCTGTCTTGTTGCTACGTGGGCTCCTGTTAAATGTTGTGGAAGATATAAATATCAATTTTGTGGTTAAAAGAGAAGCTAAAACTAATATTTACTAAAAATTTGCTTTATTTTATTCAAGAAATAAAGTTTTGATTGATACCTAAAATGCGGGACATGACCGGTCTCCACGTAGCAACCGGTCATGAGCTTAACAAATACTATTGAAATCAATTTTTTAAATTCGGGCTTTAAGTTTCTAGAAAAGGTTAGGTTAAGTCAGGTTATATTTTTTATCTTTTATTTAATTATGTTTTGATCGGAACAAACTTTTTTTAAGCGAAAATAATGATTTTTATCGATAATAAAAATTTGATGTTACGTGATAACCCGTCAAATGTCGTGGAGGATATAGGTAACATAAATAAAAGAAGCTCTAATTATTATTACTTACTAAAAATTTGCTTTGTTTTACCCAAAAAATGAGGTTTTTATTGATACCAAATATGCGGCACATGACCAGTCTCCACATAGCAACCGGTCATGAGCTTTCCGATTACTGCTAAAATCAATTTTTTGAATTCGGACTTTAAATTTTTAGAAAAAGGTTAGGTTAAGTCAGGTTATGTGTCTTATCTTTTTTTAAAGTATTTTTTGATCGAAACAAGCTTCTTTTTAAGCGAAAACAATGATTTTTATCGATATACTTGGCCCGTTGCTACGTGGCAACCGGTCAAAATGTCGTGGAGGATATAGGTAAAAATCGATTTTTTGTATCAAAAATAAGCTTCAAATTGGGAAAGTAAACAACTACAATAACGTAATTAATATTTGAGAAAAAGAGAGAGTAGTAAATATTGGTAACAATTATTTTAGAAAAAAATTTAGATTGTGTAAGATCACTTTAGGTCTTGTTACATATTATATGCATCTATTTTTATAATTATTATAAGCAAATATTGAGTTTCTAGCGGTTTTTGCTTTGATTTTTATCATTACTGGATAAGAAGTCATCTTTATTTCACAAAGAATTATATTACACAGACGCAAAACAATTTTTTTATGATAACAAATTGAGTCATTTGACCGGTTTCCATGTTTTTTTTTGTTTCTTCTTATTTTGAAATTGCACAGAGTCAGGTCAGGTTAAGTTTGTAAATAAGATAAGAACCAGTAACAATTTGATAACAAATAATTTTACCATTTTGTCCTATTTTTATGTAGCAGAGTTCTTTTTGACGGGTATTTTTTTTCTATAAAATTTAGAAATTTGACAATGAAGCGATATTCAAATACATTTTCTAATGTTTACGAACAAAATTAGGTAGGTATATAATTACAAATAGTTTTAAATAAAAAAAATTGTTATAACATTTTTTTTTTTTTTTGGTTGATTGGATGGATCAACAAACAGAGAGCTATAATTATTGTTTTGCAACACTTTTGTAATCTTTTGTTTTGTGATCTTTTATACGCAGATTAGAATCAATTCTGTTTTAAATAAAAAAAATGCCAGCAGTGTGTCCTGATGGACATAATAATAAATAATAATAATTAGTTTTTTGATAAAAAAAAGATTAGAAACAAAATACATCGAGGAACTATTAGTGTTTTAACGTTTTATTACGAAAATTATAGCTAATTATGTATCAATGGCCTTATGAAGATGATTACGACTTTCACGGGCGACAAATTTTTAAGATTGAGGGCCTTCGGCTCAGGCGGATACGAAACCCATTTTTTTGTTTTTTTAAGAGAAGGGTTTTTACCGTTTAAATTCTGTAGTATTCTCGAAAACATTTGTTTTTATAGATAGCTCTCTGTATAATAATCTCGTTAGTCATTATCAGGTATGTTAGGAGTATTAGGAGAATAACTATAAACTGATTTCATTAGATTTTGATTTCTATCTGATAAAAACTCTTTTTGTTTCACCTGAAATTATGACCTGAAATTTTTGAGATAATAAATTGAGTCACTTGACCTGTATCTACCTGGGTATCTACCGGGGTCCTGAACCTAGCTACTGTATTTTTATTAAAATCGAAAGTTTAAATTCGGGCTTTTAAAATTCTATAAAAGGTCACATCAGGTCAGATTATATCTATAATCTTCTACTGATTTTTTTTTGATGAAAACAATTTGTTTTAAACTGAAATAATAATTTTCATCGATAACAAATCGCGAGACTCTGACGAGCTAACAGTCATTTACTGTATAAAAAGAGATCAAATCAAATTTATAATATAATTAATTTGGAAAAGTAGTGTTATATGACTAGAAAAATCATATTATAACGATGAAAAAATCATCTCAAAAATTATTACTTTTTATTAGTTTAAAAGTGACATTAAATTAGCATATTAATTGATAACAAATTGAGTCATTATTAGACCTGTTTCTGTATAGCAACGGTTTCCAGTAGACGTAGAAATCTAACTTTTAAATAATTTTAATTTGAAATTAAATTATTTTGACTCAAATCGGTTGGCAAAAATTTTATATAAATCATAACAGTCTCCTCAGGAAAAATATATTTTTTATTTCCAAACATTTGCATCAAATTAATATTTTTAATTGATAACGAATTAGATTTTTGACCAGTTGCCACGAAGTAATGGGTCTTAGAGACTTCAAAACGCCATTTTTTAATAGAAAACTACTTTAAGTCTAAATTTAGTTAACAAAATATACATTTTGCATTATCTTGAGTCTTTTAAACCGACTTCTGAGGCTGAGAGGTACTCGGTGAGCGGTAACCATAGTACGATTTATTTTTTGTAAAGCGGCAAATAAGCCATATCGTAATAAAATTCGCTAGAGAATTGCTCAAGTAGGAATTAAAAGTTTTCTTTACTGAGATATGACAACTTTGTTGTCGAAACGCGCGTTGTGTTAATTGTAGTGTTTGGTGTTAGTGGGTAAATTCAACACACCAAAAGGATCGAACAAGAAGATAGGTTTGTAATTCATAATAAAATTAATTTTTGAATCGGTTAGTGCGAATGCAAAAATACACTTTTTGAACAAAAACAAAATACTCTTTAAGTCACGCGATCAGTAGCCACTTCGTGAAGAGTGAGAATACACTTACCAAATAATTATAATTGTGCGATGATTATTACTATTACTCAGGAATTCTTTTAACGCTCTGTATAATTTTTTTTTACTCCAGTAAGTATCAAAAATTCAATTTTTGAGTGCTTTTTCTTTAATTTCTCTTTTATTTCACCTAAGAAATGACATTTTGTTGAGTTGCAATATTTGCCGATTTCAAAGTGTTAACATCCTGTGAGCAAATCACTGACTCTTCTTCAGTGACCTTGTTCTGTGTTCCATCGAATAGATCCACTCGCCTTCAATCTTTCTACCACTTCGAAAGTAACTTTTTTGGTGCTCTAAAGTGTAATTAGTCATCGCGACAAAATAACAATTAACTAGTTCCAATAACAAACAAAACTAGAAATGAAAACGAACAAAAACTGAATTCTAAAAAAGAAGGAACAAAATGAAACCGGAAATGAAAATACTGGAATCTTGTAAATACGCGCTCTAAATTAATCAAAATGATTTATTTATTTATAATGTTTCCTATAGTTACAGTGTATCAAGTTCCAACATCCATTTTCGCTACACTGGTTTTATCGAAATCTCATAGCATTCTTGACAACTTTTTTAAATGAACACCTATTATGACAACACTGTTTTGAGCAAAAACTTGTAGATTGCACATCTCAAAAGTAATAAACATTAATATAAGGCAAATTAGATATTTTGCTCTTCAACAAAGTCTATCATCCGTTAAAATTTGAAAAGTTACTTTAAAAACAATTGTATACAAATGGTAGTTAGGTAATAAAGCATGTAGTTTAATGCCGCGACAGTTGGGCCTTGGCTTTGAAGTTCAAAGTGAGGCCAATTTACAGTTTTTTAAAAAAAATTGATGTTTTTTAAATTTTTGTGACAACCGTAAGACTTTGACCGGCTTTAAAGTGTCTGCTTTGCTGCCTTGTTAATAAAAATTCTGATACATTGACTAATAAATGTGACCCTTCAATTGTCACTAAAATGTGGTGTTTACTGTCGATGGGTGAAAAGATACTGTTTTATAGTAACGTAACCAGTAATTCGAAAATATCTAGTTAAAATAGTAATAACGAGGGCCCCAAATATTTTGTCATCGAGTTATTTTAAAAAAATTTTAAAAGAATTTGAGTTTTTGACTTATTGGCACGTAGTCGCGAGTCAGGTGATTACAAAATTTTGTAAAAAAAATAGAATTTTTACAAAAATGAGCCAATAATAGTTATTTGTTTAATTAGGCAATAAAGCATGTGATTTAATGCAGCGACGGCTGAAGCAAAGCCAATTTACAGTTGTTTTTTTTTACAACACAGCTGTTTGACATTAAACGTCAAATTGTTGTGACAACCGCAAACCTCTGACTGGCTCTAAAGTGTCTGTTTTACTGCCTAGTTAATAAAAATGCTGACTACTCAGCAAATGTAACTCTTTAGTGCACTTAAATTGTCACTAAAATACTGCTTTATAGTACCAGAACTTTGCGAATAGAACCGAAAGCTTCTAACCGGCTGTAAAATGTCTGCTTCACTGCCTGGTTAATAAAAATGCTGTCTAGTCAGTAAATGAGTCACTTTAGTGCACCTCAATTATCACTAAAATACTCTTTTATAGTAGCAGAACTTCGCGAATAGAACCAAAGCTTTTGACCGACTTTAAAATGTCTGTTTTACTGCCTAGTTAATAAAAATGCTGACTAGTCAGTAACTATCACCAAACCCTGTTTTATAGTACAATTACTTCGCGAAGTTAAGTTAAGGCAGTTGATAACGAGTGGCCCAAATCTTCGTCATCGAGTTATTTTAAAAACTAATGACTCTGACTGGCTTTAAAGTGGCTGTTTACTGCCTAGTCAATAAAATCGCTGACATATTGACTAGTTAGTAAATGTGACTCTTTAGTGCACTGCAATTGTCACTAAAATAGTGTTTTATAGTACTTTAAGTGCTTTACAAATAGTTAAGACAGTTAATAACGACTGACCTAAATCTTTCGTCACTTTCACAATAATAATAAAAAAAAAATGCGCAAAAATGGGTCTACGAAATTCCATTTTATGTGAAGAGTTATTATTGATACAAAAAGCCATTTAGTGAAAAATATTGATAACATTTATCACAGAAACAATTTTTTTTTATTATTTGAACAACTTTGCACATAGAAATGTGTCAACAAAATACTGTTTAGTCACGTGACTAGTACTTTGTAAAGAGTAAGACTATAGCAAATATTGAACATCACGAAATTCCGGAAAATGTGGTTTTGTACGCTCTCTTGGTATAAAATTTTTATTTCAGCAAGAAATAAACATAATTTGTAATGGACTAATTTCAAGTTGAGTTACTCGCAAAATTTAATAATTTTCCATGATAACTACCAATCACAGCTCTGAATTCTTTTAATTTTCTATAGAAACAAAGATACTACCGGTAGTATCACAACATGAAATTAGCCCATAAGAGCTTTTCTTTCGATTTTGACTATTATCTGATCAAAGCGACTCAATTTAGTTAAATTTAGTTAAAAAACCATCTTCTCAGTTTATATTGCTTTACATTTAATCTCAAAATTTTGTGACAGCCGAAAAATCCTGAACGTTTTTAAAGTATCTGCTTTACAGCTTAATCCATAAAAAATGCTGATATGTTTAGTGTACTTGTCCCGGAAAACAGCTTTTATCTATTTTTGAGTCATTCTTTATCATAATTTATATTTGTTATTTAAAATCAGAAATAGAAAATGTTATGTAAAAACTAATTTATAGAATTTAAATTATTTGGAGGTTAATGGCAGTGCAATAAATCTTAAAAAAATCTCACAAGATGACTCAATAAATGTCAAGATGACCAAAAATTTTAAACAGGTTTTTGATCTGCATTTTTTGTTAAAAATAAAATATTTTCTAAAATGATTGTTAAATTCTGGAGTGGAATTTCTTAGCAAAATACCTTTCCAATAATCCAACAATTTACGATTACATTCTATCATTACAAGAGAAATTCATGTAAATATTTAATCTTGATAAATAAATTTTCCTTGGTTCCATTATTTATTATCCTAAAAGGTCAATTCGCAATTTACATAACACTAGTCTAACTCTTCTAACAAAAACTCGAAAAAACAGGCCATCAAATCTGATCAAACCTATTGTTTATGAACAATAAAATTTTTCGAAAAATATCCTGTCAATACAATAGAACAATCAGAAATTTCGTATCGAAACAAATTTTTCTTGCAAAATAATCCACTGCATATCCTATTATGAAGATGGCAACAAGTTCTGAAAACCCGTCTTTACTAATGCAATCCGACCTTCACATACTCTCATCGGCCCAAATGGTTCAAAATCCGGTCAAAACCGCGCAAAATTTCCGAAAATTTCGGACGATTTGAATGCGGGATCAAGCGCCGAACCCATATATCACTACTTACGTAATTCCACAGCACACTCACTATCACTGGACACACCAAGAAGAGTGACACTGATCCGAGGCGGCTGCGGCTCATCACATTTATACGGCGCGCATCTTCCAAGTCCCACCACATCTGGGCCATTTTCAAGGTCACTGATAACGTCGAAAGTAAAAGTGGACGGATTATTTAACCATTTTGAAAGCGTTAAAGTGACGTCACTAGTGCAAGTGACGCGACCTTACACAATATGGGAGGTTAAGGTTATCAGTTTTCCATATCCGCCGATTTAGGTACTCGAATTTGTCACACGTTAGAAATTTTGACGCGAGTTTTGTTACGCCACTGGTGGAGAATGGGGGTGTGATTCTACCACCGATATGTAAAGCGAAATATATAGAAACTCTTTTGTTAATTTCACTCTTTTTAACAAACTAAAAAGTTAATGTTTCATTAAGCAGACAGTATATAGGGTGATTCAAAATTACGTGGTATAATTTCAACCAGAAAAACAGTATCACAAATGATGAAACTCTGCAAAAAATTTGGTCTTACTTCAACTATAACATTAAAATCTAAAAACGTCAAGCTTTTATAGAATTGTTTTTTGCTCTTCTAAAACCTTCTTTAGCTTTTTTTTACCTAATCGTCGTTTCATGAATTCTTCTTTTTTTTCTAATTATTGCCTCTTATATTCTTTTTGTTCCAAACGCTGTTTTTCTATTACTTTAAAAGAATTTTTTGTTTTTCCAAAATTGTTTCTTACATTTCTCAAACAATTTTTTGTTGTTTTTTATCTTCTAACCGACGGCGACGTCTTTCAACTATTTTTAGAATTTTTTTGCTTTTTTTATCGTCGTTTTCTATACTCTTTTTCTTCCAAACGTCATTTATCAAGCTCCTTCAAAATCCTTTGTTTTTCTAGAATTGTATAATTGTAATTGTATAATTTCAACCATAAAAACATGATCACAAATGATGAAAATCTGCAAAAAATTTGGTCTTACTTCAATTGATAACAACATTATAATCTAAAAATTAAATATTGTAAAACGTATAAATGTCAAGCTTTTTTAGATATGTTTTTTGCTCTTCTAAAACTTTCTTTAGCTTTTCCTTGTTTTCCAATCGTCTGTTCCTGAATTTTCTTGTTCCAAACGCCGTTTTTTAAGCTTCTCAAAATTTTTTTGTTTTTCTCAAATCGTTTCTTACATTTCTCAAACAATTTTCTGTTGTTTTTAACTTCTAACCGATGTTTTTCAACTTTTTTTAGAATTTCTTTTTGCTTCTCTAATCGTCGCCGTCGTTTTCTATATTTTTTTCCTCCAAACACCGTTTATTTACAAATGTTCCTTGCATTTTTAGAACCTTATTTTTGTTTTTTTTAGTAGTTTTCCAGGTTTTTCAGAATTTTTTTACTGTTTTCATTGTCTTCTTGCCTTATAGTCTTTCCATTTTATCTAAAATTTTTTGTTGTTTATTTTTTCGTTCAGTCTTTGTTATTTTTCTTCAAGTTTTTCTAATACAACTGCATTTTTTTAACCAAAAAAATTATAATTTGGTTTTACTGATAACAACATTATAACCTAAAAATTAATTATCATCAAACGTATAAACGTTAAGCTTTTTTAGAATTGTCTTTTGTCATTTTAAAACCTTTTTGAGCTGTTCTTTTTTTTCTAATCGTCATTTCATGAATATTTCTTTTTTTTTTCTAATTATCGCCTTTCATATTCCCTTTGTTCCAAACGTCGTTTTTTAAGCTCTTTAAAAGAATTTTTTGTTTTTCCAAAATTGTTTTTTTACATTTTTCAAACTACATGTTTTTATCTTGTGACCGACGGACGTCCTTTAACTTTTTTTTTAAATTTTGTTTTGTTTTTTAATTCGTCGATTTCTATATTTTTTTCCAAACGCCGTTTATCACGCTCTTTTAAAATCTTTTGTTTTTCTAGAATTGTTTCTTACATTTTTAGAATCTTTTTTTGTTTTTTTTTTCTCTTCTAAAAGTAGTTTTCCGAGATCTTCCAGAATTTTCTCATTTTTTTTTTCATCGTTTTTGAGTCTTCGCTTTTCCATTTCTTCTAGAATTTTCCGTTCTTCTGTTTCGTCAAGTCGTCGTTTCTCTCTTTTTTTTTTAAATAGTAACACTCAAGAAAATAATTTCATTTTATCGTTCTGGAAGCTGCAAGCTTCATATGATTCTTAATTCGACTATATTGTATTGTGCTTTGACACAGTTTTGTAAAAAAAATTATCGTAACTTTACGTTTTTCCTGAAATTAGAAGAATTAGATATTGGTTGTTATGAAATTTCTGTTTGATCTCACAAATTTTCTAGTTATTTTATGTCGTCGCGTTGGGTTAAAATACATCTCAACACTAATTGTTTAGTTACCTTTGAACTCAGAAATTCTTCTACAGTTAGATAATTATTTAACAATTGACGTCATTTTTGTTTTTTTCTAAAATTTAAGTAATAATTTTTTCACAGTTTTTTTAAAAAATAATATTAAAAAAATAGATAATTTTATAAAAATTTATTTAACAATAAAACAATTATTTTATCTAAAATTTCCGCAATTCCTCCACAGTCCATTTTTTTTAAATGTCTATCACAGTTTTATTTTTATAAAAAAAAATAGTTATTAATCAAATTCCTTCACAAAAATTATTTTTTTAAATTTTTGTAGTTCCACCATGGTCATAATATAATACCATAATTATTTAGAATTATAAATTTTTTTTATCAATTTCATCACTACCACAAATATTTTCTTACAAACATTTTAAAAATTTTGACAGTTTATGTATGTATTAGAAAAAAAATTAGTTTTTGATTATTTTACTGATTCTTCTGTTAATTAGAAAAACAATTATTTTCGAAGATCATAGCAATTCCACCACGGTTATTAAAAATAATTATACGTGTCTTAAATCTGAGCAATTATACCATCAAGGTAATTTATAAGAAAAAATCGTTTTTAAATTTCCAACAATTCCACCATCACAGCTGTTTCAAAAAATATCAATCATTGTTGTTTACAACGCTTAAAAAAATAAACAAATCCTAATTTAAAAGAAAGTTTTGCATCCAATTACTTCAATTGTATAACAAACGCTATCTAATAAATCATTTAGTAAGTTTTATGACACAATTTCTTAACAAATGTATAAACAAGGCTTCAAACATATAACATAACTATCAAAGTGTGTTTCTTTGTAATTTCCCACACTTCGAATTAACCTTCACAAAATTTTTACCAATTAGAAGAAAATTTATAATAAAATTTATGACAAATGAGTAATTAAAATCACAATTACAAAATCTTTCTTCCAGTTATAAAATCTCGTATAACTCTTCACTTAAGCACTTAATTGATTCATTTTAAAGTTCCGCATCACGAAAATGACTATTTAATTACCGATTTTTATCGATTTACATAACCGTGGTAGTATCACCCTAATTCTTCTCCAGTGGCGTAACAAATCTTGCGTCAAGATTTATAACGTGTGACAAATGCGAGTAAATCGAAGGATATACACACAGTAAAAACTGTTTTGTTAATTTCACTCTTTTTAAAAAAATATTTTTTAGTTAAGCGGTTTGTACATATTTCTAACAATTTTTTATAATAGCATTTACAATAATGTTGTGAATAGTTAAGGGGTTAGGTGTAGTCAGAGGCACGAAAAAATTAGAATTTTCAGTAATTTTTTTTTTGCTATTAAATCATGTTATTTTACAAAAGTAGTAATATGGCATTATTATACAATGTTTTGACTTGACGTCACAAAAATTTCAAAAAAAAAAATTTAATTTCTAACGTTATAGCTGTCTGTGTTGACCAGTTCTAAAAAAAGGTCCTTGCGGTGACAATCATAAGTCCTTGGAGATTTATCTAAAATCAATCGGATAGAAAAAATTAGTTTTATAAATAGATAATCCTGGGCCTGATCGAAGCTTTTTTTTTCAAAAATTAACAAAATGGCGGCCTCAGGAATTTTTTTTCTAGATTTTTGGGAAAAAATCAACAGTTAAAATTGGTCTTAAAAATCGAAATTTTTGAAAAAAAAATATCCTTCGATCAGGCCCGAGTTTATTATGTATTCTAAAAGCTGTATAAATTTCATTAAAATCTACTGAGCGGTTTTCGAGTTACAGTTGTCACCAGTTCAAAAAACATAGTTTTGAGAAAAACGTATTAAAACGTACAGAAATACGAATTATTAAATTACTTACACCGAGTCATCTATTCCTGGGCCATATAATAGTTTTTCAGCCATTGTGAAAGTTTCCAAAACATCAATTTGCTGTTGCCTACGAAGCATTCTGCTTTCCCGAGTGTTGTCGTTGGCGCGCTGATCTGCCACTTTCACACGTGCAGCATCCATTTTTTCAGCATGCCCGAGCGCTTTTTGTTATTTGTCGAATAACTCAAAAAGTAATTATTGAATCAAATTGAAATTTTCAGAGAATATTTTCAAGATATTACACTTAACGAAAATGCAAAAAAAAATTAATTTTTTGAAAATTCTGACTACCCCTAATCCCTTTAAATGTGGTTAACCTATGTTATGTGGTAGAAAATCTACATAGATAGTTGTGCACTTTCGTAGTTGTTTTGATTTGAAGCGTTGGATCAATATACAAATAATTTATTTCTACAACTTAAACGAATACATACAAGAAATAAATAACTTGGTATACACTACAGACACTAGAGTGGGCCAAAAAAATCGAATATTTTTTTTTACTTCCGACACTAAAAAATGCTTTTTAAAGATAAGCTCTTAATTTTGATAGGAAGGACCTCCTCATCACAGTTTTCTATTTTTTCATTAGTTTTATTTTGCAAAATCTATATCTCGTCACTACTTGATAATAGAAAAAAAATTATTTACATTTTTTGTAGGAAATTGAACGCTCTAAAAAAGGTTTTTTAAATTTTTTTTATAGTTCTAAGCGTTTAGAAGATAACAGAGATCAAAGTTTAAAGAATTAAAAAAAAATTTTTTTTACTTCTAAATTTTATAACTCGTAGATAAATAAATAATAGAAAATGCGCAACATATAGTTTTGTAGGAAATTAAACACTCCACAAAAAAGTCTTTTGTGGTAAATTGACTACTTTATTAAAAAAAAATTGAGGATTTAGTCTCAAATTTTGGTTTTAAAATGCGAATATCTTCTAAGTGGTTAGAATAATCGATTCACCACAAGAGACCTTTTTTGTAGAACGTTCAATTTCCTATAAAACTGTGTATTTTGCATTTTTTAATATTTATTTATCTACGAGCTATAAAATTTAGAAGTAAAAAAGAAATTTTTGTTTAATTTCTTTAAACTTTGATTTCTGAGATCTTCTAAACGCTAATAGTTATAAAAAAAAATTGTAGATACTTTTTTAGAGCATTCAATTTTCTACAAAAAATGTAAATAAAATTTTTTTCTACAATAAAGTAGTGACGAGATATAAATGTTGCCAAATAGGACTAAAGAAGAAATAGAAAACTGTGATGAGGAGGTTTTTCCTATCAAAATTAAAAGCATATCTTTAAATAGCATTTTTTAAAAATGCCTAAGTACCAATTTTTCAGTCTCGGAAGTTAAAAAAAATATTTCATTTTTTTGGCTTACTCTAATACACATATATAATGAGTAGAATTCGGCGTTTGGGAGTAGTTAGGCAGTTGCCCAGCTAATTAATTGGTGTAATTCAGCGCGTCGCGTATTAGTCATTTAACTGATCTACACGACCATATGTTAAGCGCTCGGATCGCAGGAGCGTCGATACTGCAAATGTACCCAAAATATATTTACTGCGTAAATGAGAGAACCATTTATAGTCTATTATAATCAAATACTGATTGACTGAGTGACTGTCAATGTGCCCTTAAGTTGTACCGCCTTTAAATAACGCTAAATAAAGTGTAAATAACAACGCGAAATTACGCCACTGAAAAACCACTCGCTGGCGCCTAACATTAATAATGATACACACATTTAATAACTACGATCGCCGTCACTTTGATGAACCGCTCTCTCTTCAATCGCTTGTCAGATTTCACATTTCATCTTGAACAATCTATGTACCTCGGCTTGTTTGCTGATTATTTTTGTAATAACTTCGTCTTTTTTTCGGTTCGTTATATAAGCTTTTAGATAATGCGTCTTCTCGGGTCTTTAAAATCGTTGTAAACCTTGTAAACTGTAAAACGTTGTAACTTTTTATTTTGGTGTATTACGTCCATTATTTTTATATTTAAAAAAATATTGTTACGGGGAAGTGGACAAGGCAGATAAACTATTTTATAAGACCGACGTTTCGAATCATTTATTGATTCTTTATCATGGCTTATAAGAAATGTTAAAATTGGTTGTGCAGTGGTCGCCGGAAGAATAACTTGTAACTTTTTATCTTGCAGCTCGTCGATAAAAGCACCTATTTCTAGGATGATAGGCGAGAAATTAAGCAGTTTCTCTATTTTTACTCTATATTCTTGTAAGCTTTCTTTGCATTTTTTGGATTTTTTTGTATATCAGCAAATATACTATCTTCATGTGCCGATCGTTCCACTACATCGATAACAGCGTGGTAGTTTAATCTTGTTTAGATTTTTTATGACTTATTTTTATTTTAACGCTTTTTTTCTACCTTCTCGAATTTTTTTTCACTTTTAATACGTTTCTCTTGAAAAGCATCTTGCAAATTCATAAATTTTTCGAAGATCTTTTTCTGTTTTTCTGGTCGTTTTCCAAAGCTTTCAAGAAGTTTTTTTGCTATTTTATTTCCAGTTTAGTAGTTTTATTTTTTTGTAATTATTTTATACTCTTCTTTTTTTCTTTCACCCTCTTCTTTCGTTTTTTCGTCTTGTTTTTTTTCTTTCTAATCGTTGTTTTGCAAGCTCTTTAAGAATCTTCTTTTGTATTTCTAGAACTTTTTTAGCTCTTTTTTTCTTCTACTTGTATTTTTTTCAAATTGTTTCTTTTATTTAATTGTCGTTCTTTATATTCTTTTTCTTCCAAACGTCATTTTTCAAGCTTTTCCAAAATTCTTTTTTGTTTTTTTAGACTTGTTTCTTGTACTTTCCGAATCTTTTTCTGTTGTTCTTTAGTCGTTTCTCTTCTTTTTGTTCGGGTTTATTTCCGGCCGAGTCTCTGTTAGTCTGTTGTCGCATCTTTCGATTTAAAGAATTAAACAATAATTTAGTAAATAAACAGCTCAATGTTCACGCAGTAATTACTAAGATTGCCGCTTAAATAACGTCGCGTCTAATGAACCGCTTATTATTCAATCGCTTATCGGTTCCTCACTAACTCGATCATGATATTTGCACCGCATATATAACGAAACCATACGTCGCTTTTTGAAATTAGCCAAAAGTTTAGCAAACAATTTTTATTCTGGTGGAGCGATGACTCAGCTTTTTCGTATCTAGTGACGAATATTTTACAGTATTATGCGTTATAGTTTAATTCATAATTTTGAAAGTCTTGGTCATCATTCTGGATTTTTCTAATATTATAGAGGATTAAATTCTGAAAATTTGTATTTAAAAAAATTATGAAACATATTTTTAAAAAATTGCAAATTTTAAATTTGTACAAGACTGGCTTTACCAGATTTTAAAACGCTGTGCAAGCGGTTAAAGCTTAAAAAATGTTAAAAAGAATGGAACAAAATAGATTTTGTCTAATAAATTTATAATATAGGTATATTGGATTGTAAATTATCGCTAATAATAATTTTTGTTATAACAATTTTGATGTAAAATATACTGCTAAAGTTTTTACTCAGTGATTCATAACTTTGCAGCTTCATTTACCTATACAAAATTAGATTTATCTATTTGCCATTGTATTGCTCGTGTTAAGATTTTGACTCATCTAGATCAAATCTAGACAGGCCCAATATTTTGAATGTTTTATACCATATGTTTATTATAATTTTTGATCATAGGTTGCTATGAAAAATAAAAATTCTAAAAACGTAGCGCCTAAATTAGTTCACTTGATAAATATCATTTTGCTGTCATTCTCAAAAGTAATAAATTTCTAGAACAAATCATTTGTAGAGAGCCAGTCAATGATATTGAACAACTAAAAAACCGTATTCAGGAAGAGATAAACAATATTACTCCTGCAACTCTTACCAATGAAAAAAGTGAGGTTATGTGTTATCAAGTGAAATAAGTTAGGCGCTACGTTTTTAGAATTTTTCCTTTTCATGGCAGCCTGTGATCAAAAATTATAATAAACATATGGTAGCAAATATATCTAACAACTGAGTACCTAATAAACATCAAACTGTCATAACCTAAAAAGTTCTAATTTTTTTTTCGTGTTTTAGTCACAGCGTCACAGATATATGACGTTCTTCACTCATGAATAATAAATTAGTAAAATGATGTACTATTTTTATGTTTTAATTTATTATTATTATGATTATTGCTCCGCCTACACGATGTGACCAATAAATAAAATCTACATAAAAGGAAACGTTTGTTATTGGTACTTTAGGAAATGCAATGGGCGGGGAAAAGGAGAAAGTAGAATAATGACCAAACATATTTTTGTCTAAAATAAATTTATTGATATTTTTTATAAAAAAACATAAAAAATAAAAGAACAGGAGATGTTGAATTTGGAAAAACCTCTGAGATATAACTTGTAACATGTTATTTCACGATTTATTACTTATTTTATTGTTATAAACAAAAAAAATCTATAAGACGGAATTTCAAATTATAACTGAATTTTTCAAAATTTTGACTTACCCAAAAAAAAGTTTTTTTGCTGAATTTTCTAATTGAAAATACTGAACTAAATTTTATGTCACAGTTTTCTGGATAAAATAATTCAATTCTATTCGAATCTCCTTATTTTCTCTCATTTGAGGTTGTTTACATCAATGTTTATACTTAAATAATTACGTCACTCAAATACCATTGTCACGAAACAAAAAACGAATCAATCCTTTTACTCATCACATCAAAAACGTGACTGCTAATCACTGACAGCAGCAGGATTTAGCAATTCCGCTATATTTCGATTTTTTCCAAAAACAACCTAGGTCCTGGAAGTGACCCTTGCGTAACCCCCACAAAATTTCCAAATATGCCGAATTTTACACAATTGGTAGCCGCGAAATTCGATGCGTGTCAAAGGTGGCGTTTCTGACGCGAAAAAAAAAAGACGGAGGTGATTCAAGGTCGGTCTCATCCGTGTTGAGTTTTAATGAGGGGAAAAAGTTCAAGTTCATACGGGTGGAGTTTTCGGTTTTGTGTGTTGGTAGAATTGGAAAAAGTTGGCGGAGATTTCGATACAAGAGGTGAAATATTTCATTGTGTCATCTGTTATGCAACGGTGAAATTTCGGACGATTTTATGGACTGGAATTTTTTTCGGGTGTATTGGTTTTGATGGAATTTCTATTTTACATATTGTACCAAATCTTAAAAAAAAAAACGGGAGCTACGCCACTGATTAAATTACTATATTAGGAAAACTGTAACAATTCCACGACGCCGACGGTTAATATTCTAATATACATACTAGGGTGGGCCAAACAAATCAACTATTTTTTTTAACTTCCGACACTGAAAAATTGGTTCCTAGGCACTTTTAAAAAATGCTTTTTCAAGATGAGCTCTTAATTTTGATAGGAAAGACTCTCTCATCGCCATTTTCCATTTTTTTCAGATCCATATGGCAAAATCCATATCTCGTCACTACTTGATCGTACAGAAAAAATTATTTACACTTTTTGTAGGAAATTTAACGCTCTAAATAAGGTATCTTACAATTTTTTTTATAACACTTACGGTTTAGAAGATATCAGAGGTCAAACTTTGAAGAATTTAACAAAAAATTCTTTTTTATTTCTAAATTTTATAACTCGTGGATAAATGAATATTATAAAATGCGCAACATACGGCTTTGTAGGAATTTAAATGCTTTACAAAAAAAGTCGTTAGTGGTTAATCGATTGCTTCATTCATTTAAAAAAAATTGGGGATTTAATATCAAATTTTGGTTTTTAAAATGCGAATATCTTCTAAATGGTTAGAATAATCAATGTACCACAAAAGACCTTTTTTATAGAGCGTTTAATTTTCTACAAGGCTGTATGTTGCGCATTTTATAATATTTATTTATCTTTGAGTTATTGAGTTATAAAATTTAGAAGTAAAAAAGGAATTTTTGTTAAATTTTTTAAACTTTGACCTCCGATATATTTTAAATGGTAAGAGATATAAAAAAATTGTAGGATAACTTTTTTGTAGAGCGTTTAATTTCCTACAAAAAATGTAAATACAAATTTTCTGTACAATTAAGCAATAATGAGATACGGATTTGATTATATGGAACTAAAAAAAAATGGGAAATTGCGATGAGGAAGTCTTTCCTATTAAAATTTAGAGCTCATCTTGAAAAAGCATTTTTTAAAGGTGCCTAGGAATCAGTTTTTCAGTGTCGGATGTTTAAAAAAAATAGTCGAATTTTTTGGGCCACTCTAATACATATAACACTATTAATTGCTATTAATTTTAAGAAAATGTGAAGTACTATTCCACAACGGTTTGTTACTAAAAACCTAACTTAGTTAGGACTTTGGTCTAAAGGAGTAGTCAAGTTTTAAAAAAATGCACAGCAGAAGTTTTTTTGACCAAAGGAATTTCTCAGAAATCTCTAGAAAATCATCTAGAAATTTCTTGAAGTATTCAGTTTATAAGTAGTTTTTATTATTAATACTATTCTTGTTCTTATTAATTTTATTATTGTTTTGTAACTTCTCTTGAAGTTACAAAAATACAATATTCAAGATAACCTAACAATTTATGAAAAATTTAACATCTTTATTTATTTACTCTCTTCGTCCGCTAAACGTAATTTTCCTCCAAGGTTAATTTTTGATTCAAAAAATCGACAATCTGCAAATTGGTTTACTAAGAATTTACAAGCGTTAAGCGATTCTCTGACATTTTTGATTTCCTTTCATAAAATAACACAAGATTTGACAGTTCTAGATAGATTAAAACGTTTAAAAACCCACTATCGTCTCAAAATTAAAGAAGCAAAACAGAATGCGTTTGATAGATTTGTTAACAAAGCAAAAAATAGTTCTTAAGCAATGTGGAAACTTATTAATAATTTACAAAGCAAAAATGTTAACTCTCCCTCCTCTCTTTTTTCTGCTGAGGCATTCAACATATACTTCTCTAGTATTGCAGAAAATATTTCTAATAAAATTTCTTCCGAGAAAACAAATTCAAAATACTCGTTGCCTTCTTCTTCAAATCTTAATTCTGTTCCTTTTCCTAGCTTCACTTTATCTGAATTGACTTTTAATCAGGTCCGAGATATTATCTCTGGTCTTAAAAACACTTCTGCTTTAGATGTTCATCACCTTAATTATAAAATGATCAATTCCATACAACATATAATTATTATCCTTTAACAGCCCTTTTGAATGAATGTATTAGATCAGGGATATATTCTGATGCTTTAAAAAAATCTAAAATTGTTACCTTATTTAAAAAGGGTGATCAAAATGAACTAAATAATTACCGTGCAATTTCGATAACACCGATTTTGAGTAAAATTTTTGAACGAGCACTGCGGGCACAAATTTTTTCTCATTTTCAATCTAATAATCTGTTCACTTCTGGTCAGTTTAGTTTTAGAAAATACAAATCAACAACTTTGTCTATCTCTAAACTAATTTCCTTTGTTAATAAAATATTTGAAGGGAATTCTTACTGCGGGGTAATTTTTTGTGACTTAACCAAAGCGTTTGATTTCAAACTATTGAAAAAATTCTTGCCAACTATAAATTTTCAAAAAATGCTTTGAATTTATTAATGTCTTATTCAAAACCTAAGTATTAAATGATTTCGTATTTGGATGATAACTCTTCCTGGCTACCAGTAAAACATGGTGTTCCTCAAGGTTCTGCCTTGGGGCCCATTATTTTTTTATTGTACATTATTGATATTAATAAGGTTTTTCCCAACGAAAATATTATTTTGTTCGCCGATGTATTTAAAAATAATAATGACAATAATGTCTTAAAAAATGATCTATCGCAAATACAAACTTCCCTATCCTAATGGTTTGCGTTTTACAACTTATTTCTAAATGACTCTAAGACAATTATATTTTACTTTTCTTTAAAACAAATTTCTCTCGATTTTTTCACTCAAGAATCTATCAACTTTCTGTCTTTGTTTGGATGTGCATCTTACATGGCATTTTCATATTGATTATATTATCAGTCATTTTGCAAAAAATACGTTTTTATTAAAATCCTTGAGCAACTTTACTACGCATATATCCACTTGCGATTAAGTTACTGAATTTTTACAAGAATAATTGCTGGTTTGAAGTATCAGGAGGATTGTAGGTATTACTTTTCCCAATTCAAAATTCTTACACTTCTATGTGTGTTTATACTTTCTTTATTATTATTATCATTATTCTAATTACAGAGTTAGTGGTAAGATTTACATGTGCAAATTGCTTACACATGCGCAAATAAAGTAAAATGTATAAGAATTTCTAAGAAATCTTTAAGAAATCTCTTGGAATTCTTTGGAAATCTTATATAAATCTCCGAAAATCTTTAAGTCTAATACATGGTATAATATCTTAGGGAATCTACTTAAAAACCTGGTAATTCATGAGAATTTCTCCTCCTTTTACACCAGAAATCTGTGTGTCCACCCCTCGTTTGGTTCAAAGTTAATCAAAATTAAGCAATATTCTCAGTAATCACCGTTATTTAATAAGAATTATAATTTTTTTAATACACAGATGTCTAAAAAAAGTGTCAAATTGTTAATACGTTGTCAAATAAGGTCCAAAGACCATAGAAAAAAATGTTTAAAAATTTTTATTTCTATTTTGACAGTTATAATAATAATAACAATAATAATAATGAACTTTATTGTGCTTAGATTTACAGAAAATTTAGACTAGTCTTAAATACAGAGTGTCATAAAAGAATGGAATAAAATTTATATTTTCTAATTTAATCTTTTTTTAGAAAAACGCAAAGACAGGTCGATTTAATTTTTTTATTGTGGACGTTTTTCACTTGTTTCTAAATTTTTTTGGCCAACTGATTTTTTGCTGTGTCGTAATCGTTGTTTTTTAAATAGTAACCCCTCTTTTTGGTGTTGAAAATTGAAACTACTTGTTTTTCTGAGTCTAACAGTGTAACATTTATAGGGTCTAAAATGAAAACTTTAAGTATTTTAACCAATTTAAATGTTCTATTGAATTTTTCAAAATAGATTTTTAGCAATTTTTAACAGAATTGCTGAACTAAATGTTCAAATAGACGTTCTTCCGTTCCTTGGCAATAATACAACCAATTTTCGAACTCCGTTAGTACATTATTTCTCATTTTTTGACTAAGTAAGCGGTACTAATTTGTAATTCTTTCTCTTAAATCCTTGATTTTGTTGCAAATACACACATCAAAAGAATCTAGGGGACAAGCTTAATAATGTAAAAACAAAATATCGTACACCGTTTTAACTAGTATTTTTTAAGCTAAGCATATGTCTATCAACTTCTAGTGCTAACTTTCGGTTGACGAAAATTTTTGAGATTAGAAACGCTATTAAAATGATTTTTATTCAGTATGAGGTCGGGTAAAGATGGAAAGACATCATTTAAACCGTGATACAGTTGCGTGTTATTGGAATGCTCCAAGGGGGTTTGTCCCAACGAGCAGTAGGTGACGCTCTCAACATTAGCAAAAGTGTTGTTAGTCGACTTTGGTTGAGATATCAGCAAACTGATGACGTCAAAGAACGACATACAGGACGTACATGAAAAACAAATGCTATTGAAGACCGATTTCTCCGGTTACAAGCTTTAAGGAATCGCAGCATAACAGGCAGGGCCGTGCCTGACGGGCGTTCATTGTTATTAACAGCTACAAAACTGGTAATTCGATTGAATAACACTCACAATGTTATAGTGAGTGACCAAACTGTTAGAAACCGGCTTCATGAAGCTGGTCTAAATGCTAGACGTCCTTTAAGAGTGCCTAAATTATCACGAGGAAATCGGGCAATCAGATTACAGTGGGCGCAAGAACACGTGAACTGGCAACGGGAAGAATGGGCCAGAGTTTTGTTTACGGATGAATCTAGGTTTGGTTTACGTCCAGACACTAGACGAACAAAAGTCTGGAGGCGACCTGGAAACGCAGAAGAAATGAAGAAATGGTAGAAAATTTTATACTGATGCACGACAATGCCCGTCCACATTCGGCTGGAGTGATACGCGAGTTTTTGACCAACAACGAAATCAACGTTTTACCATGGCCTGCCCAGTTACCTGATTTAAATCCCATTGAACACATATGGGATATGATGGGCAGACGTCTTTTACGGCATAATGTCTTTTTAGAAACAAGAGAGCAGCTTACAGAATGCCTCAGAAAAGAATGGCGCTCTATACACTTTCAGGAGATAGACAATTTAATTTTAAGTATGCCTAACAGGTGTAGGGCAGTAATTAATAGTCGAGGAGGGCACACAACTTATTAATTTTTATTTTCTATTGATTTATAAAATTTTAATTTTTCAATTTTTTTTTTTTAGAATTTGTTTTTATTTTTTTTGACATTTTCGTTTCTTTGTTGTAAGATTTTGTTGAAAAAATAAAACTCTTAATAATTCGTATAAATTTTGTACATATTTTATTAAAATTTTTTGCCATACATATCTGTCCCCTAGATTCTTTTGATGTGTGTACTTTTGACTTTAAATGGCCTATCAGAAAAGCTGGCAAATCATAATCTAAATAATCTCTGACACCACGAGCGTAGTGTGGAGGTGCACCGTCTTGTTTAAACCATACATTAACTGCTGGTATGTCTGAATCCTCTTTATTCGGAAAAAGTTCTGCTAACGCTGGTACTAACGTGTCAAAATAAACTTGTCTAGTCAATGAGACGTTAAAAAAATACGGTCCTAAAATGCTATTTGATAAAAACTACACTAAACATTCAATTTTTGAGGATGTGACGAGTATGGGTTTGTCTCATCTAGGGCGGATTTTCTATCAATTCATATGAAAATTGTGTTTTTACTGAGTTAATCACCTTTTAGGACCGTATTTCTTTATCGTCTCATTGACTAGACAATTTATTTGGATGTTATTTGCAACACACTACTACCAGCATTAGCGGAACTTTTCCCAATAAAATGGATTCAGACATACCAGCAGCTAATGTACGGTTTAAACAACACGATACATCTCCACACTACGCTCGTGGTTTCGGAGCTTATTTAAACCTTATTTTTTTTGACTTTATCCGGTGAGATCGTAAAAGAGGTTGTGCGTTTAGCACGTGGTGGGTAAAAGTGCTGAACATGATGTCATGTAAGCGGAAAAATACTGTTCGAAGAAATGCGCTTTCGAGTAATATTCTGCGAAAACAGTAAGCCGCTCTTTAAAGATGCTGTACAGTCGTCAGTTGGTTGTATTTTTTCCATGACCCCTAATGCATTTATATATAAGGTTCTTTCTTAACTAGGTTGAGTGGGTGGGATTTTCTGCTTCTCGTTCAGACTGGGACAAACCAGTGGTCCCGGTCCCAAACTGTTTTGTTTATGCATGGTAAAATGCATGGCTCACGTTGAAATGTTTTAGAACTACTGACCTAGCCGAGTCTAAACGTTTACTCCGAGATACCACCCACACTAACTAATTTAAGAACGACCCTTATTTACAGATGCGTTAGAGGTGTTAAAACAACACAACCAACAGACGACTCATACCAATGCGGTACGTAGTTTTACAGAACACGTGCTAACCGGTACAACCCCTTTTACGATCTTACCGGACAAAGTCAAAAAAATAAGTTTTAGATAATATTTTGCCCGTTTTTCTGAGGGGCTACTTAAAATTAAAATCAAAAGTATTTGCATTAAAATGAAGGATTTAAGAGATAGAATTATAAATCAGCACCGCTTAATTAGTCAAAAAATAAGTAACAATGTGCTAACAGCGTTCGAAAATTAGTTGTATTATTGCCAAGATACGGAAAGACGTTAATCAGTTATTTTGTTAAAAATTGCGTTTATTTTGAAAACTTCATTAAAACATTTAAATTGGTTAAATTACTTAAAGTTTTCATTTTAGACCCTATAAATATTGTATTGTTGTACGCAGAAAAAAAAGTAGTTTCAATATTCAACACCTAAAATAGGGGTTGTTATTTAAAAAAAATATCGATTACGTCACAGCAAAATATCGGTTGGCTAAAAAAATTTGAAAACAAGTGAAAAACGTGCACAATAAAAATATAAAATTGACCTGTCTTGACGTTTTGCTAAAAAAAGATTAACTTAGAAAATATAAATTTTATTCCATACCTTTATGTCACTCTGTATAATAGTAATATGTAACAGCATTTGTTGTAACAGTAATAACAACATTTGATTAATTTAAATTTAATAATTAAAATGATTAAAATTGTATATAGAGCAGACAAATTGAAGTTCTTCTTTCCAGTGGCCCACCCAGGATTTTATAAGTTTCTGTATTTTATGGGACCTAAATTTGTAAGTAAAAAAATTATAAATAAAAACGGGTTTACAAAACTAATTTCATGGGATAGGCTTATCTCTAGCCCGTATTTGCGTTTTTCAAAATGCGAGTGCCAGAAAGAAGCGACAACTGTCAAGTCAAAAACAATTGCAATTTAAAAAAATAATTTATATTCGGCAAATTTACAAAACTAGATATTGAATAAACAACATATTTGGGAATTTGACAAAAGAATACAAATCACGGCCGTCTAAATAAATTGACGTTTATATACGGCCTGGTCAAGACCTCGATTTGACACAACTTTTTAATGTAAAAGATGTCGCTAGTTACCCGGCGAATTCCCGCCCCTATTTGAATTCAAACGTTTTTGTTCGGATGACACCTAACGTCATTATTTTCATAATATTGTTTATGATCTGTGTTTTCGATTCTTAATTTCTATTAAAATCCTTAATTAAATTAAATACTTACATTTTGTCTACGTTTCTTGTGTTTTTTGTTAAGTTATTATTGATTTATATAGACGTGTTTGATAATTTTTGTGTTTACGTTAATTCTTGGATTGTAATTCATACGTATTAGTGTCGTTCTTAGTTAATATAAATTTAATAAATATGCCGCGTAAGCACAGCCGTTGTGTTGTACCTTCATGCCAAGAGATGATACCCGAATCACTACATGAATTTCCTAGTGATTTGCAGCTACAGAAAAAATGGTGTGACAGTATATTTCAAGAATCTGGTTAAAAATTTGATTATTACATTTGATTATTATTATAAGTTCTAATAATTTTTATGTAGCACAAGACGATATTGTCTTAACAGAAAAAGCAGTTGTTTGTAATGCTTATTTTGATAAACTCTTACAGAACAACTCTTTTAGGAAGAAGATGTTTGAAACAAAATGCAGTACCTTCAATTCTTTTGGTTCTAATTGTTTTCTTTAAAAATGTGTTTTAAATCAATAAATTATTTTCTAGATTTCTTCTGAAGCCCCTCTAAAAACATCCCTTGCTACTTCCACAATTCCAGTTAAGACTAAATATTTTTTAAAAAAACCAAAGTTACAAAAAATTTATTTTAGTATGCAGACCTTCCTGACACTGAAATATCCCTTCTTTCATCCTATCCTTCAAAAACATTAACTTCAAATTTAAAACAATTAAGTCATTATAGAATATTAAACACATCGAGTTAACAACTTTTAATTAAAATTGTCACCAACAAACAATAATCTCACTCGCTATTTCTCTGAATAAACTCAAAGTACTAGGTATTTCTTTTTTTAAGAAAACTGATTCATCGTGCCAAATCGAAGTGATTACTAGAGAAAACTCTTAAACAAACCATTACCAGACTCAAAAACCAAGATCTTGTAAAGAATAAAAAACTACAAGATTTACAAGAAATTGCCGACAATTCTGAATATAAAACCATTCAAGCCATTAAAAAAGATACTCTCAAAAACAAACCATATGCAATATTTATTTTAGACCAAATTTAAAATTATCATAAAAAAACCAAATAGGCCGAAATGACCATTCGACAATGTATTATGTGGAGAGTATGTCAAGTACTGCGGAAAAGAAGTCTCTTGTGACTCTTATATATCTGCAAGGCAGGGGCTCATTGTGATATTCTTCAAATGTATTTACCATTCTGATAACCCAACTAATTAGTTCTACATTAAAAATATTGCAATACATACCCGTTACTTGCCAACCAAGAACAGCCATCACAAGCATTCTAAAGGACGCGTTAGTTTCGTCGCAGTTTTTTGTTTGTAAAGATCATAAGTACCAAATTATAGACATTATTTTGGAAAAATTGTTGAAACCTGTTTTGTCCAACTTTAGTAATATACAAACGGATACAGTAGCCTCTTCATTCCTGAACTTAACTTCAAAACCAATTTCCAGAAAAGTTTTAAAATTCTATACTTCGCCTATCTGTCTACATCTACATCACTTTTGAAAACATGCATAAACCACTAGTTTATATATTATTATTTCCTCTAACTGAATTTGCAGATATATCATTTTGCCAGCCTTTCTGGCTTCGGTTTCTTGTACTTCAAATCTTTTAGGCTCTATCCAGGTTCAAAATATTAAGTCTGGCAATTCAACGAAGAAACGCTGTCAATGTGCTTGGGACGGCCAATAAAGAACTTAGCTTTGAGAATTGTTTTAAGTGTTATGTTAATTTGTATTAAATATTTTGTCTAAATTTTAAAAAATAAAGTTTTTCTTTCATTTACTACATTTATTTTTGTAAATTACGTTACTGTGGGTTACTTACATCTCAAATATTGTCCCGACATAATAGAGAACTATTCTATTTTTGCATTATTTATTAGGTATAATAAAATAAGATACATTTTTAGTAATGTCCTACAACATTGTCCTACAAATAGTTTGTTGCAGATTTTTAGGTTAGGTGACAGCTAAATGTCAAAAATATAAAAAAAAATTTGAATTCAAATAAGAGCGGGAATTCGCCGGGTAACTAGCGACATCTTTCGCATTAAAAAGTTGTGTCAAATCGAGGTCTTGACCAGGCCGTATATAAACGTCAATTTATTTAGACGGCCGTGATACAAACAAACAAGAAAAAGCAAGAAGAAAACAAATGAATAGTTAGGTAATAATTTATTAGAATTGGCCAAAAGAGGTTTTTTTCACACTTTTCTATTTTAGACTGGAATTATTACAAACTAGTTTAGAAAGATGCCGAACATTTTCAAAATTATGAATCACACTATAGCGCTCAATTCGGAGAAACGGCCATTGACGGGATATGAGAGAATTGACTAACTGTTCCACTTATTTTTGAAGCCGAAAATGATAAAAATTACATTTTTTTTGCTTTTAGAAGCCGATTATCCGGATTTGAAAGCCGGAAACTAAATTTGACTAATTGTAGAAAACGAAGATACTTTTAATTATTTTTTCTAAATTAATTAAAGTAAAGACGACATTGTTTTTTAATTTAAAAAGCCGTAAAAGAGGTTTTACTAATTTTGAAAACGAGAGATATAATTGTACTAAATTTAGATGCCAGATGCGGTACCTCTTACTTTATTTTAAATTTAATAAAACAATAAGGACATATAAATTATATTTTGAAACGCTGAGTCTACCTTTCGGAAGCCCGAACCAACATTTACTAGTTTTTGAAACCGTAGGCAATACTTTACTTACTTTTGAAGACGAAGACAATATTCCTGAGGCGACATTTTACTAGTTTTAGTAATCGGAGTTGATATTTCGGCAATTTTATAATATTATTTTTTAGATTTAGAATCGAAAGATAACAAAATTTGATAATTTTGAAAGTCTAAGATAAAATTATCTTAATTTTAAAACCGAAATCGATATTTTTTATAAAAATTTTAATTTAGTAATGACAAAAACGACATCGTTTTTTTTAATTTTGGTAGCTGGAGGTGACGCATTAAAAAATTTTGAAAATTGTAGGAAATAATTTTACAAGCCTTACTGTCAATATCTGTTATTAAATTTTTTAATATAAATAAATAAAAACAAAGATGACTAACGATGTTGTTATTATTCAATTTTGAAAGTCGTAGGTTTAATTTTATCAATTTTGGAAGCCAAAAGCAACATTTTACTAATTTTAAAAACTGGATGTAATATTTCAACAATTTTAAAAGCCGAAAATGACATTCTTGTTAATAAATATTTATTAATAACGACAAAAATAGCATTTTTTTCTATTTTTAATAATACAAGAGTAGAAGCTGGAGGTACCATTTTGCTAATTTTAGATGCCTAAAATGACATTTTACTTGTTTTAGAAGCCGGTGGCAAGATTTTAGTAATTTTAGAAGCCGGAAAAGTGCTTTTTAGCAAGCTTTAAACAAATAAAAACTACATGATTATATTCTAGTTTGAGAGTTAGAGCCCAGATTTTATTAATTTTGGAATTCAGAACCGATATTTACTAATGTTAAAGACTGAAGGTGACACTTTACTTATATTTAGAACCGAAGGCAACATTTCTTATTAACTGCTCTAACATTTCTATTTTCACTTTTACTTTTGTTAATAATTTTTTGTTACAACAACCAGAATTACCAACTGATGTAACTGTCAAGATTTAAAGCAATTTTACTACAAAAAAAAATACAGAAATCCGTATAACTCAAGCAAGAAAAATCAGTTATATAATAATCCCAGAATTTACGTGACTAATTATTTAATTATTGACTACAATTTTTGTTTGTTGCAATTGCCAAAAATCCAATTATACCTCGGAAAATACCATTTGTGATATTTTTAAATTTGTGATGACAAATACTAAATTTTGCACAACTTCAGTAAGGAAAAATCTTGGAATTTAGTGACTAATTTTTATGTTATTTCATTGATTACTAACTGTTTTGATAATAATTTATATGAAAATTAAAACGATTCTACCGCGGAAAACACATTAGACAGCCTTCAAATTTGTTAACCTTAAAATTTAAACAAAAAAACAAATAAATCACGTTATTAAAAACCGTTCAATCGATTTTTAAATATGATGTCATCAAAACTTGATGACAAATTTGTTCTATTGACAAAAACGTGATGTAAATGTCAACATTGTACGCTACTGGCCCTTCGAGCCTGATCTCAATTGACACACATCACCGAAATTCCTCAGCAGACTATAATTTTCACTCGATTATGCAACTCAATAAATCACGCTTCTTGTGTTCTTTTATTTTTTTTTTTAAGATTTTAATAAGATTAAAAATATGTTTGGTATAAAATGGCGTATCCGGTTCGTGTTGATTCATTTTTATTTTCCGGAATTTCCTCATAAACAAATTCGAGATCCGCCAAGCCGTCCCGATTTGGTCCAATCGTGTTTGCCTTGCAAGGATGTCAGAGGATGAGTCGGTCGCCTTGACAACGCCGCTTTCCCCCAGATACATAAGTATTGGGTCGTCAAAAATTTGTTATTAGACCTTGATTGCTAATTATGCCATTAGTGCGTCTTTTAAAAAATTTTGATGCTACATCGTGAAAGAATCAGGAAGTTGATGGTATTTCACACGTGCTGATGCCTTTCTAAATACAATTCATTATCGTGTTTTTTGGGGATTTTGACATTTAACATGTCGTTAATTAAGTGGGTTGGGTACATATTTTTGTGAAAAACAAGATTATGGGTGATGATGAAGCGATGATTTTGTAATGGCGCCAACTGTCACGAATGACAATTGACAATTTTTACTAATTGAATTTTTTTGAGGTTATTTTGACGGATTTTAATCCTTGACATTTCGGTTTTTAAGAGACGTTTTGTTCAATGATCCTGGAAAAAAAATTGCTGATGATAAATTTTAATTTAATGAAATTATGACGGAAAAAACTAACAGTTGGCAATGTTGTTTGTCATTATAAAAATATTTTGTAAAAATAGAAATGTTTGTATTAATAGACACAGTGACAAACCGTGGAGGGTTTTCCTAATTTAGTCATTTTTTCAGTGGCGTACCTAGTTAATTTTATATTTTGACTTCTTTTTCAATAAATAATAACAACAACAAGTTTCAAGGTATTCTACAATTTTCTCTCTGAAATAGATTATATAATAATACAGAAATTTATGATACTATTTTTTCTAAAATTAAGATATTCAGTAGAATCCAAAATAAAATTAAAAAAATGTAAAAATACAAAAATACCAAGGTGAAATTTGGTGGAATGAACATCTAATTCTTCCAATTTAGTAGAAATTGATCAAATTCAAGAAATCTAAACTAAAAAAAATAGTTTTTAAAATTTGACGCCACATACTGCTGAATTTACGCCATCATTTAAAATTTTTAATTGGTATTAAAGTGGCATTTAAATAACTTAATACACAAGTTTCCTTTTGCTCCCGTGCTTAATTTGAATGCGCAGCTACACCCCTTTGTGGGGATTCTGCAAAATGTAATGTTGGTAGTCATGTAATCTATCTCTCCTTGTTTGTTGTATCTCACCAAACTGTACAACAGAGATAAAAAACCACAAAGATGACGCGAAGAGAGAAGAGAACATGAAGAGTTGTTGTTCAAAAAAGTAACTAGATTCAAAAAAGGTGTGGTTTTTGTTACCGCCGCGCATGTAGACTCAAAAAATTGAAAAAGGAAACTCATGAATTTATTAATATTTACAGTGAACTACATGAAAAAACAGTTGTGACACGAAAATATATTTTTAATAAATTTGGTGAGATGTAAAACTGCGTTATTATTATTATTTTTGATGACGTTAATTCACTTGTTTGTGTTCACTGTTATACTATGATATCTGATGGTGTCTTGTTGTTTAATTATATTACCAATTTGTAAATTAGTTAAAAAGATTTATTGAATTAATTTAACAACTAGATATAACAAAAAAATTTGGCAGCTTTATAACAACAGCTGCGTTGTAGATTTACATAAAATCATAAAATCATAAATGAGCTAATGAAGTGGCCACTGTGACTATTTGTTTTAGCCAAATTTTAGGTTGCTTTGGGTTAATTTATGGGCAAAGTTTTTCAAAATCTTCCAATTTAGATTTCTGAAGTTAATAAATTGGTTAAACTTTCTGTTAAACCAAATTAGAATTTTTTAAATAACTTTTTGTTAAATTTGAAATTAAAAAAAACTAATGGACTAATTTCAAGTTGGGATACTATCGGTAATATTGCAAATTTTAATACTAGCAACAACCAATGACAACCTCATTTTTTTTTAAATTTTTATGTAACCGAAGATATTACTGCTATTATCTCAACTTGAATTTATCTCATAAATCTGTCCAAACAATTCAAATTCAAATAAAAAAAACAATTTAGATTTCTTAGAAGAATTGGGAAAAAACAGTGTCAAAATAGTTTATTATAAAATCATTGTAAAATGATCATTTTTTTTTAAATTGTACTTAAGGACATACTTAATAGTTTCAGTCTTAATAGCCTTCCTTTTTCAAACTATTTTTGTTTGTTTTAATTGATTTTAAATCAAAATTAAAAAACTTAGTGAACTATTAATACAACAGACACAGTGATTGTCTCGCTTCTACGAGGCAATAATACAGTATATTGTGTAAATTTAATAAAATGGAGTTTATGATTTTATGTAAATCTACAACGCAACTATAGTTATAAAGCTGCCAATTTTTGTGTCATATCTAGTTGTTATAGGTTAGTTTTAGGACTGTTTGTTACCAAGTAAACAACACCTTAAAGAATTTTTTTACGGCCGAGATGTTTCTATAGGCTGTAAAAAGCTTTTTTACAGACGACGAGCAAAAGAATACTAAATTTCTATAGTAAATTCGCAAATCGAAACTTTTTATCTTCTTATTATTTAAAGTAATAATATTCGCAAATTTAATATTGTAAGGGCAAGTTAAAGTGCTTTATTAAAATGAGATAAAATAAATACTTATTTCTTAATTTTTATGCTGAAATATAGAATGTTTATTTTTTTATTATTCTATTATTTTTTATTTGCTAAGTAGTTACTTTTATTTTTTGTTTTATTTTATTTTTTGTTTATTATTTAGTTACTTTTGTTAAAAGAGTTAAGTTTGAATAGCAATTGCTAGACTTTGTTTCCCAAGTTGGAACTACTTACAATTCAAATAAAAACGATTTATTATTATTATTATTGTTATGAATATTTTGTAATAATAATAAGAGAAAGAACTTTTTAAGTAAATAGTTCGAGAAAATATCAGAAAGATGTCGCGTTGAGTGTCGCATTGTAACGTGAAATTTTACGAACTTACTACGGATTGAGAAGAATGAGTTATAGCTTTGCCTGAGTAGAGAAAGGTTACGAGACTTTGAGACACATTCTGGAACTATGTATGATTATATAAGGAGCGGAGACATTGACTAGGAAGTTAGTCCGTTAGTGAGAATCAGACAAGCGAGTAAAATGAGCGATATTTTTTGGAAGCAACTTGATGGAATTAAATCGTAGACGTTATTAGTATGTTATTTATTTATCAATTATTGTTATCGCGTGTATAATGGAAATAAATTATTCCTTATTTTAAAATTTTTAAATAAAAAATGTGTCGTAATCCACCGTAATGAAATTGATCACATTTTTAAAATCATATATTTGTGAAATTTTTTATAATAAACTTTGGAAAAATAACTAATATTCGGGTGCATAAACGTTTACTAAAATTGATGGGCTATTAATTAACACATTATTAACCAGTTAGGACCCTGCAGTTTGAATTAATCAGAATATAATGGCTTATCAACTTTGATATACGTTTATGTAATCAGGCAATATGTTTTTATTTTTGCGTAATTAATTGAGGGGGAGTTAATAATTTTTGTAAAATACATGTTTTGTAATTAGCAGTAGTAGAATTACAAACATTTTTATAAATAACGGTGGGATAATTGTTAAGATTTTTGAAAAAAAAACTGTTGTTTATAGGTACTTTAAAGACGGATGTATCAGCTTAAATTTAAAATAATAAAATTTAAAACTTAAAAAAATATTTTTAATTTGAATGATTCGATTAAAAATTAATTTTTAATTCAAATGGCATTATGACAATATGCATCGAAAAATTATTGGCAGTTACAGTTTAAACGTCATTTAAATTAAAGAAGCTTTTAAGTTGATTAGGAAATCAGCCTTTAAATTATATTATGGCCATTTTAAAAATTCAAAAGTGTCTCAGTTTTTAATAGATACCACTCTACTTTTCTTTAGATTATATTTTTAAAATTAGAAAAAATTGGGGGCTATTTAAAAAAGTTTTGTCTCATTTTACATATTTATTACAAAATATGTACTATAATTTCATCTTTGACCTCAAATAACTATGAAAAAAGTTAATTTATTTAATATGTTTAAAAGCTTTTTTGTAGAGCATTTAATTTTCTATAAAATTATGTAGGTCATACAATAAGGTAACTTCAAATTTTTTTGTGAGGTTATATAGTTAAAAAAAATCAGAAAAACGAAAAAAGAAACAATAAAGCATTTGAAATGAATTACGTATTCATAAATCTCAAAATACCAAAATCCCAATAAAATACAAAAAAAAAAACAAAAACAAAAAAACCAAAAAGTATTAAATTTTTTTAAATAAGTTTTTGTTTTTCTTGAGGGACTCCCATGTATCCCTCCAAAGGAAATTCGCGACTTTTGACACACCCTATATAGCACTGCTTGGTCTGAAATAACGATGATAGGAATCGCTGAGATTCGCAATTAATTTGGTAATTTAAGAATAATATTACAATGTTTTTGTAGATTTTTCTTACTGTGTTTATGCCAATTGGAGTACTCAATCAATAATCTATACGGTAGGTAAAAAAACCATTTGTAAGTTACACAAAATTTTGGATAAATTTGAAAACACTTCAAAAAATATTTGAGACTTTCGTGACATTTATTACCAACGATCTCGTATTAACGCAAAAGTCTCTAAAGCTTGAATAATTAACTCTTTTACTTAAAAATCACGTAAAACGCGCAAAGTAGAAAATTGCCATAAAGAACTCGTTTCTCACGTCATTGTAGCACTCATTCTTTATAAAAACTCGCGCTTTGCTCTCGTTTTTTAAACTTGAATTCGTGTCACAAAGTTGACTTTTCAATACGCGTTCTTTAATATACTATTATTTTTAAATTGAAAAAAAAATCGTAGAAAGCGATCTCTAAATATTTTTATTAAAAGTTTAAATTAGCTTACTGAAAAATAAAATGAAAACTTTTTAAAAAAATATAAAAATATATATTTTTCTAAGTCACTCACTGAAGTACACACACAGTCGGTATAACAGCTTTTCAATGTAGTTCCTATTTGTTTATGAATTATTTTGTACCCTTGACCTCGGGTGAAATCGCAAAATTTTTTTTTTTTTGAATACAAGACACGAAAAGTGTCTGTCGTTGATTGATTCGTCAGATTTAATGACACATTGTTCGTTTCAGACCAATCAATTTAAAAATTCTTGCGTCACGTGTTTAATATTCTGATTGGTGGTTTTTACAAGCTTAATGATGATAAGTATCAGCATGACGTCTACGACTTTTCTCTTGTATTTAAAACCAATAAAAATGTAAAAACATGTCAATTAATTAAAAAAGTGTTTGTATTGATGAAATTAATCATAAAACAAACGAGTTATAACCTATTTTAAAAGAGGCACGAGAGTTATTAGAATACAATAGTTGGTATTTAAATAATTATTATAATTTTATTCAGAACGGATTTAGAATAAATACTCCCGAGAATTTGTTTATTGACGGTACGATGAGTAAATAACCTTAAATTTCAATTATTCTTCAATTCTAGATAGTTTTTTTATTTCGCAACTTTAACATTGAACAAAATAAGGAAAAAATGTTTTTGAAATAGTTTGTTTACCATAAATATGTCTACAATTTTTTACAATTTGTACTTTAGTTGGCTTATTAGTTACGCAAATTACCATCATAAAATCATTGTTTTATCTATCCTTGATTATGCAAACAATTCAATATTATCTCATTGTATCGTCTGCTAAAACAAGATTCTTGACATTTTTGCTTAATTTAATAAATCATACAGGTGGCAACTACGCCACATACAGAAATGTCAAAATTTTAGAATTTAGAGCAATTCATAAATATTTTTCTTTAATTACGCCACTAGCAGATGCACACATAACTACAAATTATTCGTTATTAATTCAATTTTTTTCATTATGAAGGGCTACAATTTTCATACATTTTTATACTGCAATAGTATTATATGAATACATTTTTAGTATCTTAATATAAATATAAAAAAAGTAGGTTACGTGTTTTAAGTGGGCTAAAAAAATCGACTATTTTTTTTTAACTTCCGACACTGAAAAATTTGTTTCCTAGGCATTTTTTAAAAATGAGCTCTTAATTTTAATAGGAAGGTCCTTCTTATTTCAGTTTTCTATTTTTCTTCAGTTTCATATAGCAAAATTCATATCTCATCATTACTTGATCGTACAAAAATAATTTTATTTACATTTTTTGTAGAAAATTTTACTCTCTAAAAGATATCAGAAGTCAAATTTTGAAGAACTTAACAAAAAAAAAATTACTTCTAAATTTTATAACTCATAGATAAATAAATATTATAAAATGCGCAACATATAGTTTTGTAGGAAATTATACGCTGTACAAAAAAAGGTTTTGGGGTTAATCGATTACTCCAACTATTTAGAAGATATTCGCAATATAAAAACCAAATTTGAAGGTAAATTTTCCAATTTTTTTAAATTGCTTTATGTGTATTTTTTGGAAAACCCAAACATTTTCTTTGTTACGTACTGAGAACTAATTTAGAAATCACTCGCTTTGTTAAAATCTATTATTTCTAAAACGTATTATTGATAAACTATCTCTGAAAAACAACTCATTTCGAAACTCGATGACGTAGTTCTTTTGCCACCACCTTTGTTAATTTAAAAAACATAACTTAACAAATCTTTGTTCAAATTGTAATAACAGTTTTTTTTATGAAGAGCTGTCTCTAAAACTTTGTAAAAGCGCTAGTTTTTGAGTCTATCCAAACTAGAAATTGTTTTATTCAAATAAAAATATGTGACGTAAACGTATACATTAGCATTTCGCGATTTGAAAAAAAAATAGATTTTTTAACGAATAATTATTTAATAACTACTTTTTTTACACAAGTAATTCTGAATAATTAAACAATAAATTACACACTTATATCACCTAGAATAATCACCATTGATTTGCTCATGATAACCGATTTGTTCCGCTAAAGACTGATTGATGTTTTCAGTCAAAGCTATCTCTAGAAGGTTTTCGTTGCGTATTAAAGTACGCCATATTTCTTAGAAGTATAATACAGATTTTGTTTTCGAATTAACATGTTGTAATATTATTTATCCGAAGCGAATTTTTACAAAATGACTATAAAATTTTCGAAATTTACAATTTTAACGTTTTTTTTAATTCGTAACGTAAGCGTTGGATATTCAAAACTTTTTTAATGTTAAGAGAAGAAGTCATAAATTGTTTTTCATTATATTTAATTTTTTATTATTTGATTTAAAAATTTGCAGAAAAATCACTATTTATATTCTTTCATTCTGTTATATTCAGTTTATATTTTTCATTCAGTTTTTCCATTACATACGACGTTTAAAATTTTTTAATATTTTGTGCTTAATAAAATATAAAAAAAGGTTTAGCAGCTAAAATTAGACCTTATATGACGGTTTTTTTTTGTAATAATAAGTAAATCTATTGCGAAAAGCTCGCAATTTTGCTAAGTTGACGCGACTAATAAGAGAGAATTAAAAACGTATTTTGTCTGGTCTACTAACCAAGTACTATATAAGGTCCGTTATAACCGGTTTTCACTGTAATAAAAAATTGACTCATCTCATCATTATTGATGCTACTGTTGTAAAACACTTCAATAAAAAATTACGCAAATTCCATCAATTTATAAATGTTTAGGAAAATAATTAATTCCAACGCAATATTACATTCTATACTACTTTTTTATTATTTTATTTGTCCACATGTGTGTAATTTATTGATCAATAAATAAAAAATTGATATTGTAAAAATTTTACCAAATAAGGACGCAATTGTTTATATAATCGTATTGAGAAACGCAATTTGTTAACAAAATTAAGTTATTTAATACCAGATTTGACAAGAATTTACATTATTTATTATTATTTTGTTTGTTTTTGTAATTTATTGGGTATGCAACTAACAATACACTCGTGTTTTACCTATTGTATAAAAATACTTAAAAAAAACAATAAAAATAACTATTAATTTATGATTACAAGAATTACTTTAAAAAAATTGTTTAATTAGATTTGTTTTATATTTGTGTTCGTAAATTATTTTTTAAATTAAATATTTTTTTTTACTTTTTGAATTAAGTTAAATTTTGCTGGGACTAACCAGACTTAACCTTCCCCATGCAATGTACTTTCACGTAATTACCGCAATTAATGTCAACAATTGTAAAATAAATACAAAATTAAGCATTAAATTTAAATTTTGCGCTTCCAAATGCATAAAATTGTGCGCATCAATCACCGCGCTACGTCCCGAAATTTTGACATTTACCAGCCCGACTGTCAGATTTGCTGCATGTCGCGACTAGATCCGCGTGAAAATGTAAACACAACAAACCATCAACGCACCAGTGATTTGAAAAAATTGTAAAATTCAGCTAAAAACATCTCGTTTCCGGCGGAAATCGCAATTTTCGTAAACCCCGACGTTCGTTTGTTTGTATTTTCCGGCGTAAAGTGCCGCTTTGAGTGAAAATTGGTTAGTTTTGGTGTCATGTGCCCACCGTGTAGGTATATTGAATGTTCGATTAAAAAGTGATTATTCGTAGGCGGCAGCCTATTTAGTGCGAATTTAGCACCAAGTGGAAAAATGCACGTGAGTATTGACCCAGAATTAACCCCAATTTGCGGCACGGCCAGTGGCGTAGAGTGTTTTTTCGAATCGAGGTGGCGGCGCCAAATGTCAATTTTTTCGCACACGTGACTAGTGGCGTGCATAATTTTCGTTACGGTCACTTTGGCACGCACTATCACGCATGCGTTACACATTCCCACATGCCGGGAATCCGCACCATCGTAGTAGGCGCTGGACTAGTGATGGGTTTGTTTTGATTACGAAATACCAACCCCTTAAAACAAATAGTAGTGATCTAACGTATAAAAACTAGTAATCTAGTAAGCCGACAGTGTTTAGTTTGTGGGGTAAGTGTCGACACACCCTTTATCTACTATCTGCCAGAAAATCAATAACTAATACAGTTAAAGACCACCAAAAATAATTAGTTCCGCTTTAGTGCCGATTTTTTTTTTGTGCTCTAATTACGTCAAAAACGTTTTTCATGGCTAACTAGGATGTCGATTTATTTAAGGGTGCACGTGACCTTGGTGTTACATAATATTTTTCCGGCTTTCGGTAATGTTAATGTTCAGTCTCCACTGTTGCCAACTTAGGGGCTTTTTTCCTAAATTTATTGTATTTTTTAAACAAGAGAGGAGTATTTAATTTCTTTTTTAGAGGATTTTTAGGTACTTTCAACTACAAGTACAAATTACCAAAAAAATATTAAACTGTTAATTTTTTGTTGCCTACTTATTAATCAGTATTTCTTGATCACTGAGTGATTTACATTTATCACTTATTTGAAAAGTGATTTATTATCTTCTTATTAGAAATAAATTAACATTTTTTTGTTAAAAAAAAACAAATTTTTGTTACAGCGTTTTGTAACAGTGACTTTTTGATTGTCATACTGATTGCTAAATGACGTACTTTTACGCACTAGTGCGTAAAAGTGACATATTTTTAAGCATTAGTGCTCAAAAAATGAAAAATACATTTTTTATTTTTTTTATTTATTATAAACATGAAAAGTACAATTACATAAGTGACTAAATTGAACATTCGAAGATGTCAGATTTCTTTTCTGAACTTCAATACAAGTGGAAACGGTACTTCTAGACGCCACTTCAGATTTGCTATTTTCGTCACAGATTCTTCTTTTCTTTGATACAGATTCTTCTTTTCTCATAATTTTCATCGAAATTGCGTTTTTGCTTTCAACAGAGTTTTCTATGTAACTTTCCGCAACAGAACTTGATCGCCATTCTCCATGTCTTTTGAGAAATGTAATATCTGCTCCTGAATCTGCTAAGAGTGTTGCTGAACAACGGCGAAAGCACTGCCCGGTATATTCTTTTGCATTTAGAAGGCCGAAACATTCTGCATTTTTTTAGGCATACCTCCAATAGTATTTATACCAAGGGGTAGCGTACAACACCTGGAATTTCTGTAGGTTAAGAAGAATCTCTGATGCTCAGTATGAGGAGGTCGAAGCTGTGCGTATTTGCGGAAAATTTCCAAGAAACTAATTCCATCTACAAATCCTTCAGTTATTCTGAACATTCGTGAAATTTTTATCTTGGTGTTCGGTATCTTCACATTTAATAAAACTTGTACAATCTTCTATATCTTCCATCTTCAAAAACGTAATTTCTTCTCTGCGTAACGCGCCAAAAATCCTAGTAATTAGCACAACTTTTGCTAATAAATAGTCTTTGTCATCAGCTGTTTTCATGAAACGTTCTATCTCTTGCTTGGTGTATATTTTGGATTTTTTGGTTTTGTACCCACTGTCATTTTTTTTTTTTTTAGAAATGCAATCAAGTTAGTAAATTTTTTGATATCAACATTCTTGTTATGATATGTTATGGTTCTTAGCACTGGGTAGGTACTGCATAAAGTAGACGGCTTATATGTACATGGATGATAATTTCGAAAAATAGGCCAAAAATATATTTTCTTCAATACTTGTTACATTTTTTCCTCACACCGACTACCAAATTTTCTGTATGTTTTCTTGTAAATTTTCTTTGATTTTTCGGGAACTAGCGTGTCTAGTGCAGCTTACGCGACATTTTTAATGTCGGAATCAAATTCAGAATAGCTTATTTTTGTGTTCCTTTATCACTGAACTTAAACACGGAACCCAAGTTGACAGTCTGTAATTTTATAAACAGTAAACAACGAAATTTACATACATAATAATCTGCCGTCTGCCTACTGTACAATGTGAATATTCGATTGAGATTATTATTTTTGAAAGAAAAATTTGTTATAAAACGCTGTAACAAAAAATCTTGAATGCAATACGTTGCAAAATCGATGTCTTTTAAGCTCTTGACCTGTTTTGCTTGAAGATTTTCTTTTAGCAACTTATTGCATTAATAGCTGTTTTTTACTTTGTGGTTGTAGTGCTTTTTAAAATGAAGTATGTTTTGGGGGAATTTAGCTTGGATTTAGGGGATTTTGATCCATCATATGGGGGAAATCATTGTCAAAGAGTTGGCGACACTGTTAATGTCCGCGTTAAATTTAAATAAAAATTGAGATAAGAAAACTGAAGAGAATAAAAGTTGAGAAATTTGTGCAAAAATGATTAAAGTTTTAAAAGTCTTGTTAATCTAGAAATGTTAAAAAAGATCGAGAAATTTTAAGTTAACCAATAGTTATTTGTGTACCAAGGCTAAAAAGTGAATTTTTTGGCCGAGGCGAAATCGAGGTCAGAAAACAGACAAGAACAAAAGTAACACTTTTTGGCAGTGGTGCACACAAATTTTTTTTAGGCGATTTCAACAAAAAATCGGGTTTTTATTAGTATTTAGAGGTTAGCTTTTTGACGCAGTGGCCGAAAACTGTTCATTTTTGGCCGCTGTCACAAAGGTTATTTTTCGGCCGCATTTGAGGCAGAAAAATTCAATTTTTGGTCAAAATCGACTAAAGAAGTTTTTTTAATTCGCGAATTTTTTACGTTGTCTTCCTGAGGTTTTCAAATTTTAATTATCTCAAAATTAAAATTTCTAAAATTGTTTAAATTCAAAGATTTTTTTAGTTTTTGTTTATTACATTTCGATAGTTGTAAGCTTTCCAAGATTAAATGAGATTTTTACTTTCCTTAGTTTCTAATGCTCTTACCATTAGAATAAGTTACTAAATTCAACAATGAAAAGATTGTTCCAAGCAGACTCTCTAACCACGAAACTGTGGACCGGTTTCAGAGTTTTTGCACTATTATCTGATTTTTTTATCTTTATATCATCCTAAACTTTTCGAATTTCCAAGATATTTTTTCCAGTGATTATTTTTTGATGTTTTTCTAAACCAATGAAAAAATTTAATTTTTGTCACATGTGCATTTTTCAGCCAATCAACACATTATTATAGTGGGAATTTTCTACCTAGCTTATTCCCACTGGAATAATTTGCCTTACCTGCGTTTGTTTTTTTTTATTGTGGCAACGGTTTTTTGACAACTATTTTTTTAATTGACGTCTGTCAAATTTGTTCTATAATTGAAATTAAATTGAAATAAAGGGTCAAAAAATAATCTATCGAATACCACACGAGCGGGGGAATAATTTAGAAAATATTTTTCCAGAATTATTCTCAAATGTGTTGCCATTTGGCAATAGCCACTCGAGCGCTACGCGCTCTCGTGTTATTTCCTGGCGACACGTTTTCGAAATTCTGTCAAATTATTTTCAATTATTCTCACTCTCTTGAGGTATTACTACTGATAATTTTATTATTACTTTTAAAGATACCACTTTCTAAAACTTCGCAAATCTTCAAAATGCTAAAATCAGATTCTTGAGTTCATTTTTAAGTTTTCAAGATTTATGCTATTCCAGATTCTACATTACAGTCTTTAAAATTCTCAAATTTCTGAAGATTTAAGTTCCGATTCTTAATTTTTGTTTTTCAAATTATTTTTTTTATTGATTTATCAGATTCATCAGTTTCTTCCTGTAGGATTCTAAGATTCTAAAATTTATTGAGTCTAAGATTTTCACTTTTGACCGTTTTACTTGAGTGATATGATATCTATCAAATTCTAAGATTTCTCAGTATCAACAATTTTAAAAATTTTAAATTTCTATTTTGAGATTTAGAATAGAGTTTTAAATTTCTAAGAATTTATAATCTGAATCGAAGTGTTTTGAGCAGATTTCTGACTTTCTAAGATAAGTTGAGAAAATTCTTCAAGTTTTAAAAATTTTCGAAAAACTTATATAAGTTGTTTAGAATTTATCAGATTCGCAGATTCCTAAGTTTCTAAAAATCGGTCCTATTTTAAAATTCAGAAGTCGGATTCTTGAGTACTATTATTAGGTTTCTAAGATTACTACCATTATTAAAAAAATAAAAACTTCAAAATTTTTTAAAAATTTCCAATTTTTTAAATTTGACAGTATTCATCAGATTCCTGAGTATCTAAAATTCTCACTATTCCATAATTTTTAATTTACTGTGTAGATATATTGAATGTTTGATTAAAAAGTGATTATTCGTAAGCGTTAGCCTATTTAGTGCGGATTAATTAACCCCAATTTGTGGGACGACCAGCGGCGTAGAGCGTTTTTTTGAATCGAGGTGGCGGCGCCAAATGTCAATTTTTTCGCACACGTGACTAGTGGCGTGCATAATTTTCGTTACGGTCTCTTTGGCACGCACTATCACGCATGCGTTACACATTCCCACATGCCGGGAATCCGCACCTTCATAGTAGAGTAAGGCGCTGGACTAGTGATGGGTTTGTTTTGATTACGAAATACCAACCCCCTAAAACAAAAACTAGTGATTTAACGCATTAAAAACTAGTATTCTAGTGAGCCGATTGTGGGGTAAGTGTCAACGCACTCTTTATCTAGTTATCCACTATCTATTATCTGCCAGAAAATCAATAACTTAAACAGTTAGAGACCACCAAAAATAATTAGTTCTGCTTTAGTGCCGATTTTCTTTTTTTTGTGCTCTAAATACGTCAAAACCGTTTTCCATGGCCAACTAGCATGTCGTGTTATTTAGGGGTGCAGGTGACCTTGAGGTTATATAACAATTTTCCGGCTTCCGGCAAGGTTAATGTCCGCGTTAAATTTAAAATTGGCGCTTTTCTGGCACACTTATCATAAAATAAACAATTGACAATTGAGATAAGAAAAAAAACGCTACTTTATTCTAGTTTTGAGTGTCGTGTCGTTCTAGGAGAATGTTTAATTTATTTAAAAATAAGGTATAAGTTAGTGTTTCCGGTGCTGTGACGTCATATTTTTTTTTGCAGAAGGATCCAGGGAAGACGTCGAAACCGCCGAAGAAGGTCCAGACGGCGTCGAGTAGCAGGTTTGTGTTGTTTTTTTCTGTTCCGGGTTACGCCCACTATTGTGAGTCATACGATAGCGGAAGTAGGGCCTTGGGGGCGGAAGTTTACAATCCGTCATGGTACTTTGAGCAAAGCCCGTTACGCAATAATTAACGCAACGGTTTGTAAACAAAACGGGAATTTAAATTACGGGAAGTGCAATTTTAGGCTAGTAATACAACAGGGGATTGCTGGTTGCCTAATGTCACGTGACCTAGTTTTAACGGTTTTTCTTGTTTTGGTTTTTGTCGTGATTGAAATATCAATTATTTGTCAACAGGTTTACTACTCGTTGATAAGACGTGGGAGGTGTGTGATTGGGTTCTAATTGTATTTGTTTACGAAATTTTAAAATGTTTATTTACTACTATTTGTAACAAAAAAAAATTGGAGCGGCAAATTTGAATGTTTTTTGGGTAATTGTAACATTAGTTATTGTCATCGTGACATTGACATTGTGTTTTGACAGTGTCAAAATTTTTGACACAATTTGTTTTCGCGCATAGTATTTCTATTTTTTTCTTTAATTTTATTGATTTATTATTACATATTTTTTTCAAATTATTCAAGTATCTGCAATTCTCAAATTTCTAAACTCTGAAATATTAAAATTTTTAGGATTCTATTTTTTTGAGCTTTTATTTTCTTGAAATCTATTGTATTTGTTATTTGCTTTCTGAATTTTAAACCTGTGATAGATCTTCTTAAAATTCCTAAAGTTCTCAATTCTGAATCTATTAAGGCGATACAATTCCTGAAATTTATTAGATTCTAAAAACCTAGATTTTGTAATTCTAAAATTTTCAGATTTTGAGATTCTTTTATTCCTAGAACGAATTTTTACCATTTCCAAATCTTTAAATATCACTAAACTTCTAAGTTTCTTAAATTTAGTCGCAATTATGAATTGTGATTCTTATAAGATTCTTAAAATTCTAATAAAACTATAATTAAAAAAAATGAAACATTTTAATACATGTTTGAGCTTCCTATTACGAAAATGCATCAAATTTTAGATTTCTGATTTCTGAATTTTTGATCTTAAGAGTTTCGAAATTCTTAAATTTTTGAGTTTTTAACGTTTTATTTTTTAAGTTTTATTAATTTTATAAGATTTTCAACAAAAGAACCGAAAGATTCTAAGATTCTTAATTTGCTACGATTTAAATTTACCATGTAGATATATAATTTTCTCAGATTTTAAACCATTTTAAAATACCTACCTAAATTTCTAGAATCTTACAAGTTCAAGATTCTTATAATTCTAGAATTTTTAAGATCATATTCATAGTTTTTTGTGTTTACTTTATACTTTATCAGATTTATGAGATTCTAAACTAATCTATCTAAATTTTTAAATGCCTGATTTTTCCAAATTTTAAATTTTTTTGAGATTTTACATTAGAATTAGAGATTTCTATGTTTCTGAGATTATGAACCTTTTAAGACTTCACCTTTATATCTAATTCTTAATTCAAAAAGTACACTCGTACCTACTTTATGAGAGAATATACTCATAAGAGAATACTCATAAGAAGTTCCATATTTCTGGGATTCTTATATTTAAAGATTTAAGATTTTTGAATTTGGTTTTTATTTTTACTCTATCAGATTTTCCGATTTTAAGCGATTCGAAAATTTCTAAAAACATAACATTTTCAAGATTTTTAAATTACTGATGAAAGTTTTATTACGTATATATTTTTTTAAGATTCTGGTGTTGTTTATTATTGCAAAAATTTAATATAGGATTCTAAAAATTTATAGATTCTTGAGTTTCTAATGTTCGCTTTCAAACATTAGCACCATATTTATCTGATTCTCAGATTTCTGAGATTCTAATCTGCGAAAATATTTTACTAATTCTGTTTTTTTCTTTTCTTTTAAAATTTGTGCAAAATCTGAGAAAGTAGATTTTAAAAACTTAAGATTTTTAGAATTTTGGAAATTAGGAACTTAGATATTTATTACTTTGAGGTAAAGAAATTTCCAAAAAAATTTAAATTTTTAAGATGCTAAAATCAGAGTTTCGAGCAGGTTTCTAAGATTTCTATATTGCTCAAATCGTTAAATCTTTCTCAAGTTTTTGAAGATTTAGTTCCAATTCTTAATTTTTGTTTTTTAAGTTTTATTATTTTCTTATATCAATCTATCTGATTCCCGAATTTTTTTCCCTAAAATTCTACAATCTCTTAAATCTTAAGATTTTCATTTTTTAAAGTTTTTACTCAAGTGATAATTATAATTTATCAAATTCAAAGATTTCTGAGGATCAACGATTCTAAAAATTTTAAATTTCAAGATCATTTCGTATTTTGAGATTACTAATTCTTTAAATGTGTTTGTTTTTAATTTCTAAGAATTAAAAATTTGAGTTTTAGTTTTTGAGCAGATTTCTGACTTTCTAAGATAAATTGAAGAAATTTCTCAACTTTTATTTTTTTCCAAAAATGTCAGATAAGTTGTATCATATTTATCAGATTTCTAAGTTTCTGAAAATTTTCATATTTTAAAATTTAGAAATTAGATTCTCGACTATTACTAGATTTCAAAGAATCTACCATTTCTTAAAAAAAAAATCAAAACTTTCAAATTTTTTAGAAATTCCAAATTTTTCAAGTTTGACAGCATTCATCAGATTTCTAAAATTCTTACCATTCCAAAATGTCTAATTTCCAAGGTCAAGAATTTCAAGATTTTGCAAATTTTATAAGAACTGCTATTTTTTCTAAGTTATGCCATAAACAGCTAACTTAATCCTCACAATCACCCACCTCTTACATAATCCTATAATTTATTCAACAATTTCCGGCATAAATAAAAAAGGAAATGTGTAGGTTGCCATTCTACCATAACAAAGTCAATACACCGCTCTCTGAACGTCGGGGGTATAGCTCAGTGGTAGAGCATTCGACTGCAGATCGAGAGGTCCCCGGTTCAAACCCGGGTGCCCCCTCATTTTTTTTTCTCTTTTTTTTCAATCAACTTGTACTTCATTCATTAAAAACCAATCAAAATTCATATCACGGTCGTCGACCAGACACATTTAAGGTCAATCGGTCATGTTTAATTGTTTACAGGAGCGGAGCCAGGACACCAAACGGTGAAACAAAATCATGGTTCAGATCACCGAAACCAACGAAAAATAATAACATCAAAGGTGGCCAGGTAAGGTTTTCGGTTTGGTGCACAATCGATACCAAAAGGTGGGTTTGCAGATCAGACCGATTTCGGCATCAACACCTACTTTGAATAATAATAATAATAACAATAATGAAAGCAAGAAGAGCAACAAGAGGCCATTGACGTTTGTCGAGGGGAATATTACACTAAGAAGGTAATAAAATAATGGTAATAAACAATTGACGGTTGATTCGGCTTCAAATAACAAAAGGTCGGGATATCATTCATAAGTTTGTTATCTTGTAACGGTTTTAAGTCGAAACAGAGGCGGCTTTGTATATTTATACAAATTAATGACACAATTATCATAATTATGCACTATGATTAAGCAACACTTTTACTTATTTATAAGTGGCGTTTAACAAATTTTGAAGATGGATCTGGTCATTGTAAGAAGATTTATGAGACAACTATTATTTTTGTTACTGCAATAAGAACCTGTTATAAAATCCACTTTGAATTTGGATAAGTATACAAAACATACAAAACTACATTTTCTTTGTTGAACAATTAACGGCTGATTTGGTCCCAATTGTCAAAAGGTCGGGATATCATTCATAAATTGTTATTTTTTTTTAAATAACGGCTTTAAATAAAAACAGAGTTGGCTTGTATATTCATCCAAATTCAAAGTGGTTTTTATGACTTTACTTCACAAGTGTTATTAGGATCGCCATAATGTTGCTGTTAATAAGGACATCGCGGTCTGTTGTATACTTATTCAAATTTAAAATGGTTTTTATGACACACAATTGTCTTAAAAAATAATATTAATAATGTAATTATGTACGATGACTAAGCAAAACACTTGTGTAACAAATTTTGAAGACGGACCTGGTAATAGTGAGAAGGTTTATGATTTTTGACCCTTTTTTTGTTAATACAATAGGCGTTTGTCATACAAACCATTTTGGATTTAGATAAGTATACATAACATACAAAATTACCGGTTTTTTTTGTTCAACAATTGACGGTTGATTTGGCTTCAAATATCAAAAGGTCAGGTCAGGTCATTCATAAATTGTTATCCTTCAACTGTTTTATATCAAAACAGAGTCGGCTTTGTATATGTATCCAGATTCGAAGTGGTTTTTATGACACAATTGTCATAGAAAAAATGTAATTACGTGCTATGAATAAGCAACACTTGTGTAACAAATTTTGAAGACGGACCTGGTAATAGTAAGAAGATTTATGACACGTTTCCTTTGTTATTACAAAAGGAGCCTGTTATAAAAATCACTTTGGATTTAGTTAAGTATACAAAAAATACAAAATTGCGTTTCCTTTGTTTATAATAATGCAATCTCGGAATGTTTATTTTTTCCTCGATCACGTGTTGTGAAAATCAGGTGTCTTGATCTAACTTTCAAGGCTATATAAATACGCGTTTTATCTCAAATAAGGACGAAATGAAATATTATACACAAGTTGGCGGCTATGACGAATAGAATTCACCGAACAAACAGTTGAATCACGAAAATGTATTTCCGGTGAAGTTTTAAAAATATTTAGGGTGACATGTGTCGGCCCTTTTTATCTTAGTTAGTGGTGTGGGAAGGGACAGGGCTGGGGTTTGGCAGTTATTATTTTTATCAGTGGCGTAGTTTGTTGTTATTATTGCCTTGACATAACTTGGCAAAGTTTAATTTGTTAGAGTAAATAGTGTTCTCATTAAGACAACATGATGGTGTTTTGTTTTATGGAAATTTGCACTAATTTGGGATTTTTTTTTTAACATGAATTTAGTTGGGTTTGAAGTTGATTAGATTTTGTTTTACTCGGTCAGCTGTGATAATCTTGGTATTTTTTTTTAGATTCTAATCGAATGCAAAAATGTCTAATCTCAAGTGATGTCACAATCTGATTAGTGACAATACAGGTAATTCAATATAGTGGCGCTAAAATTTATGATTCTGATATATTTAATTTGCTGATTACAGTTATAAAAATAATATACACAGTGTTCTATTATCCCAGATTTTTTTTTACCAGATTCCTGAGTCCTATTTTTTTATTTTTTGGATTTCTAAGGTTTTGTTTTTCGGATTTATCAAATTAAGATTCTCAGATTACTGCGTTTCAAAGATTTTAAAAATGTATAAATTTTCAAAATAAATATATATTTTTTTAAGATTCCAGAGTTTCTCTGAGGTTCTGTTTCTCAAATTTCACTATGTTGATTGGTAAAAGAGTCAGATTCCCAATTTCCATAAATTCTAAAATTTTAAAGTCAGATAAACAATGACAATTTTGTCTTTTCATTTTTATTAGATTTCTGAGTTTATGAGGTTTTGTTTATATTATTTCAAAAATTCTAAGTTTCTAAAATTTCTGCTTCTTTAAGTGCTACTACGTTTATTAAATTCTCTCTATGATGATAGTGATATTTTACTCTTTTAAATTCTCAGATTCTGAACTAACAAATAAATTCTAGATTTCTAAACGTTTTTTTAAACTAAGAATTTTGTGTTTCTAAGTCCACCATTTTAAAATTCCAAGCTCATTAAGATTCTAAAATTCCTGAATTTTTGAGATTTTTTCTTTTGTTTTGTTTCTCAATTTTTACTACATTTCTCAGATTTCTGAGTTTCTAAGCGCTTTATTTTTTACTCATTTTATTCCAAAATTTTTAAATATCAAAGCTCATTAATATTCGCTACGTTTCTAGGATTTTCACCTTACCTAAATTTCTAAGGTTATTACAATTTTAAGATTTCTGAATATTTCAACTTTTATTATATTTGTTTAAATTCTAAGATTCCTGAGTTTTTTCGACATATTGTTTTTCCAACTTTCTGAGTTTCTAAGGTCATTAAGGGTTTTAAAAAAAATTGTTTCTAAAATTTTGTTTTCTAATCTGATTTCCAAATTTCCAATTTCAAAATTTTTTAAAATTTTTGAGTTACGAGGGGTCTATTTCTTAATTTTATCATCTCTATTAATTTCTCACATTTCTGAGTTTTTAAGATTATTACTATTTCTAAATTTTTAATATTTTTAAGTGCCCGAGTCTTAGAGGTTTCAAGAATTTTGGCTTTTTAAGTTTTCATTTCTCAATTTTTACTATGTTCATCGGATGCTTGAGTTTCTAAACTATTTCAAAACTTCTAAATTTTTAAGGTCATTATAATTTAGAGGTTTTACCACATTTTTCAGTTTCTCAGATTTCTGATTTTTGAAGGTTTTATTTCCTAATTTTACCACTTCTATTAGATTTTCATTAAAATGTCATTAAAATTCTTAGATTTCTCAGATTTCAAGAATTGGCTGTCTAAGTTTTTGTTTCTCAATTTTTACCGTGTTTATCAGATGCTTAAGTTTCTAAAACTCTTTGAAAATTTCTAATTTTTAAGCTCAGTACGATTTGACCACGGTTTTTCGATTTTTAGATGTTACCTTTTTAAATATTCTACATTTCTAAAATTCCAAGATTTCTGAATTTCTTAGCTTCTGTTTCTTAATGTTTAAGAAATAATTTTTGGGATTCCTAGTTTTAAGATTTCTACGTTTCTTGAATTGTTGAGGTCACAAAGGTTTTATTAAGGTTCTTTAGTTTCAAAGGTTTTATTTTTGAATTTCTCAGATTCCTGAGTTTGTATCAATTTCACTACTAAATTTCTAAGATTATTACATTTTCAATATTTCCGAATTCTTCAACTTTTACTATATTTTTCGTTAGATTTTCAGATTTTTGAGTTTTCAACATTTTGCCTTTCTAAGATTTCTAACTTTCTAAAGCCATTAATATTCTAAAATTTTTGAATTTCTGAGATGTCAAGAATTTTGGGTTTCTAAATATGAATTTTATTTTCATTTTTTAATATGTTTATCAGATTTTTGAGTTTCTGAGACTCCTTATATACCAAAATTTATAACTTTTTAAAGTGATTAAAATTCGAAAAGTCCAGAGTTTCTAACATTTCCAGACATTTCTATATTTCTAAGGTCATTAAAATCTAAGACTCTTACGTTTAGAGTTTCCACCATGTTATCCTTTCAAAATTTCTAACATTCTAAGATTTTTGCGTTTCTAATGTTTAGTTTCAGATGCCGATTTCTGATGTTTAACACATTTCTAGGTAGTTTTCTATAATTTTAAAGGTTTTTAAGGTTATTTAGATTTTCGAATTTTGACGTTTTTAATTCCTAGTTTTACCACCTCTAATAGATTCTCAGATTTCAGAGTTTCTGACATTCCACATTTGTCAAATTCACAAATTCCCGAGTTGTCTAAAAATCTCAGAAATTGAAATTTTAACATTACATACAGGCGTTTGGTGATTTCAGGGCTGTACTCAACTTTTTTCTAACGATAACTTAACACAGGGTGTTGCCTATAAACAGTATAAATCACCTCATTGTGGAATTTTTCAACTGCCATAATTTAATTTTTTAATGTAATACCCTATATTTTTTATTTTACCGGGTGAGTCCGGTCCTGGTATAATAATAATAGAATTTACACAAACAATAAAATCGAATAAAATTTCTTTATTAGATTACTCTGTAAATAAAAAAAAATATGCGGATATGACGTCACAATAGTCTTAAAGAAAACTAACTAACTAGATAGGAAGTTGAAAATTGCAACTTATATAATAATTCGTGACTCAATTGTTTCTTACCTATGAAATGTTTATTTGCAAAAAACCGACCGGAAATTTATAAAAATCGGTTTATTAACCTGCAACATGACCAAACAATGTCAAACGATTGCATTCAAGGTCGTGGTAGAATTACGTGATTTTTTCCTCAAACTGTGGTGGAATAACAACATTAAAAAAAATCTTTTCGGACAGTGGCGTAGGCGAAATTGGAAATTTGTGATAATGAAACGAGTATTTTGTCCTTGAACTTAGATTATTGAAAACCCGGCTTGCCAAAATTGGTAGTTGAAACCTTGAAAGTTCCCGTCCTCGGCTGAAAAAAATCGTTAAAAAACAAAAATAAATGAGATAAATATCCAAATACGGCATTACGGCCCTGCTGAAAGCCGTCCACCTCAATCCCCCCCTTCGCTAAGCGATCAGCAACGGTCGCCTTCTTGATAGTCGTTCGAAAACCGAAGCAACGAGTTTACGGTTGTCAAGGTGGTCGTGCGTGTTTTGTTTTCGTGTTATTTTAGTCGAAATTAACAGAATTTTTTTTTTTTGAGTGTTGTGTTTTTGTGTACAACGTGATGGTGCAACACCGCCTTTCTAACGGCTTGCTATTGTTATTGCAATAGGAAGAATCGCAGTGTGCGTTGGTTTTTTTCCCTTATACACGGCCTACTTATCTCCGAAAAAATTTCGGGCGCTTGCTTGATTCACAAACCTCATTTGAGGTCGATGGAAATGGGCAATTTTCTCAACTGACCCACATACCATGGTACGACAGCTGTGAAACGTCTTGGGATGGATTCGGTGCGTTTTTTTTATGGGTAATGGGAGCGTGACGTGGTTGCTTGGGTAGTTTCTCACGGTGATAATGGGACAATGATGGTTTTAATTTCGTATCAAGGTCGAGAAATTTTCAGATACGGAAAACTTGGACCATGTGGGTCAATTGCTGGTCATGGTCGGTGGATTTTTATTACGTAATTTTTAGCAATTTGTCATGGTTTGGAGATAAAGTTGGGGATTATTAAGTTTTATCGGTTCAGGGAAATAAAACGATTAGTCAGAGATACACTGACTACGGCGAAATTCCCTTTATTGATAAACAAATATCACAGATATAAACAAAAAAAAATATTAACAAAATCTGTACGCCATTGTGTTTAAAACAGTATTATTTATAAAAATGAGCTCAATTTGAGCCATGTACGCCACTGGTAAAAAGGGGTGAATTTTTAATAACATTTATCTACGCCATTGGCGTATTAAAAGTTGCTACCAAAACCTTAAACTTTGTCTAAAATAATCCAAACTACGCCACTGGCCTAGTCGGTAATAAATTTCTACAATTCTCTTTTATTTTGAAAAAAATCTGTTATCTCCGTCACTCTATCAAAAAATTCAAGCAATGCTTGTGCTATCTACGCCACTGACAAAATTATTGTATTTAAGACAGACACTATTTTTTAAAAATGTAAATATAACTAAAAACAATTATGCATGAAACATCTACGTTACTGTCTTTTAATATGTACGCAAATGAATTTAAAAAAATATGGAGGATTTTATATTATGTCCGCCACTGTTTGTTAAGGAATTATTTTTAAAGCTGCAAGTTTATTTAAAATAATTAGAAAAGTGCATGATAGATGTACGTCACTGGTTAAGTCATTATAAATTTATAGAATTTCGCCAGTTTTTCCAAGATAATACAACATTATTTTTGAAATGTCAAGCATTGACGTATGTCAGTGGTGAAATTGTTGTTAGAATATAATGTTACAAATTCGTGTTACTACGCCACTGACAAAATTTGTTAAGAGTTGTCAAAGTTTTCTAAACTATTTTTTCTTGAAGCATGTGCGCCACTGGCAAAATTCCTGGAATAGAATGGGGAATAAGTTTCAAAATTGTATTAAAAAAAAAAAAAGAAAATTTTGTACGTCACTGGTTAAACTTTCTGAATTCTAAGGTTTCTACCAGTTTTTAAATGATTTCTCGCGTAGTTTGTTCGCCACTAGCATAAATTTATTAACAAATAAGTTTTTGGGAGTCAGACACGAAGTAAATTGCCCCTTATCCATTCCGACTTTTTTATCTAACTCGAAGAGTCACATTTCTTCTAACACAATTTGGGAGCTGAAGGCGCTAATTATTATGAAACAATAAAAGTACATTAAACAATTATAAGGGAAACTTTACGCTAGTGACAATACATTTTTAATATCTAACATAGATTTTTACATAGTACGCCACTGGGCAAAATTGTTATTAATTTTTTTTAAGATAGTTTTTCGGTAAACATTTGCGCCACTGGAAACAATTGTTATCATAATATTTCCACCACGCTTTTAAACAAATGTATATCTAAATATGTGTACGCCACTGGAAATATTTTAAAAAAATTTAATAAATTTGGCGAGGATTATCTACGCCACTGGTGAAACTATCTAAAGTTGTTTTTTTAAATTTCTTGGTTTTTTGCATAATTTAATAAGTGGATCTTGTATTTCGTACGTCACTGACAAAAATAATTATTAGTTAATTTACGGTTTTTTTTTAAAAATCCTTGGCAATACGTGCTTAAAAGTTCTCAAAAAAATGAGTTTTAAAAAAAAATGTTTACGTTATTGACAAGATTTGAACATTTCTACATTACAAAATTGTTAAAATTATTTATATTATGGAGTAATACTTGTGTCATCTACGCCACTGACTAACTTAGTTCTCAAAAAGATAGGATTTAAAACTGCTAGAATTACTTTTTTAAAAAAGTTTTAAAAAACTTATGAACGCCACTGGTTTTTCTCCGCTTTTGGCAAAACAAAAATTAAAACATTTGGATCTACGCCACTGCAAAATTTATTTCAAATTTGACTAATTCTACTACGATTTTAATTTTTACGTATTTTACAAAATTTGATATCAGACTAATTGATATGAACGGTACTGAAAAATGTTTGTTTAAAAATTTACAAATTTTGCGATAAACAAATACGCCACTGGTGAAGTTTTAAAAAAAATATTTTTGAACGTTTTTGGTTAAACTACTTCAATGTGAAATTTGTTTTACTGCCTTTAAAAAAAATGTGTACGCCACTGGTAGTATGTTTTTAGCTAATTAACATATTCATATTTCACTTTTAGCGCACCACGCCACTGGCAAAATAGAAAAAGATAACGTGTTAAATTTATTTAAAATCTGACTATTTTCTTTACGACATGGTTTTTATTTTTACATACCTATTTTACAAAATCATTATGTACGAACTTTTTTAATACAAAGTGTCAATAAAATTTTGGATGTAACTTGCTTTAAAATAGTGTACGACATTAATGTAAACAGATTTAAAACCACTGGTCAATTTAAAATAAAAAGTACTTGACGCTACGCCACTGCTTAAGAAGTCCGACCATTTCCACTAAGGTTGTACGCCACTGTATTTTTTTAAAATAAATACATAAAGTTAAGAAAATATTTTCAGAATTGCGAATTTACGCTTCTGATAAAACTATTTAAGGTGTGGGTCTACACCACTGTGAACATAAAGAATACTGTTATTATTTTAGAGGTAACGGGTTGCAGGAACAATAAAATAAACGATTTGACTTTTAATCCGACGTTTCGACTGTTTTTTTATTACTGTCTTTTTCAAGGATTTAAGTCATACTTAAATACTGTTATGTAATAGAATACTGTTATGTACGCCACTGTTAAAAATTATTTTTACGTCACTGCTAAACTGGTTTTAAATCTGGATATTTCCACCATGTTTTTTTTTTTTTTCAACCAAAACTTATTTCATGTGCGCCACTGTTTTTTTATTAAGAATTAAATTTAGAATTAAACATGCTAAAAAATAGTATACGCCACCGTATACTAACATACTACATACTCACACAACTTGAAACAAAGCTCGGTGTCATGTACGCCACTGTATTTTTTTTTTAATTAAAAATAATATATAATTCGGAATACCGGATTAAAATACTTTACGCCACTGGTGTGAATCCATGCACAACTTTATCACGGTTTTTGTATAATTTAAAAATTGTTTTGCAGTGTTTCTATGTAACTTACAAAAAATATACTTGGTACTACGTCACTGAAAGATTTTTATTAAATTCATAGATTTCCACCACGGTTTCTAGTTTTTCTTATTTTACAGGTATTGGTACAAAATTCGTGTCTTGTGTGCCACTGGAAATTTGTTTTATTCCACCACGGTTTTCACAAGACTTGCAGTGGCCACTAGCAATATTTAAAAAAATTACTTGACAGTACGCCACTGAAATTTATTCCAAATTTGTACAATGCCATTTTACTGTTTTTATATTTTACATATATTTTTTTTAAAGCGGAACTTGCGTCATATACGCCACAAAAAATTTCTTTATTTGCAATGTAATTAAGAGTAAAATGATTTGAATGGATCTATGCCACTGGTAGAGTGGGAAAAATTTCTTACAATTCCACCACGGTTTTTTATTAAAAAAATAAAACGTATTTGACACCACGCCACTGCTAGCCTTAGTTCAAAATCTGACAATTTCTACCACAGTTTTTATTGCCCTAAACTGTCGTATTTAAAAAAAAAATCGAATTTTTATTAAGTATTGAAGAAAATGTCTTCTAAAAAATAACAACAAATAAAAGGTATTTGACACTACACCACGGCTTACTTTATTATCAAATTCAGCAATTTCCACCACGGTTTTTTTTTTCTCTATACTGTAAGATTTGAAACACAACTTGAATTATTTTTATTTTTTATTTAAAATGAAAAAAATAGTTTATGCCACTGATAGAGCCGTCTAAATCTTTAATAATTCCACTAGGGTTTCCATTTAATTTACACTTAAATAATTAAATCCGTACATTTCCTCCACGGTTTTTTGTGTTTACAATTTTTTTTTAAGTAAAACTGAAACCGCTATAAGACCCATGAAATTCCACCACGGTTTTTAAATAATTTAAAAAATTGTTTATAACTCGAAGCAAAATTCGTGTTACAAAATTTAAATCAAATTAATTAATTCCCTTGAGGCAGTTATACAAATTAGAGTAATTACACGATATTAGATCAAACTGAATTTATTATAGTGATATTTTCAAGTCATTCAAGGTTATAATCTAATTATCGCCATTTAGTACACTTATGGAAGTACAAAAATAGCAAACAATATGTTTTTATTGACTCAACCTCAATTTCGCTCTTAAAAAAAAATCAAGCAAGCATTCCCGGTATTTTTGTCGGAGAAAAACCTCGTTTGACCGTCGTATAATTTATTTATAAAATGTAATTCCATAAATAGCTCTCTGTTTTGACCTTGCGATAAATCGTTTCATTCATAAACTTGTGAAAAAACCCGACTCACACACACCAATCGATAAAACAGGCTGTCCGGCGCCATATTTAAATTCGATCAACGGTCAATTGTTATGGTTAAAATGAAAAGCATCAAAGCGATATTCCGCAGAGGACAACAATCGTCAAAAATCGACACTGCATCAACCCCTGATGACTTATCAAGGTCATCGTCGATCACCAACCTAAATGTCGACACGAAATCCAAAGGCGCCAAGCCAAAAAAAGCCGAATCAAAAGACCGGCTAGATAAAGTGACTGATAAGAAAAATGACAAGAAATTAATTAAGAATAATAATAAGGAGACGGGAGAGTCGCTGGGGGAGGTCGAGGCGCTCCAGAGGCAGTTAAAACAGATGGCTGATGATAAGTCAAGTCTGGCGTTGCAATTCGGAGAACAGAATAGGCAGATACATCGGTTGCAAGATGAACTGAAGGAGGTGAAGATGATGCACCAGGAGGCGGAAGGTAAAGTCGAGCAGTTGATTGATGAGAATAGTGTGCTGAGGAAGCAGCTGAGAGATGTGGCCAATTCGCCGCTTTCGGATAATGAAAAGCAGCAGATTTTGTATGAACATAGGCAGCATAACTCGGCACCCGCCTCGATTGCGACTAATGTAAGTAGTTAGAGATAGATATATGAGATTTAGTGCGAACAAAAAATTTTTTTTAATCAGTACTGTGCATTTTTGTTTCAAAATTGATTTTTTTTTTTGCTCTCACTATACAGGAAGAATAAAATTAAAGTGTGGAATAATATGCATAATTTTAAATATACAGGCTGTTTTTTTCTAGATTTAAAAATAAATAATTTATATTTAAAATAAGATAATTTGAAAAAGCCAATAAAATAATAAAGAAATGTCAAAATTTTTTTAAAATGGTGTCAAAATTGACAGAATATTGATAAAAATATTAATGAAGTAACAAATCGATGTAAAAAGTGTAAAAAACTACAAAAATAGTGTAAAAATTGGCAAAATATAAAAAAAAACACAAATAATAAAGTAATTTATTAAAATAGTAAAAAATTAACAAATTATTGTGAAAAAAAAAATGAAACCATTTCAAAAATAAAAAAACAATAAAATAAGAAAGTAACAAAATTTCTAAAGAAGTAATAAAACGTTCCAAACATTTTTTTAGAAATACATTTTTAGAAATTTTTTGATGAAATACATTTTTAGAATTGGGACGATATCCGAAGCTCAAATTTTCAAATAAAATTTTGAGATCTTTAGAAGTTTTAAAAATTTTATTTTCTGATTTTTGACTTTTTCTGTACAACATTTTGACATTTTTAGCAATTTATAAAATTCTTTTTGTATTTTCTTATTTTTTGACTATTTTGACGTAATAACTTCCTTCTTTTTCACAAACTTTTGACTATTTTTTAACATTTTCCTGTCGTTTAAGAATTTTTCTTTGACATTTTTAGACACTTTTTTGACTTTGTTAGACTCTTCTTTAGAACAAAATTTGATAATTTTTGACACTTTTGTCTTTCTTTCAGGTACAACGTTATGACAATTTTTAACATTTTCATTTTTTTAAATTTTTTTGACTGTTTTTAACAGTTTTTGACTTTATATTTTTTCTACAACACTAGGACAATTTTTAACATTTTTTTTTCTTTTTTAGAATTTTTTTGTTTATATTTGACACGTTTTTGACTTCGTCGCTTCTTTTTTTGGAAAAACAATTACATTTTTTTACAATTTTTAATTAATTTTTTTGATAAATTTTGTAACAATTTGTTGTTTTTTTGCATTTATTTCTCTCCTACAACATTATGATAATTTTTGACATTTTCTCGCTTTTTCATGATTTTTTTTCACTATATTTGACACGTTCGCTATTTTGTTGTTATTTGATTTTTTATTATGATTATTATTATTATTATTTTTGGAAAAACTTAGCTATTTTTTGACACTTTTCAATATTTTTTGTAAAATTTTGGCAATTTTATCTTAAGATTTTGTTTCATTATGAGAATTTTTGTCATTTTTTACAGTTCTTTGGAATTTTTGATTTATTTTTTGTTAAATTTTGTCACAATATATTGTCTTTTTAGACAATTTTGGGTATTTTTGCTTTTTTTCTATAAAATTATTATTATGATTCTTGACATTCTCTATATTTTTTGACATTTTCTTGCATTTTTAAAAATTTTATTTTGACTATTTTTAACATTTTTAAAATTATTTGTTAAATTTTGACATGTTTGTCACAACTTTTTGTCTAGTAAACAATTGTTACTCTTTCTTCTGCAATATTTAAAATTTTTTTCAATTCTGGACATTTTTTTGACCACATTTTATTGCTTTTTTCAGAATTTTTTAAATGTTTTTGACACTTCTTTGACTTTGCGGAATTTTTTTAAAAAAAATTACGACATTGTATGACAATTTTAATAATTTTTGACACTTGCCTTTTTTCTTTTTTTACATTATGACAATATTTAACATTTTTTTATTTTATGTAGTAGTTGATATTGTTTTTAGACAATTTTTTATAATTGTAAGCAATGTCTGACAGTTCTTGACAAATGTTTGGACAAAAAAAATAATGCAAGGAGTCTAAAATAATGCAAAAAAAAAGAAATTGATAAAATTGTGTAAAAATCGCCAAAATATTGAAAAAAACACAAATAAATAATAAAAGTAATTAACAAAATTAAAAAATATGTGAAAAAATTGAAACCATTGTAAAAATTTCGAAAATATATTTCAAAAACATGTACAAATGACAAAAATATTGTAAAAATAAAAAACAATAAAATAAGAAATTAACAAAGCAACTGAGAAAGTAAAAATTTTTTTGATTATTATTAAAAAAAATATAAAATTTGTATACAATTTTTTTTTAAATATTGAATTATCTTTTGTTTCTATGGAAATAAATAATTTTACAAGTTTTCGGTCTCATTTCATTATCTTTGGTAAAAAAGTTCATTATTAAAGTACCGAATTATCATTATTAGTACGTCGAAAAAGATGTAGGCTTAAAAAATTAATTTTAACAGCAAGTTTTTGCATCTCAATTTATATAAAAAATAAAATTGAAATAGAGATAAAAATTACACAACTGTATTCAAGATGTGTAAATGAGCGAAAAAACATGGCCGGCGAAAGAAAATAATAAAAAAGAGTTATAAATAAAAAAGTACGCTCAACATTAAGGTAATTAATATTTTTTATTAGGACTATCTAAATGAGCTAAAAAACATGGCCACTAAAATAATTAGAAAATTGTTATAAATCAATAAAAATGTCATAATACTGTTAGCTGTCACAATAAATCATATTTTTTATTTAATTTTTAAGTCATTATGTAATAGACAAGAATTTAAGGCTTAATAAAATAACTCACAGTCTTAAGTTTTATTTAACAATAGCAACATCGTTGCCGAAACGCGCGTCGTGTACAAAAAAGGGTTTGGTGTGATTGGGCGATTTTTGGATTTATTAAATGAAAATATTTTTTTAACATAAACCACTAGGATTTCACATGTAATGCTTTACCAGTAAAATTTTGTTGTTATCTCAAAAATTTGTTGTTGAAGAAAACTATCAATTTTATAATTTGGACCAAACTTGGCAACATAGATTGTTTGCAATCATGAAATATTCTGTGTATTTCAAATTAATTTTAATCCACACTTTTGCTTCTAGTAATAATATAACACAATTTTATTTGACATTATTGACATTTTGACAGTTATTGGACGATGGTGGTGACATTACTGCATGTCCTACACCTGAATGGGATAAACATTCAAGTAGTAACGTAAGTGAAGTTTCTGTCGCTTGTCTTCAAGATAAAATCAACCAAATGCAAGAGACACATTACAGGTAAGACTTATCACACAAAAAAAAACCAAAATAATAAAAAATAATAATTTAGCACCAATGAAGAACTCCAAGCAACACTCCAAGAACTCACAGATCTCCAAAAACAACTCACTGAACTCCAACAAGAAAACCTACGATTAAACGACGAGAAAAATCTGATGTTTGAATCACTTTGTCGTCAGACTGAACGTTTAAACGATTCACGAAACGAAGTTGAATCCCTTAAACAATTTTTATGCAAAGATGAAAACGGTCAATTTGAAACAGCAGCTGAACGCGAACAAAAACTCGTAGATTTACTCAAGAAAGCCCAAGAAGAAAGAGAAGCATTTCTCGTGAAACAAGAACAATTAACTAATGATTTAGAAGATTCGAGACAAGCTAACGTGATTCAAAACCAAGAAATCGTTCAATTAAGTGAGAGAGTCAAGACTTTAGAAAGTACTCTAGATGCTAAACACGCCGAACATAAATTACTCGATCAAGAACTCGCACAAGCTAAAGATCAAAGCAGCAGCAGACAAATTGAAATCAACCGCCTTAAAGACCTACTTGAAAATGCGAGAACTAAGATCAACGAACTGGAACAAGATAGAACGCTAAGTGACAAAAGCGAGCTAGATGAGCTTCTTGATAATGCTCGGAAAGAGAAAGATGCTCTCGAGTCGGAAGTTGCTCACTTGAAAGAGCAACTCGCTTTGAGTAAAAACGAAATTGAGAAACTCAAAGAGCAAGTCTCGATTCTGCAAGAAGAGTGTAAAGTTACAAGGAATAATGCTAAAACGACACAGAGTGATCTTGAGTACAAACTAGAGAAGCTTCAGAGTGAGAAGGGGGCGTTAAGTAAGCAACTTCAGGAGTTTCAGGATGCTGTTAATGAGTTGCAAATGCAAGCTCAGTGTCAGACTGAAGATAAAAGACAGTTGTCGTCTGTACTGTCAGAGACGCAAAGGAATTTGAATGAGAGTGAGAGGAAAATTGTTGAGTTAGAAAATGAGTTGAGTGAGCTGAAGCGAGTGAAAGCTGAGCAGGTGAGTTATAAGTTAAGGGAACAAATTAAATGCTCTAAAGATTAATTTTGATATACCTAAATGTCAAAAAAAAACAAGTTTCTAATTTGAAATTGTCTCTAGGATGAAAATTAACCGAGTTATGACGTTTTGAAGTTAAAATTGTGCAATTTTGCAGTTTTTTTTGTAATTTGCTCAAAATTTATCACAGATATCAAAAAATGTTTTAAGTGAAAGTTGTAGCTAGTAAAATTTCCTACAATGTTACTCTCTATAAAAAAATTTCTAGTATGAAAATTGACGAAGTCAGTACAGTTTTAAATTAAATTTTTCGAATATTTGGTTTTTTCACGGAACTAATCGTTTATTACATCGGAATTTATTAAAGCTGTACCTGATAATTTTTTTTTATTTGTTTGAAGTCGTTTCTAGGTTGAAAACTGACCGAGCTAGCACGCTTTGAATTTACGATTTTGTAATTTTTGTCAATTTGTTAAGATCCATAAGTGATATCAAAAAAATTTCCGATAGATATTGTAGCTAATAAAGTTTTTTACTATTTTACTCTATTTGAAATTTTCTCTAGAATGAAAATTGACCGAGTTATGGTGGATTATAATTTCAAATTTTGGAAAATTTGCTGTTGCTACGATTTTTGGCGATTTATTTAAGATATGTATACTATATCAGAATATTTCTTTTGACTAAAATGACAACTGACAAGATTGCCAACAATTTTGATTTATTTGAAATCTTCTCTAGGGTTATGACGCTTTAAAATTAAAATTTTGCATTTTGCTCAAAATCTATAAGGGATATCAAAAAATGTTTCGGATAAAAGTCGTAGCTGGTGAAGTTCTCTACAATTTTGCTTTCTATGAAATTTTCTCTAGAATGAAAATTGAGCGAGTTATGGCGGTTTAAAATTTGATTTTCTGGAAATTGTACTGTTACCTCGGGTTTTAGCGTGTTTTTGAAACTATGTATACTGTTTCACAATGTTCTGTTGATTAAAATGATAATTGATAAGATTTCCAACAATTTTAATGTGTTTAAAATCGCCTCTAGGATAAAAATTCACCGAGTTATGACTCTTTGAAGTAAAAAATTTGCAATTTACTCAAAATCTATGAATGATATTAAAAAATGTTTCGGATAAAAATTGTAGCTAGTGAAATTTTCTACAATTTTGTTCTCTATGAAATTTTCTCTAGAATTTAAATTCACCGAGTTATGGCGGTTTAAAATTTGATATTCTGGGAAATTTACTGTTACTTCGGTTTTTAGCGAATTGTTGGAAATCTATATACTGTAGGAGAATCTTCTATTGATTAAAATGATAATTGATAAAATTTCTAACAATTTTAATATCTTTGAAATCGTCTCTAGGATGAAAATTGACCGAGTTGTGATTCTTTGAAGTTAAAATTTCACAATTTACTCAAAATCTATGAGTGATATCAAAAAATTTTTTGGATAAAAGTTGTAGCTAGTGAAATTCTCTACAATTTTGTTCTCTATAAAATTTTCTTTAGGATGAAAATTAACAGAGTTATGGATGTTTAAAATTTAAAATACTGGAAAAATTGTGTTTGTCTTGGTTTTTCACGAATTATTGGAAATCTATATACTCCATCAGAAGTTTTTTTTTTTTGAACAAGAGGGGCCCGCAGCGCACACCGAGGCCTACGCCCATTGTATGCAACCTCTCGAAATAGCACTACTGCAGTAGCCCTGTGCCTCTGATGAAGCTCAGTACCTTGTCTGCAGGAGCCTTCTCGATAGCACTGGGCTTCAGATATCGGGAGCCCAGGTGTAAATCTCTGATGCTTGCAAAAGCAGGACAGTAGCAGAGAATATGAAGAGGAGTTTCCTCATCTTCAGCACAACCTCTGCAAGTCTCGTCCTCGCTGAGTCCGATGACGTGCAGGTGTCTTCTTAATAGGCAATGTCCTGTGTACATGCCTACCACTAACTGAAGGTCTCTACGGTTGAGACGCATCAGGTTTTCACTGCGTGCCTTGTCCGGTCCTTTAATAAAAAGCCTGGATTGCCGCATGCCTTCTTGAAACTGCCATTCAGAGAGATGGCGAAATTCCATCCACTTATGAAGTGTGTCTTTCATCAGAAGCTTACATTGATTAAAATGACGACTGATACCAAATTTCGAATAACTTTGAAGATTTTTTTAAAACTTTCTCTAGGTTAATAAATAATTGATCGAGTTATTATTTATAACGCTTGTAAATTAAAATTTTACAATATTCTTAAAATCTATGAAAGATATTAAAAAAAATCGGATAAAAGCTGTAGCTAGGGAAGCTCTCTACAATTTTGTTCTCTATAAAATTTTCTCTAGGATGCAAATTAACCGAGTTATGGCGAATTAAATTTTAAAATTTTGGAAAATTGGCGTAAAACTTGTTACAGATTTATTGTTGATAAAAAATACATTAAAGATTATTATTACGTTGCTATTATTTTTTAGAACTGTTACGAATTATTTTTTTTACATATAGTGTCATATTTGTATGATTCATTGTTTTTTGTTGATTACCTAATTTATATATTTTCCTTTGTCTATGCCTTTACGATCACCTGATCTGTTTTTTGTTAATGACGTCTTATTGATATTCTTACACAATTTATTCAGTTTGTTGCTTGACGTTGTAACGAACGGACGTTAGTGAAACCATTGAGTGAAAATTAATAGTTTTATTTATTAAATCCACACATTATTGTACATATATAACGCATCGAACTCTTATATTGATCAAAAGTTGTAGCAAGCAAACCTTCCAATAGTTTAAACTTTTTTGAAATCTATTTTAGGATAAAAATTGACCGAGTTATAACGCTCTGAAGTCAAAATTTTGCAATTTTATAATTTTTTTGGGCAATTTACTCAAAATCTATAAGTGACAACAAAAGTTGTTTTGAATGCAAGTTGTAGCTTATAATATTCTCTACAATTTTGCTCTCTATGTGATATGCTCTAGGATAAAAATTGATTGAATTACCGCCGTTTAAAATTAAAATTTTCGAAAATTTATTATTTTTTTGTGAGTTATTCGGAACTATCACATCGGAATTTTTAAAGTTGGAGCTGACGAATTTCTAACAATTTTTTTGTTTTAAAGTTGTCTCTAGAATAAAAATTGACTTAAGTTAAGACGCTTTGAATTTACAATTTTGTAATTTTTGACAATTTTTTCAAAATCTGAGAGTGAGCCAAAAAAAAATTTGAATAAAAGTTAAAAGTTCTCTACAATTTTGCTCTCTATAAAATTTTTTCTAGAATGAAAATTAATTGGGTTATGACGTTTTGAAATTAAAATTGTGCAATTTTTCTGTTTTTTTTTTGTAATTTGTTCAAAAATCTGTGACTGATATCAGAATATGTTTCAGGTAAAACTTGTAGCCAGTAAAATTCCCTTCAATTTTACTGTCTTTAAAATTTTCTCTAGGATAAAAATTGAGTGAGTTATGGCGGTTTCAAATTTGAAATTCTGGAAAATTGCAGTTACCACGGTTTTTCGCAATTTCCTAGAAATCTATGTACCTTTTCAAAATATTTCTGTTGAATAAAACAATAACTGGGACAATTTCTAACAATTTTGATTTTTTTTATATATTCTCTAAATGAAAATTAACCGAGTTATGACGTTTTGAAATTAAAATTTTAAAATTTGTTCAAAATCTGTGAATGATATCAAAAAATGTTTCATATAAAAATTGTAGCTACTAAAATTCTCTACATATTTGCTCTCTTAGGGTGAAAATTGACCAAGTTATGGAGATTTAAAATTTGAATTTCTGACAATTTTGATTTTTTTGAAAAATGCTCTGGAGTGAAAATTAACTGAGTTTTGACGCTTTGAAGCTAATATTTCTCAATTTTATAATTTTTGGACAATTTACTCAAAAACTCTGAGTGAAATCATAGAAGTCCTAAAATTTAAAAAAATATTAAGTGAAGTGAAAGACTAAATTTTATATCAAAAATGTATATCTTTATAAGAATCCAGTAAACATAACAAAAATTATATATTTTTTTATTTAATAGCAACATTTATTTAGAGCATTTAATTAAGTATTAGCTATAAAAATACATTGAGAAGAGTGAGAAAAATTTTGGACTTACAGGAAGAAGAATGGGAGAAATTCCAAAACGACCTACTCACTTCAGTCCGCGTCGCCAACGACTTCAAAACCGAAGCCCAACAGGACTTACAAAAACTCATAATGGAGAACAAAGCAGGCCGCGATCGAATCAAACAACTCGAAATTCAAATCGAGAAACTCAAAGGTAAGTCCTTCTTTTATTAACTCGGGCGTCATTTCGGTTTATTACATCAGGTACAAATCGGAAGTCCCTTTTCAATGACGATAAATACGCATCACTTGATCGCCGATATAAAGAAATTGAAGGTTTAACTGACGAACAATTAACCGAAGAACAACGAGCCGTTAAACTTTTAAAACAACATTACGAACAGGACTTACCTAGACGAAAACCGGTCGCTAGGAAGCCCAAAGATAAACTAGCGATAAGTAAGCCGTCACTGGAATCGGTTATTTCAAATCCGAAATTACAAAAATTTGTCAAAGATGAGAATTTACGCGATGTCGAAGCGGCGTATTTTTCAGACGAGGAAGTCCAAAAACGCAAATTAGAAGCTCAAAAACAGGAACGGGAAGTCCAAAAACATAAACGAGGGTGGAGTGGAAACGTTTATAAACGGCCTTCTAAAGTCCAAAAACAAGCTAAAAACGGGGATGCGGAAGTCCTAAACCACGATAAGCAAGTGCGAAAACATGACGGAGATGGTCGTAAACAAGTAGAAGAGACTCAAATACAAACCGTTGGCGTCCAAAAACCGGTTAAAGAAGTCCAAAAACAGGACTTGGAAGTCCTAAAACATGAGAAACAAGTCGAAGAAGCTAAATTATCGAGGGAGAACCTCCAAAACTCAGTTGAGGAAGTTCAAAAACACCCTCAGGAAGTCCAAAAGCGAATTTTCGAGCGTGACGTACAAAGCGAGATTTTGGACTTCTCTAAACCGATTCAGAATTTACAAGTTCGTAGTAAAAGCCTAACTGACTTACCTGAAGCCGCATTAGGACTTCGTCGTTACCACAACTTTTTAGATTTGTCGAAGTCCAAACCAAAGAAGCATCGAAAGAAAAGTCAGGTGACTTACGATACTCTTGAGAAGATTTGTCGTGAGATAGATCCAACTGTTCCTGAAGACGAATTAACAAAAGAGCAACGTTTAGCATTACGGCTTCGTGAAGTCCTAAATAAAGAAAAGAAGAAAGTTCCAGTGAAGAAACCTTTGAAGATTGGTCGAAAAAATCTTGTGATAAGTCGACCAACTGAAGAATCAGTTCATAAAAATGAGAAATTACGGAGGATTATTAATGATCCGGTTATACGGAATGTAGGGCCGGAAAATCGAGTTTTGCGAAGAGGGAAGAATGTGAAAAAAGATAAGGGAAGGTATAGTGCACCAGTGGAGACACCTAGAATGTTTGATTCGTTTAAAGTATCGAAGAGTAAGAGTTATAATGATATCAGTTTTAAATTTCAAGTGCCTGATATGTATGGCACTGAAGAAAATGAAGATTTTGATGTTGGGGATGTTCTTCCGCCGGAAGAATTCCGAGATCCGGAGCCATCGATGATGAAAGATAATTCCGCTTTTAGGACTTTTCATGCGAATAACAATACGTTCAAAAAGGAGCATAATTATTTAGATGAAGCAAGCGGTTTGAAGAAAGCTAGATATTTGGAAAAAAGTGATACCGATTTGAATGTGGTTGAAGAAAATAAAGACTTGAAGAAAGCAGATTTGGAACTAAGTGTTTTAGACAGAGATGGAAATTTAGAGAAGATTGAGGAAGCTAAAAAGATAAAAGAAGAAACTGGAGATTTTATGGATTTGAAGAAAGCTAGGGATTTAAATGTAAACGAGGTGGAAGAAAGTGAAGATATTATCAATTTGAAACAAGTAGATTTGGAAGAAAGCGTTTTAGACAGAGATAACAATTTAGAAAACATTGAGGAAGCTAAAAATATAAAAGAAGAAAGAGAAGATTTTATAAATTTGAAGAAAATGGGAGATTTGGAGGGCAGTTATTCAGAAGGAGAGAGCGATTTGAAGGTAACTGAAGTTGAAAATATAAAAGAAGAAAATGAAGATACTCCTGATGCTGTTAACGAATCTATTATAAAACGATTCTACGAAGACGATTTGCTTGATGACGATCTAAATGAAGAAGATATAGTGGTAAGAAAGGGTACCAGACAAAGATACAGTAAAGTCATTGAAGAAATGAAAGATAAGTTTGAGGAAGAAACCGAAGAAAATACATTTACAGCAGTTCCAGTTATTACAGTTAACGATTCAGATTCAGATGAAATTCTCCTAGATGAAGAATTGATTCGAAATAGGAAGAAAACAATTGAAGAAGCTGATAAACAACCAGATGAATCTCCAAAAACCTTACTTCAGTTTCTGGAACCGGAAAAAACTGAAGAAAACCGAACAAGTTTTGAATATTTCGAAGTTGAAGAAGATGAAGATGCTATCGAACAAACAAGAGCAACATATTTGAATGAAGAAATACCGGAAGAAATCTACAAAGGTATAGATTTTGACGCAAAAAATAATTTCGATGTCGAGATGATTATAACAGATACACAAAAAGAAAATTTTTCTGTTGTAATAAATACGAGTAAAGATGGGAAAGACACTACGGTTATTATTGAAGAGTTTCCGAAAGAAGAAATGAGAGTTGTTGTTTCGATGGATTCTGAACCGGGTGTTATAATTGAAGAAATAGATGAAAGTGAAAAAATAAAGATTGAACCTGATCCGTGTTTTATTATTGAAGAAACACAGAAGTTTATTTTGAAAGAGAAGAATGAAGAAAAAGATGAAACCGAGGGACTAACTACAAATGATGACAATGATTCTGTTCATAAAGATCAAACAGAAGATATTGTTGAAGACAAGGAAGGTTTTGAAGATTCTGAATGTAAGAATGATGCAGAAAGGGATAATAAAGATGAGAGAGAGGAACAGAGACAAAAAGAAGAAAATATTGGTAACGAAAAGAAAACAAAACAAGCACCAACTCTAGATGTTGAGGAGAAATCTACGTGTCAAGAAGTAGAAGCAAAAAATGATGAAATAGAAGATTTTATGGATTCTGAACGTAAAAATGATGATAAAAGAGTTAAAAACGAAGAAATAGATAATAAACTGGAGGAGTATAGACAAAAAGAAGACAAGGTTGATAACAAAGATAAAATTGAGGAAGTATCAGATGTCGGCAATGAATTATTAGAGGATAAATCTATACATATGGAAGAAAAAGAAGCAATTACTGTTGACGAGGGAACAAATAAAGAAATCGAATTATTTGATAAGGATAATCATAAATTTAAAAGAACTACTGTAAAAGAAGAAAATGATAACGGTGGTGAAAATGAAGATATTGAATTTTTTGACAATCTTTCTTTGTATAAGAAGGAAATTGAGGAAGATAAAGAAAAGCAAGTTGTTATTAAAAGTAAAGACCAGAAAACTGAAATGGATAGAAACAGAGAAGAAATGGAAGAAAGGACGATAACTGAAGATTTAGAAGAACAAGTAAATGACACAAAAGCAACTACAACGAAAAAATTAGAGCAAGATAAAAAAGGAAAATTAAGAAATAAGAAATATTCTTCATTTTCTGAAGAATTAACTCCTGAAGTAATCGAAATGCTTCACCAGTTTACTAAACCTCGCCCATCTCGACTTTTGCCTAACCTAAAATCCGAAAATTCTGATCTTGAAATAGAAGATTTTGAGAAAGAAGGTTGTGTTGACGAAGTGACAAATGAAGAAATAGAATTCGAAGAAAAAAACATTTGTGGAGGTAAAAAAGAAGAAACGAAATTATTTGAAGATCTTTCTTCGTGTAAGAAGGAAATTGAAGTAAATACAAAAAGAGAAGAAACGGAAGAAATATTTGAAGAATTAGAAGAACAAGTAAAAGATACAAAAACTGATTCAACGACGGAATTAGAGCAAGACACAGAAGGGAAATCAGTAAGTGAGGATAAAAGCACGAATTTTTCTTCATTTTCTGAGGTATTAAGTCCTGAAGAAATTAAAATTCTTCAGCAGCTTACTCAACGTCGCCCATCTCGACCTTTATCCAACCTAAAATCTGAAGATCTTGACCTTGTTGATAAACTGAAGCAACGCTACGAAACTACAGACATAAAAGAAGAAAAAGGAAAAGCTCGTATTCTCTCAGCGACTAAACTCTTTGAAAAATCACCATACGAACCGGTCTATGCCAATTCCTACATTGTATCATCATCGATAAATACGAATCGAGACAGTCCAGCTTCCATTTCGGGCAAGAAACCAGTAGCATTACCTCGTTCAGGTTCAACAGATCAAGATATTTATCAGGAATTTGGTGGTCAAGTAAGGAAAACAAGGTTTAGTATTACGTATGAAAGGAAGAAAGGGGATTCATTCAAAGAGAAAAATCAACAAAAATCGGCGAAAGTTAAAGATTTGAAGGAGATGTTTGAGCAAAAGGCTAAAAAAGAGGACGAAGGATGAGGGATTTGACTAGTTTATCAAGCAATAAATAGATTAGTTTGTTTATTATTATTACTATTATTATTATTAGAAATGATTAAAGGAGATATTTTTCGTAATTTTTGAAGAGTTTCAGTTTTTATAATTTAAATATTTGGTTTGACAGGTAGACCTAACCTCACTTTTTACTAAATGTCAAACTCTGACAATCACTTAACCCAACTTTTTATCAAATGTTAAAAATAGTGACACTACTGACACTCGAAGCTTTACCGCCAAATTTAAACCTAAAAAAAAATCAAAATCTTTTTTGTACCACCCTTTGACCTGACCCTCCAGCACAGGTAATTATCTCGTCACGTGTCCGTCCTGTCCCGTCTCAGCGTTTCCGTGCTTAATTATTTCGTGCTTTTGTTTTGTGTCCCCTTCTAATTTTTCAATAAACCAATTTTTTAAAATTTTTCAGGTGCCACCGAGGCTCTCCCCTTGCGTCCTACAAGTTTTGCAATGGATGATTTGACATCTCGTCGTCCGAAAGTGTCACTCAGTCGTCAAAATAGTCGACAATCTGTTAAATCTCTTATTGAAAGTATTGAAAATGCAGGAAAACCAACAAAAGCTGTATCTCGAAGTAGTTCAGCTTCTTCAATTAGTTCAATGGCTTCGGATATCAAAACTCCTTCAAGTCCTATAACGACTCCTGATTGGCCAAATGAAGTGAAAACGCCTCTTAAAGAACAACAACCCAATAAGATTCTGTCGAAAAACGTGATTGGAGAGGGCAAAGCGAAAGTTGAGGCGTTGCAAAAAGGGTTGGAGTATTCAAGAAGGAATAGCTATTCTGACATAAGTGAGTGACAACTCTGAAATTTGACATTGTTGGCTGTCACCCATACATAACCTCGAATATTACGTATTTTTGTTTTGTTTTTAGGTGAGCGTAAAGATCCTCTGAACGGTTTGGTTAAAAATGGCGGCTCAAAACGCAATGCTCTTTTAAAATGGTGTCAAAATAAGACTGTCGGTTATCGAAATATCGATATTACAAATTTTAGTAGTTCATGGAATGATGGATTGGCTCTTTGTGCTCTTCTTCATACTTATTTACCTGATCGTATACCTTATGACAGTCTGACACCACAAGAAAAACGAAGAAATTTTTCGTTGGCATTTAGTGCAGCTGAAAGTGTTGGTATTTCTACGACATTGGTGAGTTTTAGTAACGTGAACTGTTAATATGTTTTTATTGGCTGTTTGGAACTATATAAACTACTAAATGGATTTCTATTGGTTGCCATTATTAAGAAGTAAACTGTCAAATGCGTTTCTATTGGTTATGAGTATTTTCATGAACTCTCAAAGTACGGTCTAAAGTCTAAAATCACTTGAACTGAAATTGCGATTGTATTGATTTCTTATAATCACATCTAAAGCATTCCTTCATTTACATAAACTGTTTATAATAGCTTTTTTATGTGAACTGTTAATTTTTGTAGCTCGTTAAACGTTATTTAACCACATTGGTGAGTTTTAGTCATGTGAACTGTTAATATGTTTTTATTGGCTGTTTGTAACCGTGTGAACTACTAAATGGATATCTATTGGTTCTCTACATTAAGTGAACTGCTAAATACACTTCTATTGGTTATGAGTATTTTTATGAAATATCAAAATATGGTCTACAGTCTAAACTATTACTAAATTGCTTGAGCTGCAATTGCAACTTACTGGTTTCTTATAATCATATTTAATGCATTCATATTTAACAAATTGTTAAATATTGCTTGTTTACGTGAACTGTTAAATTTTGTTACTTGTTAAACTTTTTTAACTGTTTGCAGTTTTGTGAACTATGAAATACGTTTTTATTAACAAACAACAGCGAAATACACCTTTTTATTGGTTACTCGGAAACACGTGGACCATTATTAATAGTTGCGTGAAGTGTTGGTATGCTTTATTTATTGGCAAATTGGTTTAATGTTTTTTAATCACGTGATCTGGGAAAAATGTTTGTAATCATGTGAACTACTCGTATTAAATGGCTTCTATTGGTTGTCTACATTAAGTGAACTGCCAAATCTTTTTCTATTAGATATGAGTATTTTTATGAACTGTTAAAATTGAGTCTATTACCGAATTCCGTGAACTATTGCAATTCTATTGGTTTCTTATAATCAGATTTAAAGCATTCCTCTAATTACATAAAAGTTACATATGTATTGCTTTTTTACGTGCACTGTTTAAATTTGTTGCTCGTTATTTAACCCACATGAACTAAGAAATGCGCTTTTATTAATTGTTTGTAGTTGTCTTGTGAACTGCGAAATACATTCTTATTAACAAACAACATCGTTTTGAATTGTCAAATGTTTACATCTTCGTAAACTGCTTAACCTCATCTTTAACCAAGTGAACTAAGAAATACCCATCTTAATTTTGAAATACACGTGCTTATTGGATGCTCATTAACACGTGAACTGTTAATTATTTTGTCAAAAGTTTCTGAATCATGTGATCTGAGAAATGCATTACCCTTGAATGCTAGTGTTTTGATCACATGAACTGTTAAAAAACTGATCTTAATCTCGTGAACTACTAAAATTCTCCTCTTTTTGCTGTTAATAATAGTATGAATTATTTACTAAACTGTTAAGTGTTCCTCAATCGCATTCTTCCTTAATACGCTTTATCATTGATTGCTTCTAGTCAAGTTTATTGGATTTCAATCACATGAACAGTTAAATTTTGTTGTTTTGCTTGTTCATAATACGTAAACTTAAAATTCTGTTAATTATCATTAACAGATTGAAAGATCTGTTAATTATTAGAAACTAAGCGGTAACTAATAAATGAATCACATGAACTGTTTTTTTTTAAAGGGTCAATGTTTATTAATGACGTCATCGAAGAAATGCGTTAGTAATGGATGCTTATTATTAAGCTAAATATATCCCAGTCAGGTGAACTGTTAAAATTTGTTGATTATAGTTATTAAAAATTATTTGCAATAAGTATTGAATATTTTATAATCTCATTTAATACGTAAAATGTTAATTGTTTGTTATTACATGTTAAAAATACGTGAACTGTTAAAATACGATGTTAATTGCCTGTTTACAACTGGAATTACAACTACTTACGCTTGAATGTAATTGCATGAACTGTTATTTTCATTGGAATCACTATTTGATGCTTAAAGAACTGTTGTTTAATCGCATGAATTGTTAACTAGGCTATTAAGTGTTTTTCGATCACGTACAGTACAAAATGTTTTACTATTGGTCGTTTATTTCAACCACATAAATTTTCGTTGCTCCTAGTCAGGTTTGAACGGTTACATCTTGTCGTTACTTCTTGTTCAAGCTACATGAACTGTTAAAATTCGATGTTAACACTTGCTTACAAGTGCGTAAACTGTTTACAGCTTTCCTATGACCTGTTGATGATGAACTGTTGAAATTTCTTACGTATATGTTTTCTCCATAACTACGTGAACTGTTAAATTCATTTAAATATTGGTTTTGAAAACCACATTTATTTCTATTGTCTTATTTAATTGCAACAATGGATTACTATTTGTTTATTGCTTCTCAAAAAGATGAACTGTTAAAATTTGTTTTTATTGGGTAGATACTAAAAACGTGAACTGTGAAATACAGTTTTTTATCAGTTACTTGTAATATTATTTTATCTATCTCTGTTATGAGATTTGTTAATATCCATTGGTACTGTCTGTTCACAAGAGCTAATAATGCGTCTCAATCACGAGAAACGTTTCCTGTGTCTCTGTCACGTAAACTGTTAAAAATGGTAGTAATTACGTGAAATGTTCAATCATCTGTTAAATGTTTTTCAATCATTCTAAACAATTTTGTCACAATTAATGAGCTTCAATCAGGTGAACTGTTAAGATTTGTAGGTTGCTTACAACTACATGAACTGTTTATTAAACTATTTAGTATTTTGTAATCACGTAAATTGAGAAATGTAATAATATTGTTTTTTCTAAAGAACTTCTCAATTATTGCAATTAAGGTATTGCTTGAACTACGGAATTTGTTTATTGTGATTTTATTAGTTCATTTCGTTTTAGAAGTGAATTATAATTGTTATAAATGTATGTTTTAACTACAATAAACTACGTGATTTACATTGGTTACTCATTAAACGTGTTTATTAAAGTGTTTCATTCACTTGAACTGTTAAAATTTGTTGTTATTGGTTGTTTATAATCACGTGAACTAATGTGTTGTTATTTCTGTTACATATTAATTACTATTACTAAAAGTAACTATTATTATAGTTACTATTACATTATTAATTAATGTAATAATGTGTTGTTATTTCTAACCACGTGAACTATTATTGGTTACTAGAATTGTTGTTTGTTGTGGTTGTTGTAATCATATGAACGGTTAAATTTGTCCAAGATGTCTAAATTTTTTAAATTATTTATTCTGTTTCTGCTAGTTCATTTAGTTTCAGCAATAGATTACTATTGATTTATGTTATTTCAAAAAAGTGAACTGTTAAAATCTATTTTTATTGGTTAATTACAACTAAATGAACCCTTTAATACGTGTTTGTCACATGACCCGAAAAATTCATGTGTTTCTATTCGTTGAATAAAACACGTGAACTGTTAAATACTTTTATTGGTTGTTTACTTTTATATTTCGTGTTATATACTTCTATCACGTGATGTATTAATACTAGTTGTTCAAAAAAAAAAATGTTGTGTTATTATCGGTTGTTTTAGATAATTACGTAATTAGTAATCATATGAACTGTTAAAAATTTTTATTAAGAGTTTGTACTCAGTCATGTGAACTGAGAAATGAATTACTATTGGATGTTTGTATATCACAAACATATTTATTTGTATTGATTGTTAACAATAACATGAACTGTTTAGTAAACTTACGTCTAAAGACTTCAATCACATCAATTTTTAAAATTTGTTGTTATTGGTTGTTCATAACAACGTGAACTACAAAGTATGTTTCTATTGATTGTGTAAACTGCATGAACTGCACAACGTTACAGATATAATTTTTTGTTCAGAGCTCCATCACGTGAACTGTGAAATGCGCTACTATTGGTTGCTTAAAGTCACGTGAATTTGACAGTTGAGCTTAAACTCACTTTTTGTATGTTTGGTTAAGAAACTGTCACATGAGTGGTTGTGTGTAATCACGTGATTTTTGATTTGTCATCACAAATCACGTGATTTGTTTAATTTGTTTCCATTGGTTGCAGAACATCAATGACATGATCCAATTAGAGCGTCCCGATTGGCAGCAGGTAATGGGCTATGTAACTGCAATTTACAAACATTTCGAGACTTAATTCTGTGATAAGTACGGATTGTGTCTTCATTTTTTGTTACCAAAGACTTTTTGGGTGTTTTTTGTGACGATATTTCGCTTTTTTACTAAATGAGCAAAAGTATTTTATATAATATTTACTCAAAATGTTTTTTATGTCTAGTCAGGAGGATTTTTTGAAATGGATTTTTCGGCGGTTAAAGCCGACTAAGTATTGGATTAAAATAGTAACAAAAAGACTGTATTAAATAAGAAAACATCTATTTTTTTTTCTGATGACTTAATTGTAGGTTAGAGTTTTTAATTGCCAAGTGTTGTTGTTTTTTTTGTAAAAGTTATTGTATTGTTTGTGGAAAATAAAGAAATAAAATAATCACAGACCTATTTTTTAACTTAACTAATCAATATTTAACTGTCTAAAACTACCCTCTAAACCAAAATTATTTGTAAATTTATCAATACGTTTCGGGGGAGTTCCAGAAATTTTCACATTTTCTTGACTTTCAAACCAGTCGGAGTTTTCTTGAAGAATTTCCTGCCAGGATCTTGTATAATCCTTTATACTGTCTAAATTGCCACCATAATCTGATGGTAAGACTTTAGGTTCAATGTGGGTAAGTAAGGAATCCAAACCTTTATGAACCATAAACTACAAGAAAAATTAATAAGAAGAAAAAAATTGTAAAAAGGAAACTTACCCTCTTTTTGACTTTTTCATGAAGTAGGGGTCGTACAGTAGCGACGACTTTTTCAGCCATTGCTGGGCAGTTAACCACATGAATTTGGCTAACTCTAGCAGCATAAGCATCGCGAAGAATTGTTATCGAATTTTTGAACGATGTAGACAGAAATTTTACCAAATGTTCCGGCTTGATACCAGCACAATCAAAAATTTGGATTTCACTGGTTGTGGGAAATTCACAGGTGAGGGTCAAGTCATCTGTAAAAAGGTGAGTTGGGTTAGTGACCTGTCAACTTGGTCAAGGCTGGTAACAAGGTAAAAGTGATTTTTTCCGTGGCGGAATTGAGAAAAATTTACATAACCGTGGTGGAATTACATCTTTTATTGTTATTTTATGACTGTGACTAATTTGAATTTTCCGTGGTGGAATAACAATTTACCAGTGGTGTACTGTTAGAGTACTTTGGTGGAACTACCTCAAAGGGAACTACAAAGATTTCAGTTTAAAGGGAATTGACGTTTGACGTGGTGGAATTGCAAGGTTTTGAATATTACTTAAATTTATTGTGGTGGAAATGCACAGATTTATTAATGTCAGTTTAAAAAAAAAAAAAAATTAGGAACAGTCTATATACAATGATTTAATTTTGATTTCTTTGGTGGAGTTTTGTTGTTTGAAAATTATTGCTACATGGTCGTAGGAAAAATAGTGTACAAAATTCGGTAAAAAGTGGCTTTCTTTACACTTGTTATGTAATATACTATTTTTTGGGTCTTCAAGTAAATTTTGATATCTATTTGGGGCTATATACGCTTTTATTTAAAAAATGTTTTTTTTTTGCTTTATTTATGGAGATCGTTCCCATCTTATGGAAATCTAATAACCACTCAAAACATTAACAATTGCTATCATTGCGCTAATTCTGTAGCGCTTCAAATAAAGGTTTTATTAAAAATTGAAAAATTAAAAACAGCAAATGCAAAATGCATTGGTAAGAGTGGGAGCCAAAATGAGACCAGGCAAATCGAGAGGTAGGAATGTTTGGAAGTCTATAAATCATCAAAGCTAGTTCTGACCGTAATAATCTGGTGGTTTTACCATTAATATTAATTTAAACCTATGGAAGGTGCATTATGGTTTGGGACCTTTCAGGTAATATTGAGTAAAGAAATCCTGATTTGAAATCTTTGTGATGAAATTGCTTTGGTAGATTTTTTAGTAAAATGGGGATTATTTGGTGCAATTTCACGATTTTTAAGCGAAATTATATTTGATATATTTTTTTTAAAGAAACTACGTACATATTTTGACTTTTGTAGCTGACGATTTGTATTTTCCGTGGTGGAATTTGTTTTTCACACAAAGAAAATATGATGGAATTAGCCGTAACTAGATTTTCCGTGGCGGAATTACCTTGGATCTCACAGTGGCGTGGCATTAAAAATTTTGGATTAGCGCTTTATTAATAAAAATACTTTAAAACGCCAGATCACACAATTCCACCACTGAAAATTCGTGACTGAATTACCAAATTTTTGTATAGCTAGTGGCAGAATTGAGACGGATTTTCTAAAAAAAAAAGTTTTTTGTTGAGTCAATTTTTATTTGGCTTAGTGGAGTTGCATAGATTGGAAATACTGCTTAATTTCCCTTAAAGCAAATTTTTGTAAGACATTTAATGACTTTTGATTTCTGTGGTAGAATTGCAATAGCGTCTGTTTATTCTCATTAAATAGAATTTTAATTAGTAGAACATTAATGAGTAGATTCTTGGAATTGTCAAGGAGTTAAAGTTTCTGTCGTGGAGAGTGCATTTTGTGTAATATTTTTGGGACAACCTGTATAAGTATAATTCATTGATCAAGTTTTAGTTTCCGTGGTGGAATTGACAAAAAATATTGTATAATGCTGTGAAATTAAACGAATTTTTTAAATCTAAAATTTTTTAAGCCTTCTTGGATTTAGTGAAATTATATAAAATTTGTATTTCCTTGGTGGAATTAATAAAATTTATTTTAAAAAGGTTGTTCTATTTTTGTCGTAGTGGTATTGCATAAATTTGAAAATGAATGTCGTAAAAAATATTAAAATTTTTTTTCGAAATAACGTGACTGTATTTTATTTCTTTGGTGCAATTGTTTTAAAAATTTTCGTAGTGGAATTGAGGGATTTTTAATAGTAAAAAAATGTTATAAAAATTTGAGTTTTGTGTGCAAATTTTTATTTCGTAATTTTTGACCACTCAAATCGAGATTTTTTTGTATCAATCGATAGCTCTAGAAAAAATGTGCAATTCATATTATTGCGCCAAATTTGTAGCTTTTTAAATAAACGCTAAACTAAAGATTGAAAAATTAAAAACTAAAACTAAAAACAAAATATTATTGATAGAATTGACAAATAAATTGTCATTCTATGGTGGACTTCCGCGGATTTTCTCTGTTTAATCTACTATAATTGGATGAATTTTTAAGCAAAAATAAATGTGGAATTAATCGGGAATCGTGAGGTATTATTAGGTTTCTGTTTTTTAACTTTTTTTATGCGGTATTTTAAGTTGAGATTAATCGTGGTGGAATTGCACGGATTACACCAAATTAAAGCCAGTGGCGTACATTAAAAACATCACTGGATTTTTTCCCGTCACTCTGTCTGAATTATGTTCTTATTTAAATCATGTTTAAACAATGAAGTTGTTTACAAATCATTTATTGTACGTGTAGTGAATAAATTTACAATTATTTTAAGTGACAACAATTTACGGTCAAAGATTATTGTACAGGAAGAGATTTTACATCTTGTTTGATGTATTTTTTTTTTTTTAAAGTAATTTCATTTGTTAGTTATGACATGAATATTAATTAGGTGGAAGCTTTTATTGTAGAAGGTTAAAGTGAGTAAATAATTCATAAATGTGTGTTACTGTGTGTACACGTTTTAGATGGGAATTTTTGTAAATAATGAAACTAGATTGAAGATTCTGAGAAAATATCTATTGTTTATCTATACCTAAAAATAATAGTAATAATAAAAATTTGATGCGTAATAACGTATTAAACATACAAATAATAGCTATTAATGCAATAAGTTGCAAAAAGAGAGTCTTTTAAGCACGCGACGTAAATCAACACGCCAAAAGCTTAAAAAACATCGATTTTGCAACGTATTGCATTCAAAAAAATTTCTTACAGCGTTTTATAACAGATTTTTCTTTCAAAAATAATTATTTCAATCGAACATTCAAATTGTACAGTAGGCAGAGGGCAGGTTGCTGTGGATGTAAATTTCGTTGTTTACTGTTTTTATAAAATTACAGACTGTCAACTTGGGTTCTGTGTTTAAGTTTTGTGATAAAAGAACACGAGAATGAGCGATTCTGAATTTGATTCCGACATTGGAAATGCTACGTAAGCTGCACTAGCTACGCTAGTGCCCGAAAAGTCAAAGAAAATTTAGAAGAAAATATACGGGAAATTTGGTAGTTGGTGTGAAGGAAAAAATGTAACAAGTATTGAAGGAAAGGTACTTTTGGCCTATTTTTCGAAATTATCTTTCATGTATAAGCCGTCTACTTTATGGAGTACCTACTCAATGCTAAGAACTATGATATATCTTAACAAGAATGTGGATATCAAAAAATTTACAATCTTGATTGTATTTCTAAAAAGAAATGCCAGTGGGTACAAAGTTAAAAAATCCAAAATATTTATCAAGCAAGAGATAGAAGAGATAGCTGTTTCGTAAAAACAGCTGATGACAAAGACTATTAATTGGCAAAAGTTGTGCTAATTACTGGGATTTTTGGTGCGTTACGCAGAGAAGAAATTACGTTTTTGAAGGTGGAAGATTATACAAATTTTATTAAAGTGAAGATACCGAACACCAAGACAAAAATTTTACGTATGTTTACAATAACTGAAGGATTTGTAAATGGAATTAGTTTCTTAGAAATTTTCCGCAAATACGCACAGCTTCGACCTCCTGGAAACTGAACATCAGAGATTCTTCTTAACCTATAGAAATTCCAGGTGCTGCACCCTCCCCGTTGTTATAAATACTATTCAAGGTATGTCTAAAAAAATTGCAGAATGTCTCAGCCTTGTAAATGCAAAAGAATATACCGGGCACTGCTTTCTCCGTTGTTCAGCAACACTCTTAGCAGATTCAGGGCGATCGAGTTCTGTTGCGGAAAGTTACATAGAAAACTCTGTTGGGAGCAAAAACGCAATTTCGATGAAAATTATGGGAAAAGAAGAAACTGTATCAAAGAAAAGAAGAATCTATGACGAAAATAGCAAATCTGAAGTGGCGTCTACAAGTACCGTTTCCACTTGTATTAAAGTTCAGAAAAGAAATCTGACATCTTCGAATGTTCAATTTAGTCACTTAAGTAATTGTACTTTTCATGTTTATAATAAATAAATAAAATACAAAATGTATTTTTCATTTTTGAGCATTAGTGCGTAAAAGTACGTCATTTAGCAATGCGAATGACAATCAAAAAGTCCCTGTTATAAAACGCTATAACAAAAAAATATTTTTATTATTATATACAGGTTGTCCCAGAATTGACGAAGGAGCCGTTAAGGGTACACTAATAAATATTACAAATCATAACAGATTTTGTTTAAAAATTAGTCGTGCATGTTTTCGTTTTGAAATTATGCGACTTTAAAGTTGACCAATCAGAGAGTATATCGTCTACAAAATCGTAAAAAAAATATAAGATTTATTTGTTGGTTAGGAACGATAAAATCATTATTATAGTTAGAAAATTAGACGGTCTACTTTTCAAAATAAAACTGCTTATGCGGCTTAATAGCGTCTCTTATGAAAACTTTCTCAACAACCATTTATCAGGACTTTTAGAAGATCGTCCACTATGTATGTGGTGGCAACACGATGGTGTTCCACCACATTATGCCAGAACTAAGATCAGTATAGCAAACCGCTGATTAAGGTTAATAATGTGGCATAGTCTATCTGCGTGCCTATTGGGAAAGGAAAAACTTGTAGTAAGTAATTTGTTTTAGTTTATTACGCAGTGCCCTTATTTTTATACCTGTCGATGATGATTTACGAAATCTGAGACCTTATCTTTTCTTCAGGGTTATTTGCGTATAATTGTCTCTTCTTGTGACTTACAAATAATATTTTTTGCGTTCTTTTTATTATTTATTATACTTTAAACAATTTTAAAATAATAATAATTCTCACGTTTTCCTAGAAAAACTAGCTGATTTGACCGAATAATTTTTAGTTTCTGATGATATGTCTGTTACTAAGCAAATTTTTGTTTGTTGTAAAATTCAATATTACCATTGTTTAAAAAAGGTACGTGATTGGTCAAATTTCAAAAATCTATTACTTAAAAGTGAAACAGATTAAAAATTTAGCTTTTGGTCATCCTAAAAGCTCATTTGTCAATTCTGGGACATCCTGTATGTTGTATTGCACTCGTAATAATATAAAAAAAATTTTTTTTATTATTTGCCTACGAGTATATTATTATTGCTAACATTTTTCATCTTTCTAAAAGTTTCATTTAGGTACTTTCTTTATATGCACTGATTTTTAATCCGGCTCTGTATTATTCAAACATGATCTTGAAATTTAGATATTTTAAATCTGGCCCTGTGCCAAATTACAGTCTTTATTAATTTTTTTTAAATTAGAATTTGTAAATTAATCGTGAAATTTTATTTTACTTAATTCTCAGGTAAACACAATTTAGTTCCAGTCATATTTAATTTGACATAATCCGGCTCTGTGATATTTAAAAATTAACTAAATTCTAATTAATTTTATTCGAAATGAAAAATAGATGTTAGTCCGACCTTGATTGTAGGGATAATAGAAACGAAGCAACTGAAATAAACACCTTATCAGAGTCCCTTTTTTTGTTGATTTTTTTTTTCATTATGCAATTATTAGTCATCGCATTCTTTCAGTTCATTCGGATTTAAGTTTTATCGGAGTCGTCGCGGGAGTGACTTTTTGACGAATTTTTGAAACTTTTAGTGATTGTGTTGTGTTTTGGATTTGCTGGTGGAGGTCCCAGGCGAATGATAAGGCCCGAAAAGGTAAGAAATTTTGCAAAACTAATTCGTTTTTTTTATTAATTATTTGTTATAATAAATCGAGTCAGGTATTAATTAGGGTTTTTTTTCTGGTTGTTTCAGTGAGTCAAAATTTTTTATTAATTTATTATAACAAATCGAGTTAGGTATTAATTAGAGTTTTTTTCTGTTTGTTTCAGTGAGTCAAAAATTTCTCTTTGATTGGCGGTTTAGCGGGAAAAAGGTCAGAGCGTCTATTTAATAAATTATCTATCGTGAAATTACTACGACTTTTTTCGACTGCAAAAAAAAGTTAAAAAGCATTTATTAGTGTTTTATTATCATTTATCATTAACGTAACAATATTATTGAAAATGCTAATCACATTTGGATGTGAATTGATCCATACCAAAATTTGCAACTGATCCTCGCAGTTAGAGTTCTCGCTATAGGATTTGGATAAAATAGGAAAAATTTCACGATTTTTTTGTGGAGAAATTTAAAAACGTTTTAAAAAGATTTCTAGAATTTTTGAATATTAATCGAAAATTGCATCGTTAAAAGCAATTTTGAGTGAAGTAATCACAAATAAAATATTTTTTAAGTACTCTAAGTTAGAACAGTCCCCAAGAATGGCATTTTTCATCGATAACAAATTGGAGATATTCCGAAGTACAAACTGTTTTTCTGCGTGGAATAGTATATTCTGTAATAAGTTTGGAACAAGAACAATATACCATTTTGAATGCGTTTCAGACTATATATTTTTTACAATAATAAAGAAATTGTTTCAAAAATTTATGATTTTTTTTTATACGGAGTGATTTTTTTATAAACAGTCGATCCCAATTTTTTCTGTAACGATTTTGATTAAAAAAAATCAAGGTCGATTTTTATTGCTAGGCGGACATGTTTTCGTAGTAGAATCAAATTGAATCTACCACCTTCTTGAGCACCAGTTTTTTCTTTCACCCCCCCTCAAATTTAAATAAGGTAAGTGCATTGAGTGATACTTCATTTTGAAAATCCTTAATCACTCTTTTTGTTGATCTACTTTTATTTTTGCTTTCTTTAAAATATTTTTTTGTAAATGATTATTTTCATCGGCGAAGCGGTTACTATTTTTGAAGCGATTTTTTTCCAAAAATACAGCTAGATTTTTATGTCAATAATGTCTACTTTGATCTAGGGTGTGAGTTTGAAATCACTCACCCAATTTACCTCTATGAACACTTACCCTTAAATTTGATTGAATTGGGAAATTGACAAACTTTAATTTAAGGGTGAATTTATGGGGGTGAATTTCTAAAATGGGTGAGTGATTTACTACATTCTTATTTTAAATTTTTACTCATCCATTTTACCCCTATGGACCTACACTTAAATTTGGTTGAAATGGGATATTAACGAATTTTGCTTCGAATAATAATGTTTCAAAAATAAAGAAATTATTTAAAGGGTGAGTTTATGGGGGTGAAATGGGTGAAAACAGTGATTTATTATATTCCTGTTTTGTATCCTTGATGTAACTAACTGCTCGCATTGTTTTTTTAATGAATTAAATTAGAGTTTTGAGACGAGAAGCGGACCTGAAATTTTTAAAAGTGTCTCCATTCTCTGAAAATTAAATAATTTTTGAAAAATTTTATTTAGTTACTCTTTTTTTATGACTGTACTGAATGTAAAGTTGATTTTATTTATTTTGTTACTAATCATAATAAAAACTTTTTCTACTTTACGTCGGTAACAGATTTGGGTGCGGTAATAGCCAATTCCGCACCCAAATTGCGTACGGTAACAGCTAGTGCAATTTACTGTTTTCGGATTGGTAACACCGTGTAACACGCTATCGCTGAAATGAAACATCACGTTTCTATGGGCGATGAGATTTGGAGATTACAGTAATTATATTAGAATAAATTTTGTTGCACTTGATGACCAGCAGTATTTCTCAACAAAGTGTTTTTTTGTGTGTGTGTCGCAATTAACCTATAAAATATTTGAAAATAGGGTGGACACTGGACAACGGTGGTAGACGTCACAAACTTTTCTTTTGAGGTTAGAACAGTGTTAAAGTAAAACTTGAAACTAAAATGGAGCTTTTGGTCTTTATTTTGACCATTTCCAACCCTCATAGCATTCGATAATTTACAAGTTATTTGCTAGATGAGTGTATAAATCTGCTTGATTTAATGAAATAACGATGAAATGAAAGGAGTCGCTGAGAACCGCAAATGGAGTGGGAATTTAGAGATAAATGGAGATTTTCCTTACTGTGTTAATGCCAATTGGATTATTCAATCCATAACCGATACGGTAGGTAAAAAAGAACCATTTGTGAGTTACTTACACAGAATTTTAGACAAATTTGAAAACATTTCAAAGTTCAATGACTTCATTGACACTTTAGTGACATTTTTATTATCAACTGTCTCGTATTAACGCAGAAGTCCCTAAAGATTAAATAATTAACTTCTTTACTTAAAAATTACGTAAAACACGTAAAGTAGAAAAAATAGCATAAAGAACTTGTTTTTTAAAGTCATTGTGGCACTCATTCTTTATAAAAACTCGCGCTCGTTTTATAAACTTGAATTCGTGCCACAAAGATGACTTTTCAAAACGCGTTCTTTAATATACTATTTTCGTTTATCGTTTAGAAAAAAGTTTATTAATGCATGAATTTTTTTGAAAAATCGTTGTGAAAAAAAGGTGGTGTTTTCAACACTACGCAAGCACACAATTGCTAATTGTTTTTTTTTTAATTTTAGAAAATAAAAAAAGCGTAAGTGTTAGTGATTTTTTAACAGCTGATTTTGATTGATGGTAGAAATTTGTCAAATTTTGACTAAAAATCAAAATACTGACAAAATTATTTAAAAGTTAGGCAACTTAATTTACTTTTTATTTATTCAGCGACCAATAGATGGCATTATATATAATGTTTTAAGTATTTTATGTAATTAAGTAAGGTACGATCAACAGAAAAGTTATGTAATCAACTTGTTTATTATTCGCGATAGTGTCTACTTTTTAAGCGTAACGTAATTATTAATTGCTGTCATTAACCAGCTTGTTAGTTAATAACTATTTCGACTCTTTTAGCTGAGATACATCTCTTGAAATTTTGACAAACTCGTTGACAAATAATATAATTTTTTGTAGCAAAGATAACTTGCATTTTAAAGCTTCTTTTCGTAAAAAAATTTCAAAAATCAAATTATTCTCAAAATATAATAAAATAATTTTGAAAATTTTAATTTGTAATCACTCTGGAACTACTTATCCAGTTTACTAAAACAAAACACTGTTAAAAAGAGAATTTCTTTTTTAATACTTTACCACTTGACCCTACTTTTTATTTAAAAATTTAAAATGGTAAGCACCCCTACCAAGGGGGTGAAATATCAGTGTTGTAATTTTTTAATTATTTTATGAAGCTCCTGTTGTGTATCTTTTCAGTTTTTTCAATTTTACTTGAAAACGGTGCATTTTATCAAAATTTTGCAGGTGTCAAAAAGTTTTGAAACAAAATCTTCTATCTCAAAATAGTAACTATGTAATTCTTATAACATGTGTCAAAGTTCTGAAAGAAATTTGTCAGAAATAGGTAATAGCAAAAATATTTTTTTTTCACACGTTTTTAACTTTAGTTTAAAGAAATCTTTTTTATTTCAGATTTAGGCTAAATGTAATAATCTAAATTCAAATCTAAATTCAATTTAGTCTAGTTTGGCCAAAAATTAATCGAGATATTTTTTTAAAATAATCAAGAGGTTTGATCTAGTAGTGTTTATAGAATGTTAAAAAACAATTGATTAAAATATCAACAAATTTTTGTTGTTGAAAACAGGGCTTTAGTATTACGCACCTAACCTATATTTGTTATTTATTTATCAAGAAAAAAAATCTGTTTTTGACATTATAAATTAGACGATTTTGTTTGTTTTGGCAACCTGCTTTTTGTTATCAACTTTTAAATTTTTATACTAAAAGGCTTCGAAGTCGGTTCTTATTTTTTGGTAATTTAAAAGCCTTGTTTTATTAAAAATTGCAAACAAGAAATAAGATTCTAAGACATAAGAAAAAATATTTAATTTGCAACCCCAAAAAACTCCCAATCTGGATGTGTAATACTGAAGCACTGTTTTTAAAACAAAATTTTTTTTTTGGCAGCTTGATATTCTAAACCCTACTAGACCAAATTACTTCCTTTTAAACCGTTTTTTTTTAACTTATTTTGACTTTAAATTAATTCTAATCAGAATTTTATAAGAATCACATTTTTTCTTTGAAATTTCAGATGGCAACGAGAAAATGACAGTTACCATCGATGACAAAATGAAGATTTTGACTCGTTGCTACGTAGCAACTGGTTGCGACGAATTAAAAAAATAATTAACAGCAAAAAGATTGTAATAATTATGAATTAGTAACAAAAATAGAAATAAATAATTTTTAAACCGCTTTTTTAAATTCTGTATGTATACTATTTAATTTTAATTCAATTGTAATCATATTGATAAGAGCCACATGTTTCATTTGGAATGGTATCCACAAATGACATTTCCTACCGATAACAAATTAGAGATTCTGACCGGTTGCTACGTAGCAACGGGTTACAACAATTTTTCGAAACAAAAAATCCAAAATCAGAAATTGTTTTAAAAAAACTTGTATGTATAATAGACAATTTAACGTGTAGAAACAAAATTTAGTTGACAGAAGCAATTTTAAATAATAAATAAAACAGCAAAATGTCGTTTCGGATCAAAGGTGTTGACAAGAGAAATAAATTTTGACATTTTTTTAAAGCTAAATGAGATTGAATGATCATAAATCTTGACAATATCCATCGCGGAAGACAGTTTAGAAGCATATTAAATTAGTCTCGCCCATTATTTGACAAAAAACTATTCAGAATGTTAATAAATTCCAAAATACCTACAGATTTTTTCAAATTTATTTCAAAATTTAAATTATTTGTAATAAAAAGATTATATAATATCTAAAGTATAATGTATAAACAGTTGTGTTAATTGCCAAAAACAATGTCACTGTCACAATCCTTGGACTAGATTTTCTAATAAATTCGGAAATGTCATTGACAAATCTTCGGATGTAATTAATTAGAGAAAAAAAAAACACGCAATTTTATAACCCGCATCTTGACCCGTTTTAAAAATCCCAAACCAGTCTTGAGCAAGTTTTACTTACACAACATCCAGAACAGCTTCAAACAGGAATTCATATCAAAATTGGCAGGATCAGGATCAGCCAACGACAAAATTAAAATTCTCTCCCCGTCTTGTGTCAATTTCGGCATTCTTGCAATATTCCTAAAAGTCTGATTTAGACTAGGAAAAGTGCCTTGATAAGGGCCGACTTACACTGTATCAAACGCCTTCAACAAGTCTTTACAATTAGGGTTTCTGTTGTGGTAGAACTGGGGGAAAGCGTGTTTGGCTAAGAAGTAACCCTCGAATTTTCTCCGGGTGATTTCAAGGTTGAACTTTGACCCGCGGATGAAATTCCGGGCCATTGCCCTATCTGGAACACCACCACAACCATTGAATATAGTTTGTCTGGAAATGCTTGAATTTTTTGAATCCTCAGGGATAAAAAAAAACGTAATTCTTGTAGTCCTTTCAAGAATTCAGCTGGTCCACACTTTTTTTCGCAACAACCCTTATTAAATTTTCCCTAAACTAGTTTCTAGTTCAAAACATAAAAATTCAAGAATTTCTAGACAAATAATAATAAAAACTTTTTTCAAAGTAATTTTCACGCTTTTCTTTACAACAACTCTTATTATTTTTTTTTAACTAGTTACTAATTCAATATTTTAAAATTTCAAGCATTTTTAGACAAATAATAAAAATATTTTTTTACCGTAATTTTTGGGCATGTGTCTGTCAAACTGTATCCGTTGTTTGAGTAAATCTTCAAAATGTTTGATTCGGTCTTCATCTTCACCGATTTGACTCTTCACAAACTCGAGGAGTTCGTTTGGTATCTCGAAGAAGGCGTCCAGTTTACGCTTTTGCACCATTTTACTCGACTGAAGTCAGGCAAGACGTCGCATGCTTCTATTTATAAGTGAGGATGAGGCTGACCTCGGTAAATACAGATCTTTGGCCTTCCGGTTTAGAAGTGGATTTTTTAATTGGTATAAATCTGGGAGGCTTGGGGGGTGGCTAACCTGGGGGAAATTGTAATGAAAATGGCAGATTTGGCGTTGGAAAGGTGAAGAAACGGGGAATTTGGGGTTTGCCCCGGGTCACGTGATGTCAGTTTTTGGGTGAATTTAGAAAAATATAAATTTTTGGCTTTACTCTCGGTTTACAGACCGTAATAAAAGAGTGAAATCCGATTAGAATTAAGTATTTGAACAACCAAGAGACAAAAAAACTTTTACTGATTTTGTGAAATTTTTGGATTTTGCTTTTTTGACAGTTTTTTAAGTGGTGTGTTCCAAATTAAAATTTACAATAATATTAAATTGCAAATTCTAAGTTTAAAAATTATTAATTAAATAAAATATCCAAGAAATGATAAAATAACAATTCGGGTTTTTTTCTCGTCACGTGGTTTTTTTGTTTTTAGGGATTTTGTGTTTTTATTTGATTTCGTATGTTTATAAATGTGTTGATAACACTTTTATCAGGTTTATAAGATTTTCTGTGGTGGAATTTTTGTGTTCTTGCAGTTTGCAGGGGCTTACCATATTAATAAAAAAATAGAATAATAATAAACTGAAAAAATATAAAAACCCTTTCAGAAATTTTGAACAAAAATTTGTGTTGGATGATAATTAAAAGAAAATTGATTTTACTTCTTGATAAGAAAAACCCATTGATAATAACAATAATAATAAATTAATTTATTTTTACAAAAGGATTTATATTTTTAAATTTAACTCAGAACAATAGTTGCAATTATTTGACACAAACTATACATGAATTGTAATTATATAAAATCAAATTTGACAAAAATTGATTAAACAGAATTAGACATTAAAAAATTTATTTATTAATATTAATTTGTATTAAAATGGTTTTAATTAGGGGATTAGCGGAATAAGGTTGGCTCTGTTGGCAGTATTGTCTAACCACCGCGATGTTCATTTGTTAGTGGCGAAAAACGCTACCGGTTTTTTCGGTCAAAAAAGTGGTATTTTTTATGAAATCAAATCTAGTTTTTTGCAAATTTTGTTTCGAAAGTGCCCTTTTTTCGATTGGAATAAAATTTAGAAGGTAACCATGCGATTTAGTATAATTCTTGGTGGTTAATAATTTCGCCAAGGTCATTGAAGCTGTAGCTTCAAAAATGGCGCGAAATTCAAACTAGATTTGAAAATGATTACATTAATGTTTCTATCTAGTTGTAAAAATTGTTTAAATAATATTAAACATTAAAAAAATTGAACAAGAGCAAACATCAACAAATTAATTTATTAAAAATAATTAGTTTTAGAATGGTTCGAAATTTAATTATTAGGGGATTAGCGGAATGAGGTTGGCACCACCGCGATGTTCATCTATTAGGGGGCGAAAAACGCTACCGGTTTTTCGATCAAAAAAGTGGCATTTTTTATGAAATCAAATTCGGTTTTTTGCAAATTTTGTGTCTAGAGTGCTCTTTTTTCGATTGGAATAAAATTTGGAAGGTAATTATGCGATTTAGTGTAATTTTTGTAGTTTTTTTAGTAGCATGTCATTATGGATATTAAAAATAGAATAAAAAATTGTTAATTTAATCAAACTGAAACATTATAAAAACTGTTTTAAAAATCTTGAAGAAAAATGTGTGTGCTACTTAGATCAAAAATGAAGAAAACACATTTTTTTTATTACCTCTAGATTTAGTGGAATTTTGGGATTTTGTATTTTTGTAGAATCTTTTTATACAAAAATTTGTATTTTATAAAATAAATTCAAAGTTCGTATATATAAAGTAAAACGTTCAAAAAATGAAAAAAATACAGAATTTGGATTCTTCTTCCGTTACGTGACGTCATTATTTGTTGTTTTTAAGGATTTTTGTTTTTTAATTTTGTAAATTATTTTTTGTTTGGCACCAGATGAGTACAGCACTAAGAAACACTGCATTGATGTCCGGACAATAACACCGAAACCGGTCTGCAGTTTTCTGGTTGCTGTGTCTGGTTGGTAAACTTGTAATTGTTTCCTAATTGTTTTTTGTTTTTATTTTTATATTATATTGATTTTTGGGGGCAATACGAAATAAATATTTCAAAAACAGTGTTACCAATTATCTTCAAAATAACATGTGTTCTTATCTAAATATTTTTTTTGAATTATAACAAAATATAACAAATTGTGTTTTTGAGTTTTTGACAGTGTACGTATACTTCTTGAATATTTAGATTTGTGCCCCTACTCACATGACCTTTACAAGCTAAAAAAAAATGACTTGAAACAGCCACAGAAACTCCGGGTTTTTATTTAAAAAAAATCTTTTGTAAAACAAAAACATATCTATGGAATCGCCATTTTACACAACTTTAAATTATTAAATGAGGAACTATAAATTATTAAAGCCCAGTTTGTGTTGCATTAGTGTATTATTAATTAATACAGATTCTTGCAATAGAGAATCTAATAACTGTCATTGTTGACGTTTTGAAAAAGATTAATTACAACATCTAATAATTAATTTTTAATTCGGTTGTATATTGGATATTTTGACAACTAAATTAGTTAATTAAATTTGTTACTTTGTTATTGCGACGTTTTGTAACTTTTTTATAATTATTAACACTTTATCAGGCTTAGTACTTTCGATTTTCTTTTGATAATTTTGGACGTGAAATGACGTATTTAAAAATTATTTATAAAAATAATTATCAATAAAATTCCAAAATGTCGCAATAACAAAGTACCAAATTTAGTTAACTACACAACAAAACTAATTAAGTACAAAAAACAAAAAATAACGTTTTAAACTAATAATTTACATTAAAAAAAAGTTTGTCGACTGTATTATACAAGTCTTGTGCGTCAACTATTTTACAGCGCTCAATTTATTAAAGCAATCCGCTGCATGTCGTGTGTTAAATTAATTTCGTTTTAAAAATAAAAAGAGGAATTAATATTGTAAGTGAGGTTTTTAACTAGTTTTTTGAACTTTGTGGGTTGGCTAACCTGAAGAAAAATGTAAAATTAAACAAAATAAAATGATACAGTGATCTAAGATCAGAAAAATTAAAAAATTTGAAATTAATTTTTTTGTTATTCTTTAAATACTCTGATGACAGATTTGTGGTTTTGTGTAAATACAAATTTTAAAAGCAGTATTACCAACTACTAATTAAGTAACAAGTTTTACGTTTTTTCCTAGAAAAAATCTTTAATCTCTATCATTGTTATTTCCAGATGACCATTATTGCGGTCAATCTTGTTTCTACATCTATAATTAAATTATTTTTTAAATCTTAATAAACGCTATTGTTGTCTACGTCTTATTATATAAAAAACATTTTTTTCTATTTTTGACTGTCTGATGGCGTCGCAAATAAACATTTTTATTAAAGCAGCAAGCGGTTTACTCAAACAAATAATTAAATTGCATAAAGCGAAACGAGTTTTTGTGATTTGGTTTTTCTAACTTATTGTTTATAGTTTTACTCAAGAGATTTTTTCTACTAAATAAATAATAAAACAAAAACTTGTTTTGTGTTTAGGTACAGGCTACAGGTGGTATTCTATTTTTCTAGTATTTTCCGTTGTTGAAGTGTATAATTTTGCTAATAATTAAGAAGTGGTTTAAAAAAATTGATTAAATTCGGTGAATGGTTTGATATTTACGTAGATATAATTAGAGTGTTGCAATAATGCGGAAGAATTTTTATAACAAATATAGTTTAGTTTTTCAAAGAATTGATTTTTGTGAGAATTTAAGTGAAAGCACAGCTAATCACTTATATTATTTTTGGTGATTTCAATCATGATTTAAGAATAGGCGACGAACCTTATTTAAAAAAAATATATTATTAAAAATTTCTTTCTAATTACAAACACGTAAAAAGGTTATATTTAATAAATTAATTTATGTGATAGTTAACATTTAAAGATTTTATGTTTTTTAATTACTTTTTTTGTTGAAAAACAAATTTCTTGATTTTTATTTATTTTATGTTGTAAACATTTTATACTTTTCCTTTTATTTTTGTCTGAAGTTACTTTTCTTTTTATTTTTGTCTTAAATTACTTAATTATCAAACAAGTTTTTCCACTGTTTTGTCCATTTTTAGTGAATTACAAAATTTGGTTTTTCAAAATTTGAAGAGTTTAACGTAATAATGTTAGCAACAAGGAGATTTTAATCAAACAAAATTGTTAGATAACCGTGGCAGATGCTTTCAAGAACTAGGTCTCATCATCAGTGTCAAACTTTTCTCAATAAGAAACAAATCATAGGAGAATAAAAATGTTATTTTTAGTAAAAAGTTGTTGTTCGTTCTGGAAATATCAAATAAATAAATAAATAAATAAATAAATAAACAAACAGTTGCTATTGAAAATGTTTGCTTGTATCTGTATTTTTGTACTTTTCTATTGTTCTTACATATTCATGAATTCTGGTTTTAATTCTTCGTTTTATCTGACCGTTAAACTAGTTTACAGTCATAACAAGATAAAGTAAAAAAGGAATTTTACGAAGGAAAATAGTGTGAAGAAGGAAAAGAGACACATTAAAAGACTACCTTTAGAAAATATGAGAGATAGAAAGAGAAATTTTGGCAATGAAATGGTTTGCTGATTAAAAATGATTTAAACTAGAAGATGTAGAAGGAAATTAAAAAAAAAATGTTTTGTATATTTTATATTCATGAGACTCATCTGTCAAAATCTTTAAAGAAATAACTCAGTCAAAATCTAATTGTAAACACCAATAAAATGGAGGAATAAGTGATTTTTTTATCTAAATATTGTCTTTCACATCGTCACTGATAAAAGTAATTTGACATTGCTACCAGCAGTAAAAAGCAAATTGTACTAAGGCTTTTAACAAAAGTTGAATTCTGCTATAACACTTTGGGTTTATATAGCAAATAATTGGTTTTTGACGGAAGTTTAAGTTAGCAAAAAAGAGCTAAGTTTTACGAACGAATCTGACGATTATTCAAGGCCAAAAAAGTGTGTTATATGTGTGTTAATTTTTAGTTAATCGTGTATTTTATTTTTAAAGCATACATTGTTAAGTTAAATAAGAAACCGACTTTTGGTCGTTAAATTCTTTTTTGTTGTGGTTGTATTATTGTTGTCGTGCAATGATTTATTTGGTCGTGATTTAGAATATGTTTTGTTGTGCGAATGTCTCATTTTTTTGTTCTAATACTTTCTATAGTCGCGTCAAAAATTACCATTTCTTTTCATATTTTTTTCAGACCGATTTACTTGATTTAAAAAAATTGTTACAAATGTTTTAATGAGCAAGAGTACTGGACTTTCTTTCGATTTGTTATTAACAAAATTAAGAACATTTGCGAAGAGTTTGTTTATAAATATTTGACCAAATTAAGATGAGTACTCGGGGACTTTCAAGGTCACTAATTTGTGTTTTATCTCAATATTGAAAAATTTAAAATGGCAGAACTAAAAATTTTAATATTTTACATAATTTTGGACAAAACAACCTTGTACATTTAGGTCTTTTTTAAGCACTGAAAACGATGTTATTATAAGAAATGTAAAAATTACAATGGCGGACTAGAAATACAGTTTTATGTAATTTTGTTCAAAATTGTTTGAAATATTAGTATTTTTGCCTTTATCAAGCCGTATTATTGCAGTTTTAGCAGCTAATTTTGACGTCTGCGTATTAGATGTATAATTACCGTTTTTAAGGAGTGCTATTTTGTCGCGCCAACTTTTTTCTGCGCCATTTTATTGTGCACTTTTTATGTTATCTTTACCAGATAACAGAGCCAAATTTGACATAACAAATAATTATGTATAATAACCTATTTTGTCGTGCATTGCCATTTGTTGTCGTACAGAATACTTTTTGTCTGTATTTTATTTTTGGGGCGGGCGGGCAATTACTTTTTCTGTTGTTAAATTTGATTTTCGTTTGTTAAATGCATTATTATGTCTTGTAATAGGTTATTTGGTCATTATTTAGAACATATTTTGTCGTGCTTGTCGATCTGAAAATTAAATATATTTTTTATTATTTTATTGAATATATTTAATTTTCTGATCGACAAAATAGAGCATCCGCACGACAAAATATGTTTTAAATAACGACCAAATAAGCTATTGCAAGATATAATAATTTTATAATTTTAAATAATAAAAAAAGCTAAAAATGTAGTTATAAGAAAAAGAAAAGTAATAAAAAATGTAGAGGAATTTAAGATTTTAATAAAATACTGGAAAATGAAAAACGAAATTACATTTTAAAAAAGTTGTCAAACAGCAGCTTGAATAAAAAATTAAAACAAAGTTGTAGGAAAGCCGATGAAGATTTTCGAAGTATGTAAAACGGCGTTGTAAAAAAAAAGAATGTGAGAAACGACGATTGGTAGAAACAGAAGAGCAAGATAAAATTCTAGAAGATATTGAATAACGTGACTGGATGAAAAAGACGAGAAATGAAATATTTAAAAAAAACAGAACAAGTTTCTAGAATTTAAAAAACGACTATTGGTAGAAAAAGGAGAAGAGAAAAAATTCTAGAAGTTATAATTCTAGGTAAAAAGCAATGGAAAGTTCTAAAAGGAAAACAAAAATTTCTAGAATAAACTTTTAGAATAGAACTCTACAAATGTAGAAGCGGTTGAAAAACCGACGAACGAAAAGAAATGAAAAGTAAAAAACTACGTCTTAAAGAGAAAAAAACATAAAAAAATTCCTTTTTGACAGTAATATATGAGTAATAAATAATTGGTACTTATGCATAATTATTTGTTTATCACTGTCTTCAAAAATGGGGTTTTTATGTATTTTTCTAATTTATTATTTACATGTTAAATCACTGTTTAAAAGAGCAGAAATTACATCTTAAATAAAAAAAACTTTTAAGAACGACTGAAAGAGAAGGAAAAATAAAAAAGTTTTTAGAAAGATTCGAAAAATGACTTAGAAATATAGAAATTTTGAGAAATTTAACAGATATGCAAATCGTTGAAAAAATGATATTACCTATTTTAAGAGGGAAATGAAATAAACCTTCTGGAAGAAGATGAACCTGGAAAAGGGCAAGTCAGAAGCGTCAAACCAGAGGGTTTCAATCTTTGACGTTTAAGGATAAAATTTCGGAATTACTAATCACGTTCTTATGGTCGGTCATATTAAAGCCTTCATTTGATTTTTCAGTTTTAACATAAAAATCGTAATTAGTGATCTCGAACATCTCAGAGTACAGGTTTTGACTCATGTTTATGCAAATAAATTATTCAAAAATTGCTAATTTTGTTAAAAATAAACTTAAAAAAAAAACCAGAGATCAGATTTTTGATAATTATTTTTAATTCTAACGTGAAATAAAATAAAAGAAAATACTTATTTGATGCGATCATAAAAGGCTTTTTTTTATTTAATGAAAATCTAAGTATCTTTAAGAACAATGAACTAACAATTTAAAAAAGTAAATAATTATATTTCTAATAATTTTTTACAAAAAATATTTAAAATGATTCAGGATTGGCCGATATTTACATTTTTTTGGGTTTTTAAAGGTCTTTTAGTGATTATTTAGTTCACCAAACTGAAATTTTTTTAGTTTTGAAATTGCAAAAAAAAATTGCTGGAGATTTCAATCATAGAATAAGCAACGAACCCATCTCTTTTATTATTATTTTTTTATACTGTATAAAAGCAATTAATTATTACAAATTTGACGTGATGGAAAACGTGATGAGTTAACAAAAACACTTATTACCTACAATTATTAATTATTTTAATGAGTTTTGGAAATTTTGAGATGCAGGTACAGCAAGATGAACAAGTAATGACGAGCGATTGTGATACGTAATGGAAAAATGTTTTAGAGTCAATTAGTACCCCAGTACTGACTGTTTCGATAATTCAACAAAAAAGTTGAATTAATTTTAATTTTTATAAGTAGATATTTAGAAAAAAATTAAACAATTTGAAAATATTTATTCTATTTTTTTTAAAATTGTTATTGAAATTATTGTTATTAAAAGTAGTAAAAATCAAATAATTCGTCAATTTTTTTTTGTAATTCTAATCAAATCTCTTGAAATTTTTTCTAATATTTTTGTGAATAATATGTATGTATTGTTTAAAAAATTTAAATTATGAAAAAAAAATTATTGCAGAATACAATAGACAAAGTTAATTATTCAATTATCCATAAACCGAAATGGCTTTGTTAATTAAAATTTGTTAAGTTTTAAACATTCAAATAAAAAAATCTGGAAACATTGACCTAATTTTTCAAAATTAACAAAATTCTTTAAAAAAAAAAACTGAAGGCGAGGCCTTAATTCGATTCTTGTAAATTTTAAATTTAATATATTTCTAATTTCGAATTTTAAATTTTGGTAAAGACTAAAATTATTATTTTTTAAAAAAATTGGAGTATCTCTATTCTTCTATTTTAAAAAAAATATAAATGAAAAAAATTGAACTATTCCCGTTTCAAACCCAGATTTTTTGAAAATACAAATTAAAATTTTCGTTAGAAATATATCAAAATAATAATAATAATAATAAAATTACATTTTTAAAACATATTAATTTAATTTGTATATGTATAGATTTTGTAAGTAATAACCTTAGACCACTTATCTGATTTAAAACTGACCTATAACTATCAAATTTTGCATACATCATTATTTAAATGACCAACCTAACCCAGTTACCTTACAAGTTACATGTAATATTATTATTATTACGAATAAACAAATTTCTCTATGTGCTAATCTCAATTTCAAGGTTTTAAAAATAAGAAATTTTCTTACCCTCATAATCCAGTCCAGGAACGGACTTAGCCCTCTGACCCTTGTCTAACACTATGTAAATTTGAACTGTTACGAAATAATTCAATCAGAGATACCTTGATTGCCAATGAAATGTCATTGACTTAGAACTGAACTGATCGTCCGCCATGTCCTTAAATTATGAATTTGTTTATTTTGATTGTTATGAAAAATGCAGTGTTGCATAAAATTTGTTTATAATAATTTTGTTTGGAAATAAAGTAGTGGTGTAATATGGGATAATCGGGAAGATTAGGAAAAAATATTTTTGGTAATTGTGGAAATTGTGTGAGGGTGGTAAAATACAAGCGGTGGGGAGAGGGGTGAGACGGTTTTTGTAATGTCATTGTTATTGTGATTTTCAGGAATTTTCAACGATAATAAAATCTCTCAAGGTTAAAAAATTGGCATTGAGAGTGACTAATCAGAGGAAATTACAAAGAGTTTTTATTCGATTTTTATTTTATCTTATTTGATTCAAGACAGTTTTAACAAATTAATTTTCTTTTTCTTTCTAAATTAGGTAATTTAAAAGAAAAAAGGCTGCTCCAGATTTAAAATATTTAATTAATTTTAAGATAATTAATTAAAGATCTTCCTAAATATGTATATAGAAAAGATTGTGCTAACATACTACCTCTTGATTTTAGAACACTAATGAAGTTGAATTTGCCAAAATTGTCTTAGCTTTATTTAATGCCCTTGCTACACTTAGGCATCAAAGACAGTCTTGGGCTGCTGATGCTTACTTTCTACCCTTAGGACGTAATATACTACGCAATTTCTAAAAAAAAGTTTTTTGTACGTGTGGTATTAGGCATCGTTTATTAGATGACTTATTTATTTGTTTAAGAAGCGAGAAACACTGGTTTTGAATATGGTATAACCAAGAAAAAAACCATCGGTTTTTCAAAAAAAAAAAATTTTTTAAGCGCTGTTTTAGAAAACAAAAAAGAAAACTGTTTTAATATGGATTGAAAGACCAAAGTGTTGTGAACGGAGCGACAGCGCCTAATGTCTGTCTATATTTGTAAGAATTTTATGGTGCCATAGAGGAATTAACTTTTTGGTTCCTTACCGATAAAGAAACCCCAGAAGAGATATTAAATCTATCATAAACGAGTTTGTAAGTCAAAATTATAAAATTCTTGGAAATATAGACAAATAATACATTTTGAGACTTGTTATCAGGTCGAATTTAATTAATTTACGATTATGATAAATTAAGTTATTTTTGTTTTGATTTTTTTACTAATAAAATTTTGTGCTCGTGTTTATTTTCTAAATTTGTTTATAATTCCGATGAATTATTTTTGAGTTCTCTAATTCTGAGAGCAAATGTTTTTTGGTATTATAAGAAATACCAGTTAAAATTCACATTTTGTCGGAAAAACATTAGCTTAATACCGGTTTAAAACTAGATAAAATTTTTATAATTTTGTCAATTGACAATGTCAAAAAATTTGGGTAATATCTTCGATTTCAAACAAGATAGGGTATTAACTGGCACACTTCGTTGTCTTATTTAAACTATTTAAAAAAAGAAGAAGACAAAAGGTCTGTCTTAATCTGACTTTGAACGTAGAGTTTTTAAATTTGGAAATATACGATACGAAATATACAAATTTATCTTTTCAAATTTAGGAAAATTAATTTTGTTTTCACTTTTTAGAAAAAAATACAAAGAGGTGTTTATTTTAGATTTTTTATTTGAGACAGTTTTTACTTTTAAAAATTTGAAAGAGAAAAACAATAATCTGTGTGTGATCTAGGCTCAATCTCTAGGACTTTTTGAAGTTTAAAAAGTAATAATTAATTTAGTTTAAAACGAACAATTCTTGCGCTTTTATATTTTGTTGTTTTATTTTTTTATAATGTAGTTAGTTGTAAATAAATTAGGATTTTTAGGATTTAAGAAACAAAATACGAAAAATAATAAAAATAGAAAAAATTATATGATACGTGAAATTAAACCACCACTGATTTATTGTTTGTTTTTACTGTTTTTTTAAGTAAAAATAGAATTTTATTAAGTTGTCATTTATACCATATGATCAAGAAAATTTATTTTTTAGAAGACTAGGGATTTTGTTGCGTTTCATAGGATTTACATTGACAGAAAGCAGTTCACAGCCTTCTCGAAAATTTTTTGTTTATATCGTACTTTAGTTTAAAAAAAAGTCTAATCCGGGTTATTATTCGGACTTCTTGGATTTGAAAAATAAAATAAAAAAATAAACTACTGTTAAAAAATAATAACAAAAGAAATTTTTAAATCAGGTTTTTAAATTTGAAAATAAGAGCTTCCTAAAATTATTGTTTTCATTTTCTTTTTCGGTAAGTATCAGGTTTTACGTACAGATTTTTTAAATTTTTCGTATGTGATGCATACAAGTTTTTTATACAAAAACTCAAAAACCAACAAATTAGTTAAAAATTAATATAATTTTTCATTGTTTATGCTATTTATACGGTAAGTGTAAAAAAATACTTTTTGTTTTTTAGAAATAATGGTTCAATATTTGTTTTTAATAGAAGAAAAATTTAAAAAATGTTCAAAACCGAATTCAGACGCCAATTTTTTGAACCTAGAAATCAAAATTTAAGAAAATATTAAAGCGTTTCACTTTTTTTTAATTAAATTTGAATTTTGTTAATTTTTATACCATGTGATCAAGAAATTCTTTCTTTTAGAAATCTGTGGACTGTTGGTTCACAGCCTTCTAGAGAATAATATTTTTGATCACATCGCACTTCTGTTTAAAAAAAAAAGAACTGATCCAGGTTCGAATCTGGACTTATTGGGTTTAAACAAATAAAATTCTAACAATTTAAAAAAACAAGGAAAAAACATTTAAATTCGGTTTTTAAATTTGAAAATAAAAGTTTCTTAAAATATTTTTTTTTTAGATATATGTGTGTTTTTGAAGTTTATATTTTTTTTGAATTTCTTACACTAACTAAAGTAGTGTGTTCCAGTCTTATGGAAACCGTAAGACCAGTCAAATTTAATTTTTTTGGAACCATTCGAAAACTCTTGAAAAAACGAGCATTTCATATTATTGCGCAAAATTGCTAGTTAGTGTATAAACCCAGAGTTTTTAAATTTAAATAAACTAAATTAAAAAAAAATGTTTTACTTGTTCCTTTTTTAGTGTGAAATTGCTTTTATGTTCTTATATTTTAAAAATGATCTTATTCAGATTTAAGTCTAGATTTATGAATACTGCAAATTTTCAGTTTAAAGTTGTTTAATTAATACTCCCAAAGGTTTATTTTTTGCTGATAGACAGTAAACACCACATTTTAGCTACAATTTAAGCGTACTTAACTACCACATTTATTAACTAGACAATATGTCAGCATTTTTATTGTCTAAGCAATAAAGCAGACAGAAAGTTTAAAGCCGTTCAGGATTTTTAACTGTCACAAAAATTTGACTTTTAATGTTGAACAAACAAATTTTTCTAAAAAAAAGCCAAACTGGTAGAATCGGCAAAAAATATATGTTCAAAACGGCAATAAAGTAGATTTAATGCCTTGTCTTTAAACTGCCAGTCACGGCATTAAATCACTTTCTTTATTGCCTAATTTTTTAGTATTTTTGAAAAAAATCAAACAAATTTGACTTAATCTAAATTTGATATTTCAAAACAATTTTTTTAAATTTGTTTAATAATCACATTTTTGATTTTTATATTTTATTAGTAATTCTAGATTTTTAATTTGTTCGCAATTTCAAAATTGTTATTAAAGAAAAAATCGTCCTAACCAGGTTTGAACTCGGATTTTTCGAATTTTGGTGCTCAATTTTTTTGAGAAATAAATTTTATATTTACCGTTTCAAATTCTTCGTTATGTGGCACAAATTTTTTTTTTAACTGTAACATTTTTGTACAAAAAAGGGACACAACAATTCACTTTTGAAGTTAAAAACCAATACCATATAGCCCTTCAAAAGGCAGCTGGCTGTTAAATAACACGCTAGCTACCCCATGACGAGCCCTATGACATCCAGTTGTCAAAAAATCACAAAATTAAATAAACACAAACAAAAATAACAATTCGTTTTTATACAGAAGCGGATAAGGAGGGGCCTTTCCTGTGATAAACAATTTGTTATCGCTTCAATTCTACTGCAGACCACAAATTTATTTCGAATAAAGAAATGAATAATAAAAAAAGAAAACAAAGAAAATTAGTAATGAAACAGTAATAATAATAGTATTAAATTGCAAAAATTTTTGTTCACTCCAAAATTTATATAACTATTTAATTGTTTTTTGTTTTATCAAGTCGCCTGCTGCTAACCGCGATATCCTCAACAGGAAACGCTCTTTTGTTTTATCACGTGATAACACAACACTCTGTTTCTTATCAATCGACAAATGAGAAAAAAATTTGTTCGGACGGTTAACCGCCAACTTCCGATTTCCGTGCGCGCGATATTCACTTGTTTTAAGGCACTCTTTGATCAAAACTGAAAAATTTCGGTTTGAACTCGCGGTAAAAAAATGATGGAATGAAACAAGAGCGAAAATCCGACGAGAGTAACGTGAGAATTCCGGCTTGAGGCGAGGATGGGGTGATTGCGGTGTGTGTAAGTGAGAAGGAGATAGAGAGAGTGTGATACCATATGTGTAAAACAGAATCAACATGTGGTTTTCGATTGAATTCGACAAAAAATGTGATGACGTGGGATGGGATTAGACGAGGATGGATGTGGGGGGTTTGGTGGTAGAAATATTTCTGCTTTTGAATTATAATTTTTTTTTTGGTTTTCGAAAAATCTGGTTTTGAATCTGGATTTGATTGATTTTTTTAAAAAGAAATAAAAAACATATGATTTTGATTAAAATTAATATATAAAAAAATATTTTGTGAGTTTTGAAAAATTTAAATATCGAATTTCGAAATATATTCGAATTAGGTCATTTTGTTTTGTTTTTTTTTGTATGAAAACAGAAATAGGACGTCAATGATACACTATACTATTTTTAAAATAACGACTTTTTGTGACTTAATAAAAATAGTATCAAAATTTGAAGGATGTTAAAAAGGCGATTAATCGAATTTGTATATAAAAAAGAACGAGCGTTAGCGAGTGAATTAATTGTTGTTTGACGTTTTTTCAATTGAAAACTGAAAAAATCGTATTTATTTGCCACTGTTGCTTAGTAACTTTGAGCGCCAGAAAGATTACGCCTTGATTTAGGGGCGTATAATGAAGATTATGGTTCCAAAATAAGAAACTATTTTGTGCATTAGCGAGCACACATTTCAATTTTTTTAAGAATGAAATTATTTATAATGTACCTTATTAGAAGATAATGTAAGTAGATAAATTTGCAAAAATAAAAATTAAAGGATTGCGTAATTTTTTATTTTTTCTGCTAGTATATACAGTATACAGCAGAAATGGTTGTATAATATACAGTTGTTCATTTTGTTGTTTCGCTTGTATTAGGAGTTGAATAATTTTTTTTGTTTTGTAATAATTATTTTTATAAAAAAGTGGTTTCTTATATTAAATTGCATGTTTTTGAAAAATTTTAATTTGCTGAGAAGCAATACAAAGTTGACACAATGATACCAATTGCTCCTTATTTTAAGAGCTATCGATTGATATAAAAAAAACTCGATTTGAGTGGTCATTAGATTTTCATAAGATGGGAACGATCTCCTTTGAAAAAATTAAGTTCTATGCTGGAGTATATTTAAAAAAAAATAATAATGCTTAATAACAGCTACTTAATGAAAGAATTTTTTATAACAATCTTTGTAAATAAAATGTCTATTATAGGTTCTATTTTTTAAATTATCGCCTGCGGCTTTTAGTTTTTATAAAATGTAGCTTATGGCTCCCAGTCTTTATATAATTTCATCTATATCTTCTGGTTTTGATCAAAAAGCTTTAAATAAAATGTGTCCTATTGGTTCAGATTTTTATAAAAATCGTTGTGACAGTCAATTTTTATAGAATGAGCCCTACATTTTCTATTTTTTTTTACAGGTATTATTTTACTAATTACAAGTTTTATTTTTTATAAATTATTACCTATCGTTCTCAATTTTGATAGAGAAAGCTATAAAATGTCTTCTGTTTATTCCGATTTTTATAAAATAACCCCTTCAGTTTTCTATTTTCTACTTTTTTTACCAAAAAGCGATTTTTTATAGCATTTTTTTTAAATCTTCCTTACAGGTTTCATTTTTATAAATTGTCGTCTGTGGCTCTCAGTTTTTATAAATTAATAATACACAAAATGCTTTTTGTAACAGCAATTTTTATAAAATGAGTTTTACAATTTACAAAATGGCGATTTTTGATTGCAATTTGTATAAAATGCTCTCTACAGTTTTTATTTCTATAAATTGTTCTCTAGGGAATCCTAGTTTTTATAAAATTTTGTCTATAGTCTGGCATTGAAAAGAAGCAATAAATAAAATGTGTTTTATTGAGTACGATTTTTATAAAATGGCTTTTGTGACAGCTAATTTTTATAAAATAAGCACTACAATTTCTAATTTTCTAGTTTGTTTTTTTTTACAAAAAAGACGATTTTTTGTAGCAATCTTTATAAAATGCTGACTACAGGTTTTATTTTTATAAATTGTCGCCTGTGACTCTCAGTTTTTATAAAATATTGCAAACGGCTTTTGGTTTTGATAAAATATCTACTGTTTATTTCGATTTTTATAAAATATGGTCTTCAATTTCTAATATATTTCTCTTTCAGAATGGCTATTTTTGGTTGCAGTTTTTTTAAAATGCTCTCTGCAGTTTCTATTTTTAGGAATTTTGTCGCCTATGGCTTTCAGTTTTAATAAAATTTCGCCTATAACTACTGGTTTTAATAAAAAAAAACTACAAATAAAATCTCTTGTACTGTTTTAGATTTTTATATTAAATGCCTTTTATTGTGACAGGCAATTTTATAAAATGTTTTTTACAATTTCTAACATGTTTTGTTTACAAAAGTGGTTTTTTATAGCTATCCTAATAAAATGCCCATTACAGGTTTCATTTTTATAAATTGTCAACTGACTTCCAGTTTTTATAATAAAAAAATTCATAATTTTTGATTTTGATAAAAAAAAAGCGACAAAATGTCTTCCATTGATTTTGATTTTTATAAAATATGGTTTACTATTTCCAATATATTTTTCTTACAAAAAGGAAATTTTTGATTGCGATTTTTATAAAATGCCTTTTACAATAAATTGCCGTCTATGTGGCTTCTAGCTTTTATAAAATGTCACCTACGCTTCGACTGCTTGTTTTGATATAAGAAAACTAAAAAATATCTTCTGTCTACTCTGATTTTTATAAAATGCTTTTTATAACAGCCAATTTTTATAAAATAAGTTTTACAATTTATAAAAAGACGATTTTTTGTTACAATCTGTATGAAATGTCTTCTGCAATTTCCATTTTTATGAATTGTCGTCTGTGACTATCAGTTTTTATAAAATTTGGTTATAGTTACTGGTTTTAATAAAAGAAAAAGCTATAAATAAAATGTCTTCTGCTAAGGCTGATTTTTATATTAAATGTCTTTTATTGAGCAATCTTAATGGAATGCGTATTACAGGTTCTATAAGTTAAGTTCTATAAGTTCTATAAGTAAGTCTTCTAAAAATTGTCGCTTATAATTTTCAGTTTTTACACAGAAAAAACCTATATAACTTCTGATTTTACTAAAAAAAAAAAAGTACAAAATATCTTCTGTTAATTCCGATTTTTATAAAATGGTTCTTGTAACAGCCATTTTATAAAATGTTGTCTACAATTTTTAGTACCTCCATTTATTAAAATTCATCTTGTAGTTTTCATTTTTTATAAATTGGCGTCTACGGCTCCCAGTTTTTATAAAATATTTATGACTTTATGTCTATGACTTCTGGTTTTGATAAAAATGCTATAAACTAAATGTGTTGTATTGATTCCGATTTTTATACATAGACTTTATGAAGTCATTTATTTTTATAAATTGACAATCAATTTTTTATAAAATGTAAATTAGGAATTGCGAATTTGAGCCTTGAGGAAGCTTTAAAACATAATAAGACGAAACGTTGAGAAAAGTATAGAAAATTACTTATGGGGTTTTCAAGTTGAGATATTACCGGTAGTATCTTCGTTTTCATGGAAAAATAAACAAATTCGGGGCTGTGATTCGCTGTTGTCATAGAAAAGTATAAAAATTTGCGATACTACCGGTATTATCTCAACCTGAAATCAGCCTATTAGTGTACAAAAAAATAATTCCACAATATACAAAATTGTAACATTTAAAAAAAATTAAAATCAATCAATACAAAAACGTCATTTTCTTCTGATATTAGGATATATTACTATAGTCAAGCCAGCCAAACAAGCGATGCACGTCATTAATGCAAATTGATGACGTCATTTGTACCAACCTCAAAACAATTAAATATTGACAGTTTTTGTTTATAAACATAAATTATCATGTGTTCAATAATTGTTCTGGTCAGATCGCCTGGGTGTGGCAATTGTCTCAAAAAACGTATGTCTTGTTTAACATTACAAAACAATGACACGTGACAGCTGTCAGTGCAATGCGGTCAAAAGTTCACACGTTCAACTGAGGTAACGCTTGCAGAGTAAGTTCTTAAACATCTGCATACAATTATTATGATTTGCAATGTGATTTTTATCAAAAACTTTTAAATGCAAAAATAAGACAACATTTAAACAGTTGACAGCAAACCATATGAACTTATCACGTCAACCTACGTTTATGCTAGAAAGAGAAAACCATAGCAAACCACGACCATAACAATTATTGAACACATTTTATTATAGTACTTTAATAGAGTACAATGTATATTTTTTGCACAAACAAATAAGATGAGTAAAAATAATTAGTGTTAATGCATTAATAATGCAGAAAATTAGAATAAAATTTTCTAAGTTAGGGATTTTGCTTCTAAAAGTTTGGCAACAACTAAAGGCGTCTTCACACTTTCACTTTACACGTGCAACAACTTTACACGTGGTAGGGAAGGTTATGGAACAATAAAAGCTTTGAATATGTAGGATGAAGCACTCCAAACCACAACCGTCTGAATGACATTTTTTGAAACTGACGTTTATTTGCACTGTAAAATTTTGAAATTGCCGCTATTTTTAAGATGGTAAGTGTGAACTACCCTTTATAGTGACGTCATCATATGTTGATGACGTGCATCGCTTGTTTGGCTGGCTTGACTATAACTGTGAAATCCGGAAATTTATTTTACTAATTTTAGAATCCAGAGATATGTCATAAAATTTTAAGTGATTAAAAACAAAAACAACGTTTTTGTCATTTTAAGAGCCGGAAACAACATTTTATAAAACGAAGTCACTAATTTTAGTGCTTTTATTGTTATTACAGCACTAGTGCTTTAATAGATAGACTTATTAAAACATACAAAATTTTTTGTATTAAAAAATAGAAAAAAATGCAAATAATAAAAAATATTATATTATTACACATGTTGCATAAGAAAAATAGTTGTACTCATTCTTTTTGAGTACTCTTCGCTTCGCTTGTCGTGCCCAAAATCTATTTTTATGTAATACGTATAATAATATACTTTTATTTTTTAATTAAATACGAATATGTTTAACGGAAGAAGGACAAATGCAACAACTGTGTTGGATTTTAAGTCGACGTTTCGTTTTTATTTAATTCAAAGCTTCTTCAGGGCTTTTAATTTGCAAGTTTTAAACAAAATGTGAGTTCATTGTTCTTAATTACATGTTTTCCAAGGTTAGGTCTGTAATTTTAATATTTTCTAACGCGTGTCTAAAAAAAAAATTAAAAATCAGATTAGTATAATTAGATTCAGACTACAATTTCTATAAATTTAGGTTTAAAACATAAAAACTTCCGCATTTTTTTTCTATTACATTCTTTTAATTATTATAAATACTTAACCAGTTAGCCACTCACTGAAATTAATTACTTAATTACACACACACCTAAAAAGTCAAAAATTTATCAAAAAAACTAGGCTCACGTGACCAGGAAAATAAAAAAAATATTTTATTATTCTGTAAATACTTTTCTATAATTAGTTCAGTTAGAGTACCTACTTAATAATTTTTTGAGATGTTTATCTATTACAATACTAGAAAAAGTCTAAAATGAAAAGATTTTTTTAAAATTCATGACCGGCTTTATCTTTGCTTATAAATAAAAGCATCCAACATCGTTTCTGTATAATAAATGGAGAAAAATCAAAATACGAATGCTGAATTATATACCAAACATTGCAATTTATCAAACAGATGACCTCAACAGGGACAAACAACAAAATTAATAGTTGACCAATTTTTTTATCTAATAAACCTTCGTTTAAACGGTTCACAAACCGAAACCAAGTCAAGATTGAGGCAAATATCAATAGAAACTACTATCATAGTAACATAGTTGCAAATAGAGAACTTGAACTTGACAAAATCAAGGTGAGTACGACCCTGTTTTTCTGAATATGCAATTATAGTTACTCTGCTGTATTGTTAGTTGCATATCTCAATATTCATAGTTTTTTTAATTATCACTAATTAAACAAAATGTGTAATAAATAATAGTTACATTTTATTAAAAAGACAAGCAAAAATACAATGTATTTGTGCATTTATGTATAGATTAAGTGTGTATAGTATTATTTATTAAAAAATATAACGTTGCGTTTGTGATGTAGGCAATTAGCAATACACTGCATTTTATTTAAAATATACAAATCAAATTTTTTTTCTGATTATTTCTTTTAATTTTTACTAATTAAAAACACAATATTTTGTCAAAAAAATGTCAATTAATTAAGGTCAGGTGTCAGGTCACTGTTTTTTGACCCCTATTTGAGACAATAATTAAATTACTAAAAAATTATTAGACACTTGACCTTAATTGAGATAAGAATGCTAAACAAAAAATTGAAACACCCAAAACTATAAAATGCATTTATTAAGTACAGATTAATAATTAAATATACAGGGTGATCGTGTAAAATATCATACTAGTGCAATAAATTAGTAATAGATGGCGGTCAAGTCGTTATTTCCAAAAATGGCATTAGGCGAGCCTGGATTTAGTATAAATTGGTTCTCGAAATTCTGACTGTATTCAAGATCGTCATTTTTCTGAAAAAAACAAACTTTTAGTTTTTTTTTAATTAGACAAGTCCATACTTACCGGTGATTTCTTATGTGCTATACAAAACGTGCATACCCGATTTGTATTTTCGTCTAGCCTAAGACAGGGTTGTTCAATCGGTCCTGCCATTAGTTGTGTTCCCAGATGCGAGATATAACTTGATGCAAGTCTCAAAGTTTCAATTTTGCTTAATTTTCGATCTTTGGGCTCAGTTGGGATCAGTGTTCTGAGAGTGGAAAAAGCCGTATTGACACTTAAACACAAGCTTTTAAAATTTTAAAAGCCACAATTAAGACTGATAATTAATTATATTGTTTTATAAGAAAATAAAAATTTTACTTAAGTCATAAATAATTGATATCGAAACGGTATTGAAAAATCAGTCTCTAACTCAAAATTTATACCCGTTTTTAGTAAAATATTGTCAAGTACGCTTTTCTCTTAAATAATTTACGACTTAAGTCACATTCTCATTCTCTAATAAAAGAAGTATAGATACCTGTGAGTTCTATCTCGCTCTCTTGCATTGGCTTGACTCCGTTGCTTGATAACAGGTGCTCCAAAATCGTGAATTTCATTGGTTTTTGGCTTTTTTGTCGAATAGAAATCCATTTGTAGCACTGATACACTACTGCGTTTTCATTTGTGAAGCAACAAGTGTCATAGCCGACTGGATAAATGAGCTCATCCAAGTCAATTAAGACAATTTCGTGATATTTTTAACAGATGCTGAGTTCACGCCCACTTGGGGAAAATTATAGAGAGAGAATTGGGGTTTTGAGGGACAAAAATGAAAAGATTCCTTGTTTGGTATTTAATTTAAATGTTTAATGAGATGTGCACGATTTAAATCTTGCGGAATTTTGATGGGAAAGGGTAATAAAGAGTTGTGACGTCATTTGAGGGGTTGGGCTGGTGAAAATAGGCGACGGAAATCATCCCTTAGATGTGACGTTTTCAAAACAAATGAAAGGCGAAGGAAGAAAAGGACGGATGTTGGGGGTTGAGAGATTGAACACGTGGTGTGTTCAAATTTGTAGCAATTTGTAAATTTATTCTCAGAAAATGTATAGATCTGTGATCTGATTCAAAAGTTTTGTTTGTATAAAAGTAATTACAATTATAAAATTTGTTATAAAAATAGAGAATAAAATATCAGGAAAATGTTAGTGTTTTTTAACAAATTTATTTTAAATAGTCCAAATGATAACAAAAAAAAACGGTTACAATCGCTTGAAACATGTTTTTTGTAAAAATATATATTTGTAGAATATTGAAATTTGTTCTTGAAATTTTTCTAAAATATTTTTGAAACGTAGGATATGTCCTGATGAATAACCATATAACTAAAAAAAATCCAAAAGTATTTACAACCCTTTCAATTTCAAAACTTACTATTTACCTATTTTACTATCTTTTTTAATTACAAAATACACAAAAATATTAAAATAAAATCAGTCAAATAACAATTTTTTATCATTTACATCTAATAAACTTTATTGGTCTTACAGGCCTATAAGAGAACGCATAATTTTATTTTTCTTTACAGAAACGTAAGCAAAAAACCCAAATTATAAACAAAATTTGTTATTAATTTTTTTTTGGTTTTATTATACTAGAAAGCACTTTTTATAGACATTTCTTTGAAGGACGTTTCTTCTGAAGAATTAGGGTGCGCCTAGGTGTTTTTCCAAAAGTTAATGTTTCTTGTTTTTTTTTTTGTTTTTAGGTTTGTATAAAAATTATATCTTACACACACAAATGAAAAAAAAAACGTAAAAACATTATCAATAAAATAGTATAACAAAAATTTGGTTTCCTACTTTCAATAACAAAGAATTAAATTTTTCTGTTGTGACATTTTTCGTATACAGAGAGCTTCCAAGCGTAGGACCCATTCTCTTCAAATCGCTGACCAGTAATCATTTTGCTTCTCAGTTTAACACTGATTTTCTTCCATCCTTTCTCTATAAACAATCTAACAACATTCCAACTTCTACAATTATCAGCAATTTCAATCAAACCGGAATCTTCAGTAGAAAGAAGACATTCTACTACTTCACAATTATCTTCTTCTACTGCTCCTCTTAATACTTTTTCTTTCTCAATTGTTACTCCATACTTTACCAACATCTTGATAATCTCGAGTGTTGCTGAAGATGCATAACTGCTTACGTTCTTCACAAAATCTTCATTCTTTACCAGACATGAATTTTCTTTTTCTAGTGCCACTGCTAGTAGATTTGGATAACTCCATTTGATCGAATAACAAGCAATTATTTCGTTATGAATATAATTGTTTTCTTTTAAAATACTAAAAGCTTGGTGCGTCATTCCATAATTTGTGAGAATTAGTTCTAACGCAAACAAATTTTTTCTTAAAATGGCACAGTGGAAGGCATCTATTTCAAACAACGAGTCTTTTTCGTAGGGATTGAATTTTGTTATTAAAGCTTTTATAGTTTCTTTATCTTTATTGCATTCTTCAGAAACATCCCAACATTCCACATTCTTAAAATTGCTATAAGCGAGACTAACAGCTACTTGAAGCGGATTTCGTCCACCCAAATCATAGCAGTTTTTATCTTCTTGATATTCTTCTATTTCAGGAAGATCCCTATGAATGACAGCTAGGAGTAAAGGACTTTCCTCAGCTAACATCAAACTTAACATCAACATTACATTTCTGTACCGGTCGGAGAATATTTCGTCTTTTAACAGTTTTACTTCTTTAACATTCTTTCGTAGATATGAAGAAACAAAAAATTCAGCATAACTTTCGTGTTCAAAAACAGCTTTTCCGTCTTTATTTAGCGTTACTAAGATGTTCAAGGGATCTTCTTCTAGAAAGGTTTTGCTACGTTCCAAGTCTAAATTATCTACAACTTCGGAATCAAAAACAAAGTGAAGTGCTACTAATTCATAGTGTTCTAAAAGTTCTTCTAAATTTTTATTAGTTAATTGCTGATATCGGCTTTCAAAGAAAAATCGGTACATGTTTGTTAAAACAAACATTTCTTCTTCCACCTCTTCATACTTTTTATCCAAGAAGACTTGTGTAATAAGACAGAGCCTTAGCACTTGTCCCCAATAATATTCATAATTGTTTAGATAAGTGTTGCAAAGAATTGTATCGATAAACTGATCAGTATATTTGTTTTTGAGTCTATTTCTAACAAAACTGTTTTGTTGAAATTTATTGAATTCAATAATCTCAATCACAAAAGATTCTAGATGTTGAGATGAAATCCACACTCTAAATCCTTCTTCTAATAACTTTTTGATACGTATTAAAGCACTTAACAGACTCTTATTGTCCAATTCTTCTAAGCCATGAAGAAAGAAAATCATTAGCTTATGTCTTCTTAAATCTTTTTTAAATAATTTCAAAAATGCGTCATCATCTTCAATCCAAACATTTTTATCTGTCAGAAACTGATTGTGAGTCTTGAGGTCAGCTTCAACGATCCAAAAACTGTTGGAATGTTTCTCTACCAAACAATTATTTGGATCATTTAAAATCCTGTAGGTTAGCTGTTTATCCCAATCTGCTTCTTCACTTGTTATACAATCTACAACTGTATCAAAATCGCAAATTTTAAGTGACTGCTTCCCCTTATTTTCACCAAGAAGAATACAGTCATTTTTCAAAAATTCAACTACTTCTTTTGTTCCAAAGAGAGATGGAATTTCGGGAAAAGATTTAGCAAATTCAGTTAAAGTGATTTCATCTTGCCCTTGTAATGACACTTTAGATGCATCTGTTATTCTGTTGAAAAGATTTTTATCTAGATTTTTACATTTTTTTCGTAAATCTTCTAAATTTCGGAAGATGGGACATTGAAGATATATATCAGATTCGCTTAATACAATAAATTTAATTGCGTGTTCTTCATTTTGATAAAAGCTTGATGCTTTAGAAATAGACTGGTTTGAAACTTGTTTTTCATCAATAATTAATAATTTTCGGAAAAAGCAAGACCAGATTTCTTCTTCTTCATACTTATCTAGTGTTTCTCTATCATTTTCAACAAGTTTAACTTCTTTAGCTACTTGTATTAAATTTTCTTTTTGGGAATTCTTCTTTACTTCATCTGATTCCAAATTTTCTGAAAACTCACTCGCTGAAGCTTTGATTAGTGTTACATCAAATAGTTGCACTGCTTCTTTAAACAATTTTAAATTGTTGTCTGTTGGAAAATCAAGATTTGTTATCAATCCATTTGATAACAAAATGTTAGTCACATGGAAAACAACAGTTTTTCGATTAATTATTTTATTTGTAAATTTGTTTTGATACCATTTCTTAAACAAATCGATGTAGAGTTCTGCTTTTTCTTCCTCTGAAGAAAAGTAGTTCAAAATTTTGGTTTTGAGTGTGTCAACATCACCTTGCCTTGTGTACAAATTAAACTTTTTGAAAAATTCTCCATACTTTTTCTTCTCAGGAAAATCGTGTTTTGCTTCAAATTTATATAAGACATTCTTGTTTTTTCCACTACTTGTATCAAAGAAAGTGTCACCTTTGCAGGGTTTTGCTCTCCAAATTTTGAATTTTTTTGCCTTTTCTTTATAGCGAGTATTAAATTTCTTCTTGGTGTAAAGAATGAAGCGGTATTTGCTTGTTGTTTCTTCTGGTAGTGTTTCAAATGATTTGTAATATGTTGGAAGATAGTAACCACCTTTAGTTTTATCTGGTTTTTCTTCAAAATGTTGTGGCCGTAATGTTTTTGTTGTAGTTTTTTTATGTTTTAATTGAATTGCATAAAATTCAGAATATATTGTTTTTCCTTTTTGTAATGTAACATCTATTACAACATCACCAAACTTTCCGAAATTTTTTACGTTATTTTGTATAGAAAAGTCTTTGATATCTTTATTAGAAATCAGATTTAGTGCAAAACATGCCGAAATATAAATTTCGTAGTCATCTCCAGACCCAGGAAAAGTAATCTGGAAAAAATAAGTAATTCTAATTATATAGGAAGTCCTAGAAAACAATGCAAAGTAGTTGAGTGCATTTCAAGCAAAAAAAAAAATTAAATTAACTTTTGTGCTTCAATAAGTTGCCGTTTGATTTGTAAGGCGAAATTGTTAATCTAACATTTAACTTATCTAAAACTTAACATACACTTGCGGAGGGGGTGGAGTACTACTAATAAAATTATAAAAGCTTTTTTATCTATTCAATGTTTTATTGTTTAGCTGAAAAATGCTTGGTTCTATACTTTTAGTAAATTCTGTATAACATAATTATCTTGCAGTTTAACAACACTGCAAAAAGAAAATGACAAAAGATTAAATTTGGGAAACATATCACTCTCTCTTAGAAATTGTTTTAATTCCTTTTTCTTAGACAAAACGACGCCTTTGGCTCCTTGAGCTGTGTTAATTTTTCTGCGATTCTTAGCGGTGTTCTCCGCCATTTATTAGCAAAAAAGTATTGGTTCCTTTGTTTGATATTCTACCGATAAGCTGCGAAATTTTATGGAAACACGTTTAGACTTTGGACTTAATCTCATAAATTTTACAATTCTTTGTGTGTTTGTTACTTCCGAGAATCAAGTTAGAATTTCTTATTGCGGTCACACGCTTTGTTCAAATCTAGTTTATTCAAATGCCAGTGCCAGTGTTTTTTTATTTTGATGCTTACTAAATCTTGAATTTTTCTCAAAATTCTTTAGTTTTATTGCTTGTAACGTTCCAAAAATCATGTTTTTAAATTAATAAACTCTGTATTATAAAATTTCGAAAACTGTTTAGTTGTCGCTAGTAAAATAAAATTAATTAATAAATAAATATAATGGTACTTAAATTTTTGAGAGAAAGAAACAGAGGTACTATTACTATTTTTTGTACGACATTGATTCAAATAACCATAAAATTTAACTGTAATTTGCACCTTTTGTAATATCTGTGTTGCCTTAACAAACTTTAGCGACTGGAGCAAATAATCCTAGCAACGAAAGCAAAAAAAAATATGTAAAACAGTTACATACCTCGTTATTATCCATAATACACGGAACAAAAATTCATGTTACTGTTAGTAGTAACAAAATTATTGCTTAAATTTTTATAAATTACACATTTATATTATATTACTTATCATCACTATCATATCAATAAACACATAATGTGATACCATGTTTAGAAATTTTTAGCAACATGCAATTTTATTACCCAACATCGCCTTTGTTAGATTAAGTTTCATAGAACTACATGATAAATATCTCAAGTTTTAATATCATCTAGAGCATTTAACTAATTTTTTGCTTAAAAAAAATTGTACTGGTCTTTTAATAATTTTCTGTATAAGTGGGGCTCTTGTAGAAATTATATTTATAATTTCTATATACCGCGTGGACCAAAGGTACGGATCGGGGCCTTTTTTGACTAAACTATAAAGAATTAAAAAAAAAACAAAATATAAGCATTAGAGGGTTATAAAATGGCTACCCGAAGCTATGTTTAAAAAAATTTTATTTGCTTAAATTTTCAAGATAATTATATGTAGCACCACTTTTGTTTTTTTTTCCTGAAAATTGGTCTTTAATTTTTTTTCAAAACAAGCCTTTTAAAAGAAATGTTGCTGACATAATTGTTTTAATATTGACCTTATAAATATAGCCAAATATTATCTTTGATTTTCGCCAAACCTACAAAATGTTTAGTTAATTCAAGTAATGCAATTAATAATATTAAATTAATAATTTAACAATAAAAATTAATGTGTTTTTCCTTAAATTTTTATTACTTTGTAGTGTACGAGTATGTTGTAATACTAGGTATAACCTTTTCGGGCCCCGTGAATCATATGTGATACTTCAAAATTTATTTATTTTTTGCCTAATGTTGCGTAATTTTGCAATGACCCTGCGTCCCTACCCGTATCACTTTTGATATGCATCTAGGTATACGCATAAAAAAAATTGTTAGATGTATGTTGGATTGTTGGTGCTTATTAACTTAATTATGTTTATTTGAAATACATTGAAAATCAAACAGTTCTAAAAAATTTAAAATCAGTCGTTAGTAGGTACAGCCAGGGTCAAAGCAAATGCACAGGTCAGGTAGTCAGGCCGCTAATACGCTCCCATTCTAATACTTGTGTTTAGACCCAGGCCGATAACCCAACACGGTTTCGACTCAATTCATTGAAAAGTTGCATTTGTGAAAATATAAAATAAATTAAATTTTAATTTAGACTAATTCAATTTAGAGGAGAATGCTTAAAAATTGCCTTGAACATCAATTGAAATTTAATTATGTTTTAATTCTTATTTTTAGTCATTTTAATTATTATAAAAGTCGGGTGATAAATTAAAAAATTATTGTGACTTTATATTAAGTGAATTGCAAAAAAACTGTTTAAAAATTACTAGTAATTCTTTTAAAATAATATATTAAATATTGATTTTTACAATCAAATAAATTATTAAAAACTCTTGTTTTAAAAATTTAAATTTGTAAAATAGAGTGGTATTAATTGTTAAAAATAAAACATTTAATAAAATATATAAAAATATTATCACTTTGTTCTAAATTCATTGTTTTTATAAAACTCTGCTTTCATTATAACAAGTTAATAACGGTAAGTTTACATTAAACTTTTTATAACATATTGCTATATTTAAAACAGGCCAACACTGTGCAAATATATATTTATAAAAACAAACTAATAAACACTTAAAATAAAAATTAAACCTATAAATTAAGAAACCAAACTTTTAGAGACTATGATTATTACCTTTTCATGAATTAACATCTTATCGTTTCTGACTCAAACAGTCAAACACTTTCATTACAGTAACCTCTTGCAGTAATATTTATTTTTTTAACTTCCGACACTGAAAAATTGGTTCCTAGGCACTTTTATAAAATGCTTTTTCAAAATGTGCTCTTAATTTTAATAGGAAAGACTCCCTCATCGCAGTTTTTTATTTTTTTTTTCAGTTCCATATGGTAAATTCCATATCTCGTTATTGCTTAATTGTACAGAAAATTTGTATTTACATTTTTTGTATAAAATTGAACGCTCTAAAAAAGGTATCTTACAATTTTTTTATATCTCTTACCATTTAGAAAATATCGGAGGTCAAAATTTAAAGAATTTAACAAAAATTCCTTTTCTACTTCTAAATTTTATAACTCAGAGATAAATGAATATTATAAAATGCACAACATATGGTCTTGTAGAAAATTAAATCTTCTATAAAAAAGTCTCTTGTAGTTAATCGATTACTCTAACCACTTAGAAGATATTCGCATTTTAAAAACCAAAATTTGATACTAAATCTCCAATTTTTTTAAATGGTTGAAGTAATCAATTTTTTGAAAAAACTCTACAAAAAACGACTTTTTTTGTAGAGCGTTTAATTTTTTACAAAACCGTATGTTGCGCACATTATACTATTTATTTATCTACGAGTTATAAAATTTAGAAGTGAAAAAGAAATTTTTGCTAAATTCTTCAAACTTTGACCTCTGATATCTTCTAAACAGTAAGAGTTATAAAAAAATTGTATGATACCTTTTTTAAAGAGTTAAACTTCCTACAAAAAATGTAAATAAACTTTTTCTGTACGATCAAGTAGTGACGAGATATGAGATTTCATATTAAAATTAACAGCTCATCTTGAAAAAGCATTTTTTAAAAGTGCCAAGGAACCAATATTATAGTGTCGGAAGTTAAAAAATAAATAGTTGATTTTTTTGGCCCACCCTAGTGTGCACACTACATAATACACATTAATATTTAACGTGCACACTCTATTTAAACACATTTTTTAAAATTGAAAACCATTTTTTTAAGAGCTAAAACAGTTATTAGTGGTTAAAAAATATAACTTAATAATTATAACTTAATAATAACACATTATATATTAATCCACACATTAATATGTAATGTGCACACTCTGTTTAAACACATTTATGTAGTCACAAATATTCATTAATTTATCACCCGGTTTTTATAATAAAATTGACTAAAAATAAAAATTATAACATAATTAAATTCCAATTGATTCTCAAGGGAATTTTTAAGCATTATGTTATTGAAATATAAAATTTTGCAAAAAAGAAATATTTCTGCAAGAGGTTACTGTAATGAAAGTGTTTGAGCTAGAAACGATAAGATGTTAATTCATGGAAAGGTAATAATCGCTTTACTACCTGACGGACATCCAAGCGATCATAGTCTCTGAAAGTTTGATTTCTTAATTTATAGGTTTAATTTTTATTTTAAGTGTTTATTAGTTTGTTTTTATAAATATATATTTGCACAGTGTTGGCCTGTTTTAAATATTGCAATATGTTATAAACAGTTTAATGTAAACTTACCGTTATTAACTTGTTACAGTGAAAGCAGGATTTTATAAAAGCAATGAATTTAGAACAAAGTGATAATATTTTTACATATTTTATCAAATGTTTTATTTTTAAACATTAATACCACTCTATTTTACAAATTTATTTTTTTTAAACAAGAGTTTTTAATAATTTATTTGTTTGTAAAAACCAATAATGATTATATTATTTTAAAAGATTTACTAGTAAATTTTAAACAGTTTTTTTGTAATTCACTTAATATTTTTGCAACTTTAATTATAAAATTTGTGTTTTAAAAGTAAAGTAAATATTTGTAATTTACTTATAACAATATTTTTTTAATTTATCACCCGACTTTTATAATAATTGAAATGACTAAAAATTAAAATTAAAACTTAATCAAATTTCAATTGATGTTCAAGACAATTTTTAAGCATTCTCCTCTAAATTGAATTAGTCTAAATTAAAATTTAATTTATTTTATATTTTCACAATTGCAACTTTTCAGTGAATTGAGTCGAAACCGTGTTGGGTTATCGGCCTGGGTCTAAACACAAGTATTAGAATGGGAGCGTATTAGCGGCCTGACTACCTGACCTGTGCATTTGCTTTGACTCTGGCTGTACATATTAAATATCAACTTTAGCAATTGGATTAGCCAAATGTATGTTTGATATTAAGTGCAAAACGTAATAATAATAATAATAAATACATTTTTCTTTTGAATTACTCGAATTTTTCTCAAATAGGCGTTCTTACTCACCCCTGAGCTGTTCTGTTGTTATTGTTATCTTATCTAGTATCAATTTTTAAATGAAAATATATACCATCAGTGTCCATAAAATGGTGAAATAAATGGAAAATTGGATAATAACAAAAACGATCACACTATCCAAAACAAAACTATTTTTATTTATGACTATGACCACCATTTTGTATGCTATCTCACTGCGATAAAGTACCACCTATTAACTCTCTTCTGGGATTGTGAAAAAAAGGACAATTTTGATTAAAATAATTTATTTGAACAAAAAACTTAGCATTTTTAAAAGAAAAATTTGTACAGCAGCTTTTAAAAGGTTTGTGTTGACGTAAATTAGTGGAATCACGTGAATTACTGGGTGTCAATAACCTCGGGCAACTTACAATCCCTCGGGCATAACGGCCCTATGGATTGTAAACCCGTTGCCCTCTGTAATCAACACCCTTATAATTCTCTTGATTCATAAATAACTATTTTTATTGACAAGGTATCGATAATAAGTTGACACGTCTGCGCCTGTTTTATGACATAATACATTAATTACACTTTAGTGTAATACATAATATTACACTAAAAAGGCAAAAGAAACATTTACAAAATAATTATTTGAGATTATTTAACAAGAGACTAATGTTGGATTTATTCTAACTAGATGAAACAGAAAACGAATATTTGACGATCAATCATAACCAATAATGCTTCTTATTTCTAGAAATTATCGAAACTTATTTCAAAAACGAATGTTTTCTATTTAATCTTTTTTAAATATTTTATAATAAAAGTCGTTATAAAAAAAATGCAATTAAAAAAGTAGAAAATAAAATTCGTAACGAAACAAAAACGTCACAAGTAAAAGAATGCAATTTAATAAAAAATATGACAAATTAATATACTTGTTTACTGTAATTATATAAATATACAATGAAGAGAGGAATAATATTGTAATAAAACTTCTTGGAAAGCGAGTTATCAAAATATTTAATTCTTAAAGATCATTTAGAAAAAGCAATAGAAATAAGAGCCTTCTGGTATGTTCTCAAACTATTTACCCGAAACACTTTTTTTTCTTATTCCAAATTATTTGTAACCAGTATTTTTAAACTTATTGCAAAAATACTTATAGATTTTGAAAAATATGGTTTTTCCGTTTGTGAGATTACCTCGCTAAAAGGTGCTTACACAACTCGTGAATAAGCTCTTATCTCTCGAAAAAAAATCTTAGTTTTATATTTTTAATATACTATTTCTATTATTTTTATGTATGTTTATCAAGGAACAGTCCACGAAAAATTATTTTGAAATTTTTTATGTGGATTTTGATATACTTAGGTTGTTATTTTTATTTGTTGAATATAGGATATTACAAATGTTGTTTAATTTAATTTTATACTTATAATTGTTATTGTTATTAATATGAGATTGGAAGAGGCTTCTTGCTGGTTTTCCGGGCCGATTTTATCTACCCCATCTAACCCTTCTAATATTTGCAGTAAGCAGTAATTCATTATTTATATTTTCAATCATGTTAGCTGCAATTCTGATTAGATATTTATCACCTTGTTGAACTATTTATGTTTCTAAACACAAAATTACTTAAATAAATACAAATAATCGTACTGAAATATTTACTAACAATAACAATTAAAAAAGTTTACTCTGATTTAATGATAAAAAAATTTCTCTCACAAAAATAAGTTCTCTAGTCTTCACAACTCAGACTTCTCACACCTTCCATTTCTAACCAACCATCTATCACAAATTCAGCGTTTTCACATGACGTCATACGACAGTCTCAGGACAACATTCTTATGGCGTATAAATTTTAAGAATTTTTTTCACTTATTTAGCAAACGATATTCAAACTATTATTCAAGGTGGCATAAAGTAAACCTATCCAAATTCAGAGTGGTTTTTATGACACTGCAATTGTCATTAGGACCGTCATAATGATGCTATTCAAAGGGTTGTCGAAGTCTGTTGTAAATCAAATTTGTTTGCCTGAGTCGAGGTCCGGCTAGTACTAGTAAGAAGATTTATGTTTATAGTTTATTGCCCAGCGGCACCTTTCCTTTGTTACTATCATTACTTTTAATACAATAGAACCCTGTCATAAAAACCACATTGGATTTGGGTCGGTACACACCTTGAAATCTATTTAAAAATGTTGTTAAAACTAAATTTCTTTTAACTGTTTTATATAAATTAATAATTATTAGAAGAAAAACGCGGGAAAATTTAAAAAATTTACTGACTTTCAGTGTTTGACCACGATACACTTACACCGGTATGTTCCTTAGCTGATTCAGTTAAGCGAATCTTGCGCATGACGTCATCTGCGAAGCAAGCACGCTCAAACCTGCTTACTCTTCCTGTAAAATGCTTCATTTCTGAGAGAAAAATCTCCTTTCAAACACGTTCGTAGTACCTACCGTAATAATATAAACGAAATTGCAGTGTATTTAAGATCTCTGTGATTAATACTTATTAATTAGATAAAATGCCCGGTTGTGCCGTAGCTTGCTATAAGAATTACAATCGCAACACAAATTTTACAATACCTCCATTGTATTTTGTTTTTTATATTCCTATGCGACATATTACCATACGTTTGGGATATAAACTCATTTACAAGATGTTAATATTAACTGAACTCCCTATGTCGTGCATGAAGATGGCACATATTTTGCTTCGAATGTGACGTCACACGATGCGCAATAGCATACCGGTGTAAGTGTATCGTGTGTTTGACTTGTTTTCGATATACAGGATGATTTTTTTATCTATTCTCGCCTGAAACTCTAAAAATAGGCAACACATTATACTTTGAAAAATTTCTTTTTAAAATTAAGGCATTTAGAGGTGTGAATTAATGTCAGTATTGTTGATACTACCTTTAACAGTGCTTCAAGACTCAATTTATTTGGATCATTTGTTGCCACATTATTTAATTAATTAACTAACTTTTCGTTTGTATAACGTGTTGCCTATTTTTAGAGTTTCGGGCGGGAACAGATAAAAAAATCACCTGTATTTCTTTTCAAGATTTTGGAAAGTTTGAAAAATACATTTGAGAGATGACTTTGTAACACTTGGAGTGAAATCAAGAGAAATAAATTTCTGGATACGTTAAATCGTGATTGACGTTTCCACCAACATTGTAATACCAAAAAAAAATACTGATTGAGAGATTAAAACTTTCATAATTAATGTGAATAAATATTGAAGTAATAAATCTTTTTGAGTTAGAACATCTGTCAAAATACATAAATAGTCTCACAATTTTGACAGATAAATTTTAAAAGAGTTGGAATTAGTTAGAAATTGTTGGCAAGCGTAATTGGCTGTTAATTCTAACTTAAAAAATTATAATTAACTTCGAAGTAATTAATTTTCCAACAAGTTTTACTAAAGCAGAAAACCAAGAATGAAATTTAATTGCTTGATTTAATTAATTTAAAAAATAAAATTGCAGACTGATTTATTAATTATTTTTTTATTAATTCCTGTAAAATTTCGCGAAATTTACAGTCACAAATAACTCAATATTATAAGAATACATTAGCACAACTGAGGTAGGTTTTTATCAAAGGCCATTCTTTTTCTTTCATTATTTTTCCGATCAACATAAAATTGGGACATTCTGTATATAAACTGAGACTTTAGAAAATGTAAACAGTTTTTTTTATAATTGCATAAAATATTAACATAAGATTTTTGACCTCACCCTTCAATTAGTATTAAACAGGCCGTTTAAAACAATGTTTAAACTCAGTTGTTTAAATAAAATTAATTATTGTTTTTTTGCGCTCTTTTCGTGATTATTTATTTATAAATTAAAAACAAAACTCGAAACATCTTGTTTATGTACCTAAATACTTAAATACATTTTTGATTTAATATTTGAACTAATTACTGACATAATACGATGATTTATTACTCAAAGACACAAAGGCGCTTCGACATTCGGTGATATAATAGAGATTTTTTGTTGTCTTTTGTAAATTTATCGATATTTCTTTTTGTTTGAATTAGTCGTGAGCCAGCATTCGAACAAGACGCATCACAGCCACTCTAAAGCTGCGTATTTTTATTTATTATTAATTATTAAACGGAATACAACGGAACAAATACATTTTTGCATTTCAAAACAACACAGAGATGAACAATTTTAGATATCTACTATAATTGTTTGTAATTGATTTAATAATAAGTTTACGGGTTTTATTTACAGTTCTTTTCCACCCCTCTTTTGTAAAAAAACAAATAAACGATTTAGAGTAAATTTTTTTTGTTTTATTGGGATTTTGGGGGTAGGTTTCAAGGACATCGCTGGAAATCTGGATTAAAAGTAGGTCCGAAAGAAACAGATGAAAGTTCCGCCACATATCAGTTGCTTTAAGTTAAGACTTGATTATTGTAACACTATTTTGTTATAAAATTGTTTATCTCTGTTCTTCTTTTTCTTAATTTGTCCACTAGAAGTGGCGGCCTATATCCTCCAGGGGTATGTGCGACCAAGTTCGTGCCAATTGGCACCTTCAGGACGAAGACGGAAAACGCGTCGCGTTGTAACAGGCATTACCAAAGGAACCAGGTTTGTCTCTGTTCTTCAGCCGATTTATTCTGTTTCACATTATTAAGTTAGAGAAAATAACTTGTAAAAATATTTTTTTCTAGTTTTAACGTTTAAACAGTTGTGTAAAATCATTTTTTTAAAACAATATTGCTAAAATTTTGTTGATGGCAATTGATAAAATTATTTACTGAGACCAGAGATTTATTGTTTTGTATTTTTATCAATTTTATTAAAACAACGCCTTCTTTACTTCAAAGTCACATTTTTTTCCTATTATTATCTTTTATAGCATTCATTTAGTTCGTAAATTTAAACATTGTTTTGCAAAATTTTCAAATTAAGTTGTATAAATAACTCTCCAAAATCTTGAAAAGAAATATGTAAAAAAAAATCAAACACTGAAACACAGTAAAATTTTTAATTTTCCCGCGTTTTTATTTAATAATTATTAATTCACATAAAACAGTCGAAAGAAATTTAGTTCAATAACATTTTTAAATAAACTTCTAGCTGCACTTTATGCCTTCTTGAACAATAATTTGAATATCTTTCGCTAAATAAATTTAAAAAATTCTCGAAATTTTTGCGCCATAAGAAGCAACATGATCGTTGTCATGATCTGAAGCTTATGTGTCAGGTGGGTTGCATAAAAGTCTGGGAACACGTCATTGTGTTTCATTTTTCAGTAATACCAACCGTCTTAAATGACATAACTGTCAAATTATAGAATTTACAGTATTAAATCACTGTATCAATTTTATAAAAACACATTTTATTTAAATATAAAATCTTTATTAACAAGTTTAGTATTTACAAAGACAGAATAACAATTAGAGAAAGATTATTCAAATTTAGTAAAAAAATCACGTAGGCCATGATTAAATTTCAGAATTCTGATCAGAGAAATGAAGTATATAGAACCCCCTTCATTTCTGTGATTCCCATGGCCTTCCCAAAATTACCCTAACCTATTCTTCAGATGCGTCTTCTTCTTTTTATCATCGATCTTCATAACGTAAAATTCTCTATCAACATCAATAAATCTCGCAAGTCTTTTACCATCGAATTCTTCTTCAGTACCAGGAGGATGCATCCGCATCTGTCAAAAATTACAGTGAGATGACGTCACAAACTCACAATCACCCAAGCAAGCAGCGCCCTCTCGTTATTTTGTCATGTTACGTACCCATCTTCTTCATAATTTAGGGGAGAAAAAAAGGAGAAAAAGGAAAGGACCCAAATACCAACCACTACCCAGTATTGCCAACACCAGAAAGGGGTTGGCAATACTGCCTCTACCTAATAGTACAATGTTAATTGAAGCGAGATTTGAGGTTAATAAATAAAAGCCTTTTGTTATTCCTCTGAAGCCTTTTTGAGCCGTTTCTGAAAAAAATTATGTTGTAATTTTACAAATTTGTTACAACCAATCCGATTTTAGTTTTTCGAGGGAAATTACCATAATTCTGTATTTTTCTTTACAAGCGTATTTTGTTTCGTCCATATCTTGATAACAGTCACTCTTGTAATCATCAGGAAGTGGCTCACCCTCAAATTCACACAGTTTTTTCAAAGGACGCGCCCTAAAAATTTGATATTTGACAGAAGTAGGGGAAACACAAAGTAAAAAACAATAGAAAAGCGACAAAAATTGCAAAATAACAACACTTTTTTTACAACCTGTAATCAGCTAATTTTGTTATTTGTTACTACTAGAGAAATAATGTGGGGGGAATATTATTTAAATGTATCCATTGACCATTAGTAGAGTGAAATACATACAGTATGTCCCCGGAACGACTTAAAAAAAGGAAAAAATGTAGTATTTCTGATTTCTCAGAAAATTTCACTTTTGTTGACTTGTCCTGCTTGTTCTCAAAGCCCCAAAACACAAATTACTTTTTATTTAACTCGAACTCTTCTCGAGATAATATTATTTGTCTTCAAAATTTTGACTTTTTTTTTTCGTAATTATTAAAAGTAACTGATTACCAATGTTTCTATGCGTTTTAAATAGACCGTTAATTTTATTATAATAAAAATTATTATAATTAAATTAACATCTAGGTATATGGTGAATAGTCGCATCTTATTTCTATAATTTATTTCAATACAAGCTAAGAAGAATTTACTTTGTCTCAAGTCTGGTATAATAAAATGTAATTACCAAAAAATATCTATTTAGCCGGTACCTGACCTAAAACTCAAGGATCAACCGACTTAATCCCCATAAATAAGAAGTGAGAGCTTTATGAATTCGGTGACAGAAGTCATTTAAACTTTAAATTAATCTAGCCATTTTATTTGAAGAAAATTGACGCAATGATACCGATTGCTCCTTATTGGAAGAGCTATCGATTGATACAAAAAAATTTCGATTTGAGTAGAAGAGATTTCCATAAGATGGTAACAATCTCCTTTACTAAAAGTTTGTTAAATATTGTCGCTTCTCTATTATTCTCTACACCCACTTACTTGACTATCATTTTATCAAATCCAGAAGGCTTAGAAATCGGACAATAAAACACATCTGGGGTGTTCTTATCAAAGACAATATTCCGCATCATGTCCTTGCCAAAAACAGGACACAGGAATACCAATAGGGAAATAAAAAGCAGTGACGTCTGCATTTTTTTCCTAAAATAACCAAAAATGGAAAAATTTAATTAAAACCACTTTCACTTATTTTTACTAAATAATTTAACAATTTTTAATAAATAGTTAAATTAAAATACAACACTCACTTGTTTTCCACGAAAGACTAGATTTTTATTAAAACCTTCTGGTTTATTACTGTCGTATTACTCACACAAAGCAAGCCCTCAACTTACCAGATGAAGAAATCGCGTTGGCCGTGGAAAGGTGAAACAAAAGACGGTCACAAGTTGTCATAAACTGAGTCATAAATCTATTTTAGCCGCAACTATAATTTTACGAGCGTAATCAAATCGGCCGTGATTGTGTGATTATTATTTGTTATTCTACCAAGTCATGTGATTGAAAAAATTCGAAATATGAGACAAGTCCGAAATTTTTATGACTGCGAATTTATGACAGTTGGTGGCTGCGTGTCAGGTGTACCGCAAGAAAAAGTTACAGGTGGGTCTACAGTTAGTCATGTGAAGTAGTCAAAGTAGTCAGGGTGAATTGCGGTAAGTAATAAACTGGCCGACTTGTTGCCTTGTAAATATTTTTCACTGTTAGATGCATAAACATTCAAAATTAATCAACGGAAGGTCGTAGATACAATTATACAACATTTAACGCTTGAATGGTTGCTATTTTAGTAGAAAAAAGTGGTAAGTTTTATATTTATTTACAATTTTTTTTTTATTAAATTAAGAATGAAGTTGCCGTGGTTGAACTGTCACGTGTTTTTGTTTTTTTTTTTTATTCTCAAACACGCTAAATTAAGCGACTCCAAAAAAATTAAATTAAATAAGAATGTGTGTTTTGTGCCCTTTCTAATTCAATTATAATTACAATAATAAAAATGAGGTGTGGATATTGCAAAAAATTAATTATTCACATCCAGTTCCCATGCGCCTTCTCCCCACTTCTTTTCTTTGAATTGTGTCTAGGGAGAGCGCGTAACAAATGATTCGAAGATTTTCAATATTGGTCCTACAAGTGTGACGTCAAATGCAAAAAAACTTCTTTGTGTTCCAAACAAAACAAAAACTTAACCTCTACAAAATGTGTTTACAAAAAAAATCAAGAGAAAAGGTTATACTAAAGTGATTACACAAAGAAAAGACAACATGACAACAAACAAAACTTACGCAAAATCACTCTTTTCATAATTGGTTACGTAAATAACTATTACGTATAAATAACAATAAAAATTAGTGTCAAATTTATTGTTACTATTTATATGAAAATCACCTCACTTCGAGAAAGAAAGGATGCTTCCATCAAATTTAACTATTACGTAACCAGTTATGAAAAAAATGTTTAACGTGCTTAATGTCCGCCAAAACGAGTTTTATTATGCGAGTTAAGCAATAACAAATATAAAACAATAAATCATGACATTATGTATAAAATTTTTCTCATTCCGTTGAAAAATAGAATTTTAATCGCAAAATATAGAGCTTCTAGAACTGAATGACATCATAGTGTGCTATGGACCTGCTAGCGCAAGGCTTAGCTTAGCGCAGATTTGATAATTGGCATTAATGACAATTCACAAACTTTGTCAAAATGTCAAAATTTATCACTATGTGCGTCAAGTTAAGCCCTACGTTTACAGGTCCACAGCACACTACAATGTCATGTTACTTTTCATAACTTGTGATGTAATGTTGCACTTTACGTAACCAGTAATGTAATATGTGCCATTACATAACGTTAAAAATTGATATAAATAAACAAGCATAGGGCGTCTTTTTTTTATAAGTTGGAGCACTGTGAATTAACTTAACGAATAAAATTTGTATAAAACATTTTGGCTGCGACAATCTTTATACGATTTTTATTCCATTTCTTCTAGTTTTTAAATGTGTGTTGTTACATCTTTGTTAAAATAAAATCTGTTTCTTTTATTAGATTTTTGGTTGTCTATTGATTTATACTGACTTAAATCTTTTTAATATTTTTTTACAGAGCTTTACTTTGTGTTATTTTAAATTTTGTTTAAAATTTAATTATTTTTTAAATAAATTTGGTAAAATATGCGGATATTTTTGTAATTAAAAATATTATTCTGAACACTTTCTAATAAAAAAAATATATATTTTTCGTATTGAATAGTCACCAGTTTTAAATTAAAATTTCCTAAAAGGAGTTGCCAGTCCTGCTAAGTAATGGCAATGCCGCTAAACGCAAAGGTGGTGGCATTTGGTTAGTACAGTCGATAATTCATAGAGATGATTTTCCAAATTAACCTTCCATAAATGTCAAAATACATTGAAACCACTCAAAAAAATTTGTTACTACCTAGTTAAATAAATGAGCTAAGAAAGATCTAGATTTTTAAAGATTTTACTAAAAACACGTGACATTTCAGTGACAGTTAAGAAACTTGCAGTATCAGCATGTTTTCTACAGATGCTTTCTACCATTTAACATTACTAGATTTAATTTTAAACTATTATATAGTTTACATTTTTACTGTTATTGTTTAAATATATTAATTTATTTTAAAAATGTGATACGTATATATTTTTTTAATAATTAGATATCATATAAGAAACCTGACAAAACATTCGAAAAGAACCATTTTGTAGGTATAGTGGCGGCTATTAAAAATGAGACACTTTCACAGGACACTGCATTTTTTAAAATTTTTAGAAAACGTTGCCAAGTTTAGTCTCCCATTTTTTAATGGCCACTACAGTACTAAGTATATAAATATGTATAATAACTAATAACACTATAGGTTTATTTAAATTACGCAACGCATTCGCGCGACTAAACAAAACGATAAGGTAAATTGAAAAAAACAACAAAGTTACAACTTGAAACGGCCATTTTTAAAAATTATTATATTTATCTCGGTTTATTACTTATTTTGACCTGATAAAGCAATTATGTCATGTTTTAATTTTGTTTGATTATCAGGGATGATTTTTGTGTGGCGACTATTTAAAAAATGTTAACATTTTTCATTTCTTTAACATACTTAAGTGTATTGTCAATACGTGAGGCTGAGGACTAACCCATTTTTTATTACTGAGTCATAACGTAAATCAAAGAATATATAAATAAACAAGTAAATATAAACAAATAATAAATAATGACAAAAAAGGGTTGTCTGTCTGAGGACTATGACATCACATGACACTCTGGGTCTGTACTATTTTATGATCATTCGTTGCCTGTTCTCCCTAGAGACGCAAATGTCAATGTCAAAATCACGTGACCACAATTTTCTCCAGTGTTTGTTTTCGAACATAAATTTAGGAGAATAATTCTCTATTTACGAGTTTTCCGTTTATTTTCATTTAGAATGGATGAAGAAAAGCTGGATTTGGATCAGGAGTTTGGCGATTTAAGCCACGAAGATTTGTGTGAAATCACCGAGAGCAGTGTGAGGAGGTTAATTGCGGCCGATCCGCTCCTCCAGGACCTTCCGGGGGATGTAACCACGGAGGAGGTACTGTCACAGATTGCTGTAGCACAAGGAAAATCCATTACAGTCGTGGTTTTGCGGCATTTTGAAACTCCATTGAGTGTTGTGGTAAGTGGAAATGTGAGGTTATGTTACAAGTTTAATTTCGAGAGAATCAGTTTGAATTCCTGTTTTGGGTCACAAAGTGGGGTAAAATTGCAAGTTTGCATTTTGTTTCATTCGCCTAGATATGTTTTGCTTAGGTTAGCAGATTTTTTGTGGCGTTTCAGTGATTTCTATTTTAAGTGGTTACACACAGGCAATTACATAATTATGACTTATTTGTGATTACTTTGATAGTTTTTTGGTGTTATCTGGATTTGATAACCTGTTTTTGACCCAGAAAAGTTTGTTTGTTTTTTTGGGGATTTTTGATGTTTTATCTTGGCCGCCTTGAATGTAACCGAATTGTAACTGTAAATCTTTATTCAGTTTAATTTGTTTAAAATAGCTCATTGTGAACAATGAAATAATTAATTGGTTAGAATTGAACTGTAATTGATGGTGACTGGTTGTAAGAAGTGTTATCGATATTTGAGTCTTCAAGGGTGAGTGATTTTTGATTTTAAGGGTTGGTATCAATTAATTTCAATAATTTCATTCGTTTCTGGTACCAACTTTAAAATTTTAATATTACTAGATATAACTGAAATATCTTATTAGTTAATTAATAGCAAATCGTTCAAACATAAAAAATCAATAAAAAGATTGATTTAAGTAAAAAATATTCTGTGAAAAATCATATTGAAAAATAAATAATTGAAATCAAGGTTCAAGGTTAGGAAAATATTTGTACTGTCAATTAGTTTTATGTAGTAATAATAATTTGCTTATCATTATCACTTCTGTGTAATACTGTAATTAGTACCAATTTAAAAGCCCCATTAATTTTATTTAAAATATAAATTACACACAACCTAAAATAAAATTGAGTTGTCACACTCTGTAGAGCGTATATAGCGTTATTTTGCTGTTTTTCTGTTGTTTAACGAGTTGTTACAATTGAGAACTCATTTGACGTTTTATATACTACCAACTTACAAAAACAAAACGGCACTAAGTGGTAATTTATTTTATAACTTTTTTAAACTGCCATAATTTTGTTGTCAAATTGATATATTGAGAATTGATATTGCTTGTTAACTGGTCCTAATCATTTTTATCAAGAATTTACTAACAAAAATGTAATCGTGTAAAAAAGCCCTTGAGTTATTACACAGTTTGACATTTCTTTTATTACTAACTTAAATAAACAAAACGGTATTGAAGTAGAAAATCATTCGTATTTGTTTGTCATTTCAAACAATTTTTTTTATACATTTCTGGCGACGAAAGCATAACATAAGGCGGCAAGTCAAAAAAAGGTTCAAAAATTGTGTTGGTAAAGAAGAAATCTTCAAAATTAAATCTGTCGCCTATAGTTTGTTAAAAAAAAATATTAGGTGTACATAAATGTAAAAAAATTTTGGTCTATGGTTTCCATTTGTTTAAATTAAATTGCAAATAAAATATTATATAAATTTTGGGAACCGAAGGCGACAATCTATTTAAAATGTGGGAGCCGAAGGCGACAATGATAGATAAATATATAAATAAATAAATGAGAAATAGATAAATAACATTTTTTTAAATGAATTTGTTTTTATTATTTGTGAGAACCCTGAAAAACGAAAGCAACGATTACATAATCCGTTTTTTTTTACAAATTTTTGGAGCAGAAGGCGACAATTGTAGTTGTTTAGATACAAAATATTTTGAGGATTATCGGTGCTCCTCTTGTTTTATTATTATACGTTTATAATTGTTTATAACATTATTACAATTCAATGTGTGCAGTGATTAGGATTTTTTAGATTTTGTTTAAGCTATTAGAGAAAGAGTAACACAAATAATGGTAAAAAGATGCATTTTCATTGTTTTTTTCAAAAAATAGGACAAAAGTTAATAAATTACAACCTAAGTACATTATTAAATGGAGGAATTACTTTTTTTAGTTTTTTAATATGCCTTTGGGGATTCAATAAACTGAGATTTTTTTCAGTAGATAAAAAATTTTTAGTAGATATGCTTATATTTATAGTTCAGAAAAAAAAATGTTTGTTAATCAGTAACTCCTGAATTTAAACAGAATCGCTTAAAGCGTCCTGTTTTATCGGCTTTCGGATGCCTAATCTGGCTGTACCAACTGCGAAAAACAATAATTCAACACATTTTTTGTTAATTTTTTTACTGGGTTTATTGCTTCTTATTGAGTTATGGAGACAAATGAAGGCAAAATTACTAAGTTTAGACAACAACCCATATGTTAGCGCCATCAGGAATACTCGACGAGCACTAGAATACTTTTTTCGCTAGTGAACAGTAAACACTACATTTTAGTGACTGTTTAAACGCACTAAAGTAACACTTTTAATGACTACACAATATGTCAGCATTCACAAAAAAATAATGACGTCATAGCTCCACCATATGACCCGTTACGAGTCATCCAAGTACGTCATAATTGAGCTTCTGAGCTTAGATAACAACCCACGTGTTAACACAATTAGGAGTGTCTGTTAAACAATAAAATACATTTTTTCCTCATTTACCACTCATTTACCCAACAGTAAACACCACCTTTTAGTGAGTTTAAGTGCACTAAACTATCATATTTAATGACTAGTCAATGTGTCAGTATTAACAAAAAATAATGACGTCATAACGCCACTATATTAGCCGCTACGAGTCATCCAATTACGTCACAATTACTATTTTTGCATATTTTTTTTGTTTTGAAAAAATAAAAGAATTACCAATTTTATACGTTACTTTATAATGAAATTTCAAAATATTTTTTTCTCTTATTTCAATTCATCTGCATGCAAAATAATTAACATATTTAATTAAATTTTCTTGACTTAGTCTTAGTCTATTAGTCTTAAAAAAACAAGAAAATAAATTTACAAAATTAATTAGCATAGTTGTAAAACCCTATTAGTAGGTCATATAATTATTAAAAAAATCAAAAATATTGTTCAATTCAAACAAATATATGATGACGTCATAACGCCACCATATTGACACTTACGAGCGATCCATTTACGTCAGAATTGATCTAAATAAGTTACCTGTTTTGCCTTTTTTTATATTTAGAAAAATAAAAGATTTTACATATGTTTTTTGTAAAAACTTTTATTTGGCAAAATTCGACCTTTGCCAGTTCGTTTATTACCAATCTGACAAAACAAAACGTCACAAAATCGTTAAAATAAAAGAAAATATGTCATAATAAATAAATAGTTGACAACACTCCTATTATCTTCCTAGTAAACACTACTCAGAACTAGTTATCATTTTATCAAGTACACTTTTGTTTGCTAAGCACTCTTGATCACTGTTATAATTTCCAGATTCCGCAATTGGGAACAACTGTCCGTGATTTAAAACGTGCAATCCAACGCAATTTCACTCTTCGTCAACAACGACTCCGCAGCAAAACAAAAATCTCGTGGCGTTACGTCTGGCGTACTTATGATCTTTTCCATTGGGGTAAACCGATGAATAAAGATAGTGAATTAGTAAGCAATTACGGTGTTGTTAATAAATCTGAAATACGTTTTGATAAAAAATTTCGACGTAAAGCCGAGACGTCATGTTAACTAATGGTTGCGTTAGACAAAATTCTTTTCGGACAATTTCTAGTATTATTAGTACAAGGGGGACATTATCCATGGCTGGAACAAGTACAAAGACAGGAATTGTTAACAGCAGGTTGTGGGAAGTTTCAAGTAAAGAAGAAAGTTGATTGGATGCAATTAGATCATATTTTAGTTGATCATAAACATCAATTATTGTACTGTTATGTACCTAAGGTAAGGTCAGGTGTAAGGAAAAATTAAGTATGTCACACAGGTTTTGTCTTCAGGTGGCATGTACAAACTGGAAACGTGTTTTAATGGTTTTGACTGGTGTTGTAACAACACCGAATTTAACAGACATTCCGGGATCACTTGCACATGCCGAAAATTCAACTTTGAGGTTGTCACAACTGTCAAATAGTACAATTTCACAATGTCTTGCGAGATATACGAGTTTTATAATGGTGAGGCATCCGTTTGAGCGTCTTTTGTCGGCATATCGGAACAAGTTTGAAAACACATATACTCAATATTTTCGGGTTGGTATCACTGTGTAACGTCTGTTCATTATATAAATCAACTTTTGCTATGAAATTAATTTAAAATGTTATTTTTTAAGATGTCTGCGATTTAATAATGAATGTTTTATGCTCTACAGTGAACACCATTTTGCACTTTTATGACTTTTTTGCCTATGCACAGCAAGAGTTGATCTAAAACGCTTTTAAACTCTTTGTACTACAAACTAGTTTTTGTTTAGGTTAGGTACGGCAAAGATATAATCCGGAAGTACCGCAAAAACGCTACAAAGTTTGACCTTGAAACCGGAAGTAACGTATCATTTCGTGAATTTGTGTTATATATTCTCGATGGTGGCGCCACTGCAAATGAACATTGGGCCCCTGTGTATGACTTGTGTCAGCCTTGCTCTCTAAATTATACATTTATAGGTCGCTATGACAGTTTAGTTGAAGATGCGAGAGCACTACTTGACATGATTGGAGCACCATCTGTGACATTTCCATATACTAAACCTTCAAATACTGCATATAAATTAAAAAAATACTTTCAACAATTATCAATGAATGATATTCAAGGTTTGTATAAAAAATATGAGTATGATTTTAAACTATTTGGGTATAATTTAGAAGATTTATTAGGTTTTGATTTACCTTAATTTATTTCCGATTAGATTTTTGTACAAATAGACAATAATAAAACAATGAAAAAATTGAATCACATTTAAATGCCACAACAGTTACTCTATACCATGACATTCTAGATTATAGTACGAAATTGGTTTTATGTAATGACGGTAGGTTCGTCACGGCCAGTGAATTTCTTCAATTGGGATATTTCTAAACCTACTTCGATTAAGGGTTTTAGCATGATTTGGGCATCGGAAGTGACGTTATTTTTTTCGTAGCTATCAATGTAGAGACGAATTGTGGCACCGGTGCTTCCCGTTCCTGATAATCGGTAGATTACACGAGAGCCGTCTTCAAACAGAACTCGAATTCCCTGAAAAAAGCAAAATAAACTGAAATTATGTGTATTTTTCATCAAATAAAAAAAACTAACTTTTTTTTTTGTTGTCTACATCAAGATATCTAACAGTAAATTTCAAGGATTAGAAATCCTAATTTGCAAAGCTAAAAAAAGATACATAATCTCTGCTTCTTTTTTTAATAATATGTGGGAGCAGAAGGCGACATTTGTATGAAAATATTTTTTTAAATATTATTGATAACTTTAATAAAAAAAATTAAAAGCGATAAGTCATCCTAAAAATATTCATAGTTATATTTATGACATAACAGAAACATAAGTACATTTTTTTTACTCCTGTGGGACGTACATATACTATATTATAGCTTATGTTATAACCACCATAAAATACCCTTTTTGAAGACATTTCAACGCCTACTAAGGAATTTGCAATGTCAGCATAATACACAGTTAATTTTCCACTGTTTAACATTACTTAATTTAATTTTTGATTGTTATTTTGTTCATTAATAGTTTTAATGTGTTTTTGTGATTTACGTTTTTGACTATTTGACTTTAAACAGTCCGTATTTTTAAAATGTCGCCTTTAAATTTAATTATTTGTCGCCTTTTATTATTTAAATTTTTGTTTTTCGTGAATAATAAAAATTTTGTAACATTTTGGGCAAATTAGGAATAGAATACATACCTGATCTTTGGCAACACTGTTATCAATGGGATCAACATACGAGAAATTATCAGCAATTTTAACTTTATAAGCTTTGCCACCAGCATTAAAACTCTTCCCAATAAATTTCGGATCGGCAATTGTTTTTACGAGATGATCCATCATTTTATTCGCATCTTCAGTATTACATTCTTCATAATCATATCTTGTAAAATAATTACGACCATAAAGCTTCCAATGTTCAGTTAAAATATCCTCAACACTCATATTTTTATGTGCAATAATCGATAACCAAGCTAGAACAGCCCAAATTCCATCTTTTTCTCTTATATGGTCTGACCCAGTCCTGAAAAAAAAAATTGTTATAGAAAATAAGAGCAGTTCAATTCAACAACGGATGATAATCTCCGAGTGATATAAGTGCGACACATACCCAAAACTTTCCTCCCCACATAACGACAAACGCCCCGCATCCATCAAATTCCCGAAATATTTCCATCCTGTAGGAACCTCAAACATCTCTTTCCCTAATTTCGCCGCAACTCGATCAACAGCAGCTGCAGTAGGCATAGATCGGGCAAATCCGTGAACTCCACATTTTTTAAAATAGGGAATACACTCTAAATTATTAGCAATAACAGCTAAACTGTCACTAGGTGTTACAAAAAAGGCGTGTTTTCCAATTATCATATTACGGTCCTGTTGGAAATTACAGTAACAATTTTACCAACCCTTAAATTTGATATTTTACCCCATCGCCATCGAAAGCAGCACCAAGGTCATAACTGGTGTCCTCTTTGACCTTATCGACTAAATCTTTGGCATAGGTGAGGTTAGGGTCAGGGTGGATTTCTCCGAAATTATCGAGAGGGATGATACGACGAACGTTGTTATCAGGACTGGCTCCAAGTTCTTCAACGAAAATCCGGGTGACGTAAACTCCAGTTACTGCGTAGATTAAAAATTGTTGAATCATGCAATTATTTTTTAATGGGTATTGGTATGTTATGTAATTTATACCGAGAAAATAGCAGTTTTCATAAAAACTGGAAATTCTACACATTTTGTTTGGTTTGAAAGTTTTTTTTAAACAAAAAATTTGGTGGCTTTATTTAAAAGAACAGAGAAACAAAGGAGAGAGAATATGCCTGATGTACGAAAGTCATAAAATTTAAACCGCCAATTTTAAGTAATACCTACTCTTTTTTTAAATTGTGAAAAATTTAATTTGGTATAATTTTCTGAATTTTCGAGCAACCGTTTCTAAAATCATTTCTAAGATTTTACAGTTTTTGATATGTTTTATTTTTATAATTTTAATTTTTGTAAGATTCCTAAGAACTTGGCATCTTAATTTCTGAGATCCTTGAAATTCTAAGGTAGGAAGACACCAAAGAGAATAGCTAAATTCCTCATATTTTAAGGATCCAAGGTTTCTCTGTATTTTTTCTATTCCTACATCGAGAACAGTGTTGCCAATCTAGGGGATTTCCCTCTAAATTTAGGGTATTTTTTCAAGAAGAGGGGAATATTTAGGGGGGAAATTACCAAAAAAATGTTAAACTATTAATTTTTTGTTGCCAATTTAATCGGTATTTCTTGATTACGGTGTAATTCACATTTATCACTTATTTGAAATCTATTATTATTTCTAATCTATTTATTAGAAATTAATTTTGACCAATTATATGGCGGAAATCATCGTCAATGGGTTGGCAATACTGATCGAGAATAACATTAAGAATATGAAATTTCTATTTTGTAAAATTGTAAGGGCCGATTTCATAATCTACTTGAAAGTTCCTTTAATTTAAATGACGTTTAGACTGTAACTGTCTTTATGGCAATATGCATCGATAAATCATGGACAGTTACAGTCTAAACGTCATTTAAATTAAAGGAGCCTTTAAGCTGATTATGAAATCGGCCCTAACTCTAATATTTTTGAAATTTTATGAACTTTAAAATTTCTAAAATTCTAACAGGAAATTTTTGAAGTTCTAAGATTTCTGAATTTTAAAAAACTAAAATGTTGGGTTTCTGCTATTTAAAATTTTAAATAAATTGTGGAAGGTTCACACATTTATCACTGCCAACTTTGACACCAAATTTAAAATTGTAAGCAAGCAAATATACATCAGTGTCTTGTATTACACTCCCATTTTACAACTTTGAAAACAACAAGCAATAATTTCTAAGCTTAATTACATGTTATCTCTAAATGAACATTAATTTATTTCAATGAACAAAAAAACATAAAATTCATGAGATAATAAACCAATAAAGATAAATTCTCTTACCCCCATTCATGGAGTCAATCAAAACCTGAAATGGAGGCCTCTTCTCATCTCCCTTAATCAACTCCCTCAGTTTCCCAAAATCGAAAATCTCCTTCATCAACTTAACATAATCATCAGACGAATCAACAACCTCAACAACAAACTCTCTCCCATCAACATTAAATTTCTGAACCCCCGTTTTATCAAACTCACAATCCAAATCCGGTGTAAACTTATACTGAGTGATTTTCTTTGTTAATTCATAGACAGCATTTGTGAACGAATCAGGTGCAGGGCCTCCATTTTCAATGTTAAATTTAACTCCGAAATCATGTCTGATACCCCCTGGATTATGTGACGCTGTTAGAACAATCCCTCCCAAAACCTTATGTGTGCGAATAAGGGTCGAGACTGCAGGAGTTGAGAGAATCCCCCGTTGCCCAATAATAAGTTTAGCCACCTTTACAACAGAAATAAATCACCGGAAATAACGTGATTGGTAAAACTGACCCCGTTAGCTGCCGCAATTCGGATTATCATGTTGATTGCCTGCTTGGAGAAGTACCTGCCATCGCCCCCAACAATCAAAGTAGCCCCTTTGATTTTCTCACCGAGTGCGTCAAGAATGCATTGTATGAAGTTTTCAGTGTAGTTTTTCTCCATGAAGACTTTGACTTTTTTCCGGAGGCCACTAGTGCCCGGTTTTTGGCCCTCAAAGGGCGTTGTGGGGATGATAGTCGAAGAGAGGCTCATGTTGGTTTGAGGTTAGGTATGTCAGTGTAGAGAGACACACACTTTGAACTGTACACTTATTGTTATTTTGAAATTCGGTTTGAAATTTGATTATCTTGTAATCGGACTTTTAATCTAGAGGATTTCTTGAAATTTGAACGGTCAATGACAAATAGGTCAAGTGGACTGTGCATGCGCAGGGAGTGGAGGGGTAAAGGTTGGATACCATGGACATAAAAATATAGTAGATAGCTACAAATATTGGGGTTGTTTTGGGGTAATTTATAGTATTTACGCAAACGGTAGTTGTACCATTATTCAACAGTGACAAAAAATCTAACTAGGTACACAAAATACAGTAAAACACAGTTAAAAATACTCATATGTCTACATTTTTTTACTTCAATTGTGGAAAAATAGCTGCTGCCCTCTGTTAATTAAATCAAGAAACAAAATTTACAGTTTCCTGTAATTTACTTTTTTGTATAAATTACAATTTTTAGAACAATTAGTGCTCCTGAAAATTGATAATTTGTTTTATGAAAGTTGGTTATACTGAACTAATTATTACTGCTACTTTAGACAGTTGGTATTGCGTTAAAATAAATTTTGTATTTAGCCCAACAATCATAGAAATGGAGATTTTTTGAAAGAATTTTTTTTGTTGCAATCATAGAAATAGCTTGAGAACAAGAATATTACCTCCACCACCAAAATTGTAAATTTTGATAATATAAGAGTATAAAAAGCGATTTAATATATAAAAAAAAACTGAATATATTTTTATAAACACACACTGACATACACTTGAACAACATGACACACAAGAGACGTATAAAAAATGGGATAAATACAATCATAACATAAAAAATTTGGTATAAACTGACTCAAAAAAAAACACAATATAACTTTCTTTCTCTCCTTAATGCGTAATCTTAATCTCAAAATTATCCCCATTGGAGCTAACCACTGTATTTTTCGGACTGACCCCCCTATCTAACGAATCCTCCTTCCTCCTATGACTCCTCCTATTCCTTGAATGCTCATTACTCAAACTCGTACTTTGTGTTTTATTCCCGAGACTTGACGACCGACTTGTTAAGCTACTCTGACTTTCATTTAATCGTTTTCGTTCCCAGGTGGCGCTCTCTTCTTCCGGTTTAGTTCTTTGAGTTTCGTTCGTTTTAAAGTAGGCACCATTTAAATTCCCGTTTTGTTTCCAGACACGTAATCTATGGCTGATTTCACCAAAACTGGGCCTTCGTATGGCAAGTTCCGCCCAGCATTCGACCATAAGGGCATAACAGTAGCTGGGGCAAGCATCGGGGCATGGAAGGAGTTTGCGTGAGCGAATCATATTGATGACTTCCTGGTTATTGTAACCGTAGTAGGGCTGAAGACCGTAGCTGTAGATCTCCCAGAGGACGACACCATACGACCAGACATCGCTTTCGGTGGTGAATTTACCGTAGAGGATGGACTCGGGAGGCATCCAACGGACAGGCAAGAGAGATTTTGATTGGACCCTGAATGGGGAAATTAATATTATTGATAAAAACAGTTAGCACTAATAAGTACACTTAATGAATTTCGCAGTGGTTAATACAAAAAAACTAATATTTTAGATAGTTGGTAACACTGTTAAAGTGGTTCTGTTGGTAATCCTGGATATTTGTTTCAGGCATGCTTTAGAAATAAAAGGGTGAGTACTTGAAGAGCACTCTATCGCTCCATTTCTTTGGAAAATCATAGAAAAAGCAAGAGGGAGAACCTCATTTCAGTTATCTAGGAAATCTAGGAATTTGACATTTGTTACGTGAAATCATAGAAAAGAAGGGAAAGGACTTTTGCTAAATTAGAGAAATTCAGTAATAGAGACAGTAAACTTACCGGTAATAGTCACAGCTATACATATCTCTACTAAGTCCAAAATCACTAATTTTAACAACCAAATCTTTAGAAACTAAACAATTTCTAGCTGCCAAATCTCTATGAACATAATGATTATCAGACAAATACTCCATTCCTTGTGCGATTTGTATAGCGATATGTAAAAATTGATTTTGTGTTAAACTTTTTCCTTCACTTGGAGAATTTCCAATTAAAAATTCATGCAAATCTCCCTAAAAAAATCAAATTATCACACACCAAAAAAAAAAAATGTTTTCCTTTGTAACTCACCTCAGACATGAACTCAAACAACATACACATAGGTTCCTGTTTAACTACAACTCCTAACAAACAAATAATATTAGGATGTTTCAATTCGGAAATAAGTTCAATTTCTCTTTGAAAATCCGCTTGAGTTTTGGCACTAGCATTTTCTTTGAGCGATTTCACAGCAACAAAAACTTTACCATTTCGTGTTTTTAATTCACCTTTATACACTTTACCAAATGCTCCTTCACCTAATTCTTCAACAAAAGCGACCTCTTTGTAAGTGTATTGAGGAACATTTTGATAGCCATTTTTCGTTGTGTGGGAATTACGTTGTGGAGGGATATTGGGAGGGAGAAGATTGTTGAGTTCCATGGGGGAATTGGGACCGGTATTGCCATAAATGTTTTTATCAGCTGTAGGAACATTCATCTGCAAATATATAATTAAAAAAATAATAAAAAAAAGTAGTAAAAAACAAACATTTTGTAAATTACGGGCAAGTTTGTTTTTCCGACGACAACAAAAAACACCCAACAATACAAGACTGAGGACTGAAATTGCCACAAAAATGCCAATAACATACATCCATACCACATCAGCTGAAAAAAAAATGTAGGGGATTTTGTAACAATTGGTAACATTTATCACAAATATCAGTAATAAAAAACTAAATTCTGTTATAATTGACAAGGTTTCAAGTTAAATTTGTTCGCCACTTTTTAAACAGTTGGCAATAGTGATTACTGAAATTTAGGGACTTACTGCATTTAATGACATCACAAGTTTCACGCCGCATCGGATCACCATCAACATAACAAAACGGTTGAGATTCAACTCCACCTGGATTTCTACAAATTAATCCACTTTATTTTAATAATATTAATAGAAATAATATTATTACCGGCAAAAATTATGACCTGTCAGTTCCGGATGTTCAGATAAATGTATATGAATCTGATGATTCCACCTTAAACATTTATTACCAAATTCACTTGTATTTTGAACACCTCTGTATAATTCGCCATTATCCCAATAACATGTATCATCTTAAAAAAAAATTCAACAGCTATAGATATATAATTTTCCCTTGCACTTACCATTATTAACACTCTCATTATCCACTCCCAATTCTAGGCAATTTCTTGAACTACTTTCAGTCTCATTTGGCAAGAATTGACATTCTTCTAGTTGTAATGTTTTACCAAGAACTGGATGTCTCTTTGCTATTGCATATTCTTTACTACACAATTCAGTTTCTAATAATAAACAATCTTCTTTACAAATCCGTCGTAAGTAATTATCTAATTTGTTTCTAATATTTTTTAAAAATGCTTCATCAGACTTAAATCTATCTATCTTTGCCGTTTGATACATATTTATTTTCGTTGGTTCAGTACATAAGGGAAATGCTGAATAACACAAACTCGGACGGGCGAATTTATTACAACTCGATGAAATATCGCTGAAAAAAAAAGGTATTTGTTACGCCACTGGTAAAACTCTTGCTAAATCAATGCATATTCTAGCTAACTCAATATCTACGGCTATAATTTTCGCTAGATCAGTGCGTATTCTACCTACATCAATATCTATGGTTATAAATCACGTTAAATCAAAGCGTATTCTAGCTACCAAAATGGTAAAATGGCGGTTATGTCCAAAAAAATTAGATACTTGGTAATGCAATAAGACAAAAAAAATTTGTATTACAAAAAAATGTTGCATTTCAGTCTTTTTGACTTTCATGTTAGTCAGAATCTGCAATATAGTAGTTGTAGAAAATTAATTTTGAATGTGACATGGTCCAAACATATTCTAGCTTCCTCCATATCTATGACTTCAATTTTTTTTTCATTAAAAGGTAAGTCCTATAAGAAGTCAAATTCAAAGATATCGTGGGATGCAGAATACGGTTCAAGATGACATTTCCAACTATATGAAACCGTCTACATCCATAGATATGGAGGAGGAGATTGAATAATACATAAATTGTATTTTTTTTCCTTAATAAATAAATAAATAAATAAATAAAACATTTTTCAAAGGTCAAAATGGTAGAAAGACCAATTAAATTGTTATGCGTGGCACGAATATAAGTATTTTTCTATTAAAAACAAAAATTTCATTATTTTTATTTTAACCCTCATACTTGCTAAGCCACTGGTAAAATTCGCGCTGAATCCATAGACAAGAAAAGTGCAAAACTATATAATCCGTGTCAAGGCGCCATTTTGAATTATAAAAGTGTACAGCATATTCTATGCCCCTGTATTTCTGTAGCTTAAAAAATATTTGTTTATTTAGCAAAACATAATAAAAATAAAACAAAACAAAATTACTCGTCAAATTTACGTTAAATTCATAGATACTGATGGATGTAGAGTATGTTTCAAGTTGTCATTTTAAATTTTACAGTTTAGGAATTGTGTATCAAATTGTTTTTAATTCACTTCTTTCTGTATAATAAAACTTTTTTTAAGTTAAAAATGATAGTTAACTACTACTAACTACTTTCTTAAGAAAGTTTGAAGAGCTACAAAATCGAAGCATGTTCGTGTTACCTTTTTCATCTGTAGTTGTTAAAGTCAAAATTTTTTGACTAAAACTAAAAATATTACATAACTTTTGTAAAAAAGAAATGATTTTTAAAACCACAGATATACAGAAATATAGACACTTTAAACTATTGAAAAGTGCTAATTTATTTTTCTAACCGATTTACATGTTTAACAATAGTGGTTTTGTTAGTGCAGAAAAATACATTTATGGCATATGTCAAAAAGTATTTGTTAACTTTCCTCGAATAATAAAAATAACGAATGTTTTTGTATTAAAAGTAATAAATCCATAGATATGTAATATTGTGGAATGTTTCTGAAACTGCGCAAGTCCGCCATGTTGTTATTTCATAATAACTTACTTTGACTGCGAAATAACCAAAAACGCATCCTTCAACATCTGCTCAATATCCTTTTGACTATACGGAGGCTGTACAAAAACAAACTTATTATCAAAATATTCCTTACAAATCTCTCCTTGATACGCTTGACAAAACGGCTCACTATAATCAAACCTCTTTGGTTTCTTTTCCTCTATCACTTTTCCCGTTGAAGTCACATCAAAAATCTTCCCAATTTTCTCATGTGACACTTCTGATAACTTAGCATCAAAAATAGTTCCTGATGAAGAACTCGCCGGAATTGTTGTAATTTCTCCATCAAATTTTAACGGTGCTGTACTTTCAACTTTTCCACTTTCAGCAACGACATCCAAAACTGCCTGAGATCTAATCCTATCAATGCCATTGGAAACCGTACAATCATAGAAACCCCTATCGAAAAATTCAACATCTGTGATACGTAATGTAGATCGAATTCGGTGATCTTTGGTGGCTTTGCGGTTGAAAGTGATACGGTCGTCGCGTTGGACGGGAACTTCGTTTTTGCGCCATATTATAGTGATTTTGGTGTTGTTAGGATCAAGATTTTGGACTTCACATGTTAGTTTGATGAGTTTTGTACCAGAATCAATGGATTTGTTTGATAAGGGATGGGTGAAAATGAGGGTGGAGTTGGTTGAGGAGTTTTGAGGGATTATTTCGTCTTCGTAGTCTTCATAATCGTTGTCGTTACCGAATACTGAAAAAAAAAAAAAAAAACACAACTAAATAGCTAAATTGCTTTTTTTCAATGATATTTGGCATTTTATAACATTTTAATGTTTAAATGTACAAATAGATCGCGTGATAAGATATTACATTTTTTTCTAATAAATCGAAAACTATTTTTGAAATATTATTAGGTAATGAGAATTTTCTTACATAAACTTAATTATGACAAACCTAGCTTTTTCTTAAAGATCACTGCCCAGTATAATTTTTGAGCGTCTCTAGAGCCTTAACTATTAGAGATAAAAAAAATCATTTCGTATACTTCATTACCCAAAAAAAAAAACAATTGTATATAACTTTTTTCTTCAACCTTTGACCGTCTGCGCAGCGTTTAAAAATAAATCCATTTCCTGATGTTATCTTTTCTAATAACAACACAAACTCTGCTAACACTGACTTTCAACGTTTTATAAAATGTTAAAAAACATTTTTATACAGAACATTATTAACAAATACATTTCTGTCATTGTTCAGAGAATATTATTACTACTTTTATAATAATAAATACTTCTTTGATTGTTAAATAACTTTTTGTTATTTCTTGTTAAATTATAAAAATTGTTATTTCTTGTTGTTAACTTTCTTAGTAACAGAATACAAACTCTGTTAACACTGACTTTTAACGTTTTATAAAAATGTTAACAAACATTGACATGATCACTCTTAGGAAAAAGCAAAATCTGTAAAAAAAAAAGTAAAAATTCCCCAGTTTCGCGAGTTTTTAGCATTTATTTTGCTAATAATAAGACCTGATCTGTATTAACAATAACTGCTTTTCCAAATTATGTAATTAGACAACCAACAATACCCCAAAATAAATATGTAATAAAAACATTTAAATTTTATTTGCATAAGAGAATATAAAAACTGCATAATGTCAATTAAAAAAACACACACAAAAACAAATAATAAAATGTAACAAAATCTCAAATATAAAATAAACGAAGTCAAACCAATAAACTTAGTTATCCTTGAAAAGGCATCAGACAATTAAAATAAAAAATATTTATAATTCATTTGTTTATACAATATGTGATTTATAGACTGACGTAACCCTAATTTGTAAAATATCAACAAAACACCTTCTATATTTATTTATTTTTTAATTTTTCACAATTTTTTTCTTATATTGGCCATCCTCCAAATGTGATCTGACCCTAATTCCTTGAAAAAAAAAAAAACTAATATAGTAGTGGCACAAAAATCAAATGCCACGCCTACTACAAACACATTCGACATTCTCGAAATAAGTCCTCGATAAATTTAGATCTTCACCGATTATAAACAGTTTGTTATTAAGAGCGTCGCGACGCTTCCAATACGTGTAACAAAGATAGAAATATACAATTTCTAACTCTCTCAAATCGTAAAATTATAGGAATCAGAGTCGACACAAAGTTAGTCATGTTAGCGGGGTCGAAAGCTGCGCTTCGCGCTATTGGAGGGTTGGATTGCATCGTGATTGGTCAATTTTGGATGACGGATTTAAAAAATCTTGACACGTGACATGTAAATAAACGTTTGAAATGGTTAAAAGTGAAGTGTTTATTTGTGGTTTTAAAGTGTTTTTGAACGATTAACAGAAGAAGAAAAAAAGGAGGTATGTCGAAATCGATGAACATGCTGAGGACCAGACGGAGGGATAATAACGTTAAACCAAATCGAAGGTAAAATAAATAACAATAAATAAATAAATAAACAGCACAGCAATGCTCAAAAACACTCAATTTTTTTCTCAATTTTCTTCACTTTTACAGGGATACGCGTGTTCGCAGGTCAGTGGGTTTTTTGATTTTTGATTTCAGTTCATCTAACATTTGGTTGATATTTGCCTATTTTAACATTTTTTTGAAAAGGATTTGAGGTATTTTTATTAATTTAGGTTTCTTTAGGTTGGATCGGAAATCTTCAAGAGGAATGATCTACGAAAACGAAGAACTCAGATTGAGGACAATCAATATTAATGCAGAAATTGAAAGAGGTACAAAAAATATGAAAATAGCTTGTTACTTTATCTGCCGCTTCTGGGCACCGACTATTTTTTCTGCCGCTCGACCGACAAGTTCGGAATGATTTGAAACATACAATTCCTAGTTTGACTATTAATGGTTATTTTAGTAATTTAAGAACATAAAAGTAAAAAAGTAGGAAGAGAGTGAAACTTAAAATGTTTTCCAACATCTACGTAAATTACGAATTTTGTTGGTCGCACGATAGAATAGAAAACAAGTTACTTTGTGGGACAGAAACATTCTAATGTTCTCCAGAAAACTTAAAAATTATAACAAAAAAACACTTTTTAATTAAATAAAAACAAAATGAAAACTGTTGCTTAACAAAAAAATAAAGAGTGTTCTTTTAAACTTTACATTGCAGTTAGTCATGGAAACTTAAGGAATTTTTTATCCGATATTTCAAGTTACCTAACTTAATTTTACAACACCGAATTGAAAATAATTAAAAAAAGAAAAATAAAGATGTAACACAAGTTCTAACACCACCCTGACGAAAATAAATTCACTAAATAACAGGACTCAATCTTTATTCACAATTATTTTTGCACAGAACATGAGGTTTGTTTCAACAACAGAACAACAATTAAATACAAAAAACATAATTTTCTAAATGACCCTTTTGAAGTTTTTCGTTTACCTATAAAGAGTTTGGATACTTAATGTCGTTCTCTTTATGTCTGCTGCTTTGACAACTACATGTTTTATCTAGAAAAAAATCTAGAAAAAAAGTACAGCTATTCAAGGAGAACATAATAACTGTTGTTAATAATTATTTTGTTAATAACAAGACATGATCACAATAAAGAAAGTTTTAAAAATTAATTTAAAAAAAAAATAAAAATTAATGTTGGCAGTCAGTAAAAATGACAGTTAACTAATAGATTAATAAAAACAGACTTTACTAGTCTAAGATATAATCTAGGTATATTGACAATGATATTTAAAAAAAACATGATCCACAAAAAAACTTGACAAATTCTCAGTTTTGAGGTTTCTTGTTTATAAAGTTCGGACAGTCAATGTCATCTGCTTTGACAATTATTTACTTGTTTTATACAGGATGAATACAAAATATCGGAAAAAACTGTACAGTACGTTGTTGGGAATTGTTAATAAAGCCCCGGAAAAATAATTTAAAAAATTTTTTGACCTTTTTTTCTAAAAAAAGAAATAATTTTGACAATTTGGCAACATCACTGGCCAGTGGTTTTAAGGTCAAGTCAAATGGGTGAGGGCTGAGGCTCTATTAATTTTTTTTAAAACTTGAGGCATAATTTTAAAGAAACCAACTAAAATTAATTAAAATGTACCAACATTATAAAAATAAATTGACTAACAAACAATAATCGAAAAGTTTTATTCTTTAGACAGAAAAAAGGTTTGAAAATTTATGTTGGCAGTAAAACTGTTGATATTTAATGTTAAGGACGTTCCGTGAAAAATAACTTTTCTTACAATATCTTTCAATTTTTAAATACACATACTTCTAACTGTTCTTCATACGCAGGTATTTTTTTCAATAGTCCTTGCGGTACTAAATTTCGATATATTAACAACTGAAAATCGTACATTTAACATGTATTCCCTATCCCGACCGCAGTTAGAATAAGCATTTAATTTGATAGGAACCGCACTTTTCTTAGGATTATTTTTTAAAAACTGAGAATAATTAATTGAAGATTGAAGAACAACAATTTTTTTCAAGAATATCATAAACAAGCGTTATTCATTTTTTATAAATAATTTTTAAAGTTTATTGAAAACCTGACAAAATAATTTAAAAACATTACATTTTGATTGATTACATTGGGATCCAAATTTTATTATAAAGGATTACTATTGAGACCAAACTGAAGGCTGCAGCTAAAAAAAAATTGATTAAAATTTGCGAAATTTGATTTTTAAAAATGGTGTCCCCCTCTGGTTATTTCCGAAACGGCTTATGTTAGGCCAGTGAAAATTTTTTTCAGCATTATGAACCAAATTGATAACTAAATAGTTTATTTTAGTTTTTTCAAAATTTTAAATTTAAGAAAAAGATATGAGGTAATGAAATTTTAGAGAAAGAATATTTTTTGAATATTTTTCCTAACTTTTTTTATAATTAAAATTTTGGAAAAAACCAAGAAAAGACTAGTCCTTAATTTTTCACATAATGCTGAAAAAAAAATCGCCATCGTTCTAACATAAGCCGTTTCGGAAATAACCAGGAGGGACATACCATTTTTAAAAATCAAATTTCGCAAATTTTAATCAAATTTTTTTTTAGCAGTAGCCTTCAGTTTGGTCTCAATAGTAATCCTTTATAACAGAATTTGGATCCTATGCTCCGTTTTCAAAATACAGAGTTTTAAAAAATCACCGACCGCCACTGGTGGAACTACCTTAAGAAAATTTTGAAAATTTCTCTTGGTAGTAAAAGTAACAGCTGACACTTGACCTTATTAATGTTGTTTTTGTTAAGTTGGTAACATCCCCCCCCAAAAAAAATCAAAAAAAACTACCTATTAATTAAAATAATCGTAATAAGAATAATCGAAAAGTTTTATTCTTTAGACAAAAGATGGATTCGAAAATTTATGTTGGCAATATGACTCTGTTAACACCTAAAGTCAAGTTATTTCGACATTAAAATAGCTACCATCTTATTGTTTTTAAGAAAAAAATTGAGAGCTTTGGTGACCATTATATAAAAAATAACAACTTAAAAAAATAAATTCACTAAGTAACAGATGACAGAAATATTTATAATTATTTTTAGATAAGACATGATCGATAAAAAATTGACAGTTTCTAAATGACGCTTTTTTATATGTTTTTCTGATAACCTAACGGAGCGGATGATTTTTAAGTAACTTTAAAAGCAGGATTTCCCATGAATTCCCATGTTTTTACGTGAATTTCCTAGGATTTCTTATTAAATTTGCGGGTTTCCCTGAATTTTCTAAGGATTTCCGGGAAACTCCTAAAAATTTTTTGCGCGTGCGCAGACAATTTGCATATGCACTTTAATGCGCTTAATTGAATACTAAAAATATCAATCTTACTAGCTACTCTGCTAGAATATATTATTTACAACAAGCAACAAAATAATAATATTATTTAATTTAATATAAATAATATTATTATTAATTCCAAGGGGTTTGTGGTCTTTTTTTAAGACGTCATCTCATATTTTAGTCAAAAACGCCCGTAATTAAATTAAATTAAATTAATATTGAAATAATTATTCTAAATTTTGACAACTGACATAAAATTGTTTGTCGAAAATGTACGAAACACCCGGTAGGCATAAATACTGTTAAGAAAATCACAAATCTTCAATCTCTAATGTTATATTTTACGAAAAATGACAAAATTAGTTCAAAAATATTAGGAGTTATTTAATCAGAGAGTGACTTTTTAAACTTCTTTTCTCACTACGTGAGTAATGATCAAATTACAAATTATAAATATACATTCAATTTTTCGTTTTATAAGTACATATTTTAACATTTTGGATAAAACTACTCTTTTTTTTTAAAACCAAAAAAATATTTGTGAGTGAGGTTGCAGAAATAAATTTTTCAATTTCCATCCTAACGGGTGATTTAAAAAAAAATGATAGGTATACTGAGAAATATTGTCTGAATACTAATTTATACGCAGAAAAGGTAATAGTAATAATAAGTCAATTAGAGTAACCAAAACCCTACCCAATTTTGTCTATTTCTACACTACGAGAAACTTGATTGCGCACTACAAACAATCCCAAGAATTCAAAATAGTTTAACATATACCATAAAAATTAAAAAATATAATAATCCGGCCAACTTGGCCTCGTGCCACTTCATCTAAACAGGAAGAAATAAAATGACGTCATAAAAAAAATTATAATTGAATTTTTGTTACGCCACTGATCCAAAAAAAAAATATTCATTTTCGAATGTAGTAAAACTGAAAATAATTAGTTTGCTGACATGTTGATATTTTCAGCAAAACCTTGAAGGAAAAACCTCAAACATTACAATTCTACAAATAGCATCTACACACAAAAAAAAATACTAATTTCATTCGAATTACTTAATAACATTCGTTGATTAACTGCAACATCAAAACATTTTTTACAAATGGTTTATGTTTTAATGAGTAATTGATTTGGTTGTAGAAAGATAGAAAATCGGAGATAAAATAAAAATACGAAATATATTTGACAATTTCGCTTCATTTCATTTATTTTTTAATTAATTTAAATAAACATTTCTGATTTTTTGTAAATAAATCAAGGGTTTTATGTTATCTAAAAATATCTTATTCTCGTAGAAATAATATAACAGAAAAATAAAAAGAAAAAAAAAATCAAATGACATTCTTGCTATAAAACAATAAATAAAACTTTACGTCAATCATCGAGAAATATTAGTTTAGATAAGCGATCCAACAATAATAAATATTAATGAAATATGATTGAAACTCTTAAATTTTTAAACGTTCTATAAATAACCAATATAAAGACAAATCAAAGAAAGAAATTATTTGTTTAACAAAATGAATGGACATTGAGCTTTTCAAAAAAAAATCAAAGCCAAATATGAAATATAAACAATTTAAAATATAACCAACATGCCGAAAATAAATTCACCACCATTCACCAAATTATGTTGGCAGTATAAGTGAGACTTTTGACAGTTACCTACCTGAAAAAAATTGAAAAAAGAAAAAAATCTTAATTTTATTTCTATTAAGTTGGTAACAATTGAATGTGAGTGATTTTTGTAATTCAATTTCAAATTTTAAGGAAAGCAACCAAACCAATCTTTTAAAAAAATGTAAAAATGACAGTTGATTTGTATAAAGAGAGAATTTAACATCTACAAATTCAATTAATTATTTCCAAAACCTTCCAGGATATACAATTTTTTTATCGCATGATATTTTAGTGAATTTATTATTGTTAGGTTGGTATGTTTCAATTTATTTACTTATTTGAAATTATTTTCAAAAAAAAAATCTCAAGCCGTGTAAAATATTCGATTGTTACCAACTTAAGATTGTTAAATTTTGTCTTTATAAATATCAAGTTGGTAAGCTTTTAACTGTCAGCAGTGTCACTTTTACTGCCAACATAAATTTTCTGTTTGTGTATTCTTTACCAAACAAACGCCAAATAAAGTTAATTAAAACATACCAACCTAAGAATAATAAATTCACTACGGTATGATAATGGGTTTTGTGTTGGCAGTAAAAGTCACACATTTGACATGTTTTTGAAAAAAAATTATTTCTCGATTTTCAAAATTCTTATTTATTTCTGTTAGATTGGTATTGGTGACAATTAAGATTCTTGTTTATTAAAAAAATGATCAAAGGTGCTTAAAGAAAAATGGTTTTTGGCACAATTTTAAAAGAAACAAATTAAAATTAATAAATTAAAAAATACCAACTTGACAAAAACAAATTGTTGGATATAATACGTTGTTGACAGATAAGGTTATGTTATCTTGACAACGTCATAACTGTGATGTCTGCCAAGTTATTCATGAAAAATTAATTTTATAGCCTTCTACAGAAGAAAGTTTTCGAAAATTTTTATATAAAATAACGAGGGTTTATATTATTTCAACAATTTTTTTTACCAACTTAATATTTGCAAAAAAAGAAAATATCTACGATACAGTAATAAATTTCAAATTTATTTTTGACAGGTTCGTATAAAATGACTTTTTAAATAAAATAAAAATAATATTTACGTCAAATACAAATATTTAAAATTAAATTTTATGTACGAAAGTGTAAATACCAAATGAGCAAAAATAATTATGATAAATTACACAACCAGCTGACAAGATATATTTACGAAAGCCAACTTCATTTAGCTGTTTAAAATTAGTCAAAAAAAATTCCAACACTTTCGCGCCATTTTTTACTCTTAAAATTTATAAATTGTAAAAAAAAAATATTGGAAAAACTGTTTTTATGTATACATTTATTAGGGTTTTAAACAAATGAGATTCATTTCCATGGCCAACTTGATTCATAAAATTATAAATAAGGCGTTCTGATTGGTTGTTGTCACAGCAACGTCTTATAATTTAAAAATTCATAATTTAACATTTTTTTTGTTTCAAGGCCAATATGATATAAAAAAATTGAAACGTGAGAATGAAATGCTGAAAAAAGAAATCTGGTGTCTACGTGACGAATATGATAAACTGGATAAACTCCTCAAAGAGAAAGAATATGAATTTTCTTCATCTTCGACAACTTGTAGCACTAGTGATTCGGTGAGTCCCCGAAATTTCGATTTTTTTCCCAAAAACAAACTTTTAGGAAAGTTGCAGTACATGTAGTGAAGAATCCGAAGAAGTAGAAACATCCCAAAATCTTCAAAATGTCCAAAAAACGAACATGAAAAATCTTCATTCAGAATTTGATCATTTATCAGTTGTTCCAGAAGAAAATAGTACAGAAAATTCGGATAAAAATTCAATACAGGAGAACGTCATTCAACCGGATCAAACTTACGAAAAGTCAAACACACAACCAAAAAATTTTTTTTCACCACTCAATATGAATAACGATCAGTTTTATAGTGAGAAAGTTGTACCAACCAACGCGGGAAATTTTTATCTTCCACCAAAAACTGAACCAACGATTGGCAAAACTACAAGTGATTTAATTGTAAAAACTGATAATCATGGGTTTGATGGGACACCCAGTAGAAGTACGTTTAGTAATGGCGGGAATTTAGAAGAACTTTTAAATGATATTGAAACAATTTCTCAGGATATTTTAAAAATTACAAACGATCAAGTTGGCGAAAATGGTACTCAAAAACCGTTTAAAAGTGAACTAAATGTTGTCCTAATGCCAAATCCTATGCCTCTTCTAGGATTTGACAAATACAGAAACCTGCAAAACAGTTTTGAGAGTTTAGGGGAAAAACCCGAAATCGAAGCTACCAACAGTGATCCAACAAACCCATTCATCGACAAAAACACCGATTTTTTTAACACACGGTACAACCCTGAAAATTTCGAAAAAGGTTCAAAAACGAATTTACTCGAACTGACGTCATCTGATTTAATTTCAAGCGAAAACGAAGAAAATTTGAAATTTCAAACATCAAAAACTGACAATCCTGACGAGAAAAAATCCCCAAAAGAGAGTTTTCGGCGGAAAGTTTCAATTCACTTCAAAGGCAAAAAAGACAAGAAAAACTCGATTTTTAGCCACCAAAAGACCCCAAGTATGGACTCCCAGAAAAGCCCCGATAAGAAAAAATCGGAAGAGAAGAAACGGAAAAGTGTCTCTGTGAGCCCCGACCGGAAACATGTGCATGTCAAAGACGAAAAGCGGCACCGGAAGCACCGCAAAGGCCGGAGAGGGACCGTCACCAGCGTGGACAGACCCCACCGGGAGCGGTCGTTCTCGGTGTGCACCGACCGGTCGCTAGCCCCCTTCGACGAGGGGCACTCGGACCGCGAACGCACGAACAGTTTGAGCAGTTGTGAGACGGTGAAAACGCGCAAAATGTCGAACATTTCCAACATTCCACTCAATGGGAAAGTGCCATGGTGTGCCTGCTGGGGCAATGGGTGTATTTAGAACTTACCAAAGATTGTTGATGTCACAATGAGGAAGAAACAGAGCTGCTTGTTCATGGTTGTGTGTCACATTGTTTTGAAGACCGCTGCTGGGTCAAGAGGGCAAAAGGTCAATGCACCTGGAAGAAGTGCGAATTCAGTGGGAGGGTTCAAATGGGCAATTGAGGATTACTCACCAAATGTATATAAATAAATTAGATGAGATTTTACACGGATTTGTGTAAATATACACAAAGAATGTTTTGGGATGGTTTGACAGAAAAGTTACTAAAAATAGGAACACACCAAAAAAATGTTGGCAGCGAGAGCAGACCAGATCTACAGTCGGCCAAATAAACTATCAACATTTAAATTTAATTCACGTTTTTTCGAACATTTTTATTTCAAGTGAGACAATAGGTCGCGTGCATAGAAATTTACCCCCCCCACACTGGAGGACCAACAAAGTCAGCTGATCCATTTGATTAGCATTGAGCTTCGTGTTGCTTCAGTGATTTTTGTTGTTTTTTAACGTTTTTTGAACAATTTGGTGGCAGTTTTGTTATTATATACTTAATAGAAGGTTTAGTGAGCATTTTAAATATAAAAAATCTATTTTAATATATTTTTTTAGTGGACTTTTCGGTGTTTTTAATTGGACTTGTTTTTCATCTGTGTGATTTATCCAGGATAAGTGTGTTGTATTAGTTTTAAGGTTTAGTAATGGTTTTAAAATTAATACATAATTAAAAATATTATTTTGCAGTTGAATAAATTCATAGAATATTAGGTTAAGGATTCTTTGTTGGTTATTAAGTTATACTTTTAAGATTTTTTACGGATTTCCCAACATATCGGTTTGCAGGTATGTAAATATTTTAGTTATTTTGTGTAACTAAATTTTTAATTATTGCAGACAGAATAAAATGTCCGGGGTAATGAGCGATTATTTCCTGCAGTTGAATGAAGATAGCAAACAAAGATATCTTTTTAAGATAAATGCTATTGGGGGTGTAGACCCCTATATGTTGGATATAAACTGTTTGTCAACTAATCTTGAAGATTTTCCCAATGTCTTATATCCTGATATTGTTAATTACTTGGTGCACACAAAAAGTGCTTACACCAATGAAGAAATGTGTGCATACAAGGGCATGGAAGCTTATAACCAAGCTGTTTGTGGATGGGTGAAGAAACTTGGGGTAAAAGTTTTTGATGATAGTTGTCTTATAATTGGAAAGGTAAAATGTCATTAAATTTTGTTTACTTTATAAAATTATAAAATTGTAGGTATTGCATTCACAAAGACTAAATGACAAATTTTTAAATCCTTGGATTATTTGTAACAAAAATGGATCTATTCAATCAGCCCACTGTGATTGTGTTGCGGGGTTAGGTGAAGTCTGCACCCACGTGTGTGCTGTTTTGTTTAACATTGATGAAGTTGTGAGAAGTAAAGAAATGACAACAAGAACTGGCACAAAAGCATATTGGATGCCTCCAACTTCAAAACGCGTAGATCCACAGCCAATATCAAACTTGGATTTGCGTACACCCAAAAGGAGAATGTTTGATGAGGAGACATTGGTGTCAAAAGAAAAAAAGCTCAAAGCGGTCATCCCAAAGGTGTCGCTTGAAGAAAAAAAACAATTTTTGAAGGATATTCAAGAATCAACATCAAGAGGATCAGTCCTTCACCTAATCACATCTCCATTTGCTGAACAAATAAAAGATGAAAGATTAGCTAAAAACAAGTTCAAGATTATGTCACTTTTTAAACCACAATATCAAGACAAAGCACTAGAAGAACTGCAAAATATAGGTACGTAAATAACTTTAAAATTATTATGTATACTATGTGTCTTTGAAATGGTTTACGAGCAATGCAGTCATGAAGAACGCTATAATGCGGAACCCAAAAAAAATATTTTTATAAATCTTTTTTAAATAGCTCAGAAAACTTCCTCAAAGTTTGTTATCACAAGCTGCATATTGTCTATTACAAAAATTTATAAAGTGTAAGGTTTGTCAATGAATCTTTGATACATATTTCAATTGACTTTGTAGATTGAATTTTTCAAAAGTTAATTTTGCGGTTAACATTTTCCAGAAATTATTTGATTAAACAAACGTTTTAGAATTTTAACATTTTTTTCGGTATAGTTTACAGTGTCTTTTATGATTGCAATGTTTGAAAATTATTTCAGGGACCACCTGTATAATAACAACAAATTTATACAATTTTATACTTGTAACAAATTGTACGTATATACTGTCATTAATATTAATTTGTTTTTTAGGTTTAACAATTGATTTAAGCCTTACAATTGAGGAGTGCAAGGCCATCGAACGAGAAACCACGGAACAATCAAAATGCCGTTCATGGTATGCCTACAGAGCGGGACGCATAACGGCATCTACGTTTAAACGGTGCTGCAGGACCTCATTGGAAAATCCATCTCTGTCCCTTATAAAATCCATTTGTTATCCAGGGACGTACAGAATGCGTGTCAGATCTCTTGATTATGGATGTCACCACGAAAAAAAGGCGTTGAAAAGATTTATAAACGAAATGTCTAAAAACCATGAAAATTTTGAAGTAGAATCTTCAGGTTTGTTTATAAATCCCAATTTTCCATATTTTGGAGCATCGCCAGATGGTATTGCAGAATGCCGATGTTGTGGAATGGCACTTGTGGAAATAAAATGTCCCTATTGTGCCAGAAATACAACGATAAGCGATATAATGGAGTTAAAAAAATTTTACCTAGTTGCAAAAGATGGAAAGATTGAATTAAAAAAGGACCATACTTACTTTTACCAAATACAAATGCAGTTGGCTCTTACTAAGGCAGATTTCTGTTATTTGGTAGTATGGAGTCCAAAAGAGTTGGTCTGGCTGAAGGTGAACAGAGATGAAAACTTTTGGAAGGGTGAAAGCGAGAAAGCTAAACAATTTTTTCATAAAATTATACTACCAGAAGCATTGGGTAAATTTTTTACGAAAATGGATTCAGCTTCCAGTAGTAATACAATTCTTGACAAAAATGAAGAAGAGTGGGATTTGGATAACGAATGGGAGGAAATCTTCAAAGAATGGGAAAACGTAGAGCTTTATGAAGAAGAGGTTTTAGCGAGCACTAGTGAGCCCCAGCAAGACTTTAACAGTTCCGAGTTCCAAGGTGACAATTCACCTAGCACTAGTGGGCTGTCATAATCTTTTCATTTTGTTATGAACATTTATGCTAATGGAAATAATCTAGGACAATTAATTAATCGCTAGTTTATTGTAGAGTAAGGTCGTAACTACAACTGAAAAAATTGGGGAATTGAGATTAAATATTGAAACCCCCACAATACAAAATTTACTATAATTATTTTAACTTTAAATTATTTTTACTATAAAATGTTTTAACTTTAAATAACATTTTTTAAATTAGTTCAGTTTGTTGCAAATTAATTTTTATAGTTTTTGATCAAAGGAAAAAGATTTAAATGCAGTGGGAACTACGTGCCTCAATTTTTTAACTATAAAATGAACACAAATAAAAAACAAGATAAAGAAAAAGTATTTATATTTTTTATTCCTCAACTGGTATAATCCCTGGGCAAATATTCAGAAGCGCACAACAAACATTGACGATTTTATCAATAAATGCAAAGCCTTCATCATCTTCTTTTTTCAATTGAAAAATTGGAAAAATGCCTTGCAACAACGAAAATTTTTTCTTTAATAGTCCTATAAGCCTTTCAACGTTAATTCTGACACTAGCAATTTTTCTGGTCTTCTCTATTTCTCTAGCCTCCAATTGTTTTCGCCCTTTTAAAAAGGATGGATACATCACTTCCGCGCAGTATAAGTGAACACTATCATCTATAGAGAAACCGCGGTCAGCCAAAACCAGATCACCTGGGACTAATTTGTCCAAAAACCCAGAATGCTCAGTAATGTATGTGTCGCTAGCTCTCCCTCCATAAGCATTTGAGATAAAAATTATGCAGCCAGGTGGAGCAATTCCAATTAAAAATTTCATTGTGTGATGGTGCTTATAATTTGACCATGTTCTTGCTGCTGCATCCAGGCTTGACGGTTTTTCAATAAAAACTTCGAAGCAATCTATTATTACTGTAACTTTTGGCCCAAAATGTGTCTTGAAACAAGCAGGCATATTATGTAATAAATTATCTCTTTCAGGCCATTCAATAAAACTTTTCAGCCTGAAGTATAATACTTCAATAACTGTTGAAATGGTCCTACTGACGGTAGTTCGGTTACACTGGAAAATTTTGGCTAAATATGTAAAATGAAAATTCAGTCGTAATTTAATCAAAGTCATTAAAAGCTGTTGGAATTTTGACAGTTTTCTACGCTCTGGCAAATACAATTCTACCAGACCCAAGATATTTTTTAAATAGGCATATTCTGGAAGACCAGTAAAATAGGCGACGTCTTCTTCGTTTTCGGATAGATGCTGTTCGTCTAATTTGTAAGCCATCAATTCCTTTTTTAATCGTCTTATTTCTTCATTTGCTTTCTTTAAATCTTCTTCAAGTTGCTCGTACGACGGTTTACAAACTTCCTGGTCAACTTCATGTGCCTCGCTAGTTTCCATTGGTATATCTTTTTGCTAATTGATTAATTAAATAATTAATACTATTTTACAAATACTTATAAGAAAGGACCTCAATTCTACATAAAATAAAACGATATTCTGGAAAGAAAAAAAAAGCATCTAGCACATGCAACACATGCTGCCAAATCGTCCTAAGCTTAGCTTGCAAAAAACAAGATAAAAAAAAATAAACCTTCTTTTTTAAAGCATAATGTTTTAAAATGATTATTATATACCATGATGAAGCGCTGTTTGGAACGCTCAAATCTGTTTAAATCAAAAGAATAAGCGCCTTGTGGCAAACTATAGCCCATAAGCAGAGAAGGAACCCAGTCAGGATTGTTCTCATCTTCCAAATCAGCCGGTTTACCTAAACGATAATAAAATAAAATAAATATTAACTCAATAAATAAACAACCTGAATGAAAGTGAGCAGAACACACTCTGGCATATTTCAACTTTGTTTCAGTCAAATCCTTTCGTTTCAAAGCTTGAATCCACTTCTCTCGCCTTATGGCTGCTAATTGGGTTAGTCTCTCATTTATGAATTTTTTTGGTTGTGGTATTCTAATAATTACTTATTCAAATTAAAAACAGCTACCACATCCAAACATATTAATTTACCGAAAATAGCCTACACCAGTTGTTTTTGGGGCCTTATTACCACAATTTACTACAGCGCAAAATGACGGCATTATTTGCTAAAGCATACACAAACACGTGCTATTAAACTAAAATTTTGATTTAACATAAAATAAAACATGCTATAATTAAACTACAAAGAATAATTGTGCACCACATCCCACTATATACTAACTCCTTTACCACCAACCATTTTACTTACAACAATCCTTAGTGTTTATTACCAGTACTCGAGGGTACACTATACAATTACGAAATAAAAAATATGTACTTATTAAGAATAAATAATAAAGATTTATACAATTGCAGTTCACAGTTTCACTTCATAGTGCATATTTTGCACTTCTACATGATAATGTTGTTACAGTGTGAAAGAGCAAAAAGTGAACAATGAAGTGAATTTTTTGTATATGCAAATTGATTTAATTCATTTTTTGCACCCTAAATAGAAGTTAAGATAGTAAATGTAACTTAGATCCATAGTTCAGCATCAAAAACTTCAGCAACAACTTACTGGCTATGGAAAAACGAATATTTCTTCTGTTGCACTTCTAATTAATGGATATCCAAATGTATTGTTTATAACTAAAATAAAAATTTTATGAAAAATAATACTAAATTAATTAGGAGACATACCTTGGGAAGACCACCTAAACACTACATTAAAAATTATTACTTAAACAAGTATTATGAAAAATTATATCTGATGTACATACCTTTAAAACTAAATAATATTACGAATATAAAACACAAACTTTAAACTAATCAGAAATCTAAAACTATTCTTGTTAGCCACTAAAATACAAAGTAGCCATATTATGATAGAGAAAATTATTTATCCTCTAAAAAGCTGCAACTTAATTATTAGTTCCTTTTAGAAATTCGTGTTGAAAATTATGACAAAAACTATAACCACCTTTACCCTTGAGCTTATTCTAATCACGATTTTTATTCAAAATTAATAATAAAATTAATAATTGTTACACAAGAGACACGTTTGTAGAAAACTTTAAATGTGTTTCATCCGCTTTGTAGAGAATAAATTTATTCTATCATAATAATTATGTACTACTTACCTACAATCCTAAGAATTTTAACAGAAAAATCGGAAAAATTAAAATCTAAAAAATATATTTGATTATCTAATTTACCAAACTGAAAAATTGTTTTATTTTAAATTATGTATGCATTTTAAAACCATGTGCTTACTACCTACTATCTGTTGGGAAATCCATAAAGAATCTTAAAAGTATAACTACCTCTAATAATCACCAACAAAGGATCCTTAATCTAATAATATTCTATGAATTTATTCAACTGCAAAATAATATTTTTAATTATGTATTAATTTTAAAACCATTACTAAACCTTAAAACTAATACAACACACTTATCCTGGATAAATCACACAGATGAAAAACAAGTCCAATTAAAAACACCGAAAAGTCCACTAAAAAAATATATTAAAATAGATTTTTTATATTTAAAATGCTCACTAAACCTTCTATTAAGTATATAATAACAAAACTGCCACCAAATTGTTCAAAAAACGTTAAAAAACAACAAAAATCACTGAAGCAACACGAAGCTCAATGCTAATCAAATGGATCAGCTGACTTTGTTGGTCCTCCAGTGTGGGGGGGGTAAATTTCTATGCACGCGACCTATTTCAAGAACTACAGTCTGTGACTATAATAAGAAGTTGGAGAAATCACATGAAATTAATGTAAAACCTGTAAATAAATATTTTTTGTATTGTTGGTTGCCTACCTCATTTTTCTGTATTTCTTTTCTTTATAAATAAGAATGAAAATAGACAAATAACGTCCTAAAATCGACTATATTTATAGCAATTAACACATTTCATGATTTATGTACTAGATTTCTGGGCACAATCATTAAAAGGTACATTATCTAACCTATGAACATCCTCTCTTAACCTGACCTCATATTGTCCAGGTTTGACCTCTCTGGCTTGTATAACACTAAATTTTAACTCATTTTCTACAGCTTTTGAATGTGCTATCAATTCTTCTACAGCTTGACTGTCAGTTACATTTTTACATTTTTTGTATTCTTCATTAATTTTCATTCGTGCTTTTGTTAATGCATTGTTATCTCCTTCAAAAACAGATTTTCTAGCTTTATGGAGTGATTTAAAAGCGGCCAAGACTTCACGACGTAAATTTTGGGACATTGTGGGGCCCCTTTTGTTACATAACCTCAAAAAAATCACAATTGTAACAAAAATAAATAATTGTATAAAAAGAGACTTACCTGAGGATTTTAACACAATTTTTGGCTAGAATTTTGAGAAATTCCAGTAATTTGAAAAGTTATTCATGTTTTTTTGATTTTTAGTTATGTAAGCAGGTTCGCCAACCAATATAAATTGGGGATTAAACAAATTTTGGTTGGTATTAAATAGCGCCATATCTGAATTTGGTTTATAAACTTACTAAAATTGTTATAATATCGTAATAAACCAAAAAAACAATTATGTAACAAACATTTACATTAAATAAAATCTCAATTTGCGGTTTAACAATGCCAAACTAATAATTAAACAAACATAAATCTTTTATCTTATCGCAGCAATTAGCAGTGGTATTTTTCGTACATTAAAATCTCGATTAAAACGATTTAATTACTGTGAAAGACTCAAAACTTCGCTTTATAAAATTCTTATCAAAAATATAAATTAGGCATAAATTTTAATTTGCTGTCAGGTGATCACAATCTGTCAACAAAAACATAACCTCAAAATTTATAATGACAGACGTTTATTCTGGTCACTCCCAATTCCTTTTATTAACAAATAACAGGTAATTTTACAATAATTTACAAAATTTTCTGTAATAATCTTATCTAGGAGACGATGGTTCGACGGGAGGACTTTATTTATAATCACTGTTATAACAGTCCCTGTTGTTATCTTCTGTGGTATTTACTCGATTATACTTAAAAATAACGATATTCTTCTGTACCCCAAAACCCACACTGAAGGTAACTCCCTCCCGTTGTGATAGCCCTCTTAAGTGTTTTTTTCAGTGCCATTGCAAGCCGCCCACCGTGCCAAAATCTACAACACGCGCCCTCATACAGCCCCCCAGGGCCTCTATTTCATCGAAGACGACGTGCCAAAAAACACCGATTTTAAGCTAGTCTGCTACTATAATTTTCCGGGCGGTTCTCGTAGCCTCCAGCCTGAAAACATTGATCCATTTTTGTGCACCCATATCAATGTTGGGTTCGCCCATGTGGACCAGAATGTCCTCAAAATGACTGAAGATGACTTAGAAGTGCTCAAAAGTGTCACACATTTGAAGAAAATCAACGAAAATTTGAAAGTTTTGGTATCTGTAGGGGGTGCCGGGAATGATGGGGGTTTTGATGAAATGGTGGTCAACCACACCAACCGGAAATTTTTTATTCGGTCTGTTATTGATTTGGTGGTGAATTCTAATATTGATGGAGTTGATCTCGACTGGGAATTTCCCAATGAAAATCCGGGAAAAGACAAAATACAAAAAGTGCACTTTGTGCAGCTATTAGAAGAGTTTAGAATTGCTATAAACAAGCAAAATAAACATAAATTTTTGGTTACTGTAGCTGTAGCAGCTCCTGTTTTTCTAGTAGAGAATTCTTATGACGTGCCTTATTTAAATGAATTTGTTGATTTTGTCAATTTGATGTCGTATGATTATCATTTTTATACAAAAATGACACCATTTACTGGAATTAATTCACCTTTGTATCCCTCCTATGAGGATAGAGGCTATTTTTCAACACTTAATATTAATTTTACTACACAATTTTGGCTATCACAGGGAATGTCAAGGAATAAAATCGTAGTTGGCCTTCCCACATATGGACACACTTTTCGGTACGTTGAATTTGGCACAAATTGCTGTGATTGATGGTTGCTATGACAACCAAACAACTGTTTGCATACAAATCACAGCCAAACAATTGTTTGGTTGTCATAGTAACCACCAATCACAGAATAGAATAGAATGTATGTCAATTGGTTGTTGGACAACCAAACAACTGTTTGGTCACAAATCACAGCCAAACAATTCATTGGGCAAGTGATGACGTAATATGATGGTTCCAAACAAAACAATGTGGACTGTTGGACTCTGTTTTACTTCAATTAAAAGGAACAATATAGGCAGACTTATTCAAAAACCCTATAATGTAACAAAACAAAATTTTTAATTTTTTTGATGCACACAAAATAAGATTTTAAAAGATTATATTGAAGTTACGTTCTTGTTTTGTTTGGAGCCAAGCAGATGTTTTCTAGGAATTTTGTGTCAAACTTGCACACTTTTGTTTAATTGTCATAGTAACCACCAATCACAATAGAATGTATGTCAATTGCTGTGATTGGTTGTTGCTGACACAATGGCGCTAAATTCAAATTGTAATTGCTTCTAGGTTAACAAATGTTCACAACAGGGGGTTATACGCCCCTGCAAAAGGTTATGGCAAGTTGGGGAGTAATGGTTTTGTTGATTATATCCAAGTTTGTACTTTTTTAAATATGAATCAGATTTCGCCAGTTTTTGATTTGGATTCGAAAAGTCCCTATGCTAGTAAAGGAACAGAGTGGGTATCGTTTGATAACGAGCAAAGTCTTGCTTTTAAAGTAAGTCTGAGATTTCTAAGGATTTTTTGTATTTTTGAGATTTTTTTAAGGCTGAGTTTGTTCGGGATCAGCAGTTTGGGGGTGTTATGGTTTATGCTTTAAATGCTGACGATTATATGGGACTTTGTAAAGTTGATCCAAAAGTAAACAGTCGGAAGTTTCCGTTAATTAATAAAATTAAGGAAATATTGGATACCAATTATTCGATTTTTTAAGGGACCTGACTATAAACGTAACGTGAGGCTGTTGACAGCAGTGATAATAAAGTATTATATACTATGTATTTTTTTCGTTTTTGTAATAAATAATCATTTTTGAATTTTGTTTGAATTTGATGGTGCTTTTTCTAAGAAATAGTTTTTAAAGCAGCTGTTTTCTAGGAAATTTCGTCATGCTTGTGGACCCTAATGACAGATTAATAAGCCAAACATGGGACAGCGAAACAAATAAGCTATTTGAATAATAATTCAACATCAAGAAATGACTGAGTCAGCTACGATATCACGTGCAGTTTGAAACATCACACCTTGCTTGATAAAGATAAAGAAACAACACCAGTCAAAGTTGCAAAGTCATTCAGGAACAATAAGACTGAAGTAAAATCAACTACTTAGACATCAAAGGCAGCCCGTCCAGATCTCATTTTCATAGGATTTTTTTTTTCCCTCAATAATACGATAATTTGGTGGGAAAGACCAATTTGGATTCAAGATAGAACTCCATCCTTTTGTGTCAAATAAATACGTTCCCGACCACTTTGTCTATTGAATAAAAACATTTTTGTTTCTGTAAATTTCTTTTTTTAAAAATTCAAATTCAGCGTCTTTTATACCAACTTAAAATTCCTCAAACATAATTGGTTGATAGGAATTACAACGTGGCGGAAAATTTGAATTTACCTAAAATTTAAATTTGCTGATAACAATTTGTTGATAAAACAAATTCGGCTTATTGTTGCGTTTTTCTTCAATGAATCAAAAATTTTAATACAAAAAACAGCATTATTAATCTTTGATAAGATAAAATACTGACATTAAATCCACAATTTGACATTGTTAAGCAAAAATGCGGTTTTTATTTGCGTTTTTCTTTCTCTTTGTGGCTGTAAAAAATGTTAAACATTAGAAAATATTTGTTTTATAATTATTTTTAGGTTTACAGCGATGTTAGAATCTGTAACTACATAACTTGTGAGCCTGATGATGAATTTGTGGGTAACGAAACGTCACTTGAATGGGACAGCTTTATGAATAGTTTAGTTAGTGCCACATTTGATGAAAAAAAATTAAATTGTATGAGTAATTCGACAGTAGATATCACAGTTGGCCCAAATGATGATATGGTTTGGGATCTACGGTTTGTTTATTGATTTTTCTAGTATAACTAGCTAATTAAAAAAAAAACATAATATTGTAGGTTTAAAATCTACAGTGAACGTAAAAATAAATTAGAAAAAACTTTAAATGATTGTTATTGTGATTACAACGACTGCATAAGTGAAGAATTTAGAAATTGTGTAGCTTCAGCAAGAAAAGCAATGCAAGAAGATGTTCAAACTGTAATGAATGCAGAAATTCAAGAGTATTTAATTACTGAGTCAATGAAATGTTAATAATTAAAATCAAAATAAAAAAATCAAAAATTGGAAATTTTAAATTTCCCGCTTGACTTTTGGTAATTTTAATTTTGTTACTGGTATTTTTGTATTGATAACGGTTAGGAAAAACAATGAATATTTAAAAAATAAATAAATAAATAGTTTTATTAATTTAAACAACAAAAAGCTTAAGAGATGCAACATTAGTAGCAAGTCTTTTATTTTAAATTTACCGCCATTTTTCTAGTAACTTTAATTTTTTACCAATCTTTATTTGTCATCCGCATTCTGGAATTTTAAGCAACTGAAACAGCAAATATTAAAAACCGCAACATTCTAAACATAAAAATCGTTTCAATTAAATTTAATTAGTAGTTTAAAATCTGAAATTATTATTTAATTCAAGGACGACATGTTGGTTGGCACCCCTGCCTGTCACTCGCGCCATTTTCTTTCAGTCACATTTTCGTCAGTTTTTCAAAGTTGTGTAATTCTGTAACTACAATTCGGCAATGGCCCAAAGCAAATTAAACGACTTGGCCGGCAAATTCGGTAAAGGGGGCCCCCCAGGTCTAGGCTTGGGGATCAAACTTCTCGTTGCTGGCGGTGCCGCAGCTTACGGAATTGCCCAGTCTATGTACACAGGTAAGCCCAATTTCCGCTTTTCCTGTCTTAATATTCGCATGTAGTTGAAGGGGGCCACCGTGCAATTATGTTTAACCGAATTGGGGGCGTCCAGAATGACATTTACACGGAAGGTCTACATTTCCGTGTACCTTGGTTCCAGTACCCCATTATTTACGACATTCGGTATAAAGACACACTAAAATTGGAAATTTGTAATAAATGGTTGATTTAGGTCAAGGCCGAGGAAGATTTCATCACCGACAGGTTCCAAAGATTTACAAATGGTTAATATCTCACTTAGGGTTTTATCTCGGCCGAATTCCTCGAGTTTACCGGTGGTTTACAGACAGTTAGGGCTTGATTATGATGAGAAAGTCTTGCCTTCGATTTGTAATGAAGTCCTTAAGTCGGTTGTTGCGAAATTTAATGCAGCCCAATTGATTACACAAAGACAGCAAGTTTCGCTTTTGGTCAGGAGGGAGTTGACTGAAAGGGCAAGGGATTTTAATATTATTCTTGATGATGTGTCAATCACGGAATTATCGTTTGGGAAGGAATACACAGCGGCTGTTGAAGCCAAACAAGTGGCACAACAGGAGGCTCAAAGGGCTGCTTTTATTGTAGAAAAGGCCAAACAGGAGAGACAACAGAAAATTGTACAAGCTGAGGGTGAAGCTGAAGCTGCTAAAATGATATCCTTTTTATTTAAAACCGTATTGATTTGAGTAAAGTTTTTTTTCCTTAATTTTTGAGTAATTTTTGAAAATTGCTGGTAAGTCGCTTCTGATTAATCTAGAGACTAAACTAGAGTAGTCATAGCCGACTAGCCAGGTCTTACTAATTAACTGTCTTGTATAAATGTTTTTTCTTAACATAATTTTACTTAGGTGAAGCTATTTCAAGAAATCCAGGATACTTAAAATTGAGAAAAATTCGGGCAGCTCAAAATATTTCACGAACTGTAATAATTATTTTTTTGTGTGTGATTTCCGATTTATTTATTTATTTGTTTTAGATTGCAAATTCTCAAAACAAAGTCTACCTCAGTGGCAACAGTTTGATGTTAAATATTTCTGATAAGGAATTCGATGATCAGTCTGATAAGCTCAAACGTAAGGATTGAGTCTAGTTTTAATTAGTAGTGAGTGAGAAAAAAAACTTTTATATGAATATTGCTTTGTTACTATTTGTAAAAATATTCCTAAGTCTCAAATAAAACCGTAAGTTGTTACGAAAACTTGTTTGATTTTGTTTACCCCTTTTTTAGGTTTTGATGATGATGTGGTGGAAGGTAGTAGTGATGGTAAAAATGTACTAAAGGTGGCTCGAAACTTGGCTACAAGAATTTCCGGATAGGAAATCGATACAGAAATGTACTTTTTATATTTTTGTTATTATTACAATAAAAGGAAATTATTTTTTGCTTGTTTTATTTTAAAATGTTGTATTGAGTTGCAAATGAGTGTGTTTTTTTGTACTAGACGTGAAAAATCAACCATTTTGCAACATGTTCCATACAAGATTTTTTCTAATTCACCTACAGAAGACATTTTTAAGTAAATAAAACACAATTCATAGTTTTTTGATTATATCAATGCCACTTTCTATCACTAATTACATAATGAAGAACGTTTGCCAACTGAAATGACGCTCAAAATAATAAAAACCCGAATTTTTTATAAATTATAATGTTAAAAATTACAAATATTTAGGTTTTTCAATTTATTAAATACTTTTTAACTTTTGTTTATATTAACATGCTACAGATGTCGCTGCTTGTTTCTGTTTCCTCATACGAAATGTCCGAAATCTTATAAGTAGCAATAGCTTTATCGCATCGTCCTTCCTTGTCTGGGGGAGCTGAGTGTTCAATGATCTACTAGTGAGACCACTTCTGCTAGCACCCATATAAATAAATCTTACCGCACCCGTGCCAAGTGCAACGAGTGCAATTTTTGGAAAGCCTCCTTACTTTATAGGAGGCACTCAATCAAAAAAAATTAAATAAAAAATCGCTAACCTCACTTTCTTTTATATATTTTTTAAAATCTAGTTAAGTCGTTGTATTCTGCGTTGGAATTTTGTAATTCTTGATTGAGGTTGTCAAGTTTTAGGGTTTATTATTTGTTTGATTTGTTTATTTTTGGGCCCATTATTTTTTTAAATGTTCATGCAAAGTTCTTAGAAAGATATATCTTGTTTACAACCTTTTGCCAATGCCTGGCTCAGCATTATTAACGAAATTTGTTTACCTCCCTTTGTTGGGATAGAGAAATGATGATTTGCTGGTAGACCTTCATAAAAACAGTGAATGTTAAATACCGGATTAAGTCGTAAACACGAAATATCTTTCTGATGACTCTATTGCGAAATATCAGGTGATTCAAAAGTGTGGACCAATATTTTAACCAGAAATCTAACATTACAAGTGAAACAAATCTATAAAAATAACAGTGTCTTAACTAAAAATAATATAAATGTAACAAAATTATAACCTAAAAATTAGATATAAAACATATAACAAAAAATGTGTAGATAGAACATTTGAGGTTTTTTAGGCAAAATGAAGCGATTTAATACAACTTACCTCTATACCAAGTTGCATTATTTAGGAGCTAGAGGGCGCCAAAGTTGGAGAATAAAATTTGTTTTTATACTTCAAATCTAAATATCTCAAAAACGGTACATTTTAGCGGAATTTTGTGTTCTTACATTTTTATACAGAATTCATGGACATATTTATTTTTATAATAAAAGTTGGGGTTGGTAATGCGAAAAATCCGATAATTAACATAATTGTGCGACGGAAGTACTCAACCGGAAATTGAAAGGATTTAGCAGAATTTCGTTATTATCAGGAAATAGAGGACATTTAATTTTGCTTATTGAGATCAAATTATCGCTTCCCGGATTTTATTATGCAGTTTTTATATGCATTTCTCGTCAGTGTCATTCTTTACAGAATTTTTTCCTGTTCTGTGTTTACATTGACTCCTGTTACTTAATTTGTTAATTTAGGGTAAAACCCATGAGAAAGACCTTAATAAAGCTGAATATTGACACTGACAACGCGTATGTCAAAAAAATAGATGGGCCAGTAACGACCAACTAAATGACAATCATTTCGTCCCACTGTCTACAAAACTTAATTCTTCGCAATTTTTTTGCATAGCTTTGACCATTTACGCAGCGTTTTAAAATAAAACCACTGTTATACAACTTTTGAACTTTCAATTTGTTAAAAATGGTACGTTTCAGTATTTTTTGTCTGTTTTTTTTTTAATACAAACATTAAATAATCTTTTATCAAACACTATTTTTTTATTCGTATTGATACTATTTTTCTTTGAAACTTTTTATGTTTCACTTTGTTGTAAATTGTACAAAATTGGTTGGTTATTTTTTTTTTATTTTTTTTTTTTGGGTTATATTTGCTTTAACCTGCTCAAACTGTTTGTCACGACCGCTTTTGCGCCGTTCTATCAAGCGGTTTTATAAACTAACGCTAATTCTCTAACAAATTTTATTACGATGTGGCTTATTTGCCGCTTTATAAAAAATGAACTGTACTATAGTTACCGCCCATCGACTACCTCTTAACCTCAGATGTCAATTCAAAAGACTCTATGTTTTTTGTCAATAACTGTTGTTGTTGTGAATAACTGTTAAAAGTTTAATGAAAACGGTTTAAACAACTTACCTCACATTGTTTAACCATTTGGAAGCTAGAGAGCATCAAAATATAAGTAAAATATTTAAAAAATTCAAATCTGGCGTATTTTTTGTAGAAACAAGTCATAATCGGTGGTGAAAAATTGTTGTGGCTTGTTTTTCAAACAATAATTTCGCTAAAATTTAAAACAATCAAATTTGGCGCCATTTTTGTGCTACCTTCAATTCTGTTAATCCGATTGGTTAAAACAAAAAATGGTGTAAATTATTCGTTTATTTTAGACATCAAGCTACACAACAATGGCAGTGTTTAAATACTAGGCCAAGCTCTACAAGTCTTTTATTTTCAGAGGTAGGACAACTCATATACTAAATCTGTGCACATAAACTACATCGTTGCATAATTCTAATAAGAAAATTTGGCGCGAAAAATTGTCGCCACATTCAAATCCACACAATTAAAAGCTTTAAACACGAAATCGTGTATAAATATATAAATTTGCTGAAACAATTTTTGGTTCTTATCTTATCACAGAACGTCGTATAATTGCACGGAAAGAATTTTTTGTACTTTTTTGCTTCAACTTGTTTGTTTCAGAACATATTCTAAATTAATACAGTCGAGTACAGCGCCCCCTACTGAGCTTCGACGAATTGACATAGACGCCACCACTGTCCATTTATTTAATTTCGGGTCGTATTTCTCGACGGAATTTAGGCTAGAAGAGCCGTCGTTGCCTCCCAAAGCGTAGATAAAGCCACCCATTGCCACAATTTCGTGTGTGGATCTAGGGAAAAAAATTGTTAAGTGGAAGGGGGTTAGAGTGGGGGTACCTTCGGTTATGCATTGCAGCGATTGGTTCCCAGGCGTTTCTCCTCACGTTAAATTTCTCCCCAGTTGACATACACATGGTCCCGTCGTTTCCCCCGATACAGTATAAATGACCGTCATAGGCTACCACTCCACAACTGCTACGCCTACTGGACATGGAGGGGATAGGGGCCCATGTACCCTCTCGGGGGTCGAATCGCTCTACCGAAGCTTGGTAATTTGTCGAATCAAAACCGCCTAAAAATATAGATTTGTGGCATATAAATATACAAAAAAAGAAATTAAATTATAATTAATTTTTTACTTTTAATTAATTTTGTAATTTTATTTTTACATTAGAATCAGAAAAATACTCTTACTATTTACAAAAATAAATAATAACATTAGAATTTTAAAGTTGTTGGAACTCTGTTTATAGAAATTATCGGTTGTAACGACTTGAAATGTCGGTCTCTAGTGTATATTTCATAACAATTTTTTTTTATTTAGAGTAGGTTTTGATAACTGTTATTAATAACATTCGACAAGCCAATGACACACTTCAAATTTTGAACAATTGAAATTGGCTTCAATGGTTTGACATTGGCGCTAACTTCATTATTTGTTATTGATATAATAATAAAGATTAGTTTCACTGTCCCCTACCGTGTTCCTTAAAAAAATTAATAAACGTTATAAAACTTGTTTCTTTTGTTTTATTGGGGTGGGGTGGAGAGTTGGGGGTATAAAAACATCGCTGGAACCCTGGATTAAAGGTAGGTCCAAAAGAAGTAGAGGGGATTCGCCACATTTGGCAGAAAAAGATGCACCAAAATCAGGATTCAAGGTAGGTTCGAAAGAAGCAGAAGGAGGGGATTTGCCATCCAATATTTTCCGATTTAGTAACAGAATCACAGAATGTGTGAAGAGGTCTTCGTTTTAAATTTTTCAATAATTCGCGATTTAGTATCAGGATCATAGAATATGTGAAAAGGTCTTTATTCTAAATTTTTCAATAATTCGCGATTTTGTATCAGGATCATAGAATGTGCGAGGAGGTCTTTATTCTCAAAATTTCAATAATTCGCGATTTTGTATCAGGATCACACAATGTGCCAGGAGGTCTTTATTCTCAAAATTTCAATATTTTTCGATTCTGTATCAGGATCATAGAATGTGCAAAGAGGTTTTTATTCTCAAAATTTCAATAATACTTGATTCTGTATCAGGATCATAGAATGTGCGAGGAGGTCTTTATTCTCAAAATTTCAATAATTCTCGATTGTGTATCAGGATCATAGAATGTGCGAGGAGGTCTTTATTCTCAAAATTTCAATAATACTCGATTCTGTATCAGGATCATAGAATGCGAGGAGGTCTTTATACTCAAAATTTCAATAATACTTGATTCTGTATCAGGATCATAGAATGTGCGAGGAGGTCTTTATTCCCAAAATTTCAATAATACTCGATTCTGTATCAGGATCATAGAATGTGCGAGGAGGTCTTTATTCTCAAAATTTCAATACTCGATTCTGTATCAGGATCATAGAATGTGCGAGGAGGTCTTTATTCTCAAAATTTCAATATTACTTGATTCTGTATCAGGATCATAGAATGTGCGAGGAGGTCTTTATTCTCAAAATTTCAATAATACTCGACTCTGTATCAGGATCATAGAATGTGCGAGGAGGTCTTTATTCTCAAAATTTCAATAATTCGCGATTTTGTATCAGGATCACACAATGTGCCAGGAGGTCTTTATTCTCAAAATTTCAATATTTTTCGATTCTATATCAGAATCATAGAATGTGCAAAGAGGTTTTTATTCTCAAAATTTCAATAATACTTGATTCTGTATCAGGATCATAGAATGTGCGAGGAGGTCTTTATTCTCAAAATTTCAATAATTCTCGATTGTGTATCAGGATCATAGAATGTGCGAGGAGGTCTTTATTCTCAAAATTTCAATAATACTCGATTCTGTATCAGGATCATAGAATGTGCGATGAGGTCTTTATTCTCAAAATTTCAATAATACTCGATTCTGTATCAGGATCATAGAATGCGAGGAGGTCTTTATTCTCAAAATTTCAATAATACTTGATTCTGTATCAGGATCATAGAATGTGCGAGGAGGTCTTTATTTTCAAAATTTCATTAATACTTGATTCTGCATCAGGATCATAGAATGTGCGAGGAGGTCTTTATTCTCAAAATTTCAATACTCGATTCTGTATCAGGATCATAGAATGTGCGAGGAGGTCTTTATTCTCAAAATTTCAATAATACTTGATTCTGTATCAGGATCATAGAATGTGCGAGGAGGTCTTTATTCTCAAAATTTCAATAATACTCGACTCTGTATCAGGATCATAGAATGTGCGAGGAGGTCTTTATTCTCAAAATTTCAATAATTCGCGATTTTGTATCAGGATCACACAATGTGCGAGGAGGTCTTTATTCTCAAAATTTCAATATTTTTCGATTCTGTATCAGGATCATAGAATGTGCAAAGAGGTCTTTATTCTCAAAATTTCAATAATACTTGATTCTGTATCAGGATCATAGAATGTGCGAGCAGGACTTTATTCTCAAAATTTCAATAATACTTGATTCTGTATCAGGATCATAGAATGTGCGAGGAGGTCTTTATTCTCAAAATTTCAATAATACTCGATTCTGTATCAGGATCATAGAATGTGCGAGGAGGTCTTTATTCTCAAAATTTCAATAATACTCGATTCTGTATCAGGATCATAGAATGTGCGAGGAGGTCTTTATTCTCAAAATTTCAATAATACTTGATTCTGTATCAGGATCATAGAATGTGCGAGGAGGTCTTTATTTTCAAAATTTCATTAATACTTGATTCTGTATCAGGATCATAGAATGTGCGAGGAGGTCTTTATTTTCAAAATTTCATTAATACTTGATTCTGTATCAGGATCATAGAATGTGCGAGGAGGTCTTTATTCTAAATTTTTCAATAATTCGCGATTTTGTATCAGGATCATAGAATGTGCGAGGAGGTCTTTATTCTCAAAATTTCAATATTTCTCGATTGTGTATCAGGATCATAGAATGTGCGAGGAGGTCTTTATTCTCAAAATTTCAATAATACTCGACTCTGTATCAGGATCATAGAATGTGCGAGGAGGTCTTTATTCTCAAAATTTCAATAATACTTGATTCTGTATCAGGATCATAGAATGTGCGAGGAGGTCTTTATTCTCAAAATTTCAATAATACTCGATTCTGTATCAGGGTCATAGAATGTGCGAGGAGGTCTTTATTCTCAAAATTTCAATCATACTTGATTCTGTATCAGGATCATAGAATGTGCGAGGAGGTCTTTATTCTCAAAATTTCAATACTCGATTCTGTATCAGGATCACACAATGTGCGAAGAGGTCTTTATTTTCAAAATTTCAATGATACTTGATTCTGTATCAGGATCATAGAATGTGCGAGGAGGTCTTTATTCTCAAAATTTCAATAATACTTGATTCTGTATCATGATCATAGAATGTGCGAGGAGGTCTTTATTCTCAAAATTTCAATAATACTTGATTCTGTATCAGGATCATAGAATGTGCGAGGAGGTCTTTATTCTCAAAATTTCAATAATACTCGATTCTGTATCAGGGTCATAGAATGTGCGAGGAGGTCTTTATTCTCAAAATTTCAATCATACTTGATTCTGTATCAGGATCATAGAATGTGCGAGGAGGTCTTTATTCTCAAAATTTCAATACTCGATTCTGTATCAGGATCACACAATGTGCGAAGAGGTCTTTATTTTCAAAATTTCAATGATACTCGATTCTGTATCAGGATCATAGAATGTGCGAGGAGGTCTTTATTCTCAAAATTTCAATAATACTTGATTCTGTATCATGATCATAGAATGTGCGAGGAGGTCTTTATTCTCAAAATTTCAATCATACTTGATTCTGTATCAGGATCATAGAATGTGCGAGGAGATCTTTATTCTCAAAATTTCATTAATACTTGATTCTGTATCAGGATCATAGAATGTGCGAGGAGGTCTTTATTCTCAAAATTTCAATAATACTTGATTATGTATCAGTATCATAGAATGTGCGAGGAGGTCTTTATTCTCAAAATTTCAATCATACTTGATTCTGTATCAGGATCATAGAATGTGCGAGGAGGTCTTTATTCTCAAAATTTCAATAATACTCGATTCTGTATCAGGATCATAGAATGTGCGAGGAGGTCTTTATTCTCAAAATTTCAATAATACTTGATTCTGTATCAGGATCATAGAATGTGCGAGGAGGTCTTTATTCTCAAAATTTCAATAATACTCGATTCTGTATCAGGATCATAGAATGTGCGAAGAGGTCTTTATTCTCAAAATTTCAATAATTTGTAACGGTTGTTTCCGTGTCGGGTTCTGGGTATCGTAGAGAGAGAGAAGAGCGGCTTTGATGGGGTTTTATTGACAATAATAGCTATGTACAAAATAAAAATAAAATAAAATAATACTTCTGAACAAAACAAAACGAATCTTCTACTAGTATAGACACGGCCTCGTCCCCGGCGGTCCCTCGTCCTCGACTCCTCGTCGTCGGCTTCTCGTCCTCGTCTCCTCGCCCTCGGCTCCTCGTCCTCGACGTGTCGGCTTCGGTGGCTCGCACTTGTAATGGAGGGGAGGTAGGACTCTACCAACGGGATAATGCTCCGTGGGTAGCGGTATCGGAGAGGAAGCCCCTAGGATAATGCTCCAGGGGTGGACGGGTCTGGGGGTGGCTACTTACGAGGATAATGCTCCCGCAAGTATGCCAGTATCGGAGGCGGTAGGCGCAATATATAGACTTCGTTTGTAGGCGAGGGGTATGGGAGGAGTATCGTAGCGAAGCGTTGGTGGTGGTTCTCGGTGTGGTGGGAATTATACCACCACTACTGCCCTGACGTATACGTATGACGTCGCGGTCACGCGGTCCGAATCAGCTGCTGGGCGTTATCTGGTTTTGTTTACTGAATTATTAGGAATTATTAGAACGCTTCGTTACAAATTCTCGATTGTGTATCAGGATCACAGAATGTGCGAGGAGGTCTTTATTCTCAAAATTTCAATAATACTCGATTCTATATCAGGATCATAGAATGTGCGAGGAGGTCTTTATTCTCAAAATTTCAATAATACTCGATTCTGTATCAGGATCACACAATGTGCGAGGAAGTCTTTATTCTCAAAATTTCAATATTTTTCGATTCTGTATCAGGATCATAGAATGTGCGAAGAGGTCTTTATTCTCAAAATTTCAATACTAGATTCTGTATCAGGATCATAGAATGTGCGAGGAGGTCTTTATTCTCAACATTTCAATAATACTTGATTCTGTATCAGGATCATAGAATGTGCGAGGAGGTCTTTATTCTCAAAATTTCAATAATTCTCGATTGTGTATCAGGATCACAGAATGTGCGAGGAGGTCTTTATTCTCAAAATTTCAATAATTCTCAATTCTGTATCAGGATCATAGAATGTGCGAAGAGGTCTTTATTCTCAAAATTTCAATAAGACTCGATTTTGTATTACGATCATAGAAAGTGTGAAGAGGTGTTCATTTTCAAAATTTCAATGTTTCTTGAATTAGTATCAGGATCATAGCATGTTTGAGGAGGAATTAGATATTTCGGGAGGTACTTATTTATTAAAAATTTTCAATATTTTTCGATTTAGTATCAGGATCACAAAATGTGCTAGAAGGGATCGGAGATTTAGAAACTAATTAGTAAAATCTGCAAAAATTTTAAATTTAGTATCAGGTTTACATAATATGTTAGAAGGTATCAGAGATTTGGAAAACAATTACTAAAAATGTTCGAAATTTTTTCATTTGGTATCAGGATTATAAAATGTTTGAGGAGGTATCAGAAATTAAGGGATATTCAATAAAAATGTTTAATATGTGACAACTTAGTATTAGGATCATAGAATAGATGAAGAGGTATCACACATTTGAGGACACATTACGAAATATTCGAAATTACAATACACTAAAATTGATCAATAACAACTTAGGTTCAGGATCATAGAATGTGTGTGGAGGTATCACAAATTTTGAGATATTTGTTAAAAATATTCAATACGTGACATCTTGGAATCAGGATTATAAAATGTGCAAAAAGGTCTCAGAAATTCAGAAAGGTACTCGTTTAAATTTTCAATATTTCTTAATTTAGTATTAGGACCGCTGAATGTGCAAAGAGGTATTTATTATTCACTTATTAAAAATTCTCAATATTTTTTGATTTAGTATCAAGATCGCAGAATGTGCGAGAAAGTATGAATTTATTATTTATTTACTAAAAATTGTCAACATTTCTTAATTTGTTATCAGGGTCCCAGAATGCGAGGAGGAATTTGTTTGCTCCTGATACCAAGTTAAAGCTTATTTTTTCTTTAAATCAATTGTCAGTGTCAAAAATTTTGAAATTATGTTGGAACCTTGTTAGATTGCCATGGAAACGAAACTAAAAAAGCTAATTTTAAATGGAGTTACCAACTTTAAAACACTTTGACAATTGATTTTAATTCCGAATGGGTTTTATATAACTAAAATTACTTAACTAAATCTGGTTGGTTGTACATCTTAGTATCAGTAGCATTAAAATAGTCAAGAGGTATTGGATTACTCTTACTACAAAAATTTTACAAATTTTTTTTTTTAAATTATATAGTAGACTAGACGCATTTACATTTTTTTTCAAAAGTATATTTAATTTATCAATAAATTGAAAATATTCTTAATTTAGTTTTTTAGCCCGGCGCATCCACCATTTTCTGATATTCTTTTACTATTTTTTAATTCGTAAACTTAAAAACGCCAAATTTTAAAACTAATTAAATACTTTCTGTTACTATTTTGTACAGTCTTGTTTAGTTTTAATGTCACAGCTGAACGCTCGTCTATGCCATTAGAAGTGAACAAGACTGTACAATTATTTTTTTTATATTGCACCTTACCTAAAGCATAAATACAATTCTCCACCACTGCAATCCGACAATACCGCCTCCTGGTGTTCATCGCTGGACAGCTACACCAAACCCCCGTCAACGGATCATACCTCTCCATCGAACTCAAACATGAAGCCCCATCATACCCCCCACACACATAAATCAAGCCATCAAAAGCGCAAATCCCCAGACACGACCTCTTGGTGCCCATGGGTGTAATAGGCGTCCAGGAATTAACCAGCGGGTTGTAGCACTCGGCTGTGGCAAGGTCAGAATTGCCGTCGTAGCCGCCCACCACGTATAAAAGCCGGCGCAGACCGGTGACCCCTGAGCGGGAGCGGCGCCACAACATGGGAGCGATGACCGACCACGTGTCCGACTTGGGGTTGTAGACTTCGCATTCGGAGTGGATGGCGAAGAGAGAGCCACCGCCGACGGCGAAGAGGTACGGGTCGGCGCCTTTAGGTTTGCGTTCGATGGTGCGCGAAGTGGATAAGGCACAGCGACGTTCGGGGGCTAAGTGGTAGCGCATGGCTTCGAGGAGGAGCTCACGGCATTCACTGTCGTCGCGGATAAGACGTTCGTTGTCGACGCGGGTCATGAGGAATTCGCGGTTGACGAGGGGGAGGCGGACGTGGACCATTAACTGTAAAGAAATTCTTTTTTTTTTTGGTTCTTTTTGAAAAGAAAAAAAATAAAACATAAGAAAAAAGACAAAACTGATAGAATAGGTAAGACAAAAAGAACACAAAAAACCTTTTCTGTTTGTTTTTTTTTTCTATCCAGTGATTATTATTGAAAATTTGGGAAAACTGTAATTAAGAAACAAATATAAAAGAGGAAAGATTCTGTTCTAAACTAAATTTTAGAAAAAAACTGTAATGCGATATTTTTTATTTAATAGAACAAAGATAAATAATAATAATAATAATAAAGATATTAAAAGAAGAACGAAATTATCATTTTTCGGTTTCAACTATTCATCGGTCAGTCATCACCGATGTACAGTTTGTCCGTCGGTAATATTTATTATGACCGAAAATAAGTGCAAAAAATGTAAAAACTCAGTGAGTAACGCATTTCTAAAGTGTGTAGTTTGTGGAGTGTGTTATCACAAAAGTTGTGCCGCTGTTCTAGAAGATAAGAAGAAGAAGTTTATCATGATTACTGATAATGAAATGAAATGTATCGCTCACCCCAGGACAAACTCGGTCTCTGAGTCAAATTCAGATATGGAAACACAAGTTTCTCAAGACGGACTAAAAGAAAATGAAATTTTTTTGACAGAATTTATTAAAAGTGAAACATATGCGAGGATAATACAGGATGCAATATCGGTGGCCACATTACCGCTTTATCAAGAGATAAACAAACTTTATCAGGAAATAAAAAATTTAAGAGAATCAAACTGTGATTTAGTGCGTTTGCTAACAAATGCTCCATCAAATAGCCGATTAAATTCATTTGTATTGAATGACCCAGAACCAGCGATATCAAAAGTTCAAAAAACGCCTGTTGCTATCGCCAGCACCGGTTCAGGTAGCTATCTGGAAGTGACCTCAAAAGGAAAGCATCAACAAACAAAAATACTTAAAGACCACTTGGACTGGACTAAAGAAGCAGAGGAAGTCAAAATTGCAGCAAATGTTAAAAATGATGATCAGTGGATCACCGTTAAGAAAAAAATTCCACGCAAAACCAGTAACAACGAAAATACTACTCAACGGAAAAAAGCACAAGTTATAGTTGGGGCCGCAAAATTAAATGATAATGAAAATTTTTCTGCAGCTAAAAACAAAAAAGCGTGGTTCTATATAGGTAAAATTGCTAAAGGTACAGGTGAAGAAAAAATAATGAACTACCTCAAAAATAAGTTACCACACGGAGACATTTCAGTTGAAACACTTGCGTTCAAAGGTCAAAATGAAAGTTACAAAATAGGTCTCAAATATGAATTTCTAAATGAAGTAACTAAAGCTGAATTCTGGCCAAATGGAGTTATTCTTCGTAGATGGAATTTTCCATCGAGTAAAAATAAAAATAGCCTAAATTCACCATCAGCATTTCCGTCGCCAAGAAACGATAAAAATAATGTTTTTATATAAAGGCGGCTATAGAGAATTATGCGACATAAACCCAATTCAACTTATTCGAATCAGTTCTTCTCAACCCTTAAATAGACCCACACTCAAAAAAGAAGAAAAAAAGAAGAGAGAACTTACTAACAATTGTAATGGCAAGTCGCTAGTCGTAGGATTTTTAAACATAAGAACCTTACTTCCATCAATAGAGGCTATCACTGAGATCATTTACGATCGTTATCTTGATATGATGCTACTAGTTGAAACTAACCTTAATAACAGTGTGCCAAATGAATCTATTAATATTGAGGGTTATAATCTGATACGAATGGACCGGGACTTTGAAAATACCAACCAAAAGAAAGGTGGTGGACTTGTGGTATATATTAAAAAACATTTAAAATATAAAATTTTAGACAGCAACGTTAAAAGTAATGTGGAACAAATTTGGGTTGAGGTAGCTCTACCTAAAAACAAAAAATTGGGTATTGGATTAATCTATAAACCGCCGTCAACATCGTATCTTGAGCTTGGCCACATCGACTCTAACATTTCTATACTGTATCCTCAAGTCAATTACTTAGCTTTGTTTGGTGATTTTAATATTGATTTTAAGAAAACAGAATCAGTTGCATACAAATTTTTAATGCAGGTTTTAAACCCTTACGACTTGTCTCAAGTTGTCAAAGAACCTACTCGAGTCACCCCAACCAGTTCTACACTAATTGACCATATCTACATAAGCAATGAACTGATACCTGAAACAAAAACTGCTGTGGAAATGATGAGCCAAATTCTTAATAGTGGCAACAAACCAATAAGTGATCATAATCTATTATGCTCTAAATTTTTATTAGACACCCCACCAGAACCGGGACCCATTAAAAAGTACAGAAGATGTTTGTCCCAAATAAATATTGATCAACTTCAGGAAGATGCTTCACACCTACCGATGCAAAGTATACTAAAATGCAACAATATTAATAAAAAAATTTGTTTATTTAATGCTTTCATCTTACAATTATTTGATGTACATGCTCCAAAAAAACTGATGACTACGTCAAGGAACCCTAGACCTGAATGGCTAACTTATAATATCACGAAAATGATTAAAGCTCGAAAAAAGGCTTATTTGGCATATAAGCGTAACAATACTCCAACAAAATGGCAATTTTATGTAGACATTCGTAATGAAGTGAAAAGAGCAGTCCAGCGTGAAAAAAACAGTTTCTCAACTTTTAAATTGAACACCTGCAAAGATGGTAAGAAGCTATGGAAGGGTCTAAGGTCGTTAGGATTAAAGCAAAAAGCGTCTGTAGAAATCCCATCTCATCTTTGTGAAGCCAATCTTATAAATGACTTTTTCGTAACCAGTGCAAAAATAGAGTCTTCAGATATAGAAGGTGAAGTTGCTAGCTACAGGATGGGCTCACTTCATCCAAAGGTTGTGAAACTCTTTGAATTCCGGTGTGTTAGTGAAAGTGAAGTGAAAAAAGCTTTAAGTGCAATACATTCTAAAGCAGTGGGATGTGATGACATATCAATTGACATGATTAATTTAATTTCCGAGGTATGTTTACCAGTGTTAACAAATATTGTAAATTATGCCATTACGACGCAAACTTTTCCAAACATATGGAAAACTTGTCAAATAACTCCCTTGCCTAAAATTGTAGACCCTAAAAATTTTTCTGATTTAAGACCAATATGTATATTACCTGCTTTGTCAAAAGTTTTGGAGAAATTAATGTCATCTCAGATACGTGAATATTTAGATCAATATAAAATCTTACCACAGAGTCAAGCTGGCTTTCGAGCTCAAAACAGTACAGCTACAGCTTTAATTAACGTTACCGACTATATTCTAAACGCTTATGATAAAGGTATGATGACTCTTTTACTGCTATTAGATTTCTCCAAGGCTTTCGACACTATTAGTCATAAGTTGTTACTAGCTAAATTGCACTATGTTGGATTTTCTAGCAAATCATGTAAATTTATCGAAAGTTATTTATCCGAAAGATACCAGCAAGTTGTTATAAACGGGGAATCTGTTTTAAAATCCAATTTTAAAAAAGTAAATAATGGTGTACCGCAAGGTTCTATACTTGGACCGATTTTATTTATTTTGTATACTTGTGATATTGAAATGTTTTTAAATGATGTGGGAGTGCAATGCTATGCAGACGATACGCAGATATTCCGATCATTTACAGTAACCGATGCACCTAGGGTTATAGATCTAATAAACAATAATTTAAACAATTTAAACAAAAAATGCGAGAAACAATTATTAAAGTTGAATCCAACAAAAACTCAGGCAATGTTATTTGGTCCGAAGAAATCTTGTGAAATTGTTTATAATAATTGTAAACTAGCTGTAAACAATTGTGACATTACGTTAGTTTCGTCCGCTAAAAATTTAGGAATAATCATTGACAACGATCTGGACTTTTCTAGCCATGTTAATAAAATTTGCAAAACATGTTATGGTATATTGAAATCGATATATTTTTTAAAGAATACTCTTACTACAAAGTTAAAAATACAAATTTGTGATAGCTTAATTTTAAGCCATATTAACTATTGTCTTGTATTTTATGGATCTTTTATAACTAATGCTAATTTTTACAAATTACAAAAAATTCAAAATTCCTGTTTAAGATATTGTTATAATGTAAAACGTCAAGAGCATATAACACCTTATCTGCGTAAGTCTGGCTGGCTTAGCATCAAAAATAGATATAAGTTCTTTTTAAGTTGCTTAGTTTTTAGTATTGTCAAAAATAAAACACCTGATAACTTATATAATAAAATTGTACTCCGAAAAGATATTCATGATCGCACAACTAGATACAACGAATTTTTGCACATTCCAAAGCATAGCACGGAATTATATAAGTCATCATTTTCCTATTTATGTCCTAGGATTTACAATGGCCTTGATAATGAATTTAAAAATGATAATTTTAAAACTTTTCAAAGGAAATTAAAAATAACTTTGTTAGAATAATAATTAGAATTAGTATTATTAGAATATAATAATGGGCTAAAATGAAAAACAGTTCGCAGAACTGATTTTTAGTCCTTTTGTAGCCTCTTTTTTATTTGCTTTTGTAATTTATTTATTTATTTTGTATCTATTTCTTTTGTATGATTTATGGCTGCAATAAACATTATTATTATTATTATTATTATTATTTCGATTAACTATGTTTTTCTAATTTTTTATTGCAAATTTTAGAAAACACAAAGTACATATAAAACAGAAAAAAAAACAAATAATTTTTATTTAAAAAAGTAATTTTTTAATTTTAGTTTTTGTAATTAAAATATGTATTTTAAGTTTACGAACTAGCAAAATGTTCATTCAAAAATAAATTTAAAAAAAGATACTTAAAAAAAAGAACACAGAAAAACTTAAAAAATAAAAATAATTTTTTGCATTTGTTTTTTTCTATCTTTATTTATTAAAAATACATATAAAAGCTAATTAAAAGTAAAAAGAATATTAACTTTAAAAAAACAAAAACAAAATGTAAAGTGTCTTACAGATTTGAAGTGCCATTGTAAAAAAACAGACAGAAAGTAGAAATTGCGAAAAAATTTAAATAAAGAAAGAGATGAAAGATATTTATTCCAAATTAAAGACAATTGTCAATCTCAAAATTATATAAAAAAAATTGAAATTAAAGTTAGGTATCAATCAAAATGCCAATTTGCTGAAATTTAGATTTTGTACAATAAAAAGTGATTAATTTTAAAAAGAAGAAAGTTTATTTAAAATTATATTTATTGAAGGAAGATTTTGAAAGAGTAAGTTTCTAATAACTAGTAAAAGATAGGTAATTGACATTTTCAAAATTTAAAATTGGCGCTCATCATTGCACCCAACCTTAATAAAAGTAAAATCACTAAAATAGTAATTTTTTTTCTTTTCATTTTGCATTACTGAATTACTGTCATGTGACATTTCTGAAGTGGTATGGCGTTGCGTTTCTGTTCTCGAAGTGTCATATTATCTGAAATAAAAAATGCAAAATTCCAAAGTCTCCGTTTGTATAGTGCAACCACCACTCCCGAATACGATCTCCTCGTAATTGGCGGCGGTTCCGGTGGCCTTGCAGCCGCCAAAGAAGCAGCTACCCTAAATGCAAAAGTCGCCGTTTTAGATTACGTCACTCCTTCACCCAAAGAAACGAAATGGGGTCTTGGTGGTACTTGTGTCAACGTTGGATGCATCCCAAAAAAACTAATGCATCAAGCAGCTCTCCTTGGAGAAGCTATCCAAGACGCCAAAAGCTACGGCTGGAAGTTCCCTGAACCCGATAAGATCAGCCATAACTGGTCAACTCTTAAACAAGCTGTTCAAAATCACATCAAATCGGTAAATTGGGTAACGCGAATAGAACTTCGCGATAAGAAAGTTGAATACATCAACGGTTTAGGTACTTTTAAAGATTCCCAGACTTGTCAAGTGATAACCAAACTAGGAGAACGTTCAGTTACAGCAAAGTACTTTCTAATAGCTGTAGGTGCAAGACCACGATACCCTAATATTCCAGGTGCTGTTGAATATGGAATTACTAGTGATGATATCTTCAGTTTGAAACAACCGCCAGGAAAGACACTTATTATAGGTGCTGGGTATATCGGTTTAGAATGTGCAGGTTTTCTTAAAGGTCTTGGTTTTGATACTACAGTCATGGTAAGATCTGTTGTTCTTCGAGGTTTTGATCAACAAATGTCTAAACTGATTTCTTCCGCAATGGAAGAGAAAGGAGTCAAATTTCTTCACAAATCTATCCCAAAATCTATTGAGAAAAGACCCGATAACAAATTACTTGTCAAATGGACAAGTGATCGCGAATATGAAGATCTATTCGATACTGTTCTTTTTGCAATTGGCCGAAGACCCCTAACTCGGGAACTTCACTTAGACAAAGCTGGTATTACAGTCATCAACGACAAGATCAACACCATCAACGAACAAACTAACATTCCCAACATTTATGCCGTTGGTGATGTCTTGTATCAAAAACCGGAACTAACTCCAGTTGCTATCCATGCTGGTCGTCTCTTAGCCAGACGTTTGTTTGGAAACAGTACCATTCAAATGGACTACAACAACGTAGCTACAACTATTTTCAGTCCCTTGGAATACGGAACTGTAGGAATAAGTGAAGAAGCAGCGATACAAAAATACGGAGAGGATAAAATTGAAGTGTATCACAGTTATTATAAACCAACAGAGTTTTTTATTCCACAACGGTCAATTGCTCATTGCTATTTGAAAGTTGTGGCAAAACGTGATGGGCAACAGGAAGTGTTAGGAATGCATTTTATTGGGCCTCAAGCGGGTGAAGTGATTCAAAGTTTTGCAACTGCGATGAAGTGTAATTTGACTGTGAGTGCGTTGGTAAGTACAGTGGGGATACATCCAACAATTGCTGAAGAGTTTACAAAGATTTGGATTACGAAGAGGTCAGGAAAGGATCCTACACCAGCATCTTGTTGCAGTTAAAAGAATGACGTTATGCAATTGATAACAGAAATTTAATTATATCAAAAGCATATATCATTAGTCTTCAGTGATATGATCTAGTTTTCTAATTTTGTTACTCTTTAAGTCTTTTGTAATAAATATTTTTTTTTAATAAATAAAGAAACAACAAAACAAATACCTACATTTTGTTGCAGTTAAATGATTGCCGTTCTACAACTGATATCAAGAGATTTAATAATATCAAACAGCAAAAATAGTAGAGCATATAAATAATCTTCGAGGATATAATTTGGATTTTTTATTTTGTTTTTGTTAAATTTACTTTAAAAAAAACACGAAAAAACGGAGAAAAATATACAGAAAAAAAAACGATTTTTTAATATTGTCTTTATTAACATTTTTATTAATATTTGGTATCAGAAAAATGGAAGAGATAAGAGATTCAAAACAGCGCCAGCGGTTTTATTTCCTTTTTTATTTAGGTTTTTTTAATATTTATACATTTCGCATTTTTTATTAGTATATAAAACCCAGTAAAGAAAGAATGAAAAAAAAAAGAAATAATAATTAATAAAGAAAAATTGACTCACCTGTGATATATACCGACTCCTTTCAGCCAAATCATGTTTAACCCAATTCAAAACCGCTGTAAACACATCTTCTTCTGACGAAATATTCAACTGACTATTCGAAATCAACTCTCTAACTTCCTCAAACGGCAGCAACAAAAACTCCTCAGTTCCTACCACCTGTTGGAAGTTCTGCAACGCGTAGACATGTGACTTGAGATGCAACTCCTTACAACAATGCGTATCAGCAAAACTCCGAATTCCAAGACAATTAGTCGGATGGAGTTGTCTCAGAAGAAATTTGCAGCAAGCTTCGCGCACTTCCTGCATTTGCAAAACACTGCTAGCAGGAAGCAGCACTTGCACATTATCGGGAGTAATAAGGATTTGACCGGTGTAGGAGTACTCGATGAGGAGATCAATAGCCGTGGCGTCCAAGTCGTGGATCGTGATTTCGCTTTGATGTTGCTCTTTCATATCACCTGGAGGATGGGTGGTTAGTAAAGGGTGGATGGAGAGGAGGTACGTACCGTTAAACATGGCGAAAAAGTAGGGACTAACTGAGGCTAAGATCACCTTATGGGCTCTAAAGCGTTCTAAGCCTATTTTTAATGTTATGTCACACAGCTATAACAAACAGAAATCGTGCAACAATTATTTTGTTTATTACTAATAACAACTACCAAAAAATTAGATAAAATTAATACATTTAATGATATGATACTGTTAAATTTAATTTCGTAATTCAAGTCGTAAAGATCTTAAGGTTGAAGGTTTTGTGTCGTTGGCATAAGGCGAAAAAGTCGTTTGTGGTTAATGGATTACTTCAACCATTTAAAAAAAAAATGGGATTTAGTATCAAATTTTGGTTTTTAAAATGCGAATATCTTCTAAATGGTTAGAATAATCAATTAACCACAAGAAACCTTTTTTATAGAGCGTTTAATTTTCTACAAGGCCATATGTTGTGCATTTTATAATATTTATTTATCTCTGAGTTATAAAATTTAGAAGTAGAAAAGGAATTTTTGTTAAACTTTTTCAACTTTGACCTCCGATATCTTTTAAATGGTAAGATATATATAAAAATTGTAATATATCTTTTTTAGAGCGTTCAATTTTATACAAAAAATATAAATACAAATTTTCTGTACAATTAAGCAATAACAATATATGGATTTTACCATATAGAACTGAAAAAAAAAATAAAAAACTGCGATAAGGGAGTCTTTCCTATTAAAATTAAAAGCTCATCTTGAAAAAGCACTTTTTAAAGATGCCTAGAAATCTATTTTTCAGTGTCAGAAGTTAAAAAAAATAATCGATTTTTTTGGCCCACTCTAGTGTACAAAAATAGGTTAAAAATTTTGACGTTTTTAAATTTTTTTAAGATCTATTACGATTCATTTTTAATATTTTTGATATTAAATTTAAATTTAAAATTATTTTCACTGCGCTGATGCGCCACTAGATAAACGCACGATTGATCACCTGTCAAAATTTGCTAGAGAATCCTGCCAACAGTACCAACCAGTGCACTAAAAAAACTAGGCATGGGTGCCAGCTTAAGAATTTATCAAGTGAACGCTACGAAACTGCACCTTCTGTAGTTGCTAATTATTGGGTTTAAATATTTATTACATTATTCATTAATTAATTATGTCTAAAATTGTGGGTAATAAAAGAAATATGGTAGTTTGAAGCAAAGAATTTTGACCATTACACACGCAGTGAGGAAAAAAGTTAAATTGTTAAATTGAAAATTACTTGTTAAATTTTAGAAATAATGTAAATTAACACTAACCTTGACGTTTATAGTAAGGCATAACGTTATAAAAATTGAAGAGTAACAGTAACACACAATTTTTATAATGCTCTAATGGGTCTGTTAGAGCACTAGTGCTTTAATAGCTAGAAAAGCATTCAAGAGAGAGTAATAATAAGTTTGTTAAAAACGCAAAAAATGTCGTTTCAAGTTAAAAAATATATAAAAACTATCAGAAAACCATTTTATATTAAAAATAATGGTACATGCGAAACTTCTCGCACTAGTGGGCAACATTGAAGGAGAAACGTCAATTTACAATATCTTTTTTTATTTAACAATGACAGTTGGAGTAAGTGAGACACTCAAACACTGAAGCTTTTGAAATTAACCAATACAATTTCTAGAAATAAAGCTAGTAAACAAATAGCGCGAAATTTGAATTTTTCTTTTCTTTTTCAAACTGGAATAAAAAATATTTAAAACCAGCCAATATAAATCGTAGAATTTACGTTAACTGAATTTAGTAAATGAAGTAAGATATTATAAAATCTGTTTAGAATCAAATATGATCAGTGAAATTTAACTTAGAATTAAAGAAGAACTAAATTTAATTTTTTTAAATACATTTCCAACACTTGTTTTTTTATTTTACTACTTAAAACATATAACCTATAATTCTTTTTTTCTAAAAAAAAACTGTGCCAGTTGAAAGATTTTATAGAAAAAAATATGCCGTTAATATTTAATTAAAATTCTAAAAATTTAATTAGTTAATGATAATGTCATTCCTTAATAAATAAATTTGTTTTCTGTCAGAAAGTTTTATACAAATTCTCCAATTTTCAGTTATTGAAATACTTCGCTACGTATCGCGCAGTAAAGTAACCGAATGATAAATTAAATATAAGATTTAAATATTTATTATATATTAATATTTTATTATATTTAATTTTATTAATTAAATTTGGCGCAAGTTTTAACTAAAATTCTACAATTTTTTTAAATTTGGGTCAATTTTTAAGTAAAATTGTACGAATACTACAGATTGATGGTCAATAACTCAATATTAGTTATTTTATTTTACTTAACTTAAAAGCTACTATTTTCATCGCCATTTTTATTAACGTCTTTCCGGTTAATGAATAATTTTACAAAACAAAAAAAATTGTCGCCACTTTTGTACCAAATTAAAGTTTACGAATCTGACTGGTTAATTTTAGTTGTTCTTTTTGTTTTTCTGTTACTTTTGTAATGTTATACGCATATCGCATCTAACAGATGATCATTTAATTTTAAAAAAATTTGCAAATAAAAAATAAAATTTGTTAGAATACTTGACTGTGACTAAACTCAGGTAAAATGACAGATTTGTTTTAAATAAAAATTTAATTGGTTTCTTGTTACAACTCACAAAAACATTCCAATAAAAGAGACAGAAAAAGAATCAGTATCTTTAACATCTTTGGCCACAATTTTTCTCTCTGAACGTTAAAAAAACCATTTTACGATTTTAATGCAAATTATTTTTGTTAATTAAAAACTGTCAATGTAAAACAAAGGAATTTACAAAAAAAAATTGGCGCCATTTTTGTACGAACGTATTACAAATCCGATTAGTTTGTTTTAAATGTTCTTTTAGTTTTTTGTCAATATTTTTTTTCTTAAAACGTCAGTAAAGTGAACAAAATAGCTCGTGTAGTAAATAAAAAATAGCCTGTAAAATAGCACTTTACTGACTCGTCAGTAAAGAAAAAAATTAATAAAGCATTGTTTACCATCGTCATATTTTTACAAAATTATGATTTTTGAAAAAACGTTTTATCTCAATAAATGTTTTAGCACTAAAGTTGCTTTTTTACTCTCATATAGTTATTCTCCTTAGCTATCGTCTCGTCTCGGACAAGAAATTCTATTTGCAAATAAAAAGTGTAAGTTTAGTGCCTTGTTATACAATTATTAAACTAAATTTGAAAATTTTAAAAAAAAATTAAAAATTCAAATTTTACGCTAGCTTCAATACCAACTTAAATTCTACAAATCTTATTGGTGGATACAAAAGTGTGATTTTTGCTGATGTATAAAATTTACTAAATAAATGTTAAAAAATTATTCAAATTTTTTACCTGTGTAAACTCAGAAATCTACAGAAAAATTCAAAATTGGTGCTCTTTTTGATACCAACTCAAAGGAGATATCGTTCCCATCTTATGGAAATCTAATGACCACTCAAATCGAGATTTTTTTGTACCAAATGGATAGCTTTGAAATAAGAAGCTATTGGTATTATTCCACCAACTTTGTAGCTCTTCAAATAGAGGCGAAATTAAAGATTAAAAAATTACAAACGGCAATGCAAAATGCATTGATAAGAGTGAAAGCCAGTGAGGCCAGACAAATTGAGAGGTAGAAATGTTTAAAAGTCATCAAAGCTGGGTGTTGACCGTAATAATCTGGTAGTTTTAACAATAGGCTTAACGCCATGGGAGGTGCATTATAGTTTGGGACCTTTTAGATAATATTGAGAAAAGAAATCCTAAAATATCTAATTACTTGGTACTGATATTTGTAATACATCCCATTTGGATATACTAATATAACGAATATACTATTATAATTAACTAATGTAATATTAAATTATTAGTAGATATACATTCGAAACTAATCAAAACATATTCGTTGTAAACTCGTGGTACAAGCAAATCGGAAATTATAATTATTAAATTATTATAATAATTAAATTAACATTTAGGTATTATGGTGAATAGTCGCATCTTATTTCTATAATGATAATTGCATATTTCAATACAAGCTAAGAAGAATTTATTTTCTCTCAAATCTGGGGTAATAAAATGTAAATACCAAGAAATCTATTTGGCCGGTACCTGACCTAAGACCCAAAGATCAACCGACTTAATTCCCATAAATAAGAAATGACTCGGTGACAAAAGTCACTTAAACTTTAAGTTAATCTAGTCACTTTATTTGAAGAATTACAAAATTGGCGCAATGATACCAATTGCTTCTTATTTCAGGAGCTATCGATTAAAACAAAAAAATCTCATTTTGAGGTCATAAGATTTCCATAAGATGAGAACGATCTCGTTTGATAATTTCTGTTAATTTATTTATAATGGCTAGATTTTTTTACTTTACTCACTCTATTATTGTTTATAAACCAAAACTAAATTAAAGAAATTAGGCGTTATTAATTTAAAAAAAAAATATGGGTTAATTTCAAGTTGATATAATACCGTCAGTATCTCAACTTGAAATTAATTCTTTAACTGACTTTAACGACTTGTTATTTTTTTACATTTTTTACTTATTATTGTCTCTATATGACTAATAATAAAAAAATTAAAAATGTGTAAATTACGAGTAATTTTAAAAAATGAGATCACATTAATTTTATTCATTTATTATATTTATTGTTTTTTCTTATCTGGCTGAATTGGGAAAAAATTAATTTAGTGCTGCACCAACTTAAATACTATAAACCCTATTGGTGGATTTTAAATTGTATTTTTTTATTCTAGTATTTGTTTTTTTTTTTTTTTTTTTTGTTATATGAACTACCAAGTTTATGGTCTAATTCTATTTTATCAAATTACACATTTAACGAGTGACCATTTAAATTTTTAATTAACGTAAATCTTTTTTTTTACTATTTTTTTAAGTTCAATAAACTCGTGTACATATAAAACATCATTTTGGTATTAATCAATACAATACAAGCTTTTTATTTACTACAATAATCGAGCATTTTACTGTTTTTAACGATTTGACAAACAAAATGTCAAATTTGTCAATATCATTCGACTGGGATGTGGCTAAGACTACGTAATATTCCAAATATATTTCGAATCAAAATTTAAATAGACACTCGTTACAACAAACAGTTCATGCACTGAAAATTTAAGAAAATAAATTATAGTCACTATATTATTAAAAAAATAATACTCCTACGTATTAAAAAAAATTCTTTAATCTAATAAAAAAAATTGGTGGCGCCTCGACGCCCACAAAGGTTAAAACCTTAACCACCAATAACCGACCTGTCCTTGATGTTTCATCTTCTGTATATTACTCAGGGCAAAATTGCAATGTTCTTGCGTCTTGAGACAGTACCCCTTGGGGGTGAACATCGGCGATTCGCAGTCCTCGTTGGTGGGTGTCTGTGTCGACGCCTCAAACACCACATTCATCGGGGGGCTCCCCAAAACCACCTCCTCGTCACAACTCATCTCAAATCGTAAAAAAACGCACTTTCTACCCCGAACTTACCCCCGTTACTAACACCGCACCATTATTTAAAAGTCAGTCAATAAAATACAATCGCGCGCGAGCTTTTATAGGGGGAAAGACCGAGACGGAGAGAGAGCAAACGGGAGTAGAAGCGAGATAGCATGAAATGATCTGGGGGAGATTCAAAACGAGAGAGAGAGATTAATCAAGCGGTGGTCGTTGCCCCGAAATAGGGGTGCCAACTTTATGACATTTCTGTTTTGTTTGTTGCATAACAGAGCGGAAATAGGGGCGAGGGAGGAAAGGTCGAAGTAATAAAATAAGCATTAGTTTGGTTGTAATGATTTTTTCGAAGGTGGTTGGTAACTCTGAGGTTAATAACCTTGATTTTTAATTAATTTATTTATTGGTTTATTTATTTGAAATATTTATGACACTTCTACAATTGCCAACTCAATAAAATTAAAAATACCAAAAATTAGACTATTTTTTTTAGGAAAAAAGTAAACGAAATAATAAAAATAGGTTTACAATAAGGAAGTTTCTTTGTAATTGCTAAATACTTGACCTATTTTAATTAAAACTGATACAAGAATAACAATTTTGTACACTAAAGTATACAAATTTGTTCTGTTATTGATGCGTCAGACCACTTTTATGGGTTTTTTGTGTACACAGAAATGTAATATCACTTTTTGTAATAAATACAGGTAAAATCGCATCCAAGAAACAAATTTTTTGCGTTCAAAAAAATAATTTACAGCCTAAATTACACAAATTTTAATTTCAGAAAAAAAAATATAAAAAATGTAATAAAATAAAACAAATATAATATGGTATTAATGGGCATAATAATTATGTTAATAACTATTTGAAGCATAATTCTTAAATTTTAAGTAAAGAATGTGGTGTATTACTGGTTGCATACACTACTGTTTAACTATTATTTAAATTTTGATACAAAAATTATAAATTAATACGTTTCTTGTTAACACTAACATTTAAAAAAATTAGAATTACAATATTTAGAAAAAATATGTTACTTTTCACGTGAGTCACGATGTATTTTCAGTCTCTTACGTCTTTACCACACAGTTTGCGGTAAAAATTTACTATACATTTTTCCATTCAGATACGTTTTTAAAAAAAACCTTTAAACAATAATAAAATATTTTTTAAAACGTCTTGAGATCCGCAGCTTTTTAATTATAAAATAATAATATTTTGAGTAAATATGCATAGATGCTTTACTTCTAAAAAAAATGGTTTTGAGTATCTATTAATAACTATTTTATTTAATAAAAAATTTTTGGCAAAAAAGTTAAACAAATTTTTTGTGTTAATTTTTTTACAGTGCTCAATTAATAAAAAGCTCCGCTACGTGTTGCAAAGCAAAATCTAAGTGACCGCGTTTAACTGTAATTATCAACTATTTTTAAACAATTAGAAAAAAAAATAGTTTAATTTATACAAAAAAATAAAATTCTTCAAATAATAGGTATTAGTTGACCTTAAAGGTTTTTAATTTTAGGTACGTAAAAGTTATTTTTTTTTTCTATTATAAATAGAAATAGATTTAAATTAAATTTAAAAATTAAAAAAAAAAAAAATAATTCGAATTTCGCCATATTTAGTTCCAATTTAAATTTTACAAATCCTACTAATTAATCCATATAAAAGCTCTTTTATTTTAACCAACTTAAAGGTAATTTTTTTAATTAAATAAAAACATTGTCAAATACGTGGAGGGAGGAATAACAGGAGTGGACATAAGCTTGAAATCTTGGTCGATGGCCAAACACCTTTTACGGTAGTTTTTACTGTACTCGAGATAGCTTTTTGCCCCACTTCAAATTTGCAAAGGGGTGTTTCGACAATAGAATAAGATCGTAAAAGGTGTCTGTATCTTGACCAAGAACCTAACATTGTCGCTATAGAGCATGCCAACTCCTCTTATTCATCTCTCCATGGTCAAATAAGAAATTTTTATATATAATAATAAAAAAAAATTAAAATAAAATAGACATTTTTTTCAAAAATCAAAATTCAAGAAACACCATTGGCTAATGTAAATGTTAAGTTATCATTGGTTAATAAATAAATCATTTGTTTTATTTTTTATGTGAAACGGAGAAAAAAAAACTTTTTTTTTTAATTTAGCGTTTATTTGAACCAACGTATTATTATCCTAATATTATTAGAATTAATTAAAATTATAACTATATTATATTATTCTATTATATTCTATTGGTTAATTTTAAATATTCTTTTAGTTTTTCATTTAGTTCATAAAAAATAATTCTTGTCTGACTAAATTTAAGAACTTTAAAAAAATATATTAAAAATAATTTATATTTGGCGCCATTTCAATACCAGCTTAATTTCTATAAATTCTATTGATGCATAAAAGAAGCTTTTCTATTTTAACCTACTTATATAATATTTTTTTAATAAAATAAAAACAGTGTCAATTAAATGATTTTATATAAATATAAAAATAAATAAATAATATAAAAACATTTTTTTAACAATCAAAATTCTAGAAATACAATTGGTTAATGTTAATGTCTGTCGTGTTACAGTAGTGATGAGGTAATAAATAAATAATTTGTTTTATTTTCAATGTAAAACAAATTTAAATAAAAATTTGAAAAAAAAAACATTAAAAATAATACGAATTTAGCAACATTTTAATACCAACTTAAATCCTATAAATTCTGTTGGTGCATAAAAAGGCTTTTTTATTTTAACTTACTGAAAAGTCATAATTTTTTTATCAAATAAAAACAGTGCAGGTGAAAAATTTTATATTCATAAATAAATTAAAAAAATTGAATAAAGCCATTTTTTTAACAACAAAACTCTATAAGTGCAATTGATTAATGTCAATGTTTTTCTAGTTGTTATTGCTTAATACATATTTTTTTTTGTTTTGTTTCTATGTACAACGAAAGATTTTACAAAAATATGAAAATTTTAAATTTGGCTCAATTTGTCTACCAAGTCTGCAAATTCTATTAAACTCTATTTTTTAATTTAATACCCTTGTCTTTCTCTGTTTACAACAATGTGTTGAACAGAGACAGACAACGGCAAATAAATAAAAAATAGAGTATACTTGATTTTAAATGTTTTTCTGTCTATAAAAAATTAGTTTCCTGACAAAATCAAAGAATTAAAAAATATATTTTAAAAAATTTAAAATTTGCACCAGCCTATTTCTATTTTAACTTTTTTTTACTTACTGTTGTTTTTATATTTAATAATGAAAATAAAAAACTTTGATTAGATTAATCAAAAAACAAATTTAGTGCCATTTTATTCTAACTTAAATTCTACCAGACTTACTGGATGCTTTAAAACCTTTTTTCTTTTTAACTTTATTCAATAATTATAAAACTAAACTAAAAAATAATAAAATATAAAACAATAAAATAAATAAAAAATAAATGTAACAAAATATATATTAATACAAATAGAATATGTTAATATACTATGTTAATAACTATTTAAAGTATGTTTTACATTTTTCTAAATAAAAAAATAATTATTCTGTATTACTGGTTGCATATACTAAAACAACTTTTATTTAAATTTTATTGCAAAAATTACCAATTAGTACTTTTATAATTAACAAAAAGTACAAAACGTATAAAACAGTTAGAATTACAATATCTTTATAATACATAATGGTATATCAAAAATTATTTCTAATTATAGAATTTTCATTTATACTTCTAAAAAAAGGGATATGTAACTACTGGGTTGCCTATCACAAATTAAAATTATTTTCTGATTATGATGTTAAAAAAATAAATTAAGTAAAAATTCCTTCTAAAACGATAAACTTTATTAACACAGCCTCTAATACATCACAAAAAATACAATTGTACTCAAAAATGGCAGCTAAATTCTTAAGCTAGTAAATTACAAAAATAGCATTTCAAACAGTTCCAAAAACGGCCAAAGCGCATTGGACACACTCTTCATCTTCTTCTTCACTTTAGAAACCTTCCTAACTTCCTTTTTCTCACTAACAGCATCTACATTTTCAAATGGTTCCTTAAACCCATCATCCTCCTCAAAGAAATTTTCAACATCAGGCATTTGAAACACCTCTAAACTGTATCTACTAGAAGCAGTATATCCGTAAATCCCCACAGCAATGGGCCGTTTCAAACTGAAATTTTTTTTTCAAAAAAGTTAGTCAAGTTGCAAACCGCAATTACAGTACTTCTTCGGAATCGTCACAGAATCAGTTCCACACGTGGCAGAATGAAAGTCGTAAGTATCAGGATGGTATGTAGGCGAGGGTGTCTTTTCAGATACGTAAATATCTGCGTCACCCTCCCTGAAAAAAATTCAACTTAGCTGAGACCCAAACCACAAGTGTCAAACTCACAAACTCTCTAAAACTAGTAATAAATTCCCGGGATGCATGATTTTGTAATACACGAACTCCTGAGGGTTCACTTCACCTTCTAGTTTAAAAAGAGAGACCTTGGCGGAGACGTAAGCGTGAAATAAGCATGACTGAAAAGTGAGGTTAAGTGGGGCTGTCACGACTGTCACACCTGAAACTGGCACTTACCAGGAAAAAGTACACTTGAGGCTGCATTTTATGAGATTCTTTACTTACAAATAAATTAAAAAAAAAGTTTTTCTTAAAATAAAATTGTAACGAACCTAAAAGTTGATAAATAATTAGTTTTGCATTTTCTGCCGTTATGTAAGATGGGGGTACTTGAAAAAACTTTAATTTTGTATTTGATTACGTGTATTTTGTGTTTATAAATAAATAACCATGAAAAATTAATGAAGAAGCGCTACGACATACTTGACGGCAAAAACTGAAACTAAAATTTCCGTTACAGGACTGGTTGTGGTCTCGACTAATTTTTTAAATTTGTTTTTATCAATTAGATGTACAAAAATTGTTTTATATGTTAGTTTTTACAAATTTAATACTAGTTAGTAAATTATTTGTTATAAAAATATTGTTTTGTTTGAATTTATTTAACAGTAGGGTAATTAAAATGGCGGTTACAAAATGGCGTCCTTTTTTCTATTACAATAATAGAGATTAGAGAGTAGAGAAATTGGACCGTGCAACCCTCTTTTGATCTTCTTTCAGTATCAATGATAGTTTCGTGAGGGTTGGGGTGGATTAGGGCCGCTTTGTTTGTTTTTGTAGGGTTGTTAAAAAAAAGATTAGAGTTTTAGTTTTAGAATTATAGCTAAAATAATATTTTTTTAATTTAATTTTAATAATAATTTTGTTTGATTTGTTTAAAATTTTTGAATTAGAATAAATTTGAATATTGGCGCGTCAAATTCGCGAATTTCAGTTCCAATAAACTCCGCCAGATGTCTCTAAAATTAAATTCGCGAATAAACTTGTAGTTGATATTGAAATAATCGTCCGTCCCAACGTTTTTTCGCCGTTTATCTCGTTAATTCGCGTTCGTTCTGTTTCTGTGGGTTTTTCTGTGAATTTGGCGGCGTGCGGCCGCCCCCAGATCCGGTATAAATCGCGGTAGTCCGTGTCCGATTCGCGACTGTTTCAGTAAAGGTAAGCTTCGGCTTGACCTAATTTCGATTTTTTGGCTGAAAAGTCGTTCCGGTGGTAGTTTTTCCGGATGTGATGGTGCTGTTGGGTGTCGGTGTCTTGCAGGGGGCGGTTTTCCGCCGCCCCCACGCCGGAAAATTGTCTGACTTTGAGGTTACTTCGGCACGCTGAAACGGCCCCATTTTTCGCGAAAATGGGGCCGCGGGGCTGTTTACGTAACACCGGAAGCGGCGGCGAGTGTTTGGGGTCGTCGGCTCTTGAAAGGGGGCAGCGGGAGGCGGCGAGGGGGTAAGTGTCTACCACGACGTCTAGACTACTAGATTCGGATCAATAATACGAAAACGCCGCCACCGATCACAGGGCTCACTTGCGGAATGATTCCTAGGGGTAATTTTGGACTATTTGGGGCAATCGGACACGTGGAGCATGCGTTCATTCAGATCGAATTTGCATTACAAAAAACGGACCCTTTCAAGGGGGCGCACTTTTATGCAAAGAAAAATTGGTAGAAGATAGTGAGCTGTGATTTTTCAAAATTAAGGCGCTGGGTACGTGGTAGCTCCTGATTGGCTGTGGCTCAATCTAAGCCTACTAGATTTGGAGTCTTTTTCGGAAAATAAACCAGGGACGGACTTAAATTGAACAATAAATTAGATTTTAGCCTACAACCAAATGGCTGAAAAGGATAGTAGTATTGACTTTAGGTCGATATTACTATCAACGTAGCTATGGCGACGATTGTCAGTTTTTTCTATTTATATGTATTTTCTATTTAATTATTTATTGAAAGTTTCCGATTTTGTACAAAAATATAGAAATCTATTTTGTCGCAAAACAATTTTTTTTTAGTTACAGGGTTGCTAAAGTAAATTGTTGGAATTTTTTTAAATCACTTTTTTAAAAAAATTGTAAGAAGTTTTTAAGAAGTAGGGCTAATAAGACTCTTTCACTTGTCCTTATTTCTTTCTTTTTGTTGTAATAATTGTAAAATCATTAACACAATTAAATTTAAAAATCAAGTATACGTATGTCATCAAACATGGCCGTTCAGCTTATATCACAAGTTCGAAATGAGTAGGCGTGGAAAGATTTTATTATCATAATTTATGATTTGTTCTTTTGGAATTATTTGGAATAAAATTAAGAAATTTCTTTTGTTGTAAAATTGTTTAAAAAATCAAATATTTTTAATTTTGGAAGTTAGAAGAAATTCTTGTTCCGAATTGCATCATTTCAGATAAAAGTAGTTTTAAGCAATTTTAATAGAATTTTTTTTGGTCTTGTTATTATCACTTATCAGTAAAATAATCAGCATTTACAAATTTTACTGCAGTGAGTAAATCAGTTTATTACGTAAGACAATAGCCTGTCTTAAAGACAACAAAACATTTTGTTAACACGTTCAATAAATATTTAAGTGACTCACTTTTACTTACTCAATTGACAGATAATATGAGTTTTAGTTTAGGTACTTATTTACTTACCTAAATTACATTCACTGAGTTCGATTTTTTATTGTCTTCATGTCTCAATTTAACTTAGATTTGGATAAGTATATTACAGTAGAAAATGACAGAATAGAAACTGTTAAAAATACCATCTTTTACTTTAAAAAAATTGTGCAACATCTAAAAGTTAATGGGGATGTAATAAAATGTCAGACTATATTTTTTTAAGACCTAAATTTTATAAAAAGTATGTTATAAAATACACTGTATTCGAAAACATTGTTTATCGAGCGTAACATTTAGGTCTTTTTACAGGCTTTCAATTTTGTTAAACTCTATTTAAACGACTTTGACCGGTAAAGCAATAAAATAATGGAGCTTTTCAACACGTATTTGTTGAATCTATGTTTCACCCTAACGTACTTATATGGTAAAGAAGACTATCTTGAAATTAAGTTGGTGGGAGTTGAATTTCGGGTTGACCAGTTTGGCTCATCTACAACAGTGTATATAAAACGTTTTAATTATCAGCAATATCTAGTATGTATTTAAGAAACACAGTGTATCAGTGGGGGGGTCTACAGTTTTAGGGTCTCTGGCTTAGAGGGATTTAAGGCCCAACCTCCAACAGCGGGGTTAAAAAAAGAACCTTATTTGTAAATGCATTAAAGGTCATGGAGTAACTCAGAGTTTTAGTTATTTATGTATTAAGGGCGTAATCAAGGAGAATATGGCACGAGGGAATGTTTAAAGTCCGACGTAGGAGGGTTTTTATTTTCTCGAGGACCATTAGTGACGAATACGCCCGTATATACGTTTTGTTTTGGATTGTTTTAATTTTTCAAATCAAAAGAATATTCAAAAGTCCAGTATTTTTTTAAAACTGTGAAAAAAATCCATATCTATTAACTAGTTGACTATATTGTCGTTGTCAGCATACGGTATGTTGTTATTTTCTGTTTTGCGATTTTCCAAAATGGAAACTGATGAAAACGTGTATGCTAGAGAATATTTGTTACAACAAATTCAAGAAAAAGTTGTGTCTCGCTCCGTGCGTTTCTAGTATTTAACAGTTTTTGAAATAAATGATGATTTTTTATGATAATTGTTATTTAATGTAAAAATTGACGTTTCCAAAATTGAAGACGTTTATTTGATAGCTTTATATGTACAGTTATTTATTTATTATTGTTGTGTATAAAGACTAAAGATTATTGTTGTGTATTACGCCTTGATTTGCGGGCGTATTAAGTAGATTATGGTTCCAAAATAAAATAAAATATTGTACGTGCTTATGAAAGAGGTTGTCTTATATTTTCGGCAAGCACATTGTTAAAAAGCTCTACCTTTTGTATTGCTACATTGGTCAAAGTCTTTTGGACAATATCAAAATTTGGTAATAAAATTGCAACCAAATTTTTTGTAAAAATAAATTTTATTAAAAATATGTATTGTATTAGACCATGTAAAATACATATTTAGTTTAACCAATTTTGAAATGTACTTACCAAAAATTGCTATTAGGTTGATTTATTTTGTTATTAGGAATACCACTCGTGGACAAAAATTATTTTTTATCTTTGTTTTTTTTTTATATACAAAATATAAAATATTATCTCCAAAGTAAAAATGTGAAAGAAAAAAGTTAAAAACTGCAAAATTATTAAAAATTGATAAATAAATTGATGAGCTTTATATTCAGATTTCATTGTTTGTGTGGAGGTGTAGTACACTCTATCAATTATCCAAATAGTATGACAACATTCTGTAAAACCTAGTCAGTAAGCCCAATGAATTTTGGTAATTTTGTATTTTCTAAGTTTTTCTTATTAAATTAATTGTTTACTACTTTTTTTCTGTTTCATTTTTTGTTTAACGATGATATTTTAGATATTGTCAGAACAAAAATAAAAAAAGGTTTTTTTATGATAATGGTTGGTGTCTAGAAATTGTTGTCTACAGGAGAAGGAACTGTGTTTTTATTGTGTTTATGTGTGTTTATGATAGCTGCATTTGTCCCTGCTACTTTAATCTAAAAAACAAGGTAGTGGTAGTTTTTTTGTAAAAAAATGTTAGAAATTATAGCAACTTAACATTTATTATTACACTGTTTTTTTAGGCTACATATCTACACTATATTAAAATAGCCATCTTCAGGCAATTGATTAAATTCTCCAGCAATTGTGTAGTAGTCGTCGAATTTTGCATTTTGTGATTTTTTTTTCTGAAATTTATTATAACAAATAGTCGAAATTTCTATTCTGTGAAATTTTCTTTTCTGAAATGGACAATTCGACCATTGCTGGTGAATTTAATCAATTTCCTAAAAATGGTCATCTTAACAAGATTGAAACGTGTATAAACTTAATAAAATACTCTGAAAAAAGGACAGTGGTAGTCAAAATTTTTGTTACAAATGTCGCAACAAAGCAAAATTTTGGTTTTGCTTGTTAGTATTAAATTTGGTAACAAGATCGTGACTAGTAATAGGGTTTTTAGATGCATAATTGAAAAAAAAATGTAATGAGTTTTTTTCGATATTTTGAAAAAAAAATTGTAAATATCGTCTGTCATTTTTGTAAGATTTGTTCTCCACAATTATAAACTTTTTTTGCTCTTGCCATACATATACGTATATGAATTTGAAAATAACATAAATAGTTTGTCTATTTTCTCATTACGTTATGAAATGTTTAATTTTACATCAATTTTGGGCGATACATTATAGCTATATTACATCACTTGTTATGAAATGTAGTCGCTTCGCTTACTCGTTTTACAAAACATTATGCTCGTTATACAAAATGGGTGTTTTTATAACTGATGGTTACGTAATTAGGTAACTTACCTATCTTTAGCGAAAATGAAACAGCCTGCCGTAAAGTATTATTTTGACATAAGCACTGTAAAAAAGATTTCGGCTGTGCTAAGTCATTTTTTATATGTTATGCCTTAAAGGTACAAAAAAGGTAACAAAGTAATTATCAGAATAAAAAACTAAACAGCATTTTAACGTGCGATTTTCGGACACTCAAATAACCTATTTAAATAACGAGGTATCTAAAATAAATTAAATTGACGTATTTAAAAAGAAAAAACTTAAAACTATCTATTACTATCGCATTTGTTTACGCAGAATTCTGTATATAAATAAGCTTTCTGTGTTTTGTGGAATATTCTCATATTCTCTGATTTTTATCTTCATACCCATGATGTATAAAAATATTGTCTCACTTTTCTGAAACAGAAACGCAATTTTAATCGTCTCACATAGTTTATATTTCTATCTTTGGAAAAAACAAGCGATTTTCTTACAGCATTGTTAAGTTTAATTGAGTCATGTATATATAATTAACAAAGAATACAACAATATTGAGGGCATAATCAGAAGATTATTGCCTGAGAGAATATTTAAATCTCGACGTGCAATCCAGGACTTTAATTTTTTCAAGTGCCATAATCGACAATCATGTCGTGCTATCATCGCGTATATAAATAACGATACACTTTTTTTTCGAAGACTACTGGCTAAAATTCACAAAAAACAAGTCCTCCCTTTTATTGCACGCTGTATCGTTACTTATGTGCGCGATGGTACGTAGAACGTTTTATGCACAGTTGAAAGCAAAAATTAAATCTTTCAAATGTTGAGTAAAAAAGTTGGGTGGCAGTTGATTGTCAAAAATGATAATCTGGGACATTATTGTTCATGATGTGGATAATGGGCTTTATTTGATTTAATTATACAGTGTGAACAATTTGTATGGAATAACTTCGATAAAAATTCAGGGATTTATTCTTTAGGAAAACGCTTGGACACTTGTCCTGTTATTTTTCAACGCGCATTTTTTAACCAAAAAAATTGGATATACAGGGTGTCCCAACATCGAGATACAACCCTCTACTTTGAAATTTTAAATAGAAACCCTAATTTTTTGTAGCATATCTGAATTCTACGTATGATTTTGCGTATTTTTTATGAAGCAACACTATGCCGATTTTTAGTTGATTTAAAAAAAAGGCATGAGTCATTTGAAATGAATAAATTCGATAAAAATTCAGAGATATCTTTTTCAGGAAAACGCTTAGACCTGTTTATATTATTTTTCAACGCGCATTTTTTGACAAAAAAAGTAAATACACCGGGTGTCCCAAAATTGAGATACGACCCACAACTTTAAAATTTCAAATAAAAACTCAATTTTTTTAGCATATCTGAATTCTACGTATGATTTTGCGTATTTTATATGTAGCACACACTATGTCGATTTTCAGTTGTTTTTGAAAAAAAAAGGGATAATATATTTGAAAAAAATAAATTTGATAAAAAGTAGGGATTTATAAGTAGAATTCAGGTATGCAAAAAAAATTTAAAGTTCTCAATTAAAATTTCAAAGTTGAGAGTCGTATCTTGATTTTGGAACACTCTGTATATCCATTTTTTGTGTCAAAAAATGCGCGTTGAAAAATAATAGGATACAACTCTAAGCGTTTTCATGAAAAACAAATTCTTGAATTTTTATCAAATTTATTCATTTCAAATGGTTCACGCTTTATTTTCAAAAACAACTGAAAATTGACATAGTGTGTGCTACATAAGAATACGCAAAATTGTACGTAGAATTCAGATGTGCTAAAATAAGATGGGGTTTCCATTTAAAATTTCAAAGTTGAGGGTCTTATCTCGATGTTAGGACACCCTGTATATCCAATTTTTTTGTCAAAAAATGCTCGTTAAAAAATAACAGGATACGTGTTTAAGCGTTTTGCTGAAAAACAAATCCCTGAATTTTTATCGAAGTTATTCCATACAAATTGTTCACACTGTATATGAATAGCTTTAGTCTCCGTCTGCCACGCGGTCCAACAAAATTTTTCAAAAAAATACATTTTTTTTTTTAGTTTTTGGGATGTAAGATTTTAAACATTTATTTTTGATTACTTCTATTCTACAGAAGAAAATTTTAACTATATAGCCTTTTGGGCTAAATTCAAGTTGACATAATACCAGTTGTATCTTCGTTTCCATGCAAAATTTTAAAAAATTGGGGTTGTAATTGGTTGTTGCTAAGGAGAAGTGTTACAATTTGTACTACTGTTACTACCAGTAGTATCTCAACTTGAAATTAGCCTATAAGTATTTTGTTTAATTATAATTAATATCATTATTGTTCTAAATTTCAAGCTGTGATAACTCATAATAGACATAGATTTAAACACTTTTTTCGCATTTTTTAGACCTAATTAATTGACAAGGTTATCAACAATTTTTTCCGCGAATTTTGGCACATCTGTATCTTTTGGTTCTGAGGCATGCTACATTTGATTTTTTTTTATTTACTAGATTAGATTAGGAAATTTAATTTAAGATCAAAGAATTGCGACTTTAATGGTTATTTATTTAAAAATTAATACTGATAATAGATAATATAGTTTTAAAATAGTTATTTTATTAAGAAAATAGGGTTTATTTGATTGCAATTATACTATACAAATTTACTATACTATAATTATAAAAATTTTTGCTTTTCCTGTCTGTTATAAAATTGGTTTTAAATGTTTTTTATTATTATATATGATATAATTATATTATTTTTTAAGAAACTATAATTATTATTAAACTTTTTCTAAACTCTTTACTGTTTTTTAATTTATGGAGTATCAAACTGTTATAAAGAAATTAAGAAACTATCGTGAGACAAAATTTGCAACTATTCTTTTCTTTCTAACAGAAATAAGTATTACTGTCTCACAAAATTCAAGATGTAATTGTGGCTTTATTTGTAAAATTAGCAATCTAGCGCATTGTAAGGAAATGCTTTTTTTCAAGAGCTTTGGGGAATAGTAACAAATTTTAGTTTTAACTGATTTTACGGTTTCCTTCTGACTGGTACAACAGAACTGGTACAGTTCTCTTTGTTGTTTATCAAAAAATTCTACATATTATTACGAATAATTAAAAAAATAAGAGAGTTCTCGAGTAAATAGTTCGAGTAAATACCAGAAGGACATTGTGTCATAAAAGTCATGCTGAAGTGTGAAATTCTGCGAAACTATTATTAGGCGAAAACACACCACTGCAAAGAGCTCGCTCTTGCTGAAGCCTGGTAATCAATCACAGTAATTTAGTGAATTTAACATTTTTTGCGTTATTTTATTTAGTTTTATATTTTTCAAATGAATTTTTGACTCAAAAAACATAATTATTCGCAATAAAATCATTACACAAGAAATATTATTTTTCCTGATGTAATTTTCTTGGGAAAATAAATTTCACTTTATAATTTTATTTCACCTTTCCTTCCATATATCTACATCAAAGTTCTTTCAGTTGTCACATAAATTACCTTGATAAATACCATAAAATAAATGAATAATTAATTTCTCAGATTTTTTCCCATTTCTGTTTTAATTTACCAAACAGAGACGTCTCTTTTCCACAAAATAGTTCAAATTTCTATTCAAATTTGGTCGAGATATCTATCTAGTGAACTTGCAAGGTCACAGTGAATAAATTAATATATCCAGACATTTAACAGACTTTTTTCATATATTTTTTTTTATAGAGATCATTGTACTGTACCTGATAAGATAAGTCACCTGTCGATAACAAATGGGACCGCCTCTAAAATCTGATAAAAAAAAATACCTAGTGTGAAGACTACTTACTACCTGAAACCGCGTTTGGGGAAAAAAATTATAAGGAGTTACTTAATTGGTAGCTATTTGACAGGTGTTGCATTCTATATCACATTTTGTGGTCAGTTTAAGGAATTTTTTGGCAATTTATCACACTGTTTAATAAACTGACGATTGTGATGTGAATTCTATCCTCGGTTTTATCATTAGAATTACACTCAGAATATGATATTCTATTATCATTGCTTATCGTTTCTAGGAAATTCCAGGACTGCCAAGTCATAATAATGAAATCCTAACGCGACATAACGTCAAAATTAATTTTGCTAACAAATTTTGGAACACCCGGTATTAATTTTGACGTAGATTTTATAAATTTCTTGTAAATAAAGCCATGTTATCAGTCAGTTAATACGAATAAACAAATTTTATTACAATGAGTAAATCAAATGTATTGTTAAACAATAGCCAACCTAAAGACAATAACGTAAAATTAAGTAAACACGTTCAATAAATTTCAAAATGAGTCATTTTGACTAACCGACTCATTGGTTGATAAATATTATCATAATTTAGTAATGAAGTAAAAAAATCTTGGCATTTAAATAAATTTTTATTTTGAAATTCAAGCCAACAAACTGTTTTATTTTGTTTATAGTAACAATTTCCAGACCAAATATAATATTTTATTGTCGAAAAAATTACTGTAAAATTCGGTGAAGGTCGTTACGGTGACCAAATAAAATCCTTGGTCATAAAACTTCTCCGCCTTCATAAATTCATTGGTCGGAATGAATGTATTGAGATCATCGACTGCATAACACATTACATTCATTTCAGTTCTCAAAAAAAAATCACGAGGTTTATACAATATTTACTCCAATTTATTGTTTGGTTTAGCAATAAGACAGCTGTAGTTTATGACAAATGACGTCATAAAACTATAAAATTTGAGAGTAAAAACCTCATTTAAATAGAGCACCGAATTTTTTAGTAGGTATTGTACAATTTTTTGGAATGTTTTTTACGTTTTCTAAATTTTGATTTGTTGTTTTTTACTGTTTTATGTTTATTTCATAAGTACCTGGTGTTCCTCTGTTTTTATCTTATTTAATTAAAAAAAAAGCTAAGAAAATAGTGTAGGTGCGTTAAGAGTCAATTTCAATTGTACCTAATTATTTTTTTCATGTCATTTTACGAGCGAAAATTTCGATAATTAATGTTTACAAAATTTTAAATCAGTCCAAAATTAGATGTAAAACATCCACTAACACCAAACACTTAAGGTGTGTACCTGAGTAGCAGATGAAAAAAAAAAACGATTTGATATCAAAATTACAATTTAAAAAAAAAAACTAAAATAAAAAAATGTAATAGCATCTCTAAATAAAATTTTATGATTAAAAAATTATTTAAATTAATTAGTAACTTAGTGCATAAAAGCTAAATTCTGTCTATTTATTAAACTTTAAATTGGACGGATTGGACGGTATACTCCTACGATAGATATGTGATTCTTTTTTAAAATTTTGGTTGCGCTTTAGAAAGTGTCGTTTTGGATATTATAATATTTCTATTTTCTTGTACTTTTTTTGGTTCATTATTATTTTTTATCAACGAATGCTTAAATAATTAGCTTTGGCTTTTATTTGAGTATAGTTTATTACGTAATTAGAGATGTAATAAATATTACAGTGGTGAAAAGAAAGTTTTGGTTGTCAATATTGGTATTTTTTTAAATTTTTTAAGTACTTTTAACAGGTCTCAGTGATAAGAAGAATTTTGAGCTAATTGATAATAGAAGTTTTACAAGAGACAGTAACCGATAGATCAATGTGAAAAGCTTAACACTACTCACAATTTAGTTTTTTTGGTGTCAAAACGTCAATTTTTCTAATTATACTTTTGCCACAGTAGGTAGCTTTTATCTAAATAATGAAAACACAAGATGAAATGAAATAAATGAATAAATGGAAATGAAGCACATAAAAGTAGCAGAATGCTTTCGAGAGTAGTTATCTCTCATCATTACTGCCAAACGTTTGTCAAGCTTTTAGTTAAGCTGGGATCTGCTTCTGTTCAGATAAATTTCTATTGACAATTTTTTCTTGTGACTATAGTATTTTGAAGCCTCTACGTGTGAATATAGTTTTTCTTCCAAAATCTTTAAAGTTTAATTTTTTGCATTCTCTATTTTTTTATTTATTTAGTATAACAAAATGGATAATCTGGCCGTTACCTTTTGCATTATCCATCAGCAAATTTGTAAGTTTAACTCTTTCTTCACGCTCCAAAAATTTCAGTAATTCTAAAGCAACCTTAAAAATTTAAATAGTTTGATTTTTTGTCAAAAATTTTTTGAAAAACCATACTGTACCATCCTAAAACCTGTATTTATGGAACAACTTTATGATATTTTTACATAGAGTTTAGGTTATGCCTACTAATGAAATTTATAGACGCAAGATCCTTGGTTGTCTACAGTCTCTTTTTTGTTCAGTGGTGTCCTTAGATTTAGATCTTTAAAAGTGGCTAAAAGAGCGGTCAAACTTTGTATTGTTTGTTATTGACAACAAATTTTAAAACTTTTTGTAATTTTCTTTCAGAGTTGTTTGTGAACATGAAAAGAAATAATTGAAATAAAACAGTTTGAACTCTTTTGTTATGTGAACTGATTTGTTAAATAAGTATTTGCAGGTCAGTTGCCAATAAATCTTTCTATGGTCACTTTACAAGACATTATAGGTTTTTCGTGTCAACACTTGTCGTTTCCCCTTTACACATAATACATTTTGTATTAATTAGAAATATTATAGTTGTGTTATAATGTCTTTTTTTTTAAAAAAAAAACTGTCAACTTCTTGAGTTCTCTGATATTTACCGGTGTATAATAAATGAATTAATGTAAAACAAATATTCTTATGTACATTAACAATATAAATATTAAACAAAAAAACAATTTATATTGCTTAATGTTTTAGTTCGTTTTTGGCAAAAGATTGGTAAGTTTTTTCAACATTTTTAACTATTTGTAGAAACTTTTCTATTTACATCGATATTGTTAGGCACTGATGATGGAATTTTAGTTTGTAAAAGCGCTTTGCTACTGTTGTATTAGAATTTGAATTAAACTTATGGGTTCGACATTGATTTTTATTAATGTCGTTTATTTATATGAACACTTTAAGACAGAAAGTATGCTTCCATGAAATTTAAATTTGATCAAATTGACGGATAGAAAATGTTCAAACAGTAACAATTCAACATTTCATTTACATCACAGCAAAACATGTTTATACAGGGTGACTAGTTCATCTAGAACAAATTGTATAAGTCAACTTTCATAGTTAGATTAAGAAAATAAGACAAAAGGTTTTTTTTATCCTACTGCACTTTAAAGTTGGCTAATTCTAACCTTTTGGCAGGTTAAAAAGTTCCTCTTGTTTCGTTAGGGAAACAAGTATGTTGCAATTTGTGGCCGTTAGATGGCACTATGTTATATGTCAACTAATGTCTCAAGTTTTTTAACATCTACGTAATAATGTATGCAGTTTCTACTGTTGAAATACAAGATCTAATTCAAAAAAATTACGAATGCTGTAAATACGAAAGACGAAAGTCAGGTTAAAGTATTGCAAATTCAGAAGCGTGGTTTGTCACGACACAAACTCAAACTAATAAAGAAAAAAAAAATGAAATTTATCACCATCCGTACTGTAATCTATGCTGTACTATTGAGATATCTTGGCTGTAATCAACGTCACTCTTATATAAGTACCTATACTTTATCAAATAATTTATCGCTACATTTAAAACTGATTTGTTGTAGGGTTGTTAGGGTACTGTTTTCAATTTGTCATACTATTTTTGCGTTTTTATGAATTTTTTTCTCTATCTAAAGGAGAAAGCACCCCTAACTTTTTGTTTTCAAATGCCAAGGTGAATTTCACGACAAGCATAGCGAGGAATGCTTAAAAAGAAATAAGTGCAACAACTGGTTTTATACAGCAAGTATAATATAGTATTTTTGCATGCTATAATAGGCCTATTAGAGTACTATTGCTCTAATGGTTATAAAAACTTTTGAAAAAGTGGTGTAGTAGGTTTTTAAACACACAAATTATAAAAAATTAGTAAAAACATTTACAATTAATATTTTTGGAGATGTTTATGATAACATATTAATTTTTAGAAAGAACATAAAATGTTGTATGCGAGTTGCCTGAAATTAGCCAGTATTTTTGCATGCTATAATAGGCTTACGGGATTACAGGACTAGCTCTACAAACTTTTAGGATCTCTTATAAGGGCTAATTACTACTTTTCTTACGTAATTACGTAAATACTTCAAACTATTAAAATTTACAGTAATTTCAATCTTAATATACCAAGAATAATTGTGATAGTGGATTGCGTTCACTACTATTACAACAAAAAAAAAAAAAATAACAAAATAAGTAGGTAGTTAAATTTTGATTAAAATTATGCCTAGTGGGATTAATTATAATTGTGTTATAAAATAATGACAAAAAAATTGTAGTTTATTAAAAAAATCTTACTTCCTTTCTTGCTGTATCTTCTAATAAAATCCTTCCGATTTCGATTCCGCATCCTCGCACAAAAGCCTCAATCCTCCTCTCTAAAGTCCATTGTCGATGATTAAGAAGAAAAAAAAAACTATGAAAGATAAAATCGACTATAATGCAATTTAATAAAGTAAATCAGTGGCACTCATCCGCTCCAAAGGGGAAACGGTACGTCAATGACCCTCAACCTCAACCATCATCACCTGGCCAGTGTCTGATTTTTAGTCTAGTCGAAAATAAGTTAAAATCGTCTTGGTCTGAATAGAACCGGCCGATATCTGCATAAAACTTAACGAAATGACCGTTGCACATTATCCAGACCGGCCTGCATAATGCATTATATTTTTACCTCTCGACCCTTCTCGATCTCACATGTGTTTGCTTGCACGGGGAATAACGAACTTGAAAGTGAAATTTTTTTAGATGAAACAAGAAAAATTACAATTTCACACAGGGAGTCTACTAAAAGGAAAAATCAGAAGGAAATTTTATCGGAATGAATGAAGATAGGGTGAAGGGAAACGCCCCCCTCCAAGTGAATAACAGAAAAGATATGGCGGATACGATGAGGGTGCAGACTGAAGAAAGTTGAATTAGTCTTGTACAGCATTAAAGAATAAATAAATATAAATGAAATTTTTCGAGAAATGGTTTCTCTGCCGACAATTGTAGGCTAAGTGACCAGTTAAAAAATAAAGAATGTTATAAATAGTTACTTGTGTAATTAGGCAATAAAATATATGATTTAATGCCGCCAAAGAATTTTGTTTTTTGACATTGAATGACAAATTTTTGTGCCAGCTGAAATATTTTGAGCGGCTCTAAAGTGTCTACTTTACTGCATAGTCAATAAAAGGACTGACATGACATATTGACTAAAATCTGGCGTGTAGTCGCGATTAACAAAAAAAAATATATTTTGTATTGCTTTTCTTTTGCTTATTAAAATATTTAAATGGATTTGTTAAACACCTACAAGAAAAAAATAATTTGTGATAGCGGGTTTTGTAAATCTAAAAAGACGAATTTTCCAAATTTTTGAGGCAACATAAATTTTAAAATCTTAAAAATATATGAGGTGATTTAAAAGTATGGGGCGAAGTTTTACTTTAATCTTAATTTTAAATTTTTGTCTTATCTCGAATGAAAATAAAATTACGGACCTTCAAAGTTGGGTATAAAAAACTATTTTTTGGAATATCTCGAAAACTTCTTAACCAATTATTATGAAATTTGGTTAATAAATAAAGTTAAATTTTTTCTTCTTTCCGATAATAGCAAAATTTTGCTAAATCTGCTCCATTAGTTACCTGTTCAGTTGTTGTAAAATTATTAGTGGCAAGTGAAGATGAATATTGAATATGGTTTGACTAATATTGGAATTATTGTAGTCACTGCACGTCGAGATGCAAGGCTTATTCGCCTCTTTCACTTGTTCAGTGATGTTATTATCTACAACTGTAATGTACTATACAAGACGCAAAAAGATTGTTTACTTTGTAACTATAGTTGCCAATATAATTGACACACTTGATTTTGTGCAATTTGTAAAAAAAAATTTTGCACTATTCTACTAAAAATCAAGTGATTACGCTCAGAGCGAACAATCGGGACCGTCAGTTTTACAATCATTCTCCGTTTTTACCGCACTAGTGCCTGCAAAGAGAACAAGGATTTTTCTCGTTTAAAATACGGTTTAAAATTAAATTATTGTATCAGAGCCCAAGTTTATAATAAATAAATAAATATATAATATAATAAATTATTCAGATAAAGCAACAGAAATGCATTCACAATATTGCATTTAAAGTTTAAACAGCGCCATCTGTGAGAAATTGTCTAAAACATTAAAATGTCAAATTTTGACAGTAGATTTTAGTAACTTAGTTACCTACATTATCGACATCAACAGACTTTATTTTTTCGACAAATTTTAAAGTTATCGTTTTTCGGCCTTGTGGAGAATCCGTGCAAAAAATAGTATGCAAGAAACGTACAGGAACAGTTTTGCTTTATTCGTGCGACATTCTTCACTCGTGTAGAAACTGTCGCCCTCATATGCAAAATATATGTTCCCACACTTATCGTGTAAATAACTATTCTAAAATTTGTAAATTTTGTTTTTTTTACGATTTCCGGAAAAATGTAATACAAAACTCTTCAGTAAAATTTCTTACTTGGCTCGGAGCTTTAAAATACTCGGCACAAAGTGCTTCGTATGTCAATTTAGCTCTTCTTATCTATCTATCTAGTGTTTTATTAACTATTAAGCATTTATCTTACTTACACGTTATTTTCTTCTTTCAAAAAATGCAAATTATAGTCTGTTTGAATTTTTTTAGGTTAGTGCCGAATTTCAGCAACGCAAAAAAATTCAATTGTTTTCAAATTTTAATTATGAAATAGTATATTAAAGAACGCGTTTTAAAAATTCAACTTTGTGGTACGATACATGTTTGTAAAACGAGCACGAAGCGCGAGTTTTTATAAAGAATGAGCGCTCACAATGACGAGTTTTTTGTGCTATTTTTTATTTAGCGCGTTCTAGTGCTTTTCAAGTACGAAAAATAATTTTTCAATTTTTAGGAACATTTGCTTTAATAGGAGGTAGTTGGTAATAAGTAAATGTTAATCTTTCGCATTTTTGCAAGACAAAAAATTGACAACTTTAAAAAAACAATCTGTATGTCGTAATACTCAATTTACTACGAGTAACTTCAAATTTACCAACAAGAATTCAAGAATTTGGAGACATTTTATAGATAATGTAGGTGGTAGGTTATATAAGTAGTTTGAGTTTTTACTATATTCAAATGACTCGATTAATCTTAGAAGTGCTGGTAATATGAATATATCTGCTTATTTTATGAAGATTTTTATGTTTATGTAGGACGTTCAAAAATGGCTCTTTTTTACTGTATTTAAAGAAAGCGACTAAAACATATATGGGTTAATTTCAAGTTGAGATAATGTCTTCGTTTCCAAAGAGAATTAATGAAATTTGGGATTGTGATTGGTTGTTGCTACGGAAAAGTATTAAAATTTGCCATATTACCGACAGTATTTCAACGTGAAATTAGCCCATTCTACAATATTGGGTTAAATGGGGTTAAATATGTAGTATATTACGTCGCAAGGGCGGAAAATAAGTGTTAGCAGCTGGAGCTGACCTGAAATCGGTACGTTTCTTCAATTTTCTATTTTAAGCCGCTGGTGACAGTTTTTTTTTAAATTTAAAGCAACTTAAAAAAATCTGAGGTTTATTGACGGTTATTAAAAGAGATATTTGGTTTATCGACGGTGTTTAGAACTAGCGAACACGTGCGTTATTGAGGGAAGAACGCCAACCAGATGTCACAATTTGAGTTTTTTCTCTCAAAAACTAATGAGTTCCAGATTACTATTAGAACCCGTTATCGCTTCTTTTTAATAATCAAAAGACAATAGCTTTCAGACACAGAGAGAATATTTTATAAAAAAAAGTGTAGGCAAGCTTATAATAAATAAGAACTACAGACGAGAATTTTGTTTTTGACATGAAAATATTATTTTTTTTTTGATATACCTATGATGAAATTTCGGAAGAGGAGGCAGTAAGTAATTTTCTTTTTGAAAAAGGGATAATGAACTAAATAAGATTGGGAGTCACTGAACTGGACACCATCCAATAATTTTCAATATGAATCGTAAGATTAAATACTCCAAAAACGTTAAAAACATGGCTTACAGTGTTGTACCCTTTGTTCCACATAATCGAGGTTATACTGTACTGTACAGAAGTGTAGAGAATCTATATCTCCAAAAAATTAAACAACAATTCTAGAAAATTTTAAAAATATTTGGTTTTTGGTTTAAAAAAAGAAATTACCTAGAAAAAATAGAATTGAAAAGAGATTTTTTTGTTGTACTTTTAAAATGACCTAAAGATTATGTTTGTTTTTTTTCTAGAAATTAAATTATACAGGGTGCCAAATTTAATCATAAGGGTTTTTTAAAAATATTTGTAGGAGGAATAAAAAAATAATTACTATTGAAATATTCAAGTGAGAGTTATAATAGATATATTTTTAAGATGCAAATTATAAAAAATATTCTTATTTAAGTTTTTGGTTATGTTGAGATGATCAATTTTGTGAAGAATGTTTTCAGTTTTGCTTCACTTCCGGTTATACCGAAAACCGCCAATAGAACGAAGATATATTTTTCTAAGAAAATGAGAGATGCAGTCTTACATAAACTACTATTTTTGGGTAACTATTTAGAATAGAAATCTTAATATTATTTAAAATTGTTGCTAAAATGTTGTATAATCTAAAACAATTTTTTTAAAACTATTTATAACGTGTGTTAAATAAAATAACAGACCTACTTTTTAAATTTAAAAAATCTCAGACTTTGCAAATGTTGACTATAATTTTACATTCTAAATAGAAAGTTTTGAAGATTCCAACAGTCATATTTGCGAAATTTTTTAAAATTCTAGTTCGAAAATGTGTATTTTTAAAAATTAACAGTTTTCCAGTATTACTTTTTTCTGAAATTGCTAGACCCCAAAATTTGAAAATGGGTGAAAAATCCTAGTAACCCAGTACCCCCATAGAAGTCTTCGTCCACCATCCTTTACCCTGTCTCTCTCTTCGTCACCGTGGCGACGCTACCGCTGCCGCCGCCGGAAAAACTTCCTCCCCTGGTGCAGTTGTAGAGACGCTTGCATCGGCGTCGTCGCTGCAGTTTTCCCCTCGAATCTAGATCAATATTTAGTGCACGAGCGTCCTCCGACTCGGCCATATTCGCGTTGCAGCAACGCTCCCGCCGTGGTGGTACTTTATGGTGTCTTGGTGCCCCCTCGATGATGGCCCCCAAAACCATCTAGAATTCAACACCGCCAATCCAGGGGTCGCTACTTGCATACACAATAATGCAGTGTAGTGCAGTCCACGTCTCACACTCGCAAGAATGCACGCGTTCTCCATACTTTGAAAAACTAAACAAAATGTCGGGTCGAGACGGCCGTTGCGGCGCAAAAACCGAACAAGTGCACCAAGTGAGCGGTTTCACGATTTCAACCAAAAGGAAATTACGACGCAATATTCAAGGAAATGACGCGGGTGAGGTTTTTGAGTTTTTTTGAGGGATTAAGGGGAGGTAAGCAGTGGCAGAGGTTATTAAAACGTGATTTACGTGTTTATTTTCAAGGTGTTAAATTATTTTTTTAAAGAACAAAAGAAAGCGTATTTTGTGATCGTGACAAATTTTTTTTGACCTTCTTAATTATTTTATTTTTATTTACGTAAAATTTTGCACTTTTTGTTGTTGTTGAATGTACAAGGGTTCTATTCAGTTATAAATAAAAGTATAAAAAGATAAAATGTATTTGTAAAATTGCTTCTTTGATGCTTTTTAAACTTCAAACAGCAATGACAGATTTTCAGAAATACTTTTTAGTTCTTATCTTGTATTTACTTTGAATGGAAAAAATAAAAATTGTAGTATTTTAGTAGGGATTGCAGACTTGGTTGCACGTTTCTTTATTTTTTAAAGCTCGATTTACACAATTTTGTTATAAAATGACAAACACAGATGGTATTCTTGATTGTTTATTGATTCTAATTAACCATCTTTCTTTTTATTGCATAATAAAGACTTTAGCATCTTTCTATGAAGACCGCTTGACGCCGAGCTTGATGCGAAAATTGTAGAAAAAATTTCAAAAGACAGACCCTAAATAGAATATATATTTTTTTAATTATGATATTAAGCTTGTGATGATTGATTTTTGTATAAAATTTGTTGTAAAATAACTGAAAAGTTTCTAATTTATATAAAAAATGGGGAAAAACAGTTACTAGAACGAATTTTCTTTGTGATTTTTGCTTTTTGTTTTACGTCTTACATACTTTGCTCTTAATTTTTTCTGTTTTTAGTAGATATAAGTTGAAGTTTTTTATGTACGCTACACAGTGTATTAGTCAATTGCCGATTACTGATCTTGACTTGAATGTTACTAATTACAATTATTATACAGCATAATACTCGTAATACAGTAATAGATTTATTAGATTTTTGTATTTTTTTTAAAGAAATTTATTCTCTTCTAGTCTTTTAATAAATATAGTATTATTATTTTTTAGCAAGAATTTACAATAAACTGAGAGAGAAATTCAATTCGTATGAGCAAGCTCTTTGTCTTTATCTTCTTAACTCAATTTAATATCGGGTGTTCTTTAAAATTTGACGTCAAAACAGTTATGTACGTATCTAATCATCAATTACAATAAACCTTGCAATGAATATTAATTAATTGCAATTAGTAGTATAAAATTCTAATAAAATTTAGTTGTCGTTTCTTGTTTTGAAATCAATAAGTAAATAACAGAATCTGTTATTTTATCTAGATATGACGCTTTATTTCTAAGTAAATAACAGTTACTGTTATAAAATTACTCTTTTTTTATTATAATTTAGTCTTAAATTAGCATCATACTTATGTATTTTTATGTATTGCAGAAGTTTTTTATGTATTATCTGACTGGCTTTTTTGTTATAAAATGACAAAGACAAATTGTGTTCTTGGTCGTTTATTGGTCATAATTTACCATCTCGCTTTTCATTGCATAATAAAGCTTTTAACATCTTTATATGAAGATCGCTTGATGCGAGAATTTTCAAAAAATGACAAGGACAGAGTCTGATTAGAATATTTTTTTAAATCATTTATTTATTATATTTTTAAATTTATATAACAATGCTGAAGATAGACATTACTAAAGAGACTATATTTTATGATAAATTTTTGGATACATTTTTAATTTTTCTTGTAATTTTTGCTCGTTTGACGTCTTACCGACTTTGTTTTTTTTGTTTTTAATGTTTTTTATATGAACTTGATTTACTGAAATACTTTTTTAATATTAATGTTAAAAATTACATTAGATTAGTCAATTATTATTATTATTTTAATAGAAATTTGCATTTATTTTAAGAAGTTTGTTTGCTAGACTTTTGTATCAATTTGTTATAAAATGAAAGAGAAATTCAATTAGTAAGAGCATTCATTTTGTCTTCCTTTATCTACTTTACTCAATTTTGAGATATCGGGCTTTCTTTAAAATTGAACGTTAAAGCAATCATGTAGGGAGCTAATTTATTATAATTAATTAATACTTCTAATAAAATACAATTATAGTTTATAGTTTTCTGTTTTGGTAGCAATAAAAATTTGAACATTTTGTTATAAAGCTACCTCATTTCTAAGGTAATAATAGTTTGTTATAAACGTTCTTGTGCGGAACCTGTTATAAACGGTTTTACTTTAAAAATAGTGTACTGTTAAAAAAAATGTTGTAACGTTATTTTTACAAGAAATAGAAAGTTGTTAACGTTTTTTGCATAACAGAATGTGTTATGAGTTATATAACATAATTTTTAATAAAAATAAAGCTCCGAAGAGGAGGGGTTAGTTCTCCGAAACGTTGGCAGTCTTGTAAAGACAGTTTTTAATAAAAAATAAAAGTCCAAATTCTCGAACAATGTTTTTTGTTCTCAGTTTTTAATATTTTTTTATACACACCAATTTTCAAATTTTTGAAATATTAATTTAAAACTCTCTTTCGATTTTTTTGGTATTAAAGAACTCACCATCAAGTTAGTACTTAAATTTGTTTTAAGAAGAATAGGGTCGAAATTGGAACTTATCTTGCTAATACCGAGGCTAATTCATTTGACAAATTTCTTGGTAGTCTACACTGTTTTTCATTAAAACTTTGTTTATTTACTTTGTTACATCTTTGGTCCATTCCTATTAGCTAAACCTTATAGAAAATAACACTATGCGACAAATTGAAGAAAAAGTGCCTTTTTTGGCTATTTTGGGGAGATTATTTAGTAATATTTTGAACGTAAAACTTGTGTAACACGTACCAGTTTTTTGGTAAAACAAGGGAAGAAGGAATTATCTGTAAATTAGAAAACAAACTTCTTACAATGTATTTATTAAATTTCCCAACAAAAGTACACTTAAAATTTTCAATTACAAGCAAAAATAGATTTAAAAAAATTATCTAATCTGCAAATAAATGATTTATGATTTTTAAAACTAGCTTGTGAAGTCAAAATATAACCTTCGCTCAGTAAATCAAATTTCTTAGAGAAATTTTTTTACTATTTTTTCGAGGCTTTATTGACAGGCCCCTACAACATACTCAAGAGTTTTTTTGCCATTTCGTACTCACCCTCTATAATATAATTATTATAACGGGTGTTTATAAATGGCTGGGTATCCAGTTGGCTTTGTAAATTTTGTGAACATGTTTTGGACAACCATTTGCCGCTACAAATATAATTTCTGGTTTCTGAAATCAACACATTGGGCAACACTAATCAATCTATTAACCTATTATGACGTATAATAGTTATCACAACAATGCGGCAATTTTATCAAAAATTTCAGAGGTAACTTGTTGCTCAGATATTTATTTATAAGCACCCAGTAATAACAATCATGTTTTCTGAGAACTATACTCAGTGACTCAATATCTGCTGACATTATTCAGCATTACTGTTCTGAGAGCTGAGAATATCACAAATTTTTCGGGGTTTTTGTCTATTCCAACCTATCTCTAGTTAAAAATAAAGTAAACATGTTACAATACTTATAAGTCTATTTGAGTTATAATAAAGTAAAAAATGATTTATACATCAGAATCTTTTATAATGCTACTATTATAACAATTTTGTTAGCTTAATAACATCTGTATAACAGAGAATAATTATGTTGTTCTATACATTTGAACATTTGTTATAAAACTGTTAAATGTCGTTATTTTTATAACAGATTCTGTTATTATTGTCGAAATAAGTTAAAAACATTTTTTGCTAATGCAAATTATTAGTGTTTTGCTTTGAAATCTAATTATAAATAACAGATTCTGTTATTACATCTAAATCTTAACATTCTGTTATAAAGTTATATCACATCTAACAATGAGGAACGTTATTTATCTATTCTCTTTTTAAAATTTGACTTGAAACCAATCTGCTAGGCTAATCAGTTACAATTAGTTAATGCGAACATTTTGTAATAACATAAACTGCATTGTATATGTGGAATTAACAGTTTGCGTTATGAAGGTTATTGAATGTTATTTCTGTGGGAACGAAAGACTGTTATAAAATTGTTATATTTTTGTGCAATAGATATTCTGTGGAAATAATAGACTGTTACATCATTTTTTAATAATAAAATTAGTTTCGTATGATATTAAAAACTTAATAACAGTAACAGTTATGATGTTATTTTATTAAAAATAAATTTATTATAGTCAACAGAGTCTGTTATAAAACTATATAAAAATGTTACTATTATTTTAAATGAAATAACCCAGTAACATTTTTATAAGAGAACTGTACTATTGTCTAGATTTGGCAATTGTGTTTATGAAGTGGTTAAACGTTATTTTTAAGGAAGTAATAGAGTTTGTTATAAAGCTAAAGCTGTTATAATGTTATTTCTGTAACAGTATATGTTGCATAACATACGTTACATGAACAACATAACAAAATGTTACATAAGAAAATATGTTTCATAGAAGATGATTTTTAAGTCGTACTTAATTTTAAGATTGTTTTGGTGAAAACGGTTCTTAGTCACGTGAGCTGAAAATATTTTTCAAGACATTTTGTAAACCAGATATTGTTATTTATAGAAATAAGTTGATAACAAGAGTGTTAAAAGAATTATTCTGTTAATAAACTGTTATAATGATGTTTTTCTGAAAAGTTGTTATATTGTTTTTTTGAACAAAATGTGAAACAAGGATATTATGGTGCTGTTTCTCAAATTTTTTATAAAGTTATTTAAAATATAACAAATGCTAGACTCTGTTAAACAATTATAACAGTAGTATATATTGTAGAACGCTATGTTTTTATTCTGTTATATTCGTAAGAATTGTTTAATACCATTTTCATAACAGAAAGTTAAAAAATGAAAGGGATGTTTCTCTAATTTATCAAGAGTTATTCTCTAGAAATAACATTGTAACAATAACATTACAGAATAGTTTAATAAAGTAAGTGTATTTAAATTTGAGCTAGCCGTTGGTTAGAAAACTTTAGAAATATAGACATTAATGTGATAATTTTTAATCAATTTTTAGCTTTTTCTAAAAAAGATTCTAACTAAAAAAAATCTATTATGATGAAGTTTTGAATTTATTTTTAGTTTTATTTTGTGTGATTTTTTGGCTTTATTAATTTGGCAGTCAGAAAGGACAATATTGAGGACATTAAAGGTGTACACAATATTTTTTGTGCGACTGTAGCAACTAAAAATTGTAAATCTTAATAACTGCACTTTAATACCGCGAAAACGAATTTTGCTGCATCGGCATTACAAAGGCCGTAAAATGTTTTTTTGCAGACGGTTGCACAAAAAAAGTTTTTGTTAAAAATTGTATCAGATTTTTATATTTTAATTTGCAGTCATTTTTATTACAATTGAATGTTAAAAAATTTAGAAAATAATAATCAATAAAGTGATGATTGATTATGAAAATATAATAATGTAAATATTGATTTAAAGTTGTAACTAGTAAAAACTGGTCTGTTTGAAAATTCTCAGGTCTTTCGCCTAGTTAATTTCAAAATAACGGGTCTAATTTTTGTTAGTTTGTTTTTCTGTTTTATGCTCTTCTAAGGAATTTTCCTTGAAAACAAATTGCTTTCGATGACGGGTAACGTTTGTAAAACATTTCTAACTATTTTAACGATATCTAGATTAACAAGTAAATTTTTAGTGAGATCTGAAGACAATAATGTTTCCTTAAAAATTGCAGCTATAGTCTGTCTCAAATAAATTTGCCGCTTTTGTAAACTTATTATTGTGCATGTAGACAGTTGGAGCGTTTTTAATTTACAAATACTTTTTTGTTTTTCAAATTGTTATTTAGGTTGTTCTATAAGGTATAGAAGTCCGTTAAAAAAGTAATTTCGTACCCTAATTAAATTTAATTTTTTTATTGATGTCTAATTTATTTTTGACGTTTTATACTTGATAAATTATCGGATTTTGCTAAATAAATCTCAGCTAAAACAAAAACATACAGAAGAAAATGATTATAAACTGAATTTCACTGATATTTAGTACAAATTAGTAATGAGCTAATTTCAAGTTGAGATGTCTTAATTTTATAAATAAAATATTATAACTATATAGTCATGTTTCTCCACTTGTTTTGCGACTTTTCGTTATGACAGAACGTACAATTTTATTCAAAGAATTGATTATTTTTTTACACTTATAGTGGTTCAATTACAATGAAATTATAATGAAAATTTCATAAAGTTATAGAGATATTATTTATCGCCTAGAGCTTTTTAGCTTTTGCATTTATTATTTATTAAGTTTTATGACGAACGGGAGATTTTTTTAAATTTTGAATATTTTATCTAAATTTTTTATTGTAATAATAACTTTAAAAATACAAATACATAAATCAATAATTTTACATTTTTTCCTCCACAGCTGCTTTATTTTGTCAAAATGTAATTTAACAACAATCCTGTGACATTTTCCCCAAATCTAAAAATATAATTCATTTCAAACCGTTGATGGAAATTTTAAAGGAATTAATGACATTTCTGCTTAATATAGAGCTTGTCCATTTATTGCGGTTTTTCCAGCGGTTAATAATTTGAAAAAAGCCATTTGTGATGTTATAATTATTAGATTTTTTGTTGAATTGCTCAATTCTTTTACCATCTGTTTTCTTAATGTCATAATTCGTAATAAAACACATTTTTTTAAGTAATGTAACATAGTTTTACGTAAAACATTTATTTTGATAAATGCCTTTAAACTAACAATAAATCAACGTTGAACGTGATCGGAAGAATAAATTGATACCTAAGTATCATTATTTCGCAATTTTATGTCAGTGTAGAATGCATTACAAAATAATATTTAAATAATGTCAAGAATTTGTTAAAAATTTGTAAGAGAAATTTCAAAAGACAAGAAGGCCACCCAAGAAATGAATTATAAAAATTTAAACATGATGGATGTAAATAGATAATTAAATTTATTATACTTGCACAAAGCCATTAACACGGCAAGGAACATAGGTGTCTTGTTAGTTGTTTTTTTACAAGTTGAAATAGAATTTATTTTAATTGAGGAGAAACAACGAGATTATTTTATGACTTGATAATCTGTTTAGAATTTCATTATGTAGTTACTGGTTGTTGTAAATTCACCGCTGAGAACGAAAAGTATTTCTGATATATTGCTTAGTAACTTTCTTATTTGTACTTACTGTGTGTATAAGAACATTTATCATAGGTAATATAACAAGATTTTGATAAATACTCGACTATTACATTGTTATCAATTTTTCGAGAGTGCACTACTGACATTTTGACAAGACCAAATTATTGGCCGAGTCTAATTGTGGAGAGTACTCGAGAAAAATTGAAACAATATAATAGTCGCTAATTTATCAAGATTGAGTTATAGTTGTTAAGATTATTTTCTGAACCAAATTTTAAAATCTTTAACATCATTTAAGTTATTTTGTAATGACTGCAATGCAGTTTATATCGGACAGATAGGACGAAGGATTGAAACCAGAATTTGTAAACATGGAAGGACAATAGAGAAGTACAAAAATACAGATATAACTAACACTTTATTGGTTTTTGCATTTTATATTTTTTTTCCCGGTCATTCTTGTTTTAAAATCCTTCACATATGCAACAAAGGGTATTCTAGAAGCTTTAGAAATTCTTAAATGTGCTCACGAACCTTCTCAACAAACTTTCAATAACCAATTCAGTTTTGACGTTCATATTTTATTATTATTAATTAATTGAATCTTTGTTTATAATCTTGTCTTCTATCTTTTTTTTTGGTTTTTATACTTTTTTAAATTATTTTTAAAGTCATAAGTCAATTTTATGTCAGTTCTTTCTAAAACACCATCTTTTTTGTATCTTTATCTTTCTTTTATCAATTTTCCAAATAGCAACTGTTTGTTTATTTATTTTTTCTTTAGATTGATTTGCTAAAAATAACGGTTTATTCTATTTTTAGTATACATTTTTATTATTTATGTTTCTAATTTATTATTGACAACAGTTTGTTTTTTTTACCTAACTTTGTTATAATGTTTTTTTCACATTATTATTTGATGATCTGATGATGAGACATAGTCTTCGAAAGCACTCTACCACTGTTATGTAAGAATTTTGTTTGATTAATCTTGTGGATTTGACTTGTACTTTTATTTTTTTATTATTTGAATTTTAAAATGTTAGAAAAACGAAACTTATCTTTATTTAATAATATTTCAAAACGAAACTATGATTATGATTGTCAAAAATTTGGATTTGACAGCTGAAGGATTAATAATAATAAATAATACCACTGGTCGTGCGGCTTGTTGTGCGTTATACAAGATTGTGTTTTATTTTGAAAATTTTGTTGCATTATTATTATTAGCGTATATTTTTTACTGTATCTTTTTTCAATTTGAGAGAAAAATATGATTTACATGATTTTTATCAGGTGTTGTTTTAAATTTACGTCAAATTTGCACACTAAATAAAAATGATAGTTTTCTATCAATTTTTTTGCAATTAGTTCGATTATTACTCGGATTATTAACATTAATATTACAACAGTTTAAAAGAAAAATTTAGTTATAATTATATGTTTTGTAATTAAAAGGTAAAGATATGGAAGGTCGGTTTGATAGTAAAGCGTGATCAACTAGTACTGATTGGGTTGGCAGCATTGAAACGCCACTTAAAATTGTATATTTTGATCATATTTTAAATTTAAATTTGACATTTTAAAAATTTTATTTATAAATTGACATTAGTTGTTGACATTGGCGTTCGAATGGAGCGAAGTCTCTGAAAATCTGTGAGGAAGCTCTTATTGCAATCAGGTTTTAATCGCTCTTTTTATTTCAGGTGTACTTTTAAATTTGCGGTTGTGAACGCACATTATAAAAATAATGAAAAGGGCATTTAAAAGCCACTTTAGCTCCATTTTTGTGGGCTAGGGCGTTCGGACATAATAAAAGAGGCTTTCGACTCCCTAAAAGAATCTTTTTTTATATAACAAAATTAATAAAGTTAAACATTTTAATTTGGTATATTATTTTATTAGAATTGTGCAAAATTAATATAGTAAAAAAATTGCGTCAATGTAGCGGTTGTGAACGCACAATACATGTTATAAAAGTAATAATACAATTTTTTGGAATTTTGACATAATAGCTATTACAACAGTTTGATTAAACAAAATTTAGTTACAATTATTAGATGTTTTGAAAACAAAATGAAATGTTATGGAAGGCTAAATGCAATATTGATGATCGTTGTGATTAAACTACCATATGATCAAGAAAATTTATCTTCTAGATTAATAAAAACTGATTTTCTATTGACAAGAAACGTTTCAAAACGAACTCAAAACAGTTTGAGCTTCCGAAATTAGTTTTACTGATCTTATTTTTGGCTGACATCTGCAGGGATTCTCTGGAAGTGAAGATGAGGTGCTGGTATTCTCTGTTATTGTATTGCACTTGCAGAAGTTTACATTTGGGTTTTCGATATCGCGGGACCCATGCGGTTGAGAAGATTTTTACAGACAAGGTACTGAGCTTCATTAGGGGCACAGAGCTTCACTTGTTGGCACTCTTAATCTTTAATTTCTGTTATTTTTTTACTTGCTTAAGGCACTCGATATTAGTAGTATATATTACCAAGTCAAAAAGTATTCAATTTTTAAAATTATTTTTTTTAATTTAAAATTTTTTGTGGTCAACGAGAAATTATTGTAGGTAATCAACTTGTATTTTAATGGGCAATTAATAATCTCGATAGTTGAAGAGACTCACTCGTTAACGCACATTTTTGCTTTAATCAGTCTCCATTATTAGTCTCCTAATTCCTTTTATTCCTTCTTGTTTATTAAATAACGATTTGTGATTGAGACAAGTGGTTTTAATTATATGGGGTGTGTCAAAAAAAAGCTTTACATATTAATTAATACGATAGTAGAGCTTTGAGTAAGAGCTTCTGGACGTTTTACAAAATTATTTTCTAGAAATATTTTCAAAAACATCCTTGGAAACAATTCATAACTTAATTAATTTTTGGTATTGACAAGTTCGCTGAAAGAAAATGTTTAAAGACGATTGTTAATAGTGAGAACAACGAACGGCAATATCGAATGGAAACAAATTTCAAAATTTCTGTCATTTAAAATTTTTAATTTGAACTATTTGCAAACGAGTATTGTACCTTGCTTTTAAAGCCCTTCACAATAACTAAGAGCTAAACGTTCTTGCTAAAAAAGAATGTAAAAATGTGTATTAACATTTTAATTTCTTGTTTTGGATTGGGTAAAAATTACCAGTTTTAATGAAACTTAAGTTGAAGTTCCTGAATCTATTTGCAGCAATTTCACTGACAAATCTTATATGAAGCAAATTACCGCCAACGAAAAAAACTTTCATAAAAATTTTATTGTGTATAATCTAGAAATTGGGTTTGGGTAGTATGAAACAAAAATATTTAAGAACATTTATAAACATTTTAAGGCTAGTTATTAGACCTAGAAGTTTCAATAACTAAATTTAAATGTAGAAAATTGTATTTAATGACATTGGCAGATATTTTTACCTATATTCGTGTTGCCAGATAACATGGTAAAAGAAAAAGTTAAATTCACGTTCAACATAAATTTTTCAGTGTTGCCAATTTTCCTAAATTTTAATTTACGTTAAATTTGTTATAATAAGGTTTATGATCGTTGTAAAATTTTAGAAGACTGTAAATTGCTTTATTTTGGTCTAAAGATTGTAAGCTTTTTTTAAGTTTTAGGTTGTATGTCGTGTTTATTAAATAAAAAAATCTAAAGTGCTTTGGAATTGAAAAACAATTATTTTAAATGTCTCTGATAACTTCTTTTATCAGAGATCTTACCTGTTAAACGGAAATCTCAATTTTGGAAACGTAATTTTTACACACTAAAGCACATTGTCATCAAAAATATTTATTAATCACCCGAAAATATTGAAAATGCTTTCTTTTTTGTTAGGATTTCACTAATTCCTTCTGTATTAATCTGCCATCTGTTGATCGACTGTTATTAATGAATATCTAATGAACGACATGGCTAGCTCCTTTTCTTCATGGCAAGCTACTAGTTTTTTTTATAAACAGTCTGTACTAAGTTCGTTTATAACTCATTCTTTAAAGTGAGTAAAATTGTGAAATTTTTGTTGTAACAATACAGAGTAAATACAAAATGGCGGAAAAGCTTTCCAGTACGTTGTGGGAAAATTTGAAAATTGATTGTTTTTGTACCTGTTTTTTCTAATTAAATTAGTGGAATTATTTTGACAATTTGGCATCGTCGCTGATCATTGGTTAGTGAATGAAGTCGAGTGTAGAAAATTTAATAACAATTTAATACTTTTAAAAATTAAATTTCACAGTTAGTAAGCAATTTTTGAAAGTAATTTAGCCATAATGATTTAGGACAACAAATTATAAAACAATTTGCGATTTTACCTCTTAATTTCTAGAAGAATGGGCAAGTGAGAATTTTTTAACTATTTTTCGGGGCTCTATCAACAGTCCTCTACAACGTACTCTAGAGTCTTTTCGCCATTTTGTACGCCATCTTTTATAACTACTCACATAACAATGTACAGTAGTGTACTGCTTAAACGCCAGGAAAACTAGAACTTTTTGACTACACACTAGTCGTTTTACCCGACGGTTTTTCCTGTTCGTGGCTTGATGCAAGATTGCTGGTGGACTTCGGTTTTTTTTTGTTTTATTGTTAGTTTAGTACATGTTTACATGAATTTTTGCTTGTTTAAATTGCTCACTTTTGCGAGCTGTAAAAATTTGAAATGTCAGAACCTCATGTCAATCTTTAAGTAGCTGAATATTGCTATAATTCAGCATTCTCATTGGTCACAACGTGTATTCTAATGAATATTATTGAAGTGCAAGTAATTGACGTCTAGTAAACTAGTCAAAATCTGGGAGTAGAAAAATAATGTTAGTTTCCAAAAAATAACGGTTGATTTATTTTTTTTAACGCTCGATACGTACATAGTGTGTTATTCTTTTAGCCAGTGGCAATGGTTGGCTTATCATGATTAAGCTCCAATTATGGAATTTTTTTATAACATTGTGGTCTTTTTTTAATGTAACAAAAATTAGAGAATGTTTTTGGACTTCTATTAGTTTTGATTGATAAATAAAAATCTATTTCTTGAGCAATAGATTAAAAAATAGTTTGATTGAATATTTTGATTATGAAGATATTTGTGAATAATGTTTTATTATCTGCATTATATTGAGTTTTTTAGCTTCTCTAATTAAAAATTTGTCAGTTTTTATGTTTTTTAGCTTATGGTACAAAATTTGACAATTGTTAAACAATTATTACCTAGCAACAACTTTTTGACATTATCCTTATTCAAATTTGAACTTTTTGGGCTTTTCTATTGGATCGTAGATCAGTTATTATTATTACTATTATATTGTAAAGACAACTAGTTATTTTTTAGAATATAGGCAAGATAACAATATTTTGGTAACTTTTTGTGTAATTTTTATCTAGAGAAAGATTTATAACGAGTGTTTAAATAAAAATCAAAAATCGTATCTTCAAATTTATAAAAAGGGACTTTTTTCTACTTACAAAACGTCTTTTTTTGTTTTAAGTTATGCTAAAATATATATTTATAATGTTTATTGCCATCACAAAATAAAAAAATTGGTATTTTTTAAATAGTTAAACAGGCGATTCATCCATCATAATTATTTCTCAAACATAATTGCACGTGACTTATTAAAATTTCATTATTATGACTAAGAAGGTTAAAATTTTTTCGAATTAGTGATTAACAAAATGAGTAAACAATTATTGTTCCACATTATATCCCAGTCAAAACAATCCAATTTTTTAAAACCTACTCTTATTCACAAATTAATTTATTGCTGAACTTGACATTGGGTCACTTTAAGCCAATTACTATAATAGAATATCAAATACCTAGTCTAAAAAACATTTAAAAAAAAGTAGGTCAGCATAAAATTCAGTCGCTTGCATGCACGCCCCAACAATACCATCGTCCCCCTAAATTTCCATCCCTCATTCAAACGACCTTCGCCGAATATCATCACCTCTTCGTTTCGTTCGTCCGAAAACAGTTATACGAAAAGGGTGGGATGAGTGGACCCTTCGAAATACTCACTCACCCTCTGGTTATTTCAATTGCACGCCTAGAAAAGTAGCTAGGAGGGTGCGAGCAACTGTTCTATTGGTGCTAACGGTACTAGAACGATAGATTTGAGGGAACCAATAGCGGCAAGGTGTCCAGTTGGAGATTTCTGGAAAGGGGCGGAAATGGGACCGGTTTTAGAAAATATTGGAATCATATGAGAATTTTGATGATGGGTTTTCTGATGGGTGATTATAGCGGGGATTTTGTAATGTCGGGGTGAATGATGGATTGACCGGTTTTTTTGTGTGGGTTAGGGTGGGTTATTTGTGTTGCTGGGGTTGAGTTTAATGTAAATTTGCTTTATTGAATTTTTCAAAATTTTATGTAATTCTAAATTATCATTTTATTGATTGAGATTTAGGAGGATTTCATTTTAAATATTTTGTATTTTTTCTAGACTTTACAACACTAATAAATTATATTAAATTAAGCAAGTAGAAATAACGGCAATTGTAACATGAGAGCGTAAAAATTATGATTTTAGGTAGACTTTGATTACAGTGTTTTAGTGGGCTTTAGTTACAGAATGGGTAATTTATTTTTAACGATATGGAACGGACTGACCCTTATGCTGGTTTTTAGCTGTTATAGAAAATACTTGAAGGACGTTTTTGTAAGCTACATGTCGTTTTAAACAGTTTGGTTTGGATTATAATGCAAGGTGTTTTTTTTTTGTTTGATGTTTCAAACATTTTGTTGCACTAAATGTAGGCGTTGCAACCGGTTTTTACTGTTCTTACAAGTTTTTATATGTAACGAGCGATCAAATTAATATAAGTCGCCATTTAAATCTAAAAAATTTTCACTCACTTGTTACCGTTTGATCTCACTTCCGGTTTTATCAGAATTTTACTTGACATATTTCAATTGATTGGGGTTAGTTTTTTAGGCCTAGAAAATGTTTTAGATCTCAGTTAAAAAAAACTTTATTAATGCAACTTTTTGTCATTCGCAACTAGCTTTTTCGAGCTAATAATTTCAGGGAAAAAATACATAAATTAATCTGCTTTATTGTATTAATAAACTAATAAACTTTACTAAATTGTTGTCAAAAAATTTGTCAAATCTGACGTTTAAACAGTGGCGTTCTTTAGGAAGTATCTACTACTAACTACTCGTATCTAACCTCTGATCCGCCAGTTCTGGGACACTCTGTATATAATAATTATTAACTACTAACAGAAATTTATTCAATCTCCCGTTATCATAGTCCAAAAGCTGATCGCAAAAAATGGGGTGCATTAATTACGGGATGAAATTTTAGGGAAAAATGTATTGCGTCAAATATTGTTTTTCTGGTGTTACTTTTTAAAACCTGATCTGTCAGTGTATAGCTCGTAAAAAATTTGACTGGGGGTTGCCAGGTATAGGTAGTAGTATCAACGTTTTAGTGCGATTACGACTGATGCGATTGCTGATTTACAGAAATATTCCCACATTGTTGTTTAAAAATTAATTTAGTGATTCCGCGTCTACGTTTTTCACAAATCCGTTGTGTTTTTAGAGTTAATACAGTATTTTTTTAATTATTTTTATCCCTCCTATAATTTATTTGGCGAAATGCTTCTAACTAAGAGTTGAGATCTACTGTTTTTTTAGGGATTATGTTTTTGAAAAAGAACCCTAGCGAACAATGTTTTTTTGCAGTCGCGTCACATATTCATGAATTATTATTTATTTAAGAGGTCATTTTTAAAGATTTTGAGTTTTTAACTTAAACGTAATCGTTATCTTTACTGTGTTTGGTTTAATGGCTTTAATTTGAATGTTATAAGAAAATTTCTGAAGCTGCGGAAGTTATAGAATTGAAAATTTTATGTCTTTAGTGTTACTTTTGCTTTTTTTTTTAAATTTTGTTTACATGCTTCTATGGTAATTGTAACATGCGATCAAAAAAATTGTCATTATAGGATGTAGTAGTCTACACCATGTAATATCTATCTCTGTAACTTTTTGTGTTTATTAGATACTTATTTAACGGGTTTCGACTCTATTAAAGTTCTCAAAAGGATATATCGTGTTTACGACTTTATCTAGTATTTCTAACGTTCCTGACTTCTAAAGTCCGCAATAAACCAAATAAAGGCCATTCTTAATTCTAATTGTAAGCTAACATCTGGACGGAGTAGTTCACTTTCTGAGGCAACGACAGGGATCGTAAAACTTAGGGATAAGTAAAATTTGCATAAATATCCTATTACAGAAGATTAGCTTACTATTAGAATCAACAATGGTCATTATTTGGTTTATTGCGGGCTTTAGAAGTCAGGGATCTTAGATTTTCGAGTCAGCTATAAACAGATTTTGTTAGTACTGGGCCAGGCATTGTCCTGGTGTTAGGGTTATTAAACAATACATAAAAGAAATCCATAAAAGGTTGTAAACACGATATATCTTTCTGAGAAAATTTCAACGTGATCTCTTCTTTTTTTGTTTACAGTTCATTTCTCTAGTGGTTCATGATTTGTGACGTAATGTTAATGCTATGATACCAATTTTTGTCAGTTTTTCAAATAAAATTGGCGGAATTTTTAAACGTTTGTTACTTACCTCTTACAAATTTTGTGAGTTATCAATGTTTTAGTGCTATTAAATTTACACTAAAGGTCTTAGATCACTTGACTATAAATCTGATGATCTCATGTTATATTTTTGTGTTCAAAATACGAGTACGTTGTGCTTGTGCCTATTTTTATTATCTTCAACCATATTTCATAAGCTTTTTATCATTTTTTATAGCTTTATGCTTGCGGCTTCTCAATAATTGGTCTTTAGTTATATTCGTTTTCCCTCTTATCCTGCTTTTGCATTTAAATCTTCCATTAGTAACGTCACATCATATTTTGGTAGTTTTTTATGAGTATAGTTTTTATTTTCATAAATGTGTTTTTTCTTTTTTTTTTTGTAGGATTGTGTACGTAGTAATTATACTGATTTTTCTATATTATGTTTTCACATTTATTTATATTATTATTATCTAAGAATGCTTATTTGGTTTCATATCGGACTGAAATTCACTACTTTTTCTTTTATCTTTTTAATTTTAGTCTACTTAGTCTTCCATCTTACTGTCCCACTGTTCATAAATATCAGGTGCCTAAAACTTTATATCCACGCCCAAAAAGATACTTTAAATTTAACCAAAAATTTTTAAAAAAATTTATTTATAATTTTGTATTGTAGGATCTAATTATTTTTTTATTTTTATTTTGATGTTAAGTAGACTTTTTTCTTCTGATGTGTTTATGACGGAATCGTAAATTTTGTCAAGAAAAGAAAGCTGAGTCGTTTGCGGTCTCTCTATTGCACGGTTCAGGTACTTTGGAGGGTAGGTTTTATGTCAGGGTTTATACTCTCCCACTTCTTTAATACTAATATTTTTTGCTTAGCTTCCGAATTGTTGAAATGTCTATTTTAAATTTTAAATAAATGGTGATCGTTGGATATTTTTGATTTCGAAATTGTTGATTGCTTGTTTTAGCTTTTAATGCAATATTTGCGATTTTTGTTAACAAACACAAACATTTTACCTATTTTTTCAACATAATAATCTTCACCAATTTATTTGAACCCTCGTTACTATAAATTCTGTTCTAATTCTGTTATCTTTAGCACTGGATTTTTTTGGAATAAATACTGGTGATTTCAATTACCGGTTGGGACGCCATTTCTTATAAAAATGGAGAAAAACAAGAAATGGGTTGATTCAAAAATTAAAACACAATATTAAATAGTATACGCTAGACTACTGATGGGTTACTTTAGTGGGACATAAACACTCAATACTATACAAACACTCTTTTCTTTATTTAAATTTTTATTGGGATTTTTCTATGATGGGTAGAAGTTATCAAAATTGTAATTTACTACAAAATATTTTACGACAAATTGGCAAATTTACATGGAATGCTCTATTATATTATCATAAATGACAACTTTCTTAATGTTTGTCTTACATCGATCAGGTGTATCAGAAATGTTTAGCATTTTAACAAATTTACCCTGAAGTAGTTGTAGATTTTATTATGTGTAAACAATACTTCAAGCGGGTTGTGGAAGGTCTTTTAAATGCAGATGATGTGACAAAAACAAAACCTGATCGATCTCTTCCACTCTTACTGAAGATATGGAAGACATTTACGTTCGAATGGAGCGAAACCTGCAAAAATCTGTGAAGAAGCTTTTATTGCAAACACGTTTTACTTCCTATTACCTCTGAATACACTAATTACTGTATTTAATATTCTAAAATGATGAGTTAAGTTATAGATGAAAATAATGGTGTCCACTTTAAATCTTTTAAATTTAGTTTCTGTTTATAAAATTCTTATTGTTGTTGTGAAAATGGATTAATTATAAAATTTTATTTGGTATTTTTTGACAGGTTTCAGACATTTATATAATAGGTAATCTTTACAAACCGACAACTTACAAAAAATAAATCTAGTAACTTTTTTGCCACCTCAGTCAGTATTTATTGATCACGGTGTATTATTTTAACAGTTACGTGTTTAGTTTTTGCTGTTGCTTATCCTCTCTTCTTTTATTTAATTAGTTTTAATAACAATTTAATTTATTCAAATTTTTGATAGACATTTTAGTTTAATTGATGTGTATCAAACAATGAAAATGTCGTGCAGTTATTTCTGTCGAACCGGAAACGAAAGTATGAGTAAAGTAATAAATTATATTAATTAATAAGTAATTATACAACATCACCGCTATAATTTATTATTATTAGTTTATGAATAATTTGAATATTATTTACTTTATCTGTTCTGTTAAATGTTTTTATTTTGTTTAAAAATAACTATTTCTCAGGGTTTTACTGTTTTAGATATGTTCTTATACAAGAAATAACTATCTGGGGTGTAATATCAGATGATAACCGGTCTCTTTTGTGGTAATTTGAACGCTTCGTATTGTGTAATAAAAAAATCGAACTCTCGCTCTATTTCCTAACTTGGCACAATATAAAACCGAAAATTTTGAAATAATTTTCAAGCAGTATCACAATATTATAATCACGTGGTCATTTGGTCTAAATTGAGGTCAACAAGATTTATCAAAATTCTATTTAACACAGTCTTGATAAGATAAAAATTCTTTGTTCATTTATAACTTTTGAAAAAAAAAATGAAAAATTTCATTGCCGAAATCCTAAAAATACGAAGCGCATATTTCCAAGTGCAAAGACACGGAGAGATCAACGGTATTTTAAAAATAACAAAAGTGGGTCCAAAAATTGATCTCGTGGTCGTGGCGTTGCAAACCTGATGCACCACACAAAGTGCATTGCTTTGTGGTGCATTGCACTCGTTTTTCGCAGTGTTGCCAAGTGGATGGGATGATCGGTTGTGGGGATTGGAATTCGATGGTTCAGACATGGACCAATTTTATTTTTGGAGGGAAATAAACGAGATATGAGTCAAAATTTCAAATTTGAAAATTTTGAAAAATTGGATATTAATATCGTGGTACATTTATCATTGTTTATAATTCCATAATTGCCAACTCACAATAAGAAAATTTTAGTATTTATGATATCAGCTTTGTTTAAAAATATGGTGAATCATTCGATGTTTAGGAATTTTCTTTTTTCTATTTTGAAGGTTTTATCACAATTTAAAAAAAATAAATAAATTGTTTTACATTTTTTTTAAATATCTACCTGTTGTTTTATTCCAGCTATTTTAATTGTTGCTTTTTTAAATTATTATACAGTTTTTAGAAATTTTGTAGAAATACTTTTTGGCAGACATTTTTTCTAAGAATACTCGTGAATCATAGAAATCTTTCAACAGTTTGTTTTATGGAAATACTAAAAAAAATAGTGCAGTATTTCGACTAATGGATCAGAGAAATACGTATTTTACGTTTTTGCAAACATCAATATTTTTCAAAAGTTAAGTTATTTTGTATTTTAATTGTTTTTTTATGATAAAAACGAAATAAGATAATTCGCCTGTTTAGAATAATAGAGTGTCCTAACTCTATTTGTACTATATTTTACAGGAGAATTTTTTATGTGCTGCAGATAATTGAAAAACCAACAAATGCTTTTGTTACCATAGATACTAGGTAGTTTTTAAGAAGTTAAAAAAAGCAATATAATACTATTATTCTAGGCAGGCGAATTGTTAAGCAGTGTATTATGTGTAATGCACTAGCTGTTTAATATTCAAAATCAAGTCATTACCTTAAAAAAAAAATAATTATTATGATATCGTGTTTGTATTTAATTTTTTTAGTTGCTCTGGAATGTTATCAAAAATATTATGATAAAGCTCTAAAAAACGTAACACATGTTCAAGTAAATAACTGTTACAAAAATCGTATTTGAAACATGAACTCAGTCTTATTCTTACACTTGTTTTACTTTATTTTAGCTTTAGCTATCGTAATTCTAACTAATTGTAATAACCAAACTAAACTAATTTTTACTGTGTTTTTATCATTGCTAAACGTGAAAGCATGAATGAGAATAAATAATTGCGTAAAACAGAAATAAGTTTGAGAATGAACGACTCTCTTATAAAACAGCTGTTTGATGCGACAGTGGCGGTTTCATCGGCTATCTCAGTCACGAATTACAGCCTAATAAGTTAAATAATTCATTTAATTTTATAATGCTAGCAAAATAAACTTATTATTTTTTTTTATCTTAAGTACAAGTAAATTAATGAAAAGAATGATTTCGCATTTGAAAACAATCTACAAATTTGTCGCTAGTTAAATCAATCACAAATAAGATTTTAAACTCAACATCAGTTGGAGGTTAATTTGAGACGCAAAGGTGTTTTCTTGTGTGGAAATGGAAGAGAATTGAACGTAATTTTCTTAAGAAATACTCGTACTTTCTTAATAGATTAAAATACTAATTTAAACCGAAAGGCCAGAACTGGTTGTATATCGAACCTCATTTATAACCCTTATCTTTTGCTAACTGCAAAATTGTCTAACCACATTTTTTTTAATTTTTGATATTTTGAAAAATGTGGAAATTTGCAAATTACGTTCAAATAAGTAAAAATATGCCTGAGTAAAGGTAAGATTTTCAAATATGTAAACAAGCTAAAAAAAATTGGATTTTTTAAGTTAAAAAGTTACGATACACTGACATGTAATTTTTTCAAAATGTTCTTATACTGGGTGTTTCCAAAATAATTTACAAATGATGTACAATTATACAGAACATTACATTGTGATCATCAGAAAAATATTTTAAGAAATCTATCGTTTTTAAATAGCTTAGGACACTGTCTCAAAGTTTCTTTTATACAAGCTGTAATTCTCGATTAGAAAAGTTTGTAAGGTTTTTTTAGGTTCATCATTAAGTTTTTAATATATGTCTAAACTAATTTTGTAGAAAACATTTTTCAATTTTTATTTTATTATGTAGGTTGGAATTTATTTACATTTTTTATGGTATATATTACAGTGTTTTTTACGGTCCTGTGTATATTTTTGTAAACTACTGTATAGATAAAAAAATTGTACAAAAAAAAATTGTTAATAATCTATCTACACATTAATTTGAACGAAGAAGTTCAACGAAGAATACACCACATCTTTTTTTAAAGTTATATTTACTTTATTTTTAAAAGGGTGGGGACATGTTTGACTCTTTACATAGAGAGTCAATTACAAAATTTGAATTACATAGATATTTAGAAGGTTTTTTGTAACTTAAGTTCTATTATCAATTTTTTTTTTGCTATATGCAGTGTCAGTGTTAATTTCCTAATTTTCAAGAATAACTGCCCTTTTTCTTATTATAAGATTTTCATTCACTCTTGTTAATTAATTTGTCATTTTTTTTGTAGATTATATTAAGATACATACAAAATAGTCGTTTTTTCTCAAAAATGTCACTCGTTACTGACAGTGCGTATGTCAAAAAAATAGATAATACTTAAATAACTTTCGATGACAGTATATTTTCTTCGTAGTAACAGATACTTTGTTTTTGTTGTCTCATACTAAAACTTTTTTTATATTTTAAGTTGCCTGTTTTCAACGTTTTTCGATTTTTTGCAAATAACACAACATCCTGTAGAGTCTAGAGAGTAGAGTGCCGCCAGGAATATTTATATCTTGTTCTCTTAATTTTCTTTTGTTTTTTTCTTTTTATGAACTCAAAAAGCATCTAATATTTTATAATTATGATTTAGGAATTAATAGATTGAGGGCTGTTACTATCTTTATGTCAATAATATATAAAGGATTTTTATTTTAGTATTAAATTAAAATGACAGTTTTTACACCAATGACAATGGTGATTTATATAGGTTTTTCCGCCCTAGGATAAGTAAATACAAATTTCTGTCACAATTTTAGGTCTGCTATGATTCATTTTCGTTAAAAATAAGTGAAAAAGAATATTTGTTTCTAATTTTTGCCGTATTTTCCTCAATCAAATTAAATTTTTAATGTACCAATGACTGATATTACTAATGAGCGGATCCAATGAGGGAACAAAAAATACTGTACAGCCGTCTAGCTAACTAGTCGCACTCGCCAAGCGAAAAAACCTTGAAACTTGAATTGGTCGATTGAGGTAGTAATGACGTGCTTACAAGTCATAAGCGTAGATCTCGAACACTTACAATTGTTTTTATTTTGACCAGGGTAAATTCGTGTTTTACACTTAACTTTTTAACTTTTGATTAATAATTCGCTTTTAATTAAAATATTAAATTGTTAAATTAAATTAATTAACGAAAGAAGAATCCTGCAACCTTGTCGATCGTACCCGCAGAAAGCGATCAGTGCGGCGCCTATGAGCGTGCCCTTCAAATCCCTCTTTGTATCCGATCATTAGATATTACACATCGTAAAACTTTAATTTTTGATAATTTTGCAATGAATCTAAGCAAGCCTTATTTAGGCTACTTGAGGTGATAATAATGACGAGTGGACAAACCTAAGTTTTCTTTTAGTTTGCTTTGATGTAAATATTTTTATTTTTTATTATTATTTATTAATAACTCTAAAAAACAACAGATTTTTGAAAAACTTGGATCACCGAATCACTAAATGACTTTTTAAATGAAACTCAAATTTATTTTAGAATGTTTTTTGAGATTTGACATTGACGCCAAATTCCCATATTCACTATTACTTTAGTAAAAAAAAGAAAATGAAGAAAAGTTTTAGCGCTATCTACTCGTATTATAATTTTTTTTTGCTTATCACATAAATCACGCTACACACTACACTACATTACAATATGCACAAATGAGAGTAAAACCAAATTAATGAACAAATAAAATATAACTTTTAAACAGCAAAAAACACTAATTTGGGGTACTAGTTTTGTTGTCGACGTTTCGTGAGTTTATTGACTACTTCTTCAGGATGTACTAGTAGATTTATAATTAGTAAATTAAAATTTGTTTGGTATGCAATAGAACATTATCAAAATTATGTTTGGTTATTTTTGCTCAGGCGACACTTCAATTCTCATTGCTATGTTTGGTCATGTCTTGGTGCTTAAATTTCTAATTATTTAAAAACCTTAGTATTTTCAACAACATTTTTTTTTAGTACTTACATATTTACATTCAATAAATTAAGCACACTTATAGCAGTCACAACAACTAATTCTTTGACGTCATCATTCAAAATTTCGGATTGCTAATATTGTAATATGAATTTTGAGTACTTAATCATTATTATGCAAAGTTAACTATACTTAAAAAACAGTTATGACTCTATAAATGATATTTTTAAAGAACTTGGTTAGGTAGTTGTTAAATTAACGTTTTGATTATAATTTTTTGGATGACGTCAACGCATCTACATACTACTGTATTAATGTTTATTATACATACATAAATAAAATGATTTTGGTAGAGTATGCTCAGTTTTATTGTTGGGGTGCACAATTTAATTTAATGTCGCTGACATTGTATTTGTTTCATTCATAAAAAGTATGTAATAAATTTAAATAAATAAATAATTTATATATTTCATAGTATATGTTTTATTGCTAACTAACTATTCTTAGAATAATATTAATTTTATGGACACCATTGTGAATATTATAAATATCTATGTAATTTAAAAGAAGCCGATTAACTATATTAGCGTCACCTAGTCTAACAAAGAGTACACGCCGAATGGTCTATTGTAAAATTTTGTTTGATATGTAACCAACAATTTATTAGTTATTTATTTAAAATTTCTATAGAAACGTTTTATAGAATAGCAAATTATATGGATTAGTATTTAAAAAAACCTTGACGTAAGCGAGAAACTTAGCGGTACCACAAATGAAGAATATTAAAATCATAACCTAAAAATTATTAAAGTTATTACAATTAATTTAATTTACTTATTATAGTATTTCTAAATTTAATTGAGTTATGAGACCATAATAAAAAGTCAAGCAGTAGTTTCTGTATTGGTATAGGTTGCGTGCAAGTGATCAGCTAATTAAGTGATTGGTGGTAAACCAAATAAATATTTTTTAAAATCATTAAATAAGAGAACCATTTTGTTTAAATGCTATTTGAAGTACAGTTAAAAAATGTTAGGTCTCAGGTTTTAAACACTGTTTTTGGTTTATTTGAATTATTTCTAAGGTTTTTGAAAACAACCTACCTCAATTTCTTCATCTAAAATCTGAGTTTTCTATAATTGGATCACATAGAAGAGCGTGAAATAGAGATGAAAGAGATCATTAGAACTTTATCCGTGCGCAGGTAACCCAAACACCTCACAAAATAACTTGTAAAAAGCAATATTTACTTTGTTTTACCACCAATCGGTTGACACTTGCACGCAACCTATTATGACTTTTATATTAACTTTATTTATAGGTAATAAAAACAGTTTTTTTTGTTTCAGTTTCTAAAATCAAGAAGAAATGAAATGCATCACGTTTAAATCTTGTTAAGGTAATGTGTTTCTATTATTATTTTTAATAATGATGAAAACAATAACGAGGGGAGAAGTACGAGTATTTAATCGTATTTAAAAAAATATTCTAATAATCTAAAGTGTTCACTTAGAGTGTCATGATAAAGCAACAACATTTTTTTTAGTTTAAGTATTTCTTAGTTATATTTGGCCGCCTTTGCTGTTACTGGTGGTTGTCACAACTTTTTACATTGTGTTTAAATTTTCTTTTTAATTACATCACTAATTCCTTCTTTAGGAATGAGTTGAACCGTATGTTTCTGTTAAGCAGGTACAACCGAAATAAAAAAATTTAAAATTAAAAAAATATTTTTACGACGTGCTAAGGGAATTAATAATTTACACCTTTCTTGTTTTTTTATAAATTTGCAGTTGTTGTGTCACATTCTTAATATAAATCAGGATGACAATTTGGATAAATTATTAATACCAGACATTTTTTTAACATTATTATTACGTCATACCGGAAAATTGATTTTTAATATTTCTTCTCTAGTTATACGTTACTTTTTTACAAAATAAAAAATAGAAAAACGATTTAAATAATGTAAGGAATGCGTATCGAGACCATAATGTAAGTGAGCGCTTAGTAAGGTTGAGTCAGTGGTTCATACAAAATTCGAAACAGATCTCTTAAAATACGGGCAAATTTTTTTTCGTTTTTTTTTTTAACACCGCTGTTTTCTTGTGTCAATGACTATACTATTGTGTTTTTCTGGTATTTTTTATAACTATTTAAATAATAAGCGATGAAAATAATCAAACCACGATTTATCAAAATATGTCAAAATTATTCACAAATTAGTTGATGTATTTTTGTGGAAGGAAACCTGACTAAAGTTGTAAATAATTATTACAACAATAGAACTATTTAAAGAGTAATAACTTCTTTGACAGACCGTTTCCAGAGCAGGTAACGAGATAAAAGACTCAACACTTGTCAACAACATCAAAAACAACATCAAAATGGTTAAAACTCAGATCAGTTATTGTAAGATTTTTTTTCAGAAATGCTTTGACTTTATATAGTCGATTTTTGTTGTTACTCTGAGCCTAAGATATCAAAATGTATTCTTTATTTTACTATATTTTCTTTACTTTTTCTACCCTATCGTCTGATTATTGTCTAACCCGAGGATTAACCTTTACAAATTTAGAGAAAACGAGTATCTGTTAAACATAAAAATACAATAAAGCATGAGTTTAGCTCTTTAAAGTAGAAAAATTGTTTGTTGATAACTACTAAAAAATGCAGAACTGTCACGAGTGTCTATATGATTACTGTCTCTAACTCAAGCACCATTTGTACTGTAAATGACTTCTTCTTTTTTTTATTTTATTCTAAACAAAAGAGGCCCGGGGAAAAAGCCTAGATTGCCGCATCTTTTGAAGTGTGTTTTTCTAACGTTTTTTGATAAACCCAAGGGCCGGTTCTGGTTCGATAAAGCCTATTTGTGAGTTTGTTCGAGCCAGATCGTTAGCCCTCTGGTTACCTTAAGTTTTGCATTTTACTAAAGCACAATTAACAGAAAAAATTATTAAGACTACATTTCTGAAAACGTTTTATTATAAAAAAGAAACAAAATTTATAAAATGAAGTTTAAAATTGTAGGAATTACATTGACAAGTAAGAGTTATGAGAAATAATCAAATTCTGAAATGGATTTTTTTAAATTTAACTATACCTACTATAAGGTACGATCAACGGAAAAATTTTGTAATAAACTACTTATATAATTTTCTCCTTCTAAACAAGTTATATTTTTTAATTTGTTTTCTCTTTATGTCTTCAGTATACACCTACGAGAATTAAGTATTTTTTGTGTTTAAATAAAGTGGACTCTATCATTGCTATCACCAAATTAAAATCCACACAAAATTCTTATACATACAAGTATAATCTGGTTCTATACTCAGGTTTCTCCTTCCTTTGCTACTCCGGCATTGAGATCTCCTGCTTTTATCAATATTGATTTTTATTTTTTACTCATATTTTTTAAAATACAGCTTTCTCGTATTATTTTGTCACTACTACAATATCTCTACTTTTGCTTTTTTAGTGTTTTACACTTCACTGTATATCAGTGTAGTTCTAGAAACCAAGAAATAAAATGATGATAATTACTACTTTTTTTGCTTGTATTAAGTTCTTACAAGTAGCTTAAGTGAAAGTTAATGCCATTTTTTAACTATACATATATTCAAAAACGGCCAGTCAAATATATGTAGTTTTGTATTACAGAACAAAAGATTCACAACTCACAGAACTACAAATTTTTTTGAAAATTTTTTTCAAGAGTGCTAATATTTGACTGCACAAAACACAGTCCCCCTTTACTGTGTTTGATTGACAAAACCGCGGACTGATGAAATGCTAACTTGTATTTTCAAGTAGAGATACGCCAGGAGACTGAGAATTTAACATTTTGAAGCATAGTTGCTGTCAAAAAATATATTTTAGCACCGGCTTATTTTGAGTCTTATTGTAGACCCAATTAAGATTTACAGTTTCTATTGGGATTCCCTTTTTTTAATGAAAATTCAAAACAAACACTCGTTTGTATGAGTCAAACATTATCCAAAATGAATGTCGCCAGCCTCTAGCTCTAAATAGACAAATCAAAATGTTTTTTTAATGAAACACCTTATATTTTTATTTATTTATTTGTTTTACAAAAAAATATTAAAAAGGTAGTGTTAAAAATAATTGTGTCAACGCAAGTCAAGAAATAAAATGTGATTTGAATGCAATAAAAATATAACAATTCATTTATTTTTGTTTAAAAAATGGTTATCTTTGTTAAAACTATTTTTAGCTTAATTCTATAACAAACAAAAACCAAACAAAATAATGGAGTCACTGTTTTTTTTTATTAATTAATAGTTTTTCAACTAACAAATTTGTTATTGACAGCTAGTAATAAACGAGAAATTTTAACGCATGAACGAAGCGAAAAGTTTGTTACAATATTTTTTCGTTTATTGTATTTTAATAAATTAAAAAAATTTGTTTCAAAACTTGATGACAGTTGATACAAATGACAAAACATTGATTTGTAAGTTTGGTATTAACAATTTGTTGAATTAACTCTTTAGAGTGTGTTAATGAATGAGGCTTATAGTCATTATACAAACGAACAACAAAAAAAAAACATGTTTCATAACGTTCTTTATCAAATCGTCTTTGAAAGTCTAAAGTTACTGGTGGATAGATTACTACAAACAATAAATGATGAAATACAAACTTTTTGTTTTTGTATGTGAGGCTATCTAAGACATACGTTATAATATACATACAAAGATGACATGACAACGAAAGTTTTGAAACACTCATTATATATTTTTTATTTCTCTTAATTTAAGAAATGGCATAATTAGGCTAAGACCGAATTTCATTGGTTAGTTTCAAATGTCAAAGACGTAAAAATTAATTAATTTAAAACAAGTTACTAAGAATTGGGAGATTTTATAATTAAAGTTGATTATTTCTGCAGTTTTACATTCACCTTCAATTACGTTGATAACATTAAAAATTTGTTTATTCATTGAAATACAATCGTCTGTTACTAAATATAAACAATTCTATTAGTTTTAATTATGTATGTAGAAAAAAAAATCAAGTATTAACTCCGCTCAAATAAATTTTTATCTCGGACATCCGTCTCGCACTTGGAAATAAATTATTTAAATTATCAAAAAAAACTAATTTTAAATAATCCCATGACCTACTTTGACACACTTCAAATTCGTCTTAGCAACAAATCTTTTGGTTTAAAAAAAATTGGATAAGATTAGACTCCTCCCATTTTTTTTATTATCAGAAACGAATTGATTTCTCCACGCCTTTTTTTCTCCTAATTGTGCTAGTTTTATGATAATGATAAGCAAGAGGAGAATGGTGGTTGATAAATGTGAAATCGAAGATCTTGTAAGTTGTCGGCAGAGCATGGTATAAATTACTCAATTGTGTGCTGATAATACCCACATGTGGTCGTTGCGATGGCCAGGTGGTCACTATTAACATAAGAGCATTTTTGAACCTGGAGGCTTTACAAAAATTCAATGAGAAATTTTACCGGAAGTTGATTAAAATTATTTTTTAGGACAAATTGAGGGTACAGTCTGTGTCGAAAATAATATCAGTTTGTAAACTAAGCGATAGCAACTACTAAAAAATAATTTAGCTGTACCTCAGAGTGTCATTCTTTTTTACACTAACTGTACATGTAGTAAAGTTTTTTTTTACACTTTCTTTGTAAAGAAATTTATAAAATCTGATCTAAGTAGAGTAGGAAAAAATTGCAAAGATTGATAAATAAATTTACATTTTTAATTTAATTGAATGCAGAACTTGTGAATAAGAGTCTATACATATTTATATTTTTTGTATGTAAATTATTTTTTTGAAACACTGTTAAGTGCAGACAAACGGGAATTTATTTTTAGCTTTTTAAATTAAATAATATAATTTTTTAAAAGTGTTGTCAAGGTAAAAGTTTGTCTAAAAATTTTTTAAGTCATTGTTTTCACATATTTAATCAGAGAAAGTTTTTTAATGGGATTTTTAGATACAATTCGAAATTGCTTTTTATTGGAATGAAATTATGCTAACGCTGCGCTGTGGGAATATTAAGTGTTATTATACCTAATTTCTGAATTACAACTCAATTTTTCAATTATTTTTAATGTAAACGATTTTTTTTTAATAAAACTTTATTGAAGTATGAACAGTAGGAGCATGCTTTTGTTTAAAGACATTTCTTATTTTTATAGATATCTATGTTTTGCTACAAATTACAGAAATTTTCTTATTGTAATAAAGATGAAACAAAATTAATTGAAAGTTTTACTACTAATAAACTTTCTTGTATAATTTTTTTATTCCTATTTTAGGCTTCAGGACAATCAGTTATTAGCAGGGTTCGGCGCTAGCGAGCTTTAGGCGTTGCGCGTTGTTATTAACAAGCTACATCAGGCTCCTTAACGGGCTCTTATGACAATTTTAAATACGTGTTTTTCAAAGTAGAAATCTGTAAAAATCAGAAGAAAACACGACGTTTTATCTCCTAATTTTTAATTTACGAGAAACGTCAAAAAATTAACATTAAAGATCTCTACTTTATGTATATTTATATGACAATTTTAAATACGTGTTTTTCAAAGTAGAAGTCTGTAAAAACCGGAAGAAAAGTCGTCGTTGTATGTTCTAATTTTCAATCTACGAGAAACGTTAAAAAATTAACATTACGTCTACTTTATGTGACGTAACACTTTTTGTAACGTTGTTATAGCAACAAAATAAATGAGTTTACCTACATCAAAATCTAATTGCGATAAAAACTAATCATTTACTAATACTTTCGATATTCAAATTTGAAGTTATAAAAAGACATTAATTAAAAAAAGAGTATTTCTTTAGCTATATTTAGTTATTTATTTTTTTATTGTTTTTCTATTACTGACTCGTGATTGTTAATATAATTAAAAAATAGCTATATACACAATAAAATGATACTTTACAGCCGCAAAACTGTGCAATAAACGCCACTTTATAATGCAGTTGTATACCTATAAACACTTTTTTATTTACTTTTTAAAAAGAGACTTTTGACTTTTAGTAAAATTTTGGTTTTACAAATTGGTACAAAAATATTTCAGAAGGGCATTTAACACAATGTCAATTTGACACAAATGATAAAGAGGGATTAATTTTCATTGTTTATTAGTCATAAACAGACTGTTGTTTTAATTTTTTTAATCAAAAATTTACTGAAAAAATTGTGACTGTATAAAAGCTTGAAATCAAAACCTGATAATTTAAAATAACAAGTTTTTAAAACGGTTTTTATGACACTGCAGTTCTAATTATTATGACCGGCAATGTGATGCTGTTACATATTATCTATTGTAAATAAAATCGACTGAAGAAGGACCGGCAAGATGTTTGATTTATAGATTTATTACTGTTATAAAATTATTTTGGAAAAGTAGACTTATCAAAATTCAAAGTGGTTTTTATGACGGTTAAAAGGATCATCGAGGTTTGTTCTAAATCAAGTTCGCTTGTCTCAGTCCAGGTCCGGATAGTAATAGTAAAAAATTATTTTTATACTCGTAGTTTTATTACCCAGGAGCACATTTCCTTTGTTGGTACTGTTAGCTTTAATATAACAGGATCCTCTCATAAAAACCATTTTAGATTTGGATAAGTATGCAGGGTGGATACAAAATTGCAGAAAAACTGTACAGTACGGTGTAGAGGACTGTTAATAGAGCCCCGGAAAAATAATTAAAGAAATGCTTAGACCTTTTTTTCTAAAAAAAAAAAAAAACACTGAAATAATTTTGACAATTTGGTAACGTCGCTGGTCAGTGCTGTTAAGGTCAAATCAAGTGGGTACTTTGTTAAAAGTTTAATAACAATTGAACACTTTTGAAAGCTAAATTTGGCAGTTGCTAAGCAATTTTTAAAATTAAGTTTGCTATCACATGATCTAGGAAGTACAACAGATTATAAATCACTTCGCAAATTTTAAAATTTTTAAAAAACAAAAAAGTTGAGATTTTAAATTTACCTCTTAATATCTAGCAGAATAGGCTAGTAGGAATTTTTTTACTATTTTTTCGGGGCTCTATTAACGGTTTCCTACAACATACTGAAGAGCTTTTCCGCCATCTTATACATATATATATATACAGCCTGAATAAGTTTTTAATTTTTTTTACACTACAAGATTACTACTGACAACGTAAAGTGAAAATTGGTTATAGCGGTTTTGTTTCGGACGATGACAACGTCCTAAACAGTAGTTATTACGACCAATGAACCGACATACCTCTTTCTCTGCACAAGACGAATTTACATGTGTTATAATGCGTTGTTCAAAGCAAGTATTTTCGCATGGATTGTTTAATTGTTAACTGCTCGAATCATAATATTCTCGCTTGTCGTGTAGCATGATGTAGACAATGTTTGTCAATTACCACATTTCTACACACATTTTTTTTTTAACTATTCGAGACGAACATATTCGCATATAGCATGCGATTTCAAGACAATAATTGCAGTAACATTATTCACTTGTCTTTCACTATTCAAATATGTTATACTTTAAGTGAATATATTTGCGAAAATAAACGAACATATTCGTAAGTACAAAACCGCTTCAAACGAGTAGGTATTCTGTGGGAAACGAAAATTTTATTTGGATAGAACAAGCTTTTAAAACGTTTTGTAGTAAAAATCGGTAATAACAGTCAGTTTTCGAAATAAAAAAACGTTAGTACAATTCAGGAATTAGAACATTTTGAAATTACGAAATCGAACACATAAACAAATGTTTATTTTAAAAAATTGGCTGTGATATAACAATCAATTAACTCGGTTTTTGAATGTCGTTATTAACCGGTTTTTACTAAAAAATAAATTGATATTTTGTACAAAGAAAGCTGTTACTGCTTTTTTTGAATGGATTTGGGGAGTTCAGAAGTCACTGCGTTTGCATCATCAATTTTGTTTTTATTACCAATCGTAAAGCACTAAAAATACAATTAGATGTATTATATTTTAATAATAGCAACAAATGGATTTAAAATTGCCACTTCTGGGTATCTAACTAAAATTAAATTTGGTAATTTTATTAAAATAATAATATTAGTGTACTGAAAAAAAAATGTTTGAAAGCTATAAGTTTTGGTTTATGATACTGAAAATACTACTGAATTATTTTATAGCGGTGTCCCAAAAATAATTAGTTTGCAGAAAGGGTTTGAAACAGGGTGGGGGTGTTACCTTTTCACTAACATTATTTTTTAGCGTTTTAAAGTGCTTAGAAATTGTTAAAAACGCAACGAAGTGTGGATGTGACTGATGTACTAATGTATAAATAAATCAACGGCTTAACTCATCCATCGGACCAATTTATCAACGACTCATTTTATGTACAATACAACCTAATTAACTAAACTTTTGCTAATTTATAATTGTGTAACGATCATAACAAATATTTTTAAAACCTTTTATCTTAAAATAGGACTTGAACCAAGATTGGTCATACTTACTAAAACTTACTTTGATCCTAAACTTCGGCTGACGTTACTGATTGCCTTTTTTCTCCGTAATTTGTGTATTTTATTTTGTCTATTGTCTATTTTGTAATAAAAGTAACAATAAAAACAAAGGGTACCTATGTCCTACTATGTAGTCTGATACAGTAATAAAAAAATACAGATTTTTTCTAAATAAGTTTCAGTTTGAGCAAAATTTTAAATTAATGTCTGATTTACAGAGTTGCGAAGAAATATTTAATTGTGATTAATTTACCTTTGCTAACATTTGATTGGTCAAAATTAATGTATAGTTATTTGTGAATTAATAATTTTGTAAACATATATCGGTCTTTACAATTTCAACCAAAATTACTTATTGAGACGAGAAAATTATCGCGGTTCGCATTTAGGCTGTGCATTTGGGATCCATTTCTTAACTTCCTTAAATTAAAAAAATATGTAATTGTTATATTTTCGGATTGTTAAAACTCATTGTATTACTCATTTTATCAAATAATACCATACATTAAAAAAGAGAATTATAGAGTAATGAAGTATGTATATATTTTTAAATTAATTTTTGTAATAGTATATTACGCAATTAGTGGTAGTAAAAAAGTTTGCAAACACGAGGACTCAGACGAATACAATTGAAATGTTAAACGCTTGTGACGTCACAAAAATTAGAAATCAACACTTGAAAAATTACTGGTGATTAATACCTACTTTTTAAAAAAGATATCTATTTAACTTGTATTTGTCATTTATGTCGCAACAGTTTTGATGTATTTCTAATTTTTTTTTGAGGTATACTGATAACTAAGCTTCGGCGCTGGAGAGTCTTGATTAAACGAGCAGGTAATTAACCGGTGTAATCCAACGGGTTGCATGTTATATAATCAACTGATCTACACCAGTTGACCAGTAGACCAGTTGAATGAATAAGATGCAACCCGCTGGATTACACCGGTTAATTACCTCGTCGTTTAAGCAAGACTCTCCAGCACCGAAGCTTACTTGAGTAGTAACGAATGTGTAAAAAATACTTATTATAAATGGCAATAGTAAATTATTTTATTAATACTTTTAGGGCCGGTTTACAGAAAGTGAAATTAACTTTAATTGCGATTAAATAGTTAATTCGCGATTAAATGCCGATTTTGACCAATCAAACACGAAGAAAGCCGATTTAATCGCGAATTAACTATTTAATCGCAATTAAAGTTAATTTCACTTTCTGTAAACCGGCCCTTAGTATTATAATGCCTACTCGCGGTTTACCTAATTTTTTAATTTTTTTTTGCACCCATAACAACACCAAGGTTTAATTAGAAAAATATATAAATTTTAGATTTGTATTTTATACTATTATCCATAACGTATATCTGTCTCTTTCAAGTCGTTACAACTGGATTTTATATACCGGATATAAAAAATGAGCATAAAACATAAATACGTATTTAAAATAAACATATTTTTTAAATAATTGAAAGAAGGTAATTGCTCAAGTTATCTAAAATATGCTTTTAAACTGTAAATTATATTTTTTTCCTATTTGTAATTTGTAATAATTTATGTTTTTACATTCTCTTTTTGTTTTTGATTTTGTTAAACATTAAAATTCTTTTTGTGTTTCTATTTTTTAGTAACATTTTGTTTTAAAAAATTGACGGAAATAAAAACTAATTATCCAAATAACAGCTATTTTTTCAAATTTAAAAACAATGAAGCACAAAATTTATTATTACATATTGGACGCGTCAAAAAGCGCGCATTTATTTAATAGAACTTTTAGTTAATATTATTCTAAAAAAAAATTTTTTAAATTATTTTGTAAGAGGCGATGATTTTATTTTCTAATATTATCAAAAACACTCTTGAAAACAATTTCTTCGCTATTAACTAATTGTTTAAAAAAAAAATTCAAAAACGATCTCTTCAGTGGTGTTACATCTGATTGTTGGTAGTGAAAATAGTCCTTGGCAACATCGGATTTTAATCTCATGGAAGCAAAATTTTGGCATTCATGAAAAATTGATACTTTTATCTTTTATATAAATTTCTATCAGAAATTTTTGGTCTGAACTGTTATGCAAAAACAATGGAGAATTTTGGAAATTTTCATTAAACCTAAAACCTCTTGCTGAAAATGTATGTAAACATATTTATTAATATTATTTATTTTGGATATTTACTTGCCAACTTCAATAAAACTCAGGTTGCATTCTCTGAGCTAATTTGCAGCAATTTCTTCAATGCACGAAGCAAACTACCACCTACCAAAGCTTTCAAGAAAATTTTGTTATAAATAGTCGTGGAATGGTGAAACAAATATATTTGAGATGAGTACCTTTTTTAACACTTATAATAAGAGATTTTGCTTTTCGAACTGGCTGGCTTTTTAGACCCAAAATTTTTGACACTGATATATTTTGTAACTGTGTTCCAAGCAACAAAATAAAACATAAGAAAGTATTAAATTTACGTGCCAAATAAATTTTCCAGTGTTGCCAGTTTTTCTAAATTTCAATTTAAGATATCTTTATGATAAAAGTTTCTATTTTAGAAATTTTTGCAAATTTATATATTAAGGAGAAGAAAGTGACAACAGTGAAGCTGCATTTAACGTAAAAAATGATTTCATATTTTTGTTTTTATATTAATAAAAAGTATGTGAAAATCTTTAATATTTTAGTTTGGTTTATCGGTTTGCATAACAATAGTTATCAATTTCAATGAGATTCAGGTTGCAGTTTCTGAGCAGCAATTTTTTCAATGAACATTGCACGAAACAAATTGTCGTCAATGAAACTTTGTTGTAAATAATTTTGGAATCGCGTACGGCTAGTCTAAATCAAAAATATTTAAGACTAGTAATACCTTGAAAATTTTGTAAGCACTGATTTGTAATAACTGCTATTTTTCACTATGCTACAGAACAAAAAGCATTGTATTGCATTAATGTGATTTAAACCCCAAAAGAAAGCTATAAACTTGTGAATAATGGGGTGATAATTACTTATTTAAATATAAAGTTTTATTAAAAGCAGATTTATTAGTAAGAAATTAAACTGAATAAATTATAATACATACAGTTCAATTTTCAATTATGTCCCGGTGAGTCAATTAAGCTTGGTTGTGACATACTCGCCTGTTCAGAGAAATTCAAGTAGTTCTATAGATAGTAATGACAGTTAAATAAAGTTTACAATTAGACAATAATGACAGTTTCTCAAAACTGTCACTGTAACCAACTTAATTATGGTTATTTTTCAAGAGACTGTTAAATTGTAATTCAGCTGAGTCATTTAAAATTAGCCAGCTTGTAATTTACACAATACATTGGATTATTATAATAGAATATGTCACTTTCAAATATTAAGAAATTTTAATAGGCACCTTTCTAATTGTTGCAATTATGATCATAACTCATGATCACTAATACTATACTTTGCCATAATTTAAACAACAAACCACTGTATTACTTACTACATTGAATAAAATTTATAGAATGTTGTCATAATAAGTAATAATACAATGTCAAAAACTAACATAGCAGCACAAGATGGCCATGACATTTGTCAAAATTTGTCAAAACCCAGACATTGTAATAACAAAAGTCAACAATGACATAACCCAGTCTACTGTATTTTTTTTTTCGTCATAATAACAGTATAAAAATCACGAATCCAACAACCCCACACCCTTCCATATTATAACATCAAGGCGGTGATAATTTTGCCGCCACCATTCGGCGGCACGTTTCGTTTTCCAACGACGCATATCAGTCACGGCACGCCACGACCCGCCGCTTTTCTTCTAGTCAGTGTGTGTGCGTAACCTTGACAACCGTCTAAATAAAGTGTGCCATTAAAAAGGGTGTTGCATAGCAACAGCCAGTCTACACGGTAGGCGTGGCTAAACACCCCTCCCTCTAAGCCGAGCTACAAACCTACACGCACTTTCGCCAACCTAACGCCAGAGGCGCTGTCGTACAGATAGTGCACGCGGTCGTTGCAATCACACGCATGCGCAACAATACGAAACAAACGCATCTCGCTCTTCGCACGCACGGCACGCTTCGATGCATTTGTTTCGAGGAAATTTTCGACAGCAGATCGCGGTAAGCTGTGGATGGATTTTTTTACGTCGGGTCACGTGACATACGGGATATTTTTTTTTTGGGGTGCGTGTGAAGTGTTATGTCATTGTGGCAGGTAGAAAAAAAAACGGGTGTGTGCCTTGTGAGTGCGCATTTTTTTTTCTTAGACGGGTCTAACGCGTCAGCGTTAGGTAAGGTTAGTTCCGTTCAATGTCACGGCCTCCTATTAGAAACATAAAACGTGTAGTAAAATAAGCGCAGGTATTGTGACGTCATACTACGTGCCTAAATTACGAAATAGTGCGTGTGTGTACTGGGATCAAAAGCGGAGGTAACTTTTTACCAATTGTCACGTGACTGAAAATTTGCTATTATTAATTGATCACGTGATGTTAAATCTATTAATACCAACCGTCAGCGAGTGAATAAAACTAAAAATAGGCGGCACATAAAATATTAATTTGCTGAACAGATGTGGTCACGTGGGGTATTTTTAAATTTAGTTAAAGAAGGTCATGATTTTTCAATTTGTTACGCCACTGTATACACATCCACAGGTGGTCATTATCACGTACTCCAGACGCTAGACTTGTCGGTTTTTGGGGTGATTTACTCAATTGAAACGTTTCCGGTTTGACAGGACTCATAGTGGAATAAAATTGCTTCTTTAAAAAACGGTGTTTTCTTAGGTTGGGTAACACATGAGGTAAAGTCATACGTTTCTAATGTGGTCTTTATGGCACTTATAATTATGAATATCTTATAATTATGACCAGCATTTCGATGCAGTTAAGAAGGTCTCTTGGGGACCTATTATGTACAAATAAAATTCGACTGTCCAAGTTTAGGCTCGGTTTTCGTGCAGAAAAAGACCGAAAAAGAGTTAGTTTTATAGGTCTATGGCGGGGTGGCACGTTCTCTTTATAAGCACTAACGTGAGAACGAAAATTTGCTGATCAAAACAAGCTGTGGTTTGTTATATTTTTGTTCAAGCAACGCAAGGCCAACAGTACATCGCAATCTCGTTCTCACTGTATTATTTTTAACACATAAAAACCATATTATAAACGTACTACTTTACAGACCTTGATCCAGCTTATGACCTTTACTGTGACGTCACAAACGTGGTTAAAGTAGCAAGGCAAAAAATAGAATTTTGTTGGTTAAAAGAGTTCCAAAACGAATAAAAAAATACTGTTATGTAGAAGTTTTAATTTTCAATATATTAGTACTAATTTTAAACCTTAAAGTTTAGTTAAAGAAATTTAAATCATTAGATTTGTTTATTTTACTATTATACATAACGTAAGTCTGTCTCTTTCAGGTCGTTACAACCAGAATTCAATTTGTGTTTATACATATTTTTTAAATAATTGAAAGAAAGCAATTTTTATAAGTTATTTAAAATATGCTTTTAAGCTATAAATTGTATTTTTTGTTATTTGTAACTTTCAATTTATGTTTTTATATTTTCGTATTTTAGTTTTTGATTGTGTTGAATATTCTTTTTTCTTGTGTTTCTATTTTTGGAAATTACCTAGAAAAAAATATTGCTTCCAATTCCTGTATTTACTAACAAAAAATATAATTTTTTGCTCCATAAATTAGTAAAAATTTGTCGCATTCGGCTTCAGGTAACCGTAATTACTAAAAATTAGTATTAGACAGTCTTGTTTTCGTCTCTCCAAATTTGTAAAAATTTGCCTATATTTTCGAAATTATTTCAGACTCTTAAATTTACTAAATTAACTAAAACAAGTTATTGCATGTTTTAAAAATTAGTAAAAACTTCTGGTCTTTGACTCCTGAACGTGTATCATAGTAAAAACTTGAACAGTAAAAATCATTCTATTTCTTTTTAGAAAGAAATTAGTTTTAAAATCAGTAAATATTAGGGTTATTTTTTGAGAAATTAGTAAATAACAAAATTTGTAGAAATGGTAGCCGCAGATAGCAAATGTTATGCCCACGCTCTCGAAATTATTGTGTTTCTATTTTTTTCCGAAATTATCTAGTAAAAGATGTTGCTTTCAAATCTTCAATTTACTAAAAAAACTATAACTGTTTGCTTTAAATATTACTAAAACTTGTCTCTTTGTTGTCTCCTTGGTTACCTTAATTAATTAAAATTAAAACATTCTTAACTACTTCAGAAAGAAATTAGTGTAAATTTAGTAAATATTTTAATTCTGGTTTCTGAAATTAGTAAAATGTTAAACTTGGATATCACAATTAGTAGTAGGAAATGGAAAATGGAGATAGCAAAGATTTTGTCCTTGATCTTCAAAAATATTAAATAATATTGGCTTTTGAGATTAGTAAAATAAGTACCTAATAAATTTTGTATTCATTTTTCCAAATTAGTAAATAGTTCCCTATACTGCTATACTTGTCGAAATTATTAAAAAAAAACCGGCTTGTATAATTTACGGTCAAAACAAATCATTTCTTGCTTCAAAAATTAGTAAAATCTTGTCGCTTCCGGCTCCTAAATATTGTAATTTAAAAAAATCTATCGCCTCCGGCTTCTTAATATTGTAAATTAGCAAAAACTTGTCGCCCTCGGCTTCTAATAAATATTGTAAATTAGTATTAATTTCTAATTAATAGTCTAAATTAGTAAAAGATTGATCAGTAAAAAACATTTTATTTCTTTTTAGAAAGATGTTACTTTTAAGATAAGTAAATATTATAGTTATTGTTCAGGAAATTAGTAAAATACGAAATTAGGATATCGAAATTAGTAGAAATGGAAGCCGCAAGTAGAGTCTATATATTTACCCAAAAAATATGGAGCACTGTCAATAACAATACTCAATATGGCTGCTTGGGGACCTTATTGACTGCATTTTTTTGATACTATGTGTTTTGAGTATTTTAAGAATAACGAGAGATGTCTGTTTGATTATACGTCTTTAACAAATATTTGGTGACATAATGGTGGTTATGACATTTGTTAAAAAACAATATTAAGATAGGTTGTGTGCAACAACTAGTTTGATTCTGTAGTTAATTGGTCTACTTTAATATAAAAAAGGGTTCTTTGCATGGATACTAATGGCGACTATGACGTAAAGTGACAGTGTTCTATTTACTTTTGTTGAAAATTATTTCATCAGTAGAAAATTGTTAATGATTTTGGGTAATAGGCACTTCAGGTAAAGAGATAAGAGACCGAAAGACCCCCCTTGGATTTTATAAATGGTCGGCTGCTTTAACCTAAGCATCATAAATCACTAAATTGTTATTACTCTATTATTAAAATTATTTGACAACCGACTTTATTCAATATTACGCCTCTTGCTTTCGAAAATGCTATCGACTCTTAAAAATTTGTACAAAGTTGCGTTTACTTTTTGAAATCGGTAAAAAATATTACTTTCGTCTTCTATATCCAACGTAAATGTTGCATCTTGCTCTAAAACTTAGTCAAAACATGTCGTCTTTAAGTCCCAGACATTAGTAGATTTCACATTTTTGGGTTTTTGAATTTAGTAAAATATAAAATCAAAATTAGTAGAAACATAAGACGCAGATAGTCAATATCACGTGACTCTGCGATAGTACAAACCTGGATCCAGCTTATAATCTTTACTATAAAGTTACAAATGTGGTTAAAGTGGTAAAGCAAAAATTATGAAATTATAAATATTTTAATAAAATTTGTGCAGTGCTGTCTTTATTTGAAAATGCTGCACAGACGTCTAAGGATACAAAAAATGTTATTGGGAAAAGTTGTAGAAAATTGAATTTTGCGTAATAAAGTCCGTGAGGTCTTTTTTTACAGTTTAACCTCTATAAACGGTTAAAAATTAATATTTATTCAACAGTCAGTTTTTGTGCTTATTTTTTTCTTGGAAGACACTTGGACTTAGTTCTGAATTTTTGGTTTTAACTCGAATAATTTTCAATTAATTTTGGTATCTTTCTAGAACACAATATCATCTGGTTTATCTTCTCGTATAATAAAATTTTGGAAAGAAAAATTAATTAATTAATTAAAATTTTATTTTTAAAAAGTCTAAAATTATTAACTTGCAAAATTTGGTTTTTCAAATTGGCGTGGCTACTCTGGTATATCCAAAATGGTTCACAGTAGAACAGAGACAATTTTTTTCGTCACTAAGACGTAACCTGTTTTTTAATATTTTAATAAAATTTATGCAGTGCTGTCTTTATTTGAAAACTCTGCATAGCCGGCTAAAGATACAAAAAATGTATTGAGAAAAGTTGACTTAAATTTTTTAATTTTAGAATTTTAGATTTTATTTTGTAACAATATTTTCGTCTTGAAATTTCATTACCTTCTCTGGTATATCTCAAACGTTTGATAGTAAAACAGTTTTAATTTTAGAAAAAGTTGTAAAGAAATGATATTTTACAAAAAAAAAGAAAAAAATTAAATTCAAATGATCATAACTTCCTAAAAAATAAAGTTTTCGATAAACACAAAAAAACTGTGTTTGTCTCTTAATAATCACAAAAATAGTCATTGTTTTACTACCAATTGTTTGGATATACAGTAGAGTAAAAAGTTGTTGATTAATACCTTAATATCACTCAAATTCCGAATTTATACCCACTTTCAGAAACAGTCGTTTCACGGGGCAAAATTGTTTACATAAAACGTATTGTCGCCCACATTTTTTATCTAGCACTGTTGGTATGCCTGGTAATTAAACATAAACAGTTTGCTCTCCTGCTTTGTAATGGAAAAAAATGTGTTAAAAATAGAACAATGCGATTTTTTGTGTCAATCACCCTGTATAGTAATTATCACCCGAGTTAAATTTAAATTAGGTTCGTCTGGTCGAGTTGAAAAACAAAACAGTTTTATCTACTTGCAGTTTTTTATTTTTATTATAGATATCCTCATTGTTTTATCGCTGTTTTATTTTTAGAAGAAAGTCTTTTTTTTAAATTACGGAATTTTTTTCAAACGTTGACCTTCATTAAATTAAAAAAAAATGCATAGACGAGATCCTAATCTAAAATCTAGAGTTTTCAGTAAACAAGCAAAACGTCTAATATTGTCACTTTGTTTCCAAGGTCATTTATGTCAAAATTCCAGTGGCGTATGTCACGAAATGAAGATGTTAGGAGTCGTGACTCACGAAATTCGTTTGGCAGACCTCCAATAAAATGGCATTTATTGACCTTTCTTTTGAAAACGTCTACATTTATCTTCTTTACTCACATTCTAAAGAAAATGTAAAAGATATGTTGTCTCACGTGATAATAAAATTAAATTTTGTGTTAATTTGATAACAAAAGTATGGAGATCAGTTTTTATCCTGTTTTATTTAGTTGGATTATAACAAATTTCAGTGCTTATATGCAGGTCAGTTATTTGCATAACGGGTGTGAAAATTTCAAGCAGAACTAACGAGTGTTAAATTATTTTTGATTTAATGGTATTTAAATTAAAAACAAAATTGGAAATGTTTTTTTTGTAGGTTATTATAATAGTTAATAATAGTAATTTTGATTGCAAAAAATTTGGTACAGGTCAGAACTGGAATAATTTATTCAGGTCAGGATTTAAATTTGAAATAGAAATTTTTTAAAACAATGCTGTCAAATTTTTGAGTCTCTATTTCCTTTATATTCGATTAGATATAAAAATTAAAAACATTTTGTTTAAATATCGAGCGTACTTTTAAATGTGGTGTCAGGTTTAGACATAAATTTTAATCTCAATTTTTTGTTTAATAACATAAAATTCTAATAAAGGGGAAAAAGATAAAACCCATTTATTCATAATTTTTTAAATAAAATATATTATTATATAATAATTATTAGATTTATGAATTCCGAATTAGTTGACATACGCCATGCGGCTATTTTTTTTTTTTTTTGTAGTAGTAGTAGTTTGTAATAATAATTTATAAATCAGTATAGTTATTTGTTTAATTAAGCAGCAAAACATCTGGGAGGCAAGACATTAAATCTACTTTATTTCTGAAGTAATAACCTAGCATTATATCATTAAAAAATTGCTGTTTGTCATTAAACGTCAAATTTTTGTTATAGCTGAAAAACTCTGACGGCCCCTAAAGTTTGTGCTTTACTGCTTAGTCAATAAAAACGTTGACATATTGACCACTCAATAATTGTGACACTTTAGTGCGCTTCAATTGCCACTAAAGTGTTATGTTTATACTTTTGATCGGCGATTTTTTTTTTATTGATATCATCATATCGAGATAATACCGGGTGAGTCTGCTAAAAGTGTTTCTTAACTTTTCTCAAAAACTAGTTATCACATCAGCTTCAAAGTTTGGCATTAAAAACTTTGTTTTTTGCACTACACAGGTAAATTAATTTAGAATTTTTCTAATATTCCTTCTAATTAATATTAATTAATATGTTCAAAAAAATCTAAATATTTTCAATTTTGTATTTGTTAATGTCTGTGACTTATCGGTTCCACTATTATAATAGTTAAGAGCTACCACTGATGCGATACATTTCAAACTTAAATACATTTTTTTCTAAGAGGATGGGTGGGATCTTGATGGGACCAAGATACTAAGGGTAGGTATCGTCGAGTTACGGCAGGTTCAGCTTAGCAATGCTGCACTAAAACGCGTCTTACGAACCAAATAAATGTTATTATATTTTGGGGTTATCTACATTTTTTAAAAAAATATTTTTTTGTACAAAATAATACTTTGACATCTTTACTTTTAAAATAATGTTAAAAATTCTGAAAAAAATCACCTGTATAGTGCAAAAAACAAAGTTTTCATGCCAAACTTTGAAATTAATGTGATAACTAGTTTTTGAAAAAAGTTAAGAAACACTTTTAGCAGACTCACCCGGTATATTGTCTAGACGGCTTTGCCTATGACTTAATGTTTTTCTGTCAATTTTTGTTTTGTTTTTGTAAAAACTGTTATTCATCTAGTTGAGCTTATTTTTAACGAAAATTAATAACAAGTTTATTTGCTAGATATCATGAAAAACAATTTAATTAAAAGTTAATATAAAATTTAAATTAGTTCATGAAAAAGGTGTATTATTCTACTTTGGTTTATTTTTTACATCACTTTTATGATGAAAAATATTTTATTAATTTTAGATGGTGTAGACTGTAAAGAGTCTCTAACATGTTTTTTTTTAATGCGTCTTTATTGCACAACGTAATTTTTTTTGTATTTTTAAAGAGGTTCAGTAGCAAAGATTCGGTCAAATATTAACCGAGATATTTTTTTTTAAATAATAATGGTCTTTATTATGCGTGTTACTATTATTACTATTACTACTATTACATGTTGCTATGAGTGTTCATGCGATGCTATAAATATATATTACAAAAATGTTTACAATTTTAAGTTTTTTTTTTCTTTTGAAAATAGTGCTTTTGTATTTCAATACTAGATTTGTTATTTACTTACTAAAATAGTTCTAATTTTTGGCGTTGTAAATTAGACACAGTTTCGTATGTCGTATCACCTTGTTTTTTGTTATTAACTTTAAATTTTTGATAAAAAACAGGTTTTGAAGTTGGTTTACTGCAGTTTCATAAATTGATTTACTTATTTTGACCTGAAAATTTTTGTAGCTGTGCCAAGTCAACATTTTTTCGTTATATGTTTTGTAATAATTAATTTTTAAGTTATAATTTTGTAATCAGTTGAGATAAGGCAAATTTCTTTTGCAGATTTTTATCATTTGTGGTACTGTTTCTTAAAATATTGCCCGATACTTAAAAATCACTTCATACATTCTATTCTTGTTGTGTTTTTTTTTCACAATTTTTATATGATGAAAAACGATTTTGTAAATTTTAATAATTTTCAAATTTATTTGAAATTGTTATTCACATTTGAAGCACGACGCGCAGCAAAGCGCTGTAAAATGTTTAACGCAGGATTTGTAACTATTTGGCCCATAACTTTTATTAAAAAATCATAACTTATTACTTATTTTGTGTGATCGCTTACTGAAGATCTTTAATTTGTATGTGTATTTTGTTTGTTTTATAATAAAGGAAACGAAGTAAGGCGAATCTTAAAATAGTAGTACATAGTACCAATAATCTGCTACAAGAATAACATTGTGATCAAGTTTAAATATTTTTTTTTTTTGTAAAAGTTTTTTGACAGTGAATACATGTTACATTTTACATTTCATATCTTCTTTTTTTTTATACTTATGAAGTTATGATTGAAATCTTGGAGTTTGGGTCAACTTTTCATAATTGTAATTTATTGTAATTTTTTTCCTTTTTCACTATCTTTATGATTGTTATTATATGATCTTCGCTATGATAAAAGTAATGAAATTTTAGTTGTGAGTGTAAAAACAAGTTCTTATCTTAATGAAAATAATAATATTATTACACAGTGTTAGCCAAAAGTATGAAATATAATTCATTTTTTTTAATTAATAATATTTTATGACAAAATAGAAAAAGCTTTAGTAACGAAACATATTCTTCAGTTTATAATTGTTTACACAATAACAATCTACAATATTTTTTACTTATTAATTTATCACTAATTTTTAGCTTTTAATCAACAAATTATAGTTAACCCCGTTATAACGACTGCATTTTGTATGACTAATTTGAATTTGATATATTGATACCGCTTTTAACGACTATCCGGTCGTAACGTTTAAACGTTTTTTTAAATCATTTTAGTTTTTGTCTAATACCAATTTTAATATTAAACCTCTTTTTTTCAGATGAATTTATGGCAGAGTTGTAAATTTTTGCAACAAAAGAAAACTGTTTCGGGGTTGAGTCTCTCTATTTTGTGATTCAGGTAAATGTATATGATATACACTAACACGACGTTCTCAATTGTTAAATAAAAAATTAGATGAAATTAAAATTAGACATTAGATAATCGAAATTTTCAGTTATAATATTACAAGAATTTTGATTCTTTCCGGAAATTTTTCGAGTGTATTTTAGAAACGTTATTAATAATAACGAGAGGGCTAATTAAACGTTTTTGAAATGCACGAAAAAAATATTTTCTTGAAATGAATCCAAGTTCGTGTGGTATCCAGCAAGAGAGTCGCATGACAGATAATTAAATTTATACTAAATTATATGTTTTTATTATTACAGCTCTTGATCAATAAACTCTTTTCGCACTAAAAGAAATATATAATTTTTTTTTAATATTTCTAAGAATATTTTGAATTTCGATAGATACAAGTCGTAATATACGTTTTTCATTGGTTTTAATATGATGTCACGACACTCTCGAAATGGTATATTAAAGAATGAGTTTCAAAAACTCAATTCGTATTCACAATGACTTAAAAAACGAGTTCTTTATACTATTTTCATAATATTCGTTTTTTAAATATATTTGTCTTGGTGTTGTAATAGGCATATAAAGGACTCTTATAGCTGTAAATGCACGCAAAATTATGCTTTAAGACGTTTCTTAAATACTTTTTTTTAAATTTCCAGCCTCAAATAATAATTATTATGAAAAAAATAGTATTTTCCAAGCTTTAAAGCCTTAAGAGTGACAACTGTGTTTTTTTGGCACAATTTTTATAAATATTACAGTCGGTAATAGTTTATTTACATAACTAGTGTGATAAAAATATCATTACAACACTTAAGTGTAAAGATTGCAGGTGGGGTGGGGAGGAGAGTTGATCTGCAATCACACGTGGGATATACAATATTTTATCTACAGTTACCTAAAATTTTATATTTTAAATTATGAGTCATGAAAATCGCAAGAGTATTTTACTATTATGTGTGGCAAATTTGCTTTTTCTCACTTTTTTTGTAGTTCTAAGGTGAAATAAGTACCTAAATTTGAGAAAATTTTCTTCTGTTAGCAGAAAAATCGAAAATTAAGTAATTTGATTCCATCACTTAGTTAAGTAATAAGTTTATTACTACTCTTAATTCCTATTAACGCTATTAACTACCATTGCTCATGAAAAGTGTACTTAATTCTAAACCAAATGTTAATTAAATGTGTTTTCTGATTATTTATTAATTTTACTTATCATTTACTAATTTTATTGGTCTTTTATTAATTTTACTGATTATTTATTATTTTACTGGTCTTTTATTTGTCCCATGCTATTAGGTATTTTTGTTTAGAGTTATTTTCCAGTGTCATGACAAAAAAACATTTAAAAGTATTTCTTAGTTCAATTCGACTGTTGTTTCTGGCAGTGGTAGTTGTCAAAACTGTCACATTTTTTAAGTGAACACTTGATATTATGTTAACAATTTTACGTTTCAAGGTTATTCATAGGGAGCGATCCAAAAGTGGTAGAATCAACGAAGGCTTAGATGAAAATGAGGTTTTTTCATTTAAAATTAATCATTACTGTCACTTGAACTGTCAGAAATAACTGTGTAAATGTGCAAAAATTGATGTTCAATTCTGACACTTCTGACAATTTTAAAGGCACACAAATCTCAAACATGACCACTATATCTACCTCTTTCTACTATGGCCAACTGAAATTCTAGGACTTTTGGATCGCTCGGTATTAGGCCCACTTTTAATTTCAAACTTATCTGATTGCTCTTCTTTTATATACTTGACCTGACTTGACCTCAAGTAATTATTTAATCCATTTAAAAAAAAATGTGTTACGATATTAGCAGCTCACTTATCAGATCAGATTCCGATTTTTTTGTCGCCCTAAAATCCGAATAATTTTAATCAGGTCCTGAACCAGTTTTATTCAGGTCAGTGGATAATAAATCCTCGCTCAGGTTCATGACAACTCAATTACCAATTGAAGTCTAAATTAACTCGAATTAAATTAAAATTCGAGTAATTTTTTTTATGTCGGAAGTGTTGGTAACCTCCAGTGACTCAGGTCAGGAAATCACCTCTCTCTAAAACCGGTCACAGCTCCCTTTTTTTTACACTCAGGTCAACTCCTGAGTCACTTTCTCAGGTCAAAAAATTGTTATTATTTCCATCTAACCAATCACGGTTCGGCATTACGCCCAATTAAGGTCATAGAACCGAATCACAGCGCACATGTGATTATGACATAACCGTTTTCCAAAGCTGTCTGTCTCATCGCTTAGGGAAGAACTTTTCACTATAGTATTATATCGCGAAGGTGGTGGTGGAGGAGGAGGAGGAGGGTTTTCGGTTGTGCACCGGCAGCGGCAACATCGGGTTGTTAACCCGCGCCGGCTGAGATTCCAAGGGCGTTCGTGGATGTCCAGACGCGATGTTGCCGCATTGTACAGTTCGAAACGTCAAGACGTGATGACGATATGGCAACGGTGGTACACCGATCATATGGTATGGAGTAGGTGAGATTGCCGATGCGAACTTGTCGTCGTCACAGCCGGCGTGATTATTCTTCGAGACGATGATATCGACCCGGTGCAATCCAGACGGCCGTGGATACCAAGGGGAATACACTAATAAAATAAAAGGACGAAAATAAATTTATAACAATTATTTATGCACTTCAAAGGGTATTTACTGTAATATTGAAAGGTGTATTAATTAAAAGTATGATAATTTAAATACTACAGGGTGTTTTTATGGGCAGAATAGGCTACCATCTCCCGTCAACAGGGGGCTTAAATCCATATTTTTTTAAAAAACAGTTTTTAGTACAAAATTGGTTTTTTTTAATATTTGGAAACAGATTAAAAAAAAGTTTGAAATAAGAAATAAATATGTCATGTCTTTAATTGTCGAGATTATTAATTATCTATTAACATATAAAAAAGTATTTCTTATCAAAAATGATTTTTTGGTATTTCTTTCTAAAAGAATTTCAAATTTATCCAGTCTCGTATCTCTGACTGTTAGCTTTCATATTTTACTAAGAAACTTTAATATACATTTTTGTTACAGCCTTTTATAACAGTGACTTTTTGATTGTCATTCTGATTGCTAAATGACATACTTTTACACACTAGTGCTCAAAAATGAAAAATAGATTTTTTATTTTATTTAATTTATTTATTATAAACATGAAAGTACAATTACTTAAGTGACTAAATTGAACATTCGAAGATTTCAAATTTCTTTCCTGAACTTCAATACAAGTGGAAACGGTACTTGTAGACGCCACTTTAGATTTGCTATTTTCGTCGCAGATTCGTCTTTTCTTTCATACAGTTTCTTCTTTTCTCATAATTTTCATCAAAATTGCGTTTTTGCTTTCAACAGAGTTTTATATGTAACTTTCCGCAACAAAACTCGATCGCCATCCTTCATGTCTTTTGAGTAATGTAGTATATGCTCCTAAATTTGCTAAGAGTGTTGCTGAACAACAGCAAAAGCAGTGTCCGGTATATTCTTTCGCATTTAGAAGGCCGAGACATTCTGCAATTTTTTTAGGCATTCCTCCAATAGTATTTATACCAATGGGTAGCGTACAGCACCTGGAATTTCTATAGGTTAAGACGAATCTCTGTTGTTCAGTATGAGGTGGTCGAAGCTGTGCGTATTTGCCGAAAATTTCTAAGAAACTAATCTAAAATCTATACTAAAATCTTTCAGTTATTGTAAACATTCATGAAATTTTTGTCTTGGTGTTCGGTATCTTCACTTTAATAAAACTTGTACAATTTTCTATATCTTTCACCTTCAAAAACGCAATTTCTTTTCTGCGTAACGCGCCAAAAATCCCAGTAATTAGCACAACTTTTGCCAATAAATAGTTTTTGTCATCAGCTGTTTTCATGAAACATTCTATTTCTTGCTTGGTGAATATTTTGGATTTTTTAGTCTTGTCTCTTTTTAGAAATGCAATCAAGTTTGTAAATTTTTTGATATCTACATTCTTGTTAAGATATATCATGGTTTTTAGCATTGAGTAGGTACTCCAAAAAGTAGAGGGCTTATACATGGAAGATAATTTTGAAAAATAAGCCAAATGTACCTTTTCTTCAATACTTGTTTCATTTTCTTCCTTACACCAACTACCAAATTTCCTGTATGTTTCCTTGTAAATTTTCTTAAATTTTTCGGGCACTAGCGTGGCTAGTGCAGCTTCCGCAGAATTTTCAATTTCGGAATCAAATTCAGAATCGCTCATTTTTGTGTTACTTTATCACAGAACTTAAACACAGAATCCAATTTGACAGTTTGTAATTTTATAAAAACAGTAAACTAGGAAATTTACATCCATAGCAACCCTGCCGTCTGCCTACTGTACAATGTGAATGTTCGATTGAAATCATTATTTTTGAAAGAAAAATCTTGAATGCAATACGTTGCAAAATCGATGTCTTTTAAGCTGTCGCGTGCTTAAAAGACTCTCTTTTTGCATCTTATTGCATTAATACCTATTCGATAACTCTCTGTTACCTCTTATAGAAAAAAATACCGCAAAAAATACGAAGTGGATAAAGCTTAGTACACTAATGTCCGCTTATGGCGAACCGCTCTGTACCTTAGGTACGAAGAAAAATTCTGTAACTACAGGGTTTTCATAAATGATTGTAAGGACGTAGGCGGCTGTGGAAATAATAAAAAATATTCTGTCTTTTAAAGACAAAGACTTTAGCTATTATTATAATTATTATTAGACAAATGAGTAACTCCAGAAACCATTTTCCAATGTTCCGTTGCGTAAATAGGACATTACAATGAATATTCGTGATATCAAAAATCTCCACAGCCACCTACGTTGTTACAATCATTTATGAAAAGCCTGTACAATAAAATTGTTATAACGAATCGTTTTCACCAATTCCTTTATGTCCATTATAATTGGACACTACTGTGTTGCACCCAATAATAAGAGACGTAATTTGGCCTATAATGATCAATAACTTTTTGCTGAATTTTTTAGTTTCATTTAACAATTTAATTTACAGTGAAAACCGTTTATATCGACTCTGTTTTCTATGGCAAATTTTATATAGCAACGCAGTTTTGGAGTTTTTATTGTAAATATATGTTGAGATTGTGACAAACGTTGTTTTTACTGTAATAATAAATAAAATTAAATTAAAAATTTGTTTTCAATTTTTCTTTAACCTGCATAATTTAGCCTTAGTCTCAACTTATAAAAAATATGTCGTAAAAATTGAAAAATAATTTTCATAGTAGAAAAAGCATAGTACAGTAGTGTCCGGTTACAGCGAACCTCGTTAAAGCGAAATATGGGTATAACGAACCTCTCTGAAAGGTACGGATTGAAAGAATGTATTTTTTCCACTAACTCATTGTTGAATTTTTTGTTTTTAATTAACAACTTACAATGAAAACCGTTTGTAGGGCTTATGTTTTGTATGACAAATTATACATGATAATATAATTTTTGAAATTTTTGTTCTAAATATTTTTTGACACCACTTATAAGTTTAACTTCTTGTTGGATTTTCTTGGTATGTCGAATAAAACGTAAAAAACACCCAATAGCACCAAACAATTTCACTTTCCACGACGCACTTTTTGATAACAAAGTTGTCATCCTCAGGTGGGGAATTAAACTGAATAATTTTTAAAATTTTTCGGCTTATATACACACTAAATAATTTACAAAGTACACACTGTTTTGTAAATTATTCAGTTTAATTCCCCACCTGAGGATGACAACTTTGTTATCGAAAAGTGCGTCGTGGAAAGTGAAATTGTTTGGTGCTATTGGGTGTTTTTTACGTTTCATCACTTATGAAGATTATACGGTTGTAATGATCGGTCTCTTCTATGTATAAACTGGTTTTCTCTGATTTTACATCCGAAGATGTTTCATTTTATCGTGGCCGTTAGAACGGGTTTTTACTGTATTTGAATTGTGTAATACATACAGTCAAATATAAAATCTGTCAAACACATTGAATATCAGTTTCAAGTTATAAAAGTATTTAAAAAAATTGTTTTTCTTTGCATTTAATTTTGACAACTTACAGTGAAAACTGTTTATAGGGACTCTGTTTTATATGCTGAATTTTATATGACAACACGGTTTTGAAGTTTCTGTTGTAAATATTCTTTAACTGTTGTGACGAATCAGTTATAAATTCATTCTGACTTTATAACTGGTTTTAATTGTAATAATAAATAGAATTAAACTTAAAATTTATTTTCGATTTTTTTAAGCTAAATTTAGTCTCAAATTATAGGAAATATTTCCTACAATAAATTGAAAAATAATTTTTAGGGTAGAAAAAGCACTGTACAGTAGTGTCCGGTTACAACGAACCTCGTTAAAGCGAAATCTGCTAATAACGAACCACTTTGAAAGGTACGGATTAAAAATATACCTGTTAGGAACGATTTTTACTGTTTTTTTTTCCACAAATTTCTTGTTGAATTTTTTGTTTTTAATTAACAATTTACAGTGAAAACTGTTTATGAGGCCAACGTTTTATATGATAAATTATATATGACAACATAATTTTTGACCCTTTTGATCTAAATATTTTTCGACACCACTTATAAGGTTTATATTGTTGTAATGTCCAGTTTCTTCCTTGCGTTTATAACTGGTTTTACATTCGAAAATGTTGGTCTCCTCACGGTCGTTTTAACGGGTTTTTACTGTATTTAAATTGTGTAATACAGTTAAATTTATATTAAAATTTGTAATAATGTTAAAAATTTATTTTTAACGTTTCTTAAATTAATTGAAGCTCAATCTTATTATAAAAGGATTAAAAAATATTTTTTCCTGCTTTTAATTGACAAATTACAGTTGAAGCCCTCTATAGCGAATCAGTTTTGTACGTGTAACAATGCAAATTTTGAAAATCTTTTTTTTTGATATACTAACAACTATATCAAGTGAAAATTATCATTTAGTAAACGTCATTATAACCGGTTTTTACTTTCATAAATTGCGTTACAAAAGTACGAAGAGTATTGACGTTTTTGCCAACGACATGTCAACAGTTTGAGTTTTTTTCGTAAATAGTGCACGTATTCACTATTTTCAAATTATACCTCTTTTTTTACTTGTCAATAAAAAAATATTGAAAAGTGTATTACATAGTAGAAAAAATACAGTATTGCAACCGCGTTTAAGTCATTCAAGTTGTAAGTGAAAAGCTGATAACTGTTTAATATATCTGTATTAATTTTTTTGGTTTTAAAAAATATAATGAAATCTGTTTATAAATAACAACCCTGTGTTTTATGAGAAAATAAATATCGCGGTTTTTAAGGATGGCAGTTATGAGCGAAAATAACAGTCTTTTCACGGTCTTCATAACTGGTTTTCACTGTAAATGTATAATGAAATTCGATATAAAATATTGTTTTTGTCTTTTCCCCGGTCGTTATTACTAAAACTTTCTTACAAAGTAGTAAAAGCACAGTATTGCACTCCCGACTTTCTTTTAATAAATGTTTTTTTGAATTGTCGTGCAAATCATGTTTATTAGTGAAATTTGATATGGGAGAATTACACTATAATGGTCCATACTGTATATACAGGATGTTTTATTATCCGGCTATTAAACGTTTCATGGCTAATCGGATGAATGGAGATAATTGAAGCGATTTTTTCACTCCAATTCATTTTGATATACTAACCGTTGATTATACATAGAATGAAGTTATTAGAAAAAAAAAGTCGGTTGTGTAATTGAGGCTATTATATTGACACATGGTTCCAACATGTGTTAGACGTGAAAAGTTGGTAAAACTGTCATTGTGGTGACAAAAGCTATTTTTTATGAATGCATTCGTTTCTGAATAACTAATTAAAAAAAATTAATTTAGGAGTAAAAACTTGAAAAATATCCAATCGATAGTTAATTTTCTCGTGATTAGTGTTAATTAGTGATTTCCGATTTGTCTGTAATTGTTTTTGAGTTCGTTTTATATGGATTTTAAACTGTTATTGACGTTTGATTAATTGCAATAGATTATAGAAATTAATTACGATTATTAAACTTTGGTGGAGTTGGAAGGATTTTGCAATTTTTGATTTATAACTATTAACCAGTGGCGTAGGTTTTTTATACATTTTTTTTTAAAGGTTATAATTTGATTTATTGATTCAAGTTTGAAACAACTCAGGTCAAAAACTGGACCATTTATTTATATTTTGGGGTCGTTGATTTGAGGCTTACTTCAGGTCAAATTTTTTATAATTTATAATTTTTAAATTAATAATTTTTGCAGAACGACGCGAGTGCAATAACGGGCATTTTCTACATATTTAAATTTTGAACGGCTTTTACAATTTTCAACTAATATATAACATTTTTGCTATAGTAAAAACTTGTTGTATTGACCACCGTTTCGGTCAGTTGTTAACAATTATAGAGACATTATAAACAGTTTTTACTGTAGTTTACTAACAATTTAGGCCAAAAATAGGAACATTTATTTATATTTTGAGGATGTTGGTAAAAATTAAATTCAGATCTATTTTTTTTAATTATTTAAAAATTTTGCGGAACGATGTGAGTGCAATAATGGGGTTTTTTCTACGGCAATTTCGATTTCAAACGCTTTTTACACAATTTAACACCTTGTCTGCACTATTTAATGGCTTCCTGTTGAATTCAGGTTTGAGGATAATCTAAAACTGATCTTATATATTAAATTTTTACAACATTAAAACTCGTTAAAACAAACGAATTTCAAAAAACGTAATTTTTTGTAGATATATTCAATACAGTACATGTAATACAAAACAGAGTCGTTATAAACGGTTTTACTGTACTGCAGTTGATTTCAGGTCAATTTTTATATAATTTTATTATTGTTACATAAAAATGAATACAATATAATATATACAGTCTTTTTTCTACTCTCTTTGTTAAAATTTTAATAATCGTGTCGTCATATTATATACAGTACAACACAGTTACAACGATTTGGAAGGGACTGTCATTGGCATTCCGAATAATTGCGAATTCGTATAACTGAAGTTTGGATAATTGAGGCTCTACTGCATCTTCAATACATCGTACAAAACGCAGTCGTTAGAAATGATTTTTACTGTAATTTTTGTTATTAAAATCAAAAAATTCTACAATTAATTAGTAAAAAACATGCTTTATTATATTTATTATTATAAATGTTCTGAGCTCTTTTTACGAGGAGAAACGTGAAGACTATACTGTCTTTTTTCTACCCTGTTTGTTAAAATTTTAATAATTGTTTGGTCATATTAAATACAGTACAACACAGTTACAACGATTGGGAAGGGACCGACACCATTGCTTATTTTTGTCATTGGAAATTCGGATAACTGCAAATTCGTATAACCGAATACATCGTACAAAACGCAGCCGTTAGAAATGACTTTTACTGTAATTTTTGTTATTAAAATAAAAAAAATTCTACAATGATTTCGTAAAAAACAGTGCATTAATATATAAAATGTTGTGAGCTCTTTTCACGAGAAAAAACGTGGGGACTATACTGTCTTTTTTCTGCTTTCTTTGCTAAAATTTTAATAATTGTTTTGTCATATTTTCTTTTTGTATTGTATTTTGTAAATGTCATACAATTTACCTACAGTGAAAATTTGTTACAACGACCGCGATGGAATCGACAATTTTGTTTATTACACCTTGTAGTCTTTATAATCGGCGTCAAAGAAAGAAGTTTTAGGCAAGAACTTTAAAATTTTGTAATGATATATAAAATGTGGTTGTTATAAACGATTTTAGATGTAATTTGTTGATTAAAGTCAAAAAATTCTACATCAATTTATAAAAAAACAGTATATGATTGTATGAAAAGTTATAATACTGTGCCTTTTCTAGTCTGTAACAAAATTTTAGCAATTTTTTCGCTTTTTTTTGAATAAATTGAAATTGGGGTTTGACATAAATCAAGCATATTTTATATTAAATTTTATTACACAATTTTTATACAGTGAAAACCCGTTAAAACAACGGTGAAGCAATATATTAAATCATTGTTATAAAAGCGCGTTAAACAAAAGACTTTTATATAAATGACTTCAAAAAATTGCATTGTTACATTAATAATAAATTGTCAAACGTGTCGAAAGTGTCAAACGAATTCTTTATAAATGAATTTCACTGTATTTCATTAACTAAATTAAAAATTAACAACGAATTAGTAAAAGAATAGTTCCTTATTGAACAGTTATTATAAGTTTTTTATCTGGAAGCTGAATGACACTAAAATACCATATATTTTTTACTCTTTTTTTGCTTATAAATAAATGGAGATAGAGCCGCTATCAGTTGTGTCAATATAAAAAAATTCTAAAAACTTTTACATGTCGATTTTGTCTATAACTTATACGTCGTGATAAACGGTCTTTACTGTAACTATAAACCATTTTTGGGTTACCAAACATATTTTACAATTTTATTCTAAAACTTCATTGTACAAAACCGTTTATTATAACTGGTTTTGACTGTATCTATACAGTCGAACTTCGACAACTCTAACAGCTACTTGCCACAAAAATGGTTTGAGCAATTGAACTAATTAGTTAATTTAAATTAATTCGACTTATCGAAGAAGTAAAACAAAAAATTTGCCTGTCTTCTCCCATGAATTCTCGATCTATCGAAGTTCTACTGTATAAAATATATGGTATATGCGTGAGTCGTTAAGACGAAGATATTTACAATATATATTTTGTAAATCAAGTCAAATAAACATGAGTGCATTACAGTGTTTTCTCTACTTTTTAATAAGGTTTTTATGATTTCTAATGTTTTTAATTATTATTGTTACAAAAATTATGTAATTAAAAAAATTAAAAGTTGAGTTTTATAGAAGAGTGCTTTCAAGGTCAATTTAGGCCAAATATTGACACTACTAACGTTTTTTATTATGTTGTTACACCTGTGTATATCAAGTGATTCAAAAAAAAAAGATTCGACTATTTAATAATTGTATATTTTATCTATTGTATGTGTATTATGATAGTTGAATAAACTGTTCTTTCTATTATACACATTTATTTTTTAATCACCCGATATAACAAGGTTTCTTTTTTTTTTTTAATTTTTGACCCTCCAGTGGCGTACACTCAGACACTCGACCTTCATTTATTTTAGCTCAAGGGTAACTATTTTAAGAACAAATATTGAATTTAACTTAACACATGACCTAGACCTTAATAGCCTTTACTCGAGTCTGAATTTAAAAACTTACTTATTATGATTATTTAATCAATGATTTGTTTTTGAGAAAAAAAAATGGCAAATTGTCAAAAAATGTGATAAGTTTAATTTTATTGACAGATCATAAATCTTTTTGTTCAATATTTATTCTTTTGATAATACATCAAACGACAAAAAAAAATTGTCGGTGATGTAATTTATTGATTTATCCTTAATTTTGAAATCAGAGTTGAATGATCAAACTGAAATTTTCCGCTTTGGCGCATTCGTGTGAACGCGCCAGAATTTCCGCGGCACGCACCATTGCAAAGGCGGCTGGTTCAACAAGTGACGATCTATACGCGCGTCTAGCCACAGCTCACTACAATCCATGTTGCGTAGGTCTGAGTCTAGACAAGTCAGAATTAGTAAATAAAAATTCCATCTACGCCACTGATTTCTTATCACGTGACATGGGGCGTATCCAATTTGAAAAATCAAATTACCCGCCTAGCAAGACATCGTCCGGGATTGCGCTGAGGTCATTGACCCCACCGCTCGGTTTTTTGCAATGTCTGGCCAGACTGGGAGAGAAAGTTCGGCGCGGGATAGAGGAGGGGTCGAAAAAAGAGCATCGCGATTATGCAATTTTTTTTCAACAAAGTGTGTCGCGATGCTAAAAATAACCGACTCCTGGATTGATGATTTTTTTTCGTTGCAGATGGCGGCACGAGACCTTAATTCTATCCGGTGGAACCCGTAGATCCGAACTTGTGGGGCTCAAAGCACAAGTTCTTGTTTATGGGTACCTACTGATAGAAAATACAACGACGGATTTTTTACACCATGGAAGAGCACGTGATACGTGGCAGGGTCTGTTTGAGGTAGTAGGTTGTATAGTAAGTATTACACCGATTGGGAGTGCTGTACAGCCTGCTAACTTTCCCAGACCCGAGCCTTTTCATCTTTAAGAAGACAACGATTTAAGGTTATGTTTTCGGACTTAATTTGCCCATTCCCTGAGACCCTAACTTGTGATGTTAAATTGACTCTCACAAGCTAGCGACTCGGGTATTGGCGGATGGCAATACGTCACCGGTCTAGTTTTTTTATTACACGAAGTTGGTATTGATTAGGTTGGCAACAACAATTTATAACTGTCATTTTACGAAAAAAATATTTTTCAAGTTTTTTTAGTAAATAAACAGTGATGATTAATGATAATTTCAATTGATTTCATTGAAATATGACTTGATTTTCCTCAAAAATCCATAACAGAAGTTCCATTATATCGTTGCAACATGTCAGAAGTAAGTGAGGTTATGTCGCTCAAATTTAACCAAAAAAACCTCATTTTTTTTAGTTTTTTTAGAACGTAAATAGTGATGATTGATGATAATTTGAATCTATTACTGAAATACCCGTTAATTTCATCAAAAATCCGCAATGGGAGCGTCCATTACACTGGCTGCGTTATGTGTGGAGTAAGTGAGGTTATGTTATATCACCCTAACTTAATACCTAACATTTTAATTTTGCAGTCCCGCGACGTTAATTTACACATAATTCAGCAAAAAACAGGAGAAAACGTCACGTACAATCTGGAGACACAATTTGGGACACAACTCGACCAAAAAATTGCCGGAATTAAAGTCACAAACATCACAGATTATATCGACAATATTGTCACAATTTTGAGACATTCAACGAAAAATCACGTCAATTCCTTCAAAAGAATCTTGCATGAATACTCTGAATTTACCCGGTTTTATATAAACATCAAAAATTGCAACATTTCGGATGATTTATCTCAGATTAGTGTCACAAGCGTAGACGAAGGGGGGCGCGAGCACAGTCTTACAATTACAGTTGATTTAGGTGAAAACAAAGATATTTTCAAGCCTGTGAACCTTGATATACCTGATCAATACTCGAAACAATTTCCTGAAAAATTCTCGAATCTGACTGAAATTTACAGTAAGTTTTTGGGTACAATTGAGGAGTTGCAAACTTTTTTTGATGTCATGGAGGAGATAGATGAGAATTGTGGGGTTCTGGATCCTGAAAAGCCATCCCGGAAAGATTGCCATCGCAGGATTTGGCTTGGTAAGTTTCCGGTTTGTAAATTCGGTTATTTAATGTGATTTTAGATCAGAATTTGTCACTTGTTGTTATTATTGACCCCCTGAATGTGAGAGCAAGGCCTGAGTTGAAATTTCTGGGACCTGAACGTCTCGTTAATCAATACTTAGAGAGACTGAATGAAAAATTGGAAGATTGGGATGAGAACTGTGATTTGTTGGATGGATTATTAAATATTTTAGGACTGGAAAAATTCCCACAAAAACCGAAATGTGATAAAGACGTGTTGATGGATGTTGGGGACTGTTGTATTTGTTTTTCGTTACGTCTGGATGGAAAAATGCCGGAAATTATTTGTGGGAATAAATCGTGTGAGAATTTTTTTCATGTCCAATGTTTGTATGAGGTAAAAAATTGGAGAAATGTATGACAAAGTGACAGTTTTTTGTTTCAGTGGTTGAGTTCGGTGAATTCGAAACGAATTTTGAACCAAATACATGGACAATGTCCCAACTGTGAAAAGGTTTAGATTTAATTTTGTTGATTTGTAATTTAGTGATTTTTTTAGGGAATTTCGTGTCCTTTACCTGAAGATACTGCAGTTACATAAGATTCAATAAAAATGATTACAATTTTCACGAGTTTTTGGAATTTATCCTCTACCTAAAGACTAGAATTAAAATCTACCAATAAAATCTACCAATAAAAATAAAATAGGATTCGTTGATTTTAGGGTTGATATTAAATTTGCACCATTATTGAATTTTTCTTTATATTCTGCTATACAGAATACTGTTTTATTAAGCAAATGAAAAGGTATAGAGAAAATCATTAGAAGTATTTGTAGAATTCAATAGATATCGATAAAAAGCTTTAAATCATTCAATAGAATTTTTAAGATTCAAGTTGGTTTGAGAATAGCGCTAAATTTGAATTTTTTAAAGCGGTAAATGGAACGAAAAATTGAAAAATTTCATTCAAAATCAACAGATAGGTTCCTAGAAGTTAGTATAAAAGTAGCGCCAAATTTGAATTTTTTTAATAGCTGTTTTCCAATTTAATTTTTTTATTAAACAACTGTATCTATAAGAGTAAAATAAGAAAAATCTATTCAGAATTAACTGAAATTTAAGGGACAGAATTGGAGCCAAATTTCAATTTGTCTAATGCTTTCTTGTCAAATTTCTCTCTTAAACAATTACAAGGAGTTAACCAATGGAATCAGTTGAATTTAAATTGGTATTAAATTGGAGCCATTTTTTTTTACTTGCTTACATACCTATATGTATGACATATTTTTTTGGAATAATAACTGAGGTCAGAAAAGGACCTTAAAAAGGTGAAAAAGTGCAGCCAAATTTGAATTGTTCACTTGTTCAAAAAAAAATTTTTTTTTGACAAACCAAGAGATTCCTGGAATTTAAGTCGGTGTAAAAATGACGCTACATTATTTTTTTTTCTCTTTTAGAGAAAAGTAAATTCTAAAAGGATAATTGTGAGAGGAGTCGAGCAAAAACTATATTAACGTGTAATCCCCACATTAGTATAGCGCCTGTTATCATCTTTTTACGATTTACTTTGTTGCAAATGGAGATTAAAATTAAAATCTACTATCAGGATTTGTTGGAATTAAATTGGGATTATATCTGAATCTTAAAACTGTTATTTAACTTTCGTTTTTCAAGCATAAACTAAAGTAGAAAAATTAAACAAGTACTGAAAACCAACCAGTAAGATTTGTATGTTTTAAGTTTGTAAAAATGGTACTAAATTTAAATTTTTCGTCTTTACAGCAAAGTAAATAGCAAAGGGATGTTGGTGGGAGTAGTCGAGCGAATTCCAATTTGTACTCCCTACGCTGGGGAATATTCTTAAAATTTTTTAATATTCAAAAACAACGGGTAATTTTCATTTTATGATTGCTGTTTCTAAGATTTTGGTAAAAATGATTGTGTAAGTGACACCCTATTATACATGTTTGTTCTCCCTCCTGACATCTTTCTACGATTTACCTTGCTGTATTTAAGACTTACATGAAAATAGTGCTAAAAAGCTCTTCTCAATAATTTTTTTTATTAAGCAATAATTCAAATAAAAAATTGAAAAACAAGTATAATAATGGGATTTAAGTTGGTAAAAATGGTGCCAAAGATTAAATTTTTTATGCTAGTTTACTTATGCAATAAGTCGATTTTTAAAATCAATCAATGAGATTTGTGTGATTGATTAGAGGTGTGAAATTATGTTAAAGTTTTTTAAAAATATTCTAAGTTTTTATTATTCTAAGTTATTCAACAGAAATGTTAATTATTTTTTGATTAAACGAAATAAAAAAGAAAATAGCGTCAAAGCAAAAAGGGCTCCTCAAAATAACATGAAACTAAATAGCACCGGAACATACAGTTCTCCCAAAAAAGTGGCCAGGAAGCAGGAGGATGTTTAAAAGAATTTTTTTTTAGTTTTCAAGATGTAAAACCCAAAATATAACACTGTCTCTATATGACAGTATTTTTTGTGTAATTAGTTTTACAATGTTAAATTCAAGTAAGTTAATTAAATTTATGTAAATACTTCTTTCTATTTTTTTACTTTATGGTACCATCGCTCATAGTTTCACTTTTTTGTCGCTATTGGATAACAGCTAAAAGAGAACATAATCCAAATTATTGACAACAGAATTTTTTAAATTTATTAAGTTAATATTAAATTGATGCAAAATTATTTTTATTTTGTATTGTAATTTAGGATTGTTGGGATTTAGGACAATATACTAGTACTATTTAATAATCATTGAAGCTTGCCTGACTAGTTTTGATTTATTGTTACAAACCTTTCTTAGAAACTAGAGAGAAATTTATGTAATTTTTAGCCGCTGAAGGTTTGTAACAATAAACCTAAACTAGTCAGACAAGCTTTAATAATTAGAAGTAATATTTCCTAAAACTCAGCAATCCCAAATTACAATTATTTTTTATTTGCTTTGATTGAAAATTTTAGACAGAATAAAAACAAATTTTAATTAACCTTATTTTTAATACTTATAATACAGTAGAAAACTAGAATACTACAATTTTATTTCTATGGGTATGAGACAAGTCATCATCCAATGTCAAAAGCACCATAAAAGTAAAAAACATACCAATGGCACTTAAAAAGTGCCAAATGTCGTGGAAGTCATAAAATCTCAACAATTTACATTCTTGATTAAATTGTCTTGATTGAGCTGGAGGTTTCTGAAAAAATTTCTTACAATTTTTTTTTCTTAATATTGTTTTAGATACTTACAGACCAGGAAATACTTCTATTTAGGAAAAAATACATAGCTGAGATGGCACAAAGTACAGATAGTGATAGGAAAAATATAGATAGTCTGTTGACTCTTTCTTTATTTATAATCTATGGGAAGAAGTAGCATTAAAACTGCTAAAATCGATTGTATTTCCTTACCTTCATAACGATGTAGAAGGAGAAGTACAGTAAAGTGTTTCCCATAAAAACAGCCAATAAGAAAAGCGCAAAATCTTGCTGGTGTCTGTACATCCCCCAGAAGGCTAGTCCCCAATTACACAAATTTCCAATAATTAGGAGACACATTCGAGCTCTGTGAATTGGTTTGATAACATTTAGAGGTCCTGACCAAAATTCGTAAACACAAATTCGCCAAACTCTGATTATCAAACCCCTATCTATAAATTTTGATTTTTATTAAGAAATAAATTAGAGAATTGTCAGACTCACCTAAGCTCCAACAACCCATATAATAAATCTGAATACTGAGATAAAAGCACGACAATAAATAAATCACAGTGAAAAAGATCCAAAAGTAAAGATTCCCTTCTAAAATCCCAATCATTCCCAAAAGAATTGCAACAGCGAGAACTCCAAAAGTTGCATATGCAGTTGCATTAATATCAGGATGACGATTTTGGTAGAGTTTCACCATACAAAGTACAGCCATGACGTACATAAAACTGGAATCTGAAGTTTTGTTAGTTGAAGTTAAATCTTGGGTGGGCCAAAAAAATCGAATGTTTTTTTTAACATCCGACACTGAAAAATTGGTTCCTAGGTACCTTTAAAAAATGCTTTTTAAAGATAAGCTCTTAATTTTAATAGGAAAGACTCCCTCATTTCAGTTTTCTATTTTTTCGTTAGTTCTATTTGGCAAAATCTATATCTGGTCACTACTTGATCGTATAGAAAAATTTTATTTATATTTTTTGTAGAAGATGAACGCTCTAAAAAAGGTATCTTACAATTTTTTTTATAGCTATTGGCGTTTAGTAGATAACAGAGGCCAAATTTTGAAGAATTTAACAAAATTTTCTTTTTTAATTCTAAATTTTATAGTTCGTAGATAAATAAATATTATGCAATGGGTAACATATAGTTTTGTAGGAAATTAAACGCTCTACAAAAAAAGTCTTGTGGTTAATTTATTACTCCAACCATTTAAAAAAAAGAGGATTTAGTTTCAAATTTTGGTTTTTAAAATGCGAATATCTTCTAAGTGGTTAGAGTAATCGATTAACCACAAGAGACTTTTTTTGTAGAGCGTTCAATTTTTTATAAAACTGTGTATTTTGCATTTTTTAATAATTATTTATCTACGAGTTATAAAATTTAAAAGTAAAAAAAAATTTTGTTAAATTTTTTTAAACTTTGACCTCTGATATCTTCTAAACGCTAATAGCTATACAAAATTATGAGATACCTTTTATAGAGCGTTCAATTTTCAACAAAAATGTAAATAAAATTATTTCCTACGATCAAGTAGTGACGAGATATTTTCCAAATAGAGCTAAAGAGAAAATAGAAAACTGAGTTGAGGGGGTCCTTCGTATTAAAATTAAGAGCTTATATTTAAAAAGCATTTTTAAAGATGCTTAGGTACCAATTTTTCAGTGTCGGAAGTTAAAAAAAAATATTATATTTTTTTGGCCTAACCTACGCCACACATGCATTGTTTTGTGGCGAGGACTATAAAAATTACCAAATTGGAAGTTGGCTTGGTTTGGACAGACGTGGTAACTCCCTGAAAGGACTCCTTCCATAATTAAGGCGACTCCCATAGCGTAAAACATGCCATAGTGTTGGGGGATGCCATATTGCTAGGGAAAAAATATGTAGGGTGATCCAAAAAATCAAAGTTTAAATAGAATACAATTTTTTTGTCCTGATTTTAATTGATAAAAAGGTTATCTAGGAATTTAGACTACTACGCTGTGGTCCAGGTCTAGATGTACACTCATGTACGCAAAGAATGTCCTCCGATCGATTAAAATATCATTCATGCTAAACATGTAAAGAGTAAAGCTCCAATTGCAAAATCCAAACTCGGACGGTTTCATTTATAATATACAGAATTCTGTCTTTCTACTTTTTTAGCTAAACATCAAAATGGCCACATACATACCGTCTCAGCAGACTGCGCAAATTTGTCTATCAGCATTCTCCTCATCTCTATTTCTCTGGTCGAAACAATCTAGGTAAATCAGGCTTACCACAACAGTGTTTCGTTAAAAAATTGAAGGACATTGCCATTTTAACAATTTAAGTCATATGTTTACATTTTGTAAATTTAAAATTAGTATAATAACGTAGCTTTAAACTGGACCGTGAAAAAAGTGTTTGAGATGATTAAACCGTTAAATATTTTGTGATTTTGACTCTACGAAAAGTTTGTTGGATTAGCAAAAACCGTTTAAAGTTGCTTCTGCAAATTGCAGTTTTTGACGCTTCTCTATTGTTCTCCAACTGTATAAAACAACATCTTAAAGTAATAAATCAATAATTCGCGAATGAGATGACCGGTGAGGCCGCCACTGTCGCATTAAACACATGTTTTAAAAGGGAGTCATTCATTCTCAAATTTACTACTTTCTTACATGATTATTTATTCTCCTTTATGCTTTTATGTTTAGTAATAATAAAAACGAAGTAAGAATGTAACGTATCTATCGTAATGTGCAAAAAATAAACTAAAACAAGTTGAAGGTTAATACTTTGTTCATGTTTTAAATACGATTTTTGTAACAATTATTTGAAATATAGTGAATGAGAGTTATGTCTGTGCTTCTAAATTTGTTTTTCTGTAACTTGTGATAAAAATTTGTGATTTTATGGCGATTTATAGTCACTTTTGTCAGTTTTTCACTTGTTTGGAAAGCGATTATTGTGATTAAAAATGATTTATCAACAAATTCTAAAGGTTTTATCTAGAATGTCTTTAAGACAACACTGTAATGTGTCTGTGGTTTAATCTAATTCACAGTTTTTCTATAATCATAAGCTGTTATAATAATTTTGGAGCTTCGTCATGATGAAGATTTTGACAACATTTCAGAGCAGCTAAAAAGGATCAAATACAAGGGCAAATACCACAATAATTGAATTTATATTAAGGTAAGGACTTGATTTTATATTAACAACTAATATTTTATTAAATCAATCATAAAGAAAATCATAAAATAACATAAACAACATGAATAGTGTTGACAAGGAGGAATCATTTAAGAATTGATCAAACTCTAAGATTCTTATTACAGGTAAGAAAAAATAATATTTGGAACCTAAAATATAACTTTTTTTCACTGTTTTTCACACAAACTTTAAAAAGAAACGTATGCAAAATTTAATTACGATATTAATATTCTAGTAGGTTGAGGTTAGTTTCAGTTCGTTTTATTATTCAACGGTTGAATAGCTGGTCAAATGCTCGTAACATATTGTTTAACAATCATCTTACTTCGTTTTTATTATAATAAAACCATCAAAATCCTCAAATAAAGTCACAAATTAAACGTTTTTTCAGTAAGCGATCGCATGAATTCAGTTAACGACTCCCTTTGGTTAGTTCGTATTTGTACCGCGTAGTGGCGTTTAGTCTATCTCAGTCGCCTATACGGTTTATAAAATTTAGATTGACATTGAAATTGACGCTAAATTTAATTTATTTATTTACTTTTTTTTGATATCTGAGCCTCAAATTTCACATATTACTAGTTAGATTGGGCAAAAAAATTTGCTTTGGTGTCTTTTTTGTGTTTTAAATGTCATTACTTACCCGTTCAAAAGTAAGATCCTTATGTGCACTTTCTCTCCTGTATGTAATCCCCAAAAATAGTACTCCTAACAAGATATACCCGCTATTGGAAAACACGTGATTAAAATCACTGATAACTCCCAAAGGATGTGCACACAAAAAATTATAATAGCAAAGATCCTGTTGTCCTGTCTCATTCAAGACTCTTTGGTACGTCACCACTAGCTGTATAACCGGCAATCCATAGAACAACGCAACTGTCAAAACATTATACAAATAGAGATACGACTTATATCTATGAATTCTTGGATCTTTCCTTGCTAAATCACTCAAGAAAATAATGGATTTTCCAAGTCGGATTGATTTATCTTCATCAGCTTCGGAAACGACGTCGTATTCGGTTTCGTCAAGTGAGATATCGTCAGCTTCAGCACAGGTGGTACTGGGAGTAGGGGGTTCACTCGAGACGTACTCCATCTGGCGGGGGATGTAGGTACGTTTTGAGCAGAAGATAAAACCAGCGATAAAGATAAAGTAGAAGATACCGATGGAAGAGAGAGTGGCGATGACAGCATTCACGTAGTCTTGGTAGGAAATGCTGGGTTTGACGATGAGAGTTATAGTTTTGGTACGGTTAGTTGGGATAACGGAGGGGAAGCCGGTGCAGTCGGAGTCGTCGGGTTTGGCCACGAAGACGGCGAAGAAGCCGTAGGGGAATTTGTATTTCTGTTGAAAAAAAAAGTTTTATTTTAAAAGTAGCGCCGATAAAGGATGAAAACACCCTGAATATCAAAATTTGGTCGGATAAGTGACTACAGGGTGTTGTACTTTAATATTTTTATTGAGACTTGAGACATGGGCCAATGGAACGCGCCTGATGATGGTGTAAAATAGCAAAACTGATAGCGATATATGAATAAAAATAAAGAGTAATAAAAAATACCAATAACTTTAATTTACTTAAGTTCTTTTTTTTAGAAAAGTATGTACAATCAATTTTCAAGTTCCTAGGGCTTAGGTAATGTCGATTATTTTAAAGTGGACTATAAGTTAATTAATGCAAATTGTTTTGAAATAGTTTATAGATATTCTTTTAAAACAAGGGTTAAAAAAAACTGTTACAAACTTTGGAATTTGTCAATAAAAAACCCTATATCAAAATAATGAATGCCTTTAGTCACATTCTCATTTTCTAATAAAAATAACAATAACAGTTTGTCAATTTTTAATGTACAATATGCTGCAAAATTAATGTCACACTCGAGCACTCAAGACTTGTGCTAAACCATCAAAATAGTTTGCTATTTTATATTATTTTAGTTGTTTTAAGCATTATTTTTAGTGAAATTTTGAAAAAAATTTCAGAAACAGTTTTAATTAATTAATATTTTCGTTGTCAACTTGAATGGTTTTTACTTGTTGTTTACATTATTATATATACTGGGAGTATTTTATTAATAAACGGAATTTATTCAGATCAGAAGTTTAATAGGTATTTGTTAAGTTGGAAATAAAATAATGGAAAGTTTTTTTGTTCGGGAGTTAGCAGTTCACTGACATTTCAAATGTCATCAGAAACCTATTAAAAAAATAATAATTGAAGTATCTCTCTTAAATGTGGGACTAAATGATTTAATTACAATTTTATCAAATTTAAAAATTAAATTACGACGTGTTAGTGTTATTAAAAACGAATGAAATCAAAATTCAAGTGCGACAACCTGTTAATATTACATAAAAAAATATTCTAAAATATATTACCCGGTCATCGCTTTACAGTCACATTCACCTCAATTGACAGTTTGGTATGAACGCGCCTGATGATGGTGTAAAAATGCGAAACTATAAGTGATATATGAATAAAAATAAAGTGTAGAAAAGTACCAAAAACTTTAATTAATTCACTTAAAATCTTTTTTTTTTTTTAGAAAAGTATATACAATCAATTTTCAAGTCCCAGTGCTTAGGTAATGTCAATTATTTTAAAGTGGACTATAGGTTATTTAATGCAAATTATTTTGAAATGGATTATAAGTATTTTTTTTAATTTGAAAATTAAAACAAGGGTTAAAAAAATTGTTGCGAACTTTCGAATTTGTCAATAAAAACCCTATAATAAGTATATCAAAATAATGAATGCCTTTAGTCACATTCTCATTTTCTAATGAAAATACAATAACTGTTAATTTGTAATGTACACTATGCACACTCGAGCAGTCAAGACTTGTGCTAAACCCTCAAAATAGTTTGCTATTTTATATTATTTTAGTTGTTTTAAGCACTATTTTTATTAAAATTTTGAAAAAATTTCAGAAACAGTTTTGATTAATTAGTATTTTCGTTATTGTCAACTTGAATAATATAATATTTATAGATCAGAAGTTTAATAGGTATTTGTTAAGTTGGCAATAAAATAATGTAATTTTTTTTTGTTTGGGAGTTGGCAGTTCAGTGACATTTCAAATGTCATCAAAGACTTATTAAAAAAACAATAATTGAAGTATCTCTCTTAACTGTAAGACTTATAGTGATTTAATTAAAATTTTGTCAAATTTAAAAATAAAATTACGACGTGTTAGTGTTAGTAAAAACAAATGAAATCAAAATTCAGGTGCGACAACCTGTTAATATCACATAAAAAAATATTCTAAAATATATTACTCGGTCATCGCTTTACAGTCACATTCACCTCAATTGTAAATTTTAATTCATTTAATAATTCAATGTATTCTTTTATTTTTTTCACTCAAAATTTAATCATATTATTACGTAATCAATTATATACATTTTTTTGACCTTTTTTAAATAAGTGACACGTTTTCAGCCAGACAAATCTCCTGTTCCATAAAATTATACAAAATTTCTGAATTTCATGAGTTTTTTGGAAATTTATGAACTACAGGTTGTTTAACTGTATGCATTAAAATAACCTACAGGTCCATTGCCGTTAAAAATAATTTAAAACAGTGCTGAACTCGACTTTAGGTCACTGGAAATTTTCAAAAATACAAACGCAAATTCAGGTTAAGCAAACATCCATTCAAAATTGATTTTAAAAGAAACGTCCTGTATTTTCATTTATACAACACTAGTTAATTGGTTGCATCAGACACGTGACCACTGACGTAAATAACAATTTCATTCACGACAAAAATTTCAAACAAATCGAATGTAAACACGCTGTATTTAATCATTTTGACATCAAACTTTAGGATAAACACCCTGTACTTGTCATTTATGCAACTTCAGCTAAATGTATTCTCATTAGGTGGCTAGATGATACACGTGACTATTGACGTAAGTGGAAATTAACTCACTCAAAGACAAAAACTAAAGATTTAATTCGAAGCAAACACTCTGTGTCTTGTTATTTTAATTTATTGTAAATTTTATTGTTATTAAATGTGATTTTGAAGCAAACACCCTGTATTTGTATTTATGCAATTTAATCTAGCCGACTTCTCATTGGTTAGTTGCATACACGTGACCACTGCCATTTTGAATTTTGAAAATTGTGTTTTTCGTATTTTGAAATGTTCAAAATACACATTTAACATAAATTTTCTTTTAAAATAAACACCCTGTATTTGTTATTTATGCAACCCTAGTTAAACGCATTGCCGTTATTGGTTGACTGCAACACGTGACCGTTGAGATAAGTGGAAATTAAGACAAAAACTGAAGATTTAATTCGAATTAAACACTCTATGGACCGGTTTACAAAAGGTGAGATTAACTTTAATTGCGATTAAATAGTTAATTCGCGATTAAATGCCGATTTTGACCAATCAAACACGAAGAAAGCCGATTTAATCGCGAATTAACTATTTAATCGCAATTAAAGTTAATTTCACTTTCTGTAAACCGGCCCTTAATCTTTTTATTTTTAACTATTTGTAAGTTAAAAATGTCATCAAATCTGATTTTAAAGCAAACACCCTGTATTTGCATCTGTGCAATTCCATCTAGCCGACTTCTCATTGATTGGTTGTATACACGTGATCACTGCCATTTTGAAATTTTAAAAAATTGACAGAAAATTGTGTTTTTCGTATTTTGAAATATTAAAAATCCTCTCATCATCGTAACAAGTTATATTTTAGAATAAACACTCTGTATTTGTCATTTTTGCAACCCCAACTAAATAATCGCATTGCCATTATTGGTTGGTTGCACACATGTGACCGTTGAGGCAAGTGGCAATTAAGACAAAAACTACAGATTTAATTCGAAGTAAACACCCTGTATCTTGTTACTTTGACAGTAGTAAACACCCTGTCTTTGCATTTATACAATTCGATTTAGCCGAGTTCTTATTGGTTGGTTGTAGGTTGTATTCATTCACGTGACCTCCGCGCTGCCATTTTGGAATTTCAAAAAATTGACAGAAAATTGTGGTTTTCGTCTTTTGAAGTATTAAAAATCTTCTTTTTATTGTAAGAAATTTTATTTTAGAATAAACACCCTGTATTTGTCATTTATGCAACCCCAGGTAAACGCTTTGCCGTTATTGGTTGGCTGCAACACGTGACCGTTGAGGTAGGTGGAAATTAAGACAAAAATTACAGATTTAATTCTAATCAAACACCCTGTATCATATTATTTTGACAAATCGCAATTTTTTGGTCATCTAATTTGATTTTAAAGTAAACACTCGTGTATTTGCATTTATGCAACCCTAACTAGGCGAGCTCTCATTGGCTGATTGCATACACGTGACCGCTGCCATTTTGAAATTTGAATAAATGTCAAAAAATTTGTTTTTTGTGATGTGAAGTGTTAAAAATACTTACAGGTATTGTAATTCCTCCTTTTGTGTTAACAGTTTCGTAAAATCCTCGAAAAGTGATATCCTGATTGGTATCAAATACAGGACACTATAAAAATTTTGAATAAAATGGGGTTAAATCAATTTGACCAAGACTTACACTTGCATTTTGAATACTAACAGTCATACAAACAAAATCATCTGAAAAAACCTCTAAAATGACAGTTTCGTAGTTGGAATTTGAGGAGGTTTCAGTTATATTCGTTGTGAAATTGTAGAAGTAAAATCGGGGCTCACTTGGGGTTATTGTAAAGTTGTATTTGACATCAGGTGAGATAAAAAAGTCGCTTTGATAGTCGACTTGGACTGTGAAAGTTACATTTTGGGTTGCTGCTGTTGATACACTCACAATGGGGCTATCAAGTTTGCCTAAAGTGATTTAAATTAATAATTTTTAAGGGGGTTGTTTACCAACCTTTAGTGGCGGAATTCCGGTACATATCATGGCATAAAGTCCGCGATATTTTCATAAAACTGTGGTCCCCTGTGTCACTTTCCAGGACCAATGGTAACTGCCATGAGAGTAATTCTTTGGGTTGTCTTGCAACTACCATTAAGGGGTTCTTGATTTCAGCATTGCTGCTGTTTATTGTAACTCTTGGAGGGTATTTTAGCTGAAATTGTTGAAAATTATTATTTCGGAATAAAACTAAGAACTTTTGGGTACTTCAGGTGCTGTAAATTCGAGAATGTATTCAACGGAATTGTTGATTGAAAATGTATAATAGTTGGAATAACTCAGATTTAAATAAATTGGGTTAAAACTATCACAACGTAGAGTCACAGCACTTAAAATTAGAAATATTGGGAACATTGTTGTTATTTTGTTTGGGTCATTTTAGGACAATTTGAAGGTTAGTTTTGCGGTTTGACGTGAGTCATATGGTGTGACGTTTGTGAGCAGTGGCAGTGCAAAATGAGGGGCTTTGGGGCAAAAATTTATTCCTGTTTATGTTGTAATTTTACGTTTTTATTGTGAATGTATAATATTCTATTTTATATTGCTCACTGGTACATACACTATTACACTAAAAATGTCCAGGTCAAACATGAGCGAATTCTAACGAACTATGTCGATTGTGAACGAAGTCCCTTACATTTCTACACGTGGATTTTCAATTTAATATATTCGGTCAATTTTGGTAGTTGCTTTACTGCTGATCGGGTGACTTTGACAGCACGAAGCTTCCATGGTAGTTTTTACTTTTAAATAAATTCTTAATTGTGTGAAAATTATTTGTAATTTGTGACTGGATTAAAACTAGAGTATTTAGGGTATTGGAATACAGTGTTTTTATGTTTTTTTGTGTTTTCATATTCATATGTAATTTTTTTATCGGTTTAATTTTAACCATTTTTATTTCAATCTTATATACTGGTGCAATAAGGGCGACTTTTTTAAGATGTAAAAAGACAGTACTTCGAACTTTCGCGCGTAAATGACTTTTGAAGTCTATTGTGATAAGCTCTTACTGACTTATTAATGAAAGTTGGTCGTAAAATTTTATGATGGATAAAGAACGCAATTTTTGGTAGTTATTTTTTGGATGTTTTTTATTTATTATTTAAAAGATTGGTGTAAATAATTTTACAGGAAAGGAATTTAGGTAGCGTCCAAAATCGAATCAAATTGCGGGTGCAAAATGTGATTTACCCTTGTTAGTTAAGTCACATTTTATACCCGCAATTTGATTTTCAAATAAAGGAAGCCTGAGGCTAACCCTAAAATTGCAAAAATTTTTTGTATTACCACAAAGAAATTCAATTACTTACGTATAACTATTATTTTACATAGATTACTATCCATTACAAAGTTATATTACCGGTGAATTACCAAATGATTGCCCAGATTAGGTTACCAATGCACTGGGACACTTGATTGCTACAGTGAATCACCTCTTGACTTATATTGACAATCTTTTCAATTGAAAATGAACAATTCGAAATAACAATAAAAGAGAGAGAGTTTCGAGTAAATAATTCGAGGAAATACCCGGCCCAGAGCCACACGGAATCGTAAACGTGTCTTTATGGATTCATCGTGATCGAATAATGTTATCGCTTCGCACGGGTGGTAAAAGGTCGCGAAACTTTAGGACACATTATTATGGAAGGACGTATGGTTGTATAAACGAGCGAAGACATTGATGGGGAAGTTGGTTAGTCAATGAGAACCGACAAACAATTGAAGAGTGAGCGGTTTATTGAACCGACAGTGATTGTAGAGTGAATATCAAGTGATTTATTTATTAAATTTTTGTGTGTACTTGTGTTGTACATAGTAAAAGTAAAGTATTCGTCATTAATTCAAGTATTTGTTGTCGTATTTAACCAAGTGGGTTCTAACTTATTTGGCCTATCGTCTCCTTTTCAAAAAAAAAATATACTTGTTTCGTCTCCACACTCCATAGCTGAGTTTCATAAAAAACGAAAAACGAAACGTTTAGAAGGGCATGGAGTATTTAAATCAACTTTGATAGAAAAAAATTGTTTATTTGAACCCAAGATTTTATTGTAGTAGAAATGAATTTTTTCAAGATTTTTAACGGTATATGTAAGTGGTTTAAATGGTTTAAGCATCTCATGAGCCAGGGCCCTCTTTGCCAGCAAGAAAGTAAAAATTATAATAGAACTTGGAAGTTTTTACCAGAAAAAATAAATAATCTTTTTGATAAAGGTTTTCTTGAAGTGTTATAATTTATCATCCAGAGTGGTTGTAATGAATGTAAAATATATACAAAAATGATTAAAAGTTTGACAAAGTGTTTGATTTATTATGACGGTTGTTTTTTTATACTATCAGTCATTGTTCTTCAAGTTTTTTTTGTTTTTTTATTTAGTATTAATAGTTATTTTATTTTTAATAGTTTTTATCTTCTTGTTTTTCTTTTTTGTTCTGTATTATTGTGTATCATCATTTTGTGTTATTATTCTGTATCATCATGTGTTTCTCTATTATTTTTGACTTTTTCTCAAAAATGACACTGATATTGCGTATCAGCATATCTTTAAATATCTATAGCCTGTATGTGTTTTTTTTTGTATGTATTATGAACTAATGAACAGGAACTTGCATTTCACATAAGAATTAATGATAAGGAAATGATGAAAAATGGTATAGATTTACGTAAAAGTGATGTAAGGTAAGATTCTTAGTTTTAATGATGGTTTTTTTTTATTTTTTGCGATTGCCACTCTTGTGTGAAAATTTTTTGTAGACGCTCATGATTTTCTGTTAATTTAGTATAAAATTATTGTTATTTAGCGCTATGACTAGATTGTAAAATGCCAAAGTTCTTTAATATAGTCTATAAGCTGTAATAAAACAACAAAATGTAATCATAGGGCTAAATATAACACTATACGATAAATAGATTAACGGAAAGATGTAAAATTTTTATTTCTTTGACTGACTTACAATTTGAAACTATGGCTTTATGTATTAAATTAAATAAAAATATATTTTCTTAATAAAAATTAAATAATAATGTAATGCTATAAAGGAAAATAAGATATGTACTGACAAATATTTAAATATATTTATCGCCTACTGCTCTTTAATTGTATTAAAAATTGCATAGTACTTTGAGCCGGATATTAACAAACATCTGAATATAGAAGGGGCATGTACAAGAATTTCCCCTAAATTCTTCATTAAATGAATTTCAAAAATAATTCAATCATTAGATGGCTGAAAAGTAAGTGTACAATAATTCTTGCTTTCGTGTGCTAAAAATGAATATTTTAATTTTTTTTAGAATTGTTGAGCTTAAGTAACAAGGTTTTTCTTTTTTTTGTAATAAACGTTGTAGAAACATTATTTAATAAAAATTATCGTTTGCAGCTTTCAAATTGTTTTTAAAAATATTTCTGGTTCTTTGGTCTGAAGGGTGACTTTGCAAGTTTTTGTTTTCAACTTTAAAAATGTAATATTAGGTATATTTTAAGTTTTTTTTATACATTACAAAAACATTTTTTTATCATTCTTACCTGCGCCTCTAAAATCGTATTAAAAATTTTGTGGTCGTTTGAGACGGTTGTAGAGAATAGTCAGAAGGGCAAATTTACAATAACTCTTATTTCGACCTTTAAAAATGTTTATTTTTTTTATAAAAACACTGAAAAAACATTTTCTTTATAATGTTTGTTGCTGATGTTTTTCAAATTATATTAAAATTTTTTTGGCTTTCGAGCCAGATGTTGAGAAAAGTGTAAGTGTAGAAGACTGTAAAAAAAAGCTTGAGCTTTCTCTGGAAAGCAAACTTAGGCACGCCTTTGTCGGCACTAAAGTACTTTCTTTACTACTTATTTAATAAAAATGATGACATATTGATCAGGTTTCGAAAATTAACCAATTTTCAACGTTTACTGCTTTTTACAATATTATTGTAACAATTATAATCTTTATAATTCGCACATATTATTCAAAATTTGTCGCTAAAAAATGTTTAAATTTGCGACAATAAAAATAAGTGATCTTAAAATACAGAACCTTGAGGGGACTTCACTGAAGACTGCAAAAGGGCTGCTTAGAATATGCAAACCGAAAGAAAATTTTTTAACTAATAAACATGAGGTCCTTTCATAGAATATACAAAAGTAGCTAAATTGATATTTTGGCAGTTTAAAACGGGACTTTAGTGCTAATTTTGAGGTCATTGATTCATTCATTTATGAGTAATTGCTAATCACTTGACTGGTATTTTCCTTCATGGGATATTAAACTTACAACTAGATTTTTTGAGTACAGAAATAGATTTTGACAAAATTAATTAACTCTTTTAATAAAATTAAGTAAGATTTAAATTTCGAGTATATATTTTTTTCCTAGAAATGTAAAAATGATGTCACATTTTGCGTCTTGTTTTTTAAAATGACATAATTCTTAAGGCCACAATCTACGTGAGTTCCACGTAAAAGTGAAAATAGTTTGCGTAATTCTACTCCGATCCACTAACCCGTATCTCAATTTAGTTTACCAAATCATTATTCTAATTGAGAGAAATTGACTAAATTAAAACCCAAAAATGTGTCAAAGTTAAGCAGAAAAACAAACATTGTATTAAATGAATTTATTAATCATCTTTGGTTGCCACTTACATATTATTAAAATATAAAATAAAATAAAAATACTTAAACTAATAATACATAATTGGATTACAAAATTACAAATTTCGATATCACTTAAAACGTGTCATTAGACACAACCTTTTTTTGTACTTGAATCAAGAAAAATACTTCCGGTGAATTATCGTCTAACAAAATTGAACGTAAATGTATCTTTCGGCAACGCCAATGATCCTACAGGAACTGTATAATTCGTATCATCAGCCATTATTGTAAAATTCTGCATGATCCCACCCAAAATTCCAAAACTAACCAACTGTACCATTTTGTAACCCATACAACTCCTGCGACCACCACCGAAAGGTAGGAAATGCTCTGGTTTGACTAGACGCTCTTCTCTGATGAATCTCTCCGGTTTGAACTTTTCTGGCTCCTCCCACAGCTCAGCAGACATACTTAAGTCATAATTATTTAAGAAGATGACAGTTCCTTTTTCAATATCCAATCCTAGAAAAGACTAACAGTAAAAAGAGAAAAGGAGAGATTTGGGTGTATTACCATTGATTGAACTGTCGCGGTTGGCAACCCTGGGAACGATCGGCGATGCGATTAAGCGAATTGCTTCAAAAATGGCGGCTTCAGTGTATGGCAAGTGGGACCGATCAGAAATTGTTATTTCTTTGTCTCCTAGGACTCGATCTATTTCTTCTTGGATGTTCTTTTGGACTTGAGGTTCTTTTGCAAGGAATGCGAAGAGTTTTACGAGGAAATTTGAAACGGCTGAATGACCTCCAATAATGTCTTCCAAAGCAAAAAGAGCTGAGTCCCATGAGAGTTCTGGGGCTTCTTCACTTTTAACATACTTGATTAAGCTTTCGACGTAGTCATCAGGTTCTGCTTGGATGTCAAACTTGTCAAATCTCTCTTCGATTATTTGGCTTAGAACAAAATTTCTGATTTTGTGAGTCAAACCATTGACTCGCTTCAAATTTTTCTCATGGAAGGGTAATAAAAACGGAAGAAAATCAGCTGCGTACCCTTGATTGACTTCGTAAAAAATATCGTCGTAATTATCAACCATTTCTATGAATGACGGTTCGTCAGTGTTGAAGTTCTTTGAGCAGAAATGTCTTGTGAAGATGTTGGCACAATGACGCGCAATGATAGTTTTAGTGGGGTCAGTTCCGGTTGATAAGGCGGCGATAATTGAGTTTGTACCGGTACTGATGAGTTCTTCTAGAGTGTAGAAACGGTTGGTGAAAGCTCGAGGGAAAGTGTAGGCTTTGAGCATGTCTCTGCGAGTTTTCTGAGTTGAGGACCAGTTGCAAAATGCTAGGGCTAGAGAAATTTTTTAGTTTGGTTTTTAATGTGAATAGTAGTACTTACAGTTTTCTTTATTTCCGCAGAAAAGTTGTTGGTAACGTTCGAAATTCGGTCTTGAATCAAAATGGTGTCCTTTGGTGACTAGTGCTTCTCTGATGTTCTTCTGGCCGTTGATCACAACACACTTGACGTATCCTAATTGTAGACTAAAGACACTCCCGAATTTTTTTGATAGTGCTGTGAAGGCTTGGTAGGGTACTTGATATCCAGACATGAGATGAAGATGTCCTATGATTGGTAGTTTCAATGGACTTGGTGGTTTGGAATTTTGTTTTCGTGATTCAGCAAAAGCAAAAGCAATTGCCATTATGATGATAATTAAATATATTGTTAATTGTGTAATTGGAATGAAGAAGAACATTGTGAAGATGCACCACGGACAAATCCACCAGAGAACAACGTTTCGTCGTCGTCTGGAGATTGGGATTGATCTAATCTGGTTTTATACGGATGATTTTAATAATGTCATTCATTTATTCGCCAGAGTTTGAATTGAGATGGTGGTAGTTTTGCATATTTAGAAAGTGCGTCTTTGTTGGATTTAAAAGGAGATAGGAGAGTGGGATAAAGATGGAGATACGGATGTGATCGACAATAGAAATTATTTTTTTATTAGAGACATGTTTATTTATTTAGAGTAAAGGTGGGTGAGGATTTTTGTAAGAGTAATTAAATTGTTTTTATATATAGAGTGGTCGAATAAGTAGGAAATTCTACATATTTTAGCATATTTCGTGAACTTGTAAACAAATGGGTTGACACTTGATGGCTCTAGTATTGACAGGTTTTGGGTTTATAAATATTTAAATAGTGAAAAAAATGCGGATGAAGGATCCTGTTTTTTGGGTATAAGTAGGTAAAATATATTTTTTTTAAAACGTGATATAATCAATTTTTAAACGAATTATTTTGCTCCAAAGTAAGGAGTTGATAGCACAAGATTTTAAGACTATATTGTTTGTTCATTTTTTTGTTTGCACACTCGTTACTTTGATTTGGAAACAGCAAGGGGCATTTTATAGAGAGATTTTTTAAATGTATAAAAACATTTATTATAAATTCTAGAGTGTTTTATATCAAAAATTGGCTGTCACAAAAGGTTTTTTGTATTTTGTAAAAACAGGAATTGTAATCCATATAAAAAGGGACATTTTATAAAAATTGCATTAAAACATTTGTCAGAATTTTTTGTTTTTTTGTATAAAAACATTTATCAGAAATTGAACAGCTAAAAACTGGCGGTCACAAAAGGCATTTTATAAATATCTAAATTAACAAGAGACATTATATAATCGAAATACGAGTACAAATGAAACAACATTGGGAATTTTATAAAAATTGCAATCAACAATTGCCTTTTTGTATAAAGAGATTTATCAGAAATTATAGAGTTAAAAATTGGCTGTCACAAAAGGCATTTTGTAAAAGTCGGAGTCAACGGAAAATATTTTATAATCGCTATGAAAATGGAAACAGCGAGGGGCAGATTACAAAACATTGCAATCAAAAATTGTTTTTACAGAAATTATAGAGCTCTTTTATAAAAAGTTCGTTTTATAAAAAGTTCTTTTTATAAAAATTTAGTTTTATATAAGGCATTTTATAAAAATAATTCTTTTTTTTTGTATAAAAACATTTATTAGGAATTGTAGAATATTTTTTATAAAAACTGGCTATCACAAAAGACAAAAGGCATTTTATATAAATCGAAAACAACAGAAGATGTTTTGTAATTGATATAAAAAATTAAACAGCAAGTGGCTTTTTATAAAAGATTGCAATTGAAAAATTATTTTTTGGAAAAAACATTTATTAGAAATTGTAGAGCTTTTTTTATAAAAATTGACTGTGACAAAAGGCATTTTATAAATACCTAAATCAACAAGAGACATTTTTATAATTGATATAAAAATGGAAACAGCAAGCGGCATTTTATAACAATTATAATCAAAAATCGTCTTGTTCTATAAAACATTATTAGAAATTGAAGGCCAAATTTTACAAAAATTGGCTGTCATAAAAGGCATTTTATATAATAAATTAAACAATAGATATTTTATAATCTTCTTAAAAATGGTAAGAGCAAGGGGCATTTTATAAAGATTATCCTTTTGTTTAAAAAACATTTATTAGATACTGTAGAGTTTTTTTTTTAAATTGGCTGTTACAAAAGGCTTTTTATAAAAATCGGAATCAATAGGAGACATTTTATAGTTGTTTTTTTAAATTAAAACAAGAAGCCGTAGAAATTATATCTAAATATTGTATAAACAATGACAATCAAAATCAATGTCGAACCCACAAGTTTAATCAAAATTCTAATACAACTGTGGCAAAGCGCTTTTGGAAACTAAGGTTCTATCATCAATGCCAATTAGAATAGAATTTTGAATATTGTATTAGAATTTTGATTAATCTTGTGAGTTCGACATTGATATTTATTATTTTGGTGTTTTACGTCCATTATTTATATAGTTAAAAAATTATTATTACGGGGAAGTGGACAAGGAACTATTTTATAACGCCGACGTTTCGAATCTTTATTCGATTCTTTATCAAGGCTTATAAGTAATGTCAAAATTTGTTTTTTATAAAAAATTGATTTTTATTGTCATTATTTATATGAAAATCATCCCACTTCGAGAAAGAAAGAATGCTTCCAAGAAATTTTTATATTGTGTTTATTATGTTTTAATTAAATGGCTAAATTTTGTTCAATTTTAGCAGATGTTTATATTTCGTTAGCCACTTGATGCACATTTTATGAAAAGTCTATAATTATTAGTCTTATAACGAATAATCTCTGATTTGCATAATTCATCAGCGTGTGAACTGGCCAGACATTTCATGAAATGACTTTTTTCATCAAGTGGCTGCGACAGATACAAGTATATCGATGTTTTAATTGTTGTTCTTAATTGTAAAAATTATGTTTTTTACAATTAAGTATATCTGACAGCATTTAAGAGCTTATTGTCGTTTACGAGCTGGAAAAAAGTTTAGACAAAAGTTTTAATTTATTAAAATGTTTAACTTGTTTTCGTTGCACATGAGCTTTATTATGACACTCTAAAGAGTTTGTTAAACACCCCCTTTAACGAACTGTTGATATCAATTTTACAAGCCAATATTTTGACATGATTTGTATGAGCTGCCATCAAGTTTTAGACCTGAATTTTTTATTTTACTAAGGCACAATTAACGAAAATATTGATTGAAACTATATTGTTACTAAAAATTCTAAAGAAAGAGAGTTTCGAGAAAATAGTCCGAGAAAATATTAGAAGGATATCGCGCCGTGAACTACATTTAAACGTTGAAATTCTGCGAAACTATTACTTAGTTATGCCCATGGACGTATAGTTACATAAGCGGCATGATATAAGGACTGAAGTTAGGAGCTCGGGAAGCGATTAAAGAGTGAGCGGTTCATTTAAACAACAGCTATTATTGGTGTTGCCAACCGTCCTTTATTTTAATGAGTAGTCCTTTAATTTTATACATTGTCCTTTAGACTTTTACATGACTTAAAGGACCCAATTTGTTCTTTTATCTAATCTAATCTTATTGGTTTTTTACCAAAGGGAAACGAGCAAGCGTTAAAAAATTGACATACCTATTTGTAATTGGTTGATTTCAAAAATAAATTAATTGGCTAGAATTTAAAGTCACCAAAATAAATTTTAAGTACGTATAAACAAACACAAGTTCTATCCAGACTTGAGTAATGAAACCTACGAAAATAGGCTATTTAATGATAGAGAGAAAAGAACAATAAGGAGAATTATGACAAGTGGAAAAAGAAGAACAGAAGTAGATTCTAGAAGAATTTGAAAAAGTAGATTCTATAAAAATTTGTAGAAAAGATGACCTAATGACAATAGGCATAGGCCTGTCTGACATTTGGGTGTACAGGTCATACACCTTTTTACCCAGATCTGAACTGCTGGTACACATGGTAAAGTGCACCAGAGTAAAAATCTCTGTCAAGTATGCTGGCTCCTGGTGGTCGTGCGTCAATCGGCTTGCAGTTGCGAGAGAGTACCCGCAGACCACCCGATGGGCGACTGCCAATTCAGTGCATGCATACTGAACCAACAAATCGGACGTGGAAATGTGAATAAATAATAATAAAAGGGGCTTACCTGCATCCTCTCGCCTGATGCAGTGCGATCGGATTGGCGTTGGCGGATTTGCCCTAAGGCAAAAATGTCGGATCGAGGGACAAAAGGGCCATCTTGGGTCTTATGTGGCGGGAAGGTCCTTTTACTCCTTTTTCGTCGTAGTCAATTGCTTGATGAACGAGCGGATTGGGGTGTTCCTCAGCTTTGTGAAAAGTTCGAAAAGCAATCTCAAATAAAAATTCTTTGAGGGAAGGCAATTTGGCTTCTCGATGAAGTTGGGAATTTCTGACGAACCAGTGGGCATTGAAGGCCTGTCTGAGAAATTTGTTTTGAAAGACAATTCGAAAGAAAATTGTTTTGAAAGTATCTGAGTCGAAGAAACGTGACTCCTAGTTGCGGAAGCATACGTGAGGGTAGGACGAATGATGAATTTGAAGAGGGTGAGCTTGTTCTGAATTGACATTTTGCTCTTTCGACAGGTCAGTGAGAAAAGTTGGCTTTGGACAGGGCGCTGTCGATGTGCGGAATGAAGGATAGTCGCTTGTCGAGTAGAACTCCCATGTAGTACTTGACCTGGTCCTTCCACTCAACGGCACGACCAAACATCTGAATTTGGCCTTCAGGCTGAACATGACGGCGGGCGATGAGAAGAGCAGAGCTCTTCTCGGGATTGACATCGATTCTCTAACGCCTGAACGAGGTTTGAAGAGCATCAATTCTCTTGGAGATAAACAGTGACAATTCTGGGCTGTTTAGAACGGGCAATGATTGCTGTGTCGTCTGCATAGACAGCCAGCTTTGCTCTGGGGGGTTTTGGAATGTCTGCTGTAAAGACCGCATAGAGAAGAGGGGACAAGACTGAAGCTTGTGGAACTCCTGCTTCGATTGGATGTAGGGTAGAAAAAGAATCTCCAATTTTTGTCCTGAAGTTTCTGTCGGACAAAAATGAGTGGATAAGTTGAACCATCGCAAGAGGCACGCCAGCCTGAGAGAGCTTATAAATAAGTCTTTCATGCCAGACAGTGTCAAAAGCTTTGGAAACATCTAAGAAGATTGCTCCAGTAACTTGCTTTCGCTCATTACTGATGGAGGCGAATTCTGTGAGACGAAGCAGTTGTTCGGTTGTGGAGTGTTTGGGTCTGAAGCCAAATTGTTCATCTACGATTGAATGGTTTTCTTGGATGGTTTTTGAAAGTCTGGCGTGGATGAGACGCTCTACCACTTTCCTTACTGCAGAGAGGAGACTGATGGGGCGATGATTTTAGGGAAATTTGAGATCTTTCCCGGGTTTCGGAATGAAGATGACATTGGCTGATTTCCAGCTACTGGGAAAACGCCTGAACTGAAAAATTGAATTTACCAAGGTCGTGAGAGCGACGATGAGTTTGTCTGGAAGATTTTTCAACGATTTTTCCATCTATAGAACATTTTGCAATAGTACTATTTATGGCACTCTTTTTTTAGACTTTTATTTTTGTTTTTGTTACTTTACTACACAAAAGTAATTTGTTATTTATTTATCAAATTATTGTTGTGTGTATTTGTGTACGAGTATATAGTAGAAATAAATTATTTGCAACTCTTTAAATAAAAAAAAATTCCGATTTTGCACATACGTTGCAATATTATACGTTTTAATATATATAAAAATAAGAAAAAATGAATTATTAAACAAAAAATGGGAGAAATTTGAGAGTTTATTACACTAATCAGTATATTATATGTATTGTACTTATATGTAATATTTTTGATACTTGTCATTTTGAGTTAGTTTTTATTGTTAGTTTACCAAGATACAATTGACGGAGAAATAGTGTAATCAACTATTAGCACGTGTTAAAATTTTTAGATTATTTTGCGTTCTTATTAACAAACTTGTTATTTAAGTATCTATTAAATATTTAACAATGTACGAGTTATATGATATGAAAGTATGGAATTGGACGTTTTTTGACTAAATTATAAATATTTTTAAGAAAACAAAAGATAGACGGTGAATAGTTACAGAAATTTATAAATATATTAAAATAAATTATAAAGTAAATGTTTTGAAAATAGTTGTGTATTATGATGTCGGTTAAATAGCTGTCGCAACTATACTGACAAATCTTAACTCTTTTCATACAATTTTTGATATTTGTTAAAGCAGTTAGTTTAATTTTTGAAATAACTTGCAGGATTTTTGTTTTCGCTTCAGGTAATTTATGGCGGTTAGATTAGGTTTTGGATTTTAACAAAACTATAGAGGACAAAATCGTATATCGTTAAGTCGCATTTCTGCTTGTGAAATTTACAAAAATTCTGACGATAATTGGCCTTCCCGACTCAATGAGTTTTATTAATAGTTTTTGAAATAGTTATTAAATACAATAATAGTAGTAGTAATAATGATGCTACTTGCTATTTTGACGAACCAAAGACACAGAAAGATGGAAAGGTGGCTAGCTTTACGCACTGTCAGCATGCCAAAGAAGAGTAATACAAAAGAAAGAATAAAAAGAAGAAAAAAACTGCAAATGATCCAAGACGAATAAATTAAATTTAGAAAAAGAAATGTTTTTTGATTTGAATAATGAGTCTTGTTTTGCATTCCTAACTCAACTATTTATGCATCAAGCAATTAATTTGTTATAAGGAAAGGTAAAAAAAAATCGTAATGAAATGTATCATCCAAAGGAAGTCTCTTCTTTTACATAATAAATGTTCATTTATTCACAATGATTGAATAATGTTGTCAGGATATTTTAGGAGCTACTCAATGTCTGATTTGGTGAAATTTACAAAGAGAGTTATTTATACAAGAATCAATGAATAAAACATTTATCTTTTGTATATCAAAAAAAAAAGAAATAATAATTTATTTAAAGGAAAATAGTAAAGAATCTCCAAGCTCAATGAAATAAAGGTCAGCGCATTCGTGCAAAATTTCCCAGGTCAAAAACCTTCTTTCGCAAACAACAAAAACAACCAATGAATAAAACAGTAAACAAACGAAACGTGAATTAATTTCTTAAATTAAAAAAAAAACAATTTTTACGTTAGAGTACTATAAATAAATAAATGTATGTCAATGAGTGTCTTGTATATTTCCTGTTGTGTCTGCCATTGAAAAAAAGTAAAAAAAATGACGTCTTTTACGTCACTCGTTTTCTTGACTAAGGCCCAGTCCAGCAATGTCCATCAATGGTGGTTAAAAATTCGTCTGGACCGGCCAATTACATAAATCTCCAATTTAAAACTCAATCATAACCAAGGTGAAGGTGACATCAAGGTGACTGAAATTAAGTGAAAAATTCACACGTGTTGCGTAACCTTGGTCGCTTTTCCGCCCTCTAGCGACGAACATTGACATTTCTTTTTGATTCTGACACATGAACTGAATATGCATACTGTAGTGATTGTTTACGCGCCAGATTCGGCTCTTATGGAAATTGATTTTGCTGGACCTGTGACCATCTGACCTAATGCAAAAAAGATCAGCTGAATTAATATTAATAATGGGCGAATTATGTCAAAATCAATTGGTCTTGGATATAGTAATTGAAGAATTGAAGACGATTTGTCTGGGATTTAGTTTTGGGGGATAACCTTGATTGGAATGGGCTAGTTTTAATGGTGACAAACGGTCTGATTAAAATTTCGGACCGGTGCAAAAGATTGATGAGGTTTATGTAACGAGACGACAGACGGAAGATACAAAAAGCATTTTTCACACATACTTGGCCTTTGGGATTCAACGGAAACCGACACAGCTTATAAATTCTACTATATCATGCTAAAAAAAATTTAAGAGTACGAAACATTTTTGAAATCGGTATTTAAAAAAAGATTTATTCTTAGTATTAATAGCGTCGTTGCCTAATATACTATTTTAATTTCTTAGCAATTAATTTAATCTGTGTTATCTTTTTTATTTTTTGTGTTTTTATTTAACTGATTTTTAATAACATTGTTTAGAGTACAACAAAACCATTGTTACAAGTTGTAATTAAACAAATAATGAAAATAAGAAATATTAAAAAAATAGAAAAAATATATTTTTTTTAGAAATAAACTGCATATTTCTATTTACAATGTTAAAGAAAGTGTCAAAAACAAGACTTAAGGTTTGTTTCCATTAAAAATTTAAAGTTTCCCCATTATTTTTTAAAGTTTCATTCCATTCGAATAAAAAATTTAATGCTACAAATATCAAAGCTCCAAATGCAAAATGTTTTTTTTTTAATTGGACTACTGATGAAAGCAAGAGAATGGCAATATTTCTGTTAAATAAGAAATCACTTCTGAATGCATTGCACTTGTGGCTTGGGTTCAATATTATTTTATGACCCGAATGACTAAAGGAATGACATTCTTCAAGCACGTGACTATACAGTGGCGGTCATTAAAAACTGGGTCGCCAAATCTGACAAAATTTTCTCAAAAAATTAAAAACTATATCTTGTAAATTAGTCTCTATTAAGGTGGGTGTCATTAAAGATGTCATTCTTGTCAAATTAGAGGCGAGCCGTACATAAAAATTTTGTAGTTTGAAAGCAAATTTACAAAGTCAATTTTTTTTGTGAGGATGTCCCACTTTTCAATGACCGTCATTGTACTAACATTATTTAATTTAAAAATAAGACGCAATTCCTATTGATTTGTAAAGTAAACATGTTGAAATTAATTATGAAATGTTGGCTAAATGGTCGCTGCAGTATCATCTCGGCATCTGCATTTCTGCAAATTTGATTCTAAGCGATTTTGTTCTCTGGGGCTTTCTAAATTCTAACACATTACAAACACTTTAGAAATTTGAAAATTAGATCAAAAGGTTTAGGATTTACTAGCACAGAAACAAGGAAAAAAGGCTGTCAACAGAGTCAGCCTGAGTTTTTTTCTTCGCTTGGGGCGCGTAGACGTTGTTTCTGATTCTTTGCAATTACCGACTTTTGAATTCTGTTTTTTTTTCAAACTTAAATTAGTAAAATTAAGGATGTATCAATTCTTTTTAGTGGTTTTTCTTATATTTTAAATAAAGTATACCTTCGACAGGCGGCATCTATCGATTTATTATTAATATACTGCCGAGATTTACAAATTTATTCAAATTTCCTTCTTGTATAAATAAAAAATGGCGCTAGCGGTCGTTTAGCGGGTACTTAAAATAGAGATAAAGTATAGTACGTTGTACGTTATAATGGCTATTATGAGTATAATCTCGTTTGATTACATTCCTCAGTTAAGTCTTAAGCATTTATTAAATCTGTGATTAACTTTTTCTTATTTTTAAGGTGACCAACTTATTTAGAATGAATATATTCATTTTCGCGTATCTACATATAAAAAAATATAACGTCTAAACACACAAAGTATTGCAAAAAAAAATTATTAAGTAAAAAATGTGGGGTCTAAAGTATTCTTAAAAAAATAACTTATGACGCACAGAAGTAAGCAACTATATTTTTTTTAACTAAATGCAACAAAAAAATGTTTCAAGTAATTGGAAATATTTTTTATAAATATATTTTTAGCTCAAAATACAACAAACATAGATCTAATAATAAAACTGGATCGAGCCTCGCCTATACGTTGCCGAAGCGAGCTGCGGTGCCAACATAGTCAGTACATAGTATACGAGCAAGAAAGATAGTATAATACACAGATTAAATGTGTGTGAGAGAGCAAATCACTTGCTGGGAGGCAAGAACGTTGAATTTTTGAAAATACAGGAAGAATAAGGCAAGAAATTAAATTTTTATTTACTGTGCATGCATACAACACTCATACTTTACAAATTAATATTTAATTTATCTAAAATTATATTATCTAAAATTGTTTAAAACGCTTCTTATAAACAAAGTTGTTTACAAATATGCAAATTTTAGCGACTTTAACACTTGTCTAAATGCAAATAACACCTTTAACACGGTAAATACACCACTTTTAATGTTTTGCTCACCAATATGTTGTCACCGTACTTGTTTGCTTACCCTCACTTCAGTCTTATTACTACCTCAATGACAACAAATTCCCAAGACTTAACGTACCTACTTTTTATACGCAAAAATTCAATTTGCTTCCTTTAACGTAAAATTGTAATGACTAAAAATTGTGTTTATCTCTATTTCAGTTTGTTCAAAAACCGGCCTAATCCAAAGTTTGTTCCAAAACTTAAAAAATTAGCAGAGGTTGTAAATTCAAGTCAATGTAATCAAAGTGTGGTTTATCAAATTCTACTCTCTAAGTACTTTCATTTTTGTATAACATAAAATCTATTTGTTCAACGGCCTTTGTGTCAAACGTTTTTTTATCTCTCCTGATAAATTTTGCTCGATGGAGATGGCCGGTTTTGGAACTGATCAAATGATAAATGTACAATAAAAAAAACCTAATATCTAATGTGAACAAAAAAAAATTGTTAGTGAACCTTATACTAATTAATTATTATTTAAATAAGTACTTATGAACTAAGAGTCTAATTCTAAATCAGAGATTTACGCCGGTGTAATTTGAGTTGCTAAAGGCAACGTCGTAACTTTACTACTTTTTATATTAGATGGCGTAACTTTAGTGATTTAGAATTCCAGCATAAGTGAATATTTTTTATCAATGTATCATCTTCTAACAATATATTCTCAACAATAAAAAGAAGAACATTTAGGAGGACACTTTTCAGAGGAGGACATAGCTTACAAAAGGAGGACGGTTGGACACCTTATTATTTTTTTACACCCACTTGCAGTTCGTTATAAGATTATTTATTTTCTATACTTTTATTATCGTAAAAATAACAGAATTCCACTTATTTTTTTATTTTTAAATTTTCAATAAATTAAGTTTTTAAAACGAGCCACAAAGCGCGAGTTCTACAAACTTTGATTAAATGAAAATATCGTGTTCTGATTGGCTAAAAATACGTTAATAAGAGATTAACAAGCCATCAATTTGGTGAACATTTGTGCAACCAGACATACGATATTTTTTATTCTATTTTTTTTATAATTTGAGGTTTTTGCGTTTTTTTATGTTAAAAACTAAAATTTGGAGTGCTTTAATTGGACACCATAGCACCGGGTAGTGTTATGGCAATTAAACAATCTAGAATAAGTGTGTTGTGGGGTGAAGATGCGGAAAACATTTTCCGTTTGAATAGAGCGTAGCTCGCGGAAATTTGTGAGGAAGGTCTACTCTCTATCCTTAAATAAATCCAAGAAATTTTCTTCAGTTTCTCAAGCATTTCTTATGGAACTTGTTGCAATGCATAAAAAAAAGTGAAGCTGTACCTTCCTATAAATTTACAATGGTCCAGTCCCTCAGCCCTCCAGATTATGAATAAAGAATTAAAATTTTGTAATTAGTTTAATGATGTATGAAATGATGATAACGTTCTTAATGAAACGTTTTCTCGGATGAAGCATCGTTTCATCTTGACTGTTTCATAAATTCTCAAAATTGTCGTGTATGGTCAGCTGAAACTCCTCATGCTACTCTTAGTCGACATTTGCACTCCATAAAAGTTGGCGTGTGATCTAGGTAGAGAATAATTGGACCGTACTCTTTCGTTTTTACAGTAAATTTAGAACGTTATGTAAATTTTATTTTACAACCTTTCATACAAGAATTACACGAAAACGAATTGCAACGACATTACTTTCAGCAAGATTCTGCAACAGCCCACACCGCTCGTGCAACAATGGAGTACAGGACTGTAGCTGGGGTGTCAAGCGCCTGCGTGTAAGAATAAAAAATGCTCCCTTTTAAAAATTATTTAAAGATTTTAAAGAAATCCATTTCTTCATCGATATTTTTTCAATGTTTCTTGCTTTTTTAATTAAAACCTCTGTTTTTTAATGGAAACAAAATTTTCTAAATCTCAGACACTTATTCTCTATTGTACCACATCTATTTTGAATTATTTTACTCAAAACATTAATTTTTTCTTGAAGAAAATACCATGTTGTTAAACAACAAATAAATTAAAAAAATATATTTTTGTTGCAACAGAATCAGCTATAAATTTTGCATTGACTATAATTAATTGATATTTCTAATAAACTGTCATATACTTCAGGTAGCTAAAAATAGAAGGGTTTGCTCGCTTTAACTCTACTTTTCCATCGAAAATAATGATAAAGGGCCCTGGTTTTTAATAGTAGCAATTATTATTTAACATGCCCTACTACATTTTGAACAGGTTTAAAATTTAGGAGGCGAATGAAGGATTGTTAGATTCTTTATTAATTATTTATTTTAGGTCCCAGGAATAATTTTATCTTATTTTCTAGTTTCCTAATTTTTAAAGTTTCTATATGTATTTATTTTAAAAAATATTTCCAAAAATGCGCCCCCAGATAAAGACGCCCGTGTGAAAATCACGCACTGAACACCCGCCAGCTACGGACCTGATAGAGTATTTAGTGCAATTATACCCAAATAGGTTAATTACTAGAGGAAATTGGGCAAATAAATCGCTTGACCTCACTTCATTAGATTTCTTCTTGTTTGGACACCTTAGAAAAAGAGTATTTATCAGAAATTTAAATATTGTTGAAGAATTACAGGCTGCAATTGTAGAAGTGAACAATGTAACTTCGAATACATTAATTAATGGTATTTAGTTACCTAAAATGCCGAATTTATGAATTGAAAATAACGGTGCACGCTTACAATTAGAATCCTATCTTTATGTTTTGTTTCTGATTTTATCTTTGCATTATTTTCTATTGCAATATTTAATAAAATTATTATTGTTGTTGAAAATATACATAACCTATAGAGGTAGTCTTAACATACCGACAACTTGCAAAAAAAAATGGGTAAGTTCAGGGAGTAAAACAGAGCTATCATTATGGGTGAAACAACGGCGATTTTAAGGCGGTAGAAGTGTGTTATTAAGTTAAATAAAAATTAAATATATTTACATTTTTTACATTTCTATAACACTGTAAGGATAGTTTTTTAATAAGCAATCGTTAGTAGAAAAATATCATTTTTAGTCATCTTAGGCAATCAAATTTTTTTGATATTAATAATTCTTTATTTAGAAATTTCAGTAATATAATTTTAAATTTTTTTTTCAAAATTTGTAAAGCACTCTTTTTACGTTTCGTCATTTGTAATGATTACGTCGTATACCGTTGCTAAGCGGAAACGACGTCAATTTAAATTTTCTAAGACATTGAGTGACGTAATCAATTTCAAATGCAGAAATAGGCTAATTTTTTCCAATTTTCCTTTAAATATTTATTACATTATTACATTCCACATTTGTTGCATTTATTTTATTTTCAAATGCCATAGAATGGAATATATTATTATTTTCATTTTTGTAAACACAAAATTTTGACAATGACAAGGAAAATCGTGTAAACCAACCTTTCTTGTCAATTTTGACATTTGTTATTGCTTAATGAAAGCAAAAATTAGTCGTTGCCTACAAAATTTTTCATGTCAGTGTCAAAATTAGATGTCGGAGATTTATAGTCACCGATTAGTATAATTGATTTTGTTTCCTGGCTCTCCTTCAAAAGTTTGTTTTGATAAATATCCTTACCTATCATTTTTTATTTATGTTTCAACCTGCCATTTGTAATTGGTAATTTTTTTATTTTGAAAATAAAATTGACTCCCGAATTTTGCAAGAATTACCGTTAATTTTGGGATTGCATCAAAAATTATCAGAGAAGTTGCGACAGAATTTATTAACCTTCAAAAGGATTCGGTTTGTTTACATTTTTTCCGTGGTGGAAATTAAAACATAAAAAAATTGTTTGGCTATAACAAGGCACTAAAGTTGAGATTTTTCTCCGAGGCGATAGGCCAGGAGAATAACTGTATAAGTGTACCAAAATAACTATAGTTTTGAGGTGTACTTACATTTTTTTCTTGTCATTTTTTTTTAAATTATTACACCGTGATCAAGAAGTACTGATTGAGTTGGCAATGAAGAAGTTACTAGAATTTTTTTGAAAGTTTTTTTTTGTTACGTCTTACACCTGTCAAGAAAATACCAAATAGAATTTTATAATTAATCTATATAAAAATTATAAAGAAAATAGAAACACAGAAACTAAATTTAAAGGTTAGACTCAAAGTGTGCACCGTCATTTTTAATCCATAACTTAACTAGTCGTTTTAGGGTATTAAATACAATAATTAGTGTATTCGAAGTTAATAGAAAGTAAAACTTCTTTGCAATGGGAGTTTCTTTACAGATTTTTGCGAGTTTCGTTCTATTCGAACGAAAATGTCTTCCACAACATCCTCAGTAAGAGTGAAAGGTCGATCAGGTTTTGTTTTTGCAACCATACCTGTATTTAAAAAAACGTTCCACAACCTGCCTGCAATATTGTTTAAACATAATAAAATCTACAACTACTTCGGAGTAAATTTGTTAAAATTGGATGTACACTGAGTTTAAAAAATATTGCCAACCATTAATTTTATTGTAGATTCTAGTTTTGAAGTACGTCATTATAATAAAAATGTCATATTCTAATTTGAAAGCCATTTTAACAAATCTTTAGTAACAACTAATCACAACTTATTAATGAATTTTTTGAAATGTCAAATTTGAATTTGAAGTTTGGTCAGAATAGACAATTTCAATGCTGCCAACTTGTTGATCACGTTGTATTATTATGCAACCAACTTTTCACAAACACGCACCAGTACTTTACCACAGCTTTACTGCTTTAATTACTGACTATATTCGACGATTTTAGGCAGAAATATAACTAAAAGTTGGACATCTAAGGCCGGTGACAGCAAAAGTAAATTGACAGCAGAAGAAAAGTCACTAATTTTTTAAATGGATTAATTTATTGTTTTTTTATACTCTGCTCTTTTCAATACAAAATTTCTTAATTAAGCTATTATTGAATAGCAAAAAAAAAGAAAAGAGAAGTATTTTTTTGAATGAATTTTAATAAACGACTGAACTCTGAAATTATTATAGCCTCTCCTTATATAAAATGTTTATTTATTCTTTGATTTTTAAGCTGTCTTTATTTCCATATTTTATTTAAATTTTTATAAATTGGAATAAATTTAACATCGGTCTGAACTAATCTGCGAGAATCATTTACAAAATAAATTCTTTTTTGTATCTACTCTATTTTTGGTTTTATTTTGACTGATTTTTTTGGGATACTAGAATAGGTTAAACTGTTTTGGTACGGAAAATTTTGGCATTTATAATCGATTGGTTGAGACAAAACCATTCATAAATTTATTTTTCGGGTTATATCCGTATATAGTATGGTAATGTGCACTCTAGACTATTAAATGTCAAGGACATTGTTTTAACTTCTTTCAGTTACAGTATGTGATACTACAAGATTTAAAATACGGTCCTATCTACTTTACTATTTTTATTTTAGTAAATTTCAATGTATTAAACAAAGTTTTTTTTGCAATGCTTAATAACAACCTTGAGTAAGTTTATTGAAGGTTAAAGTTCTCTATAAATGGCTTAATCAGACAGTCGAAACAGTTTTTTTATGTGAATTGTTTTTTTAGATATCACAAAAATAATAAAAAGTCTCTATGCAATTGGTAATATTCAATTTTTGAGTAATTTGGTTTTCAAAAATTGTTTTTAAAACTATACACTAGTTTCTAAATTTGCTGTAGAAACGTCATAAAAAACTGTGCCACTGGTAAAACTGTTTCTAAAATAACTTAGTTCTAAACAGATATTATTTTACAAGAAGTAATGTTAATAAATTGAAAAAAAGTGCCTTAAAATGGACAAATGTAATTTTGAAAGAATAGGTACGCCACTGCTTTTATATTTATATATTTTTTTATTACAATTATTATATACCAAGTTATTATTACCTACGCTACTGGAGATTTTATTTAATTATAAATATTACATAACATTATTTTTGTCAAAATTTGGTACGCTACTGGCAATAGTATCAACAATTGATTTACTTTTGATTTATTTTTTCTTTAATTTTGTGTTAGGTCTCTTGTTAAAAATGAAATTAAAAAAAAATAATACTTAGTTTAGAGTATTACACGAAATTTGTATTTTCTACGCCACTGAATATATTTTTTTATATTGTTTACATAATAGTTAAAACTACAAATTTTTTAAAAAACAATTACGCCTTTCTATCTACTCCATTGCAATAAAAGAAAAAAAGTTGCTTACGCCATCGCCACTGGAAATGTTGAAATCAGATTTTTTTATGAATCTACGCCACTGCTCTTAAATTTCCACATTTGTTTTTTAAATTGCTGTCAAAACGTGTGAACATCTAAGTAAACAAATAGATCACTGGCCTCAAATCGATGTACCCCCCTTCCTCCTTTCCTCTCAACTCAGTTTCAAAATAATGTTTCTTTTAGTAAAACTTTTGTTACGTCACTGGCACTGATAAGAAATTAAAAAAATAAAACAACAAATAAATTACTCGCTTTATTTCCATATATTTGCCTCACTGTTTTTTTTTCGAATATGTTATCTACGCCACTGGTAAATTTTTTTTAAAAGTATATTGAAATAGCTATTTACATTCGTATGTGGTAGGCTTAATTTTACAGGCGACAGCTTTGTTTCAGGCCCGAGCTGAAAGCGAGGGCCTGATTAGTTGGAGCCTGTAAAATTAACTAACGCATAAGATTTGTATAATATTTTTTGTCCGAAAGGGCCAAATTCTCTTTTTTTGCGCCATATCAAAAGTTAGGTTAGGTACAAATAAATTCTAAAAACCAATAAAACGTACCCAAATGCGGCTTAAATACTCTGTCATTGCTTGCATAATTTTCTTTAAAACATGTTCAAAGGTCTTTCCAGTACTTTTATTCACACTTTTAATTCTAAATTGATAATTACTATAAGAGATTCAAAATTTAACAATAATAATGACCATAGAAAAGAATAATTATAGAATAATGACATTTATTAAGTAGACACGAACACACGTTTTGAATAGATGGCGCTGTAGCGGTTTATTCTATATAAAATTACAAATTATTTTTAAAATTATTTTAAATACATACGTTTTATTTTTTTAAGTTTATTAACTGTAACTTTTTCCAAAATATACTTTTATTCCTATAATTTTGTATTGTTAGTAATTAAATAAAACTCTTGCACTACGCGTTGTCTATGGACCTGTGACGTTTCAGCGATTTTTTCAATTCACCATTTTTCTATTAAATATAGCTTTATTTGTGGTAATATTTTAGGTACGTACACTTTGATACATAAACTTTATTACTGTAAGGTTAGTTTTTTCCTCAAGCATATCCTGTGGTAGTTGTAACCGTACAATGTGAGACCCGGTGTTTTTCTCATTTTTAAAAAATTATTTTTGTCCTCCCGTATTGTAAAGTAGGCTATCATAGTTGTGCATCCACCAATAGTAAGTCGGACTTTTGGAAACTGTGCGGTAAAAATGAGAAAAACACCGGGTCCCACATTGTACGGTTAGAACTACCACAGGAGATGCTTGAGGAAAAAACTAACCTTGCAGTAATATAGTTTATGTATCAAAGTGTACATACCTAAAATATTGCCACAAATAAAGCTATATTTAATACAAAAATAATATATTGAAAAAATCGCTGAAACGTCACAGGTCTTACGTCAAACGTTGTGTGAGACCTTAGACAACGCACAGCGTAGTTCAAGTGTGGATCCCCATTACTAACAACAATACGAAATTATAGGTATAAAAGTATATTTTAGAAAAAGTTGCAGTTAATAAATTTTAAAAATGACAACGTGTGTATTTAAGATAATTTTAAAAATAATATGCAATTTTATATAGAACAGAATGTTAAAAATAAACCGCTACAGCGCCATCTATTCAGAACCTGTGTGTTCCTGTCTAGTTAATAAATGTCATTATTCTATGGATCCGTGGCCATTATTGTTGAATGTTGAATCTCTCAGTAATTATCAATTTAGAATTAAAAAGTGTGAATAAAAGTACTGGAAAGACCATTGAACTTGTTTTAAAGAAAATTATGCAAGCAGTGACAGAGTATTTAAGTCGCATTTGGGTACGTTTTATTGGTTTTTAGAATTTATTTGTACCTAACCTAACTTTTGAAATGGCACAAAAAAAACAGAATTTGACTCTTTCGGACAAAAAAAAATTATACAAATCTTATGCGGTAGTTAATTTTACAGGCTCCAACTAATCAGGCCCGAGCTGAAAGCGAGGGCCTGAAACAAAGCTGTCGCCTGTAAAATTAAGCCTACCACATACGAATGTAAATAGCTATTACTTTTTGATATTAACGTAGAGACAACTTCGGCAAAATTGCGATTTAACTGCTTTTTAAATTGTACAAAAATAATTTTTCAGAATATCTACGCCACTGAATTTAGATTTACAGATTTTGTAATGACAGCTCTGAAACTCGTGTCATCTACGTCATTGGCAACAGTTTAATAATTAAGATTAGTTATCAAGTGATATTTTTATATGGTTTTTAAATAAAACGTGTGTTATTTTAGCAAAACTAATGTTACGGCACTGGTAACATATCCATTTAAAAAAAGATTCAATTTTGGATTTAAATGTGTGTCAAATTGGATGAATTTTTTTTAGAAAAAACTTCTACGTTATTGGCAAAATTTTTAGTTTTTTGCCTGTTTAAGAAATTGTCTATTAATCAAAATGTGTTACGCCACTGGTAAAGCTATTTTAAATAGGTACGTTTCTAACATGGTTTTGCTACTGCTAACGTTTTTATATTAAGTTATATTTTACTACAGTTTAAACTAATGTTATTTCAACTAATTGTAAAACTTATGTTAGGTACGCCACTGGTACAATAAAAAATTTGTTAAAATTACGACTATTGCATAGAATAAAAATAAATTTTAGAAAAGTACTACGCCACTGACAAAACATTCCCTATTTGTAAATTTAAGAGATTGACTTTTGAAACTGTTCTCAAAATGAGCTACGCCACTGTTAAAGTCAGCTCAAATCACTGCTATTTTACTACGGTTTTCCGATAATTTACAACTGATGTTATGTACGTTACTGCCAAAAATTGTCTTTTAAACAAGTACGCTACTGACACTAAATTTACACCAGTGGCGTAGATGACAGTTTTGATTAATTTGAGTTGGGTTAGCCAATTACATAGCATCTTTTGACAGCGGTTTTAAAGTGTTTCTAAGTTTATACTTTACGGAAATTTTTCCAGTGGCGTAGATAAAACATTTGATATAATATGTAGTTGAAAATATGTAGGTACATTTGGAACAGTGGCGTAGTTATTTTAGAAAAATTATTTACATTTATTTTGTGCGTTAAACATTATAATAATTTTGTCAAATTTAATAATTTTTTGCCAGTGGCGTAACATAATTGCGTGAAGGAATTTGGCATGGAAATTTGTTATAATATCACTGATATTAAATTTACTACGGTTCTTATACACCAAACGCCACTGATTTTTTTTAATTAAATAAATTTGAAATTTCGACGCACAAGTTGCTGCTCAATTGTACTACGCCACTGGAATACCGTCTTAAATTTGCACATCTCCACCAAGGTTCAAACATTAAATACGGCACTGCATTTGTGTTTTTTTTAAATTATGATTTATTTAAAAAAATGAATTTAGAATATTTGTGGAGTAGCATATATAACGTGTTCCAGAAATAATGAGGGAACAGAAAGGGGTTAAAAGAAGGTAGGGGCTGCAAAAATTTGTTTTTAGCATAAATTTAATTGTTTTTTTCACCTTCTTTTAATTCCTCTATGATGACACATTATTTTTGGAACATTCTGTATAATACTATAGGTACTCAGTTTTTTTATTTGTATTAATTAAATATACAGAGTGTATCAGAAATGATGATCAAAAATTTAACCAGTGATACAACTCATCAAAAAAGACAATTTTTCTATATACCGTTTTGCGTCAGATGCTAAAAATATTAAATTTTGTAATTAAAATTTAATTAAAATATAATTGAAATTATAATTATTGGAGAATTTCAATATTTACCAGAAGTTTTTTGAAAAATATGTAATTTGGTTACATGTTTGTTAAGAAGCGGTTATACATATAAAAAAAATTAAAAATGATAAGTTGCTATGCATGTTATTTAATAAATATATGGGAGACCGGGTAAAAAACTCTCAGTTTTTTTACGTAATTTAAGAGGATTCTTACATTTTGAGCGAAGTCAGAATTTCTCTATATTCTGTTTAATTGGTCTGCATGTTTACTATGTGAGCAAGCTTTTATGCGAAATAGGGTTGCTAGCGGCCCTCTCAAGTAACGCACAATAATCACGGCTACAGTTGTTCACAATTTATAGGGGTCTCTTGCGCTGCTAGGCAATAAAATGACTGAATTCGGGTAAAAAATAAATAAACAAGAAATAAAGCACATTTATGGAAATCGTTCTATTTGCAATAATTACATATTCTTAAAACCATGGAACAAATGTGGGAAACTAAATTATCACATGCTCCTAATTACTGTTATGTACATACAATATTACATAGACTTTTATAAACAAAATAAAAAACCGACAAATTAATAATAGCAAAATTTTATTAGCTTTTAGGTACCTTACGTTACAGTCTGCATAGTAAGCAATGATTTTATTATTTTCATAAAAAAATTGATACACAACAACACAACCTATACATGTATGTACAGTCAGGTGTGTAAAGTCCACTTCGGATCATAAAAGACTGTGCTGAAGCCGCAAACATGAATTATTTTGGTTCATAAATATCAATAAACATTTTCTCAAAAATTTTTACTTTTATGTATTAGGACCTTTACATTTTTATCATGAATGATTTGTTAATTGAGAAAGGTGACATTCTTTTACGCACTGTAGACTATACATAACTTTTCAAAATATGTGGTGATCGTTTATAACCGAATTTCGAAGAATTTACAGTGATGAAAACGCAATATAGAAATTGATAGAGCTGATGCCGACTATGCATTTTTTATTTGATGCATTTAAGTACTGATAAAAATTATAAACACTTTCAAATATTTAAAAAAGTACATATACAAAAACTGAAGAAATTGCTTGTGTAAAGAGTTCTTTCGCAAGATATTCAGAAGCAGTACATAATCCTGTACAAATATTTAAGAAAAACAAACTATCTTTAAAAAAAAAAATAATCAGACCTACAACAGTAAACAAAATTTTTGAACAATATTACAATCATACAGGGTGTATCACAAATGATGGTCAAAAATTTAGCCAGTGATAGATCTCTCAGTGATAGGTAAAACCGTTATTAAGATGAAATTATTTAAAAATTTAGTACAAAATACCATACCCGCAACTAGTCTATGTAGTATTATAATGGTAACTAGGTAGACCTGACCTATTTGAGAAGTGATCATAAATAAGCCTATCGTGATTTTATGGGGAGAACAAAATTCAAAATTATTAGCATTTGTCGCAAAAATGTTATAAAGGAAAATGATGTTTTTTTTGACGAGAGGTATCACTAATTACATTTTTGATTATCATTTTTTATCATTTTTATCACTCAGTATTAAAAAATCAAACTGACACATCGTAATTAGAAATTACGATGATTATCGGGTGTTTTGGACGTGCAAAAAAATAAAAAACTTTTAATCTCTTGGATACGTTTCGTGGCCTTTATTACCACTTCTTCAGACATTGGATTATAATTTTAATTTTAGATGTTTATTTGAATATAATTTCATTTTGGGCCGGAAAGTATTAAGTAGTCCCCCATTTTGTTGAAATTCAAAACAAAATGAAGAACCACTTAATACTTTCCGGCCAAACATAAAATCATATTCAAATAAACATATAAAATTAAAATTATAATCCAAGGTCTGAAGAAGTGGTAATAAAGGCCACGAAACGTAACCAAGAAATTAAAGGTATTTTATTTTTTTGCACGTCCAAAATACCCGATAATCATCGAATACGTAATACAAAATAATGGACAATAACAATAATAATCAATAATTAAAAATATCGAAAAGAAAATATTTTAGGTAAAGAATAAACATGTATGTAATTAAAAAAATATTTTTATTAACATTAAAGCCAAAAAATTGTTTTTCTCCAAAGTCTTTTGCTTATAAAATTAAAACTAAAGCCTTATACACATTTTGTGTAATGTAACATGTAGGTAATTTAAATATATAGTGTTTTATTTAAAAATCAAAAGTTATAGTCATTTCCAGTAAAACCAGTGCGTTACTATTTAACAAAAACATTATTAAAAAATGAATAAGTCTAATTTCGTTTACACCCTTTATACTACTGTTCCTTTTAAAATCGTCAATGCCATGAAAAAATTTATCTGGTTTTCTAAAGATTTGTGGTATCACTAAGTACACATTACCATTATCAAGCACCTTTATGCCCTAATTACATAACATTTTTGATAATACCACAAATTGGTATTGACAACCAAAATTTTTATTTAATAGTTTTTTGCTTTTACGAACGTCCCACAGTCCCAATTTTCATTTTTCACTCATTTTGTCACAAAGAACAAAATACAACTAAACGTTGAGTAGACGAATTAGCCAATTTCTTTATATTAACATTTCTTGGAAACCATAAGTACTTACAGGAACTACAAAGGAAGCGTTCCGATACCTAGCTGTGAATGTGAAGAGAGACGACGAGAGAGGATAGAGAGTTCGATAATTTTAATTCTTATCCGTTTTACAGCAAAAAAGTACAGAGCCGCTAATTAACTGACGAACCTCAAATTTTAATAGTATATAGAAAACATCTTGAATTTATTGCCTTGAATATTTTTTTTGTGAAAATAAATGATTATCTATGCAAAATATCGTTACAAAGATGACATTTCTTTTTCATGAATTTCTCTATTTTTTTAAAAAAAATCTAATAATTTTTGAAGGGTTTTTTGGTTCAAGGCATCTAAGTCATAATGAGTTGTGTTATATATATTTTTTTCGTAGAAAAATATCGAATAGGTAAGTCACAGTTTTTTGACGAAAATCCCACAAATTTCCATTAGTTGATGGCTGTGTAAGAATCCCCTTAAGAAGTAACAGTAGAATATGATAAATGTCAAGGTCAAGTATGGAATAACACAACACTGTTCGTTATAAAACTTTTAATAGAAAAAATATGTACAAAAATAAATTTAACAAAATCCTATCACAAATGATTCAGTACAATTTTTTTAACCTCTTTTCAGAAATTTTATTTTTGAGATCTTGTCTGATATTAACCGAATCATATTTTCGTTCTTCTGATGAATAATTATGTTCATTGTAAAACCGACTTTTCTCACATTTCACTGCTTTTTGTCGATTCGGGTCGAAAAATTTTCGAACATAACTTGTATTAAAACACTCATCTTGATTTTTTTTCTTGATGAGCATTTGTTCTTCGTTGGTGTGATTTTTGACGTGTTTTCGCAAACTACTGGGATCTGTATATTTTTTTGTGCAGCCAATCACTTGACACGCGTATGGTTTCTGTAACAAACTTACAAGATTAAAAAAAAAAAGAAAAAAAGAATATTTTGTGGACGTACCGTATCAAAATGAGTTCTTTGGTGTTTGGCACGGTCTGAACTGTTTGAAAAGCTTTTGGTACAGGTGGGAAATTGGCACAGGTAGGGACGCTCTCCTGTGTGGCTACGTTGGTGGATTTTCAGGTTTTCCAAACGGGAAAATGCCTTATTGCAGCCTTCAAACTGAAAAAAAAAAATAAAATTAATTAAAATACAGGGAGTCGCCCAAAAAATGCAACAAATACATTTATATTTTAGAAAATATAAGCTTTGGTTTATACAGGGTGAAAACTACAGAAAATTTCAGTACCAAATCCGAAATTTATTGATAAAGAAAATTTTCCAGTGGCGTAGGTGATACATGTTTGAAAACCGTGACGGAAATGTACTGATTTGAGATGGATTTACCAGTGGCGTAACATATTTTGACAACCGTTTTGAAATCAAATTTTACATTGTAAATTGAAAAAATTTGTTAGTGCTTTGCAGATTTTATGAAATTTATTAAAGATATTCTACTAGTGGCGTAGCACAAATTCGTGCTTGATTAATTATTACTATTTATAATAAATAATAATACACCACTTTGCCAGTGGCGTAGATGACGCAATTATCTAAGAGCAGTGGTGGAAATGTACCGATTTGGGGTGCTTTTATCAGTGGCGTAACGTACTTTGATAGTAGTTTTATGACATTTTTTTGATTTGTAAATATTTTAGATCTAGCCAGTGACGTAGATAATATATTTTAAATTAAAAATAGTTTTAAAAAATTTGTATATTTGAAGCCAGTGGCGTAGATGTTTTCTTGAAATATTATTTTGAATTTGATTTGTAAATACAATTTTGCCAGTGGTGTAGCACATTTTGACAAAGTTTTGATGTCAGTTTCTAATATGTAAATATGTAAAATTTGATCAGTGGCGTAGATATAATATTTAAAATTAAAAATAGCTTTAAAAATATATACATTTTGAATCACTGGGTTTTTTTTATGCATATTGAAATCAGATTTATTCAAATTTATTGATAATAGTTTACCAGTGACGTATAACATAACTTTTGTGAAATACTTTTTTTTTTGAAATACTATTGTTTGTAAGTTGTAATTAATAAATAATTTAATTTTTCCAGTAGCGTAGGTCACATAACTTTGAAAACAGTGGTGAAAATGAACTAATTTGGAAGTTGTTTACCAGTGGCGTATTATAGTTTTAAAATCAAATTCTTCAGTTGTTAATTCGGAAAATTTGGCCAGTGTAGAAAGAATATTTAAAATTAAAAATACTCGTAAAATTATATAAATTTGTAGTCTGGCGTAGGTGTTTTTAGAATACACATTTAAATACAGTTTTTTAATAAATCAAATTTATTACAATTTGTACCAGTGGCATACTATAAGTTATTTAAAATATTATTGTTTGAAAACTGTTATTGATAAACAATTTTACTTTGCCAGTGGCGTAAGTAACACAACTTTGAAAACTGTGATAATGTATTTTTTAATTTGGGAATACAAAAAATTAACTAGTTAGAATATTTAAATAGAATAGAATATTTAAAGGTAAAAATATTCTTAAATATGTATATAACCAGTGGCGTAGATATTTTTCTTATGCAGATTTTCTTAAATTTATTAATTTTACCGGTGGCGTACTATAAGTTTTGTGACATTTTGCATTATTGTGATCGATTAATAATAGAATTATGCCAGTGGCGTAACTAGCAGAAGATTGTGGACCAGTGACGTTGCATTTCTTAAACCTACATTTTACTACCAGTGGTTTTAGCGAATTTATTGTCAGTGGCGTAACATAAGTGTGACTAAAATAACATTATTTGAAAAGAGTAGTGAACAGTGATGGAAATGTACGGAATTTATGGTTTTGACAGTTTTTGACAGCAAAACCAAATCTTTAAATTTTTAATTGGAGTATTTTGCCAGTGGCGCAAATAAAAAATAGTGGTGCCAGTATAAGATTTAGAACTAGTGGCATACATGTTTGGGATAAATTATTTCAATTATTTTTAACAAAATTAATTTTAATATTATTCCAGTGGTGTAGGTGTCGCAAGTTTAACAATCATGGTGGAGAGATATAAAATTAACCAGTAACATATCATGTTTTGAAAATAGTTTTAAAGTAAAAATTTTTAAATTTACAAATGATCAATCTTTCCAGTGGCGTACATGGTTTTTATCCTCATTTTAACAAATTTGTTGTCAGTGGCGTATCATAAGGTTGGCACGAAAGAACATAATTTACCAACTTTGGGTGGAAATATAGCGATTTAAGACCGCTTTACCAGTGGCATAGTTTTTTTTACGTTTTATAGCATTTGCAGTGGCGTAGGTAATTCGTTTTTGTTTATCACAATTAAGAATTTTCTAAATTATTATGAGAAGAATACTTCGTATTAAAAAAAGATTTTTCAGTGGCGTAGATAATGCAAATATTAATCGACATTACAATAGGCCATTTCGAAAAATTGTGAAAGGGCTATACCAGTGGCGTACATATTTTTTTAAAATAATTTTTGTTTATTTTTAAGCAATTCTGACACTAATGAATTTTACCAGTGGCGTACTTAACACATTTTTATTAGTTATCTTCAAACCCTGTAGCATATTTTTTGCCAGTGACGTTGGTAATATTTGAAAGATAAAATCTGTGGTGAAAATATATAAAAGCAGTGGCGTAGGTGTAACTGATTAGTTATTTTTAGTGACATAATGTTTGAAAATAACTTATTTAGCAACTACTTTATCAGTGGTGTAGGTGTTTTTTTAATAACATGAAATAAAATGTTAATAATTTTTTTATTGGCGTAAAATCTGTTTAATATAATTAATTTTGTGAAAGGAAACTTGAGATTAGTGGCGTACTTGTTTGTATTTGCTGTAAAAAAATATTCCGAATTTTTTGAAATAATTATTATTAATTGATTTTTTTCTAGAGTGCTAGGTATTTTTGACATGAAGCAATAAATTTGTCAGTGGCGTAGGTAACACAAATTTTCTCGAAAACTATAAGTAGTGTTGTAGATAATTTGATTATCTTATTAATCAAATTTTATCAATGTATTAATGATACGTTACCAGTGGCGTAGCATAAATTTTATGAAATATTTAGAAGTCGTGGTTGATTAATAATACAATTTTGTCAATGACATAAGTGACAAAATTTTAAAAACAGTGGTGGAAATGTACCGATTTGAGGTGGTTTTACCAGTGGCGTAGCACATTTTACCAATAATTTGATGAGAATTTTTGGCCAGTGACGTAGATAAGTTATTTCAAATTAAAAATAGTTTTAAAAATAATTAGCTACTGGCGTAAATTTTCTCGAAAATTATAAGTATAGAAATATATTTTTTATTATATTAACACTTGTATTAACTTTATTTTTAAGCAGTTTAGAGAAACATTTGTCTTAAATTTATCAATAAAGACAGTGTTGCCAGTTGCGTAGACATATTTGCAACAGCAACTTTATAAAATTACACAAGTTTAGATTGAAATTACAGTGTTTTGAAAACTTTGGAGATGTTATACGAATCTTGAGCAGTGGCGTAGGTGATAAAAAAATTTGTTTTAAGTAGATTTAAGGTATAAGGGTTTTATCAGTGACGTAAGTTTGAATTTTGGAGCAACCTTTTCAATTTTACCAGTGGCATAATTAACATTATAATTGTTGTGTTTAAAAACAATTTAGATAATTAGTTATACAAAAATTTAGGAAATCTACTTATTGACATAAACATTAAAAAAAATGCAGTTTTTTTAAATTTGTCAACAGTGTCTAATTTTTTCAATTGTATAATTAAATTTGGCAACTCTCAATGTTATCATGTTATAAAAGACATTTAAAAGTCTACAAAGCATTCTAGATGTTTTAGTAATTTATGATTTAAACCTTATATAAAAAAAATAGATGATGTCACTTGATAAAAAAGCCAATCACGTCTCTAAATAAAAACTTTGAACTCACCCTATACATACACAATACAAGTATGATGTAACCGACGCTCTTTTTTTTCATTTGTTTATTATCGTAAGCTCACTGAACTTTAAGTTGGCCCAGGTGGTGTTAAAAAACACATGTTGTCAAACTTACCGGACATTTGTTTGGTTTTTCGCCACTGTGTACTCTCATATGTATCAACAGCTTGTATCTTGCATTAAACGGTTTGATTTTCCTCGGACAATTCTCCCAAAAGCACGTAAATTCCTCTCCTCGTTTAACCTCCACGTGATTTTTCTCGATATGCTTGACCAATGAGGTTTGACAATCGTAAATTTGGTAGCAATTCTCCCACTGGCATTGGAGGGTTGTCGAAGAGGTCACTTCGCTGGACTCGAGAAGGAGCGCTTCCGATTGGGGAAGAACAATTTGATTGTCTTGTGGTTGTTCAGTGGTACCTCCAATCAAGTGGCCGAATTCTCCACAAGTGTTGTCATTGGACGGAAGAAGAGAATCTTCCGGAAGTGTCCTTAGATAGGTTCCAAATTCGTCTAAGTCTTGCAGATTTTCGAAATCTAAATCAATATCGTCGAGTTCAATACTGGGTGGTCCGAAAATATCGGAAAAATTCTCGTTTCGGGATAAATTCTCGTCGAAAGTTTGTACAAAATCTTGGAAATCGAAATCGTTGCTTTCGTTGTCGTTGTTTGAAATTAAATAATCGATCAGGTAATCATCTTGGATTTCTGGTTCTTCGAAATTTGTTAAAATATCCGTTTTTGAATTTTGGCCTTCGTAAAATGCCAAACTGAATTTTTCCATGAGTTCGATTTGGCTCAGGTGTGGTGAAGGTGAGTCGTAGATGAGTTCGTCAGTGTTGAGTAACATCTGGAATTAATTGAACAGGTGAGAGAGGGTTTGAGGTGTTAATGATTAGTACTTACTGTTACATGTCAGGGATGAAATGACGCGCGGGAGAGAGTCGTGTCTTGCCTTTTTAAAGTCTATTTATAAATTGAGATGACATCTTCAGGCTTAATGGTCTTAAGCGGTGATTCGGAGGCGGGAAAAAACGGGATCGGGTTGGATCGGGGGAGTCGGGTAATTACGATAAAGATATTAGTTTATTATTTTTTTTAAATTGGTACCAAATTTGTAATAAATAAAATAAGAAGTAATTTACAGAAACAAACTTAGAAAAATATAAATAAAAGAAATATAAAATAAATTAAATAAAAAAAGATTTAAACCGTAGGTGAATAAAAACAGTGAGGAAAAGATTCACTAAATTCTCAAATTTGTCCTTTTAATTTTTTTATTTGTTTTTTTTAATGGACAAGCCACATGGCGAGTGAAAATAAAATATAAAAAATATATTAAATTGATTAAAACAATATATGGATGTACTTATTTAACACACAACTAATATCTTCTTTTTTTAACCATTGTATTGTAGTGCAAATAAAGGCCAATTTTTGTTTCTAGGGCAACGCAATGCTTGCACCACAATAGTTTCTTTCTGATTATTTAATATTTTAATTCGAATTAAAATTGTTTAATCTTTCTATGGAAATTAATGGGGCTTATTTTGTAATACTTTTTTTTCTTAGAAGTAATTACTAATCGAAATAGTATATTGTATGTTAAGAGCAGAAAGTACATTTTTGCCGCTCGTGCATGAAAAATCATGTGAGAGCGGCAAAAATGTATTTTGCTCGAAACATAACGCTATTTTTTCGACGACTGATCACACACTTAATTCAAATAACTATCAGAGACGTCATAAGAATTTTTTATTGATAACAATAAACAATCTGGCTATCTATGCATTGCTATAAATAAATTTTTGTTTACTCCGTTGCCAACACAATCAAATTTTATTTATACCGTTGTAAGCCCAACCAATTTCTAACATCTAATCAAATTCAATCAAATCCAATCAAAGTTTATTATTATTGGTAGAAAGCGAAAACACTCTAGAGCGGCAATTTTGGTGGTGGCGCTCGCTTCGTGGCAAGTGTCAACTTTCGAATGCCAAATGACACTTAGAAAAGCCTACTTTCCAGTTCAGTCGTCGGAAAAGATATTTTTCTGTGGATATTTCATGTATGGATGGTCCAGTTCAACTTTGGTAAAAGCTTTTGAGAAGCTTATTGAAAAAAGAAAACTTTTTGAGGTGTCACAAGTGGATTAGTGCTATTTGACGCAGTTAGGGGACATAGGAATTAGGGGAATTATTGGGTATCAAGGAGGTTAGATAGGAAAGAGAGAGTACAACTTGAATAAAATGGACTTGCCGCCTTTACTGCGCAAAGCTATAAACTGGTACTGAAAGCAGGCGCATCACGAGGTTGAAGTCAGTAGCGTCACACAATGTAGTGTAAAAAGTTTAAACAAAGAATAAAAACACAACAAAACGACAACAACAATAACAAAAAATATTAACAGTCAATTCACACAGACCAAAAAAATTAGTATAAAAATCAAAACAACGTTTGTTTGTAAACAATCAAACAAAAACTTGCATCCTGCGTTAGCTACGCCACTGTGCGAGACTAGACACAGCCAAACATGATCTGTCGATTCTGCGCTTTATTTGAAACCTGCCATAAACTGGTACCAAGCTGGTATCAAACTGTTTACACGGGAAGTATAGGGCGTACTCTTTCCTTTCTATCTAACCTCCTTGTTGGGTATACTTCAGAATTACGTCAGAAAATATTTTCCTTGCAAACAAAATCGATATATTTCGACATTTTTGTAAATTTTTTACAGTTTTTGAGATATTCTGGGTGGCCCATTTTTACTGGTACACATTGTATATTTTCCCTAATTTTTTTTTAATACTATGAGATTATGTTGTACGTTCTTTTTCGTATTTGTTTTTAAAGCCATATTTATCTTTTATTTCTATCATTCTTCTTTTTTCTTGTCTTTATTGTTTCAGCGAGTACCGTTATAAATAGAAATGAACTGCATCTTTGTTCTACGTTTTGTTTCGTTTTAAATTTTTTAGATTCTTTATTATTTGTTTGTCATAGTTTTTTTTAAGTCTATAAAGCATTTAGAAATTTCTCCATATATTTTAAATAGTTTTTCACTCATTTGTCTTATTGTGCAAATAAGATCTTGCGTCCTTTTGTTTTTTTTTTAATTTCTATTGAGAGTTTTCTAGCGTTGCATCTATTTTTTTATTATTCTCGCGAATATTTTTCTTGGTACATTTGGCAGCGTTATCTTTTTGTAGTTATTACAGTTTTTTTTATCTCTTTTTCTATATATCGATAGTATGATATCAGTTTTCTATTTTTTCGTGTTTCTCTGTTTTTGAGTAAAATATTTATTAGCTTCTCTAGTTTACTTTTTCTTTTTTTGTCTATAATGCATTTGATTATTTTTGAATATTTGGGGTAATAGTATATTTTCCTGGTGCTTTAATTTTAATTATTTTTTTTATTTATACTTTTTCTATTTTTCTCATTTTGTGTTTATCTATTGCTTTTTTTCTTCTTTCTCAAGCTGATCTTTTGTTTTGTCACGTGTCATTACTTCAAAGTATGCTCTTTGCATCTTTCTATTGTTTTATGTTTTTTTTTTGTTATTATGTTGCTGTTTTTATCTTTTATATTTAGCATGTTTTTTTTATTCAAGAATTGATTTAGTTACCTATTAAATTGTTTTTGGTTATCTCTATAATTTATCTGTCATTTTATGGCTAAATCTTTTCCAAAGTTCTTATTTTATCATTTTACTTGCCTTTTTACCTTTCTCTGTTTTCTTTTTGTATCTCTAGTAGTCTAGTTTTTTTCTTGTAGTAAGGTACTTCTTCTATTTACTCTATTTTTTATATATTTTATTTTGTTTTTTTCATGTTGACGTTAATTGTTATCTTTTTGTCGCAATTCTTTTCAGAGTAATGAGTAAGTTGTTTTTTAGAAGTATTTCCATTTTTTAATATTTCTTTGGTATTTTTATTTTTTTAATTTCTAACTTTTTATATATTTTCAATTTTACTAAATAGTGATCACTTTCTCTTTTTACTATTGAATTTTTTAATCTGTTCCAAACAGTTTTACTTTTGTTTTCGATTCTATTTTCGTGTTTTTATGTTTGCTATTAATAGGTTATTATCGACGAATATTTCAATAATTCTTTTAACATTATTAATAAAAATGTCTCTTCTCCTTCTTGTCTCATAAATTTTTCTTGTTTCTTAGTCTTCCGTTTAACTTCCTCATTATTATTATACTTATTTTCCATAATCTATTTATTTTTGTATCTCTTCGTAATATTTGTTTTTTTTTTCTTTTTTGTCTTCTAGTTTTATTTTTACTACTAAAAATTTCTCCCTTATAAATTCTTCGAAGCGGTTATCAATCCAACTCCTTTTTTGCTTTTTGTTTGGGCCTTTCTTCGAATAATTTATTGATGATGGTGGCTCCTTATTTTATTTTTTTAAGTTTTTTTTTCTTTGTTCAAAAGTTCTCATAATTTTTACTTTTTTCTCTCTTCATCTTCTATTTGTGTATGTGCTTTTTCTTGGAAGTTGTCTTTGTTTTTTTATAACTTTTTTTATCAAGTGGGCTATTTAGTTTTGTTTTACGTTTTTGTTTCTATTTCCAAAGTGTCTTAATTTGTAGTTTTATACCTATTTCTTTTTCAATAAATTGTTTATATGGTTGTATAAGTTTTTTAAATTAAAATTTTAAACATTATTTCGGTATTTTTATTTGATTTTTCTTCAGTTTTTTTACTGTATATTGTGCGTATTTTATTTTATTTTTTCATTTTTTTTTTTTTTTCAGTTTCTTCAATTCATGTTGGTATATTCTCTGATCTTTTATGTATTTTATTAATTCTTCTATAATATAATAAGGCATCCATCTTATCATCTCTTACTTTTTACTTATTATTTTGATTTTGTGATGACCTTATAATCTTTTACTCTTTTTGAATATAATGTCGTCTTTGTCTTACACTATTTTTTTAAATTTTTTTGGATGTACATATAATCGTTTCTATTTATTTTTTCAACTTTTTATAAACATGCAGCGTTCAGAGATCGCAAAAATCCTAAATTGAATCTCCTAACTGAAAGAATCAGTCAATCATTCTAACCTAACTTTGCAAACAATGATTCGGCAAAGCGAAAAGATATGGCTATACCATTTCAGAGTGATACTGTTATAAACTTGTTGTGGTCTAAAGCTGAACATTATTTTTTTTTAATTTTCTCAACTCGTAAGGTCATTCCATGAAATGAAATTGCATTTTATTCAACTTTTTTTTTCGCTCCAAATTTTTCAGTAGGACTAGCTCTGAAGTACCACATAAATTTATAAAAATTGTGTACAAATATGTAATAATTATAACCCAGATAAAATAAACATTCAGATTATTTTTTTGTTTATTTTTTTATGTGAGGGTATACAGTTATGACAGATGGTGGAATTATATGACACCAAATCGAGACGATTTCAAATTTATAGAAACATGTGGTAGGGTTGTGGGAACGAAAAGGGTTGAAAAAAATCAGAGGGTGCTTATCTGGAAAGTGGCGGGTGATTTATTGATGTGGCGAAGTGGAAGAGAAAATGTGTTAAATATTAAATTGAAAAAAAAGGGGGCTGTTTTTAATTTAAGACGGATTATGGTGTGTTGAATTTATGACTTGTTTAGACGGCGAAATTATAAAAAAAATTATAATTTAATGTTTCTAATTTTTTACTAAAAACAATAAAAGTTTTTTTGAGTTAGAACACTCTGTATATTAAAAAACTAGTTTTAAGGAATGTAATTCGAACCATCAATTAGATGATTGTATTACACTACATCCTAAAAATTAACTAAATTACATTTTTGATACAAAATCAGTATATTATTATTTACTCACCCTGTATATTGATACCTACTGTAAAAATTGAATGTCATACATTCAAAAAAATTTAAACAAACATCAAAATAAACTTTTGATTTTAATAAAATTAATAGTAATAATTATTAATTAAAAAAATAACAAAAAATGGAAAAAATATACGGGGTGTACCACTAAAATAATTGTTTTTATTATTGCAAAATAATACAAAAATATGTTTTATTTTGTCGAATAATGCGTTATTAATTAAGAATTAGTTAACCAAAAATTTTTGTAAAGTAAAAAAATTTAGAGCCGCCATTTTTAATTATAAGTCAACACTCAACATAATAAAAAAGCAATTATCTGAAATGAAAGCGAGGTACATATTTCTGTGTTAATAACATCCAGGCGTGTTAATGACATTTATACTGTTTTTATTTGGTGTATTCTCATTGGTTGATTGCACGTGGCCATTCATTTTTTATTGCCCCTGTAATATGATATGATCCAACATGCACTTGTCGTTACTCCACCGACTGAAACAGCCTCATCTTTTACCATTAAAGACAGAGAGCAGAAAAAAAAAACCATCACAACTGAGACAAATGAGACGTGTCGTCATGGTTTTTACGCTACCCCACATAACTCCCCTTGATCGTCAAGGTAACATGCAGTAAAATCGCATCAACAGGTGTGTTTTCACAGCCTAGTTTGGTTTTGATATAAATATAGAGCTAATGTCTCCCGCTTGTTGTTGTAATTATAAAAGTTTAGTCGAGTGGCTCGTTCCGAACACGTGTGGTGCGATGAAGATGAAACAAAAAATATGAAAAAAATAAAAATACCACACTAGAATATGGAGGAAAAAAATCGTTGAGTTTATAATGCGAGCACAGCCATCTTTTTCTCTTCATGTACATATTATATTTATGAATTGTGGAGGTGGAGGGATAAAGGGGGGATGTACAGATGGTCCAAGTTCTATTGTTTTTTGTAGCGCGCGACTGTTTTAGAATTTCATCGAGCCAGGGGATGGCACGATATACAATGAAAAAATTTTACTTAAATAAGATATTGTCACAGATGGGTTGATGAATGAACATAAATTCATTCTCGAATGCAATTTTAGAAGTGGACATAAATTAACTCGAATTCTAAAAATAGTTTAATTTTTTAGATTACATATTTGGAAATTTTATGGAATCAAACAGTTTACAGTCAAAACAACAATTGAATCTAATAACATCGTCGTAAAAACCTTTTGATTAACACTGTATGTAACGATTATACTGGTCAATATAATTATTTTTTTAAATGTCTAGTACATGTACGTGTCTCTTATGTACTTTTTTATGCAAATTCTAAAAATGTATTCAAAAATTGGCCATCACGTCAAGTCTCTGAAAAAAAATATTAAATATAATTATATATAAATACTTAAACACTAAAAAGTTTTAGTGTTTTTGAGCGTATTTTTTTTATTAATACACAATAAAAAAGAAAAATTATGTTAAACTGAAATGTTCAAACATGTTTAAACATGTCTGAGTCTGATTTCAATCTCACCGTCTCCGAAACAGTTCCTTTCTTTGATAGAACCAATGAAATCAAATTTTTTTATAAATCTGTGTGCATGTTAATTGTTAAGCACTGACCAATTAGGAATGAATATACTTGTAGGTAAAAAAAATAGCTCATAAACCTTTGGTGGTGCATCATATAATATTTTTACCACCATTTCATATAAAACTAGGTTTAATGAACAGTTTCATCAAAACTATGAACAAGGAGAGACTAGGATGTCACTATCATAAATAAAAATTTCTAAATATAACTGATGCAAATTTAAAAAAGGAAATTTTTAGAGGACACCAGATTAATCAGTTACAATTTACAGGACCAAAAATTTGAAAAAAATATTAAGCGGCTTAGAACGGAATGCTTGGAATGCGCTTAAAAATGTGACACAAAATTTTTTAGGTAATAAAAAATCTGAAAATTACACTAGCTATTACTGCAATAAGTTACAAAAAGAGAGTTGCATCGATTTTGCAAGGTATTACATTCAAGATTTTTTGTTACAGCGTTTTATAACAGATTTTTCTTTCTTTTAAAAATAATGTACTCAAACGAACATTTACATTGTACAGTAAGCAGACGGCAAGTTGCTATAGATGTAAATTTCGTTGTTTATTGTTTTTATAAAATTACAGACTGTTAACTTAGGTATTGTGTTTAAGTTCTCTGATAAAAGAAGACGAAAATGAGCGATTCTGAATTTGATTTCGACATTGAAAATGCTGCGGAAGCTGCACTATCCAGGCTAGTGCCCGAAATTTCTAAGAAAACTTACGAGGAAACATACAGGAAAAAGGTACTTTTGGCCTATTTTTCGAAATTATCTTTCATGTATAAGCCATTTACTTTATGGAGTACTTACTCAATGCTGAGAATCATGATATATCTTGACAAGAATGTAGATATTAAAAATTTACAAACTTGATTGCATTTCTAAAAAGAAATGCCAGTGGGTATAGGGCTAAAAAATCCAAAATATATTCATCAAGCAAGAGATAAGACGTTTTATAAAAACAGCTGATGATAAAGAGTATTTATTGGCAAAAGTTGTGCTAATTACTGGGATTTTTGGCGCGTTACGCAGAGAAGAAATTATGTTTTTGAAGGTGGAAGATATAGAAGATTGTACAAGTTTTATTACAGTGAAGATACCAAACACCAAGATAAAAATTTCACGAATGTTTAGAATAACTGAAGGATTTGTAGATGGAATTAGTTTCTTAGAAATTTTCCGCAAATACGCACAGCTTCGACCTCCTCATACTGAACATCAGAGATTCTTCTTAAGGAGGTTCGGTAGTTAGTTACGCAAACTAAATCCGCTATAGGGGCGCTAGTAGTTCGAAATAGAATATTTTTGCTTGTACGGCCTACCGTTTGGACGGTAGAGAAAGTCACATAAAGAAGTCGACATTAATCGCGTGAAATATTAGCAACACTTAGCTGAGCGGATTCGTCGCACATTTCCGATTGTTTTGACTACCCTACTCTAAAAACTCTTTTACTTAGAATCTGAACCAAGCGAATTTCGATGATTCGATGAAATTGCATAAAAACATTTTATGCATTTATTGGGCTTGCAATAAGGTGTAAGGTAATAATCATGCCGAAAGCCAAAAATGCTTTTCACGATTAAGAAAGAATTCGAAACGATCTTATCAGATTCAAAATTTAAAAAAAAGAATAAGACAAGGTACAGATTATTTTATTATTTTTATTGTTTACATTTTTAAATCAATTTATAGAAATGAAAACAGAGAATTTATTGAAAGTGTATCAGCTTCTAGAACACCAGGACTTTCTGTACCTGACTGTTCGGCATTGCCAAATGACTCAAATGAGTAAATATTAGCAAACATCATTTTTTACAAAAGCTAAATTTCTTATTTTTTTAACAATGTAGCACTATAGATTTAGAGAATGCACATATTTTGACAAATAACCATACATAATAGGTATGGATTTATCAAATGAAGATCTGTTGATACCAGAAAAAATTAAATTGTACGTATATATTTTGTAAAAATTGGCTTTCACAGTCATTTTGTTAATTATATCCAGTGGTTAGGCGTCGGTGTTTGTGCAGTAATTTTTTTAATTTAATTAATTACGTATATATATTAGATACAGTATGTCGCATTTAAATAAAGCACCCTATATAACCTTGTTGTTGTAAATTTGTAGCAAAAATCTGAAATAGATTAATTTTCAATTAGAATAGGCCAACTTGTAAGACTAAACTCGATCTTGTCGTCCTATCCTCCTAGACTCAGCAACCCCCATCTCAAGAATGCTAGATAGCAAAAGGGGTAGAGTGCCCCTTCAATTGAAAGGTTTTTAATTTTCTAAGTATACAAATGACCGACAAGGTAACTTTGAAAGAGAAAAATAAGAGTAGTATTTCTGACATATTTTTAATCTTATTTAAATATTTTTAAAAACCCATTATTTTGTTGTCATTCGAGATAAGACCAAAAATTTATTGCAGATTTTTATTATTGGTGTTGCTGTATATCAGATTAAAATTTTGCTCCAATTTTTTGAATTACGCCATTTATAAGACTAAAATATTTCTAAATGAAGTAATTTTTTGGAGAAATAAGTAAATGTTTTATTTTAAGTTTATGTTTAAGAGCTATTAAATCCTAATTCAAAGTTTTTTAGAACAAAAAGGTTAAAATTTTTGTACCTGTTCATGAGAAACGCCATTTGTTAGTAATATGCAAGCTCGGCCACTGCTTATAATTTTATAAAGTAACAATTATTAAAAATATAAATTTTTAAATTAATATTTATTTTAGCGAATCTAAAATGCAGGAAACTTGTGTAGTTGCAAGTACTTCTTCAAAAAGGACACACTCATCTCTACCCAGGTATTTTGTAAAATCACCGAAGTACAGTAAAACCCAATTATTTCAACGAGTAATTATGATCAACATAATAAATGTTACTCCATTAGTTACTCTTGCAGCAACTACAATTCGCAAAAAAACCGACGTCAGATTTTGACTGATAACTAAAAACGTGTAAACCATATTTTCTTGTTACTTTTGAGGTTAGTTATTGTCATTATAACTGATAATGATATTATTTTAATTGTGCATAAATAAGACATAAATTAATGGTTAATTTATACACTTTTTAAAGTCAGTAACAAAATGTGATGTCCACTTTTTTTACCCCAAATTGTATAAAGTTTCTATAATGTTTTAACTGCATCAGTGTAACATATTTGTAATAGAAAACGTATAAGTGTTAACAATGTTTAGTGTTTGCAACTTAATAAAGTGAAATTTTCATTTGTTATATTTACGAATGGGAGAACCAGTCTAATAGCACTTAAACAATTGATTATTAAAAAGAAAACAAAAGTCAGGTATCTACAACATTTTACGCACAACTAAAAGAAAAAACTTAAATTTCCAAACTTTTGTTAAAAAATTCTGTGCCAGTTGATTGTCAAAAGTAACCGAGTTTTTCTAGAATATTATGCTCATGATGCAAGACAACGGTCGTTTTAATATCTTTTCGGCCCACGGGCTTACGGTTTTAATTTTCCGTAAAGTCACTACAAAGTCATGGTAGAAAAAATGTTACACAACATAATATTGTGCACATTGGCAACGCCGCTCTTTTTTGTCTGAGTGACATTTTTTATATTTACTTCGAAATCCCATCTCTGAGTGACGTCTGACAACGTTGACAATGGGCGCAAAATCATATCTCGTACAAACCATAATTATTTATTATTCTTTCCACCAAAATATAGGTAATTTTTAATTTAGACACTTTTTTGAGATTACAATACAATTTAGTAAGATTGAAATAATTAATAATAATTATTTAGTTACAATTCCAGTTAATTTATTGCCTGTAAACCAACTACATATTCGTATTTATAAAAAAGACGATTATTATTAATTTTTATTATTACGTTAATTTTCAATAACCGTAATTTAATTTAATTGTAACTACTATATTTAATAAAACATTGTAAACCATATAGCAACTATGTTTTTACTTATATTTTCTAGTTTTTATTTTTAAAAGCGATATTTCCTTGGTTTCCTATAAGTATTCCTATAGGTAAGAATCAATGTAAAATTTGACATAACATAAAATAACACTAATTTTGGTTTACGCTACATAAAAGAACTTGCTCTTTTTTGGATAGAATTTATTAAAAAATATTATGAAAATTTCTGTAATTTTGATAAGAATTAAAATAAAATAAAAATTTGATTAGAAAAACAAAATTTTACTTTTATTCTTTACATTAAACAATGTGGTTATAAGTCATACAGATATTATTAATATAACATTTATTATTATATTAAACATTTATTAATATAATAATTACAATAACAAATGAAAAGATCAACTAATGAAAAGTTTACATAGTTACATTAAATAGGTTCATTGATATAAAGAACCGTTCATTAATTTGATTTCATACGTACAATGAACTTAATATTCATTTAATAAATTTTTATTCATAGATCGATGTTTATAAATTCAGTTAAATAATAAGTACTGTAGTTCTTTAGACCAATTGTAATAACTTCATCATTCGATTAGTGTACACTTTTTTATATTTATGCTACAGTTTGGTTGAGTGTAATTAAATTACAGAGTGCAAGAATTTGGATAATTACCCAATCACCAATTTGTAATAAAAGTTAAAAATCATTGTTACATTTGTAATAAAATACATTTTGTTAAATTCAAGTATTTTTGAATACAAGCTTATAACTCCATTTTCTTTTTCTGAGTATTGTTTTGTTTTGTTTTCAAAACATTTAGCAGTAGGGCGGTCATGGCCTTGATGTAACAACAGAATAAAGCGTTACCAAATATTGGGCGGTGACCTAAAGTATTTTCCACAGTTTTTCAGTTCTAATTTTGTTAATATATGCAAAAAAAATATAATTTTGTTACTAAATTATAAAAAATAAAGTACTCGATGATTCAACTTGCGATTTTTGTGTCACTATAAAAAAATGTGTCTTACTGGAGTAAGAGAAGAGTTCGTGTTTTATGGCAAATTTCAAGCCTTTTATTACTAAAAGCTGAAAGTTTAAAACAAAAAATCGCATGTTGAATCAGAAGATAAAATGTTTATTTTACAACGGCAAAAGCAGAATTTTGTGGGTCAATAAATAATACGTGTAGGTGTGAAATGATGAAGCCTTGTTTTTGAAGTAAAAATTTTTTTTACAGCTTATTATTTAAAAAAAAAATTTTTTAATTATTTTTTCAGCATTCTATGAACACTAATGGAGCAAACACTTTAATTATTTTGGAAAAAGTTGTTATTAATTTTTGGTACTGAACCCCCTTAACCTATAGAAATCCCAGGTACTGTACACTATCCGTTAGTATAAATATACTATTATATAAATAAATATATATTGGAGGTATGTCTAAAAAAATTGCAGATTGTCTCGGCCTTCTAAATGCAAAAAAATATACCGGGCGCTGCTTTCGCCGTTGTTCAGCAACATTCTTAGCAAATTCAGGAGCAGATATTACATTATTCAAAAGACATGGAGGATGGCCAGGGACGCCGCGTATAGGTGTGCAGGTTGTTCACCGCACAAGGGCGGCAAATCAAAGGGACGGCAATTTGACCTATTCTAGAAATAAAAGCGAGTTGTTACATGTGTACTAAGAAAAAAATATTTTACTAGGAACTACATGTTTCACGAACAAGGCGTCTGATGGGTAATACTAAATTCGCATATTCAAAATTTTACTTTAAAACCATTATGAAATACCAGATGGGAAAGCCGCATAGAACCAATAAAACCTCTCAAAATCAGTTTGTATAAAATTTGCCAAGCTCTTTCAGAAATAACTGAAGATAATATACCTATCCAAATTCAATGTGGTTTTTATGACACTGCAATTGTCATTAGAACCGTGATAATGATGCTATTCAAAGGGTTGTCGAAGTCTGTTGTAAATCAAATTTGTTTGTCTGAGTGTAGGTCCGGCTAGTACTAGTAAGAAAATTTATGTTTATAGTTTTATTGCCCAGCGGCACCTTTCCTTTGCTACTATCATTACCTTTAATACAATAGAACCTTGTCATCAGGTATACAAAAGCTATGGAATCCAGCAATCAACCAAATAATCTTATTTTAAAAATTACGTCATTTAAATTTAACTGTTAAATTTACTGTTAATATGGTACGACATACTATCAAAAATTAATTTTGTAAGCAAATTAATGCAAAGTCCTTCGTTTAATATGGAAACAGTAATTGAATGCATCCAACAAATTAATTCAGACTTGAAAGAATATAGAACGGATGAAAAATTTGAGGATGTTATTGATTCTGCAAAAAACTTGATAAAAAAATTAAACGTAGAAACAGATTTTCAATAAACACAAAGAAGATTAAAAAAAATTTTTTGAATATGAAGCAGACAATGAACTTTTTATCAGTAAAAAAGATAATTTTAGAATAAATTGTTTTTTGCTGTTTTAGATAGCACTTTAGCTTCTTTAACCGAGAAGTTCAAACTGTTAAAAGAAACTAATGAAATGTTTAAGTTATTCATAATGTTTATAAATTAATACAATGGAAAAAAGAAAAAATTTTAAAACATTGCAAAGATTTGCATTTAAAACTATTCCTAAGGATCGTGATATTGATGGTGAGGTTCTTTTCGAGGAATTAAAAACTTTGCAATGCTTTATTATAAAAGATGTTTCATATTTTATTTATGAAAACAATTTGACTGATGCATTCCTCAATGTTTCAGTTGTTTTAAGAATATATTTAACATTACCAATAGTTGCTTCAAGAGAAAGAAGTTTTTCCAAACTAAAAGTTATTAAAAATTATTTACGCTCATCTATGAGTCAAGAGCGCTTAACAGATTTATCTATAATATCTGTAGAAAACGAAATTATGGACCGTTTAGATATAAAATTTAATTAATTAAGAATTTTGTAACTTTAAAAGCAAGACAAGTAGAAATTTTGTGATTTTATTACAGTGTTCTTAAAATTGCATATAATATACAATACTATCCATTATTTGTTAAAAATTAAAATCATTTTTATGAATTTGAATACGTTACTTTTTATTTTTATATAATATATTTTGTTTTATGTTTTTGTATCAATTTTTTAACAAACATAATTTGCATTTACACAAATGTACTTTTTTGGGGAAACTTAAGGAAAGGGGGCGGTATTTTAACTTTTGCACAAGGGCGGCTACTAAGCACGCGGCGCGGCGGCTCTGAGGATGGCGATCGAGTTCTGTTGCGGAAAGTTACATAAAAAAACTCTGTTGAAAGCAAAAACGTAATTTCGATGAAAATTATGGGAAAAGAAGAATCTGTGACGAAAATAGCAAATCTGAAGTGGCGTCTATAAGTACTGTTTCCACTTGTATTGAAGTTCAGGAAAAAAATCTGAAATCTTCGAATGTTCAATTTAGTCAATAAATAAATAAATAAATAAAATAAAAAATGAATTTTTAATTTTTGAGCACTAGTGCTAAAAGTACGCCATTTAGCAATCAGAATGACAATCAAAAAGTCACTGTTATAAAACGCTGTAACAAAAGTAATATTTATAAACTGAATTTTTATGTTTTTTAAGAAAAATTATTTTTAACTTGGATAGGTTGTTTTTGGAATTTTTTCATCTCTTCCTAAAAGCAGGCTCTGAACAAATTGTTCGAGATTAATATCTTCTTAACTTCGTATTGGATCTCCTTGGTGTGTAGAATGAAATGTAGCAAGCACCCAGTAGCACCAAACAATTTCACTTTGCACGACGCACGTTTCGACAACAAAGTTATCATCCTCAGGTGGGGAATTAATTATCTTCTTGTTGAATTTTTGTGGTGTGTTGAATAGAATCAAAAACAAGATAAATTTTGAAACTGAATATATCATTTTTTTTAGTCTATTCTTCTAAAAATAACTGCATTTATTCTGTGTTTTGTGGTTCAGTATTAATTTGTAAATATCTTGAAAACGAAGCAGAAGAAAATATTTTTATGAAATACGTGGTGTAATAATTTTTCATTTAGTATTTTCGAAATAAACTGTTTATTTAATAATTTCCTGATATAGTAAGATGTGGGAGCTAAAGGCGACAGTTATTCTGTTGTCAACAAAGTTGTTTTGCCACTCAAGTATTCTAGTAACAAAAAAAAATTCTTTACGGGGAAGTGGACAAGGCAGATAAACTATTTTATATAACCAATATTTCGAATCTTTATTGGAATTATTCTTCCGGCGACCACTGACCCAGACAAGTTGATGCCATGCACAACAAATTTTGACATTATTTATAAGCCTTGATAAAGCATCCAATAAAGATTCGAAACGTTGATTATATAAAATAGTTTATCTGCCTTGTACACTTCCCCGTAAAGAAATTTTTTTTAACTATACATAATGGACGTAAATCACCAAAGATATTCAAGTAACTTTTTGACAGATATCAAACACAACTTCAATGAATACTCTGCATAATATTTAATAAAATATTTGAAAAATATTGAGAGTGGCTGAGAAAACTAACATGCAAGTTGAAACTAATAGGTTGCATGCAATTGTCAAGCAATTGGTGGTAAAATAAAGCCAAAATTGACTACTTTTACAAGATATTCTATGAACTGATTGGGGTATCTGCGAACAGATAAGATTCTAAGATCTATTTCATCCATATTTTATACTCTTCTGTATGATTCAGTTAGAGAAAATTTAGATTTCAAAAAAATGAACTAAGGTAGTGTGTTTGTGGCTTCTGCCGTTTTTGAATGAAGTTTTTCAAATTTATATTGACACAAAGGAAAATACAATTTGCAATTTTTTTTTATTAATACAACATTTACACAATAATAAATACATCGTGAGTAACAAATACTGCACTAAAAAAGACCTGCTGGGATAGCAAAAAACATCGGTATATTTGGTTTTCTTTACCAAATTATTTGGTGGGGCGGGTTTTTGTAATTTTTTTGCTACCCGGGCAACAGGTTTTGTTTTCAAAAGTATGAAAATTACAGATACATAACCTCCAGTGCAGTAAAACTACTTTCCAAAACGTAGTTAAGCTCACTGTAACTACTTTTTTGAAAATGTATCAATGCAAGCTTAACTCAATTTTTATAAATTCATTTAATTACATTTTTATTGTAATTAGTATCATTTAGCTACTTCATGTTATTTTAAACATATTCATGTTATTTCTGGGTGTAATACTTCTAATGTAATTGAGTATGTTAATGTAATTGAGTGTCTTTTCGAATTTGTCACAAAAACAAGAGCACATCACTCTTCCAGTTTTTAATTTTTAATTTTATTTATACATAATTTTACATTTAACTTCATCTCCAACATGTAAATGCTTTATTCTTACATGTTGGAGATATCTATTTTTACATAATTCTGCTTGCTGAAGATGGCACAATAAAGTAGCCGAAACTAGTCCAAAACTACAAGGTTCTTTTCATTTAACCTCCTCCTTTCCGTTGGGCAAAGACTTTAAGTAACAATTTCACTCTCAAATTTGAGTATATTAGTTTAAGCTGGAAGGCCATAGGCCTCAATTTCATCATATTTTGTGGAAATACTTTCTTTACTAATTTCTCTTTTAATGACTATATTTCGGGAAAAGCTGGGACTGTTTCCTATAGGGGATCAAATCCTCTTGAAGCAAATTGTTTCTGTTTATGAAAAAATAAAAACAAATAATGAAATTACTAGTTAGATGCTGAAGTTAAATAGTAGAAAAATGTAGTTAAATGTGTTTAAGTTACTAATTATTTGCAGTTAATTAGTTAACTACTTAACAACATAACAACATTGATAATCTCAATAAACAAATTCATCAATTTGATAAGTTCGTGCTTACAACAACAAAGAGTAGCAAAACAGAGCCATTTAAAAGATATAAAATTACATTAGTGGTGCTCAAATTTTTTATATTTTTGTATTCAGGTCGTTCTTTATATTTAAGTGATTGTACAATAATTTTTTTTGATTTTATCCAATCAAAAAAATGGTTATCGCAGCTTTGAACAGTGTCTTCTTCTAAATAGAGATGTTTTATAGAACAAAAATTGTTGCAAATTTCTTCAGATAAATTTCTCAACGGATTATTAGCTAAAAATATACTGTCAAAAGTGTGATTATTAAAAATTCCATGAGGGAGTTCTGTTAAAAAATTGTCATATAAATAAACGTCAATATTGGTGTTTTGTTTCAAACAACTGAAAAAATTACTTTCAAGTTGATAAATTCGATTTTTATGTAAGTCTATTGCAAAATTATTTTGTTCCATAAAACTCAAACTTTCAGGCTGTAATTTATCAATTTTGTTACTTGATAAATCCAAAAGTGTTAAATTTGGAAGATGAGAAGCTAAAGGATTTAATATCTTTATTCTGTTATTTTTTAAAATGATTGTTAGTAAATTTGGTAAGTTGTAAAAGGATTCATTTTGTACAATTTCAATTTTATTTTCGTTCAGTATTAGTAATTTTATAGATAAATTAACAAAAGTTCTTTTCCAAATAATTGGAAAGTTGTTTCCTTCTATTAAAATAGTTTCCCTTATGTTCTGATTCAAGAATGTGTTTTTTTCAATTTTTTTAACATTACTTTTTTTGATATAAAGTTCATCAAGTTTTTCAGTTATATTAAAAATTGTTTCACATAAAATTGGGATATTTTGGTTTTTGATTTCGATTTTTGTAGCATTTTTTCCTGAGTTTTTTACAATAGAATCTGTTACAATCTCTCTTTGACTTCCGTAATAAAGAGAAAATTGAATTTCAAAATTTTCTAAATTCAGATTGTTGCAATTTTTTGTATTGTGTATATGAAACAACAGAAATATCATTTTGAAAATTTTAAACATTTTGTTGCGAGTGAATAAATTGATATGGGAGCTGGCAAAACTCTAAAAAGCATTAATGAATATAATGTAATTCTACTAATTTTAATTTCAAAGTGTTTTATTATTGAAAATATTGTGCTCTGATTGGCTTAAAATACGTTAATGAGAGATTAACGGGTCATCAATTTTGATGAACGTTTGTGCAATCAGGCATAAAGAAATTGGAATCTTGCGAAAGCATAAAACTTTGATATTTGAAGTCTAATAAAATTGATTATAAAAAAAGTCGTTAGGTTCAATTTTTTAATTTTTGTCTTATGTAATTTATGAATAACATTTTATACGATTTCCATTACTTAATATTATTCTTATACAACAGCTTACATTTTATGGAATAAAAATTTTGATTCGTGTTTATTAAAATGTTAAAATTTCTCTATTTATTATTTTATATTAAACTTGTTGTAATGTCTAATTTACTAAAATATCAAATATGGAAATCGAGAAGTTTTGAAATAAAGGACTTAGTGGGATTCACTATAAAATCACAAGAAGAAAACATCTCTAAAATTATAATCGAAAATCAAAATATTCCAGTTTTGTGTAAATCTCTTTTTGAAATAGATAAAGAAATCACAACGCTTCATATTTTTCAAAGTAATATAAAAAAAATTGAGGAAGATGTCTTTATGGGACAGGAGATAACTGAGCGTGTTACTATAACAAAAAATCAAATATCAATAATTAAAACGAAAACTTTTAAAAATCTAAAACTAACTGTTTTAGTACTGGATCGCAATGAAATAGAAGTTTTAGAAAATGAATCTTTTTTTAATTTAACTAATTTACTAGATTTGCGTTTGCAGTACAATAAATTAACGATATTAAATCAATTCGCTTTTTATCAACTTCCAAATTTGAAAGTTTTAGATTTGAGTTATAACAGAATCGATGTTTTAGATCCGGAAAATTTGATTTTTATTAAACAAGACAATTTTACATTTATTATGTCACATAACCGAATTTTTAAACTTAATAGTGACTTATTTAAGTGTTTTAAAAAAGATTATTTAAATTTTTTTCTAGATTTCAATTTTTTAGAAACATTACCTGATGGAATTTTTAACAATCGCACTTTTGTTTGGGTTATTTTCACATCAAATCCTTTAAGAAATATTTCGAAAAATATTTGTGATGAAACTTGTACGATAAAAGATCTTAGTATTGATAAAACATGTTTAGAAAGTTATTGCAATGAAGAATTTTTTGAATGGGCTAAAATGAAAGGAATTATAGTAAAACTGCACACACATCGAAATAATTATTCAAATCAGTGTAAAAAATTAGATTTTGTTGTTTTAATTATTGTTTTATTTGTTACTGTGTATTTTAGAAAATAAACGTCGTTTTTATTGTTTTGAGATTTTTATTTTTATTTTAGTTCCTGACATATTATTGTAGACAGCTCTTGCAAAAAAAATGCAATAAAATAGAAAACGTCAAAGAAAAAAGGTGAAGAAGAGAAACGGCAAATAATGCAACAAATTATTGGACGAGGGCTATCAAGTAAAGCTCGTGGTGCATACAAAGTTTCATTTTTCACTTCAAATATGAATATGATTTTATGATATTGGCGGTTTGTTTTGCTGACTCTATAAAATTATTTAACATTTTGGTTTTTTAAAAACAGTAAGGGCTAGGTTTTTTGTCAAAACTTGTACAATTTTATGATGTGTGCTTGTACCAGGTGACTAATATAATGTTTTACGGAAGTAAGGAGATTGGCGACCCGGCTGTAGTTGGCAGTGGTAAAAGTCGTCATATCATATACCCATCAATTGTCATTCTATTCTAGGTATTTAGGTTAAGTATAATTTAATGATGCAAAAAAGATTGAATAACATAAACAATAGAGTGGGCCAAAAAAATCAACTATTTTTTTTAATTCCGTCACTGAAAAATTGGTTCCTAGGCACTTTTAAAAGAGCTCTTAATTTTAATAGGAAAGACTCTTTCATAGCAGTTTTCCATTTTTTCCAGTTCCATATGGCAAAATCCATATCTCGTCACTACTTGATTGTACAGAAAAACATTATTTACATTTTTTGTATTAAATTAAATGCTCTACATAAAAGTTGTTTGTGGTTAATGGATTACTTCAACCATTTTAAATAAATTTGGGATTTAGTATCAAATTTTGGTTTTTCAAATGCGAAAATCTTCTAAATGGTTAGAATAATCAATTAATCACAAGAGACCTTTTTTATAGAGCGTTTAATTTCTTCCAAGGCCATATGTTGCGCATTTTATAATATTTATTTATCTCTGAGTTATAAATTTAGGAGAAAAGGAACTTAAATTCTTTAAATTTTGATCTCCGATATCTTCCAAATGGTAAAAGATATAAAAAATTGTTAGATAACTTTTTTGTAGAGCGTTTAATTTACTACAAAAAATGTAAAGACAAATTTTCTGTACAATCAAGGAATAAGGGGATATGGATTTTACCATATGAAACTAAAAAAAAAAATTTTCTTTCCTATTAATATTAGGAGCTCATCTTGAAAAAGCATTTTTTAAAGGTCCCTAGAAATCAATTTTTCAGTGTGGGAAGTTAAAAAAAAATAGTCTATTTTTTTGGCCCACTCTAATAATAAACAACGTTTACTAGATAATTCAAATTATTGCAAATAAATTTAAAGATGATGTTCAAAATTAAGGTTTTCTTGCTGTAGCAAAGTTGAACTCTGTTGGATAGGACACTGGAAACGTTACTTGCAACATCGCTACTTCAATGGCATGCTGCAATTTTTGCAAATTGTTAACACAGTTACGAAATACAACATTTTTAAGATACCGAAACGAGAAAAAGTCCAGAGAGGTCAGGTCAGGCTATAAACCCGCACTAATTAAACGTCCCGGGAAAAAATCCTGTAAATAATTTATGGTGGCACGTGCGGTATGTGCAGTGGCAGAGTCCTGCTGGAAGTAACCGTTGGTTAATTCGATGTAATCTAAAAATGGGTCTGTGAGAGGTCTTCGGTATGTTTCCGCATTAATTGTTTCATGAAAAAATATTGGCTCAATAATTCGTTTTCGCGATATAGCAACCCATACGTCAATTTTAAAGCACTTCAATTATATTGTGTGGATTATGAGCAGACCAAGTTCTATAATTTTGCGAATTTATGCCTCATCATCAAAAAAGTGATATCTTGCTGGTTAATATTATTAAACAAATTATTGTTGTACCAATGACAAAATTGTATTCTTTGGAGATAATCAGGAGGATAAAGTTTTTGGACCAGAGTAAATTTGTAAGGTCGTACATGCAGGGATTTATTCTTCGACATTTTGCACATTAGGTGTGGCAACAATGGGGCGATAAGTAGATTTACCTTTTCCCATATTATTAGTGTTTAAAAACCGTTCAATTATCCGACCTTGTTTTGCAAAATTACTCTTCAGATTAATTTTGAACAAATTGATTATAAGTCGCCTCTTGTGAATATATCCAGTCACTATTTTTATTTGGCAGTCTATTTCAAAAATAGACCATTACAATAAATCTATTTTGTTCTATTGTAAAATCCATTTTTGTAGACAAAATGTGAAACTGTCAATTAAATGACGTTTATTTTGAATTTTGAAAACTGAGAATGCCATGCCACCGATGTTGCCAACTTAAGACTTTAAATTTATGACCAACGTAACAAAGTAACTTTCAAACAATAATAGTCATCTGGTATAATCTCAAAGTCTGACATGCGTATCCGTTTCTAGTAAAATGTCTTCTTTCAAAGCATTTTGCAAAATATTTATATATTATTCTTCTGTTCTTCTAATAGTTGTGTTTTACATGCCCTTCTAGACACTTTTTTTGTTTTTCTAGAATATTTTTTCCATTCAACGTTGTTGAAGCTCTTCTAGAAATTTTTTTGGTTCTTCCAAGATCGTTTATTGCTTTTCTTTTTTAGGCGCACCGACGCGACGTCTTTTAACTTCTCTCTCAAATTTTTCTAAAAATTTTATTTATTTTTGTACATTTTTTTTCTCGCTTTGTTTTTCTTTCCTCTAGAACTTCTGCTAAAAACTATCTTTTGCTTTATTTTCAATTAAATGTTGTCTTTCTCAAATTTTTCTTGTGCTACCAAATGCCGTTTCTTCTCTTAAATCTTTTTTTAGTTTTTGTACAACTTCTTCATTATCTTCTAATTGATGTCTTTTCTCGAGATTTTGGAACAGTATTCAAATCTGTTCGTTCATTCTTCTTGTCGGACTTTCTTCTGTGAATAGTTAGTTGCTAGAAGAAATATGTTGTGCTATTCAGTGCTACACGAAAAGGTATTTCGTCTACTGATTTTATTGAACAATTTAATAGAACGTTTGAAACACTTATAGTAACTGGCAAAGATATTTGAAATTCATTATAAAAGTCAGTTGATAAGTGCACAATAGTTTATGGTCAGAGGATTATTGGTACCATAAATAAATGACAAGACACCAGGCGCGTTCTCCAAATACTAAGGTGGACGGATTAAGATATTTTAGACCTTTTGCAAATCTTTGTATTCTTCTCGGCTTTAACTTGAAATTTCTATTTCGGATAATTGCTAATGTGTATTTAATTTGAAATGTTAAGTATGGTTGACAAATATCTATATATTTTAAGCGGGTTAAAGATTAAGAGAAAATTTTGTTTTGAAATAGGGGTAGTTTCAAATATATTATCAGTTTGAACTGAATCTTCGAGCCAGTCAGTGTGTACTGTATTATACAAGATGTGGCGACCGTGGGAAAGTGAATTTGTTGTTCAAGTAAATCCGGATGAAAATGCAGAGGGTGAAAATGCTGATGTGGAAGAGGATGAACTGCGAACCAAAAAAATGAAAACATAACCATTTATCTTACGATGAAAAATGTCTTATTTTGTCAATTTACGAAAAGAAAAAAAGTGAGATGGAAGAAAGGGCCTTAGAAGAGACTTGCAAAATGTTTGGAATTCCAAAAACTACAATGTGGCGTTTGGTAAAATTTTGACCGTCCCAAAGAAAAATTCGGATTGATATCGGAGCATTAAAAAAATTGCTGCCGAGTCAGGAAGATCAAATTCGCCCAAGTGTTTATGACTTTTACGACAAAAACATTGTGCCGACTATTAACTTGTTGTACACCAGTTTAATTAAAAATAACATTTTGTCGTGCTGTAAAAAAACTTTTCTGAAATATATAAAAACTATTGGTTTCACATTCAAACGTATTAATAAAAAAAACTTTTTAATGGAAAGTGATGTAGTGAAAAAGTGACGATATCGTTATTTACAAGAAATTGAACAATATAGAAAAGAAAACCGGCACATTTTTTATCTAGATGAGACCTGGTTCGACACACATGAGACAGTTAAAAAAGGGTGGACCTAAAAGGGTACTAGAAGATGCATTTTAAATATTCCTCCTTCAAAGGTAAAAGAATTTCAATTTTGCATGTCGGGAGTAAAAACGGTTTTGTGCTTGATGCATTACATTTGGGGTGTAAAAATTTAAAAGATGCTATGGCCGACGACCATTCTGACATGACTGCAGAAGTTTTTGAGAAGTGGTTCACGAAAATCTTAATACCCAAACTTCCAAAAGATAGTATTATTGTGTTAGATAATGCCAGTTATCATTCTGTGGAAATTGATAAGGTTCCGAACTCCGCAGTAGAAAAGAAGAAATTCAAGAGTTTTTAATTAAGAAAGATTTGTTCTTTGAAGAGACGTACACCAAAAATGAATTATTAGAAGTTGTTCGAACAAAAAGTTACAAAAAAAATTACAAAATAGATCAGGTTGCGTCTGAATATGACTTCTGCGGTTACCGCCCTATCATTGTGTTTTCAACCCGATTGAGATGATATGGGGCCAATTTAAAGAAAAATTAAGGAGGCAAAACACTGGACAAAAATTTAGCAATGCAACATTAAATTTAATTAGAGAAACATTTAAGTCAATTACTGCGGAAGCTTGGAAGAATTATGTGCTGCACGTGGTGAATATTGAAGACGAATACCGAAAAAAGAATGTTAAAGACCTAATAATCGAGCTAGAAAATGATAGTGCCAGTGACAATGATTAACAATAAGTGATGAATCTGTGAAAAGACTGTGCGTCATAACGTTTTACGTTTTTATTTTTGTGTAGTTTTAAGCAGTTTAAATTTTTTACGAAATTCTGTTTTTTAATTTTTATTGTAAATGTGTATTTTATTTTATATTTAATATCAATATATTTAGTGTGTAAATAGATACAAATATTTGTAAATTAATAATTTTTTTTTGTAAATTAATTTCAAAATAAATGTATGGTTTCACTGTTTTACAAATTCTAATTACTTTATGACTATTAAAAAATATTTGATTCTGCATGCTTGCGTTTTTATTTCAATTCTAATTTAACCGAAAATTTAACTTAAGGCTCTAGGGTACCAAGATAAAATTCAGAACTTGGTGTACTTTTGGTTGTATATTTTTCACATTTTGACAGGCTTCAGTCACTGAACCCTCACCATAGGGTGCTCTACCCGAACCTCATAAAATGCAAAATACAAGAACAGTCAAGATTTTACTTTTCAAGGCAAAATAAGATTCAGGGTTGTTTTGAACTCGGTTTTTGACACCGTCAGAAACACACTTGCCGGTCAATTTATGGAGATATCTAAATTATTACAAACTATTTTTTTTAATGTAGATAAAGACTTGAACAAATTACCAATGTATTAGTAATTTAAAAAAGTTGCAAATTTATTTTCTAGTTTTTTGTACGATGTAGATAATAATCCCGTTGAATCATTTAACGTTAATTGTCAACAACTTTGTAGCATGTAAAATAATAAGACATTATAAATTTGAGTAATAAAAAGACATTTGTTTATAAAATAATTGAAAAAAATTTAGGATATGTTATCAAAAATATTTAATAAATAAACTTTTATTTGAAGATTTTAATCAATTATTATAAACATGACTTAACAAAAATTTCCAAAAACTCTTTAGACCTAGATAATCGGATTATTTTTCCTGCAAAATTTATTCTGTTTTACCTGAAACTTTTAATGAAGTTTTTTTAGCGAGCAGAAATCAAATTATAAAAGACAGTTTTATACAAACTATATCCGCATCACTTTTTATTATGTTACCATATATGACAACGTGAACGTGACATTGTGACAACGTGAACATGACATTGTCATATAACATGACCTTCATTTTGAAAACCCGAATTTGCGGTAAAAAACATAATTCACAAAACCAAAATTTTGGGTTGAATTTTGAAATTTAATATTACAAAAGTGATCCGGGTATACTACCTATAACTGTACACAAAAACATCACATGCTTTTATTGCCTAATTAAACAAATAACTACTGTGTACTAAAGCGAAATAATAATTTTGTTCGGCTAAGTTTTTTTTAATGGGAAAGGCGAAGCCGAAGCCAGAAAACAGACGAGGCCGAACAAAAAGAAATTTAGTCATCTTCATAACAAGAACCAGTCGAATTCTTTTAATTTTTTATGAAAATAAAATTGCTACATTTATTAATTCAGCTTAAAATTAGGTTATAAGAGCAAAATTCAAAAATTCTACTTCAGTATTTAGTCTTTAATCCAGTCTTTACTTAGGGCATCACACCTTATCAGGTCAAATAAAATAATTTTTCAAAACAGTCATTTACAAGTCAGGAAAATATTGGTACCGAAATTACTCAAAGGATTAAATAAAGCAGGTTTGAATAATGGATTAAAATACTTACTGGTGTCGAGATTACCTGTCCCCTTTTAGAAAATGCGAATTTAGATTATGGTGTATTGTTAGAGGAAGAAATAACTGATATGTCACAAGAAACGAATTAACTTCTTTCGATATTGTAAATATTTCTATTGCAACAATTGGACAACGAGACAACAGCGAGTGAGACAAACAAAGAAATAACAGATTGATAGCTAGCAATTTTGGAAAAGTTATTATTATGAAATCTATAACCGATACAGCAAACACTGTAAAAACTATATTAAATCAAGTAGGTATGTCTAAATTTAAAAAATTGCCGAATTCTATGCAATAAGGTATTGATCATAAAGAAAACGCAAAATTAAAATTCAAACAAATTACAGGCTTAAAAGTAAAATCATGCGGTTTTTTTTATTGATAAAGAGAGAAGATTTTTAGGAGCTTCACCAGGTGGATTAATTGGTTCAAATAGTATTGTTGAAATTAAATGCTTTTTTAATACAAAACTTACAGACATCAGAACAGCTGTAGAACAAAAACTTATTAAATATTGAAGTTAGATCCCCTAAAACAGTAACAATATAGTTTTAAAAGAAAAAGATAATTATATGTATCAAGTGCAAGGTCAGCTTCATATAACAAATCGCGAAACATGTTATTTTATAGTATACACAGAATGTGATTTGAAATACTGTATTATTAAAAGAGATGATAATAAATATTGGAATGGAAAAATGATTAATATTTTAGAAAAATTTTATATGAATGCCATGTTACCAGAGATAATTGACTCACGACATAGCCGAAATTTACCCTTACGAAGTATACTAAAAAAAGACCTATAATTATTAATGTTGTAAAATTTCGCAATAAATTTTTAATTTATAAAAAATAATTGAAATAAAATTAGAGTAAAATACCTCTTCATTTGATTGACACCTTGTAGTGGCGAGAAGATCAGTAATTCTAAGAGTAATCCAGTAAACATTTTTAGATGCCACATTAGTTTCAAAACAAGAACAAAGCTAAGTGCAACTATGGTGTTATTATAACTTATAATGTATGTATGTATAACTTAAATTTGTATAATACCCAATAATAGTAATAATTATTATTCACACATATATTTTTTATGCGGTTTGATTTTCTTTACAAGTAAGGTAACACTCATTTGGTTTTTATAAAATCAAAGCAGCTATAGTTATTTATTAAACTAGTTTGTTAATGAAAGCGATAAATAAATAAAACTGTTTAAAGCGCGAACGAGCGATAACGAGTGAGTGCCTTTAATAGTTGAGTTTATTAATTGCACAATAAGAAACGAGTTTATTACAATATATTTTCGTTCACCGTAAACTCATTTTTTTTGACAATAATAGAAACTAATTACAAATCAAAACCAATTTTATCTTTTTTATCGCATCAATAAATTGATATAAGACTTTATAAAATACCTTCATTCTTTTTTTGCCTTTGAGGTAAACCATTTTTAAATTTTTCAACATTTTCCATTCACTTTTCCACAAAATCTATCAGAAGACAATAACGTCAACTAAATACATTTTCAATTTCACGTAAGAATCACGTTTGCAAAAAAAATTATTATGTATAAAAATTGTTAATTTAAATTTATGATGTTAGAGTCTGTTATTGTTTTTTTCTTATTTTTATGAGTATAACAGTGATTATAACTAGTCTATATCAAAATATCATTAAAACGTTAAAATCGGTCAACGAAAAAATTATTAAATGACCGCGAATGTCATTACTCCTAAAATTATCATACAAGTTAATTGAATTTCTAAATGCTGATATCTTTCTCAAATAGTAATAATTACAGTACAATAGTTGGGTTCATCCCTCGGTTTAGTCCCTGCTGTGTCTATGGTTCTTACCTGGTCTTGGGGATCATAAATCTTTATCTAAACAAAATTGACGTATTGTGGGTTGCCTACTTTTAATTTAATTTAATTATTGCTTTATATCAAAGAATCCGAATGACAAAATATAAACTAATGGTGTCTTGGACCTGTAGTTTACAATTCGCTATCAAATGCTGTTTAGTTTGTTTCGTTATGATGTACCGTTTTAAAAAAAATGAGTAAAATTAATTTCAACGTTTTTATTCAATAACTTTTTTTAATCACTTTGCTGCTAACGAAAATGTGTCAGGGAACTATAGTTAGCTATCAACTAACCATACAAATATCAAGAACTCTTTCAAAATTAATTTTTCTAAGCAAAATGAGTAATAATTTTCTACGCATATTAGACATAGGCGATATTTCAATGTTTTTATTGAATAACTTTTTTTAAATCAATTTTATGTTAACGAAAACATGTCAGAAAATTAATGTTACTTACCAACTAACCATACAAATATCAAGAACTCTTTCAAAGTTAGTTTTTCTAGCTAAAAATAGTAATAATTTTCTACGTATATTAGGCAGAGGCGATTCCGTAGGGGTAGTAGAGCCTTAAAATATTTCAAGTCCGGCCAAGTTGTAAAATGTACCTTCGATCGGTAGTTGACTGTAACCAGCTTAGTGTTTACTTGGGTCTGTCATAAAGAGGCTGGCTACTAATAAATTCCTGCATAAGTCGGGTTCATATATCTTTTCCATTTAGTATAAACCCAAATATAAACGTGTCACACTTGACTTATATCCATCCAGTTATTAAATTTTTATTAACAATTAAATAAACATTAAATTTCCAGATTGTTATTATGTTGTGCCAATAAAAGCAAATAAATACTTTTCAAACAATGGCGGTGTTTTACTTGATAAGTTTTAGTGTCTTAATTACTATTTATTGATCACACTGTACTTAAAATTACAAAAAGTAGCAAAACAGTGCCATTTAATAGATATAGAATTACATTAGTGGTGCTCAAATTTTTTATATTTTTGTATTTAATTCGTTCTTCATATTTAATTGATTGCACAAGAATTTTTTTTATTTTTACCCAATCAAAAAATTGCTTATCGCAGCTTTGAACAGTGTCTTCATCTAAATAGAGATATTTTATAGAGCAAAAATTATTGCAGATGTTTTCAGACAGATTTACTAATGGATTGTTATTTAAATATATTACGTTAAAAGTATGATTATTAAAAATTCCATTAGGGAGTACTGTTAAAAAATTATTTTGTAAATCAACTTCAATATGGTTAGTTTGTAGGTAACTAAAGAAGTTGTTTTCAAGTTGATAAATTCGATTTTTACTTAATTTTATTGTAAAGTCATTTTTTTCTACACAACTTAAACTTTCAGGCTGTAATTTATCAATTTTGTTAATTGATAAATCCAAAAGTATTAAATTTGGAAGATGAGAAGCTAAAGGATTTAATATCTTTATTATGATTGTTAGTAAATTTGGTAAGTTGTAAAAGGCTTCATTTTGTATAATTTCAATTTTGTTTTTGTTCAATGATAGTAAATTTATAGTTAAATTAACAAAAGTTTTTTTCCAGATAATTGGAATGTCGTTTCCTTGTATAAAAATATGTTCCGTTATGTTCTGATTCAGGAATGTGTTTTTTTCAATCTTTTTAACATTACTCTTCTTGATAGTAAGTTGTGTAATTTTATCAGTTATATTAAAAATTGTTTTACATAAAATTGGGATATATTGATTTTTGATTTCGATTTTTGTAGCATTTTTTCCTGAGTTTTTTACAATAGAATCTGTTATAATCTCCCTTTGACTCAAGTAAATAAGAGAAAATTGTATTTCAAAATTTTCTAAATTCAGATTGTTGCAATTTTTTGTATTGCATATATGAAATAACAGAAATATTATTTTGAAAATTTTAAACATTTTGTTGTGAGTGAACAAATTGAAATGGGAGCTTGCAAAACTCTAAAACCATTAATGAATATCATGTAATTCTACTAATTCTAATTTTAAAGTGTATTATAATAATGATTATTGCCTTGGTTTGAGTAATATATTTAATAACAATGTTCTATAACTTTTTCTTATACTATATTTTTGTAATTTAAAGCATTTGAGCAGTATTTCAAAATTAAAGTGTTTTAATATTTTAGAACTTTTTTAAATATGTAATGTGTGAAATAGCGGGAATGTGGACTGGTTTTTTTGAGTGAAACACCCTTTTTTATACAGACTGTTATGGAAGTGAATGCAAAAAATTTAATCATAGATAGAACTCACAAAATAAACCAAATATTTATTTAGCATTTTTGTCAAAAACGCACCTTTACCGAGTTAAAATTGAAAGTGAGTAGAGCACGAAAAACCATACCCGCTTATGTGTTAACGCAGCGATCAAAACACACCAGAAAAAATTTGGGACAAAAACTTACCAAAAAGAAGTGTAAACACAACTGATTTTAGGTGGGTTAGTAAGGCAAAATGAAACTTTATTAACCCTGTTCATAAAGGGTAAAATATAACGATACACAATAAGGGCAGAAACACCTTCACGTATTATAACGCTAGTCTACGAATACTTAGATCTGGTTCATCTTCAATCACATAAAGAATTTTCGGCTCCATTTCAAGATTGTGATCGCTTCTTCGGCGTTCTTCTCGATGATTTGGGGTTGTTACAATACTTGTGAACGTTCGCATCTTGGCAATTACACTTCCGGAAAACGTTGGGACAAACGCCGAGCTGCAGACGCATTACCGCGACATAGCTGCATATCCATATTAGAAAAATGCACTATTGTTATAAATTTATTGTTGCACTACCGCAATTTATTATTAGAATACTGTTGATCACAACGACACAATGTGAAATAAGGTTATAGCCGGTTGCCGTTATCAGTTTTTTTCTAGGAAAAACGCTCAAGTTTTTACAAGATTAAATTTTTTATCCCTTCGCTTGAACTTGAAAATGCCATCATGAGCGCAGTGTTAAATTAGGGGTTACAAAAATGTAAAATTAAATTTTTGATATCACAAATAAAATTTGTGAAATTTACATCTTCACAACAAATTAAAACACTTGTTAAAATTTTTGCAATACCTTCCATAACACCCTGTATGTAAGTTAATTTCAGTAAAAACGTTCTAGAAATGAAATAAAATTTGAAGTGAAGATAAAGAATAAGAAAATAACGTGCAGTCCTAAAAATTTTTTTGAGAAAAATTTGAAACACTGTAAATTCTCATAAAAATAGTTTTATACAGCGTAAAAACGTTTGAATTCTTTAAACGATTTACAAGCAATGCACAGTCATAAATGTAACTGTAACACATATTCAAAAAAGGAATTGCTGAAAAAATTCTATGCCGCTTAACCACCTCAAAATAGTTTATAGAAAAGTGTAAATCTGACAACGTTGTTAGTGCGAGTTTGTGCATTATTAAAGTTCGACCATCAATATTCTGCGTTTACAACATAATCCTATGATTAACTTTTCCAAATTTTGACAGCACTCAACCACAATCCCCTGTAAAATTCTTTACCTACTAAACTAGGTATTTCTTAAGCCTATTGTCAACATCTGGTCGGCATTATTTTTATTGGGGGTTTGCGGTTCAACCGTTATAAAGTTCTTGAAAGAATCAGAGCAATAATCGCAGAATATCTATGGTCGTACAATAGGTGCAATTACCTGTTTATAAAGAAGTAATATATCTTTCCATAGTTACTATCTATCACGAAATCAGCATATCGTGTTTTTATTAATAAAATTGATTAGCGTAACATTAACGTCAAGAAATGATTAAAAATAACATGAAGACACATAAAACTTAAAAATAAATAATATTAGGTGTGAGAAAGAGCTGACGTAAAGAAAAATTCAACCAATGTTTGAGTGGATGTGTTATGAAAATAGAATGGGTTTTAAAATGATTGACAGATGCCATAAAATCATCACGACAATGAAGATCGATGGTCGGTTACCTTAGGCCTGGGGCCTAAGAAAAACTTTTACCCATACCAATAAACCGTTATTGGTATGGGTAAAAGTTTTTCTTCTGCTATTGTTTTTTCTTAATTTCATTGAATACTTAGTGTTCTTGAAAATTTGTAGAATTAATTTGATAAAAATTTTCAATAAAAATAAGGCTAAATGTTTATTAATCATACATAAAAAATAACGTTTATTATTTAGGGATTAAAATATTTTTAATTATGAAGTAAGCTATCGCACTAAAATTTAAGAAAACAGTTTTATTGAATAGGTTTTAATTTTTTTTAATTAAAAAAAATATGTTTTATTTTGTATTGCGATACCTGTAAAAAAAGTAATTTAATTTTTGACTAATATGAGCTATTAGTGCTATACTTTTAAAATTTACGAATAATGAGGTGTGAAAATGAGGTGTTTTACAGCTGCATTCTCATATAATCGCAATGGAAATGGTTTAGAAATTATAAGTAAGAAAATTAGTAAGGATAAGATTGTAGGTGACAAGTAGGACAAGAAGATGTAGGTAAACACAAAAATTTATAAACAAGTGTATACGTACGTACACACAAAAAAATATATAAAGTATTTTATATAGAATTTTTTATAAATCTGCTTTTAGACAAATTTTAAAAAATTGTCTAAAAAAAACTTTATTAGATACACAATCAAAAAATAGACAGATTTGTTAAGAAAAAAAAAAAGAATAATTTGTATTTGGTTACAAACTTTGTAATTCATTAGCCACCCTATTCTCGTCGCCTTAGTTTAGTATCAGGTAAAATGGCATAACAGATAACAAACAGTCGATAATAATCCACAAAGACCGGATTTTTCTAAATTTTTGAGAAGTAAAAATGAAAGTATTTTATACTTTGCTAAATTTATCTAAAACCAGAACTTTATTCGATACACAATTAAAAAATAGACACAGATTTGTTCAAAAAAAAAGAATAATTTGTATTTGATAACAAACTTTGTAATTTATTAGCTACCCCATTCTTGTCGCTTTAGTTTAGTATCAGGTAAAGTAGCATAACAGATAACAATTCTGGGAATGAGGTGGAGACGTCTAAGTTTTTTATTCACGGCACGACAGAAGTGAAACCAGCAACCCAAAATTTGTGTTTGTGGTAACACATTTGCTATTGCTAGTCTCAATGCCACCTCGTAATCCGCCATAATGGTTTCAATTCTTTGGAGCTCGGGAATATCATCTACGAGGGTTTCCAAAATGACTGCGTAGGAGGCGGTATTTTTTTTCCATGAGGCAGTATGCAAGAGGGAAAACCTGTAATTTTTTTATTATATCAAGTTAGATGATTAGAACAATATTTATGAATTTATTTATAGATATATGAATAACAATACAAAATGAATGTTAAAATTAAAAAAAAATCAAACTATTTTGTATAGATTTTATAAGAAAATTAAAAAAACAACTTACATTATGATCCACAATAAGATGGATACAAAATAACTGTAATGCCCCAAGACGCTGAGGCACAATTTTAAAAGTGCCGTCGGCATATAATTTTATGTTATTTGGATTTCTGCTGATGTGACTTTTTACTGTTGATGATTCCCAATCCATCGTTTGTCTCCAAAAAACCCCTGAAGAACGCTTCAGGGTTGGAGCCTATTGTCTGTCCGTATCTTTCTTGATTACTTTAAATAAATAAATAAATAAATAAATAAATAATTTATAAAAATTTAATTATAAAGAAATTTTAATCAAAAAAAATTGCATAGGAACTTACTTAAAATTTTTGAAAATTCGCGTAGAGTAGTTGGTGTTCTCGGCATGTCTTTACGGCGTTGTCGACGTAAAGTACATCTAATTTTTTCAAAATTGCCGTACTGTACTGCTCCATTTTCGAAATTTCTTTGGGCATCTTGGTAAACTTGTAGTAATGGTTTGTTGGTTTTTTGGGCGAAATGAAATGCATGTGTATAGAAGTTGTCATAAAAAAAAAATTTCATGTACTGCGCGTGCGTATTTTGGATTGCCTATCCTTCATCCTTAAGGTCTTTTTCCTTAAGGTAAATGTTCTGTGTCCTTCATTACCACCAGAGTAGTTCTTGAACGAAGCCCTCTAGCGACACAGCGATTAATTAGTAACTGCTGTTTGTATAATAATTATAACTATTTATTTTTGTATCTTGTTATAATCTTGTCCGAATTTGTTTGGCCAAAATCGTAGTGCACAGGTGTGCTGTGGCCCAATAGAAAAAGAAGGTAAAATCCTTGAAAAATGTTAATTTTAAAATATACCTTAAAATCGGGGATGTCTTCAAGATTTTTTCTGCTTTTCTGTTTACCATTTGAAAATCAGGTTGTTTTACCTTAAAAAATGCTGTGTGCTGAAGGAGTTCACTGCTTTTCAGTTTACCCTTGAAAATCGGGGGTGTTTTCTATTTATCCTTGAAAATCAGGGTGTTTTTGTGCTTTTTTTAGATTACCTTGAAAACCGGGTTATTTTGCTTGATATTTTTTACTTTTTTAACTACCTGGAAAATCGGGGTGTTTTACCTTAAAAGTGACTGTGTACTATAGGGGCCCATATAGTAGTTCACAAGTATTATTTTTTCAAACCAAAACACAAAAATAGTCCGCGTCCAGTATACCGTCAAGAAGTAGTCTCAACTAAACAAATTTCCTGTTCATATAAGAAAACAAATGGACGTTAATTGGACGATTATCGGCCCTTCCGATGAATTATACCGACTAGAATGGCTCCAAAACTCGATTAACTTTATCCCAAGTCAATATTGTATATATTAAAGTCCAAGAAAAAGAGATTAGGGTGTACCTGAACAAGAGTCATTGTTTCTTTCATTGTAAATAAAATATAACAAACAAGAAATATCGTTATCAAGGGTCGAAGTAAATGATCTTTTAATGGATGATGACGATGAGTTTAATTCTTCTTGTATTGTGCTTGCAAAGATAATTTCATAAATTAAGTATTTTATTTTCGAAATTTGGTTAGTCTGAGTACATTGACCCATATTTTTCTCTTTACACGAAGACTAAATTATAATATTAAAAAAAGCAGAAAAAATATCTTTTTTCTATGTAAATTTACAACAAAACAAAGTAAAAAATAACAAAAAGAAATATTCAAATTTATCTTCTAAAAGCACAAGATTTTTTTATTATTTTTTTTTAATGATATATTAGAATCAAAAGTGACTGTTATCTTGAAAAAATATTGTTTTTAATATATGAAAGCTGTTTAAAATGAATCCTAACAAAAAGTGTCGTTTTCCGTCCAAGGACCAAAAATTTCGCAATATTTGTCACTTATGATGTCTGACATTTAGTCTAACATTTTTGATTTATAGATAAGAATCTGTTTTATGTAATTTATTTGATTTAATTGACAATAACAATTTGTACATCATACAGGCATAAAGGCCTTAATAGCCCTCAGCTTCATTTACGTTTAGGTGTCAAACACAACTTTGGGCTACTTCAACATTTAATTATATACTTTATAATTGAATAAATAATTCTTTTGGCAATCGTCTGTAAAGACATGTTTTACAGCCTCTACAACGGAGGCACTCGAAGTGCGCACAGATTAGGAACAGGTAATTTGGCCATCAGAAGGGTTGCTTAATCCTCGACTGAACTGCGCTCAGCACTATGCAGGTAATTACTGATTAGATGGTACAGCATCAAAGGCTTAACTATAGGGGCTGTAAAGGATTAAAATGTTGACTATAGCAGCATTAAAAAAGGCGGACGGAGAAGGCTGATGGACCAATAAAGGGAGTGGAAGAAGTTGAAAATAAAGTATAAATAAGTCAGAAAGTTGTTTGTAAATTTTAGTTTTATTAAAAGCGTAAACATGGAAAAATTTGATACTATGTTAAGTCAACGTGGACAGTTATTAATAATATTTGAAAAATACAAGTTTCGTAAATACAGAGTGTTAAAAACAAGTGAAGAAATAGTGTGGCGGTGCACCAAGAAAAATTGTGTAGCAACAATTTATACTCTAAATTCAGTTTTTTCAAGAAAAGAAGGAAGTCATAATCACAATATTGAAGAAGAATTATTAGTAAGAAAAAAATTAGTAACTCCGTCAAGAGAAAAGCCCAAGAAGAAATTTCTACCAAACCATCGAAATTAATTAGACAAGAATTAAATAGTCAAACGGATGCATTAGAAACCATATCTGGAACAGATGTTCGATATATAAGAAACAATATCAATCGTGCAAGATTACAACTAGTGCCAAGGTTGCCAAAATCTGCTGAGGAAGTACACATATTTTTAAATACTGCCAACTTAAAAACATCTAAAGATGAACCATTCTTGCTGTCTAACAATCTCTTAGAAAACATCGTTGTGTTTTCTTGTAAAACCAAAGAGTAGGGATTTACAAAGAGGCGACAGTCAGACAAGAAAGCAAATTTTAGAGAGAGATACCCTAACAACCCAATTTAAAGGGACAGTCGTTTCTGTTAGGTTCAACTCGGTTAGAGTCGTCGCAGCTTCACTTCTGATTTGTCGAGAAGCACGTGACGAGGATAAAGTGGTTGGTGTATCGTGTTTCTTGTTAATTTTCTCTTAAGTATTTCAAATTTCGTGCGAATGCACCAACCCAATTTAAAGGGACGAACGTTTGGAGGTCATAGGATTGTGTTTAAAAAGATCAAAGGAGCCGCTCGAAGTGTCGCCTCTTTATAAATCCCTACTCTTTGGTAAAACCAACATCGAATTCATGTGCCAACAGGACACTCTCTATATAAATGGCACATTTGAATTTTGCACAAAATTCTTTGGACAACTTTTTACCATACATGCATTGTGCAATGAGGTTTATGTGCCAGTAATATTTTGTTTATTGAAAAATAAAGCAAAAAGTACATATTTAAGACTGTTTCACATATTAAAAGAAAAATGCGAATTGATGGGCTGTGTTCTAAATCCGAAGACAATTGTTATTGATTTCGAAATGGCAATTCATTTAAGCGTCGAAGAAGTATGGCAAGGCGTTCAAATCATTGGGTGTCGATTTCATCTTGCGCAATCATGGTACGTATAAAGTTTTATATTTTTTATATTTATTTTTGATTTGGTAGGGTAAATAATAAAAAACTACAAATGGTTTTTTATTACAGGTGGCGTAAAATACAGCAATTGGGACTAGCTTCTGAATATAAAAACCAACAGTCTCCTATTGGAACCTGGTTAAAACATTTATTCGGCCTGACATTTCTTCCATCGGCGGAAGTGGGAGATTGTTTCGCAGAAGATTTCATGCCTGAGAAACCACAAGATTCCAAAGTTGATCAATTTACTGATTATTTGGTTGACAATTACATCGACAGTGAGTCTAAATTTCCTCCAGAGATATGGACGGAAAACAGTTGCAGCATTTTAAGGACCACTAACGCATGTGAATCCTTTCATTCTAAATTCAAAAGAGAAAATGCAAGCCCATATCCAAACATACATTCATTTTTAAAAGTTTTGTTGGAAATGCAAACCGATACATATATAAAACTTAATTCTATTAAACGAAGTGAAAAGAAATATATTCGACGGGACATATTGTTAAAAAAGCAGTTTATCCAATCTAAAATTGTACAGTTAGATAGGCATGAAATAACACGCTATAACTTTGTCAAATGTGTTTCGTATAAATTTAGTAGTAGTGTAAATTTATAAAGTATTATTACTTTTAAATACTATTTGTTTTATTTTGTATGTATTTTATAAAATAATTAATTCCTTTAATTCGGGAGAAGTGTTTTTATGTAATAAATAAGGAAAAGGATTAGTTGACCATCTGTGTAATCTCTTTAGATATTGAGCGCAGTTCAGGTGTTGGTAAAGGTCACGACAGGTAGCGAAAATGTCTTGAGCGCAGTTCGAGTGTTGGATTAAGGCGCTAATGATTTTTGTGCGCAGTTCAGTTGCACCCTCTACAACAGCCGCCAAAATAATTTTTGTAGCCGTTACAATTAGTGGCGGGCACAAAATTTGTTTTTGCGCTCGTTGCCTTCAACAAAATTTGTCATTTATTAAGATTAATTTATTGATACAATTTTTATTAATTACGTCTTATGGTGATACAAGATGTCTCAAAATATGGTCGAATTTTATTTCTAGGTTCCAGGTTTTTTAACATTCTTAACAGTCCTAAGATTCTGAATTTTAAAAATTCCTGTATTTTTGTGGAATCTGAAATTATTCTGTTCTGTTTTCTACAAGTTCTACAATTTCCAAAATGTTAATCTGAACTTTAAAAAATTCTTGGACTTCTGAGATGCTGCAAACTCAACTGAATTAGTTTACTAAATTTAATTTTTATATTTTTTGTTTGCTTATTTTCGGGATTGTTAAAATTTTTAGCTTTTTGAATCTTGAATTTTCTGAGTTTTCTAAAATTTCAAATTTTTTGAATCATTAGTTTCTCAATCTACAATAGTTGAAGCGTTAAAATTTATAAGAATCCTAAGATTCCCAGTTTTAATAATTTCGAAATTTTTGTGATACTTGTGATTCTACCATGTATTATTTTTCGAAAATTTCTGAGTCTACATTTTTTAATTTTTTATTTTCCTAATTATTAAAAGTTTCACTTTGCTGAATTTTGGATCTTCAATTCACTGAATTTTATTAGTGATTCCTGAGTTTCTATATTTTTTTTGAGTTTTCTAATATTTTAGAGATGACAATATGAATTTTTTTGTTCGCTTATTTTCGGAATTGTTAAAATATTCAGATACCTATGTATTTGAATTTTGAAATTTCTGAGTTTTCTAAAATTTTTGAGTTTTTAAATTTTTTGAATGATTATTTTTAGGTTCTAAAACAGTTGAAATATTAAAATTTATAAGGGTCCTAACATTTCGAGTTTAAAAAAATTCTAAATTTCTGAGATACTTCTGATTTTATTGTATATTATTTTTCTAAAATTTCTGAGTTGACATTTTTTAACTCATTATTTCTAAGTCAAATTTCTCAAATTTTTATCCTTATTTTTAAGTTTCGAAATGGTAAAATTCACAAGTCTTGAGATTCTGACTTTTAAAAATTTCTAAACTGTATCAGGATCACAGAATGTGCAAGGAGGTCTTCATTCTCAAAATTTCAATATATTTCGATTTAGTATCAGGATCACAGAATGTGTAAGGAGGTCTTTATTCCCAAATTTTCAATTTTTCTGGAACCTGTATCAGGATCGTAGAATGTGCAAGGAGGTCTTTATTTCCAAAATGTCAATATTTTTCGATTTAGTATCAGGATCATAGAATGTGCAAGGAGGTCTTCATTCTCAAAATTTCAATATTTTTCGATTTAATATCAGGATCATAGAATGTGCAAGGAGGTCTTTATTCTCAAATTTTCGAAATTTCTGGAACCTGTATCAGGAGGTATTCATTCATTCAATATTTCTTGATTCAGAATCTGTATTGCGTCAAGATCTTAATATGTAACCAGTAATACTTCTCACAATACATTCGGTTGTCTATTCACCATAATAAATTTTATCTAAATTTTGAAAAAATGTTGAAATTTTGTTTTAAATACGGTTATTTAAATATTTCCAGCACTTACCTTCTGTAGATCTACTTATTTAGCTCCTTCATTTTAAGTTTATATTGTGACATGTACTTTTCAAAATGACGAACATAAAAATGAAACAAACAACACTACTTTGATGATACGGTAAGTTGTAGGATTAAAACAAATCTCAAAAAAAAAAAACAATAATCTAAACGTTTATTTTATCTGTGTTATAATTATTACATATTTATACAAATTTTTATAAATATGGCACTTAACTTAGCCTAACTTTTGGTCCCAGCTTTTTTCTGCAACAACAAAAAAATTAGAAAATCAAAATTCCAAATTGGTAGTACTTACAGCTTGTGGTTTTTCTTTACTCCAAGTCACCTTGCAAACATTACGAGCACTAAACGGACTCACATATTTGCATTCACAATCGTAACTCTTCTCAATACCCACCAATTGCTCAACAATACCATGGGAAGTCATTTGAACAAATTGTTTTCGCGAAGCTTTCGGTTGCAAATGAATATGATCACTTACAAAGACATTTCCATCATTTTGTACAGTGAAATCAACACAGTAATCATCATAAGTCAGTTCTTTACTCAAATCACCGAAATGTTTCAATTTGTTTTTAGTAGCACCCAATGCAAACACATTTCGAGAGTTAAACCCTACAATATTCTTCGCTTCGGATTTTGCACCAGCTCTATCAATCGGCGTTATTAAATTCAAGTTGATCGTCCTACCTCTGTAGAGAAGAGTTCGAAGAAGTTGCAACTAGAAATTAAAAATTAATTGGGGTTTTTGGTTGTTAAAAGTTTGACATACTGGATACAAGTGGCCAACCTGGCACGGTTTACTTGTCACTGCGATTATAGATTTAATCGCATTAGCTCTGAAGGGATATTCCAAGCCTTCGTTGTATGTCAAAGCTTGTAAATCTAGGCCAAATGCGAGTTTAAGGTCATGACAGAGAGTTTTGATAAATCTGACTAAACCATCAAGGTGGGGACAGTCAGTTTTAAGTGAGTCTTCTTTAGGTCCTTCACCGAATTTCAAATTTGGTGCTTTACTCTTGAAGGTGAGTTTTCCACCAGCAGTTGTGATATGTGAAGGCCATTGGTTTTCACCACCGAAGGCTATAATATGGAACTCAACATCACTAACTCCTTTGCCGTTAAGTTCAGTTGTTAATTGTTGAATGAGTGGTTGAATGTACTCCTTGTATGTAGCTTCATTTTCTTTGTTGGTATCAACGAGAACGACAATATCGGCTTCTTTTCCAGGAGTTTTTACAGTAAATTCATCACCGACAAGAGTTGGTTTGTCGCCATTATAGCATTTAACTGTCATACAATAAAATAATAAAAACTGATAATGTTAGAGACATTTTGACTTACCAAATTGTTGTGGTAACCTAATTGGTATTCCATGTTGGTTACAAGCAGCAACATATGCTACTGAAATAGCTAATTCTGTTTCTTTAACACCAGCACTCATTCCATGTTCACACGCCATTTTGAAATTCTCAACAGGAACAAATGGGAAACAATATCTAAGACTTGATTCCCAACTGAAAAGTTTATCACATGTTGGATTTGGATGATGACCTTCATGGGACACTGTCTGGATAGCAGGACATCCAGGACTTGTCTTATAACTGTTACCAAACTCATTTTCCGAATGTACAATTTTACCATCAGGAAGAGTGAAATCATCATATGGTTCGTTATTACCATTACCCAAAAGACCTTTAAGTTTACCATGATAGAAACCAGAAGCTGTAACAGAACACACGACAAGTTCCGGTCCACAAACAACTGTAACACCATAAACTGAACGTAACACTATCTTTTCTTCATCTGTGTATGCAGCAATGTTGTGTTTCCTAATTGGAAGTTCAGTAGGTCCTAAAAACACCTATTAAATATGTACCTTGATGGGTAAAAAACTGACTTACCATTATTAAACAAGACCTGTCTGTGTTTCTTCAGTGTGATAGTGTCAGGTCCTTGGTTTAGTGAGATTGCTTCAAGGAACCCATCTTTGTAACTACCAATCACACTAAAGTTACCATCAACAGCATCACGTGCGAGAAGATAATTGCATTTACCAGGGAACGTCAAATGTTTACCATCAAAAGTGAAAATATGTTGGCCTTGTGCTACTAAACCGTACACTGAAACAACCAGATTTAGACCCAATTGAGTTTACTTAGGAAACGACTTACGTGGGAATGGTGGTATCCAATTTCTTGGTCTGTTAACAAGTGATAACAAAAAGTCAGTAACGTACAATTCTTCACCTAATACAAACGAAAGTGGACTAAATCTAAACGCTGCAAGTTTAGGAATACGATTTAGAAGAGTTGCAGGAAGTGGAAGTTGTACATTTTGGAAATCAGGTACAGGCTGACTTCCTGAAATCATTTCAAACACTGATTTACCACTTGCAACAGCTGCTTGAATAATCCTATCAATAGCTTTGTTATCATCAACTGGTTGCTTATTAAGCTTGAGGGTAACATAATCACAGATTGCTTGTACTAAAGCTTTGAGTTCTTCAGTTGGAGCGATATCTTTCAGTGTTGTAAGTATATCTTTGATCGCATTTGCGATATTTTCTCTCGCTGGTAATCCATGTTTAATAAACTGCTCATACTCGGCTTTTAACTGCTCAACAGCCGGAATTGACTTAATCTCGTTGTAGATTTGATGACACTGATCAATCACAACACTCTTAATTGCGTCATACAGATTAAGCGAAGCTCGGAATATATCCTGACTCACTTGACCCAAAACATTAGCAAGTTGCTGGAATTCCGGTTGGAATTTCTCAGCAAGATCAGCAATTTGTACAAAGACAGTCAAAACGGCATGAGTGGCAATATCAACGAATTGAAGGAAGAGTTTAGCGAATTTCTCACCAGTCACTTTGAGTTTAGGGATAATGTCGTTGTCGAGGATTTCAAGAATGTGGCTAAATGTGCTTTCGAAACTCTTATAGACGTTTTCGATGAGTTCACTGAAGTGGTTGAAGCTATCACCGAAAGCTTGGGTTAACACTGATAGAATATTGTGGAGGAATTCGCTCAAATCACGGATTGTCTTATCAGCAAGGATTTCTTCTTTGATTTTAGTGATTTCGCTGGTGTAGTAGTGAGCTAAAGGAGATATATCAGGAGTTGCTTTCTTAGCGAGTTCACTGAAACTGTGAAACTCCTTTTGACCTTGTGATGATAATTGTGATGAAAGTTTAGATAACTCGTCACCTTCTCTCTGGAGTGTAGTTTTTACTGGTTTGAATAAATACTCTTCTAGGTTTTTAGCTTGGATGTTGTAGTCAGACTTGAGGAAGTTGGCATCATCTAATTTGATTGTAGCATGTCCAAGTTCGTGTTTAGCTCCACCTTTGATCATTTCAGCACGGAAATCAGCAATTTCTCCAGGTTTAAAACCTGAGTTAATTAAGAGTTTATCATTAGGATTGTCTTTGCACGCAACTGTCAATTTCAAAGTGTTCAAATTCTTGATTTCAAGATGACTTGTTAAAGGCTTGTATCCATACGAAAACAACTCACTATCAAAGACCTGTAATTTGTCTTTAAGTTGGTACCTTGAAGTAAAGCGGAATAATTCATGATTGAAGACTTTAACAACTGTCTCAAGGTCTGTAGGTGAGACTTCATAACCCGCATATGATTCGTGTTTAGATCCAGGACCTGAATATTTCAAATTGAAACCTCCCTTGTATCGGTGTTCTTCAACAGACCACATAAGGTACTCCTCATAGTGTACATTCAGATGAAGACCAGTACTAACAATCTCAAGTGTTTCTCTTTCTTTAATCAATTTGTAGTTCTGAGGATCTGACCATTCTGCTTCGTATTTTGCTACAACTTTCTGATCAGGTTGTGCAAAAATATCAAAAACGACAACACTTTCAAAGTGTTGAGGTACATATTTTGACTTGATACTGATTAAGAAAGGTCGTTTCAAAGCTGGATTTGTGAATTTGACTTCACCGTCTAATGCTTGTCCTTTAGTGTTTAAGTTGATGTAAGCAACAAGTCCAGATTTCTGATTTGGTTGGTTCTTCTTGTCGGTGTAGAAGAAGACTTCACCTGCGACTTTTCCACCATCTTTTAAAATAGTTGCTGGTGCGTGTACTTTACTCTCAAGAGCAATAATCCGTTTTGGTGTTGTTAAGCTCACTCCTGCTTCGTGTGGATGAATATAAAGACTGTACTGGTACTTGCTGTTTTCTTGACTTTGGAAATGCATATCAACAGTGTGATCAAAAACGTACTCTTTACGTGTTGTCACAGCTTTAAGGCCAAATTCGTGTGATAATCCTAATTTTCGGAGATCAATCGCGATTTCAACTTCTTGGTTGAAGACTTTGACGTCGTTTGATGTTGTCTTGACATCAACTTCAACATGAGCACATTGTTTCTTTTCCTCGCAGTAGGAACTCAAGATTCTAAACTGCTTATCAGTTGCTTTAAATTCGGCATCAATTGCTTTGTTTCCAAGACTAGCGTCGAATGAAATCTCAAGACCTGTTTCTCCGTTCTTTAATTGAACTAAATTCTGTCTGATGTATTTGAAGTTTGCGGATTTAGTTTCTTCGTGAAGTTTGAATGAACCTGAGCCTTCAATTATGACTTTTCCGTGTTCTTCCCGCGCTGTATAACTTGTACTTCCAGCAAGGATATTCTTGTTTCCGGATTTAGCAGTCACTTGGATTCTTCTTCCAGTTTTTGCGGGTTTATTCTGAGCTTCAATTACGTATTTATCAATTTTGAGAGTAGGTGCATTCGCTGTTACTTTCACATGGAAATCATCAACATTTTCAATATTAGCATCAACAGTACCTTCAAGCAGAAAATTATCTTTTTGATTGACAATCTTGAGTTGACCTCCTAATTGCCGATCACTCATTTTGGTGATTTTAGCTGTGAACTGCCGTAATTTCCCTTCAGGACACTTAATTTTAATATCAACACTTGGAGCAATTTCTGATAGAACAATCTCAGTGTTACTTGTCCATGTTTTACCATCTGAAGTCAAAATAACTTCACTTTGGAAATGAGTATTAGCTTCGTTATGTTTGCTGTGGACTTGTAAGTGGTTACTTTTGAATTTCTCAGTTGGTGTTTCAAATTTCACGTCGAGTTTGTATTCGTGTGGTTGTAATCTGACAAGGGAGAAATCTCCACTTAGTTTTTTGCCTTTTCCATATTCAACTCCAAGATCTCCTTTCATTTCTTTAGCTTCAATGCGACTCACTCCACCATGAACTGTAATAGGGTCAAGTTCACCAGATTTAATTGTTGCTTTAGCTCTAGCTTCTTTATCACTAACTTTGACTTCACCATTGGTATCCAAATCGGCAAAAACTGTATCTTCTCCAAGTTTTCCATAGAATTTCATGTTTCCTTTAGCGTGAAGAGCATCAGTTTTATGAACTGATCCTCCAACTCTGAATTTCAAAGTTCGCAAATACTCGCCCTTACCATCAATATCTAATTCGAATTCACCAGAGATTGGTTTACCAGAACCTGTTATATCATGTTTGCCTTTAATTGAAATTTTTCCCAGTGGAGCATAAGAAGAGAATCCTTCATAACTGGCAGTAAGTTGTGTACAAGTACCCTTAAAGACATTTTCAATTGGACTTGGTAATTCAGATCCATAGATTTTGTTGTTGACTTGAGTGAGGAACTTATCACCTTGTGGTACTCTCTTTATACCAAGATCAAAATTCAAGTTTTTACCAGTTGCTGATTCAGCTGAGATTTGATAATTAAGATCAAAGATTTTCTCATTGGGATTTGTGTTTTTAACATTGCCTTTAACAGAGAGTTTGTTTCCTGGTTGATTCTTATTTGGTCTATACTCAAGACTTCCAATAGCATGACCGTTAAGAACATGATCAACTGTCTTCATTTCACGATCAACTTTCCCAGCAAAATAGCAATTATTAGGAAGAGTCACTTCAGCTTCTCCGTTAATTTTACCATTGTGGATATCTCCAGTCTGACTACCTTTAACATTAGCTTCGAGTTTGCTTCCAAAGAAATCAATGAAATTCTTAGAGTCAAGATTATGAGGCTTCAAAATTGTCTGTGTTGACAAAGTTATCTTCTTAGATTTGTCTTTGTTGAAAATCGGGTAGATGTTGACAACAATGTTGAAGTTAGGTTCGTGTACTGTGAAAGTCGAGTCGATTTTACTGCTACGTCCTTGTCCTGGTAATTCCACAAGAAGATCACCGTTTCCTGAACCTTTATTAGCCTTAAGTTGACCTGTCACAACTAATTGACCCTTCAGGTTAACTTTAAGACTTCCATTAGCGTTTCCAGCTTTGTTTGCTTTAAGGAAAGCATCAAAATAGTTAGTACCGCCAGAAGTAATCTTATGTGAAGCATCAATTTCGTTAGAATTCAATTTAAAGTCGGCCAAAACCTTGAAAGGTGAGTTGTGTTGTGGTACTTTAACTTCTAGGTCAGCACCAATGTCAATATCTTGTGGTCTGACATGGTGTTTGATCTTTCCTTTAATTTCAGTTCTTTTACCATTGATTTCGTAGGAGTTATCAATTTGGGATACATCTCCAGTGATTGTTCTTTTTCCTTTGATATTGACTCTATTATTGAAACCCCAAAGACCAAACTCGAGTTTAAAATCGTTTCCTTCTTTTTTAGGTGTTTGTTCGTACTCGAGTTCTGATCCAAATTTAGTAGCGCCATATTGGAAATCAGCCTCGTATTTGGCAGCGTTTGGTTTCAGTTGGAATTCGAGTTCGAAGTTAGCACCAAGACCTGGGTATGACAATTTATTTTTAGTGTCCAGAAGGTAGTCTTGTGGTCCTTTATTGCGATGTTTTAGAGAGTTTTCAAGTGTGAAGATGTTGTTTTTGTCACTGAAGTCACCTCCATGTGCAATTTGGAAGAAGTTTTTGATTTCTTCTGGTGATTTTGCAAGTTCTCCTTTAAGATGGACGTTAGCTGCTGGGTTTAGAGAGTTCTTCAACTCAGCATTGTATTTTACCAAGTTAGCATTGACTCGGAGTTTTCCTTTAAATGACGCATTGCTGTTTCCATCTGATACAGTCAAGTCAGAGAAGAGAGTTTCAGGTTCATGACCGAATTTTCCATTAACTGTTATAGTTTTCGAATTTGGAATTATCAATTTAACGTTATCTAGAGTATAAGTAGTTGCAGGTCCGTTATTTTCTACTATGACTTGACCATCAACTCTGTATGGAGGTACTTGAAGAGCAGCATCTTGTGGTGTTTTATATTGAACAATTGGTTTGTAGATTGATTTTGCTGCTGATCCTTGAACTGCTACACCAATTTTACCAAAATACTCGTTTTTGTCTTGGTTGAAACGGACAAATATTGATCTCTCACTGTCAGTCATTGTAATACGACCTTCAAGAGATGCTGATGTTATAGGAGAAGTTAAAGTAGCCTTAATGTACTTTTCAGGAAGTGCGAAAGCTTCAAATGTTAGAGAAACTTTCTTCTGACCACCTTTTCCTAAAGATTCCAAAACGAGTTCAGTTCCTAATTTACCATCTCCTGAAACACAAACAAAGAGTTAACTAAACAAAAACTCCGCGGACACAACTCTACTAACCTGTATAGTATTGATCCCTAAAGTGATACAAAGACAAATCTTCTTTTTCAATAGTAACAGCAAGTTTAGCATCACCAGAAAATGGGAATGGCAAGATTGGTACCTTTTGACCTTGTAGATTTGGTCCTGTGAATTCACCACAGAATGTCAATCCAATAAACGGACTTAATTGATCCAAACAAATCGAGAAATCTTTATTTTGGGCAAACTTCAAAGGAGTATTAACTTCAGGAGCTCCCCATTCTCTTGTATGGAAGACAACATCGTGAGAAGCAGAAAGAATATTTTGTTTATCAATTGGGAAGGAGAATTTAACATCTTCACCGTTGCCCAAAAGTTCAACATTGAGATCACCACCTGTTGCAGTATGTAACGTAGAAATAACCTTGAGACCACTTTCAACAACAAGAGTATCAACAGTAAGACGTCCAGCGACTTCAATATTAGCACTTGGGATTAAAGCAAACTTGATTTTCTTACTGGAGTGAGGATCAAACGAACCGGAAGTCTTGACTTGAAGATTGGCTGAACCTTCAACTCCTAGACGTAGAGGAAAACCGGCAGAAGTGGGATAGGAGAGTTCAGCATCGAGGAAAAGAAGGTTACTTCTTAGAGTTTCTTCAAAGTGTTTGATCTTATCAAGTCCTTGGTTGAATCCATGCACGATTTGATCAATAATCGCTTCTGGTGTGTATTTTCTGAAGTCATCATTGATATTCAAGAAGAGAATCTCAGAACCAAAAGCTTTAACACTCAAATCTAGATCTAGATCAGTATTAAGCTGGTTTGTCTTAATCTCGACTTGTTTTCCAATTGCGTCAATTTCAGATTTTGATAAGTCACGTCGTGACCTTATGATCTTCTGGAGTCGTTCTTTGACCTCGTCTGTGATCTTTTTGATTCTTGGACCTGTGCCGTCCCATAGTTCTTGTAGTGTTTTTGATCTGAGAAGTCCTTTAGGGCCTAAGTAGTGTTCAATGAGTCTATCTAAGTTCTCTTGGCGTGTTTGTATGTCTAAGAAGTTTAGAGTATGGCCGAAAACTTCAGCAGTCAGATTTAGACTGGTAGAACGAGGAAGGAAAGATTTTTGAGAGTAGATAATGTTGCTTTCGATTGAATTGGCAATTCCGAGAGTATCAATAGTGTAAGAAAATTCGCCATTAGCTGAGTACTTTCGGAGATCAAAGGGGAACTTCTTGGAGGTGGTGATTTGACCTAGGTGTTGTTTGGCGAGTTCTTTGTCGGGATTGGCTGAGGCGCGGATGTTGCGGATGTGGGTTTGAATAAAACCGCCAACTGGAATAAGAACAGAGGATTATTATTATTACAAAAATGAAGAAAGATATAGTCGAAATGTTTCATACAGAAAAGTACTAACGTAAATTCAAAAGCACTCAGTGAAGATAAAATCTAGATAGATCTATCAAAAAGACTAGAAATAAGAGAAACAGAAAATATGAAAGAATAAAAAATAGAAGAATGAAGGGCAACAAATATACATTAAAAGAAACAGCAAAAAAAGAAGGTAAGAGTATTAGATAAAGCCGATGTAGTTAAAAAAAGTCTTAAAAAATGCATTAACAGCGAAGTGACAGGAAAATCAGGATAAGAAAAAGAAGATAAAACAAATGGCGGATAAATAGAGAGTTGAAAAGAAAAAATTGTGAAGATAGATTATAAGAAGGGTTAAAATAGTAGTTAAAAAGGTAAAACAAAAATTTTGGGAAAAGTTTTGTTGTACCATTGAAAATAACAGAAAATTTTACAAATAAAAAAAAAGATAAAACAAATAACGGGTAAATAAGGAAACAGAAAAAAAATTTGTAAAAATAGGTTACCAAAAGATCACAATCAAAGAAAAAACATGAAGAAAGAAATAAATAGTAGAAAAACGACTGCGACCTAAGCAGTGAAAAAAAAACACGAGAAAAAAAATTTAAAAAGTTCGGAAAAATAATAAAAATGAAATAAAATCAAAATTGGCACATCGACCGTAAGAAGTGGTAGAAGAAATAATAAGGAAACCTAGAAATACTTAGAATTATAGAAACAAAAAAGATAAGAGCAAAATTTAAGGAAATAAACAAAAGATACTGCATAATTTGAATAAAAATAAAAAAAGGAGAACAAAAAAAAGAGTTGTACTAATAACGGCTCCAAATGTCTTAAAAATGTAATACAAAAACTGTTATTTAATAAAAAAAACTGACAAACGATAAAACATGAACAGTAATAGCGACATACAACACGAATAAAGATGAGAAAAAAGAAGAAAAGAACAAAATTTTTGTAAAGATACAAAAACAAATAGATAAGAAGGACATATAATGATATTGTCAGGGATTGAAATGGATGAGAAAGAAACAAGAATAAAAATGTAAAGAATCCATGGTTCGAGAAAAAGGAAAAGGTTTTAAACAATAATTAAAAAAAAGTACTAAAATAAACATTTTTACTACTTGGTATTTATAAAATTAAAAATAAAAGAAATAAGACAAATAAGAATAAAAATAAAAAGTAGTAAGAAAAAATATACCAAAAGAGATGTCAAGAAATATAAGAAAACAAAATGAAAACTGAAGAAAAAAATATTTCAACAAAAGCAGCAGTAGAATAATAATAATAGTAATAATAATAATAAAGATAGCATGAGAAAAACAGAATGATGGTCTGTCCACAATTCATTTTTTCTGCTATTTCATTTTGTAAAAATATGTGAAAAAAAAAACAAATAAAAAAACAAGTTGAGAAAGGACCTAAATACACTACCACGAAAAAGGTAAAGTCAAAAAAAGTTAAAATAGCAGTTAAAAAACAGAACGGAAATTTTAAGAGAAGTTTCATTCTAAAATGACAGAAAAGACTAGAAATAATTCAGGAATAAAAACATGCTAAATATAAAAGATAAAGGCGGCAACATAATTAAAAAGAACGATAAAATGATAAAATGTAACATGAAATAGAAGCCAGAAGAGAAGATAAAATAGAAAAAGCATAAAATGACTGACTTCTATTTACTACAGTGCTCGATAACATAATGAAGAAGAAGTACCGAAGTAAACGTGTTAGAAATAAAATTCCTACGAAAAATAAAAAACAAAAATAAGAAAGATAAAGTCACAGTATAATTCAGTAGTAATTCATTTCTATACTGTGATAAAGTCAAAAACGACAAATTTCAAACAGCAATTACAGAATTATATAGAGCGCGTCAATAAAAAAAATGTTAAAATTAAGTAAGTATATAAAATAATCCTAAAAAACAAAAATTAAAAGAACTGATAAATTGAAAAATCGCAACTCGGATTTAGAAATACCATAATAAACATTTACAATAAAAGCAATTATCCATAATATATTAAGTGAACAAAAGATGTTTATGATAATTATCGACGTAAAAAATGATTTTTTTTATAAAGTACGAAGGGAAGTAACATGACCAATATGGAAATGCCTCCACAACAAAAAAGAAACAAAAAATAATTCTAACGTCTTCACAGGAAATAAAGAATGTAGACGTAGCCCTTTGTTATTTATTATATTTATGGATAGAATTATTTAAAAAACTAAGAAAAGAGCAATAAATGTGCATTACAAAATTATAAATAAATAAATATTTTTGAATGGGAATTTGCAGACGATGTATGTATAGGTAGAAGCAAAAAAATCAACGAAAAATTACATAAATACTAGCGTAGAACCCAAGATTGGCTAAATATTGAATAAAATGAACCAAAAAGGTAAAAAGAAAAAAAAAACTAGTACAAAGTAGTAGTTTCCAATATCTAGGAGTATTGCAAGAAACAAGAAGACAAGATGTTAAAATAAACATACCAAAAATTTTTTAGGACTTGTTTATGTTTATAAAAAGTAATAAAAATTATTAAGAAAAACAGTTTTTAAAAAATGTATCTTTAAAGAAAAAACACAGTCAAAGAAAAAATTCTTTTTATTGTTTAAAAAAATTCTAAACAGTAAGCTTTTTTCTGTTTTGGAAAATATCTGACATTAACTTTTTACTGAAAAACAATAAAGTGGCTTATAAATAATTTAAAAAAATTATGATATTCAAAAAAAATTTAACAGTTTTAGACATTTTTGAAATCACATTGAAAATGATTTCCAGAAAATTATACTGAAAAAGTAATTTCATTGACACTTTTAAAAAATTCCTGAAAACTACTGAAAATACATTTCGATATCAAACTGAGGTTTGCTTCCCAAAAATTTTAAATTTTGCTAAAAAATAGAATTCTAAAGCTACATATATCTCAAAAAATGAAATTTGTGATAAACAAGCTTGCGGTTGAAGGGTTTCATTCAAAAAACTTTGTTTTTGTCAATTTTATGACTTTTAAAAAAAAAGTACTGAATTTTTTTTTTACTAAATATGATTTGATCCCAAAAGTCCTTTTAGGTACTTATTTTTGAAAAAAAAAAAAATGTTTTACTGAGACAAGATTACTGAAACATTTCGAATGTTAGAAAAAGATTGTTTTTGAAGAAAAAAAAATGCAGAAGTTGTCAATGTTTCTAAAAAAAAGCAGGAAAAAATTTTCTATTTTACTTAATAACAATTTGTTAAAATTTTACTGAAACACGTATTCTAAAAAAACTGTAATCAAAAGTTTTGTTCATTGTCAGTACTAAAAAACGGTTTCTACGAGTAAAATTTTGCCTGTAAAACCTACTTTTCTGGAAATTTCCTTACTCAAAAATTCTGTATTTTCGATTAACAGAATGAAATTTGGCTTAAAAAAACGTGTTTTTTGGTTTTTTAACTTTTCAAAAACATTAAATTAGACTGTAAAACTGAAAAACCATGTTTGTTTTTTGAAACAAAGAATTGAATTTTACTAAAATTATCAACCAAAAATCTTTTATGTTATTGAGAAACAAATTTCAGAAATTTTACTGAAACACATATTCTGGAAAAAACAAAAGCATTCAAAAATTTTGTTCAATATTAAAAAATGGTTTCTGCAAGAAGAATTTTATCTACAAAACCCGTTTTCTTACTCAAAAATTTTGTATTTCAGGTTAACAGAATGAAATTTGGCTTTAAAAAAACGTGTTTTTTGGTTTTTTAACTTTTCAAAAACATTAAATTAGACTGTAAAACTGAAAAACCATGATTGTTACTTAAAAAAAATTGAATTTTACTGAAACTATCAATCAAAAATATTTTATATTATCATATAACAAATTTCACAAATTTGACTAAAATCAGTATTCTAAAAAAATCAAAGGCTTGTTCAATACTAAAAAAAAGTTTCTGTCAAAAGAATTTTGTCTGAAAAACCAATGTTTCTTAAAATATTCGTACCCAAAAATTCTGCATTCTGTATTTCTGATCAAAAGAAAACCAACATTGCCTCAAAAACCTGTTTTTCAATTATTTCACATTTTCACAAATTTTAAATTAGACTGTAAAACCGAAAACCATGTCCGTCTAAAAAAAATTTTTTACTGGAATTATCGATGAAAAACATTATACAACAAATATCAGAAATAATATGAAACACGTATTTTGAAAAAGAAATGCAATCAAAAGTTTGTTTTATACTAAAAAATGGTTTCCACAAGAAAATTTTTGTCTAAAAGATTCTTTTTCTGAAAAGATTCTTACCCAAAAATTCTATATTTCAGGTTAACAGAACCAATTCTGCCTCAAAAAAAGGTGTTTTATGTTTTTCTTCACTTTTTCAAAAACATTAAATTAAAAAAAAAATAAACTGAAAAACTGTGTTTATATCTTCAAAAAAAATGAATATTACTCAAATTATCAACCAAAAACATTCTGAAACAAATTTAAATTTTTTTATTAATACACGATTCTGAAAAAAATTAAATCTAAAATTCTGTTCAATAACAAAAAAAAAAGTTTTTGCAAAAAGAACTTTGTCTAAAAAACCTGTTTTTCTGAAAATAATTTTACTCAAAAATTCTGTATTTTAGGTTACCAGAACCAATTTTGTCTCAAAAAACAAGAACGTGCTTTATACAATGTCTTCAGTTTTTCAAAAAAAATAAATTAAAACACTTAAAAACGATATTTGTGTATTAAAAAAAATTTTTTACCGAAATTTTTATTTAAAAATATTCTAGAACAATGTCAGAAATTTTACTGAAACAACCAAATCTACAGGACGAATTTTATGCAAAAAAATGCTTATTTTGACTCGAACTATTGAGCGATCAATTAAAAACAACATCTAGTGCGCTATAAACTCGAAAATGTAGGGCGTAAATTGTCACTTACCTTATTCAGCCAACTCTACTAAAAATGTCCAAGCCACATATTCTAAAGTCTCACATTTTATGACAATCTTTCTCAAGGTGGACATTTTCAGTGAAGTTGACTGTACCTACATCTACAATTTGGATTAAAATATAACTTTGACACAAACCTTGATAACTCGGTTCCTTCTCCAAGACCGCCTTGATCGCACTCGCAATATGACTATTGGGACATTGCGCCAAAACCAAATACGCCTTAATCCTCACTTCGGAATCCTGTTGTACATCCTTCAAAATCCCTAACGCCGACTCTCTCAACTTATCCTTACACGCATCAGCCAGATAAGTCTCAAGTGCTGTAACCCTAACTCTTGTTGCTTCCTTACTCTGAGCCAACTCGACAACCTTATCCAAAACGTGATCATCAAGATGATGGAAGTTGCCCAACGCTTTCAAAACATAAACGACATCATTCTCCTCTTGTCTATTCTTCGGCTGCTTAGCTAACTTCTGTGCGAGTTTTTGAGTCAACTTGTGAACAGCATCAACGTGTTGACATGGGTGTTGACGGCAAAAGCGGCCTGCGAGATTACCAATACCTAAATAGGCACTTCGGGGAAGGTTAGGCTGGTCGAGAAGAGCTCCTGCTGTAATAAGCGAGCCTTCAGTAGGGTGCCTCACTGTTGATAGTCCCAGAAAGACAAGGTTTTGCTCAATTGGAGTGAGTTCTTTGTTTTTGAGGAGTTCAATTGCGACTTCAATATTGTCACCATTTCCAGCTCTTAAGAGAGCGTCAAGGAAGATTTTTTTGCCGGCGATTTTATCAGAGAAACCAACACCAGCTCTGACCTGGTTGTAAACAGCCAAAAGGTCGTCCTTTTTGCTAACTCGGAGAATTCTGACAAGATTTGTGAACTCTTTAGCTGTATTTTCACCAACTGTTAGACCAATAGTTTTAGCGGTTTGTTTAACAGCATGTAGGATACTGTTAACGTTCGTTTGGGGTGAATTAACCGGATGTGGATCTTCGAAAATGATTGATCTTGGATGCCCTCCTTTGACTTGTGAGTTGTCTTTAGCTGTTCCCACGTATTTCAAGTTAGTCTCAATTGAAGTTTTAGCACCGTTGGTACCAACCGAAAACGGTACGTAGAGGTAGTGTTCGTGGACAGTAGCCTGGTCAAGGATACCATTTTTGATTTTGAGTTTGGCGTCATAATCGCCGTTAAGAATCGGGCTTGATTTAATCTCACTATTCAGATTAAAAGCAGTAGCTATGAAATCTTGTTTGATGAATTCGCGGTAAGCGCAACGGTTTAAATTGCGAGCTTTTTGTACTACCAAAATGTTGCCTTCTTTATGATGGGTTACTTCAGTCGGACATAAACCAAAAACATCAGTTTCGTGCCCACTTTGCAAGTTCGCTTGTAAAATGGATGCTATGGCACGTTTGAGATTTAGAGAGTTTTGGTTGTCTCCAGGTGTGATACAAATACTGTCTTCGAGATGACCATCATGGTAGTTGATACTTATTGGTTTATCAACATCTGGAAGATTACTATGTTTCTAGAAAAAAAAATATTTTGAGATTTGACAAATATTTTTGAGCTTCTTTGTTACTTTTCCATCATTTCCGATGACTTGAACATTTTGTAATCGAATAATTTGGTTGCATTGGGGTTGTTGTGTGAGTAATACTGTAGCCTTAACTTCTGTTATGCTTTTTTGGCCTTCTGCACTCGACAGGCTTACTTCAATTTTGCTATCAAAATTATATTTGTAAGTTGTTCCTTCGTGATATTTAAACGTTTGAGGTGCTAAAACCAAAATGAGTTTTTTCGTATTATTATTATAGTGATATTATTACCTCCTCGACATCCGGTTCTGCAAGTTTCTGAAAAAAAAAATTGTGATAAGATAAGAAGGTCACACTTGTTGAAAGTTGAACACTCTGTATATTATAAGCGAATGAAATTTAAATGCGACGATTATTCACTTGAAAATAATGAACGGATACTTTAATTATGAGTAAAGGTGACCTTTCTTAGAATTCTTTGTTATCTTGAGTGAGAGGTCAAAGGTTGTTATTATTTTTGTACTTACCTTCAGCCTGTCCAGAGGTTATAACACAGATAAGTGCTAGGGCTAAGCCCACTTTCGAGGGCCTTCGTCGAGCCATAGCGCACGAAAACTGACCGATTTACCCCCAACTATGCTTTTATATGGTCCCCTCTGACCCGAAGGTCCAGATACTGATAACGACGATGCGAGCTGCTGACTCTGCTCTTAAGAATCTCGGATTGCGAGCGATTTTTTTTTTATTTTTTTGATAGTAGACAGTGATCATCCAACAGAGAATTTATCAATGAATTTTGTTTTTTTTTTTTCTTTTTGAGGAGAAATTTCAAATTTGGAACTATGGTGGGGAGGATTTTGGGCTGCTTAATGTTGTTATTTCTGTATATGAAAAGACACGTAATGAAAAGCAATTTTTTTTAAATTTTGACGATAAAAAATCTATATTATTTTTGTGTTTGTGAAATTTCTAAATTTCATACTTTATTAGTTATATATAGTGCGGTCTTTTAAATTTAGCGTAAAAATTTGTAATGACAACAATATGATGTTTGGTAAGTTCAAATATCAAATCTACAACTCGATAGTTCGTTTGCAAATTTTAAATATCCGTGACCAATTTCAAGCCAAATTTTTTTTGAACACTCTTTATTTTCGATTTCTTTATTCTATCTATCTTTTTACTACAATTGATATAATAGCTTGAGTACTTTTTTGTTCTTTTTTTTACTTGTAAAAAATGGGTGACCAAAAAAAAACCAAAAAAATTTGTATCACTTTCTTTATTATTTTTTGTTTTTTAATTGGTTATTATTAAATAATAATAATTGTTATTGGTAATAAAAATTTGTTCTAATTATTATTAATTAATGTAATGTAGTTTTCTATTTAAATTAATAATAAGTTTGGAAAAAAACAGAGAGTTCAAAGTTTATCATCAAAAGTTCGTGTTTATTTTTCTATGAAAAATGAAAAATTATATTGTCAAAATTATTATTAAATCTTTCAATCAAAAATTGACCTTGGATCTTTCTTAAATAAAAATTCTGTTTTTAAAACTCAAAAATAAACAAGCTATTCATACAAAAAAATTAAAAATTCAGAAATTTTTGAATATTCGAAATCCAAAATCCTTTCAATAAAATTACAGTGTTTTGGCAATCTTAGAAATGTTGGAAAACGCAAATAAGTATTTTGAAAATTTCGTAAAATGTTACAATCTTAAAAATTTAGAAAATCTTCGAATTTGTTTAAATTTTAAATTGTAGAATTGTGTTATAACAGTAGTACCTCAGGGTTTCGGAACATTTAAGTTCAAAAGTTTACCATTTCAGAATTTTTAGAACCTGAAACTGAGAAAACAAAAATTTTTAAATAACTCAGGAATATAATTAATCTGGGAACTTCAAAAACTTTTACAGTTTAAAATTCTCGAAAATTTATAAATTCAGAAATTTTAGAAAAGCAGTAAATATACAGTATAATCTCAAGTATCTTAAAAAAAAAGTAATTTTTAAAACTCAAAAATAAAACAGATTTTAATAAATTCAGAAATTTCATAAAATTCAGTAATTTCAAGACCCAGAAAGCTGAAAATTGTAATAATCCTGAAAATAACTCAAAATTTTACAACTCTTACAAACTCAGAAATTTTAGAAAACTTATTATTTGAGAAACATCCTTGAAAATTTTAGTAACGCTGAAAATAAAAGAACAAAAAATTTTAAAACTCGGGAAATTTAGAAAAGTTGTATATATTAATTCTCAGTTATCTCAAAAGTTCAAGAACTTTTTAGCTCAGAATGCTAAAATTTTTCTAAACTTTAACATCTCTGTATTTTAAAAACTGAACAAAAATTTGAAATTAAAAATAATTTGAAAATTCAGAAAGCGGAAAATTCTAATCCTGAAAATAAGCAAACCAAAATATCTCAGAAGTTGAGACATTTCTAAATTCAGATTAACATCTCAAAATAAAGATATAAAAAATTTAGAAACTCTGAAATCTTAGTAAACTGGAAAACAAAGGAATCTCGAATACCTCAAGCGTTTAACAATTTTTAAAAATCAGGATCTCAGTACTCTTGTAAATTTTATCATCTCAGCAATTTTGAAACCTCAACATAAAGACACAAAAAATTTAAAAACTCAAGAATTTTAGAAAACTCAAAGACACTTGAAAATTTAAATAAAGCTGAAAATAAAGAAATAAAAATTTTGGAAACTCGGACATTTCAGAAATGTGGTGTACATTAAATTCTTAGTTATTTCAACAGTTCAAGTATTTTTTAAGCTCTGAACCTTGAGATTTTTGTAAATTTTAACATCTCTGCAACTTTAGAAACTGAAAATAAGCAAACAAAAAATTTTGAAATTCTAAAGTTTTAGAAAACTAATATACAGTAAAGTCTGAAATATCTCAGAAGTTCACAAATTTTTAAAGTCAAATTGTCATCTCAGAAATATTAGAATCTCAAAATAAAGTTACAAAAAATTCAGAAACGCAAAAAAATTTAGAAACTCAGGAATCACTTATAAAATGCAAGGTCTAGAATTTGAAATGATGATAATTGCAATATTTCTAAAAATAAATAAATAAAAAAATTAGACACTCTAGTAAACTAAACAACAGAAGAATCTTAGATTCCTCAGAAGTTTAGAAATTTTAAAAAGTCTGAATCTCAAGACTTCTAATTTTTATCATTTCAGCAATTTCGAAATTTAAAAATAAGGATAAAAATTTAAGAAACTCAGAAATTTTATAAAAATTCAATAAATTCAAGAGCCAGAATTCAGAAAGCTGAGAATTTTAATAATTCTGGTAATAAAGAGTTGAAAAATGTCAACTCAGAAATTTTAGAAAAATTATATACGATAGAATCAAGAGTATCTCAGAAATTTAGAAAATTTTAAAACTCGAATTCTTACACCCTTATAAATTATAATGTTTCAACTGTTTTAGAACATAAAAATAATCATTCAAAAAATTTAAAAACTCAGAATTTTCAAGATTCAAATATCTGAAAATTTTAATAATTCCGAAAATAAGCAAACAAAAAATTTACAAATTCAAAAGTTGTAGAAATCTAATTTACAGTAGATGAAACATCTCAGAAGTCCAAGAATTTTTAAAGTTCAAATTAACATCTCAGAAATTGTAGAATCTCAGAAAACAGAACAGAAAAATTTCAAATTCCTCAAAAATTCAGAAATTTATAAAAATCAGAATCTTAAGACTTAAAAATAAAGATAAAAAATTTCTAGAAATTGGATTTTAACCTGAAATAAAATTCGACCATATTTTGGGGCATGTTGCATCGACATATGATGTAATTAATAAAAATTGAAACAATAAATTAATCTTAATAAATGACAAAACCCCAAAAACAAATTTTATCTAAGCTACTAATAGTAACGGCTACGAAAATAATTTTGGCCGTTGCAGAAGCTGCAAAACATTTTATTGCGGATGGTTGTAAATACATATAATTATTAAGTTTCTAACTGAATGTTGAAGTAAAAAAGCTGAGTGCTATTAATGCCTTTATGCCTGTAGAACGTACAAATTGTTACCTTCAATTAAATCAAATAAAATACATAAAACAAATTTTTATCTATAAATCAAAAATAAATAGACTAAATGTCAGATATCGCAAATGACAAATACGGCCAATTATTAAATTTTCTGGCCTATAGCGGAAAACAACACTTTCTGTTAGGTATAATTCATTTTTAAACAGCTTTCGTATATTAAAAACAATCTTTTTTAAGATAACACTCAACTTTGCTCTTCATATATGTATCATTTAAAAAAATATTTATAAAATTAAGTGTGTCAGTACTGTTTAGTTTTATTTAGTAACACCCGGTATACGAGTAAACACATGTAAATCTATTTAGAATAAAGTTTTTACTGTAGATATTATTATCTAAATGTTGTATAACATCTAATTAAAATTTTTTAGTAAAAATAATCGAATTTGTTTCAAAAAATAAAAAATTCCAAAATTGTAAAAAGAAATTTACGATAGAGACCACCAAAATTTAAAATTTGATTGATATATATTCTGTTATAATTTTTTTTACCGACAAATTTGAATATTTTTTATTACTTCTTTTGATTTTGTTTTGTTGTAGAATTTATATTGAAAAAAAATTATTTTCTGTTTTTTTATTTTAGTTTTTTTTTTATTATTTAGCCTTCGTGTACACCCTTCTTTGTTTAAAATTGATTCTAAAATTGTTTCTACATATTATGTAAATGATTTCTGGGAAATAATAAGATAAAACCATAAGGTTAAGGTCAGTTGTATTAATCTCGAAAATTTGTAACCCAGGTTTGATTATTTTACTAACATTTATTTGATAATAAATTCTAAAATAATTCTCCAAATTTCAAAATTGAAACAACAATAAATTTTCTTTAAACAAACACATCAAGGAAGAGAAAAATATGGGTCAATGTACTCAAACTAACCAAATTTCGAAAATAAAATACTTAATTTAGAAATTATCTTTGCAAGCACAATACAAGAAGAATAAGACTCATCCTCATCATCCATTAAAAGATCATTTACTTCGACCCTTGATAACGATATTTCTTGTTTGTTATATTTTATTTACAATGAATGAAACAATGACTCTTGTTCAGGTACCCCCTAATCTCTTTTTCTTGGACTTTAATATATACAATATTGACTTGGGATAAAGTTAATCGAGTTTTGGAGCCATTCTAGTCGGTATAATTCCATCGGAAGGGCCGATAATCATCCAATTAATGTCCCTTTGTTTTCATAGATGGACAGGAAATTTGTTTAATTGAGACTACTTGTTGACGGTATACTGGACGCGGACTATTTTTGTGTTTTGATTTGTGAAAAAAATATTTGTGATAATGGACAATAAAAGACTATCGCTGTTATTATATTGTTGACGTGATTTATTTTAAAAATGATCATAAACCTAATTTGTATTGTATTGTAATTATGAAAAGTATAATATTGTTGCTTTTTATCAGTCTAATATAATTTTATAAAATTATCATTGTTGCTAATGCGGAAGAAATCTGGTAGAGTCTTGTTTATAAAATTTTGTGTTTTGCTCGACAAAAATTACTGAAAAATTCTTTTGTTTTAAAAATTATTAAATTCAAAAATGTCTTTACAAAAATTACAAAACTAACTGCATCGAAAAATACTGTCTTATGCAGTATGCCCCCTTTCACTCTTGTTGATTTGCCCTCCTTGTTTTCAAATCCCAAAAACACATTTTTTTTATTTAACTTGAACGGTTTTTGATATAATATCATTTTTCTTCAAAATTTCGGCTTAATTTTTTTTCGTAATTTTTAAAAGTAACTCTAGTAGGCGGATTTCATTGAACAATACCAGAATACCACTGACAGTACAGCAGATGACAAATTTAATAAGTTTGTAGAACTGCAAATTAAATCTTCGCTAATTTGAACAGTATTTATGCTATCATATTGACTCTATAACAAAGAATTTATCTAATTTGGTGTGACGAAACTGGAGAAAGTGCTACTGACTTGTTATCAAAAAATTCAACCAAAAAAACCCGAAAGTTACCTTTTCAAATTCCAATGCAAAAAACTTGGTGACCAAATTCCTTCAAACGGGCTCGGTTTTAAACATTAAGAGGTCAAAAAAGTTGTTCAATAAAGATGATGCTGCTTCAGTTCTTGTTGTTCATTCCGCAAAAGAAGCTCTTTGTCTTTAAGGAGAAGAGCAATACAAACTGAAAGGGGAACAATATTTTGCCATTTAAACCGCAATTTAGGCAAACTTTAAAAAATGGTGATAAAGCCAAACGTCTGGTTTTTTGTTTAGAAGATTCAAATTTTGATAAACGAAAAATATTCTCCAATGAATCAACCTTTTCATATAACGGAGTCGTTTCATCTGAACATTACCGGTACTGGAGTGAGACGAATCTAAATTTCAGAATTTCTTGGCGCAGTCAATATTTTAAAAATGTTAATGTGTAGTCTGCGTTTTCGTACTATGTCATTATTGGCCCATATTTTTTGATTAAAATTTAAAGGGTAATTCACATTTAAAAATGTTGCAAAATTTTTTAGTCGATAAACTGGAAAAATTACCGTTAAACTACCGAACGGAAATGTTTTTCCAGCACGATGGGTGTCCTGCTCATTATGCCGGCATTGTTCGCCAGTGGCTCAATACAGAGTTCCATGATGACTGGATAAAGAGAAATGGTAGCATTTTATGGCCACCGAAAAGTCCTGATTTCACAATAATGAACTTTTATCTGTGGAGTCGTTTAAAACAAATTGTGTAGCTATAGTGAGCCACTAGACAATGATGTAGAGCAACTAAAAAGTAGGATACAAAGTCTTTATCAGTCTTAGAAATCAGACGCAGTTTCAATCAATTTACAGCTCGCATTAAAATCTGTGCAGAAAAAGGAGATGCATTATTTGAATAGAAAATTAATAAAGCTTATTGAGAATTTTATTTCATTTTACCATTTGTTAAATTTATTAAATAAAACTTGAGCCTAATTTGAATATTTTCTAGCAATAAAATGATATTATCTCGAGAACCGTTTGAGTTAAATAAAAAGTAATTTGTGTTTTGGGGGTTTGAAAACAATCAACAAGATTGTAATTTTCTAAGAAATCAAAAAAAGAAAAAGAAATTTTTTCCTCTTTTAAAGTCGATCCGGGACATACTGTATATGACACACTATTTAATTTCTTCGTCTTAAAATGATTTTAATAAAAAAAATGTTTTTAAGTTTCGTCGCTAAAGCAGTTTACTACATCTCTCTTTTCTACATAAAGCCATATTCATATATGTACATACAATAAGCAAGCTATTTCCATAGTTTCTCTACTAAAAGTGTGTGAATTAGCTACTCCAGACGCTTCTTTATTAAAAAAAATATATATATCAAAAAATTGCTGTTTTTAACAGTGAGAATAATTTTTAGTCTAGACTAAAAAACTTTCATTTTCACCGCTAAAAAACAGTACCTTCAGTCTTCACACCCTCAATATAAAAAATACTATTTATCTATATCGAGGAGTGATTCACTGTTGCAATCAGGTGTTTTATAATCACTGATGGTAATCCTAATTACTATAGAATCTTTGTAAACGGCGATAATGTTGATTAAATAATGGTAATATTTAAGTAATTAGATTTTCTTGTGGTAGTCTTGAAAAATTTTGCAATTTTGATGGTAGTTTTACGGTAATCAAAAAGATTTTCTCAATGGTAATTTAACAATTTTTTTTTCTTTTAAACATTTGGTATAATTAATGTATTGGCTATAATTTGACTGTCCTAAGAATTTATAACATATTGCAACAAATGTGCAAATCCGAAGTTCTTTTCAATTAAAGGAGTTGGATTAATAACGTATACACAGAACAATAATTTGATAAACAAATAACTCAATATTCACGCAGTAATAAGGCCTACGATTTAATAATGTCGCATTTGATAAACCGCTCACTCTTAAATCGCTTGTCAGGTTCCAAGCTAACTGCCCAATCATTGTCTTCGCGCTGCGTATATCGCTATATATCTTTCTAGTAATTATCCGAAAATTTACGCAAACAATTTTTATTCAGGTGGAATAATGACTAAGCGTTCTGGTATCCAATCAGTGACCGTATTTCTCAGAATTACGCGTTATAGTAATAGCGGTTCATAATAATTCTGAAAGTGTTCGGCATCTCTTTCGAATAGTTCGAAACATTGTCCCCCTCTAAAAGACCGGTCGTCCCGAATAATCACCTACCTTAGACCTGCTTGTTTTCTTGCAATGACTTCTGGATTTTCTTCTGTTTGCCATTAGTTTCTGGATAGAATGTCTTCTCAGATCTCTGAAGTCGTTCTTAATTGACAACAGTCTCTTTTTAGATGTCCTTTTTACCTTTTTTATTATAATTAAAACACTTATTATAGACATTTCCCGACTGTGAGTTGGTATGTGTCGCAACTCCATCAAGTCTTGAGTTGTTCTAACAGCTCAACATATCCAAATGGTGCCTCCTTTCCTGGAACAGCTTCCAGGAGTTTAGTTTGTCAATCCATATTAACGATTGCTTCGTATTCTAAGACGTGTAAGATAGTATTGGAAAGAATCTGGTAATTCTTTATTCTTAGAAGACATTGTATCTTTTCATCTTGCAACCCATTGATAAAATCACCCGTTTGAGCAAAAAAATTGAGCAGTCTCACTATTTTTGCTCCATATTCTTGTAAGATCTCGTTGCGTTCTCTACTGTGGAACACCAAGTATAGTACTTTCGTGTGTTGGTCTCTCCAATAGACCGATAACAGCTTGGTAGTTCTTCTGATCCTTTTCCGATATGGCCTCCAACAACTGGAGAGTTGGGCTCCGTAGTGCCAACAATAGAGAGCTACTGGCTTTTCTTTTTTCATTCCAGCCATTCGTTTCCGCTACCGCTTCAAATTGTCTTTTATACATTGGGTGCGATGTTGTTTTTGGATCCTCGTAATTTATCCTACTCTAGTTTCTTAATTTGTGTTTCTATCTCGTTAACTTTCTTGTCGAAATCATCTTTTATTCTTGTTTCAATTTCGTTAGCCTTTTTTCCTTTTTTGAGATTTTCTACAACTTTCATTTCTATTTCATCGAGTTTTTTCTCCAAATTTTCTTGAACATCTAGAACCTTCTTAAATTCCTTTTTCACTTCTGGTACGTCTCTCTGAAAAACATCATGCAAACTGTCAAATTTCTGGGATATATTCTCTTGTTTTTTGGTGATCGTTTTCCGAAGCTTTCTAAAAGTTTCTTTTGCTTTTCCTTTATATCCAGTTGCGATTTAACATTTTTTTCTAATTCCCTTATACTCTTCCAATTTACAAGTTTCTTCCGTTCTTCTTTCCTTTCCAATCGCTGTTTTGCAAGCTTCCTTCAAATCGTTTTTTGTTATTCTAGAACCTTCATTACCTCTTCTTTTTCTTCTAATCGTCGTTTCTTGAATTCTTCTTTTGATTGTCGTCTTTCTTATTATTTTTCTTCTAAAAGCCGATTTTCAAGTTCGTCCAAAATCTACTTTTGTTCTTCTAGAATTGTTTTTTGCTTTTCCAGAATCTTCCTTTGTTGTTTTTATTTTCAACCGACGTCTCTCATATTCTTTTTTTTCCAAACGCCGTTCAGCAAATTCTTTCAAAATCTTTTTTTGGTCTTCCAAAATTGTTTCTTTCATTTTTAGAATCTTTTTTTTCTTCTAAAATTAATTTTCCAAGAGCTTACAAAATTGTCTTATGCTTTTCAACGTCCTCGAGTCTTCCTTTTTCTATTTCCTCTCGAATTTTCCGTTGATCTTTTTTTGTTCGAGTTTTTCCAACAATAAACGCATTTGTCCCTCCATTATTTCTACTATATACACACAACAGTAATTTGAAAAGTAAGTAACTCCACATTCATACAGTAGTATGAATTGTCGATTAAACAAAGTCGCTTCCGACAAACCGTTCACCGCTCAATAGCTTGTCGGGTCTTCACTAACTCGGTCATTGTTTTCGCACCGCTTGTATAACAGTACGTCCGTCTAGCAATTATCCGGAAGTTTACGCAAACAATCTTCGATCAGGTGGAATAATGACTCAGCTTTCTCGTATCCAGTCAATGACCGTAATGAATATTTCTCAGAATTACGCGCTATAGTGTGATTCATAATTCTGGAAGTGTTCGGCATCTACAGTATTCTTTCAACCGTTATTATGCATCTTAAATGAAAGAACCACAGTAAGCAATAGTCAATAGTAATTTATTTTTGAAAGTTTATTGTGCAGTTCTGGTATGATTTACTTTAGTTTTGAAATATGTAATTTATAACATGTGATGTACTTCCTCTATCTAAGTAAAAGATGTTGAGAAATACAGTAAAGTAAATCGTAAAAGAATGACAGTAGGTAAAACATACTTACCCAATATTAGAGTACCACACGCTTTAATTCTTTTTAATCAAATAGATAAAGTTTGCTGTATTTCAAAGAATTTTATAGTTTTGACTTACAAACTAGTTTATGAGGGATTTAATAAGGGTGGTTGTAAAGATAAGTGAACCCTAAAGTTACCGAAGCGACCAGCTGGTATGTCGATGAAACTTTGAAGGAAACAAACAAACAGAATCAGGCGTCGGACCTTTACAATCTACTTAAAAATCAGGGATTGGGGTTTCTTTCTCGATTCCTCTTACTGTCGTTCTTTTACGATTTACTTTCCTGTACCTGTCACTTCTGGCTCGAAAAAACCATGTATAATATCACAATTGTCACCTTTGGCTGAATTAAAACGTATAAACCGAATTAAATGATACACCCTGTACAAATTTTAATTATTTAGATCAGTATCCTGTTGCTATTTGTTGTTTAGGTCAAGTTCTATTTTCGATAAGTGAACTTTGCACTATTTTTTTTATAAAAATATTAAATTTGTTTCTTAAAACAATTTTTTTGAGCAATTCTATATTAAAATACAATGGAAATATAAATTCAAGTGAAATGACACATTTTTTGTTTTGCTAAATAAATTATTTATTACCCAGTAATTTGCCAACTTTTACCAGTTTTAATACAAATTGAATATTGTTTGCTTATTTTTCCAATTTTGTGACACAAATAAGAATAATATTATGTAAACAAAATTTAATTTATTACGGAAAAGCGATAAGTCACCAATAATTTCAAAGAATTATTATTAATTGACTGATAGGAAATTGTTTTTACTGATTTTATCAATATTTACGTCCAGAAATGACTTTTGTGTCTCTAAAATAATTCCGATATTAATTTATTTACTATAATTTACGATTTTAGTACCAAAATATTTGATGCAATACTGTGTTTTTTCTACTCGAAAAACAAAAAACGTAAATTTGAGTTTTGCCTAGCAACAGTGACCTTTTTCAATTTTTGGATTGCCTGACTGACAAAAAGGATTAGTTTTTAGGTATTAATATTATTACGCAAAAACATTTGCAAAAAATACATTTTATCATTATTTTACGTAAACTACATTTTGCATTTATGGTAAAGTTCATGACACTTGTAAATTTCAAGGTCAGTAAAAAATTTTTCTTTAATGATTAAATTTCCTTATCTCACTAATGGTAAGAAAATTGAAAAGACCTTCGTCCAATGAGCAACTCAATAAATATTTAATTAATCGTTGAAGAATTTAAATAATTTTCCCCTATTTGCTTGTCTGGTTCAAGGACCAGTGATCAATATATTAATAAAACAATAAATAAGATAAGAATGTTTGCCAACCTGAATTTTCTCGAGAAATTTCCTTTTTTCCATTCTGACCTCTTGCTTATCACTTGTGTGATAAAACCAATAAAAATATATATCTCAAACCGGATTCGATGACGATCAAGATTTATTACAATAAAACGTGAAGAAATTTTATTCAACACACTACTTTGCAATATACAGTGTCTTGACTAAAAACGATAAAGAAAACTTATTTACAAAAATTTGATTAAATAAATACAATTTTTTTTGTATCACACTTAACTTTAATCATAATTAATTCTATCAACCTATACGTATTACATGATAAAACAATCACAATTAAAAAAAAATTAAATTAAAAATACTTCAAAAATGATGCCTCAACTCAAATAATTCAGTCTTCACAACTAAAATGTACAAATTTTGGATCTCTGGTTGCCTATAAATCATCGTGCCGTTTCATTTTTTTTACTGGTCTCTTTTCAGGTAATTGCCTTTCGAGGTCATATAAATGTTCCCTATTCCTCATCTCACTAGCAAAAGACTGGAACAAACCAACATCAAAATAACCAAAAAAACTAAAACCTAATCAACTATTACAAATTTTTGAGTGACTTTCTTTGGGATTGACTCTGACATTGAGAAAATTGCGTTTCTTTCCAGTTCGAGACGAGAGTCGTCTTCAAAGAGGACCTGTAACAAAACAAAAAAAAAAACGTTTTTGACCCTCTCCCCCATCTCTACTGTCTAAATTCTAAAAAGCTAGCCGAACGACAAATAATAGTGAAAGTATATTCATAGCAATAACGTTACAACTATATAACAGATTCTGTTTATAGCAGCATCATAACAAATTGTTAACATTCGGAAAAAAACAAGTTTCATAATTCGTTTTTCTTGTTAATGCGCTTGTCTATCTCTTTTCAACACATTGCTGTCTCGTAAGAGAGTAAAAAAAACTCGTAGCAAGCCATGACATTGTTACATATGTGGTACATGAGCCCATATAACAACAACATTTTTATTATTGTTGGTTGCCTGCTATGCCATTTTACCCGTCACAAATTACCTTAACCATAACCTAAGAATATCCTCTCTTCCCGCCAATGCGAGCATGGTCTTGATGTGTTTTTCTGTAGTTGCCTTCGTGGTATTTTTGTTTTTCAAACATTCTTTATTTTATTTATCAGTATTTTTCAATACTAAATTTTGTGTTTTCCTTGATTTGTAATCATGGTGTACTCCAGTGAACAAAAGGCTTTTTTGTTGGAAAGTTATTTTCGAAATGGAGAGAAAGTTAACGGTGTTTGGAAATATTCAAATTCAGCCCTGCCTGGAGGAGTTTTGGGAAGCTTTTCCTGACGTTGTTGTTTTATGTGAAGAGTTTAAAAACACTCTCCACCGAAGTGTGAGCATGTTTCGTAAAACTGGGTCCGTTACACGTAAAGAGGGCAGTGGAAGACCAACTAAACGAACAGATGAAGTTATTCATGCTGCACAAGAGTTTCTACAGCAAGATACAGAAACGTTGATTAAACATCTGTCTCAGCAAGTTGAACTTTCTGTTAGTACATGTCATAAACTCCTACGAGAAGATTTACATATGTACCCTTATCGTCTCCAAGCTGTTCAAGAGTTACGACCCGTAGATTTCCCTAGAAGATTGCAGTATTGTCAGTGGTTTTTAAATAACATTGTAAATAATAATGAACTCCTTCAAACAACTTTCATTACGGATGAAGCGTGGTTTTATCTGTCCGGCTACATGAATTCACAAAACATGAGAATTTGGGCAACAGAACATCCTCATGAAATTGTAGAAGAACCTCTCTATTCACAAAAAGTAGATGTTTGGGCAGCTATCAACAGTTTTTGTAGGTAATAAATGAATATTTTTATAAAAATGTATTTTTGTTTTAACTGTCGAAAAGTGAGGTTATGAGATCTGTTAGTTTGACAAGTGTGTAAAAAATTAATCACAGACATACAAAACAATTGTTTTTTAGTTTCAAAGCACTCTAGAGTTTTTTTTAAACACACGATAGATAATGTGTTGAGCAGAGACAGACAAGTGCATTAAAAAGAAAACCGAATTATACATACTATTATAAAATGTTTTTAATTATTTCTACAATAACAATAAGATCTGAGTATCTACATCTCGTTGTTAACAGAATTATTGCCGTTTCTCTTGTAGAAATAACGTCATAATAAAATATGTTAAAGAAATATCGTTGTAATAACTTTATAATAAAGTCTGCTATTTTTATTAAATCGAATTAACGTTATAACAGATAAAGTGGGATATTAAATAAAATTATATGAACTTCAAAACAGAATTTGTTATATCCAAGAAGCTGCAAACCTCATTATATTGTGGATAGTAAAAATTTTCAAACCAAAACTCCATAACTATAACATTGTAAAATAGGTTGATTTCAAGTTGAGATAATACCGGTAGTATTGCAAATTATAATACGTTTCCATGACAACAGCGAATCACAACCCCAAATTTGTTTATTTTTCCATGGAAACGAAAATACTACCGGTATTATCTCTACTTGAAATCAGCCCGTAAGAATCATATAACAGATTCTGTTAAATAAATAACGTTGTAACAAGTTTATAACAGTTTCTGTTTATAGCAACATTACATTAAAATGTGATGTAACATTTAAAGAAAACATGCTTTATATTCAATTATAAAAATCTTTTTAATTATTTCTAAAAATTTCTAAACATTATTAACAGTTTTTTGTAAAATATTTTTCTGTCGTTCGTTACATTCTTCTGTTGTGCAGCCACTTTTTCTGTCGTTCTAACAACTTTCTCTCGCGCTGATAAATGTCAGTCAAAGATTATTCATTAGAAAGATTTAAAAGGTTTTTAATTTAGAAAATAATCGAATATGAGCAAAGGTTTTTGACGGTTATAGTAAGAAGGATCTTGAATTTTTTTTAAAATACAGTGTAGTAATAAGTCACTTCTCGTCCAGAACAAAGAAATAAAATTTGTAATCCAGGTATGACCCAGCAGAATCACAGTACAATAAGAAAGTAGGAGGATACGAGTACAACACGAAAAATATAAGCTTCATGATTATGTTTTGTATCTACTATATTTACCTGCTTCATGTAATAAGCAAAATTTAGGTTTCAAATCTGGTGAATAAAGCAAAGTTGAAATAAAATCAAAGTATAGTGATAATTATTTATGTGACCTCATGCTTCTCTTCCAGTCAAATAACAACCCCACAACCAAAATAAAGACTTACCGTATACAAATTACATTTATGTCCTCCTAGATAATCCGCATCATAGATACGTCCATCAATCCATCTAACCTTTAACTTCTGTCCTACAACCGGTATCTTGCTTCTATCCCATCCCACCAAATCCGACAAACGAACATCTTTCGAAAAACTCTGATCCCCCGGAAAATATACACAACAATACGTCGTAGTTTTAATCGCAATAATTTTCGCTTTATAAAATCTCCCATTCCGATGTTTCGCCCAAACAAAATCATTCATTTTCACTGGAAACTGTGATTTATCCTCTTTCCTTGGTTTTTTTCCATCAAGTGACAAAGAACTAACATTTAAAAGTGGCAACCCTGATTTCAGATAATTTTGTACATCTTTAGTGAAATTATCTAAAACATTAACCAACTTGACTTTCACTTCAAGTGGAGTCAATTTGGAAATTTTTTCTAAGAGTTTATTATTAAAACTATGAAAATCTGTCATTGTATTATTATTATTTATAGGTTTCTTCAGCCTGGCTTGACGTCTCCCTGCCAAAATATTCTTCAAACTCTCCAGTTTATTTTTATAAAATTTCTCGCCTTTTTCCACACCTAACACAAGCTGTGTTAACTGCTTGAGTCTCTCTAACGTTAATTTCTTCGGTGGTCTTCCTCTCTTTTTTATTTCTTTTTCTTCAATTTTTTCTACATTAATACTATTTTTTGAATTTTCATTTTCGGTTTTCTCTAACTCACAATCACTACAACAACATTCGCATGAACAATCTGAATCTGTATCTGTATCAAGAGGTATTGAATCTATATCAATAGGTGTATTCTCCAACACCACAACAGGATCTAATTGAATCGCTTGATTCGTCATTGGATAAAATCTATCATTATTAAAATAAGTTGTATTACAGTGATTCACTGTATAAAACTTATGATTACTCCAGATTAAATTAGGTGTACGTTGGTAAAACTGAGGCACTGGAGGATTAACTTGTACAGTAGGAGCTTCTTCAACTGGAACTGGATCTAATTGAGGCATCTGCTCATTACAATCGGGTATACTAGGTTCAGGCTCGGTTAGATTCGGCATTGTGTCAGGTACAGGTTCTGATTCAACGTTTTTCGACAAGAAACTCAAAAAAGCCTCTTCGTATAACGACGTCTTCTCTGGTTTTGATTCGAGAAGTGTTATTGTACCTTTAGAAGTATGTATTGTCTCTTTGACTTTCCTGAAGGCTTTTAATTCGCTAAGTAGGCTAGGTTTAGGTGGTTTGGGTAGTTCAGGTGGTTTAGGTAGTTCAGGTGGTTTGGGTAGTTCAGGTGGTGGAATTGCCGAAGGTGGAGGAATACCAGATTCTTTAAGAATTGTCTGTTCGTGTTCTTCATGTGCCTTTCGGATGATATCATCAATCTCTTTTTTGACTTCAATTGATTCACTTTCACTTGTTTGAGTTGAAGGTTTGTTCATGGTATGTTTGCATTTCTTGTGTTTATGTTTATCGTGTTTGTGTTTATGTTTCTTGTGATGGTGTAATAATTTATCAGTTTCTTGTGCTACCAATGACTTTACTAATTCAGAAGTGTCAACTGGTGCAACTATTTTGCCACAAACTTTTTTGCTTTGGCTGTTACAAGGTGCATATATGCCGGTCAGTTCATTAGATTCTCCTCCTTCTTCTTCTTCTTCACCTTCCTTGTTACGTTTCTTCGGAGGACGACCTCTTGCACGTCCGCTACTTTCTTTCGATTTACGTTTTTTTGATAAAAATTTTTTCCTGTTATTGACTCTATAGCCGGCATCACAAATTGATGCATCTTCTGCTTCAATTTCTCCAGCTTTCAACCAGATATCTTCCAAGACTTCTAGTTGTTGTTCATCTGGAGGAAACTCACCATTGACATAACCCATATCGTCTTCTTCCATCAACTGAAGTTGCAATTCGGCTGGAAAATCCACCATTGAGAAGTCCCTAAAACAAAAAAATTAAACCCCTAAAAATACAGGATATAGTTCGTTCTTACTGAGTATAGTTCATCATTCTTCCAGCTTTTTTAGCCTTTTTCAATTGGCCTTCAATCAGTCCAGCTGGTAAAGAATCGTTGTTTTTGTTACAGAGGATATCCTGTGGAAGAGGTAAAGGTGCGGCTACTTGTTTATTTGGTTCTTCTGGATGTGGGCCAATATCTTCACCTTTTAACCACATTTCGTAACGATCAGCTTGGAAACGTTTAACGAAGGTATCCATTGAGATTTTTACCATGTCTTTGCTGCAAGTGCATTGAGAAGCTCTTTTGCCGTATTCGATCCAACGTTCACATGCAAAATTTGTTGATTCGGCACAGTTGAAGCCATGGTTAAAACCTGAAATTGATTTTACATGTTGTCACTGTCAGGAAACTTTCGAAACAACTCGATTTATATATAAATAATAAAAACCGCAACTATTATCAGTCTCTTCAAAGCCGTTATAACCCATTTTCGCTGTAGTTACAATTCTTTTGTGTTACAAACTGCACAAATTAACTGAACACATTTTATTATAATTCTTGTTTAAATTTTTCAGTATTCTGTTATAAAAAAACATTATATAATTTCTACAAAGCGAATGTGTTATATCAAATATCAATAACATTTAACAGATATAACAAAACACAATTTTAGTATAAAATAAAGTTAAAAATATAAACTTCATAACAGAATCTGTTATGTCCGTGATAATATCACGTGAGAAATAACGTGATAATAGCTTCAACACTCATTGTGTTGTTGAAATAACGTTATAAAAATTTCATAACAAAGTATGTTATTTCAATAAAAAGAATATTGTGACAGCTTTTTAATAGAATCTGTTATGTCCACACAACAGTCTCATAACACATTCCATTGTAGAAATAACATAACAACTGTACGACGGAACCTGTTATTTCCATAAAAATAACGCTGTAATAGCTTATAACCGTAACAGATTACATTGTACAAACAACCTGTTTAAACAGTAACCGTTAATAAGTTATAACAGATTTATTTTGTTGAATCTTCTTGGAGTGTCGAATGAAAATATAAATAACATCACAACTTCATAAAAATCTGTTATTTTCATAGACATAACGCCATAACAGAATGTCAAAATTCAAATATTTTCATATCTCATATTTGATTTTAATAATTAATCAACTGTTACTCAATTTTTTGCGCATAATGTGGCACAAATTAGCTTTTTGAGTCAATGTTGTAGTGAGAAACAAACAGATAAAATCACCAACAAATTTAGGTTTAGACCTATATGTCACGCGTTATTTATCTCTTTAATAATAATTAAACTTTATTATCGTAAATATTGGCTATAAAATTATTAAAAGCGTTTTTGGTGTATTTTTGTTAATTTTGTGTAGTTATAAAACAGAACACTCGGTAACAAATGACAGATAATTTTGATAATCGCAAAATTGGATTTTTTTAAAAGTCGCATCTTTTTAATAATAATTAAACGTTGTTATCAATAATTTTGACTACAAAAGTATTTAAAAAGTTAGCATTTTGCGTTTTCTTTTTTGTAAAATTTCTGTAGTTATAAAACAGGACGCTAATGTCGGTAACCAAAAACAGTTTTGATAATTACTAGATTTTTTAAAAAAATAAATCACGTCTTTATAGTATTTAAACGTTGTCATCGTAAATTTTGACTATAAGGGCCGATTTCATAATGAACTAATTAAAAGTTCCATTAATTTAAACGAGGTTTAGACTGTAACTGTCAATGATTTTTCGATGCATATTGTCATAATGACAGTTACAGTCTAAATGTCAATTAAATTAAAAGAGCTTTTAAGTTGTTAAGTTCTTCGTATTTTTTTTGTGAAATTTTTGTAGTTAAATAACAAGACACTGATGTCGCGATAACAAATGACAGATACTTTTGATAACCCCAAAATTGAATTTTTTAAATAAATTGCGTCTTTTTAATAATAAGTAAACGTTGTTATCGTAAATTTTAACTACAAAACCATTAAAAAAGTTAGCTTTTTGTGTGTTATTTTTAAATTTTTGTGGCTATAGAACAAGACACTGTATGTCAATAACAAATGACAGCTTCAATAACTGCCAGATTTTGATTTTTTAAACAAATCAATCTTTTCAATAATTATTTAACGGCTGCTATAGTAAATTTTGATTACAAAACTATTAAAAAAAGTTATGTTTTTGATGTATATTTTGTCGAATTTGTGGAGTTATAAAACAAGACACTGTGGTATCGGTAAGAAATGACATTAATAAATTACCAGATTTTAAATTATTTTGACAAATCAGGTGCTTTTAATAATAATGAAACCTTGTTATCGTAGATTTTGTTCACAGAATTATAAAAATGTTAATTTCTGGTGTATTTTTGTTAAATTTGTGTAGTTATAAAAGCGGACACTGTAATGTAGGTAAAAAATGACAGATTACTAACTTCCTGATTTTAACTTTTTGATAAATCGCGTGTTTTTAATGTCTATTAAACATTGTTGTCGTAAATTTTAGCTATAAAACTATTAAAAAAGTTAATATTCAAGAGTATTTTGATAATTATAAAATAGGACCCTGTAAAGCCGGTAACTAATGACAAATAAAAATGTGACTTCTGGGCTGATTTCAAGTTGAGATAATACCGGTAGTATCGCAAATTTTAATACTTTTCCATGACAACAGCAAATCACAACCTCGAATTTGTTTATTTTTCCATGGAAACGAAGATACTACCGGTATTATCTTATACTTGAAATCAGCCGTTTTTAATTAGAAATGTATATAATTATAAACTACCCTTACTGCATTTTTTTCTTTTACTTAACAACTATTGCACAATCTAACACAATTTTTACCTGCATGATAGCCATACGGAAATGTAATCATAATCTCCCCCGCCTCTTGCGTAATCTTATTATACGGAATCGAGTACTGTTTGAGAATTTGAGGCGATATCAGTGTCATTTTATGCCTCAAAAATGCTTGACACGTCTTGTAACTACCCGGAAAAAAACCATTTGCCAATCTTTCTAATCGCCTTCCATGTTCAGGCGGAATCGAATACCAAGTTTTAGGTGCCCCAAAATGCAAGTAATTAATCGAATACAAATCCATATCTTCAGTATGCCATGCAAATGTCGTTTTCCACATCCCAAAATACAAATACGCTGTATTAACCCCTTCAATAGAAATACCATAATCTTCATTAACATAATCAAGAATTGTTCCTAATCGATTAATATTCCATTCGTTCACTGTATCATCAGTGAGACTCCCTGAGACATCAGCACCGTAAATAGGGGCCACGTAGGTAATATTTTTCCAATATTTTCGCTCCAAATCCTCATAATCAAAATGTCTGGGAGTGGCATAACGTTCAGAATTTGCCAATTCTGAGTACTGTTGTACAGTCATAGATTTCTTCTGAATGTTGATTTGCTGATAAAGACCTTGCTTTCCGGTCACTACCTGACAAATTGGGGCTGGAATAGTTACGTCGAGTTGGTCGATGGCATAACCTGACTTGCGGGGCACCCACTCGGGGGGCGGAATCACCTAAACAGAAAGTGAGGTTAAGTCACTAAAAACTTCCAACTTACTTTCGCCAAGCCGGCTTTATGGGCCCCTTTAGACTCCATATGCTGAATGTACTGACTGAAATCCTTGAATTCGTCCCATGTGGGCCTGAATACCATAATCCTGAAAAAATACCAAAAATTACCGGTTTTTCCTAAGAGTTGGGGACTCACTTAGGGCACCTCTGGCTAGTGTCCGTCGCCATTTCTGACGCTTTTTTATGATTTTAACAAGAAATCACACGAATTTCACGAGTTTTAAGTGTTTTTGTTGATGCTGAAGAAACGTCAAGCCGCCATCATTGACACACTGTGCTGCACGTAAGCAGAAGAAAATCACTAGAAAAGGCGAAAAATCACAATTTTGTAGTGATATACTGTCGGAAAACGTTATGTACGCTTCGTGGAGTAATAATTTGTGATAGTTTCAGTGATTTTTGCCATTTTTTTGTGATTTTTTCCCGATGCACAAGTGACCCACAACACTGCTCTGCACACGCATGCGCACTTGCGCTGGAAACTAGTGTAAACATGAGCGGAAGCTCACATTACTACACGCAGGGTTGCCACATTGAAATTTGCAGAAACAGAGAAAGGGTTATACAAGAAAGACAAGTACGAGTGAGATAACCGAAAGTTTTGATTTGTCAACGCTGTCATGTCATACCACCCCAAAAGCAATAAATTATTGAAACTTTTGATTGTATTCATATTCAAATTAAAAAATCAATGTTTTGGGTAAAAAATTTAAAACATTGCACTGTTTTTTATTAATTGTCTTAATATTTCTAATTATTACATGAGAATATAAGCTTGTAAAAAATGCGAATCAGAATAAATAAATCAATTCCATTACTGCCAAGTATATTACAAAATGAACCAAAAAATATACCAACAGCCTATTTACAAGCGAAATACGTACAATAAACACATCGTTTATTAAGAAATTTTTAAAAAATGACAAAATTAGGCAAACAAGATAAACATAACCTCATAAAAGCGTATTAGTCATCGAAATTCTGTGACAGCAGGAAGTTTGCTGCGAGATTTTCATTTTTTTCACACGCGAAATACGCTTGTACTACTAGATGTTCGGGGAATCCCAAAGCCTTCAATCTCTCGATAGCGTCTTTGTCTTGGGGGGTAAATTGGATGGTGCCTTGGGGCGGAGTACCACCACCACCACCGCCTCCACCTGCTGGAACGGCCAATGGAACTAAAACAAGAAAAATCACTGAAAAAATTGCATGGGGAAAAGGGACAGTGGTGCCAACCGAAACTCGAATTGACAACACTGGACCAGGGTTGTTGCCAACAGAAAATTGTTAACACAATAAATTTTATTTCCTTACTAACAATATAAAAAACTAAAAAACAGTATTTTACAATTTGTGTGCTTTTTAATTTCGAAAAGTCCCCACTGCCAAAAAACAGCACAAAAAAAAAACAGTGAGACAGTGTTGCCAAACTTCCAAACTTTAAAAAAACTGTAACACTAAAAATGTGATAAATTTGTGTTGTTTTTCTTCAAATTGTCTTTATAAAGCTAAATAATTATACGTTCAATAAAAAAAAATCATTATACAGGGTGTTATGGAAATGAGTGCAAATATTTTAGCCTGAAATACAGCACCACAAGTAATAAAAATCTGTAAAAAAAATTTTGTCCTATCTCAACTAACAACAAAATTACAGGCCGTCAAAGTTGGGTATAAAAAAACATCTTTTTGTTATATCTGGAAAACCGCTTAACCGATTAATACCAAATTTGGTACACAAATGAAGTTGACTGTACTCTTTTTATTTCTACTAGCAAAATTTTGCTACACATCTCAATTTCAAGTTACGACACTTTTTTTTCACATTTTGGGTAATTAACCAATTTTCTGCTTATTAATTTCCAATTTTTGTAGCAAAAATGAATATGCCGGTAGATTCTACATAAAACTGCAAGAATGCAATATTTTGCTAAAACGTATCGTTTTCGAGATATTTACGTTTAAAGTATAAAACTGACTTTTCATCTTTAACTTTGGCGTCCTCTAGCTCCTAAACGGTGCAACTTAGTATAGAGGTAAATTGTGTTAAATCGCTTTATTTTGACCTGAAAAACCTATAATTGCTTTATGTTAAAAAAAATTTATTATACGTTTTGTAATAATTAATTTTTAGGTTATAATTTTGTTATCAGTTGAGATAAGACAAAATTTTTTTTGTAGATTTTTATTATTTGTGGTGCTGTATTTCAGGTTAAAATATTTGCACTCATTTCCATAACACCCTGTATAATAAAACTAGACATTGTCGCCAACAGTACCAACAGCTGAAAATAAAAGTTCCCTAAAAGCACTGAAAGATAATTAGACAAATCAGAAACTTCTGGTATAATTTAAAGTATAAAATTCATTTTAATTTAACTATTAAATATTTCTAATAAAAAGTAAATTATTATTCAAATTGGCAACACTAGAGTGTGGTTTCTTGATAAAATGATCTGCAAAATTGTCTTTAGAATAAAAGCAGTAATGGTTCCCATAAACGAAATGATCATCACAAAAAAAATGAAACAGCGTTGCCAACCTTTCCAAGTAAAAAATAAAAAAATACAGCAATTAACAAAAATGTTTTATAGGTTTTTTGAAAAATACATACAAACAACTAGTAGAACATTTTATAAAAATTAGCTATCTTTGATTTATTTTGATGATCGCTATAAAAAGTAATATTTTTCATGTTGGCAACATAAGAGCAGTTTTTTTTTTAGTTGAGTGTCTATCGCTAAAAAAACAACAAGGTCACTCTAGGACTCTATCCTATTTTTTTGTCCAGTTAACTTTTAAAAATCGCTAAGAAGAGGATTTATTTCTCATTTTGGTAACACTGAGACTGTAGTACAGCTTTTGTTTAATTATGAAAAATTGTCTCTAGAATAACAAAAACCTGTGCATTAAAAATAACACTAATAAATTTATATAAAAAGCAGTAAGTCAGTGCAACCAAGTTTTAAGCTTAAAAAAATTTTAAAAACTTGTTTTTTAAATTGGCAATATTAGAAATAGAGCTTTCGCTGAAAAGATGTGATATTTGGTAAAATTGGTAGTTACCAACCCACAAAAAATTTACCTCTCCCCTTTTTTAAGTATTTTAGAAACAGTACTTTTTCTAATTCTTAAATTGCAAAATAGAGTTGGCAACACTACACTGGGGTTTTTGTTAACATGGGTAAAATTGTCTTTACAATAAAAGTAATGATAGATCCCATGAAACGAGAAGCATTACCAACTGCTAATTATATGGAAAAATATTAAGACATTGTAGCCAACTTTCAGAAAACATAAACACTTAAAATTTTGGTTTTCACAAACATACAAAACTACTTATTCTTTAAAAAGAAGTTATTTCTATAATATTGCGCCCTTCTTAACCTTTAATAAATATTAAAAAAAATATCTACTCTTCAGGTTGGCAACACTGGAGTAAGGTTCTCGCTAAGTTGTTGATATGCTAAATTGTCTTTGAAAATGTAAACAGTCATTAGATCCAATACAAAAAAAAACAACACCACAAATCCATGGTAAAAGTGAACAGTGTTGCAAACTGTTGAAACTAGAAATTTCCTAAAAACACTAGAAAATCAACTTTTTTAAGTTTCTTCAAAAAAAAAGGTCATTAGGAACTCTTAAAAACCTTTAACGAGTACTTAACCAATTTTTTTTGTCTATATTAACAATAAAAAATCACTGAAAATAGAATTATTCTTCAAATAACAATACAATGTTGCCAAACTTCAAAAATTGTTACTGCAATCTAGATGTTTATTTTGTTCTAATTTTGAAGAAAATTAAAGGTAAAAACAGGTCATGATTTATTAAAATTCCATAAAAGAAAATATTTTTGTAAGTGTTTTGATAGGGGTATAATCCCCAAAAAATGTCTCAACATGGCGTATTTTTTCGCAGCAAATATTACACCAACATTTATTAAAATTTCTTAAAAAATACTGTTTGTGTTTTTTTCAACCAAAAAACAGTTTTAGGTAAATTTTTGCTAAGAAATGAGGTTATGCAATACCTGCCGGTACGTTGCCCCCTGCCGGTGGAGCTGGTTGCCCCGCAGTCGGCTCATTGAGCAGTCTAACAAACGATTCCTGATTTTGCGAAATCAAATTCAACAATGCAGGATTAGTCTGTCCCAGCTGCTGTAAAACAGCATTCAAAAGCTGGGGGTTTTGTTGAACCACCTGTTTCATTTGTTGGAATTGTGGCTGGTTGCGAAGAAATGCGAGAGGGTCATTGGCGTCGGACTGTCTCTCGTCAATCCCAGACATGCTGGGGGCGGCCTCTTCCTCGCTGAACGCCGGGATGCCATTAATGAGGTACTCCACAGCCCTGTCGGGGTTGTTGTAGCTCGCACGGAGGGCCTGCTCCACCAGGTCGCGCCGGTAGCCCATGTCCACGATATTCTGGACCATGTTTTCGTACTCTTCGCCCATGAGAAGGGCGGATTCAGCTGCACTGCTTATGTTTGTTGGGGGCTCGATGGGTGCTGGAGCGGCGGCTGGGACTGTCGGGGCCGGTGTTGTGCTGTGGGGGAGAGTGTTAGAGCGTTTGTGGTACAGTAGGTACAATACCTTGGTGGAGTTTGAGTCGTAGAAGAGGTGTCGCCACTGTTGGCCACTTCAGTGGATGAGTCAGGTTTTGAGACCATTATTACAATGAATTTGTCTTCGTCGATGTTGTATTCAGAAAGGGGAGTCTCGTCTTTTAAGATTTTACCTGGAAAAGAAGTTGCGTTAGAAGAATTTAGTGCCGGTTTGGGGTTACCTCTATAGATTAGTTTCTGGTAGTCCCAGCGGTATTCTTTCCCTTTTTCGGCTTCAATTTGTTGTTTTAGATCCTTAACCTATGAAAAATAAGTTAAATTTAGTGTTTGTGAGAGTCTAGAAGGAAAAAAGCTTACCGTTTTAGATGGTTCTATATGAATAATGAAATTTTTTTGATAAAGATTTCTCACTGTTATCTTCATTTTGGACGCAATTTTTTTACACGGATAGGTCCAATTTTACTAAATTTTCTTTTATCACTGTTTGGAAGTAAACACTTTGCGGTATTTTTGGCTAAATTATTTGCCTCAATGATGTAGCATAACTGCTACTTTTGACGGCCATATTACGTTACTTAAGAACTACCAACTCGACTTCACAAAAGTCCCCAAAATTTGTTATTTACAAATTATTTATTAAAAAATTATTTATATAATAAAAAACGATGTAAAATTAATTTATCTGGAAGAATGTGACACTTCTGATGGCCTGGCCAGTTCAAAAAATGAGATTTTTGAATGATCGTCTAGTATGTTTGTTATTAGGACTCTACGTTGTGTTTTGTATTTATTTGTTCGTTGTTTAAGCACTGTGTATCAAGGAAGAGTAAAACAGCTGAAATTGAATAAAGACATTTATTCAAAAATTATTACAAGTGTGTATTTGGTTAGCCTAAGATTAGGCAACCCGTTATACAATTCAAACCTTATTCGTAGTTATACAACCCAGAATACGTTGCATCCCTTGAAGGGTTACAACTTACAACACCTATTCCGGTGTCAAAACCACTGCAGGCCAGAAAAGGGTTAAACCCTGAGTTAATTGCAGAGCTGATTAAACACCTCTGACTCAGAAAATTAATAGATAAGAGTGCGTAGAAGCCTCCCCAAAGAACCAACTACCGCGTACTCTCTTTCCCTAATATGTCCCATTTTCGGGAGTCTTTTGTTTGTTAATAATTAGCTAGGCAGTCTTTTTATCGCCATGTTTAAGTGTGCCATAGTACTACACCCGGGCTGGCTCGTTTTTTTTCCGTGGTGGGGTAGTGGTCCCCGGCTTGGCCAGGAGAATAGTAAAGAGTTTGCAATTAAAGTGCAAGTAATGAGTCAGATGAGCGTAATCAACTATTAGTTAATTACAGCAAAAGGCCGTTAGTAGTTAGACACGTACAAATGATACGCGGAGCTAACTTAATCAGTAAACAATAATAATAAAAAGTAAATAAACAAAAGAGTTAATAATAATAATTAAATGATTGGACTGTAATTTCCAGGGACTCCCCTGTGACTATAAGTCGTTGAACGCGGCTATAAAGTGATGAAATTTAGCTTTTACCCCTTTGATACCGACCTGTGGAATTGTGGTCAATCTCGGGACTGAGTGGCCGATCGTCACCCACGAGGGGCTGTTCTGCGGTTTCTTTTGGCATCGTGGTCCGCTAATTAATAAAGAGAAATTATTAGTATACGAGTTTATAACCTGGGAAAGGTTTAACCCGTTTAGACCGATTTCTCGTCGAAATAACGAAAATAATTGGTCAAGAGATTTATCCGCGGCAGGCTCAACTCGTCACAGACAGAGAAGCTCTACTTTGGACAACCGATGACCAATTTCTCGTCAAGATAACGAAAATAATCGGCAAGAGAGTTCAAAGAGTTATCTGCGGTGGGCTCAAACTCGTCACAGACAGAGAAGCTCCACTTTCGATAACTGATTACCGATTTCTCGTCGAAACAACGAAAATAATTGGTCAAGAGATTTATCCGCGGCAGGCTCAACTCGTCACAGACAGAGAAGCTCTACTTTAGACAACCGATGACCAATTTCTCGTTGAAAATAACGAAAATAATCGGTTAAAATAAACAGTCTTTTCCAATAAAGGAAAAAAATAAGTTTATTAAAAATTGTTAATAAGGCTCAGACTCGTCACGGACAGAGAAGCTCTCATCAACATGGAGAATGGTAAAACATTCTCTGACGATGGCTTTTCTGGGGGTTCCTTTTATATCCAAATTTTTAGTGACGTCAAGGGTGGCTACGTGACTTTTCTCAGGGGGTTGCTTGTGTGTTCCCTCAGTCTGGGAATTTTAATTAATTTGTGGTGATAAGATTATGTTCTTTTGGCCTTTTTCTCGTTATGAATTTGGTAATTCTCGACCCAAAAGCGTTTGTTTGGCGCTGTTACCGGTCTGTCATCACTCCCTTGATAAGAGAATTTCAGGCGCCAGCTTGGTCGCACCGCGACTCGTTTTCCCATCTAAAATCTTCGATTTTTAGATTAATTTAGCTAAAACGTAATCGATTAACCGGCCACCGGAACAATTAAACAAATAATTATGTTAAACATCATGTTCCCATGATGTTGATATTGATAAATAACTGACTCCGGGGTTGATTCGCTAAAAGAGAAACTGTAAAATCAAAAACAACAAATTACAATACTCGGGCCCGAGATAAATAAACAATTTGCAATTGTAAATATGTAGATAGTCTTGCTGGACATCATCTCCTTCATGACCACCTGTTAAACCGACAATTAATAGTATTATTGTCTCTAAGAATGCTGAAAAATTACTAGGCTTATCAGATAACAGTTATACATATTAAATTTGCATAAAAACAATTACCAAATACAAAGTACAAGAAATGTAACACAACCCCAACTCGTTTGTATATACCAACCCTTTCCTGTAATAAACATTAAAATAATGCCGCTGTATTGTTAGTTGCATATATTAAAAGGCCAGCCAGACCTGGATGGTCTCAAGAATTTACCTGACTTTGTTATCAGAAAAGTTTTCTCTGCAAATAGCCATAAAGAAAAAAGCCCTTGATCAAATTACCAGAGACACAGATAGGGAGATAGCTGATTGAATGTGCAAGTTTGTAAAACACAAAAGTGATCGCCATTTTGACGCTTAGGTACACTTGGGTATTGAACTTGTGAATTTTTGGTTTCTATGATTTTTTGAATTTACAAAATTTTATGAGCATATCGTACTTTTATAGGGGGGATATAGAGATAAAAAAAATTCGGAACGCCCCACATTTTTCGCAAAAATATTATCTAGACAAGTTGTTTTGGCTAGATCTATTACTGGTTAAAATTTTTGTATTTATTTCTAAAACATCTTGTATAATCGTATGACAATAAATATAAAACATACTTTTATATTATTTTATATTATAGTACTTTCGAAATAACATAAGCAAAATTAAAGTTTTATAAAAAATATTATTTATTAAAGAACGTTCTCGTTTACAAAATCTTTACACAAGATATAGAAAGTCCTCATTTTGTATCTAAAACCAGCTAGAGAATATCTGACGGATTAAGCTGAAGCAAAACGATGCAATTTGTATCATCGACGTGGGCTAAGAAATGTCGTTTGCTAGAGGGTCTTTAAAATTTTATGCCAGCTTCAGTCGAATCGTGTTATTAGTGTTTGAAATTTTTTTCATATGGAAATGAGAGTTTATTTCGTTTTCTTCAAGCACGTTGTAACTTGCCTCATCAGCTTCAGTTTTATTGTACTAAAATCTGTAGGTCAAAGAGAAGCCGCTTGTGAAAAGCGAAGTTTTGTAAATTTAAAGGCAAATTAAGTTCATGGTGCTTTCTCAGATATCTACTTCTTTAAGAATGGCTGCAGGATAGCGTTCTAAGCGGACGTGTCTTACGGAAGTGCAATGGGTAAGATTTGAGGTAATACCTAAAAATGAATTTTCGTAAAATAAATCTTCTGTAATTTCATCAATCAGGAAACCTTTTTTTTCTAAGCAAAGTGCTTGAAACTGTTTCTATTACTAAAGATTTAAGAAATTATTGCGACAAAAAATTTTGTTGATTTTAATTTTTAAACAAGCGTCACTTAGAAACTAAAATTAAGTGTACTTGATCTAAAAATTAAATAAAGTTTTTTTGTATTGTAGTACTGGAAATTAATAAATAAATTCGCAATCTTAGTTATTCTTGTCTATAGAAACTGATTTCTAATGACTGATGGGCTTCTTTAAAAGCAATGTCCCGAGTATTGCTTAGGTACTGTTCTTCAATTAACTATGTAGTTCAGTAGAGATTGAATGTAATACTTATAGCCTTACAAACTGATTTCAAGTTCGCGGTTTTGATTGGTTGTTGCCATAGAAAAGTATTAAAATTTGCGATACTACTGGTATTATTTTAACTTGAAATTAGCCCATTAGTAAAGATTCTTTTAGTCGTGTATTACATTAAGGTACATACCGTTACAACGAAAAAAATTATATTTTTACAAATATACGCACTAGAAGCCTTGTAGACTCACGGTATGTTGGGCAATTTTTCTCCATTCTTTCTTATTTAGAGATTTCTTCATTCATGCTAGATTTGTAGTTTTTGGAGGTCTAATTCTGTTTCTAATATTCTTTTTGATAAACTGTTTTTCTTTTGTTCTTGTTACCTGGCTTATCCATCTGATTCTTAGTGATTTAACTATTCATATTATATCTGTATCTTTGTATGATCTTCTTTATTCTTTGTATATTCTTCTAATCCAAGTCTTTACTATTATTATTTTTTTCATAAATTTTCGTTAGAACCTTTCCTTCTCATATCTGCAGCATAAACAGTTTTTGTTTTCTCTCGCAAGCGTATGTTACCACCGATCATATTTAGACATTAAGTTTTGCTGTTCTTGCTACGGCCTACGCTACGGTTTTTAAGCTTAGTGTAGAGTGTAATGCATAGACGCTTTTATTTGCAGCGGCTCTTTTTGTTATTGTCTCTTCTGTATTTAGGTATTGTTTTTTTTCTATTACACTATCTAGGTAAACAAATTTCTTGATTTCTTTGAATTTGTATTTCTTTCTTTCGTTTACTTTTATTTTTAGATATCTGATAGCTGTCTTCTTTAAATAATTTATCTTTTTATATCAGAAACTTAGTTTTTTTTTTTAATTTTTACTTTTCAGTTACGTTTTTTCCACGCTTATAATCAGCCTTTTTCTTACTTTTGTTAACTCTTCTTTGGTTCTTGTTATGAGTCTTACACGTCGTCTGCAAATGCAAAGCATTGACGTTGTTGATGGAATAGCAGACCTTGTCTATATACAGGGTGAGTCTGCTAAAAGTGTTTTTCAACTTTTCTCAAAAACTAGTTATCACATCAACTTCAAAGTTTGTCATTAAAAACATTGTTTTTTTGCGCTACACAGACGAATTTTTTCAGAATTTTTCTAATATTCCTTCTAATAAATATTAATTAATTTGGTAAAAAAAATCTAAAATATTTCCAATTTTTAACATTATTCTAAAAAAAAGATATGAAAGTACTATTTTGTGCAAAAAATATTTAAATTTTTTTTTAGATAACTCGAAAAAACAATAAATTTTTTTTGTTTTGTAAGATCTATTTTGGTGCAGCATTGCCAAGCCGTACTTGCCGTAACTCGACAATACCTACCTCTAGCGTCTTGGTACCATCAAGATCCCATCCACTCTCTTAGAAAAAAATGGCGTATTTAAATTTGAAATGTATCGGTTCAGTGGTGGCTCTTAACTACTATAATAGGTATTATAATAGGTATTGCTGCGCTTTAGGTATGTTTGCGGCATTTGTTCTTTTATCCATAAATTTTTAATTAAATCATATATATCATTTTCGTCATCTTTTCTCCTCCGTACTATATCATTTCTTCTTGTATGTTGTCTTCTTCCGATCTCTTGTTGTTTTTCTGTTTTTTTTTTTTTTAGAATATTTTTAACTTTATCATACATGAGAAGTTTTTCTTCTCTTTCTTTTGGTCTGTTTTTGTTGTTCTCCTCTTCTTCAATTGTTTTTCTTTTAATCAACGTTTTGTTGAAAACTTCTTCAAAATATTCAGTTTATTTTTCTGTTAATTCTTCTTTGCTTCATTGGCCCTGTTTACCTCGACAAAATAATTTTTTATGTTGAAATCCTTGTTTAATTATCTTGCAACCTGGATAAAAGCTTCTTATTTCTTTATTTTTGTAATTCTTTTTAATATGTTCTTACGTGAGATCGAAATGTGATTGAATCAAGCAAGCTATATTAACATTAGATACATCATTACTGTTACGCTAGCACAGCCTGCTCTGATTCAGTTATATTTTGATCTCACTTTATTTTTCTAGCGTTGTGCTCATTTTTCTGCATTTTTTTTGTATTGTGCTCTTGTTTTTTTTATATTCTGTCTGGTTGTTTAGCGTATTTTCTTCTAGTATCTTTTTCTTTGATGTGTCTTTCTTCTGTTATTATAGTCCACAATCTTCATCGTACCCATTTTTTGTTTTCTTTTTATTTTTTTCTTTAATTTGCTCCCTTATTGCTTGTTTAATTAGTTTATCTATTGTCTTCTATTTCTCTTCTAGTAGTTCTAGTAGTCTCTTCTTGTTGTTGGTTTTCTTCTATCGCTGTTTTATATTTTTTTTTTGTTGATTTGTTTGTTGAATTTTATCCGATATTGTTTTGGTTCCATATTTTTCAGATTGTTATTTGTATAGACTGGTATAACTTGCTTTAATTTTATTTTTGGCATAAAATAAAATGATTGGAATCTACGATTTACGATTTTACGTTTTGAACGCTTTTCTCATTTTGCATCTCTTTCAGTAAGTGATCAATTTGATTTACTGTTTTTCTACAAAAAGAAGAAAAAGTTATTTTTATACTAAGGCTAGGTATAACAGACTACTCCTTAGCGAAGTTGCACTATTCAATCAGTCTAACATCTATAAAATACCTAGTCGAAAAATGGTGCATACAGTAGTCTTTATCGGTAAATTTAAGTAGAATAGAAACAGCACTATTTACAAAGATAAAAAATTGAGTGACAAAATTTTTATGAAAGCCTCTAAAAATTTAAAAAAAAAATTAAGATTAAAAATCAAAACGACAAGTCACAACAACCTTTGGTTTTTGAACAGCGAAACAACAATTTTGAACATTCTCAGCACGTGATGTCATACTGACATTGAACTGAGCGTTTGTGTTTTTTTTTTATGTTTGTAGTGACTGAAATTTATCAAAAATGTAAAACTGTTGTGTTTTCGTGTGCAATACTAATTCAAAAAATTCTAACGGGACACTGCATAATTTTCCAAGAAAAGGAACCGAATAAACTATATAAAGCCTACAAAATATAATAAACAGATTTTTTTAGAGCCTAATCACAATGATATCGTTTGCGGTGCACATTTTAAAGACGGAGATTTTGTTGGGAGGTACAAGAAGAACTTAATGCTTTAGCAGAAAGTTGTAAAAAGATTATCAAAAACCTCAATTTTTTTACATTTTAAATACACGATGGACTATGTAGTGTAAAGGAAAGTTCATTTCCCACAATATTTACTAGTTTGTTTTCAACACAACATGAACATTCTTTTGGTTTTGCTATTGCTACACAAATTCGGCACTTACACTAATTGTAAGATGTGCCGTTTAATTTTTTGGGATTTTCGTCGTTCTGCAGATTATTCGTATTCTTCTTTAACTTACTTAATTCATTTTTGGTAAACCATAGTTCAAAACCAAATGCTACCGAGATTACAAAAAAAATGTAAAACCGCAAAGTTTAATGACAGATCATAAACAATCTCACAACATATCAGACGAAACGTACAACGGCGCGCTGAGATTCGGCAATATGTCGGTATGACGTCACAATTAACGTTCTTCACACTTTGGTCTATAATATTTCCAAAACGGCAAATTGCATGTATCTACCGTCTAAAAATTTGTTCCTAAAATTGTTTTTACTATATTATTGCTTTAAAGGTAACTCGACTCAAAATGTACAGCTAGCTCTGTTAAGTATCTGGAAATCATAGTAGATCGTAAGCTAATGAAGAGCCAACACTTACTGGTAAAAATTATTAAAGTATGTAGCAAAGTAAGCTGCCGGATGATAGGACGATCTTAGGACTTGTCTCAAAGAGTTCTAATCTGCTGTTATTAAACCAGTGTTTTGTTACGGTACTGTTATCTGGTGGGACAGAGTCAGACAGAAAAACAAAGCAATACACATTATCCACAGACAGAGCTTTATTTGTCTTGGTATGACTGCTACTATGTATAAGGTCTACTTCCATAGCCGCAATGGAGGTGGTCTTGTACTTGATCTTTCTCGACTTGTTCGTAGAGGAGATAGCTCTAGCTGCTGCATTAAGATTGCAGGCTTTAGAACAGTAAAATGTAAAAGAATAGAGGCAGTGCGACACATCTCCACACCCGCATTTTAAACGAGGCGTCTGAAAAGATTCCTGTATTGGTAGATTTATTGAAACAAATAAAATGTCGAAATTGGCTAGATTAATAGACACAATAGCAATCTTAGTAATAAAGTGGCGGATAAGCTGCTGCGCCTCGGGTCGCGGCAAAAACTTTTTGAAGATTGCGACTGCGACCGCCCTCAGTACTGTGATAAAGCAAAACACTCTTCAAAGACATACAGCTCAATGGAAAAATTGGAGACAAAGCAAAAACATGATGAATAAGCCCTGCAAAAAAATCGCCAAATTTTGCAGTTACCCAGAGATAACCTCGGGAAGCTGATGCATTTAGATTGAACATTGTCAACTAAACAAGCATATTCTCAGAATTAGAATCGTTGACGATTTCACATGTCAAAATTTCAATAAAGATGAGTGCATGGAGCACGTGCTTTGTCACTGCCTAGCGCTCTCACATATCCGAAGTCAGTTTTGATAGAACCGCACTTAAAAAGCGCTTAAAGTTTATCGGTAGGTACATACAGTCAGTTGGCTTGAAAAATAATCGGCGTGGGGTGTAATTACTTTTAGGAAATGTGGTACAATAGACTAAACCGTGAGAATAAAGTGCTAAAAAAACTCTGGCTCTTTAGTTTCTCTATCAAATTCAGAATGCTCCATAAATCAGTTTTACATATTTAGAAAAAGGCACTGTCGACTGCTGCAATATTTTTATTTTGATTGGTTGGAAAGAGAACTTTATTTAATAGAAATTAAAACTAAAAAATATAAAAAATACGAGAAAATATCAACATTAATAAATCTCTAGATATACTTTGTAATTGTCATAATTTTGTTTTTTTTTCTTATTTTAAGTGTTTATTGTACATATAAAATTTGTTGTTTAAATAATAATAAAAAGTAATAAAATCTCTGCCAGAACCACCTACCAGCCAACATTTCATTCATACATCAGTTTAAAGCTGAACGAAAATTTTGATTTTATAATTACTGCAACATCAATGCTTATTGGGGTTTTTTAAATTTAAAGAGTTTGACAAATAAAAAATAATTAATTTTTGCTATATACCTATACAACAACAAGTAACTAACTCCATATTTACACTACAGTCACTTACTTTTTACTCGATTGTCCGGTTTTCGCTAACTGACTGATTGCCCCGTCTCGGTCAGTCTCCTGCCTTATATAATTAAACGTTCTTGCTACAAGGTGCCAGATGTTTCGTGGCTTAATGATGACTAATCACTAATTTCACATCTCGATATCTGTTATCTTCTAGCGCTATTATGTCAAACTTTTATTTGTTGTTATTTTAATCGCTTGTAACAATACTAGCCTAATGTTGCCACCAGTACAAGGTAACTCTATGGCTGTCAATAAATTCCTTTGTTGAAGCAAATGTAACAAAGCAGCTAGTGATATTATCTTTTTTTTCTAATATTTCTAATTTGTTATTAATCAATAGTAAAAGAATTGCCGGAAGATTGTAGTAAAACTTTATTTAAAATACTTTTTCTGTGTAATAAAAACTGAAGTAGGTAATTACTATTTCAAAATCCATTATATCTATTAGCTTTGAAATGACGAAGCTTTTATGCAGTTTTGTAAGATCTTACTCGTATTTCAGCTTGTTCACTCACTAGAAATGTCTAATATTCTCAAAATATTTTTTTTGTTATTTCACATAATATACACAACACATAAAACTGCAATAATTTAAATTTAATAAAATACAAAATAAGATTTCTCAGAATAGCAATAACAGAAATTTTTACAGATTTTGTTGTAGAAAGCTCAGGTGAAAATATATAATTAAGATCGTAAACCAGAATATTCTAATTTTATGTGAAGCAATATTTAATTTAACTGAAGAAACAAATACTCTTTTTATTGATAAGACTAATGTTAGAAAAATTGAAAAAAATACTTTTTTGAATAATTTTTTTAATTATTTGAGAGTCAACAATACTAGTTTACATTTAAATAATAATTTTTTAACAACACTTTTTTATAAAATTTTTGATAATCACACAAAAAATTTATCTGAAAAAATTTACAATGTTTTTTGCTCTATAAGTGTGTTATATTTGGAAAATGACACTGTCGACAGCTGCAACAGACATTATTTTTTTAAATTTTAAGTATTTATTGTATAAAATTTACTGTATAAACAATAAAAAGTATTGAAACCTTTGGTAGAGACGTTTACGAACGACTCACAAAGTTTGAAAATTAATAAAAAATAATATAAAAAAGCAGTGGAAGATTTTCTTGGCACAATGAAATAAATATGATCTTAAAGCGTGCGTTTTTCTTCAATTCGTCTCTTTTGCTAGAGAACCATCGGTACATGAAAAACTTAATTACGTTTAAAGACATATTAGAAAACAAAGAATGATTAACACTAATTGAAATGGTTGAAGAAAAAGATTAGGGAAGAAGAAAAAAAAACAGGATGACCTAGTGAGTCAGGAAGAAAAGAACAGGATGACTCACTAGATTACTAGATGGCATTACAAACGAAGATGCCTTGAAAAAAATGCCGTGTTTAAGGTAGAAAATGGGATAGAAGCAGATTACTTGTCTTTAGAAATAACAATAAAAGAACTAGGCACAACCATAAAATCATGAAGCAAAAAAGGAGAAAAAAAGTTAAGACAGAATAAAATAAAAATATAGACAAAATATGGAGAAGAAGGTTATTTTGGAGATTATGCGGATGCAGATAAAACGTATAGAAATCTAGTCAAGAAAATACAAGCAGCCATATTCAAAAAAAAAAATTTACGTACAGACAAGACGTGTAATAAATGGTAAAATAAAAAATAAAAAAAAGAAAGAAAATCATCTTAGAAAACTAAGAGATTAGAAAAAAATTACTTAATACTTCGAAACAAGAAACTGTTACAAAATAAAGCAAAAAAACAACAAAAAATAAAGAAAAGAACAAGAAGAAAATAAACAAAGTCAAAATAAAGAAAACTATAAGTATGGAAAAATAAAGCAACCACTACGAGTATATTGAAGTTCTAGGTAGGACTAATAACAGTTGTATCTAGTCAAAAAGTGAAGTGCTTATAAGAAAAATTGTCGATCTATTAAGAGAAAAAAATAGAAAAACGAGATATAAAATTAAAGGAAAAGAAAGATGCAAGTAAGATCGAGAGTGGTTAGATGCTCTAAAAAATCTTAGAGAAAGTTTATATGTATAACGTGTTAAATGTAGTGTGAAAAAAAAAACAATTTCAGAAATTAGAGAAAAAGTTAAAATTATCAATACATAAAAAAGGAAATAAGAACCAAGCTGAAAACTGCAGTAAAATAACCTTACTAAGTACTGTATACAAGATATATGAAATGATACTAGACGAAATAAGACTGAAAAAATAAATAAAGAGAAAAAGATGTGTTGCCACATAGACAAGCAAAATTTAGAAAAGAAAAAAAAACCATGGACAATTTTGTAACATCTTGTAAAGAAAAAAAATGACGAAAAAAAGAAACGTATATATCCATTGCTCTTCGACTTTAAAAAGTTATTTGACCGTGTAGACAGAGAAAAATTGTGTTAATATTTGAGACAGAGAAAGACGTGTGTAAGTAGTTACTATAAAAAATAAAAAAAAATACAAAAAAATTATTAATCTTGTTTCTGTATGACAAACAAAATATCGGTTGGCCAATTGGCCATTTTTATCCTGGATTTTACTTACGTTGATTTTCTCGGCTTTCGTATTGATTTTTTTATGTTTTTTATTTTTCTATATAACTTTTTATTCTTCTATTATTTAAATTGCATTTGATTTCCCAAATTTAATTGTTTTCTACAATAAAACTTCTGAAAAGACTTACTTTAAACCAATTTATCATATTTCTTGTTCGATGAGACTATAGACAAAAAAATGTTTTTAGTTGAGTTTAACAAAGAATAAATAGTAGAAAAAAAAAAAAACAAAAAAATGGTTGAAGTTGAAAGACGTCGATCTAAATAAACAAAAACAAAAAAAATGAAGATGTTATAACCGTTGCAGTCAATTGGAAAAAAATAAGGCAATCAAAGATTTAAAAAAAATTCTACAAAAATAATTAAAACATGTTTAAAAAAAAATTGTTTTAAAAAATGACCAAAACAGAAAAGCAAAATAAGCCAGAAGTACAAAAAAGCTTTTAGTATAAAAATCGACGATTCATGGAGAACAAGATAAAAAGAAGATTTTAGAGGAAAATTTTATTTCTTAAAATAGAAATAAAATATTGAAGAGAAAAATAAATTTTCTAACAGTTTGAAATGTGAGAAGAGATTATGCTAGAAAAAAAATTAAGATAAACTTTAGAAAAATAAAAACTGTTTTAAAAAGACTTGAAAAATAAATGAAATAAAAAAAGAGCAAAAAAACTCTAGAAAACAAAGAAATTTTTTAAGGAAGCTTAATAAACAAAGATTAAAAAGAAAAAAAAACAAAAATTATTTTTTAAAAAAAAAACAAAAAAAAATAGAAAAAAAACAAAAAAAAGAACAACTAAAATGCAAAGAAAAACAAAAATATTTTTTATAAATACATATTTGAAAAACAATTAAAAAAACAAAAAATTATTTTCGAAACATTTTACAAATGCTTTGAAGAGAGACATTTAAAAGCAAAGAAAAATATAAAATGTTTTAAAAAAATTAGTAAAATAAAAATGAATTACATATAGTCATATGTCAACAAACTTTGTCGCCATCTTGTTAAACGCAACGTACAGCTTCGTTTCTCTCTTAGATGACAATTTGAATTTAATTTTAAAGCGTAATTTTGAGTTTTAGGTATCAGGCCATTTTAGGTCTTTACACCAAATTTGTTTCTAGTAAAAAAAGACAAAGATAAATGTTATTTTAAATAATGATTTTTATCATAATTACAATCTGATTAGAACTCGATAAAATCACCTCGTTACAACATTCAAAATCTCATTAGTAACAATTAAAATGTACAAACCACTAGTAATTCTCTGCGTTATTTATTTTATCCATTTTTCTTTCACAGCTTTTGTAAGTTTTCTTTTTTTCACAATATTTTTACATCCAGAATTTTTCTAGATGAAAAATCGTTACCTAGTAGAAGTCGAAAACGTCCTCGCATGCCCCAACAACAAACAGATCGGCAGCCCCATCCGCAACATCAAATTTCTACGTTATAACCGAACCCACAAATCCCTCACTTACGACTTCACATACAGTCGTCCCCTTGATGAAAAAATTGGTGGTAGCGTCACTGTGGAAAGATGGGGTGATGGGGGCTGGATCGGGATACCATTTATGGGTTTCCAGCCGAATATTTGCTCATATGTACTCAGATTTTTCGGAAGTGTTTGGATACAGTTCCATAAAAGTATAGGGATTGCACATCCGGATAAATGTCCAATTCCAGCTGTTAGTATTTGAATTTTTTGGGTTGGCAGTAATGTACTGTTTTAGGGAAATTACTCGGTTAAGGATTTCGTAATTGATGCTAGTGAGATTTCAGTACCGTTCTGGAGCGGGAGATTTAGATTTACAGCTACTTTTCAGGATGTTGACACTAGGAAAAGTATTTATTGTCTTATCTATATTATCAAGATTACTGAAGTTTTTTAATTGATAAAGATATTTAAATTATAAATAAACTAAAATGCAAATTTTGTAATTTTTTTTATTTAAATAATGAGCTACAAAAATAAAAATACAAAAGAAGAGGATTCTTCACCTATCAGTTAGGGCCTAATCTCCATTTTTAATTGTTTTTTTTTGAATAAAATAGACAAATTAGAAACACATAAATTAAGAATAACATTTAGTTATAATTTTTTTGAAATTAGTTTACTGCATAAAAACCTGATAAAACCTTTCTAATTATTATTTTTCTAAACATTTTTTTACAATTGTGAGTGTTTAGATAACAATTTATTTATTCAGGTTTCTGGACTCATAACCTGTTAGGGTAAAAAATAGACTAAAAATAACAGAATTTGTATATTAAACCAATCGGTACAGGTACAGCTTAACTAAGTGTGTTAGTGTAAAACACGCATGTTTGATAAGTGTAGCGCACGTGCACATTAGCAACGAAAAAAATAAAAACGAAATACATATTTATAATTTTCATTTATACCACAACTTTTCTCCAATAATAAATATTTAAAATTGAAAAAAAGTAACAAAATTATAACAATTGCAAAATATGGAATAACATTATTAGTGTCTATATTTTTTATATTTTTTTTTTAGTTTTAACTACTTGTAAATTGATTTTTTTGACTTTTATCCAATCAAAAAAATTATTTTTGCATCTTTTAACAGTGTCTTCGTCCAGATACAAATTATTTATAAAGCACAAATCGTTGCAGATGTTTTCAGATAAGCTTCCCAATGGATTATATTTTAAATAAATTTCGTAAAAGCTATGATTATTAAAAATTCCGTCAGGGAGTGAAGTTAAAAAATTATTTTGTAAATATATTTTACTAATATTGACTTTTACATAATTAAATAAATTACTCGCAAGTTGATAGATTTGATTGTCAGATAAAAAAATTAAAAAATTATTTTTTTTCACAAAACCTAAACTTTCAGGTTGTAGTTTATCAATTTTATTGTCTGTCAAATCCAAAGTTTCTAAATTTGGAAGTTGACAAGCAAAATAATTTAATTCTTTTATTCTGTTAGATTTTAAACGAAGTTCTACCAAATTTGTTAAATTATAAAAAGAGTCGTTTTCTAAAATCTCAATTTCATTCTCGTCTAAATTAAGTAGCTGTATATTCAAGTTAACAAAAGTTTTTTTCTTAATAATTTGAATTTTGTTTACTATAATAATATATTAAGTATGGAGAACGGTAAGGAATCCTTAACGTTCAACATGCTTATAACGTTTTTTGCGCGATTGGAGTTTTTAGAATAATAATAATAATAATTTATATCAATACATTTGTGATAATCGGGAAGATTGAAACTGAAAACTTTGGGTGGCTGTTCCATGGTTGCTATGGTTTTGATCCAAACAAGTAAAATTGTCTTTTTGATACAATCATTCCTACATAGTTCTGTTTTGTGGTTCCGTTTTCGAAGCAAATATGAGTGATAGGGATGATCTACCGGATGATTTAGAAGACGCTTGGCAAGAAGGATGCTCAGCAATAATTCCAGAAAATTCTAAAGCTCGATATGAACAGACATACATTAAGTTGTTTAAGGAATGGCGTGAAGCAAAGAAGATTTCTGTAAATGAAAAGAGCTTGTTAGCGTATTTTGTTGTGAGAAGTGGACACTTGAAGACCCCAGGCAGTTTATGGGCGGAGTATTCTATGCTGAAGAGTACAATTTTTTTCTATGATGCTATCGATATTTCTAAGTTTACTACATTAATTGCTTATCTTAAGAGAAAAAATATTGGATATCGGCCTAAAAAGTCTAAAATTTTTACCAAAGAAGACATGGAAAAATTCTTGAATGAAGCACCAGACGAACAATTTTTAATTCAAAAGGTATGTTAGAGATGATGAGGTGGTACATCTGAGTTCTAAGAAAACAATATATTTGCAGGTAGCAATGATATTGGGAGTATCGGGCGCTTGTAGACGAGAGGAATTGTACAATATTAAAATGAGTGACATAGAAGAACGTGAAGAAATGTTTATAGTGAATATTCCAAATACAAAAACGAATATTCAGCGAACGTTCACAGTTATTAATAAAGAAAATGAAGCAGTTCATTATTTGGAAATACTTCGAAAATACATAAGAATTCGACCAAGCAACCCAACGTCAGATCATTTATTTCTGAACTATCGAAATGGCAAATGCACTAGGCAAGTCACAGGAAAAGGCACAATTGAAGGCTGGCCTCAAAAATTGCAAAGTTGCAAGCCCCTGAAGGTTTTACTGGACACTCGTTTCGACGCACATCGGCTACACTTTTGGTGAATAACGGAGTTGATGTGTTGGGACTAAAAAGACATGGTGGGTGGCGTTCATCAACGGTGGCCAAGAGTTACGTGGAAGATTCCCTCCAAAACAAAATTGAATTTGCTCATAAAATTTTACACAGCGATGTTGGTGGACTATTACAACAACCTGGGACTTCTACGTCGGAAAGTTTGTCTATTAACACTAGAAACTCAAATGCGTGTAGTATTATACTACTATTAATTATAATAATTGTACATTTAATTTTAATAAATAAATCGCAAAATTGTTTTTTTTAGATTTAATTGCTTACCGTTCACTGAACGGTAAGTGAATTACTTACCGTTTTGTTACACGTAGCAACCAGTAACAGCAACCTGCCGTCGTGGAAACAGGCACAGTAAACTGATAAAAACAAGCGATCGCGCAAAAAAAATATTTTGTGTTATATTCTGATTTAAAAAAGTACTTTTTTTAATTTTTTTAACGTTGCTGTTGTAGATATAAAGAGTTTCAGTTGCTTCAGTTATATTAAAAATTGCTTCACGTAAAATTGGAATATTTATCTTCGATCAGGATTAGCGTTAAATTTTTTCCTGGACTTTTTACAATTAAGTCAGTTACAATTTCTCTTTTAATAATTTTAGGAAATTGGATTTTGTATTTTATTAAATTCAGATTGTTGAAATTTCTTTTGTTGTGTATATAAGTTAATAAAAAAAATATTTTAAGAATTTTGAACATTTCTGATAAGTGAACAAACTATAATGTGATTGTGCAATACATAAAAGCTTGATCATTTCTAAACTAATGGATATAATGAATTTCGGAAAAGTTATTATTTTAATTTGTACTAATTTTTATTACACAAAAATTATTTAAATATAGGCTATTAGGGAAAATAAATAACGTTTCAATAGTTAATTAATTTTTTATTATTATTATTTTTTAAACACTTTTTTACAATTAAGAGTGTTTAGATAACAATTTATTTATTTAGTTATGGTAAAAAAGACTAAGAATAACGGTATGTGTATATTAAATAAGTCGGTACAATTTAACTAAGTGCGTTAGTCTAAAACACGCACGTTTAACTGTAGCGCATGTGCACATTAACAACGACAAAAAATAAAAACAAAATGCATATTTATAATTTTTGTTTACTCCAAAACTTTTCTCCAATAATAAATATTTAAAATTGAAAAAAGTAACAAAATTATAACAATTACAAAATATGGTATACCATTATTAGTGTCCATATTTTTTATATTTTTCTTTTTAGTTTTAACCACTTGTAAATTGATTTTTTTCACTTTTATCCAATCAAAAAAATTATTATTGCATCTTTTAACAGTGTCTTCGTCCAGATAAAAAATATTTATAGAGCACAAATCGTTGCAGATGTTTTCAGATAAGCTTCCCAATGGATTATTGTTTAAATAAATTTCGTAAAAACTGTGATTATTAAAAATTCCGTCAGGGAGTGAAGTTAAGAAATTATTTTGTAAATGTATTTTACTATTATTGACTTTTAAATAATTGAATAAATTACTCTCAAGTTGATAGATTTGGTTGTCAGATAAAAAAATTAAAAAATTATTTTTTTTCACAAAACCTAAACTTTCAGGTTGTAATTTATCAATTTTATTGCCTGTCAAATCCAAAGTTTCTAAATTTGGAACGTAACACGCAAAAGAATTAAATTCTTTTATTCTGTTAGATTTTAAACGAAGTTCTAACAAATCTGTTAAATTATAAAAAGAGTCGTTTTCTAAAATCTCAATTTCATTCTCGTCTAAATTAAGTAGCTTTATATTCAAGTTAACAAAAGTTTCTTTTTTAATAACTTGAATCTTGTTGTTTACTATAAAAATATTTTGTGTTATATTCTGATTTAAAAAAGTGCTTTCTTCAATTTTTTTAACGTTGCTGTTGTAAATATAAAGACTCTCTGTTGCTTTAGTTATATTAAAAACTGCTTCGCATAAAACTGGAATATTTTGATCTTGAATCAGGATTAGAGTTAAATTTTTCCCTAGACTTTTTACAACAAAATCTGTTACAGTTTCTCTTTTACTTATATTAGGAAATCGAATTTCGTATTTTATTAAATTCAGATTGTTGAAATTTTTTGTGTTATGTATATAAGTTAATAAAAAAAATAATTTAAGAATTCTGAACATTTCTGATAAGTGAACAAACTGAAATGAGATCGTGCAATACATAAAAGCTTGGTTATTTCAGAACTAATGGATATAATAAATTTCGGAAAAGTTATTATTTTAATTTGTACTAATTTTTATTAGACAAAAATTATTTAAGTATAGGCTTTTAAGCAAAATTTTTAAAAATGTCACCTACATCTTTTGGTTTTCATAAAAAAAAACTATGAAAGTTTCTTGTTGTTAATTCTGATTTTTTTATGAGATGACCTTCACAATTTTTAATAAGTTTGTTTATACAAAAAAACCTTTATTAGATTGCAGTCTTTATAAAATGTCTCTTGCACTTTTAATTTTTATAATTTGTTGCTTGTGGTTTTTATCAATTTTTTTAAAATGCTACTTACGCCTTTTGGTTTTGATAAAAAAGCTTTAAAATGTTTGTTGTTTTATTTCAACATTTATAAAATGCTTTTTGTGACAATGAATTTTTAGAAATTAATCTCTACAATTTATAATAAATTTTTTTTATAAAAAAGCTATTTTTGATTGCAGTTTTTTAAAGTGCCTCTTGCAGTTTTAATTTTTGTAAATTGTCGCTTGTAGCTTTTATCAACTTTTATAAAATGTCACTTATGTCTTTTCGTTTTAATAAAAAAAAGCTATAAAATATTTCTTGTCGATTTCGATTTCTATAAAATGCCTTTGGTAGCAGAATTTTTAAATCCTCAATTTTTAAGTTTTTTTTTTCATAAAGGCAATTTTTGATTTCGCTTTTATAAAATGATTGTTATTGTAGTTTTAATTTTTATAAATTGTCACCTATGGTTTCTGGTTTTAATAAAAAAAAGTTGAAAAATATCTCTTGTTGGTGCCAATTTTAAAGAAAAGTTTTTTGATATCTAATTTTTATAAAATGAACCTTACAATTTGTAAAAACTTTTTTATAGATTTATGGGCTGATTTCAAGTTGAGATAATACCGGTACTAGCGCAAATTTTAATATTTTTCCATGACAACAGCAAATCACAGCCCCAAATTTGTTTATTTTTCTATGAAAACGAAGATACTACCGGTATTATCTCAACTTGAAATCAGCCCAAAAGACTATTTTTAATACCAATCTAACATAAAAAATTCTAACATACAACATAAATATTTTTTTTAGAAAAAAGCGATTTTTGATTTGAATCTTTATCAAATCCTTCTTGCACTTTCAATTTTTATAATTTGCCGCTTATATAAATGCTTATAAATGCTCATTGCAGTTCTAATTTGTATAAATTGTTGCTATTCGCTTTTCAGATATAACTCATACGCCTTTTAGTTTTGATTAAATGCGTTAAAATGTCTTTTGTAGGTTCCGCTTTTTATAAAATAATTTTTACAATTTTTTATAAATTAAAAAATATATTTTGAATTGTATTTTTTATAAAATGTCTCTTGACTTTTATTTTTTATAATTTGTGGTCTGTAGTTCTTATCAGTTTTTATGAAATGTCACCTACGACTCCTGGTTTTGATAAAAATACCTACAAAATATTGCCTGTTAATTTCGAATTTTATAAAATGTTTTTTGTCTACAACTTTTAAGATATACTTTTTCAAAAAAGATTTGGGTTTTTTATTTTTATAAAATGCTTTTTATTGCAGTTTCAGTGTTAATAAAATGTTATCACTCATCAGCTACGTCTTCTCGTTTTGATAAAATAGCTGTAAAATATTTCTTGTTGTCTCGATTTTAATAAAAAGTTTTTTTGACATGCAATTTTTATAAAATAAGTTACAAATTATAAAAAGTTTTTTTACTAAAAAACTAGTTTGAAAACTCCTACCAATAAATTTTATAATAACTCTTAAGTTTTAATTTCTATAAATTGTTGTCAGTTCAGTCACTTTTTATAAAATGTTGTAGGCGACATTTTATAAAAACTAGTTTTAATAGGAAAGCTATAAAATAGGATTTGTTGATTTCGATTTCTATAAAATTCTTTTCGTGACTTTTTTTGATCTACAACTTCTTACATAAGTATATTATTTTAGAAAGAAGCAATTTTTTATTATTTACGGCTGGTCGGTTCCATCAGTTTTTTTTAAATGTCACTCACGATTTCTGCTTATGATAAAAAAATGTTATAAAATATCTTCCGTTTGTTCTAATTTTTCTAAAATAATTTTTGTGTTAGACAATTTTTATTCAATAAGCTGTACAATTTGTAACAATATTTTTTCTACAAGAAGGCAATTTTAGGTTTCACTCTTTTAGTGGCATTTTATACCACATACAGTTTTAATTTTTATAAAGTGTCACCTATTAATTGTATTAGATTTTAATAAAAAAGCTAAAAATTGTTTTACGATGGTTCAAATTTTTATAAAATGTTTTTTGTGGCAGTTAATTTTTAAAATAAAATAATTTCTAGAATTTTTAGTAACTTTTTTTAAGCTATTTTAGAATGCAATTTTTATAAAATCCCTGTTACAGTTATAGTTTATAATTTGTCGATTTGTTTGCCAGTTTTTCTAAAACATTATCCTGGTTTTGTTAAAAAAAATTATAAAATCACTGGTGTTAATTCTTTTTATCTCAAACAAAGCAGCGAAAAGTTCCTAAAGATAATTCGTATGAGTTTTGTAAAGATTACTTAAACTCTTTTATCCTGTTCTCTTCCTTACATCTAACAGTTACCATTTAGAAGAACAGGCAGAGTTTTTCGAGCACAAAAGTAGTCAGAATATTTAGTGTAAAAAGCTTAGACATGAAGAATTGTTTCAACATTGACTATTTCTTAATCTGACTTTTTAAAAATTCTCCAAAAGCGTAACAGTAAATGGTAGTAAAAATTTTGTTTGAACAAAATTATAGATTATATGAGTTTTTGGCAACCACAGTGTCACGAGCAATGGACAAAAATCAAAAAATCAACATTTTTGAAAATAATTTTAAGTCACTTATCTAAACTTCGATATATTTGATGTAAAGAAAACCAAGCTCTCCAAGCAATAAACCAAGCACTGTTTTTTATAATTTATAAAAAAACTTATAGTGCTTAAAGGAAAAACGGAGCTGTTTCGCCAAAGATCTTGTTGTTCTTTACGAGTTTGTAGTAAGTAGTGTAATCAAGAAAGTGCTTTACGTAAATGAGCCAAATGGAGAATCACTGAGATTATAAGTGTAGTAACTTGCGGCAATGTGTGATTTTAGTTTTTGAAAACAGCCCTACCTCGTATTCCGAATAATCGCAAGCTGGCATCAATATGGATGGCTACTTCAAAAGGCAAAAAATGTGAAAATGTTGCTGCATATCTTCAAGATATCTTTAAGATAGAGCTTAAAAATAAGGTAAATTTAATATATATATATATATATATATATATATATATATATATATACTTACAGAGGCTAAGGTGGCATCCGCCCATGTAAAAATTGCGGTAAAGGTGGCATCCGAGGTAAGGTGGCATCCAATATACGGATGCCAATTTGACATAAGCGTAAAATATCGATATAAGCTTACTTAGCACACATCCTATCAGATGGCGTAAAAAACTGGTGGACGTCAAATTGACCGCCAAAAGTATAATAATATTCTCTTGAGTTCAGCAAGGAGTCGTACTGAGGCGCTGCAATCGATTCGTGTATATCTAGATGCCATTGGAATCACGGTGAGATTGGCATCCGCATCAAATTGGCAACGTTGCATCTAAATTCGTACTAAAATGACTTATATAACGACTCATTCGATTAACAGGCAAAGTAATCTACAACAAAAAACGTCTGTCATCAATTTTATACAGAGTGACATAAAAGTATGGAATAAAATTCATATTTTCTAAGTTACTGTTTTTTTAGAAAAACGCCAAGACAGGTCGATCTTATTTTTTTATTGCGCACGTTTTTCACTTGTTCTTAATTTTTTTGCCAACTGTTTTTTGCTGTGACGTAATCAATATTTTTTTTTAAATAGAAACCCTTATCTTTGATGTTAAATATTGGAACTACTTTTTTTCTGAGTACAACAGTATAACATTTATATAGTCTAAGGCGAAAACTTTAAGTAGTTTAACCAAATTAAATATTTTAATAATTTTTTTAAAATAGACGTAATTTTTAACAGAATTACTAAACTAAATGTCCAAATTGAAGTTTTTTCGCCTCTTGGTAATAATACAACTAATTTTCGTAATATAGTAGCATATTATTTTTCATTTTTTGACTAATTAAAAGGTTTTGATTGACAAAACCACACTAAACATTCAATTTTTGTGGATGTTGTAACAAGTATTGGTTTATCTCGTACTTTGCAAGTTTTCTATCGTCCCATATAGCTGTTGTGTCTTTTTTGACTTAATCACATTTTAGAACCGTATTTTTTTGACGTCAAATTAATTAGACAAATTTATTTGGATGTCTTTTGCAACACGTTAGTACCAGCATTAGCGGAACTTTTTCCAATAAAAAGGATCTAGACACACCAGCAGCTAATGTATGGCTTAAACAAGACGGTGCATCTCCACACTACCCTCGTGGTGTCAAAGATTATTTAGATGATGTTTTGATCATTAACGTTTTTCTAAAGAGCTACTTAAAATCAAAAGTATTTGCAACAAAATCAAGGATTTAAGAGAAAGAATTACAAATCAGTACCGCTTAATTGGTCAAAAATGTGCTAATGGAGTTTGAAAATTGGTTGTATTATTACTAAGAAACCGAAGTACGTCAATTTGAACATTTAGTTCAGTAATTCTGTTAAAATTGCGTCAATTTTAAAAAAATTAAAATAAATTTTAATAAAACATTTAAATTGGTTAAATTGCATAAAGTTTTTGTTTTAGATCCCATAAAATGTTATATTGTTATAAGCAGAAAAAAAGTAGTTTTAATATTCAACATCAAAAATAGGCGATGCTATTTTAAAAAAAAATTGATTACGTCACAGCAAAAAACCAGTTGTCTAAAAAAATTTGAAAATAAGTAAAAAACGTGCGCAGTAAAAAAATAAAATCGATCTGTCTTAAAGCTTTTCTAAAAAAAACAGTAACTTAGAAAATATGAATTTTATTTCATACTTTTATGTCACTTTGTATATATTTTTAATAAGACAATAAAGTGAAAACCAAATAAATTACGAAATAAAATTTATGAAATTTAATCGATTTACAGTTGCAAATTTACTTGCTACAATCAAAATTTAATGAATATATTTCAACATCATTTCACGGTATGTGTTAGAATGTCAATTGCTCTGTTTAATAGTAACTTAGTCGTCTCAGATAGTTAGTTTTTACATGTTTAATAATTAAAATTATTAAACCTTGTTGACAAGAAAGAATTTAGTATTAATTTGGTATAACAAAATAAACGTTTCAACAAATCGTAGTTGCAAAAAAATAAACATTAGATACGCTAATAAAAAAATAAAAAGCAACTTTTTAAGTTCAAGTTCGTGTATAAGCCAAAGTTTGTTGACCAATGCGACTTTTTTTTAAATATATGCACCAAACGAAAATATTGTGACGTTTATTATATGTGGGTTTCTGATTTAAAGAGCTGGAGATAATTTCTCGGCAAGTTTATTTACAAATCAAATTAATTACAACTAATTAACACAGCTAATATTCTAAATCACTAACGGAACACAAAACACTTTAATTTATCGCTTTCTAAATTCGCTGGATATCGCCGGAGTTCGCCTTTATGTCGCTCTCCCAAAACCAGACAGACTGACTGACTCGCTGTCTCGCATATATATATGGGTATGGACTCTTTCCAGAACTTTCGAGTATTTTCTCGCGTTTCTCCTGAATTATTTCAATTCGGCAAGATGATTGGAATTCAATCACAATAGCGACAAACAATGCCGACGTAAACAAGAATAAATAAACCCATTCAAAACGTAAATAATACTCGAAGTTCTATTCAGTTCCTAGAAGTGAGCGGTCCACAACACAATACTCGATACTCTGATTCACCGCTTCTTAGAATTGAGTCGTTCGCGTCACAATATTATATTGATTCAAAAAATTTAACAATGAAGGTGCATGGTTGGGCACTGCAATACGCAGTAACGGGTATAAAAAACATTTAAAAGCCGAGAAAACGATAAATTCTAAACAGAAGAAAAACAATTTTTGATAAAATCAAATGTTTTACTAAAACTTAAAATATTTTCTTATTAGTATTAAGAAAAAGGAGAAAATAAAACAAGTTATAATTCTAAAAATTCAATATTAAAAGTTTATAAATTATTATTTTTAAAGTTAAAGTTTTTTTTGAAAAATTGACGCATTAAATGTATAATCTTTATTATAAATAAATATATAATATAAACATTTCTGATCATTTGCGCTTGAGGCTAAAGTATTTTTAAAAAACTTTGCAAGTAGCTACAAATATTTCTAGAAAATACATGAATAAAACTGTGGATAAAAACTTGTTGAAAAAATAAAAACTTTAATCTTAACGAAATAGAAAAGTTAACAAGTTACTGTCTGAGAAAAAAATACATAGATAACAAATATATATCTAAAATTAAAAAAAAAGAAAAATGCTAAAGTAATGAGTTGTAAAGCAAGATTGGTGGTAAATGTTTATCTACAACAATAAACAACCAAATTTTGACTTTATTTTAACCTACTTTTTTGTTGCTTGACGTTTGTACATAAAAGAAAATATTTTTTTATTTTTCTTTGACTTTTTTTATTAAATGATAAATTAATAGCAGCAAGTCACTAAGTGATACTAAAAACACAAAATTACTTATAAATATTAATTTAGATTTATTAAATTGCCTAACTAAAAATAAAAAAAAACAAAAATTATAGTTCGTTTTTTTGTTAGCAAAAATACGTTGAAGAAAAATTACAAAGTTTTAAAATAATAGTTATTTACAGTAAGAGTGAGGAATGTGAAGCTTTCTTCACGCAAATTTGCTGAGTGTACGATGAAATTCAAGTGAACGAAAGCGACCTTACTTTCGAGTGCTGTACTTGGTTTTGATCGATACCTCCTTAGAAAATCTATAACTTTCGAAAAAAGTTTGAAATTATTTGCAAAAAAATATGTCAATTCATACCTACAATAAATACCTACAAATTAAGGTTGAAGGAATGTGTTGTCAAGGAAACAAACAATAAACAAATTAAACAAATTCTTCAATTTTATTGAACTGATTGCGACTGTGAGTAACTTTTGTGCTATTATTCTATTGAAAATGGATAATGAAGATGAATTATTTGTCCCTAAGGACACCCTGGAAAAAGCTAATGCGGCTAAATATCAAATGTTGTCAAAAAAATGAAAATTTATTTATGCGTAAGTGAAAATGCGTGAGCAAAAATGAAACCTTCACATGCTGGTAACTATGGCTACAGAGCTACTTTTTAAGGAGGTATCGAACAGAAAAGTTTTTCTCAATGATTGCTACTAAATATTGACAAAAAATACGAAATTGTTGATCATGTTTTATATTTTTGATGCTTAACACAAAACCCGACATAGGACCTACAATCGTTTTTAAAACTAAACCTATTGGAATAGAAATGGTTTTAGTTATTTTTTTTATTGGTTTTTATTTTGTTGTTTATAATATAAATAAAAAAAGTACTTAGAAGTTTCGCGTTTTTATATTATACAAGAAGCTTTCTCATCGACCAAATTATATTGTCATAACTTGTACATGTACTATTACATAACTTGGAGAGTAAAAGCGTCATTACAGTATTCGACTGTGTCGATTGAATGTAACAAATGTCTAGATCGAGTGTAAGTAAACGAACTTCTAATATAATTTTTTATTGACTGTGCATTAAGTGTGGTGACGTCGCTGTTTTAAATTGTCATTTTTAGGCACTTTGTAAATATTTAATTGTATAATTGACCTATACAGCAACACTAAATCTTTTCTAAATAAAACAAAAATTGAAGCATGTTTTTAAAATTATAAATTTTTATTTTAAATTTACTCTATTGTTAAGAAGAAATGATAATCAACAAAATAAATAACCTGATTTAATTATTTAGATTATTAGAAAAACAACACAACTAAATACTTTCTATCTCATGGTAAAGTGATTTTTCTTCAAATAATTGGACAATAAATGTCCACGTCAAATTTACAAGTTTATATAAACGCTGCACTTCTTACTTCAAACGCTGTACTTCGTAAAAAATATTATTTTCTTTCATTTAACTTGAAAATATTTTCAACATCACTTCTTGTATATACACAATGCTTTAGATTTGCATATGGACTCTAAAAATAATTTTTACAATTTCAATCGCCGTACTTCTTAGTTTAAATCAAAACGCTGCACTTCTTACTTCAAACGCTGTACTTCGTAAAAAATATTATTTTCTTTCATTTATACTTGAAAATATTTTCTACATAACTTCTTGTATATACGCAATGCTTTACATTTGCATTTGGACTCTAAAAATAATTTTTAAAATTCTAATCGCCGTACTTCTTAGTTTTTGTTTGAAAAAATCAAACAAAATTTTTATATAACAGTGGCAAAGCTTTTGCGAGACCAAAATTATCACCAGTGCCTGATTAATAATTTATAAAGAAACTTTAAATAAAAATTTAAAAAATTACTTGTTAGTATTATACCTACCTTATAAATAAATTTTAAAAAGTTTAACTAAAAGATAAGCTTTCCGAAAGACGTAATGTTTTTTGTAGGGTACCATAAGATTCTATAGTCGGTATTTGTATTTTTGATATACTCGTGAATAAATAATTTGAATTTATTTATACCAGCAGCAGATGTAGTTTTTTATGCAGATGATACCACTCTGGGTTGTAGAGTTTTTAATATAATTTTACTGAATCATAAGATAAGAGCACCTTTTAGTAGAATAGAAAATAGGTTACTTATTGATATTAAATTATTTAAATCAAAAATTGTTTAAAAATAAAACTTTCGAAATGCTAAATGTTAAATATAGAAATAATTGTAGAATTTATTACAAGATGAGATATTTTTCAATCTTAAATTTATTTATAAATGTCTTGAATTTTCAAACATAAATATTTAAAAATTTTGAAAAATTTAGTCAAAACGCAAACATGCATATCTTACATTTAGTGGAAATAATTTTATTTCCTACTAAACAAATACAGTCAAATATTGCCTTAGTTACGCTAACTATAAACATACTCATAACTCCCATGGGAATTATAGCAGGCAATTATGAATTCTTAATTCCCTCCAATCTAGATTCAGAAGAAGTAACAAAAACAAAGCTACAGTTCTCAAATCTACCACTAAAATTGTTTCCCGTGTCACTACAATTAAACGATTTTTCCATTGAAGTGCTGCTAGTGCATGTATGACTGCAGTCAAACGTTGATACCGCACTTCTTTCATCCGATACACCAGCTAACATTTTTGCTGTTTTGTTCTTTAATTCTATGCTTTCAGCCAAATATCCTTCTGCTACAGTCGAACTCCGCCATCCGCCGTGTCTCTTGAGTCTCGTCATACTTGCCCCTGCATTGACTAAGGCAGTAGCAGAAGTCCGGCGTAGACAATGCCCCGTGTAAGCTTCTGCATTTGGTAAACCCAAGAAACTGGCAATTTCGCTTGGAATTTTTGAGATTGTATTTTTCCCAACGGGCTGAACCGTACAACGCTTGTTTCGGTACGTTAGAAAAAATCTCTGTTGACCTGACGGACGTAGAGACATATACTTTCTCACCAGAGACAATGCAGAAAACTCCTTTTCTTCCACAATTGTAAATTGCTTACGGGTATCTATTTTACTTTCCGGGATATTAACGACCATAACCGAACCTCTATCATCAATATCATCAATCTTAATATTCAAGAGTTCCTGGCTTCTACATCCTCCAAAATAACCCATAATTAAAACCACCTATACAGTAGAGCGTTAAAGAGATGATAATCTTCACAAGTTAATGCGTTACCTTAAGAAGCAAATGCGCCTCATTAGAAGCATCTTTCAAAAACTTGACAACGTCATCTCGAGTGAGCACCTTCGACTTTTTTGGCTCGTAACCTTTACTCCTTTGTTTAAGAAATGCCTCCAATTCATGAAACTTTGTGGTATCTACACTATTACGAATTGCCATCATCGCTTTCAACATAGACCACTTAGTCCACAAGGAATTCGGACTATATGATTCAGACTGTAAGAAACGAATGTCGCTAGTGGTTAAGCATGGAAAAAAATAAGTAAATATACATACCATATCTTGAAAATATGCCAGTAATATTATTTTATTTACACTGCTGCTGCCAGTATGGTTCTTTTTTAGCCATTCTTGAAATCGGTCGTATTCTTTCTTGTACGCTACTTCAGATTTTTTTGATACTAATGCAGCACGAGCTTTCTCAGCTTTTTTTAATACTTCTTCCGAAATATTGTTATTTTTCACGTTCTCACTCATTTTTTACTAATTCTGAAATTTTTGTTTACGCAGTTGTCAAGAAATAAATCCATAGTAACCAGGCCTAGTTAACTAACAACAAATTTGTTTTTTGGATTTGTTGATTAGAAAATAAAATTGTAATTTGTTTTTTGAACTTGTTTAGTAGGAAATAAAATTGATTATGTATCACGTGAATTACTGGGTGTCAATAACCTCGGGCAACTTACAATCCTTCGGGCCTAACGGCCCTCTGGATTGTAACTTGTTGCCCTCTGTTATTAACACCCTCATAATTCCCTTGATACATAAATAACTATTACTGAGACTATTTTATACTAGAAAGAATTTTACAATATCTCACCTATAGAATTTAGGAATTTGTTCTTCAAGCTGTTTTTACAAAAAGTATAAAATACTTAATTTATACAAGACATTCTACTCTATTGGAAAATATTCACCGAACAATTTTAATGATCTTAAAAGTGTATGTTGAGTTTTATATTATTTAATTTTATGTTTTTATTTAATTTTCTATTTTTCTATTTTAATTTTTTTTTACTTTTGTAAAATAATGTATTTCTAGTCTAGTAGTAATAAACCATTATTATAATTATCATAAATACAGATTTTTAAAACTTGGCTAAATTATATTTTTAATAAGTTTAATGTTTCTCTAATATTCTCCAATTAATTATTAGGAACAAATAATTATTTGGAAAAGCATTATTGATGCTTTTTTCTCGATTATGTCACCAACCAAAAATCTATAAAAACCAATTTTTCACATTCACTAGTTTGATATGGTAGCAATAAAATAAGAAATCAACAAAAATATGTTTTGTCCTCGTGAACGTTAGTTATATTATTACTTGTCTGTTAAACGTCAATTTACAATACCGGTATTGTAAATTGACAGTTTTATGTACTGGAAATTTTTACGTTTACAAGTTACTTTAAAATTAATGTATTTATATATGAATTTAATTTGCTTAAAAAAATTAGTTTACATGTATAAATTTTGCAATAAATCCTTTCTTTAATTTTTAATATCGAAAAATTGTAATAAAGTACAAAGAACCAAGCCGTCAAGGTTGGCAGCACTAAAATTAACTAAAAATTTTCAAAATGTCATTTGGGTAAATCTGAAGTTAATTCTCCTTTACTGCTACAGGTATAAACAGTACTTATTATAAATTATGATTATAAATATTTAAAAAATTAAAAAAAATTTTGGCCAAAAAATTTAATACAGTTGTCTTACGTTAGGTAATTTACGGTGCTTAGACTTTGCCGTCGGCTCAGGCCTGACATTAAATCTACGCACTGTGAATTTTAGTATTTAATAGAGAGTACTTGTTAAGATATACATGGCAACAGCGCACGGATGCCAATGTGTGATATACAGAAGCCAAAGTGTACTAAATGTGTATAAAATATACAGTGGGATGCCAACTAAACCGCTAAATACACCGGATGTCAATGAGTCCTCTATTGATACACTGAATATACAATAATATACACCGTGTATATTGCTGGATGCCAATTAGTGTCTTGTTTGAATAGATGCCACCTTGTGCGCCAACTATATATATATATATATATATATATATATAGACATATTAACCGGCATTACCAAGCCCAAAATGATAAACTTTACGGTGGATACCAAGCCCGACACCTACTTACGAAGCCCGGTTTCGGGCTTCGCAATTTTTTCGTGTATAAACTATTACCTTGGATTACGTACCATGTCTAGACACTTGTGACGTTTTTTTCACTGGGCCTCGGAAGGTCGCCAAATATCGAAAAATACACGCGTTTAGTTTGAGCGAATGCTGTATAGGGGGCGTACAGTTCTTTCTGTATATACATTGAATATGTTCTACCGATTTTACCCACCCTATGTGCTAAACGCATAATACGAGGCCCGTAAAATTGGCAACATTGCATTGTAAGACAACACAATACAGTGATTGAGATGATAACACAAAATTTAAATTCTTTGCATTTTTTTAACAGTTTCGTTTTACTTAGTGCGACTTCAGAAAAACATTTGTATTACTACGTTTAGGCATTCTTATATCTATTATACAGAGGGATTTTTTAAAAACAGTCCACATCAATTTTCTCTGGAGTAATTTGGATTTAATAAAAAACGGGACAGGTCGATTTTTATTGCCAGGGAAACATTTTTTCCACCACCCCCTTGAACACAGGGTTTGGACTTGAAAATATTTTGTACAATGCTTGATGACGTATTTTTCATACAAGACGTCGTATTTTTTGGTTCGGACTTGAAAATAATTCACACAATCCTTAACGACATAGTTTTCGTAGGCATTGATAAAACAAAGAGAGGAGTATCCACTCGTCAGTTAAAATCTACATGTAATTGAGAGAGTCAGCAACGACTACTTGACCTTGCGGTGCGCATTGAATTAAAAATTGCATTATGGTTTTATGTCAACAAAATTCATTGTTTTACATACGAATTGTTTCCGTAAGATTTAGTTAATTATTTACATAATAAATAAAAAGCCCAAAGCTTTAATTAAAAATGAATATTTACCAATAAATCGAATAAATATTATATCTAATTTAAACATCTATCTCTGTCTCAGGGTCGACCTGACCAACTTTGTCGTTTTTCGGCACGAAACTGCGGAACACGGCCCCTTCGGTCCACACAAGGCCTGTCAAAAAGTTTCGTAAAGATCGGTTTAGAGACGGCCGCAAGAGCCCAACCGACGCCGATAACACCTCACTCTAATAAGATTTTGCCGGACTTTTCTTATTTCAAAAATTTATATCTTTTGGACAGTTTAAAGAATTTCCCTGAAATTTTTACCAGAGCCTTTGACGACAGTGCCCTTTTGGCGTATCTACTCAGAACTAGGGATAGTTGAAGGCAAGGGCCCCAACCCAGAAAAGGCGCGAAAACCGGGACAGTGACACCACTGGTGAAAAACCGATTTCTCGGTCACTTTCCCGCACGGAAATCAGGAACACGGCACTTTGAGATCACAAAAGTCCTCACAAAAAGTTTCGGCACGATTGGTCGAAAAACAACTGCGAAAATCCAACTCATCCGGTAGCACTTTTCACCGTTGAAATCTAACCGAACTTAATCACTTTCTAAAATTGTTTTGTCCCAAACGGTCGGGCCAAAACTCTGGAAATTTGTGCTGGAGACTACACTAACAGTGCCCTGTCGGTCTTTGCCACCAGAATTAAGGGTAGTTGGATGAAAAGGCCCAAACCAGAAAATCGCTCGAAAAGCGCAGGGCGTCACCCACAAGAAAAGTCACTAATTTTTATACTTTGGGCCAATTTGATCGCTTCAAAATCGCTGTCCAAAAATGTCTACCTAGGTCCTTGGCCCCAAAGGCCTTCCCGACGCGGAAAACTGTGAAAAAACGACACTTCCGGTGGAAAGGTGCGAAAAGTTCTAACGGTCAGGAAAACCGGATTTTTCCGAAACATACACTCAGAAAACTCACAGAAGAGCTTTTTAGAGCACTTTCGATGACTTGACACTGAAAAATCTTAAACATCTCTACTAAACGTTTTTTGATAAGATTTTTTTCAACAAAAATGTTTGTTTACTCTGATGCTCTCGACATTATTTTTTCCAAAGATTCAAATAAAAAATAAGTGAATGTATTAGTTCTCTCTTATCATTTATAAATTAATAAAATAAAATGTTCCATTAACTTCGCTTGTTAATTGTTAAATGGTCAAATAGCATTTAAATACGACCAAAATACCTTCACCAACACCAAACGCAATGCTAATCAAATGGATCAATCAGAGATTGGTCGTAACGTCGTAAGCTAATAAAACTTTAACAGAATGCTATTGGCGTCCAAGAAATAATTTATATTTTTTTAAAGATTTTTTTTTCAATTGAAACATTCCAAAATTCAAACAAAATAGGAAAAACCCACTCAAATGAAATGAAACAATTCGTTTTTTTTATTTAATATACTTATATATACCTTCTAGTAAATTCAATCACGAAACTAATATAACAATGTTCAAAAACCGTTTAAAACGATTCAGTAAATATTGGCAACATCGCCAGGCTTCATATAATGCGTAAAACATTTGCACTATATACAAATGGGATTCTTATAGTAACCAAAACATATCGGGCTTTGTATAAACGGTGAAAAATATTTTTAGGTGTATATTAAAATAATTTACCCCTCTGCGGTTGCGCTGTATTATAATGCATTATACAATGATTATAAATAAAATATACATCTCCAAGTGGAAAGGAAAGGCCGGGCTTCTGAGTGCCTGTAGAACATGTCGGGCTTGGTATAGATAGCTGGGTACGTATATATATATATATATATATATATTTTCAATTAATTAATAAAAACAACTAGGATCTTTACAAAGCTTCCAAGTATTTTTGTTTGACAATTCATCAAAAGTGGTTAATCTTGTGCAAGAAATCATGCAACGTTTGAAAGACGATAGGAACATTGGTTGGGCTTAAAATTTCAGATGTCACTTTCTTTGCAACAACAAGTTGAAGCATAAGTCTTAAGTCATCGAAATAAAGTCAAAGATTCTCGTCGAGGAAGACCAATGGTTTCGTTTGCAGAATCGTCAACTAAAACTAAGAAAAGAAGGGTTGAAGATCTTGTTTCCAATAGATACCCAGAAAAAATTAGATATGCGGCTAACAAATTAAGCATGTTATCTTCCACAAGTTGCGAAAAATTTAACTGTTTAACACCAAAAGAAGCCTTAGTACTCAAGCTAGCTTTAAATCTTTCTGTACAAAAGTATTACATTTTGATAATAGTCATCAATAGTCTTCATAAAAATTGTTTTCCTAGTTGGTATTTAATTGAAAACCTAAAAAAGCAAATTTTACCATTTAAAATGTTGCTGACTGAATTATCAGGAGAAATTAATTTGCAAGACCTGCTTAATATAACTTCTCAAAGTATTTTTGAGACATTAACTGTTTCAAGAAATATTAATGCAACTTTGATTTGTAAATGGGGTTTTGACGGTAGCCCAGGCCACAGCGAATACAAACAAAAATTTGTAGAAAATAAAACAGAATTTGTTTTCCTTATTGCATTAGTTCCATTAAAAATAGTTGCAAATGATGGCAGTGAGCTGTGGGTCAACACAAGGCCTTCTTCAACTTTGTACTGTAGACCAATTAAATTTCTTTTATGAAAGGATCTCCAGAACTTGTTAGAAACAAAGAATCTTAAATTAATGCTACAATTAGTTAACTTAAACGTCACAAATTTTTGGTGGGTTCATTTGAGGTAGAATTAAATTTGCCATTACATTTTACTATGATTGATGGAAATGTCGTTAATATATTATCAGACACAAATTCTACCTCAAGGTGTTATATCTGTGGGGCTACGCCTAAAGAAATGAATCAAGAAAGGGTAGGTGAAAAACCTTCTAATGTTTGTTGCACATTTCTTATAGATTGCCAATAAAGCAGAGGCAAATAAGAGGAAACCAAAATAAGGAAATATTCAACCAGAATAAAATTAAAATTCAACAAAATTTTAAACAAAAGATGGAACTTTCAGTAGACGAACCTAAGCCGTGTTTTGGTTCTAGTAATGATGGAAACACGGCTAGAAAGTTTTTCTTACAGCCTGAATTAAGCAGCGAAATTACTGGAATTGATAAAAATTTAACTGAGATATTTGCAGTTATTTTAAGAGTACTAAACAGTATGCACAAAATTGATACCACAGCATTTAAACAATTGTTGTATAAAACAAAAGCATTGTATCTCACCCTTTACAGCTGGTATTACATGCCGATTTCGCTGCATCAAATTTTAATTTATGGTTACTATATAATTGATAGTTTTGAGCTACCAATAGGTGTATTATCTGAAGATGCGTTAGAATCACGTCACAAAGAAATAAGAAAAACAAGACTTGAACATAGAAGGAAAACGTCTAGGATTAATTCAAACATGGATTTGTTAACGTCATTACTTTTGAGTTCCGATCCATCACTCTCAAGCAAAAGAAAAATTACTACACAAAAAACAACTAGATTCAACAACGAAATTATTAAACAATACCTACTAACTGATAATGACGACTCTGGTGCAATTTCCGATTCGGAAAATTTTGATATGAGATCATTAAATGACTCTATCAATAGCTTAAGTGAGGATAAGAATTTTTAATATAAATAAAAATGTTTTTTTTTAATTTATTGTAAAAATCTGCAAAAATGCAAATTTGTTTTTTGTTTTTCATAAGTTGACTGCTTCTTTTAATAATTACGTCTCTATAAAACAGATTTAGATTTTTGTCCATTTCTCCCATAACATCATGACACTGTGCAACGTGTCGAATGTATTTTTTTTCTTATTTAGACGGATTAAATTTATTTTTATGCTTTGCAACTAGAGATAACAAGAGAGACCTTTTATGACAGCATTGTCTTAGAGTTTGATTCGGCCAATATCAGAATCAGAAAAGATCAACAATTTTTATTAATTGAAAATACTGATTTAGTAGTTATTTTGTATAAATTATTACAACATTTTTATCTCACTTCATTTATCTCTTCATACACTCGTTTCACCTCGTTACCTCAAAAATCACTTCTAATGTGACTATATTACAATAAATTGATCAAAATCTCTTCATAAATCATGTCGAAAATACTAATTCTGGTACTAGTAACATTACTAACCCATTACGGGTCCCCAGCTTTTGTATTAAATAGTTTCAATAAAGTGATTATTCTTTACTAAAATAATTTTCAGATGAAAAACAAGTATTCTGTTGAAATAATCCAAGTAACAGTCTGTCCTAACAATGATAAACTTAAAAACCCTATACGAAATTTAAAATTCAACAAATTCAATCGAACCCATAAAGCTTTAAGCTACGACTTTTCTTATGACAGACCATTGGATAATAACGTGGGTGGCAGTATCAGTATAGCAAAATGGGGTGATGGCGGATGGAGAGAAATACCGTTTGTTGGTTATCAAACAAATATGTGTGAAAGCATGATGAATTTTTTTAAAGATTGTTGGGTGGAGTTTCATAGACGAGTCGGAGTTGAACATCCTGATAAGTGTCCTATTCCTTCAGTACTTACTTATTTATTTAGAATTACATTAACTAAAATCGTATTTTTAGGGAAATTACTCGCTTAAAAATTATATTTTGGATACGACAGTTTTTGATATTCCTTTTTTTAGTGGCAGATTTAAGGTAACAATAACGATGATTGATCATAAGACAAAGGAAGTGTTGCAGTGTAGTATTTACGTTGTTAAAATTACTGAATTACTGTAGTTAAAAAAATTGTTACGTCATCAATTGTAAAATTCTACAGCAGTTAAAGTTATAATAAATTGTAGTAAACTAACAAAAAAAATAAAAAATTGTACGCACTGACGTACTTGAAAAATAACCTAGATGGCACTGTTTAGGTTATGTGGTTTAAAATCTTACATACCAGAGGTCACTCAAATTAATAACAACTCATGGTTAAGCCACTCAAAATACGAAATGGTAGCCAAAATAATTAGTAGTAAACGCTTTGGCACAAGAATTGGTCATGAGAACAGCCTTAATGTTTGCTATCTATCCCCTTTTTTTGTCGGTGGAGTCCCAAAGAATTCTTATCAGGAACGTTTGAGTAACATGCAAAACTGTCTTCCAAAGAGTTATTAATAAACCAAGTTGTAAAAAGTTCAAACGCATCAAGTACTATAAGTTAACTACTATGTATCTTAGCATTTTGATTATTTTTTTCTACAAGAAATGGCAACGTTCAAAATAATCAGACTCAAAATAATAAAACCTCTCAAATTCAAATCAGGAAAATATTTAGTAGAAGTGGTCTGAACATGAGGAATTGTTTCAGTTGTAAACTAGTTAACTTCCCCAACTCAATTCTCACTCCCCAACCATTTTCTAATAAACATAATGAAAGAAAATCATCAATAAATCGAGAGTTGCAGTAAGCCTCTTTCTCTTCTACTAAATATAACGAATAAACTAAAGCTTATTCGGAATTAAAATCAATTGTCAAAGTGTTTTAAGGTTAGTAACTCCATTTAAAATTAGCCTTTTTAGTTTTATTTCCATGGCAATCTAACAGGGTTCTAACATAATTTCAGAATTTTTGACACTGACAATTGATTTAACGAAAAAATAAGCTTTACCTTTAAAACGATTGGTAATTTAGAATCGAAAATAAAGTCAAAAATAATATTTTTATTAAATAATTTAGTTTAAAAGTTAATCTGTAAGCTTACACTCAGCAACAACTCTTGATCTAAAATTTTGATCTCACAAATTGTAATCTAAGATATCAATTAAATGCAACAAGTTCTGACATGTTTGTCCTACACTCCAAAGTCATAAAACTACGTTTCCATTAATTATGACTGAAATGTCAATTCTAAAAATCATTTAATAATACTAAATCATGCACAGATTATCTGTAAAATACAGGATGATATAATAAAAAGCACATTATCTAGTTTTTTAATGTTTTACGTGCTTTTATTGTGGACAGAAATATGTTTTTTTTTTCTTGGGCGTTCTTGCCCTCACTTTACACAACCTGAACAATAATTTGTTGCGTCGTTGCTTCACATTTTTACGTTTTTTAGGTGGTTGAATTGGTAACAAACACCGCAGACAGTTTTAAATATATACTGAGTGTCATTAGGAACGCAACACCTAAAAATAATAATTTTTTAGAGCTGATTTCTTCACTATTTATTCAGTCAAACGTAAGAACAAAACGATCAAATTTTCGAAAGTAACACTAATTGTAAGAAGTAATTAGTAATGTGTTTGACCACCCCGGTTATGAATGCACTCGTTAATACGCCTAGATATTTGATAAAATTAGGTGATCAATATCCCCTTGGGGTAGTTTGCCCCAAGCAATTTGAATTTGCCTCTGTAACTCAGCCAAAGTCTGTGGAGGATGCTGTAAATTTGTTAGCCGTTTTCCTATCATATCCCATACATGTTCTATAAGGTTTAAGTCGAAGGATCTGGGAGGCCAGGGCAAAAAATTTATTCCAGCAGTTTTAAAAAAGTTCAAAGTTTTATGTGCCACATGAGGCCGGGCATTATCTTGCTGGAAAGGCACATTTGGGAGATCTTCCAGGTAGGGCAAAAGAACGGGTTGGAGGACATCGTCAATGTAACGGACTGCTGTCATATTGCCTCGAATAAAGATTAGAGGTGATCTGCTTTCATAGGCAATACCACCCCAAACCATAACACCCACGGTGTGGTGTACGTGGCGTTCGACCGCAAACTCAATTTGTAACCTTTCGACACGGCGGCGACGTCTTCTTACCCGTGTACGGCCATCGTGCATCTTTAAAAAAACCTTGATTCATCGCTGAAGACGACTGTGTTCCATTCATCTTTCCAGCCTAGTCGTTCTCAGCATCAGTCCAATATTTCGCGGCGGTAATGAGTTAAAGGCAGGACTAAATGTGGCCGGTACGAAAATAGCCCAAAAAACCTTCATGTTCTAGGGTTTTTGTTGGTACCACCCAAAGTCACAAACAATAAATTAAGTTTCTGGAGTGACAGTTAAAACTTCTTCACTTATCAGTAACTAAGATATAAAACTTTTTTAGAATAAAAACTATGACAGATTAATGGCTGCAATTTTTATCATAGCATACTTAGACATCTACCAATACACAAAATAAAATTGTCACCAAAACATGTTTTTTTCGAGATGTTGCGTTCTTAATGACACTCAGTATATAAACGAAAATTCTTGTTTTCCAAAGCCATCCATTTAAAACACTATTGGCAAAGTCTTCTTAATAGCTTCACAGTATTTGACATTTGCTTAACCAACATAAACTTTAGAGCTGTTAGCAACCATGAAAATATTTTAAATTTAAAACGGTTTACTTTAAACTATTTTGACAAATAGAACAAAATAGTCTAATCTGTTTTGAAATTAACAGTTTGTTACATAAAAATATTTTAGAATGTTTAGAAGATCGTTAATTTGTTTATGCGGTACAAGAAAATATTCTAGAATTCTATTCTCTACAGTTTTCATTCTAGAATATTCTCGAATAACGCAAATACATTTTAGAAAATTCGAGAAATATTTATTTATTAGAACTTATCAGATTTATCAGAAAATATTATATTGTTTTGTTATCGCTTTATAAAATGTTTTAGAATATTTTCGAATGTTCTAGAATACTCTAGAACCATTATGTCATGTCACTGAATGTTATAATGACTGAATTTTTTTCTTAAACATTTAGGCACATTTCTATTCACTCCAAAACATTTTTTAACTTGTTTAACTTTAAACAAGCTTGGTTTATTTTGTTGCTCTCATAAATTGCAACCCCCAAAAGCCACTCAAACCAAACATTTCTATTACTACAGCAACACTAAAGATTATTATCTATAACTCAAATCTCCATTAAGCTCCCATTTCTCATTTAAGCTCTCATTTAAGAAAAAATAGTCAAAAATTTTAGTCTTTAGATCAGATTTCTGTAACACTGCAACTGATATAAACGTACTGTTGGTAATAACTTTTTGTATCTACGCAAGAAAAATGGCCAACAGCGTTAGCTCGAGTAGAGTGACAAAGTAGAATATGTTTTTATAAGACAAGAGGGTTTAACGCGTCCCTAAATAGTTTTTAAATGTTTTGAATTAACTCGTATTTCAAGATTAAAAATGTGTTTTCACTTAAAGTTTATTTTATTTACAATTTCTGTATATCTATAAAAATTTCCGTGTGTTTATATATTTGTTATAAAAACTTCTATTTTTATTAATGTAACTTTTTTGCTTTTTGTCGTGCAGATGTTGTCGTTTATTGCAATTGTTTGTTGTCAATTGTACCTTCTGTTGTCATTTTTATTGGCCTTTGGGGTATGTTGTTGTGATTCAACATATTTCTCCTCAGTGTTAAACATTTTTTTGACAAATACAACAACAATAAATAAATGACTCAATATTCACACTACAATCATCTACAAATTAACTGGCTCTTACTAACTGACTAATTAACTCCCGGTCAGTCTCCCTCCTTATATAATCAAACGTTCTTTTTAGAATGTATCGGATGTTTCGTGACATTTCTAGATTTAATTAAAAGCAATGATTTATTTTTTCTTTTTGGTTTTTGAGCGAGTTTATTAATGCTTTCATGGAATTTTACTCTTCGATACACTTTCGCCGCAAAATCTTTCTAGTACATTTTTGAAGTGTACTTTTGTACATTTCAAACGTACATGTATTTTCTGAAACTTTTTTTTTTATTGTTATTTTAAATTGCTCGTAACAATATTATATTTGGTAACTTAATTTAGCGATTTAAAAAGGGTTGAAAATTTTACTGGGATATACTGATACTAATATATAGATAAATGACGCACATAAATAATAATTAAGGAGCGGATCCAATGAGGGAATAAAAAAAGGCTGTGCAGCCGTCTAGCTAACTAGTCGCACTCGTCACGCGAAAAAATCTTGAAACTTGAATTGGTCGATTGCGGTAGTAATGACGTGCTTACAAGTGATAAGCGTAGATCTCGAACACTTACAATTGTTTAAAATTTGGACATCTGTTTTTTAAAACAAAACTTTATTTAAAATTAATTATTATATCTATGTGTGATCGATAAAAATTAAAAACAAATTAAAAAATAAAAAATAGGTGTTTTAAGAATCACATCCCAGTTTTTGAAGAAAACGCTTGAATTAATCGTACCCGCAGAAAGCGATCAGTACGGCGCCTATGCGCGTGCCCTTCAAATCCCTCCTTGTATCCGATCATTAATAATAATACACCCTCCTTTTTACAAAGTAATCGTAGAAGGACTACTCGTTGTAATTAAAAAAAAAATATGTCTGGGTATTGGTATATGCAAAAGTCCTAAAATAATTATATTTTTTTATATTTTTTAAACGTGTACGCCACTGGGAAAAAGAAAATCCGTATAATTCTACCACTGTTATTTTATTACAATACACAAAAACCTATCTTTAATCAAATTTATAGCATATAATTTTAAAATAATTGAATGTAGGTATTTTAACTTTATTCGACTTCCTTTTTATAATAATCTACCAAAAAATGTGGTCCAAAACACTTATTTTTCTATTTTTGCTACATGAAACATTTGGTGGTGACTTTGTAAGTTACAATTTTTTTTATCTTATTTATTAATTTTTTTTTATTTAGATGGTAAACAAATACACTGTAGATATGGAAGCCGGTTCTTTATGCCCAGAAAACGATCAATTAGAAATCCCAATGAAACTATTCCGTGTCGATCGTATCAATCGCACCCATCGTGCCATGTCCATGGAATTTTCATACGCCCATCCACTTGATGATACCGCTGAGTGTATCCACGTAGTAGAACGATGGATTGATGGTGGTTGGAAACGGTTTCCCATGTGGCAATGGACGAAAGACCCTTGCAAATTTCAGTTAGAACACGAACGAAATGGGCATATCAGATTTGGGAAAGCTATGGGTTTGAAACATCCAGATCGGTGTCCTATCCCAGCTGGAAATTATTCCGTGATGAGATTTCCATTTCAACTGAAATATGATCATCCTTTTTGGCCGGGAAGGATCAGGACTATTGTTATGTCGAGGAGGATTGCAACAAAACAGTTGATTTTTTGTGTGATGACGATTTTGAATGTTGTAGAAAAGGTTGATTGAAAGTTTTAATTATTTTATGTTGGTAGCAAGCAAAACGTCGAATGTTTTTATATATTGTCACTTTTTTAGTTGCGTGAGCTTTTAAATAAATAATAAATTAAATCAACCTCAAAATTTGATTTAACTAAGGATAAAAATATTGCTTTAAAAACTGTACTACACAAAATTTATGTAATTCCGAGTGTAATTCTCTACAACTTTTTTTTTTAATATTTTATATAGCTTTGACTGTTTGCGTAACATTTTAAATAAAACCATTGCTACACAAATTTCAACCTTTTAATGTAATTTTTCTAAATGTTGTTTTTTAACTAGAAATTTATTTGTTTTTTTTTTAGAATTAATGTTTAAATTTAAATAAATTTTTTTTTTTTGTTTTTTGCGAACATCCTTTTTAACTTCATTTAAAATCTTTTTGTGATTCTTCCAAATTATTTTTAGTTCTTTTAAAATCTTTCATTGCTCTTCGAAAATATTTTTTACTGCTTCTGTTTCTCAAAGATTTTGCACATTTTTTTTAATTGTCGTTTTTCAATCTGCTGAAGCTTTGTTTAGCTTTTCAAAGATGTTTCTTTACTTTTTTTCGGTCAGCGCTTTTTAAGTTTTCCTAAAATCTTTTGTTCTTCTTTTTCCCTAATTGTAAAAGAATTTCTTTTGCTCCTTCATACAGTTTCTTTCAACTTTTTCGAGAACTCGACGTCATTTTCTCTATTAATCGTTTTTTTGCAACTAAAAATTTTTTGTTTTTTAAAGTTTGTGTTTTTATTTGCTTTTCTAATCGCTGTTTTTTAAATTCTTTTGTTTTGTAAAAGTCTTTTTCAAGCTCTTTAAAATCTCTTTGTGTTCTTTTCGAATAATTTTTTACTATTCAACAATCCTTTCATTGTTCTTCAAAAACATTTTTTTGTATTTTTTTTAAATCTGTTTTTGATTTTCAAAAATCTTTTTTTTTGTTTCTTTTTGTCTCCCAATTGTCAATTTTTATTTTTTTTAGAAGCTTTATTTTATTTTTCCAAAATTCTACTTTGATTTTTCTTTTCAATCAGCGTTTGTTAACCTTATCTAAAAATTTTTGTTTGTCTTTTTTTACTAATCGTTATTTTTAACACTTTATTTTAAGAAACTTTATTGGTCTAAAATCTTTCCTTGCATTTTTTTCACCAATAGTCGCTTCTCTAATTTTTCTGTTTGTACCAAACGCTTTGTTCAAACTCTTTTACGACTTTTTTTGCTTTTCTAAAATGTCTTAATGTCTTAAATAAAACTTCTTTTGTTTTTTTTTTAAATCGCCGTTTTTCAGACTTTCCAAGAAGCTTTTTGCCATAAAAAATTTATTTTATTTTTTTATAAAATGTTTTTAGCTTCTTTTAGAACTATTCTTTGTACTGTTTTAGCAATATGTTTTTTCAATTTTTCTGTTTGTACCAACTCTTAAAACTTTTTTAATCGTCTAAAATCTTTCATTACTCTTCTAAAACTTTTTTTTATTTTTCTCTAAAAACTACTTTTGCTCTTCTAAATTTGTTTATTGCTTTTTTTTCTTCCAATCGCCTTTTTTCAAATTTTTCAGAACTTTTTTTGCTCTTTTGAAATTTCTATCTCTATTATTTTTTTCAGAGTGCGTCCTTTGGTTTTTTTTCAGAATTTTTTGTCAACTTTTTTATTAATCGTTGTTCAAGAATCTTTTTTTGTTTTTCTAAAACGTTTCATTAGTCTTCTAGTACTATCTTTTGTTTTACTTTTTTTAAAAACCACTTTTGTTCTTGTCGCTTCTCCAATTCATCCAATTTTTTTTTGTTTTTTAAAATTTTTTATTGCTATTTTTTTATTCAGAAAGTGTCTTTTAGTTTCTTCTAAAACCTTTCTTTGCACTTTTTTAGCAATTGTCGTTTTCAAAATTTTTCTGCTTGTTTTGTCTTGTTCAAACTCTTATAAAATGTTTTCGATTTTCTAAAATTTTTCATTGCTCTTCTAGAACTTTTTTTTGTTTACTTTTTCTAAAAATTACTTTTGTTTTTCTCACAACCATCTGAATGATATTTTCTTGAAATCGACGTTTATAAACGTCAATTTCAAGAAAATGTCATTCAGACGGTTGTGGTTTTTCTAAAATACTATACTTCCTTACTTACTCTTCTAATTGCTTCTATAAAAATATTTCTCGAAACTTCTGTTGCTCTTCTAAAATTTTTATCGCTATTCCTCTTTTCTCCAGAGAGAGTCTAAAAATTTTTTTTAAAATTTTTTGTTACCTTTTTTACTAATTGTCGTTCAAAAATCTTTTTTTGCTTTTCTAAAATGTTTCATTGTTCTTCTAGAATTGTTTTTGTTTTTTTTTTTTTCTCAAAAAACTACCCTTTTTCTAGAATCCTTTTTTTGAAAATTTGAATTTAACATATTATATAACTTCGACTATTTCGACACAAATTTCAAATACTTAATACAATTTTTGAGAATGTTTAAGAAATGTTTTAATAATTTTTTTATAATACTAAATATCAAAAACTTATCGTTGTATAAAACACATTTTATTTATTTACTTTGAAACTACTTTAACTGAAAAATTTTATTTTCTGTGTTTCACCGCTTTGTCCACATTTGTGACGTCACAATTTCTACATTCTAGTTTAAACCAGCGTAGGCTTCAGCTTGATAATTTTGCTCAGACATCACAGACAAGTGAAAAAATTGTAACGAATAAATTCAGATTTCTAGTATCCAGGATGACACAAGCTTACATAATAGATAATCAAAGCGATAGAAGTGTGTTATTCAGTTACATCACAAGTACGCCACTGGTTTTAATGTTAAAAATTTGTTCAATTCCACCAGAACTTTAGTCTCTCATACAAAATGATCAAAAATTTAATCTACCACGGTTTTTTTATTCAACAATTTCTACAAAATTAACAACAGTAAAAGCACAAAACATTTTAGTTTTTGTCGCAGTTTTCCTTAAAACTGTCTGAAACCTAAATCTTCCTGTCCAAAAAGCCGCATCAGAAAGTATTTGAAAAGGCCATCGATGCAACGAATAATTTCCAGCTGGAAAAGGACATCTTTCTGGATGAGCCAATCCCATTGCTTTCCCTATTTCGATAACAGTTTCTTTAGCGTACCTCATTGCTAGATTTTTACAAGGATCTTTGAAAAAAGGAAGACTGGGAATTGTTTTCCAGCCACCATCGATAAACTTCTCAGCGAGAGAAGTGCCTTCTATCGGGTGTGCTATTGTAAATTCTGTACTTAGGGCACGATGAGTATGATTGATTCGGTCGAATCGGAAAAGGCGCATTGGGACTTCTAATTGGTTATTATCGGGGCATAAATATCCGGTTTCTATGTCCGCTTTGATTTTATTTGCCAACTAAGAATTAAAAAAAATTATAACTAAAAAATTAATAAGAGAGAATGACTTACTAAACTGACGGTTAAAGTTTTTTGAATAAACACAAATAATAATAAAAGTTTGACAAACATTATGAGTATAAACAACAATTGAATATAAAGAAAAATTACATATAAATATTTATAATTAAATACATTATACACAATAAAATTGTAAAAGTTTTGTTAGATTGAAGGAAATGATAAGTGAAATTATTTAAATTATATGTATCTGATTAAAATTGCATTGTGTATTTGAAATTATTATTTTTTAAATAGCAGAACAAAAAAATTTTTTAGAAGAATTTAAAAAACGAGGATTTGTAGAGAAAGAGATGTAATAAAAGATTCTAAAAGAACAAAATAATTTAAAAAAATTTTTGAAGAGCAAATTAGTTCATGGAGGGCTTGAACAAGGCTTTTGGTACAAATAGAAAAATTTGAAAAGGTACGATTGATGAAAAAAGTACAAGAAAATAGTACAAAAGATTCCAGAACAAACAATTTCTTTAAAAATTAGAAAAACAACAATTAGTGGAGAAACGCTGATTAAAAAAAAAGAAAGCAAAGAAAAATTTATAAAAAACCAAATAAAGCATCTAGGAAAAATTAAAAAACGACAATTGGTAGAGAGAAAGAACAAAAACAGATTATTATAAAAGAGAAGTAGTTAAAAAAAGTTTTTAAAAAAAGCAATAGGAGATTCTTAAACAACAAAAAATAATTCGGAAAGAACATAAAAAAATTCTAAAAAAACAAGAAAAATTTAAGAAACAGCAATTAGAAGAGCAATTGAACACAAATTTACAAAAAAAAACAAAAATTCTTAATTGAGAAAAAAAGGATTAATGTTAAAAGTAACATAAAGTTGTAGATGTTAAAAGATATTGTCTAAAAGAACAAAAAGATCCTAAAATAGCTTAAACAAGGCGTTTGGTACAAGCAGAAGAGTTTAAAAATCGATAATTAATAATAAAAGTACAAATTAAAATGTAAAACAGAAAAATTTCTTTAAAAAATTGTAAAAAACAACGATTAAGAAAAAAGACAAAAAGACTTTTTTAGAGGGAGCAAACATGTCAGAATTTGTTTAATTGCATTGTAACTTCATAGATTAAATTATTTGATAAAATTAATATTTTCGATTTTTTTTTGTATCTGAGTTAGTATCTAAATGCCACTGATGAAAACGAAAGTAGTCTATTAAATGGTGACTTTTTAATATTATGTTTATAAACAAATGTTTTGGGCAGTGGACCGCTACTAGAGTAGTTTCTCATGTACAACATACACTAAGCCTTGCCTAAGTGTCTTCCTGCTTAAATTTTTAGAGGTTTTGTTCAAAGAATAGAGAAAGTTGGAGTGAGAGGGAAGGTTATAGGAAGGGTGTCGTTGGCTTTATATAGGTACATACCTACCCTTAGACCGGAGAGAGATGATACTCAATCATATAACACGATAATGCTAGCTTGACCCGTAGACACTCTTGGGATAGCTGGACACTGTGGCTTGTTCCTTCGACTAGGTAAGAGCATTGATTGTAACAAAAGTACTATTTCTAGGTACTGTCATGTTCAAATCTTCTCTACGAAATGTTCTTACTACCATTTTTAGATGGCTTATTGGGTCAATATTATCAATCACTTGTGCTTATTCGTGTTTACTTTTGCAGAATTTAATAATTTGTTTTATCATGTTATTCCCAAATTTATATTTAAAATGTATTAAAGTTTTAATAAATGTTTTTGTTGAATGTTTATGTAACTTTTTCTGTAAAAACATCTTTAACTGTTTATAAAATACCATAACAGAATGTTACATGTACTGTATTGCTTATTTGTGTTTTTGATGTGCTTATTTTATGATTGTTTTGCTTATTTTCTTGTTTAATGATGCGTCCTTTGTAATGCGTCCTTCCACATTGTAGCTTTATTGTTTTTTCTCAAGTTGAACCATCATACAGTCACATCTTAATGAACTTTGCTGCCATTTTGTCAAACCCAACGTAGGACTCGTTTCCATTGGATTACGATCACGACCACTTTTGACCACTTTTATATGAATTTGAATTTGGCGCGCAATTTTAAGTTTATGACTGTAAGATTGTCGTGAATGTCCCAGTTTGGGTTATTACAGCTTCATTTAAATTTTTTATTAAATAGTGTTAATGCTGAAATATATTATTTTTAGTAATTTAAGATTGTATAGGTTGGCAAAACCAATGATAGATCGGTGGAATTTGGGTTACAGATGAATAAGATTTGCTTTGGGTAAGCGATTTATTAACACCAGAAGATTCTAACACTACATAACGTAAACTATTTACAATAATATACAAAGAATCGAAACCACGCGGGACTTGTTGTCGTGTCGGAACCCACGTGAGAAGAGAGGTCTAATCGCGTCGACGGCCACGAGAGAAGAGAGCGAGTTATGATCTCCGGGCTGAAAGGGTGGCTGCGCGAGGGCGCCACTTGCTGGTGGCTACGAGAGGTCGCCACATGCTGTCAGGACGGGGTGTAGTCGCGAAATTTAACTGGAGGTCGAGTCGGTCGTTTTTGGGGTATGGGTATGCTGACGGCTTTCTGCGGAAGTTCGTCGTCAGCTTGGACCAGGAATGCCGGTTTGAGGCGGTCCAGGTGGACCAAAATTGTTTTGCCGTTGACGTTGATTTTCATGTTGTTTTCTCGCCTTTCCAATACTTCGTGGGGGCCCGTGTACGGTTGCTGCAAGGGTCGCTTGACAGCATCTTCTCGTAGGAAAACATGGCTGCAGTTCTTCAAATCGACGTGTACGAATACTCTACGCCCAGTGTCGTGGTCTGTGGCCGGAACTGGTTGTAAACGACGCATGTGCTCTTTTAAGAGCGTGACAGATGATGCAGGGTCGTCGTCCGAGTTCCGGTTTTGGGTACAAAAGAAGAATTCGCCCGGAATTCTCAGCTGCATGCCGTAGGCCATTTCGGCTGGCGAGCACTTCATGTCCTGTTTCAACGCGGTTCTCAACCCCAATAGGATGGTTGGTAGTATTGACAGCCAATTGGGGTTTTCGTGGCACATGATAGCTGCTTTGATGGTGCGGTGCCAGCGCTCTATCATGCCGTTGCTCTGGGGTCTGTATGCTGTTGTCCTGCATCGTTTAATTCCGATGAGGTTGTTCATAGCCCGCAGGAGGGAGGATTCGAACTGCCGGCCCTGGTCGGTGGTAATACGGATTGGGCACCCAAAACGTGAGATCCAGGCAGAGTAAAAAGTCTTAGCCACGGTCTCGGCGGTAATGTCGTACATGGGAGCTACCTCGGGCCACCTGGTGAACCTGTCCGTCATCGTAAGGCAATATCGATATCCCTCAATCTCTTCTTTTTAAAAATGTTTTGATAATTAGGAATTGACAACTTGAGCCATTCTTCTGCACCACCAGCTATCATCAATTTAATTTTTTTGACAATTGTTTATATGTTGCAACTTCAAGATTTTCTTTAAGGGAATTTTTACAGTCATTAATTAACGGGAATTTGTGGTTTTTTGTCAAAAAACTGTGACTTAGATGCCTTAAACCAAAAACACTTGAAAAATTATTAGAGTTCTTTAAAAAAAATGAAGAAATTCTGAAAAAGAATAGGTCATTTTTACAACGATATTTTGGATAGATAATCAGTTATTTTTACAAAAAAATACTCAAGGCAATAAACTAAAGATGTTTTCTATATAGTATTAAAATTTGAAGTTCGTTAGTTAATTAGCGGCTCTGTATTTTTTTGAGGAAATTTCCCTGTAAGACGGATAAGAATTAAAATAATCGAACTCTCTATCCTCTCTTGTCGTCACTCTTCACATTCACATTCCTGAAGTACCTACTAATGGTTTCCCCGAAATATTAAGAGACTAAGACACGTTTAGTTGTATTTTGCTCTTCGTGACAAACTGAGTAAAAAAGAAAATTGCCACTGTGGGACCGCCGTAAAAGCAAAAAAATATTTAAGAAACACTATTTTTGATTATAAATACAACTTACAGTACGTGTAACAGCCAATTTGGTTGTCAATGCTAATTTGTGGTATTATCAAAAATGTCATGTACATTGATTACGCCCTTAATACATAAATAACTACTCAGAGATTTTCTGTATTTTAACCAAAATAAGGTGAGATCGAAATACAACTGAATCAGTCAGGCTGTGCCAGTGTAACTGTAATGATCTGTCTAATGTTAATTCCCACTTCCTCGGTTTGCTCTGATTCAGTTACATTTTGATCTCAGGTTAGTATATTCAAGAATCTTTCTAAAGTCATTGTGAGCACTCATTTTTTATAAACGTAAACTTGAATTTGGGCCATAAAGTCGGCTTTTCTAAACGAGTTTTTTATGCTATTTTTTCTATTTTGTCCATTTTACGTCCTTTTTTAATTTTTAGGGACTCTTGCGGTAATAGGAGATAGTTGGTAATAAATGTGATGTAAGGGTCAAAATATTTTTTGAAGTGAAGTATTTTTTAAATTTGTCCAAAATTCTGTGTAAGTAACTCCAAACGGTTCTTTTTAACCCACCGTAATGGTTATTGCTTGAATTGCCCAATTGGCATAAACATAATAAGGAAATTTCGAAAAACATTACAACATTTCTTAAATTACCAAATCGCAAATTTTATACGACTTTTCTTATCATTATTTCACTCCAAGCAGTGCTATATACTCATCTAGCAAATAATTTGTAAATTATCAAATGATATGGGGGTTGCAACTAGTGGATGAAAGATGTTTTGAAGCGTCTTCCCTCAAAAAGAAAATTGAAGTTACCTCATTGTTTAAGCGGCTCACCCCACTGTTTGAGTGTTTTATAGGTTAATTGCGACACACACAAAAACATCTTGATGCGGAATACTGGGCATCAAGTTCAACAAAATTTGTCCGAATAAAATTCTAAACTCATAACGCTGACATATACCCGCAGAGACGTTACAAATGCTCTTAGATAGCAAGTCCGACACCAGCGAAAGCGTCAATAACACAAAAAAAAATTGCACTAGTTACTTTTTAGAAACGGTGCTGAATTTGCTAATACGACATCCAAATCGCGATCGTATTAGGCTTTGTACAGACGCAAAGTAGAAAAAATATATTTTACATGTTTTTAACACTATTTAAATGTTATTATTATTAGCGAAAGCCAATTTTAACGTAACTGAAAATAAACATTATTTGATATTTTTTGTTTTATTTTGTGTTGTTTTTATTATTATGTCTAGAATTTTAGCTTAAAAAACACGAAAATGTGCGCTAAAATAACCTATCTTCAGTGAAATAACACAATTTTTCAGAATAATTTGAGAGAACTTCGAAAACGTGTTGAGACTACAGGTTTAAGAAGTTTTAGAAGTGGAATGATGAGTCCCACAACGCTTTGGAAGCGTGACACGTCATCCGTTACTTAGAGTGATGAATCATCAAACACACTTCGAATTTTCGGCGAAAATACACTGTTTTTCTTAGCGCCACACTGTTACAAGTGTTCCATCGTTTTGCAGGCTTGACATTTAAAACTTCTTTTTTTGTAAGAATTTTTTGCGGTTTGTGAGCTGTGCTAACTCCTAACTCTTTAAACATCACAATTGCTTTTACTTAAAAAGAAATTTTTTTTTGCAATTTATAAACTTTATTTGAAATTAATTATTTTTTTTAAATACACTGTTTATCACTTACTTATATAATTGGTAACAATTTTCAAAAATTTGATTACCTAAAGATAAAGACATCTTAAGATTAGATAAAGTATAAAAAGCAATTACTTTAGATAATAAATAAAAATTTTAGAAATATTTTTTTTTAATTTAGTGAATACTTAAAATGTTGCAGTTTTCTTAATGTTTAAAAATATTAGTAAAACAAAAAAAAATAAGAATTTTTTTTAACAGAATTTAATTTTAAATATTTTCTTTAGAACAATGTTTCTGGAGTTGGAGGTGACTACGAAATTTATATTCCGGCCTATTTTCCCCTCAATCTAATTCTTAATAAAAATATCAAAGATTTTTATATACGAAGTAATGCACAAGATTTTGGAAACTTTGATGATGTTGTAATAGATATTACACTACAAGATGGAAATTCAGAAAGATATGCAATTCAGTTAAAACATAAACAAAATAAAGAAAAAAAATTGGTGCCAAGCAATTTTGAAGCAAAAGGAGATTTTCAACTTGAAAAATATTGCAAAGAATTTAAAAAATTGAGAAAAGACATTAAGCAACAATATTATTTTATACTTTACACAAATTAAGAATGCAATGCAAAGTCTAGAAATGAAGCAAAAATGTTCAACATTTCAATAGATAACGAACGTAAAGGACGGGAATTTTTAAACACAAGTTCTTCTGATAGTGACATTCTTTACAAATTTGAAACAAAAGAGAATACTTCTGATAAGCAAGATTAAGATGATTTTTTTCCAAAACTTACTTTGTATACGAATCAAGATGATGTTGACACAGTCAGAAACAAGATTTTAACGTTTCTTCCTTCTGACGAAAATCAAGGATTAGCATACATCAATTTGTTTAGAAAATGGCATCAAGAGAAATTTACAAACAAAATAATTAACCGCGAAACTGTTATTTTTCATATAACCAACATTTTATTATCAAAGGGATTGATAACAGATCGGTGCTTCCAAACACGGAAACATTAAAATTATTTGAAGAAGCAGTACGACTAAAATATTGTTTCGATTGCCACAAAAATACTCTTACTTTAAATGAAAAAGCCTTGCTTGAATTTGCTGTTGCGAATAAAAGTTGTAATATTATCAAATTGTTTATCGAAATCGGATGGAATGTAAATGTAGATGTACATGGAGATAGAAGTTTTAATAAAGAGCCTTTGATTTTTTGGGTAATTAAAGATAAACAATTTGAAATTGCGGAATTTATTTTAGGTAAATATCCATACCTAGATCGAAGTTGTTTAGTGACATTGTTACATCAAGGATTAGAAATGAAAGATCTTGAAATGATAAACTACTTATTTAAGATTGATGTTAATGTAAATATTAAAAATGAAGATGGACAAAACGCACTGCATGTAGCTGTCGAAACTAATTGTCTAGAAATTGTTAAAATAGTATTGGAAAAACAACCAGAATTTATCGAAGATTTCTCTCGTAGAACTCCAACAGAAATAGCTGTAATTAATGGCAACAACGAAATTGTCCGTCTTTTACCTGTAGACAAAAAAAAAAAAATTCTGACGAGCAAACTTTGCTACATTTAGCATCTGAGAGTGGTAATATTGATTTGGTAAAGTACATCTCCAACAATATTAAAGGAGTAAATGACAAAGACATTTTTGGATGGACACCAATTTGTTATGCAGCTTTTAAGGGGCATTTAGAAGTGTTTGAATTTCTTGTAAATTGTGAGGCAAATATCGATGTTACCAATGATAGGGAAACTCCCTTACATTTAGCTGGAAATGGAGGAAACTGTAAAATTATAAAGCAGTTACTCGGCAAAAATTTTGACATAAATGCCAAGGACAACGAGGTGGGCTGCCGAAAATAAACAGTTTAATGCGGTAAAGTATCTGATTGGTGAAGGAGCAGAAATAAAATCTTCAGTAATTTTTTTGTTACAATCTGCCATTCAAAATGGATGGATTGATGTAATAGATTTGATATTAAAGCTTCAATCAAACATCTTAAAAGAAGAATTATATTTTGAATATGAGGAAACACCATTGTCGTTAAATCAGTTTGAACTACTACAAGTTTTGCGTGATGCTTATGAAAATGTAAACGATATAAGCGCATTTTATGAAAGTGTTAAAAGAAGTGACGAAACACCATTGTCAATAGCAATTAGGTTAGATCAGTTTGAAGTAGCACAATTTCTGCTTGATCATGACACTGATGTGAACGATCTAAAAGCGTTTTATGCAGCTGCTATGACAAAGGATATAAAATATTTGAGAATTTACTCTTCGATAAGGGTTTTCTGTTGAACAGAGATACAAGAGCTGAACAAGAACTCTTTGATTTGCTTCTCAACCAACGAAATTTTGAAGCAATCAATGTCTTACTGTCAAAGAATGCTCAACTAAATACTGAAGAGGTTTTCTGGAACGCGCTTGAATGGGGAAAAGAAGCTACAGTAGAGTTATGTATTCAAAAAGGAGTAAATATCAATGCTTTAACTGAAAGAGGAGAAACAGCTTTACTTTTTACAATTGCAAAAGGCGGAAGTAATAAAATTATAAAACTTCTTATAGGAAACGGTGCAGATATTACCTGTATCTCTCCATATTTAGGAAGTATTTGGAATTACTTAGATTTCAAAAACAAAGATTTATTCGATTTGATATTCAGCAAAAATTTTAATGCAGATTTAGAAGATTGGAGCAGCTACACACCTTTATGTTATGCACTGGAAGAGAAAAATGAAAAAGCAATAAGTGAATTACAGTTACGTACTCAGAAATATAACTTAAATGCGTTGATTTGTGCTATAAAAACTGAAAATATTTCGGCAATTCAATGGTTTTTCCAAAAGGGGTTTCTACCACAAATTAAAACAGATGAAAGAGAAATTATGTCAGCAGTAGCAGAACATACAAGAAACACTGAAATAATAAAACTGTTTTTAAGTAATGGTTTGGATGTAAATGCTGTAAACAATAAATTTGAAACTGCTCTACTTGTGGCTACAAAAAATAAAAATCTGGACTTTGCAAAATATCTAATTTTAAATAATGCAGATATTACTAAAGGTAGAGAGACTATTTGGGAACATTTAGATTGGAACAACAAAGATTTAATCAATTTAATTATGTGTAAAAATATTATTCCAGAACTACCAAACCGTTTTAACTTAACACCGTTGTTTTATGCAATTTATTACAGAGATCTGGATTCTGTAACATTTCTACTATTTTTTTATAATTTAAATATAAGCAAATTATTTAATTATGATTTGTTTACAATTTCTGAAATATTGAAACAGAAAGATTTAACTGCAACATCTGAAGCGTTGAAACAATTTGGAAACATCTTAAAAAGCCGAAATTCCGCTTTTAAAAACGTTGACGATTTGTATATCAGACTACATTTTGCTGTTTATTTAGGAAATGTAACTGAAATTGAAAATCTAACTGAAGAAGAGTCGATAGATTTTGAAAGTGTTGATAAATATAATCAAATTCTTCCATTACACTTTACTGTAAAAGGTGGGGTTCTGGATTTAAAACTTTTAAAAGAAAAAACTGAGTGGATTCGCAGTATTTACAAGGAAAACACAATGTGGTCACTCGAAGATATTCGGGAATACTTAGTTGACAGGTAAAAAAATAAATATATTTACTTTGTTTAATTATAAGTTTTTTCTTTTGGCTGCGGGAATTGAGTCCAATACTCATTTATCTTTTGTTGTATATTTTGTGTTAAATGTTTTATTTTAATATTTTTTTTGTATCTGCATTTTTCCAACTTTGTGAATTTATCTTGTTCTTAATCTTTTTTTGTACTTCTTGTATACGTGTACTGGAATAATTTTTTAGAATTGATTTTAGGCATATTGTATATACTTCTATATTTATATTATTTAATCTTTATCTTTTTACTTATTTCTTTATTACTTCTACAGTATTGTTATTTGTTCTATTTTGTAGAAGATTGTAATCTTCTGGTAAATGTTTTTCACAATTTTTTTCCTGTTTCTCTTTATCTGCTGTTTGACAATCTCTTTTGGGTATCATTCTGCTCTTTCTTTTTTATTCGCTGTTTATGTGTATTCCTTCTAGAAGTTGTTTTAACTGTCTCTTATTTCTCGTTACTTATTTTTTGTTTAGCGAGTTACTCAGTTTAACATGTTTTTTTTTTATGACTGATGCATTCTTGTTTTTTTGTATATTAGATTTTTATTTTTATTAACTAGTTTTGGGCTCACTATCCTATTTTCAAAACCTTATATATTCTTCACATGTCTACGGATCCTTGTTTATTAAGACTTCTTGTTTATTTTGGTTTATACTATTATCTCCTTAAATATTTTACACTCTTTCTATAACACTCTCTATAGGTATAAATATAAAATTATGAATTAACTGGAACTTAAATATTTACAGAATTCCTTTCAATTCTACCAATAGTAGGTAAACATCATTTTAAACATTCCTATCTTACAAAAGAAGGTTAGTATCATATAATTATAACAAGTTTCTGTATGGTATTAAGATGTTTTTAGCTTATAATTCTACAAAACGCTCATATCTTCAAAGTTTATTAAGTGAAGAATCGAGTCCTTCAGATGAAGACTCCTTGAGACCATTATCAAATACGCATACGCCGCTACCTCGGAGAATTATAGTTAACGGAAAGAAGTTTGTATTTTCGCCATTATGATGAGCTATTCTCGAGGAGATATGTCTGGATTTTCAGGAAAATAAAAATAACCTATTGCATCATAATATGATAGTTTTTTACTTTTGATTAATCTAGTACCTACCTATTTCCAAAAAGTTTTAAGTAAGACAAAGAATTTTAATAATAGTTAGTCGATTCAATCTTGAGAATATCGCTTTGATGAACCGCTGAACTCAACTCAACTCGTTGACTATTCGGTTTTCACTAACTAGTCATTGTCCTCTTACTGCTTATATACCCATAGGTTGTCTTTTAGTGTTTAGTCGGGTGTAACTCGACACTTTGTATTCAGTTATAACGATGACTCAGCCTTTCTCGTATCCAGTTAATGGCCGTTATTAAGGTTTAAGGTTTTAAGTGTTAGACAGTGAATCTGTTTGGAATAATTCGTTATAATATTTTTGCAAGAAGAGGTGCTTTAATTGCCTTAAATGCCTTAATTTGGGCACAAGAAAGTCGTTGGAGATTTCTCACGGCGAAATTTCTTTGACCGATGAACTACATTCTTTGAAAATGTTTTATAAGCAATTTTGTTTAAAATTTGCTACTAGTTTAAGTCAAAATCTGCATATTCCCTAACAAATAAGTAACTAACAGTTCTAAATAATCACCTGGTATTCTACTTTAGCAATTAACCTTTTTCCTTATTAAAGTCATTTTCGTTACCGCATGCGCCGCGGCATTAAGTTCACTGAATTATAAAAAGTATAGAGAACCCATCCAACTTAAGAAATAAAGTAATATTAATTATAATATAAATTGAATCAACCTAAGAGTTACCTCAGCCACTATTCTTTAACAATAATAGTAAAGAAATCAAAACGCCCACCTGACGATCTGTCTCGAACTTTTCTGCCAACAAGCCATCTATAAATATTGTAAGGTCAATGGAGAAAAATGTCATGTGTTCTGTCAAAGAAATAGCTCGTTCGCGCATGCGGTAGGGAATTAAGAATAAGGAAAGAAGTCAATTTGGTAATTTAGAAAGTATAGTACTTTCATCCTATTTCAACTGCTGATGCTGCCATGATTCAAACAGAGAGGTGGAACCATGGATATTGAGACATCATAGCGTACACTACTGTCTGGTTGTAAAAACGCTCATCAAAATTGATGGTCTTTTAATCTCTTATTAACGCATTTTTAGCCAATCTGGGTAAGGTATCTTGAGTTTAATTTGTGCAACTGAGCAACATGTTATACATATTTTATTAGCTTCAACGTGGTTATCATTATTATTGTAATAAATTTGGTTTGAAAAAATAGTGTTTAGTAAATAGCTGACCAGATGAAGAATCGCGCCATAAGTCATGTTATAGCGTAAAATTCTGCGAAACCACTATTAGTCACGCTTATGGACCGATAGATATGGAGAAAGGCCGCGAAAACTTCCGGACATGTGCTAGAAGGACGTACAGTTATATTAGTGTCCCTGTATTAAAAAAGAGAGTACCGCAATAGTCGCCATTTTGTCTCCAACAAAAAGCGGCAAATTTAAAATTTCAAATCAATAAAAAAAATGTTTTCTACAATTGCCTAAGAAACGGGTGTTTACACATCAATTTCAGGACGTAGAGCAGGCGTTTTTTTTACCGTTAAAAAAACACTGGCGCAAGTTAAAAAAAAAAGATTCTTCATAAAAGTTCAATAATTCTCAATAAATCACAAATTTTATTGAAAAAATTATAACAGGCAATTACAACTTAATAATAATTATTTAGCTATATAAAAATTAAAATTACACGTGTGTCGCTAGGGCATCTGTACTTTCTTTGTTACCAGACAACTTCATGGTTGTCCTTCCAATAATTTTATTAAGACTGTTATGATACTGAAAACCCGGTCGGATCGCCATTTCATCTAAAAGAAGCGCAGCATGCTTTTCTTCAGGTTTAAATGATGTCACCTAAAATGTTTGAGAATTAGAAATTAAACTTACTTGTAGGTAACTTTGTTACGTACTTTCAACTGAAGAAGATTAAAAACATTTTCTAACACACTTGTGTCAAACTTTAAATTCTGTATTCTGGATTGCAGTGTTCTTATACGGTAACCCTTAGTAACCCTTGCTTTCTAATTTCCTCATATCCTTTTGTTCCACAAGCCATGTAGAGTTTAAGTTCTTTATTTATTGTGTCATCAGACCATTCTTCTCCCCTATGAGTTCCGTATTTCAAAAATTTTAACTGATCCTCAGTAAATATGTGATTGTGTCTTTTCTCCATTTGTATAATTTGACTTTCAAGAAAAGAAATCTTTTGCAAAGCATTTTTTAATTTGTTTTTCAATTGCTGCAACTGTAGATTTTCTACAAAATCATTTTCATTTTCAGCAGAAGATTTCCCAACATCATCTAAAATCATAAATAGTACAATATTGTTCAAACTACTTTATATTTTGCTGGAACTACCTTCAAATCCTATAAGTTTTAATGATGAGTCTGCTTTATGTGTAGAATTACAGTTGTCTGAAAAAGACAAAAGTAACACCACCAAATAAGTATTTTTTTCACCTACCAATTGCTTTTTTTTAGGAGGAGGACTTTGTACACCAATAGTTGGTACAGCGTCCATTTTAAGAGTTTTCTCTTGTCTGCTCTACCTGATTCAAATTGGTTTTGCTCGAAATGTGTCTAATAACATAAAGTGCAAAAATGAGGTTAGGACACCTGGACAATTTTCTCAAACAAGATTTTTACATATTGAATTCTGGCCAATACTTACTTCACATATGCTTGCCCTCAATGGTAATTCACCTCGGTTCACAAATTTTGTCCATGCCTTGGTTTTTTCTACGTTGTTTTTGCCACGGGGTATTGGAAAAAGTCGAAATCCTTTTTCCGAACGATTTTTGCAATTAGGGACACAACATCCAGGCATTTTTTGCTTTCAAAAAACAGTGTAAAATTGCATAAATCGACACAGCAATCTCAGTAATTACTAAAAAGTGACACTAATAATACGTCAACACATAAACATCAACACGTGTATCGCATCAACCCACCCTCCAATCCGCCATTTTGTCTCCAAGTAGTGGCATAATCAATTGCGGTACTCTCTTTTTTAATACAGGGACACTAAGTTATATTATACAAAAAGACAATGACCAGATTAGTGAGATCTCGACAAGCGATTGAAGAGTGAATGGTTCAACGATAGAGAATTTTGATTTGTTTCGAATTCTTGAAATTAAACACATTTTTGATGAGAAACATTTTTTATATCAATTAACAATTTCCTCAATATTCATAATAGTTATTGTACACATAATTTTCTGCTTGGTTACAATTTTTCTCAAAACCATCCTAACCTTAAACTTGCCAGGCCAAAATGGTGTATCATGATGTGTAATAAACGGATGTTTCATCATTGAGTAATTTCCTGCGGGAATTGGACATTTACCTGGATTTTTCCATCTTAGAGCTTTCCCTAATCTTATCAAATTTTCTTTTCCATACTTCATTCCAATACTGTTACAAGGATCTTTTTGCCAGGTTAGTGATGGCATGGGTTTCCACCCACCATCGATAAACCGTTCAATAAAAAAAGCTCCTTCACAACTTTCATCTATGGGATGGGCAAATGTGAAATCTACAGATATAGCACGATGAGTGCGATTGAAACGATCAATTTGGAAAAAGCGAATCGGGACTTCTAATTCGTCGTTATCAGGACAGACATAGCCGGCTTCTAAGTCGGCTTTGAATTTACTTATTATCTATAATCAAGAATATTAAATAAGGAGAAAGAAAATATTTGACTTACAAAATTGCCGTTTGAAGATTTTTGGGAGAAGAAAATAAGGAAAATTAGTATGGAAATCATTTCGGGATTGTGTTGAAGGAAAATGTTTTTATAACTATTATAATGGGATGGTAGATGAGGAAAGATAAAATACGAATTTATTTGTAAACAATAATTTAATTTATGTAATAAAAACACATTAGTGGAATTTGTAAAGCGTGGCACAATTGTATTTTTTTCCATAGCGGCTTGATATTCTAAATATGTAAAACCTTAATGGAAAAGAATAGAAGGTAGAATAAGAATAGAACAGAAGGTAGTTATAGAACAGAATATAAAGTAAAAAATTCTAATAGAATAGATCAAGACTGTCAACTAATTATCTCACAAGATCGGCTTTGTCAATCAAACTCTATTTGCATTCTATTTTTTTGGAAAAATGTTATTTATCTTGTTAAATAGTTACAATTTTTATTCTTCAATATTTTTGTCAATTGAGCCAAAAAAGTTTCGCTAATAATCTTATCTGATAATTCTCTGAAATAAATGAAATAAAGAGACAATCAAAATAGAATTTGAATAGATTAGGCCATTTTTGAATAGAAATAGAATCAGAATGGAGTGAAATTATTTGCTACAATGTAGATCTAAGAATCGGAATTCTTATAAAGTGGAGTCAAAACAAAAAAATTGGTCTAGAATACGACCTTTGAATAGAAACTAGATATTTTCAGAATAACATCAAATCAAAATAGAACTAAAATAAAAATTAACAAGAATAGGATAGAAAACAGATTAGGAATTTATTAGAAGATAAAATCGAAGTGAAATAGAATAAAAGGTAGAATTAAAATAGAGAAAAATGGTATATTTCAATAAAATAAATAGTACAATAGAATAAAATGCAATAAAGTGGATAGAATTTAGATTTTTAAAATTAGAATAGCATCAAAGCAAAAGCAAAATGAAACTAGAATAAAAATATTAGTTATGATAGAATCGAAGGGAAATAAAATAAGAAGTAGAATTAAAATAAAACAGAATGTTATATAACAACAAAATAAAAGAAGAATAAAACAAAATGTAATAAATGAAAAGAATCTAAATATTTTTTCTAGAACTACAAAAAAAAATCAAATTAAAAGAATTAAAAGTAGTAAACTAAAATAAGAGGAATAGAATTAGAATCAATATGCAATTGCTAAGAAAATACTAGAACAGAACTACATAGATTTAGAGACTTAAACTCCTAACAAAATGAAAACAAAAAGTGTAAAGCTAGTATAGAATTAGTACTGTTTCGATGCCAAGTCAAACCAGAGAGTAGAATGGCATTAAAACCAAGTCAAAACAGAAAAAGCGTTAAAACAGATTCCAACAAGATAAATTCCTTAAAAAAAATAATAGACATAATCAAGTTTAAATAGTTATAAATAAAAAACAGAAGTGAAATAGATAATGGAGTACTAGACAAATGAGAGCGAAAACGCGATAAAATAGAGGAAAAAATCGAAACGTAAAATGAGAATGGTATAGAATAGGTTTATTAGAAAGTATATAGTAGAAATGGCGGAATCGAATAAAACAAAACAAAAATCTGAAGTAGCGCTAGATTTGAAATAGAATTAAAAATTAGTTTAAATAAAAATTTCAATAAAAAAATAATTAAAATGAAACATAAGAATAAAACTTAAATTCTGAGGTAAAAAGGTAGAACAATCAAAAGTAAACCAAAATGATAGGAATAGTGAAAGGAAGTGAAATAAGATAATGGAGCACTAAAAAAATGATAGAGAGAAGACGATAAAACAGTGTAATAAAAAACGAAAAGTAAAATGAGAATGGTGTAGAAAGGGTTAAATAAGAATATATCAGAAAGTATTTAGTAAAAATGGGATCGAATAAATAAAAATGAATTGAAATCTGAAGTAACGGTAGATTTGAAATAGAACAAAATTAAATAAAAAGTCAAAATCAACGGAAGAAAGTATCAAAATTACATATGATAAAGCAGAATTGATTAGAGAAGGTAGAATCGGAATAGAATTGAAGGTCGAATTAAAATGAAACTCAAGAATAAAACTTAAATTTTGAGGTAAAATAAAGCAAATTTAAGTCCAAAGTAGATGTTGGTCAAGAAGATAGAATTAGAATACGACAGTAGAAGCTAGATTTAGAATACTTACAAAATAGAGAGCTAGAGTAGAAACAGAATGGAATTCAAGCAAATTCGAGAACGAATTAAAATGAGAATAAATTCCCAAATCAAAATAGAAATAAAATTAAATTAAAATGAAGTTGAAGCTTAATAAAATAGAATTAAAGAAGATGAACTGCTTTAAAACAGAAATAGAATAGAAGTAGAGCAGCATTAAAATATTTAATTTAAAAATAAATTAGAAATAGGATCAAAAGGTTTAGAATAAAATGGTAATGAAGACAAAGTTAGAATAAAAGTGGTAAAAATTAGAACAACTTTGGACAGAAATAGATTGAGAATAGATTAGACTTATCACCTAGAATTCAGAATCTTGAGTTCTTTAATAACAAAGTTAAAAGAGAAAACAGAACTGGTTTAGAAAAGAATCAAAATAAAGTTAAGAATGGAGTTAAAAACAAAATTTTAATAGACTAGAAGACAGACCTAAAATGAAATATTTAAGAGAAATGAAATCAGAACTTATATTGAAAGTTGAATCGACGTAGAATAGAATGCACAATTATAAAAAAACAAAGTCAAAATAAATTAAGAATAGATCAGATGACAGATTGGGAATAGGGTAGAGATAAAATTAAAATAAAAGAAAAGTAGTTTCAAAAATAATAAAGCAAAAGATAAAAAAGAACTTAACCGATTAGAAGGTACAGTAGAAATAAAATAATATAAATTTAGGATCAAAACATAGAGACAAAAATTATTCTAAGCAAAATAAAAAAGAGACAAAAAATAACTCTAAGCAGAATTAAAGGAAGCAAATTATGTTTTAAATTTGCTTTTTTTTTGCTTTTAATATAGGATAAAAGAAACTACAATTAGAATAAGATAAAATATTAGCAGAATACAGAGTATAATTGATAAAGAGTTTTAAAAATATAAAAGCAAAGCTAAAAGTGAATAGTAAAACAAAATAAATAAATAGTGACAATAAAAATTACCGCACTTTAAGAAAAAAAGACTTCTTCCATCAAATTTAAGAATAAATAAATTAAATACCATCTACATAACCAGTACATAACATAAGAAAGCTAAAATAGACATTACACAAGATTGCAAAACCAAATTTAAAATCTAATTATAAGTTGCTTAAAAAAATAGAATCAGAATGGCATACCTAATCTAAATTAAAACGAAATACTTAAAAGGTAGATTTAAAATGAAATAAAAAATAATACAACAGAATAAAAATTAGAATACCTAGTAGATAAAAAAGTTAAAATGAAGAAAAAAAAATAAAAAAGTAAAATTGTGATAAACTAAGAAATAAGTCAATTGATTAGAAGGTAGAATAGGAATAAATTAAATACAAAAAAGAATAAAAACTAGAAAGCAAAATATATCAATCCAAACGAAGTTAAAAGAATAATATTTACAATAATCAAATAGAAATTAAAATAGAATTAAAAAAAATCAGTACAGTATTTAAATCTGAACAAAATCAAAGAAGTAACTCAGTAACAAGGAAATAGATACCTGTATATTTTTACCATGACTTCTAAGAAAACTAATTAAAAGATCTATGCAATTTCACCATTTTTTATTCCGGTTTTTAATTCTACAATCAAATTTATGCAATTTCGCTTTTTTTATTCAACAATTTCTCTAAAATTAACTATAGTAATCCAACACAAAATTTTTTGTTTTGTGGCAATTCGTCTCCAAACCATCTGATACCTAAATTTTCCCGGCCAAAATGGTAAGCTTGAGTCAGAATTGATTTTAAAAGGCCATCGATGTAACGAATAATTTCCAGCTGGAATTGGACATTTATCTGGATGAGCCAATCCTAATGCTTTTCCCATTTCAACAACCATTTCTTTTGCATATTTTAACCCTAGATAACAAGGATCTTTTTGAAAGGGTACAGTGGGAAGTGGTTTCCATGCACCATTAATTAATCTTTCAACAAAATAAGTATTTTCGGTTGTTTCATCTAGAGGTTGTGCTATTGTACACTCCATACTTAGGGCACGGTGGGTACGGTTGTAGCGGTCAATACGATAAAGACGCATGGGCACTTCTAATTGGTTGTTATCAGGACATAGATAACCGGTTTCTATGTCAACTGTGATTTTATTTGCCATCTAAAAATATGTAAAAAAAATATTTAGTGTGTGGTGCAACAAAAGAAATAATAAAAAGCAGACTTACGAAATTGCCAGAAAAGGCTTTTTGTATAAAAATTAAATAAACAAAAAGTTTGAAAAACATTTTGTATATTCATAATACATATTTGTAAATACTAAATAAACAAATATACCTATAATTAGATTTCAGAGTATTGAATAAAAAATTTGTTTTAGATTGGAGGAAACGATAATTATTTAAATTATAGTTATTTGTTTAGAAACTGTCTAATTTTAAACTAATATTTAATGAAAAATTGTTGCCGAAGTTGTTTGTGTCTAATATTGCAGTGGCACACAATTTCATAATATTTTTTATGAAATCAAAATTTTATATTATTGTCGCTATTCTAGTTTATTTTGAAATATTATTTCATAAACTTTTTAAGAATTTTTTTTTTAATGTTTTGAATGTCAATAAGGCTTTGCAGTAAAACTACACGAACAAAGAGAAAACATTTATTGGAGGTAGACTACCTCAGAGAGTAGAAAGCGGAGAACAATTAAATTTGGGAAATGGGCTGCACTCCACAAATAATATTAGAGGAAATTTTGAACTTTTAAACAGGGTGTTAAAAAAAAGTGTAAAATTGGTAATAGTATGAACCAAAATAAACAAAAAAGTTTTAATAGTCTGCAAAGCAACGGTTTGGGAGATATGGAAGATTATTCTTTTTTAAAACATTTATCTTGTAATTATTTATTACTTATTTATTGCGTGCAAATAAGCAAAGGGAGTTTCTAGAAAACACAAAAACAGAGTTAGTAGTTACAGAAGATGTTCAAAATGCCCTTTTTTACAAACTTTTTCTAAAACTCTGCTATTGATTTAAATTGATTGGGATTTTGATTAATTCTTTGCTGCAGCTCGAGGCTTTTCATAGAAGTACTATAGACTTCTACTACTATAGAGTATTCAAGTATCCTCAAAGAAAGAAATCTAGAGGGTTTTTTTTTAAACAAGAGGGGCCCGCAGCGCGAGCCGCACACCGAGGCCTACGCCCATTGTATGCAACCTCTCGAAATAGCACTACTGTAGTAGCCCTGTGCCTCTGATGAAGCTCAGTACCTTGTCTGCAGGAGCCTTCTCGATAGCACTGGGCTTCAGGTATCGGGAGCCCAGGTGTAAATCTCTGATGCTTGCAAAAGCAGGACAGTAGCAGAGAATATGAAGAGGAGTTTCCTCATCTTCAGCACAACCTCTGCAAATCTCGTCCTCGCTGAGTCCGATGACGTGCAGGTGTCTTTTTAATAGGCAATGTCCTGTGTACATGCCTACCACTAACTGAAGGTCTCTACGGTTGAGACGCATCAGGTTTTCACTGCGTGCCTTGTCCGGTCCTTTAATAAAAAGCCTGGATTGCCGCATGCCTTCTTGAAACTGCCATTCAGAGAGATGGCGAAATTCCATCCACTTATAAAGTGTGTCTTTCTGTCGTCTTTTGGTAACGCCAAGAGCCGGTTCCGCCCCGATAAAGTCCATTTGTGAACCCTCTCGAGCCAGAACGTTAGCCCTCTCGTTACCCTTTAGACCACAGTGTCCCTGTACCCAACAAAGTACAACCTTTTTGTTGCACACCGCCAGTTCCTGTAATCTGTTGTGACATTCCCAGACAAGCCTCGATGAGTACCTGCACGATTGCAGGGCCTGCAGCGAAGCCTGACTGTCGGTGCAAATGCATATTCGCCTATTTGGCAAAGCCCTCTGCATGCACTCAGTCACACAAGCGAGCAAAGCGAAAATTTCCGCTTGGAAAACGTCAATATGTTTGCCCAAAGGTATTGAAATTTCAACACCGAGCCCACATATGGATATCCCCGAGCCCGCTCCATTGGGGTGATCCGACCCGTCAGTATAGTAGACTAGCCAGTCCCCCGTTCTGAATCTAGAGGGTTAAAATTAGGCGATCGTGTGGGCTATAAAACAGATCTGCGTCTTGCTATCCATCTATGTGAAAACGTTTGGTTTAAATGTTCTCTAACGGCAATCGAAGAATGAGCTGGAGCACCATCATGTTGGAACCTTATTTGTTGTCTTTGGTCTAAACTCTTAAGGTATGTTGTCCAAAAGATCATACATTGTGTTTTGCAGAAAGTTTAGGTAAGCAGCGCCTGTTAATCAGTTTGGTAAAACAACAGTTTACAATGTCTATTCAAATTTTAATGAAGAAAGTATCTGCTGTTTAAATTGCATTGGAGCATGGAGATTTTCGTTGGTCCAAACATGCGTATTGTGAAAATTAACGACTCTATTCGTGTGAATCCGGCTTCATGCGTAAAAAAATATTGTCAAGAAAATGCTGGTTTTTAGCATCCTTGTGTAGAAACCAGCGGCAAGAAAGAAACGTGTTTGATGATTAAGTACATTAAAAGCTTGTAAAACGAATAAAACTGCTGTTCATGGAGAATTCTTCAAATTCATCGCAGGATTATGCTTTATTCGTGCTAGAATTGCTTCTTCTGCCCTAGGAGAAGATATCGACTTTGGTCTTCTCGATAAATGGTACTGTTTGCAAAATGAATCGATACCACGCAATTTTTGATGTATTCTTTCAAACATGTGATGTGAAGGAATCTGACGATTTGGATAAGCTTCAATATAAAGACGTTGCGCTTTGGTGGCAATCTTATTAGCACAACCATACATGAAATGCATGTCGGCTAATTCTACATTAGATTAAACATGAGCCCTAGCAAACATAAACTTATGGACTGACAATAAACGTCAAATTCTAAATATTTATTCATTTTCTGTTTATTATAAGTCTACTCTGATAAGAAATGCAATTTTTGCAAAATAAAAAATAGTAAAAAAAGAAGTTAAGGAAAAGGGTTTTCCCGTCTAATTCTATTAGTTTAAGCTAATTTGAATAGTAAATTAAGGCTTAGTAGTTATTAGTTAGTAGTAGCTTAGTATTAGTATAAGTATGTACTCCGGAAACATCGGCGTCCCAATTTTGTTCATGTTCGATTTTGTATTCTATGAAAATCAAAGGCTCTTCTTGGTTTCTATGTTATAACTTTTGGCATATTTGGCACTTTGATACTATATCTTCATTTTCCTATAAAATTCTAGTCTAGTAAAAGTAAACTATAAACCTAATTCCAGCTTACATTTTTAATGGCTTAATGATCTATATGGATTTGACGCAGTACTTTTTCACGTATAGTTATTACTAATTGTTCGTCTCTAAAAACTGTTAAATCATTTCTTAATTTGTAATAGTGTAAAGCATAATCTGGTACAATATTCTTGCTTTCTTCATAAAACTTTTTCACACATTCTAAAGTTTTTGTCTTTTCGAGAAATTTCTTTAATTTGCACTCTTCTAGTCAGACAGTCTGGTGCTTTGAAACACTATGAACCTCTAATTCAGGATTATCTGTTACTGGATCCTTCAATGGTGACTTTAAAAGGTCAACTTGCATTTTTTTTCAGGAACATGTATTAGTTTAAAATTATATTTTAATAGTTTTAGCAATAGTCACTATAATCTGGACGTTGTCCCTTTGAAACCTTTTTTAACTAGGTATAACTAATAGAGGTTTATGATTTGTTTGGATTGTGGCATTACTTTTGTATGTGTAATAGCGAAATTTTTCTAAGCAATGTACAATAGCTAGCAACTTTTTTTCGAATTGAATAAATTTTTCTTCAAGTTTTGTTAGAGCTCTTGAAGCAAATGCTACTAATTTTTTACTTTACATTAAACAACAGCGACACAACTACTCAACTCGATTATTCAACTTTGACTTGTCATCGCTTTCTGTCTTTTTTATATGTAGTTTCTAGTAATTTTTGGTACCATTTCAGTTAGTAGTAATTTCTCGTTCTTTATGACATTCTTTATTCATATAGAACTATTCGTAAGCAATTTTTGAATCCAGTCAATGGTCATGACTAATATTTCTCAGAATAACGTGCTATAGGTTGTGTCATCACGCGACGTCATATTTCTGGAAACTTGAAACTCGGCCTTTTAGATTAGTTTGTTACACTATGATTAATAACATTTTTCTACTTTGCGTTAACAATATTGTCATTATTAAACGCAAACGCGTTTAACAGTAATGACAATCAATTTTCATTATAGCACGCAAAACAGTAACTTTTTCATTGGTTATGTTGGCACAGTAGCCAACAGTAGTAGAAGCAATATCATCCTCACGGAAAACTATTATTCCATTAAACATAACATCCTCTATCGAAACTTTTAGAATGCTTTTTTTGCAATGTAAAGAAGAAAAAATAGTATATTACGCTCGTTTAATAAGACGATTTCTTATCTTCGCTTCGCTCGTCGTGCTCAAAACTCATTCGTGTCACAATAATCGTCTTATGAAACACGTATAATACTGTACTATTATGCGATACCATTTATACGAGGTGTTTATAAATGATTGTAAGGTCGTAGGAGGCTATGGTAACAATAAAAAAAAATCCGCCTTTTGAAGACAGTGATTTTATAATCAGCTATTAGCGGACAGCTGTTATTATAATTATTATTAGATTATTGAGTAACTCCATGAACTATTTTTTAATATTTTGTTGCGGAAATAGGACATCACAATGAATATTTGTGATATTGAAAATGTCTACAGTTTCCTACGACCCTACAATCATTTATTAAGATCTTGGTGTAAATTACGAGTAGGTACTGACCAAGGAGGTTAGATAGGAAGGAGAGAGTATGCCTTATACTTCCCGTGTAAACAGTTTGGTACCAGCTTAGTACCAGTTTATGACAGGTTTCAAATAAAGCGCAGAATCGACAGATTCTGTTTGGCTGTGTCTGGTCTCGCACAGTGGCGGAGCTGACGCAGGATGCTAGTTTTTGTTTGGTTGTTTACAAACAAACGTTGTTTTATTTTTTTACTGATTTTTTTTGGTCTGTGTGAATTGATTGTTAATATTTTTTGTTATTGTTGTTGTCGTTTTGTTGTGTTTTTATCCTTTGATTAAACTTTTTACACTACATTGTGTGACGCTACTGACTTCAACCTCGTGATGCGCCTGCTTTCAGTATCAGTTTATAACTTTGCGCAGTGAAGGCGGCAAGTCTATTTTTTTCAAGTTGTACTCTCTCCGTCCCATCTAACCTCCTTGGTACTGACCAAAATAAAAAATTGTAAAAAATACTGATAATTTATTATTTCTACGGTAATTCCAATACATATAAACATTGACACATAACTAAAAAATACTGATAATAGTGAGAGGATGAAAGCAACATTTATTTTATGACTAGGAGTAAATTGTACTACAACCATTTTACTTTTCTTCTGATGAAATCGATTCTTTACTTAATAAGTGCAGCAGAAGTAGACATTTAGTAGAATTATAATCTGAAAACTTAATAATGTAATACAAAAACCTGCAATTTTTATAATACTGACTTTCTTTTGTAAAATAAGTATGTTTTAAATGACGCTTATTTCTGGCAAGATTTAAAGGAATTCTACAAAAAAATAAGTTTTTTTTAATTAATTTTTTTTTACGTGTCAAGTAAGTATTGTTGAATATCTTCTATTGACCATATTGTTTTTTCGTTGTAAATACTACGAATCCACTCAGTTTTTTCTATAAGTAGTCTTGTATCAAGAAGACCGTCTGTTACAGCAAAATTTAGTGGAAGAATTGGATTATATTTATCAACGCTTTCAAAATCTATAAACTCTTCTGTAACTAGTTCTTCAACTTCAGTAACATTTCCCAAATACACAGCAAAATGCAGCTTAAGATATAAATCATCAACTTTTTCAATAGCAAATTGTGCTTTATTTAGAAAAACGTTTCCAAATTGTTTCAAGGCGTTAGACGTTTTAATAAAAACTTTTTGTTTCAAAATTTTAAAAATTTCAAACCAATTACAATCTATTAAGTTGTTTATATTTAAGCCAACAGAAGATAATAAAGTTTTCACAGAATCCATGTCATTGTAGTAAACTGCATAAAATAACGAAGTCAAGTTGAAATAGTTTGTTAGTTCTGGATTTACATTTTTAGACATAATTAAATCTATTAAGTCTTTATTATTCCAATCTAACAATTCCCAGATAGTTTCTCTATTTTTAGTAATGCAATTAACGTCTGCATTATTTAAAATTAGATATTTTGCAGCTTCTAGATTTACATTTTTAATAGCTCTAAACAATTTAAGTATTTCATATCATTACTTTTTTTAGTAGCTGCCCAAAATGCTTTTATATCGTTTACATTTGCAGTATGATAAAGCAGAAATTCTGCTACTGATTTGACTCAATAGCTAAAGACAGTGATGTTTCTCCGTTGTTAAAATGTAACTCTTCTTTTAAAATGTCAGATCTATATTTTAGTATTAATTCTATTACAACAACCCATCCATTCTGAACAGCATGTTCTAACAAAAATTCTATTGAAGAATTTATATCTGCTCGTTCACTAATCAGATATTTTACCGTATTTAACTGTTTGTTTTCAGCAGCCCACATTAAAGGTGTTCTCTCCTCGTTGTCTTTGGCATCTTTGTCTACATTTTTACTGAGTAAATGCTTGATAATTTTACAGTTTCCTCCTTTAGCAGCCAAATTTAAGAGAGATTTTCCATCAATTGCAACAATTTCAATATTTGCCTTACAATTTACAAAAAATTCAAATATGTCGAAGTAACCATTATAAGCTGCATAACATATTGGTGTCCATTCTTTGTAGTCTTTTTCATTTACTCCTTTAATTTTGTTGAAAATGTACTTCACCATTTCGATATTACCACTCTTAGATGCTATATGTAACAAGGTTTGCCCATAACAATTTTTTTATTATCAACTGGTAAAAGGCGGACAATCTCGATGTTACCATTAGTTACAGCAACTCCTGTTGATGTTGTTCCATATTTATCTTCTATAAATTCTGGTGGTTTTTCTAACAGCAATTTAACAGTTTGTATGCAATTACTTTCAACAGCTAGATGCAATGAATTTTGTCCCTCTGTATTTTTAATATTTACGTCAACGTCTAGATTTAATAAATAGATTACCATTTCAAAATGACTTTTTTTGATTTCTTCATGTAATAAAGCCACTAAACTACTTTGATCTAGATTTGGGTATTTTTGAAAAATCAATTCGACAATTTCAAATTCTTTATTTTTAGTTGTCCAATAAATCAGTGGCCTTCTACCCATACCTTCATTTACATCAATATTAATATTCCAACCGTTTTTTATAAGCAATTTAAGAGAATTCCAACTTTTATTTTTAAGAGCAATTTCAAAAAGATTTTCTTGATTCAAAGTAAGAATATTTTTGTGGAAATCAAGCAAATATTCTACTACTTTATAGTTATCTTTTCTTATTGCTTGTTTCAATAATTCTTTGTTGTCTATTTTTACTCCATAATTCACTAACAGCTTGATAGTATCAGATGTTGATGAGCACAAAAAGTCTAAATGATCCAAAGCCCACAAAAAATGTAGATCTCTTACTAAACATGAATTTTTCTTTTCTACTATTACTGATAATAAATTGATGTAATTTGATTCAATACATAGCAAAGCAATTGTTCAACTTTGAATAAAATTTTTTAAAATTAATTCTAATGCAAACAAACTTCTTCTTAGAACTGCACAGTGAAAAGCGTCTATTTTAAATAACGTATCTTTTTCATATGGATTTCATTTGGTTATTAGAGATTTCATAATATTCTTGTTTTCGCTGCATTCTTCGATCTTTTCGTAATACCCAAAATTATTTTTTCTCGCATTTTCAAAATTGCAATTGGCAAGACTAACAGCTACTTGAAATGGATTCTGTTCTACCAGATCTTACAGAGCTTTGTTTTTTGTGTATTTTTCAGTTTTTTTATGATTCTTGTAAATGACAGCTAAATGGAAAGAACTCTTCTCACACAACAACATATTATAAATCAACATTACATTTTTGAGTTGGTCAGAAAATAATTGCTCTTTTAACAATTTTGCTTTTTTTAGGTAGATACAAAATATTCAGCGTAAGTGTAGTGCTCAAATATTGCTTTTTCTTCGTTGTCTACTTTTACAATAATTCCCAAAGGATCTTTTTCTTTTTTAATTTTTTTCATGAATCGTTTACTCCAGCGTAAATCTAATTGTAATTTTTCAACGACATCAGAATTGAAGACAGACTGAAGAGCTATTATTTCATAATCTTCCAAATAATCTTCTAACTCTTTCGATGTTAGTGATATATCTGGAGGTTTAAATTTTTTTGTCAAATGCTCATATCGACCTTCAAGGAAACTCCTGTACAATTTTGTTAAAACCAATATATTTTCTTGTAAATCTTCAACAGCATATTTTTTATCTAAAAATATTTGTGTAATAATATAAAGTTGCAAAGGTATTCCCAAAACATTTTGATTGTTAATTACTTTAGTATTGCTAGATATTTTCTCAAAAAGTAGTTCTATTTCGCGCATGCTGTATTTGTTTTTGAGTATTTTTAATAAAATTCTTCTGTTCTTCTTTATTAAGTTCAAGTTTATTTCAGTGACAAAAATGTTGAATCTAGGCGGCTTTGTAAGTTTAGTCTAGATGAAACCCAAACTCGAAATCCTTTTTCTGTTAGTTCTTTAATATGATTTAAAATATTTTGTACACTGTCACTGTCTAATTCATCCAAACCATCAAAAAAGAAAACAAGTTGTTTTTGTTGTTTAAAAATTTCTCTTAGTTTAATGTTATCTTCAATATTTAGAAAATGCTTGAAAACTTCCTCAAAATTATGTGTTTTCTTCAAAAACAAATTGTGAGACTTTAGATCAATTCCAATAGTCCAAAAATTATTAGAACATGTGTTCTTCAAATAATTTATTGTTGTTTTTCCCATTCCAGGTTCTGCACAAATAATATTTATTGGACTACTTAAAACATTGTGAATGGTTTCTTCCTTATATATCTTTTTTTGTAAATTATTCTTATTTGAAGAAATATATTTTTTGTGCTTTTTACTAAGAAGAATCCGTCTTTAATTATTTTAAAATAATGAATATTTTTGTTGGGTTTTCGTTTTTTGATAATTTCAAACAAATTGTTTATATCTTCCTCATGAGCTGCTATTACAAATTGATCATTAAAATTTGATGTTGATTCCATAAAATCACTAAAACTAGTAACAACGATTCCATATTCTTTATCTCGCGTTTCGTCTAAATTTTGAATATTTGTTATTACAATGTTTTTTCCATTTTTAATACATTTTATAACTGATTCAAAATCCAAAACAGTTATCAAAAATTTTCTGTTTATATAGTAAGCTGGTAACTCTTTTCTTTCTTCACCAATTAAAGACCAACCGTTCTTCAGAATATTAAATATTTCTCTCGCTCTAATAAGAGATGGAATTTCTTCAAAAATTGTAACAAATTCACTTAAAAATATGTCGTTTTTTCCTTGTAATGAAACTTTGGATGCAGTTATTTGGTTGTAAAGTTTTTCATTTTTTTTTAAATCTTCCAAATTGTAAAATATAGAACCTTGAAGAGTTTCAAAATCGCAAAATTCGGAGAACACTATTAATTTGGTTGTTTCTTCTTCATTTCGATAAAAATGTGTGAGTCGAGAAATACGTTTATTTGAAATATTTCTCGCATTAATTATTAGTAATTTTCGAAGAAAAGTAACAGATTATTATGTCTTCTGTATACTTATCAAGTTCTTTTGCAGTTTTTTCAACAATTTTAAATTCTTTTGCTAATCGTAAGAAACATGTTTCTTTTGCTTTCTTTTTTTTCTCATCTGAATTGAAGCTTTTGCTTGACATTTTAAATTTTTCTAAATATTTTACAATATCAGAGAAAAACACTTTAAAATTTTCTTCTTTTTGTAAAGTTTCAGAAAAATTATTTTCTGAATCCTCAATTATTGTTACGTTAAATAGTCGTACTGCTTCTTCAAACAGTTTTAATTTTTCTGTGTTTGAATGATACCGATCTGTTATCAATCCCTTTGACAATAAAATGTTGGTTATATGAAAAATAACAGTTTAGCAGTTAATTATTTTGTTTGTAAATTTCTCTTGATGCCATTTTCTAAACAAATCGATGTATGCTAATCCTTGATTCTCGTCAGAAGGAAGAAACGTTAAAATTTTGTTTCTGACTGTGTCAACATTATCTTGATTTGTATATAAGGTAAGTTTGGGAAAAAAATCTTCGTAATCTTGCTTATCTATATAGAAGTATTTTCTTTTGTATCAAATTTGTAAAGAACGTTACCATCAGAAGAACTTGTGTTTAAAAATTCTTGTCCTTTAAGTTCGTTATCTAATACAGTTTTGAATATTTTTGCTTCATTTCTGGATTTTGCATTGCATTCTAAATTTGTAAAAAATGACGAAAAAATGACATTGATGTTTGTTTTCTTCACTTAATTTTTTGCAATATTTTTCTAGTTGAAAATCATCTTTTGCTTCAAAATTGCTTGGCATCAATTTTTTTTCTTTATTTTGTTTATGTTTTAAGTCAATTGCATATTTTTCTAAACTTCCATTTTGTAATGTAATATCTATCACCACATCATCAAAGTTTCCAAAATCTTGTGCATTACTTCGAATAGAAAAATCTTAGACATTTTTATTGAGAATAAGTTTGAGTGCAATGTAGGCCGGAAAATAAATTTCGTAGTCACCTCCAACTCCAGGAACGTTGTTCTAAAAAAATTGCATGATGCATTTTTTATTTGATGCATGATCAAATTTTTTAGGGTTGTTACCAATAATATAAGAAAGTGATAAGCCATTTAATTAACAAAAAAAAAATCATTTCAAAAAAGATTTTTATATTGCAAAAAAATTATAATAAGTATATAATAATAATTTAAAATTAAAAACATTATAAACATAGTTGTATTTATAACTTACGTTGTTATATTGGCCATTATAATAACAAATCTATTAAAAACCTGGTGGTAATAATAACAAAACTTATTGTTTTGTCGGATAAAGACATATTCAAGGCAAGTACTATTTTTCGATTAAATTTCTGTAAAATAATAAAACAAATACTTATCTATATTTATATTGATATTATGTTTTATCTAAATCTTATCGATTTTGTATTTGATATTTATTTTATTTATTAATCTATAACAAAATCTACATATGTATTATATCGTGTGTTTTTTTAAAAAAAACTCTAGAGTGCTTTGAAACTAAAAAACAATTGTTTTGTATGTCTGTGATTAATCTTTACACACTTGTCAAACTGACAGATCTCATAACCTCACTTGTCGACAATTAAAACAAAAATACATTTTTATAAAAATATTCATTTATTACCTACAAAAACTGTTGAAAATGTCTTCCTTGATGCTGAACACATAAAGCATATCGTCTTCGAACATTATTTATCACATTATTCAGTTCAACTAAATTTTCATTAATTTCATCAAGTTGTTGTATGGGGTCACGTACGACATACGTAACAATGTCATGGCTTGCTACGAGTTTTTTTTTTAACGAACACACATTATATCTAAACTTTAATAGGACCATACTATGTGTGATACATCAAATGAAAAGTAAGAACCGAGAGAATGTGCCACAAAATTCAACAATATATTTTCGTTATTGACAGAAGTACAAAGTAAAATAATTGATAAACAAATGTTTTGCTGTAATATTTATTAACTTAAATTAACTGTTTAAAATCTGGCGATCTGGCCATCCATTCGATGCTACTTCTTTGACCTATCCATTTGTTTAAGTACCTGTTGTTTAAATACTTTCTCAAAGGTCTAAAATATATTTAGTTATAAATTAAGTAAAGAGAAACATTAGCTCCAGCTTGAGGTCTTCCAAATTAATATAGTGTTACCAGTACCGCAATCAGGGACTAACAATAAGGGCACAACACTTCTCAAAGCAACAATTTTTCTATTTTTTTTTTTTTTTTTCGGTTTGTTGTAGAACTTGATAAACTTCTTAATAACGAGAATAATTAGTTTATCTATCGTTATTAGGCGTTTATTTATAAGACCCTAAGTACAAAAACCTAACAGATAATTTCGTCTTTAAGCCCTTAACTTGTTAGTATTCTTTTCGATATATTAGTGTAAGTAAGCCAAAATGACTTTACAAACTAAAATTGATGAAAGGGAAAAACGCTCATAACACCAAGACACTATTGACTCTCTCTCAGAAAGAAACGCTCAACAATGATAATTATCAAGATAATTATTAAGATAATTACTGTGGTCTTTAAGAAAGCCGTAAAGTTTTGTGACAGACCGAAGAGAAATAAAAACAGTATACTCGGCATTTTTGGGGGCAAATAATACACATTAATATGACTAAATGACGTCACTTAATCTCTGAGGAATTACAAGGCACTTTAGTCTTGAGTTATATACGCAATTTTTTACGTTTTCGATAAATATTTTTTTTGTTATTTGTATTAGTGAATATTTAAAAACCAAAATTGTAATCTGAACGCTATTTTTAAATCCCAAAAGAGTCCTTTGGGACTAAATGTGGTAGTTTGGTTCCTCTCACAATCAGTGGAACTAAAGTATCGAATTTCGACCCGGAAAATCAAAATAAAATATTGCCCTGGGTGACAATAATTTTCGTTACGGCCCTGGCTTTTGAAAAATTAATTAAATTTTAATTGTCATTTGTATTTTATGAAATCAAAATCTAGCTTTTAGTCTGACCTTCTATGTTAAATTAAAAGAAGATAAAGCAAAAGGAATAATCACCTTATCTGCGACAGTTTTTTGACGATTTTTTGCCGATGATTTTTCTCACATTGTGCAATCACTTCAACCACCGCATTCTTTCAGTATAGTCGAGAGTTTGGGGACGCCTTGAGCTTTCGGGAGTGACTTTTTGACAGATTTTTTAAACTTTTGTGTGCGTGAAGTAATTATAAGTGTCCTGAAGGTCTCAAATGAAGAATAAGGTCCGCAAAGGTCAGAAATTTTGCAAACTTAAATTGGGTTGAGAATTACAATTTGGTTTTTCCGCTTGTTTCAGTCAATAATTTTTGTTTGATTAGGAATTTAGCCGGGAAAATGTCACTATTACGATTGCATTTAACTGAGACTGAAATAAGAGTTGAAAAACGTGTTTTTACTCATTTGTATACGGGATGGTCCACCGAATAACTTTTACCCAAGTTAATTACAACGCTTTGCTGACTGATACCACCAATATTATAATTTGTTTTCAATTAGTAGTTGGTGCTAAAAATATACCTCATTCCTTACGTTGCATTGTTTGCCTATTTTTTAAATTCTTTTTGATCTCATCGTTTTTTTGTTCAGAAAATTTATAAAAAAAATTAAAAAAATTAAGTGGCCTTGAATAGAGAATTGAATGTTCTTGAAAATGAGGTACCTATTAATTGATACCTTGTCTCATTTAGGATTTTGAGAGTGAAGGTCACCTCTTGCTTAGGGGTTGAAATTTGGAAAATATGTCTCTCTTACAACAAAAAAGTTGACGGGTCCAAATCTTTTTTTTTGTATTGTTTTTTAGAACAAAACAAAGAAGTCTTTTGTAGGATACTTTTTGGTGGGTCACCTCGTATTTTAGTATTTTTTATTATCACTGAATTGAAGCGGTTCACTCCCATTTTCGATTGATCCTTGTAGTCAGAGTCTTCATTATAGTATTTCGATATGATTAATTGATTTGTTTGTAAAAACAGTCACCCCCTCTCATCTCTCCAAACACTCTAAAAACGAAAACGAATTGAAATTTAGTAAAGTGTTGTGTTTCCGACTCATAAAATTAAATAAATTGTCCTTTTTGTATTATTTTTATTTTAAATTAGTAAAAACATTTTTGACTTTTAAAATTTGCCCTGGAAACTAAAATTAGTCCAACAATGTCATCCTTTTTTTATTGTTTTAAATATTGATAAGACATAAAGCATTTTCGAACTTTTAAAATTAGTAAAACAACCTGGCTGGACTTTAAAATTCTCGTCTTTGTCTTTCAATATTTGTTTTGTATTTATTAGTTTAAAAATTTGTAAAAATGTGACTTTATGCTTTTAAAATAACGCTGCGTTGGTTTCTAGTATTAGTAAAATTACGACTTTAGATTTTAAAATTAGAAAAAGATTTTTTCCGATTTCCAGAACTGAAAAAAAAATAGCGCTTGCATATTTGTTAGTACAAAAATAAGTAAAATATTATCTTTGGCACTTAAAATTATTAAAAATCCTCTCGAGCTTCTAAAATTAAAACCTTCAAAATTAGTAAAATATGGTCACTGGCAACAAATGTTTTCTCTCTATTCTAACATTAGTAAATTAGGCCTACAGCTTCAAAAACTACAAAAACAATATCGTACTTGTCTTGTTCAAATAATAATTATTGGCTTCTAAATTTCGTAAGCTTAGGGCTGCAAATTTAAAAATTAGTAAAATGTCGTCTCTGGTTTTCAATATTGAAGTTGGTTTTGTATTTATAATCTAAAAATTTGTAAACAATATCATTTTCTTCTAAAATTGGTAAAACATTGCTTTTGACAACAACAATTATTTGAATGTCGCCCCCCAACAAAATAGGTAAATTTATTTTTTTCAGAACTTCAAAATTGGTATAAACTGTTGCTTCTAGCTTTCAGATTATATTATAAATCTTAAAATATACATTTTTGGAAATCGGAAACAAGAAATTGGAAGCACCATAATTTTTTTACGATAATTTGGGAATACAAAGGCGACAAATATTCCTAAACAAATATATCTTCTTACAGACTGTCTCTTTAGAAGAGGACCAAACTAATTATCTTATTTCAAAAAGCTAAAACCTAAATTCAATGATTTGAAATATGCTGTAAAATGACTTTCAATTAATCAATTTATGAAAAAGTTCCTATTAATTAATGTGTAAAAATAGTGTATTTATTTATGAAACGGAAGATGACTAATATTTATCAACCACTTAAAAAATCAAAAGTAAAGTCATTTTTAAAGAAGACATTAATAATGTCGTTCTTGTCTTTATTGATATAAATATTGATAAGAAATATCGTGTCTAGCTTTTGAAATTAGTAAACTAGTGTTTCCAGCTTCAATTACTAAAAAAATCTTGTGTTTCCGTACTAAATAAAAAAGTAAAAAGCGTAAAACTCGTTTTTCAAAACAACTACAAAATGCCGCCTTTGGCTTCCAAAATTAGTAAAATGTTGCTTTCTGTTATAATAATTTTAGTTTTCTTAATTTAAAAATTGAAAATATCGTTTCTTGTTTCTAAAATTACGTCTCTATATTAAAAAAATTATTAACTGTTGCTTCTGCTTTTCAAAATTTGTAAAAGTTTGTTATTGACTTCTATTCTCTAATAAAGTGTTCTTTTCTATGTACTTCTAAAATTACAAAAACATTGTCATTCTTGCTTTTATGGATTTAAAAATTTTAAAGTTATTGCCTACAGCTTCTAAAATTTATAAAACTATTTCTTCGTGTTTTAAAATTATATTGAGTGTGTCTTATCAAATTAGTAAAATATCGTAACCAGTTTCTAAAAATTAGTAAATTGTAACCTCAAAAATTGGAATAAAATGTTAATTTTGAATATTTGTTAATTTATAGAAAGTAAAAGCAACATATAACCAGTTGCTGAAATTAGTAAAACGTCAGCTGTGGTTAATAAATTAATAAAATTGCTTTCGACTTCTAAACTCACAAAAACAATGTCACGTTTGTGATTACTGATTTAAAAGTTGAAAATAAATATTTCCTCTTCGGTTCCTAATGGTTCTAAGATCACATTTTTACGTTTTAAAATTAGTAAAAATAAAGCGCCTTTGGCTTCAGAATTAATGAAATGTTGCTTTCGCTTTCTAAAATTGTAAAAACTATTTTACCCTTGTTTTTTTGACTTTTTTTGCGTTTAGAATTAATAAAACTTTATTTTTGTATTTTAATATTAGTAAAACTTTATTTTCGTATTTTAAAATTAGTAAAATCTTGTCTGTGGATTCTAAATTAGTAAAACATCGATTCGGGCTTTCAAAATTCGTAAAATGTTGCTTTGTTTTGTTTTAAAATTACTAAAATGTCAGTTCCAAAATTAGAAGAAATATTACGTTTTTATAATTTACTAATTTAATAAAGGATAAAAAAACCTTTTTGACTTATAAAATTAGTAAAATGTTATTATTTTATTTTAGTAATTAAAATATTTTATTTTTAATAATTAAATGTAAAAAAAAGAAAACGTCTGTAACGCTCCAGTCATTACTTCTCTCTTATAAATAATAAACGCTCAAAAATAATAACAATTTTAACAATTTTAGTAGTGCAAATGAAGTAATGATATTTATCAGAAGATTAAAGTACATTTTTTAATACTTAATTATGTCTTGAGTGCTGAGGTATATACGTTATTTTTCGCAGTTTCAATAAATAAAATAAATCATTTGTAATTGTCTATATTTTAAAATCCAAGGATTTTAATCTAGATAATCGTCACTTTTAAATCCCATGGGATTTTAAACATCTCTTTGAGTATATTGGGACGAAAAGTGGTAATTCCTCTCAGTAGGGACTAAATTATAGACTTTAGTCTAGGAAATGCAAAAAAAAAATTTACTTTGGGTGGCAATAATTTTAGTTACGGCACTGGCAATTTAAAAATTAATTAAATATAGTCTTTTGTATTTTATATAATCAAAAATAGTAGCTTTTTGTTTGACCTTGTTTTTAAAATAAAGGAAGACAAAGCAAACGGAATAAACACCTTATCTGCGACAGTTTTTTTGCCGATGATTTTTCTAACGTTGTGCAATTAACTTCAACCACCGCATTCTTGCAGTTTAGTCGAGACCCGGAAGACGTGTTGAACATTCGGGAGTGACTTTTTGAAAAATTTTTGAAACTTTTGTGTGCGTGAAGTAATTACAAGTGTCCTGGAGGTCTCAAGTGATGAATAAGGTCCGCAAAAGTCAGATATTTTGCAATCTTAAATCGGGTTAAGAATCACGATTTGGTTTTTCTGCTTGTTTCAGTCAATTTTTTGTTTCATTGGCAATTTAGTCGGGAAAAGATCATTAATACGATTGCATTTAACCGAGACTAAAATTTTGAAAAACATGTTTTTTACACATTTATATATGAGCTGGCCCACCGAAAAGTTGACACCCAAGTTAATTTCAGCGCTTTCCTGGCTGCTATCACCATTTTTATAATTTGTTATGAGAGTAATTTGTGTTAAAAGTGTACCTCTTCCTTTACGTCACATTGATTTGCCTATTTTTTTTATTGCTTTTAATCTCGTTTTTTGAATTTTTCGGGAAATTTATGATAATAAAAATTAAAAAATTAAGTAGCCTTGAAAAGAAAATATAATTCTTTTTAAAATGTATCACTGGATGTTTTGTTTTATTATCATTTTAATAGTGAAGCTCAGCTTCTATTAGGAGCTGAAAAGGGTTACATCTACAAAATATGTCTCGCTTTACACAGGGATTAACGGCTCCTAAAAAAATTTTATTTTTGCAAGACAACGAAAACCGGCGTGAAAATTTTTTGGTGGGCCACTATGTATATTAGTATATTTTATTCTTGATATAGTGAAGCGGTCAACCCCCATTTTCAGTTGATTAGAGAAATTATCGTTTTTCAATAATTTTTTTAAAAATTAATGAAAAAAAAATCTTTGACTTTGAAAATTGAGCTCTGGAAACTGAAATTAATAAAACAAGGTCGCTCTTGTCATTGGTGATTTAATTACTTATAAGAAATACATCAAGCTCAAGCTTTTAAAATTATTAAAATTACCTGTTTGGACTTTAAAATTGTTGTTTCTGGCTCTCAATATTAAAAAAATTGTAGTTCCGTATTTATTAGTGTAAAAATTTCTAAAAACTGTAACTTTCTGTTTTTTAAATTACTAAATGTCGCCTTTCGATTCTAGTATTAATAAAATTACGTCTCCAAATTTTAAAATTATTAAAATCTTGCGTACCACTTTCAATATTGTAAAAATAGCACTTGTGTATATATTAATTTAAAATTTAGTAAAAATTATCTTCTGCTTTAAAATTAGTAAAAATTTACTCTAGCTTTTAAAATTTAAAAGCATCAAAATTAGTAAAATGTTGCCACCGGCTCCCAGTGTTGGGACTATATGTGGTTTTTGCATTTATTAGTTTAAAAAATTGTAAAAATGTTATCTCTTTTTGCTAGAATTAGTAAATTACAGCCTTCGACTTCTAAAACTACAAAAACAATGTCAAATTGTTCAAATAATAATCTCTGGCTTCTGAAATAGCTAAACTTACGGCTGCCAAATTTGAAATTAACAAAATGTCGCTTCCAGTTCTCAATATTGAATTTATAATCTAAGAATTAGTATACATACCTATTTCTTTAAAATTAATAAAACATTGCTATTGACAACTAAAATTACTAAGGCAATGAGGCCTTTGCTTTTAATGATTTAAAGATTTTTAAGAATATAAGTAAGACTATTCTTTTCTGGACGTCAAATTTGGTAAACCGTTATTTCCAGCTCTCAAATTATATTAAAACATTCAAAATATTCATTTTTGAAAATGGGAAGCGAAAATTATTGTAAATAAATTGTTTACATATAAATTTCTCTTAATATCAGACTCAAGATTGATTCGTTTACCTACTATTCTAGACTTTCCTTGTTTTTACTGGTCTTAACTTTCCATGTTCTTTTTTTTAATAGTCGTTTTTCTTGTTATTTTTCTTCTATATATTATTCAAGTATGGAGAATCAGTATTCAGAATCTCCCAATTGAGTTTCTCAACTTCTTTGTAAATTTTCTTTCTTCTAGTTCTTTCTTTTCTAGTGGTGTTGCTTCTCCTTCTTCTTATCTTATCTTACCTCTTTATCTTTTATCCGTCTTTTTCGACTGGTCGTTTTTCAAGTTTGTCCAAAAATTTTTTTGCTTTTCAAAACTTTTTAAAAGACGTTTTTCAAGTTTTTCAAAAATTTTCTTTGGTTTTTCTTTGTCTTCTAGTAAGAAACACCACATTCTTACTCTTCTTTTCTTTGAGTAGTCGTCGTTTTTCTTCTTCTTTATTTTCTTCCAGTCGTCTTTTTTCATGTTTTATTAGAACCGACTTTTGTCAGCATTTTTGCGGCTTTTCTTCGGTTGTTTTAGAAGTCTGACATTTTTTTTATCTCTTTAAGTTTCTTTTCATTAAATTGTTGAAACTGTTCTATTTTTTACATCTTCTAAACGACGTTTTTTAAAAACTTTTAGAATTTTCTTTTCTTTTTATACTAGTTTATTAAATTAAAATTTTAAAAATGTTTTTTTATTGTTGCAGATGAAATGAACTAAAGATGCGCGAGTGATAAACTATGTATTAATAGATTCCAATTTTTTAAATTTCAAGTGTTTATTATTGTTGGATGCAATTTTGGGAACAGATTATGGGCTATCAGGACTTGGAGAGAATATCCTGCTTACAAAGGCGGGATTAAAGGGTGAGAAATTGTTTTTTTTTCTTTATTGAATCTTTAAACTAAAACAGTGTTTTTTTATAAATTACAGTAGGTTCCTTTAAAGAAAAAGAAGGCAACGGGGGAAACCAATAGAGTGAGTCAAACATATTTTCTTTACTTTATTGGGGTTAATATCGGCAAAACCATTTTGAAGATTCATAGGTTTAAGTCATCAGCTGTATAAATTTTTTGATAAGACCAATGGTAAAGACAATGGTACCTACCTATGCATACCAGTAAAATATCTCTTTCAGATATCTCTTGGGTAGTGCGTGCGGGAAAATTTCGGGTGTTTAGACTATTGACTCTTAGTGCTTCGCAAATAGATTTTGAATTCGAAAAGGTCATCATACGTTTGAGGAACAATCAGGCTTCATTCATTGTTTTTAAAGGTTAGTAATAACTTAAAAAATTGGTCAAGTTTTACTAATATAGTGTCTTCATCTATTCCAGTAAGTTCAAGAAGTGTTCGCGAGTTCAATTTCGAGTGCTTCGACTTTCTTTCGAGTGAATAGACTTTCAGTTGGGCGCGGATTTTGAAATTCGAGTGGTGACGAGTGCAAACACTTTTTGGGTATTTCTTCAGGAGTTATGGACGTTTCGGACTTTCAAGGAAAATCGTGCTAACTAAGGCGGGATTAAAGGGTTAGTTCTGTTTATAAAATCTTAGCCTATTTTTTCTAATATTGTGTGTTTTTGAATTACAGTAGGTTCGTTTAAAGAAGAAGACGGCAACGGGGGAAGCCAATGGGGTGAGTCCAATTTTTTTTTAAACTTTGGTATGAGTGTAAGTGCATTAAAATTTTTTACTGTGCATTAATGGTTTAGTGCGATCTTTAAGTGGTTTTAATGGTAACTACGCTGTAGATCGCTGGAAATAAGACAATCAAAGCGAACACACTTGTTGTTACTTCGAAATAAGAAAGTTCTCTTTGCATATTTTATATCGATAGTCTCATTTCTACTGATCAAGAGTGTACATTTGTTCATTTATAATATTACGTACTTTATATCCGGTGTTTTTTAGATCATTGTTATGAATTCGCCATTTTTTACGTACAGTGTCATATTTGTATGATTCATTATTTTTTGTTAATACGTTACTCAATTTATATATTTTCCTTTGTCTATGTGTTTACGATCACCTGATCTGTTTTTTGTTAATGACGACATAATAATATTCTTACCCAATTTATTCAGTTTGTCGGTAATCGTCGTGACGAACGGATGCTAACAACAACTAGCATTTAGTATAAATTAATAGTTTTATTTATTAAATCCGCACACAAAATAAACATTACTTTAGAAAAATATTAGAAGAAAATAAAGCAAGAATGGAATGTAATAATAACCTAATCTAAAAGTTTGTCAAGTGTGCGACTTATTAGCGTTGTTTGTTATGATCAGTCAACATTTATTATTGTCAATTAGTGGTATATTTTTTTTATTTATTAGCAATTTTGCATGTATTTTGCACACAGATTTTGAATGCTTCAACATCTGACAGGGGTTATGGTTTATTCGTTTGATGTAAAATCAGAATACATGGCATGTTTTCAAAGGTTAGTAATGTTTTAAAAAAAATATTAATCTTTACTAATATAAAGTCTTCTTTATTACAGTAAGTCTCTGAAGTGCGCGCGCGATGTTTTTAATTTCGAGTGCTCGGACTATAAGTAGTTCGTGATTTGTTAAAATTTCGAGTGAAGAGACTTTCAGTTGTGCGCGAATTTTTAAATTTCGAGTGGTGACGTATGCTAGTGCCTTTTGGATACCTCCCCTTGGATCATGGATCATCAGGAAGTCGAAAAAATCGTGCAAATTGAGGCGGGATTAAAGGGTTAGTCACTTTTCAAACTTTTATCAAAATTTAATATATTGTGTTCTTCTTGAATTATAGTAGGTTCGTTTAAAGAAGACGAAGGCAACGAGGGAAACCAATGGGGTGAGTCAAAAATCTTTTTAACAAAAACAAAAGTACAAATGTCAGTGAAAACATTTTATTTAAATTATATGTGCAATAGTGGAATAGTGCAGTGTTATTTTAATTTTTATTTAATGGTAGGTAAGTACCTTTATGTTACATTTTATAATTTTTTGTATATATTATTATATTTTTGTTTTGTTTCAGGAGATGTATAATAGAATCATAAAGAAACTTGGTGTGGTAGGTAGATGGTCTACGCTGGACTAAATGTATAGTCTTGTCTAAATGCCATTTATCTATTGGGTCAGTGGTGGGTCTTCTTCGCAATAAAAAAATATATTCATTATACAACATTGCCATTAAGTTATTAAATTCTTTATTATTTGTTAGAAAACATAGGCTTCATTATGAACAAAGGTCCTGGATCATTCATTTTGGGGGCATCAGGCTGCATTGATTATTTTCTGGGGTTAGTAACATTAACAAAAAAGATTTAACCTTACTAATTTGGTCTTTTTTTGTTACAGTAAGCCTGTGAAGTGCGCGCGCGATATCTTCAATTTCGAGTGCTCGGACTATGAGTAGTTTGCGATTTTTTAAAATTTCGAGTGAATGGACTTTCAGTTCGTGAATTTTTAAAGCTCGAGTTTGACTTGTGCAAGTGTTTTTTTGGATACCTTCCCTTGGACTATGGGTCATCCGGATGTCGAAAAAATCGTGCTAATTAAGGCGGGATTAAAGGGTTACTTATCTTTCTAAACTTGTTTTTTTCCACTATAAATGATGAAATTTCTCGGAGAAAAAATTTTTCGTCTTATCATTCTCAAAACTTCTCCAAACTCCGAGAAATTTCATCATTTATAGTGGAAAAAAAAAGGAGAAAAGAAAACAACACATTTCTAAACTTGTTTCAGAATTTTTCTAATATAGTTGTTGTTTTTGAATTACAGTAGGTTCCTTTAAAGAAGATGAAGGCAACGAGGAAAGCCAATGGGGTGAGTCAAGAATTTTTTAACCAAAAATATAAATGAAAATATTTTACCTAAATTATCTGTGCAATAGTGAAATAGTGCAGTGTTTTTTTTATTTATTTATTTAATGGTAAGTATCTGTATGTTTCATTTTATATCATTTCCTATATGTGTATTAATATTAAAATTTTTTTTTTTTGTTTCAGAGGATACATAGTATGTAATAATATCATAAGGAAGTATGGTGTGGTAGGTAGGTGGTATTTACGCTGGACTAGATGTATAGTCTTGCCTAAATACCACTTATCTATTGGGTCAGTGGTGGGTCTTTTTTTTCTTTAAAAAAATATTTTCATCATACAACACTGTCATCAGTCAGTATTTATTATTTTCATTTAGTTATATATTTTTTATTAGCAATTTTGAGTGATCATAGGCTACGGATAATGGATGCTTTATCATGAAGAAGGGTCCTGGATTAATCCTTTGGGGGAGCATCAGGCTGCATTGATTATTTTCTGGGGTTAGTAACATTAATAAAAAAGATTAACTCCTACTAATATAGTCTTTTTTTATTACAGTAAGCCTGTGAAGTGCGCGCGCGATATCTTTGAAATCGAGTGCTCGGTCTATCGGTAGTTCGCGATTTATTAAAATTTCGAGTGAATAGACTTTCAGTTGTGCGCGAATTTTTAAATTTCGAGTGGGGTGACGTATGCTAGTGCCTTTTGGATACCTCCCTTTGGACCATGGATCATCAGGAAGTCGAAAAAATCGTGCTAATTAAGGCGGGATTAAAGTGTTAGTTATCTTTCTAAACTTTTATCAAAATTTTTCTAATATAGTTGTTGTTTTTAAATTACAGTAGGTTCGTTTAAAGAAGATGAAGGCAACGAGGGAAGCCAATGGGGTAAGTCACGAATTTTTTTAACAAAAACAAAAGTACAAATGTCAGTGGAAACATTTTATTTAAATAAAATGTGCAATAGTGGAATAGTGCAGTGTTTTTTTTATTTAATGGTAGGTAAGTACCTGTATGTTACATTTTATAATTTTTTGTATATATTATTATAATTTTTGTTTTGTTTCAGGAGATATATAATAGAATCAGAAAGAAATTTGGTGCGGTAGGTAGATGGTCTTTACGCTGGACTAAATGTATAGTCTTGCCTAAATGCCACTTATCTATTGGGTCAGTGGTGGGTCTTTTTCGCATTAAAAAAATATATTCATTATACAACATTGCCATTAAGCTATTAAATTCTTTATTATTTGTTAGAAAACATAGGCTTCATTATGAACAAAAGTCCTGGATCATTGATTTTGGGGGCATCAGGCTGCATTGATTATTTTCTGGGGTTAGTAATATTAAAAAAAAAAGATTAAACCTTACTAATTTAGTCTTCTTTTGTTACAGTAAGCCTGTGAAGTGTGCGCGCGATATTTTCAATTTCGAGTGCTCGGACTATGAGTAGTTTGCGATTTTTTAAAATTTCGAGTGAATGGACTTCCAGTTGTTCGTGATTTTTTAAATCTCGAGTTGTGACATGTGCAAGTGCTTTTTGGATACCTTCCCTTGGACTATGGGTCGTCCGGATGTCGAGTAAATCGTGCTAATTAAGGCGGGATTAAAGGGTTAGTTATCTTTCTAAACTTTTATCAAAATTTTCCTAATATATTGTGTTCTTGGATTACAGTAGGTCCGTTTAAAGAAGACGAAGGCAACGAGGGAAGCTAATAAAGTGAGTCAAGAATATTTTTAACAAAATAAAGGTACGAATATCAGTGGAAACATTTTATTTAAATTATCTGTGCAATAATGTTTTTTTTTAATGGTAAGTGTCTGTATGTTTCATCTTGTAATATTTTGTATATATTTTTATTAATAATTTTTTCTGTTTTAGAAGATATATAGTATTACGTAATATCATAAGGAAGTGTGGTGTGGTAGGTAGGTGGTTTTACACTGGACTAGATGAATAGTCTTGCCTAAATACCACTTATCTATTGGGTCAGTGGTGGGTTTTTTTTGCTATAAAAAAATATATGCATTATACAACACTGCCATCAGTCAATATTTATTATTTTCATTTAGTTATATATTTTTTATTTATTAGCAATTTTGAGTGATCATAGCCTATGGATAATGAATGCTTCATCATAAAGAAGGGTCCTGGATTAATTCTTTGGAGGTGCATCATGCTGCATTGATTATTTTCTGGGGTTAGTAATATTAAAAAAAAAAAAGATTAATCTTATACTAATATAGTTTTATTACAGTAAGCCTGTGAAGTGCGCGCGCGATTTGTTCAATATCGGGTGCTCGGACTATGAGTAGTTCGCGATTTGTTAAAATTTCTAGTGAATGGACTTTCAGTAGTGCGTGAATTTTTAAATTTCGAATATTGACGTGTGCAAGTGCCTTTTGGATTCCCCTCCTTGGACTATGGGTCATCCGGACGTTGAAAATATCATGCTAATTAAGGCGGGATTAAAGGATTAGTTATCTTTCTTAACTTTTTTCAAAATTTTTCTAATACAGTTGTTGTTTTTGAATTACAGTAGGTTCGTTTAAAGAAGATGAAGGCAACGAGGGAAGCCAATGGGGTGAGTCAAGAATTTTTTAACCAAAAATATAAGTAAAAACATTTTACTTAAATTATCTGTGTAATAGTGAAATAGTGCAGTGTTTTTTTTTTATTTAATGGTAAGTGTATGTTTTATCTTATAACATTTCCTATATGTGTATTATTATTAATAATTTTTTTTTTGTTTCAGAGGATACATAGTATGTAATAATATCATAAGGAAGTGTGGTGTGGTAGGTAGATGGTCTTTACGCTGGACTAAATGTATAGTCTTGCCTAAATGCCACTTATCTATTGGGTCAGTGGTGGGTCTTTTTCGCATTAAAAAATATATTCATTATACAACACTGTCATCAGTCAATATTTATTATTTTCATTTAGTTATTAATTTTTTATTTATTAGCAATTTTGAATGATCATAGGCTATGGATAATGAATTCTACATCATGAAGAAGGGTCCCGGATTAATCATTTGGGGGAGCATCAGGCTGCATTGATTATTTTTTGGGGTTAGTAATATTTAAAAAAAAGATTAAATTTTAATAATATAGTCTTCTTTTATTAGAGTAAGCCTGTGAAGCGCGCGCGCGATATCTTTAATTTCGAGTGCTCGGACAATGAGTAGTTAGCGATTTTTTAAAATTTCGAGTGAATGGACTCTCAGTTGTGCGCGAATTTTTAAATTTCGAGTGGTGACGTCTGCTAGTGCCTTTTGGATACCTCCCATTGGACCATGGATCATCAGGAAGTCGAAAAAATCGTGCTAATTAAGGCGGGATTAAAGGGTTAGTTATTCTTCTAAACTTTTATCAAAATTTTACTAATATTGTTGTTTTTGAATTACAGTAGGTTCGTTTAAAGAAGATGAAGGCAACGAGGGAAGCGAATGGAGTGAGTCAAGATTTTTTTAACCAAAAATATAAGTGAAACATTTTACTTAAATTATCTGTGCAATAGTGAAATAGTGCAGTGTTTTTTTTATATATTTATTTAATGGTAAGTGTCTGTATGTTTCATCTTATAACATTTCCTATATGTGTATTATTATTAATATTTTTTTTATTTCAGAGAGTACATAGTATGTAATAATATCATAAGGAAGTGTGGTGTGGTAGGTAGATGGTATTTACGCTGGACTAGATGTATAGTCATGCCTAAATGCCACTTATCTATTGGGTCAGTGGTGGGTCTTTTTTTCTTTAAAAAAAATATTTTCATCATACAACACTGTCATCAGTCAGTATTTATTATTTTCATTTAGTTATATATTTTTTATCTATTAGCAATTTTGAGTGATCATAGGCTACGGATAATGGATGCTTTATCATGAAGAATGGTCCTGGATTAATTCTTTGGGGGAGCATCAGGCTGCATTGATTATTTTCTGGGGTTAGTAACATTAAAAAAAAGATTAAATCCTACTAATATAGTCTTTTTTTATTACAGTAAGCCTGTGAAGTGCGCGCGCGATATCTTTGAAATCGAGTGCTCGGTCTATCAGTAGTTCGCGATTTATTAAAATTTCGTGTGAATAGACTTTCAGTTGTGCGCGAATTTTTAAATTTCGAGTGGTGATGTGTGCTAGTGCCTTTTGGATATCTCCCCTTGGACCATGGATCATCAGGAAGTCGAAAAAATCGTGCTAATTAAGGCGGGATTAAAGGGTTAGTTATTCTTCTAAACTTTTATCAAAAATTTTCTAATATTGTTGTTTTTGAATTACAGTAGGTTCGTTTAATGAAGATGAAGGCAACGAGGGAAGCCAATCGGGTGAGTCAAGAATTTTTTTAACCAAAACAAAGGTACGAATATAAGTGAAAACATTTTATTTAAATTATCTGTGCAATAGTGAAGTAGTGTAGTGTTTTTTTTTACTATTTAATGGTAAGTATCTCTATGTTTCATCTTATAAATATTTGATATCCTATATATTATTATTTTTATAATAAAATTTAGGTTTTTTTTGTTTCAGGAGATAGGTAAATAATATTATAAGAGAGTGTTGTCTGGTAGGTAGATGGTATTCAGGCTGCACTAAAAGTATAGTCTTGCCTAAATTCCATTTATCAATCGAGTCAGTGGTGGGTTTTTTTACATTAAAATTTTTTTTTCCGTAATATTTTCGTTAATATGTAGATCAATAAACATTTATTATTATTTTATAACAATGAGATATTTCTTACTTATTAACAATTTTGAGTGTTCATTGCAGATTTGGGATGCTTTACCATGGACATGGGTCATGTATCATTCTTTTGGAGGCTGCATTGACTGTTTTCCAGGGTAAGTAATATTTAAAAAAAAAAATTATCAACTGTTCTAAATAGAAACTTTTGTATTACAGTAAGTCTGCGAAGTGCGAGTGCGATATCTTCAATTTCGAGTGTTCGGGCTATCAGAAGTGCGCGATTTTTTAAAATTTCGAGTGAATAGACTTTCAGTTGTGCGTGAATTTTTAATTTCAAGTGGTGATGGATATAAGTGCCTTCTGGAAACCTCGCCATGGGTTACGGGTCATCCCTACTTCGAGAGGGGATCGTGCTTCCTAAGGCCGGATTAAAGGGTTAGTTACATTCATAAATTTATTTCAAATTTTTCCTAATATGAAGTGTTCTTGAATTACAGTAGGTTCGTTTAAAGAAGAAGAAGGCAACGAGGGAAGCTAATAATGTGAGTCAAAGATTTTTTTTTTCACTTTGATTACGGTGCTAGCGTAATTGCAAACGTTTTGTGTAAGTTGAGTGCATTATTTTAAACTTACCCTGTATATTAGTGTGTTTTTCTTTTGTTTCAAAAAGTAGATAAGTAATAACATAAAAGAGTGTCGTGTGGTAGGTGAAAGAAAGGATGCAGAGACTATAGGAACATTGTGAAAAAATACTCAAAAACGGTTAAAAGTCGTTTATTACAATATTTTTTTATATAAGTCTTTATATTAAATTATTTTAGTATACATATGTTATTTTTTAAAATTATTTTAAAATGTTTCAATACATTTTTCATTTCGAAATTGGTAAGTTATAAATATGACTGACAACAGCAATTTCTTTATATCAAGACTGACGTGTTTCAGTCACTAATGACATGTTAGAAAATTAAATGATGTAGATATCTACATTATATTATATTAAATAATTAATTTCGATTAAAAGTGAAGCAAGACTGAAACAAAATCGTTAATTGTGATGGAAAAATGTCTTTGAGAACATTGTTTTTCCTGCTAAAATTAATTTCAATTGGTTCCTATCAAATAATGTATCAAATTAACGGTAAAAGTAACCGTAAAAGTAATTTTTTAGCTACAATAGAAAACTCCAAAATATCACTTTTGGGACAACATATAAATTTCGTATCTGTAGAAAATCAAAATATTGAAATTTTGAGTGGGAATTTATTTGCTATAAGAAGTAAAATTGACGGAATCTATTTTGTGAATTGTTCAATCAAGAAGATTGAACCAAACTGTTTTGCAAAAATAAACGTCAGCGAGATTCGAATAAAAGAAAACGAAATTTCAGTTATTAAAAAGCAAACTTTTGTGAATCTTTCAACAGAAATATTTGATTTATGTTGTAACGGAATTAAAGTAGTTGAAAATGAAGCTTTTTATAATTTATCTAAACTAATACAAGTTCATTTGAGAGACAACAAAATTACGAATTTAAATCCCAAAATTTTCATATTGACACCAGAACTTTATAGTATAGAATTTAAAGAAAATGAAATTAGTAATTTGGGTCCCAATTTTTTAGAATTGAAACAAATTATTGAAATAGGGCTAAAATTTGATTTGAGCTTCAATAATATCTCAAAAATTAACAGAAATGCTTTCAGTAAAATTAAAACACCAAAATTCTCTTTACTTCTTCAAAATAATAATATTACTTTTTTGCCAAAATACGTTTTTGATGGTTTTGCTTTTGTTGAACTTAATTTGAAAAGAAATCCTTTGAGGAATGTAACAAAATATTTATTTGGAGACTCTCAAATCGCAGATCTTTACCTGGATGATGATATCTGGGCAAATACCAGTCAAGAGTTTTGTGATTGGGCACAAAATAGTAGTGCTCAGTTTAAAATTTCTAAAAGTCGTCAAAAGTCTGGTGGTAATTGGTTAAATTTGAATTATCAGTGTTTGGTCATTTTCATCTTAACATATTTAAGTATTGAGTGATTCAAAAAAATTTAATCACAGTGGGCCAAGTAGCTCATTTGAATCTAATATTGTATTTATTAAACATATCTAATATGATAATTGTCTATGTAGCAGGAACTTGGACTTAGAAATAAAATAAAACTTGGTTTACCTGGCTAACGTTTCGGCTTTATTATTGAAGCCTTTATCAAAGCTAGTAAACTTATAACACATGGCATGAAAACGTCCAGAGCCTCGTCAAATTATACATGTTAAAATATTAGTTAGATTTGATATAAATAAAAATTGTATAATTATAAAATTGTATAAATATAGATAAAATTGTGTAGGTATAAATAAAATTGTATAACATAGAAAAATAAGGACAGCACGTGGACGTTGAACAGATTAGTTGAACAGTATATATAATCTTTTAATTCATACCAAATAAAGTATCAAATTTACGGCAAAAGTAACAGTAATTTTTTGGTTACACTAGAAAGCCCGAAAATTTCATATTCTGGCGAAATTCTTATTTCAATATCTTTAAAAAATCAAAAAATTGAAATTTTGGGTGAAAATTTGTTCGACATAAGAAGTAAAATCGATGAGATATCTTTTGAGAATTGTTCAATTAAAGAAATTGAACCAAATTGCTTTAAAAGTATAAAAGTCAACGAAATTTTTGTGGAAAAAAATGAAATTTCAGATATTAAAAACCAAACTTTTGTAGGTCTTTTAACAGAAACTATTAGTTTATGTTGTAATGGAATTAAAATAGTTGAAAATGAAGCTTTTTATAATTTATCTAAACTGAAACTAGTTAATTTGAGAGAAAACAAAATTACCAATTTAAATCCAAGAATTTTTAGATATACGCCAGAAATTTCTTGGATAGCGTTTAGATCAAACGAAATTGAAAATTTGGGTCCCAGTTTTTTAGAATTGGGCCCAACTGATAAATTACGACTTAATTTGAGTCGGAATAACATCTCAAAAATTGATAGAAATGCATTTAGTGGCATTAAAACCCAAGAGTTCAGTTTAATACTTGAATTTAATAAAATAACTTTTTTGCCTGAAGATGTATTTGAGGGTTTTACTTTTAAAAAAATTAATTTGTGTTGTAATCCTTTGAGAAATATAACAAAATATTTATTTGGAGACTCTAAAATCGGAAAACATTATCTGGATAACGATATTTTGGCGAATGCCAGTCAGGAGTTTCGTGATTGAAAAAAAAAAAAAAAATAATAATAAAGAGTTTGAGCTTCGAAAATCGTGTGAAAAATCTGGTAGTGGTTGGAGAAATTTGAGTTACCAGTGTTTGGGCATTTTTATTTTAACATATTTGTAAATTTGAATGATTCAAAAAATATGTAATTGTGGGTCAAGTTTATTTCAACTGCTGGTTTTTTGAGTTCTGGTCAGCACGCTTGGACTTTATACTCAACTACATAAATTATATTTTATTTCCTAATAACTGTATTCACTCTATTTTTTTTCTGATTGTTTGCTAATTGCTACTATTTTGTTATAATGCAATACATACATACATGTATTTAGAATTAGAAGTTGAATCACAGTTTAGAGCTTGGACCATTTAAATAAATGAATAATATAGAAGTACTTAGTTTTATTTTTTTTCTGAATCACTCATTAGATTTTTTTTAATTAGATGTCAGGTAATTTTTTTTTATAAAATTTAAAAAAATCTTTGTATATGGTATCTAAAAATAAAAAAAAACACTTTTGATAATGTTGTATTAAATATTATTGATCGTAATTCTTGTATAAATTACAATTTAGGAATTTTATTTTGTCTTGTGGCAACTTGTGGAAACTCCGAGTCTCTGACTAGACAAATTGGGCGAGCCAGAGGTGGGAAATGTAGTGAATTGTATTTTTTTTTTTTCAATTGTAGTTTTCTTTCTGAACGTTCTTACTCAAAATGTTTAAAAATACTTTTTTATTATTTTAGTATTCTCTCTTTTCTTGGTAGATTTTTTAGTTTAAGTATTTAAAAGTCTTTTTTAGAAAACTTCTGTCATTTTTTCTCTAAACGTTGTTTCTATTCTTCCTTCGTGTTTTTAAAAGTGATTGATATTTTTCTGTGACCGGATAAAAATTAGTCCATTTCCATTTTTTTTTGTTTGTTTTGGACAACCAATTTATTATTGGAATACTATCATCATCATCTGAATACTCGTATGTTTCTGCCTCAGATTCACCTCTAGAGTTTTGCTCAACGTAATGTCATTGGCAATTATCAAAAAGATAGAAGTGTGTTATTAAGTTGTTTAATTATAGAGAGTTTTTTTTTAATTATTTGTGAAAATTAATTTGATGTTAGTTAAATTATTATCCGTCTAGGCTTTTTGCTTTCACCACAAAGCTATACTTTTAGCTACCATATGTTTATTATAATTTTTGATCAGAGGCTGTCATAAAAAACAAAAATTCAAAAAACGTATCGCGTAACTTATTTCACCTGATAATAAAATCATTTTACTGTCACTCTCAAAAGAAAACTTTGAGTCTTGTCTGAAGTAAGATAATTTGGAAGATTCACTTGGATTTGGGTACGGAGGGCATGCTCGTCTTGCAATTTAGACATTCGCGCCGAGAATTGACAGTTTTGTTGTCGACTTTTTCACCAATCTGTAAATTATATGTAAACGTTTCAAAACATTTGCCTTACATTCTTAATATTCTCTGGAGAGCGCACCGTTTTTGTTTTTCCCATACCTTCCTTCCGATTGACGCTGACGGTTTCTCGAAAGAGTGTGATAGTGTTTTTCAAATTGGTCTGATTTCATCTGAAAATTTACCCCAAAACTCGTCAAAACAAAGTCTGGATGAATAAATCCATTCTCCGTTCGCTAAGTGCCCATTAAAAAAATATGATTGTACCAAAAATTTTGTTTTACAATGAACCCCATAATTCAAATCAAATCTAAATTTTATTTTTGACAGTGACAGCAAAATGACATTTATCAAGTGAATTAATCTAGGCGTTACGTTTTTAAAATTTTTGTTTTTCATGACAGCTTCTGATCAAAAATTATAATAAACATATGGTACATATCCAGTTTTTTTAGTATTTTTAAATTTTGACATGTTTTAAAACATTTTTTATTTTGAAAGTTGTAGGTTATGCGTATGACTAACGGCAACCATTTTTAATATTAAGACTCATATGATTCAATCACTAATGACGTGTTAAAAAATTAAATGATGTAGATTTCTACATTATATTATATTAAATAATTAATTTCTATTAAAAGTGAAGCAAGACTGAAACAAATCGTCAATTCTGATTGAAAAATGTCGTTGGCAATTTTATTTTTCATGTTGAAATTAATTTCAGTTAATTCATACCAAATAAACTATCAAATTAAGAGTAAAAGTAACACCAATTTTTTGGCTACACTAGAAAGCTCAAAAATCTCATTTTCTGGGGAAAATATTGGTTCAGTAGATGTAGACCATCAAAAAATTGAAATTTTATCTAAAAATTTATTCGATATACAAAGTCAAATTAATATAATATCTTTTCGAAACTGTTCAGTTAAAGAGATTGAACCAAATTGTTTCGCAAATATAAAAGTCAACGATATTTTTGTGGAAAGAAATGATATTTCAGTTATTAAAAAACAAACTTTTGTGGATCTTTCAATAAAAATAATTAGTTTACAATGTAACGGAATTAAAATAGTTGAAAATGAAGCTTTTTATAATTTATCTAAACTGAAACTAGTTATTTTGAGAGAAAACAAAATTACCAATTTAAATCCAAGAATTTTTAGATTTACACCAGAAATTTATGAGATAGTGTTTGAATCAAATGAAATTGAAAATTTGGGTCCCAGTTTTTTAGAATTGGGACCAACTGATAAATTACGACTTAATTTGAGCAGCAATAACATCTCAAAAATTGATATAAATGCATTTAATGGCATTAAAACCAAAGAATTCAGTTTATTACTTGAAATTAATGAAATAACTTTTTTGCCTGAAGATGTATTTGGGGGTTTTACTTTTAAAATGATTAATTTGTGTTATAATCCTTTGAGAAATATAACAAAATATTTATTTGGAGACTCCCAAATTGGAAAACTTCATATGGATAATGATATTTTGGCAAATGTCAGTCAGGAGTTTCGTGATTGGTTAAAAATTAAAGAGTTTGAGTTTCAAAAATCGTTTGAAAAATCTGGTAGTGCTTGGATAAATTTGAATTACAAAATTTTGGGTATTTTTATTTTAACATATTTGTACATTTGAAAAATTCAAAAAATATTGAAATGTGAGTCAAATTTATTTCAACTAGTGGTTTTTTGAGATCTGGTCAACACGCTTGGATTGTGTACTCAACCACACAAATTATATTGTTTCTTCCAAATAACTGTATTTACCTTTGTCTTATTGTTGTTTCATATCGAGTTCCTTTCTGATTGTTTTCTATTACTTTGTTATAGTGTAATACACATTTAGAATTAGAAGTTGACAGTTACGGTTTAGACTTTTTTTTCAAACTCAATCACCCGCTAACTAAAGTTCCACTTTTTTAAATTTAATCGTGACAGTTTAGAACTTGGACCATTTAAATAAAAAATATAAGAGTACTTTGTTTTATCTTTTTTTCTGAATCACTCGTTAAATATTTTTTAAATTAGATGTCAGGTAATTTTTTTTTATAAAATGTAAAAAAACCTGTGTGTGCTCGGTCTAAAAATAAAAAAAACACTTTTGATAATGTAATAATTATTCTTAATAATTAATTCTTATATAAATTACAATTTAGTAATTCTATTTTGACCTGTGGAAACTACTGGATGAGTTTCTCACTAGACAAATTGAACGAGCCAGTACTGTGAATATAATCGAATTTTTAGAATTCTCTCTTTTGTCGTAGATTTTGTAGTTTATCTAAAACCTCTGTCATTTTTTTATCTAAACGTTGTTTATGTTCTTCCTTTGTGTTTGTAAAGGTGATTGATACTTTTCTGTGACCGGATAAACATTAGTTTATATCCGTTTTTTTTTTTTGTTTGGACAACTAATTTATTATTGAAATACTATCATCTGAATATCTTTCTGCCTCAGATTTACCTCCAGAGTTTTGCTCAACGTAATATCATTGGCGATTATCAAAAAAATAGAAGTGTGTTATTAAGTTATTTGATGATAGTTAAATTATTATCCGTTTAGGCTTTTTGATTTCACCACCAAGCTATGCTTTTAGTAGCTAAATATATCTACCGTTTCTGTGAAGTTTTTTTAAAATTTTGATGTTTTAAAACTTTTATTTTAAAAATGGTAGGCTTGCATGACTAACGACAATCATTTTTAATGGATGAAATGCATAAAAATTTAGTAAATGCTTTTACTTGATTAAAACAGGACAAACCTATGCATTTAGCATTTGCTGAAAAGAGATAACTAGCTAGTAAAAGCTTTTGCTACTCTTTATTCATATCACCCAATATTAAGACTGATATCATTCAATCACTAATGACATGTTAAAAAATTAAATTATGAAGACATCTACATTATATTATTTTAAATAGATAATTTCGATTAAAAGTGAAGCAAGGCTGAAATAAAAATCGTCAATTCTGATTGAAAAATGTCGTTGGTAATTTTATTTTTCCTGTTGAAATTAACTTCAGTTAATTCATACCAAATAAAGTATCAAATTAACGGTAAAAGTAACAGTAATTTTTTAGCCATACTAGAAAGCTACAAAATTTCTTTTTCTGGCAAAAATATTGCTTCAGTAGTTGTAGAAGATCAGAAAATTGAAATTTTGTCTATAAATTTATTCGATATACAAAATCAAATTGATGTAATATCTTTTCGAAACTGTTCAATTAAAGAGATTGAACAAAATTGTTTTGCAAATATAAAAGTCAACGAAATTTTTGTGGAAAAAAATGAAATTTCAGTTATTAAAAACCAAACTTTTGTAGGTCTTTTAACAGAAACTATTAGTTTATGTTGTAATGGAATTAAAATAGTTGAAAATGAAGCTTTTTATAATTTATCTAAACTGAAACTAGTTAATTTGAGAGAAAACAAAATTACCAATTTAAATCCCAGAATTTTTAGATATACGCCAGAAATTTCTTGGATAGCGTTTAGATCAAACGAAATTGAAAATTTGGGTCCCAGTTTTTTAGAATTGGGCCCAACTAATAAAATACGACTTGATTTGAGTCGCAATAATATCTCAAAAATTGATAGAAGTGCATTTAGTGGCATTAAAACCCAAGAATTCAGTTTAATACTTGAATTTAATAGAATAACTTATTTGCCTGAAAATGTATTTGGAGGTTTTACATTTAAAGAAATTTATTTGAATTACAATCCTTTAAGAAATATAACAAAATATTTATTTGGAGACTCTCAAATCGAAAATCTTTATTTGAATGATGATATTATGGCGAATGTCAGTCAGGAGTTTCGTGATTGGGTAAAAATTAAAAATCTTCAATCGTTTAAAAAATCTGGTAGTGGTTGGATAAATTTAAATTACCAGTGTTTGGAGATTTTTATTTTAACATATTTATACATTTGAATAATTAAAAAATATGGAATTGAGCCAAAATTATTTCCACTGCTGGCTTTTTGAATTCTGGTCTACACGCATAGACTTTGTACTCAACCACATAAATTATATTTTCTTTCTTAATAACTGTATTCACCGTTAGTTGTTTCGTATCTACTTTTTTTTCTGATTGTTTACCATTATTTTGTTATAGTGTAGTACATATTTAGAATTAGAAGTTGATAATCACTGTTTATATAGATTTTATAAATATAAGTTTATACTTTGTTATATTTTTTCTTACAGGAAATTGTTAGAAATGTTAAATTCAATCACCCGCTATACATAAAGTTCTACGTTTTTAATTAAATTATGACAGTTGAGTACTTAAACCATTTAAATGAATAATTTAGTATATTTTTTCTGAATCACTTGTTAGATTGTTTTTGTACTAGATTGTGACCTAAAAATAAAAACTTTTGATAATGTTATATTAATTATTGATCGTAATTCTTATATAAATATCAATTTTGGAATTCTATTTTGTCATTTGGTAACCTACGAAAACTACCGAGATCTTCCAAAAAAAAAAATTGGGCCAAAAATTTATAAAGAAAAAAGTTCTACAAAGTATCTGTTTTGATACAGATTCAATGAACGAAACAAGGAAAAAAAAATTGTACTACCAAGCCTTTGTTGATACAAATTCGGCAAGTCTGGAGTGGAGAATATAGTCAAATTTTATTTTTTCTAATTGTAGTTTCCATTCTGAACGTTCTTAAAATGTTTAAAAATACATTTCATTCTTTCAGAATTCTTTTTTCCCTCCTGTTTTTTTTTTTTTGTTTCTAAAGTTTCAGTGTCATTTCTTCTCTATACGTGGTTTTTATTGTTCTTCTTTCAGTCTTAGTTTTGTCTAGGTTCTTTTAATCGTTGTTTTTCAATTTCTTTTGAAACTTATTCTCTCTTATATCGCATTCTTCCATTCCAGGGAAGAACAGATGAAATGTCGTCTTATTTTTTATTATTTTACATACTTGTAACAAAAATACTGTTTTTAAAGAATTAGTGTGGTAATAAATAAAGTTTAAAACTTTGAAAATGTATTTGTAAAAATACTAATAAAACAATTATTAGTTTTCATTTAAAAATGCATTTATACATTTATTTACATTATTTTCGTTGTTAAACATGGAACACACAAACTTCACAATCGAGAACTGTCAATGGAGTCCTTCAGTCAAGTCAGGTCAATATTTACACTTCAATATTATTCTTATATACATATTTGTAAAAAACCGATTTTATTGTCATGTGATATACCAAAAGCTCCATTAGCAATTCTCTTAAAAAAAATTATAAACTATATAAATATAACGTTTCATGAAAATAGTATCTATATCTATGCAATTAACAATCGTATATAATATTAAAGAGCACTTTGGGGTGATAAAAAATGTCAATTATTAAAAAAAATGATAAAATAAATATATTATACTTAGGTAATGTATAAAAAGAAGCAATTGCAAACAATTTGAGCACTTTGAAATCATAAGGCAACTTTTGTGCTTTTTCATACTTCATCATCTCCTAACGCCGCATGCCCAGCATTTAACCCATCACCACCTGACCCGTCTTCATCAGCGTTGGCTTTACTCAACGCCACTTCAGCTTCCAAAGCCCGAATTCTATTCTCATGTTTAACAATCATCGCTTTCAATTTTCTTATCTCATCTGCAAACTCCTGCAACGTCTTATCCTACAAAAAAAACCATTACACTCACGCTTCGCACTCGACACAAACACCTACCGGAACTTGCGTCGCATTCTGCGTCTTTCCTGTCTTCTGTCCCTTGTCCAAAATATTTCTTTTCGATACTGTAATTGTCGCTTTAGATTCAGGCGGTTTGTACCCATCTTTCAACGATATTAAAATCGGTTCTGCGTCTTTCCCTTCCATCCACTCCTCTGCCGTCAACGCTGAACTATCACCCAAAGTATCCGGGTATAAATCCTCCTGAAACAGCTCAGATTTTCGCGGAACTGTCATTGTAATAACCTAAAATTGAAATTTTAACATTTGGTCAAATAATGACGTTTTATACCTGACACAAACCGGAGTTATTTAACCGGTAAAACCTTGATATTTCACACGATGTGACGTCACAACCTCGTTTCGGCATCATACCAATGCCTCGTTGAGGATCAGGTGTTTGAAAAGTGTTGATATAATGAACAAATGGAGGTTCGGCGGTTATTTCAAAATAACGAATTACTGAATCACCTTTACCACAAAGGTATACTAGATTTGTGTCAGGATCGTACAATGGAAACATGACACCATTTGAAGTGTCCAATTCTACCATCACGATGGGCTCGTTAAGAGCATCAGGGGTGCGAAGACTGTATTGACGTTCAGACATTTTCGAAAAACCAGTCGTGAAGACGAGACCATGGCGGAGAAAAATTGCACGAGTTGCTTTTGAACCTACAAACACGGAATTTTTGAGCGACCCGCGTATAGTCCAAGTGATGATACGTGATGAACGCATTTATGAACAATAAGCCTTCAAAAATTATCAAAACCCAATTTTATTAGTTAAAAAGCTATCAATGATTGATTCGAGGGTCAAAATTGTGCCTAAAATTAAGTTGTTTTCTCTTTAAATTTGAAAATGGTGACACGTGATGACATCCGATGAACGCCAATAACTTTCCAATGACATTTAGTTAATATAACCTCACTTTTCCTAAAAATCAAATTTTTGGGGCTTACCTTCATGACAGACAGCGTCTGACTCGACTTCTCCTGTTCTAGGATTAATAATCCTAATTTTCTTGTCTTTGCAAGTAGTCAAAAGTTGTGATCCGTCCCAATTAAAGCATGCACTGTACACAATATCAGGGTGGCAATCAATTTTGACTAGGGCTTCTCCTGTGCCTAAAAATTATGATTATTTGTGTGTGATAGGTTCGGAATGAAATGGGTGGCCTTACCGACGTTCCAAATAACGACTTGATTATCACTCCCTGCGGTTAGCAGTACATTTAGGGCTGTTGGATGCCACAAGACCAGCCCTACTCGTCTTTGGTGATAAATAAGGTCAACAACGGGCTCAGTGAGTGTTTTAATGAGTCCTCCATCTGGTATATGCCAGACTTTAACAACGCAGTCTTCTGAGCCACTAGCAATGACATTATCATTATGGGGGCACCAGGCAATGTCCAAAACCGGTCCTTTGTGCCCCCCAACTAACGGATGATCTGCTGCTAAACGTCCCACCTGAAAATTGCAACAGTTTGGCACACTTTCAAAAAACGAAAATAGAGTGTTTTTGCGTAAAAATAACCAATCTAAAAATAAAACGGTGCATTTGAATGAATCACCCAAATTCGTAAATTGGGGCTCTGAGTACCTTGTTGTGGGGTAGGACGATAAAAGCGCCACCCCCGGCACTTTCCACGATAATAGCGAGGAATTTAGGGTTGACTGCACAGAAAGTAGCATCCCAGCTACTTTTACTAACTCGAATGTTATCATAGCATTGTTCTCTTTTAAGGGCTTGGCCGTATACGTGACGAAACTTAGAGCTACGAACTACGCGGAAAGACATCTGAAACCGACAAAAATATTGATAAGCGGGTTATCAAAAACCAAACATAACCTAAAAATGTCATGTTTAAGAGGGCGGATAAAGGGACTTACCTTAATTTCACGGGTTTGTTAACGAACGAAATGACTATTTACATCGATTGGTGCTTGAATTTTGAGGATTTTCTACGAGTTTTACATGCAACACATATCTAGTTCACGAAATAAGACAGAAATCCCTTATTTGGTTATGTCTATGTGAAAATTTTGAAACGTCAAATGGAGATGCAGAGACATCTGTGAGCGAAATGTCAACGGAGTTTTAATATTTTTATTAATTTTAAGTTTATTTAACCATTTTTAACTAAAATTATTTAAAACAATTATGTTTGTGTATTAAACACACAATAATTAGTGTTGTTGTAGCCGTATTTACAAAAAAAATGACACAAATCAATTAGGAATTTTGCTTTCTTTACGTTGGCAAAGGCCGTAGATTAGCGTTATTTTTCAAATAAAAAATAATTTAAATTAAATAATGTACATAAAAAAATACATTTTATATTTGCCAGGTGTCAAGTGATTATTTTCCTACTTATCATTGAGCAAATGTTATTATTTTACCAAAACCAAAGAATGTTTTAGTGTTTTAAATAAAATCAAAAACAATTCAAATCGAAAATTTAGAGACAATTTAGTGCCTATTTTAACAAAAAAAATCCATTAGTATTTTTAACCGTGTCAAGTAAATATTTCTCACAATTCATAACACCAAGCACAAAACGGCAAAATGTAATTGTCAAAATTGCCAAAAAATTTCCTAACCTCACTTTTTTAAACATGCGTTTTGAATTTCATAGCAAGAGTTGATCTAAATAAATAATGAACGGTCTGTAGTTTATAGCATTTGTGACACTAAAAGACATTATTTATAAACACACGGTATACGATGAAACGAAATTAAATTTTTTGTCTTTTAAAAAATCATAAAAAATTTAAAATTGAGTGTGTTGTTGGTTGTATATGATTGATGGTTACCATTGGGGATACCTTTTGATTACCGAATGATTACCATTAAATTAGCAATATTTTACAAGATTTCTTGCTATAAAAAATAATTCTTTAAAGAGTACCCATGAACTATAATTGCACCAAAAGCCCCAAATACAGGGTGCCCCACCGAAAAGGGCATACCCCCCGTAACTTTTTTATTTATTAGTCGATCTAAATAAAATTTAGAACATAAGCATTAATATGAACGGTCTACATTTTGCTGTTATAATATTTTTTTATGATGTACCAATTTTGCACTCGAAAGAATAAAATTATGAAAACGCACAAAATTTATTCAAAATGCATATTATTAGAATGCTATAACTCAAAATACTGTAATGGCAAATTTTGTTTTAACACAAATCATTTAGAATTCCTCTAATTGGTTCTTAAAGAACACGGAAAAAATTCGTTTTTTTTGTGAGAAATATTGTCATCCATGAAACGGTGTTGTCAGATTGTAAATTGAGAGTTACCTGAAAAAAATATGTGAATTTGTCACTTTGACAATTATTGAAAAAATCGAAAAATGTTTAATCGCGAAAGACGTAAAATAATTTTAGTGTACGGTGAATGCCGCAGAAACCTATTAGCAACCAACAGTATTCTACAAGAGCGCTTTCCGGAAGTAGGCTACACATTGAAAAAAATTCGTAAAGTTGTTCGGTTATTTGAGGACACCAGCTCAGTAGTAAAACCCAAACGTGTCTACTTTCCCGTAGCATTGGTGCAAGTTGTAAAAGATGCCGTACAGGAAGATCCTAACATTAGCACTTGAACTATAGCACGAAGACACAATATGAGCAAAAGCTCTGTGCAAAGAATTTTAAAGTGTAATAAATTCCACCCATATAAAATTGCACTGCATCAAGAATTGCGTCCTACTGATTTTGAGTTTAGAATGCTTTTCTGTCAACAAATGATTAATATTTTAGAAGAAAACAATAACTTTACTGATTATGTGCTATTCTCGGACGAAGCAACATTTAAAAGTAATGGGCTTGTTAATAGGCATAATATGCATTATTGGGCAATAGAAAATCTACGATGGTTGCGCCAAATAAATAATCAAAGGATACGGTCTTTAAAGGTTTGGGGCGGTATTTTGAGTCAACATGTAATCGGTCCATTTTTCTTCGATGGAAATTTAAATGGTGACATGTATGTAAGTTTTTTAAGAAGAAATCTGTTAGAGTTGTTAGAAAATGTTCCGTTAAACATATTAGGACAACTTGTGTTCATGCATGATGGGGCGCCGCCACTTTCGCGAGACGAGTTCGGCGATATTTAGACCGACGCGACACTTGCCTGATAGGTGGATAGGACGTGGAGGACCTGTTCACTGGCCAGTTTGTTCTCCAGACTTAACGCCTTGCGATTTTTTTCTCTGGGGTGTTGTAAACGAAAAGGTGTACAAAACAGCTCCCACGACAATAGAGGATATGAAAGAGCGAATAAGAGAAGCGTTTGCTGCCATATCACCCGAAACTCTTGTTAGAGTAAAACAAAATTTTAGGCGACGATTATTTTGCTGCTTACAAGAAAATGAAAATGTGTTTAAACATTTAGTGTGTAAGTCTAAGACGTTCGTTATCAAAACGTTATTAACTATTCTTTTTATTTCAGAAATTTTTCGATATTTATAGTTTACTTTATGCACCCACCACGAATTTTCTCCTTTCCTACTCAATAATGCAGGCTGTAATTCCTGATGCAATAAAATCTTAAAGGAATTAATTTAATTTGTCTTTAAAACTCTTTGCTCATATTGTGTCAGCATTCGTGCTATAGTGCTGTGGATCTTCGTGTACAACATCTCCTACAACTTGCACCAATTCTTGATTATGTCTTACGGTAAAAAAGGTTTTTTTTGGGTTTTACCATTAAAACTGGCATCTTCAAATAGTCCAACAACTTTACCGATATTTTTCAAGCTGTAGAATACTTTTGTAAAGTGCTCTTCTAGAACTCTCTGGTCGTGACTAAAGCTTCTAGAAGTTGTTTCTTGGAATAAATTGTTACGTTGCGTTACAGAAATAAAGTGTTTCCACAAAAAATGTTTTATTGTGTAACAACTACAGAAACGTATCAGAAACGTTTAACCTGCCAAAAGTCGTAACAAAAGAGCTGCAGGCATTAGAAATTCTAGGCTAAAATTATTTTACGGTTTTTGGGATTAGACACTTCGATTTTTTCAATTGTCAAACTGACAAATTCACTGACGTTTTATTCATATTCAGGTAACTCTCCATTTACAATCTGACAACACCGTTTCATGGATGACAATATTTCTCACAAAAAAAACGAATTTTTTCCGTGTTCTTTAAGAACCAATTAGAGGAATTCTAAATAATTTGTGTTAAAACAAAATTTGTCATTACAGTATTTTGAGTTATAGCATTATAATAATATGCATTTTAAAGAAATTTTGTGCGATTTCATAATTTTATTCTTTCGAGTTTAAAATTAGTATATCATAAAAAAATATTTTAACAGCAGAATGTAGCCCGTACATATTAAAGCTTATGTTCTAAATTTTATTTAGATCGACTAATAAATAAAAAAGTTACAGGGGGTATGCCCTTTTCGGTGGGGCACCCTGTATAATAGTACCATTAGATCCCCAAAAATCAGATTACGGTATTACCTACAGATTACCATTATTTTCCATAGATTACCGAATGATTGCCCAATACGCAGCGACACCTGATTGCCACAACGAATCATCCCTCGATTTTTTCAATCCACAATAATATTTTAACATTATTTATTCTAGTTAAATAATGTTAAAATGTTAATGTTATTCTAGTTAAAGTAATGAATGAGTATAGGGTATTTCAAAATGATTGACATCTCGGGCTAATTTAAATTTAAGTTGGCAAAACAGTTTCTACTAAATGATCTAGAGCAGCTATTCTCAACTGGTGGTCCGGAGGATCCGCTAAGAAATTTTACTATATTGTGGACAATTATTTACCCGCAAAAAAATTAAAAAATAATAATAACTACATTTTAATTTATCAAATTACAAAATACAATTATCTAAAACTAATTTTAGCGACAGATACTTAAGCCGCTAAATTTTAGTGGTCCGCCGGCCAAAAAAGGTTGAAAAACGCTGATCTAGACATTGTTAATTTTTGTCTGTATACAAAGAAGTTTTTACAAAATCTGTTTTAATGAAGTTTTTATAATTATTTTTTGTGGTCATTTAGGCGGCTATCCATTTGATAATGCCATAAATGGTTTATATTATAATAATTTTTTATGACAGGGTCCTAATATTGTATTAAAAGTTATAATAGTCACAAACGAAAGGTTCTACTGGGCAATAAAATTATAAAGATAAATCTTCTTATTAGTACCTCGACTCAGGCAAACGAATTTGATTTACAAAAAAACTTCGACAACTCTTTCAATCGCATCATTATGACGGTCGTAATGACAATTGCAGTGTCATAAAAACCATTTTGAATTTGGACAAGTATATAATATTATATTCTGTTATAACATTAATGGTTTTTCTAACATTAACAAATTATAATACTGCTTATTTTTCTTTAATGTCGCGTTTACTGCGATATCAATAAAATGCTCTATAGACTGTATTTTATTTATTTTTAACTTATATTTTTTCTTAATTTTTACGCATCAAAATCTTTTTCTTATTGTATCTAAATTATTAAACATAATAACAAACTGGATACAACAATTTAGTCTTATTATAATAATTAAAAAACAAATTTGGATATTGGAGATATAAACTGCTAATAAAATATTGAAATATGAGGAAATTGTTTAATTCTTTCTCATCTTTAAGAGTCTCAAGTCTCTAAAGTATTAAAGATAGAACTCGCCTCGGAGACTATTGTTCAAAATTTAATTTTCTACAATTTTTTTTCCTTTAACATTTATTTGTAGCTTTAACAGTTTGCGCAGTCTTTTCAAATAAAGTATAATTTGGAAGAACAGCTTACTCGAAGTGTGGCTGTTCCTATGAATCCATCTCCATCTGTTCCTATGAATGATGAGTCATCCAATGATTTAATCGAAGCGTTTCGAATTTTCTCGAAACTTCGTTTACGGTGATTCACCCTAACGTTATATTTCAGTAGCTTTTTGTATTTTTTTTTTAAATCTAAATATTGAGAATAAAATCCAATATATGACACTTCAACACTAGATTGATTTTTAAAAACATTGGGCCGTTAGAGATAAAAAAAACTTGTACTAACTAATGTAAGTAGTAAGCCTGCTACAACAAAAACAAAATTGTCTGAACATACCTGTAACTGATCTAAATCACTAAAATGTAAAATTAGAAAAACTATAAAATACCCCTACACTATTGAACTACTAAGGTAGTCCGTATTGGTTTTTGTTGGGCAACTCTTTCTTTCTTTTTATTCCAATGGGAACATTTTTTGCCTTAACAAGGGGCGTAATATATTTTATTTTTTAAAAAACTGTTTTCTACTCAATTTTTTGTTTGTTACTTTTCTATCGGGTAATTCTTTACTAATTTAATTCAAAAAAATCGCTCGGATAGATTAATTTTGCTTTGGATGGTTGTGAAAGCAATAAATTGTTTTGTTTTTTTTTTTTACCTCATTTATGGGATAATAAATACTAACGAAACATGGATTTTTTATTTCAATCCTGAAGTTGAAAGTTAATCCAAAGAATGATGTAAATCCGAAAAAGGCGCCTGCAGTTCCGTCGATTCGAAAGATAATGCTTACTGTATTCTGGTATTACGAAGGAATTACTTTATGGATTACTAGAAATTGCTACAATTAACGCAGAATATTATTCGAATATAATATATGGGTCACTGCGGTAGGCACTTGTTGAAAATCGACAGAAAAATGAGCATGTTTTGTATGATTTGCGATGGCAATTGCTTTCGGATCCGCCTTACTTGCCAGATCTAGCACCCTCTGATTTTTATTTGTTCTCAAAATTTAAATATTTTTTACGGGGTGTTTGATATGAGAGTTTGACTTAAAGCGTGTTAAATATGTGGAGTGAGGAGACCAGAGAAGTTCGAGGACGGCTTAACAACTTAGTTTATTGTTGCGGGATCAATGTATTCAGTTAGACGGAGATTGTGTTAAAAACTACATTGTAATACCAATTACTAATTGTTATTTCGTTCTTGTTAGGTATCTATTTTTGTTAATACCTCACAATAATATTGTTTTTTTCACAATTAAAAGAAGTAAACAACTTTATACTATCACCTTTATTTCAAAACTTTTTACAAATCCAGCGTAAACAATTTACTAACATCACTTACAAGCTCTTTTTGTTCAACAATTGAGACATGATTGCTTTTAATTGACAAAACCTCGACCCTATTTTCACAATAATCTCCTAATCTATAATCTTGATCCCCAGCTACATTAATTGGAGGATTTGTAGCTTTGTACAGTTTTATCACAGATTTCAATTTTTCTCCACTAAATTCGTAATTCCGAACCGCTTTAAATCTCTGACGTAGAATAAAAGAAACTTGATTTTCCATTTTTTGTAAATGAGGTAAATCTGCAGGAACAAAACTACGTGCAGTTTCAATTCTTTCATGTACATTGCAGTAGTTTTTCTCTATTTTTCATAATAAGATCAACTGGAAGAAAAATGGCGAGGATATTGTAAAGGATCATTGTTTCAAATTCAGCTTCTGTTTCTGATGGTAGGTAATGAAGGATTAGGGATTTGGTGTAGAAGGGAGAACCATCAATTGCTGCTATTGTACCAATATAACCTTTTTTTTCTAGGATTGATGCCAGTTCGAGAGAGATTAAGACACCAAAGGAGTATCCAATAAAAAAGAATTTCTTTTCAGAAATTTGTACTAAATATTTTTCAATATTCTGAAAACAAATATACCAGAAGAGTTACAAAATTTTTAATTGTACTCACTGGAAGAATATTTTGAGCAGTTTCTTCAACTGTTTCTTCTGGATTATTATAAGCGTATTGTACACCAAAAACGTGACAATTTAGATTTCTAACAAAAGGTTCAAATATTTGTAATGCTCCTTCAATTCCTGGCAATACAAAAATAATTGGAGCTTCAACATTCTCCTCGATTCGACTTTCTAGTCTTATAACTGGTTCATCAGCAGATGTCTTGCTTGGAATATGTTGGATTATTGTAGTTGTTCCTTGTTCCATTTTTTGTTTAGTGTTAGTTTTTTGCAGATTTGAGATTTTTTGAGCATCAAGATCAATTAGTCTATAACGGATTTCTGATTATTACTATTAAGAAATTTAGAAAATTATTACTTTGCAAATGTTAAGTTTCTGAGATCTTTTGGTGTGACATAAATTTCAAATTCTTTTTCTAATACTTGCATTACTTCATTTCCTAACATTGAGTCCATTCCGAGTTCTGTAAATGTTGATTGTTGACTCACAGTTTTAATATCTTTGATTCCTAAAATTGTAGCAACAATATCAACTGCACTTCCATCTCCAGTTCTTTTATCTCGTTTTTGTGCTACTACCATACTGGAAACAACCGGATTTTCTTGGTTTAAAAACCTATCCAAAATTCTTAAACAACTTGAAATTTTTTGTTGGAGAGTCCCTCCAATAACCAACTCTTTGTTATCTTTTTGCATTTTGGCAACTAAACCCACCTAAAACTACAATTAGACAAAACTAAATTTGAGTGACTGTTACATCTCCAATTGCTCCCCACTGAATTGCTAAAGCTGGAAATCCGTCTGCTTTTCTTTTTTCACAAATTCTCTCCATTATAGAGTTTGCCATTCCGTAATTAGTCTGCCCTACATTTCCTCGACCACAAGAAACTGAAGAAAATACAACGAAATAGCTTAAATCTGGACACAATAAATCGATGCAATTTTGTTTTGAAGAAATTGTGATTGTTGAAATGTGGACAGTGGCACCGTATGACTTCCAAAGTCTAATTGGAAATTAATTAGAAATTAGTTTTGGGATTGGAACTAACTTACTTGATTCGTTGAGTTTGATAACCAGTTTGAATGCCAGTTCGTGAGGTTAGTAAGAGTTTCCTAGCTCCTCTTAACACTAACCAATCAGATAATTCTAAACCAAAGCCTCCTAAGCCGCCAAGGATTACATAACATTTTTCTGGATTAGCCCAAAACCTTAAAAAAGTAGTTTTACCATCCAACCTCGAAAAATGTCTAAGTAGAATGTTCTAGTTTAGTTTAATTTAGTTCTAGTTAAAATGTAATCTTTTTATCTCCAATACCTTTAGCTTTAAAGACTCCTAAAAGTGTTAAAAAATACAAAAATAGAAAAGGGTTGAGTTTTTGGATTTATTTTTATCTTAAAGCGTCTTTAGGACGTAATAAATTAATATAAATAAAAATTTTCGTTACAGACTTTATTGTACAAAATTTAATTTTCTACAATTTTTTTATGTAGTCTTTTTTGTAAGTTTGCCCAGCGTTTTAATATAAAATTAGCGTTGCACAAATTTTTAACTTCCAATATATTTCAATAAATTTTTGATAATACATTTTAAAACAAATTTAATTATTTAAAGTATGTCATATTTTATAGTAGATTTCAAATAATTGAATCTATTTTTTAGTTTTTTAAAATTGGATAATGACTTCAGTTACAGCTTAATAAGTCATCTATTTAGGAGACAGTCTTAAAAAATATGTACAAAGTGTCCCAAAAAAATTAAAACGTATTAATTATACTGTACATCCGGCTTAAAGAATTATATTTTTATTTGGGAATCGATAGAGACAATTATTATAAAAATAGATGTTACTGCAGAATGTTTATAAAAATGCAGAAATATACATATATATTTTTGGAAATCGGAAGCAAGAATTACTATAAATTGCCGCTTATACCTAGCCTTTTTCTATTATCAGACCGACAGGACCAATTTCTATTAATCTAGAATTTTTCTTGGTTTGCTACTGGTTTTAACTCTCTTTGTTTTTCCTTTTAATGGTTGTTGTTTTTTTTTCTAAAAATTGTTTTACAAGTTCGCTTAGGATCTTAACTTATTCCTCCAGAAACTCACAATAGACATTTTTTAACTTCTTTGTAAATTCTCCATCACATTTTTTCTCTAGTTGTAGTTTGGTGGATTCTAGAAGAACAATTACAGATTCTTCAAAAATTTTGTGATAAAAAAATTAAATGATTTTTTCCGTCTACCCCCTTAGTCCTTGTTTATGTGGTTCTTTTTTTTTGTGACAAAATTTTAGAAGAATCTGCAGTTGTTCTAAAATTCATCAATCCACTTGTTTTTAAGATTATCTAGAATGTTTCTTTATTGTTTTAGAATTTGTCTTTGTTCTTTGTTTTTTGTAATAATTTTTCTTGTTCTTAAGTCTCTTTTTTCAAATTCTTGTTGAACTATATCGAATCTTGTAGTCGTAATTTTGTGCGGTATATTTTAAATTGTTATTTTTCTTTTACATCTACTAATCACAATTTTTCTTGTTTTTTTTAACTGTCTTCGTTTTTTAAATTAGTCAAAAAAATTTTTGTTCTTCAAAAATCTTTCATGCAAGATTGTTCAAGTTTCTCTAGAATGTTTCTTTGTTCTTTTAGGATTTTTCTTTGTTCTTTTTTCTTCTAGTAGTTCTTAGTTTCTGTATTATTCTTTCCTTTTAAGTCGTTGTTTGTCAACTTCGTCTAAAAAAAAGTTTTTTTTTTCTTTTAACATTGTTTCTTATTTTTCATTTCTATCAGTCGTCGCCGTTTTTTTTTCTTTTTCGTTTTTTGCCAGACGCCTTGTAACATTCTAGATTTGGAACACGTCGGGTGAAATACGTCAACTAGAAAAAAACGTGGTTTTGGAAAAACACAATAAGAATCAAGAAAAACTAGAAGTACAAAATAAGTTTATAGAAAATGATAAAGAATTGATAGGAAAAAAAGAATAGAAAAATCTAGAAGAAGTTGAAAGACGACGTGTGGAATAAAGAAGAATAATGAAAGATTTTAGTAAAATAAAAATTGTTGAGAACAGCTTAAATAACAACGATTGAAAGAAAAAAAAGATTCTAGAAGAACAAAAGACGGTTGTAAAGATACTTGAACGGAGACTATTAGAAAGGAAAGAAGAAAACGAACCTATATTTTGAAGAAAAAGAGAGAACGAAGTTTGCAGGAATACAGGAAAAATATGTCGAACACAAGTAGAAAATAAAAAAATAAGACTGGAAGAAAAAGAAAAACAAAGGAGACTTTTGTATAAATTTGCAAAATGAACAAAGAGAATATATCATTGGAAAATCGGAAAGTTCGCAAAATGTCTAAGTTCTTTAGCCCTTAGTAAACACAAAAAGGTTAGGAATCTAAAAAGAAAGCAATTTGAGTCACTATAAGTAATTTTTTTCATGATATACAGGATATCCCATGGCGATTAGAAGTGTCTGGAGTACCAAAAATTTGTTTTGCGAATAATTCGGTACGGTTGTAGTAACTCTGGTCAGACTCTATTCAGTCGTTATAACCGTATATTTTTAAATAAAACTGTTAATTTAATTTTAAAAATTAAAAAACATTTTAAAAATATTTGTTGCTTTTGGTTTCTACATTATAAAAGGAGTTTTGTATGAGAGATTAGATTATTCTACAGTATATATTTCTGCAATAAATTAACATTAACATTGCTTGATTAATTAATAGCTAGCTATATTTGCAATGGGTTGCAAAATGAGCGTATTTTTGCACTAGTATTTAGTAGAAAAAGTAATTAGAGTATAGCTAAGTTACTTCTTTGGGCGGCGGTTTTGCCATTTTTTAATGAACACAACATTTTTACGACCAAAACGAAAACAACTAAAGCTAGACAGATATTGAATTACTCCTCTTTAGTTGCACTTTTTAGCTAAGTACGTTTGTATTACTTACTGTGGTACAGAATATATGACATTTTCTTTCCTTTGATCTTGTTCTTCTTTTATCTTGATCAAAACTTTTCCAATATGTTTTCCTGTTGTCATGTATCTGAAAGCTGCTTCAATTTGGTCATTTTTAAAAACTGTTCTTGGTAACGGCTTAATAAATCCTTTTCTCATCCCTTCATAAAGTGCTCGACTTAGTATCATTTTATTTTCTGGTGCCAGAGAATTTTCTAAAACAATTCCATACATTATTCAAAATTATTAGAAAGTCAATAATCTAAATTTTTCAAATAAATTATGTTCTAAGATTTCTAAAACTAATCAGAGTTTCCAAAATTCATTTCCCAAAAATTAAAAAAACTAATATTCTAAAACTCTTATGCCAATTTCAAAATTTCTAATATTTTAAAGGTTATTATTTATCTAGATTTCCCAAATTCATAATAAAGTTTCATTTTCTTAACATTCTAAAATTTTAAAGATTCTTGTGTAAGGGTCCTGGCTCTAATTATTTTTATTTAATATTATGGAACAGTGGCTAATCAAGCATTCCCACAATATTCACATTAGAGTAGATTAGTCAAGGGCCACTTGAAATTTTTAGTCTATATTAGGATGGTAAAGAATTCCAGAAAGATTGAGAACAGAGCATAAGACGTGATCCCGTGTAGACGTGTAACTGAATAAATTGATTTTACTCTTAAAGTATATTATTTCGTAAAAAAGCAGAAACCATCCCTTATACTTGAATCTTTAAATCATTGTAAAAATTGCAATTCCAAATTTTCTAAGATTTTAATATTTAATATTAAATTTCAAAGATGTCCAAAATTATTAGAAAGTTAATAACTTCAGATTCCTAAATTATAACATTTTCAAAAACGAAGACTTGCATATTTCCAAAATTTCTAAAATTATTATTATTAATTATTATTATTAATTAATTATTAATTCTAAAAATAAATAAATTAGTGATTAATAAAAAACTCAAGAATATTTGAAGCTTAAATAATACAATTTGAAGAATCAAAATTTATTAGAGTTTCAATAAACAAAGAATTCAAAAGTTTTTCAATCTTTGAAATCTTGAAAAGTCAGAAATCTTAATCTCAATCTAAAAAAAATTTTAGGCCAATTTCTGTGCAATCAATTTCAAAGACATCATGACAGCTTCCGGCCGCATTAACCTCGCAATTGAACGAACTAAACAAGATTCAATTGAAGGTTTTGAATACAGTGGAACAGATTTCAAGGGAAACAAAGTGATGGGAATAACAGATCATCGAGCTTTAGCAAATTTAATTCTACCTGACCCACCACTAACTTGGAGAATACCACAAGAATGGTCCTTAGAAGATGCAGCAACAGTTCCAGTTGTCTACAGTACTGTTATCTACAGTTTGTTGATAGTGAGTCTAACGCCCACTCCCATAAACATTATTTTGGTTACTTGTTAAAATTTTTGAAGCGTTCAACTCTAAAACACGGGAACTCGATTTTGATCCATTCTGCTACTGGTGGTGTTGGAATTGCAGCCTTAAATGTTACACTTTTTCATGGCTGTGAAGTATTTGTAACAGTTGGTACACAAGAAAAACGTGATTTTCTCAAAAAGTATTTTCCGGAAATTCCTGGTAGATTATTTAATTTTTTCAATTTTTTTTATAAATACCGAGTCATTTTTAAAATTATTAATTAGAGTGTGCTGTAGATTATGTTTTGTAGTTGGCAGTGCTGAATTTGTGACAGTGACATAAAGCGCCAAAACCAAAATAGAAAACAAAGAAAATGAGACGGCGAAGCGATACGCGCCTTCTTCACCTGTTACTTATAAGCCGTTATGGTTGTCTTTGCTGTTATCAAATGCTCCCTCCACAGGCTCCCTCCTTCCTCAGAAGACGCGCTACGTTCGCGCTACTCTTCTATTCTTTCTAGTAAAAGAAAAAATTCTAATTATGTGACACTTTTATGACATAAATGTTTCATTTGTTTATTCAGTATTGCCCACCAACTTATTTAAAGCGTCGCCTACTCCAATTAATAATTTAAAAAATGACCCGTTATTAGTGACAATTGAAATGCACTAAGTATTATATTTATTGACTAGGCAATAAAGCAGACACTTTAAAGCCATTCAAGGTTCTTCAGCTGTCACAGAAATTTGACGTTAAATATCAAACAGCAAATATAAAAAAAAATTATGTTTAATACGGCAGTAAAGGTTAGCTTCAAAGCAACGGCTGAGTCTTGGCTTTAAACTGCCAGTCGCGGCATTAAATCACATGCTTTATTGCCTTATTAAACAAATAACAATTTTTGGTTTGTGAATTTTAGACAGCCATATTGGAAATTCCCGTGATAGTTCTTTTGAAGAAATGATAAAAACACAAACTAAAGGTCGAGGAGTTGATTTCGTATTGAATTCTCTAACTGAAGAAAAATTACGAGCTAGTATTCGTTGTCTCGCTTATGGTGGACGACTTATAGAAATTGGGAAATTTGTTTTAATTAACAATAATTTTATGGATTTGTTGTTATTTGAAAAAGATGCAAGTTATCATGGAATTATGGTTGACGTATTATGTAAAGAAACAGCAGAAAATAAAATGATACTAAGTCGAGCACTTTATGAAGGGATGAGAAAAGGATTTATTAAGCCGTTACCAAGAACAGTTTTTAAAAATGACCAAATTGAAGCAGCTTTCAGATACATGACAACAGGAAAACATAATCTACAGCACACTCTAATTAATAATTTTAAAAATGACTCGGTATTTATAAAAAAAATTGAAAAAATTAAATAATCTACCAGGAATTTCCGGAAAATACTTTTTGAGAAAATCACGTTTTTCTTGTGTACCAACTGTTACAAATACTTCACAGCCATGAAAAAGTGTAACATTTAAGGCTGCTCTCACTTTCTGGTAGTCTTAATCATCGAACGAGAAAACGTTTAGAAAAGCTGCAAATACCGGCTTTATTCTATTTAAGAAGGTTAACACAGTTAAATTCGAGTAGTTATAACAGAGATAATATCGGATTATTTAAATATTGACAGTTATTCGTGTAAATAGTTTGTTGTTCAATAGATTATTCGTTAAAAATCTATTCCTTAATTTGTAAAAAAACCAAATTTGAATGATTATTACAATAGTTTATAAATTAGTCTTAAAAAGTTTATGTCAAACATCTTAGTTTTTACTAACTCGAGTATATAAGAATCTCAGACCATCAAATTCTTAGAAATTAAAGAGTATAAGAAGCTAACAAATCTTAGAGTATTAGGAATCTTTATTTTTAGAAGGCGAAGGATCTTATTATTATTTAAAAACTTAGGTGAATCTGATATAATTGGCATTCTTATTTTGGTAAGTTTAGAAATTTAAACATAAATTTTTTAAACCTCATAAATATAGGAATTTATAATTATCAGAATGAATTTTGTTATAATGTGAGATACTTGAACTTTAAAATTTTATCTTAATTTTTAGAAATTTAGAAATGTAAATTCAGTCAAATTAACTTAGAACTTTTTTACTTACACAAACAACCCTATTATCATTTCGTGAAAGTGGTCCTTCGATCCATCTCAAACTCGACAAATCTCCACGTGATAAAAGACTAACAAAAACGTGATCTTTCAAAACTGGAACACACTGTTCCAAAAGTAAGTGTCTGTAAGTCCCCCATTGTCCATCTTTATACACATTAAAAGCCATATTTTTTTGAATTTGTTGACTGTACAAACAATTCTCAGGATCAAATTTTGGTTCTTCATCCATCAGAAAAACACAGTTAACTTTGCTCCCTCCTGTTTCTTTTCTTATACAATTTACAAAACCTAAAATACCCTCATTATCTTGATTTTGACTGTACAAAGTAACAGAAGAGTCAGTTGTCAACACTTCTTTCAATTCTGTCATCCAATCGAAATTTTTTGAAGTGATTTTAATGAAATTCCGGTAGGGTTTTTGTTTACTTTTCTTGAAGAGGATTAATTTCTCATTTGGTGTGTCATGTACAGTCAGAATTTCAATTTTTTTTAAATCTTCTATTTCAAAATCATTACTTTTACGACTAAGAGCAAATCCGTTATTACTCAAAGCACTCAAAACTTGATTTAGAAGTGTTGGTCTTTGGAATAGATTTGTTGCAACAATCAGAAGCAGATTACTTGTAGAACTCAGAGTAGCTGCTTCTACTTTAACTCCTGGAATTTGATCTAAAATATTTTTGGTTGAAATTGTTAAATCTGGATGAATTAATGGGATGTCTTCAAGAACGTTGAAAAGTAAAGGCCATTACGAAGGGAGATTTGGGTTCAGAGCATTCATCTACCATTTCGAATGCTGTGAATTTTGTTTCAAGAGTTTCATCAAGGATTATTTGTGTGTTATTCCGGATTGATTGTGCGAAATCAACTTTTGTGTGGTTTGGTATAAAAACGTTTTTTTCAAGAACTGGTTCAAGGAGTAGTTTACGTTTGGAGATTGGGTTTGCTTGGAGGCCGGTAATTTCAACACCTCCACATCTGGAATAGAGATATGTGTGAGTGTAATACTCTGTTTTTTCTTATTTCTATTCTACTTATCAAAAGTTATACAAAACTTGTTTTTTATTTTATAGCCAATAGTAAAGCTCAATTTATGAGAACTGGATGCCAATTTCATTATAATCAGAATCAATTTATAGCTTTTTTTTATCAAAACCAGAAGCCGTCTATAACAATTTATAAAAAATTAAAGCTGCAAACAATAATTTATAAAAAGTGGAAACTGCAGGGCGCATTTTATAAAAATTACAATCAAAAAACCTTTTTTGTAATTTTTCGGATCTACTTTATAAAAATTTGGTGATATAGATGACATTTTATTATAATCGTAGTTAGAAGAGGCATTTTGTAGCTTTTTTTTTACTTAAAACCAAAAGAAGCTGTATCTGATAGTTTATAAAAAATTAGAGCCGCAGGTGACAATTTACAAAAATAAAAGTTGTAAGGAGCATTTTATAAAGATTATAATCAAAAATCGCATTTTTGTAGATTATTGAGCCTATTTTATAAAAGTGGATAACACAAAAAAACGTTTTATTATAACCGGAATCAATAAAGACATTTTACTCGTATAGTTAGCGGAATCAACAGGAACCATTTTGCAGTTTTTTTTTTATCAAAGTCAGAATCTGTTTGTGACAGATTATAAGATCTTAGAATAGCTGACGACAATGGGCTGGAGAAGTGTGTCGTAATTTTAGCGCGAACGTTTGAAGCACTGTCATTCTGAAAACATACCTTAAAAAAGTCGCCCTTATTGCACTAATATATAAGGTGGAAATTATAACAGCTAAACTTTGACCGAATAAAAATCACAGATGGAAACACAAATAAGGCATAAAAACACTCAACTCCAATACTCTAGACATTCTAGTTTGAATCCAGTCAGAAGTTACAAATCATTCTCGCATATTTGAGAAATTAATCCAAAATAGAAAATACCGTACAAGCTTCGTGCTCTCAAAGTGACCCGAACAGCTGTAAACCAACTACCGAAGATGGTCGAGTATATAACATTTGCATCTGTACCGACAAAATGGGAGAGGCATCGTTCCCATCGAATGACAGTGTTTCACAATTTCGCGCATTTTTGACGTCATGGCTTCTGGAGCCCATTGATAAAACAGAAAACTGCAAGGTACATTTTATAAAAAACACAAAAGACATTTTATTATAATCATAATAAATAGACACATTTTATAGCTTTTTTAAATTAAAACGTTAAAGTCGTAAGTGACAGTACATAAAAAATTAAATCGGCATATAACAGTTTATAAAAATTGTGACTATGAGGAGCATTTTATAAAGATTACAATCAAAAATCGTTTTTTTTTTATTGTAGGTAAGTAGTTTGTAATTTATGGTAATTTTTTAGATGTCACAAAAGACATTTTATTATAACAGGAATCAACAGGAGACATTTTATAACTTTTTCTTTCAAAGCCAGAAGCCGTATGTAACTGTTTACGAAAAAATTACAATTTATAAAAATGGAAACAATAACAAGAAACATTTTATGGACGTTGCAAATAAAATTCGGCTTTTTGTAAAATGTCGGGCTCATTTTCAGTGGCGGCTTGTGAGAATGTCTAGTGGGAGGGCATAAGTAGGAAATGTTAATACTTTTTAAATCTAATTTAGCTGTAGGCGTAAAACTCTTTTTATAATAATTTCAGTAGGTTTCCTCGTCACCTCAATAAAAAATAAGGTAGGTTTCCTCAATAAAAAATAAAAATAAAACTCTTAACAATAAAATATATTATTTTGGTAAATTACGTCCATTTTTTTTACATTCGAAATTTGTTGTAACGGGGAAGTGGACAAGGCAGAAAAAAAAACTATTTTTTCCACTACTAGCTATGATGAAGTTGACCATTATTGTGTCTCCTAGTCAACTGAGAAGTTGAATTTCTCCGCTAGTGGTTAATAATTTTTCTATTGTTGACCAAGGTTAATAATGGACAAAATCAAATTTTTTGAAAATCTAGGGATAGTTGTTCAACAAAGACTTGTGCAACATGGTTTTGTATATTCAGGAGATCGGCTTTGTCGTATTTGCAAATGTATTTAATGTATTTACGACAAAATTATTAGAATAAAAATGCCATTAGAAATTTTTGTTGTTGACTCGTTGTTAGGTTCGTTGTCAACGAAAATGTTTGTTGTTGTTCATGTTGCCATGGTGTAATTTCAAGGAATGATAGATTTATGCTTGTTTTTAAATTTTATTATTATTTCTGTGCTACTTGATTTTTACAAGAAAAATTTTTGTTTTTAATTTTTGCCTTAAATTTGGATAGTAGTGGAAAAAATAGTATATACACCACGGTGGTGAAGACATTTATAGGCCTCGCACCTTATTCCGCTCGGGGCAAAGCCCCTCGCGAAATAATCTTGATGCTCGGTCAATAATAACATTCTTCACCACCTTGGTGTATAAATAACTATTATAAGGCCTTATAAAATAGTTTTTTTTTCTGCCTTGTCCACTTCCCCGTTACAACAAATTTCGAATTAAAATATATAAGTTATATAAAAAACAAAACAAAACGGCTTATAGTAAAAATTAACTGTTGGTCTTATATACAAAATCAAGGCGTCTACTTATTTACGATACAAAATTGTTGATAACGAGCTCATTGAAATTTTCTTTCGTTTGTATAAGTTCTTTTTCTATAGAGCACATTGCTAACGCACAAAGTCTGTCCTGGCACATCGTATTACGTGAGAATGTTTTTATTCTCTTTAATGTAGAAAAAGATCTCTCACTTTCGGCGGTAGTCATCGTTTTCACCGCAACGTTAAAATAATTTTCAGGAAAATTTACTTCATAGTCAGCAAAATATCGTATTTCAAATAACAAAGAAGCTTCCAAATATTCACTAAACCTAAATCGATCTTCAATATTTGTGATAATGACATCACATACTTCTTTGGCTACTTGTTTATTATTATCAATATACCTGGGCCTTTTTCTTTGTGGTCGTGAATCTTCCTCATTTTCTTTATCATAATCAAAATCTACACCATTCCTAACATTTTGAATAGCACTTTTAAAATCTAAAATATATTTTTGTACTTTGACACTATCAAGTTGCCGTTGTTGCAATTGATTATACAAAATGTCACTATGTGGAAGTATTTTATTAAAAAAGTAGAGCCAAAAATTAAAGTCGGGATCATTCAAATAACTGACCAAAGCTGTTGTCTGTTGTAATGTTAATTTATCATCTTCATTTTCAATTATATACTCAAAACAATTTAATAAATCCTTTTTAAATATATAAACTGTACAAACTATTTTAGAGCTAAAATTCCAACGAGTTTTTGGACCATGTGGTAATCTCTTTTTAACAAAATTATCGAGAATTTGAGTACGTTTTGCAGATCTTGAAAAAAAACGTAGAAAAAGCTACGACATTTGCCAAAAAAACTTTAACGACTTTATTTTGATTAGCTGCTCTTTCTAGAATTAAGTTTAACTGGTGAGCATAACAGTGAGTAAAATGAGCCCTTTTGTAAACTGACTTTATTCTAGCCTGCACCCCGTTATGCTGTCAACTCATCACTGCTGCTCCGTCATAACTTTGAGCAATTAATTTATCGGGCGTTTGATGAATATTAAGTTTTTCTAATTCATTGAAAATAACTTTACTAATTTCTTCAGCACTATGATCCGGCGGTATAATGAATCCTAAGAAACGTTCATGCACTCGAGCTTCTTTTACATATCTAACAATAAATACTAACTGCGAAATGTTAGCATTGTCAGTAGTCTCGTCCGATTGAGTTTGCAATATACTCTGCTTCATTAATTTCTTTTTAATTAAATTTTGAGCAACAGCCAATATTGAATCTAGCAGTTCATTTTGAATTGTTTTTGAAAGCCCAGAAAAAACACTATATTTTTTGAATTTTCTATATGGTTTTTTAACATAATAATTTTTTACCACGGTTTTACCCTTTACCACATGTTCCTGGTGAATTTTTAGCTTTGGCCTCGGAGGTACCAACTCCTTTATTTTTTTTCTATTTTCAAAATTAACAATTCCCGCGGATTTTAACTTTTTGATATTTTTAATGGAATTCATCATCAATTCGGTTAAATTATAATCACACAAAAATTAAAAAACACAATAAACTTGATCCAGAAAAAAACGTTAAAAGTTGCTACCCGGTGAAATACAAATTGATGAATAATAATTATCGGGAGCAATCGATTTAAATCGATGTAACTCGGAGTGATTCTGCTTTTCTAATTGGTTCGAGGGCAAATCTGGCTTCTGCCCGAGATAGCACTGTTGCCAGATTGTTTTAGCAACAAAACGTTTCAAAAACTAATGGAAAGTGCGTGGGAAATGCGTACGATATGACAAGCGTAGTAGGGCAAGCTAAGCTGTGCCCGGAATACGCGCCCGCTAATATTTTTAAACTTTGCGCGCACTATAAACGCTTCTACAAAAATGTTCTAGATGTATTTAATTATTTTACTTATAATTTCAATATTTTCTTATTTTTTATTTTCGTTGGAGGGGCAATGCCCGAGTGCCCTCCCTGCAGGAGCCGCCACTGCTCATTTTATAAAAACTGAATGTCACAAAAGCATTCTGTTATAACTGGAATCAACAAAAGACATTTTATAGTTTTTTCATCAAAAGTAGAAGCCGTATGTGATAGTTTATACAAAATTAGACTTAGAAACGCCCAGTTATAAAAATCGTAAACTACAAGAAGGAGCATTTTATAGAGCTTGCAACCAAAAATTGCTTTTCTATAAATTATAGTGCTCATTTATAATAATTGGATGTCACAAATGACATTCTATAAAAACCTGAATCAACAGGAGACATTTTATACTTAGCTTTTTTTTTATCAAAACCAGAATCTGTAGTTGAATGAAATCAAATGTTTTTTCGTGAATTATAGGGCCCAGGTTATATAAATTGGATATCATAAAAGGCATTTTATAACCAATTGTAAAGCTCACTTTATAAGAATTGGATGTTATAAAAAGCATTTTATAATAATCGTCATCAATACAGGCATTTTATAGCCTTTTTAAGTAAACCAGAAGCAGTAATGCCGTATGTGTCATTTTATAAAAACTAGGAGCCGCAAATAACAATTTATGAAAATGGAAAACTGCAAGAGTCAATTTATAAAGATTACAACCAAAAATTACTTTTTTGTTAATTGTAGGGCTTATTTTATAAAAATTGGTTAATTACAAAAGGCATTTTATTATAATCGTAATCATTAGAATTATTTGTACCTAATTGTTGTAGGGCTTGTTTTATAAAAATTGGATGTAACAAAAAGCATTTTATAGGTGTGTTTTTTTTAAAACCAAAGCGGTATGTGACAGTTTAGTAAAAACTAGAGCTGCAGGCGATAATTTAAAAAATAAAAACTGCAAGGGTGATTTTATAGAAAATGTAACCAAAAATTTGCTGTCAAAAAGCAGGCGACAATTTATAAAAATAAAAATTGCAAAGGGCATTTTATAGAGATTGCAATTAATTATTGCCTTTTCGTAAATTGTAAGACTTGTTTTGTTAAAACTGAGGAACACAAATGACATTTTATAAAAATTGGGAGACGCTGGCAATAATTTAAAAAATGGAAACTGTTTGGTCACTGGCATTTTATGGATATTGCGATCTGAAATCACCTTTCTGTAAATTGTAGGACTTGTCTTATTAAAAATGAATGTCACGAAAAGCATTTTATTTAAATTGGAATCAACAAGAAACATTTTTTGTTTCAAAGCCATAAATTGTAAGTGACATTTTATAAAAACTGGTAGACGCAGGTGACAATTTATAAAAATTGGAACTGCAGGGGCATTTGATATAGACTATAAAAAACCTCCTTTTTGTAAAATGTAGGACTTATTTTATAATAGCTGACTGTCACAAAAGGCATTTAATAAAAATCGGAATCAACAGGACATTTTTTGTTATCAAAATTAAAAGCTGTATGAGACATCTTATAAAAACTTGAAGTCACAGACGGTAATTTACACAAATAACAACTGCAAGAGGCATTTTATGGAAATTGCATTCAAGAATCATCCTTTATGAAACTATAGGACTTATTTTATAAAAATTCGATGTCACAAAAACATTTTATAAAAATCAATAGGAGACATTTTATATTTTTTTCTCAAAAGCAGATTAATTATTAAAGTTAGTTAATAAAAAAGAGTTTGCATACGTTAATTGAATACAAAATATGCCACGTATTCACTACACTATATCATTTTTAAAAGAATTTAAATATGATTTAAAGCTTGTTACTGTACGAACTTTCTTTTGGGTCCATTTAAAGTTCATTAAAATTATGTTTCCTGTAATTTCAACTTTGATCTCAAGTTACTTTTAGAAGTGTTAAGGTGACATTTTGTGTCGTTATATTATCGTTTGCAGCCAAGACAAAGAAGTGAAGCTGTGACTAGTTACTTGACTATGTTTGAAAATAAAGTTAGATACTTACTTAATAACGTCACATTCTTTATAGGAGTACACCGGAAAATGTTTCTCATTTTTGAGATTTTCTGTAACTTGTAAATGCTTGATTGGATCAATCGACAATCTCTTAATTCCAGTAGGAACATACAACAATTTTGAATCAATCTGCAGAATCTTAATTTGTAACATTTTATCCATAAAACTGATCCAATTATTATCCCACCGGATTAATCCAGCAGAAGCTTCAACATTACACTTGACCAAACCTTTAAAAAGTCCACTATAATTGTACCCTCTTAAATACAACTCTTTATAAACATCATGTTCATCTAGAAATTCGCGTGGATCAGTTTTTAATTCCAATGCAGGTAAATCAACTTGACAAGCTTTAATATCTTCAGGAACAAAAACTTGACCTGTTACAACAGCTGTATCGTTTTCTGTTATTTCAAAAATTCCACTTTTACGTTGGATTGCAACTGAGAATGTAGTAAAACCAGTTTTTGGCATTGTTGTAGCACGAATAAATTTGCAATTTTGAAAAACTATCGGAAGGTCGATTGGTTGGACGAAACGTTGTTTGGCGATTATTTCCCAAATTGCGTGTAAGTAACCAGTTGCAGGATATAAATTACGACCTAAAACAAATAACATATGCTTGGATATTGTGACAAGGCTAGAATAGTAATAAAAATTACGTACCATCAATCACGTGACCCTCCAAGTAACTCTGTTCGTCAAGAAGTCCTATATCGTGTCTTGTGTCAATTTTTTTCTGGAATGATGTAAACCCAGTACCATGCCAAGTCTTTTCGTGGTGCCATTTTATTAAAGGTGAAATCATTGGTGTGCTGCGACTTACAGGAAAATTTATTTCTTTGTAGAGTTTTGATAGGTCCAAGTCGTGATTGTGTTCGTACAAACTGGGAAAAAGTTATTCGTGAACACATTGTTTTAAAAGTTGTTGTAGAAAGTCGTCATTCTTATCTATCACAAAAAAATTTTCCCTAACTCAAAGAAACTTTACTATCATATTGTTTTAAAATGTGTATAAACAATTTACTGAACTCTGAATAATAATTTTTTTCATAACATTTATTATATTGTAACTGTTATGAGAAGTCTGCGTAAAGTATGTCTCAGAACGTGAACGAACCAGCGTGTAGCGGAAAGATGACATCAAGCCAATCTCTAGATTTTTTGTAGCCTTAATCATCGATCTTGATGACAGGAGAATGTACTGGAAGGTGACCTTACCGTATATATGCGATGACCGATCTTAATAACAATTATAATAACGGATTATTTAACGCAAGATATATTTTTTTTAATTTAGAAGATGTTTTCAAGAGAGACGTTGACACGTAGAAGTAAAAGTTCTACGAGTAAAAGGGAAAGGTCGTCTCAATAGAAGCATAAGTAAAAGACGATTTGGTAAAAAAGCTTATATAGAAATAGAAACAAAGGTTAAAAAATAAATTAGGAAAAGAGCAATCTATAGGTATAGAATCATATACACCAATAAAACTCCCAAAATGAACTAAAAGTGAACAGTTGAAACAACGAAGAAAAGCTCAGAGCCTTTTCTTGTGTTGATGTTGTAAGGACCAATTTTTTAATTGCTACAAAACATATCAGAAAATAACTGGAGCTACACTATGGAGAAAAAAATTTGAGTGTGCTACATCAATTGATGCTGAAGTATAAAAATTAAAAGATAAACAAGAGACTATAAAAATATGCCGCTGAAACCGAACGTTTGACTAATTTTATCAATGGAAGTTCGTCATTAATTCTGTAAGACTAAAAAGATGTAAGACTTGTGCTGATTCTCTAGAATACGTAGCCGCCTATAACAGATTACGACGTCCAAGTCTATGTATGCGAAAAAAAAAGCCAAACTGAAAGAGAAAGAAATAAAGAGCAAACGTGAGAAAATAAGCAGGTCCTAACTTGTACTGGAGGAAGACCCAAGTGTTTCAGTTTTGGCCACTTAAGGAAAGATTGCCACTGGCAAGCAAGGTACGAGAAAGGTCAGTGGGACCAAAAAGACTATGCGCTCCCACATCTCACGGTATCAGAAAAACTAAGGCCAGCTATCACATGGGGATGGGCGTGTGCTAGCTGGCTGTCTAAAAGATCCAAAGATCATTATAACGGAGTAGGCTGTAGGATGACGATCCACAATTGTTTTGGTAGTATTTGATCGCTTTCTCGTTTCTAGTTCTCGTTCACGGCAGAGTTGAAAGGAGATTCTAGTGGACTGAAATTGTTGATCTAAAAGAAATTCTCAAAAAGATTGTAGAAGTGACTCATTACTGGAAGAACATTTCCAAGAAGAATGGCAACACCTCACCAACGACCAGTTAAAGAAAACCACAAGGTTAGGTTGCAAGGAATGTAACATTTTTACTATGGGAGTTAAGATCATAACAGAACAACCAATTTACCAGCCGTCGAGAGGACTCTCCTTTACAAAATAGAAACAAGTGGCTTAAATGGTTCGTTGCTTAGTCGTCTTAGTTACGAAGTTAGACACATCAACTTGCTTCTTCGGAAGGCTTAATGAAGTGACGAAGAATGATAATTATCCAATGCCTCGTAAAAGTTCTCTACTTTTCATTTGACATACTGACAGATTAGAATTCATCTTGAAAATAAGGAGAAAACGGCATTTTCTACCAGCAGTGGAATTGAACAATTTAATGTTAACCTTTTGGACTATGCAACGCATCAGCTACGTTCGGATGTCTGATGGAATTGGTCCTACGGGGACTGGCCTGGAGAACTTGCTTTTTGTGCACTTTTACGATGTTATGATTGTTGCGAAGGCATTCGAGGAACACCAGAAGAACATAAATGAAATCTTCAACCACCTGAGAAACTCCAACTTTCTGGCCAACTCTAAAAAAATGACGCTTATTTAAAAAAAAAAACTTTAAAAAAATTCTTGGGTCATGTGGTATCACCTAAGGGAATCCTGACGGATGGTGAAAAGATCACACTCTAAGAAGAGTTTCTTGTGCCTTAGCATTTACTACCGCCGTTTTATCAAGCGATTTGCAGGCATCGGTAAAACGCTTTCATAAACTGACTGAAGATAAGACAACCTTTATTTGGAGCAAGGAGTGTGAATCGGTATTTAATTTGGTCATTCCAAGACGGATGAACAATAACAGAGATGACGAAGGAACAATTAAAGAATAACGACATTGGCCCTATCTTCGAGAGTAAATAAAACCGAGATTAGAGGCCACGATGGCAAAGCATTTCCAACAATACTCTAGCCCTCAAAGCCTACTGAGATTTTTTAAGATTTGCGGATGGGCTGCTTAAGAAGTCATGGGAAAGCGCCGATGGCAAGTCTGTCACCGTGTAGCTGGCTGTCCCGAAGTCTAAAGAAAGTGCTCTAAGCTCTAAAAAAATCAGCGATAAGACATCAGGGTCGTACTTTGGAATTAAGAAAACTTTAGGAATGTACACTAACACTAATTAAACAACTTTGTCATTGTTTTTGTTGAATACAGAGCATCTATTTATTATAAAATGACCAACAAAACACCCACTAAGATTTTATGGGGGTGTGAGTTTTGTTTGCTGTGTGATTTATTGTTTGAGACACCAGACGATCAACCGAAGAAGATTGGAAGTTATATAGAAGAACTTTAAGCAACAATTGCTAACACCCACATGCGAATGGATTAATATAGCGAGTGACCTAATAAAAAAGAGAGAACAATATTTTACAAGGGGGCGTTGTAACAAACTGTATTGGAAATTTTTGTGGAAGCTTGCGTCAGACGGTGATTCAGCGCGTTCGCGAAATATGAAGTCGCGTTATTGTCACGATTCCTGGTAGTATTAGTCATAGAGCTCAAAAACACGAAAATATGCTGGAAAGAAGCCTAGCTGTTTATAAGCGAAGAAACAACGATGACCGGATTGTTGAATTTAGAATGGAGATCAGTCGTAGTTCAATACAGCGGCGACATTAAAGTTGTTTGTGTAAATAGTTCTTAATTAAATAAATTATTCATTAAAAATCCAAATCTTTTAAGTGTTCGTTACAATATTTTAATCTTTTAACAATTTCTAGCAGAAAATTGGTTGCTTCCAAAATTTTAGCTAACTCAGTACAAGCTGTCGAATGATATATAAGCTAGTAACGGCAAAACAATTTAGTAAAAATATGACATACCATCCAATAAAATCCAAAAACGTTTCGACCCCCTGTTGTAGCATTTTATCAGAGTCACAGACATTCAAAATGAGAGAATCTTTTTGAGACTCTAAATCGGGTTTTCCACAAACACTATTTTTATCAAGAGCTGTAGAAATTTGAAATTTATTTTCGGAATTTTCTATATTTAACGCAATTTCTATAACATTCTCAAGTGTTATAAATTTATGAAAATAGGCACAAATTAATTTCCCTGAAGAATCCTCAAAACTGACTTTTGGCTCAACTTTGATACTTCTCAAAGTTTCAATAATGCCAATTTGGGTCGCCACACTGCCCAAAAATTTTTTTTTCGATGAGAATAATATTTCAAAAATGTTTAAATTTTGATTTGGTATGATTCTATTAATTTGTTTCATCATTTCAAGATATGAAGGAAATAGCAGAAAAAATTGTGCCACTCGCTTGTAATTCTCTTCGAATTTTCCAAATTTAACCAAACAAGTTTTGAACTTGTCATTTTGCTGGATTGAAGTCTTGTATGACCCATTTCTATCAACAACTGTGTACCCCCGATACAAATGCGTAGGGAATCTATTTTTGAAAATTTGATGCAACAATGCTACATATTCCGTATTAAACTCTCTCTTCTTCACATCTCTGAGTATTTCTTCAACTGCTTGTTGCGTTCTTCCACTTACACAAACCAATCTTGGAACATCATCTTCTGTTTTGAGTTTAAATTCAGACACCCGTTTCAAAATCACTTGACAGTTGTTTCCACCAAACCCAAAATTATTGACTGCAATAACAGCTTCGTTATCATCAATTGGCGTTATCTCTGTTGCCACAACAAGTTTTCCTTGTTCAAGGGGTGTAAATCCTGATTTGATTTTTGTCAAGTTTACATTTGGTGCTACTTTGCTTTCTTCCATTGCTATTACTGTTTTGATAAGAGATGACATACCCGAAGCGGGTTCTGCATGTCCGATGTTTGATTTGACTGAGCCAATGAGGAGAGGAGTTTGGCGGTGCTGGACTATAGCGTCATCAACTGCGTGGAGTTCTTCACCGTCTCCAACTTTGGTTCCGGTACCGTGGAGTTCCACGTAAGTGAGCTGGGAAGGAGTGATGCCACACTCGGTAAAGACTTCTTTGAAGAGTTGGCTTTGCATTTTGCGAGAGGGGAAAGATAAGCCTTCGCTTTTAAAGCCGTCATCGTTGACTTTTATGTAAATAATCTAAAATAAAAATATTATATTTTTTGAGATTTTAAGTAGGTACTAAAAATTTGGTTTCTTTATTCTAAGTTTATAAGCTAATGACGTATATTTAATATTATTTTAGGCGCGATGTTGTAAATTAGTAGGATTCGTAGTGTTTGAGTGCATTTTAAGTGCTTCTGGATTGAACGAGATAAAAAAAAAGAAAAATTGCTGTGTTACTGAACTTCATCGAAGAAGAAGCTCAGAAGTTTATAAACAATTTTACGGCGACCACATCAGAAGAAAGGACTGGATTTTGGAGCAGTGGTTTACAAATTTAAGAACTAGTGCCAGGGTTTAAAAAAATATTTCGATTGAACTATTCAATTTCAACAGCATTCTGGTGCGACCTGAAGAGAAGACATTTGATTTGTTCTTAACTGAACTACAGAATAAAAATGCTACTTGCGATTTTAGTGCTTTAGAAAAAGAACATATCAGAGGTCGACTCTTGCATAGAACTCGAGATAAGTCGTTACAGAAAAAATTGCTTGACGTTTAAAGATCCTAATTTGTTGCTGACTGACTATAAAGAGCGATAGATAAGCTTAGCTATTGCCACAGAGATTAAAAATCGATGCCGTGAAGAAGAAGAACAAAAAAGTCAAGAAGATTATAGAAGAAGAAAGTGTAATCGCAGCTATGAAATAAAGAAATGTTTGGCATTTGAGAAGATTAGTTACTTCTCAGCAGCTTGAAGTTTTAAGGAATAAGATAGAAGATGAACTAACAGAAGAATTTTAAGTAACAAGTAGCTTAATGTTGTGGTTTGCAGATACTGTACTAAAAAGAAGATCTCCATTTAAGAATTCCAAGAGCAGAGTTAAACTGGAGCGGATCGCTAAATTTGGTAACTGTTTTTCAGGCATTATTAAGAACTTTCCTGTTTAGTATTTCAAGTTACATGCTCATCTACTCATCTAAATGGTTGAACACTGATTGGTACTCTTAATTGTTAAGACAATGTCTGTGAAAAGGGTGTGAAAACACGTAAACAAAATTCTAGGCAAACTTACAGTACAGTAACAAAAAGTGACTAAAACAGATTTTAGTATTAGAAACGAAGGTGCCTGGGAGAAAGTAACAAGTTCGCGGTGGGTAATATGGTAGAAGCAGATCAACTGTTTTTAAAGATAACGATAAAAAGACCAAGCACAACTAAGAGGAGAACAACAAGCAAGAAAGAAGAAGAAAAAAGACAAGTAAGTAATAAATGGAATAAAGAAGCAATTTCAAAATATAAACAAAAGATAGAAAAGGAAGTTTTTAGAGATTAATAAAGATTTAGTTAAGAAGATACAACCTGTTATGAATAAACAAAAAGTTTAGATACAAACAAGATGGAATAAATGGAATAAAAAGTGAAAAAAATTTAAGAAAGAAGCTTTTAGAAAACTAAGTGATTAGATAAAAAAAATTACTAAAACAGAGTACCTAGAAACAAAAAAAAGTTACAAAATAAAGTGTGAAGAATGAAAAAACAAAAAAACAAGAAGAAATAAATACTATAAAAGCAGTAACAACAGAGTCAGAAGGATTTAAAAACGAAGAAAGAAAAAGCAAAAACAAAATAAGAGAAAATATAAATATTGAAAAATGGCAAACCCACTTTATAAAAATTCTAAGAAGTACTAATAACAGGGTATTAAGAAGTGAAGTACCTATGGAGCAAATAAATATTAAATTAGTGTACAAAAAGAACTATTGCACGAGAGAAGGATTTGTGATCATAAAGATTAAAAGACTAAGAAAGTGAAAAATTAATGTGAGGAGAATTAAAGCAGAACATGGCAGATATTGTCAGACAGGAAGGAACAACAATTTTAAACGAATTTAGATAAATACAATTCCAAATTATGTTTTAAAACTGTCTACAAAACTTTCCAGGTACCTAAGAAAAATGAAAATCTAAATTTAAACAATGATGCACAAGCTAGATGTCATAATGAAAGTAGGAATGAATTTTGAATAGAAGACGAGAAATTGTGTAGAATATGTGGAGAAAAGAGAGAAACAACGGTTGAAATTAATTTTTGGATTTTGGTGAACGTAACACTGGGATTTTCATTTTCATATTATATGATTAGTTATGACGAGTGGCATGCGTACCAAAGTGGCGGGATCAGTGGATTTCTGGGTTTTTAGACGTTGTGAAATTATTTAATAAGAAGAAACTGACATAGTGGTAATCATACGACTCATGCAGCTCTTTTTATATAGAAATAATATTTTGTACTTACTTGAGAGTAAATTCTACGGGCTTTGTTTGTTTTTTGTAGCAAAATACAAGCCACAGTTTCGCTTCGTACATACCCATTTGCATCTTGATCAAACACTTTACAAACACAATCTTTGCTTAAAAGACCATAACTAAAAAAAATTTCAGCTTGATTTTGTAACTTTTTTGAATTACCGTGCGAATTGTAATGTAGTTCCTGGATGTAGTGTTAGATTACAACCTCCAACTAAAGCATTATCACATTGTCCTGACCTTATAGCTTTAAATGCAAGTTCAAGTCCATTCAATGAACTACTACAAGCTGAATCAACAACCATTGATGGTCCTTTCAGTTTTAAGAAATAACTTACTCTGTGTTACAAAACTTTTTTCATACCTTAAAACTTCTCATCAGTTTAGCATATACAGAAACTTGACATACCCTGTGAGTCTGAATTTTTGTGGTCCGTCAGCTTCACTCAATGATGGTGCTTCTAAATCCGACCATGAATACCCCACGAAAACTCCGGTTTTGCTCCCTTCTAATTCTTTGGGATGTATTCCCGCATCCATGATAGCTTCAACAGCAACTTCTAGAAAGTTTCGAATTGCCGGATCCATATTTGTTGCTTGCCGATGATGTACTCCGAAAAATCCTGAATCAAATTTGTTTATTTCGGGAATAAGACCTCCTTTTCCTGGTATTTCACTGTTTACAACTTTCCATCTTTTATCAATGGTATCTAACATGTACTTCTTGTTGAAGAGACAATCACGAAATTCTTGAACGTTGTTACTTGCAGGAAAACGACCGGAAACACCTGGAAAATGGGTTGTTGGAGAAGTTATGGGTTTTGGTGGGTGGTACCTGTAATGACAACTTCTTCACCAGGTGGTGGAGTGGATAGCCAACGTCCGAATTGAAAATTGGCGGAATCATCAGATGCCATAGTTGATATTGTAAAAGAGTAAAAGTGCATTGTTCTTATATTTTTGCGATACATTTTAAATGAAGGAAGTGATAGTTATGCGATTAATTCTTTTGTGTGTTTATTCAATTCTTGAATAATATGTAGAGTGTCAAAGGGCATAACCATTTTTAATGAAGGACTGGCACGTGGCAATTATTTGTAAACAGAGACGTATCGAGCCGGTGTGCAAAGTCTGCGTAGCACAAGGGCATCACAGCTCGAAGGACATCGAATTTTTAATATTAGGTGTATAGACGGTATCCTAAGTTTTACCTACACTTTTCTTTCTTTTTATCTTATTTCTTTTCAAAAAATACAAAATAATTGAGAAATAGAGTGTAATTACTTTGTGTATGTCACTTGTGATATTAGGTACTTTGATATACATATGCATTTTTTAAAAATTTTTGTTCAAACTGACAGTGCCATTCTCGGGGTAAAGGTAAAACTTGAGACACCCGATTATATCAAGGCAACTATGCGTCTAGTGCTTTGTGTGGTAGAGGCTTGAGCCCAATGGTTGGGTTCTCCACTCGTTTGTAAACTGGCTCAGCCATCTTATCACTTCTGCTAATCGTACCTTTGATTAGGCCTTATTTAATAAATAACTCATTACGGAGGATTTTTTGCTTTAGAATTCCCCTCTCTTTTCATCCCATTCTGTTGACTTCTATTTTTGAAACAGCCTGTATAAAAGTGGCCCAAACCTTTTTTTTTCGGTCAGATGTATTAAACAAAGTTACCAATGCTTTGTTGCAAATTATTGGGCGGAGAAAAGAGTTAACGGCGCAAACAAATCGACGCAGCTCCTAGAGATAATGGCATTGTTTTGTCAACGAAGAGAAGCGTAAACTGATTTTGAAGAGAGTGCTTATTAAAGACTCAAAAAAACTTAAATTTAGACCTAAATCTTGAGTGAAATTTAGGTGTGAAACTTTTTAAAAATTTTAAATAACTTTTCATGAGATAAGATTAGATTTTGTTTTTGCCAAAATAAATCAGTCTTACTTTAGATAGCATCTAACTTAAAAATAAATACTTAGTTGTGTAATTTGTTTAATTTTTTATTAGATAAATACTATTTAAGAAAGAATATTTTTTTCATTATTTTATAAAATACTCAAAAAATAATGGTTACATAGTGCGACGTAGATAAAAACTGAAAAACACTTATTGTATCAGAGATTACTAAGAATTTGCTGATTTAGGTGATAATGTGTATCGAAATTGCCAAATAATACTTTTTTATTTAATACAAAAATATTTTATTACCAAACACATTATATTGAGCAATAAAAAAATCTATGAAAGTCTTGTATTACCAAAAAAGTGTTAAGAAAAAGTTTATTATCTTAGAAAACTGCAAATAAAGTTGAATTAATTTGATATATCTAAAAATGTAAACAGTTTAAGCTATTTTCCAACCTTAGTTTTCTAAAAGGTTTTTTCTTCAATTTATTGCATTATTCTACCACTTATTTATTCTTCCTTGTATGTAAACTTTTTCTTTAACCGAAGCTGCTTGTATTTTTTTGACTTTAAATTCTAAATTTTTATACATTTTCTCCGCATCTGTATAATCTCAAAAATCTCCTTCTCTATCTATCGATTATGTTTTTGTACTTCTTTATTTTCATTTAAAATTTTCTAACCTCCTTTTCCAACTATTTCGATTAGTTTTAAGCCTTCTTTGTTTTCTAATTTGTCTTTAGCTGATCTTCTTAATTTTTGCTTCATCTTTTTTTACTTTATACTGTAGCTTCTAATTCTAACTAATAATATTATAATTGTTACAGTTTTATAAATCGAATTAAATTTTTCTTTTCAAAATACTTTCTTCTCGTTTCCCATTTTTTTCTTCTTTAAATGTTTTTTTAACCTCCGTCAGAATGCCAGCTTCAGCTTTAGCTTATTTCTGACGCATTTTAGAAAAGAATTTTAAAAAAAATCTTGCTTTTTGGAATTCTTAGCTTCGACTTTATCATTTTTTTACTATTATTTCTTTTCCCCAGTACTTTTACTTACTTACTTGTTACAGTTTTTATTTCCATATTACGTATTCGCTGTTCCATTGCATATCTTGTCGTTATCTTATTCTGCCCTTTTTTTCTTTCTGTATCTAGTTTTTTTTGGCCTAGTTTTAATTTTACAGTACTTTTTTTCTTTTTTGTTCCACTTCGACTCTTCGTTTTGTATCAACATTTATTGGAAACCTATATTAACCATTTTTTCTATTTTTTTCCGTTCCTTAGTTTTTTTCCTTATCAACGTTTGCATTTCTATTTCTATTTCAATCAAGTCATCGTTAATATATTGAGATTTTTTTCCTTTTCTATATTTTTCAGGTTACTTTTGTTTTTCATTACCTTGTTTTTATCTTCTTTGGAGGTAAGCTCGATAACATATGTTTTGCTTCTAATTTTATTTGCTGTTTTTAAATCTACCTTTATTTTCAAATCTTTTTTCATCAGATACTGTCTTTTAATGTGTTTTTTTCTATTTTTTTTACTGCTAAACCTATATGTAAATAATCTCATATAAATATAATTTAAACGTGAGCTAATCAAATTCTTTGAATTAAGCAATAATTATTGCTGACTAAAAATTGAATAAATGTACTAAAAAATTTTACATTTCCACTAAACTTTTTACAAATTTTAATAAATATAAAGTTTCTCTTTTTATTACTAATATAAATTGTTGTAAAATAAAAGGTTACTGAAAAAGTTGTTACATGATCGTAGGAAAAATAATGCATAAAGCTTGCTGGAAATAAATTTTGAGTAGTCGCTATTTTCTTGTGCGAAATAAATCGCTTTTTATGCTTGTTATGTAATATACTATAGACAAAAAGATAAGATTGTTATAAGGATTGTTTCCGTTTTTTTGTGTCATATTGAGGACACTAATGTTGGTGTCTCAGATTTAGAGGAATAAATTGTTAGTGGAGCATTATTAATCCATCTGCCAGTTCAAGCTTTTATGGCTCGGAATACTTTCTAGAAATACTTCAAAAAATTTTGTTATAAGATTTAATAGAAATTATTGGAACAAATAAATAAAAGCACTATATGAGTTATGATAACTATCTAATTCATATCAAAACTGATAAAAAGTAATTAGATAAGAATTAATATAAAACGATCTGATATAATTGGCAAAAGTTCAATTCAAAATAATCTTTAAACATGTACAAAAAGATTAAGTGTTGTTATCATTATTAGTATCTTCTTAAAATCTCTTTTACTCTAATGGCTAATAATAAGGTAAATCATACTTAATATATTATTATGCTTCAGTAGTTTAACAATTTTCTCTATAACACAAATTATAATTAACTAAAAATATTAATATAAATAAGCTAAGAAAAGTTCTTTCTAAAGCAGTCATTATTGTTACCTTAGCTAAATCACTGATTATATAGGGTAGGAATTAGAAAAGCAAGCAGACAAATTTATAGGTATATATTTTTAGTATTTTTTTCAAAAAACGCTCGAACAAGTCAATTTTTTTAAAGAGGGGTATAAATATTTAAGCTAATGTCAACTCTGTTACTTCACTTCATTGGCGGGGGCGGCTACCTCCGTCAGAATTTTAAATAGCAAGTGGGGTCAAGTGTCTTATTATTAGAAATGTAATTAAATCTTTTTTTAGCGGTCCTACCAGTACTTTGGGGAAAAAATGAAATCAACTTTGCAAATACACCGCAAAAATGGTAACATTTTTATATTGTTTCTAATTTTTTTTTTTTTTATCAAAAAGTAGTAAATATTGAGAAATGTTATGTTATGTTATGTATTGAGAAATGTTGTTATACATACATTTCTCAAGAAAAATTAATTATTGTTACACCACATTCGAATTGGCAGGAGCAGCGTAACCTGCGTGCGTTGAAGCACCGTATAGTGGATCTAACGAAATAGTAGAGTGGCTAAAGCAATAAAGTCATAACTCGAGTAAATAACAAGTTCATCACCTGTGCAACCGAACTTGAGTACCACTCTTAGTTAAGTTAACAATGACTTTATTGCTTTAGTCACTCAATTATTTCGTTAGATCTACTATACTCTCGGACGGTTGTGCAGCGGGTAGAAGCAGGCAACAAGGTTACCATTTTAGCGGATTGTCGGTTAGATTTAGTAGATTTTGTTTAACTTTAACCGATTACAAAACAAAATAACCGATTCTTTAGCGGGTTTTTAATTTTTGTGAAAAGTTTTTATTGAAGTAATTTTTTTATTGTGGTTTTAATATGATTTTGCCGCGTTGACTTTTTTAAATTAACCCTAGCATGTCTTTAATTACATAGCAATCATGGCATACGTAGCAAGCAGAAACAGCACCTGTATCACAGAGCACAGACAGTGAGGGGATTATACTTATAATTGTAAAACGAGAGAGACAACGAAGGAGAGAACATACAGCGGTTATAGTATGTCGCTTTAAAACATTAATTTTGTTATTATTGTGACCAACTATTATATTCATAATAAGTGAGTAGTAGTAATTTGATAGATTAGAAAATTTATTAAAAGTGCTTTATACCCATATGTTCCAGAAATGACTGATAAAACAAAGTACCTATTTAAAAAGAAATGGTTAACGCTTCCCCAGTTTAAAGATTGGTTGATTACAATACCCGGAAATCCTTCAAGGGCGAAATGTAAATACTGCAACTGTGATTTTAATGCAATACACTGCGATTTAAAAAGTCATTTGAATAGTATAAAGCATAAAAACACAATAGAACAAGTTTTACCAAGCCGAAGTGGAAACCAATCTATACTTACAGCTTATAAACCTTCATTGGACAATTCTAAAGCTGAAGCGAAATTATGTTTATATGTTTGTGTTCACACATCAATTTTATGTATAGATCATTTAGGAGAATTATGTATTAATACGTTTAAGGATACCACAGCCAAAACATTAAAAATTGATAATACTAGATGTAGTGGAATTATAAAAAACATTCTATATCCACATTTTCAAAGTAGTTTATTAAAAACAGTTACGGAAGGATTTTCTAAATATAGTCTACTATTGGATGAGTCTAATGATATCTCTGTGATAAGGCTGTTGGGAATTGTTATCATGTTTTATGATAATGAGTTGAAAAAAAGAGTATCAACGTTTTTGGCATTGGTACCATTAGAAAAATGCGACGCGCAATTGATTGTAGACTCAATTAAAGCTACATTAAACCGTTTCCACTTGCCATTACAAAATTTGCTGGGTATTGGAACAGACAACACCTCTTTTATGATGGGTGTTAATAACAGTGTTTATACGATTTTAAAGTCCGAAATACCTAATCTTAGTTTAATTACATGTGTATGTCATTCACTACAGCTATGCGTTTCACATGCTGCTCGTGAATGTTTGCCCCGAAATTTGGAATTTATGATTTCAGAAACTTATAACTGGTTTACTAGATCAGCATTGCGGCAAACTCAATATAAACAGTTATACAGTGCAATAAATGACGATGCTGATCCTAAAAAAATTGTGAGAGCATGTGGGACGAGATGGTTATCCATTGAGGTAGCAGTTACTAGGATACTCGAACAGTATGTTGAGTTAAAAGCTCATTTCAATATAAGTCGTTCTTCTGAAAAGTGTTTCACTGCAAAAATGCTATATGACATGTATAACGATAAAAGAAATTTAGCCTATCTACTATTTTTAAAACCCATTTTGTCCGAAGTGCAACGAGTTAATAAATCATTTGAATCAAATGTTGCTGATCCTACACTACTTCTAGAGAATTTGAATATGTTGAGATCTATGCTAGGTTCAAAAATTGCTTTACCAAATACATGTTTAGAAAGAGTAAATAATATTAAGGATCATTTAGATCCTAAACCATATTTGGGATATCAGTTTGAACAAAAAGTAAATAATTTACTCAGTAACAAAATAATTGTACATGATGAGGAAAATGAAATAAGAAATCGGTGCAAGAAATTTATATTAAAACTTTACGAACAGTTGCAACAACGCCTTCCAGATAATATAAATATTTTGCAAGATATTGCATTAATTTCTGTCCACAATATTTTAAAACATTCAAAGAAACCCATTCAACCGCTTCTAGAAAATTTACATTACTCCAATGATGTAATAAAAAAAATTACATATCAATATGATAATATTGTTTTTTCTAAATGGAATAGTATTAACAATACCATTGAATTTTGGGCAGAAGTTAATGCTTTCAGGGATCCTAGTGGCAAAAATCCATTTAACGATTTATGTCATTTTGCTCTAAGGATTTTAGTTTTACCGATATCAAATGCAGAAGTAGAACGGGTGTTTAGCAATTTAAATATTGTTAAAAGTAAAATTCGAAACAGAATGAGCATTGACATGGTGAATGCCATTTTGTCAGTAAAATACGGATTAAAAAGGCATGAAAGTTGCTGCTACAATTATACACTTCCCGATGATATGTTAATCAAAATAGGGAGAAAACAAACGTACAGTACAGAACTTATAGATTTTGATTTAATATCTGAAATAAATGTTTAATAAACGTATTGAAATCAAAATCTATATTTTCTGTGTTATAGATACTTAGAAACTGTTTTTTTGTGTGATTTATTAATTTTTATTTTTTTGAGAGTGATTTGTTAATTTTTAGAGAAAAATGTTTTTACTTATGTGATTAAGTTTTTGTTACTGTGTTACTTAATTAATAAAGTTCTTCATAATTCTAAACAGTATTTAGTTTTACTTAGTCTTTTAAAAAACATGACCGATTTTGTTTATTAAAAACTCCTGGCGGGTAGTACGGGTCAGACTCTGTGGTAACTTGTGTCGGTGGGCAATCTTTGTATTAATTTTGTGATTTAAATTGAAAATAAAGTCTAATTTCTACACTAAAGTGTATCATTATGTTTTAAATGTAATATCAAGGTTTTTATAAAATACCTGAAACATTTGTTAAACAACTTTTAGAGTGTTTATATTTTATTTAAATTTGATATTATATTTAAAATACAGTAATTTTTTTATTAAATAACTTTAACAAACTTTTAAAACCTGTTTTTTAGTCAAACAAAACATAAAAATTATTGAGAAAAGACACCACTTTTTTTAAGTATTTGTCGGACTTTGAAAACAAGCACAGTACTGAAATAGTTATTTACATTAGAGTATGGTAAAGTCATATTTTACAGCGCGACAGCTTCGTTTGGGAAACGAGCCCGTAGGGCGAGTTTCTCCATAGCTGGAGCGCTGTAAAATGACTTAACACACGAAATTTGTATAACATTTTTGTCCGACAGTTTTTTTAATTTTAATAAATCTAATAAACATATATAACCTCAAATTTTAGAGCAAAACGGGAAGTCTTTCATAATTTTTTAAAAATTATCAAAATACTAGAAACAAAAATGGGTAAGTTACCAATATAAATGTTTCAGTCTCTAGAAAAATTACCACTTTTGTAAAATTGAAAAATCACGATCAGGTCCTCAACGTTACTTTCAATTGAGAAGAAGTAATAAGACATCTTTGATTCAAGCTGGGTGGATTTGGAAGCAATAGAATAAAACGGTTTTAAGTTTTTTTTGAATGTGTTAGATTTAAAAACTGGTCATTACTATAATTTAAAAAGTTCTACAAAATAAACAGCAACTTTTAAGGTTAGGTAGGTACATTGTAAGTTGTTTTTATTTATACAGCAGTGTTTCTTATAACTATAACTATTATAGTTAATAAACTAAATAAACTAAAAAATACTTCACGTGTAACTGTATTTTTTATACTCTATAAAAATGTTTGACATTTGATCGGTATGTCGCTATGTACAGATAATTATAAACTTACTTAAAATCGCATAGATGTCACCATAATTTTATAAAATAAAAAATAGAATCTTAAATTTATTTCCTTTTTTTATTTGTTGCTTAATATGTAAAGTTTTGTGTAATTAACTTTATCGTTATATACTTAACTTATTTTTTAAACATCTTCTAAAGCTTAAAATTTACTGCAGTTTTTGTCGCACTAGTGCGTAAAGTGACACTTTGAGTTAACGTTTACAATACGTCAAAGTCAACTTTACAATTCAAGAGGACAAAAAAGCTATTTAATTACCTTTCAAATGAAGTGGCATTTGACTTCACTTGTCTTTTAAAATTTTGTAAGTAGTAAGCCGCCTAGGGTTGCCAACCGTCCTTTATTTCAAAGGATAGTTCTTTAATTTTATAAACTGTTCTTTAGTCTTTAACACGTACTTAAAGGACCCAATTTGTCTTTTTATCTAGCTTTTTTTATCAAAGAGAAATAAGCAAACGTTAGACAATTGACAAACCCATTTGGTTGATTTCAAAAATAAATTACCTAATTGTCTAGACGTCCTTTTAAGTCACTAAAATAAATTTTAAGTACATATAAACAAACAAAAGTTCTATCTAGACTTAAATTATAAAACCTACATAAATAGAGTATTTAATGATAGAAAAGAAAAAACAATAATGAGAATTGCGACTAGTGGAAAAAAAGAACAGAAGTAAATTCTAGAAGAAAGAAGAAAGAAAAATGACTCAATGATAAAAAACTTAGAAGATTAATATGTTGTACAAGAAAAAAAAAATAAAAAAAATTTTTAAAAACGTAGTTTAGACAATTCTAAAAAAACTATAAATCATAGTATAGAAAAAAATAAAGAATTACAAAACCAACGATCAAAAGAGAAGAGAAGAGAATAGGTACAAGTAAAACAAACGATAAAGGAAGATTTACGATGTTCAAAAAGGTCATTTGGAAGATCCTGGAGGAATAAAATTCTAGGTAAATTTGAAAAACAATATTTGGAAAAAATAAGAATAAGAAAAACGACTACTAAAAGAAAAAAGTAGAGTTAAGAACAGTAAAAAATCAAGAACAATTCTAGATTAATAAAACAATAATCTTTCGAGCCGGATACTGAGAAAAGTCGTGGTAGATATAGAGCAATTACAATAATTTTCGCTTTAGACACCTAAAAATCTCTATTTTAGTTATTTATATTAAAGTTTTTAGTAGAATTTAGGAGCTGGAGAAGACAGTTTGTACTTTTTTTTTATAAAAAATTGCAGTTAAAATTGAATTTAGATCCGGATCTGAATTAATACGGATTCGGATCTGGATCCGGATCTAAATATAGCAGTATCTCGATCCACAAATTTATAATTTGTTCTTCAAACCTACTCACATTAAATTTGTTCAAAGCATTTTTTTTCTCAAAGTGAGGTGATTTCCATATAAATAATAATAATAAAAATCAATGTCGAATACACAATCTTAATCAAATTTGTAATACAACAGTAGCAGAGCGCTTTCGGAAGCTAAAGTTCCATCTTCAGTGCCTGAATTATGATGTACAAAAGAAAAGTTAAATAAAAATGTAAAAATTGTTTAAAAAAACTTTCCAAACTTTTGTCAAAAACAAATTAATATATTAGACAATATAAATGTGTATTAAAAATAGAATAAAACGCTACTTTTAGTTCAATAATTAAAAAAAAAGTAAAAAAATTACAAATTTTGATAAAGAGGGTAAAAAGACAAGATTATAAGCAAAGACCAAATTGACTAATAAAGATTAAACAAGAGAAGATAAATTATTAACGTCAAAATTTACCTGGTCATTTAATGTTTGTATGAAAGTTTCTTGTGTGGATTTAATAATTTGCAATGATTTTAAAAAATGGAAAGAATAATAAAATGAGATCGAAATGTAACTGAATCAGAGCAGACTGTGCCAGCGTAACTGTAATAATGTGTCTAATGTTAATACCCACTTCCACGGCTTGCTCTGATTCACTTACATTTTAATCTCAGGTTGGTTATTTATGTATTAAGGGCGTAATCAAGGAAATTATAGCACGAGAGAATGTTTAAAGCCCGTTGTAGGACGGTTTTTAATTTCCCAAGAGCCAATAGTGCCAATTACGCCCGTGGTACATACAACGTTTTATTTTATTTAAGAACGTTTTAATTTTTCAATTCAAAAAGAATTCCGGTATTTGTTTTTAAACTGTAAAAAAACTCCTGATTAAATTGTTGACAATCATGTCGTTGCCAGAATACCGTATGTTGTTATTTTTTGTTTTGCGATTTTGTAAAATAGAAACTGATAAAAACGTGTATTCTAGAGAAATGTTACAACAGGTAATACCGTAATAGCCCAAAATTCAAGAAAAAATTGTGTTGCGCTCCGTGCGTTTGTAGTGTTTAACTGTTTTTGAAATAAATGATGATTTTTTATGATAATTGTTATTTAATGTAAAAAGTGATATTTACAAAATCGAAGACGTTTATTTGACAGCTAGACGAATATACAGTTACTTATTTGCTATTGTTGCGTAGCAACTAGTGCTATAAGATTACGCCCTGATTTGCGGGCGTATAAAGTAAAATATGGTTTTAAAATAGAAATTATTATTGTTTAAAAATTTAATAATTTTTTATTTATTTTTTCCTTTTTTAAAACGAAGGATTTAAAGCCGGATCTGAAACAAAGGATTTAGATTCGGATCCGGATCCAAGCATATAATCAAGATCCGGATAAATCCGTAGATCCGGATCTTATAACACCGGATCCGGATCCGCTAAAATATTGGATCCGTACACCCCTAGTTTTTATGACAGAGAGATCAGACAATCACAATCAAAGATAGAAACTTTCCAAAGAATATCATTTTATTTATTCTAATTATTAATTATCAATCAAGAAATAATCATGTTTCGGAACCTAAAATTGAAAGTTATTATACCCACGGTTCGTCAAAATGAAATTTTGTCAGAAAAAATTGCCCATTTCAAACTTTTGCATTTTTCTTATCTATTTTATTTGCTCTGTTAAAAACTGTAAAACTTATTAAAAAATTTTATCGACAGCTTTTTGCGTAAATCGCTGTTAAAAATTTAACTAACGAATGTATAATTTTTTTTATTTTAAAGCAAAAAAACCTTAACAAACAGCATTTAATAATTTTTGGACATATGTTGGATGGTTTTTTGATATTTTATACCTTATCCAAACAGTTTTAAAATCTGCATGTACAGATTCTGAGACCTGCCTCGAAAAATTTTTCAACCTTTTTTTTTTCTTATCGCAAAACTCTTTTACATGAAAAAAAATTGCATGAGGCTTTAGTGTTATATTAATGTCCAACTCCATAAAATCTTGACGAAACTGTTCTAAGCTGTTGTTGAAATAAGGGTCATCCAAACCAAAGCAACTTTCTACAACCTTTTCCAGAGAGCCCAAACATTTCACAAATTTCAAACATTCTACTAGACATATAGAACAAAAAACATTTGTTTTTTGTTTTTAAATACGACATAAATTTCCATTAATTGTTTCTCCATGCACTTTTAACGCTCCCTGCTTTAGTCTACAGAGTATACCGTTAAAACAAATTTTTGTCTATTTTTGGCAGACTTCTGGAAAATCTTGGGACAATTTGTTATAAAGCGCGTTTATTGCACCCATCAACACTCATGCCTAAAATTTCTTACCAAAATGTGTAACGTAGAACGTGAAGCTCTGCATGGAGGAACATTTGGTCTTCGTTCCATATGTCCAGTAGATTGTTTAAAATTTGTGAAATGTTTAGGCTTTCTGAAAAACGTTGTAGAAAGTTGATACGGTTTGGTGTTGGATGACTCTTACAACAACTGCTTAGAACAGTTTCGTCAAGATTTTATGGAGTTGGACATTAATATAACACTAAAGCCTCATGCAATTTTTTTTCATGTAAAAGAGTTTTGTGATAAGAAACAAAAAGGGTTGAGAAATTTATCGGAGCAAGTCTCTGAATCTGTACATGCAGATTTTAAAACTGTTTGGATAAGGTATAAGAATAAGATATTAAAAAACCATCCAACATATGGCGAAAAATTATTAGATGCTCTTTGTTTTTATAATTCAAGTCATTTGTAATTTGTAGTTCGTTAATAAAATAATGTTTTTTTAAGGTTTTTTGTGCTTTAAAATAAAAAAAATTATACATTTGTTAGTTAAATTTTTAACAACGATTTACACAAAAAGCCATCGATAAAATATTTTAAGTTTTATAGTTTTTATAAGAACAAATAAAATAGATAAGAAAAATGCAAAAGTTTGAAATGTGCAATTTTTTCTGACAAAAAGTTCATTTTGACGAACCGTGCCACCATGTCTGGTAAATTCTGGATTGGGTAACTTCTGAACAAAGAACTATCTGGAGATAAATGTAATAATCCTATATTACATTTGTTGATGCTTAAAGTTGATGAGTGAAGGTGTAATATCAGAGATGGGTAGCATCGCTTCTTTTAAAGAAATAGAGCTTTAGTAAGTTATTACAATTGCTCTGTTATTGCATTTGTCCCATTTGACGTTATATTAAAATAAACTGTATGACTAACACTAACCAATAACCAACATGTAATTGCTTATACTTATAAAAGTAGAATACTCACAAAGAATTAATTTGCTTATTTTTTTTTGGTAGTTTATAAATCAAGAAATGAAATACTTATCTTTACAGACAGTGTAATAACTATTTGAAATTTTGCTAATAGCAAAAGCAAGTTTCTCTGTAAATCTTAATCAGAGTTTTTGCATAGAAACTGCAGCATAAATTTAAGAATCACTTCCATATTTATGTTAAATGGACTTTGTGACTTTATTTACAATGGTAACAATTTGGCGCAATGATAGGAAATATTACTATACTTAATGATATCTTTTCAAAAGCATTCAAATGGTATCAGAAAAATTAAATTTGACTGGTTTTACGATTCCCATGCAACTAAAACCCATTTAAGTACGAGTATAGCTACGTATTCATAAATTTATTTAATATTAGAAATTCGTAACTGAACTAAACTAAACCGTTTCTTGCTTATTGACGATTTTTAAAACTTGATCATTACACAAAAAGAAAAAGACCTTATGATTAGATAAGTTGTGAAAAATAGTGTGACGCGAACGACTCAATTCTAAGAAGCGGTGAATCAGAGTATCGAGTATTGTGTTGTGGACCGCTCACTTCTAGGAACTGAATAGAACTTCGAGTATTATTTACGTTTTGAATGGGTTTATTTATTCTTGTTTACGTCGGCATTGTTTGTCGCTATTGTGATTGAATTCCAATCATCTTGCCGAATTGAAATAATTCAGGAGAAACGCGAGAAAATACTCGAAAGTTCTGGAAAGAGTCCATACCCCTATATATATGCGAGACAGCGAGTCAGTCAGTCAGTCTGGTTTTGGGAGAGCGACATAAAGGCGAACTCCGGCGATATCCAGCGAATTTAGAAAGCGATAAATTAAAGTGTTTTGTGTTCCGTTAGTGATTTAGAATATTAGCTGTGTTAATTAGTTGTAATTAATTTGATTTGTAAATAAACTTGCCGAGAAATTATCTCCAGCTCTTTAAATCAGAAACCCACATATAATAAACGTCCCACTGGTGTCAGGAGTGGGATTTAAAGAAGCTTGGTGGACAAAGAAAAGTTTATGTCTCTGGAACCTTCTGGAAGAACAACAAGAAGTCAGACAAGAACCATGGAGGAACAACTTCGTGTATTCTTCGAGAAACTAGAAAAACAACGCTTGGAAGATAAAGAAGAACAGAAGAAATTTCTGGAAGATCAAGAAAAACGAAGAATGCAAGAAAAAGAAGAAGAAGAAAAACGACGACTGCAAGAAAAAGAAGAAGAAGAAAAACGTCGAATGGAAGAGCAAGAAAGAATTTTCGAAAAATTCGATACCTTACAAGATGCTCTTAAGAAAGATGTCGAAGAAGTAAAAAAGGAATTTGAGGAAAAAGTTTTCGAAGTAAAAGAAGAAGTAAAAGAAGAGATAAAAGAAGTTAGGGAAGAATTAGAAAAGAAAGTTTTAGAATTGGAAAGTAAAATGAAGAAACTTGGAACAGGACAAATTTTAGGAAGCGAAGTAACATCGCAACGAGTAAAACCCCCAACTTTCGATGGTCAGTCTTCGTGGTCAATGTATAGGAGGCAGTTTGAAGCAGCGGCGGAGATAAATTGCTGGAATGATGAAGAAAAAGCCACAGCTCTGGTGTTAGCACTGCGAGGACCAGCTCTCCAGCTGCTTCAGAATGTATCTGATCGTGATCAGAAAAACTATCACGCAGTGGTCAACGCCTTGGAATTGCGCTACGGAGACCAGCACATGGACAGAGTATACCAAATGATGCTTAAGTCCCGACATCAGAAAAGCAACGAAAGTTTGCAAGAATATGCCGCGGAAATAGAAAGATTGGTTAATTTAGGTTATCCTTCCGCACCTGCAGACCTTCGCCATGAGATGGAAGCCAGCGCATTTATTGATGGTTTAAGAGATGGCGATTTACGACGTTATCTACGTCTACATAGATATAAAACCTGTGCTGACGCGCTTATCCACGCGTTAGAATATGAGGCGGCAAATGAAGACTTTTCACGACGACCAGCTCAACGCGTGCGATTGATGTCCGCAGAGGAAACTCCAACAAATAATTGCTGCTGCGAAGAACTGAAGAGTATGTTGGAAAAGATGCAGCAGACACCAGCACGCACTGGAGGACGGCCTAAGTGTTATGGTTGTGGTAAGATAGGCCATATAAGAAGGGATTGCCGCCAACGGGGAAGGTCTGAGGATGTAAGGAGGGGTCAGGAAGATGTCACAGGCCTCAATTTCCCGGCATCAGGAAAACTAATTTCAGCTAGCACTTTGGGGCGTGTGCTAGCTGATACGCCCAAAGCCCCTAGGATCATCTCCGTCTCGCAGCTAGGAAAAGGAAATGATAGTCTGTTGCTGGATGGACGAATCAACGGTCGAGACACCAAGATGACGGTTGACACGGGAGCAACACTTTCTCTAGTGAGACGGGACATGCTGGAAACATCTCAAAATATCTACATGACAAGATGTAACTTCGTTTTGAAAACCGCTACTGGTGAAACAGCACAAGTACATGGAGAAGCTAATGTCAAACTTGAGATAGGACCATTCAATATTGTACACCGAATGGTTGTAGCTGAGATAGTTGATGAAGTGATCTTGGGTTTGGACATTATGGACAAATATGGATTTGTGCTGGATATTAAGAACAGGATGTTACAAATGGGAAACGAAGAAATCTTGTTACATTCTGCGACCGCTTCATCTGACCATGTAAACATCATCGTCTCAGAATCAGTTCGTGTCCCCGGCAATTCTGAGAAAATTGTGCTGGCAGAGTTGGAAAAAGATCCTGGGGGATACCGAACGGGAGTTGTTGAACCGGACATGACGAAATTCACGAATGCGACACACAATAAACAGATCTTGGTAGCTAGAGCACTCGTTGAGGCTGGTGGAGAGATTCCTATTCGCATAGCCAATCTCAGCGAAAATCGAGTTACGCTGCGGAAAGGGGAACAGATTGGCTTCTTTCAGCCTGCATTACGAGTTGTTCGTTGTGAAGAAAAGGACAACAAGAGTTACCAGGAAGGAGAAGGTAAAAATAACCCGGAATTGGAAAATTATTTTCTGGAAGAATGGCAACACTTATCAGAAGATCAGAGGAAAGCAGCCACTGCTTTTATTCGAAAGGAACAAGACATTTTTGCAATAGGGGACAAGATTACGGGAAGAACTAATTTGGTACAGCATCGAATTAATACGGGATCAGTACAACCTATTCGTCAGCCCCCGAGAAGACTCCCCTTTGCGAAACAGGAAGAAGTGGCTCGAATGATCGAAAAAATGAAAGAAGATGGCGTCATTGAAGATTCGTCAAGTCCCTGGTCTTCACCAGTTGTACTAGTAACAAAGAAAGATGGGTCAACTCGTTTCTGCGTTGACTATAGACGGCTCAACGAAGTAACGAAGAAAGATAGTTACCCACTTCCACGCATCGACGATACACTGAGCATGTTAGCTGGTTCCCAATGGTTTTCTACTTTAGACTTGAAGAGTGGGTATTGGCAGGTTGGAATTCACCCTGAGGATAAGGAGAAAACTGCCTTCTCGACTGGAACTGGGCTCTACCAGTTTAATGTTATGCCTTTTGGACTTTGTAATGCGCCAGCTACGTTCGAGCGGCTAATGGAACTTGTCCTTCGAGGGTTGACTTGGAGAACTTGCCTTGTGTACCTTGATGATGTGATGGTTATTGGGAAAACTTTCGAAGAACATCAAAGTAACCTGCAAGAAATTTTCAGCCGATTGCGAAACGCTCGTCTTCAACTTAACCCTAAAAAGTGTTGCCTTTTCCAAAGAAAAGTCAAGTTTTTGGGACACGTTGTTTCATCGAATGGGATACAAACTGACCCTGAGAAGACTGCAGCCGTACGGGAATGGCCCCGACCTAATGATAAGCACCAACTACGAAGCTTTTTGGGTCTTTGCACCTACTATCGCCGTTTTGTCAAAGGATTCGCCGATATTGCCAAACCTCTTCATAAACTGACCGAAAAGAAGACGCCTTTTATTTGGGACAAAGAGTGTGAATCGGCCTTCAAAACATTAAAAGTTACACTCTGTACGGGACCAATACTTGCTTACCCAAGGGCAAAAGGTCAGTTTATTTTAGATACGGACGCCAGTAATAATGGAGTTGGCGCAGTATTAACTCAAGTACAGGATGGCGAAGAGAGGGTTATCGAATATTATAGTAAGGTTCTTTCTAAACCTGAAAGGAATTACTGTGTCACCCGAAGAGAACTGTTGGCTATCGTGAACGCGGTAAGCCATTTCCACAAATATTTATACGGCCAACATTTTACAATAAGGACAGATCATGCCGCTTTAAAGTGGCTGTTAAATTTGAAGAATGCTGAAGGTCAAACAGCGAGATGGATTGAGAGACTTCAGCAGTATGATTTTGAAATCAAGCATCGCTCGGGAAGGTCTCATCAAAATGCAGACGCCTTGTCCAGAAGACCGTGCAGAGCCGACTGCAAACATTGTAGCCAACGAGAACAAGCTGACCACCTGTGCAACCTTAGAAGGCTAGTTTTGCAACCTACTGACGGATGGACAGCCGAAGAAATAAGAACAGAGCAACTGCAAGACGATGAGATCGGACCGATTTTACAAAGCAAGGAGAACGGAAATGTAAGACCGCAATGGCATGACATTTCAAATAAGAGTCCTGCTCTGAAGGCGTTGTGGGCACAATGGGACTCCCTGAAAGTCGAAAATGGGCTGCTCAAAAGGGCTTGGGAAAGCGCGGATGGAAAGACGGTAACAATGCAGCTAGTCCTACCGAAGAGTCGCGTAAAGGAAGTCTTAAGGGAAATCCATGATGGAAGATCTGGAGCTCACTTCGGCGTCAACAAAACCTTGGGGAAGGTTCGCGAACGCTTTTATTGGGTCAATAGCCGAGAAGATGTCGCTAATTGGTGCCGGAAATGTACAACATGTGCTGCGAGTAAAGGCCCGAAAACTCGTAGCCGGGGAGCCATGAAGCAATACAACGTTGGGGCTCCGTTTGAGAGGATTGCGTTTGATATTGCGGGTCCATTTCCAGTCACCGACTCGGGCAACAAATACATTATGGTTGTTGCCGACTATTTCAGTAAATGGCCTGAGGCATACGCGTTACCAAACCAAGAAGCTATTACTGTGTCTCGTGCTTTGGTGGATAATTGGATTTCTCGTTATGGGCTTCCCATGGAAATGCATTCGGACCAAGGGCGAAACTTTGAGTCAGGGGTTTTCCAAGGAATTTGTGATCTCTTGGGTATTCGGAAAACCAGGACTACACCGCTGCATCCTCAGTCCGACGGAATGGTCGAGCGCTTTAACAGCACCATGGAAGAGCACCTATCGAAAGTTGTAGAGGCCCATCAAAGAGATTGGGATCGCCATTTACCGTTGTTTTTGTTGGCTTACAGAGCGGCGATCCATGAAACTACAAATCAAACTCCAGCCAAGATTTTGTTTGGACGGGAACTCCGCTTGCCTTGTGACCTTGTGTTTGGGACACCCACTCAAGAACCCAAGGAAGTTAGAAGCTATGTAGAAGAGCTTCAAGAGACGATGTCCCATATCCACGACTTGGCTCGAGACCGAATTGAGATTGCCAGTGACAGGATGAAGACGCGGTACGATTTGAGGGCGAATTCGGTAGGGTTTCAAGAGGGAGATTTGGTCTGGCTATTTAACCCTCAACGGAAGAAAGGGCGATGTCCGAAGCTTCAGCCGAAATGGGAAGGCCCTTATACCGTACTGACCCGACTTAACGACGTGGTGTATAGAATCCAAAAGAACCCCAGGGCTAAGATGAAGGTAGTGCATTTAGACCGTTTAGCCCCCTATGCGGGTTCAAATGACGATGAATGATTGTTCGAGACGAACAATTCTTAAGAGGGGGGTAGTGTGACGCGAACGACTCAATTCTAAGAAGCGGTGAATCAGAGTATCGAGTATTGTGTTGTGGACCGCTCACTTCTAGGAACTGAATAGAACTTCGAGTATTATTTACGTTTTGAATGGGTTTATTTATTCTTGTTTACGTCGGCATTGTTTGTCGCTATTGTGATTGAATTCCAATCATCTTGCCGAATTGAAATAATTCAGGAGAAACGCGAGAAAATACTCGAAAGTTCTGGAAAGAGTCCATACCCCTATATATATGCGAGACAGCGAGTCAGTCAGTCAGTCTGGTTTTGGGAGAGCGACATAAAGGCGAACTCCGGCGATATCCAGCGAATTTAGAAAGCGATAAATTAAAGTGTTTTGTGTTCCGTTAGTGATTTAGAATATTAGCTGTGTTAATTAGTTGTAATTAATTTGATTTGTAAATAAACTTGCCGAGAAATTATCTCCAGCTCTTTAAATCAGAAACCCACATATAATAAACGTCACAATAGTTTTTTTTTAGATACCATACAAAAATAAATATTTCTTATTTATGTATTTAATTAAGATTTGAGATATAAATACACTTAAAAATCTTACGCTTTTTTTAATTTTTAAAGCAAATAAACTCGTGAAATGCTAAATAAATAAGAAAAATCTACTAAATCAGTGTATAATTTTAAATATTTTTTTAGAGCAATGTTCCTGGAGTTGGAGGTGACTACGAATTTTGTATTCCGGCGTATTTTGCACTTAATTTTATTTCCAATAAAAATGTCAAAGACTTTTCTATTCAAAGTAATGCAAAAGATTTTGGAAACTTTGATGATGTTGTAACAGATATTACATTACAAGACGGAAGTTCGGAAAAATATGCAATTCAGTTAAAACATAAACAAAATAAAGAAAAAAAATTGGTGCCAGGCAATTTTGAAGCAACAGGTGATTTTCAACTTGAAAAATATTGCAAAGAATTTAAAAAATTGAGTGAAGAAAATAAGCAACAGTATCATTTTATACTTTACACAAATTTAGAATGCAATGTAAAGTCTAGAAATGAAGCAAAACTTTTCAATATTTTGTTGTTGGATAATCAATCTAAAAAACAGGAATTTTTAAACACAAGTTCTTCTGATGGTAACGTTTTTTACAAATTCGGAACAAGAGAAAATACACCTAATAAGCAAGATTATGATAATTTTTTTCCAAAACTTACCTTGTATACAAATCAAGATGATCTTGACGCAGTCAGAAACAAGATAATAACGTTTCTTCCTTCTGACGAAAATCAAGGATTAGCATACATTGATTTGTTTAGAAAATGGCATCAAGGAAAATTTACAAACAAAACAATTAACCGCGAAACTGTTATTTTTCATATAACTAACATTTTGTTATCAAAGGGAATGATAACAGATCGATACCTTCCAAAGACTGAAAAATTAAAATTGTTTGAAGAAGCAGTGCGACTATTTAATGTAACAATTGTTCAAGATTTCGCAAATGATTTTTCTAAACATTTACAAAAAGAAAATAATTCTCATGTGTTTTTGCCTCAACTGGAACAGTATATACAAAATTTGCTAAAATATAAAGAAGAATATTTACTCCGGTTAGCAAAAGATTTTAAACTTGTTGAAAAAAGTACAAAAGAACTGAATATAAAAGAGAAAGAAATAATATTGTCTTACTTTTTTCGAAAATTACTAATCATTGATTCAAGAAAAGTTTCAAATGAATCTGGCTTGCAAGTAACAAAGTTTTATCGAAATAAAGAAGAAGAAGTTAAATCATTTGATACTACTCCTTCCCAATGTTCGGTTTTTCGAAATTTGGAAGACGTAAGAAGAAAAAATGAAGGTCTTTACAACCGAATAAATGCTGCATCGAAAGTGTCATTGCAAGGTCGAGATGAAATTATTATGAATGAATTGACTACAACTTTTGAAAAAATTCCATTTTTTATTGGAACAAGAGAAATCTATAACAGTTTGAGAAATGAGTGTTTTTTGATTGGTGAAGAAAAAAAAACAATTACCAGATTATTTCATACCTAGAAAATTCTCGATAACTGTTTTGGATTTTGATGCGATTGTTAAATGCATTAAAGATAAAGAAAACATTGTAATAATAAACTTCCAAGGATTAGATCAAAAATTGTTGGAAGAATGTGGGATTACTGTTACCAGTTTTGCCAATTTTATGGAATCATCACCATCAAGTAACAAACAACCATTTATAGTAACAACTTCTGAAGAAAATATTTATGACTTATCTGAAAAAATAAAACAAAAATTTAACAAAAATGTTCATTGCTTTAAAATTATTGAAGACAAGTTTTTTTTAACAAAAAGCACAAAAAATATATTTTTGTCTAATGACTATAAGTTGCAAAGAAAAAGTTTTAATGACGAAAATATCTACAATATTTTGGATAATCCTGTAAATATCATATGTGCTGAACCTGGCATGGGGAAAACAACAACAATGAATTATTTGAAAAATACATGTCCCAACAATTTCTGGCCTATTGGAATTGACCTTAAATCTTACAATTTGTTTTTGAAGAAAACACATAAATTTGAAGAAGTTTTTAAGTATTTTTTAAATACTGAAGAAAATGATGTTTTTGTAAATAAATTACAGGAAGTTTTTGAACAACAAAAACAACTTGTCTTTTTTTTGATGGTTTAGATGAATTAGACAGTGACAGTGTAAAAAATATATTAAAGAATTATCAGAAAAAGGATTTCGAGTTTGGGTTTCATCTAGACAAAACTTGCAAAGCCGCCTAGAATCCACATTCCACATTTTTCTTACTGAAATCGTTGAACTTGATGAAGAAGAGCAGAAGAAGTTTATTGTAAATCGACTCGAAAATGATTACAGCATGCGGGAAATAGAACTACTTATTAAGAAGATTTGTAGCAACACTCAAATAATTAACAGTCAATATGTTTTGGGAATACCTCTACAGCTTTATATTATTACACAAATATTCTTAGATAAAAAGTATGAGTTTGAAGATTTACAAAAAAATATGTTTGTCTTAACAAAAATGTACCGATGTTTTTTCGAAGGGCGATATGAGCATTTAGTCAAAAAACATAAATCTCTGGATTTGCCTCCAATACTCAGAGAGTGCGAAGATTATTTGGAAGATTTTGAAGTAGTAGCTATTCAGTCTATCTTTGATTTTGACGTCGTAGAGAAATTACGGTTAGATTTACGACGGAGTAAAAGATATTTAAAAAAAGTTAAAGAAGAAAAAGACCCTTTGGGAATTATTGTAAAGTTAGACAAGGAAGGAAAAGCTGTGTTTGAACACTACACTTACGGTGAATACTTCGTATGTTCTTATCTACGAAATAATTTGGAAAAAACAAAACTGTTGAAAGAACAATTATTGTCTGACAAATACGAAAATATAATGTTGATGCTTAATATTATGTTATCTGAAGAAAATCTTTTACATTTAGCTGTAATTTATAAGAATTTTAAGGAAATTGAAATACACATAAACGATGTAGCTCTCCATTATTCGGAAGGACGAATCTTCCTTCATGTGGCTGTTAGTCTTGCCAATATTAATTTGACAGAAACTTATGATCGGAGTTTGGTTAGGTTTGAAGAATGCAAGAAAAGTAAGAATATAATAAAAACTTTAATAACCAAATGTAATCCGTATGAAACAGATTCGTTATTTGGAATAGACTCTTTTCATTATGCAGTTTTGAGAAAAAAAATATTTGCATTAGAATTGATTTTAGAAAATTTTGGAATGACACATGAAGCTTTTCTTACTTAAAAAAAAATAATTATATGCAAAGTTATTTAATTGCTAGTTTATGTGTTGCAGGGAATTATCCAAATTTATTATCAGTAACACTCGAAAAGAAAAACTCTTATATAGCAAGGAAGCTAAGTTTTGGTTACTATGAGCTAACTTTTAAAAATACGTGTACTTCTTCTTTACTATCACTTGATGTTATCAATGTGTTAGCAAATTATGGAACAAAGCTAGAATCATTATTGAGTGTAGCAGTATCAATAAACAACCATCAAATAGTACAACATTTGCTCAATTACCACAAAAATATTCTTACTTTAAATCAAAAAGATCTTTTTGAACTGGCTGTTCAAAATAAAAGTTGGATTATTATCAGATTGTTTACCTACAGCGGATGGAATGTTAATGTAAATGTTCGTGGACTAGGCTGGTATGATTATATGCCGGTGATTTATTGGGTAATTGAAAATAAAGAATTTGAAATTTCGGATTTTATTTTTGATAAATATCCATATCTAGATCGAAGTTGTTTAGTGACATTATTACATCAAGGACTGAAAACGAAAGATTTTGAAACGATAAACTACCTATTAAATCATGATGTTTATATAAATCTTAAAAATAAAGATGGGCAAAATGCATTGCATGTAGCTGTCGAAACTAATTGTCTAGAAACTGTTAAAATAGTATTGGAACAACAACCAGAATTTATAGAAGATAATTACGAGAGAACACCTACAAGAGTAGCTGTAATTAATGATAACATCGAAATTGTCCGTCTCTTACCGGTAGACAATAAAAAAAATAGTTATGGGCAAACCCTGTTACATTTAGCATCTAAGAGTGGTAATATCGAAATGGTGAAGTACATTTTCAACCAAATTAAAGAAATAAATGAAAGGGACTACAAAGGATGGACATCAATATGTTATGCAGCTTATAATGGTTACTTCGAAGTATTTGAATTTTTTGTAAATTGTGAGGCAAATATTGATGTTGTTGGAATTAATGAAGCAACTCTCTTACATTTGGCTGCTAATGGAGGAAACTGTGAAATTATCAAGCATTTACTCGATAAACATGTAGACAAAGATGTCAAAGACTATGAAGGAAAAACACCTTTAATGTGGGCTGTCAAAAACAAACAATTAAAAGCGGTAAAATATCTGATTGATGAAGGAGCAGATATAAAATTTTCAAAAGAATTTTTGTTACAACATGCTATTCAGAATGGATGGCTTGATTTAATAAAATGCATATTTACGACTACATATGAAACAGACATTTTAAAAAAAGAATTATATTTCGAAAATGGGGAAACATCACTGTCATTAGCTATAAAGTATGAACAGTTACAAGTGGCTGACTTTTTGCTTGATTACGGTGCAAATGTAAACGACGTAAGAGCGTTTTTTAACGCTGCCGAAAAATATGATATGAAATATTTGAATTTAATGTTCGATAAAGGTTTCCAGTCGAACTCAGTTACTGATGCTGAACATGAGCTAATTGATCTCAACCAATTCAGTTCCTCTAGTTACTTAGTTACTCAGTTACACTATGTCTTGTTGTCAAACAATGCTCAACTAAATATTGATAAAGTTTTCTGGACAGCGATTTCATGGGAAAGTGCAGATACAATAGAGTTGTGTATTGAAAAAGGAGCAAATGTAAATGCTTTAAATGAAAACGGAGAAACAGCTTTATTTTATACTGTTAGAGACTCGTACCGGGATCCATCGAACTTTGATATTAACGTAATAAATATTTTATATTTTCTCATAAAAAACGGTGCAGACATTAACTATATTTCCGCATCAAGAAAAACCATTTGGAAGTACTTACATTGGGAATATGATGATTTAATCGATTTGATATTTAGCAACAATGTTGATACAGATCTAGAAGATAATAAGGGTAATACACCTTTATATTATGCATTAAAATCTGAAAATGAGAAAGCAATAAGTGAAGTACAATTACGTACTCAAAAATATAACTTAAACGCGTTGCTTTGTGCCATAGTAACTGAAAATATATCGGCGATTCAATGGTTCTTTCAAAAAGGTTTTCAATTTCAAATTAAAAATGATGAAGGAGAGATTATGTCAACAGCAGGAAGATATACAAACGATATTGAAATAGTAAAGCTATTCATAACCAATGATTTAGATATAAATGCTTCTAACAATAAAAAAGAAACTGCTTTATTTCTGGCTATAAAATATGAAAATACAGAAACTGCAGAATATCTAATTTTAAATAATGCAGACGTTAATTGCATTACTGAAAAGCAAGATACTATATGGGAATATGTGGACTGGGACGATAAGGAATTAATAGATTTAATTATGTCTAAAAATGTAAATTCAGAACTAACAAACCGTTTCAATTTAACACCGTTGTTTTATGCAATTTATTACAATGATATGGATTCTGTAAAAACTTTATTATTTTCTCATGAATTAAATATAAATGAAGTAATTGGTCATTATTGTATGCCTAGAATTTCTGAAGTATTGGAACAAAAACGTTTGGTTAAAACATCTAACGCCTTGAATTTGGATTTAAATTTTGGAAACATCTTTATAATTGAAGGTAATTTATTTTTTGTGGATATCGATGATATTATAGATGATAATAATAGTTCCATATTTGAATCGAACGATAACGATACTTATTTAGAAAATGTGACTATATATAAAGACGATTTATATATTACATTACATTTTGCCGTTTATTTAGGAAATGTAACTAAAGTTAAATATATTATCAAAGAATCTATAGATTTTGAAAGTGTTGATAAATATAATCTAATACTTCCGTTACATTTTGCTGTAAAAGACGGTCTTCTTAATGCAAGACTACTTATAGAAAAAACTAAGTGGATTCGTAGTATTTACGAAAAGGAAACAATATGGTCTTTCGAAGATATTAAAAAATACTTACTTGAAAAGTAAAAAATTAATTACTAAATTAAAAAAAATGCAACTTAACTGTTTACAGAATTCCTTTAATTCCTGCTGCCAGTAAGTGTCAGTTTAAACATCCTTATCTTACAAAAGAAGGTTTGTATTGTAAATATTGCAAGTTGCTGTTAGATAATAATAACTTTTTAGTTTATAATTCTGTAAAACGTTTTGATCTACACCGTTATTATAACGTGTGTTGTGATCTCAGGTAAAAATTTAACATAATATACACAAAATAATATGAAAACAAGAAGGATCTGATATTAAAAATTATTATTCGACATACACCACCGAATGGTCAGTTAGCTGTTTACGCTAAATACCAAAATTTTGAAATTGCTAAACAATTTTGGGTTTTTTATATTTTAAATGTACCTATTTACATTATAATTTACAGCTCTTTTTTGGTTATAAATTAATTATAGTTTTTTTTTATTTTTAGATAAAATTTAGTTTTATAGTAAGTTGTAGTAAAATGCTTATTATTTTTATAAAGTTATTCTTAAAATTGTATAGATTTTAAATAAGATTAGTAGTCAATTGAAAAGTTAATTAAACTACCTAAAATTATGTTAAAAGAAATTAGACGAAAAAAAATGCGATAATAACCTAACTTAAATTTTGCAAGTGTCAAATGTGAAATTTGTTAGCGTTGTTTGTTATGATTATTATTTTTAAGATCCAATTTTTTGTCAGCTCCAAATTAAAGCCAGTCCCCAATCTTTTCTAATAGTTTTGGTTTCAATAGTTTGGTGCAGTTAAGAAATGCAGAAATGTTTAAAACATATTTGCCAGAACAAAAGGTAATTTGATCAACTTTTTAATTATATATAAAAATACTTGATATATGTTTAATTGAATGTTTAATAAATAATTAAAAAATCCAAATCTTTTTAAGTTATTATTTAAAAAAATGATATTCTGCAGAATAATAAGTAGCACAGTATTTAGCCGAACTACACACACCAGAAAAATCTAGGGATATTGATAATTTTTCTGAATAATATGAGTTTAAAATGTTTTCAAATGAATTGGGGTTTGTCACCATAAATTTATTAAATTCAACAAAATAAACAAATAATAAATAAATTCAACACAATAAATAATAATAATAATAAAAAATATGTATTTTTTTAAAATTGTCTTTATAAACAAATAATAAAAAATTAATAATTTGTGTGACGCAGGAGGTTATTAATTACAGCTCTGCATCGTCGTGGCATACTTGTGATGAGATTGTCGATACCTTCTTGGGGGATTTCTTGACACGCTGCGTTTTCTTAACTCTTCTTTGGAGCGCATCCCAAAAGTGCTCAATTGCGTTCAAGTCGGGGGATTGCACTGGCCACGGCAAAACAGAAATTTCGTGCTCCTCCAAAAAGTTGATCACCACTCGAGTAGTGTGTGGGCGGGCATTATCATGCATAAATATTTTTCTCCTTAGTTTTCAGCATAAGGCATCACAACAGAGTGGAGAATAAGATCCCTGTATCGAATTGCGCTTAGGGATGGTTCAATCCAAACGAGGTCAGTACTTCGGCCCGTTTGTATTCCTCTCCACACCATGATTGTTCCACCGAGATGAGAAAGAACTTCTTGAACATGTTGCAAGGGATTTATACCATCAGGCTCTCTCCAAACACGGATTCTCTTTGAATCCGAGGGTATTCCAAATCGGAACTCGTCGCAAAACAAAACATGAGCCCATTGCTGCCAATCTCAAACAACATGTTCTCGAGCCCATAGAAGACAAGCTCCACGATTGCCTCGTGTTAGGGCTACAACTCTCATGGGTCTTCAGGAAAACAAATTGCATTTCCACAACCGATATCGAATTATATCTGGTCCAACAGATATAATTTTTCTATAACTACTTATAGAAAAAACTGAGTGGATTCGTAGTATTTACGAAAAGGAAACAATATGGTCTTTCGAAGATATTAAAAAATACTTACTTGAAAGGTAAAAAATAATTACTAATCTTTTTAAAAAAATGCAACTTAACTGTTTACAGAATTCCTTTAAATCCTAAGAGCAGTAAGCGTCAATTTAAACATTCTTATCTTACGAAAGAAGGTTTGTATTATACCTAAATATGACAAGTTGCTATTGGATAATAATAACTTTTCAGCTTATAATGATGTAAATGGACTTCATCTGGTCAAATATTATTACACGAATTGAGATCTCATGTAAAAAGTTTAACATAGTATTCATAAAATAATCTTAAAATAATGCAGTATTTTAAAAATAACGTAAATTTTAGATATGTTTTAAAGTCGAAAACATTCAATCTATTAGAAAAAGAGAAATTGTTTTGTTATCGCTCCATAGAATGTTCTAGAATTTTTGAAACCATTATGTGAAATAAAGTAAAAAGTGCCTTAACGGAAATTCGATTATGTAGTACAGAATAATATTTTCTAGAATATTTAGAATAACGCAAATATATTTTAGAAAATTCGAAAAGCCTTGATTTATCAGGTAATGTTATATTATTTTGTTATCGCCTCTATAAAATATTCCAGAATGTTCCAAATAGCATAAATTTTCTAATGTAGTGCAGAAAAATATTCTAGAATGTTTACAATAACGCAATTGTTTCACAGGATTCGAAAAACGCCAGTTTAACAGAAAATGTCAAAATTGTTTAATCATTGTATAGAATAAATTTGATGTGAAATTACTCCCTTGATGATTTTTTTTTAAAGAAAATGAGATTAATCCAAAAACAGGGACAACCAATTAATTAAAACAACATCATTTTACTCGACTAGTTTCGTTCATGTATTTAAACAACTTCAGGACGAAAAATAAGGTTAACTAAATCGTTTAAAAAATTTAATAATAATAACGCAGGACATATCCATCTAGTGATGGCAAGGCAAGACTAGTCTTGCGAGTAAAATGATGTTGTTTTAATTAATTGGTTGTCCCTGTTTTTGGATTAATCTCATTTTCTTTAAATTGTATAGAATGTTCTAGAATGTTTGAAATCATTATGTGTAATAAAATATTTAACATCCTTTTAATAGAGGCTACAACCTGTTAAAAATTGTAAAGTTATTCCAAAAACACCCTGTATATATGTATTAGATTGGATTAAAAATTTGCTAGAAAAAAATTGAACACCATTTTTTAAGTGAACTACAAACATCAACAAAAATCACTTTAAATAAATAAAATAGATTTTGTTTAATATTTTAGAAATAATAAAACTGTTCCCCTCTTTTCATTTCTAGGATTAGCCTTTCTCAAATAAATGTATTCCTTTGTTTAATGTTATCGCTAAACAGCTAACCCTTATTTTCATTCAATATTTTAAAAGTACAAATAAAAAACAAACAAAAAAATATTTGTAAACAATAAGTATATTTCCACAACATTGAAAATTATAATACAGATTATGGTAAAATGTCTATGTTTATGTAGGTACAGAGAAAAGACTTAAAAAAAATTAAAACCTAACACATATTACGTCTCAACTGCTATAATACACTGACTGATTACTATCAACATGGGTGTATCTGTGTATGAAGCATATTATATACAGTACATGTCTATATAAAGAATATATCAACGACTTTTTACCATCTAAACACAAATAATTACAACTGATAAAAACAATAATAAATCTATTCATAAAACCTGGCCCCTTCTAAGGAGTTTGATTGCGTCAACATTTCTTTTGATTACATCTTGAGAGCATTTATTTATCCATTTTTTCCTTTTTTTAAGTACAATACAGTTGTATTTATAAAACATGTCAAAATCATTTCAGTCTTATATCACATTAAACATAAAAAAAATCTCTGATTGTTTCAAACATAATCAGAAGCGACATTTTCCTCTTGTCTACAAAACGTCATTGATATCGTTCTGCAGACTTTGGCCGCCACTCAGGCATACGAAGAGTCTTTCCCTAATGTTGTACTCCCAGTACTGGAACGGCTACTTGACGATTTCAAATCTTTTGTCAACGATCTGTTATTAGCAAGAAACGTATTGACTGATTCGTCTGAACTGTAGGTATCTTGCTCACTGTAATAGATTTAGAATTAGTTATTTATTACTTTATTAATTTTTTGACCCACCTGTCAGAATTATCCGAAGTGCTGTTATCAAGCTCCCCTTGAATCGCTGCTTGCAAATCTTCAATTCGTTTCAACGCCAACTTCAAATCAGTTCTTGCAGTTGACGTTTCTGCTTCTAAAGCTTCATATCTCTTCTCTAATTCTTTCTTTTTTTGTATAACTTCTGATTCTTTTGCTAGACTTTCATTTAAGGCTTCTTTAACTTCACGAAGATTCCGTTGCAATTTTCTAACTTGATCCTGGCCTTGTTGTTCACGTATTCGAGCCGTTGCTAACTCTGATTGTAACTTATCAACAGCTTCTTTAAGACGTGCTATTTGGACTTCAAGACGCCCTCTAGTGGTTTGCTCAAGTTCTAACTTTGATTCTAGTTCTTTCACCTTAAGTTCAGTCCTGTAACAACATACAATAGTAAAGAAAATAAACAAGAAGTAGTAAAGACCTTTTAACTAGAAGATTTGATGAAGCATCACCCATACTTTCAACAGATTCTAATTTAGTTGTCAGTTCTGCCAACTGTTCTTTCAATTGGTTACGTTCAACTTCTAGTTCTGACACTAGTGACACTTGTTCTTGCAAAGCAATTTGATCAAGTGACATTTGTTGCACAGCCGCTTTGTATTTCTTAAGTACTTCAGCTAATTCTTCTTCATTTTCTTCTAATTGATTTTGAAGATCACTCTTTTCTCGTGTCAAAATTGTCACTTTTTGTTCAGCTTCATGTTTCATCCGATTTGATTCTTCTAAGGAGCTTTGTGTTTCTGATAAATCAGCTTCTAGACTTTGTTTTGTTTTCACTGCTAGTGCTCTTGCACATTCTAGATCTTCTAATTGGTTCTTCAATTGTCTTATCATTGCCTTCCCGGGATTATCTGCTTTTTGCCGTTCAAGTTGCGTTTGAGTATCTCTTAGTAACACTTTAGTTCTCTTCAGATCTCTCTTCAATCTATGAAGCAATGCTTCATCACCTGCTCGATCATGTCGTTCTAATTCAGCTGCTGCTGCTAGTCTTCGTTCAAGTTCGTGTTTTTCACGTAGAAGTTGTGTTCTTTCTTCATGTTCATTCTCTAGATGTGCTTCTAATGCTTTGACTTTCTTCTGAGCATTACAACGAATTTCTTCAAGTTCTTCATCACGCATTTGTGCTTCTTTCTTTGCTTCTTTTCGCATTGATTCAAGTGACATTTCAAGACGGAGTTTCGCTTGTTCGAGAAGTTGAACTTGACCAGCTAGTTCGTCGAGTTCTTCTTCTTGGTCTTGGAGACGACGTTCACAGTCGATTTTTTGACGACGAAGAAGAGTTACTTCTTCTTCTGTTTTGCCACTACAGGTGATTTCATCAAGTTCGCGTTGGAGGGAGTTGAGTTTTTCGTCTTTCAGTTCTAGTTCCAAACGAGTATCCTGTAAGATAGTTAAAAAACAATTAGAAGGAAGTAAGATAGTTAAGAACTCAGTTTATAAAAAGTGAGATAGTTAAGTAATAAAACCTCTAAATATTGATACATAAGTAAAATAGTTAATAAATGTGTTTTCGAAAAGTGAGATTGTTAAAGGGAGACAGTTAAAATTTGAATTTTCAAAAGTGTGATAGTTAAAAACATAAATAAAAACAGGAGATGAGATAAAACATGAAGGTAAGTGAAATAGTTAATAACTAAATTTTCGAAAAAGTGAGTTACATATCAGATGACATACCGCCAAGCTACTTTCAACAGCATATTTCTCCGCCATGATAACTTCCTTTTCTCTTGCCAATCTCTCCTTTGCTTGTCTCTCCTTCTTCAATTCTTCTTGTAATTGTTGTGTTTCTGAATCGAATTTTCTTTGTTTCTTCTCCAATAAATTATTTCTTGCACTTTGTTCTTCTAATAATAGTCTTAAATCATTCATTTCTCCGTTTAATTTCTGTACTTTTCTTTTCCATTGTCCAACAACTTGTCTTTGTTCTTCGACTTCTTCATACGCATCCGTCAACTGTATCAACACATAAAATATACATCTTATCTCAGGTAAAAAAATTTATAACACGTTAAATCAAACAAAATGTTCGTTATCAAGTCACTTTTGAAGGTTGGAATTTAGGGCTAAGATAAAGTAAAGCGAACTGACAAAAATATCTGAAATAGAAATTTACTTTCAGTTCACTTGAGAAAAAAAATCGTTAATAGAATTACGAATTGAAAACAATTTTCAAAAAGTGAGTGAACTAATAATTAATACATTTGAAAAAAAGTGAGATGGAAGGTTATTAACACTAAAGTATATACAAAAAAAAACACTAAACTCTCAAATAAAAGTAATAAAAATAAAAAAGTAAGATTATTAAAACGGCTTTTTTCTAAAGTAAAATTTTCCAGAATGTGATAATTATAAACTATTAAAAAGTGAGGTGGTTAAAAACATTTTTTAAACAAAAATTTTCGAAATGTGAGACTTAAAAAAATTGGAATTATCAAGAGACACATAAAAACATCTTTTTTAAAATTAGTTATATCAACAAACATTCTTTAAAACTATAATTTTTTTTAAATAAAAAAGGACCAAAATTTAAAAATAAGATAATTAAAGTACATTAATCACGTGATACCAAAATTTGGAAACACGTAAGTTAGACATACCAATTTTTTTAAATGTGAGATAGTAGAACTACTTTAGAAAGGACGTCATACCTTTACAAAAGTGAGAAAACAAAAGTGAGTTAGTTAAAAACATCATTTTGAGAGAGTAAAATAGTTTAAAATCAATATCCAAAGTATGTTAAATAATAAAGCACCCTGATTTGTGAGAAATGAGATAGTTAAAAACAAGCATTTTTAAAAAGTGAGCTAAAAAACTAGTTTAGAAAGGAAGTAATATCTCCACAAAAATCTTCCAAAGTGAGTTAGTTAAAAACAAATTTTTTTTAAGAATGAGTTGAGTAGATGAGAAAACTATTTTAGAAGAGAATTCATAGTATATAAAAAAAAATGAGAACAAAAGTGAGTTAGTTAAAAACAATATTTTGGAAGAGTAAGATAGTTAGAAATTACACTTTTTATTGTGAGATAGGACAAGAAACAATTTCCAAAAAAATGAGTTACTTAAAAATGAAATTTTTTTAAATTCAGAGAAAAAAATTTCTTTTTTGAAGAAAATAGTAAATCAAATATTTCAATAAAGACAGTTAAGAATCAAATTTTCAAAACGTAATGTAGTTAAAAACTCAAAATATTCAACTAAAAGTAAATTAAATATCCCAATCTTAAAATCGAGTTAATATAAAAAAAATTTAAGAATGATCTAGTTAAAAGCAAGATTTTTAAAACTGAGATACTTACAAAAACAATCTTCAAAAGTGAATTAGTTAAAGATTAAAATTTTCAAAAAGTGAGAAAATCTAACGTTTCTTAAACATCCTTTTTTTTAAAAAAAATTTGAATGTATGATGGTAAAAGTAAAAACAAAATTTTCGAATGAGGGTTAAATAAATTCCTAATTTTCAAAAGAAAACTAAACAAAGATTGGAAAGGTGTCTTAAGTAGATACTTTTTTTTTTAACTAAATAGCCGAAATTTTGAAAATACGAGTATTTAAGAATTCTTATTTTTGAAAGTAAGATGGTTAAAGAATCAATTTTCAAAAATGATTTAGTTAAAAATCTAAATTTTTAAAAGTGAGAAAAAAACAAAAGTTTGTTAAACATACATTCTTCTTTAAAGAGAGTGGTGAATAGTTAAACATTTCAAGTAAGATAGTTAAAAATCAAATTTTCAAAGGAGAGTTAATTAGTTAAACGTATATATTTTTTATTTAAACCCAAAAAGGCAACTCACCTTTTTCTCCAACTGTTTCTTCAACCCTACCAACTGTTCCAAATCATCTTCATGTTGTTGTTGCAATCTTCGTTTAGTAAACTCCAATTCACGAACAGCTCTTTCATATCGTTGTTTATAAACACCACCATCAACATCACCATCTTCATCTTCTTCAGAAATACCATTCAAGTCAGATCTTGCATATAAAAGTTCCATTTCTAGACGTTCTGAAGACTGTTGAAGCTCTTTGTTCTTGTGTTGAACTTCAGAAAGTTCACGTTCAAGACGAATACGTTCTGATGTTTCAGCGTCGAGACGCTCTGTAGCTAGCGTCGATGTTGAGTGTTCTTCGGCTAAGTCGGCCGTCATTTCGCTCAGCTGAACATAGATGAGAAAATAAACAAATGATAAAGTAAAGGTCAAGGACGAAGACAAGACAATAATTGATAATAAGGAATTTTTCTAATCGAGTTTTTTAGAGATACAAATATACAGGGTGGCTCTGAGAGACGTTAAACACCGAAAATATTTTTTTTTACTAATACATATAAATTTGTTGGAAAAAAGAGAGATAGCTAAGTTAGTAATGTTAAAACAAAAATATCATTGTAACTTAACATTTTAAAACTTAAAGTAGTTAAGTTTTGAAATACTAAAAAGTGAAATAGTTAAAAATTTAATTTTCGTTGTGTGTGATAAATAATAAAATAATGAAAAAAGAACTAGCAACAATATAAAATGATAATATGGCGAATCAGCTAAGCAGTAAAAAATGTGAGAGAGTTACGCAAAATTTTCAAAAAGTCAGATAGTTAAAGACCTATTTTAAATTAGTCCATTATCAGAACCTAATGATGTCAAATGATGTCAAATAGCTAGTACAAAGTATTCAGAATGTGAGGTAGTTAAGCAGCAAATACGGATAGTTATGTAGATATGTAGTTAATTATCATAAACAAAATAGTTATTGAACGATATTTTCCAAAATAAAACAGCTAAAAATAACTGAAATAAACATTCAAATTTTTAAGAAGGGTAAATGTACAATATTGCAAAAAGTGAGATAGTTAAATATATGGTTAAATAGAAATGATACTCATAAAATGTGATATAGCTACATAAGTAATGATAATAAAAGATAAATTGTAAAAGTAGAGAAAATTCAACTTTTACTAAAAATGAGATGTAAAATAACTAGAAACGTTATAGAAACAAGATAGTTCAAAGTGTAGTTAGATAAAAGTGAAAAAGTTAAAAAAGTAGTTAATAAAAAGTAAATCAATTAAAAAAAATCTATTATAAAAAATACTTTTTTGATATTGCTCCTACTACCAACATAAAGAATAAATTTTCACTAAATAGAGCGCTTTTTTATTGCATTGTATAAAAATACAACACAACCAGAGCCTACTTATTTTTAGTATCCGCAACAGAAAAAACATTTTAAATTAAAAACAGTGACTTAACGTTACCGTTTTATCAGGTCAAGCGACCATTTAGAGTGAATGTGGACCGACAAAAATACAATTATTTCATTTTAAACGGAACAACGATGCTCGCTTGTTTCTCATCTGACATAATCCAATAAACACACACGGAAATGACGTCAAATTTAAATTAAATCAAAGCTTAGGTAACTAGACCAATTCCCGGACGATTTTAGATACACAATAACAATAAGAGTAAAAAAACAACAGAAATACATCAAAGAAAATTTAGTTGATTGGAGGAACTCCCCTGAAATAAATTTTCAGTTGTTTTGGTCCATCTACATGAAAAAATATGAACGGCCTTGTGTAACTAATGCGTTATTGGCACATAGCCATTGAACAGTCAAGTAATTCAATACTTAATTATATTCTAAATTAAAACCAAACTTTGTCTTCTTTTTCTCTCATTTTTCGCTACTATAGAATGATTTAGAAAAATATATGAGTTGGTCACATTTCTGCATAATATGATTTACAAATTGACACATTGTCAAAAAGTGAGATAGTTAAATATAAATATTGAAGAAATAAGAAACCTGAACTTAATTTAAAAAAGACAAGACATTAAAAAATAATTTAAACAATATTTTTTTTTTAAATTGACACTATCAAATAGTAAGGTAGTTAAATACCGAATTTCCAAAATAAGTAAATAATATAGTTATGGTAAATAGAAACAACTAAAAAAATAAGAATATAAAAACAATTTTTTAAAATATGTAATTGATAAGCAAATTTATTTTTAAATAATTAGATATTTAAGAGCAGGATCGTCACACTGATTTGCGTACGATATTCAGTTTTTAGACTGTCTTTGACGACAGAAAAACCACTTCCGAATTAATATTATTAAAATAAAAATGAGAGAAGATAGTTAAAAATAAAGGTTTAATCAAAAACAAATTAATTATCATCAACGATTCATCGGTACTAACAGTATAATACCTACAAAAAGAAAATTTAATTGGTTAATTATTAAAATATGTTCTTTGAACTACTACTGTCACAATTAAATATTGCAAAGTTCTGTATTTACAAAGTGACATTGGTAGATAATAACATTATTTTTAGTTATAAATAATTCTGTAAAAAAAACAAATATGTAACTACTAGTCAAATTTTCATATTAAAAAAAATGTTTAGCTAAAAAGTGAGATAGTTAAGATGTTAAAAATCTCGCAAGTTTCGTAGCTAAAGTCCTCAGAAAGATATATCGCGTTAACAACCTCTTATGGCTTTGATTCTTTAATAAGTTTATGGTTACCCTAACACCAGGACAATGCTTTAACATGTGCACTTTAAAAATAAAGAAATCTCTTTACCTTTTTTTTTGTAAGAGTTTTAAATAAATAAAGAAAAATTCTCCCAATTTACTTTTGTTGTTTTATTAGGAACCGGCTTTGGCTCTAGAGCCTCCTTCAGCCTAATCGTCAATATTTTACACCTATTTTGTTAAAAATACATTTAAAATTCTCATTTCCTACAGATTCAACTACAAATATATGACATAAGCCTGAACAATCTTTTATAACAAATTTTACACTCTTATGTTTATTAGGTTCTAGAAATGATGGTTTGCGGTTAGACCTTCCTTAAAATTAGTGGAAGTTAAAAACCGGATCAAGTTGAAAATACGAAATATCTTTCTGAGGAGTTTACTTCGACCCCATTTTCATCAATCCTCATACCTCATCTGCCTCTGCCTCGGTGCAATCCTCCAGCGAATAATCCCTCGCTACCGACGACCGACTACAACTACTCGACCTACTATACAACTGAAACCCTTTTATTAAAATATTCGTTGCACTCCTCGACCGCCCCTCCCTTAATCTTCTTTCATAAACCCCATCATCTCGTTTTCCCAACCTTTTCCACTCATCCATCACATGATCCGTCTTTTTCAAAAACTTTTCAATTTTATTAGTTAAGACATTCGAAGCCGTCTGTGCTTCTAAATGTGCCGGCACCGGTCTAACATTCTGCCTTAATTTCCCCTTGCACCCCAAAACAAACGTGAGATTAGCATCAAACACAACCGGCGAATCCTCTTTGCCGTTCAACTCCTCCACTTCCGACCTGGTGCCGACCTGGGGGAAAATCCTCCGCGGCACACTTGACCTGGAGGAGGACGAAACCGGCGATGGTGAACGCGATACGACAGTTAGGTTACGTAAAGGACGTGTATGGAACATCATTTGGGAATCGGTGAAGCCTCGACGGATGGGGGTGTAACGACGCGGACCTGGGAGCGGTGGTGGAAGAGCGGAAAAACTCGAAGAAGAGCTGAGAGGAAATGAATCACTGCCGAGGCTTGATGATCGGAAAAAGGAGGAAGTGGAGAAGCTGGACGGTGTTAGTGGCATTTTTGATTGTTTGTAAAGTGTATAGACGCGGCGAGAAGCAAGACGCTACTGGCAATTTTAAAATAACGACGTCGCAAGCTGCGTCCGATTTAAATTTAGCAACGATTTGAAAATATCAAATGGTAGGATTGAGTGGTTTCCGTGTTTTGATGGAACAAGTGGTTTGAAGGCGGAAAATTTACGAAAAATTTTCAAAAATTATGTAACGGGTGTTTGAATAAAAATCTAGACCAGGTAGGTAATGGAAACCCTATAGGACATTTATAGATTACTGGAAAAATACTTTTGTTCTGATAAAACAGATGATGTAAAAATACTAAATTTTCAAACATTAAAAAAAAATACATAACGAATTGTTCGAATAAAAATATGGGCTTGGTAGGTGACGAAAACACTATAGGACAGTTATAGATTGCTGGAAAAAACCTTTCTACTGATAGAACAAGTGATTTAAAAGCAAAAAAATTACGAAATTTTTTAAAAATTTGTATAACGGGTATTCGAATAAAATTCTGGACTGGGTAGTCGACGAAAACCCAATAGAACATTTGTAGATTACTGGAAAAATTCTTTTGTTCTAATAGAACAGGTGGTTTTAAAGTAGCAAATATACGAAAATTTTTAAAAATTTATGCAACGAGAGTGCTCAAATATAAATCTAGACTAGGTAGGTGATAGAAATCCTGTTAGGTATTCATAGATTACTAGAAAAATACCTTTGTTTTAGTTAAAACAAGTGGTTTAAAAGTAGAAAATTTACGTTTTTTTTTAAATTTATATATTGGGTGTTCGAATAAAAATCTGGACTAGGTAAATAAGGGAAACCCTATATGACATTTATAGATTATTACAAAAATACTCTTGTTGCGATCAAACAAGTGGTTTAAATGCCATTAATGTTCGAAAATTAAAAAAAAAGGTATAATGGATGCCCGAATAAAAATCTGGAAACTATAAGATATTTTTGTAGATTTCCATTTATTTTTTTATGCAACAAGTGATTTGAATGCGGAAAATTTGCGGAAATTAAAAAAAAAAGTAGAGTATAAGGGCACTCAAATAAAAATCTGGACTGGGTAGGTGACGAAAACCCTTTAGGGCATCTATAGATTCCTGGAAAAATACCTTCGCTCTGATAGAAGAAGTGGTTTCAAAGCAGAAAATTTACGAAAATTTTTAAAAATTTATAAACCTAATGGGTGTTCGAATAAAAGTCTGAACTAGGTGGATAACGAAAACCCTACATGACATTTACCTACTTTAATAAAATGTAAATATATTGTAAAAAATATATGTAAAGTAAATAAGCGGTTTAAATGCAAACAATGTTTGAAAATTTAAAAAAAATGTATAACGGGTGCTCGAATAAAAATCAGGACTTTCTTTTGATGTAACAAGTGATTCAAATGTTGAAAATTTACTAAAATTTACAAAGAAACTGGAAACCCTATAGGGTATTTTTTGTAGATTACCAGTTTTTTTTCCATGAAATAAGTGATTTGAATGCGGAAAATTTGCCGAAATTTAAAAAAGTCTAGAATATAAAGACAGTTCGAATAAAAATCTAAGGTAGATGGGTATATGACATTTACTAATTAAAGAAAAAAAATCTCTGATCGAAAGAAATAAAAATAAAAATCGAAAAAAGTGAGATATAGTTAAGTAGTTAAAAGTGAATTCACTATAATTGCAAGTTATAATTACTCAATTATGAAAAATATTCACCGAAAAAGTAATTTTGAAAGTAGCTAAAATCATAATTTTCATAAAGTGAGGTAATTAAAAACTGTTATTTTCAAAAAGTGAGACAGTTAACTAATAAAGTGAGATACTTTTGACATTTATAGATTATAGGAAATGTTTTCGTTCGAAAGATAAGTTTTAAAATAAAAATATAAATTAAATTTTCTTAATGTGAGATAGTTAATTACAAGAAAATTAAGGTAAAAAATTTATGATAAGTGAAACAGTTACAACTACTCAATCATGAATAATAAAATTATCGAAAAAACAATTATGTAAGCCGCTGAAATCCCAGTCTTCATAAAGTGAGGTAGTTAAAAGCTAGTTTCAAAAAGCGAGTTAAATTTCTAAGCTATTTACAAAAACAAAAATTATTGATTAAAACTTTAATTATTATTAAAAAATTAGAAAGCTAAAAACTGTATTTTCAAAAATTGTGATAGTTAAGTAGTGAAGTGAGATATTCCTGCCATTTATACATTAGAGAAAGAATGTCTTTACTCGAAAGATAAGCTTTAAAAATAAAATCGAAATTGAATTTTCAAAAAGTGAGATAGTTAAATAGTTAAAAGTTAGGGTAAAAAATAAATGTCCGATAAGTGAAAGAGTTACAACTACTAAATTCTTCATAAAGTGAGATAAAAAATAAAAGAAATAACTGGCAACTGGTATAGTATTTTAAAAATTAATGCACCTGATTATTAAAAATATACAAATAACACATCTGAAACTTCAAATTATAAGATATAAAATAGTAACTAACTGAGCTAATTAAGTACTACTATCTGCAGATTTAAAAAGATAGTTAACTGTTTATTTGTCAAAAGTAAAAACTTTAAATCGATAGAAATTTAAAAAAATATAAAGTAGCAATTTTCAAAAAGTGAGTTAGTTAATTAAGACGTCAATTTTTTATTAAAAGTATCAAGTAGGTTGTAAGAGTAATATACTAAAAAATGGGATATTAAACACTTAATTAAAAAAAAAGAAAATAATTGAAAACTTAAATTTAGAGATACAAAACGGACTTAAAAAAACCGTAATATCCAAAAAGTGAGATAGTTAACTACTACCTAAAGTTTTAAAAAAATTAGAAAGTTTACTGCTCAATTACCAAAAGTGAAAAACTTAAAATAAGTGAGTTATTAAGTGTCAAGTATATTGTAAGAGTTAGATACTTAAAAATTAAATAAGGGGAGGTAGTTAAACACGTAAATATTAAAAATATTACATAAACAACAAGAAAATAAAAACTCGAGATAGTTATTTCAGAATATAGAAATAATTTAAGATGCAAGCTTAAAAAATGAGTTAGTTAAGTATTATTTATAGAGTAAAGTATCAAGGAAAGTGATACTTTAAACAGTTATTGAAAACGAGCAGCTAAAAACCAAAATTCAAAAATTCATATTTCCAAAAAGTGAGATAGTTAAATACTATCTATACTTATAAAAAGTGAGTAGATTTTAAAATTTTAGACATAAATTAGTAGCTAAAATACATAGAGATCCATATAAATATCCACATTTTTATTAAGTGAGATAGTTAAAGTACGTGCAACGTCTAATTTCAAAAAGTGAGATAGTTAAATATTAATAATAATTTTTCAAAAAATAAGATTTTTAAGTTAAAAAGTTAAAATAATTTTTAAAAGTGAGTTAGTTAAGAATAAAGTGAGAAACCGAAGTAGTTAAGTAAAATAGTGAGTTGAAATACTAAATTTCATAAATAAAATAAATTATTTCACATTTCAAAAAGTAAAAACGCTTTAGTCCAGTTGCTGCTTGGTTGTCAAGAGCAAAAAAAAACTTGAAATTTCCAAAAATTAAAGAGCTAAAAATTTAATTATCAAAAAGTGAAATAGTTAAGTATTTAGTTAAATATTTTTATAAAAATTAAAAAATTCCCTATCAAGTCTACAATTTATGGTTGTCAATATATTTCTAATAGACCAAGTAAAACAAATAAACAATATTTCACCAATTATTTCTAAAAATAGTTTAAACAGTTAACAAAAACAATACTCCTTAAATATTTTAAGCCACCGTGTATAATTAATTCCAAAAAAACTTTCTTAAAATCAAGAAATAAATGCCGTTAGCCGCTAGATATCCAAGTCTTCCGAATTTATTTGACCTCTCATTATAAATAACCTATTTATTTTAAACAATTATTCTAATCTCATTAATAAAATTTTCACGCATTACTAAATCGTATCACGTAATAATAAACAGTAACCAACCATTTCCTTCTGTCTTTACAAATTACAAAAATCAAAATTAACGACAAATTTTGGCTGAAATCCAAAAATTTTTCTTTAATCGGAACGATTGTCTTGCAACTGCAAGATATTTTGGCTGTATGCCGTCAAAAATTTGGCAGTGATGCCAAGGTTATTGAACTAAGCTCACCTGAAAAATTCTACTCACCTTGGCTTCCAGTTTGTCGTTTTCGTGTTTTAGGGTTGTTCTTTCACTTTCAAGTTTTTCTAATTTTGATTTTAGCGCTTCCAATTCGTCCTGAAAAAAAAAACAAGAAAAAAATATAAAAAAAGAAAGAAAAAATTTGGCAAACAAATGAAAAAATTTGGCGCCAGTGATTCCAACCGTTGATTTTTAATTTGGGCAGGTTAGGGTGACCTTGACCCTCCTCTCTAGTTACATTCAATTATTTTTCGGATTTAGAAAGCAGAACGAAACTAGAGGCAAAAATTTTGGATTTTAAGCACATGTATCATACTCTATTTTTTATTGCACCCTTATTTTTCACAAGTGTTATATTTTTTTATTATATAAATTGTATTGCAACCACAACAATGCAACAAATATGTTGCAATTTTTTATTAGTAATTAGAAATCGTTTTGAATTCGTGAAATAATGTTGGTAGACATGTTTGTAAAAATTTACATAACTTACCTTAAAAGTACGACATGGAATTTAATTTCCGAATTTAAAAAAAAAGAAATGAGAGAGAAAAAAAACTCGTTAAAAAATTCCAATCGATGCACTACTTTCACTAAATAATTTTCTTTAATTTCGGCTTTTTATCCGTTCAGTCAATTAAAAAAGACAAGTTTTAAATTATAGTTGGTTGGTAATACTGATAACATATTTAACTCAATTTATTACCACAATTTCATAATTATCGCAATTATCAGACGATTTGTTAAATAAGGAGCATTTATTTTAAATTGTCTGTCATTTAGTTATGTTGGTATTACTTGTTTTATTTATTTATTTTCTCTCTTTTGCCAAACGAAATAAAATTTTAAAATGACAGAATTTTGAGAAATGGCAGAGAATACAAAAATGGCCAAATAGGCAAACTGCGCATGCTCTAGGACTGTCAAAATTTAGAAATTATTTAGTTGTCAACCCAAAACAGTTGCTTAAAGGAGCTAAGCACCCTTTATCTTTACAAAAATACCATGTTTTGAGACTAAACTCAGGCCGGCGACTCTTTCTGTATCCCACTACAGAGAGTAAGACAAAAAAATAATAATAGAGAAACAATTTACTGTTTGAGAAGGTATATCAAAAAGAAACAAGAAAAATCATAGAAGAACTAAAGAGAATTCTAAAAAGTATAAAAAAGGTTTGAAAGAACAAGAACAATTTAAGAAACGACGTCGAGTGCAAGAAAAAGAAGAACTAAAGGAGATTCTAAAAGAATAAAGATTGAGAAAAAAAGAAGAACAGAAAAATTCTAGAGGTTTGAAAACAGCGGTTGGATCAAAAAGAAAACTTTGAAGAAGAAAGAGTGAGGAAAAGTAGCAGAAGGAAAAATGCTAGCAGAAGTTGAAGAAAGCGATCGGGTGGAACAAAAAGAACTAAAATATATTTTAAAAAAAAAATTAGAGTATAGAAAAACTACATTTAAGAAAAAATAAAAACAAAGAGAAGAAAACAACAACGAAAAAAGACTTTGGAAAAGCAAATTGGTGGAGAAAAAGCAAAAAAAATCTAGAAAACGTTGGAAGACGACGCAACGGTGAAACAAAATAACTAAAAAAATTCTGGAAAACTTTAAAAACTAAGTTTAAAAAACATTTCTGGGGAAGCTTGAAACACAAATCAAAGGAAGATTCTGTTCTAAAAGAAGATTTTAGACTTTGTTCTGAAAGAACAAAAGGTTTCTAGAAGAAGTTGTAAAATGATAATTCTAGCGAAAATAAATTGTAGAAAAACAAAAGACGATGATTAAAAAAAAAGCTTAAAAGGGCGAATGGACAGAAGAAAAAATAAAATTCTGATAAAACAAAGAAAAATCCTAGAAGAAAAATAACCCACTACAGATACAACTGGAAGGACAAAGAAGAATAAACACAGTTTTTGGAAGAATTTGAAAAACGACTAACAAAAAAAGAGTCCTAGAAAAACAAAAGACGATTTTAAAATTATATAGGAATAAATTCGTTTGGTGTTCGAAAAGCACGATTAAAAAAAAGAAGGATGTTGGTTGAAAAAAAAAATTATAGACGAATTAAAAAAGATTCCAGAAGTCTAAAAAAACGTTGTTTGAAAAAATAAAAACAATTTGAGAAACGATATTTTTAAAAAAGCAAAACGAGATTCTAGAAAATGTTTAAAGACGTCGGGTGGAGTAAAAACAAAAACTAAACGAAATTCTAGAAGAGTAAAGAAATATTGTGAGACAATCCAAAAAACGATTCAGAGAAAAAATAGAATAAATTAAAATTCTAGAAGCTTGAAAACAGCGATTGGAAGAAAAACACGATTTTGAAGAAGGAAAACTAATGGAAAAAAAGGGAAAAAATTCTAGTAGAAGTTGAAAGACGTGCATGAGACAAATAAAAGAACTATAAAAGACTCCAAAATAGAGAATTAAGGTTCTTGAAAAACGAGGTTTAAGAGAAAAAGAATAAAGAGGATTCCTGAAAGATCAAAAGAAATTAGTAGAAAAACAAAAAAGCGATTGAAAGGAAAATAACTTAAAAAAAGAAGATTTATGAAGAGAAAACAACAAACAATTCTAAAAAGTTAAAAGACGTCGGAGGAGGACAAAAAGAACTCAAGATTCTGAGAAAACATAAAAAACTGCGTTTAAAATAAAACAGAAAAAATTCATGAAAAACTTAAAAACAGCTACGAAAGACATTTTGGAGAAACTGAATAACCAAACAAAAAAGATTTTAAAAGAACAAAAAAGCTTTTAGAAGAACTTGTAAAATGATGAAAAAATGATGAAATGAAGAAAAAACGAGCGAAAATGAATTCTAGAAAAATTAAGAATGTTAATTACAAAAGCTTGAAAACAACGAATCTATAGAAAAAAACACGTAAAATTCCGTAAAAACAAAAAAAATTCTAGAAGAAAGGGACCAATACGAAAAACAATGAAAAAAAAGGAAAAACAAATACAGTTTTTAGAAGAACAAATGACGATTTTTAAATAGCTTAAAATAATAAAAAAAAAGACGTCTTAAAAAAAATAAGAACAAAGTAAAATTCTCGAAGAACAAAGAGAGATTCTGAAAAAAAAACCATGTATTATTACGACTGGAAGAAAAGGAAGAACAGAACACTATACCTTTCTAAACAACCAACTAAGCTGTTCCACTGAAGAAAGTGAAGGAAGCTCCAACTGGAGTTGATAACTATTTTAGAACCATGTTGAAAGAAATGCGATAGATACCAACTTGTATTAGAAGCTCATCGCGAACTGAATATAAAGATGGCGGACAACGAGAGAGAACAAAAGATGTTACAAAATTAAGAAAAACTGAGAAGGGTTGTATTATTTATTTGTTCAAGAAATATGACTCAAAAGCCTTTCTATATGCACCTGGCATGACCGGAAATGCTCGCGAAGATGCTAGAAGTCGGACATAGAATGAGAGAAGCGCTAGAATAATGCACTTTAAGGGTTATTTAAAGCTATAGAAGCGTGTTGAATAATTTGTTTTAAATAAAAGATTTGTTTAAAAGTTCAACTCTTTATAAATAGCAAGAAAGCGGAATTAATCTACGTCACAATAGGTAATATTATTCTCCGTCAATCAGTCAAAAACTATTTTAGTAATAAGTAAAAGTATTAGTAATAATAATTCGAGTACAACCCTGCTTTATTTTTAATTCTAAAATTCCAAAAATTGATATAAACTGGGCAACTTTCTACAACAGCCCATGCAAACCCTTCAGTTTGCACTAATTCAGCAAATTTTCGTTTTCACGTTATTGTTATGGTTCATTATCTATCAACAATTATGTTAATACTCCTTATTTTAGAAGTTTATTTTTTCTATAGCTTTGAACAAAAAAAATTTCAAATGATATTCAGATATTTTTTGAAATGTAACTATCTGTCACATGCTTGGCCATGATATTGTTTCAAATAAAAGTTTTTTCTCACAACCGACAAATAATCAAATTTACTCGTAAAAAGACTGTAAAGAGAGAGTAACAAAAAAGAGAGCCCCAAGTCTTTTATTAATATTAATTATTGTCTGTTAATATTTTTTTACTTACTGTTTTCATTCTCAATTCCTCTTCGGTCCTATGCACATTCAAGAGCGGTGTCACTCTCACCAAAAGCCTCCACCATGGCCAATCCCTCACCAATAAAAACTTCCTCACATTTCTCTGTATACATCTCACAGCTAAATCTTGCAATTTCCTTTGAGTTAATTTCCGTCTTGCCAAATACCCTCGACAATGAGCTTGAAGATTAACCACCATACCAGCCAGACGCTCATCCCTTTGAGCTTCCAATTGCGAAAGGACCCCATTTCGGAAAAAAATCTATAACAAAAATAATTAATAAAATCTTGCCAAAAAATTTATTTATTTTTGTTTTGTAACAAGAGCTCTTTCTGGGATGTCACAAATTGTTTGGCAATTGTCACCTAAAAGAAATGAGTCGTTTATTTTTATTTACGGTAAATAATAATAAAAAATAGAATGTTATTATTATTATTGCCAAGTGAAAGTCATTTATAAAACTGGCGAAAGTGATTTATGCTTACTTTTTTTACTCGAAGATAGATTTTTAATTTGGGAGACATTGAAATGTGAGGAAAACTACACGAGACTGATGAGTTTTTGGTTAGCTGAACTGTTGAGGAGATAATAAGAATAAAAAAATTTCACGCATTAAAAAATTCAAGGACATGTAGCATTAAAAATTGATTTTTCGGTCTAGAAATAGAAAAATTTTTTAAATTCGTTTTGAGAAAAAAATCTCATAATGTTGGTAATTCAAGGAAAACAATAAATAACATTCTTCTCCTGATTCATTGTTTTTATAGTAAAAACACAATAAAAATTGAATGACAGTCAAAATTGGTTATAACGATAAAATAATGAAGTTCCACTTAAAATGCCTTACTACTAAATATTTGTTTATGTGCGTGGTAGTATTGTCCATTTTTTTTGCTAATAAACAGTCTTTTTAAGATTTTTATTGTACCTAGTGAATCAAGATTTATCCGCATCCCCTAAAAACGCTTTTCTAATTAAATTAGAACTGTAGTCAACACTTTTTTGTATACAGATGTATTTTGATCTAATCCTTCAAAATAATTAATTTTTCGAGAAAAAGCATTATTTATTTTTTTAATTAATTTTTGTAATTTCTTTCTCAAAAGAACTGTCCGAGTGGTGGTTTCTTTAAATTTATGGTATGTGTCATATTTTGGAGGTGCGGATAAAACTTGATTCACCCGATATTTTCTTCTTTTTTTTGTTATGGTTATTGTTTAAAAATCGGTGAAAATATTTAAAAAAGAAGCCCTGATGACGAAAAAATCCTGATTTTCGAAACGTTGGCTTTGCTTTAGTGGAATTAAAACAAAACTGTCTAAAGAATTTATGAAACGAGCATTTAGGCTATTATTACGCGTAGACGACAAACACGTCTTCTTCTAACAGCCACCGAATGCGTATTGCATACATTATTTTTTCTATGAACAGTTATAAACCTTGCGTTTGACACTTAATGATTTCAAAATGAAGTAATGTTTTCAAAAAATCTAATTTTTTGTTAAATTATAATATGATTATAAAAAAAATTGAAGGATAAAAAGCATTAAAGGTTGATTTTCCGCTACAAAAATAAACAGAATTAAACGTAACGTGTGGCTTTTCTAAAAAAATAGCCTTGGGAACATTTTCTGTATTCAGACTTCAGAGAAAACGATAAATAACATTCTTCTTATTATTTATTACTCTCCAGTATGATCTAGAATTTAAATGTCAATTACGCTAATTAATGAAAGCTATAATACAGTAAAAATTGGTTAAACGACAAAATATTGAAGGTTCTTGATCATACACCTTGCGAAGTAATATCGAGATTGTGCTACCTGTGATCATTAAAAAATGGTTTCGCAGCTTAGAAACACAAATAACTATTTAAACTGCTAATTTTTACAGCCTAGGCAAAGAAATAAAACTTTAACTGTGGCAATTTAGTTCACTAATGTCAAATTTCTATGACATTTAAAAAAAAAAACGTTTATATGCTTAAAAACATTTTAGATAAAAAAATATGTATATTTTTGAAAAAATGCCTCGGATTTAACGACGAATGGTTAGTTTTAGCGTCAAAAGAAAAAAAATCATGTATATTTCAAGATTTTAGGAGTATTTCAATGGCCTTTTGTAACACAATTATTTATTGTTTAAATATTTGTTTATTATAATTATTATGTTTATTGTAGATTTTAAATAAATAAATTATAACAAACGGTTATAACAAATACAAACAAATAGGCCTTTTTAAGATCGTTAAAACCAGTTTTCACTTAGCAAAAGACAATTCAATGCTATTTTAAATTGTTTGGAATGTTTTGTTTTTTTTTGTCCTTTATTAAGATTTAATTTGAATGGATATTGAATAGATGGACTTAAAGTGGCTAAATAGATTTAATTCTTTATTGTTTGTTTCAACGTTTCGTGACTTTTTTATTGTCACTTGTTCAGACTCTCTCCAACTTCTTAATTTTTTATATTGTTCAAAATTCGAACATGAAAAGATTATTTTTCAGTATTATACACCCAGATCTGTTATTTATCTAGCAAACAAGCACACAAAAACTCTGTTTTTGGCATTGTAAATTAGATATATTTTCTTACCATTTTGCTTTTTGTTATCAACTTTTAATTTTTAATAAATAAAAGCTTTGAAGTTGGTTTTGATTCTATGCTAAGTTCAAAGCTTTTTTTATTAAAAATTAAAAGTTGATAATAAAATGCAGGATGGTACACCTTAAGAAAAAGTGTCTGATTTACAATGCTAAAAATAGATTTATTTTATTAAATAAATAACAGATCTGGGTGTGTACTACTAAAGCCCTGTTTTCAACAAAAAAAAAAATTTTCAGCTTGATATTTTAAATATTGTTTTAATTATTTTTTAACATTCTATGAACACTACAATCTTCTCTATTACTTTGAAAAAATATCTCGATTAATTTATAACCAAATCCTAAGTATCGTATCGCCTTAAGTGAATTGTTAGAATATTTATTAATTAGGAATAATTGCACTAGTTGTGTTTTTTTTTTTTAAATTAACTTTGTTTTGTTAGTTTTAAAAGTATACGCTACTGATCGATCTATCAAACTTTTGTATCTCTTTTTGCTGTATCTGGAGAATTTACATCAAATAATCTGTCGATGAATAATTCAAACATCTGTTTTTGTAATGTAATATTACAGTATATTATTATAAAATTATGCAAAAATTTATGTAAATAATATTTAGAGATTTTTGCTACTTATTTGTACGAAAATTACAGATATTTCTTTACGCCACTGACATAATACTATCTCTACCTACTAGTAAATAAAAAAAAAATGTAATATCAGTGATTTATAAACGTATCGAGCATTTTAGAATGATTGACATCACGGGCAGCTGTAAAAATTCAAATTTTAGTTGGCAAAACTGTACCCATTAAATGTCATTTGCCCATGAAATTGTCATTTTTGAGATGCATTCTTTTTTTTTCAATCATTTTCGCGGTAATCTACATTGCTATTCACGGGATATTATCGATAAACTATTTATATTATTATAAAATGTTATAACCTTTTTTTTGAAACGCTCTAAAATAAAATCATTAACAATTTGATAAAATTATCGGACATTAACCAAATTTTTTTTTCAAAAAGACGCAAAATAACGAATATATAAGATACTGAAATTTCTAAATTTATTATATTCCTGGAATTTAAAGATTTATGAATTTTGAAAATATTAGAGATTAAGAAATCGTTCATTAATGAACTATTTTGAAATTTTTAAGAAAGCAATTTAAGAAAATTTTAGCAATTTTCGATCAACGAAAAAATATTGAAATCAACCTACATATTTTAATAAGCGTCTAATAATTTCGACATTCGCTATCTCGTAAAAAGAGCGCTCAAGAAAGTCAATTTAGATTAGCAATGACATGAGCTCTATTAGCTTGTTAAACATCCTTTTATTAAACAGTTGATACCAACCTAACAAACCAATATTTTGACAAGTACTTTTGAAATTTTAAGTTTTTTATTTTACTGAAGCACACTCGACGGAAATAGATTATTTATTACGTTCCAAGAACGGAAAGTAAACATGCCTTTACGCCTGTATGACGTATAACCATTTTTCTCCTAACAACAATTTATAAAATAATAATAATTTTCACTACTATCAATTAAAAAAAAACATGAAACAGACTTATCTATAATAAATCATAACAATTAAACGTCAAACTAGCAGTTCCCATATAAATGAAAAATGTGGAGGCTGATAGAAAATTTTCTGTCCTCGGGCGGTAAATAATTCTTTCTGAGAAGTTTTTAATGTTAGTATCGGTCCGATTCTGTAAAAACTGGAAAACACAGTGATTATCTTAGTGACGTTACTAGTTTTCATTTTATTATCCACTTTTTAAATAACTTTTTAATTTTTCATATTCTACAAACACCACTTCGGTTTGTAACGTTGTTAAACAATTTAGTGTTGCACTGTTTATCCACTGTCGTTAAATTGGAATTACCATGTTTTTCATAGAAAATTATCTTCAAATAAAATAAAAAGCTAAATTAACGTTTATTATTGTAAAGTTAACTTTTTTAAAATTCCGCAATGCAGAGTTACAAACCAATTTTTTTTTCCTAATCACACGTTCAGTAAAAATCGTTCAAAAAGAAACAAAATGCCCCACGTGACAACAGGAAGAGATGGCATTTTTGAGATATATTTTTACATTTAAATTCAAACTTAATTTGGATATTTTTAAAAGAAAAAAAAGATTTATTAAGAATTCATTTTATTATGGAAACAGATAAGTAAAATTTACAAGATAAAATAAATAAATAGGTACCTACTGTTTATAGCAATGTTCAAGAAAACTCGGAGTAAAAGAGTTATTAATGTTCAACAAATAAAATACTTAATTAATTTTATCAGTGATGAAGAAAATTCTAAAATTTTAACTTTAAAAACCAACCCCTTTAAAGGAGGAGAATTAAAAAAATTATGGGAAAAACTGGCAGCAGAACTTAACAAAATTGGAGGTCCAATAAAAATTCCAGAGAAGTGGAGACGTTTTTACGTAGAATATAAATGACATGCAAAAGAAAACAGGGAGAGATTGAAACAAAGCAAAGGCTTTAGCAGCTTTTGAAGTAAAGTTTACTTCATCTAACATATGTATTTAACAACTCAAGCTGAAAATGTAAAAGATGTTCCATCTTAAACACAAACTGTCAACTTAATCACTGTTAAATCACGTCAAAATGCTTAAATTAAATTAAATTTTAGGAGTGGAATGATAAATTAATCACTCCACTATACTCTACAGAATACAAATTTTTTAAAAGTGGTTACAATTTCACTAACTTTGCTATTAAGCACCTTACTAAATGTTCCACTTCGTTACAGAATCGCCCTATATTTCTCTGAGTCATTTTGGTTAAATGTAATTAAATAAAATTTTGTTGGACTACATTGTTGAGAACGTTTAATTATAAGAAAAGAAAATTTACATAATTAAGTTAAAAATAAAAGAAATAATTCAGAACAAATCTGAGAATTTCTAACACCTTTGACTTTTGACCTAATAATTTTTGATATTTTTCAATTTACTATGCTGCGATCAGCGGTAAAACGTTGTAATCGATTTTTAATATTTATTTTTTATTGTTTTTAATAATTACTGTTATTTATTTAATTAATGTTATCATAATTGATAATTAAGACACGTGCGTTATTAAGAGAAAAGCAATCGAAGTCAATTTTGAATTAGGGCGGTTCGGTACCCATAATAATAATTACAAACAAAAAAATTTGATAAATAAATAACAGATCTAGGTGTGCAATACTGAAGTCCTGTTTCCACAAAAAGAGTTTTTGCCAGTTTAATATTTTAAATAATTTTTTTTAAATATTCCTATAACATTCTACAGACACTACTATATTAAACCAATTCATTATTCTAAAAAAATATCTCGATTATTTTTGACCGAATCATGAGTACCGAACCGCCTTAATAAATTTTGTTAACAACATCATAACAACTTGAGTTTTCTCCCTCAATAACGCACGTGTTCATCATTATTATTAATAACAACTTATTAATTGTAATATTATTAGTAATTAATTTGACATAAATGCAATAATTTATTCAGCTTCCATTTATAATTATAATAAAAAACACTAAAAAAATGCTACTACCAACAAATATATTAAGTTGGCACCAGGATCTCAAATGAAAATATCCTTCTACAGACAATCTGTTCTAAGTTCATGGCCAAAGTTAATCAAAGTAATTTGGTACTACCAACATATTAATTATAAACGCCCCTCGATTGTATTATTTTCGTATTTTGATAACATTTACCTTTTCTTGTCCCACATCATCACAATCCCCCTCAATTTCATTAGAAATATGCCCCGAATCATCCGAATTATCATCCGAACTATAACTCAACTTCACTTTAACTTTTTCACATTTGGTACTTCTTCTATACGTCGCGCGGCCATTTCCCAACTTGTCATTTTCAAGTTTTTGAATGACTTCTTTAACACTTTTCTCTTTAGAATTAACAAAATCCCTTTTTGGTTGAATTTTCGTACTTCCCGACCGATCTAAACAATTTAGACCGGAGGGAGTACTCGGAAAAATTTTCCTCAAAGATGGAGTTTTCACCGGAATACGACTTTTCCGTTCTGAATTCACACTAACATCATTTATACTCTTTGATTTATTACTCAAAAGATTTATTTTCTCGACAACTTGTCTCACTTTTGTGCCTTTTTGAATTTGTGGAATCTCAGCAAGACTTTTAGTTTTGATTTTAGCAGATGTTTCGGGCTGCGAGAGTGTCTTCTTCAGGATACATTTCGATTCGATTATGCTACAAGTTTTCGCTTTTTGCAATTTTGGGATTTTCGTACTAGGCGTCGCCTTGTACTCGTCCAAAATCTTATCGAAATTATCAATAACAATTTTCAATTTATTATCCTTGTAGGTTAAATTTTCGTAAACATGATCACTTTTTTTCACTTGTTTCTTTTGAAAATTCGGAATTGGCCGACATTTGGTCGCCATCACCACAGTCAACTGTGTTAAGTTTCGCGGTCGCGCGTCGACTGATGGTGATGGTCGACACAAGACCAGTCACAGGTGGCGTCGAGACGCTTCTTTAGTTAAAGAAGGAGAGAGAGAGATATTAGAAAGGTGTTATTAGCGGTACTATTCGATTTTTACCGATGGCTTGAACCTGTCTGCAGAGTTACAGGTCAACGGCCATTTTATCGTCCAGAAACTGGTCCGATTGATCAAAGATTTGACCCGCTTCTGTCGGGGAAAAACCGGTCACCAATTTTTTTCTGTATTTTAGAGCACGAAGCGTGGACATAGTGCTTTTTTATTTCGGGATATTTTTTCTTAAGTATTGGGGACGTTCACCTGTTTGTTTTCGAATTGAAGAGAATACTTTCACGAAAAAAATTCACGTTTCCGGATAGAGATATATTGTTTTATACAATTGATTTACATAATAACGGAGATAATTAATGGCGCCATATTAATTTATGAGATTAGTAATTTATTGTAATTTATTTAAATTTTGCACAAATTAAGTTATCCGAAATTGGAAGTTGTTAATCGATACTTTGATTACAATTTTAAATTGATTTTTTGTGACTACGCCACTGGTTTAGACATGATTAAAGATGAAATCGAGAAACTAATGAAAATAGAAAAAAATATCTAGAATATTTTATGGTTTTTAGATCAAAAATAACAAAAATACAAAAAGATAATAAAAAAAACATTTTTGGATGCAAAATTATGTCAGTGGCGTAGCAAACATCAATAATTAAAAAATCTTTTATTCATCTTAAAATAACAATTAAGTAGGTTTTTGAATTATTCATCAATACATTATTTGATGTGATGGCCTAAATTTTTTAAAAAATATAAACTTTGAACTTTGGAGAAAAATTTAGGTTTTTACCAAGGGCGTACCTTTGTAAAATTTATGTAAAAATTCACTATTTATTATAATTTTGTAGTTATTAGAGTTACAAACTCTAAAACAACAAAACCTATTGTTTATTATAATGTGGTGACAAAAAAAATAAAAAACGATATTCCACCCCAGTGAAAAAATTACAAAAAAAAGTCAGTACTACTAATATAAAAGTATTGGTAGAAAAATAAGACTAAACCAGTGCCAGTGGTGTAATTAAAATTAAATTTTAGGTAAAGAACAAATCTGCTAAAAATTTAAAAATATCCATTTTGGTTAAACTGTGGTGGAAAAAGTTAGGTTTTTACTTTTGTAATATTTGGTAAGCAATAAATTTAAGTTTCGTTTTCTGGCAGTATGTATATACTTTAAGACGCAGAAGAATATGGGAAGAAATCTAACCGCCACTGAAAATAAAAACATTACATCTTCAACAGCTAAATGAAAACAACTACTCCAGGAACACAAATCCACAAGTTGCATTAAATTGCACAGCACAGAAAAGATAATCAACGTTGCAGAAAAAATAAAAAATAGAACTAAGCAACGAATGGGAAAAGAAGAAATGAATAAACATCTAGAATCATTAGAAAAAAATCTTCATTCACTCAAAGAAAAGCAGAGAGTAGAAAAAGAAGAAATAAATAAACGTCTAGAGTCATTTCAATAAAGAACAGAGAGTAGGAAAAAAAGAACTGAATAAACGTCTAGAGTCATTTCAAGAAACTCTTAGTTCACTCAAAGATGAGAAGAGAGTAGGAAATGAAGAAATAAATAAACATCTAGAGCCATTGAAAGAAAATCTTCATTTACTTAAAAAAAAGCAGAGAATAGAATAAGAACAAATAAATAAACGACCAGAGTTATTGCAAGAAAATATTTATTCACTCAATGTAGAGAAAAGAGTAGAAAATAAAGAAATGAATAAAGTCTAAAAACATTTCAAGAAAATTTTCATCGATCACTCCAAAAAGAGCAGAAGAAGAAATAAATAAATGTCTAGAGTCATTGAAAGAAAATATACATTCACTGAAAAAAAAGCAGAGAGTAAAAAAAAAGAAATGAATAAATGTCTAGAATCATTTCAAAAAAATTTTCTTCATTAACTCAAAGAAGAGCAGAGTAGTAAAAGAAAAAATAAACAAATGTCTAAAGTCATTGAAAGCAAATCTTCATTCACTCAAAGAAAAGCAGAGAGCAGAAAAAAAAAAGAAATAAACGTCTAGAGTCATTGAAAGAAAATCTTTATTCGCTTAAAGAAGAGGAAAGAGTAGGAAATCAAAAAATAAGTAAATGTTTAGCGTCATTGGAATTAAATCTTCATATACTCAAAGAAAACCAGAGAGTAGAAAAAGAAGAAATAAATAAATGTATAGAGTCAAATTTCTTCATTCACTCGAAGAGCAAAGAGTAGGAAAAGAAGAAATTAATAAACGTCTAGAACCATTTCAAGAAAATTTTAATCATTCACTCATAAAAGAACAGAGAGTAGGAAAAGAAGAACTGAATAAACGTCTAGAAAAAGATATAGAGATGTTTATGGAATTTAGAGAAAAAAATTTTTCGCCGGAAATTAGTAAAGTAAGAAATGAAATTAAAGAATGTAAGACCGAAGTAAGAAATGAAATTGAAGAATGAAAGGCCGAAGTGAGAAATGAAATTGACCGAGGAGAAGACCGAACTGAGAAGCAAAATTGATAATTCGTGGCCTAAAAACCAGAGGGTTCCAAGCGACAAAACGTTAAAAATTAATGTTTTGTTTCAATTTGACACCTTGAGGTAGTATTTACAGTTTTTTATAATTAGTTTTATAAATTTTTGCACGGCGGCTGCGATCCAGCTTATGTAATTTAGTTTCAAGTAAGAAAAAAGTTGTCAGGTTAGAACCACAAAGTTTCAAGTGCAAGAAATATGTTTTCTTACAATTGTGATAGCAATAATAGTGATAACAATGATTCGGATCATAAATATAGTAAAAATAACGATTCTGAAAATGAATATCTTCCAGAACAAACAAGAAAAAAAATGTAGGTTATATATTTTGAAAGTTTCGGTCTAATTTATATCCAACTTTTAGAAGGTACACGTTTTCAAGCGATGATGAACAAAATGAAGTGCTTAACAGACAAAGCGAAAATTTCCGGCTTGTTCCTTATAGTTCATTTTCGGAATCTGACGATAATAATAACAAGAGGACTTAAAAAAATGCTAGGAAAAGGAAAAGAAATCCAAACTCCTGGAAAAAAATCTTCGAAAACAAGCATATCAAAATGGCAAAACGCACATTAATACGGTAGGAAAGTTAGTACCGACAAAAAAAATTGACGAAAACAAGAACTGTCCAAAAAGTTGTAGATACAAATGTTCAAAAAAAATTAATTTGGATCTGCAACATTATTTAAAAAACTGTTATTATTCTCTAGATCAAAACGCAAAATATAGCTTTCTACTGAACAACACAAAAAGGAGATTTATCAAGCGAAAACGTAGTGCTGAAACTAATTATAAGGCATTTAGTTTTGAATATTATTTAGAAAAAAACAACGAGAAGTTGCGGGTTTGTAAGAATTTTTTTTTAAACACGTTGTGCATCAGTCAAAAGCCCGTTTATAATGTACATTTAAAAAAATCTGACAGTGGAACTTTTCAACCCGATAAAAGAGGTACCCTCACGAGAGACCGAATTTCCGTGGAAAATAATGAAAATATAAGGCGACATATAAGTTTATTTCTCCAGGTAGAATCTCATTATTGCAGAGTGATCGATAAAAAAATATCTCGATCCATCACTTAATCTTCAAAAGATGTATGTTTTATATTAGGCAGAGTATTAGGCAGAGTTGATAGAAAAACTCCTCTTTGTGTAGTCAATATGCTGGAAACACAGTTTTACGATTACAAAAATACTGCAAGTCTTTTTAATTATAATAAAGTACCTTTTAGCAAAGATTGCCAACTAAGATTCTCGCAGGGGAATCCATACCTGGTAGAGTACAAAATAAATAAACATAACGCAGAATTTCTGAAATGCTACATTTCGCCAAGACGCAACGTGAGGTCAAAAAATAAAAAAAGAAACAACGGCAGTGACAGCAAATCTTTTGTTATAAAAGCTGCCCGAAAAACTCGGCCTGGATCGCTAACGGCCTCAAAAATTAAACATATAAAATTTGCTTTTAAATGAATGCCACTTGAGGACCAAACGTATATGAAGAAGTTACTTTCGGATATGAAACAATAAGTTTTTTTTTTCTCAATTTGTTTATTCTAATCTTATGTGTATTAAGGATAACTGTTTTTTCGAAATAAATTTTGTTTGATTTAGGTGAAATAAATTTCTTGTTGTTACAGTGCCCTATGGTTCCAAGTACATGAAGACTGACAACAAAAATCAATTATTTTTAGATCTTCTTTCAATAGATGAAGCTGAACTTTTGTACCGTGCTTGCTAAATCCCTGTTATAATACCTCCAATTTATAGTTTACTTCGTTTTAAAAAAATACTAAAACTATTTAATCCTATAACTTTAATTTCTATGTAGCCAAATTTTTAGAAAATGTTGCTTGGAACCCTCTGGATTTCAAGCCACGAATAGTAAGAAAGAATGTAAATTATTCGAATTGGATGAAAATGAAGATGCTGTTGTCTTAAAAATAAGCCACAAAAAGCAAAAGGAGGGGGTAGTGTAACGAATTTACATTCAGGAGTCTGGTTAGTCATTCCTAAATTCGAAAATCGACATAAAAACGTAGTAAATACATAAAATAATAAAAGTTATAAAAGAGTTCAGTTACAGGAGAGAACTCTTAGGGTCGGTTTACAAAAAGTGGCATTAACTTTAATTGCGATTAAATAGTTAATTCGCGATTAAATGCCGATTTTGACCAATCAAACACGAGGAAAGCCGATTTAATCGCGAATTAAAAGTTAATCGCAATTAAATATTTAATTCGTCTTCTATAAACCGGCCCTAAACGTTATTTTGTTAAAACAAGTTGATTAATTAAGTGTTTGGCCCACTCAAAAGTTAGTTTGTAGAGCTTCAAACGTAACGGTATTGTAGCAAACCACTCCACACTTGAGGTTCTTGTCTACCAAACTGAATTCTGTTGGTAAATTGAATTAAAACTTTTGTAAAAAACAAATAATATTTTAATGATTATTTAATTTTATTAAGTTTACGTAAAAAAATAAGTTTTAATAATAAATGTGAAAGTTACCTAATAGAAAAAATATGCTAATGACATTAATTTATGAAGATAATTTAATTATTATAACTGGCTATAGAAACAAATTAGCAGTAATATGAATGATTTGTGAGAAAAATGACTTTCCAAGCGATAGAATTAAGAATTGTTTGTCGCATCAGGTTGTTTTGTTTCTGATAGAATTTAATACGTTTAGTTGATTTGATAATAAAATAGGTTTTATTTCCAAACAGCTATGTTTTACAAGATGATTAAATTTAATCTATTATTATTTTTCCTTGCTGGAATTTGCTTTTATTTACATAAATTTATTTGATCTCTTATTTTTTTTCCCACACAAGTTCTCATAGAAATTCAATTATATACAAGATTCTAAATCTGTCGAAGAAAGTTTCAATACTGTATCTCAGCTTTTCTTTTTTTCCTTATCAGTTTATTTTACCTAGTTTTCATTTGTCGTCAATTCTATAATAAATTTCAAAAAACAGGTTGATTTGTTCCATTTTCTTGTATACATATTGAAACAACCACAAAATAAATAAATAAAATTCAGACACACTTGACGTTGAAATGTTGTACTGTAGAAACTGGTTCTCATTAAATCATCTCAAAGAGAGAAGAGAAAAAAAAATGGCCGTACGTCAAGTTTTCGAATTAATAAAACATCAAGTGGAGTTTGGAGTGAAAGGTGTTTTAACTGTACCTAAAATAACACATTGGGATTTTGGAAGAATTAAAAAAATAAAATAGATGAGAGCTGTTGTAGGTGGTCTAATTATAACGAAAGCACTTTCTCCTATTTTATATCTATGGGAGAGAGAAAAATTTTGAAATTTAGTGATGGTTTCAGTTACGTCATTGTAATTAAAGGCTTGTCACGAATTAACAGAGAAAAACAGTTATGTTGAGGGTTTCCGGTGTGGGGGGCGCCTACTTTTATTCATACGTGACCCATGACCCAATGCTTGATTCGACGATTTGTCGTCATATGGCAAACGGTGGTTTCCGCGTCCCCGATTATGGCAAAACCAAAATGGAATGCGCATTTATCATGAAGCAAGTCTCAATTTAATAATAATAATAATAACATTCTATTTTTGGAAACACTCTATACATATTAAAATTGCATTGAAAAATAAAATAGTGATTTATGTATCAAGTACGTAAAATTTAGTTTTATGGCCTCATTTCAAGTTGAGTTACTACCGGTAGTTTCGCAACTTTTAATACTTTTTCGTAAAATCGGTATTAGCTTTTGGTCTTATCCATGTAGTAAATAATGGATATAAATTTGCGCTAATACAGTGTTTGGTAATCCAACTTGAAATTAGCCCATTGGGGACCAAAACGTAATTAATGAGAAGTACCCTAGTGGTGGGGTTAATAAATTAAAATCTTGGTAAAAAAGTAATTTTTTTTTAATATTTCTTCAATGTGGTAGCAATGTAGCGCTTGTTTGTTTTCATAGAAACTGATTATAATAAAAAAAACAGTTGTTCGTGTAAACAGTTCGTAGTTTTGTAAATAATTCGTTAGAAAATCCAACTCTTTGAATTACAAGAACTCAAATTTTTGAAAATCTTGTTGCTAAATTATTTGACGTTTCTTATAGTGGGCTTATCTAAGAATGAGAAGTTGACTTTAACTATAAATTTTCGCAATCCTAATTGGGCAAATATTAGTTATGCCGATTTATGATGAGTTCTATTCGAAAAAAAAGGGTATAAAAGATCCCGCTTTAGGTTCTGGGATTGGATGCCTGACTGAAATCGGCATATGACTAATAATTGCTCAATTAGGATTCTTTTGTTAGGGTAATTTATAGTTAAAGTCAAATTCCTATTCTCAAATAAACCGAATATATATTACCAACATAATAATTTTAGCAATATTAACCAGATCTTCTTTGCAATTTGTAGCTTTGACATTTGATAAATTATTTAAAATTCTCTCTACAACCAATATAAAAACACAAATACTATAATAAAGCAAAGATTTTGTAAAAAATGTTATTATGATTTTGCCTTTCTAAATATTTTGTGACCACTTAACCACAATTTGTAGGAAAAAATACTAATAAACTTTTAATTAAGTTGGTTCAAGAATTACAAGTATAATAAATAACACAGAACTATAAACTCTAAAGAGCCAACAGCTTGTATGGGCTACATAGTTATATGAAGAGAGAGGCCCGAGAAAGAGATGCAAAACGCTGCCATAAGTACAAAAAATATAAACTCCTAATTTCTCAATCAAAATTGTTTCAAAACGAATTAAAAAAATGCTGTCATATAGAGAAAAAACTTCTTAATATTTTTATCAGAAAACATTAACAAAGAAACTACTGGAACATATTTTAGAAAAATATTTTACGTTTAAAATTTATGCATAGCTGGCTTATTATTTGAAAACGCTGTCCAAATGGTCAGAGATATAAAAAAGTTATAGTAACGATTCTGTCTCTCTCAGGCATATTTTTATGTAGATTTTAGCTGACAACTGAAGACTCCTTTCTATATTTTACTTTGTGGGTTGTTATAAATCAATATGATATTTCAACAATTTTTTCAATATACAATATATTTATAACAAATGTGGTTAGCCACACCTACTAATTTATAAATTTTAACACAAAAACTGTCCATAACCTGATCAAGCCTGATATAATTTGATTACTACAGAAATAATTTAAAATAAAAATTGACAGATTAAGCCCCGCCCCTATGCTTTTCTCACTTTGGCCTAGTTTTACAGCATTGTAATTTAATAAAATCGCTCCATCATTATTTTTTAATCAATATTTTCAATAATCTCTCAAAAAAACACCTGAGAATCAACTTTCACGCATCAGCACACCCTCATCCAAAAGAGTCCATTGACTTTGACTTTCACCCGATAATCAAAGCCATGGAAATATGTATGTCGGTTGTTTTATTGCATCGGTAAAGGTGCAGTTCATGTTTTTTCATCTGTATAAAACAATTCACCTGACCTCTATTTTAAAATTATTACATTTTAATTAATAAAAAATACCGTTAAAACAAAAAAAAAACAAGTTAAATAACAATTGGCGAAAAAGCATCGATATAATGAGACAAGATTCGTGCACGTAACTTGTGGTTAGACGGTGAAGTATTCTGCGGTTGCTATAAGGTTGATTAGCCCTCTTGACCTTGGCAAAGAAATTTTTTTTTTGTTTATTCAAGGCTTATTAAACAAGTTTTTGAGAGATTTTTCAACGGAGAGACATGTTTTGACGTTTCGTGTGATACCAACAGCAAAAAAACAAAACGGAAATAGACTCATGTTGCAAAAAGCGGGTTTATAGAGACTTTGTGTGGCTTTTAATGTTACGTTTAGTACCAATAGAAAAAAACACATTTATAAAAAAATTGAGACTATTTCTAAACTATTTGACGTTTGGTATGCTACCAACAAAAAATATTTTTTTTTATAAATGATGTAATACATAAAATAAAAAAATATTTAATGTGTTTTTATAATAATTGGTAAATAACAGTTCATTTACTACTACCAATATAAAAAAAATCGAACGGTACCTACTTCAAAAACAAATTTTTTTTGGTATACTTATTCGTTTATTATTTTTTATTATTATTTATTATCGTTTACCATCAACATAAAAAGATGGTACAAAATTTCTCTCTATAAAGATATATTAAAGAATTTTCAAGAAATATTTGAGATTTTATGTCCTATCAAATTTAACAGTACTAAATTTTTGCAAAATTAATTTTTTTGACTTTTAGTAAATTATTTCGTGTTTTTTTTTACTACCAACATGAAACAGCACACTGACAAAAATTTCTATATTTTTTTTTAGAAAATATTTATTTATTTATTTTAGAAAACTTGTGCCAAGTTTTAGATTTCTGACATTTAAATTTTTTTTTGGCATTTTATCTAATATCAACATGTAAAATCAAAAACTACTAGACTTGCCTCTTTTCTAGTTTTAGTAAAAAGTAACAATATAAACAAAGAAATTAGGAATTTATGATTAATAATTTTTAAACATCATGCGATATTTGGAAAACTACACTCCATTTTTTATTTATATGCCGTTGTCTGTCTCTTTTCAATACATTGTTGTATGTATATGTTGCTATGTCATATAGATTATGTGTTGAACAGAGACAGACAACGATATTAAATTAAAAAATGACCGTTTCATGAGATACCAACACAAAAAAACAAATGTCTTCATTCAGACTGTTAAATCCCAAGGAACGACCCTTACAGTGCACAGATCAGAACGAGTAGAAACTATCTTCAAATTTTTAACACTAGAATTTTAATTATTTAGTTATCAATCCTATTTAAAAGCGCTGTGCGTCCTTTATCTTTATAAATACCAATGCCACTTTAAAACCAAACTTGGGCTGATGTTACTTACTGTTTTTCTTCCATAAGTTGTATTATGAGAAGGAAAATGCGGTTAGTTGCGTCAGCCCGAGTTTAATTTCAAATTAATTACGTTCTTGTAAGGGTAAAGAGCACAAAACGCCGTTAAATAAGTGTTCTGAACGACAACTAAACAACTAAAATTTTGGTAAAGTCATACGCAGGTTGAGAGTCGGTACTTGGCCTTTCAGTAATTTTTGTTAATTACTGATAAATACAATCTCGTGTTGTACCAAAACCTACGAGAGTATAAGCCCAAATCACCCACTGTGTCGCCAAATAGAGAGAAACATTAATATTTTTCAAAGCAAAAATTTAACTAGAAAAAAATTGAAATTTTTAAAATTGCACAGCCCTAATTTTATTTTAAAATTATTGTTCGCGGGCTTTATTAGAATTAAAATATCTGCAATTTTTTTCCTATAATTTTTTTTCTATCTTTACCCGTCTAGGTACCAATAAATGATCAACGACCATCAAATTTTGACTTTCAATGCTTTTTTAAAAATGTTTTTCATATTTTCAAAACTTTAACAACGTTTGTAACGTCACAGTAAAGGTCATAAGCTAGATTCGTGTTTGTACTGTCTTATTTAATATTTTGTTAGCTATCTATATCTAACTTACAAAATCACCGCAAAAGGTGCGACATCTATCGTTCAAGTTAGAAAGCAAAATTTTTTAGAATGTCTGTTCAAAATATATGTTGTCATATATGGTTTTTTTATTAATTTTTGCGCCATTTTATTATCATTTTTGCAAAATACTCAACAACCATACGACATCTATCGCTTAATTTGAAAATTGAGACTGTTGAAAACATGGCTTTCTAGATGATGGTATGAGAGTGTTATATCACCAATCGCATTCTTAGTTTGAGACCATTTTTCCGTTTCTTAGAGGGAGCCATAGGACAGGATAACATTGTTGTCATTTGCATAAACTATAAACAATATTATGATAACTGTGTCAATAGTTTAATATTCGACAACTAGAAATCTTTTTTTTTTAAGAGAGTTTCCATAAAAAGGATTGAAGTTTCCTTAAAAATGTCTATAGGTGACGCTCCAGTACACCCGATATCTGAAGCAACAATTCTAGAAATATTACTTGCAGGATAAACACCTCCTTCAACTATAATCTAGGAGGCCGTGGTTCATAAACATCAAATTGCTGACATAAATTTACCAGAATTCAGTTTATAATTTGCCAAAGGTCATTTTTGACATTGTAGTTTACAGATTATGTAAATGTTATCATTTTTGACACTTGCATAACAACTGTACTGTCTCTTCTTATAAGAAATAGAAAAAAGATCTAAAAATACAAATGAGAATGGCCGATGAAACACCTCCTTTACATTATAATCTAGGAGGCTGTGGTTGATAAACATCAAATTGTTGACATTGATTTATCAGAATCCAGTCAATTCTAGTTTACTGATCAAACAAATGGCATAATTTTTGACATTTGCATAAAACTGCACTGTTACTTTTTATAAGAAACGAAAAAAAAAAATTAAAAAATTTGAAGAAAAAATGTAAACAGCCAAATAAACACTTCCTTTATATTAGAATCTAGGAGGCTATAGTTGCGTTAAGTTGAACAAAAAAAATCTAACTTTCTGGCTATGTTTCATGATTATTTTCATTTCCTCCAGTTTTCTTTTATTTGTTTATAATTTTGGCTAAGAAATAATAAAGAAAGGTTTTAGCGCCATCTACTTCCCTTTGCTGATGGTCTTTGGACAGTTGTTAAATGTATAGCACCAACATAAAGACCAAACTAAGCACAATTTTCCTTTCAAAGACTTAAACAATTTTTGACGTCTGCGAAATCTGCTCTCTTGATTTTGACACTTAGAGCAAACATTAAATTTGCTGCCAATATAAAAAACAAAACTACTAAATTAGTAAATTCTTCCTACCTGACTTAATCCGACTCTATAACTCGACAACTCCAAATCCACAGCCAACAACATATCTTCCACAGCTTTTCTTTCATCCAGAACCGGACTTGAAATTTGATTATCACCAGCTAAAAATCGAAACCGTCTTCTAAATTCACTCAAAGGCAAAAAATTTGGAAATCCTTGTTTATAAAAACGCACAGCGTCTAAAATTTGACCTCCACGTATTTGTGATCTTAATAAAGGTATATTCATAAGAGCATCTTCTTGTTGACCTAGACTAGTTTTGACAGCTAAGGCTTCACAGAAACCGGCATTGTGTTGAGGTAGAAGGCAATGAACGAAACGAAGACGTGTCCTTCGGAGGGTTTCAATTAAACCATCAACGGTGAATTTTGTCTGTGAAAAAAAATTAATGTAGTGGTGTATTGTTAGTTGCATGTATAACTACCTGAAGACAGATACTTTTTCGCTTGATGGCTGCTGTACCAGCAGTGAAAGTACGTCGTATACTGGAAGCCCTTCTTAAAGATTGGGAACCTTCAATTCCGACCAAAGAACCACTAAAACTTGTGGCTCCTAAGCCTCGAACACTCACAAATAATTTACTCAAGTCTTCTCTGAAACAAAATTTTACATAGATAAGTAGAGCAAAGTAGAGTAATACTTGACTATACAGCCGCCATTTTTTTTCCAAAATAAGTACACTCCATTTTTTATTTATATACCGTTGTCTGTCTCTTTTCAACACATTGTTGTGTTATGTTGCTATGTAATATAAATTGTGTGTTGAAAAGAGACAGACAACGGTATATTAAAATAAAAAATGACTTATAAAATGAAGAGAGACAGATTTTGCAATGTGAAAAAGTAAAATATCTCTAAATTATTTAATGTCAAAAAAAAATTAGATGGCGGCCATCTGATTTGGATAATCTAAATACTGCATAATATATTTTTTTTTTTTTTGACTTACTTGCAACTCTCTTGTAATACTGTAACGGCAGCTCTCGAAATTGGGTTTTCCCGACTATGTTTTAACCAATTTTTGGCGGTGTACAGGACCGGATTAGTTCCTTGTAAATGTTGTAATATAAATTGATTATTTCCGGGTGCTTTTCTGAGAAGAAGTTGATGGTCTCGATCACCATAATGTGTAAAGAGACGTTCAAGAAAAGAATCATCAGTTGAACCTGGATAAATTGCTTCTTCGTCCAGTAACCAGAGTAGGCCGCGACGGTCACCTTCATGGAGGTCGGTTTGGGAAGTCCGGACCTGCAAATAATTTAAAAAAAAAACATGTAAAGCTGACTGCAAACAAATGTCAAAATTTTGATAGAAACTCCAGTTTTTTTTCTTCAAGATAGATTATAAAGGCCATGATTTTTGCCCAAAGTTCATATATATCCGGGTGTAAACTAAATTAGGCTCCCCCCTTTTTTTAATAGTATTTTTTAAGGCTGTGATAGTAAAAAAGATTCTAAATAATGTAGACAACCATTAAAAAATAAAACTAATCCCACAAATAATCTAATTTTGAAAATACAGGAATTTAAATTAGAATAAAATCCGGTTTAACTAATTTTTTTCAAATGGAACAATAGTGCCTTACTTAACTTTTTAAATTAACGTTTTCTTTATCATTCCAACGATACCAAAATTTTGAAAATCTACTCAGTTTTTGCAATATTTACAAAAATATTTTTTTAAAAATTGGAAAAAAATTTTAAATTGAAGAAATATTTTAAACAAGCTAGCATTTTAACAAACAAATAAAATAGACAGCTATTAAACATAATTTGTTTCGTTTTTTTTTGTTTTACAGCCTGCTTGAATTTCAGTTAACTTTTAGGGATTTTTTCAAAATATGTTTGTAAATATTACAAAAACTACTAAATAGATTTTCAAATTTTGGTATTTTTAGATTAGCAGAAAAAATGTTAATTTAAAATGTCGAGTGAGCCACTCTTGTTCGGTTTGAAAAAATTGAGTAAGATTAGAAAAACTAATTAATATCAGTTTAAAGTCCTGTATTTTCTAAATTAGATTATTTATGACACTGGTTTTATTTTTGAGTTGTTGCCTACATTATTTAGAAATATTTTTAACCATCACAGCCTTCTAGATAAAACAATAAAATTTCCAAAAAAAATAATATATTTTACAAAAAGATATAAAAAGTAGTGTATTAGACTCGGAATTTATTGTAGATTCCAAAAATATAAAAACATACATAATATTCCAAAGTTACCGTCGTTTGCGGTAAAACCGGAAGTGATAAAAAGTTCGTTTTTTATTCAATTGATGGGGATTTTCTAACATAATATGTTTCCTGAATTTCATTGTGTTATTTTTAAAAAAATATTTTTAAAAAAAGGGGTAAGCCTAATTTCGTTTACACCCGATATATACAAGGTTGGTTATTCACGAATGATGACGAATCCATATGCAACCAAACTTACATAATAAGCAACTTTTTTAATAAAATTTTCTTTTCAGTGAAAATATTGAATCAAAATTACCCAAAGATTATCGATTTCTACCAGTTATTTTTTATAAAACAAATTTATTATAGATATAAAAAACATATAAAAGATTTATTTCTCGTTATCAGTGAACATGTTGACTAAATTTGCTCAAAGATAGTCAAATTAACATAAAATGATATACAGTAATTATGATCTCAAAAACATTTTTTGAATTAAATATTATCAGAGCCTCACTCGAAAATGTAAGTTTGGTTGCATAAATCTTTCGTCATCATTCGTAAGTAACCGTGTATAGACGGGATTTGTAAAAAAAAAATTGCGTCTCAAGGGTAGAAAGTAAACATTTGCAACCCGCGGATGCATTGTTGCAAGACGCATCTGCTAGCTGCAAATGAGTGACATACAATACTTTTTAGGCTATCTACCATTTATTTGTTTTAAAATATGACCGGTAAAGTAGAGAACTGTGTGATAGAAGCATATTCTACTACACTAGAGACCCACAAAACTGTTACAGAAGAAAAAAACAGTTTTGACATCAGGGGCCAACAAAGATGTATTTTCTACCTTCAAAAGCAGTCATTACTGATATATTTTCTGTTTAGATTGGCGAAAAACTAATGAAATTTATGCCTTGTTAACCCACAACTGTATATTTGGTTGCCTACTTACCACACTATTCTGTGCTGTCTTATCCATTAAATTCACTAACGGTGTTGGATTAATCAAATTCTCATTTTCATCACACACACACTCTATATTCTCCTGTAAATACCGATCTTTCGGCACCACTAAATTCGTATGATGAAACAATAACTGTAATCTCTCTTGTAAATAATTATGACACAAATCTTCAAAACTCGCTCCTGCTTGTCTTCCACAGGTTGCTGGATTTTGAAATCCTGGCATATCCACTAGTAAAATACTCGAAACTGTATGAGTTGAAGCCGAAATTGACCGATTTATTAACGAAGCTATACAGTTAAAAACTTCAGCATAGAGACCCATAGCCATGCCTTCAATCGCTTCAAAACCCACAACTTCCCGCTCTGGACCTTTATCAATAGGTGAAGGTGTCCGAAACGGTGCCCTTGGTGTATTAGGAGTCACCATGCCTGATGAAGGCCCAAAAATAACCCGCGATAGTTCTTCAACACTAGTACCGAGAAGAGTAGCAGCGCGTTGAGCACTCTGTGGATTAGCAAACTGATACCTGTTTGAGTTTTTAACAGCACCGGCACTGCCTAAATGATATATTGCAGCCAAAACACTAAACACTAACTTTTGTTCGTTTTCACTAACTCCCAAACTGTTTAAAGCAGCACAGACTTTAACAAACTCGCCTTGGGCTCGTTGCTTGTCTTCATGTTTTTGACAAAGTGTTACAAATGAATTACTCTCATTGCCTGATAAATTATCCAAGAAGAGTTCCTTCCTTAAACCACCTTCAACTCCACTTAACAACCTTTGCATTATATGAAACGTTGTTTCTCCTTCAATTTTGCGCGCAATCCGCGACTTTTCCAATAGCAAAATCTGGATACTAGCACTAGCAATAACACCGCTTTGGTCAAAATCCAGACTGAAAATTTGGGTAAAACGTGTCGCGTTTGTATTCATGACAGTCCTGCAATTACCAAAACTCTCTAAAACTGTCCAAACTGCTGATAGCTTCTCGATTGTTAATTTTGTAACACAACCGGCAGCAGTGAGCAAATACTGGACACAGTGACGAAAATTTGTAGTTTTGCCAGAGCCAGACCGTCCCAAAAACAACAAAGATTGGTCACGTCGGGACGACAACATCCCGTGGTAACAACTCTGAGCCATAGAGTAGATATGGGGTGGCATATCCTCGCTTTTGCAACCTTTAAAAAGCGCAACGACTTTCTCTGAATAGATTGCAAGAGGCGCCATTGGGTTTATAACAAGGAGAGTTCCAGAGCCGGCATAAGTGTGAATTAAATTCGTTGCGTATCTCTGTCTGAGAGTATGCAGAATACTAGATTCGTTTAAATGTCGCAAATTTGCCAAGTCTTCAGCTCGGTCAAATTGTGGAGGGTTTGCTTTTTCGATGTCATCTTCATCTACTGTCAGGATTTCTCCATTGTGGTCGAGTTGTAACCGGATTTTTCCAGGTTCGGTACTTCCGGTTAGGTCTTTCACAGCAGAGGTGAAGCCACCACGATGCATTAACCATACCTTTTCTGTATCCAACCATTGTTTTTCTTTCTGCAGGTGTTCTTCTGACTTCGCCTGGAACAAAAAATTTTTGTTAGATCAAATCCGACAAAATTTTTGACACTACCGTAGTGAATTCGTCAGAGTTTTTGAAGCAGAGCGACAAGTCGAGTGACCGGAAAAATCCGAGAAATTTTTTATTTTCAGCGAAAAATGCAACGTCTGTGTAGTCCACCACGTTTTCAAAAATTTTCTTTCTTTTTGACTTTTCAAGTACTTTTTTCATTTTTTTTATTTTGTTTTTACGTAAAGCATTCGGCCATGAGCAATCCTCGACATCAAAAATGTCTAAATGTCGCATTTTCGCCGTTTTAGCAAGAGAAGCTTTAGTCGTACTAGTATAAAGCCGGCTTGAAACTTCATTTTTATCAACACTATTATTATTTTGGGAAGTTTTGGTTTTTTCTCCTAGGGAATCCAGAGAATCTGATTCGCTAAAACCCTCGGAGCTGACACTGGTACTTTTTTTTTCACTTGGCGGGATTTTGGGTGGTTTTGTGTAGCGTTTTGATGGAGTTCTTTGAAAAGCACCATCTTTGATGTAGGTACCGGTACCATGAGCAGCACCTTTACAAGAGGTGTGCTGGTGAGGTTTTTGATTTTTGGGTGAATTAGGGGAGATGTAAGAACCATTACGAAGTGAGTTTTCAAATGAGCCGTTGAACATTTTTGGTTCTGGAAAATTTTGGAAATTTTTAATACCCCAAAAAATTGTTTTGAAGTTTTTGACGTCATTGTGGGTTTAAAATAAAAAAAATGTTTTGACTTCTTTTTCAAAATTTTTGTGATTGTTAAATATATATTTGACATTGTGATATGTTTTTTATTTTATATCTGATTGTCAAATATTTGACAACAATATCTAAAATTTCTAATTTTCTACGTAAACCAGAATGATTTGAGAAATAGTAGGAGCAGAAAATCAAATGATTTGTCAGTGTTTTGTCAAAGATTTAAGTTTTTAAGAATATATTATTAAGCTACCAAAGAATACAAAATTGTCGAATATAATGTCAAATGTAATGTCATTTTTAAACAATACTTTCCTAAGATGAAAAATATTGAATCATTTTTTAAAAATGTACAGCTCTTTTGAGATTAGAACAATGAAAAGAATGTCAAAATAACTTCGACGTAAAACAATTTCTTTTACATTTAAATATACTACATGATTGTCAAAATAAATGACAAGAACTTTTTGAAATAATTAAAGCAAAGCTAAAGAAATTATATCTGAAGAATACAAACATTGTCAATTTGTCAAATATTATAAAATGAAAGTATTAATTGTTATCTGTCAAAACGAAATTGTCAAACACATCGAACAGTTTTTGACAATTTTAAAACATTTATCAAGAAGTTGTGTTTAAAAATCTAATATGAGATGTAAAATAAAAAACATTTTTCGATACCATAAGAATCAAATGCCAAATATTTGATAATTTTTTTAAGTTTTAAGAGCTCTTTTAAACAGTAAAATGCAACAAACCTTTGTCAAATACTGAATAGAAATTGCGGAATAAAAAAAGCTAACACATCAATAAAAAAATAGATAATTAGCGAATTTCTTCGATATTAAGACAATAACGTACATGTCAATTGTCAAATGTTGCTCAAAAAATTAAAATTCTTAAGAACAATAAAACTAGAGCGCAGAGACATTGAGACCAATAGAGACATTGTTGAATACCAAGTTGAAAACCAAACAAAAATTTTAAAAATATGTAGAGACGTACCTAATTTGACAACAGTTTTTATTTTATTATTAATGAAATTGTCAAAATGTCTTTCCATACATAATAAAAAAAAATCTAAATATGTACTGTTGAAGACAAACAAAAAAATTTTTGGAGTATTTTTTTCACCAAAACAAATTACAAAATTGTTAAATATTTGATAAATTTATAAATATTAATTTATAAAATATATAAATTTAATACAGATTTCTATAATAAAATTTAAAAAAATAAAAGCTAAGTTGAAACAAAATTAAAAGCCCCAACAAAATTGACAAAGACGATTCTGCGAAAGCTCGTAACGACTAGCCAAAACTCCAGACTAAAATCAGAATAAATAACAGTAAATCTACTCCCGAAATAAGAATTTTGCACAAATTTGGCAATTGACTAAAACACATTCTATCCAAATACTTGATTTACTCTAGATGTAGAAGAAGAATACTTGATGAGTGTCTAGATTTACTGTCGAAATTTCACAATAATTTTTTCTGTGGTCAAAAGACAATATCGAAGTTGACAGATTTATAATAATTTGTCAATTACTTTTAAATTTTAAATTTAATTTATAGAGGATGTAATTCTAATGAACAAAACTTCAAACTTTTAAATTTTTAAGTTGCAATATTAAAAAAATCTGAATGTTACGTTATTTTATTCAATGTATAAGAACTCAAATGTCTGTTTTGTTTTAAATTGTCGCTTCATGCAAGTACCGTTTTGTGGGAAGGTACAAAACGAACAATAAACGGTTCGTCCCGTCGAATTAAGGATCTTCTGAAGCCCTCAGGCCTTCCCAGATCTACCAAAAATGCCATAACGTCAATATATGAGCAGTTTCTTAGGCTTTTTTCTTTTATCGTCTCAGATAGGGTTAAATATACGCTTCTAACCGGTTTAAATATGCGAATTAAAGATAGAAAATAAGAAAGCTCTTATCGGTACGAAATACTTTTACATTGATACAAAATTATCAATAATTATTTCAAAAAGTAATTGAATTCATTAGAATAAATTTCCAATATTACAACAAAAGCATTTCAAACTCTACTAAAAAAAATAAAATTGTAATATTATTAAACTTATTTTTATTATTAAAAAAATTAAGTCGAAATGTTTTATAAACAATACAAAATCATTAAATATGTCAAAAGACAGGTTTAACTTTATCCATTCCAAAAAAAATGTCAAAATAAAGAGCATTTATTTTGACAACATGTAATTGGTATAATTAAAAAAAAAGGTTTTTTGGAAATTACTGAAAAAATTATTGCATAATTTTAAATAAGAACATTCTAATTGTCAAATACGTGATAAACACTAAAATATTTTGGGACAATTAAAGCAACAATATAAAATTGTCAAATAAGCACAACAGTACTTTTTATATATATTAGTAAGGCGGTACCTATGATTCGGCTAAAAATTAATCAAGATATTTTTTCAGAATAATAGAGAAGTTTGCTCTAGTAGTGTTCATAGAATGTTAAAAAAATAATAAAAAATGTTTAAAATATCAAGCTGAAAAGTATTTTTTTGTAGAAAACAAAGCTTCAGTATTACACATCCAGATCTGTTATTTATTTACCAAAAAAATTTTGTTTCTAGCAATGTAAATTAGACACTTTTTCTTATGTTTTACCATCCTGCTTTTTCTTATTAACTTCTAATTTTTGATAAAAATAATTTTGAACTCGGTTCTTATTTTACAGTAACTCCAAAGCTTAATATTTGACACATATGTATTTAAAATTTTTAAAAGTATTCAAATAAAGCAGTTAAATTTTGAAATTAAGTAATAGAAAAATTATTCGAAATAGTGAAAAATGCTAACAGTTTTTGATAACGTTAACCTCTAAATTTAAAAATAAATAAACAAATTGTGAAATGACATTAAAATCAATTTAGTTTTTTAGCAAAAACAAACATTTATTGTGTAAACATAATCTGGAGCAGTAATAAAACGATAATAAATTTTACAACTGGTTACTTAGGCAAATTTAAACATTTCATAAAAGGTCAACCAATTTTTTTTTTTCCTGTAAGAAATTTTCGTGACCGGATTTTGCATTCAGTTTTCAAATCTCATGATAGAAGATTATTTCCAAAGATAACTTGTTGCAGCACTACACGAATAGTTTCCTCGTTAAAACTAGAAAGGTCAAGCCGGCAGGCACAAATCGAAATTTAATATCAGATGCTTCCCATGAAGTACCATTTTACATAATGAGACATATATTTCAATCTTATTACGTTAATTTATATAATTACTTAAGTAATTTTCTGATTATCTAACACAAAACATACAAATTGAGAGAAAAATTATCTCACACTCAACACAATTTACGAATTACAAAAACCTTGAATTAACGGATAAATAATCAATTAGTAATTACGCAAGTTTATTTTTAATTATTTCAGTTGTGTCAAAACAAAAAATCCCCACAACGACGTCTTCAGACAACTTCACAAACCTTTACACTATTTTTCAAAAAATAAAAAAATTTTTGGGGTACGTCACGAAAGACCACATACGCGAAAACACCTGAACATCACAGACACGTGCATTTTGCGTCTTGTAACAACGATTAACGATAAACGACTGAATGGAAATCTATGGGTGCCAAGAAACGACCACGTGAAAGGCGGGGACAAAACGAGACAAGAATTCTAAGATGTAATCAAAATGTGACAAAAATGTCAAATATCCAATTTGATTAATTTTTTTGACACCCTTCCAGTAAGGTATTCATTACAATATAGATTTTGTAGCCGGAAAAGTTCCTTTTTACCAGACTAGTCCTGTTTTTTTTATTATTTCACTAATAACAAAAAAGTCAGGAAATCAACTTATTTAATGGGAGTAAATAAAATGTTGTATGCACCATCAAGTACTATTTGATAGCTTACTAGAGCCTAATACATAAAATACTATTTCGTTGACCGTTTATTAATATCAAAATTAATATGCACTGGATTTTCGCTAACAAATGTCTATTGTATAAAATAAACATTCTTGAAAAGTGTGACATTTGTTAGCGTTGTTCGCTGTCAATTACAAATTAACAATTAACACCAGTAACAGTGTCAAATTAAGTCTTATTAATTGATAACAGTAAAAATATTTTGTTTGAAGTTGTTAATTTCAAAAATGCTTCATAAAGGTTTGACAGATACAAAGATAACTTGGTGAACTTGGTCAAATATTTGACAACTCTCTGACAATTGTTAAAACAGATAATACTAGTAATACCAACAAACTAATAATGCATTTAATCTTTAATACTTCACCTATTTTTATTTTTTTTTACAAAAATTTAGTTAAACACATTAAGCAAATGTTCAAACAAAACTTTTGGATTTTCATAAATTTCCTTAGCGTACCCCTCTAGGCTAACCCCTTGATTTTGAAAATAATTATGAAGCTTAATATTAGTATCAGCTAATGGATGTTTCCTGTATTCAATCCCAGCTCCAAGGGCATACGGATACTTCTCATTCGTCCTCAAATAATAACTCCCAAAATCTCTTTTTTTTCTAACCAATCCACCCATAACCGACCTTGAGTTATTCGCACATGTCCCATATTCAAAATTTTCAATCGTATCACATTTAACACCTTCAAAAACCGTACCATTTTTCAATGACTCAATAAAATACCAAACTGACCTTTGATGGTCACAAAAACCCACGAGAAATAACGTCGGACACCCATGTTGGTACATACCACCATTCACGTAATAATCAACATGACCAATAGGTCGTATCATTCCAACACCACCACCTCCTGTATGTATCACTTCGACGTAATTAGCACTTGATGGATTCAACCCATCGTCGAGTCCAGGATCAAATTGGGGTCGTGCAGGATCGAAAACGACAATTCTGTCGATTTTTGCCCCAGTGTTGGCACAAATATGGGCACCTAGGCTGTAACCCACTAAAATGAAATGTGTGGAATCGAGATTGTAGAAATTCTGGATGTTGGTGATGAATTCTCCCATTTTGCGACCAATGGGTCTTACACATTTTCTAGCAATGGGGTATATGGGTAACAATGAAGCGAAAGACCAGTCCATAATAAATACATTGATGTCATGGTGTTCCAATGTGGTATTTTTGAGTAAAATTATTATTTCTGTTTCGGGTGTTTCAGTCCAAGCAGGGACAATAAAAAGGCACATTTTGGTCGAGTCAAAATTTGATTGGGCCAAATCTGCGACGTTTCTTATAATTTGGGATTTATTAAAACATTTTCTAGTGTATAAATTGTAAAAAATTTCGTTTGAAGTGAGTGTATTAATGTAATTTACAGCCGAAGTAAAACTATCCATTAACCAGAAATTGTCTTGCACTGAAAATTTTGATATAAAAAATTGTTATATTTGATTTGTTTACCTGGAATTACTGCTGAATTTATTTGTGTTGCAATAAATAAACAAAATAGAATTTTCATTTCGTTGTTTTGACTAAATTTAAACGAGTGGGTAAGTAAATGCCACGAAGTAAAACTAGACAAAGGGGGTATTCATTCGCCGCACAAAATCGAAATTAAAATATCCCACTCGAAATTAAGAGTGATAACCAATTAAATTAAGAGAGAGATAACCATAAACAGCTTCTAAAAACTCAAAATCAAATTACAATTATTTCACCAAACAAAATACATTGTTCTACGTATAAATTAGTACTATCTTTCAATATGATTCAATTTCTTGTCTTTTATTTACTACATTATGAATCAAAAAAAAAATTGCAAATAAGGAAAATTGCAAATAAATTGACGTTAAATCTCTCGAAAAAACGTACTCTATAGATAATTTCATCGAGTAGAATTTTTGAAAGTATTTCGTAACAATATAATTTGGTTGGTACACCAAATATTCTAATTGGTAACAGCTTTACTAAACTAGTGATGTAATAAAATTCATTCATAACTAGTGATCCAATACGTGTCACTGCATCACTCTAAAAATTTAGGTAAAATTAAACATTTCATAACGAAATGGGAAAAAATAAAATATTGGCTTAATCCCGGTTTAAACTTATTATTTACATAGTGTTATAAAATTTAAAAACATGAAAGGCAAGCTTTGAAAAAACATTGTAATTGACTTATAAAAATATTGACTTGCATACGTAAATATCTAAATTAAATTTTTTGTTTTTTTTAGAAATTTTAATTTTTGTCATTTTAAAAGACACCAACAGTCACTAGAATGTCTTACAATCTTACAGGATAGACAACATACAGCCATTATATATATATATAATGGAAACAAAGAAGGTGACCTTGAAGGAGAATTCACATACATATATTGAACAGAATGGAACGACCACAATAGATTATGGAATTACCAATAGTGAAACCTGGGAGAATATAATCAAATTCCAGGTAGGTAATAGTGTCGAAGCTGACTACATGCCTCAAGAAATCACGATAAAAGGACTCGAGAAAGCGATAAAACCAAAAAGAAAAAAACAGAAAAATAAATTTCAAGTAAGAACAAAATGGAACGAAGATACAATTGAAAAATACAGACAACAAATAAATAAAGAAAACTTCCGAGGTTTAGACATTGATAGTATATGTATAAAGACCTACTTAGTAAAATAAAAGCAGCAATGACCAAAGAAAAAATATATTTAAAAACAAGAAGAAATAAATGGTGGTATAAGGAATGCGGCAAACTAAAAAAAGAAACTTGCAGTAAACTTAAAAAACGAAAAAAAAAAAAAGAGAAGCTACAAAAGCAGAGTATCTAGAAACAAGAAAAAAGTACAAAGCAAAGTGTGAAGAGAGGTTCCTGTGATTCCTGGCATTTGCAGATGAATTAGGAATTATAGCAAAGAGCAAGAGTGTACTGAAAGAAATGATAAAAGATATGTAAGAAACAAAAAACTCCAAGTTAATACAGATAAAACAAAAATGATTGTGTTTGGAAAGAAGTAAGAATCGAAAAACAAGAGGAATGGAAATAGAAAGAAAAAAAATATAAAATAAGTGAAAGAGTTGTAACGGTTGTTTCCGTGTCGGGTTCTGGGTATCGTAGAGAGAGAGAGAAGAGCGGTTTGGATGGGGTTTTATTTATAGTATAAAACTATGTACAGAATAAAAATAAAATAAAAATACTTCTGAACAAAACAAAACGAATCTTCTATTAATATATACACGGCCTCGTCCTCGACTCCTCGTCGTCGGCTTCTCGTCCTCGGCTCTTCGCCCTCGGTTCCTCGTCCTTGACGTGTCGGCTTCGGTGGCTCGCACTTGTAATGGAGGGGAGGTAGGATTCACCCACAGGTTGATGCTCCGTGGGTAGCGGTTTCGGAGAGGATTCTACCAACGGGTTAATGCACCGTGGGTAGCGGTATCGGAGAGGAAGCCCCTAGGTTAATGCTCCAGGGGAGGACGGGTCTGGGGGTGGCTACTTACAAGGTAAATGCTCCTGTAAGTATGCCAAATATCGGTGGCGGTAGGCGCAATATATAGCCTTCGTTTGTAGGCGAGGGGTATGACAGGAGTGTCGTAGCGAAGCGTTGGTGGTGGTTCTCGGTGTGGTGGGAATTATACCATACCACCACTACTGCCCTGACGTATACGTATGACGTCGCGGTCACGCGGTCCGAATCAGCTGCTGGGCGTTATCTTGTTTTATTTACTGAATTATTAGAACGCTTCGTTACAGAGTTAAAATATTTGGGATATGTATTAAATAGAAGTATGACAGACAAAGGACAAATAAAGAAAATAGTCAAAAAAGCAAACAAAGTAATGGGAAGTGTCTGGAATTTGAGAGAACGTAAATTTAGTAAAAATTTTAAAAGAAGAATAATGATGTTTGACAGTTTGGTGAAAAGTATTGTAATGTATGGAGCAGAGGTATGGGGATGGAAGGAATATGAAGAAAGTGAGCGTGTGCAAGGAAAGTATATAAAATGGGTTTTAGGTTTAAATAAACAAACGCCAGGGTACATTGTAAGAGAAGAAAGTAAGAGAGAAAAGTTGAGAGTAGAAACAGGAAAAAGATCGGTGAGATTCGAGGAAAATCTAAGAATGCAGAATACTACAACAGTGCTGGACTAAAATTAAAAGAGCAAATGGTAATGTTAGGTGGATAGAACGAGATGACTACTATGAGAAAAAGGGGTATGCGTGTGCAGAAATTGAAAGAATGGGAGGAGGAAGAACAATGAAAGAAGAATTAAAACAAAGAGATGTTGACATAAATAAACAGGAAAGAATTGCGAGTATAAAAGAATCAAGGTACAGTTCAAAATATGCCCTGACTGTTACCACCGAACTGCCAAAATATTTAGATAAAATGAGAAGTAAAAATAAAAAAATGGTTGCAAGATACAGATGTGGAAATAAAGAAAGAGAAAATAAATTTTGGAGAGAATATTGGGAAAGAATGTGTAGATTATGTAGAGAAGAAAGGGAGACGATAGAGCATTGTTTGTCAGAGTGTGTAGAGTTAGGAATGGGCGAGTATGGAAGGATAAAAATTATAAACGAAAATGGATGAAAGAAGTTACGTGTGCTAGAAGAAGATTGAAGAATTATTTTTTATTTTTGTAAACTTTCAAATACGTAGGACTGTAAAGCCAATTAGGCAATAAAGACATTAAAACTCGACAACATATAGCCAATAGAAACATTGATACTCTGTTTATATAAAAAAAATCATTTTATTGCTCTTCAATTGTCACTAGAACACAGAATTATTAAAGTCTTTAGGCGGATATAAACAGACTTAATGCGAAACAACAGCTGAGGTTTATAATAAGCAAAGTCTGTTGTTTGCTTATCACTTGCATGTCCTTCAAAATTTTTCATAATAGCATACAAAAAATTAAAGTTAAACATTTAAAATAACAATTTATTTTTAACTGCCGGTCTCCATTATGTTCGTCTTTAACTGCCGCCATCCGCTAAGAACCAGCTTTTCAAATATAGTCCGAGAGGCAGCCGCAAAAAAACTAATTGATTAGTAAAAAGATGAAATTTTGAGAAAAGATAGAATAACCATAGCAACTTTTGATTTGCACCTAAGCTGTAAAAATTTTAAGCTGAAAAGACGGTAAATTTCCAAATATTTAAACAAACCTTTTTACAAGAATACTTGAATGTATAGCTTAGGGTATATTAGCCAAATAATCTTGAACATGAGAAGGCTCCAATCTCCTAAATCCTGATTGATCACAAATACCAACTTCAATATTATCTGGTGTTATTTGTCCTTCGAAACTCTCTTTTAAAGTTAAAATGGCAATGTGGACTGCATCATCTAATTCTAGATCTTCGCTGTACCTTTTCTCCAAGAAAGTCTTGCCATTGACATAATTTTTTCCCATGACTGTTGCTTTCCAAGGAAAGTATGCCCCTGAAGGATCACACTGGAACAAATAGGGCTTTCCACTGTCCCATCCACAAACTAACAATGAAACCCCAAATGGTCGTACACCTCCTGATTGGGTGTACTCTTGCATAACAGCTGCAACACGCTGGACCAATTGAACAGTAGGAATGGGTTCATGGTAAGTAAGATGGTATGTCTGAGACATTTTCCTAGCTTGTTTAACCAGCAGTCTATAATCGGGGCCCATTCCAGAATAGATCAGACCAATATGGTGCGTTATCATTTCAACCTTGTGCACACTGTTTTCATGGTAAAGAACAGATTTGTGCTTGTTTTCTGTAGCAATGACTACACCGTTACAAGCCTTAATTCCCACCGAAGGAGCTCCTGCTGCCACAGCAGCTAAAGCATATTCAATCTGCACTAGCTTCCCCGAGGGGCTGAAAGTTGTTAAGGAAAAACTATAACGCTCAGAAGACATGATTGCGATACTTGCAAGTCTCAAACTTATTTTTGACTTCGTGACAGGTAAATGTCAAATTAGCGCACAATGATACCAATGGAAACGCCGTATCACAGCCGTCTGAATAAAATTTTTTTGAAATCTACGTTTCATTTCCTGTCCTTATGCAAGTCATAACTAGAATAATAAGAAAAAACTAAAACAACGAACAACTGAGCAAAACCTGTAAAGACCGCGAAGAGATCAACAGCAACACTAAAGCAAACGTGATTAAGAAAAACTCAATCTAGAACAATAAATAAACTAAAACTATGAACAAATAGCCAAAACGATCAATACAAACACTTAAGGGGGTATTCGGGTGTAGAGCCATGAATTAGAGGTGTTTTTTCTGGTACAATAAATAAAAAACAAAAATATGTTTACTATCCATTTTTTGATGTTATTTATTAATATTTTAAGAATACTTACATAAAAAAGAAAAAAATGTCAAAAAATTAAAAATTCAAAATGTTATAAATTGTTGAAGTAGGGGATTGAAAAAAAAATGGTGCGCCAAGTTTGTCACGATTGTCTGAGAAATCATGACAAACTCTTTGAAAAATGCAGTTTTGAGAAAAACGCGTTTAACGTTTCGGGTAAAATTAGGTAGACCCCAACGTCTTTTGTTCGATTCGTTCCGGTCTAAAATGACTATATCTCTGAAAATAATTAAAATTTTAACAAATCCTTTTAAGGACATATTCTTGAAAGGTTAAGCTTTGAAAATACCAAAAAAAAAAGATTTTTTCAAATTTCTACACCAGAATACCCCCTTAAGTAAACGTGACAGAGGCAAAGGTTTTCAAATATTTTAGTAGAGTAATCTGACACAATTATCAGTTTTGACAGATTTGAATTTTGACTTTTGAGAGATTTGAAGGAAGCCGATGTCAGCAGCGCCATGCGGAAATCTCTCTAATCATTGAGCAAATGAACAGGCTGTTATAAACGTTAATTTCAAAAAAATGTCAATCAGACGGTTGTTCACCGTATTTATAAGCAGCCGTGTATTTTAAGGTAAATAACTGTTAACAAATTAAGCAAGCGTGACGAAATTTCCTAGAAAACATCTGCTTGGTTAAAAAAAAAAGAAAAAACAAATAACCTCAACATAACCTCTTCAAGTTTGTTATGGGCACTTCAAAAATGCATTAGTTTCCTTTTTTTATGCATTTTAATTAAAGTGAATCGGGTCCAAAATAGTTCACATTTGAAAATTTATTTGGATACGGAGCCCTGACCAATCCAAGATTTTGTCGTCCGCACTTAATTGAAACAATAAACAAGCGTTTAACAAGTTAAGACAAAACAAAAAAATTTTATGGACATATTTAGTTATCGTCACTTCGAGATAAATTTTATTGTCATTTATTGTTCTGACAATTTTTGTCAATAAACGTAGTACATATATAAATATGGAAATATTTTCTATTAGAAATAGCTTACTAATTAATAAACAAAAAAAAAAAAAACTGATGTGACATTATAAAATGTGAAGTACTTTTTGTAAATCTAATGTCAGTTGTGATTTGACACATTTTTGACTTACTAAAAAAATTTTACACTTTTTAAAATTTCTAAAATTGCTATTTTCTTTCTATCGAAAGTAATTAAATATAATCTGCCAGACATAATTTGTGTAATGTATGTTACTGATATTAATATACTCGTCTTATTTTTGTAAATATGTTGTTACTTAAAATTTGACTGATTTAGAAATCTTGTAAATCTAATGTCAGTTGTAATTTGATACTTTTCAAAACTACAAAAAATTTTACTTTTACACTAGAGATCATATTGCGACAACTTCCGCAATTTTTTTCACAAATTTGATGTGATTTGTCACTTTTTTACATAATTAAAAATGTCATTTTCCCTTTAAAGACAATAATATTTTTGAGAAAATGTATTAAACATTTTTCTTGTAATGTGTGTTACTGATACAAATAAATGTATTGCTTTTATATTATTGCAAATGTGTTGTCATTTGTAATTTGACATTTTTGAGAATTTTGTAAATCTATTGTTAGTTTCGAATTGTCATTTTCTTCATAAGAACACTAACCATTTTTGTCAGACATTTTTTTAGTAAATCTGTTTTTGACAATTTTTTGAAATTATTAAAAATAGTTTTTGTTTAATTAGGCAATAAAGTATGTAATTTAATTCTGTGACTGGCAATTCAAATGTAAGGCGTTAATCTGCTTTTACTTTTTTGACTTTTTTGCTGTTTCACATTTAATCTCAAAATTTTGTGACAGCAAAAAATCCTGAGCGGCTTTAAAGTAGCTGCTTTACTGCTTATTAGTCATAAAATACTGACATATTATCTGGTCAATAAATGTGATAGTTTAGTGTGCTTAAATTGTTGCTAAATACAAATACATATTTCATAAATATTATGAGGCAGTAACATAGATTGAAGTATTTTTCGTAATTTTTTAAATAATTATATCTCAATAATTTTAACCATCAGTACATCTCTCTTAATTGTCATTAATAATCTGTTCTTTTGGTTTGTAGTATTAACAACTACATTTTACTCCCGTAATTTTCAAAGTTGGTATGACAATTTTTCAAATCTCCTCAAATATTGTCAAAAATATTTGACAACACTAATAGCGGAAATAAAGTCAAAATTACTATTCTTGTTTCGTTTAAAATTTTAGTTTAAAATAGTCAATTTTGCTATTATACTCGTATTGTCAAAAATTTTCAGCTGTTTTTGACAATTTTGTATTTTCAGAAGAACTAGGAGGATTTTCTGGTAGTTTTCAACCTTAAAAAATTTGATTTTTTATTAAAACAAATATGTAAATTATACCTAATTTGAAAAGTGGTCGAAATAAAACATTAATTAAAAATTAAATATTATTTTGGCTTTTCAACAAAAACCGGTTGAAATTTGATCCTACACAAAACTATAACACTTTGCTTATTTTATCAAGGTTTTTTGAGGATTAATTTAATTAAAATTACTGTTTGATTTTGCTTTGATATTTTGTCCCTTTTATTTCTCTTATCAAATCATTACCTCGGCCAACCTAACGGCTTTAAATAAATGAGTGACATCTCTAATGCCCATTTACGTTGAGTATAATTTCACTCAAAAAAACTCAAACTGTAATTACACTAGAGAAGGTTTAATTAAATATTTATCGTAAAGTTGTAAAACTTGCTTGATAGACATTTCCTGAATCAACAATTTTCGAAAAAAATTTCAAAAATCCGTTAGATTTTCGTCAATATTTCACTTTCAAGTGTTAGCAACCGCTTTATAGCGTAGGTTTGTCTTTAGTACAAACATATATTCCACTACCGGTTTATAAATTTTTTACTTCGATGCATCGACCAAACGCCGATGCAAATCCGATTTCAGGTCGATGTCGTGTTCGCCTACACTATACTCGAATTTTTTCTTTGCAATGTTTTGCTGATTTTAGTAGCGTTTTTTCGTTCCTTTGTTTGTCCGAAAAAGCAAAAGGCGAGACACTTTCCGCCTCCGAGATTTTCTGTCCCACGCATCATTGATGGTGTATCGAGATATTCGCGTTTTAAAATGTGTCATTAATATTCATAGAGGACGCCAAGGACGTGTTATGAGCACACCTATTTGACTAGAAAAAATTTCAAGCGTTTCCGAAATGTTCAGACAAATTATTACAAATCGTAAAGAGAATTTTTCACATTTTTGACTTGTTTGTTAATAGTTTTTATCAATAAATACTTTGTAATTTATTCATTTGTTATTTCAGTTTAAAGCAAATGAACTAATAAAAATGTTTTTTTTATTTCAAAAAATAAATAAATTAATAAAAAACAAGTTGGCAAGACTAAAATGATAATTTTCTTGTTGGATCTTCTTATATAAAAGATATGTGGTTGCATAGACAATGAAAGCAGTTTTAAAATGATGTGTCACTCGATACCACTTCCTATTTAAATTTTTGGACTATGATATAATTTGGTACCCCTTTAAGCTAAAATTGACTTGTTTTGGCATCTTATCAAAATTTGGACAAAATCTAAAATTTTAGGACTCCGTGTAAAATGTTTGGTGTTAGTGGGTGTTTTACGTTTTATAATGATCAAACAACCAAAATTTTGATCAGCATAATTTATCAGATTTAATAAAGAACAAACAAAATTGTCAAATTTTAGTTAATAACTATATTGTCAATACTTAAAATTAATGTTAAAGAAAAGACAAAATTATATTTCTCTTTCTTTACTAATAAATTCTCTCAACGATAAAAAATGAAAAATCCCACAATCTCATAGCGCCTCATCACTCTTTTCTCTTTCTAAATTTCGCTCACGTAATCCTCATTTCCGTTACCTCTCGTTTTATAATTCTTCACCTTGTCACCTACACAAGAAATGCACCAACGACCTTCTAACCATTAGATATTTATTGCTAAATCATTCAGATTATTCAATTTCGTTTGTACGCTCTTGTATTTCGTATGTCGTAATTAGAACAGGTTAAGCCCCCACAGATTTTGACCACGCGCAAAATTTTTTATCCCTATTTTTTTTCTGTATATACCTTTACGTAGGTGTCGATGCAACAGCAACAACAACAACACAGGAAATGCGCTAACGACTCACACATAACCATTAGTTTTCCAAACACGACTTTTCGATTCACAATTTTCCCTGTTTTGTATGACCGCCTGCGGTCACAAAACACCGATATTCCAAGGTTTTTTGCTATTGTACTTTACCGTCCCATCTATTCACACCCATACGATCTGAGTTGTGCAACACAACCACCATCGAAATGCTACAAGAGGCGGCGAGCCCAGATTTTGCAACTAGCAACAACCGGCGAAGGAAAAATTAACAAATGATTACTAATTTATCATGAAAATTATAAGAAAAATTGCAAAATAAACAAATGAAAAATGTTTATTTACACAGCGTGCCCCAATAAAGCGTTAAAACAAGATCATTTGTGACCATTTTATAAAGATATGGTGTATAATTAAAATTCATTTAACATAATATCAAAGTTTTTTTGTAAAATTTGGACAACAAAAGCAACAGCTATTTTTAAATATAGGTGGTTCACATTTCCATGTCACAATTTTAAACACATACATACAGTATGTCCCCAGATCGACTTTAAAAGAAGAAAAAGTTTCTTATTTTTGATTTCTCAGAAAATTTCACTCTTGTTGATTTGCCCTGCTTGTTTCTAAACTCCCAAAACACAAATTACTTTTTATTTATCTGGAACGGTTCTCGAAACAATATCATTTTTCTCCAAAATTTGGACTTTTTTTCGTAATTTTTAGAAAGAAGTAACTCTAGTAGGCGGATTTCATTGGAAAATATCACTGAACTGACAGCAGATGACAAATCTAATAAGTTAGTGGAACTGCAAATTAAATCTTCTACTAAATCTACTAATCTATTAAATCTTCGCTAATTAATAATGACTTTACAACAAAAGAAATTTATCTAATTTATTGTTACGGAACTGAAACAGAGTACTACCAAGTTGTTATCAGAAAATTCAAACAAAAATACCCGAAAGTTACCATTTCAAATTACGGTGCAAAAAACTTGGTGACCAAATTCCTTACAACGGGCTCGGTTTTAAACATTACGAAGTCGAAGAAGTTGTTCAATAAAGATGATGCTGTTTTAGTTCTTGCCCTTCATTCCGTAAAAGAAGCTCCAAGGTTGTCTCTAAGAAGGAGAGCAATATAAACTATGATAAGTAAATCTCATTTACAAAGAATTTTCAAGAAGAACAAAATTTTCTAAGCTTAGCCTTTCAAAAATTTGTCCTTAATAAAAGGATTTGTTAAAATTTTAATTATTTTCAGAGATATAGTCATTTTAGACCGGAAGGAGTTGAACAAAAGACGTTAGGGATCACCCGTCTATCTAATTTTACCCGAAACTTTAAACGCGTTTTTCTCAAAACTACATTTTTCAGAGTTTATCATGATTTCTCAGGTTCACTTAACCGATTTATTTGAAATTTGGTGTGAGTATTCTCAATACATGTCTCTATCGTACTAAGTATTATTATAACAAAACAAAAAATTACTATTTAAAAAAAAATCCGAAATGTCAAAAAAATAGAGCAAAAATTTTTCTTTTTTTCGGACAGTCGTAATTTAACAAAAAAAAGTTTTTCTCCACTTTTTCTTAGTTAGTATACGCTAGCAGCATTCATCTAAATTAATAATCTTTTTTATTTTGTTGTTTCGGATCATTAGTAGGGTTGCAATCGTGACAAACTTGACGCGCCATTTTTTTAACTTCTTACTTCAACAACATAACATTTTGAGTTTTTAACTTTTTGAGATTTTTTATTTTTTTGGTAACAGTTTACTTTAGCTGACCACACTGAAAATGCATGAAAAAAATCGGGGTTTTCACTAAACTTACGTAGAATAATCCCTAGAACACGAATCCGGTGGCGGAGGTTTAGTTTTTATAATATTTTTTAAAAAAATCCATTTTTTAGTGAAAAACTTTTGACAGTTCCTGTAAACTTCAATACTACAGCCGCCCAGCTAGATGGGTCGGAATGCAATAACGTTGATAAAAATACCGCGTAATGAACAACCTTCGCTCTCTACACCTGCCAAAAACATCGCCGATTTTAAGTCAATCCTCGGGCTAACGCTGCTGACCGCTTTTTTATAAGTCTTTATAATCTTTTTCGCGCGGTATCTTCTAGACCTATTATAAACATTCTCTAAGTAAGCCAATCCTCGGGCTGACGCTATTGACCGCCTTTTTTATAAGTTCCTATTTTCGGTAGTAGAGAGCTTCGCCCTCTATACCTATCAAAAACATTCTCGAAGTAAGCCAATCCTCGGGCTGACGCTATTGACCGCCTCTTTTATAAGTTCCATTTTTCGGTAGTAGAGGGCTTCGCCCTCTATACCTATGAAAAACATCCTCGAAGTAAGCCAATCCTCGGGCTGACGCTGTTGACCCCCTTTTTTATAAAATTCTTTTTTCGGTAGTAGAGGGCTTCGCCCTCTATACCTATCAAAAACATCCTCGAAGTAAGCCAATCCTCGGGCTGACGCTGTTGACCCCCTTTTTTATAAAATTCTTTTTTCGGTAGTAGAGGGCTTCGCCCTCTATACCTATCAAAAACATCCTCGAAGTAAGCCAATCCTCGGGCTGACGCTATTGACCGCCTTTTTTATAAGTTCCTATTTTCGGTAGTAGAGAGCTTCGCCCTCTATACCTATCAAAAACATCCTCGAAGTAAGCCAATCCTCGGGCTGACGCTATTGACCGCCTTTTATATAAGTTCCTATTTTCGGTAGTAGAGGGCTTCGTCCTCTATACCTATCAAAAACATCCTCGAAGTAAGCCAATCCTCGGGCTGACGTTATTGACCCCCTTTTTTTATAAAATTCTTTTTTCGGTAGTAGAGTGCTTCGCCCTCTATACCTATCAAAAACATCCTCGAAGTAAGCCAATCCTCGGGCTGACGCTATTGACCGCCTTTTTTATAAGGTCCTTTTTTCGGTAGTAGAGGGCTTTGCCCTCTATACCTGCCAGTAACATTCTCGATTACATGCCAGTCAATTGTCGGGCTAATACTGCTAACCGCCTTTTTATTAAATTTTATTTTATTCAGTTTATATTCAGGTTTAGATATAACATTCGCTTTTATTTATTTATAAGGTATTTGACAAAAGTTGAGCGTAACAGTGTTTCTAAAGCATCTATGGTAGCTGGGCTGTAGTTTTGAAGTTTACAGGAACTGTCAAAATATATTTGTCTTGAATATTTTGTCGATTGTGTGTTTGTAAATTATAATTGACAGTTGACATTTACTAGTGTTTTAAAATAAATGCAAAAAAAGTAATTAAGATTGATTTAGTTATTTAAAAAATTGTGAAAGAGGATGAAAACGTAAAAAAATAACGAGACATGTACATCACTTTCAATTTGCAATTTTTTTTCGTTGTAAAAACCGAACAATTTTTTCACGAAAAAAAGGACTTTTTGTAAAAAATATTTAAAAAATCAAACCTCCGCCACCGGATTTGTGTTCTAGGGATCAATTTACGTAAGTTTAGCGAAAACCCCGATTTTTTTCATGCATTTTTAGTGTGGTCAGCTAAAGTAAACTATAACCATTTTTTTTTATGTATTCTTAAAATATTAAAGAATATCTTGTCAAAAAATGGATAATAAAAGTAGTTTTGTTTTTTATTTATAGCAGACGAAAAAATAATAAATAATTTTATTAATGACCTTAAATGAAAATTTTTGAAGCTTCGAGAATCTCGAAAAACACTTGAAGACTTTATTGGTTAATAAAGGAATGCAAGTTGGTTAACTTGTATTCCAACATAACGTAAAGTTCTCTCCTTTAGCTGAACTCTTTAATAATTTTTTTAATAATTTATTGTTTCCTTGATTTTCCAAACTCAAGAAAATAAATAAAGAGTTTAAATAAAGAAAACCATTAGGTACATATTTTTATCTTTATTCTTGCTAAAACTGATGGCGATGGAGATATAAAACTAATAGATGGGGATAAATTAAGACTAAGGTATGTAGAGATGCACAAACCATGGGCAGACGTAGGACATGTTATTAAGATTCTTGATAATCATAGCGACGATAATAGAACTGAGTTAAAGAACAGGAACGGAGCCCTTCCTACTAATTGTAGCACCAATTTTCTGGTAGATTTCATCTGGAGAAGCACTAGTAGCGACAGAATGCAGCATATTTTCCAAAAATTCGCCGAAAACGATACCACCGGCTCGGCTTATATCTACCATCGTCTTCTAGGGCACGCAATCAAAGAAATGGTTTTTGCTGCGACCTCCCTCAGCATTCCTCCACTTCCAATTTTCCTTATTTAACAGTCCCCAAGTTCGCGCTGTCAAACATGCTCGGTATCTCTTGTCCAAGGGCCTCCAGGTGCCCGAAAAATAGTAATTTCAGCCACTATCCTTTACCAATTACTCCAGCAGAACAGTAACCTATCCTAGAAGCTCCTAGTAATATCGCAGCCGATCAACTAACTGTAAGTTCCATCCACAAACTAATCCAAAAGTTGTGAGATTAGGTTAGGTCACGTGAAGTGATTGATTCTTCTGTGAGTTATCTTGCTGTACATAACCAAGTAGTAAAATGGAAAATAGAACTGAATTCAAGATGTTGCAAAATTTAAAAGATAAGACGAGAGTTCAGTTAATTACGTTTAATTTTAAAGCTTCTACAAAAAAATTTCTTTTTTAATAACTACTTGTTTATTCCGTTTCCATGCCAATTTGCAAATTTAAGAACAACTAGATTCGTAAATGTGAATTCGCCAGACTACCCTCTCCTTAAATATTAGACCTCCCGACGAATACTGTAAGTTCTTTATCATGGTAAAGGGCTAAACACATTATTTAGGCATTTTACTATTTCGTATGGTCCTAGACAATCTCGTAACTTCGGGCACTTTCCCACTCTTCTTTTCGGGTTGTAGAACCAGACCAAATCGTGTTCTTTAAACGCTAGTCCACTAGTCAAACTCACGAAAATATAGAGGTTAGGTGGAAAGTGGGTTTAAATAAGAAAACAATTGCACATTTTATTTTATTCTTGCTAAAACTGCAGAAGATATAAAACCAAGATTTGGGGATGACTAAAATATGTAGAGATGCACAAACTATGGGCAGACGTAGGACATGTTATTAAGATTCCTTATGAGTTAAATAACAGGAACGGAGACTCTTCTAATAATTGTAGCAGCAATTTTATGGTAGATTTCATCTGAAGAAGCACTAGTAGCGACAGGATGCAGCATATTTACAAAAAATTCGCCGGAGACGATACCACCGTCTCGGCTTATATCTACCATCGTCTTCTTGGGCACGTAATCAAAGAAATGTTTTTTGCTGTGACTTCCCTGTTTCCCTCAGCATTCTTCCATTTCCAATTTTCCTTATTTAACAGTCCCCAAGTTCACGCTGTCAAACATGCTCTCCAACCTTCGGTATTTCTTGTCCAAGGGCCCTCAGGTGCCCGAAAAATAGAAATTTCAGCCACTATCCTTTGCCAATTACTCCAGCAGAACAGTAACCTATCCTAGAAGCTCCTAGTAATATTGCAGCCGATCAACTAAGTGAATGTTTCATCCACACTCTAATCCAAAAGTTGTGTGATTAGGTTAGGTCACGTGAAGTGATTGATTCTTCTGAGTTCTCTTGCTCTACATAACCAAGTACATAAAATAGAGAACAGTACTGAATTCGAGAAGTTGGAAAAGTTAAAAGATAAGACACGAGAATTTAGTTAATTGTTACGTTTAATTTTAAAGCTTCTACAAAAAAAATCTTTTTTAATAACTACTTGTTTATTACGTTTCCATACCAATTTACAAATTTAGGAACAACTAACTAGATCGAAATCTTATACAGTGAGCGGTAAAAGTATGGAACATCTAAAATAACTTCAAGACTATTTATTTTTAAAAAAATCGCTCGGACAGGTCAATTTTATATTTAAATTGCGCATTTTTTTAAATAATTTATTAAAGGGTGTCTCAGAAATGAGATACCGACATCAACCTTGTTTAGTAGGTTTATTTTAGGTTTAATTGTAAGTTTAGTAGGTTTTATTTTACACGCACCTAACGTGCAGTAGCGTTGCCTCCGTTCCCTTCCCATTGATTCGACATGTCCAGGAGGCTGCACAGACTCTATCAATATTACTGAGACTCTATTGTAGGTTTTTCATAATAAGAAACATTAGATTCTCTTAATTAACGGTCCTAATCACAGTGACACTATCTTCATTTACTGTCTCAAAGAGCACCTCTCGATATTTACTTACACAACAAACTAGGTAGACTCTATAATAGGTTTATGCCCGATTGCACAAACGTTCATCAAAATTGATGGTCCATTAATCTTTCATTAACGCATTTTTAGTCAATAAAGGCACGGTATTTTAAATTAATTAGAGTTTAATGGTCCGTCAATTTCAATTGACGTTTGTGCAATCGGGAGTTACGTAATAAAAAAAAATTACTAAGTGAAGCCCAAAGCGGTATGTTCAAAATCCGAAATTGCAAACCAAATATTAATCAAGAGGTGTCTGATCAGTCGAAAAAAAATTTTCTAAGAAGGTTACAGACAAGCAAATCACCTAACATTTTTTTGTTTCTTTAGCTGTTTGCACAACGTTTTAAAATAAAACCATCGCTGTACAAGTTTTATATTTCTAATACTGTTTTAATTATGTTACAGTAAATTTATCGTATTTCTTTTTAAATCCAGATTTTAAGAATTTAATCCTTTAGATGACCATCTTTTATTAGTTTTGAAACAATTGTAATTAAAAATTTTCACTTTTTAGATCACGGTTTTGGCCACGTTTGTGACGTCACAATTTCGACACTCTTATTAAACTCTCTTAAACTTTGGCCATAGTCCCTGTAAAAAAAAGTCTCTAATAAGAATGTTAATTATAAAAGAAAAGATAAATAAAAAATATATATTTTTTGGTTCAAAATAGAACGCTTAAAATATAGCGAAATTTCGGCGACTTTGTGGTTCGAAAAAAAAAACGGTAACTGGAAAATCGCTTCAGATCACACAAGAAATACTGAACAGGTTGGTATTGAAGTTAGGAAAAACTTGTTTAAAACGTATTAAATTGATGAATTTTTACACGGAAAGAAATCGCGAAAAATATGACCAAAATCAACAATTGATACAACCAAAGTACCAAAATAACGTTTAAAATACAAATTTGTGTTGCCAATTTAATCAATATTCTTTAGATTCTCACAAAACTAAAAAAAAAAAATGACAAAGATAAAAAATTTAAAATTAACCTTAAGGCTGCTTAGAGCAACGTGACGAGACACAAGAAACACAGGGTCTTACATACTCGAAAAATGTGCCAAAAATTCTCCAAAAAAAGTTACAAACAACCAGAACCTTCTACAAGTTTTTTTATAATATGGATAAATATAAAATTTGCTCTTTAGATTTTGTTGAATTATTCAGAGACCAAATTCTTTTAGTTTTAAAAATAATCTAACTATCCTGATTCTACAGTATGGATTTTGTTATTGGTGAGCTCTTTAGTGATAATAATGTGATTAGCTTAACCACTTCTTGTAAAATCAAGCTCATAAGCTAAAAAAAACACAAAAGTTAAATTTAATTACTAAAAAATGCTAAACTCACTAGTTCAGTCGCCACAAGTAACTAGAGACACAACAAAGAGCACATGATTGCCTAATCTCAAGAACATTATTCTTATTCACTAAAATAAACTGTTTTTTAGATAATTGTTTTTAAACAAAATTCTTTGTTAAAAATTAAAGTGTTAATTGTTTTTTTTTAGAAACATTAACTTTAATGTTAACACAATTTGTTAAAAGCTGTTGCAAAACAAGAAGGTGGGGCTCCTTTAATCCTGAATGTTGTCCCACAAGAAGATTTAGACATGTTTTTGATGAGATATAGTAATTAAAATCGAATATCTGTTGTTATATCTGTTTTTGAAATAAATGATTATTTTTCATGATAATGACGTTTACAAAATTGATGACATTTATTTGACAGCTGGTCGAATATGACCTTATTAAAGAGATTCAAAACAAATGCATTACGACTTTAAAACGCTCTAAAGATCATTTTATAATAATACAATTACAAAAAATTAAACTACCAAAGCATTGCTTTTGAGACAGCCTGTACAATTCAAAAACCCGCGTCCAAACTTTTTAAATAAAAATATCTACAACTTTATTATATTTTTTTAACAAAATCACTATAAATATTAGTCAGACACACAGACCTATCCCAACTGATAACAATTATGTAAAAATATTGATTTAACAAAAAAACACATTTCAAACAGTTCTCTTTCAATATTCCATAAAAAAGCAAAATTTTCTCTTAAACACCTGCACCAAGCCTCAAGCACCAAAATCCCTCAAGCACTTATTTAATCCTATTTCTTTCTACTAATCATCATTAATTGACGGTTATTGTCTGCATATCCGCCGGCAAAGAATTTAATAATCTGCAGGTGTCTTTTCTAAAAGTTTAATTACTATACGAATGCAACAAGTTGGGTAACATGTGACGTTTTCCTGGAGGAGAGTCACGATCGTGTACATGCGTAGGTCGCCAAAAGGTCAAAATATTTTTTTTAAAGCTAATTTGTGCGATTTTACTCTCACTTAAATCAACCTAAATACAATAAAATGTATAAAAAGAGTAATGCTCTCATTCCGTCATAGAAACCACAAAATAAATCACTTCCCACCTGAATGAATAATTTCTGTAATTATTTTATGGTTAATAAATAATCCAATTAAAAAATTGTGGGTTTATAGTAAATAACAACTATATGCAACCATAAATACAGGCGACACTCGGTGAATTCCTAGTTATCTGCAATGAGTGTATTACTGGTTGTCTATACTTTTAATAATAAAATTACTGATGAAGTGAAAATGCGGAGACGCCCCCTTTTCCCCACTACAGCACCCCTCATATTACACTACTTAATATTTCTAATTTATTATTATTCTACTTAGATCTCATTATGCATACGAGGGCACCCAAAAAAAAATTAATGTATTTATATTTACGGTACTAACGGTAGCCCACTATACCATAACGACTCACACCTTTAATATACCACGACAATACAAAACCGGTTGTGTATTATTATTTCATCTTATTAATATTAAAACGTGTTACGTGAACTGTACTAAAGGTTACTAGGTAAAAAGCTTCCTTCTCTCTTTCTCTATTGCTATCGTTTATTTATTTTTATTTTTTTTTATATATAAAATGGAAGTTTCCTGGTCACGAGTTCACGACAAAATAAATTTTTCCGCCTGCTATAATTAACACAATTATTGATTTAATGCTATTAAATAAATAATACTGCAAGTTTTATAGCCGTATGCCGTATAATAATATTATATCATTTTATAATAACTATAACATGTTTTAATTGTTAGTAATCAATTTTCTGATTGGTTTAATTAAAAAATTATTCGATAGAACAAATTTATTTTTGCTCCTTATTGCTGGAAACAAATAAAATATAAAGAAAAACAATTAAAATTATTCCTGTCTAGACTCTGGATTAATATTTTTGAAAGTTATTCAGTAATTTTGGATTTTTTTTTATTAAATTAAATGACGCAATAACAATAATTGCAAAATAAATATTAAACAATTTATTAACATCAATTAAGTAAAATATGTATATATTTTTTATATTTGTGATAATTGAATTATTGTAAAAGACGAAAAAAACAGTGACATAAGATATATTTTTAAATCAGAATATAAAGTGATTAAAAAAAAAGTGATAAACAAAGTATGGCAGAGTCGCAATAAAAAAAATGTTTCTTTAATACTTCACCCCAAAAAACAATATAAAATATATTTTTTTTAGTAGATAAATAGTTATTGCTTATACAGTTGAGAAAAAATTTAAGATTTTTATATAATAGCGCCAGAATTAAAAAAAAAACGTACAGCGTTCTGTTTTACCGACTCGCAACAACCACTAAAACGGCTATTTTTGTGTTGTAATAAATAGCAATAATCCAACACGTGTTTATTGTTAATTTTTTTACTGAGTTTACTATTTTTTTATTGAGTTGTAGAGACACAATAAAGCCAAAATTATTAAGTTTAGACAACAACCGACACACTAGCGCTATTTAACATCGTACTCAAATACCGAATACCAATAATAAATTATTCTTTTGCATACACTGTCTTACTGGAAAATAACTTCAAATAGAAATATTGAAAAACGCCGAGGATGTTAGTTACAAAAAACTCTCAGACAGTTGCAGAAGTCAGTTAAAGAAATATACCGCAGAATTGATGTTACAGTAATAATTATTGACTTTAAATTTAGTAAATTAAAAAAAAGGGCAAAATGGCTGATCTCTCGTGTTCATATTGGAAAAAAAAAAAGAAAAATATTGTTGATTGACAATACATAATTCTACTAAAACAAGGCATAATTTGTTTCTCAAAGCAGTTGTTAACCTCAAATCGAAATTTGGACAAACGCCGAAAATGTTAATTATAAAAAGCTTTCAGACAGTTGCAGTTGCCAACAGAAGTCAGTTGAAGAAATAATCCTGCAGAATTGATGTTACAGTATTAATTATTTCACTTTGAATTTTGTAGATTTAAATAAAATGGGCATAATGACTGATCTCACATGTTCAAATTGCCAGAAAAGGAAAATATTGTTGATTGTCAATACATAATTCTATTAGTACATGACAAAATTTGTTTCTCAAACCAGTTGTATTTTTTTTTCTATGAATTCCGTATCGCTCCTACAGACACCAAAAAATCCAATATATAAGAAAAACAATACTAAAAATGTATGAAACTTAAAAAAAATTTAATGTCTATTTCCAGATGTTTCGTTTTTGGTGGATAAAAAATCACACAGTTTACAAATTAATGGTTGGTGGGAAGCAAAGCCGTGAGTTCAGAGGCCAAAGAAAAGAAATAAAAAAAACCTAAACATTATAATTTTGTATAATTATAATAAAAAAATAATAATCAAAATTTACAAAATAAAATACAAATAAAGCACCATTACAATTATCAAAATACAGAAATCAGTTTTTCACTCATTAGCAGTACACACCACATTTTAGTGACAATTTAATTTAAACGCACTAAACTAGAATTTCTTTCTATCACATTTAATGACTAGTCAATGTGTCAACATTTTTAATGACAGTAAAGCAGACATCTTAAAGCCGTTCAGGATTTTTCAGCTGTTACAAAATTTTGAGATTAAATGTTAAACAGCAATTTTTTCTTAAAAAAAGGTAAACCAGTAGGATTGATAGAAAATTCCTTTTAGATAAAATTAGTTTAGATTCTTGTATATTCGTTAGCCTTCACAAAAAAAATTAATTAAGATGCTCTTTGGTACAATTTTTTATTTTTGCCTACTAGTTTCAAACTACGCTCATCCTCAGGGCATTCAAAAAATTATATGTTCAATACAACAGTAAAGTAGATTTATTTAATGTCTTTATTTCTTAATTAAACAGATAACTAGTAGTGGGCAAGAACCGTAACCGTGGAGCGATTCGGTAGTAGTATTTCCACAGTATACTTTTTCAATGAGAAATAGAAAAAAATACTGAAACTATAAGTCATTTCTTTCAAGACGTCCTGTTGCTGAGGCTATTATAGTATTATTACAATTTACGACATCTCTAATCTTGTATTTAGTAAAACCGAAAACAGCTGCCAATAAGGGACTGATAACAGATGTTTATTTTCGGTTTTAACAAGTACAAGATTAGAGATGTCGTAAATAATAATTATGATAGTCTCAGTAAAACTTCTTTGAAGGAATAATTTACGGTTTAAGTCATTCTTTTTATTTCTCATGAAAAAAGTATACAAGTCCGTTAGGGCAGCCTTTTTTTGCTGAGTCGGAAAGATTGTGAGTTGAGCTCGAAGAGCGAGTCTAATAAACTAGTGAGACCGTGAAGGCCCACTAATACATACCATAGACAGGTATTATACAATACTTTTATTTTATTAATTTTGCTTTAAAAAAAAAAATACCGACGAATAACTAGAACGCAGAACGTTGTCAAAAAATAAAGATATTGAAAACTAAGATTTTTTTTACTATAGAGATTTTGATTTATTAAAGTAAAGAAGAGTCTTGTTACGACATGTTGACTGTTAAGAGGCTCTTTAAAGCCTCACGACAGGCTGCATCCCTTAAGAAAGTGTTTATTTGCTAACAAAAAAATTATTAAAGCAACCGCAAGGTATTTACAAAAATCCTTATTATAACAAAAATAGATATTTCTGTACAAATTTATACAACTACATTTAAGGCCCTTACTTGACCACTCTAAACTCAAATGAAAAATATATTTGCTGTAAATATTTCTTCGACAAACGATAAGAGCAGATGGACCACTCTAAAGCCTCACGACTTTAGAGACAAATGAAAAAGTATATTTGCTGTAGATTGCTGCAGAGCAGATGGCTCGCAAAAAGTCGCCGGAACTCAAGAAAAGGAGGTTCAGGTTTTGGCAACGGTGAAGTTATTGGTTAAAACTCTGAACGAGAATTCTATGTAGTAAAAATTGATTTTGAGTTTCGATCGCAACAAAACAATGAATTTGAGTTTTGTTCAAAAAATCATGCTGAACTATATAATTTTTGGAGACCTCGTTGTCCGAAGAAAAATAGCAATATCTCATAAATTTCGTTAAGCAGCACTTCGAAATATGCTTGAGATTATTTCACGGAGTAATCGAAATATGATGCAGAGAATAGGTAATTTTTAGGCATTTCACAAATTTTACAAAGAAGTGCAGCTCGTGCACTTCTCAAATAGTCAAAGTCACGATTGACAGGTGAAAATAATGGTTTCTAATAAAATTGTTATTACAACAACACTCGGTTATAGACGCTTTCGAAGCTGGAGACAACAAGACGAATAAGAAAGGTTTGACATCAAAGCCCCATGATTTAACGTAACTGTACACAAGAAACGAGAGCGCTTAAAATATTGAGAAAATGTGTCCATAATTCTCTCTGGAAGAAGGTACAAACACACAGAAACTTCGTAACGACTGATATCCAATCCTGATTTCAAAAGCAAAAAATAATAATTTTGAGACAGTACGACAAATTTATAAACAATTCGTCGAATTAAGAAATTTGTGAAGCACGTTGCTTCCAGAACGTATAAAAAAAGTATATTTTTCTAATTAATAAAAATATTCACTTTTAGTTTAAACTTTGTTATTTATGTATTAAGGCATGAGGAAATATTTAAAGCCCGACATAGGAGAGCTTTTAATTTCCCAAGGGCTACTAGTGACGATTAAGCCCGTGGTACATACAACATTTTATTTTATTTTGCAAAAATCTATATAAAAATAGTCGGGTTTTTCGACGTTTGTGTAAATACCACAATGTTTTCGCTGATCGTTTGACGTTTTTTGGAAGAAAAAAAATATGAAAATATCGTATTTATCTGATAGTGTTGCTTAAGAACTTTGAGTGCCATAAAGATAAAAAATACGCCCTGATTTACGGACGTAGGAGATTATGGTTGCAAATAAAATATACCATTTTTATCTCTTACTTTTCCATATTTTAAATAAACAAAAAAAGAATGACAAAATATGTAATTTCCCAAAAAAAGAACATAAAAATTCAGCAAAACAATCCTTTCTTTTTAAAAACAATGAATGGTCGACTTGAACAACGTAACATTTTTCTCTTAATTATCATAATTATCGTCTACAAGTCAATAGACTGAGTCATAGTCTTATGTATACACAATTTGGGTTGAAGATCGTTGCACTCAAAGAATGCGATCGATTTCGGTGTTGTTAAAGAGAGAGAGACAGAGAGAATGTCACACATTACGTGTATTAATGTCTTCTACTTACCGTAGTCGATTTATTGAATCTTCGACTTCCGGAACGTCGTAATGTACCACCACGAATATTTGAATCGTCTAGAACGACCTCGCCACCGTCATGGCCTGATCGTCTGCTCAACTCGCTCAGTTCCGCCACTGGTTGGACCTAAAATTTAAAAAAAAAGAATAATAAAATCACCAGTTAGGCAGAACGACTACATTTTGTACTATGCAATTATAGTGACGTCTTTTAATATTTATTTTATTGGCAATATCAAAATTAAAAGAAAGCCGAAATCACTTTAAAAAAAATATTACCACGTCCAGAGGCTATTATTTTACCAAAATAAATTTTTGATTAAATAAACAGTCTGTATACTGAGATAATCAGTCAACAGAAGAGGATTGAAAAAGAAGGACAAACAAAAAAAATGTTAAAAATTAAAATTTAGGACTAGGACTACAATTTTTTTTGCAAAAATATATTGTGTTTCAACCGCCTTCTGTTGACACATTACTTTTAGAACAGTCTGTTTATTTAAATTAATTAATAAATTACTGAAGAAAGTCAAAAAACCGCATATTCCTAGAATGTATTCCTACAACAGTTTTTTTTTTTTTTAATTTTTTCTACAAATAGAAAGCGCTGTTTTGGGGATGAAGATAAGACTTAAGACACTCACTCCCTTATTACAACATTTTCTTTGTAAAAGTTCTACAAAAAAAGAAGTGAGTCTAAAACAAAATGTAAATTAATTAATTAAAGTAATTTATAACACAAATTAACACTAACAATCCACAATTAACAGTTTTCTACAACACGAGCCACTGAACTTTAGTCTGGTGCATAACCGGAACGCCTTCTTTGATCTCCAAGACTTGAATATTTGTTCTGTACAAATTTATACAAAGTATAGCTTAACAAAAATTTACTTATTTGATATAAAAGTTGTTGAAAAAATCATAATAGAAAAGATAGAATGTTTTTTAATTTCACCATTAGAAATATGTAGAGGAATAACTTAAATCATCGACAAAATGTCGCTGATTTTTTTTGTTTAAATTGTGTTTATATCATTCATTTTCATGAAACTTTATGTTTAAAATTTATTGTGAAGTGCGCAGAAAAAGTAGACCATATCTTGAATTTCCTTAATAAAATACACTTCAAAAGGGAAGTATAGTAGTTCACTTACAGATATTAAAGCTTAAAAATTTTTATTTGAAAACCAGTTAACAAAACACTCAAATTTACAAACGTAAGTGATAGCATTTGCCTTTACGTTTTCCCTTATTTGTTCAGTCTAGCTTGTCTCATTTTATGACGGCGAAAAAATAGGTCTCATATTGACAAGTATTAATAATACTTGTATTTACAAGAATTAAATACCCCCATGTTCACCCCCCAGATAGAGAAATACAGAAAATTTTAAGAGAAACATTTCTCCAACAAGATGTTAAAACAAAATGTACTAAAATTAATTACTAAAATTAAGACGGCTCCATAATTTAGTGTGGAAAACAAGTTCAAAAATTCTAGAAAAAATGTGCTCAAAATTCTCCGAGGAAAGGTACAAACAAGAAAAAATTTCACAACGACCGGTTACTCAAAATCCTTCAAAGTTCCGGAGCAGAGCGATAATAACCAAATTATAAAAGTAAATCAATTCATAAAACCGTGAAAGTGACAAACAGTACGAAAAATTAAGAATTTTCTGAAGTCTGCAAAACGATATTTAACGATAAATGTTTGCTACACGTGTGTAAGTAGGATATTGCAACAAATTATAAGTAAATTCGGAGTTCTTTTGATTTAAAAAGTTGGATTAATAACGAAGAATTTATTTCTACAAGAAACACGAATACACACAACAATAATTTGATAAACAAATAACGCGATATTCACACAGTAAGAACGCCTTAATAACGCCGATTTAATAACGTCACATCCGACAAACCGTCGAACTGTCTAGCACGGGTTCCACACTAACTCGATCGTTGTCACGCCGCTTATACAGGGTGGACCAAATGTATGGAACGGGCCGTTTTTTGGCTAAACTATAAAGAATTTTGAAAAAACATAATATAGGCATTAAATGGCTAGGAACATGCTACTTGGGACAATGTTTAAAAAATTTTATTTGTTTAAATTTTCAAGATAACTATAGCAACATTTTTGTTTTTTTGTGAAATTTATTCTTGAATTTTTTTTAAGAACAAGCTTTTTAAAAGAAATGTTGCTGTGTTAATTGTTTTAATATTGACTTTATAAATTTTTAATAAAAAAATTAAACATTACCGAATATTATTGTTATTTTTTGTCAAAACTACAAAATGTTTGGTTAATTCAACTTATGCACGTTAAAAAGATAATAACAGATTTTTAAAAAAGTTACAAAAAAATAATTTATTTAAATAATTAATAATTTAACAATAAAAATTAATGTGTTTTTTCTTAATTTTTTATTATTTTGTAGTGCATATTACGAGTATGTTGTAGTACTAGATATAAATAAATAAAATGTAATTAATAAATATCAAGAACACCCGAATTTTAATTTAAACAAATTGTTAAAAGAAAAATGTTCACAAAACTGTCTTCCACCTTTCAAACACCGATAAGAAAATCAAGTAGGCGTTGTACACACCCCCGAGCTATTCTATTGCTATTGTTGCCTCAACCAGCATCAAATCCCAGCGTATGAAAGGTGGAAGGCAGTTTTGATAACATTTTTCTTTTAAGAATTTGTTTAAATCAAAATTCGGGTGTTCTAGATATTTATTATTTACATTTTATTTATTTATATCTACTACTACAACATACTCGTAATATGCCTACAAAATAATAAAAATATAAGAAAAAACACATTAATTTTTATTGTTAAATTATTAATTATTTAAATAAATTATTTTGTTGTAACTTTTTTAAGGAACTGTTATTATCTTTTTAACGTGCATAAGTTGAATTAACCAAAAATTTTGTAGTTTTGACAAAAATTAACCACAATATTCGGTAATGTTTAATTTTTATATTGAAAATTTATAAAGATAATATTAAAACAATTAACACAGCAATATTTCTTTTAAAAAGCTTGTTCTTAAAAGAAAATCAAGAATAAATTTCACCAAAAAACAAAAATGTTGCTATAGTTATCTTAAAAATTTAAACGAATAAAATAATTTTAAACATCGTCTCAGGTAGCTTCTACCTAGTCATTCAATGCCTATAGTTTGTTTTTTCAAAATTTTTCATAGTTTAGCCAAAAAACGGCCCGTTCCATACATTTGGTCCACCCTGCATAACGATACGTCCTTCTAGAAATTATCCGGAAGATTAAGCCAAAAATCTACATTCAGACAGAAGTATCCACCAGTCAATCTTTCTGGAACAGTTTATAACAATATTAACAATTTTTTTTTAAAAATTAAACGCTAAATGTTGTGCTATCTACGTATTTAGTATTCAAAAATTTTTAAGGTCTTTGCCTCCTTGAACCACTCCAATTTATACACTTGGCGTTATAAGAAATAATTTTCCCGATATAAAATTTAAAAATAAATTTATTAAATATACAACCTGCATTACAACTTTAATTTGCTCTGTGTAGCAACTCCTAACTCCTAGTAATCCCACAGTTTATTGTTGTGGAAGCTGAGAGCTCAAGAAGATTCTTAATTTGACAAATTGTTTATTGTACTTTTAACAGTCTACATAAATTTTTGGGAGAAAAATTATCGTATCATCTCATTTTACAAGTAATCATCGCTCTGTGGTCGGATTCTTAAAATTCCTAAATAAAAAATCTATTGTTTTCCTAATTGAAAACCTTAATAACTGTGTTTTCTAGAGTTCTAAAGCCCCTGTAACTGAAATTAGAAAAAATAGATAATTGGTCGTTGTAAAGTTTGCTTGTTCGTCCTTTCCCCTAGAACGAATCGAGAATCTTGGGCACATTTTCCAAGTATTTAAGGGTATGTTTCTTGTGTACCGTCGCGTTAAATTGGAAGCCGCGCCAACGTTAATTTTTGGGATATTTGTCCTGCTTCTTGTGCCCAATTGGATATATTTTTTCAATCATATAAATTTCATTTGTAACAAAAAAACAACCTCAAAAAATTCAGATTTCTTAATTTTTTCAACAAATACATTTTCTGTTAAAATCTATATATCTCTTTTTTTTATTATTCATTCATTTAAAACTTCAATGGATTCTCCACCCTCTTTCTTGTAAATCATTATTTTTGAAACACGCTATAAACTTAAAAAACTCTTTTATTTAGGCGTGAAACGCGTAATAACTAAATTTGGTAGAACATTAATGTATACAGTTGCCCATTTGTAACTCTCCCAATTGTTTGTGACTTCCTCTACAAACCCAGAAACACATAAATATTTACAAGACGTAGCTCCGGATGTGGCCAACATCACGCCTATCGTAGGTGAAATTACATCTTGTAGAAAACACACAAAGTAGAAAAAAAAATCATTAAATACAATTTAAAAAAAAAACTAAAATACTAGTACATCCTTCCTCGTTTATCTGCGGTTAGACGCAAGTGCGAAAACGGCTACTTTACTATTATCTTAAACAAGTGGAGCGCGAAGTACACAACATGTATCTTATGTTGTTTTGTTGTGGATTATCGTCCGATAATAATTGGACCGTGTTAAAGACACGTAGACGCCAGGGAGAGATGAGAGTATTGTGTTTAGCGAATTTCTAATTTTATTAATCTAACAATAGCTGTTACAACACCATTCACTATTTTGTGCTCTCTAATACCTGTCTTACCTCCACAATAAAAAATAAATAGGTATATCACAAAATATCATTAAAAAAAAACTTTTATTACAAAAATGTCTCTACTAAAAAGTAAAAAATAATTTGTTTCTCTCGTAAGTCGTAACTTATAATAATAATTTGGTAAATTTTTTCAACCATTTTAACTTTTTATATAATTTTCCTTTTTATATTTTAATTCAGACACTGATGATGGAACTTCAGTTTCAGAAAGCGCTTTGCCACTTTCGTAACAAGTGTTCACTTAAAAAAGTTATCAAAAGTGCCATGACAAGAGTTTTTCCCGAGTTGTTTAATTAGTGCAAGTCTATGGCCAAGTAGATCACCTGATATGACCCGTCTGGACTTTTTCTTGTCTCCGTATCTTAAAAATGTTGTGTTTCAATGTTGTGTTTTTGTTAACAATTTACAAGAATTGCTCTATTCAACAGAGTTCAACTTTACTTACAGCAAGAAGGTCAACATTTCAAACATTTAATTATTTAATTATTATTTTTTATTATTTAATTATTTGCAATAATTTGTATTATCCAGTAAAATTTTTTAATTATGTTGTTCCAATCTTTTTTACGCCAAATTATATGTATTTAACCTAAATAGAATTGAATTTACTTATTTCCGTTAAACATTAATAGTCACCTGGTATAACGAGGGAGACTGACCGGAATTTAGTCAGTCAGTTAGCGAGAACCGAACAAGCGAGCAACGTATGGCAGTTTCAATGCGATTTGGGTAATTTAATTTGCTGTTGTGTTATTTCAATTGTCACAAGTTCCGCTAACAAAATGTTTTCAAAAATCTCGTATTTTCACTTGATAACTGATAAAATTTTTGAAGTTTTGTATGTTATTAGAACTACATGTGTATGCAAAATTTCAGCTCATTAGAATAACTAGAACTGAGTCAAATTTAATTTGCAGAATTCTAAGCAGACGAATAGGTATAACGATTAACAGAAAACTTTTTCATTGTACATAAATTTCAAAGACACAGTCTTAGAACTGAAAAATTGGAAAAATTATCCAAAAGACGTAGGTTCAAATCCGAGTTCGCTCAAAACTTTTTTTTATTTTTTTTTTACATGGTTAAAAATGTCATTTCCCTCCCTCACACGTGGTATGTAATAAGTGCCCCTAATTACCAAGCTCGTCACGTCGTGATTCAACTCGTACACGCATATACGTCAAAAAATTCACGTTCGATAAACTTTCTGAATCATGAAAGTATGCAAATCGGCCTCATTATAACGTAAAGTGGAGAGAAGGAGGAAAGTGCACTTTTTCGTATTGTGTTTATTGAGACACACTTTTATTGTACAATTTATTAATTCGTATCATCCTCGTTTCGTTTTAGATGGATGATAATGATGATGAGTCACGTATTTATGATGAACGAATTAATTTGGAAAAAAAACACCAACATCTGCTGCATTAAATGGCTCATTAAACGTCATCAGTGTCTATTTTTAGGGGCCTTCGACCGTTTTCAAGTTCACAAAATTGTAGTTTTAAAGGGAGTCAAATGACTAGAACTTTCGCTTATTTTACACAGAAATTCGATTGATTTTGTATAAGTTATGTAAAAACTTTCATTTCAAAGTATTTCCTTCATTAGGAATTCTATTCGACTTTTTTTGTGTTTCTTTCACTATACCAGATTTGACACTTTTACTTGATGCAAAAGGTGTGCCAAAAAATGAAAGTTCATTGACTGAAATAAAAAAAAGGTGTGGTCAAAGACGTATTGTAGTCAGTTTTTTTTAAATTTGTATTATGTCATAAGAAGGATAAACAACTTAAAATGATATCATACAGGACACAGCAGGAGTCTTAAAAATATTAAATAATCGTAAAATGATTCATGTGGATGTGGTTTGGCAAAATATCATAAGTTAATCGACGAAACACATTAGTTTCCACAGCTACTTTGATGTATAGTAAAATTGAATTATTGGCTATTAAATTTGTTGAAGTAATCAAACTCATTTACGGTTATTTAATTTAAATTAGTTGCAATCACTTGCTTAAATTAGATATAATTAAGTTTTTTAAATAGTCTGTTAAAATATTATTCAATACAGCATTAGGCAGGAACGGTTTTAAGAGATTTAAGAGAAATTTTTGATCTCAAAATTGTAAAAAAATATTTGGAGTTATAGAAGAATGAAGCCTGTCGATATATGCTATCTACTTTGAAGTATTCCAAAGAAGTAAATTTTGTTTTAACATTTAACAGTTGCTAGTATCAATAATCCAACCTTGTTTTAATACGTTTATAATTGTTTATAACATCATTACCGTTAAAAGCAAGCACTAATTAAGATTTTTGTGACTGCTATCAAGTTGTAAATAGTGTTTTCTGGAGAAAAACCTCGAAAGCATTATTACGTTTGCACTTTTATAATTTTTCTCTATATTTCCTATGTAGATAATTAGTCGATAAAATCAATAGCTGTAAAAATTGAAATATTCCTAAATTAAATGCGAACTATCAAAGCGAGTCATTCCCTGATTTCATGTGTTCGCGTACTGAAAAAATATTTAATTAGTGAGTTTATTTGTGTATTTTGATTGATTGATTAAGACAAAACGATTGTAAAATGATTGTTAACCAGTATATTAAGTGCATTCGACCAAACTATTCAACCGTTGAATAATAAGACGAATTGAAACTTAACCTCAATCTATTAGAAGATTAAAAAATCGTAATCAAGTTTTGCATACTTTTTTAAAAAAGTTTGTTTGAAATACAGTGAATCAAAGTTATATTTTAAATCCTAAATATTATTTTTTCTTACTTGTGATATGAATCTTGGAATTTATCAATCTTTAAATAATTCTCTCTTGTTCACTATCCCTGTTGTTAGTGTAAAATCAAGCCCTTACTTTAATAAAAATTTATATTTTTAAAATTTATTTTTTTTATTTATAGAATATTTGCCTTTATATTTAATCCAGCTGTTCTGGAATGTTGTCAAAAATATCAAAATAAAGCTCCAAAATTATTATGACAACTTTTGATTATGCAAAACTGTGGACTGGAATCAACCACAGACACCTTTACTGTGTTAACTTAAGGATATTCTAGGTAGAACTTCTAGAGTTTGTTGGTAAATCCTTGTTAATCACAATAATCGCTTCCAGACACTTAAAAAACTCATAAAATTGACTGTAAATCACCGTAAAGTAAAAAAAATTTAACACAACAACAATGTTTAGAAACAAAAACAAAAAAAAGAACGTATTTAAAACATGAACACAGTATTATTTTTACACTTGTTTTACTTTATTGCACAGCTGATCAAGGCATACGATACAATAATGTTTAGCATTTAATATTATTCTTACATTTTGTTTATCATTGTTAAACGTGAAATCATGAAAGATAATAAAAAATCACATAAAAGAGAAGTTAGTTTGAGAATGAACGGACTCTCTTATAAAACAGCTGTTTGATGCGACAGTAGCGGTCTCATCTCAGTCGCGAATTATACAGCAGAGAAATAAAAACCTGCCAAAACATTATTAAAGGTAAAACTCGTTCCTATATCTGTCACTTCTGTCATTCGGCTATTTTCTGAGTGTCTCAACTGACAAGTCCTGGCGGGAACTTCCTTGAAGTCAGTCAACGCTCTAGTCATTTTTCAAAGTCTCTATTTAATTTTTTTCTAGTAAACTAAACAATTTTCTGCTCGTAACAGTATTAAAATTATAACATAGTTTCATTTTGTAAATATACCATAGAATAGTATATTACACTTCAAGGGTCGTAAGCATAACTTTACGTAGTTGAGAACGCAATTTGAAAAACCGAGGACAAAGCCTGATGTTTCCTAAGCGTTCAAAACTACAAAGAGTGCTTACGGCAAATTTTTATTATTTATGGTGCTGTAATTTCAGGTTCAGGTTAAAATTTTTACATTTAATTCCATAACAGTCTGTATAATGTATTGTTATATAAGCTGGCGCAGTTAGTGTGAAACTCGACAAGCGATTAAAAAGGAGCGTTTTATCGTAGCGACGTTATTTATTCAGCGATCGTAATTATTATTGTGTAAATATACAGTTATTTATTTACTATTACTATTACTATTACTACCAAATTACTATTGTGTGAATGGGTGTAAATATTTATTAATCCGTTATTAATCCAACTCTTTAAATCAAAAGAACCCCGAATTCGCATATACGTTGCATTATCTTTCCTTCAAAGTATTAAAAGCAGATAGTAATCCGGTGAAACATATAAATAATTAGGTTTAACTATTTAAAACAGTTTATTTGAACTATTAAACTTAGAGACTGTGCAGAGTTCCGTGTATAAAACTAGATTTAGTTATTTAATGGGTATGTATGGCCTACTTACATCCAGATTTTTTAACCACTCGATATAAATAAGTTCCAATAATTTCCAAATATTTTAGCAAGAATAAACTTTTTGTAACTTGTTTTTTTTATTTTGAAGATAAATAGAACTTATTAATTTAGTATGTGATAAGGATAACGGAGGATGGACTATGAAAAGAAAAATTGCACTTGTAAATTAGTCGACGTTTCGCTGATTTTTCTCAGCTTCTTCAGGACTTTATTACTCAGTTATTCAGGGACTAACACAGTTGAAACATTTGAACAATTTAAAAAATTTAACAAATTTGAACATTTTAAAAGTTTTAAGCTTAAAAAATGCATCTTTACAAGACAACTAATAAAATTAAATTATCTAACAAATACAAAATTAATTTAGGTAATAATAAAAAAACCAATTTGAAATACAATTTAAAAATTTTTCTATTTCATTGTAAAATCTTGAAATCTGTCCAAGAACACAGTCCTAATTTTTGACCTCAAGCCTCATTTCTATTTACAGGTTTGTGACATTTAAAATTAGAAACAATTTTATTAAAAAAATAGTGTTTTAATTTTTTATTTATAATTTTTCTGTTTTCACATTTCTATTACTTCATAATAATATAAAAAAGCAATACTAGATGAAACTGTTTACAACATAATTTATCAAATTATAAAAAAATTAGAGATCCCAAATGTCATATTTAAAGTTTCTTATTATTTTATTTAATAATTATATAAAAAAAACTTCAAAAGATCCCGAATAAAAGATTGTAGATCGTACAACGGTCATAAATTTCTTTAAAAATATTTTAATTTCTGTTTTCCGACATTTCTATACCTTTTTCAGTTGAAAATATAGACTATATAATCCCTTTTCAAGCACTAAATATTGTACAATAGCTATAATTTTGATCTTAGATTTGGTACGATTTTTTGATTTTGTTTATTGATTGTTCAGTACGTTCGACCTTATTATCTATTAGTTCCAGATAATTCAACTTCCCACAACTATGCCACTGACTCTTTGTTATCGTATTACTGGTTGTTGAAGAAAATAGCAACTGTCTTGAATAGGTTTTAGTGGACATGTTTGTGACCGATTTTTTGTTACCTATTTAATTCTTTCAAAGTCCTTCAAAAGTTTAAACACTAAAGTTGGGCTTCTTATACCACGCGGAAAATACTGTAAAACCACTCAAGAAACTTTTGTTGTTACGAATTTAAAGGTAATTCCAAATTTTTCCTGAAATTACGTGTTTTAACAGACATTTTGACGGCGATAAAGACTTGCAGAATCAGCATAACAGGTATTTCTTAAGTTTTAACATTCCTAAATTTAATTTTAAGTTGTTATTTTGTTCATAAGTAGATTGCATGTCTGGGAGCATGAATTTAACGATTTTGACTGATGAATACAGTGTGTTACCAACTAATTTTACATGAATTATTATATTAAATTTAAGAATAAAATTATTTGATGTAAATGCCACTATTAACGTCCATTTCGCTCCGACAAAAATGTCAAGATTTCTATTAAATCCTTATAGTTTAGTTGATGTGTTTTATAGAGATGGCTAATAGTATTACTTCTATAAAAAAAAAAGTCAATACAAATTAGTCATGTAATAGGTTTTTGAATAAAATAGGACCTGCTATAAAGGCGTCGCCCATGACAAAACTTCCCCTATATAATATAGTTGCTACAACGATTTAAGTCTTTCTCATGAGAAAAATGAGTATTAACATAGAAGCATTACATTAACACAAGTAAAACTATTCTTCAGTCCAAGTTTTCTGAACCACATAATTTCGCTAGTTCAATTTCCGAAGTTTTGCTTGCTCTTCCAAATATGGTTCTGCGTTGTAGTAAAGAGAGACGAAGATGGTAAAGAGTACTACTTCCATATTTTGAAATTTTTCCACTACTTCGTTTATTAATCAACTTTTGAGGAAATTGATTTTGTGAGTCAAATAACTTTAAAAAAAAGCCGCGAAAAATATTGCAGTTCTTTGAAGAAGGTGAATCTTAACAAACAATTATTGTAACAAGTTCTAGCGGAGGTAAATAGAATTAATCGAATGTTGTCAGGGTATAATATGAATTTATTTATTATTAGCAAACATTAATTATCATTATTATTATTATTAAAGGTGAATCCTTTAAAATATAGTCGAAACTGTTAGCTTTGGTGGACACTCATCAGTCATGATTTGAGACAATTTGAGATGTCCATAAGCAGCTAGTTGTTGTAGATCATGGGCGCTAAAACGTCACTTGATACATAACCAGAACTTTGGAAGCCCATATTGTATCTTATGTACCATATATCGGCATTTCTTTTTGTTTATCCATGATAATTTAACGCCTTACACAGCACAAGTGATAAGACCATACAAAATTTTCTCTACAAAATCTTCTTGCTACTAGTTCCAGATAGTTATGATAGATCGATACTTTCAATTACAAAAATTCTAGAATTTTACTGACTTTGTTTAATGATTGTGTATATTTAAATGAATGACAGGTAAAACAATAAAAGAGGTGGACCTTTGCAATACGTGTTTGCGAAAGTACGGAATATCTTTTGAGATAAGCGGAAAATATAATGTACTAAATAAACTAGTTTCGTGATGGGAGTTGAATTTCACGTTGACCAGGTTGACTCACCTACAACTGTAGATTTAAAACGTTTTAGTTACCAACCATTTCTAGTACCCAAGAAGTACAGAGTATAGGTGTAGGGGTTAATAGTTTTACAGTCGCAGGTCGCAGGCTTAGAAAAATTCAAGACCCAAGTCCCAACATCGAAGTTAAGCAAAAAACATTATTTAGAAATGGATTAAGAATCATAGACTAACAAAAAATTTAATGCGATACGAGTTAATGAAAGAAAGTGTCTCAAAATTATTTAAATAGACTAAACACCATAATTAAACAAAGCCAGCTAAATTATCGAATTTTTGTAGTTGGAAATATATTTATAGGAAATAGCAAAAATATTTGGTAGAAACAACTTTAAATTGTTATTTGGAAACGTGTTTGTGGACTCGGTTTAGGGAGGTTTTATCTAGATAAATCACAAGATACTTTAATAGAATATCAATAATACTTTATTAGCAAATTACGTGTTTTGATTTTCGTATATATTTTTTTTCTTATGATGTACAAATCTTTTATTTTGTACATTTTATTTTGTTTGTATTATTGAAAATAGGTTTTCTTATTTATTGCAATAAATAACATAATAATGTTTCCTTCGACATTGTAGTATTACTATATTCTTCCATCTCGACCTCTCACGCAGTCACATTGCAACGAACTTCGCTGCCACTTTGTCAAACACAACAAGTTTAGGGTTTCTTTTCTTCCAGAGACTCGTAACGATCACGAGTTTCATCCATTTTTTACGAATTCAAACTCTGGACGAAATTTTCGAATTAAGGCGTTCAGGGTGGCTATTTTGGATCATTACATCTTTTTTCACTTTTTTAATAAAATCTGTAAATTAAAATAAAAAATTGTGCGCCAAACGAAAATTATTACACAAAAATAATAATTAGAGACTATAGTAGATGACATTTTAACGTTTGTCATTTATTTCAGATTCGTCTAGTGTCTTTGAATGAACTTCTATTTTTATTGTCACAACATAAAAAATTGACTATAGTTTCAAAATAAACTATTCTAAGTTTTTGTGTATTGGAAAAATATTGTCCTTACATAATACTCGAATATACAATAAACATTTTCTATTAGAATACGAGAAGAGTTTAATTCTTTCTCATCTTTAAGCGTTTCTAGAATCTAAACTATCAGAAATAACATCACAGTACTCACCTTCAAAGTAACACACTCCCCTGATGCTTTAATCTTATCAATAATCTCCTCCCTTGTCTTATCCTCCACCGGTAATCCATTCACTTCCAATAACTTATCACCCGGTAACAACCCCGTTTCATTATGATGCTGAACCATTGCACCCGGTTCAGCAAAAATCACTGCTTTCATCGATAACGTCCCATCACCACCACCACCACTATTCACAATCCGTTCAAGTATCATCGCCCTTCGTAACGAAAACCCGAAATCATTTCGCGGCGGTTTCTGTCTTTGTATCGTTAGCGTTCGCGGTTTCGGTAACGTCAACGGCACTATTTCCGGTAACGGTAACTCTACATCATCGAAATTCGACGTACGCGACCATCGATGAAACCCTTGTGATTCTCCAACGGGACTTAACGAAAACGGAGGTGTTGCAAATGAGGAATTCGTTGTATCAGTTAAACTATCAGCACTAGGAGATGTTGATGTAATCACTAGAAGTTCACTACCGAGATTTTTGCCGTTAACACCATTGGGGATGTTTTGGTAGGTGATGAGTTCGTTTTGCATGGTGTTGCGGACTAAATTGTCGTGGCCGTTGTCTTGGGTAACACTGACTCGGGGAGTTTTGAGGATGCCACGTTTAGGAGGTTTTGGAGGAAGAGGTGGTAACACTTTGTTGTTTTGAGGGTTGTTTAGAGAATTTAGGCTTGTTTCGGAACTGTCAGATTGAGTGTGACCTTCGTGGAGGTGATTGATATGGGAGGGTGAGCCTGGAACGGATTCAACACGTTCCAGACTTGCTAGGAAATCAGCAGTGTAATCAGCGGTGATTCCTGAAGGAAGTTTTTCTTTTTCTTTACGACGACCTCGAATTTTTAATGAGCGGCGTACCTGTAATTATAAGAAGAATTGTTTAAGACACACTGTATACAATATGTTCCCGGATCGACTTTAAAAAAAAGGAAAAAATTCTTGTTTTGATTTCTCTTAAGATTTCACTCTTGTTGATTTGCCCTGCTTCTTTTCAAACCTCCAAAACACAAGAGTGAAATATTCTGAGAAATCAAAAATATGAAATTTTTCCCCTTTAAAGTCTTTCCGGAGACATACTGTAAATGCAATCCATTTTTTAATTTTTTTTAAGTATGTATTGCCGCTAAGAGGCTTTTCTCAGTGTAAAACGCTAGAAATAGAAACGTTGGGTGCTAGTAATCCTTTTTCAGCCATTTTTTAACCCATTCTTAATCTCCATCCCTTTTTCTGTTGTCTCATCCAGTGAAAACACACTCCACCCCACCACCTTCTGTATAAATTAAATTTTTTTTTTTTTTTAGAACAAAGCATTAAAAATAAAAAAAAGTGTGAGCAAGTGTGAAAAGATTTTAAAATATGTATAATAAAACTATTTTATTTATTTTTTCAAGTAACTGTCTAATTAGTTTCAAACAATTTTAAACCGAAGTTCCAGTCAAAGAAAAAAATTTGGCCGCAGAAATTTTTTCGACACCCAGTAATGGCAATAATGATCCTAAACAAGTTTCTTGCGGTACACACCTCATCCAATCTGAGTAATTCCTCAGCGGACATGCTTGCACGTTCCCTTTTTTGTTTATCCTTCCGGTCCTTTTTGTCTCGTTTCCGTTTCTCTTTCTCGTCCTTATCTGAGGTCACGCCGGTCCCAGCTTTCTTGATAAAATTGAACATTGTCGTTGTGTGTTGTTATCTGAAAGGAAATAGAAAATGTCGAATTTTTCCTGTAAATATATATTTGAGAGAAAGTTTAGGAGGGGAAAAATTTTTGCCAAGGACGACACTCATAATGTGTACCGGATGAACGACAGAAGTTATTGTTTTTATTGCATAATTTCCTTTCATAGCAATTAGTGATCTATGAAAACAAAAAACCTTATCGCGAAATAATTTCAATAGAATAACATAAAAGAAGAATAATAAAATCATTGTATGTATTACAATGGGTTGTTATCATTTATTACGTATTTATTTAATAACAATTATTCTAAATTAGATATTTTGTAATTATTTAACATTGTCTTATTGTTATCAAAAAGTGTTCCAATCAAACATAATACTTGAATAAAATTGTAATCCGGTTTCAGAGATTTTACACCTCATCAGTACAGCGTATTCTTGAGTGTTGTAATCAATTAGAATTATGGTGGCAAAACGGTTATTTTTATAAACTAAAAAACCTCAAAATTCATGGTGAAATATATTATTTTTGGCTTTAAAAACAGAGTTTATTTATTTATTTTGATAAAAATAAACCTTCAAAGATAATATTGTTCAAATAGGAATTTAAATAAAAATTTAAAGAAAAATAAATATTATTTAAGAGAATATTAAGAGACGCTCAGAAAACTAAATTTTAAATATTTGCATAAAAACCTTATCAATGTTATCAGTAAATAAAAATAAATGTAAAAATACACACAGATACAAGATAAGAGCTCTGCAGACAAATATTGATGCAGATAAAAGTGAAAATGAATTTTCCCTGTAGTAAATGTAGCAATTTGAATAATCTGATAGAAGCATAATACATGAATGAAAAATTAAAAAAATGTGTGAAACTCGTAATAATTACTAGAAAATGTAAAAAACACGTGTAAAATTCAGTCCATTGTATAAAGTAAGTGGCAAAAATAAGAGATATGAATCTCAGAAACTTATATAATAGCATTTTGACCACATGTGATATACAATGTTTTATCTTTGAGTGGCAAATTCTAATGTTAGAAAAAGTAAAAATAAATAAATAAATGTAAATTTACTATGTAATTTCAGTAAATAATGCCACTGTTTTTTCCACTTTTTATCAGAAAATATTCGTACTCCAATATTAGAGTTGTTTTCTCTAGAATCGAAAAAACTGCGTAATAAATAAATCAGTTTAAGTATTGAGAGTGATAAATCTTTATACAGAGTAGCCATAAATGATTGTCTTTTAGAATGGACACCTTACACTAGTTCTGTCAACACTGTTCTAACTTTTTTTGTTCATTTAATTTATTAATAGTGTTTTAAAAACTAAAGACCTACCTAAAGACAAGGAACAAGAACCAAACGGCCTGTTGGATCTATTCGGTTGGTAAAAATTTCGTACCCAATTTCCAGATTTCAACATCACTGACGAAACTTACTATTCACAATATTCTGGATTATCGGTCGTTCCAGATAAACTGGAAGTGTTGATAAGAGGAAATCATATTTTAACGTATTAGTTAAAAAACAAATTGATACCTGAAGTGGGATTGAACCAAAAATCTATATTAACTTACTCTTTCATCATTTTAGTAGATCGCCATATTTTAAAATATTAAGCAATTGCTTTTAAGCGATTCTCAACGCTACTCCAAAATGCAATCATTTGTGGCTACTCTGTAGGAAGAAACTCGAAAAATAACTTATCGATTTATATTTTGAGAACATGTGTTAAAAAGTTAGTTGAATTGCTAATGAACCTTTTCTGTCCTTGGGACGTAATATACTATTCCTTCAATTTTTTGTCGCTGGTAGTGCTGGTACAGATTTTTAAGGAGAATTGTACTTTTTCACAAAAAAGGAAGAAATGTTTATATTGTATAATTAATGTTTTAGCTATCACTTTAAGATAATAGTTATTTGTGTGTAGTAAAAAGATAGATAAGAGCTGACTTTACTTACTTGCAATAAATAGAAACATAAATTTTTTTACCATTACCGCAATCCTCCTCTGAAGAAAATAAGAGCAAAAAGATCAAGGTCATTGTTAAATGTAAAAGAAGTTGCTATAAATCAATGCAACTAGTTTATTAGGCGATTGCAATAATAGTCATAAATTTTATGTCTCTGTTTCTTACGCGTTAACAAAAATATTAAATGTCAAAAGTGACAATTCCGGGTAATAAAATCATTTTATTGTATCATCATATATGCATAGTCTAAAAAACATGATTTTGGATAAAGATACAAAAAATGTCAGATTACAATCTTCATAATAAGCGCTACTACGCTAATTAATACTAATTATATAAAATCACTTTTTAAATATTTCAATTAGTTATTTGCAAAAATCTATTTGTTTTGTTTTTCAATTTTAGTTTATCTAATATTCGATTTATCTTTAAACGTGAATCTAGATTATTTACCAAGAAAAAGCTTTATAAAATAAGAAGAAAAAAAAATTGCCGAGTAATAATTCATTTTTTAAAAACTGTCTTTGCAACTATTATTTATGATCAATCTATTGGTAATTGATGTTAACCACAAACCACAGAGACCTTTTTTATGAATATGAAGATTAATGAGGACACCATCACGGCAACTGAATGCTCAAGATGCAGGCTAATAGGGTTTTAAATAAGTTACCCCTCGCTTGCAGTATTTAAATAATAATTAAAATTGTGAGTCATAATCATACTTGTTCATTAAAAATGACAAAATCTAATATTTCTGCTAGTAGCTTCGATAATTCGAACTTTTTAGTAACTCAAACCGAATTTTCCTCCAAAGTACATAAACGTTTAATAAACATTTTTCAAATTCTCGATAACTCGAACTATTTTTAATAACAGGTCGTGGTTCCAGTTATCGAAGTTTCACTGTACTAAATTTAAAAAAAAAATATTTCAACAAAGATAATTGAGTTTTTTGTGAAACAAAGTCACATTTTCAATTCTTTTTCAAATATTATTTTGTGGCCTAATGAAGATGATCCATCATAAATATATATTTTTTTTTAATTAATTGGAAGAGGCAGTTTCTTCACTACGCATACAGTATGTACCCGGATCGACTTTAAAAGAGGAAAAAATTTCTTTTTCTTTTTTTGATTTCTTAGAAAATTACAATCTTGTTGATTCGCTCTGCTTGTTTTCAAAAAATTACACAAAAACACAATAAACACAAATTACTTTTATTTAACTTGAATGGTTCTCGAGTTGAGAAGATAAAAAAAAAAAATCCTGTTTTAAAGTCAATTCAGAAACATACTGTATATGATGAGAATCTGCACATAATATACATAAATTTATTTTTAAAATTTTGTAAATAACAGTTCAAAATTATTCTTTAATTTTGATACAAAATCCTGTAAAATTAAAAATTAGCTGACTAAATTAGATTTGCAAGATTCCAAGCAAGGTGCTTGCAGTCAACAGATAATAAAGCAAGTTTAATAGAAGCTTTTAATAAAATAGAAGATTGGCTCTTTATTTCAACACTTATAAATCACAAATGACATATAATTACATAATATTTAGGGAGAAAATACCTTTGATTAGATATATTTTATAATTTTTCACTTTAACAAATCACAAATGGCTGCAATGTTTCTAAACATAAACGCAATTTAGGCATTTATTTTGTACAACAGGTATATTTTCAAGTGGATTGGATATCAATTTTGTATTTTAATTGCAAGTTTCCATTCGTTACAAATTCATTTGGCTTATTTTGACTTATATTTTTTAACTATACTTGATAAATAAGCATTGAAATTGATAACATACCTAACTTTACTTTTTTTTAATGCAAGAAGGAACAACATTTTAATGAAACTTTACGCTATTCACAATGTTCTAAAGCAGTGGTTCCCAAAGTGTGGGTCGCGTTAAACATTTAGGGGGGTCGTAAATAATTTTTAAAATAAAAAAAAATTTAACTTTAATTAAGAAAAATTTACCAAAACAATACAAATTACAACACAAGCTTAAAAAATTCTTTAAAATAACAAAAACAAAACATTTAATAAAAAACTAAAGAAAACTACCACAAAAACGTATTACATCTTGTTATTAATGTGAGTTATGTGCCTGTTTAATTTGAAACTAACTTTTCAAATCGAGGTTTTGTATTTAAAACACACACAATTATGTTGTTTTCTAATTCCAACACAATTTTTGTTTTAATATTTAATATTTGTCATAGACGAAAAACTTTGCTTGCATAGATAAGATGTGGCAAATAGAATCAAACACTTAAAAGCTTCGTGCGCCAGCTCGGGAAATTCAGTCATCTGTTTGATTCAAAATTGATCAGGACTTTGGGCAAAAAAGTTTAATTTTAACATACCATCACTTTCTATCTCGATTAGTTTTACTTTTAAGTTGGTTGGCAGTTCAGCCTGTATAAAAAAATTTCTAAAAATGGATTAAGTATCCATCTGCAATCATATTTTTGTTGAATCTCTTCATAGAAGTAGTCATACAATTTTAATTTCAATCTAGTCAAAACTATCATCTCTGCAAAAACATGCTAAGCTTGCGTCAAATCATTTTGATCAAATTCGACTATCAGTTGTACAATGCATTCAAATGAGTCAATTTTTTTGTTTAAATAGAGTTCGACCATAAATCAAGTTTTTTAACAAATGCCTTAATTTTATCTATGGCTGTTATAATGTTAGTATCTCGGCCCTGCAGACTTCTATTTAAAATATTTAGGTGTTCAAAAACGTCAGCAAGAAAAGCCAGTTTGAGAAGCCAAAACAAAATCAGTAAATAATTTTTTATATTCTAGATTTTAATCTTGTAAGTACACCAACAGTTCTGATCTTTATTTAAAAACTGTTTTCAAAACATTACCCCGGAAAAGCCATATTACTTCTGTGTAAAAAAAAGATTTTCATATACCTAAAAATCCCATCTCCATTCAAATTTTTCTAAAGATACGAGTCTGCAACGGTTTTCCTTTTATAACATTTACAATTTTAATTACAGTTTTCATAACAGAATCTATTTCAGAAAGCAAATTTTTTGACTCAAAAGCTTCGCGGAGGTGAAAAGTATGAGCGTTTTTTTAAGTTTTCAACCGTTTGAGCTTGAATATCTTGTCATATCACTAATTCTTCTTTGAATGGTATTGTTGAACAAAGGTATTTTTTTACTCTCTTGCTCCTTGTGAAGACAATTCAGCTTTCTTTCAAAAAAATTCAACGGTTTTTCTTTTTTGTCTACCTAAGATATTAGTTGCTGTATAATCTGTTTTTCATTTTATTAGTGTTTTTTTCAAATGTGAACGGTTCCAACGATCTATTCAAAAACTTATTTAAGTTTTTAACAACAAATAAATAACAAATAGTGCGGATTTACAGTAAAGGGGATCGCAAACAAAATTTGTGCCTAAAGGGGGGTCCTTATTTTGAAAAGCTTGGGAACCACTGTTCTAGAGTATTATAGATTTTAATAGGTATACTTGAGATACATTTAAGTAGGCTGACTTTGTAAAAGACTATAATAAAACGAGTATTAGCCATTGTTCAATTTATGACAAACCAAATCACACTGCCAATGAATTGATGAAGCAGGATAGCCAATTAGATGAAATGTCCGAAGTTCGTGTTTATTATGGCCTCATAAAGCCAGCCCACTTAAATATGTCTCAAGTATACATGACATTATTATTGACAATTTTGACAGTTCACATAAGCTAAAATTTTCAGGGATGCCAACATTGCCTATCTATTTCTTTCGTAGCCTACTTAGATGTGAATTCCCTGATATTAAAAAAAAACATTATCAGTCTTAATTTAGCAAGATTAAACAAAAAAAAAACTTGTAAAAATTTAAATAAAAAAAACCGTATACAGATATTGATAAATTTGACAGTTCAAATGAGCTAAAATTCTCAGGCATGCCAACATTGCCAACTGTGCCTATCTCATTCTTTCATAGCCAACTTAAATGTGAATCCCCTGATTTAAAAAGAAACATTGTCAGACTTAATTTAGCAAGAAAAATATATAAAAAAAGTTGTACAAATTAAATAAAATACGTAAACAGAAAATTGTCATTTGTCACTTGTTGGCCTTAAAAACATCACAACAAGCAATAATTAAAAAACTGTAATTACAAAAACAAATTAAGAGTTCAAAGTACGCAATTGTTGCAAACTGATATGATAAAAAACCATTGACCTAAAAACAACCAATATCAAGTTACCAGAGCCAACTAACAATAAGAGTTCAATTTTTTTTCTGGCAAAATTTATGAGTAATTTTGAGACTTTTCCAAATTTCTTAGTCAAAACATCTTATATATTTATAAATTATCATCAATTTACATAATTAGTAATAAATATCTAAAAAAATAAATAAATAAACAAAATTCCATGGTTTTGACATTTAGGCATTTGTCTTGCCGCCATTCTAATCCCAGGTCAGGTCACACGATCAAACTTTCGCTAATCTTATTATTGTTATTATTATTAATTGACAGGTGACAGTTTGAGGGTGTGAACCAACCCCCCCAATACTACCAACTCAACCTCACCACAATAGAATAACTTAGAGGTGGGCACATCGTTAAAAAAATATCGATGTTTCCGAACATCGATTATTAGCACGCCCAGACCGATATTCGATGTATCGTCAATAAAACATCGATGTTTCATAAACATCGATGGTGTTTACAAAAGAAGTAAGTAAGAAGGTCTTTTCTTTACATACTGCAATAGCGCAATGCCGTAATTGCGTAATCGAATATGGACTGCATTTCAGAAAAAATCACAATCAAAAATAGAAATAAACATTTTAATCAAAAAAAGTAATAAGTAATAGAAACAAAAAAATTTTAAAAGTCATTTAAACATTTTAAACAAAAACATCACTGCAGGAACTTAGAAATACAAGTTGGTTTAATCTTCCTGGTTTGATTCTACTGCGTCTATCAGTAACTATTTGCCCAGTTTTTGAGAAGAGCCTCTCTGATGGTACAGAAGTTGCACAAACCTATAAATCAATGGTTTAATATAATATATACTTAACTAAACAAGCAAATTTAAACAAACCTGTAAATATTTCAGAGCCATTTTTTGTAAATGGGGGTAGGTTAGTTTCATATTCTCGGTATTCCAACTTTGAATAGGGTCATAGTTCAAAGCATATACTCCACTGTTTAAGTATTGGGAAACTTCAGCATTAATTACATTTTTTATGTCATCATCATTTGATTTTTTGTATTGAAGAGCAGCTACCATGGTCTTATGGTGTTTCCACAAGTCCATTTCTTCTTCTTCTACTTGTACTGGTCCTATAGGGTTTTCATCATGTTGAATTTCTTGTGCACAGGGTTTCAATGTTTTTTCTAAGGAAATTTTAATGGCGACAACAGCTTTTGCCACAGCTACTGGATCTTGAAAATGGATCTTTTTGAACCTTGGATCAAGTAATGTTGAGATTGCCAATCTCTCCATGTGTTCCATTTTGCCAAACCTTTTTTGTACTTCTGTCATCAGTAATTTTTTTAAATTATTTGCTTCCAAACACTCAGATTCTTGATTTTCTAATTCCGCCTGCATGCAATGAATTAAAGGAATAATTTTACTTATCGTTGTGTATTTATCAGCAGATAATTCTTTTGTAAGAATTTCTAAAGGTTTTAACATACATTTTACTTCCTTTAATATATTTATCTCGTCAGAGTATAACATATTTGGCGCTTTTTGGCTATTCAGCAATATTTCAGCAACATAAGAACGAAGCTTTAAAAATCTCTCCAGCATGTAAAACTTGGAGTTCCATCTTGTGTCTACACACTGTGTCAATTTCAGAGGTTCACTATTACCATTTTCGATTTGTTTTGCTCTTAATGCATCAGCTGCAATGCAACTTTGTTTAAAGTAAGTAACAATTCGTCTTACTTTGTCTATTAATTGTACAATGGTTGCTTCATTTTTTATGGCATTTTCTGCTACCAAATTAATGGTGTGAGCGAAACAGTGCAGATGTACTCCCGCTCCGAAAGTATCACAAGCTGCTTTTACCATATTTTGGCCGTTGTCCGTCACCACAGCTAAAATTTTGTTACGATCAATTCCCCATTTGTCACATTCCTTGATGAAAATTTCAGAAATGTATTCTGAAGTATGTCGCTCTTCAAGACTATGCACGCAGAGGTTTAGAGATCTTATTGTGCTTTCTTCTAGGAAATGTAGAGTTAGACACAGGTAACTAATAGTTTGGTGAGTTTCTGTCCATATATCACTTGTGATCGTGTAATTCTCAATTGATTGTAACTTTACTCGATAAATATTGCTCATTACTTCATATTTGGAATTAAGTAGTCTTGAAAATGTTCGCCTGCTAGGAAGATTATAAAAAGGTACTACTTTCCGTAGGAACTCTTTGAATCCTGTGTTCTCTACAAAATACATTGGCAAATTGTCTTTAACAATCATTTGCAAAATTGAATTAGTGGTCTCTGTTTCTTGTCTTCCGCCAGATTTAAAATTTTTTATTCGATTAAACATACCGGAAATAGTATTATTATTGCTGTTAGTATTGCTTGATACTTCCAATTTTTCAGGCGAGTTGCACATAGTAACAGTAGTGGCAAGACTTACATTACTGAGGTTAGATTTAGAATCATCTTCTTTCAAATTCAAACTTTTGGAGGTTCCTTCCCCCTTTTCTACTTTTTCCTCATCCATTACATTTTTATGTAATCTTGAGATGTGACCCATGAGATTGGTGGTATTGCCTGAAGTTTTTAATTTTTTCCCACAGAACTTGCATGTTGCAAACCCTGGCGTATTTTTCTGGAAATATTTCCATACTGAACTTACTTTTCCCATGTTCTCGCTTAAATATAAACTAATAAAATAAACAAGTCCAATTTACAGCTTATACAATGCTTACCTTATAAGTACTGTAATCTCAAATAATGTTTTAAAATACGATGAGTTCTAAACTCGAGAAGTAAACGCGTGAAAATGAAAATTGATAAATTCAATGGAATTAAGTTGACTCGAAATACAGAGGAAAGTGGGGACACACAAGAAAATATAGTGGGGACACACAACCCTAAGCTCCACCCTTTCCTTTAGTCATTTGTCGCAAACGTTAAATTTATCATTTATCTGTTCTGAAATCCTTAATAAAATTAAAATTGTTGTGGAAAAAATTTTGAAAAAATTTTATGTAATAAAAAGTAATACGTTCTTTCGATTGCTGTACAGTATGTTGATCTTGGAGACACCAAAACTGAAATTTCATAAAAAATTCTTTGTTCTATATTTGTAAATAAAAATTAAACTAACTGTTAAATGTAAAAAAATTATGAAAAAAAATGTGAATGTTATTAATAATGTGGTATTTCAGTTGTCTCAATTTCATTTGCCTCCGGGTAGTAAATTTAGAGAAAATAAGAGTTTTAAAGTACAAAATCATAAAATGTTGGATATTTTATTTTTAATAAAATAGTAGAACAAATTCAGCCTCTCGTAAAAATGATGTTTTCATTAATGCCACATTTAACATTGCTGAAATTAAAGAAAAAAATTATAGTTACCATAAGTCATGTTATAAGTGTAATTATAGTTACAAGTAATCAAAATATTAAAAATTCAAGTTCTAACAAACAAAATACTACTGCTGCTACTATTGGTTATTAAGAGAAAATAAATTTAATATTAAAAAGATGTGGTTTATTTGCAAAAAGTCAGGAACAAACAAACAACGAAATTAATGAAAATAAACACAAAAACAAAAGAAAGCATCAGACAAGAAGTTATAAAAACCGCTGAAATAGAAAGAGAATAGAAAAGAATTTGACTTGATATTTAAAATGACAAGATTTATTGAGTTTTTTTTTGTAATAGACGCACATTTACTTATCCTGACAGTCTAACATTATCAGTTCCGCAAACTTCGACAAATACTAATATGTAAAAGCCACAAGTGCGTCTGAAGATTTAAATTTTAAGTTTTAGAGATAATCTTAAATGTCCAATCGCCTGCAAATTAAAGATTGTCAAAATAATTTTGTCATGGCAGAACATGTTGAAAAATAGTTTATTATATAATTTATTTTAAATCTAAAATCTTTTATCTATTTATCCATTTTAAATTTATTTAAATAGCGTAAAAGTAAACTAATAAACTTATGATTAAATTTGGAGAAAAGTTGCTACTAAATAAAATTTAATTTTTTCATATTAATTACATTCAAATTACTAAACTTTTTCAACATGAGCTTATTGTATACATTGTATTCTACTTATCGAAAAAAACTGTAACTTATGCTTAATGGTTTATGAGTAATATGTGCTTATTATTAATTGCGCAACAGAAAAAAAAAGTAAATTTCTGACTTTAACTCCCTATAACTTTTATCGTGACCAAAGCACGAAGTCGTAAAACGAGAATATGTTAATTTGAACATTTCTTTAAAAGTTTATGTAGGTCCCATATCTTTCCACCGCGAAATTTTTTTTAACGATTTTGACGACAAATCCGCTCCACTACTGGTTGCGAGTGCGCTGCAACAGACTTGCTAACAAAGGTTTTGCAGATTTTTTTGGCTTTTTTCGATGAAATTTTTAATCGAAACGTAATAAAACGTGAAATTATTTATTATACTATTTATTATACATGTAAATTATTATTGGAACTTTATTAATCCGTTTGTGGATTTTACCGAACCGACAAATACGATCCCTGCATGATGTGACAGGTAGCTGAGGTAGCAAACCCTTTGGGAATTCCGACCTTCTTATGCCGACAAAGGCCGCATGTGGCTTATCCTATCATAACATTGTTGTATTTAACTTGCAGGCAAATGAGGGTTTTTCCGAAAATTAAATTTCATAGATTTTAAGCGGCTTATTGCAATAAACTTGGTATTGGTATTCCCTAATTGTGGAGGGTCGTTGTACGACAAATCGGCCGGCCACATTTCTTGACAATGTTGATTTAAATAAATTTTCACAATATACATCGGTCTTATTAATCTTTGTTTCATTGTCAAATTCTTCAATATTCCAAAATTTGTTAATTTGTCGTTCTAAATCCGAAAGTTGAGAAAAATTGTACATGTATTTGTTTTTGATTATAAGGATGAGTTGATAATACACCTGCGATCACCCAACCTAATTTAGTTTGTTATAATTTAGTTTTGTATAACTGGACCTTTGCGTTGGATGTAAATTTTTATCTTACAAATTATGTACCAAAAATGTTCATTTTCATTTCTAATTAGAACGTCGATAGCGACAGGTAGGTATATAAATTGTGGGTGTGCTAGTGCCGCTAGTGGTATATTTTTTGGAATTTTAAAATTTGATGTATCAGGGTATATTTTGAGTTATTACATCTTGATTTGCGTTTAGAATCATAATTATCGATATGTAACAAAGAGTGGTGCCTTTTATTATACTTGGGACAATATCCTGATGGATAATCTCAAATTTATGATTTCCGCGTAAGCAGGTTATTTTACCGTATTGTACATTGTATAATTCTTTGAAAATTCTTATAAATTGTGAATTTCATTCTTTTATCTTTATTTTTATATCCTCTAAATTTTCGATAAAAATGGGAATAGATTTATTTAAATGTATTGTGCTAGAAGAGGGTTAGAATAAAAAAGATTTTTTGGATGTACTTGATAAGTATTTATTTATTACAAAAAAATAAAACTTAGATTTTTGTAGTCAACAGTTCTTACATTATTGAATTTGGCGTTTACTACTACCGATAATGAACAGCTCTATGTAATTCGATTTCTTTGAGACTTCGATTCTTCGATGTGCTTCTATTCTGAAAATCTAATTTTTACATAATCCGCATGCGTAAGAATAATCGATTATGAGAATCATTCGATTCCGATTCATTTGATTCTTAAAATAAATCGATTATGCCCAACATTAATTATGACTCATAATTGCAAGCATGGCTGCCGAGCTGGACGAAAAACAAGGACCGACGAGTCGACGATAACCGAGTCGTACAAAGCAAGCAAAACATCGGGCCAACATTGAAAATAAAAACATCGATTCTTTTCGATGTATCGCAAATTTTAAACATCGATATTTTTAGATCGATGTTACATTTAAACCTCGATGTTTGTCAAACATCGATACTTTTTGCCCACCTCTAGAATAACTCAACTGGTAAAAATTCAATTGTTTTCCCCCATGTCAATAACTGGATCACTTTCTCTCAAAAAAACACTACAAAACTCGTACAAGGAAGCAACCAGAGATCAGCTGGAGTCAAGGTCGTCCGAAAAATTCTTGCAATTCTTGAAACGTCAAATCAACGTGACTGGGGGCACCGGAATTGGGTGTAGAAAAGGGTGAATACGCACCTTTCTTACCACTTGAATTAAATTACAGACAGTGCACACACATTTTATGGGGGCGAAATTTTGACAGAACGAGAACGAAACGCGAACACAACAAACATTGAACGTCAACTATTTTCACTACTTGCTTGATTTACACTGGCATTTAACTGGGTATGTTTGGTTTCTCTGTCGTGCGCATGGGGGACCGTTAGGATACACCGAGATGGAGACAAGACGGTGTGAATGTACCGTTAGGGGAGAAAATGACAGGTAAGAACAGAAGATGGCGCTACGGGAATTTCGTGAAAAAAAATCGAAAAACACGGATGTTTGAAGAATTTACGGTAAAGTAAATAAATGTGTTCACAGTTTGAATGGTGGGTAAGTCACTGAATTGATAAGAGTATGATTAACTCAAATTTGTGATAAAATTTTTGGAGTGGTGTAGGCAACACATTATACACCTCAAATAGAGTAAGTCGGGGAAAGTTGGCCCGCTTAAAAAACTATAAAAACTTTTTTGTTTAATCCATGGCTTTATTCTTCTTATTCATATTAGAAAAATATAACTTATATTGTTTATTGCAACAAAAAAAAATAATTTCACGTAAGAGTATAAAAATATAACAAAAAAATATTAAATGGTTATTTATGTATAGAGATACGAAACATATATGAAGCCAGGAGTACAGCGGCACATGTTTTGTGAGTCGATTATAATGGGCTGGAGAAGTGTGTCGTAATTTTAGCGCGAACGTTTGAAGCACTGTCATTCTGAAAACATACCTTAAAAAAGTCGCCCTTATTGCACTAATACATAAGGTTGAAATTATAACAGCTAAACTTTGACCGAATAAAAATCACATATGGAAACACAAATAAGGCATAAAAACACTCAACTCCAATACTCTAGACATTCTAGTTTTAATCCAGACACAAGTTACAAACAATTCTCGCATATTTGAGAAATTAATCGAAAATAGAAATTACTGTACATGCTTCGTGCCGTCAAACTCACCCGAACAGCTGTAAACCAACTACCGAAGATGGCCGAGTACATACAAATAACAAGTGGCGCGGGCAAATCGGAGGGGATTTGCTCGCATTCGGCATGGTTCGCTGGAATTCGTTCATATTGGACCTGCGTTAAAGCTTAGAAATGAAGGAAATCTGTGCATCGAACATTTTATTTTCCATTAAATTCTTTATTAAGTGTAAATTTGTTGTAATTCGTGACTTATCAATAAATGAAATGTTTAGGCTATCGAATGTCGACATTTTTAGGTCTTATTTATTTTATTTAGTGTATTTATTCATCGCATAAAATTTGATCTTTATAAATTCAACCTTATTTACATGTGCAATAAGGTCGACTTTTTCAAGGTATTTTTATCGAATGACAGTGTTTCAAAATACCGCGCATTTTTTACGTCACGGCTTCTGGAGCCCATGGTGTAATACGATCAAAAACTTGAACGCTTGATCAGCGAAGACCGTACTAACTTGGGCCTGCTCAGGATTGGCTGAATGCTTGGCGCCAAACTATTTCATAGGGATGATCAGTAGCGTTGCGTCGCAACTAAACTTCTTAAATCATAGTAAACATTTATTTATTTTTATTTTGAAACAAAAACATGTTTCCAGGAGTTCAAAAGCGGACGTAATTCGATTTTTATTGCGATTATGGAGACTATCAGGAAACTTAAACACTTAAATGAAGGGACCGCTACTTCTAACAATGCGAAGCGTGCGGACTACGCCAATGGGCTCCAGAAGCCATGACGTCAAAAATGCGCGAAATTTTGAAACACTGTCATTCGATAAAAATACCTTGAAAAAGTCGACCTTATTGCACATGTAAATAAGGTTGAATTTACAAAGATCAAATTTCAAGCAATGAATAAATACACTAAATAAAATAAATAAGACCTAAAAATGTCGACATTCGATACCCTAAACATTTCATTTATTGATAAGTCACGAATCACAACCAATTTACACTTAATAAAGAAATTAATGGAAAATAAAACATTCCATGCACAGATTTCATTGGTTTCTAAGCTTTAACGTAGGTCCAACCTGAGCGAATGCCAGCGGACCATGCCGAACGCTTTATTTGTGCACGCGTTTGCGCGCTACTTCGCTACTCGGCCATCTTCGGTAGGTGCTTTACAGCCGTTCGGGTGACTTTGAGAGCACGAAACTTACACAGTAATTTCTATTTTCGATTAATTTATCAATTATGCGCGAATTATTTGTAACTTCTGACTGGATTAAAACTAGAATGTTTAGAGTATCGGAGAAGAGTGTTTTTATGCCTTATTTGTGTTTCCACATGTGATTTTTATTCGGTCAAAGTTTAGCTGTTATAAATTCAACCTTATGCTCTAGTGCAATAAGGGCGACTTTTTTAAGGTACGTTTTTAGAATGACAGTGCTTCAAACGTTCGCGCTAAAATTACGACACACTTCTCCAGCCCATGAATCGCTTCCCACCTAAGTAGCATACGAATTTCCTAACACTGTTTATGTATCAAGGGAGAGAAGTGCATGATTATTCCTAAGGTGCCGTTTATAGCCCGAGAGCGAGACTCGGGAATAATCGCATTTCGTTTCTGTGGTATATATTCTACTTTTTGCACGACCAAAATCAATAATTTAAAAAAAAATGCTGTAATTTTTTAATAAAATTTAAAAACAAGCATAAATCTATTATTCTTTGAAATTACACCATGACAACATCAACAACAACAAACATTTTCGTTGACAATGAACCTAACAACAAGTCAACGTTATTAGCAACGTTGGTAGCAACGGGAGCAAATATTTTCTCCCGTCCGTCGTTAGGCTCACTTCTGTCCTTTGGGAGAAATATTAGACTTCTCCCACCTTCTTTCACTCAGCTTTCGATTTTGACACTGGAAAACTTGATTTCTACTCCTTGTCGTGCAAGATAATTATTTATACACCAAGCGACTAAAGTGACCCACTTAATCCCGCGGGTGGTGTTTGATTCTTGAGGGCGGTGCCCGAGGGAAGCAATCCACCTAGGGGATTAATGTCACTTTAGTCGAGAGGTGTATACGCTATTTTTTGCTATTCCGGTAATTCTACATACATTTTTAATAAAAATTAATACTAGTGATATTTGAAGCCCTAACACTATAAACATAGGATGCTGTTTGTTTCTGTGTCAATGATAAACAAGGTCCCTGTGAAAACGGCGCTATTGTAAACGTAGAGAAAATCAGTGAAAACGAAAAAAAGTGAATAATTCAACGTAGATCGGGCTGCTGAAGCAATTTCTCAAGAACTAATACCATAAAAATCGAGAAAACTATATGAACAACAGGACGAATCATTTGTAAGGTGGTGTAGTGAGAAACACGTCATGGAGTGACTTTACTTGTCATTTTAATTCACCAAATACAGATTAATGCTACTATGGTACGTTTTTATTTGTACTTTAAATCCTTTGGGAATTTAACTGTCACTTTATATCCCTTGGGTCTAAAAGTGCCACTTTAGTTTCTAAGATTTGAGACTAAAGTGACCACTTTTAAAATTATTTTAAAATTTCGTGCAGTTTTCATGGATCCACTGTTTACACAAAATGTATTGTATTTAGTTCTTATTTATGTTTAGTTTAGTTTTTTTTTTGTAAAGTCTGTTAAACCAGCACAGGACTTCTCGTAATTTTTAGAGTCATTTATTTCTACATATTTTGTCATAATCCCTGAGGAATTAGAACCTTTTTAGTTTTTGTTTTTTTTTATCCATATTTTTTGGTTTATATTATCAATTTAATTAAATACTGACTTGTCTGAATTAATGTACAGGAGAAAATTCAACCAATCATTCTTTTGGTATTTTATATTTTATGTTTTTGCAGTCTGCAGTAGTGCAGAGATGTGTTTGCAAATTAAAAATAAAATGATTTTAGTTTTGAAATAATGTTTTATTACAGAAAGACGATATTTAAGTTTATTCACGAATGATGATGAAGCGCTATATGCAACCCAATTTACATATGGGCTGGAGTGTGTCGTAATTTTAGCGCGAACGTTTGAAGCACTGTCATTCTGAAAACATACCTTAAAAAAGTCGCCCTTATTGCACTTATACATAAGGTTGAAATTATAAAAGCTAAACTTTGACCGAATGAAAATCACATATGGAAACACAAATAAGGCATAAAAACACTCAACTCCAATTACTGTAGACATTCTAGTTTTAATCCAGACACAAGTTACAAACAATTCTCGCATATTTGAGAAATTAATCGAAAATAGAAATTACTGTACTGTGCGCCGAATGAAACTTGAGTGGTGCGGAAAGGGAGAGGAAACGCACCGGTCGCGCAGATATCTTGGAATTCATAGGCGGCACAGCCGCGCGGCGAATGCAAATTTTATTTTGTGAACTGCTATCATCCATTTTATTTTATTGGAGAATTTATTTGAAGATAGTGAATAATATTTATTTAGTGCACATATTGATTACATTTACAATGATTTCTCTCGCGCCGCTTCAACTTGTTTTCCCCTTTTTGCACAATTCCCAACCTGAAGTAATTGGTCGCACCACTGCATTGCACATGCTACTATAAAAACGGTAAGCAATCAGTCCCACCTACTCCAGTTGTCCATACATAACTGTGATAAGTTTGTCGCGACGCCGCGTTAATTAATACGTTGAGTTGTTGGGAGGCAAATACTACGACGTTGCGCTGGATAAATTTTGCAAAGAACGAATTAGAATTATAGCAGCGCTTCGTTAAGATAGGGGCACGTATTATAAATTTTTCACATTCTTTCTCCCAATCATCTTTCATTCGGCGCACTGTACATGCTTCGTGCTGTCAAATTCACCCGAACAGCTGTAAACCAACTACCGAAGATGGCCGAGTACATACAAATAACAAGTTGCGCGGGCAAATCGGAGGGGATTTGCTCGCATTCGGCATGGTTCGCTGGAATTCGTTCATATTGGTCCTGCGTTAAAGCTTAGAAATGAAGGAAATCTGTGCATCGAACATTTTATTTTCCATTAAATTCTTTATTAAGTGTAAACTTGTTGTAATTCGTGACTTATCAATAAATGAAATGTTTAGGCTATCGAATGTCGACATTTTTAGGTCTTATTTATTTTATTTAGTGTATTTATTCATCGCATAAAATTTGATCTTTATAAATTCAACCTTATTTACATGACTTTTTCAAGGTATTTTTATCGAATGACAGTGTTTCAAAATTTCGCGCATTTTTTACGTCACGGCTTCTGGAGCCCATTAATCAGCTTTCTTAATCAAATTTTCATTTCAGTGAAAATAACAACCTTTTTCCTTATTAAGAAATTTTTGATACCGCATGCCCAGTAGAAATTGGCGGCATTAAAACTACGCCTGCTTGGTTTAAAATTTCAAACACATCTTGGAAGTTCACTGACTTATAAAAAGTGTAGAGAGCGCATCCAACTTAAAAAATAAAGTAACATTAATTATAATATGAATTAAAACAACATGAGCGTTACGTCAGCTACGATCTTATAATAATAACATTAAACAAATCAAAATGCCCATCTGACGATCTGTCTCGAGCTTTTCTGCCAATAAGCTATCTATAAATATTGTAAGCTCAATGGAGAGAAATGTCATATGTTCTGTCAAATGGTTGGCTCATTCGCGCATGCGGTAAGAGATATTGTTTCATAACCTCAAATATTTACAGAGCCAAAAGTTGTGTTTTAGTGTATTTTTTTATCAGTTAGTGTGTTATATTACGGTTTCGTAGTGTGCCTGGTAAAGGTAGGTCACACATAGTAGGTAAATGATATTGAAGCATAATTCTAAATGATACCTTTGTCATAGACATTTAGACATGAATCTGTGGCTCATGTATTATATGAATGAGGAGGAAGACAAGCAAAGAAAAAAGTATTTAAAAGTGGAACGGAGACAATTACGAGACCGAATGAATCCGTACAATCTACCGGATAAGAAATTTCAACGCTTATTCCGGCTAAATAAAGAATTGTTTCAAATGCTTGTTCAGGAATTGACCCCACTATTAGATGGAGGAATAAGAACAACAAAATTATCGATTGAGACGAGAATATTAGCCGCGTTGCGCTTTTTTGCAACTGGCTCGTATCAAAAAAGTATAAAAAGTATTGAACATGTGGTTGGAATGACCCAACAAACACTAAGTAAAAGTATAACTGAGGTAGCACTAGCCTTAGAAGAACTGGCTCCACGGTGGGTTCAGTTTCCCCATAATCAAGAAATGCGACAGAGAGTGTAGTCCCGCTTTATGAAACAGTTCGGTTATTGGGTGTATTGATGGAACACATGTGGCTATAGCACAACCTGAGGTAGAGGAACATGTGTATTTCAATAGAAAAGGGTTTCATTCCAAAAATGTCCAAATCATTTGCGATGCAGATTTGGAAATTTTAAACGCAAATGCTAATTATGGAGGCTCTGCTCATGACGCCTTCATCTGGTGGAATTCAGCTGCCTATGAATTGTTAGAAAATGCATATACACATAAAGAAAATGGACGTTTTTGGCTGATTGGCGATTCTGAATATCCTCAGCAACCATGGCTGTTGACACCGATAACTAATACCATTGAAGGAACGCCAGAAAGGCGATACGATGATGCTTTAAAAACGGCAAGAAATTGTGTGAAAAGGTGTATAGGTGAGTAATTAAAGGTGTCATGTATGCACCATAATAAAATAATTCCTACCGTAGGTGTCCTCAAAAATCGTTGGCAGTGTTTACTGCAAGAACGTGTTTTACGATGTGCACCCTATGAAGCCGGAGTCATCGTGAATGCATGTTGTGTATTACACAATATGTGTATTCGAGGGAAAGTGCCACTGGAGGAGGATATCCAGGAAGAAGAGGATATTCCAAATGAACCCATTTACGTGGACCACCTCTATTCCCAGAAAGTTTTAAATGCTGGGAGACTCCGGCGTCAAAACATTATAAATTTGTATTTTGCTAATGCTAATTAATTGATTAAAGTATGTTAAACATAATTCGGTAAACAAAATATTGTAAAAGCTATGTATAGTGGTCGCGCTCATTTTCTAAGTAAGTGTAATGAACAGGTTCGGGAAAATAAAACAGTGATAAAATATTTGATTAATATTAAGTTTATCTAGTTACTGTATGTAAAACAGTAATTTTTTTTATTTATATTTTTTAATTTAATTTGTAATTTTTAATAATAATAATTAGAAAGAATGTAATAAAATTAAGTTTGTGATAAAAATATGAGTTAGTATAGGCAACACGTTATACTCTTTACAGACGACAGGACCGGATCTGCTTACATGGAATGAGAATTTTTCTTCATCAAATATGGCTGAAATATGCAATTTTTGAAAAAAAAAAAATACTAAAAATAAAATTGCGTTTGTAATTTTTGTTTAGAGACTAAAATAATATTTGTTTTTTTGTTAGACTACGGATTTAAATAGAAAATGAATGTGATGACCTATAGAAATCACTACAAAGAGGGACAGTTATGGCGCTACAAATCATTGGTGGAAAATTTTTAAACTAATGCTTTTTTGTTTTTCTATAATTTTTATTTTATGTTAAAATTTCTTTTCAAATCAGTCCGAGCTATGATAGAAAAAAGTGTTATGCAACACATTATACAACTAACACATTCGCGCTAGATCCGGATGGCCAATTTTAAACAAAATCTTGTTAATCAAAAATTCAGATATTATTGTAAGGACTTACGACTTTAAAATTGCTACAATTGTTATTGTACGTCGGAACGGACTTTGCCCATTTTGCAAAAGTAAATAATTTCAAATGTACATTTAAAATCCCTAATTTATAAACAATCACAATTATGATATAAAATTGCCCTTTTAAAACTTCTTGTATAAAAATTTACAAAAAAGTATGATGAAAATTTAAAAAAATAAATCATTGAGGTGTTTAAACTGCCACTCATAGATAGCGCATTACGTCAAAAATTATTAAAAAAAACATAAAATACACATTCTTCATATTTTTAACAAAAAAAATTTTGACAATAAGATAATGTTGACAACTCATTGTTTACAACACAGAATAAAATAAATAAAGTATTCCAGTAGCCATTAAAATCCCTTCCGAAACTGAGACATATTTCTTCAAAGGTATGAAAAGAAAGATAGACGGATTAACGTCATGAAATAAAACATAAAAAGACAAAAACTGGCATAATATACTCTATCCCTCTTCTTTCCACTCATGGATAACTGAATAAGCATTAGAGAGAAACAGAAAAAAAGTCCGTTGACCCTCTCTATAATTTGAGCAGTTTGTGATTGTGAGCTTGTGTGCCAACTTACTTTTTTTTATCTTGTACTGTACAAATTTATTTTGTCAAAAATAAACAAATTTATTTTATAAAAACTTTTTCCAAAAGTAAAAACATCTCCGCTTAATATATGCATATTTTTTAAATTTTTTTGACATAAAACAAAAACCAGTAAATAATTATTCTTTCTCAAACGAAACAAAAATATTGTTGAAAATGGCTTAATATCGATTGCTTTTAATTTCAAGTATAATAAAATTTAGAAAAAAATCACATCTTTGTATAATCTTTAAATTAAGACTTTTTTTTTAATTTGAAATTAGTTATACTGTTAGTTGCATTTTGTGATATAGCCTCGTAAAAGAGTGTCACTCTATAGAATGTGCACCTGCTGAACTCATGCAAAAACCTACCTCAATATTATTTATTGTACTAACACAAAGCAATTATCTAAACAAATAGTAGCAAAAAAAAAACAAGTACTTAAAACTACTGAGAATTTAATTAAAAACATTATTTTGTTTGACGTCACTCGTCAGTCTTCAAAACAAACTTAATTTTACATTCATAAATCAATTTTTAAATTAATACTGACCACTTATTAATTGCAATTTCAGAAAGATAATTAATGTTCATTGCTTTGTATTATTTTATAAACATGAAGCAAATACAGACGACATTAAAGTGATCTTTAAAATTGTCAATTTTTTTGAACCTTGTAGGTGTAATAATAATAAAGAATGACCAAAGATTTAGTGCGTTTGTAAACTTATTGGTATTAACGTTTTAACATTATTAAAATTTAGCTGCATTAGGACGACAAACTATATATTTAAAAATGCAAATAATCACACTATATAATTCATTATCATAGATAAATGGCTGATCTGTTTCAAATAGTAAGAGATTATAGCTTGAGAAACAAACAATTTATATTTTTTACAAACCCTCGTTTTCAAATTAAGAAAAAAATGTTTTTTTCAATGAAACACTCGAACAGGTAATGCTTAAAATTATTATATAAATTTTCTTTAATACTCGTATAATTTATAGTTTTAAAATACGGTTTGGGAATGTTGTGCCCACTCTCTCTTGCAGTCCGCGATTGAGACCGCCACTGTCGCATCAAACAACTGTTTTATAAGAGAGTCGTTTATTATTATTATTAAAATTTATTATTATAATAATAAATAATAATATTGAATACTAAATTCCGTGTGCCTTGATCAGCTGTGCTACCGTATTGTGCTAAAAATAAAACAAAACAAGTGTAAGAATAAGACTGTGTTTATGTTTTAAATACATTTTTGGTTATAAACATTGTTTTTTGTTAATTTGTGTGTTTACAGTAATTTATAGTTAATTTTAAGAGTTTTTTTTATTTGTAAAGCGATTTTATTGATTAAAAATGATTTACCAACAGACCCTAGGAGTTCGATCTAAATTATCTTTAATATGTCAATAGAGAGACAACAACAAAAAACTGAAATTTTTCTTCGCTGAAGTCTAGGGCGTCCTACGGAGTGTCTGAAATGAAGAAGAAGAACCTAAAAGAAGAAGAAGCGGCGAGATTTTGCAAGAAACTTATTGAATTTGCACATTATACTGGGTGTCCCAGAACTGGCGAATCAGCCGTAAACTACAAGTTCCTCTCATCAATTTAATACCAAATTTGGAAAAAAAAAATTTTTAAAACTCTATCGCTTTCAAATTACAGCAATTTTATATTGACCAATTACATAATAAATGTTAACTATTAGTAAAGGTATTATTCATGTTACTAGGCAATAAAATTAACTCTAAAACTTTCAATATTTATTTGGTCTACTGCATAACCGGGAAGACGAGATTTAGGTCAAAACATTTGTGTTATTTAAAAAAATTATGCTTTAATCAAAAATTATGTTTTTGTAATTTTAGAATTTGTATCGTCGTTAGATTAAAGTTATTATTGTTCAGTTTGTCTAAAATTTTATATCTGACAATGATCAAACATTTAATGTCAAAGTGACAAATAAATTGTTTATTGCAGCTTTTAATTGTAATTATGAAATTGTAATAAAAATTAAAAATTAAAGAAATAAAAAGCAAGTTTTTGCGCCAGAACCCCTTTTTACGTTATCTGTGACTTTATTCTAAATGTTTATATAAAATTTTTAGAAAATAGAAAAAATCTATATATTTTTTTTGATGATAGTAAATTGGTGGTGAGGAGGAAGGACCTACACATTCGACTTATTCTTTACACAGGTAAAGCCTCATACGATACCAATTTGGGTATTGAATTAGGCAATTCACCACTTACTTGCGTACCTTTTTAAGGTTGGTTTTTAACGCTTTCGCTGGTATCGCACTTCATATAAAATGAATGAAACGTCGTAAATATCGGTGTTATAACAGGTTATAATTTTATTCGAACAAAATTTTATTTAAGATGTTTTTTATGTGTCGGAATTAATCTATGAAACACTCGAACAGTGGGGTAAGCCACTTAAACAATGAGGTAACTTTAACTTTCTTTTTGAGAGAGGAGGCTTTAAAAAAGCTTTCAGCGCCTACTGTCGATTTACAGCCCCTATAGCGCTTGATGATTACAAATTATTTGCTAGGCGAGCATTTTTTTGACTGCTTGGTTTAAAATAAGGATGAGTATCCGTATAAAGTTTGCAATATGATAATTTAAGAAATGTTCAAATGTTTTTAGTGATTTCCTTATTGTGTTTATACCAATTAGGCTATTCAAGCAATAACCATTACGGTAGGATAAAAAGAACCGTTTCTGAGTTACTTACAGAGAATTTTGAACAAACTTGAGAAAAATTCAAAAAATATTTGACACTTTCATGACATTCAAAAGTCCCTAAAAATTGAAAAATTAATTTTTGTACTTGAAAAGCACGTAAAACGCGCAAAATTGCATAAAAACTGGTTTCTAAAGTTATTATGGCCACTGATTCTTTATAAAAACTTGTGCTTTGCGCTTCTTTTATAAATTTGATATATTCGTGCCACAAAATTGACGTTTCGAAACGCGTTCTTTAATATACTATTAAAATACAAATTTTCTTAAACCCGAAAATCATTGTCTTACTGTGAAGCTATATTTTAAAGAACACCCGATATTAATTTACAAAATTTCTAATTTTGAACAACTTTTCTGAGCTTACTCGTATCTTGAAATAGGCAGTTACCAACATCGGAGAAATAAAAATAGGAGAAAACACGAGTGATAATAGTGTTATCAATCGTTATCTTAATCTAAAAATAATAATAATAGACACGTAAACATCTCAGTGCATTTTTTAAAAAATTTCTCATCTTTCTACTAAGCTCCAAATTACGTAAAAACAAGTTCTAAGTACAAAAATGTTCGTCAATAAATAATCCTATGAATGTAATATGATGCAGTGATGTAGAAGTTTTACCACTACAAATTTTTACGTTGTTTTTGGTAATTTTGACGTTCTTAAAATATTTAATAAAGTTCAATCTATATATGGTGATCCAAAAAATTTTTTAGGCTACATTCAGTATCAAAAGTTAACACAAAATATCTACATTAAGTTAAAAAGAACAATTATTGTGATTTATCTTAATAGAAGCTTTCTGTCATTTCGTAACAGATTATAACTGAAACCTATCACGTGTCAATAGACAAAACAAAAAATTAATTATCACAGCGTACTTGATAAAAAATTCTGAATTTTACTTACCGTCATATTCTTCCTTTATCATTTCACAAACTGTTCAATTCGCAGCCAAAATTTTTAATCAACAATCAGTCCTCGATAAATTTTTATCAATAGATAAATTTAAATTTTAAATATCACCTTTACACTTTTCCTTCGCGATCAAAAGAAAATTCAGAGTCAATAAACTCGTCTGGAAAAATCACGTGTTTATTAACACATTCAACATGTGAACAAACATTTAACAATTTAATTATGATTTAACAGTTCACAGGTGTGTTATGACTAATTGGTCAAACACGAAAGAAACAAAAATCAAATCACCTGACTGTGTTTATTGACAAAAGACACTATTTGCTGTGTTGATTACGTAAATTCAAATTCCAAATTTGGGTAGGGATCAACAATTTATATTTAAAGGCAGATCAGTACTCACATTTCTAGTTGGAGTTTTTTCAACAGTCAGTGGGGTAAGTACCCAAATTTTTTGCAATTAAAACTCAATTTAAAGATTTGACATTGAATACTTCCGACAGGATGTAAGCAAATTTTGAAAAATTTCCACTGAAAATATTTACACTAGATATGCCCCAGCCATCTTTTTATTATCAAATCAAAACACGTATTTACTTCGATTATTATATATTTATGACAAGTGAATACGAAAACAAAAAAAAAACTAAACTAATCAGTTCAAAACTGTGTATAACACAAAAAATTAGGCTTGAAGTTTGTAAATCCTGGTTGCTGTGACGTTATCCACAGACATGACCTATAAAAAAAGGTCAAAAAATCGTCAAAAAACCCAGAATCTCACCATTTTGACTTCATCATCGGTGAAAGTCCTATCAATCACGGTTTCCTTGCCACTGCTTGGGTCCTTTTGGACTTCATGAAGTTTATTCCCATCAACAGTAATCGTCGCTTTGACTTTTCTCCCATCTGGAGTTTCCTGATCAAACTCAACTCCCGGTTTGAACTTCAAAACCACATTTTTAAAAGTCGAGCTTGAGCTTAGTGTATACTCATCATCATTTTTCGTTAATTCAACAACAGGAGAAACTGCATTTCCCATTTTTCTGGTGACAAGACCCACGCCTGAAAAACCACATTATTGACACGTTTTTACCAGAAAAATTCATCACCGAGGGCTTTCATGTACTCATCAAATTTGTCACTTTTATCGAGTTTGTATTTTTTTCCGAAAACACTAGAAAGCGCCATTTTTTTTGGATTTAACACAGCCGAAAGTTTAAGTTTAACTGAAGCGGTTATCTGTCGCAGCGAGGTTTTATATGGGATAGCTGATCGTAAAAAAGTCCAGTGGACTCTGATCGGGACGATAATGTACCCGAGTGGTAGCAAAATGGGCGTTTTCTGCGGATTAAAGGTGAATCAGTTAATCGGAAGATTAGGAAAATATTCACGAGGGGTTCAAAGGTCTTTTATTATGACGTTTAAATAATAGGATTTGGAGTAGTTAAGGTCGAGGGGGTCAATGACGATATGTGGGGTTATATAATTTTTTTATTTTTGAATGACTTAACAAAAATGTTAAAACTAATTGATCATAACTGATTAGCAAATATCCCAAATGATAAAAATACTGTAAAATTAATACGTTTACAACATGTCTTTATGTAAATTTAATTGAAATATATTGCAAAAATTCACTTTGTCTATTTTTAAGTCTCTTAATTAAAAAGAAGACTCAAATTAAACAACACACATGTTTTACTACTTAAATTAATTGATGGTATTGTACACCAACGTCCAAGGTTAAATGTGTAATTTTTTGCGACCTGATTTTTTTTGGACATCTGTGCAGTATGTACTTAAAAAGTTATAAAATTTTCATTACTGTCATTTTGGAAATCTGTTTTATTAAATAAATATACAGGATGTGTAATACACATTTGGAATTTTTTCTAGCAATCGTCATTTTGACGTGGTGGTAAAATATGTAACAAGTTACTTGGAACGGAAATATTTGCGCCATTATCAATATTATAGACTTGGAATTTTTCCATGGCAAAAAATTTAGAAAAAAATTCGTAATCTAATTTTGATAATACAAAAAAATTTCAATCCAAATTGTTACTTTTCTCTGAGAAATTATTTCAATCCTGAGAGCCAGTCCCAAAATGGTATATCATTAATTAACAGTTATTAACCAATAAAAAACCAAAAATGGCTGTTGTTGCATATGTTTAATGTCAAATTTTTGACATAATACTGTACAAAACTGATTTTTTTTCCTTATTAGTCTCGATTAATTTTAGTTCCTTTTGCCTTTATCTACTTCTTTCTCAATTAAAGAAAATTTATTCATTGTTCACAAAAGCAATAATTATTGATAATTAATTCAAATAGCGAGATAAAAACTGTGATTAATACTCGTAGATATGTTTAAAACCCAATAAGAAGCGATAGTGTTATCAGTTATCACAAAATAACTAAATAATGTGTGAGCTAGAAAAAATCTGATGCATAATAGAATCGTAAATGTTTAAAAATAGTTTAATTATGTCGCAAGGGCAGAAAGTGTTAGGTATATGAAACTAAGGGCTGCAGTAATTGATATAAAATTGTTTTTTATTTATCCACCTTTAATTAAATAAAAAATATATAACAAATATTTATTTCTAAATGATTTTTTTTAAATAAACGTCTATTGTTAGTGTATAAATGACAAATAAAATTAGGGCAGAAAATGACATTTTCTGTCATATTTCTAGAGCTACTGTGATTCATTTTCGTTAAAGATATGTGTAAAATCTATTTACAGGTTCAATAATAGATAATAAAAGTGTGTTGAAGTTGAAAATTAAAATAAACAAATTTTAAAATTTATGTGCAATAATTTTTTTTAAATAAACACCTAACACTTGGTAATAAAAAAGGTGTAAAAATGTGCTTCTGTACTGATAAGTGAATTTAAAAAAAAAATTAATAATGCTAAATTGAATAAAATAAAGAAAAAGAACTTGAAGACAATTTTGTATTCAAAATTGCAGCTATCCCTTTTTTATAAAAGTGTTTTTATCTTTATGGTAACTAGATAATTATATTTAGTTTTTAAAACCACACATTATATTTTTTATAAAAATGTTGGGCATTCCTTGCCAAATTGACTTACAAAATGCCTTGATATCTGCGACATTTTGAAATTTTCAATTTTTTTAGTACCTGTTGGAAGAAGCTTTTATGTAAATGTTCAGATCCTAACCTCAGTCCTTTTATTAAATATGCATTTTTGAAGACATGGCGTCTTTTTTTTCAAATGCTTGTATCTTCGTAAAAAATTAAGTTAAAATCTTATTTTTGAAACTGATTGTATCATTTTTTTTCGTATTCTTTTGACAACAACTCTTTCTTATTCAATGTTATTTAAAAATAAATTGTTTATGGGTAATTTATTTATTTTATCTTTTTTGAAATTTTCAATTTAATCTTTTTTTTTAATTTAAAAAATTCAAATAAAACAGAACAAGTCAATTATCAAAAAACAATTTAGTCTTAACATACGTCGAATAAAACAAGTTCTTGTCAGAAAATGGAAAAAAAACGAAACACACAGTTTCAAAAATGAGATATTATCTATGTAATTCAAAAATTAAAAAATATGTATTGTTAATAATTCTAATTTTTTTTACATTCTCTTCTTTATGCAAAATATAGTTTAAACAAGATTTTGAAAAAAAAATTAAAATATTGCATTTTTGGCGAAGTTACAAACATTTGAATAGAAAGACGTATTTCTTTAAATTTAAAAAATTAAAATAATATAGTATAAATAATTAGAATTACCCACAATAATAAACTTGGTCTTAAAAAATGTAGAATAAATAGTAGTTTTTATCAAAAAAAAAACAAAAACAAAAAATCTATTGACACAGAATTAAAAAAAACAAAATTTTAATAGAAAAATATTTATTATTATTTTTATTTACTAGGAGTAATCCATAAAATGCATTCAAAAACACACAATTTTAAAAATATATTGATATAGCTCAATTTTTTGCAAAGTTACAAACATTTAAAAAAGACGCCATTTTGTCAAAAATTTATATTAGGTGTACATAAACGATTTGAGGTTAAAGTCTGATAATTCGCATAAAAGCTTCTCTCAATAAAATAATAAATTCAAAAATTTCAGTAATCTTTGAAGTAAATACTGTTTGAATTTTAAAAACCAAATATCAAAATATTTAAAATCTGAAAAGCCATAAATTCTCAAAAAAAATTAGAAAAATAGAAATTTTAAAATATAGTCAGAAAGCTTTAAACTTCTTTAGTTTCAAATAGTCAAAAATTTCAAGCATCTTAGGTCTCCTGAGATTTCGTAACAATTTGAAAAATTAACTAAAAATTTAGAAAATATTAGAACTTCAAAGGTACCTTAGAATCGTTTCGTTATCTTTAAAGGATTTCTGAAAATTCAAAAAAGGAAAAAAGAATCTTTTACAAACATCTTATATAATTTTAGAAATAAAACCTATATAAACCTATAACCTAAATAAAGCCTATTTGAACTAAGCTAGACTTTTATGTTAAATCTATTAAGGGTATTAGATTCTCAGAAATCTTGTTGAAATTGAGAAACCTATCTGAAAATTAATGAATTTAAGTCTAAGTAAAACCGTTTAGGAATCCAAAAAATTTAGGAAATATAGAAATTCAAAAAAATCTTAGAAGCTAAGAAGCTCTAGAGTAATTATAACAAAACTACTAGATTAGTGTTACCTCCTTGGCGATATTTTTTTACATGAAAATTAACACTAGAATTTCAACTAAAAAAAAATATCGTTAGGACTTTGGCAATTTTAGAATCATAAATATAAACAAACTACAATTTTTGTATTTTAGGTAGAAACATAACTAGAAATTTCAGAAACTCGTAAGCTCCCAATTGTTAGAAAAATAATTATTAAAGAAATAACAATCTTGAAAAACACTCAAGACTCTTCAATTCTTCATCAGTTTCAAATTTCTAAGAGTTGGTAATGATTTACAAATTTTGAAAACGTTTCCGTATTTTGGAAATCCAAAAATCTTAAATATTTTAGAACTAAAAAATGTCAAAAAAATTGCCTTTAAATCTTGGAATTTTTAAAATTTGAAGTAATTTTTTAAATTCAGAATTCTATAAATTTGAAAACTTAAAGTTTTCAAAATTTTAGAATCTTATAAGCTTATTAAAAATCGTAAGTATATCTAATTATTAGGTCGTAGTTGACAAATCAATTAACAGAAATCAATGTGAACATAATAAAAAAATAGAGCAGTTCTACAGAAAAATTAATTTGGAAAATACACTGATAGTGTGTACGCCAAAAAAATAGACATCTATCTTAAGAATTCAGGAGTTTAACCATCCCAAAAATTTTTTGGATTTTTTTAATTAAAAACCTTAGAATTTTATATGAAAACTGTAGCATCTCTGACAATCTTCGGTAAAAAATAACTAAGATACCTATATATATATAAAAAATTCGTAAATATGAATCCGAAAATCTAAAATTTCTGACATTTTTAAAAACAAGAAACTTCACATTTTCGGAAATATTTAAATACCAAAAACTTAGAATCTTCTAAGCCTCAGATTTCAAAAAAGTAAAAATCTTAGAAAGAACTGAGCAATCTTTAATCCTCTCCAGTATTAATTATTTGAAAAATGTATAAATCTTAAGTCCTAAGTAAAATTTTTGTCTACATAATTTCAAAAAGTAGGTTTTCTAAAAACTCAAAAATCTTAGAATTTCGGAAGTATTTAGGAAAGGTAAATTACTTTCAATATTTCCGAAATTTAATTTCATTTGAACTCTCTTGAATCTCGGGTTTTTTATGATTAAATCTCAGAATTTATTGAATTCGAAATATAAAAATTCTTAATATTTTTGACAATCTGCAAAAGTCTTTAGAGTATAATTAAAGTAAAAAAATATCGTAACATTTCGGCCAATTTTCAAAATAAAACAATTTCAATTTTAGAAATCAGTCTCCGATAGATTTAAGAACACAATAAATAAATAATCCAAATATTAAAAATTTCAGAATCTTACAATAATTATAGGCTCTAAACTGTTAAAAAATTTAACTATAACAGAAGCACTAATTTTAAAACGACATTCAGGAATCTTTAAATCTTGTTCAGTCTCAAATATCTGTAAATTTCAAGCATGTCAGCCACAAAGCAAAAATTTTCTAGGCTTCATTTAGGTGTAAAAATTGAGAAAATTTTTAAAATTCAGTAGTTCTGAAATCTCACGAGTTTTACAAATGAAAAAAAAAAAAAGAAAGAAGCTATTAAGTTTTATAATCTTAAAAATCTTAATTTATTTAATGTTTGTTAGAAAAGTAACGAACATTCTATAGTAAATTATAATACCTACAACCAAAAAAATCTTGATTAATTTATTGAAACAAAAATAGGTTCTGTAGTTCTTAGACCATATTCTCCGTAATTATATCGAAATTTTTGCAATAATATTTTGCAATAATTAAGTATTTATTACCCATTAAAAATGATAAATTTAAAATTAAAAAAAACTTGTTAAACACCGTTTGAACAAAAAATTGTCTCGAATGAATTGTTTTAGAAATAAAAACCCCATTTTAGGTCAGTTTAGAAATTGAGAATCACCGACCCCTTTCAAACCATATTCCGTGTCTGTCCCACTTGACAACACCAATTGAACCTCATTAACGACCATAACCGTCACGCACATAAAAAAAAACAAAAAAACCACAACAAAATAAACCCTCGCAAAAATATTTCACCGGGGCCTTGACCGCCCCCTTTCATTCAAATTCCTCTAATCTGTATAAAAATAAATCTGTTTATTCTCACCTAACGCCTTCATAAATTCATCGAAATTTTCGCTAGTTGATAGCTTGTATTTCTTTCCCAAATGTGCGTCAACCATTTCGGCACTTTCGTTATACCGTATGACTGTAAAAAAAACTAAAAATAAAAATAAACGCGCTTCCACTTTAGCCATCTTACGCACCCTTTATGTAAGACGTCTGTTACGCGAATAATAAAATAGTTCGATGTTTCACGAACTAAATTATACTAGAGACGGGTGAGAAATGCTGAAGGCGATTATAGCACTAGTATCACATGTACAGAGTGACGGTAAAATATGGGCGTATGTGTGGTATGACTTTAGGGCATGCGCTCTCACAGAGGCGGCAGTAAAGATTTTTTAACCCCTTGTCTGAACAATGGAGAGTAATGCACTTCTATGCATCTTATTTAATTCAAATTTATTGCAAGTTATATTACAAGAAAAATCTCTTTTTTTGAATAATTTCATTAAAATATATTGTTTCACCTTCACATTGTATACACTCTGATTTAAAATATTTACATTTGAGCAATACCTATGTGATTTTTTAAATAAACTTACCTTCAAGGTCGGGTTTCTTCATGATTTTTGGCTTTTCAGGATCTGAAACAATGCTCAATACAATTTGGTTTCTAAAGTGGAAAAATACAATAAATTTATTTAAAAAAAGGTAAAAAAAAATATGATTGTTTAATATTTTCTCAAAATCCTTTAATCTATTTTATTATTTTGTATGTATAATACAAATTGATAACAATGTTTGCACACTTCAATGTTATCCATCTAAATAATAAAAATATAAATGTGCTGATCTAATAAGTCTTATCATGTACTAAAACATAAACGGATTTGGTAAATAAATAGGGAACTCAGTTTAATCTATTTTACTGACACTTAATAGCTAGTAAAATAGAAAATTAAATTAAAGTTTGTAAGTCGGTATACATGAATTTTAGAATCAAAGCTTAACCAAAATAAAATTGTATCTCCTATAATAAATTGAAAATTTAAAAAAAAGTAGTACATGTTTTCTTATCGCAAAAAATAAAAGAAAATGCTCTAACAAGGGTTTATTTCAATTATTTTTTTCATATCATTGTATTTGCAGCTGTGAATTATGGTAAAAAAAAACTGATTTCTTAAAAATTTTCATCATCAAATTTAAAAAAAAAAAATCAAATGTTTATTTAAAAAACAAACTGTAATTTTATTTAATCGTTGAAATCATTAGTTTTTGAAAAATATCAGAGTTTATATTAAACACTGAGAGTGGCGTGTTATTTTGGGTGTTGGTCAGTAGCACGCCGCGGTCAGGTTAACCCCTGCTGGGTGTCCTGATACCCAAATCGGCAATAGGACACTTGCGCGCCGGTTCAGGATTAAGCGGAAATGTTTAATCCCATAAATATATTGTAGCCGTAAATTATTTTCAATAGGAAAACATCTCTTTTTAAGAAGCTAGTTGCTCTCTTTGTCGACATAATTATGAAAATTTCCAAATTTCTGAAGCATTTAATACAGTGAAAGGCAGAATAATCTTTTAGTACGTCTAAATACTGCCTTTAGGTACCTGTAATTTTTAAAATAAAATCTTCTATAATTTAACCTTTTCTGACTCCTTTTACTCCCATATTATGCCAATTTTATCAACAAATGCATAAGTCCAAAATTTGGTTCATTATTATAGTAGAAGTTCATTCATCAACATGGAGACCATGTTAAGTGTTACACAAGTGCAATTTCCGATAACTTGCACTAGTTCAGTATTATCGCTGTCAGAAAACGTCATAAAATATCATAGGAGTGAGAAAAATCAAGAAAATTGAATTTTTTAGCCATTTGGTTGGATGTTGCACTTGAGATATTAATATTGAAAATTACTGTCATCAATTTGCAAAATAGTTTTAAATAAGCAGTTAAGTGTTTTAATGACCCGGCGCGCAAGTGTCCTGTTAGTAAAGAGTATCCGGCGCGCTACTGTTCTGTTGGATTAGGAGTACCTGCTGGTTTTATAGACCGCGGCGCGCAAGTGACCCATGCCCGTGCTTTTAACACAAATGATACCCACCGAACTACCTGACTGGCATAATAGACAAACTGTAAACGGCTCAACTTTATTTTTTTATGAAATTTACTGACTGTCATAAATCAATCAGAAAAAAGGGGGTTTAATATAAAAATTAGATTTTAAAGGACACTATAGTTACAAAAATATATACACATCCAAATATAGCCTATCAAAACATATTGGTAAACAAAAAATTATTCAAATTAATTAATAACTTATTGTTATATAAAGACCAAAAAATCAGAACAGAATGTAGTCCTACAATAAATAATTTTGTGTGAATTTTTTCAGAATTTGTGTTAAAATATGCAAAAACTGCCATTATGAGAGTCGACACCTCCATATGACCAAAGTATAAAAAAAATATATAAAATACAAATTTTTAAAAAAAAATGTTGTCTAGCCCGTTTAGTTTTTAGACTAGAGTGGAATATTATACCACTCGTTTCGGCAATAATGTAACTATCTTCAGGTCAGGAATAAATTAATTTAGAAAACCTAAAACAGAATATAATCTATTAGGCAAATTAGCGGTCAAAATAAATATATAAGTGCAGTAAAATATATATACACAAAGCCACTGTAAGGTACCACAAATGTGCAAAAACTTTCCAAAAATACTGTCACAAATTTGGTTATTTATTTATTGTTTCATATATGAAGCCATCAAAAATAATCTCAACCCACGTGACTACACAAAAGTGAAAATCTTAGTAATTTTTTTTTTAAAGTTGTACTACTGTTGATGAAATAAATTAGTTTATAACTGTGTATCTTTAATTTTGTAAGAAAAATTAATCACGTGGATTGAGTTCATCAAAAAATCAAATGTACCATCTATTATTCACTCTTAAAATGTCTATATTCAAAGGACTTTGCAAATTGTCAAATTTTTCAAAATATTTTCCTGATGTTGTTGTCGTCGGTTTTTAAAACTTTGTAGAAGCTTCTGTGTTTCTTTTTCTTCCAAACGTAGTTCTCCATTTTTTACTTTTCCTTCTAGAATCTTTCTTAGCTCTTCTTTTCTTCTAAAACTAGTTTTTCTTTTTTCCTTTTTTTGTCAGAACTTTGTATTGTTCTTTCTTTTATTCTAATCGGCATGTTTTCGCAAACTCATCTTGTTTTTCAAAAAGCCGCACCGTTTTTTCAAATACTTCTAAAATCTTCTTTAGTTTCTCTAAAATTCCAACTATTTATTCCAACCCCAACCAACGTTGTTCGTTCTTTAAATACTTCCTTAGTTCCTACATTCGGATAAAAACATAATAATTTAACAATAAATTAATTTACACATACAACTCAACATTAAACAACTGAATAATATCTTCTTTGCTTGTTTTTCTGTTTCAATCGTCGGATTTCGAATTCTTCTAAAAATCTCTTGTTCTCCTAGAACCCTTCTATTTTCATCTAGTCTTTTAATTTCTGCTAGAATTTTATTTTGGCGTTTTTTCTTCACCTATCGTCGTTCCTCAAAATCTTCTTATTCTTTCAAACGCCGGTTTTCAAGTTTTTCTAGAATCTTTCCTTGTTCTTCCCTTTATTATAATCGGCTTCTTTTCGCAAACTTATCTTCTCTCAATTTCTACTAGAATTTTGTATTGCTCTTATTTTTGTACCTATCGTCTTTCTTTCAAATCTTCTTTCTCTTTCAAACGCCGTTTTTTAAGTCCTTCTAGAATTTTTCCTTGTTCTTCTAGAACCTTGTTTTCTTCTTCCTTTTATTCTAATCGTCATCTTTTCGCAAATTCATCTTCTTTTTCCAAACGCCGCACCGTTTTTCAAACACTTTTAGAATCTTTTTTAGTTTCTCTAGAATTCCAATTATTTACTCCAACCCCAACCAATGTTTTTCATTCTTTACTTCCTTACTTCCTCCATTCGGATCAACGAAAATAAATAATTTAACAACAAATTAATTTTCGTGTTGGATTTTCTTGGTGTGTTAAATAAAACATAAAATACCCACTAACACCAAACACTTTATACAATGCGCGTTTCGACAACAAATTTGTCATCCTCAGGTTAGTTCATTATTGCAATATTTCTGACATTTGTCAGTTTCAATTATGAAACTGTTATTAAATTTTAGAATAAAATTTTCACAATTTACTACGATGTGATCAACGAAAAAACGTTGTAATCAACTATTTTGTTGATTAGGAATTAATAATCTCGACTCTATTATCACCTCAATCATTAATTGTTATTATTGTATTCTTTAACGAATTCTTTGGTTAAATAACTTTAAACAATGCGCTGCAACTGCAATGTAATCATCTTAAAGTTAAAAATACAATATGCAAGAAATAATACAAAAAATATGTTACTGAAATTTTTTTTTTCACTGCACTGATGAGAAGCTGAAACTCAAAAAACAATCTGCAGTACTCTATAATGTTATATTCGATTAAAACACCACTACTAGTAATAACGGCAAAATTTTGGTATCCCAGATATAAAAATCCTTTATTTTAAAAAGGGAAAAAAAAGGAATGAATAAATAACAATTAACCTATACCTACAGAATGATCCAAACACCTTGACCTTTTGATTTAATTAAGAATTATGAGTCACACTATAGCGCGTAATTCTGAGAAATATTGTCACGGCTATTGACGGGGTATGAGTATGAGAGACCTGAGTCATCGTTCCTCCTGAATAAATTATACCGTTACATAAGCGGCGCGAAAACCATGACAGAGTTACATAGCGATGACCCCACCAGCGATTGAAGAATAAGCTGTTTATTTTAAGCGATCGTAGGCGTTATTACTGTGTGAATATGCAGTTATTTATTTATCAAATTATTGTTGTGTGTATTCGTGAACGTAGATAGTATATAGCAGATACAAATTATTCGTAATAGTCGTTAAAAAGAAACCTTTTATAATTCGAAAAATTAATTTATTGTTACTATTCTAGTACTACATGGAGACAGCCCATGTAGTACTAACTTGTCTAACATTGTTTTAAATGCTGTTACTCATGCGAACCTTCTCTTGGCTGCATTTAGAGTTTGTCAGGCTCGGGATTTTATGTGAATCATCTTGTGTCAGATTATTTCAAACTAAATTAAAATCATTTTTAATAAACAATAACCCAACTGTTTGATTTTATAATTTAATTAGAAATAAATTGAGCTCGAAATTGCTAAACTTCTATCAAAGTGATTGTTTCGTACATATGAATTTTTCAGAAAATTCTTAGGTACTTAAGAAAAATGTAATTTAGTTAATACCTAAATCAATATAAGAAGCTATCATCAACGAAGAAATTAATTAAAAATTAATCCCGTTTCTACATCTCTAAATAATTTATGCCCTCTGACCCGAAGTAACCCAATTTCACTTGTAAATTTCCCTCTGTAATCCTTCCAACTGTTTTTTTTTCCTTGCATAATCTCGATTACATTATCTACTTATCCACACGTTTCTCCCCGTATTGATCTCCTCACACTTCCCACATGAAAATTTTTACACTTGATTAAGACCACTCTGATGCGGGTTAAAGTCTTTCAAGTGAAATTTCTCATGCATCCATTTATTTTAATTGAATAATACGCCAGAACAAATTACACTCAATTAATCCTGAATGAATACGAATTTAGACATGAATTGAATCATTGTTGTACAGAAAAAAAAAATCAGGGAAATTTAATTTCACGAAAAACCAATCAAAGCCTAGTTAATTAAATTTAATCGAGAGAATAGAGTTTATGATTTCAAAAGTGATTGACATTTGTCGGGATTTTCCCAAATGCGCAACCAAGCGAGCGCATAGCCGCCGCCCCCGGCAGCATCCCTCAATACAACGGTAAAACAATCTAATCAAAATCAATTTTCTATAAAAATAAGACCAAAATTTGCGTTATTTACCTTCACAAAATCAAAAAAAATTTTTTTTTTATAATATTCAGAAATTAAAAATTTAAATTGTCTGGGAAAAATTGCCAATAGGCCAACCTTTATACCACTCTCAAGAAGGGATGGCAAATCTAGTTAGCGTCGAGATTATTTCTGTCAGTGTGTAAGTAAAGGGTGGACGATCAAAGTGTGCTTTGTTTATTTTTCAACAGTTGATTGTGAGTACATTTTTTATTCTTCGAAAATTTGTTCACTCAAGTCGAAAATTTTAATTTTTTTTGTAACATAATAATCAGACACGCCTTCTTGATTTCTGGAACTGAAATAGTGACGTGAGCTATTATTATTATTTCAGATAATTTTGTAATTATTATTTATAATTTTTGTTTCGATTATGTTTTTATTGTAATTCGGTTTTATTACGTTTAATGTGATAAGAATTTTATCATTTATTGGCCATATGTTTATCGTAATTTGTAATAAATAATTCCAAATAAGCACAGTCATAAAAAAGAATAAACGTAAAAATGGAGAATTATGTTATGAATTTTTTATTCTACAAGATTTATTTATAAAATGAATTTTCTTGAGAAAAAATTATAAATAATGAATAATCAAGGTTGAGATTTCAGATAATTCATTTATTGTATTAAATGTTAAATAAAATCATTTTCTAAAAATAAAGATAAATAATAAAAGACAGCGTGATCAACAAATTCTGAATATTTTGCTGTTAAGATAACTTTTTTATGTCTTAAATTGTCTTAAATTGATAAAAATTTTCTTGAATTAAAAATGTTTGTTAAAAACATGACTGAAAACCATAACTGAAATACAAAACAACAAAATTATGCTATAATTTTAAATTTTGTGTTGCCGACCTAATCAGTATTGGGCCCGGACATTTTATATGTAATCCGCAACACTCTGGAGGACGAACAAAGTGAAGTTAGCTACAGTTGCAAACTAGGTTATGTATTAAAATCAACTCTAACTTATGTTTTGCACCAAACTAAGTACCACACTAGAAACAACCTCAAAACGATATAAATTTTCAAAATTGGGACACGAAACAACGGAATCATCTCAAATCAACAAAGCCGCTTTGTGGTTATGTCCATATTATGTTATGTTGTCGCTGATGCGAGTCACGTGATACTCACAACTAGCTAACTTCACTTTGTTTGTCCTTTAGACTGTTGCGGATTGCATTTAAAATGCCCGAGCCCTAGGTTTTGGGTGTATAAAGTGGTTAAAAAAATTGAGGAGAGGTGAGTTTTGGAAAATTGTCATTTAAAAGAAAAACATTTGTAGAAAACAATTCATCCGTCGATCACAACACTAGGAACCTGTTTTCAGATTTAGTATAATTAAAACTAATCATCCTAAATTAAAAATAACAATATTTTCTTGCTTTAAAACCTAACAACATCGACAATGAAATTTTTATATAAAACACTTTAGAATTTTATAATAACAATTTTCAGTAAATTTTAACGAAAATAGTAGTGCTATACGCATTGCATAAGACAATTATTATCGCACTAATGAATTTGCGAGACAACGAGCACTCCGAAGAGTGCTGAAAAAGAATGAGTGCAACAATTCGTCTTATGCAACAAATGTAATATACTCATTTTATAATTTGTTTTTTTGTTTACCTTTTGTTAGATACGTAAAAAGTAAAATTTTGCGTCCTGTGACAGGCCTATTAGAGTACTGGTGTTCTAATGATTATAAAAACGCCCAAATGAGTGTGGTAGTAGATTTCTTAAAGACGCAAATTATAAAAATTGAATTATTTGTCCTAAATTGCGGCCGAAAAGTAAGCACTTTACAGAATGGGAAAAGCAAAATGAAATGCCGGCTAAAAGTGAGACCAATTAGGAGCGAAGCAACGTAAGAGCGAAGGTAACTGTGCAGTCAAATTTGAGTAAACTAACTTAGGAGGAATTACAAATAAACGAGTTTTTCTATAGATAAATAAAAAAATAAAACCAATAAATCTTGTAGCCTTTGAACAAAAAAAAATGGCTTATCATTAAACAAAGAGCAGTGAATAACTTTGCATTAGAAGACTTTTACATAAACTTAGAAACAAATTCTCTCTAACTTAATTCTACTTCTACATCTTTTAATTTAAAACTTCTCTATACTTCTATCCCCTTTATTGGCAAAATATCTTTTTCTATCTCTCAAAATTTAAAAAGCTATAATGTAAAAGTTGCTTTTAATTCTAAAGGTAGTCTTTTGACCTGTCTCGTACACAAGAAAAATCAAATTCCTCCTTTACATCATTCAGGCGTCTAGAAGATATCTTGTAATGACTGCAATGCAGTTTATATCGATCAGGCAGGACGAAAGATTTAAACCAAAATTCGCAAGCATGTAAGAACAATAAAAAAAGTACAATAATACAAATATAACCAACACTTTATCTGCTTTGTCGTATTTCTTCTACCAGTCATTTCTTATCTCCCACTGATAATTCTAAAACCTTTCACACCTGCAATAAATTTTATTCTTGAAATTTTTTAGAAGTTTTGCAATTCTTAAGCTAATAGTTTAATCTTCATTTGTTAATTGAATGTTTGTTTATAATCTTGTCTCCTTACTCTCTTTATCAGTGTTTATATTTTTTAAATTATTTCTTCAGGACAATTCTTTAAAAAAAAACACAATTATAGGCGACTAAAATTTATTTTTCTTTGAGTAATTAATGTTCCAAATAGCAACCAATTGTTTATTTATTTTTCTTTCAGACCAAATTTTAAATTTTAAATCCAGATCGATTAACAACTTTTTTTACTAAAAATAACGATTTATTCTATTTTTAGTGTACATTTTTATTCTTCTATGTATTTAGTTGTATTTTATTCTATGTAATGCCAAAAGTTTAGTAAGTTTTTTTTAACATTTTTAATTTTTTTTATAATTATTCAGGCACTAATGATGAGACACAGTTTTCGAAAGCGCTCTACCACTGTTATGTAATAATTTTGTTTAATTAAACTTGAATTTTAATTTTCTCATTATTTGTTTAATTTGGTCAAATTATCACTCTGATTTGTCAAAAAATATGACATAATAATAACAAGAAAGAACAAGTTCTTAAATAAGTACTGAGAATGACCACCACGTTTTTTTAAATAATAAGAAAACTTTTAAGATTCTTAGTATGAGGTAATTTTTTATCCAAAAACGTGTGTAATAAACGTATATGTCAAAATTTTATCATAATTATTTTAATATTTAATTATAAAAATAATAAAAAAATTTTATTCAAAATTTGGTATTATTTTTGTGTGGAATGCTTCTAAGTTACTCAAAGAATAAGCAACTCCGCTCTACAAGCGTCGTCCTCGTGACTACACCTTTTCTTTCAAAATTAATATATCACATTCTAAATTCGTATAATAAAATTCGTTTTCTTAGTTATATTATAACAAAAATATTTCGAAAACAAAAAATACCGGTTCCCATAGTAGCACTAGTAAAGAGTAGTAAAAAAACATAACAAATAAACTCAAGTTGAGAATTACCACTGAATATAAAACAAGAGCTTACAAGTTAAAACTAAATAAATGTTCAGTAGCCTAGATATACGAGGGAAGGCTGATAAATCCGCGGCCTAAGGTACTTAATGAATGAAATGTATAGTTTTATATTTTTTAATGTGATCTTCCTCAAGAACAATGCATTTTTCATATCGTAAATATAGGACCTTTATACCACTAAAAAAATATTCCTTTCATTTCTCTGTAAAATGGTTTTCTACAGCCGCCTTCATTTCATTTTCGTCCGAAAATCTTCGTCCCCGCAACTCCTTTTTTAAATTTAAAAAAAGTAAAAAGTCACTGGCAGCCAGGTCCGGATTGTAGGGTAAGTGGTCAAGTTCGGCGAATCCCATGGCTTTCAAGGCATCCTTTGCAACCCGAGCGGTGTAAACAGGTGCGTTGTCCTGTAGAAACAGCACTTCGCGCGCCAACTTGCGACGTCTTTTCTGTACTACGACTGCCTTACGTGCCTGATCTAGTAAATTAGCGTAATATTGACCATTCATTGGAGTCCCTTTAGGCAAATAACCAATTCGTAAAATTCCCTCGCTGTCCCAGAAAATGGTAGCCATAATCTTTGACGCCGTCTTTTTCATATTGAATTTTTTTAGTGGCATTTCTCCATTTTTTATTCATATTGACGAATCCAGGTTTCATCAACGGTCACAATCTGGTTACAAATTTTATCGAAAGCCCCTTGACACAACTTCAAAAAATCTATACAACTCTCCAATCGACGCTGCTTGTTGAGCATTCGCGGTACCCAACGTGTACTAATTTTTTTCTAATAAAGTTTTAGTAGAACAAATACTAAAAGGCGTGTTAAATATGCTCACAATAAGTCACACAACCAGTGTTATAAGTGACAAAATGCTGAGTCATCGCTAAGTACTTTAGGCCGCGAATTTATCAGCCGGTCCTCGTATTGAGGATATCAAACAAATGCGCATTTTTTGTTAACCAAAAGTTATTTTGAATGGATTATAAATAGAACTTGGATAATGTGCAAAAAGTGCATATCTGTATTCTTGCATCAAAAGAGTAAGGTTCGCCAATTAAGTCATAAAAGTAAAATAGTCGTAAAAACTGTGTAAATAGTCGTTAAATTAAAAGCACTTGTTCTTAATACAGTCGACCAGCATTGTTTTCGATGTAACAAAGCGTAAAATAACTAATTATTGTCCAACTGGACAACTATGTCAACATTCCGTTACCAATTGACCACAGAAGTGCAGCCGTGCCTTGAACAGGGTTGGCTTCAAATAAGTTTTGTGTTTATTTTGGTGGTATCTAGTTGTTGTGTGTGCATTTTATTAACATTGATAACGATAAAGAAAACATTTTTTAATTTTATTTTAGTAAGTTTTTTATGTAAATATTTTTAAAGCCAACCCAGCAAAATTCTGATGTGGCAAGGACGGTACAGTAACCCAGCAGTAATTCAAATATGATAGAACCGGTTAGCATTTAAATATCAAGTTGGTCGTCGGTATTTTCAGTTTCTCTCGTATCTATCTCCCTCTGTCATATATCTCTTGATGCAACAATATATTTTGGCGTACTTCTATAAATGTATATTTGCTTTTAAAATGTGCATATTTTCAAAGTTTCTCAAAATACAATTGCAAAAAAATTCTAGAAATCTCTGTGTAAGCAAGATTTACCCTCTAGATGACTGGAAATGAGACAATCGAACCGAACACACTTTTTGTTACCTTGGAATAACACGTTTCTATCTGCATTTTTTGTAACTTCAAGAATTTAACAAAATGCACCTTTCCTTTATTAGATTAAAAATCATAAGTAATTTATATTCCATTGTGGATATTATTGATAATGACACAAGCGTAGTTAGTCCGACCGTCTCATTTTCATTGATCAAGAGTGTATTTCATGGAGAGCCATAAGCCAAGTCTGGTCGTAAAGGAAATATTACACTGAAAGAAATTTTCCAAATAAGAAATCCTTATCACAGGTAACTAATTGCAATTAACATTTAATTCGTAAGAAAAATGACTTTTCTGACCTATGATTTATCAAAATTAACACTGAATTATCTGTATTAACATATTTAGGATGTAAAAAATGTCACAACAGCCGCAGATGTCGGATTATATTCCGAGTGAGGTTTAGAACGAGTCTTTAAGACATCTAAGGCTGGTATGACATTGCTACAATTGAAGTATGTTCAAGATTTATAAAATTAAAATATTGACGATGTGTTTTGTAAATGATCAAAAAAATTAAAAATCTAAATTAATCCCACAAGTTTAATCAAAATAAATTATTACATAAAAAACGCAAAGCGCTTTCGAGATTTAATCATCATCAGTGGCTAAATAGTAATAAAAAAAAATTATAAAAAGTTAAAAAAAGATTGCCAAATTTTTATCAACAATTTTTAAAACATAATAGTTATTTCTGTATTAAGGGCGTAATTAAGGAGATTATGACACGAAGAAATGTTTAAAGTCCGATGTAGGAAGACTTTTAATTTCTCCGGAGGGCCATTAGTGACGATTACGCCTGTTGTACGTACAACGTTTTATTTTATTTTGGATTGTTTTAATTTTTCAAATCAAAAGAATATTCAAAATTTCGGTATTTTGTTTAAACTGTAAAAAAAATCCAGATTAATTAGTTGTTATTTTTTGTTTTGCGATTTTCCAAAATGGAAACTGATAAAAACGTGTATGAAAAAGTGTATTAGAGAAATGTTACAACAGGTAAGAGCCCAAAATTCAAGAAAATGTTGTGTCAACGCTCCGTGCCATGTAGTGTTTAACAGTTGTTGAAGTAAATGACGATTTTTTATGAAAATTGTTATTTAATGTAAAAATGACGTTTACAAAATTGAAGACGTTAATTTGACAGCTAGACGAATGTACCGTTATTTATTTATTATTACGTAGCAACTTTAAAAAATTCAGTGCTACAAAGATAAAGATTACGCCCTGAATGCCGGGCGTATAAAGTAGATTATGGTTCCAAAATAAAATAAAAAATGTATACTAAAAATGGAATAAATCGTTATTTTTAGGAAGTAAAAAAACACAATTAAAAACTAATTTCTATATTTTTTAATTGATAATTTTGTGTCTAGAAAACTAGGCAGTTTTTTTTGTAGAATTTTTTTTGATCAGAAATTCAGAAAAAATTATAAGTATAGGCATTTCTTTCGAACAATATCATATCTTTCAAAACAAATAAAACCTGCTAAAGTCGTATCAGTGATATTATTTATAGTCGATAATCTGAGATAAATGTAACAAGAAAAAGCTCTAATAACTAATAAGTACGACATAACTCAAATATTTGCTTTAACATTCTACGAATATGAAGAACATATTTAAAATGTCTTATCTTCTCGTATACATCCCAAAAATATTTATTTTAAAAGAAAAATATTTTCCTTGAAACGTAACAAAAGCACACAAATTATCACTTCCAACCAGATTATCATACAAATCGAAAAATTACCCAACTAACAAATAAAATTACAGAAAAAAATTCTTTTCAGGATTTCCATTCCCAACCGTAAAACCAACCGAAAAAAGTGGCGAAGTTTGAAGGCAAAATATTTTCAGTCGTCAACAATTTCTTTTCATCTTCTCCTTTAGTCAACCAAATCAAAGACTTGATGGTAAGTCCCCGCATTACCCATTACCGGACCTCCCCCACTTTATTCTAAACCGCAAACTCCAACATCCTTCAGTACAAACCCATTAATTAACAATGAGTCTCCGCGAATATTTCGCCTCTTTGTGTCTTCGTCGTCACGGTACCTACGACATTTCCGACTTCCAGACACGACCAACAACTCAATCTGATCCAGAAGATGTCGTCATTACCGAGACGAAAATCCAGGAAACCAAACCAGCAACTCGGCTTTCGGCTCGCCATTCCGAAGTCTCCAAGAGTCAAATGAAGGAGTTCCGTGAGGCTTTCAGGCTGTTTGACAAGGACGGGGATGGAAGCATCACCAAAGAGGAGTTGGGGCGAGTTATGCGTTCGTTGGGACAGTTTGCCAGAACGGAGGAATTACAACAAATGCTCCAGGAAGTCGATGTTGACGGTGATGGAAATGTCAGTTTCGAGGAGTTTGTTGATATTGCTTGGTCAGCGGGGGCGGGGAGTGACCCGGAACATGTCCTGTCGAGGGAGGAAGAGGAGAAGGAGTTGAGGGATGCGTTCAGGGTGTTTGATAAGCACAATAGAGGGTATATTACAGCGTCGGATTTAAGGGCGGTTTTGCAGTGTCTTGGAGAGGACCTCTCAGAGGAAGAGAGTGAGTCAATTTATAAAAAAAATCTTTTTTCGTCAGTCCGTTATGAAACGTTTAATTTTACATAAATTTTTAACGTTATGTAATGACACGTATTACATCACTAGTTATATCATTAGTTACGTAATTCATTACATCACTAGTTAGGAAACTCGTCCTTTTTATAACTGGTTACGTAAAAAACTATTTATTTATTGTTTTTTAGTTGAAGATATGATTAAAGAAGTTGATGTCGATGGCGATGGCCGCATAGATTTCTATGGTGAGTGACTAAAAGTAGCAACCGTTTGTATATATGCACGAATTTGTTAAATTAGCCCATATACTTGTCAAAATGTTTTTAAATTTATTTTAACGATTATTGGAATTCTTCGACAAAAAATATTTGCACAAACTTAATTTTTTTAGAGCTAGGATTCAGCTCATTATCTTCACTGTGATGTCACGAACATGGACGGACAAAACGGTGAGATACAAAAAATAGAAATTTTCGATTAAAATATGTAATTTCAAAGTGAACTTTAAAAAATGCTGTTTTATTTTATGGAAAAATAAATTGAAAACGAAACAGCATAGAATTATAAAGACAACTGACGCTGATGCCAAGGTCACACTTATGAACGTACCTACATACAATATTTCGTAATAAATCTTTAATAAATATTTAAATAATGGTGTAAACTAATAGTTCTAAGTGCTGACCCCCCTCCCAATTACCACAACCGCAGTAAAATGTTTACGATATACGTCAAATTTATATGGAACGCAGCATACGTCATCAGATAAGTCAGGCAACGGACTTACGTTTTAAAGGTCTTTAAATTTTAACGGTTTTAGCTCTTTTTTAAATTCCAAGTACTTTGAAATAAAAGCGTTAAATCCCTTTTCATGGGATTTCAACCCTTTTGAAACCCCTTTTCAACCATTTACATAATTTTTTATTATTATCAAAGTATTAATAATCAATACTATTTTTTCAAAAAAAAAATAAATAAATAATTAAGCAACTATACTATTGTACATATAAAGTTTACGAATTTTGACAAAAAAAAACCGATTACCTATCTCTACCGTTTTTGTAAAAAAAAATAAAATTGATTTTTAGAGGAAAACACAGCTCGCATTAAAAATTATTAAAAATTATATAAATGGTTAAAAATTATTGTTGAAGTAATGAATCAACTTGAACGTTTCTTTTTTTCTAGCTTTGACTAATAAAATAAAGCTTTCCTCAGTTTCCTCGTCTAAATATTAAAACTTCAATATTTTTTAAATGCTTCAGTATGTTTTTGGCATTTTTATTTAATACAATTATTGAAAATCTATACCCCTATATGAGAGAATTTTTTTATTCGCTTTAAAGCTATTTTAATTGAAAATTTTCACTATCTATGTTTCACCGCTTTTTCCTCGCTTGTGACGTCACAAAAGCTTAAACTATCGTAGATATATAATAAGATATGATTTTTTTTAATTTTAATTGAAAAATTGTAATTTTTTCAGAATTTGTAAACGCTTTGGGTGAACCAGGCACTGAAGACAGTTACGATGACGAAGATGACGAAACAATTGGTTATTAATTAAGTGTAATTATCAATGTATGAATCATATCGACTTTTTACATCTGAATGTGACGTTTTTTCTCAATTTAATGTCAGCAATAATCGATATACGATATAATGAGTATTAAAAAAATATCTTTAAAAAATTTAAGGGGATCCATAGATGTCGAAACTTGTTGACGGGTATGGTAACCCATCCTGTATTTTAAGCTTTACAATTGGGTGATATTGATTTTTCAAAGTTGTATTTATTTATTTTTTTCATTTATTGGTGCTTTTGTTGTTTAAATTAAATTAAATAAATCTATTCGAAACTTATTTGTTAAAGTCCAAATGAGTCCTAACCTGAGTGTATGCGACCAACAATATACACAGGAGTCTGATGTCAGATGATCTGATTATTATAGATGTAACCAAAGTGAAAAAGTAGATGTATTTTGGATTGCATTGTTAAATAGTCAGACTTACTATTTTACCTGGGTAGGTATAAGGTGAGTACTAATAAAATATATATTTTTTTTAAATCAGACCATTCTGTTCTGTTCCTAAAAAATCCTTTATACGTAAATAATTAATTTTATCTATGACTGCTTTGATAACTGCATATTATATATTGAATATTTGAGTGAAGTAAAGTGACATATTACTTTCACTAGTGAAGTAATAAAATAAATATACACTCTTTAACATAATTCGTTTTAATTTCAAACTCAATCTTAAATACATGCTATTATTGTTTTCACACCTAATTATAGTAGGACAAGTCATTTCTAATACATTTTTTTCGATAACAGCTCTCGATGCAGTAATTTTAACTGTTCTAGTATTTTTGTCACCCAGAATTTTTGAAGCAATTTGTTTTTGATTTTCTTCTTCCGTGTCTATATACCCTTACGCCACTGTATTCGAGCGCCAGCCCCCATGACGCTTTACTGTTAAAAGATTTGCTCCCGAATTAGTAAGCAACGAAGTAGATGAGCGCTTATAATAACACTGTCCTGTAAATCCTGCTGGATTAGGTAACTGAAGAAAAGTAGCAATATTCTTGAGAAAAGCAGCAAATGTGTTTATACAAACAGGTAACTTTATACACCTCTGGTTTCTGTATCCTAAAAAAACCGTATACTACTGCCGTTATTAGGGCGAAGTGCAGCATCATATATTCGAATTAATTCTAACATGTTGACTTCATCAATTCCGCCTGACGTAATAAAAAATTCTCTGAATATTTTTGTTTTAGTGTTTGGTATTAAAACATGGAAACATTATCCCTGATTTTTGACATCTTCCGAAAGCTTGTTGGTAATAAGTTCTTGGATCCTACAAGCCCCACCAATTCCAATAGTTAAAGCAACCTTGAAATTAACATTACTTAGTAAAAATAATTTATTCATAAAAAGGGTGCAGTTGCAGTATCTTCATTAACAAAAATTTATCTTCATTTGCATCTTGTAAAAATTTGCTAATGTCTTGTTTAGTGAAAATTTGCGATTTTTTAGCACAATATCCTTCAGATTTTCTTTTTACAAAGGCGATTAAATATACGTATTTACTGATGTCAACATTCTTCTTCATTTTTATTATCGTTCTAATTATAGAATAAAAAGCCCAGAGGCTCGATGATTTACACTGTTTTTTTTTAACTGTTTTTTCGTTGCATCATGAACTGAACCGTTGAAAAACTATCCTGTACTTTTCTTTGGACTTCTCTGGCACCAAGCAAAAAGCAGCATTTGTCGCTGATTTTTCGATATCAAAAGGTAAACTTTCTGAGTCACTCATGTTTATAATTTTTTTATTTTTACCACAAAGCACAATTTTTACTGATTATCTCAAAATGGCAAGCTTTTTTTGAAAAATTGTAAGTGGTTCCCGTAGTGCTTACTGAACATATCCATAGGTCACCTTACTTTTGACGCAAAAAATTGGAGTTATCGGCAGCATTAGATTTTCGATTTTCTTAATTTTTTGCAATCATAGATAAAGTTTTTTAAATCATACGTGGGCTACAGCACATTACAGTAACTCGTGTGTTACAGATACTCGGGCTAACTCCCTCGTTATATGTAATCTACACACTCGTTATGTAATAATGCTTCTATCCCACTAATAATATAAATAACTATTAATGACACAAAATTGTAAAAATTTAAAGAAAAATAATCGAAAATGAAATTGTTATTAAATGAATTCGTAATTAATTTCCTTAGAATATTTTTATATAAAACTATATAAGTTTAAAAATATTTTTTCTTATATATTATTGATAACAAGGAGTGTCTATCACATCAGCTGTATGTCAATCTCAATTATTATTTTCTATGTTTAAGTTTACAATATAGAAAGTGTCTGCAAACACGGAGCGGTGAATGTTTGAAACCCGAGTAGATGGCCAATAACGCTAATTTATTCGCGATGCTAAAAGCTCTTGTTTATTTATTGTATCCACAAATTCCTGTTTGCGTTGAATTAATTAAATTTAATTAATATCAAACTTAACAGTTATAGTTTTTCATTTAGCCAGCAAATCGGCAAAATCAATAAGACTGTATTAACTGCAGTTCTCTGAATTTCTTAAGGCTCTGGAATACATACTGCTACATATAAACCCAATTGATAATGACCGGTGCGTTTGTACAAGCTTAGTCATTGGGACTTGGTTGTCAGAAATAAACAGATTTGTACTAGAAAGTAATTATTTTGCATTGAAAATTACAAGTTATTAACTCAAATAAATGAAAACAGATGAATAACACTGGTCAACATGATTTTTTTTAATTTATATAAAATTTACTTAAAAATTGTCCATCACGTCAGGTTTCCGAAGAAACTTAAAAAATATTTTTCTATACAGTGTGAACCATTTGTAATGAATAATTTCGATAAAAATTTAAAGAGTTGCATTTCAGGAAAACGCTCGGACACGTGTCCCGTTATTTTTTAATGCGCATTTTTTGACAAAAAAATTTCATATTCAGAGTGTCTCAAAATCGAGATACGACTCTCCACTTTAAAATTTTAAATAAGAAACTCAATGTTTTTTGGCATATTTGAATTCTATGTATAATTTTGCGTATTTTTTATGTAGCACACCCTATGTCGATTTTCAGTTGTTTTTGGAAAACAACTCAATTATCTCATATATAAAATAAATCTAATTTCCATATAATTTATTTAAAAAATGTAAAAAAAAATTGTTGTCTAGTGTAATCAATTGAGCTGAAGGCCCACCTGATTAAAATACAAATGCAACAATTAAACAAGCTGAATGCTTAAATATAATTAATTATAAAACGGTTAAACCGTGCTAAAAGCTCGAATATAAGAAATGACAGTATACTTTTCTTAAATCGCTAACGTTATATGGCTCTATTTCTTTGTATAAAAGTTAATTTTTTAACAAAGACTTTACGATCCAACCCGTCGACCAATGCCACTACCATAATTTACTTAATTTAATTATGATGGATGTTGAGCTGTTATCTAACATAGAAACCAGAAGTGGTAAGGAATTTGCTCGTTATTGAAGTTGATCTATTTTATTGGGGCCCTATAACGTTAGCGTTTTTGGATTAGTATACAATCTATTGTTTGAATTGAAGCCAAAAGTTACAGATTCACAAATAAAATAAATATTTGAGCTGATGATGACTTAATCATCTGAATTATCAAGGCAAATTTATGAACAAAATTATTTAACAAAGATTAATGTTAGTATATTGGTTACTTCTTTATAAATTTACCGAAGTGCTGATGATGTTCTAATAAAGTCCCTCTCTCTGGATCAAACTTTATAACATCAGCACTTTAATAAAGATTAATACAATGTTGTAATCGTCCTTAAATTGAGTTATGTCTGATCCTTGTTTCTCTGCTACTCACTAACAATTCCTTGAAAACGATAAAAATCTCAGAGCTGAGGATTAATTAGAAAAAGTTTAACAAAAGATTCTCGATAAAAATCTGTAGTATTTAATTTTTACTCGGTTTGTTTTACTATCAGCAATACTGCGTCGGATTCTGGACCTCTAATTTAGTCTGAATTATTTTCCTGAATTATTGGGCTTTCTTACGTTAATTATTACGTCTCAAGCATTGGCTTACTAACCATATACAAATTCTTTGTAAACGAACACTTGAACTTTCTTTGATAGTTAGAAGTTTTCAAAACGAAAAAAAAAAGAACCTCGGCAAGCTGCAAGAATCTATTCCAAATCCATTTTTATTGAACCGCAGAAGTGTCGTATGGGCTCCAGAAGCCGTGACGTAAAAAATGCGCGAAATTTTGAAACACTGTCATTCGATAAAAATACCTTGAAAAAGTCGACCTTATTGCACATGTAAATAAGGTTGAATTTATAAAGATCAAATTTTATGCGATGAATAAATACACTAAATAAAATAAATAAGACCTAAAAATGTCGACATTCGATAGCCTAAACATTTCATTTATTGATAAGTCACGAATTACAACAAGTTTACACTTAATAAAGAATTTAATGGAAAATAAAATGTTCGATGCACAGATTTCCTTCATTTCTAAGCTTTAACGCAGGTCCAATATGAACGAATTCCAGCGAACCATGCCGAATGCGAGCAAATCCCCTCCGATTTGCCCGCGCAACTTGTTATTTGTATGTACTCGGCCATCTTCGGTAGATGGTTTACAGCTGTTCGGGTGAGTTTGACAGCACGGAGCATGTACAGTAATTTCTATTTTCGATTAATTTCTCAAATATGCGAGAATTGTTTGTAACTTGTGTCTGGATTAAAACTAGAATGTCTAGAGTATTGGAGTTGAGTGTTTTTATGCCTTATTTGTGTTTCCATATGTGATTTTTATTCGGTCAAAGTTTAGCTGTTATAATTTCAACCTTATGTATTAGTGCAATAAGGGCGACTTTTTTAAGGTATGTTTTCAGAATGACAGTGCTTCAAACGTTCGCGCTAAAATTACGACACACTTCTCCAGCCCAATACTGGTTGACTAATTACAGAATGTAACATATGTAGCAGGACTAGCGCGTGTTTTGAACCAATAAAAAAGTCACATTTTTTTTATAAATTTTTAAATAGGTTTTAATTAAATAAAATAAATCTACTAATAAAAAAGATCAACAGTTCAAAAACCTGAGTCTTAACATATAAAGCATAATAAGCAAATACTGGTTGAGTTATGAGTTGGCAACACAAAATTCATAATTATGTTATAATTTTGGTACCTTATTTGTTCCAATCACGTTTGTCAGTCACATTTTTAACAAATATCCTCATTCTAATTAATTTTAAAGTAAATTAATTAGAATAACTAATTAAAATTGTAGATATTTAGATAAAAATAATTGTTGTAATTTTATTAAATTTAAAATTTTTTTTAGAGCGCTAACTTAGAAAATCCTAATAATCTGATAAAATAATTCTGAAAATAAATTTCTGATCAATATTTGTCAAAAGGGAGGGTCTTTTACTAAAAATGATTATGTAAACAGTTAAATCAGAAAAGCAGCAGTTCAGATAAACTATATTTTTATCTATTGACTTTTTACTTTAAATTTGTTCTACTTTAAATTTGTTCAACAAATCTAGAACATCACAAACCGTGTAGTTTTTTTACATCCATAAATTTATTTATGTATGAAAATGGGACTTTTAGTAAGGTATAATTAAAAAATAATTAGTAAACAAATTTTTACTTTATTATTATTATTTTTTAATAGCGCAGTAGGAATTACAAACGACCCACAGTCACCAGCTGTAAGTTCTTAAAATAATATTTTCTATGTATAAATTTAGAAGAAATATTTTTTAGCAAGTAGCAATCGGCTTCAACAATTTCCACCCTCCTCCGTTAAGTCCAGAAGAAGAAGAAATCAGACGTCAACAACAACAACAACAAGTAATTGACCAACAACCTACAGCATCAACTAATTATAACTCTGAAAGTGGTTGTTTTGAACCTAATTGTTGTATTTGCTGTATTTTACCACATCACCACCATCACCACGATACCGGTGGAGACTGTTGTAGTTGTGATTGTTGTGGCGAAGATTGCTGTAGTTGTGATTGTTGTGACGGTGATTGTTGTAGTTGCGATTGTTTTTGCGCTGATTGCGATTGTGACTGTGGAGATTGTGATTGCGACTGTGGAGATTGTGATTGTGGAGGTTGTGACTGTAATTTTTAATTCAGGACAAAACATCTACAATCACCAACGTTAGTTCCTACTTTTTTAACTATAAATTTTCTGCAGTGTAATTTTTGAGCTTTATGTAAAATCAGACAGTTTGTCTGGTAATTTTGCATTTTAAATAAGAAGATTAAAACGTTCAAATTTGTAAATCAATTTAAAAAAACATAAAATTTTAAAACAAAATCTAGATGTAAAGTTATTTTCCTTATTCCATTATATTATTGTTTAATTTTACATCAATTTTTAGTCTTATGTAATGACACATATTACATTACTAGTTACGTAATGAAATTCATTACATCACTATTTACGTATTTTGGCCTTCGGCTTCAACAAATGTAATAAATAAAATCATCTCAAGCTTCTAGAATTACATTGTACAGCGATCTTAAAAGTCAAAAAATGCCGCCTTTAGTGTTATATGTAAAAAATAATCAGAAATATCGCCTCCGGCTCCTAAAATCGAGAAACAATGTCGCTTCTATGTACTTCAAAATTGATAAATCATCTCTCATATTTTTCATATTTTATAAAATGCTGTTTCCGGTTTCACACAATTACAAAAAATTGTTGTTTTTCTCTTTGTTGATTTAAAGCTTGATAATATCACCTTTGGCTTTTAAAATTAGTAAAATTACGTCTGTAAATTTCAAAATTATTATAATTGTTACTACAGGCTAGAAAATGTCGCTTTTGTCGCTGTTAATTTCAAAATTAAAATAAAGTCAGCTTTAAGGTTAAAATATTACCTCCAGCTTTCAAAATTAGTTAGATGGTGTCTTTGACTTTGAAAATTCGTAAAACGTAGCTTGCGGTTTCCCAAATTACAAAAAAATGTTACCTCGTTATTTTTGTTGATTTTAACATTGATTATACATATATCCCTTCCTGTTTCCAAATTAATAAACTTACGTCTTCAAATTGCAAAATTAGTAAAATGTTGCTAGTTACTTTGAGCCCCCAAAATTGTTTTGCGTTCTTAAAATTTGTTGTTAGTAATATAAAACTGAAAAAATATTACTTCAGGTCTCAAAATTAAAAAAAAATGTTCATGAGCTACAAAAGTGTTAAAACAGAATCACTACATCAACGATTTTCAAATTTTAAGATTTCTGAGTTCTGACTGCAAATCTTACGTCATTAATGTATTGAAAATTCTGAATTTCTAAAAAACTATTTTTTGAAAGATTCTTAAAATAATTATATCATATAAAAATTGACACATCATTGAGAGGTTATAAAATTACTAACATTTCTATATTTCTAAACAGATTTTATGTTTCTTGATAATTTCTGATATTATTATGTAATTGTAGTTGTGATTATTGTGACCAGAAAGGATCCAGGAGAAACTATAGAGACTTGGACGTGTAAGTATATATAAAACAGCCAATTTACAATATTTTTTGCTTCCGACTCCCAAAAATGCACAATTTGGGTTTTTTAAAAGAACTTTGAAACCGAAGGACAACAGTTTCATTCATTTTTTTATACAAACAGCACAGAAAAAGTTTCTGTAGTATAACTTGTCGCATTTGACCTCCAAATTTTATTGAATATTCATATTTTATGGTCCTTCGAGTTGGATGTAGACGTAAATCTTAGAATAAAAGAAGCAATGTACAGTGGTTCTCAATCCCGATTCCCCAAAATGTATATTTCAAGATTTTTAAGAGAATTTGAGCTGAAAACTGAAAACTACAGTTTTATTTTATTTTTTTATGTAAATTTTGAAAATTACTTTTTTATATTGTAATAATTGTCGTTTTTAGAAGGATCACAGCTAATCGAAATTTCCATCAAAGTTTTTAATAGAATTTTGAAGCCATAGGCGATAACTTCTTTATATTTTTTTCATTAAACTTTACAGAGGATTTTTTTTTAATTTTCGCTTTCAACTTTAAGCCGGAGGAAGAGAAAAATCTTTTTAATAGAAATTTGGAGCCGAAGTCGATACTTATTTTCATTATTTTTTTTTAAGCATTGCAGAAACATTTTTTTTTATAATTGTTGTCTTGGGTTCACAAATTATAATAAAAATTTTATGGTCCTTCGAGGCGGATGTAGAGAAAGTTTGAATAGCAATTTACATTATTAGTTCTTGCTTTACACTCCCAAAAGTGTAGAATCGAATTTCGTCGCCAAAGACGACAACATTCTATTTTTATGTAAATATTGGAGAACCAATTTCTTTATAATATTTGTCGTTTTTGTCTTCCAAATAAATTTTATGATCCTTCTTGCCAAATATTGAGAAAAGTGAGAAGAAATAGGTGACATTCGACTCCGAAAAATAGACATTTTTTTATTTTTAATAGCATATTGAAGCAAATCGCGATAGTTTTTATTTTTTATTTGCATAATTGAATAATTTCTAACATTAAATAATTTTTAGGAATAAATAGTAAAATGGTGTATTTTTTACATTTTACTATTAATTTTTTTACAACTAATTCACAATTTAGAAATACATTTCGCGGAAATATACGACTTCTCACACAAAACTAAAACTTCTATCACCAACCTTAGTTTGTCTAATACACCCGCGACCTAAAGTTGTTCTTATTTTGGCCAAACAGTATATTTTTATCTATTGACTTTGTACTTTATATTTATTCAACGAATTTAGAACAACACAAACCGTGAAGTTCTTCTAAATTCGTAAATTTATTTACGCATAAAAATGGGACTTTTAGTAAGGTACAATTTAAAAATAATTTGGAAACAAATTTTTACTTTAATATTTTTTTAATAGCGCAATAATTACAGACGACCAACAGTCACCAGCTGTAAGTTCTTAAAATATAATTTTCTATGTTTAAATTTAGAGTAAATATTTTTTTCACAAAGCAATCACCAATCGAATTTAACAATTTACAACCTCCTCCGATAAGTTCAGAAGAAGAAGAAATCAGACGCCGACAACAACAACAACAACAACCAGTAATTGACCAACAACCTACAGCATCAAATAATTATAACCCTGATAGTTGTTTTGACCCTAATTGTTGTATTTGTTGGATTTTACCACATCATCCCCACGAAACAAGTGGACCTTGTTGTAATAATTGTGATTGTTGTGGCGAAGATTGCTGTAGGTGTGATGTTTGTGAAGGCGATTCTTGTTGTGCTGACTGCGATTGCGATTGTGGAGATTGTGACTGTGGCGCTTGTGATTGTGGAGGTTGTGATTGTAATTTTTAATTCGGGACAAAACAACTACAATCACCGCCTACTTTTTTAAATATAAATTTTTTATACATACTTTTTAAAATACAGTGCTCAACAATTGAAATGGATGGAACACACTAAAATTTTAACAAAGTCTTGTAACTTTATTTTAATCTTTTTTTTCTGGATAGCTCATTTCTTATACTTTAAGATTTTTAATAGAGCGTTCGTTGTAAATTTGTAGTTTAAGTTATACAGAGTGTCAAAGACAGGCCTTGCAAAAAACGAAAAGTTTACACTGCTCCCATTTTATTAAAAAAAAATTGGATTTGTTGTTATTATTATTTATAGTTTTCGTTGTTATAGAATTTGCACAATTGTATTTTTTTCTCAATTGTGTATCTTATATATAGGTACATTATAATTTTCAGCTTCTTTAAAAATCAGACTGTTTTTTTGGTAATTTTGCATTTTAGGATGAGACAAATTGATATACCTACGTTGCTTCAAAAAAAGTGATTGCAATTTGTAAACCAATTTAAAAAAATAAAACTTTTAAAAAACAATTTAGATGTGAATTTATTTTTCTTATTCCGTTATAATGTTTCATTTTACATCAATTTTTAGCGTTATGTGATGGTACATATTACATCACTTGTTATGTAATAAATTTTAATACATCACTATTTACGTATTTGGGCCTTCGGTTCCAAAAAAACAGTCTGATGATGTATAATCAATTCAAGCTTCTAGAATTAAATTGTTTAGCGATATTAAAAAAATCAAAAAAATGCTGCCTTTAGTTTTATATGTAAAAATGATCAGAAATGCCGCCTCTGGCTCCTAAAATCAGAAAACCATATCGCTTTTATGTGGTCCAAAGTTGTTAAAATATCAACTCAGGCTTTCATAATTCATAAAATGCTGCTTCCGGTTCCTCAAAATTACAAAAAATTTGTTGTTTTTGTCTTTGTTGATTTAAACCTTCATAATATCGCCTTTGGCATTTAAAGTTAGTAAAATTACGTCTGCAAATTTCAAAATAAGTGAAATGGTAATTGTTGCTTTAGGCTAAGAAAATGTCATCTTTGTCTGCTAGTTTAAAAATGTTAAAAAATATTGCCTCGAGCCCCCAAAATTACATTAAAATCATGTTTAACGTTGTTAAAATATTACCTCAAGCTTTCAGAATCAGTTCAATGTTGTCCTTGATTTCAAAAATTAGTAAAACGTAGTTTCTGGTTTCCCAAATTACAAATTTTTTAATACTGTTATCTCTATTGATTTAAAAATTGATAAGTGATATAGCTTCCGGCTTCTAAATTAGTAAACGTACGTCTCCGGATTACAAAATTAGTAAAATGTTGCTTGTTTGAGCTCTCAAAATTGTTTTACGTTCTTAAAATTCGTTATTATTTGAAGAAATGTTGCTTCCGGCTCTCTAAATAAAAAAAATGCTCGTCAGCTCCAAAATTGATAAAATGAAAAATTTCTGATTTCTGAAGTTCTAAAGTAGTGAAAATTCTGAATTTGTAAAGGTTTAATTTTTAAAAGGTTTGCGTTTTTGGAAAGTTTTAGAATTAAAGAAATTTCATATTTCTAAACAAATTTTATGTTTCAAAAATTTCTGACACTATGTTCGTAATTGCAATTCTGATTATTTTGACCAGGAGGGATCCAAGGGAAGCTATAGGGGCTTGGAAAAGTTTAAGTATATCAGCCATTCCATTGATAACGGACGGGACATTTGTACTTTAATTTTTAATATTTACAACACTGAAGTTATCGATATACTTTGGTGAAGTGCTCTAGGTTGTCATATTTATAGAGAAGAATAACGAACTACATATATTGCTTTTTATAAAAAAATTGTGTTCAAATAATCTGCAAATCAATTTATTATCAGAACGGACGGAACATTCAGATAGAAGGAGAAATTTATTTCGATGTCTTATATGAAAATTCAGCGATTTGGTAATGAATACATTTTTCTACAATATTCTACAAATTTCTAAATGTGAAATTTAGAGAATTAACTATAACGGACGGAACATAACGGATGAGACTGCATTTTTAGGAACATTTTATTTATCGTATTTATCCACTATTTTTAACTAAAACAAGGTAACAATTGTTTTTGAGCCGCAGGATGTTTCTCCATCTCGCATCAATCATCATAAATTAATTTTAAGGGTTTTTTTTGGAATATATTTTAGACTGACATTTAGGTGTCGGAATGGCTGATATATGTACGAAAGAACCAATTTACAATATTTCTTGCTTCCGATTACTAAAATTGCACAATTCGAGGTTTATAATGAAATTTTTAAACCACTCTGCTTGCAATTTCAATTTATTCTTTTTTTCATATAAACAGCACAGAAAAAGTTTTCCAAAATAATTTGTCACCTTTTGGCCACCAAATTTTATTGAATATTCGTATTTTATGGTCTTTCGAACCGCATCTCTAAGTAAGTCTTAGATAAGAAATCGAGTAAGACTAAAAAGAGTAATCTTACAGAGGTTTTCAATCGCGATCCCCAAAAATAGGTATTTTAAAGTTTTAAAAAAAAATTCGGAGCCTAAAGCTACAGTTTTTTTTGTAAATATTATAAAAAAAACCATTGTCTATAATAAATCGGTTTAAAATAATTGGCGTTTTTAGAAAGAGCACAACGTACCCAAAATTTCCTTCAAGTATTTAATAGAATTTTGGAATCGAAGACGATAGCTTCTTTCTATTTTTTTTTTTTTTTCAATAAACTTTCCAGAAGTATTTTTTTATGATAAATTTTGCTTTCGGCTTCAAGCCGGACGCCTTTTTAATAGAAATTTAGAGGCGAAGACACTTTTTCCATTATTTTTTTAAACATTGCAGAATTTTTTTTTCTAATAATAACTCACAATTCACAAATTGTAATGATAATTTTATAATCCTTCAAGACAAATGTAGAAAAATGGCAATTTACATTAGTTCTTGCTTTAGACTCCCAAAATTGTGGACTAGAATTTTGTGGCCGAATTCAACAGTTTTTATTATTTTATATATATAAACATTGGAGCATTTTCTTTATAGTATTTGTCGCCTTTATCTCCTAAATAAATTCCATAGTCAGTCCTTCGAGCCGGATATTGAGAAGCAGAAATATAAATTGATTCTCAAATATATATGTATTGTTATAGAATTTTGAAGCCGAAGGGGAGAGTTTTTATTTGTTTTTTATAAATCTTGAAGACATTTAATTTAATTCAATTCAATTGTTGGTAGGTTGTAAAAAAAATATAAAGATATGATCTTGTTTTGTAGTAGAATGATCTTATTCCAGCATCGACGTTTCGCCAGCAATTTTGATTTCAGGTTTTAGAACTATAGCTTTTAGCGAAGCTGGCTTATATTTATTTTATATTTAATATATGAAGTTAAGCAATGCAGTCAGCGGTCATCATTTGAGACGTTAAGCTGTCGGTCCCGGCCACCAGTGATCGTTAGGTCATGTCGGAGGCGACCTGAAAACATATGTATTTATCTCTTTTTATTTATGACTCTCTGAGCGAAATGTTGAAAAGATCAAAAGCACAAAAAATTAAAACTTGAGCCCCCCATGCAAAACAATTTTGAGTAAGTACGCCTTTAATTGTAATACGAACTTTTTTGATTATTGCAAGCACAATTCTACCACTTATAAATAAGACCTACATTAAGAAATAACTATTACAACAAATCTATTTTTAAAAATTCTAAAATATATTTGTCCATAAATTTTGTTAGGTACATGAAACAAAACATTAGTCCACCAAAAAAACAGCACAGCCTTGGCTCTTTTCGTTTTCAGTACAAGTTCATCAGTCCCCACTATAATTAAAATTTACATAACGTGTGTTAGTTGATAATTTAGTTGTGTTTGGATCATAAAATGGGACTTTTACTAGGGTAATAAAATAAAAATACTACAAAAATTTAAAAGTTAAACCCAAATTTTAGTGTTATCCAAACACAAAGTCCCACTAATGAAAATATAACTCCGGAAACTGACGAAGAAGAAGAAAAGAAACATCTCCGTGAACAAAAAGTCATCGATCAACAACCGCCAGCAAGTGATTGCATTTGTGATGATATCATAGTTCATTCTTGTTGTACACTTTGTGATTCTCAAGAATATTGTGATTGTGATTGCAACGATTGCGGAGGAAATTCCAATAGTGATAACTGTGATTGTGACTGCGATTGTAGTGGTTGTGATTGGGACTAAACTTAAAATATTCATTAATAAAAAAGCCATGACCTCAAACGTAGTAAATAAACAAAACGTTGATGTAACCACAAGTCTATTAATATCGCGAATAAAAACGAACAATACCGATTTATTTTTGTAAAATTTTGCGTATTGTGTGGATTCAAATTTTCATCACGATGGGTATTTGTGTCAGGTAAAAAAATGCAATTAATTATGCTTAATTAATTAATTTAAATTTCTTTTTCTCTTTAAGTACCGTAATCCCAAGCGATAATTCAAGTCAGGTATAATTTCTTTCAAAACTATTTAAAATTAACTGTGACTCAATCAAAAATCAAATCTGAATAATCTGATATATTACAGCCAATGGTAAATCAATCTGTTGGAGCAAAATCCGTTCAAGAAATTGTACAACAACAACCAAAAAGAAGCACAAATTTTGATGCTGATGATAATCCAGTTGTTACAGCAGGTTGTTGTATGTGTTGTGTAGATCCGAATTGCTGTTGTTGTGACTGTTGTGGTTGCGGTGATTGCGTTGATTGCGTTTTGTGTAATTGGTGCTTAAATTGTGATTGTTGCTCGGAGTGTGATGAGTGCTGCGGGGAATGCCTCAAAATGTGTTGCTAGCAATTGTTTATACTCCATGTTTTGTACTTTTTAATAAAAAAAAATAACAACAAAAATTGAGGTGTTTATCTCCATTTTTCAAAAAAAATGTGTTCCACTAATCTATTTTGTCAAAATAAAACCCACTTTACAGGCATCAAATCTGTGCTGTTCCAATATTTTTATCTTTTAGTTTCTGGGCAGTGAAACTGTTTTTTCGTTTTTATATTCATCAAAATTTTATTTTGTGAGACTACAAGATTTAAGCCTTTATGATTTTAATTTATAATAACTGTACAGCCGTTGTTCGCAAGGTTTACCCTGTCGGGTCTAAAGTTTATTACAAAAAATTCCCTTAATTTTAAGAGAAAATAAATACAGTATGTCTTCGAATCGACTTTAAAAAAGGAAGAAATTCTTATTTTTGATTTCTCAGAAAATTTCACTTTTATTGATTTGACCTGCTTGTTTTCAAACCCCCAAAACATTTGAGATCGTAAAGTTTTTATGGTTTGGCCATCGTATCGGCTAAGAGACAACTGACAATAATTTCGTGGAATTTTTCATCTTGTTTCTGTTCATCGATTATTGCTCTCGCATTTTCTGGACCACTAAAAAAAATAGAAAAAAAGTGTTTCAAACGTATGCAATTGGACGGGAGTAATTTATCCCCCAAATTTCGCAAAAATATTAAATTCAAAATTAAAAAGTAGAAAAAATTGACTGCAAAAATTAATTTAATTGTTGATGACCATTTGACGCTAATAACCCTTGTGATTGAAGCACCTTTTAAATAAAAAAATCTCCTCTTTGCCTCTTAGGATAATCTCCAACAATCTTAATTAATACTAATATTCTTTAACCGCCCATATCTGCTCCAAAGAACTCAAAGAAACTTAAGTAAGATGCACAAAAAAAAAACAAATTTTATACACTTCCAAACAACCTTAAATAAGAGACTACAAAAATGACAAACTTTATCCTTTCAAAGCAACTTAAATAAGCCACGAAAATGATTGCCATTGTCCACTCTAAAAATCTTAAATAAGCGGCAACAAAACGACTTTATCCTCTTCAGGAAGCCTAAATAAGATACCACAAAAGTAATCGGATTTATCCTCTCCAAGAAACTGAAATAAGAAACCCCTAAAAATGATTGGCTGTGTCTCCTCTAAAAAACTTAAGGGAGCAGCTACAAGAAGGTCCGGTATTATCTACTCCAGAAAACTTAAAATAACCAGTCACAAAAATGACTTTCCACATCAATAAGCTAAACTAAGATGCCACAAAAATGATTTATTTACTCTAGGAAGTTTAATTAAGTTGCTATAAAAATCACCGACGTCATCGTCCTCAAAAAGTAGACAAAACGTTACGAAATATGTACTTGGCTTTGTCCACCCTAAAAAGCTCAAACCAACGGCTACAAAAAGGACAGCCTTTATCAGTACAGAAATATTAAATATTCAATAACTAAAATGAATTAGTATTACTTATCAAAGAAAGCTTAAATGAGAAGACAAGAAAATATGGATACCACGATAAAAAGAGGCTTCATACACTTCTAACTTCAAGAAGCCTAAATCAGATAGTACACCAATGACCGGTTTTATTCTCTACAAGAAACTTAAATAAGAAGTTATAAAGATGATCGGCTTTGTCCACTCTAAGAAACAGAATTAAAACAGAATTCACGAGAGTGATTGGCGTTGACTGCTCTAATGTCCGATTGCATAAACCTACGTCAAAATTGATGAGGCATTAGACTCTGATTAATTCAAAATACGATGCCTTAATTTGTAAAAAATGCGTTAGCTTTGATGAACTTTTACGCAAGCGGACATTAAAAGCTTAGATATGAAGCTACGAAAAAAAACAGACTTATTTGCTCCTGACAGCCACGCATCCTCTCCAAAAAACTATATAATAAGTCAAGAAAATGACTGGCTTTGTCTACTCTAAAACGCTTACGGAAGCAGCTGTGAAAAGGACCGGCTTTATCTATTCAAGAAAGCTTAAATAAAAAAAACTTAAGATGCCACAAAAAACAATCTTTGTCCAGTTCAAGAGCTTAATTCAGATGATATTACACAAATGACCGGCTTCGTCTTCCAAGAAACTTAAATAAGAAACTCTGAAAATCGACTTCATCCACTATAAGAAAATTAAATATGAGAGGGTTGAATACGCAGTTACAAAAATGATTGGATTTATCCACTCCAGGAAGCACAATTAAGTTGCTACGAGAGAAGGCTGATAAATCCGCGGCCTAAGGTACTTAATGAATGAAAAGTAGAGTTTTATATTTTTTATTTTTTAATGTGATTCCCCCCAAAAACAATACATTTTTCACATCGTAAATATAAGGCCTTTATACCACTAAAAAAATATTTCTTTGATTTCTCTGTAAAATGGTTTTCTACAGCCGCCTTCATTTCATTATCATCCGAAAATCACCGTTCCCGCAACTCCTTTTTTAAATTTGAAAAAAGGAAAAAGTCACTGTTAGCCAGGTCCGGACTGTAGGGTAAGTGGTCAAGTTTGGCGAATCTCGTGGCTTTCAAGGCATCCTTTGCAACCCGAGCGATGTGAACGGGTGCGTTGTCCTGCAGAAACAGCACTTCGCGCGCCAACTTGCGACGTCTTTTCTGTACGACTGCCTTACGTGCCTGATCTAGTAAATTAGCGTAATATTGACCATTCATTAGAATCCCTTTAGGCAAATAACCAATTCGTAAAATTCCCTCGCTGTCCCAGAAAATGGTAGCCATAATCTTTGACGTCGAATTTTCCATACTCAATTTCTTTAGTGGCTTTTCTCTCTTGTTTGTTCACTGCATTGACTCTTGTTTGGACTCTGGATCATACTGATAAATCCAGGTTTCATCAACGATTACAATCTGGTTACAAATTTTATCGAAATCCCCTTGACACAACTCCAAAAAATCCCTACAACTCTCCAATCGATGCTGCTTGTTGAGCATTCGCGGTACCCAATGCGTACTAATTTTTTTCTAATAAAGTCTTAGTGGAACAAATACTAAAAAAGCGTGTTATATATGCCCACAATAAGTCACACAACCAGTGTTATAAGTGACAAAATGCTGAGTCATCGCTAAGTACCTTAGGCCGCGAATTTATCAGCCGGCCCTCGTATAGAAATAACCGGCGTTATCTTCACCAAAACACTAAATAAAAAGTCACGAAAGGAATTAACTTTGTCCATTCTAACAGCCCATTCTAAAAACCACCTTTATCTACTTTAGGATTTAGGTTTCATTCTCTCCAAGAAACTTAAATAAGAAGTCGTAAAAGGGATTGTCTTTTTCGACGCTAAAAAAACATGAATTTAAATCCATGAAAATGATTGGTTTTATTAACTCTGAATAGCTTAAATATATAGCTACGAAAATAATTGTCTTTGTTCATCTAAGAAGGTTAAATAAACAACCAAAAAACAACCTGCTTTATCTTAAATAAACTTAAATAAAAATAAGCCATAATAACCACAAGAGACCTTTTTTGTAGAGCGTTCAATTTTATATAAAATTATATATTTTGTATTTTGTAATATTTATTTATCTACGAGTTATAAAATTTAGAAATAAAAAAATTTTTTTTTTGTTAAATTCTTCAATCTTTGACCTCTGATATCTCCTAAGCGCTAATAGCGATAAAAAAAATTAAGATTCTTTTTTAGAGCTTTTAATTTTCTACAAAAAATGTAAATAAAATTTTTCTGTACTGAAATAGATCTTACTCTGCGCCTCCCTCCCTTTTCTTAAAAACTATTTTACAGAAAAAAAGTGTTTTTTTTTGTAATTTTGTATAATTTACACCTAATTGTTATGAAGTAAAAAAGTAAACACAAGTATTTATTAAATTAAAAAATTAGAAAAATACAAATCTAAATACTAAAATTTAATTTTCCGACCCTTCATAGAAGCAAATATTCTTTTATGACTTTATCAAAATTACAATTTTTAACCAAATGTGACTCAATAACCAAAAATGAAAGATATATTAGTTTCTCCTGTCTTATTAGACTTCTAAGAAAATTTTTATACAGTTAAGTATAAACTCTCCCGAACAATTTATAATAGAAATGCATAAAAAAATTCGCAGCGCCACATCAACATTAGGAAATGTTGACATAACTTTGTTGTTCCGAATTAATTTACGCAATTAGTCCACAATTAGACTAGTTGAACTAATATTCTTCAAAAAATATTTAAACTGTACTTAGGCATTTTTAAAAAAAATATATCATCTAAGTACATTATTCACAAAAGTTTTGTCTAAAATTTTTTAGAAAATATTAAAAGACACACAAACTTTCTATTATTCAATTTAAGCAATTTGTGTTTCAGTTAATACAAAATTTTCAAGCACTTTCTCACATTAAATCTAAACACGAACTGAGCAAAAAACAAATATAATTTCTTATTTTTTTAGAACGTTGTTACAGATAATACGTGGGCGACTGCTAAAATTCGCGGAACATATAAAACAAAACATAAATTATTTTGTGTAAAACGCTTTATTGTTTTTCAAAACATTCGCCTTTCATATCTATTCATTTTTGCATTCGATAAAACCAATTTTTAAAACATTTATTCCACTCTGAAAGTGGTACCTCCCAAACTTGCGACTTAAATGCTTTAAGGGTCTTTTCAGGCCATGAAAAACGCCCGCCACGCATTTTATTTTTTATGGTCAAAAACTCGACAGTTCGTTGTGCGGTGTGCGCACTTGCATTGTCATGATGCACAATAAATTCGCCGATTTTGGTTGTTTTTTCTGGTTTCAAAAATGACTTCCGGCAAACAAATTGAAGTATACTACTTCGCATTAACGGTCTTTTGATCTTCTAATACAACAGTAGCGACATGACCGGTTTTTTTGAAGAAACAAGCAACTATTTTTTCCGAAACGCTCCGTGAACGGGTCACTTTGGTTGGTTTAAGTTCACTTTGAACCACCCATACAGTTGATTGCTGTTTAGTTTCAAATTTATATGAATATACCCACAATTCATCACATGTCACATGTTACAATGTTGTATAAAGAATTTTAACGACCACAGTCGAATTTTTTTTAGCATTTCCTTGCACTATTTTTTGACTCGTGCTTCATTTTGCTCTTTCAAATTGTGAGGGATCCATCGACTGCAAAGTTTCCTAACATGCTACTGATCGTGCAAAATCTTATGTATTTGTTTCACCGCAATGCCTAAGGTCGCCTCTATCTCCCTGTATGTCACATGACGATTTGCTAATATCATTCATGTCATGTCCGTCGAGCTGCACCCCCCATTGCACAAATCGTAAAAAAAACTATGCAGCATTTACGTGCTCTTTATGTGCTAATTATGTGCTGAAATTAAAAATTTTGTGCTCCAATAGAAATCCTTTTTTTTAAATTTTCAAAATGGGGGGTGCAGCTCGACGCCGAGTCACACCCCCTACAGAGAAGATCATCATTTAAAGTAAAACGAACTACATACGAATTTTGTGCGTTTTATGTGCTCCACAAATATATATAACACATATACATTATTCTTTGAAAACCAACAGATAACGCGATTTTTTTTTATCTGGGAGTGCGGGGTCTAGCTCGACATGACTCGATTACACAGAAAAATTGTTTTTTTCGATCTAAAAGGTAATGTAGAATTACGTGCTATGTATGTGCTACCGATATTGTTAATAACAATTTTTGTGCTGCATTTTTAGTTCTAAAACTTGATTTTTTTATTAGAAAGTGCGGGGTCTGGCTGGATATCACTCGATTTTCCGAAAAAATTGGTTTTTTCAGCTCAAAATGAAGTGCAGAATTACGTGCTATTTATGGGCTACTGATATTGTTAATGACAATTTTTGTGCTGCATTTTTAGTCCCAAAACGCAAAGTTGTTTTTTCTGACCCCTGATGTGCACTTATCTTACGGCAATATGTATTGACACATGAAAATATTTTTTATTTTTTAAAATTTTGGTTTTCTTAGAACGTTGTTGTTATTAATATTTTAATTCAATTAATATATTAATTGAATCAAAGTGGAATATTGTAACACTGTTTTTTGACAAAACGACATAGTAAACGCGAAATAGAAAAACTTATTTGTAGTGTATATGTTTGTAGTGTTTTAACGGTTTTTGAAATAAATGATAATTTTTCATGATAATTGTTATTTAATATAAAAAGTAACGTTTAGAAAACTGAAGACGTTTATTTGACAGCTAGACGAATGTGCAGTTATTTATTTGTTATTGTTGCATAGCAACTTTAAAAAATTCAGTGCTATGAAAATAAATATACGTCCTGATTTGCGGGCGTGTAAAGTAGATTATGGTTCCAAAATAAAATAAAAAAAACTTAATAGAATTGGCAACAGACTCAGGATTTTACACTTAATATAATATATTATTAACACACTCAATATAATACAGTGTGGTGATAAAGTAAGGAACAAAATTCATAATTCTCTTATTGAATGTTTTTGAGCAAAACACTCGGACAGGTCATTTTTATTTTTTAATTTGCCCCTTTATGACATAAAAATTTGAATTATGACGTCATGTATTGTGCGTAAAGTTTTTTTAAATGACAAACCCATTATTTTTTTTGGGTGTTTTTTCTAGGCGGTCCAACTACTTAAATGATGGTGTAAAAAAATTGGTACCTTAGATAACAATTTTTTTGAGAAAATAATCCATTTATGTTGTCTACCTAAATTTACAAAAACTAATTTTTTACACTCAAATCTGACACGCAATACTGTTTACACTTTTTTTTTACAGAAATTGTCAAAATCACAGTAAAAATTAGGATTCTGTGCTGAGACTTTTAATTTTCAGAAACAACGACTTTATTTTGTGGTTGAATTATTATCAATTGTTAAACTGTTTTTCAAATTATCTTTATTACTTTAAAAAAAAGTGAAAAATTTTTCCGGAAAATCGAGTGATATTAAGTCAGACTTGGTTTGGAAATAAAAATGCAGCACAAAAATTGTTATTAACAATATCGGTAACACATAAATAGCACGTAATTCTGCACTACCTTTCAGATCGAAAAAAACAATTTTTCTGTGTAATCGAGTCATGTCGAGCTAGACCTCGCACTCCCAGATAAAAAAAATCGCGTTATCTGTTGGTTTTCAAAGAATAATGTATATGTATTATATATATGTATATATTTGTGGAGCACATAAAAAGCACAAAATTCGTATGTAGTTGGTTTTACTTTAAATATTGATCTTCTCTGTAGGGGGTGTGACTCGACGTCGAGATGCACCCTCCATTTTAAAAATGTTAAAAAAAGTATTTCTATTGAAGCACAAAATTTTTAATTTCAGCATATAATTAGCACATAAAGAGCACGTAAATGCTGCATAGTTTTTTTTACGATTTGTGCTATGGGGGGTGCAGCTCGACGGACATATTCATGTCGCGTAAAGCATCGATATTTTTTGCGACAACGAGGGTGCGTAAACGTCCATCGCGAGGATCGACAACAAACGTTGATCCTTCCATACTTGAGTTTTGCAAATCACTTGTAAACTATAGTTTTGGACGGTGCTTTAACTGCTTTGTCTCCAAATAACAATTTAAGTTTTTCCACACAATGCGGTGCTGTTAAACCGTATCGGAAATCTCAAAACATCATCACTCGATAATCACGGTTCGAAATTTCCATTTCTTAGCGCAATTGCCAATCTTCTAATTTTTTTTTAAATTAAACTTTTAGGTTTGAAACCGAATTGTCAACTGTGTCAGAGGTAAAAAATGTCAAATTTTACGAATATGACACACTGGTAATACTAAAAGTACTTAATTCCGCGAACTTTAGCAGTGGCCTACGTACATACATACATACATGCCTAATAAGTGTAAGCATTAATAAATGAATTCTACTTATATTTTTACAATTTATTTTGGAAGGTTTATACTGTAGCTCAAATTTTGTCTAAATAATACAATTAAGTACTTCTCGAAAATTGACGTCCCCAGTATATGGTTTCAATAATTTTGTGAATTCTATAGAATGTTGTTGTTATCATATTTTTTTAAAAGTCTGTCTCATAGACTTATTCCCTGTTGTAATAAAATTATTAAAGTATGCCTCAATCTACGACGTATAGCTTCGTATGAATTTGACATTTGACAGAACACAAACAAAATATTTAAATAACAAAAATATGTATTGTAATTTTGGGAATTAAATTTCAGAAAACTTTGTTGCTGCAACAGAACTCAGTACAAGGAATTATACCCAAAATTTTAATTTCTTAGGTATTGAAGATAAGTGTGAAGATAGAAAGAAATACAGAAGATAGAAAAGTGTGTCATTCTTAATACAATACGTTTTATGTTCGTGGCATTTTAGGCCATGATGTAGAAAGAGATAGCAATAAGAACGTGAATCTTTACTTGCGTTGAAAGGTTTTATTACAAAAAGGGATAAGACTGTGAGACAGACTGACTTTACTGATTAGCATGAGTGATTATGTTTCAAAACTTATTTTTCTTAAAATATATGTATTTTATTTTTTATTTATCATAAATTTTTTTTTTGTTAAATGCGTCCCATTTTTTTGGCGCCTCTTTTTTGCTGACGCCCCTAGGCTACAGCCTAGATAGCCTATTGGGTAATCCGACCCTGTATATAATATCAAAGGACATGAAGCCTCCATTGTTAAATAAAAAAATATTTTTTGTAGAATTAACTAATTTGTGATGTTAGATAATGTTTAAAAACAAAAATATATAATAGAAAAAGCTTAATTATTGAAAGTTTAACTCAGAAATTAACTACCTTTTAGTAAATTTTGTAGCAATAATACTGAATACGTACCTGGAATTTTAAACGAGTTTTTCCCCGAATTTACAGGTGTCCAAACAAAAAAAATTCTGTCGCTTCTAACACACAAAAAACTTAAAACTTGTAACGTGATTGAATTGAAAATCAAGGAATTATTTAAGAAACATCACATTTTCCAATCAAACATTTTTATTTTCTGCTTGTCAAAATTGTAAAAAGTGTCGCCAACCCTTATTAAGTCTTAAGTTGGCAACGCTATCGCAGAATATTTTAATTTGTTATTTTTACATAAAATAAAAATACAATTCAGAAGAATTGCATAGTTAACCCTTTTATAAGGCCTAATTTAATAATTTAAACCTAATTTAATCACCTAAATTAAAAAAAAATTCTTAATTTAGTTCTCAATTTCACCACTTGTCGCTGTATCGTCCAGTTTGACAGTTGGTAAAAAAATTTCATTCTAACCTCAAATCCAGCCGCACTATGTGACAAAAATGTACAAAAACGGCCTGAAAAATGTAAAAACAAATTAATCTATCGCCAGTATTATCTCCCAAGCAACAGAATGAAATCAAAAGTGCAACTAATATCCCAAATAAAAAAAGAGGTAAGTTTCCCCTATTAGTGCGCAAGCAATTAATTAAATGTGCGTGGAAATCTGTTTAAAAGCCCATAAATATTTACATTTAGATAAGAGTTATTATCAGTGATGAAGGTAGCAATGTTGCGTAAGTCTCCAATAATTAATTTCATGTTTCAGCACCGGAAGACTCATATGCATATACCCTTGATTTTTATCCTGGTGTCGACTCTTGGCCTGTCAGTATTATCCGTAACTGACCTCGATTGGGAAGACAAAATCTCAATAAATCGCGGCTTTTCGTTATTTTGTTATGGATTGGTGTTTTTCACTGTTTTCTATCATGTTAGTAATAATTTGATGCTACGTACATCTTTGGGGCAAAAATTCATCAAGACGTATAAACTCTCAGTAGCAGATGTCTACGATATCAGCAACAAGTGAGTCATTCTAGTGATAGTGCTGTTTTTTTTTTTTATAGTCATGTTTTTAGACAAGTTTCAGCCGTCCAGGCCTTGTTTTGCTGCCTCACTGGCATCACCTGTTGCACTTATTCCTGCACCCGAGACATCCTCCATACTTCTCATTACATTTCAGAAGCATATGCCTGGTTTGGGGCTGCATATTTTTTCTATGATATTTGGTCCATGTATAAAGTCCATAATGCCCAACTTTTACAAGTCGCAATGAATGGTGACACGAAAAAAACAGGAATTAAGTTTTTTAGTTATCTAAAAACCCATGCTGTCATTGTTGGACATCATATTTTTATTGGAGGATTTGGGTTTTTAGTTATCACGGTTGGTATTCCTTTTTATCTTATTTATTACATTTTTATGATTAAGTGTTTGACTGTATTTTATATGCTTAAATCAGTAGAAAGATTACAAAAAACATTTTAAAGAAAGAAAAGATAATATTAAGACAGAGAAAACATAAAAATATGGAGAGACAATGGAAAGAAAAGGTTAAGCAATGTATAATAAAATTTATTTTTTATTTTTCTAAGTATCTTGAGTTTTTTTTTTGTTATAACTAGTGTTCATTTAGAAAAGTTATTAAAAATGCCATCACAAAACAAAAACATTTTGAAGTACATATTTCTTAGTTAAATTCAGTGATAGTTGTCAGAAATGTTGGAATTGTCATAATTAGTGACCTGAAATCTATTCAACAAACAAAACGTTAACTGAAATTTAGAACGAACAAAAACTGAACACGAAAAAAGAAAGAACAAAATGAAACTGGAAATGAAAATGACTCGGAATCTTGTAATCACGCACTCAATAATAATTAAAATGATTTATTTATTTATAACGTTTCCCATAGTTACACTGTAACAAGTTCCAACATCGATTTTTTGGTACATTTTCTTTTATCAAAATCTCACATCACTCTTGACAACTTTTTTAAATGATCATCTTTTATGAGTTAGTTTATGAACTTTAAAACTTGACTAATATAACAAACTAATTACATAACTGAGTCATTGAGTCAATAACGTCACGCCCCTAGCAGTCAGACAGTTTACTTAGATTTATTTTCTGTTTTTATACTAGAGATAAATTTGGAATATTTATGATTTTGTAATAGACTTATTATTCAAGTGAGTGATGTAATGAACTTATTACATAACTGAGCATTTAGGCAATCAGAAATAGAGCATTCAATTTTTAATATTTGTATTCAAAATATAAAAGAATAATTACTGGAACATATTTAAAAAATATATACTAAAAGTTGTTTAACTTTCTTCTTTAAGCGTTTGTAATGTTTAAACTGCTACAGATTAAAATATTGTTTTGCGGACTTCGCTATTCAAAATTTAATTCTTTACAACTTTGTCAGGTAAGACTTTTAAGAAAAAGTTAATAGAGAAAAAGAGAGTAAGTAAAAATTGTGACAAACAGAAAAAGAAAAGAAAAAAGCATTACTAGGTAAATAAGTTTGGTTTTAATGTAGATTCTTATTTCTCAGATAATCACAGAAGTCTGTTGTATGTACATATAATGTCTTTCTCTTGTAAGTAGAAAATCATATCCATCGTACCATCGTAGTTCTATTTAGAAGAGAGTATGAGGGAAAAAAAGAGACAAAGAAATATATGAAAAGGAAAAAGTTGCCGAATAATGTTTATTTTTATGTTTTTAAGAGATAAGGGTTTTATAAAAACAACTTTATAAAAAAAGAGATAATAGCAAAAAAGAGAAAGGAAACAAAAGAAAAATGTTTCTCTTTAAAAGAGACTGAATATAAACAGATAAGCTAGAGAAGAGAAAGACAGAAAAAAGAGTGAAGAATGTCTTGCAAAAAAACATGTAAATATTTAACAACCTTTCTATAAGTTTGTTTTTACTGATGATTAGTTATAACAGTTAATGGAATAGATTCTCTTATTGTATGCTTAGATAATTCCTAGGAAAAGAGAGAGAGTTGAAAAAATAACAAATTTGAGGGACAGAATAAATAAAAAAGAATGAGAAAGCAAAAAAAACTGTAAAACAAGTAAAGATACTAACCAGAGGCTTTGTTTGAAACCTGAGCGCTGTTAATGCCTTTATAAACGCCAAACCAAAAGTTCTCACAAATGAGAAATGCGGGCTAATAATAAATTTTTCAACCTAGGGCGGAAAATGATAGTCATATTTTTAAGACTGTTATGATTTATTTTTCTAAAGGTAGGCGAAAAAGACTTTCTAACTTATAAAAAAATTAAATGTTGAACTGAGCAAAAGAAAGAGAAGCGAGTAATTTAATCTGTGATGGCAAGTGATAAAAACTTGGAAAAGGATTTTACAACATATGAATGAATTGTTTAGACTTATCTCTCTATTTTTTTTTTTTTTTTTTTTTTTGATGTATCCGGCTCGATGGACTATTTAATGTTGGGGAAACTGATGAGTGATCCGGCTTGAAAAATTGTGTCTTCTAACAAGAACATATCTTATTTTAAACACTGTCGTTACCTAATTTAAAAACACGCAATTAGAACTGAAACGAGTATAATTTATTATAATTTGAATTGAGTATAATTTAGATCAACTCTTGCTGTGCACCGATAAAAAATTCATAAAAGTGCAAAATGACACTGTAGAGCATAAAATGTTCATTATGGAATCGTAGACAGCGCGCAAATTTCATAGCAAGAGTTGATCTAAATAAATAAATAAACAATTTTATTTTTCTACTTTGCGTTAACAATAATGACACTAAATTATCATTATAGCACGCAAAACAGTAACTTTTTTATTGGTTATGTTGGCACCGTAAGCGTAAAAATTACGTCTACCGCCTATGCAATGGAGATGATATGGAATGGTTGATAAAATCATAAGCGAGCTGTCGAAAATATTGAAGCAAAATATTAGTTAATTAGTAAAGCAGTTGAAAACCTTAATAAATTTGACAAATGTCATTACATACTTTATTAGTGCCAACCAAATTTGTCAAAAATCTCAAGTTGTGATAATTTTTCAAAACAGACTTTTTGAAAGCTTTTTTTGCAACGCAAAGTAAACAAAATAGTATATTACTATACTCGTAAGACGATTTCATAAGACGATTTGTGACACTCATTCTATTTGAAATGAATTTGTGAAACTCATTCATGTCACAATAATCGTCTTGTGAAACAGGTAATGTACTATTGTTTAGTTAAGTACAGAAATGTTGATACTCCTATCTCATTTTTTTTTTTCTAGTATTTTCGAGGAGGTCTCGGTGATTGTTTCTTCGGCTTTGTGTACCTGATGGAGGCTAGTACTCCCTTTGTGTCCTTGCGAGGTATCCTGTCCAAGATTGGTATGAAATCTTCAAATCTTTACGTCATCAATGGCCTTGTAATGTTGGGAACATTTTTCGTTTGTCGGGTGGCTATGTTTCCCGGTGTGATATATTTGTACGCCCGAAGTGTCGATTTGGATTACATTTCAGTAAGTTTCATGTGATCACATGATATGATTTTTATTTGTTTTTTTTTTTTTTTTTTTTTTTTTTTTGTTCACAGGCAATTCGATCGTTACCGACTGGCTGTAAAGTGAGCATTTTAACCCTTCTTCTCCCTCAAATCTACTGGTTTTTGTTGATGATCAAAGGAGCTTCGCAAGTTTTGAAGGGGAAAGTGACCAAAAAAAAGACGCTTAAAACGCATTGACTTGTTGTAATTCGAGCTTAAAACGCTTTATACGATAAAGATGACCAGATTAAAGACGAATTTATGTGGATAATGAGCTATTTTTGGATCATGTTTAACACGTCGCATCAATGTCGTTATTTACTGTGATTGTTGTTTATTTTTTTGTTTAATTTATTGAAAATGGGTTCCAAAGACTTGTATTTAGATTTTCTTTCTATATTCGCACGTATTTTTGTGCCGGGCACAAACTTGTTGGAACGTATCTTTTTGTAACTTATTAACGATGTATATGACTGGTTTATAAGTCACTAAGTGTAGGAAATAATAAAGCGATATTAAAAAATTTCATGAATTTTATTGAAGAGAACCTTATAAAAGAGAAAACTTTTGTTAAAAATAAAGAAAAAAAGACAAATTAAGCAGTTTAAATTGAGAGAAACTCCTAAAAAAATAGTAAAATGTAATTAAAATTATTTAAAATATAATAACAGAGAGGAGAACATTAAGGAAAGAATAAAAAAAAAGGAAATACAAGCATTCCACTTAGGTAAATAAGTAGACCACAGAAGTGAAGCGGTCCAGTAAGTAAGGAACAGATCCAGTAAGTATCAGGATCACAGAATGTGCGAAGAAGAATTTACTACTCCTTGCACATTGTATGAGCTTAATAACAAATTGAAAAATTAAAGAAATATGTTGAAAAATACGAAAATTTACGAATTTCTTGATTTCGTATCAGGATCATAGAATTTGTAAAGAGGTATTTATTACTCCTTACATTCCGTGATCCTAATAACAAATTGAAAAATTTAAGACATATTTGGAAAAATGTATGAAAACTTACGAATTTCTTGATGTCGTATCAGGATCACAGAATCTGCGAAGAGGTTCTCAAAATTTTAATATTTCTTGATTCAGTATCAGGATAATATAATGTGCGAGGAGGTATTAGAGATTTCGAGAGGTTTATTAAAAATTTTCAAAATTTTTCTATTTAGTATCAGGATCACAGAATGTGGTGCGAGAAGGTATTCGGTTGTTCCATAGTAAATATTATGTTGTTCCAGGTACTCAGTGATGCAACCAATAATACTTCTTAAAATACAATTAGTTGCCTATCTTGCTTGAATTTTATTTATTAAGATAAATGTTGTTCCATGTTTATTCTAATTTTTAAATTAAACATATAGTTATTTGTTTCCAGCACTTACCTTTTGCAGATCTGCTTTTTTAGTTCTATTTATATAGAATATTCTAAGCATTTTTTGTAATTTTGGGTTTCATTCAGGTTATTGTAATTTAAAGAGTTGATTTTATTAACAACTAATTTATTTAGCCACAAATTATTTACACGAATTACATAAACATACCGGAAGTCGTTCTTCATATCTAGAATTTTTCTTGCAGATATTTTTCTGTTTTTTTTTTTTTTGGTATTTTTTCCTTGGGTTTTAGATTTTCTTCTTTACCTTCAATCTTCTTCTGATCTTCCACAAACATGCTTTTGTTTCCCAAAATCGGTTTTTGTACTTCCAATATCTTCCTGTGTTCTTGTTTTTCTTCTAAATGTAGTATTTTGTTAGTCTTGTTTCCAATTGTAGTTTTTTATGCTCTTTTAGAATGTTCCTTTGTTCTGTTAAAAATCCTTTAATCTTCTTTTTATTCAAATCGTTGTTTATCAAAGTCTTTTAAAATAGCCTTTTGTTTTTTTTAGGGTCTTCTTTAGCTCTTGTTTCTTCTCTTTTAATACGAGTAGTTGCATTTTAAACTATTCCAAAAACTGTTTTGTTCTTCGGGAATCTTCTATTTCTCTTTTTTCTTAAAGTGTTTTAACTATTTTCTAGAATTTTCTGTTTCTTGTTTTCTATAAGTCGTTGTTTCTCACATTCTTCTAAAAACTTTCTTCTTTATTTTAATGCCCAAAAAACTTGGAAGTACTTGCTGTTTATGCAAAACCAAATTCCAGTTTGTTGTTGAAATTCTTTACAAAGGCAAGGAAAAATTAAATAAAGCGAGTTGTTTTTTAAATGGAAAATCGTGATCAATAATAAGTGACAAACCAATTTGTCTTCGAGGGTTTCTCCCGGGTGTTAAGAGCAATACATGATCTCAAAAAAGAACAAAAAATCAATTCCACCAACACCTCCGAGAGAAATCATAGAAGAGGGACTGATTTACTGTATTATTGTGTATTATTGATTGTGTATTATTGATCACTTTTAAGTTAAATTTTGTCTTTACTAAAATTTTGGGACAAATTTTCAAAATAAAGAAAAATTAATGACAGTAAACAAATTTGTTGTTTAGGAAAAACTCCGATCAAAACAGCATGCTTGATTCTAATTTTTAGTATCAAAATAGTATATTTTTTTTTACTTGCCTCTCTCTCTTTCTCTCTCTTTCTCTCTCTCTCTCTCTCTCATTATAGATATCTCTAAACAGGTGTTTGGTGCACGGCCGTCTCGAAAAGAGAGTGGTAGCTAACCAGCCTACTCATATTACCGACATGTGTGGTTCTTGGGAAAGAGGCGGTTCCTTTAACCTAAAAGTTTTTGACACTTGGTTGTCATTTTGGCGTCACTTGCGTTTCGTGTTTTCGTTTATCAAATATTGCTCAATATTGTTGTTATTTGTTATTCTGGTTGGTTATTCAAATATTGTAAAACATTATTTGAGTTTGTTTTGTTGTACTGGTTTGTTCTTTATCGTTATTTAGGTTAAGTTAGGTTAAAGTTAGGTCTAAAATGAAATGCCAGGGAATACAGGGCTAAAAATCCAAAAATATTCACCAAGCAAGAGATAGAACGTTTCATGAAAACAGCTGATGACAAAGACTATTTATTGGCAAAAGTTGTGCTAATTACTGGGATTTTTGGCGCGTTACGCAGAGAAGAAATAACGTTTTTGAAGGTGGAAGATATAAAAGATTGTACAAGTTTAATTAAAGTGAATATTAAAGTGAAATACCGAACACCAAGACAAAAATTTAACGAATGTTAATAATAATAGAAGCATTTGTAGATGGAATTAGCTTATTAAAAGTTTTCCGCAAATACGCATACGCATAGCTTCGTCCTCCTCATACTGAACATCAGAGATTCTTCTTAAGCTATAAAAATTCCAGGTGCTGTTCGCTACCTATTGGTATAAATACTAATGGATGTATGCTTATAAAAATTGCAGAATGTCTCGGCCTTCTAAATGCGAAAGAATATACCGGACACTGCTTTCGCTGTTGTTCAGCAACACTCTTAGCAGATTCAGGAGCATATATTACATTTCTCAAAAGACATGGAGGATGGCAATTGAGTTCTGTTACTGTTTCCACTTGTATTGAAGTTCAGGAGAGAAATCTGAAATCCTCGAATGTTCAATTTAGTCACTTAAGTAATTGTACTTTTCATGTTTATAATAAATAAATAAAATAAAAAATGTATTTTTTATTTTTGAGCACGAGTGCTTAAAAGTATGTCACTTTTACGCACTAGTGCGTAAAAGTATGTTATTTAGCAATATGAATGACAATCAAATAGTCACTGTTATAAAACGCTGTAACAAAAAATCATTTTATTTAAATTTTATAACAATATTAATTTTACAAGCTGCCTTCACTATTTTTTTTAAATATTGTTTTTGCTAAAATTCTTCTCCGAATTTTCATTTCTACCGGAAATACCAAGAACAGTTCATTGATTTTTATCACTTTCGCGCTTATTGTCGCCCAAAACTTCCCCTTGAACCAAAACATCCCATCGATTCCTCATTCGGTCTCCAACCACCAACCAACGAACCAGCTCATCCACCATGGACGACCGAACCATCGACTTGATTTTCGCCGGTTCGCTGGAGAACCTCCCGCCAGTGAGTTCAAAAATCGTTCGAATTTTCACCAGTTCAACATTCACAGGTAAACCAACCCTTATCATTTCAATTTTACAATTTTTCGCTCAGACACTACAATGGAACGGAACACTTTAATGGCGAAATGTTACCCTCGAATCAAGGATTATTGTCGCGAAAAACACGGCCTTGAATTTCAAGTGAGTAACTGATACGGGATGGTACGGGTCGATTGACGGGGTTTTGTAGGTGGTCGATATGAGATGGGGGGTGAGAGATGAGGCCACAGATGATCACATGACGACTGAATTGTGCATGAAGGAAATACAAAATTGTCAGAGACTGTCTATGGGTCCAAATTTTGTTGTAAGTTTAAGTTATTATAACCCTAGCAGAAATTTCTGTTAGGTAGACTTTAATTTTGAAAAAATTTAAACCAAGTTGAATTTTTGTGGAGTCCGTTAGATATCTTAAAAATATCCTCAAAAGTACCTTCAATTTGAACCGTGGGTTCCAGTTTTTTAGAGAGAGAAAAGGGACAATTTTTTTGCAAATATCTTTAAAATTATTATTTTTTTACTATTAAAAAAATACTATTTTAGAAAAATATTCAAATGTAAAAAGGTCCCTAACCCTCGTTCAATTAAAAATAACGTGCAGTCCCAAAATGTTTTTGAGAAAAATTTGAAACACTGTAAATTCTCATAAAAATAGTTTTATACAGCGTAAAAACGTATGAATTCTTTAAACAATTTACAAGCAATGCACAGTCATAAATGTAACTGTAACACATATTCAAAAAAGGAATTGTCGAAAAAATTCTATGCCGCTTAACCACCTCAAAAAAGCTTATAGAAAAGTGTAAATCTGACAACGTTGTTAGTGCGAGTTTGTGGATTATTAGGTGCAATTACCTGTTTATAAAGAAGTAACAATATATATCTTTCCATAGTTACTATCTATCACGAAATCAGCATATCGTGTTTTTATTAATAAAATTGATTAGCGTAACATTAACGTCAAGAAATGATCAAAAATAACATGAAAACACATAAAACTTAAAAATAAATAATATTAGGTGTGAGAAAGAGTTAAGGCAATAAAGCTTGTTAGAATTACGCCGTTAGGTACTTTCATAAATGTTCCAAAGGCTCTCCGCCTTGTTTCCTGTACATTTGAGCTCTTTGAATGCATTCTCCTGGAATTCGGTTCAAAACCTCTTGCCTTATTATGGCAGCATTGTCCCGGCCAATTAGTTCGTTCCTATTTATTATTGGCTTTTAAATCACCCCGGTAATAAAAATTTATTGGAGTCAAATCAAGTGATCTGATGGGCTGACTTAGGACCACCTCTGCCAATCCATCTACCAGAAAAATTATTGTTTAAGTGGTCCCGTACTGCAACAGCGTAATGTGCGGATGCGCCATCATGTTGATACCACATTTGGCGTAATGTCCCTAGGCGCACGTCTTCTAATAGATTATCCAAAGAGGCCAATAAATTGATTGCTTATTATTTCGGCTCACAAGTTTACAGTACAACGATTTTGATGCTTTCTAGAAAACTTTGCGTGTAGATTGTCTTGATTCCACTGATGTCTGTTTTGTTTATTATACACTCTATCTCTTGTAAACAGAGCTTCATCAGTTCAATTATTTATTTATTTTTTAAATTCTGAATCTCTGTCATGTTGTGCTACGAGCCAATTACAAAAAAATTTACTTCAGAGGTAAATTTTCTGGTTAAATTTTTAGCAGAATCTGTACCAAAAAGGATGAAGCTTCTCTGGTGTAGAACATTTTTGGTACCTATTGTTAAACAGACGTCTAGTTCCACGAGTAGTACATTCCTGGTTCCTATTCGAATTGACCTAATACTGCTTCTTTACGTACGCTTCTTTGTTCTCCTTAATTTGCTGTAACAGGAGTTAACTGTCATTTTCTCTCAAACGGCGATCTAAATTTCGGATTGTGGAAGGACGAGAATGCTGCTTATTGGGATATCGCTCAGCGTATGTTTTTGCAGCTTAATTAGGGCTGGGCGATACCTGTTTTCAGGTATCGGGTATCGGTACCTGCAAAGTATCGATACTTGCCAAAGTATTGTAAGTATCGAGGTATTGCAAGTATCGAAGGTATCGGAAGTATCCATACTTTGATACCTGATTGCAGTCGGGATACTTAAGCAAGTAGAATAATAATAAAAGAATAAATTTTAAAAAAGTTTTGATTTATAGGATTGTGCTTCTACATCAGAAATTATAAGTGAAGTTTCTGACAATTCTTCACCTCAAAATTCAAAGTAACGCCATAACTGACACTACAGTGACACTTAAGAACAATACCACAAGGCACTAAACTTGTCTTACTTGTGTAAACTTGATCTACATCAAAAGAATGTCAATTTGAACTAAATTTTTTGAAATTGGAACTGCCTTAATGTCAGTTTAATGGAGTTGGTGATGATTACATGGATTTCCTGGAATGTCAATTGTGTAAAATTGGAATATAAAAAAAATGTTTAAATGGTTTTTGCAAACGTCCGATGCTGCTGTAGGCGATTTCCTAATGGTATTATGGTAGTGGCCAAAGCTTTTGTGGTTTTTTCATTCACCATTGTTGTTGGTACTTGAATTGGTACGGATCTTGAGTGTCAGTTGTGATAAATTTTACACAATTGACATTCTAGGAAACCCTTGCAATACAACTCGCACGCCATCTCGTAGTTGACAAAATCTAAATCGCTAAGAACAAGTAGTGGAAGCAAAGACTTCTGCTCTTACATTGCTATAAACTTTTTTCCCTCATTGTTTTGTTTGTTTAAAATCTTTTTTCTGAATTGTAATAATAGCAATAATGAAATAGGTATCATTTTGTTTTCTTTTTCATTTTTGTATACTTTTTCTCACCTGTTTTTAGTAATTGTTTAAGTATAAGTTTTCTTGATTCAGTATTAGGATATCACAATATGAAAGAAGGTATCAGACATTTGAGGAGGTAGTCATTTACTAAAAATTACAATTTATCTTAATTTTATATTCTTTTAGAATATTCCTTTTAATTTTAAAATAATAATAATACTTATTATTATAATTTATTTATTATTATTATCAATTTCGTCATAAAAAGTACAGTATGTACTTTTTATGACAGTACATACTGTACTTTTACAGTATGTACAGTATGTAATCATTAATATCAATATAAACTATTAATTATTATATTATTTGCAATTTTATAAAAAAAATCAGGGTTAAAAACAACAAACTAACACAATTTTGGAACATATTAAAATGATTTAGATTAAGGATTAAGGGCAAGCTCGGAAGTCTGTGAGATAAAGTCATCGTAAGTGTAATACGCATTAGTAATAAGTAGAGGCTTACTTTAATGACTTTTTGAAATGATGTAATTCTTTAATTTTTTTTATTTCGTTGGGTAGAACATTGAAAGCTTTGATAGTCTGATAATGGGGTGCTTTTTTATATTATGTCGAGGAATATTTAATTGAAAGCCATTTCGAGTTATAATTTTCATATTTACATTATAATTGTCAACATTTCTCAAAAACAATTGAGGGTGTTTTTTTACAAACATAATCAAATGATAAATGTAGAGAGATGGCAGGGTCATAATATTTAATTTTTTGAAGCACGTTTTACAAATTTTTTTAAATACCTACACTCCAAATAAATTATTAAATAAAACAACATTTATTTTTATCAAGTTGATTTTATTTTAAAATAAAATTCTCTAAAAAAACAATAAACCTGTAAAGAGGGGCAACATACATAACGAAAATGGTGAAACTACTTTCACTTCAATCGAAGAATCACAGAACAATCAAAAGAACAACTTAACAAAATTAAAACTTGTAAACTTGTAAAGAATAATTGGGCCTAGAACGCCACGGCCCCTGGCTGCTGCGCTCCGGACCACCTTTTGTTTGTTGGTTACTGCTTCATGGACTGGGGGCCCACTGGCACGCCCCACCAGGCTCGCCCGCGTCCAGGCTTAACGTCGTAGTACACGCTGGGTGAATTCAAAGTGATTCCTTCATCCAGTCCCATGTTGGATAGCCGACCTCTTCCTCGGGATTGCTTCGATCCCGGCGGATAACCGTAATAGTAATCTTCATAGCGGTAATAGTCATCATAATAGGAGTCATTGTAGGCGCCATGATAATCCCCGTACCCGTAATAGTCATAACCATAATCATAATCCCCACGGCCCATAGGTGCTCTTATACCACTTCTCCCTCCTTGTCCACCAGACATCATTCCTCCATGAACATGCATCATTTGCTGCTGCATCATTCTTCTTTCACGCGCTCTTAAAATCTCTTCTTTTTTTTTCTTATTGAACGGAGGTTTAGCTAATGATACTTCAACATTAGACCCGCCCATCTCCATCCCATCTAGTTCTTCCATAGCTTTGACGGCATTGTCCCGAACCTCAAAATGAACAAAGGCATAATCTTTAATTTTCTTGACACGTTCAACTTTTCCATAAGCCGCGAACACTTCTTTCAATTTTTCTTCAGTGATTTCCTGGGTTAAATTTCGAACGTACAAAACCTTGACCTTTGCCATGGTTTCTTCGTCGGGTTCTTCCTGCGGATCGGCCCAATCAACGATAATATCGCAGCCCCAAACCCTGATCCTTCCTGTGCTTAACCGACGTTTAGCCAACGAAGCTGCTTTGTGAGATTCATATTCCAGGAAGCAGAAACCGCGATTCTTCTTCTTGTCGTCTGGGGAACTGTATACAATCACTTCCACGAGGCCTGCTGTCAATTTCCCAAACTCTTCCATTATCTCCTCTACGCCCTTAGTCTTGGGGATGTTCCCCACGAAAAGTCTGACGTTCGGAACACTAATATTAATTTTCAGTGTCTTACCAGGCTTGATTTCGTAATTGTCAAGCTTTTCGACGGCTTGTTGGGCAGCTTCCCGTGTCGTAAACGTCACGAATGCGTACCCCCTGTTCGTGCCTGTCATGGAGTCCATCATCAATCGCAAATTACAAATAGTACCGCAAGTCTCGAACAAGGGAATCAATTCATCCTCGGACATATCCTTCGGGATCTTCGCGCAGAACACCTCACAACCAGGTCCCGGAGGTGGACCATCCCATGACGATGGGCCCCCATACTTGCGTGGTCTATTGAGAGTTTTTTTCTTAAAATCGTTTCGGATCATGACATTTGCAGTTGAGCACATACGTCAATAAGTTCACTGACGAAATGAATTAAAATAAATAATAATAATGTCAGAATCACAGAATGTGAGGAGGTACCTAAGAGGTTTGAGAAGGTACTACTTTACCAAAAAGTGTTCAAAATTTTTCAATTTATGATCAGGATAACAGAATATCCAGAGACGTATCTATCAATTATTTTTTAAAAACTGTCAATATTTCTTAATTCAGTATCAGGATCATAGAATGTGCTTTTCATTTTCTAAATATTTTAGCTGTTTCCTGATTTAGTACCAGGATAACAGAATGTGTAAAGATGCGTTCATTTTTATTATTCATATAGTATCCGGATCACAGAATGTAGGAAGAGGTTTTTATTTATTTTCTAAAAATTTCAATATTTCTTGCTTCAGTATCAGGATCATCAAGTGTGAGAAGAGGTATTAGCGGTTTTGGGAGGTCCTCATTTATTAAAAATTTTCAATATTTCTCGATTTAGTATCAAGATCGCAGAATGAGCGAAGAAGTATTTATTAATTAATTTAAAAATCGTCAATATTTCTTGATTCGGTATCAGGATCGTGGAGGCGTAGAGTGTGCGAGGAGGTATGAGAGACTTCGGGAGGTACTCATTTATAAAAATTTTCAATATTCCTCAACATAACATCAGGATCACAGAGTGTGCTAAGGGGTATTCATTTTGTAAATTTTAATATTTCTTGATTCAGTATCAGAATCATAAAATATGAAAGGAGGTATTAGAGATTTTGGGAGGTCCTCATTTATTAAAAATTTTGTAATATTTCTCGATTAAGTATCAAGATCGCAGAATGAGCGAAGAAGTATGTATTTAATAATTATTTTCTAAAAATTGTCAATGTTTCTTGATTCAGTATCAGGATTAAAGAATGTGCGAGAGGGTATTCATTTTCAAATTTTTTTAGCTGTTTTCCGTTTTAGTATCAGGATAGCAGAATGTACGAAGATGTGTTGATTTTTATTGTTCACTATTTACTAAAATTTTTCAATATTTCTCGTTCTAGTATCAGGATCATAGAATGTACGAAGAAGTATTCATTTTCTTAAACGTTCACAAAATTTCTTGATTTCGTATCAGGATTATAGAATATGCGAGGTGACAGAGGAGGTACTAATTTATTAAAAATTTTCAATATTTCTCAATTTGGTATCAGGATAACAAAATGTCTGAAGAAGTATTCATTAAATGTTTTCTAAAAATTGTCAATATTTCTTCATTCAGTATTAGCACCATAGAATATGCGAGGAGGTATTAGAGATTTCGGGAGGTAGGTAGGTACCCATAATTTATAAAAAATTTCCATATTTCTATTCTGACTCACTATATTTCTAGATTTAGTATCAGGGTCATAAAATGCACGAGAAGGTATTAGAGATCTTAAGAGGTAATTATTTAGTAAAAATTTTCAACATTTTTCCATTCACTTTCAGGATCGTAGAATGTCCGAAGAGGTATTAGAGATTTCAGAAAGTACTCATTTATAAAAAAATTTAATATGTCTTGATTTTGTATCAGGATTACAGAATGTGCGAGAAGCCATTCCTTTTTCGTTTTCTAAAAATTTTAGCTGTTTCTCAATTTAGTATCAGGATAATAGAATGTTCGAAGATGTATTCATTTTTATTATTCATTTTTTAAAAATTCACAATATTTATTGATTTAGTATCAGGATCATAGAATGCGCAAGGAGGTGTTAGAGATCTCAGGAGGTACTCATTTATAAAAAAAATAATATTTTTTGGTTTAGTATCAAGATTAAACAATGTGCGAGAAGGTATTAGAGTTTTCTGGAGGTAAAAATTTACTAATAAATTTCATTATTTCTCGATTTAGTATCAGGATCGAGAAGGTATCAGAGCTTTGAGGAGGTACTGTTACGATCCTTTCAATTATACTACGACCGGCCAGGATCGTAACTTATACTTGTAATTGGGTAGATTGGGAATGCTATACACTGGTTTTATATAAAAAAATACATTTTAATTGATAAAATCCAGGTTATCAGATTAGATTACAAAAAACCGGTACTACTTTTAGATTCCTCTCTGACATTTTTGTGACTGCTTTCTGTGCTCCGAGGAAACTTGATATCTAGAACTGTGTTTTACTGAAGCTGGCGAGGGCTAAATAACTCTTTTAGGGCTGAAAGGGAATAAACCCGGTTCGCTGTACATGAAAATAAGAAACATGACGCCATTTGCATTTCTAAAACCTGCATCACAATTAGCAGGAAAATTTTTCGAGAGAATAGAGTTGAGAGACAGTAGGCTTTGGGAGGAAACCCCTATGCTCGTCGCTTCCCTCTTTACCCACACTTGTGACGTTAGTGGAGAAACCATTCCTCGTCTAGCTTTGTCGCTCTCACAAATGTCAAAAAGAATAGTGAGAAATAAGCCGTATCATGATAGTGAGCTGACTGTCGTTATTAGTATTAATACTATTACCGTGAATCATCGAAACGCGTTTGATGATTCATCGTCCTTAGTAACTGATGACGTGTCACGCTTGAACGCGTCATTGGTGTACCTCATCATTCCTGGATGTAACATCACGCATAGATTCCTTCTAAATAGTACTACAAGGTGGACTAACCATTAATATAAAGAGTGAGACTGACCGGGCATTCTGTTCAGTTGGGAAAGTGACAACGAGACAAGACTGATAGTGAAGTGTGAACAGTGGACAGAATATCGAAGTAGCCTAAAGTGATTTCACATTATTTCTATTAATTATGTTAATTAAGTTTGTCATATTAGTTCTGTAAAATAAATTTTGTGAAAAAAAAGTTTTAAGATTTGGACCGCGAGTTTAATTTACCCATTGTTGTAACAATACCATGCCCAAACTTAAACCTAATCTCTGTATTATTGCTACTTTTTCCGTAATCTACGGTGGAACTTAGAACCACGTTGTTCCTTATCCTCGAGTGTTTTTTACCCTTTTATTGGAATTTTACTAGAGCCTAAATCGTTAGTCCTGGATGAAAACCTTATAATAAAATTTGTGTCGGGATGCTAACTTGGCGGGAGAACTTCCAAATTAACTAAAAACAAGAAATTGAAGATATGTTTTAACATCTAAAAAAGGCCTCCAAAAATTCAAGTTGGTCAGAATTTTTGTACATTTTTTTGTCTAATTTCACTGAGTTAAAGGAAGAAGTTTTAGGTTTTCTTGGGTCAAAAATATGGCTATCGTCCAATTCCGACGTATATCCTTTCATCAGAATTACAAATGATTCGTGATGAGTTAGCAGCAACTGGTCATGATCCAGTTTTGATAGACACTTGGTATCGCAAAGACAGTAACGCTGTACCTCCTATATCAGTCCTCCAACCAATCTCTTCAATCCTTATAAATTTCAATAACAAAAGAATCCCGAAATTGCAAGCTGAAGACCAAGCAAAATGGTGGGACACTTTAGGAAAATTCCAGAAACTTTTCCGAAAAGCTTCTGCTTCGTTATACCAACAAGGCAAAATGGATCACGACGCAATGCACAACTATTTTATGTCAGTGACAGAACGTGAGGTCATCAACGGGATTCTTAACGTTAAAAATACAAAAAACCATTGCTTGGCTTACATCAGATATATAAACAATATAAATCTTCAGAATTTGAAGAAAGCTTCACTCTTTGTTGATATTATCAACAGGAGTCTTGATTCAGAATCTGCTAAGCTTTTGGGTAATCTCAGAGATGAGCGATTGCCAGCTAAAATCGAAACTAGTAATTTACAAAAATACACAGTAGAGTGGATAGGACGTGAAGGCTTGGATAATGAAACACACGAAGATTATCTCAAGCACTTCATAACACACTTTTACAAAAATATAGTAAAGCTAGTCGATCGAGCAATGCGGAAAGAAGATTCTAGTGCTCAAGGCCAAATTGTTACTGAAATTTTGCAACATCTTCACGCTTGTAATAACTCAGTTCGGGTCTTTTACGGCCGGGAAGACAGTTTGGAGCATATCCACCAGTACATGACTGACGACTCAGATAAGCTTCTCGTGTTGTATGGTGAAGGTGGTTGTGGAAAGACTTCTCTTCTTGCCAAAAGTGCTAGTATGTCTACTAGTACAGAATGGTTCAAAAACGCTAAACCAATCAGTATAATCAGGTTCTTGGGGACAACTCCCGATTCAAGCGCTTTGACTCCAACTCTGATCTCGATTTGTCAGCAAATTTCGTATAACTTTATGCTTCCGTTTGATGGAATTCCCGATGATTTGGTACCTTTAACTGCGCATTTTAAATACTTGTTGACTTTGGCAACGAAAGAACAGCCTTTGGTGCTGTTTTTGGATTCCGTGGATCAGTTGACTGGGACACAGGATGCTAATAAAGTGTCATGGCTACCGACAAGGTTGCCGTCATATTGTAAGGTATGTGGATTGTGAGCAATACTTCAAAACCAAATTTTGTAAATTTTTTTTTAGATTATTGTTTCGTGTGCTTCAGAAGAAAGTAATCCGGAGGTTTCACGCGAGTACCATGTTTTGCGTCGAATGGTTGATGTTGAAGAGAATTTTATTGAAGTTAAGGCTTTGGGAGAGGACTTGGCTATGAAGGTGGTGAAGTGAGTACACAACGAAATTAAACTTGCTTTACTTGTTCGACTTTGAAGTCATTTTCACTATATTACTATAAATTCTACAATAATAAAACTAAACAATAGAAGCATTTCTTGACCCACTTTCTAATTTTTTTTTCTTTTTACCCTTTTCAGCAAAATTTTTGCTTCGCCCATTTAACTTAATGCTCTTTTTCTATCAAAATCGCTCACTCTTAGCTTAAAGCACTCTAATAAGCTAGTGTTCTATGCTATGCTTCTATGTTCTATTCTACGCTCTTCTTAGATGACATCATTTCGTAAGCATTTCGTATTTTTTTTAGGAGACTGTTCGACTTGAACATACTACCTCAGTGTGCCTTAATTGTGCAATTTTTTATGATTCCCACCACTACATTTGGTCCACCATGAACTTTCAGACCAACGACTCTTCTGAATATCTGTTGACAAAAGTTTTTTTTTTAATATAGCTTGTTCTACCAGTCTTATCATACTGAAAACACTTGAGTCTTCTCCCAGTGGGACTTGATCTCTCTCCATTCTCTTCAAAATGGTTTTAATTTTTTTTAACTTCAACAATACTTTACACCCCTTTAAAAACCCCTTCAAAGGTACCAAACTGTCTTCATTGCTAGTTTGTCATAAAAAAAATCAGCAAACTCTCGAATTTATCGAAGATATGTATTGTCCTGTTCTTCTAGTTTTTATTTTTTTTTAGTTGTGGTGTTATTGCTTTTCTTTTCATCCAAAATTTCTATTATTTTTCAAGAATCTTTCTTAGCTCTTTGTTTTAAGCTTGTTCTGTTCTTTAAGAAACGTTCTTTGTTTTTCTTTTTTTCCTGACAGCTGATGTCTTTCAACTCCTAAAATTTTCTTTTAGTTTTTTTACTAAAAGTCTCATTTACATTTATTTATTGATTGCTTGAATTATTCATTTAATATAATAACTCTTTTAAAGGGTATTTTTCACCCTGAGTAAAATACACAATACATTTTGACGGCTTGTTTCCTTTCCTCTTGTTCTTGATGGTTCTAGAAGTAGAAATCTTTGTTTAGATTTATCTTAAAATACTTTGTAAGGTTCTTCCTAAGAAACCAATGGAATCATAAAAAACCTGGTCGCAATCTTAAAATAAAAAATTTAAGATATAGACTGAACCATCAATAATTTAGATAAACTTATCAAAACAAGAACTTTTAGTGTTCTTACAAATTTTCCTTTTTTTTTTGATTTTAGCCAACGTCTCTTTTGATAATTCTTTTTTCCAATTTCTGTTTTTCAAAAAACTTTTTTTTGTTCCTTTAGAAAATTCTATTGTATTTTTCGCACACGACGTGTTTCTACTTGTTTCTTACTTCTACAATTTTCTGTTACTCTTTTTTCTTTTAGCGGAAATCTCTAAATTTTTAGATTTTATTCGCTTTTCTTTTTCTACCAATAATTTTTCCTCAAATTATTATTCCTCTTTCAAACGCGTTTTTTTATGTTCTTCTAGAATCTTCTGTTTCTGTCTCTATTGTTTCCTTGTAGCCGACGTCTTTCAGCTTTTTATAGAATTGTACTATGCTCCTCTTTTTTTGCCAAATTTTATTTCCAAAATTCTTGCTTTTTAAAACACTGTTTTTTAAAACCTTGTACAATCTTCTATAGTTCTTCTAGAATTTTTCTAGACTCTTCTTTTTTTTTCAATTAACATCTTTTAAATTTTTAAAGATGATGCTCAAACAATAAATCTGTTTGTTTATTATTATTATTTTTTGAGTTTCTACAATTGAATTCAGACAAATTAATAATGCGAATTTCAATTAAAACTTTTTAAATCTCATTTCTGACGCAATTTATCCGTAAACTAGATTTAACAACATATTAATTTGTATAAATAACTCAAACATAACACCTAATATTTAAGAAACTCATTAAGTCAGATTGCCTTGATTAATCTCCAAAGTTTTGCTCTATTTTGTTATTTTGAACTGACCAATCAACAATTTATAGCTTACTTATAAACAGCCTATTTTAACCTCTCTTCTAGGACTTTCGCATTTATTTTGTATACCGTTTTGAGTAGTTTTGTACTTGTTTTATATCCTTCTTTTTGTATTTTTCTATATTTTTTGTTAAAGACATTCACACTTTATTTGAAACTCCCTACTCTCTTGGAACTGTTTTTTTTTGTCTAAACACATCTATTATTGCAACCTTTTAGTCCGTGCTGAAATGCCATTTCTTTTTTTTAAACTCATCTTTTTCTTTGTCCACTCTTTGCTTTTCCTTTACTCACTGATAAATTTCCAAACATCAGCTTCTGTTGTAAATCCATTTACTTTAATCGAACCGTATTCTAGCTTCTAGATTTTGTTTTATCCAACCTTTCATCACCTTAACCTTTTATTCATTTTTTCACATTCTTGGTTCCAAATATACTCGTGTTATTTTGGAGAATTTACTACTTTTTACAGATATTGTAAAAAAATGAAACCTCTGAAATTCCCTCTGAAAACAATCCCTGGCTGCGCTTTTGTTGCTTCTGCCTTCTTTACCCTAAAGTTTTTTTTTCATTTGTTTGTGTAGATTTTCTTTTTATTTATTCTTGCCTTTGTATTCGTCCTTTTTTTCTTTATTTCTATTTCTACTTTGTTACTATTACCAATTTTAGACTTTGCAACCTTCTTTATTTGTAATATCCTAATCTGTTGTTGTAGATTTTCTTCTTTATTCTCAAGTCTTCGATAACCTTAATTAATGTTAGACCTTATTCTCTATTTTGCCATATCTATTTTGTCTGTTGCTATTCTTCATTTTCTCCCTTTATTCTTCTATTCTTCCTCTTTTAACTCTATATTTGTACTAAAATCTTTAGCTTTTCTATCTATCTTCTTTATCGAGTTTTATCGTCATTTTTTTTTTACTACAGTTCTCAAAAATTAAAAGGCCAATAAATCGTTTCTATATTTTGTCTTCTACTTCGCTTTTCTCATGCCGTTTCTCTTAGCTTCATTAGCAGCACTTCTGTTATTTCTCTTTTCGTTAGTGTTTTTGTATTTTTCTGACAGAATGTGGATGAAGACAGCTTGCCGCGACCTCACCAACTACCAATGGCGTCTTGTATCAAACGCCATCGAGAAATGCAGTTTACCCATCTTTGTCAAACTCGTTTTTGCCGAAATTTGCCGCTGGAGAAGCTACACCAAGTCTCAAGACACTCACCTAGCCTCAACCGTCATGGATTCAATCATGATGCTCTTCGAACGTATTGAAAAACAACATGGCCGTATTCTAGTTTTCCATGCCTTAGCGTACATAACAGCAGCTAAAAGTGGCTTATCTGAATCAGAACTGGAAGACTTGATTTCACTCGATGATAAGGTACTTGATGATGTGTACCAGTACCATTTACCACCAGTTCGGAGAATCCCGCCTTTGCTTTGGACTCGAATCCGGAATGATTTACCGAATTATTTATCAGAAAGAGAAGCTGATGGGGTTAGTGTTATGAATTGGTACCATCGGCAGTTTAGAGATACGGCAAAGGAGAGGTACTTTAAGAATATGAATATGGCGATGTATTTTCATTCGATGATTGCGGATTACTTTTTGGGGATTTGGGGTGGAGGGAATCCTAAGCCGTTTAAATATACGGAAATACAAAGACACAGGTGAGTACTTGGTGGTAAGGTCAAATCAGAAAGAGAACACTCTTCTAGGTTTAATCTAACTGATAAAGAAGGTGTAGCTGACCGAAAAGTACCGGTTCAACCACTAGTTTTCTATAGTAAAGATGGTAAAGTGTCTCGGTACAATTTACGAAAATTTGGTGAACTACCATTTCATTTAGTTCGTTCACGACGGTTTAAGGATCTTTATGAAAATGTTCTTTTTAATTATGAGTGGCTTCATGCAAAACTTTCAAGTTGTCCACTCCAGGCTGTTCTGGCAGATTATGAAGATGCTAGTACCCACATTGAAGACAAAGATTCTCGAAGGTATATCTCTATAGTACAGCTCTTCTTATAAGGCTGGCTTAAGTAAAAAATTAGATCTTCGGTTATAATATCTACGCCACTCTGATATTATCTGAGTTGAAAGGTTTCAAAACGCCCCTAAAATCCTTGATTCCTTGATTAGATAAACCAATACTGATGATGATCTATTGCTCCAAGATCTCTTGCTTAAGTCAGAGTGGCTTTATAAGCAAAGCAGTACTACAGGATGTTCCAACTAAAATTTGCACCTTCTAAAATCTCCGATATCGTCCAAGTTTCGCAAAATCGTTAAAACAGGTCAATTTTAGCTTAAACCGGAACTAAATTTTATCATAATTTCAAATTTATTATCACATCCCTCTAGCGTCCAGGGCTACCCCTTTAAAAAAATTTAAATAACAAATGGGTTTGAGTGACATAATTTTAAAGTAAGTTTCATTATCTATGCAACCACCTATAGGACAATTTTTATTTATATACCGTTGTCTATCTCTTTCAACACATAATCTATATTATATAGCAACATTTACAACAATGTGTTGAAAAGAAACAGACAACGGTTAAATAAAAAATGACCTTCATTTTGAGAATCCCAAATTGTTTTAGGCTTATTGAAATTTTCAAAATTGTCAATTCAAATTGGGAACAAATTTTTTGGTATAAATGGACTCACAAACGCTGTATTATCTGCACTAATGTTTTTCCTTTTTAAAGTAACAAAAATTTTTGGCTATACGTGAAAAATTATCATCTTTTACACAATTTCTACTTGATTGGTACCTACTACGATAATAACAGTGTCGCTCCTAGACTTTTTTAGGGAGTTCGGTAGTTAGTTACGCAAACTAAATCCGCTATAAGGAGCACTACTAGTTGCAAATAAAATATTTTTGCTTGAACCGCTTCCCGAGCTGAACGTAGAGAGTAGAGATAAATAAAGAAGTATAAAGAAGTGTAATGTCACATAAAGAAGTCGACATTAAACGCGTGGAAAATTAGCAACACTTAGCTGAGCGGATTCATCCCTCACTTACAAATGAAGGGGCAAGTGGATGAAGGTGTTATGTTACATTTTTTTTAATTGTTACATTTTCAGTGGAAGAATGTGACACAAGCCTCTTCTATCATATCCCAATCATTCAGCTTCCGGTTACTTATATTTCGTGAGATACTAGTTTATGAAGGTGTTATGTACACTGATGTGAAATGTGATCGTAATAGATGATAGTGTCAAGTGCACATAACACCTTCTTTTATCAAAAATTCAAACATAATCTTGTGACATGTGTTTTGTCAAGTGAACATAACACCTTCATCCATTACAACACGAAAAAAAATTCCTACACACGCGTCTTGTGTATTTAGTGATTTGTGCTTGTGATTGCGAATATTTCATTAAATTATCAAAAATGTGGCCTTCAAGGGGAAAGTTAATGGTTTTAAGAGCACTACAGTCAACTTTTTCTTCAAACAGTGAGCCGGTTAACCCTAGTGAAGAAAATCAAACTTCAGAATCTGATCCTAACCTAGAAAATTCATTTGATAATGATTATTGCAATGAAAATTATAATGGTAAGTTAATCAGTAAATATTTTATAGGTATCTAATAGTTAAATGTAATAATGTTGTGAAACTATATATGTGTAAGTAAAGGTAGGCATAATTTTGAAATGAGTATGGTTAATAAACAAAGAAATGTTTCATTTTTTTGTTTGATATGTAGGTATAACATATATATGTATACATATATTTTTTTACAGACGATGACAGTAATGAGTACCATCCAAGCCTCAGTGAATCTGCAAGTTCTTCGGAGGAATATAGCGATATATCCAGAGAGAGGATGATTGCATCAAGACTCAGGAAGTCTCGAGCTGAATATAGGGATAAAAAATTAGAAGGTTCACCATCTGGTCATAGTGCTACAATCGATACCTATCAAAAAGAAAATATTAATATGGCTAGCCACATAACTGCAGAAAACCCAACCATAGGGAAAACAGTTAAAGGAAAAGTAGATAAAAAGAAAAAGATATTTGCTCTGAAAGAGAGGACATCAAGAAAACGGCCGAGAAACCAATAAGAATGGAAGAAAAATAAGCTGCTATAGCTAGACAATCTGGCAAGGCTTACGTCTCATATAAGGGGAAAAAAGTGCCAGCAAAAATTCCCAATTTAGGACTGATTTGTAAACAAAATTGTAGATTGAAGTATGGAGAGAAGATCAGTACTGCAGATAGAGAGAGAATGTTTACAAGCTTCTACAAATTAGATGTAAATGCCAAGAATGCCTTGTTATTCAAAAGCATACAAATTTGTAGAGTGCAGCGACAAAGAACAAATGCACGGCATCATAAAGCCGTTTCCTATAAGTTCACGGTAAACTGCAATACCGCAACACAGCAAGTCTGTAAGACTGCCTTCTGTTCATTGTATAGTATAGGAAGAAAGAAAGTTGACTTGATTCTAAAGCAATTAAAAGATGGAAAATCAGTCCCTTCCCCTGCCTGACAACAGGGGAAGACATTTAAGCAGGCGATAAAATTATAGATGAGATAGTTACCTACATTCCGAATCAGATTCGTTCTTTTCCGGCAGAAAAATCTCATTATTCAAGGGAAAATAATCCCCATAAAATGTATTTGTCACCAACCCTCAATATATCTAAAATGTACCAACTATACATTGAGAAATGTGAAGAAGATGGAAAACCTCAAAATTATAAGGTCAAGAAATGCACTTATTCAAATATCTTCTATACAAAGTTTAATTTGTCATTTCAAACACCAAGAAATGATACTTGTAGCACTTGTAATTCTGGCACAACCGATATTGAACACAAGGAAAACTCTAAGACGGCATTTGAACTCCAACGTATAGACAGAGAAAAAGCGAGAAATGATCCTGCGTTGTTGTATATTACTATGGATTTACAACAGATCATGCCTTTGCCCAAATTAACTACTTCCAAGGCTTTCTATCTAAGGAAGATGTGGTTCTACAACCTTAGCATTCACTCATTGTCAACAAGTGGAGAGAAGGCTTTTTTCTTTAACTGGACTGAAGATATGGCTAATAGAGGCAGCCTAGAAGTTATAAGTTTGCTTTGCACCTTTATAGAAACAAATGAAGAACTAATAAAAGACAAAAAACATCTTATTATTTGGACTGACTCATGTGCTGGTCAGAACAAAAATTTTCAATTAATTTGCTTCTACCAGTATTTGATTCTAAAGGGCATATTTTCTGTTATCGAGAACAAATTTCCTGAAGTAGAACATTCGTATTTAGATTCCGACCGTGACTTCCGTCGCATAGAAAAGGTTTTAAAAAAGCATGACACAATATATACTGACCAATACAGAGATATAATAAGGAAGTCTTCTAGAAATAACCACGTTACGGATATGAGAAATTATTTCCGTGACATACAGAACTTGCCACGTCAGCTCATTCTCTTACAGAAGAAAAACGTACTAAATGAGAAAGTTGCTTTTAGAGATAAAGTGAAATGGATTAGAGTAGATGAGTTCGGATCATACTTATATAAAGACAGCTTTAATCTATATATGCCGTTTAAAAAAATTTCTATCCTGAAAAATGAAAAGAGGCTTCTCGTAGCTGAAAACGTACGGCTAAGCCGGTTATCAGAAAAATTTGGATCTCTGTCGGACAAGAAAATTGAAAATCTGAGGGACCAGTTGTTTTATGTTAAAGAAGAATTTCGGTACATTTACGAAGAAATTTTAAGTGAATGAGAGAAAAATAAAAATATGCTTTCTGTTTATTATACTTGAAGTTATACTATCTTATCATATTAACAAAGTTTTGCTTCACTTAACACGCTCTATCTCTTTATTTGGGTGGGAATGTGCATCACACAATAGTAAAAAAAGGTGTTATGTACAATCAAAGTTAAAAAACAGCAAACAAATGTACATAGAAAATCAAATTCGTATGTAAAGTGCTACTTCTAACAAGATTTTAACTGATAAGACCATAACTTTTACAGAAAACTGAAAAATAAAAAAATCACACAATAATTTACAAAACATCAATTATCTCAAAACTCACATTTTGTAACATAACACCTTCATCCACTTGCCCCTTCAAATGTTTTGAACACCCCACTTTAAAAACTGTTTCTTAGAACCTAAACTAAGCGAATTTCGATGAAATTCAATAAAAACATGTTTTGCATTTATTGTACGTCATTCAAAAAATTTATAACCAAAACGCAGCTTGACAACTAAACAAACTTATTATACATATTGTTTACTAACACAAACATTTTTATGTAACTTACTTTAAATTTGAATGACTATTAATTCCCATAAATTAAACTCATGCTACAATATTACTAATCTGGAATTTTGGAATTTTAGTACGAAACAAAATTTGTGTAATGTGTATGTATTACAAAAACCTCAATCAAACAATCAAAGCACAAGAATTTTTCGAGTCCGTTTTCTTCTATGGAGCAGGGCATAATCATTAAAGGTTTTCGTAACAGTAGGTATTTTCCAGCATGGCCTAATTTATAAAATTTTTATTAGTAAGATTAAATTATTACAATGTTGTATATTACAATATTATTAAATAAAAATATTGAAGAAGTCTCTTCTAGTGTACATGCTCTAATTATTGTAAATGTACCATACTGTAGATTAGTCGAAAAAATAGAATGCGCCAACCATGAGTCGCTATGTAAGCGATAAATTAGTAAATTACAAAAGTTATCATTTACTAATAGAGCTTATGCTTTTAAAGCCAGAAAGTTGTTACTGCAAAAGTCGAATGGTGTAATAGCTATCGAAAAACCTATAAAAGGCGTAAGGACAGTTGTGACAAATTCAAAAAAGCTAAATATGCGTGTAAATAAGTTGTAATACGATTTACTAAATGCACCATGCCATGTTTTTGGTACCTATTCTAATTCCAGCTTTGAATTCTATTATACTATTTAGATACTAAAAAAAAAATAAAAAATAAAAATAAAAAAACAAATATTTTAACGATGTCTTTTGTACCAAAATAGATGAACCAGAAAAAGCCAAAGAAGCTAAAATATTAAAAAATAGCGGAATTTGGGATAATCTATAAAATATTAGATCCTATGCTATAGTTTAAAAAAGTTAGTAGAATGAAGTAACAAATCAAGATAAAACTTAATTTTTTTAAGGTGGTTTAGTACGTATAATTCGGATAAAACTAAGTCGAAATATTTTTTTAAATAATAAAGAGATCTGAGGGGCTAGTAGTGTTTATATAATAAAAAAAATATGATATTTTTTTTTGTTTAAAATGTCAAGCTGACAAATAATTTTTTTTATTGAAAGCAGTGCTTCACTATTACACATCTAATAAGTCTGTTATTTATTTACCAAAAATTTTCTGTCTTTGGTATTGTAAATTAAACATTTTTTTATGATTTACTTAGCTGCTTTTTGTTATAGACTTTTAATTTTTAATAAAAAAAGCTTTGAAGTTGGTTCTAATTTTATGTAAATCTAATAAGTCTTTTTTTATTAAAAATTAAAAGTTGATAACAAAAAGCGGCTAAGTAAGAAATGAGAAAAAGTGTCTAATTTAAAATGCCAAAAACAGATTTCTATGAGTAAATAAATAATAGATGTGGAAGTGTAATACTGAAGCCCTGTTTTCATGAAAAAAAAAAATATTTATCAGCTTGACACGAGTATTTAATTTTTTTTACAATCTTCCTAACATCCTATGAACCAAAATAAATCAAATTTTTTTCATTATTTAAAAAAATATTTCAGTTAATTTTTGATCGAATTATGAGTAGCGAACCACCCTAAAGTAACATTATTAGAATATTTTTTCTGTTCCTATATGTTTATGTTATTAGTGACAAAATGCATAGGTGGTAAACGTATTTCTCTAGAAAGAGAAAACTACACAGCCCGAACTTTTGCTGCAGCATTAAATTAAAAGTTTGGCCCTAATTGGCATCTACAGTGTGGCAATATTTTGATGAAAAATATCAGAATTATTTAAATATAATTACATCGTTAAGTGAAGAAGATATAATAAACATTGAGGTGACAATTAGAGACCAACATTTAAGCGGGGAGTGGAAAAAATATAGACACGATAGGTTAACTGCCTTTAATTTTAGAGTTGTTTGTAAAATGGAGAGTTCCACACTTTATCACAATTTCGTGAAAAGACTGTTCTATGGGACAAACAAGGGCTACAACGTAAATATAAAAATGTAGCAAGAAAAAAAAATAGAATTATATAATGTCAATGTGAAAAATTGTGATTTCCTTATAATACAGGGATGGGTGATGTCGACAATTTGTGTCAACTTGTCAGCTTGATGTCAACAATGTCAACAAAGTCAACAATGTCAGCTTAATTTTTTTTGCATCTTTACATTTAAAATTTTTCCTTGTTTAGGTTAATAAAAAAATATTCGTATAAATGCAGTGTTTATTTAACAAAATATCAATTATATTCTCATATTATTATAATTATTATAATTATAATTAATATTATAATTATTATAATTTTAATTAATATTATAATAATTATAATTATTTAATTATAAAATTAAAATTAAACATACACGCTAACCAAAAGGTTATCTATTTTTTTTAAGTTTGGCAAAGCTACAACTGCTGTGTCTGACTAATCGACAATCAGAATGTTTAAATTAGTTCACTGTTGCGCACGCACCCAGGTACTGTCGTCCTCCCCAAATTTGGAAAAATAACTTAAGTTATAAATCTTACAACAAAGGGGCTTAGGATCGAAGTTAAGTCGCCGGCAATAAAAATGCACCCCTACTTTATACCTGCGGCAGACCGGCAGAGGCTATATCCCAAACATCTGTTTCAATAACCAGAAAAATACCTGTTGTGCAGTTTATTGCGAGCGACTTAACTTCGGTCCCAAGCCCCTTTGTTGAAAGATTTATAACTTAAGTCATTTTTCCAAATTTGGGGAGGACGACAGTATTTTACTACTTAATAGATAAAGTCTATTGTAAGACTAACTTTTATAAACACAAATATTAATTATAATTAATTCATTAAAAATAATATACTAATAAAGCATAATTACTTATTATCGTCTTAAAGTCGTTTTAATGGTCATTTGGCTGTAAATTTTTTCTTTATTTTTATATAATAATAAAAGTTTATTAAGATTAGGTTTCTTTGTACTAATTTTTAATGTAAAATGTACCTAAATAACTGTTAAAGTTAAAAATTATAAATGTTAGCAGAAGTTAACACACATAAGCTTACATTTTAAAATATTGTCATTTGTTGACATTTGTCGACATTGTTTACGTTGTTGACGCTTTGTCGACATGTCGAGATCGACAACTAAAGTCGCGGCCCATCCCTGCTCATAAACAAAAACACCTCATTTTTAGGGACAACACCTGATGGTCTCATAGATAAAGACGGTCTATTAGAGATTAGGTAAATACTTGAAATCTGTAGGAGAAAAAAAAATTCAACGTAATGGACACTAAAAGCACGTGTTACAATATAGTTGACAGCAAAATTCAGTGAGCTAAAAACTGGAATTGGTGTTAATTTACAAAATTTTTGTTTTATTCTAAAACCAAATTAAAAAAACTTATATCAAATTTAAGGACAATTAAATATAACCAATCGATTGCATTGTGATTTGGTTTTTTATGGAAAATTTTTTTTATGGTGTTTATAAGATTTTAAGTCATTTTCAATGTGAATAGTTTTGTGTTGTAACTTCTAGTTTCATTTTGTTTCTTGTTTTTTCGTGTGCAGTTTTTGTTCTTTCTTTACATAATGTAACAACTCTGACATTTTTAATAACTATCACTGACAGTACAGCAGCCGCTTTTAACTAAGAAATATTTCAAAATGTTTCTGTTTGGTCATGACCCTCTTGAAAACTTATTTAAGTGAACACCGTTCACTTTATAAGTATCACCGTTCACTTATTAAGTGAACTTAATAAGGAACTGTTCATTAATTTGATTTTATGCATACAATAAAACAAATATTCATTTAATGAATTTTTATTGATAGATCAATGCTTATAAATTTCGTTAAACAATAAGTACTTTGGTCCTTTAGAGTAATTGTAATAACTTAATCATCGGAACAATGAACACTTTCTTTATATTTATGCTACAATGTAGTTTAGTCGTTGAGTCTAATTACAGAGTGCAAGAGTTTGGAGAATAACACAATCTTCAATTTGTAATAAAATTAAAATTACACTTTATAAATTTTATTAAATTCAAGTTTATTGGATATAAGCCTATAACTTCATTTTCTTTTTCTGAGAATTGTTTGGTTTTGTTTTCAAAACATTTATCTAGTAGGGCGGTCATACCTTGATCTAACAACAGAAAGGGGCATTACCAAATATTGGGCGGTGACTTAAAGTATTTTCCAAAGTTTTTCAGTTCTAATTTTGTTAATATATGTAGAAAAAATGTTATTTCGTTAATAAATTATAAAAAATAAAGCACTAGATGCATACTAGCGCGATTTTTGTGTCACTATAAAATAATGTGTCTTACAGCAGTTCTTGTTTTACGGCAAATTTTATGCCTTTTTATTACAAAAAAATGAAAGTTTAAAACAAAAAATCGCGCAGCTAAGCAGAAGAGAAAGTGTTTAGTTTTCAATGGCAAAAGCAGAATTTTATGGGTAGATTAATAATACGTGTAGACGTGTAATGCTGAAGCCTTATTTTTTAAGTTTTTTAAGAAAATTTTTTGATAGCTTGTTAATTAGTAGTCGTACCGACAGACACAGGTGCCATCTAACGAAGAGTGCTGGAAGGTCCGAGAGTTGGTATAATAATTCGCTTGATATAAGCGAGTTCTCACACCAGTTCCAATCGAGCACAACGCTCCGAGATACGCTGTACTGATGAGGGGCAAATACCCCGAAACCGGTATACAGCTTCTCGACGTTGTTGTTCGATTGGAACACCTTTGCTAGCTTGATATTTAAAAAATAATGTTTTAATATTTTTCTAATACAATCAAACTCGGATATAATGTCAATTACCGGACCAGCGGAATTTTGACGTTCTAAGCGGAGTGACGCAAAATCCGAGGTAAAATTAAAACCTCAAAAAATGTGTGTATGTTTTTACTAATTGTGTACTAACGCATTACGATGGCTCAACGTTTTTTGTATTAGTAAAGACGTTATGTATTTAATAAGAAATAAATTATAAAAAGATCATTGCTAAAATTTGCTTGAATAAATATGTAGGTATTTATTGTGAGAATGCCTGCTAATTGAAATATTGCATGTAATAATAAACCTGATTTGATGCATCACCTTCGCCTAACACAAATGGGGCTGAGTTCAGATACACGACGAAATTTACAATAAATACAGAAGAAGGTGTGAAGCCAAGTACTCGGATATAACGTCAATTATCAGACCAGCAGAATTATTTTGACGTTTTAAGCGGACTGACGCTAAATCCGAGATGAAATTAAAAGTCTAATATCTGAAAGGGACCTCTTAAATGTTGCGTACTAACTGGGTTAACTCTCTATCCGATGACGTACTAAACGAGTTTGACTGCACGTATTTTAGTCTAATGTTGCAGGGACCTCTGAAATGTTGAGGTTATAGCTGGGTTAACTCTCTATCCGATGACGTACTAATCGAGTTTGACTGTATTATATGAACATTACTGGAGTAAACGCTTTGATCATTTCGGTAAAAAATCTTCATTAATTTTTGGTAGTGAACCCAATTGCGTTGTTAACACAAATCATGTGAACCAACAAGAAATCGAAAATTTTAGGGGGTGCAAATTTTATTTGGAACACCTGTGTACCAACCTCTTCAACATTCTAAACTTTCAATTCTAGGGAACTAATGTTGGTAGCTGATGCTTTAAGACTGGGAGGTGCTGTGTTAGGCCAATATCCCAATATGCTAGCACCACAATTAATCGGCCGTTTGTTACCCGAAGTTGGTCCAAATCCTAATATTAAAATGTTGCTAAATGATTGCGATGTCAAAGGACCAATGCATTGCTCGCTGTTACCTGTTTATCATTGTTTGCATACACCTGGTGGTCCTTTGAAATATTCATTGGAGGGTCATCAGTTTGCAGTTTTTGCAATTTGTTTAACTTCAGATTATCGATATGTGGTTTCGATTTCAAATAGATTTATTACGTGGGATCTTTCAACGAGTGATTTGACAAGAGATGTTAATCCTAATATTGAAGGGATAATGCAACAGTTAGTTTTGAGTCCTGATAATAAATGGGCGGGGGCATACACTAATAATAATCAGGTGAGTTGACAAGTGATCTTCAATCTTTTTCTCTCTTACTTTGTCTTTTTTTTTATTTTTTATTACAATTTTTGAAAGAGCAAGATCATTTGGTAGAGAAAAATTTAATTGAATAGTTCTCGGGAACGTTATAAAGGTTTCAAAAGATTGTTAGGTTATATGATATCTACTATAATCTTACCAGTTCCTCTTTACTCATTTTGTATTTTTGATTGTACATCTTTCTTCTCTTCATTCATCTTTTGCGACATTGTTTTGTTTTATTCATTATTTCTATTTTCTGTTAGTAAATCTCATTCAATACAAAATATTAATAAAAGCTCTTTTTCTATTTTTTTTTTTTGGCAAAATCTGAAAATTTGAAGACAGTTTTACTAAATATGTTGTCAAGTGAATTTGTGATAATTGACAACCCATTACCAGAAGGAGAAAATGTCTGTGGAATTTTCCTCCTCAATAGAAACTTATACATCTATGGAGGTAGTAACTGGGTACAATTTGATATGAGAGGTAACAAAGAAGAAGAATTTTCTTCAACTATTGATAGAAAGGAATGGCAAATTTTATGTAAGCCTCAAATAAGTTCCTTTCAGATTCAAAAATTTTGTTTTTAGTAATGGAGTTTGACAATCCAACAGATTATAGAATAATCTACTGGAAAGGTACTCTTGACGATGACAAAATGCTTCTTTCCTTGAAAACAGAAGATGTAGAATTTGATGCATTCGAGTATCACAGTGCTATAGTTCTCACTAAAGACAAAACAACCCTCTATGCTTGTACCACAGATGGTAATTATTCCGTTTCAAAATATACCAAAAATCCCGAAACTAAAACTTGGGAACTCACCGAAAACCTCCCACGAATGCAAAACGACGATACCGAAGTGATCCTTCAACTCAAACTCGACAAACATGATCAAGTCCTTTTTGGGACTACAAGTAACGGTTTTGTTATTTGGGATTTCAATGATGAAGGTAACATCAGCCGAGAAGCTATAGTTTTGAAACTTCCCTACGGTACTAGAAATATCACCACTAGGATCCTCCAATCAAATTCAGTTATGTTGAGTGGTCACAGGAATTACGCTATAGCGGGTGTACGTAAAAATTTATACGTTTGGAGTATGGAGAATCACAAGCTTGTGAAAATTTTGGACGCTCATTTTGGGAGAATTATCCAGTTGGAAGCATTGACAATCGGGAATTGGAACAGTATTGTGACTTCGTCAATTGATAGAACTGTTAAAGTCTGGAATATTAATAATATTTTTGAACAGGTTCATGTGATTGATCGACATGAACTTCAAGTTGACTCGATTAGGTAAAGATGGTTGCTAGTTGCGTCAAATTAGCTGCTGAAGAACTAAAACTGTAACCTATTAATTTTTTTTAATGTTATACAAATTCTAAGGATCAGAAGTTTAACACTCTAGAACATTTTTGGATTTGTTGTTTTTAAAATTGGCAATTATTACAAAAATCTCACAAAAAAATAATAACTGATGACGAATCGACAGCTCAGGAATTTTTAGGTCGCTTCTAGAACCTTCTAGATTTCATTTTTACTTTTGGTACATCTCTCTGAAAACCATCTTGCAAAAAATCAAATTTCTTTAAAGATATTTCCCTGTTTTTCTAGTAGTCTCGTTTTCCGAAGCTTTCTATAAATGTCCTTTGCTTTCCCTCTATTTCCAGTTGTAGTTTTTCATTTGCTTCTTCTAATTTCTTTATACTCTTCCTTTTCTCGTCCACCTTCCTCTTTCATTCTTTCTCTTTCAATTGTTGCTTTTCAAACTCTTTTAGATTAATCTTTCGTCTTTTTGGTACTTTCTTTATCAAATTCTTTCTTTTTCTTTTAGATAATGCCGTCTTCTATTTTTTTTCTAAACAGCGTTTTTCATTCTCTTCTAAAATCTTCTTCTGTTTTTCCAGAATTGTTTCTTGCTTTTCTCAGAACCTTTTTTCATTGTTATTTCAACTTCTGTCACAATTTTCGTTTGCTTCTCTAATAATTGTCATTTCTCATACTCTTTTAGTTCCAAACGCCGTTTATCAAGCTTATTAAAGATCTTTTGTTCTAGCAGAATTGCTTCTTACATATTAGAACATATTCTTTTGTCCTTTTTTCTCTACTAAAAGTAGGTAGTTTTCCATGATCATTCGAAATTTTTTTAAGTGGTTCATTGTTATTAGAGTCTTCGTTTTCCCATTTCTTCTAGAATTTTGAGTTGTTCTTTTTTTTCGGCGAGTCGTCGCTTCTCTTCTTTTTGTGCAAGAAAATATTCTTGTATTTTCTCAAAACTTTATTTTGCTTATTGTTATTTCAAAATGTTCATATGAATAAAATACTTATCGCTTTGTTTTGATAACTAAATAAAGACTTTACAAATATATATTTAGCAAAATTTTTAATAACAAATTCAGCAATGGTCCAGCACTAAAATTATTCAAATAACTTTTGTTCTAATCTGTCTAAATTTAAAGAAAAAGCTAACTTGACGCAACTACATAGAAAAATAAAAAACTATTTTCTAGCTTATCAGACGACTTAAGCCTTGCCGTTACCGTAACCCGAAACTGCGTGGGAGTTTGGGACTTACGAATCGGTAAACTAATGGCAAAACTCGCTGACAGTCCTTTGGGAGCCATTGTAACCCATGCCATTATCACCCCAGACGGCAAATACATCATTTCAGCCGAGTCTGGTAACTTCCTCATCTGGCTACGTCTCACTCAACAAGTAATCTTCAAAGATGAACAACCCGGAATCAGACAACTAACATTAATGGATGAAGGTACTAAAGTACTCTCAATTTCAAAACCAAGCAATCCACCAGGTACAGATCTGGTACGTACAGTGGCAACAGTATGCGTCCGAGAAGTCCCAAGTAAGTCTAAAACTGTTTTTGGGACTTTTATTTAGGTGCTTGTTACTAGATGGCGATATGGTTTACAGTTTTGAGTACCCAGTCCGGTCAATAACCGGTGTACCTTTCAAACTGGCGGTTATAACTTCAGATAATCAAAATCTGGTTGTAGTAGCAGCTGATAAAACAAACCGAGATTGTGTTATTGTATACAATGCTACCAATGGTAACCTCGTCCATAAAATCTCTCTAAAAATATGCGGAATTAAAGATGCTGGAAATCTAGTTGCTATGCCACACAAGGGTCACTTGATTGCAGTCATGACGATTGATAAAGGTGCTATTATTGATATCAGAGGGAAAAAACACCTTAGAAGTGTACCAAAATGGGGTGGAAGTGTTACAAAAGATGGAAAATACGGTCTTTATGCACCTTCAAGAGGTGGTCTTGAATTACTCGAATTGAAGAAAGGTCAAACTGTGCGAACTTTTATTCCAAAAGTGGCAGAAGGTGTTTTTACTATCATTTGTTTATTTAATAAAACAGATGAATATGTTTTGTATTATCACAGTGGGCGAAAGACTTTGAGGGTTTTCAGGTACAAATATAAATTTCTAAAATAAAAATAATTTTGTGGTTCTTCTAGGACTTCTGATGCTACAATGGTATCAAATTACCGAGTCCAGGCGGAATTAACCGCAGTTGAAAGTACACCAGATGGTAAAGCTCTAGTATTAGGAACTGTAGATGGGTGTGTGTCAGTTTTGGCAATTGTTGATACTGATAAGCAAGAAATTGATGAGTATCTAGCTGAAATGCCCTCAAGAGATGAAGAAGTAGGTAATTTTGCGAAAGATACCAAAAAATTAAGTGTTTTTTTTAGTGGAAAAAGAAAGTTAATAAAATGAAAGCTGCAACTAGGTTTAAGGCAGTTGGCTCAATTGCTAAACTTTCGACTGTTTTTGGGAGTAATATTAATGTTATTAATAATAATATAGAGGTGGAACAAGTGCCAGAAGAAGAATAATAAATCGGTTTTACAAATATTTATTTTTCAAAGCCTTTGCTACATAGATTTTTGCTTTGACGTTCAGTTGAGACAATCAGTGCCTTTTTGCAGATATATCAAAGATAAATAGTACTTCCGCAAACAAATAATTATACAAATACTATCAAAAAAGTTATTTACTATGTATGCTTTTTCAATTTGTTGTAGTTATTGTATAAATAAAATTTATTGTGCTGTTCATATTTTACTTTCTTTATCTGTACAACGAAACTTTAAGCGCCGTTCTTTTTGATGTGAACAATGGATGCTGCAGCCTTTTTAGGAAAAATAAACAATTTTCACAAAGAAATTTCTTTATTTGAGGTAGGTCTCTTCCGAAGATGTACTGAGAGGAATAAATAAATGTAGAAAATAGTTTCAATAGAGAAAATAATTAAACAATTATTGTGTTGAAAGTCCAATTTCAAGATGAATTTGCACTCGGTGCATCTTCGTTTCCGCAATAACTATTAAAAAGAAAGCTCTGTGATTGGTGGTTATAACAGCACGTTATAATTGAAATCTGCATGTACCTAATAAACTGCGATGATTTACTATTTTTTCCCGCTAAACAATTTACAACAAACTATTGGTAAATTTGTTTAATGTCCCTGCCTAGAAGTCCGGGAAAGAGGATGCCTTTTTTTACGCGTTGACTTATTTTGTGGAATTTAGAATAATCTTTCTGGACTTTTAATAATAATAATAATAATAATAATAATAATCTTTATTCGTGCTAACATACAAAAGTATTTACATACGTCAAAGAAAATGAGAAAATAAATCATTTAACAAAATTAGATTATATAAAAATTAACTAGGTATAGCTACGACTATCCCACAGCAGCGCAAGCATGAGGAGTATTACTCAAGAACTCATTAAAAGTATAAAATGCATTTGCTGTGAGATAGTTTTTTACAAAGTTGGTAAATTTATGTGTTGTCAATTTGCGGATTTCAACCGGCAAAGCATTATAAAATTTGATTCCAAAATAATTCGAGGCTATTTGACACTTAGTTAATCTGATTTGATTGAAAGACAGATTATTCGATCGAGTGTTGTATTCATGATAATCTTTTAAAAAAGAATAGTTTTGTAAATTACTATGAATATACACCAGAGACCTGAAAATATATAAACATGGTAAAGTTAATATTTTTAGTGATTTGAAATCTTCTTTGCAATCATCACAGTATTTTAGGTTAGCAATTATACGTATAGCTTTCCTTTGTAGTGCAAATAGCTGTTGTAATATTGGGGAGTGACCCCAAATCAGAATACCATAATTAAAATGACTATGAATTAATGAATAGTAAACTATTTTCAAAACATAAGTTGTTGTAGAACTTGAGAGTTTTCTGAGGAGATAGATATTTTTTGATATTTTGCTGGACGTAATATCTGCATGACTTTGCCAGCTCAGGGTAGAATCAAAATTGATACCTAAAAATTTAACATTATTGCTTAGACTTATATCAGAAGAAACTGAAGTTTTCAGCGTAAAAAGTACATTAATTGTTTTGTTTTTATTTAGACTTAGAAAGTTACTGTTAAACCAAAATTCAGCTAAATTTAATGTTTCGAGCATTGGAATATCTAAGTTTGTCCTAGATTTTCCTATTGAGGTGTCATCAGCGTAAAGTGTAACATCTGCATTAGGAATAAAATTAGAGAAATCGTTGATGTAAATTAAGAAAAGAACTGGCCCAAACACTGAGCCTTGGGGAACACCATGAGAAAGTTGCTTTTCTGTAGATAAGACATTATTAAACATAGTACATTGACTACGATTTTGTAGATAAAATTTTATTAAGGCTACACTGCTATCATGAAAATTATAGTAGGATAATTTTTGCAACAATATATCATGGGGCACACAGTCAAATGCCTTACTTAGATCTAACAAAGAAGTTATATATGACTTATTATGTTGAAAACTATTTATGATGTTATTAACAAGATTAAGTAAAGCATTTTCTGTAGAACAACTTTTTCTAAATCCGAACTGATATTTTGAAAATAGTTTATTACTTTCGAAAAAGTCAACAATTTGGTTTTTGAGAAGTTTTTCCCAGATTTTAGAAATTACTGGTAGAAGTGAGATCGGGCGATAGTTTCTAGGATCCTCTAAATCACCTTTTTTGAAGATAGGTATTACAACAGCTATTTTTAAACAATCGGGAAATATATTATTTTTTATACACTCATTAAATAGTTTAGTAACCGGTGTGATTAATAAATTTTGTACAGACTTGAGTAATTCAGTACTCAAGGAATAAATATCTCTACTCTTGCTATTCTTTAGACTATTAAAAGCGTCCCTAACTTTGACTTCACTTACTTCTTTAAAATAAAATATTTCACAATTATTTCTAGTCGAGGTTCCCTTACTATTCGTGAATTTTATGGGATCTAAATTTGTTTTTGGAATTGCTTTAACAGTATCCAATGCAATATTACAAAAGTGAAAATTGAAAGATTCAGCAGATATATTAATGGTTTTTTTTATGTCCATCTTTGTTTCTATGTGTATTGACAAGTTTCCAAATATTTTTAGGGTTTCTATTGTTTTTTATAAAATTGTTATTTGCTGCTATTTTGGCATTTTTAATAGCTAAATTTTATTTCTGTCTAAAAGATTTTAACAATTTTTTGTTTTCCAAGTTAGTTATGTCACGTCTATACAAGTCATTTAGAAAATACAAAGTTTCGCGCATTGTATGGAGAAGAGGAGAGAACCATTTGTTTATTTTTTTTACGTTATGATTAAGTTTAATAGTTTTGTGAGGAAAAGCCATCTCAAAACTATGATATAAGTTATTTATAAGCATATGAGTTTTATTTGAAACATCAATGTCGGTATTCACAAATTCCCAATTAATACTGTTAGTAAGTTGAAAGAATAGCTGTTTACCATGATATGTTAGTGGTCTTATGATTTTAGATAATACCTGAGCTCCATTATCAGAGGTTTGCTTTATTTTCACTAATATACAAATATGATCAGATATTCCTAAATCAATGGGTTTTACATTTATATCACTTACATTAATATTGGAGAAAACATTGTCTATGGTGTTATCATTTCTACTAGGAAACGTAACTAATTTGTACAAGCCAAAGGATTTAAACAAATTAATCAGGTCTGAGCTGCTATGTTTCTTATTAAAATGTATGTTAAAGTCGCCACCAATTATTATTCTATAGTTTTTATTAATGAGAATACACATTAACTTATCCACAGTTTCCATAAAAGTATTAATGTTTCCAGATGGAGAGCGGTATATCGTTATAAGCACTAGGTTTATTTTATTTAGGTAAATACCTGAGACTTCACAATCTGATTCGATGGAAAACTTATCCACACATGTTAGTGAGCAGTATTCCATATTCTCATCCACAAGTTGAATCACACCTCCACATTTTAATAGAGTTCTTGAAAAGAATGATGCCGTTTTGTAATTTGATAAGTGTACGTTATCACATTCACTAAATGACAACCAATGTTCACAAAAACAAAGACACTTGATATTTAAACCTTGTAGTATACCTTCGAGAATATTTGTTTTATGTCTTAAACACTGTATATTTAGGTACAATATTTTGAAATTAAATTCTTTTTCCGTTACTAGCTGGTTGTTACCTGAGTGTGAGCACAGTTTTCTAAAAAATTGCCCTTCTTATTTTGCATGTATTCTTGATGTTTTTTGAAGTTAAATCTTTTTATTCCTACTCCAATAGGCCAAAATTCGGGGTTATACATTTCTTCCTTTTTATTTAATGGAACTGTAACCAAAAAACATTTGTTTTGATTATTCTCAGTGGGTAGTTCCTTAACGTCAATTCGTAATTGACTGAATCCTTCCTTATTAGTAATATAGTTTTTTATAATATCTGCAGTTGTAGTACGCTGTACCCTATTTAGATATAGCCACAGTTTTTTTTCTACGCTACGAAATTCGTTTAAACTATTTTCATTTGGAGGTCTAGATGTACCAATATTTTTTTTCTGGAAATGCGGGGGTTTTTCAGATCTAACTGTTTGTACTTGTTTAACTGCCGGCTTTATAGCCGGATTTTTTTTTGGTTTTTTCCTGTGTGTAACAAATTGAAAATCATTAGAGTTTTTCATACTTGGATTATTTCCAGTAGAAGTATTTTCTGAAGGATCATTGACATTTGGGTTATTGTTGTAGTTGCCTTCTTGTTCATTCACCGTTCTGATAATTTTTTCGGGCGGGTTATTATCGACAAGAATTTCTTCATGTTGTGTTTTACAGGCCCGAGATAAAATAATATTATCATTTAGCAACATAATTTTATCCTTTAATTCATAAATTATATTACCCTTTAGTTGTATGATATGTTTTAAGTATTTTACTTCAGCCTTTAAAACAGCTAAGATGTCTTCTTCCTCCGTTTCGGATTCAGATTGGGCTTGGCAACAGTTGACTTCTTTCTGGTTGATAACTTTTGCGATTAGTTTTGCACAACTTGTGTGATAATTGGCACCACAAATTACACATTTTGGACCACTATTTAAAGGTTTTTTACATCGTTTGCACTTAAAACTTGAGTTTTCAGCGGACACACCTTCCGCACCATTTGCCTCGTCCGGCATTTTAACTCGGCCACAAAAATTATAATATCTTAAAATTTTCCTTAAATTAAATTTATTTGAAAAGCTAATTTAGAAACTCTATGCTGATAAAATGCATACAATTAATTTTGCTCCAAGAAAATCATTTAGAACTGGTAGCAAGAACATTGGTATGAGGATTCGCTGGATTAAAACCAATGATTATTAAGTTTGTGACAATCGTGTATCTACAGTTTATTAATTAAGTCTTTTTGAGGTTTACCACTTAAATAGAATTGATAGAACGAGTGAACTTTTATGTTAAAGCTTTTTCTACCAAATATTTTTTTAAATAAAATTTCCAATAAAGCATTGCTTCGTTGAGGTAAGAAGAAAGAGTAGTAACCATAATTTTGGTATTATCTCAATCAGCTTTAGTTAAAATCACAAATTACTCCCTCGCCTTTCTACCTCAATGTAGTAATTCTCCAATGGAAATTGTGGTAGCAAAAATATTTGGTAGGAAAAGCTTCGACGTAAAAGTTTGCTTGTTCTATGCATTCTGCTTAAGTTAAATATTAATATAAAAAACTAATTCTTTTAAAAAATAGTGCGATGAAGATTTTAGACATCAAGCGGAGAAAAAATACATAGCAAAAAAAAGGATACTAAAAAAAATATAAAAAACAAAAAGCAGAATACAAAAAATTGCAGAAAGAAGAAATGATAGCACAACGCTAAAAAAATATAGAAGAGAATTACAAAAATAAGAAAATAAAAAACTTTTATTAAGAATGCAAGAGAATTAAATAGGGATTTTAACCTAAAACCATATTTCGTCGAGATAAACATGGTCAATTAGTAGGAAGCGAAGAAGAAGTAACAGAAAGATGCGTTAAGTATTTTGAAGAAGTTTTAAACAAATCGTCGACCAAAAGAAAAACAGTTGAAGAGAAGGAGGATAACAGAAACGAAGAAGAAGAAAGAGAAGAAGAATTTCTCAAATATGATAAAGTTAAAAATATTATAGAAAAACAGAAAAACAACAGAAACCCAGGAAAAGACAAAAAATAATAATTGGTTGAAAGCTCTCGGTCAACCGCTTTTAGGCAAGTTTATACATGGTATCCCTTTTTCAAACTTGAATTTTTTTCCGTAGAACTTTCGGTACGATATTTGTTACATTTGTTACTATTTGTAATAAAGATAAAATGCCAAATTACTCAAATTAGCAAATGAAAAAATAATTTATTTCAAAGAGAAAACATTGTTTGGCTTATAAGCACGAACCCTTGTTATTATTATGCTTAAATCAATATTATTTTTATCATTTTCCTTCAAATTGAAATTAATTAGGTAAACAGTTGCAATATTGGTCTAAACAACAATCCCAGCACTGCCTGGTACTTAAATATACAGGTTGAGTTGTAAATGACGGAAAAGCTCTTCTAATTTTTGCACCTTTTTTCTAAAAAAATCAATGAGGTTATTTTGACAACAATGCCGACCAGTGCCTATAGAGGCAAGTCAAGTAGATGCTTTGTAGAAAAATTAATAACAATTAAACGTTTTTAAAAATTAAATGAGATTTTGTCTTAATGTGATCTAGGAAGTATAACAAATAATAAAACACTTTACAGTTTTTAAAATTTCATAAAAACAAAAAAATAGAATCCTCAACGTCTTCATATCTAGAAGAATGGACGAGTGGGAATTTTTTTTTTTTTAAGGGACTATTAATAGTCCACTACAACAAACTGGAGAGCTTTTTTATTGAGTAAGTTAAGAAAAGAACACCTAGAAGAAGCTGATGGACTTCAACCAAATTTGAAATTTTGAAAAAAAGAATTTTGTGTCGTTTACCCTTTTTTATAACACTCAGTATATACCTAAGTATGACGCCTTTCTGCAATTTTGTTTACCTAAATACCTGCATTTTATAAGACCAATTTTCAAAATATTTACCTAATTATTTTACTTTGAAGAAAAAGCATTAATATTATAACTGCACATTTACTAGATTTTATTGAAAAATACATTTATCGTCAAAGTCATGACGTACGTATTTTTTTTATAGCATTTTGTGCATAAAAGCATTAGATTTAAAACAAAATAAATTAATTTTTAACAATTTGTTAAGCTTTGTGCAACCAAAAATCAGATGTGAAGTAAAATTCTGGTAAAGAGGTGAGTAACTTAAATAAAACATGTTACAAATATTACCACAATCTACGTGACATACGAGTACGTGACAATATGTTATATTGGGGTTATTGTAAATTGCAATTTTTCTTATCTAAACAGGATTCGAATAAAGCTTAAGTCATAATTAAGTACTAACTGAATTATTTAAAGCATTTGTAGAAATAAACACTCAAAAAAATTAATTAGCATAAATTTAAATTTGCTTTATAGAATTTGCAAATAGGGTTTCAATCGTTCTTTATTTCAAAGGAAAGTCCTTTAATTCTATAAACTGTTTTTAGTCTTTAAGATGTACTTAAAGAACACAATTATTAGTCCTTTTATCTAGTTTTTAAACCAAAGAGAAAGAAGCAAGTCTTGGGAAATTGTAATATATGGTACTCGTATAGTTGTGATTAGTTAATTTCTAAAATTAATTATTTGTCTAGACGTCCTTTTAAGTCATCAAAATAAAATTTTAAGTACGTGTAAACAAGCAAAAATTTCTTCTAGACTTAAGTTATAAGACCTACGTAAATAAAATATTTAGTGAGAGAGAAAAAAAAGCAAGAAGTACGACCATTTTTTTTATGTAGTGGGGTACCTACAGCCTTCGCCTCATCCCACATTTCGATCGCCATTTTTCTCTGTCTGTTACATCTTCTTCATTTATAGCTCGATCGTTTAGATTTCTTTTAATTCCTTGTACCCAGCATATCGTGGGTGTACTTTTTCTTCTTCGGTTTTGGGCGTGTATTTTATCAGTCTTTTTGGCCATCGGTTTCTAAGCATTCTCTTCTTATGTCGTTCTTCTATAGTCGTGTATACCCTTCCTGTGTGTCGTCTAATTTCTTCATTTGTAATGTGTTCTTGTCTTGATATTTTGCATGATCTTCTTAGGTAGTCCCCTTCTGTTGTTTCCATTCTTTTTTTCTATTTTTCTGAAGACTGCCAACATTCTGAACCATATGTTAATATTGGCTCTACAATCGCTTTGTACAATTTTATTTTAGTGTTTAATTTAAATAATAATGAGCTAAGAATTCGAATGCATTTCCGGGCTTGTATTACTCTGTTATTTATGTCTTCTTTTGTTGTTTCTTCTTTTGATATTATACTTCCTAAGTATTTACGATTGTTGCGCTTTTTAACTGTTTTGTTTATTTGTAGTTCGGGGTCTATTTTCTCATCTCCTATTGTTAGATATTTAGTTTTTGTTAAATTTATGTTTAATCCTCATCTGTTGTATTCTTCTATCAATTTTTTGAACACAAAATCCATATCACTTTCATCTCTTGTTATAATTACCTGGTCGTCGGGAAATAGCAGCGTTGTCAGGTTTTCAATTTTTATCTTATTCTCTTAATTCGTTATTTCCACGAATATACTGCTTCTTGAATGTATATTTAAAAAATTGTAGGTGGTAAGGAACAACCTTGTCTAAAGTCCTTTGTAATCCGAAAAGGTTCTAAAATTGTGTTACCTAATTTAACCGAACTGTTGGAGTTCCGGTAAATATTCAAAATTGCACATACATATATAGGTTTTACTAATTCCACATTTTGTTAGCGTTTCAAATACTTTTTTCCAGGGCACCGTATCATAGGTTTTTTCCAAGTTAACAAACATGAAATGAGTGGGTAAATTTCTTTTCTTTTTTCTACTATTTGTTGAAGAACGAATATATTATCAATGCAAGATCTTCCGGCGCAAAATCCACTTTGTTCCTCTATTTCTTTGATTTCTTTTTCGATTCTGCTTTTCAAAATTTTGCCATACAACCTTCCCATTGAGCTGGTTACACTTATGCCTCTATAATTCTGGCATAATCATTTGTTTCCTTCCTTATATATTAAGCTAATATAAGCTATGGTCTAATCTTTTGGAATATCATTTCCTTCTAATATACACGTATTGTATATTTCTCTTGTGATTTTATGTAGAATATCTGATCCATATTTAACTAGCTCTATGGAGATGTTTTCAGGTCGAGGCGCCTTTTCATTCTTTGATGATTTCAATGCTGTTTTCACTTCTGTTAGTGTTATTTCCAAAACCTTTCTGTCTTCTGCATTTTTTATATTTATGTCCTGTGTTTCATATTCGATTCATTTAGCAGTGTTTTATAATATTTTTTCCATTGTTGTATGTTTATTATCATATTATATTATATATCTTATATCTTATATATATATATATCATATTATGTTTATTATTACATCTTTTAAAGTGATAATAAATGAGTATAATCTAGAAGAAGCACTAATACCAAACAATTGGCCAAATGGATCGTACATTACTCGGTTTTTTCACAAAAGACCAAGTGCCCAATCCAGCGAGTAGCAGGAATAAAGAAGGGGGTGAGACAAAATGTAGACATTTCCTTTATTAAGACCGAATCATCAGAAAATTGTAACAATTGTTTGCATGTAGTTCACTTTAATGTCCAAGGTTTAAAGAATAAATGTAAAGATCTCGAAATTATGTTAGACTCAAATAAAGTTGATATTTTATGCGTTAGTGAACACTGGCTGAAAGCCAATGAAATTGCCTTATATAGACTTACTAATTATAAATTAGTTAATAGTTTTTGTCGTGCTGAGTATCAACGAGGAGGTGTTTGCATTTTTGTAAAAAATTTGATCAAAATTTATTCCTTTTCTTGGCATAAATGTGTTGAGAAACAATGTGAAATTGCGATAGCGGTAATGAATATCGGTTGTCGTAAATTATATATAATTGTTTGTTATAGAAGTCCATCACAGGACTGTTCTTTAGAAATATTCATTGACATTTTGCGTGAACTTTTACAAAAAAAATTTATAGTAACTGATTATTTTATAGTATGTGGTGATTTTAATGTCGATTTTTTAAAAGAATCACAAGATAAAAGACTCTTGATTAATTGCTTACATGAATTTAATTTAAAACCTCATATTGACAAAGCTACAAGAATAAGCAACTTAAGTAAAACCTGCATTGATAATGTTGTATCAAATTTAGAATTAATTGAATCCCATGTAGAACAGACTTTTTATTCTGATCATACATTTCAGCTATGTAAATTTAATAGTAACTGTTTGCAAATTAATAACATAGAAAATAGTAAAAGTATAATGACTAGAAAATTTGATGATGAAAGTATTATACTTTTTAGAACATGCCTAGAAGCGGAGAATTGGGATGACACTTATGAGATCAACCAGTTTAACAAAAAGTTTAATAGTTTCTATGACACCTTCTTGCACCATTTTAATACTTGTTTTCCTTTGCAACCAACTAAAATTAAACATGGAAAAACAGAGAAACAGTGGTATATTCCACAACTAAAAAACTTACACAAACAACTGTGTGATATGGCAAAATTGGATAGTGAAATGAATAATACAGCGTACCACAAAAAATTCTTAGAGTTCAAAAAAGTATACATGGCATTAGTAAATTCAAGAAAAAGGACTTATAATGATGATAGGTTGCGGCATTCGGAGAATCTTATGAGAGATACTTGGGCTATAATTAACAGTTATCGAAAGAAAAAGTCTGATGATATAGAAATAATAAATGAACAACAAGAAAAAATAAAAGAATCTTAAGAACTCTGTAACTATTTCAATTCATTCTTCTCAGATTCTAGTAAATTCACAAATGTTTACAAGGATTTACCAGATTCTCAATCAAATTACGTTATGAATAGTTTTTACCTCACACCGACTACACCAGAGGAAGTAATCACTAATGAGCGGAATCAAATATTTTCTTTTGTGGGGAACACGACGAGCCATTGATAAATGTTCTAGCGAGCATACGTAGCTCACAGATACCGAATGGTTAGCCAATCACAGAGAGCAAGTTTAGTATCGTGTTGTCATCGTCTTAAGCGTTTACTGTTTAGACCAAGGACGTTAAATGATCAGGACGGAGGGTCTATTCAAAAAAGTGAAAACGGCGCCAATGCACGTTAAGCAATAAAAGGTTACTAAAGTAGACCATTCTACGCATGTCTAACCAGTAGCGTCTCGTTAGATTTATAAATTGGTGCACGCCACGAAAAGCTTCCAATCTAAAATGTTAATTTTATATTTATTTATACTCAAACACACTTTATTTTGAACCCAGCTGCTTAAATTTAACAGTTAAAGCAACTAACAGAAACGTTTTTCAAATTGTACGTTAGAGATACCTTACGTCCACGCCATACTACGCCTCTGCCTTGCATAGGAGAGAGAGAGTAATAGAGTCGTAAAAGGTTACTTTAGAGTGAGCGAATGTCTTCAACATTTTAGCATTGGCAGTATAGGCGACCCTCCGTCCTGGTCATACAACGTCCTTGGTTTAGACGGCGTTTTACTACGATAACTCATTACAAAGTGATGTGCCGCTCTGCTCCGAGAAAATACCAGGCGATTTGATAAAATGTGTCCAAGACATAATATGTTTTCCTCTTTCATATTTGTTAAATCAATCGTTCTTGACTGGATCGTTTCCAGATAGATTAAAGATCTCAAAAATAGTGCCACTTTACAAAAATAAGGGATCTAAAACAGATATTAATTGCTATAGGTCTATATCGGTGCAAAATCAATTGCACAAAATTTTTGAAACGGCCTATAGTGATCGTCTTGTAGGATTTTTAGAATGCGGGAATCTATTATCACCAAACCAACACGGTTTTCGAAAAAAAAGGTCTACATTGACTGCTATTAATGAAATGTTGGATACAATATACGAGGGTCTAAACAATAAGCAACACATTATGGGACATTTCTATGATCTCACGCGTGCCTTTGATTCTGTTAATCATCTAGTTCTTTTGAATAAACTGAATACTATAGGAGTACGAGGAATACCTAATGACTGGATAAAAAATTATTTACATGATAGGAGACAGATTGTTAAAATAAAAAACCATCACTCTGATCCTGCTATTGTAAACATAGGTGTACCCCAAGGATCAGTTTTGGGCCCACTACTGTTCCTTATTTATATAAATAACTTACCGGACTATAATGCTCTGTCTGCCTCATCTAGTAAAGTTATAATATATGCAGATGATAGCAATGCCATCATAAGTGACAGCAGTTTTGAAAATCTAATAAACCAAGCAAATAAGGTATCCACAAGTATTAATCAGTGGTGCAACAACAACGCACTTCAACTCAATGTAGGAAAAACTCAAGCTGTCAAATTTGTTCAAAAAAATGTGACCGTAGACTCTAGTCCTCTTATAAGACTTAGCAACAAATCTATTGAACAAACGACTCGAATAGAGTTCTTAGGTCTTATAATAGACAATAAGCTGACATGGGAACCACACCTACATTATATAAGTGACAAATTGAGTACCACATGTTTTCTTATAAGATTATTAAAGGATACTGTTTCTCTAAAAGTACTTCAATCATTATATTTTGGTTTAGTAGAGTCTATATTAAATTACGGTATAATTTTCTGGGGATCTAGCACTTATTTAAATAATGTCTTTGTCGTTCAAAAACGTATTATAAGATGTATGGTAGGTGTAGATAGAACAACACACTGTCGATCAATTTTCCGCAGACTAGGCATAAAGACACTACCATCCCTCTATGTTTATCATACTGTGTTGCACATGAGGAAAAATATTAATAAAAATAATGTACATAAAAGAAGTGATATACATAATTACAATACCAGAGGTAAGAGCAAATATGACGTGCCCTTTTCCAGATTGAAAATTGGTCAGAACAATCCGTTGCATATGGGAGTCAATTTATATAATAAATTAAATGATGAAATAAAAAACATTCAATCTGATAAATTATTCACGAGTCGTTTATCTCAGTATTTAAATGAAAAAGCATTTTACAGTGTATCTGAGTTTTTAGAACTCTAGTGACTTTAGTGTAGTTTAGTTTTGTATTGTATTGTGTAGTTATTTGAATGCACAAATATTTACAATGTATATACTGACGAGGCTGATAAGTACGTTTAATTTTTTACTGTACTTTATAGGCAATAAACGTATTATTATTATTATATTATTATTAACTCTATATTTGCTGTTTGTTTTCCGTCTCTTTTTATGTTCTTGATTGTCTTCCGTGTTTCTGATATTTTGGTTCCTCCCATGTATCTTTCCGATTCCTCAAATTTATCCCCACATTAGGATTTTTGTTTTTTGTTACCATTCTTTTAACTTCTTTATTGCAAATATGTACAGATTCTTCTATCTTCCGAGTTTCGTGTTTGTAGCTATTTTTTTATAGGCTTTCTTTTTCTTTTCTACTAGTTTTTTTATTTCATCTGACCACCATTCGCCATAACATTTTTTTGTCTTTTCTTGAATTCCTAATGCTTCTTCTGCTGTTTCGTGTATATATTACTTTATTTGCTGGTACAATTCTTCTGTGGTATTATTTTTTATATGGATGTTTTTAAATTTATTTGCTATCCTAAGTTTATAAAGTTGTACTTATTTTGCTCAAAATTTTCTTTCTTAGATCTCCTTTAATTTTGTATGTATATTCCTGTAATTTATAATAACCTTTCCTAATACCAAATGATTACATCTGTCATTTTTTATTTTGAATCCTGACGTTGAATCACATACCTAATCAATTATTGAGTGTAGTTTTCTTGTCCATGTAAATTTATGACTGTTTTATGTGGAAAAAAACCGTTTATAATTTTTAAAGACATGTTAGCGCATAGATTTTGTAAACGCATTCCATTGTAATTAGATAGTGAGAAGTACGGCTAGTGAGAAAAAAAGAATAGAAGTAGGTTCTAGAAAAATTTGTAGAAAAGGTAATCTAATAACAAAAAACAAAACTAGTAGGTATGTTGTAGAAGAAAATAAAACAAAAGAAAATTCTAGGATAATAAAAGAATGATCCTTCGAGCGAATACTAAAAAAAGTCTCAATACAGAAGGAGCAATTTACAATAATTTTTGCTTCCCACTCCCAAAAATCTATATTTTAAGGTTTTTAATAGAATTTCGAAACTGGAAGTGACAATTTCTCATTTTTTTTTAGGAAAAATCGCAGACTTGCGAATTGTTTTGAACATTTTTTTAAAGTTCCACAGTTTTTTCTTTTTAAGTTGTTTAGACTTTTATTCTTGTAAGTTCGCTGCCAAGGTTTCAGAACTTATAGTTTTTACAAGCCCTGAAACATTGACAACAAACTAACAAAAACGAACATAAAAGTACAAAAAAAAACAACATAAAAAAGTGACGTCTTTTATAGAGGCACTGTACTACGGTGAAGAAGTATGTTAAAATATATTATATATAATTGGGAAATAATTGAAACTTTTTCTAGTTTAATGAGGGTGAAATTTTTCCTTTGAAATCAGAAGTGACCTTAGGAGAACTTCAGGAGTGGACTAACATACAATTCGAGAACGAAGCTATTGTCTTTTTGACCGAAAATTTTCCAAACAATTATTTTGTTTGTTGTAGATTGACTGGGTAGCATACCTCAACAAAGTTTTTAAAAAAATCCGGTGTTACAATAACTCCTGAAACCAAAATTTACCACGATAGTATCGAACACATTTACGATATTCTAAATCTAGTTAAACAAACTGATCCTAGAATTATCAAAAATTTTGCTTTGCTTCGAATTTTTCTATTTCAAGCTCCTGATAGTGATTATACAACTAGGAAAGCATTTGAAGATTTTTACAAAGCGAAAAATCATAAACTTTATGATAGGTGAGAGTATTGTACAAGAAAAATTCTAGATGTTGCAGGAGAAACTGCAGGTTTGAGCTTTGCTGTCACATACGCTTATCTGCAGAATCACTTCAATAAAAAAAATTGACGCAAGTAAGTTTTTAATTTAGTACTCACATTAGAAAACTATAATACAACTAATTCTCTTAAAATTGTTATTTTGATACATTTATAAATGAAATTTCTTGTAACAACAAATTTTTTTTGCCGAATCTGTATTGTATCAGCACAGTATAAATATGAAAATAAATATTCGTTTCTATACTGTGGTATCAGTTTTAGTTTGACAGACGAACAGTAAGTAAACACTTCTCAGTATTTTGGCTTTATTGTACAAAAATGTAGACCATTTGTTATTTATTCGGACGGGGCGACTTTGAGTTTTCTAACCTTTTCATCCTTTTTAAAAATGAACCATTTTTAAAGAAAATAGATTAACGAACTTATTGAACTCTGTTGCCATAGTTAAGTCCACTAACTCAATTTTTCAAAAAGATACATAATTCAAAATGGCGGCTATTAACATCCCCATTATTTTGCTTTTTAAAATCTTCTATTCCAGGCTTCAAAAATGATTGAAAATGTCTACTCCGCATTTGAAGAAAATTTAAGCACCGTTGACTGGTTGGATGATGATTCACGTGACGCCGTTCTAGCAAATCTTAAAAATATGTTGGGACTACTGGGATATCCCAACTTCGTAGAAAACAAAACCTCTCTTGATAAGTTTTACGAAAACTTACAAAGAAACAAACTTGATAACTACGAAAATGCACGAGAAATCCGAGCTTTCAGACAGGCGTACCAATTCACACAGTTGGGGAAACCCCAGAGAACTTTGTATCCCTTCTTTTATTGATAAAGTATGTAGTAATATTTTTTTTTAGTTGGGGAATTACACCTTTTGAGCCAAATGCTTATAACAATGTACCAAATAACGAAATTCGTAAAAAACTTTTCACTTGTTTTGATATCGATTTCAATTGCAAAATTTGTAGTGATACCAATTTCAATACTAAACCTCTCATTCTTCATTGGGAAACCACCCAATTTTAGATTATAGCAGACTTGGAAGTTTTATTGGCCATGAAATATCCCATGGTTTTGATGTTGATGGCATAAACTACGATCAGGATGGTACACTTATTAACATTTTGTGGTCTGAAAAAACCCTGGAAGCATTTGATGAACGCACCATGTGTTTTGTGGAACAGTACAGCCGATATTATGTTCCTGAATTTGGACAATATGTAAATTTGTACTATTGTCCATCAAAGTAATCAAAAATCATTTCTTTTAGGTAAATGGTTTTAATTCTATCAATGATAATTTGGCCGACAATGGAGGCATAAAAGCATCATTTAAAGCTTTTAAAACAGTAGTAGAAACAAAACAAATCAAATCTAGTGGTGACTATACTTTGGAACAACTGTTTTTTATTGGTTATGGCACTGTAAGTCCTAATTCTCTCACTAATTCTAGTTCCACATATTTTTAGTTCTAGGCGTGGTGCAGTAACGAATCAAATGAATTGTCAATATTAGCTATAAAGCAACTTATCCACCAAATAAATACAGAATTATTGGTAGTTTATCCAACATAGAAGAATTTTCCAAAGCTTTTAATTGTCCAGTAGGCAGCAAGATGAATCCAGTGAAAAAATGCAGATTATGGTGATCATCCAAAATGGGATGTCACAAACAGTTAAAACGTACCTAAATCATAATAAAGTCCGGATGTTTAAAATCTTAATAGTTATAGGAATAGGATAATGGGCACGAAAAAAAAATAAAATAAAATAAAATAAAAATGAAATGCAAAGTGGGAGTAACATTAGCAAATTCTAAACCGATTTCTAACTAAGAAAATCAAGAAAAAAATACTAATAATACTAATAGAATTAATACTAACGGAATAACATACTTAGATATTACGTATAAATGTTTGTATTTTAATGATTTTTATTAAACTTTATAGTTTTCAAACAAAAATAAACTAATCGAGCACGTATCACGAAAGTATGAAATAAATTCCTCTATCATCTTACTGTTACACTTGTTTTTGAAAGTCACGTACTCATTAAAAAAAAAATAACAGCCTTTCCCAAAAGTTTGTTGTTGTTTTTATTTGCAACGTATGTTTCGGGCTTTTAACAAAAATTAAAGCCCATCTTCAGACGACTTACTGAATAATACAATAATTATTGAAAAGGTAAAATAAAATATAAAATTCATAAACAAGATGAAAGTGATTACTACAATATATAAAGAACATAACAGGATATAAGAAAAGTATTAACAACAAGTAAATATCAATATCATTCACAAGAATCAAATTAAACGTAATAAATTATAAATAATAATATAGGATTAAATCATGTCAGGTAAAGTCGAAGTAATAGTACATACATACATCACCAATTTATTTTCTATTCTACGTTGTTCTGACTAACAATTGAAGACTTTCCAGACCTTCTATTGTCACTCCGAAAATCTTGAAATTTTAAATGTAATTTTTTTTTAATAAAAAATTTAATTTAATTTTAAAAATTATATAAATTTTGTGATAAAATACCTGCCACATAAGATTTACATCCTTATACTCTAGTACAAATTCCCAATCAACTTCAAAAAAAAAGAGGTGCCACAAGGGCACATATATTGATTAAACAATACAAGAGCGCCAAATTGGGCACATAAAAGAACAGTGATACATAGTACAGTAGGAACAAGTGGTACATATATTGTATAGTATGTTGGTTGCCAGCTAAGTTTCCAATCAAGGACCGGTCTGAGTACAAATATGCTACTTTTCGATATTGCATTTAAGAGGATTCGTCCAAGTCACAAGTAAGTATATAGATGCAGTATAAACAGGAAAACAAGCAGGCATTGGCAGGGATGAATCCATCAAGGCCTACTAGGGAGTTGGTGGTGTAGGCGACAAATCGATATAACGGGGGATTAGAGGAAAAGGGAGCTTGGTCTTTTGGCATTCCTTGAGAGCAGGTAACGGTATATGCAACAAAGTAAGTTTTGGTAAGATGTTCACCATGTTTAAGAAATTAACTCTTCTAGGAAACAAGGGGAGGCTCTAGATCTTTCGTGAAAGGCAGGAGCAAGTCCAGTGGGTAATCTTGTACAGAGGTGAGATCAAATGGATTTAGGTAAATGCTCATAAGAAGGTCCAGACGTTCATCTTCAAAACGAGTACACGATATTAGGCGGAGAGGTGGGTCATCTACCACTCCACATAAAGGGCAATTTCCGTCATCTGCTTTCCCAATTCTTAAGAGATGAGTTTTAAAATTTCCATGACCGGAGAGTAACTGGGATAATCCCCAGTCAGCGAGACGTTGATTTTGTTCTGTCGAAACCCAGGGAACAAATGCATAAGTGATGCGTCCTTTTTGGGAGTTCTCCCATCTATATTGCCATATGTCTAGTATTAATAGGTCAAGATATTGTTTTAGATGTCTCAGGCTGTCAAACTCTGTCATATCCAATCTTGTGTCCAAAAAATTTGCTGTGCCTTCTCTTCGGATTGACCTGGTGCAAGAGATTTTGGCAATTTCTAAATCCAGAGGAGGAATACCGGCAAGTACTCCAGCGGCATCAGTAGATACAGACGAGTAACATTTTGCTATTATCCTAGAAGCGGCCCCATACAGGGACAACAGTTTGCGTTGAATTGCTGAAATTGTGAGTCTAGAAGCCCACACCTCAGCAGCATAGGATACTATGGGGACTACCGCTTGCTTATAGATAGTGGTTATAGACTTTTCGGTGGGGAGATTCCAATTCGCTTTAACGTACTTTCTTACTTGGGTTATGATAATGTTTCTGGTTCTCTGGCATACAGTATTAATATGTTGTTGGAATTTTAGATTCCTGTCTATACTTATGCCTAGATATCTGAAGCATTCAACCACTTCGAGATGAGAGTCTCCAATACGTATTTTTATGTCCCTGTTGTGTACTCTTTTGGGGGACGAATTAATCATAACCTTGGTCTTGTTTACTGAGATTTCTAACTTGAATTTGTGAGCCCAGGCTTCCAGGGACTGAGTCGCTTCCTGTAGCTATATTTTCAAGTCTTGTCTTTGGTTTGATTTTATAACAATTGCCAGGTCATCAGCGTAGGCAATCTCAGTAAAGGTCTCGTTGTCGTCATGGATGTTCAAATACAAATCAAAAAAACAATTCCATAGTGTGGGCCCCAAGACAGAACCCTGGGGGCATCCCTTACTACAGTTCTTACTCACCACCATTTCATCTTTTCGGAATTCGACCGTCCTATCGGTGAAGTAACTCTTTACTAGTGCTACAAGATAGTTGGGCACCTGCTTTGGGACTTAATGACAGCTGGCCACCACACATTGTCAATTGCCCCTGAGATATCAACGAATATGGTGGCGACGTATTTATAAGTTGTATCTTTCACCGTGTGCAGGTATCAACTTCAGATAATTTCAATAGTAGTAAGTCATTATTGCTTTTTTTAAATTAAAAAATTGGAAATAAGAAATAAAGTAAATTTTTTTTATTGAATTAATGATTCTTTAGAAATGGTCAAAGCTGGATGAAAAGAATCTTCTCGAAGAAGAATTTCGTTTGATTTACAAACAGTGTAAATCTAAAATCCTATCATTTTCGTTGGTTATGTTATTATTCTGAACAACATTAATTTTTTTTGAAAATAAGGAACTCCTTTAGTTTAGAATCATTACGATCCTGTTGCACATAAGAAAAGCAGTTAAAATCACCAACAATCACAAGATTACTCTTATACAGAAAATCTAGGTTCATTAAGTGCACAAAAAAGTGTTATATTTAGTAGCTGAAAGATTAAGAGGAATATAAACCATCAATAAATAAAACGAAGAATGGTAATTGTTGATTTTTACAATCAAGAGGAAAAACGTAGGTAGGCCTAGAAGAAACTGGCAAACAGAAAGACAAAACAGGCTGCAAGCCTAATCCTTGAAGTGCAGAAGAAGAAGAATAATAAATAAACCTTTTTTGAATTCATCCACTGCTCGTTGATACATAGGACAGCTTGGAAATGCCGCATGATCAACTCTAATATTTAACATTTCCTCCTCAACAGCTTTGCAATCAACTGACACATTTAAAAGTGGTATCTTTGAACGTTAAAATACAAATTAAACACATTATTGATATATTATTTGACCCTGAAAATTTTCCGCTGACGCAACGTCTGGGAATCACATGACTAACAATATAAAAATTATCTTTAAAGATCTGTGTTTTATTATTATGTTAATTCTGAAACAGATTTTAGTATGCTGGGAGCTGGGATGCAAATAACAGGTGAAAAACTCTGAAAACAAAAGAGTCAATACTATTACCACAAGATATTATGTTTGTCTACCGACTTCAAAAGCATAAAGCCACATTTCAACGAATTATGATCAAAATGGCAATTTTAAACATCATTTAATAATGATAAAATGTGTACAGGCTACCTGTAGAACAGTTAAAACACAGGTAAGTCCATCATTCATGGAATGTCTTGTCTCGCCGCAGAGTTTCCGATTTATCTACAAAAATCTCTGTTTTCTAAAACCATCCAATTAAAACACTATCAAGGGTCTTTTTAATAATCTCACAGTATTTTGGCGTAGTTATTTCATTAAAATCCTAACAAAAAATGGCTTTAGTAAAATTTCAGAGTGACATTAGATGGGTTCCAGTCTACATGCGGAGGAATCACTACCCAGCTGACTGATGACCGCGTATCTCCACTAGTGAGATTTTAGTTAGGTACCAACATCAGTTCGAGCGGTTAGCAAAATCGGAATTATTTTGAATTTAAAACGAGTTACTTCAGTAGTAATTATGTAATTTTGGTATTATCTCAATTAGTCTTAGTCAAAGTCACAAATTACTACTCCTCCTTTCTCCCTCAACGAAGTAATACTCCATTGAAAATTGTGGTAACAAAAATATTTGGTAGAGAAAGCTTTGACATAAAAGTTTGCTTAACTGGTAGAACTCAAAAGGTCTTAAATAATACATCCCTCTTTCGGAGTCTCGGGAGCTTTTCCTAAAAAGCCATACCGGAGTCTCGCAAAATTCAATAGTAGAACCTATTCTCTTTATCCTGCATATCAATGATATCTAACAATGATGTTAGCAAATTTATTGTAACTGGTTTTAATTAGGGTAATATCACTCACCATAAGGATGCATACCCAATATATTATGATATTAAGAGTTAGATAGAGCATGTGTCAATTCTAGGAAAATGCAAATAATCAACCTGATAAACGAGTAATTATTTTAGATTTCTCACTTTTGTGTTAATCTCTGTGATGTTAACAATTAGTAAACAATTGAATCCACTTTATTAAAAAACAGTTTTGTTTGTGTTGGGTTAGTGTAAAATACTATTAATTTATAGTGTTATTAATCAGTTTTTTAACCCTTGAACTTTTAATGTGCATATTAAAAAAAAGATTAAGAAATAGATAATTCTGTTTACCCCCAATGGTTGAAAAAACTATAAATAACGCATGTCACGTAAGATTTGTTTTCTTTTAATAAGTATAAGTTGATTTATTTCAATTAAGGCTATACCAATATTTCACCTAACATCTAAGTTAATTAAATCTACATTTATAATAATAATAAAGGATCGTGGTCTTTAAAGACAACAATTTTTGTATAAAATGTTCATCATGTTTTGAACAGTTAATGTATTAATTAGTAAACCCTACTAATTGTGCATTTTGTAGTACCTAATCCTAATAATTATAGCTCGGACTTTTAAAACAAAAAACTATTTTCTAATAAAAAAAATTTTTTCCTGACATGCTGCATCATCCTTTAAAGGGATGAAGCTCAATTTTTCTAATTTTTTAGGATAGACGGAATTATTTCCCGTTTTGTGCTGTTCATCATCAGGAACATTCTCTAATTGTCCGTGTAAAAAACACAATTTTCCTTCATCTCACCTGTTGACAAATTGCATTAGTTTCAACGCGCGGCAGCATGACGGAATTCCCTCTAATTGAGCGTCTGTGTATTTTAGAGTTTTCCTTTTTTGGAAAACATTATTCTCACTTGATAGATTGCTAAATACCGTGTTTTTTTCCAATATTCAATCATTTGGCCAGTTTTCGCTGTGATCTTCTAATTTTATGTTTAGCTGCGTGGATTAGTCTAGCCTCTTTTAATTGGTTCAAAGCTCGCGGGCGACCAATTTTTTGGCAAGTTTATACATGAGATCCCTCCTTCAATTTTTTTGATTGTGCGATAAATTGTCGATTTGCTTACGTTTTAATCTCGATAAATACTGACAATGTCGCGTTTCGACATTCGCCCAAGCAGCTTATAAATACCTGGACGAAGATTAACTTAATAAGAAATTTTGCGAAACAGAAACTAAAAACTTTTGCATTGTTTATTTATATTACGTGATTGGTGACATTTCATTTTCATTTCTGCTTTATGACATGCATTTTTGTCACTCAGTCTAAGCAATAATTTTTTTCTTAAAACTTTCGAAATATCCGATATTTATTACTATTTGGATTAATAATATTAAAGATAAATAACAAATTAGCTAAAACGCATAAAAAATTGGTTTATTTGGAAGAAAAAACCTTGTTTGCGTTATAAACAAGAAACTCGCCAATTAGCATTATTCTAGGAATCCGAACCTTAGTTATTGTCATGCTAAAATCAATATTTTTGCTAGCATTTTTCTTCGAATTGAAATAATTAAGTAAACAGTTACAACATTGGTCGAAACAAAAATCCCAGCACTGCGTTGTACTTAAATATACAGGGTGGCAGATGCAGGGTGATAGATAGCGGAAAAGCACTTCAGTACGTTGTAGGGAACTGTCAATAGATACCCGAAAAAACAATAAAAATAAAATTTGCATGTTTTTTTTAAATCAATAAATCAATTTTGACAATTTTACAACAATGCCGACCAGTAGTTATAAAATCAAGTTGTAAGGGCGCATTGTAAAAAATTTAATAACAACTAAACATTTTTAAAAATAAAATAATTTTGTTTTAATATGATCTAGGATGTACAACAAATTATAATAGTTATTTATATTATTTGTGAGATAGAAGCATTATTACACAACGAGTGTGTAGATTACACTTAACGAGGGCGTTAGCCCGAGTATCTGTAACACACGAGTTACTATTATGTGCTCTAGCCCACGTATGATATACAAAACTTAATCTATATCTGCAAAAAATTCAGAAAATCGAAAATATAATGCTGCCGATAGTTCCTATTTTTTTACATCAAAAGTAAGGTGACCTATGGATATGCTCAGTAAGCACTATGGCAACCGCTTACCATTTTTCAAACAAAACTCGCCATTTTGAGATAATCAGTAAAAATTGTGCTTTATGGTAAAAATAAAAAAAGGTAACTTGAGTGACTAAGAAAGTTTACCTCCTGATATCGAAAAAGCGGCGACAAATGCTGCTTCTTGCTTGATGCCAGAGAACTCCAAAGAAAAGTACGAGATGGCTTTTTAACGGTTCAGGTCGTGGTGCGACGAGAAAAATGTTAAAAATATTACGCATGAGAAGGTTCTAATTGCATATTTTGATCATTTATCAAAATAGTATAAATCATTGAGTCTCTGAGCTTTTTACTCTATGATTAGAATAATAATGTTAACATCAGTAAATACGTGCATTTAATCGCCTTTCTGAAAAAAAAATTTGAAGGATATCGTGCTAAAAAATCGCAAATTTTCACTAAACAAGATATTAGCAAATTTTACAAGAATCAAATGATGATAAATTTTTGTTAACAAAGTTACTGTACTCTGTTTATGCATAAATTATTCTTACTAAGTAATTATATTTCAAAGTTGCTTTAATTATTGGAGTGGGTGGAGCTTGTAGGATCCAAGAACTTACCAATATGCTTTTGGAAGATGTCAAAGATCAGAGACAATGCTTCCATGTTCTAAAACCAAACACTAAAACAAAAATATCCAGAGAATTTTTTATTACGTCAGGCGGAATTGATGAAGTCAACATGTTATGATGAATTAATTCGAAAATATGCTGCACTTCGCCCTAATAACGGCAGTGGTAGACGGTTTTTTAGGATACAGAAACCAGAGGTGTATAAAATTACCTGTTGGTATAAAGACATTTGCTGCTTTCCTCAAGAATATTGCTACTTTTCTTTAATTACCTAATCCAGCAGGATTTACGGGAAATTGTTATAGGCGTTCATCTACTGCTTTGCTTGCTAATTCGGGAGCTGATTTTTTAACAGTAAAGCGTCATTGGGGATGGCGCTCGAATACAGTAGCGGAGGGGTATATAGACACGGCAGAAGAAAATAAAACAAATTGCTTTAAAAATTCTGGGTGACAAAAATACTATAACAGTTATAACTACTAGGTACATCGACAGCTGTTATCGAAGAAAATGTATCAGAAATGGCTTGTCTTACTATATCTAGGTGTGAAAATTGTGTTATTAATATTTATAACAATAGTAGCATGCAATTTAGATTGAGTTTGAAATTAAAACGAATTATTTTAAAGAGTGGATTTTTCTTTTATTACTTCACTAGTGAAGTAATATGTCGCTTTACTTCACTCAAATATTCAATATAATATGCAGTTATGAAAGCAGTCATAGATAAAACACTTTACACGTTCCAAAATTTTATAAAAACAAAAAAGTTGAATCCTCAATGTTACCTCTTCATATCTAGTGGCGTCCATTCTTCTGGTAATTTGCAGGAATTTTTTTACTATTTTTTGCTATTCCTACAACGTACTGGAGAGCTTCTCCACCATTTACGACTCACCTTGTACGAGTATACTTACTGAATAAGTTAAAAAAAAGAACACCTAGAAGAAGCTGATATATTTTAACCAATTTGAAAATTGAAATTTTGAAAAAAAGAATTCTGAGTCGTTTAATCACTGTTTATTTCAACTTTTCTTAATTATTTTACTTATATTTGGTTCTCTGTAATTAGACCTTAAATATTAAGAAATCTACTTTAATAAAATAGTTAAATACACACTAAACTCTTTTAATTGTTGATAATTTTGCAAAAAATTTTTCTGGAAATTAACCAACTTAAGCAACCCATTATAACTAAAAGAAAAGCTTAAGATAACAACGATTAAACAATTTGGATTTTCTATTATTTTTTCTTATATCATTTTTATAACAACTTTTTAAAATTTTGATCGAAATTTTAATCATTCCAAATCCAAATTTTATTCTTTCATGACCAAATTTTGTTCAAATTCTTAAACTCTTTTTAGTTGTTCCTTTTTTATAACACTCAGTATATACCTAAGTATAAAGCGGTTCTGGAATATTTGTATAGAGTATGTATCACATATATAAAGCTAATTTTCTAAATATTTACCTAAGTATTTCACTTCGAAGAAAAAGCTAGTAATAATATTTATTTTAGCATAATAATGGCCGCATATTTATTAGGATTTATTAAAGAATACATCTATCGTTTAAATCATGACAAAACATGTAGCTTTTAAAAACCACGACCCTTTCTAATTATTTTAATTAAGTAATTACACAAACTTTTAATAACAAGTTGTTTATCAATTTATTGAAGATCTTCTACTAAAATTTAGATAATTAATTGTTAATTAACACTTTTTTGATTGCATTTGGTGTATAATAATTGATCAATAATTATCGTGTTCTTGCAAATTTTTCACAAAAGCTTTTAAAGAAAATGAAACGATTGTTAACAATTTATTAAGCTTTAAGCAACCCACCATCAGATGTTAAGTAAAATTCTGGTAAAGAGGTAAGTAATTTAAATAAAACACGTTACACATGGAAAAAAAATTTTTGAAAAATTTTAGTGACATAAATGCGTTATTTTGGGGTATTCTAAATTGCAATTTTCGATTTCCAGTATTTGAATAAACCTTAAGTCATAATTAAGTACTAACTGAATTATTCAAAGCAATTGTAGGAATAAACACTTAACAAAAATAATTTAGCATAATTTTAACTTAGCTTTATAGAACTTGCAAATTCCATTTACAATTAACCCTACTGACCCTTAAGTATTATCTTTTTTTTATTTCTATTCGTTCTGATAACAAAGTTCTAACAAACTCTCATTCGGTTTCAAGATAACATAAATCTCTTAAGAATTTAATCAAATGTATCAAATACTTTATTTCTTAGATCAACAAAAATTTCAGGATTAAAAAAGTACCAAACAAAGTGCAATGAAACCAAAAATAATTTTAATCCTAACTTATATCTTTAGTGCTAAATCCGAAATAAATTTCAGCGAAACTGGTAAGAATAGATCTTATCCTCCAATTCCGTAATCCAAATTTTTTTTTAGATATTCCGGAAATGGCGTATCTAGACCCAACAGCTGACCCTTGCGATAACTTCTACCAATTCACTTGTGGCAACTTTGCTGCAATCCATCCCCGACCATCAATTCTTGAAAATCTTAACCAATTTACTTTACTCAGAAATGAGTTAGTTAAAATAGGAAGAAGTACCAATCAATTAACTAAAAGCCAAATAACTTACCACAATTTTCAGAAATCTTAGCATACCCCGTAGATTACAATGACCCTTCAGCACTAAAAAAAGCCAAAAAAGCCTACAGTTGTTGCCTTAACGTCAATTTACAAAATTCAAAAGTGCCGCAATTACGCACAATTAAAGAGGTTGGAGGAATGCCTCTTCTTTCTTCTTCAAATGACACAATAACCTTTTCTTGGAACGATATCGGAGAGTTAGTTAGCCAATACGGTGTCCCTCTCATATTCAAATACAGTGTAGTTCATAAAAATCCAAACGAAAGTATAATTGAATTAAGTTGGGACAGTTGGGACTACCCAAGTTTATTACGACCAAATATAGAAAAAAACTATAATCAAGTTTTGGAAGAAAGTTTTAAAAAAATTGCGAAAAGAAGAGTAACCCGATCAAACAAAACAGCAGAACCATTTGATATTTTTCTTCAAACTGTCGTAAAAAATTTACTAAACTACACCAATCCAAACAAACCGGAAGAGGAAATAATTGCAGACTTAAACGAAGTGACGTCTTTCATGGAGACACTGTATTTCGATGAAGGAGTATGTTAAAAAATTTCATACATAATTGGAAAAAAATTGAAACTTTTTCTAGCTTCAGGAAGGTAAAGTTGTGCCTTTAAAATCAGAAGTGTCCTTAAGACAACTCCAGGAGTGGACTAACAAACAATTCGAAAACGAAACTATTGTATTTTTGACCAAAAATTTTCCGAAAAATTATTTTGTTTGTTTTAGATTGACTGGGTAGCATACCTCAACAGAGTTTTTAACAAATCCGGTGTTGTAATAACTCCTCAAGTCAAAATTCGCCAATATAACATAGAACGCATTTATGGTATTCTAAATCTAGTTAAACAAACTGATCCTAGACTTATCAAAAATTTTGCTTTGCTTCGAATTTTTCTATTTCAAGCTCCTGATAGTGATTATACGACCAGAAAAGCATTTGAAAATTTTTACATAGCGGAAAATTATCAACTTTATGACAGGTGGGAGTATTGTACAAGGAAAATTCTTGATGTAGTTGCAAGTGATACTACAAGTCTGGGCTTTGCTGTTACATATGCTTATCTGCAGAATCATTTCAACAAAAAAAAAAAAACTGACGAAAGTGAGTTTTCAGTATAGTATAGATTAGGGTGGGCCAAAAAAAATGAATATTTTTTTTAAACTTCCGACACTGAAAAATTTGTTTCTAGGCACCTTTAAATAACGATTTTTAAAGATAAGCTCTTAATTTTAATAAGAAAAACTCTTTAATCTCAGTTTTCTGTTTTTTCTATTTAGCAAAATTCATATCTCGTCACTATTTGATCGCACAGAAAAGTTTTATTTACATTTTTTGTAGAAAATTGAACGCTCTAAAAAAAGTAATTTACAATTTTCTTATAACTATTAGCGTTTAGAAGATATCAGAGATCAAAGTTTAAAGAATTTAACAAAAATTTCTTTTTTACTTCTAAATTTTATAACTCGTAGATAAATAAATATTAAAAAAAACGCAACATATAGTTTTTTAGAAAATTAAATGCTCTACAAAAAAGTCTTTAAAGGTTAATGGATTACTCCAACCATTTAAAAAAAAATTGAAGATTTAGTCTCAAATTTTGGTTTTTAAAATGCGAATATCTTTTAAGTGGTTAGAGTAATTGATTAACCTTAACAAACTTTTTTTGTAGGGCGTTCATTTCCCATAAAACTATATATTTTGCACTTTCTAATATTTACTTATCTACGAGTTATGAAATTTAGAAGTAAAAAAGAAATTTTTGTTAAATTCTTCAAACTTTGACCTCTGATACCTTCTAAACGCTAATAGCTATAAAAAAATTGAAAAATACCTTTTTTAGAACGTTTAATTTTCTACAAAAAGTGTAAATAAAATCAAGTAGTGACGACATATGGATTTTGCCAAATAAAACTAAAGAAAAAATAAGATAAGGAGGTCCTTCCTATTACAATTAGGAGATCATCTTTAAAAAGCATTTTTTAAAGATGCCTAGGTACCAATTTTTTAGTAACGGAAGTTAAAAAAATTAATCGATTTTTTGGCCCACCTTAGTATAGATATTAGAAAACTCTAAAGCAACCAATTATCTTAAAATTGTTATCTTGACATATTTATAAATAAAATTTCTTGTAATAGCAAAATAGTATTTTTTGTTTGACCGAAAGTTCATAGTTTTTGTGCCGAATATGTAGCAGTTTGAGTTTGACAGACGAACAGTGAGTAAACACTTTTTAGTTATTCTAAGTATTTTATTGTACACATTTTACCCTCAAAAATATAGACGCTTAGTCATTTACACCAAAGTTTTTTCAACTTTTCATCTTTTTGAAAAATAGACTTTGAGATTAACAAATTTATTAAACTATGTTGCTATAGTTAAAATCCATTTCAGAAAGATAAAAAGGTATACATAATTTAAAATTGCGACTTTTAACATCACCATCATTTTTGGTTTTTAATATCTTTCAGGCTTCAGAAATGATTAAAAATGTCAAAACCGCATTTAAAGAAAATTTAAGCACCGTTGATTGGTTGGATAATGATTCACGTGATGCTGTTCTAGCAAAAGTTGAAAATATGTTGATCCTACTAGGATATCCCGAGTTCATAGAAAACAAAACTTCTCTTGATAAATTTTATGAAAACCTCCAGATAAGCAAGTTTGATAACTACGAAAACGCACGAGCAATTCGAGTTTTTAAACAGGCGTACCAATTCACACAGTTAGGGAAACCGCAGAGAACTTTGTATGCTTATCTTTTATTGATAAACTATGGAGTAATATATTTTTTAGTTGGGAAATTTCAACTTTTGAGCCAAATGCTTATAACTATGGATCGGATAACAAAATTCGTAAAATATTTTTCACTTGTTTCGTTATCGATTGTAATTGCAAAATTTGTAGTAATACCAATTTCAATGGTAAATCTACCAATTTTCGGTGGAAACAACCCAATTTTAGATTATAGCCGACTTGGAAGTTTTATTGGTCATGAAATAACCCATGGCTTTGATACCTATGGTAAAAACTATGACCAGGATGGTATATTTAACACTTCATGGTCCCAAAAAACGCTGGATGCATTTAATGAACTCATCATGTGTTTTAAAGAACAGTACAGCCAATACTACGTTCCTGAAATTAAACGCTACGTAAGTTGGTACCAATAGAGAGTTGGCACTGCGGCGTTTATCCTTAGCCGTACCACGTATCCGTAGCGAAATACGTTAGACTCCGCCCATTTTACGTATCTTTACAGTGCTACAGTGCTAACTCTCTATTGTTATTGCTATTGTCAGTGTTGTGTCACTTTAACGCACACTCGTTAAACGCAAAACTATGTTATACAGTCCTAACTAATTCGGTTTAACGGTTTAACTCCCTATCTTCGTATACATATATCCGAATGGTCCAACGGATACGTAATACGTTTACGGCGAGTTTGTGCTAACTCTCTATTATCCATCGCAAATTATTTTTTTTTTTTAGGTAAATGGTTCTTATACCATCAATGATAATTTAGCCGATCATGGAGGCATAAAAGCATCGTTTAAAGCATTTAAAACAGTAATAGAAACACAACAAATCAAATCTAGTGGTAACTATACTTTGGAACAATTATTTTTTATTGGTTACAGCACTGTAAGTACTTATCTTGTTACTAATTTCTACAATTGTTTATTCCTAAGATGCGGTGCAGTAACGAATCAAATCACCACTTAACATATACTCTTGATGGCCATCACTCACCAGAAAGATATAGAGTTATTGGTACTTTATCAAATATGAAAGAATTTTCCGAAGCTTTCAATTGTCCAGTAGGCAGCAAGATGAATCCAGAGAAAAAGTGCAGGTTGTGGTGATCAGTCAAAATTAGATGTCACAAACAGTCCAAACGTAAAACATAATGAAGTCCGGATGTTTAGGACAAAAGTAAACAACTTCTAAACCGATTTATAATTTAAAAAAATCTAAAAAAAATACTAATAAAATAACGTACTCTATAAGTATAGAGTACGTAGTACATAATATAAGTATATTATGTATAAATGTTTTTATTCTAATAATTTCTGTTAAACTTTATTGCTTTCAAACAAAAATAAACTAATTACGCAATTATTATCAAAGTATAAAATAGATTCCTTTATCAATCTTTCTGTTACATCTTTGTTTGTCTCTTTAGTCACCTAACTAATTTGAATAATAAAAAAAAATAACTATCTTCCCCAAAGGTTTGTTGTTGTTTTTGTTTACAACATACGTTTTGGGATTTATACAAAAACTAAAGCCCATTCAAGGTTCTTACATATATCAGAGAATTCATAAACAAGATGGAATGACCACTACAAGATTTAAAAAATTCAAGAGGAAATAAGAAAAGTATTAACAAAGAGTATATAAAATCAATATCATTCATCAAGATCAAATGAAATGCACTAAACTATAAATAATAATATAAGGTCAGGCGTAATAATATAAAGACTGATATAATAATATATCAGGTCAGGTTAAGTCAAGTAAAGTCGAGGTAAAGGTACATCACCAATTTATTTTTCCGAAATAAAAGATAAAATTTTAATTTTTGAAATAAAATAAGGGTCGTTTTGAATTTGCACGTGCTAATAATGGTATTAAGTTAGATAAGTAGTTCTCTAATGGGCTAACTTCAAGTTGAGATACTATCGGTAGTATAGCAAATTTAATATTTCTCCAAAGCAATCCAATTACAAAACCGAATTCTTTTAATTTTACATGGAAACGCAGATACTACTTGTATTATCTCAACTTGAAATTAACCCATAAAACTGTTTTATTTAATAAAAAAGTTTGTTTGAAGGTTTAAACGTGTTTGTGTGACATAAATGTAGGAGAAGTGTTTAAAAGTGTGTTAGTAGCATTTTGCGCCCCCTTGAAAATAGCTCATGTTAAGCTGATAAAGTTTTTGTGGAATGAAATGGGTGAAGACACTTTCCTTCTTTATCTAGGAAAACACTTATTTTTTATGACACTATATCTAAGTCTGTATTTAAGATATGACGCAGTGATGAAATTTCTGTTTAGATCATGTGACCCCTATCACCATGTGACATAAAACCAGTAATCTGAATATTTACCCAATTATTTTACTTTTAGGGAAAAAAACTGACAACAATATTGATTTTAGCATCTATAATGAGTCATCTATAATGACTGCACTATTATTTACGTAAATTTAACAATAAAAGATATATTTACTGTTCAAACCATGATAGAACAAGTTCTATCTTTTTACAAATTTTTCCATATTTTAAATGTAGATTTAATTAATTTGGACAAAGCTTAATAAGATTTTCACAACCTTTAAAAAATTTCAGATCTCATTGTTAATCTACACTGTTGACACATTGAAATTTAGATAATTAATGGTTTGTTTACATTTTTTTTATAACATTTGGTGCATGATTGATCAATAATTATCGTGTTCTTGTAAATTTTTCACGAAGCTTTAAAAGAAAATGAATTGATTGTTAACAATTTATTAAGCTTTGTGCAACCCACAATCAGTTGTTAAGTAAAATTTTAGTAAAGAGGTAAGTAAGTAATTTAAATAAAACACGCTACAATTTTCAAAAAATAGTTTTTTCAAAACCTACGTGACATAAATACCTTAGAATAAAGGCTACTGTAAATTGTAATTTTCGTTTGCTAGTATTCGAATAAACCTTAAGTCATATTCAAGTCCGTATTAACTAAATTATACAAAGTTTTGGTAGGAATAAGCACTAAAAAAATTATTTAGCATCATTTTAATTTAGCTTTTTAACACTTGCAAATTCCATTTACAATTATTCCAACTGACCCTCAAGTATTATCTTTTTTCTTTATTTCTATTTGTCCTTATAAACTAATCTTAAGAAACTCTTATTCGGTTTTAAAATAATATCTATTTAAAATAATTAAAATAAATCTGCTGACAATTTAAATATTAACAAATTAAAACTCTTAGTAGTAGATCAACAAGAATTTCAGGATAAAAAAAATACGAAACAAAGAGCAATGAAACCAAAAATAATTTTAATCCTAATTTACGTCATCAGTGCCAAATCCGAAATATATTTCAGTGAAACTGGTAAGCACAAATTTAATCCTTCAACCCTATAAACCAAAATATTTTTTTTAGATATTCCAGAAATGGCTTATCTAGACCCAAAAGCTGACCCTTGCGATAACTTCTACCAATTCGCTTGTGGTAACTTTGCTGCAATTCATCCCCGACCATCAACTCTTGATGTCCTAAGCCAAGTTACTTTACTGCAAGATGAATTAGTTCATATAGGAAGAAGTACGAAACAACTAACCCAAAACCAAATAACTTACCAGAATTTTCAGAAATCTTATCATACCCCGTAACAGACAGAGACCCTACAGCACTCAAAAAAGCCAAAGAAACATACAATAGTTGCCTTAGTAGCAGTTTACAAAATTCAGTGCCGCAATTACGTACAATTATAGAAGTTGGAGGAATGCCTCTTCTTTCTTCTTCAAATGACACAATAATCTTTTCTTGGAACGATATTGGAGAGTTGGTTAGCCAATACGGTGTTCCTCTCATATTTACATACGGTGTGGTTAATAAAAATTCAAACGAAAGTATAATTGAATTAATTTGGGACAGTTGGGACTACCCAAATTTGTTCAGACCAAAGCTAGCAAAAAATTATGATCAAGTCTTAGAAGAAGGTTTTAAAAAAATTGCCAAAAGAAGAGTGACCCAATCAAACAAAACAGTAAAACCTTTTGATATTTTTCTTCAAACAGTTGCAAAACATTTACTGAACTATACCAATCCAGATAAACCGGAAGAGAAAGTAATTGCAGAGTTAAATGAAGTGACCTCTTTCATGGAGACACTATACTACAGTAAAAAAGTATGTTAAAATATATTATACATAGCTGAAAAAATTTGAAATTTTTCTAGCCTGAGAAAGGTAAAATTTTACCGTTAAAATCTGAAGTGACCTTAGGACAACTCCAAGAGTGGACTAACAGACAATTCGGAAACGAAACTAATGTATTTTTAGTCAAAAATTTTCCAAAAAATCATTTTGTTTGTTGTAGATTGACTGGGTATCATACCTCAACAGAGTTTTTAAAAAATCCGGTGTTGTAATAACTCCCCAAATCAAAATTAGCTATGATAGCATCGAACACATTTACGATATTCTAAATCTAGTTAAACAAACTGATCCTAGGGTTATTAAAAATTTTGCTTTGCTTCGAGTTTTCTTATTTCAAGCTCCTGATAGTGATTATACAACTAGGAAAGCATTTGAAGATTTTTACAAAGCCGAAAATTATGAACATTATGACAGGTGGGAGTATTGTACAAGAAAAATTCTTGATATTGCAGAAGAAACTGCAGGTTTGAGCTTTGCTGTCACTTACGCTTATCAGAGGTATTACTTCAATAAAGAAAAATTGTCTCAAGTGAGTTTTCAGTATCCTTATCCGAGAGTAGATCAATAAGTAGCCGCGTTAGAAGTAAAGATGTAATTTTTTATTTATTTTTTAACGTAATCTACTTCTACGAAGATACATTTTTTTCATCGTCCCGGTCAGTTTTTTAAGCTTGCCAAAAATACAATTTGTCAAACTTTGCAAAAATATGCTTCTCCCTCGAGCATAACTTTTTTCTGCGAGCTACGACTTTATGTTGGGGAATAGAAAGAGGTTTAGGGAGCTAGGTCAGGCAAGTACGGTGGATGTGACTCCAATTAGGTAGAAATTTGGTCGTAACAATTCTAAAAGAGTGAGCTGGTGCGTTGTCAAAGTGGAACATCACGTTTTTCCTTAACACATATGGCCATGTCTCTTTTAATTTTCAATTAGGTCTGTTTAATAACTCACCGTAGTATCTACTGTCCTGTGATCGTGCTACCTTCTTTCAAAAAATCCATAAGGATTATTCTCTTCGATTCCCAAAAAACCGTACCTTTTCGGCCAACGGAACAGTCTGTCTATTTTTGAAGCAGATTCGCTTGGAAAAATCCATTATTTCGATCGCCGTTTGGTTTCTGTCGTGTAATAATAGATCCAGGTAGTCCTGTATCTGGATCTATGTCCTAATTAAAACCCTATTTAGAAAGAAATCTTAGTGTTTTGCTTTCGTTTGAAATATTTGGCAACTCTAAAAGTTAGAATTTTACGCAGATAAAAAAATTAAAACTCATTCGTTGTATACGATATTTACCAATAATTGCAATCTTTGAACTGCAAGAGAATTAATTTTTTGCAACATATCTATAATTCAGTGGCCACTTTCAACATCTCCATTAATTTGGTTTTTAAAATCTACTCCAACCTTCTATTTTAGGCTTCAGATCTATTTAAGAATGTCCAAACTGCATTTGAAGAAAATTTAAAAACCGTTGATTGGATGGATAATGACACACGTGACGCTCCTTTAGTAAAAGTTAAAAATATGTTGGGACTACTGGGATATCCCGACTTTGTAGAAAACAAAACCTCTCTTGATAAGTTTTACGAAAACTTACAAATAAGCAAATTTGATAACTACGAAAACGCACGAGAAATCCGAGCTTTTAAACAGGCGTACCAATTCACACAGTTAAGAAAACCTTCGAGAATTTTGTACAGTTTTTTTTTATTTATAAACTATGTAGTAATATTTTTTTTTTAGTTGGGGCATATCAACTCTTGATCTTAATGCTTATAACATTGAAACAAATAACAATATTTGTAATATGTACTTTTAATTTGATTTGATATCGATTATTGTAACTGCAATATTTGTAGTGATACCAATTTCAATTTTAAACCTTCCATTCTTTGGTGGAAACAACCCAATTTTGGATTATAGCAGACTTGGAAGCATTATTGGTCATGAAATAACCCATGGTTTTGACTTCAAGGGAAAAAACTACGACCTGGATGGTACACTAAACCCTGTGTGGCCGCAAAAAATCCTTCATGCATTTAATGAACGTACCATGTGTTTTAAAAAACAGTACGCCCAATACTACATTCCTGAAATTAAGCGCCATGTAAGTTGGTACCATTTTTTATCGCAAATTATTTCTTTTTAGGTAAATGGTTCGTATACCATGAATGAAAATTTAGCCGACAATGAAGGTCTAAGAGCATCATTTAAAGCATTTAAGACAGTAGTAAAAACAAAACAAATGAAATCTAGTGGTAACTATACTTTGGAACAACTATATTTTATTGGTTATGGCACTGTAAGTACTTATCCTGTCACCAAATTACTCAATTTTTTGTTTCTAGATGTGGTGCAGTAACAGTTCAAAAAACTACTTAACAGATATTCTTGTTAGTGATCATTCACCACAAAGATATAGAGTCGTTGGTAGTTTATCCAACATGGAAGAATTTTCTAAAGCTTTTAGTTGTCCAATAGGCAGCAAGATGAATCCAGAGAAAAAGTGTAGGTTGTGGTGATCAGTCAAAATTAGATGTCACAAACAGTCCAAACGTAAATCATAATGTAGTGCGGATGTTTATGACCTTAATAGTTAAAGGATAGGATCCTGTAGAACAAAAAAAAAACTGAAAAATGAGATACAAAGTAGGACAAAAGTAAACAACTTCTAAACCGATTTCTAACTAAGAAAATCTAGAAAAAAATACTAATAGAATAATAACATATTCTATATATTATGTATAAATGTTTTTATTTTAGTGATTTTTGTTAGACGTTATCGCTTTCAAACAAAAATAAACTAATTAAGCAATTATTGTCGAAGTATTAAATAAATTCATCTATCGATTTCTCTATTACAAGTTTTTTTGACTAGCTCTTTTGAACAAAAAAAAAATAACAGTCTTCCCCAAAAAAATATTGGTGTTTTTATTTGCAACATATGTTCCGGGATTTTAACAACAAAAACGAAAACCTATCTTCAGGCAACTTACTAAATAATACAATAATTGCTGAGATGCTGAGAAGGTAAATTATAGAATCACGACCTGCTGGATTAAATAAAAATGACACTATAAGCGGCCACGGCAATTGTTCAGTACCAGTGAAGCGCCACTTGACAAATTTGGCGCTAATGAAACCGCTGATTATCAAAATTGACAATAGTGACACCTTAATGTTTCATCGTGAATCTAAAAAGCTGTATTTCTTTTTAAGTTTAAAATTAGTGCTTAGGGAGTGATTTTATCTGTTATTTAATCAATTTCTCTTTTAATAAAGATCAATAAAGAATTCCAGCGCTCTTTTTCTTCTTCCTGCAAAAGTTCCTTTTTTCCATCGCTCCTGACAACTAATGAAATTGAGGTACCCACCTCTTTTTTCTAAATTTAAAAACAAACACAAACTTTATTTTTCTTTAGATTGTAGGACAAAACCAGGAGAATGTTGAATGTTTACAGCATCCCCCATTTAATCTTTCCTCAAGTCCTTTACCGCTTTTTCCCTTTTCCCTACCTAAGACTAAAGATAAAGACAAAAGGATAAAGAAATTGAAGAACTTAAAAAAGACATTAAACTTTTAAAACAAAGGCTAAACAAGCAAAAACTGAAGCCAGAAACCCAATGGAAAAAATGTGTTCATTAATAATTGATCACATGTCCATTAAAGAAAAAATGTACTATGACCGACTCAAAGGTAAATTTTATGGTTTAGATACTGTAAACGTAAAAAAAATTAGAAAAACCTCGCTCTTGGCCAACAAGATGTTATGTTTTGTTTTACAAGACATCACTACCAAATGCACCATTCCAGTAGCATATTTTTCACAAAAAATTAAATAACTCTGATTTTCTAAATCTGACAATGAAGATTTTAAAGATGTTGAGCTCTTGTGGATTTAAAATTCTAAGAATAGTAACAGACAACTATAAATCTAGCGTTCGCCTTTTCAAGATGTTGAATAATGGTATTATATCCTCAACGATCACCCATCCTGTAGAACCTGACTTTCCCCTTTTTATCAGCTTTGATTACTGCTATATAGTTAAAAATTTTAAATTAATTTTTCTGGAGCATAACATGAAATCAGACGATAGAGTCATTTCTTCAATCTATTTAAAACAATTATATAAGATTCAAATGACTTAATTGTAATTGTAAAGCCGGTTAAATATCTCACTAAAAAACACTTTTTTCCCACTAATTTTGAAAATATAAATGTGCGAAGAACTGTTGAAATATTTTCACCTCAAGTTACAGCAGCCATTGAGTTTTTAACGCGTTATAAATATCCAGGTTTTGCAAATTCTGAAGCTACGGTTAAGTTTATGAAAACTATATATGTTTTTCAAAGTACTTGATGTAAGTGATTGCTCGCAACATATGAGAATTGCTTATGAAAGTCGTGCCTCTTTGTCCTTACATTGACGTTAATGACGAAAGATTGCAGTGGCTGCTGCAAACATTACCTAGTTATATTGACGACTTACAGTCATGCTCAACAGCAAACGGTTTTCGTGGCTTGACTAAAGAGACAGCCAAAGCATTTAAATTTACTGCTAAGAGTACTTTAGGATGTGTAAAATTTTTCTTAGAAAATAAATTTTATTTTGTGCCGACCAGAAGTTTTAGTTCTGATGGGGTAGAGTTTAGTGACATAAGATTCAAAGGTTGCTTCCAGGACGCCATTGACGCTAAAGCAGTTCACTATTGCTGGAATTCTAAATCACTCCATCGGAGTAGCGCAAAGTTACGCCATCTAATGTAAAGAGTATAGTAAAGTTACGACGTTGCCCCTAGCAACTCAAATTACACCGGCGTAAATCTAATTTAGAATTAAGCCCTATGCGGTTAAAAAAATAATTCAAGCAGGGTTGGTGCAAACATCTTCTACTGCTAACGTTGCTGGAGATTGTAGCTATGTTAGTCCGTATAACATGCCTGCAACTGCTGCAGTACTACCAGATAATTTTGAGATTAGTGAGATCACTTTACCAGAACATATTAGAGCAAAAATAAGTGAAATTTATAAGAATTCAAATAGTGTCTTGCAATTTGGTGTAGTGTCTGGATCCATAGCTTTTTTAGCTGGATATATAGTACTCACTATTGAGGAACGGGTAGATTGCGAATTTTGCAGGAATTAAATTACAACCCAATATAGTTCAAGCCCTTTATTGGATCTTATTAATCTTTAAGACAAAGGAAAATGATAATACCCAAGTGTAGAATTACAAACTTAATAAGCAAAATTGTAGCAGTGTCTACAAAAGTTGTGGTACCTATATTTACCAAAAATTTGCAATTCACTACACGCACTAAAAAATTTACTATTAGAACCAATAACATTTTCCAATGTGTTACAGTGCCTCTTAAATGATCACAAAATTATTATAGACGAAATTTGTAACTAAATAAAATATTGTAACTAAATTGTTAAAACCAGTTTTATCAAGTATTGCTAGAACCAGAACTGATAGTGTGGTTTTATGGTTTTATGATTTATTTGAGGTTTGCGGTAACTGCAATAATTTTATGTTTCTGTTTATTGGGAGGGCTTAAAAAGTCAGTTCACTTATCTTCCGTTTGAACTATAGTAATCCGATTAATAAAAAAGTTAGTTTTGAACGTGTTTGTTTTATTTGCGTGACATAAATACAGAAGAAGAGTTAGAAAGTATGTTAGTGAAATTTTGTGCCCTCCTTAAAAAGTTAGGTTATGCTGACAAACGTTTTGAGAAATGAGATGGGTAAAAACACTTTTCCTCTTTATGTATGGAAAACATTTATTTTTTATGACACTCATTATATAAATATTTAAGATATGACGCCGTATTGAGATTTTGTTTAGATTATATAACTATTATGTATGACTGATTTTCTAAATATTTACTTAATTATTTTACTTCTAGGGAAAAAAACTGGCAACAATATTGATTTAAGCATCTATAATAACTGCACTAAATATAAACTAAATAAATAACTAAATAGAAGATACCCTCGCAGTTCAAAACATGATACAACATGTTAGTAAAAATTTCTACCATTCTACCAAACCTCAGTCCTTTGTCATCAATTTAAATGTAGATTTAATTAATTTCAACAAAGCTTAATAAACTTTTATCAACTTATCAAAAATTCCAGATCATAATCCACACTGCCGACCTGTTGATATTTAGAAAATTAATCGTTTGTTTACTCTTTTTTATAGCATTTGGTGCATAACTAATAGATCAATAATTATAGTGTTCTTGTAAATTTTTCAGAAAGCTTTAAAACAAAATGAATCGTTTGTTAAGAATTTGTTAAGCTTTGTGTAACCCAGAATCAGATGTTAAGTAAAATTCTGGTAAAAAAGTAAGTAATTTAAATAAAACACGTTACATGTGTCAAAAAATTCTTTTTTTCAAATCGAGCGTGACATGATTACGATTTAAGGAAGTTACTGTAAATTGCAATTTTCGTATTCCAGTATTCAAATAAACCTTATGTCATAATTAAGTACTAAGTGAATTATACAATGCATTGGTAGAAATAAGCACTTAACACAAAATAATTTAGTATCATTTTAACTTAGCTTTATAGAACTTGCAAATTTCATTTACAAGTACTGTGGTGAGCCACCTATTTTTACCTTTGGTCAATACGCGACAATTAATTAATTAATTGCCGTTAGAAAAAAAAATTTAAAACATTGTCTCATTAAAGTTAAAGTATTTAAATTTTCCTGTGGAGTCTAGAGTTCGTTTCCGGTCTCACGAACATAAATTCGGCACCACTTATTTACAAAGGGCATTTCAAATTTGTTAATTTTAGTTTTATCACGAATTCCATTAACTTAAGCTTATATTAGGGTTGAAAGGTTAATATGCGCGGCTTTTAAGAGGGTGCAGAGGGTTGTTTCACATGTGTGTAGCGTGAGAAGGAACGGAATTCTTGGCACACGTGGCCTTCAAAAAAAAAAAAGATAAAGATTGCGTAATTGACAACATTTTATTCAACACAATTACTAGAGTTATTAGACCAACATAATGAAAGAGACAAAATTTTTCTTGTTCTATTGATGTAAAACACTAACCACTTTTTTGTTATAAAAGGGCATCATTAGAACATTTGAGATAATGTAAACAGAAATCCAAATTAACAAATAAAAAAAATAAACGGAAAACTGCATGTATAAATAAATAATGTTAGGATTGTAAATAGTATTAAATAACAATGTTGAGAAAGTGAAAATAACTTAAAAATTATTATAAAATAAAGATTTAGGGTTCAAGTCGAGATAGGTGACGCCATCTGTAGGGTGGTTAATTAATTTTTGTTACAGATTTCTTATTGACTATGTTACTTCAAAACTTGGAAAAATCTTCTAAAAATTTAAACTATTTTATGTAGTTTCGATGTTATTTTATCTCAGCATTATTTAAACTTTTTTTTCTTTTGTAAAACAAATTACATAAGACAAAACCAGATTTTAGTAGCTATAAAGTTATAACTCTAATCTGGAATGTTAGAAAGAAGTTTGACGGATCATTGTTTAATCCGGACAATAATTACTGTTTATTGTTGTAATGAACTTATATATTATTATAAATATTGTCTAAAACACTTTGTAAAAAGCGGTCAAGTTGGAAGGGAGCGAAAAACACACCCCAATAATTTTACTTAACCAATGAGGGCACAGACTTAGTGATTAGCGTTTGCCGCGGGGGTGTAAAATTCACAGGCTCTAGCGTCCCTATAAAAACTCATTTTGGGAAGGGAGACCTCAGTGGAGATTAGATTGTTTCAGTAATTAGAAGTAACAAAAAAATCTGTGCTAGTGTGTAAAGTTTGTGTAGGTTAGTTGTGTTTTGTGTCATAAAAAAAAAAACATTAAGTCAAAACTATAGTGACTGTGAAAAAAAAAACAAAATAAAAAAGTGAAGCACGTTGGATATTAAAAATACAGGTACAATTTCAATTTTATTTCGCCTGCATTAATTTTAATTTCTTAAAATACTATGCAGAGATAATTATTTTAAATAACCAAACTTGTTTCAACATAAATTCATTTAATATTATTATTAGCCTTGCTGAAACAAATCACCTGAGATAATGCTTATTTCTACATCAAAATAGGATTTTACAAAGGAAATCGTTTGGATAAAATTGATTGAAATTTAACAACTGTTTAACTTTAGCCAAACAGACTTAATTAAAGGTTATTACTTTTAATTTAACGCTACTTAATTTTTTTTTCAAGTCTTTACAATGAAACTCTCAAATTAAAGTTAAATTAAATTAATCAATCAAATGATAATTTAATAATATTCCCTTTCTTTGTCACGGGAAGAAAAACAAACAGTGATTAGTCAGAAATTGCAGGCCGTTTACGTTAAACAAAAAAAAAAAATTAAAATAATCATATTAAAAAAAAAATATATATATAAAAAAAAAATGGTTGGGTCCCGCACACGGAAAAACCCGTTATATAACCAAAAAAAAAAAAAAAAAAACAAAAACAAAAAAAAAAAAAGAGAGCAAAGGTGAAGGTTCCGTATCCGGTAAACCTGTATTCAAGCGCCTGTTGCTATTGCCAAAAAAAAAATATATCCAAAAAAAAAAAAACAAATTCAAACATTCGCAATTTGGGGGATTTTTCCTTAAGATTATAATATCTTTGCGCGCCCATCTTCAATTCCACTTAATCTGCACTTCCGACTGTATGCAGATGTGGTAAGAGAAGTAAGGGATTTTCGGAGTTTGATGTATACTGCGGGTGCCCCAGATAATGTTTCTTAGCGTGCCGGTAACGGTCGAGTTAGCAATTACCCCGGTAACGGTAAAGGGTTAACAATTGTCCGTCTGAAGCTTTTTCGTTTCGATGATAATGTTTCCATAGCAAATTTGGCAACCTATATAAACCAATAGGGTTTTAATAGCAATGACCTATTCACGGAAAAAGTTGACGATCGCTTAATGGAAGCTTTCTTCGTTTTGAGGATAATGTTTTCAGAGCAAATTTGGCAAACCTTCCGTTTATAGTGCTAACTCTATTCTGGTAAAGAGTTGACGATTGCTCGGTGGAAGCTTTCGTTGTTACGTAAATAACGTTTCGGGACGATGTCGGCAAACCTTCTGTTTAGGGATCTTTTTGCTTATCAGTGAGTAACGGACGCTTTGTAGAAGCTTTCTGTCATCGCAGATACTCCGACCGACAAAGATTATCTAGGATGTCTTTCCAGCGATTCAATTTTATTGTAAACGCGATACCTGTAATCCACTGGCATATCCTCACTCAGACAAGTCGTTGAAAAACCCTTGTCTAATTAAATTCATTAATCAAATAATATTCATCATTTTACTTCGAGGCACTTGAATAAAATTAAGTACAGATTTCTTCTAGTACCACAATATTTCAGGGAATCAAAATTTTAACAGATATCTTCGTTCTCTTTTACTGTATTTAGGTCGGGGCGTTTTAGTGCGTAATTGCAGAAATTGGTTTGCATGGGCATTGCGTAGTAGTACCGCGAATCAAACTGCACCTGAACCAATAAAAGAAAACGTTTGCAAAGTTTGGAATTTTCCTTGTTGTATTTGTTGTACAGGAAGTGTTCACAAATGGGGTAAATAAACATCGACAAGAAGTAAATTTTGACATTATTTCTTAATAAGGGTCACAATCGATTCATTACATTTTGGTGGAGCAAATAAGCCGTCTCAACTATTAATTTTATTATAAACAAACAAATAAATAAAATTCAATAAAAGAAAAATATATTACTTTACATAAGAAGTTAGAGCTTAAATTAGTAATTACATCGCAATTTATTTACGATCATCAAAAAAAAAATTATTACTTAAAGACAATTTATTTTGGATGTGGAATGTCCCACAACAACTTGACCGTTTGTTTAGGCAAACTTTGTAAATATTTTACAAATGTATTATCATTTATCCCTTAATGGGAACCATCCGAATTTGTAATAAATTTGTGGTTTGAAACAAGTGGTTTTAATCTATTCTCCCGTGTGTTATGACACTACTTTGTAACGACCTCTGTGTTACTGATAACCGAAACTTGATCTAGAATGACTATTAGAGTTATTCACAAATCCTATTCTTACAATCATAAGTTAAACGTAGGGTAAGTACACCTTTTATTATTTTATAACAACCGACAATCTAGACGATCACACTTTGAATAAATCAATTTTTACCTCATTTTTTCTTATCCAGTATTTTACTGGATATAAAAAAAATTTCCCATCGTAATTCATAATAATTATGATTATCGGCCATGTCTCATTACATAAATTTTGGTGCCGTGACCAGGATGCAAAGTCATAAAGTGTCATAACCGAGGAGAAAAACAAAATATGTTCACTTGTTTAAAGAAAAGTATCTGCCGAAAATTATTATTACAGGTGCTTTTCAATCAAAGATGGAAAGCCAAAACCAACGCTCCACCAACGAAGGGGTCCCAAGTTGGTTTTTGAATTGGTTGAAAAACAATGAGGAACGCCAGGAGAGAAACCGGAAGGAGGCTCTCGCGGACGTAGCCAAACTACCTCAACTCCGAGGTCAACCGGAAGCTGAAGAGTTAGTCCAGGCTAACAAGGAGCGAGACAACACAGCCAATACAACCGCAGGAGAATGGGAAATCACCCCCATTAACTTTCCTTTGCCAGTTGTGATTCCGGGTGAAAGCGCTACCGACTCCGGGTCTTTTAGTGGTACCTCAGCAAACGAAACGGGCATTCAGACACCGGAAAGCTCCGTCAGCGTAACTGGCAGTGATTCAGGCAAGGGTCACGTGAAGCCAGTAAATGAGCAAGTCGACACCATTGCGATTCCGGCATTCTTGAGAGGCTTAACGCAGTGGGCACTCCCAACACCGGAACGTCCCACTTTTAAAGGATCAGGTGATCAGAATCCTATGAAATTTATTTCGTCCGTGGAAGAATATGGACGAACCCTGGGACTAAATGACAAGCAACTTTTGGATGTTGCTCAGGGATGCTTAAAAGGGAATGCACGCCAATGGTCAGCGATTTATCAAGGAAAATGGACAAGTTATGAAGAATTCAGAGCCGATTTTCTACGCACATACTGGTCTGAAGCGCGCCAACGGAAAATACGGCATCAGATAGCAACGGGTCGTTATGACCGAACCCGTGGCACTATGTTGGCCCACTTTTCTTATTTTGTCGACCTAGCAAAAATGCTAACAAGACCACTACCTGAAACAACATTAGTGTCAGAATTAATGTTGCACTTTCCCAACCAAATACAATCTTTGTGGGCACTGCAGAAACAAGAAACAATAGTAGCAGCTGCAGAATTCTTGTTGTCGCAAGAAATTCCCGGACAAAACCCGGAAAACAGCGAACGTCCTAACAAGCATGTGATTCAGCGAAATCAAAATTACCACAACAAACGAAAGAATGACAATTTCCGGGAAAAACATGTGGCATCAAGCAATAGTTACCGATGGGAACGTCCAAATACGTCTAATGCAGCAGCCTCTTTACCGTCCTTTAATAAGCAACGAGTATTTTCCGGAAACAAATCTGGAAATAAACAAAATACCTCCGAAAAAAAGAACAATAATAAAAACAACCAACATCCACACAGTTCGGGAAACGGGGGCGGAGTACGGGACCGGGTCTAACCTACTCCAAAACCTCTACAGACCCGCTGACTTTTCAGCCCCAACCAAAGAAAAGAAAATTACCACCAGCGAGTTCTTCAAATCAACATATTAACATTCTTGTTCAACATCGGAAAAATAATCATACTACGGTAACTGATGTTTTATCTTTACATAAAAAGTCGGTTACAGGCAAAAATCCGGAAAGTACAAGGGCAGTCCCAGAAATCGAGCTACAGATTTTTGAATTTACGCTACTGGGTCTGCTAGACACCGGAAGTGAGGTCAGTTGTGTTTCCGAAGAAGTCTGGTCCAACATTTTAACTGCGGGACATCAGCCTCCGACCTTACCGGTGACCTCAATACATCTTCGAGGAGCAGTAGGGCAACGAAGCGCGCAGGTGGTCATTCAAAGTTTCCTGAACATTCTCATCCAAGGACGAACATTTCCTGCTGTTGTCCTGGTCGTTAAAAATTTAATCAAACCCGTGATCCTTGGAGCTGACTGGATGGACGAACAGCAAGCTAAAATAAACTTCGCCGGAAGAACTCTGACAATCCTGAATGAAGAGGGCGAACATTGTTTTAAATTTAAAACAACTGTTGAGAAAACACCTGAGGCAGAAGACTACATCGAAGATCTCATCGGTTGTCTGCAGAGTACAAATTCACGATCGATGACAAAACCATCTAATCACCTGGAATCAAGGGAGGCCTTAGAGGCAAAAGTTAACAACCTCAAGATTCCAAACATATTTAAAACAAAATTAAAACAACTTTTATTAGACTTTCGACAAGTTTTCAGTACCAGACCCGGCTTAACGAACAAATACGTACATCAAATTAAAATGCACGATCAAACCCCTTTCTTGAAAAGACCATACCCGGTGCCATTTCCACTACGTCCTGCTGTGGAAACCACAATACAAGAAATGCTCGATTTAGGAGTAATTAAAAGGGAGGCCTCACCATATGCCAGTCCGATGACCGTCGTTAAGAAGAAAGACGGCACCGTCCGTGTGTGTCTCGACGCAAGAATCATTAATTCTAAAATGATTGCCGACTGTGAGTCCCCTCCAGCTACAGAAGAGCTTTTACGCCGTTTTCATGGTGTAAAAGTAATGACGACGATTGATTTGAGGTCCTCCTACTGGCAAATTCCATTAACTCCGGAGAGCCGACAATACACGGCTTTTCTATACAACGGCCGCAGCTACACCTATCAGGTACTCCCATTTGGATTAAAAACAGCTGTGGGGTCGTTTAGTCGAGCGATGGATGTAATTCTGGGAAGTGAAGTACGGGAATTCGTAGTTAATTACATCGACGACCTGTTAATTGCATCTCGAAATTTAGAAGAACACCTAGATCACATCCACAAGGTGTTAGAAAAGTTGAACCAGGCCAATATGACTATTAATTTAGAAAAATCCAACTTTATTCAAGAAGAAGTAAAATTTCTAGGCCATATTCTTACCGTGGATGGGATTAAAGCCGACCCAGAAAAAGTCAGCGCAATTCGTAACTTTCCGGTACCACAGAAAACAAAACATCTACGGGCATTTCTCGGACTCTGTAATTTTTATCGAAAATTTTGTGCAGAGTATAGCGCAGCTACGCAAGACCTAAATAAATTGTTGAGAAAAGGAGTAAAATGGCAATGGGGGCGACGTGAACAAGAAGCTTTCGGACGAATTAAAGATCTTTTCCTTAATGCAGTGCTTCTGCACTACCCTGACCCAAAGAAAATTTTCTACGTACAAACTGACAGCTCAGGTTATGGATTGGGAGCGGAGTTATACCAGATACAAGACGATGGGTTACGTGGTGTGATTGCTTTCGCCAGCCGATCATTAAAAGGACCGGAATTAAATTATACCACCACCGAAAAAGAGCTACTGGGTGTCATCTTCGCGCTGCACAAATTCCGAACTTACATCCAAGGGACGAAGATAATTATCCGTACCGATCACCAGGCACTAAAGTTTTTAAACCGTTGTCGTCTTCTTAGTGAACGATTAACTCGATGGACGTTACTTCTGGGACAATACGATTATGAGATAGAGCTCGTAAAAGGAAAAGAAAATGTGGTTGCTGACACACTGTCTCGTTATCCAGCTGACGAAACAGCACACTGCGATTACCCACGAGAGCAGCCAATCATAGCCATGTTCGAGGTCGAAGATACCGCCGAAGTGTTGCAGTTATTACAACAAATTGCGCAACATCAAAAAAACGACCCACTCTTAAAAGAAATTTGGCGAACAATGGAAACTGATACAGCGATTACTGACCCAAAAGTTCAAAGGGTTTGTAAACAGTATAGTGTCAACAATAATGTCTTAGTTTACAGGTCCCAAAACACAAATGCTGTCCGCCTAGCTGTACCAGAAAATATGGTAACGAGATTGGTCGACTACTACCATCAACTTCTGGGTCATTTTGGGGCGACAAAAGTTTACAACGTTATGAAGAAGGAATACCATTGGCCGAATATGTACCGCGGTATAAAGAAGCGGGTTCGAAGTTGCGACATCTGCCAGAAAACCAAGATTTCGCACCGTCCGAGCCAGGGTCCGTTAACACCAATCCTGCATGATAAACCTGGGGACTTAGTCTGCGTCGATTTTTATGGACCTTTGCCAACCGGAAGATTGGGGGCGACCTACATCTTTGTGGCTGTCGATTCGTTCAGCAAGTTTCTCAAGTTATATCCACTAAGAAAAGCCACCGCCAAAGCAGCAGCCAAACGAATCGTAAACGACTACGCAAATTTCATCAAGCCAAAATGCATATTAAGCGACCATGGCACACAATTTACATCACACTCTTGGCAAGCCGTATTACGGGGCGCCAATATTCAAAGTACGCATTCCTCAATACGACACCCTGCTTCAAATCCTTGCGAGCGCGTAATGCGGGAGCTAGGAAGAATCTTCCGAACTTATTGTCGTCAAAATCATGCAAGTTGGGTCAACCATTTACGCAATGTAGAAGAATGTATGAACTTCGTCCCACACATGAGTACAGGGTTTTCGCCATATGAAATAATTTTTGGAAGAAAACCTCCAAATCCTTTAGATGCCGTCACAACAAGATTGTTGCCACAACAACCGTTACTTCTCATTGAAGAAATACATAATCGGGTACGTCAAAATCTGCGTCATCAGGCTACCCTTCGACAACAGCAACAAAAAGGAGAAATGTCACAATTAGAAATCGACGAGTGGGTTTTGTTGAAAAACAAGATAACTTCTGACACGACCAGTCAGCAATTTGCTAAATTCATGCCATTATACAGTGGTCCTTATAAAGTTGTCGGTAAACCACATCCCAACACATATCGGATCGCAGATCCAACAACAAATCACGAAAAAGGTGTTTACAACATGGGCAATCTAAAATTCTATCATCGTCGGGCTGAGTAATCCGGGTGGATTTTACCAAATCAAGCGCATCCACTATTCCAAACTGAGGCCTATTCACCATTTCAAAGTAGACGCATCCACCATTTCTGAGGATAGCGCATCCACCATCTCCAGCTCAAGCGCACCAACAATTTAAACTCAGATGTGTCCACCATTCCGCAGTAGGCGCATCCACCATTTCTGAGGATAGCGCATCCACCATCCCAAGCTCAAGTGCATTCGCCAATTGTAAATCAATCCACACCACCACGTCACTTGAAGTCGGTTGCCCACCACGTGATGACTTACGCTGCACCTTCGGAACAACGCAAGTCAGGGGGCGAATGTGGTGAGCCACCTATTTTTACCTTTGGTCAATACGCGACAATTAATTAATTAATTGCCGTTAGAAAAAAAAATTTAAAACATTGTCTCATTAAAGTTAAAGTATTTAAATTTTCCTGTGGAGTCTAGAGTTCGTTTCCGGTCTCACGAACATAAATTCGGCACCACTTATTTACAAAGGGCATTTCAAATTTGTTAATTTTAGTTTTATCACGAATTCCATTAACTTAAGCTTATATTAGGGTTGAAAGGTTAATATGCGCGGCTTTTAAGAGGGTGCAGAGGGTTGTTTCACATGTGTGTAGCGTGAGAAGGAACGGAATTCTTGGCACACGTGGCCTTCAAAAAAAAAAAAGATAAAGATTGCGTAATTGACAACATTTTATTCAACACAATTACTAGAGTTATTAGACCAACATAATGAAAGAGACAAAATTTTTCTTGTTCTATTGATGTAAAACACTAACCACTTTTTTGTTATAAAAGGGCATCATTAGAACATTTGAGATAATGTAAACAGAAATCCAAATTAACAAATAAAAAAAATAAACGGAAAACTGCATGTATAAATAAATAATGTTAGGATTGTAAATAGTATTAAATAACAATGTTGAGAAAGTGAAAATAACTTAAAAATTATTATAAAATAAAGATTTAGGGTTCAAGTCGAGATAGGTGACGCCATCTGTAGGGTGGTTAATTAATTTTTGTTACAGATTTCTTATTGACTATGTTACTTCAAAACTTGGAAAAATCTTCTAAAAATTTAAACTATTTTATGTAGTTTCGATGTTATTTTATCTCAGCATTATTTAAACTTTTTTTTCTTTTGTAAAACAAATTACATAAGACAAAACCAGATTTTAGTAGCTATAAAGTTATAACTCTAATCTGGAATGTTAGAAAGAAGTTTGACGGATCATTGTTTAATCCGGACAATAATTACTGTTTATTGTTGTAATGAACTTATATATTATTATAAATATTGTCTAAAACACTTTGTAAAAAGCGGTCAAGTTGGAAGGGAGCGAAAAACACACCCCAATAATTTTACTTAACCAATGAGGGCACAGACTTAGTGATTAGCGTTTGCCGCGGGGGTGTAAAATTCACAGGCTCTAGCGTCCCTATAAAAACTCATTTTGGGAAGGGAGACCTCAGTGGAGATTAGATTGTTTCAGTAATTAGAAGTAACAAAAAAATCTGTGCTAGTGTGTAAAGTTTGTGTAGGTTAGTTGTGTTTTGTGTCATAAAAAAAAAAACATTAAGTCAAAACTATAGTGACTGTGAAAAAAAAAACAAAATAAAAAAGTGAAGCACGTTGGATATTAAAAATACAGGTACAATTTCAATTTTATTTCGCCTGCATTAATTTTAATTTCTTAAAATACTATGCAGAGATAATTATTTTAAATAACCAAACTTGTTTCAACATAAATTCATTTAATATTATTATTAGCCTTGCTGAAACAAATCACCTGAGATAATGCTTATTTCTACATCAAAATAGGATTTTACAAAGGAAATCGTTTGGATAAAATTGATTGAAATTTAACAACTGTTTAACTTTAGCCAAACAGACTTAATTAAAGGTTATTACTTTTAATTTAACGCTACTTAATTTTTTTTTCAAGTCTTTACAATGAAACTCTCAAATTAAAGTTAAATTAAATTAATCAATCAAATGATAATTTAATAATATTCCCTTTCTTTGTCACGGGAAGAAAAACAAACAGTGATTAGTCAGAAATTGCAGGCCGTTTACGTTAAACAAAAAAAAAAAATTAAAATAATCATATTAAAAAAAAAATATATATATAAAAAAAAAATGGTTGGGTCCCGCACACGGAAAAACCCGTTATATAACCAAAAAAAAAAAAAAAACAAAAACAAAAAAAAAAAAAGAGAGCAAAGGTGAAGGTTCCGTATCCGGTAAACCTGTATTCAAGCGCCTGTTGCTATTGCCAAAAAAAAAATATATCCAAAAAAAAAAAAACAAATTCAAACATTCGCAATTTGGGGGATTTTTCCTTAAGATTATAATATCTTTGCGCGCCCATCTTCAATTCCACTTAATCTGCACTTCCGACTGTATGCAGATGTGGTAAGAGAAGTAAGGGATTTTCGGAGTTTGATGTATACTGCGGGTGCCCCAGATAATGTTTCTTAGCGTGCCGGTAACGGTCGAGTTAGCAATTACCCCGGTAACGGTAAAGGGTTAACAATTGTCCGTCTGAAGCTTTTTCGTTTCGATGATAATGTTTCCATAGCAAATTTGGCAACCTATATAAACCAATAGGGTTTTAATAGCAATGACCTATTCACGGAAAAAGTTGACGATCGCTTAATGGAAGCTTTCTTCGTTTTGAGGATAATGTTTTCAGAGCAAATTTGGCAAACCTTCCGTTTATAGTGCTAACTCTATTCTGGTAAAGAGTTGACGATTGCTCGGTGGAAGCTTTCGTTGTTACGTAAATAACGTTTCGGGACGATGTCGGCAAACCTTCTGTTTAGGGATCTTTTTGCTTATCAGTGAGTAACGGACGCTTTGTAGAAGCTTTCTGTCATCGCAGATACTCCGACCGACAAAGATTATCTAGGATGTCTTTCCAGCGATTCAATTTTATTGTAAACGCGATACCTGTAATCCACTGGCATATCCTCACTCAGACAAGTCGTTGAAAAACCCTTGTCTAATTAAATTCATTAATCAAATAATATTCATCATTTTACTTCGAGGCACTTGAATAAAATTAAGTACAGATTTCTTCTAGTACCACAATATTTCAGGGAATCAAAATTTTAACAGATATCTTCGTTCTCTTTTACTGTATTTAGGTCGGGGCGTTTTAGTGCGTAATTGCAGAAATTGGTTTGCATGGGCATTGCGTAGTAGTACCGCGAATCAAACTGCACCTGAACCAATAAAAGAAAACGTTTGCAAAGTTTGGAATTTTCCTTGTTGTATTTGTTGTACAGGAAGTGTTCACAAATGGGGTAAATAAACATCGACAAGAAGTAAATTTTGACATTATTTCTTAATAAGGGTCACAATCGATTCATTACATTTTGGTGGAGCAAATAAGCCGTCTCAACTATTAATTTTATTATAAACAAACAAATAAATAAAATTCAATAAAAGAAAAATATATTACTTTACATAAGAAGTTAGAGCTTAAATTAGTAATTACATCGCAATTTATTTACGATCATCAAAAAAAAAATTATTACTTAAAGACAATTTATTTTGGATGTGGAATGTCCCACAACAACTTGACCGTTTGTTTAGGCAAACTTTGTAAATATTTTACAAATGTATTATCATTTATCCCTTAATGGGAACCATCCGAATTTGTAATAAATTTGTGGTTTGAAACAAGTGGTTTTAATCTATTCTCCCGTGTGTTATGACACTACTTTGTAACGACCTCTGTGTTACTGATAACCGAAACTTGATCTAGAATGACTATTAGAGTTATTCACAAATCCTATTCTTACAATCATAAGTTAAACGTAGGGTAAGTACACCTTTTATTATTTTATAACAACCGACAATCTAGACGATCACACTTTGAATAAATCAATTTTTACCTCATTTTTTCTTATCCAGTATTTTACTGGATATAAAAAAAATTTCCCATCGTAATTCATAATAATTATGATTATCGGCCATGTCTCATTACAGTACCCAAACTGCTTTTAAAGTATCATAATACATAATTTTAAGATAACATAAATCGGTTGACAATTTAAATGTTAACAAGTTAATTCTTGGAGATAGATCAACAAAAATTTCAAGACCAAAAAAATACGAAACAAAGAGCAATGAAACCAAAAATAATTTTTATCCTAACTTGCATCTTCAGTGTCAAATCCGAAATATATTTCAATGAAACTGGTAAGCACAAATCTAATCCTCCAACCATATAAACCAAAATAATTTTTAGATATTCCGGAAATGGCCTATTTAGACCGAACAGCTGACCCTTGCGATAATTTCTACCAATTCACTTGTGGCAACTTTGCTGCAATCCATCCCCGACCACCAACTCTTAATGTCCTTAACCAAGTTACTTTACTTCAAGATGAATTAATTCAAATAGGAAGAAGTACCAAACAACCAACCCAAAACTAAGTAATTTACCACAATTTTCAGAAATCTTATCACACCCCATAACTGACAATGATGCTACATCACTCAAAAAAGCCAAAAAAGCTTACAACAGTTGCCTTAATGTCAAATTACAGAACTCAAAAGTGCCAGAATTGCGTACAATTAAAGAAGTTGGAGGAATGCCTCTTCTTTCTTCTTCAAATGACACAATAACCTTTTCTTGGAACGATATTGGAGAGTTGGTGAGCGAATACGGTGTACCTCTCATATTCAAATACAGTGTGGTTAATAAAAATTTAAACGAAAGTATGATTGAATTAAGTTGGGACAGTTGGGACTACCCAAGTTTGTTCCGACCAAAGCTAGCAAAAAACTATGAACAAGTCTTAGAAGAAGGTTTTAAAAAAATTGCCAAAAGAAGAGTAACCCGATCAAGCAACAGACTAGAACCTTTTGATATTTTTCTTCAAACTGTTGCAAAACATTTATTGAACTATACCAATCCAGATAAACCAGAAGAGAAAGTAATTGCAGAGTTAAATGAAGTGACCTCTTTCATAGAGACACTGTACTACAGTGAAGAAGTATGTTAAAATATATTATACATAATTGAAAAAAAAAACTGAAACTTTTTCTAGCTCAAGAAGGGTAAAATTTTGCCTTTAAAATCAGAGGTGTCCTTAGGACAACTCCAGGAGTGGACTAACAGACAATTCGGAAACAAAACAAATGTATTTTTGATCAAAAATTTTCCAAAAAATTATTTTGTTTGTTGTAGATTGACTGGGTATCATACCTCAATAGAGTTTTTAAAAAATCCGGTGTTGTAATAACTCCTCAAATCAAAATTCGCTACGATAGCATTAAATACATTTACGATATTCTGAATCTAGTTATACAAACTGATCCTAGAGTTATCAAAAATTTTGCTTTGCTTCAAGTTTTCTTATTTCAAGCGCCTGATAGTGATTATACGACAAGGAAAGCTTTTGAAGATTATTACAAAGCCGAAAATTATGAACATTATGAAAGGTGGGAGTATTGTACAAGAAACATTCTTGATGTTGCATCACCAACTGCAGGTCTCAGCTATGCTGTTACTTACCCTTATCAACGGTATTATTTCAATAAAAAAAAGTTGACTCAAGTGAGTTTTTAGTCTGCTTATTATGGAAATTAGTTATTTTTAAAATTACGCAACCAATTTTTTTAAAATTTTAAAGCATTAAATAAAGTTTTTTCTAACGCATCATAGAAATACAAATTTTATTTTAAAAAGATAATATTTTTAATTTTTAATTTTTTGCAACATATCTATAATTTAAAATAACGATTTTTAACATTCCCACTACTAACTTCTATTTTAGGCTTCAGACATAATTAGGAATGTACAAACTGCATTTGAAGAAAATTTAAACACCGTTAATTGGATAGATGATGACTCACGTGACGCTGCTCTAGCAAAACTAAAAAATATGTTGGTACCAGTGGGATATCCCGACTTCGTAGACAATAAAACCTCTCTTGATAAATTTTATGAAAATCTCCAAATAAGCAAATTTGATAACTACGTAAACGCACGAGCAATCCGAGCTTTCAGACAGGCATACCAATTCGCACAGTTAAAGAAACCTCAGAGAACTTTGTACCACTTTCTTTTATTTAAAAACTATGTAATAATATTTTTTTTAGTTGGGGCGTTTCAACTTTTGGTGTTAATGCTTATTACATTGAAGAAAATAACAAGATTCGTAATACTTTTGATTTGGTTTGCTATCAATTATTGTAATTGCAATATTTGTAGTGGTACCAATTTCGTTGTTAAATCTTCCACTTTTTGGTGGAAACAAACTAATTTTAGATTATAGCAGATTTGGAAGCATAATGGGTCATGAAATAAGCCATAGTTTTGATTTCAAGGGTAAAAACTATGACCTGGATGGTACACTAAACCCTTTGTGGCCTCAAAAAACCCTTCATGCATTTAATGAACGCACCATGTGTTTTAAAAAACAGTATAACCAATACTACGTTCCTGAAATTAAGCGCCATGTAAGTTGGTACCATTGTCAATCGCAAATTATTTCTTTTTAGATAAATGGTTTTTCTTCCATCAATAACAATTTAGCCGACAATGAAGGTTTAAGAGCATCATTTAAAGCATTTAAAACAGTAGTAGAAACGCAACAAATTAAATCTAGTGGTGACTATACTTTGGAACAATTATTTTTTATTGGTTACAGCACTGTAAGTGCTAATTACTAATTAGTTACTAATTTCCACATTTTTTATTCCTAGATGTGGTGCAGTAACGAATCAAATAACTACTTAAACGATCTTCTTGATATCAATTATCCACCAGAAGAATATAGAGTGATTGGAACTTTATCAAACATGAAGGAATTTTCCGAAGCTTTCAATTGTCCAGTAGGCAGCAAGATGAATCCAGAAAAAAAGTGCAGATTGTGGTGATCATCCAAAATTAGGTGTCACAAATTCTTAAACATCAATCATCAATAAAGCTCAAATTTTTAAAACCATAAAAGTTAAAAAAGAGGATCTAACAAAACAAAAAAAATTAAAATAAAAATAAATGTAAATTTTGACAAAAGTGAATAAATTCTACACCTATTTTTAACCAGGAAAATCTTAGAAAATACTAATCAAATAACATACTTAAGTATTATAAGTTTCAAACAATAATAAACTAATTAAGCAATTATTATCAAAATATTAAATAAACTCCTTTATCGGTCTCTCTATTACAAGTTTTCTATTTAGTCATATAGATCATTTGCAAAAAAAAACCAAAATGTTTTCTCCTAATTTTCAGTTTTAAGCTGATCTTTTCAGGTTTTTGTTATTGATTTGGGATTTTCTTGTTGCAGCAACAAATCAGAATAGTTTAGAACTGTATTGAGCATTCTCATTACAACTTTTAGACTGCTAAAACACCATTTCGTATGAGCACCATAATGTTAAACAAATCTAAACCATAGAAAAAAAAATACTACATTATAGACGAGGAAACTAAAGTGTATCGTTTAATTCCGAGAGTGAAGGTTTAGTCTGATTGCTCCAATCACTCGAGAGATTCAGTCCTGAGGTATATGAGATAATTTTGTATTTCCGGAACTAAAATTCATTAATAGAAAATGTCATAATAAAAATAAAAAAGTTTATTACTTCAAAGAATTTTTGTTCGCCCATTTTCTTTCGTCCAGCGTAACAAATTCCAAACCGTGTTCTGTATAAGCTAGAGAAGAGTTATTTAAAAGTTAGCACTTATGTTCAAAACACGAGTTGTAAACACGTTCAAAATTTTTACAAACGCTCCTCGAGCGATAAGGTCAAATGAAAGGTGTTTGGAACAAGTTTTGGTATAGAACGCGCAAAAATTTCCAACTGCTACTGTCTCAAAACTGAATGTACACAAGCTTAAAATTTAAAACCAATTACAAACTCTTAGTCAAGACAGAGTTTTAAACTCAAAACATCGATTTTGAGTTGGAGTTCAAAAATCGAGTTCAAAACATCAATTTTGGTGAGTACCTAACATGAGACGCCATCTTACTCGTCACTGATTCACACAACCAAATTCATTAGCGCGCAACATTTCTTCTTCTACTGTTGGCGATAGCAGGAGAGTTGAATTTGCATTGTGTTCGTCTACTTTCTTTTTTTGAATCACTTTTTGAGTCACTTTTTGAATTGGGTTGCATACGACTGTGAATAGTCTAGTTGTTGCCGTCTTTCCTCATAAATTCCTAATACCTTTCTTCTATTAAGATGTTGTTCTAACTTTATGTTTTCCTTTGTATTTATTTTTCTTATTACCTAGTGCATGCATTGTTTGCGCAATCACAAAATAATTAATTCCGCAACAAAATGAATCATTGTTTTAATATGGTAATTCCCCAATAAATTGATATAATATACATAAGATCATGTGGGGTAAAGTACTCGTAGATTCGAGAAAAATGTAAATGATTAATATAAAAAAATTAATAATTATTTTTTACTTCTCACTATTGTGTTAGTTTCTGTGGTGTTGACAATTGGTAAACAATTAGAATAAGTCATTAAAAATTAGTGTTGGTTGTGTGTTAACTTAATGTAAACGATTATTAATTTTGTTATTAATAAATCTAACTTTTATCCTAATGGGCTCATTTCAAGTTGAGATAATCTTGATAGTATCTTCGTTTTCATAAAAAAAAATTGAAGTTGTGTTGTGATTGATTGCTGCTACGGAAAAGTATTAAAATTTGCAATACTACTGGTAGAATCTCAACTTAAATTTAGTTCATTACCTTTATAAGTGTGTAAATTAAAAGATATAAAAATAGTATTTACATTTATCCCTCATGCTTGGGGTAAATGTAAATAACGTATGTTACGTAAGTTTTCGTAAAAAATATAATGTCATTTATTTAAATTCGTTCTTAATCAACATTTTATCTAAACATCTAAATTTAACAGATCTGAAATTAAAATAACAACAAACGGCCGCGGTCTGTAATGATAGGCAGATTTTGTTCAATATGTACTGAATGGTAAATCTAGGGTGTAATCAAATAAAGTATTGAACTTTAAATATCTTTAAACAAATTTCAATCACATCTTTTATATATATAAATGCTGTCTTATTTGCTTCGTATCTCGTACAAAAACAAATTTTTGAAATAAGAAATTTCAGCATCGAATAACACAAAAACCATCAACATCTATATAAGGCAAATTTGGCTATTTATCTATTTAGTATCAGTTAAAATTTCTGTTAACACTTAACTTCCCTACCCTCTTTTCGCCTTAGCGTTGATAACCCGCCAATTATACGACAAGCTCGATCCACTGAAAAATTTTAAGAACTATTAAATACAGTATTTTAAAAATAATTTTAAACCACATGACCAATTTACTTATAAAGCTTAACTATAAAATTGACATTATTTAGCACAAATGTTGCTAAACGATTACTTTGGTCATCTTGTTTTTATCAGTAGCTCAACTTCTATTATACTTTTCATCTTTAATTATGTGGTTTATGATTAAATCTGAAGGCACTGTAAACGTATTATATATTGTAACAATCCTCCAAAACAACACGTCAGCATAATGTTAAAAGACATTAAACTCTTTTAATTGTTGATATTTGGCATATTCTTCCCAAGATAACCAAAAAAAAAGTTGTAAAAATTAACAATTAAACATCTCATTTTTTGTTAAATTTTTTCAAAAAGTATCATTTCTATACCAAATTTTAATTATTCATTATCTTTTATTAGACAAACTCTTGTACCAAATTTGATTCAAATCCATCAACTTGTTCTCTATCTCCATATAGTTGTTATTTTTTATGACACTCAATATTTATTTAAGTATAATGCGACGCTAGATATTTTTTTGTCTAGAATATGTACCCGTTATGGATGACTTATTTTCCAAATATTTACCTAATTATTTTACTTCTAGGAAAACAAATCCCAACAATATTGATTTTAGAATAATAATATCTACGTAGAATCTGTCAAAAAACCTATTCAGCGTTTAAAACTTGATGAAACACGATAGACAAGAATTGCTACCATTAAAAACTACGACCCTTTGCAATTATTTTAATAAACATACATTTAATTAACTTACTCTACGTTACACAAAGATTTTAACAAATCGTTAACAATTTGTCCAGAATTCAAGATCTTGGTCCTCATTTTCAACTTATTTGGATAGTTAATCATTAATTAACACTTTTCTTTTATAACATTTGGAACATAATTTATCAACAATTATCGTGTTCATGTATTTTTTACAAAGTTTTCAAATAAAATTAATTGAATGTTAGCAACTTGCTAAATTTTGTGCAAACCAATAAGATGTTAGATAAAAGTTGGTAAAGAGATAATCTAATTAAATCATGTTACACTAAAAAATATTCTTTTCTCCAAAAACCTATGTGACTAATTCAATTTTTTTATTTTTTTTTCTAAATAATATTATAATTAACTTTAAATCAGAACTAAGTGTGTACTAACTGAATTATACAAAGCATTGACATTGGTATAAATAAACACGTTTTAACCTAGTTTTATAAAACTTGTAAATTCCTTTTAGAATTATCCCACCTGATTTGCTAATTCCCTAATTCGCTTATACTCTTCTCGTTTTTCTAAAGCATCTTCTTTCCTTCCTTTTTCTCTTGTTCTTCTCTTGTTTTCCAATCGTTGTTTTTTAAAGTTCTTCTAGAATCGTTTTTTGTCCTTCTAGAACCTTCTTTTTCATCTGATTGTCGTTTTTAGAATTTTTTTATTTTGTTACTGTCGCCTTTCATAGCAAATGCCCTTCAAAAAAATTCTTTGTTCTTCCACAATTGTTTCTTGCATTTTCTGTTAATGTTTCTTCTGTAGTCTCTTTTCTTGTATTACTGTTCTTCCAAATGCTTTATTAAGCTTTTTCAAAATTTTCTTTAATTCTTCCAGGATTGTTTTTTGCATTTTTAAAACTTTATTTTGTTCTTTTTCTAAAAGTAGCTTTTCAAGACCTTCTTAATCTTAAGTAACTCTTTTTCGATCTCAAGCTAACAAAAATCTGTTGCCAAATTAAATTATAAAATACATTAAGGGTCGGTTTACAGAAAGTGAATTAAATATTTAATTGCGATTAACTCTTAATTCTCAATTAAATCGGCTTTCCTCGGGTTTGATTGGTCAAAATCGGCATTTAATCGCGAATTAAATATTTAATCGCAATTAAAGTTAATGCCACCTTCTGTAAACCGGCCCTAAGTGATAGAACAACAAAAATTTTAGGTTAAAAAAAGTACGAAACAAAGTGCAATGAAACCAAAAATAATTTTAATCCTAACTTATATCTTCAATGCCAAATCTGAAATATATTTCAGCGAAACTGGTAGTCACAAACTTACTCTCTAACCCTATAATTCAAGATCATTTTTTTAGATATTCCAGAGATGGCTTACTTAGACCCAACAACTGATCCTTGCGATAATTTCTACCAATTCACTTGTGGCAACTTTGCTGCAATCCATCCTCGACCATCAACTCTTAATATTCTTGACCAATTTACTTTACTCAGAGATGAGTTAGTCCAAATAGGAAAAGGTAACAAACCAACAGATAACCAAATAACTTAATTTTTTTTTAGAAATCTTGTCATACCCCGAAACTGACACCGACCCTACAGCACTCAGAAAAGCCAAAAAAGCTTACAACAGTTGCGTCAATGTCAAATTACAAAACTCAAGGGTGCCAGAATTGCGTACAATTAAAGAATTTGGAGGAATGCCTTTTATTTCTTCTTCAAATGACACAATAAACTTTTCTTGGAACGATATCGGAAAGTTGGTTAGCGAATACGGTGTTCCTCTCATCTTCACATACAATGTGGTTCAAAAAAGTCAAAACGAATCTATGATTGGCCTAAATTGGGATACTTTGCCCAATCCGTCTATGTTACAACCAAATCTAGCAAAAAACTATGACAAAGTTTTGGAAGACAGTTTTGAAGAAACTGCCAAAAGCAGAATGACTCGCTCCAACAAAGCAGCTACACCATTGGATATTTTTCTTCAAACTGTTATAAAAAATTTACTCAACTATACCAGTTCGGATAAACCGATAAAGGAAGTAATTGCAGAGTGGAACAAAATGTGGGTTTTTGTAAAGGCACTGTATGCTGGAGGAGTGTGTAAATACAAGTTTAATATAATATAAAAAAAAAAAAAAATTTTTTCTAGCTTAAAGAAGGTACAATTTTGCCTTTAGAGCCAGAAGTGACCGTAAGACAACTCCAGGAGTGGACTAACAAACAATTCGGAGAAGAAACTAACGTATTTTTGACCAAAAAGTTTTCAAACATGTATTCTGTTTGTTGTAGATTGACTGGGTAGAATATCTCAACAATGTTTTTAAAAAATCTGGTGTAGAAATAACTCCACAAGTCAAAATTTACCACCAAAGTATTGAACGCATCTATGGAATTCTAAATTTAGTTAAACACACTAATCCTAGAGTTATCAAAAATTTTGCTTTGCTTAGAGTTTTTACATTTCAAGCATTTGATAGCGATTATACGACCAGAAAAGCTTTTGAAGATTTCTACAAGACAAAAAATTATACACTTCATGATAGGTGGGAGTATTGTACAAGAAAAATTCTTGATGTAGTTGCAGCAGATAGTGCAAGTTTGAGCTATGCTGTCACTTATGCTTATCAGCGAGATCACTTCAATAAAGAAAAATTGACACAAGTGAGTTTTAAGTATCCTTGTAAATTAAGCAAAATCTAACATATCGCAAAGCAGTATTAACCCAATTTAGTAAAAAAATGTAAAAACATTAACAAATAAAAAAAACAAAACATTAATGCTATTTTACAATTTTCTTTATAACAGATGCTCAAAAATATTACCATTTTCTTCAATACAAGTATGCAGTCTTCGTCTAAAAAATACTCTAACACGACTTAGCATATCTGCATTTATTAAATGGAATGTATCGCGTATTCTTTGCTTCATATCCTCCGCAGTTGTTGGTCTCAGTTTATACACCTTTTTTTTGACAAATCCCCAAAGGAAGAAATCAATCGGAGTAAGATCGAGAGAACAAGCAGGCCAGCTCTTCCTCTGCATATCCAACAATTTGGAAAAGTTTCGTTTAAAAATTGTCGAACTATTCGATGATAATGTACAGGGGCTCCATCCTGCTGTAGCCACATGACCCTTCGCGTATGCGAATTTAGATTTTTCATCAGAAGTGGCAGATCGGTTTAAAGAATTTTTCGATATCTTACCCCATTTAAAATATCATCAAAGAAAAACAAACCGATTACGTGGTGCCCAAGAATTTCGCCCCAGACAATCAATGACCATCTATTTTGATGATCAATTGTCTGCATCTAATAAGGGTTTTCAGTCGCATAGTAATGCATGTTGTGTCGATTAATTACAGAACCGTTACTCTTAAATGTTGCCTTACCACTAAATAAAATTGTATGGATAATTTTATATAAATTTACTTGATTTTGAAAATCATCTTCAAAAAGTTCCTGATGTAGTTCAAGGTGGTAAGGATGAAACTTGTGTTTTAAGGTAATTCGATTAATACTGGTTCGCAATATGTTAGTTTGTGCCTCAATTTCTCTGCCACTCAACTCTGGATTTTCTTGTGACATTAAAAGAACTTCCAATTCCAGGTTTTCGTCTATTGTTCGTGCTAATACTTCTTTTTTCTGGTACGTAGCGCTTCCTGTAGCATCAAATCTATCCTTCAATTTTTTAAATGCAGTACTTTGCGACAGTCTTGCATTTGGATATTTTTGTTTGTAAAGTCTTTGAGCCAATAAAATATTACGATCCGCTTCACCAAAACGGTATACCATGTTAATGAGTTCTTTACGAGTAAAATTCATTTTGGAAATTGTAATCTTCACAATAAAATTGACAGATTGTAACAATGACAGAAGCCCACCCAATTTTTATTGTCCAAAACAGAAAAGTTTATAAAAATTTAGTTAATTTAAGATAGCAACTTAGAATTATACACTAGACTATACAAACTTTATATTGATGGAAAACTTGTCAAAAAATCTTTTGATTGGTACAATAATAAATAAAGGGTGCCATTTGAAAAAAAAATGAGTTTTTAACATTTTTAATTTGTCATGTTTAAAAAATCGCAGTAGGCACATGCCACTGAGCAGGTTGTTGACACCCTGTATATAAACCGCTATATCTTTAAAATGGTCATCAAAAACGCAGCTATAATCTAAAAAAAACAGTATTTCTTAAGATAAACAAATTATAGAGCTTTTTCAGACCGTTGGGACAGCCTATATACGGGAGAAGTTGCTCAGAAAGAATACTTTGCATTCCAGTCAATATGCATATATCAAGGAACTGAAACGGCTCTACAGAAGGTTGTATTCAGAATTGAAGGCGGTCTGCACTGTTGACTCTATGTCTTGGGAACCTTTCTAGACATTGAGGGAGCAAGACTTCCTTCGGGTCTATATGTCAAACATTAGAGAAGCGGAATGCGGACCCAATCTTAGTTTAATGAGTTCGCGCAATGCTGTCTAATAGATTTATCAGAACGAATGTAGGCCGATAGGGGATATCCTTTTATATGACGTCACAGTGGGCGATCTTATTCACAAGCTAAGTGCGCTTGGTGTATATTGCCAGGACTATGGTGATAATATCACCATTCTGGTAAAAAAAAATTTCTATATGTACCTAATCGAAGAGCTCACGTGTGAGAGGCACTCAAGCTCGTTGGGAAATACATTAGTGTAACTCCCATGGCTTAAGGGTCCTCTAAACGGTGCTGCGATTCTAACTCTGCCCCTTCTTTTATAATAAGCGGCAACCCAAAGTACAAGAATACTATTTCACGAGAGTTTTACCACATGTTACAATGATATTACTAAGACGTACTGTCTTAACGCTGTCTCAAAAAAACCGTCTCTCTCACTCTTAGTGTGAGCTAGTTTGTCACTATTTAATCTCCAATAACAGCCACCTTTTCTTTACCTGGTCCCGACACCTAAATTCGGCACCGAACCTTATCAGGTCAAAACGGATTATTACTTGATCCTTGGAACAGAGTTGGGCGTTAGTCGAATAAAAATTTATCTGATTGAAAAAACGACTAAAAAATTAGTCGAAATTTTTAATCGTAGAAATGACTAAATTGTAAACGACTAAAATTTTATCCGACTAAAAATACAAATAAAAAAATCGGTTAAATGTTTAGTCGTAAATGACGACTAAAATTTCAATCGCACCAAAAAATACTCGGATAAAAATTTATTCGAATAAATTTTTAATCGAATAACAATTATCTTTTACCCAGAGTTGGACAAAAATGATCCGATTGAGGTTGATGACTAAAATTTTAGTTGAATTTTTGCCCTTCTAACACTGCGGGCTACTTATTACACTGCGCTAATTATTATTATTAATACCTATCTACACAAATTTAGTCTGATAGAAAAAATAAAAACACAACTTCCACTATAATAATATCCCTTATGACATCACATTATGAATAGTAAGGACCAAAAATTATCACTGCATTGTGATCAATTTTAATTTGAAAAAAAAAAATGAATAAATTAGCCAATAAATTTTTAATAAATGTTGAGCTGCCCGGCAATAGAAAATTAGTATCTAATATTTAACTTTAAACAAAAAAATTTAAAATTAAGTGTTAACACAAACATAGGCTATTGAACTAAAAAAGCATTAAAATCGATTTTATTTTACTTCAAAGTGCAAAAAAATAAAATAAATCAATTGTTAGTTGTTAGACATTAATTAGTGTTTAAAAAAAAACGATTACCTTTCAGTTAGTCGTTTTTTTTTAGTTGCAACTAGCGAGTAAAATTTTAGTCATCAACCTCAATCGGATAATTTTTGTCCAACTCTCGGTAAAAGATAATTGTTATTCGATTAAAAATTTATTCGAATAAATTTTTATCCGAGTATTTTTTGGTGCGATTGAAATTTTAGTCGTCATCTACGACTAAATATTTAACCGATTTTTTTATTTGTATTTTTAGTCGGATAAAATTTTAGTTGTTTCCAATTTAGTCATTTCTACGATTAAAAATTCCGACTAATTTTTTAGTCGTTTTTTCAATCGGATAAATTTTTATTCGACTAACGCCCAACTCTGCCTTGGAAAGATATTTAATTATTTTTAGAACATTTGCATTTATGTGACCGAAGCTTGAAAGAACTATGGATACTTTAAGTGATAAAGATATAAATTGCATTAGGAATAATGTATACAATAAAAGACAAAAAATTTAGCTTACTTTACAGAAAAATACAGTGGAAACAATTAAAACTTTGGAAAATTTTAAACCTCGAAAGTAAACGAAAAAAAAAACTTTTTATTAACTATTCACTTATGGAGCGCTACATGAATCTTAGAAATTATTAGTAATTTGTTTAAGAAAAAAATAGCAATTTATGTTTATAAATTTATAATAAATAAATATATATTTTTTTCTTTTTTTCTTTTGCCTACAAATAATGTTCATACATCAGAAAGTCACCTTACGCAATAAAAATTGACTAAAATCTATTAGCAATTGAGATATCTTTGATTAAAACGAGACGTCACTTTAAGAAAGATATTTACGATAAATAATTGCAATACCGCAAAATGAGGGGCGGTTATTTATGGTTCAATCAGTAGATAGTTTTAACAATGGGCTCTATTTACCTAAAATTCCTTTATGCATATACGATGGGAGACCCTGTACATACATAATGCATTATAATTAATTATTATATTACGAATATATTATACGTATCATATTTTTGTATTATAGAAAACTGAAATCGAAGCTTTCCCACCCTTTAAAATGTTTCATGCTACTACCATAATCTGTGTCTTTGGCGTTTTTCAATTCAATGTATCGTATGTCTTGTTGAATTCGTACGGCGATAAAGCGACATCTGGATCAAATGCTGTGAACCAAAAAAAAGATTTCTTCATTTTGTTGGATAATTGAAATAATTATAATACATTGTTTATTTTAAATTCTTTAAAGTATATCTAATTTATAAATACATTGTGAGCCTGTACACTTATTTCTGTTATGAAGGTACAGTCCGTTTGTCTAAACAAGCGTCATTTAAAAAACAATAATTATAACAAAAAAACAATATATTTTATATAATTTGACAACGCACCTGTCTTTAAAAATGTATTGTACATAACATATTAAAAAATCAATTTTTTTGTTTAGGTTTTAATTACAGAAAAACGAAAAAAATGAATAAAAATAAATTTTTCTTTAATATAAACAATTTGTTTAAAAAACTAACAACGCACCTGCCTAGAAAATTAAAAAAGCTTTCATTTGATGTGTAATTATAGGTAAAACAATTAACTATAAGAGAACTATGCGAAAAAAAAGAAAATGCTCCCCTTTAGAGGACCCTTGAAACAGGCCATGTCACTTTTACGGAAAAAATGTGGAACCATTATATGGACCCTCTATTATTTGGCGAAGAGTTACGTGCATACACGTAGAAAACAAGATGCAAACAGCAATGAGCATGCTTTGGGCATGTAGGCGAGCTGTTGGCAGAACCTGGAGTCTTACATCCTGAGTCATGCTTTGTCTCTAGAACTATGTTGTTAAACCAATGATCACGTATGGCTTCCTTATTTGGTGGGCCATAACGAGTGCGTCTTGAGTCAATAAAAACAATGGGTTTGGATTTAGCGTTTGGTCTGTATGCCAAATTCGTTGACCCCAGTCATGGAGCTCCTTGTAAAATATCGGCTATTCTACCTTGTTTGTTTAAAAAACTCTGTCTTAATGGCTATAACACCTATTACTTAGGGAAAAGTTGGTACTGTTCTTTATTCTCTCTGTTCTCACTTAAGCAAATTATTTCTGTTTGTAGAATGTGCTACCTAAGTTTACCTGTTTAGGTGGAATTGGTAGTTAGGTACTTTATCCATAATTCAATGTGGCGACTTTTAACATACCCACTAGTTTAGTTCTAAAAAGTTGCTTTAAACTTCTATTTTAGGCTTCAGAAATGATTAAAAATGTCCAAACTGCATTTGAAGAAAATTTAAAAACAGCTGATTGGATGGATGATAACTCACATAGCGCTGCTTTAGCAAAAGTAAAAAATATGTTGGTACTACTGGGATATCCTGAGTTCGTGGAAAACCAAACCTCTCTTGATCAGTTTTACAAAAATCTTAGAATAAGCGAATTTGATAGCTATGAAAACGCACGAGCAATCCGGGCATTCAAACAGGCGTACCAATTCACACAGTTAGGAAAACCTCAGAGAACTTTGTATCCCTTTCTTTTATTTTTAAATTTTGTAATAACAATTTTCATTCCAGTTGGGGCTATTCAACTTTGGATCCTAATGCTCATTACAATAATCCAAATAACAAAATTGGTAAAACTTTACTTGTCTTGATATCGATTGTAATTGTAATATTTGTAGTGGTACCAATTTCAATGCTAAATCTCCCATTTTTTAGTGGAAATAACCCAATTTTGGACTATAGTAGGCTTGGAATTTTAATTGGTCATAAAATAACCCACGGGTTTGATGTCTCTGGTAAAAATTATGACTTGGATGGAAAATTAAAGGCTTGGTGGTCCCAAAAAACCTTGCGTGCTTTCAGTAAACGCACCGTGTGTTTTAAAAGACAGTACAACCAATATTACGTTCCTGAAATTAAGCGCTATGTACGTTGGTGCTCTTAACAATCACAAATTAATTATTTTTTTTAGGTAAATGGTTCGTATTGTATCAATGACAATTTAGCCGACAATGTGGGTATAAAAGCATCATTTAAAGCATTTAAAACAGTGGTAGAGACCCAACAAATCAAATCTAGTGGTGACTATACTATAGAACAACTATTTTTTATTGGTTATAGCACTGTAAGTGTTTATTCTGTTACTGTTACTAAATCTAGTTCTATAGTTTTATTCTTAGATGTGGTGCAGTAACCCGTCGAATTACTATCTGACATATCTACATAATAGCAATTATCCACCAAAAAAATACAGAGTTATTGGCACTTTATCAAACATGGAGGAATTTTCTAAAGCTTTTAATTGTCCAGTAGGCAGTAAAATGAATCCAGTGAAAAAATGCAAATTATGGTAATCATCCAAAATTAAGTGTCAAAAAATCAAAACGCAAATTTTTAATCAAGCCAGGATTAAAGTTAGAGAACAGAATCCGATAAGACAAAAGAAAATAGCATGTAAAATAAGACAAATATAAATAGATTCTAAACAAAATTCTAACAAAAAAAAATACTAATAAAATAACATATCTTATAAAAATATCTATGTATTATAAATATTTTAATTTTAAGTATTTTATTAAAATTTATAAATTCTAAACAAAAATAAACTAATTGAGCAATATTATCCAAATAATATTTAAATTTCTTTATCGATCTACATGTTGTACTTTTTCTGACTATTTTTTGACAACTTTTTAGATTGTCGGCTTTGTATTGTTAATTTTGGATTCTAAAACTCTTCTGCACCCTAAATTTTAGAAAGTGTAGTCGGCGTTGGTTAATTAAATGGCTGCCAGCACTTGGGTTAGAATGTTAACAAATAAAATCTCCAACCTCTAAAGTTTATGTTGGTAACGCAAAATCACCAGTGGAGAGATGCTTAAGGGGCATGAGTCAGCTGAGTAAGTCGCTCACTGGTCTGTCTAAAGTGCACGCGCAATTTCATGAAATCATTAATAAGTCGCTCCCAATTGAATCTAGAAAGCTCACGAAACATCTGGCACATTCTAGAAAGGATCTAGTTATTTATTGTCGTTGTCTTCATTTTATTATAGTTTCTTGTTTGAATTCTTGGTAGAAGTCTTCTTGTATTTCTTCTATGATGTTCCTATAACTTATCTTTATTTATTTTTTGTTATTAGTAACAACTGTTCATTTAAAAAAGTTGTCAAGTGTGCTATGAGACTTTGATAAAAGCAAATATAGCGAAGAAGGGATGTCGGAACTTGATACACAGCTTCACAGTGCGCGCGCAGTCGTGACTTGTCGTCCTATCTGACAGTACGGCAGCCGAATTAAACCAAGACATACTTCAAAATGTTTTTGTTTTTTCATAGCACACTTGACAACTTTTTTAAATGAACACTTGTTGTGCTTGGTTTGTTTGCACAATTACAAAATAATTATTTCTATGTCACAAAATGAATCATTAAAAACTGCCGAAAAGCCGATATTAACGTTATCATAAAAGTAGTTTGACAAAAGCTCAAAAGCCTACTCAATCCTACTAGATTTAAAAAATGTAACAGTACATAAGAAAAGTATTAACTTTATATCAATATTATTCATAAGAATTAATATAGTGCAATTTCAAATTTAAATCATTGTTTAAAAATTGTAAATATGTAACAAATTATAACAATAATAAAGAACAATTATAAAATCTTTTTTTTTTAATTCTTTCCTTTCTATTGATAACCTAATCTTAAGCAATTCTTATTCGATCTTACGATAACAAAAATCTGTTGACAATTTAAATCCCTCAATCACTTATCTTATCAAATACATTAATTCGAAGTGATAAATCAACAAAAATTTCACGATCAAAAAAAGTTTCAAACAAAGTACAATGAAACTAAAAATAATTTTAATTCTAAGTTGCTTCTTCAGTGCCAAATCTGAAACATATTTTAGCGAAAATGGTAGGCGCAAATAAAATCTCTAATCTTATAATTCAAAATCTTTTCTTTAGATATTCCAGAATTGGCCTACTTAGACCCAACAGCTGACCCTTGCGCTAACTTCTACCAATTTAGTTGTGGCAACTTTGCTGCAATTCATCCTCGGCCATCAACTCTTAAAATCCTTGACCAGTTTACTCTACTCGAAGATGAGTTAGTTCAAATAGGAAAAGGTACTAAACCACCAATCCAAAATCAAATAACTTACCAAAATTTTTAGAAATCTTATCATATCCCGTAACTGACAATGACCCTACAGCACTCAAAAAAGCCAAAAAGGCTTACAACGGTTGCCTCAATGTCAAATTACAAAGTTTAAGAGTGCCAGAATTGCGTACAATTAAAGAAGTTGGAGGAATGCCTCTTATTTCATCCTCAAATGACACAATCACCTTTTCTTGGCACGATATCGGAGAGTTGGTTAGCCAATACGGTGTTCCTCTCATCTTCACTTACAGTGTGGTTCAAAAAAGTCAGAATGACAGTATGATTGCACTAAATTGGGACACTTTGTCTAATCCAACTTTGTTCCGACCAAACCTAGCAAAAAGCTATGATCAAGTCTTGGAAGAAGGTTTTGAAGAAATTGCGAAGAGAAGAGTGACACGATCGACCAAAGCAGCAGCACCTTTTGATATTTTTCTTCAAACTGTTGCAAAACATTTACTGAACTATACCAATCCGGATAAACCGGAAGAGGAAGTACTTGTGGAGTTAGAAGACATGTCGTCTTTTATGAGGACAATGTATTCTGGAGGAGTATGTTAATATATAGAAAGTAGGAAAATAATTTGAAACTTTTTCTAGATTAAAGAGGGTACAGTTTTGCCTTTGGAGTCAGAAGTGACCTTAGAACAACTCCAGAAGTGGACTAACAAACAATTCGGAAACGAAACTATTGTATTTTTGATCAAACATTTTTAAAAAAATAATTTAGTTTGTTGTAGATTGATTGGGTGGAATACCTCAACAAAGTTTTCTACAAATCTGGTGTAGTAATAACTCCTCATGTCAAAATTTATCACCAAAGTATCGAACGCATTTATGGTATTCTAAATCTAGTAAAACAAACTGATCCTAGAGTTATCAAAAATTTTGCTTTGCTTCGAATTTTCCTATTTCAAGCTCCTGATAGTGATTATACAACTAGAAAAGCTTTTGAAGATTATTACAAGGCAAAAAATTATCAACTCTATGAAAGATGGGAGTATTGTACAAGAAAAATTCTTGATGTGATTGATACTGCAAGTCTGAGCTATGCAGTAACGTATGCTTATCAGCGTTATTACTACAATATGGAAAAATTGACGCAAGTGAGTTTTCAGTAAAGATGTAACAGTGTGTTATGACTGTTATGTATCCAAATTGGTTATAATTTGAAATACTAAATGAAATTTATTGCGATAAGAAAAACACCGTATTTGTACCACAATTCTCAATTACGTAAGAAATTAGGTTTTTACACAAAAAAAGAAAATTTCCAAAAACATATAAGGTAAAAATTTTTTTTGTAAATTTATTAGAATCGCAAATGTTTTAGTTGAGAATAAATTTAATTAAAAACCTTAGAAAAGTTCTCATCTTAAAAGTGTATTGATGAGGGAGGTTGTGTGCTTAAACCCCGTGACCGGCTGATCCCTCGTGAATGTTTGAACAGTATTCTCTACCAAAGAAATGGGGTTAAAATATATCCAAAAAGCTAAATGTAACATTAAATTGAGTCTAGGTCACGTTTATTTAACCAGCAAGTCACAGTACTATATGCTTGTCGTTATTCCAAAATAAACATTTATACTTAAAATTCTGAAATGTTAAACTATCAAAAAATCTCAATATTTAAAATAAAGTTTAGAAACTAATATTTATTTTAGTCCCAATGTCTCAATCAAAGACTGCGACAAATTACCAAACATTAGAATTTGCGATATTAAAAAATAATAAATGTAGAAAATGAAGAAGTTCAAAAAATCAATATATATATATATATATATATATATATATATATACTCACTCGTCTTAGCATTCTAACAATTTTAGAATGTGTAAGTTTTTATAATCTTAAGGACTAATTTTAAGTTTAGATAATTCTGTGGTAGTATCGGTATAAAAAATTTAATACATTTTCATGACAACAACCAATCACAGCCCCGATTTTCGATAGAAACGAAGATGCTACCCATATTAACTCATCTTAAAATTAGCCCTTTAGAATCTTGGTAATTTTAGAAAAAGTAGAGACATAGTAGATTACGCGATTACGCATCTTAGCAAAAGCAAATATTAACACTGACTAATCTTTGAAAAATATATTGTATAATCTCAAACGTTATAAAATTTCTCATTTTAAGTTTTAAAAATTGTAGAAAAAAAAATAAAATTTAATTTTTTTTTTAAATCCAAAAATCTACTATTTTCAGAATAATTAAAAATCTATGAAATAAGAATTCTAGAATGAGTCGTCGCTTTACACAGAATTCAATAATGTTTATATCTCATCTTCTTATAAATTCAGAAATCGGAAAATGTAATGAAAAGTTAAATTCGCAATAACTACAAATTTGGGAAAATTAAATTCTATTTAAAAACACCTAGAGTATGTTTGACCCTGGCTCTATATACAAGATGTTTATAAATAGTAGGAGAGTGTGAAAACAAAAAAATATTCTGCCTTTTAAAGACAATGATTTTAGCTATTATTATAATTATTATTAAGCAATTAAGTAACTCCAGGAATGTTTCTCTAATAGACTGTTGCGGAAATAGGACATTACAATAAATATTCGTGATATAAAAAATTTCCATAGCCTCCTACGATCCTACAATCATTTATAAACATCTTGTATTTAAACGAGCGATAGATCTTTAGCCAGATAATTTAATACGAAAAAAGAAACGGCGATTATTGAAGGCGATAGTATAATGTTGAGTTGATTAATAATTGGGAATTATTGTGTAAATTATTTTGATCTTATTAATTAATCATTATTTATCTAAAAATACAATTTATAAAATACAAGTTCATGTCACACTGATGTCAAAAGTAAAATTTAAGAACTTTTAGACGAAAATCTATATTTATTGTACTAGGTCCGACTGCAAAGAGTTAGTCAAAGAAACAAATTCGTTAACTTTTTAAGAAGTTCGATCAACAGGACAAAATAGATCCGTCGGTTAAAAATTAAAATAAAGTAATAAATAAATCTTCAGAAAGTAAAAAAGATTCAAAAAGAACAAGTAAAATTTGGAAAAAAAACTTTTGACGGAACGAGAAAACCCGATTTTAGAAGGGCAAGATAAAGTTCTAGAAAAGCTTAAAAAACAGCGTTAGATCGAAAAAAGAATTTCAGAGAAGAATAAGGAGAATAAAATAGAATACTAGATAAAGCTGAAAAAGGTCACCGTACAGTCGAAGAAACAGGAAAGCAATGAAATATTCTAGAAAAACAAAAAAAAGTTGAAAAACAATTAGAACAAAAAGAAGAACTAACAAAGATTCTAGAAGAAGCAACGATTTTTAAAAATTAATGTTCAGAACAAAAAGACAAGCAAAAAATATATAAAAAGATATAAAAAACAAAAAAAAAGAATTCTAAAAATTAAAGAAGATCTAAAAAAGGTTAAGAAACTAGAAGCAGGCAAATTACGTCACAACAAGTAGAACATTAGATAAAAGATAATGTAAAGAAGCAGTAGAAAAAAACGGCTGAAATAATAAAAAAAAATATATGAAAAAGTTATTAATGAAATAAAGATATGAAAAATATGAAATAAAGTTATGAATAAATATTAATTAATGAAAAAGTCACAGCCTTCTCAGCAGTAAAAAGGCTAGATCAAGAACTCCTGCAGTGTTAATCGAAATGGAATCAAAAGAGCTATCACTCTCTTTTACGATAATATAGATATCTACATAATATAAAGCTAGCATATCCTTCAAAGCTGTATCTACTGTCAAATGTAGAAAACCAAGAAAATCTTCTGAGTACTACAAGCAATGAGTCATAAAGAAGCACTTATAACATGTGCCTTATCTTTATGCGAGCGATAGGTCGTTACCGCGTTAGTTCGACTTAGTGAAATAAGCGATAGTGTGTTGTTAAATTATTTAATAATTATTAGCGAGTTTTTGCTGAGTTATATGTGTGAATTAATTTCTTGAATTATTTATTTCAAAATATTGGGTTGGCAACAAAGTAATTGCGGTTTCCACCAGGAGCTAACGTTATGTTTTTTTTCTTATTCTTTTGTCAATACCTATAGGTTAGTACAGAAACAAATTTCGTGTAATTTTGTTTACAAATGTCGTTTTACGATCAGTTTTAACATGAAGTGCAAAATAAGCATTTTCGACACATTTTACTTTTTAATTTTCATAAAAGCAAGAAAGCGGCTGAGGCTCACAAAGAGATATGTGAAGTTTACAGTGTTAATTGTTTAACAAAACGCATGTGTCAGAATTAGTATAAAAAATTTCGTTTTGAAGATTTCTCTTTGAAAGATAACTAACGCTCTGGAGCTATTTATGACAAAATAAAAGCCATAATTAAATCAAATCCTCATATAACTGTGCAAGAGATTGCAAAACAGTTCAATGTATCACACACAACAATTGAAAATTAGTTCATATTATGTTTAAAAAAAATTGAGTGTTATTTCACACTAAAAATCCGCAATTACTTAGTTGCCAACCCAATACAACTCTTTAAATTGTTAGAAACCCAAATTGAGTCGACGTCACAATACATGTTACTAAAGTTACGGTTTAAGAATCTTTGAAAATTCTTTTGGTTATCATAAAATCATTGAAATTTTGAATCTTAAGCGAAGAAAATTTCTAGAATTTAAAGAATTCTTAAACAAGAAATATTAAGAAAAAACTCATTTATTTTAGAATGAAAATAGTATCAGAAATTTCCTTTTGAAAATTAAAATTTAATAAAGCATTTAAAGATTTCTAAAGATCAAAATTTTTTCAGAAAACTGGAAAATCAAAAACATTCTTAAGTAAATAAAAATATATTAGAAAACCAAAAATTTTTAAAAGTATTTTTTTTCTATCAATGATCTTAGAATTTTAAACATATAAAAAATTTAAAAATCACAGAATTGCAAAAAAAATATTCATGATGGCGACTTTCAACATCTTTACTACTTTTGATTTTTAAAATATGTTCTAAACTACTAATTATTTCAGGCTTCGGAAATGATTAAGAATGTCCAAACTGCGTTTCAAGAAAACTTAAACAATGTTGATTGGATGGATGATAAATCACGTGACGCTGCTTTGGCAAAAGTCAAAAATATCTTGGTACTACTAGGATATCCCGATTTTGCAGAAAACAAAACCTCCCTAGATAAATTTTACAAAAACTTCCGAGTATGCGAATTCGATAACTACGGAAACGCACGAACAATCCGAGCTTTCAAACAGGCGTACCAATTCACGCAGTTAGGAAAACCTGACCGAACTTTGTACAGCTCTTTTTTATTTTTAAACAATTTAGTAACAATTTTCTTTTCAGTTGGGGTAAATCAACATTTGATCCAAATGCTTATTACAATCGTCCAAATAACAAAATTGGTAACATTTTTCATTTCTTTTGTCTCTGTTTGCAACAACAATACTTGCAGTTGTACCAATGGCAATGTTAAATCCCCCATTTTTTAATGGAAGTAACCCAATTTTGGATTATAGCAGACTTGGAAGCATTATTGGTCATGAAATCACTCACGGTTTTGATGTCAATGGTAAAAACTACGACCAGGATGGTACACTAAACACTTGGTGGTCCCAAAACACCATGGATGCATTCAATGAACGTACCACGTGTTTTAAAGAACAATACAGCCAATATTACGTTCCTGAGATTGGACAATATGTAAGTTGGTACTATTGTCTATCCCAAATTATAGCGTTTTAGGTAAATGGTTCTTACTGCATCAATGAAAATTTGGCCGATAATGGAGGCATAAGAGAGTCCTTTAAAGCATTTAAAAAGGTAGCACAAACCCAACAGATCAAATCAAGTGGTAACTATACCATAGAACAACAATTTTTTATTGGTTATGCCACTGTAAGTCCTAATTCTGTTACTAATTCTAGACCACACATTTTTTTTGTTCTTAGATGTGGTGCAGTGACGAATCAAATGAAGCTTTGACAGAAATTGTTGATAGAACAACTTATCCACCAAAAAAATACAGAGTCATTGGTACTTTATCAAACATGGAGGAATTTTCCAAAGCTTTTAATTGTCCACTAGGTAGCAACATGAATCCAGAGAAAAAATGTAGATTGTGGTGATAGATTTATAATACGCAATAAAAAGTAATTCAGGTTATTAATTTTTTGATTTGGGGAGGAACTAAGCGGTAACTAAGCAACAGACGTGTCACGTGACTGGTAACTTAGCAACGCGCATGTCACATGACCGGTATCCTAGCAACCATTACGTCACACGAGATCTGACTCACGGAAATTCCAAAATTTTTGTTTGTTGATTCTGAATGTGGATTAGATCAGGGAGATGATAAGAAAGTCTTAAATCATCACAAAAATTTATTGTTTCTTTACGTTTTTCTGCAATAAATTATATTTATTGATGGTTTAAGTAGTAAAGATAAAAAATTACGGAATGAAGTTCAAGGACCCTTCAAAAACCAATCAAGTCGCTTTCTTTGTAGTTTTTTTTATCACAAACATCTACACGTTTCCGCAATTATTAATCATATACAATAAAAAAATTAAAAGAAAAATCATGTAAAATACTAAATCTATCTTAACCTCAACTAAAGTTATCTTATCGAAAAACCTAATGCACCTAATCAAAAATAGTCAGGAATTTACAACACAGTAGTGCTAGTGCTACCGATGTGACTAGATGAATGCGATAAAACTAACAATAGGTCTTGTGACCTTAATAGCAGTCAATGGATTTGGTAAATACAAAAAAAAAAAGAAAAAACTGTTATCAAAAATTTTTCCCAGATTTAAGATATCTAGACAAGAGTGTAAACCCTTGTGATGACTTCTATCAATTTGTTTGTGGCAATTTCCCAAAGGTTGAACCAAAACCTGAAAATGAGTCACTTTTGGATAACTTTATCAAAACTGAAAATGCAATGGTACAAATTGGAAAAGGTAAAAACAATTTTGGCAATCCTGGTACTTAGTTTTATTATTCCAGAAATTTTGTCTACTCCTAAACGAAAAACAGATCCAGTTGCATTAAAAAAAGCCAAGGCGGCTTACAAATCATGTGTAGATCGAACCCAACTCAACGGATTGTGGTACTACGAAAAACCCGAAAGAAAAATTATTGAAAAATTTGGAATGCCTCTGGTTGATAATAATCAACTAACAAAAATCAATTGGACTCAAATCGGAGAAATATCAAGCTGGTTTGGTATCCAACAAATGTTTGAGTTTGTTGTAAAAAATTTTACTCCCGAGGATTACATTCTTATTGTGAGTTTTTATCACTGGAGATTTTAAAGTTGCTGATTTATAGTTTAGATGATTCCAGATAGTTTCGATGAACCTAAAATGATCAGAAGTGAACATATCAAAACTTATGACGAAGTGTTGAAAGAATCGTTTAGGAATATGGCAAAAGCAAACACTCGACGAGTTTTAGGAATAGATCCTTTAGATAATTTTATTTTAACTATTACAAAATATATCGCAATGAATAAAAACGAAGTGGAAATACTAAATGAACTCCAACAGATCAAAACTTTTGCAATGGAATTATTTTCAAACGACGAAGTGAGTGTAAAAAATAGTAATCGTGATCAACAAATACTGATTGAGTTGGCAATAAAGTTGCTATAATTTAATCGTTTTAAGATATTAAATACAGTAATTAGTTAATTCGGAGTTAATAGAAAGTAAAACCTGTTTGCAATGACAGCTTCTTTACAGATTTTCGCGGGTTTCGCTCCATTCGTACGAAAATGTTTGCCGCAATATTTTCAGTAATAGTGGAAGGTCGCTAAGGTTTTGTTTTTGCAACATTACCTGTATTTAAAAAACGTTTCACAACTCGCATGGAGTCTTCAAGCCGATAAAAGCTACCTTTTTAGAACAAATGTGTTAAAATTGGTCGTACGTTGAGCCCAAAAAATATATATGCCAACCATTAACTTCATTGTAGACTCCACTTTTGAAGTGCGCTGTTACAACATAAGTGTTATGTTCTAATTCAAAAGACATTTTAACCAAACTAGGTCAAAATACCCAATTTTAAGTGACATTTCAATGCTGCCAACCCAATCCGTTCTTGTTGATCACGTTGTAATTATCAAAAATTCTGCTGATTACTATTAGTCACTCTGAAGAAATAACCCGTTTGATTTTCACAGATCGTAGATAATAATATGATCAAACTGGACGATGTTGTAACTTTAGGACAACTCCAAAACTGGACTGAAACACAATTTGGAGACTCTGTTAATGTTTGTAAAACCAAAATTTGAGTACTCGAATTAAAAATTTTTTGTAGATAAATTGGGTTGAGTATTTCCAAGCCCAATTCAGATATTCTGCTCTTAACATAACCGAAAACTTCGTAGTATATCTATATGACCCTAAATCAGTTTACAAAATTTTGAACCTTGTCAGACAAACTGATCCAAACATTGTCAAAAATTTTATACTTCTTCGGACCTTCCTGTATATGGCACCAGATAGTGACGAAGTGATGAGAGAAGCATTTGAAACGTATTACAAAGCTTTAGGCCTAAAATATTACGACAGGTAACAATTTAAAAAAAAAACTAGTGTAAAACTGAATTCCCTAGACCCGAATACTGTACAAGAAAAATCCTTGACGTAATTGATTCCTTAAGCTTGAGTTATGCAGTAGCACATGACTACCTCAATTACCACTTTAACAACAATAAAATACGTAATGTAAGACAGTGCTAACACCCTGACGCCATAAAAATCCCAAATTTTAGGCTGTTTCAATAATTCACAATGTGAAAAAAGCCTTCAGGAAGACGCTACAGACAAGTGATTGGTTAGATAGCAAGTTTCGTGATGCTTTACTAGAGAAGCTAGACCAAATTGAATTTTTTTTGGGATATCCTGACTTTATCCAAGACAGAACTAGTCTTGACACTTTTTACGAAAATGTCCGAATTTGCCAATCGGATAATTACGGAAATTCACAAAGACTTCGAGCTTTCAAACTTGCTTATTCATACAGTAAACTCAACAATCATGACATGTACAAGTACCAACTGTAAAAATAAAATAACTAAATTTAAATTTTAGGTGGGACTATTCTCCGTTTAAAGTAAACGCTTATACGCAGAGACAAAGTAACAGAGTTGGTTAGTAACTTTTGTTTTTTTTTTATTTTGGTAGTGATTGTTTGTTTCAGTGGTGCCACTCTCAATGCTACATTCGACTTTTCTTCATGGAGATGAAATTATTTATGATTATAGTAAATTTGGAAGTATAGTAGGACACGAGTTATTGCACAATTTTGATGCGTCTGGAATTAAGACCAACGTAAATGGTTCTCTGTCAAATTCGACTTTAGAAAAGTTTAATAATAAGAAACAATGTTTGATTGATCAGTTCAATGGATATTATGTATCACAAATTGATAATTATATAAATGGAACGACAACTTTGAATGAAAATATGGCAGATAATGGCGGACTTAAACTAGCCTACTATGCATGGAAACATCTGGTCAAAGAGCATGATTTCGGGGAGTTTACTGCAGATCAGTTGTTTTTTATGAGTTTTGCTGATGTAATTTTGACTTTTGTGTACCAAAAATCGTTTTATTTTTTTTATTTTAGACGTGGTGTAGTCGAGAATCTGATGCTTATTTGACAAATCTTGTCGAAAAAAATGAGCATTCGCCTAGTAGATATAGAGTTTTGGGTATTCTGAGTGATTTGAAGGAGTTTTCTGAAAGTTTTAAGTGTCCTGGTGGAAGTCCAATGAATCCAGAAAATAAGTGTATTGTTTGGTGATTTTAAAAACTGTAATTAATAATAATACTGATAAATTGTTGAATTTGAATAAATTTTTAAAGTTTATGGTTAAGATTAATTTTGGTTAGGAAAAATATCCATTTACTCTTCGAGTTTCAACCCTTTTGGGGTCAAAAACAAATAACATTTTTTCTCAAAAAATAGACTAAACTACTGTATAAACAAATAAACAGTTAAACCGAAGGCTCAAGTATAACAATTAACAGTGAGGTAAGGGATTAAGCAAAAATTTTAGATTGACTAGTAAAATTTATAATCGAGCTGAAGCTTTGATTATTTAACTTTTTTAGACATAATTAAAACTGCTCTAAGAAGGCACTAAATTTGTGTGAAAATTTCCCATCGATTCAGGTGCCGCACGATTAATTACATTCAATGTCAACTTCATCTTCAAACAAGTAACTTATGATATCGTGAAAATTTGAAACATATAAAAAAATTTAGAATATTACATAATATGGATTATTATCACATAACAATTATAAATGTAAACAAAAATAAAAATTATACAAAAATTGTGACAATCAACGTTTCCAAAATTTCTTTAAGGATATAAATAAAATAAAAATTCTAGTAATTACGTTACAGCTTAACCTAAAGTACAAAGTCTTTTAAATTGAAAATGTTAACTTTATTTTTAGAATGCTCAAAAATCACAGCAATATAAAATCTTAGGTAACTCAAGAACAGCTCAAGCATTATTCACTCCATAATTAATTTAGAAAAAAAAACAAAAATTTGACTTCAAGGAGAAATTGAAAATTTTAAATCAAATTATCTTTCTAATTAAACATTTTCAAATATATAAATAACTGTCAATTTGATATTTTAAAATTGCAAGTTGAAACACATTAATTTCAAGTTTATTTAATACTACAGAGTTAAAATCGGTCGCATTGTATCGCAAACTTTTGGTTGCGACAGTATTATACTACAGGCTTTTCATAAATGATTGTAGCAACGTAGGTGGCTGTGGAGATTTTTGATATCACGAGTATTCATTGTAATGTCCTATTTACGCAACGGAACATTGGAAAATAGTTTCTGGAGTTACTCACTTGTCTAATAATAATTATAATAATAGCTAAAGTCTTTGTCTTTGAAAGACAGAATATTTTTTATTATTTCCACAGCCGCCTACGTCCTTACAATCATTTATGAAAACCCTGTACATATAACTTTAAGGGTCGGTTTACACAAGGTAAATTATAACGGGCTATCCAATTCGAGCTTGATAAAGTAAACTTAAAAAAAAAAACACAAAATATTCGGAATGTAATGTAATTTTTATTTCATTTTAGAGATTGATCGTTGCCATTTTTAATTAAACAAGATATCATTCAAATGTCCTCCACGGGACTTCTTATAGGCCTTGATCCTTTTGAGGTAATTTTCAATGACTTTCCGGCTCATTTCGGGCGGTATCTCGGCCATTACATTACGAATATTAGTTTTCAATTCGTCAAGAGTTTGAGAATTGTTTGCGTAAACACGATCTTTCGCGTAGCCCCACAAAAATTAATCCAAGAGCGTCAAATCGCAAGATCTTGGAGGCCAATTGACATCAGCCAATCGCGAAATCACACGTCCAGGAAATTTCTCTTGCAAAAGAGCTCGATTTGCTTGTGTTACGTGACTGGTTGCTCCATCCTGCTGGAACCACATATCGTCAAGATGATAATATAAAATCCAGATGCAAAATGCGCCATAATGAGCCATAAGATAGGCCTAAATGTTGAGCTCGACGGGGAATTGACAAATTTGTATCTTTTTCCACACTTTCAGCTACAGAAGCGATATTTTCAATGTTGCGAATGTTTCGCTGATGCACAGGCCTTACAATATCAGTAACAGATCCAGTATGTTCAAATTTATTCACTGTGTCAATATGGTTTGCTTTGTAGGACGATTATGACGACCATAATCTGCTCGTAAAGCGCGAAATGTGGATACGGCAGAATCACTATTTTTATAATAAGCACAGCCGTCTAAATAAATTGACGTTTATATACGGCCTGGTCAAGACCATAGGTCAAGACCTCGATTTGACATAACTTTTTAATGTGAAAGTTGTCGCTGGTTACCCGGCGAATTTCCGCCCTCATTTGAATTCAAACGTTTTTGTTTGGATGACACCTAACGTCATAATTTTCATAATATAGTTTATGATCTGTGTTTTCGATTCTTAATTTCTATTAAAATCCTTATTTGTTTGAATACTTACATTTTGTGTTTCTACGTTTCTTGTGTTCTTTGTTAATTTATCATTGATTTATATAGACGTGTTTGATAATTTTTGTGTTTACGTTGATTCTTGGATTGTAATTCATACGTATTAGTTTCGTTCTTAGTTAATATAAATTTAATAAATATGCCGCGTAAGCACAGCCGTTGTGTTGTACCTTCATCTCAAGAGATGATACCCGAATCACTACATGAATTTCCTAGTGATTTGCAGCTACGAAAAAAATGGTGTGGCAGTATATTTCAAGAATCTGGTTAAAAATAATGGTAACAGTTTACTTTAGCTGACCACACTGAAAATGCATGAAAAAAATCGGGGTTTTCACTAAACTTACGTAGAATAATCCCTAGAACACGAATCCGGTGGCGGAGGTTTAGTTTTTATAATATTTTTTAAAAAAATCCATTTTTTAGTGAAAAACTTTTGACAGTTCCTGTAAACTTCAAAACTATAGCCGCCCAGCTAGATGGGTCGGAATGCAATAACGTTGATAAAAATACCGGGTAATGAACAATCTTCGCTCTCAATACCTGCCAAAAACATCGCCGATTTTAAGTCAATCCTCGGGCTAACGCTGCTGACCGCTTTTTTTATAAGTATCTTTTTCGCGCGGTAGCTTCTAGACCTATTATAAACATCCTCTAAGTAAGCCAATCCTTGGGGTGGCGCTATTGACCGCTTTTTTTACATGTACCTTTTTCGCGTGGTAGAGGGCTTCGCCCTCTAAACCTATCAAAAACATCCTCGAAGTGTTATATCTTCGGGCTGACGCTATTGACCGCCTTTTTATAAGTTTCTTATTTTTGGTAGTAGAGGGCTTCGCCCTCTAAACCTATCAAAAACATCTTTGAAGTAAGCCAATCCTCAGACTGACGCTATTAACCGCCTTTTTTATAAGTTTTTTTTTTCGGTAGTAGAGGGTTTCGCCCTCTATACCTATCAAAAACATCCTCGAAGTAAGCCAATCCTCGGGCTGACGCCATTGACTGCCTTTTTTTATAAGTTCCTATTTTCGGTAGTAGAGGGCTTCGCCCTCTATACCTATCAAAAACATCCTCGTAGTAAGCCAATCTTCGGGCTGACGCTATTGACCGCCTTTTTTTATAAGGTCCTTTTTTCGGTAGTAGAGGGCTTCGCCCTCTATACCTGCCAGAAACATTCTCGATTACCTGCCAGTCAATCCTCGGGCTAATACTGCTGACCGTCTTTTTATTAAATTTTATTTTATTTAGTTTATATTCAGGTTTAGATATAACATTCGCTTTTATTTATTTATAAGGTATTTGACAAAAGTTGTGCGTAACGGTGTTTCTAAAGCATCTATGGTAGCTGGGCCGCTGTAGTTTTGAAGTTTACAGGAACTGTCAAAATATATTTGTCTTGAATATTTTGTCGATTGTGTGTTTGTAAATTATAATTGACAGTTGACATTTACTAGTGTTTTAAAATAAATGCAAAAAAAGTAATTAAGATTGATTTAGTTATTTAAAAAATTGTGAAAGAGGCTGAAAACGTAAAAAAATAACGAGATATGTACATCACTTTCAATTTGCTATTTTTTTTCGTTGTAAAAACCGAACAATTTTTTCACCAAAAAAAAATCTTTTTGTAAAAAATATTTAAAAAATCAAACTTCCGCCACCGGATTCGTGTTCTAGGGATCAATTTACGTAAGTTTAGCGAAAACCCCGATTTTTTTCATGCATGTTTAGTGTGGTCAGCTAAAGTAAACTATAACCAAAATGATTACATTTGATTATTAATATAATTTCTAATAATTTTTTATGTAGCACAAGACGATATTGTCTTAACAGAAAAAGCAGTTGTTTGTAATACGAGATCTCAAATTATTTGTTTTACCAGAAATTACTATTGAATCTGCGTCCACAGCTTTTCTGGCAGGGTACATTGAACATACAATTTAGGAAAGGATTCATTGCGGTACATGCTTAAACAGTTTGTCAAGTACTGCGGGAAGGAATTCTCTTGTGGCTCTTTTATATCTGCAAGACAGGGGCTCATATACCTCACTTTGCACATGTTACTCCCTACCTAAGATCTTTATGATTGCTTAAATTGAATGAACAACGCTTTGTTCATTATTTATGATTTTGTTTCAAATTATTAAAGTAAAAATTCCTGATTATTTGTATGCTAAATTAATCAAACGCTGTGAAACACACTTTAGAAATTTACGTTTTGTTGAAAAACATTTTCACTTTCCAGCACACAAGACTACTTTATTTCAGACGTCTTTTTCATATATTGTACAATATATATAAAGTAACTGCTCCGATCTTCTAACAGTTGACACCCCTGTGTATTTAAAAAAAAATGTAAAAAACTAATTTTGTCGCAAAAACTTTTAGCAATTGATCTTAGCAAATTTTAATCTGTTGTATTATTTTGTGTTATGTTTATTGTAGGTATATTTTTAACTATTTCTCTAGGTTAAATTATAAAATCAGATTTGTGTCTGCCATTTAACCTCTTGTACATTTTTGTTTTTGTTTTAATGTGCAATAAACTTTATTATTATTATATTTCATTTTGCCAGCCTTTATGGCTCCGGTTTCTTGTACTTCAAATCTTTTAGGCTCTATCCAGGCTCAAAATATTAAGTCTGGCAATTCAAGGAAGAAACGCTGTCAATGTGCCTAGGACGGCCAATAAAGAACTTGGTTTTAAGAATTGTTTTAAGTGTTATGTTAATTTGTATTAAATATTTTGTTTAAATTTTAAAAATTAATTATTTTTTTTTTCATTTGCTACATTTATTTTTATAAATTACGTAACTGCGGGCTACTTACATCTCAGATATTGTCCCGACAAGGTAGAGAACTATTCTATTTTTGCATTATTTTTTTAGGTATAATAAAATAAGATAAACTTTTAGTAATGTCCTACAAAATGTCCTACAAATAGTTTGTTGCAGATTTTTAGGTTAGGTGACAGCTAGATGTCAAAAATATAAAAAAATGTTTGAATTCAAATAAGGGCGGGAATTCGCCGGGTAACTAGCGACATCTTTCACATTAAAAAGTTGTGTCAAATCAAGGTCTTGACCAGGCCGTATATAAACCTCAATTTATTTAGACGGCCGTGATAATAAGACTTAATAATTTTAACGCGACGGTCGATTGTTAAATGCTCCATATTCTTGAATGGCAGAATGTCAACTACATAAATGACAGCGTACTTGACGTTTATCTTTGACAAATGTCGGTATACAGATTTTTACTTTATCAACCTGGAAATGGATAACCCTGTATATCGAATTAAAATTAATTTTTAATTCGCAATTAAATTGGCTTTTCTCGCGTTTGATTGGTCAAAATCGGCATTTAATCGCGAATTAATTATTTAATCGCAATTAAAGTTAATGTCACTTTCTGTAAACCTGCCATAAGTTTTTCGTTTTAATTTGATGCCGTCAAGTGCGAAATTTTTGTCAGAATCACAAAAAAAATGGTTCCTAATGTGCAAAAAGAACTCGGAAATTTGTGTGTGCTTTGACAAGCCAAAACCAAATAGTTTTTAATAAATTATTAATTTTACTACATGCATTTCAATATCTATCGAAAAACTATACATCAATAGGTTTATGCCAACCTGCTGCCATTTGCTTAAATGCTTACCTAAATATGCGTAGACACGATCATACAATACCAAACAAAAAAATTAAATTAATTTTAAAAAAAATGGGACTTACATTTGGCCCTTTGCAAAGCCGTATTCTATAGCTCTTTATAAAGATTTTAGAAACACAATTACAAACTTAGAAAATGAATTACTTTATATTACACAGACTGACATAGTCATTAGTGACAACAGATTTTTTTCCCTAAACTAGCTACTTTTTAGACCCCCTTACGCCCTGAAATTGATGTTTCTTATAAAACTTATCGGTAGCCGAACAATGACGCCGTCTTGGATCTTATCATTGCTACCACCAGATAAAAAGTTATTTTGTAAATCTGTTAATTGCTTTTCTGTCTGTCAAGGATGAAAAAAGATTTGAATTTTGTATATTTTTTTTCTTTGAAAATTTCACAGCAAAAATACTACCTTCTATTGATGCAAGATGTACCTAATTTTAAGATACGTAAAAATTATCTCATTCGCAGTTGCTTAAAAACACTTATAGACAAGCAAAAACTAAAAAAAATCCACCTTTTTCAAAATAAAAAAAATAATAACAAAATAAAATAATTTTAACAATTTGGCAACATCCCCGACCAGTGGTTCCAGAGTCAAGCCGAGTGAGTACTTTGTAGAGGATTTAACAATTTAATAACAATTGAATACTTTTAAAAATTAAATTTGGCAATAAGCAATTTTTAAAAATAATTTTGTCATGATATGATCTACGATGTTCAGCATTTTAATAAAAAGTTGTATCCTCAACTTTACCACTTCATAGATAGGAGAATGAGCGAGTAGAATTTTTTTTACTATTTTCTTGAAGCGCTATTAACAGCCCTCTACAACGTACTGAACACTACTAATAAACAGCCTTTCGAACATTTAATACTCACCATTAGAAAATAAAATTATGTTTTTAATTTATTACTATGTATACATAGTTTTATTAGTGTGATTATTGCTAAAAAATACAAAATTTTAAATAAATAAAAAATAATAAAATAAGTAGTAAATTTGTTACATTTTATTTTGTAAATTATTATTTAAGAAATATTTATTTATGTTGATGAAAATTGTGTGTTTTGATCTTAAAATTACAATGTAACGACTGAAAATGCTACCGATTCTTCATAGACTTACAGAGTATCTACCCAAAGAATCAAGGAGTTTATTGTCTGGCAATTTCAAAAATTAAATATGTACTTGTACTACTAATAAATTATTTATTTCTTTTCTATATTTTTTGTAGAAAATGTAAAATAATGCGGTAGTGAAACAAGTTTTAAGTAAACAAAACAAGAAAAAAGATAAAATGAAAGGAACTAACTAGGTCAACCAGCTTCTCTCCAAATAATCACAAGTAATATTCATCCAAATTTCAAAACCTTGATAAGTAAAAGCCCGAAAATGCAAGTTTTTAAAATTTTTTCAGACAATATTTTACATTTATAAATCAAAGTCCCTGAAAGAATTTCAGTTTTCAAAATGAACCCAGACTATTTCGATATTACGTGTGTCCTAATTTGGGCATTTTCAGCCCTTGCGTTAGTGTTTATCATTAAGTATAATTGGAGCAGACGCTGGTTGTATTATTATGGGTCCAAAATAGAGGGACCTTTTGCTTGGCCTATTATCGGAAGTGCCCATCATTTCTTAGGGGGGCAAAAAGGTACAGTAAAAATCTAATTTTGCCTAATCTAATTTTTGATTAGTATTTTATAAAAATATGACAAAGCTGTTTGAAACTCAACCGTCAATTTTTAAATTTTGGTTGGGTAAAGACTTGATAGTGGTGACTTCACGACCGGAAGATGTTGAACTTGTTTTAAATAATTGTTTCGGAAAACCGAAATTTTATGATTATTCGTTTAAGTTGTTCAGATATGGTCTACTCATAGCACCAGGTCAGTACTTAAAAAAAATAACTAGTTTTTATCAAATTTTAATTAAAGCAAACATTTGGAAAGACAGAAGAAAAATTATAAATCCATCTTTTAATCCAAAAGTATTAAACTCATTTATGGAGATTTTTGGAAAACATAGCACTAAATTAGTTGATATTTTTGAAGAAGGCTGTGGACAAGAATCGTTTGATGTTTTTTTAAAATTGTTTAGATGCACCCTTGACATTGCTTGTGGTAAGTTTATGCAAGAAAAATTTGTTAAAATTGAAATTTTTTTTAGAGACCCTTGCAGATGTTGACAGTACCTTAATAAAAGGTCAAGACAGATACCTTCAGAAAGCAATAAGGTACCAAAAATTTTGATTTTGGAAAAAATCTTCTAGTATTTTTTCAGAATGGAAGATGTTTTAGCAATTCGGTCATTCAGTGTTTGGTTACATCCGGATATTCTGTGGAATCATTCCGCTTTTGGTAAAGAAGTCGATCAAGCTTCTCCGGAAGTTTGGGGCTTTGCAAAACAAGTAAATTTTTGTTTTTATTATTGTTAATAATTACTAATGAAAATTGTAGATTGTGGGGTTGAAAAAATCAAATCCGATTGTTGAAAATGAATTTCAGACTGGTAATATCGTGTCGTTAAACTTTGTTTTTTACAAGATTTTTTTAGAGGAAGATGTTTGTAAGAAAAAACGTTTTCTTAATCATTTGTTAAATGTTGGTGAAACTAATCCCGTAATGAACAATTTGGCAATTGAAGAAGAAACTCAAACAATTTTGATAACCGGAAGTGAAACTACAGCAATCACAATTGGTATGGCTTTAATTGTATTAGGAATTTATCCTGAAATTCAGGTAAAACAAATAAAATTTAAAAAAAACAAGCAATAAAAATTTTTTTTAGAAAAAAATTGTGGAGGAACTTAATTTAATTTTTGGAAGTGATGACAGAGAGGCAACTTTAGAAGACATAAATCGAATGGATTACTTAGAACGTTTTTTTAAAGAGACTTTAAGGGTTCTTCCTATTGTTCCGATTATTTTAAGATCGGTTGATCAGGATATTAAATTAGGTATCTACTCCTAGTAAAAAAAAATCTTTTTGACTTTTGTAATATTTTTTTTAGATCCGTATACAATTCCTGCTGGATGTTTCATTTTGGTCCCTATTGGACACATTGGTAAAAAACCTGAATTTTGGACAAATCCTGAAAAGTTTGATCCTGACAGATTTTTACCTGAAAATAACACAAACAAACATCGTTGCAGTTATATTCCATTTAGCCATGGACCTAGGAATTGTGTTGGTTTGTATTTTAACAACATGGTTTTTCCCAAATACATAAATATTTTTTTATTTTAGGCTTTAAATACGGAATGATGTCAATGAAGGTCTTGTTAGCTGCAATCTTACGAAAATATGTAATTAAGCCTTCACAATATAAAAGTTTAGAGGAGATTGAACTCATTTTTGGAATGGTTACGAAACCGAAACATGGATTCAAAATTAAACTAGAAAAAAGGATTATTAGCAACTAATTGTTTAATAAACAATTTTATTGTTACATAAATAAATATTGTTAGAAATAAATGCAGTTTCAAATAAAATATATTCAACAAAATTCAAATATTATTAGAAATAAAACACATAACTCCCCACTTTCCTTTATTTTTGTAAGTACAGAGTTTATTATTCAATTAAATAGTTCACAAAACATTTATTTTTTATAAAACAATTTCACAAAAAACTAAAAACAACAACGAATCCAAAAAAATTCATTCACTTATTATTTAACGTAATTAAGTCTTTTATTGCTTATATTTTAACTCTTTATGCTTGCTCCTTTCTCTAACTGTTGTCCATTATCGTACGGTAATTTCGGGTCCAGCAATATAACTTTGTATTCTCTGTCTATATTTGGAAGAATTTTATGGTGCAATAGAGGAATTAACTTTTCGGTCTCTTACAAATAAAGAAACCTTAGCCCAAATTTTAATTAATGCCTAAATTTTAAGTGAATTGTAAAGGTCCGGCGCGTGGCACCTCAGAACCTTGTTGAATATGGTTTTGTTTGTTTGTTTTCTTTGACGGACCAGCTGGTCGCTTCGGTAACAATAAGGTTCAATTATATCGGGTGTTTTTTTAAATTTGACGTCAAAGTCGACTGTGCATGGTCGTTTGTGAACAAACTAGAAAATGACATCTAACCTCACTTTTCTGATTAAAATTAAAACTGCTCTACTTACGGTTTATAATTACAATTTAATTATAACAAATAATCGAAATGTCCACCAACTTCATCTAGGCACATTTGGATTCGTCGACACATTCCATTAGCAAGGTGCATCAGCATGTTAGGATGTTCATTAATTTTATTAATTCTTCCAACAATTCGATGTCGTAACTCGTCCAAGTTATGTATTGGGCGTTCGAAAATGGAGATTTTCCAATTATTCAAACTTTGACTATTGAGTTTTTCTACTTTGCAAATAATTACAAAAGTGAGGTTAGATATTATTATGTGGTGCGTTCACAAACGACAATGCACAGCCAACTTTGACGTCAAATTTAAAAAAACACCCTATATTTACAACCACCCTTATTAAATCTCCCTAAATTAGTTTGTAAATCAACACTATAAAATTCTTCCAAATATAGACAACCTTTAAATAAGATTTGTATTAAACTGTCGCAACTAAGTACGTAGGAAAGTACTGACGTCAAAATCTTAGATTGGTCAGAGGTCTATTTCCAAATAAAACAAATGTGATCTGCTTTAAACCCTATTTCACTTTAATTAAAAAGTGTCTTCTAAGTAACTCATCGTACAATAACAACCGAATAAAGTAATAAATTAGCAGTTTTAAAACACTTTTGAAGCGCACACAACAAACTTTGAAGAGGTTGTGTTGAGGTTAGTTACTTGTTTTGTTCGAAACTAAGCAGCTTCTAGTAGTCTTCTAGGAACTAATTCGATCACGTCGCTTCTAAGAATATCGCTCAGTTTACTCTCTTGTCTGGCTCTAACTAACTGACTGACTCTCAGTCAATGTCTCCCTCCTTATTTAATTGTAAGACCTTCCAGTATGTGTCGAATGTTTCGTGACTTTTCTTCACTCATGCGAACCGATGACTCATTCCTCTTGAGCAGTACATAGGCGAGTCTATTAATAATTTCGTGAAATTTCAAATCTCGGTGTGCTTACGGTGCGATATATTTCTAGTAATTTTTTGAGCTGTTTAGTCGAGCTTTCGTTCTCTTATTGTTATTTTGAAATGCTCGTAAAGATATTGCGTCTTCTGATCTAATATATCTAAGATCTAACTAGATAAGAATGTTCAACTTGTCGTTACTTTGAAATAAAAAATAAGTCTACACATCATGTCCTTTTTTTGTCAGGTTGTATGCCCTTAGAAAAAGATAAATACCGCAATTTTGTTTATGGTTATTATTATTTTATTTACGTTTATAAACGAGCAAAGCGTGCAGTAATAATATTAAAAATTAGCTGCTAATTAAATTAACAATAATCTTCGACATGGATTACTATAAATAACACCACGCTAAAAAAATATTATTTATTTAAAAATTCTAGAGAAAAAAAAATATATTAAAAAAAACAAACTTTTTGAGATAATGAAAAATGGTCTTAATTGGCATGTTCTCTTAAGGCAAAAAATGCGTTGTTTTTTTTAAATTGTGTCTTTAAGAAAGCTTTAACCACACTTATTTAGGTTTTTTTATAGCCATTATTTTATAGCCAGCACGCATTTTTTTTTTTCTATAGAGTTGGTAACCTGTAAGTGACATATAGTTAACAGATATCAAAGCAATGTTAATCAAAATGAAAATTTTTTTAAACAATCATTTATACGAATTCTTTTATAAATGTTTATAACCAGAAAAAGCTATACAAATGAGCTATTTTCAAGTTGAGATACTATCAATAGTATTTTGATATTTTTCCGTACCAACAACCAATTAGAACAGCAAAATTTTTATTAATTTTCATAGAAACAAAAGTACTAAAATTAGCCCAAAAGTCATCTCCTAAGGTGCACATCATCTGAGTCAGTTTTCACACGATGATAAAAATTAAAAAAAAATTCAAAACAATATTTTATCATTTGACATATTCACATCAATAGTGATTTGATACATATAAAATTCATTTTTAAGAGAATAATAAATATAGTGTGAATTACGTCCGGTAGGTACTATTTGAATTTGTGTAAATATGGCAAATATCCACATAAAATATTTCAAGATTTTTTTTCAAATGGAGACTTCAAAATAATCATTATCTACGGCAAATAACTTTAGTGGCTACTTTATAACATTTTGTTATTGATAAATATCACATAGCTATCACATTTTGCCAGATAGTTGCAGAAATAGCGACAATTGTAAACGAAAAGTCTTTGATAGAGTGAAAAAAACTTGCTTCATTCTTAATAAGACTCAAGTTTCACTGCTCGTTTCATAAACTTAAACTCGTGCACAAAAATGACTTTATGAAACGCTCTCTTAAAGTACTATACCCGGATAACTTTTGTAATATTAAACATTAGCACATCAATCCAAAATTTTGGCTTTGTGAATTATGTTATAACAACTGTTCATTTAAAAAAGTTGTCAAGTGTGCTATGACATTTTGATAAAAGAAAATGTAGCGAAGAAGGGATGTCGGAACTTGATACACAGCTCCACAGTGCGCGCGCAGTCGTGATTTGTCGTCGTAACTGACAGTACGGCAGCCGAATTAAAATAAGACATACTTCAAAATGTTTTTGTTTTTTCATAGCACACTTGACAACTTTTTTAAATGAACACTTGTTATGACAATGTCAACGTGACATTGTCTACATTTTGAAAACCCGAATTTGCGGTAAAAAATATAATTCACAAAGCCAAAATTTTGGGTTGATGCGCTATTGTTTAACATTACAAAAGTGATCCGGGTTTTTTTGTTGCGTTTTTTTCTAACAATTTGTTGTTAATGTTAAAACATAACTAAAGCAACCGGAGACACTAAAATAGTTTTTGAAGCAATAGACGAGAATAATAATCGTAATTTTTAATATTTTATAAAAATGTGATATATGCAATCAATAATACAATGAATTTACATACGCTTCTGTTATTTATGTGTACTTTTTAGTGATGATTTTTGACATAACCACCAAATGCACAATTTGCGTGTAAATGTATTATGTAAATATACCAAAAGGCATGAAATCTAAATATACGATGTTTCAATGTCTGACTTTTTTTTGAAAAACCGATTTAGTCACTGAATACATTTAAATAGATAATCGATATTTTTGTTACCCCTATCCCTACTTATGACCACCATCTTGGTATCTTGAGTGCTCTCTCATTGCGATAAAGTACCAACTACTAATCCTCTATACTGGGATTATAAAACAGAAGACAATTTTGGTAAAAATTGAGTTTTCCTAATATATTTTTCTTTAACAAAAAACTTTGAATTAAAAAAAAATTAATACAGAAACATTTCTTTTAAAAAGCTTGATTTGCACATTTGGTCCACCTGTATAAACCTTATTTGTTTACTTTACTGTCTTTAGAAAAAAAGTGTTTTTTATATTTTCATATCATATCATCGTATCATATTGTATTTCTGTGTTCTCATGCTGATAGAATATAAAATGTCAAAAAATCCTAGATTTAGATAATTATTTCTTCTAAAGCTCCCAAAGTAAAACTTTATGTAGTTATACGTGATCTACTATTTTTTGTTTTGAAAACACAAACTCATCTTTCCGATTTAAAGCTTGTATTAATAAATTTTGTCAAAAAAAAATATAAATAATAATATATAACGCCACTTTCCGGTAAGTACACATTTCTGAATAAATTCATTCAAAACATTATTTTTCTTTTGAACTGCTGCAATTCTAACAAATGCAGTTTTTCAGTAACAAACTAAAATTTATTAATAATGAAAGCAGTCCATTAAATATTACTGAACATTGCAAAGCATTACCTACTGCATTTGTAATTAAGAAAATATGAATACGGAAGAGACTAGGTCAACCACCTTCTCTCTAAAAACTGAATCTCATTGAATTATCTTCAAAATTCTAAAACCTTGATAAGTAAAAACCTGAAAAATCAAGTTTTTCAATTTTTTACAGACAATATGTTACATTATTTATAAACCAAATTTCCTGAAACAATTTCAGTAATTTTTCAAAATGAAATCAGACTACGTCGATATTACATCTCTCCTAATTTGGGTTCTTTCAACCCTTGTTTTAGTTTTTATCATCAAATATAACTGGAGTAGACGCTGGTTGTACTATTATGGGTCCAAAATACAGGGACCTTTTGCTTTGCCTTTGGTAGGAAGCGCCCTTAGTTTCATTGGAGGACAAAAAGGTACAGTAAAAATAAAATTTTGTCTAAATCTTATATCTGGTTAGTGTTTTATAAAAGTATGAATGAGCTGGTTGAATCTCAACCCCCAATTTTTAAACTTTGGTTGGGTAAAGATTTATTAGTGGTGACTTCAAGACCTGAAGATGTTGAACTTGTTTTAACGAATTGTTTCGGAAAACCGAAATTTTATAGTTATGCGTTTAAACTATTCAGGGATGGACTTCTGATAGCGCCAGGTCAATACTACAAAAAAATTTCGTTTTCTAATAAATTTTAATTACAGCAAACATTTGGAAAGACAGAAGGAAAATTATAAATCCAACATTTAACCCAAAAATTGTAAATTCATTTATTGATATTTTTGGAAAACATGGCAATAAGTTAGTAAAAATTTTTGAAGAAAATTATGGAGAAGAATCTGATGTTTTTTTTAAATTGTTTAGGTGTACTCTTGATATTGCCTGTGGTAAGTATTTGCGACCCAAAAATTTTACAAAATTTTATTTTTCTGCTTAGAGACTCTTGCAGATATTGACAGTAGTTTAATAAAAGGTCAAGATAGTTACCTCCAGAAAATAATAAGGTAAGAAAAACAAATTTTAGAAAAAATCCTGTTAATTTCAGGATTATTTCAGAGTAGAAGATGTTATAGCAATTCGTTCATTAAGTCCTTGGTTACAACCTGATATAGTTTGGGATCATTCCTCGTTTGGAAAGGAAGTGGATCAAGCATCACCGGAAGTTTGGGGATTTATTAAACAAGTTAATTATTAAATTACAATTTTTTATTATTAACTATTTGAATTAATTTGTAGATACTGGACTTGAAAAAATTAAAATCAGAGTTTAAGACAGTCACAGATGACAACTCAAATGATTTTGATGCAAATAAATTATTTTTAGACAAAAGTTCTAATAAAAACAAACGTTTTGTAAATTATTTATTAAATGTGAGTGAAACTAATCCTAAAATGGACTACTCAGCTGTTGAAGAAGAAACTCAAACAATTTTAGTCACCGGAAGTGAAACTACTGCAATCACAATTGGTATGGCTTTAATTGTTTTAGGAATTTATCCTGAAATACAGGTACAAAATTTAAATTAATAAAAACTAAATAATAAAAGATTAATTAAAGCAAAAAATTGTGGAAGAACTTGACCTAATTTTTGGTAATAATGACAGAGAGGCGACTTTAGAAGATATTAATCAGATGGATTATATGGAACGTGTTATTAAAGAGACTTTAAGAGTACTACCTATTGTTCCACTTATTTCAAGATACGTCGACAAAGACATAAAATTAGGTAATTAATAACAACAAATTGGTTATTATTACTTATTTTTTCTAATTATTTTCCTAGAGCCTTACACAGTTCCGGCTGGTAGTTTTGTAATAATACCAATCGCAAATATTAATAAAAATCCTAAATTTTGGGAAAATCCTGAAAAATTTGATCCTGACAGATTTCTTCCTGAAAATAGTTCAAACAGGCACCGTTGCAGTTTTATTCCTTTTAGTTATGGTCCTAGGAATTGTATAGGTAAATATTTTTTTTAATTTGAATATTTTCAGAAATTAAATTAATTTATTTTAGGTTTTAAATACGGGATGATGTCTATGAAAGTTCTGTTAGCTGCAATTTTACGAAAATTCACAATTCAATCTTCACGATATAAAAATTTGGAAGATATTAAGCTAATTTATGGAATGGTTGCAAAACCGAAGCATGGAGTTAAAATAAGACTCGAGAAGAGAATTTAGTAACTAGATATATTACACAATAAAGAAATAACAAAGTATTAAATAAATAAGATATACAGATTATACTGGTATGGTTCCTTAAAATTACATTTTCCGATGATCGTTTAGAAAAAAGTTTATTAATGCATAATTTTTTCTAAAATTGTTGTAAAAGAGGTGTTTTCAACACTCTACGCATGCCTACAATTATCAAATAAATAAAAAATGTATAATATACCTAAATTTATACAAAAAAAAATAAAAAATTCCAAGAGTGATTACAAGACGCAGCGAAAATGAACTAAAGTGAAATTATTAAATTAATTTAAATGATTTTAATGTAAAATACCACCGTTTTGCCCCAAACTAAGCCAAAATAACAAAATACTGTCTAAAATTATATGAAATATAGGCAACTCAATATATTTTAATTGGTACAGTGACCGATACAATTACAAATTACACTTTGTTTAATTATTAAATTATTAATGATACGATCAACGTAAATCAACGTAAATTTGTAATTAAGAGGAGTATGGACCAATTTCTCTAGTACATATAGGAATTCTAATGTAAACGCGCGAATAAGTAGCTTGTTTATTTATAAAAAAAAAAATGGTTTTCGCTACGAGTATTGTAATAACATGGACTACATTTTGATTTTTTTAAATTTTTTATTTCGTTGATTTTAAATTTTAATGATTTTTTAATAATTATTTTATATTATTTATAAACAATTTTTTTAGAATCGCGTCAAGTCATTTTGTAGTTAATAATTAGAAGAATAATTGTGCCAAATTTCGTTAAAATATTTTTATAAATAAAAGTGCTACAGATTCGCGCGTTTACATTGGAATTCCCATAAGAGAAATTACCCCCATGATCCTCTTAACTTGTTAGTTAACTTGCCTTTTCTTTTCATTTCTTTAAAGAGTAGAAATTATCTCTACTTTATTTTAAGCGTGTTCGCTTCGTCATGAGTAACTTATTAGTTAAATAACTAATAGATTAATGTTCTGCCAGAAAACAACAAGAAAACATTTTCAACAATTTTAACACTAAATAAACAAAAAAAAATTATGCAAATTGTCTTTTAAAAATTATTAAATTGTAAAAATTTATTGTAGGTCATATTATATGTTTTAATATTGTTTAAATAAACTAACACAATTCGCTTCTTTGCATAAAAAAACTATAAAAGACGAAAAATTAAGATTTTGACAACACCCTATGTCAAATAAAAATATCAAATAAACGAACGCAGCTTATAAATCAAATAAAATGATTGTACATGAAAAATTATATAATTATATCAGGTATTTTTAAAAATAATAGTCAATTCAGAAACATTCAATAAATAACAATAACATAACTGATAAAAATAACTTAACCTCCACTATACCGGACCAATCCAAAATTTTTTACATAATATGTGGTAATAATTAATAAGTGGTTCCCAAAAACAAGATAAATTTTTCATAAATTAGCTTAATTAAATAACAAAATGAAACAAATCTCTATCAACCAAGCAACGCATCTTATCTCTGATTTCTAAACAAAAAAAATTGAAAAAGAAAACCTTGAATAGCCAAATCTAGACACTTGAAAGTACAAAACTGTTTGCCTTTTTTTAATTAGTACAAAATTTAAAAAAACAGACTTTCAATAATTCTTTAATATAAATTGTTTTTTGTATTTCCACATTGGTAATAATAAAAAAAACTTACGCGTACTTACGTACCTATATACTATATACAGGATGTTCCTTAATGAAATGTGAATATTTAAGAGTGTAAATGTATATGAAAAATTAATGTTAGTTTGCTTTATAAACTATGGTCCAAAAATGTTTTTTTACAAAAACTCGGTGTGCTGAAGTTTAAGGGAATCAATGGAAATTAATTAATATTGTGACGTTTATTATATGTGGGTTTCTGATTTAAAGAGCTGGAGATAATTTCTCGGCAAGTTTATTTACAAATCAAATTAATTACAACTAATTAACACAGCTAATATTCTAAATCACTAACGGAACACAAAACACTTTAATTTATCGCTTTCTAAATTCGCTGGATATCGCCGGAGTTCGCCTTTATGTCGCTCTCCCAAAACCAGACAGACCGACTGACTCGCTGTCTCGCATATATATATGGGTATGGACTCTTTCCAGAACTTTCGACTCTTTCCAGAACTTTCGAGTATTTTCTCGCGTTTCTCCTGAATTATTTCAATTCGGCAAGATGATTGGAATTCAATCACAATAGCGACAAACAATGCCGACGTAAACAAGAATAAATAAACCCATTCAAAACGTAAATAATACTCGAAGTTCTATTCAGTTCCTAGAAGTGAGCGGTCCACAACACAATACTCGATACTCTGATTCACCGCTTCTTAGAATTGAGTCGTTCGCGTCACACTACCCCCCTCTTAAGAATTGTTCGTCTCGAACAATCATTCATCGTCATTTGAACCCGCATAGGGGGCTAAACGGTCTAAATGCACTACCTTCATCTTAGCCCTGGGGTTCTTTTGGATTCTATACACCACGTCGTTAAGTCGGGTCAGTACGGTATAAGGGCCTTCCCATTTCGGCTGAAGCTTCGGACATCGCCCTTTCTTCCGTTGAGGGTTAAATAGCCAGACCAAATCTCCCTCTTGAAACCCTACCGAATTCGCCCTCAAATCGTACCGCGTCTTCATCCTGTCACTGGCAATCTCAATTCGGTCTCGAGCCAAGTCGTGGATATGGGACATTGTCTCTTGAAGCTCTTCTACATAGCTTCTAACTTCCTTGGGTTCTTGAGTGGGTGTCCCAAACACAAGGTCACAAGGCAAGCGGAGTTCCCGTCCAAACAAAATCTTGGCTGGAGTTTGATTTGTAGTTTCATGGATCGCCGCTCTGTAAGCCAACAAAAACAACGGTAAATGGCGATCCCAATCTCTTTGATGGGCCTCTACAACTTTCGATAGGTGCTCTTCCATGGTGCTGTTAAAGCGCTCGACCATTCCGTCGGACTGAGGATGCAGCGGTGTAGTCCTGGTTTTCCGAATACCCAAGAGATCACAAATTCCTTGGAAAACCCCTGACTCAAAGTTTCGCCCTTGGTCCGAATGCATTTCCATGGGAAGCCCATAACGAGAAATCCAATTATCCACCAAAGCACGAGACACAGTAATAGCTTCTTGGTTTGGTAACGCGTATGCCTCAGGCCATTTACTGAAATAGTCGGCAACAACCATAATGTATTTGTTGCCCGAGTCGGTGACTGGAAATGGACCCGCAATATCAAACGCAATCCTCTCAAACGGAGCCCCAACGTTGTATTGCTTCATGGCTCCCCGGCTACGAGTTTTCGGGCCTTTACTCGCAGCACATGTTGTACATTTCCGGCACCAATTAGCGACATCTTCTCGGCTATTGACCCAATAAAAGCGTTCGCGAACCTTCCCCAAGGTTTTGTTGACGCCGAAGTGAGCTCCAGATCTTCCATCATGGATTTCCCTTAAGACTTCCTTTACGCGACTCTTCGGTAGGACTAGCTGCATTGTTACCGTCTTTCCATCCGCGCTTTCCCAAGCCCTTTTGAGCAGCCCATTTTCGACTTTCAGGGAGTCCCATTGTGCCCACAACGCCTTCAGAGCAGGACTCTTATTTGAAATGTCATGCCATTGCGGTCTTACATTTCCGTTCTCCTTGCTTTGTAAAATCGGTCCGATCTCATCGTCTTGCAGTTGCTCTGTTCTTATTTCTTCAGCTGTCCATCCGTCAGTAGGTTGCAAAACTAGCCTTCTAAGGTTGCACAGGTGGTCAGCTTGTTCTCGTTGGCTACAATGTTTGCAGTCGGCTCTGCACGGTCTTCTGGACAAGGCGTCTGCATTTTGATGAGACCTTCCCGAGCGATGCTTGATTTCAAAATCATACTGCTGAAGTCTCTCAATCCATCTCGCTGTTTGACCTTCAGCATTCTTCAAATTTAACAGCCACTTTAAAGCGGCATGATCTGTCCTTATTGTAAAATGTTGGCCGTATAAATATTTGTGGAAATGGCTTACCGCGTTCACGATAGCCAACAGTTCTCTTCGGGTGACACAGTAATTCCTTTCAGGTTTAGAAAGAACCTTACTATAATATTCGATAACCCTCTCTTCGCCATCCTGTACTTGAGTTAATACTGCGCCAACTCCATTATTACTGGCGTCCGTATCTAAAATAAACTGACCTTTTGCCCTTGGGTAAGCAAGTATTGGTCCCGTACAGAGTGTAACTTTTAATGTTTTGAAGGCCGATTCACACTCTTTGTCCCAAATAAAAGGCGTCTTCTTTTCGGTCAGTTTATGAAGAGGTTTGGCAATATCGGCGAATCCTTTGACAAAACGGCGATAGTAGGTGCAAAGACCCAAAAAGCTTCGTAGTTGGTGCTTATCATTAGGTCGGGGCCATTCCCGTACGGCTGCAGTCTTCTCAGGGTCAGTTTGTATCCCATTCGATGAAACAACGTGTCCCAAAAACTTGACTTTTCTTTGGAAAAGGCAACACTTTTTAGGGTTAAGTTGAAGACGAGCGTTTCGCAATCGGCTGAAAATTTCTTGCAGGTTACTTTGATGTTCTTCGAAAGTTTTCCCAATAACCATCACATCATCAAGGTACACAAGGCAAGTTCTCCAAGTCAACCCTCGAAGGACAAGTTCCATTAGCCGCTCGAACGTAGCTGGCGCATTACAAAGTCCAAAAGGCATAACATTAAACTGGTAGAGCCCAGTTCCAGTCGAGAAGGCAGTTTTCTCCTTATCCTCAGGGTGAATTCCAACCTGCCAATACCCACTCTTCAAGTCTAAAGTAGAAAACCATTGGGAACCAGCTAACATGCTCAGTGTATCGTCGATGCGTGGAAGTGGGTAACTATCTTTCTTCGTTACTTCGTTGAGCCGTCTATAGTCAACGCAGAAACGAGTTGACCCATTTTTCTTTGTTACTAGTACAACTGGTGAAGACCAGGGACTTGACGAATCTTCAATGACGCCATCTTCTTTCATTTTTTCGATCATTCGAGCCACTTCTTCCTGTTTCGCAAAGGGGAGTCTTCTCGGGGGCTGACGAATAGGTTGTACTGGTCCCGTATTAATTCGATGCTGTACCAAATTAGTTCTTCCCGTAATCTTGTCCCCTATTGCAAAAATGTCTTGTTCCTTTCGAATAAAAGCAGTGGCTGCTTTCCTCTGATCTTCTGATAAGTGTTGCCATTCTTCCAGAAAATAATTTTCCAATTCCGGGTTATTTTTACCTTCTCCTTCCTGGTAACTCTTGTTGTCCTTTTCTTCACAACGAACAACTCGTAATGCAGGCTGAAAGAAGCCAATCTGTTCCCCTTTCTGCAACGTAACTCGATTTTCGCTGAGATTGGCTATGCGAATAGGAATCTTTCCACCAGCCTCAACGAGTGCTCTAGCTACCAAGATCTGTTTATTGTGTGTCGCATTCGTGAATTTCGTCATGTCCGGTTCAACAACTCCCGTTCGGTATCCCCCAGGATCTTTTTCCAACTCTGCCAGCACAATTTTCTCAGAATTGCCGGGGACACGAACTGATTCTGAGACGATGATGTTTACATGGTCCGATGAAGCGGTCGCAGAATGTAACAAGATTTCTTCGTTTCCCATTTGTAACATCCTGTTCTTAATATCCAGCACAAATCCATATTTGTCCATAATGTCCAAACCCAAGATCACTTCATCAACTATCTCAGCTACAACCATTCGGTGTACAATATTGAATGGTCCTATCTCAAGTTTGACATTAGCTTCTCCATGTACTTGTGCTGTTTCACCAGTAGCGGTTTTCAAAACGAAGTTACATCTTGTCATGTAGATATTTTGAGATGTTTCCAGCATGTCCCGTCTCACTAGAGAAAGTGTTGCTCCCGTGTCAACCGTCATCTTGGTGTCTCGACCGTTGATTCGTCCATCCAGCAACAGACTATCATTTCCTTTTCCTAGCTGCGAGACGGAGATGATCCTAGGGGCTTTGGGCGTATCAGCTAGCACACGCCCCAAAGTGCTAGCTGAAATTAGTTTTCCTGATGCCGGGAAATTGAGGCCTGTGACATCTTCCTGACCCCTCCTTACATCCTCAGACCTTCCCCGTTGGCGGCAATCCCTTCTTATATGGCCTATCTTACCACAACCATAACACTTAGGCCGTCCTCCAGTGCGTGCTGGTGTCTGCTGCATCTTTTCCAACATACTCTTCAGTTCTTCGCAGCAGCAATTATTTGTTGGAGTTTCCTCTGCGGACATCAATCGCACGCGTTGAGCTGGTCGTCGTGAAAAGTCTTCATTTGCCGCCTCATATTCTAACGCGTGGATAAGCGCGTCAGCACAGGTTTTATATCTATGTAGACGTAGATAACGTCGTAAATCGCCATCTCTTAAACCATCAATAAATGCGCTGGCTTCCATCTCATGGCGAAGGTCTGCAGGTGCGGAAGGATAACCTAAATTAACCAATCTTTCTATTTCCGCGGCATATTCTTGCAAACTTTCGTTGCTTTTCTGATGTCGGGACTTAAGCATCATTTGGTATACTCTGTCCATGTGCTGGTCTCCGTAGCGCAATTCCAAGGCGTTGACCACTGCGTGATAGTTTTTCTGATCACGATCAGATACATTCTGAAGCAGCTGGAGAGCTGGTCCTCGCAGTGCTAACACCAGAGCTGTGGCTTTTTCTTCATCATTCCAGCAATTTATCTCCGCCGCTGCTTCAAACTGCCTCCTATACATTGACCACGAAGACTGACCATCGAAAGTTGGGGGTTTTACTCGTTGCGATGTTACTTCGCTTCCTAAAATTTGTCCTGTTCCAAGTTTCTTCATTTTACTTTCCAATTCTAAAACTTTCTTTTCTAATTCTTCCCTAACTTCTTTTATCTCTTCTTTTACTTCTTCTTTTACTTCGAAAACTTTTTCCTCAAATTCCTTTTTTACTTCTTCGACATCTTTCTTAAGAGCATCTTGTAAGGTATCGAATTTTTCGAAAATTCTTTCTTGCTCTTCCATTCGACGTTTTTCTTCTTCTTCTTTTTCTTGCAGTCGTCGTTTTTCTTGATCTTCTAGAAATTTCTTCTGTTCTTCTTTATCTTCCAAGCGTTGTTTTTCTAGTTTCTCGAAGAATACACGAAGTTGTTCCTCCATGGTTCTTGTCTGACTTCTTGTTGTTCTTCCAGAAGGTTCCAGAGACATAAACTTTTCTTTGTCCACCAAGCTTCTTTAAATCCCACTTCTGACACCAGTGTGACGTTTATTATATGTGGGTTTCTGATTTAAAGAGCTGGAGATAATTTCTCGGCAAGTTTATTTACAAATCAAATTAATTACAACTAATTAACACAGCTAATATTCTAAATCACTAACGGAACACAAAACACTTTAATTTATCGCTTTCTAAATTCGCTGGATATCGCCGGAGTTCGCCTTTATGTCGCTCTCCCAAAACCAGACAGACCGACTGACTCGCTGTCTCGCATATATATATGGGTATGGACTCTTTCCAGAACTTTCGACTCTTTCCAGAACTTTCGAGTATTTTCTCGCGTTTCTCCTGAATTATTTCAATTCGGCAAGATGATTGGAATTCAATCACAATAGCGACAAACAATGCCGACGTAAACAAGAATAAATAAACCCATTCAAAACGTAAATAATACTCGAAGTTCTATTCAGTTCCTAGAAGTGAGCGGTCCACAACACAATACTCGATACTCTGATTCACCGCTTCTTAGAATTGAGTCGTTCGCGTCACAATATTTTCAGAACCGCTTCAGATATTTCAGTGATATTTAGTACATAGTGAAAGTTAATAAAGGTGCATATTTTTCAATGCAAAAATTTTTTTTAGCTTTACCAGTGGCGTGTGTACGGGTATTGACTTCAATATTTTTGAAGAAAAAAAATATTACGCCAGTTGGTTTTTTCCAAATAAAAATTATTTTTGAATTCCCCGTTCAATTTAAAACATAAGATCTCTCTTGGGTTGTTTTCCTTCAATGCGCCATTTTGAGTAAAAAAACTTGCAAAATTATTATTAATTTAATTGGAAAAATCAAATACATTAGGGGTAATGGACAACAACAACTGACAACATAAAACCAACGAAATGATTACAAAAATTGTTGAAAATGGCCCCCTTCACTTAGTATGCATGCTTCCGCCCTCTTTCTCATGGAATTGCGCACTCGTTGAAATATCCCTGGAGTGTTTTTTATTCTATCACAAGCTGCAACTATTCTTTCTCTTAATTCATCTACAGTGTTAATGGAAATTATGTACACCACTGACCACTAGTGTCTTAAGATAGCCCCACAAAAAGAAATCTAAACTGATGAGGTCTGGAGACCTTGGTGGCCATTCTTGGGTCCCACGCGGCCAATCCAACAATTTGGATAAAGAGTTTGTGAATAATTACGAACCGCAACACCACTGAAATGCGCTGGTGCACCATCATGCATGTACCACATATTGTTTGTTATTGCTAACGGAACATCATCAAGCAGCAAAGGCAACTGTTGTTGAAGAAAATTGAGGTAGGTCTGTCCGTCAAGACGTCCCGGCAAGAAGAATGGGCCAATAAAGTGGTTGTCAATAATTCCTGCCCAAACGTTAACCGAAAATTGGTGTTGGAAATGAGTCTCGTTTACGGCATAGGGATTTTCTTCTGCCTACAAATGATTATTGTGGAAATTCTGAATGACATTTCGAGAAAAATTAGCTTCGTCCATGAACAGAATCATATTCAAATTGCGGATTTTGTGTAATATTTTGAAAATACCACTGACAAAAGGCCACACGCCTTGGAAAATCAATGGAAAGTAATGTCTGTACTCTTAAAATATGGTAAGGATATAACAAAAAATCCACTAAAATTCTCCAAACAATTTGATGGCAAATATTAAGTTCTAGCGATCTTCCTCGTACTTGTTTCAGGATGTTCTTCTACTTCGTGCAGCACTGCTTCCTCAATTACAAGTGTTCTCTTTCTTATTGGTCCACCTTCAGATTTTCTTTTTCGGACAGAACCAGTTTTAACAAGACGACGATGAACATTAGAAAAGGTTCGCCTATCTGGCAAAGCACGACCGAGATATCTCTGGTGATGAATACGTCTGGCTCGCTCACCATTAACGTCGGCAAGGCCATATACGTAATGCATTTCCGCCATTTCTGCATTTGACTAATTCACTATTATTAACAAGATCGTAAAAACTAAAGAATGAAAAAAATGTCACAGCACTCACAGCGAACAGATTTGAATAACAGAGACTTACCAGAGAAAGTCAGATGTCAAAAGCCAGTAACATAATCCAGAGCAAGTAGATATTTATTGCTAAATTACATTCTTCAATTACTACATCAATTTTCTCGGACAATAGAACGGTTTTTATTTTTCTACTCAAAAATGGCGCATCGAAGATAAACAACTCAAGAGAGATCTTATGTTTTAAACTGAACGAGGAATCCAAAAATAATTTTTATTTATATCGAAGTCAATACCCGTACGCACACCACTGGTAAAGCTAAAAATTCTTTTTGCATTGAAAAATATGCACCTTAATTAACTTTCACTACGTACTAAATATCACTGAAATATCTGAAGCGGTTCTGAAAATATTAATTAATTTCCATTGATTCCCTTAAACTTAAGCACCCCGAGTTTTTGTAAAAAAACATTTTTGAAAAATAGTTTATAAAGCAAACTAACATTAATTTTTTCATGTAGATTCAAACCCTTAAATATTCGCATAAAATTAAGGAACATCCTGTATAGTATAATTTGTTTTCTATATTTCTAAGGTTATATGATAATTGTAATAGTTATTACTCTATTAAGCAGAAAATAATTGTCAACATATTAACAGATTAGATGAAAACGCAGACGTAGATGAAACAGATATTTACCTACCGCGACAACTAGATATTGTTATTCTTTTCAGAAAGTCCAGACGCAAACTGAAAATAGTTTCAACTCATAAAAAACTTTTATGTAATTATTTTTGAACATTTGCGCAATGTAAATCAAAATTGATAGGCTATTAACGCATTTTTAACCAATTAAGGCACAGTATTTTGAATTAATTAGAGTTTAATAGTCCATCAATTTTGATTGATTTGTTCAACCGGATGTTAATGTTCATATTAAATATAAATTAATAATTTACAACTTGCTACATTAACCTCTCATAAAAAGTTTGCTACAAAAGCTTGTTTCCAATTTAAAAAAATTAAACCTGTTTTGTTTATTTGTAAATACGCTAATAAACTTATGTTTACTTTTACAAATGTTTTTTATTAAAGTTTTTTAATAGAAGCAAAATTTAAAAATTTAATTTAATTTTATTTGAATTTTTATACTTTTTTCTTTCTTCTTTCTCTTCATTTTCAATTGTTATTTTGTATTACATAGAATAGGTTAAGTTGATTAGCAATTTGTGCTAGACTTCGTCTTTCTTTTTTTTGTTTTATTCGTTTATTATCCACTTTTTTTCTTGTATTATTTTTTTTTTTTTTGTGAATAAAGTCGTTTTGAATTGAAAGTTGCATTTTTATAGGGATTCAAGTTTACATTTATTTTTCTAGAAAATATTTATAGCCGAAAATGGTTTAATTCTATACACTTCACAAACCCTGTGCAAAATTTTTTTGTTATACAACACATGGATAGGCAATCAGAACTGAAAAATGCGTTAAATTTAATACAAAAGACTACCCAACTGAAAGTAATGAGGTTGATGTCTTAAATCTTAGAGGCTAAATTTCACTACACATCAATAACCATCTCACCTAATAAAACAAAACAAAATTGTTTAACAAACTATCCTGAAAATTATAAAACCTTGACAAGAAAATACCAGAATTTCAAGTTACGTATAATTTCCACGTACTTTTGATCTTATTTATAAATCAAAGTATCTGAATACGTTTTAGTACATTTCCAATATGAAATCAGACTACTTCGATATTACGTATGTTCTAACTTGGACACTTCTAGCACTTGCTTTATTGTTTATTATTAAATATCACTGGAATAGACGCTGGTTGTACTATTATGCATCTAAAATGGACGGACCTTTTGCTTGGCCTATTATAGGAAGTGCCCATCATTTCTTAGGAGGGGAAGAAGGTAAAGTGAAAATCAAATTTTGTCTAAATCTAATTTCTGGTTAGTGTTTTATAAAAATATAATGAAAGTGTTTGAAAGTCAGCCGTCAATATTTAGATTTTGGTTGGGTAAAGATTTGTTAGTGATGACCTCAAGACCGGAAGATGTTGAATTTGTTTTAAATAATTGTTTAGAAAAACCCGAATGGTATTATAAATTTGGGTTTCAAATATTTAGAAATGGACTTCTAATAGCACCAGGTTAGTATTTGGGTATAAGAAATAAGAAGTAATTTTCTAATAAATTGTAATTAAAGTTAATATTTGGAAAGATAGAAGAAAGATTATAAATCCAACTTTTAATCAAAAAAATTTAAATTCATTTATTGGGATTTTTGTAAAACATGGAAATAAATTAGTGAAAGTTCTAGACGAATACTGTGGACAAGAGTTTGATGTTTATTTGAAATTGTTTAAATGCACTCTTGATATTGCTTGTGGTAAGTTTCTACGACAAAAACTAATCAAATTTTAATTTTCTGTTTAGAGACTTTTGCAGATGTTGACAGTACCCTAATAAAAGATCAAGACGTTTTTATGCAAAAGGTTGAAAAGTACGTAAAAAAGATTTTTACAAAAAAAATTTTCAAAATCTTTTTAGAGCGGAAGATGTTTTAACATTTCGTTTATTACGACCTTGGTTACATCCTGTCTTTATTTGGAAGTATTCATCGTTTAGTAAAGAAGTAGATCAAGCATCTCTGAAATCTTGGGGTTTTGTAAAACAAGTATATTTTACTATTCCTTGTTTACTATTATTATTTAAAAAAATTGTAGATTTTAGGGTTAAAAAAAAACAAATTCAACCATTGAAAATGATTTTCTGTCAGGTATTGAAAACATACAATCTTCTTGATTTTAACGAAAAGTAAATTATTTTCAGATCATAATTCTCGTAAGAAAAAAAAATTTGTAAATCACTTACTAAATGAGTGTAAAATCAATTCCAAAATTGATTATTTAGCAGTTGAAGAAGAAACACATACAATTTTAGGCACTGGAAGTGAAACTACAGCAATCACAATTGGTATGGTTTTGATTGTTTTAGGAATTTACCCTGAAATTCAGGTAAAAGAAAGCGATTAATAATCTAGACTAATAAATTTAAGCTAATATAAAAAGATTGAGCTTTAGCAAGTGAGTGGTTTTAATTGTCGAGATTATTAATTGGTCATTAACACACAAGTTTTTTGTTGACCGTTAACTACTTTATTCTTAAAACAAATTTTGTTTTTAAAGTTGAATTCATAAAATTACAATCACTAATACCAGGCAAAACAGGCAATTTTTTATTGTGTTTAAAGCTTGTTCTTGTGAATTGTAATGTGCAGTTTAATTAGATTTTAACAAATATGTAATTAAATCACATTATTATTACAACACTGTCCTAAAAGTTTGTTGTTTATTTCCACAATAAGTTGTGTAAAAATAGACCACAGCCTCGACGACATCGTATTTGCAGTTGATCGTTGGGTGTTTGTAAAGTGGTAGTAGATTGGTTCCCAAGATTAAAGCCGCCAATTTGAAAATATAGTAACTATTCTCCAACAAAAAGGGTCTGTAATGTATCCTAAAAGCTATAAATATTTGTACAAAGCAAGTTTATTAAGCAAGAACTATTACTGCAAATTATAAAAAACTAGTAGTGTCAGCATGTCTTTGGTCAAAATCCTCAACGTTGAAGGCATTCTGATCTCATTAAGAAAGACAAAAATGTACTATTGATGGTCTTAATACTTGCTTTCAAAAGAAAACATTAAAGTTTTAAAAAGATTATGCAGTAATGTTGTACAAACGGTCAACAAAAAATTTAATATGCATTTTATAACAAATAAATTTAAGGAAAAAATTGTGGAAGAGTTAAACTTAATTTGTAATGATGGCGAAGATATTACTTTAGAAAACATAAATCAAATGGAATATTTAGAACGTGTTATTAAAGAAACTTTAAGGGTACTCCCTAGTGTTCCGGTTATCGCAAGACTCGTCGAACAGAATATAAAATTAGGTATATACCTTACAACTAATAACAGAAAATATATTATTGTTAATAATAACTGTCCTAGAGCCTTACACGATTCCTGCTGGTAGTATTATGGTAATACCAATTGGACACATCAATAAAAAACCTGAATTTTGGGAAGATCCTGAAAAGTTTGACCCTGACAGATTTCTACCTGAAAACAGTTCAAACAGGCATCGTTGCAACTTTATTCCTTTTAGTTATGGTCCTAGAAATTGTATAGGTATGTGCTTAAATAAAAAAAATACAAATACATGTTTTTTGTACTTCAGGTTTTAATTATGGGATGATGTCAATGAAAGTTCTGTTAGCTGCAATTTTACGAAAATTTACAATTAAAGCTTCGCAATATAAGAGTCTAGAAGATGTTGAGTTGATTTTTGGTCTGCTTGCAAAGCCAAAGCATGGAGTCAAGATCAAACTTGAGAAAAGAATTGTTAGCAAGTAGATGTGAATTCAAAAATATTTGTAATACTGTTTTATGTTAGTAACAAAAAAAAAAACAAAAAAAAAATACAATTGGGATCTATTAGATTTGTGTACTAAAATTTGAGACAAAATAAAAACACACAATAATATAAAGTAAATCCGAGTGTAATAAGTCGTTTATATAGCAAAAAAAGTTTTCAATTAAAACTTATTTGACGCGACATTGTAGTAGCAATTTGTGCATTTTACCCACTTTACATAATAAGCTAATTTTTAAACTTGAGCCCCTTCTGATTTCGTCCTTAATGCGTCCTCTATCGCAAGCCACATCACATTTGTACATCATCTGCTAGAGCGTCACTGGATGGTCAGAGATTTAAAAAAAAAGAGAGAAAACGTTCTTAGAGGGCATTTTGTGTTAAATAAAAATTTAGAAAAAAACACTTTTCGTAACAATTTTAAAACTAGATTATTGCGTCGAAATATTTCTGAATTTGTTGATATAAATTTTGTTAAAAACTTTAAAAAAATAATAAGAAAAAAATAACGCAGAAACCTACTTTGAGGTCTTTACTTTTTGATTATTTGTTAAATGTAGGTCAAAGGCTAATGATGGCAATGCCGAAACCGGTCCTTTGTGAAATAAACATTACAACAATTGGGAGACATTTAATTGAATTTACGCCTTTACTTTTTAGTTAAAAAAATTATTTTGTTAATGTTTTTTAATAAGGGTGCAGCACATTTTCTTCGTTAGGTGCCTCATTCCGGAAGCCTTAAGTAATAAAATCAATGGTGCTTGGCTAATTAGCCAAATCAACTTTCTTGTTCTGCGGCCAAATTTTCAAGCATTTTATGTTCTGCATTCTTCTATACAGAGTGGTTTTTGATTTCCACCCCTGGAATTTAAATAAAGAAAGTTGGTAAAATGATACTCATTTTAAAAATTTTAAACACTTTTTCTGTCGACCTATTTTTATTTTCTTTCTTCTTCTAAAAATAATTATTTTCATTGGTAGTAAGTATTTTTGATGTGATATGTTCTTTAAAAAAGTTTGTTTTTATTTCAAGAATTTCTACTTCAGACTAGGATGTAAGTGTGCATTTACTTACCAATTTTGTCCCTGTAAAACTCACCCTTAAAATAATTATATGAAGCAAAGTTCAAAACTTCAGGTCAAAATAAGTCTTTTCAAGCATTTTCTACAGCTTGCCACAGTCTGATGACTTCAAAATCTTTCTTAGATTCACCCCCATCTCGTGAGAAACAAATAATAATTCTTGTTGTTGGAAGCGACAATAAATGGATTCAGAATATCTTCTTTTGTCAGCTAAAAATATGTTGAGCTGGTTACTCTCAAGAAATGAATAGAGTATGGAGTCCTTTTTGAAAGCTGGTATACTGTAATTAAAAATTAATATATTAGATATGCATAACCTTATACATAAAGGCTTGGCCAAATGTATAGAAATAAGTAATTTTCCGCCAAATTAATTAAATAAGATATATACATGTGAAAAAACAATACTGTATTTGCGTATTTCACACTTTTTATATATTTATTAAACTTTTTGGATAATCATAACATTATTTTTTAAAAACCTACCTTACCATAATTTATTCCGCAACAAACTATTTTAAAGAAAATATTGAGGTATCAATTTTTTATTATTATCATTAAAATTTAAAACATACTTTTTTAATTGTTTAGACATTCTTAATGACTAATCAGTACTAACAAAATCTCTTTCAAGTAGTCAAGGTAGGATAATAGTATTTTGTGTTTTAAAACTTCCACTCCACCCAATTAGACCTATAGGGTAGAAGCTAGGGTAACGTCAAAATAACGTTAAGACAAGAAATTTCTTTAATTTTATATGTACAACAATTTATGTTTTTATTAAAAAATTACTACATTGATATGCTCCATAAAAAGCTTGTTACGGAAAAAAAATCAAGGTAGGTTTTTAATTAAAAAAATCATGTTGTTACTATTAATGAGAAAATTAAATAAATAATGATAAATACGCTAATAAAGCTGCATTTTTATAGACATTCAACGTCCATTTTTTTGTTAAAAAAAGTTTTTCTACTCCCACTATGAAAAGTAGGCTTTTCCTGTAACAAATTCTTATGGAAACTCGAGCTTTTCATGCGTACCTTAAAACTCGAATAAAAAATGACGTTTCTGTGTGGAAAGTGACAGATCTGAAACACTCGCATGAAAAGAGCGCTCTTCAACACTTGTAAAACAAATTACTATTACAGCATAGCCGAAAATCCCTTAGTTCCATTTGACTAACCCTGTGTAAATAGCTATTTACATTCGTATGTGGTAGGCTTAATTTTACAGGCGACAGCTTTGTTTCAGGCCCGAGCTGAAAGCGAGGGCCTGATTAGTTGGAGCCTGTAAAATTAACTAACGCATAAGATTTGTATAATATTTTTTGTCCGAAAGAGTCAAATTCTCTTTTTTTGCGCCATATCAAAAGTTAGGTTAGGTACAAATAAATTCTAAAAACCAATAAAACGTACCCAAATGCGGCTTAAATACTCTGTCATTGCTTGCACAATTTTCTTTAAAACATGTTCAAAGGTCTTTCCAGTACTTTTATTCACACTTTTAATTCTAAATTGATAATTACTATAAGAGATTCAAAATTTAACAATAATAATGACCATAGAAAAGAATAATTATAGAATAATGACATTTATTAAGTAGACACGAACACACGTTTTGAATAGATGGCGCTGTAGCGGTTTATTCTATATAAAATTGCAAATTATTTTTAAAATTATTTTAAATACATACGTTTTATTTTTTTAAGTTTATTAACTGTAACTTTTTCCAAAATATACTTTTATTCCTATAATTTTGTATTGTTAGTAATTAAATAAAACTCTTGCACTACGCGTTGTCTATGGACCTGTGAAGTTTCAGCGATTTTTTCAATTCACCATTTTTCTATTAAATATAGCTTTATTTGTGGTAATATTTTAGGTACGTACACTTTGATACATAAACTTTATTACTGTAAGGTTAGTTTTTTCCTCAAGCATATCCTGTGGTAGTTGTAACCGTACAATGTGAGACCCGGTGTTTTTTTCATTTTTACCGCACAGTTTCCAAAAGGCCGACTTACTATTGGTGGATGCACAACTATGATAGCCTACTTTACAATACGGGAGGACAAAAAAATTTTTTGTTAACATATTGACAGGAAAACAGTATTAAAATATAATTTAATTTCAATACAAGAAACTGTCCGCATAATTAGCTGAAAAGGACACAAATAAGTGAAACTAATTTTTTGGATTTTAGAAATTTCAAAAAAATTATCACTAGGTAATAGGTTTTAATAGTATATTATTTTATAAGTGAGGCAAATACATCATTATACGTTCGTGAGAATTTTGACAATTTCTCACGAACGAATGATGTATTTGCCTCACGTGTGAAATACGACCAGGTGCGATTCCAACAGAAAAAGAATTAAAACTGTAAATAAAAATAAAATCACAAAAAATCGTATCACTGTAGATATGAACGTTCGCAGTAACGAAACAATTGATTATTTTGAGAAATAAACCTTGCATTTGCTTCACAATTTGAACATCCGTAAAATGTATTGTCTGTCAGAACATATTAATTTAGACGCAGAATCTGCTATCTCGAATTTAATTCCGGCAAAATCGAAGGATCATTACAACAAGGAGTATAGTTTGATCAAAAATTGTAAGGCGGAAAATTCGTTAGGTGACAGTTCGGAGGAAGTGATGCTGGCATATTTTGATAAAAAGGTGAGTTGAATTGAATTACATCATGCATTAGTATCTACATGCATTGTGTTTTGTAGGCACAGAAGTACAAGTCATCGTCGCTTTAGGCGCAGTACTCAATGATCAAAACCTCAATAAAGGTTTATGAAGATGTAGACATAGGCAAATATTACAGATTGACTACATTTTTGAAGAGACAGCATGTTGGATACGAGGCGAAAAAATCGTTAACGTTTTCAAAAGATCAGTCAAATCGACAAATTCCTTCAAACTGCCCCTAATGACACGTTTCTAGCAATAAAGCTTGTTGCTGTTGTCGCAATAGCGGGAGGATGCAAGTGTGACGAATTGGTAAAGATGGAGTTCAAGGATGTAGAAGTTAAAGAAGATTTTCTCTTAAAGATCTTTTACTATTCTGAATAAAAGATTTGGAATTGATTTGTACAGGAAATATATTAATTTACGCCCTAAAAATGGCAAATCCACGCGATTGTTTCTTGGCTACCGTGGTGGGAAATGCACAGTGCAACCAATAGATATTAACACGTTTGGAAAGATGCCTGTTGTGATAGCTTCATTTCTCAAATTAGAAAATTCAAAAATGTATACCGGCATGCGTTCCGAAGATCAGGTATAACTTTGTTAGCGGATTGTGGGGCTGATGTAAGAATGCTGAAACGCTTTGGTGGCTGGAAGAGTCATGCAGTTGTTGATGGCTATAATGAAGATTCCTTACAAAACAAAGTAAATAAAGTTTGTTCACTTATCAAAAAACCACCAACGTCGCAAATTTGCGTAAAATACATCTGGCAACATGGCACAACTTTTAAAATGACATACAATAAAATCAACCTAAATTTGACAAGCATTTGGAGCTGCAATTTGTTCTTTTATTAAATTGTAACAGCATGTTACAGTTAGCTGTAGTTGTTGGTGAAACTAATCTCTAACTGTTTGTAGTATTTTAACATTCTTATTTTAATTGGAAACCAAAATTTTCAACTTTTTTGAGCATGACAAGAAAGTGACAGAATAACCAAAAATTTTGACGATGTCAAACTCTAGTAAATTTAATTTTGACAAACCTAATTCAACAGGTGGTGGTTTTTTGATTAGTAAACAAACTTTATTGCACAACAAGTTCTTGGGCAAGAAAGCAGCAACAATAAAGTTAACCAATAGCTTAAAGTTGGATGTCAGAAAAAGGAGTTGAATTTACACGATACTGCGGTTTCTTTCAACAATAACAATTGCACAATTAATGTTAACGTTTATACACATAGAACATAAATTATATTGTAGTTATTTTTAATAAATAATTAAAAACAAATTTTGAATATTTTGTATCTACTGACAGTTCTACTCACTAGTGAGTAATTTTACATATTATCTCACTTGTAAATAAAATTTGATTTCTGTCACTTAAAACAAAAGTATAATATATGTCAAAAACTGCACCTGTAAGATAAAATAAATAATAATTTTTGAATGACGTTTACGAAAAAAATATTTCGTTTAAACTAAAAATTAAACTGTTATAGAATCTTGAACCGAAACAAATTTACTCTTTGCCCTTGGAACATTTTTGCCTATAAAATCCATTCTTTAAAAGAAAGTTAAAAATATTTTATTGTGAATGTAAAAAGTTCTCCAAACCTACATATTTTCTGTTATTCAGGAAGACCAAAAACTTTTAAAAACGTTTGGCAAAGTGTTCCGCTTGAAGGGAATCATCCAATCATCCCTCTGATAATTACACTCAATATAATGGACACTCACTTGATGCCGTCTTGAAAGCGCACAAGAAAAATAGATAGGTATTTAATTTATTTACAAATAAACAGGAACAAATGTACTTCGACCCATTTCACGAAAGCTGCATTGGAATTGAAAGCAGGGAAAATTATTCAGTGGCTTTAAATATCGTTGAAGTTGATTATTGGAAAGTCCTGTTATTAATGTGTGCCATTTATGTGTGGAGCTGTAGCTTTCAGATCGACAGTGGGATTTTACATTGTTCAAATATTATAGGAAAATATGCGTATAATCCTTCTAACTTACAAAACCTACCTTGCATATTATGCTATAGTAACAGGTTTTATCAGTTTTACAATTTGTTGTAGATGGAACTCAGTTGAAAACAAAAAAATTCGCAGTTTAGTCCGTTGGACTCATCAAGTCCTTAGTTTTGTTGAGATCTTTTTTAGCACTCAACTTCAAGAAGCTGCAATTGCCCAAATTATTACACTGTTACTATTTCATAATGTCCCATCATCGTGGCTATTAAAGCCAAAAAATTATTGCTAAAAATGTCTCTATTTTCGAAATTTGTTGTTTTTAAAGAAAGAAAAGTTTCCATCAAAAATAAAAATAATTAGTATGGTCGGTGCATTTCTGTAAAGGAATTGACTTAAATTGTATATAAACATAACAATAGTATTACTTAGGATAAACCTAACTACTGTGATTTATTGTGATGAGTTTACAGCAGACCGCTCTAATGGTCAAATTTCTCTAAACGAGCGAGCCATAAACCAAAAATTTTAATTTACAATCTAGATCAGTTCTCTTACAGAAATGCACCAACAATGCCTACTATACTAAACAAGAAGCTAAAAAAACTTCAAAAGTTTTAACTGTGTAACGAAGTGTTATATAATAATTATTTAGATGAATTTAGTAAACAAGCAAGATAACGCCAAGCGGCTAATATCGGACCGCGTGACCGAGACGTCATTCGCATACGTGACGAGACCTCTACTCATGCTCTACTTCCGCCACGTATACTTCCGACCAACGCTTCGCTACGTTACTCGTCTCTAGTTCCCCTCGCCTACAATTGGAGGGTATAAATAGCCGCCGCCGATATTTCATACTTATAGGTGCATCAACCCTGTAAGTAGCCACCCCAAACCCCGTCCCCCTGATGCATTAACCCAGGGATCCTCCTCTCCGCTACCGCTACCCACGGCGCATCAACCTGTAGGTAAAATCCTCCTCTCCGACACCGCAAATGCGAGACGGCGAAGCCGACGACGAGGAGCCGCCGACGCGGAGTCAAGGACGAGAGATCGCCGAGGACGAGGCCGTGTAGAATTTATTAGAAGATTTGTCACAAGCACAATTTGAAATTAATTTTTTTTTGTACATTAGGGCAATCACAACGTCAAGTGTAATAGTGTCAAACTTTAAGTCGAAATAAATACTTTTAGCAATAAAAAAAAGTGGTGTAAAAGCCCATAAAAAAATATTTTGCAAGTCTGGAGTATAAACAATGAAAAATTGCATTGTTAAAAAAGATGATAAAAGATTTGCGTTTTTGACTGAAAATTTTTTAGAATATATGAAACATTATTATAAGTCATTAACCTCTCATGAAAAGTTTGCTACAAAAGCTTGATTCCGATTTAAAAAAATAAAACATGTTATGGTTAATGGAATGAGATGTTAAATAAATAATGCTAAATACGCTAATAAAGTTGCATTTTTATAGGCATTCAACGTTTACATTTATATTTCAAAAAAATATTTATAGCCGAAAATCGCTTAATTCTCTACACTTTGCAAACCTTGTGCAACTCTTTTTTTGTTATACAACACATTGATCAGCAATCAGTATTAAAAAATGATTTAATTTTAATACAAAAGACTGCTCAACAGAAAGTAATAAGGCTTATGTCTTAAATCTCAGAGGCTAGATTTTACTACACATCAAAAACCATCTCTCCTAAAACAAAACAAAATTGTTTAATAAACAATCCTGAAAATTATAAAACCTTGACAAGTAAAATACGAGAAATACAAGTTACGTAATAATTTGCACTTACTTTTGATCTTCTTTATAAATCAAAGTGTCTGAATAAGCTTTAGTCCATTTTCAATATGAAACCAGACTACTTCGATATTACATATGTCCTAATTTCGACACTAGCAGCACTTGCTCTAGTGTTTATTATCAAATATAATTGGAGTAGGCGCTGGTTGTACTATTATGCATCTAAAATGGACGGACCTTTTGGTTGGCCTATTATAGGAAGTGCCCACCATTTCTTAGGAGGGCAAAAAGGTAAAGTGAAAATCAAATTTTGTCTAAATCTAAATTCTGGTTAGTATTTTATAAAAAAATGATGAAAATGTTTAAAAGTCAACCGTCAATATTTAAATTTTGGTTGGGTAAAGATTTGTTAGTGGTGACTTCAAAACCGGAAGATGTTGAATTTGTTTTAAATAATTGTTTAGAAAAACCCGAATGGTATTATAAATTTGAGTTTCAAATATTCAGAAATGGACTTCTGATAGCACCAGGTTAGTATTTGGGTATAAGAAATTAGCAGTGATTTCCTAACAAATTGTAATTAAAGTAAACATTTGGAAAGATAGAAGAAAGATTATAAATCCAGTTTTTAATCAAAAAAAATTAAATTCATTTATTGATATTTTTGAAAAACATGGTAATACATTAGTGAAAGTGTTAGCCGAAGACTATGAACAAGAATTTGATGTTTATACAAAATTGTTTCGATGTACTCTAGATATCGCCTGTGGTAAGTCTGTGCGACAAAAACTAATCAAGTCTCAAATTCCTGCTTAGAGGCTTTTGTAGATGTTGACAGTACCCTAATAAAAGATCAAGACGTTTTTATTCAGAATGTTGAAAAGTACGTAAAAATAATTTTTAAAAAAATTTCTCAATTTTTTTTAGAGCAGATTATGCTTTATCCATTCGTTTATTAAACCCTTGGTTACAACCTGACTTAGTTTGGAATCATTCATCATTTGGTAAAGAAGTAGATCAAGCATCTCTGAAATCTTGGGGTTTTATAAAACAAGTATATTTTTCTATTCCTTGTTTACTAATTTTATTTAAAAAAATTGTAGATTTTAGGGTTAAAAAAAACAAATTCAAACACTAAAAATGAATTTCTGTCAGGTATTGGAAACTTCTAATGATCTAGATTTCAAAGAAAAGTAAATTATTTTCAGATAATAAATCTCGTCAAGAAAAGAAATTTGTAAATCATTTACTAAATGAGAGTAAAACTAATTCTAAAATTGATTATTTAGCAATTGAGGAAGAAACACACACAATTTTAGTCACTGGAAGTGAAACTACAGCAATTTCGCTTGGTATGGTTTTGATTGTTTTAGGAATTTACCCTGAAATTCAGGTGAAAAAAATATTTCTAATACTTTAATAAACAAGGATGTTAATGAAGGCGATTAATAATCGGGACTGGTTATAGAACAAATGAGCGTCAACAAAAACGTGTTTTTAATTGTAGAGATTATTAATTGGCCATTAACATATAAGTTGATTACATCGTTTTATTCTTAAAATAGATTCTCTTTTTAAAATTGTATTCATAAAATTACATTCACTAAAATAATTTCTGCCGGTTACCAGGCAAAACAATTGCAAACTGTAAACAAATTTTTTTTATTGTACTAAAAGCTTGACCTTTTGGAATTGTAACTGTGCAGTTTAACTAGATCTTAACAAGTACATACCCACATTTTTACTGTTGTAAAAGTTTAATGTTTATTCTTACAATCAGCTGTATAAAACTGTGTCACAGCCTCGACGACATCGTGTTTGCAGATGATCGGTGAGTGCTCGTAAAGTCGTAGTTAAAAATATACTGTATCTCAAAAGATATAATTTGTACACGGCAAGTTTGGCTTTTCAGCATCATTTCAACGAGAACTAGTACCAGTTAAAATCTTTAACATTACTTGTATAAAACCCTATATGTAATGTGTGGAATATAATTTCCCAAATTATAAAAAACTGTTATTGTTAACATAGAGATTAATATTGCATAAGCTGTCGACAAAAAATTGCATAAGCATATAACAAATAAATTTTAGGAAAAAATTGTGGAAGAATTAAATTTAATTTGTAATGATGATGAAGAAATTACTTTAGAAAACATAAATCAAATGGAATATTTGGAACGTGTTATTAAAGAATCTTTAAGGGTGCTTCCTAGTGTTCCGATTATCGCAAGACTCGTTGATCAGGATATAAAATTAGGTATATGCCTTATAACTAATAACAAAAATATATTATTATTAATAATAACTGTCCTAGAGCCTTACACGATTCCTGCTGGTAGTATTATGGTAATACCAATTGGATACATTAATAAAAAACCTGAATTTTGGAAAAGTCCTAAAAAGTTTGACCCTGATAGATTTCTACCTGAAAACAGTTCAAACAGACATCGTTGCAATTTTATACCTTTCAGTTATGGTCCTAGAAATTGTATAGGTACCTATGTGCTTACATTTAAAAAAATACAAATTTTTTTTTTTGTATTTCAGGTTTCAACTATGGGATGATGTCAATGAAAGTTCTGTTAGCAGCAATTTTACGAAAATTCACAATTAAAGCTTTGCAATATAAGAGTCTAGAAGATGTTGAGTTGATTTATGGACTGCTTACAAAACCAAAACATGGAGTCAAGGTTAAATTTGAGAAAAGAATTGTTAGCAAGTAGAAGTAGAGTCAAATAGTTTTGTAATAATGTTTAATGTTGGTAATAAAGAAAGTCAATAACCCAAGATTTTTGGAAACTTCTTGGATTATACGTATTTTTAATTAATGAATCCCTAGTAGCACATTTATGTAGGAACTATATAGTTTTCAAATGTAGTTTTTATTCCGAAATGTAACGCTAAATATTCTTGATAAACGTTTTACATGTTTTAAAAATATAAAATACAATAATCATCAGATATTAATTTTTTCAGTAGTATACGAGGTTAGTCGCAAAATATGAATTTTAGTCAAGAGTAAAGTATCTTTAAATTTCACAATATTGAAAAATGTTATTAAAAGAAGTTGATCAGAGCTAAAAACTACGTTCAAATATGTAATTACAGCCATTTGCATTAAAAAAAGTTATTCATATTTGTAATTAAATTTTAATTAAAAAAATTGTTAAAAAACATTAAGAAACGAGAAGGTTATTAGAGTCCGTACACTTTCAGAACAGCACACCAATAAAAGTTTGCAGATTTTTGTCGGGTCAGTCCCATTTGCAAATTGAAGGAGAAGAAGCCAAGCGGCACGTGGTCAGCGAAAGGTCAGCGGCGTTCGTCATTCTTGGTCATTCTGTTTAGTGTCGTTTGTTGACAGATTTTGATGACCCAACATGCTGTTCTGAAAGTGTACGGACTCTATGACTTCTATAATCGCAAGAGATAAATGTTCCTTTAAAATGGAAACAATATTAAACAAGCACAAAACCTATTTTTTCAATGTAAATAGATGTAATTGCACATTTGAACGTAGTTTTTAGTTTTGATCAACTCTTAAAAATTTAAAGGTACTTTATAGAATTTTCAGTGCTACAATTTATTGAAAATTCAACATCATTAATCGAATTGATTTCTGTTTATTAAAAACTCTGATTTTTTATTAATATTCTTTTGTCTTATTTTTTTGCAAGAATCTATTTACTGCTTATATTGTACTAATGGATACTGCAATAATGAATTTAAACAAACGACATAATTAGACAACAAAATACTTACCACATATATTAGGTAATTGAACACTTTAATCACTGAACAAAATACTCGTACGTTTTTAAATGCGTCTTTTCATTTAGAAAACTCAACGGAAAATGAATAAGCAACGACCAAACCGATATTGTGGAAGCCCTTTAGCTGTAAAAACTGGTAAAAAGGTTTCCCAGTGTGTTTGCAATTTAACAGGTTCTTTTAGTCTCACTTTTACTTAAACATCTATAAAATAAGGATAGAAATAGTGTTTTGTAAACTGAGATCTATACAGCTATTTCAACCAGCAACAACGGATTTTTTAGAGTGCCCTTTGCCGGACATCTGGTTCTAATGTGTTTCGTTCTTTACAATTCGCATTGTTATTTTATGAGTTTATGACACATTTTAAGTAAAGCACAAAAACGTTTGGTTAATAACACTGCATTTTGCCGCCAATCATCCAAACTCTGAATTTTAATTTCCAAGTATTCATTTATTATTTTATAGTCATTTGATTTTACATAGTTTTTGAACTGGTCGCGACTCGCGACTGGTGTCGGTTAGTCACTAGCTATACAATGAACAAATTTTTCTTAAACCCTAAAACCCACCGACCATGTGTCTCTATTAAAATAAGAGAGATTAATATCACTCTATTTTAACAATTCGCAACGAATAAAACAATCAACTTAACAAGTAGACAAGTTAGTATACATAAATTTGAAAAAAGTATTTATATTATTATTATTTAAGAAATGATTTTTGTTATAATTACGCAAAATACATGTAAAATTACCAAAATTGTATAAAACACATTGTTTTTTTATTTTTCATCGAGGTAAAGTCGAAATTTTAGGTTTTGTGATAGCAAGCACATCTCATCACATTCAAAAAATATTGTATAAATATTATTTATTATTACTGAACTACTATATAGTCGGAGCCATATTAATATATCAATGAATAAGTTTACGTCACCAGACAGAAATGTCATCTACACTTACTTACATTAATACATCAAAAGCAACTAGATAATGCAACTTATTATACAGTGTAGAAACTACTTATGGAACAAATTTAGTAATTTCAGAACAAATAACATTTGTCGAAAACGCTGAAACAGATCAATTTTTATTTCTCATGATGCTTATTTTAAGTTGCTTTACTTTTTTATGATGTCATCTATTTCTGCATCTATTTCTGCTATGACCTCACACTCATTTTTTTGCAATAATTTTTGTTTTAGTTTTGGATACTACACTTAACAGCTTATGTAATAAATGTAAAAAAAATAAAAAGTAAAAAAAATGTAGCATACTATTTAAAAAAATGCGTGCGACGTCACAGCTCTGAAAAAGATGACGTCACAAACAAGTTCAAAAATTTAAAACCAGCACAATTTAAAATAAAAGTTGACCTGTTTTGGCGTTTTACAAAAATATCATTCATTTTGAAAATAATGAATTTATTCCGTAAGTAATTTCCACTCTGTATAAAAATGTATACAATTTGTATATCTAAATGCTTATACAAAAAGAATGTAGAATAACATGTTTTATTCCATAACGAAAAATTTTATACGTAAGCAAAGTAAATTCAATATTAATTAGATGATATCGTGACAATATCACAAATAAATTGATTAAATTACATTTGGATATGCTATATACATCGTGCATAAAAACTATGTAGTCAGACAAGACGAAACTAATGTTGGTTTAGCAATATTAGAACAACGTCGCAACTACATGGCTTAAGGCTGGGTTAGCAGGGTTAAGTTGCTTCATTTCTCCGCTTAGGGAGCACTACCAGTATAAATACATGATAAAAATAAGAGATGTGGGGTGGGATAAAGAAAAGTGAGTGCGCAACATTTTTAAATAGAGATCTCCGTGTTGACGTATTCTCAGAGTATGGACAGCGGTAAAGCAGTTATTATAGTGGAGTAAAATGGTATTCCTACAAGACTTCCTTCTTGCAAATTTTTTTTTTATATATAATCAGACGGGACCTTTACAGTCTTGTAAAGTATCATTTTGGCCATTTGAAATCGCTATCTACAACTTTTTTTAGTAGGACCGAACTTTGTAAAATTATTTTTTTATGCCTGATCAACAATTTTTAAAACCGTGTTTTTTAAAACATACATCGCGCCTATAAATTAACTATTTAAGTTAAAATTTTGAAATTTTCTCTGCTTATAAAAAAAAACAGAGCGCATCAAACAGTAATAAGAGATTTTAGAAAAAGTTTTTTTAGAAAAAGTCACTAGATGCGAAATTGTGCATTGACAATTTCACCTTGCGGGAAGCTATGTGAATTATTAAAAATTTGAACATATAATGTACATTTTCGTGTTCAGCAAACTCTAAGTAAGTTTTCCAAAAAAAAATCAGATAATTAGACTTAATAGTTTCCAAAATATTGATTTTTTAAAACAAGGCTGTGTCGCGCTGCTCCGCCGCACCGCCACCGTATACTTATTCACATCATCCCACACGGTAATTCAGAACTATTCAAAGGTTAAAGAAACAAATAATTGATAAATACTTCCGAACCATTATCACTATCAATTATCACTTGCTACCAGTGTTTGCCAATATAAAATTTTGGTCAAAATTTTACTATATTCAGAGTGACATAAAAGTATGGAATAAAATTCATATTTTCTAAGTTAATGTTTTTTTAGAAAAACGTCAAGATAGGTCGATTTTATTTTTTCATTGCGCACGTTTTTCACTTGTCTTTTTTTAGCCAACAAATTTTAGCAAAAAATTTTTTGCTGTGACCTTATCGATACTTTTTTTTTTAATAGCAACCTCTACTTTTGATGTTGAGTATTGAAACTACTTTTTTTTTCTGTGTATAACAGTATAACATTTGTAAAGTCTAAAATAAAAATTTTAAGTAATTTAACCAATTTAAATGTTTTAATGAATTTTTCAAAATAAGCGCAATTCTTAATAGAATTACGGAACTAATTAATGTTCAAATTAGCTTTTTTCGGTTTTCTGGTAATAATACAACTAATTTTCGAACTCCGTTAGCACAGCATTTCCCATTTTTTTGACCAATTAAGCGGTACCGATTTGTAATTCTTTTTCTTAAATTTTTGATTTTCTTGCAAATATTTTTGATTTTAAATATCCTTTTAGAAAAACGGTCAAAACATTATCTAAATAATCTCTGACACCACGAGCATAGTGTGGAGATGCACCGTCTTGTTTAAACCATACGTTACGTGCTGGTATGCCTAGATCCTTTTTATTGAGAATAGTTCCGCTAATTCTGGTACCAACGTGTCGCAAAGAACATCTAAATAAACTTGTCTAGGAAATGAGACGTCAAATAAATACGGTCCTAAAATGTGATTGGCTTAAAAAAGACACAACTGCCATATGGGTCGATAGAAAATTCGCACTGGATGAGAGAAACCAATACTTGTCACATCTACAAAAATTGAATGTTTAGTGTGGTTTTGTCAAATCACATTTTAGGATTTTAGAACATCACTGATGTAAGAAAAAGAATTACAAATCAGTACCTCGTAATTACTCAAAAAAATAATAAATAATGTGCTAATGGAGTTCGAAAATTAGTTGTATTATTAGTAAGGGGAGGATTTAAAGGTACCGAGTATGAATGAAAGCGCGTGACCTTGCCAAAGCATTGGCGCACGGCGATGTCATACCCCCAATTATTATATAGCGCTGCATTGACCCGATGCCTGCAATATGTTTAATATATTTACACTCGATCGCGTCCCCTCCACGCCAAGCGCCACTGGCACAGGTACTTTTTTATCCTCGGCTTAATTATTAGTATTACTAAGAAACGGAAGAACGTCAATTTGAACATTTAGTTCAGTAATCCTGTTAAAAATTGCGTCTATTTTAAAAAATTTAATAAAATAATTAAATTGGTTAAATTACTTAAAGTTTTTATTTTAAACCCTACGAATGTTATATTGTTACACGCAGAAAAAAAAGTAGTATCGATATTCAGCACCAAAAATAGAGATTGCTATTTAAAAAAAGGTATCGATTACGTCACAGCAAAAAACCGGTTGACTAAAAAAATTTGAAAACAAGTTAAAAACGTGTGAAATAAAAAAATAAAATCGACCTGTCTTGGCGTTTTTCTAAAAAAATTATTATATATTAAATACACACGTCAGGGAGAGTGTGAAGATAGGATAGAAGTAGGGGAGGGTAAGGGTAGAAATGTCGAAGTAGAAAAAGAGGTAGGGGTAGAAGTAAAAGGGTAAAAGTAGAGGTAAAAGCGTAGAAGTCTACTATCTTCAATTTTATATTTAAGAGTCTAAAAAAAATAATTTATTTTTATTTTTTCCTTTATACCCCTTTTAAGAAGGAGTATTTTTTTAAATTTTGGGTATAGAACTTTATAAAATACCTCTATAAAAAAACCGCATAATTCTGGCTCAATTTAAAGATTTTTAAAATTTTTGGTAATTTTGGGAGCGGCTGGGGGCGATAAGGGAGGTAGTAGAAATTAACTAATATTTTTTCTTTTTATTCTACGTTAATATAAGTTATGAAAAAAAAAATTAAAAATAAGAAAAAAATTTTTATCTCAAATTTCCAAACTTTACAAGGGGGGCGAAAAAAACTTTTTTATTTATGATCCTAAAAATTTGGAAGGTATAATATATAATTTTTTTTTAAATTTTTGGCTTTGACAGAATCTTCATACGACATCTATTTACCGAGATCTATAGACGTTTATTGGGCACTCTGTGGGTCTAAACGACACTGCACACGAGCAAAATTTTTATGAAACATTAAATTTTAGACATGTCCGGAATTTAATTTAAGGGTCTCTTTTCTTCGATTTTAAATTTAAGGGTCTAAATGAATTTTAGAATTTTTTATATTTTTTTTGTTTTTTATTTAATTTTTTTTATACCTCTTTTAAGATGGAGTATTTTATTTTAATTTAGTTATGAAACCTCATAAGGTATTCCTATTAAAAAACCGCATCATTCTAGCTTAATTTGAAGATTTTCAAAATTTTTTGTAACTTTGGGGACAGCTGGGAGCTGTAGGGGGAGGGGGTGGTAGAAAGCAACTGATATTTTACCTCTTTATTTCACGTACATGTCTATACGATACAAAAAAAATTAAAAATCGGAGAAATTTTTTGGCCCCTCATCTATCTTGAAGTCCCTATTAGAAATCGGGGGGAAGAACGAAAACTTTTTTATTTATGGTTCTAAGAATCTGAAATTTGGTAAACAAAATAAGATTTTTTTTAAATTTTTGACTCAAACAAAAACTTTAGACGCCATCGAGTTTCCGAGATCTATAGACGTTTATTGGGGAATGTGTAGGGCCTAAACGGTAAAACGCATGCGCAATTTTTTTTTAAGAATAATTTTAAGACATGTTCCGAATTTATTTTGAGGATCTCTATTTTACCATTTAAATTTTTGGGGTAGAAAAAAATTATCAAAGTTGAAAAATGTGATTTTTCCAACTTTCAACCTTATTTTGATGGAGATGAGGTAAATTTGAAGAAACGAAATTATTAAATTCGTAATGCCCAGTTCAAAATACGTAAGAATAAGTGTCTCTTTTTTGTATACAAAATGTCGTTTTCCATCTCACATTCCCTCAGTATTAAATATTAAAAACGACAGTTTTGACATTATTGACTTTATTAGGCTTAAATGTAATTATCAACAAAAAATATTTCGTTTTTGTACATCACTAGCCACAACTCTAACTAATGAAACTTTTAAACATTCCCTCCAAAAGCCATTAGCGCCATCTATTCAAGATTCGTTGAACACAATTATTACTTTTAATGAATGGCGGAAAAATCAAACAGAAAAATATTTTTTAACGTAGTAATCTTTTGTGTAATACGTAAAAAAATATTTTTTATTGTTGTAAAACATAGAAAAATAGATTGTCGATGTTGAGACCCTATTATAAAAGTATCATTTGATCTCACTTTTATATTAATTTAATATTTTGCAATGGCGCGATAATGCAATTACTTAATAGAATGAAGTAAAACAAATAAAGTGGGTCTCAACATTGTTTAGGTACTTTTACATGTAAATCCAAAATTTCATGAAAATTAAATGTGTATTATTCGAAATTACTACGCTTAAAAATTCAAATAAATCCTAACCTCAAAATCACCATGCTAACCCAGTCTTAAACTACATTTGGATGTGCTAGGTTTGTCTTACACAGAAACTATATTGACAAACCAGGTAAATCCAATGTTGGTTTGCCAATATCGAAATGATATCGCAACCACATCAGTTAAACCATGTTTGGATGTGCTGTATACGTCCTACGTAGAAACCATGTAGTCTATTGTACGTTAGTTCCAGACATAAAAACTGGATAGAAAGTATATAGTTTCTACATAGTTCCGAGTTTTGTGCTACTATGGTATTATATACACAAAAGGCGTCATGGGCATTATAAATGTTATAAAAACATCTTACCGATCTCAGACAATAATAATTATTTTGTGGGAATAAGTTGTTATAACGTTTTATTCACTTACTTTCTTTGAAATAAAATTACAACGTTATAATGATTTGTTTTTGTTGTACAGTATCGGTTTCGGTTTATAAGAGAAAAATCATCAACTTTTTCGTTAACTCAAGTTAAGCATGTTAAAAAGCTAATAACAGTCTTTTAAAAAAGTTACAAAAAATAATTTATATAATTAATAATTTAACAATAATAATTAATGTGTTTTTTATTAATTTTTATTATTTTGTAGTGCACATTACAAGTATGTGTAAACATTACATTAATTACCTAATTACATTTTATGTAATTAAGGGCCAGTTTACAGAAAGTGACATTAACTTAAATTGATTAAATAGTTAATTCGTTATTAAATGCCGATTTTGTCCAATCAAACGCAAGGAAAGCCGATTTAATTGCGAATTAAAAATTAATCGCAATTAAATATTTAATTTACCTTCTGCAAACCGACCCCAAGTTTTGTAAATTGTTATTTGGAGTGTAGTAAGATCTATGTAAATCGTTTTAATGATGTATTTTTTAAATTTTTTTTATCTTTGTTAGATTCAAACCAGTAAATCGGTAATAAAGTCCTGAAGCAGCTGCAATTAGCGGCGAAACGTCGACTGAGTATTACAATTTATTGCTTCATTGTCCATCCCCTGTTAAGCTTCGTACAAATTTAATATTCTAGACGTTAAACATAACCTCAATAGTTTTAAAGTTTTATTGTGTAATGGTTAGAAGTATAAACCTCTAAAAACCATCGAAAATAAACCACCTTTCTATACAAGAAACATGAGACAGATTATTATCGAAAATAATTATTAAGTGTTACACCTATGTAAAAAATCAAAATTCAACAAAAAATTGCTATAACTAGAGTAAAACTTCTCAGAAACAAAGACACTTTTAGATGTCATTGTCTTATCAAAAGAGACGGAAAATAATTAATTGAACATAATTTGATAACACTTAGATAAACTTGATAAAAAATCAGTAGTAGGTTTTGAAATAAATAATAAATAGTTTTTGACTGACGTTTAAGAAAATAACATTTCATTTAAACTGAAAATTAAACTGTTATAGAATTCTAAACCTAAACAAATTTACACGTAAAATGTATTCCTCTGTTATCCTTCTCTGTATTATTGCCCTTGGGACATGTTGGGCTTACGAAATCCATTCTTTAAAAGAAAGTGAAAAATATTCTATTGTGAATGTAAAAAGATCTCCGGATCTACATATTTTCTGTTATTCAGGAAGACCAAAATCTTTGATAAACGTTTGGCAAAGTGTTCTGCTGGAATTGAATCATCCTTATGATGATTACAATCAATATAATGGACAGTCAGTTGAGGCCGTCTTGAAAGCGCATGAAGAAAACCAGTTCAGCTGGAGTTTTAATTTATTTACAAATAAACAGCAACAAATCTCCTTGGACCCATTTCATAAAAGCTGCGTTGGAATTGAGAGCAGGGAAGATTACTCAGTGGCTTTAAATATTGTTGAAATTGATTACTGGAAAGTCCTGTTATTAATCGGAGGCATCTCACTCTTTTTATCTGCAAATAGTTTAAGTAAAAACACCCTGTTTTATTACATTTGCGGAATATCTTTCGGCATATGCACTTCGTTCCTCATTCTTATTTACTTCGTCACCAGACTTTTTCCAAGGAAGCCATTTATCTACGGAGCTGTAGCTTTTGGAGGAACAGTAGGACTTTACTTTGTCCAAATGTTATGGGAAAACATGCACTTGGTTCTTCTAACTTACAAAACCTACGTTGCATATTATACTGCAGTAACTGGTTTTATCAGTTTTTTGATTTGCTACAGATGGGGCCCAGCTGAGAATGAAAAAACTCGCAATATAGTTCGTTGGACCCTTCAAGCCCTTAGTTTTGTTGCTATCTTTTTTAGCACACAATTTCAAGAAGCTGCCATTGGCCAAATTATTACACTGATATTATTTCATAATGTCCCATCATCGTGGCTATTAAAGCCGAAAAATTATTGCTAAAAATTTGTCTATTTTCAAAATTTATTGTTTAGAAAGAAAAAAGTGTTTCCAGCAAAAATCAAAATTATGGTTACTATAAACAAGGATTAAGGAAAACCTAAAGGAAAGCTTTAAAGAAATTGAAGAAATGTTGTGGAGTACAAATATGTAATAGAAAATTGCTTTACAAAATAAGATGTTAAAAGATTTACGTCTTTTCTTGAAGAGATTTTAGAATACAAAAACTTCAATTCACACAACGGACTTGTTAATAGATGACAAAAATAAAAACACAGAGCAGAAGAAATTGTAATTTTAAAGACCGATTTTATATTTATTTTACTTTCGCAAATTATAACAAATTGTAAACAATCCTGAAAATTATAAAACCTTGGCAAGTAAAATACCAGAAATTCAAGTTTCATAATATTGTCCACGTACTTTGATCGTATTTATAAACCAAACCATCTGGATAAGTTTTAGTACATTTCCAAAATGAAAGCAGACTACTTCTATATTACGTATGTTTTAACTTGGACACTTCTAGCACTTGCTTTATTGTTTATTATTAAATATCACTGGAATAGACGCTGGTTGTACTATTATGCATCTAAAATAGACGGACCTTTTGGTTGGCCTATTATAGGAAGTGCCCACTATTTCTTAGGAGGCCAGAAAGGTAAAGTTAAAATAAAATTTTGTCTAAATCTAATGTCTGGTTAGTGTTCTATAAAAAAATGATGAAGTTGGTTGAAAGTCAACCGTCAATTTTTAAAGTTTGGTTGGGTAAAGACTTGGTAGTGCTGAGTTCAAGACCACAAGATCTTGAACTTGTTTTAAATAATTGTTTAGAAAAACCCGAATGGTATTATAAATTTGGGTTTCAAATATTTAGAAATGGACACTTTATAGCACCAGGTTTGTACTTAGGTATAAGAAATTAACAGTAATTTTCTAACAAATTGTAATTAAAGTAAATATTTGGAAAGAGAGAAGAAAGATTATAAAACCAACTTTTAATCAAAAAAATTTAAATTCATTTATTGGTATTTTTGGAAAACATGGCAATAGATTAGTGAAAGTTTTAGAAGAAAACAGTGGGCAAGAAATTGATGTTTATTTGAAATTGTTTAGATGCACTCTTGATATTGCTTGTGGTAAGTTTCTACGACAAAAACTAATCAAAATTTAAATTCCTGTTTAGAGACCTTTGCAGATGTTGACAGTACCCAAATAAAAGGTCAAGATAGATATATTCAGGAAATTAGAAAGTAACTATAAAATTTTTTTCGAAAAAAACTCTAAAACTCTTTTTAGAATGGAAGATTCTTTACTACTTCGTATAATAAGTCCTTGGTTACAGCCTGACATAGTTTGGAATCATTCATCGTTGGGTAAAGAAGTGAATCAAGCAACTCTGGAAATTTGGAGTTTTGTAAAACAAGTAATTTCTTGTATTCTTTGTTTACTATTTTCATTAATAAAAATTGTAGATTTTGGGATTAAAAAAATCTAATTCAATCACTGAAAATGAATTTGTGTCAGGTATTGAAATCTTATAGTCACCTTGATTTTAACTAGAAATAGATTATTTTCAGATGATAATTCTTGTAAAGAGAAAATTTTTCTAAATTATTTACTAAATGAGAGTAAAACTAATTCTAAAATTGATTATTTAGCAATTGAGGAAGAAACACTAACAATTTTAGCCACTGGAAGTGAGCCAACAGCAATCGTAATTGGTATGGTTTTAATTGTTTTAGGAATATATCCTAAAATTCAGGTAACAAAAAATTGTAATAATTAATAAACAATCGCTTATTAACACACGAGTTGATTACAATGTTTTTTGTTGACCGTAAACCATTTTATTTCTGAAAAAACTATATATTTATTGTTTAAACGGCCAACAAAAAATTAACTAATAAAAAACCTATAACAAATAAATTAAAGGAAAAAATTGTGGAGGAGTTAAACTTAATTTGTAATGATGATGAAGAAATTACTTTAGATCACATAAATCAAATGGAATATTTAGAACGTGTTATTAAGGAGACTTTAAGACTACTACCTAGTGGTACGTTTATCGCAAGACTCATCGATAAGGACATAAAATTAGGTACCTTATAATTAATAACAGAATATATATATTATTATTAATGAACCTTACACACTAGAACCTTACACAATTCCTGCTGGTACTATCATGGCAATACCAATTGGATACATACATAAAAAACCGGAGTTTTGGGAAGATCCGGCAAAGTTTGACCCTGACAGGTTTCTACCTGAAAACAGTCAAAACAGGCATCGTTGCAATTTTATACCTTTCAGTTATGGTCCTAGAAATTGTATAGGTATGTGCTTAAGTAAAAAGAAAACATAAATATATTTTTTTGTATTTCAGGTTTTAGCTATGGGATGATGTCAATGAAAGTTCTGTTAGCAACAATTTTACGAAAATTGATAATTAAAGGTTCGCAATATAAGAGTATAGAAGATGTTGAGTTGATTTTTGGTCTGCAATCAAAGCCAAAGCATGGAGTCAAAGTCATATTTAAGAAAAGAATTGTTAGCAAAAACAAGTAGAATCAAAATTTTTTGTAATAATGTTTAATGTTGGTAATAAAAAAACCTCAAAAAAGTCCAGAGTTTCAAGAACTCCCTAAACTATACGAATTTTTTATTTAATATTATTTGTACAAAAGGTGTCATAAACATCATAAACCTTATAAGAACATGTTACCGATCTCAGACAATAATAAAAATTAAAGCTGTTGCTTATCCCCTCATTGTAGCAATTGGCATCGATTGGTAAAATGTTCCTACTGTTTTTGTTACGAACAATTCCAAAGAAAGAGAATTTTCAAGTAAGTACCAGAACATCGCATCGTGAGTCATACTGGAGCCCCAAATTCTGCAAAACCATCAGACACGATCATAGACTGGTAGAGAAATGATGATTCATTACTCCGCCTAAGGAGAAGACGCAAAAACTTCCGAATAATTGCTAGAACGATGTATCGTTCTAAAAACCGCGCAAAGACAATGACGAAATTAGTGTGGAACCCGACAAGCGATCAAAGTGTACTTCGACAGTCCCTCAAAGCGACGTTATTTAATCGGCGATCGTAGCTATTACTGCGTGAATATCGAGTTATTTATAGAAGCATTATTAGCTTTATAGGCTCATGGCTTGGTAGGCAATTTTTTTCCATTCTTTCTTATTCAGAGTTTTCTTCTTCCTCTGCTTGTTTGATAGTTTTTAGAGGTCGTCCTCTACTTCTTTCTTTCACTCTGTTCTTTTCTTTCATTCTTGTTACGTGGCCTATCCACTTGATTCTTTGTGATATAACTACTCCTATTAGATCTGTTTTGCAGAATTGGATAAACTTCTTAATTCATCGCTTGTTCTAATCCAAGTCTCTTCTACTTTCTTCTCTCCATAAATTTTCCTTAAAGCCTTTTTTTCCCATATCTCAAACATGGCCTGTTCTTGTTTTCTTAATGTCCATCTCTCGCAAGCGTATGTTACCACCAGTCATATATAGTTTTGTAGACATTTTTGCTGCTGTTGCTACGGCTTTTGAGCTTAGTATAAAATGTAATTCATAGACGTTTTTATTTCCAGCTGCTATTCTTGCTTTTATTTCTTCTGTATTTGTTGGTTTCTTTTCTATTACACTTACTAGGTAAAAAAATCTTTTGATTTCTTTAAATTTGTTTCTCTCTCTTTCGTTTACTTTTACTTCTAGTTATCTGTTTTCTTTAAATACTTCATCTTCCCATATCATAAATTTAGCTTTTTCTTCATTAATTTTCAGTACCATTTTTTCTGCATTCGTAATCAGCCTTCTTGTATTTCGTTCTTGTTATAAGTGTTACGTCGTCTGCAAAAGCAAGGCACTGATGTTGTTAATAGAAAAATATACCTTGCCTATATACACTGCTTTGTCTTAATTTTTTTCCTAGAGCGATTATAAGCAATGTCGAAGAAAGCGGGTCTCCCGGTCTTATTGTTAAGCTTTCAAACACTTCAAACTCTCTTGACAGTTTTCCATTAACCCGAATCCGATTTCTAGTTTTCTCCAATGTCATTTTCACTAATTTCGCTATTTTATCGAGTGTCATTTAAGGTTTGGTCTAATTGCTTTCTGTTTATACCGACGTAGGCCGTCTTGTAGGCAATAAAAGACAAGTATGTTTTTAATTTTTGTTGGTGCCTTCTCTTTTGTATCTATTGTAATAAAAATATTTGGTCTACTACAGATCATTCTTTTCTAAAACTACACTTGTATTCTTCTACTATACTTTTTCCATATGTTCTTTCAGTTTATTATTCACTGGTGTTGCCATCATCTTATATACGGTGTTCAGTGACACTCTTCCTCTGTAATTTTCATATTTTGTTTTTTTTTAAGAGATTAGACATAAGATTGCTGTTCTCCATGCCTGCGGCATTTATTCTTTTATCAGCACATTTTTAATTAAATCATAATTATCATCTTCGTCATTGTTTCTCCTCCGGAGTATGTGGTCTTCTCCTGGGCTATTGTTGTTTTACTATTTTTCTATATTTTTATCTTCATCATATGTGGAAAGTTTTTCTCTTCTTTCCTCTTGTCTCTTTCTGATGTTCTCCTCCTCTTCAACTGTTTTTCTTTTAATCGACGATTTGTTTAAAACTTCTTCAAAATATTCAACTCATCTTTCTGTTACTTCTTCTTCGCTTCCCAGTAACTGTCCATGTTTATTGCGACAAAATATGGTATTAACATAAATTCGAGTTATTTATTTAGCAAATTTTTGTTAAACAAGCGTATTTGTGTATAGTAAAAATAAATTATTCGCTACTAATCCAGCTCTTTAAAACGAAAGAACCCCGAATTTGCACATTCGTTCTACGTTGTACTGAGAAGAACAAAAAAACAGATAAAAGTTTTCTAATAATAAAATCAGAAGCATATTTTGGACATAGACTATACCACCAGTATAGGTATTTACATTAAAACAAAAAAGTGATATAATTATTTCTTGTATAATATGGTACCCAAACTTAGTCAGTTTTGCGGTTTTCTAAAGAAAATAACTATTTTCAATATAAAATGTGGGCTTCACAACCAGTTTTTAATTTGATTTAAGTTATAATTATCGAATAAAAAAATTAATAAGCTTTAATTATCTTCTTAATTTAATATTAAATAATGATGAAATAGTCTGTTTCTGAAAGAAACTCTCAATATTGTCATTAAAACATTTAAATTTTTTTGTAACTTTTAGGCCGATTTTGCTAGAAAAGTGACATTTTAATCTGACCCGCCAAATTTAGTCACCTTAGTGGCACCAATTTTAACAGACATCTCGGCGCGTTACTGAACTTTTAACTAAATGAACGTACGACACGGATAATTATTAGGACACTGGACCCATATAACCTGTACTTACAATAAAGGTTAAAATTAAAAACAGACGAATAAAAATGTAATACGTATTTGAAAAAACAAAAAAATATCAAGCTAGTTTGATTTTCCTATCTAACATCATTAATTTGTGTTTTAGTTGATTTCAAATTATAAAATGACGTAAATATATTATCTTTTTATGCAAATAATTAACAATTGTTTATTAGTGTCGAAAAAAACTCGATCACCCATTTCTTTGATCTTAAACTGGCCAGACAAAAAACCTGTACTTGAACGACTTGTCAAGGTGTGGTAATTTCGAAACTCACCCGCGCAATTTTAAACGCTAACCCCAGTATAAAAACTCGAGAAAAAGTTTGAATAGTAGGCACAACTCAGTTGACTATCCAACAGTAACAATGGCATTCAAGGTATGAAAACCCCCAAATTTAATAATTATCTTTAATTTACAATTTTTTTGCAGCTCGTAGTCCTCAGCGCTTTGTTCGCTTACGCCAGCGCTGGTATCGTAAGCGCCCCAGCTACCCTCTCTCACGCCCCCATCTCATACGGCGCCCCCTTTGCCCGTTATGCTGCCCCCGTCGCCGTAGCTCACGCCGCTCCCATTGCCCGTTATGCTGCTCCCGTTGCCGTAGCTCACGCTGCTCCCGTTGCTGTAGCTCACGCTGCTCCAGTTGCCGTAGCTCATGACGAATACGACCCCCATCCCCAATACTCTTACGGCTACGATGTCCAAGACGCTTTGACTGGAGACTCTAAAAGCCAAGTTGAAAGCCGTGACGGAGATGTCGTCCAAGGATCTTACTCCCTTACTGACCCTGATGGTACCAGACGTACTGTTGAATACACCGCTGACCCCATCAACGGATTCAACGCTGTTGTCCACAAAGAACCCCTCGTTGCTAAAGTAGCCGCCCCTGTTGCTGTTGCCCCAGTTGCCGCTAGAGTAGCCGCTCCAGTTGCTTATGCTGCTCCCATCGCTAAAGTACATGCTCCTTTGGCTTATGCCGCCCCCGTCGCCAAAGTGCACGCTCCTCTTGCCTACTCTACCTCTCTCTTCCATTGAGTAATTAATTGTTAATTATGTTATTTATTGTAATGGATTAATAAAAATCCGATTGTGACCAATATTTTCGTTTCTATTTCGAATTCCTAATTCAGTGCAAAAATTTGTAAAGAGTGGCAAAAAAATTCTGTCAAATAATTGAATAAAATTATAGGTAATTGAATAACTGCGCTCCTCCAAAAAATAAATATGTAACCTTTAGTTATTGAGAAACCAAAATTCGAGCAGATAATCCTACAATTCAGGTGACCAAAAATAATCAACATCCTTGAGCCGGTTATAATTGTCTGTAGGTCTATAAATTACAAATTGTGTAATACTTTTAAACAAGTCAGAAAAGATCAAGAACTATAACACATTTTATTAGAATTCTTTTAATAAGACTAGCCAGTGGCGCACCCAGGGAGAGGGCTACGGGGTCTCGGCCCTCCCCAAACTTGAATTTTATTTGCCAAAATTAATGAAATAAATCAAATTACATAAATTAATTACTTTTTATATTTGTCACAACATAAATGCTAGTCTCATGTCAATAAATTTTGAATGTTCTGTTATTTTTAATGTATAATTACTATCATTTTACTTTGATTTTATCCTTTGGCCCCCCTCAGACTCATGCTTCTGGGAGCGCCAGTGAGACTAGCACAATTTGATTGAAAACTGTTCTATTCAAGAACACACCTGTGCATATTTAAAAAAAAATCTGAATTCATAAAACGCGGTATTAGCAGAATAATCTCATCTTTAGTTATTTCATAAACAAGATATATTAAGAATTATATTAAAGATGTAATGATATTATAATAGTTTAAAAGATAAAAAACGAATTTCAGAGAGTGACATTATTAATAGTCGGAATTAGTCGTCAATTAACTTATTCGTTAATATTTTCGTTAACTATATTTTAATCTTTTAAAATAAAAATCTGATTTTAAAATTTCAAAATTCTGCTTAATGCTAGTCAGATACCGAGGGTAACGCGGGGGTAAAATGTTTAAGAGGAGTATGGAGATAATTTCTCTTATGAGAATTCCAACGTAAACGTGCGAATACAAAAATATATTAACGAAATTTGGCACAATCAATCTTCTAATTATCAATTACAAATTGACTAAAGGTAATTCTAAAAAAAATGTTTATAAATAATATAAAATAATTATTAAAAAATTATTAAAATTTGAAATCAACGAAACTAAAAATTTTAAAAAGTCAAAATGTTATTACAATATTCGTAGCAAAAACCGTTTTTTTATATAAATAAAAAAGCTACAGTTCTGTACTAGAGAAATTGGTAAATATTCTTTTTAAAGTCCGACTTTAGATATTGCCTGTGGTAAGTTGTGCGACAAAAATTTTATCAAAATTTAAATTTTTGTTTAGAGACTTTTGCAGATGTTGATAGTACTTTAATAAGAGGTCAATAGGTCAGTTATCTTCAGAAAATTATGAGGTACGTAAAAAAATATTTTTGATAAAAGCTCTAATTATGATTTTTTCAGAGCGGAAGATATTATGGCAATTCGTTCATTAAGTCCATGGTTACAACCTAATATTATTTGGAAGAAATTATTTGGTAAAGAACTAGATCGAGCATCTATTGATGCTTATGATTTTATCAAACAAGTAAGTACACTTTTCTAGTCTCTTTTTCTATTAGTAATAAAAACAAAGATTTTAGGTTTGAAAAAATCAAATCCAGTTATTGAAAATGAACTGTCAGGTATAAAAAACACAATTATCTTGATTTAAAAATAATAATAACGATTTCCAGATAAAGATTATTGTAAGAAAAAACGTTTTTTAAATCATTTACTAAATGTGAGTGAAACTAATCCCTAAATGAATCATTTGGCAATTGAAGAAGAAACACAATCAATTTTAGTCTCCGGAAGTGAAACGACAGCAATTACAACTGGCTTGGTTTTAAATGTTTTAGGAATTTATCCTGAAATTCAGGTAAAAAATTAAATTAATAACAATCATTAAATATTAAAAAAATTAAAGGAAAAAATTATGGAGGAACTTAACTTAATATTTAGTAATGAAAACAGAGAGACGACTATGGAAGATATCAATCAGATGGAATATTTGGAACGAAGAGACTTTAAAGGTTATTGCCGACTGTTCCACTTGTGTCAAGAGTCGTAGATGAAGATATAAAATTGGGTAGTTACAGCTAATAAAACAAAATGTTTTATTATTATTATAACTTTTCTAGAGACTTACACAATTCCTGCAGGTACTAGTGTGATAATACCAATTAGTCACATTAATAGAAAACCTGATTTTTGGGAAAATCCTGAAAAATTTGATCCTGATAGATTTCTACCTGAAAACAGTTCAAACAGGCATCCTTGCAATTTTATACCTTTCAATTATGGTCCTAGAAATTGTATAGGTACCTATGTGCTTACATTTAAAAAAATACAAATTTTTTTTTTGTATTTCAGGTTTCAACTATGGGATGATGTCAATGAAAGTTCTGTTCTACCTGAAAAGCTGAAAATAGTTCAAACAGACACCGCTACAGTTTTATTCCATTTAGTTATGGTCCTAGGAATTGTATAGGTTTGTAATTATATTACGTTAATAATTTCACAAATAAAATTAATTTGTTTCAGGTTTTAAATACGGGATGATGTCAATGAAAGTGTTGTTAGCTGCAATTTTACGAAATTACATAATTAAACCTTCACAATATAAAAATTTGAAAGATGTTGAGTTAATTTTTGGAATGGTTGCAAAACCAAAAGATGGAGTCAAAGTAAAACTTGAGAAAAGAATTGTTAGAAACTAGAATTAGAAAAATAAATAAAATGACAACTCCTTAAAAATAATCCTTAAACTATAATACATATATTAAATAATATTATCAATAACTGAAGGTTGCAATTTTAATTTCAAATTTGCGACGGTTTAATGAGCCCTGAAGAAGTATCAATAAGTCTGAAACGTTAGCTACGTTAAATCGTAATTTGAATACCTGTTTCACATTCCATTTCAAATTGTTATCAATTATTATCATTTATATTCGTTGACGCAAGCTCTACTGAGAAGCATTTCAGTGAAAGCTATTAAACCAATAATAAGCACTATTTAGACGGACTGCTATAAAAGCAACGAAGCATAAAATAACTACGACAAATAATAAAACTAATTCGTATTTTAGTGTCTGTACCAATAGTCGAGAAAAGAATTATAAATACGAATTTGTAGACATTCTTTAAAAACATTTTGTTTATGGTGTCCTAAATAAAAAAAGTCTACTTGTTAAAATTATAATAAAATTATTTAAATAACTATATAAAATAAAGTTTATTACTGAATTTTATAATGACAAACCTCTCTAGTGGAACTATGATCTCGTTGTGATACCTATGGTATATTAGTAAAGAAATAAAGGTGGAAAAAATACTTTAGTGTGATAAAATAAAAATTTCAGCAGCGCCGAAAGTTTCCCATTAGACAAGCTTGTCAAGCTCGTTGCAAGAAAGGCACTCACAAAGTTTTACATTTGTATGTATCAAAAAAAAATTAAGAACATTGTACTGGGGACTAAAATTACTGTTTACTGTGAAGTTGTTTAACAGTACAACAAAAATCAATCTCCTTTTACCGCCTTCATAAGAGATGAGTAGATGTATTAATAAATAATTTATTTAATGAAGTAATCCAAATTTAGGTATCTACTTAAATGTCAAAGGCGTAATAAAAATGTTAATATTGTTGCTCAAATATTCCTAATTTGGAGCTATTCTGTGTCAATGTCAGTGTCAGTAGATTTGATAAGTGAGAGGTTTTTCTTCAGAAAACTTCCATGTTAGAATTTTAAATTTTCCGTTTGTAAAAAAAAAAAAAAACAAAATGATAAATATCAAGGAGTAGTTTTTTTAATTTTTAATTATTAACTAACCCTATTTACAGAGACCCTCACGGTTCTAATTACTCTATTACTCTTTATAAAACGTTTCTTGTCAGCGATTATTATATGTCAATGATTGCAAATGATTACAAACTTTTTCAAAATGACTTTGACCCTGGACTACTGTACCAGAATTGTGTACCAGTACTAAACTAATGTTTTTTAGAACAGTTATTTTCACTCTTTGATACTCTAAATAGTTTACATTAATTCAGATTAAAATTTTAAAAAACTTTTGAGATAGTTTTTTGTATTTAAAAAAAATTCGACCATTTTTACAACACAGGGTAAAATTGCAAAATTGCACGACACGATTTTGACCTGAAATACAGCACCACAAATAATTAAAATCTACAAAAAAAATGTCTTACCTCAACTAATAACAAAATTATAACCTTAAATTAATTTTCATAAAACGTATAAGAAAGAAATTTGAACATAAAAAACTACAGGTTTTTTAGACCAAAATAATAAATAACGACATACCTCTGTATTAAGTTGCACCGTTTAGAAGCTAGAAATTTACGTAGAAATAGATTAACAAAAAATAGAATTAAATATTTTAAATATGAACTGACATACAAACTTTTTTGTAAAAGAAATAACAATTCATTTTTCGGTTTTTAAAGATGTCAGTAACAAACAACATGGCAAAATAACATAAAACGTTGTACGCGGCTCCTCTGCTTTTATTGAACTCACTGGATCGCAAGATTCAATTCTACACCACTCATCCAGGAGAATAACGTTTGTTAGATTAGCAAACTATTAGATTAGCTAAAATCCTTCTATCGTATATTACACAATAAATATGTATTATTGTTTTTAAACAAATTAATATTTGTATTTCCTAGATGTTAATTTGCAATTCTCTTTAAAGCGTTAAACTTTACCGTGAAAGTCACAGAACTAACATTAGCATTCATCAAGATTACCAATTTGACTATAAATTTTATATTTTTAACAATTTCCTTTTGTTTATTAAGTTATTTGTTTTAGTTTTACTATTTTTTAATTTTATATTTATATTCACTATTTAGTGTTTTTTTTTGTGATTTATATAAAATTTACTTTTACTTATTGAAAACTGCGTTAATAGCTAAAAAACAATTTCTTAGTTTAGTTTAATTAGAAACTAAAACTATTACTGCTTAATAAAATTAAAAATTGCGACAGCAATTAAAACAACATATCAAAATACCACATGAAAGCAAGTAGGTCAACCCACCTTCTCTCTTAGCGCACAAGATTTCACGCATATAAAACAAAGGGCCTTGAAATAAAATTTAGTAAATTTTCAAAATGACGCCAAGCTACATCGATATTACGAGTGTCTTAATGTGGGTAGTTTCAGCCCTTGCTTTAGTTTTTATCGTCAAATATAATTGGAGCAGACGCTGGCTATACTATTATGCCTCAAAAATGGACGGACCTTTTGCTTGGCCTATTATCGGAAGTGCACATCATTTCATTGGAGGCCAAAATGGTACAGTAAAAAAATATTTTTCTAAATCTAATTCGTGATTAGTGTTTTATAAAAAGATGATTGAACTGATCAAATCGCAACCGCCGATTTTTAAATTTTGGTTGGGTAATGAATTGCTAGTGGTGACTACAAGACCTGAAGATATTGAAATTGTTTTAAGTAATTGTTTTGAAAGACCGAAATATTATAATTATTCCCTCAAATTGTTCGGGAATGGAATTCTCCTACTACCAGGTTAGTACTAAACAAATTATTAAAATAAATAGTGTTTATCAAATTTTAATTGAAGCAAATATTTGGAAAGAGAGAAGGAAACTTATAAATCCAACATTTAATCCACAAGTATTAAACTCATTTATTGGAAATTTTGGAAAACATAGTAATATAATAGTGAGAGCTTTAGAAGAACTCTGTGGACAAGAAATTGATGTTTTTATGACATTGTTTAAATATACACTTAATCTTGCTTGTGGTGAGTTTCAGAAAAAAAAGAACTTAAAATAAAAATTTCTGTTTAGAGACTCTTGCCAATGTTGACAGTAGTTTACTAAAAGGTCAGGAGAATTATATCCAGCAAACAATAAAGTAAGTAATTAAAATTTATTTTAGAAAAAAATTGTTAGTCTTTTCATACAGGTGTCCCTGAAATCATTTGCAAGCAATGCAATGTCACAAAGAACAATGAAGTTGTTCAGTCATTGTAAAGTACATAGCCCCCAAAAAAAAATTTACCTTCCTAACCTAAGAAAATCTAGAGAATGCGTTAACTGTAAAATTAGCTTATTTAACTTTTTTGCGGTTCCACATTGTTGCGTTTTATATAATTTTGCATTGCTTATAAACCATTTCAGGAACACTCTATATACGGGATGCCCCAAAGAAAAAGAGCCACCCCGAATAAAACGCAGTAACAGGTTAATTTACTTCTCACACTTTCAGTAAATATTCTTTTAATATACTTTTCAACATTTTTTATCAAAATTAAATCAGATTCAGGAAATATTTGCAAAAGAAAATCTTTCTGACTAGTAATCACTTCTAAAAACTATAAAAAAAATGTTTTAATAAATGTTCAAAATCCGACCCAACACAGATAAAAAAAGAGACTCGAACGCATTTCTAAAAGATTCGTAAATTTGGAGCGTCAATTGATTACGCAGTGATAACCAATTTTCTGGTGCAGTTTTTATAATCCGGTTGAGTTTTATAAATTTTTGACAAGTATTCTCATAGAAAGAAATTTAAATGATAGAGGAAATCTCGCCAGCCATTCGATACTGACACTTCTTCCAATCGATAAAATTTATTCTCAAACTGTTCTAGAAATTAAAAATAATGACCTTTTTGTCAACATCGTCAAAAAGTAATTTACTTTTTCAACAAAACGGTGCAACTCCTCAGTAAGCAACTTTTACATAACAAATTTTAGATTCAAAGTTTTCTGGATTACTAAATTAGAAGAAATGGCCCTATCGATCCGTATCTCTCTTTTTTCGATTTATTTCTATGAAAACACCTAAAATTAAAAGTTTATCGAACTTGACAGGATTCATTAGAAAAACTGCGCTACAGAATGATATGGAAGCCAGAGAAAAGGTGTAATTTTAAACATTTATTTCAATAAAAATTTTTTTTGTAATAGTTCTTAAAAGTAGTGACTAGTCTAATGACTACACCACTCTTAAGCTGACCTGATAAATTTTACTTCAAATAATAATTACGTCCTTGACCTAAAAATCAAGCTATTTTTTAAATTATTTGGATAAAAAATACCTACCGTCGCGCCCTACCGAACAAATAATCATTTAGAAAAAAATTCAAAAAAAAATAAGATCTTCCAAATGAGGTATCAGCTGTTCTTAGTTATCTTTCGCTAGATTCTTATTGTTTTGCGATTTTTTGATGCTTTTTACGCCATCAAATGTCAATAATTTATTTATTATTCTGACTATCTTTCTCTCTGTTCTTTGTTTATTTTATTCATTTTGGCTATTTTGGTGTATTTTCATCTAGCAACTTTCTTCTTATCGCGTCTTTCTTTTATTCGTCTATAATCTTGATTATAACAATCTTCAATAATCAATCTTTCATAATTTTTTCTACCGTTTCCTATTTGTCTTGTATACTTCTAATAAACTTTTGTAACACGCTCTATTTTTTTATAGTTTTAATTTTCGTATCTTGTTAATTAAAAATCTTCCATTTTCATTTGCTCTTTGATGTAAACGTTCTTTTCTTATTTTTTTTTTTATATAGTTGGTTGTATTTCTTCTCTTCCAATCTTAACGTTGCAGTTTTCTAATACAATTTTCATATCATATTTAGTAATTCGTATATTTTTCTGTTTCATTAGTAGCAGTAGTAGTATAGTAATAGTATAGCATAGCTTTTTTTTAGATTGGAAAATTTTTCAACAATTCGTTCATTCTCTATTTGGCTACAACCTGATATAGTATGGAATCATTCCCCATATAATAAAAAAGGCGATGAAGCATCTTCAGAAATTTTTGGTTTTATTAAACAAGTAAATTTTGATATCTATTTTATATTATTATTATTTAAATTAAATTGCAGGTTTTACGATTAAAAAAATCAAACCTTGACTCTAACAAAAACAAAACAATTTCAGGAGAAAATAAAAAAAGATGTCTTGTAGATCATTTATTAAAACTGAGTCAAACTAATCCCAAAATAAATGATTCAGCAATTGAAGACGAGGCTCAGACAATTTTACTGACTGGAAGTGAAACTACAGCAATTACAATCGGTATGGCTTTGATTGTTTTAGGAATCTATCCTGAAATTGAGGTAAACAAAAAAATATTAAAAATTAAATAATTATAAAAAAATTAAAGGAAAAAATTGTGGAAGAACTTGATTTTATTTTCGGAAATGATGACAGAATTCCGACTTTAGAAGACATTAATCAGATGGAATATCTAGAACGTGTTATTAAAGAGACTATGAGAGTACTCCCTACAGTTCCACTTGTTTTAAGAACGGTTGATAAAGATATTAAATTAGGTATGTATTATAAATTTTCTGATAACTTCAACACTTTTTTTAATAATAGATCCCTATACAATTCCTGCTGGAACCCTCGTCTTAGTCCCAACTGGATATTTAGGTCAAAAACCTGAATTTTGGGACAATCCTGAAAAATTTGACCCTGACAGATTTCTACCTGAAAATTGTTCGAAAAGACATCGTTCTAGTTTTCTTCCCTTCAGTTATGGTCCTAGAAACTGTATAGGTCTGTATTGATATAAAATATTTTTATAGCAATAATAACATGAGTGAAATCGAGCGGAAAAGCACCAGTAGAATATCCAGCTTCAATTTCACCCAATTTAATGTCTTCGCTATTTAATAAATTGTAGTAACAATAATAGTAATAAAAATAAAATTTTGTTTATTTTAGGTTTTAAATATGGAATGATGTCAATGAAGGTATTGTTAGCTGCAATTTTACGAAAATACACGCCTAAGCCATCGCAGTATAAAAAATTAGAGGAAATTGATTTAGTTTATGGACTTATTTCAAAACCAAAAGATGGATTCAAAGTTATTCTAGAAAAACGAATTGTTAGTAATTAGAACCAAAAAACAAATTATTTGTAAATACAACTCATTGATTTATTGTTAATTTTCTTTGTTCTGACTGTCTGACTGACTAACTGACTTCTATCGGCAACTACTAACTTTCTGAAAATTTCTCGAATTTCAGCTATAACCCTAGACGTTTTTCATTTTATAAAATTATCAATCACATATTTTAACCTCGACCTTGCCTTCCGTGTGTATAGATTTTTTTAAAAAGCCTTTTAACTAGTTGACATGACATAAATTTTATATCAAAAGCAAACCAACACCAAAGAAATATTAAATCAAATCTCATTTTCTCTAATAATACCTTGTCATCTCTCCTAACTTAACATCTTAATTTTTATTCTTTTCCAAAATGTCACAAGTAAAACACCTCAAATTTAATGTTCTCACATTAAGACTTATCATGTTATGGCCCCCAGAAGGTCGTGCTTCATTTAGCTATAACCTGAAAAGCTTATCACTTCTCATAATTGTTTATTTGAGTGCATATACCTGCATTTATGGTATTTTTCGCCCCCTTTTTGTCGAATCTGATGGTTATGATGTCGTTATACAAAGAGTTATTGCAGTTATTGATTTCATCGGATTTGTTTATATGAGATATTGCTTTTTAAATAAAATTCAAAATGTGAAAAGTCTTATTAAAGAATTACCAACATTTGGAAAATTTTGTGGGAGAGAGGAAATTGAAGCAACTGAGAGAAAAGTTGAACAATATAGCAAAGGTAATTTTTTTTGTGTTTTTTAAATAATTTTTGGTATTTAGCAGCAAATTCGATATTTTTTTTTAATTCAATTTTTTCCTTTTAACATTATCGTTTTATTACTCTCCAGTACTTCTAACAAATTTTTGTTTTGTACTTTTGTTATCCATTGTTGGCAGCAAACGTAACGCCAAAACACAAGGTAGATTTAAGGTAGATGTAAAATCTACCTTAAAAGGACTTACAAACATTAAGAATGCAGTTGTTTTTTCTAATGTTAGTAGTAAACTAAACGTCAAAATTATAGAAAATATTTCAATGCAACTTTGGTGTACTCAATGTTGTGTTAGTAGTATATGATGTATCGTCAAATAATTCACGAAAAATCAGAAAACAAAAAAAACCTAACGAGAAAACCATTTTTACTGTTTTTCCAAATTGGTGGCAATGGAATATATAGATACCAAGTTTTATAATAAAAACACTAACTTGAAGCTTTAATTTTAGAAAAGAAGCTTTGAAGTTATCGTTAAATAAGAACCGACTTCAAAGCTTATTTTATCAAAAAATTGTGAGATGATAACAAAAAGCAAAATGGTAAGACATAAGAAAAAGTGTCAATTTACAATGCCAAAATCAAAACTTTTTGGTAAATAAATAACAAATTTTGGTAAATAATAAATCTGGGTGTATAATAGTGAAGCACTTTTCAACAAAAAAATTATTTGTCAGTGTGATATTTTTCTATTATTTTTTCTAACCTTCTATAAACACCACTAGATCAAACCTCCATATTATTTTTTAAAAAACATCATGATTAAATTTTAGCGGAATCACAGCTAGAGTACCGCCTTATTATTCCTTCGAAATTTCTTTGATTAAAATTAATTAATCAAATTAAAATTTGGTCATCCATCGTAAACATTCAAAGCTCTGTTACATTTTTCCAGTCTACTAGAAACGATGAGTCACCTGCAAATAAAGAATCAAAAAGAACCACAAACATACGAAAAGCTGTCTCGAGAGATATAAAAGAAGAGAAATACTAGAATGTAGATAGTAGTTTGTTAGCGAGAAAGAGTAATTATCACGGACTAATCATCCAATTATTAAAAGTAATAGTATGTATAATTATTGTATTGTGAACTTACTGAGTTACTTGAGTAAGAAGAACGATAAAAACATTTTACCGATCAAAGACTACCTACACATTTTTTTTTACTTTTTCCTTTTCCAACGTTGACAGCAAGTAAAACCTCGACTACAAATGTCAAAGAAACGCTTCTAATATTCCATTTTTTAAACGCAGACGGAACCCTAGTGGTAAAGGTTTAACAGATTTTGTCCCACTGTTCCCAGTATCCTTCCTTTTTCTTTTTCTTTTTTTTTTCTTTAATTTTGTTTCTCATTACCTTTTTCCCTAAATTATTTGAAACTATTACTAAAATTTCAATTATTTTTTTGCTTCTAGAACGATTGTTTTATAAACATCGTGCAAATTATTGAATTTCTCGAGGATTGTCTTCTGATCTTTATACAAAATTTTTTCTTGTTTTTATTTATCCTCCAGTCGTCGTTTTTCAAGTTCTTCTAGTTTTTTTTCTTTAGGTTATTATTTGCTAAATTCTCCTAGGTGACTCTTTTTCTTTTAGATTTTTGCAAATTCTTCTGAAGCATTTTTTCTTTTTTTTCCAATAGTATCTTCTCTTGTTTTTTTTTTCAAACATTTCGTTAAGTTGTTTAAAAATACTTTTATTTTTCTAGAAATGCCTTTTAGTCTCCAGTACAATGTACTTAAAAAAAATTTTGATACATACAAATGTAAAACTTTGTGAGTGCCTTTCTTGCTCTTTCTTGAGTCCGACAAACTTATCTAATTGGAAACCAACATCTTCGGGGTGGTGGACACTCCATACGCAGCATGATTTATGTCGGACAAGTTGACCACAATTTTTAAATTTTAAAACTATAATAGTAGTCAACTTGTCCGAAAGTTTCCAATTAGATAAGTTTGACAGGCTTCTTGCAAGAAAGGCACTCACAAAGTTTTACATTTGTATGTATTAAAAAAAAATTTAAGGACATTGTACTGGGGACTATTTGTTCTTTCTTTTTTTTAAATAGAGTATGCTTTTTGATCGCCGGTTTATATGTTTTTCCAGAAACATTCTTTTATTTATTCAATATCGATTTTTATTTCCATTTTAAAAACCAGTATCTCTTTTTGTTCTTTTTCTTGCCCATCGTGTATCAAGCATTTCTAGGATCTTCATCTTTTTCTAATCGTCGACTATCAAATTCTTCTGTAACTTCTTTTGTAGTTCTTTCTATTACATTCTTTTGTAGTTTCAGAAACTTGATCTTTTTTTCTAAACGTTGTTTTTCAAGTTCTTTTACCTTTCTGTTTTTCTAAACTCTAGTCCTGTTCTCTTTATTCATTAAATCTTTCTTTTTCTTTTAATTATCGATTATTAATTTTTTTCTAAAGTATTTTTTGGTTTTCCTTTCTCTTTGAATTTAACTCATAATGAAATCAAATTAAACAAAAAGGTTTTAATTATAATTACTAGACTCTTACTAGACGCGTAGTAATAGAAGTTACTAAAATTATAAGAAAATGGGTAAGAAAATTTGCCGAAACATGGACAACCAACAAATGTTAATTTTCCTGACAACATTCTTAACATTAAAACATTCTTAATAATGCATTCTTTATAATTTTAATTTAAAAAAAAAATAAGAAAAAACTGAATAACAAAATGGTAATAAGTAACTCGCCCGAATATATCCTCAATGGGGTTTTTTAATTAGGAGGCCTTCAAACAGTGCTCACCTATGGCTATCAAATTAACATGCTCCCACTGCTCTTCATTTAAACTTTCTAACACACAAACTACATAAATTGTTTTTCAAACTTTTGTTAGTAGCAATCGGAACGTTAAATTTTTTTTGTAATTCTCTAATAATTTATTAGATAATAAGTGTAAAAGTAAAAGTTCGACGTAATATATATATATATAGATAATATTATAATATATAATAAATTTTAGTATACTGAAAAGAGAATTTTGTTCTTTGTTAATTTCGTTTGATCTTGGAATGCAGACACTAACGGTGATTTTTTCGGTGTTTGTTTATTGGCCTACGTCTCACCTCTTTTTTGAGACTTCTTCAAGGCTATTAAACTAGGAAAACCCTGAAAAAGGCCTGAAACTAGCCCTCAAGAAGCCTAAAAAAAGCGAAACGTAGGCCAATAAACAAAAACCGAAAAAAAACACCATTAGTGTTTGATTTGTCCCGAGATCAAACAAAATTAGCAAACCCAAACAGACAGACGACAAACTAGAACCAATCAGAAAAGAATTTTGTTCTGTTTAAAATAAAGTATCAGTTGACCCATGTTCCCTATAACGATTTACAAAGAGGTTGTCACCCTACAACAAGGGTATCTTTTTTTATAGTTCTTTTGCCATCGTTGAATGAGGATACAAATTTTTGTTAAATTAAATAATAGTGAAAAAACTTTAGGTAAGACCTTTTCAGTGAGCCACCGTACATATAGTTCGACTGAGAACTGCCTTTTACCCTAATACATATTAGTAATAAATAAAAATATCACAAAAACGTTTTTTTTCAGCTGTGGTAGTCTACTGGTTTTTCGGAAACGCATTGAACTGCTTGGCCCCTCTCAGTGACCGAAAACACTGCTCATCGCTCCGAAAATCGCAACTCTATGTCGAACGAGACCCTTGTGGCTTAATGGCACGCTGCTTCTACCCTTTTGACGTATCAAAAAACCTATTTCCAGTCGCATATTTTATCCAAATGTACACCTGCTTCATGATTTCCTACTACATCATAGTCCTCACAATGATCCTGATTGGTGTAATGATGCACATTTTGACACAATTGAAAAACTGCCGTAAGCTAATCTACAATTTACGTAAAGAAATACCAGAAAAGGAATTTCTAAAAGAAAAAGTTCGCCGGATTATAATTTATCATATCAAGATTATAAAGTAAGTCACGCGATTTTTAAATTTTGATCAAATGTATGTCTTGTATAAACCCTGAGATTTGTTTAATCGAATTACAAGTTTGAAAATGCCTCACAAACACAAATTTTTAAGTTTCACTGTAACTGTCTTAAAATTGTCATATTTATGGAGTGAAAATTCTGATAATTGGAAGACAGTCAAAGACGCCTCCTTGATTGTCTCACTTATGCCTTGTGCTTTACCAATTCTAGCTGATTTTCTTATACAAATTACCGGTAAATTTGTTCTGTAATGGACTACTTAATTTTAAGTTGAGATAATTCGTAGTTTTGATTAGTTGTTGCCATGGAAACGTATTAAAATTTGCGAAACTATCAATAATTATCTCAACTTGAAATTAGCACATAAATCACAATTTTCAGTGACTGTCAAATTTCAGGAAATGTATTCAACATGGTTACAATAACTGAAAATTTAATAGCACTAATCTGCATTATCGGAATGATTTACATGACGATATGTTTTGTCAAAAACAGACAACTTGTCAAATCTCTTGTCAAAAACCTTCAAACATTCACCAAGTATAGTAAAGCTTCTGATTTAATTGAAACAGATCTAAAAGCAAATTTGTATACAAAAATATTTATTTTTTATGGAATTGTTGGTAACGTCGTATATATGATAATGCCGTACCTCAATATCGAAAAATGTCAAATCCGTCAAAAAGAAAAAATGTCAAATTTTGACCCACCGTGTGGTCTAGTGACTAGATGTTGGTTCCCATTCAAGTTTGACTACAGTCCAGTTTTTGAAATTGTTTTTGTTCATCAGTTTTATACTTGCACAATGGTTTCAGTGATTATTTTAGATTTGACAATGTTAATTTGTGGAATTTTAATGCATATTACAAATCAGTTAAAACATTTGAGAAATTTTATAAGAAATTTTGATTGCGTGGACCAGAAAATTGTCAAAGATGTGATCTACTGTATTAAGTTTCACACCGCTATTATCACGTAAGTGAAATTTGTATAAATAACTAATTAGTGTTAATGATAAATTATCAATTTTAAAAGAATAGAAGATAACTAACAGAAATCAAAAATTATTTAATTTAAGTAGAACCAAAATAATGAATTTAGAAGATAAACTTTGCTGTGAACAAACAAATAATTTAAAAGAAAGATTAATTCTACAGTGAGAAAAAATAAAAAAGCTGGAAAAAACTCTAAAAGTTAATACTATAAAGAGAAAAAATTTCTGGTCGAGCTTTTGTTCAATCAGAAAAACCACTGGACACGTAATTAAATTGAAACATAATAAATTACAATAAAAATCGCTGATGTAAATTAGTACTGAATCACGCAAGTCGGTACAATTCTGAACTGTTATTGGAACAAACTTATAAATTTTTACTGTACAAATATTTTTTTTGTAGAAGTGAAGGCACTTTAAGCTTTTGGCCTAAGCCGTCTAGAATCTTTAATCCGAAATCTGACCTTAAAAAAACCGTTTAAAGAGGCTTTTGCAAATTGCAGTTTTTGATCCTTCTCTATTGTTCTCTCTCAGAACAGTTTTCAAAAATTTCTGTAACAACCTATATACTCGTATATCTACATTGTTACATTAAAATATCGTTTTTTTTTAAGAATTAATTTAGAGAAAATGAAAACGTTTTAATATCCATTAGCTTATAATTTATTACTATTCATAAGCTTTTAGATTTTGTTGTGATCAGCAGTATTATACAATAACTACATACTTACTGCACGAAAAATCTATATTTCACTTACAAAAAAAATGTCTAACCTGTTAAAACTAATTTCTTTTGATTGATCACACTTTTGATGAGATTAGTCTAAGAGTAAATCCTTTAAAAAAAATTCGAAAAATTATTGTGACATTTCTTGTTCTATAAATTATCTTTATTTAGACAAATAGTGTTTATAGAGTTACTGCAATACGATTTTTTTTGAGTGGACCACAACCAAACGAATCAAATTAAATTTAGAAATTCCGCCATCTTGTAAAAAAAATATCAATCTGAAAATTCTCACAAAGGAATTTAAATTATTAGTGTTCTTTTCTTAGTACACACTGTATAAGTATTTCTAACAAATAAAAATAATTTTCGAATTAAAATAAACAGTGTCATTTACATCCTTAACAATCTTAGTGTTGGATCTTCTTGGTTTAACTTCCTTTAAAAAGGATTTAAGTTAAACAAACTAACAACCTTCAAAGGTACTGAATGAAACGTAAAACACCCACTAACACTAAACACTACACTTAACACAACGCGTGTTTCGACAAGAAAATTGTCATCCTCAGGTAGAAATTAACACTGAGTTTTAGATGTTAACTGTGTTGAATGTAGTGTTTGGTGTTAGTGGGTGTTTTACGTTTCATTCAGTACACCAAGAAAATCCAACACTAAGATTGTTAAGGATGGTGGTTTGAATTGGGAAGGTTGGTGGATGTTTTACGTTTCACACTCTTAACAAGTGTAGTCCAATCAAACGCAACACTGAGGCTGGAATTCTAAATCACTACTCCAGGTTACGCCATCGAATATATGGAGTAAAGTTACGACGTTGACCCTAGCAACTCAAATTACACCGGCGTAAATATGATTTAAAATTAGACCATGACTCTGATGCAGTTTTTACACTTCGTCAGAGCAGTGCATCCCTAAATCATGTGTTCTATTGCAATATAACTATATTTTATAAATTTCAGATATTCTGAAAAAACTAACGAAGCCTTTGGCACCATGATGATGCTTCACATCACCCTAACATCTCTCGTAATTAGTGCTTTAGGTTTTGAGATTTTAATTGTGAACAATTTCAACGATTCTCTAAGATTTACTTTACATCTTCTTGGTTGGTTAGTGTTACTTCTTTTAATCTGTTACTACGGTCAGCTTCTTATTGACGAAGTAGATATTTTTCTCAAAAAAAGTAGTAATAATAATTAGTATTTATTTCAGAGTATTGCAGTCGCTGAAGACATTTATTATGTTCCTTGGCATTTAGCACCTGTTGATGTCCAGAAAAACATTTACATGATTTTAATGAGATCACAGAAGCCTTTGACGTTAAGTGCTGCTAATATTGGAGTTATGTCATTTCCAACATTCTTGAGAGTAAGTTGTGATTGCTGTTAATTTATTACTAAATACTTCATAATTATTATAGGTTATCAGTTCGGCTTATTCCTACTTCACTTTATTGCTAAATATAAAATCATAGAAAAATTGATTAATTAAAAAAAATCACCTAGATACCTTTAATGAATCAATCCTCAGAGTGTGACAGAAAGTGTTATTTTCCGCCCTAAGGCAGAAAATTTCAAGCCGCACTTGCCAATTGCGATTGTCATATATGCATAACTGTCACTTTAGTTTAACACTTTTGAATTAAAGATAAGAATCTCTTTTATGATTTATTTCATTTAATTGAAGGTAGACAAAAAGCAGTTGTACACAATCATAAAGACATTAGTAAACTTAAGCTTCATTTGACACAGCTTATTACGCTGCTAATACCTCCTTTTTGCTCCTGCAATGTAACATATTATTTTTCTTTGAACAAAAAATATTCTGATTGTTACCGATTTAATAGCGACCGATAAATATATGCCGTAATAAGAATTGAAGCTTAAATTTTTTTGTGTGTTTACACTATGGTAGGTAAGATTGTTTGGGATTTATAAACTTTTAGTAAAGCTGGCTCTTTTAAGTAATGATACTTGAAAATATAAACAAATACAGTAGACTAATAATAACATGTAATAGTAAGCATAATAAAATCTTTTTTTTATTTGCTAGTAAGAACAACTGTAAAAACTGTAATGAACAATTGGTTTGCACTTTTTGAGGTAGGTTGCTTTCTCCACACACATTTGGTAAGAACGTAAAATCCAATCAGCAATCCAGTGAAAAAAAAATGTATTACTAGTTGCATGCGATTAGACACTCAAAATTTTTGTCATTCTAGCATTTACCAACTCCTTGAAATAGAGATTTTTTAAAATTAGTGAATTATGCCTACTTATTGCTCTATAAATTGTACTCGCCTTCTTGTTTTTCTCGGTCTGTATCTTTTTTTCTTCTATTTAATTACAAATATAAAAAAAGCATAAAAAATAAAGACAAATTCAATAATACTCAGCAAAAAGCTTGTTGTTACACAGACTTACAAGGCCCTAGGTACTTAAATACTTCAGATTATGATAGGATTACCATTGAAATCTTATTAATAACAAAAAAAATTAGAAAAAATAAATCCTGAATCCATATAAAATATTACTTGTTTATATAAATAAGAATATTTTATAGTGAAAGCATAGGTAAGTACAAAAATACTGACGATACTAGAGAAAGCGATTAATAATAAATAATAAACGTAACACAGTAAAAAACGTAAAAAAGAACTAAACAATAATTCTTTCTCATAAAATATGCAATTTATGTCTACAAATTATTGACTTATCTAAAGACGGTGTATCTGAGACGCCAATGAGTTGTTTTAGGTGCAGAAATCAATTAATCGTTTCGAAAAATTTTATGCAGCTGGCTACAGTCGCACAGTTGTGGCAAGCATAGTGTCGTCACGAATCTACATATATTTGTGATTTATCTAGTCCATCTTAGAAGTAAGCGATTCGATAATCAAAAGAGATTCATTACAGAAAAACATTTGCGATCTGTTGCAATAGGTACAGGACACCACATTCCTGAAACCGCTCATCTTTTAAAAATCCAACAGTATGCTTACGTATATAAATATTCTTCTGCCTGTTAATGCCAGCGTTAATGAAAATTTGTAATTCCCAACAGTCATTTGTCTTAATTATTTTCCGCTAAACCCACACAAAGATATTTTAAATTTTATACAACAACGTTTTGGTGAGAAAAATAGAAATCGATTTGACTAACAGTAAAGCCTAAACAAAAAAATTTATAGTATATAGTTAAATACTATAGTTAAATAAAAAATATACGCATAATAAAAAAAAAAGCTACTACTACTAGAAGACATAGAACCGGGTCTGAAATCGTTAATAGTGTCTATCAAAATTAGTCAAGCTTGGATCTTTTGATGTGCAAAGAGCTATAAAGCTCGGGTCTGTTGTTGCCCAAAAAACGGTCAGATCGTTTTCAATAAATCTTTTTTTTGTACAAAGAGTAGTTAGGTTCATATCTTTTAGTGTCCAAAGAGCGGTAAAGCGCGGAAAAAACTATAAAAAGCGGTCAAGCCGTGTCCAATAGATTTTTTGTTGTTTAAAGAGAAATCTAATTTTTTGTTGTCCAAAAAGTAATCAAGCTCGGATCTTTTGTCTAAGCGTTCAGACTGATATCTTTTGTTGTCCAAGAAATTTTATGTATACTCAAAATATCTAAAAGTAAACTGACTTTTTAATACCCTTCCATAAACCAAAGAATAGCTCTTTTCAATAATTTTCATATTGAATAACTTCAATTAGCAAAGACTAGCATAATTGTTTAATTTATGGAGCGGTAAACCACCGTAAAGATGGATCTTGATTTATGACAGTTCTCTTCTTCAGATGTTTCGCACGCAAATATATATTTGAGGAAACTGTCATAAATCAAGAGTCATCCTTACGGTGGTTTGCCTCTCCATAAATTGAACAATTGCTATTCTTTGGTTTATAGAATGATCTTAAAAAGTCAGCCCACTTTTAGATAATTTGAGTATAATATTAGTGTAAATACCTACAACATTGAATTTGTAGCATTTAAAAACATGTAAAATTAAAAAAAAAAACACTACAGTTTCAAGAATTTAACAGTAATTGATGCCGCAACCGCGCTGTCCCTACTACACCAATGTTTCCTTTGTTAACTGGTATTATATTATAGATCTACAAATTTTATCGTTGTGCTTAACACGTTAATCAAACAGAACACTAGCTCTTAATATGTATGTCTGGCGAACGCTGGTTTTTAGTCTATAAATATTTGTAATATCTTGTTCTAATTTATTATAAGTGTTTTGTAATTGCACGTTGCAACCTGTTACCCACAGTCCACAGAAAACTCGTTAAAAACTACAACTGCTAGATACAGAATTATCTAGTAGCTCTAGTAAAAAGACACCAAGTGATCTGAACCCACTTTTAAAAAAAATACACACTGTACTAAGTATTTTTAAAATAGTTTTGCAATAAAAAGTCTATATCTATCATAGTATACTAGTTTATTTATGAAAAAAACCTTAAGGTAGCTGGCAAACACCTGCCTCTAGCTTCCGGTCAAAATCAACCCAAAATCAACCCAAAATCACCTTGATGTCAGCGCTGCGTTAGTTCTCACTAGTACTATAAATAATACATTTAGTACTTTAATAGTATATTAAAGAACGCGTTTTGAAAAGTCAATTTTGTGGCACGAATTCAAGTTTATAAAACGAGCGCGAGCGCGAGTTTTTATAAAGAATGAGTGCCACAATGACTTTAAAAAACGAGTTCTTTATACTATTTTTTCTACTTTTCGCGTTTTACCTGATTTTTAAGTAAAAAAGTTAATTATTTAATCTATAGGGACTTTTGCGTTAATACGAGATAGTTGATAATAAATGTCATTAAAGTATCAATGAAGTCATTGAACTTTGAAATGTTTTCAAATTTGTCTAAAATTCTGTGTAAGTAACTCACAAATGGTTCTTTTTTACCTACCGTATCGGTTATTGATTGAATACTCCAATTGGCATTAACACACAGTAAAGAAAATCTCCAAAAACTTTGTAAAATTATTCCTAAATTACCACACTAATTGCGTTTCTCAGCGACTCGTTTCATCGTTATTTCAGACCAAGCAGTGATATACACCCATCTAGCAAGTAATTTGTAAATTATCAAATGCTGTGGGTATTGCAAATCGCCAAATAAAGGCCAAAGCTTCATTTTATTTTCAAGTTTCATTCTAAAGATGTTCATTCTAACATCAAAAGTTTGTCGCTTTTCCACAGGTTTTAAACTAGGAAAACAAAAAAGAAGCTTCCTAGCGTTATGTTAGATTTGGATACTTTTTGCTTAAGAATAGACATAAAATATGATCATTATTGTTACTAATATAAAAATTTTCATTATCTTTCCTTAATTGTGTTTTGCGGTTACACAATAAAGCGTATAATAGTATAGTTTTGTAATAAAGTTTTTCCTTAGATGGAATTATGACACATTAGTTTAGGAACAAGCCACATGTACAATTCAACAAAAAAAAATCTTAAGCAATAAATGAATAAGAAAATAGAACATAAAAATTCTCACAGAAGACGTAATGATCAAAACAACAAAGTGTAAAAATAAAGAACAAAGAAAATGTAAAAGAGTAGGTTTATCTCTTCAACATACCTACCTGGGCATAACAACCTCCATCGTCTCGAGGTAACTAGCTCTACTCCTCTCGAATTCTCTTAAAGCCAAACCCCTCAAGGTATCTGGCTAATACCCGTCTCAAAATCTGGCGACAACGCCGTTTGTCGCGTATTGTAAATATTATAAATAATAGATTTATGGGCTAATTTCAAGTTGAGATAATACCAATATCTTTGTTTCCATAAAAAAATAATAAAATTTGGGGTTATTGGTTGTTGCTACGGAAATAAATTAAAATTTGCGATATTACCGGTAGTATCTCAACTTGAAATTAGTTCATAAGTTTTTAAAATACGGTTGTTTATTTACATATTTCCATAAATAGTGTTTTTCTCGAAATGTTTTCATACAGTAATTTACTGTTTTTAATGTTCGATTAATTTAAAAAAAAAAATTTAATTTTTGAGTAAAATGATAAATTTACAAAATAAAAACATTTTAATATCTATTAGCCTACTATTACTGTTTAAAAGCTTTCACTTTTTGTTGTAATCAGAAGTATTATACAGTAACTACATGCTTACTACACGAAAAAACTATGTTGTTTTTTTTTATCCATCAATTTAAAACAATTTTTAATTTTTTGAATAAAAGAATAAAATAAATTGAACAAAATAAAAACATTTTAATATCCATCACCCTACTATTATTGTTTATAAGCTTGTATTATTTCTTGTAATCGGAAGTATTATACAATATAACTACTGCACAAAGAACCTATATTTCTCCTTCAGTAAAATGGCTCACATTTTAACATTTCTTTTTCTCTCATTTTATACAATAACTATTTTTGTATTTTGTTGCAATGATTCAAAACCAATTGAATATCAAATGTCCGAAAATTTTCGTACAAAAGATTTCACTGGATATCCTGTAAGATCACAAAAAAAATTCGATAAAATTATAATCAAAGATCAAAATATCACAGTTTTGTGTAAATCACTTTTCGAAATAAAGGAAAAAATTACGTCAATTATTATAATTAATTCTAACATTTACGATATTGAAGAAAACGTTTTTTTAGATCAGTATATAACGGAGAAAATTCAGATAATTAGGAACAAAATCCCAGTAATCAAAACGAAAACTTTTACAAATATGAAATTAATTTTTTTATTATTGAACGAAAATGAGATAGAGGAATTAGAAAATGAAGCTTTTTTTAACTTATCTAATCTGGAATATATTAGTTTACAAAAAAATAAAATCAAAAGATTGAATCATTCAGCTTTTTGTCATCTTCCCAGTTTGAAAGAACTGGATTTGAGTGAAAACAGAATTGATACATTAGAAGCGCAAAATTTTGATTTTATCGAAAATGACTATTTTGTTCTTTTTTTAGGACGTAACCAAATTCATCAACTTAACAGCACCCTTTTCAAATCTTTACAAAAAAATAGTTTAAGCCTTTTTTTGACTCACAATTTCATAAAAACCTTGCCGGATGGAGTTTTCAATAATAACAGCTTCGATAAGATTAATCTAGAGTTAAATCCTCTAGAAGAAATTTCGGAAAAAATTTGTGACAATTCTTGTTCAATAAATCATCTTTTTGTAGACGAAGAGTGTTTACAAAGTTACTGCAATAAGAAGTTTTTTGAGTGGATCAGAAGCAAAGGAATCAAATTAAATGTGAAAGCACCTCTTTTTTGTAGAAATAATTCTTATCAGTTTAAAAGCTGGCAATATTTCTCATTAATTATAGTAAGTTTTATTTTGTTGGTACACAATGTTTAAGTATTTATAATGATAATAAATAAATTTTGTTCCACGATCACTACCGATATAAAATAGCTATTCTTTTTTAAGTTTAGTACACAAACGATGTTTTAAACAATGTAAATATCACGTTATTTATTCATTGTTGTGTGTAATCGTGTAAACAATAGAAATAAATTACTCGTTATTAATTATATTAAATAAGTTACTCGTTATCAATTCTTTAAATCAATGAACCCCAATTTCGCGTAGGCGTTGCACTAGTGTCAGAAAATGAACAGATATCTAAATACATAATTTATAGACTAAGGTGCGACCACAAAAAATAGGGTCGGAAATAATAGAGGTATAATTCAACAAAAGATAAATGGGCTTTAAGCCCTCCCAATAAACAGAAACATAAAAATAATTGCAGTTATAAATAAAGTTCCCATTTCTCGGAACCAATAAAAGATGTAAGCAAACCCTACCAAGGTCGTTGTTAAATGTGCAGGTGTGCACCCTCAAAAATTAAGATTTATAAGTGGTTTTATGTTGTACTTGGGGTCTGTGGTAACTGCAATTATTTTTATGCTTCTGTTTATTGAGAGGGCTTAAAAAGTCAGTTCACTTATCTTTCGTTGAACTATACAAATGCGTCAATTGTTGAAAAAACTCGAACAAAAAGAAAAAATGCGACGACCCCACAAAAAACAAGAACAATGAAAAATTTTACAAAAAATGGGAAAACAATAACTTGAAAACCATAAAAATCATAGAAAATTCTAAAAAATATCGAAAAATTAATTTTAGAACAAAAAGAAGAACAAAAAAGTTTTAAAAATGCAAAAAAAATTTTTAAAAGAATTTGATAAACGGCGTTTCTATAATTAATGAAAGAATATGAGAGACGTCAGTTGGAAGAACGACGATTAGAAGAAAAACAAAGAACTAAAAAAAGTTTTTGAAGAAAAAAGATGATTCAACAGAAACTTGAAAAATACCAATAGAAGAGAAAATAAGACAAAAAAAAATAATGACGTTAGAAAAGAAAAAAACATACAAGAAAATTAAAAAATTTGAAAACAAATAAAAATATAAGAAAAGCAAAAAAATTTAAGAAAGCTTCGGAAACTACCACCAAAAAAAATATATCTTAAAAAAAAGTGACAATCTGTAATATAATTTTACAGAGAGACAGACGTACCAGAAGTAAAAAACAGATTCGAGAACGTTTTAGAAATCAAAAAAAGATAATGAATAGAAACATGGAAAAAAAGATCTTGACAAAACGGTTAATAAGATAGAAACAAAAATTAAGAAACAAAAAATAGTGTAAATTACGAGAATCAAAACAGCAACACCACGAATAAAACCTCCGATGTTATTTGACGGTCAAACTTCGTGGTCAATGTATAGAAGACAATTTAAAGCGGCAGTAAAAATCAACGACCAGAATAAAAAAGCAAAACTAACAGCTCTTTTATTGGCACTACAAAGCCCAGCTCTCTACCACAATTGGCACATCAAGGTAGTGTACCCGATGCAAAAATATAGAGAGCATAAACAGAGAGACTGCTTACTTTGGTATACCCAACTGGGAACGGGTCCTTTTATCGACGAACTGCAATATACAGAATTACGTTTTCCTAAAAGTGGAGAATTGCCAGATTCCGTCTGATACAATCCTACAGCCCTTAGAACTAATACGAAGTATCCGTTAACTTAGAAAAAACTAGTCCAGAAAAATGGCAAACATTTCTAGTATTACGAATTAAACTACAGCGCGTAATCCCGAGAAATATCCGTCACAGCCATTAACGGGTACGAGAAAGCTGAGTTAATAAAGATAAATAAAGATGTTTTGCATAAACTTCTATATAATTGCTAGAACGACGTATCGTTTTATAAGCGGGGCAAAGAAAATAACTAGGCAAAGAGTGTAAAACTTGACAAGCGTTTAAAGAGTGAGTGATTCATTAAAGCGACTACAATAATAGTTATTGCCATGTGAAAATCGAGTTATTTATTTATTGTTGTGTGTATTTATGTATACAGTACAAATAAATTTCTCGTAATGAATTCTATTCTTTAAATCAAAAGAACCCCGCGTTCGCATAGAGGTTGCAATACCATGCGAACGAAATTGAATCAAAGCGAGCTCAAACTGCCAGTGTTTTTCTAATTTTGAGCAAAAAAATTTGCATCCAGCCGACTCTAATTCACTTCGTTGTCAATACTTGTACCACGCTCTAGTCTACCGTATTTTTGGTAGTTTTGCTTGATGAATTAAAGAATGCAAAGTCAACTCTAATTCAACACTCTCTTATTTTCACATTATCAATAATCAATCAGTATATTAAGTATGGAGAACGGTAAGGGAATGCTTACCGTTCAAAGACAATTGTTTGGAGGAGGAGCGAAGCGACGACTCCAATTATTGTCTGAGAACGGTAATCCTTAACGTTCGACATGCTTATAACGTTTTTTGCGCGATTGGAGTTTCTAGAATAATAATAATAATAATTTATATCAATACATTTGTGATAATCGGGAAGATTGAAACTGAAAACTTTGGGTAGCTGTTTCATGGTTGCTATGGTTTTGTTCCAAACAAGTAATATTGTCTTTTTGATACAATCATTCTTACATAGTTCTGTTTTGTGGTTCCGTTTTCGAAGCAAATATGAGCGGTAGTGATGATCTACCGGATGATTTAAAAGACGCTTGGCAAGAAGGATGTTCGGCAATAATTCCAGAAAAATCTAAAGCCCGATATGAACAGACATACATTAAGTTGTTTAAGGAATGGCGTGAAGCAAAGAAGATTTCTGTAAATGAAAAGAGCTTGTTAGCGTATTTTGTGGTGAGAAGTGGACACTTGAAGGCCCCAGGCAGTTTATGGGTGGAGTATTCTATGCTGAAGAGTACAATTTTTCTCCATGATGCTATCGATATTTCTAAGTTTGCTACATTAATTGCTTATCTTAAGAGAAAAAATATTGGATATCGGCCTAAGAAGGCTAAAATTTTTACCAAAGAAGACATGGAAAAATTCTTGAATGAAGCACCAGACGAACAATTTTTAATTCAAAAGGTATGTTGTAGATGATGAGGTGGTACATCTGAGTTCTAAGGAAACAATATATTTGCAGATAGCAATGATATTGGGAGTATCGGGCGCTTGTAGACGAGAGGAATTGTACAATATTAAAATGAGTGACATAGAAGAACATGAAGAAATGTTTATAGTAAATATTCCAAATACAAAAACGAATATTCAGCAAACGTTCACAGTTATTAATAAAGATAATGAAGCAATTCATTATTTGGAAATACTTCGAAAATACATACCTAAGAATTCGACCAAGCAACCCAACGTCAGATCATTTATTTCTGAACTATCGAAATGGCAAATGCACTAGGCAAGTCACAGGAAAAGGCACAATTGGACGCTGGCCGTCAAAAATTGCAAAGTATTTAAAGTTGCAAGCCCCTGAAGGTTTTACTGGACACTCGTTTCGATACACATCGGCTACACTTTTGGCGAATAACGGAGTTGATGTGTTGGGACTAAAAAGACATGGTGGGTGGCGTTCATCAACGGTGGCCGAGAGTTACGTGGAAGATTCCCTCCAAAACAAAATTGAATTTGCTCATAAAATTTTACACAGCGATATTGGTGGACTATTACAACAACCTGGGACTTCTACGTCGGAAAGTTTGTCTATTTTAACACTAGAAACTCAAATGCGAATGGTATTACTACTATTAATTATAATATTTGTACATTTCATTTTAATAAATAAATCGCAAAATTGTTTTTTTAGATTTAATTGCTTACCGTTCACTGAACGGCAAGTGAATTACTTACCGTTTTGTTACACGTAGCAACCAGTAACAGCAACCTACCGTCGTGGAAACAGGCACAGTAAACTGATAAAAACAACCAATCGCACAAAAAATATTTATTTAATCTCCAAAAATTACTATATTTTCATTTCATTATCTACTTTACATTATATACTTCATTACATATTTTCATTTTCTAGGAGTGGAAAAAGCACAGTATTACGTATACAGGGTGAGTCTGCTAAAAGTGTTTCTTAACTTTTCTCAAAAACTGATTATCCCATCAACTAAAGTTTGCCATTAAAAACTTTGTTTTTTGCACTACACAGGTGAATTTTTTCAGAATTTTTCTAATATTCTTTCTAATTAATACTAATTAATTTGTTCAAAAAAAATAATAAATAATAATAAATAAAAATAATAAATATTTTCAATTTGTAACATTATTCTAAAAAAAAAGATTTCAAAATATTATTTTGTGCAAAAAATATTTTTAAAAAAATGTAGATAACCCTAAAAAATAATAACATTTATTTGATTCCTAAGACGCGTTTTGGTGCAGCACTGCCAAGCTGAACCTGCCAACTGTTGTAACTCGACAATACCTACCCCTCTAGAGTCCGATCGTCAAACAGGTATAGTAATAAAACCGCCCACTTTTGCCCGGGTTATTTGAATAGTAGCTTGCAATTGGCTGTTTTGAAAACTAGTGTTTTGGTATTACCAAGATCCCACCCACCCTCTTAGAAAAAAATGGCGTATTTAAGTTTGAAATTTTATATTTTTTCAAGTTATCTACATTATTTTTAAATATTTTTTGCACAAAATAATACTTTAACATATTTTCTTTTAGAATAATGTTAAAAATTGGAAATATTTAAATATTTTTGAAGAAATTAATTATTATTAATTAGAAGGAATATTAGAAAAATTCTGAAAAAAATCACCTATGTAGTGCAAAAAACAAAGTTTTTAATGCCAAACTTTAAAGTTGATGTGATAACTAGTTTTTGAGAAAAGTTAAGAAACACTTTTAGCAGACTCACCCTGTATATTCATTCAAATTCATTAAATATTTATTCAATATGTATTTCATTTTCTAAACGACATCTTCATACATTAATGGACTGTTTTTTTATATTATCAATTTACGTCATTATACATTTTTAGTAAAATGAAATTACAGAAAATAAAAACGATTTATTATCCATTTTACTATTACTTCTTCTAACCTTTTACTTTTTATTGTGTTCAGAAACATTATACAATAGGCATTTACTGTCCGAATAACCTTTATTTAACTTTCAGAAAAATGTCTCACAACACTAAACTTCTTTTTATCCTATTTCAACTAAAAATCATTGTAGTATTTTGTTGCAATGATTTAAAACCAATTGAATATATAATGTTGCAAAATTTTCAAACAAAAAATTTCACAGGATGTCCTGTAAGATCACAAAAAAGCTTTAATGTGATCATAATAGAAAAACAAAATATCACAGTTTTGTGTAAATCACTTTTTGAAATAACTGAAAAAATTGACTCACTTTTTATTCATGGCGATAATATACAAGAAATAGAAGAAAACATCTTCTTGGATCAAAATATAACTAAAAATATTGAAATAACAAGTAACAAAATACCAAAAATTAAAACGAAAACATTTATGAATCTTAAAATAAACATTTTAAACTTAGAAGAAAACGAAATAGAAGTAATAGAGAATGAAGTTTTTTACAACTTAACAAATTTATATGAAATTCGTTTGCAATATAATAAAATCAAGAGATTAAATAAATTCGCATTTTGCCACGTTCCGAATTTACAAACTTTAGATTTATCTTTTAATAAAATTGACGTACTAGAACCAGAAAATTTTGATTTTATTGAACGAGACAATTTTGTAGTTTTTCTAGTCAACAATCAGATTCATCAACTTGAAAGCACCCTTTTAAAATATTTCAGAAAAAACTATTTAAGTCTTTACTTAAATAATAATCTTATAAAAACTTTACCAGATGAAATTTTTAATAATCAAACCCTAGATTTCATTGTTCTAGATTCAAATCCTTTAGATAATTTTTCAGAAAAAACATGTGATAAATCTTGTTCCATAAAACATCTTCATTTAGACAAAAACTGTCTTGACACTTACTGCGATGTAAAATTTTTCGAATGGGCCAAAACTAAAAAAATTGAATTAAATATAGAAGCACCTTTTCCTTGTAGAAACGATTCTCGTGGACACAAAACGTTGTTCCATTTTATGTTAATTATTACGAGTATGAGTATTTCTTTGTTCTTAGCACAGTAATACACACTATATGTATAAATACTTTTGATTAATATTGATTAATGAATCAATAAGATTTCGTGATTAAATAAATGTACTTTTTCTTTGTTTTTTCATGTTAAAAGCCGAAGACGATGTTCTTACTATCATACATAAAACAAACTGTCCTAGAAAATTTACATACTTTGAAAGTTTACGTTATTATTATTATTATGTGTTGTACCCGGTAAAAAAATAGGAATTATTTCAACAATTAATTTTTTTATACAGAAATTAATTGATAAATAATCTCTACGACTTTTACACACCACTGACCCGGCAGTATAAACTTATAGTCAGGCAAGACATCATTACGGATATAATTATCAAGTAATAATGTTAAAAAATAAATGAATTGAAAAAGATGTAAGGAATGAATTTTCTTAGAGTTCGACCATCAATATTCTGCGTTTACAAGATAATCCTGTGATTAACTTTTCGAAATTTTTACGACACTTAACCACAGTCCGCTGTAAAATCCTTTAGCTACAAAACTAGATATTTCTTAAGCCTATTGTCAACATCTGGTCGGCACTAATTTTATTGGGGGTTTGCCGTCCAACCGTTATAAAGTTCTGGAAGAGTCAGAGCAATAATCGCAGAATATCTATAGTCGGACAATACTTGACGTCAAGCGTGACTACAAATCGTCTGCCACGCTACTTTGTTCTTGTTGTATTAGTGTAGTGTCATTACTGTTAAAAAAAATTCTGACGATGTTTCATGTCTGTAAAAGTATTAATTTTTAAATTTCAATTATTAGGTTTGAATTTAATTTTAGTAATTTAAAATTTTTATTTAGAATTTTTGGTACAATTCTAGTGGCTGACATAATCATCGAAAATATTTTAACTGCTTGTAGGTTCCATAAATTTTTGATTTCGCCAGCCAGTAACATGTATTTTGACATTTTTGTAGTGTATGTTGTATGTATATTGTGTGAATTTAGAACCGCAATGTCATGTCGATCTTAGAAATTAAGATTGTGTAAGGGCGGTTAGCAGTTATGTTTAAGTCAGTCAGTGTAGTTGTGTCCCAATATAATTTATAATTATTATTTTCGAGATGTCGCTTTAGTTCGTATTTGAAATAAGGTGACCTATTTTCAATAAACCTGAATTAAACGCCAATTCTAAATGGATGATTTTAGCCATATTATCATGTCTCTTTTTATATTCTGTTTGTGTCAATACAGGACAAGATGAAATAATATGTTGAATAGCTTCTGGTTCAGATAAACTAGATTAGATATTGACTCTAAGTTCTAAGAGATAAAAGAGAACTACTTTCATCTATATTGTTGGAAACTGAAAAAGATTCTAACTCAAATTTAATTTGTTCTAAAATTTCTTTAGATATGTATTTGTTATTGACTATTGCTCGTCTCTGGTCTGCAACATTTTTAACAGTCACTTGGAAGTTAGGATACTCATTATTATTATTATTATCATCATCCGAATGTGACTCATTGTTCTTTCAAGACCTTGCTAACTTATATAGTCCTGAAGCCTTCCTACCATTAGATATAAGAATATTGAAGTTGAATCCGGCATCTCTTGTCTATGTCTAGTTAAGTGATTTATTTCGTTCCAATGCATACCTTCTTTTTTTCTGATTCTTTTCTAACATATTCTACCCATCTTGTCCTTGGTTATTTTCCGTTTTTTTTTCAGACACTTCTATATCAAAAACCTTTTGTTTGTCTATCATCTGACATTCTACACGCATGTTTAAACCATCTAAGATGACCTTCAATTATTTTTTTGTTAATCGGTTGTATATAGTTTCTATCTGAAGATCTTGTTTCTAATTTTGTCTCTTTTAGTTTTATTTTCTATTCTTTGCAGTAAGGTTATTTCTATTGCATTTACTAGTTGTCTTTTTGATAAGGTCCATGTTTCATTGCTGTTTCTTACTATTGGTCTGATCAGATTTTTTACTGTTTCTGTTTTTATTTCCTTTGGTACTTCTTTCTTTCCAAGAAAAGTCTTCAACATAATGTATATACCTGTCGCTTTTTTTCTCATAATTATTTCTTTATCCACTTCCCATTTTCTTCTATAGACTTACTGACAGCTTCCACAAAAAAATTATTTAAATTAATTATTTTTACAATAATTATCATTACAATTAGAAACTACTTAATGCTTATTTTTTTAGTTCACAAATTGTTCTCTTGTAAATAAATAACAATAATAATATTTTTTTGCAGAGCATTGCAGTCGCTGAAGTCCCTTGGTTTTTATAATTTCGCTAAAAATGCTTGAATATTATAATTTTGACTTACAAACTAGTTTGTGGAAAATTTAATAAGAGTTTTTGTACAGAAATTTATGCCTTATTGTCACCAAAGCACAAAGCATCCACCTGAACTGTTGGAGAAAACTTAAAAAAACTGCAGTTTCTTTATCGTTAAAGAACCAAAATTTGCCTTTATTACATCATAAAATTTAAGCATCTTTAGACAACTAACCAGCGGCTAACAGGTACCGAGTAAGAAATTTTCTGATAAATAATAACAAGTTTGTATAATAAAAAACAAACATTTGTAAAAAAAATTCACAAATACAATATATTGATATTATATCTTTTCTGACTTGCTGGAACTAGGTTTTAGTCACTGATAATAACTTATTACTAAATATTTTGTTTAAATTATCAGTTCGACTTATTTCTACTTCACTTAATACCTAAGTATAAAATCCTAGACAAAATATTCGATCAATACTCCTCGATTAAAAATTTTGTTGAGAGGCAACTAATAATACACTCTTGTATGACAAGTGTCTAGTATTTTATTTAGCGAATGACCTCAATTGTTCCCATAATTATTACATAATTATTAAAATTAGTGAAATCTCTAAAGATTAATTGTCATCAAATAATAAAATCGTAGTAAAAATAACGCTAAATTACTTGACAACATAATTCAATATTTTTTATTAAATAATGATTGATGACGCAAAATAGCACATTAAGACTTCCCATCGTGTTAAAAACTAGAAGTCCTCGGTCAAGTTCAATTTTTTTCACACCTTATTATGATAAATAATTTTTTAAACAATACAACAATAAAAAATTATTACTAAACAAACACCATTTAGAATTTATATTTTTCTAAATTGCAATCAACAATAATTTTTACAACTGATAAAAAAATTTCGTCCACAAATATTGTCTAATTTCATTTGTAAATAATTAAACTTGCACGTCTCAACCTTGCCAAAATATAAACAAAAATCTTTTGCGCTTAAGTTCATTTTCTTTTGCTACATAATCGACAAATAATTAAAAAGAAGAAAGAGAAAATTATATGGCAGGTTTCCTGTCCTACAATTATGCAATATTTTTATGATGCAACAGTGTTTTTATTCACCAAATATGTTTATAATTAATTCTATCAAGTAAAAGTGGACAAAACATCCTTTTCCTACAAATTATAATAAATAGCTATAACTCGTATACACAGAGAAAAGTATTTTGTTGAAACAAATAAATATTCTTTAAACCAAATAAATTAGTTGTTTCAATACATTCAATGCAACGATTTGTTTGGCATAAAACAAAAATTTTCTTGAAGTTTACAAAGTAATGTTTTTTTAATCCTAAATAAAATGGTATTTGAGTTAAGAAAAATATTACTTTGATTCAATAAAATATAAATGTTGATTTAAAACAATCACGATGTTACATCAAATAAATATTTACTGGAAACAAAAAAAGAAAAAATTTAGTCAAAAGATAAATTTTATTTTTTCAAAACAATTTTTTTTTAGATTGAACTTATGTTATATTTTTTTAAAAAATTGCTCTTTTTAAACAAAAGCATTATTAAAGTTGATTTAAATTAACAACTATGTTATAACAATTAAATATTTACTTGAAATAAAGAAGGATAATATTTAGTTAAAAAATACGTCTTATTTTTCAATGTAATATTTTATTAGACAAAACATTTATTTTATTTATTAAAAAAACATAGTATAAAAACATTATAAAATATTTATAATGCACAAATAATTCTTCTCGAGCTTCATACAGAGACGGCTTCCAATACGTCTTCCCAGCACCATAACGTGCACGTCCTTTTGGGGAAACCAACGACGCCAACAGGTACAATTTGATGGCGTTCGTTGAATCTACAATAAAAACAAACTGTGTGAACATATAAAATATATTTAATAAGAAGTTACAAAAACGAATAGAAATGGAAAATAAACCTACCAGTAGTTAGTTCTTCTTTTAAAAAATTTAAGAATGTTTTGTCGTAAGCTGACAATTTTTTTCTGCGATATTCTATTAATTTATTTAAAAATTCTTCAAAATGCTTTTCAAAATCAGCATTAATCTGAAAATTAAGATAATTATCAGGAATAGTTATTTAAGCAACAAAAGTAAAAATGCATTTTTTTTCACTAAATTTATTTTTTTTATTAAGTCAAAAAAGTGAAACTTTGTGCACTAAAGTTAGTGTAAAATAGTCTGCTTTATTAATAAAATTTTAAAAAATGATTTTTATTCTATTTCTGATCATACACCATATTTAAAAAATTTGATTAATTAATATTCATTAGAAGGAATATTGAAAAAATTTACATGCGTAGAGAGAAAACAAAGTTTTCAATGGTAAACGCTGAAGTTGATGTAATAACTAGTTTTTGAAAAAAAAAAATGAGATAAACTATTAACAAACTCACCTGGTATATTGATACAAACTCAAAAATAATCAGCAGTTATAAAATTATTATGTAATAAGAATTAAGCTTATCTTGGAACACTTGGACAAGATGTTCCAACCCTGCTTTCCTTAAAATTTATTTATAAGGTAAATGGAATAATAATTCAAACAAGGTCTTCCAACAAATGCTGTATTAAGACTGAACTCTAAAGTGATTTAAGCATAATAATGAAAAACCCGAAATTAATCAAATATAAGATGCCATATTGGATTTATTTCTAAACAGCTTATTTTGATACAATACCATCATATTGGATTTATTTCAGAAGAGGTTACCCGGCACATACTCAATAATTTGTAGATATAAAGATATTCCTAAATAATAAAAGTTAAGCTTACCTTTAAACACTTCAAAACCCACACAACGATACATCATAAAACCGCACAACACAGATCACATTATCAGTAAAATGACGCCGTGCATTTGTTTTGCGTCCCATGCTTGCATGTTTTAACTTCTTTGCAAGTTCTACGCATGTGCTGTTTGAGACTCAAAGAAATATTTATTTGAATTTAAACAATAATGTGAATATCAAGTAACATATTGTATTAAATTAAAAAAGTTTAATTTTTTTGGGATTTTATTTTTATGACATTAGTTCAAATGAATTAATTATTTAGTTTAAAGAAAGAACAATTTGGTGTAATAAATTTTTTAAAGTATATTGAAATAAATTCATTTGGTAAATCAAGAAATGCTGTTTTCTCATTTTAAAAAAATATTATATTACTTTAAACAACATTTATTAATTTGAAATAAATGTGGGTCAAACAAATACAAATACTAAAATCAAAGAAATCACTTTTCTCTGTGTACACATAGACTATCAATAAGCAGTATTTTAAACAATTACATTATGTATTGTTACTTTGGTGTTTTACATCCATTATTTATACAGGGTGTTCCTTAATGATATGCGAATATTTAAGGGTATGAATCTACATGAAAAATTAATGTTAGTTTGCTTTATAAACTATGGTCCAAAAATGTTTCCTTATAAAAACTCGGGGTGTTGAAGTTTAAGGGAAAAAATGGAAAATAATTTAATTGGAAATGATATTTTCAGAACCGCTTCAGATGTTTCAGTGATATTTAGTACGTAGTGAAAGTTAATAATAATAAATAAAAATTGCATTCTTCAATTATTACATTAATTTTCTCGGACAATAGAACGGTTTTTATTTTTTTACTCAAAAATGGCGCATCTAAAGAAAACAACTCAAGAGAGATCTTATGGTTTAAATTGAACGGGGAATTCAAAAATAATTTTTATTTAGAAAAAACCATTGGCGTACCATTTTTTTATTAAAAAATATCGAAGTCAATACCCGTACGCACGCCACTGTTAAAGCTAAAAATTCTTTTTGCATTGAAAAATATGCACCTTTATTAACTTTGACTAAGTACTAAATATCACTGAAATATCTGAAGCGGTTCTAAAAATATTAATTAATTTTCATTTTTCCTTAAACTTCAACACCCTGAGTTTTTGTAAGGAAACATTTTTGGACCATAGTTTATAAAGCAAACTAACATTAATTTTTCATGTAGATTCACACCCTTAAATATTCGCATATCATTAAGGAACAGCCTGTATAGTTAAAAAATTATTATTACGGGGAAGTAGACAAGGCAGATAAAGTATTTTATAACCCCGACGTTTCGAATCTTTATTGGATTCTTTAATAAGTACATAATGTCAAAATTTGTTTGGCATGGTACCAACTTGTCTCGGTCAGTGGTCGCCGGAAGAATTATTCTTAAGCCTTGATAAAGAATAATAAAGATTCGAAACGTCGGCGTTATAAAATAGGTTATCTGCCTTGTTCACTTCCCGGTAATAATAATTTTTTAATTATGTATCGTGTTCATTTTTTTTTTCTCCCTTGTGACATAAATTTTCTTTTAGTCTTTTTATTCCTTCTTTACTAATGAGATCTACCAACCTGTGCCCAAAATTTTTTCTCTTAAAGTTTGTTAACCTTTGACCTTAAAATCTTGTTCATGCGCACTAAAGTAGGCCAGAACCGATGATACATAGCTATAGTCTGCCCACCGATATTTTAAAATGACCTCTTGATTCCGTAAGTGGATTATTATCCGTTTAACAAGGATTATCGTAAAAGTGGTGAGCAACCCATTCAAATTTTGAAAATCTCAACCCTCCAGAGATTATTGCAGAATAGGTAGATAATCCCCTAACAATGAGACTATCGTAAACGACCCAAAATGTTAACTAGTGATTATAAAGTCGTTTTAGAATATTGGTAGACGAACTATATCTACCAATAGATGTTTCTGTTGATTCTTTTCAATCTTGTCTTACATTTTTTTAAATGTGCTCTATTATTTTTTGATAAACACTCTTCGTTCTTCCTTTCTACTTCTTGTTTTGTTTTCACTTTGTTTTAAAAATTGTAATTTCTACTGCTAAAATACCGTGAAAACGAAAATTTGCTGAATCAAAGGAAGCTCTTGGTTCTTAGTATATAATTCTAAAATACGAACTGCTGTTTCTTTTCTGTTCTTCTATTCTTTATTGTTATAAAACCAAAAGAAAATGTGCATAAATGTATTTACTCGTATATATTTGAAATATCAAAATATACTTGAACCTTAAACAAAATAAAAACAGTAATTAAGCTATCTTTGTCATTAATGCGCATACTAACGATATTTCTAACCTTGGAAAAATAATATTTAGACCATTCTAAAAATCCGTAACCACAAAATATTGGCAAATTTTATGAAACAAAAAAAAAACAAACTGCTTATTACCACATATAATAAATCTACAATAGAAAAAAATCGTACCTTTAACCAATATATGCAAATTGTCAACAACTGGAAACAAAACCCAATTAAATATTAAGAAATTTCCAATTTCGTTATCAATAAGATAAACAAAGTCTAATTATGTACAATAAAATTGTAACAAAGTTATAAAGATAAAACAACAAAAGAAAAAAAAAGAGCATATAATCGAGCGTCTATTTGCAAATAAATTAAATGTCGTCCTCCCCTTCTTTTTTAACTGACAAGGTATTGTCAAATGTGTGCAAACCATGCCAGTACGGTTTTTCACAAGACCGACTCCACATGTTCTAAAGTGAAAGTGTTTATAGTTTCATAAAAATATTTTGCCGTTATTGCGGTATGGTGAAGGAATTTAGTGGGCAGAGTAAGTACCGATTCCCCCTCCAAAAAAAATCTTTTAAAACCCTTCAAGAAACAAGATTTTTTCAAAATATTTTCACTTTTAATTTTCAAAAAAAAATCACAATTTTTGATTTACTGAAATAAATCCAAATGCGGAAGAGACTTATGATATAATCGTCTATATTATTAAATCTAGCGACCTATGATACCCAAGGTCACCTAATTATGATAAATTGCCGGTTTGTTTTAATCCAGGGTGTCATTTATGGGTCACAGTTTCACTTTCACGAGATTTGTGATCAATGAGAGATTAAAAATTTGGGTTAAATTATGAAATTTGTTGCGCATTTAGAAACACGCATTGAAGACATGCAAGAATTCAAGAAAGTTGTTTGAACCATCAGGAAGACCCGATCTGAATTCAATTAAATTCACTTAGAGGGGTAAAAAACCGCCAAGTTTTTTATTTTTATGGTGTCAATTAAACTTATCCGGGAATCCCATTAATTTCGACATAAATAATATTTTTACTGTTTGACATTTAGTTGTGTTGAAACAATAGAAAAACACTAAACGCTTCGATAAAAAAATGATAACCAAATAGCTAAAATAGTTAATAAATAAACAAAACATTATAACAAATTTCTTTAGAAAACAAAAAATCTTAAATATATTCTAGAATTTCCTCACTTTGACTAGTTAGAACTGCATTTCCTAATTTTTGTTTTTAATAAAAATATTACCTGATTAAGAGATTTTCATAATCTTATAATTGTCAGTAATGATAAAAAAACAATACGCGACACGTGATATAATTAGTCAAAATTATTTCACAAATTTGTCTAATTGTATTAGTTGCTAGGACAATAAAATGTCAATGTGAAAGTCTTAGAATTATAATAAATTATGACGTTATGCAATTAAAATAACCGGAAATTGTAATAATTATTATAACATAAATGGGAAGAACAAATTCCAAAAGTTTAACGCCTTGAACTTTTAAATTATCTAACTTTTGAGACAGTAGTAGAAAAAAATAAATGTATACCACGACAGTTTTACAAAACCGTAAATTAGCTGTATGTAGATCCCAAAACTGTAAAAAAAACGTATTAGCATTCCAAGAAGCAAAAATTTATTTTGTAATTAGCATTAATTAAGCATTTTTGTTTAGGTAAGACAACAAACGGATTAACCTCAAAAAACAATGGCACAATATCAAACGGTAAAAGTAAAACTTACTACCTCAATTTTGGGGAAGAAGACCAAATGGTAACACCTTCAAATCCAAAAATTTCTCTAGTTAGAGTTGTTTTTAGGAAATTTCTGGTTACACTACCAACAACCTGAAAAAGTACATCACGTGGACCATCTATGTCCTCAGTTTTGGAATTTTGAGACTTATTTTTCATTGGTATCCACAATGGCAATTATATGCGAGTCATTCTAAATGTCCTTTAGGCCAAGCAGAGAAAGTACTAATTACTGTAGGTACCTTCAAGCTATAGTTATCACTCCCTAACAAAAAACCTATAATTTCAAGGATAAATATAAAAACAAATTCAAGACATACTTTGTTAAAACAGTTGAAGTTCTTACAGCGAGTACTAATTTAAAGAAAAGTGACAGTATAATAAGTATAAATGGCCTAATTTTTAAAGACGACAAGAATCTACTATCGATGTATTTAGATGACGGAACCCGAAAAAGTACTACAAATTAAAACTTTTCCACAAAAAAAATATTTTTTCTTCTTGTAGAACTTTCAGAAGCACGAGTACTACGTTGTAAAAAACTGACATACATTTGGGACGACGGAAAACAAAAATTTATTAAATTATCAGGATTGGATAAAGGAATAAAGTGTAGTGAGTTCCACAATCAGAAAGGTTACAAAAAAGACGAACAAAATCTAAGACGTATCACTTATGGTACTAACGAAATAAACGTACCAGTCCAAAGTATCCTCACCCTTTTAATCCTTGAAGCTTTGACACCATTTTACATTTTCCAACTTTTCAGTCTGATAGTATGGTTTGCCGAAGCCTACTACTACTACACAATCGCAATTGTAATTATGTCAGTTTTCGGTATTTCTACTTCTATCATCCAAACCAGAAAAGTACCGCTTCATTTTTTAGTACTTCCTAAATAATATATTTTTTCTAGAGTCAAAAAAACCTGAAAGGTACTGTAAACACCGCCGATAAGATTATGGTAAGTCGCAGCGATGGTACTTTTGAAGAAATACCAACAACTGAGTTAGTACCGGGTGATGTGATTATTATACCGTCACATGGTTGTGACATGCAATGTGATGCAGTGTTACTCAATGGAAATTGTATTGTGAACGAAAGTATGCTTACTGGTATGGTATTTGCGAGTTTTGGTACCATTTTACTGGTTTTGGTAATTTTAGGAGAGTCAGTACCAGTGACTAAAACTGCTCTTCCAAATAACGAAAAATTGTACAACGTTAAAGAACACGGAAACCATACGTTATTTTGCGGAACTAAGATAATCCAGACGAGGTATTATGGCACTGAACCGGTACTTGCTGTGGTTATAAGAACTGGTTACTTGACCACTAAAGGTCAATTAGTCAGAAGTATTATTTATCCACCACCAGCAGATTTCAAATTTGATCAAGACAGTTATAAGTTTATTATGATTCTGTCGTTTATTGCCCTGTTGGGCTTCTTCTATACTGTATTCTCCAAGGTACTGCTCGTACTTCACAGAAAATTACTTTTCTACAGTTTTTTTTTTGTAGTATTCGAGAGATATTGCCCCTCTTGATATTCTCATCAAAGCCCTAGATCTAGTAACAATCGCCATCCCTCCAGCCCTTCCAGCCGCAATGACAGTAGGCAAACTCTACGCTTTAAATCGTTTAAAAAAGAAGCATATTTATTGTATAAATTCGCGAGTAATTAACGTTTCCGGATCCGTTAATTGTGTCTGTTTTGATAAGGTTTGTAATAATTTATTGATGATTAGAATTTTTTGATTGTTTTGTTTAGACAGGAACTTTAACCGAAGATGGATTAGATATGTGGGGGGTTGTTCCGGTTGAGGATAATCGAATTGAGAAACCAGTGAAGGATATTAAGTCAATGGCGAAAAATTCTCTACTCTTTAGAGGAATGTTGACATGTCACTCGTTGACGTTGATTGATGAGGAGTTGTGTGGCGATCCCCTAGACATAAAGGTAAAAAAGTTAAAAACCTTTGAATATAAGAAAGTAGATTAACTAAAAAAAATAGAATTTTTGGCAACGTTTCAGTGTCTTTATTTGTCCTTCATCTGGCCTAGAGAATTACAATACTTAATTAAAAAACAAAAAAGTAATTTAATCCTCTAGGACAGATGAAAGACGAATAAAGACATCGAAACCTCGCCGAAAATTCCAATTTTTTTCAAAGTGAACAAACAAAAAAACGATGATAAAAACTTGAATAATTTAGAATAAATTTACTTACACTTCTAGAACGGTAAGTAATGCTTACCGACGATTTTTCGTTGGCAAAATGTAAACAAAAATCGACGAGTTTTCATTGGCAACCAGTAATAAACCTTACTGTCTAGAAACCAGACGAAATAATCAATAAAAAAAAATTCAATCACACAGAAAAACATTTAAAGCAGTTTCTTGTAATTTTTCTTGCTAGGTTACGTCTTGTAGGCGTTTTGGTGGCACCTCTAACCTATGTAAAGACAAAATTTCAAGACAATAACTAAATTTACCGATTTAATTTCGAATTTAATTAAATTTATTGCTTTAAACTTTATCTTCTTTTATCACTTCTTCGATTACTACCTGCTGGATCTGTCGACATTCACAGAAATCGTTCATTAAAACAAATGTTGAAGATAACAAATAAATAATAATAAATTAATTAGTTAAAATAAAAAACTAGGAATATGTAAAAAAGAACGACTATCAAAATTGTTTTCATTTTCTTTTTTTAAGACATGGTAGGTAATGCGATAAGTCAAATACACGCGTAACACCACTTGTTTTCAAATTGGTAATAAAATTATGACCATGTAGACTAGGGTGGGCCAAAAAAATCAAATATTTTTCTTTTAACTTCGGACACTGAAATATTGATTCCTTGGCACTTTTAAAAAATGTTTTTTCAAGATGAGCTCTTAATTTTAATAGGAAAGACTCCCTCATCGCAGTTTTAAATTATTTTTTTTTAGTTCCATATGGCAAAATCCATATCTCGTCACTACTTGATCGTACAGACAAAGTTTATTTACATTTTTTGTAGGAAATATAACTCTCTAAAAAAGGTATCATACATTTTTGTTATAACTCTTATTGTTTAGAAGATATCAGAGAGCAAAGTTTGAAGAATTTAGCAAAAATTTCTTTTTCATTTCTAAATTTTATAACTCGTACATAAATAAATATTATAATGTGCGCAACATACGGTTTTGTAAAAAATTAAACGCTCTACAAAAAAAGTCGTTTGTGGTTAATAGAATACTTCAACCATTTTAAAAAAATTGGGGATTTAGTATCAAATTTTGGTTTTTAAATTGCGAATATCTTCTAAATGGTTAGAATAATCAATTAACCACAAGAGGCCTTTTTTATAGAGCGTTTAATTTTCTACAAAGCCATATGTTAGGCATTTTAAAATATTTATTTATCTCTGAGTTATAAAATGTAGAAATAGAAAAAAAATTTATGTAAATTTTTTTAAACTTTGACCTCCGATATCTTCTAAATGGTACGAGATATAAAAAAAATTGTAAGATACCTGTTTTAGAGCGTTCAATTTTATACAAAAACTGTAAATACATATTTTCTGTACATTTAAACAATAACGAAATATGAAATTTACCATATGGAACTGAAAATAAAAAAAAATAAAAACTGCGATGAGGGAGTCTTTCCTATTAAAATTAAGAGCTCATCTTGAAAATGCATTTTTTAAAAGTGCCTAGGAATCAATTTTTCAGTGTCGGAAGTTAAAAAAAATAATCGTTTTTTTTGGACCACCCTAATGTAGACAGGTCCAGAGATATATCTGAGGCATCTTCTATATACAAAGAATATTCTGAAAATAATAGTGGGCCATCCAAACAAAAAAGCAAGTACACCAATCAAAGGTCTGTTAAGATTTCTAGTGTAAACACATCTTTTTGACTGTATGAGCGTTAAGCGACCTTGATTTTTTTAAAATAAAACTAATGTATACCTACGGAATTTAAAACTGATTTACAATAATTGATTTTCAACTTCTTCAAAAGTTCATCGGTAAAAACTATGGAATAAAAATTAGACAGTATGTATAACAAGATTAGTGGTGGCCTTTGCCTAATAACTATACATTTTTATTAGTTATAGACTTGATGCATTTACCTCGTTGTTTACACGCAAATTACATTAAATTACACAAATTACATTAAAATACAAGTAGATAATGTAGACAAAGTAGCGTAAACAAGTGCCAAAATCAGCTGATCAGCTCTTTATTATCTAGTTTTTTCTATATATTCTACGTCAACAATATAGTCTACATCTTCCATAATATGTACAAAGAAATGAAATCTATAATAGTTGACAGCAAATTCCTATACGTGAATTTTAGGTTTTGACTTTTTAATTTAGTACATGATACCAAAGCATTAAAATGACGGGCATGCATATTCCATTAACGCGTACTTTTAATCAACAGTCTCCGTACTCCACTTCTCTGGTTGAGATAAATCACAGCCGGAGTGAAATCAGCTAATCATGGACCTTAAAAAAATAGTTACTTTATTATCATGAGTTTGACATGGTTTGAGCTATTCAAATTTTGCATTAGGATAAAGATATCAAATCTAGAATAATATATAAATATTTTATGATTGTGAATTTACATTTTGCTTGAATCTGGCGCCACCAAAAATTCATTGGATTAGGCACAAATCACTATAATTTAACCTCATTTAAAAAAGATCGTTTATGTTTAAGTTTTAATTAACCCATTAAGTAACTCACAAGAAACATAAATATTGATAGGTTCTTTATTCTTCCTCAAAATAAGTTAATTACAAAATAACTAAATAACAAAGCAACGCCTTCGAATTCGCTCAAATATCAGCAAAAAACCTAACGAAAAAGTCGAACAAAAACCAAATTTTAATCCGACCTTTCAGTTGACTAAATAATAAACTCGCCAGAACAAAGTTTTTAACGTAATTTAACCACAATTCTACAGAAATTTCTCGTAATTTAATAATGAATCTCTTTCAGAACATTTAAATTATCACAAAAAAACTTCCGAAAAAACTTGCTAAAAAAACACATATTTTCCTCCATAAAGTCACTAAACAATCTTAAAAAATCGAAGCAAACGAACTCTGCCGAACAAAAACGATATTTTAATCCGACCTACCGACCTTCCCTTTGAATAAATAATAGACTCGCCAGAAGTAAGATTTTAACGTAATTTAACCTACAATTCTACAAAAATTTCACGTATTTCCTAATGAATCTCTTTCAGGACACTTAGATTATAATAAAATGCCGAATTTACGAAAAAACTTACTGAAAAAAACACATTTTCCTCAGAAACTTTACTAAGCACCAGCTAAGCACTGTTAAAAAATCGAAGCAAACGAACACTGCCGAACACAAACGAAATTTTAATCCTACCCTCCCTTTGACTAAATAATAGACTCGCCAGAAGTAAGATTTTAACGTAATTTAACCTACAATTCTACAGAAATTTCAGGCAATTTTATTACGAATATCTTTCAAAACATTTAAATTATCATAAAATGTCGAATTTACGAAAAACTTACTAAAAAAACACACTTTTTTCCTCAGACACTTTACTAAACAGAACACTGTTGAAAAATCGAAGCACACGAATAATGCCGAACACAAACGAAATTTTAATCCGACCCTCCCTTAGACTAAATAATAAACTCGCCCTCGAACTCGCCAAAAATAAGATTTTAACGTGATTTAACCTACAATTCTAAAGAAATTTCACATAATTTCATTCGAGAACATTTAAATGATCATAAAATGTATTTAAGAAAAAACTTACTGAAAAAATACACTGTTTCCTCAAAAAATTTAAGAAAAGCCGTCACTCTTAAACCTGTGTAGTGAAACACACGAACTATAGACACGGACATTGCCGAGAAAAATCGAAGCTGCAGCAGAGGCGCCAAATTTGAATAAAATATTCCTATTAATTATTCAAAAATTTAGATTTTTTTCTATAAGCAATATAATTTTGGTTAAATTGTAAAATAAATATTAAATATTTAAAAACAATATACTTACCCAAATAAACCCTAAAGAAATAACAACGACCATCCCTTTAAGCAAATAATACGTTCATGTCCAAAACAGCTTATTTTATTTAAGCAGATTTTTTTTATATAAAAATGTATGTTAAATTGATTCAGCAACACTTAAATAATAGAAAAGAATTAAACGTTGTTTTCTCTAAAAAATAGTTGTAAAATGTTTGAAAAAACTTGGTAACTAACGAAAATTGTCGATTGTAAACGAAATTAATGCGCCAAATTTGAATTGGGATAAAAATATTTTAAAAAAGAACTCAATTAAGGCAAAACAGACGTAATTTCGTATTTAACAATGTAAAAAAATAAATAAATAACCATAAACAACCCCAAAGATTTATGATAAATCAATTATTACATTCTTGTAATAAATAGTTATAATTGGCGCCAAATTCAAATTTCAAACCATAGCTACTTAATTTTCAGATGTTCGAATCAACCGGTTGGACTCTGGAAGAACCAACAATCTCTGACACTTCCAAATACGACCTTTTAGTCCCCACAATAATCAAGGATTCCTCCCTTGACTCCCCGCAAACCGAAATCGGTTTGATCCAGCAATACCAATTCTCCTCAACCCTCCAGCGCATGAGCGTCATTTGCCGCCGCTTAGGCTCTGATTACTTCGAAGCTTTCACTAAGGGATCCCCCGAAATGATCATCTCCCTTTCTAAAGCGGAAACAGTCCCTAACGGCATCCTCGACCGCCTTAAAGACTACACCGAGCAAGGTTATCGAGTCATAGGAATGGCCACCAAAATACTCACAAACATTCCCTTCCATAAAATTCCCCGCCTTCAACGCGAAGACATCGAATGCGACCTCCAATTCGTCGGTTTAATCGTCCTTGAAAACCGGTTAAAACCGCAAACCGTTCCGGTTATCCGAACTTTACGTAACGCCGGGATGAAAATCGTTATGGTAACAGGGGATAATATTCTAACAGCGGTGAGTGTAGCACGTGACTGTGGGATTATCCAATCAGGATATAGCGTAATTGACGTCATCACGACTAAACCAACTAAAACCGAAATGGCCACTATCAAATATCAAGAAACTGAAGCAACACCAACCGAGTCGAAAGACCCAGATATTGAAAAAATAGCGGAGAGGAAGTATCATTTTGTCATCAGCGGAAACACGTGGACTGACCTAAACCGGTACTTCCCCGAACATGTCCCGAAGATTATAACGAAAGGAGTCGTATTTGCCCGAATGTCCGGCATGCAAAAACAACAACTAGTAGAAGAATTGCAAAATTTAGGCTACTATGTTGGTAATACTCTCCAAATGTTAATTTAGTGATTTTATATTTGGTATGTTGCAGCTATGTGCGGCGATGGCGCTAACGACTGTGGCGCCCTCAAAGCGGCAAACGTCGGAATTTCACTATCCGAAGCTGAATCAAGTGTCGCTTCACCTTTCACATCTCAAGAACCGAATATTTCATGCACGACTGAAGTAATCAAAGAAGGACGTGCGGCTTTAGTGACATCGTTTGGAGTTTTTAAGCTTATGCTGTGCTACAGTCTTACTGAATTCGCGTCGGTTATTATTTTATACGCCATTGATACCAACCTGACCTCACTACAGTTCCTGTTTATTGATATTTGTTTAATTTTGAATTTCGCGTCATTTTTTGGAAAAACACGAGCCTATGATGAGTTACACAACGGTCCTCCGATGACGTCACTGTTAAGTTTTATTCCGTTGGCATCAATAATACTATTTATGTTGGTAACAGTGGTGGTACAAATTTTCGCGTATTATTTTATCCAAACTTATGACTGGTTTGTTCCTTTTATTTTTGATCCGGGAAACACAACAAAGTATAGTTGTTACGAAAATTATGCTGTTTATTGCGTTTCAATGTTTCAGTATATAATAATGACAGTTGTGTTTTCTAAAGGAAAACCATACCGAAAACCCATTTATACCAATTTTATTTTTCTTTCTGCTATTATTTTAATGATTGCAGTTTGTTCTTATATCACTTTAGATCCTGTTGATTGGGTTATTGAAGCTTTAGAGTTACAAATGCCGCCATTATATGACGGAAGAGTCGCCATTTTGGTAATGGCTTTTATTAATTTTGTTATTTGTGTTGTAATCGAGGATATATTTGTTGATATACTCTTGTTTAGGTTTGTACGGCCTAAAATTCGTGTTTTAGAAAAATCGAGACAAAAATATTTGAAAATTGAAAAGGAATTGAGAGAGGATCAAACATGGCCGAACACAAAATGTCAAAATGTTAATTATACGGAAATCAAAGAAGGAGGAATTGTAAATAACGGGTTTTGTAATACGGAAACGACCAAATGTTGATTTAACTGTATTATAATCTTTTTAAATAAATGTTTTGCTATTTTTGGAGTACTTTTTAGCCAATATGGCGCGCTAACATCACGAAAATTTGCAAGAACGCCATCTTAAACAGTTAAAACCTTGTTTATAAAGCAGAACCCAAAAAGTAGAGTAATTGCAGTCGTCCAAATGGTTTGTTTATGTAACTGACCAAAATGACGGTATCTAAGTTTAGGAAAAAAAAAACAACAAAATTTATTACATTTCCAAAAATAAAATTTGTTAAAACAGTTGGTATATCTGTTATAATGACCCAAAATGACTACTTTAGAACTAAAAATTACAAGCTAAATTCATATTTATGCAAAATGACCGAAAATTGCAGTCACTAGCGTTGTGTTTGACAAGATGGCGGTAATTTAGTGTCTGTCTTCTTTGATAAATATGGTGGAAGGTAAAAAACATCTTAGGTAGGTAGGTACTTACCTATAAATAACAAAAACACGGATTTGTACATAATTATTCTATTTATTTTGTAAAAAATACATATAGATCACAGTTGAGAAAACTTATCCTAAATATACTGATATGACATTGTCACAATAAATAAACAGTACCAAAAAGTACCTAAACTGGTTCCTTAAGTAGAGAGTTCCTTTTCGCTGGTTTTTTGCCAAAATATTCTTCAATTTCTTGCAACGACTTGCCTTTAGTTTCCGGCAAAAGTGTCAAAATAAAAATGGTACCTGCTAAACTCATCGAACCATAGAAAAAGAACACTCCTTCTCTCCCAATCCCCGAAATCATGGTAGGATAAATTTTGACAGTGATAAAATTGAAGAAGTACCCAATTCCTGATGCTAAACCCGTTGCAGTACCACGAATTTTCGCGGGGAACACTTCCGCCGCCATTGCAAAAGGCATAGGAAGAAAACCTAGAGTACTCGTCAAGAAATACAAGAGAAGAAGAACAACTGGAAGAAAGAGAAGAGATTGTTGTGTATCCTCTGATACTTTTCCTTGATTTTGAGCGAGGATATAGCTAGCTAGGACCATCATACAAGCAGTCATACCAGTACCGGAAAGCACAGATAATGGCCGCCGGCCGAAAATTTTACTAATGTAGCTGACCAAAATGGCGGAAAACAATCGGACTAGACCGATCATGACGATTGCGACGTAAGGGTCCATTTCAACGCCGGCTTCCTTGACGATATTCAAAGCGTAGAAGACAATAACAAAAGTACCAGCGAACTGTTGGAAAAAGAAGTAGGTCACGATGAGACTTAGCGGTTTGAGACAGTTAGCTCTGGTCAAATATTTAATTTTTTTGGCAACTTGTTGTGGTAATGTCTTTTGTTTAGAGCTTTTGACACCTCGGTTCTTTATTAAAGTCTCAATTTCGTTGGCAACTTCCGGAATGTATTCTTTTGTTCCAAAAATTTTACACATGTTGTGTTTTGCTTCTTCGTATCTGTCTTTCCTGATAAGCCAAGATGGCGACTCTGGGACTAGAAATGATACAAAAACGACACCAATGCAAGGAAAAATCGCTGTAATTAAGCTTATAACGCCCCAGTTATCCTAAAACGGACAATAATTAGAAGTTGTGATGACAGCCTAGGTTGTTACCTTGAGAATAAAGCCTAGGAAATACACAATTAAGACACCCAAAGAGAAGGCTATACTGTTCCAAGTGCAAAACACTCCTCTCAGATTAACACTTGCAATTTCTGCCATGTAAATAGTAGCTGGGGCACTTGATAACCCAGTTGATAGCCCAGTTAGCAGTCGGCCAAACAAAAGAATAACGTATTGGTGTTGCGGCCAGTAGTAAGCCCAGGCTATGAGTAACCATCCAATAAAGCAAAAAATGTTAACACAGTACATGGCCCGTCTTCGGCCGAATTTGTCAGAAATTGGGCCTGAGAATATGCAGCCGAATGGTGTAGCCAGTGAAGCTATGCTTGCTAAAAATCAAAAATCTAGGTTTTTCTGGTATTTGAAATGTGGTAATGTGTTACCAAACCAAGACGCTTGGTCTTTATCTAGAGCGTAGGTATTGGTAGTGCTGGTTAAAGCCGGAAGGACAACCGCTGAAAAACCTAGACTCATACTAGGTGCAATGCTTGAAAAATTGGTCAAGAGGCCGAGTAAAATCTGGAAAAAAGTGGTCACGTTTTAGAAGCGTGGAGATTAGATCTGGAAATTGTTTGTCCAGACTTTTTAGATTAGAATTTTATGTAGAATGATTATCCGGATTTTATCACATTTGAGGTACTCGAGTTTGAAAATTTTAATTTGAGTGGCCAATTTTATTTCAAAAGATTCATTATTGGGTAATGGTACTTAAAGAAGTTCTAATCCGCTTTAATCTAATCCAATGTTTACTTTCAATTAAGTAGAAGTTTGTTGATGTCATGAGAAATCAACCGAAATTTTGCGATAAAAATATCAAAAATTAGTTTTTTGTATTTTAAAAATTTATGCGCCAAAAAGTTACCAACTATAGAGGGGAAAAAAGTTGTAGCAACTAGATTTTCCGTACTCTTATTGGCTATAAGAGAGAATGTATCAGCCACTATAAGGATAAGTACTTCTTTTTATTATTTTAAAATTACAAAAATAACATATTAATACAATTTTGCCCTTATTACTTGTAATTGATACAATAACAGATTTGTATTTTATTTATCGTAGATTTCCATAACGCTTTTTATATAAAAAATTAAAAATAACTCAAATTTCAGGAATAAAATTAACTCCAAAACCGAAAGTAGCAGAAAGAGAGAATTCGCCACCAATCAGCTGTGGTAGAAAAAATATGGTAAATAATAAGACTTTGTTTATTTTAATTTTTGTAAATATATTTTATATAAAAAATATTTAACTCAATTTATTAACTCTTGTCATTAGTTTTTTAGGTTGCAAACATGCAACAGATACTTGATTTACTTTGTTTCTATCCTAATAATTATTTATTAAAAAAAAAATCGTTTCATTAATTGGTGATAGAGTGTCCAGATACAACAAATCAGATTCAAAGTAGGTTCAAAAAAGCAAAAAAAAACTTACCACATATAACAAAAAAAAACAACTTCAAGATTAAAGTCAAAGTCCCAAAAGAAGTAGAAAAAACCCGCCATATATGGCTGAAATGAAAATAAAACTAAGTCCAAAAGAAGCAGAAAGAAAGGATTCGCCATCTATCAATTGTGGCATACCAAAAGCTAAGCCTTATAGTTAATTACGACTTTCTGTCGGTTTGTAATTTTTTTATTCACAAAATGAGGTAAAAATAAATTTTGGTCCTCTGCTTGAATTTACGAATGTGTAGCTAAAAATTTGAGCTGCTAGAGTAATATAGCTAGACCTGATTTATATAATCCAATGATTCATTGATCAAATAATTTTTAAATTGCGTTTTTTATTAAAAACAAGAATAATCTGACGTTATGTTATTATACAGGGTGAGTCTGCTAAAAGTGTTTCTTAACTTTTCTCAAAAACTAGTTATCACATCAACTTTAAAGTTTGGCATTAAAAACTTTGTTTTTTGCACTACACAAATGATTTTTTTCAGAATTTTTCTAATATTCTTTCTAATTAATAATAATTAATTTCTTCAAAAAAATCTAAATATTTCCAATTTTTAACATTATTCTAAAAGAAAAGATGTTAAAGTATTATTTTGTGCAAAAAACATTTTTAAAAAAATGTAGATAACTCGAAAAAATAAAAAAATTCAAACTTAAGTACGCCATTTTTTTCTAAGAGGGGGGTGGAATCTTGGTAATACCAATACACTAGTTTTCAAAACAGCCAATTGCAAGCTACTATTTAAATGTTCCGGGCAAAAGTGGGCGGTTTTATTACTATACCTGTTCGACGATCGGACTCTAGAGGGGTAGGTAACTCGACATTACGGCAGACGGCCGGTTCAGCATGGCAGTGCTGCACCAAAACGCGTTTTAGGAATCAAATAAATGTTATTATTTTTTGGTGTTATCTACATTTTTTTAAAAATATTTTTTGCACAAAATAATATTTTGAAATCTTTTCTTTTAGAATAATGTTACAAATTGAAAATATTTAGATTTTTTTGAACAAATTAATTAATATTAATTAGAAAGAATATTAGAAAAATTCTGAAAAAATTCACCTGTGTAGTGCAAAAAACAAAGTTTTTAATGCCAAACTTTGAAGTTGATGTGATAACCAGTTTTTGAGAAAAGTTAAGAAACACTTTTAGCAGACTCACCCTGTATATACATTTGCAAATTTTTTTTGCAAATTTATCGACTTCTCTTTATTTCAATCAGGTCTAATAATTGAAGTAGAAGTTTACGTAATACAATAAATCATTAATCAAATACTTTTTTATTTCTTTTGTCAAAGACAAAAATGACCTGATGTTATAGTGATATAACGTATGATATTTTTTACATGTTTCTTGTCAATTTCTCTTTCTAGTGTTTAGCGTGTCAGTGTTGTGCGTGTGTTTAAGAGAAGACGTATCAACTACTATAATGAGTATTTTAATTTAGTATTTATTTTACCTAACTATTTTAATGTGTTTTTCCAAACGTATCTATAAACGAAATTTAACAATTACAAAAATAACAATTTTACTGTAATTAAGTGTAGTTGCTATAATAATAAATTTGTGTTTTATTTATTGTTCATTTCCATACACTTTTAGAACAAAATTTAAATTTTTAAAAACAAAATTGTTCTTTTACTGAAATTGGAATGAAATGTTAAAAAACATTACTAGAAATCCGGATTGAAAGTAAATCCAAAAGAAGCACAGCACCACATATAGCAGGAAAAAAAACAGTTTCAGAATTAAAATTAATTTCAACTGAGAGCAGCAGAAGGATATTCGCCATCCATCAATGGTGACAAAAAAAGTTGTCAAAAATTTTAAACTTTGTTTATTTTGACTGCTGTGATTTTATATTATCAATAATAAAGTCTTAAATTAAATATTTTTTTAATTATCTTATAAAAAAGCTACTCGTATTGTCAATAAATACTGATTAGATTGACAACACAAAATTTATATTTTTAGAATAAGTTTAGTAACAAAAAGTGTTCCAATCACACACAACGTCACTGGTTTTTTTTGCCCTTCATCAGTACAGCGTATCTCGGAGCATTGTGCTCGACTGGAGCTAGTGGGAGGACTGGCTTATATCAAGCAAAGTACAGGCACAATGTGTCCTCTAACGGAGATTGTTGATAATAATGTTGGCAGGCAACAATGTTGCCACTTCGGATTTCGCTCAGCTACCAACATAATCAACCTCCACGATTTGGTAAAAACTACTACTTCCCGGACTAAATCCCCAATCTACATTGAATTACATCACCTAATCGCCCAAGCAGCTCCACAGTGAAAGGCAATGTAACCAGAACTAGCAAAAAATAAGATCCTTAAAATTAAAGCTTGTTGACTGTGTTTATTTTTTTGATAATAAAAAATTGTTTTTTATATATCAAGAGAGAGAAGTGCATGATTATTCCTAAGATGCTAAAAGAGCTATAAAGCACCGAGAAAATAATCGCACTTCGTTTCTGTGGTATATATTCCATTTTTTGTACGACCTAAATCAATAATCTTAAGAAAATTGAAAAAATTGTATTAATTTTTTAATAAAATTTAAAAACAAGCGTAAATCTATCATTCTTTGAAATTACACTATGGCAACATCAACATTTTCGTTGACAAAGAACCTAGCAACGACTCAATGTTGTTAGCAACGGGAGATTTGCTTCCTAGGGAGAGAAGTTGGACTTCTCTCACGATTATGACATTCGAAAACTTGATTTTCACTCCCTGTCGTGAAAAAATAATGCTTATAATTTTTCAAAAATTGCTGATCCCTTTAGAAATTTTTAGCTTAAAATTTTGAGTTGCTAGACCAAATGAAAAATTAATTTGTAGTCATTTTTTTTTAAACACGTCTCATCAAAATGATAATGTGATAAAGACACGAAAGGTGTGCATGAAAGGCATTAAGACCTAGCCTCGTCTGTGCAGGCAAACTGAAACGTGTTTTTGTAGTAAAACTGTACAGACCTGACCAAAAGTCTGGTCTGAATAGACTAGAACTTGTCCGAAAGATGCTGAAGGTGAGGGATTCGCCACCCATCAGTTGTAACAGAAGAAGAAGCCAAAAAGATCGGTCCTTAGAATTTTGCCTTTCTGTGTTTATAATTTTTTAAACGTCATGCGTTTGATGTAATATTTCAAAAAATTGTAAATTTCTGAATTAAAATTTATTTAAGGATTTTTAAGAAAAACTAAAAAAAAGGAAAATATAAACACTTTTAGTCCGAAATAGTGTAGTACTAGTACTACAATTTGATAAAAATGACATAAATGATGCGGAGTCAAAAGAAAAATTAGAAAAATCTTAACCAGCCCCCCACTGGGTCTGCCGCTGCCCCTGCTAATAGTATTTCTAGCTCCAAATAATAGAAACAAATATTCAAAAAAAATTAAAGTTAGTGCTGTTTTCGAATATTAAAAAAAATTATTGACTCAACTATTAGTCAAAACTACTATTTCGGCGCTCTAAAAATTGATCATTAGACAAAAAGGAGCAATTGTACCAATTCCAAAGCCGATTGGCTATCATTTACTTCAACGATTTGCTCTTCAAGCATTGCAACCGATTTACAGTAATTAAAAAAAAAATATCCTTAAATTTCCAAAAGTATAATAAAAAACGAGTTAATGGCCGCTTTCATCTACTCCAAGAAGGTTAAATAAATAAATTCGCCAATTCCCGGCTTAAAAATATTTCTTAAACAAACAGAATTAAAGGATTATATCTATCATTGGTCACTACTTCTGTCAACCATTTATGCAATAATCTAATTGGCTGTGACAAGAGTATAATATTTAAAATTTCAAATGAATTTATTTATTACTTTTTCTTTATAAACTCTTTAAAAAAAGTAAAATATTGTCTATAAAAAACAGATCCTTTAGTGAAAAAAAGTAGTAGTGCTAATTGCTACAACAAAAATAAAAAAAAATTGAAGATAATAAATAAAAAAAAATTCTTAATCTAAAAAAAGTTTCACAATTGGTCATGAAAAATTATTGGTGTTGCAACTGAACCAAATGATTGCAAAGTTCTTATCATATTAAAAAATATTCCAAAAATAAATTGACTTATGGGTCAAGGTTCTGATTAAAGTTTTTTGACTGCATTTATTAAATTTTTCGTTGATAGCAATATTTGCAGTCTTATCCTACATTAAAAAAATTACCCACCTGTTTGGCGACTGACCTCTTGAACTCTGGTTTCTTCTCCACTGCACACTCCATTTTTTTGAACTCTCCACTATCACCGCTAGCAACACCGAAAATGTTCAAGCTTTTTTAAGAGTGTCCGTTATATATAATATGTAGATTTGTAATCTTCCACTTATCTGTGAAGTAAACTATTATCCGAAACATTTCATAATAACAATTCCTGAAACCTTGTAAACACCAAAAATTTAACAAAATTTTTTCACCGACAATGGTCGGATTTGATCAAAGCTAACACCACTAATTGAACACAACGCAAAACATTTGATTTATGTTTTCAACACTTGAATTTATCATCCATAAATAAGTGTGGGGTAATTAAATACTCCCTTGTTTGCCAAACAGTGCAAACACAATAAAAGAAATACTGAAGTGGAAGGATTTGAGTGTTCAGTCTGCAGTCCAGTTACGTCATTTTAGTGTTCAAAAGCAATAACAGATTGTGTAATAATGATAATTTTGGTCCAAGGGGTCAGAAATAAATCAGATTTAATTTTTAAATATTTTTATTTAGAAAAATATCACTTTGAAAGTAAATAATACTAGATTTACAGCCAGGGATGCCAAGCTGGGTCCATACGGCATAAATTGTCGTGACTAATTGCTGCATTTACTAAAGTTGAAACCTAAAATAAAACACAAAAAATCAACAACAAAATTGACATTTATCAAAAATAGATAAGTCAATTAGTTTATAATCAGAAAAGTGATAAAAAAGAAAAAAAATTAAAAACTGATAAATAATGTAATAATAATTTTCTAGTACTCATTAAATTTTTTTTTAATTTTCTTGTAATACAACTAAATTTATTTGTACTTTTTATGATTCTGTTTATTTTTATTTATCTTAATATATGATTTTGTTTTTCCTAAAAATGTGTTCAGAGATAATTTACCTGATATAAATATAAAACTAATTTATTATTAGTATTATTACTTTCTACATAATTGCCCACCTCTTAAATAAAAAATTTGATTTTTGTATTCGTCTGAAAGCGTTGCTACGTAGCAACAGGTCAAATGACCGATTACTTATCGATGAAAATTACAATTTTTTTTCATTGAAGCAATTACAACAAAATTTCTATTTAATAAATGTTGAAAGAACAGATAATAAAAATTTTTGAATAATGCGGAAAACCAAATTATGATATTTGTCCCACTTTATGTCACATCTTTATTTGTTTATAACAGTAAGTGTGAAAAAAGTGATAAACAAACAATTGCATGTTGTACAACTGAAATAATCTCAAACATGTAAAAAAATCTTGATAAGAATAATAATAATTGTCATTACTCATTAAAAATGAGCAAAAATAGATTAAACAAATACGAGAAAATAAACTTTCCGCCCTTTTATTTATTATAGATATAGCTTCTTTATTTTGTTATCTAGATTGCTTTTGCTTGTTTTACAAAAAAAATTACAACACATTGTTTTTACTCTCCTAATCCTTCTGAGATTTTAAGTAAGTAAAATTGACGTCTCTAAGTCTAAGAAAAATCAATTTAAAGAAAATGATACATTTGCATTGTTCGTAAAGATTTTTTCTAGAAATAAAAATCTGACACTTTCAGAAAATTGTTATTTTGTTGTGTTTTAGGAAAAAAAACTTTGAGACAGATTATCATTTATGTTATTCTAAAAATATGTAGTCATTTAATTGTATCATCAGTAACATAAAAAAGGTACTTGTAAAACAATAGCAAATTAAAGACAAAAATTTAAATCTTGATTAAATTCAATGCCAATTATGATAATAATCTGAATAAAACTGGACATGATTCCAAATTTCAAATTGATGTTTACTCTCAGTATTGCGTTTCAAATGTTAGAATAATTTTTTCAAATAACATTTTGCGCAACAAAAAGTGACCAATAAAAGAAAAGAGACAATTGGTTACTTACAGTCACCAATCAAAAATTCAGTATTTTGATTTGTTAAAGTATTACAGAAATTTTTTTGAATAATTAAAATAGAATTATTTTAGTCGACTTTTAACGAAAAATAACATTGTGACGACGCCAGAAAAGTAAGCACTTTTCAGCTGCTGTCAAATGTTAACCTACTACTCCTAATAAAATATTTATTTGTTTAAAAAAGCAATAAAGCATATGTTTTAATGCCTCAACTGGCAGCTTAAAACCAAGACGCAGTTGTAGCTTTAATTAAATAGCTTTTTTTTCCGGAACATTAAACCACCATAACTTAAAAAATCTTTTAAAGCAAACAGTTTTAAAAATTAAATTTGAATATAAAAATAAATAATTACATATTAGAAAAATTAATTATTTTTGTTTTTTCAAAATCCCCCATTCGTAGTTGCAGTAAAATGAAATAACACCCCAATTAAAATATTTGTCCTTAATATTAATATTTATAGGTGGTTCATCGCGTTTTTTATTTCCATTTAAATAAGAGTAACACAATTTTTTTTTAAGTTTTCTTTCAGCATTTCTGTAGCTCGTCTACTGATCAGTTTACTGAAGTGACCTTACAGTCTTATAGGAAGTTAAACGCTCTACAAAATAGATTTCTTAGTATGTTATTATAGATTTTCTTTAAAGAGTTATTTGAGGTCAAAGTTAAAATTATAGTAAATTTCTTTTTTTTTTAATTCTAGCAAAACTTAGGCTTATAACAGGATATCATAGAAACTTTTTTGTAGATCATCTCATATGCCCTAATTGTCATAAAAATAATTTATAATTACAATACCTATTTAAATTATTAGAGACTTTCCCAATATTTTAGATATTACTATTTAATTTTTTCCTACGAAATAAATTAGAAAAGTTCTATTTAAAAAGATATAGGGCTAACACATAGATCCCCTCATACTAGATTTTAAAAAACATATAATTCATTTCAGATTTGACGAAGCTGAAAAATCTGGCGTTGCACAACATATTTTTGAAGAAAAAAGCACAGAATTGTCGAAAGCAAATTTAAAATTAATAGGACAGTTAACAATAATTAACAAAAATTATAAAAAAATAATTATAAAAATTATTAGTCAGACCTTAATGTTGGTAGATTCCAAAAATATAAAAATATGCATAGTGTTCCATTTAAAAATCCAAAGTTACGGTCGTTTCCGGTAAAGCCGGAAGTGATACAAATTTATTTTTATTCAGTTAATAGCGATTTTCCAACATAATAGGTTTCTTATGTTTCGTTTTTCTATTTTCAAAAATACCATTAAAAAAGGGGTAAGCCTAATTTCGTTTACACCCGATATAAGGCAAAGCAGTTTATAAATATTCAGTCTTATTAAGTCTCATTTAAAAATAGTAACATCGATGTCAAAACGCGCGTCATGTGCAACAAAAGTGTTAAATGAGGTCGGGTGTATTTTTACAAAAGCATACCCCACTTTGAGACGCTACTAGTTACATTTTCCAAACTTGATTTTTACCTTTTACCACTTTTCAAGCCTCTGTAATGCCATATTGTCAACTCTTTTTAGTTTTTAAACTAGTATTTTGTGTCAAAACCGAGAGGTAGACACTTGAGAATTTCTGGTGTACAAGAAGCAGAATTTTCCAAGAGATTTCCCGAAAAATATCCAATCATTTTGCTTATTCTGCGCATGCGCAAGCAATTTGTACATGCGCAATAAGTGTATAATTAAATATTACAATTCAGAATCTTACAACAAACTCTGATAGAAAACATTATTCACGAGAAACTGCAAAATTAGTGGCCTGAATATTTTAAAAAATCCCTAGTGAATATCCAAAGGATTTCTGGAGGATTTCTTTAGTCAAAAAATTTTTTGGTATAAGGCATATCCGCCCCTCGATCAGAACCAAGGAGGTTAGATAGAAAGGAGATAGTACGCCCTATACTTCCTGTGTAAACAGTTTGGTACCAGCTTGGTACCAGTTTATGACAGGTTTCAAATGAAGCGCAGAATCGACAGATTCTGTTTGGCTGTGTCTGGTCTCGCACAGTGGCCTAGCTGACGCAGGATGCTAGTTTTTGTTTGGTTGTTTACAAACAAACGATGTTTTGTTTTTTTTACTGATTTTTTTTTGGTCTGTGTGAATTGATTGTTAATATTTTTTGTTATTGTTGTTGTCGTTTTTTTGTGTTTTTATCTTTTAATTAAACTTTTTACACTACATTGTGTGACGCTACTGACTTCCACCTCGTGATGCGCCTGCTTTCAGTACCAGTTTATGGCTTTGCGCAGTGAAGGCGGCAAGTCCATTTTTTTCAAGTTGTACTCTCTCCGTCCTATCTAACCTCCTTGATCAGAACTAACAAGACATCTCTTACCTTACTTTCCGCTCCATCAAAAAGCGCCAAAGCATTCAACCGATTCGAAATAGACGTCACTGCTTTATTCACCATATTAATAATCTGTTCCCCATCAGTCAATTTCTCCATATTATTCCCCGCGACCTCTTCCGGTTTCTTCATCCTCGACAAGACCATCTCATCTCTCAAAATCGGTTTTAAAATAGCCGTCACTTTAAAATTCGGATAAACAAAACACCTCGCTGTTGCAATCATCGACGCCGTCAACGGCCCACTTATCCCAATCGACGACAAGTACTCGACAATATTCGGCGTGAGCCTAAACGGTACGGGTCTTGTCGCCCCAAAGTCCCCAGTCCCATCATCCACATCAAATTTAAAGTAGGCCACGTTCATTAATCCCGAATCTTGGTGCAAGTACATCATATCCGGATTTAGACGAGTCAAATGCAAGACATGTTCAGCAAAACACGCCAAAGCCAACTGCAATGTAAACATTTTTCTAAACTGCCAGTAATCAGTAGCTGAAGGGAATGTTTGTACTGCCCACTCTTTCAGTAATGTTCTTGGTACCATATTTGTCTGAACTCCTTTAAGTATATCTCGACTCAGTTGATGGCTGGCTTTAATACCCCTACTTTGTACCCCTCCCAATCTCTCGTAGTAGTAATGAATGGGATCATCATGCTCGATATTCAATTTAGCACACCCCTTTTTAAAAATGTCCAATAGAGAAATAGAGGCGGGGTTATCTTCAACCAATCGAATTTGTTGTGAGACTGCGACAACACGAGGAACAGTAAAATGAAGAAACCGTCGTGCTGTCTCTTTTTGTTTGCCGAGACAGTGATTAAGCATGCGCAGAAGTTGAAGAACGCGTTCTTCACGACGAGCATCGACAAGACCCGAATCGTTAACAACAAGATAAGGATAAATCTTGCCGTTATGACCGCGGATGTACAACCGACGAGCAGCGGCATTATGCTTTTGGACAACGTCAACCCGAGGCATAAAACGGGTGATGCGCACATAATAGTGGTTGTGTTTAGGAAGAAGAAACTCTCCTGGAATTTCCACTTCGGCAGTTTTTAAAGTAAAGTTAGAGAGGAAGCGGCATTTTTCTTCAATAAGGAATGATCTAAGAAATACAAAATAGCATAAAACGACAGATGGAAGTTTAGATACTCACTGTAAAAGCATTTTAGACCGGTTATCCAAAATTTTAATCCACTTTTTCAGCTTGAAGATCAGTGTATGTAATTTCATTGAATTCGTCTGTGAGAAATCAAAATCTTTGGTAAAATCTTGCTTCATCTCTTTGAATACTGGATCCTGATAGGTCGCTTCAGCTCTTCTTGCTAGACTCTCACTGGCTGCTGAATTAAACGTCACATTCACTGACCCAATGTTTTCTACAACAACCAATCAGAAAACACTTCACTCAATCACTCCCTAACTTACCAACACCAATCCCAAACGTCGACATTAACTTCTTAACAAAATTCAAAATATGTGGTGTTATCTTAGCTTCATTCACACTTTCACGATTTTCAAATGCAATAGCATAACATTTCGTCAGACCTTGTCTTAGCTGTCTTAAAACCTCTTCGTACCAATTTTCTCTAAACCATTCCATTTGATTGGCTATTCCTTCAAGACTTGAAAGAGCAGTTGTATGAATGTCTCGTTGCATTTTCATTATTTTAGAGCAACGAATCATTGCTGGTGTTGCTTTAATAGATGAGGTTTCACTAGTAGTTATTGTAGCAGTGTTGCCACTTTCCTGTTGGTTACCCTGATTATCATTTTGATCTTGGGGCTGTTGTTGGACTGTGTTTGTTTTACGTGCCGTTGCGGAACGTAATGTTAGGTACAAAGTACGGATTGGAAAGTATACAGCTTGAGGAAACATTCTACCAACCTAAAAAATATAAAACTAAAATTTAACTACCGTAATCAATTTTTGTTTTCCTAGTAGAGAAAAGTAAAAAAGACTACGCCTTAAAAATTATTGTACAGAGTAGCCATAAATGATTGTCCTTTAAAGTAGGCGTTGCAAAAGATCCGCCTAATATAATATAATACTTTTTGTTATTCATTTAATAACATTTAAGTGTTTTAAATATTGCATTAAAATAGTCTTTTTGAACACATTACTGCCGGGTTTATGTTTATTCAACCTTCCAAAGTGGTTTAACACATAAAGTGTGTTCATTACTAAAAGACAAAGGGCCTAAGATTTATTTACTATTAGGGCTCATATTTACTAAACAGAATAAGATAACGCTGAGAGGCTGATATCGGACCGCGACGTCATTCGAATACATCATGCCACTTCCACCGCCGTCGTAAGTCAATTACCCTAGACCCCGCCACCACTGGTGCATTAACCCAGTGGTTCCTCCTTCCCGAAACCGCTACCCACGGTGCATTAACTCGTGGGTATCCTCCTTCCCGAAACCGATACCCAGGGTGCATTAACACGTAAGTATCCTCCTTCCCGAAGCCACTACCAACGGTGCATTAACCCGTGGGTATCCTCCTTTCCTAAACCGCTATCCACGGTTTATTAACCCGTGGGTATCCTCCTTCCCGAAACCGCTACCCACGGTGCATTAACTCGTGGGTATCCTCCTTCCCGAAACCACTACCCCTGATGCATTAACCCGTGGGTATCATACCTCCCCTAATCAACGAGTAGGAGCTGCCGAAGATGACGCGTGGAGTCGCCGAAAACAACGAGGCCGTGTTACCGTTTGGAGATTGGATTTAATTTATTATTATTCAGAATTATTATTTATTTTATTGTACATAGTTTTCTATTGAAATAAAACCCCATCAAAGCCGCTCTCTCTCTGACTACGTCACCCATGACCCCCACACGAAAACAACCGTTACAAATTAATGTCCCCAAAAATTTCCCACGCATTACTAATCTATCACTTACCTGACACAACAAGTTCAAAATCACGTGTCCTTCATACTGCACTAAACAATTCAACAATTGCGGTGTCCACGGCAACCACAAAATGGGCGGTACCCCAACTGCGTACTTATCCAACGCATCCATCAGACTCGACTTTTCATCATCATAACTCAACAACCACAATACTTTCGCTAAATATTTCCTCGCTTTTGACTCGTTTTGATGTCGACAAGCATGTAAGAAACATGCCATTGCATTCACACCTAAATTAATCTGACGTGAGTCACGTGTAAAAACTTGTTCCAAATAATCCCCATAGAGAGCCCAAGCTTTAATTGAAGTATCATGCATTTGTACAGCTGCACTGAACGCCTTATTTGCCTCATCTGACTTATCTAAAACAAAAAATTTACTTAAGCGCCACCTGGGGTTAGGTCTACGTACTACTAAGGTGGTATATCATTCCCTTAAGAGCGTAAATTTCCGCAGTCAAATCTTTGGCGAAATACTTGACGTTTGTGTTATTTATGACCTCTAGACCTTCCTGAAGTTCGTTTTTGTTATTCATTGATGCCAACTGAAGGTAACATTTGACTTGTTGTCGGATTTTCTGATAACAATCAACAATCGGAACACTTTTAATTGAATAAATCCGATTTAGTGATTCTAAACAAACGTTTACTAGTTTATGTTTTCGGGCGATTTTACCAAAATGGATTATAGATTGTGCTGAAGCATGGATACCTAACATTGAGTTTGTATGTGCGGTATCTCTAATTGACTCATAGTGATTCACAATAACTTGGTAGTGAAGCTGACGCCATGTAAAAATATCATTCCAGTGTGTTAAATCATCGGCAATGACTGGAAGTCGATTTCGCCATGTTTTGACTATAGCTTTCATGTCATGGAGAGAGTTTTGGTGGCCTTGAAGGAGACCTTTATGGATTTGGTAGGCTTCCTGCAGTTCCATGATTTGTTGCGCTGCTTGGAGGTAAGGGAGGTGGATATGACTAACAATGTGAGGCAAACGCCGCCACTCATTCAGACAAAGACCACTAGCGCTCTCTACATATCTCTCCACAAACTTTAGCGGTTTACCTTCTTCAGGTTGACAAATCAATAAAAACCCTCCATACATTGTCATCTTCCAGCTCATTTCCTTAGGACAGTTATACTCAACATTGCTTAACACTTCCTTCATAATATCCCAATTAGGTGCCCTCCACGCACTCTCCAAGAGTAAATAAGGATCATAAACACCATTTTTAGCATACTCCATTAAAATATTCCATTCGTTTAGTTCTTTAGTACAACGAATATACCGTTCAGTCCATAGGAGCACCTCACGTTGGGTATGTGTAGGTACCGGACCCATACTGTTATCCTGTTTATGTTTCGCCATTGCTGAATCATAAGCGGTTTGTGCTTGTTCGAAAAACCCATGTTGTTCATACGCAATAGCAATACTTGTTTCTTTATAGTGGGCGTGTTTAAGCCAAAGCCCCGCCCACAAATCTTCCTCACATAACTGAGCGTATAGATCACCTAATGAATCTAATAACTCGTTTTTTGATTGGTCTGTTTCAAAATCATAACAACTGGTATTTGTGGCTTTAGTTGAAGCAGGATCAAATGCCATTTGCTCCAATCCGAGTGCCATCCGATGCCAAAGATTATGTGATTTACCTAGATATTTCATAAGAGGAGGAGCGATCTGTACCGGAGGGTTGCACCGACTTAGTGCTTCAATAAAAGTATTGACAGCACTTGGATGACAGTCTTTTTGAACAATATGAGTACCGGAAGTAATAAAAGGGAGAATTTCCTGTACTAAAACAGTACGTTGGTCCTCTTCGAGAATTTCCCAAATTCTTGGGAAAAATTGAAGCCAGACCTGTTCTGCTAGATTTGTGTCCATGTGACATAGTTGAGCAGAAGCGAGTAAAAATTGGTCAGTTGTCACGTTTCGACTCACTTCAATAAATTCGTAATGTTTTTTAATCATTTTCGAGATTGTTTCAGCTCGATTTATTGGTTTTTCTTCAATTGTTGGATTTGACTCAACATTTGACAAGTCTAAATCTAGTACTTCTTCTCGAACTTCAGTAGATGAGTCAAAATCAGGATTATCAAATTGCATACTTGTAAATTCTTCACGTTTTTCAGGTGAATTTATAACTGAGGTTATATTTGGTAAAATACTACTTTCGTGTGCCATTTGTATACTAGTATCAGCAACTGCTGTAACAAGTAACAATTCAATACATTGTTTTATCCAATAGTGTTGGCCTATTGAGTCCCAATTTTGTGAACACACAATATATAAGAGTCGGTCATGTAGACGTCTTCGCATTGACTCGTCAAAAATTTTGAAAAATTTTGACCTGATATGAGGTTGGTTGCATCTTAATCCGGCTAAAAATGCCGGTTCAAGTTTCGAGGCAAGTTCAGTAATTTTAATATTTGCATCCCTAAAATATAGAAAAAAGGTAGTACAAAAATTATTGTATAGCATTATTTTTTATTACGTGTAGATGTAACTAACAAGTTCCAAAAATTGTGCATTCAGTTCGGCATCATCCGGAAAACGTTTTTCAACATATTGCATCATTTTTCCAAGAAGAATTGATTTTTCCCGAAGACTTGGTGCTTGATTAAGTGTTACAACGTTCTTGCATTTCATCCACTCTTCAAGCATTTTTGTGATAGCTTTCATTACTTTAATGTCTTGGGTTTTTTCAATTAGACCAACTAGGATTGTCCCAATGAAAGTTTTACGCATATCGACTCCCATTACTACGACTCGAGTTTTTACCAAATCGAGGCTTACAATTAGGAGTTCGCTGTTTACTGAAAATTTATTTTGAGGTATGATTTTAATGGAATTGACAGGTTTTGAGTAATATATAAACAGCAAAAATGGTGGATGCGCCGGGATAATTTCTAGCTAATATTAGTTTCCCGCGCTTCGCCTAAAAATCACAATTTGTCACGTGACATGTGGCAATAATCTATCTCTTTATTGCAAATTAAAAGATTGTTTCATTTCAAAATTCGCTTCTGCTTCGCCTAATCACGTGACTAGTTTCAAACCAAAAAGTAAGATTTGTCCATTGCTAGAATGTAAAGAGACAGTTTTTTGACTAATATTTTAGCATCCATTGAAAACGTATAACAGTCCTGCCATAGGTCACGTGACATGTGTTAAATACGCCCTACATTTTTGCCTATTGTCTCATAATTGCTCATAGCAGTTCTGATTCCTTCATTATAATTATTACAGTTCTTTGTAAAATAACCAAAAACCAACGAATTTATTGCCTATAGTTACGTGAATCATTTAAATTTAACACTTAAGTGAGACTTAAGAATGATGCACCCCTTAAAAAATTTTAAATCGGAAGAGAGATCGAGTTGCACAGCTTTCAAATTTCAAAAGTAAACCATCTCTGTGTACAGAAGTGAAAGGGCTTTCCCCCGCTTAGGGGTTTGCACACAAAAATTGTTAAATTTATGCCAAAAGCTGTCCTCCTTCCACACAAAATAGACCTGTTTTTGCGTTTTTTTCGAAAACTTATTTTTTTGAGGGTTATAGCCTCTGTTTCGATTTCGTTTGGCCACCCTGCGTAAGTAAACAAAGACAATGACAGGGCAGTTAAATAGAGTAGAATTCGAATAAAGAGTGAGCGGTACATCACTCCATAGTAATTTGAATTGATATTTTTTAGTCGCTCTACATTTCTATAAGATGCTGCTTGAAAAGGATTCCCATCTTATGGAAATTTAATGACCACTCAAATCTACATTTTTTGTATCACTCGATATACTTTTGAAATAAAAAGCAATTGCTATGTTTGCGCTAACTTTGTAGCTCTTCAAATAAATGCTAAATTAAAGATTGAAGAATTAAAAACGACAAATGTAAAATGCATTGGCAAGAGTGAGAAGAGTGTAGTAATGAAGTGGTAGGAATGTTTGGGAACCCATAAATTATCAAAGCTAGTTATAGGTGTAATAAGCTGGTGGTTTCAACTATAAGCTTAACGCCGTGAGGAGTGCAATAAGGTTTGGAACCTTTCATATTATATCGAGAAGCTAAAATCCTAATTTGTGAATTAAATAATTAAAAAAAAAACGTAAAAAACACCCAATAGCACCAAACAATTTCACTTTACATGACGCACGTTTCGACTACAAAGTTGTCATCCTCAGGTAAGGAATTAAACTGAAATGTTTTGAAAAGCTGAGTTTAATTCCACCTCAGGATGACAATTTTGTTGTCGAAACGTGCGTCATGCAAAGACAAATTGTTTGATGCTATTGGGTGTTTTTTACGTTTCATTGTTCACACCAAAAAAATGCATACAGCTATTCTACATAAGATAATGTAATGACAAATATAAAATCATTAAACATTTAGATATACTGATATAACTGATACGTTATGGTTAGGTAATGTAATATGTATTAAATTATTACACTCGAAACTGGTCTAAAGATACTTGTTGTAAACGCATGGTAGCAGAAAATCGAAATTATTTTAAAATCTAGGACTTTTTCGAATTAAGTTTCGAAAACCAATTATAACCAATTAACTCCACTCGTTCTTTTATGACTAGTGATAAAAAGTGACTTTACTAAATTATATCCAAGTCTTTATCGGATGTTCTCACAAACCTAACAAAGTTTCCCATCAATTTTAGCCAGTTCACCTAGAGCTTCCGAATGATCAAATTGAAGATTTTTTTATTAATAACATTCTAGTTTCTAAAAAAAACATTTCAAAAGTTTTTCTGGTGCGTTGGTTTAAAGGTTTGATTTGGTAAACATTACTAATAATTCTATGCGTTAAGACTAGATCATTAATTTTAGAATTATTATAATTAAATTAATATCTAGGTATATGATAAATAGTAGCATCTTATTTCTATAATAATAATTATTTATGCATATTTCTTATATAAACTATATAAGAAGAATTTACTTTCACTGAAGTCTGTGAAAATAAAATGTAAATACCAAGAAATATCTCTGTTTCAGCCGGTACCTGCATGCCGACAGATCAGCCGCCTTAATCCCCATAAATAATAAGTGAAGGTTTCATAAAGTCGGTAACAGAAGTTATTTGAACTTTAAATTTAGTGGAGTGCCGTAAGACATAAAAATGTAAAAATCTCGGAACCCGGTTCCACTGAATGGATTTTTATAAAACCTTTTAAATTGTATTGTTGAAAGCTTAAATAAAAAAGCTTATCCATCAAAATTTGCCGATCTCGATTGCAACAATTTATAACAACAATTAAGTGAAAAATGAGAGAAATATGAAAAAAAAAATTTTTGCAGTAAAGATTTCAATATTATATACAATAAATGATGGTTTTATAGTTACTTTAATATTAATTTATACACGGTACCCCCACAAAAAACGCAGCCTTCTAAATTTTCTAAACTTTGGCCGCGTCTGGGGGTTGTAGGACTGGGATAGCGGAGCAACTACTATTTTTCTCTTTCATTTCACATTCATATCTATCAATTAAGAAGAAAAAATTTCTAAAATCGGACAATTTTTGTTCCATTTCCGCTCAATTTCAGCTCAGGATCCGTATTTTTAACAGGTAGTTGGAGAAGAACTTTGTTATTTATGGCCCTAAAATTTTGAAACTCTGGGGATATAAATTTCGGATTTTTTTTAAGGTATCCAGAATTATAACGGTCTTCCTAGGACGTTCTGTTACCGAAGACAATGGAGGTTTATTGTTAGCGATAGGGAGCCTAAACGGCACTATTCGTAAAAAAAATGTTTCTAATTATTAAACTTAAGACACGTGCAAAAATTATTTTTAAAGTCTCCTGTCTTCGATTTAATATGCAGAAGGTCAAATAAATTTTCAAAGTTAAAATTTTCGATTTTTGTCACTTTTGGCCCCATTTTAGGGGCTTCGAAGTGGATTTGAAGGAACGAATTTGGCAAATGTAAAATGCTAGGTTCATTTTACGTATGAATACGTCAAACTTAACAGTCTGAATTTGGTCTAAATCCAGCTCACAATCCCAATTATATGTAATCTCCTTCCCCTTCTCATTTTTTTACCTGAGGTCCCTTGAGGCCCCAAAGACAGGTTTGTAATTGTTTTCCGATGTAAAATCTAGCTTTAAACAGAAATAATTTTGAACTTTTATTAAAAGATAAATTAAAACTCCGAAAAATTATAATTATTTATTTTAATAATTAAAAAATTCAGATCGGTAAAAATAAATAGGTAAACATTTTAGTACTTAATGTTACGAAAACATTTCAAAAAGTTCTATAAAAATCCGTTTAGGGGTCCCGGGTTCCGAGGTATAAACCTTACGACATGCCACTAATTAATCTAGCAACTTTATTTAAAAAACTACAAAGTTGGCGCAATGCTAAGAATTGTTACTATTTCAAAAAAATTTTGATGTGAGTGGTCATTTTACAAAAAGACCCTTTGACATAACTCGATTAATACAACAATAATGTCTTCAATTTTTTTTTAGATACACGTCACGTGACAACCCTTTTCATTAGGCGTATATATTTAAACAAATCGATTCTATTAAAATTTTAATACTCACTTGCTGCATACTCCGCCGTCGTCGGCTGCAAATGCTCCTTAGCCAACCGATGTAAAACCCTCATAAACGGCACAATTAACAAATCAATATACGAATGATTATTCGCACACGCTGCTTTCAAAATCATCATTGTTCCAAACAAAGTCGAGGAATTCGCTTGTGTATTTGTCTCATAATTATTCAAACCTTCAAAAATTACTTTCCCAATAGTCGTATACAGAATCTCCAACTCTTCGTATTTACAAACTGTAGTATTCGACCTTTCAGTAGGAAACAACGCCATCAATTTCGTCAACAACCCATGTACCAACTTAATAATCTTATTATTCGTTGAAGTTATACACGCACCTAAGCCTCTCTGCAAACCTTTAAAACTAACCAAAATCTGATCCTTCTTCAACACTGTCAACAGATATGTCAACAATTCAAGAGCTGTACAGATATTTCCAACATTATGGTTTGCAGTCTCTACCGATAACAAAATTTTATCAAAGAAACCAAGCTTCAAGTCGATTGGTTGAGACCACAATTCAGGTTTTAAAGCAGTTTTCAAGAGAACAACACAACGACGAGACAGGAGTTCACCAGGAGTACTTGTAGAGGGATTTCCAGGATTTTGAGAAGAGCTATCATTGACTTGACAAGCTAGTCTCAACAAAAAGTTTAACACTGTATCTGTATGTGCTCGATCAATTGGTTTGTTGACTCCAGGTTCTGGTTTAACGACAGGTTGAGGTAAATATGAAGTTGAAGGTTGTGACACAGCTAATCGTTTTCTTTGACCTTCTAACTCATCATTTGGTCGTTTCGTTTGAACATTTTCAACACTCTCATCTGATTCTTCTCTAATTCCATACAATTCCCACTTGATTATAACCTCAGCTAACTCAACTGCTAATTTCCGATGTTCAAGTGTTGCAGTCGGACTAAATCCGAGTCTTTGAATTGAGTTAACCATATGTTGAACCAAGTGATGACGTACAGGATAATACACCTTATAATGTTTGACTACAAGTTGTAAAATATGAAACAACTGTTGCATTGAGTGTCCTTCATCAACTATAATCTTTTTAGTCCAATGAATCAGCATAACATTGCCTTCTTCCATTCTTACAGGCATTGAAGGTGTCAAAATCTCTAAAGCTTGTCTTACAACATTTCTAGCTTCAAGTGCGTGTGCTTTCAACAAACGATGAAATACTTGCAAGACAATTTTTCGATGAATTGCAAATTTCTCAATAATATGAGAGAGTAAAAGATGACCGTGATATCTTGTAGCTGGATCCATACAATTCTCCACCGAAAGACAAGGCCAAGCAAATGTCATCAAACGTCTTATTTTAGAAGAACTATGAGTTTTATTACTTGCATCATGATCGTGGATATGAGGACTAGCTTGATCAACCAAAAGACAGGAGAATTGGAGAAGGGCAATTCGGACACAGTCAGCTGTAGGGATAGGATTATCAGGATCAATAAGTTTGTTGATAAAGACAGAAACAACTTTATCAGGACTGTCTTGGTACGGCATTGGTGGACCACCCATAAGTTTATTAGTTTCACCTTTCTCAAAACTGATGGCAAAACAAGGGATTAGGATGTATTGAAGAACTTTTGATTTAAGTTCTTGGGACATTGAATTAGTAGGGAAAAGTTTAACAAACCGAAAAAAGGCAGAACGTTTCCATTCAAGGGTGTAGTTTTGAGCGACAGTGTTTGCAAGAAAGTCTTTCAGAAACTGTAAAACGAAAATATTTGGTACTACGTAAAATTTTGGTAAAAACTCACCTGAAACTCCGGTATGAACCGATGACACAAACACCTCAACAATTGGAACAACAAATCAACATTATTCGGATGGTAACAGAAATAATGCAATAGAATTTTCACCAACAATTTTGGTTCCTTCCAATGGGTGTACTCCAAATTATCGACAACTTTATGCCTCTCTTGATAACTATCATCACACCAAATCTGTTTTAAAGCTTCTACTAACTCTTGTTGTTCTGACAACCACTGATCATCAAATTTAATCAGTAATGAAATTATCCTGATACTCTGATACTGTAACTCATTCCTTTCTTCAACACTCAAAGCATAATTCACATGGACATTAGATAAAGCCATTGCAATTAATCGTTTTACCATATGATTTTGAATATGATCACGAAAACTTTTACCGTCTTTGTGTTTGATCAAAAATTCTAAATAACGGCTAAATTGTTTATCTTTAATGTATGTATCCTCAAGGAATATGTCAAGAGTTTCTCCAGGATAGCGTAATAAAAATTTCATTAAAACTTCCCGGAAAGGAGAGCTAGCTTCAATTAACATAGCTTGTTCGGTTTGGAGGATCAATTGGCATAACTGATTTATGAATTTTGCTGAGGCGGCAGGTGTTTGGTGGAAAATTCCAATTATTGTAACAATTTTTTGCTCCTCGTCGCCTTTTTTTGAGACACCTGTGGACACTGTTTACAGATGTAACAGGTTTGTTTTAGCAACAGTTCAAAACTAGACTACGTATGCACAGTAGCGTTCTAGAGATCCAAAATCTCTATTGCGCATGCTGAACACATTTCTGAATTGTTGCTAAAGCAAACATGTACAATGTTTAAGTAAGGAAAACAAGAAAAAAATCATGTCACAAATTAGTAAAATTTTGTTTTTCGATGTTGGTAAAAAATAAAACGTGACTAACATTGTTTTTTTTAAGTTAGTTATAAAGCAATTTTGGGTAACTAAGAAGATTAGTAACTGTTTGTTACTCGATGATATTAGTAATGAATATTTTAGAGATATGGCAGCATACAGATTGGTTTTTTATGTTAGTACCAAACGAAACGTCAAAATCTTCCGTTTTTATCTTATAAACCAAAAAATAGTAAATTTTAAGAAAATGTCGTTGAAATAAATACAATTATTGATAATAGGTTTGCTCCAACAACGCTTTATTAAAACCATTAATTATAAAAAGTGCAATATTGCCAACAGACTCAACTATTTACAGACAAATTGTAGATAATTTCGATCAATATTTGAGTAACGCTTTATTTAAAAAATAATATATTTGAGCTTCGTTTGTAGACACGGTTTAGGAAAGATTTATCCGGTCCATCTAAATTCTATTTACGATATTGGTGCTAAATAAAATCGAAAATTAACTCAAAAATCGCCTTACCTTTAGGATTATTGCTCAAATTCTCCAACAACTGCTTCAATAACTCCAACAATTGCTCACACAAGTTTTCATTAAATGTCAAGGGAAACAATTGTGTCAAATACGACAACATTTTCACTCCACTCAGTGTCAAATTTTTTGCATCACCCAAAGTTGTCAAAAACGGTTTAACAGTTTGATAAACCAAATCTCTGTTAACTGAATAACCCGCAATAAAATCTCTCATACACTCAAAAGCAGTTTGTTGCAAATCGGCATCTGGCTTCTCCAACGCTTTATACAACACTTGAAATATTTTGTCTCTCACTTCTTCTAAATAATGGCATGCTGCCAAGACACGTAACGCTGACTTTCTTAGAGGAATAAAATTCGAAACGCTTTTATAACAACTGAATGAGTTCAGTTTGTTATCTTCAGTATCACAGAGTGATAAAAGATCGACAATAAATAAGTTATGTTCTTTAATTGATAAATCTATAGTGAAGAGACGTGGAGTAAGAGTTGTGCAGAACTGATTACCATCCATTAAACCCATCTGGGCAATTGCTGGTTGGTGTTTTAGTAAGTGTTTAGTAGGTGGTACCATATCGGTTAGAACCTCTTTAAACGGTTCCATAACTGATGTCACTGATTTATTTTGTTTTTCAGCCAATAGACGTAAAGAATGCATTGACTGTTCCCTGACCATAGTATGTGGACTTGTTACTTGTCTCACTAACTCATGTGTGACCTCATGTAGAGCCTTCTTCTGCAAGTCACGTGTTACCTGATCGGAATTTTCCGGTGGTTCGGTTACACACACAATCAACATCTTTTCAAGATTATTCTTCGCCATATCAAGTGCTCCACTTGATACTTCACCAGTCAAATCCATCATAACAAACAACAACGCCTTCAAAAACGTAAACATATGCTCATACACCCATTTCAGAGCACATCTTTCAAACATAAAACTGATAGCAATACACCCTCCTAATTTCGCATACCACGCCCTCTCGTAGCAAAGCGCACACATTTTCTCTGAGAGATACTCAATCAGAGGCAATCGACACGCCATCTCTTTACTTCCTAGTAACGTCGTGGCGGTATCAAGGATCAGAACAAGACCCACATGACCTGGCTTACACAACTCCTTCTCTTCATGTCCCATAATAACAGCAAGAGCATCAACTAAAACCAAAGGATCGAGTGCTACTTGCTCGTTGTGTTTCGGTGTAGTTGCGAATGCACCAGATTGTTGTGCTACTGCAACCATAGTGTAATGACGGACAACTGCAACCATAAGAGCGACAACTGGTTGACGCAACTCTTTGATAGCAGCAGCAACAAACATCCCTGTGAGGGCAGTTTGGTGAGTCTCGCGTGCTTGTTTATAGATTGATTTGTAGATGGAGCCCTTGACTTGGGGAATAGTGTTCGGATCTTGGAAACTAGAGTGAAGGAAAAGGTTAATTAAGGTGTTTTTGTCATCAGAGAGGTTACGAGAGGCTGTTAGGTACGAATTGATAACCTCCCAGGCTTGTTTGCGGTAGAAGGAATCAGTGTTGCTTTGTTTAAGAGCGTTGAAAGCAGTTTCGATTATCTGAAATAAAGTTAGTTGTTAGATGCGCACTAGCTCAACGGTCATCTTGTACCTTTTGCACTGGAAACTCAATCGTTCTATCCTGGTCATAAAACTTAGCAATAATAGCCGGCGGGTCATAATCTGACGATACATAATCTAATTTCTGTGGTTCAATCATCATTTTCCTATTACCCCCACCAAATTTCCCCAAAACCCTACAACAAACCAGTCATCCTCTTTCCTCCCTTACTACTGCTATACTCACTTAAACGCCACTTGCGCCACCTGGTCATTGTTTCTCAAAGTTCGCCATAAAGCTTGCATTAGGTCAGCTCGAACCGGTTGTATATGTTCATAAAGAAAATCATGTTGGAGGTTATCAACACACAATTCTAAGGTTCTCAATCCTTGGCTTATTAAAACATGTGAACCGTTTAAAGCTGACACTAGTGGATCCATCAGCATTGGTAAATATGGTAAGAGTGAACTTAACCGAACTGGAACGGTTAAACATAACTCAACGAATAAATCTTTCATGTGTTGTTTATGTAAACCGCTTTGTAATCGGTTTAACCCTTCAAGAAGGTTGGGTAAAAGCGGGAGAAATTCTTGATAGAGCAAATCGTGACTACCGCCACCTATTGAGCGGAAAAGTGCACGTAAAAGGAGAAAGTAGTTGTATGGTTCTTTTGCACTCATTGCTAATTCCATTGATCTGAAAGAATTTTTTTTGCTTATAAATAATTTAAATGTGTTCTGATGCATAGTGGTTTCATTTTAACTATCAAGACCTACATATAACCAGCATATTCTGTGTTGAATGGATATTACTAAGACAATTCTTCATGTCCAAGCATCCTCTACCAAATATTCTCGCTACTAGTTTCCGATAATTTGTTTAATTTTCTTTGAATTTAGTGAGCAATTTTAAGATTTGAAAGGTATGTATAAACCACAAAAATTTGAGATTAGCTATGTAAATATGTAATAATTTTAAAACTATTATATCTAGTTATAAATTAAATAAAAAATTTAAAATAAATAATTATGACACACATTTATAATACATTTTTTTTGACTCACCTGTTAACAATTTGATGCAAATGCGGCCTTAACATAGTTTCATTATCTTGCGGAAACAACGACACACTTCCAAACACTAATTTAAACAATTTCAAATAAAGATTACTCCTTTCTAAGTTCGACCCCATCTCTTCCATCCTTTCTAACAAATACTCAACCAAAACAGTCGCGAAAATTGGACTTGTTGCTGGATTTGCTAATAAAGTATTCGGAACTGTTTGCAAAGTCGGATTTTTGTAAACACGCTCAACCAAATACTCTATAGTGGTAGAGAAAATCTCATGAAAAGTTTGCGGATTCATCATTGAGAACTAAAAACATCAAAATGAGAAACAGAGTTTAAAGCACGACGCGTGATCGAGTACCACTCCACTAAAATGTTCCAAAACTTCCTTCTCCTCTTTATTTGGTACATTTTGTTGATTAATCCTTCGAGGACCGGCTGGCTGTGGTCCTGGATATAGTGTATAGATATCAAGAGCTTTCAAAGCCCACTTGACCAACCTAACAAAAACTAAAGTTTCATGTGGTTGGAAATGTTTGCTTAGAACTAGACTATGACTTGAATTGGGTTTACAAGCCGAACAACCCCATGTGATTGTCTTAACACCACAAACAAGTGTCTTGACAAGACTTCTATAATCAGCTACATTATAACTGTTGTTTTGGGGAGGCCCAAATTTGGATTTTTCTTCTTTTGGTTGGTTACCCTGTGTTACAGCAAGGGCATTTTCAAGAAGTTCAGCCGCATTTGGTTTAGCATCATCAGTTTTTACTTCGACTTGAGTGATATTATTATTAGTATTTTGTTGTTTACATTTAGCTGTCAGAAGTGGGAGCTGTATCTTAACAATTGTTTTAAATTTAACAACAAACACTTCAAGCATGCGCATTAGTAGTTCACGACCTTCGGTTGAATTCTCAGCGTCCGATCGCATCCGAATACAGTCGACTAGATTCAAGAGGAGCTTACATGACATTGTTTGAATCCTACAATATGACACGTGACTCAGGATTCTGAACAGCGTGATTCTAAGTTATCTGAGATTGAACTTTAGTAGCTTTACTAGAGCTGAACAACATATAACAAGTGTTCAAATAAAAAAAACGCTTAATGGGCTGATTTCAAGTTGAGATAATATCGGTAGTATCGCAAATTTTAATACTTTTCCAAGACAACAACCAATCACAACAACAAACTTTATTAATTTTCCATGGAAACGAAGATACTACCGGTATTAATTCAACTTGAAATCAGCCCATTAGAGTGTTTTGAAAATAAAAGTAATTTGTGAAGTATGTTGTTAATGCGATCAGCTTCTGCAGCAGCCAGTGACAGAACTGTCAGACCTTTGGGGTCAATGACGAATTATTTCAGCGACATAAAAAATGTGTAGCCGTGAGAAAAACTGATTTGTAATCATAAGAAACAGTAAACCCAACAAAAACTTGAAAATCACTGAAAAAAACTTTGATTTGGCACACGATCGGATAAAATTTGGAAGTTATGTTTAGTCATATCGTTCGAGTTACGACCTGCCTTTTTACCGTGCTGTTTTAACAAAATTCCATAGCAATCTAGAGCGTTTTTTTTACTCGAACACTTAATAAAGCTCATTAAAATTAAAGACGTCCAATGTCACAAAATTTTGAATCACGCTGTATTAAAAAAATGACTTACGTTGTAGCTAGTGTATCATCATGTACATTTTTACTAAATAAATGCACGGCACGTGTCAAATCACTGAGAGGTAATTGTTGTCTCACGTGATGCACTAAATCAGCCAGTGTGGAATAAGCAAGTGGGCGGAGCGACTCATGAGTGGTCCATCCTCTCCCCAGAAGTATATCTTCGTCAAATAATTTCTCCATGTGAGGAACAAACCGATTTCGCAAGTCTGTAGCTAGAATATGTCTTGCTGCGATGAGTAATTCTCGTCGGAGATGGGCAACTTCCATGGGACATAACATAAGAAGGCCCAACATGCCTTGGACCATCATGGCAGAATGGTTTTGAACGTGATCGAGGTAAAATTTGATTATATAGGCAAGGAATGATAAGGTTTTGACTTGTGCACCCATAAAATCAACAAAAATTTCTTTGTTGAAGGTGGCAGCTTGACGTTGTTCAGGACTAGGTTGAAGAGTTATAGTCTTCATAATTAGAGGGATAAAGTCACTGACGTCTTGATGAACGCTTTGTTTGTACAGTTGGTACATTAAGACGACGATTATTGGGAGTTCCTGAAGGACTTTAAGGGAAAGTATGGCCTTAGGAATCAGGTAATACTGAAAAAAAAATGTAACTATCAAAAAGTATAAAAAATGCTGACAGATATAACAAAATTTCGATAACATATCTTTTTCAATTTTGGAACATACTGTATAATAATGAGAATATTTTTAAATTGTCAATACATTATTAATCAAATTATACATATATACATAAAAAATAAAGTCAAGTAAAAAAATTATTAAAGAGGCGATTGTGTGAGTGAGTGGAAAAGTTCGCAAAGACTTCCAGTAACCTAAGACCAAAAATAAAACTCAACAAGAATTATATATAGTCTGTCCCAAAAAAATATGTACACATTCATACTTTTTAAACGGACAAATTGATGCAAATAAGTGAGTTGTAGTTTATGTTATACAGAGTGGTTCAAAAAAAAGAAATTGTTTTTACTTACCGTAATTAAAGTGTCATCACTATTCTTCACTTCTGTTTTAATAGCTGTCATTGTGAAAGTTTCTTTTAGTAACTCTTCCATATTAAGTTCATCTAAATTCACAACTTTAATAGGAGCCCTAGGCTCAAAAATCTTATCCATATGATTAGGTAAATCCGAATAAATTGATTTAACAAACTGGAGAAAACGTCCTATCTAGAAAACAAAACTGTATGCACCCCAAAACTACCTCCACTGTCTCACTTACTTCTGAATTAAACGCAGGCCTGTACTGTTTATGTAACTCTATAATAATTTTCAAACAAATTAAAACATTTTCCTCATTATCAATCTCTAAAAGTCTCAACATTAACGAAAGAATCGATTTCAAATAAGGTCTCAAGAGTTCATTAGTTGGTAACCGATATAACATCTCGAGAATCAATTTCCGAACCTGCTGAATATTATACTCAGCAATAAAATGTGGCTCACCCTCTTGGAGTATCTTAAGAAAGATTTTAATAGAGTGATCTAGGAAACTCTGGTAAAGAGACGACGACAGAATGATCTAAAAAATGTAATTTAATACAGAATTTAGGGAAATCAGAGCCTTCAAAAAAACCTCAAAATTCTTGCTGATCTCCTGTGTGGCTTTTAATTTCAAGACATCCCTGCAGTTAGGATCACCCAACATCGTAACGTAACTCCTAAATTGGTTCATCTGAGTCGTATGGGGGTCAATACCCGCCATATTCGACGAAGATGCTTGCATTTTGACAGTTTTAGGGGGCTCACATCATACTTTCGAAAAATTGAAACTGATTCAAAACAAATAAAAATTGATTGTAGTAACTCAAACTTGTCCCAGAATGCTGAAATTGTGTTAATTAAGTCAAAATATCGCGTAAAAAATTTAAAATTTGGGAGTGAATCAAAAACCTAACCTCAAAAAACAAACAAACGTAAAACTCTTTTAATTTAAGATAATTATGCGATTTAACTTTTTGTGCTATAAGAATAAAACAATTTCTACTTACTTTGTATAAAATTGCACGTTTTGTTTGCTTAGAAACACATTTTTCCGGGTTTAAAACACATCAACAAGTGAATGATTGAAGTGGTTACGGTTTGACGAAAGTGGAGTAGTGGGGATGGTTGTGATGTTGTGAATGTTGTGAAGAAGTGGCTTGGGTTACGCATAAAATCAGACAAATTTTATTTAGGTAATCAAGATTTATTTAAAATATTTTTACAAACAATTTTTGTTTGTTAATAATTTAAATAAATTCTAGTGTCATTTTAAGTATAAAAAATTGTCTTAATTGTGTTAAAATTAATAAATGAATTCCTGAGTATTGCTGGTTGCCTACTTTAAATCAAGAAAATAATATACAGTGTGTAGTCGAGAAATAAAACTCATTTCATTAAATAAATATTTATTTATCAATTATATACAAAAATACATGTTTTGTACAAGCAATCACCGGTCGGTTCTATAAGAACTAAATAAATTCCAATTTTTGAAAATTCTCACAAATTCTGTATTTGCACCGTGAATATCGTTTCGTTTTTGTCGGGACAATAAGCCTCATTATCAATTCCATCTAAATTCTTTTTTCTCTTAAAATAGTCTTCGATTTCTTGCAATGATTTATTTTTGGTTTCAGGTAAAATAAATTTACAGAACAAAAACGCAACCACTGCTGCCAACAAAAATGTTATGAGAGTTCCGCTAAAATTTAAATTAGTGATCATATCTGGGTATATTTTGACAAAAAGAAAGATAAAACATTGTGCGATACAAATAACAATTCCGCTCATTATTGATCTAACTTCTAACGGGAACAATTCCCCAACTAGTATCCAAGGAATTGGTAACATTCCAACCATTGAAAACATTACATTAAAAATAACACAGATTAGGGGAAATACCGAAAAAACCCTGTTTTCGTCCGAATGAACTTCGTAGTACTTAAAATACACAACCATTGCAAACATTGTAACACTCATTCCTCCACTTGAAGCCATACAAAGTAGTCTTCTGCCGTATTTATTCACCAAAATTGCAGTAACTATCGACATTCCAAATCGAATCACACCGACAATAATCGACGAAATATAATTATCTAAATCTAAATTAGTCTCTTCAAAGAAATTGACAGCGTAGAAAAGTATAGTGTAAATCCCCGAAAGTTCCTGGAGAAAGAAAAGAGAGACAAGGATGAAGAATGGTTTAATGGTGGCAGCACTGAAGTACATTTCTTGAACGTCATGTTTTGAACTGACGGTTGTGGAATGTTTCGCGACTTCAGTTTGGGCCACAGCGACATTTCGTCGAAACCAGAAATAGCTGTCAAAGGCTTTGGAGGTGTTTCCGGTTTTGATCAGATAAGAGGGGCTTTCGGGGAGAAATTCTACCGCGATGAGGGTAAAAACGGCGAAAGAGACGCTGAGGAAGGCTACAGTTGACCAGGAGAGGAAGTAGCCGAGTGTGTAAGTGAGGAGGATTCCAAAGGAGGCGCAAATGGGGCCGAGGGATTGGAGAATTCCACGGTTTTCGGGAGTTGACACTTCGCTGACGTAGGTGTAGCAAGCGGATGACATTCCTGGAAAAAATGTATTTGTTAATTCTGAACAAAGTATACTGAAATAAATCAGTATGGACAGCTGCTAAAAACTGAACAAAGCTTTCACGTTAAATATGTAAGATAGAGTCACTAATTTTTAGATTTACTACAGGCAACTAATAATACACAATGTAAATCTAAAAAGCTATAACCAGAATAACGGTTAATAGAATATTAGAAAAATTATTTTAATCTTTGTCTGACCCTTGTGTTTTGATTATTTATTATATTATCTACAGTTATAGCCCTTTAGATTTAAATTGTGTACTTAAATTATTGTGTATTTAAATCTAAAAATTCATTTCTATACTGTGGTTCTGAGCAAAAACTCAAAACGTGTAGGTTCGAATCCGGGTCAGGTCACTTTTTTTTTAAATAATAGAAGTAATTATTTACCTGCTGCAATCCCTGTGACAAGCCGCCCTACATACAACAGGGTGATATCATCCGCCAAAGCAATACACAACCATCCAGCCAGAAACGGCACGCTACTAATCTGTAAAGACCTCTTCCTTCCGAAATACTCCGCCAGCAATCCGGACAGAATCGATCCAATTGGATTTGTTACAGCACCCAAACTCGCTGCAAAAAAAATCCCAATCGTGAGAAAATCAAATCACCAAGGTTCTACTAGACAATAGCGGCATTGGCATTGCTTTTAATAAAAATTGATTAATTGTTACTTCCGATCGGATGGAAATAACGCCAGGCGAGGACAATTCAGTGACTTCCGAATCTGGAGGTTTCGTCAAGGTGTCAATAGCCCGAGTTTAGTTGCGGTTTCGTGTAATTTTATAAGCCTTGAGATTTTTTTTTGAGAGGTGGGTTAAGAGTGATAAGTTGAGAGTGGACAACGGTTGGGGGTCACCGGAAATGACCTCTGCGGTTTGGGACAGAATCTGCTTTTCTTTCGGATGTCTTTGACACAGTTTTTTGGATTGTAATGGATTTGAAAGGTTGAGAGAAAAAAATGTAACAGTAAATTAGATAATCAGGATTTTCCTGTTAGTGGATAAAAAATGAAAACAAGAATACGGAATTTTGTACTATTAGTCAAGGTGGGTTTAATGCTTTTTTTAAATTAAAAATGCGGTTTGAGGTTTTAAAGTGTTATCTGATGGTTGGTAATTGAATTAAAGGTACTAAATAATGTACAGTTTTTATTATAAGTGTATAACTGGAAAAATCATTTCCTACAATCTCTTTCTAATAAATATGTTTTTTTTACTTTCTATTAATTTTAGCAATTTTTTTAAACTACTACATATTATGGAAACAAATTAAAGTTATGAGCTTGAGATTGCCAATATACTCAAAATGTCTTTTTTTATATCGCACCCTCTAAGGAACACTAATATTCTGAAAATTAAAAACAATTTTAAAAAAACCTATTAATGATCTAAAATTTTGTTAATTAGAGATTTTTGTTTTTTACATTAACAAAAATATTTAGTCAAGTTTGGTCTTTAATAGGACCATTGTGGTATACAATTAGGGTTGCCAACCGTATTGAACAAGAAAAAAATCTAAAAAAAATTGATAAACTTCATTCGAAAGATTCTAGAAGACCTAAAACAGATTTTACAATTAGATAAAAAGCAACTTGAAAAGAAAGAAAAATCAAAACTATCGCTAACAAAAAAAGAATAGCAAAGGAAAATTCTAGAAGATCGAAAGAACATTAAAGAAGAAGTTATTAATCGTCGTTTAGAAAGTGTTATAAAAACAAAACAAAAATTTAGATTAAGATGAAAAACGACGACTTATAAGAAAGAAGAACAAAGATAATAGTGTTCATTAGAAAAAAGTACAATAACAAATAAAAAAAACATAAAGAGTTTAAGAAAGAAGAGAAAATAAAGGAAGTTTCTATAAAAACAAGAAGAATAACGAACAAAAAAAAGAACAAGGAAAATGGCAAATGGCAGGATATCGAGAACAGAACTAGATTCTATAAAAAGAGAAAAAGGTTCTACAAAAATTAGAAAAAAGGCGACAAAAAATTAAAAGTTTTTGCTAGAATAATTGTCCTTTCTAGAATAATTTGAAAAACATTGTTTAGAGAATTCTAGAAAAGTTGAAGAAGACAGGTCACTGAAAAACTTAAGTTTTAAGATGAAACTTGAGTGTTTCTGGAGGAACAAATTGAGATTCTAGGCGAAATTAAAATACAATGTTTTGGGAGACATAAAAAACAACTACTACAAAAAAGAAAGGCAAGAAAAGTTAAGACTTGTAAAAAAACAAAAAAAAATTTTAGAAAAATATAGGAATGGCTCTTTGAGCTAAATATTAAGAAACTACGGATACAAATGGAGCAACTTTTAATAAACTCGCTTCCGACTATTAAAAATGTATATTTTAAGGTTGTACATAAAATATCGAAACCAGTAACGACAGTTTTTACTAATTTGAAAAAAATCCAAATTAAGCCTTTTGAAAAACAATTCTGGAGTCGTTCTTGAAAATGTCTTTTGGTTAGATATCAAAAAGGTGGCAATCCTATCTACAATGTCTAATATATCTTTTTTTTTACAAAAAGGCAGTTGTTGATTGCAATTTTTATAAAATTTAATTTGCTGTTTCCATTTTTATAAATTATCGCCTAGGTTTTTATAAAATTAATTCCTATTTTTATAAAATAGTTACCGTGAGAGCTATTCATTTATAAAATCAGCCGTACAATTTTAAATTTTTTCCTTTCTTTTATTAAAAGGCAGAAAACAGCAATCTTTATAAAATGCCCATTACAGGTTCCATTTTTATAAATTGTCGTCACTTTTATAAAATGTTAAAATGGCTTCTCGTTTTGATAAAAAGAAGATATAAAATATTTATTCCGAATTTCATAAAATATGGTCTAGAAATTCTAATAATTTTTTTGCAAAATGGCGATTTTTGTAATTTCAATCTTTATAAAATGCTTTTCGTAAAATCTATTTTTATAGATGGTTGCCTGTTTGGCTCCCATTTTTTTAATAAACTTTAAAATTTCTAATATAAATGTATTTTTTCAGAAAAAGACAATTTTTGAATGCGAATTTTGTAAAAAAAAATTTGCGATAAATTGCATTCTGTGGCAAATGTGGCTTCTAGTTTTTATAAAATGCCACTTATGGCTTTTGGTTTATAAAAAACTAGAAAAATTAACCTGTTGATTTCGATTTTTATAAAATGCTTCCTGCAACAGTAATTTTTATAAAATGACATTTACACCTTCTGATAAGTTTCTTCAAAAAAAGGCGATTTTTGATTGCAGCCTTTATAAAATCCCTCTCATAATTTTCATTTTTGAGTTGTATAACCTATAACTCCAATTTTTACAAAATTTCGTTTGTGGATTCTGGTTTTAATAAAAAAAAGCTGTAAATAAATGTGTTTAGTTGATTCCAATTTTTATAAAATAACTTTTGTAACAGACTCTCTTTTACAAAATGTGACGTATATTTTTTTTACAAAATAGTGAATTTTGATTACAATTAAATAACGTTTTTGCTGTTTCTATTTTTTAAATTGTCTCCTAGGGCTCCCAATTTTTATAAAATGTCAACTAAAAGTTTAATTTTGATAAAAAACGTCTATAAATCAAATGTCTTCTATTGATCCCGATTTTTATAGAACATAACTTTTGTAACAGGCCAGTTTTTATAAAATGAGCCTTAAAATTTCTAATAGGTATTTTTTTTACAAAAGGCTATTTTGTACAACAATCGTTATAAAATGCCTTTTGCAAGTTTAATTTTTATATTTTTGAAAAAAATAACTATTAATAAAACGTTCCCTCTTTATTCGGATTTTTATAAAATGCTTTTCGTGACAGTCAATTTTTGATAAAATGTAGTTTGCAACTTCAAGTATATTAAAATGCTCCTTGCAGTTTACATAATTAAAAATCTTTTGAGCAAAAAAAGCTGTAAATATAATGTTTTCTATTGATTCGAATGTTTATAAAATTCTTCTTTCTTGTGACACCCAATTTTTTATAGAATGTGGCTTTCAGTTTCTAATATCTACTTATATTAAAATGATCTTTGCAGTTTCCATTTTTATAAATTATCGCCTACGTTTTATAAAATTAAAATTCCTATTTCTATAAAATGGTTTCTGTGACAGCTATTTATTTATAAAATTCTTAATTTTTTGCCTACTTTCATCAAAAGACAGAAAGTAGCAATTTTTATAAAATGCCTTTTATAAGTTCCATTTTTATAAATAGTCGTTTACGGTTCTCACTTTTATAAAATATAAAAAAGAAAGGTATAAAATATTTATTCCAATATTGATAAAATATGTTTTAGAAATTCTAATAAATTTTTGCAAAATGGCGATTTTTATTATTTCAATCTTTATAAAATGCTTTTCGTAGTTTCTATTTTTATAGATTGTTGCCTGTTTGGCTCCCATTTTTTTAAATAAACCTTATTTCTTATATAAATATATTTTTTTAGAAAAGAAGCAATGCGAATTTTATAAAAATTCTTTTGCGATAAATTGCAGTTTGTGTAGCTTCTAGTTTGTGTAAAATGTCTCTTACGGCTTTTTGTATTGGTTTAAAAAAACCTACAAAAATTTACCTGTTATTCCGATTTTTACAAAATGTTTTCTGTAATAGAAATTTTTATAAAATGACCTTTACACTTTCTGTTAAGTTTCTTCAAAAAAAGACGATTTTTAATTGCAATTTTTATAAAATGCCTCCTGCAATTTCCATTTTTTGAATTGTCGCCTATAACTTTTTTACAAAATTTTGTTTGTGGATTGTGGTTTTAATAAAAGAAAGCTGTTAATAAAATGTGTTTTATTGATTCCAATTTTTATAAAATGACTTTTGTGACAGACTATCTTTTACAAAATGTGGTCTATATTTTTTTTACAAAAAAATGAATTTTGATTGCAATAAATGAACCGTTTTTGCTATTTCTACTTTTAAATTGTCTCCTATGGATCCCAATTTTTATAGAACGTCTTTTGTAATAGGCCAATTTTATAAAATGAACCTTAAAATTTCTAATAAGTATATCCATTTTTTTAAAAGGCCATTTTGTATAGAAATGGTTATAAAATGCCTTTTGCAGATTTAATATTTATAATTTCGAAAAAAATTACTATAAATAAGTTTAGACAAGATTATCTAATAAGATTAGATAAGTCTCTAATGTTTATATCAAACGTATGTTTATTATTTTTTCTAGTAATCTAGTTATCCCATTCCAACGAGTTAACCAAGTGGTCTATGGCTTCTGGAAAAAGTTGGTCTTTGTCTTCTTTCCAAATAAAGACCCCAACTGTCTACATCTATTATTGTCCTATGCAAGTTTTTATTCCACAATTTGTTGATAGTATATTAGACCTCAAGAGCAGTAAATATAACTTTTCGAGGGTTCGTTGTGGTCACACTCTTTTCTTTATATAAATCTTTGGAAAAGTTTTGTCTATAAAATACAGAAAGGAGTCCATTAAATTTTATTACGAAATATTTTACAATAAATCGGCAAATTTATATGGAAAGTTCTATGATCAAGAACGTAGCTTAGAATACCGAGAGCAAAGACCGAGGTTTTCTAAGCGTTTGAGACGTGTTTACGACCTCAAGGTCCATATACCATTTTTTCTACTACTTGAAAAGAACAAGACAACATTAATTTGTTTACGACTTGCGTTTACCGCCCTAGGGTTGCTTTAAGCCCATTGTTAAATTGTATCGTTTCCAAAGATTGTTTTTCTAGCGTCATCGTCAGAGGGAACTCAATCTAATTCTTCAAGAGAGAAAATATTTTCTTCTGATGACTTCTAAGCTAAGAAGGTAGGGTTATAATTTACATTATTATAGAAAATGCTGCGACTGGTAGTTTAAAACCACAGCTGCGCCTTGATTTCGAAGCTAGACAAGTCATTAAGACTGCTTGTTTGCCGTATTAAACATATATTTCTTTTTGCCGATCGTACCAATTCACTATTCTTTTAATTGCTATTATTTGACAATATTTGACTAGATATAATAATAAAAATAAATTTATTAAAACATTTAAAATCTGCACTTCAACTAATTCAAAATGTGAATATTCGAACCCAAATTATACCAAACTTTTTTTTAGATTTAATATTTTGTACTTTATTTTTTGTAGTTGATTTTTGTTATATTCTTATAATGTATTATATATTTTTTCATTCAATATTGTTTACTTTTTTTTCAATTTTATTTGCTTTTTTTAACATGTTTTTTACTTACCTATCTATTGTCATAATTTTGTGTTACCCTGCGTTATAGTAATGTTATAATTTTTTATATTTCATTTTATCTTAAAATTTTCTTTAAATTATAATGAAGATATAACAATAAGTAGACCTTGTTAACTTAACTAAATATCTTTTTAATTTCAATTTATTTTCATATTTTCATATTATATAAGTTTCCTACCAACGTCAATGTTGCTAATACTTTTTTTTTGTCATCAAAGTCCAAAGTAGGCGTTTGCCAAAATTTTCCACCAATTTCTTCTCAAAAACAATAAACAAATAATTAGTCCTCACAAAATCTCAACCACATTCCAACCATCTCTAACTTTCCGTTCTCCAATCATAAAACCAAAATCTTGAATACAAATGAATCAACCTGTTTCATAATCACCTTGACACCTAAAACGCCCCTAATTCAAAAAATTCGCGAAAACTTACAAGGTCACACTAGATTTTTTTCCACAAAAATTTTAAAGCTAAGAAGGTCAATGATCTAACAGGACAATGTTAAGGTCGCCGCTCCCTTTTTAATATGATTGATTAATTCAAATTTGCATAAATACCAACCTAACCAAGAGCTCTCTTCCGAATCCAAGTGGATCTCATGCGAAGAGGTAAGCTGAGGAATCAGAATGGCGCTGTAGCCTTGGCAAATGCCGATGGAGATTGAGACGGAATGGGCACAGAAGGCGGCGAGGGCCTGAAAAAAAACAGCGAATTTTAATTTTTAATAATTTATTTGTCTGACATTTGGCGATATTTTTATTGGAAATTTTGTCCCATTGACTTATGGGTGTTTTAATTCAAAGTGATTAGATTACGAGACTGTCTGACGCTCTACCGGCTATTTCAAGGGCGTCAAATGACGACTTTCAACTGTTTTTTTATTAAGGATCAGATTTCTGTACCTAATCATACGTATTAAATGCGATGTGGTTTCTGGAATAGTGTAATAATACGAGAATAACGTCAAAATTTCTCAAATTATCAAAATAGTAGGTACTAAGTGCCTAGCTTAAATTTCTTCAAATCTCTGAACTTCAATCTGCTACAGCCAAATTTCTAAATGTTAAATATCTCATCTTCTTTAAATTTTCTAATAAAAATATCTACTAATTGCCTGCCATATTATCTAAAAGTCCACTAAATTAATTAAATAAATAAATTTCAAAATGTCAAAAAAGATTAAAAAAATTAAATGTTAAAATTCCTGTTAAAGTTATAATAATCTAGTTATCTACTAAATAGTTTAAACAACTTCAAAGATCTTATTGTCTCTATTCAGGTGTCCCAACTAAAAGCTGCACCTAGGGTTGCTAACTTGTCGATATCGAAATGAACGACATTGTTAAAAGAGTATCTAGGATTGTTTTTTATGAAGTGGTGGAGGGGATTTTAGTAGTAAAGTAACAAAAACAAAAATTAAAGTCTAAAAAAGTGCCATAAATAAGACTATTGCAAAATGTCCCGTCTATACTCAAGCTTTCTTCTACATCCCGCTCGAAGGAGTATACAGTTTTAAACAAATAGAAAAACAACTTATATAAAAAAAAATCTGCAGTGTTTATAAAAAAAATAAAATAAATTCTCTTAATTTGGCTCGAAGGACCATAAAATAGGTACACTTTGGGAGCCAAAGGCAACGATTATTACAAAAATAAATATTTACTACAACTTTTATAAAAAAGAGTGCAAACTGTCTTCCTCAGCTCCTAAATTCTATAAAAAACTTTAATACAGATACCCAAAAGGTGATTTTTAGGTGTTTGAAGCAAAAATTATTGTAATTGCTCTTTTTCTCAGTATCCGACTCAGTATCCGAACAAAAGATTATTCTTTTATTAATCTAAAAATTTTTTTGGTTTTTTACTATTCTTAGCATTTCTTTTTTTAGTAGTCGTTTTTCTTATTTATATTTTTTCCAAATATTGTTTTTTAAACTCGCCTACAATTTTGTTTATCCAAGACCTCCCAATTGACGTTTTCAATTTTTTAAATTTTTCTTTATCGTTTGTTTTAATTGTATTTTATTCTTCTTTTCATCTAATCGTTGTTTTTGTAATTCTTTATTTTTTTTTTATAAGCTTATAATTTGCAGTTCTCTTAAAACTACGTTTTTAAAATTTTTCTTTATTTTTTCTCTTGTACAACATACGTATTAATCTTTCTAGTTTTTTTTTGTCATTAGGTCATCTTTCCTACAAATTTTCATAGAATTTACTTTTTCAAATTTTTTTAGAATTTACTTTTGTTCTATTTTTTTTCACTAGTCCTTATTCTCTTTATTGTTCTTTTCTCTCTACCATTAAATACCCTATTTACGTAGATTTCATAACTCAAGTCTGGATAGAACTTTTGTTTTTTTATACGTACTTAAAATTTATTTTGATGGCGTAAAAGGACGTCTAGCTAATTAATTTATTTTTGAAATTAACTAATTACAAATAGATTTGTCAATTTTCTAACGCTTGCTCTTTCTCTTTGGTAAAAAAAACTAGATAAATGGACAAATTGTGTCCTTTAAGTACATGTTAAAGACTAAAGAACAGTTTATAAAATTAAAGGACTGTCCTTTGAAGTAAAGGACGGTTGGCAATCTTAGCTGCACCTCCTAAAATTTTGTCCAAGTTTCGGAAAGATGCTAAAACAGATCATTTTAAGCTTAAAGGAGGAGTAAATTTTGTTATAGTTTTAAATTTATTACCACATTTCTCTAAAGCCCAGAGCCACTTTTTAAAAAAAATTAAATAGCAAGTGGGATCTAGTGACACATCATTTTAAAGCTGCTTTCATTGTGTATATAACCACGTACCTTTTATGAATTTTGAACGATTCTTTTTTGAGAATCACAAAATTGTTTTAGACTTATTAAAATTTTCAAAATTGTGAGTCCGGAACACTCGTTCAAATTGTAAACAAGTTTTTTGGTATAGATGGACTCACAAACGTTATCTTATCAGCACTAATGCTTTTCTTTTCTAAGTACCTTTAATGTAGAAATTTTGGCTCTCGGTGGTAAAATTATCATCTTTTCCACAGTTTCTGCTTGATTCCATATACACTGTTCCAAGAAATTAACGCACCACTTGAAAATAAAGTAAAAAAATTAAAACTATGTACATTTGACAACTTTGGTTGAGAAGGTTTAATCAAGCTATAATCTAGTTACCCATTGTAATAAAAGTTTTGACATTAAAGTCAGAAATTTGAGTTTAATAGTTTTTTAAGCAGAAATTTTAAAATAATCTTCATTCTTAAATTGTTTTAATTTGTAATTTCGTTTTATTGTTATTTGAATTTGCCGTTCTGTGAATAGTTTTTATCATTTGAAACAATAATAAAAACATTATGAGGAATTTGACTCGAGAAGAATGCGCCCAAGCTGTGGTTTTGTTGGAGGAAGGATGGAGCAACAGAAGAATTGGTGAAAGGTTTGGTGTATCTCATACGTCAGTTTTGCGTATGATACAAAGGTACAGAGAGACAGGAAGTCATCTCAGAAGACCTGGGCAAGGAAGAAAAAGGAAAACCACTCCTATCCAGGATAGATTTTTAAGAATATCTGCGCTAAGGGTACGCTTGGTAACCGCCAGGAAGCTACAAACTGAGTTCCGTGACGTGGAAGGAATTCAAATCAGTACCGAAACTGTTAGAAAAAGACTTAAGGAGAATAATTTAACACCCCATATTCCTACTCGTGGTCCTGCATTGACTGCAGAACACCGCAGAGCCTGATTAGAATTTGCTAGAGAGCACATAAATTGGCAAAGAGAGGATTGGGAGTCTGTTCTTTTTACGGATGAGTCAAAATTTTGCCTTTACAATTGCGATAGACGTGTTCGTGTGTATCGTAGACCAAATGAGCGGTACGCACAGTGTAACATTCAGAATACCACATTGTTTGGTGGAGGCTCAGTAATGGTTTGGGGTGGTATTTCCTTACAAGCTCGCACGGAGTTAGTGGTTGTAAATAATGGCTCTATAAATGTGGACCGTTACATAACAGACATTCTTGAAGAGCATGTTGTACCATATGCCCCTTATATTGGTCCAAATTTTTTGTTAATGCAAGATAACGCAAAACCCCACACTGCCCGAATTGTTAAAGATTACTTGAATGAGACAGAAATCAATGTGTTGGATTGGCCAGCTCGAAGCCCTAACCTGAATCCTATATTGAGCATGTTTGGGACATTCTCGGAAAACGTTTAAAAAATCTTACACATTCTCCTGTCCATCTTCAAGAGGTGGGTCCTCAACTAAATGAAATTTGAAATAACTTAAATCAAGAAGACATAAGTTCGTTGATTTTGAGTATGGAACGAAGATGTGCAGCGGTTATTCAAAGTAGAGGTGGAAATACGCGATATTAAGATGTTTTCTGTAACTTTTATAACGGCGTAACTTTAATAAAATTTTGTTTTCGGTTCGTTTTTCTATATTTGGACACATTAGATATTAATTTACTTTAAACAAATGTTTTTGTTAAATTTTTCTTAATTTTGTACCAATTGGTCGAATACATGTTTCAATTTTCAATAAAATTTAAGTGGTACGTTAATTTCTTGGAGCAGTGTATTATATTTAGTTATTTAGTTAGAAGTTGGGAGTGGAGACTTTGAGCAATATATTCGTTGAATTAAATTGTCTTTTTATTAACCACTTTTGTTTCCTCTCACAGTAATTTAGGCAAAAATCTCAAGAAAAAATCGGTCAAAATTTATAAAAAATACGTGGTTGCGTAAACAAGACAATGAAAGCAACTTTAAAAATATGTGTCACTTGCAATTTAAATTTTTTGAAAGGGTGACTCTGGACTGTAGAAGAATGTGATAACAACTTTAAAACTATAACAAAATTTGGCGTTTTTTTAATCTAAAATTGACCTGTTTTATCATTTTTTCGAAACTTAGACAAAATCGGAGGTTTTAGATGGTGCAAATTTTAGTTAGCACAGCCTGTATTTGTATAAGATGTCGATAAGATATGTATAAAATATCTGCTTCTCTATTTATCAAATTTTCAATTTTAATTTTTTTCACTTGACTAGTGTTTTTTTCTCTCTGAAAGTTTTTTAATAACTGACCCAGGGTTTCAACCTATATAGAAGTCATCCTCAGGGTTACAAAAGTAGAAAAGTAGGGTGAAAATGGATTTCTCATACTTAAGTAATGTAATACTTTCTTAGTTAACAAAAGTTAGTCTTTTTTAATAAAGGGTTGAAGGTAGTTAAAATTAGTTAATTTAAGTATGACTGAAAAGAGGATTTAATTCTTTTTAAATTTAAAATGATGTAGTACTCGACCCATGTTCCCAATGAATAATGATTTACGAAGGGATTGTCACTTTGGCAAGAATGGTGTCATTTTTATGGTACTTTACCGGCGTCAGGTGTCGTCCTCGCAAACAAAATCGACCTGTTTCAGGGGTTTTTATTGAATTAAGTAACAGAGAAGAAACTCTAGGTGGGATTTTTTTCAGTAAGCCGCTCTGTTTACTAACTAGTTTACATTTCTTCTAATAGGCTAATTTCAAGTTGAGATAATACCGGGAATATTTTTTTTTTCATAAAAATTGTAAAAAAGTGGGATTTTAGTTGATTGTTGCAAATTTTTTTTATTAAAATTTGTTATAATACCGGAAGTATCTCAATTTGAAATTAGCCCATAAAAGTTTAAATTTTACTCTACTACAAATGTCATAAAACGTAATTGTTTAAAAACTTTAAATATGTAGACTATTTTTTTAAATATTTCTGAAATATCAGACTAAATGTTTGCATAATTCTAGACCGTGTCACAGACAAAACAATTAGAAATTCCACCAATAGTTTAATTGTTTCAAAGTCTAAATTTTGAATCTTTTTTAAAATTTATTTAAAATTAACATTTTAAATGCGTTTTTGCACAAATTTTATCTATATGAGATTGTTTCCAAATATTAAATAATTTCCAGTTTATAAAATAAAATTTCCAGCGAATTTTAATACGATATGTGGCTTATTTGCCGCTTTACAAAAAATGAATTGTACTATGGTTACCGCCCACTGACTACCTCTCAGTCTCAGAAATTAGTTTAAATAACTTTAACTACATTTATGTTCATAACTGTTTATTTTAAATAGTTTAATGTCAAAATATCTACATAATAACTAACAAATGATAAATGGTGTTCCAATCAAACACAACACCTGGAAATTATACAGTGCGTCCTTAACGTCGTGTTCGATTGAACAGTAGCTATATTAAACCTCAAGAGCTGTAAGCATAACTTTTTGTAGCCGAGAGCGCAGTTTGGTAAACCGAGAGCGAAGCCTGAGGTTTTCTTAGCATTTTAGACTGTTAGGCCCTTGAGATTTCAATATTATTTTTCCAACGACTTGAAAGAACAAAAGAGTATTACGGCCCAAGGGATTATAAGCAGCGTCATTAATATGGTAATGATTGTAAGATAAGTGGTTAAAAGAAAGTTTGCTTATAGTGCTAATATTCTAAATATTTTTTTAATTATTGAAATTATGTTTTTAAGAGTGTCCTATCTATCTAACTATCTACTTCAGTTATCAAAGTATTTATTGTCTACTAAATAAACTTGCTACATACCTACATAATTGATTTAAATATTTAAAAGGCTTAAATTTTATTGTAGTCCAAATAAATTTCACATGACCGCTCGTTATAACAATTCAGTGGCATGCCTTGATCTTGACCGAAGGTAACGCGATTAAATTAAACGTCCGTCAATTGTTTCCTCGTTGCATCACGTGAATTGCTCATTGCTCGTAATTGTCGTATAAACGCGAAAATTCATCTTTTAATACGTCCGGATATGGGTCGTTTAATGGCACATTTCTTTTGTTCGAACTTTATATAATAATGTTTAGATAAGTCGTTGGCAACTTTCTTCACGATTAGGTAAATCGCAAATTGTGATTTCACTTGAATTTCAAAATTTTTACATTTGCGGTCGATTTCCAACGAGTTCTATACCCTTGAATGCAAATCGGACAAGTCATAAAAATTACAAACGAGAACGAAATTATATTGAACATGTCCTTGATCTTACTCTGATTCCAGATTTTAATTCTACAACTAGAAAAAAAATACTGCTAATTATTATTTAATAATAATAATAATTGCATTCTTCAATTGCACTTATCGATAACATGACAAGTGATTTATTGTACAATACTTACACTTGGGGAGTTATTTTTAGATAGTTATTGAATTATTTGACACTTGAAACTGCAGATTTGACGCCAATTGATTATTTAGGGTCATCAAAAGTGTACGGACAAGTACCGACAAAAAAAAAGAAAGTAATAACAATATCTAAACGTGATAATTTAATAATAACTCACTTAAAAAGAAATGTATTTAATTTTTTAAGTGGGTACTTTGGTATCTACTTAAATCTATTATTGGAATCTTACAGTAAAAAATAAAATCTAATTTACATTAAAAGCCTCATTGTTGATTAATATTTGATAAAAAAAGCATTTTTATATAAAAGTGAAAAAATGTATTTTTAAAAATTAGACTAGACGTAGGTTGAAAAAGTCAAATAGCCAAAACCGGTTTTCAAAAATAGCAAAAAATTAACAAAGTGAGCGACATTTGAAAAATACATTTTTTTTGTTTTATATTAAAATGGCTTAATTGAGATTCATTTAAATATACCTACAAACATTTTTACTATAAATAAAATTTTGGCGTTTTTTATTAATAACAAATTAAAGTTTTGAACGGTTGCTTTATAGTAATGCTTTTAATAAATAAGGCAATATATTATTTAAATAATTGTGCTTTAAATCTAAGAACTGAATTCGAAATATTGTTATTTAATTCAATTGAGAGCATTTCAACAATATTTTGTAGAAAAACAGCTTGTTTTTACGTGAAACAGTAAAAATTTAACATTTTCCATTAATAACAAATTGGTTTTTTGACCCGTTGCTAGGTATTAACGCCTTCAAGAAAATATCAAATATCTTATAATATAAATTATTTATAATATTAATTATAATATATTATATTAAATATTACTAATAATATTATTTACAAGATATTTGGAGAATATACCTACACGTCATATACAGGGCGTAACATTGAAAACTTCTACCTCTAATAACTTTTAAACAGATAAAGATAAAAAAATAAGAGAAAAACCGTTTTGATAGTATCAAGGGGGAAGTAGGATGGGTAGGTAATTTTGTCTGTAAGTATTAAAATATTAGGACCTCTACTCCAACCCCTTAAATCTTAAATAGGACTATACTATTTGTGATACATCAAATGAAAGGTAAGGACCGAGAGAATGCGACACAAAAAATTCAACAAAATATTTTCATTATTAACAGAGGTACGAAGTAAAATAATTGATAAATGGATGTTTTGGTATAACATTTATTTACTTAAATTAATTAAATTAACTGTAAAATGTGGTAATCTGGCCAGCCATTTGATGCTACTTGTCTGACCTATCCACTTCTTTGAGTACCTGTTGTTTAAATACTCCTTCAAGGGTCTAAAATAATAAGGTGGTGCGCCATCCTGCTGAATGAATACTTCATCGGGGTTTAACGTGAGTTTTGATTTACTTACATTTACGATGAGAGGATTAATGATAACATTTAGTAACTCCCAGTATCTTTTCTACATTAGAGGGTTAATTATTGTGCGGAAAAAAATTCCGGTCATCACTTGTTTTTTTTTTATATCGGGGTTAATAATAAAGATATGTTGATGCAGCTTTTTTTGTTACACTCTACTGGTCCTTACCTTTCATTTGATGTATCACAAATAGTATAGTCCTATTTAAGTTTTTAGGGGTTGACATTGGGGTGCTAATGCTTTAACACTTCAAGATTAAATAACATACCCATTCTACTTCTCCTCTCATATTGCCGAAACGGTTTTTTTCCTATTTTTTTATCTTTACCTGTTTAAAAGTTATTAGAGGTAGAAGTTTTCAATGTTACACCCTGTAAGTTAATTGACAGCTATGTCAAGTTTTTCCATTCGATTTTAGCCCATTTAGAGACGCTCTAGTCACAAAACTGTAATTGTAGGTCTAAACTTGGATAAAAACGTTTTCTGTCAAATTAATTGTCAAATTTGAATAATAAACTAATTTTCAAAATTGAATAAAATTAATATTTTGTTGTGTTTATATTGAATGTAAATTGGTGTGGTATGATTTAGATTTATCTGGTTGTGTGCTGACAGATAATAAATTTTTTAAGAGATTTATTCTATTTAGAAAAGTTACAGGTTCATACAATACGTTAAGTAGTGCCACCTAGAAATACATGTACTTTTTATTATTTTTTTTGACGCAGATTTTTTAGCTATTGGAATGACTTTGTGTAATTTTTATCAGCGTTGACAACGTACACCTAACAATAATTTTTTTCGGTCTTTAATAAATTAAAATTTATACCAAAATTGACTTAAGTTAAAAAAAGAATACTTTAAACACATATTTTAGTTAAACAAAGAGGACTTTTTTAACAAAGCTAGAAGAAAATATTGTTGGCATTTAAAGTACGTACAAAAAAAATTGAATGAGAATTATTCTTCTTATTAGATCTGAGAATGTACCCTCCATATTTGATGCATTTTAGGAAGAAAATCTGACTAAAGTTACAAATAATTTCAAGAAAACATAGATACTTAAATCATCGTCTGCGTTGATTGACAGTTACGTCAAATCGGTCCATAATAAATACGTTTCCTTCAATTATTATTAAGTAGTCATTCAATTTGATAAGTTATAAAAAAAACTGACAGAAATCTAGTTTTAATCTTAAATAATCTTTGGGTAACTTTGATTCAATATTTCTATTGAAATGAAAATTTTATTAAGAAAGTTACTTAATATGTAAATTTGGTTGCTTATGGATACGTCCTTATTCATGAATAAGATTCTCATGAGATTCATCTCTACTCTTCACAGTTACTTGCGCCATTTTTAACCAAACTGTCACTTTTGCACTATAGCTTAACAGATGTTCTTCTACTTTTTAGATTAACTTACTTTGTCACTTGTCAAACGTTACTGACTCATGAAACTACCTTTCGTAACCTTAACCTTCTACTCTTCTTAACTTTATTGTTTAAAATATTTTCCAAATTTTTAATAAAAAACAATAACGTTATTACTACATTTATTCTCACCCGAGAATGACGACCTAATTGTTAGAAAACGCGTCGTGCTTTAAGTATGGTTTTAGAAGATTTATTATTCAAAAAAATAGCTTTTTACCCAGAAGAGTCAAAATTTACTATTTTTCATAATAACAATTAAGTTTTATGACTCAAAGCAGTTGAGAAATACACAAATTGTACAAATAACGTAAAATTAGAAAATGTGCACATTTACCAGTAAATAATAGGTATTCACTATCACAAATTGTACTGGTAAAGATAAATTATTTACTGTGAGGATTAATAATGTGATTAATAATAGACAGTTACCAGAGAATGTAAGCTATCTTGAGAAATGTGAGATTATGTGGGTGAATGTACTGACTATTTATATCTCTAACCATGCGGTTTAAATTAACAATAACAACAAGAATATTCACGAAATAAATAAAAAATACAGTTTTCGAAAAGGCAGTTAATTGCATTAGACGAAATTGACTTAATTTAAAGTAAAATTCTATTTTTCGTCTTTAAGAGATGTTTCGACAGTTACCATTAGTTGTCTAAAGTTTTTACGTATATATTTGACAAAATAACGAAAAAATTGAAATTTTACTAATTTTGAAACTGTGTAAGTTATTCCCGTAGATTCAAAGAAATTGTTTAAAAGTGGACATCTGATTTACTCAGTTAATATTGTCAATGTTATTATTCTTAAATATCCTACTGAGTCGGACGCTGCGCACTCGACAAAGCTACACAAACAGTAACTATGAAACTAAACTAAAGGTAAGACGAATAGCCGTATTTTTTTCATTCAAAAAGTTATAAGCGTGTAATTAGAGCAAGAAAAAAGTTTTTATTGTTGATGGGAACTATGCACAGATGTTAAAAATTAGATTAGAGTTTTTAGAAAAATATTTCGTGTTTATGACTTAATTCGGTATTTAACTTTCACTAATTTTTATGAAGGTCTAACCGCAAACCATTATTTGTAGATCCTAATAAACGGAGGTAAACAGATTTTGTCAATGCTGAGCCAGACCCTTGTACGTGCTAAGCATTATCCTGGTAAATTAAAAAATCAAAGTCATAATAGGTTGTAAACACAAAATATCTTTCTGAGAACTTTACCTAAGTTTAAGTTATTAGAAATGTGAGTAGACTTTGGTAGGTTGTATATGCACATTTAAAAACTAATCAAAGCACTGAGTAAAAGCGTATAGAATATATCTACATTTGTTAGTAACTGTGCTATTTACAATAGAATACAGATTATTCAGTGTTTTAAATAAAGTAAATACGCCCAATTTGTTTCATTCTTAAAATTACACAAAAAAAAAACAGATAGAACTAAAGTAACGACAAGTGCCTTCGGTTCGACTGTCTCATTTCCAGCGATCAAGAGTGTACATTTACCTTAACATTTGCAAGCAAATTTTACTAAGTAGTTAAACGGAATTTTGAATAAAACAAATAACTAAAAAACGTTCAACCAAATACAGCAACCAGGAAATTGCAACCTGGTTTCGGGGTTGTTGCCAAATCTTCAGTATCCAGCGTATCTTAATGTACCTTACCTGTATTGAATACATTATTTGCATATGAAAGCTAAATGTCATTCTCAAACATCGCTGGCAAGTGTGCAAAATGGTCGAGAAGTAGTTGTTACCATTTTACCCATTGGTGATATTGTGTTGCTATAAAATAACAAACTGCCAACGAATCCAGCAACACGGCGATTTGCAGGCAACGCTGTGACTTCATCTCACGTTGATTTAACTTTCACCCGCTTTAGATAAGCAATTAATCTGTTGTAGCCAGGATAGCGAGCTAGATTTTGGAGGTTGTGGTTTAACTATACTATTTTCTTATCGGAGTTTATGAGAGGTTTTTTCAAGGAGTGGACACATAGGGATTTGTAGGACACAAAGAGCAAAGAGCAGAAAATTCTATAAATTGTCAAGTATTTACGGAGATTTCCTAGAATTTCTTATTAAATTTTACATTTTAAATAGTACATTTTTTTAAGACGTGACCACCTCTCAATTTTTTTCTATTAAGAAGCCGCTGAACAATGTCTCTTACCAAGATTAAAATAAGTCAAAGAATTTCAATACAACCCTTAAATCGAAAAAAAGTTGTTTTTGTTTCTTTCTTTTTACTTTAGAAAAGGTTACGCTGCACTGAGAATGGGGCAGCAACCCTTAAACTTCTGTGCGTGTCCTAAATGCTGTATTTGACTGAATAAATTTATTTTAGCTGCTCTGGTCTTAAACGCATTAGTTGGTAAGTCGACCAAAATGAAGTAATTCAGTGCCTGTCAAGGTTCTTCTCTGAAGTGTAGTTCTTTCTATTTTAGTTGTTGGAAATAATGTATTAGTATAGAATAGTAAATTGCAATTCAATAGTTTTTCAATCCGTATTCTTTCAAGTGATGTCTAGGGATGGCGCTAAGGTATTATCTTTTGTTCATAAACAAATAATAATATTAGATCAAATACGTTAATAAAATAATATAGTATTCTTTTGTTAAGGTCACGTGAATAAAACAAGTAACTTTCAGAGATGTAAGAGTAGTAAATAATACTGGCCATAGCTTTTATTTTTCATCCCCCTGTATATAACGTGAGATCAAAATGTAATTGAATCAGAGCAAGTCGTGGAAGTGGGTATTAACATTAGATACACCATTACAGTTACGCTAGCACAGCCTGCTCTGATTCAGTTACATTTCGATCTGTTAAGAATGTTAAACACTAACAATAAAAAAAAATTAATTTGGAAACGTTTTAATTATTCATGTATATGTACGTAAAAAACATATTTTTCATTAAAGATATTTGGAATTTGACATTTTCATTGATTTGACTGAAACTTGTTTTATAATACTAAAGAGTTCTCTTGCTGGAGTTTTAATAGTTTGTAAGATTGTTATTTACTTATTATTTCTGTCTTATGTGTGACACATTGTCCTGAGCATCAATAGACTTATTCTATTCTATAACAAACAAATTAGTCACCTGACCTGACTTGACATAACTGGACCAGACCTGACCTGACTTGACCCGTTTCTACGTAGAAAAGCGTTTCTACGCTTTTAAGAAATACAAAAAAGAAAAAAAAGAGCAAAATTTTTTAACTCTACTAGACCTAAACAAGTAGCATTTAGCATTTTGAGACACTCTGTATTTAACCATAAAACAAGTGAATAGATTTTAACATTATAAAGTTTTGAAATTAATTGTTACTGTAAGTTCTGACGAGGAGTCTGAAGAAGGTTGTTCAGTTGAAACCGGTAACTTGTAAAATACTATAAAAAATTCAGTCGCTTGAAACAATTTTAGACAACTTTTTAGGTTTTTTTAATCTGTTAATACTAGAAACGGTTTCTAAAATAAAAAAAAAACAATAAATAAAATTTTTCACAAAAAATATTGTCTAAACAAAAATTAACTCAATCAGAGCAAGCTCCGGTCGTTATTTTTGTATAGTTTTTTTTGATCATTCAGGTTATTCTTGTTTTTACTAAACATTTTTATCATAACAAAACAAAAAAGCGTCAAAAATACAGTTTTCGATAAAATTAAAAAAAGTGTTATTTCTCTCCAAAATTACGTGACTAAATTGTTAAAAAAAAGAAACACTGAGTTAAAATTTACCAAAAAGCAAACTCTTTTACAATGAAATTAACGTTTTTTTATTTATAACAAATATTTTTTAAACACGAAACTAAGAAAATTTAGACCAAAAAACAAAAATTTTCAAAATTTTGACATTTGATAATAAATTATAATTATTTGAAACAATTTCAGACAAATATCATTTCCGGTTACATTGGTCACGTGACAAACATACATATACATCAGGTTAAAGATAATAAAATAAAACTGATAATAATAATTAAAAAATCAATTTCTTATTTGCTTTGTATTTAAAATAGAACAATATTCTTTGATAAATTAATAAATAATCAAAGCCACCTTGATTAATACAACTCACATACTCATTATTTCATTTTTCACTGATTATATTCTGAATCATTTTTATCGACTTAATTATGTATTTAGAAAATGATAAATTAATCATTTAAATAACAATAACAGCACATAAATTTTAAAAAAATGTTAGCTTAAAATTAATGTTATTATTATTATGTTTAAATAAAATGTAAGAATTAGGTATATAAAATATTTTTTATTAATATTTAATTATTTTTTAAAATAGATCAACAAATGTACATTTTAATCAGTGTATTTTAATCCCAATTTTTTTTTTGAAAAATCTAGAGTATTGTAAAATATTTTATTTTAAAATAAAATAAGTATTTAAAAAAAATGTTTATACGTACTTGTAATAAATATAGTACAAAAAATTTTAAAAAAATATTGTTATAACCTGTTTTGCTAAAATTTAATAACAATAATAATAAATATTATTATTTTTTTGAGAAATTTTGTTTAAGCATTTTTTATTTTTTTTTATTGTTATACATAGACCGAATACTTAGAAATCGAGAAGGAAATTATTAATAACAAAAATGTTAATGACATTCTTCCGATCAAGATTATTTAATTGGAACATTCCTTTATTGAGCCATTGCCGAGAAAATAACCGTACGGAAATGTCATAAGAGAACAAAAATTTTCGAAAATTTTTTTTGACTTTTTCCCTTACCGTTCGTCCAGCGCCGTACTCCCAAAATTTATGTACAAGCTTCGGCAAGGCACCCATATTTTTTCTCTCCCTTTTAAACCATCCCGAAAAATATCACAGTCGCAATAGGAAACAGAAATACACCAAAACAAAAATCGCTGGCGTGCGTCTCACATAGTTGGCAGCGAAATCGAAAACAATCGAGCGTCGCGATACACTACTGTCAGATTTTTCAATCACCGATGGCGCGATTTCTCTCCCTCCTCTCGGCGTTTGACTCTCAGCACACTTGCACTATTTTCCCATAGACAGGGGGTTATAAACGGGGAAGATGGCCCCCACCCCCGCACTCACGTGACGAATTTTCCGAAAAAAACTCAAATAATCAGCGTTTCCGGTCGAGGTTTTTCAAAATTGAGTTGGCGGATAACTTAATAAAGGCGGCCCTGACAACGTAGATGTATTATTCATATATACAGGGCGGTTCAGTTATAAATGAAATTTGGGTCATGTGATTGAGACTGTCTGGTGTAATTTATTAAGGTCTGTCATCATTTATTTTTCTAATTATCCTTTTATTTTCCAGTATTTTCCATTATTTATGATTTCGTTCACTTTTTTTAAGGTCGCACTTTCCTTTTCTTAATAACAATGACGAACAAAAAAATTCTTTAAAATTTTGTTTTTGCATAATAATAGATTTTTAATAGTTTTAAACTTTGATATTTCTTTAATAAAGGAAGTGAAATTTTCTCAATTTTTTTATAGATGCAATTTCAATTTTTTCAGAAATTCTCACCAAACTATCTCTTCCGCTTTTATTATTAAAATTATTATTATGCTTTTTGCAATTTGTGTTATCAATATTTTCTACTTTTAACCGCCACGCTGTGACGTTAATCTCTAGTAGTCACCTAATTTTTGAAAAAAATTTTTTTTTGTAAATAATGTCAACCATTTTGACCAAAATCAGTATTTTTACTATATTTATACCAAAATCAAACATCTAAATTTTGGTTAAAACTTTTTGTTAAAAGTATTATGTCGAGTAGACTTCTAACCAGTTATCACTCCTTTTTCCACTCTTGAAGAAGTTACCTTCAATAATTGGCGAAACGTCGAGTATGAAAATTCTATTAACACAGTCTAATTCCGGAAGAAGAAATTTTATCATTGTTAAAGGTTTAAAAAAAGAAGAAAATAAATAGAAGAAACATAATAATTTATAAAGAACTTATAAAGAAAAAAAGTATGTAAAGTTGGGACAGAAGAATAAAAAAAAAAGTTTTTCTCTAAAGTGCACAAGTTGAAGAACAACCAAAATAAAATAGTAAAAAAATTTAAAGATCTAGTTAAGAAAAAAACTTTAGAAGAAAAAGTTTTGAAACTGAGTGAATAAAGAAATAAATTTAAGTCAACAACTTCAGATTTAAAGAAGAATCTTGAGATAGAAGAAAGAAATAACAAAGTGTAAAAAATATAGATTGCAAAATTTGAAAAAAAAAAAATGTAGCGAACCAACAATGAAATTTAAATAGTTGATTAAACAAAATACTAACCAAATAAAATAATAAGAAAATGTAAAGATTTAGTTAAAAAAACTCTCTTGTAAAGGCTTAAGAAGAAAAGAAAAAGAAGTTTTTAAACTGAGTGAAAAAAAAAATTACATACAACATTATATACTTCCTTCAATGGTTTAGACATACCGAAAAATCAGGTTAACTAAATCGTTCTAAGTTTAAAAAATGTAATAATAATAACGCAGGATATATAATAAGTCTAAACCATTGAACGAAGTATGTTTTCGTAATTGTCTAGTATTGTAGTCTTGAAGATGTTCAATATACGAACGAAACTAGTCGATTAAAATGATGTTGTTTTAATTGGTTGTTCCTGTGTTTGGATTAATCTCATTTTCATTAAAAAAATCTTTAAAGGAGTAATTTCACATTAAATGTAAATATAAATATAATTGAAGGGTAAGAGCATTACAAGTTGTAAAGGACACGCTATTTAATAGCGGTGGCGAAAATAGAATGTTGGGGGTGGGATTTTTAGTGTCGGAAGCAGTTATAAATTTTAAAGCTTTGTCGGAAAGAATGTGTTATCTACGCATTAAAGGGAAATATCGAGGAATATCTATAGTCAATGTCCACGCACCTTCAGAAGAAAAGGATATCGAAAGGAAACAAGAATATTACCAAAAAATCGAACAGGAAATAGAAAAGATGCCGAAGTATGATCTAAAGTTAATTGTAGGGGATTGGAACGCTAAGGTAGGGAGGGAGCCCGAACACAAGAAGATAACAGGGGGGAAAAGTAAGCATAATAAGTCGAACGAGAATGGGAAGATGTTGATAGAGTTTGCGACAGAAAATAGGTTCAGAATAATGAGTACATACTTCGATAGAAAAGATATTTACAAAAGCACGTGGGTCTCTCCAGATGGGAAAACCTATAACCAAATAGATCATGTACTTGTGGATGAAAGAAATATAAAGGCAGTGACAAATGTGAGAAGCTATAGAGGGGCAGATTCGAATTCAGATCATATGTTAGTAATTACTAAAGTCAGGCAAGAGATACCAAGAAGGAAGATGGAGAAGGTAAACAGACTGAAAAAATATGATGAAAAGAAAATAAGAACGAGGGAATTGAAAGAGAAGTTTGAAGAGGATGTAGAAAAAAGCTTGGGAGAGCTTGAGGAAACGGAAAGTGTAGAGGTAGAGTGGGCGAAGATTGAAAAAGCACTGAGAGAAAGTGCAGACAAATGGTTTCAAGTGAAGCCAAGAAGAAAAACAGACAAAGACTGGTTTACTGAAGAGTGTGAGAATGCGCTGAGAAAGAGAAATAAGGCAAGAATAGAAGCAATGAAGAATACAGAAGGAAGTAAAGAAAGATATAAGAAGGAAAGGAGGATTGCTAAGCAAGCATGCAGAAAGAAAAAACGTGAATACTGGGAAGGAAGAGTAAGAAAGGTAAAAGACCGAATGGTTAATAAAGAAATAAGAAATTTTTACCAAGAACTAAAGCAAAATGCAACTAAGAAAGAAAGAGCAGGGTATTGTAGAAGTAAGGAAGGTGAGATGTTGAAGGAGTTGACAGAGAAAAAAGGAAGATGGGTGGAGTACTTCCAAGAATTATTGAATGAAGGTGGAAACGAAATGCATGAGAGTAGACTAGAAAATGAAAGAAGCATAAAAGAAAGAGGAGCGGTAGAGGAACCGAGAAAGGAAGAGATAGAAGAAATAATAAAAAAATTGAAGAATTATAAGAGTCCAGGGGAAAATGGAATAACTAGCGAGATAATTAAAAATGGGGGGAAGAGGTTACGAGATAAAATAACAGAAATAATAATAAGAAGTTGGACGGAGGTAGAAATACCAGAAAAATGGAAAATTGGCCTTATATGTCCAATACTCAAAAAAGGAGATGCTACTATGTGTGAAAACTATCGTGGAATATCCCTACTCGACGTTACATATAAAATATTAGCAATAATGATACGCAAGAGATTAAGTGAATATGCTGAAGAAATGGTGGGAGAATATCAAGGAGGTTTCAAGGTAGGGAGATCAACGATCGACCAAATTTTTAGTCTGAAAATGATTCAGCAAAATAGTTATGAACAAAAGCTGCCTCTACATATGTTGTTTATAGACTTTAAAAGGGCCTATGATACAATCGATCGCACAATGATGTACCAGGCAATAAACAACCTAGGAATACCAAATAAGCTGACCAGATTAATAAAAATGACTTTAGAAGGCTCGACGGGCAAGGTGATAGTGGATGGAAGCGTGACAGAAAAGTTCCCAGTTCGAAAGGGGTTAAGACAGGGCGATCCGCTATCAACAGTTCTGTTCAATTTGGTATTGGAAAAAATCATGAGGGAAAGCCGAATAAGAATAGAGAACGTAATATATTACAGTAAGCAGCAGGTGATTGCGTATGCGGACGATGTGGCAATAATCGCAAGAACCACAAAGGTGATAAAGGAAATGTTTAAAAATCTGGAAGAGAGTGCGAGAAGGTATGGACAGGAGGTAAATGAAAGCAAGACAAAGTATATGGGAACAAACGAAAGAGAAGTACAAGGAGACCTGGAAGTGATAGGACAAAATGGCAGAAAGTATTGCTTTCAAAGAGTAGACAGATATGAGTATCTAGGGGTTACGGTAAATGGAACTAGTGATGAAATAATAGAAATAGAAAAGAGACTAACTAAAGGAACGAAAGCGTTAGGGGCATTAAACACGGTGTTGAGAAGCAAAATAGTGTCGAGAAAAACAAAAATTAGAATATATAGAACTGTAATCCAGCCAGCAGTGCTATATGGATGTGAAATGTGGATCATGACCTAAAGCACCTCGGAAAAGTTGGAAAGGTGGGAGAGAAAAGCACTAAGAAAGGTGTTTGGGGGAGTGAAAGATAAGGAAGGCAACTGGAGAAGAAGAACAAATAAAGAAGTAATGGACATATATGGATACCCAAGCATAACCCAAAAGGTAAAGGGTCAAAGAGTGCGGTGGTTAGATCACGTAGGGAGGATGGCGTCGCATAGGCATACAAAAAAAGCGCTACTGGGAGGAAAAAGAAGCAAAAGAAAAAGAGGGAGACCGAAAAAGAGATGGTTGGAGATGGTAAAAGACGATCTAAAGAGAGTAGGAGTCCGGGACTGGATGGAAGGGAGCAAGAACAGAAAAAACTGGAGAAAAATTATCGAAAAAATTGAAGCCATGGGCCCGAGGGCCTGAAGAGCTATTGTATATATACAAATATAATAAAACTATAGAGAAGAAAGTTGGAAAAAGTAGAAATATTACATAAGATAAGGAACAAAATTTTGGCTAAATTAGTAAAAACATAAGAGCTTAATAACATTTTGCATATCAACAATCTTTTAATTTTACATTGTTTCGTAAAAAGGATTAAAGTGTAAATAAAAACAAAACGAGAAAACAACAAAAAGAAAAAAGTTGGAGAAGAGCATAAATTTATTTTGAAGTTGGAAAAAAATCCAGTTAAAAAAATAATAAAATTAGACTAAACTTATTAAAAAATAAAACAATAGTATTTTTAAAATAAATAGTTACGAGAAAAACAGCTTTGTGAACATTACAAAAAGACAAAATTTATGTAAATCAATCAATAAGAAAACAGAAAATGTAAATTTAAAATTGTTACTAAAAAAATCAAAAAAAGATTTAAAAAAATAAAGAATCTGTTAAGCACTTAACCTTTAGCAAAAAATTAACAAAAATAAGATCAAAAATTGAATATAGCATTATAAAAAACCAAACTTGGGAAAGTCACATTAAAAGACAATTTATTAAAGATTTGATGTGAGTAAAGACATCAATTTATTGCAGATTATAGAAAAGCAAAAGTTAAAGAAAGATAAAAAAAATTTACATATGTTTTGAAAACGAACGAAAAGTAACGCAAATTTTTAAATAAAAGAGCAACTTCAATTTGTTTTAAATTAGCAGCTTAAGGAACAAAAACACAGTAGCAAAAAAGTATGTTTTTTTTATTAGTGTAGAGTTTAATACATTACGTCGCTTTAAGTGCAGTAGTCCTGATTTTTTTTTGTATGGTGATAGTCACAGTAACAGAATTGGCAGCAGAAGAAAGCAACACTTCTTAACTTCTGGCGTTTAAATTTTACTTACTCAAAGTTTTCGTCAGTAATCTTAAAATTGCGTTCTTATTTTGGAAAAGCTTCAAAATTTTATAAAAACAAAAGCTTTTATAGAATTATCTCAAAATATGCAGATATCTTCTTTTATGCATTTTGCATATAATTCAAGCTCTACTGATGTTATTTTTTTTAATATGGGAAAAAAATAACAGTTTATGTTTAAGATCTGACATACAATATTGCACTTTTAACTCTTATTTATTAAACATTTAGAAAAATAGGTTTCTATGTAAAAAAAACTCACAAGTATTTTTAGTAGCAGCTTTATTATTTAAGACAATACATTCTAGTCGTCTTCTCCATAAACAAGTCCTTTATGTTATTTTCGGCTGTACCAGTAGTCAATGAAGCAGTATTATTCGATATCTATGTTACACAAACACTGGTGTTTCATATGAATTTCTTATTACGATGAATAATTATGATTATCCTATCGACGACTATTCCTAGTAGGTACCACATTTGAATTCCGCTCCGGTTAAGGAAACTCTAACAGATGATATTTTCAATGAAGAACAGCAAGAGATTTTGTTTAATGATAGCAACAAGAAGGTGAATAAACAGCAGGTCTTAAATATTGAATGTTATTTCTAATAAATCTAGAACCTTGTCAAATTTGTTGAAATCTGGTCGTTTTTAATAATTTACAGTTGGGTAATTTAGCACTGTCTTAATTATCATAGCTAAACATGAGGTCTAAAGAAGAGCAAAAAGGCTTGAAAACCCGCAACAGAAGATACTTTCTTAACTCGCTTCGTAAAATTTCCAGAGTCAACTTCGCTAGGACATGTTATATCAAGTTGTATATAAGTTCTTAGTGATGGTAATGGAGGCTCCCACATCTCCCGAAAGTGTACAAAGAAAATTCGCTAGACAATACTATACCTTTCTGAGCAAGCCCTAGCTCATCTTCATTTATTCTACAACAAAATTCTTCTTTTTTTGTGATTTTGACGATCCAAACTGCCAGAAAATCTTAGTTATCGGTCAGAGGCAAATTCATCAAAAAATTCAACAATTCAGTTTAGGTGACTGTTATGCTAAGGTTATCTAGACAAATTACCAAGCTCTTCTTGGCAAAAGCGTTGTTAGACAAGTAACAAGAAACTCGATAACGCTGATCAATCGCTGTTTCATTCAAACCTTCGTATTGGTTGCTCAAAGTTTAAAAAAAAATTACGCTCGAAGCAACATCTTTAGGTACTAAGACGAGATTATCTTCAGTAAGGAACATCAAACAAAAAATGTCGTATTATTGCCAAGTTTTAAAAAATGTTCTGCAATTCGACTATTTTCATGCTATCAATATACTTCTGGTACTCTATTACTCAGATTACACAGAATGTCTAGTCGAGGAAATTTGTTCGACAATACTACACTTTGCTAAACAAGGCACTATCTTACATCTGCCGATTCTACAGACAGAATTCTACATTTATGTATGGTGGCTTAGATTTTTCTGAACCACAAGATAAGTTCTGTGATCGGTTACAGGCAAATCTATTCAGAAATCTAATGATTGCCTATGTCAACTTCTAGGCTTCTTCTGGCAAAAATGTTGTTCTGCAAATAACAAGTGAATTATTTAAGTTTGGTCAACTAATAGTTTGTTTCACTCAAACCTTTGGATTGGTTGCCTAATGTTCCCAAAAAGTACTACGTTTGGACAACAGCTTCAGACACCAAAACAAGATTATCTTCAGTGAGAAATGTGAAAGAAAATGCGTTTTAATTGCTACATCCCGACGATTACGTGCATGCTACTTAATCTGTTTCTGGTATCTCATCACACAAATAATTTTCTAGATTTTCTACTGCTTGACACATCTCAATGACATTTGTAGATTGAAAAAGCCTACTACACTGTGTTGAACAAAACTCAAGCCAAAATTCTTCGTTTATGTTTGGTAGATTAGACTCTCTCAAATCGCAAGGTAAGCTCTGCGATAGGTTAGAGGAAAATCTATTTAGAAAAGATTTCAGCTAAGATTTTCAGCTAAGAAAATTTCTGTGATTGCCACATTATAATTACCCAGAACGATTCTTAAACTTCTCTTGACAAAGGCGTTGTTCTACAAGTGACTGGTGTATTATTCAACGGTTGTTTCACTCAAACTTTTGTATTGGCTGTCTAATGTTACAAAAAGTACTACTCTGTAATAGTGTTGTCAAGTTTTCAATGATGTCTTATAAACTTTGATGACTACTTTTATGCTACCATATATGTTCCTGGTAATCTGTCACCCAGATAATGTTCTAGATTTTCTACTGCCTATTGAGTGCACATTCCAATGACATTTGCAGACTGAAGAAACCTACTTAGACTTTTCTAAATTTCTGTGATCGGTTAGAGACAAATCTATTCAGAACTCTAACTAACAAGATTTCTATAATTGTCCCCGTTTATTCCTAAACTTTTCTTGGCAAAAACGTTGTCGTCCATATGAGTGGTGAGTTATTTACCCTTGGTCAACTGATGGTTTGTTTTACTCAAATCACCAAGACGAGATTATCTTCAGTGAGGAATGTGAAAGAAGATACGTTAAAGTTACTACGTTCTGACGACTACATGCATGCTACTTAATCTTCTTCTGGCACCCCATCACAAAAAAATTTCTAGATTTTCTGTTGCTTGACACATCTCAATGATATTTGCAGATTAAAAGAGCTTACTTCAAGAAATTCGTTTGACAGCTTACTATACTTTGTTGAATAAGACCCTAGAGCACATTCACCCGTTTTACAGCCAGTTTTTTGTTTATGTATGGTAGATTGGCTTTTCTCAAACCGCAAGATCGGCTAGAGGCTAATCTATTTAGAAATCCAATCAACAAAATTTCTGTGATTGCCACACCATAAATCGACCTGGGTCAATTGACAAGAGCGTTGTTTTGCAAGTGCGTGGTAAAGTACTCAGGGCTGGACAGCTAATGAGTCGTTTCACTCCAATCTTAATATTGGCTGCCGAAAGTCCCAAAAAGTACTACGTTTGTAACGACATCTTTAGATGCCAAGCGGAGATTATCTTCAGTGAAGGATGTGAAACAAGAAAATGTCACGTTTTCAATTATGTCCATTAGATGAATTACTATATCCCAACGACTAATTGAATGCTACCTAATATTCTTTTGGTAACCCATCACACAAATAATTTTTAACTGCATAACAGATCTGAATGACATTTGCAGACTAAAGAAGCTTACTTGAGGACACTTATTTTACAGCATACTTTACTTTGTTAAACAAAGCTGTAGTCCACATCCATCGGTTTTACAGCCAAGATTCTTCGTTTACGCAGAATGGTAGCTTAGGCTCTATTCTCTCAAACTGCAAGACAAGCTCTATAATCGGCTACAGGCAAATTCGTTCAGTAATGATTGCCACGCTATGATTACCCAAGTCAATTTTCCAGTCCCTCTTGGCAAGGGCTTTGTCCTGCAAATGATGGTGAATTATTCAAATCTGGTCAACTGATAGGTCGTTTTATTCAAACCTTTGTATTAGCTGCCCAAAGTCTTACGTTTGTGACGACATCTTCAGATACCAGAACCAGCAAATCATCTTCAGTGAGGAATGTGAAAAAAGATTCTTTGTAATGTCTTCAAGTTTTCAGTGATGTCCAGCAGTTGAAGTTCTACACCCCATGTCTTTAGTACCCCATTACACAGATAATTTTCTTGAGCTCGCTTCACATTTCGAAAAAGGAAAAAACTTACTCGCCTACTAGTAGATTATTTCAGTAGAAACCATGGCAACACTTCGTCGCCTTCTTTATAAATTTAAATTTTGTATTACAGCTTGCTAGAAAAAAAAGGGTTTTATAACCAGCTTCCTCTTTTCTGACATTTTTCTTAGGTTTTGATGTTTCAAGCAAAGGGGCGATACTGTCAGATTTCGGCAGTTAGTTACTCACCGAGTTTTAAAGTTTAATAAAATGTTTAGCTTTTAAAGGCACGTGATAACTAAATTTACTTCTTTTTTTATATGTGAATAGACGTAAAGGTTAAATTAGTGTTTCAAATGATTGAATTGTTCTTCAGGTGCGTATATAAAGTAACGAGCAGATACTTTTTAGACAAAAGTGACACTGAGGAAAAAGCTCTGTAACTTAAGACTGTGTTACAATTTTTGTATTTTACAGGTACAAACAAAATCAGGCTTATATATTTTGACATCTCGCTTTAGCCACCAAAATGAATTAATTTTGGCACATGCTAGAAAGTATTCGAACGCTTAATGTTTTTTGAATGTATTATTATATAGGTGCACTTAAGTGAAAATCAGCTGAAAATAAAACTGCAGTTGCTGTGACAAAACGTTGGAATGCAACACTTTCTGTGACGACAATACATCTTCCAACAAACGGCACAAAACAGTCCTAATAACCAACACTAAAACAATGAACTGACTTAAACTGAACTAACCTAACCTAAAGAACGACAAACAACCAACCAAAACAACAAAACAAACTCAAAATAGTATATTAAAGAACGCGTGTTAAACAGCCAGCTTTGTAGCACCAATTCAAGATTATCGATCGAGCGCAAAGCGCAGGTTTTTACAAAGAATGAGTGCCACAATAACTTGAGAAACGAGTTCTTTATGCTATTTTTTCTACTTTGCGCGTTTTACGCAATTTTTAAGTAAAAAAGTTAATTATTCAATCTTTAGGGACTTTTGCGTTAATACGAGTTAGTTTTGGTAATAAATGTCATAAAAGTGTCAAATGTTTTTTGAACTTAAAAGTGTTTTTAAATTTGTTCAAAATTCTGTGTAAGTAACTCACAAATTAATAACTCAAATAACTTACTTTTTATCTACCGTATCGGTTATTGATTGAATAGTCCAATTAGCATAAACACAGTAAGAAAAAAATCTCCAAAAACATTGTAAAATTATTATTAAATTACCAAACTAATTGCAATTCACAGCGATTCTTCTCATCGTTATTTTAAACCAAGCACTGCTATATACCCATCTAGCAAATAGTAAATTACCAAACGCTGTGGGGGTTGTAAATAGTCAAAATAGTGGCTGAAAGCTGTTTCATTTTAAAGCTGTTTTAACTTCAAAAAAGCTCAAGTTACATCATTGTAAGCGTTGCTTGTCCATCCAATTTTTAAATGTTTTATAGGTTAATTGCGACACATACACAAAAACACCGTCTTGATGAGGAATACTGGTCGTCAAGTGCAACAAAATTTATACGAATAAAATTATTGTAATCTCAACGCTGACATAAACGCTGAAACGTGACTAATGACGTTTCATTCCAGCGTGTTACCAATCGGAAAAAGTAAATTACACAAGCAAATTTGGGTGCTGTATTGGCTAATACAACATTCAAATCGGTCTCTGTTAACGACGCAAAGTAGAAATTTTTTTATACAATCACAGAATAACAAATCACAATATTAAGCATTATTTGGTTAATAAAAACATAAAATGCAAGTGACGCCAATTTTGTATAGTGTCGATAACATTAAAAAAATATTGGTTTAAAAATAGCTTTGTAAGTACTCAAATTATAAACTCAAAGGTCTGCTCTTGCCTTTTTTCTTGATAGTTTCTATTACATTTCTTAATTTAAATTTGATCTTTTGTTTAATTTGATCTTTCTTAAGTTCGATTTTAAAATTTACATTTAGATACTATTTTTTATCTGATTGTGCTATCAGAACAACAAATTGGTTAAAAAAATAATAAGTAATAAAAATGTCTTGTTTTTAATAAAAAAATTCTAAATTGCGAAAAAGCTCTATCTAGAAGACTTTATTAACCGTTTTGTTTTTAAAATTGTCACGAATTTTGTTAGCTTTAAAACAAATGTAACATTTTTATAAAATAAAATAGACAAAACCATAAAAACACTAAAAAAATTTTTTTTCAAAATTTCAGCAACTTCCGTTATTTGGTCTATGTCAAGAACTTTAATTTATTATTAAATTTCAATTAAGTAAACCAATCAAGCAAATTAACATAAAATTAGCTCATAGAATGCAATTTATTCTTACTGCCAATAAAATATTTTTCAAAAAAAAATAATGCGAAGTAACCCCTTTTTTTCATAAATCACAACAGATTGACTGGCTTAGTTTTTGACTGAATTTTTTTATTTAAAATTACTTTTTACAAATAAATTTTGTTAACGGACATAGAAAAAAAAATATTGTTTAATTCTTATATAACTTCTCAGTTTAATGTATTCTTTACGTTCAAAATATTTTTTTTTAAATTTGCCAAAAACCTCTGCCTCTTACTAGATGACCAGAAACAAAAAAGACAAAAGACCAGAAACCTATTTTGTAATAAATGATAAAATGCTACTTTTGCCTTAAATAAAACTGTTCTAATGATTCATTATTATTAATTAAAGTATCAACGAGTAGTAGTAATAGGAATAATAATATGAAAAAATGTCTCAAAATAATTTATCATATTTTAGTTTATGAAGTTGGCTTTATTAATCCACAAAAATCGTTATTCAAGTAGGTATTTTCCAAAAAAATTTTTAGCTAAATTTTGTTTATAATTATTAGTTATTATTATTGTACAAATTTTTTATTTAAAATCTTCTTTTTCTCTAAATAGCTGATGGCTTTATTTCCAAGAATATCCCAATTTGTTATCAAATAAAATCGCTAATTTTTCGTAAATTTTTTTTTGCAAATAATAATTAGACTGGTATAGAGGCCAATTCTGTAACATTCTGTTAGAAAGAACGGGTAGGTTAAAAATTTCATTTTAGCAATTCTGTTAAGAAATTAACCGAATTTGCTAAAATTAACAATGCAGGATTATTATCCCACAGAAATTTACTGAAATAATATCTAAGAAAATAACAACTTTGATTAAAAAAATAAAGAGGCCGTTAATTTTAACAAAATTTGTTAGAGAATAGCCTTCATACATAACATAATTTTTAGTGCTCATAAACAAAAGATTTAATTAAATTTAAGCTTACTTTATATTAGAAAATTAATAACAATTTTTATTTACAGACATCACAAAAGTATTAAAATATTTTAATAGAATTAGCCCAACCCACATATTTATAATATTGATTAACACAAAGACACAATTGACAATAAAAAATTTTGAAAGAGTGCCCACACAGATTTAAACAATTGATTCATTTTTTTTATTTTAAATATGTCATATTTCAAAATTGATTACGTAAAAATAATTTAATTTTGACTTTTCTCTGATGAAATAATCAAGAATTTTTCTAATTGTGTATTTTAATAAAAAAATTCCGAGATAATTTCAAATTGGCACTCACTTTTACTTTTATGCTTAGACATAACAACAATAATAATAATATGAAAAAATATATAAATATTAATTGTGATATGTATTATGATAATGATTCTAAATAAACATTTGTGTTAAGTCAAGATGAAGGTTGCCAACCTGAAAAAATTGTTTAGTCTGCTTTCAAAAGCAATAAAATTTTTCAAAAATTTTCTGCCGGAAATGACTAAATGTCATTGTATCAGGAAACACGAAAGGGTAGATTTCTGTAAATTTTTCTAACTCGCAAGGTGGATAATATCGTAAACAACTCTAAATCAAAATCCCTGACTTTTTTTGTAAATTACCAAAAAAAGTAATTACATTTCGAAATTTCTAATTTAAAATTTTTAATTAAACTCCGATCAAATAAAAGTTATCACATTGACCCCCTCATACACACACACACACATCAGAATCTAATTACGTCCACAAGGCCTGTGCACTCGAATCTCAATTTCAAGTGAAAAGTGATCTAAGGTCGCGGGATTTTTCGTTGTGATCAATGCCATTTTCCGCAGAGTTTTTCCGCTTTTCCTGACACCGAATTCTTGACATTGTTCTTGATCTTTACTTAGCTATAAAGAGATTATTGCAGATATTGTACTGTTATTGACCCATTTTAGCAAATGTGTTTTATTATGGTCGATGGTACGCCCACCGCATAACATTGCTTAATGAGTATTAAACTGCTTAAATTTTTTATTACTGATTTCAACAAGTTGGGGAAATTTTGAGGTTTCTTATCGGGGTTTAATTTATCGGCACGTTTCTGCTAATCAATTTGGTTGTTTGCACATCGCGTGACCTCATTCTGATCAAACTGATTGAATAATTGGACTCACAGCTAAGTAAAGTGAATTAAGGGATGAAGAATTTACTGCTTTGACCTTACTTGAATTTGCAAAATGACCTTACTGTACATTGCCGCTTGTGACCATTTCTTTGTGGTTTAATACATGCATTAATACGCAAAATTGCTATTCTCATTGAAAATAAACTGGTCCTTCGATCTGTCTGCAGGGAGTCAGTGAGCATTGTTCAACTCAGGTTGGCAAGACTGATGACATAATTTTCAAAATCATTTAAGTCTTCCCACATTTTATTTTAATTAAATCGACCTACGAAATACTTTAATATCTATATTTTAAACAAAAATATTTTTTGTTACAGCGTTTTATGACAGTGTCTTTTAAGCACTAGTGCTCAAAAATAAAAAATACATTTTTTAGTTTATTTAAGTAAAAAAAGTTTAAAAAAAAGTACAATTACTTAAGTAACTAAATTGAACATTCAAAGATTTCAGATTTCTTCCCTGAACTTCAATACAAGTGGAAACAATACTTGTAAATTTGCTATTTTTGTCACAGACTCTTCTTTTCTTTGATACAGTCTCTTCTTATCCCATAATTTTTAACGAAATTGCGTATTTGCTTTCAACAGAGTTTTCTATGTAACTTTCCGCAACAGAACTCGATCGCCATTCTCCATGTCTTTGAAGTAACGTAATATCTGCTCCTGAATCTGCTAAGAGTGTTGCTAAACAACGGCGAAAGCAGTGCCCGGTATATTCTTTTGCATTTAGAAGACCAAAACATTCTGCAATTCTTTTAAGCATATCTTCAATAGTATTTATACCAATGGGTAGCGTTTAGCACCTGAAACTTCTGTAGGTTAAAAAGAATCTCTAATATTCAATATGAGAAGGTCGAAGCTGTGCGTATTTGCCGAAAATTTCTAAGAAAATAATTTGATCTAGAAATACTCTATAGTTATTGTAAACATTCGTGAAATTTTTGTCTTGGTGTTCAGTATCTTCACTTTAATAAAATTTGTATAATCTTCTATATCTTCCACCTTCAAAAATGTAATTTCGTTTCTGCGTAATGCGCTAAAAATCTCAGTAATTAGCACAACTTTTGCCAATAAATAATCTTTGTTATTAGTTGTTTTTATGGAACGTTCTATCACTTGCTTGGTAAATATTTTGCATTTTTTAGCTTTGTACTCACCGGCATTTCTTTTTAGAAATGCAATCAAGTTTATAAACTTTTTGATATCTACATTCTTGTTAAGAGATATCATGGTTTTTAGCATTGAATAGGTACTCCATAAAGTAGACGGCTAACAAAATTTTAAAAAATAGACCAAAAGTATCTTTTCTTCAATACTTGTTACATTTTTTCCCTCACACCAACTACCAAATTTTCTGTATGTTTTCTTGTAAATTTTCTTAGATTTTTCGGGCACTAGCGTGGCAAGTGCGGCTTCCGCAGCGTTTTCAATGTCGGAATCAAATTCAGAATTGCTCATTTTTGTGTTCCTTTATCACAGAACGAAAATACAGAACTCACGTTGACAGTCTGTAATTTTATAAAAACAGTAAACAACAAAATTTACATTGATAACAAATCTGCCTACTATACAATTGAATGTTCGATTGAGATCATTATTTTTGAAAGAAAAATCTGTTATAAAACGCTGTAACAAAAAATCTTGAATGCAATACGTTGCAAAATCGATGTCCTTTAAGCTCTTGACGTGTTGATTACGTCGCGTACTTAAAAGACTCTCTTTTTGCAACTTACTGCATTAATAGCTATTTTAGCACCTATTGAAAAAAGTTTCTGTATAAATTTTCAGGTATTATTGTTCTCAAACCATTCTTAAAATATGACATGTTAGAAAAATTAGCTTAATTTTTTAAATCTCTGTTATTTCAACAAAAATTGAGCAATTTCAAATTTTTTTTTATTTTGTGTTTTTGAATATTCTTGTCCTTTGTCGTAAGAGGTTATTTAAAGTATCCACAAGTGTTTTGGTCTTCATTCCCTATGGATCAAAGATTTCTACAGCAAAAGAGACAAATTTATACCTCTCTTTTATTACTAATTGAGATGAGTGAAGAGAGGGGTTGGGAAATTCTACATGAAAACAAAAAAGATGACCGTGAAGGAGAAATCACATATATTGGACAGAATGGAACGACCACAATAGATTATGGAATTAAAAATAATGAAGCTTGGGAGAATATAGTCAACTTCCAGGTAGGAAATAGCGTCGAAGCTGATCACATGTCTCTAGAAATCACGATAAAAGAACCCGAGAAAGCGGGAAAACTTAGAAGAAAAAAAGAGAAAAATAAATTTTAAGTAAGACCACAATAAAACGAAGATGCAATTGAAAAATACAGACAACAAATAAATAATAAAAACTTCCGAGGTTTAGATATTGATAGTATGTATGAAGACATAGTTAGTAAAATAAAAGCAGCAGGGACAAAAGAAAAAATATATTTAAAAATAAGAAAAAATAAATGGTGGAATAAGTAATGCGGCAAATTAAAGAAAGAAGCTTGCAGAAAACTTGGAAAATGGAAAAAAGCAAACGTTACAAAAGCTGAGTATTGTCACCGACCCGGCTATCGGTGCAATTTTGTTTGAGTGTGAATTGGGGATGTTGTGAATCATGAATGGAAAGGACATTAAATTTAATTAAAGGGGAATAATTAAATTATTAAAGCGAAGAAAATAAAACACAGGTGTAAATTTTGGAGACGGCACTGTCAGGCGAACGAGGGTTGAAAGGGTTGAATGGGTTGAATGGGTGAGCGAGAGGTGGCGCTGTGATGCGAGTGAGTAACGCGCTGTTACTCCGCAAGGTGGCGCGCGCGAACGAGCAGAGAGAGAAAGAGAGCGAGGTGAGAGAGTGAAAGAAGTACGGATGAAGGTAAACTTCATGAACTTGCAATCGACTGCGGACTCACGACTCACGGTCACGACTGACTGGTCACGACTGACTCCCGAAGAGCCGAAACGGCAGTTAAAGCGAGATATTTGCCACCTTTGAAAGGTTCGGCAAAGATCGAGGGGTTCCGATTGTTTGTCTGCGCGAATCAAGATCGTGAGATAATTGAATCGCGAGAATGAGATAAAGCGTGGGAGGAGCGGAATTGAAAAAGGAGTTGAACAGCGTTTGAATCATAATTTTACGACAACCCGTTCATGAGATATGAATGAAAGAAGCTTAATTAACACAATTAACGGTTTAATAATTAGTCCGCAACATGCGAGAGGGCTGCGTGATGCGAGGTAGGTCGCGAGAAGCCTACCTGACGAAATGAGAGCGAGATTGAGCATGTCGCGGTTCTAATTATCGAGAAATGCGTGAGATGAGTTAATTGGTTAATTAATTGCGGTTTTTGATAGGGTTGCCGTAGGAATTACGGAATGAAATTTATACGAAAAGACTCGGATTAAAAAGAGCTTTTCATTGTGTGGAACCACACGTGGATACCTGTGCAGGTGAGCACGGGAGCCGAGATTTCTCGCTTTCTTTTGTTTGATAAAAGTCAGGTAGAAATTTGAGGGTAGAAAGCGTCGGTCGAGGGATGACCTTCCAGCTAAAGTTAGCAAAGAAGGCGACTTTTAACGTTGGAATGTTGTGGAATTCTGTTCAATTCTAATATTACCGATTTGATGGAATTTGTTAATTCAGGCAACACAGAGAATTTGTGAAAACCTAATTAAATAAAAATCGGATTACGATGGTGGTAACAGTATCTAGAAATTAGAAAAAAGTACAAAGCAAAGTGTAAAAAAAGAAAAATACAACAAAGAAAAGAAAAGAAAAATTAAAAAAATAAAAACAAAAGCAGAATTATAGAAATTTATAAACGAAGAAAGAAAAAAAAAGACAAAATAAGTAAGAATATAAGTATGGATAAATGGAGGGAACACTTTATAGAGGTTTTAGGTAAAAGTAACAATAAAAGTATCTTGTCAAGACATGAGGAATTTCAAATAAAAATAAACAATTTTTCTAAAAAAAAATTGAAAAACATATATTTAGATTAAAGAAAAAGAAAGTGCCCGGAATAAATAGAATTCCAAATAAAGCGCTGTTTTTTAGTACAAAAAAGCTATGGGAAAGGGTATGGAAAGTGCTAAATGCAGTGTGGATGGGAGGAGGCTTTTCTATGGAGTGGAAAAAGGGTTAATTGTACTAGTACAAAAAAGGGAATAAAGACCAAACTAAAAACTACCGTGGTATATTCTTACTTAACACGACCTACAAAATATATACGATATTTCTAGATGAAAGATTGAGAAAGAAAATGGACGAAAAGTATGTTACCAGACGGACAGGCAGGGTTCAGAAAAGGAAGGGGAGCCATGGACAATGTATGCATTTTAAGGCATCTGACGAAGAAAGAAATAGACAAGGCGGGAGGACGTATGTATGCATTGTTCATAAATTTCAAAAAAGCTTTTGACAGTGTAGATAGAGAGAAATTATGGCAGTATCTTAGAGAGAAAAAGATGTGTAAGTGGTTGGTAAGCAAAAAGTTTACGAGAAAACTACTAACCAAGTAAAAGTAGGCGAAGAAGTAAGTGAAAGTTTTTGGACAAATGAAGCTGTCCAACAAGGCTGTCCATTAAGTCCTGCACTATTTTTAGCATATATGAGAAATGTGAGATAGTTGTAGGCAGAGAGAAAGTGTGGCGTTTGCAAATGATTTAGTAATTGTAGCAAGGAGCAAGAGTGAAATGAAAGAAATGATAAAAGTTATGGAAAGATATGTAAGAAACAAAAAACTCCAAGTTAATGTAGATAAAACAAAAATGATGGTGTTTGAAAAGAAAGTAAGAATCGAAAGAAAAAAATGAATTGAAATGCAAGGGAATAAATATAGAACAAGTAAAAGAGTTGAAATATGTGGGGTAAGTATGAAATAGTAGTATGACAGACAAAGAACAAATAAAGAAAGTAGTCAAAAAAACAAACAAAGTAATGGGAAGCGTCTGAAGTTTGGGAGAAAGTAAATTTGGTAAAAATTTCAAAAGGAAAATAATGATGTTTGACAGAGCTTTGTGAAAAGTATTATAATGTATAGAGCAGAAGTATAGAAATGAAAGGAATATGGAGAAATTGAGCGTGTGCAAGAAAAGTATATAAAATGGGTATTAGGGTTAAATAAACAAACACCAGATACACAGTAAGAGAAGAAAGTAAGAGAGAAAAGTTGAGAGTGGAAACAGGAAAAAAAGCGGTAAAATTTGAGAAAAATCTAAAAATGCGACATGATGCAGAATATTACAACAGTGCTGGGCTGAAATTAAAAGAGCAAATGGTAATTATAGGTAGATAGAACGAAATGACTACTATGAGAAAAAGAGGTATACGTGTGCAGAAATTGAAAGAATGAAAGGAGGAAGAACAATAAAAGAAAAACTAAAACAAAGAGATGCTGACATAGATAAATAGGAAAAAATTGCGAGTATAAAAAAATCAAGATACAATTCTAAATATGCTCTGATTTTTACCACCAAACTGCCAAAATATCTAAATAAAATAAAAAGTAAAAATAAAAAAAATGGTTGCAAGATACATATGTGGGAATGAAGAAAGGGAAAATAAATTTTGGAGAGAAGATTGGGAAAGAATGTGTAGATTATGTAGAGAAGAAAGGGAGACGATAGAGCATTGTTTGTCAGAGTGTGTAGAATTAAGAATGTGGAGTATAGAAGGATAAAAATTCTAAACAAAAATGGGGAAGGGAAAGAATGTATAAAAGAAGTTAAGTGTGCTAGAAGAAGATTGAAAAAGAATAATTTCAATAAAGAAATTAAAACTAAACTTATACCTCCTTTTAATCTCTACGTATTTCGTATGCTTGAAAAACTTCGCAGAATTAGCAACTGAACCAGCATTGGAACAGCTCCCTTCAAGGTGCGTTGCGGCGACAAATGACATCCCATTCTAAGGAACGACCATTCTTCTATAACCTAGTGGTCATGCTGTCAAGTCGTTTCTTGTTGCATTTTGATAAACTAAGTGGTTTCAACATACACAAAATATCAGCCGATAAAAACGCACGTTTTACGATTATATTTATGTAATTGTGTCGAGAAAATCTTTTACTAGAACGTACCCGAAACTAGAAAAACTGGCAAACATTCAGACTACCCAAAACTATAGGAAGTAAAGCCTGAGACCAAAATTGTATAAAAAGACTAATATTTAGAAGTTTTTTAGAAATAGTGTAGTTTTAATTTCGTTATCAAAAGCTTCGCATATGTCTGTGTTTTCTGAATTAAAAAAAAATGTTATATCTAATGTAAACTACAAATTTTTTAATGCAATTTTAAGACTCAGTTGCTCTAACTGGATTTGACTGTATGTATGTATGTATGTACATATATCATTGCTAGAAAATTCTAAGATCTTGTTTTAAAATAATATTATTCTAAAGTTGCTCATGCATTATTTAAACAAATTAGATTTTTCTAATATAGTTGAAAACATCTAATTTAACAAAATTACCTAAAGGCATTTTGTGTTAAAATGCGTCAGTTCTGACGCAGGTGAGAAAAGAGTCGTGTTTGCAAAATAATTATTAAATCATCATAAATGAAATTAGCCTTATTTATTACATAACTTTTTTCATAGATTGTGATTATGTAAATAGATCTATTAATAGTTATGAAGACTTTCTTTTAGCGAATTTGAAACGTAAAACTATTTTTTCAGTTAAGATGTCTTTTAATTCTTATACATAATACTAATTTTATAGAGATATACATATGAGAAGACAATTTTTGATTGATTGAAAATAAACACAATTTGTTTTTGTTGAAAACCGTTAGTTTCATATTAAAAAAGCATATTTATTGTAAAATAGTATTTAAAATTAAATATTATATTTTTAAATCATTTTGAAAAACTATGTATATCAGACTCTTGCCAACCTTACTTAATCAATAATTTTTACTACCTGGAAATAGGTCAAATGACCAAATTGGTTGACACTGAAATATACAATTTTGCATATTATTTATAAATATTTTTACAAAAGTTATTTATAATTTCTTTTTTAAGTTTGATGTGTAATTTTTATATTTGTATGGAGCCGTTGCTTTGATTTAAAAAAAAATGTCAATTTTAAATTGAAAATCAAAAAAACTGTTGGTACATAAGTGTTTCTCCTTCCACCAGTATTAAAAAAATGTGAGAATAAAAAATTATTCTTATTTTTAGAAAATTAACAAAAACAATATGTCACTTTTATTTAGTACAAAATTAATATTTGTATTCAGGGACGAGAGTTACTAAACGCTTTTTAAAAAAGTTTTAAATAAATTCCAACCAAGCTGGATTTTAGTAGAAACTTTTATTTAAACGTATTAAAGGAACATATAATAAGTACCCTAATTGTAAACGTAAATTTTTTTTAATTAAAACATTTAATTTCTTTGCAGTTTTAATCGGACACAAAACTCCACGTACGCTGTACTGATGAGGCACAAATATTTCAAAACCGGTAAGCAGCTTTCTGATATTGTTATTTGATTAAAACACCTTTAGCTAAACATGCAATAAAGATTAAAGCAGTGAAGATGAAATATTAACATCAAAATTTAATAGATTATTTAAAAGTTGTAGAAAAGGATTGTGAGCGGATTTAAAAATTTCTAAAGCTTTTAAAATATTTAATGAATAACTATTATTGCAAACATAATTTTTTTTAGAATTATCAGTAGGAGAAAAAGAATTGAACGAGAGAAAAAATATGAGAAGCAAAAGCAAATGAAGTGGTAGTTATATCTATATTTTTGTATTTTTTGATTGTCTTTACTTATTAACAAATTATGATTTTAATTCTTCGTCTTGTGTGACCGATATAAACTACATTGCAGTTTAAGATAAGTTATAGACGCCTGAATAACGTAAAGAAGAAATTTGATCCTTATTGTGAACAACAGGTTGAAAGACTACCTTTAGAATTAAAAGCAACTTTTTTATTGTATTTTTGATTGCTTTTACATATTGACAAATTATGATTTCAATTTTTTGTCTTGTGTGACCGATATAATCAGCCTTGCAGTCATTATAAGATATCTTATAGATGCCTGAATAATGTAAAAAAGAAATTTTATCCTAGTTGTGTACAAAACAGGTTGAAAGTTGAAAGACTACCTTTAGAATTAAAAGCAACTTTTATATTATAGTTTTTTAAAATATAAGACATAGAAAAAATTTGTCAATGTAGGGAATAGAAGAATAGAAAAATTTTAAAAAAGGACATGGCAAAACAAAAATTATGTAAAATTTTGAAGTTTAGATTTATGTTTTTGAATTTATAAAACAATTTATTTGAAACCTGTAAATTAAAATAATTATTTACTGCTATTTGTTTATTAATAAGGCATTTTTTTCCAAAGACAATGAGATCTAAAAGAAAATTAAAAAGTCTAAATAATAAAAACTAAAAGCAGCTACGATTTGAGAATAAGAGTGGTTGGTATCGGAAGTAAGTAATTACAGTATAGTTGATGTAGTTTTTCTATAAATGTTAAAAGCAAAAAATAAATTGTTAGATTTTGTTTCTGTTTCTACCGTATTTTTTTTATTTAACATTTTCTAACTTTTTTTATAATTTGTTTTTTCTTTACATTATTGTTCAGTTGAACGCTTTGCAACTGTTATGTCAAAATTTGTTTTTTATTAAACTTGTGTGTTAAACATAAATTTTTATTTTTTTATTATTTTTAAAAATAGTTTTAATTGAAATTTTTTACTTATACTTTTGATAAAGGAATGGATAGCTGCACAGATACTGTATTACTGTAAGTAAAATTTTTGTCTATTATATCAGTGTTTATTAAAGAATTTTCAGTTATAACATCACAAGTACATTAATTCTCTCTAGAAATGTTTTTGAGTGAATTTCAAATTATAGATAAGAACAACCAGAAGAACTTTTTACAGATCTTTTAATATTATTTTTTCATCTTGTGGTAATCCTGTTTTAGAAGATTTCAGTAAATATAGATGATATAGTTAATTAATTAAAGTCTAATTTTACTAAGCCACAATGTTTAAAAAACAAAAAAATTATCAAAAATGTCAAATTCATTCTTTTTATGTCGTCTCACAAAATTTACTTAATCGCTTATAGCGACTGTTATTAATTTGTTGGATTTATTTTAAACCGCGCCTTTAATTTAATTTTCTTAATTTAAGTTTTCATTAATAACAAATTGCGTTTCCTGACCTGTTGCAACAGAGCAAAACAAAGCTTTATTAAATTAAAATTTGGATGTTAAATGAAAACAACTTTTTTTATTCTTGCATACAAAATGTACAGAAATATTGTGAACGCAATGCGGAAAAAAGCATTTTGCCTAATACTCGTAATCTTAAATACTTAATTATTGTTTTGAACACATTTATTTTTTCCTTACCTGCATTGAAACTGACCTCTGCATCCCAAAGGCACATTGAGATAATTCTTTAAAATCAGATGACTTCAACAACTGACGTTATTCAAAATAATTTTATTCAAAATGAGAAATTTACAATAATAAGTTTATAAATAGAGAAGTAAATAATAACGCGATAAATTCCAATTAAATTAATCGCAAATTAAACGTCATACTTTAATTTTTTCTGACTTTTAGGAAAAATAAAACACATTGGTAAAATATATACCATTTAATTTCAAATTTTTCATCTAGATACAATAAGTCACAGAAAAACACATCACATTAGTGCGTAATTTTGGAAAAACAGTTGCGAAACAGTGCTGAAAACATGAACGAATCGATCGAGTGACAGTTCAACAAAACAACCCGTCTTTCGATCGACCACAAAACACAAAAATTCGTCAATAACAATCGATTTTTTGGCACAAAATGCTAGATGCACGCAAATGATCCCATACCGAACACTCTGTATATAGTTAAATAACTTTCGTATAGTTTGAGGTTAGTAAATAAATGGCTGTCTTTATTTACTAATTTATCACTTATAGAGTATATACAATCAAATAGCAAATATTTTAATTAGCTCTAAACTAATTGTAGTAGTATACAGAGTGAGACCCTAAAATAGTGTTTTACTCTGTATATTTAAGCCGATCGGTGGTGTCTTTTTCTGGTGGAAAATTATCAAAAATGACATTTAAAGATTGTCAAAATTGTTTATGTTAGAGTCTTTTGTTTTATAATTTGACAAATTTATTGTAGCGTTTTATAATTTATAGTTATAAAAATTGTTTAATTACCAGAGATTTTTAAAAGAATACGTTTTAAAAGATTGTCAATATACCAAATTCTTGCGTCATATAAACTTTGATACAATAGAAATTTAATTTTTCGTGATTTAATTCGGAACTGATAATCACTTCTCTTATCACCAGTACATAATGAGTAAAATAAATAATTGAAAAATCGTTGTTATCAATTAACGTGCATTCTTTCATTCTTATTGTTATCACATTTTATTTATATTATTTTATTTAGATTATAAGTAGGTCAAAAACCGACTTCCACCAAATACAGGGTGTTTCATTATAAATCTAAACTTTTTTCTGCTGCTTCTCCCAGATTTAAAATATATCTACTATAAAAAAATCAAAATCTAAAAAATGCATAACATTAGTGATGAGTTCTGTTGTAACAACTGCGTTTTATATTAATTATAACAAAAAATTATTGAAAGTACTTTATGTGACACGATTTATAGTAACTATATAAGACAAAATTTTATTTAAAGTTTTACCCTATGTAGGGGCGCTAAAAACATTTTAGTTCTATAACGCATACCTACCTCATATTATAACCAAACTTTGGCAGACGCTATTAACAACCTCTACTTATAGGTTGTCTATATTTGGATGAATTTTATAGTGCGATAAAGTAATTAATTTTTCGTCCCTCACCGATAAAGAAACCCCAGCCCCTGAAATTTAATACGGTTCTGTTTGATGGTAGATTCAGTAACAATAGAGTTCACTTATCTTTACAACCACCCTTATTAAATCCCTCATAAACTAGTTTGTAAATTCATCCCAATATAGACAATCTTTACTTATTCTGTTTTATTTAGCTCTTGTGTAAGCAGTACTGTACAAAATATTGTCTTTACGCTATCACTTGTAACATGATTAACATCTCCGTTTCTCTTATGTCGTTATAACCGATTTTTTTATAAAAAACACAAAAAAATCAGAATTTAAATTTGCTACTTATTTTGTAAAATGTCGTTAGTAGAATGTGGTAGTTTCTCTAAAATTTGACTAATACACTACTTTAAAGTAATTTCTGGTTAAAAAATAATATCTGTTTATTTATAAAACGGTATTAATCAAGAAAAAACTAGTAACAAAACATTTCTTACAACAACTATTGGTTATAACAAACCAAAATGTCTATAAACAAAATAATTATTAATAAACAAATCTACAAAAAAAATGTAAAAAATAAAAAATATTGAAACAATTTTAAATTTTCCGCAATTACCAACAATAACAGTTAAACTACTTAAGAAACTTTTGTTGTTATTTTGATACACAAATTATTTAAAATAAATATAATATATAAATATAATATAATAAATAAATAAAGATATCCAAAACCGATGTAGCTGCATTTTATTTATTTTGTTTATTTTAGTTTTATTCACACGTTGATTTTTTATTTAGTCTTTTCTCTTGTTGAAGAAATTTTTACTATTGTCAGAATAGATTTCGATCGCAGAGCTACTTGTTTCACTTTGCACTGTGTAATAAACATTCCAATTCCGGTTAAGAGACTTGCAGTGTCAGCATAAGTTGACAAGATCAGCTGATTACGAGTGGTCAATAAGGTGGTTTGCGAATGTTTTTTGTGAGTTTGAAACATATAATTTCAGTATTAGTCACCTGATATAAGCAGCAAACTTCACAAAAATATTAATTGTGAAGAAAAAATATTAGTACCTGTCATTTTTCTTAATTTAATTTGAAACACTCTGTATTAATTTAAGACACCACCTTTCAGCTCAACCCCTGTTATATTTATATATTATATTAATTTATTAAATATCTATAGAGCAAGATCACAAAATACTTGGCAACATTAGTTATTAAACTTTGTATTAATAATAATTTTTTCATATTTTAAAAAATAACTTTTATGAAAAATAATTCATTTTTAAGCTCACTGTGGAGTATAATAAGTACGTCTGATTGCATATTATAGACTAAATTAGTACTTATTTATATCGGGTGTTTTTTTAAATTTGGTGTCAAGCTTTCTTTGACGGCTAATTTAAACCACCACCCGTTAAGTTTGTTTTGATTTTTCTTATGGGATCTAGTCCCGCGCTCTATCAGCCTCAATAAATTGAGGAAATGTTTGTCCCGTTCCGAAAGCAATAATCCATTACTTTACCATGAGAGCAAGTGTCAATCTCGTTGAAATCAACAATAAGAAAGACAACACCCAAAACGGCGACAGTCAGGCCGAAAGCGACCATGACGAGAGCTGGAACTTTACGAGAGGATAATACATGTCCTTCTTCCAGCTGGAGGTAACTGAGAGCTGGCAGAACGTAAGCCAAAGGCACGGCTGCCAGGACACCCTGGAAAATAAAATATAATTTTAATTATGTTATTTTTTAATTTTTTTACATTAGAAAATGTTATAAATACAGCTGATTAGTTTCTTAATCTCGTTAATACTACAAATGTAGAAAATTTTTAAGATGAAAACAAAGATTTAGTATGCTTCTAAGCATCTTAAAGCGAAAGAAATTGAAGAGTACTGACATTTTTCAAAAAACGAAAAAATGTTTAGCAAGAAATAGTTTTATATAGAAATAACGAAGATAATAAAAAAATATTAATTTTATAAACTTCCGAAAGTTTTAGCAAAAAGTCTTGAAAAATAGAAGAAATAGAAAAATTTCTTTAATATCTTTAAAGAAATCAAAGTTTATCAAAAATGAAAAAAATAATAGTTAGTCTTTTAGAAGATCAGTATGTAATAGATAGTATATGGTATAAAAGTTGAAAATTTAGAAGAGAGTTGACGTAGAAAGGTGGAAAATCTAATCAAAAAATTCCAAAAAAATAATGAATAAGTATTTAGATTAACAAAGAACAAAAAATATAGAAAAGAGAAAATTTGAACTATAATTTTAAAACAAATTACATAAAAAAAAGTATTATATTTTTATCTTAGACAACCAAATTCTAGCTTCTGGCGACAAGTCATAAATTTCGTTAAAGCCTCTTCAAAAACTCGTAAATCGATACTCTTTGACAAGATGTTGTTCAATTTTTTTTACTTGACTATACTGACAATATAAATTTTCTACAGCATTTTATTTAGACCTTTCAACAATTTAATTTTTAGCAAAAAAAAAAACGAAAATTTGTTAAGCCAGTTCAACGTCAAAATAGAAGAAACAGAAAAAATTGAAAATATTTACTTTTTTTAAAAGAAAACTATAAATATAAATTTTCTGAATCAATTTTAAATAAATTGTGATTCAGTGAAAATAAAAGAAATAGAAAACGATTAACGTCTAGAAAATTAGAATTTAGTAAATTCTCAAAAACATGGGACAGACTTTAGAGTAGAAAAGCACGAAATTAACTTGTTGTTGAAAGCTGAATATCTGTAAAAGATTTAATTAAAATAAAAACAATAATTCAGACTAACAAAATATACATATAATATGTATGGAATAGGCAGTTTATCTCCGTCAATATGAACTTTAGGACAAAATGTCATCGATAAAAAATTTTTTACTAATTATTCTTTATCTTTTAGTCTGCTTGTTGTTTTTTATGTCAACGCATTTCCATGGAAATGTAACTTTTTTTTCTTTCTTAAATAGCAACCTAGCAATTTTCTTAGTAATTCTTGTTCCTCTTTTTTTTCTTGAAATGACCTGGTATTTTTTTAATATCTTTTAATAACAAAATTTTTGTGTAAAATCATAATTTCTAATAAACGGCAAAAAATTGTATCAAATCAGATTTTCTGCTTTTTACTAAATTTTTAAATTTATTTGATGATAATTTTACAAAAAATAATAGTGGCCTCTGTTTCTTTAACGATATTTTTCATGTCAGTGTGACGTACGTTTTAATAAGTTAACAAATTAATTTAATAAAGATAGTTTTATTTTAATTTGTAAACATGGTGAAACTCAGTGAAACTGAAAGAATTGAAAATCTTATGATGGTTGGTTATGAAGATCGAACACGTTCACACCAAGATGTTTTCATTTATTTAACAACGTTCACCCTGGAAGAAATCCTATTGTACAATCCACAGAGTCTAAATTGATTATAAAATTTAGAGAAACTGGAAATGTGAAAGATATGCCAAAATTTGGACGTCCGAAATCAGCCACAAATCATGATTAAGCTCTTGATGTATTACTAAGTGTTAAGGACAATCCAATTACGACAACCACGCAACTTGCTTTGGATAGTGATATTAGTCAATCGTCGATTGTTCGAATATTGAAAAAGAACAAACACAAACCCTACAAAATACACCTTCTCCAAGAGCTAAACAAAGATGACTCAGACAGAAGAATGCAGTTTCGTGCAACCATGATGGATATGATTGATAATAATCCAAACTGTCTAAACAACATTTTATTTTCTGATGAAGCCACGTTTTGTCTCAATGGATTTGTGAACAGACACAACTGTCGATACTGGTCTAGTGAGAATCCTCATTGGATGATGGAACATCATACATAGCACCGTCAAAAACTTAATGTATGCGTTGGTATTATTGAGCAGCACATAATAGGCCCATATTTTATTGATGGAAATTTAACCGCGGCTAGATATCTACTCTTATTGAGTGATCACATTGTACCCGATATTGTACAATTATTTACGAATGCGGATCGACAAGAAATGCCAAATCGAGATATTTGATTTCAGCAAGACGGCGCTCCATCCCATTAAGGGTTTGATGTTCGTCTATTTCTGGATAACATTTTTCCACGTCGTTGGATAGGAAGTCGGGGTCCTATTGAATGGCCTGCTAGGTCCCTTGATTTAAGCCCTATAGATTTTTTCCTATAGGGTCATTTAAAAACTACAATTTACAAAAAAACTCAAAATTTGGAAGACCTGGAAACCAGAATAAGGCACAGAATCGCATATAATCATCATTATAACCAGTATCGCAGTAATACCACCTAACTGGCTGCTAAAATTCGTTACGCAATTTTTATGACAGATTAGGTTACTGTCAAGCTATAGGGAGTCTTCAGTTTGAACATTTCATTTAAGTTAAAAATTATTTGATTGAATAAAATATTATGACCATTTTCTCTAAAATTTTGTTATTAAAGGATACTAAAAAAATACCAGGTCATTTCAAGAAAAAAAAGAGGAACAAGAATCACTGAAAAAATAGCAAAATTGCTATTTAAAAAAGAAAAAAAAGTTGCGTTTTCACGGAAATGCGTTGACATAAAAAGCAACAAGCAGGCTAAGAGATAGAAAGTAATTATTTAGTAAAGAAACTTTTATCGATAACATTTTGTCATAAAGTTCATATTTACGGAGATAAACTGCCTATTCCATACTTTTGACTAACCTGTAGAAAATCTAGAACTAAAAATATTAACATAGAAATTATGAAATAAAACAATAAAGGTATCATTAAAAAAATTAGAATTTGTCAAATAAAATTTGTAGTAAAAGCACCCTTTTATAATACTAAGAATTTAGCAAAAAATAAAAAAATTAGAGAGAAATTGTGATGAAAGTAGAAGATAAAAAGGAATTATTTTCTTAGAAAATTAAACCTAAGTCTATGTTTAGAAGAAAATTGCTAATCGAAAAGTCAGTAAATTTAAGCCAAAAATCTGTTGAGAAAATCCAAATTAAAATAAAATAAATAGAAAAATTAATTTCTAAATAACTAAGAAAGAATTTAGAGTAAAAATAAAAAAATAGAAAAGTATTAAACCTTTGTGAAAAATTAAAAACTTCAAAAAAGTCAAAAACTTACAAAATACTATTTAAAATAAATTAAAACAATAGACGATGTTTTTATATAGTCTTTTCTAAAAAAGGTACAAAAGTTACAAATGTAAAAAATAATAAATATAAATAAAAGAAACAACATAGATTATGACGCAATAAAAAACCGAAAATCTAAAAAAAATCGACATAAACATTAGGATGGGCCAAAAAATCAACTATTTTTTTTTCAACTTCCGACACTAAAAAATTGGTTTCTAGGCATTTTTAAAAAATGCTTTTTTAAGATGAGCTTTTAATTTTAACAGGAAAGACTCCCTCATCGCAGTTTTCCATTCTTTTTCAATTCCATAGGGGAAAATTCATATCTCGTCACTACTTGACCGTACAGAAAAATTTCATTTACATTTTTTGTTGGAAATTAATCGATCTAGAAAAGGTACCTTACAATTCTTTTATAATTCTTACCGTTTAGAAGATGTCAGAGGTCAAAAATTTAAAGAATTTAGCAAAAATTAGTTTTTTATATATAAATTTTATAACTCGTGGATAAATAAATATTATAAAGTGCGCAACATACAGTTTTGTAGGAAATTAAACGCTAAACAAAAAAAGTCGTTTGTGGTTAATCGATTACTTCAACCATTTAAAAAAAAATTGGGGTTTTAATATCAAATTTTGGTTTTTAAAATGCGAATATCTTCTAAATGGTTAGAATAATCAATTAACCACAAGAAACCTTTTTTATAAAACGTTTAATATCCTAACAAGGCTATATGTTGCGCATTTTATAATATTTATTTATTTCTGAGTTATAAAATTTAGAAATAGAAAAAGAATTTTTGTTAAATTCTTTAAACTTTGATCTCCGATATCTTCTAAATGGTAAAAGATATAAAAAAATTGTAAGATAACTTTTTGTAGAGCGGTTAATTTTCTACAAAAAATGTAAATACAATTTTTTTGTACAATCAAGCAATAACGAGATATGGATGTTACCATATGGAACTGAAAAAAAAATGGAAAACTGCGATGAGGGAGTCTTTCCTATTAAAATTGAAAGCTCATCAGATGTCGCATAAGACAACATCTGGAAGCAAAGAATTTCAAGATTCAAACACCCTATTGGTTATAAAACACTGAAGGTCGTGCGGAATTAGTCTTTTAATAGTTTAAAAGGGTTTCCCTAGTCTGGTTGTTGGAGTTTAAAGAAAAAATATGCTTAATGCGAGAGTTAAGACCTCTAATTGCATGAAAGACTGCAATTAGGTCTCCTCTCTTGCGTCTTGTCAACAAAGTAGGTAATTTCATACTTTGAAGGTGGTCGGAGTAGGATGGTCTAATTCGCCTAAAAGGAATTCTGGGTGTCCGTCGTTGGACTGCTTCCAGAGAGTTTACTTCGCGCTGGAGTATCGGAGTCCAAGCGCAGTTTGCATACTCTAAAATGGGCCTAACGTAAATCTTATAAAGTTTAACTATCACAATAGAGTTAGACCCAGAAAACATTTTTCTAATAAGATAAATCATTCTTTTGGTCTTCTTGACAACATTTGTTATGTGCGCAGACCAAGATAATCAGCATGCATTGGATTTTTTGTGCCTAAGTGCAACATAGAACATTTTTCTACGTTAAGTAGAAGTAGTCACTCTTTGGACCAACTAGAAATTGCCAAGAGATCCTTAGCCAAGATTGCATGGTTAAAACCGGAGTTATAAATTTTAATGTCATCTGCATACATTACAAAGGTTGATGATAGAAGCCTTTTTAAATCGGCGGTGTATATAATGAAAAGAAGCGGTCCCAACACTGAGCTCTAAGGCACTTCACGGTAAGTGCATCACTGACTGAGTTGCCTACCTTGACTTTTAAAGAAGACGGCCTTTTATTCCATGATGGTTAAGTTTGGCTAGAAGATGGTTCTTAGGCACCCTGTCGAAAGCCTTAGAAAAATCAAGATAGGCAACATCAACACAATATCCTGAATCCAGAAACCTAGTCCAATCGCCGAAACTGCATAACAAGTTTGTCGGAGTGGACTTCCCAGGCAGAAAACCGTGTTGCTCAAAAGGTAGGACCCCACAATTAATAAGAAACTTAGACATCTGGTTGTAAATAATAGATTCCATGATCTTAGAAACAACGGACGTTAAATTGATAGACCGGTAATTAGCTGCATCAAATTTGTCGTCTTTTTTGAAGATAGGCTTAACCAATGCTGTTTTCCAATCGTGTGGTAACTGACTAGTACGAAACGATTGTTCCATAAGCATATAAAGAGGTTTGCACAAAGAACGGACACAAGATAGTAAGAGTTTCGCAGTGATCTTGTCGGGTCTTGGCGACTTGGAAGGATTTAGCTTTGTTAGCTTAGCAAAGATGATTTCTTCAGAAAAGTGAATATCAGTAAGTTTATCGTGGTTAAGAGCGCAAACTAAATTATGGGGCGATGTGCTTGGTTCGTTGACAAAAACTTTGGATATAGACTCTGCAAAAATTTTGCCGCATTCAGAAGTATCATCGACAATAAGATTATTGGAGTTCCTTACCTGAGAGTTCTTAACAGGACCCGACACATTAGCTTTGATATATTTGAATAACGCTTTAGGATTTTTTCCGTCTACAATACGTATTTCATATTTAGCTTTAGGTGTTTTAATAGTGGAAGATAATCTGTTCGAGAAAGCACAATGAGCAGTATAGTCGTTTGCAGAATCGGTGCGTTTAAAAGTCCGCCATAACATTCTTTTCTTCTTAATTAAACGAAGAATATTGTTGTCTATTCATGGCTTTTTAGTAGACCTTTTGACTGTTTTAAAAACAGTATTAGCAGTAATAGAATCGTTCAAATTATCTTTAAAAATTTCCAGTTCAATTTTTTATCTAATATCTAAATCTAATATCTAAAAGAATAAAGTATAAACTATATATTTTAAGAAAATTTAGATATACTAAGCAACAAAACATCTATAAGCAAAAAAAAAGGAGTCATTGCAATTTTTATTTTAATTAAAAAATTTATATATAATAGAAGCTAATTGTCTGTAGAAATACAAATAATAGAAGAGTGCATACTATATTTTTTTATATAGCACTTCTTTTTATAAGATCGAAAGTATTGTATTAAATCTGTAACAGTTGTAGAATTTTGATTCAGAATCCTAAAATAATATTTTGACAAGTTAAAAATATAAAAAACTAAAATCTAGATATTAAAAAGTGTGGAAACCAAAAAACAAAAATGTAAAATAATATAAAACTAGCAATTCGACTAGTTATTACAAAAATTAAAAAACAATTTTAAAATTAGTAAAAGTAGCTAATTTAAAAAATATATATTTCCAAAAATTATACCTACAAAAAAAATAACAAAATAAAATAAAAATTAAAAATAAGCAAATTACAAAAAAAAATTGATTTTAAAATATTTTTGATATCTACATGCCTATATTTTTAAAATTTTTTAGATAATTTAAATTAACTTTATAAAATTAATGAAATAAAATTTTGAATATCACAAGTCATTTTTAATTAAAAGATAAGTAAAAAAAGTTGTTTTGGGTCATAAAAGTCAAATTACATTTAGTAAAAATATTTTCTAATTAAATTTTGCAAAATCATTATTTTCGTATAAAACATTGAATTTTGTTTACTCTTTTTGTAATTACCGCACCAAACATGAAAAATTGATTAACTTCAATTGTTATGAATTATAGGAAGTAATAAATTAACTTAATTATACATTTATACAATTTTCTTAAATAAGAGCTATTTTCAATTTATTCTTTCATAATGTCTTATATCGACAGTGAACACGCCATAAATGTAGTAAAAAAAATTATAAAGTATTACTATAATCAGATAAGCATAGTTTAACAATTTAATTTATTTTGTGTTAAAATACTCACTCATTCTACCATAAAACTCAAATTATATAAAACATAATTTTTATTTTTTTTAAATAAGCACATTATTTGTTTACGTTGTAAAAATTGTGCAACAATTTACAATTAACGCTGTTTTTGTACATTTTAAGCAAATTTCTATTGTTATTTTGTCGTTATCGGACTGAAACTTATCATTTTGACAATGATTTGCCAATTTAAACAAACAATCAAAAACTAATTTTTAAAAAATGAGCTTTTAGTACAGAGAGAGAGTGATGCAATCCATCTAAGTTTTTGCACATGGCTGTCGATTGATACACTCATCTAAAAAAATTTTTTGAAACAATCACTATATAATTTCTTCAGTTTTTAAACTATTTTATTTATTTATGTATTTATTTTAATTTGTAGGTGGTGAAACAATATTTGTATTAATTCTCTTATTTGTTAAATAATATTTTCGATTCTTTTTGGATTATGCTATATTTGTATTTTTTTTACTTACGTTCAGTTCGAGAACCATCCCTAAGCAGTCGGTGGATATCGAAATAAAATAAGTGGTGCCAACGATGGCTAAAGTAATCAAATAGTGAGTTCGTTCGGAGATGGGTACGTTGGGATCGTTTCGTAAAAATGAATTGATGATGACTTCACGAGTGACGAAACATTCAATCGGATAAGTTAAAAGGATTTGGATGCTGAAGAGCAAACGACTGAAGTTCATTAAGTCGTCGGTCCAGCAGTAGTTTTCGAGAAGATCGCCTAGAAAGAGAAGAAAAAATTAGAGAAATAAAGTAGCAAAAATATTTTGAGAAATATTCACACAATCACAGACAACGCTCACTAATTCGTTGCCAATTTTTATATTGTATTGTTATAGACAACTTTACTTTTTGGAATCAAACTTTAACAATCAAACTATCTATTTATATAAGTGAGTAAAAATAATAATTTAAAAAAATAATGTTACCACATCAGGTTTGCTTTAGAGAAAGAATACAACTATAAATAAAATTTTTAGAAAAACAGATTAAATTGAAAACATATAAAAGAAAAAAAGGTGGCTTGACCATTTTTTTTTATAAAAAAGCATCTTGTTTAGACTATAGCACCTCTAAAATATTTTTTTAAGAGTATCTCAAGTCTAAATTATCAGAACTCATTGCTGCTTTAACTTTTTTTGTAGCTTTGACGATTTTTGAAGTGTTTTAAAATAAATCTAACGCTGCACAAGTTTCAAACGATTATTTTATTATTATTATTATTTTTTTTTTTTTGAAACTTTTAAGTCTCATTGCTAAAGCAGTGTGTTTCTCTCTCATCCTCTTTTTTTAATATAGTTATTTATGCCAAAATTAATATAATTGGGCATTATTTTTTTCTAAGTAAAACGTAAAAATGTAAAAAAAAAACATTTAGAATGTCTTGATAGATTTGAACTAAATTAGCAGAATGGTTTGTTCAATAAAAGACAACAAATGATTAAAATTTGTATTTAAATATTAGGTGGCTTAAATTCTATAGTTGAGAATTAAAGAAATTTAAAAATGTTTTTTAACATTTTGTTAAATTAGGTCAATCTTCGCTCACTTCTGCTTTGCTGATAGGGTATACAGGGTGGCCAAACGAAAACGAAACAAAGGCTATATCGCAAAAAAACGCAAAAACAGATCTATTTTGTTTGAAAGGGGGGCAGCTTTTAACATAAATTTAACAATTTTGTATGCGGATCCTTAAGCGGGGACTTCAAAAATTTTAAATGGGAAGAGGGGTCGATGCGCACATATATATAAAATAAAACATTTACTGCATTTTCAACAAGATGGAGCACCACCACACTATGTACTTCCAGTTAGGCAATTGTTGGATAACCACTACCCAGATCAATAGATTGGGAGAAGAAGACAAATAATGTAGTCACCAGACTAGACAAATAGTCTAGGTCACCAGATATTACACCACTGGATTTTTTTTATGGGGCCATTTAAAGTCTGTGGTTTATAAAACAAAAGTAGACACACTTGAACAATTGAGACAAAGAATCATTCAAGTGTGTCGAGCTAGTCGTAGAGAAACTTTTCAAAAACTTCGTGGAGAATTTCAAAACAGGCTCTATTTTTGTTTTGCAAACAACGGAAATCATTTTTAACATCTATTATTGCATTTTATAAAAATTAATCACTTAGGCTATGTTTTATATCAGTTTCAATTAGAGTTGATTTACTACAGCGAATAAAAAAAGTGAAGATAAAGTCTTTCTTCACTTTTCCAGAATGCAATTCGTTTGAGGAATTGTAGTATAGAGATTTCAATTTTGAAGTAATTGCCTGATAAGTTGACGAAGATTAGAATAACAACCAATTTCTCTTAGAAGACGGTCTAAAATCGTGATGTTCACACAGTCATAAGCTGAAGATAAGTCAAGAAAAAGACCTACAACCTGTTTCCCGCTAGCCCAAGCATAATAAATTGTACATATGGTGTATGTTAAGCACTCCGAGGTTCCCTTACCTCGTCGAAATTCCCATTGAGTAGAACGAAGTAGGGAGCGGTTTTCCAAAACCATTCCAATCGCAAGCAGACGAGGGCTTCAAGAAGCTTGCCAGCACATGAAGTAAGTGCTATCGGGCGATACTTGAAAGAGTTGTGTTGACGAAGAGGGTTTGGGAATCGGAAGAATCAGACAGTTCTTCCATGTTTGAGGAATTTGTTGACCATTAAGATACTCATTAAAGAGCAAGATAAAAATTCTAAAAATTTCTTCAGGTAGGTGTTGGAGGATTGAATTAGCCAAACCATCAAGGCCGGGTGTCTTGGATTTCTTCTTTGCAAGAACGTGTGTTAGTTCTCTGATACAAAAGAGTTCCATTGAGCTAGTGGGTTCTAAAGGTTCAGTGCTATCTAGCGGTGGAAGGTTTACCCAAGGCGGAACAAGCCCGGATAGAAAATCTCAAGCCCAGTTGACTGAAGGTCTAGGAGCAGCACGGAAACGTAGAGCCTTAGTTGAAAAATTGTTAACACATTTCCAGATAGTGGCAAGATTTGAATTACGATTTAGGGATTTACAAAAGTCACGAAATTTTTCTCTCTTCTTCTGCCTCAAAGTTCTTTTCGTGCGAGCAGCAACTTTTTTGTATTCAACATAAGTCTGAACTGACGTGTTCAACTTGAAATGACGATGACGTAAAGCAAATTTTCTGTCTAATACAACACGAGTACAGTCTTGATCTCACCAGGGTGGATTAGAAGGAAAACGTTGGGAAAAGAAGTCCCAACTTGTCTCGTTGCAAAAGCATCCAAGCTATTAGTAATGTGCTCATACAATGTATTGTAATCAGTATTCGAAAGAAGACGCAATTTTGAAGTAAGATCATCGCAAAAAGCCGATCAGTCCATTGTCTTAACATTCCAACGAAGACGATGTATAGACGCGATCGGAGGAGATGTACCATGGTAAGCATAATCGATGAGAATCGGGAAGTGATTGCTGTTCATGCAATCCTCCAGAACTATCCAACTAGAACGATGAAAAGAGTGAGAAGAGCATAAGAGATATCCGATTGCCGATTTGTGTTGATTGGGGGCTGAAATACGTGTAGTCAGTCCAGTATTTAGGATCACTAGATCAGACGTAGAGAGTCCAGCCCGTAAGATTCTTCCGTTAAGATTGATTGTTCCTACACCCCATAGAGGGTTTTGAGCGTTAAAATCACCTACTACAAAAAGTAGGGGGAGCACAGAGGTTTCGAAGTTCTGCACAAAATCAGGAGGAAACCGAACCGATGGAGGACAATAAACGTTTACCAAACGAAAATAACAGAAATCGATGGATGTGTACTGAAGATGTGCTTGAGGAGGAGAAGATTGGATAGATTTCGATTCAAACAGTAGTGAACGATGGATCAAGATGGCAAGTCCACCAAGTAGGGTAGTGCAATTTAAAATTTTTATGTTGGGGTGGCTGTGGGTTAAAGGGAGGGTGGAGGTGCGTCCCTTAGTATGTCATTTTAATTCCCTCTAGCAACCACCAAAACAGTTTTAAGTGATTCTCAATAACTTTTTCAATTCTAGAGATATTGCCGATTGCACCTTTTAAAATTGACACACTGTATAATGTTGCCCAAATCATTTCGCTACTATCTCTTCTTAGCTCCTTCTGCATGGCGAAAACACGCACTTTCTCTGAGTTTATGACTTGGTAGAGTAGAAATATGCGTTCTAAGTGGCTAACAAATATTACAACGTTTTTTAATAATTTTTTTGTTTTGTCTTTTTTAATATTGTTTGTAATATAAAGTCATAGTTATAGTATTCACAGACTATAAAAAATCAATTGTTCAAAGAAAGATTAAGACCATTTAGCAATCTAGAATCGTCACTGAATAGCGGATCAATACGCAAACCGAGTTAAAGTAACGTAAATAAAGTACAGATTGAAAAATTTTGATATGTCACACATAAACAGATTTGCTAGAGTTTTTGTTTTATTCTGAACTACCAAGCTACCATTACCAAACCAAACCAAACTACCAAAGTAAATTGCAAAAAATCCAACACAAACAAGTAAATTGTTAATTGTTGGCAACCAATAGCGTGACAACACCACAAAAGAGCTTTGCGTATTCTATTTCCAGCTCAATTTCTGTAAAATAATTGTCTGGATAATTTTTTTCTATAAACCAATAGTATAAAAAAAAAATTAATTGACAACCTCGCTATAAATTGGCAGCGAAACAAGTCAGTTTAAATCCAGTTGCTAAAATAGACAGAAGTCGCTCTAAAATAACTTTGTTGTAATCTTAATACATAGATGATTTGAGATAATATAAATTTTAAAGATAATTTTTATAAAATAAGCTTAAAAATATGCATGGTTGTTGGTTTTTGACTCAGTTAACCGATACAATCACAACAATTTGCAATAAATGTGTGTGGTTAAAGAAAAACAAGAAAGAGCGATTGAAATAAAAAGAAGTGCAAAAATGTTTAGTCAGAAAGTGAAAAACCAAAAAGATTCAAACGAAAAAAGAGACCTGTTTCAACGCGAAACTACTTGATTTTAAAATAAAAATTGAAATTAAATTTTAGATTTTTTAGACCACGTTTTTGGTATATTTTTGTATCCTATTGTTTTATTTAATAAGACGACTAAAGAGGTTAGTTTTCGTTATCAAAAGTTAATAAATGGGCATGACATAAAAACGCCGTTATTACAGATTTTTCTCTATCAAATATTCACACTACTACGACTTTACTGAGTTTTTCGAAAAGAAGCTATTCTATGAGTTGAAGAAATAATAATCACTGTTGAGTATTAGAATAAAAAATAGAAACCAAAAAAGAGAATAATTTAATCACAGAGAAAGATTTTAGTGCGAGAATAGAGTTAATAAAAGCAAGAATAGAAGGTAAAAGAAAAATTAAAAGAATCTTAGCAAAAGACAAATTAGAAAACAAAGAAGGCTTAATACTAATCGAAATGATTCAAAAAAAGATTGGGAAATTGTAAATAGAAACAAAAAGAAGCAATTGGGAAGAAAAATACACATAAATTGGACAAAACAGAATAACTTTAATAACTTATAGTATTATAAATAAAAAAAATTGCCGAATTCAAGATAGGAAATAAAATAGAAGCAGATTACTTGCTTTTAGAGATAATATAAAAAGACTAGGCACAACCAAGAAAACCAGAAAGAAGAAAAAAACTACAAGTAAAAACATAATAGAATAAAGAAGCGATTTAAAAATATAAACAAAAAATAAAGAAAGAAGTTTCTAGAAATTATACAGATGAAATATATATGAAATATATATATATGAAATAGAAGAAATATATGTATAAAGATTTAGACAAGAAAATACAAGCAACAAAATAAAAAGTTTACGTAGATACACACAAAAATAAATAAATGGTAAAATAAAGAATTAAAAAAAATAAATAAAACTTTTATTAGAAAACTAAAAGTTTAAAAGAAACTCACCAAAACCGAATACCTAAAAACAAGAAAAAGTTACAGAATAAAAAATGTAACAAATGAAGAAAACAACAACAAAAAAATATGAACGAAGTAACATTAATAAAGCAGAGTCAAAAGTGTAAAAATTTATAAACAAAAAAACAAAAATTAAATAAACACAAATATAAGTATAAAAAATGAAAACCTACTTTATGGAAATTGTAGATAGTATTTGTTAGATAGTAATAACAGTTATTTTTTGTCAAGAAGTGAGATGTCTATAAAGAAAGTAAACAATCTATCAATAAATAACCAAAAATTTTAAAGTTAAAAAAAATTCAAGTGATGGGTGTTTATATATGTTCCAAAAAATTGAAGAAAAACGTTGTATATAAAGTGTAAAATGTAGTATGAAAAGAAAGGATTTTCCCAAATATTAAAGATTTACAAAAAAATTAAAAAAAAAAAATGGAAAGATAAATAAAACATAAAATACTTAAAGCAAATGTAAATAAAACAAAACGGTAGTGTTTGGAAAAAAATAGCAATAGAAAAAAGCAGTAAGATTTGAAAAAAAACCTGCGACATAAATGCAAAATTTTTTAGCAGTGATAGGCCAAAACTAAGAAAATTAAATAAGTAGAAAGAAGACAAAAACTATTTGAAAAAAAAAAGACTTTAAGAGCTCATAGACTGGTAGACTGAGAAGAAGTAAAAAATTAATAAAAAAAAAGAGGCGACTGAAGACGCTAAATCAAATAGTCATTAGGATGCAAACGTATAGGTTCTGGGTTGATTTTTCACAAGTTTTTTTTGTAAATTAGTGAGGCTTAACTGAGAAACATTATACCTATACATTAGAAAAATTAAGTGTTTTAGTTTGTATCGCAAAACCGTATTGTTGTTTTGACTCTTGAGGCACATTTGTTGATAATTTTTGATAATAAATATAGTAAAATTTTATTTATGGTTTTCAAGAACTGCATAATTTATTTCTTTTATTATTTTAATTTTCGGCTAAAATAGTAATGCTATCAATTTAATTTTTAAATTTAATTACTACAAAACTATTACATAAAACAAATTTACGAGTGTATTTGAGTTTAGATATTTGATTACGTGTGAGCGTTTATTTGTAGTCAGGTGATCTCAAAGCAAGTGCAATTCGTTTGTTTTAGAAATAAATCTATTTTTACTAGGTCACGTTATAAAACAAATCACCAAATATAGAGTCTAACTAGGTCTCAATTTTATTTAGGTGTAGGAACAACAAAGCCTAAGCATTCCTGTAAAGCAAAATTTTAGTTTTATTTTTTTTTAAATTATTCGTTGACCATGTTATATGATAAAAATGAAATAAATCACCAACAAATTTTCGAAGGTAATCAAATTCTCGTAAATATTTCAAAATCGTATTTTCTGTGTAAAAACCCACTCCCAGTGGTAATTAATTTCCCAAACTCGATCCATCATCATAATTTCATGTCAAGTACAATTTATCATCACTGTTCAAATTTATTCATCAACTTTTTATTTGTGAAATAAACTTTGCAAAAGTTAATAAATAATAACACAACTTACCTTGAGAAAATGCAGTAAAAGTAGTATAACCAGCAATACCAAACAAAAGTGCAACAATCAAACTTGTTAAAAGTGAAATATGAGTGACGATCTCCCATCGTTTTTCGTTGGCGTTTTCGATCGAACCGTAAATGAGAAATGTGTTGTGGTGACACATAAAAGCTAAAAAATAATATGGTTTATTACGTTTTTAAAAGTTTACATCGAGTAAAAACCGGTTATAACAACCTACAGAAAAAAAATTTTTTTTTAAAGCATTGCGGTTTGTTTGCCGAGAGACGTAGCACCGAGTGCTACACAACAAATGTGACTCTGTTACTACTATCGGCTACAACAACCGCACTTCAAATTGCATCAAAGTCACTATAACCGGTTTTTATTACTTTAAAAAAAAATTACCAAATGCCATAATTCCAATAGCTGGAATAATATCTTTGTTAAAAAAAGCCCAAGAATGTGGATGTGGGGGCCTACAATACAGTTTTTCGTAAAATAATTTAATGTTAAAAGTGAGATCAAACTCACACAATCTCACTCATGGTTCCTATACGTACAAAAATGGCGAATAGAATAAATCCGATACAAACAAGACTCAAAAATGAGATTTTAGCCAATTTTGAAATTTTTCGATAAAGACAAAGAGGAACTGTGACCAGAAGTGTTGCAATTAGAACAATCACGTGACGTTTGGCAAAAAGTGAGTCTTGGCTTATTCCTGTTAGACGTATTATTACTTTGGTTACGGTGTCACCGACGACGACATTGTAGGAAACCATTGCTGAAAAATAATAATAATGTTAATCATAATAATGTAGGAAGCTAAAATTGCGTTTTATTCTTCTTATCAAAATTTTTTATTATTATTTAAGACTACTAGATGTTATCACATAAGTGGTCTAGAAAAAATGTTATTGAAATTTTAATTAAAAAGTGATTATATGTTGTAAAATTAAAAATTGTTGATTATGAATTAAATAGTCTAAAGATTGTATCTCTGTAATATAATTGAAAAGATAAAAGTAATAACTTTGAATACAAGTTCTATAAACAAAGATTTCTATCTTTAAAACGTTATTTTTGTCAAATGCATGTTTTTAACTTGTTAAAAATTGCTGATAAAAAAGCTTCTACAAGAGAGACAAAATAGAACTTTATATAAAAAGAATTTGGAGGTAAAAGTCATAAAATGCAGAAATTAAAAAAAATTAATAGAACAAATAATATAACACAAAAATAAAAAGTATTAAACAATCAAAACCTTTAAGTTAAAAAACAGCAAGAAGAAATTCATAAAAAATGCAAAAATTAATAGGTGCGTTATAATTTAAATTAATAAAAAAATAGAAATAGTAGTGGAACATTTCAGTAAAGTAGCTAAAAAAACTTGCAAAACAAACAGTATAGTGAATTAGTACAAGTTAACAAAGCAGACTAACAAAAAAATATTATAAATGCGGTATGTATACGTATCTGAGTAATAAAACAAATATAAAAAAACTAATAAAAAAAAGATATTCCACAATATTAATAAAGTAAAAAGAAAAACTATATCAATTCGTGCTGAACTGTTAAGAATCAGTTAAACCCGTGGAGGGATGAATACCTCCACGGTTAAACCTTACTTATTTGACTTTGTTCGGTGGCATCATAAAAAAGGTAGTGCCGTTTAACAAATATTAGGTAAAAGTACGAAACATAATTTTAGGTAAGCGAAAAAGTACTGTTCGAAAAAATACGCTTACTTTTTTCGTAAGTAAGCCGTTCTTTAAAGAAGCTGTACCGTCGTCTGTTGATTGCGTTGTTTCATGATCCCTAATGCATTGATATATAAGGATCATTGTTAAGTGGTTGAGTGGGTGGAATTTTCAGGTTCGCATTTAGACTGGGTAAAAACCATTGACTCCAAACTGTTTTGTTTATACAACATGGTAAAATGAATAGCGCACGTTGAAATGTTGTAGAACCACTAACCTAGCCGAACCTAAATGTTTACTTTGAGACGCCATCCACATTAACTTATTTAAAAATGACTCTTATTTACAAGTGCGTTAAAGGTCATAAAACAACACAATTAACAAACGACCCATACCAATGCGGTACATACTTTTACAGAACACGTGTTAAGCGATACTACTTCTTTTATGATCTTATCGGACGTCAAAAAATAAGGTTTGGTTAATTTAAGAAATATTAGCGCTTGTCAAAATTTTTTTTATTAAAATAACACCAAATCGTGTTTGTTTCTAAATAATTAATGCTTGGCCAATAGTTGTAAAAACAGTAATTAACTATTTAAAACACAAAAATTCGAAAAATTTTTAGACAATTTAATAGTTTAAAAATTAAATGTAAGTAAAATGCAGTATCAAAATAGCAGAGATCGACATTTTGCTTTATCATACAAGAAACTAGTTTTCTAAAAAAAATTTCTCTTTAATTCTGAATAACTAAAATCTCAAATGCAAGAATCTAACCTTTTGCCAAGTGTTAAATCTAAAGAATAAAGCCCAAAGCATTGTTAAATAAGCTTCTCAAAACGAAAAAGAAACCATTTTTTTCTATTGCTAAATTTTTATTTTAACATTAAATACAGTAAAGGTGTTCCAATCGAACAACAATGTCGAGAGACTGTACACCGGTTTCGGGGTTTTTGCCCCTCATCAGTACAGTGCGTTTCAAAGCAATGTGCTTGATTGGAACGGGTAGGAGAACTCGCTTATATCAAGCGAAGTTCGTCTAGTACTCGTATAGACAGACACAGGGTGCCAACTAACGAAGAGTGCTGGAAGGTAGCGAGAGTTGGTATAATAATGTTGGCGGATAACAAAGTTATCTCTTAGACTCTCGCTCGGCCACCAACATAACCAACCTCCACGATTAGGCAAAAACAACTACTGCGCGGACTAATGCCCCGACCGACATTGAATTACATCACCTAATCGCCCAACCAGCAACACACTGAAAGGCAGTGTAACCAGAACTAGCAAAGGTGTTGAGCTAACCAATCGAGCACAACGCTCCGGGATACACTGTACTGATGAGAGGCAAAAACACCGAAACCGGTATACAGTTTCCTTTGCTTTCTTTCCTTTTAGTTTTTCTTGTTTTATTTTTTGTTTTTGTCTCTTATTTTTAATTTATAGTTTTTTTATTATTAAAACATAAAAATTTTATAGTACAGAGTGATCAAAAATATTTACAACCTATTTCTATCGTAACACCAAAATAATTTTAAAAACTTTAATAAGATTCATTGCTACGTGAAAACAGATCAAATTTCTAAGCTTATTATTGAAAAAGAAACTAGTTTTTCTCAAAACTAGTTTGTCACACTTAATTTTAATTTTTCAATGAAAACTTACCAATAAATGGGTAAAAAAACTGTAATATTCCCAACAAAATATATCCAGGTTTACCAAAAGCAGCTTCCATAATTCCCTGATACGAGAATTTTCCACTAATATGCCCACTTCTCACCATTAAAATTAAAGAATAATCAGTAACATAAGCCACCAAAACTAACAAAAATAAACCAAAGAAGAAGCCAGCTTCATGAAATGCATATGGAATTCCTATTACACCACTCCCGATAATAGAATTAATAAAATTAAAACTGGCCCAAGGCAGACTTGATTTGTTACCACCATCATCGTCCTAAAAAATATAATTAACCAAGAATTTAAAAAAATATATAATAGTACGTTTATTAATTGTTTCATGTCGTCAAAAGCATTTTCGTTCGAGTCTATACTACTACCCTAAAAAAATTTTTGTCTCACACTTTATATATTTTTTATTGTCTTACCCTGTCTTCACTGAAATTTCGTCTATCCAAAATATAACTCGTTTCGTTTAAATTTTCCGTAGCGGCCATTTTTGTTTTTTACCTCATTCTTTTTTTAATAAAATTTTGGATATTCTAAGGCGAATTTTGAACCAACATTGTGTGATGTCAGGTCAGTTGTAAAGGGACGGATAGAGGAAGTATTGTCGGGATGAAATTAGAGATACTGACGTAGGTGGAAAACATCGATTTTTTGGGGTGGATTGTGCGCGGTAAGGGTTCATGTGTTAATTTTTTCAGCGTAAAACTTTGGATCAAATTAGGAGATTTGTCAATATTTTATGAGAGCTCGTAAAGTTCGGGATATTTTATTTTAGTGTGATTGGGTTAAGGATAATGAGCAAAAATACTTATTTTATGCGAAAATACAATTTAAAAAAAATAATTATACAAACTGAGAGAATGTAGAAGATAAAGAATAATAAAGCTAAACAAAGAATAAACAAATAAGTGGTTTAGCGAGAATTGTAAAGAGGTTTAAAAAGTAGAAAAAAGTTAGAGATATAGCAAAAAATCATAATAAGATATAATAAAAATATTATTCTAGATCCTGTGGCCAACCGTAGGTCTCTAATTTATAAATGTATATGTTGCAGCTATTTAATGAAAGAAAGCATTTAATTATAAAAAACAATTTTTATGGCAATCTTTATAAAATGTTTGTTGCAGGTTTCATTTTTATAAATTGTTGCCTACGGCTTTCAATTTCTCTAAAATGTTTTATAGAAGTTTTGGTTTTGATAAGAAAAAACTGTAAAATATCTCCTGTTAATTCCGATTTTTATAAAATTTGGTCTACAATTTTTAATATTTTTAAAAAAAAAAGACGATTTTCGATTGCTTTTTTTATAAAATGCCACTTACAGTTTCTCTTTTTATAAATAACTGCCTTTAACTATTAGTACTTTTGTAGCTATTTATTATACAAGTGTCTTATAAGGCAAATAAGTCACGAAAGAAATGTTTAGTCACGAGAGCTTGCTTGAGTGTCCTAATTTTTCTTAAATGACTTATTTGTTGTTAAGGCATGAGTACAATACATAGTTTTATCCAACACTTCTCTCTGTAAGAGTTCTTAAAAAATCATCAAAACACAAAAATTTTATATCTACTAAGATTAGTAGTAGTCTGTGATTTGGTTGCCATGTTGTTGTTGACAACAAAATTATTATTTGAGAAAAATTTTGTAAACAAACTGTTTTGGCGCTTGTAACATTGTTGGAAATGAAAAGAAATAGTTCTCTTCCTGAAAAAATTGCGAAAGATGTTGAAGAAGTCACATCGAGTTTGCTACTCAAGAAATTCAGGGACGCTTATTACAAAGAATTGAGTGAGTTCAATAACTAGAAACAGGAAAACGATGTTTGTGGGGTAAGCGGAGACGTGCTGTTGGGTTACTTCTTCAACGCCAAAAAAGCTTCGCAGCCTCTTCAAAGTGGACGAAATACAGCATGTTAAGATCGACATTAAAGCTTCACGAAAATACAGATATTTCACAATATGACAAGTTGATTGCTTTTTTGAAAAACGAATCAAAAAATTACAAGTGCAAAAAATCAAAATTTTTTGATAGAGAGCATATTACAGTTTCTAGCAGAAGCACCCAATAAAAAATATTTGATGTTGAAGGTAGGTCGATTTAGTTATTAGAGAATGAAATCTAATTTTTATACGACATTTCGTCTAATTTTTGGTGTGTCAGGTGGGTGTCGATGTTGTGAATTATTGAACATGTTATTCAATAACGTAGAAGATAAAGGAATCTATATGTTGGTATCTGTACCTACCAAATACAAAAACATATGTTTACGATTATGGAAAAAGGATTTGCAGTTAATGTGCTGGATATTTGTAGAAAATATATGTCTCTCCGACCTAAGAATATTTCTCACAACAGGTTGTTTTTGTGCTATAGAAATGAGAAATGCACAATTCAGCCAGTGGGAATAAATAGTCTATCTAAAATACCATCAGTAGTAGCTAATTTTTTAAAATTACCAGAATCAGAGTCTTACACAGAATACAGTATGAGACGCACATCAGCGAGATTATTGTCCAACGCTGGAGCCGATCTTACTATGGTCCAACGTCATAGCCGATAGAAGTCGACAACCGTGGCATAAGCGTATGTCGAAGAGTCAATTTTGGGCAAAATAGACATTGCTAAGAAGATACTAGATGGAAATTCGGAAACAGAAGGCAATTTTATTGTAAATACTAAGAAGCAAAAATTGAATGAATGTGGAAACAACATTAAAGTGACAGAAAATGAAGCAAATATAATGTTATATCTTTTAATATAAATGTTAACATAAATCCCAACAAATGATTTTATTTCAGATTCCTGTTTTATATAATTGTAATTTTATGTATTGTATTTTTTGATGTTCAATAAATTGTTCTATTTTCTATAAACTCTTCAATTATATAAAAACAGTTTTATATAATTTTTACAAAATGCCTCTAGCAGTTTTCATTATTATAAATTGTTGTTTATGGTTTCCAGTTCATATAAAATTTTATCTATAACTTTTGGTTTTGATAAAAGAGTCAAATAAAATGTGTGTTTTTGATACCGATTTTTATAAAATGTTTTTTGTAATACCAATTTTTTTTTATAAAATGACTTTTACAATATCTAATATATTTTCTTTACAAAAGGCTACTTTTAATAGCAATTCTAATAAAATGCTCATTGCAGGTTGTATTTTTTATGTCTTCTGTTGATTTTTGAATTTTTATAAATTGTTTTATGTAACAGCTAATTTTTATGAAATGTAATCTACAATTATATTAAAATGTCCTTTGCATTTTTGATTGTTATAAATTGTCGTTTATAGCTCCCAGTTCTTATAAAAAGACTCAAAGGTTTTGGTTTTTATAAAAAGAACTACAAATTGTTTTCAGTTAATTCTGATTTTTATAAAATGCTTGTTATGACAGCCAATTGTTATAAAATTATATATACGATTTCTAGTATTTTATATGTTTCTGGTAATTGCAGTTTCTGTTTTTTATACATTGTCGCCTTCTAGTTGCCTATTAGTTTTTCTAAAATTTTTCCTATAACTTTTGGTTTAGATAAAAACGCTATAAATAAATCGTTTTTTGCTAATGTCGTTTTTTATATTAAATGCCGTTTGTTCTTACATCAAATTTTTATAAATTAAGTTTTACAATTTCTAATACTTTTTTATACAAAACGACGATTTTTTATAACTATTTTAATAAAATGCTCATTAGTAAAGAGCGGATTCTTTAGTACCTGCCTCAGTCGGTCAGACAAAGCGTGCCGTATTCCGTGGAGTGAGAGTGGATGAGTGGATTCCAAAAGAGTGGCGTCGGCAAATATTTTTTTGTCCTCCTAATTTCACAGACTCCAACTAATCAAGCCCTCGCATTCAGCTCTGAAACAAAGCTGTCGCCTGTAAAATTAAGCCTACCGCATATAAATGTAAATAGCTATTATAATAACCAACATTTTTCTGATTAACAGAAACAAAATTAATTGCTTAATATTATCACATGGTGTCATATTAAGTAATTAGTAAGTAAGACTGTGGTCGGCTGCAAGGAAATAAATAATAAAACGGTAATAGTAAATTCATTTCGGTGTGGCGTACGCGCACGCACAGCTCCACTATTCGCGACATCCCTGCCAGGGTACTAATCCATCCGCTCCTAACTCATTACAGATTTTAGTTTTATACTTATACTTTGCACCCATGATTTATAAAAAAAAATATATTTCTGATTTTAATAAAAGAAAGTTTCAAATTGCTTTCTGTTGATTTTAATTTTTATAAGATGGTTCTTATGACTGTCAATTTTTACAAAAATTTTAATTTTAGCCTATAATTTCTAGTATATGTATTAAAACATCTCTTGTAGTTTTTATTTTTATAAATAGCTTCCAGCTTTTACAAAATTTTATCTATGATTTTTGTTTTTAAGAAAAAATAATATATTTTCTGGTGAATCCGATTTTTATAAAATGACTTTAGTGACACCTACATATTACCGACTTTGTCCTGATTATTTCAAAACTACGTTCTCGACTTTAAAAAGTTTTTAATACTTTAAATATCAGAAAATCAAATGAAGCTAATTTATTAGCTGCAAAATTGCTTAGATAACGATATGGTTTTTCAGCATATGTTCAAAAGTTTCCGCTACCTTTCTCTACTTATGGACATGCTTAATAATAATTTCATAGAGTTTCGCGCTACGATGTGACTCTCAGCGTGATATCTTTTTTGTAATTTCTCAAACTATTTACCCGTTACTCTCTTACTTTTATTGTTATTTTAAATAAATTGTAACACTATTTTTTTAACACTCTGAAAATAGAAGAAGGCATTAATTTGCTTACAGCACGCTTACCACCCTAGGACCCTTGCTTTCTACATAATTTTTGCTTACTGTTGCTGCTAACTTAACAGTAATAGCATACTCACGAGACAGATGATTGAAAAGAATAAATAATTATTAAAATTTGATTTTTATTTTTAACGTAACATTTTCTATTTAGCGATAAAAATTAAATTATTTTTGTTGTGATATTGTTTAGTGCATAAAACATCGATGTGGACAACTGTATATAAACTTATATTCCTTTTGATGTACGTCGATTCAAATTCTTTTGAATCACTTGTTAGAAAGTTTGTTTTAAATCCCTTGGCAGTACAAAAATAATGACTATTTGTAAAATGTTTTATTTTCAAATCCTACAACAGTTAATTAAAAATGACCTTTAAGAAATAAAAAACGGAAAAACAAATGCACGTGAATGCATTTTGTTACGAATCATATCACACAACAAATTTAAAATTATGATTAGTTTTGATCTTCAACAAATCATAAGTTAAATTAGTAATTAGATAAGCAAAAATTAAATATCTAAATTAGTTATATAAATAAAATGAAGTCTTCAAAATGTTAAAAGTAAATTTTAAAAAAAAATTAGTAGTATTAATATTTATTTTTATTTGTTAGAATTGTTAAATTGTAAAAAAGCGTAACAGCTTTAAAATTTTTCTGTAAGCAACTAGTTATATTATTCTGTATGCAATTTGTGTTTAATGTGTTGTCTACGACTCATATACCTAGGTTCGGAGTGCGTAAAACTTCAAATTGCATACAAAATTTTTTCATAGAACATTTAAGTATAATTATTATTTTTTTTTTAGATTAGAATTGAATGTTTTTTTTAATCATTCCGTTTAAATAAATCCCTTTATAACTATGCACCCTGCTCTTCGGAAATTTCTGCAGAAAAAAGTCGCATGTGAACAAATCTGAGGAGGATTTTTTAGTCCATCAGATGTTGCAATTTTTACTTGAATAAATGCTTTGGATATTTCTGGCGAATCCGTGTATTTTTACTCTTATACACTATACAACCAACTTTCCGAGTTGTTTTACATCTTGTTGCCTACAACGATTATTATAAATTTTGTTTTAAGCTACCTATTAGTTGTTAAAATTTCCCGAATTCTCTTCCATCTACATCACATTTCTTTATACCTATTTCGAAAGCAACCACAAACCGATATTAGAGTAATTAAATGAAAATGTCAAAAAAATGAATCACACGAAAAGGAAAAAGTCATTTTGTAGCCATAGTCGACTCGTCCGTAGAATTCCCCGTTTCCGTTGTATGAACCGCCAATGCTTCAAAGGATTTTCCCAAACACCCGGAATATGTTTTGAAAGTATTGATGAAGGAAGACAATACTGTTCACGCCTGTTGCTTTTATCACGACTTGGCGATCTGGTAATGATGAATCCATCATGAAACAGTTGTGTTAGTTTTCGGTGAGACGAGAGATTTGGGTACCGACTGTTAGAAAAAATTTGAACGGAACAATCAGAAGAGAAAAGAAATTTTTGGGTAAGTAAAACAAGACTAAACTAAAATAAATTAAATTTTGTACATTTAACTGTTATTCTTGTACTGTTCCTAAAACAATATTTTCTATTTATGTTTACAATAATTTTTAAATTTGTTTTAATACGCAAAAAATACTTCAATTCTCATAAATATTCGACTTGACAGATGATAATAAATTCAAGATGACTGTTCTTTATTGCAATACGCATAACAATTGTTTTTTATTTTTAAATTTAGATATAGCAGTTACTAGAAACTGTATTTTACAAACTTATTTTATATGCAGCACAGTCTTCAACAATTTATTTTTAAAACAAGATGTATTATACCGGATGTTTATAAAAATTTTGTACAAATGTTTATAGGTACTTAATACTAAATACCCAAACTTGCCATATATATATACAAATATTGAAGGTTTTTGAGAAGTACAATATATACTTAAAAAAAAACGTATTACGTACACCGTGTATCACAAAAAACTATTTTTGAACAAAAAAAAATTATACATCATACATCTTAAAAAACTATTTTTTGGTATTGTTTGAACAAATTCAAATAATTTGCGCAAAACTTTTTAAAATCATCCTGTATGTAGGGTGAGTCAAAAGTCGCAAAGCTTCTTTGGAGGAATACATGGAAAATTTTCAAGAAACACAAAAGTTATTTAAAAAAAATTTAATACTCTTTAGTTTTTTTGTTTTTGTTTTTTTTCTGTATTTTTTTTGAGATTTATAATTACGTAATTTATTTCCAATGCTTTATTGTTTCTTTTTTTTTCGTATTTCTGATTTTTTTTAACTATATCAAGACAATTTCAATTTTTATTTTTGCAGATTCAAATACTCATAACTTTTCAAATTTTGAAGTTAGAATTTTTTTTTCTTTAAAGTTTGGATTGTTTTAATGGTGGGAACCAGCCCACTAAGGATCTTCGCGACTTTTGTCACACCCGATATTTACTTGAAAAAAAATATATAATTTTTTTTTAAATAAATATTAAATCAGAAAAACGTCTTAATACTGAACACAAATAATTTAAATATGTAATACTGCTAATTAATCGTTGATTGATTGATGAGATAATAGCTACTTATTAGTTAGTTAATCAATCAAACAGTTTTTGTATAAAAAAAACTTCTGTATTTAATTAAAAAAAATATTTATTCAATTTCTATTATTCCTCTTGACATTTGCTTACTTCTAAGAAAATCCTTTTTTGGATAATAAAAAAAAATGTTCTATTGTTGTCTCATCCGCATATTTGTTGGATTAAATTTTATAATTATTGACCTTCGACTCGATCAAATTCCGGTATCCACCCACACTTCGAAATTATTATTTATTAGCTATAGATTACTCTCATCATAATATAAAAAAAGTTTATTTTTTTAATAAACATAATATTTTTTGTTAATTAACTCAGTACTATTAATTTCACTTAAATTTTAATTTAAGATTTTCAAAAAATTAAAGCTCAAAAATTATTGACAGTTTTTTTAATTATTATGTTTAAAGCCTGTTAACAAAAAATGTCTAGGAAAAGTAAGGCAACTCAAGAAAACATTGTAAAAAAAATATTTTTAATTATTTTCTAATTTTAGCTAAATGTTCTTTTTTAATGTTTTCTAGTTTTTATTTCTGACGTTTGCCACTTTTTTATAAACTTTTTCATGTCGTTTTTATCTCTCTTTGTCTGTTTTTTTTTATCTGTGTATAAACATTAGTGTAACAATCTTTAAATTTAGTACTTATTTTAACATTCGTCTTTCATCTAGAAAACATTTTTTTTTAAGTTTTTTTTAGAGGTAACGGGTTACAGGAACAATAAAATAAACAATTTAACTTTTAGTCTGACGTTTCGACTTTTTTTTATTACTGTCTTTTTCAAGGATCTAAAAAATATTCGACTTAGAAACAAAATATTAAGAATTTATATGAACTAACTTAATTCATACTTATAATAAAATAAAATATATATACTTAATCAATCGAGCAACCATATCTATCACTTGAACAGCTGACAGAAAACAATGGTATTATGGGTTATTGGTACCAACACAAGAGTCAATTGGTAGATATGCAGCCCAATACACATTAAAAGTATTACAAATTGATACAAATACAATAACATTACAATAAATTGATACAGACAGGTTTTTATAGATAAATCTTGACATACTGTCATTAATTTAAAGATTATTGTTATAGAAGAACATCATAAACAGAGCTCAAGTTATTTAGGTCTTCTTTGAAATTAACAGTTTTATGGGATCTAATATTTAGCATTTCACTAATGAGTCTTTTGTAGTAACATTGTTCTTGGTCTAAGATCTTAACATTATTAAAATCCTATTGGTGCCCATCAACGAAAAACTGGGAAATCACTCCTGTTTTGTTAAAAACGGTGTTATTTTTAAACTTACAATCGTTTCTGTGTTGTTGTATGCGGGTTTTTAAAAATTGTGATGTCTGTCCAATATAGGATTTTTGACAATTATTACATGGAATATAAAATCCTATTATAATATACAGACTGATTGTAAAAGATTGTTCGAAGAAGAGTGCTTTGGAATTAGTGTTTTGTTTTATTTTGCCGCTCGCATCGCATTTCCCGACTCAAATCTGTCAAATTTGTGATTTTAGGTTATATAACAAAATTGCAATTTTAAATAAAGGAAGAATAGATTAAAACTACCGATTTCACTTTATTCAAAAGGTGGATCACTGAAATAAGTTTAATTTTTTCCATTTCAGAAAGTTTTGAACTCATAAGGATACAAAAATATCCTGAATAACTACTTGCAGGTAAACACTTTCAGCACCTATTTTATTTCAAACTTGGAATCATTCATCAATGAAGCCACCACGCAAGTAGAGTTTCTTATGCAATGCACTTTTTTGTTGAAATCACGCCTTCACAGAGATCTTTACATTCTGATGCTGTTGCCATAAACACACTTTTATTTTCTATCATCCACAGAGGGCTTTTGCAAAGAAAGTGCTCTTAAAGACTTTTTAGGACTCTGTTCCATCCTTTCTCTGATGTCTTTCACAATTTCACCTGCAACAGTAGATCTGCCTAGAGATTTTCCTTTGTTGACACTTTCAGTAGTTTCGAAGCGATCCACAGTTTTTTGGATATGCCAAATTAGCGAATCTTCGGCAATATCCAAATTAGGAAATCTCTGGAGGTATTCTTCTTTGCAAGTATTGATGTTGTAGCTCCAAAAACCATCTTTTTGCAACCTACCACTTCGGAAGTAGGATGTGACAATGAACACGTTTTTCTCCACAGTGTAAACTATATTTGTCTCTGGTTTGTTTGAAAATCATGGACAGTCTACATCAGCTGAATAAAACTTTTTAAACTTACCAGAAGTCAAGCGCTAGAATAGATTTTGTTTTAAGAAAGACAGATTTTGTCTTGAAAAAAACAGGTTTTGAAGATAACGGTAATTGAATAAGAATTACAGAGTCGCAACAAAGCAAGGTAGAATTATAAAAGCAGTAAGAATTAGAGCACAGAGCGAGGCAACGAAACTGACAAAGTGTAACGGAGATTGACTGATGATAGAAACTGTCAAATTGACAATCAAAAAATAGTAATGGAATTATTTCAAAAAGATGGCAAATTCCATAGCCTTCTTTTCCGGACAATCTTTTATAATCAGTCGGTATATTATATATATTGTATTTATATATTATAAAAAAACAGTCGAAACGTCGGATTAAAAGTCAAATTGTTTATTTTATTGTTCCTGAGACCCGTTACCTCTAAAAAAACATAAAATAATAATTGGAACGTTATCATATTAAGAATTTTTTTAAATTTTTCTTCTTTTGCTATTTTTCTTTATCTTTCTCTGCATTTTTTTTATTTTTAACTAAATATAGAAAAAAAGTCGTAGCTTTAATTTTATTACCGAAAATAGGTGTTGCCATTAAAAAAAAACTATTAGGTCACAGCAAAAAAACGGTTAGAAAAAATTTGGAAACAAATGAAAAACGTGCATAATAAAAAATAAAATATACCTGTCTTGGTGTTTTGTGTCACTCTGTATATTTCAGCGTTTTTAACAATTTTTTTAGTATAAAATTAAACATACTTTACGGTAACTTATACTATTCTCGAAGGGTTTCCATTTACTCTCAAAACCGACAAGTCTTTCTACAGTTTTTTTTGCTATAATTTAATAAAAAAAATGTGTTTTTTAAAATGTACAATGGCGAGCAAAAAATTTTGGGCAGACTTGAAATTTGAGTGATATAAAATGTGAAATGAGCTTTACGTGTTAGACATAATGTGTGTTTGTTAAAAAAAAAAACTCGTAGCAAGCCATGACATTGTTACGTATGTCGTACGTGACCCCATACAACAACTTGATGAAATTAATGAAAATTTGGTTGAACTGAATAATATGATAAATAATGTTCGAAGACGATATGCTTTATGTGTTCAGCATCAAGGAAGACATTTTCAACAGTTTTTGTAGGTAATAAATGAATATTTTTATAAAAATGTATTTTCGTTTTAATTGCCGACAAGTGAGGTTATGAGATCTGTCAGTTTGACAAGTGTATAAAGATTAATCACAGATATACAAAACAATTGTTTTTTAGTTTCAAAGCACTCTAGAGTTTTTTTTAAAAAAAACACACGATATTAATAACCTTAATTTAATAACTATTCAGTACTGTCGCATGTCATTTTGACAAATTATCATGACATTTATGACAATAAAGGTCAAACTACATTTCTTTTTTTAATGACATATAAACTGCTACCCGAAATTTTTTGCTTGCCACTGTACAAATTTTGTTATTTCCTAAAGTTTTTTTAATCAGTTTTTCCGCATTTTTAAAACATTCACTTGTTAATTAACTTTTTTTATTTTATTTACTCTATTCTTACTTTCGATACCATCTGAGGGTTCTATATAGTCATTTTTTTGTACTATTGCGCACCTGAAATAAAAAGAAGATTTTTTTAAAATGTCAGTCAGTATCAATATTTAAATACCTGAATTTTCTATTCATTTTTTGTTTTTTTCGAAAAAAAATTTATACAATTAATGAATTATTCAATGAAAACATTTTTCGTTAACTTTCTGATTCAGTTCTTTTTTGTTTTTCTAAACTTTCTACTACTTTCTTCAGGTGTTTTTTGCTTCTTGTCAGTATAGCAAGTCATCCGCGAATGCAAAACATCGGTAGCGTTTATAGTATCTATCACTTTTTATATATTGCAGCGACTCTAACCACATTTTATAGTATAAAATAAAACAGTTTTTCAATTAGGTTAAGCAACTTTTAAGGTTACATTTAGGTATCATTCTCAAGAACTTTTATCTTACTTTCAAAATTGGAAAGCTCTTCTTAGAGAAATGCTTTCAAAGTTTTGAAAACTGCGGTCTAATTAAATTACACAAATCGTCTAGGCAATACTATCGGTGTCTTGAGAAGTCTTATCTATTGCACGATATCTTTGGTCTAAATCATGTGGTTGATTGATATAGACGTGTTTTTATAGCCCTGTTTTTGTAACCATTAAAGACGCGTTTAAATCTCCAAGAGCAATAATGTTCTTTTTGTGGAAAGAGGGTATGAAAACTAGAAATTATTCAACGTCTGCTGAAGAGCCGGCATCTACAAGTATTGTATAACAGTAGATCGATTGTTTTAATACTGGTAGAACATCGTTAGAAGGCGATCCACGTAGTGGTCATTATCATCCAAGCACTTTGGTAAATGAAAAAAACATTACAGCCCTAGAAGACCTACTGAAAGAAGGCAAGCAAATGAGTGTACGCCTAAAAGTAGATTTCAGCCCGCTGAGTACCAAAGCTGTTGGGACCGGAACAGAAATTCCATAGGTCTGACACTTGTTGTCAACTTTAAAAGTTGTTAGTCCGTTATGGTAATATATTTTGACAATAGATAATAAGTACTAACAAAACCTGAATTCTCTATTTTAATCCTAAAATTAAAAGTTAATCTAAAGAATGGCGTAAACTCTAAAATTGCAAAAAAAATATTTTTATAAATTACTTGGCAAAAAATGCTACAACTAACGCAAAAAACACCCTAGAAAATTACATAAGTCATCGTCGTTACTGCAATAGAATAATAACAAGACCCTGCAGTCTACCCTGCCAGAAAAACGAAGAATGTTTTGAATAAAAGATGTTTTCGTATTCGCTTTACTTTCCAAATTTGGCACTCTCTGATTTTCCTTTGTTTTTAGAATTGAGAAAACTTTTATAAAATTTAGCTGCGTAAATCGTGTGATAAATAGGTGGAGTAAAAGACACCCAAGAAGTTATTCGAGAACCGTTTAAAAAACTTAGTTTATTGTTGGAATAAAAGTATTTAGTTAAATAAAAATTATGTTAAAAACTACATTGTAATATAGACGAAAATTAACAAAATTAAAAAATTGTGATGGTCACTCTCTCCACAGAAAAAAATAAAAATTATAGCTAAATGTACAGAACTGTAAAAACTTCTTAGTATATGTGGCTTTACTTGCTAACAATCAAGGAGAAAAAGTGGTGTCCTATTATAATGTACAATTTTTAATTTAGAGTTTAGTACAGTAATGATATATCTGTTTACTAATCTTTCTTCTTGAAAATCGCTGTTTTTTTTTAATTTTTAAAATGCATTGCCAGTATTTTAAGTTTGAGCAATATTAAGTAATGCTATTATTATATAAATTAAACATATTGTCTCAATTTTTAGTCTTTTTATATATTTGTAATTTTTTTCGTTCCTACGATGTTATTTTTTTTATTTTTTTTTTTTTAGATTTTAAAGTTAATAAATCGGTTCTTTTCTATTTTTTATGTAGTTTATTTTATTGTTATTTTTGATACTATTTGAAAATTTTCTATGGTAATTATTTTCTTGTACCATTGCGTACATAAGTAAGGATACCGCCAAGAATATTTTTTTTTTAATTTTATAAAATTCTTTTTTAAAAATACTTGCATCTTTTTACAAGGCGAAAGTGTATTTTGTATTGTTACTTCTATGCGAGATAATACATTTTTCTGTTATCTTATTTTTACATCTATATTTTGTTCATTTCCGTTTTTTTGACTATGTAATACCACAATGGTATACCTATTCATCTTTTTAATATATCTTTTTTGTTTTTTTCTATTTATTTTTGATGTTTTTCTGGTTTCCTTTTCTTTCAGTCTTTATATTTTAAAATAAATTTCCCACTTTGTTAAATAGTTTTGTTCTATATTAGCCTATTTATAACGTCACAAATATTTTTTTTAATTAATTTTTTACTCTCTTTCTTTTGTTACCAAATTTGCAAAAATTTTAAAATTATACAAATTTTGAATATAACGTCAAAAATTACTAAGATTATTAGATTTGTGAAACATCAAAAATTCTAATCTTTATTGTTTTTCTAGAAATCGTCTTGGAAACAACGATTTCTTGCTTATTTACGCGCAGAAAAATTAAATTTTTGTAATACCTAGTTGTTAATAGTTGCTTTAAGAATTGTTTGTTACTAAGTAAAGAACCTCTTAACGACCACGGTCTGTTGTTAAGATGTAAAAGGCACCTCGACTGTTAAGAGGTCTTTTACATCTTGACAACAGAGGTTGTTTACTTAGTAACAAACAATCCTTAAAGCAATTCTAGAATTATTAATTAATTATAAAGGTATTACAAAAAATATTGTACAATACACATCCGTTAGAGCCTTTACTGCCTCGCCAGTTTATTCGACTCGCTCTTTGAGCTCGTCTCACAAATTTTCTGGCTCGGCCGTAAAGGCTACCTTAACAAACTTGTACTGTAAAATACTATTTACGGACTAGTACTGTAAAGACTTTACAAGACGCAAAACAGATGTTTTTTTTGTAACTATTGTTGTCAACAAAAAATTGACAAAATTGATTTTAGTGGAATTTGTAAAAAAAAATATCTAAAATTTGTAGGTTAATGGGCTGATTTCAAGTTGAGATAATACCGGTAGTATCTTCGTTTCCATGGAAAATTAATAAAATTCGCTGTTGTTATTGGTTGTTGCTGTGGAAACGTATTAAAATTTGCGACACGGATATTGTTATTGGCAGTTTTAACGACATTTTAAATATTACTAAAATTTGAGAAATTTATAAGAAATCAAAAAATTTTTAATATTTCTAAGTCTTGACTAAGACTTTCTAAAATGCTTTCTATTCTAAAATTTCTCAAATATTCTGAAAATCGATTACTCTGAAATTTTTATTTCGTTTTATTTTGAAATATTTACTCAAGCACTTCTCAAAAAACCCATTCATCTTCCTCAAATTTGCTCAATCTCCGTAACCAAATACACCAGTGTCACCATTCATCCGTTTCCAGCTAAAAATGTCCGTCTGAAAATGCGCTTTATCACAATCTTCCTCTCGTTCATCTCCACGAGGGCTATGGTAGTCCGCCCCCAGCTCTACTCAAGTCCATGCCCCGAAACATTCCAATACGAAATGGACCAAAACGGCCAAATCTACGGAACCATCGGGGTATACTCCTTCGATGAAACCATCGTCCGACTCAACATTGAGCTCTCGGTTGGAAACCAAGTAAACGTGAGTTGAGTTTTAATTATTTTTTCACACCTGGATTTGACGAGCGTTAAATTTATTACTAATCAAATAGATTGTTATGTCATCAAGAAGGTCAAGGACACGGCTTTTGTCTCGAGATGAGATGAAAGAAAAAAATAAATAGCGAACATCCTGTTAAATCTAAGTCACGACAAATCGTTAATCAATTTTTTTGTAGGGATACAACGGCGAGATTCAGTTAGCGAATCCGAAGGAGCTTATTTTTGAAGATATTCAGCACCAAAGACCAATTAAATACAAAGTTTTTTTCCCGAGATGGGAAAACGCCCCACCTAGAGTTACCAAAATTATGGTTAATGGACAAGTTGTGTGTTCAGGACCTCCAATGCCAAGTATTTATTTCAGTTTTGGTTTTGTTAAGTTAAAATTTGGATTTTAGTGAATAGTTGGAGTCGGGTTATGACAAGAGTTAATCTTGAACATACTTTAACTATTAAAGTATCGCCTCTCAGATCTCAGAGTAATCCTTTTGTACCCTCGAGGAATAATCCGTTCCTTTCTGGAAGGACTACAGAAAAAGGAAATACTTTTATTGATCAAAGTGGAATCAAAATAAGCGTTAAACCAAACCGAAATCAGTTTGTTGTTGATTTTCCGGTAAGAAGTACAACGGAGAAAGTTAACCGGAATTCAGCACCTGCAAATGATATTTTGTGTGAGTTATAATTTAAAAAAAAAAATTGTTTCAGCGTTTTATAACAGTGACAATAATTTTAATTGTCATTCTGATTGCTAAATGATGTATTTTTACGCACTAGTGCGTAAAAGTGACATACTTTTATACACTAGTGTTTAAAAATAAAAATACATTATTTTATTTTATTTATTTATTATAAACATGAAAAGTACTTATTACTAAGTGACTAAATTGAACATTCGAAGATTTCAGATTTCTTTCCTGAACTTTAATACAAGTGAAAATGGTACTTGTAGACGCCACTTCAGATTTACTACTATTGTCACAGATTTTTTTTTCTTTAATACAGTTTCTTCTTTTCCCATAATTTTCATCGAAATTGCGTTTTTGCTTTCAACAGAGATTTCTATGTAACTTTTCGCAACAGAACTCGAGTGCCACCTGTTTTTAAGTAATGTAATATCTGCTCCTAAATCTGTTAAGAGTGTTGCTGAACCACGGCGAAAGCAGTGCCCGGTATATGCTTTTGCATTTAGAAGACCGAGACATTCTGCAATTTTTTAGGCATACCTCTAATAGTATTTATATCAACGGGTAGCGTACAGCACTTAAAATTTCTATAGATTAAAAAAAATCTCTAATGTTCAGGGGTGTTCAAATGTTCAAATTTTTAAGAAAGTAATTGGATCTACAAATCCTTTAGTTATTATTAACAATTGTGAAATTTTGGTTTCGGTGTTTGGTATCTTCACTTTAATGAAACTTGTACAATTTTTTATATCTTCCAACTTTAAAAACGTAGATTTTTCTCTGCGTTATGTGCCAAAAATTCCAGTAATTACCACAAATTTTGCCAATAAATAGTCTTTGTCATAAGCTGTTTTCATAAAACGTTCTATCTTTTGCTTGGTGATATTTTGGCAATATTTTGGATTTTTTAGCCTTGCACCCACTGGCATTTCATTTTAGAAATGCAATCGAGTTCGTAAATTTTTTAATATCTATAATTATTCTTGTTAAGATATATCATGGTTTTTAGCATTCAGTAGGAAGTGTCCATAAAGTAGACGGCTTATACATGGAAGATAATTTCAAAAATATGCCAAAAGTACCTTTTCTTTAATACTTGTTACATTTTTTTCCTCACACCTACTACCAAATTTTCTGTATGTTTCCTTGTAAATTGTTTTAGATTTTTTGGGCGCTAGCGTGGCTAGTGCAGCTTCCGCAACATTTTCAATGTCGGAAACAAATTCAGAATCGCCTATTTTTGTGTTTCTTTATTATTGAACTTAAACACAAAACCCAAGTTGACAGTCTGTAATTTTATAAAAACATTAAACAACGAAATTTACATCTATAGCAGCCTGCCGTCTGCCTACTGTACAATGTGAATGTTCGATTGAAATCATTATTTAAAAAAAAAATCTGTTATAAAACGCTGTAACAAACAATCTTGAATGCAATACGTTGCAAAATCGATGTCTTTTAAGCTCTTGCCGTGTTGATTCACGTCGCGTACTTAATAGACTCTCTCTTCGCAACTTAATGCATTAATAACTATAAAATCTCTGTTCAACTATTCAAAAACAAAAAATATATATATTTAAAAAAAAGTCTTATTAGAACTGACAAGTAGAAATATTTGCAGTTGCATCTCTGATTAGTTGTTTTAATGGCAACAAAATGCCTCCAGTCCAAAAGCATTAACACTATCACCATCTCAGCGATTTCAACAGAGGTAGAATTGTGCTTTTTTAAGGAGTTAGTTTGTTCTATCGCAAAATTGCTCCCCGTGTTGATTCTCCTGCAATAACGTGTGTTTCGGGTGTCGACAGAAAAAGGTAGAGTAAGATGCAACAGAGCAACAGGTCAAGCGAGGCGTCAAGATAGACGCTTCAGACAACTTCTTCTTAGACACCGTTTAGCTACTACGCGACAACTTCATGACCAATAGTTTGGAGAAAAAAGTTGACTTGTTAGTATGCGAACTTTATGTCACTTTATTCGAGCTTCTGGACTTTTTTCTTACTGTGTACGGTTAATGCTTCCTTTATGTGTAAAACACAGTCGTCAACGTTTGGATTGGTGCAGATAATAACAGATTTTTAGATAATAGCAGAAAGGTGTTTTGTTTTATTTCAGTACCAATCTAAACTGGACAATCTAAACTATTGGTTCAAATTTCAAAACTTAAAATTTATTTTTGAAAACTAATAATTACTTAACAAACTTAATTAACTTGAATTAACACAGTACAAGTCAAATCACTACAGACTTTTTTATTATTCCGTCTAATGTTCGCACTTTACTATCTGTTTTGTCTCGTTACTACTGTTTGACTTGTATGACTTTCTCTTTCTTTCGTCATCTTGGTCAGAATCTTGGCCGTCAGTCTTCCTCTATATGTGGTTAGTCCATCTTCTAAAATAATCTGAAAGAGAACTGTTCTAGAAGCGTCACATTCCATCCATTCCTTGGAATGATAGATCATCCGCAACACTAAAAATAATTTCAATAAATAAATCGTTCGAAGAGTTCCGAATCTTTTCGAAACTTTGCTCACTATGATTCACTGTAACAATGTTAAAAGAATCTGTGTACTACTCTTAATTGTCTTCGGGTTCTTTGACCCAGAAGTGTCAACAACATTTTGTTTTGATAATTTTATCAAGGCTCTCTATCCTAACATGTTCGATTCACTCTGTGCTCTGTGGTCTATAATAATAGAGCAGACTTGTCCTTTCAGACAACAATTTTGATACTTGGAAAAATCGATTTTTTAAAAGCTTTTTTAATTTTAGTTAAGTGTAGACATTTTGTCTTTCAGCGATTTTTTAGCATGTGGTGCTGACTTTGTCAATTTTCGTAGGATGTATCAATATTGTCATCAAGATGAGTCTTCTCACGATCTACTGAATTAATAAAAACAATCAAATGAACGCGTTCTCTAATATTTTAGTTGTTTTAAGATTTTATCTGACTGAGTATACCAGCAGAAAAATTAGGACAAGAAGCAATATTTGTAGCAATATAAAGTAACATTGTCCTTTTTTTTAATTTTTTTTGCTGAATTTTCAAGATTTTTGTTAAAGTTTTTTGAGATTGATGAAATAAGTAACTAAATTTTAAAAATTCTTTCAAGATCATCTAAAAGACTTAATACAAAATGCCATAAAAAATTTTTTTGTTATAGTCAATGGTAACCCATTTCTCAGCGGCAAATCCAGCCTTCCAACAAACCCACCAACCACAACCTCTAAAACTCTCCCACGTGACTCCATCCCAACCCCTACCACATGCGGCATACCTGTCGTACCAAACCCACTAGTAATCAACGGTAACTCTGTCCCACGTGGTGCTTTTCCCTGGCTTACCGCAATGTTTGCGGTCACTACTACCGGTCTTGAATACAAATGTAGTGGTTCTCTGGTATCTCAAAAACACGTAATTACCGGTAAATGACCCAAAACTCGTAAATCAACCTACTAGATTATTATTTTACAGCCGCCCATTGTGTCCAAGAAGGCCGTAAAAAAGTCCAACCCGACCGCATTCTCTTCGTTTTGGGCAAACTCAACATCAAGAAATGGTCATTGGGGGATGGAGAAAAAATGATCGAGGCTGAAGATATCCGAATCCATCCTGATTACGTTCCATTGACGTCCGATGCAGACATAGCCGTCGTGATTCTAGCTGAGAAAGTCGAGTTTAGTAAATTTATTCGTCCGATATGTCTGTGGTCGGAAGGAGATGATATTGATAGTATTGTGGGTCAAAAGGGTAAAGTTCTGGGTTGGGGGAGAGACGAACAGGATAATTTAATGACAGCTGAGCCAAAACAAGCAAACATCCCCGTGGTGAGTCAAGAGGAGTGTTTAAGGTCATCGGAAGCTTTTAAGTATATTACGTCAGAGAGGACCTTCTGTGCTGGTACTAAAAAGAGAGCTAGAAAAATTTTTGTGAAAACTTTGTTTTAGGGGAGAGAAATGAAAGTGGGCCGTGCAATGGCGATAGTGGCAGTGGGTTTATAATGCAAAGGAATGGGAGATGGATGTTGAGAGGAGTAGTATCTATTTCAACGTATGATCCAATTAAGCAGAGTTGCGACTTGTCGAATTATGTTGTTTTTACGGATGTTAGTAAGTTCAGGGCATGGCTGTTATCGATTGTTATTTTTTAATAAAAGTATTTATTATTTCTGAGTATTTTTTTGCTTTCCCAAATTCTAATTTTTAGATTTTTTATTTTTGGTTTAAAAAAGTTGATAATTTCAATATTTTCTTTTTTCTTACTTTTTTCTGACACTGTTTTTCTAAAACTACATCATCTCTTTGGTTACCATAATTTTCTGCAATTTTTTTAAAAACATTTTTAAATCGTAAATCGAACAAATAAGTTTTTAGAAAAAATTCAAAAAGCACGTTTGGTAGAAAAGAAAAGCAATTAAATATTTTAAAAAGTATTGAAAGGTGTCTGCTAGAAGAATTCTATATAAACAAAAAAGTTTCTAAAAATTTGAGAAACGATCAAAAATTTGAAAATCTATTGAAATATAGTTAACAAAAAATTGTAGAAAAGGTTAAAATAACAGTCAACCCCAATTTTCTCGATAACAATTTTGATTTTAAAAAGAACCAACACAGGTCAATTTTTATTGTCAGAAGAACATGTTTTTTGGTAATGTTACGTTGATCCTACCACTTTCTTAAACACAGGATCACTGGGTTTTTTACTTCTGAAATTTAAATAGAAAAATTGGGTCACGTAATACCTTATTTCAAAGGTCTCTAAATACTGTTTCCGTTATTATACTTTTATTTTTGTTTTTCTTGAAATTTTCTTCTGAAAATGATTATTCTCACCAGCAGTTGGTATTTTTAAAACGAGTTATTTTTCCAAAAAACAGTTGATTTTTTATATCAAAGATGTCTATTTTGGTCTAGAATAAAAGTATGCCTTACTTTACCCTCATAAACTTACCCTTAAAATAACTTTCATAAAAACACATTTTTGTGATACATTATTATTATTTGAAGCAAAATTCGTTAGGGTTTAAAAATAAAATTTTAATATAAACATTAAAAATAGTTATTTATTCTATAAGTGTTTTAGACAGCGTTTTATCCACGCAAGAATGTCCTTTAATATTCTTAAGTAGATGAAACGTGACTAAACCACAAATCCAATATAACATTTTATCTACAATTACAGCGATTTAAAATCAGAATCGCCAAAATTCTATCGCATGTCATCAAAAAATGATTTGACATTACACTCTAACAGCGGATGTCACCTTAAAAATCATTGAAATTAACTAAAAAACATGGGAGGTGTTGAATCGTCGCTACTTATTTTCGATTGTTTATCTACTTCAGTTGTACAAAACGCTGTGCAAGTTGGTGAAAATGGAACAAAGTGATAGATACTGTTCCTGAAACAATTCTTGAGGAAGCTGAAGAAACGATTCGCCAGTTATTGCCTGCGAAATCCAGGGAACATTATGAAAAAGTATTTTTAGAATTTAATGCATGGAAAGAAGAACAGGGTGTAATGACAATAAATGAGAAAGTTCTGCTATCGTATTTCTTAAATTTGAAGAAGAGGTATACAATTTCATCCATGTGGTCGAGGTACTCCATGCTGAAGGCCGCTATAAAGGTCTATAAAATCATAGACACTGGAAAATATACTAAGCTCATGGCCTATCTGAAGAATCAGTCAAGAGGATACAGGCCGAAGAAAGCTGCAGTATTGGAAAGAGCACACGTGGAAGAGTTTTTGACAAGGGCTTGCGATAAAGAATATTTGATGATCATGGTAATCAAGGTAATTAATAATGAGGGTGTCTGGTGGCTGTCGATGCTGTGAGCTGACAAATTTAAAAATCAGTAATGTAGAAGATAGGGACGCATACCATACCTGATTGTTTCGATACCAGATACCAAAACGTGCGTTTTACAAAAATTCACAATTATAGAAGAAGAATTCTATATCAACACTGTTGAGAAGTGTAGGAAATACATGTCCTTACGCCCGAAGAGGTTATCCATTGAGAGATTCTTTTTACGATACGCTAATCAAAAACCTGTTGGAATTAACACTTTATCGAAAGTTCTTTCTAAAGTTGCTTTGTTTTTGAATTTGGCGAACGCAGAAGATTATACCGGCCATTGTATGAGGCGCACTTTAACAGCTTTACTTGCCAATGGAGGTGCTAATCTTACAACAATTAAACGACATAGTGGGTGAAGGAGCTCCGCCATAGCAGAAACTTATATCGAAGATTCAATAAGGTTTAGTCTTTAGATCTACTAGTCGTTCCTTACTAGAGGAGACGACCATTGTTCCTACAACTACTATTCGTTCTGGAACCGATAACAACTACAAGCTTCTTATTAATGGTAACAAAGTGAAATATGATAAAACAACAAACGAAATGTCTATTAACGTAAATGTTAATGTCAATATTAATAATTAATAGAATGCGATTCATTTAAGATTGTATTTTTTCATTATTCCACTAGTGGAATTCCATTGTTACTTTATACGGTTCGTAAGTGTTGATAAAACTTCAATTATTAGGTAATTGTGGATAAATAATAATAATTATTATTATTATAATTATATTAATATACAATATTATATTAATATATTTATTTATTTTTATTATTATTTTTTTTAAATAATATTCAAAAACACAATTTAAAAAAATGTTGAGTTATCTTATTTTTTGCAAAATTACAATATTTAGAAAAATTCGCCATCTTTTCAAAAATTTATATTTCATCAATGGTTTGAGGCAAATTTAAATAAAACCTTTTTTTAATGAGTGTTGAAAAGACCTGGTAGGTTGGTATCCACTAAGAGAAAATTTCAAAAATGTCGCATATGCCTAAGTATGTCATAGGTTAATTTAGCATGAAATTCCCTATATGTAGTAGTTACAAGATTTTTTATTCAGTTTTACCCTTCATTTTTTTATTTTAAGTATATTTTATTAAAATTTTTAATATTTTTATTTTTAAAATTTTGACATTGATAAGTTCTTGAAGAAATTAATTCTCATGTATGTACAGTACAAGAAAGTTCTATCAGAGCGAGACACTTCAGTTATTATTTTGATGTTTCATTTCGAAATGATTGAAATAAGATCATGATCAGATTTTATTACTTAATAACTAATTAACACTTGCTGGAATTTTTTTTAAGTTGCCTAAATAAAGACAAAATTTTGTAATGAAATAATTGTCAAGGTTATCTTATATATTTGTAGTTTAAGAAGTCAAGATTAAAAAAAAGTAAATTGTCTGACAGAAAGATTGCAAAATCGGATAGTAATTTTAACTGAATAGGTATGTATATTTTAGAAATTTGTTAGTGATTTAAAGGTAATAAAACGTTTCTTAATAGCACTGCTTGTTAAAAATTAAAAAGTTACTTTTGTAAAAAAAATTACTTTCAAATGTTAATAATACGAAATTTTGTCACAACTTATTAAACAACATTACGATGACAAAACGAAAAAGACTGTTATATACGAATTAGAGTATCGGTAAATTAAATACAAAAAAATTATAAGTTTTTGAAAACTAGACCGAAAAATTATAAGACAGTGACTAATTTAACATTACAAATTTAATAAAAATATTGTTTAACATTTTTTTATTTAAAATATTTGTTTATTACTAAAAAATAAAATAATTTAAAAGTAATAAAATACTTTTTAAATTTACCGACGTTTCGGAGAGTTACCCATATTTATTGTTGCCCCCAAGAAAGAGATAAACGAAACTTTTATTGACTATTTCTAATTTTTTTATAATAAGTATATTTTTGTGTTTTGTGAGATAAAATAAGATAATTAGGACCTATATTGCTGATTTTTGGTAACTCAAATCGTGACACTTCCTTGAATTGTTGTTAATCACCTGCTGTTTCTTTAAAATAAAAAATTGTTAATTCGTTATTTATGCAAATTTTTATAGATGCATGTTTATCTGTAACAAATGACATTTTAAATTGATAACGAATTAAGAAATTTGACTCGTTTTTACGTAACAACTTTACAAATATTAAATCAGTATAATTAAAATTTTGTTAAATTTTGAAAGCAATGGAACGTAATCAGCGCAATTTAAGCAATGACGAATGTGTCACACTAGTTACTTTATCCTAAGAAGGCTTGAGCTACCGTGCTGTAGGAAGAAGATTTGGTGTAGCCCATACGACGGTGTCTAGGACAGTTCAACGTTACCGGGAAACTAATGCGTATACTAGACGTCCTGGACAAGGCAGACATCAAAGTACAAATTGCTATTGAAGATCGTTTTCTAAGAATTCGTGCTCTACGGGAGAGGTTCACTACTGCTCGAAGTTTACAGCAACAGTTAGCAAGGGTGCATAATAATCAAGTAAGCATTGACACCGTTAAATAACGTGTAAGAACCATGCACCCACCACCAGCTAATCTGCAAGAAGCTGTAGCAAGAAGTAGGGCAATGTTCAACTGAAATTTGGGAAAATTTGGAACAGGAATCAATCAGACGACTAATTTTAAGTATGCCGAGTCGGTGTAGAGAGGTTATCCAGAAAAGAGGTGGAAATACTCATTACTGACTTTTTTTGGATTTTATAAATTTTTTTTTAAAAGTTGTTTTTTTTAGAATATTATGATTGTGTTTGAAAAATATAAGTTTTATTTCGTTTAAGAAGCTCTATTATTGGTTTGGTGTATTATATAACTGTAAATATTTAATTAAAATGTCTAACAAAACATTTGAGCAAAAATTTGAGATGTGGGGCGATAATTGTTTGGAGTAGTTTACAAGGTCACATAAAAGTATGGAATAAAATTTATATTTTCTAAGTTAATGTTTTTATTAATTTTTTGCCTATTGTTGAAACTACCAGATTATTACGGTCAAAACCCAGATTTGATGATTTATAGACTTCCAAACATTTCTACCTCTCGATTTGCCAGGCCTCTTATCAATGCATTTTGCATTGCCGTTTTTAATTTTTTAATTTAACATTTATTTAAAGAGCCACAAAGTTGGCGCAATGATACCAATTGCTACTTATTTCATGACTAATATTGATTAACAAAAAAATCTCGATTTGGGTGGTCATTTAATTTTCATAAAATAGAATCGATCTCCTTTAACTTTTTAAATCTATTTTATAAATCTAATACTTAAATACTTAAATATAGATACTTAAATCTAGATATTTTTTTTACATAAAAATAATAAATTTACTCTAGAAAGAGAAACAGATTTTTGTAGTTTATTTTTACATCATAATATAATTAGAAAAAACTGTTCATCTTTTGCTTTTTACATTTCTAGAAAACCTACATCAATTAATACTGTAATTCTTTCAGATTCTCAATATACTCGTATTTTTTTAAATTTTTTATAAACTTTTGTTGTTTTTAAAAAAATAGCTTATTATACGCTTCAATATAATTATAATGAATAATTCTCTTTCTACATCTTCATTAAAATCTCCCTATTCTTCTATCCTCTTTATTGTCAAATTTTTATTACTCTTTCTCATATTTTAAAAAATTATAAAATAAAAGTTGATTTTAATTTTAAAAGTAGTCTTTTGACTTGTCTGTTACATAATAAAGATCCAATTTCTTCTTTCCCCATTACCTTGTAATGACTGCAATGCAGTTTATATTAGTCAGACAAAACGAAGCGAATAATTAGAGCGAAGAAAAATACAAAAATACAGATATAAACTGCAACAGTTTATAACACATAACCAACACGTCATCAGTTTTTGCTTTTCATATTCATTTTCTTCCGATATATTTTTTTCTCTTTCTAATAATTCTAAAGTCCTTCACATTTGCAGTAAAAGTTATTTTTTATTTTTTTTTAGAATGTTAAGAAATCTTGAAATTTATCTTCAGCCCTCAACAAGTCTTAAATGATTAAATTAACGGAACAAAAATGAAAAAATTAATGTCCAAAAATTCTTTTCTTACAGAGGTGGGGTTCCTATCGTTCTTCTTAATGCTGATTTTTTTATTTGATATAACTATTGAGTAGACTTAGGAGTCTTGACAGTTATTGTTTTTAGATGGTTTTTGTGTATAATTGATTTCTTATATTTTTCGACAATCGTCTTTTTATTTCTATACCCTTCAAATTAGCTTTGATTGTACTATTTTATTTTTATCAATTTAAATTTTTTTACTTAATTAAATGTTTGTTTATAATATTGTTTTTTTACTCTCTATACTAATATTTACATTTTTTTTTAAATTATTTTTTAAATTAAATGTCAAACTGATGTCTAATCTTTAAAAAATCACAAATGTTTAGGCTACTAAAATTTATCTTTTTTTTTTTACTTTTTTAAATAGCAATTATTTATTTATTTGATGTCTTTAGATTGATCAACGTGTTTTTTGCTAAAAGTAACAAATTTTAGTATATATTTTTATTCATTGTTTTCAATTTATTATTATAGACAAAAGTTAATTTTTTTTTCAGTGTTTTTTAACTTTTGATAATTTCCTTTTTTTACATTATTGTTTAGACATTGATAATAAGATATACTCTCTAAAATGTTTTACTACTATTATGTACGAATTTGTTTGATTAAACTTGTAAAATTTACAAAAAAATTATTTTTTTTATCATTTGTATTTAAAAAAATTTAAAAAAACAATCATTTTTTATCATTGCGCCATATTGACAGCGATCTAACTAAAATTACAAAACCGATTTAAAGTTTAATTTTCCATTTGTAAAAATACTTTTTAACTTGCTGACAATCTACATTTAATGTTTTATAAAATTTAAAATGTGGAAATATGGAATAACCATTTTCTTAAGATCTTTTGAAGGATCTATTAAAAAAATCTAAATTTGACCGATTTTAGAATTCCTATAAAAACTAGGACACTTTACTAGTTTACTAGTTTACTCTTAAAAAAATATTTTTAACATATATAAAGCTAAGACAAATAGGTATATTTAACCAATTAACATTATAATTTAAAAAAAATATATATCTATAGGTATTTAAAGTAAAGATTTCATAAGTCGCGTCTGATACAGCGATTTAAGCAATTATTTAAAAAAGTAAATAAAACACATATAAATACAAAGTAAGTAGAATACAAACATAAACATAAAAAACATAAACAAATTGTGTGAGAATAAACTTAATAAATTTTAAGACAGGAAACCTACTTTGTGTAATCTACCTAACCTTCACCTTGTACAAAATGTTGTACCAGTCCCACCATCCAACGTTGAGTCAAGTTCCAGACAGATTCTAAAATCTCCCCAATAACTAGTTTTTAAACCATTGATAAATAAAATACCGCCATCCCTTCTTAAAATTACTAATTACACTTTACAGAATTGCTTAAGAGAGAAAGGTGAACAAAATTTTGTAACAACAATCTTGTCTTTGACTCCAGTTTATCTCAAATCTTACAACATAATGTACGTTTTGGTAATTCTAGTTGTGATTACAATCCTGTTATCAGTTTGTCACTATTTAAAAAAATGGAGACTTTACCGCATGTCGTACCATTTACCAGGGCCCGTAAATTTACCATTTTTAGGCTGCGCTTACAAATTTCTCGGAAAAGACGCTCCAGAAATCGCTCGAGTATTTATCGAGCTTTTTGAAGAGTATCCAGATTTGGGAAAATTCTGGCTAGGAGAAGACCTGTTTTATATTATTAGTAAACCGAAATATTTAGAAATTGTTTTGAACCATCCTGGAATATTGGAAAAACTTGATTTGTATAGATATACCAAACCAATAATCGGAGATGGGTTAATTTCAGGACCTGGTAAGAAAAATTAATAAAAAAATTTTTATCTTAAAATAATTTTTTAGTAAAAATTTGGAAAAAGCACAGAAGGTTAATAGTACCAAGCTTAAATCAGAAAATATTAAATAATTACCCAGAAATTATAACTGACCAATGCAACATTCTTTTAGAAATTTTTGAAAAAAATTCGGGAAAATCAGAAATTGACCATTGCAAGTTTCTAACAAATTTTTCAGTAGACGTTGTTTGTGGTAAGTCTTAAAAATATTTTTTTGATGTTTTAGTAATTTTTTTAGAAACTATTTTTGGAGTTTCATTAAATGCCCAAATCAGTGATGTCGGTTATAGTCATATTTTTGATCGGGTCATGGAAGTTGTTTATTTGAGAATATTCCGATTAGATTATCATTCAGATTTTATTTTTTCTTTAACTAAGGATTATAAAGTGCAGGAAGAACTAAAAAGACAAATTCGAACAATAACATGTGACTTGATTGAGCAGAAAAAGGAACAGTTAGGATATCAGTTAGAGACAGAAGGTTTGTGTTAATTTATTTTATGAGTAATTTTCAAAATTATTAAAACATTGTTATTATAATTCTGTATTCTGATATTTAAAAAGCTTTAAAATATTAAAATTTTGAGAATTTTTCTTCAGTATTTTAATATTTATTTAAACATTTAAAAATTTTATTTCAATGTTAAATTCACAATCATAAAGATTCTAATGCCAAAGTTGCAGAAATTATAAAATTAATTGTATTTTTAAAAAAATCTTAAATCATAAACTGGAAAAATTTCAAAATTAAATTTCAACTCTTTTATACATTTAGGTATATTAAAAATTTGAAAATCTGATAAACCCTTTTAAATATGTTATTTAAGCTTTTATTAAGACTGTATTTGTTCTCAAATATAAATTTATAAAATTGTAAAAAGTTGGCAAACAAAAATCTTGAAATTTATGAATATCTTAAATTATAGGAAAAGCATTGAAAATCTTAGATTGCTATGTAACCTTCATTTTTCTTAACCTTAAAAAATGACACTCAATGTTTCTAAGTTACAGCAGCTACTTTATCAAAATGTTAATGAGTTTAATAAGACTTTTCCTTGTTTTACTAATTTGTTTATACATTGCAATTATCTACAACTTATTACCAATTTATTTAATAATTTATTAATAAATCTTTTATAAACAAAATTAATACTAATTAACCCAGAACTTGGATATAAAATTAAATAAAAGAGTTTGTAAATTAAATCGATGAAAAGCAAGTTAGGGAAAAAAGTGTTAAAATTAGAAAAAAAAAAATTTAATCATAAATAAAACTATAATGTAAGTTTAAAACCGCCAGTTACCTAAAGTAAAATAATATAAATTATTGATTAAAAAAATGCAAATTAATTTTTTTAACAAATAACAGTTGAAATCAATTTAATAAACAAAAAATGCAAATTAAAGTAAAGACTTTTAATTAATTTAAATTAATTTAGTAAATGCGAAAATTTTGGTTGAAAAGATGAGAGATGACCTGAATGGTAAAGAATGAAGAAAGATGACCTGATCTTTTACTGAAGGGTGCGACCGCTGCTTCAAAAGAATTTTAATTTAGTATTTTGTAGTTAAATAAATTAATTTAAAATTTGCGTTAGAAAACATAATCTATAATCTACATATAATTTAAGAGTTTCTTTTATTTCTTTTTTGTTTTTTTAGCAATAGTATCTTACTTGATTTATCCAACACCTCTTTATTATGACGTTATAAAAATGATATTTTTGATTGAATTATGGGGTCTAAAAAACACAAGTGGTTTACGAATTAATAATAAAACTGTTTTTATATAATTAAACAGTTTACAGAAAATAGAACAATTTATTGAACATCAAAAAACACAATACATAAAATTACAATTATAAGAAACAGGAATCTGAAATGAAATCATTTGTTGGGATTTACGTTAACATTTATATTAAAAGATATAACTTTATTGGCATTTTTTGACATTTTAATGTTGTTTCCACATTCATTGGATTTTTGCTTCTCAGTATTCACAATAACAATGCCTTCTGTTTCCGAATTTCCACCACCAAGTATCTTCTTAGCAATGTCTATTTTGCACAAAATTGACTATTTGCCATACGTTTGTGCCACAGTTGTCGACTTCCATCGGCCATGACGTTAGGTCATATCAAGATCGGCTCCAGCGTTGGACAATAAACTCGCTGATGTGCGTCTCATACTGTGTCCTGTGTAAGACTCTGATTCTGGTAATTTTAAAAAATTAGCTACTACTGATGGTATTTGAGATAAACTATTTATTTCCACTAGCTGTATTGTGCATTTCTCATATCTATAGCACAAAAACAACCTGTTGTGAGAAATATTCTTAGATCGGAAAGACATATACTTTCTACAAATATCCAGCACATTAACTGCAAATCTTTCTTCTATAATCGTAAAGCTACGTGAAACATATGTTTTTGTATCTGGTACAGATATCAATATATAGGATCCTTTTATCTTCTACGTTATTAATTGACAGGCTCAATAATTTACAACATCGACACTGACCTGACACACCAAAAATTAGTGCGACCTGTAATGTAAAAAAATTAGATTTCATTCTCTAATAACAAAATCAACCTACCTTCAACATCAAATATTTTTTATTGGGTGCTTCTGCTAGAAACTGTTGAATATGCTTTCTTTCAAAAAATTTTGATTTTTTGCACTTGTAATTTTTTGATTCGTTCTTCAGAAAAGCGATCAACTTGCCATATTGTAAAATATCTGTATTTTCGTAAAGCTTTAATGTCGATCTTAACATGCTGTATTTCGGCCACATTGAAGAGGCTGCGAATCTTTTTTTGGCGTTAAAGAAGTAACCCAACAGCACGTCTTCGCTCCACAAACATCATTTTCCTGTTTCCAGTGATTGAATTTATTCAATTCTTTGTAATAAGCGTCCCTGGATTTAGCAAACTCATTGTGACTTCTTCAACATCTTTCGCAATTTTTTCAGGAAGAAAACTACTTCTTTTCATTTCCAACAATGTTACAAGCGCCCAAACAGTTTGTTTTGCAAAAAATTTTTTAAGTAATAATTTTGTTGTCAACAACAATATGGCAACCAAATCATACACTACTACTTATCTTTGTAGATATAAAATTTTTGGGTTTTGATGATTTTTTAAGAATTCTTACAGAGAGAGGTGTTGGATAAAACTATGTATTGTACTTATGTCTTAACAGCAAATAAATCACTTAAGAAAAATTATGCCACTCGAGCACGCTCTCGTGGCTAAACATTTCTTTCGTGACTTATTTGCCATATAACTCTTATAAGACACTTGTATAATAAATAGCTATAATAATTGCAGATTAACAAACAAGTTAATTACAAATCTTTTCCGTTGATCAAACTTAGTTAATTACAAAAATTAAACAATTCAACAATTATACGAACAGCCATCTATCGGTCAACGATGCGGACAAATAAAAAGTATATTTTGTTGCCTGTCTTTCAAATAATTTTAGACAGTATTTTGACATTTCAACTTAAGGGTAAAACGTTAGTATTTCAAATTAAAATTTTAAATAATTTGATAATTTCACTTTTCTTCATCGTCGCTGCGTTTTGTAATTACTCTTGAATTTTTTTTTATTTATTTGACTCTTGTACGCATGCGCAGAGTGTTGAAATGACTCTTTTTTTGACAACGATTTAAATAAAATAATATGCATTAATAAACATTTTCTAAACGATTAGCAGAAAAGTTTTTATTTTATGATTTAACACGTAAAGATAGTTGACTCTGGTCAAAGAACAATTGATTATGATTATAAAACTGTTGACTTTGATTTTTAAAACAAAAACTACTTTAACAAACTGTTTATGTTGTGTATCTCTTATTCCAAAAACAACTAAACTTTGGTTTCAAAGCATACGTTTCTGGTTATAAAGATTTCGGTTAAAGAGACAAATGTTTAAAAAAACAGTTTGTTATAGTTATATCACCATTTAGCTTATATCGACTGTTAACTCTTATTGTAAGAGTTAACAGACAATTAACTAAACAATTAACCATTTTTATACAAACCTTTGACTACAGTTGTAAAAATACCTACTGTACTTTCGCTATAAAGACAGTTGACTGGTTGTGAAAAAAGTTTATCTTTTGTTAAAAACGCACTTACCATTTATTATATTAAAACTTGGCTTTAATTGTAAAAACACTTCATTCTGTCTATAAAAACAATTGGCTCTGGTTAGAAAACAGTTGATCATGATTGTAAAGACATTTAACGTTTGTTATAAAGACTGTTGATTCTGGTTATAAAAATATGCTGGTTATCTGTAGTTGTCAAAATATATACAAGGTGTAACATTGAAAACTTTTACCTCTAATAACTTTTGAACAGGTAAAGATAAAAAAATAAGACAAAAATTGTTTCGACAGTATCAAGGGGGAAGTAGGATTTGGTCGGTAAATATTAAAGTATTATTAGCACCCCAATCCCTACCCCTAAAAACTTAAATAGGACTATACCACTTGTGATACATTAATTGAAAGACAAGGACTGAGAAAATACGACACAAAAAATTCAACAAAATCTTTTCATTATTAACAGAGGTACGAAATAAAATATTTGATAAACGGATGTTTTGCTATAATATTTATTGACTTAAATTAACTGTAAAATCGGGCGATCTAGCCAGCCATTTGATACTTCTTCTCCGACTTATCCATTTGTTGGAGTACCTGTGGTTTAAATACTCCCTCAAGAGTCTAAAATAACAAGGCGGTGCGCCAACCTGCTGAACGCATACTTCATCGGGGTTTAACGTTTCATTTGCATTTACGATGAGACGATTTATAATAACATCTAAAAACTTCTAGAATTTTTTTCTCGTTAGGGGGTTAACTATTGTGCGGAAAAAAAATTCCGGCCGTCACTTGTTTTCTTTATATCGGGGTTAATAATAAAAATATTTTGATGTGGTTTTTTTTGTCACACTCTACCGGTCCTTACCTTTCACTTGATGTATCACAAATAGTATAGTCCTATTTAAGTTTTTAGGGGTTGGGATGCTAATACTTTAACACTTACAGACCAAATAACATATCCATCCTGCTTCCCCCTTGATATTGTCGAAATGTTTTTTTTCTTATTTTTTTATCTTCACCTGTTTAAAAGTTATTGGAGATAGAAGTTTTCAATGTTACACCCTGTATTTGATATTTGATCTAAAGTTATAAATGAGTAATTTTTTGTTGTAAAGACAATTGACAATAGTCGTAAAATCACCTAGTAATTGATTCTTGTAATAAAGACAATTTATTATAAATAATAATAATTTATTGGTGTCAGAACAACAATACATTGTTTTACACACGTCAAATACAAAATATAATATACAAAATTAAAAAAATTAGATAAAAACACCCCAAAGAACTTAACTAACAAGATCTTCAAAATTATTCCGTAAATATTCTTCAATAGAGTAAAACGATTTATAAATCAAATAGCTGACAACAAATTTCTGGTAAACCACTGTTTTACTTTTAAACAGTTGATTAAACTGTTGACTCTGGTTGTAAAGAGAATAGACCCTGGTTATAGAAACACATCCTTAAAAATCTAATTTTGTTCAAAAATTTTTTACTGTGGTAGTTTTCTATTTGGATCAGAAGACAAAAGTTATTAATCTTTGCTTGTGTTTCTAAAAGAGTCAAAAGCACTATTTTGTGTCATAAAAACCTAGGATAAAGTATATAAACGTTAACTGTGGTTAAAAGTATCTCGTTTTTAACACTTTATTTTTATTATCAAAACAGTTGACTGTATTTATAAAAAAAATATTATCGTTGTTTTTAATTATAAAGACACTTAACCCTGTTATAAAAACTGTTAACTTTCTTTAAAAAAACAATAGTTATAAATATTTGAATTGTAAATATAAAAATTGAATCTAGTCATAAATTTTCTTGTTAAAACAGTATTTTGTAAAAAAAATTGATTTTTATTCTAAAAACTATTGTCTTTAGTAAAAAACACAGTTAACTTTTATTATAAAAACAGTTACAAATACACTTAACTCCTGGTCTAAAAATAAAGAAAAGAAAAGAATAAAAACATTTGTTTTTTGTTAGAATAACAAAAATTAACTGTGATTATCATTATCATTTATTATAACTTGTTGACTCTGATTATAAAAACAGTTGATTCTCAGTTTAAATACACTAGAAAGACTTCATAATGATTATAGAAACAGGTAACTCTACAATCGTAAAAGTGCTTGACTCTTTAAAGTAAAAAGATTAACCTTATTTATAAAAACAGTTCACTCATTATAAAGACAGTTGGTTTTGTTTACAACTTCTAAAAATTTGAGGAAAGTTAAAATAGACTTGGTAAAAGACACTTGAGTTTTGTCAAAAAGACAATTGACTATGGTTATAAAAACGCTACACTTTGGTTATAAAAACAGTTAACTTATAAAAAAACGGCTGATTATAGGTGTAAAGAGATTTAGCTCTCATTATAAAGACTGTTGACTTTCGTTACAATAACAGATAACTTGTATAAAGTCTAGAGAGTAAAATTGTAAAGACATTTAACGTTTGTTATAAAGACTGTTGATTCTCATTATTAAATAAAATACCCGGGTTAGCTATAGTTGTCAAGATATTTAGTTCTTGGTCTAAAGTTATATAAAAAGTAATTTGTTTGTAAAACAATTGACGATGGTAGTAAAGCCACTTAATTCTTGTAATAAAAATATTTTTGTGTTATTGTAGACACAAATACTAGTGAAACAATTGGCTTCCGCTACAAGCATATTAAGATTATAGCTTTAAATTGCAAAGTTACAAAACATTTGTAATATAGACAACCGACCATAATTATAAAACTGTCAACTTCAAAACGCTGGACTCTGATTGTAAAAACAGTTGTTAAGTTATAGTTGTATAGTTAAACTGTTAGTTATGATAACTATCGGTTTAAAAAGATTAAAAGATAGAAACTAAATTAATTAAAAATTAATAATAATTATAAAAACAATTGACTTTCTGATTATAAAAATAGTTGCTTCTGTTTACAACTTATAAAAGTTTAAAGAAAGTTCAAGTTGATTATGTTTGTGAAGATACTTGAGTTTCGTCAGAAAGACAGTTGTCTATGATTATAAAAGCAATTGACTATAATTTCATATAAAAACAGTAAACTTTTTTTATAAATACACTTAACTTTGATTATAAGGATATTTCGGTTAACTGGTTAAAAAACAGTAAAGAGAATAAACCCCTGTTATAGAAATGCATCTTTATAAATCTAACTTTGTTCAAAAAAATTTACTGCTATTGTCTTCTATTCGGTTCCAATAGTTACCCTTTACAACAGACCTTAATAATTAATAATTAGAAAAATATATAACTTTCGTTATAAAAACTGTTGACTTTTGTAATAAAGACACTTGATTTTCGGTTTAAAGAGTTAACTCTGATCATAGAGAAAGTAATTTTTTGTTTTAAAAAGTGTCGATTACACTCGTAAGACACTTTAATTTATTTATAAAGTTAAATAACTTTAATTATAAAGATGACTGAATATAAAGGCAACTCTTATTGTAAAGATAATTACCTTTAACTATAAAGACACTTGATGATTACTGACAGTTATCCTCGATTATGAAAACATTTAATATAAAAATTCTTATTTTAAAAACAATGGAATCACATATATCGTTTGTTATAAAAATTATGGTTATCTTATAAAAACTCATTTTTTTAAAGACACTTACTTTTGTCGTAAAGACAGAAGACAAAAGTTAATCTTTGTTTCTGTTTCTAAATGAAAAAAGTATATAGACAGTTAACTCTTATTAAAAAAATCTCGTTTTTAACACTTTATTTTTGTTATCAAAGCAGGTAACCGTTTTTATAAAAACAATTCTTTTCGTTGTTTTTAATTATAAAGACACTTAACCCTATAATAAAAACTGTTAACTTTCTTCAAGAAAACAATTAACACAGTAATTATAGTTATAAATATTTAAATTCTAAATAAAATTTTTTTTAAATCTAGTCCTAAATCTTCCTGTTAAAACAGTATTTGTAGAAAAAAATTGATTTTTATTCTGAAAACTATTGTCTTTAGTAAGAAACATAGTTAATCTTTATTAAAAAACGGACTTATAAAAACACTTAATTTCTGATCTAAAAATAATTAACTTGAGTAATAAAAGAAGTGATTTTGCTGTAAATCTAGCTGACGATAAAGAGTTGAAAATTATAAAAACACTTGTTTTTTGTTAGAAAACATAAATCAACTGCGATTATAAAGATATTATCTTTTATTATAACTTGTTGACTCTGATTATAAAGCCAGTTGAATTTCAGTTTAAAAAGACTAGAAAGACTTGATAATAATTATAGAAACAGTTGACTCTCTGAACTAAACAGAATTAAAATAGACTATGGTTGTAGTTTCGTCAAAAAGACATTTGACGGTAGGTAGTTATAAAACGCTTGACTTCAGTTATAAAAACGGTTAACTTATAAAAATCAGTTGATAATAAGTATGTAAAGATTTACCTCTCATTATAAAAACTGTTGATTCTCAAAAATACCGTATTTAGATGTGGTTGTCAAAATATTTAATTCTCGGTCTAAAGTTAATAAAAAGAATTTTTATCGTAAAACAATTGATGAAGATTGTCAAAACACTTGATTCTCGTAATAAAGACCATTTACTGTAATTATAGAAACAAATAACTAGCAAAACAATTGGCAATTCTGATTATATCTTTAACTTATAAAAATACAAAACATTTGTCATAAAAACAACTGATTATAATTATAGAGACAGTCAACTTTTGTATTAAAAACAGTTGACTCTTATTATAAAAATAAAGTTATAAAAACATTTAACATTCGTTACAAACAATGTTAACTCTGATTATAAAAACATTTAACTTTTGTTAGATTATAGTTGTGTAGACAGTTAACTCTCGGTTTAAACCGAGAAAGATTAAAAAATAAACATTAAAAAAATTAACACAGTTATAGAATCATAAAAGTATTTGACACTAAAAATAAAAAATAAAACACCTTGATTATAAAAACAGTTGATTCTCTAATTATAAAGACAGTTGGCACTTATAAAAAATGAAAGAGAGCTAAAATAGATTATAATTGTAAAAACACTTAAGTTTCGACAAAAAAAAACACTTGACTATAGTTATAAATAGCTTGACTTCAGTTAGAAAGACAGTTAACTTATAAAAAACAATTAATAATAAGTATAAAAAATTTGCCTCTCATTATAAAGACTGCTGACTTTGGTTACAATTATACAAGGTAACTTGTAAAGAGTCGCTGACTAGAGTTGTCATGTTGTAAAGACATTTAATGTTTGTTATAAAGACTGTTGATTCTCGTTATAAAGATTTTCTGGTTAGGTGTGGTTGTCAACATATTTAATTCTCCGTAGAGTCGCTGATTAGGATTAACGTTTGTTATAAAGACTATTGATTCTCATTATAAAGATACCCTGGTTAGCTGTGGATGTCAAGATGTATAATTCTTGGTCTAAAGTTATAAAAGAGTAATTTTTTGTTGAAAAATCATTGACAATAAGAGTAAAAACATTTAATTTTAGTAATAAAGATAATTTACTGTAATTATAGAAACAAATATCTGGTAAAACAACTAGCTACTGTTATAAGCATAATTGGTTTTGATGATGGATTTAATTTAATTTTTCTGAAGACTGTTAAATAAAATCTGTTGATAAAATCAATTAACAGTTACGATTTGTTGCATAGAAAATTAACTCTCGGCTTAAAAAGATTAAAAAATAAAAATTTTAAAAATTAAATTTAATAGTAATTATAGAGACGGTTGATTCAAAAGTTGCAAAGGTGCTTGACATTAGTTATAGAATGACTAACCCTGATTATAAAAACAATTAACCCTCAAATCATAAAGACAGCAGCAAAAACAATTAATCATGTTTATAAAGACACTTGACTTAATGTTAATTTTTTGTATTTTTTTATTTAAGTAAATTACTTTGTTTTTTTTTTATTTCCAGAAGATAGAAAAAAACCTTTCCTTGAAGTCTTAGTTGAAAAATTCCTCAACCAGGAATTGCCGCAGATAGAATTGGAAGACGAAGTCACCACATTCCTCTTAGCTGTAAGCACCTCCTTCCGCTGCGAACTTATTACTAAATTTTTTTTCAGGGTTCTGACACTAACGCAACATCCGGTTCCTTCATCCTCACACTTCTCGGAATGCATCCGGAAATACAAGTATAACCCCACATCCGTCCAAACCTTAAACCCATTTTGACCTTCTCCAGGAAAAACTTTTTGACGAAATCATCGAAATACTGGGCCCTGAACGCTCTCCAACACTTGAGGATTTACCCAATCTCAAGTACACTGAAAGAGTGATTAAAGAAACGCTTCGGCTATTTCCGGGAGCCCCCTTCGTAGGTCGAATCGTTTCAGAAGATGTGGATTTAGGGGATTTTGTGATTCCCCGAGGTGCTAATATTGTTATAGGTTATTTACATTTACACAGAAGTGAACAGTATTGGGAAGAGCCTTTGAAGTTTGACCCTGACCGTTTTTTGCCTGAAAGGTCACAAAATAGACACCCTTACACTTGGTTACCGTTTTCGGGAGGACTCAGAAATTGTGTCGGTAAAGTAGAGCTCTGTAATGCGATTTTAGGGTTTTTAGTGTGATTTTAGGTGCAAAATTCGGCATGATGGTAATGAAAATAATGGTAGCAATGGTAATCCGAAAATTTAGAGTTAGGAGTTCAATAAAATCAATTAAAGATATTGAATTGACTGCAAATATTGTACTAAAGCCAAAAAATGGTTTCAAATTATCATTTGAGCTTCGACAATTGTAATTTTTTTAATAAAATATTTTTAATATTTTTGTTTGTAATTTCTGCAAAAATGCAAATTCTTGAATTAGATTGAAGGTCGATAAATCTCGTTATCAAAGACGCTGCTTTGAAAAAGATTGAAAGTTATTCAAATGAGACATTAGGAAGGTCAAATTAGCTGCACCGGTTGTAATTTTAATTTTAATTAAACGTCCTTGAATATTGACAACTAGTATTAATCTTGTTGCTGACCACTTTATACAATTTTTTTATTACCTATATATTTCATACAAACTAATTGTTTTCAAAGAATTCAAAGAGAAAGAGTATATTATGCAATTATCACGTGTTCAAATACTGACAAATCGGGTGATGGAAAGGCCCAAATTGCAATTTATACTTTCCTGGAATTTATTGACCTGAGAAATGCAATTTCTGAGTTTTTGCGACATTTTCTTGCTTGCGTGCGACAATTATAATTTTCTTTATGAATATGGATCAATTTTAATATTATAATTATAATTATTAATAATTTATTATTTTCTTGTTTCACAAAAAAATACTACGTTTACTATATTTTTGAAAAAAATGTAACTGTTTTTAGATGACATCTTATTAATCTTGAATAAAATTATAATAAAGAATAAAATATGGGTTCTTATTGTTATAATAAAATCATTATTTACGTGCATAAATGCTTTCTAATATTTTAATTTTTTTTAAAAGTAATTTTTTTAAGTTCAACTCATTTATAATATCCAAAATTTAAGTTTCTAAATTTAAATTTATTAAATTACTTATTTTTTAAATTTTGAAATATTAATAATATTTTAAAAAAATGTTTCTACTTCTATTTACAAATAAGATAAAATTAATTGCAAGATTTCTAAAATTCAAATTTTTTAAAAAATATTTAACATTTCAAATAACATTCCTTATTTTTTGTATTAAAATTCCAAAATTTTTAAACTTTTATAGGTCTTGAAATTTGTAGGTGTCTAAACACGAATGTTTTTACAATTTTTTTTTAATTGCAAAATTGGTAGTTTTTCATGATTTTAAAGTTTCAAAATTTCTATAAATAAGACTCTTTATTCTGTCTATTTTTGTCTTTAAATCTCCAATTATAGTTATAAAAGCACCTAATTCTTGTTATAAACCTATAATTTGTTATAAAAACTGTTAACTCTGTTTATAAATAACTCTTAACTCTATATTAATAATAAATTAATAAAGACAGTTGACTTTACTAAAAAAAAGTTGTCTTGGTTATAAAGATAGTTAACTTTCGTTACAAAAACACTTAATTTTTTTTATAAAAATAATTAAACATTATTATAAAAGCAATTGACCATTGTTTTAATAAAAGATTTTTAAAACTCTTATAAATACAGTTAACTTTTGTTTTACAAACAGCTGATTCTTATTAATTCAACAAGCATTTTGTTTAAAAAATGTTAAAGCTACTAATGAAATTACTAAAAAAATAAGTAATGTTACTGTTATTATGTTATTTCTACATTAAAAAAATTGTTAATAATTTTCTCTATAGGTATAAAGCAAAACAGTAACATTTAGAATTTTAGAAGTTAGATAATAGCTCTAGTTTTGTTATAAAAACTTTTTTGCGTGATTGGTTGTTTTTATCAGTTTACTGTGCCTGTTTCCACGACGGTAGGTTGCTGTTACTGGTTGCTACGTGTAACAAAACGGTAAGTAATTCACTTACCGTTCAGTGAACGGTAAGCAATTAAATCTAAAAAAAAAACAATTTTGCGATTTATTTATTAAAATTAAATGTACAATTATTATAATGAATAGTAGTAATACCACTCGCATTTGAGTTTCTAGTGTTAATAGACAAACTTTCCGACTTAGAAGTCCCAGGTTGTTGTAATTGTCCACCAACATCGCTGTGTAAAATTTTATGAGCAAATTCAATTTTATTTTGGAGGGAATCTTCCACGTACCTCTCGGCCACCGTTGATGAACGCCACCCACCATGTCTTTTTAGTCCCAACACATCCACTCCGTTATTCGCCAAAAGTGTAGCCGATGTGCGTCGAAACGAGTGTCCAGTAAAACTCAGGGGCTTGCAATTTTAAATACTTTGCAATTTTTGACGGCCAGCCTCCAATTTTGCCTTTTCCTGTGACTTGCCTAGTGCATTTGCCATTTCGATAGTTCAGAAATAAATGATCTGACGTTGGGTTGCTTGGTCGAATTCTTATATTTTTGAAGTATTTCCAAATAATGAACTGCTTCATTTTCTTTATTAATAACTGTGAACGTTCGCTGAATATTCGTTTTTGTATTTGGAATATTTACTATAAACATTTCTTCATGTTCTTCTATGTCACTCATTTTAATATTGTACAATTCCTCTCGTCTACAAGCGCCCGATACTCCCAATATCATTGCTATCTGCAAATATATTGTTTCCTTAGAACTCAGATGTACCACCTCATCATCTACAACATACCTTTTGAATTAAAAATTGTTCGTCTGGTGCTTCATTCAAGAATTTTTCCATGTCTTCTTTGGTAAAAATTTTAGCCTTCTTAGGCCGATATCCAATATTTTTTTCTCTTAAGATAAGCAATTAATGTAGCAAACTTAGAAATATCGATAGCATCATGGAGAAAAATTGTACTCTTCAGCATAGAATACTCCGCCCATAAACTGCCTGGGGTCCTTAAGTGTCCACTTCTCACCACAAAATACGCTAACAAGCTCTTTTCATTTACAGAAATCTTTTTTGCTTTACGCCATTCCTTAAACAATTTGTATGTCTGTTCATATCGGGCTTTACATTTTTCTGGAATTGTTGCCGAACATCCTTCTTGCCAAGCGTCTTCTAAATCATCTGGTAGATGATCACTATCGCTCATATTTGCTTCAAAAACGGAACCACAAAACAGAACTATGTAGGAATGATTGTATCAAAAAGACAATTTTACTTGTTTGGAACAAAACCATAGCAACCATGGAACAGCCACCCAAAGTTTTCAGTTTCAATCTTCCCGATTATCACAAATTATTGATATAAATTATTATTATTATTATTATTCTAGAAACTCCAATCGCGCAAAAAACGTTATAAGCATGTCGAACGTTAAGGATTACCGTTCTCAGACAATAATTGGAGTCGTCGTTTCGCTCCTCCTCCAAACAAGCATTCCTTACCGTTCTCAATACTTAATATACTATAATTACATTATAAATACACCGTCATTAATTGAAAAAAGTTATTAGACTGATTAAAGGTTGTATTGAGTTATAAAGGCCGATTTCATAATCAACTTAAAGACTCATTTAATTTAAATGATGTTTAGACTATAACTGTCCATGATTTTTCAATGCATATTGTTATACTGACAGGTACAACGTCATTTAAATTGATAGAGCTTTTAAGCTGATTATAAAATCGCCCCTAAGAAAATAATAAAGATAGTTGTTAATCTTCGTTATAATGGTATTTAAATGTTGTTTTAAAAAGAGCCTGTGCCCGTTCTAAAGATTTTGGTTAAAAACAGTTGACTTTAATTAAAGCCAAAATAGTTAACGGTCTAACTATTGCTTTAAAGATAATTTACCTTTCTAATATTGTAGCTATAAAGATAACCGTAGCTATAAAGATACTTGTCTTGAGCTAAAGACCCAGTTTAGTTAATTCTGCTTACAGTAAATATAGTTGGCTCTAACTATTTATTAAAAAAGTTAATTTTATAACTTTCTTTGTAACCACCATAGTTATTAAGACATCTCACTCTTTTTATAAGAACATCAAATTTTTATTAATTAGTTTTACATACAGCTAACTTTGGTTTTTAAAACAGTTGAATTTTGTTCAAAACACCTACTTTGGTATTAAACATACTTAATTAACTTTTATTATATAAACATAAATTTTTTTTTAAACTGTTGTTGAGTCTTGACTTAAAAACACCGTCGATTCTTATTATAAAGATAGTTAACATTCGTTACAAACATTTGACTCTTTTTATAAAGACAGCTAGTTCTTGTTATAAAGATACTCATATTCTAGTTAAAAAACCGGTAATTTGCTACAAAAACAATTGACTCTAATTAAAAAAGATATCTTTGATTTAAAAGACTTGTGTCTATTATCTTAAAAATAGTTAACCTTCTTTATAAAGACAATTATAAACATACTAACCTCTATTTATAAAAACAATTAAATTTTTGAATCAGTCAACTTTTTTTATTATTAAAATTGGCTTTGTAACTAGAGTTAAATGTCATTATCTCATAATAAAAATAAATCAATTTCATAACCAGAGTAAAAAGTTTTTATTCTTTTTTTTATCGAAATAAACTGTTTTCATGAAAAAACTTAGCTTTGGCATCAGCCAAGGGTATTTACAACTGTACTTAATTATAACAATTAAGTGTTTTTATAACAATACTCATTGTTTGTCTAACAATCATTAACTTTTTATATAAGGTTACAGACTTTATTTTTAAAGACACTTGACCGTAGTTAAAGACAATCTTAATCTTAGTTTTAAATTCAGCAAACTCTAGTTATAATGACAGTTCAGTTTGGTTAACTTTAGTGTTAACCTTATAATAAAACACTTAACCATGATTATAAAGTTAAGCTTTGTTATAAAAACAGTTGATTCTAATACCTACATTTGTTTCTGATTATAGACCGTCCACTAGAATAATTATGAACATAGTTCATTTTGGTTGTAAAGACATTTGACGCTAGTTATATAAACAGCTGACTCTCGTTAATAAACACACTTTAAAATACGTATATAAGTAGTTTTAATAGAGGTCGTTGAGCCTTGTCTATAGATATAAAAGTAGTTAACCTTTTTATTACAGTTTTTTAATAAAAATAAATTTTTTTAACTGTTTCTGAAAAGAGTTGACTTTATAAATATACCTACGTGACATTGGTTAGATGGGAGTCTGATTTAATAAGACTATCGACTATGATTATAAAAATAGTTAACTTTGTATTTTTGTAAAGAAACTTATTATTTAGCTAAATTTTGTTATAAAAACTCTGATTATAAACAGACTTGACTCTAGCTAAAAACAATTAATCCTCGATTATAGTTCTAGTACTAGTTATATCTTTTTATAGAAACACTTGTTCGTAGCTGTAAAGACATTTCACTCTTGTTTTTAAAACAGTTTTTTTTATAAAAACACTTGATTTTGATATTAAAGATAGCTAACTTTTGCCACACGTAATAAAGAGAGTTAACTTATTGATTACAAAACACATGACTCTAGTTAAAGGCAGTTAACTTGAATTAAAAAGACTGGTGTTTTTTATTTTAAAAATATATAGTTAATTTTTCTTATAAAAATACTAATCTTTAGTTAAAAAAACAATTAGGTAAAACAATTTAATATAAAATAAAAATGATTGCATCTAATTATGTTAAGAAAAAAATTTGTTAATATTCGTTATAAAGATCACTTATAATTCGTGTTATAAAAACAGTTCTTGCTATAAAGATACTTAATTCTGATTTTAAACTCTTGCCGTTGGTAATAAAGCTAAGGTGGTAAAATGATTATTGATTATAAAATAACAACATTTAATTATAGTTAAAAAACTAAGTTTAATTGCTAAAAGTGTTAATCGTTTAATAAAAACACTTGACCACAATTATAAAGGTAAACTATGTTATAAAAACAGTTAACTCTTACTCATTATTTGTTTCTGATACTTAGCTTATAAAGATAGGTAACTTTCGTTGTAAAGACATTTGATGCTTGGTATAAAAACAACTGACTCTAGTTAAAAACATTAATAAAAGAGATGGTTAATTCAGGTTATAATGACAGTTAACTTTTCTTATAACTGGAGTCTAGTGATTTAGTAAAAATAAAAAAGTTGACTGATTAAAAAAATCGGCAACAGCTGTTATGAAAAGAATTAATTTTATAAAGAGATGTAATTTTAGTTAGACGAAAGTTTACTTTAATAAAACCGTTTTCAAAAATAAGAAATCCTGACTATATAAAAACACTTTACTCTAATTATAAAACTAAGTTTTGTTATAAAAACTTTGATTATAGAAATTTTTGACTCTGCTTAAAGACAACTAATTGTCGACTGTAGTTATGAAGATAGTTAACCTTCGTTATAAAGACAAATACTTGTAGCTATAAAGATATTTCACTCTTGTTGTAAAGACAGTTCTTGTTAAGAAAACACTAGAATCTAATTTTAAAGATAACTAACTCTTGTTATACGCCCGTACGTAATAATAACAGTTGATTTATTGATTATACAAACATTTAAATCTGGTTAAAGACAGTTGACTTATTAGCTATAAAAACACTGTTCGTAGATAGAATAAAGTTTATAAAAAAGGTTAATTATCATCAGAGAAACACTGAGCGTTGTTTGTTGGCACTTAACTGGTGATAAAGCTAAATTTTGTTTTAAAAACAGTTAATTTCTATTATTAAACTGATTAAAAACATTTGACTCTCACTAAAAAAATTTCTCTATAGCTCTGCTAATAAAGATAATTAAACTTTTTTATAAAATTATAAAGATTATATAACTTTGATTATAAAGATCAGTTTATTATAAAGATAGTTGACACAAAAAATAGTTTAAATTCAGTTAACTTTGGTTACAAAAACAATTGAATTTGGTTAAAAAAGCCGCTGAATCTTATTCTAAAAAGTCTTCACGTTATAATAAAAATACTTGAACACAATTATAAAGTTAAGCTTTGTTATAAAGACAGTTAATTCTGATACATTGTCTCATAAAAACACTAAACTAAATTTAAAAAAATGTTGACTCATACCACTTGATCTTGCTTAAATGCAAAAAAGTTTTTTTTTATTAAAAATTTGTTAGAAATTTAAAAAAAAACTTTAACAAAATTTTAAAAAACCAGGCACGCTAAACTCTTTTAATTGTTGAAAATTTTGGCAGATTTCTATTGTATTTCAAAACATAAGTAATTAAATATAACCAACGTAAAACAAAAAAATGAAAAAAAAACAATTATTAAACGACATGTTTTTTGTGGAATTTTTAAAATATTATTTATATAGAAACCTCTTAAAATTTTGAATTTAAATTTTAATTATTTTTTAATAGAATAAGGTGTTAAGGTGTTTTTTTTTGGCATTCTGTATATATTTAAGTGGCGCTGAGATTCTTGTTTTAGAGTACGCACCCGGTATATACAGGTGACTTTCTAAACAATTTTATTAATTATTTCACTTTAAAGAAAAGTTCGAAAATACTAATTTTGGCTTAAATGACTTGAAGATAAACAAAAACTGTAAAAAATACAGATTTTTAAAATACTCGTAGCTAAAATAATTATTTATGTAATAAAAGCCTTATAAAAATGTTTAAAAGATTTAAAAGCTTTTAACCTTTAATTTTATAAAAAGAGAAATTGAGGCGATTTTCTAGATTCGGAAATTTCAAGATTTCTGTAAGCTATTTAAAGTGGCACTATTTCCGGTTTTTGCAATAATTCTACGCTTGAGCAGTTCTATACATTTCTAAAATTTGCAAGATATCCTTATTTTTTTATTTTCAAATTATTTTTTTTTTAATTTAGAATTAAAAATTTTTAGATTTTTTTATTATAATTAATCTAAATTGGTATTATTATTCTAATTTTCGGCGATTTGATTAAAAAAAATTCAATTTAATTTAATCTAATTAAAAAAATAAATTTTTCCATTCACGTGACCACACTTGAATGCAAATCACCAAGGTCCCCCATCTCGCTCTAATTTCCCGCATAAAAATAGAATTTCCTTTCTTCTTCCTCCGGAGGTGTGTCTCCTAAGGCCTTCACTTGCACAATTGTGGTAAATTGCATAAGACTGAAAGGTATTTGAGAAAATTCGCAAGGATAAAGCCATGAATGTCTTTAACAAGGGCAGTTCAAACCAAATCATTGTACCATCATGTTCCTTTTAATTATTTTCCTCACACTTTGCTCCCTATACACGTTACAATTTTTCTGGAAGCGAAGACGTCTATACCAAATGTCCTGGAACATTCCAGGACCCATAAATCTCCCATTCATCGGCTGTGCCTATTTATTCTACCGGGGAAACCCCGCACAGATCGCCCAAACCTTCATGAAGATGTTTGATATCTACCCGGGGCTGAGTAAGGCTTGGATGGGCCCGGATTTGTACTATCTGGTCACAAAACCGGAATATTTGGAAGTAATTTTAAACCACCCATCGACGCTTGAGAAAATGGAACTCTATAGATTTACCAAACCCATTGTGGGAGATGGGTTGATTTCAAGTCCGGTCAAAATTTGGAAACGGCATAGAAAAATAATAGCACCCAGTTTTAACCAAAAAATTTTAAACGAATTTCCCGGAATTATCAGTGAGCAAGTGAACATACTTTGTGAACTGTTACAAAATGAAAGTGGGAAAGGTGAAATTGACCATTGTAGGTATGTAACAAATTGTGCTATTGATATTGTTAGTGGTGAGTCAAAAAATTCCAAAACACTTATCAAAACTTATTTTAAATAAATTTCAGAAACGATTTTTGGTGTCCCAATTAATGCCCAAGTGAATAACTGTTATTACAGTCAGATTTTTGATAAATGGATGGAAGTTGTGTTTTTGAGAATTTTCAGGTTGGATTACCATTCTGATTTTATTTTTTCTTGGACAAGAGCTAACAAGATTCAAGAAGAAATTAAAATTTTAATCCAGACAATGACAAAAAATATTATTGAGAAGAAGAAGGAACAAATTGGGTGTCAACTAGAAACTGAAGGTACGTTTACAACAATGTTGATATACTTGTATACAGAGTGGCCAAACGAAAACAAAACAGAGGCTATAACTCTCAGAAAACTAATTTCCTAAAAAAACGCTAAAACAGGTCTATTTTGTTTGGAAAGGGGACATCTTTTAGCATAAATTTAACAATTTTGTATGCAAACCCCTAAGCGGGCGATGCATACCTTCAAAAATTTTAAATAAAAAGGGGGGTCAAGTTGCACTTCGTTGGAAAGCCCTTTCAATTCTGTATACAGTGGTGAGTATTTAAGTGTTGTGCAATGTAAAATAAAAAAATGATAATAAAGTGATACATTAGTTTATTGAATGTTCAAAGTGACTCCCACCTGCCTTCATAAGTACAGGTTGTGCTCAAAACGCTGTCGAACATTTTAAAGCATATTTGTGGAGTAATTTGACGACATTCGTTCACTATCCGCTGCCCTAAATCTTCCATAGAGGTAGGTTGAGTTGTATAAATTTTATTTTTTAAGTGACCCCATAAAAAAAGTCTAACGGAGACATGTCTGGCGAACGCGAAGGCCACACAAACTCCTGAAAAGTTGAATGTTTAGGCGGGCACTTTTGGGGATCACGTAGTTGATCCCTTTTTCCTTAATGACAATTTAAATGGCAAAATGTATTTAAATTTATTAAAAGACGTTATTGATCCTTTGACAAAAATTAGCGAAAATTATAAAAGCTATGATGAAAATATTTGATATTCCAACAAGACGGCGCGCCCCCGCATTTTGCACTGCTTGTACGGCAGTATCTGGATCAGAAATTTACAGGACGACGGAGAGGACCTATTGAGTGTCCTCTGCGTTCGCCAGACATGTTTTCGTTGAATTTTTTTTTATGAGATCACTTAAAAACTAAAATTTATACAACTCAACCCACCTCTTTGGAAGATTTACGGCAGCGGATAGTGAACGAATGTCGTCAATTTACTCCACAAATATGCTCTAAAATGTTCGACAGCGACAATCTGTAATTATGGAGGCACGTGGGAGTCACTTTGAACATTTAATAAAGTAATGTGTCACTTTATTATCTTTTTTTTTGTTTTTTATTCCACAACATTTAAATACTCACCACTGTATACAAAATTGAAAGAAGTTTCCAACGATGTGCAACTCGACCCCCCTTCCTATTTAAAATTTTTGAAAGGATCCATCCCCCGCTTAGGGGTTTGCATACAAAATTGTTAAATTTATGCTAAAAGCTGCCTCCCTTCTAAACAAAATAGACCTGTTTTTGCGTTTTTTCGAAAACTTATTTTTCTGAGAGTTATAGTCTCTGTTTCGTTTTCGTTTGGCCACCCTGTATAATAATCAATTTTCGTCTAAACTGTAACAAAGAAAACGTCCAGCAATAAATAATTTAGCTAAAAACAACAAAATTAGTGTTCCTAGCAAGTTATTTATCTGAGACTGAACAAGTTTTATTTATTTTAGACAAATAATTTAGGCTGGACGGATTCTAGCAAATCTTTTCTCTCAGGCTATCTACTAGTGTAGAGATATTACATTAACATAAATTATATATAATTTTGCAATAAAGTAAAAATAAAATGCTTTTCTGTATGGACAAATTCACTTCACAATTTCGTACTTTTTGACAATTTGCTTCGTTCCAAGTTTTTTCGTTTCTTGAAAGTATTTTTTTGACAACACTAGGTATCATACATTTCTTATAGTCATCTTCTTCTTTTTTTTTCTCTAAATTAGTGATTAGAGTACGTACTTGTTTTTTATTTTATTTTCTGCTACTACCACATTTCTTGCGGTCTTCTTCTTTTTTTTCCTGAACTTTGATTAGAATATTTGTTTTTCCATTCTATTTTCTGACACTTTCTTCAAACGTCTCTACTATCAGAGCTGTCTTTTTTATATAAAATCTAACAATTGTGTAATATCCAACTCTTCTTTATTTGACAATTGTGTATTTTATATATTAATACTACTTTTAGTCTTTGTAGATTTCTATTGCTTTTAGTTATAATTTTATTCCTTCTGTTAACACCTATGATTCACCGCCATTTGTCAAGGTTAAGATTTATAGATGACTCTATATTAATTTGTTTTGTTCTATTGTTCTATTAATTTTACGTTTACCTCATTGTTTAATTATAAAAAAAATATTGCTACTAAAATCATCCTTGTTTTGTCTGTATTTATTCTTATGCCAAATTTTATCATAACTTTTTTTTATGTATTTTTATGTATTATTTGTATGTTTGACATATTTTTTTATCAAAAACTTTATTTTTATTTTCCTCCATCATAATGCATTTTTCTTTAGCCTACATATACTTTTTCCTAGTCTTGTTTGGCATTTGTTTATAATTTTTTGTAATTTTACGAAAAAAAAGTGAGCAGACTTTTTAAGTCCTACCAATAAACAGAAGCATAAAAATAATTGCAGTAACCGCAAAACGTCTCATAAAACTTGATTTAAAAAGATGTACACTTGCACATTTAACAACGTCCTTTTCTCGGAACTATTAAAAGAAGTAAGCAAATTCTGCTAAGGTTGGGTCCTCATAAATCAAGTTTTATGAGATGTTTTATAGTTTATTTGATGTTTGCGATAACTGCAATTATTTTTATGCTTCTGTTTATTGAGAGGGTGTAAAAAGTCTGCTCACTTATCTTTCGTCGAACTATACATACATAATGTAAAAAATACTAGGCTTATCACTCCTTCTTGTTTCAATTCTTCTGCCAAATTCCTTGTTCAGCGTTTTTACTGATAATATAGTTCATTGTGTTATTGTAGAAATTTTTTATTACTTTTAAAAATTTTATTTTCTTCTATTTTCCAAAATGTTGTTTAAGCTTTGTTTTTTGGTATTTTCTATACAATTAGCAAAGTTATTCTATAATTTGTGCAATTTCTGATATCGCTTTTCTTGTGCATTAAGATTATTTGCCCTACCTCTTATTTTTCAGGTTTTTTTTTCCATATCTTGTTAAACATTGCCTAAAATGTTCTTTTTCCTTCTTTTTTATATATTCTTAATTTTTGCCGTTATCATTTTATTTTGATCTGAGGATTTCCTGTTCCTTTGCTTCCTAATGGCTTCATTCAACTATTTTACTGTTATGTAAATTTTCTTTACCTTTGCTTCTTTTTTTTCTAGCTTCTTTAACTTTTTTTTCTTTTTTCTTTTATATTTCTTTTTACCTGAATGTTCAATAGTTCCTGATAATATTTTCTGCATCTGGTGAATATATCCGTCGTCCTAATAATTTGTTCTTCTTTGTTTTTATATCAATTGTTTGCTTAGTTTAATTTTTGTGATTTTTATCCTTTGTAAAAAAACTTTTTGTTTTCTTTGCTGTTAATTTTCAAATTATTTTTAACAGCTTTTCTTTACTTCTGTCACCATTTGCTTAACTTGTTTTTGTTGCCAAGTATTTTTGCTACTTTTTTTATTTATGTTTTAATTTTTTTAACATGCTGTTTTTTTATCTACTTATCAGTTACAGTAACTCGTCATGTTTCTTCTGTTGTACTTCTTGCCACAATTCTTTTTCCGTCATTTACTCAAAGTTTTTTTTTCTGTTTTAAACTGCCTTATCGATTATCGTCTTGTATTTTGTTGCAACATAGTCTATAGTTCCTTTCTTAAGTCTATTTTCTGTCGTTTTATTTATTTATTTTTTTCATTTTCCTTTGGGGTTTTGTTAAAGATGATCACTATAAATTTTGGTCCCTCTTCTTATCTTTACATTTTCTATTATTTTTCTATACACTTTTCTATTACAAAGTAGTCTATTATAAATTTTTCATTTCTTGTAGATGCTGTTCTTGTGTATTTGTAGATGTCTTTATGCTCATAAAAAGTGTTGTCTACAATTAAATCGTTAAATGCACAGGAACTAGTCTTTGACCGTTGTTGTTTTTCACTCTTTCTCTATGTTTTTTCTATTACGTCTTCTGTGTCTTATTTCTATTGTTTAAAATTATCCACTACAAAATATACTTCCTTAAGCATAGCTTATCGTTTTCATTGTCCCCGTAAACTGCAATTATAGTTATTTTTTCTTAGTTGACTATCTATTGTCACCAAGTCCTTATTCCGTTCTAATCATCCTTCTTCGTTAAACTTCTTAGTTTTTGGTTCTTTCTATTGTGGTTATTTTAAAAATATTTGCTTTTTTTAGACCACAACTGTCGTTATTCCCTTTGTATTCCTTTCTATTAATAAATAATTTTTTAAAAGAAATGTTAGTTTTGTTCTCTTTGTTTTTCTCTTCCCGTTTCTTCCTTTTTATTATATCGTAAACTTCTTTTTCTTATTTTTTTGTCTGTTTTAATTCATCTTTACTTCTGAGTATTTTAATTTTTTCTTCTAGGTTTTCTATTGTTATCATTCACACTTGTTTTGTAATTTTTTGTCTGCTTTTTGATTCTGTTTAACTTTTCAACCTTTTTTATACAAATGTAGTAATATAGTTGTTATCTTTTCATTCTAAAAACACACCTTTTTCATTCAGTTGCAACTTTTTTTTTTTTCATCCTATATATTTTACTTTGATTTTTGACAATTTTGACCATTTCTTATTCTTCTGATTTAGATAAAAAGAAGCCGTTCCTTGACCTTCTCGTCGAAAAACTTCTAAACCAAGAACTGTCACAACAAGAAGTCGAAGACGAAGTTAACACTTTCCTCTTAGCTGTAACACTTCCTTCCGGTTTGTCTCCCAAATATCAACATTTTTTTCCAGGGTTCTGACACTAACGCAACTTCCGGTTCTTTTATCCTCACACTTCTCGGAATGCACCAAGACGTCCAAGCAAAACTCCTCGAAGAGGTCCTGCAAGTGTTAGGTCCTGACAATCTTCCAACACTTGAAGATCTACCCAAACTCAAATACACCGAACGTGTCATTAAAGAATCGCTTCGGGTATTTCCGGGAGCTCCATTCGTGGCACGAGTCGTTGAAGAAGATGTTGATTTAGGCGATGTAGTGATTCCCCGAGGTGCTAATATTGGTTTAGGATATTTGCATTTACACAGAAGTGAAAAGTACTGGAAGGAGCCGTTAAAGTTTGATCCTGACCGGTTTCTACCTGAGAGGTTAATAAATCGACATCCCTATACGTGGTTACCGTTTTCTGGAGGACCGAGAAATTGTGTCGGTAATGTAGAGCTCTGTAGTGTGTTTTCAAATATTTGAGTGTTTTTTAGGGTGGAAATACGGAATGATGGTGATGAAGATTATGGTGGCGATGGTTATACGAAAATTTAGAGTTAAAAGTTCAATAAAAAATATAAAAGATGTGGAATTGACGGCAAATGTTGTTTTAAAGCCGAAAAATGGGTTCAGGCTTGCGTTTGAACTTCGTTGATTTTGTTTGTTATTTATTTAGAAAATAAATAGAAATGAATTGAGTGACTTTATTATAACCTCTAAAATATTCAAGATCGGTTAATTAGTTTGGGTAATTAGTTTTGCAATTTTTAATTTAAAGCGCAGCACAAGGTTAGGCATCAATAATGCCTCTCTCAAACACATTCCTAGGTAGGTTTTAGCTGGCAAATAAAAAATCATTTTTAAATTTTACTTCCGTCAATATTCTGTATTTTATTTTACGTAAGTCAGACAGTTTTATACAGATTAAGAGTAAATTATTTAAAATTATGTAATACAAATTAAAGCAGTCCAAAACCGAATTAGTTACATAAAACATTTTTTGTTTTACGCCCCCACATTAAATGGACACAAAATAATTTAAAATTAAATAATCTCATATAATTAAAAATATCTAGCCTTAGAACAGCTGCCCATCTGTGATCAATTAGTAATGAAATGTCCAATTGAACAATGATTAGTTATTTTTTGCTTTGTTACATCGTAAACAAAGCTGGTCGACTGTATCAAGGCCACGGCTACTTAATTTAATGTCTGTTTACATAACTTTTACGACTTTTTGATTGGCAAGCCCTATATCTCTTAAACCAAGAAGTGTATTCCCAAAATTCTTAACATTTTCAAAACATAATTTAAAAACATAAGTTATCTATTAAATTCTGATTAGGTTCCTAAAATTTCTAAGATTTTTCTTAAGATTTCGCAGATTTTATTTTACAATTCTTAAGATTTAAATAATATAGTTACGCTTCTTAGAACTCCTGATTTTTTGATGACCACAAACATTGTTTTGAAACCCAAAAATAGCGTCACTCTCTTGTTAATTTTTATTGTTATTTATTTACATAATAAATGACTTCATTACATCCTCTTGAAAATCCCTCAAGGCTAATTCATTAACCTTGGCAATGATCGGTCGTTAATCCGGAAGAAATCTGTGATAACTCGCTCCAAATAATCCCACCACAACTCATTGTCGCATCAATCAGTTCTTCCAAAGTCGTTGTGGGATAAACTTGGGAAAAACCAGTGTAAAAATGTTAAAATGTTTTCTCTACTTGTAGTTTTAACAATTTTTGTGAGTGCTAAAAGTCAGGTAATTCCCCCAAATCCTTGCCCAGACTTCTTCAGTTATCGACAAGAAAGGGGTGTGTATTTTGGGGAAATTAACATTCCTTATGATGGCAGTAAGAATCTTAATTTGGCCGTTAATGTTTCTATGGTGGGACTGTACCAAAATATGGTAAAAAAATCCCTAAATCCGTTTATATATAAATAAGAAATTTGCAGAAAATCAAACTTGACCTTTTGACACCTGCTGATCAAATCTTGTCTGCGCAATATTTAAAGTACAAAATTACATTTCCGTACCAAAATGTCATACCCAGAATTACCCAAATTACCTTTAATGGACAAATCTTCTGTTACGGACCGTCAGAACAAGGTACACTACTACCAACAGTTAAAAAATCCCCTAACTGTTTGTTTCTAGTGACAATGAGTGGAGTGACAAATCTCTGGTCGAATATTGTCTACAGAATCAACCAATACACTTATAATATACAGAGTGGCGTCAAATACCCCTCTCAAAATTCCATAACTCCTTACAATGAACCCCTCAGAAACCCTTATATTCCTCAAACGACACTACCAACTACTACAAAACTCCCTAAAATTGAAGAAAGCTGTGGCGTTGCAAATGATATTCAAACTTTGGTTCTGAAAGGGGAGAAAACTATAGAAAATGAATATCCCTGGCTTGTTGCAATGTTTCATCGGCAGGGAGTTTCGTACGAATTTCAATGCACGGCTAATTTGATTACAAGTCGGCATGTAGTTACAGGTAAAGTTGCACGTAATTTCCGATCGTCATATTTACATATCAAGGTCGGTAACTATTAATCAAGTCATCCTAAATTTATTCAACTTTGAACTGAGATTTATCAGTTTTTACAAAATGGGAACATTTTCTTGAAAGATATAAATAAATAGATTGTTTGGAATTAGGAAATAACTAGTGGAAAAATTTATTTATTGCTCACAAAGATATTCTGGGTGTTTTTAATTTTTTCTTTAATGTTAACTGGTAACAGGTGCTGAAATGACACTAAATATCACTAGTTTTTAAAAAACATGAAAATTTTTTTAAGTGTAGCAATAAAAGATGTGGAATCTTTTAACAATGTGCTTGTCGAAAGTAGGAGACTCCATTTTTTTATTATAAACCTGCACCACATCCAATTTTAAGATCGTCCATTACTTTTCGTGGTTGTTTCAAGTCCGATGTTAAGAGTTGGGTTTTGATTTTCTCTAAGCCTGCGATCGTAAAACTGTTGAGTCTTCTACCTATGCACTGTGTTTCTTGGATACTCAAAATGGTTGGTAACTAAAATGTTTAAATAACCCACTGGTGTAGATGAGTCAAACTCGAAATCCAACTCCCACAAACCACATAAAGAAGTAGTCTTATTTATAAGTATTTATTTATTACAGTTTTCGTTTGTCGAAAAAAATGTTACCTACTTTCTACAAACACATGTTAAACAGCTCCACTTTTTTATTGCTTTACATATAAATGAATCCAATTTAATTCTAAGATTTTTTTAAAGAACATTTTGAAAATTACTTGCTCGTGCAGGTAGTTTAAAACCCTCTTTTTTACTTATTACAATAATTTCTTTTATTAAACAAATTGCTTCTTCCTCTGTGTCCACACTATCCAAATAATCAATCATAAAATGTTTCTTAATTACGGCTTTAACTGCTTGAAGGTAATGATCTTTAAATTCTAATGCATTTCTGCTTTTTACGAACTAACTAGCAAAAGAAGAGCACTCTGCTTCAACAATCATTACCTTTGTATATATAAAAGGTTTAACATGATCTGTATTCTCTCTTCATATAAATTTTAGCGCTGATTGATTTTTTTGCAATTGTTCAATTTGTTTATTCAATTTTTTCGTAAGTTTTTTGTGTTATGTTCCAAGTTCTTTTTCTATGTTCTGCTAAGGCCATATCAATTCCGTATGTTTTATTTTCCAATATTTCAGTGTCAGCTTCTCCATTCTATTCTTGACTTTTTTTATTGGCTCTTCAAGATTACCATCATTTCAACAAGAACTACTAAGTTTAAACTTTCTAAAAAAAAATAAAAAAACTCTAAAAACATTCTATATCTGTTTCCTTATGATTTGATACAGATGACAGTTGTGCCACCAATAATTTTAGTGCTTTGATTAGATCCACTTCTAAAAAACAATTGAATCAACCAAAATTCAACTGTTCTAATTATCGGTTTCAGTTATACCAACCCCCCAACGCCCCAACTAACCTCCTGTATTTTTTTTTTAGCTGGTCATTGCGTCTGGTACTACAAAGCCCCCCTCGTGCCTAAAGAAGATATCCTGCTTATCCTCGGCCGTTCCGACATCTCCCATTGGGCCTCCACTGGTGCCCTGCTCCGTACAGCCTCTTCGGTCACCCCACACCCCAATTACAAGCAACATTCCGGTCACTGTGACCTCGCTATCATCCAACTCAACGAACCCGTCACTTTTTCACCCACAATCCGCCCTATTTGCCTATGGTCCGGCGATTCTGACCTCAAACACCTTGTCAGTGAACGTGGGGTGGTAGCAGGATGGGGTAAGAGCGCAGAAGGACGACACGTTGTGGCGGTACCACGCAAAACATCCATGCCGGTGGTGGCACAAGACACGTGTTTGAGGTCACACGCTGATTTTCGGAATTTGACTTCGGAGATGACGTTCTGTGCAGGGAATAGGGATGGAAGTGGACCGTGTAATGGAGATAGTGGAGCTGGGTTTATGGTGAAGAAGGAGGGACGGTGGTATTTGAGAGGGGTGGTGTCGACGGCGATTAAAAAAGAGGATTTTTCGTGTGATTTGAATGAGTTTGTGGTGTTTTCGGATGTTGGGAAGTTGAAGGGGTGGGTACAGTCGGTAGTTGGAGGAAGTTAGACAAGTGTGACTATGTTGTAGGGAAAGACTTTGTTAAAATGACTTTTTACTGGTTATTAGGTTTCAAATTAAATAAAATATATTTTCTTAAATTTCTAAGTAGCATTTATTCAAAATTACTCTAATCTTCTGCGAAGTGCTTCGAAATGCTGAGAAATTTTTAACGTAACACTTGAGTCTGGCAATTTAGCGGAGAAATACTTTCAGTGTGCTTGGAACGGCTAATAAAGGAACTGGTCTTGAAAGATTATACAAGTATTATATTTTATGTTAAAGATTATTATGTTTATTACTTGTTTATACAATATAATTTCTTATATAAGTAAATTTTTATACGCTTTCCGATACAATAATAGTAAAAAAAATATTTTCAACGTTTATAATATTCTGTATTAAACGCTTTGCTATGAGAGACGGTGAAACTATAATTGCCGCAATGGCGGTTTGTAATGACAAACTGCAGGTTTCGACCTGGAAAATAACGTAAACCTCGCATAGATTAGTGCAAAGCTAAGAAAACTTTTGTTTTATCTTCTCTAATAGCAAGAAAATTTACCGGTTTGGATTGCAGACATTAAGAAGAAGCCATTCTGGTGCAAAGCTTACAGCCACAGTCTCAGTAGAGATTAAATTTGATGCAATATGCCTATTGTTAGTTGCTTCTCAACTGTAGTAAGCTTTGAACAATACTTACAGAAAATGCTTCCGAATAGGTAATAGTGCAATGAATGTACATTTAGAATTCTTTTGATTTAAAAAATTAAATTAATAACGAATAAATAGTTTCTGATATACAGGGTGTAACATTGAAAATTCTACCTCTAATAACTTTTAAATAGGTAGAGATAGAAAAATATAAAAAAACCGTTTTGACAATATGAAGGGAGAAGTAGGATAGGTATGTTATTTGCTCTGTAAGTGTTAAAGTATTATATCCCAACCTCTAAAAACTTAAATAGGACTATACTATTTATGATACACCAAATGAAAGGTAAGGACCGGTAGAGTGTGCAAAAAAAAGCGCATCAAAATATCTTTATCATTAACCCCGATATAAAGAAAACAAGTGATGCCTAGAATTTTTTTTTTGGATAATAATTAACCTCCTAACGAGGAAAAAGTACTTAAGTTGCTAGATGTTATTATAAATCCTCTCATCGTAAATGCAAGTAAAACAAAACCCACGTTAAACCCGGATAAAGAATTCATTCAGCAGGATGGCGCACCACCTCATTATTTTAGACTCTTAAGAAAGTATTTAAACAACAGGTACTTAAACAAATGGATAGATCGAAAAAGTAGTACCAAATGGCTGGCCAGATCGCCAGATTTTACAGTTAATTTAAGTCAATAAATGTTATAGCAAAACATCCGTTTATCAAATATTTTACTTCCTACCTCTGCTAATAATAAAAATATTTTGTTGAATTTTGTATCGCAAATGATATAGTCCTATATAAGTTTTTAGGGGTTGGGGTTGAGTTTTTAGGGGTTGGGGTTGGGGTGCTAATACTTTAATATTTACCGACCAAATAACATACCCATCCTACTTCCCTCTTGATACTGTCGAAACGGTTTTTGCTTTATTTTTTATCTTCACCTGTAGACAGAAGTTTTCAATGATACGCCCTGTATACTCGAATATACACAACAATAATTTAATAAATAAATAACTGAATATTCACACAGTAATAACTACGATTGCGGATTACATAACAATACTTTTGGAGTTACTTCAAAAACATTTTAGTAGGTACTGTGGTGAGCCACCTATTTTTACCTTTGGTCAATACGCGACAATTAATTAATTAATTGCCGTTAGAAAAAAAAATTTAAAACATTGTCTCATTAAAGTTAAAGTATTTAAATTTTCCTGTGGAGTCTAGAGTTCGTTTCCGGTCTCACGAACATAAATTCGGCACCACTTATTTACAAAGGGCATTTCAAATTTGTTAATTTTAGTTTTATCACGAATTCCATTAACTTAAGCTTATATTAGGGTTGAAAGGTTAATATGCGCGGCTTTTAAGAGGGTGCAGAGGGTTGTTTCACATGTGTGTAGCGTGAGAAGGAACGGAATTCTTGGCACACGTGGCCTTCAAAAAAAAAAAAGATAAAGATTGCGTAATTGACAACATTTTATTCAACACAATTACTAGAGTTATTAGACCAACATAATGAAAGAGACAAAATTTTTCTTGTTCTATTGATGTAAAACACTAACCACTTTTTTGTTATAAAAGGGCATCATTAGAACATTTGAGATAATGTAAACAGAAATCCAAATTAACAAATAAAAAAAATAAACGGAAAACTGCATGTATAAATAAATAATGTTAGGATTGTAAATAGTATTAAATAACAATGTTGAGAAAGTGAAAATAACTTAAAAATTATTATAAAATAAAGATTTAGGGTTCAAGTCGAGATATGTGACGCCATCTGTAGGGTGGTTAATTAATTTTGTTACAGATTTCTTATTGACTATGTTACTTCAAAACTTGGAAAAATCTTCTAAAAATTTAAACTATTTTATGTAGTTTCGATGTTATTTTATCTCAGCATTATTTAAACTTTTTTTTTTCTTTTGTAAAACAAATTACATAAGACAAAACCAGATTTTAGTAGCTATAAAGTTATAACTCTGATCTGGAATGTTAGAAAGAAGTTTTGACGGATCATTGTTTAATCCGGACAATAATTACTGTTTATTGTTGTAATGAACTTAGTTATTATTATTAATATTGTCTAAAACACTTTGTAAAAAGCGGTCAAGTTGGAAGGGAGCGAAAAACACACCCCAATAATTTTACTTAACCAATGAGGGCACAGACTTAGTGATTAGCGTTTGCCGCGGGGGTGTAAAATTCACAGGCTCTAGCGTCCCTATAAAAACTCATTTTGGGAAGGGAGACCTCAGTGGAGATTAGATTGTTTCAGTAATTAGAAGTAACAAAAAATCTGTGCTAGTGTGTAAAGTTTGTGTAGGTTAGTTGTGTTTTGTGTCATAAAAAAAAAACATTAAGTCAAAACTATAGTGACTGTAAAAAAAAAAAAACAAAATAAAAAAGTGAAGCACGTTGGATATTAAAAATACAGGTACAATTTCAATTTTATTTCGCCTGCATTAATTTTAATTTCTTAAAATACTATGCAGAGATAATTATTTTAAATAACCAAACTTGTTTCAACATAAATTCATTTAATATTATTATTAGCCTTGCTGAAACAAATCACCTGAGATAATGCTTATTTCTACATCAAAATAGGATTTTACAAAGGAAATCGTTTGGATAAAATTGATTGAAATTTAACAACTGTTTAACTTTAGCCAAACAGACTTAATTAAAGGTTATTACTTTTAATTTAACGCTACTTAATTTTTTTTCAAGTCTTTACAATGAAACTCTCAAATTAAAGTTAAATTAAATTAATCAATCAAATGATAATTTAATAATATTCCCTTTCTTTGTCACGGGAAGAAAAACAAACAGTGATTAGTCAGAAATTGCAGGCCGTTTACGTTAAACAAAAAAAAAAAAAATAATCATAATAAAAAAATATATATATAAAAAAAATGGTTGGGTCCCGCACACGGAAAAACCCGTTATATAACCAAAAAAAAAAACAAAAAAAAAGAGAGCAAAGGTGAAGGTTCCGTATCCGGTAAACCTGTATTCAAGCGCCTGTTGCTATTGCCAAAAAAAAAAAAAAAAACAAATTCAAACATTCGCAATTTGGGGGATTTTTCCTTAAGATTATAATATCTTTGCGCGCCCATCTTCAATTCCACTTAATCTGCACTTCCGACTGTATGCAGATGTGGTAAGAGAAGTAAGGGATTTTCGGAGTTTGATGTATACTGCGGGTGCTCCAGATAATGTTTCTTAGCGTGCCGGTAACGGTCGAGTTAGCAATTACCCCGGTAACGGTAAAGGGTTAACAATTGTCCGTCTGAAGCTTTTTCGTTTCGATGATAATGTTTCCATAGCAAATTTGGCAACCTATATAAACCAATAGGGTTTTAATAGCAATGAACTATTCACGGAAAAAGTTGACGATTGCTTAATGGAAGCTTTCTTCGTTTTGAGGATAATGTTTTCAGAGCAAATTTGGCAAACCTTCCGTTTATAATGCTAACTCTATTCTGGTAAAGAGTTGACGATTGCTCGGTGGAAGCTTTCGTTGTTACGTAAATAACGTTTCGGGACGATGTCGGCAAACCTTCTGTTTAGGGATCTTTTTGCTTATCAGTGAGTAACGGACGCTTTGTAGAAGCTTTCTGTCATCGCAGATACTCCGACCGACAAAGATTATCTAGGATGTCTTTCCAGCGATTCAATTTTATTGTAAACGCGATACCTGTAATCCACTGGCATACCCTCACTCAGACAAATCGTTGAAAAACCCTTGTCTAGTTAAATTCATTAATCAATCATATTCATCATTTTACTTCGGGGCACTTGAATAAAATTAAGTACAGATTTCTTTTAGTGCAACAATATTTCAGGGAATCTAAATTTTAACAGTAATCTTTGTTCTCTTTTACTGTATTCGGTGTCGGGGCGTTTTAGGGCGTAATTGCTGAAATTTATCTGCATGTGCATTGCGTAGGTAGTACCGCGAATCAAACTGCACCTGAACCAATAAAGGAAAACATTTGCAAATTTTGGAATTTTCCTTGTTGTATTTGTTGTACAGGAAGTGTTCACAAATGTAGTCAATAAACATTGACAAGAAGTAAATTTTGACATTACTTCTTAGTAAAAGTCATAATCGATCCATTACTTTTGGTGGAGCAAATAAGCCGTCTCAATTATTAATTCTATTATAAAATGAATAAATAAATAAAATAAAATAAAAGGAAAACATATTACTTCACATAAGAAGTTAGAACCTAAATTGGTAATTACATCGCAATTAATTTATGATCATTAAAAAAAAATATATTTAAAGATAATTTATTTTGGATGTTGAATGTCCTACTACAACTTGACCGTTTGTTTAGACAAACTTTGTAAACATTTTACAAATGTATTATATTTTATCCCTTAATGGGAACTATCGGAATTTATAATAAATTTGTGGTTTGAAACAAGTGGTTTTAATCTATTCTCCCGTGTGTTATGACACTACTTTGTAACGACTTCTGTGTTACTGATAACCGAAACTTGATCTAGAATGACTATTAGAGTTATTCACAAATCCTATTCTTACAATCATAAGTTAAACGTAGGGTAAGTACACCTTTTATTATTTTATAACAACCGACAATCTAGACGATCACACTTTGAGTAAATCAATTTTTACCTCATTTTTTCTTATCCAGTATTTTTCTGGATATAAAAAAAAAATTTCCCATCGTAATTCATAATAATTATGATTATCGGCCATGTCTCATTACAGTACCAACGCTATCTAGTTATTACACAATGTATTACACAGTAATAATAATAATAATAATCTTTATTCGTGCTAACATACAAAAGTATTTACATACGTCAAAGAAAATCATTTAACAAAATTAGATTATATAAAAAAATTCAATATAAAAATTAAATAGGTATAGCTACGACTATACAGTGAACATAAATAAACAATAGATGCTTTAAATAAGCAATATATCAGATGGTTTTTATTTTACCAACTCAAATAAATAAAGCACATTCTATCCATTATCCAATAGTTTGCATAACTTTTCTGCCCAGGCGGAACGATGAATGGTCTTTCATGTTGGAAGGTCTATAGGCCTGACTAGTTCTTTCGCACTTCAGAAAGTATGTATTGGGCGGTAGATTTCTTTATTCTTCTGGAACAGTTTGAAACAATAAAGTATGGCGATTCCCAAAAAAAATTTACTGTATTTCTCCAACAAAATATGCCATACCCTTTCTCTTAATAATTTGCTTGATCGTTGCGCTGCGATGAGTGCGGACGTGTTTGTTTGTGAGCTCTGTTTTAATGAGTCTGATGACCCCAAATTGCACATCCAATGTGTTTCATGTACTAAATATTTTCATCTTGAATGTGTGAATGTGGATCCGAGAGGGTCCCATAAGAAAAAACCCATCTGGAAGTGTAAGAAGTGTGTCGATAATCCGTCCGAATTTATCGATAATAAAGCGGAGCCGCCAAAGAAGAAGCTCCGCAATGATAGTCAGGATTCCCTCAACTTAGATGATGTTATGCAATTTATGCAGGGATTGTCTAAGTCTATGGAAGAATTAAAATTTTCGGTTCGTTGTCTGTTGGAAGAAAATAGAAAGTTGCGTGAAGAAGTGCGAGACTTGAAAAAAGTATCAGTTGAAGGTGATAAACCATCCTTTGCGGAAGTCGTCAATCCGACATTAATTAAAGGTCACGATAAGGGGAAAAATGTTACTGTTCCCATCGAATCAAATCCTGGTGTTAAACCTCAATTTAATTATTCTTTGCCATCTTCTAGTAAAACTTCTACACAAAAAATTGGAATTTCATCAGTGTCCTTGGAGAATAAAAATTCAACATCTCGTCCTGTCCAAGTAATTGGCAATACTTCTGCAATTTCTAGTTATCCTCGTCGAGTTGTTAAAGCAGCGTCGGGTAACTCGAGTGAGTTTAAAGAAGTAGTACACAAGAAAAAAAGGAATCCGTATATAAGGGGTAATGTCAAGGATTCTAATTCGTCCGTTAAAGCTGCTTCCCACAAAAGATATTTGTATGTGGGAAATCTAGATTTATCAGTCAAAGAAGAGGATTTATTGGAACTTCTTCAAAACAAATTTCCTGGGGAGGAATTTGATGTTGTAAAATGTCCTAAACGCGACAACGCAAAAAGTATTTCGTTTAAAGTTGCTGTAAGCAGCAATATATTTTCAGATCTATTAACTGCTGATCAATGGACAGAAGGAGTTAAAGTTAAAAAGTTTTTTTTCCCCAAAGAAAAACCAAATGGAGAACCTCCTCCAAAATCTCCTCTTCTAGGCCAAGCTTCAGCGAACAGTCTAAATTCTCAATCTACTATCAGAACGTCAGAAGCTTAAGATCTAAACTTAATGACTTCTACTGTGCCTGTTTGTGTGAGGATTTCAGCGTAGTTGTACTAACCGAAACATGGCTATCTTCTGACTTCTCTAGCCTAGATGTAATTGATAATCGGTATGAAGTTTTTAGATGTGACAGAAATGAAGCCAATAGTACAAAATCGTCTGGTGGTGGAGTGCTTATTGCAGCAAATAAGGTTTTCAACCCCTGTGAGGTGTCATGTAAGTGTTCTTGTGTTGAACAAGTTTTTGTTAAAATGTGTATTAACTTTCGTGATGTAATCATTGGTGTTGTTTACTTACCTCCTGGCTCCGATTCAACAAAATACTCTAGTCATGTCGAATCTGTGATAGATATCTGTGATCGCTTTTCAAATGCCGATGTAATAATTCTAGGTGATTATAATTTGCCTAATGTCATCTGGCAATCAGTCGACAATTTTCCAGGATTTGTGCCTCTTTTGTCAATTAATAAAAATGTTGAAGATGTTGTTGATGGATTGTCATCATGTTCTCTAAATCAATTTAGTAACATAAAAAATAAATGTGGTAATGTATTAGATCTTTGCTTCTCCAACTGCGATAGTTTGAATTTGTTCATATGTGATAACGCCTTGTCTGTGATAGATTCTAGTCATCCTCCTTATGTTATTGAATATGATGTAGTCTGTGATATTTACAATGATTCTGTGATTTATTATTTTGATTTTAAGTGTGCCTGTTACTCTAATATATGTAATTACCTTAAGTCTATTGATTGGAATGGAATTTTTAAAAACCTTGATACAGAAGATGCGACTGGTGTTTTTTATTATCATATTTATAAGGCGTGTGAGCTATTTGTTCCTTTTAGGAAAAAAAGTATTACAAGTTATCCTGTCTGGTTTGATCAAAATATTATTAATCTTATCAAAGCCAAAAAAGCTGCTCATAAAAAATATAAGATTTCCAATTCCACTTTAGACTATAAGGAATTTGTTAATCTGCGTAAGTTATGTAAAATTTGTATAAAAAATGCATATGACTCTTACATCCGAAATGTTGAAAATGATTTAATTTATACTCCTGGTAAGTTTTGGAAATTCATTCGCAAAAAAACCAATAATAATCAAATTCCTCTTCCAATGAAGTATGGTGAAAATTTATTTTCAACATATCATGATGTTTGTCAAGCTTTTAGCAATTATTTTTCTTCTGTGTTTGTTCAAAGTAATATCACTAATTTTAATGTTTCCTATGATTCATGTGTTAATATCAATAATGTAAATGTTCATGTGTCTGATGTTATTCACGTTTTAAGGAATCTAGATACCAGTAAAGGGGCAGGTCCTGATGGTATTCCTCCCAGATTTTACCGAGAATGTAGTCAATGTTTGGCGCTTCCACTTCAACTAATTTTTAATTTGTCATTAAATTCTGGTACCTTTCCGTCGGTGTGGAAAGAAGCACATATTGTTCCTGTATATAAATCAGGTAGTAGAGATAAAGTTGAAAATTATCGACCAGTGTCAATTTTATCCACTCCTTCTAAAGTTTTTGAATCCATTGTTTTTACCAACATTTTCTCAAATTTTAAAAACATTATCACGCCTAAACAACATGGATTCTTTAGTAAGCGATCAACTGTTACAAATCTCTTAAATTTTACTAATGACATTGTGAATGCTATGAGTGAAGGCCTGGAGGTTCATGCTGTTTACACAGACTTCAGTAAAGCATTTGACAAAATTAATCATCATATTCTGTTAGCTAAATTATCTGCTTATGGAATATCTGGCTGTCTGTTTAGCTGGATTTGTAGTTATTTGTTTAATAGAACTCAAGTTGTTAAATTACATAATAATTTTTCAGATAAGCAACATGTACCTTCTGGCGTTCCTCAAGGCTCTATATTAGGTCCACTTCTATTTTCAATCTTTATTAATGATGTTTGTGATAATTTTACATGCAATTTTGAACTATTTGCAGATGATCTAAAAATTTATAAAGTGATCAATAACGCTCAGGACGTTAACATTCTACAGCAGGATCTATTTGTTTTATACCAATGGTGTCTGGTAAATGAAATGGTACTAAATTGTGACAAATGTCAAGTAATTAACTTTAGTAGGAAGCTAAAACCTTCTAGCCCCCAATACAAAATCGGTGGTAAAGATTTGAAAATAGTGTCTACAATCAAAGATCTGGGAGTCATACTTGATTGCAAGTTATCTTTTAATTATCACTATGAATATATAATAGCAAAAGCAAATAAAGTCTTGGGTTGTATAAGGAGGTTTACTAATGAATTTACCAATATTCGAACTATTGTTATTTTGTATGTTACATTTGTTAGATCTATCTTAGAGTATGATTGTGTAGTTTGGGCTCCTTTTTATGCTACACACATTGGACGAATTGAGAAGGTTCAAGTAAAATTTATTAATTGTGTTAAATATAGATTGCCGAGAACTGTGGGATGCTCGTATAATATGTGTTTGAGTTATCTTGCTCTGAAAACGTTAGACTCTCGACGTAAATTCCACTGTGCTTGTTTTGTATATAAGGTATTAAATAATCTGTGTGATGCTCCGGACATTCTCGGAAAAATTGGTTTTAATGTGCCTCAATACCATCTCAGGAATAGTCCCCTATTTAATCTCTCTCACTGCAGCACTAATTATGCATTATTTTCACCTTTAAATTCAATTTTATCAATATGCAATAGTGTCTGTAGTGAAATTGATTTTTTTGCACCATCTTTTAATAACTTTAAGAATAATCTCAACAAATTTATAACATGAATCTTGTAATCTTTAATTGTTTTGTTTATTGTAAAGGCTGTAAATGATGATGCCGTTAATAAAGTATTATTATTATTATTATTTGCAATTATTTAATTAAATATTTTAACTTGTCTCTTACTAGCCTACAACTACTTAAAGACACACTAGAATAAAGTAGAACTTCGTACAACAACGACATATTTTGTTCAGAAGCTTTTTGGTCATTTGAATTCAAAAAACAATGTATTAATTATAAGGGTTATTACAAAATAGAGTACGACATGCCTTTGAGTTTTTTAGCGACGTAACGTTGTCATTTTTTCCTTTCTCCTGGTTCCCACTATCCTAGTCCTCTAAAAAGTGAAAATGTCATCCACAAAACCCGAACAAACAAATCTTGTGGTTAAAGAATCTGGAAAACTCTTCAGCAGAAGAACAAGATGCTGAACATAAAATTTCGAAAAAGTTTTATTGATTTTGTGTTGTCATAGTGAGAAAATAAATAAAAATTTTTTTGAATATTTCTCAGTCTACCCAGCTGCCTTATTAGCTTGTTTTCTTCAATTACTTGAGTGGTAACTAAGAAAATTCATAAACTTTCGAAAATGTAAGAGGCCGACATCTGAAATTTCATCAGTGAAGAAAAAATAAGATAGCTTGAATTTGGTACACAAGTTTTCAAATTGCCTAAATTTTTTGTGGATTAATTTCTATGTGATTTGCAAGAAGCTGTTTAAAACGTCCACATACATCTGATACATTGACTTAAATATAAAATTTGTGTTTATGTTTACCGGTTTTGCTCATAACAACACATATTTAGAGCAGAGTAAGATTTATTGACGGTGAAAAAAGTCTGCTGAAATCTTCGCTATTTCGACAAAAAATTGATCACCTGTTGTGCAAGGTGTAGCTTCTCTGTCTGTGACGAGTATAGCACTTTGCGGATAACCCTTTAAACTCTACTGATCGATTATTTTTATAGTTGAGTTGAGCACCCGATCTAATAACTGGATGTATAAAGGGCGTGTGTTGTTTTGGAGACACTGTTAAAAAGCATCAATTTCACCGGATAGAGTTAGTGATATATAATCTCAATGAAATAGACAAGGAAAAAGGCGGTGCACTCGGAGTGGCAAAGCCGAACGCAGCTTTGATACACAGTGCTTAAATATCGAACAAACAAATACAAAACACAACGTAATACAGATGATTATAAACTCACTTAAATTAGTATAGATGTCACTATAATTTTATAAATAAAAAATAAAATAATATTTTTATATTTGTTACTTATTATGTAAAGTAAAGTTATGTGTAATTAACTTTATTGTCATATACTTAATTTATTTTTTAAACATCTTCTAAAGCTTAAAGTTTACTGCAGTTTTTGATGCACTAGTGCGTAAAGTAACACTTTCAGTCAACGTTTACAATACGTCAAAGTCAACTTTACAATTCAAGAGGACAAAAATAGCTATTAATGCAATAAGTTGCAAAAAAAGAATCTTTTAAGCACGCAACCTGAATCTTGAACCACGAGTGCAACGAGTGTGCCAACACGTCAAGAGCTCAAAAGACATCGATAACGCACCGTATTGCATTCAAGATTTTTTGTTACAGCGTTTTATAACAGATTTTTCTTTCAAATATAATGATCTCAATCGAACATTCACGTTGCACAGTAGGCAGACGGCAGGTTGCTGTGAATATAAATTTCGTTTTACTGTTTTTAAAAAATTACAGACTTTCAACTTGTGATCTGTGATTAAGTTATGTGATAAAAGAGCACAAAAATGAGCGATTTTGAATTTGATTCCGACATTGAAAATGCTGCGGAAGCTGCAGCCCGAAAAATCCAAGAAAATTTACAAGGAAACATACAGGGAATTTTGTAGCTGGTGTGACGAATAAAATGTAACAAGTATTGAAGAAAAGGTACTTTTGGCCTACTTGTCGAAAATATCTTCCATGTATAAGCTGTCTATTTTATGGAGTACCTACTCAATGCTAAGAACTAGGCTATATCTTAACAAGAATGAAGATATCAAAAAATTTACAAACTTGATTGCATTTCTAAAAAGAAATGCCAATGGGTACAGGGTTATAAAATCCAAAATATTCACCAAGCAAGAGATAGAACGTTTTATGAAAACAGCTGATGACAAAGACTACTTATTGACAAAAGTTGTGCTAATTACTGGGATTTTTAGCGCGTTACGCAGAGAGGAAATTACGTTTTTGAAGGAGGAAGATATAGAAGGTTATACAAATTTTATTAAAGTGAAGATACCGAACACCAAGACAAAAATTTCACAATAACTAGAGAATTTCTAGATGGAATTAGTTTCTTAGAAATTTTTGGCAAATACGCACAGCTTCGACCTCCTCATACTGAACATTAGAGATTCTTTTGAACCTATAGAAATTCCAGGTGCTGTACGCTACACGTTGGTATAAATACTATTGGAGGTATGTCTAAAAAAATTGCAGAATGACTCGGCCTTCTAAATGCAAAAGAATATATCGAGCACTGCCTTCGTCGTTGTTCAGCAACACTCTTAGCAGATTTAGGAGCAGATTTTACATTATTCAAAAGACATGGAAGATGGCAATTGAGTTCTGTTGCGGAAAGTTACATAGAAAACTCTGTTGAAAGCAAAAACGCAATTTCAATAAAAATTATAGGTTAAGAAGAAACTGTATCAAAGAAAAGAAGAATCTGTGACGAAAATAGCAAATCTGAAGTGGCGTCTACAAGTACCGTTTCTACTTGTATTGAAGTTCAGGAAAGAAATCTGAAATTTTCGAATGTTCAATTTAGTCACTTAAGTAATTGTACTTTTCATGTTTAAAATAAATAAATAAATAAAATAAAAAATGTATTTTTAATTTTTGAGCACTAGTGCCTAAAAGTATGTCACTTTTACGCACTAGTGCGTAAAAGTACGTCATTTAACAATTATAATGACAATCAAAAAGTCACTGATATAAAACGCTGCAACAAAAAAGTTTTCAAAATAGAATAATAAGATCTTTGTGAAAAGATATAAGACCAGTTGCATATACGTCAATCAAAATTGATAAAAAATAAAACTCTAATTAGAGCATTTTTAACCAATCAAGGCATCTTATTTTAGAATAAATCAAAGTTTAAACTCATCAATAATTTTTTTAATTGATCTTTAGGCAAGAGGTTCTTTGAATATAGTTAAAAAGTTTTCAAAATAGAATAATAAGATCTTTGTGAAAAGATATAAGACCAGTTGCATATACGTCAATCAAAATTGATAAAAAATAAAACTCTAATTAGAGCATTTTTAACCAATCAGGGCATCTTATTTTAGAATAAATCAAAGTTTAAACTCATCAATAATTTTTTTAATTGATCTTTAGGCAAGAGGTTCTTCAGTAATACGTATGCGCCACAATGTGTTGCAGAACAATTTGCTGAGCCGCTGTACTTTTGATGCAAACTGGAGAACCAAGTGATAATATTTCTATTGCTATCTTTACAGACGTTAAATTTCGGTTTGAGTCGTGTTTTAAACATTATGTTTTAAACTTCTAAACTGCAAATGGCAAATACTGAGTGGTACTGATTAGTGTCTTGAGTTCCTTGTTATTTATCAAAATAGGTAGGTTTTTGTTTTGTAAATTGTAAAAATTAAAACTAAGATGCCATTTGAACAAACAAAAAAAAAAACATAACCTGTTAGTCGTAGCTATGATATTTCCTTTTCATAAAATAAAATTAACTGAAAATACTTACTTACTCCTAAGCGTTTTTACCATTTAAATGTATTAATAGTGTTGGACTTCTTCAACAAAATTATTCGTTTTTTTATTTTTACAATCTGATATTTACTTTGTCCTTAAGTGAAGATCATGTAAACTCATTTTCAAAGAAAATGCAACATCTGGAAGAAGAGCTTGTAACGACTTGACTTTCTTTCCACATCTTCACTTATCTGGAAGAAATCACTGATAAAAAATTCCAACAAGTTTTTTCTAAAGTTTTATTGTTTTTGCTACATGAGAAGAGGCAACTATATCATCATAAGAAGTAAAAACAAGCGCTCTTTTAAACACTTCCGTCACTGCATCATGTTTTAAAAGTTTTGTGCAATGATTTAGAGTGCGAAGAATCCGTTAAATTGCGCGCTGTTTAGGAAGAACCCCCAGGGGGAAGGTTTAGAACATCGCCGAAGTGGTAGCGGACGTCCCCGTGTTGTCCATGAACGTGAATAGCACCGTCTTCGCCGCCTAGCTGTTAGAGACAGATTTCAATCTACAACAGCTATCTTCGCAGAGTGTATGCAAGAAATTGGTAGACCAGTGTCTCGAAGTACCGTTTACCGAAGAATTAAAGGTTTCGGTTTACATTTGTAACCAACACGACGTCTTCTTCTTACTGCTGCCCAGAAGACAGCCAGACTTCAATGGTGTAGAGTCAGGCAAACCTGGAGCGACTAATGGGATCGGATAGTTTTTAGCGATGAATACAGTTTTTATTTGTGCCAGAATGATGGCCGAATTTGTGTTCGTCGCTTTCGTAGGGAACGACGAAATTTAGACCTGGTTGTTCAGGGCCATGTTGTTGTAACTCCTAATGTAATGGTATGAGGTGCAATATGTATTGGGCGCACTTTTATCATTTCTTTCTTATAACCTACTCATAATTCTCACAAAATTTCAGCGTTAACACTTAAGATTTTCAAAGTGTTGCATTTTTTTGAAAATGAGTTTGAGATTCTAAAAACAGTTTTATAGATGATAGTTGTAGAATTATTGACTGATAACTTTTATTTGAAAAAAAAAAACACTATTTTGATAACTCATCCCTTTAAGAAAGAGGTGGTCGTAGACGATATGAAATGTTTATTGAGGGCTACTGTCTTCAAAAACTAGTATGTTATTTTTTTCAGATTTTTTCTGTAATAAAACATCCTCAGACCTATAATATTATTACCTATATAATTATATATTTTCATATTCTCATTTTATAAAACTTATCCTTTTATAGCTATTATTTACTATTTTGACGTTAATGATAACGGAGGGCCACACTCTTAGGCACTTATTGCACTAGTCGATGATGATCCTGAGTTGAAGGTCACTCTGACGACTGCACTCAGCATCGCCTGGAGATTTGCCACTCAGGTAATGACGCTCGATGAAATCAAATGGGCAATGGACTCATTTGCATAATATAAGTCGGTGGGCGTAAATAGGATTGTTCCTGCTCTTTTGCAAAGAGGAAGGAAGCATCTTGTCGTCCCAATGACCACACTATACAGAGCCAACCTTGCATGGACCCAGATATGTACCAGCGGTCTAGAAAAAGATCTAGGTAATTCCTAAGCCAGGACATGCTACGTAGGCCGAGGCTAAGACTTTTAGACCAATTAGCTTAACATCGTTTCTGTTAAAGACGATGGAAAGACTAATCGACAAACATGTACAAGAGAAGGTGCTGGGAAATAATCCGCTGCACTTCAACCAACATGCTTGCTTATAAGAGACAGTCTACCGAGACGGCTCTCCATGAGATTGTATCTACAATTGAAGGCGGGCTGGATACTAAACTGTATGTCTCGGAAACTTTCCTGGACATTGAGGGAGCATTCGACAATGCTAGCTTTAAGTCTATGTGTCAAGCATTACAGAAGCGAAATGCGGACCTGACCCTAGTTAAATAGATTCGCGCAACGCTCTTTAATAGATTTATCAGAACGAGCATAGGCTCGTTCTCTGCTACAGTGATTGCTACTAAACGGTGTCCTCAAGGGGGTGTACTGTGAGGTCCTCTTTGCTATAGGACCTCACAGAGGACGATCTTAAACACAAGCTAAACGAGCTTGACGTATATTGCCAGGATTATGGTGATGATTTAGCCATTCTGGTGAAAAGCAAGTTTCTTAATGTGGTGCGTGGGCCGCTCAGGCTTGTTGAGGAGCGGTGTAATTCCCATGGTCTATCGGTAAATCTAAAGAAAACAAGCCATGTTATTTTTACCAGAAAATAATGGGATTATTATGTGACCCCTCTGTTTTTCGGCAAACTGCTACGGGTGGACCGCAATGTTAAATACTTGGGGGTTATTTTAGATTCCCGTTTGATCTGGAAACTACACGTAGAGGACAAGATGCGAACAGCTACGAGCACACTCTGTGCGTGCAGAAGAGCTGTTGGTAGAACCTGGGGTCTTCTACCCCGTGTTATGCTTTGGATCTACAACTATCTAACACCAATGATCACGTATGGTGTTAGACTTGTCTGGTAGACCATATCAAGTGCGTCCTGGGCCAAAAAGAATTTGCAGACAAGATAATGAGCTTCATCAAAGGCACAGAACTGCTGCAATGTTCTATTTCGAAAAGTTGCACACAATGGGCATAGGCCTCTATGTGCGGCTCGTTTTCCGGACCCGTCTTGCTTAAAGAAAGCACTGAGTTGATTTTCAACACAAGTGTTTACATAATATAATTCTTTAACTCCATATAGCGTGTTTCTGAAATGGTTTACAAGCAAGTCATGAAGAACGCTATATTGTAGAACACAAAAAATTCTATTTCTTTTGGCTCAGAAAACTGCCTCAAAGTTATCTTTTACAAACTGCATATTGTCTATTAGAGAAGTTTATAAGAATATACAAGATTTTTTAGGTTTACCAATGAGTTCTTGATACTTGTCTAAACTGATTTTGATTTTGTAGATGACATTTTCCAGAATTTTAACCAATTTTTCCAACTTTTACAGACAGAACATTTATCCAACTATTTTATGTAGATTACAATGAACGAAGAGACAAACTCACAAGAACAAGAAAGTGGTTCTAACACATCTGAGTTTTCACCAAGAAAATCAAATGAAAATATGGGTTCAATAATAAGTAGTGAAAAAATGGAGACAACTAACAGTGAAGAAGAAGTAGAAACGCTTGATGAAAGCGTTGTTGTGGCAACCTCTTTAGAAAAGAAAAATGAACAACCTGATGCAGAGGAAAAACCAATAAAAGCAGCTAGTACTCTCTTGAATAAACCGCAAGAGACAGCCGAAAATACTACTAGTGGACTTTCTTTAGAAGAAAAGACATCAATGACTGAAGAAGAAAAATTAAACGCGAGTTTCGTTCCAGCAGGTATAAACAGAAAGAAATACATAGATCAAAATAATCTAAAGGACACACTTGAAAAAGGAAAAAAAACAACGTAAAGAGTGAAAAGTAGAATTACTTTTTAAATAAATATTTAATTTAGCACATGTTTATCAACTTTTGGTTGACAAAATTTTTAAAGCATATAAATGAATTTTCTTAACTGGGATCATAAACTGAACTTTTGTTATCTTGTTTCAGTTGTAGATTGGGGTAAAATTTCTTTTATTTTATTCAATTTGAGATTAATTAAAGATAATAGAAAGACATCATATGTCAAACTTGTGTCCTAGAATATTTCGATGTGTGTAGTTACTAACAAAAAAATTAACAAGTTGTGTTATTTGATTTAGAAATAGTTGATGATGCTAAAACCATACTGCCGTCAGATGAGAAGACACAACTCACTGAAAAAGAAAAATTAAAGGAAAACATTGTAAATCTTTCGCTGGAATTTGAGAGCCCTGCTGAAAGTGCTTCTACTAGAATTTTCTCAGGAGATGGGATATTATTTTCCGAAGAAAAATTAAATGAAAACATCGCTCTTCTAGCGGACCAAATAGCTACAAATAAGAACGAACAAAATTTAGAAACGCTCTTAGTTAAATTACCTGAAGCAGGTGAATGTGTTATTCCTACACATCATTTAGAAAAAGATTTTCTGCTGTCTGGGGCAAATACGGGAAAAATCAATCCATGCTCAGAGGCTTCCTTAGAGGTATAAATAGTATTTGATAATAAATAAGACTTATAAAAGAGATCGTTTCCATCTTAAGGCTCCAAGCCGTAATGCAACTTCCATGGCGTTAAGCTTATTGTTAAAACTACCATATTATTACGATTAGAACTAGCTTTGATGATTCAAATTAGAGGCTTTTTTCAAAGAACCTTCCAAACATTCTGACTGTCACTCTTACTAACACACTTTGAATTTGCCGTCTTTACTTTTTCAATTTTTATTAAACCCTTTGTTTGAAGAGCTACAAAGTTGGCGCAATGATATGAATTGCTTCCTAGTTTAAAAGCTATCGATCAATAAAAAAAAATCTTGATTTGAGTGGTCACTAGATTTCTATAAGATAAGAACGATCTCTTTTAGCAATATTTATGAGCTTATATAGAACAATACATACATAATTAGTCAAACTTATTTTATTTTAATCTTGAATTGCAACAAATATTTGTTTTTATTTAGATTTTTAAAGGTGAAAAAAACCGATTTTCTGACGAATTGGCAGCGGCTTTCGAGAGTTTAAGAATAAACTCTTCGTCAGATTCAGAAGAAAGCTTAAATTGCGCTGATACAACAGAGGTACAAATTTTTATTAAAAATTCTTCCGAGTTCTATTTTTTATATTGCAGCTGTCATTAGAAAAACCGAAAGCATCGAATCAGCCTTTTAACAAATCTTGTAAAGTACAAATTGTTGATCCCTCAACTGTTGTAGCCGCTCCTATCGCATTAAAAGAATCTCTAAAACAAGAAGATTCAGAGGTATTTGCTGAAGTTGAGACTCAAGAGGAAGAATGTTTATTTAAAAAAGATAACACAGAAAAATGTGGGGACCTATCAGATATCAAATGCGTTCTTTCCTTAGAGAACCAAACTTCGTCCATTTTAGAGAAGACCGATTTCGAGAAATATTTAAATTTAAAATCAGAAATTAATGGTTTAGTACAAAATATTTCTAAATTAACAATGGAGCTTGGTCAGAAAGAAAAAAAACTGTTTGAGTTAAGACCTAACAGTGCTGTATCACAATCATTAAACGCATCAGCAGAATTTTTACAGGGTGAAGATACTAAAAAAGAGCTTTTTGAAGCTGACGATAAGATAAAAAACTTATCAGTACAAAATACAAAATTTGCAAATGAATTACAAGAGCTAAGGAAAGAGTTTGATACAATCATCCAAGAAGTCGCTGTACTGAAAGAAAGTAATTCTAAGCTTGAAAACGAACTTGTACTTACTAAAGAGGATAACTTGCAATTAAAGTAAGCAAAGAATTTGGTTTTAGATAAACATTTAATTTATTTATTGTTTATATTTTTAGCAAAAATTTGGATGAATACGAAATTGTTGTCGGTCAATTACATAACAAATGTAAATATATCCAAAGCTTGTATGACAAAGAGAAAAAGGAAAATACCAAACTAAACATTGCAATTCAAGAAATAGTACCGTACGTTTAAAAATATATTCTTCATTGTATACAGGAACATTTTGTAGGAAATACGACAAAGCTAAAGAACTTATAACTATCTTGCAGGAAAATTGTATTTTATACGACAAGAATGTGAAAGAATTAGTGTCAAGAAACAGTCAAATAACAAAAGTACTAGAGAGTGTTCATTTGAATTTAAAAGAAAAAAATAGGTAAATATAATCTAAATCTATTTAACACATACTATTTTAATATTTTCAGAGATTGCAAAGAGAATTTTTCGAGGGCAGTAATTAAATTAGGAGCCAAAGATGCAATTAAAAAAGGACCTCTTTCCCAACTAGATGCAGACAAATAAGTTTGCGGTTTGTAGTAGTTTATCTGATTGTGTTTGTTATTTTTGTTTGTGTTTTTTAAATAAGTTTCACTTGTCAACAAATAATCTTTTTTGGATGTGTAATTGATATTGTTTTTATGCTGATTCTGAAATTGTGCCCCCTTCGTAAATCCGTCCTTGCCCCTGAGCGAAACCCTCCGTACCTCCTCGGTTCGCCCACAGAATTAAATTTTTTATTTATGTTACGTTCGCAATTCGCATGACCAGAAAAGTACGGTCATCAAAAATTTATAATCAACAAATTGCATTGAAATAATATCCTTATCAAAAAACCTGGATGACGTGATTTTTTAAATCTACAGTTTTGTTTATGAAGCGTATTCTTGGTTCTAATCGGCAACTTTATCAAAGCAGAGCCGTCAGCAGTTTTACAAAAGTAGTTTAGCACAATAACAAATAATATTTCCTATTTGCAAAAACATTTCTCGTATTTGTAACTATTATTTTTATTACTGAAAAAAAAATTATTTGAATTAACATGTCAAAAAATTTGTCGCCTTCTTAAAATTTTCCGCTATAGACGCGCCTACAAGGCCTATACGGAAATACGCCTCTGATTATTAAACAGTATAATAAATATGAGATAAAAAGAATGAATGTTGAGGGATGTTTATTTTACTAAAAATTCACAAGTGCAAAGACCGAGATAATGCAGGTTTAAATCGCTGAAATTTGATATTTAGCTTTTAAAATAAGGGTCGTGGAAAATAAACTCGGTGATTGAGCCGATTGTACAAATTATTATAGTCAGGATACTAATAAAGACCGTTGAACATGTTAACTAATTAACTTACGATCTATTATGCAAAAATATTACTTCACCACTTTCAGTCAAAATCCTGGTATTGAGGCGTTCGGGTGATCATCAATAAAATGGTAAGGCGATGCCTGTAATTTAAAAAGGGTGTGTGAGCAATCCAACCTATCAATGCAGGAGGTCCCTAATGTGATAACGCGATAATTAAATAAAATATTACACCATTCAAAAATAATTGCAATTAATGACTTGTCCAGTATCAATACAATTAAATCAATATTCAGTTGAGCTCTATCCAGGTGTTAGAGGGGTGAAAAACGCAGTCCTGGTGTTTGACAAACTCTACAAGTCTAAGGAAGACTATAATGGCGGTCAACCCTTTACTTGCAGATTTCTTACCAGCCCACTTGCTTCAGGGCGCGCAGAACGCCAGTGAGACCACCTCGCGGTTCTGACGTGCAATGAACACGCGTTCTGCCATCCACTACTTGCCCCGGAAGTGCAATAGGTACCAATTCAGTACCTTCCTGCCAGTGGCCTTAGGCCCTTATCGGACAGGACCCCCTGCCGTGCAATGGACGATGTCTGCGGTACCCCACCCAGTGGCGTAATAAAAAACATAGAGCATAGCACCTAGGAGTGCAATAGACCCCTTTTGGCAAACCACTCGGCTGCAATTACGTTATACTCCGAACGTGCAATGGTTGCCCTCTCCATAGTGTTGTAGGGTCAAATCCAATCAACCTCTCTACGAAAAACAATAATGATGCATAGAACAGAGCAGCTGGAAGTGCAATAGTCCCCTTTTGACGGTCCACTCGGCTGCAAGGTGCAACGTTATGCCCCGAGCGTTCAATGGCCGTCCTCTTCATGGTGTTGTGGGAACTAATCCAATCAGCCTTTCTAAGCCAACAAAACATAAAACGCAAAGAGCAAGCAGCTGGGAGTGCAATGAACCTCTTTTGACAAACCACTTGACTGCAGGGTACGTTATGCCCCGAGCGTGTAATGGTTGTCCTCTTCATAGAGTTGTGAGGTCCAATCCAATCAACCTCTCTAAGCAATAACACCGAGATCTGGGAGTGCAATGGTCACCTTTTGGTACCTCTCTACCAGCGACTAACCTGCAATCAGCCCTGGGTGTGCAATGGGTGTCGTAAACTGGTGACCGTTCCAGTAACTCATCACAAAACAAAACCATGGACCTAGGGAGCCGGCGCTACCTGTCGACTTACCCTGGGCCGTCATGATGCGGTAGGTCTAAATGTGAAGATCAAAATGTAGCTGAATAAGAGCAGGCTGTGCCAGCGTAACTGTAATGATGTGTCTAATGTTAATACTCACATCCACGGCTTGCTTTGATTCAGTTACATTTGGATCTCATGTTAAAATATTTAGGACATCGAACGTTGGTATTCTTAAGTCTTTTATCGCTTAAAATTTTATCTTTGTTTTTTTTTATCTAATACCAGTGTTTTAAAATTTTACGCTGTAGTGACGTAAGGGCTTCTGGAGCCTATTGGATGCCGCTATGACATCATGTTTTTTTTAAACGATATATTTTTGCTTTTATAAATTAGATGCTCTACAAATGGGCTTTACAACTATGCTAATTACTTTTTCTGGAGATGAATTGAAACAAGAGAGAAAATATTTTAAGAGTTGGGCGGTACCTCCTCCTTTAAGAGGTATCTGGTATTGATAACTACAAAATATCATTACTAAACAAAACTATCGTAGGAATTGAGGTATCAGACGTATCGGGGTAGATTTTAAATAAAACTACAGTGGGATTATACTTTTTATTTTTTTGACATAGTTTCTTTCTACACTAATCCACTTGGTGTAGGCGATAGATGCTCCAACATCTCAAAAACCCCTTAAAAAAAATTGGCCGACCTCTGCAAACCACCTTTCCGCAGATTGCATCAGTTTATCATAATAAAATTATAAAAAAAAATCCCACGTAAGTTTTCTTTTAATTTGGAGAACAGTCTATAATCACTAGGAGCAAAATCCAGCGAATATGGTGGATGCTCCACTAATTCAAAACCTGCTTGGTGTATAACATCTATGGCAATACATGATGCAAATCAAGATATAAGACTGGGAGCATTATCTTGACAAAACAACACACCGTTCTTTAACTTTCTTCGGTGTTTCTCTTTAAGAGCGTCTCGTAATTTAGAAATCAATTGTGCGTAGAGCTCAGTTTAAATACTCTGATTGCTGTATCCTTTTTTTAAAAGGAATCAGTCAAGATGATTTCTTGAGCATTTCAAAACACAGACAGCAAAACTTTTCCAGCAGAAGAAACAACTTTGAATATGCATGGAAGAGAAGAAACGCGACGTTTCTACTTTACTAAAAGACTAAAAAAGTTCTCTTTGTTTTCTTGATACCTTTTCAAAAAGCACTCATAAGTCAACACGATTTTTTTCTTATCAATAGTTAACATTTAGAGCACCCATCTTGCACTCACCTTTTTCATATCTAATTCTTTAGTCAGTAGATACGTGAAGCACCACATGATATGATAAGCCAGTATCTTCTACAATGTCCCTGATGCGTTCTCGTCAGTCTTGCAGTACGATAATTTACAATTTTTTTTAGTTGTTACCGTTATGGGAGAACCACGTTGGTTTTTACAGAATGTTCTTCCGCACTTAAAACCTCGACTCCAGCGCTTGCCTATATCATAAGAAACTGCAGACTTCCCAATAGTTGCCACAACGTCTTCATGAATTTGAGTTGCCGTCATGCCCTTTTTCTGGAGGTATTTTATTATAATTGTTTGTTTTACTGGATCCATTTTTAAGAAGAATCGAGACACACACTTCACAAGCCACAGCATAACAACGCTTTGAAATACAAAGTTGATACTTTATAGATATGATCTACAAATATCAGTTAACTAACTGTCAAAAAAATAGGGGGTGGAGCACAGAGATCTATCCTCGTTTTCAAAGAGTAGAAAGTATTATAAGTTAACTTTTTTACAAGATAAGTGTACTAAGGTTAATAATAATGATTTGGCAGCGTATGTAGATGCTGATTGAAGATTCAATAGAATGAATAGAAACTCTTCTATTTAAACTTTCTGGTGGTGCAATTTCTTGGAAAAGTTGCAAACAAAGATTAGTTGGAATATCAAATACTGAAGCCGAATATTTAGCGATTAGTAATGCCTCAACAAAGGTTCTTTACTTGCGTAACCTTTTAAATAAAAACTACGAGAAATTTGAGATAAAATTTTAAATGACAATCAAGTAGCTTAAAAGCTATGTAACAATCCAGTTCTTTAAAAACGTACGAAACATATATATGTTAGACATTGCTCTATTCAATGAACAATTCAAAATAGAATTATAAATATCTGAGTGCATACGGAAGGATAAAATGGTGGCAAACTTTTTATGAAAGTTTTGGGTAAAACTACACACACCTAATCAATTTTTGCCAAATTTAGCTTTACAATTTTTTATAAGAAGAGTTTTTGGAGTTATTTCAAAAACATTTTAGTACCAACGGCATCTAATTCTTACACAGTGTACTATAGAGAAACTATAAATAAACAACAAATGCTTAAAGAGATCACATGGTTTTTATTTTCAACCCAAGTAACTACAGCAGATACATCCTTTTAGTCATTTAGTTAGTAGTTTGTGTGACTTTCCTGCTCAGGTGGAACGTAGGATGGTCATTCATGTCGAAAGGTCCATAGGCGTGGCTAGCTCTCTCGCAGAATTTTGCGTTATAGTGTGACATCAGGTCGTATTTCTGGATGTGTTGGTCGGTGGATCTCTTTATTTTTCTGGAACAGTTTGTAACAATAGAATATGGCATTTACCAAGCAAATTTACTGGATTTCTGCAACAAAATATGCTATATCCTTTCTTTTAATAATTTGCAATTTTTTAATGGAATGTTTTAACTTGTCTTTTACTAGCTTACAACTACTTAAAGATACTAGTATAAAGTAAATTTTTACACAACGACGTCATATTTTGTTCAGAAGCTTTTTGTTCATTTGAATTCAAGAAACAATGTATTAATTATAAGGGTTATCCTTGGAATTATCATAAAAAAGAATTTGACAAACCTGTGTTTTTAGCAACGTAACAGTGTAATTTTTCTCTTTCTAGACTAAAAAATAATCATCTTCAAGTTCTTACTATCTTAGCCCCCTAAAAATTGCAAAAATGTCATCCACAAAACCCGAAAAACGGGTCTTGTGGTCGAAGAATCTCTGGAAAACTCTTCAACAGAAGACGAAGATGCTAAATATAAAATTTCGAAAAAATTTATTGATTTTGTGTTGTCATAGTAAAGCAACAAAAAAAAATCTAAATATTTTTAGGCTGCCCAGCTGCCTTAGCTTGTTTTCTTCAATTGCTTGAGTGGTAATTGAAAAAATTTATAAACTTTCGAAAATATGAGACCGACATCTGAAATCTTATTCATCATCTAAATCTAATAACTTAACGATCCGTTGACACTCTTAGCTTAGTTGGAACATAAGCTCGTTCTCTCCACATTGGAGAGTAGCATTGATTGTAATAATGGTACTATTACTACTAACTTCCGTGTCAATGTCTTCTCTACCAACTATTCTTACTACAACTTCAAATGGTTTTGTTTTGCTAATATTTCCAACTACAAAAACTCCAGAAATAATTGATTTCTCTTCTTAGAATAACGTAAATAAAATATTAAAACACTTCCAAGAACTTCATACAACTTTATTCAACAAAAACCATACAAAACCACCTCTACTCAAAAAAATCATACTCCAGTCCTCACTTAAAACCTAATCAATTCAATAAAACACAATATTCATTTTTAAATCTTAAATTTATTGCAAGACTAGACCCATTCGATGTGGTGCCATACTCGGACACTTCCAATTATACAAATAATATTGTAAATTGCCATCCCCAATACCAAATTTCAGCGTCTCCAAAAACTCTCGATTATCCATTAAATCCAACGCATTAAATACATCAAAATTTAATTGTTTCGCTGATATCAAAGCATCGTTCATCAAATCCACCCATGGAGTCTCCCCCGACACGTTATAAAACGAATAAGCCGCCTTCAAAGTCTTATGTACAGGGTGATGCATGACAGTTGATGGTAATGTATAATAACTGATAAAATCCGTCAGTTTGCCATCCTTTTCTACCACAAAACTGTCAACAATGTCAGGACGGGGCAAAAACCAGTGCACGAAGTCCTCTTCACTGAATTCCGGCGACAAATCGAACTTTTTCAAGTACTGCCAACATAAAAAATATTAGGTTTGTACAGGTGTTTTAAATTCTATAGAATAATACGACAAAAGACAATAATTTAAATATAAATAGTAAACACAGTTTTTACTCCAAGATCGTACACAACTCTTTTTCAATACAAGAACTGTTACTATCTTTTTAACGTGCTTAACTTGAATTAACCAAACATTTTGTAGATTTGACAAAAATTAACGATAATATTTGGTAATGTTTAATTTTTTTATTAAAAATTTATACAGTTAATATATAAACAATTAACAGCAACAATTCTTACAAAAAGCTTGTTCTTAAAAAAAATCAATAATAAATTTCACAAAAAAACAAAAATGTTGCTATAGTTATCTTAAAAATTTAAACAAAAAAATTTTTTTAAACATTGTCTCAGGTAGCACCTTCCTAGCCATTTAATGCCTATATTTTGTTTTTTCAAAATTCTTTATAGTTTAGTCAAAAAACGGCCCGTTCCATACATTTGGTCCACCCTGTATACTATACTTTACTATAATAGTATAGTGTAGTATTACTACTATACTGACGCTGATCGTGGAACTTTCATCCCACCTTTTAAAGAAAGTTTAAAATTTACAAATATTTAAGTAAAAAAACATAACAAACCTTAAAAAAAAAATTGCAAAATTTGGTAAATTTATAAACTCAAAAAAAAACTTAATAAAATTTAGCCTAAGAATAGCACATCTGTCTATGTAGAATTTTATGTTTAATCCAAATAAATAAGTGGAAACTGTCCACAGGTCGAAATGCCCAGTGAACAAATGGAAAGAAATCCCTGTACAACACGTGTACAAAAGACAAAAGTGCGGTTAGAGTATCGTCAAAAAATTTCAAAAATTCAGAATGTTCCGTAAATAAACAGCAATCCTTAAAGCACAAGTTTCTCATGGTAGAAGTATGAAAAACAATTTAGTTTATTTTAAAAATTGTTGACTTAAAATTGACCAATCAGCAAATAATTGATAAATCAAATTTTTTGTGTCAGAGTATGGCAAAAATTTCTCAAACGTTTATACATAATACTGGAGCGTTACTAGCACTTAGAGGAAAGCAGTCTATAGAACAGTTTCGCAAACCGAAGAAAATGGTCTGTTCTTCAGCAAGTAATCTCATCAAATCGGAAATTGTGTCGAATACTTTGAAACTACTCTAAGAGAACAAAAACCACCCTCCAGAAATCTACTATACTGAAGAAGGTAATACACACCCTCTAGCAGAGCTAGAAGCAGTAGATGAGAAGAGAAACCGATGAAACCAGAAAGAAAAAAAAAAAGAAATCCCTCCAAGAAACTTAAGTGGGTAAACAAAGAAAAAGAAAAGGTATCCCACAAGCGCTCTCTAGAAGCCCTGAGCAAAACAGGTGGGGGGACGGCAAAGTATTTCACAGATATCTCCGTAGTCCTGGGAGGCACAAGACTGTGATACTTCATAACCGCCCTCTAGGAGCTCTAGACGCGGTAGATGAGGGAAAAAATTAAGAATCCCTTAATCCGTCCTCAGGCTTTAAGAGGACTTGGGTGCAGTAAGCAAGAAAAAGAAATAAGTGAAACAAAAAGACACAAGTATCCTCTACAAACGTTCTCTAGAAGTTCTAGGTATTTCACAAGTATGTCTCAGAATTCCTGAGCGACACGAGAAGGCAATACCTCATAACCGCCCTTTACTGAGAGAAAAAAGCTGCGAAGCGACAAGAAAAATGGGGAATCCCACAACCGGTCCTCAGGTTTCTGGAGACCTGAGCGCGGTAAGTGAGAGAAGAGGGTAAAACTTCACAACCACCAAAAACATTTTGGTATTTAAATGATTTTTAAAACAGACCGTGTTTTTTTAAGAAGATTATTTAATAATTTTTTTCCACAAAATCTGTAAGGGCCTAATTCTAAATCAGATTTACGCCGATGTAATTTGAGTTGCTAGGGGTAACGTCGTAACTTTACTATACTATTTATATTAGATGGCGTAACTTTGCCCTACTCCAATGGAGTAGCGTAGTGATTTAGAATTCCAGCATAAGAGGCAAAAAATTTTTTTGACAAAAATCATACAATTCTATAGCTGCGCACGGCTTTGCCACTCCGAGTGCACCGCCTCTTTCCTTATCTACTTCATTGAATCCATATACAGACTGTCCCAGCGGTCCGAAAAAGCTCTATAACTTTTAATTTCTATAAATTATTTTATTTCTTACTACATCAATATAGCCAAATATTACCTTAGTTACGGTAACCATTATGACATTCATAACTCCCGAGGGAGTTATAGAAGGGAGTTAAGAATTCTTAATTTTCTCTAATTTGCATATTAAAAAGAGTTACAAATATGGCGCTCTAAAGTTACAAAATGAGAAGAAATGTTATAAAATAACAATTTGTGGCTTAAATTTCGGCTTTTTTGTAATTCATCTGGAATTTTATTATTTATACATTTTTGCAATCTACAAATTAAAAAAAAAAATGTCAACAAATATTTTCCATAGCAATCATGCACAGTTAACTAAATAAATCGTCCACAAAATTCTATTTATTCACAAAAAATACGTTAAATAAAAAATAAAAGTTATTTATGAATCACGTGAATTATTAGATTTTAATTACCTAACGGCCCTCTGGACAGTCGTTGCCCTCGGTAATTAACATCCTTATTAATTCTATTATGTATCAATTCTCTTGATACATAAATAACTATTTGACACTATATTCAAAACAACACAGGCTCTTTGTGCACCCAGTTATTAGATTGGGCAGAAAGAGCATAAGTTGTCATGACAACAGTCTTTATATTAGTAAATCCTGAACCATCTGTCATGAATGAGACAGACAAAGACAGAGTAGGTGCACTCGGTTGTAGAACTCACAAAAGTTATGGAAAATATGAGATTTAAAATATCAAAGTTATTAACGACTTCCGGTATAACTGGTTGGATAGATTGTATCAAACTTTTTCAGATATGTACTTCTATAGCCCATCAGCATGAGACACCCTGTATACGTTTATTGTGTGCTGTTTATATACTGAAACGGTCTCACTTTAGTCACTTTATATGATCCTTAAAGTAACGTATTAAACCACTAAAAAAAAATTCAACTCCCCCATTGCGACAGAAATTAAAAAAACAGGTGGGTGAAAGAAAACAGTTAATTGAGTCTAGAGTCAGGCCGAATGTGGTTAAATTGTGGAGGTAGTTTGTGACATTGGAAGGGTCACCTTTATATCACTTCTTAGAGGCCCTGTCTTAAAAAAATCTTACCTCAATCAGTAACTTATGTGTCCTTGGAACATCCGCTTCCGTCATTTTCCTAAACCCTGGCGTCCTAGGCGTATCCGGTAATTTATAAAGCTTCAAAGTACGTTGCATTGTCATATTTCTACTCAAATGTGAGAATTTCACTTCGATTAATTTTTTAGGGTTGAGAGACCTGTGCCAGTATCTGCAGGTCCCTACAGGTTTAGGTAAAACAATTCCAGCAGTATACACCGCTTGGAAAAGTCCAATGAGATGCACCCGTCTTGTAATTTCCCTTATCAGGACAGGAGCAACTCGTTTCGAGCGTAATTTTTTATGGACACAGAGAAAATTAATCTCTACCATTTTTTGTGACTTTTCATAAATTTTCAATGTGGCCGGAATAGCCGAAATAAATCCAACTAAACGCCCACTTTTCACCACTCTCACCCCACAATGCCACTCTTTACGCCAGCCTGGGGGCTGTAGAGCCCACTTGAGGAACTCGGGCTGGTAATCAAACCGAAACATACAGTCGTCGTCCTCGACGTAATTTTCATTTAAGAGAGTGTAGAGCTCTTTGAGCACTAGGGGCTCGTTCAGATTCAGAGTGTCCCAAGAGAAGCCATCAGGAAGGCTGTAGGGCTCCGCCCGAATCTCGGAAATCTCCCGATCAGGCTCAATTGCTTCGTTAACTGTGATTTTCTCATCCATTTTAGGCACAGGTTGGGTGTTCCAGAACTGGTACGATTTGGTCAATGCTTCTTCGGGGGTTTTGGCCGGTTTTTGGTTCATTGTTAGGGCCTCCATGGCGGCACGTAAGCCCTGAATTGAGATAGCGTTCAACGGTTTTGTAAAATTTGATAAAAGTTCACTTTCAGGCTCGTTTTCCTGTTTGGTGTCTTGGTGTTTCTTCTTGTTACGTTTTTTGGAGCTGAGGGGCAACAAGTGGTAAAGGGAGCTTCAAGGATTAATAATAGAAGTTTTTACCTTTTTGTTTGCGAATTTCCTTCCATGTTTCCATCGGTTTGTGGCTTTTCGTCCGGCGAATCTTTTTTACCACTCTTGTCCGACATGATGACAAATGACAGAAGCACGACAAGAATGACAGCGAGTGGTACCAATATAATCAATAAATTTAAAAAGCTCCAATTAGAAAAAAATTAACGCAACAATAACCTAATAACAATCAAAATTGATGTAAAGTGTCTAAATTAAAGATTTCTCCTAATTAATTCTATTAAACTTATTTAATTTGTAAATGCAGTATAACCAACAGCATATACCAAAATCACCAAAGCTAACATAGCACTTTCAAAACTTCGCTACCTTCTCACTTTTCATGATACACACTTAAAAAAAATTGATTTATTAAAATTTATATTACGACAACATAAATATTCATTTTTAATTTGTTACAAAATATTAAATTAAGATTACCCAGCAGATCTGGTTGTCTTTTTAATATAGGCAAGCAACAATACAACGATATTATTGAATTTTTTTTACTGAAAAAGGTTGGCAGGCTTGGATCGCCATTATCCGATTCCTCAGCTCAGGCGTCAGGCGTTTACGAAAATTCAACTCGATCAGTTGGGTCAGGGATCCGACTGATCCGAGCGTTCGTTTATTCAACCTCGCTCACTAACCCGTGTTGCGTGTTCGTTTATTCAGGGTTAATGATCCGGATCAGGGATCGATCAGTGATCGAGGGATCCAGCACAGCAGCAGGGTAGGTTTTCAAGATTTCAAGTAAAATGGATCCGCATGCGCATTTGATAAAACTTTGTGGTTTTATCAAATCATATTGAATTTTGAATTGGATTTCTTTGTTGAATATTTTTATTAGATCTGATTCTACCAAATAAATCATACTGTGTTTATATTTATTGGAAATTTCGAGAAGATTAATTGTGTCGTCTCTGCGAAAACACTACAAAATGACAAAGTATCAAATTTATTTTTTGTTTATTAATATGTCAGGTTGCTATAGTTACATTAAAAAAAAAATAATTGCTGTGAAATTTAAGAAAATGCTCTCAAGGTCATTGGTCAGGGTTTGTGTCGTTCGAAAATAACTAACCCCGATCACTGATCTGAGATGGATCTGACGGATCCGGTCACGTGACGGATTTCATTCCACAAAATTTATGACTGGCTTTGCATTCTAAAGTATCTGGGTTATCTACGTTTATTTTTCATATATTGCGTCATCTGTTGTACGTAGGGACAATGGGCTGGAGAAGTGTGTCGTAATTTTAGCGCGAACGTTTGAAGCACTGTCATTCTGAAAACATACCTTAAAAAAGTCGCCCTTATTGCACTAGTGCATAAGGTTGAAATTATAACAGCTAAACTTTGACCGAATAAAAATCACATATGGAAACACAAATAAGGCATAAAAACACTCAACTCCAATACTCTAGACATTCTAGTTTTAATCCAGACACAAGTTATAAACAATTCTCGCATATTTGAGAAATTAATCGAAAATAGAAATTACTGTACATGCTTCGTGCTGTCAAACTCACCCGAACAGCTGTAAACCAACTACCGAAGATGGCCGAGTACATACAAATAACAAGTGGCGCGGGCAAATCGGAGGGGATTTGCTTGCATTCGGCATGGTTCGCTGGAATTCGTTCATATTGGACCTGCGTTAAAGCTTAGAAATGAATGAAATCTGTGCATCGAACGTTTTATTTTCCATTAAATTCTTTATTAAGTGTAAATTTGTTCTAATTCGTGACTTATCAATAAATGAAATGTTTAGGCTATCGAATGTCGACATTTTTAGGTCTTATTTATTTTATTTAGTGTATTTATTCATGGCTTGAAATTTGGTCTTTATAAATTCAACCTTATTTACATGTGCAATAAGATCGACTTTTTCAAGGTATTTTTATCGAATGACAGTGTTTCAAAATTTCGCGCATTTTTTACGTCACGGCTTCTGGAGCCCATTTCAGAATTTTTAGCCACGCTCAGAACCAAACTAAAACATATCCTGCCATCTTCCATAAGACTTTCACATCTAAAGGTAGTTAGTTTATGCTTCAAATCTGCTGCAACCTGCAAATCATGACGTCAAAGTTTGTGAGTTTTGTGACAAATTTTTAAAAATGTCTAAAGACTCGTCTTTTGATATTATTCCAAAATTAAGTGTATTATTAGGCACAAATGAGCCGGCTTTACGCCTCCTCTTAACGATTTTAGCAGGTAAGACTTTCAGAAAAAATCAATCTTACATAACCTCAAATTTGATAAACAAACAAAAATTCAAAAAAGCCACGTATTTTAAGTGAAACTAATCAATAATTTGTGATAATACGTAATATCAACATGACTGGTCATTTTTTTCAGGTTATCCTCTGGCTCTGATTCACCGGAAATTCATCTATGGGAAGCCCCCAGCCGTCCAGCATCTCTTTGCAATCACTTCCGGTTTCCTTTTGGGATACTGGAACTATGGATTTGAGATTTTGCACACAATTTTTGCAATAGTAGTCACGTATGGAGCTTTGGCAGTTTTAGGGGGCACAGCTCTAAGTGTTGGGGTTGTTTTTGTATTTAATCTTTTGTATCTTTTAGCTGGTAATTTACCCTTCCTTAAAGCGGAATTTCTTAAAAAAATAATTGTATTTAGGTTATTACTATGCGAGTACTGATAGCTACGATATCAATTGGACTCTGCCCCAGTGCATCCTAGTTTTGCGCTTAATAGCTGTAGCATATGACTTGTATGACGGTCAACAACCCGAAGAGTCTCTCGGTGCTGAAAATAAAAAAGTTGCGTTAAAATCATGCCCCTCTGTACTGGAATTTTTCGCACATGCTTTATTCCCTGCAAGTTTTATGGTAGGGCCCCAATTTCCCATGAAAAGGTATCAAGACTTTGTTGAGGGAAAATTCGAGAGAGATTGTACAGACGCAGCAATGAAAAGATTCGGACTTGGAATTTTTTATTTGATAGTTTTTCAAATTTTGGGACTGCTTGTCTCTGACGACTATATTTATTCACCCGAGTTTGCAGACTTGTGCTTTTTCAAAAAAATGATTTTGATGGGAGTTTGGGGCAGGTTTACGCTGTATAAATATATCTCTTGTTGGTTATTAACAGAAGGGGCTTGTATTTTGTTTGGTTTGTTGTTTATTTTACTAGGGGGGCTTTAATGGGTTGATTGCTTTTTTAGGGTTGGCTTATAACGGCAAAGGGGCTAATGGTGAGTCACTTTGGAATGGGGTTGAGAATGTGAAATTGTCGACTTTTGAAAATACAACTGAGTTTACTCATTATATTCAATCGTTTAATACAAATACAAATCAATGGTCAGCTCAGTATGTTTATAAACGGTTGAAATTTTTGGGAAATCGACATATCAGTCAGTTGGCAACACTGATTTTTTTGGCGGTGTGGCACGGGTTCCATTCAGGGTATTACGTATGCTTTTTCTTTGAATTTATGGTGGTATACATGGAAAGAGAAGTAATTAAATTATTTTAAATTGATTTGAATTAAATTAATTTGTTTTCAGGTCAAATCAATTGTTAATAATAACAGGCAATTGAGTGAATTCTTTGCCAATTCTGGAGTCAAAACTATTGTTAAAATTCTTTTAAGACTTTATACTTTTGTGTTTATGGGTTGGTGTTTAATGCCTTTTGCCCTTTTGAAATTTGATAAGTATTGGACCGCTTTTAGTGGTGTTAGTCATATTGGCTCAATTTTCTTTTTACTGTGGCCTGTCGTTTATGGTCCTGTTCTTAAATTAGTTTTTAAAAGAGACAAAAAGAAGGAACAAACTGATTAAATTCAAATTTTAAAGTATTTATCTAAATTGTAGTCGCACGTACTTACCTACAATTTTTTTTAAATTGTGGTGACACAGCACAACGTATTTTTTATTATTTCTGTAATTTATTAAATTGTACGTTATTGTTACTATAAATACGTTACAAAACAATTTTTTGTGTTTTATTTACCGAAATTTAGATTTCCCGCTATTTTTGAACCAAGGGATTCACCGAAATATCCATAATTTTAATAAAAGTGATTTTTTTGTGTGCTGTTATTTGAAATTTGCTGAAATTTCAACGATCGTTGAGTCTTGTGCTTTTGGGTTTTACAGTCATTAGATAAACTGAAGTGCTAAATAACCCCAACAAAAACACGTTTTGCCCCAATATGGCGGACTATTTTCTGTACATTTTATTTTTTCCCAGACTTGAGGTTAAACTATTGGCACACCAAACAAGTCGTTTTGTGCGTTACACTTTTTTTTGCCAAATAAATTTTGAGAATAAACGGTAACGATAACATAAATTTATGTTAGTTAATAGGTTAATAGCACGTTTCTTACTCCACTACTCTGATTATCTGGGTATGCAACCAACAATACTTCGTAGACATATTTGTGGTGTCTTTAGTTACTCCTAATAAGACTACAAAATTAATAAATTTTGTGAGAAATTTATTGTAAAATATCAGGTTTGTATTAGGATCACAGAATGTGTAAGGAATTTTTTAATTGCTTTGAGAATCTACATATGCAACTAACAATACTTAAATATCGTAAAATAACAGGTTTGCATTATTTAGCTATGCAACCAACAATATTTCCTAGACAAATTCGTTGTGTCTTTAGTTGCTCCTAAAACTACAAAATATCGTAAAATATCTCTCTCTAATACTAAGAAAAAAAACTTAAATAAAGAAAGTTTAGATAAAACGTAGATTACAACCAAAAAGTTACTCAAAGAATTGATTAAAATTTGGAAAGTCCTTTTGTCTAATATTCAATTTTTTTATAAGAATTTAATAAAAAATCCAACATAGAAGATACCTACCTGAAATGAATCAGCCAAAATGAGTCTGGATAAAATTGAACAGATTAAAAACTGGTCAAGCTAGTTGTAATTTATTGTTGTTTAAATGGAATGCTGTAGAAAGTCTATATTGTTAATGTAATCGAAACTGTACAACATCTTATTAAAGAGTATCGACTTATGAGTTTTCAAAAAGGCTTCAACGAAATTTATGAGTTGTGTTTAGAAGCTACTTCTTGGTTGACTACTATCAAAACTTTATAAAATTTTTGTGAACTTTTCTATTTATTGTTTTTTTTTTACTGTCGAAGGCACCAGGAAACTAGAGATTATGTGAGAATTTCATGATGACTCTCTCATTTCCGGTGGCAAAATTAAACTAATTATTTATCGAGTCATAGATCTTAAACAACAAATTAAAACAAAAAATTACTGCTTGTAAGATGAAAAACTGGACAAAATAAAAAGTGAGAAAATAAAAAAGATTTAAGTGTATTAAATGTTTAAAAAAAACCTGAACGACAACAGATAAGGAGATTCGGTCACTTATAATAATGAACAAAGATAAAGTAGTAAATATAATATAGAAAGCAAGAATAAAAAAAGGAAATAGAATGAAAAAGTCAAATCACTCAAAACAAAAAGACTCAAGCAAAATGAAACAAATGACAGAATTAAATAAAAACAGATCATTACTTCTAGATCTACAGTAGAAGAGGTTGTAGATAAGTAAGTATTCGGCATCTCTTAGAATTTTTTCTAATCTAGAATTGAAGAGTACCTACTGATAAAACAGAGTCTCCTCCCAGTTCTTTTTTTACAACACTTTATTTACTAAAATAAAAATTAAAAAATAATAATAAAATTATAATTAATTTAAATCGTTTTCTCGCCCACACAAACCCATTTCCAATCCAGAAATTCCCGATAACCACGTCGCATTCCCTCCAAATCGATGTTGTTTGTTGTTGCGGATGGGAGTTATTTTTTGATTAGAAGTTTGTGCGCTTTTAATTCGAGTTTAAAGCGATTAAAATTCGCATTTCGCCGTGGGCCGACTCAGGCACGAAAACGGATATCCTTCAACGAAATCGATAGCTCTTATCTCGTCTGAAACAGCGGCTGGATATCTCTATCGGCTGATTTTGAGAATGTATCGGATGATTGCGACGGTGGGTGGTGGTGGCACCATCCCCAACACTTTATTGTCTTTGACAATTATTGCTGAACAAAACTGTCACAATTTGCAGGAAATTTTTAGAGGAAAAAAAAAACGTTATGTGAGACTGTTTTAGAAGATATAAGATGAGGATTTGAGAGATTTATCGGTGAGACTTCGCAGAAAAGTGAGGACCGAAAGGATTTCTTTTAAGATGCGTGGGTTGTTAAATAGAGTTTTTTTTATAAAAAAATAAAATATTACAATCATTATTATCGTTACTTTTAGCAAACTAAAAATATAGAATTTATTTATATCTATTTGTTCCTACTTTTTATATTTTTTATTTTCACTTATTACAACCTGTAGTTTTTTACTGTTTTGCATTTTTTCCTATTTTTATGGTTTTCTTTTTTCTAGATTTTTTATTACATTTTATTTTGTTTATTTTTTTTAATTTTTAAATTTGGTATTTCTCCCTGGTTAGTGTTCAAATAATTACAAATATATTTTTTATTTTCCAGCCATATTCTCAAAGATATGCTTTTTCGAATTATAAAATCTTTGAAGTAAACACCAATTCTAGACCCGACATTGTTTTGTTATTATGCGGTCCAGTTCCAGATTCAAAACAAGTATTTTTTAGACGCTTCGTTTAAAATGCGGGTGTGTTGCGCTACCCCTTTTTTAAAAAATTTACTGTTTCACAGCCTGCAAGCTGAGCGCAACCTCGAGAGTCGCCTCTTCTAAAAACAAGTCGAGAAGGGGCAAGCACCAGGCCACCTCGATTGCAGCTGTGAGAATAGATCTCGTAGGAGCAGTCACAACGAGACAAATAAGTCTCTGTTTGTGACCGATGCGCATTGCCTTGTTTTTCCGTCTGATTCTACTTTTTGACTAGACGACGGCTTATAGCATCGGTCTAATACCACCAGAGTAAAACTCCCGGAGTCAAGTCCTAAGATTGTTCTACTATTTGGTGACACTGCCAATAAATGTCTTTCAATCACCGTCTTTAAAAGAACGTTATACTGATTACCTGGTACGACTTGGCTAAGTAGTATTCTTGATTCAAGACTGATAGGGTTCGCCAATTAAAAAGTGGTAAAAGTAAAATAGTCGTAAAAACTATGTAAACAGTCATTAAATTAAGTAACCGTGGCCTTAATACAGTCGACCAGTTTTGTTTTCGATGTAACAAAGCGTAAAACAACTAATTGTTGTCCAACTAGACAACTATGTCAACATTTTGTTACTAATTGATCCCAGAAGTGCAGCTGTTTAAAAGCACACTTAACTAGCGAGCCTTATATTTTTTAAATCAAGAATAGTCTGCCCTATTTGAATCTATAGAGGTATCTTTGTGTAATTTACGCGTGCTGGAAATTTACTAGGAGGGTAAGTAAAAATTTGTGGCCCTCAATAAAATAGACCCAGATAAATTTCATCAACCTCAGAACATCTGTATAAAAAAATGTTTTGATTGCAAAAGCCGATATCACTTTGGATCAGAAGACACAGCACATTCTGAGAAGTACGCATTTAGTAAAACCTCCAAATTTTCCATAAAGGTGGTTGAAAACGTACCACGTTCTCGCTTTAAATTGCCAGACTGCTAAGTAGCATCTTCTGAGATAAACTTTTTTAGTCGGTCCAGCAAACCGGTAGAAATTATACCACTGCAGTATTTTCTTTAAGTTTCTCTTTGTTTTAGATAAGTTTCTTGTTTGTTTATTTGCTGTTGAGCTTTATAAGTCTCCCGGTCAGAAGCACTTTTATAGAGTTTTTTGCTTTTTTGTGTAATAAAGTGATATTATGTTAGAAACCTGTAGTGTAAGAAAGTAATATTAAGTTAGAAACCTACAATCCTACATAGCGTTAGGCTACTCACGGATAAATAGCGCTTCGAACCGTTCAGTGTCCGTTATTATTATATTTAAGATTGATTTCTTGTTCCCCGTAGAAGCGGGAGGTTCTTTTCCGGATAAGACTGCTTCTGAGACTCTGACTTCGCTCTCCACGTTCTTCTATAGTCCGTTTCACGAAAGAAGCGACTTTTGTCATCAATTTATTTTTAAGATACGACACACGTTATTCACATTTCCGATGTACTGAAAAGAAACAATATTCAAAGTAGTGTCTACTAGAAGCCAAAGGTGAAAAACGTGATGACGAGGAAAATAGCTATATAATTGCGCTCGTTGATTAAACTAGACGGTGTGTGGAGGCAACTTATTATACTTCTCGTTTTTCGGGAAAACGGGGCAGGCGCTCCGCGCTCATTCAATCAACGCGGTACGTGCATATCATAGTTCGGACCATTAATGGCCATGACGAAAGTGGCTTTTTTCGTGAAACGGACAATAAGTACCTGACACCGCTTCCATTCCCCAGGTACTTGGCGCATTTCCTAGGTACCTAAAACCGCTTCCGTTTTCCAGGTACTTGGCGCATTTCTTAAGAACCTGTACCGGTTTCGTTCCCTAGGTATTTGGCGTATCTCGTAAGTACGTGAAACCGCTTTCGTCCCCGAGGTGCTTGACGTAATTTTCTAAGCACCGAAAAGCTCAGTAAAAACCGTTGCCGGAACCCGGAGTTATTAATTTGATTTGTTCTTTTTTAGAAACTCGAAGTCATTGTTTTGTTTTATAAGATTGCTAATTATTTTACCTTAAATAAACATTTAAAAGAATTGGACTTTAATTTTAACCCACCCAGACCTTGAAAGCTGATCCCGACAATAACGGTAAAAACCCTCGATTACAACTAAAAAGTTTTGTACATTTAAAACATAGGCTCCCGAGTTTGCTCTTCTACCACAGTGCACCACACTCTTCAGGAAACTTGACTCTAAGCAGACAGCACTTCTCAAATAATTCAGTCAAAGCAATTGTCAGAACTGCAACAGGCCATTCAATACCTTCCAGTCCTTCCACTGTTGATATGTCATGCAGGTGGTTAAAGCTTTAGAAGTTCGAAAAGAGTTTCTATCAGTTTGTTTAAGTTTCCTATAGTAGTGTTCTCCCCGGTAAGATATCCTTCTGGTATTTTTTTGAACTATTTACTCAAAACTTCATCAGTATGCCTGGATTTTTTATAGAACTGCTTTTCCACATTTCGCTCATTAAATACAACAACGTCATAACTCAAAAAAGCTTATTTTTGAATAAACGTAATTTAGAATTAAAGTTTACTGTGTAAAAAATACAAATTAAAGTGGTGACGTGATTAGCGCCGGCAAGTTTTGTAGTTTTTAAGTTTTAATCATAAATATGTATAACAAAAATGTTTGTTTTTAAGTTATGACGTTGTTGTATTTAATGAGAGATTCTTCATTTATAACAAAGAGATTTTATATTTACCAAACAGAACAATTTCGAATTACAAGATAAGGCTGATAACGGACCGCGACGTCATTTTAATACCTCATGCCACCACCAACGGCTCCCTACTCTTCTTCAATATATAGTCGAGGATATATGTGTTAAATTCAGTAATAAAACAACTCTCTTTCTTGTCTACAATTTATTTAATTGGGTGTTTAAAATTATTTTGATGACCAATATCGTACACGACTACACGGGAGCACAATCAAAGCTCGACTGCTTAGCTCGACTGCTTGACCCCAAAAGGACTTGTTCCTTTTATAGATCAAGGATGAAGCGTCATCATGAACTCATTGAACATCTGCGTGAAACACGTGTGACCTCATTGAACACTTGGATGACCTCTTTTAATGTTGACAAACATCATGACCTCTTTTAACAGGTGGTGTTGACAAACATCATGACCTCAATGCGTTTGGCTATCCTGACGTGTGCGTAAGCAACCAAACCCAAGAGCAACTCTTAAGATTAGTATTCCAAGGGAAACCCCAAACATTTGTATATTGCACTTTGCCGCTACTGGAACTAGATTTACGGGCGTAGTTACCTCGTAAGTCGCATTCCTTAGAGTTCGCCGCCCCTCACAGGTGCATCAACCCAGTGGTTTCCTCCTTCTTGAAACCGCTATCCACGGTGCATTAACCCGTGGGTATCCTAACCTCTTCCTCGACGAGTGCTTGCAGCGCATTAGTCCGCGAGACACTTGGGGCTGACCGACACCTAGAAGGCGAGCTGCCAAAGACGGCCGGGCCGTAGTGTTGACTTTAGCAGTATCACCGTTTTATTGAAACAGAATTTAGTTGTTTGTTATTAAGAATTATCTTTTTATTTTATTTTTGTACATAGTTTTATATTTAAATATGATAAAAGCCCATCATAGCTACGTCTTTCTTTCTCTCTCTCTCTACGTCATCTAAGACCCCCGCAAAGGAAACACCGTTACACGGTTCTTGTTATTCTTGCTTCTTCAAATAACAGATTGAGCACTTAAATTACAACCCATATTTTTTTTCTCACATAGAACTCAATTAGAAATCTCTTCTGATAGCGGCATGCCCAAAAAGTCTATAGAGCAGAATGTAGAAAATAAAGTTTGAATATAGAAGAGGCTGTTTATCGTACATTAGTTTTGTTTGTGATTTTTATAATCATTTTTTTAAGGTTTTTAACAGAATTTTGGTGCCAAAAACAACATTTTCAATTTTTTTATATGTACAAACCTTAGAGAAACATATTTTTATTAACGTTTGTTGTCATTATCTCTCAAATGGTATAAAAGTAAAAATGGTGTTTCTAAAAAAAAATTTAAAAACATTTGAGTATACCTACAAGAGAAATTTACAATCACCTTTGCTTTTGACTCAGAAAAATCTATATTTTAAAGTTTTTAATATAATTTAAGAGCTAGAGGCAACAGTTTTTCTTTGTTTACTATAAAAATTGCAGAAACATTAATTTTTATAATAATGGAAATCATCGGTTTCCTACTTGCATTAAAAAATTTAGAGTGATTTGAGCCGCATCAAAACAAAAATTCAAAAGTGAAGTAACCCGTTTTCAAATACAAATTTTTCTACGTTTACCAACCGTCCGAATTTATTTTGGTATTGCAAAATTAATTCACTACTAGCAGAGATGCATGCGCAGCTGCAAGTCGGTAACGGCCGATAGGCGGTAGTTCCCCGGAATACTTGAAGGTGTTCGTACGCTTTTTCTTGTTGAAAAAATTTTAATGAAATAACCACGTAAAAATACTGTGAAACTGTTAAGAAGACTTTTGCTGATATTGTTTTACTTCGATGGCTTTGCAAAACAGAGATTTTTGTAGATAAATCGGAAACCACGTGGCGTAAAAAAACATGTTAACAAAAAATAAACTTTCATATAGTTTTAACTGTTCTACAGGTAATTTGAACCCATTCTATCATTATTGGATATTGTTTAAAATTGTTATTTTATTATAATTTGTTGGTTTTATGCTTTTGAAGTGGGGGCGTGAGCGAACATGTTCAGACTTGTTTTATTCAACTGATAGTTTGAATTACAATTGTATGACATCTAAATTTTGAATTGTGTTGTATTAACTTCATAGATTAAAAAAATCGTTTCAAAAGTGGCTATTCGTTGTAGTGACCGACAGCACTGATGGAGCTGAAGTGGTTAACCTCAACACTCCATCAAACGGTGACTAACCACTAGGCTTCGGTGCAAGCAAGTCTTGGCTAAACGACCAGGTAATTAATCGGTGTAATCTAGCGAGCTGTATGTTAATCATTCAAGTGGTCTACTGGTCAACTGGTGTTGCCAGTTGAATGAATAACATGGAGACCGTTAGATTACACCGATAAATTACTTGGTCGTTTAGCCATGACTCGCTTGCACCGAAACATACTATTATGTTAATTAGTGAATGTTTGCCTAGGTGTTCTCCCACTTAAATTTTTAGAGGTCTTGTTTTAAGAAAAAAGGATGGGTTGGATTGACGTTGGTCATTAGTTTTATATGCTATCCAAACATACCTGATAAGAATCCCTTGAGGCTCAATCAACAAAAGAAAGGAATAGATAGCATTAGAAATATTTTCATGACTAATTTTCGTGCTAAAACATTCACTACCAAATGTTTTTGCTACAAATAATTTTGTTCTACCAATAATTTTAACTAAAGAATAGCAGTAGATAAAGGTTCCAGTGTGTTGTTCACTGTGTTATTTAACTTAATAACACAGAGAGGGAGGTAGGGTACCGAAAACGCGAGTTTTCTTCTCTATAACCTCTTGAAAAATTTGCGTGAATCTTTCGTAATTCTAATAACCTTAAACTTGGCTTGACAAATATAGCAATTTTCTTAATTAAACGTTACACAAACAATAAATTTATTAATAATCGTCATTTATTTGGCTGCATTTACTCTTTAATAGTCTTACATTGATAACAATATTTCTCAATTCATTACAGAAATTTCGTTGATAAAACACTTTTAATAAATAATTGGCGCAATTCGGTCCATTTCAAACAACGAAATTAACGACAACAAGCAAACACCGGAAAAAGGTAGAAAAATAATTTAGCAGATCCATCACGTGTGGCGCCATCTCTGCTGCTCTTACCTCACCCGCCTTAAGATTGTGCGTGATTGTCTGATAACTGAAACCGGATAAAATCGCATGATTTTAATTCGAAACAAATATACATAAAGTGATAACAAATAACGGAGATAATTGATTTATTGAAGCTCTATTTGAATCTTTGATTGTTGTAGTGAGGGCTTTTTCACGTTCTCGGAATAAATTTTTTGCTAACATTCGCATTTTGGTGATTTTATCATCGAAAATTGCGTTTGATGAGTTTGTAGGGATGTCCACATTGCAGTAGTTTTGGTCACAGCAAGATACACACATCTAAAAAAAATTTATTAGTGAAACACTTAAATAGAGTATATAGTGACCTTTTGGGAATCGATTTCAACACATCCCACTTTATTCCTCTGACACTCCTTATCAGTTGTACATTTCTTGTTGACTAGAACACTTGTGCCTTTCGAGTCCATTATGTGTAAGGTGTGGCAAAAAGTCTCTCCTGTAAAATCGAATTACCATTTTCAATTAAAACTAATTGGATTTGTCAGAGAGAATTAAAACCGTCAAGAATTCCGCGTAATTTCATTAAAAGCGGAAGAGGGAAAAAAGTGCAACCGTTTTCTCAGTTGAAATCCACCTGATCTATCGAAACATTTCAATTCGAAATTGTCAAGACAATTAATCTGTTAAGCTTTCAAAGTTTACGATTCAGCTTTTGATTGGAGAGTGAAACTGACATTGATTACTGAACTGAAAGTACGGCTTGTTATTTTTCAAAGAGGGAAGTTTTTAATGAATTGACTGACTCCGAGATAGGAAAGACATTATTAAACATTCTAATAAGTTATGAGAATGGCATGTCGTGACCAACAGTCTTGTAATTATCAAATCGGAAAAAAAGAAAACTTATCACAACTTCGGAAATGCAATTTCGAACTGCATTAATGAAGTTTACGAACAGACAAAAACACAAAGTGATGCTTTTTATTCTTTAATTTTTAATAAAATAAATTTAGATTTATTAATAAAGAGTATACATATTAACGGCCGCCAACGAATAGCGTTGACGTTATCAGCGTTTATACTGACATTTAAAGAGATGGATTAATAACGATTAATTTTTTTATATATACAATAACAGTAATTGATCAATAAATAATAACTCAATATTTACGATTTAATTCAATCACATTCTTTTCAAAAATATTGCTTACTCTTCACTCACTTGTCTAGTTCTCACTAACTAACCGGTTGTTGTCTCTGTCCGCTTATACAGTATGTCCACAGATCGACTGTAAAAGGGAAGAAAATTTGATATTTTGGATTTCTCAAAAAAATTACCGAATAGAATGTTTTTGCAGCACGATGGGTGCCCTGCTTATTATGCCGGTATTGTTCGCCAGTGGCTCAATACAAAGTTCCATCATAACTGGATAGGGAGAAATGGTAGAATTTTATTGTCACCGAAAAGTTCTAATTTCACAATAATAGACTTGAAAGTGATAACATCACTCCTCTCGATTGGTCTATGGGCGTAATTAATAATAGTTTCGTAAAATTTTACATTGCAGTGTGACTCACGCTACAATGGCTTTCTGGTATTTGCTCGAACTATTTACTCGAAACTCTGTTTCTCTTATTGTTATTTCAAATTGTCTTATTCTTTTATTGCTATTTCGAATTGTTTGTAACAATGCTGCTATACAAGTTAAATATTTTGTTTTTGTTTTGTTTGACAAGAGGAGCCCGAAGCGCGGGCCGCATACCGAGGCCTACGCCCATTGTGTGCTACCTCTCGAAATAGCACTACTGTAGCCCTGTGTCTCTAATGAAGCTCAGTACCTTGTCTGCAGAAGCCATCTCGATAGCACTGGGCTTCAGATATTGGGAGCTCAGGTGTAAACCTTTGATGCCTGCAAATGCAGGGCAGTAACAGAGAATCTAAAAAGGAGTTTTCTCATCTTCAGCACGATTAGCCCCATTGTGAGACTCACATCTCCTAAAGGCAGACCCCACTGAAGCCAACTGACCGCATTAATAAACTTAAGAAGCTTCTCAGGTACGGCACTACAAATACAGACCATACTAGACCAAAAGTTTCCCAGCATAGATCTTCGACTAGATGAGAGCGTTGGGTAGTGTCAGAAGATGTGCTGCATGCAGTCTGCATTTTTATTGCGTCCTTGACATGTGAAATGTCCAGTCCAAATGCCCATCAGCTTCCGGAGGTTACCTCTGGGCAGTTATAAGAAAAATTTGGTTGGAAGAGTTTGGTCATCATGACTTTGCTCTGCTTGTAATTTTTACAATGCTTCTATCTGGCTGTGTCTTCAAAGATTGTCTTGTTTTATTACTGTACTGAGGGCGGTAGCAGTTAGCGCGATCTTCGTCAGCGCGGCAAAAAATGTTCGACAGTATTTTATTTCGATAAATTCACCAACGATAGATGACATTTTGTCGCATAAGTCTGGAAAATATCTTGCACTCCGCCAACAAGAACAAAGGACGCTCTACTATCAGTCATTATGCGTATATTTTCGTTTCTGACTCGTATGTCACTTCCATAATCTCTATTTGAATAGCCATGGTAAGCGTTCCCGAAGATACGCTTGCTCAGATTTTAAGGTTGTGGGAGTAAATATCAAGTTCAGACACGACATTGATTTAACGTCTGTGTAAATACTCACGTCTGGTTTATCTTTTTGCTCCTCCTACAGGCTCATCGTTATGTGATCCAAATTTTTAAATAATAAATTTTGTGGATATGCTATTTAATCCTAGATTCGAAACAGGTATCCTTTTAGACGTCTCGTTCAAGATGCGGGTGTGTCGCACTACCTCTTCTTTTACATTCAACTGTCCCACAGTCTGCGTCTAGAACCGTCTCCTCTATGGACAAGTTGAAAAAGATCACTCTTATTGCGGCTGTGAGAGTAAACCTCATAGCACCTGTCACACCGATGTCTTTTTTCAGGACATTAAACAAAACCGACCAATAAGACTTTTGCGTAGTTGCGGTTTGACGTACAAGCTGGTGATGTCGGTGCCTTAACTGAAGAGACGATTAAGCAAAACCAACCAATAAGACTTTTGCGTAGTTGCGGTTTCATGTACAAGCTGGTGATGTCGGTGCCTTAACTGAAGAGACGATTAAGCAAAACCGACCAATAAGACTTTTGCGTAGTTGCGGTTTCATGTACAAGCTGGTGATGTCGGTGCTTTAACTGAAGAGACGATTAGAAGTGGCAATATATTTTGATGTAGCCGCCTTTAGGACGTTGTAAGCGGTGTAGCCTAGCACAAACCACAAACCTAAACAAAGAGACCCTGACTATGTGTCCAAAAGAACCATACTCGTTGTAAACGCCGAAGATCAATCAGCTGCTCTAGGTGTTGTCGAGAAGGTATAAGATTCATGTCCTCTCTGTCTGGGTACAGAGAATACAACAAATCTTAAGAAACCTGCTCGTCATTCGATTTGAATCGGTTCTCGAACAGAAATTAGAAATGAGCAGTACCTGATGACAGTCCTTCAACCCAAGTCGATATGTTCAGCAGCATATTTAAAAAAAAAAAACTGTTTTAAAGCATTGTTTTAAATGTTTGTAAACTGTTTTAAATTTAAAGCACGAAATCAATGCGAGGTTAAACATATGTATCTCTTTGGTATATTCGAAGAAAGTAAGTGGCAAAATCTCGCCTTAATCCCGTCGTCTCGAAGCAGGTGATATATCTCGCCTTGAGTTTGTCTTAAGATCAATCCCTAAGTCATTGTGACAGCAACTTAGAATTGTTTCTAGATCCGTCGTTGGTAACAATCATACGGAAGGGCTGTAAATCTCAGTAATGCGCAAATCTGAAAAAATTCATAAAACATCTCAGTAAATTTCTGTAGAGTGCAAAAATGTCAGGAAAAGCACGGCACTTCTTAAAATACGAGGTACCAGAGGTTGTGCAATCTCTAGTATATGTGAGACCAACATAGATGATCTACAGAACCTACTAAACACAGGACTCGCTAAGTCCTATCTCAACTTTCTTCAAACCTAAAACTTAGCTCGCGAGTTATCATTTAACTCTTTAGAAACCTAGAAGTGCAGGTACTACAAAGCGTGTTGTTCCTGAGCTTTTAATGACGTGGAGAACAAAGTGTTTTCTAACGTCAGCCTGAAAAAACAAGATCACTCTCTCTGGTAATGTGTTGGCAATGTAATATTACGAACAATTCATAATAATAATAAGAGAAAAAAGTTCGAGTAAATAGCGCCAGTAGAGAAAAAAATAACAGGTGTAGACATAAGCATTAAAATCGTAGTCGTTGCACAAACACCTTTTATGGCAGTTTTACAGTACTCGAGATAGCTTTTTCTCCCACTGTAAATTTGTAAACGGTGGTCTTGACAATAGAATAAGACCATAAAAAGTGTTTCTACTGCGTGGCGTGCCAACTCCTCTTATTCCTTTCTCCACAGTTCTAGAAAATATTAGAAAAATATTATGCCAAAAACGCATTGAGGCGTAAAAATCGAGAAGGGTTAAGTAGTTATTGCTTCCAACAATTGAGTGAAGAAAGGTTACAAAACATCCGATATATTTTAGAAAAAGGTTCGATTATATAAAAAGAGAGACATTAGCTGAGAGTCAGTCAGTTAGTGAGAGCCAGACAAGCATAAATCTAATAATAATACTGGATCGAGCCTCGCGTATACGTTGCTGAGCGAGCTGCGGTGACCACATAGTATAAGAAAGATATAGTATAATACACAGATTAAATGTGTGTGAGAGAGAAAATCGCTTGCTGGTAGACAGCAAGAAGAAAATAAATTTTAATTACGTAATCATATGAGCGCCAGGTCTTTATTGTGCATCCATACAACACTCATACTTTACAAATTAATATTTAATTTATCGGAAATCATATTATCTAAAATTGTTTAAAACGCTTCTTATAAACAAAATTGTTTAGAAATATGCAAATTTTAGCGATTTTAACACTTGTCTAAATGCAAATACCACCTTTAACACGGTAAATACACCATTTTTAATGTTTTGCCTACCAATATGTTGTCACCGTACTTCTTTGCCTACCCTCACTCCAGTCATATTATTAACTCAATGCTGACAAGTAAGTAAAGTGAACGATGTATTTAATTAAAACAACGGCGATTGTAGTGTGAATATCGAGTTATATTTATTGTTGTTGTATACAGATTGTTACACGAGTAATAATGAAGCTGCGAAGCTGAAAATACAACCAGCAATACAATTCCAGAGTTAACATAGATGACATTGATTTCAAATTTTATTTGTCAAATTTGTCACCGATAAAAAAAATGTATTCAAACGATGAAAAAACCGATATGATGATGATACATGGGAGAAAATGCCTCTGCTGCGATAAGTTTATATAGACAACGTTTTCCGGGTAGAGAAGAACTCTTGCTGACACTATATTCAGACGTCTTGAAACTACTTTAAGGAAAAATTGACCATCTTTGAAAAAGCCAAAAGCAAGAACAGATACTGTTTTTGTTCACATGTAAGTCAAAGAATAATTTTACAAGCAAGTGGCATTAGTTTGTCTTCAGTTAACTGAAATATTAAATAATTTTTTATTTAATGTATGTGTAAACAAAAAAACCTACGTTACTTTTGGAATTGTATTGCTGGTTGCATTTTCAGTTTCGCAGGCTCATTATTACTCGTAAAACACCCTGTATTGTAGGTATATAGTAAAAATAGATTATTCGTTATTACCAATAACTCTTTAAATCAAAGAACTCGAATACGTAAAAACGTAGCAGTATATTTGTGTCTGTATATTTGAGAAGACTGTTAGTAAAAATAAGTTTCATAATATTACTGAATAATTTCCCCAAAATACAGTGAAGCTGTTTTCAAAAAAGATAATAAATTTTTTAAATTTATCGCATAGTGTTATTGTCGAAAGAAAAATATTTTTTTGTTAATAACGAAATAGAATCTGTGAATTAAACACACTAAATATCTAGGTTTTTCAGCAATAATTTTGAAAATCTTGTCAAAAAACGCGAATATTTAATAAAACCGGTTTTTACCTAGTAGAATCACAAAAAGAACATTTTTCATTGATAACAAATTTGTCACTCGACCCGTTGCTACGTAGCAACGAGTCCTGGTGAATATAAAAACACATTTTTTTCATCGCGTAGAAAAGAGCTTTAAGGACAAAAAAGCTCAATAAAAGATCAATTTGAACGTTTATAAAATGAATAAAATCACGGAAAATGATGATTAAGAAAAAACTAGATTGGGTTAAGCGAGTTGAATTGATAGTATCAAATCACGTGATTTGATTTGATAAATGTCATTCATCTAACTTTAAAAAGCGCAAATGTTTGTTTCGTTAAAAATATCCAAATCTAACCCTTGATTTTTTAAAATAATAAAATCTGAAGTGATTTATCCCACACAATCCCTAAAATAGCCAAATCCCACCCCAACCATCTTTTATTAAAGTCTTAAATTTGGTCGCGACTTCCTAACAAAGCGAATAAAATTTTACAACACGATCAAGTAAAACTGGCAATAAGACTCGAAAAATGTTTCACTTTAAAACCATATATTTATGACGTCATAAAAGTTCCATCGAAATAAAAACATGTCGCGTTTGTTCGACATGTCCATCGATTTTCACTTTTTTCACAAACGACTGTCATAAAACTAAGGAAAAAACCCTTCGTCAACGTTATTTTCCATGCGTGTGTCCCTTTTGCTGAACTATCAATTCATCTCTTTAAGAAAAGTAACGGGTGACTAGTTAAATTTTCATTGGCTTCAGGTGATTCGAGGTGTGATTTACAAGCTTTGCAGGGAAAGTAACGAGTGACTTGTTAAATGTTGAGTGTGGGGTGGAGAAGTGTACTTACCGGGTTTGCAGGGCCGGTCGATCGCAAATTGATTACAAACAAGATTGTCCGAAACGTTAACGCAGATGTAACAGGTGACTGAATATTTTTCAAAATCGGCTGAAATCTCACGTTTCTCTATTAAAAAGTTGGAAGCCAAGTGTTTTTCATCTAAAGCGGAATTAGTCATGAAAATGCAGCTCAACAACATGCTCAGTCTCAACATCACAATCTGTAACAAAAAGAAAAAAAAATTAATACAATTTTTTTTCAGATGATGGAAACGCCGGACGTAATTTACCTTTAACGTACAAGAAAAACGATGGAAATTGCTCGTTATTGATCACAGTTGGCGGCATGTCGCGACACTGAAGAGCCTACGTACCCCATCATTGGAATGACACGGAAAAGCTAATGGATCTTAGCGAGCTTTTTGAGCTTGCTTGAACAAGAGCGTGAAGGGTTTTTTCACGAGAAAAACTAACTAGTGCAATTTTATTTTTTAGGGTTGGCAGCGTATCAAACGTCAACAAGTTTAGAGAATTTATTGAATGATGGGGTTGGTAGCGTTTCAAATGGCGCATTGTTTACTCCACTAGCTATTAAATGAATGACGAAATAAATTTAGTACTTAGGGACATTTGTTTATTGTAGATAGTAGCATGTTAAATGTTAAAACATTTTATTGAATATTATTAAATAAATAGTATATAAAATGTAGCTTAAACAAAAATAAAAGTTTTGTTTAGAATGTTATGTTAAAAAACTAGTAGCTAGTGCAATTTGTTTTTTTTTTTTGTTTTGATTTTGAGAATTAATTTTGGTAAATAATTGCTGTTCAAAAAGTTAGCGGAAAAAAGAAATATTAAACACGTGCAAAAATACAGTTTTTTGATTAATTAAATTTGAACAAAGCATGTAACAGGCATAAAAATTCTACGAGTACATTAATTCTCCGAAATAACAAGCACCCAAAATCAAGTTTTTAAGTACAAACGTGTTTCAAAAATTTTGCAACAAAGAACCTACATTATGACCTAAAACATACTGAGTAATAACCAATAATTTGTTGCTATTAAATAGCGAGGAACACCACTAAAAATCGTACACAAATTAACGCCACTCAAGGAGGAAAAAACGTCGTTTTGTCAACGAAAAAAGCTTAAGGATATTTCGAAAAACGGATGATATAGTAGCTTTTAAGACGCTCTAAAAACACAGTTAAGTTCAAACTGTAAACTTTGCTTTTAATCTTGTAATTGAGTTGTTAGATGCATTTAATTCAGTATTAAGGAGTTTGAAATTCAAAAACATATTAAATGATTGTTTCACTTTTATTAACTAGGGCGTCAAGTGCGTTTAAAATATTATTCAATGCATAGACTTGGATATTATGATAAAAAGGTAACAGAGCTTTTTCTGCCTAAAAATCTCTGCTGACAGAGCAGAAATGGCTTCGATGGTTTTGACTTCTTGTTATTTGAGCTCCATATTAAAGGCATTACATTGGAATTGAGTTTGCAGACTTTTTTTTTTAACTCAGAACCTATCTGCTAATCTCTATTTAGAGATCTGAAAATGCAGAAACTTTTTGTTTTTTCTATACTGTGTGCTCGACCAGACGTCTTTTAGCGTCAACTACTGCGACTGTCAAAACTGCTGAACAAACTGAACAGAACAATCTGTATTGTTGTTGTATTTTGAAAGCATTCTGTTGTGTTTTTTTTTGAGCCAGGTCACTGTAAAGTTGTTGAATACAGAGTACTTAATGAATAGTGCAGTAGACAGTTGAAGCAAAAGAACCTGGCTATAGCAGTGGCGTTTTTCTTTTGTACAGATTGAGTTACACCATAGTGATAAGACCTCTGATTGTAATAAAAGGACAGATTTTTGTTGCATTAAAATTAATTCCAGGAAGTCTTAGAAGAGACGGTAAGAGTCTCTGCCATTAATAGAACTCTAGAAATTTTGTAGTACTTAGTCAAGATCACTTCCAAGAAGAACAAACGTTAGAGAACAGCAGTTGCTGTATAGTGCTTAACGTATATTTTTTTTCTATGACTTTCCAACCTCTCCGTTATCACAACAAATGACAGATTTAGTTATATTTTGTAGATTTAAGAAAAGACCCTTTATTATGAGTTACACCACATACTTTGACACTTTGTTAAGATAGGAGATCATTGACATCACAGTGGCAATATTAAACGTTGCCAATCCAACATGACGTACAAAGAGGAATGTATCGAAAAAGCTTTCAGTCCATCGAAGCATAGTGTGATACTCAAGGTGAAATTCAGAAAACCTAAAACCATCGACTGAGTCTCTTATAACAAAGTACTTGGAAATCGGATAGCTTTGATTCCGCTAAAGATCAAAAGAACCGTTAAATTTGCGCTAAAAAATTACGCAGATTAATGTTCTTTGTACAATCCATGCAAAAACAAATGTGCCCTTAATGGAACGTTAGCTTTAAAAAACTATAGAAAAACTCAAAAAAGCGTGAGAACAATTGTTAAGACTCTACCGCTATCAAAAAACTGTATGTACTCGTAAGTGTCCAGCTGCTATACCTTGCAAGATAAATAGGTCCTAGAAGGACAAATACTTAAACAACTTATTTATGCTTTCGCATGCTATAAGACTATAGAAACTGTATAAGTACAGAAGATCCTATCTATAGATTCGTCTACAAGTTGAGCTTCAGAATTTTTAAAATAGCAGAATGCGATACTTTTAAGCAGACTGCAGATGACGGACTGTTCTGGCTTATTAAAAGTTAAATATGGTGTAAATTTTATAGCCTATTAGTAAGTTCAAAAAAAAAAAAAACAGAACATACCACATTTACTTGAGGAAGATGTAACCACTACTTTCTTTTCCATGGCAAACAGCTACATTTATTTGAAAATAATTTTAGAACATAAAATGTTACAGGCATCAAATACATTCTGGGCGTATTCACAGTTGTTAGCAAAACCTAGAATTTTAAACCCTGCTTTATGTTTTATATAGCACAGCACAGATCATACAGCACAGCTTCCTTATCTGGTTGACCAACGCAGATGCAACTTAGAAAAAATATTTTGGCTAGAATCTAATGTTTAGCTTATCTGGCAAAAACTGCACCAACTACAGTTATAGATCATTTTGTTAAAATTTGGTTACTTTATCTTGTTATAGAAAAAAAAAACTGCGACAAGTTTTCTAAAGCTCAAGAATATAAATGAAAAAAAAAAAAAAACGTCAATCAAAAATGGTTATTTTTACAAACCACAAGTATCTTGTAAAATTTTCTAGTGGAATGTGATAACTGGTGAGATAAGTCGAGTAGCTTTAGGACGGTAAACCCATGGGTCCGCACAGTTTATTGAAGCGGGCTCATTGTTTGCAGATATTATTAAATATCAGAAGCTTAAATACTATTGAACAAAGTACTGAGCTTTATTAGAGGCACAGGACTGCTGCATTATTTTTATTTCGATAGTTTCACACAATTTGCAAAGAAGCTTTGGTTTGAAGTTTGATTTCCTAGAAGAACTAGATAGAAACAACACAAGAAAAACCAAAAAAAAAGAGGTGCCACAAGGGCACATATATTGATTAAACAATACAAAAGCGCCAAATTGGGCGCATAAAAAAAACAGTGATACATAGTACAATAGGAACAAGTGGTACATATATTGTATAGTATGTTGGTTGCCAGCTGAGTTTCCAATCAAGGACCGGTCTGAGTACAATATGCTACTTTTCTATATTGCATTTAACAGGATTCATCCAAGTCACGGGTAAGTATAGATGCAGTATAAACAGGAAATCAAGTAGGCATTGGCAGGGATGAATCCATCAAGGCCTACTAGGGAGTCGGTGGTGTAGGCGACAAATCGATATAACGGGGGATTAGAGCAAAAGGGAGCTTGGTCTTTTGGCATTCCTTGAGAGCAGGTAACGGTATATGCAACAAAGTAAGTTTTGGTAAGATGTTCACCATGATTAGGAAATTAACTCTTCTAGGAAACAGGGGGGGGGGGGCTCTAGATCTTTCGTGAAAGGCAAGAGCAAGTCCAGTGGGTAATCTTGTACAGAGGTGAGATTAAATGGATTTGGGTAAATGCTCATAAGAAGGTCCAGACGTTCATCTTCAAAACGAGTACACGATATTAGGCGGTGAGGTGGGTCATCTACCACCCCACATAAAGGGCAATTTCCGTCATCTGCTTTCCCAATTCTTAAGAGATGAATTTTAAAATTTCCATGACGGAAATACAACAAGAAAAACCAGCAAACATAATAAGTCCTTCTGTTTTGACAAGAGATAGACACTCTTTGCAACGAACTGCAACGATAAGGACTTCAGAAACTGTTGAACGAGCTGATACACAAATTTACAACAAGCTGCAGTGTTGAAGTATTTTGTAAGCACTTGATTGTTTTTCTTAGAGTCCAGAAACTCCAATTTTTTTTTCTTTTAAACTGGGTGACTCTAAAGTTGTTGAAAACAGGATAATAAGTGAAGCAGTAAACAAATGAAACAAAAAAAGTTAGCTATAGCAATAACCGTTTTTCTATAGTACCTACAGATCGATTTATATCATAGCGTTGAAGCCTCTACTTGTTTCAATAAGAGAGACGATGTTTGGTATACCAAAATTAAATCCAGAAACTATAAGTTTTAGAAAAGTCAGTAAAAGGTTACAAATTTAGAAAAGCTCAGTTATAACGCGTTAGCCGGTGAGCAGACCAAAAACCTGCATTTTTATTTCTAACAGAGTAGAAGCTCTGCTATTAAAAAAACTTTGCTTCAGAGATTTGTAGCAGTTTCTAGCAGCCAAAAAACGTTAGAGAACAGGTGTTGCGCTCAAAGCTCAGACATAACATACAGCAAAAACCTAATAAAGCGTTTTAAGCGAAGAGACCTTCAATTATTAGTGAGCATGTACACAAGAACTGCATGTTATTAAACTTAGTAAAGATAAACAAACTTTTCTTTATATTCTCTACTTTTGTCCGACATTATTATCACATATCGGGAGCCCAATGCTATCGAAAAGGTTATTGCAGAATGCAGACAAAGTACTGAGTTTTATTAGAGACACAGGATTGCTGCATTATTTCTATTTCAGAAGGTTTCATACAATTGGTAAAAAAGCCTGAGTTTGCGGCTCTATCTCTGAGCTCCTCTTATTAAAAAAATCAATGCAAAAAATTATTTTTATAAGGTTGGTGAAGTTTTAAATGTTATCAGTCTTTTAAATAACGTTCCCGTAAATCGAAGGTAGAAATCTCAAACTAACTAAAGCAATATCGTTTTTTAAAGTTGATAGCTTTGACATTTTTTTTTTATTATTTTATGGTCTTAGTAGATGATGGAACTTTGTTTTCTGGATTTGGTAACGTCTCAAATGTCAAATTAATTAGGTACTTTTGAAGTTTTAAATTTCAAAATTAAGAAAAACAAAAAGTTGGTTAAGGAAATTGATTAGCGCCAAAAAAATTAACAAGGCTTGTGTAATTTTGTCTTCTATTCTAAAGTTGGTAGTTTTTAAACCGTCAAAAAATTAATTTAGTTTCAGGTAGCTATTAACTGATAGAAATCTAATTATACAAAACTTATGCGAACCTTCGTGTCACATTTACATAAACTAAGCTTTGACTAGTTAAGTAAACAACAGGTTTAATTGTTTCCTAATTTGTTTTCTTTCAATTGAGCTTCTCTATATATCTTTAATTGTACACCAGGTTATTTCTTTTGTTTGAAATTGAACCAGTGGTGCAGTTTAGAGTTTAGATAGGGTAGAATAAGTTATGTAAATGTGTCTCGGGTGATGTTCGTTGATGAATCTCAAGGGTTCACAATAAACAACTCATCACCCACTTTCAACTTTACGTTATTAACTCCCTATCACTATTAGCTATCTCACGCTAAATTATTTACAACATCAATTTATTAAAGAGGTTACAACGTTTACTTACAATCTTGCTGATATTTAATTAAAATCGACCCAAGAGCTTAGGTTTCTTACTCTGCTTGGGACCCTTTTACGCATATATCAGGTGCTTTATTATACGAGAAACTCAATTATAAGACTACAACGATATTTATATTGATTTATGATTGTTATACAAATAAAATCTCTTAATTTGTTTCAAATTGTTGTCTTGCTGTGATCTAATCTACTACGAGAAAAAGCTTTCACAACAAAGATTCAAACAGAGCTACAATAAATTAATTAATTCTGTTATTTGTTATCAGTTTAAGTAATTTTATGTCGACTATCACCCACGGTGAATTGACTATCAGAGAGGTAACTACCCTAAAATAGGTGAGTTTGCAAGCAGTTATAGGCAACCCGTTATACCATACCATATGATTTGTATACATTAGAATGAGAAGCTTGATAAAGATAGCGATATAGGTGCAATCTTACGTTAATTGGCTAAATGGGTTTGACGGACATCTTGACTATCACCCACGATTTTAAGGCGAGTATACTAGTGAGGTAAAAACAGCAGAGATGGCACACAACGTTTAGATCTACAGACTTATTTCTGTACTCTTAAAATGCATGAAGTTTCTGTACTAAATTTAAGAAACTTTGTTATCAATGCGAATCAAATAACACAAAAACCATTAAAATACAAAAAACAAAGAAGAAAAATAGAATAAAAACTTTGTGACAGTAGATAATCGACTAAAAACACAGGAACTGGAAAATTTTGTACGAAACACAAAAAGCTAGAAAGCCAAAAAAATCAAAAAAATATAAATTTAATTAAAACGATTTAAAACATAAAACAGTTATAATAAAAAAAGCAAAAGAAGTAGAAGTTATAGATAGACGGAAACAACAGCAGAGAGAATAGAATAGAAGAAAGCATATTTGTAGAAAACGATTTTAACAGCATAGTTGGTATAAGAAACAAGAATACAAAAAAGTTAATAAAAAAACATGGAAAAATAGTAAAAGAAAAACAACAACGACAAAGAACGAATTAATTATTGTGCACCTAATGATTTAATCATAGCCAACTTTTTTTACAAATACAAAATTATCTATAAATATATAAACACAAAAAAAAGATCTATAATCAACTACTTTAGAAAATAGCAAAATGATGAAAGATGACAAGATAAAATAGAATGTCACCTTACATTTGTTCAAAATATTAAAACCCTAAAAAAGATATTAAAATAATAAAAAATGCGCATAAAAAAATTGTAAAAATGTACATAAAATTACAAGAAACAGATGTGACCACAAAATTCAAGACAAAAATGCATCACGAAAAAAAAACAAATTTGAGCAAATAGCGACACAAAAAATGTAGCAATAAATAAAAAGAATACTGTTAATTGCAGTAAAAAAAACTTGTGAAGTCATTGTAATAAACAAGCAGATACAAATAATAGTATAGTGAACAAAAAAATCAGAGAAGATGTAAAAAAAAGTGGCAAAAATTGTTGGTAGTAAAAACTAAAAAGCTGTATCAAGAGTATAATATGCAACGAATAAAAGATTAGTAAATAATGACAAAAAAAAACTATTGTAAATAATCTGGAAATTTACAGCAAACAATTAAAAGGTTTTCTAGAAAGAACTACAAACTTGAAAAAACAAAATTAAGAAAACAGTAAATATAAAAAACAAAGGATATAATTAACAACATAATATGTAAATGCTAGAAAATATTTTAAGAAGTTACTGAGACTACTAAACGGTCAGACAAAATAAAATGTAAAGAGGAAAAAAAAAGAAATAACAGAAGTACAGAAAATTATCGTAACAGTAGAAGAATTGTATAAAGTCATTAAAAAACAAAAAACGAAAAACTCCAGGTTAGGATAATGTATAACAAAATATACAAAAAAATATTTAAAGAATAAAAGGTAAGACAAGTGATACAATACACAAAAAAACGTCTAAAATTGCAGACTCTAAAAAAATAACTTTTTCTAAGTGTATCGTTAAAAATCCACAAACAAATATTAGAAAGCGAATCAAAAACAATCATCGAACCAACATTAATAGAAGCGCAAAGTTGTTTTCAAAAAAAAGAATGCCCAGGTCTATGTTTTATCAAATAAATAACCAACAAGACATTTAAACATGATAAGCAAGCATACATAGCATTTATAGATCTTAAAAAAACATTTAATAATAATGTTTCAAAAAACAAAATAGGAAACATCTTAAAAAATAGAAGAGTTAACGCAAGACTATTAAATGCAATAATAAATCTCAACAATAGTACAAAAATTATGTTATTAATAATGACACCGCATCTCAAGAATTAATCACAAAAAAAGGACTGAGGGAAATTAATTCTGAGGATGTTACGTTGGTACAGCAACATAAAATCTTTGTACATATTAAAATGGACATTTGCTGATGATACCGTAGTGATAGCAAAAATATAAATAAACTACAAATATAAACAAAAGAAAAGTGAAGGTAGTAGAACAAGTACAAAATAATATAATAAAATAATAAAATAATAAGAACTAGTTATAAAAGAAAAAAAGTGAATTGTGAGTAATAATAGAACAAATAAAATTAAAACTCAAAGCAAAAAAATACCGACAAATATAAAAAAAAATTGTTGGTAAATAAAATATGAAGTAGAGATTTAAAAAAAGACCTAAAAATTACACAAAAGATAAATTTTATAGAATTAAAACAGCCCAGTAAATTGATAATTAAACGTCTTTACTAACTGAGCTGCCTTTTTTGTAAAATTTGTCAATTGTGTAATTTTAGCTCTTCTTTTTTTGACTACTTTGTATTTTATTCAACAACGTTGTTATTTTAAATTTTTGTAAGTTTTTTATTTCTGTTACTTTAAGTCTCCTGTTGACACCCATCCCTAGTAGCACATTATTCCAGAATTATATCGCGGTTATATAACCGCTATATACGAACCTAACCATGGTTATGTTAGAGTCGGGTTACTATATAACGGTTATCTAACCTTGGTTAGATGTGGCGTATATAACAGTGGTTATAAAATAGATATACAACCGTTATATTCAATATACAATATGGCCTAGGTTAGACTAAAGTTATATAACGGTTATCTAACCCTGGTTATGTTGGGCTTATATAGCAAAGGTTATATAACGGTTATCTAACTCTGTTTATGTTTGGCTTATATAGCAAATGTTATATAACAGATATTTAACTATTATGTTTGTTGTGTCATATAGAATATGTTAGAGGCAGTTTATATATCTGTTAACTAATCACGGTTATATCTAGCTTATATAACAAAAGTTATATAAAGAAAATATAACCGCTATATTATATATTTCTGCAATATGGTGTATGTTAGATGCAGTTTACATATCGGTTATACAATATAATCATTTTTTTTTAAACTGTAGTATGTTTATTTATTTTCTGATTTTAAGTTGCGTATTAAAAAATGTCTATAAAAAATATATGGAGTTAGAAAGTTGTCTTTGACAGTGTTTAAGAAAACAAAATTTAAGTGGTTAATAATTAAAGTGCTACGGCATTTTTTTAAAACACATTACTTGTATAATCGTGACTGTATTTTATAATATTATTAGAAAATAACTAAAAATGCAGTTTTTTTAATTTTATATAATATGCTTGTGTTCTTACTCTAGTGCAAATAGCTGTGAATAGTGCTTGTAGTTTTTTGTATATCATGTAAGTATACAAAATTTTATTTATTAATTATGAACATTTAGCTTATTAAAACGTAATCTTTTGTGAGTAATTGTATTTTCTACGAATATAAAAACAAAAGTAGAATCTAAAAATTTTTGGGCAATAATTCCATATTCAAAATTTACAGAAAATCTTTGAAATAAAAAGTTTGACATTACATTATTAAGTTTTCAGAAATAAATAATTGTCTTTCTTAATTTTCTATCAACAGTTATGTTTTAAACCACTAAAAGAGAATGTTTAGGTATAAATGCCAGATCGGCTTTGCATTTCCAAGAAGGTAATAAACCCTAAATACCTAACAGGTAGCTGGATTATTTCAAATGTATTTTAAAATGCCAAAAGCAAACTATTAATGTTAACACAAACATGTATGTAAATTCTTATTTTTTCTTTTAGGGATAGTATCAAATGTCATAAGAAATCTTAATTTTGTTATTTGTTAGTAAAAATCATCTATGTCAGTGTTTCTCAACTGCCCATTACTTCAATAGAACAGTTTGATAATTTAGAATCACGTTTTGTGTTAAAATATGCAAGGTCTCGGTAAGAGAGTAGGAATGTATCCTACCTGTAGTACCTGGTACCTAACAAACACAACCACCCCGAGACTTGGGACAATATTATCACGGTAAAGCTCAAGACATCAAGTCTTACTCTCCCTCGAGCAATCACGTAAATAGTGTAAATAGACGTTAATAAAAAAAAAACAGAGTTTTATTTTACTTCACAATTTAATGAAGCTACAGTCCCCAACATTTGGAAAATGAGGAAAACAGTAAAAAAATGATTAGTTAATTCTTTAAATCATCTTTTCTAATTTCTAATTGTAATTTGTTTACAGATTGATCAGCTTTTGTTTTATAGAGGAATCAATTAACACAAAAGTATTTATCTCTAACTGAATAAGCTAATAACATATGAAGTTCCATTACAATTTTCCCTATGTGGAAAAACAAACAAAAAACATTTTCCAATATATTTTTTTATAAATGCATAGTTGGTGAGTACCAAATGTCTATTTAAAAAAATTGCAGTTAAGATTTACAAACTATAATTAATAAAATTATATATTATAAAATTTCGTATTTATAGATTTAATTTTTTTTATAGTAGGTAGGTCATAACTTAACTAAACTGTCATTAATTTATCACTTGTAACTGATGTATACTTAATTTTTTCATTATTAAAAAACTTTTTGTTTGATGATATTGTTTTATTTTTTTATAGGAGCCGTTACCAGAAAATTTCCTAAAACACTACTCAACGAAATTAATTAATAAGAGCATTAGACAATAGTTAACGTGCAGCTCAGAAAAGTTAAAAAAATTAAAAACTAAATTAATTATAAATATAATATGTGTAAATATTTTGTTACTTTAAATAAATATCATAACGTATGCATTTATGCAATGTGTATTATTTAATAAGTTACAAAAACATAGGTAAAAAAGGTTATATAATCACAATATAAGCGAGATATAGTGGCTGTTATATAACCACAATATAACTACGGACATATAGCGGTTATATAATGAAATATAACTTCAATATAAGCGCAATATAACGGCTGTTATATAACCACGGATATATATATCGGTTATATAACATTTTCATTTGAATCTAACCCGGGTTATATAACGGTTAGCTAAAAAAAGCGTCACATCTTGGACCTAGCGGTTATATTGAATGGTTATATAGCCGTTGTATAAGTGTGCTACTAGGGATAATTCACAGTCTTACATATGTCAAGACTGGTCTGTATACGTTTAATTTCGTTCTTCTATAATTTTCATTCTGGTCTATGCACGTTTTACTTATAAAATAATATAGTTTATTACATTATTATTACGGGGAAACGGACAAGGCAGATAAACTATTTTATCTATTTTTAACGCCGACGTTTCAAATCTTAATTGGATTCTTTATCAAGGCTTATAAGTAATGTCAAAATTCTTCCGGCGACCACTGACCGAGACAAGTTGGTATCATGCCAAACAAATTTTGACATTACTTATAAGCCTTGATAAAGAATCCAATAAAGATTCGAAACGTCGGCGTTATATAATAGTTTATCTGCCTTGTCCACTTCCCCGTAATAATAATTTATTAACTATATAAATAATGGACGTAAAACACCAAAATAATAGTTATTACGTTTTTTCATTCTTTTGTTATCACAACTAAGTATACTTCTTGTTTCTCTAAATAGAAGAAAACAGAATAGTAAAACAAGTATAAATAGCAAAGGTTTAAAAAAAAGAAAAAAACGTAAGATAGTATTGTCTGACCGGAAAAAAACTTAAATTAAAGCAAAAACAATGTCAAAAAACAAATGTTACAGTTATATAATACTTGAAACACTCACTTGTTAAAAAATTCGAGTACATTTGCCACTCAGTTTTTAAATTCAAATAGGTACCTTAAGACTTGTCTTAAAAACTTGTTTTTTATCCAAAAACACAACAGAACCAAAAACCAAACCAAAACCTATATTTTGTTGTAAACCGATACTGAAACCCGAATCTACATTTAATTTTTTCTTGATTTAAAACCGAAACCGTAACAAAACCGTTATTTTATTTAGGTGCAACAGATGCCTGCATTGCATTGTCAGTCATAAAGCTGTTAGCATCTATCCATTTATAACCAGACTACAATTAAAACCGAAATCGAAACGTGTATTATTCTATATATTTAACTTTTTTAAGTGGTAAACCAGAATAGATTTTTTTTATTTATTTAGAACCAGAACCGTAACAGAACCAGTATTATTTTACTCATTTAGAACCGGAACACAAACCTATATTTTAATTATTGTTATTATTATTATTTTAGATTATCGAACCAGATTCTAAATTTTTTTAATGATCTAGAACCAAAACCGATAGAGAACGGTTATTTTATTTGGATGCGACCAACAGGTGTCTGTATTCATAGTAAGTCATAAATCTGTAAGCGACTGTTTATCCATAACCACACTAGAACAAAAAACTGAACTGGATTAAAAACCAAAACCTGTATTTTATTTTTTTTACTATTACACCAGAATCAAAATTTTCTTATTTGTCTACAACTAGAACCGTAACAGAACCAATATTATTTTATTCATTTAGAACCAAAACTCGAACAAAACTTTATTTTATTTTAGTTCGAGTCCCTGTTTTTAACATTATCTAATATCTTTAGACCAGAAGGTAAAAAAAATTATATAACTATAACAGAGAAGACCAAAAGTATAGATCGAGGCAGTTTTTTGGCTAAACTATAAAGAATTCTGCCAAAGCAAAATATAACGATTAAATAGCCATAAACATTTTCCGTAAGATTACGTTTAAATCGTTAATATTTATTTAAATTTTTAGAACAACTATAGCAAAATTTTTGTGTTTTTTTAAATAATTACAAAAAACCAAAATTGTCTTAAAAATTTAAGCAAATAGAACTTCTTTTGACATAGTTTCAACTAGCATTTCTATAGGCATTTAATAGCAATATTTTATTTTTTTTTAAATTTTTTATAACTTGTATATTGGTATCAATGTATAAATTTTTTTTTATTTATGTGAAATTTAATTAGAAAATTTCCTATTTGCCAAGTCGAGTGTTAGTATCCCGATAATAGAGGATTAAGAGGGTCCACCGAAATTCTCTTGAAACGCAAATTCCCCAAGAGTTTCAAGTGTCATCAAGAAAAGTTAGAAAGTTTTAGGTTGACCACAAAGATTTGTTTAATATTTTCGGAATTAACAATGAGTTTGAGACAAGTTTTAGTAAATGACAAAATCTGGTTTAAGTTTGCGTCATTTTAAACTGCTTGGAGGCATTTCCGGTAGTTGAACCGTTAAATAATTGGGAGGTTTAGCTTATCTCGGTGTGCAAATATATATGAAGATGCTTTTTCACCGTTCCTTGTTAAGTTAAATCACTGGAATTAATCTGCTATTTTAGACAATGCAAATATGCAAACATTCAAATAAATTGTCTTATTATTCAATTCTAATTTTAGTTATTAACGAAACTGGGAAATCTGAGCGTTTACAAACCAAAATAATGTCTCAAAACTATACATTCGATGTTATAAGTAAAATATAATATTATAAAATAAGGATTTAAAAAATGTATATAAGGAGGCAGTGAAATTGACTAAGTAGTAGTCAATAGTCAATAGTTAGTTAGAGTTAAACTTGACAGCGATTAAAGTAAGCAATATTATTAAAAACAAACAATAAAATAATTTAAAAAGCCAACGGTACTATACACAGGATGATTTTTTTTATCTATTCCCGCCCGAAACTCTAAAAATAGGCAACACGTTATACAAACGCAAAGTTTGTTAATTAATTAAATAATGTGGCAACAAATGATGTAAATAAATTGACTCTGGAAGCACTGTTATAGGTATTATCAACAATATTGACATTAATTCACAACTCTAAAGGCCTTAATTTTGAAAATAAATTTTTTAAAGTATAATGTGTTGTCTATTTTAGAGTTTCGGGCGAAAACAGATAAAAAAATCACCCTGTATAAGACAATAAGCAAGAAAAAAAAATAAAACAAATTTATTTATCACTGATTTATTCTTAATGCTCTAACTAAAAAAATAGTCTATACAGCATTACAAGTCGAGCTTTGCGCCCTAAAATTACGATTTATACAAAAATGTTCGATCAATATTCATAAATTAATTAATTCACAAGAGCTTTTAAACAACCCCGCCACCAGAGAGTGATTTAATTAATTGAAATTTGTTAACAGGTGTTTGAAAAATGTGTCCACGATTAAATAGGTTGTAAAAAATGTGTCAGATTTACGATTTTTAGTTCTTCTATCCGGCGATAAATTTTCGCTATAAAACGACACAAACTTTGTTGAAACATATTTTATAAAACGATTTTTAAAAGGAGTTTTCGGAGCAGAGCAAATTTTAATGAAAATTTATACCGGAACAAAAATTGTTTCCGGAATACACAGCGATCCCAAACGTTCGGCTCTCATATAAAATGGTAATTTTGACGAGCTAGGGAACATTTTTCCCCCCAAATGAGAACAAGCTGCCTGCAGGCCTGACAACCCACAACGAATCGAGTTTTTGTGGTTAGATTTTATTTAAAATATCAAACAATACAATTTGGATTGGAACACAATTTTAATTAGAATTTGATGTTACATTACTGGAATAATGAAATATTCAGTTGTTGACAGGAAATTTTGAGGGAATCGATAGATCATTCTGTTGGTAATACTGATTTTATAACGCTGTATGAAGTCACATTTCTAACTTTTTATTGTTGTGTTTATAAGTTGAGTTAGATGCCTTTTACTTTTTTGAAATTCGACAATCAAACCGTTTTATCACTGGTATTTTTGGCACACTTTATTTATCCAAATTCCTTGATTTTACCGCTAAAAAAATTACTAAAAGTAATTAAACCAAATAAAATTAATTTAAATCGTTTCCTCTCCCACACAAGCCCATTTCCAATCCAGAAATTCCCGATAACCTCGTCGCATTCCCTCCAAATCGATGTTGTTTGTTGTTGCGGTTGGCAGTTATTTTTTGATTAGAAGTTTGTGCGCTTTTAATTCGAGTTTAAAGCGATTAAAATTCGCGTTTTGCCGTGGGCCGAGTCAGGCACGAAAACGGATATCCTTCAACGAAATCGATAGCTCTTATCTCGTCTGAAACAGCGGCTGGATATCTCCATCGGCTGATTTTGGGAGTGTATCGGATGATTGCGGCAGTGGGTGGTCGTGGCACCATCCCCAACACTTTATTGTCTTTGACAAATATTGCGAACGAAATTGTTACGATTTGCGGGGAATTTTTAGAGGAGGAAATACACGATATTTGCGACTCTTTTAGGGGTTAAAAGATGAGGATTTGAGAGATTTATTGGTGAGACTTGGCGGAAAAGTGGGGACAGAAAAGGATTTTTGAGACGCGTGAAGCCTTAGAGCGAGGAGTTGATAAAAAACTAGACTGTTTTTTCTCTTATTTCCGATAAATTTGGTAGTAATAGTGGTAAAATATAATACAGATCGGAGAGAAATTTTATTATTTAACGTAGGTTCTAATCATTTGCACCAATGCTCAGCAAGATTTTATCCCTTTTACTTATACCTTGACTATTTTCTTTCGTTCTACTTTCTCGATAGTTTCTATGTCGTGTTTTTTTGCTTTTTCCTTTTTTTCTTTATGCTGAAATTTTATTTTATCTTTTCAAAAATTTTTTCCAATTTCACATTTTTACATATTTATTTTCCGCTCTAATTATGGTGTCGCTTTTATTTATCTTATTTGACATGTTGTATTTTCTTCTAAATTATTTTAGTGTGTCTTTAAAAATTTTTTAGTTATATTTATAATTCTGTCATTTTATAGGAAAATTCTTCTCAAAACTTCTGTTTTGTTTCTTTAATTTTTTTCGTTTTTGTATCTTTAAAAGTCTACTAACTTTTTTGCATCTAAATACTTTTTTCATTTGTCTTTCTTATTTCTTATTTTTTCACATATTTCGTCTGCTTACTATTGTAGTTTTCACATATTATCGTTTAATATTTTTATCTTGCCGCAGCTTTTTTGAGCTGTAATCAGTAAAGATTTCATTTTTCTTTAATGCTTAGACTTGTATTGTAACGATCTTCTAAATTCGGGTGCTTACAATTTAAAGAATTGGATCTTCCAAAAAATATTTTATTTAAAAGCTAAATATTAACACCCACAATTCAACAATAACTCTTAATAAACAACTCATTAACACACTTCATATCGTCCACGATTATCGCTCCGATTGCCGAATTGTTTTAAGATCGCCGCTTTGTTAAAGCAATAAACCCAGCTTATTTACCCATTTGAGATCTACTTTTGTTTTTGCACACTTAGACTGCCTTCTAGTAAATTCTCGTACATTTTGTATGTATCTAAAAAGATGCGAAAGCATTTTTCAAATACACTTAATAACCGTGACTAATATTTTTTTGTATCCGGCTCTATGAATGTATAACGCGACGTCATATTTCTAAGAATTCAATAAGCAAACGGAGCGCAAGTTTTTCTAGATTAGTCCGTTATATATTATTTTTTTCTAAACTTATCTTGTAGTGTTTCTTAATATTTGTTCTATTTTTCTTTAATTTTTTTCCTTTAGGTTTACTTTTTCCATTTTCTTTATTTTTACTTTTATTATTACTAAATAATGGTCACTTTTGATATCTGCAACCTTTTTTTTTACTTTCTCATCTCATCTTCTATTTTACTTTTCTTCTATTCCAAAGATTTATGCTTACCAAAAAATAATCTATAATTGTTTTTATCAACCATTAATCTTGTAAATGTGGCATTAAGGTTTCACTGGCAGCAACAGTAAGCAACATTTACTGCCCACAAATTCCATAGAAACGACGTTGTTTACTACTTCTAGAGTAGTAAACACAGGCCCTAGAGCAGTAAGCACGGATTCTAGAGCGGTAATCACGGTCTGTAAGCAGATTAATAACACCTTGCTCTTCAAGTAGTTAACAAAATAGTAAATAAAATTCGAAACCATAAGCACTTTTCACAGTATTGAACTTAGGAAAAGCTATGATTAGGGTCTTTAAGGTCTAATAAAGTATTTTATTTCTGGTTTTGCAAGTATATTTGCATATTTCAATAATTCTTTTTCTATTATTGTGTATGTTTGTATTTCCTACTCTTTCGTTTAAGTTATCTTATTTTTATTATATCTTCTTTTTATTTATCTATTTGTTTTTGTATCTCTTCAAAAAATTTTTTTTTATCTTGCATCCACATTTTTACCGTACGTCTTTGTTATTGTACTTATTTCATTGTTTGCTACTTTTATTTTTACTTTTAACAATCTCTTCTTTATAAATTCTTCTTGTATTACTTACTTAATATATTTGGAGCAAATCATTATATCTACTATTTTCTTTGCTTTCTCTTTTTCATTTACTTCAGACTAAATTTTTATATCATTTGTGTATTTTAACTTGTTTGCTTTACTTTTTGTTTCCGTTAATCTAAAAATTTGTAATCTTTTTTTATTAACTTTTTGTTCCTTTCAGTACTACTTCTTTTGTATTTTGAGTTTGTTTTGTCATCTCGTTTGTTCATTTTTATTATATTTTTCCTGTTTTTTTTTATATTTTTAGAGCTTGTGTCGTTTTCGAATAATTTGAGGTTTATTGTTTTGCTTTTTTTTTAATTTTTTTGTTCTTTGTTTTATCTTAATTTTTTCCATCAATTTTTTGTAATCTAGTACCATATTCTCACTTTTTCCTTTCTGTCCCTCTTTATCCGATATTTTTTTTATCTTTCCCTCTTGTTTTTTCCTTGTTGTTTCGCTGTTTATGTATTTTTTTGTAAGCTGTCTAAATTTTTATTTGTTGCTATTACTCTTTCATTGTTTAACAAATTATCAAGTTTTATTTTACTTAATAATAATTATTTAATTCAAATTTCCCCGCCCTTTATCGTTACATCTCACTACTATTAGACGGACCTGATAAGAATATATAGAAGAATTTATACTAAATATCTAATGACCCGATGCTTAGTAGTGTTTGGTGTAGGTATGTTATCCATATACCAAGCACCGTGGTCATTTTTTAAACCAAAGATTGATTATTAATCTTTATTTAAACAAAATAATTTATTATTTAATAAACTAAAAATTAATTATTAATCTTTGTTTAAACAAAATAATTTGTTGTCTAAATTACACACAGCTAACATAACATGACCCGTGTTTTACAAGTTGCCTACTCTCTATTTTTATTTTCTCAATTTCCTTTTTTTTAATTTTTAATTTTCCAAGAAATTTAGAAAAAATCCTCGCTTCTTTAACCCCCGCCCCCGCTCCACATAAAAGTAATTCGGTTGTATCCGGCACCGCCGACATAAAACACACTTGCGGTGAACCGCCCCCGCATGGTTGCCCTCACTCCCTCGGCTTATATTAATGACCCTTAAAATATTGTTTATGAATGTAAGCTCGATAAACAAAGGCTCCGGATACGCTCCACGACCGACATTGTTAATGAACAAGCTTAATACCGAGATGGGGGTCACTCGATACGGCCACTTTTGCGCTGGAAAATCAATTTTTGGAGGAAAAGTAAGGGTGAGTTAGGAAAAATGTTGTGTGTACAAGATGAGAGAATTTTCGTGTTTGGAACGGTGAAAATTATTATGAGCGGCTTGCGGTTTTAAGTAAAGGAAACTTAAACCGGATATTAACAATTAATAAGAGTTTGTTTTACTTGATGAGGTAATTGAGAAAATTGTGTGAGGGAAAACTGAAATTTGATAACCAAGTATTTAGTACATTTTTTGAATTTATTAAAATTGTTTTAAATTTTTTCTTTTTAAAAAAATGGAAAACTATACTACAGTTGGTTACAAATTTGATAATATTGGCAACATGTTAATTTTTAGTTCCTTTTCAATTGCTTTTGGTGGAAAATAATTTGCGGTTATGTTGTTCTGTCAAACGTGTTTATAACAATTAAAAACTAATTAATAATGTTCTTTACATAGTTTTAAAAAATAATTATAACCAGGTGAGATATAATGGAACTTTATAGGCATTTTTTGATTAAAATGAATTGCATGTTTAGATGGTAGATGGCAAGTACCAATATAGGTATATACTAGGAATAAAAATCTGGGGTTCCAAAAGTACTCATTTTCATATGAAATGCACCACCAAGAAAAAATAATGCTACAAATGTAAAACTTTGGTAAAATGTTGCTTTATTATTAAGTAAAATACGATGAGAATTTCAGTTATGTATCTTAAGCCGTTGTGGTTTTTTCAACATGATTTCTAGTAAAGATTGATAACTTTTTTGACCAAAAATATCAGTACGATTGTTGATAAGTTGTAAAATCAACAACGTAGAACCTCTATTAGAATGCCTCTACTAAGACAACGTCGAAATTTTGTTCATATTTTCGATTTTAGTCCGATTTTGATAGATGCCGAATTATCGGTATGAAAGAGGCAAGTTTGTCATTTCGTGAAATCGGAAGAAAACTCAATCGTGACCACACTACCGTTGCACGAATATGGTCTGCATGATCGGAAGGAAGAGGGTATTCGGCAACATCGTCAGGCAGGGAGACTACATCGTGGCAGCAATCTTCGCGAAGACCGACTTCTTCGGCGGATGGCTACCAAGACCAATTTCAAACCACAAAGTCTGTTGCTGTAGATTGGATAAGAGTTCTGGATTGTCATGTGTCGATGTTAACAATTTACTGTCGAATTGCATCTTTTGGATTACATGCATACCGTCCAAACCGACGTCTTCTTTTAACTGCACCTCAGAAGGCTGCTAGACTTGCATGGTGTTAAGAGCGACGAGGTTGGGTAAATGAGAGGAACCACATCGTCTTTAGTGACGAGTCTAGATTTTGTTTGTGGCAAAATCATGGCCGCAGGAGGGTAAGACGATATCGAGGAAAACGACGAAATTTGCAATTTGCTGAAAGACGTCACACAGCTTTAACGCCTGGTATAATGGTTTGGGGCGCAATATGTGTAGAACAAAGATCACCGCTTGTGTTCATTCCGGGCACATTAAATGCACATCCTTACATCAACAATGTGTTAGAACCGGTAGCAGTACCGTTTACGCAGACGTTGCTAAATGGGATTTTTTCAGCAAGATAATGCAAGGTCACGTACTGCCAACGTTACTCGAAGATTCCTGTAGGAATCAGAGTTGCAAATTTTACCGTGGCCTGCACGTTCCCAAGATTTATCGCCGATGGAGCACGTGTGGGTCATGATTGGTCGACGACTGCGAAATTTGCCAAGCCCCCCTGACAATTTGGACGACCTGAGACATCAAGTTCAGGTTGCATGAGATGAGATTCCACGGGAGGACATAGACCACCTTTTGGAAAGCATGTTACGGAGGGTAAATGCTTGCATTACAGTGCATAGTAAGGTGACCTATTATTAGTTTTTTTTTTGTTTAAATTGTTGATTTTTTTACTCATATTTTCATCGTTTTTTACCTAATAATAAAGCAACATTTTACCAAGTTTTACATTTGTAGCATTATTTTTTGTTGATGGTGCATTTCATATGAAAGTGAGTGTAGATTAATCATATGCTGATATACTACTCTCTGATATTGTAAAAAAGGGTGAAGATAGGAAAAATTAAAAAAAATGTATTGACTAAAATAAACTAATTTAAAGCATTAACGCATGTTTCAACATGTTAAGTCAAGCTGTTAACACACATGTCAGACTCAGAATTGGCTAATAACACACAAATTAATCTCTCACTTCATATTCAGTCAAATTTAGCAAGTTGAAAAATCTCTAATTTTGTGAAGTCTGTTACAAAAATAAATAACCAACATTATTTTTTAGAATCCTAAACATGGCGAGCTTTTGGTAGACTGGAAGCTAGCCAATCTCAGAAAGCAGCCTGCGAAACGATAGAAGTCTCAGTCAGTGTTATTTGTAGACTTTTCAGAAGGTTTCAAGAAATTGGCAATGTTTGTTAATGACCTGGCTAAGGTCGCAAAGCTTTAACCACTCTTCAAGACGACTTTTATGAAACGTTAGGCAACTGAATGCAACTCAGCTCAATTGTCAATTGGCAGCCGCTATAGGAAGATATGTATTTATCCAAACCATCAGAAATCGGCTGCATAGAAGTAGTTTATATGCTAGGCGGTCATTGGTTTGCATGTTACTTTCCAGAGATTACAAGAAAATTCTAGGCGCATCAAGACTGGCAACTTAAAGAATCGAAATCTATGCTCTCCAGTAACAAGTCGTTGTTTAGTCTATGCCCGAACAACAGAAGAGTCTTGATATTGAAAGTCGTTAAAACCCGAAACAACTCTGCATTCGTAAGAAAACAACCACAATATAAGGGTAGTAGTTTAATGGTGGAAACTGGAATGAGTCTGGGTGAGCATACCCATTTCCATTTCATTGGTGATGATGCATTGACTGCACTAAGATACCGAAACAAAATTTTTAAATTTACAACAGTGCTTCTATATGCTGCAGCAGTAAGCAATCGTTTCATTTTTACATACCTCATTAGGCATATCTGATTTTTCATTTGTTCAAGAATAATTGCATTGAAAATAAAGGGTGGCAAATTATTATCAGGTAATTCTATGAAGGTAATTCTAAGTATATTACAGTGTTTTCTAATTTATTTTAATATAATAAACGGTAAAATGTAAAAGTTGTTTAAAACATTGTAAATCTCAATTGACAAAAATATTTTAATACAAAAAAAAGTTTGTTTTAATAATTACCAAAAAGCTTTTAATATTTTAAATCAGAGATGTAAATCTAGCACACTAATTGATTGTTGTCTCACCTTTTATGTTTATTAATAAATACACAATATAATTTTATATTTAATTTTTAACCCGGCGCATCCACCATTTTTCAATAAATTGAATTGTTTTTAAAATATGCTTTCCATTATATTTAGACAAAATTGTTTTGTTACTTTATGATGTTTTTACAAATTTTAATTTTTAACTCGGCGCATCCACCTTTTTTGACAAAATTAATAACAAAAAATTTCGTTTAATAGAATTTAATAAACTTGTAAAGTTAGTTATATAAAATTTATTGTTTAATTAATTAATAATTGTTTTTTAGTTCTACGGTTACTAATAAAGCTGCAATATTTTTTATATTTAATTTTTAACCCGGCGCCTCCACCATTTTTTAAAGTTTAATACAACATTACTAACTTATAAAAAAAATATTGATTTTGTGCAAACTTTCTCAATGGCTAGTTAACAATACTTGTTAATGATTGTTACATAACCTAAATATAACTTATAAATTATTATTTTCTTTTAGTATCCCCCATAGAAAATGATATTCTGTTAATTAGTGTTCTTATAACTCCCCTAGAAAGTAATATACTATAAAACTAATTAAATACACTCTTTAACCCATGTTTTTTAAAAGACGATTATAACACTTTTATTTGTATAAATTTAACTAAGATATAAGAACATAATTGAAAATTATCAGGTTATATTGAAATTCAGAACTCAAAATATTTTTCTTTCCTGTACTTACACCGATCCACAAAACCAAAATATCATCAATATTTATTGAAATGTTGGCAATTCAGCATTATGGATATACAATTTATCATTCTAACAACATAATTCAAATGTCATTTTATATGAATAGAAAATTTATTTGCTTGATAAATAAAATGAAACTCTGTTTTGTAGTCGAATTCTAATTACATATACCTCTGTCAACTATAAATATGTCATTTTTTATTATATTTAATTATGTTGTAAGAATATAAATAAAAATAAGACTGTACATTTATATAAAATAGTAATGAAGATTAAAGTACGAGTATAGTTATTTACATTTTGCTTGGATCACTCTATATATGCTAATTATTAAGATATGTAGTTCTTTCCCCCAATTCGGAGAAATATCTCTCCCAAGGCAATGCAGCTTTTAGCGTACAAACTTCCTCGAGGCCAGAATTTACGATTCAACTCGGCATAAAACGACGCATTACCTTCCTTTGACGTACCAGCGTCGCGACGCTTAACGCTCAATTTTTATAAATTACATCATCATTGATCCTCACTAGACTAATTAAGCTCTCAAAAAGCGACGCGCGCCAAATTTGAAATTTTGATGAAAATCTTATTAAACTTGTGTAAACAGAAGGAACCCTTTTCAGATGACGATAATTGGTCAGGAGTTGGAGCTTTCGCTATATTGTAATCACACTTGTCTTAAGTGAGACCCGGATTAAAGTTTCGGAATAATAATGCCGGAAGTGCTTATTTTTGAGAGAGATGGAAGGAAAATGCGGATACTGGGGTTATAGTGGACGTAAAATTTGCTGGTTTAATTGCTACGGTTTTGCTTTTGGTGAAATTGTAAAGATATAAAAAAAGGGAGAAGAAAATGAGATTTGAGGGAGAGAAATAAACAATTCATCATCGGGTTTCAAGTGCGTTTAATTGGGTGTTTCGTTTATTGGCAATCTTAGCTTAATTAATTCATCTCATAAATCTGTTTTAAATATTACAAAATTCAAAAGTAAGACAAATCGAAAATGTTTTAACCTATACTTCTAAAAATATCTGCAACCCGATTACGAAACTCAGAGAAAATATTAGTCACGGCAAAAGACTGAATTCAGAGAATGCTTACGCATCGTTTCTAAATATACAGGCTGTTTCATGAGTTGTAATGAGCCTGCAAAGCTGAAAATACAACCAGCAATACAATTTCAGAGTTAACGTAGATGATATTAATTTCAAATTTTGTGTCAAATCTGTCACCGTTAAAAAAAATGTATTCAAACGATATTTCTCCCGAAAAAAATGCAAAAAGCTGGCCTTTTTGGATAGTCCGTAGGTTTTAGAGCTTGCACCAGCTAAATATGGTAGGGAAAAAATATATTTCTTTTAACCATTCGGTTAACTAAAGACAAACTAATGCCACTTGCTTGTGAAATCATTCTTTGGCTTACTTAATTTTCATCAATCATTCCCAATACACTTATTTCATTTTCAAGACCTGTAGCTGTTCTTCTTCTTGGATTTTTCAAAAGTGGCCAATTTTCCTTTAACGTAGTTTCAAGTCGTTTAAATATGATGTCAGCAGGAGTTCTTCTACCCGGAAAATATTGTCTGTACAAACGCACAGAGGTATTTTTTCTGCTTTCTCTATATATCAACATCATGTCGGTTTTTTTCACCGTTTGAAAACATTTTTTTATCGGTAACAAATTTGACAAAGAAAATTTAAAAACATTATTATCTACGTTAACTTTGGAATTGTATTGCTAGTTGTATTTTTAGTTTTGCAGGCATATTATCACTCCAAAACAGCCTATATGTATAAAGAATTGACGAAAATTTACTAGAAGGCTTAACTCAATATATACAACCTGTACCTATGTATTGCTAACAATATAAAAGCAAGTGAGAGGGCGATGACCAGTTGACCTAGAATAACTTGTAAAAAAATTAATAATAATAATAATTTTTATTATCCAACAAATATTTACATCCAATTATAATCAAAATTATATTAACATAAATCAAATTGTTTAATAACTAGCTTAATAAAAAATTTAAATTTTAAGCTAGAAGAAACCAATAAAGATATATGATTGCCAAAAGCACAAAATAGAATCAAAAATAACTCCTAGATCTTTAAAATTCTTAGGTCGTCGTTCAAGCACAGTCTTATCAATTGTATAATCAAAGTTGAATAGTAGGGTTTTCCGGGTGAAAAACATAATTTTACATTTAGAGACGTTAAATTTATTTTGTTTGCACCAACGTGAAAGTTTGACAAGATTATTTTAAAATTTAAGGCAGTCAGAAAGGTTTTCAATAAACAAATAAGTTTGTTATTTAAGATAACTACTTTAAAACAGTCAAGTGTTTCCAAGAGATCGTTGATAAATAACAAAAAAATAAGTAGACCAACATTACATCCTTGAGCAACACCTGACAGAAAAAAAGAAGTTGTCTGAAAGCCATTAAAAGTGACGTAAAGTTTACGATTGCGATTGGTGAGGTAAGACTATGTCAGAGACATAAGATTATTTGAAAAACCAAAAGCTTTAAATTTTCTTGACAAAATGTAAGTATCGAGTTTATCAAATGCATTTGATATGTCTGTAAAAATAGCGTCAACCTGACCTCCACTACCATAGTCTAGTATGCTAGTTAGATATTGTGTAAAACAGACCAAGTTGGTATTAGTAGACCTGTTTGTCATAAAAGCATGGTGATGTTGTGAGTTTGGCCAAATATCTAAAAATATCTAAATCTAAAAATACCAACAAAGATAATGATTAAGCTTTGTTGATTTTTTAGATGGAACAAAGCGATCTAAAGTTTTGAATATAATTTTTGTAAAATTCATCACAGCAGACGTTCACATCATGATAGAAACTATTTTCAAAAGTGCTTTAGATAAACTCAAATAATCAGCTTATTCAAAGTTATAACACTTGGTATTATTGTTTATTACAAAGTTTTTAGTAGAAGACTTGCAGAAAAAAAAATTGCAGAAAAAAAAACAGAAGATAGACAAAGATAGTGCAAGTCTTCAGATACAAAAAAAAATTATTTCTAAATACAGAAATTTTTTTAGTGGAAAAAATTAGGTTCAGAAATTGGCCGTTATAGTTAGCAATTACTTTGCATTGATAAAAACTAGTGTAATGATAATGAACAAAGTTGAGCATTTTTTAAGTACGAAAATTAAGAATATTGTTTAAATTATTAGCTTTAACAAAGTTTAGTGTATTAAAATCTGCCATAACAATGACATTCATTTTATCGAGTAAACAAATTTCAAATGTATCAAAGCATAAATCAAAAACTGAATAGTTAACGTCGGGGCTTATGTAAATCATATAAAAAAAATACAGAATGAAATAATGTACATTTGCAATCAATTACATCAATATTACCTAATATACACAAGTTATCAAAATTGAGCTTAACAATAGACAGTAGAGCAATTAGGTAATTTAAATGCTAAAAGTACACTGCCACTTTTAGATTTATTACTTAGCACTCTTAGCAAAAAATTTCTGTCCGAGCAAAGAACTGTGTAATCTTCGGTAAAAAGCTCACTGTCAGCGATGTTGAAGGAAAGTCATGTTTCAGTAAGACCAAGAACGTCAAAATTACAGGAATCAAAAGCTGAGTCCAAATCATTTAGCTTCGAACGGGAGCTACGGTCATTTTAATAATAGAAGTGTGTAGAAATGTGTTACAGCTGTTAAGAAAGTTTAGTTTAAAGTTGTCGCATTGTTAATATATAATAATTAATCAATAATTTTGGGAATGTTATTTGTTGTAATTTGTTACCATTTTTTTAAAGAGTTGATAGTTTAAGTAGAAAGAAGAATAACAGGAGTGGGCATAAGCATTAAAATCGTAGTCGTGCACAAACACCTTTTATGGCGGTTTTACAGTACCCGGGATAGCTTTTCCCCCACTATCAATTTAAAAACGGTGGTTTTAAGAAAAGAATAAAACCATAAAAAATGTTTGTACCTCGACCAAAAACCTAACATTGCTGGTATATAGGAACATGTCTGCTCCTCTTATTCCTTTTTATACAATAGTTTACAACAAATATTGCTCAAATAAGCGATCAGGGATAAAATTTGGTCATTAAAAATTTTCAGTTTGTCATAAATGCTCTTAACCAACTGAGCTTTTTGGTTTCAAAATAGTGCGCACCATGACTGGGGCAGAAACCACGACTTTTAACAGCCGGGGTTTTGATGTTGAGGCTTAAATTTGCTAAGACGTTGGACTTGTAGAACCTGAACCTTGGAAAGGATTTTTGTCACGACTTTGGTCGCATCGATATCGTTATCAGCCTTGTTAAGACCAGAAATGATAATGTTAGAGACCTGATTTATACTGCTATTATTTCAATGTTTTATTAATTATATCTTTTTTAATAGTCGGAGGCACAATATTGCACGGTGCAGACACTAATTACTTTACAAAATTTTCAAATCTTTTATGAAAATTAGATTTTAATTCGTTAACTCGTTGTATCAGAGCATCAAGTTTGTTATCACGAGCTACGAGTAAGCACAACTTGCACTATAATTTAACATAGTTAGAATTGAGTTTCTTAATACGGAGAAGTTTGTCAGCGGCCGGAATGCAATTTTTGTGTATTTTCAGCATACATCCTTTACAATCGGTCAGTAAAAAATTTTTCTTACAGTTAGGACAAAATAGCATTTTAATATTTGTTAATAATAAACTAAGTTGGTAGATTTTAGTGTCGTAGAAAAAAACAGATTGATAGCAGAAGACCAAAAACAGCTGCTTGTAGATAACACTGAAGCTGCTTCAGCGGCATAAAAATTAAAGAAAAAGGATGAGTATAAAAAGAACAACTATATAGTGTTATCAGAATTTTCTGTCATCTAATCTCTAATTATCATAAAGGCTATTAATTGTGAAAATTCTGTATTAATCCATATCTATGCTATTTTAGCTCACAGGGTTAAATTCTATTTGTGAGACCACTCTATAAAGAAAATTCAGAAACTTACTCTAAAACGATAAATACCTTATAAGAAGTAAAAATGTTAGGCATATTTTTTAAAAATTATTTATTAAGTAGTAAACTTTTAGGTGTATTCTAAAGCTAATTTAGTGGTAGGTAACTGCCTGGAGCCATAATTTAGCTAACCACAAGCTTTTTCTTAAGAACTATTAAATTTGTCTTAATTTTTGTGATTTGTTTACATTATAATTAAATGGTAGAAAAAAGATACAAAACAAAAACAAATTAAGATTAATATTGTGTGTAGCGCAAATACGGGTTTGTTTCCAGTTTTTGAATAATCCCCTTACCATTACTACCTGTAGATAATTATATAGACCAGTTATCTGATTATTTGGTTTATTATATTCGTAAACTAAAAGAATAAAATTAAACTTGCTGAACAAATATGAGAAAAATTTTAAACCTAAATAAATTTTTATTTTATCGTATTGTATTACATTGTGTTTATCTAAATGAGAAAGTAACAATGCGGCTACTTTTATTATATATCTAAGATCTTTCAAACAAGTTTTTGTTGGTTGCCCATTTCTGCAGTGTTAACATGTGGAAGAGGAATATTCATCGTATTTCTCACATATAAATAGCTTCTTTTACTTAAATATCTTAAAGGTGCAGTAAACCAAAATTTAATGAAAACGTCTAAAAATTCTTAAAAAATATCTAAGATTGAAAATTAAAACCGCATGTCGCTACGTTTTTTGGTTTTTGAACAGCGAAAGAACAAAGTTGAGCCAGCATTTGTGCTTTTGTTTGTTTGTGGTTACTGACAGTTGTTAAAAATGCCAAACTGTTCTGTTTTCGAGTGCAATAATAATTTAAAAAATTCTAACGTGACGTTCCATAATTTTCCAAAAAAAAAAGAAAAAGAACTGATGCGATAAAAAGCCTGGAAAAATATAATAAACAGACCAAATTTCAAGCCCAATCGCAATCTTAATTTCTTTTTAGTATAAATGATGGGACATACCTTAATGATGGGACATACCTAACATATGTCATATCTGACACATAGACATATTTCACAACATATCAGACGGAACGTACAACTAGTACGCTGAGTCTTTATGTCGGAATGACGTCACAGTCACACACTTTGGTCTCTAATATTTCCAAAACGGCAAATCACACGTACCTGCCGTTTGAAGATTTGTTCTTAGAATTTTTTTTCTATATTTTTGTTTTTCGGTATACAACTCTATTAAAGCAAAAGCCTTAGAAATGCCTTCATATCACTTGTATCTTCTTTTCTGTTATTCTTTTCTTTTGTAATAATACCAATTTTATTCTATAGTTTTTCATTTTCAATTCGTAACAATTTTATTGTTGCTTATTATTGTCTTTTTTAATTTGTAATATTTTTCTGCAAGCGACTCTTCTGGTTGTTTACATAAAGTTTTACCTTATATCAGGACTGGTTTTTTCAGCTACTCTTACGAATTCTTTCATCAGTTTTTTTCCTTTTTTACTTTTCATTTTTGCGCTTATAAAGGACTTTTTTTCTTTCTCTCCTTTTTACGTATAAAGTGGAATGGCTACAATACAAAGTAAGAATAAATTTCTAAGCGTTTTTATTGTTTATTGGTGTATGCAACTTACAGTTTCTAGTACTTATACTGACTTTTATTGCTTTATGTTCCATGATAAATTAACTTACTGTTATAGTCACATCACTTTGATTTAATAGCTATTTTATAAATAATTAGTTGTTTACTTTCTGGCTTTAGGAACTCGGTTTTTAGACATTTAAAATTATAATCTGTTTCTAGTTTGGTTTTTCTATACTCTTTAAAATCTTTAGACCTGAAATGTTTACGACACACAGTACTTGATATTGAAATCGTTTTACCTTCTATTCCACACAATTTAATTCAAAAGTCTTTTAATTTTAAGATTTTACGAAATTTATGGTAAGCATGATGTAATGATTATATGGTGGATCCACTTAGCCGCCATTTTGGCGTTCAAAACTGGCTCCAGATCAAAACCTCACTAGATGCCGCTACCGTCGTGTACGTCTGTCACATTGACAAATGAAATGACCTTGCCTGCATATTAAGCCATCTTAACATTTTTAAATGTTCGCGCTTCATGCTTAAACTTATATCATTTTTTAAAAGATGAGTCAATGTGCAATTTGCGGACGTGTAAAGCTTTAATACAGATGTATACCTCTTTCAGGTGCCATCAGTAAAGCTTTTTTTTAGAAAAAAATATATTGTCCTTTCTTATTATACGAATGTTCTTTTCTTGCAAAAAAGAAGCTCAAGAGAGCGAAGCCATACACAAGCAAAGGCGAAATACCACGCCAAACTGGCAGAACTTAGTAAGATCGAATGCAGTACCATTTCGAAAAAAACATAAACAGTTCTACTAAACACAATTTCCTACCTGCGCGTTTGTTTTGTTTTATGTGTTGCTTTAATTTTGTTTGAGAAATTGTCCAACCCAAATCCTCTAAGTAGTCAAGAAAATTCATTCATACACAACATTAAAATAGGTTATGTTTACTTTACGTCAAAGTGACAGTCGTTGCCTACGCTGGCGACATCTCGTGCACAAAAATTCTTGCCCCTAATTTCAGTCCGTTCGTTGCTATGGCAAAATATACGAGTTGATCCACCATATTATCATTACATCATGATGGTAAGTAATTGACGCAGTCGCGGAGTTCTGTTTTGTTTTTTTATTCTTACAACTTTCTATGACTATGACTTTGTATGCTGCGCTCAGCTCAGATATTTTTTAATTTTTAGTTTTTTTTTTAATTAATTTATTATAAAATGTTAACAAACTTTTTTTACAGAACGTCTAATTTTATATAAAACTATGTTAAAACGTTCCACTAGACTGATTTATAAATAATAAGTTATAAAAGTTCAAAGTTTAAAAAAAAATGTAAAACGTACACTTTTGAATAAAATGCGTCATCATTTTACAGATCTATCAATGCCTGTGACTAATATTTCTCACAATCACGCGTTGTAACGAAAGTCATAGCACGATGTTATATTTGCGGAAAGTAATAATTGGCGGTAGATCTTTCTAGAATAGCTCGTTACAATACTTTATTTTACAAAAATGGGCACCAAAATTACATTGGTGGGCAATAATGGTCATTTCTTTTATCATTTTTTTTTCTAATTTTTGGGGCCAACTTTACACAGGTGGGAACACCCTATATTGTGTACAAGACGCAATGGCATAGTGTCCCTCGAGCCTGTGGTGATACTTAGGTAACAAGTAAATCGTCTAATTTGTCGTCTCGTTTCGGGATTCAGGCAGCGTAGGACGTCGCGACGCGCGTCGATACTTTCATTATTACGGAATTCCGTGACCGTTCGCATCTAAGCCGACCTGATCTATTCGAAACAGTCGCTTCGGAATTCAAGCGGAATGTTATGGCGATGTGTGCCTATTACGTACCAAGGGAGGCGACAGAATTCCGAAGTAACCGCATAAGGAAATCTGCTTTATGCGATTTTAGGGAAAGAACAACTTGAAAAATGGATCAAAGAGGAAATGTCCGGGTTTAATCAGGATTTTAAAAACTGATGTAATTCAGACAAATAAATACGGCTGCTTTTATTTTCGTCCATAAAACCCCAAAAGGGCATCCGAAATGACCCTAGTAAAATATTCAGATTCGGTTTAATCAACTAATGCAATTTATTTCAGTTAAAAATGACCCATAAACTGGAAATGTATGTAAACAAAATTTTCGCCAAACTTTGTCATATCGAGTGCTCTTGTAAACTTTGTTTCGAGGACATAAATTGATGGATTGTGGGGATTTTCTGTTCGTTAAGTTTTTATTATCGAGAATTTTAAGTGAATTGAGGTAAAGGAAATAGCGTAGTGTATTATCTGTATCCTTGTGGTATTTATTGGCAGTAAGTTTCCGAAGTTGGGTCATTATCGAGAACATATAAGGGATCAGAACCATTACCTCCAAACACAAAAAGATAATTTGATTTTGTTAACAGACTTAGTATCGGACAGAGTTATCCTTTCAACACTCTCCGATTATTGCAGGAATTTTGATCCTCCTGCATAAATTAAATTTCGGTATTGCGGTAAGGTTTTTTATAGTGAGCGAAGCTTCCAGTGGCGCAGTTATAAAGTAAACAGACAAGTCGAGGAAATGAGTCTCAAGGGTTTACTATAAACAACTCATCACACACTTTCAACTCCACTCAATTAGGGTCCTATCACTTATTAGCTACCGAAAGCTAAATTATTTACATCAGCAATTTATTAAAAGGGTTGCAAGCTTTGCTGATATTTAATTAAAATTGAACCAACAGCTTAGATTCTCACTCTTTTCACATTTATTAAAGTAATTTTTTATTTCGAATTAAAAATTTGTGATTTAAATGCGGTTTTAGACAATCACACAAAATCTTAAGGGGGGTATTAATGAAGTAGATGGCGCCACACCTGACAGATCTCTAAACTTATTTTGATTGTTGTCGTTAATTTTTTCTGTTCAAATTTTGTATAGGTTTTGACAAATAATAAAGAGAAATAGATGCAGTCAAATAAATGACGCTTTTTATAAAACTATATATTTTTCAGTTTAGTTTGTGTTAAATTTAATTAGAAAATTCCGCATTTGTCAAGTCGAGTGTTAGTGTCTCGTTAGATAATAAAGATCTGTTTAAACGCAAATTACTCAAGAGTTGAAAGGGCCATCACGAACAGTTGGGAAATTTTAGGTTGACCACAAAGATTTGTTTAATATTTTGGGAATCGACAATGAGTTTGGGACAAGTTTTAGTAAATGAGAAGATCTGGTTTAAGTTTGTGACATTTAAAACTGCTTGAAGCCATTTACAGTAGTTCAACCGTTAAGTAATTGGGAAGTTTGGCTTATCTCAGTGTGTAAACATACAGAGTGATTCAAAATTATGTAAAGCGATTCAAAGTACATACATCACATGTATTACGTTAGCGTATAAACCAGAAATTCAGTCAATATTAACAATTTTTTGTGATTGGTAATATTTACTAGTAAGTATGACTTTAGTCTGGCGATAATTCTTATTAATCGCTTCCTCCAAGACCTAAGATTTAGGAACGTTTTGTGCATTATTTGTTTACATTGAAGTCAATGTATATAAATAAAAAAATTATAATTTACTAAACTTAGATCATTAAAATACACGTATAGTAGCGTCTGTTAAAAGTTGAGACACTTTGACAAAAGAACATTATGATTTTGTAAATGTCTCTATAAACTTAAAAAATCTTAACCTTAAAACTAAATCATAATAATTTTTTTTATTTAAATGCTACATTTTTATAAATTTTTAGAAAACGTTGCCAAAACTAGTGTTTTACCTTTCAGTAGCCATCATTCTATGTGTATTGTATAACAAAATGTAGCATTATTATTTCAATGACATAAGCTTTAAAAATAAGAACGATTAATCTTTAGAATTGTTAATGTTTGTTATAAATTAGCGTTGAGTTTTTAGGGTTTTACTTCAAAAAATAAATATATTAGCAATCTTAGTTTTCAAGCTTAGCTCTCCCAACTTATACAAAGTTCGGCAAAAAGTGTGGCCTATTTTACTTAATTAATAACTAAAAATCTAATCAACAGTTTTCTCATTACAATTCAACTGATTTTAAATTGACCCGTTTGAATCATTAGTAACAGAAAATGTTTGAAAAATCGGAGAATGTCAGTTTTATTTACATTTTAATTCTTTACAATTTACGTTTTTAAATAGAGAAACTAATAGAACAAATAGAGCATCAAGATTGCGCTATTAGTTTTACCATTACACAAAAAAGTCTATAAAAAATACAACAGCAGATTTAACTACAGATTATCTTTAATATAATGGTACAGTCGGTTTCCTAGTGCTATTTTTGTTACAGAATCATTGATTTTATGCTCTATTGATCCATTTACATCTAAATGCTCTCTATTTATTTAAAAAAAAATTGTAAAATCATTATTTTAAATGTTTTCAATAACACTTAAATTATAAATTTGATATAAAGAGTAAAAAACTAGAGTCTTCCTAGTACTGAGATTTCAGGGATGAGTCCATTGTACCACTGCTTTTAAAGATAGACTCTAAGCCGGTTATTCCTCAAACCAAGCAATTGCATCAATAAACTTGAGAAGCTTTCCACGTGCGGCAATACCAGGACTGGCCATACTAGACGAGAAAGCTCGCAATATAAATCTTCAGATAAATGAGAGCGCTCGGCAGTGACAATGCACGTGCTTCATGCACTCATTATCTTTATTGCATTCTCAACATCCGGAATCGTCAACGATTCCTATTCTGCAGAGATGCTTATTTAGTCGACAATCCAAATTCAATCCAGTCCAAATGCTCATTAGCTTCTGGGCAGTCCTAGGCTTAATTTGGCGATTTTGTTACAGAACTTAGTCATCATGACTTTGGTTCGTCTGTTGTAACGGTGTTTTCTTTGCGTGAGTTCTGGGTGACGTAAAGAGAGAAAAAGACGTAGCTATGACTGCTATGACAGGGTTTTATTAAATAAAAATTATGTACAATAAAATTTTAAATAAAATAATAATTCTGAATAACAAACTAAATCCTGTTTTGTTGACTGTCTGACTTTGTTGTCTTTGACAGCTCGTCCTCGACGTGTCGGTTCTTGAGTGTCTCGCGGGTTAATGCGCCGCGAGCACTTGTCGAGGAGGAGTGGTAAAATACCCACGGGTTCATGCACCGTGGGTAGCGGTTTCAGGGAAAAAAAAGCCCCTGGGTTGATGCAGCAACGGAGTCTAGGGGAAGTAATTTACGAGGTTAATGCGCTAATAATATACCCGCGACTAGGCGAGGGAAACAAGAGGAGAGTAGTAGGGAAGCAATGATGGTGGTTTATCGGTAGTGGGAAGCATACGTTATGGCAGTAAAAGTAGCATGACGCATTTGGATAACGTCGCGGTCTTATCTTGTCGGTAAATAAGAAAACGCTTTGTTACACTGTAATTTTTACGATCCTTCCATTTGACTGTGTGTTTTTGAAAAGTGTTTTGCTTTATCTTAGTACATACTGAAAGTAGCAGTCACCGCAATTCTTGGCGTCGCGGCAAAAAGTGTCCACCATGACCCCAGGCGCATTAACCCGTCCGCCTCTTCATTATGATGATTACTATCGTGTCCTTTGATCCAGCAAATCTTGAAAGTCTTTTGTTTCGATAAAACCACTAACGATAGATGACACTGCTACATAAGCCCAGAGGAAATCTTGTTCTCCTCCAAGAACAGCAGTTCAGGTTTCTCTCTGGGCTCCTCCAAGCATATCTTTATGCGATAGCGTTTTTCGAAAACAAATTTTGCGAGTATGCAATCCAATCATGGATTGCATACTTTCGGACAAGCACTTTCGGACGCCTCGTTAAAAATGCGGATGTGTTGCACCACCCTTCCTTTTACATTCTACTATCCCACTTGCAACTTCAGCGCAGTCTCTAGGGCCGCCTTCTCTACAAACAAGTCAAAAGGAAGCAAAAAGACCACCTTCATTGCGGCTGTGGGAGTAGACCTGATGACACCAGTCACACCGAAACAAATAAGTCTCTGCATGTGACCGATGCGGATTGTTTAGTTTTTCTGTCTGACTCTAAGCGACCGGATAACAGCATCGGTACAGTTCGCATAGACGCATCGGTACAGTGTACAGTCAGAGTAGAACTCTCGAAGTTAAGCCCCAAGATCGTCCCACCACCTATAGGCCGCACATGCTTTGTTAATTTTTAGCTCTGAGTGTTGGCTCCAATTTAGCTTACTAGCAAGTACAATTCTCAAATGCTTAGCAGAGCTAGACATTTTAAAATGAGTACCCTTAAGTTTGAAATTCTGTAAGTTGTCCAGCTTCCTTTTTTTTTGTGAAAATTTTTTTGTTTTACTCGGATTTATTAACAGAGAGTGCTTGGTGCTGGACAAAATAGCGCAAAACTTAAATGCATGGTACTAAATAGCGCGCAACAAAATAGCGCTAGTACGATTAAGCTTTGGTAGTTAAGTCATTTTAGTCAAAATTAGGTAAGAATCTCAGAATTTGGGATACCCAGCTATAAACTGGTATAAACTTTTAATTTGACATCCTAAAAATTGTCTTAAATACGGTCGGCATACGGTCTGCGTCTATTAAAATCAAAGGTCAAAAGTCACAAAAATCAATTTCTTGCACATTTTTCGCAAATATCTCGTTTTTTAAAGGTTTTTTGTCATTTGTATTTATTATTAATATTGTAGAGAATGAGATTCCCTACAACTTTTGTTTTAAATTTTTTTTATATGTTGAACCGTTTTTGAGATAGAAGGCAAAGAGCGCACGGTTAGAGCATCATTTAAGGTCATCATATAAAGTTTATTAATTATTAATAGTTTTTATTTTTTATTACGTATTACATTATATTTAATAATTATTTTCATTAATTAAATATCTATTATATTAAAAATTTAATAAATATAAATAAATATAACATTGTAAACTTCTACCTCTAATAACTTTCAAACAGGTGAAAATAAAAAAAATAAGAAAAAAATCGTTTCGACGGTATTAGAGAGAAAGTAGAATGGGTATCTTATTTGGTTTGTTAATATTAAAATATTAACACCTCCAACCTTAACCCCCACAAACTTTAATAGGATCATACTATGTGTATTGTGTAGATCGTAAGGTTAAATATTTGGGGGTTATTTTAGACTCCTGTTTGACCTGGAGATCACACGTAGAAGAAAAGATGCGAACAGCTACGAGCATGCTCTGGGCGTGCAGAAGAGCTGTTGGCAGAACCTGGTGTCTTACACCCCGCGTTATGCTTTGGCTCTACAACTATGTTGTCAGACCAGTGATCACGTACGGCTCCCTTGTCTGGTGGACCATATCGTGTGCGCCCTGGGCCAAAAAGAGTTTGGCACGGGTCCAGCGTTTGGCCTGCTTGACAATTACAGGGGCCTTCCAAACTACACCGACCGCAGCCATGGAGCTCATTGTGGGGATTCGGCCACTTCATTTTGTTGTGGAAGAGTCTGCTGCAGTGGGTTTCCTACGGCTGTGCGGTACAAATCGGTGGAAAACAGCAACCAGGAAGGGTCATCGGACAATATCCACTAGGATGTTGAATTTGGACCCCATTTTTGAAATGGGGGACGACAGTATGACCCCCAGGATTGCTACAAAACACAAGTATCTTGTGAACATTCCACCACGTGACAACTGGTGTGAAAAAACGAGCAGCTTCAGAACGGGGGACTGGCTCGTCTGTTATACTGACGGGTCGGTTCACCCCAATGGGGCGGGCTCAGGGATATCCATATGTGGGCTCGGTATTTCAATACCTTTGGGCAAACATGTTGACGTTTTCCAAGCCGAAATCTTCGCTTTGCTCGCTGGTGTGACTGAGTGCGTGCAGAGGGCTTTGTCAAATAGGCGAATCTGCATTTGCACCGACAGTCAGGCTTCGCTGCAGGCTCTGCAATCGTGCAGGTACTCATCGAGGCTTGTCTGGGAATGTCACAACAGATTACAGGAACTGGCGGAGTGCAACAGAAAGGTTGTACTTTGTTGGGTACCGGGACACTGTGGTCTAAAGGGTAACGAGAGGGCTAACGTTCTGGCTCGAGAGGGTTCACAAATGGACTTTATCGAGGCGGAACCGGCTCTTGGCGTTACCAAAAGACGACAGAAAGACACACTTCATAAGTGGATAGAATTTCGCCATCTCTCTGAATGGCAGTTTCAAGAAGGCATGCGGCAATCCAGGCTTTTTATTAAAGGACCGGACAAGGCACGCAGTGAAAACCTAATGCGTCTCAATCGTAGAGACCTTCAGTTTGTGGTAGGCATGTACACAGGACATTGCCTATTAAAAAGACACCTGCACGTCATCGGACTCAGCGAGGACGAGATTTGCAGAGGTTGTGCTGAAGATGAGGAAACTCCTCTTCATATTCTCTGCTACTGTCCTGCTTTTGCAAGCATCAGAAATTTACACCTGGGCTCCCGATATCTGAAGCCCAGTGCTATCGAGAAGGCTCCTGCAGACAAGGTACTGAGCTTCATCAGAGGCACAGGGCTACTGCAGTAGTGTTATTTCGAGAGGTTGCATACAATGGGCGTAGGCCTCGGTGTGCGGCTCGCGCTGCGGGCCCCTCTTGTTCAAAAAAAAAAAATGTGTGATACATCAAATAAAAAGTAAGAACCGAGAGAATGTGCCCCAAATTTAACAATATATTTTCATTATTGACAGAGGTACAAAATAAAATAATTGATAAACAAATGTTTTGCTGTAATATTTATTAACTTAAATTAACTGTTTAAAATCTGGCGATCTGGCCATCCATTCGATGCTACTTCTTTGACCTATCCATTTGTTTAAGTACCTGTTGTTTAAATACTATCTCAAAGGTCTAAAATAATGAGGTAGTGCGTCATCTTGCTAAAAGAATACTTCATCGGGGTTTAACATGAGGTTTGTTTTACTTGCATCTACGATGAGAGGATCTATGGTATCATCTAGCCACAGTAAGTACTTTTTCCTTATTGGTATTGGGGGGTTAATTATTGTGCGGTAAAAATATTCGTTTATTACTTGTTTTTTATAAATTAATTATCAATAAATTAGTAAACTTCATATGGCGTGTTTTCGACCGGGGCTATCGGATGACCTTAAATGATGCTCCAACAGCGCGCTATTCGCCTTCTATCTTGAAAACACTTTAACGTATAAAAAAAATTTTTAAACATAAGTTGTAGCGAATTTTATTCTGTATAATGTTGATAATAAACACAAATAGCAAAAAAACTGTAGAAAACGAGATATTTGCGAAAAATATGCAAAAACTCAATTTTTGTGACTTTTGACCTTTGATTTTTTTAGACAAGTTTTGAGACAACTTTTAAGATATCATAATAAAAGTTTATACAAGTTTGTGGCTAGGTATCTCAAATTCCGAGGTGAATTTACTAATGTGATTGGACTATTGGATTATATAGCGCAAATCCAAAAGCGATAAATACACTACTTCAATGTTTTATTTACCTGCAAATTTTGTAAAAAATTTGACACACTAAATGCAATAAAAAAGTTGTAATCAATTGTTTTCAAATAGTAGGTAATTTGCAATATTGCTAAATCTATACGAAACTATCAGTGCATGAAATCTTTTCTTCAACTGTATATACTTTTACAGTTCGATTTATCTTTAGTCCTAAATTTCAACCAATATCTACAAATAAAAAGCTCCGTTTGACTTTGATCTTTTTGAAAAATTACAAATAATTTGGCATGCAAAGGATGGAAACATTGAAAGGTTTTTTAGAACAAATTGTGCTATGTCTCAACAGAATTATTGCTTTTTGGCAACTCTGTTGCTACCCTGTCATACATGTTCTATGTGTTTACTGCAAATCGTGGAGAGACATTGCATAATCTACAGCCAACATAGTTGTTTTTCCAGTAGACAACTATGGGTTCCATGTTTTCTCAAAAATCTTTTGTTATCAATTCAAATGCAAACTGCACATCTTGCACTGGTACATAGTTCAAAGCTAATAACATTTTGTAATTTAAGCAAACATATTTACTGTTTTAAGTCAGGTTAGAGGTCAGGTCCAAATCATTCTAAGTGAAAGAATTTGCCTTTTATTCTTGCGCAAGGGCCATGCTAATCTTTTAGTATTAAAAGGTCTAAGGCAGATTATTTTGTCTAAACGCTATTTAGTCTCACGCTATTTTGTCGGGCGCTTTTTCCTATGCCGCTATTTCATAACAGAGCTTTTTTCGACTATATGAAGTGCGGTTTGTAGAGAGAACCCTTTCATATTTACCAATAAGCAGAAGCGCTAAGCCATCTGCATACCTTATTATGTGAAAAGCGGCATAATAGCAACATGCAGATATGACTTCACCCTGAGGACAACAACCACTGCCCGTGATACCTATAATGGTGCAGTCACTCATTTAAATCGCTCTCTATTATAGCATGTGTTCGACCGATTCTGTAACAATGGAGCACTTCATTCTATTCTCTGACGAAATAAAATGCTAATCAATTCTAGACGATTGTCTTCAAAAATTTTCATTTATTAATAACTTTTTTGACAGTATTTGACAAGTTGCAGCAAATTTTTGTTCAATTTTGATCATTTATTGGTCATGCTTTTTGTCTATTTATAAGATGTCTATACTAAGGTGAAATTGAAATGTAACTGAATCAGAGCAGGCTGTGCCAGCGTAACTGTAATAATGTGTTTAATGTTAATACCCACTTCCGCGGCTTGCTCTGATTCAGTTACATTTAGATCTCAGATTATTTACTGTATAGCAATAGCTTATGCAACCAACAATAAATAAACATTTATATGCTAATTTTAAGTTGAGATATCACCGATAGTATCGAAAATTGTAATACTTTTCCGTGGCAACAACCAATCACAACCTCGAATTCGTTTAATTTTGCATGAACACATAGATACTACCGGTATTACCTCATTTTGAAATTAGTCCATTAGTAGATTAGTTGACTGAATATTACTAATTCTTAGTCGGTTACTAGGCAACGAATAATGAAAGTGTATTACACGATGTCTTTCTCATGTCTGCAGTGAAGTTTTCTTTTAAATAAACAATTTGAATTTCAGTTTTGAGGTTGGTTTTTTATCAAAAATTTGAAATAAACCGTTTTAGGTCTATTTAATTAATTCTGTCTTAAATTAACAACACACTCTTTATTAGGCCTTTATTTAATCTAGATTTAATTTAATTCTCTTTATTGTTACACCGTTATTTGCACAATTCTAAATAACATTTTGCTTACAAAGCAAATATTTCAACATTGCGGTATAAAGAAAATAAAATTGAATTTTTTGTCAAGTCGAATTGTTTGTAAAAAAATTGTGTCAGATTTATTTTCGTTTTTTCGTTCCATAATTTACCAACTTGAAAGCTTTAAATGTTTAAAATTTCACTCTGATCTTTGAACGTTTGAATAAATAAAAAGTTCTTTTTATTAAATTTAAAATGTAGGTTTTGCAATAAAAAAATCTTGGAGTTTCCTATCCACTGAATATGTAGCAGTGTCCAAGCAAACATTTTGAATATTTTCCATCGTTGTTAAATATTTCAATTCCGGGAATCAAATCATCATATAAATGAGCGTAAAGGGAAGAAACATCGTCCCGGATTGATCGCAACGTTTTAATAAAGGCGTCTTGAATGAAACATTTGCGGACGAATAGGCAAGATGTTTCCGCTCGGCCGACTAGTGCCTTTTAATTTAGATTTATATCCCGTGTCCCTTTAATTCCGGTTGTAAACACGACGCCCTAGGAAAAAGCGCCTGTTTTAACGGAAAATCTCGCTTGCCAATGACGCGGAATTAATTACGTCACAAGTAATTCTACTAGTTTTGACACTGCCTGCTGTAATTAATTCTCGACAAGATCGGAAAAACTTCACTAGAGTTTGAGAAGAGAAGAGACCGGATTAGTCCAGCGAAGTTTCAACTAGAAGGTGTTCAAATGTTCTGAGAAAAAATAACGTATCAAGTAACTTACAATTTGAATTGATTGCGTGAACTTGGCGACTGTTTGGTAATAAACTTTTTGGTGGGCAATTTAAAAAAAAATTAAAGCTTCAAAAAAATTTAAAGAATAACCTTTATCTACAATTACCTTATAATTGAAGTTTTATCTACACTTACGAACCGTATAAAGTAACACTTTATCCACTAGTGAAATAATAAAATCACTTTATTCCACTAGTGAAACAATAAAAAAATACAATGTTAAATTAATCGCATTTTATTTATTATTATTAATATTGGGATCAACATTTACATTAATAGACATTTTGTTTTTTTGATTTATTATATTTTACTTCGTTTCCATTAATCAGAAGCTTGTAGTTGTTATCGGTTCCAGAACGAATAGTAGTTGAAAGAGAAATGGACATCCCCTCTAGTAAGGAACGACTAGTACCAGGAGAACCTTGGATTTTCCTTGTGATATCAAGCTTATTAGATACAGAATCTTCGATATAAATTTCTGCTATGGCGGAGCTTTTTCACCCACCATGTCGTTTAATTGTTGTAAGATTAGCACCCCCATTGGCAAGTAAAGTTGTTGAAGTGCGCTTCATACAATGGCCGGTATAAGCTTCTGCGTTCGCCGGATTTAAAAACGAAGCAACTTTAGAAGGAACTTTCGATAAAGTGTTAATTCTTCTAACAGGTTGCGATGTACATTTTTGATTAGCGTATCGTAAAAAGAATCTCTCAATGGATAACTTCTTCGGACGTAAGGACATGTATTTCCTACACTTCTCCACAGTGTTGATAGAGAATCCTTCTTCTATAATTGTAAATTTTCGTGAAACGCCCGTCTTAATATCTGGTATCGAAACAATCAGGTGTGCGCCCCTGTCTTCTACATCACTGATGTTCAAATTTGTCAGCTCACAGCATCGACAGCCACCAGACACCCCCATTATTAATGCAACCTAAAATATTCCAAAATTTATTATCTACAATGTTTATATAATGACAGAGATTATCCTGATCATCAAATATTCTTTATCGCAAGCCTATGCTTCAACTTTTCCACCTGTGCTCTTTCGAATACTGCAGCTTTCTTCGGCCTCTTCTATCCTCTTGACTGATTCTTCAGATAGGCCATGAGCTTACTATATTTTCCAATGTCTATGTTTTTACAGACCTTTATAGCGGCCTTCAGCATGGAGTACCTCGACCACATGGATGAAATTGTATACCTCTTCTTCAAATTTAAGAAATACGATAGCAGAACTTTCTCATTTATTGTCATTACCCCCCGTTTTTCTTTCCATGCAATAAATTCTAAAAATACTTTTTCATAATGTTCCCTGGACTTCGCAGGCAATGAACTGGGGAATCGCTTCTTCAGCTTTCTCAAGAATTGTCTCAGGAACAGTATCACTTTCTTCTATTTTTACCAACTTGCACAGTGTTTTGTACAAATGAAGTCGATAAACAATCGAAAATAAATAGCAACGATTTAACACCTCCCATGTTTTTTAGTTAATTTCAATGATTTTTGAGATCAGAGTGTAATGTCAAATCATTTTGTGATAACATGTTAAAACGTTATATTGGATTCGTGTTTTAGTCGCGCTTTATCCACTTAAGAATATTAAACGCTCAACTGCGTCTCGCGCTTAAACATTTTTGTATGGATAAAACGCTGTCTAAAACACTTATACAATAAATAACTATTATCCAGATGAAATTTTTTTAAGAATTATTTGTAAACGAAAAGGAATAACCAAATACCAGAAGAAAGAGCAGATAAAGTGTTCGTTATATCAGTATTTTTGTACTTTTCTATTGTTCTTACATATTCACAAATTTTGATATCAATCCTTCGTCCTGTTTTTATGAACAAAACTTGCTGGTTACATCTTCAGAGAAAAAAAACAATTTTCACATTAGTTGTTTCACCAAAGTTTATTTCTGTACCATTCTAACCGATGTTAAAGACGTTGAATGACTAAAAAAGCTCTATACAAAATCTCGTTGTCAAAAGAAATAGATCTAAAAACTTTTAAATCCGTCACTGTATCTTTTGATCTTTAGCAGTAAACTGTTGATCAGAAATCGATCTTGTTCTAAATCCTTGACTTCGTCTTCGGTTTTCCATACCTTTTTTCTCACATTTTGTGTCTTCCTTACATCAGGCTTGACAACATCTTTTTATGATAGACTCATTCCCCTTAACATAAAAATAAGAAATGAAAAAAATCGTTTCCCACAGATCAGTAATTTAACCCAGTAGAATCTTTTTAATTATTGATGAACTCGGTATATTTTTATGTTTAAGCAATCTAACATAAGTAAAAAAAAAGAAAAAATTAAGAAAACAACGAGTAAACAACTAACATTTACTTTTAAAAATTGAGAAAACGAAGTAAAATATTCTCTAACATTTTAGGTTCATATTTTTTTTAGTTTAGCTTAAGAAGTTGTTCTTTTAACAAAATTGAACCTATTTCAAGATTTTTGCTAAAAATGATCAGCAAAGTTAAATATTGTTATAAACTAGCTCAAAAATATGCCCAATACTTCCAGAATTTTGAATTACGCTATAGCGCGTGATTCAGAAAAATATTCATCACGGCTGTTAGTAGCATACGAGAAAGCTGAGTCATTGTTTTTTCTAAATAAAAATTGTTTGTGTAAACTTTCTGGTAATTTCAAGAAGTAAGGTATCGTTATATAAGCGGCGCGAAAATCATGAGCGAGTTGGTATAAAATCCGACAAGCAATTAAAGAGAGAGTGGTTTATAAAATGCGACTTTATTAAATCCTAGACGTTATTACTGTGTGAATATCAAGGTTTTTATCTATCAAATTATTGTTGTATGTGTTTATGTATAAGTAGAAATAAATAATTCAATTGAGGTTTTTGAGAAGCACTAATTTTTGTAAAAATTATGTTACTTATTGCAAGCCGACAAGTTTCGGACCCTTAAAAGTCTATCATCAGGGTTAAATAATATACTAATGCAACAATTAGTGCCTTCCAAAAATCCCAATCAAAAACGTGTGACAAAGTCAACAAAATCCCAATAAATTATTCGTTCTTTTGAGTAATTTATAGACTAAAGTGCGGCGATAAATAGTCGGTCAAAAATACTAAAGAAACAAATGTGATTATTATTAGAAAAACTCAAAAAAGAAGAAAGAAAGCGACAAGTCGGCGAAAAAAACAACAAAAAATTCTAGATAAAATAAAAAACCAAAACCTCAAAGACGATAAAAAACATGAGGAAATTCTAGAAGATCTCAGAAAACTACTTTTAGAAGAAAAAATAGTTTTAATATTGTAAGAAACTATTTTAGAAAAAAAAAATTTTTTTTTGGAAGATCTTTATAAACGGTGCGGCATTTGGAAGAGAAAGAATACCAGAAACTACGATTAGAAAAGTAAAGAAAAATTCTGGAAAATATTGCAAGACGTCGCCGTCGGTTGGAAGATAAAAACCAACAAAAAAAGTTTAAAAAATGCAAAAAACGGTTCTGGAAAAACAAAACAAAAAAAGAAGTTAAAAAACAACGTTTAAAAATAATAATATAAAAAACGACAATTAAAAGAAAAAGGAAAATTCGAGAAACAATCATTAAAAGAAAAAAAGAGCTATAAAAGGTTCTAGAAGAACAAAAAACGATTCTAAAGGAGTTTAAAAATCTATGATTAGAGAAAAAAAATTAAACGAAAAAAAATGCTGGAAGAAAAAAGAAAATTTATAAGAATATTAGAAAAATAAAAAACTACAACCGGAAATAACTAAAAAGCAAAAGAAATTTTTAGAAAGCTTCGGAAAACAACCACCAGAAAAATAAAAAAATATGTTCACGAAATGTGATATTTTGCAAGATGCATTTTAAAGAGACGAACTAGCGGTGAGAAAAATATTAAAAAAATTTCTAAGAGATCAAAATTTTTTTAAAAAAAGTCGATAAAACAGAAATAATAGTTAAAAATTAGCTGTGGTAGAAAAGAACATCTAGAAAAAGACTACCACCAACTAAAAAAAAAAAAAAACTTTAAAGTCGCGAGAAGCCATATTATTCAGAAACTCATGGCAGACAACAGAAAGACCAACAGTCATTACAAAACAAAAACAAGCAGATCTAAAGTAACTAGACTGCTCAGGACGAACAATCTTTTAGAAAAGACAATGTCACAAATTAGTCTAGAAAAATGCCAAATTCTTTTAGAATTAGGAATCACACTATAGCACGTAATTCCGAGAAATGTTTGTCACGGCCATTGATGGGATACGAGAAATCTAAGTTATCGTTCCGCTTGAATAAAAATTGTTTGTGTAAACTTCTGGGTAATTCCGCAAAGCGACTTATCGTAATAGTTATAAGCGACGCAAAAACAATGACCGAGCCGTTAGTGTAAAATTCGACAAGCGATTGATGTTATTTTAATCGACGATCGTAGTTATTACTGTGTAAATATCGAGATAATTATCTACCAACTTATTGTTGTCCTAATCCTGTATAAAGTAGAAATAAATTATTTGTTATTAATCCCATTTTTCAAATTAAAAGAACCCTGATCTTGTACATTTTTTGCACTATTTTACTGAGGCTCTAAAATGTTAGTGTTTTGGATTACTTATATAAAATATTGAACATTATTCAAAAGCTTAGGCCTACAACAGTTTAAAAACAAGTACTATTATAGGATCTTATTCAATTAAGAATTGCCTCAATTCACCAAAAAATCACATTGTCCTTAATTTTGTACGTTTGTTTTTAGCTAACAATAAGTTCTAAGTACTCCATTTTAAAGATATTTTTTGTTTTATTTTAGTTCATTTGTAACATATTGCTTTAACAGACCGTAATTTACTGCAAAGTAAATTTGTTTCCTTCAAAGTTCAATAATCGTCAAGTTTGTTCGACTCGAGGGAATATAAATTCGTTTCAAATTTGTACTTGCACCAGAAATAATTATTTTTGATTAAAAAGTTTTGTGGTTTACTTTTCAATATTTACTTTTATTTTTACTTTTAATTTTACTTTTACTTTTTTCAATATTTATATACTTAAAATTACTTACTTTTGTTAAAAAAACACGCACACAAAAACGAATTTAATTAAAATAAATTAATTATTTACTGTCTGCTGTACTTCTGTTTTTTATTATTTCAAATTAAAAAAGAAATTAATTAATTAATTTTTTGTGTGCGCAATATAAATATTGAAACAAATTTTTTTGTATAAAGCAACAACCACATTTTAAATTTAATAAAAGGCATGTTTTTATTTATTCAAACGATTCAATATTTCAGTATTTTCAGAGATCGGAGTAAAATTTTAAACATTTATGGCTTTCAAGTTGGTGAATTATGGATGGAAAAAACGAAAATAAATCTGACACAATTTTTTTTACAAAAAGTTTGACTTGACAAAAAATTTAATTTAATTTTCTTTATACCGCAATGTTGAAATGTTTTCTCTGAAAGCGAAACGTTATTCAGAATTGCGCAAATAATGGGGTAACAACAAAGAGAATTAAATCTAAATTACATAAAGACATAATAAAGAGTGGGTTGTTAATTTACAATAGAAATTATTAATAAAGTGTGAAAAGATTTGTTTGTGTGAAAAGACAACTAATCTAGAAACTATAATACAGTGTCTCAGCTAAAACTTGTATCTCCTAAAATCTCCGATTTTGTCAAAGTTTCGAAAAAATGCTAAAATAGGTCAATTTTAGTTTAAAGAGTAAAAAATTTTATTATAGTTTTAAAGTTATTACCACATCCCTCTAGCGCTCAGGGCAACACCTTCAAAAAATTCTTCAAAGAGTGACACATCTCTTTAAAGCTGATTTCATTGTCTATGCAATCACGTATCTTTTATGAATTTTAAACAATTTTTATTTAAAATTTTTGTCTAGATTATTGTGAGAGAAAACAAAAGTGATTATAAAAAAAACAATTTAATTTAACAAATGTATTGTTCAAAATGTCTACTTCCATACAATATAAAAGACGATTTTCAAAAGCCTGCAACACTTCGTGCGTATCAAATGGCAATCTGTGACGATTTTTTCTCGAAGCACTTGAAGATTTTGGCAGTGTTGCACAAACCTTAAACTCTTAAGTAATCCCAACAGGAAGAAAACCAAAAAGATTAAATCAGGAGATTCAGGTAGCCCAATGAGACCACTTTTCCTCGCTATCTGATGTCCGATAAAACAAGGATCTAAGAAATCACGTACTAATATATGATAATGTAAAGGCGCTCCATCTTGTTGAAAGAAAAGCTCGTTTTAGTGAAGATTTATGTCTTTTTCTCGTGCTTAAATAATTAAGAGGACAGTAAAGTCTTCAAACCAATGCTAATAGATGTCGGCAGTCAAATTGCTTTCTAAAGAAAGTGGCCGGGTAATGTGATCATCTAAAATGTCTGCCCAATCGTTTAATTTTTAGAGCGTTTGGCTGTGCATTTCAAGAATAATATGTGGATTAGTATCACTTCAATAACGACAATTATGCCTATTTACATCACCAACGTAAGCGTATTTTCATCAGAGAAGCAAATATTTTAAACCTAAGTCATTCAAACGCTCAGCAAAATAAACGCAAAACTCTAAACGTCGATTTGTTTAATTCTTAGACAAGTTTTATTTTGTATGAATGAAACTTGTGGTTTTTGACAATCCGATGTACACTATTTTTTGGCATGCTAGAATCTTGAGCAATTTTTCTGATAGATTGCCTGTTATCTATTAGAAGATGTCCAAGAACAATCACTTTAACAGCGTCGTTTCGGTGAAGTTTTATGTTTGCATCAGAGCCCGTTTTCTCAAATTTCTAAATTAAAGTAATTATGTATTGGTAGGGTTGCCAACTTTTTGGTATCGTGATAGAAAACATTGTTAATGGCGTATCTAAAGTTGTTTTTAAAAAAGGGTTAGGAGGTAAGAGAAAAAAAGTCGAAAAAGACTGAGTTTGCATTTTTTTTATCATCTTTAGAATTTTTCTCTAGGGTAGGCTCTTAGGCGTTTTTTACATCTGATTTTTTAGACAACAATTTATGAGTCAAAAGCGATAGTTATTCCAAAAACAAATGTTTCTACAAAGTTTGAAACAATAAAAAATATGTTAAAATATAAAGTGTCCTAAAATTTTATGTTTTATGTTTGGTATTTCCGTTAATTTGTTTATAAAATAATATGTCTTTTTTATTGTTTTATTGTTTATAAGATTTAATGAGCCCTGAAACGTTAGTAGTATAGTAACAAAAACAAAATGAAATTAAAAAAGAGTACCATAAATAAGACTATTCCAAAACTTGTCTATACTAAAACTGTTTTTTTATCTTTCTCAAAGAACTATACAATTTTAAACATACTTTAGCCAAAAAACAACTAATATAAAAAATGTTTCTGCATTGTTTATAAAAAAAGTAAAATTAAACGCTTGCTAGCAAAGACAAATTGTCTTTGTTTTACTATCAATAAGTTGTTTTTCTTCATATGACATAAAAGACTATAAAATATATACACTTTAGAAGCCTAAGACGACAGTTATTATAAAAATACATATTTACTGCAATTTTTATAAAAAAAGGTACAAACTATATTAAAAACTTTACTATAGATAACTAAAATAATAGCTATTTATTATACAAATGTCTTATAAAAGCAAATAAGTCACGAAAGAAATGTTTAGTCACGAGAGCTTGCTCGAGTGGCCTAATTTTTCTTAAGTGACTTATTTGCTGTTAAGACATGAGTACAATACATGGTTTTATCCAACGCCTCTCTCTGTAAGAGTTCTTAAAAAATTATCAAAACCCAAAAATTTTATATCTACAAAGATTAGTAGTAGTCTATGATTTGGTTGCCATGTTGTTGTTGACAACAAAATTATTATTTGAGAAAAATTTTGCAAACAAACCGTTTCGGCGCTTGTAACATTGTTGGAAATGAAAAGAAGTAGTTCTCTTCCTGAAAAAATTGCGAAAGATATTGAAGAAGTCACATCGAGTTTGCTACCCAAGAAATCCAGGGACGCTTTATTACAAAGAATTGAGTGAGTTCATAACTGGAAACAGGAAAACGATTTTTGTGGCGTAAGCGAAGACGTTGGGTTACTTCTTCAACAAATGATTTCATCTGAGATTCCTGTTTCTTATAATTGTAATTTTATGTATTGTATTTTTTGATGTTCAATAAATTGTTCTATTTTCTGTAAACTGTTCAATCATATAAAACAGTTTTATTATTGATTCACAAAACCACTTGTGTTTTATAGACCCTATAATTCAATCAAATACATCATTTTTATAACGTTATAATTAAGAGGTGTTGGATAAAGATTTTTTATGTTTGAAACAAAAATTAAAATACTTGCTCTGCATCTACCAAGACTTTTTTCTGAATCCGGCTTAAAAAATTATTCTATTATTAATGTGTTCAGTTATTTCTTCTATACCTAAGCCTAGAATCTACAGTCCTTTTAGAATTGTCTGAACTACGTTTTCAATATTTTTCTTTGTTTTTTTTTTTCGTACAACATCTTCTGAGTTTTTTTTGCCATAAGGTTCTAAGTTTTTTTTGTCATAAAGTTATTTTTTCTACAAATTTTTATAAAATCTACTTTTTCAAATTCTCCTAGAATTTACTTTTGTTCTACTTTTTGCACTAATCATAATTCTCCTTGTTCTTTTCTCTCTATCATTAAATACCATATTTTTGTAAGTTTCATAATTCAAGACTCAAATTGTTTTTTTTTGTTTATACGTACTTTAAAGTTTATTTTAGTGACTTAAAAAAACCTCTAAACAATTAATTTATTTTTGAAATCAATCAATTACAAATAGGTATGTCAATTTTTTTGTCAAACGCTTGTTCGTTTCTCTTTGATAAAAAAAGTCGATAAAAAGACAAATTATGTCCTTTAAGTACATGTTAAAAACTATCCTGTAAAATAAAAGACAGTTGGTAACCCTACGTATTGACGACTAACCTGTTGTTTCAGATAATTAGCGTTAAAAAGTCTACAGTCGATACTGGCAAAATTATTATTACTAGGGCTGGGCAAGGCCTGTTTTTAGGTATCGGGTATCGATACCTGCAAAGTATCGGTACTTGCCAAAGTATCGTAAGTATCGAGGTGTCGGAAGTATCGAGGTATCGGAGGTATCAAGGTATCAAGGGTATCGAGGTATCGGGAAGTATCAAGGTATCGGAGGTATCGAGGTATCGGAGGTATCAAGGTATCGGGAAGTATCGAGGTATCGGAGGTATCGCGTTATCGAGGTATCGGAAGTATCCAGGTATCGGAAGTATCAGGTGGCGATAAATAAATATCGCATCAAATAGCTTGTGAATCCGTTTGTTTTTATCAAAATAGCTTGTGTTTCTAACATCCAAAGCACTCTGAATAGGATATTCATTTATAACCACCCTTTATCAAAATATCGAGGTATCGGAAGTATCGAGGTATCGGCGGTATCAAAGTATCGGAGGTATCGGAAGTATCGATACTTTGATACCTGATTGCAGTCGGTATCGGTGTACGATACCTGAGCAGGTATCGATACCTTCTGTAAATATCCATACTTTTCCCAGCCTTAATTATTACCATAGTAGAGTTTTACTAGTTCAATTCTTTGTTCTGTACTATAAACCATTTAAAAAACTACGGATTTTTATTTTTAACTTAGTTCTTGAACGACAATAATGTATGGAATCAAGTAGAAACTGTATAAAAGATAATAATTTTTTCACCTACAGCCAAAAAATTTGGTACATAAAAAGGGAAAACATTAGTGCAGATAAGATAAGGTTTCACAATGTAAAACAAGTGCTCCGAATTGACAATTTTGGAAATTTCAATAATCCTAAAACAATTTTGTTATTTTCAAAAATGAATCGTTTAAAATTCATTAAACAGACGTGGTCGTATAGACTATGAAAACAGCTTTAAAATGATGTGTCACTCGATCTCACTTTGTATTTAAATTTTTTGAATAGGTGGCTCTAGATTTTAGAGGTACCCTTTTAAGTTTAAATTGACTTGTTTTAAAATTTATTCGAAACTTGGACAAAATCGGAGATATTAGGAAGTGCAAATTTTAGTTAAGACACGCTGTATGTATAGAAAGCATTTTCAATATTGTTTTATTATCTTTTTTAGCTCGTGCCATTATAAAGCAGATTTGAACAAAATCAATATTAAAAATTTTAAATTATTTATTCGTGTATTTGGAGACCGTAAATCAAATTATTTTAATATTTTGGTGTTGGTTATTTATTTGCCTTCATTTTATTATCTACATTTTTTATGCACACTTGGCTGTTCATCTGCATTACACAACATGTAATATGTGTAATTTAGCGCCAAATTTAAATTTTGAACTGCTTTTTTTACAAAACAGACATATTATTAAAAATTGTAAAAATCTCTAAAATTTTTGTTTAAATTTTCTTGCTAGCGTTAACCGCAGTATGTCCAACACGCATCGCAATGACGCAATCACGTGCCATAAATAGCGGCAAATTTGAATAATTTTGACATAGTTTCGTTAAATCGGGGTAAGTTTTTCTCGCTTCATCAGTTGCAAACTGGTCCCTGATTATGTAAACACCTTCGGGAGACGTTGAAAAAACGTGTTAAATTGTCCATGAATACAAAACGGAGTAAAGTTGCCGGTAAAACCGTTCCCTTTGAGATATCCTTTGGGTCCCTGAACGGACGTAAAAAGGTAATAGTTCCGGACGAATTCGAAGAGGTTCCGGAGAGTGAGAGGAGAAGCCCATGCATCAGTTCAGGACCGGCAAAAAAGATTAGAAACACGTTAAAAGGATGTAGGAGACGGAGCTTAATAGATTGGCAAAGTTCCGAAAACGGCGCGCGTCTAACATCTCACAGACTTAGAAAAAATACAGAGGGTTGGTGCAACTTCGAGCGATTGTTTCAAGGGTGGAAAAGTGAAAAAAAATTGAGAAAAAGTGATCATTGTTGCTGCCAGGCTTGTTTCCTTTCATTTACTATTTTTGATCAAAATAAAAGAATTATTTATCAAGAAATTCTTTTATTTATTAGCAATATGAACAGACTGAAATTGATAACTAAAAAAAATATTTATTAATAATTTTTTAAATAGAATTTGTTAGTCAAAGGCGACAATGTTTCTGTAAAAAACTGAAATAAATCTGTTGTCTTTCAAATTTCTATTGAAAACTATTATAAAATGTCCTTTTTATACTAAAACATTTTCCACATTCGACTCGAAGGACCATAAAGTTGGTCCTTCGATCTATACTCAGACTTTTCTAAAAAACCTAAGCTAGCGGTTCAAGCTTAGAATTAAAGATGACGACGGTTTGGTGCATAGAACTTCACAAATATTTAAGTTTTATGGAAGTAAAGTTGGTATTAGATTTAGATAAGTGATAAAATATATGATGAATTATGTCAGGATGAAAGTTTTCCAAGTTTTTTCATTTTTCTTAGAACATTAAAGATAAATTAGGGTCAATAACCTCAGGTTACTTGCGGACAAACAGAATTTGTTGATCTTGGCGACGTTTGAGCGCAATGCTGCCAACTGGTTGTTGTAAATTCGTGTCAGTGTCACCAACATTGAATCTTTCGACAGAAAAATGAATTAAAGCGATTAAAGTAAAATAAAACGGTTGTATATATTCTTGTTAAAGTTTGTTTTTTGTGCATTATTTCAGAAAAATTGTCTTTTTTAAGGATAAAAATATTAGCTCAGCGATAAAAGAAGGTAGTCCAATAAAAATGAAATAAAGCTGGAGGATCCGACATTGCTATAATAAAATCAAATAAAACTCGGTGGCAATCAGCTTTTGCGCCACAATTAAAAGTAAAACCAAGAGATATGTTCGTTTTCTAGACCACAAAAAATAAAATAATAATGTACTCGTTTTTATATCTATGCTCGTAATTCAACTCACGTAATCTAAAAAATACTAGACACAAAAATTGATTTTTTGGCTTCGTGAGCGTTAAGCATATTATTACTTGTTAGTTAAATGTGAATTTACAATACCGGTATCGTAAAATGACAGTTTTATGTTCGGGTAAAATTTTTCGTTAATGAGTTACTCTAAAATTAAAGTAGGTATTTCTACATAAATTTAATTTAGATGAAAAATAAATTTACAAGTATAAATGTTGCAATTAATAGTTTCTTTAATTTTTAATAAGAGATTTGTAACAAATAAAAGACAACCAACTGGTCAAGTTGGCAGCACTCTAAAACTAGATTATAACAGCGTAAATGTAGAATAAAACAAATTCCTTCTAGACTAAGTTAAAAACGTTTGATTTTAACTTAAAATAAGACAACAAATAAATATTATTTTTGTAAATCTACTTAGAAACAACTAATTAATTATTAGTTGTTTTATGTTTGTGTTGTCATAATTTGAGAAAAGTTCATTCGTTTTTACTACGTTCTTATCCAGTAAGTAGACAGGTACAATTTAAATAAATTAAATATTGCAAAAACTATTTTATTTGAAAATTGAACTTAAGCAACCTTCAATATTTGCCTCTCGAGAAAAGCTTTATTAAAAATCTTCACCCATTTCTAGACATTCTATAGCACAAATTTTAGCAATTATTGTATGTTATGGTGCTGTACTTTACTGTTTTTTTTTTTAACTTAGTTACTCTTCAATGACTTCACTTTCTTAAAACAATCTTGAATTTTCCTCAACCAAAAATTTTCCCCTTCTTTTATTTATTCTTGTTGTGAATCTTTGCGTTTGGCAGGATCTCTCATTTGTAATTCGCTTCGCTCAAGTCTCAACATTTTATAACAATTTTTCTTTTAAATATATTCATATAATACTTCTCATTCAAATTCTTATTCATCATCTTTTCCTTTATCAAAAATTCGGAGATACTCTTCAATTGCTTTTTCGTGAAGCTCTTTAGTGTTTTTAGCTACTGTTGATTATTCCCAAGTCTAAAATCCCAAGATTTTAATCTCTTTGTGTTATTTCTCAATTTTTTTTTAATTTTTAATTCAGCCAAAAGTTGTTTCTGTTTTTCTTTCTTAGCTTTGAATGTTTTTATCGCGTTGTTTTTAGCTTCTTTTTGTCTTTCTGTTAACTTCAATAATTTATTCTTTTAAGATAATAATTTCTTTTCGAACCACCAAAATAGTATACCTAACACCTTTTTCTCCTGGTAGACAGATCGTATACCACTGATAAAACCACTTTTCCATCTTATTACCAACATCTTTTACCAAACATGAATCTATAACTTTAAATACTCTTTCATTTAAATTCACTTTTATGTATTTTCTTAACCAACTTAACTATATTTTTTCAATTGTAGTTGTAATTTTATGGTTCAAGTCTAAACTACTTCTCCAAATGTTTTGTAAAATTATCTTTTCTTTTATAGCACTACTGTAAGATTTTAAAAGCTCCAAAAAATTGTAAATTGACAACTCAACTTTTAGACTTTTCGCTTGTTAGATCTTTTTTCTAAAATAATTCTTTCATCAACTTTATGAAAAAAATAGTGGAAAAAATAAATCTTTGTTTGGATACCACTTTATTCCAAGAATACTTTCTGAAAGTAAATGTTTATTTTTTGTTAATATATTTTTATATTTAATATATAAACAAAGCGTACTACTTTAAAAAACATTATCTTTATTATACATATATTGAGAGTTTAATTTGATCTCGATTCTCTATTCATAAAAATCTTTATGCAGATTAGTTTTCTTCTTTTATTTTTACTTGATAAAACGTCTTTTTTATATAAGCAAAAAGCAATAGGTTTCTCACTAAACTTTATTATAATTTCCAATTAAAAATTAAACAAACAAAAACATTAAAAAAAAAGTTTTTCGCTTTTGCATGCTATTTAGCTTCACATTTAATAGCTTATTTTTATTTAATATACCAAAATATGGAAGATATCATACTTTTTTTGTATCATTTTTATGTAAGTAATTTTTAACTACTTTTTTGCATAATATCCTTTTTGTCCCTATTAAAAAAATATATTTACATGGTTCTTTAAATTTGCTGCTTTTTTCGATTTTTTATTTTATAAAGTTCAGACGTTAAAGTGCCAGTCAATAGTCTTATGCCACCAGTTTATAGTCTTAGAAACTGGCAGAGATAACTTTTATCATCTTTTACATAAATCTATATTTCCTCTACTCTATCTTCTACTCTTCTAGTAACTTTTATAATATTATCTTAGTTTATTTTAATACCAAGAAATTCTAAAATATATACATATGTGTTTTTTTAACTAATTTAACCATCTTTTCTCAGTTATAGTTGTAATTTTATGGTCTCAATCTAAAACAATTCTCCAAATGTTTTCTAAAATTCTTTGCTTTTATTGCAAAGTATCCAAAAAAACATAAATAAACTTTTAAAACTTCTTGCTTGCGAGGTCTTTTTTTCTCTGATAATTTTTTTTTATCAACTTTCTAAAAAGTTTGACAAAAAAGCCTGACATTTTTGTTTAGATTCTACTTTATTAGAAGAATTCTTTCTGAAAGTAAATGTTTATACTTTGATATTATATTTTTTGTTTTTTTAAACAACTTAGTATGTCTTAAAGTATGTACATCTTGAGAATTACTTGCCCGTGCACATAATTAAAAACCTTCTTGTTTACTTATCACATATATTTTTTTTTATTAAACAGATTGCTTCTTTTTCCTTATCCACACTGTTTGAATAACCATCTATACCTATAATGGTTCTTGATTATGATTCGAACTGCTTTAAGGTACCGATTTTTAATTTCTAAATCATTTTTATTATTTACATATTGAGTTTCAAAAAGAAAGCACTATATACAGGGTGAGTCTGCTAAAAGTGTTTCTTAACTTTTCTCAAATACTGGTTATTCCATCAACTTCAAAGTTGGGCATTAAAAACTCTGTTTTTGCACTACACAGGTGATTTTTTTCAGAATTTTGCTAATATATTTTCTAATTAATATTAATTAATTTGTGCAAAAAAAATCTAAATATTTCCAATTTGTAACATTATTCTAAAAGAAAAGATTTCAAAATATTATTTTGTACAAAATATATTTTAAAAAAAATGTAGATTACCCCAAAAAATAATAACATTTATTTGATTCCTAAGTCGCGTTTTGGTGCAGCACTGCCAAGCTGAATCTGCCGTCTGCCGTAACTCGACAATACCTACCCCTCTAGAGTCCGATCGTCGAACAGGTATAGTAATAAAACCGCCCACTTTTGCCCGGGACATTTGAATAGTAGCTAGCAATTGGCTGTTTTGAAAACTAGTGTTTTGGTATTACCAAGATCCCACCCACCCTTTTAGAAAAAAATGGCGTATTTAAGTTTGAAATTTTATATTTTTTCGAGTTATCTACATTTTTTTAATAATATTTTTTGCACAAAATAATACTTTAACATCGTTTCTTTAAGAATAATGTTAAAAATTGAAAATATTTAAATTTTTAAAAAAAAATGAATTATTATTAATTAGAAGGAACATTAGAAAAATTCTGAAAAAAATCACCTGTGTAGTGCAAAAAACAAAGTTTTTAATGCCAAACTTTAAAGTTGATGTGATAACTAGTTTTTGAGAAAAGTTAAGAAACACTTTTAGCAGACTCACCCTGTATATAAACATATAGTTAAAGTTTAATTTGATTTGATATCTAACAAGCGTTCATTTAAAAAAGTTGTCAAGTGTGCTATGAAAAAAGAAAAACATTTTGAAGTATGTCTTAGTTTAATTTGGTTGCCGCCCTGTCAGTTACGACGACAAATCACGACTGCGCGCGCACTGTAAAGCTGTGTGTTCCGACATCCCTTCTTTGCTACATTTTCTTTTATCAAAATCTCACAGCACACTTCAACTTTTTCAAAAAAACAGTTGTTACTTTCGATCCATAAAAATCCTTATGTAGATTAGTCTGCTTCTTTTAAAAAGCAGAAAAAGCAATCTGTTTTTGTGTAAACTTTATAATAATTTCCAATAAAGAATTAAACAAATCAACATTAAAAAAAAAGGTTTTTGTGTTCGGATGCCATTTAGACGTTTGCCTCTACATCAAACAGCAGCATCAAAAACAAATCTTAAGCTTTAAAGTCTAATTTCATTTATAACACCAAAATAATAAAGATACCACACCTTTTTTTTTGTAACTTATTTTTAAAGACTTTTCTTCCATATTTTATTTTTTTACATATTCAGAAATTTTTTGTTTTAGCTCCTCGAATTTGCTTTTTTTCCCGATGTATTTCAGACGGTGCTATGCTAATATTGTAGAACGTGGTAGAGAAAAATTGTCTTTCTACACGTTTTCATCTATCGTCTACTCTTTTTTTAACTTTTTCTGTTTGTGTCAGTGCTGTTTTTTCTTCCTTTGTATGCATATTATCTTCGTCTACTTTAATACCAAGAAATTCTATAAAAAAATATTTAAGCATGTCTTGTGACATCCTTTAGATGTCTGACATGTAGAAATAAATTATCTGCTTTTCCTTAAAGATAATAAATATTTCTGTGTACAATCTATTCCAACTGTTTTTTAGACAAAGCGGGTAATTTTTTGAGCTCTATTACTTCTCTACTGGCTTACAAATTTCAGTAATCTTTCCCAGTTATTATTTTTGGACTTACATCTACAGTTTGTATTGAAAAATCCGTATCCTTCGCTAAGCTTGTATAATGTTTTTTTTAACTTCTAATTTTAAAAATTAATTTATTACAAGTAATTAGCCTTCTTGAATCTCTATTTGTGTATCTAAGTTCTTGTGTAGTTTTTTCCAAGAAGATTCAGTTTTCTTAGAGCAAATACTTCTACTTTATTTTCTTCAGCAATAATTTTGATTAGCGCCACTTTTAATAAAAATAATATTAGTAGAATGTTTTATTCTATGAGCTACTGCTTCCTTTGTCATCGTTTTCTAAATCTCTTCATTACTTTCTTGTTTCTTGTCGTTTATATTTTCATACTTTTTGTTACGCAATCTCATCTCTACAGTTTATTGTTCTATGTGAAAGTTTTAAACAAAGCAAACACATCTTATTTTTTTCTTCAAATTTTCAGTTTTTTTATCAGTCTTTAAACATATCACAATTTCCTACTTTATGATCTCTTTTGCAGTAACCACATTTTGTCTTTTTTTATTTCTGCTTTGTTCTTATGTCCTAGTGTTAACAAGGTTGCGTGATTTTTTGTTTTTGTAATGTTTTACCAGTCTTTAAATGCAACAAAGCTTGAACGTAATTTGCTTCACTCTGGTAAGTCACCCTTAAAAATTTTTAAGTAAATCCTACTGTCAAAATGCACTGTGGCTAATTTTCTCCTGCTGTTAGTGTAATAATTATAATTATGATATTATAGCTATTAATATTTATATATTAATATATTAATATTTTCAATGATTATGTCGGCTACTAGAATTGTACCAAAAACCCTTAATAAAAATTTAAAATTATTAAAATTAAATTCAAACTTAATAATTGAAATTTAAAAATCAATACTTTTGAACACATGCAACATCGTCAGAAAATTTTTTAACATTAATAACACTACACTAACACAACAAGAACAAAGTTGCGTGGCAGACGATTTGTAGTCACGCTTGACGTCAAGTAAGGAAATTCGTTCCTTACATCTTTTTCATTTCATTTCATTTATGTTTTAGAATCATTACTTGATAAGTTTATCCGTAATGATGTCTTGCCTGACTATAAGTTTATACTGCCGGGTCAGTGGTGTGTAAAAGACGTAAGGATTATTTATCAATTAATTTTTGTATAAAAAATTAGTCAATTATAATTTCAACTCACATAAAAAAATTAATTGTTGAAATGATTCCTATTCTTTTGCCGGATTTAACACATTAAACACAAATGTAGTGCGATAGGTATTTTACATTGCTCAGTCCCATCTAAAATGATGTTTGCGCACTGTAAATTTTAACTAACGCACTCTAATTTAAATAACTGTTAAAGATAGTTTTAAAACTTATTTTATTGCATTATACATATAAGGTATCTTGGTTAATTAGAAAGGTATCTAAAATAGTTTACTTTTACATTTTTTTATTAATCTAAAAAATTTCAAAATGTGCCAATAAATTGTATACTAATGGAAGTCACTCAAAAAATTACTCACTCGCTCTTGGGACTCGTAAATCTTTTTTTTATAATTAATATTGCGCATTCTACACTTCTATAATAAATATTATTTAAACAAATTTGTTTGCAATAATAATCAGGTTGTACCGTGTGACTGAAAATAATTGAGTCCGTTAGCAATCCTAAGTTATTAGTAACATTTATACTTTAGTAGTTAAAGTAACGTTTACATTATCGTAAATAAGTGTAATTGTCAATCTTGTTTAAACATAACATAAAAAATTGCAAAAGTTTTGTGCATTATTTTTTTTATATAGAAAGAGTCAAATAACTGGGATAAATAGATTAACTGCACGTTTGCCAACAGACTCAATTATTTACATTATTTAATGACCGGCATTTTTCAATTCTGTTAGCAATGTTTCAAATTAGTTATGCGTCCAAATTTAAAAAAACACGCGATACCATTTTTTTGTCATTCAATTAATTTTAAATAAGCAGCAAATGGAAATGATTCAGCGTCAAAAAGCTAATCCCAGAATGTTCATTCATTCATATTTATAAATCAGTGAATAAATTCTTTATATTTGACACATAATCTGATCAATAATTGTTATTTTGCTTTCACAGTTATTGATATCATTGCCTCAGATAAATTAGAAAGAAAAACGTTTGTTTTTTTTTTTAAATAATATTTATAACTGGATACAATATCTCTAGATTTAAATGTCGCATTTTTAAAACTTCAAATTGATGCCTTTTTGATTGGTTTTCAAAATAAAAACTAATGAATAATTAAGACTTATTAAAATCAAAGTCGCAGCTACAGGTATAAAGCTACCGTAATAACAGGTTAGATATCTTAATAGCATAATCCGTACTATAGTCTCAATTTTTTTAAAATATGTTTCAGTAACATTTTTTTTTATTACAAATATTATTAAAAACTTAATCCTCTATATAATAGTTTATTGATCGTTTTGAAGCTAGTACTTTAATTAAAAATTTTTACCTCTTATGTTTCACCGCTTTGATCACGCTTGCAATTTCTACATTCAAGCTCAGATTATCACGAACAGAATTTTCAAAACCAGCAAATTTCGACTTACCGAGATTCAACTGTACTTTATTAATTTTTAAAAAAATTGCGAATATATTGATTGAAGTATAAATAGTTATTTCTGTAGTTGTAGTAACATATCTAGTTACAAGACTTTTGTTATAGACAAAAGGCATATTCTGCGTCTGGCATTCGGGATGTTACCCATTTAATTTCTAGTCACTTTCATCCGTTTCATTCAAAGGACAAAAGGCTGACACTGACACAAAACCGCTAATTTCCTTTTGAAACAGTAGTACAGAAAGCAAGCCAACTATCCCTTGATGGAATTTTAAAATTTTGAATATTACCTTCCTCCAGTTCTCCCTCTATAATAGAAAATTTATTTAAACAGCAAACAAGCACGCTGTAAAAGGGTGTAAAATATGGCCGGTCGGGATTAATCCGCGAATCCTTTAGGAATTGAGGTTCGTGAGCAAGACTCGAGATGAATGCATTATCAATGATTCTCCCGTTAAACAATCCTGACGTATCGCGAATTAGAGGTTGTTGTTTCAGAAAATAAAGCGAATCTTTAAAGATATGCGAGAAGAATATTTGATTACATGAAATTCGCTACTTGACTGCTTTAATTAATTGTTTCTTGTATTCGTGTTGGACAAATTACACTCAAAAGATGAAACGCGAGGTGGTTGTGAAATGAGATGCTTCATTCTCAGGTTTGAAGCCAAACAATTTACGTAAATTCTTAAAGAAAAGAAATGGAACATTGGATTAAAAGTTGGCGAGGAAATGACAGAACAATCGACTCAAACTTTTCATGATATTAGATGCTTTTTTATAATAGGCTCTTCCAAACACTGACATTGAAACTTTTCAAATTTAGGCTTCTTTCAGGGAGGTTATAGCCAAAGTTTAGAACTGAAGTTAATTTTTAACAAATGTGGGACAACAAACTACTAGCTACTCTAGAGATTGGCTCTTAATAATTAAATAATAGTACCGACATTAAAGAACGCCGCTGTGGCTTCAATTCAGATTTATTAAACGAGCAAAAATTCTGATTTTTATAAATTATCAAATTCTATTTGATTGAGATTTTTCAACTACAAAATGTAATAAAAGAGAGAACTCATATCCAGTCAATAGAGATTATTTTGAAAGAGAAACATTAAAGTGGCTTATGTGCAATCGAATAATTACTCTCTTAATATCACAAATTCGAATATCAAACGTAATTCCAGTCATGAACTTATTAAATTATTCCATTAAAAGGTAATTTTAAGGTCAACTAGCTATATACAATATTGTAACAACAATAAATAACTACATAATTCGATATTCACAATCTCGCTAACTGACTGAATGCTCCGTCAAGGTCAGTCTCTCTCTTTATATAATCGAACGTACTTGCTAGAATGTGCCAAATGTTTCGTAACTTTAGATTAGGTTTCGTAACCTAGATTTAATTAGAAATAATGACTAATCTTTCTCGATCGTTCTATAAGCGAGTCTATTGATGATTTTGAAAAATTTCAGGCCTCTATGCGCTTCTAGCATAATTTTTCTAGTATTTTCTGAACTTATTTACTCAAACTTTTGTTTATTGTTATTTTTAATTCCTTGTAACAATATAATGTTACTTCCTTACAAAAGTTTAGAGATTTTTGCATAACAAAGCAATTTTAACTTAATTTATTGGCCCACAATCAAAATTTAACTATGTTTTGGTAGAAACTATTACACAAATAATTAATCATAGTTTTGAAAAAAAGTGGTGATCCTATTGGAAAAGCTTAAAACACCCAACTCTTGAAACCACCTTAGCCTTGGTAGAATAAGCTTATAAACGTTATGTTATAAAACAAAGCATAAATTTGTGTTGGCACGTTGGTATCTTCTTTAACTACGTCAACCCTAACAACGAAAGTGTAGAAAAATATACGTAAAATTAAAGAATTAGCTTTAATCAGAACATACCAAGTTTAAAACTTGTATTAAATCATTTCTTTTAAAGAAGAGTTTTTACTCGTATGTAGAATTCCTTGAAGATACCTTATTAGATTTAGTCTAATGTTTTCTTTAATTAATTATTATTATTATTTTTTCTCTTTTTTATATGACGTGTGTAAACATTGTATAGTACAATCACAAATAAATATTATTATTAAAATCAAATTAAAGCAAACACTTTCTAGTTCAGACAACAATAATTTTCAACAATACCAACTACACCAAAGTGTTGTCAAACGTAATAATCTAGAAAAAACGAGTCTAATAGATAATCTGAGCCTATTAAAAGGAGGCTTTTTTAGAAGAACTTTAAAATGCCTTCACTAACTCTCGCACTACTAGACTTGGCCGAGATAATATCCTCATCTTACTGCAAAAATTTTCAGCCAAAAGAAAAAAACACTTTCTCGCTCTCTATAATATTGCAACGTATGTGCTTATTCGGGTTCTGTAAATTTAAAGAGTAAGATAAATATTTTGTTTCAGTCAGTCTCTCTTCTTATATAATAAAACGTCCTTGCTAAAAAGTGTCAGAAGTTTTGTGATCTTTTAATTGCTACAATTTAAGTAAAAATAATGACTAAACATCTACTTACTAATACGTAAAACGACTTCTAAAAAATAAAAAAAAAAAAATTTGTAAAGCTTTCAACCTACCATAAAGCTCTCTGCGTTTTCTTTGATATTGAGAAGGCATTTGACATGACCGGAAATCATAGAATTCTGAAAAATCTAAGATACTGGAGGCTACGTGAACACTTATTTCATTTTTTTCAAAACTTTATAAAAAATCAAGAAATAGTAATTTTACATTCACGAAACATACGGCACATTCTAGCAAAAACGTTCGATTATATAAAGAGAGTCACTGACTGGTACTTGTCAGTCAGTCAGTTGACGAGAGCCGGGTAAGAAAGTAACGTAAAAGATATTCTAGGAAGCGACTTGAGTAAATTATGTCAACGGCCATTGTAGTGTGAATATCGAATTAATTATTTGTTGTTATTGAATTGGAGTACATAGAGAAAATTAATTATTTGTTATTAATACAACTCTTTGAATCAAACGAACTCTGAAATTGCACAAATGTTGCACTATAATAGGTCAGTGTTGCCAATTTGGGGAATCTCCCCCTAAAAATTTAGGGTATTTTTTGAAGAAGAGGGGAATATTTAGGGAGAAAGTTTTGTAGGAGATTTTTTAGGGTATTTTAACTACTACTGCACATTACCAAAAAAAGTTAATCCGTTAATTTTTTGTTGTCAACTTAATAACTATTTCTTGATTACAGTGTAATTCACATTTATCACTTATTTGCAAAGTGATTTATTTTCCATTTATTAGAAATAAATTAAAAATGTATGTTGTAAAGAACTTTTTTTTTTACTTTGTGATTGTAGTGTTTTTTAAAATGAAGTATGTTTTGGGAGAATTTAGCTTGAATTTAGAGGATTTTAACCCAATATATGAGTGATGTTTATAAATACTACATTGTTATTTTGCTTACAATGTTGTAACTTTCTGTATGGCCATTCTTGCCATGGCAACTAAATTTTAATAAAAAAAAGTTGTAATCCTAAGTTTAAAAATTGACTCAAAAGTTTAAATAACCGAAACACCTCTACATTGTAGGTACGTTTCAAAAAATGTTAAAAGTAACAAAGTACATAAAAAAAAATAGTTTAATCAAATAAATTAGAGCGCTTTCGAGAGTAGGTAGTTATAGTAGTAGCAATCTCGTTTACTTGCTTTTGTAGTTATCACATTTTTAGTTTTACTTTTTTTGTAATTGAGCTTAACGTTTTCTTCTTTATAAAAATGTGACTTAAAAGATAATTTTAAAAATTTGAAATCTGGTCACCTCCTACCATTTATACTATTTATATTATATTTATATTTGTATTTATATCATTGATAAATAATTTTTGTCAAATTTATGTAAAATTTTTAGAAAACACAGATGTTTTTCATGCTTGGTCAGTATCTTTCTAATATTTTCTAACTTTGTAAAATTTTCTTGTTTACATAACTATTTAGACACTGATATATAATTTAGACACTGATAATATCAGATAAATACTCTTGTAGGATTGACTGAAATTTTAATTTTTTTTTTATTATTTATATTAAAACACCTTACTTTACATTTCGTCGAATTTGAAAAGAATCATTTGTTTAATTTTTAAACAGTACATATACTATTTATAAATAATAATTTATACCAATTTTGATTAACAACAACAATGCTATTATAAAATAATAAATTCTGTGCTTTAACAGATGTTAAGGCACTGAAATAAGTGTTATAATAGATAAATTTTTGTTTAATAGTGTGCAACTTTGAAAAGTAGCGATTAAACAGCCATTAAATTAGGGGTGGCTTACAAAATATTTTTTTTAAATTTAGTTGTTATTAATCAAGTATTGGTAGTTAGTTTTGACCAATCATAAAAATATTAGAAAAACAAAGTTTGTCGTAATTAAATATTTAATTTTTGTTTAATATACATACTGGTTCTTAATGTTCTTGATGTGTAAAAGAACTGAAATATTTTATTAAATCAATATCATTTTAGTCACGTTTTTGTTGAAGTTTTTTCTTTATTTAGGTAATTATAATAATTTCGTAAATTTGTGGTTGATGAAGCTATTGCAAGAACAGATGCAAAACAGTTAGGAATGTCCAATTCTGGTTAAGAGAATGTGGTTTTGTTGATAGTTTAGGAGTTATCTACAGAATCATGAAACTCAGTTTCGACCAAAATTCTCGGTTTACTTAGAGGTTTCACCAGAACATTCAATAATAATCGATACATACAACATCTTTCTAATATTTAAAATTACATAATACATACAAATTTAAAATAGTTTTTACACTTTAAGATTTTGTTCTGCAAATACTATAAAAAAAATTCTTTATTTTTAAATAATTAAACATTTTGCTCGAATTTTGTGGAACTTTGGGTTAAGCCGAAAACAATTGGTAAATCTGATAGATATACGTAATTAAAATATGTATTCCATGTTTTCTTGTTTGTCACATAAATATTACTGTATGTAAATCAATCAGAAAAATAATCCGAAAATACGAAATACGTTTTTAAGATTCTATTCTATTGTAGCATTTTTGTTTCACGAATAATGAGTTGAGAAGAATAGTTCAATATGACGTTTAATAACGTTGTTGTATGGTAAAATTTACGTGGGATGAATTATGACCGACAACTTTCATCTAATGGTAGTTTCACGTAATCAAGATATTCACAATGGTAATCTAAGTGGTATTCTTTCTTTTTGAAATTTTTAGCAAACCTAATTTATGCGTATTGCTGGTTTAGCCTTAAGAATCTATAACAAGTACAAGACATTCTTTGGTACTTAGTAGTACCTAATAAAAACGCCTAACTGGCAGATCATGTAGGTAATCAGGTTTTTTTTTCTATTAGTTAAATTGTAAAAGTTTTAAGATTCCAATATTTTTGAAAAGTTAAAATGTATATTTTCTAAATGTTCGGAACTATACCAGCTGCCACATACGAATAAATTAACGTCACCATTCAAAATTTTAATTTGCTGTTAAGATGGCATGAATTTAGAGCACTTGGGGTCGGTTTACAGAAGGTAAATTAAATATTTAAATTGTTTGATTGGTCAAAATCGGCATTTAATTGCGACATAACTATTTAATCGCAATTAAAGTTAATGTCACTTTTAGTAAACCGCCTCTTAATCTATAATATTTAAAGTAATGTATATAAAGACCAGATATAACACTAACAAAATCTAATTAATTAATTGAAAACTGCGTTTTTATTATAATTTTTTAATGATGTAAATTCAGTCGTATGTAGCCATAACCAAGTGACAAATTTATAAAGCCGTAAGCTTTTGGTCTGAGGTTTTTTATATCGTCGAGGGCTACAAGTACCAGGTAATGTCTGTGGTATAACGTTTTAAGTTTCATAAATAAATTAAAATTTTTGTCAAATTAAATATGATGTTTGTCACTAAACTGCTAGGGGTCATAGAGAAACGTCAAAATGATGACTTATCTAATTACTATACAGAGTGCAGACTTATAACAAGTATAATAGTCCTTGTTGGAAGAACGTCTAATACCTAAACTTTCTACTAAGAATTTTCTTTTATTAGTTCTTGTACGAAACACGTTGCATATAACAATTTTTTTGGTGAGTGGTTACAGTTTTAAAGTTTAAATTTTAATATAAACAACAAAAAATATTTATTGCACCAAATGAAACGAGTGTTAAAGTTATTTAAAAAAAATTATATATTCTACGTGATTTGTTTAAAAACTGCTGTTTCGCTACAGCATTTGCTCAAAGTTAGCTCCACTAGAAAGTTTTCTACATTAGAAACAAATCGGAGATATCTTAGCAATGAGTAAAAACACAAAAAATATGTTTTCTAAATTATTTCAGCGATACTCAAATTTTGTACCAAAATTATGGGGTTCCTATATCCTTCTATTATGTGATCAATTTTAAACTCCAGAATCATAAACACACTGTATATAGGTATAATTAAAATATGGGCAAAAATTTTATCTAGTGATAGTTCTTGTTAAAACAATGCTAAATACCTAAATTTGCGTTAAAAAACAATTATTTTTTCGAGAAAAAACATTTAAAATTTGCTAATTTTTCAATGCTTTTACTCGTAATTAAGTAAGTTGTAGACATATCTAAAAATACTGTATTGTTCTGTGTTTAACATTCTAAAACTTTTAATTTTGTAAAACACAATAATGTAATTCTCTAATGGGCTGATTTCAAGTTGAGATAATACCGGTAGTATCGCAAATTTTAATACTTTTCGATGGCAACAACCAATCACAACACCGAATTCTTTTAAATTTGCCTGGAAACAAAGATACTACCGGTATTATCACAACCTGAAATCACCCCATTAGTTTCTAATTTCTAAAATAATTAATATCTTAAAGCTTTAAGCTTTCCAATATTTCTGTAATTTCTGAAACACCAAAATTCTTTGAATTTATAATTTTTAAGTATATAATATTCTGAAAATTGGAAATGAAACACCCACTAACACCAAAATTCTTTACTTGATACGACGCAGGTTTTGACAACAATGTTGTCATCCTCAGGTAGGAATTAAAATTGAGTTTTAATTCCTACCTGAGGATGACAACATTGTTGTCGAAACGTGCGTCGTATCAAGTAAAGAAGCTTGGTGTTAGTGGGTGTTTCATTTAGAATTTTTATTTAAATACACCAAGAAGATCCAACAAGAAGATATAATATTCTCAAAATTCTAATTTTATAAATAAATAATTTGGTTAAAACTTGGCACAACTGAGGTTTTAACAAAGCAGCCTAAGAGCAAGCTGTCAATGCATTGTTAAAAACTATTATACAAAAAATCCTCCATCATAATTTTTTCAATAAAGTAGATTGTTCTGTTTCTTTTGTAACTTAACTGTCATAATCTCAAAAAGATAATTAATTCAAAATTTCCTAAAACAAAAATCACCTCGCTCGTGCCCTCTGTAGTGCCTTTTAGAGCTGGTCACATCACATCACCGTTGTTATCTTGATCGATATTAATAAATTATCCCAATTATTATTATTTTAAATAGTTAAAATGGCTTTTAGAAGTGTTCTAAAGTGTAAATTTATAAATTTTAGGGATCGGCAGTAGGCGAGCCCCTAGAGCCAAACCGATATGGGTGTTTTGTGAATGTCTGAGAAATAGCTCACATTAGATATCGTTTCTATGAGCGGCTCGGTCAACAGAAGGCCACTCAAGATAGTCAAGACCACACACGTGACGGACATAGTAAAATTTTCTTCAAAAAAATATTATAAACTGATAACGTGATACTAACAAAGAGAAGCCATGTCAGATAGTAGTTTGTTGTCGAAGCTTTAGTTGTTTTATGCAAAACGGTATTTTTGAAGTTGTTTGGTTATAAAAATAAGTTGAAAATAAGACAAATCAATTACAACAAAAACAAATAAAATGCATGTAATCAACACTGTAACAAAAAAAAACTTGTAGGTAACTTGTAGACGTCTAAATAATATCGATAAGAAGAATTGGATACTGATTGCGTAGCAGACAAGCCGGAAAACTACATTTAAAATTAAAAGCAACTTTTATATTGTGGTTGTCTTTTTAAATATGAGCGATAGAAAAAAAAACTTTGCTCATGAAGGCAATGGAAGAAAAAAGAGAATAAAAAATGTAGAAAAAAACTATACAATAGATATGTTGAAATTTATAAAAAAAACTTATTTAAATCATGTAATAGAAAATGATTATTCACTACTATTTGATGAGAAATAAAATATTTTATATAATAAAGAATTAAATAGAGTTTCGTAAGAATAACAATGTTTAAAGTCGGCAGAAATAGTTGATGTAGGTTTTCTGTAAATTCTAAAAGCAAAAAATAAAATATTTTCTTTAATTATATTAAGATCTAAAAAGAGAATGCACGTGTTTATTTCTGTTTCTACAAGAAATCTTATGTCTTTATGTAATGAGCTAATAACTAAAAGAATTTAATAGTGTTTCGGTGCCTTCGAACTGGTGAGCCCATAACTAAACCTGTGTTTTGTTTATATACATTATTAGATTTTAAAAATAAAAAAGAAAGAGTAAATTAAAAAGAGGATTACTAAGAACAGAAAAAGCTTTATTGGATACAAAAGAAGAAAGTTGATTAGTGCTGTCGACAGAAACAAGAAAAGAGTCAAGAGAAATATTAAAATTGTCTAAGTAAAATCTAAAGATTTTTTTTAGAGAAGTTGGTAAGTTTGGGCTAATTTTTTCTAATTTTTTAGAAAATTATTTTTCCTTTTCTCCTTATTATTGTGGCACTGAAAATAAGACTTAGTTCTTGAAAGCACTTTTTCACTTTTATGTAAAAAAAAATATTTTAATTATACTTGAGGGATTAGCCTAATTTTTTAATTCTATTATCATTTATATTAAAAGGCCTCACTCCCATCGAATTTTTTTTGGCATTTTATTAAATTATTACAACTCACTTAAAAAGCAACCACTTTAATTTTCATAATTTTGACCAATGAATAAATAATGTAATTTAATTTGTGTTTTCAAAGTCAACATTTTGAAGTTGTCGTCACATTAAGATAAATGAAGCTTCATGAGATAATATAGGTTCAAATTAATGTTTCATTTACTTACTCCAAGCCTCGTGAAACAACTTTATTCCGTAATAAACGACTAGGATGAAAAGTTCGTATCTCTCTACGTCTATTATAATAGTTTTCAACAAATTTAAAAGAATTTGTATCGCAGTCAATCATTGTTTGAAATGCAAGCAATAAAACCCGTTAAAATCAATTTTGTTCAGTGGTAGTTGATTAGAATTTGTCAAAAGCAATGAAACATTGTTTTAGAACAGGAACGAATCCAATTCAGGAGTAAATAAACAAAGCCCGATAGCAGCACACTAGTCACAATTCATAAAACTTAATAAACCAAAACTCGTATAACGATCCGACTTCGTCTATTATCACAACTCGCAACAATGACGTATCTATTTTTCTATATATAACATCAGAAAACAAGCCCTTACACGTATTATTATTTCCAACTTTTCCACTTTATTCTATTCCGAACAAATGAAATTTAACGTGTTTGTGACAGAATCAGAAGTGAAAATAAATTTCCTGCCGTCAGATGAATTTGATCATGTCCGAGGTGGGCAACACGACTAAAAATTTACAACAGATAGGTACAGTTTAATAAATAACCAACGATAACAAATCGAAAAATGACACTTCGTCATCAGGTGAAGGAAATTCGGTAAAGCTTTACTTCTATTCAAATCAAGCTGACACTGAATAATAAGAAATGGAAATTTATTGGATTTGCTCCGAGCTGGAATTCCTACTTGAAAACCTACAATATTCCCAATTTTTGCATTTTTATTGTTGCGATTACAACACTGGAATTTTCACTTTTTTCAAATGCATATATTATAAAAGAAGTAATAAAATATGGAAAATACAATAAAGAGAAACGACTATGTAATACAAGCAGATTCATTCCTTCACAGAGCTAGAGTTTAAGAAAATCCGCGTTTTATTTTGTACATCACTTGTTCATTTGTTGTTTGTTTAAATGAATCTGTTAAGTAAACTTCCCTTGGTTCAATTTTTGAACCATTCCCTTCTCCACTATCTAAAAACTAACCGAGACACAGGCCGAGAAGGAGAGGCAAATCTAATCTAATATACTATTACGACCAATTCAAAATAACAATAAGAAAAAGAAAGTTTAAGTAAATAGCTCCAGAAAATACTCGAAAAATCTCGCACCGGAAATCATTAATAAACCCGCTCAAAAACCGATTGGGAAAAATAAGTCATCGCTTCTAATTGAATCTAGAAAGGTCACGAAACATCCGGCATATTGTAATAAGAACGTTCGATTATATAAAGAGGAAGACTGACCGGGACTTAATTAGTCAGTTAGCGAGAACCGGACAAGCGAGTAAAGTGAGCGACATTAGTAAAGCGACGGCAATTGTAGTGTAAATATCGAGTTATTTACTTGTTATTATTCTATTGGTGCACATGATAGAAATAAATTAGTTGTTATTTCAACTATTTAAATCAAAAACCTCACATTTTTTATAATTTTAAAAAATTTTAAATTTTGTATCTGTACGAACTCTATCCTCTCTGAAACAAAATATTGGTAACCACTGAAAATTGAAGCTATAGATTGCCCTTGGTGTCGGCTCAGTAATAGAGAAGTTTGATTGGAGCGGCTTTTAGGTGTTGCAAGTTATGAGCGTAAGAAAAAAAAGCTATGTCTGGAAAATATTCTGGACTAAACCGAAATGTTCGCAAATATTCGGAAATTAATGTCAGTCAGTATACCATTGGATGACGTGACATACTGGTTCTAGAATTTTGTAGAACATTCTATGAAGCGATAACAAAACAATATAACATTTTCTGATGACTCGGAGTTTTGAAATTTTCTAAAATATATTTGCGTTATTCATAACATTCTAGAATATTTTTATGTAACAAACTGTTGATTCCAGAACAATTTATACTATTTTTATCTATTTGGCATAACAATTTTAAATATTCTAGAACGTTCTATAGAGCGATAACAATTAAACATTTTCTGATAAATTAAGTTTTTTCGACTCTAAAATATATTTAATTTTTACGTCATTCTAAATATTCTAAAATAGTTTTCTGTGACGCACAATCAAATTTACGTTATTGTGAACATTCTAGAATATCAATATGTAACAAAATGGCAATTCCAAAACAGTTTAGACTATATTCCTTTATTTCACATAATAGTCTCAAACGTTCTAGAGCATTCTATAGAAAAATACCAAAACAATATAGTATTTTCTAATAAATTGCAGTTTTTAGAATCTTTTAAAATATATTTACGTTATCTTACAATATTCTTTTGTACTTCACTATCAAATATACGTCATTCTAAAATACTATGCTCTAACAAACTATAAATTCTAGAACAATTTAGCCTCTTCTGCTTTATTGCACAAAAAAGTTTCAAACATTCTAGGACATTCTATGAAGTGATAACAAAACAGTTTTACATTTTTTGATAAACTAAAGCTTTTCAAATTTTCTAAAATATATTTATGCTATTCTAAGCATTTTAAAATAATCTCCTAGACCGCACTATCAAATTTACGTTATTCTGGGCATTTTAGAATATTGTGATATAACGAGCTGTCGATTTCCTAGCAGTTTAGACGCCTTTGCGTTATTTCATTTTACATAATCGTTTCAAATATTTTAGAATATTCTGTCGAGCGAGGACAAAACTGTATAACATTTTCTAAAAAATTGCGGTTTCTGAAATCTTCTAAAATATTTTTACGTTCTTCTAAATATTCTTGAATATTATGATCTAATAAATATATAAATATAAATTTCAAAACAATTTGGACTCTTTCTTTTTATTGCCCATAATAGTCTCAAACATTCTATAAAGTGATAACAAACAATTTAAACTTATCTGATAAATTGGAACTTTTTGAATCTTCTAAAATATATTTATATTATTCTAAAGAGTCTTGAATATTTTCCTGTACTGCTCAATCAAATTTACTTTATCCTAAACATTCTAGAATATTATGATGTAACTAACTATCAATTCCAAAACAATTTAACTGTTCTGTTTTATTGCACAAAATGGTTTTGGAATCGATAGTTTGTTACATAAGAATATTCTAGAAAGTTCAGAATAACGTACATTAATAGTGTGGTACAGACGAGTATTCTAGAATATTTTTATAATAACGTAAATATATTTTAGAAAATCTCCTATTTATCAAAAAATGTTATATTGCTTAAAAGTGAGTTAAAAATCAAGAAGAAAGCTATCGGGTTTATTCGGTTGACCCTTCTAGACAAAAATTCCGTACCGAATTTTTAGATCACTGTTGAATCTCTAACAAAGTACATATCCAAAATGGTCGATTATTAAAAAAAACAAAAAACAAAAATTGTTGACAAAAAAAATTGGATAGAAAAATAAAAACAGCTGATGAGGTAGTACAAAATTTACAAACGAGAATAGAACAAAATCCAAGGAGTTCTTTCAATTCTTTCTTTCAGTCTGGTATCGCTTACACACCTATCAAAAAGTCAATAAAACTGCCAATAAAAGAGGTGTTTCAACATAAAATTTCGCAAATTTTAATTAAGTTTTTTTACTCTAGACTGTTACTACAGTCTTCTGTTTGGTGCTTATAGTTATAGCAAAATTTGAATCTCATTAGGCGTAGAAGAAAGAAAAAGCTACCACATCAGACCTATTGGTAAAAGACTCACGGGTCTGAAATCCTTGCTTATGAGCTGTCAGGCTCAGACCTTTTCTTGTCTACAGAGAGGTTAGGTTCTAATCTAGTAAAGAACTAGAATACCCAAGGCTCACCGTCAAAGCTTCTTTAGAGCCGTAAAAGCGCAATTTTTGAATAGGACAATTTATTGTTTCTGGTCACATGTTCTCGATATCTCAAAACTACAAGTCTTAAAACAACATTCTTTTGTTCAAAAATTGCGCAATAAAAGCCCTGAGGAAGCTTTGATCCATTTAAAACCAAAACGTCGGCAAAAAACAAAGTTATTGCATTTGTTCTTATGCACTTAAAATAAATCTTATAATAATCATTATTATAAACACAAAGCTATAAAAAACATAAACATCCTATAATAAAGAAAACAACTAATAAATTGGATGATATCTTCGTTCTTTTTCCTTATATTAAATTACTCCAATTAAAATTCATCCAAATATATACAAAAAGTTTTTTTCAAAATGTGTACAGTTTACAACTCGTTTTCTATACTTTTGACCAACCCTGTAAAAAAAAAATTGAAAAATTTTGGAAGCTATTAGTATTAATTGTAACTAAAAAAATGTTAAGATTCTACATTGTTAAAACTAGAGGCCCTCTATACTAAAAGGCTTACCGGAGAATTCCGAACAAACTTGCGATCAGTCTCAGATCTTTTACTGTCCAAAAGAGTAGTCAGGCTCAGATCTTTTATCGACATGTTTTTTCCCAGATTTTGTTATTTGGAAAATAATAAATACATAAATAATAAACAAATAGGTGGGTAAATCAGTTTGTTGAGACAATTACAACAAATCAAAAATTCTTTTTTCACAGAAATAAATAGTGATATTAGACAATTAAAATAAATATAATAACACTTCTTGTGTTTCTCGTCATTACAATATAGATATTTGTGTTTCATATAGGACATCTTTGATCATGTGATACGTGAATTACATTGTCAAAATTATTGAAATGATACGTATTATTATTGTTATTGCTTAATCTCAATGTATATAATTGTATAGCATACTACTAACTGTCAAATTGTTGTTTTTGCGTATTATTGTAGTTAACATAATAAAATAAATATTTCATTTATGTGTTAGGTAAATATCTTAATTAATTTCATGATAATTATTAGTTTTTCTAAAAATTTGTCTTCCGTTATCAAGTATTTAATCGTTCCCGGTATAACCCGGAAAAAATTTTTCCTAAACATTTTTTTTTTGTTTCAACTTCAAAAATTATTTAACAACACTGTATAATATACCAATTAAGCTTAAAAACCAATCAGAATCGTTTTTCTGCAAAAAAACTGGTGCGGATTTGTTGATCCATCCGCCACAATTAATAATCGTCGCGGATTAAAAGCTTTCGTTCTCGTTTTAACACACCACTTACCTCTCAAACATGTTTTAAATTTTGATGAAGAATAAGTTTGTCCATCGATGGCAATACAATAATTTTTTCAGTGTTGAAATATGGTTACAATATCATAAATTTTTAAATATATAATTTCAAATATCAATTCCTTTTAAATCACTTTATTTCGAATTTGACGAATCACAAAATAGTTCTCACATGACTCGCGCGAAAAGATGGAAAAAGCTCGCCAACTTTGATTACATATGTGACGAGCTTTCCATCGCGTTTCCACTTGCCACTGTACACACACGAAAAGCGTTTGCAATATCCAGAAGCCCTGGGAAAATCGAAATCGGACGAAAACCAACGACTAGAAACGACTGACAAGGACGATGGAAAAAAAGGACAATCGTGTGATTGCCTCTCAGGACCATTCTGAAATATTGCTTTTGATGTTTTAATTATTATTGTGGGATTTTCCCTCTGTCGGATCCATTACCAATGAAAATATTTTTGTGAGATCTTGATGAGAGTTGATGCAGCTTTATTTTCTAAACACAAGTTATAAATTAAAACTCCAGCGCGTTATCATTGTTATAGCTTGACTAAAAATGCCTTCAATATTATTGTAGTTTTTAACAAAAAAACCAGTTTATGACGGATTTAATAAGGGTTGTTGTAAAAAGAAGTGTGTGCTGTTGTCACTGAAACGACCAGCTGATAGTACGTTGAAGCAATAAAGCGGTTTTTTATCAATAAAACTCCAAAAATTTAAGTGCATGTATTGCATTATCAAATTCAAGCATTTCTATCCAAACTATACCATTATTTTAATAATTTAAAAAATTTTTTAAGGAAATTAGATTTTGATAATAAACCTTGCGAGAAAATATATTTATCTCTCATATTTTAAGCTAAATTTTTGCGCAACGGCATTATATTATATTACAAAACAACTTAAAAAAAAAACAAGAAAAACATTATTTAAGAGAAAAACAGAATAAAGTTGAAATGTGAACTTCAAACAAAATGTAATGAAAAACAAAAATCTAAAAAAAGTGAAAATCAAACGACTGAGAAAAACACTATATCGAAAACCTTGATTAAAAAAAAATAAAAACTCTCTGAATAAACGAAAAACTGTTTCAAAAAAAATAAAGAAATCTATCTAAAATTAAATAAAAAAATTTTTTAGAAGAAGAGTGTACAATGGTAGATTCGATATAAATAATAATAAAAAATAACTTAAAAAACCATAATAAATAAAAATCTAATAAAATTTTATAAAAATTGATAAAATAACAAACGAAGAAAATTGAAAGTCTAAAAATTTCAAAACAACAACGGCAAAAAGCTACGTTAAAAAAATTAATAAAAATAAAAATGAAAAAGCGTTTATGCCAGACATTACAATCAGAAAACTGATGACCGATTATCAGCGAAATTTTGAGATAAAGCTACCGTATTATTTCAACCACATTTCATCTTCACTGTGTAACGGTTGTTTTCGTTTGGAGGTCGTGGGTGACGAAGAGAGAGAGAGAAAAGCGGCTTTCGATAAGGTTTATTTAAATAAATAACTATGTACAAATAGCAAAAGTGTGTTCCAATCGAATAACAACGCCGAGAAACTGTATATCGGTTTTAGGGCTTTTGCCCCTCATCAGTACAGCGTATCCCAGAGCGTTGTGCTCGATTGGAACGGGTGGAAGAACTCGCTTATATCAAGCGAAGTTCGGCTAGTAGTCGTATAGACAGACACAGTGTGTTATCTAACAAAGAGTGCTGGAAGGTGCGAGAGTTGGTATAATAATATTGGCGGATAACAAAGTTATCTCTTCGGCTTTCGCTCAGCCACCAACATAACCAATCTTCACGATTAGGTAAAAACAACTACTTCGCGGACTAATAATGTTGTTCGATTGGAACACCTTTGCTAGTTCTGGTTACACTGCCTTTCAGCGTGTTGCTGGTTGAGCGATTAGGTGATGTAATTCAATGTCGGTCGGGGTATTAGTCCGCGAAGTAGTTGTTTTTGCTTAATCGTGGAGGTTGTTTATGTTGGTGGCCGAGCGAGAGCCGAAGAGATAACTTTGTTATCCGCCAACATTATTATACCAACTCTCGCACCTTTCAGCACTCTTCGTTAGATGACACACTGTGTCTGTCTATACGACTACTAGTTGTACAAATAAATAAAAAAAATAAAACAATCATTCTCAAACTAAAACAAATCTTCTAATAAATTATACACAGCCTCGTCCTCGGCGGTCCCACGTTCTCGACTCCTTGTCGTCAGGTCTTCGTCCTCCACGTGTCGGCTTCGGCGGCTCGCACTTGTGGTAAAGAGGAGGTAGGATTGTACCTACGGGTTGATGCGCCGTGGGTAGCGGTATCGGAGAGGGAAATCCCTGGATTAATGCACCAAAGAGACAAGATCTGGGGGTGGCTACTTACAGGGTTGATGCTCCCGTAAGTATGAAATATCGGCAGCGGCTAGGTGCTATTTATACCCTCCAATTGTATGCGAGGGGAACTAGAGACGAGTAATGTAGTGGAGCTTTGGTAGGAAGTGTACGTGGCGGAAGTAGAGGTCACATGACGTATACGAATGACGTCGCGGTCACGCGGTCCGATATCAGCCGCTCGGCGTTATCTTGCTTGTTTACTAAATTCTTATAAATAATTAATAACGCTTCGTTACAACTGAACAAATAAAATTTTTTAGAAACACTAAATTTTAAAAAAAGTAACAAAAATTGATAAAAAAAATAGAAAAATATTGTTTAGAAAAGAAACAAAAAAAAATGCTATCAGAAAACTAAAAAAGTTGAATATAAAAGTATTAAAAAAAAATTGAAAGAGAGTGACTAGAAGAGAAAAAACCGTAACAACATATAAAATAGATAATCTAAAGAATAAATAAAAATATTTTATGTTTTATATACGTAGTAGATCTAAAAAAAAGCAAAATAAGAAATATTATAAAATAGGAAAATCGATAACAACTGGAAAAATTGTGATAAGTAAACTATATCATCGTTACAATAAGTGAAACGCCAAATGTTGGTCAAACTTTAAATCATTTTTGTACAATTTTTTTAAATCAGGTGATTTAAAACTATAGAATAATATATTAACAAAAAAATTGCCTTACCTCAACTGATAACAAAATTATAACCTAAAAATTATATTATTATAAAACATATATATAACAAAAAAATGTGGATGTAAAACACTTACAAGTTTTTCAGACCAAAATAGAGCGACTTTTCGCTTCACTTAGGAACATACTTCGAACCATAAGCTAAAATCTCCAATTCTCGCCTTTGTTTAATAAATATACAGAAGGTCTCTCTCTCTCCCTCTCTCAAAGTATGAATACAGTTAAATATTATAAAAACTACTCATCGAAACTTAATGATATTTGGTTTATGCTTAAAAGTACTGAAATTCCATCGTCTCAGATGTTTATCGAATTTCTATTGTATCTCCACTTGTTCTGGATTTTTTATAAATACCAAGATGAGACAAATTAAAATTTAAAAAAAGCATAATTTTATAAGTTTTGGGTTTTAGTTTGAATTCTAATATGGATTTAACCACTTCTAACTGCTTTTCAAATTTCAACGTTCTTTGTTAAACCGTTCTGAAAATATTTATTTAGCTAAGGGCTAATTTCAAGTTGAGATACTACTGGAAGTATCGCAAACTTTAATACGTTTCTATAGTAATAACCAATAACAACAGCAAATTTTATTAATTTACTATGGAAACGAAGATACTACCGGTATTATCTCAACTTGAAATCAGCCCATATATCCATGCTTTTCAATTCTGCAATTGCAATTCTGTATATAACCATTTTTAGATACAGAGCGAATATTTTAACTAAAATAAATTCTATAACTCGATTCCTATTAGTTCGATAAAAAATAAAAAACTTTTTTATTATCTACTGTTTTAAGTCTCACCCATTATTTTTGCGTTGTCATAGATTATTCTCTATATCTGGGGTAAAACTAACCCCAACTTTGTTTTCCAAAAGCAAAAGTACTTATTGCCCTAGCTCGTTTAAAAGGTTTTAAAACAAGGAATATAGTCCACTTTAAATTTTTACAATTTGATAATCTTTGATATTTGTTTTTATTTTTTTATTTACTGTTTTGTGATTATCAGATTACTAAAATGCAAAAGTGTATACTGGGCCTTTTACTTTGTTTAAGCTCCTTCCAATGAGGTGTTGCAATAAGTACTTTTGCATTTGAAAAAACTGTTGAGAGTAGTTACTCCCACAGACAGGGTGCAAAATCTATAAAAACACAAAAATAATGTAGCAAATTAAAAAATTGAAAAACTTTTTCTTATTTTTTTAATCCAACTAAGAGGTGAGTTTTTAATTTTTGAAAATTCTTCCCCGTCACACTTATTAAGCGCTAAAACGCCACTGTGCATAAGCAGTCCAATTCTAAACCGTTCTAAATTAAATAATAAAAAATGAAATGCTGTTCGTTGGTAAGAGAATCACTCGACGAGAACGGCTAGACCACTTGAGCTATTTTTATTTAATGTTTGTAATAGTCCGTAAAAAATTTACTTAGGTTTTTACAAAATGAAAAATTAGATAATTTGCCCAAAAAATTTAAAAAATCAGAAAATATTAAAGTGTGTTTTTCTATTTTTAGCTTGTTTTATTGAATTCATAATTTTCTGTCCAGGTTTTTTATTATACAAAAAGATTGCTTTTTATTTTCTTGACTTTTTTTTATCAAAAATAGTGTACAGTAATTTTATTTATTGTTGTTACAGGAAGTCAAAAAACCAAGAAAATTAAGAAGAGCATACTTTCTTCTTTATATAAACTTTTTGGTTGAACTTAAGACAATAGCTCACGATTAGATCTATATATAGCAAACGATAGATATGCCTAATTCTTTTTTTTTATCAGTACTATAATTATGCAAATTTTTTTGTATAAACATATCTCAACAAATACAAAGTAAAGTCCGAAAATTCAAAACCAATCTATAGAAAAAATAATTTTTTGGCAACAGGAAATCAACTGTGCTACCACATTAAGAATAGTCTATAGTTATATTCTGTTTCATTTTCCACTCACAATTGTCAAATGGTAATTTGTTATTAACAGTTAAATTCAAAAAGTCGTTATGACACTGGCTTCAAAAATTCAAATTGCAATTGTGCCAAAAGTAAGAGTCTGGTAGGTCTTGTTTTCTACATACATTAAGTAGATTAAAGATGCTACTTTTTTGCAAATGATCAGCCCTAGACCTTAAAAAATAGTAGAATTAAAATTTTCTAATAATAAAAACTAAATTTTTCAGTTTTCCGAATTTTCTTTAATACTAATAATCTGATTTAGTCAATTTAGTTAATTTTTAATTAATAGAAGCAAAGTTTATTAATTTCATTAAATTTTTTCTGAATTTTTATACTTTTTACCTTTTTCTTTCTTTTCTTTTTAAATTGTTATTTTGTATTGCATAGAATAGGTTAAGTTGAATAGCAATTTGTGCTATACTTCTCCTATGTATTAATTTTTTTTTTTATTTGTTTTGTTTTGCTTTCTTGTATTATTGTTTTTTTTGTGAATAACGTCGTTTTGAATTGAATTAAATTTAAAATTAGTTTTGTTTGCGTTTCAATTTTCTAAAACTTTTGTTTTTAGAGCATTACATTGCTCTTTAGTTTTTTTAAATGTTAATAACAAATTATTCTATGACAATTCGAGTAATATAATATAATACGAGAGGTAAATACGTCTTCAAAAAATGTTTACTACAAATTTTTTTGACCACGAAAATTCTCCAGGAATCTGTAAGAAATCCTCTTGGAATTCCTTGAAATTTTCACTTTATATTTAGTTTTTATTATTATTATTATTTATTACTATTTTGTAACTCTTCTTGAAGCAAATATGAAGCAAAATGTTTAAGAATTCCCCAAAATTTTTTTAAAAAATCAATTAAAATTTTTAGAACATCCCTGAAAATTTTATGTAAAATTTTAAAAAATTTTTTAATCTAATAAAAAATCTACGAAAACAAAGGAATTTATAAGAAATCTTTCTTCTTCTATGTAGACCTTGTGTCTATCTCTCGGCAGAATATAACTGTAGACTATTCTAATACCCGGTTGCACAAACGTTTATCAAAACTGATGGCTTGTTAATCTCTCATTAACGTATTTTTAACCAATCAGAGCACGAAATTTTCATTTAATCAGAGTTTAATCGTCCGTCAAATTTGATTGACGTTTGTGCAGCCGGGGGTTAATGTGATAGAACTGTTACTATTTTTGTCACAAAAACGTACTGCAAAAATCATAATTTTGTACCACTCTCGATTATAATAACTGACCATAGAAGCAACGTATTTAATTGATTCTGTTATTGTTTTGTTTGTTATACTTTCGGAATAGAAATGACTTAATTAAATGTTTTAAATTTAAAAAAAAATCTAAAAGATCAAGAAAATTTGTTTTTGCTTTTGTGTTGTTCCACGATGAATTCAGTAAATGTAATTATATTATTTCTATTCCAATTTATTGTCGTTTAGCAACTGATTGCTAAATTGTAAATCAACCAAATATTCGTTTATATAGTAACGAGAAATTAATTCAGTTGTTTAATTTGACATAAAATTCTGATTAAATTCAATTAAGACTTAAATTTTGGAACAAAACCGCGTGATTTCAACTCGATCACATTCCAGACACATCGCACATTTTCTGCATTTCAGTGGTGTACTGCCGATAGAATTCATTTCCTATTGTCGTACTTCTGAATGTCCGTTGCTACAATCGTTAATCAGAAAAAAAAATTCTCATTTTTACTGAATAGTTTTTAACAAATTTACAAAACGATGACAAACAAATTTATTAAAATACCAATCTTGATGAGACTTGACGCATAAAATCAGCTTTATTTTCTAAACAGAAGATGTAAATTAAGTTGCGTGTAGAAATCCATTTGCGTAAATTGAATTAATGGAGCTAGTTATTTTGCAATTTAAGTACATAATGAATTTGATTATATCACGTTTGATGGTATTTAATACCTTTGGGAGAAAAATTGGTAAATCGTCTGTAAAACTTCTTCATTATTCACAAACAAAAAGCGGTTAAATCCGCAACAGGCAGCACAAAACACCGACGATTTTATTATGCATTATGAATTTCAATAAGCATCCTCTCGTCTCAATTCAAGCATTCCGAATTTTCCGCCGATCTAGACGGTCAACGGGCAAAAGAGCCGACCTTTTTATGGATTTCACGACCGATTACACATCGGAACTCTAGGACGGAAGTGGTGGCGAAAAGAGCGTCAGAAAACAAAATATATACAACAAACAGAAGACCGCTTCAGAAAAAGAAGTATTTTTAAGATACAAAGAAGGGTTATATGTCATCATTGGGATGTATATTATGTCGAATTTACACGCAAGGGATATAAATTTTAGTTTCCGGAGGAGATGAATGAACCAGAGTGGAAGGATATGCAAGGGAAAGAGCGGTAGTTGTGTATTGTGGGTTATCTACGTAACGCTACAGTTTTCAATATTTCTTTTGCTAAAGATTGCGAAAGTGATAAAAATAGAATAAGACCCAATAATTAATCGATTTACAGTTCTACAAAGTAGAAAGAATTCTATTTTTAAGCTACCAAAATTGAAATATCATAATTAATTATAAATTAATTTATTAACTTATAATTAAAATTAGGTTCCACTAATTTAATAAAAATAGATAAATAAACCTTCATCTAGTAATTCAGTAATTCAATAAAAGTTGAAACAGAAAATATCATTTCCCACACTTTCTCTATAGAAGAGTTAAAAATTGCCATTAAGAAAACGAAGTGCAGAAAAGCGACTGGTTTTGATAACATGTATCGTGAATTTATTATAAAGTTGGAGAGTTTAGCTCTCAACTGGTTACTTTCTATCTTGAATACTGAGTATTTTACCAACGATTTTCCGAAAAGCTAAAAAAATGGCAATTTTGAAACCTGAGAAGATCTCGCAAATCTGCTTCGTATCGACCTATAAGTCTGCTAAGTGTATTTGCAAGATGGAACGTCTTTTCTAAGGCAAAATTTATCACTTAACTGAAGAAGTACTTCCAAAAGAGCAGTACAATTTTAGGATAAATACAGGAGTTGTTGTGATCAGGTTCTGATTTTCACTAGCCACATTAAAGCCTGAAATCGGTTAAGTATTGAAGTTGCTTTTTTGACTTAAGGGAATTCTTCCACAGCCATCAACTAATGAGAATTTGTGGGTTTTTCGTCAAAAAACTGAGACTTACCTATTTGATACTTTTCTACGAAAAAATATATATAACACAACTCATGATGACTTAGATGTCTTAAACTAAAAAACTCTTAAAAAATTATTAGATTTCTTTAAAAAAAATTAAAAACATTAGAACAATATGTATTTATATTAGATGACGTAACTTTGCGCTACTTTGATGGAGTAGCGCAGTGATTTTGAATTCCGGCCTCACTCAACTTTGAACTTTTAACAAACATATTAAAAAATTGGAACAAAAACTATAAACAAGAAAATATTATGTAAAGTTAGCTCGTGTTAACTGGAGAGCTAGTGCAAAATCACTTCGTACTGCAAGTTTTGCATTTCTTGTCTCAGTAGCTAAATATTACTGTTCAGTATTGCTAAATAGTGCACATTCTGCTAAAATTGATGTTCGTCTTAATAATACAATGAAAACCATCTCGAGAACTATTAAATCTATGCCAATTCTACGGCTTAGTGTTCTAAGGAATATTACTCTATGTTCAAACAGAAGAAAAGTTGCTTTGAAACAAAAGTAAAATAAATGTCAAAAAACTTTATAGTCCTATATTTTTGATAAAAACTTTATAAAAGATTCTATGTAAAAAATTGTTCCTAGTTTTGGATGTCTACGCAAAATTTAGTGTCTATTAAACCGCATTAGAAATGCCTATGATCGCTGTAATTATACCTTATTTCAAAAAAATGTTTTCCATAATCCAAACTGTACGAGGGTGTATCTCTATGCTGCCTACCTGACCCCCTTCCAGTAAAACTACAGTAGCATTATATTTTTTTATTTTTTTGGCATAGTCTTTCTTTACACTAATACACTTGGTCCATCGGTACTTCAACATCTCAATAATCTCCTGAAAATTTTTTTAGCCGATCTCTGCAAACCACCTCTCTGTAGCTTGCAACAGTTCATTATTACTAAAAAAATATTCTTACGTAAGTTTTCTTTTAATTTGGGGAACAGTCTGTAATCGCTGGGGCGAAATCTGGCAAATATGGTGAGTGCTCAATTAATTCAAAGCTTGTTTGATGTATAGTATCTATAGCAAAACAAGTTTCTCTATAAGCCCCTATCTTCCACAATATCTTTTATGAGTCCTAATCGGTCTTGCAATACGATACCGTACACCTTTTATGTTTTCTCTGTTGTTACCAGTATAAGAAGACCACCGGCATGTTGGTTTTCACAGAATGTTCCTCGACATTTAAAATCTCGACATCAGCTTTTAACTATGTCATAAGAAACTCCCCAATAGTTGCCAAAATGTCTTCATAAATGCCATTTTTTTGGAGATATTTTATCATGACTTTTTGTTCTACAGGATTTACTTTTATGAACAATTACGACACACAGTTCAAGAATTAACCACAGAACAAAAAGCTTTAAGATACAAAGTTGTTATTTCATAGAAATAATCTACAAATGTCAGCAAAGTAACTGCCAAAAACATTAATGAAGTAGCCTCTTAGAAATAGGTCAGGACTGGAGCATAGAGATCCACCATCGTATACCATATTATACAATCTTTACAGAAATTATACAATCTTAGTGGAAGAGCAACAAAATGGCTTGAAGAAATTTCTTTAATCAAATGACCGAGGTAAATGAGTAAGATGATTCCCTAGCATCTGGGAGGTAGTGGATTCTATTGCAGCTATCGACTGTTCTGAGAGGTTTCCTTCGATCATTTATACAACTTGCAATAAACCAAATAGTACACTTTGTTAAAGTAGCCTAAGGCAATCTCAGACCATGCCTGTACATTTTGATTTATGATTCTTTTGGTGCGAAACATTATGATGGAACCATCATAAATTAAAATGCAGTGGCAGTTTGAGTTGATTGTTGAATTTTGATTCTTTAGTTTATTACAAGCTTTAATATAGTCAACCCACTCATTTTCAATGAGACATTATGTATATTAGTTTTGTTTTGTTCTAATCTTTTGTGAAAAAATTGGATTAAGATTTTTTTAAACAAATCTACTAGTGTAGGAATACCTAGGTACTTAACAAATAATTGATTAGAATCAAACTTATTCATTGAAGTTGTACACACCCAGTATGGTATGTTTGTTTATTCACGGAAATTTACTTACGCATTTAGCGTTCTTAATGACCAAATTTCTCCGTCACCAGGCCACGTGTCCATCAATTCTCACGGCATTTAAGTCCGATCGCTAAAATCTAAAACGAAACGCACGTCCCGTTTCCGAGAGAGCGATTTTATGCTGTCAGACCGCGTCATGATTAATCGTATGTTTAAGAAATAAATTTTTAACCGGCTTTTTTACATTTTTCCGTGTAAGTTTTTTTTAAAGATGATAAATGAATTAGAAATAGTTGTGACGAGCAAGTTGGTAGCTGGGTATTGTACCAAGGGACAAAGAAAGGGTCGCACAGCGGGTGTTTAAGGGTTTTAGGAGGAAACTGAATTAGTTACGGAAAAATATAGGGAAGGGTGATTGTGTCGTCATAAATCTCAGTATCGGCTCTTGCCAAACTAATTTGAAAGGGTTTCAACCCTTTTTCAAACGTTAAAAAACACAGTTAATGCTGCTTTGCTAATTTCACTCTGTTTTAACAAATATTTTGTTGTTAAGGCTAAAGGGGACGACCAAGTGTGCGACAGAGACAACTATATCGAAAAGTATTTGTTAATTTTTTTGGAGATTTTTAATCGGAACTTTAATTAAAAAACGGATTTAGATTTAAAAGATTAGTACAATTTGCGCCAAGATTTCATTTTTCAAAAAAAATATTTTTTTTAAATTTTATTGTTAAAAACTTATAGATATAAATCAAGTATTAAAAAAATCGTGTACAAGGACAATACAATATGACGTATTTAACATAGATCAAAAAAAATAATTCAGAAATTGTTATTAGTTTCAACAGAAACAGGAATTTTCATTTTACTTTGACAATTTTCGCCGCCGGTTTACGACATGCCTATTGGTATCCGCGCGGTAAGGGGATGTGGTGAGATTATAATTATAGTAGAATGAATTCGCCGTCCTACGAGGCTTCCTTCTTGCAAAATTTTTTTTAAGGTATAACCAGACTGGACCTTTACAGTCTTTTAAAGTATCATTTTGGCCATCTGAAATCGCTATCTACAACTTTTTTAGTAGGAACAAACTTCGTAAAATTATTTTTTTTTCATGTCGTAGCAACAATTTCTAACACCGTGTTTTTTAAAGCTTACATTGCGTTTATAAATTAACTATTTAAGCTAAAATTTTGAAATTTTGTCCACTTATAGAGAAAACCAGAGCGCTTCTAATAGTAATAACAGATTTTAGAAAAAGTATTTTGTTTTCGAGAAAAGGCTTTTCAAAGTCACTAGTTACGAAATTGTGCATTGACAACTTTACCCTGTGGAAAGCTATGTGAATTATTAAAAATTTGACTATATAAGTACATTTCCGGTTTCACAAACCCTTTAGTAACTTTTTGAAAAAAAAATAAATAAATAAACTTAATGGTTTCCGAAATATATTTTTTTAAAACATGGCTCTGCCGCGCTGCTCCGCGCAAAACGCCTTCAATCTACTTTTTCGCACAATAGTTCTTCGTTTGTATTCGTAACATTCTAGGATTCAAGAAAGGATGCTTTCATCAAATTTAAAATTAAGATGTAAATGTTTTTTACATTATTGTAGAGTACCTTAACAAAAAATTAACCTATTCGACTTAATCTAGTTCACATTACGTACATAAAAATCAGTCAAAATGTAGGACAATATATGAATTTGACTAAAATTTTCTATTGGCAAACACTCGTAACAAGTGATGATTTACATATGTCTAATAACCTGATTTTTTTTTAAAAAACTTACTTAAAGTTTGGTGAACACGAAAATGTATATTATATGGTCAAATTTTTAATAATTTACATAGCTTCTCGCAGGGTGAAATTATCAATGCACAATCTCGCAACTAGTAACTTTGGAGAGCCTTTTCTCAAAAACAAAAAACTTTTTTAAAATCTCTTATTACGTTAGAAGTGCTTTGGGTTATCTCTATAAGTGGACAAAATTTTAGCTTAAATAATTAATTTATAAGCGCGATGTATTTTTTAAAAAACACGGTTTTGGAAATTGTTGCTCCGACATAAAAAAAAATGATTTTACAAAGATCGGTCCCACTAAAAAAAGTTGCAGATAGCAATTTTAGATGACCAAAATAATACTTTACAAGACTGTAAAAGTTTTATCTGGTTAAACTTTTATTTCAAAAATTGCACTGTTATAAAGTATTTTAGTTACTTATTCTTTGTTTGGTACAGTGAACCAGATGCTTGAAGTGCAAGGGACAGATGGTATCGGGTAGGTAAACATATAGGCATCATTTAGCAGCATAAACAACATATTCATAGTAATATTTGAATTTATTAAACAATTCAAAATTTTGATAAAATCCACATTGAAACGAACTAGATTTACACTTACAAAAAAATTATGATTTTAGATTATTTTCTGCAAGGCGAAAGAATAGAAAAGAAATAAAAAGGAATAGAAAGTAAAGATAAAATAGTTAGGAAATGCCAATTAAAAACTTTGTTAATAAGTTAAAAATTAGTAATATTATTAACTACAAGTCAAAAAAAAACTATCATTTTTTATTTCTTATTAAAAAAAAGTGAAAACTCTTCTTCATCAGATGAGTACAAATTATCCTGATGTGGTTCCCTAATTTTCATTGATCTACAAATTCTTGAATCAATTATTAATTAATTTTAATTTTTATCATATGTACTTAGGTAGTTGTGACACTGGTAATTCAGAAGATGAAGACGAAGGTAGAGTTTTAATCTGATCATTATTATCATTTATCCTGCAATAAATATTACATATTATTTATTTTAGTCTCTTTGTCGTAAATTAAAAATGTTTGTCTAAATGTATACTGTTTAATTATGTCAAGCATAGTTAGGGTGTCTGACCAATTTTGCAAAAAACTTACGTGATATTGTTGACATTTTCAACTGTTTCTTCTATAATAGGGCGATCGTCATATTTTTCTGATTCACTGAAATATATGTAAATAGTAATTTTTATTTTTAGAAATTGAAATAAATCTATTGAAAAATTATTCAATATTAATTCTTACCTTTGAGGTTTTTGAAATTTTAATGACCCTTTTTTCGGTTTTGCACTTAGGCGTAAATGTTTTTCTCCTTTTATCGAATATCGCGAATTATTCATAATTAACTAAAAACTGTACCCACAGACACAAATTATTATCAAAAACCACTTGTCTCTATAAATCCGCAAAGATATTATTTGTTCAAAAATTAAGAAAACACCAACACCGCAATTTATTCAAAAATGCAAGTAAATAACACTGGCGTATCAAAAAAATGGCGTTTCAATCAGTGTTGCCAGACTAATAAAAATTGTATCCAGCCATGCGCACACGAAAATCCCGTTATTATGTAAAAAATCTTGCCGATTTTCAAATTTCTTTGAGCCATCTTTGTCTCATTATGCCATTGTCATTAGTTATTACACAGATTTCTGGTGGCTGTCGCAAACAGTATCTAAGCTAAAATAAAAGTAACAAAAAACTTTATTATTTATTTTTTATTTTGTTTTATTTTACAAAAAAATTTCAATTATAAGAATTTATCTTATTAATGGAAAATGGCAAAATAATAGTTGCAATTAAATATTTAATTAATTTTCTGTTAACATAACATAAAACTTTTTTTGGAAACAATATGTATAAAATTTGTTAACTATCCGATTTCAAGTGTTTAATATAATTTTTTTTTTACAACTGATGACAAAAAAGACGACACTTTTTCTCTCATCTCAGTGTGCGAAGCTTGGTTTTTTTAGTGAAATTTCTTTTTTTATTATTTTTGTACAGTGAAAAAAAACTTTTTACACAATGCTCCAAAACTGGTATTTTACGCATAATTTTATTAAATTAAATTTAAGAGAAACAGCACAATTTTGGACATTTAACTGTTGCAAATGGTTGGAATGATTTTTAGTCTCGATCCACGAGACGCTAAAAATTTTCACTTGCATCGCTACAAAACATTTAACTCCCTTAAAAAAACAACTTTCATTAAAAAATTAAAATGCGAAATTTAGGTATCTGCTCTGAATATACGTGCTACGGTCACAATGCTTGCGGGAGTGAAAGAAGGGATGCGGTAGTATAAGCACGGCGCGGCGCGCCGGTCGGCGGTACATCAAAAGGTTTTTCCAAAATTTCACTTTAGATAACTTTCTCATTAAAATTTTTTGAAATAAAAAATTGTTTTATAATCAGCACAAAGTATTGATTTGTCGCTGTACCTTCATTTTTCAAAATTATTTTTTTATTTGTATTTTTCAAATATTTTTTTACGAAAAACAAAAAAAATTAAAAATATAAACATTTGGCGCATTTTTAAATCGTATTTTAAATATATAAATCAAAGCATTTTTTAATAAATATAAATAGGTTTCATAAAAATTAATAAATAAATTCCGCGCCATCTATTGACTTAGAAACACATTATACGCTCTTCCCCTTTAGCCTTAAAGGTTTGTAGTTAGCTTTATTCTAATATTTTATCATGACATTTTCAAGAATCTTGTAAAATTAGCAAAATCTTGTACTTAACACTCCTCAAATAAAATAGTTAAATGTGGTTAAGCAATTGTAATAGTTATTTATATTATTAGTGAAATAGGAGGATCATTCATTACACGTGTGTGTAGATAATGAGTTACTGTAATGTGCTCTAGCCCACGTATGATATACAAAACTTTATTTTTGACGGCAAGAAATTTAGAAAATCGAAAATTTAATGCTACCGATAACTCCAATTTTTTACCTCAAAAGTAAGGCGACCTATGTGAATGTTCAGTAAGCATTATGGCAACCGCTTACAATTTTTCAAACAAAACTCGCCATTTTGAGATAATCAGTAAAAAAAATAAGAAAATTGTAAACATGAGTGACCCAAAATGTTTACCTTCTTATATCAAAGAAGCGGCGACAAATGCTGTTTCTTGCTTGGTGCCAAAGAAGTCTAAAAAAAGTACGAGACGGCTTTTCAACGGCTCAGTTTATGGTGCGACGAGAAAAATGTTAGAAGAATCTTGACATCAGTAAATACGTGCATTTAATCGTCTTTCTGAAAAGAAAATCTAAAATATATCGTGCTAAGAAATTGCAAATTTTCACTAAAAAAATGATGATAAATTTTTGTTAATGAAGGTAATGTAATTTTTTTATGCATAAATTATTCTTACTAAGTAATGTTAATTTTAAGGTTGCTTTAATTATTAGAGTTGGTAGAGCTTGTAGGATCCAAGAACTTATTAACATGCTTTTGGAAGATGTCAAAAATCAGAGACAATGCTTCCATGTTCTAATACCAAACACTAAAACAAAAATATCTAGAGAAGTTTTTATTACGTCGGGCGGAATTGATGGAGTCAACATATTAGGACTAATTCGAAAATATGCTGCACTTTGCTCTATAGTATTGGCAGTAGTAAACGGTTTTTTTCTTAAGATACAGAAACCGGAGGTCTATAAAGTTACCTGTTGGTATAAATACATTTTCTGCTTTCCCCAAGAATATTGCTACTTTTTTCTTCATTTACCTAATCCAACAAAATTTACGGGACATTGTTAATTTTTTTATGGTTTATTTTACTGATACCGGTTTCGGAGTATTTTTATTATCAGCCCGCTCCTACAATTTATTTATTTCAGTCTGCTTAAATTTGTTTGAACATTTCTATTGCTTGCAGAATTGTAAGTTCATAAACATTTCTGCATTGTTGTAGTAATTTGGTGAGTCTTTTCTCTTCACTCATTACAATACATTTATTTTTATTCTAATTTCTTCTAATTTTCATCTTGTTTCGCTTATACAGATTGCTGTGCATTTTCTGCAAAATATTTTACACACTCTTATTCTTTTAATTTTTTGTTTTCCTTTTATGTTGCTCCAATTCTATTTATAGTACGTTTGCTTTAAAACTAATTTTAAAATTTAAATTTTTTTGAATTATTCTTCTTATTTTTTCTAATATTAGTCTTAAGTATGTTATTGTTCCATATTCTTTCGCAGTCTTGCTTTTTTTTTCTTTTTTTTTGTCTAGTTTTTTATTATGTGGGTATCGTTATTGACTGCAATCTGTTTTATTATAGCCAGTTTCTGTTGGTATTCTTCCGCTGTCAATGGTAATGTTTCTATCCTATTGACGTTTGGTAAGCTGTCATCTTGTGTTTTCTAAGAGAGTCTGTTTCTCATCTATAAATTCAAAATTTTATTTTCCTTTTTTTTTCGTTATTTTCATAAATAATAAGTTAAAATTTCGTTCAGTGTTCCCTTCAATACATTATCCATACGGTTATTCATTTAACTTTTTTTTAAGTGTTATATCTTCAGTGTCTCTGCCAGAAACAAGGCCAAAGGTGATCTCATTGGTAGGCTTTCTGCTTACTTGATTGAACTGAAAAAATGTTTGTTTGATGATCTATTACGTTATATTTATTTATTGCTTCTATTGTTGTTCTGTGTATTACATTTGTGGCTTTTCTACGACATCTTCTGTAAGTACACTTATAAATAAACTTTTAACGTCAAACGAGCATAATATCAAACGATATTATTTTCTAATAGTTCTAGTTCTAATTTTGTACTATTTCTTATGCCCCATTTTCCCTTGAAGTTTGATATTGATTAAATTGTTTTTTCTAGCCATTTGCTGAATTGGTACGCTGGCGTATCTGTAACAAAAACTATAGGTCTTATCGGGCATTCTTCTCAATTGACCACAAAGGTTTTAGCTTTAATCGAACTCATTTTGCTTGTTTTTTTTTTAAAGTTATGTTATTCTTTAATTTTGATTAATACTTAATTAAGCAGTTCTTCTTTTTAATTTTCATTGTTTTATGGATTGCTATAAATTCGTTTACTACTCTCTCATATTTCGTTTTCTTAAAGATTACAGTTGCTTGTTCTTTGCCTTCGTTGATTACAGTGCTGTCATTTTTTTTCAGCTTTTTTTTTAACTCTGTACTGTTTGTTGTTCGAAGCAAATTGGGTTCTTCTGTTTCTGTCTTGATGTATTTTAGCTATTGCTTCTTGCATGATTTTCTTTCTTACTTCTTGAACTTGCTCTTTATTCTTGTTGTTAGCTAAAGCTAACATAGAAAAAATATATAACTCGTTGTGTGTTTTTATTGCATGTTTCATTCTCTTTGTAGTAATTTGTTTTCTCGATCCATAAATTTTTGTGTTAGATTCGTTTTTTACTCTTGGGTAGAATTTGTGTCCTAAAAATACTTTTCTTGTGTGTATTCTTTTCTTTAGGTACCTACTACAGTTTTTGTAGTTTTCTTCCTTTATTCCCCATAAAATTGGTGTTCTTTTTTCATATAGTTCTTGTTGTAGTACTTGTATTTCGTAATGTGTGATTGTTTCGGTAAGTTTGAGGTAGCTTTTTAATAAAACTCATTCTTTTTCTTATCACTACTTTTTATGCATAATTTTTGTGTTTTGCTCTGTGCTTTTGTAGATTTCATTTTCTGACTGTATGTTGTTACAGAGTTTTCCTGCAGTATAGGTAACCGAAAGTTAACAAATCTTGGTCTGAGTTTTTTTCTTATGCATGCTTGTATAAATAAATACAATAGTAATAGACATGATTCTATAAAAAGTGGTTAAGCAGTTAAGCTGATCACCGTATTATCACTAAAAAACACCAATGAAAAAATCCATAACATAGTGAAAATCACGTCAACATACTCAGTAACATTAAAATTGTTACACCAAGAAAAAATAATTTTTTTGGACGTGATTATAAATATAATTTACATCAAGAATGAAACGATGAGATTTGCAAAATATTTTAGTAATATTAACTTGTAATATTGTTAATGTCTTAAGACTGGAGGCATTGTTTACCTTTAAAACAAGTAGTAGGAGACACAACAACTGCAAATACTGCTACTTATCACCTCTGATAACCTTTTTTTCAACAAAAACTAAGAAGCTAATTTTTTTTTTCAACAAGTTTCAAAGATAAATTGTTGCAATGGTTATTATAATTAGCTTTAAATTTACTCATTCATTTGTCAAAAAATCACTTCAAAAAACTAATCTTTCTGAGTGTAACACTTTTAATGTCATTGAGTATATTTGTGATAAATTAATTTTTTTGACCAAAAGAACATTTTAAAATTTTATTTATTTCGTTTTATTAGTAAAATTCGACAAAACTGTTTTTACTGTGTACTCAAAGTAATCAAAGAGAGAAACTTAATATCAGATTAAAATTCATAAATTCAGTGTCGTGGAATTTTCTTCCTAACGATGCTTACTTGTTTTGAAGATCGACACTTGATTTAGCACCGTTAGTAAAATACAAAAGACATTGAAGAAAAAATAAGAAAGTAATGTACACGAGTGGGTCATACTCGACCGTTTCGAATATTAAATTAATTAACATCTGTCAAGTCAGAAGAGAGTAATTGACATTCGATGAAGTTGCTCTAAGAGAGTGCTAAAAGTTTTTAAATTAAAATAGAGACATTTGAATTTTAAATTTTTTACTTCGCTTAATACTCGTCGTAAATTGCTTTTGTTTTTCTTTTATTAAAATATGTGACAACCAATTAATAAGCCCGTATGAATTGAACAGCGGTCAGATGAATGTCCCAGATAACAAAAATTTTAATATATACAGTGTGTTGGAGGGAAATAAATAAATCCTGAATTATTTTTTTTAACAAGTACAGATAACAGAAGAGAGGTGGCGCTAGTTTGTATGATTGACTAGATTCTATTTGGAATATTAATAAAACTGTTATTCATTACAGTGTCATTAAACGCCCACGCCACTAGTAAAGATGTCATAATAACAAAAAAAAGTTATCATACATTATTTTATTATTAGTCATGATAAGATGATTCCCACAGAATTTTAAAAAGACAAGACGTCATGTGCAAAAAATTAAATAAATTAGTAACCTTAGTTCAGATTAGTTTTTTGTTATTATGTATTTCTTAAATTTGAAAATAGGCGGAGCAAAAAACTCTAATTTATTTTATTTAAACGACAACCTCATGTCTTTTTTATTAAAAATCTATTTTAGATAAAATCAATCGAGACTTTTTTTAGTCTTTACTTACATTAAAATTGATGACTCTAGAACTATTAGAAATTAGTAGGCGGAGTTATTTTAAATTATAGATTAAAAAATTTTGAAATGTATTTACGAAATTTTATTAATAAGTAATAGATGAGATTTGTAAATTCAGCAAAAATACTTTTTATACTTGCCACAATGCCACAAAATTACAAAGTTTTCATCTATTAGGATATGATTAGAATAGGAATCAAGAAATGAAGACAGAAAGGCGCAAAAGACAGAAAGACCAACAAAAAAAAATTAAAAGAAGTATATGATTTCTGTGGTTTACAATATACAAAATTTTTGCGAATTTCAACAAATGGGCTCTAGAATTGAACAAATAAATCTAATCGAAAATGAGTGCATAAGACAATAGAGAAAATAAATAAAAGAATGTTCTAAAAGTATTAGTGAAATAATAAAGAAATATTTGTTTGATTGGAATTCAAAAAACACATGAAAAATATTTAAAGATTTTTATTTCTTTTAGTTTACAGGTACAAGACTCAATACATAAATTTTTCAAAATATAGATCAACAAGCAAAAAAAAATTTGTAAAAAACTGATATGATAACTGTATTCTAGATTACAAATAAACGCAACTAAAAAATGTTAAAAAATACGCTAAATAACCAAAGTAAGTACAAAAACTAAAAATAAAACCTTAAAAAATGCAAAATGAAGAAAAGAGAATACAACACTAAAATAATAAAATGCGTTAAAAAAAATACAAAAATACAAAGGAGAAATTTCTGCTATGAGTACCCAAGTAACACAAGTACGTCCAGTGGACGTCCATTGTACGTCTTTTTTGGTCCGAACGATTGTCCAGGGACCGTCCATTCGGCGTACATGGGACGTCCGATGGACGGTTTTAGAACGTCCCGAGTTCACTAATTTGGACCATTTCTGGACCATCAAATGCCGGACGGTCCCTGGACGTCTTATGGACAACTTATGTACGGTTTATGGACGTAATTGGACCAAATCGTACTCTCGGACATAAAACGGACAGTTTATGGACCATTAATGGACAACTTATGGATGTCTTTAGAACGTCCAGCCGGATGCAACTTCGGACGTTTTATGGACAATTTATGTATGTTTTATGGATGTACTTAGACAAAGTTGTACTATGCGGACGTATAATAGACGGTTTATGGACCATCAATGGACAACTTATGGACGTTCTTAAAACGTCCAGCCGAGATAAAAACGGACTATTACTATCCAGCGACGGACATTTTATGGACAACTTATGTATGTTTTATGGACGTAATTGGACCAAATCGTACTCTCGGACGTAAAACGTACGGTTTATGGACCATTAATGGACAACTTATGGATGTCTTTAGAATGTCCAGACGGGATAAAAAAAAAGCACTTTTACTATGCAACTTCGGACGTTTTATGGACAATTTATGTATGTTTTATGGTTGTACTTGCACAAAGTCGTACTATGCGGACGTATAATGGACGGTTTATGGATCATCAATAGACAACTTATGGACGTTTTTAAAACGTCCAGCCGAGATAAAACGGACTATTACTATCCGGCGACGGACTTTTTGTGGACAACTTATGTATGTTTTATGGATGTACTAGGACAAAATTGGACCGTAAACGAATTGTTTATGGACCGTTAATGGACAATTTATGGATGTCTTTAAAACGTCCACCCGAGATAAAAATCGGACGTTTTATGGACAACATATGTACGTTTTATAGACGGTTTAGGGACCGTTATTGGACAACCTATGGATGTTTTGAAAACGTCCTGCTGGTATAAAAAAGAACCGTTTCAGGACGATTAAAAAAATCTTAATAATACTCAATTTGATCAATTAAATCGTCTATTTACACATATATACAAATATGAATTTTAAAAAAATTATACATTTTGTTTTAGTTTTGTAAATTTTTTCTCTTTTGCCCTGCGTAACCACGCTCCTACGGCTTTTTCGACATCTTTCTCTGTAGCTGGGCGACTACTTTTGTGAAGAGAAGCTGAAAATTAGAGAAAATAAATTATTTTTAATTTTTTAGTAATTATTTTTATATAATAAATTTTAAGAATTAAATAGACTTCAGTATTAAGAAAAATCTATGAACTAGTGCTACTGTTGTTTTTGCCAATAATATTCTTTGTAATAAAATTGTAATTGGTATAAAGTACACATAAAAATATTCCTTAAATAAATAAATTTTTTATAATGCAAATATAAATTAAATGGATTACTGTAGATAAGTTTAAGTATTTTATAAAGAGATGTAATTTTGTGATATTGGGTGCAAAACTTTTGAAGCCAAAATTTAATATGAGCAAATGAAAGATAAAATTACTTACATCTATCCAACTTAAAAGTGTTTGTATCCCAAAATGGTTTCTTTAATCCTTTTCCAGTAAAATTGAAATTTTGAGTTACATCGTCGGTCATGAGGCGCATTAGCATTTTTTTCGAACTCTCACAAAAAAAATCACCTCCCAGGATCGACAAATTTTTGACCTGTAATAAAAATGTTTTACAAATGTACAACATTTGTATTTTATTTTTACATTTCTTACCCTTTGAGAAAAATTTTCTTCAGAGTCTAAAAAATTTTCAAGCGCCGTAATTTCATCGACTGCTTTCACGAAGACAACAAAATCGAATAGAACCAGCAACCAGCATGAACAACCAGTTTACTTTATAACTTTAACATCCCCTTCTCTCATAAGGGAAAGTTTACCCTGCGCGTTCAAGCGCTTATAGAAATTCCAAGAAAAAGCTAATAATCGGTAGTCAAGCGTAAAAAAAATTATAAACAAAATATTATTTTGTACAATCGGTTAATAAATAAATTGACAGGACTTACAAAAGACATATAAAATTAAAATCATTTATTGATCGGTTTGTAGGTATTAATTTTTTAAATCGAAAATTTAGAAATTTTTAATTCACTTCGTGACTCTACGACCACGGGATCGAAATTGTTTACAATACAAGCAAATAGTCGCCACTTTGAACATTTATTGTAATTTGTTTTTTGAAATCGTTGTGTACTTAAATAAATTAAATTTATGGTTTTTCTCTTGTTTTTGTGTATTGTGCGATGCCATTATCATTGTGTGACAAATCACTGACAGACTTGACTGCTATGAAAAATTTTCAATTGTTTACAACTATGTGACTTAATTCTTCACAGTTTTGCTTTATGTTATTATTTTTTATTAGCCAAATTTAAGCTGCGTTTTTTTTTAAACTATAAAAGTAGGTATGTACTTACAATAGAAACAAAAACTTTTGAAATTAACGTTTTTTTGGATTCTTACCAAGTTTTACGTTAGAGATTCTTTACGAAACACTTTTTGGGTTGATTTTAGTGAGAAACGTAATAAAGAAATTAATATGCAGAAATGTTAAGCTAAACTTGCAGACTCGACCCATCATCTACCTGCGAGAGTTTCTAATCCCCCTAAGGGTAGTTCGAAGATGATAAATAAGTAATTCCAGAGAATTTTTTCTGAAAAATTTTATCCTAGATAAAGACATAATAAACTTTCAATTTTCATAAATACATATATATATATATTTATTAATATTTTTTAAATAAAATAGCTCCAAATTTGAATGTTTTATACCTGGTTAACTACCAATATCTGTATAAGGCAAGTTTGGTTTTTTAGCATCTTTTGACGAGATTTATTAAAAGATAAAGTTTGATCATGAAGTTTGATTTTAGCTGGTATATTTTTTAAGATTTAATCGTGCGCAACGGGTCGTACTGTCGCCAGCATAAGTATACTCTTTTCATCCCGACTGGACGTTCTAAAAACATCCATAAGTTGTCCATTAAGGGTTCATAAACCGTCCGTTTTACGTCCGAGAGTATGATTTGGTCCAAGTACGTCCATAAACCGTACATAAGTTGTCCATAAGACGTTCAGGGACCGTCCGGCACTGAATGGTCTAGAAATGGTCCAAATTAGTAAACTCAGGACGTACTAAAAACGTCCATTGAACGTCCGATGTACGCCGAATAGACGGTTTCTAGACAATCGCTTAGACCAAAAAAGACGTACAATGGACGTCCACTGGACGTACTTGTGTTACTTCGGTACATCTATAAAACGCACATTTTTATTTGTCTATAAACCGTTCATAAATAAACATCTACAAAACGTCCATATTTAATTCGTCCGAAAGCCATTTATAAAGTACATTTATAAAACATTCATTTTTGGTTTGTTCAAAAGATTGTCCCAAAATGTATATCCACAAAACGACCGTTTTTGTTTGTCTATAAACTGTTCGTGAATGGACATCCATAAAATGTCTATTTTTAGTTTGTCCAGAAACCGTCTGAAAATGTATATCCATAAAACGTACGTTTTTGATTGTCCATAAGCTGTTTGTAAATGAACATCTATAAAACGTTCATTTTTAGTTTGTCCAGAAACCGTCCAAGAATGTATATTCATAAAACGTTCGGTTTTGTTGTCCATAAACTGTTCGTTAATGGACATCCATAAAACGTCCATTTTTAGTTCGTCCAGAAACCGTCCAAAAATGTATATCCATAAGACGACCGTTTTTGTTTGTCCATAAACTGTTCGTGAATAGACATCCATAAAACGTCCATTTTTAGTTTGTCCAGAAACCGTCCAAAAACGTATATTCATAAAACGTACGGTTTTGTTTGTCCATAAACTGTTCGTTAATGAACATCCATAAAACGTCCATTTTTAGTTCGTCCAGAAACCGTCCAAAAATGTATATCCATAAAACGACCGTTTTTGTTTGTCCATAAACTGTTCGTTAATGGACATCCATAAAACGTCCATTTTTAGTTCGTCCAGAAACCGTCCGCAGAGTACATCCATAAAACGTCCGTTTTTGTTTGTCCATAAGCTGTTCGTAAATGGACATCCATAAAACGTCCATTTTTAGTTCGTCCAGAAACCGTCCGCAGAGTACATCCATAAAACATCCATTCTTGGTTCGTCCAGAAACCGTCCGAAAATGTACATCCATAAGACATTCACATTTGGTCGGTACGCTAGTGGACCATTTTGGACGGTCCGTGGACGTCCATAGACCGTCGGTGTTACTTGGGTATGTAGAAGAAAATCAAACAAAGAAGCTAATTAAAAACAATATTTTGCCAGTAAACATGGTCATGGTAGTTATCTTCTTTTTACCCATCCTACACTTCTAAGAACATATTTAAATGTATAATATGTATAATAATTATAATAATTTAAATTTTTTCTTTGTCTGGTGGTCTCAATAAGAACACATTCTCGAAGTACAAATTAATTCTTGATAATGCCCTTACAGGCGAAACTAGTCAAATAAATAGAAATATCGAAGAAAATTTTAGGATTCCACTCATTGAAAACCAAACTTTAAAATATAGATTTCTTCTCAAAATATAACGCAATTACAAAAAAATATTTAAATAGTTACATGAGTGGACTACTAACTTTTGTGGTGCTGGGCTAAGACTGTTTGGAACTCTTCTAATTAAGTCAAGTGAAAGTTTGCTGAGATGAGTTATTTACGATTTACTCACATAATTTTTTCTTTTTTATATAAAAAGTCTAGCCAACAGAAATTATTCAAAACGTCATTAAAATAATTATTATAGGAATATGCACACATAAAAATTAGATATACTTGTCGATGTTTCGGCAAATTTTATAACAAAATATACATGACAATTAGATTATTTATACTTTAAGCGTTTCTGTTTAATCAAAAGTATTCCAATTTTTTATTATTTAACATATTTATTTCAACGTTTAAAGAATAGGTATACAAACCTCAAAAACGATTACTGAAAGAAAAAGAGAAATAAAGATCTATTATGGTAAAAAAATAACAAAGATTAATTCTAGAAAAAAAAATTGAAAATTGTCGACAAAAAAAACACTACAAATAAAAAAATGTTTAGAATAAGAAACAATAAAGATTTGAACAACGACGACTAAAAACAAACTTAGAAAAACTTAAAAAACGACGACTGAAGAATAATCAAAATACGTAAACAAGAAATAAAGTTTCTGAAAAAACAAAAAAACACATCAAAAAAAGCTACAACTAAAAAAATAGTTCAAAAAAAGAGAATACAGAGGAATAAAAAAGCAATAAATTATAAACATATTAAAAAATAAAGGTTTTATTATTTATTGCAAATTAAAAACAATTGGCAATAGCAAAATTAAGAAAAAGACCAGATTGTATTACAATAAAAGCTAGACTTTTTGAACGGTTGTATAAATATTTTACTCCATTTTTAACAATTTTCACAGACATTAAATCTTGGGTTAGACATTAAACAAAATGTCAGTTTACCAGCATTTAATTTTGCACAATAATGAGTAGTCTAATACCGAAAAAAGAAAATTTATTCAAAATTATACTTACTGAGGAATATTAAATAGATAAGTCACTAAATATTGAAATATTCAAATTTCAATATTTGCGCTTCTCATAATAGACAACATTAATAAGTAAACTTACTAAATGTTGAACTACCAACCCAACAACACTTTAACAACTGTTTTTAATTTGGAATTAATAATAAAAGATATAAAAAAAGATAATAATTTAAGAAGCAAAACTTAAATAAAAAAATATAATATAATTAATAGTAATTAATAATAATAAAAAAATATGAAAAACAAGAATAAACGTTTGACGATAAAATTTGAAAGATATTGTAAAATAACACAAAAAATGACCAAAAAATTAGATACAAAAAAACTTTTTCAAAAAACTTAAGAAAACAACTAGGTACTAGAAAAAAATTTTTGGAAAAACTTTAATAACACAGATTGTAAGAAAAAAAGTAACAGTCAAAAACAACTACTAAAAAAAAATTCATAAAATCTTGATTTGCAATAATTGTAAAAAAAAGACAAGTCATAATCAATTCTTTTGTCAAATTTTTAATCATTTCCGTAATATTTTTGCATTATTTTGGATTTAAAATAATTTTCATTTTTTGTTGGCAAAAAGGGATCTTTGACTGGTAGGGCCATAGGCTGCAGCCTCATAAAGACCATACCCAAATCCAAATAATTAAGTTAAATCTTTTGACAAATTTTTAATATTTTTTAATAAAATTAATAATTTAATAATTTTAGAGAGTTAACCCGGTTATAACGTCAACATTTCAGAGGTCCCTGCAACATTAGACAAAAATACGTGCAGTCAAACTCGTTTAGTACGTCATCGGATAGAGAGTTAACCCGGTTAGTACGCAACACTTAAGAGGTCCCTTTTAGATATTAGACTTTTAATTTCACCTCGGATTTTGCGTCAGTCCGCTTGCGTCAAAATTCCGCTGATCCGGTAATTGACGTTATATCCGAGTTTGACTGAATTTTTCATTTTTTGGTGGCAAAAAAGGCCCTTTGACTGGTAGGGCCATAGGCTGCAGCCCATAAATGTCTTACCCAAACTTGTCCTAAATAATATCAGAGATGTCAAAGTTATTATTTCCTAGGTCAATTTAGTATAGAATGCTCCATTTATACTTCTTAGTTTCCAGATTTTTGATGGTTTTTAAAATTCCATTGTGTCAAAATTTCTTAATCAAAAATTTAAAATTCCTGAGAATCATAATACACAGTTCTAAAGTATTGACAAATTGTAAACTTTTCTAAAAGCCTTCAATTTCTAGAACATTTTAACATTTTTAAATTTTCAACAAAGTATTCTCTAAATTTCTACTTCTTTGATCTCTATATTTTTAAACGTGACAAAAAAAATATATACAAATACCAGATTGCATTCTTGTACAGATTATTCATATTTCACAGTATTAAAAATTTAAACAATTTTAAAACTAAATTCTCCATTTGTTTTTAAATACTAAAGTTTGGATTTGACCTATATTTTATGTTTTTAACTCAAATAATAGTTCTGAAACAAGTAGTATTCGCTTTTTAATATTTTTAAAGTTATGATATGTATTTCTTAGCATTGGATGAGATTTTTACAATTTTTGATTATCTCAAATTTTTGGATCACTACAATTTTTCGAATTTCCAAGACTGTCAAATATTAAAATTCTTGAAATTTTATATTTTTTTAAACCAGCCAAGTTGAATTAAAAATTAAAACCCTAATTATAAAAATTAGCTATAAATAAAATAAAGTGATTGTCGTAGATTTTCGGAGGTGTCATCAGTGTTGGATACATTTTTCAAAATCTTGCCGTAATGCGTATTAAAACGCCCTACTAAATATTTAAATGTTGAAAAGAAAATTATTTCAATGTCCAACTTCCGCGCAACTGTTTTGCTTGAGGACACGAAATAATAAATAATAAATCAACGTTTAAAAGTCCCCGGTGTTAAATAGATCTTTCTTGTACATTATGTAACAAAAGCAATGCCAGCTTGGTTGGTAGTAATCGGTAGTACCTGCGGCTTAACACTCTGAGAACGCTATTAATAGAAAGAGGATGCATTATCCTCGATGGACATAATCACCTAATACGTGCTGTGAAATATACATACTGACCACCATTACAACACATTTAAAAGTGTCTTCAAATTAAGCCGTTGCTCCCTCATTTTAAAAAATTGCCGAGAAATGTGAAACTCATTAAAACCGGGAATTTCAGAATCCTGTTCCCACCGTTCTAACCCTTTGAGAAAAAAACACAACGACACATGTATTTCGAAAAAAAACCCTTCTGAGAAACACCGAAGAATTTTTTCCACCCTTTTCCTCGTTATTATAAAAAAAATATGCACCCTTTGGGTACGTCATGTGTGTTTTGTGTTGTATTTCCACCCTTTCTTCCGATAAAAAAAGCCGAGTAATTCTATCTAGAGTTTTAAACCCTTTACGGATAAACACAGCTGCATGAAATCGCGAAAGGGTGACACCTGAGGGGATGCGACATCCCTCAAGAAATGACCTGTTTTACCGCCAAAAATACATTATTGCAATTCTATTTCTAAACCTAACAAAAGATTTTGCACTTTAAAAGTTTAGGCTACATTTATGTGTTTTCTTAATTTTTATGTTCAAGTTTTAAAAGATTTTGCACATTGTAATCTTGGTTTTTAAAATTTTAGGTTATGTTTATGTGCTTTCTTTATTTTTATGTCCAAGTTTTGTGACTTGTTCTAAAACCTGCACTTTATTAGTTTATTGAACTTTTTAAACCATCAAGTAAGATAAAAAAACTAAAAATTCCCACGAAGGGGGTGAACTGTTTAAACACAAGAATCCGAATCTTTTTTACCTAAAAATCCTTTAATAACAACGTCCGTCTGGTATTGGGTTTCATAATTCTAAAATTTCAAAGCTGTGAGCAGGTAAAAAATCTTTACTTTCCCTTAAAAAAATTATACAGGTAAAAAACTAGTCGTTCGATCTTTATCATACCCATTTAAGAAATAATAGATAAAAAAGAGAGAGGGTGAGTCGAGCAAGACGGCCGTAAATCACATGTCAACGGATTGAGTATATTAAAAATAGACGGTGGAGGGAAAAATAATCCGACCAAGCTGGAGTTCTAAACCAATTTTAAATTTAAGAAATTATTACAATAAATAAGTAAAAAAAGAGTTGTATAAACCCTGACTGTTTTTTATTCTGGGATCAAATGACATGTGTGCAATTTTTTACCCCAGGTATAAGGGGTTGGAAGACCGTCTTAATGATCGTTGGGTGATTGATTATGTGAGTGATCGATGATTTTCTGATAGTGTTAATTGTACGATTGAATCAAGTGGAAAATTTCAAAATTTTGTGGGAAAACGTCTTAAAAAACTCCGATGGGAAACGCAACGGTTTATAAAAAATTTCGAATGATTGATCGTTTAATTTTTATAAATTTCTCTATTAACTAAAAGTTTCTTTTATCGTCTAATAAAATCTGGGAACTGGCGGTTTACGACTTGATTGCGTCATTGGTGATCAAAAAATTATAGGAATTTTATTTTGATACACATCTGGTGAAATCAACTGTTGTTTTGACACTTTTCGGAAAGAATGAACGTGAGATAAAATTAACACAGAAATCAAATTTGGAATTCTAATTTCCGAGAAATAACTGGTTAGGTTGGTGGTAATGGTTGCAGAGTAACACATGCCAGATCAATTATCATAAAAAATTTGTTTAAATAATTTACCACTTTTTTATTAATTCGAACGGTGTTTAAGCCGGTCGTGTGAGATTCTTATCGGATTTGTTTATTCGGACAAATAAAATTAAGTCGTTTTTAAGAAATGAGATTTTAAATCTTGGTTAACATGCAAAACAGAATTTTTCGAGGATTTTAAAACCTTTTATTAGTAATTACTCAACATCTCAAAATTATTATTTTAATTTGATTTATCAAGGAAAATTAATTTCGTTAAGAACTCTCAGTTCGTGATAGATTTTAAGAAGTTATTGTAGTTCTGATAAAATCTTAATAGAACCTATAACAAGAATATTGAAGTAAATACAGTGAAACTTCGATAACTTGAATCTCGATAAGATAAATTTCTTGATAACTAGAACATTTTTCGAAATTTCGAATTTTCTTGGTGGCAGATTGTGGTTCAAGTTATCGAAGTTCTACTGTACTAAATTTTTTGATTGTATGGTACATGTTTTTCTTTATAATATCAGTTCTTAACACAATTTTAGAAATTTATAGTCAACAAAAATTTCGGTTTCTCATAATTTTTGATCAGATAAGTGTGCGGGTTGCGTGCAAGTGTCAACCGATTGGTGGTAAAACAAAGCTAAAATTGTTTTTTACAAGTTATTTTGTAAACTTTATGGAGTACCTACAAATAGATAATAATCTAGAATAAATTTGTAAAAAGTAGTTAAAAAAATCAAAAATTCAGAAACTCAATATAAAAAATAACTTCCAAATGTGTTAAGAGATTCAAAAAAATTAGAGAGCTCATAATTTTAAAACATTATAAATAAATTTTTTCGATACACTTTCTCTTTTTAAAAAATTACTAAACTGAGTACTTAGAAACAAAAAAACGTTACCTACAAAATAAAGTGTGAAAAAAAAAAGAAAAAGAAGTAAATAAAATTAAAGCAATAACAATAAATCCAGAACTTTGTAAACTTATAAACGAAAAAAAGCAAAAACAAAATAAAAAGTTTATAAGTATAAGCAAATAGAGAATTTACTTTATAAAAATTCTAAGTGGTTCTAAAAATAGCTGCACCTAGTCAAGAGGTGAGGTATCTATGAAGAAAATACACGACTTATCAAGACGAGAGAAAGGTTATATATAGTGTTGAATGGAGTGTGAAAAAGAGTGGACTTTTTCAGAGATTGCAGAAAGCTCTAATTCCACCAATACATAAAAAAAGATATAAACTAAGTTCAAAACTACCGTGAGATTTTTTTACTAAGTACTGCTTACAAGATCTTTGTGATGGTGCAAGACAAAAAGTTAAAAAAAAAATAAAAAAAAGTAGATATGTTGTCAAATGAGCAAGCAGAATTTAGGAAAAAAAAAAGACCTATGAACAATGTACACAATTCTGAAACAACTCGCTAAAAGAGACAGAAATAAGAACAAAGAACGTATGTGTGCATTCATTATAGACTTCAAAATTATGGCGATATTTGTGAAAGAAATGGGTGTGCAAATAGTAAAAAAAGTGAGAAATTTACGAGAACACCATCAATCAAATAAAAATTGGTGAAAAAACCAGTAAAAGTTTTTGGACAAATAAAGATGTTATTCGTTAAGTCCTGCCTTATTCTTAGCATACCTGAAAGCTGTAGATAAAGTTTTAAATAAAGCACAACTAGGAAAAATTGCTGTAGGAAGAGAGTAAGTGTTTTGTCATTTTCAGATAATTTAGTGATTGTAACAAAAAACAAAAATGAGATTAAGAAAATAACTATAATAATGAAAAGGTACGTAAGAAACAAAAGGCTCCAAGTAAATTTAGACAAAACAGAAATAATTGTATTTGGAAAAAAGTAAGAATAGAAAAAAAGGTAAATGGAAATAGGAAAAAATAAATGTAAAGCAAGTAAAAGAGTTAAAATACTTAGAATATGACGAAGATAAAATAAAGAAAACAGTAAAAAAAGCAAACAAAGTGTTAGTAAAAATCTGAGGTTTAAGAGAACGCAAAGTTGGTAAAAATTTTAAGAAAAGATTAATGATGTTTAACAATTAGAAAAAAAGTAATATATAGAGCAGAAGTGTTTTAAAGATCAAACGTTACATTATGCAGGGTAAGATAAGTACAGAATAGAAGCAGAAAAAGAGCGGTTAAATTTGAAGAAAAATTAAGACTGCGAGATGAATGCAAAATGCTTCAGTAGTGCTAAGCTAAAATTATAAAAATAAAATAAAATGAGTGCATAGAAACAACGTAAACACTATTACGAGAGAAAAAATTTTACACACCCAGAAATTAAAAAACTGAAAAAAGTAGAAAATCAATGAAAAAAGAATTAAATCAAAGAAATTTAAATAAATAGTGACAGTCAGAAAAAAAACAACAAGTATAAAAAATATAGATACAAGACACACTATGTCCTGATACTATATGCAAAACTCCCCAAGTATCTTAAAAGAAATAAAAAGTCAAAAAAGAAACATAAAAACATTAGTTGTCAGAGTGTGAAGTAAAAAGAGAGAAATATTTGTATAGAGGAAAGTACTAAGTATAACTAGAAAAAAAAGAAAAGATAAAATAAATTATAAAGACAAGAAAAAATGTAGGAAAAGCAATAGGACAGAGCCGTAAGTAAAATGATTCTGTAAAAAGTATTTTTATGTGTCTGTTGCTATTGTATTACAATTTTCCTTAATATGATATTTTCCTAAGACTGTAAAACCAAAGAGGTAATAAAAACATTTTACTAGTTCTACTTATAAATATTACAAAGTTTTAGAAATTCAGAAAATAAGACATTGTGAAATTTATAAATACAGGTATTATATCATAAATTACCTCCGCCCCAGTGATCATATTAATTATTATAAAATCTAGCATACACAGTTAATATGTATTATTTAACGCAAATGTAACTAAATAATACCTTTCACAAATGGCGTAATTTCAAAAAAAATTGGACATAGTATATGACAATTATTTTTATCCTTATGATAGTGATTTGGGTTCTTATATAAAATCTTATAAAAATAAACCTTATATTTATTTTTTATGAGAAAGAGCAGAAAATAACAAAATCTTAAATTTTGGTATTTCACAGTAATTTAAGAGTTATAAAAAACCAGAAATTTAGAAACCTTAGAGAATCTCAAAGTTATTTGAAATATTTACCTCAAAAATTGTAAAATTACTGAAAAGTTTAAAAAAAAATAAAGCTGCAATGCTGTTTTTTAAGACGTTAATAATCATCCAGAAGTAGTTATAGACTAAAGAAATAAAGAAAAAAACGAAATAATACAAAATAACTTAAATATAATAAGTGTAAAACAAAAAATTAGACAACAAACACGAAAATGATTTGCTTGCATAATAAGCATAATATAAAACAGTATTAAAATAATATAAAAAGAAGGTTAAGAAAGAAAAAGAACCTGTGGTAAAAGAGAATAGTAAGTAACATTTTTTTTTTATAAAAGAACAGGTATATATTCCGAAATAGAAGAAACTGAGGAAACATCAGAATTTTAAAAATTTCAAGTGTTTGGAAATGTCAAAGCTTTTTTTAATTGTCAAAGATGTCACTAAGTTCAGAATTTCAAACATCTTGTAAATTAGCGGTACCAAATGTTATAGAAGTCTTATTAGAGTTTAATTATTTTTTTTAAGTTTTAGGTGTAATTTTTCAGAAAATACAGAAATTTAGAAAATAGTTGATTTAAAAATGCTATAGATCTAACATATTTATAGCAGCTTTAGAAACTTCCTGTTATTAATAGTCAGTAAATCATGCTTAGATAGTGATAAGTGATAGGTAAAATTTTCAAAAAATAGAAACAATCTTTTTGTTTATGATCAAATATGAAAGTATAATCTCACAAATATTTTACCTCATAAACAATATCATTGTTAGTAATAATTACATCTCGATAAGCCGTCTTGATCTGATAAGAATCTCGAATCTTCTGAAAATCGTCAAATCATCATCACGTGTCCCTCGTTATATTAATCGAAGTAATCGGATATCACAGTTGGAACATCAATAAAAAAATTTAAAGATTAATTAACAATATTAAACCACAAAATTTATTTAAAACTCGTTCATTGAACCAGTTCGTATATTCCGTTATTATCCCAAACCAAAAATAGAAAAGGTTTATTCAACCCTTCAGCATATTTTTTTGTCATGAAAAAACGCTCCCTCGGCATCAATTAATTATTTTCAACCCCAAAATATTATTCCAAGGGTGCAATTCTCTCACGAGTTTATTGTTTTTAGGAGAATTTAAACATTTGCGGCTTGTTTTCGATGTTTGACATAAACGGGGAATTTTTATGTGAGGGTGTTTCAGTGATTAATGTGTGAGAATTTTTTAAAGAAACGTAAACGGATGTTGACGCTTTATAAAGACCAAATGAAATATAGAAAATGCCGGAAAACACATGAGAATGTAATTAACAAAAACGCACGTTCTCTTAAAATGAATAATTGTTCTTATTTTCGTCACATGATAATAATTTATCTCGCTACGTGTTATCAACCCATCTCTGTTTATTTAGACAATGACTGATAAATCTCAAAAAGACAGTTGCTATCTACATCCGTAATTCTCCCTCTTTTTAGCCATCCCCCTATCAAATATGGAAAAGCTAATCGAGTCGCATTAAGCCTTTTCCTTTCTGGAACGTCTAAGTCTGTACCACTTCCGGCTTGATTAACCCTTTTACGCACACACATCTGTAATCGAAAAAACTTATCCTGAAAAAAAATTATAAAATACACCATATGTCAGCTGGAATCTTGAGGGAACTCATCAAAAGTGCTTTTATTTTTAAATTTGTGCAGCGTAGCTCATTCATTACCAAGTTTTTTTAAATACAGATAACCTTGGAGCAATCATTTGATTTTTTTCCTACCAAATTCGTATTAATTTACACACAAATCGTAATTTCTGTCTGCTTGATTAGATAAAAAATTTCATGCAGTTTCGAGTTGAGTAAGGAGAGTCGAAACTTGTTTCTCGCAAATTTTGTGAAAATTGAGATATTTGATAATTGTTATCAGAGAAGAGGATTCAATCTTTGTGATTAGTTTGTGGGAAGTGTCCAAGTATAGTGACCAAACCGAGGGTAAGTCAATTTAAGTTTGCCGCAAGGGTCTGTTCGGAATCCCTTTCTATTGCACTGGACCAAAATATTTTGGTAGTAAATGTAGTAAACAATTTTTCTATTTTTTTTTTTTTCTAATTATTAAGGTCATTTATTAGTAGAGTAGATCAGTTACAAGCACATAACAGATAAACGCACTAATCACCATAAATACCAAAAACAATTTTTGTCGATAAAATTTTACTGTCGAAGGTCAAGAATGCCTTAATCCGGTCCTGGCCGAATCTATGATTATAGTCGTTGATATAGATATCATTGCGGCCTAGCTGGGACGGGACCGGTCATTATCGTTATTACCATTTCCTATCTTAACATGGCCACAAATAACTAAAACAATAGGAACAGTATAATAGTCCACAAACCGGTTCAGGGAGATTATAATTGCTGGGATAGAGTACAATACTTGGGTACGTGCATGTACCAACTCATGGGTAATGCTTATATCATGCACTCATTTGCATACAGGGTGACAGCAATTAATTTCCAGTTATTATCGATCAACACACAACGATTAATTTTATTTCACGGTTTTTTATTAGGGAAGAGAAATATTTTATGTAATGAGAAACTAATTGGATTTTTTGTTTGTGGGATTACGGAGACTGGAAAAAAAATTTTGAACTTGCTTTATATACGACTTTTACGAAAATTAGATCAATTCTAGATCTAATGAAATTTTTATGATGTAGGTATTCGTGTTTAGAATGAAATCTAAAATATTAGCAAATTCTAGAGGTTATAAAAGGTTGATGTATTTGAAATAATGTTTTTTAATTTTTCTTCTTAACGTATTATTTAAAAATATATTTCTTAGATATTCAAAAAAATCACTCTAAGATATATCACGTTATAAGATTTATAATTAAAACTTGTAATACCTGTCTGTTTTTAAGCTGTATGTTTTATTCTCACCTGAGGATGACAATATTGTTGGGTTCGTCTAAAGTGTTTGCCATCTGTAGGTTCTTTTTCTATCTCTTTTGATACGCCCGGATTTTCTATTTCTTTATCGTTATTTTTCACTAAAGATGTTCCAAAATTAACGCAAGTTTTGAATTAAATAGAAAACACAGGTTTTAGTCTTTAATTTGTTTTTTTTTCTATTGAATCAAAAAGTACATAGAATAAGGTTATTTATGGAATAACACATCGGGCAAATGGCCTCCACGGCTTTGCTAGCACATACGCACTATTTTCGAATTTGTTCATGACTTTTGCATAATTGTGACTGAATTTCGTTAAAGCAGCGTTTAATTTCTTCTTGTAATGCTCGGACGGTTGTGGGTTTGTCAACAGAGATCTTTGACTTCAAATAACCACATAAAAAAATCTAATGGTCTTAAATCACACGATCTTGAGGACCAATTCTGATCACTGAAACAAAAGAGTACACGACCAGGAAATGTCTCATACAGTAGTTAAATTGTTTTTCTGGCTGTATGGCATGTGGCACCATCTTGTTGAAACCACATAATGTCCACATTAATAGCATCCAATTTCGGCAAAAAAAAACTATGTTATTATGTCACGATATCGAGCACCCGTAAGTTACGGCTTGGCCAGCCTCATTTTCAAAAAAGTATGATCAAATGATGCCTCCAACCAAAAATCCGCATCAAACAGTGATACGTTGTGGGTGCATTTGTTGTTCACCATGTGAGTTCTCCGAACCCCAAACACGGCAATTTTGGCGATTAACAATGCTATCAAGGTGAAAATGTACTTCATCGTTTAGGATAATTTTGGCTGCCAAACTTTCACTATTTTTGAAATATTGTTAAACAATGAAAACACATTGTTGTATCATATAAAGCTCCCTTTTGACTAATACTAAGCTCTCAGCTGTCAAATAGTTTTTTTTTTCAGGGTTGCCACTATTTTAGAAAAAAAATTGCGTCAAATTCAAATCTTGCTTTAATTTTGGGACATCTTTATAAATAATAGTGTTCTGTGTAAAATTCTGTTTTTAGTATACATTCTACTAGTATACATTCTATTATGTTTTTGGTTTCTTACTAACGAAAATTTGCACTGCTAATGAGTCTTAGTTCTTGAAAGCACTTTACTACTATTATCTAAAAATTTTGTTTGATTATACTTGTAGGTTTGACTTGGATTTTAATTTTTTATTTGTTTAAATCACCCCACTTTGAGAAAAAAAGAATGCTGCTATCAAATTTATTATTAATTCGTTTGACATCCACATAGTTACTGTAGCTTAAATTATTTATTTATTTTTCTTTACGAAGCACTGTACCTAAATATACTTATGAGAAAAGTCGAGTTCCACCCTCATTTATAAAATTGAATTTGTGCCACAAAATTGACGTTTTGAAAGATGTTTTTTAATAAACTATACTAATATTAGTAAAGAGTGTTTTTAGGAAAAAAGCGCTCTAGGTTTGAGAATAGTTCAAGTACAAATTGCGGCCACTTTGCTAGATTTATATACATTACTATAAGCACTCGAGATTTTCAGAATTCTTTTTCTTATTCAGTAACCATATAATGTTAATAAATCTTTTATTTTTTCACTCAATGAGTTATTATAAAAAATTAAATACATAAACTAACAAAAATATGAATTGTAGTCCTTAGAGCGCAGCGCCAAGTATAGCTGAGGGTGGAGTCACCACGAGATGGTGTCAACATTTTGTAGCTTTAAGGGCTCTACTAAAGTAGTCTAAGAGACCTACCACATATCATATATTTGCTTTTTTCTGAAAAATAACTTTCATAAATCAGACTTTGTTCAAGTCTCTTGCGTTTTTCAAAATTCCAATAGAAAGAAAGATATGTTACAATCTCCCCAATAAGATACTATAAAAATGGTTGTAAAACTAATTTTTTTAAATTTTATTTTTGCTTTCTTTTTCCAATTGTTTATTCTCATTTTCGTCAAATATGTATTTCTCTATCTTATGCAGATGTTGTTATGCTGTTATTCTGACCCTCTCATGTGTTTTGTTTTATTATTAAAAATTGAAATGCACATACGCAGTAGCGTTTTAGAGGTCCAAAATCTCTGTTGGGCATATTTATTCAATTCTGAACAGAATCGGTTATAAAGCACTGTTAGAAAAAACCTATTTTTGTTTATATTAACCCACTTATTCTTTCTTTTGATTCTACAAGTAAACTTTCAGCTCAACAAGTATATTAACGGTGTTATCACAAATGCAATATTGGTGTTGTTTATCGTAGATATGTATATGTATATTAATCCATTTCTATATATTTCAGTGTCTTTTTTACTTTTTCTATTATAAAATTGAACAATATTGATGACACAGAGTCACTTAGTGTTGGACCATCTTTTACTTTAAACTTTACTAAATGTTTCTATTAGATTTTTTTATTTTTCGTACACCCACAGATTGCTTTTACCATTCTCAAGCCTTTGTTTTATTCTCAATTTTTTTTGTGACTCTATCTATAACATATTACTTGTAAAATTATTAAAAAATAGATGCGTTTTTTTTTAATTATAACTTTAGTTTTAAAGTTCTTGTAGTTTAAAAATGTAATCGGTTGCTGATCTTCCTACCCAAAAACCGTTTTGATATTTTCCAGTTGCAGTTACCATTTAGTTTTTTTATGTGTATTCTTAAAAAAAAATTAAGTAACATTATAATAGAAGCATTCGGTCCAAAGTACTATGACTTGTATTAGAACTACACTTTTATGTTATAGACCTTAACATAAATAGATCTCAAATTGGTTTTGAGCTGTATCTAGATCAAGATCTAGATTGAGACCTATCTCTTGACCCGAGACTCTGATTTACTCCATACGTTTCTTTCAGTTTGGTTAAGGTCAGAGATGTACCGAGGCGCCCATAACAAAATTGTAAAAAAACTTTGGTTTCACGCGATATGACTAGACTTTGACATAGATTTCGAGTTATGCTTGAACCAAGATCTAGATGTAGATCTAGATAATACATTGAACTAAACCTAAATCTAGATTTTCTTCATGTGTTTTCTGCGTTAAGCCTTAGGCCTACTGCAAAAAGTATGGCACCGTGTTTGCTGCGTTTGTGTCTGTCTACCCATGACGCATAGGTATATCTTTGTATAAAACCAGAAGTTAGTTAAGAAAGTCCATGTCATTTAAACCTCCAAGAAATAAACAACATCTACAGTTAAACTTATATGATTAAAAACTGACTTTAATTAAAGCGATAAGAACTCTAGTTTAAACAAATACCTTAAGATAAGACAATAAAACTTTTAGTTTCTTTACTTTTTCTTCTTTAAATTTTGACTAATCTAATTTTTTGAATTAAGGGAGGCAGAACTAAGAGAGGTTGAAGTAGAAATATTATTAAAAAAGTAAGTTATTTCAGTGAAAACTTCTGAGATTTTTGATAAATTCCAGGTAGATTCCATCAAAACCAACCGATTCCTTAAAATTTGCTGATGATATAGCTGCTCTTAACTCATATACGTTGAAACATCTTGAAAGGTACTCTGAAACGTTTATCTCTCTTTTTACCCTAACATTTCATCTCCTTCTTTGCTCTTCTTCCTAGCTTAATGAAGTTTATGAAACTTTTACCAAACGACTAGTCACAGCGTTAGCGTTATAGCAGAATTTAACTTAGGACAGTGTTTAAAGATCCAATTTCCTGCAAAAGCTTCCAACAACTGTAACTTTTATATTAATTTTTTTTAGAAAAAATAATTTTATATTTGAAAAAACAAAAACATGCTGAGGCTTATTGCACAATATAAGTCTAATATCACGAGTACTAGTATTTTACATTGTAAATGCTATTGTAAAGACTAAATATTAGACTTGTAAGTAGGTATTGTGCAACGGGTTTGATGCAGTTTATAAATTTGGAATAAGAAAACCTTAGCATACTACCGCCTGGCGCCTGGCTAACAAAACAACAAGTAAATTCAATTTTTGGTTTTATGGTATTCTTTCTCGTGTACAAAAGTTTAATAAATAAAAGTAGATAACAGTCACTCGAGATAGGTATCCTAATAGATATATAGTTTTCTTTTTCTAATAATAATAATTGTAACAAAAAATTTAAAATCATTTTTTGTTAAAAATAAAAACTTTTTAATAGCTATTTATGTATCAAGTACCTACGCAAAATGTAGTTTTAGAGAACGAATTGTAATTAAAGACGAGGCGACATAGGAGCCGTGTCTCTAATTACAATTCGTCCTCTAAAACTATTTTGCGGACGTGGTGCATACAAGATTTTTTGCATAACTTCTCTAAATCACTAAATTGATTTTTAAGAGAATTGATATTTGATATGTGGCATAATAGAATACGTTTTTAAGTATCATAGTTACTTTGGCATTTGGCTGTTATGACAACAACATAAATAAAAAAACTATAAAATTAAAATGAATCCAAGGGCAATCGCTAAAAAAGCAAAAAATATTGTTTTGAATTTACTTCCTGCTAAATCTCGAAAACAATATGAGAAACAGTATACCTAGTTTTGTGAGTGGAAAGCAAAAAATTAAGTAACAACAGTAAATAAAGATGCAATTTTAATTTATCTTCATGAAAAATTAAAGTACACTTGCATGTGTGTATTTCGTTTTGACTTTTTAATTTTAGCAATAACATCATCTTCTGTTTGCAATTTATAACATCAAATTGCTGCTGTAAATGAGAAAGAAAATGGTTTTTCATTTAGCGATAATAGTTTCCAATATGCTCAAAACTGTGAATTTCATTTTTATATATCTAAATAAATAGTTCTTTGTATGTTATCGACTTTTCATTAAAAATAATCCTATAAAGTTGCCATAACAAATTTGGCGACCTAGGCCGCTAAAGATTATTTTTCGGCGTTTTTTGAGTTCGCAAATATCTAATTTTAAAGATCGAATCCAAAAAAATATTTTTTTTGTATTATAATTTATTGTATTTTGTTTTATTTAATGCAAAATAAAGTAAAAATTGAGAATTTATCACTTTTAGAGTCATGAAAAGGTCATATGAATCTGGCTTTCAAAACAAAAGCTTAAGAAAGCAAAATTACAATAAAATCAAATTGTATTAAAAGATTTCATAATTTTAAGAAACAGAGAAGATGATAACAGTAAAAAAGAGACAGAAGACAGTGTGATAAAAAATAAACCCTCCACCTCTGTTGTTGCTAGTAAAACCAAAAACAGTATCGTTAATTCTAATAAGAGTTGTCAGTGATAATAATATCAATGAAGAAGATACAGATATCAAACACAAAACATGCACTAACAATATTGCTTTTATGAATTTCGAAAGCTTCCAAAAAATTTAAAAAATAAACTTTATTGCAGATGTAAAGAATTTTAGAATTATCGGTAGGAGAAAAGAAATGATCATTTATATTTTGTTTATAGCAACAAACTGTTTATTTGTATTTTTTTTTTTGAGTCATTTTAAAAGTATTGAACTAAAAATAACGTTTTATTTTATTTTTACTATACATTTTTATTGTTTCATGTTTTAATTCGTTTTAAGAAAAAATTGATAAGCTTTTTCAACATTTTTAACTTTTTATTTTACATTATTATTATTGGTATTGAAGGTGGAACTTTAGATTACTAAAATGCTTTGCCACTGTTGTATCAGAATTTTAATTAAACGTGTGAGTTCGACATTGATTTTTATTGCCATTATTTATATAAAATATCACCCCTCTTCGAGAAGGAATGCTTCCATCAAAAAAATTAATTATTTTTTTAAATTATTTTAACTGTAATAAAGATTTTTTAAAATTATGTGATAATAAGAGCATTTACTTATTACTTTAACATTATTTACTACATTTGTATATCACGTTATCAATACGTATATTTTAAACTTCTTAGTTTAATTTTAAGACTTTTAATTTGCTCAGAACCCCAAAAAGGTCTAGTACGCTGGTGCCATCATAAGATAAATTTTTTCCTAAATAGAAAGGAAATGAATTTTATTAGCAGCATTCTTGATTACTTCAATAAATCTGTGGTAGTTCATTACATTTAGCGAAATTCAAGCATTTCTCATCAACGCCTTAAGAACATCAATTAAAATACAATTAATTATATTTCAAAACTTTATGCTAACAATTAAATTTTGGTGGAATATATGTTTCGTCCAGTGAAAATGATCATAAAACACACATTTTAAACAAGTTACCAGTTTAAAAACTCAGAATTATGCTGGAAACTGTTTTCTATAAATTAACGATAGATTTATTTTACGTCTAAAGGTGACATATTTTATAAATCCACTCAAATGTTTCTAGTGTCCTCAAACATCCAAAACTAAATCCAATTGAATTTTTTTGGTTTTCATTTTTACAAAAAAATTATTTTGTTAAATGTTTTCCAGCTGGATCTAAGTCCAATTGAATCATTCTAGTCTCACAATTAAAATGACTAGATATGAATTAGACTGAAAAAATTATCAACAAATTAGAGAAAAAATTAACATAAAGCTACTAGATTTAGTGATTTCTTGAAAGAAAATTATTTAAGGTCACTCGATTCTGGTTCAGTTCGTTTAGAAACCGTTCATCTCTCTCCATGTCTAAAAAAGACAAATGAACTTAGTAAAACAGATAAGAGTCGAATTTTAAATAAAACAAATTCCATTGTATTTTGACGCTACGTCAATTCTTTGTTTCTCAGCAAGTTTATTGAAATTTCTGAAATTGTTGCCGATAATAATTAGTCGTAAAAAATGTTTTTAATCGTTTGATCAGTGACTAAGCGAAATATATCGAAATTAAAAAGTTACTAAAAGCTTTGGACGTTGTTTTTTTTTTTTCTTCACTGACTATTCGGGTTGTAATAAGCCGGCTTGGTCTCCGCGCGCGCGTTCTTTTGTTTTCCTCGTGAAACATCTGAAAAAATAATTGAACATCGAACATTAATAACGACTCTAACCTGTTTCTCTTTCAAATATATATCTGATTATGAGAGGTTGGTGGTTTTTTCGTTGGTTGTCTGTGTCGTGGTTTCGATTTTTATGGCTGTCAGGGACTATAATTTCGGAATTCGATTTTTAAAAATTCTACTCTATATTTATGTTGTACGTGATAGCATTCGGTGGGGTATTTTTCGTTCGATTTTCGTGATTCTTCGATGATTCCAACGGCAAAAAATAGATTTATGGATTGTAATAATATCGAGACTTAATTGAGATTCTCAAAAGGGAATATTTTATTCTTTCTCTCTATACTGAACTGATAATACCTACTAATGCTAAATTTATTCATAGTTACTGGGAAACATTAAAGCTGAGATGCGTGTAGCGAGTCTGGAAACGATCATGATTTTCCTCTTTTAATTAGACGGACGACTATGGCTTTATCTTAACGGCCCAATAAGAAAAACTCGGACCTCCGACTGGCTTTAAAACAACCAACTGAAATTCGAATTTCGCACAAAAACAGCCAAAAATCGATCAGTGAAAAATATGCTGATGATGACCTTTAGTTCAAGTCCACTGATATTTTGTTTAGAAATTATTTTTAGAATTTTGTGCAATGTTATAATGATAGTAACATGTTTAGCGCAATATAGTCAACTAAATTATTTACAAATTTGAGAGTTGGTACTATATACACAGTGTTTTAATAAATTAAATAATCTCATTTTCTTTTACTCACTAGTGCTGTAAAACTGTAGAACAGTAAAAAGTTCTTTCAATAAACTAAATCTGAATCCTATTGAATTTATTTGGTGTAGAATGTTATTGACATAAAATACTAAGATACTCAATTATTGATGTTTAATTAAGTCGTATTAAGCTTTGGGATTTACAAAGACAAAATCGCATGTCGTTAAGTGACAGAAAAAACTACTAATTTGGTAACGCGTAGAATTAACCTTATTCATCGAAAACCGCAAATTAAATTTTTGTATTTTTTTAGGTAATTGAACATATTGTAAATGTATAGTAAGATCTAATCTGGTTTTTTTCTCAATTACAATTTATAATTTTTTTGTTAATGAATAAAATTTTTCTAATTTTAAGTAATTATAACTCTGCCGACTGAAAACTTGTTTAAAATATTGTGACGTTGACTCAATTCGGTTTTCTAAGCAAGTAATTTATTCAACAATAATTTTTAGTAATTAACAGACGTCTATCGCCTTTAATAATCGCTTAGTTGATCTGCTTGCTTATATAGAGTTAAAAGAAGAGGGAAGATTATTAGCGTATGTTTCGTATTTCATCTAATAAGGCGTGTAAAACAGCATTGACAGTAGTTTTGTGCTTTTCTAGTAGAAGAAAACTTTAGAGATTCTTATCCTGCAGCCTACAAATGAAAACATCCGTTTTAATTGATAACCGACTTGTATGGTATTTCGGCTCTATTTGTTTGTAATTCTTGGTGTTCTTTTAGATTTCTCTGTTATTTTAAACATCGTCAAATACATTATCTCCATATATCGGTCTCCATATTGATGTTTCAACACATCGTAGTTGTACTCGTCCTGTTTCGCTATACCCTGCAACAACTTGAAAGCTAATAAGCTTTATTTCTGCTATTGCTGTAAATTGTTTTCAAAATATTGGTCACAAAGCTTAACGGTCAAATGTCGCATGGATTATTAGTTATAACGATAGTTTAATTCTCGTAGTTTATTCAATTTTTAGTTTACAAACCGTTTATTTAAAATCATCTTACTTTTCAAAAGCATCGCTTCAACCTCCTTCTTCGTTTCTAGCAAGTTTTTCTTCAAAGTATTTCCTAAAGTCTCCATTTTTTTGTGCTTCTAGCCGTTATTTCTCAAAGCTTTGTAGAAACATCTTTTGTTGTTCCTATTGTTTCAGTCGTAGTTTTTGCATTTTTTTCTTTTTCTCTTCGAATCTTTCTTTTTTTTCTAGAATCCTACTTTGTTTTTTTTGTTTTTTTCCACCCGTAGTTTTTCTTGTTCTTTTTCGAATCCATTAAAGAAACTTTTTGTTGTTTTTAAAACAGTCTTTGCTCGTCTTTCTCTTCCAAACGTTGCTTTTCAAACGTCATTAGAATCGTCTTTTGTTCTTTTTTCTTAAGCTCTTTTTTGCTTTTAATTTTCTTCTAACTGATGTTCTTTCAGTTTTTCAAAATTTCGCCTTTATTTATGATTATGATTATTAATTATCAAATTCTATGTTGGTAAAGTCTGGAACGGAGAGTAAAAAAATAAATATCAGACAGAAAGTAAAAAACTAAAAGACAATATTATAAACAGTTAATTAGCTAATAAACATTGAAAGATTGACTAGAAAACTCAAAGTTAATTTAAGCATCTAAAATTTGTTGAGAAGGTTTGTAGGTAGATTTAAGAATTTCTAAAAAGTATGAAGCTGACTAGATTTTTAATTCTTTTATCGTTCATATTAAAACAACCCAGTTAGAGAAAAAAAAATGTTTCCATCAAATTTAAACAATGCCAGTCAGGCTCAATTCATCCCCTGTTATTCTACATCAATGTTAAAAAAGAAACACACATACAAGAGATCTGATTTATTTATTCAACAATGTTTACATCACAAATTAGTTCCAAACTTAGCCTCAGTCAAAATACTAGTCAAAATGTCATTTTAAGGTCAGCTAGAAAAGCCCTCAACCTAGCCTAAACCACCTGGCTCAAAGAAGAACTTAAGTCTTACTAGAAGAATTCAACACTTTGAATTCAAATCTCAATTTTTTTATATTTACAATTAATATACTCTTACAACCCCTGGATTTTGAATATATTGATAAAACAACCAGAGATGTTGTCAGTTTTAATTCTAGATAAAAAAAATCAAATTTAAATAGTAAATTGCCATTTTAAATTTAAAAAATACTGAAAATCTTTCTATTGTCTCTCATATCAATTCAGCCCTCAATTTATAACAGAGTTGAACTTCTCAAAATCACCCTCTAGGTTACATTTACAAAAAAACACTAAATTCAATTTAAAAAAAAGGTAAATCTGAAAATTTGATAATTATAAAAGTAGATAAAGAGAATTGCGTAGTAATTTTGGATAAAACACTTTATATAAAAAAAATTAAATAAAATTCCTGTCAGATAGTGACTGAAAAAATTAAGTATTCATGATTTTGTTCTTTTACTCTAACAAAATTTAACATTTTTAAATCTTCTCTCCTTTTTATAAATCCTTCCATCTCTAATCTTACGAACTTACTAAAATTCACAAAAATAATGCTCCAATAAGACCAGTGTCTTCTTATACCAACTCACCTTGCTATAAATCAGCAAAGTGATTTATCATGTCGTTACAAATTCCATAAACTTTGACAACAAGTAATCTGTAAAAAATTTTTAAATCTTACTTAGTAAATAAATATATAAAATTTTAATAACCCCTGAAGGTGCTTCCTTATTGTTTCTTTCGGCGTTACTAACCTATTTTCTCCTACACCTCAATAAGGTTTCATCTATTTTTAGTAATATTCTTTATAATTCACTCTCTTCTTTACACGGTACTGATTTTATTTCTTAAGTTAAATTATTTTGGATTAAAAAAAATTAAATAATAATATACAGGACATCCTACGAAAAAGTGCAAATATTTTGAGTCCATATTAAGAATTGAAATTAAATGGATAATCGATACGTATTTTTAATATTTTCCAAACAAATTTCAATTCAAAATTGTCAACTCTCAAAGACAGCCTCCCAAAAAACGTTATATTTTTATCTATAAAAATACTTTATCAATTTTAATGAAATTTGGTGTTTGGATATTACTTTATCTTATAATTAGGGCTATGCAGAAACGTGGAGTTTTTGCCGCTCTATAATATACTAAACATGAGCTAAATGCCTGTCAGTGGTGTAGAAATTTCACGAGAAACGCAAGGATTGTTTAATGTAAACGGGACATTGCCTGTATCACCAAGCGCACAAACCTAGTTGATAAAATATTAACAATCACAGCGAGAATTACGCAGACATTTGTTAGAAAAACAATCTGAAAGATGACATATTCTTTATATCGTAGTTAAGCAACCCAAAAACAAATCAAGTGATAGGATAGTGGTAAAGCGTTTGCCACACGATTTGAAGATCGCCGCGCCGGCTCGAATCCCTGTTATCAGCACGTTTTTTTTTTTTTTTCTAGCAAATATCTGAGTAATTCTCGCAGTGATTTTTAACATTTTATCAACTAGATTTGTGCGCTTGATGAGTACTACATACAGGCAATGTCCCGTTTAGATTAAACAACCCTTGCCTTTCCCGTAAAATTTCTACGCCACTGACAAGCATTTAGCTCATGTTTGGTGTATTATAGAGCGGCAAAAACTCCACGTTTCTGCACAGCTCTACTTATAATTTAACAAAGTGAGCATTTACAGGAGAGACTTTAAAGAGGGCTCCATGAGTCCTCCTGTTTTTAATTGCTTTAATACTTTTTAGCACAAGTTAGTTTAGTTTTGCCCTTATTATAGTAAGAAAGCTTGTTTCATTTAAAAACTTTTTTTCCTCTCGTAAAATGAGTCGTTTTTGAGTAAATGAGCAAAATGTAAAACAATGCAGTAAGTTTCAGCCAAATACTTAAAGAGGTGATAATTCTAAATAAAAAAAATTTACGAGAAAAATAAAAATTGCGTATCGATTTGTTTTTAATTCTCACTTTAGGGTTAAAATATTTGCACTTCTTCTTAAGACAACCTGTTTATAAACAAAACACGGGTTTAGCTATGGGCTTCTTTCTTACACCCCTTTTAGTAGATTATTTATAAACAACCCTAAAGAAAAAATTTTGAAACTTCCATTTTTCTTCAAAACATATGTGTTTTTGGTTTAGACATGTTAATGATATCATCTTTTCATTCAAAGGCACCAAAACAGAATTAGATAATTTTCTAGTACGAGTAGCTATCAACTCATTATATAAAAACATTAAATTTACATTATTATATTTTCTTTTATTTTTGATATTTGAAGAAAACCTATATCATTTGGTAGTGTAATTTTGTTTTTTGTTTTTTTTTTTGTTCTTAATAGGTTTCTACATTTTCCTTTAGACCATTTTGTCTTAAAAAAAATAGTTCATTATAAAACAAATAGCAGTAAATAATCACTTTCAATTACATAATTTAAATAGACTTTACCCTAAATTTGGAAACAAATACTCTCTAAGCTTCAATATATTTCGTAATGCTCTTTTTATATCTTTTTCTTTAAAACCTTTCTATTCTTCTATCTCCTTCACTGGCAAAATGTTTCTTTCTATCTCTTATATTTATAAAAACATAATGTAAAAGTTGCTTTTAATTATAAAAGTAGTCTTTTGGTTTATTTGGTACACAATAAAAAACAAATTTCTCATCCCTCCCTTACATTATTAAAGTCTACAAGTTGTAATGACTGCAAATCTTGTAATGACTGCAACATAGTTTATGTCAGTCAAACAGAATAAAGTATTGTAACAAGAATACATGAAGATCTAAGAACAATAGAAAAGTACAAAATTAAATTATAATCAACACTTTATCGGCTTTTGTTTTTCATGTTCTTTTATTTTTTCTCTGCTACTGACAATTCTAAAGTATTTCACATCTGCATTAAAAATTGTTTTTTAAGTATTTTAAAGTCTTTAGAAATCTTTTAATCCTCCCATAAACCTTCTCAACAAATCTTAAATGATCAAGTAAGCTTTTATTGTCCTATTCCATCTTCACTAGTTTAATCGGATAATTTATGGTCTTCTTGTTCTCTATATTAGTATTTATATTTTTTTTAAAAACTATTTTTAATTAAAATGTCAAATTAATATCAAATCTTTTAAAAAATCATATACATGTTTAGTTACAATTTTCTAAATACCAATTATTTACAGGAATAGCCAAAAGTATGGAAGAGATTTTCTGCTATAAAAATAGTAAAAAGGGTAGATACTCAATTTTTTTATTTCTTTAAAGTTTTGAGAAAATCATATCAACTTTTTTTTTAATAGAAATTTTCTTTTCTTTGCAACAATTTTTTTTAATGAAATACTGCTGTATTTTTTTGAATATAAACATTAAAGATTTTAAATAAAAAATTTAATAAATTCATTTCCTTGACGTTCTATTTCTCACCAAGTTAAGTAGGAGTACAGAAGCTGTTTACTAGTGCTTAATCTGGTACTTGACCACTGATCAGTACCAATGAAATTTCGAGTAGTTGGGGGGAGATGAGATAACGATGCTCATTTTAGATATGTAAAATGCTCTATAAATCACTAGTGAGTTAAATTCTTTTTAACCCTCTACTGACTTGGCAACACAACTAACTCAAAATTTGTTTTTTAATATTATCAAGAAAAATACTAAAATTTTAACATTTTGAGAAATCAGACTTAGAGTTTCTGTCTTTAGTTTAATGTGGAAATCACTAAGTTTTATATTTTTCCTTGTTTTGCTAACAGAAATTCGCACTCTTTTATTTTAACATTGTCATCTAAAATGTTATCAGAACGTAAAAGAATGGCTTCATTTTCATAGAATTAATTTGTTATTGTTGTTGAATAAATTTTTTTATGCCAGTTCGTGTATTGTAGCCCTAAGTCCCTCAAAAAAACTCACTCGGCTCTTCTGAATTAACAATTTTTCTCATGACTTATTTAACTTACAACAAACAATTTTTTTACCAAAAGTAACGATTCATCATGTTTTTGTATATATACAAGGTGTTTATAAATGATTGTAGGGTCGGAGGAAGCTGTGAATGCAATAAAAAGTTCTACTTTTTAAAGACAATGATTTTAGCTGTTATTATAATTATTAATAGACAATTGAGTAACTCCAGAAACCATTCCCTAATAGGCCGTTGCAGAAGTAGGACATTACAATGAATATTTGTGATATCGAAAATTTCTGCAGCTTCCTACGACCCTACAATCATTTGTAAACACCTTGTACAAAAAATTTTAATTTTCTCTAACTTTTTTATAATTCTCTTTGTTACATACCTAATTATTTAGGCACTGATGATAAGAATTATCTACTCTTCAAATCACTCTGCCACTTTAATGTAAATTTAACACTTTTATAAAATTTTTAAAAAAATATTTTTTTACTTTTCTTTGATAAATATTACAATAGAAAAATACGTATTTTTTAAGTATTTTGTCAAAATAAATTTACCCATTTTGACACAAAAAATGTTGACCATAGAAATTCAATAGTAGGCAGTTAAATCTGGATTCTTTGAGTATCGCAAAGGAAAATTTTCACAGACTTAGCTTTGTAAAAGGTTTAAAAAAAAAACATTTTTTTTTGGCGAGTTCAAAATCCGGTAGTGTCTGTAAAAGGATCTTTGCCCATCTTACATATCAAACTCGCTCGAGCCAATCACGTCGCATATCTCATAGTGATCAGATGATCATTTCTTCCATGTGCGTTCAATAGGCTGTATCGGTGTTATAAAGAGATTACCAACAATGATTTTTGATATTTTTTCTCCGTTGCCTCCTCGCGAGTGTGATAGGCGTCAAAGAAGAGCTGACTCACTATCAAGAACTTGACGGGCCATTGTTATAATGGAATGCCCATCAGAAAGAAGGCGGCGACGGCGGCGGCGTCGTCCCCCCCAAAATCCAAAAACCTAACCGACCAAACAATACAGCGATGAATGACAGACGGCCACAAAAAACACACCGATATTAACAATTATAATACATGATTGGAACATTTTAACAAAATATACCCATAAATCCGAGAAATTCCATCTCGGTCCGGGCCAACGTCACGGTAGGCCATCGACGAAGATAGAACTATACGCCAAGACGGCATTGGAAAGACAAAAGAATATCGGGCACGTGATGCCGATGCCCGGCTATGAATATCTCGATAAATATCTTCGAGATGACTTGAATTTTCAATACATACTAATTATCTTTTCGATCAGATAAGGAATATTCATTTGAAAAGGAATAAAATCCAAGTTAAAAACCTCCATCAAAAAAATTTATGACAGCTCATGTGGAATTTTTTCTTTTTTTTTGACGCTAATTGAACTAACCCTTTACATACCCAAATTTTGACCATCACATATCCCCTCATGCCCCCCCTTGAACCCACAACAACACAGCATTTTTCACTTTTATAATAACTATTCAAATACAAAAACTTGAAATTTACTTTGAATAAAAAAATTAAATATCATCATCTGAGATCTAGTCGGCTGGTGCCCCAACTCCGACTTACGTCCAACTTTTCATCTCTTTTAATTTCTTGCATTTTGCGAAGGAGTAAGTCTCTGCTTAGCTCTTTGTAAACTCGATGATTTTTCAAATTCAAGAAGAATGACTTGACTCATTTTTTAAAGTCTCGAGGTTAGAATGTGATGCGAAGATAGTGTCTGAAGCGGGAGTACGGTCACATTCTCGTCTCGTAATAATAATTATTTTAAACAATAGGTGACCCGCTGTGAATAATATTTGAGATGGACGAGTTGTTCTTGTGGTGTAGTCGTTTAAAGGCGCTTTTACCGTGGAATATAGAGCTATTGTACGGATTATTCGAAATTTTATTACAATAAAAAAGTAAATAAGAAGAACGTTTGGAATAAGTCGAGGAATGTGAAAGAGAGAACAGATTTATCATGTGTGTGTGTGTGTTATGTATATGAATTAATTCACGAAAGATTGATGGATTCTCTTCTTGGGATTCTCAGGCATTCAACACGGTTTTTTTACGACAAAGAAATATTTCTTTACTAATTAATTTTTGGGCAATGAAGGGGTCACCGGCACTCGATACGCGTTCTACAACCAGATCGGGTACAATTGATACTAAACCAAATTCCAATCAGAAGTCTCATATCTTATCCATTCGGGAAAAAACACCATAGTTTGTTATTGTTCAATTTCTGATCATCAAGAAAAGATTTTGACGGCATGTCATTTTTTTATCTCTAGTAAAATCTAAATCTAAGACTAATAAGAAAGTGAAGTCTTTCTGTCTGATTCAAGCCTATTTGAGCCTTTGTCTTGTGGTATTTTGTAACAACAAAACTCCTGTCTTAATCTTACAAAAAAAAACAACTGCCAATTACAACTGATAAGAAATACTCTTGATGTGAAGAAGTTAGTGTTAAATTAAAAGATTTTTGTAGTTTTTGGTTGTTAGGTGATGTTATGAAAAACAACTATAAGTGTGTATAAAAATAAATAAACAACATTATTGTAAATGACAATTATTCAGTTGTTTTGTTTACATCTTCTGTTTAAATTCTTACTTAATATTGTTATAGCTCCAAAAGCGTGTAGTACAGGTTTTGAAGAAAAATATATGTAATGAGTTCAGAGGCAATATTAATAAAAATAACTAAAAAACAATCTATAAGAATATCTAAATAGATCGATCAAGAAACATATGAGGATAAAAAAAGATCCCTAAAAAATTTAAAAAAGAAAAGCGAGAGCTGAACTAACCCTCTCAATAAGTGATATAAGTGAATTGAGACAAATAAAATTATGTAAAACTTGGTTTAAACTAAAAAGTAGATAAATACATCAAAAAATCCTGCGAGTAAAGCAAAACTATCAAAGAAGTTAACAATCAATAAAATAAAAAAAATAAATATGTACAATTGCAAAAAGAAAATCTTAATCGTCAAATCGATTTTTGATTCCAAGAAAAATCGTAACAATTTTTATTTTTATTTATTTATTTATTTATTTTTTTTGAAATTGGATTACCAGTTACTGTCTCTGCTTCTTCTAACAATTAACTCGAAATTTATCTTAATTTCAAAAAGAGAAAATTGCAAAAGCCCTAGTATACTTAATCCAAAAATAGCTTATGATTGCAATTAATTACGTAAAAATCTAATAAAATATTCATAAAAAAACAGCCGTCCTATATGGAATACCTAAAACTATAGGTTATTTTTTTGACTTTGTCCGGTGAGATCGTAAAAGGGGTTGTGCCGTTTAGCACGTGGTGGGAAAGAGTGCTGAACATAATTTCACGTAAGCAAAAAAATACTGTTTGAAGAAATGCGTTTTTAAACTGTTTTGTTTGTGCATGGTAAAATGCATAGCGCACGTTGAAATGTTTTACTACTGACCTAGCCAAGTCTAAACGTTTACTCCGAGACACCACCTACACTAACTGATTTAAGAACGACCCTTATTTACAAGTGAATTAGAGATGTTGAAACAACACAACCAACAGACGACCCATACCAATGCGGTACGCAGTTTTACAGAACACGTGCTAACCGGTACTACCCCTTTTACGATCCCATCGGACAAAGTCAAAAAAATAAGGTTTATATTAGTAGATCACATGAAACATCGGAGGAGTTTGAAAAAAGCAAAACATTTGAACGAGATTTAGACATACCTTTAGAACAAGAGTTTAAAATAGCAGAAATAGCCAAAGTTTGATTTATCAAGTAAAAAATTACTTGAGAAAGTAGGAGAGTACATAAAAATAAATAATTTATACACCAAATTTAAAGATGGCATCCCAGGATCCGATTGGTGTATAGCTTTCCGCAAAAGGCATAAACTTTCGATAGAAAAAACCTCAAGCAGTTAAAATTGACAGGAAAAAGACTCTTGATCCTTTCATCAAATACGATTATTTTGATCTTTTATAGAAAACAATTGCAGAACTTGGTTTGTAAACTTGACCTGACCTGACATGACATGACATGACCTGATCTAAACCAACCTAATCAAATATAGAATTCCGATGAGACAAGCTTTTGCGTAGCTCGCATTAAAACTAAAATATTAGGTTCATTAGGACCCTTGCATTAAGAACGGTCACGGTCGCAAAAATATAACAATGGTATTGATAATATCTTGTAATGCTGCAGAAATAAAAAAAAACGCTCTTAATAATTTTTAAAAATCCTCATATTCATGATGAGTGAACTGTTTCAGAATAAAATCTTAAAAATCCTAAGACTGTTTATGCAGCAACTAAGAAAGGTTGGATGAAGACAGACAAAAATTAATACTAAAATCTCTGATTTCTCTAATAAATGACCTTTGGTACAAGTCTCTAATATAGTGATATGGGTCTTTACTCTACGATGGTAGTACACATATTAATATCACACTGATTGAGAAAACCTTACTATAGCCTGACAGAAAAGAAGTACAGGCCAACAAATCTAGCTTGAGCTCTGAGATCTCGATGCGCAGTGGACAAATAATTCTCCTACTACCGATTTAACTCATTTCTCGACTTGATCTAGCGGTGCTAACGTTTGTACAGTCTGAAGAAAAGTACATAGTTTGTTGTACTATTATTAATAGTTTTTAGGTTCACAAACATATTTAAATTTATAAATTGTTCAAATTTATGAGGTTGATAAATAAATATTACTGTAAAACTTTAACTACAAATCCATTTTCTTATTACAAATACAAAAAATTGTGCCACTGAGTGTACTCTCGCTCATTTCTCCTTGTTCCACATAGTTCTGTGTCGCTTCCTCATCTGCGCATCTCGCGGTTCAAGCTAAATTTGTTGGGCTGTAACTGTGTATTTTAAAACTCCCAGCCCACTTTAGCCATTTTCTGCAACTGCTTGATATATCTGTGTTTAATCCATTAAAAGACAGGTAAAATACCAAGCTTGTCAAATAACAACGTCAACATCTAGGGAAAAACGAAAAAAAAGAGATATTCTAAGTTAACTATAACGATTTGAAAAGATACTAATCTATTAATAATACAAGACGACTTCAAAAGAGCAGTAATTTATCCATTTAATGCCCGAGTTCATCAAACAAATTTGATCCTTTGGCCTGCATTAGATAACAAAATTATCAAAATGCATTAGTTCCTGTAAGAGCAAATACAGCTCTAGTTGTTCAACAGAGAATAAAATTCTAGAGCCCTTAGGTATCCAAAATTACAAAGACAGTAACACTAAAAATAATAAAGATAATAGAAATCCTACCAAACATCCAAAAATCTTAAAAAAGTCAAACACAATCAGACTATGCAAAAAAACTTAGAAGAGGATCGCGTCAAGAACAGAAGTAATGACACGACAACATGATTGATTCATTTTAAAAGACATAGATGATGAGAAGAATAAATCCAAAAAAAATAGAGTAAAACTAACAATAAAATTAACAGAAGCGAAGATAAGGAAAACCATCCGAAACGAAAACTTGTAGTAAAGCAATATAATAATCCCAACAGCCACACTAATGAAAATAAAGATACCGTTGAATTCGTACAATTTTTAGAAAAAAACGTCAAGTATTATGTGGGCCAAGTATTGGAAATAAAAGAAAAAAAGCGTCAGTAAAATTTTGTAAAAATAGTACTTTTTTACCAAAAACTCAGTGTTTAAATTTCCTTCTGTTGATGAAATTTCTGTTGTTACAGAAAATGATATTGTAATAGTCTTACCAATTACAACAATTGAAAGAAGTAGAAAGGTATTATTCCTATTATCATTTAGTAATGATATTGAAGAGTAAGAAGTTCTATTTATTTAAATAAGTATTCAGCCTGATTCAGATAAGATAATAAGCCCGATGTTTTGGCGATGCAACCAAATAAAAAAAATTCATTTACGTCTTGATCTAACTTAAATTAAGGTTTTTAAATTGAATCCAAGTTATCATCCACTCATATATCCTTGATTTTTTTGGAATAAATACATCTTAGATCTGTAAAAACCTTTTGTTATGAAACTATTCAAGAAAGTCGCTTTTACCTCTAAATAAACGCATATACACTACATTTTAACACAAAAAAAATGCTCTTGCTCTCATTTAGTGGAGAAAAGTGCGAGCACTAGTAACTTAAAAAAAACTGATAATTATAAATGTTCACAATGTGCACAGATAATTCCTTTTTTAACTTGATCAATAAGGTAAGCCGCACTTATCTTAACCCTAACTTAAATGTTTACTCAATTAGAGAACAATTACGATTCTGTATCCATTTTGAAACCTATTAAATATATTGTTACATAATAGTTATTCTCTTGTTATGTATTGATTTTATTTTGTTTTTACTATTAATAAATATTGTATTAACAAAGCGTATAAATGTAATACATGTTACCCTATATCTACACCATCACACTTGACACTGTAGAAAAATTGTATGAAAATGATCTGAAAATCAACGACAATTTGCTGACAATAGATAATTCTGTAAAACACCAACTCGCATTTTGCCAATAGCAATCAAATATTCAACAAGTTATTGCATCAACTCCTCAAATGATCAATAAACCAACTGATCAACAACTCGTTTTTTTCAGTAACCTAACTCATCTACGACGTAGTTTGTCAACGGTGGTTCATTTTGGTTCAAATTTCGAAAAACAATTAGAACAACTAATTACAATTTTTAAAATATTAAATTTATGAGCAAAATAGCCAGTTTAAGACATTTTAATGCTGGCAACCAATCAGTACGGTTGTTCACGCTGTATATTAGCCTATTTTTATGTATACAAGACTGCAGATATTTGATAAAATGTATTAAATTGTTGTTGAATTTCTGTAATCAATCTATTGTAAATTCTGTTAAGAACAAATTGGTGTTACAAGTTGAAATATTTTAATCGGTAGCTGTTGATATAAAAAAATGAGGATGGGTAAAATTTAAAAAAATCATATTGATTGTAATATTCATATCTCAATATAACTCTCTTTTACAGACCTAAGCCTACTTGAATTTCTATAGAGTTACAAAAATGTTGTAAAAATAAATAAATTTATTTTTTATTTTTTATTGCCTGCAAATTGTACCATAATAACAAGAAAAGTAGCCAAAGTCCCTAAAATTGACAAAAGTGTTGATCTCCCAAGAAGAAAAAACCCAGCAGCGGAAAATTCAGGAAAAGTATTTCCCATACAATCGTCAATAACTGCTTTAATTTCCTTCTTTTTTTGTATTGAGAAACTGTGTCTTTTCAATTTCAATAAACGTTTTCTAATTTTTTTCATTTCTTGTCCAATAGAATCGCATAAAAGTATCACAATTGTAGAACCAAACTGCAATAAAATTTCATCTTTTTTATTCCTTAACTAGAAAAAAAAACTTACTGAATGCAATAAAACCAAACAAATATGTGATGCAAGGCCCAATCTGAATTTATATATACTAACAGTCAACAAAAATCCATCAAAAAAATCATCTATATAGTCTAGAAAAAGCAAACTTGCATAGAAAATGATAAAAAGTAAAGGCCAGCCGAAAAGCTTGTTAAAAATATCAACAACGTCTTGTAAATTATATAAAATGAACTCGACTTTCTTCAAAACAATAACTTGGTGCTTCAGACTCTTGTTCAGTTCTTTATATTTATGAAGGATCATTTTGAGAATAGCATAAATTAGAAAATTGTAAAAAAACATACAATACCATTCCCACAAATCAACAATAACAGTCTTAAAAATTGTCAAATACGCAACGTAATAATAAACATAACCAGAATATAACATAATAATCCAAAAAATCAAATTTGCCAAAACAAACTCCAAGTAGAAAAATCTTGATCGATTGAAAAGTAAATCAACTTGTAGTTTGTCTATAAGTTTAAACCAATATTTCCTGTTAAAATAACACACTCCAAAGATAGTATAACAACAGAAAAAATATTTTATCAAATGTCGTAAAGTACGCATTACTAGTTTGATATGAATGAAAGTTTTGTAATACCAAATTCGTGATATAAACCAATGAATTGCGATTACTGTCAAACCAATGACAATAAAAACTGCCCAAATTTTTTGATAAATGTTTTGGCGTTTGTAGGTAATTGTTGAGGGCGTAATTGCTAAAAAACTACCAATTCTTAAAATTAAAGAGAATAGTTTAGGCGACATTGTTGTTATTGATTGGGAAATATCGATTAAGCTTTTAGGATAATTAATTGTGCATTATTAATGCTATCTTAAAGTGTTTACTTAATTTTCTAAATTAATAGTATCGAGACTAGCTTTCCAATTTACAGTATTGAACATATTATTAGAAATGTATCTAAATGTATTAGAATTCTTTTAGATCAAACATTTTCAATAGGATTTAAGTCCGGACTCTTTGATAGCCAATCATGTGAATTTATACTGCTTTGAATGAAAAATGCAACACCAAGAAGTTGTGGTCAAATTTTAACAAACATTTCACAAAAGTTTAATTTTGATACAATAATTAAATGATTAAAATTTCAACAAAAAAAATATCGTCAACCCTGTTATTTGGAAAATTTTATATAGGAAAGGTAGCAATATCAAAGAGTGTTTTGCGAACATTGATACATATTGGATCAGTTTTCTCTTTACAATTTTGCGGAGAACGTCATTTAAAATTCACAAAGTTCGTGAACGTCAAAATTTTCGGCAACTAAATGATTTCGAATGAGGTCGAATTATTGGCATGAGAGAGGGTGGTCTTTCGTTTCGGGAAATTGCCACCAGAATTGGTTCTGACGCAACTACAGTGATGAGATAGGAGACGATGGTCTGAGAAAGGTTTCTATGGACGTCGGAGAGGATCTAGACCACAGCGAAAAACGACAGACCGCAAAGGACGACGTTTAAGACTTTTGGCGTTAGGAGAAAGATTTTCAACCACGCGAGTAGTTGGAAACACTTGGAAAGAAACTTTAAATGTAAGAGTCTTAATGGCGTTCATATATCGTCGAGTACATAGTTTTGGAATGCGTTCTTATCGTCCTTTTTGATGCCTCCCCCTAACGCCTCATCATCGAGCTCGCAGATTAGAATGGTGTATGGAACGGGTGAATTGGAGGCAGGAAGGGCATAAGATTGTGTTTACCGACGAATCTAGATTTTCTTTGTGGGCCCACGACGGACGTAGACGGGTCAATCGTCTTCGCGGCGAGCGCAGAAACATGAACTTGGCACTTCCTCGGCATACTGCGCTTACTCAAGGCGTGATGATTTGGGGTGCTATCACGTATGGCAGTAAGTCTCCTCGGGTTTTATTTCTGGTTACTTAAATGCTCAACGGTACATACAGGCTGTGCTGGAACCAACTGCACTGCCGTACTTGCAAGAGCTGCAAAAACCTGTTTTCCAACAGGATAATGCTCTCCCACATACTGCAAGGAAAACAGTGAACTTCTTAGAAGAAGCTAACGTAGTGGTGCTTCTATGGCCTTCCCGTTCACCGGATCTTTCGCCCATTGAACATGTGTGGAATTATGATAGGCGCAAGACTAAGCAATTTACCTCATCCCCCAGACTCTTTGGACGAGTTACGTGTGCAGATTCAGGAAGCTTGGGATGCAGTACTGCAAGAGGATATTGATCATCTCATTCAAAGTATGCCAAGTCGAGTGATTAAGTGCATTAGAAATCATGGAAGACCCACACATTATAAAAAAAAATGCATTTGTTGTTAATTTAATTATTTGAAATTCATGAAAATAAACCTTTTGTGAAATTTTCATTAAAATTTGTCTACAACTTCTTGGTGTTGCAATTTTCATTCAAAGCAGTATATATTATTTTCTTCAAATGACATTTGCATAATTCCTGACATGTGGATAGAGCAATTTTCTTGTAGAGTTGCTGCACATATCTCTCTTCATTAGGTGTAAACTAAAAAACCTTCTCTCTAGACCAAAAATCCTCTTTTTGATGCAGATGTTGCAAAGCATAACCAATTCTGGCATTTTTATGTTCTTGTTTGAGAAGATATTTTATTCCGTAGCCCATATTCTTTTATTCTTCTTTGAAAAGTTTTAGTTGATCCACTAAAATTACTGGCTTCTCTCTCTTGTACTACATTAGCAAAAGTTTCATTCTTAAAATGCTTTAAACTAACTTCTGAGACTGAAGGGCAGTTAGTAGGCGGTAACTATAGTACGATTGTAATAAAATTCGCTAGGGAATTGGTCTTATTTTAAGAAGCCGCTTGATAAAAGAGCGCAAAAGCGGGCGTGACAAATAGTTTGAGCAGATTCTAGCGAAAATAACTCACACCTGCTTATTTCGAATATCGTTAAAGTACATTACCTCTGAGTTTGTTTAAAGTCATTGCTCCAATTGCATTTCTTTTTTTTACTAAAAGTTTTATAGAATCTTCAATACCTTTAAAATTGAAACTAAAATTAGCTGAATTCCATTATCTTTTGTGTATTCTGCATTCTCTTCTATAATTCAAAAATGACTAATTTTTGAATAATCAATTCAGTAATTTAATAAACGGTCCCACTATGGTCTATTTATAATAACAAGCATGTAGCACCCAAAACCAAAATCTTTCTTTATTCTTTCTACACGTTTTTCAAACTTCTTGTTATCTTCTTCAAAATCAAACTCTTTCTAATTGTTTGTTCTTCTGCGATTTAAAATAATTCAAAATTTTTACAATTTTCTATCGATATGTCATTTTCCAATATAGGAAAAGCTCCCAATTTTATCATATTTGGCAAATTTTGCGCGTATTTTTAGCCTTTCAATAATCTACTTTTATAGAATCTTCTTCTTGGATTTTTTGGGTGTGTCTAATAAAAATTAACACAACGTGCGTTTCGATAACGAAATTGTCATCCTCCTTTTACGTTTTGTCTTACTTTTATAGAGCGGTCAGCAACTCAATTGACCTATCCACAAATGTTCCTAAAATTCAAAGACTTGTAACTTTCAAAAGAAAGAAGTAATTTGAAATTTTTTTTAATAGATAAATTTTTTAGGTAGAATCTTGAAATTTTTTGTAAATTCGTTATATTAATTATATATAATAGTAAAAAACAAGTTATTTATTAAATATTTTATTGAAGAAGCGCAAAAAACAATTTTTTGGACTACTATCCTAATTCGAGACTGCAGCCAAAAGTTTGCAAAACAATTTCAAGATATAGGGCAGACGGCTATCAACAACCCATTAAAAAATTAAAAATTTTTTTTTGGGAAATGGTTGAAGTGTCCTAACTTTCAATTTTTTGCAGTAACTGCTTGTAATGCCCTGTATAATTAGTACGAAAATCTATAAAAGTCATCAATACACCTAAAGGTTCATAAAACCAGCTACCCAATAAAAAATCAATCAAATTACTTAATTTCCCTAGAAATTACAAGCTTTGAACAAAATTTTCGAAGACACCATTTCAATTGTTGACTACTTTATAATTAAAGTTTTACATAAATTACTATTAACTTTTTCTAATCTATAACAACTTCAATTACTTTTATTACCTAAGTCAACCTAATAAATATTAGTAGTAATTCTTCCACAATATACAGGCCCTCTCAAAACTAAGGCATTCTATGTCTATGCCCATTGTGCAACCTTTTAAAATAAAACTACTGCAGCAACCCTGTACCTCTGAAGAAGCTCAGTACCTTGTCTGCAGAAGCCTTCTCGATAGTACTGGGTTCCAGATATTGGAAATTTATGTGTAGATCTCTGATGTCTACAAATGCTACAGATGTATGCAAAAATAAGAGAAAAATTGCTAAAATTTGACGTAGTCAAATAAAGGTTATGAATGTTGACGTTTATCGTTATTTATTATGGGCATTATGTGCGATAATAACAACCAAAAATACTAATGTTTTCTTAAATATTGGTCAAAATCGAACAGAAACGAGGCTACAGTATTATTTTATTGCTTAGGAGAAGACCGCTAACAATAAATTGTAATTTAAAAAACTGTTCTGTTCAATATTACTTCCTTCAAGTTGATTTGTTTGATTCCTTATCATTGTTAAAATCCTGAAAAAGTTTCTAGACTTTAGGGATACGAGTTAAGCCACCAACAAGAACAATATCATAGATTTAAGACTTGTCTATTTAGCATCAGAAATTGATTTCTCCCCAGATTCCTCAGTTGATATAAAAAAGTCAGCATTGAGTTGTTAATAACAGTTGTTGGTGTGTTAGTAATACGTCAAACTTTCAATCTAGCAATTGATTCAGCATCTTTAGTTGCCTATCTTTCTAAATCGTTAAATGCTGCAGGTACTGGTACTGTAGTATTGACAAACATGACAATCTTACTCATGTAAGCTTCAGTAGTTTCTTCATTTTTGTAAGAACCATAGAACTGACTTCTTCAGGATAGAAAAATTTTAATTTTCCTTAATACTCAACTTTAATCCTAGATTTGCCAACAAGACACTTGGCATAAAAAATTGTATATCTAACAGAAGTTTATTGAGACCTAATTCTTGGCGGCATATTCGATAAGACGTTCCGTACCGGTAAAGACGACATACAAAGATATAGTCCTGTTTCCTTGATGATTAGCGATAATTTCTACTTTTTCGTGTTGGAAGACCCCTACACAGAAGTAGGTGGTCCTTAAATAGATAACCACTGCAGGTGTTTTAGCGGCCATTTTTATCTGTTTGAAGTTTTTTCAAAAATTGAAATTTCGTTAAATGCTTGAGCAACAGAAATCGAATGATCCCCTCCTACAATATTCTGAATTCGGAATGCCTTAATATTGAGACACCTGTATAAAGTAAGCAAATTTGTAAAAATTTCTGGTTATTTTTTTCCAAAGACGCTTAGACAAGTCGAGTTTGTTCAAGAAGAGAGCAAATATCTAGGATAATGGAATGATACTGATACTTCATCCTCCTAGCGGAGGAGGCTTCCAGCTTTATAATTAGTTTAATGGTACTATTTATTTAGTAGCACATCTTTAGAAGAGCAAATGTATCCTTCATTTAAAAAACGTCCTTATTTTTAAAATCCAATCAGTACGTAAAAAAAATTAAATTAAATTTAGTAAAATGAGAAAACGTTGATAAGGTTTCTTCTATTGTTTTTTATAAATATTTTTATAATTTTTTTTCAGATTGCTGATTTATAAACAAAAAAAAATCAACAATATTTTTGGGTTGCTGAGTTCCGCTTGTAAACACTTATAGAAAACTTCTTTATTAAAGATTGATCGAGATAAAATGTAAATTAGGTATAATAATAATTAAGCAAATTAAGAAATTCAACATAATTTGGAATGCCGACCATGTCAATTATCTTGAGACAAAAACTTGTGAAACTTTTGAAGAATTTGGTCGAACCGCGCCACTGTTTACAGTTTTCCACTAATAAATATACCGCTATCTCATAAAAAAAGATTTTGGTCAAATTTCACCATATGCTTGCTCTATATGATTTAACTGTATCTTTATTTCCAATATAAATTCGGGTAGATACGTGATATCCTGGTCGCACCTCGTCAAGGTGGTCTCGTTCTTATCACTTTCCAAGAACGATCCCACTTGCCTCCCTCAAGAATTTGCATTGTATAGCGCACCAATTAAGCCACACTTATCTCCTCTCAGAAATTCGATTTTTATCATTTTTACACACTTATTATAATTCGATTTAAGCGACCTGAAGCGTTTATTATAATTTTTATTAAACGGATGTGACGTCACGTCTAACTGTTTTCCACTTTAATACCACACCTTTTCGGCCAAAACAATCCATGTTCAGATTAATAATAACGTAAAATAGGAGAGGACAGAAGAGAAATAAACCTTGTGCCTTGTTAATTTTATAATTCAAGTGAATGCGGGCTTAGCGTTGTCATTTCGACTAATTGGGACAAATGGGGATAAGTACTTGTCTTGTTGAATCTTTTTTTATTGTTTACATTGTGTTACTTGGCTGGGATAGACGAATTAAAAGAGATACTTAAATGAATGAATAAAAAGTTTGGGGTTTTGACCTGTGTAAAGCTGGCCCCACAAAGATGGAAAAAAAGATAAAAACAGTTGCCCAGGTTTATCTATCGATTGAACATTATTGCCCACCAAATCATTTTTATGAAAAAAATATTTAAAAAACAAGAAGGAAAAAGTCTGGTCTCTCTTGTCATAAATAATTGCATAATCAATTAATCACGATTGTCTATTAATCAATTTTAATTAAACTAAAAATAATATATTAGACAGACAATTATAGACTTTTTTTATGTAGTTGTAAGTTCTAAAGTGTTTTTTATTAAGTGTAAAGCTGTGGTAGTTAAGTTGCCTGCTCCTTACTTATTTCGTTCCAAATCATTCCATTTTTCTCTGCTTCTTCTCCTACACTGTTTATTTATCCTTTTTAATCGTAGCTCGTAGCCTTCTTTTTTGTTTTTACTCAGCACTCGTTTTTCAAAAACTTTTTTTTCAATCAATCGGCCGACATTCTGCACAAATGGCCAAACCGTCTGAAATTACCTTTCATAATTTTTTCGTTAATGGGTTGTACGAGCCCCCTCTCATGTCAGTTGCCCAACAAAACAAATTCATAGTTCAAAATAATAAATACTACGTGATTTTATAAATGCTAAAATTAAGTGGCATGGTATTTTTAATAATATTAATTAATAATTTGTTATGCACATCGGAATTTTCCTAAGTTATTAGTTCAGTACCATTTTATGTTTTAGCCCTGAAGAAGTCAAAATAAATTGACAAAACGTCGGCAATACATCCAGCTATTTAATTTACTGCCCCCAACCCGAGATCCTAACTCAAAATTTTTAATAATGTTTAAGAAGCAATACCAATGAAACCCCTCTTTTTTAATTTTTGTTAATAAAACGGAAAAAATTCTTAATTATGTCGTTATATTGGCCATTTTAATTTTGTTACAACTACCTTAAAACTACAAGTGGTTTTGAGAAAATGACTCTAAAACAATTGACGATTAGTGTCAAATACATACATTTTGATGCTGATTTTGGTGCTCGTGAATTTTAATAAAATAGCCAGAGGAAAACGTAGTGACAAAAAAATTCCATCACTCATTGTTAAATTGTTTAATTGTGGTAAATCGAAATCAGAAATTGTCGATTTATTGAAGTTATCTCGTTACAGCGTAAAAATATAGTTAGCAGCTACAAAAATTTTGATTCAATCGCTCCAAGACCTAGAAATGTAGAAAAAAGTAAGATAAGTGAAACTGATAGAGGGCATTAAGAAGAATTATTGAAAAATGTAGGCGCGCAAATTATCTTGAGCTTAGTGTTCTGTGGAGTGACGTTGTTGGAAGACTAATTTCTCAATCTACATGTCACAGAGAATCTCAGAAATTGAGTTTTGAGACTTAAAAAAACAATAAGATGAGACTAGGAATTGTTAAAATTTCCACTTTTGTTCCGGCTAAGGAAAAGCCACTTTTAGGATTGCAACAAAAGAAAAACGAACTAAAATGGGCTACAGAACATAGAAATTGGCTTCAACAATGGGATGCAATACAGTAGAACGTTTCGAAGTATCTATTGGGGATCGAGTTATCCGTAGAAAACATGAAGCATTTCATCTTGATTGTCTTAAGAGAAAAGTGAAATTTCCTGCGTCGGTCATGATTTAAGAAAGCATGTCTTCAAAAGGTATACGAAAACTTCACCTTATTCAGGAAATTGTAGATACAACGAAATATTTGTCAATTTTAGAAAAATTTCTTTTACCAATAATATAAGAACACCTGGCTTCAGGATAAGATTTTGTCTTTCAACAGGATGGAGCAGCATGTCATACCTCAAAGAGGAGTATAAAATGTATGGAAGATTATGGTGTACCACTTCTAGAATGAGTTTCGAGTAGCCCTGACATGTCTCCCATTGAAACTTTGTGGCATGAAAAAAGCACCCCGAAAACATCCTGCTCGAACAATCCATAAACTAAAACAAACGCTGTAAGATGTATGGGATTCCTTTACTCCAGATTATTGCCGAGACTTAGTTCACACTATGCCTCAAAAAATTTCAGATATAATTAAAAATAAAGGTGATATTACACAGTGGTAAACTTTTTGTGTAAATAATTCTTATTTTTTCCCGTTTATACCATTTGTTGTTATTTTGTTTTGGTTAGTAGTAGGTATAAGTTATGTAATGCTTTTTTGAAAAATTATGTTTACTTACAGGTATTTCAGAAATATATACAAAAATTGTAAGCACTTGTAGATCTCGTTTAAAGAAGAGTTTTTTTTAGATATTTTTTTTTTCCGAATCTTGGCAAAAATTCCATACGCACTACTGGTCAAAACAGTAGAATGCACCATTATAATGGTCACTATGATACACGTAATTATAGAAAATTCATGAATTTACAAAATTTTATGAGCGTATCGTACTTTTTTAGGGGGAATATAGCGGTAAAAAAATTTGAAAAATTTTATTTTTCGTAAACATGTTATTTAGAAAAGTTGTTTGTTTTGGTGAGATCTATTACTGGTTAAAATTTTTGTATTCATTTGTAAAACATCCTGTATATTTAAAAATCAACATTTACGCAATATTATTTTTCTTGTTAGAAGTCATTTTTTAAAAAATCTAAACGTGAGTCAACTGAGATGGGAAAGAGCTCGTAGTTTCCGTCTAATTTTGTCTCTCAGTTTTGTTTTTTATTTTTCGCAAAAATCTTATCGCGTTTACTTGTTGTTCTTGTCTTTCTGATAACACCTATGTTTTTTACCACTTCTATTTTTTCTCTTTGGCACTCCCTCTTTCCAAGATTTTCAAGAAAAGTCGTCTAAAACATATTTTCCCGTTTTTTTCTATAACTGTTGCTAGATACTTGAAATGCTGCATTTGTTTAATTTGTTTATCATCCAGCATACAGACTTATCGTGAGCCTTCTTTGTGTTAGAAACTATCACTGTTTTTGTTTCTTCATTCTTCAATATTAGTTTTCGTATTTATTTTCTCTACCTTCCTTTTTTAGTATTGTAAAATTATATTATATTCTCTTTCGTATATCGTAACAACTTAAAAAAAAGTTCTACAGAGTGTATCTCGAAAACTATAATCATTTGTATAAATCAATTTTGGTTTTTAGTATCCTTTTAACGAGAGCTATCACCTGTTAAAATTTTTCATATTTCTTTAAAAACACCCTCTATATTTAAAAGATTCTAAACTTACAACGAATTTCCAAAATTTTTTAGAAATTCAAAAAGCTTGAAAACTGAAAATATGAACCTTAAAAATTATCTAAAAATAATATTATAATTAAAATTAGCCCTATGTCATAATTTTTTTACTAAATACATATTTAATTTTTGAAATGCCATAAAATTTTAAAATAAGTAAGATGCACCATAATTTTGAAATTTTGAGAATCTCACAACAGTTTCTTCACTAAATATTGGAATTTTATAATTTTAGACATTAAAAAATCTCACAATGACACGAGTTTTACCAATTCGAAAATTTTATAATTTTAATAAAAGTTTGGTATTTAAATCCTTGAAATTAGAGTATCATAAAATATTAAAAACTTGATGATTTTTAAGAAACATCAAAAATAAGAAACATAATTACTTTGAACTGAAAAAAAAAAAATGCTTTCAAACTAAAATAAATCGCTAATTCAGTAGTGCTAACCTTGACCCCAGTTCCCCTTTTTCACTTTCGTAAACACGCGAAAAAAATAATTAATCGTCTGAATGCTTTCACCACGATGAGCTTTTACGTATAACATCCTGAATGGCTGTAATAAAGCTCTCCCATTTCATAAATTAGCTAAATGCACTCACACCGAAAAACGAAAAACCTCAGTGGCGTATCTTGCATTTATAAATATCCCCCAAAATCCATCATCTTCGAAAATACATCGTTAAAAATGAACGGAAGACCGTTCTCAATGACCCTAATGGAATAACCGATAGCGTAAAAAATAGGAATTCACCACGTGGCTTTCTCAGATAAAATGTTATTTTAGTAAAACGGTATTTATCCGCGACTAGATTTTACGTCCTTGTCCGGTACGAAGATTGATGAGTTTTGGTGATGGTTGTGTAGATGGTTTTACTATGGGATCGAGACTATATGAGAGTTGAAGCAATGTGATGGTTATTTGACACTTTAAAATAAACAAAACGTCTGCTTCAGACTTTCACGTAAACATTGGATTCGGTTTGGTAACTTAATTTGTGGAAATATTTTAATTTTTTATGATTTATTAAAAGGTTATTGGTTCGGATTTAGATGTCGTAAAATTTTAAATTACGAGCACAGATGGAAGGTGAATGTGTGTTCTAATTAATACACAAACTGATACTAAATTAACACAACTAACTTAGCTTAGCACATGTTCTAGCTGTATGCTGTATACATTTTTCAGGTTTGCTTAATTCATTCATTGAAATTCATACCACTTCACTATGAATAAGTGGTGATTGGCAGCTTGTGAAACATCTCAATTTCCGCTCATTCTTAATTTAGATTTAGCATCTTTCACACCAGAATACATGCCTCACAAGAACTCATCTTTATTAATCAAATCCACATTCTTTCAGTAGCTGTAATGAATGTACAGATTTGAAAAAATTTCAGGCATTCAAAATCCCAAAAGTTTTCATTCATTCATTCAAGTATCTCCTTTAATTCGTCTATCTCAAGTAACATAATGTAAACAATAAAAAAAGAATCATCAAGACAAGTACTTATCCCTACTTGTTCCATTTAGTCGAAAAAACAACGCTACCTGTGTGAAGTTAGGCCCACAATTGACCAATTTTTAAAAGAAACATTTAAAAAACAATATTGCATGACTTTTGTTCACAAATTACTTTGTAAATTTTTCTGTTGTAATGATGGTTTATTGGTTATCCACTCACAAAAAATTTCGAAAAATCTCTTTACATTTTGTCTGTCAAAATAAAATTTCTGTAAAATCAGAAACGAATTGATTTTCCATTATTTACTCTTGATTAAGCAATAAAAAAAAACAGAGTACCAACTTCTCTATTAAATCCCGACCACATATGAATGAATTTACGTCATCGGTATCATTTCGATACAGTGGTGGCTGTAAAAAAATGTGACACTGATAGAAAAACATTTCGATTTTGTGAATTTGTTTTTAAACTAGAGCATTTTTGGATACAGCGCGACAATGAATTGTTTATAATAATTTAAATTTTGAAAGCACATTGCCGAATTTAGTGTCTTATTTTTCTGTGACCATCTCTGTACTACATATGGACAATACAAAATTTTGAGTTTATTTAAAGTATCACAGGATAAAATAAAAGATCAGCATGACGAAAAAAAAGAAGCACGAAATAGAAATTATAGATAAACTAGAAATAGAAAAAGCAATTAAAAAAACAAAATCAGAAAATGGCACTACTACTTCAGAAATCGTCAAATATATAGCCAAAGAAGAGAAAAATAAACTAGCAGAGTAAATAACTCCAAAGCGCAAATATACTGAAAGACTGCAAAATCGACATCATACTACCAATATACAGAATAAGAAATGCTACCTTGCGGAATCTAAAAAGAAAACGGTAAAGGATTTTTTTTTTAAATAGTTCAAGAAGATTATTTTCTACAAGTTGCATATTCTTGATTAGAAAAATTTATAAGATTATAAGATTTTTTAGGTTTATCACTAAGTCCTTGATACAATTATGTCTAAACTGATTTTGCAAATAAGTTAACTTTGCAGTTTCGAGTAACATTATACCAGATTTTTTTTGCGAGACAAAACTTGTGTAAGTTTTCTTTCAACTGTGCATTGCTTGTAAACCATTTCAGGTATCAAAAGAGAGATACAAAAAATTTAATAATTACACAAAGATAACACTGTCAAATTTACTAGGATAGGTGTAATTTTTTGCGGGAATAATAAAAAATGGATAAGAAATAAAATAGATTCAATGTCAGAAGATACTCAATACGAATTTAGGAAAAACAGAAGCACGCAAGATTTATTTTTGCAAGGACAAATAAGTGAAAAACTAATTAACATAAATAAAGAAATCTATATACTTAGAAAAAGCTTTTGACTGAATCCACAGAAAGAATATTGAAGGTGTTACTACAAAGGGGAGTAAATAAAAACACCATTAGATGTTATAAGTAGAGCTCGGCGTTTGAGAGCAGGTAGGCAGTTGGCCAGCTAATAAATCGACGTAATTCAGCGCGCTGCGTGTTAGTCTTTCAACTGGTCTACACGAGCGTTCACAACCCAGCAATGTCGTTGCCTTAAATGTACCCAAAATATATTTACTGCTTAAATTAGAGAACCTATTATAGTCTATTATAATCAAATACTGATTGAGTGACTGTCAATGTGCCCTTAAGTTGTACCGCCTTTAAATAACACTAAATAAAGTGTAAATAATAACGCGAAATCACGCCACTGAAAATCCACTCGCTTACGCCTAACGTTAGTTATAAGTGACAAGTATAAAGGATATTCAAACATTGTAAGAACAAAAAGAGAAATTAAAAAAATTGAAAAAACAAGGCGTAAAACAAAAATGTATATTAAGGCCTCTCCTATTCTCATCGGTTTAGGTGACTGGAGTAGACCAAACGCCACCACGCGGTTCAAATGCGAACTATCAAAAAAGAGTTAATATAAATTTAATTACTGTGATATTTGCCCATGTATTTGATCTGTTTTAGCTACCTTGGAATGTTGTCAAAAATATTATCATGAAGAACCTCCAAAATTATAAAATTGTAAATTGTAAAAAATAAACCACAGACAGTTTTACTTTATTGGGTTAAAGTTATTCTAGAAAAAGCTCCTAGAGTTTGTTGGTAAATCATTTTTAATCAAAATAATCCGCCTGCCTAGAATAATAGTGTCCTAACTCCGTTTGTAACAAATTTTACAGAAGAGACGCTTATGTGATGCAGGTAATTAAAAAACCAACAAAAGCATTTGTTACCATAGGTACTGGGTAGTTCAAAGGAGCTAAAGCAAAAAATAAATTTGTTATAGCACTCAAAACATGTAAAAATGAAATTAGATCTTAATGGTATAAAAATCTCAATTTTGGAAAAATGGAGTTAGAACACTATTATTCTAGGCAGGCGAATCGCTTTGCAGAGAAGTAAAAAACTTATAAAATTAACTATAAATAACCATAATAAATAAACTCACAAATTTTTATCACAAGTAACATAAAAAAATGTTTAGAACAAAAATTATAACACTCATTCACTATATTTCAAGTTTTTGTTACAAAAAAAGTATTTAAAACCAAGTGTTTTTCTTCAACTTGTTTTATTTTTTTGCACAATACGGTAACACAGCTGATCATGGCACACGGAATTTTGTATTTAAAATTATTCTTACTTTGTTTTTATTATTGCTAAACCTGAAAGCCTAAGTTGTAAGTAAAGTCGTAAAGGGTCGTAACTTTGAGAATGAATGACTCTCTTTTAAAACAATTGCTTGATGCAACAGTGGCGGCCTCATCAGCTATCTCAGTCGCAAATTAAAACGCCTAAAATTTAAAGTTTTTATATTTTTTACAACTGCAATAAGTATTTTGGAAATATTTTAAATTCAATTTTTGATTTATATTTCAACTTTCAAGATATTTTATTAAAAAGTTTAAGTTTCTGATATTTAGAATAGACACATATCAATGTGTATTTTAAAAATTTAACAATAGAAAACAATACTAATAAATAACAATAACAAATACAACAAAAAGTAATAAATAATATAAAATAACTCCCTTCTTTCCTATTGTCCTCCACCACTGCCTCTCCTCCACAATTGTCAACGACAAAAGCGACAACAAAATTTAGCAAAAAGATTTAATATTTTTTTAAAACTACTAGCTATAAAATAAAGTGTTTTGTCCCCTTTTTACTACGAAATTATGAAGTGCAAATTTAATCAACACACATTGATAACGTGATAATACCAAACAAAAACATGACAGGTGGTAGTTTTGGCTTCTTCAGAATTTTGTTTCGTGTTCCCTTCCGTTCTTATTAGACAAACAATTGAAAATAATTTATTAAGTCAATATTCTTAAAGTTTTTTTGTGATAAGAAAGAAAAAAATTCAAAAAATTAAATTAAAAAGTAAAGAAATCGGGGATTTTTGACAATGGCGACGGTTAGAAGAATAATTGTAATTTCTTTAATAAATAGTGATTAAGATTTGATTTGATTCAAAAATTAGGGCACTAATTCTAAGTAAAAATATAAATTCTTTTAGATGTTTATTACTTTTTTAAAATTCTATTACTTTTTAAACCAAATGTTAAAGAGTTTAGAATAAAAAAATAAATGTTTAATAATAAAATTAAATATATTTTATGAACAATATAAAATATAATTGTATATTGAGATATTATCTTCAATGTTCTGTTTTGTTCTGACTTGTTTTCTCTTCTAAGGGAGAACAGAATCAATTCCTCCAAGTTTTAAAAAATGTCTGTCTAAACTACCTCAGTTTATAAATACGAATCATTCAATAATAATATGTAAATGGTTTTGGTCTAATTTTTGCTTTATGCCATTATGTTAGAGAAACTAGAGATTGGTATAACGCAAACAATATAAATTTTGTTCCAACTAAAACTCAAACTAAACCAGTATAAAAAAAAATAAAATTCACAATCAAAGAATCTGCTGTTGTCGTCTAAATTACTGAGAATCTACTTACAGAATACTATACGTTTTGTAAAGTTGTGTTATTGCAATTCTTGTACTCTTGTTATGCGATAGAGAGAGCATAATTTTTTTGACCGGTAGTACGAGAAACACTAAACTGCAAAAACAATTTATTGAAAGATAAGTTTGTAGTTTGCTTCATTTTCGCTTGCAAATTTTGCACTATCTCATTAGCTGTTTCGAGTTTTCTAATATTGAAAACGAGAATATTCAAAGTTATTTATCAAAAAGCAAAACATTTTTAACATCTACTCCAAAAGACTTAATTTTTGGCTACCTACTTTGTGTTTATTTATTTTTGATATTTTATTTTTTTTATGTTTCTTTTTCGTTTTTTGATAAAGACAGTTTTATAGTAGTAATACCAACGAGAGAAATATAAAATCTCAATTCATGTAATAATAAAGACTTATTATTGCTGAATAAATCTAAAATAAAATAAACGCTCACTACAAAATCCATAACCTACCTAAATTGATATTTTTATGCTCTCACATTACAAAACTTTGTTAGATTGTCAGCTTGAATGATAATAAAAGTAGAAACTATTGTATGTCGGCATCATATTCTTGTTTAACAAAGGTAAAACAAGTTTAGACATTGAACTACTGATGATAGGTATTTTATGTTACTTACCAGTTATGGTAATTTGATGGTATATTGTTTAAATTGAAACAACTTTATTTTTAGAAGTTTTCTTATTATTTATCTATCATAAGAAATTTAAAGTTAATTAATATTCACAATATTTATTTGCATTTTGCAAACGATTTTGATCCATCGCTTCCAATCAGAATGAACAAGCTTAAACCATCCATTCTAAAGCATCCACTCAAAGATTGATCGCAATAAATCAGTTCGTGTTGTTGTTGAACCTGCACGAGGACACCCCACGACGCCTCCTACACATCTCCTGTCATTCCCTAGCCCAGCCATCATCACAGCGTCTGCTATATTCACCTACCTGTTGGTCTCCTCCATAACTCTCCTATAATAATAAGAACAAGTTCGAAAACACAACAATAATTATCGTGCGGCACGAAATTTCGTCTCGACTGTACTAGACAACAGGTTTTCGAAAAAAATTTCAACCGAGAATCTAAAACATAATTCAAAATTTCAAATAGAGAATTATTAGGAAGATATTGGACTGACTTATAATTAGTAGCCTGCTTTTGTCAGATATGATATATTACGGTCCTAGACGAAAACAACTCGATATTAAATTTGGAAAGAGAGACAAAGATGGACCACCGGTGTGTGGGTTTGTCTGGTATTTTATTTATATAGAAACTCGGCTTTTGAATGATTTGTTTTAATGCTTCGCTTCGGAAAAAAAATTGTGGTGGGAACGTCGTGTTTTCGATCAGGATGAAATAATTACGTTTAAAATAAATTCCATTTCAAGGAACGTAAGTAAATACAATAGACAATAAATTTGAAACAAAATAACCTTATTTACTCAACTATAAAACCATTTTCCTATAATTCCGGTTCTAATTACCGGATATGGGTGCGACGACGTTTTCGAGATTATGTTATATTAAGAGAGATTTTTTTTATATGGGACACCCTTAGTTATGATGACCGGATGATGGATATGGACGGTGAGCGCTCACAATGGGACAAGCCCGACAATTAATGGGGCGATTAGGGGTTTCGCCAAGGCGACGAAATCGATACTAGGAAATTGCGGAAATGGCATCATAAAAAAAACTAAATTATTATTATACATTATTCAATTAGGTATGTGTTTTCTTTTTTAATGGCAAAATTCAGATCAACCTGATATACCTAAATATTATGGAATTAAAAATTAATCTAACCTATTGGCTTAAAACAACTTGAAAATGTTTTTATATGAATAAGATTTTACATATACAAAGTGAGTCATTATCTTTATTCTAGATGCTCTTATGTTTCACTGAAATATACAAACAGGTGTGCCAAACTCTTGATATGCTGTCAGTGGAGGTAAAAAATCTATTTTTTCAGAGACTTCTAACAAAGACTAAAAGTAACTTTTAGGTTGCATTTTTTTTAAGATCTGAAGTAAATTTTGAAATCTGTAAGAAACAAGAATTTTTTTGTTTCTTTTAGTTTTCAGAATACCTATAAGATCCCAAAACTACCACTTTAACATCTAAAGTAAATTTTGAGTAAAATTGCATCTATAATCTAATTAACCAAGAACAATTATAACTCCATTTGTAATAGTTGTTCTAGATTTTACTGCATTTTCTGTTCTTAATTTTGTTCTTACTTGTTCTTAATTAAGTTTTCTATTATTTTAAATGTCGTCATTATTGTAACATTCAAAACAAAGATGAATTTTTTAAAAACATTTTTCTTGTGTTTCTTGGTCATTTTGCACAATTTGGCTCTACTTAGTGGAAGTTATTTGGAAATCGGGTGTTTCAAAAAAGACCTACTTGCTGCAGTAACCCTGAGACAAAAATGTTTCGAGTCTCTTTATATTTTTACCAAAGAGTAGGGAGTTTAGACTAAACTCCCTACTCTTTGTTTTTACCTAAAAATTATAAAAATTTTAAGATTTAGACCAAAAAACGAGAGTATTTTCTAAGAGGCATTGCTACAGAAATTTCAGTAAAATGTTAATAATAATTATTATAGTTTTAATAAAACAAAAGTTATACCAAAAAGACTTTATCTAATTTTTTATGTAATCTCCGGCTTTATCTGATTTTTTGAAAAAAAGCAAAACTTAGTTTGGTATTTTTTTTCAGGTCAGTTTCTTCCTATTACAGGTTTAGTAATTCCAACACTTTCTGTTTTACTTTTTCTTCTGCCACGGCAGGTTTAGGTACCTAAATGACGGCCAAAGTCCCTAAATGTAGAATCCTAAAGTCCCTAAATCTAGATGTATTTCACTCGAAAATTATAACTTCTAAATTCTTTCCTATTAAGTACCGTAATAATACACTGAGAGAGAAGACAAAAACCTCGTCCAGTCTAAATAGTTTGGTAAAACAACCAAATTTTTATCTGCCAAAACAAATAATTGCCTGAGGGAACTAAATTTTGGTTCTATTATCCAAATTCTTTAGCTAGACATGTTTTAGCTAGTTGTTTTGTTATCTGAGCAAGTTCTTTTTTTCAGCGAATGCCCAAAAACACCAAACATTCTCTACTATGTCTTCCTTTACTACAGTAACCTCCATAGGAACCAAAAAGATTTGCTAAAATACGTCCAGCCATAAAAAAAATGGCCAAGGAAACTTAAGCTAAAATCACTATGTTTTGGTTTTCTTAGACAAATATTTTATTGATATATGAATTTTGAAATATCATTTCTCTCAGTATAGTGATTCCATACACTACACTAACCCCTCAGCAGACAACATTACGAATATATTGAAACTTGGAGTAAAGAGAATTTCTGGTCTGGGTGGAAAATAAGTAACAAAAAATTTTAAGTTGACGTTAAAAAATTGTAAAATAAACATAATATAAATATCTAAAACAAAACAACAAAATTGTACTCTAAAAGAAAAAATTTAGTAGCTAAAAAACGACCAGCAATAAAAAATTTGACAAAAAAAACTTGGTCATCCGCAAATAAATAATTTGCTGAGAATACCGAGTTTTGGTTTTCTTGGCAATTTTTTTTATTGCTGGTGGATCTATTTTAGTAAGTCTTTTCTCTTAATGAATAAAATAGACTTGTTTTTCATTATCATTTCATTAGCATACTTATAAATTTAACTTAAATATATTAAGTATCTCTATACTTAACCCAAAACTTTGATATGTCTGCGAATATCAAAGTATATCTCTTGGATTTAGAAATTCTTTTTCTGTGTGTACCTGTGTAGTTATTTAATACATATTTGGCCACGACAAATTGACCACTGTAACTAAAATAATAACCCATCGAAGTTCGAGCAATAGAACTTCGATGAATATGTCAATTACCATAATCACTTGGGGTTAAAAGATTACAACGAACCAGATGCTTTCCAATTAAATAACAGAAAAAACTTCTTCTTAAATTTTGAATTTGTTGATCAAACATTTAGGTATTATTTCAGTCAAAGTGGTCAATTTTTTCGTAGATAAGTACGATGTCGTAGCATCCCTAATTTAAAAACGTAAAAAAATATTCTAACTACAAAAGCGAAAAACAAACACAATTAAATAAAAAAATCTGTAAAAAACATTAAAACAATGTCACTCCTTCATTTGCCTCAAATTGTAAACGACTCTCAGAATTATTAAATTATTAACAGTCTTAACAACCTTTGTAATTTTAAAACTGCAACATCCAAAAATCTAGAAATTTTTTGTTTTATCCAGTTGTCTTAGAGTGTTTCTCTGACTACCTATATATAAGACCATTTTGTAAGATATTTTTACGCTAATATCCATACTAATGTCAGACATGTCATAAAATTGAAAAATTCAAAAAAAATATTTACTTTTTAAAATAAACCTCATTAAGGTTATCAACCGTGTTGAAGTTGTTTGGAAGTAAATTGTAATAAATGATAATGACTTAAATAACCTGTAAAATGATATAAAGGGCTTGCAGAGTGGCCACAGTAACGTTTCATTAGCACCTGTAACAAAGGATAACAAGTTGAGAGGGCATAATCAATTAATATCAAAGATAGAGACTTATTAGAGATAAGCTGATGATTTAATATCCTAACATGACTTATTATTTGTGCCATTTTTTTTTATTCATATAATTTTGTATAATTGTGACTTGAGTGACTGTCTGTAAAAATATAGTTTTTATATCTATTAGACATGTTTGTCAAAAATCAATGTTTTAGACTAGATACTCAAATTAAGAAAAGTACTTAAAAGTCCAATAGTTTTCTCGTTTTTGTTTTATTTTCTTAAATAATTTTATCCGTATTTTAATTTTATATTTTTTAAATTAAATTTAGTATTTTTTGTTTCAGGTATGTACCCCCAATTGTCAAATTTCCATTTTTTTAAGTAAGTAAACTTTGTAAGTTCTATTTGACGTTAATTAACTCTGAATATCTCCATAAATCCGTAAACCTCAAATCATCGTATCTAGTCCAGTTGTTGACCTCGTCTGTACTTATCAATTCAACGCGTGTACCTTAAATCCCTCCCTCTCTCCAATCAGCATCAAGTTCTCTGATCTAGGCGTACCCATCTCCCGCCTTCCTCCAATCACAATCCAGTCAAGTACAAACAACGCCACAAACAGCAACTAGGCGAGGCACTAGATCGGAGCACGCGTCGGCGTATTTAATAGGGGAGATCAGTCGCAAATCGCACCAAAGGGCGCACCCTTTCACCCCTAATCATTTGAATATTATCCAGGATTTTTCTATAGTCTACGATTTATAACATACAAAATATGTTAATTCTCGAATAGAAATTCGTTACGGCTGTAATATATGCGAGAGAGACGCGATTTGCATACAATAAAATATGAACGTGGCATTCAAATTTTAAAAAAGGGTCATTTCGTATTAAATCACTAAAGGGGGGACAGTCGCCGCGGTTATTTTGCATGGGATTAGTGCAGTGAAAAGTTTTTTAAGAAATTTATTTAACACCGATTTATGTAAATTTTGTGTTATCGATATGTCGAAGGGTATGGAACCCTTCAAATTCAATACTAACTAGATGCGTATTCATATTTAAATTTAGATTGAAGGCTATTCTTTTTTTATGTTTGATTATTTATTGCTACCTAATTTTCGATTGGGGGGGCCAACTAACGGCTCGTTATCGAAATTAGGACCATGCTTTAATTTCGTGTTATGAAATATGGGAATGCTACTTGGGTTCAGACCAATGAAATTCTATATTTAAATATAAATCAAAGTACTGAAGATGTGGTTTATTATATGGGAGAAACCGGTTTCAAATAAGTAGGTACCACATATTACATGCCAAATGTGTGTCTAATTTAAAGTCATTTTTCCCAAACTCTTTTGCAGGTAGAAATATTTTAAAAATTCTGAAAAAAAAACTTTTTGAATAATATAATCATTTCGTAAATAAATGATAAAACAAAATAAACACTGATTTTTTTGTTTAAAATTTATAAATTATGTATCTATCTAAGTATTGTAATGACCCAAGATCGCCATACTTAATAAAATATCACCCAAAACCCAAAATTGAGCACTAAATTCAAACTCATACCAACATCTTTACGTGGAAACGTTGTGTTTGACAAGATAACAGCAGAATTCGTTAACATGTGACCATATAAAAATTCGATGCAAAAAATACAATAAAACAAATCAAAAACAGATAAGATAAAAAATTACAGAAACATTAAACAAAAGCAGCTACAAGTTTACATTTTAAATGTAATAGATTAATTTGTTAAAATTTGCAAAAGCTAAAATGTGAGATTTGTATCTATTGGTCCAACAAAACCATCATTTGCAGCTGGTAGCAAAAATATTTGGAAGAGAATGCCTTGATATAGTCCAAATTTTAATTATGTACCCATGACTCAATTTAATTTAACACCGCTGTTAATTTGCTTATTTTTTATAAAGATGCAAATATAAACTGAATCTGTTTTGTGAAACGGTTAAAAATGCCCTTAATATTCTTTCATCTAAAAAGAAAACTGAGTAAGATGACAATATTTTTATACATCATAGGTATAAAGATAAAAATCAAAGTATAGAAAATTAAATAAAATTATTAGAAACTATAGACAAGAAAAAATATTTGGTAGAGAAAGCTTTGACAAGACAGTTCTTTGAAATAACACCAATGCTTACATATTGCCAATCTTTCGATCGTTTTAAGATTCGTTTCGATCTTAAGTCTAAGTACAGAATCTATATCCCCAGAGAATTTTTTGAATATTCGTTTTTCTTATCATTTCAACTCTAGATAGCGAAGCTGGCTTCGTAAATTATGTTTAATCAACGGAGTTAAGGAATACAGTCAGAGGTATTATTTGAATAGTGACTCATATAAAGTAAGGCACACACTAACTACAGCTATCTTGTCTCTCGGAGAAGTTAAACCGTTAGTCCCGATCGCCAGTGGTCGTTAGGTCATGCCAAAGCTGTAGATACGACCTGAAAACTTTGGCACCTGGGGGTTGCATTACCTACTACCAAAAGATTATTTATTTATTTATTTTGTCATCTCAAATTTATTCTCTCCCCGCCCCTCATTAAAAACTTTGAATTCTGGTTTTTTCCTCTATAACAAATTATGACACTTATAGAACCAAGGAAAACCTTCAAAAGATGAATTAGCGGGAGTATTTAACAGAAGAAGCCTAGATATAAAAAACCGTTTCTATAATGTCTATTGAATGTCTCCTATCTTAATGGTCACTCCTCCAAAATTCACTAATGAAACAAGAAAGTTTGCAGATGATAAAACGTTTGTAGTGTCTATTTTCTCCTTATAATCTCCTTCTGTCTCTCTCTTCAATATGTTAAAAAAAATGCAACTTTTAAATAAAAAAAAAGAAGTTATAGATTTGTATTTATATTATTAGTGGGATAGAAGCATCATCACACAACAAGTGTGTAGATAACGAGGGCGTTAGCCCGACTGCAAAAAATTAAGAAAATCGAAAATTTAATGCTGCGGATAACTCCTCCTTTTTTACATCAAAAGTAAGGTGACCTATGAATACGTTCAGTAATGGCAACCGCTTACAATTTTTCAAAGAAAGCTCGCCATCTTGAGATGATCAGTAAAAATTGTGCCTTGTCGTAAAAATAAGAAAATTGTAAACATGAGTGACTCTGAAAGTTTACCTTCTGATATCGAAAAAGCGGCGACAAATGCTGCTTCTTGCTTGGTGCCAGAGAAGTCTATAGAAAACTACGAGATGGCTTTTCAACGGTTCAATTCATGGTGCGACAAAAAAAATGTTAAAAATATTACGCATGAGAAGGTTCTACTTGCATATTTTGATAATTTATCAAAGCAGTATAAATCATCGAGTCTCTGAGCTTTTTATTCCATGATTAGAACAATAATGAAAATGAAGGAGAATGTTGACATCAGTAAATACGTACATTTAATCGCCTTTTTGAAAAGAAAATCTGAAGGATATCGTGCTAAAAATTCGCAAATTTTCAGTAAACAAGATATTAACAAATTTTTGCAAGAAGCAAATGATGATAAATTATTGTCAATAAAGGTACTGTACCCTTCTTATGCATAAATTATTCAGACTAACTAATGTTAATTTCAAAGTTGCTTGAATTATTAAAGTTGATGTAGCTTGTAGGATCCAAGAACTTACCAACATGTTTTTAGAAAATGGCAAAGATCAGGTACAATGTTTCCATGTTCTAATACCAAACATAAAACAAAATTTCCAGAAAATTTTTTATTACGTCAGGCGGAATTTATGCAGTCAACATGTTAGAATTAATTCGAAAATATACTGCACTTCGCCTTAATAACGCCAATAGAAGACGGTTTTTTTTAGGATACAAAAACCGAAGGTGTATAAGTTACCTATTGGTATAAACACGTTTGCTGCTTTCCCCAAGAATATTGCTAGTTTTCTTCAGTTACCTAATCTAGCAGGATATACGGGACATTGTTATAGACGCTCATTTACTTCGTTGGTTGCTAATTCGGGAGCTGATCTTTTAACAGTAAAGCGTCATGGGGGCTGGCGCTCGAATACAGTGGCAGAGGGGTATATAGACACGGCAGAAGAAAATAAAAAACAAATTGCTTCAAGAATTCTGGGTGACAAAAATACTATAACAGTTAAAACTACTACATCGACAGCTGTTATCGAAAAAAATGTATCAGAAATGGCTTGTCCTACTATAAATAGGTGTGAAAATTGTGTTATTAATATTTATAACAATAATAGCATGTAATTAAGATTGCGTTTGAAATTAAAACGAATTATTTTAAAGAGTGGATTTTTATTTTTATCACTAGTGAAATAATATGTCATTTTACTTGACTCAAATATTCAATATAATATGCAGTTATCTCATAGATAAAAAATTATTCATGTGCTAGATAAATTTTCTAGTGTTGCCAATTATTTCTAAATTTACTTGATCAATTATATGATTACAATTTTTGTGTTTTTTCAAATCTATCTGTTTAAAACAACTTTTGGTTAACAACAAATGCGTGCTCTTTGAGCAATTTTTTTCAAGGCGACCTAAATTTAGGTTCTCCTTGCTGTCACGTTATAATTTTATATTTGTGTAATAAGTGCCAAGTCTAATTATAATTTTGACCACTCTGTATATAAAAGTGTGTTGAAAAACAAATTGATTATAACTTTTTTATTGTATTTAAACCCCCAGCTGTGTCTATAACAAAATTATTTATTTGAAGCAATAAAATCCTTAGACCTGTTTGATGTTCCTCTGGTATTACTTCTTCTGTTTCAATTTTTTTCAACTAAGTATCGGTTAATAAAACACCTTGTATACGCTATAAGCTCAAGCATCCGTAACGAAAAAACCAAAGCTGGGCAATAAAACGCCATTTAAACGTCGATTAATCTAAATAAAACCTATCTAAGATTTGATTCGTATAAAACATATTAAACCATTTTGTGATCAATCATCGTTTAAGAATCTCTGACATTTCTTCAACAAATGCCATCAATAATATAAAACAATTTCAATTCAATGCTAAATTAGAAATAAAATTTTGACTTTTATGTGCGGTTTTATTTATAACAAAATGTAGTTATTTTCAAAATTGGGCGTTTTAATTGAATGACCTTGACGGTCTAACAATTCGCCACATTGTAACATGACACCTGAAGGAAGACTCCTCCGGGTATGTAATCGTAAATCCTTTTATTACATCCGCAATGAGAGTACCTATAAATTACTAGCTTAATTGCAACGATTATTTACTGCCCTTTTTCGAGGGAAAAGTTGTTTTTTTGCGCGATTGTTAACAAAATGTGGTTCCTTTACAATTAAAATATTTTTCTAAGCTTATAAATTATAGATTTGTATGGACAATAGACAATAGAGTAAAATTTTGGGTAATAGAGACACCTCGACACGTAAATAAGAGTTGGAAACACCTACCAAGATATTTCAATAGGATTCAAATCTTAACTTTAAATGGAAACAAATTCTACTCGAGGAATTTATTTTATTATGTTATAAACTGCTGTAATTGAATGATTGTATCAAGAGAAGGGTATTGACTCTTATTTATATTTAGTATACCAAAGAAATTCAATAGGATACAAGTCTGGTTTAAATGTTGTCACAATTGTGTTTAATGCATTGAATTAATTTATTTCAGGTTATTTAAAAATTTGTACTTTACCAATTTTAAATTATAAATGAGAAAAAGAAAGAAGATTGGTGCTTGTAAGTGGTTTCTTACCAAGCAAAATTTAGTTAATATAAAACATGTTAACACATAACTGACTGTTGTAAATACATTCCAAGACAATTCAATGGGATTCAAATCTGTAACTTTAAGTGAAGACAAATAATTCTTGATAGAGGAATTTATTTTACTGTGTTATCAACTGTTGTAATTGAATGATTGTACCAATACAGCATATGCGGCTCGTAAAAATTTTTAAAATTGTAAAATAAATGAAATTTCAAATGATAACATACCAATACTAATTTTTATTTTTTATTTCAATTATAAATCGATTAAAATTTGAATAGCCTTTGCAAAATAAATTGTTTTTTATGTATAACAAAGACACCGCAAATATACGTTACCGCCCCTGAAACAAATTCGAATTTTCGCAAAAAAGTGTCATTGAGTGATATTCGAGCAACTTCTCCCTACCTGTTTTGTGAGAGACAGAAAATTCCGACCGGTAAAAGAAAATCAGATGATTGAAATCAAGAGCATCCGATAGACGCCAATAAATGTCGCCAAAATGATTCAATAGAAAATAAAAAAAAGTTATTAATTATTTTCTGTTAAAAACATGTTAACTCCTAGCTGAGGCATTTACTTTTTACGTTATAAGTTAGTTATTGGCCACTAGAGTTCAGGGGCTCACTCTGGAAATACAGCTACATTGGTATAGTAGATCTAACAAAATAGTAGAGTGACTAAAGCAATAAAGTCATAACCATTGTTAACTTAACAAAGAGCGGTACTCGAGTCAGGCTGCAGGGATGATGGATAGGCTCGTCGTAAACTTTTCTGCCATCTGATTGCTAAGGCCTCTAGGTAGGTAGGTTAAACAAGCCCATCATCTGTCACTTTACACGCTTTAGTCACTCTACTATTTCGTTAGATCTACTATAGCTTTAGTCAAAATTGATTGAGCAAATAAAGCCATTTTTATAGTGAAACTCCTCTTAAAAATGTTTTCAAAATGCGCCACTGATATTCACTGACTTAATAATTAGTAATCAAGTATGTTCCCTGTTTCTAAAATTAATAAAATGTTTCCGACTTCTAAAATTAGTAAAAGTTTAATTTTAAGGTGTGCAAACGTTTCTCACCACCCAAAAACAAAAACAATAACCAAATAACTTCTCGTTAATGGGCAACACAGAATAATTGGAAATATAAATATATTAACTTGAAAAAAGCACAAAAAGGTGACACAACGTTGTCCCCAACTAGAAATGAAAACCTTACAAGAAAGGTATTTTAATGATGACTGCACTACCCTTAGAGTATATTATATTAAACTTCTAATATTAGTAAAATTATCTCTTAGGAGTTCAAAATTAGTATACTGTCGCCTCCGGCTCCTAACATTGAAAAATTTTGCTTTCGTATTTATTAATCTAAAAATTTAAAAAAGTTACTTAAACAAAATGTTACAAAAACAGATTTGTCTTTGTCTTTATTGGTTTAAAAATTAATAAAAAAGATGGTGTACCACCTATAAAATTGATAAAATTACATTTCGGGACTTCAAAATTTAGAAACTGTCGCTGTAACCTTCACCTCAAGCTCTCAATATTAAAAGATAATACTAATATGCCCTTTTAATTCAAAAAGTTAGTAAAAAATATTATTTTTGATTTCTCTAAATTTATTATATTATCGGCCTTAGGTAATAATATTTCTACCTTCTTAAATTAGTAGAATTACTTCTCCGTATTTTAAAATTAGTAACAGTCGTTTGAGCTAATTTTATGTGTAGATACTATCGGTAGTATCGCAAATTTTAGTAATTTCCAACGAAGATACTAATTAGCCCATAAAGCTCCCAATAAACAGGTTTTAGAAAAATGCCGAAACATTGTTTTTAGCTTTTAGATTAGCAAAATATTGCCTATAAATCGATAATACTAAAAAATGATTATTTATTAAAATAATATAATAATAATAAAATGATATTAATTTGAAAACTTGTAAAAAAGTGTCACCTTCGACGTCTAAAGGTTGTAAAAGAGAACCTTCCATTTGTACAACTACGACAGCAATGTAGTATTTGCATAAAAAAATTATAAAAAATATCATCTTACTTCTAAAATTAGTAAAATTTCGCCTCCTAGCGACAGACAATAAGCAGATCAATTACGTCTTTATTACAGAAAAAACTTCAGTCAAAATTGGGTTTGTAAGCATAAGCCCTCTTCTAAAAATAACGACTGTTAGATTATTTATTAAAAGACATTCCCTATAGTGCGTTGAAATCGTAATGCACTTATTTAGAATATTTTTTGTGTTTTTAATTGGGTCATATTCATCTATCTGTCAAATAAATTAATAAATAATTATCATCAAAACTCATTATTTGTTTCAAAAACTGTTAAACACATTCATCATTGATACCTACACGTTTTATAATTTGCACCACGTGAGCATGGCATCAACACCAACTTTTTCTTGAATTTTGGACTCATAACTGTTCTAATGTAACAGATATTTTAATTATTGTATTCATGCTTCTATAATTGAAAACATATCTAAAATTCCTTGTGAGACAACATTCAAGATTGCAGAAGCCCCACCTTTCACCGTCTTGTTTTGAAACAGTTTCTAATAAATCGTGTATAACAATTGCAGGTTAATCACACTCTGCAAGTTCTCTGCTCTGTGCCTAAAAAACAAATAAATTTTTAACAAGCAAATTTATTTAAAAGCAATTATTATAATATTAAAAAACAGTTTATTTTATGGATTAATTTCAAGTTGACTTAATACCGCCAGTATCTTCATTTCTACGTTCCATGAGAAATTAAAAGAATTTGAAGCTGTGATTGGTTGTTCCCATAGAAACGTATTAAAAATGCGGGAGTATCTCAACTTGAAATTAGCCCATTAGTCAATAAAACTTATAAGGTTAGATCAAGTACCAATCACCTGCTCTCAAGTACAGAATAATTATAGACACTTCTAGGAACAAGTGAGTGTCAAACCTCATAACTTTTATTAACTATTAATATTAAAGTAAACTGTTATTAAGGTAATTATTGCTTTTAAACAAAATTCTTCGTTAAAAATTAAAAGTGTTATTAGTTTTTTAAAGACAGAAAACTCTAGAGTGCTATTAACAGTAAATGTTAAGATAATTTATTGAACAACTCAGAACAAAAAATGGGACTCCTGCAATCCTGGATCTTGTCCCACAGGGAGATTCAAGCAATTATTTGTTAAATAAAACCAAATAAAATAATTAAAACCAAATATCTGTTACATTATAACAGGTATGAGTCGAAAATTCAAGAAAAAGTTGGTGTTAATATCATGTTCCGTGCTTGTGTAGAGCAAATAATTGTTATTTAATAGAAGATAGTGACCTTTATTTGACAGCTAGACAAATATAACTTAATCAAAGACATATATAAATATTCAAAACAACTGTGTTGCAATTTCAAAGCACCCTGGAAAACGTTTTTTTTTTAATTAATAGTGGTTATTTTAAGTGTCCCACTGTTAGACACTAAAAACTATAATAAAATAGTATCATTTATAGTTCAACGAAACGAGAAAGTTCTATTTCTCGGAACCATTAAAAGATGTAAGCAAACCCTGCCAAAGTCGTTGTTAAATGTGCAAGTGTGCACCCTCATAAATCATGTTTTATGAGTGGTTTTATGGTTTATTTGAGGTTTGCGGTAATTGCAATAATTCTTATGCTTCTGTTTATTGGGAAGGCTTAAAAAGTCAGCTCACTTATCTTTCATTGAACTATACTTATGTTAATATTATCATTTGCAGTAAAATATTAATTTGTTTATAGGTATGTATTTAAATTAACAAAAAATTCAGTAAATTAAAAATTAGAAAAGAGTCTTATATGACGCCTTCTAGACAACATTAGCAAGAAAAAATTGTTTAATATAATATGTATACCATTTTAAGCGTTATTTATTAAATATAAGATAATGGAAATTTAAATTGAAGTAAATTCTTGATCAAATTTTAATTAACTAGAAAAGCATTGACACCTATTTTTATTATATATTAAAAGAATTCAATAGGACAACATCTTGGTTAAACTTTGGACACTATGGTGTATATTAAATTATTAACAAATAGATTGGCATGAGGAGGACCGAAGGGAGAAATTTGAAGACCACATTTCTCTTGGTTTTTCTAAATAACCTAATAAAGACACTAATTAGTTATTAGACACATTTGAGAGTTTGTTAACACGCTTAGTACGAGTACCTATATTAAAATGATTCAATATGATTCAATTCTGTAACTTTTAAGAGACCAATTGTTGGCCACTTGGCCTTCATGGGCTAATTTCGAGTTGAGGTACTATCGGTAGTAATGCAAATTTTAATACTTTTCTGTGGCAACCACCAATCATAACCCCTAATTTTATTAATTTTTCATAGAAACAAAATACTAGCGGTATTATCTCAACTTGAAATTAGCCCATTATATATTTTAGACCAAAAACAGTGAATTGAAACCAAATCTGGCATAAGCGAGGCGTAAATCTAGAAAATTTTAATTAGGAAAGGCCTTAAGATATGTGCTTGTGGCGCACATCTTCAGATTTCTGTAAAAAGCGTGAAAAAGCATACGTTTCTCCTAACGACAAATCCAAATAAACAGTTCCCTGCCCTCGTCCCACAATCTAAAAAATTTTGGTGTATTTATCTAAGCAATTAACAATCTAGCACGCGTCGATCGGCCACAGGTGAAACAACTCAACAAAGATTACCTCTCGCTCTCGCTTGAAATGAAGAAAAAGCGCGAATTGTCGTCTCTCTAAAACGTGTCGAATGAATAATAAGAGGAGGAGTTGCTCACGCGACGCCGCCGACCAGAGAGGAACCTTCACCGGGAAGTTTCCAATAAATAATTACCTAATCGCGGCCATAAAGAAGACATCCGTGTCATCGACTACACAACAGTTTGACGTGACGCTCGCGCCAACATCCAGTAGGCCGGTCGGTAGTCAACTCTCAGGTTACCACTACTTCTGCCCACGAATGTACCGTACATTCCAACGCAAGCACGGGCACACTCGATGCACGTGCTGGGACAAGACGTGACCGTTTTTTACCATGGACCATGGGTCACTTGGTCGGGACTCCCAGGAACACAACGCAAGGTGCACAACACAACCAGATTTGACACCACAAGATTTTTTAGTGAACACAAACTTCTGAGTGATTAACAATTGTGGCCTATCGTCGTTCCTATCGTCAGTTTTGAATTATGATCGAAACAAAAATTATGATTTTTTGCCGATCGGCAGTAAACACCACATTTTAGTGACAGTTTAAGCTTTAAGCATACTAAACTTTTATGTTTATGAACTAGACAATTTGTCAGCATTTGTATGCATTAAACAGTAAATCAGACACTTTAAAGCTTTAAATTTTTCTAGAAAAAGATAAACTGGTAGGATCGGCAAAAAACTCGGCAAAAATACGGCAATAAAGCAGATTTAACGCCTTGGCTGGTTTAAAAGGCTCGGCTGAACCTTGTACCATTGAACAATTTTACAGTTACTTTTTTATAAGTTCATATAAAAATTCCATAGACAAAAGTACTTCAGTTTTCCAATTTTTCAATTTTTCGGATAACTATTTTGACTACGACTATTTTAAAATATTTTAAAAAAATGACAAATCGGTTCAGCCGTTCTCAAGTGATACGCTCACCAACGCACAGGAATCATTTTTCCTCATATATAGATAAAATCTTCTAGAAATATAAGTAAAACAAGAAAAAAAACATGTACAGCATGTCCCCGGATCAACTTTAAAAGAGGAAAAATTTCTTATTTTTGATTTCTCAGAAAATTTCACTTTTGTTGATTTGCCTTGTTTGTTTTCAAACTCCCAAAACACAAATTACTTTTTATTTAACTTGAACGATTCTCGAAACATTATTTTTTTCAAAATTTGAACTTAGTTTTTTCGTAATTTTCAAAAAAACCTCTAATAGGCGGATTTCATTGAAAAATACCACTGACAGCACAGTATCAGCACAGCAGATAAGAAATCTAATAAGTTAGTAAAACTGCAAATTGAATGTTCGCTAATTTAAACAGTATTTATGCTATAATCTTGACTTTACAACAAAAAAATTATCTAATACAATGTTACGAAACTGGAGAAGTTGCTATCAGAAAATTCAAGCAAAAATACCCGGAAGTAATCATTTCCAATTCCGGTGCAAAAAACTTGGTGACCAAATTCTTTAAAACGGGCTCGGTTTTAAACAGTAAAAAGTGAAAAAAGTTGTTCAATGAAAACGATGCTGCTTCAGTTCTTGCCGTTCATTCCACAAGAGAAGCTCCAAGGTCGTCTTTAAGAAGAAAGGCAATACAAACTGGAATAAGTAAATTTTATTTACAAAGAATTTCCAAAAAAAAAACAAATTTTATCATTTAAACTGCAATTTAGGCAAACTTTAGAAAATGGTGATGAAGCCAAACGTCTGGATTTTTGTTTGAGAATTGCCTACAGAGTTTTGGAAGATTCAAATTTTCATTTTCATAAACAAATTATTTTCTCCGACAAATCGACATTTTTAACTAACGTAGCCGTTTCATCTCAACATTGCCGGTACTGGAATGAAACGAACCCAAACTTCAAGATTTCTTGTCGCAGACAATATTTTAAAAATGTTAATGTGTTGTATGCAATTTCGTACGTTGGCATTATTGGTTCATATTTTTTTTGATCAAAATTTAAACCATAATTCATATTTGGGAATGTTGCAAAAAATTTTAGCTGATAAACTGGATAAAAAAAATTCTGTTAAACTATCAAATGGTTCCCTGCTGATTATGCCAGCATTGTTCGCCAGTGCCGTGGCTCAATACAGAGTTCTGTCATAACTGGATAGGGAGAAATGGTAGTAGCATTTTATGGCAACCGAGACGTCCTGATCTCACAATAATAACTTTTATCTGTGAGGTCGTTTAAAACAAATTGTGTACAGTGAGCCACTAGTTAATGATGTTGAGCAGGGGTTCTCAAACTATGGTATACTTTTCCAGACGAATATTGGCATATCTGACTTCAAAGGCAAGTCACCTGTTTATTACTGGAGCACTAAAGATTGTATTGTTACTAAACACAAGTAATTTATGGTCGTTAGACCTTTCGATGCCAACTGAGAAAACCGCCTGAAGCAGATCAAATCCAGATAAAAGTGGTGACGAATCTGCATACCCCTGGCGGCTTTCTCAGATGGCATCGAAAGGTCTAACGACCATAAATTACTTGTGTTTAGTAACAATACAATCTTTAGTGCTCTAGTAATAAACAGGTGACTTGTCTTTAAAGTCACGTATGCCAATATTCGTCTGGAAAGGTATACATGCATTTTGTTGGATTTTCCTCCCCATTTGAGGGGATACCTATTGGGATAGCTCGTTTAAAAGCTCATATTTAGCACTAGCAGATTAAAGCATTTCTGGAGTTTATTGTCCAGTGTTATGCCTTTTTTTCTAATTGTTTCGTTATTGGCTCTATCAGGTTACAAAAATGCAAAATTGTATGGTGAGTCATTCCTTGTTTTAGGCTCTTCCTAGATTAAAATTAATAAAAAGTAAAACTGAGATATATCCCAATTAATAACAAAGAAACAGGCTCATCAATTTTATTTCATTTTTAAATTTATTAAATAAAACTTGAGCCCAATTTGAATATTTTCTAGCAATAAAATGATATCATCTCAAGAACCATTCGAGTTAAAAAGTAATTTGTGTTTTGGTAGTTTGAAAACAAGCAGGACAAATCACCAAAAGTGAAATTTGCTGAGAAATCAAAAATAAAAAAAGTTTTTCCTTTTAAAGTCAGTCCGAAGATATACTGTATAGATATGTAAAATAACAAAAACCAATAATTTAAAATAGTGAAAAAAAAAGTTGTTCCGGTACCGGGAATCGAACCCGAGCCTCCTGGGTGAAAGCCAGGTATCCTAGCCACTAGACCATACCGGATGATATCTCTTGTTATCTTGAATTTCATTGATAAATGATATCAAATAAACAAAGATTGCGTTCATTGACGGACAAGTTGAATTGTCACCTGTCATAAGGTGTGTCGAGCATTCAATGCCCACATACAAGCGTACAGTCACGTGCAAAAAACAAAACACAATTGAATATTGTGGGCGAGGAATCTAGTCCTCGCGCCACACAGCCAACTCAGATTTATTTTTCCTGTTTGTGCCAAATGATAAAATTATATACAGGGTGGATGCACAAAACGTAAATAACAGATATAAAATTGTAAAAATAGACCAAATTTAATTGAAAAATACAGTATGTCATACCGTTTGTTTTTTTTTTAATAAATGAGAAATTTATTTTAGACAACTCTAAATTATTAATTTATTATTTATTTTCAGAAAACAGGTTTCGGCTATTTGTTTTCTTCAACCCTAACTTATACATAAATTTAGCAATTGCATTTAATTTGACTTTTTCTTATTCGAAAAAAATAATTATTTAGAATCTAAAAACACAAAAATTAATAAAAACGGAAGAAAATAAACTTTTATTGTTTGTTCTGAATTCAAAAAAGTTTCAAATACCAAAAATTTAGAAATTTAAAAAGTCGTGGCATCTCATTGTCAAAATGATATCACAAAATTCAAAAATCTTAAAGCTTTAGATTTGGTAGGATTTTCAAAGTTTGCAAAATTAGAATTTAAGATTTTTAAGAAACCTTAGAAATTTGTAAATCTTAAGACATTAAACAACTTTAATTGTTTTAGAAATTCAGAAACTCAATGTCAGCTGGTAAACAGTATTTAAAATTAATTGAATAATTACTTAATTACTAAATGCAAGATTTGTAAATTTGCAAAGATCTGAGAATTTGAGACATCATTGGGATTTAAGAAATCTCAAAAATCTATAAATTCTATAAATAAAAAAATCTAAAAACTCAGCATACAAAATTCTGAAAATATTAGATAGATTAAATTCAAAAACAATTATAAAACATGCTTTGCATTTAGTATAATATCAAAAAACTAAAATTAGTAAAATTCTTATAACAACTAAAACCAAAGAATCTCATAATCAAAATCTCAAAAATTTTGTAATAATTTTTAGAAACTTTAAAAATAAAATATAAATTTTTTTTCTTAAAACTGCAAGAATTTATTATTTAGAATATCTATCGGCAACCTTTTGAAATTGCACCTCCAAAAAAATTCTGAAATTTTAATAAATTTTAATAAAACTTAAAATTTAAGTATACTCGACTTAATATTAGGATTTCAAGAATCTTGGAAATTCTGAAATTGCAATACCTAAAGAAGTCAAAAAATCGTTTTTAAAAATTTGTAATCTCAAAAGTATTCCTTCTAGAAGCTCTAAACTTTTAGTAACAGTTTTAAAAATTAAAAGACCATAAAACGTCAAAATCTTAAAAATAATAACATAAAAATCTTAAAAAAGTTGTTAAAAACCTCATAATTACAAAAATACAGAAATCATAAAATATTAGAATTCCACATTTCAGAAATTTCACTTTCTAAATTTATATAAAAATTCTGACAATTATTATTAAAATATTAAGTCTGCAGAAATCTATTAGTCTCAAAAATTTCTAAATTTTTATAAATAAAAAGTCAAAATTCGTCGTTTGTTTTTTACAGATTTTAAACTTTAGTAATATGTATTCTCACTTGTATCGATATTCAAGTTTACCTGACATTTTCTGAAACATCTAGAAGATCAAAAATCTTAAAATTATTAAAACCAAACCCTTTAATTTTAGAATCTTGGAAATAATAAGATAAAAATCTTAAAATAGATTCTAGACTCCTATAAGTAAAAAATTTTAGAAACTAAAATATTAGATAGAAACTCAAGTTTAAGAAAAAATAAAAAATTCTAAAATGCAAGAATTTGAGAATTTTCCTCAGAATGCCAGGAATATTAATATTATTCTCAATTCTCAATCTGTAAAAACTCGACTTTTATCTCGATCTCAAAAATTTTATTTGCCAAATTCAAGAGACTTAGAAATGGTAAAGTTCTCAAAATACACAAAAGTAAAATCTTTGAAAAGCTTGAAAAATCTGTTAACTTTAAAATATTAAACAATTTCAATGGTTTCAGAAATTCAGAAATTCTATGGTAGCAAATTCAAGTTTTTAAAATTATTGGAGAAATGGAGAAATTAATGATTAAACTGAAGAGTTACAGAAATACAAAAATCTTAAAAAAATTCATCTTGGTCTCCAGAAATTATTAAATATCTTAAAACTGGAAAGATTTGAGAATTTTGAACATTGGAAAATTCCAGAAATTTCAAAAATTTTAGAAATAATAGACTAAATTTAAATACTTTTTTGAAAATTTTAAAAAGTTTATAAGAAAAAAATATTAGAGTTAGTAAAATCCTCAACATCTAAGACCAAATAGAATCTTAGAAACTTCTGAATAATTATAGAAACTATCAAAGTATAATATTAAATTGTTAGAAGCTCAAATTCTAATAAACTTAAGACTGCAAAAACCTATGAAAATATAGAACAAAAATTTCTGAAATCTTAGAAAGTTTTAATAAAGCTTAAAATTTAAGCAATTTAAAACCTCAAATATTTTAAAAATTATAAAGTTTAATATCCTAAAAAAGCAAAAATCGTAGTTTCTTACAAACTGTAAAGTTTAGAAATTTGTAATCTCAAAAGTATTGTTTTTAAAATTTCTCCTGACTTGCTGAAACCCCTAGAAGCGCAAAAGTATTAAAACTGGTACTTTTGCTTTCAAAGCATCAGAATCTCGAAAATAATAAAATAAAAATTAGACTTTAGAAATGTATTTAGAAGTAAACTCCAAAAAAATTCTGAAACTGCAAGAATGTGAGAATTTAATACAATAGAACCTCAGAAATAAAAATATTACATCTTAATTACTAAATTGTAGAAACTCAAATCTTAGCATCTCAAAATCAACAATACATTTGTAAAATTTAAGAAATTAAAAAATTTTAGCCTTAGTGGGATTCTCAACACTCGCTACAAAAAATTTAAGAGTCGTAAAAACTTAACATAAAACTAAAAAAATTTGAAAATGACTTTAGGGTCCCCAATATGTCAAAAAATATATTATTCTAAAAATTCAAATTTTTTTGAAAAACAGATTACTTTAAGATATAAAATTATGTGAAATAGATCAAATTTGAATGCAATTTGAATATAAAACATCTTAATAAAACATCTTTTGAGAATTTCAAATCTTATAAAATGAAAAATATTAGTAAGACTAGCAGATTCTAAGATTAGATCATAGAATCTTGAAAACAGTCTTTTTTTAAGAGATCTTAGAAACTTTAAAAGGTTTTAAAGACTGCATCCATTAGAATCTCAATTTACGAAATCTTAGATAGTTTTGATAAATCATTGAAACTTTTAAAATTAAAATATCAGAAATCTAAAATTTTTGTTTCAGATTTTAGTAATTTGTAATCTCAAAAATATTATTTCTAAATTCTGAAAAAATACTACATCAAGATTTTGTAAAAATTTTTAGAAAATTGGAAACTTAAAAATCTAAACACTATTTTGACTGACAAGATAAAATCTTAATATCTCAAAATGGTAAAAATGCTTAAAAAAAATACTTTAAAAGCTGTTCTTAGAATGTAATTAATTTAAAAGTTCTTAAATTAAAAAATCTCAAAAAGGTGACTGTTTATCATAATCTTTTTGTGGAACACGTTGAATATTTGTATATTTGAACCACTTTGTTTGTTGTGTGTTTCCGGTCATCCCTGTATATAACTGTTTCCAGTAAACATAGAAAGCGATAAAGCTGGAATTTCTGATTCCATAATAAAATGAAGAATGCGAAAAATAATACTGTGCCAGGTGTCCGCCCTAGCCGTGACCTTGAATGAAATGATTTGCGAATTGAGCAAATTTTCGAAATTCGATTAGTTCGAAAAAAGTTTTTCTCATGGTGTCGTATTTATCGCAAAAGTGTTTATATATTTAATGGTTGGTTGTGTGAACTGGTGCTATTAACGATATGGAAATGCGGATTTAGCTGATTCTTAAATGAAGTGAGAAAAATTTACGATTGCAAAATTTTCTGCGTTTACTGTATGTGTATAAACAAATTGCAGACACGTAAAAAAGTTTATATGCAATATTATTAGGCAATGATTAATAAATAATTTAGTTTCCATAATAAATTTCATAATGGTTCGAAAAAAATTTACCTATTCATACACAAACAATAATAGCTTGAGGTGTCATTGAATTTTTGACATATTTGGCCGGATAACCTCATTTGGAAAAAAAAATTGTTTTTATATGGTGCTTCCTTAATATTGATGGCTGCTTCGACCAATTTGCTTATAGTGGCTAGGACAAATTTCTATACCCAAATGAGTTTTGGCAAAAAAACTCTATTAAGGTATTCGCAGAATATGAATGTGCGGTGGTAAACAAATTATTAAATTTGTCATACAAGAATTTGCATTTGTAATTTTTTCTTAGAATATTAAATTTGCTAAATAAAAAACTCATAAAAAATGTACAATAAAAGACTGTAAAAGTATCTGTATTATACTTTTAAATTTTTTGCAAAATATGCAATTCATTGTAGAGAATGTAAAAGATTTTTTGTTTCCACTTAAAAAATATCTAAGCTTAAAAATCTGATTTGCTTTAATTTTTTTTATAAAACAAAAGAATAGAATAATTTAATAATTAAGCTTACCAATAATTAAAATTTTTTTTTTTACAAAAAGTATTAATAATCAAAATTATAAATCCAAAGAAGACTTTTGTAAAAAGGGGCAAAAGCAATCAGAATTGCTGTTTATTTCAACTGTCAAAAGTGTCAAATCTGTTCAATTTATTGTACAAGCTGTCCCAGAAAGACGTTGTCATAGAGGAATCCTAAACGTACTTGAGATCAAAATAAAACAATTCAACGCTACTTTTTATTGAGATTCAACGCTAACCTCAATTTGTTGTCAAATTTTGACATAAATCTAAAGTATTAACTTCAAAATTTTACCCGTCTGGGCTTATTATTTTCTGAAATACCTGAAAGCTCAAAAATCTTAAAACTAAACTTTGAAATTTCAGAATCTTAAAAATAATAAGATAAAAAATTCTAGAAATCAAAATATTAGATAGAATCTCAAGTCTTACTCTCTAACTCTAAACTCCAAAACTTTGAAAATGTAAGACATCAGTTTTAGAGAAATAAAAATATTATAATCTAAATTCTAAAACAGTAGAAACTTGGGTTTCAGCATACCAACCTCAAAAAAATTATTTGGCGAATTCAAGAAGCTTAAAAGTGTTAGAATTGGCAAAGTTCGCAAAATTAACAACACTAAAATCTCAGAAAACCTTAAGGATTAATTAATTTAAGGAGCCTACACATCTTAAAATATTACACAATTTCAATTGTTTTAGAAATTCAGAAACTCTATGAATATAGCAGGTACAAAATTTTTAAAATAAGTGGAGTATTTAATGGGTAAACTCAAAAAATTTTAAAAGATTACAATCTTGAGTCTCCAAAAATTCATAAAAATCTTAAAACTGGATTTATAAAAATCAAAATTTAAGAAGTAATAGATCAAATTCGGATGCATTTTTAAAAAATTTAAAAGTTTTTAAAATCAAAAATCTTAGAGATAGTAAGATCCTCAACATCTAAGACCATAGAATCTTACAAACTCTTGAATGATTTTAGTAACTGTCAAAGTATAATACCAAATTCTTAGAATCTCAAATTCTAATAAACTTAAAACTGCAAGAATTCATAAATTAGTTGTTAGTTGTATAAAACTAATATCTTAAAATTTAATTAATTTGGAAACTCTTCAAGTAGGTAGCTTAAAAATACTGAAATTTTATTATCTTAAAAAGTCAAGAGGCAAAGACAATCAGAATTGCTGGTTAGTTGAACTGTCAAAACTGTTAAAATTGTTCAATTTCTTTTACAAAGTGTCTCAGAAAGATGTTATAGAGCAACCCGACACGCTTGAGATCAAAATAAAGCGATTTAATACGACTTTTTATTGAGATTTAATTTAGATTGTTAAATTTTGTCATAAATCAGAACAAGCAAGGCTTTTATTGTTAATGAAAAAACTTAGACGATAGAACAGAACATTAACACAACATTTTTTTATGTTACAAAGTATTCTTAGCATGACAAAAGAGATAAACCAAAAAATCTCTTTAAAAAATTAGGAATACTTGCAGGATATGTGTGCCTTTACTGGGGCTGGTTCTGCAATTACAAGGATGCGATCTGCACGAATAAAAATAAAATAAACAACAGACTTTGTCATAGATCAAAGTTCTTAGTTAATCTTATCAATCTTCCTAGAATTTCCAGATGAGGTAGAAAAAAATAGGGAAAACCGAAACACTAAGTGATTCAAATTAAAATTGGTAATGAAATATTTAAAATTCATTTATACTGAATAGAGAAGAGCATAACGGTGTATACTAATACTGCAGCAGAGATGATGATTCTGACAATAAATACCACATTTAAAGTAGGTACTCCAAATAGAAAAATATAAGAATTGAATAAGCAACTGTCATCACCTCATCATGAAATAAAATGTAGTGTTCCTCTGCTACTGGTAGTCTAAGAAAAGAATTGGAATGCCATTATAGCTACCATAATCAAAGAAATCATTTAATAAACGAATATCAGAAACAATAAAAAAAAATAAAGTAGTGTCTTGTAGGACTACGGTCTCATCTTGACAACAGCTTCTGAGAAAAAGTTTTAGTCGATAAGAGTCTGGCACTCTTCGGTTCGCACGATATCATAGGCCCGGGTGTCTATGATTATGATTAGTCTCCTTTCTTGACATCTTCAGCTGCATAAGATATATAAATAACAATTAATTTATTTAATACTTCCATTTTACTATTTTTATTGCGATAGCTGTTTTCTACTGCAACATTTTATCCTCTCTTTTGTGTATTTGTTTTTCTTTGTATTTATTGAAAAGTAGTCTTCTTTGTTCGGGAAAATTTTGTTTCCCAAATTTTTCTTGTACTTTAAAGAGAAAAATGTCCAAAAAGATCTTTGTATTTAATTTTTATTTTGAATAAGATGTGTATAAAACGTTATTCTCTTTATAAACATTTTTATACCTTTTTACATCTAAAGTGAAGCATATTTTGTTTTTTACTTTCACGTGAATAAAGTAAAATGAACTAACTTTGGTTACTTTGATTGAGTGGTTTTTAAACCTCTACTGGAGAAGGTACTATCTCCTAAAATTAAAGAACAAGTTTTTAGACTACTCAGGGTCCATTTCACCAAAAATCAAAACAAGAATTAGAGTCACATTTTCCTTAGTTGTCGGTGTAACAAGTTTCGAAGTACCAACAGATTCGATAAAAGAACACTACAAAAATTTTCTCAATAATAGCTCTTTTACCAAGACAACGACTACTTTTAATCAATTTTTTGGAGACTTTTTTATACTCATGGAGTGTTAGTAGCTATTTTTCGGTGTTCCACGACACATGAAAAGAGTGCTTTCCCGCACGGGAGTTTTTGTTATTCACTTATAATTTTTGATAAAAAAAGCTTTGAATTAGGTTCTTATTTTAAGGTAAATTAAAAGCTTTTTGTGATTAAAAATTAAAAGTTGATGAGAAAAATCAAAATGGTATGCCTTAAGAAAACGTGTCTAATTTACAATACTAAAAACAAAATTATTTGGGGAAATAAATAACAGATCTGGGTGTCGCCAAACGAAGACTTGTTTTCAACAAAAAAAATATTTGTTACTTTAATACTTGAAACAATTTTTTTCAATTATTTTTTGCGCAATTGGTTGTTTTTATCAGTTTACTGTGCCTGTTTCCACGACGGTAGGTTGCTGTTACTGGTTGCTACGTGTAACAAAACGGTAAGTAATTCACTTACCGTTCAGTGAACGGTAAGCAATTAAATCTAAAAAAAACAATTTTGCGATTTATTTATTAAAATTAAATGTACAATTATTATAATTAATAGTAGTAATACCACTCGCATTTGAGTTTCTAGTGTTAATAGACAAACTTTCCGACGTAGAAGTCCCAGGTTCTTGTAATGGTCCACCAACATCGCTGCGTAAAATTTTATGAGCAAATTCAATTATGTTTTAGAGGGAATCTTCCACGTACCTCTCGGCCACCGTTGATGAACGCCACCCACCATGTCTTTTTAGTCCCAACACATCAACTCCGTTATTCGCCAAAAGTGTAGCCGATGTGCGTCGAAACGAGTGTTCAGTAAAACCTTCAGGGGCTTGCAACTTTAAATACTTTGCAATTTTTGACGACTAGCCTCCAATTGTGCCTTTTCCTATGACTTGCCTAGTGCATTTGCCATTTCGATAGTTCAGAAGTGATCTGACGTTGGGTTGCTTGGTCGAATTTTTATGTAATTTTCGAAGTATTTCCAAATAATGAACTGTGAACGTTCGCTAAATATTCGTTTTTGTATTTGGAATATTAACTATAAACATTTCTTCATGTTCTTCTATGTCACTCATTTTAATATTGTACAATTCCTCTCGCCCGATACTCCCAATATCATTGCTACCTGCAAATATATTGTTTTCTTAGAACTCAGATGTACCACCTCATGATCTACAACATACCTTTTGAATTAAAAATTGTTCGTCTGGTGCTTCATTCAAGAATTTTTCCATGTCTTCTTTGGTAAAAATTTTAGCCTTCTTAGGCCGATATCCAATATTTTTTTCTCTTAAGATAAGCAATTAATGTAGCAAACTTAGAAATATCGATAGCATCATGGAGAAAAATTGTACTCTTCAGCATAGAATACTCCGCCCATAAACTGCCTGGGGTCTTCAAGTGTCCACTTCTCACCACAAAATACGCTAACAAGCTCTTTTCATTTACAGAAATCTTCTTTGCTTCACGCCATTCCGTAAACAACTTGTATGCCTGTTCATATCGGGCTTTAGATTTTTCTGGAATTATTGCCGAACATCCTTCTTGCCAAGCGTCTTCTAAATCATCCAGCAGATCATCACTATCGCTCATATTTGCTTCGGAAACGGAACCACAAAACAGAACTATGTAGGAATGATTGTATCAAAAAGACAATTTTACTTGTTTGGTACAAAACCATAGCAATCATGGAACAGCCACCCAAAGTTTTCAGTTTCAATCTTCCTGATTATCACAAATGTATTGATATAAATTATTATTGTTAGTATTCTAGAAACTCCAATCGCGCAAAAAACGTTATAACCATGTCGAACGATAAGGATTTACCGTTCTCAGACAATAATTGGAGTCGTCGCTTCGCTTCTCCTCCAAACAATTGTCTTCAAACGGTATTCATTCCTTACCGTTCTCCATACTTAATATACTATTTCTAACATTCTACAAACACTACTAGATCAATCCTTTTCATTAAATAGAAAAAATGTCTCGATTAATTTTTAGGTACCGCAGTCCTTCAAGTAATGCTCTCTAACCCCTAAACAATATTATCTACTAACATTTGGACTAAAATTGATGCTTGGTTACAGAAGATTGGTTACAAAAGCAGTCAATTGCAATTATTGTTTATTACTTAGATTAAAAGGATTACAAACGACCCTAAACAACTCAGTTAAATTTTGGTCTATTGTCTTAATATTTATAATTTTGATTACAGTGGTCAATTTTATCGAAACCGATATAGAAGTAATTAAGATATTTTGACATTTTATCACTTTACAAATGGTCAAATGAATAAAATGTAAATAAAATGATCAAATTTTAGCCCTTTATTAATAACCCTTTTACCCTTTAATACAAATCCTCCCTTTACACATCACCATTAAGCCTAGTTTCACTTGTTTTAATCATGTTTTTGCATAAGTATGTTTAAATTTCTAAAATTAGAGCCACATCTAGTCAATATTTCTGAATGTACGAGCAAAGAATCTCTCAGAACCCGCAGATAATTTTTCCAATCTTCTCTCTTTACATTTCCAATAAAGCGCGCATCAAACACCATAAAACTCCAAACAGCGTTTATATTTGTCCATTACCGTACAAAGTCTTAATGTTACGGTCAACGAATCCCTCGACAAAGCCATCACCGGCAACCTTCACCTAAAGCAACAATTTGTTACTATGTACACAAACCATATCGTGTATGTTTAACTGTATACCAAATCATCACTTCTTTACAATTCGTTTCCAATAATATTTTTTTTATAAAATCACGCAATTGCTCAATATTCATAAAATTCCGTATGTATCACCTTGAATGGGAAACTTTATACGTGTGTGAATGCGAACGCACCATTTTCACTTTTTAGTACTCGATCGCTCGGTCAGTTTACATGATTTTTATTTCTTTGATTCGTTAAAGGGGAGTGTTGGATTACACGGGGTACATACCAAAAAGGGTGACAAGAATTTGATCTTTTTACTAAAATTTTCTTCTATGGTGTTTTAGGGGTTTTTTGATTTATTTATTCTTAGGATTATTACAATTCAGCTGTGGAGGCGCCTATAAATAATAAAATGTCAGGAAGCTGCAGACCGGTTTCAAAGTTTTGCCCTTTAGCATTTTGTACATTTTGATTATTTCAAATTTTTGAATCTGAAAACGACATTATTTTTTCTACTTTGCGTAGAACGTTATCAACAATTTTTGTTGTTATTTTAAGAAATAGTTGTATGTATTGTTGTAATTTTTATTTTTTTTATTTTTAACAATTTCAATAGAAAATTTAAGAACATTGTCGGTAATTTAGCTGTAAATAGTTGTCAGATCTGCAACATTCTCATGGAATTTTAATAAATATTTTATAGTATAATATAATAAATATTTATTATATTATTTATTATAATAAATATAATATAATATTAGCAAATACTAAAATATTTACTAAAATTTCATGATATACTTACATACTCAACAATTTTTTGTAATAATATTTTTATACGATTTCTGATATTTATATTTAAATTTTTTTAAAGACTATAAGTTTTAGGGGTTATTAAGACTCTTTAAATATTAGTTATTATTATTGTTGATATTAGAATTGTTAAGATATTAATAAACATTTATTTTTGTGTTTCCTGCAGTAAATCGTTTATAAAATGTTAAACAAACAAAATAAAAGTGAATCAGTTGTAAATGATACAAATAAAACAAAATGCACATCATAAAACAACAAAACAATAAAATAAAATAAGCAAATCAAAAACAGAAAAAATAAAGTACATGTAACATTCTGTTATGGAATTTTATGAATGTTTACTGCAAGAAGGACCGGATAAAACCGGCCCAAATCGTGTCTACAAACAAAACTCAAATATGTTTTCAAATAAAAAAAGTTACATAAACATTCAACAGAAACATTTACAACATATTTGAAAATATAAGCATGTCAGGTCAGTCTACTAAATTCTGCAAGTTAAAAAAAATACAAAGAGATAACACAAAGTGACAGAAAATGGGCTCAATAAAGTCACTTAAAAATAGTAGCGAAAAAGTTTAGCAGAAAAGTTCCGAATATGACAGTTTCTAGCCAGAGCCGCCGCGTGCTTAGTAGCCGCTCTTAAGCTAAAGTTAAAATACCGCCCCCTTTTTTTAAGTTTTCCTCAAAAAGTACATTTAAGTAAATGCAAATTTTATTTATTAAAAAATTTATACAAAAACATAAAATAAAATATATTATATGAAAATAAAAAGTAACATGTATTAGAATTCATAAAAATAATTTTAATTTTTAACAAATAATAGACAGTATTGTATATTATATGCAATTTTAAGATCACCGTAATGAAAAGTTACAAAATTCTTAATTGATTCAAATATGTATATCTAAACTGTCCGTAATTTCGTTTTCTATATGCCATAGATAAATCGTTAAACGCTCTTAGCTCATAGATGAGCGTAAATAATTTTTAGTTTGGAAAAACTTCTTTATCCTGAAGCAACTGATATTGGTATTGTTAATATATTCTTAAAACCATTGAAACATTGGGGAATGCATCAGTCAAATTGTTTTCATACATAAAGTTTAATAAATCATATGATGAAACACATGATTATATAATAAAATCTTTTGTAATAATAATCTTTTGCATTGCAAAGTTTTAAGTTCCTCGAAAAGAACTTCACCATCAATATCACGATTATTAGAATCTTTATTACTACTCAGTTTTATATGCAAATCTTTTCAATGTTTTAAAATTTGTTTTTCTTTCCATTGTTTTAATTTATAAACATTGTGAATAATTTTAAACATTTCATTAGTTCTCTTTAACAGTGTAAACCTCTCGGTTAAAGAAGCTAAAGTGCTATCTAAAATATCAAAAAAAATTTTTTCTAAAATTATCTTTTTCAATGATTACAGGTTCATCGTCTGCTTCATTCCAAAAAAATTTCTTTTTATTGTTCTTCGTGTTTTTTGAAAATTTGTTTCTTTTTTTCTTCAAAATCATCAGTTATTTTTGAAAGAGCTTGGTAAATTTCATATAAATTGATTTTGAGAGGTTTTATTGTTTCTTTGCGGTTTTCCCATTTGGTATTTGATAATAGTTTTAAAGTCAAATTTTGAATATGCGAATTTAGTATTAAATGTCGATTTAATGCAAATTAAAAGTTAATCGCAATTAAATATTTAATTTAGGTTTTGTAAACCTAACCTAAATATTTTTTTAAAAAAATTTTTTCTTCATTTTTTAAGCACATATATCGAGAATTCAATCTTCTACATAATAGTATTTGTTTATTCGTTTTCAACTTCTTTAATTTTTCACTTTGACCACGTTTGTGACATCACAGTGAAGGTCATGAGCTGAATCCGGCCTTGTACTACCTAAGATTATCCAAGAGAGAGAAAGAGCTGCTTAAATTTGCGCAGCTTAAAAAATGCACTTTGAATTAAAATTTCTAAGATATTGTCATAAAGAATTAAATTCTTAATACAGTAAAACTTCGATAACTCATACTACGACCTGCTACTAAAAGTAGCTCGAGTTATCGAGATATCAAAATATGTTTATTAAATCTTTTATGTGCTTGGAACTAAAATTCGGTTCAGGTTATGACTTATCGAGGTTTAAGTTATCGAAGTTCCACTGTATTTGTATTTAAAAAATTAACCAAAAGGTTACTGGAATCTATTGGAAAAATATTGAAAGATTGAAACTTGCTTAGTGTTGACTTTATCCTAAAACGCCAGGTAAACGGTCAAAGCTATAAAAAAGTTACCAAAATTAAATAGATAAATTTTACTTTCGTTTGTAAGAGAGCGGCAAAAATACTTTTGAACAAGACGGCCTCAATCTACTCATCCCGTCAAAATGCTTGTTATACATACACGTAAAACTGGTATTATAAGATACAATTATGAAATTGTAGTATAGTATTGAGTTATTTAGTTTGAAAAAGTGATTTAGAGATCATTGACCGAGTGTCAAAATATCGTGTAGTTATTTTTTGGTGTGAATCTGCGTCCGATGCTCACGTCTACATAAAAAAATAATCCACGAATTGCTAGGAATGCGTATTGGCATTGTTTTTAAGGCGGAAATGGACACATCGAGCTGTTATTTCACCATATTATAAATAAAAATTCAAACATCGTTAGCTTAACTTCCTTTTACTAAACCGGCTATGTTTTGAATTTTAATCGATAACTATTCCACATTCGTGATTCAAAAACCTTCGATGAATTTATACATTTTTCACTCCAAAAACGACAAGGAATTTAAATAATTAACCCAATTCGAGCACACAACTCGCTATATGGAAATTCCTCCGGCCATTTTGACCGACGACTAATAAAATAACAATGATTTACTGGACGGTTCGACGTTTATTATTGTTCGACGTTTTATTTGCGGCCGTTTTTCATAAAGGTAGACGCGTTTACCGACGAGGTTTTTCCTTATTCTTACCTGAAAACCGACCAATTTTAACACCTTAGCCAAATAGAAAAAAATACGGAAGCACAAAGAGAGAATCCTTTTAGTAGGGTTTCACCGGAAAAAAATCTTTTATCATTGCAGATGTGCCTTTTCAATAGCGGGCTTTTTTATTTGAATATACCATATAAAACCAACATAGAAAGGTAGATTTCTATTATTAAACGAGCGTTTTTTAAAGACATAAGAATTTTTTTTCATTTTTCGTATGTTATCTCGGGACGTGATGTATCAACCCTTCTGATCCGCCCTTGAAATGGGGGAATTGTCGAGTGGCTGGAGTACTCCAACATCTGCTGGATTTCATAATTAATGCTGTGTATGCACAGAAACGTATTGAATTCAATTAAATTTTTTGAGACAAAAAAAACTTATAATAACTCGTTTCTAAAAACAAAAGTCACATACTACGAAAATAACAAAATAAAAAAATAATTAATAAACATAATGAACACCTGTCACAAGTAACTCAAAATTGCTTCTTTATCTGCCGCTTCTCTTCGTGATATTTTCTCAGACTGCTTGACTAAGTAGACTAATTGATTAGATGTATGATCTATTCTGTCTGTTGCTTTATGTATGCCTGTTGATAACTGTTTTACTAATTATAAAAAATAGACTAAAAAAGTCTTGAAATAAATAATATCTTTGTGTAACCAATAATACCAAGCATTTTATAAAAAGTTTGATTTTCACCTGATAATACTCATGACGCACTTCTTGGAAATATAGAGCGTTTGGTGTTATTGGGTAATTTTTTTATAAATTCATTAATATACTTATCAAAGTGAAGCGTTAATCCATCTCTTCACATTAAAGAGCATAATCATAAAAAAAATATTTCAATAGTTGTTGAAAATACCATCTTCTGTGATAGGATTTGAACTATACTTTTGATAAGCTTTTAAAAAGGTATAACTAGTTTTTTTTGATAGTTAACTACTTATTATTGCATTCGGTCTTCTGTCATCGAAAACGTGTTTCACACCTTCAAAGCTCTTTGTATTCAATGTGTTCTCTAGTTTACTATCAGCAAAATCATAGTAAAATTGCGTATTGAGGACGGCATTAAGAAGCTAAAATGTTCTCGAAAAACAAAAAATTATTTAGTTTTTAACAAGAAATTTTAGTTTAAAACATCGTTTATTAGTCTTCTCTTCTTTAACTTTCTACAATCAGTCTTTTTCCAATATAACATTCTAGAGTCCTCAGACAGATTTACGACGTGTTTACTACATCATCCGATATTTAACTTTCAATAATTTTTATAAAGGTCTAACCGCAAACCATCATTTCTAGACCCCAATAAAGGTTTCGCCAATGCTGGACCAGGCCAGTGCAAGTGTTAAGCATTGTCCTGGTGTTAGGGTAGTCATAAACTTATTAAAGAATCAAAACCATAAAAGGTTGTAAACACCAAATATCTTTCTGAGAACTTTACCACAAAATCTTTTGCTTGGAAGAGGACTCTTAATCGAAAGTTTTGATAATTATGTGCTTTGCTTTAATGTGAAATATGTCACAAAATTAATTGATATGTCATTTTGATAAGTAGATGAACAAATTTTTAAAAAATATACAAATAAATTGTTGAACAGTAATAAATAAATATCATTTATTTCACTTGGTTCAAATAAAAAGCTTAAAAAATCTTAGTTTCGAAAATTATAAAGAAATAAAAAAAATTTAATTATGATCTTAGTTATCGTCTTAATTATTATTATTTAATCGACAAAAAGAATATTTAATCTCTAATATCTAATAACAGTTTTATTAAAACCATTTAAAACTTCCAATCTCGCAAAAATTTTTAAATAAAAATAGTAAAAATCTTATACAGTTCTAGAGATTTTAGAACTTATTACTACTAATATCTTCTGGGCTAATTTCAAGTTGGAACACTGCCGGTATTATCTCAACTTAAAATTAGCTGATTGGAGACGTAAGAATTTTAGAAATTCAGTATAGTGACAATTATGAAATAGTTGTCAATTATCAATTATATTGATCGCCAATACGATAAGTCAGTTGTTTAACAGCAGTATTTGGTGACGTTAAAGTATTTTTATGTAATAGAGAAGCGCAGGAAACAAGCCGCATACTGAGGCCTGTGCCCATTGTATGCAACCTCTCGAAATAGAACTACTGCAGCAGCCCTGTGTCTCTAATGAAGTTCAGTACCTTACCTGCAGGAGCTTTCGCGATGCACTGTGTCACACAGATAAGCAATAAACATGCTTGCCCAAAGTTATAAAAAAATAAAAGTTATAAAGTTATGCGTCCCATTAGAGAGTTTGGAATGTTAAGATTTTAAAACTGTATTGTTAAAATTAAAATTAGGCAAAATCTTTTATTTCTTCCCAATTCCATGGTGTCCTACAAAATATAATCTAATCTAAAATTGATTTAACCGCGGCGCGCAATCAATCCATGCCCTTAAATGCAGGACCTAGTTTCCACCTAATTACTGGGCAGCCGTGTTTATAAACTTATTAGAGATGTTGCCTATATTAATTTCGATTGTGTATCGTTGTTTTTCGCTTCTACATAGATATATTTCGCTTGTGTGTCGCTTATTTCCTTCTCTGTACTCAACTGATATTTTTGTCAATTTTTTATTATGGTTCTAATTTTAATTTGCTTATTAATGCAAATAAAAAATGTACAAGTGTAGCAAATCAATTGTCTTATATGTCTTTGATAACTTTGTCCTTATTTGCTTGTTTTTCTTGTCAAAATAAAATGTCAATCAATTTCAGAAAATTTCAAAAAAGTTGCGTTTGCAAATTAACATCAAAAATATTCTCTTATTAGTTGTTACCCTAAAATATTAACAGGATTTATCTAATTTCAGCAAATTTCTGTTTAATTTTGGTCTTTTCAACGAGTACAAACAAAAATAAAAATTTGAAAGCGTTTCTCAAAATGAGATAATTTTTATACAAATATTAAAATACTAAAAAATAAAATTCATCAATCATTAGTGTGTTAGTCGGCCAACTATTAATATCTGGTTACTAGGCAACAAACAATAAATCTCAATTAATATGTAACACTTCATATTCTCATGGCTAGCTGCAAATTTTTTTTAATAAAATATTATATATAAAAATTTTTGTTAGAAATGAGGTTTCGATACAAATGCAAAGATGTACGTAGGTATATAAATTACTACTACTGCTTGATTTAATTTAACGGTTCTATTAATAATAATAATACTTAATAAGTACTCTACAACTGTCTATAACTCTAGGTTAAAAAAAAACAGAAAACAAACAAGTAAATTGTAGTTTGTAAACCAGTATTAAATTTTAATCCATGAGGACACAAATATAAATCTACAATCTCAAACAATGTTATGAAAAGTAGGAAGATGTTATTACAATTTTTTTTAAAGAGAAGTTCTTCAAGTATAGGGAAAAGAAATACAATTTATTTGTTACTTCCAACTTCCAAGGTTTCGACAAATTTATTTTGTAGTCTTTCTTAGACTACAAAATAAATGATATAAATATTTGGTCTTCTATTTTAGAAGATAAATCAGGTGATTCAGGTGAATATAGAACAATATTTTAACCAAAAATACAGGACCACAAATGAAGGGTTCCAGGAATAAAAAAAAATGTCCAAAAATTTGTTTTCTTACGGAGGTGAAATTCCTATTGTTTTTCGATTTTTTTATTCGATATAACTCTTGAGTAGACTTAAAAGAGTTGACAGTCATTGTTTTTAACTATTTTTTGTCTGTATTGCATATAATATTGGTGAAAAAACGATGGAAATTCCAGTTCGATAAAAATCGAATTTTTGGACATTCCTTTTTTTATTCCTGTACTCTTCAAATGATAAAAATCTACAAAAAACTGTTGTCTTATGTTAACTGATAAGTGATAACAAAATTAAAATCTAAAATTAATTATTACAAAACGCATAACAAAAAAAATTGAAAATAGAACAACTATAGGTTTTCAGGTTAAAATAAAACAATTTAAGATAACTTACCTCAATACCAAGTTGCACCGTTTAGCAGCTAAAGAGCGCCCAAATTAGAATTTGTTTTTATAGGTTAAACGTGAATATCTCGAAAATGATACGTTTTTGCAAAATTTTACGTTTTTCCTTTTTTATTCAAAATCAATTGTAAATCTTCACTTTTGTAATAAAAATTAGAGTTAGTAACTCATTGGCTAATTATCAAAAATGTGCGACGAAAGTTGAAAATTAAACGAATTTAGCAGAATTTCATTACTACCAGAAAAAAAAAATTAATTTTGTTTATGTACCAAATTTCATAGTAACCGGTTAAATAGTTTTTAAGAAATTTTTAAAAAAATGGTTTTTGTACCCAATTTTGAAAACCTGTAATTTTGTCACCACTCGAAATAAAACTAACTTTATTTTCCAATTTTTATCATTTTTGTGGTGCTATATGTTAGGTTAAAATTTTGCTCCACACTTTTGAATCACCCCATATAAATGGAAGACCAAAAATTTTTTCACTACAAATATTTGGTCTTTGAGTTTATTAAATAATTTGTTAACCTCTGAAGAAGAAAACAAAATAAATTCGTGGAAACGTTGGAAGTACCAAATAAATTCTATTTTTCATTTCTGTAGTCTAAAAACTACCCCCTAAAGTGTAGAATAGATGAAAAAAATAATGTAAACGTTATTATAAATATTTTGGTATTCATCAGTTTGTAGCAAAACGTCCAATAGTTTTTTTATAAAATATTTTATAAAATAGTTAGAGTAAAATCTATTTTAGAAAAAAATTATTTATTAAACCATATTTGTTTAAAATAAAAATTCTTAAATTTTTTTATAAAGTTCAAAATCAGGTTAATTGTTAATTAACGTGAACATCACTAGCATAAGAGATTATTCATTTCGATGGTATATAAAATTTGCTTCAGACTTCGCTTTGGAATCTAGATGTTATCTTTACCAATAACTATGCAGAAATTTTGTCAATTCTTATTGATTTTAATTTTTATAAGATAATTTCAACAGAAGATGTAAAATGCCAAATATTATAATATTGTTAAAATTTTGTTTTATTTATTTATTATGTGGTAAATTTTATTTTTTTTTGTCTAAAAACTTAATTTCTAAATTAATAATTTTAAAATCAAATTTTCGCAACGGTACATCGGGCAGGTGCGTGTCGAGTAATTCAAGTCCCTTCATCCAACCGTTAATACTTTCTTTTGTTTGACCCTATCCTTACCCCCCAATTTGCATCAACTGTGGTAAAAGTGGTTAAGTAATTTACAAATTAAGTCGTACCAACTTCAACCATCTGCCATCAAATGTCATAAATAACCCAAAAACGGTTTTTTACAAAAAAGTGCTCCAGAACTGAGCGAATTTTTTTATCTTTTCCCACAGACCGTGAAATTGCCGTAAATAGAACGTTTTTTTAGTGATCTGTTTATAGAATCGTTAAATGGCGATTATCGGCCAACAATCGTCCACCACCCCAAAGTTCGCAGCAGGTGAGCTGGAGAGGTGACCGTAGAGAGATAATTTAGGGGCACCACAAGACGGTCAATAGGGGCCACTTAGAGTGACAATGAGCTAATGGTATTATCTACCTGTCACAACAGAAAAAAAGTGTGAAATTTGCAGGGATAGATGCAAATAGCTTTGACGGTAATTGAGAGGGAGATTTTAGGAGAATGAGGGAAATTTTATAGTGGTAATAAATTTCAAGTGTTGCTGATTTTTTTGGGGAGTTTTTTTGTCCCTGTTTGGGAACCAGATATGTTTACAGATCAAATTTCTGACAATTTTTTTTATTTGTAAGATAAATTACATATATTTTTGACATTTCATTTGTGACCAACATGAAAAAACAAAAAGTTACTAAAGTTTTATAAAGTTGTGTGTTTTTTTGGTAGAATATTTTGTAATGAGTGTTAGGATATTATAATTTCCGTTTGAAAAAGTCTTTTCGCCCCGGATTTATGCAAATCGTATTTATGTTAATTAGGCGTTGTAACACGTTTTAGGAGGACTTTTGCGATGTTGGCAACACGGTGTTAGTGACAATGACGGATGAGGGGTCGGCTGTAACATTTAAATTTTCGCAACTTTTTACCCATTTAATGCGCGACATCATTTAGCTGAACTGACATCAACAGGGTGTAATTTCGAAAGTCGGCACTGATGATAATTCGGGAAGAGTGGCCCACTTGTCATTGACGTTGTCGCAGTTGGTAAGCTTGTTTTTGGTTCGACTTCGCGTGCAGATGTCTTCTGGAAGGGATTTATTAGCGAGGATTTTTTTTAAGAAATATTTTATGTTATTGAGCTTGTTATTATTTTGTTTAGAATTCTTGTTGCCTTGAATAATTTTATTATGGTACCTAAATGGTTGATTTATGAATTATTAAATCTATGTTATTTCCAGGTTTAAGTAGACATTAAAAAAGAGACAAGTAAATAGGCGGGTGTATAAATATTAAATTTGGCTTTTATTACTTTATTTTATCATTGGTATTTTATTTTATATTTGTGGAATGTTGTACTTAATCGGTCGAGAAATTCTTACGAGATATATCAAGGAAAAATACTTACTTTATGGAGAGGTTTCCTCGAATAGTGCCTCTTTTTTCCAAAAAGAAAATAAAATTATTAACAGCATATTTATTTTTTATAAAATTTCTGTATTGGTTTGTTAAGACTACTTCTATAGAATGTCTTCACCTGTCAAAAAAAATGCCAAATGCAGTACTATAATTAATCTATTTTCGATGACAATAATGATTTTATTAAATAATATAACTGAAAATAATGCTAACAGAAAATCAGAAATAAAATTTAAAGATAAGATTCTAAGTGTACACCGCTATTTTCAATGCATAAATTAACTCGCCGTTTTAATTTATTAAAGATGTTAATTAGTCTGTTCGGAGTTACATTATTCACTTCTTCTACAATTGTAACCTGTAATTTGTCAACAGTATTTTAAATTTCTCATGGTAAGTTTATTTTTAAGATGACCAAACAAAAAGAATTCTAATAGAATGAGATATTTTTAGCTCAATTCCTCTAATAATCAACCTTTTTGAAAAAAAAATCTTCTAAATATTCTATTGTTGCACGAGCGGTGTGGGTTGTTGCAGAATCTTGCTGAAAGTGACCTATTTGCAATTCATTTTCGTATAATTCTTGTATAAAAAGTTGTAAAATAAAATTTACATAACATTCTAAATTTACTCTAAAGTCGAAAAAGTACGGTCCAGTTATTCTCTCCCTAGACAAAGGTACACACACGCCAACTTTTACATACAAAAAAATTTTGAGAGTTTATAAAGCCAACATAAAACCATGCTTCATCCGAGAAAAACATTTCGTCAAAAACAGTAAGTACCATTATTTAAAACAACATTGAACCAATTACAATATCTAAATCCTTGACGTTCGTAACCTGGAGGACTGAGAGATTGAACCATGGCAAATCTATACAAATGGAACTTCATTCTTTTTTAATGCATTCCAACAAGTTTCATAAGAAAATGCCTGGGCAAGTAAAAAAATGTCTTGGATTAAAATAGGGAGTAAAACCTGTGCAATGAAAGCTTCCTCAAAGATTTTAGCGAGCTTCGCTCCATTCGAACGCGAAGATCTTATACCTGTTTAGTAAGAGTGGAAGGTCTACCAGGGGGTTTAATTTTTGCAACATTGTATTTAAAAGATGTTCCACGACTCGCATGTAGTATTGTTTAAACTATTTTAACAAAACTTTAGCAAGAACTAATGACAATTTATAACAAAAATAAATTTAAAAAATGGTAAAAATAGCCAATTTTAAATGACATTTTAATGTTGCCAATCCAATTAGTACTTGTTAATCACGTTGTATAAGCGAAATTAAAAATGAACAAAAAATAAACTTTTATGGGACTTAATTTAAGAATTTTTGTTTATTAAATTTGTATTTATTTGACTGAAAAATTAACATTTCTTATTATTATTAACTTTTCTGCCATTATTTAGTAGAAAATTGCCTTTTTTAAGCAACACACGATAATAGTTCATGTGAATCATAATTTTAGAAACTCTTTTTAAAGAATTCTTTACAATCCATCTTCATTTTTAAGAGTATTTAGAGTTTTAAGTATTAGAAATAAAAATAACGCCTTTCGGACTTTTGTATACAAAATTTAATTCTCTGTGACTTCTTTTAACAGTTTTTGAAGGTTTCACCATTTGCGCAGTGTTTCTATTGAATAAAAATATTTTTTTCAATTAGTATACTAACCGAAAAAACATTAACAAAATTTAAAAAAAAAATTAAAATAAAGAAGTTAATTTTATAATGCACTTATAGAACATTAAACTTTGCAAAGATTTACTTTTAATTTTGTATAACGATCGTTTTCTTCATTTGATGTCTTTAATTTATATGTTTCTGACCGGTTAAAAATGCCTAAAAAGGCCTCGGAATCCCTGCAAGCTTCAGCAAAATTCTTAATTCGACATACCACTTATCACTGTATATATTTAATTACTTATTATATTTCAGGTTTTCATATAACTTTGATGTAGATTTACCATATTTTATCGTTTTGTTACTGCTTTGCTTCTAAAATATGGGTCGTTGTGAAGTCTCTGTTTGAGGCTCACTTCAAATTCTGAATCAGTTTAAAACCTTTTGTTTTTTGTGTATCGTCACGATAAATGTTTTGCAATTTTCTTTTTCAATTATACAATTTCAGAGTTGTTTTTTAAGCACTACACAAACTTTCATGGGGTTAGATCGTGACGAAATAGACGTGAATACAATATAAGCGCCATTTATGCGTTTAAAATTTAGAAACACAATAACTATTAACTTATTTAAAAGATACTAGACATCTAGAAGTCAATGTTTTATAAATTCTATAGGTCATTTTTTAATTATATACCGTTGTCTTTCTCTTTTCAACACATAATCTATATTTCATAGCAACATATACAACAATGTGTTGAAATGAAACGAACAACGGTATATAATTAAAAAATGAAGTATAGAAGCTTAAAATTTTGTAGAGTTTTGAAATCAAAGTACAGTAGATAAACTAAAATGGCTGAAATCTTATTTGCTGCAAAAAAATCTTAACAGTTTCAAAATTCATTAACCAAAAAAATCTTTGATTTTTATCTCAAACTTTTTGAAGTTTCAAGAAGTCGAAAATTTTAAGATTTTAAAAATTTGATTTTTAAAATTTGTAAACCTATTTTAGAATCTTATTTGCACCATTATATATATAGTTTTAAAAATTCATTAAATCTCCAAATTTTGGAATCAGATCATATATATTTTTATAAAAAGAATTAACTGAGGTGCAAAGAATCAAAATTCAAGGAAAAAAGTAAAATAATTACAGTAGAATCGCGATCGATAAATATGAATATTATTAAATGAGGATAGTGAATACATTTTTTAATTATTTGGTAAAATGAATAAATTCGGTAGAATTTTTTATAATAAAAAATTGTATTTATTTTAATAAAAATATTTGTGGCTGAGGGCAAATTCCCCCTAATTTAAGAAATAATTTTCTCGGATTAATCTGACAGTTTGAAGTTCATCGAAACCGGAATGGGTTTTGATAAGGGCCAATTATAACACTCAAAATTCGACATTTGATATATCGCAGCCGCCCGTCTGTGTAGAAATCTAAAAAGGAATCAAATATACCTGCGGAGAATGAGAAAAAAAGCACAGGTATTGGGGTTGATTACAAAGGAATCAAAGAAGTTTGATTTATTTATCGAAAGGAATATTTTGGATGATTTGGTAAAAAAGCTCCGAGTTCAGGTAAAAATAAGGAAGAAAAAGAAAGGATCGAGTCCGTCCCTGGAGCGTCCGTCTGGCGATTTTATTATATATTTTGTCGTAAAAACAAAGAAGTCGGCCGAAGTATAAATAAAGCAAAACACAGTCTGAAACACATTTCAATAAGTCGGAGCGCGCCTATATAAAACCATTTCATTTTGCCGAAAAATATAAAAGCGAGAGAAAGAGGAGAAGCATCGGAAATAATGGCGAGACGAAGAAAGAACTCGAGCGCTCTCATATGGGTCCGAAAACCTCCAAAAAAACCACACACACCACCAACGAAAAGAGAGCCGAAAATATTAGAGTCCGTCCTCGTCCGACTTTATTACCTATACGAAAAGGATTTTTATGGTACGGCATTTTTATTGCGGACAAGTTTTAAAAATTCAAAAAACAACTGAAAATCGCAGACAAAATAAATCATAAAGCCGCGTGCAGCCGAGAGAGAGAATTCGACTCGCGTCGACGAAAAACGAGCCAAAAAAATACAAAGCTCTCTATACCTACACAACACTAAGTCTGGGGCCTTAAAATTCGACCGTTTTAATTGCATTTTTAAATGAGTTGTGCGAGTTTTAAGGGCACAATGCAGTGAATTTATATTGGTTTATTAATTTTAATTTGACAGGGCCGACGGGGCCACAGACCGCAAAAACTAGAACAAGTCTGGTGGTAAAGCACAAGGACCGATGAGAGAATTCGAAAAGAATTAATGCGAGGAGACGATATATGCACTCGACATGCTGATTTTTATCGACTCAAAAGAATACAAAACTTGAATTTAAAACACGAATTTCTTGCCGGATTTTCAAAAAAGTCCAAAATCAAATTTTTTACACAATTTTAAAATACCTTTTTACTAAAAAAAGACACAAATAAGAATAATCATTAACAACAAACAAGTTGATTACATAATTTTTCCGTTGTTAATGTCTTAATAAATTGTAAAAAGTTTATTCCAAAATTTGATGACAGTTTTGATTGACTTTTTCTATCTTTTGCTTGATTTTCGATTTTTTTTGTCAGCTAAAAAACTTAGTGACAGTCCTTACAGATGTCAAAACATTGATTGGAATGGTTGGTATCAACTATTCATTATGAGAGAGATTTAAGAAACCCCTTGGACTGCATTCGTTTTTAATTATTTAGCTAAAAAATCTGTTAATATGAATTATCAATAATTGAGATAGTTTGAGATAAATTGAAGTCGAGATTATTAATCGCAAATTAAGAAAAAAATTGAATACAATATTTTTTCGTTATCCCTAAGTTAGTAAATTGATAAAAGTCCATTATTAAGTGTAATATTAAAATTTTGGACAAAAATTTTGAGACTGTTATAAACAAAATGCTCGAAAAAAGTGTATTTTATACCTTTAATTTTTGTCTCTATTATAATACTTAGAGAGTATTAATATTTAATTATATTTGTCTCGTCCTAACATTAAGGTCAAAATGCCTGCCTTCCAAACAGTCATATTTTGTTTCTTTTTGACGCTATCAGAGTTTGCTTCTCTTTAAAAAACATGCCAATCTTCTAGCCTCAACTCGAGTTATCGCTGATAAATGTCTTTTTTTCTAGAGCCGTATTAACTAACATATCTAGGTATTATCCATACAATAATAAAATAAAAAATCTAAATGATTAAAAAAATGAATTTTTAAGACTTCACCAAAATTTCTGCATTTTTAAGAATTTCAAATCTTCAATAAATTTCTGGGTATCCAAGATCTAATTTAGCTAATTTATTATAGCTATTTGTATACGTAGAGGTGTTAGGTATTGAATTTCTGTCAGATTTGTTCAAATAAAAAATTTTGTTCTCGAAAATTTCTAAAATTCTCGACATTCAAATTATAGAATTTGTAGGTGATTCAGTATTTTTTTTGTCTTTCTAAAATTTTTCTGATATTTTCTAAAGCATTGTTGTTTTTAAAATACTTGAAGTTCTAACATTTTTGAAATTTTTTTTGACATTTTAGAATACTGTAAATTTAAAAAAAATATTCTAAGATATTCTACATTTCTTAAATTTATAAAATTCCTGGAATCCTAAGATTTTAAGGACTTTACAAATTATTTATTTAAGAAAATAATAGATACATTATTTTGAAAATATTTGAAGTGTTTTTATTAAAAATCCTGAAATTTTTAGTTTAAAGAAAAAGAAGACAGAAGAGTTTTACAAACTATTTTGTAGGAGTCTGAGAATTTTATTCCAATATTTCTAGAATCAGATTCATTAGCAGACAAACGTATTGTTATTTCTAAAATACTTAAAGTTGTATCATTCCTAATAAAATTTTACAAACTTTAATAAAATTTTGTATATACTCCAGGATTTTTCAAAAAAATCTTCTATCTTTCAGGTTTTAAAGATGCTAAATTTCTAAAATTCTTTCTGTAGAATTTTACGAAATGTTTGTTTAGGAATTTGAAAGATGACAGATCTTTCAGGCTTTTGAACTGTTTGAAAATTATAATTTTTCACATTGGTTTTGATGAAATTTGTGTCTTATTAAATTAAATTAAAGAAATTAAATTAAAGAAAATTTGCTTCAACTAAGATTATAGCAGACACCAATCCCAAAAACTGCAGCTTATTATAATTATTATTTTCTGACAGTACCGTTCATTACCATTTGGTTAGAAAAACAACTCAGCCAATAAGATAGAAAATAGGAAAAACTGTAAGAAGAAATTTGAAAATATGAAGCAGGTGTCTAAGCTGGGCAATACACTGTAAGCCTCTTCATAAAATTTTTAGGTGAGCTGGACAAACTCAGAACAAGTGTTCTATGTCTCAACTCCTCAGCGTCTCTTCTGATGCAATTTTGTCGGTTTTGGTGAAGTAAACAAAGGTTAAACGCGAAGAAATTTTGTTTTCGGATCCTCTCAACTTCAAAATCAACGCGAGATACTGAGACGAGTTTTCAGATTCTAAAATTTCTAAAATTATTCTACATAACATTTTTCAGATTTAAGATTTTAGGTACTAAAATTTTTGAAAAATCGCAATTCACTGAGTACCATTTTAAATAATTTTTAAATTTGTAAAATATTTGCCATTTTTGATTTTTGTATTTCTAAAATTTATTATTAACTTTTTTAACATTTGAAATTTTATGACTTTTAACTTCAAAAATTTTTCTTTTTGCTAAATTTTACTTTTTAAAACTTTTAAAACATAATCATTTTTCAACTTTTTTTAAATGATTTATAATCTAAAACTGATAATTTCTTAAGCTTCGTACAAATCAAATATATTTCCGAATTTCTAACATCCCTGAACTTTTGAAATACTTGAATTTCTTAGGTGTACCTAATAAAAAAAAATCAAAAATTTTTTTGTGAAAAGAAAGCTTTGGATTTTTTATAATTGTTAAGTTATTAACCTTTCTTTCTCGGTAAAATTTTATTTTTGTTTGCTAGTCTCGGGCTCACTAGTCCATTTTCAAGACATTGAGTAGTTACTGACATTCATACTGACAATTTTAGCAAAAAAAGTTGTTACTGAGAGGAACTTGTAGTCCTAAGAAACATAAAGTGACATTTAAAATCCCTTGAGATATAAAATATAAACTAAATATAAAATCCAAATCACAAATGACTTTTTTCATTTATCAGTAATGCAAAAAATAGGGTATATATCTTAGGACTAAGGTGTCTTAACTTAATCCCAGAAGTGATTGCGATCCCTCAGGCTGGAAACTTTCACTCTCGGGAGTAAAAATGATGCACTTTAGTGCCTTGACATATATTACAATAAATTATTTACCTTCCTTAAGCCAATTCTGAGTCATCTTATTTATATTAATTTCTTAAATTTCCCCTTAACACACGATTATTTGTTGTACAAAAATATTTTTTAACCTAAATCGCCTTTATGAGTATATTCTATTTTTGCACTTATTTTCTTACTACCCACACTCTTTTAAAAACCCCAATCACGTCTCCCTTGTTCCTTTTATGTCTCAATTCACCATAACTCATCGCAATATCATATTTGTAATTTTTAAATGTCCCCCATTGACGTCTATCATCTTTTCAACAAAACGCACATCTATAAAAAGAACTCTTGTTTATTCATAATGAGATTGACGCGTAATTTTTTCAATTAAAATGTGAAATGTGCAAGACATGACTACATTATAAAATTCTTTTTATTGCTTGCTCGCTTCCTGTCTTGATAATGATAATAATTATCCAGCGAGCATACAAATTAGACGAAAAAAAGGAGATGCGTCATTGAACATTTTCGACTGCCGAATTCCTTTTTCCCAAGAAATTTCGTGTGACAATCTGCAAAAAACTCAAAGGACCAGGTGTCGAAAAAAGAGGAATATTTGCATTTTTACCTGATTTTTTTAGCAAAGGGTTTGGGAAAGGATTCGGTTTCGGGCAGGTAAAGAGGTATAGGGTGAGTGTTACGTTTAGACGGGGTGAGAAAAAATATCACAATAATACTATTTTCTATGAGTAACTCTTTAAATATTAAATTAATTATCTTGTCAATAAATTAATAATTTACCACACATCGCGACGTTTCATAAAGCAGTTAATAAAAAGAAAAACGTACTTTATATTTGTTTTGAAAATAAAATATCTAATTGCAATTTGAAATCGATTTTATTATATAAGCTACCAACATTTTACTACTGTTTTGTTTTACAAACCTGATATTCGAGAGCTCCTTTATTTCACGTGCTTGTGGTACATTTTCTGCTCCTGATTTACCAATAAACGATAAATATTTGTTTTTTACGACTGAGACCATATTTTAATGGAAATTGATTTTTTTGTGTTTTGTGTTTGTTCGTTTTACATTTTTCGCTGTATTGAAACACTCACGCGTGTCTAATGGTAAGAGGCTGTAAAATAAAATGCTTCGGATATTATTTATTATGATCAAGAAAATCGAGACGAAATTTGATCGACATAACACACTAGAACAAATTAGAAGAAAAAAGAAATACCCTCTTTCCACTCTAAACAATTCAAGTAAATATAAACATAAATTCTAATACAAAATTTGATACATTATTATCGAAAAAATGTATAATTATTAGTTGTTAAGTTCTAGACATAGACAAAAAAAATTATTGTTTATTTATTTTTGAGAACGTTTCGGTTATATAATTTAACCTTCTTCAAGCCAATTTACAAAAAACAAACTAAAATCTTATCATTATGGTAAGATTTTAATGTGTTAATAGATTTTAATTTGTTTCCTGTAGATCGGCTTCAATCAGATCAAACTGTATAACCGAAACGTTATAAAAGATAAATTATTAATAATAATCAGTCCCTTTTTGGTCGAAGTAAAATCCAAAACTTTCAACACAATCACACTGTTTACGCCATCCAAGTGATGACAATTTTTTGCATTTGTAGATTTTGCTTGAATGGTTTATTGCTTGCTTTATTTTTGTTTTGTTTTCTGTTCTTCTTAGTAACCTTATTTCCAGCACCTTCATACAGAATATTGGTCTCTCGGTATAGTATCCTTATCTCGCAACTATATTACCGTAAATTAAGGATACTTCAACATGTTTTTGACAACGTTTTTGGTTTTTATGATTTTGGTAAAGCTCAAAATGTAGAGATTCATTTTTCAGTATACTAAACTATAGCACTTAATAGGTACTCCTTCTAAAATCAAGGTCTTCAATCTTCTTCCACTTAAGCAAGACATTTATATTTCTTCTTCTTGAAGCCTACGTTGCAGATATTACAAACAAATTTGTTATTAAAAAGCCATATTTGTCATCCCATTCGTTACAAGTACCAGGAAAATTTGGTCAAACAGAATCATTTATATTAGTAGAGGTTATTAGAATTCTTTCCTGGTCTGGCTTCCAACAGGAACTAATGAATCCTTGTTTTTCGAATCGCACAGAAATTTTATTCCTTTATCAGTGAGTATAATCAAGATTATAAGTCCACGAGATTCTTTAAGGAACTGCAATTAAGAAAGCTTTCAACACTGCATCATCTTAGACCCGCAGTTCAAAAATCAAACATCAGGTTTTGACAATTATTGCTGATCAAAATTCAGAAACAAAACCTAGAAATTGTTCTTTTAGAATTGATCTCGTAGGACGCAATTTCTTTCTCTAAGATTCTAGAACTGATCTCAACTTTTTCTTCATAAAGAATTCCTACATCACATGTATTAAGTTATTCGATGTTAACAGCAGTATACAAGTATAAATGTTGTTTTCCAAAGCTTCTATGTCTTTAGGATTTCTTTCTGCTGTTTGTTCATTTTTTTCTTTAATATAGGAAAGCAACATTTCAAAAAACCACATTTCATAGAGTTACATATCAAATCAGCACACTTTTACTGTTCTTATAAGATTGTTCCAGAAAGCCCTCCCAGATTCCAGTGTTGATCCAGATTCAAAGAATTAGATTAATAACGAATAATTTATTTCTATTATGTACACCAATAGAACAACAATAAATGAATAACTCGATATTCACACTACAATCACCTACTTAATTCATGTCTGGCTCTCACTAACTGACTGACTAACTCCCGGTCAGACTTCTTCCTTATGTAATCGTATGTCTTTTATAGAATTTCTAGAATGAAGAGAAGACTCAACTTCCAATTGGATGTACCTATGTATTAATAGTTTCATAAAAATTTTACGCCTCAATGCGCTTGCGGATCTATCTTGTATTTTCTGGAGCTATTTACTCAAACTTTCTTTCTCTTATTGTTATTTTAAATTGCTTCTAACAATACTTACTTATCGAATGAATCTGAAGCAATGGCAGTAGATTAAAAAACTCTTGATGAAAAATGGAAAAATCTGCCATTAAAGAATATTAACATAGTTTTTTTGCGTGTATGTAAAAAACTGTAATTCACTAATTGTAATTCATCAATAAGATCTTATAAGAAGGTTGAAAATAAAAATTAAAAAATAAAAAATAATAGTCTTTGGGAAAGCAAGGAAAAAATATAAGTAGTCAAAAATTCCAAGCCAGCAAGTACTCCTTTAGAAGTCAATACAAAACTGATTAAAACCGGTCCTACGAAAATTTACATGATATCCGTATATAAAATCTAATCGGACCACTTATGAAAGTACATATTTCAAAACGAACGCAAAATTTAATTTGTCAATAATGTAAAATGCACTGTAATGGCTATTATGTACAGATTAAAACATTAAACAAATAGCAACAAATGACAGCAATTCAATGTGTCTAGATTCTCATTGTAGCCACTAAGGCAATATTTTCATTAGATCTGTCTGGCCGAAAACGTCTTCAAAATTTCTTGTCTACAACCAACCCTTACTTCTTTCAAATTTTTTAATCACTTTCGTAAGCACATATCTACCACAAACAACGAAGTTTCTGGCTTTAAAAGTTATTTTTTTTTACTTCAGGTAGCTGTTTAGCAAAGCTGGCTCCGATAATTATATCTAATCTATAGATTTAAGAGAAGCAGTCATCATTTGGTCATCATTTATATGGGTGACCATGTAAAGTTATCTACATACTAACTTCAGCTATTTCATCTTTTAGAGGAGACGTTACGCCTTCGGTTCCGGCCACCAGTCGTTGTTTGGTCATAACAGAAGCTGTAAATGCAACTTGAAAACTCTGGCACTTGGGTGTTGCATTACCACCATAAGATTATTTATTTACTTCAGATACAAAAACATGCGGTATGCTGTATGCAACACCTTTTGATTTGATCGGCTAAATTTACGTAGTGCTTAAAGTATGATAATTTCAATAAGGGGCTGGCAATCCCTTATTAAATGCTGATAACTAGTAGCTTATACTAATGTAACATTTGACAATTGTTTTTTTTTAAATCTACTTTGAGACAATTTTGTAATGAGGGTTTAAACCAAAAAGTCCAAAAATTATTTTATTTAATTACGTAAATAATTTAAAAAGATACAAATACTAGTGTAGAGGCAAGATTACAAAAAAACATTTAATTAACTAATGAATATTAAACTAGTGAAGATAGAATTGGATATTTAAAGCTAATTTGATTATTTAGGACTTGTTGAGAAAGCGTAAGTGAATTTCTAAAAATTCAAAAAATTGCAGAAAATTTAAAGAATAACCTTTATAATCATAAACAATCTAACTTTCTTTACTTCATTCAGGCGACTACAAGTTATTTTGTCTCTTGTCTTTTGCAATGCAGTTTTATTTAACTTATTTTTTTAATCAAATCTCAAATTGATGACAAACTTTTAAAAAAACACAAGTTTAGGCAACGAATTTTTTTTTTTAATTTTCCAAGTAGCAACCATTTATTTATTTATTTATTTATTTATTTATTTATTTATTTATTTATTTAATGTGACAGTTGACAGATTGATCAACATGTTTTTTACTAAAAATATAACGATATATGTAGATACCCTATTTTTAGTATAGTTTGGAATATTTTTTCTAATATTTTTTTAACTTTTTCAATTTTATTTTTTACATTATTATTTAGGCACTGATGATGAGAGATTATGACTTTCGAAAGCGCTCTGTCACTTTTATGATTTGTTTGATTAAACTTAAACTTGATTTTTTAATTGTTTTATCATTTATATTAAAACACCTCACTTTAAGAAAAAAATGCTTCTATCAAATTTAAATTAATTTTTATTAAGTTGTTAAAAAAACATTGAAAAACCAATTTTTTAATTTAGGTACAATTTGATAAACCAAAATTAAATAAAGTTTTTCAGACCACATTTTATAAATTTAAACATTTAAGTTATCTTAATTAGCTATAAAATCTCTTTTAAAATAAAAATATTTTCATTTTATTGTTTTATTTATCTTAAGCATTTCGAATTGACTCTATTAGAAAAGCTTCTATTACTATTTTAAATAAATTGATTCACAGTTGATTATAACATATCTCGAGCGTAAAATTAAATTCACCAACCTATCCATAGTTCCACACTCAATTAATTAGTAATTAAAAATAGGATGTAAAAAAAAATTGAACAATTTTGTTATAATTTAACTTTTGTCAAATTTATTGTAATGTAATAAATCAAAACAACTCAACCTTGAAAAAAACCACTCCTTTAGTAATTATTCCCATTGTTATGTCAGCGATTTAAATGAACCATCAGATATTTCTAATTTTGAATTTTTTTGTGCAATTCCAATAATTTAACTCGTGCATTCCATAACCCCCAACCCCTTGCATTCCGCTCCAGCACCCACGCACCCCCCAAAAAACCAAAACAAAAACTCAATGAATGAAAACAAGCGGCGATCGCGCTCTCTCCCTCCCCTCGCAATTCGCAAAACTGACGCATCCGCACTGGCATTTTTCACACACACGAAATGTACCTCTATTTACGATTTCAGCCAATCTAAATCCAAGATTTGGCTGAAATTTTTTCGGCGAGGCAGAGAGGGGGCAGAGAGTGGGGGCAAGATCGTATTTTGAAATTGTGGACGGCTTCAGTCGCACTCCGTGACTTCAGAAGGGAGTACGGGTCTGTGGTCGTATTACACCCCTCTTTGATTTTTTTTCAGTTTTGTGTTGTTTGACTGTATTTTTGTGTGTGGCCCCTAAGTGGATTTTTTTTTCGTGGGTGTGTGTGATCATGTGATCGGCCCTCCGGAGTGAAGTTCAAGGTACAAAGAAAATTCAGCACGATTTCGTAATTGCGAAACCTAAATAATTTTTGCTGAAGCGGCTTTTTGGGAAATTTCGATGACGGCGATTTTTTTTGCTGAGAAATGATGGAATTTCGGTTATCGGGGAAATATTATTTTTCAGTGATAGTGATGGAATGAATGGTATTTTTTTATTATTTATGTGGAAATTTGGGAGTAATGAGGTTAACAGTATTCGGGGGAAATTCGGAGTTCCGAGGTGAAAGTTCACACGGTACGCAGATCAGATGATAACTGACCTACCGAAAGATTTCCGGACACTTTCCGGAGTCGTAATTCCTACTTCCGGATTATTTTTGTTTAGGTCAATTTTCCCAAATTTTGTAGTTTTATAAATGCAGTTTGTGGTTATTATCTCAAGTTTTACCAAAATACCACCAGATAACGTAAAAATAGAAATATAAACAACTAACTAGATTGTTATTTTTTTCCTGATTAAAAACATCCTTCGAATTTTCCGAAATTTTTAAAAACCACACATTTTCAATATAGAAATTAAATTAAGAAATGAAAATAATAATAAAATGAAAAAAGGAAAAAACTTTTTTGTTATATTGAGTGATCTTTTAAATTTGACTTCAAAGTAAACGATGGAATGAACTAAAAAATCCGTGAGAGTCAAACTACTATTTATTAAAACAAAATTCATTTACAAATCTGTTTAACGGAAATAACATTGCTCAAATTTTTCTAATTACTTTAGTAAACTATGACAGTTTTTTAATATAAAATCTAGTTTAGTAAATTCAAAAAGATAGGTATAGTCAAATATACAAAAAGTACATATCTTAGTATTTTTTATAAAATAATTTTATATAAAATATTTTATCAATTCAGTTAGGTACAATCAAATACAGAAGAAATGGAGACTGTTTCAAAGTTACTTGGTTTCAAAATAATGTCGAATATATTATTAAATAATAATTTTTCTGTTTCTAATAGATAGTCTCTAATAGATCTAAATAGTTCAGTCAAGTACAGGAAAAATGTTAGTTTTTCCAAATAAATGTTGCATGAGGAAGTCATATTTCTGAAGAAATAAATTACTTTTTTGTTGGTTAGGAATTTAATTTCTAGTCAATTTTAATGGGTACAGACAGTTACACAAAAAACGAAGCTTTATGTAGCTTTTCTATCATCTCTTAAATCGTAAAGCGTTTAAACTTGTACTTGAGATAGTTACATTTTACAAGAATCAAAATTTTGACAATAACTTGTTTATAATTTGATATAATTTTATTAAAAGAAAAAGTATTAGTATTTTTATTAATTGTTGTAAGCTGTATTTCAAAAGAAATGATGTATGTGAAAGCAATAAGTTAAGAATAATATATTGTGTAGAAAAAAAATCTAGTTTTATTGGATAATATCTTGTTCTAGTAAATCTAAATAGGTACAGACAGATACATAAGAAATACACACTTTTAAAATGGGTCATAAAGGTGTTGTCAAACACGCATGTAATGGAGGTTTTTATTAAAGTTAGTTTCTTTCAATGATAGCTGACTTCACTACATATACAATTAGCGACAAAAAATATGGACATCTGATTTTGACACTGATAACTCAAAACGTGTAAATTTCTTGTAAGCCCTAAAATGTAAAATTGATCTGATGTCGCGACATCTAAATTGGTGTTTTAATCTTTCAAAAGAAATGACACTAAACATTAAAATTGTCAATAATTTGATGTAGTACAGCAGAGCTTTTTTGACGTAATGTAATGTCATGTAATATAAATTTTATCAACTATAGTAAGCCATGGTTTTGAATAAAATGTTATATGAAGATATGACAATTTTTTAAGATTATGTTTTTTTATAAAAAAGTACCTGTTTATTCGATAATATCTTATTCTAGTAAATTTAAATAGGTACAGACAGATACACTAGAAATGCGGGTTCGTAATGGCGTTGTCAAATGAACAAGTAATGGAAGCTTTTACTAAAGTTAGTTTGTTTCGAATAGAGCTTATTATAGCATTGATAACGTGATTGATTATTGCTTTATATTATATGCCATTTTCTTTCATTTATTTAAAATCCAAAATGTCAAAACTAACGTGACATTTACATAACCTCCCTTATTTTGACAGTGTTTTAACCTCCCAAAAGAAATGACATTAGATATTAAAATGAGGCCCTCTTTCTGTAAAAAATTTCAAACACAAATTGTTTTGGCGGGAAATTTGTTTGGGACGAAGAAATGTAATATAAATAAAATTTATTGTTATATGATTTAGCGTTAAAGTTGTAACGGCGGTGTGCTGAAACAAAAATTTTTTTGTTTATCTGTCACTCCTGGTATAAAATTTGTCAATTGTAGTAAGCCATGGTTTTGAAATAAATGCTGTATGACGAACAGTATTTAAATAAAAAATCCTGTTTCATTGGACTATACTGTGAGAATTAGAATGTGCTGAATTAGAATTGGCTTTACGTCCCTTGACTGATTGAGCAAAATTATCAAAATGTGACAGACCTGAGCTTGCTAACTTGCTATTCAGTAAATCAGTAAATTTTCGCTCCAACGGTAAATTTCTCTTAGGTAGATACAAATAAATACATAAAAATTGTATTTGTGTTGGATAATCTCGAAGACAGTCTAATAAATTCACCTAGTACACACAGATTCAGAAAAAATGTAGGTATTTCCAAAACAAGTTTCAAAATAAATATTGTCTAAGGAAGCCTTGATATTTTTTTAAGTAATATACATGTTTTCAATAAAGAAATTAAATTACTTCTTTTGTTGGGTAACAATCTAAATTGTAATAAATTTTAATAAGTACAGAGAGTTACAATTTTTTTGGTTTATTTAGCTTTTTTGTAGACAATTTGACAATAACTAACAAACCTCTGTTATTTTGACAGTTTTTAAACCTCCCACAAGAAAAGAAATTAGACATTTTTTATATAAACAATTATATAGGACAAAATTTGTTAATTGTATCTACTAAACCATGAAATCAAAAGATATGTTGTATGAGGAAGCCGTGGTATTTTTTCAAAGAATCTAAAGAAACCTGTTTAATTGATTAATATTTTGTTTTAGTGATTTTAAATAGGTACAATTATGTACATAAAAATGCTTCAGGGTATAATTGTGTCTTTGTATTTTAACGTTTAACAATGTTTTTAAAATTTAAAGTTCCAAAATTACGTCAAATCATTACATTTTAGAGCCGTCAAAAAATGTGTTTTTGGTCTCATAACTTGTAAAAGTCAAATTAACGTATAATAGACAGCTATAGAAACTGCATTTTTGCAGTCACTTGTTCGGTAAATATGACCCAAATTTTTAATACTCTTTAATAAAAAAAGTCCTGTTCTAAAATGAAAAAAATATCATGTTCCAAAACTTTTAATCGTTGATTGAGAAATATTAAATATTTTACAACATTTTTAACTCCAATTGGAAGCCGCCATCTCGTGTTGCACAAAAGTATTTTTTAAATTAGTATTTATGGCAATAAACGGTCATTTTTGGCGTTTAGTTAAAAAAAGTTAGGTTACCTAATTATTTTATGATTTTTTTATGAAATTTATCGCTGTGAGTCGTGCTTCAAATTAATTTCGCGCTATTTTGACGGTGTTTTAATCGTCTTAAAGTAATTACATTGGACATTAAAATTGTTAATAATTAGAGAGGTGCAGTCCGATATAAAGAAACATAATCGAAATACCAAAAATTAAAAAATAATTGATCTGGAAGTCATCTTATAAACCCATTTCTGGTAATAATTTGACCATTGCATGTTTTTCTTTTTTTTTATAGAAACAGTCATGCAGTGTAAAATTTGTCAGTTGTAGTAAGCCATGATTTCAAAATAAATGTGTAGGAAGTCATGATATATTTTTATTAGATATAATATTTTGTTCGAGTGAATTTAAATATGTTTAGACAGATACATATTAAAAAAATGGATCGTAATGACATTGTCAAATACAAAAGTAATGGAGACTTTTATTGAAGTTATTATTTTACGATTTATAATTTGATTGATTGCTTGGTGTTACAGTAAAACCCGGTTATATCACGCGGTCGGACGATATACGATTTTGATTGGTCTGTTTCCACTTTTATTTGAAACATTTAGGTTTCCTCTTAAATAGAAGAAGGACGCAACAAAACCGGATGTTATAGTCGAAGACAATAAATCCGTGTACGCTATAACGTGGTTTTACTGTAGAAATTGTACGACTTTTTTATTTTTTTTAAATCTTAAACTATCAAGAGTTATTTTTATGTTACTCAAAATTGCAGAGGTGTACTCGTACCAACTAGTCGGCAAGTAAAGGACGAACAGTTGGCAAAAATCACCGACTGGTCGATTTTAAATTTTGTTAAAAGTTTTACAAGTTTTACAACTTGCATTCATCCTTAAATATTTTTTTAAATTTTTGTTTTGAAAACTATTATACTGTAAACATATTTGGATGCTTTATATCCATTATAACACTCAGTGCTATAATGGGATATTAGGTATGTATGTACGTCTCACTTAATTATTCTTAGTACGAGATATAAGCTCTAATGCCTTATTAGGGCATTTTCTTAGTTTTATGGTTTCTATTTCTTTAATGCCTGCTGATTTTCAATGACAAACGTTATATTAATTTTACTATTCAGAATTATTAAATATCTTATTTATTTAAAGTCAGATATATATATTTTTCATATACACTATGGGCGTTATTTGATGTCTACTGAGCGATTTACAAGACCCTGGAGGTCATAAATATCTTCTTAATATTCTTGGTACATCAATAACTTACTATAGAACCCAAAACTTTACTTTTTATACTAAAAAAATTGACAAATTATAAAAAATAGTATAAAGAATTTGTTTTCTATGTCATTGTGGACATTCATTCTTTATAAAACTCCCGCTTCGCACTCGCTGTATAAACTTAAATTTGTGCCACAAAACTGATTTTATGAAGGGCGTTCTGTAATATACTAATTCAAAACTAGTTCTTTGAAATTCGTTCTTTAATTTGCTATTGCACCATTGAAATAAGATTTCTTTTTGATTTATAAATACTATAATTAAGCCGACTAATCGGCTGTTTTTGAAGCCTAGTAGTCGACTGTTAACCAAAGTTCTAGATCATACATTTCTAGACATTATTCAATTAGACAAAGATTTGGTTAGTTAGTTAACTATATCAAATTTAAAAAGAATTAAAATTTAAATTAAATAGGTACAGTTGACGCATTTATAGAAGAAAATGTGACTAAAAATTACAAATTATTTTAATAATGGAACTATTTAAATTGTAGGAACCGCTTTGACCAATTAACCAATAATACTCTCCCTTCTATGGGACCGACTACAACTCGGAAAGCCGGTCAAAGCAGTTGTTGCTCTAAGTAGTCTTATTATTATAATTATATACAGCTGTAGTCAGATTTTCTTTCAGAAATGCATAAAGTATACAGTTAGAAAAAGTTTCCACCAAAAATTGTTTAAAATAGATTGTAATGATAGAATTAATTTGAAAAAAATGCAGGTTTTGTATTTTTGCTAGGCGAAGAAAATTGCGATTCTGATTGAGACAAAGTAGTGTCTTCAAAAATGATCTCAACCCACGTGATCAATTTATTTATAAAATCTAACTACTTAAATGATATTATTAAACGGAAATGTTGTTTGCTAAAGGATTACTTTGAACATCTTTTACTTTTATCAATAGCATCTGAAGGCAGCGTATATGGTAAAATTTTTATTATGGTACATTTAAACAAAAAAACAATGTTTACAAACAATTACGAACAATGTGGGGACACACTAGATACAAGGGTCTTTATAGATTTGGAGAGATGTTTTTAATGATATAAGACCGAATATACTAATAAATTTTACATCAAAAATTTAATTGTTGGTACACTTATTCATCATCCAAAATTTAACAATTGACCTTTTATTCTAAGAAGTTATTAAAACTATTAAAAACAATTGTCTTATAATTCCATAGCACCTTTAATAAACAAGAGAAATTAGGAAAATTGTGTCTAACAGTCAGCTGTCAAAAATTATTTAAATTTGGAAACCAAGAGCTATACACAACACAATATTTATCTGACAATCCAAATTATATAAATTTCATGTCCAAATTGCTAAACAATAAAGACTGAAAGAGCAGAAAAACCTCGAGAAAAACTGTACCTACCCAATAAGGAGATGTGTAGCCTATTGTTTCAAAATTTCCAAATTCGGAAGTATGGACTATATTCACTGCGTTTTGAGTTCGATTACCAACTTGATTTAAATTTATAACAGTTAGGTCCAGTAAAATAATTATGAAAATTTGGGTTTTGGGTCCGCCCTAAATTGGTGTGAATTGTTTGAGAGATAATTTGTCGTGTTCCTACCTACATATAAATCAAAATTCCGAAAACTTATTAATTAACTTATTGAAATATCGACCTTCACCTTTTCGTCTTTTCGCCAGATGGCGATCAAAACATTGCCGTGTGTTGACAAATTACAACACGCGCGTTTAACATTTTCGTAAATAAATCAAATCCGGGCCAGTGTATAATCGCCGGCGCGATCTCTAATTGAGGGTAAAAAAATCCTCTAATCCGGCGTAATTTATGAAAATTTTTTACGAAATTCAATCTAAATATTTGCGCGTTGAAAGCGCCGCTAGAAAAACATTGTCGTAATCATAAATTCAGCGTTAATCTCTTACGGCAGCGACGCTCTAAATTATTTAAACAATTTTATGACGCCCCCCGCAATTAAGAAACCCCTGATTTGACGGTATAAATATAGCAATAAAACGGAAAAATTTAATGCGTCTAAGAGATATAAAAACGGCGTTATCGGTGTCGTTGGTGATGTCTTTTAAAGAGCATTCCCCGAAAATTCCTCTGCTTCGTTTTAAAACGTGTCCGACAAGTCTGGCCACCGAACAAAAAAAACATAGAACCGTAGGAGTGTCTCTCGAGGGATTTTTGTGGCTTAATTCACGACCACAAAAAAAGAAAACTCATCGCCGAAAAATCGGACGCTGAACCGAGACCGAATTTAATTAATTCGTTTACAAGAATTTCCGATTTTATGCGATTTTAAAAGAACTGGTTTTAACCAAATCATTCCTAAAAATTGCTTTTTGATTAAATTTTATTTTATAGATACACGCCATTGTATTTTTTTATGTTTCTAATAAATTCTCTAATTTCATTTGTTTTGCCAGATTTAGTGGGAGAGGACATTAAATAGATTAGATGTTTCAATAAGTTTACAAATATTGCAATTGAATTAAATTTTTATTATTGATGAACCGAACAGTGTCCCCCTCAATACTAAAAAATTGCCAAAAACGAATATTTCTAATTTATGATCAATAATTGATGGTCTGGATGATTTCCAGATTTGACACCTTTAGATTTATCGATTTTTGGTTATTTTCAAAACATCAAGAGAAACTCTTGACATTTTTTTAGATCAACCATTCAAGGGACCTTAATTTTTGGGTAGGCTATACAAGTCCCCCTCGATCAATTTTGGGAAAAACATTGTCAATTGATTAACTACAGCCCAACCCAACATGAAAATTGGCGCAATATCAGGGGAAAACATTGAGGACATCCGTATTTACGTGGGAGAAAGATAAAAAAATATCAGTTTCCTAGTTTTAAAGAAAGAAGGCAAAACACCAAGCTTATTATATTATCGTAGCTATTTTAATTTGTCCATATAAATGTTAATTTAAAACGATAAAAATCGCTACTTGAAAACTAATTTGTGGCCATCACAACTAATTAAAATTTATGAAATATTATTTTCCGGAAGCCAACTATAGTTACAATTTTTTTTTCACGAATTTTGATCAAATTCCAAACGCGATTAAATGATTCAACAAATCTGGTTTAAAGTGCTCGTAAAAATTTCGAATCGAATTAAAAGCGGACCGTTTTCACAAATTTTATTTTACAGGAGAGAATTAATAAGATAAAAAATGGGAGATAAAGGCCGGTTTATGGAGGGAAATACGCTAAAATAGAAATGATAATAAAAAACAAGAAAACAAGAATTTTAAAATATTCAAGAAGCTCCGAGTTTTCAATTTTATCTTATCGCTACGAATTTAGTGTCATTTGATTCACTGACGTTCCTTCAAAACAATCAAAACTTGCACTGTCATAACCTAAAATTTTAATTTTGACGTAAATTATATGTCATGGCCTACTCTCTACTCAGATAAAATCTGATTTGAAATACACTGTAATTCATTTTTTTTAAACGACTTTAATGAAGGTGTTCATTTTTTTCTGTATCTGACTGCACCTCTTCAGTTTGAAACCATGGATTAGCTACTTACTTTTTTGAGGTGATTTACCTCTACTTACTTACTTAAATTAATTTGTTTAATAACAGTCCAACTCAGTAATATCCCTATACCAACTTTTCAAAGAGTTTTTTAGTGTTGAATAGTTTAGGAATTTTTTTAAGTAAACGCACCTTTAGTGGTAAAAAAAATTTCTACACTATTCTATGCTAAAGTACTCTAAAAAAACCGAATAAGTACCTGATAAGTACTACCAAAAGTTTTATATGTAGTTTATATATAAAACCGGTTTTATGCATTTTTCAAAACTGGTTTTATGCATTTTCTAAAACCGTTTTAAATTAGTGCTTAGTAGCAACAAAAACCAATAAAAAATTTAAAATGAATAACCAATTTGAGACAAAACCGATCTTCGAGAAAACCAGTTTATTGGATTGTTGGACAAAACTGGTTTTTTAAACCATTTCAAAACCGGTTTTATGTTTTTTAAAACTTGTTTTAAAAATCTCTTAAAATATTTATGCATTTTCTAAAACCGTCTCAAATTAGTGCTGGCGAAACCAGTTAAAAATTAAAACCGAATAACCGAGTAACCGAGTTGAGGCAGAACCGATTTTCGAAAAAACCGGTTTATTGAATTTTTTGACAAAACTGGTTTTACGCATTTTCTAAAACCGTCTCTTGTCCATGCAAACTATCTTGTGGGTGTTTTTAAAATTGATCAGGCTTGTAATTGTATGTGAACAATTAATAATATAAAGCAACAAACAGTTCTAACAACCATAGTTTTTAAAATCTGATTGGTCAGAGCTAGGGTATAGTCGAATTACTTTAACCTAAACCAACTGTTATTTGCTAAAGTAACCAATTATTTTTTAATAATAACGGAAACTGCTATTTTTACTAATTAATGTAACATCGAGTGTGACAAATTGTAAAAAAAAAAAGTGTAGAAGGATTGTACGAGCCAAAACAAATTTTTTGGGGGTCACCTGCCATCCATTTAATTTTTGAAGTCTCGATATGTTGGTGGATTAATATTGATTTTTTTTTGTTTTGGCATTTTTGCTTTGTTAACACATCGTTCATTTGGGCGGTTGTTGGGTACCTTTGATTTTTTATCAACGGCAGAGACATTAAGATAGATAAGTTGAGTTAGTTGAAACCATTCGATGGGGATATCATTCTGTATAAAGTCTTACTGCAGCTAAAGCGTTTTTTCTACATTCCCCATATATTGGGATCATGTCAGTCTTCTCGTTCTCAGTGAATATTTTGACTAAATTTATTCAAAGACAGTCAAATTAACATAAAATGGTATATAGTAATTACGATCGCAAAAACATTTTTTAAATTAAATTTTATCAGAGGCTTATGCGAAAATGTAAGATTGGTTGCATAAATCTTCAATCATTCGTGAATAAACCTGTATACTAATCCCTCCTTGACTCACCGTTATTCAGTGATCTGATAATATATACAAAGAGAATAGAAAGCTCAGTGAAGATCACTCACCTTAATTAATCAATAATAAAATTCAAAACACAATAATTATTGACACTCACACTCTTTTGGATATCTTAACTGAAAGTAAATGGTTTTTAATACGAAGATAAAAATTGGTCTCCCTTACAAAGAATAGACTACACCCAACACATTTTTGGCCCAACTTGTAATTTCTAAATTTTTATTATTTTGTATAGATAAAATTCCCGTTGCAGCTTTCTCATAAAAACTACATAAAAAATATCCATAAAACGAAATATTCTCGTCGATCGACATAAATGTGTTGACGTTTCTTAATGTTTTAGATTCTCTTTATATTGCAGATGTGTTGAGTTAATATTCTTGATTTATTTATTTACTTATTTAGTTTTAATGGGTTTTAATAAATTAACTTCAGAGAAACAGTGACGTCTTTTTAAAACTCATGATAAAGTTATTAAATTGACAATTTTTATTAATTGCCTTTTATTAGTTTTTTTTTACACTGACTAGATTTCTTTTTTAGTTAAACAAATTGATTACAATCTACAACACACTTTCAATTGTTTCAAATTAGTTTCAAATATTTCTAGTGGGCTTGGGAGATATGACATACTAGAAAGTTTAAAGTATGCCTACTTGATTTGTGAAAAAAAAATCGCACCAGAGTACGCTCACCTACAAAAGTAATGCTAATTTTAAATTTGCTGAAATTTACATATATTTTGCATAATTTCAATTTGACATGTTTTTTATAGTTTTCGGGTTCTATAAATTCAAGGAAAAAACTAATTGGTTTTTAATTAAATAATAGACAGCTTTTTTATTTAAATTAAACAGAAATTTCTGAAACAATTTGAAAATTTCCTAGGCCGACTAGATTTCAATTGTTTAAGAACTACTTGATTGATATGTAAAATTATGCATACAAGAAATCTAAGCTTACTAAACTTATTAAGTGAATTTGTTGTGTTCATGGTTTTGACAGAAAATTTTTATACTGATTATTCAGCGAATCTAGTAGGCGAAGCATGTAATTGCAAAATACAAATATCTACAGAGTGTTCTATTTAATTTGCAGTTGTGTCACATTTTTTGGGTACAAATTTAAAAAAATCCAGTGGCGTATCATTGAGGTGTGTATAGTCAAAATCCTGTCATTGTAAACTAATTAAATTTTGTAAGAACACACCATATCTGCCGATCCCATTTTCTCGTTATTATAAATTTTCATTTTATTCAAATTTCTCGATGTGGGTTTTAACAACAATACCATTATCACTTCACTTACCATAATTCCATAGAGCAAAGTATATGTATATAGCACTGAAGGAATGTCGTGTAATGCTGCGTTACGCTTAATTAAACTTCAGACGGCTTCATTTTCAATGAGCGACCCGTCACGTGACCCATTTCGCAACACAAAATCCATTGATGATTGCCAATGAGACGCGAAGGAAAAAAAATCTTAGCAAGAGAGAGTGTTTTCTTATTTTTTTCTCAAGAATGATGTATTATCGTGTCAGGATATTTCTGGCGTTTTGTTTTTGTCGAAATGCGAGAAATTTTAATAAGTTTTTGTGTGCGTCATGTTTTAAATGCGTGTACAGGAGCTCGGAAATGTTAATTTTTAAATTCCACGGCTTTGTTGCGGAAATTTAATATTAGTGTTGGCTCATGTTGGTAGATAACGAACAAATTGTTGCACACGAAACCTGAAAGAATAGACGATTTTTAATAATTATGAGATAATTAAAGAGAAATATTTTAACCGAAATTGGGCTATGACACGTAACAGTTATCGTTGTAGAACAAGGTTCAAATCTTACGCATAAAAAGCAAATTCTTTTGGTTATCGGCGTTCATTTGTTACATTTTTTTGAACATCCAGAAAAATAAATTCTTCAGTGCTTAAAATTTATGAAGTTGTTTTTTTTTTGTTTATAATACGAAACAATTGATAACAGTCGGAAGAATAGCTTATCACCTTTGAAAACAAAACAGTACCGATGAATACGCTATCACACTATCACTGCACAATTTTATGCAAGAGACGCAACAGACAACTTAAGTGTGCCTACTGTCTAATTAAGTAAAATCTGTATTCTTCAGGTTCTACAAGTTCAACTGTGGCGTACTTTTAAATTAGAGACATAACATACATTTCATATTTGTGAATCGAATATACTTTTAAATTAGAAAACAATATAAATAAATTGCAGAACACATATTTTTTTTAGATTCAATACAATTCAATTTTAGGTAGAAGACGCAATTGACAACTTAATTTTTACAATAAAATCCATATATTCTTCTAGTTCTACAAGTTTAACTGTTGCGTACTCCTGAATTAGAGACATACATTAACTTTACACACATTTTCTTTTTTATAGTTTCTAGAATTTCTCTGTCTTGTACAAAGCAGCTACCAATCTAGGATGAAGACATTTTTTTTCTAAACGTACATTTGTTACGTATTTGTCAATAAGCATTTTTACAGAAGACTTGTTTTTGATATGAATTTCTAATTATCAAGAACATTGTTCTACAGCAGTTTGAGGTTTCGTTTTACTAAAATTAAACCATTTTAGAGAGCTAATCGCATACAAAAAATTTTTTCAAAAAAAATTAAGAATCGTACGTAGCAGTTGCTGATGTAGAACATAATTTATAGTTTTTTGGTTTGTTTATATTTTTGAGTTTCTACAAGTATAACTGTTTCGTACTCTCAAAACTCTGAAAACGCAGCAGACGTTTTTGCAGAACATTTTATAGATCATAATTTTAAATTAGAAATGCAGCAGTCAACTTTACAGATCATATAATTTTTTGGATTTACTAAACAGTTCTGAACAAAAAACACAACCAGCAACTTAATGTGTGCTTAATGACTTTTTTTGAAGAGTAATTATTAAGTACAATTGACCTATTTGTGGGTTTTATAAATTCAGGTGTTATGTTCTCTCGAAATTTTTAAATTTACGCATTTTTAGTAAAATTTTGTATTTTCTTTACACCAAATAAGGGCAATAAGAGAAAATTATAGAACACACACGACGTTAAACAGAAACATAACAGACAATTTTATAGAATAAGCAGTTTTTTGGATTTTCTATCACTAAAGACGCAACAGACAACTTAAGTGTAGTATTTAAGTAAAATCTACATTTTTTGGGTGCTACAGGTTCAACTGTTGTGTACTCCTGAATTAGAAACGTAACGTACTTTTTTTATTTGGGAGACTTTTTTCAATTTTCACATTTTTAGTAGTTTACAAAGGTTTTTGTTTTGCCCCACACAAGAGTAACAACAGACAACTTTATTAAACACACTTTTAAAACAGAAACGTATCAGACAACTTTACAGAATGAACAATGCACTAGCACTACACAATTCTGTGCAAGAGACACAACAGACAACTAAATAATCAAGTAAAACTCATATTTTTCCTGTTCTACAAGTTGAACTGTTGCGTTTTCTGGAATTACAGCTTATACAGCTTATAAATGCAATAAAAAAAATCTGTTAAAAGGTACATTGCGGTTGTCAGTTTTTATTTGTGCTATTTTTAAACATTAATATTTTCAAAACTACTAGTTGTAGACGAATTTTAACAGGATATTTGGGCTTCTGCTAAACTGACCCTCCTGAATCACCCCGTAGATTATTATTATAGATATATGGATTAATATTATAGATCGATATTCTTGTGGTTCTACAAGTTTAGCTGTTGCGTACTTTTAGATTAAAAATATAAAACAATTTTTCTATTTTTAAATTTTTAAAATTAGCATTTTCAAAGAATATTTAGACGTTGCTCCACTTCAAATAAAAGCATATGGGCTGTTCCAGAATAATAACTCAATAGAAAAGGATTAAAAGGGAGTGAGAACACAGTAAGTTTTTGCTAAAAATTTGTTCAACATTTCTGTTCAACGGAAACGTAACAGACGATATTACAGAATAAAAATTTTTTTAGATTAAAATAAAAATAAAATTTTGTTTTTTCATTAATGATTCTTATTAACAGTTTCTATCGTAGAACAAGGTTCGCAATTTAACTCTGTTTTTAACTTTGAATCATTACTGGAAAAAGAATTTATAGAGAAATTTGTTTTCGTTCTAAATATTTAACCGTTGCGTTCAAAAATAAAATAATCATTCTACAGTATTTCAAATTATACGAAATTGACTAATTATGCTTGGCGAATTTTTTTCTATTCTAAAAGTTCAACTGTTGTTTATCTGTTATTTATCAAAAGAATGTTTAACATTTACGTTCTGAATTCTAAAAAAATATTAAATATTTTATCACATATTTGATTTGAATTTTTCAGCATTATTAGATGTTTTTTTTAAAAAACGCTTAGAGCTTTTACATATTTTACAAGAAAAAAATTTGTAGTACATAAAGGACTTTTTGTTTTTTTATTTATGGTTAAAACAGAAATGTACTCTGTGTTTTCCCAAAATAGAAAATTTTGCTGTTGATCAAGATTAGAGGTTTTTTCTGTTCTAAACGTTCAGCCGTTACGTCCTCACATAAAATGAATTTTTTTAGTGAAACATCGCAGTTTGGGGTTTTGTTTTCTCAAAATTTGATGGAATTGTAGAACAGGATTTAGAGTTTTTGTTCGTCAAAAAAAACAAGTTCCGTCAAGTTTATTTATTATATTTTTTAATTAGATCTAGGTCAAAAATTGCAAAACTGCCAATTTTAGAACAAAGCTTTAATCGTTCTAATCATACCGCCTTTACATGTAAATTTATGAACTTTCTCAAAATTTAACAAATTTTTATTGTATTATTATACATAATGTATTCTAATTAATTTTTTATCTTGCCGGCTCGGTTCAAGAACTCGTTTGTTTTTTTTTATAACCAGTTATTGTCATTTGGGGATCGTATAATCAAGAGGGCGCATCGATGTTCATCTGTTCATCCACGGCTTGTTTGATTTATAGAAAAATCATTAAGAATGTTCGATGTTAATTCCGTGACGTGGAAAAATAATAATAATGATAAAAAAAGAAGTCGTATTGTGAACTATCTGGTGTATCATTAATCATTCAAGGGTTTTACATTTAAATAAAAGAATTGTATGGATCATTTATCAACGTGGTTAATACAATGAACAAGCAAAATGATCGTTAAAATTATGGAAATAAGTTTTTAAATATTTTATTCCCATCTTCAAATTTGAAATTGTTATTATTTCCAATTGCCAAAAGTCACGTGACGTATTATTTCCGTCAATTTGGCCAGGAGCTGTTGCTAAGTGATTTATTTGTTATCCAATTTTTAATTGGTGTGTGTTTATAATGAAATTATTAAAGACACCTAAACGCTTCATGGACAAGAATAAAACACAACCTACTTAGAATTAAAATTATATTTTATTGTATTGAAAATTTACAGTCTTCTGGGATATAAAATTTTATGGGTTTTGTGTAATAAATTCTCCATTGCAAAGAAAAATTAGTTTTATTGAAAATATGATTTAATGTTACTAGTTTACTTTTATTATACCAAGTTATTTTATACCAGACTTTATACCATATATGTTTTAATTCCGTTTGTGAAATACGACCAAGCCAACATTTTTTTTCTTTCCACTAAACCAACATAAACATTGTAATCCAACCTTGAACCGATTTTTTCCAAAATTACAAATTTGCGTTCTACAAGTTTCACCGGTGCGCGATAGAACGCAACAGTGACACACGTAGAACAACATCCCGAAGGAACAACGAAACAATGAGGGTGATAAATCCATTAAGAGGGGCCCTCGGGTAAAAACGCTGTAATATTTCATAGTCTTCATAAAGGAAACATTGAAAGGGATAATTTTTATTTTTTCGGGGGTTGTAATACGGACACAGATGGTCGTATGCAAATTTGGAACCCTTGCACTGTGTCTATACACACCAAATTTAAATAATTCAGTCGATCAGAATAAAACTTGATCGTAAAACGATGCGAGAATAACAACGACTGAGAAGAGCAACCAACATTGAACAGTTGCTCGATAAATCAACTTTTTTCAACGAGATATTAAAATTTTTTTCAGGGATGTCTCTCCAGTGACGAATTTTTTAAATAAAAAATTTCAGAATGAAATTCTTCTGATGCTAATTCTAATCAGTTTTTCTGTGTAATTACAGAGATAAATCATCCAATATACGTTTAAAATTAGTTGAAGGGAATTAGTCACGCGAAGTTTTACTCAACTAAATCATTTTTTGGCTTGGATTAGGACCAGCAAATTCATAAATCATTCATTTGCTACAAAAATTAGATCCGGTTCAATGTTTTGACAGCACAAATTTGTCTTTTGTTTAAATTATGTGTCGATTTTCACTTTGTTTTCCCATTATTATTACTATTATTTCGGCTCGAGATTTCATTTTTTTCTTTTGTAGGTCAGGTCACTTAAAACGTACAGCCGATTTTACTTTTCCTTATTTGGACTTGATTTAACTAATTGCGAATTTATTAAAAATCAATTATAGTGAAAAATATTAGAATGTTGTAATTTAAAGAACGTTCACAAGGTGTGACGTTACGCAACAGTAGCACATTTTGAACATTTTTTAACCAAAAATGCCAAATACTATGTAGTTACATCTCTGTTAAATCAGAAACACAACACAATATAATACATTTTTTATTATCTTATTTTATTTTAATTAGAGTATAAAATACTGTTTTTAAGCGTTCTGTGAGTGCTTCCGTTGCGTACAGTTTTTCGATTCAAATGTTTAGATAGTCCTGTAGTACAAGATAAGAATAAGTAGCCCAGCTAGCTATGGCAATTCATTCCGAGAGTGTCCAAATTTATTTTCAAAGACAACATCGGTCTTTGTTACACTCGTAGATAAATGAATAAGGATTAGAGGAAGAGAAAAAGTCGGATACATACAACATAACATACAATGTGAACAGTCTACTGCTATTACGAACCTTTGCTCTGAGTTACTTCTCTATCTTGTACTGAGCATCGTTCTTCAATTATGACGTAACTGTTAAACATTTAGAACAATGGAAAAAATATAAAACTTTACATTTTTCTGGTATTTTTAATTTGGGGACGCAACAGACAACTTATTCCGTTTGAAGAGTGTTCACAAAGTGTGACATAAATAAAGAAGCAACAGTCAAACATCTAGAACAACTGTTTTTCAAATATGAAACTTTACATTTTTTATGTATTTTCTGTATTAAAGACGCAGCAGACAACTTAAAAAAACATGCTTTACTCTCTTATCTATTTAAAGAGCGTTAACAAAGTGTGACGTTGCGTACCCTTTCACAACAGTAGCACATTTTGAACATTATCCAATTAAAAAAACTGAACTTTTGAACTGTTTCAAACGTTTCAAAGTTACGTTTCTCTCAAAAATCACAACACAATACACAACTTAATAGAACATAATTTTAATTTTTTGTAATTTGAGTTCAAAATCGTTTTAAGCGTTCTGTGAGTATTTGCGTTGCGTAATTTTTTTACACTACAATATTTAGAACGTTTTTAAATAAAAACGCAACAGTGAAGCATCTAAAACAACTGAAAAAAAGGTCCTTTTATATTTTTCACGTATGTTTAGATTATTATTCTCTTATATATTTGAAGAGCATTGACAAAGTGTGATGCTGCGTACTCTTTTTCACGCGCAACAGTAGCACATTTTGAACATTTTTGATTTAAAAAAAAACTAAACTTTAGAACTTTTCCAAACGTTTCTCTCAAAATTAACGACACAACACAACTTTAAAGAATATAATTTTTCTTTTTTGTAATTAGAGTACAAAATCGTTTGTAACGTTCTGTGAGTGTTTGCGTTGCGTATAATTTTTGGAATACAATGTTTCGAGGAATGTTGAAAACGTTTTTAAATAAAGACGCAACTGTTAAACATCTACAACAATTAATAAAAATATCTAACTTTATATTGTTCAAATTGGAGACACAACAGAAATTTGATAAAACGTTTTATGTGGATCTATGGTTAATTAAAAAAAAACATCTATACTTCAACTGTTCTAAACGTTTCTCTCAAACCATATACATTATTATCTTGTTTTACTCTTTTCAACTGGATAATAAAGTAGTTCTAAGGGCTTTATGAGTGTTTGCGTTGCATACAGTTTTTCAAATACGATACTTAGAACATTTTTGAGAAAGACGCAACGGTTAAACATCAAGAACAAGTGAATTAATTTTTATTAAACTACAAAATTATAATAAGTTGCGCACTCTCAAATTTAAGACGCAGCAGACATCTTAACAAAACGTGCTTTACTTTTTTTTTCATAAAAATCGATAATCTCCATTGTAAGAGTTTTTTTGTTAAAATTACTTTTTTTATTATTTTTTATACTTATTAATCATTTTTGGCTTAGATAAACGGGTATAGCATTCCGAATCAGAAACGACGCTACAGACAACTTAGTAGAACATATTCTAATTTTTAATATTACTTTTTTTTATTTCTGTAAAACAGTTTTCATGCAGTCTTTGGATGGTTACGTTGTATAAGCTTTTCTAATGTAACAGCTGAATGTTGAAGTACATTTTTAAATAAAGACGGAACAATTAAACATTTAGAACAATTTTAATTTTACTTTTTCCTTGTTATACAAGTTATGTTACGTATTTTGAAATCTGAGACAAAACAGACAACATTTGAATAATTGTTTAATGTTACTAAATTACTTTCAAGCAGTTTCAGAGTTTGAAGTGGGTTCTACAAGCTGAAACATTGCGTATTTTCCTCTTAGTACACAACGATTAACCATTTTGAATATGCTTTTCAGAAAAATTAAATTTAAAGTCAATCTCGTTAAATTTCTGTTCTATACAAATATTTTTTACTGCAACATACTATATAATGTTTTTTTTTCTTTAAAGAATAAAGTAACTGGCAGCGCGATCGACCACCCTATTCACACAGGAAAATTTTCACGTATTTCAAAGATTGTATACCTGGCTGTCTACCCTCAAGAAGTCTGCAATAAATCGCCAACCGGTAGCTCAACCACCACTGCTTACTTGAGAAAGTTACACTCGGTTGTAAACCGCTACCATCACATGATACAAAATGCACCAATGAGATTTACTTATTTTAGGTTCTATTTTCACTAACGCTTCGTTAAAAAAAAATCAAGGTATAGAGAACTTTGTAAAACTTCTAATTGTATTCTAATGGATTAACAACAAGTCTCGAGCGCTCGACTATGACATTAGAAGCGAATAAAGCTGTACATTCCACATTTTCAAACAAGAAACGCAATAGATACTTTGTAGAACTACTTATAAAACCATTTTAATTAATTTGATATAAATAAATGATTTTCTTATACGTACTTACTCAATTTAATGTGATTTGTAGGTTTTGTAGTTGCGTCTTTTTTCAAAACGCAACTGTGGAACGTTTTGCACGGTTTTAATAGTTTTGATTTCTTCCTTATCTGGTATTTTAATTTGAGCTATGTTTTTATTATGATTAGCTAAGCATCGTAACTCGTTTATTTCACCTTAAATTGCACGTTTATGGATTTTATAGGCACTGAAAATCTATCTTGCGTTTTATTCTCTCTCAGCCATTCAACATTAGAGCGGTTTAAAAAGTAAAAACAGCTCGCACCAATTCATTAAGAGAGTGTCGTTTGAAAAAAATCTAAAAACCGCCTCAGAATGAACAAGAGAAAGAGAGAGAGAGCAAAGTCCGGGCAATTAAACATTTTTAGAGTCACACCGCGAGTCTCTAATAAATATTTATGGCATTGTTTAAGTTATTGTTCTGTTCATATTAGGGCGTGTCCATAAGTTTCAAATGTTTCATTACTAACGTTTATTACATCCTATACACGGGATTTCTACGTTTGACCTGCTTTAACTCCCAGCGTTTTGCCTACGACCGAATAAATGAAACATATTCATAAAGTGTGACGACGATGCCTTCACGTATCATCATTTGTCACCTCAGAGGGAGAGAGAAAAAGAAAAATCGACGATTTGCGTAACAATGAGCAAAAACGACAAAGATTCAGGTCAAAAGTTTCTACACATTGCACGAGTTTTTGACAATTTATGCACGTTGAACGATGATTTATCGCAATTTCTAGCTGCGAGACAGACTTTCTTTCGATACGGAATTTTATTGGGTTTTTGGACAAAGTTCAATTTGGTATTTTATTCTGGGTTTTGTTGCAGGGATGTCTGGATGTTGGCTACAATGGCTACAGTTACTTCCGGCCTTCTATCTCCAAATTCGTATGGCCTGAATCCAGGTAATTAGAAGTTTAAACTAAAACATATATTCTTCCTGTTCTGCAAGTTCAACAGTTGCGTTTCTTAAATTAAAGAAAACATCAGGCATTTTTACAGAACATGTTTGTTGTATTTCAGTTGTTGTTTCTTTTTAAATAAGAACAGCAACAGACAACTTCATAGAACATCTTCTGGATGATATACAAAATTTTGTGCGAGACACATCAGAAAGTAATGATTAAGAAGTAAAATATATTTTCTTTAGGTTCTACAAATTTAATTTTGCTATTTTTTGTTGAAAACGATTTTGTGTATTTTTATATTTAATTATATACATTTTAAGCAAAATTTACTGGTTTTTCTTTTCAACGAGCAACAGATATGTTTATAGAACAAGAATACACTTCTAAATTAAAAACGTTTCAGAAAACTTTACAGAACAAATTGTTTTTTGGAGTCACTACATAATTTTGTGCAAAAGACGCAACGTACAACCTTACTGAGCGTAATAACATTTTTTTACAGTTATAATTAAGGAAAATCTATATTCCTCAGGTTCTACAAGTTGAACTGTTGCGTACATACTTTTGAATTAGAGATGAAAACACACATTTTTTTATTTTTAAAATTAGAACGTTTCTAGTAAAATTTAGTTTTTGTTTCACCTCAATTAAGAGCAGCCACAGACAACTTTATAAAACATCTTCCGGATGGAATACAAAATTTTGTGCGAGACACATCAGAAAGTAATGACTACTGATGTTAAGTTTGATAAAGATCAATCGCATTAATATATGTAATAAATAAATCTAACAGCTTCATAAAAAAAGAATGAACATTAGCAAAATTTGAACCCTGCCTGGGTGCATGTGAGTCGGCTACGCTACCCACGAGAGCTTGCCTCGCTCGTATACTGTTCCAAACCAATTTTGGCGTACCCGACTTTAGAGGCAAGTCTTATGTTTATTATTGGTGCAATGAAGATTGTATTGTTACCAAATGCAAGTAATTTATGGTCATCAACCCCGGTGCCGATCAAATCTAGGTAAAAGTGATGACAAATCTGCCTGTCCTGGCAGTAAACAGAAAACATGCCTTTGATGTCAAGTGGGTACGCCAAAATTGGTGTGAAACAGTATACACCTGATGGAGAAAATCTAAGCTTATTGATAGAATTAATTTATTTAAAATTATTGAGCTTTGCGTAAATTCCTTTTAATATCTGTTTTTTTATTTAAAAAACCACTGTGGTGCAAATAATAAGTCCCTAAAGTTAATTCCTTCTATTAAAATCATTGCGTTGTTATAGAAACTATAACAAGTGTACCACAGTGGTTTTTTAAATAAAAAAGTATCTACGCCACTGGAACAAATAAAGGAAATTTTGATTCTTTAATTAATTTTGTTTATAAAAAACAAATATTATTTTTAATGAGTTGATTTCAAGAGAATTAAATCCTTGTTGTCTGTAAGATTGGTTATTTATTTATTTTTGAGCTGAACATAAATAGGATAAGTATTTTATGGTAGGCTTTGCAAAGAGATGAGCTTAAATAGTGGCTTAATTTTTATATTGTATGTATTTAACTGTAAAAATAAAGGAACAATAAAATACAAAAGAAACGAGTTAAAACAAGGTGAAAACTAGTTAAAACGATATTTATAAAAAGTGTGTAAACCCCTGAAAAATCCATTAAGCTATTGTCATACAAATTCTCGAAGATGACGTTATAAAAAAGATCTTTGAATAAGGGGATTTGAGTCTAGACATGGTTGGTACTAAACCGGAATGAGACCAGTTGGTTTGATTCTCTTTGAATATGCTCCGAAATTCATTCCCCCTCGCATTAAAAATTCGAAACAATTGCGAATCGTCTGCCGAAAGCACGCCGTCGTCCATATGGGAAATGCGTAAAAAACCATCCTCCCGATTCCTCGAAGCGAAAATTTTAATTGTGAGTAGCGGCGGCGGACAGATTCCTCCGACTTTTTCACTGGATTTCGTAAAACCGTCACGTTCTCTCGTATTCATTTAGAGAAATATTTGGGTAAAAACTGAAGCCAGACCAATGTGAATTTTTGACAGCGACCAAAAAACAAATTGGGCGAAGAGGACACGACTGGAACCGGACGACCGCGAGACGACTGTTTGCACATACTTTCAACAATCAACAATTTTTTCAAAATTTTATACGAATTTACAAGTTTAGGCGCGTTCAATTTATTATGCATGGAACAGTTTGGGTTTCAATTAAAGGATCGGCTCACCTTTACACACAAAAGGTATGATGATTAATTTTGAAACTATTTTTGAAAGTCAAGAAACGCAACTGACAACTTTACAGATTATCAGAATTTTTTTGTTTTACATACTTGTTCAACTAAATATTACGTACCGTCAAATTAGCAGCGCAACTGACAACTTTATAGAACAGTTTTATTAAATTTTCTAGAAGTTTACCTCAGTCCCAATCTGAAGTTTTATTGAGAGTCACAGATATAGCGCGTTCATTACTTTGTCTATTTAAGTAGATAACGATGATTTAACCACGTCCTGTAGCAAAAAGAAACTGATAACGGTATATTGAATCAATTAAGTCGTAAACGCACTAAATCTTTTAAGGAGACACATTCAGAGGTCAATAATCGAGTTGGTGCGCTTCGTTGGTTCACCCTGTATATGTTGGTTTACCGTTTTCTGTTATTTATCACACTTTTTTTCACTCCTAATTACCTTGTATCAGTATTCCATTTTAAACGAGAATGATTTATTGTTAATTAACTTGTCAGAGTTTTGGAAAAATTAGTTTTTACACCAAAAGCTGGTGTTTTCTCTTTCTTCGTTCTTAATTAAGGAAACAGGTCGTTTACGAGGTAGAAGATCTGAAAAAATATTTTTTTCACTGATTAATGTTTTCTCGTTTAAAGTATTGAGTTTTTGTGAAGATTGAAGAATAAGAATAATTAGAAAAGTAGTTTCTTTTGGAGACATAAATTTAGTAATTTATTGGTCGAGTTACAAGTGTTGTAATTTTTGTTTTAATTTCAATAAGAGTTCTATTTGAAAATCAGTAATTCCAGAAGCAACAGACAACTTTATAGAACGTGATACAATTACAGAATTGTAGAAATTATTAGTTAAAGCTGCAAATGATGAAAGAGCGGCATAAGAAAGAGTTTTTAGGCTAGTGAAATTTATTTTCTGCCGCTGACGCCAGCAAAAACGTTTTTTATGCGGTGCTAAGTCACTGTTTCTGTCTTATTTCGGACAGATTGCTACAGACAGATTCTAGTAAAAAAAAATTTATCACAAACTGTTCTAATTGCGACTACGTAACGGTTAAACTTGTAGAACAGAGAAAACATAAAAGTTATGTAGCAAAAAATGTGAAATTTTTCTTATTTTTTCTTCTTAGAAATGTTTACAAAAAAATGTTGCAATAATCTCATTTAATTTATTTCAAACAGACAAAAGCTTTAGTATTGAACTATTTCAAACTCATAAAAAACAGTTCGTGACATTTAGTTTTTATGAAACTCATGATTCGTGTTACTTCTGTTGGATTATAGAGAATGTCTGTCTATAAAGAAAAGCAAATTTATGCAATACATTGTTAAATCAACGTTATTTTGGCACAAATACAATTTTTTGCATTTTTGTTGGACTTGATAAACCTTGTTTACTTCAGATTTGGTATTTTCAGTGCCAAAATTTCTTAAAAATGTAATAAGTCAAAATGACTTCAATTTATGTAATAATACGCAACTGTTAAACCTTTAGAACGACAAATTGATTCTATTTGTAAGGATTTCATTAAAAAAAGTCTTGTAAAGTTGTCTGTTACGTATTAATTCCTAAAAATACCAAGATGTTGGTAAAAACATTCTGTGAAGTGGTCCGTTGTGTACTCACTTTGGAAATACGTAACGATTAAACTTTAAGAACAACAAAAATATTGCTTTATTTAGCTTTTTCGTATAAACCAGACTAACCTATATTTTTGTGTGCGTTGTGTGTATGTATTTTATATTTTTTTTGTACCTATTTTGTGTTAAAACAATAAATATTGTTTTGTTTATCGTAATTAACACCCAATAAAGTTACTATTGTTATTGCTGGTATTGTATACGAGGAAAATTACAAAGTACAAAAATGCAATTTGGTTTTAAATTTCAAAATACGCCACGGTTAAACAAATAGAACAAGTCTCATACTTTAAACAACACAACGGAGAAACAACAATTAAAATCTGTTCTGTTAAAGTGTTTGTTACGACTAATTTAAGAGTACGCAACAGTTTAACATGTAGAACAAGAAGAATATGGATTATTAAATTTGGTTAATTTAACTGTTCTTGTGCACAAAATTGTGTAGAGACATAAAATTCAGAAAACTGTTTTGCAGAGTTGTCTGTTACGTTTCTATTTTCTAAAAATACAATGTTCTATAAAATTGTCTGTTGTTGATCTTATTTAAGGTGAAGCAACGACTAAACTCCTCTTCAAATAAAAATCTGTTCTGACACAAAGTCGGTTGCGTTTTTAATTTAAGAGTAGGCAATTATTGAAGTTGTAAGTAGAACATAAAGTATATAAATGTTACTTAAAACAGTTTAACTTTTAACTCTATATATTGGTTTGGTTCTATTTGATCAACTGGCGCTATCCTGAAAGAAAACACGCAACTGTGAACTTTTTGGAACACTCTTCTGTTTTTTTAAATTTTATATGGTTGTTATTTGCTTAATTGTAAAAATCCTATTCTTTTTGTTCTGCAAGTTTAGCCGTTACATATTTTAAAATTAAAGACACAACGAAAAACTTTACAGATTTTTGTAGTTTCTATGTTTTTTTTTGTTGTTAAGATAGACAACTTTACTATTTTTTTCTCATTTTACCCAAAACAGAAAATTGATATTTGTGTAGTTCAACAATAACAAACGCAACAGACAGCTTTGTAGGACAACTTTTTAATTTTTTATATTACTATTATTATTAAATTTATTACATTATTAAACAGTATTTAATTATTTGACTTTAGTAACTGTGGTTAATTAGTTACTGTATTTATTGCATTTATTCTGTACGTTCATACGTTGCTTGTTCAAATTAGAGTCAACAAACAATAGTTATAGGTTAAAGCTATAGTTATTCTTGTTCTATAAATCTGTTTTCAAAAACGATATTCTTCAGCTGTTCGACAAGTTTAAAAGTGCTTTTAAAATAAGACACAACAAACAACTTCAGGGAATGCAGGATTTCTTATTTAGTTTTACACATTTTTTAGTTTCTACGGATTTTGTCTTCAAAAAAAAAAACAAACAAAACATATTTAGCTATATTCTTTTCTTGTGTACGAAACGCATTAGACAACTCAAAATCCCAGGTTATAAACACGCAACAGACATCTTTTTAGAACCATCTCTTTTAATTTTTTTTTGTAATTGTGATATTCGTATATTCTGATCTATAGTTTAAACGTTGTGTAATTGCATATTCTCAAATAGTATGTGACAACTTACCAAATACAGTTTTTGTGTTTTCCTACATTTTTACTATTTCTAGGATTTAAATAATAAAAAATAAAAACAGTATTTAACTGTTATAGGTCTCCTCAAGTAAGGAACGCATTAGACAACTTTGTTGTTTGATATAAGAAAGGCATAAAACTTTAGGTTTTAGGCACACAACAGACATCTTTTTAGAACCAGTGCTTTCAGTCTTTTGGGAAAGTTGTTACGCTTTTATTTTATTTTCTGCAAGTTTAAGCGTTGCGTACTCGTATGTAACAGACAACTTACGGAATACAACCTGGCTTTTCCTACATTTCTGCTATTTCTGGAAAACTAAAAACTAAACAATAAAAACAGTCTTTAACCGTTGTGTTTTCTCAGGTAAGGAACGCAATAGACAACTTTGTAGAACGTAAAATATTCATTAAACGCCGCAGACGTTTTTGTTGTCTCACGTAAGAAACGTATTAAACAACCCATAACTTTAGGTTTTAAACACGCAACAGACATCTTTTTAGACCCATTGTTTTTCAATTTTTTGGGGAATTGTTACTTTTACGTAAAGAAATGAAATCCACATACTGTTCTGCAAGCTTAAACGTTGTGTACTTGTACGTAACTGACAACTTAGCAAACAAAGTTTATGATCTCAATTAAGAAACGCATTAGACAACTCGAAACTGCAGGTTTTAAACACACAACAGACATCTTTTTAGCACTATATTGCTTTTCAATTTTGTTACAGATATTGTGTTGTGACACTTCTACGTAACGAAGTGAAATACATATTTTGTTATACAAGTTTATACGTTGCGTATATGTACGTACGTAATAGACAACTTACCGATTACAATTTTTTGATTCTCTACATTTAGAACCTCAAAGAATAAAAAGGAAAAAAAAAGAAAAGAAAAAGAAAACGCAGTGTTTAACCGTTGCGTTCTTAAGTAAGGAACGCATTAAACAAGTTTGCAAAATGTCAAATATTAAACATAGACGTATTTATTCTCTATGTTTAAATGTTGCGTATTTAAATTTTACCTAACAGATATCTTTTTAGAACAATTAAGTTGCTAATTTGATTGACTGAAAAAATAAAATCTGTATCTTTTCTGTTCTGCAAGTTTATTAATTGTACGTATTTTTATTCCAATACGCAACAGCCAACTATCCAGATTTTATTTCTCACAGATTCTAATCTTGCCCATAATCCTTGCACATCTTCCAAACCTTTGCGCTCATTTTAACTACTTAATTAATTAATTAACTGGCACGACTGGTTTCTCTCAATTGAATTTTAATACCCAATCCACTCTTGATTTTTCCTTTGAATTGCAGACCAAGTGGCGGCCAAAATGACCGCCGAGAACGACACTTACGACCGCTACCACACCAGTCAAGTCTTCTCCACGGCCAACTCGAGCGATTCCGAACCGGAACCATACCCAAACAGCTCACCTAAAGCTTCCGATCAACCCAAACGCAATAAACGAAAGAACTTTAAACCGCGATGCTCTAATGTCTCGTATCCGGATGAGGCAGCTCTCAATCTTAGCGAATTCGCCTCAAATGATAACATAAATAATAACGTAAGGAGGAGAAAAACGCTGGCGACGCGACGCGTCCTTGTCGACGCCAAGTACTCGCCAATGGATTTGAGTAAGGCGAATGATGAGAGTGAGAATTCGAGTGATACGGATGAGTATGATGAAGGTGAGAGTAAGATTCCGACGAGTTTTTCCATACATACGTTGGCGAAACCACACGTTTCGGAAACGGGACAACATCAGGGACAGATTAGTGACATGAGGGAGTATGCGATGAATACGATGAGGGAGTTGTTGGGGATTTATGGATTGACGTCGGAAGTGGCGGAGAGTATATCGAGGCAGTTGCCTATTGCGGCCTTCAGCACCGGTAAGTCGATTTTTATAAACTGTGATTCTTCATATTATCATTCATTTTTAATATTTTTAATTACCGTAATTAATTAATTTTTGAAATGGCATTAGTTCATTTGTCGTGAAACGTGTATACCTTTTGAAATGCCAAATTTTGACATAAGAAAAGACAAAATAATGGCCTATTTTTAATTTTTTTAATAATTTTTAATTCACTACATTTATAAATTTTTGAACTAACATTGTTTTAGTGAACTGTGTTTACCTTTTCAATAAGCAAATTTTGACACAAAAATGCATAGTTTACTTTTCGAAAAACTAATTAATTTTTTAGTCATTTGTAATTAACTGTAATGAATTAATTTTTGAACTGACATTAGTTCATTTGTTAATAAAACGTGTTTACCTTTTGAAATACCAAATTTTGACAACAAAAGGACAACATTATGGTCTATTTTTCAATCTTTTAATAATCTTTAATTATAATTATATACATAATTTATTAATTTTTGAACTAACATTTTTTAGTGAACTGTGTTTACCTTTTCAATAAGCAAATTTTGACAAAAAAACACATTTTACTTTTCGAACTAGAAAATTATGGTCTGCTTTTTTATTTTTTAAACGTCCATAATTAACTGTAATTAACTAATTTTTGAACTGGCAAATTTTGAGACAAAAAAATACAAAATAATAGTCTATTTTTTCGTTTGTTACAACTTTAATTATTTCTATTTAATTAATTTTCGAATTGACCTTAATTTCGTGAACAACATATACTTTTTGAACTAGAATAACATTATAGTCAGTTATTATATTTTTTAATAATCTTTCATTAACTGTAATAAATTAAGTTTTTAATGAAGTTTTTACAGTGAACTGTATTTACCTTTTGAATTAGCTAACTTTACCACAAAAAAGACAAAATAGAGACATTAATATAGTGAACCGGGTTAATTTTTAGAACAAGATTATGGTCTGTTTTTTTATTTTTCAATCATTTGGAATTAATTATAATTAATTAATTTTTTTAAAGACTTTTTCCAGTGAACTGTTTTTACTTTTGAATTAGTAAATTTTAACACAAAAACGATAATTGTTTATTTTTTCATTTTTCACATCTTCACAGTGTTAATTAATTTTGAAACTAACATTAATTTAGTGAACTAGAAAATTATGTTCTGCTTTTTAATTTTTTTAGTAAGCTGTAATTAACGGTAGTTAATTAATTTCCAAACTGGTAAATTTTGACATAAAACACAAAATGATCTATTTTTTTGTTTTTTAGAGTTTTAATTAATTGCAACTGCCCTTACTTTTTTGAACTAGAAAGTTATGGTCTATTTTTCCGTTTATTAATAATCTGTATTAATTGTAATTAATTAATTTTGAACTAATATTTTTTCAGTGAACTGTGTTTACCTTTTGAATTAGAAAATTTTGACAAATAAACACAAAAAAACGGCCAATTTTCTATTTTCCTATAAGTACAGTGGAATTCGCTTATAATGACTGTTTAGTTTGGCCGACCTTTTATAGTGACGTATGAATTAGTTTTATTTACAACTAATTTAATGTATTTTCCATCTGTTTTCTATGACGTCTGCATATTATGAGAGTCCCATGGATACTATTAAAAGCAGATTCTGCAGTAGTTATAATTAATTAATTTTTCAACTGACATTAATTTAGTGAACTGCAGTTACATTTTTCACTAGAAATTTATAATACGTTTTTCTATTTTTCAAATAATCTTTAAATAATTCTAAATAATTAATTTTTGAACTGACATTTCGTCAGTGAACTGTGTTTACTTTTTGAACTACCAAATTTTGACACATAAAAGACAAATTGATGGTCTATTTTTCCAATTTCGACGTCTTTAAACTAATCAATTGTAATTAATTAATTTTTGAACTGCGTTTATTTATTAAACTAGGAAAATAGCCTGTTTTGAACTGACATATTGTGAGTTGACTGTTAAATTAGCAAATTCATTTTGACACAAATATGACAAAATAATGGTCCATTATTCAAATTTTCTCGTCTTTAATTACTAATTATGTAGAAATCACATGTGACCCATCTTTATTTAAAATATATTGTAGTTTGGCATATAATTTCGGTTCTCAATTTTTTGGTGGCAACATGCTTGTTAAGAATCTTAGAAGAAAAACTTGACAAATATGCGCAACAATTTAGAACAAGTTTGAATATTCTTTGAACTAAATTGAACCGGCAATTTAGGAGAAATTGGTTAATTTCGTCATAAATCATAATCAGAACCTATAATTAAAGCTTTATTTATTATTGTTAGTGAAACATATAAAACTAGTCAATTTTTGAGTCAAATCCATCCCTCGTGTATACAATTCGTATGATTATCCCAAATTGGCAGTTCAAAGCCTAGATTATGATGGCGTATCATCATCTCGCGGCCTCTCGGCAAGGTGAAAAAAGCGTCAATCAACAATTTAAACAAACGGGAGTCCCCATCAACCGGATTTCAATGCTTCCAGCAAGTTCGAATTTGCCCGAATCGGTGTTATTTTTTCACTTCCTCTCGGCGAAAGAGTGAACGAACTCGAAATTAATTACGATAAGAATAATTCCTAAAAACTTTCTAAAACGCGTCTGTATGTGTATTTTTTCCATCGAATTATTTTTTTTATCTCGTCAAGTGGTGTTTATCGTTGTGGAGACTATTCAAGTGGTTTTTTGATGGAAAACAGACTTTAAGAAACGCCCATTTAGCGTTAATAAGTTGTTTACTTTAGCCTCGAATATGAGAAATATTATCCACAATGTGCTCGGTCATAGCTGAAAAACATAAAATGGAATAAGACACATGTGTTGATTTTCTCTCGAGTTTTGTTTGCTTGATGGAATTATTCAAATTAGCCGCAATCACGGCTACCGGATAACGTCAATTGCTACTTCAAACGTGCCAAATTTCGGACGAAAACAGTTAAACAAACGATAGCTAACTGTTAAAAAATGACGCAAATATAACTAAATCTTCCTCAAAAAAATTATTATTAACTAAAACAGATGGAGACGGATTAAATGACATGCAAACACATGATGGTTTGTGGAATTTTTATGAACTATTACATTTTTAGCAAATATAAATTTAGTCGTTCATCTCCGTAGTGAATACTTTGTTTCCATTCAAAGATTTTTACTAAGAACATTTTTTTTTATATACAGTAAATCGACGCTCAACAACAAAAATTGTAAATTAGTCTTTTAGCAGTTTATTAAAAGCATTAAGAACATTTAAACTATAAAACTTTGTATTTTATAGTTCAACAAGAAGAAATTACCCATTATTGTAAATTTAAAATTTGTTTGTTTATTCAGGGTAATAGTATTTTTCTAACTGCTTCTATCCATGTAATAATGAACGATCCTCTTTTTTTTAAGTCATAGTAAATAAGATCTTATAACAGTTCATGAAACGCTGAAGTTCTTACTTAACAATTTATATATATAAACAGTGAACGTGTTTTTCTTACAACAGTATCTCAATAATTCATAAAATGGTAAATAAATCACTTAACAGTTTATTAAAGGCATTGCAAGTGTTTCAGGTATAAAACTTTGTTTCAGTTCAGTTCAACAAGAAGAAATTACCGATTGTCAATATATAAGCAGCAGAATTAATTTCCTGTTATATGAAATACTAAACAGTTAACTTTCTGTTAAGCACATTTAAAAAATATGATTTTGATATCTCAAGTTAAAATATTTGTTGCAGTTTATGAACGGTAAACAGTTTTTTTTCTCCAATGATTCTATTCAAGTAACAATAATAGTAAACAAAAATAAAAATGGCAGCAAAAATAATAGTACACAATAAGAGCTTATTAACAGTTCATGAAACGGCAAATTACTTATTTAACATTTTATAAATGACATAACTCTATTCGTTGCACGTTTTTGCCATTTATGAACTGGTAAATTAAAAATTTAACGCTTTAGGTATATGAACTGTTACATTTTTTGCAAATTTGAATTTGGTAAATAAATCTTATAATTATTTTTAGTAAATAATTTATTTCTGTCTTGTTTCTATTTAAGTATTTTATTATAAACAACCAACGCTCATGATTGAATGTTTTTTATTACATACAATAAACAGAGCTTAAATATATAGTTATAAAATGGTAAATTTGTCATTTAACAGTTTATAAATGGCATTTAGATTAATATAACTTCCTATTAAAATATTTATTCATTTATTATTCAAATTAGGCGCAATCACGCTTCCAGAAAACGTCAATTGCTACTTCAAACGTACCAAAACGTATGAAAACAGCTAAATAAACAATAACTAATTGTTCAAAAATGACGCGAATATAACTAACTCGTCCTGAATTTTTTTTTAACTAAACCAGATGAAGCGGGATTGAATGACATGCAAACAAACATACGATGATTTGTGAATTTTTTATCATTAGCCGGTTGTGAACAACCAAATTGATAGTTTAACGTTTATATGAACTGTTGTATTTTTCAGTAAATACAATTTCAGTAGTTCATAATATCCATACCTAGTGAATAATTTATTTCAAGTCATGTATTTTTGATATAAACAATGAACGTTTTTTCTTACAATCAACAGGACGTCAATAGTTCATAAAACGGGAAATAAGTCATTTAACAGTTCATTGAAGGCATTATTTCAGTTATAACACTTTGTATTCAGTTTAACAGTTCACTAAGATGAAATTACCGATTGTCAGTATATTAACAGCAAAGTTATGAATTTTTTTACATGAAATACTAAAGAGTTAACTTTCTGTTACAATTTTTTTAAATATATGTTTTTATATCTAAACCCAAAATATTTGTTACTGGTAATAAACGGTAAACTTAAAATTTGTTAGTTTATTTACGTTAAGCAGTTTATTTTTTCTCTACTGCTTCTATTTAAGTAACAATAGAGTCAGAGTGAACACTAAAAGCTTATTAACAGTTTATGAAACGGTAAATTACTTAATTAGCATTTTATAAATGGGACAATTCTATTGGTTGTACGTTTTTGATATTATCAAAGCAACACAAACAAAACTGATCACTCAATTTTTTAGTAATAGAGATTGTTTACTTTATGAACTGTTAAATTTTGTATTAACGAATGAAAAACAGGTTTTTCTATGAATACTACCTAAAAACACAAAGTTTACAAACAATTAACGTTCATGAAGATTGAATGTTTTTTATTACATAACATAAACAACAAACACAAACAGTTTAAATAGTCATAAAACGGTAATTTTGTCTTTTAACAGTTTATAAAAGGCATTTATGTTCTAAAACTTCTTATTTAAATATTCATTCATTATTCAAATTAGGTGCAATTACGACTATCAGAGAAAGTCAATTGCTACTTCAAATCTGACTAAATCTTCTTCTACTAGAACAGATGAAGCGGGATTGAATAACATGATGGTTTGTGGATTTTTTTTTAAATTGGGTGAGCTTCCGTTAGGGTTAATCGATCGGAACTAATTTCCCTTATTTTTTCAATTCGAGAGAAGATTACGACCCTTTCGAGGCCACCCTTTAGGGGGACAAAAGGATGAAGAGGTCGACGGTGGTCGAGGCTCTCGATTACTGTCAATCAATAAACCACCTTGACTACCCTAAAAATCCACGAAGTCTCTCATCATTATGCAACACTTAAAACGCAGTTGTTCCGATGATTCAGATGTTATTTATTCACTGACAATAAAAAATAAAAAACGATTACCATTTTTAGGTTGATTACACATTTTGTTATCTTTTTTTGGCTACATTTAGATTTCAAATTCTGCAAATGAATGTTTAAACTGAACAAAGAAAATATACTAAAAATTATTGATTTATTTAAATATTTTAACAATTCAAGTGACCGCAGTTTGACTGTTCAAACAAATTAACAATTGTTTTATTTACAATACAGGAAGCCGCAAAATAATTATGGGGTTTAGACGTGTTTGCCAGTTCAATGGCAAATAATTTATTACTCAAATTAAGAGAAGTGTAAATAAACGTATTCTTTGTCCTTCGTTAATAATAATTTCGTAAAAAAATTAAGAGTTTATGAACTAATAGTAACAGCTTTAAATCGTTTTGACGTTTAGAACATTATATAACAAAGATTTTTCAATTAAATAAGAACACAAAGTTTAGTATTTACCATTTAAATAAATAGTTTAACGTTTTATGAACTGTTACTTGTTAGGTAAATTAAAATATTATTCTCACATTATTTAGTAAATAATTGATTCGTAACTTCTTTTTCTATTCAAGTAATTTTGTTATAAACAATGAACATTTTTTGTTACATAATTAGGTACATAGTAAATAAGAACTTAACAAACTATAGTTAACAGTTTATAAAGGGCATAAAAATACTAACAAATCTAGGTCATAAAATACTGTTTATTAATAACTAGAAACACTAAAAAAAAAACAGTTTAAAAAGCTTAAAGGGTTGCTTAAGCCAATATTAAACAATTCAATAACGACAAATTACCGATTGGTGTAATTCGTAACACAATTATATTTTTTGTTCAAGAACAGTAACCAACTTTTTTAAGTATTTCAAAAAATATGTGTTTTTCATACCATTTGTAAATGGTAAATTGAAAATTTGTTGGTTTAGAACGCTTACTGCAAACAAAATCTTATTAACTGTTCATAAATCGGTAAATAATTGTTTATTTAATTTTTATACGAATCTGGAGGTTTTTGAGCTTACCATTTATGAACTGTCGAATTATCAATTTAACGTTTTGTTAACTGTTAATTACTGGTAACTAATTCTTATCATTATTTAGTCAATAACTTATTCTTGTTTTGTTTCTATTTAAAAAATTTTGCTATAAACAATGAAGGTTTGTTTATATGAAGTAAGTAAATCGGAGTTCAATAGTTCATAAAAATTATAAATTAATCATTAGACAGTTTATTAAAAGCAGTAAAAACATTTAAGTTATGAAACTTTGTATTTAACAGTTCAACAAAAAGAAATTACTAATTGTTAGTGCACAAACCTAACTTTATACCCAATAAACAGAAATTCATAAAACGATAAATTAATCGGTTAACAGTTTATAAAATTTTCTATTTATTAAAAACCAGAAATATAAACAAATATTGACAGTTTGAAGCTTGGAGAGTTGCTTAAGTCAAAATTTAAGAGTTAAATAACAAAAAAATGTTTGCCAACAACGAAAAATTACCGATTGGTAGTTTATAAAAAGTAGCAAATTTTTTTGCTATGGCACTGTAAACAATTAACTTTTGACTAAGCGTTTAAAAAAATGTATTTTGATACCTTAACTTTATTTAGGGTAAATAATTTGTTTTCGCGAATGTTTCAATTCAAGCAACAATGAATATTTATTGTTTTTTTAAGTCAAAGTAAGCAAGAGCTTATTAACTGTTATGAAACGGTAAATTATTTATTTAACAGTTCATAAGTGACATACATACTTGAATCTGAACATTTTTGATTCTATTAAAAGTTGAATCATATGAATACAACAAACTGTGATCCAGTGAATCAAAAACAGAGATTTATCTATAAAAACTGCTTACACTTCTTTACTGTTTATAAACTAGCGAGTTAATACTTTTAGATTTTATAAACTGTTATTTTTTTATAAATTCAAATTTTGGTAATTTCCTTTTAAGTATTTTTCTGTAAAAAATGCACGTTTTTAACTTATAGTAAACAAGAGCTAATTATTTCATAAACGATAAGTTACTTTTTTAACAGTTTATTATGGATATTAAAAGCACTTAGGTTAAAACTTTGAGGTTCGATTTAATAAAAAAATTAACCGTTTAACAAGAAATTATAGGTTTCTTGTGAGGAAACATTAAACAGTTAACAACGAACACGTTCTTTGTTTTCTAAGAAAATCTTACTGAATAAGATCTTATTAACAGTTCATAAAATGGTAAATTAATTATTTAACTGGACTTTTTTGAGCTTATTAAGGCAACATTACATAACAGTTAGTTGTTTACTGTTTATAAACTAGCAAATTGTTATTTTATTAATTATTGTGAACTGTTAAAAAGTGATCAGCTGAAAACGATTAAATAATATAACCAGTTGAACAAGTAAATGATTTAGATTCTATACGTATTGCAAATTTGTTTGTTCATTCTAATTCATTTGTTTATATTAATTTCGCACTGTTATATCGCTCTTTGTTGCTTTCTATCGAAGTCGTAAAACTAAATCAGTTATCATTTGAAGCTTAGGTGTGAAAAAAAAGACAAAAGCTCATAAAATAAATGATCTATTTCAGAATGAATTTCTTGCAATTGATTCAACTTTGTGAAAAATCAGTATCGACTCCACCCTCGCCAATTACCGATAAATTAACAATAACACAATCCAACAATTGAAATATTTCATTCGTTCTGTAGTGATTTATCGTTCCAGCTAGGTTTTCTATAAATCGCAACCAGCGCTACCACGAGACTGAAACATATTACCATGATCTAATGTTTCAATACAGCACTTTATATTATTCTTACACAATACCAACTCGGACTTTATTAGCCTTCGCTTAAGAAACAGGTTCGAAATAAAAATTCCCGACCCACGACCATTTACCACATATTAAGCGAAATCACCGCAAAAAACCTCCGACCGTTTTTTTCTTCCCCTTTTCAAGGGTTGAAAGATGATACCAGGATTAGTAAATGATGTTGTTACCTCCGTTAAAGACCATGAGAAAATTTGGGGTTAAACGTATTATCCCTGGTAAATTGTGCAATTTTTCAACGTTTAAGGGTAAAAATGGGTATCTCGACGTCTTTGTCATCCTTTTATCGAAGGGAGTTAAGCCGAAACCGATATGGAGAGAGTGTGTGAAATTTTTTCTCCCCTATTTAAGAGGGTTGCAAAAAAACCGATTTTTTTTCTCAAGTATTTTGCAAACAATGCGATAATTTAGGGTCGAGGACATTCTAATTATATTCAACTATTCATAATTCATGATTTTGTACAGTTAGACCAAAATGTCCAAAAAATTTATAATTGGGAGTATCCATTTCTCGGTCTTAATTTGAATAATTGACCACATTCCAATGAAATTTCGAAAAACATTGGAAGTTTCCCAAAGAGATAATAATTGGTGGATGAATTGAAAACGGTATCAATTGCGTAATACGCAATTTGCCGATTATGTATAATAGATATACACATGTTTTCGCTATGAATTTCAAATTAATTATGAGGTAAGAGGCATGTTTGAACAGGCAAACAAGTTCGTCGATTTTTTTACACCGACATAAAATACGGTTAATCGCTTCATTTATTAGACAAGACGACATTTGAATTGACAAATAAATTCCCAACTGATGGGAAGCTTAATTTCAACAACAGCTAAATAATTTTAGAACACTGAAAACTCTACACTTTCGGATTTATTGCACACTTCACACTAGTTCCAGCCTTATCAATCTAATTAACTTGTAAATTGCCTTTTTAATTTGTAAAATAAGGTGAAGATCCGGTAGCTGCGAGTTCAGACATCTGTGACCAATATTTACATACATTTTGTTTATTTTTTTAAATGATCAAGTTATCAGTTCACAAAACCGCAAATGAATTTTATTGCTTTATATGCGGTAAATACGCAATCAATTTTTTCTTATCAATTTTTACATTTTAGTTTTTATTTCGGTAAATTAACAATTAACAGTTCATTTACGACAAACAATTGAATTTTGGGTAAAGTTTCTGTTTTTAATATTTAGGCTATATATTTTTTTAAACCAAAATTCGAATATTTGCCACAGATAATATACGGTAAATTAGTAATATTTAAGTACTTTTTTTATTAACAATGATCGTCTTTTGTTAGATATCTAGAGACGTTGTTTTTCTGAAATTTGATTCGTCAAAATCGCGAATTAACCACCTATTTAACCGCTATTAAAGTCTATAAACCGGTAAAGTAGTCACTTAGCCGTTTATAAAAGGCAATTACATACCCCTTTTTACTTAAATTTATTTTTTTAGATCAAATAAAACTGGCAGTTCATGAAATGGCGAATTTGCATATTTGTAGCCCATAATTTGTTGCTCTAGTTTATAAAACGATATTTCAAAAATTAGCAGTTTATAAACGGTAAATTTCGAATTTGTGAACTTATTTATAGGCATTAGTTTATTTTGAATCACAAATGTTTCTTTCACGCTATAATAATCTTTTTTGTGTTGAAATTAAACAGGATCATGAAGAACTTAACAGTTTATAAAATAGTAAAGGTGTCATTTAAGATTTTATAAGACACAGTATATTTTATTAAAAGCTAAATATTTCTGATCTATTAAGTCAGTGTAATGAACAAAAATTCTTGCTAGTTGTCAATTTCCTAGTTCATAAACGAACTAGTTGGTAAATAAACAAATCGACAGCTAATAACAATTCTTTATGTTTTTACGAAAAATGAACACAGTTTGCTAGTTTATAAAAACATTTTTTTGTGTTTTTAAAAAAATGTTTATCAGTTATAAACAACAAAACTCTTAAAGTTTAATGGTTTAAAAAATTACTCAATTTCCCAATTCATAAAACGTATATTTGCAATTTGTTGGTTTATAACGGGTAAAGGACTAATTAAGAAACTTTTTTGTAATCTACCTAATTCAAAATTTTAACAGAAAAGTTTAAAGAGTAAACAGTCGAATATGAATTTCTTGTTATGGAGCTACTCTTTGCTAAGAGTTTTTTTAAAGTAAATGTTTTAATTTCTTAAAAGCTATAATATTTAACTTTTTTTATTTTTGTTTTTTAAATAATAAGCAGTTCATAAAACGGTAAATTTCTCATTTAACAGTTTATAAAAGACATTAATTTTAAGCAGTTAATGCTTTAGAAAATTAAAATTGAACTGCTCTGTTTAAAAGCAATAATTTTTGTTTTTGGTTGCATAAGAAAAAATTTACCAGTTTATACATAAGATGGACGATATTAAATTATTAAACTTACTGATAATAAGAAATTAATATTTACTAGTTTAAAAACAGCATTCTTTTGTAATTATTGAATTTACGTTTTTGCACTTAGTAATTCAGTAGAAATCTCGGTAGAAATACATATAATTTTAAGTTGATTAACCGGTAAATTTGTAATTTGCTGTTTATAAACACTAAATTTTATTCTATAAATATGACCATTATACGTTTTTTCTAAGTCATGCTAAATGGTAAAGTTGATTCTTTTCATTTACAAAGCTAATAGACACTATGCAAATTGCAGTTTATGAAACGGTAAACTAACATTTTTAGTTCATAAATGGTATATTACTAAACTAAAATTGGTGCTAACTATTTTTTTTCATTTTTAAGCAGAAAAACTTAAATTTAACAATTCGTTCAACGGTAAACTATTACTTTGCCGTTTATTCAATAGTAAATATTAAATTATACGTTCTTAAACTGTTATTATTGAAATTTGGTTTTTATATTTGTGCGGCAAAACATAACAGTTGATAAAATCAAAATTTACCAGTTAAATAACTGACTATTGTGACTAGTTTTTTGTAGTCAAATATTTTGATTATAACGTTAAATAAATAATTTCGTTTATATTTCCTTTTAATAAAATAAAAAAATATCTTTCATTAACTGTTAAATAACTAATGAACTGTTAATACGTTCGTGTTTGACATTAAGCAAGAAGAAAAAGGAATTAATTGTTTATTGTTAATAAATTAACAACTTTAAAGTATACCGTTTAAATATTTGAACTGTAATAAATATTTTGACTTCAAATATCGAAAAAAAAACACATATTTTTAAAAAAATGCTGGATAAAAATTGATTTTTTGGTTACAAGAAATATTAACGCTGGGTAATTTCTGATTGTTGAACTGTTAAATCAGTCTAGGCAACTCTTGAAATTGTAAAATTTTTGTTTTTGTTTCTAGTTTTCAATAAATAAAAATTTTAATAGGAAATTTTAAAATCTAAATGCCTTTTATAAACTGCTTACTGCTAATGGTTACAAACAAAATAAGAAATTACTGATTTAACTGTTCATAATTAATGTTTTTCTTAAGGATTTATTGTAATTTAGGTATTTTTGATATTTGAAGCCACAGTATTTAAAAATTTGTATCAGTTCATAACAATAAACTTCAATTTTTATTATTTATTGACGACACACAAATTGTTTCTATTCAAGCGACAATAAACGTTTTTTGTTTGAGATGTTTTAAATAAGTACTTAACAGTTCATTTAATGGTAAGAAATTACCATTTGCTAGTTCATAATTCATATTCTGCATTTTCCGAACTCAAAGTAAAGGGCAAATTTCTCTACATAAACACTTTTTTACGTAAAAAAAAACAAAAATTTACCAGTTTATTCGTTAGTTCATCACAGTAAAATTTGCTGTTTGCGAGGTCTATTCTGTAACGTTCTTTTAAAAATATTTTAGCAATTCTGTTAAGAAATTAACCGAATTTACTAAAATTATCAATGCAGGACAAGTTATTATCTAACAGAAGTCTACTAAAATAACATTGTTTTAACAACTGTGGTTAAAACAATAAAAAAGCCGTTAAATTTTAACTTTTAACTGAATGCGGTACAGAAAAGCCTTCTAAATAGCTTATAAACTGTAAAGAAATAGTTACCGAATATATTTCTAAAGAAAAAGCATGAAAGAGAACCTATTTTGTATAAAATTGAATAATTAACAAAAAAAAACAAAATTTGTCACTAACAAGGTGCGTGAAATTTTCGGTTGACTAAATTTGAAACGGTAAATTTAATAAATGTTAATCTAGAAACACTTTATCATTCATCATTTGATCATTAAGATAAAATTGGATTGATCGGTTAAATTTTTTGTCAAAAATAAACAAAATTGAACCAAATAATTCAAAGCTATCGTCGCTTGTTAAAACTTGCGGATCTTTCAATTTTTTTGTCTGTTCAAATGTTAATTTATGTCATAAATCGTCCCATTGGATTGTTTTCCGGCCCTCTTCGATCGTTTATCTAAAAAATTCGTCTGAATTGTTCCCGGTCACACCTGCTGGATGCTTTTAAATATAGCCCGAGACATTTAATTTTAGTGAACGGCCTGTTGGATTTGAAGCGAAGAAGAGGGTCGTAATTCTCACCATAGGTCTCTCACCTCCCGCCTCCACGTAAAATTTCATCAAAAAAGTGTAAAAATGTATGTTAACCTTGCCGAAAATTACATATTACGCACATCAAGCAATTTCGAATAAATAATTAGAGAGAAAAAATGCGAACCACTCCTAAGATTACCGTTAAAAAACACAGAAATGTAACAAAATTATCTCGTTTTGTGAGTAATTTTCGATCTACGTCAGCGCGAAAAAAGCGAGGTAATTATACATTATGATTTTGTGGCCGGACCGTTACGGGCCTGCTTTGGGCTAATTCCACATTGAAATTTCGATCAAAGAAATTAGACGAAATTTCATTCGTTTTGTCTTTGTGATGCAAATAACAATTCGATCTAGTTAGCCGCGGCCAGAAACCCGATTTTCAACTGTTCCACCAACTCGACCGTACCTTAGTATTATTAAAGAACACATTTTCAATTTATCATAAATGAGATGGTATCTGTTTCGCTGGTTGAACAAAGACAACACTAACCAACCTCATGGGAATCAAACAAAGACAACCGAAATCATATTCGTATGAATAATTAGACATTTGAATATCGAATGACGTACATAAAATGGAATTTTTACCTAGTCACTACAAGATATTAAACTTTTTGGCAACTTTAACACAATTGATTTTTTCAATTTTTTTTTCAGAGAAATAATTACAAGACATGTGTCGAAACGATGTATGCAGCTGTGCACACATGACCGTTTATTATCATTTTTTTCGGCTCATCTAGTCATATTTTTACTGTAAATATTGTTTTATTGCCGCGAGATGTTTTTACTGCCCCGGTGGGACACGTGAAAATTTTTTTTGTTACTAGAAAGGAATAGATGATTGGAACACGATAAGAGGCAAGAGTGATTGGTAGGTTTGACATTTTAACTCGAATTCAATTTGGATTTCTAAATATTACAATTTGGGGAATAGTGACAACTTCCTGGCATTGTTTGAAGATTTTTTAATTATTTTTACATTTTTATTCTGTCTGTTCTTCTGCTTTACTGTTGTTTTATGCATTGCATTGTTTTTAAACCGAAATTCTGGAAATTTTTTATGTCACTTAATGAATGTATTTCAAAAGAATATTTTATTGTTATATTAATAAAACAATTTTAATTTTAAATGTACAAACTTAGAGATTAGGTTTCTTGACAGCAGTAGTAAAAGTTGCTCTTTTATGTCTAGCCTGTTATAAAAACAAATTTTGTATGTATTTTATAATTTTATTACAATGTCGGGATTTTTATGTCTCTGGTTAATTGAAATAAAAACTTTTTTTAATAAGCAAATTTTTGTATCTTTATATTTTTACAATTTCAGACATTTCTTAATTTTTCAGAATTTTAATACATAGTATAATAAAGAACGCGTTTCGAAAATTCAACTTTGTGGCACGAATTCAAGTTTACAAAACGAGCGCGAGTTTTTATAAAGAATGAGTGCCACAATGACTTGAGAAACGAGTTCTTTATGCTATTTTTTCCACTTTGCGCGTTTTACGTGATTTTTAAGTAAAAAGGTTAATTATTCAATCTTTAGGGACTTAATGCTTTAATATGAGATGGTTGGTAATAAATGTCATGAAAGTGTCAAATGTTTTTTAAAGTGTTTTCAAGTTTGTTTAAAATTCTGTGTGAGTAACTCACAAATGGTTCTTTTTTATCTACCGTATCGGTTATTGATTGAAAACTGCAATTGGCATAAACACTGTAAGGAAAATCTCCAAAAGCATTGTAACATTATTCTTAAATTACCAAATTAATTGCGATTCTCAGCAATCTTCTCATCGTTATTTCAGACCAAGCAGTATACTCATCGGCTATATACTCATCTAGAAAATAACTTCTAAATTATCAAACGTTATAGGGGTTGTAAGTCGTCATAATACTGGCTAAAAGCTGTTTTATTTTAAAACTGTTCCAATCTCAAAAAGAAAGTTGAAGTTACCTCATTGTAACCGCCGCTTGTCTACCCCATTTTCGAATGTTTTATAGGTTAATTGCGACACACACACACAAACACCTTGGTGAGGAATACTGGTCATTAAGTGCAACAAAATTTATTCAAATAAAATTATATAATCTCAACTGTTTTTATGGTATAATTATTTCTGAAAATCGATATCAGTAGGGGAAAAATGCTATATTTTTGTGTTTTCCTTTGATTTCTTTCTTTTTCTATGTGTGACTTACGAATTTCTGTCTATTTTTCATAAGATTTTTTTATTTTACAAATTACGGAAACTTCTGTATTATCGATTGTATTATTGCTTCTTGGTACTTTTATGAATTTTATGTCAGAAATGACTCAAAATTTTTCGAATGTGCTTCTAGATTATACAATTTTTCATTTCTACATAGAATAATTGTATCTGTGCAGTTCCATTGATGTTTTTCTCTGTTGACTGGGAGGAATAAGGACTGTTTCTAAGGACTGGGGAAGGTTGAGATTCTTTAATAAAGTTTTCTTAGACATTTCTGTATATTAAAATTCAATTTTTTTTATTTAGTCCTCAGTTTTCCTAAATTTGACAATTCTGTACTTTAAAGACTTTTCTAAATGTCCACAATTCTATATATACATATATTCTAAAATTTAATAATTTTTGTACCAAAAACAGTGTTGCAGCGTCATTAGTCTGTATTTCCACATTTCCCTATTTTCATTATTTTACATTTCTATGTTTCATGCGTTTTTTCTTTCTGTATTTCTTCATTTTCATAAAACTGCTGTTCTTCATGTGAGAGAAAAGTCAGTTGGCAATTGTGAGAATTTAAACTTGTCGCTTAATTAAAAAAAAAAGTTCCACAAATCACGCATTTTAATCCTATCATTTCTAGTTGTTCCATAATTCGTTATAATTTTTTTTATTGTTAACTGTTTTATAATTTAATCGTTTTATATATACAAAATATTTGTATTTCTAAACTTCCGTATTTTTGTAACTTGAAATTTCTATGTTTTCTGCGTTTTCTTATTGTTATTTTCTTATTCCGTATTTTTTTTTTCTGTAAAATTATCATTCTCTAAATGAAAGAAAATTCGGTTGGCACTTGTGAAACCTCGAAATAAAAAAGTGCCACAATCACTTATTTTGATCTTATCATTACTGTGTATTCCTACATTTCTAGTTTTCCATAATTTGTGATAATTAATTCTTATTTTTTTTAACTTTATAAATGTGCAAGAAATCGTTCAACGGATTTTTTATTATCCACAATTTTATCGTTTTATATAAATAAAATAGTTTTTGTGGTGTCATTTGTCTAAAATTCTTTGTTTTCTTACCTTCCTATTTCTACACTTCCATATTTTTGAATTTTCAATTTTTTATGGTTTCTACGTTTTCTTATATTCTTATCTTCTTATTTCGTATTTCTTCATTCCTGTAAAATTACCATTTTCTAAGTGAGAGAAAATTCGGTTGGCAGTTGTGAAAATTCAAAATTGGCGCTTAATTTAAAAAAGTGCCAAATCACGCATTTTAATCCCATCAATTAACCCTCCATCGTAATTTTTTTAAAGTGGTTTATAATTAATGGTCCGGTTTACGTCGGAGCATACGTTTTAAATTTCGTTGGCCGATAATAAATAGCTTATTTATTCATTAATTTCGTTTCTTTTTCCACACACTCGTACTTTTCGGGTAGATTTTTTTTGTGGTTGTGTGTGTGTGTTTTTTAACCCCTCGCGACCGTATTGTGTTTTGTATATTAATCATCAAGAGACCGATTCTATTTCGAGCCCCCCCTCGTCTTTCTTTTATTTCTTTACCGAAAGGCTTCTGTTCGTATCTCCTTCAGATGGTTGTTGCCGTCTCAGTCCCACTATCCACTTATAATCAAAGCTGGCCGGGGAAAATTCATTTGTTTCCAGCACACACAATGATAAATGATTTGACTTTGCATTCTTATTCCAGTCGACGAGGTTTTTTAAGTTTTTTTTTCAATTTTTAATCGATATGAACAGAGAACTCAGACTTGAGACGACAGGGAATATGCGCCCCCTCACAAATATCAAGATTTTCATCAATTATATTAATAATTGTTAAGAGTTTTTTTTTAAATTAAGTTCTTTAAAGCGGGGTTAGCATCATAGTGAACCGGTCCTGGAAAAACATTTGCAGCCGGCCCACTTTTGTTTCTTTAAATACTTGATCAATTCTTATTGATATATATCGAATGTTGAAAATAATTGTGAAATGTGATTTCGGCTAAATGTCTACCACGGCAACACCTCGGAGTTCGATATTAACGTCAGCATTATTTTATTTTGTTTTTTTTACATAAAACTACCAGGAAAATACTGTGAAAAGGATCTTGCGATTTGACGTCATGTGAGTATATTCTTCTGAAAAGTCTAAAACCTATGCTAAGACTTTACGAGAGTTTCTGAACTAAAAATAAAAATTAATAGTGGAACCTATTTTTTTAAATTTTACAATTTTGAAAAAATCGATTGGATTAGCCCAATCCCGGAGAATTTCAAATGAAGAAATACAGATATGGAAAATATTTGCAAAAGGATTAAAAATCGTGATTTGGCGCTTTTTCGTGTAATGCGTCAAATTTGAATTTCCAGTCGTGCCAACCGAATTTTTGTGTTGTGCCCTTTGATTAATATTAATGATTCGAATTGCAGAGTCAACATGAGATTTCAATAAGTAATGTCTGTAATAAGAGATGAAGAATTTATAAAACACCGTATTGTGTTCGGTACAATATGAATACGAAATTACCTGTTTTCATATTTTTAATATCAAAACACAATTGAATGCTGGCTGTTATGTATGCACGTTTGCTTTTTTGCTTTTGCCTCCTTTTATATTTCGTATTTTTTCTTCTGAGATCGTCTGTCTCGTTTTATACAGTCACGGCGATTTTTGAATATTAACAATAGCGAAAAAATGCAAAAATATTGTAAATCAACGAGTGGTGAATTGGATTTTCATAAATTTCGTGATTTTTGGCACATTTAGGAGAGATAATTTCGTAAACAACACTGGGGTCGTTAGCACTTGATTTACATGGGAAAAATCTAACGGAAAAATTTTACTAAAATTAGAGCGAATTGCATCATAGAATTAGAATAAATAAGAATCCTAATTTTGGGACAAAAATTTTGTTTTGTATTTTTTCACAGTTAAGTGGAGTTTATACAGGGATTTATTACATTTCTGTCTACTCGATCGATCAAAAAGAACCTTTTACGTAACAAATTTTGTAAAATACTAAATTTTCGTGGATTTTTATACCTGGAGTTTCATTTAAATAATTGATGATATTATTATAGAGAATTCTAATTTTGGGACAAAAATTTTGTTTTGTATTTTTTGACAGTTAAGTGGAATTTATACAGGGATTTATTACCCTTCTGTCTACACGATCGATCAAGAAGAACCTTTTTTATAATATATTACGTAAAATACTAAATTTTCCTGAATTTTTGTACCTGAAGCTTCATTTAAATTATTGTAGGTAATTCTAATTTTGGGAAATTTTTGTTTTGTATTTTTTTATACTTAACTAACGTATAAAAGAACCTTGTTTGTAAAATTCCGTAAAAAACAAATTTTGGAGGTTTTTTATACCTGAACCGTTTATATAAATGATTTGTATTTATGTCCCTTACAATTTTTTTATATATCTTAATACGGTGACTTTCTGTTGACCTAAAAATTACTGAACTGCTTAAAATTCTTTGAATTTTAAATCCCGACTTATGACATATTTAATATAAAAAATTTGAATACAAAGAGAAAATTCTTTTGAAGATTTTCACCGAATTTAAATTAAATCATGTTTCTTTTATTTAACTGTAATTAAAAAATTAAAATATGAATAACAAGAAAGACTAAAGTGTGCCAAGAGAATTTTTAGCGGAAAGTGCAAAGAATAGGTTTTTTAAATTGTACTTCTCTTTTTATCTAAGTCTGAGAAAAATTATAAAGTGTTTAAACAATTTTCAAAGAGGAATTTTTAGAAGAACACAATTGGCACGACTGAAAAATTAATTTGATGTTAATCTTATTAAACAGCTCTTGGTAAAAATTTTCTCCGCAATGTTGGATAAGGATCTCTAGAATTATAATAAAAACTAAATTTTGTAAATTTTCATTCTATACAATTACTGTTACGAAATACTCAAGAAAAATCGGGAATAGTCGCGAGCATACTATAAACTGACCTTGATGAATATAAAAATCAGGAGAAGAGCTGGAGTGGAGTAACCTGGTTTATTAGTGAGATACAGTGATTTTTCAGAACGTTTATTCAAGGCGATAAAAGTGTATAATTCAGTTCTTTTATTCATGAGGGCTGTTCGTGTATATTTTGTCATTGTTAAAATATTTTGATTTGTGACTTTAGCAAATCTAAAAAACCGCAAAGATCTCCAAACCTAAGTTTTTACAATTTTAAATGTTTAAAACATTCAAATAGCAATTTTTTATGATAGAATTTCAAAAATAGGTATAAAATGTTTGTAGAATTAACTAAAAATGATCTCAATACTTCTATATCTTAGAGGAACTACAAGAATAGTTTTGTTCCCAAATTTTCGCAACTTTTGAGATACTGAAACCAAGAGTTGTGGAAATTTGGGTACTACAGAGTCTCAGATATCTTAGAATTTCAAGAGTATCTATGTTAGATACTTAAACTTTTTTAGAGTTTCTAAAATAAGAAATTTTTGAATAGTGTTTAATGATTTACAGAAATTAAAAATTTTAAAGTTTTACGATTTAATACAGTCAGAAAGTCAGTCATTCAAAAATTCAGAAATTTTTAAATCTCAATCTCGGACAGAACGTTTTAAAAATATTTTAATTTGAGAAGCTTTTAGCTTTAGGTACTACATTAATTAAGCAAATTAAAAAAAACAACGCAGAACTCCTGAGTGATTTGAGAGTCTCAGGAATTTTAGATAAAATAGGATTTAAGGTACTACCTTGGAAATAAGTGAATTTAAAAATTTTGAAACCTTAGAATATCAGTAGTTTTGGAAGTCTTTCTGATTCTGATCTTGATTAGTGATTCCTAAATAAGAGAAATTAATAACTTATCTCAAACTTCAATTTTTTTTGGTGTTAATAAGAATAAGAAATGTTAGAAGAATCTCTCATAATGAGAAATTTTTGAGATCTTAGTAATTTTAGGATTTTAAAAATTCTAAAAGTCAAATGGGCTCATATTTAGTTGAAATAATATCGGTAATATCGCAAATTTAATACTTTTCCGTGGCAACAACCAATCACAACCATGATTTTTTTTTAATTTTCCATGGAAACGAACATACTACCGGTATTATCTCAACTCAAAATTAGCCCATTAGACTATTTACTTTATATTCTGAGGAATCTAAAACTGTAGCATTTTAGTATCTTAAAACCTAAAAATTGTCTGAATTTTGAAATTTCAGTGGTTTTTCAGAAGCTTAAAATACAAAAGTAGCAATTTTAGAGCTACAGAATTTGTTTCAAATTGAAATTTATCTTCTGGAATTTAATATTTAAGACCAGCCTGTAGATATCTGTTCAAAAAAAAGATTTCAAAGTACAGTTATTTCAAAAGTTAAATTACTCAAACATAATTATCATCAATTTCAATAACGTTGTGCGTCTTTTATCCTATGATAAATTTTTTGAAAAACCTTCTAAACGATTCCCATAAACCTATTGTTCATCATCACCATCAAAAAACCGAATCGTCCAATCATCGCCTATCACAACACCCATCTGTCTATTAGGTTACATTACACGATATCTGATTGGCATATACATGTAGATACTTTAATTGTCGAGCACGAGTCCATTGAACCCTCCTCACTAATATCTAATATATGAACATGCATATTTCAGCTTATTACAAACACAGCAAGCCATGCATTATTGACAATTGACAGCCGATCAGCGATTATCTCTCTTGTTCCAGGTAAAATCTTCGAGAATTTTACATTGAATCCGGCCAAGATGGATACGGGTTCACCGCCAAGTCAACCACCTACACCTCCCTCTACGCCACTGTCACCCAAATCAGGGGTTGATACAGCGGCGAAATATACCTCTACGAGTATACCCAACATTCCTAATCTCGTTATAACGCACAATTCTAGTCCGAACATACCTCAGAATTTCGCCACGACGCAGCAAAAGACGCCACTTAATTTAGGCGTTAAACCAAAAACGACGTACACCAATGGGGGAGAATTTAATTTTGGGGAGAAAGGGGACGAGAAGGTGGGAGGTGAAGTCAAGGGGACGCAAGCCTCAAGGGTAAGTGTGAGGGAATTTTTTTATTAATTTTACTCACGGGATTAATTTATAATTTTTTGAAAAGATTTTAAGAAATACTCTTCAAAAGGTTTTTGGGATATTTAGAACAAAATTTTATTCCATTTATCTTAAAGCAATTTAGAATCTTAGAATTCATATTTTTAGAAAAGCAGTAAATTTATAAAATCTAACATCTTACAAATTTAGAAATTTTATCATTTAAGAATCTTAAAATTTGTAATTTACAAAAAAATGAAATTTAGGTATTTCAAAAATTTTAGGAGATCTTATAACTTTAAAAATCTTAAATGATATTCTTTACTCTAGACACCTAGGTAGGAGTAAATAACAATTGTTTAGAATTTTTTAAGATTTTTAGTACTCTTATCAAAACTTTAAAAAAATTTAAAATTGTTGAATCTCAATGATCTTAGAATATACAGAGTCTTTAAAACTAATACATTTAAAAATTTAAGACTAACAAGGGTCTTAAAAATTTGAAATTATAGAGAATTCGGAAGTTACGAAATCAGAAGCATTAGAGCTTAAGATTTTTATTACTTTGCTCATCTTTACAAATTTCAGAATCGCTGAATCGTATAATTTTAAAATACAGAAAGTCTTTAAATAACATTTAAAAAAACACTAATTATCTTAAGAATTTAATAACAAACTACCGAAAATTTTCATAATTTAAAAATTTGGAAATTAGGAATTTCAGGAATTGGTAAAATTCAAACATCTTTAATGTTTAATGATCTCTAAATAAGTAATCTTATTTTCAGATATCTAAAAAATGAGTAAATAGAGACTCTTATCTTAAATGTGTTTAGATTTAGAAATGCCATAAGTTTCGATTCTCAGTATCTCAGAGTCTTAGAAATTTAGAAACTTTAAAAAATAGTTAATTTAAGAATTTTAAAAGCGTAAGAGAAATTAGATGTTACTCACGATATGTTACTCAATATAACTTTGAAATTATAAGATTTTTAGTATCTTATTTTTCTTAGAATTGGAGAATTTCAACAATGTTATAATATCAAGATTTTTCAAAAACAATACATTCAAAAATCCAGTTATCTTAAGAAGAATCGTAGGAAGATAAGAGACTTGAAATCCTGAAAACTTAAGAAATACGAACTTCAGAATTTTCAGAGTAAAAATTTTAAGAATTGTTAAATGTTAGAATCTTTTAAAACCTCCACGAATTTAGATCAATGATATTCAGTAGTCTTGAAATCTCAGGACTTTTAGATAAAAAAAGGCACTAAAATAATTATCTTCAGAAATACAAGATTGTAGAATCTAAATAATATCACAATTTCAAGATTTTTAGAAATATTTTTACTAATTATTTACCTTAAATAATGTCTAAAAATGATTATTTTGTAATCTTAGGATTTAGGGATTTTTAGTAATTTAAAAATCTTGGAAAATAATAAATTTAGGACTCTCAAGTGTTTTTAAAAGGTCGTAGAGTTGCACAGGAGTTTTTGGATTTTAAGATTTTTAAAAGAAAATTATTATGTTCATTTTCAGAATTTTAATATCTTAAACAGCTTAGAATTTCAAAAATTGTCTGAAAACTAATTTAAAAAATCTTATTATTTCAATAGTCTTAGTAGTTCACGGTTGATAAAAATTCAGCAAATTTTGGAACCTCAAGAAACTCGTCAGAAATTTGTTAGAAACGCAGTCGTTTTGGAAATTTAGTGTCGTTAAAAAAATTGGAAATTAGTCATAGTTTGACGAATTGTAAGATTTTTTTTAAATTTAATTACTTAATCATCTTTTAAAACTTTAAAGATTTAATTAATGATAAATTTTAAGATTTTTAATAAAAACGCAATGTCTGAAAATTTTAAAAATTCTTTAATCTTAGGAGGTATTTTAAAAATAATTAAGCAAATCTTTAAACTTTCAAAGAACTTTATCAGAAATTTATCTCAAAAACTTAGTTGTGTTAGCAATTTGTAGAATCTCTAAAAAAATAAAGAATTAAAGCTGATTATTTTGGTGTATTACGTCCATTCTTTTTTATATTCGGAAATTATTGATGCGAGGAAGTGGACAATGCAGATAAACTATTTTATAAGGCCAAAAAAAATAAAAAAAAATAAAGGCCTTATAAAATAGATCATTTGCCTTGTCCACTTCCCCGTAACAACAATTTTCGAAATTAAAGCTGATGTTTAAGGATTTTTAAGATTTTTATTAAATTAGAAATCTACTTCAATCTGCTCAAACTACTAATCAAAAATTTTAAAAATCTTTAAAAAGAAATTATTATTTAGAAGTATATGCTTTTACATTTATGCAAGCTCTAGAATGAATAGAAATTAAAAAAGTAAAATAGCTTAAAAAAATTTTTTTTAAATCTCAGAAGATTTAAAACGTTGGATTTAGAAATTTTAAAGATTTGCAATTTAGAAAAAATAGGTTTGAAACACAAAAATCTTAATATTTGAAGATTCTTGAATACGAGTATCATAAGTTTTGTAATTATAATTGTATAATTTAAAATTTAGAGAAATATATAATTTAAAAGAAAATAATTTGCCACACTTTTGTAAATTAAAACATTTGTGATTAGAATTTCGAAATTGTCACTTTCGTTCAAGTTCTCCAAAAATAAACAATGAAAAATCTTTCCATAATTATTCACCGGAAATGACACCAACCTCAAATTACCGCCTAATTTAAAGCCATACAATTAAAAACCATTTACAATTTTAAAATCTCAATCGACAAAAACTTTTATTTCTACCTAATCCTAAAATAACATCTCACTCGCGCGGTAATGAAGCAAACCACCGGCACTAAACCATTTAAAAATCCGTCTCACACAAAAGTAAACAGTCATTACGATTCCATTTTCCTGAATTTCTTTTCCGCCGAAAAATCATGCATTGTTCCCTTCTAATTACCTTTCACGGTAATTTTGATAACGAGAAAAATTGTGAGAATCGTTACGATTTTATTTTATCCGACTCTTCCTCTTAAGCATAATTAAAACGTAAATTACTCAGACTTGAAGTTTTTTTTGCACTCTCTAAATCTAAACCATGAGAAGCAACTTGTGTGTACTTTACATATTTTCACACAAATTTTATAACGTTTTATTTATATTGCGTTTTAAAAGCTATTTCGTCGGGTATTGTTTGGACGGGTTTACTGTTATTCGCCGTCTTTCTCTCTGATTTGAATTTGCATTAATTAGTTAATGTAATTGCGGATAGCTAATTGAGACTAACAGGATTTGATTTTGATCATTTTTGCCCACAGGGAATTTTTCCATCAAATATTCTTCCGTTTGCACAAATCAAGACTGATTCTTCAAGTCCGCCACCTTTTGAACAGAATCCACTAAATGGTAAGTACAAAAAATGATTGAAATTGAAAGTGCTTTGTATTAAATAAACAAAATTTAAAAAAAAAGCAAAATTTGTTTTTAGGTTAATACTTTTTTACCAGAGATTATTCAGTAAGCTTTGGAAATTTGAATTACTCATTTGTGATTGGTTGATTTTGAAAATTAACCAAACACAAATGAGTGTTCCAACGTCTACTGGCTTCTCTTTTGTAGAAAACGTTAGATTGTTTAATTTTTTAAGAGATCTCAAATCATTAAAACCTCAGAAATCTAGATCCTAAAGATTTGAAGTTTTGGTTATCTTTGCTCTAAGTATCTCGTACTTTTTTAAAAAGGTACAAATATATGATTCTAAAGTTTTCTTATTTCAAAAATTAGATCACTATTGCTTATTACGCATTTAAATCTTCTGAGATTACAAAAATTCTGAATTTTTAAAAATTATTTGAATCCTAACATTCAGAAAATTGTAGAAATTTAAGTTTTTAAAGTAACTGAGCTTCCAAACTTTCTGAGATTTCAAAATTTTTGAGCTTATGCGCCTATTGAGAAGACGAAATTTATAGGATATTCGAGAAGGCTTTAGACCTCTAAAATTTAGAACGGCTTTTACTGTCTACATTTCTAAATCTTACAAACTACAACATTTTTGACTTTGACATTTTTAAATTTCTAAGCACTTTGCTCAAGTTTTTGAGATCACAAAGGTCTAGATTATTTAAAATTTTATATATTCTCAAATATCTAAGCTTTTCAAACAATTTTGAGCTTCCAACTTTCTAACGTTTTCGAACTTTTAATCTCGACAAATGCGAAAATCTAAAAAAAATGTATATTGTTGAGATTCTTATCTGAGCTTTCAAATTAAAGCTCAAACAGCTCACAACTTGTGAGTTTACTCACATTCTAAATTTACAAAATCTAGAAATCTTAAGATACCAGCTCCCAGGCATTACAATCTTGAGATTTTGAGCTTATAGGCTTTCTGTCTTTAAATTTGTAAAAATACATTTCTAAAACTATAATGTGCGTAAAGCTTTTTAGATCATAAAGCTCTAGAATTTATAAGATTTTACAGATTTTACAGATTTTCAAGTGATTGAGTTTTAGAAAATTCGAACATTTTCGAGCTTTGCCATCTTTCTAATATTTTATAGTTTTTAAACTCTTCTACAAATCTGAAAATCTAAAATTTCTTAATTTGTTGAGATTCACCTGCGCTGAGACACCGAAGATACCATATTTTAAGCCTTATTAATTAAGATTCAAACATTATTAAGCTTTCTAAGATTACAAAATTAATGGAAGATTCCAGACGTACATATCAGAATTTGTAACATTCTTAAACGTCTTAACCCACAAATCCCAAATAAAAAACATTTTTCAATTTCCAAAAATACATTTCTAAAACTTTAATCTAAATTTTCGACATTTTTAAATTTCTGAGGATTTGTGTAAAGCTTTTAAGATCACAAAGTTTTAGAATTTCTAAAATTTTGTAGATTCTGAAATATCTAAGCTTTACAAATTTGAGAGTCAAACTTTTTTGAGCTTCCCACGTTTCTAACCTTTTAGAAATTTTTGTTATTACAAGTTAGAAATCTTAATTTTTCTAATATTGTATAAATTTGAAATTGTAAAGTGCCTGAGCTTTTGAGATCATAAAGTTTGAGAACTTCTACGATTTTTAGATTCTCAACCATCTACGCTTTACAATTAAATTTAATTTATTTTTGGGCTATTCTAATATTTCAACATTTCTAACATCTACAAGTTTGAGATTCTTAAATTTCTAAGCTTCCAGAAGTGTCAAAAGTCTTATTAATTTCTAAATGTTCACAAATTACATTTTTATTTCTCAAAAATTATACAAATTCTGAACTTCAGCTTGACATTGTTAAATTTCTAACCACTTAGGTAAAGGTTTTGAGGTTATAAAATTTTAACACTAGAGGCGCCACGTAAAAAAAATTTTTCTGGACTATTTTAAACCTACTTTTATACGATTTAATTTTATTTAAAACGTTTGTGCTGTTACTAGTTTTCCTAAGTTGTCTTTAAGAATGATTTTTTGTCGTTAAAAAACCGATATTTATTTAAGAGTAATAGGAATTTTGGAATCACAAAGATTTTACAATAAAAAGCTTTCGAAGGTTTAGTAATAGCAAAACAATAAAATTTTAAAATTCTAGAATATTTAGAAATGTTGTGGCTTCATAAAATATGGAAAAACATTTTAAAATAGGAAGCTCTACATAAAAGTGCTCTATTTCTTTCCTTGAATGGTAATTCCTGGGGTAGTTCTCCCTCTTTATAAACTGGTGGCTCGTGTCCTTATTCCACCTGTTATTACCGCAAATACCCTCAATTCACACTTTCGCATTCAGTAATTTTCCCAGCCATTAAAGCGACATTTTTCCTTAAAATCCAAGTGGCTTTTAAAACGTTTACTCAATTTACATTTGATAACACTTTCAGCAAACTTTCCCAAGTCCGTCTCTGTAAATTTCGGTATGAATTTAAAATTTTTTGCATTTGTTGGTCAAGTCAATAAGTATATAAAACGATATCGCCTGCAAATAGACCATCACATCCGAGTTGTTGGTAATTGTAATTTACGATTCAAAGCAACACTAAATAAATATAAATAAATATGCAATAAAACTTAATTCTCTATACAAATACATTGTAAGTTTATGTTCGGATCCGTGTATAATGATCATTTTATGATACACGAGAGACATTATAGTGGCGAAGAGAGAAAAGATGCATTGGACGAGACGTAAAATCGTATTTTTGCGGCCGAGGCGAAATGCGCTTTTATACAACTCTACACGTTTTCACGAGCTTTTAATCCTTTATTGCCGACGGCTTTCAGCAGAAAAGAACCTTCCGAGAAACCGTCAAACTATATGCAATACTGCATAAAGAAGAGAAATGGAATAAAACGAATGGCTTTGGACGTGCTGAATGGGCATGAGGTCGTGTTAAAGAACAAGAATTAGCGGAAATTCACTAACATTAAATTATAATACCAACACTAAATTAAATTTGGATCAAAATAATCATTCATAATTTAAAATTTGGAATCTCAACTATCTCAAAAAATTCAGACTTTATGCAATTTTTGAGCTTTAAAGCTTTTCCCGGTATGCAAGTAGAGATCTTGCATTCCGGATTAATATTTTAGCAACTTTATTAGAAAAGATGTTTCAAAATGGATTTCTTGAAATTTTGACGCAAATCTCTCAAAAATAAATGTTTTCTCGTTTGATCCAAATTCTTGTCTTACAGCATTCGAACTAGATTCCGATTTGGGTATATTTAATTCTAATCAATCTCATTCAAATTCTAATTACACTTAGTGGTTTATAATTCTTAAATGTTTGAGCTTCTAGCTACTTAACATTTTTAAAAGCTTTGAGATTCTAAAGATTTTTAAGATGCTAAGATTATAAGACAATTATATTATGGGCTTCTTGAGTTTTGAATTTTATTGAGAATACAAAATTTTCGATTTTTAAAGATTCATTGATTTTCAACATTAACAAGTTAAGATTTTTTTAAAATTTCTGAGCTTTTACATTTCTTGAGTTTACAAAATTTAAGATACTTGAGCTTTTGTATATATTTAGATTCTTATCTTATGGAGTTTTAAACTGTTTTATATTACAAAGATTTTTTAGTTTTTAAGTTAATACTATTTTCAGATTTTTTAAAAAAATTTTAATTCATAAATTTCTGAGTTTTTATAAATAAATTTCTGAGTTTTGATAAAAGCATTGCGGTTCTACAGTTTCTTATACTCTAAGATACCTGGTATATTCTAGTATTTAAAAGAGTTTAGCTTTGTGAGTTTTCTAGTTTACTGCCATCAAAAAGTTTTTGATTTTCTAAAATTTTTTTATATTTTTTTGATCGCCTAATCGAAGATACTTTAATCGGGTTCTAAACATGGTCAAAAACTCATTGATTAGTCCAGCTCTTCAAAAATTTTTAGTAAAAGACGTAAGATTCGCATTGAAGTAAGATGTATTTACAAATCTCAAAAGTTCTAATTTTTATTTTGTAAAACAATTATTATGATTATAATGGCTATTGGTTTAACAACTTATAAGTTTCCAAATCACTGCAGTTTACTATTTATAATTTACATTAGAGTGTCTGAATTTTTGAGAGTTTAGTGTAATTTTGCGGGATTGTGAACTCGCTTCTTTTCAAAATTTCTAGAAATTTAAACATTTTTGACATTTTAATGTTTCTGATTCCTTAACATACAAAATACATATGTTAACATGTTAACATGTAGTTATTGTATTTCCTAGCTTCCTGAGCTTAAAAATTTTCTGAGTATATAAATTCCAGAATTCTTCAGAAAATTTTTGAGATTTTGCTGAAGATTTTTCCACATTTTTAAAGGATTCCAAATTTACAAATTACAATTTTCGTTCCTCTTAGATACTCTTCTAATTTTATAAGTATCTAAGTTTCCTCAATTTCTAAATTTTGTGAGATTCAAAATTTTTGAGTTTTTAAGTTTAATACTATTTTCAGATATATTAAGTTTTATTTTCGAAAATCATAAATTTCTGAGCTTCTCTAAGCTTTCTATAGCATTTTTCAAAGTTTTAAGATTCTAGAGTGTGTGATACTCTATAACATTCTAGGATAATTTATTAGTTATTAATATGATAACGTTCCAATTATTATTATATGTTATTTTTAAAGGTAACGGGTTACAGGAACAATAAAATAAACGATTTGACTTTTAATCCGACGTTTCGACTGTTTTTTTATTACTATCTTTTTCAAGGATTTAAGTCATACTTATAAGAAAATAAAATATATATACTTGATTAATCGAGCAACCATATCTATCACTTAACCAAGTGATAGATATGGTTGTTCAAGTGATAGATATGGTTGCTCGATTAATCAAGTATATATATTTTATTTTATTATAAGTATGACTTAAATCCTTGAAAAAGACAGTAATAAAAAAACAGTCGAAACGTCGGATTAAAAGTCAAATCGTTTATTTTATTGTTCCTGTAACCCGTTACCTCTAAAAATAACATATAATAATTTATTAGATTTTAGGTTCCTGAGTTCTCAAATTTACGTGTATTCTCAAATCCCAAAATTAAAAAAAAATGATTTTGTAAAAAATAATTATAATTATGATATCTATTAGTGCTACAGTTTTCTGAGTTTCCAAATTACTGCAGACTTCAATTGGTACTTTACAAAATTTTTGAAAATCTCAAAATTTAGTGTAATTTTAAAATTCTTGACATTTTAAGATACAAAATATATATGTTATCATGTTAACATATATTTGCTGTATCTCTTGGCTACCTGAGTTTTTATATTTTCTGAGAATATAAATTCCTGAATTCTGGGATTATTAAAATCTAAAGTTTTTTTGAAATTTTGCAAAGGATTCTTAATTTATAAACTTTAATTTCTTATATACTTATATACTCCTATCACGGCTCTTATTAGATACTTTTGTCCTAATTTTAAGAGGCTTTAACCTTTTGATTTCTAAATTTTCTGAGATACAAAAATTCCAAATTTCTGCTTGATTTTAAAAATTCTGAGCTTTTTTGACATTTCAAAATATGTGTGATTTCTAACATTGTTAGATATCAATCAGTTAATAGATATTAAATTTCTAACTTTCTGAGTTTTTAATCTTGGATTCTCAAGTTTATGAACTTTTACAAACGTGTAGTTCTAAAATTAACCCGAAATTTGTAAATTTCATAGATTCTAATATTTCTGATACCGTAAGATATCTGATATTTTAGTTGGTACATATATACTTACGAGTACATAAATACTTATTAGAATTTCAGTTTTTGCTACATTTCTAGGTTTTCTCAAATTATGGGGTTTCTAAATTTCTAATGGAAATTTTGAGATTTTTAAATTTTTTTTAGTGAAATTTTACAATTTTTGAGTTTTAAGTTTTCTGGCATTTCTCAGTCTTTAGTGTAAAGTTTCTGATACTCTTGAGATATACAGACATTCATGCTAACGTTTATTAGGTTCTAAGCTTTCTGATATTTCAGATTTACTGAGATCACAAAATTTACATAGAAAATAAATTTTCTAACATTACTTAGATTCTCAAATGTCTAAATTTTGACAATTTCCAGATTCACCGAGCTATAAAAGCTTTCTGATAAGATAATTAATTTTTTGATAATATTTGTTAGTTTCTCAAGCTTCTGAGTGACAGATCACAATTTGTAATTTACAAAGCTCTTGAACTTCTAGGAGATTAGTGTAATAATTCGATTTCTGGATTTTTTTTTGAAATAACTACTCGTTGTAATGAAGTATCTAGATAATAATAAAATAAATTTAGTATCGCAAAAATTTCAGAGCTTTTAATTTGCTTTAATAAACGTATTTCATAACTTTCTGAGTTACAATAATCTTAATTTAGGCATTTAGTGCAGGAAGCAACATACGTCGTTTCCTTCAATAACGCACGTCTCACGGGTTCCAGAAATTTAGAATATAATAATATTTTCTATTACAATAATTGTGCTAATTTTAAAATTTTAGGAAGTTATAAATTTTAAAATTTACCAAACCTAAAACTTGTCTGTCTTTTAACTTACTCATCTGTCAGTTTACAGTTTAATTATTTAAGTATTCTAATTATATCTAATTTAATATCTAAGTATTCCAGAAACTTAGTAAATTGGAAACTTTGGAAATTGAAGATTATTTAAAGTTAAGAATCTTAGATGTTTAAGTAATCGGAATTTTTAAAAATTGGAAGAATAAAATCTCAGAAATTTTGAAACACGAAGTTAAAAGTTTCTAAATTTCTCATTTTGCTTTTTTTTAAGAGTTGCATGCATATGTGTTTGACCCAAAAACGAATAGTTCTTAGTTTTTGACGCAATTCTCCCAAAAATACCTCATGTTTTCTTCTCTCGATCCAAATTCTTGTCTAGTGCACTCATACTAAATAGCTCTTGTTAAATTCCGATTTGGGTAAATTTAATTCCAATCGCTTTTAACTCGCCACAAATGTCAGATAATCTGGCAAGCTTTTCCCGGATTTTAATTAGCTTCTCGTCGCATTCAAATTCTAATTAAAGAGCATAATGCAAGTTTATCCGAAGCCAAGCTTGAGGGATTTTTAAATTTCAAATGCCAAATTTTTGGCTGACGCGGCGTCGACTCGAAATTCTATTTGAACAAAAATTTTCTAGTTTTAAAATTAGATTTTATCCCAGTTAATTACTCGAAGCGCATATTGTGCAAGTCGCTTGGGTGAATCATTTGTTACTACCATTGCTTGCAACGGAACATTATTTTTTATCTTCTGATGACAACGGACAACTGTGATATACACAAATTGCCTTAAATTGACTGTGACAGATTTAATTCCGTTTTACATCCACTTGAGTTTTATTAGTTGAGGAAAAATTTTTAAGATGAGGATCTTGAATTTAGGATAGTCTTCAAGGCTGTAGAGATTTTTTGAACAGATGTTTATGTTGTTGGAAAATATTCTTAATGACGCTGAATCGAGTAGACCAAGAGCCAGTGACCAATTTGAGGTAGTCATTTCAAAAGTCACAAAACTTTTCATAGTAAATCTTTCATACCTGCTCATTATTAAAAGCCACTTCTGGCAGCCCTCTGTGGCCGGGGTAAACTACCCTAAAATTTTAAGAAGGGTACGAAATAAGATTCATTTTAGTCAAAGTATCAGCCATAAAATTTCAGGAAATTACTTTTGACAATATTTTGTCTTCATAGAATTTTTGCCAGAACATTTACATCCCTCCTAATTGTTGACAGAACGCTTTAAATGTTTATAAAAAAAACTCTATTTTTGTCATTTCATCAGTCTTCAAATTTTAACACGATAAATTAAATTAATAATAAATATATAATTTACAATGCCAGAACAAAATTCCATCACCAACCATCTGCCAGAGCAAAAAACATGTTTGTGCGAGTGCAAGTGAGACAGGAATATAGAAAAGGATCTTCTAACGGTTTAGGGTGTTGTAACGACTCAACATCTCAGTATTCGTTTACGAATAGTTTTGGAGTGCAGTTGAGTTTTACTCGTGCGTCGAAAATAAATATTTTATACTATAATATTACAAAGAAAATTTTTTTTCGTTAAAGCTTGTTTATATATTCGAGAATATACAATAGTAGGAGCCGATCAAGAGAGACCAATTGATTTTACAAAAGAATTGAGGAATAACAAGTTTAAAGAAGCAATAGTAAATTTTTTTATCCAACACTGGGCAACAGATGAAATGGCTCCATTTATTGGTAATAAAGTCATTTATCTCAACTTTAAAGAATGCCATCGTTATGAATGTATCGATGATAAAGTCATCTCCACAGTTTTTCCACAATTATCTTGCCCAGATCACGAGGAAGCAGACACAAAAATTGTTTATCATATTTGTAATATAGAAGATGAAGAAAATATAGTTATTCGATGTTCTGATACAGATGTTCTTATTATTATGCTCGGAAATATGGATCACCTGCGTAATATAAATGTGAAAATTTGGATGAATATTAGTACAGGTAATAATCAACGTTATATTAACGTATCATATATATACCAAAAAATTGGTCCAGATCTTTGCAAGAGTTTACCTGCATATCACGCTTTTACTGGATGTGATTATAATCCAGCATTTTATAAGAAAGGAAAAATTAATCCGTTCAAGCTTCTGATGAAATCCAAAGTTTATCAAGAAGCTTTCATAAATCTTGCCAATGTAAGTGAAGATGTAATGGATACTGACATTTTCGCAACATTAGAAAAATTTGTATGTCAGATGTATAAAATAAAGAATTGTGATGACACAAATAGCGGAAGATTTGAACTATTCATGAAGAATTTTACCGCTGAAAATATTGATGAACCATTTGAAAATAGAGTAATTAAATTTGATGCATGTCATTTGCCTCCATGTCAAGCTGAACTCTATCAACACGTATTGAGAACTAAATATATCGCTCGCATTTGGAGAAATGCACACCTGGATTTACCTACAATATTGAGTCCAGAAGACAATGGATGGTTGTTAAATAATGATCAGTATGAATTTCACTGGTTCGAGGGAGATCAGCTACCACCTACAGTAAGTGATGCCATCGCTAACGACAACATTGACATCGAAGCAAATTATGCTAATATCGATTGTGAGTGCATTTTTTTTATGAATTGCGTACATATTATATACCTATGTATATATCAAATCATAATACATTAATTATTATTAATCTTTTTTACAGATGATGAGATATTAGAGCGTCAAATTGAGTTAATCGAAGATTCGAATGATTCTGTATTCATTGAAGATCGAAGTGATATATATGATAGTTCACATGAGGATGGAGACTATTGAACGATTTAATAATTTTACAAACATAAATTTTGTATTTTTTAATTAGTGTAATAAAATTTTGCTTAAATTGTATACATTCAACTTGTATATATTTTACTTTCCAATAAGCGCTCTCTCTCTAACCCGCACGTTTCTATATTCCTGTCTCACTTGCACTCGCACAAACATGTTTTTTGCTCTGGCAGATGGTTGGTGATGGAATTTTGTTCTGGCATTGTAAATTATATATTTATTATTAATTTAATTTATCGTGTTAAAATTTGAAGACTGATGAAATGACAAAAATAGAGTTTTTTTTATAAACATTTAAAGCGTTCTGTCAACAATTAGGAGGGATGTAGATGTTCTGGCAAAAATTCTATGAAGACAAAATATTGTCAAAAGTAATTTCCTGAAATTTTATGGCTGATACTTTGACTAAAATGAATCTTATTTCGTACCCTTCTTAAAATTTTAGGGTAGTTTACCCCGGCCACAGAGGGCTGCCAGAAGTGGCTTTTAATAATGAGCAGGTATGAAAGATTTACTATGAAAAGTTTTGTGACTTTTGAAATGACTACCTCAAATTGGTCACTGGCTCTTCCTCTAGAGTTTTTATACAAATGACTAGCTTCCGTCTTATTCCCAGTGTTAATTTATTCATTATCTTACAAATTTTATGTAATCATCATAATTAATATGAAATAAATTTATTTTCAATTCAACACTTTTTTCCTAAAAAAGCTGCGTTTTTACAAGTTCACAAAAAGTATTACTTTGTGTTATTATTATAGTAGTTAATGACTTGATGTTTGTTTGGAATTAATTACACTTTGAAGCTTTTTCTTTTTAATTCAGGTAGTAAAATTTATAAGTACTGGTAATAATTGTGTTTAGACGTAATTGCTACGAAGATGTGTATTTCATCGTAAAATTTCTTTGTGTATGTAATGTGCCATCTGTGAATAATAAATTGAAATAAAAAAAATAGAAAAAAAATGTTATTGTTACTTTCTTTTTTGTTTTAATTTTTGTACTTTCTCCTATTGTCTTTTCTGTAATTTTTGGTTTAGAAAGTTATTGTCCCACATTCCGACATTTTTCTAATTACTTCATTTTATTTTTTAGATTAGGTAGGTATTTAGTTAGATTTTTATTAAATAGTAAATATTAGGAATGTTAAAATTTTAAGAATTTTGGAATGCTTGAATAATCAGAAATATTTTAAAAATCAAATTCTGAAATATGAAGATCTTGTAATCGCAAAATACAGGAAATTTAAAATCTCAGAAGTTTCAAAAGAGGTAATTTTGAAACAAGTGAATTTTCGAAATGAGGAAAGTAGTAATTGCAATTTTTAGAAAACTTTCAAATTTCAGAAATTCTAAATTTTCAGAATTTCTGAAATTTGTAAAGAAATTTCTAAATGTTGGAAAGGTCGATAACCCATAAATATTTGTATCTCAAATTTGTAAAGCTATTTATGTAATTGTACAAATTTTAAAACTTTAGAGCTTTAGCTAACTGCTCAGAAATTTAAAAATATTATAATTAGAATTTAAACTGAAGTTTCAGAAATATGGTATTTTTAGAAATTCAAAACCATAATTTGAAAAAATATTTGGGAAATAAGACAATTAACAATATTATAAATCTTAGCATTTCTAGAATCTTCTGTAAATTTCAAACATTTTGAAGTTTCAGAAATATTGGATGCTCAGAAAAATTAGTAATTTGTGACGATTTGAAAATTAAGACGGTTAAAATTCTTATAAGTCGCATATATTTTAAAACCTTCTATTTTTGTAAACTCAGAAAGTGTGTAAGGACAAAAATTCCTAAAGTTTTTTCAAAAACTTCAAATTTCTAGAAGTTTAGAAATTTAAGATCAAAAAAATTGTAGAAGTTAGAAATTTAAAAATGTTGAGATGATGAATACCTAAAAAATTTTTGAGTCTCAAATTTGTAAAGCTTTGTAACCTCTAACGCTTTTTCTCCATGGTCAGAAATTTAAGAATGAAAATTCAGAAATACGGTAGGTATTTTTAGAAATTAAAAAATGTTGTAATTTGCCAAGATTTGGGAATTAAGACAGATAAATCTCAACTATCTTAAAACTTCTGGAATTTTTCATAAATTTTATAATCTTAAAAAGCGTTTTGAAATTACAGCAATGTGAAAGTTCAGACAAAGCTCTTAAATCTGATTTGATTTCCAGATTTTAATAATTTTCTAAATGTCTGAGTTTCCAGCTATCTATAATTTTACAAACCTTTGAGATTCTAAAGTTTTTATACTTTTTAGAATATTTGATATGCTAATATACAATAATTTTTTAAGTTTCCTGCGAGTATTCTGTGTTACTGAGATTACAAGTTTTCAGTTTTTAGATTCAGTGATTCAAATTTCTGAGCTTTTACGTTTCTAAATATTCCAAAATTTAAAATACTTAAACTGTTGATATTTAGATTTTTATGTTACGCAGTTTTAAATTTTTACAGATTACAAAATTTCTGAGTTTTTAAGTTTAATATAATTTTCAGGTTTCTTAATTTTTAATTTTGAAATTCATTAACTTCTGAGCTTCTGTAGGCTTTCTAGCAATTTTCAAAGTTTTGAGATTCTTATACTTAGAAGAAAGCAGGGACATACTAATATTTTTATTAGATTTTTAGGTTCTTGAGTTTTTAGATTTACTGAGAAATAAAGTCTTGATTTTCTAAGATTCTAAGTCTCAAATCTCAAAAATTTTAAATTTTTTAAATTTGATTTTGTAAAAAAACCTATTTATTTTAAAACTTTCTTAATTTCAGAATACAATTTGTAATTTATAGAGTTTTCACAGATTACACGATTTTAAATTTCTAATTGTTATTTTGTTGCACATTTTAAAATTTTTGAGCTTTTAAACTTGGTGACATTATTTAAAGTCTTGAGATTTTAGTTTTAGGCTTCCTGATATTTCAGATTTACTGAGACCACAAAATTCTAGGTTTTTTTAATATTATGTACATAGATTCTCAAAAGTCTAAACTTTTACAGATAATTCTATACATTGCTTTAAAAAAATTGGGATTGTAATATCTGTTTAGTAGTTTCTCAAGTTTCTGGGTTACAGATTACAATTTGTAATTCACAAAACTCTTGAATTTCTAGGAGATTATTGTAACTGTTATATTTATCTATTTATTTTTTAGAAGTTTCTAACGAAGTAACTAAACAATGATAAATTAAATTTAGTAGGTATTACAAAAATTTCTAAAATGTTATAAAAACAAATTATATGAACTACTTTATTACAATGAGAATGTCAGAGAATGAAAGAAATATGTTGCAAATATCTTAGAAATTTTGTCGTTATTCATTTAATTATATTGACATTTTATCTTAATTTTTAGCGTCCTCGACATTTAATCTATTTAGAATTATTGTTTAAATTTAGCTTTACATAAAAAATAAACTTCTTGAAACAAAAAAATTCAAAATTAATTTTTAGCTTTTCTGGAGTGAAATTACGATAATTTTGAATTACTTTAAATTAATTTTGTCGACATTTATTTGTAATTTAAAACAATGATTTAATTTTTTTGACATTTAAAAATTCTTCTAGACCACCCAGCATTTCACATTTCCTTAATCGATTTCATGTATCCATTATTAAAAAATTGTAAAAAATTATCTTAACAAATCCCACACTGCCCCTCCCAAGGCCTTAATTAATCTAATTGTTATCTCCTGAATCCATCTTAAAATTTGTCCAATTAATCCCAATTTCATAACGCAAATTTTTCGCTTGTTTTGTCCCCACACCCAACTTTCACCAAATTAATTGTCAAATCCGTCAATCACTCTGTACTCAAAAATCGTAAATTTTTCCTCTCTTGTTTTCACTCGAATGGGATGCTGCATTTATTCAATTAGAGTCGGTAACAATGACGTCCCAAGAACAAACAAACTCGCCTAGTTATGAAATTTTATGAATAATAAAAAGCTTTAAATTGGTTAAATTGGCGTTCAATTGTCGTGAGACAGGCTGTGGAGATTTTCATTGACTCAATTGTAGTGATTATGCTTTATTTACAAATAGAATGGGACAGAAATAACGTGTACTCTTGATTTAGTGTTTCCTTTTTCGGGCGCTCCCCGAGTCCGATACTGGATTTGCCGCTCAATGCTGACGCCCGACCTGTACTATAAAAAATGTGAAATCATATTTCATATGAATTTTTTTTTATTTATTCCTTATTGAATTTTAAGACGGAGCCTTTAATAGCCAACGAGCGATTTTCGACCGTAAGTGAAAAGAACTCAGGACCGGTCTTTGCTCGTATTTATTTTTATAGCGCTTTATTGAATGTATTATATACAAAATTTGGTTTTCTTCACGTCGACGACCGGATTAGAGGCAAATTTTCGTACTTGACCTTACTAGGTTTTCACTGAAATTCATTAATAATAGGAGCAAAAAATTACTGTAATTATGGAGAAGAGGAAATACCAAAAATTAAAAACTCAGTGTGATACGAACAGATGGTCGAGAAATGAATATCAAACGAAATTTCGGGGGGGACGAGAAAAAATAAGAGTTAATTTATGGACGAATGGATTAATTGAGGTTATATAATGTATGGTGGTTAGGGGCGCCAGGGCCGGGTCCCAGGAATTCGGACCCTTATCACCTGGAACGACAGATTGGGGTAAATAGCCGACAAAGACAAAGAGCATCGCGTCGTCTTTGATTTATTAGAAAAATAAAGTAATTCCCAAAACGAAAATTAATTTATATTGACGAATTTTAAAATTTCAGAAATTTGAAATTTTAAAAAACTCAGAAGTTATTTTTTTTAAAACGTCAGATATTACCAATTTTAGATGGTAGAAATTTTCGATTGTAGCTTAAAATCTCAGAAATTTGATTTGTACTTTTGGAAATTTATAGTTGTATGAAATTCTAGAAATTTATGTATAGTTTAGAAATTCAGAAATTTACTAATGTAAAAATCAGAGAAGACAATTTAGAAACTAAACATAGAAATTTTGGAAACCTGGGAACTTAGAATTATAGAAATTTGAGAATTTGTGCAATTTTGGAAATTCATAAATTTGTAATCTTATGAGATTAGAAATTTAAATACAAACAAAATATACCCAGGAATCTTAAGAGTTTCAAAAAATTATAAAAACCAAAAATTGTAAAAATTTGGAAATCTAAATGAACACAAAATTTTTTTGAATTTATAATCAATCTTATACATACCTAATTTTTAAATTGTAGTCAGAAAGCTATAAACTAAGAAATTTTTAAATCTGAGGGAGCTTAGAAGGCTCAGCAATTTTTAACTTTTACTAATTTAAGAAGAACCTTAGAATATCAGTAATTATGTAATTTTTGAAAATATCAGAATTTGGAAAACTGAAAATTTAGTAATTTGTTAGCATAGATGTGAAATACTCTTATCTCATACCGTGTGTTCATTAAGAAACAACTCGTAATTTTTGTAAATATTTTTATTAGTTTTTTACAATTTACGAAAGAAAATTAAATATAAAAAAGTCTTTCAAATTATTATTCGTGTCCAGTGTATTCATTTTCATCATCTGTTATAAGTCCGTTTTGTGAAATGATGTTTCATATTCCAAAATGTCTTCATTGAAAACCGCAAATCTCTTCACATCTTCATTTCGTTATCAATTTTCTATTGTTTATACTATAGATTTGCACAATATTTCTTCAATGATTCCAAAGCTTTTGAAGTTTCTCTTGCTCCTCCTTTATAGCACCCATAATTTTGAATTTTGTTGGATACTTTTTTTTAACAACAATTTGGAAAATAGAAAAATTTTTAGCAATAATTTTTTGGGTTGAACAGCCACGATGATGGGACATTATGAAATAGTATCAGTGTAATAATTTGACCAATCGCAGCTTCTTGAAATTGTGAGCTAAAAAAGATCGCAACAAAACTAAGAGCTTGAAGAGCCCAACGAATTAAACGGCGAGTTTTTGCATTCTCTACTGGGCCCCATCTATAGCAAATCACAAAACTGATAAAGCCTGTTACTATAGCATAATAAGCGACGTAGATTTTGTAATTTAGAAGAACAAATCTTATATTTTCCCATAACAATTGGACAAGGTAAAATCCTACTGTCCATCCAAAAGCTGCGGCTCCATACATAAATAGCTTCCTTGGAATAAATTTTCTGCTGATAAAGTAAATAAGAATTGGGAATGAAGTGCAAATGCCAAAAGATATTCCACAGATGTAATAAAACAGGGTGTTTTTACTCAAACTATTTGCTGATAAAAAAACTGAAATTCCTCCGATTAATAACAGGACTTTCCAATAATCAATTCTAACGATATTCAATGCTACTGAGTAATTCTCCCTGCTTTCAATTCCAATGCAGCTTTCGCGAAATGGGTCCAAATAGATTTGTTCCTGTTTATTTGTAAATAAAGTAAAACTCCAGCTGTATCTGTTTTCTTCGTGTGCCTGCAGGACGGAATCAGATGATTTTCCATTATATTGATTGTAGTCTTCAGTAGGGTGGTTTACTTCAAGTAGAACACTTTGCCAAACGTTTATCAAAGATTTTGGTCTTCCCGAATAACAGAAAATATGTAGGTCTGGAGATCTTTTTAAATTCACAATAGAATATTTTTCACTTTCTTCTAAAGAATGAATTTCATAGGTCCTACATGTCGCAAGGGCAGTAATGCAGAGAAAAATAACACCAGAAAACATTTTACGTGTAAATTTGATAAATTCAGGATTTTATAACAGTTTAGTTTTCAGTTTAAATGAAACGTTAATTATTTTCGTAAACGTCACTCAAAAATTATCATTTATTTCAAAACCTACTACAGATTTCCCTTTAAATTTTGAATTTCATGGATAGACAGTTTTTTGGATTTTCGAAATTTATTAAAAAACATCTGTAGTAGGTTTTGAAATAAATAATAATTTTTGAGTGACGTTTACGAAAATAACGTTTTGTTTAAACTGAAAATTAAACTGTTATAGAATCTAAACAAATTTACACGTAAAATGTTTTCTGCTGCAATTTTTCTCTGCATTATTGTCCTTGCGACATGTAGAGCCTATGAAATCCATTCTTTAGAAAAAAGTGAAAAATATTTTATTGTGAATGTAAGAAGATCTCCAGAGTTACATATTTTCTGTTATTCCGGAAGACCAAAATCTTTGATAAACGTTTGGCAAAGTGTTCTGCTCGAATTGAACCACCCATTTGAAGACTACAATCAATATAATGGACAGTCCCTTGATGACGTTCTGAAGGCACATCGAGAAAACCGATACATCTGGAGTTTTAATTTAATTACAAATAAACAGGAACAAATGTATTTAAACCCATTTCAAGAAAGCTGTCTTGGAATCGAAAGCAGGGAAAATTATTCAGTTACACTGAATGTCGTTAAAATTGATTCTTGGAAAGTCTTGTTATTAATCGGAGGCATTTCACTATTTTTATCAGCCGATAGTTTAAGTAAGAACACCCTGTTTTTTTACATCTGTGGAATATCTTTAGGGAAATGCGCTTCGTTCCTGATTTTGATTTATTTCATCAGTGGACTTTTTCCAAGAAGACCAATTATGTATGGAGCTGCAGCTTTCGGATGGACTGTAGGATTTTACATTGTACAACTGTTATGGGAAAACATACGATTTGTTCTTCTAAACTACAAAATCTACGTCGCTTATTATGCCATAGTAACAGGTTTTATAAGTTTTTTGCTTTGTTACACCTGGAGCCCCATTGAGAACAAAAAAACTCGCAGTTTAGTTCGTTGGGCTCTTCAAGCTCTTAGTTTTGTTATCATCTTTTTTAGCACACAATTTCAAGAAGCTGCAATTGCCCAAATTATTTTATTGTTACTATTTCATAATGTTCCAACATCGTGGCTACTAAACCCAAAATATTATTGCTAAAAATTTTCTATTTTCCAAATTTGTTTAAAAAGAAAAAAAAGTTCTCCAACAAAATTCAAAATTATGAGTACTATGAACAAGTAGTGAAAGAAACTTCAAAAGCTTTGGAAGAATCACAATTTCAAGAAGCTGCGATTGGCCAAATTATTACACTGTTACTCTGTCATAATGTCTAATCATCGCGGCTACTAACGCCAAAAAATCACTGCTAAGAAGTTTTCTATTTTCCAAATTTGTTGCTTAAAAAGAAAAAAAGGTTCCAACAAGAGTCAAAATCAAGGGTACTATGTGCAAGGAGTGAGAAAAACTTCAAAAGCTTTGAAGAATTGAAGAAGTGTTGTGCCAATCTGGAGTGTAAACAATGGAAAATTGCACTACAAAAAATATATGATAAAGGATTTACGTCTTTTATTGAAGAAATTTTAGAATATGTAACTTCAATTCACACAGCGGACTTATTAACATGATTAAAATCAATACACAGCAGAAACAGTAATTTTCAAGAGTGATTTTATATTTATTTTTCTTTCGCAAATTGTAAAAAACTAATAAAAATATTCAAAAGAATTTAAAGCTTTTATTTAATGAACACATGATATGAGATATTTCACATTTATGTTAGTTAACAAATTAATAACTTCTCAGTTACCTAGATTTATATATTTTCCAAGGTTCTCAAATTTGTAAAAGTTTAAAAATTACTGAGCATTCTAAGCTCCCTTAGATTTGTAAATTTCCGAGCTTATAGCTTCCTGCCTATTCAAAAATTAGGTATAAGATTAGAAAATTCCAAAACTGAATTCTTACATTTTGAATTTAATTTTTTGAGCTTCTAAGCTTTCTAACATTTTTCAAGGTCCTCAGCTTCTAAAATTTTTTGATATTCTTAAGATTCCTGGACATGTGCATACTTATACGTTTTGAAACCTTTAAATCTAATAAAATTACAAATTTCTGAATTGATACACAACCTGAGATTTAAAATTTTTGGAGTTTCAAAATCTACTGAGGTGATCTGAAATTCCAAGACTGAATTCTCACATTTCTGAGCTTGTAAGCTTTCCGAATTCGAACCACCCCTGTACAACCTCATTTAAAGCTGCCCCCGCGTCATTTGTCTTCGCAACAAATCGTGTTAAATTGCGTCTTAATAACATTTTGAAGCTAATATTCTCAAAAAACAGCACTTCAGTTAATTACCTTAATTCAATTCTACAGATTTATGTCGATTATTTAGGCAGAGATTAGAAGTTGATAGAAAGATTAAGCGTGCTAAAGAACGGACAAAAAATAAACAAAATGGTTTATGCAAATTAGCAAAATTTAAATCAGTTTAAGTTGCGAGTTTTTTTTCCTAATCATCATTGAACAGTCTGTTTAATCATAGAAATTCTTAAGAATTTCGTATTTTTAGGAATCTTGGAATTTCAAGAAACAGAAAATTTAATAAACAATAAGGCAGCAGCTTTTTAACATGCCAGGAAATTTAAAATTTCATAATCGGTAAAATACAGAAATCTGAAAATTTTAATGCCTAAAAATGGGCTAATTTTAAGTTGATATACTACCGGTAGTATAGCAAATTTTAGTTATTTTTAAATTTGAGCAGTTGCAATCCCATTTCTGAAACTGATTTAATTTTCTTGGTGTTTTAGATGTTCAAAATTTTAGAAAATAGGTTTTATACTAAAAAATTCACTTCTGAAAATCATATGCAACATGCAACTTCAATGATAATATTGATAATCATTAACATCTCAGAATTTGGAAGGATAATCTCAAAAAATCTCTATATTTCAATAACGTAATAGATAGTAGGAATTAAATTATTTTCAATAATTAGAAAATTTGTCTGTGAATTTATAAACATTTAATCTTGTTTTAGAATTTAGAATCTCTGGAATTTTAGTATGTCAATGATTATTAAAAAATAAAAAACTGTAATAGGATATAAGCCTTTAGCTTTAAAGTGACAATTGAAGATTAAACAGTGACGTAATCACCGGAATATTATTTCACGTCCAGATGTTTTTCTAAAGGGTCAAATCTACATCGAATTTATTTACTCCGGATTTAAGGAACGGAATCGTTTGCCTTTGCCGAGGTTTTGTTTGGACAAGTGTTTTCAAGTCTCCTTTTTTATTTATTTCAAATCCAGATATTACATTCGAAATCATGTCGCCATTGAATAAGCACTCGACAATTTTTCAGTGGCAGTTTGTTAGTCATGGAAATTAATTGTGAACACACTATCATATTCCCAATTTTGATTAAAATTTGTGTTGCGTTCAGTACAACTCTGTCAGGGCATATTTTTTCCGTTAATCCGGCTCAAGTTCGCACACACGTGTTTAATTTAAATACAAAAAAACTCAACCAAAATAAAAAGGTATAGAATTTCGAAAATCGGGGTAGTCCCACAATGAAAAAACAGAGTATTTATCTCCAACCCTTTCATTGGATTTAAAATCGTCCATTTCGGATTTTGTTTTGTTAGGAATTGAATGAATTAGACCCTTGAGTTGGCCGACTATAGAATTATACACCCGACCGACCCATGGATGGTAGTGTTCCGATTAAATCTCGACGAGTGCTAAGGTTGGCCGGCTGCCCTTTAAAAAACTAGATTTTACATTTAGAAGGACTATTTTAAATATGGGGGCACCCTTATAATTCTGCTTTATAAAAAAGGGGTTGAAAGGGTGAATGGCAGGCTTTGCGCTACCGATTTTTCTGTCAAAAACTAATTCGGGGCTTTGTCGGTTATTTTTTCAGATTTTTTATACGATGGGAGTGAAGTAATTAACGACGGACGCGTAAAAACAGTACAACGGATGTCTGCTATTGGATTTATCTTTTTTTATTTCAAATGTGTTTTGAGTATTAACAGAAACATCAGGAATGATCGTAAAATATTAAAAGCGTTCACATAGATCTGGGGACTATTTTTGGATGGATTTAATAAACCATTTTTTCCAGATTCTAGTTAGGGATTTTTTATGTTTTCATTTTTAGATTGTTACTTCATTTTTATTGTTATTGTTATCTTTTGATCTCTTGTTGTATTGATTAAAGACATAAATAATAAGATTTCTAATATTTTAAATTTTTAAGACACTGAAAGATGCTAATCATTTTCTACTTATTCTATTTATTTTGATTTAAAAGAGTCTAGAGTTTTTGATTTTGTAAGTTTTCTTATTTTTGGAAATTTAGAATTTTTAGTTTATTTTGAGACACCTGAGGTTTTAAACTACATAAAATTTCAAAATATAAGATATTGAAGTTCTCTCTAAATCTGATGAATTTAGGTAAAGTTAGAATTTTTGAAAATTCACTTCTAAGCTGTAAAGTCTCAGAATATAATTGCTGAAAATTCCTGAAATTTTACGATGCTTCGAATTCGGTTCGATCTAGATGTGCTAAAATTTCTAAATTTCCCATTTTAAAATTTTATTTAAAAATATATTTTTGAGATACCTCTAAGTGAGAAGAATCTTGTAGTTTCTAAGATTCGAAAGTTCTAATATCTTATGTTTCTTTAAATTCTAATGGATTTACAGGTAATTTCGGATTTTTGTTTCGGACTTATTAGATTCTAATCTTCTTGAAATTCCAGAAAAATTGTGAAAATGTAGAATGTTTAAAAATTGTTAAAATTGCATTATTTTGAAATAAGATTTTTGAATTTTAGGATTTTTGTGATTTTTTTTTACGTTTCTAAAATTTGAAAATTTCTGATATTTAACGCTTCTTTGAATTCTGATGGAGTTAAGTAATTAAGAATTTATGAAAAATTAGGATTTTTGAGAATCTAAAGTTTTTCGATTATTTTAAAACACTTACTTTTTTTGGAAATTTCAGAATGCAATATTTTAGTTATCTGAGTTTTTCATTTTTTGGAAATTTGGAATTTTTCAATTGTCCTGAGACATTTGAAAGAATTATCTTGGGGTTGCTAAAATTTAAAAATTCTAGAATTTTAAGGTTTCTTTGATTATGATGGCTTTAAGGCAATCTAGGTTTTTTTAAATGTAAAGTTTTTCAATTATTTTGAGAAACTTTAGTTTCACTTTAGGTTTATTGAAATTCTAGAATATAAATTGCGGAAATTGCTCAGCAAATTTTCGAAATTTCAGGATAGCTCGAATTCTGACAGGCAATTTGGATATTTTAAGATTTTTGAATGTCCTGAATTTCAAGATTTTGAGAAATTAAAGACTTTTCAATTCTCTTGAGACACCTCTAAGTGGAAATATAATAATGTCGAGATTATGAGGTTGCTGAAATTAAAAAAATTCTAAAATTTTAAATTACCTCAAAATCTGATGGATTTAGGTAATTTGAATTTTTTTTATTGTAAATGTAAATTTTTATTGTAAATTCCACAATATAAGAGTTAATGTTGCTAAAAATTTCTGAAATTTTACAATGCTTTAAAGTCTGACAGATCCTTTGAAGGTTTAACGATTTTTGAATTTCTTTAATTTGAGGAAATTTAAGTTGAAATTCGAAAATTTTTAGAAATTCACGTTTATTTAAATTCTGAGTGATTTAGATAATTTAAATTTTTTGAGAAATTAGGATTTTTGAGAACTTAAAGTTTACCGATTATTTTGAGACACTAATAATGGTTCCAAGCTTTCTCAGATTCTAGAATATAAGATGTTTGAGTTACTGAAAAATGGAATTTTAGGATACTTCGAGTTCTGATCGATTTGATTGTTTTACACAATTATCTTACACAATTCTTGGATTTTATAGTTTTTAGAATTCAAGGCTTTTCAATTTTTTTTGAGAAATTAGACATTTTCGGGAGTCTAAAATATCATGTTAAAGTCGACTTTAAGATCCCTATTTTCCAGATTTTAAGTGCACTAGAATTCTAAGATTCTTTGAATTCTTCTGAGCTACGATCCTAACATTTTTTGTATTTGTAAGTTTGAAACTGGACGATATTCCAAAATTTCTGAGATTTTTAAATTCCTGAATTTCTAAGATATAGATATGTTTAAGTTTTTTAAATTTCTAAGATAATTTATGTTAAATCAAGCTTTTAAGGTTTCTTGTTTTCAAGTTTTACAAAATTCTTAAGATTCTAAAACTTTCTGAAATACTTAAGATGAGACCTAAAATGTCAAGTAAAACATTATTATATTCTGGACTTCCTCAGCTTCCCTATTCTTGAATTTCTGAGATCATTTCTGAATTTTTGAGATATCAAATTGCTGAAGTTTAAAATTTTTTGCATAGAATTAAAATTATTGTAGATGAACTTTCTCACTTTGAATCTCTTTCTTTTTCAGCAATGATGGCCCAATCCCTCCACCCAACCCCTCGCGATGCTGTTCCAACCCCCAACCTCCTCCTCAACAAACCCACCACCCAGCTCGACTACTCCAAATACGTGAAAAAATTCTCATCATCGCTCGAATGTGGCTCATCCTACTGCAAGGACCTCAACTACCGCGAACACTTCCATTGCCTCGACTGCAATTCCCGCGTCTTTATCAAGAAGGAAGAGATGATTCGGCATTTCAAATGGCACAAGAAACGCGACGAGTCCCTCCAGCATGGATTCATGCGGTACAGTCCTTTAGATGACTGTAGTGACCGATTCGCTAATTGCACACATAACAAAAAACAAACCCATTATCATTGCATCAAGGAAGGCTGTGATAAAGTGTATATTTCGACGTCAGACGTCCAGATGCATGCCAATTACCACCGGAAGGATTCGGCGATTATTCAAGAGGGGTTTCAGAGGTATAGAGCGACGGAGGAGTGTGGGGCATCGTACTGTGCGTTTTTTGGACAAAGGACGACACATTTTCATTGTAGGAGGACGGGATGTAGATTCACGTTCAAGAATAAATCGGATATGGGTCAGTCGAGACAATTTTTTCATTTTTTTTATATCATAAGACTTATTAGATTTTCAACAAGTTTCTAATAATACGTAAAATTTGGAAAGTATTAAATTTTTAAAATTATTGAGATTGAGACATCATTATGTGTTTTTTGAGAGATCAGGATTTAAAATTTAAACATTTTTGAGTTTCTAAGATTTTAACTTTCGAAGCGTTTTGAGATTCTTTTCTATCATTTATTTGTGGTCAGTAAGGTTCTAAAAGTCGAGATTTTTTCAATGCTAATTTTCTGAGAATCGAGATTTTAATATCTTAAGATTTCTGAATTTCTATGATTCCTAAATTTTTAGATTCTTGAATACATTTATTAATTACTAAAAGTTTTTAAGATTAGCAAATTCTCTAACGTTTTTTAAAATTCTGAGATTTTATAATCATGAATTTTGAAAATCTCAGAAATTCTAAGACTTTTGATTTTCTTAAATTTTCCAAATACATAAAGTTTTTAAAAGTAAGATGCTAAAAGACTTTTTAGTTTCAACTATTTGAAATTTGCAGTTTTTGGATTTTTAAAAATTTCTGTGACTGAGATTCTGCTATTTTAAAATTTCTGAATTTATATGATTTTTGATTTTTAAGTTGTTGAATTCATTTATTAGTTACTCTATTAAAGTTGTTTAATGTTTTAAAATTAACAAATTTTTTAAGATTTTTTAAGATTCTGAAATTCTGAAAGTCGTGAATTTTGTAATTTTCAGGAATTCTACGGCTTTTGAGTTTCTTGAATTATACAAATACATACATTAGAATATAAAATTGATATGCTAAAAAATCCTTTATTTTATCAACGTGAAATTTGTAGTTTTCGGATTTTTTAATATTTCTGAGACCAAGATTCCAATATTTTATGATTTCTCTGAATTTCTATGATTCTTAAGAATTAAGATTTTTGAATTCACTAATTAATTGCTTTATTAAAGTTGTTTTATGTTTTACATTAGCAAATATTCTAAGCTTTTTTAAGATTCTGAGATTCTAAAGTCGTAAATTTTGAAAATCTTTTTATTTTTAATAAGACCTTTGAGTGTTTTGAATTCTACAAATGCATACGATTTTTAAGATTGAGATATGCCAAAAAACCCTTTAGATTCAACCATTTCAAAATTGAGAGTATAATAATTTTATTTCTAAGATTCTAATGTCTTAAATTACTGAATTCACTCAGTTTTAGGGTATTGTTGAATTTCTGAAACTTGAGATTTCAATATTTTGATGCTTATATTTTTTTAATTATATCTATGAAGCCTTAAAGTCCTGTTTATGATCTTAATTTTATTTTATTTATATTTTGAAGATTCCAAGATCCCAAATTTTGAAAGTGTAGCTATTTTAAGATTTTTGAGCATTAGGCATTTCAGAAAATGTCATATTAGGTCAAGTGAAATTATAGAAAGAATACTTTTGATGTTAAAAGTTTCCGAAAATAAGTTTTTTATGCTTTAGTTATTACAGTTTGGATTATTTAATATATAAGATTCTTAAAATTCGAATATTACATAAATTCCAAGCTTCATTTATAATTTTTTAAGACCTCAGAAATTTTGATAATTACAATTTCAACAGATTTTTGGGATTCTAATGTATTCTTGCAGTTATAAGACGTACGAAAACTTTAGATTCTAACATTATTTTAAATACTTTACTTTTAAACATTCTAAGTTATCTCAAAAGATTTTGAGATTTTATAGTATTAGATATTTTAAGAATCATACTATTTCTAGATTTTTGAAATTTCTGGGATTCTAATGTCCTAAATTCTCAGATTTTTGCAAATTTAGGTTTCTTCCGTTTACTCATTAAATCCTTTAATTCTACTTTTGTAAATTTATAGAATTCTAGCAATTTCAGAGGTTTTGGATTTTACAAAAAAAATTGAGATTGAGGTGCTAAGATTCTTGACTTTTTATAGTTTGGGAATTGAGATTATAATAATATTATTACTTTTAAGACTTGTAAGATTCTAATGTCTTAAATTCTGAAATTCTTGCAGTTGTAGGATTTATTTTTTGAGTACCTGAACCTTTTTTGGATTAAGATTTAAGATTCTGAAATCCCTGAGCCTTGAGTTATAAGAATCCTACCAATTCAAAGAGTTTCAAGCATTTAGAATTTTACAAATAATATTTTTGACAGTGCGATGCTAAAATATTTTTGACTTTCTAATTAATTTAAGAATTGAGATCTTTCTTGGATTCAGCACCAAAAACGAAAGTTTGATATTTTTTTCTATTTTTATTATTTTATTGTGATTTTTTTTCTTCATCATTTCCCATATAAGACCCCAAATTATTTTTTAATCCCTCCATTTCTTTCCAGAAAAACACAAATCCTACCACATCAAAGACGAGCAACTCTCCCGCGACGGCTTCAAAAAATTCATGAAAAACGAGATGTGCCCCTTCGAGAAATGTCGTTTTTCCAAAGTCTGCAACCACATCCACTGCATCCGCCCTCAATGCAGCTACGTTTTACACAGTTCCGGCCAACTCTTCTCCCACAAACGTAAACACGAACGCAAAGACTCCGAACTAGCCTACCGCAAATACAAACTAGCCCAAAGCATGATGAAGAGCCTCCAAGACGGCTCAATCAACCCATCGTTTGCCCGCGAATACGAACAGCAGCTCGAAGGTCTCAATCTCTCAATGTTCAGCCAGAACAGCAGCCACTCCAACACGGAAAGCCTGAGTGAACGCAATTCGCCAGTCAGTTACGAAGAAAGCGAATCAGCGATTGACCTAACCGCCGGCGACTCGACTTTTGAAGAAACCAACTGGAACAGCGAGGATTTCTGGAAGAAATACTGCCAGTTTGTGAGCTGTCAGGACTCGTGTACAGAGAAATGCGAGTTTAATTATTCGGATCACTATCACTGTGTTGTGGAGAACTGTGAAATGGTGTTTAATGCGAAAGATGGCGTTAGGGAGCATGCGAGGAATCATGAGCAGCAGGAAATTGTCACGGATAATTATTTTATCACAGTGACGAGTCAGAGTGGGGGGTGTGATGATGGGTGTATTTATCAGGATAAGGAGAAGCATTATCACTGCAACTGGGTAAGTTGAAAAGGGAGGTGTCAGAAGTGGGATTGACGGATTTGGGTTGTAGGATAATTGTCGGGAGGTGATTTTGCCGACTGATAAGCCGTTTAGGAGATTGGAGCATTATAAGATGCATGAGTATTCGAGGAAGTTGAGTTTGACGAAGGACCCATTGACGATGACGCATTTAGCGACCAGTATTGATGGGATGTTCTGTAGGAAGAGGGGCAGGCCGCCGAAAAATCGGGTCATTGAAGTATGGAATGATTATGTAAGTTTTGACACAAAAACTTGCTTAAATTTTACAGCACGAAATTAATTTGAAACACGACGCGCCAGCAGAGTGCAGTTAAAAATATTGTAAAATAAATTAAATTTTGTCATTTGCCGATTAAATGTTGGCCTAAAAATTAGTAGACTGACGAGCGGCTTTTCTCAAGACAGCTATATCGCTTCCAAAATTGTTAAAATATTGCCCCCGGGATTCAAAATTATTAAAATATTGCCTCTGATTTAATAAATTACAAAAACAGTGCTGTCTTTGTCTTTATATCTCTTACAATTCTAAAATTAGTAAAACTACATCTCTGGGTTTCAAAATTAGTAAAAACTCGTCTCCGGCTTCTAAATTATTAAAATGTACTCTGCATCCTTAATAATTTACATCATATTAAAGTTAGAGGATTTTATGTAGCAAAATAAATAAAGCGACTCGTGTTTTTCAATAATTTATCTTAGTATTTTATTCTAATTTTTTTCAGGCCCCAATGGGCAGCCAAGGCCTGCTCGACTCCCCGCAAGCAATCTTTACCAGCTTCAAACTTCCCAAACCCTCTGCAACACCATCCAGTAGCAAAGAAGCCGAACAACAAGACTCAAGTGACGACAGATCAAGTACTCAAAGCCCCAACCTGCAAATCCAAGACTACACTCTTCAAGGTTTCGACATTTTCAAAGAAAACACCAAATGCACAGACAGTCTTTGTCCCTACTTGGGATCAACCCACTTCCACTGCAACCAAAACCGTTGCCTCTACGTCACAGACAAAGAGGATGTGCTGATAATGCACAGTAAAGACTTCCACGACAATATCGAAATCCTTGATGGGTTTGAATTCTACGACCGAAACGTCGATTGCCGCCTAAATGATTGTCCAAGTAACAAAATTAATCGTCATTTCCATTGCACTCGACCCAATTGCAATTACTCCTTCGTGCAATACTCAACAATGGCCCAGCATAACCAGAAACATATCGACGAAGAAGGCGTTGAAATTAAAACAGAACCGTCCGAAACTCCAGAATCAAAAGCAATGAATCTCAGCCAAAATCAAGAAAATAAAGTTTCGGGTAAGTGTTGTTTAGTTGTTGTTGTTGTTCTTTTGTTTGTAGTTTTTGGTGTATATAGCAACTATCTTTATTTCTAGTGGTGAAGGCTTCAGGAACTTTCTTTCCTCTTTCTACATTGCCAACTGAACGAAAGTCACCAGAAATTTCTAAAATGTTACCAACAGGTACGGCACGTACTAACACTATTGTTATGTGTTGACCGGTACTAATCGTTGGCCCTTTTTCCTTTTTTCTTATACATGATTTATCTCTTACACTAAATTGCATTTCAATTTTTTAGGGTTTTTTACGTTTTATAACTTCTCTTTAAACATTTAGGAATTTTTTTAACGGTTGATAGTAAAATAGAGAGAACTACTGATATCACAAATGTCAAAACATTAAAATTAAATTATACCCTTTATTAGGGGTTTAATAATATTTCTGTTGACTCTTGCGGAGCTATATTAACGTTTTATCCCTGCATTGCCGATGAAACTGGCAATTCTCGTGATTCTGACGGCTTGATTCGGTATTACTCACCACCAGCCGCATTTAGTCTCAGCATTGTAGACACTGAAAACTCTTGAAACCGGATAATAGCCGATTTTTCCTTACAATATGTTATGCCATTTATTTCATTTTTGTTGAAATATTTTTTGATAAAAAAATGCATTGGAAGATGTATGGAATTATGAGTAATATAAGAAAATAAAATATAAAGAAATTATTAAAATTAGAAATGTCAAAATATGCAAACGCTCTTGTTAAAAAAAATATTATTATTTAGAGGAGTTTTTGACGGTTGGCAACGAAATGAAATTGTTATAAGTTTAGAAATATAGGGGTTTTTGGAAAGGTTGGTAATACTGTAATATCAGAAAATTATTACCAGCCGTTGCTGGATTTTTCATTTTTTTTTTTTTTGCTTTCTGAAAAACATTTTGTATTTTAAAGATTAGTGATAAATTAAAAATTCAAAAATGGCGAATTATTACTAATAAACTTATTAAAATTTAAAAAATATATCTTATTTAGGGAACTTTTTGACAGTTGGCAACGAACTGGAATTATAACCGCTTGTGAAAATTAAAAAAAAATATTCAGGAATTTTTTGTACGATTGACAACAAAATGGAATAATTACCGCTTGTTAAAATTGAAAAAAGGTGATTTAGTGACTTTTTACGGTTGGCAACAAAATGAAATTTAAGGAACTCTTGAAATTTTAGTAATACTGTTATATCACAAAATTGTTACCAACTGTTGTTCTTCTCAATTATTAATTTTAATTTCTTTATTTATTTTTTTTTCTGTAAACAATATATTGAATTTTGAATATTGAAGGTTGGTACTAAAATTGAAGAAAGAATGTCAATAAAATCTATTGATTATAGTTATAAAAAAATAATTTAGATCAAAATTTTTTTTTAACAGTTGGCAACAATCGTCAAAAATGTCACATTGTTACAAATTGTTAAAATTTAATTTAGTGCCAAAATCGGATAATTCGTGTACAAGAAAAATAATCTTCTTTTTCCTTTATTATTATTGTTTTTCTGTAGATTATAAATCAATTTTTTTATGTTCATATAATCAATAATTTTACAGAACCCTGTAACCAAGAAACCGGAAACGGAAGTAGCACCCTCTATGGTCCCGAATTAAGTTGTTCGCGTCCATTTTGCAAACTCAAACGGAAGTACCACTACCACTGCAATGCTTGCAACCAGGTAAATCCCCTAAATTCCGCATTCCTCCAAATTTTACCCTTAAAATTTTAGGCATTTTCCGAAATGGACCGACTAGTAGTTCACGTGGCCAAACACAGCACTAGTGCCCTCAATAGCCAACTACAAGAAGACAACAATAACCAACAAACTCCTTCCACATCCACCCCTATCAAAACCGAAGCCAAAATCAACGTCGCACCTTTACAAACCCTCCAAAACCCAGTCATGGTCAAATCCGATCATGAAACCCCATTCCTAACACCCACTTTTGACGCTTACAACCACTTTTCAAATTTTCCCGCTAATCTAGCAACGCAATTTGCTCTAATGTCCCAACAGCAGACCATGCAAAACGCTTTTCTTCCTCAAGGACTCTACCAAAACTCCATTCCTACACAATTAATGTTCCAACATTCGCAGTTGATGCAAAGTCCGCTTCTCGGGGGACCCCAACACGGCTACCAAAGTGATAATATGACAAGTCCATTAGCAGCAATGGCGGCAAATTTAAATAAACGGTCGTTGAGTCCTCATCATGAAATTTCACCAGAACAAAAGAAAGCAAGGATACAAAACTCGATGAGAATTTTGAAGGATGAACCGGTGCCTGAAGGCTACCTGAGATTCAGGTATGTATTACAGAAATCTGTAATGAGGTGTAATATTAATAGGGACTTTACAGATTTAATGAGGATTGCCAGTACCAACATTGCGGGTATAGAGAACACCAAACTCATTTTCATTGTCAAAGACAGGATTGTGGGTACAGTTTTTGCGATAAGACGAGATTTGTACAACATACGGCAAGACATGAGCGACTGGATACGCTTATGGGGGGAGATTTTCAACAGTATAGGGCTAATGTGGCGTGTGGAAGAAGTGACTGTGCCTACACTACTAATTTAGGTAAGTATTTATCACATCTATTGGCTATTTTAAATTTCCCGCTGAAATAATACTTTGGTCATAGAAATGACCGGTGGTAGAATACGCTTTAAGCTTGGCAAATTGCCGCTTATAAACTACTGGGTTGATAAAAATTTTATTTTTGTTTCAGGTTCTACCCAGAACAAAGCGTCCCACTTTCACTGTCTAAAATGCGATTTTGTATGCACCGATACCAACAAGGTCGTAGCCCATCGTCGCCAGCACCAGAAGCTTGACTCTATCCAAGCTGCTGGTTTTGAGAAATTTACTCCAAGTCAACACTGTCGAGTCCCTAACTGTCAACACAGTGGCAAACAAACCCACTACCATTGTCTATCCTGTCAATACGCTGTCCTAGGATTAGCTCAAATGTCAGCACACAAATACCGCCACATGGAGGGTTGATCAATTGCTCAAATTGTACATATGTATAGCCTGTATACAATTTGTAAATAAGGTACAACAAGGAACTCACCTCGACTATGAAATACCGGGGTTTGGGGTTGAATTACAGCCCCCCATTAATTTATTTATCGACTGAGATTATATCCTGACTGAAAGTCAGTAAAACGAGGAGGATTTGTGTAGGTTTTCTAAGTATTATGTAGGGAACAATTGTAAATTGGAAAAAGACATAGTTTAGGAGTAGTTTAGAGGCCTTTTTTTCAAGAAAAACCTAGATTAGTGCCTTAGAAAAGACATATAATTTTGGTGCCTTCTCGGGTACTTTGGGTAGAGAGACGAACAAAATTCAGGTGTACCGAACAATAAACAAGTTATTCATTCCATAAGTGCCATATTGTAACAAATATTTAAAAAAAAAACAAAAGTAGATTTTTTCAAATTAACGCTAGGATAGGTTATAACGAGGTGTCATATCTTATCATTTGCATGCTCAAACTTATTTATTTCTTATTGTATTATTTGTGATTACAGTGAATTTTTTTGCCATATGTTTCCCACCAACCGACAAATCGGTCCTTTTTATTTCTCTTCCTTTCACTTCCTTTCGTTCATAGCTAGTCTATTCCTGCTTTATCTTTTTCGTTTTATTCTCAAATATTAGCTATACGTATATTACAATCATAAAAATGATTTTAAGCGTCGACTATAGTCGATTGTATTTTAATTGAGTTAAGAAATTGCAGTTTTTGAATGGATGATTTTTGTATGAGTGTAATTATGTTATTTTCTGTGATTGTATGTGTTGTTTTTTTTTTTAAAAAAAGATCAGTATTTATATCAAATTTCGTTTTAATTACTTGAACCTATCCAATCATTTTTATTCCATCTAGTCCAATAAAAAAAAGCGTAAGGACATACTTGCAAAGATAAAAAACGAAATTGTAGCAAGAACTACAAAAGAATTGTATAAAAACATAACTTTACAAAATTTATATAAAAGAGATAACTATTAACAGTTATTGTAACATAAAGTTATGAGTTGACTTTTGAATTACCTGCATGACCAAGGGTTAAATTGGCAGCCATCTATATTCCTTCTATTGACGCGCATATACAATTAGTTGTCTCCCCACCTTCCATTTCTCTGGGTGACCTGGTTCATCCTTGATAGAAATATAAAAATAATAGAGCGTCCACGACTTAACAAATAAATTAATATTGTTTATAAATTATAAACTCGGAACAGCGCATCAGATGTGCGTTTATAAGTGTTTATGATATTAATTAAATTTATGCGATAAGCAATATTGGTTATTTTTAAATCGCTTATGTGCACTCCGTTTTTTATATTTCTGTGAACCGCCTCCCACAGAAATACCGTTAGGGAGAAATCTGATTGAATGTGCATAGTGGAAAACAAATTTTCGCCATTTTGACGCTTAAGGCTAGCACATTTGACAATATGGCGGACTTTTCAAGTTTGAATAACATGCACTTGTAAAAATATACAAATCTTTAAAAGTAGGATGATAAACAGCGTTTTCTTTACACCAAAGGTCATATCAAAGTTTGTGTTACGTACCTTTTCAAGCAAATAAATGAAAATTGAACTTTCATATGATTTTTAATTAGTGAAACAGCTGAAAATTGTTAAAATAATTAACCAGTTTATTGTTTTTCAAATTATACAAGATCAAAAAAGAATATTTTTTTACGGCTTTACACAAAATTGCAGTGCCCTACGATCAATTGTTTTTGTAAAATAGCAAAATTAAATTCCACAATAATATTGCCGGCCATTGCGTATATTAGTTCAGCACTTTCACCACTTGGCGCGGTGGTGGCGCCACGATTCTCCCATTTCAAACTTCACACTGTTTACACCACGTTCAAGCATATACAGTGTGTAAAATCCAAATGAAATAAATTCATTATTTCGGTTACTGTACATATTTATAAAAAATTTAAAAACACGTCAAATTTAAATTATAAATTGACATCCTTCAACGTGAAAATGCGATTTCTACCTTCAACCCTCTTCGAATGACAAGTACAACCCCCAATTTTTTAAATGAAAAGTATAGGCTTGTGATATATCGTTTGAAAGGTCTCTTCATTTTCTACTCAAAAATGTTATTGTTTTCAAGTTTATTGCAAGAATACGCACTGTAAGTTCTTAAAAATAGAATAATAAATACTTTTTTCTTTACAGAAAGTGGTATATCAAAGTGTGTGTTACGTACAGATTAAAATTAAGCATTCAGATGTTTTTTAATTAATATAACATGCAACAATTGTCAGTAGAATTAATTAAAAACAATATAGTTTATAGTTTTAGAAATTATACAAGATTAGAAGAAAATATTTTTTTTGGCAATACACAAAATCTTAGTGTTCTACAATGAATCATTTGTATAATAAAACACCAAATCTAATGGAAGAATAATTTTCCGTCTTATTAGTGTTTAGACCACTTGGCAAAGTAAAGACTCCATACTTGAAGATTCAGACATAAAAATTTTATTAAGATGGATGCTTTTTTATATTTCTAATTTTAAATATTAATTTGAAATAAAATTAATTAAAAATATCAATACCTATCCTGTTTGTTAAGAATTCATGTAAGCCTTCATGTAAGAAATAAATAATAGTAAAAAATAATTTTCAACATTTTATTTTTGTAGGGGTCAGTGGAATCAAGTCTTTTTATACTTTCAAAATTAAAAAAAATCTAAATGTATAGTGTAAATTACTGTAAATACAATGTGTGGTAAGATTTCGCATCTATCGCTTGTGGATATAACTTTAAAATAAAAAAAAAATGACAAATGTATAGATAATTTCAAACACATGTTGAGGTATTAGAAAGTAAAAAGTCATCGAAGCTAGGGGAAATGCTCTAAAAGAAACGAAGAATATAAAAATTTGATTAATTATATCCTTGAGCTGTTACTGTGAGGGTTTGCATCTCTTACTTGAGAACGTATTTTCAAAAGACACAATTATTTGTATTTTTTTTTTTTTCATATATGATGATTCTTTACATGGTAAACCTTTTGGAATATTTCTGTAAATTAACTCTGGCACCACACAATCCATGTAAAATTTGGTTAATTTTGGCAACATTGTATTTTTCCATATGTTCTCATTACGTAATATTGTCTGAACATACAAAGGGGACCAATCATTTATGTAAATAATAAAAAACCAAATATCTTTTTGGCAATATTCAACTGGTTCTAAATCTGAAAAACAACAGTTTAATTGGTAAGATTAAGTAAACAAAGTTATATTAAAAACCTGAAAATAATAATTAGGTATGAGAGGTTTTAAGACGTGGTTTTCTTTTATCTAAGTACAAACAGAATGAAGTTTTCTTTTTATTTTTCTCTATAACCTCCTCCAAAAATTTTCCTGATTTATGAACGCTGAATAAACATTTTACTTCTAAAATTCCATTATTTCCGATAAGCCCTTGAACAAAAGTTTATATTATATCAATTTTGCTGAAAAGTACTATCAGGAAAAGCTGCTAAATATCCAAACTCCTTATCAACAAATAATCCAAAAGGAATTACTTTTACTTTTCGTTCTTATTCAAATTTTTTAATGGCAAATTTTTCTTTATTTTTGCCATAGTTCATTGCTTCATTGCAGTAGTTGGTACCATACAAAATTTTTTTTACTAAAACCTGACATGGTCCATGGTGTTGTGTCTCTTCTTTATCTTTTTATTATTTTTCCGAACAAAGACTCTGTTAATCGATCTTTTCGTTCTTGTTTATGTGCATCATTAGTTCACTGACCAACTGTAGCAACTTGAAGTGCACTAATATTATGTTCGGAATGTTGAAGAGACCAACGATAAATCAGATGAAGACAAAGAAGCAATTTGGCCTTTTTTTTTTACATCAAAATATTTTTGTTTTAATAAAATTTTATAAATTATCTTTTGTCGTTTATAATTATATCTATCAAAATACCTTCAAGTAAGTCATAAATAACTCATAATACTCGTATAGTTAGAATGTTAGGAGTACAAACGAAGAACTAAGTACTGTGTGAGTATGTAGATTGATGAATGCGTGTTGCGCGGAGCAGCGCGGCAAAGCCTTGTTTTAAAAAATTTATATTTCGGAGACCATTAGGTTTATTGCGCCATTTTTTTTTCAAAACTTATTTAAAGTTTTGTGAATGTGAAAATGTACATTATATGGTCAAATTTTTAATAATTTACATAGCTTCCCGCAGGGTGAAATTGTCAATGTATAATTTCGCAACTAGATTTTGGAGAGCCCTTTCTCAAAAACAAAAAACTTTTTTTAAAATTTCTTATTAGTGTTAGATGCGCTCTGGTTTTCTCTATAAGTGGACAAAATTTCATAATTTTAGCTTAAATAGTTAATTTATAAGCGCGATGTATGTTTTAAAAAACACGATTTTAGTAGTTGTTGCTCCGTCATAAAAAACATAATTTTACAAAGTTGCGTCCTACTAAAAAAAGTTGTAGATAGCGATTTCAAATGTCCAAAATGATACTTTACAAGATTGTAAAGGTCCCGTCTGGTAACACCTTAAAAAAATTTTTTGCACGAAAGAAGTCTCGTAGACCGGCGCGGCGGTTTTACTCCACTACAGTCCGTCTTCCCCGATCAACAACTAATTCGACTATTTGAGGTAATTCGAGAGCGAAACTCGGAGCGAAATAAAACATAAATAGAGAGAGATAGAAAATTAGTTTCAGCGAATTTGACCTTGAGTAAATAGATTCAAGAAATAATACATGTGGTGCCATCTCTTGAATATCTTTTTTTTTAGTTTAATGATTGACCACTCTGGCGCAGAAACGCAGCCTTAAGCATGCTAGAAATTCAAAAGTCAACTTATAACTTTTTTTTATGCCACAATTAATAACAAAGCCTTATTACATCAGAAGCCCGTTTAAACGCAACTATTTATAGGTGTTGTTATACATTTTTGTCCTGCAATTAATTTCTGTTGAACAATAAATAGAATTATTTTTATTATTAAAGTTGTAAGATTGGACCACTTTGTAATGGTTTTTAAAATTGTTTTGAAACATAGAGTATAAATTGGCAGTATGCAACAACTTGTGCAAACCGGATGAATCAAGTTTTATCCGCACTCCCAAAACACCTCTTAAAATATGGAAAAAAAATGACTATATTACACTAAATTGATATTTAACCTCACTTGGGGAAAAATTTTGTTCCATTATATTTAAATCACAAACGTAACTTTAAAAATACTGTTTTATAAAAAAAAACTATTTCATTATGACCCAAGCAAAATTAGAGACCTAATAGCCTAATAATAAGGTATATGGTCCTATCAATTGGTGACAAATCCTAACAGTCAGTTACCATTTACTTTGACCTTCAAATCACAACAATGCTCGCCTGACAACTTTATTATCCATACCATAGTTTGAGAAAACTGCTATACTGAGTTATTGTGAGACATAAATTTACGACGATCTTAAATTTATGAGAAAATAAGTACTTCAAATCAAATTGCTAATTAAATTTCGCGCTATTTAACCCACCTATTTTGATATTTTTTTTTACTTTTTTTCTATTTGATTATCTTTTCTAGTTTTTTGTTATTTGATAAGAGTAAAGATTTAAAGCTGCAGCATGGAATTCTAAGTTTAAACAAGCGCAATTAATTATCTTGATGGGTAAAATGTTCTTAGCGTTCTTGCTACTTAATATAATAATTATGTTACAACAAAGCTTTTTTGTCTGTAATATATTTTATTTTCTTATTTATTACATTTGCATTGTCATTTATTCTTGCGCAAAATACTTTTTTCGTACTACACTATATTTTTACCGTGTAATTACCTTTTCTGCCGTGCGAAATAATGATTTTTTGTGCAAGATATTTTTTGTCATTGAACTTTATTTTCTGTCGTTTTTTATTATTGTTGTGTCGTATAATGTTTTATTTGGTCTTGATAAAAACATATTATTATTATTCTATCGTTTGTATGTTCTATTTTGTTGTTCTAATGATTCCCACCCTCTAAAAAGTCACTCAAATTACAACACCATAATTAGTAATATATAAAATTGTCTTAACGGTCATTTAACCTCTTTGGTTAAACGTCAAAATGGCCGCACATATAGGGTCTCATGCGCAGACTGCGCAAACGGATCTATCAGCATTCTCCCAACCTCTTTTCTCTGTTCATGTCGCTCACGTCCTATTTTTATTATTTTTTTTAGGAGAAGGTAAATCAAATAATAAACAAAGGAATCAAAATTCCTAGCCTACTACGTTTTCCGAAAAACGTATTAACAATTAAAAATAAAGAAAAACTTACCGGAAAAACTCCAACGAAGTTGAACGACTGCAAACACTTCACATATTTACACCATCATTGTTAGTTTGTAATTTTACTAGTACATTAATTATAACAAAAACTTATTAATAACATAATAGACATGTTAATTATCATTATTGTCTAATTACGTGAATTCGCGCGAATTTTAGACAACAAGATAGGTTCAATAACCTCCTAAAGTATATCCACCACAAAATTACATTAAATCGCAAAATTACGTTTTAAATTTTATTCCAACCAAAAACCGGCCACTTTAGACACAAAATTCGTAACAAATTATATCCGATTTTATGATAAAATACCACTTTTATGAGCAATAAAAACGAAGCACTTTTCCCCTCTAACGGACGAACTTCGCGGCGGTTAGAACAGTCTTGCCAACAAAATTTCCTTATTTCCCTAGTAGTTCATTTCATAGAACCACATACTTTGGAGTCACGGTAAAACTAATTGAAATTAATAAAAATTATTGTTTAGTCTAAACTAAGCTACACTAAACAATTAGTTTATTAATTTAGTGTTTATTAGTTTTACTGTGGTGTATGGTTCTTACTAGAGGATTAGCGGAATGAAGTTAGGAGTAAGTGTTCAGTGGTTGGCAGCAGTGATTCTCCATCGCGAATTTCATCGGTTTTTTAGTGAAAAATGTTGTGTGTTTTTTGGTCATAAAAGTGATATTTTTTAACAAATCGGGTTTAATGTGTTGTGGATTTTGTGTTTTAAGGGTTGGTTTTTTGATGGGAATAAAATTGGAACGTAATTTTGCTATTTAATGTAATTTTGGTGATTATAAAAACTTAGTGAGGTTATTGAACTTGTCGCTTCGTTTAAAAATTTGCACGAATTCAGGAAACTAAATTTAGCAATAACAATTGGCATATCTATTACGATTACGTTATTAATAAGTTAAAAAATAATAACAGCTGGTGTAAATAAGTGAACTGTTTGCCGTCGTTCAACTTCCATGGATTTTTCCGGTGAGTTTATTTTTAATTAATTAACAATTTTTCTTTAGTTAATTCAGTTAATTGTCTTTTTTTGACAATATTTGCGTTTAAATGTGTTCAATTGGTGCAGAGAAACAGAGATATGGAGAATACTGATGGTGATAGAGCGTTTAAACAGTCAGTGCATACAAGACAAGATTATTAAATCATAGAACGTTATATGTATGTGCGGCCATTTTGAAGTTTAGCTAAGGAGATAAAAAAGTGACCCTAGATAAAATGACCGGAGAGAGAATTTCCTAATTCCTAGTGGAAACTAATTTTTTTTTATATTCGAAGTGTTTTTTTTTTAGATTTTTGTCAATGTTTCGTTTTGTTATGTTTTTAAAGCTTTATAATGGCTTAAATTTGCCGTTCTTATTTTACATTTTATAGAAAGTTGTCTGTCACAAACAGCATTTTATAAAAATCGGAATCAACATGTTATTTTTTATTTATAGCTTTTCTATCAAAACCAGAAACTATAGGCGAAAAACTGCAAGGGGCATTTTAATATACTCGAAATTGTAGACTATATTTTATAAAAATCGGCTGTCACAAGGGGCATTTTATAGAAATCCGAATTACTAGGACTAATAGGAGCCATTATATTTATAGTTTTTTTTTATCAATATTGGAAGCCATAGACTAAAAATTTTATAAAAACTGGGAGCCATACGCGACAATTTATAAAAATGAAAGCTGCAAGAAGCATTTTAATATACTAGAAATTCTATAAAAAACTGGCTGTCACCAAAGCCATTTTATAAAAATTTAAATCAACAGAAGACATTTTATATAAAGCTTTCTTCATCAAGGCCAGAAGCCTATTCGAAATTTTATAAAAGTTGGAAGCTACAGGCATCAATTTATAAATGTGGAAGCTTCAGGAGAAGGCATTTTAATGTACCTACTCGAAGTTGTAAACCACTTTTTACAAAAAATATCGGCTGTTACAAGAGACATTTTATAAAAGTTAGAATTAAAAGGAGACATTTTATTTACAGCTTTTTTATTAAAACCAGGAGCTTTAGAGGAAACTGTAAAAAATGGGAGTCATATAGACTACTAATTTATAAAAATAGAAACAGCAGAGGTATTTTCGGGGCTTTTTTCTAAAGAAACTTACAGGTTTTTTTTTATAATAATTGCTGGTTCAAAAAGTATTACATAAAAATCTGAAGTAACAGGACACATTTTCGAGGTTTTATTTTATATAGAATCAGAAGTCGTAGATGACATTTTATAAAAACTGTAAGTCAGACGGGCGATAGAAAAGGGAAAAAAATATATTAGAAGTTGTACAATTTATAAAAATGGAACTTGCAATCGGCATTTTATAACACTGCTAAAAAATGGCTTTTTTGTAATAAAATGCCTTCTTTTATCAAGAGTCTGTGACATTTTGGGACAAAAATTTTGGGATTTCATTTTCAGGAAAACGCTGAAACTCGTATCCTGTTATTTTTAAACGCGCATTTTTTGACAAAAAAATTGGATATACAGGGTGTCCCAACATCGAGATACGACCCTTAACTTTGAAATTTTAAAGGGAAACCCCATTTTTTTTGCATATCTGAATTCTACGTATAATTTTGCGTATTTTTAAGTAGCACACACTAAGTCGATATTCAGTTGTTTTTGAAAAAAAGGCATGAACAATTTGAAATGAATAAATTCAATAAAAATTCAGGGATTTATTTTTTAGGAAAACGCTTGGAGTCGTATTGTGTTATTTTCCAACGCGCATTTTTTGATCAAAAAAAAGGATATACAGGATGTCCCAAAATCAAAATACGACTCTCAACGTTGAAATTTCAATTGAGAACTTTTTATTGAATTTATTAATTTCAAAAATAGATCATGCCTTTTTTTCAAAAACAACTGAAAATCGACATAGTTACATAGCTACATAAAGAATACGCAAAATTATACGTAGAATTCAGATACGCTAAAAAAATTTAAATTTTCATTTGAAATTTTAAAGTTGAGAGTTGTATCTCGAATTTGGGACACCCGCCTGTATGTCCATTTTTTTGTCAAAAAATGCGCGTTGAAAAATAACAGAATACAGCTCTAAACGTTTTCCTGAAAAACATATCCCTGAATTTTTATCGAATTTATTCATTTCAAATGGCTCACGCTTTTTTTTCAAAAACACCTAAAAATTGACATAGTGTTACACTTAAAAAATACGCAAAATTATATGTAGAATTCAGATATGCTAAAAAAATTGGGGTTTCCATTAAAAATTTCAAAGTTGAGGGTCGTATCTTGATGTTGGGACACCCTGTATATTCAATTTTTTTGCCAAAAAAATGCGCGTTGAAAAATAACAGAACACGTGTTTAAGCGTTTTCCTGAAAAACAAATCCCTGAATTTTTATCGAAGTTATTCCATACAAATGGTTCTCACTGTATGTACTTAGTAGTTATTTATAAATTAATGGGTGTCTCTAAGAAACATAGCGCGAGAGGCTTCAGGTACCTAAGTTCGGCACTGATTTTTAGTACTATTAACACACAAACAAGACTTTTTTGAACAGTGACATTGAGTAACAACAATGTCATAAGTTGTTAAAAAAAAATTTTGATGACACCATTTGACACACCATTTTTTTATTTGTCTTATTAGAAAAAAATAAGTACCCGATGGATGTCTGAGAACTTTTACAATCACCTGTGTAAGAGTAGGTCACGTCCTCAACGACATCGTGTTTGCAGTTGATCGTTGGGTGCTCGTGAATTATCGAGAAGTCGTAATGGATTGGTTTCTAAGATTAAAGTCGTCAGTTTATAAATATACCAGTGCTTCTCAAACAAAAGGGGTCTATAGTGTAGACTCTCTCTATATTCTTTTACCTGATTTGAATAAACACCAATTTGGTATTTAATAAGTGTAAAATGATTGCATTAGTTTAAATTTAAAATTTCTGATTTTATGATTCAATGTTTCTGTTAATCGCGATTTAGTTTGGTCCTAATTTCTATAAAATGGAGTAGCTAATAACAAACTTAATCCTATTTTTTAAATTTCTAAGAAATGTCTTTAATGAAAAAGTTTTTATTTCTTCTTCTAAGTAAGTTTACACAAATCCTAATAAATGTATCACATTAATGAAAGTATGCTTTTAAGCAAGTTATTTGTAATTCAGTTTACAAATTGTTTTAGTTCCTGTCTAACAATGAACGCAATTGAGACTATTCTGAAAATTCGAAATTTTTTTTTACTAACTCCTTTATTTCCAAATGAACAAGAACTATCTCAAGTTAAGAGAATATATGTTTATTTTTTATTTCTGCTTTATACAGTTGGCTCGATTTATAGTTTTTATTATAAAATTGATGTAATAAGAATGCGAAATTCAATGTGCATGTTTCTTTTAATTATAAATTACTTGAATTTATATTTTTCAGTAATTTATCCAATGATAAAGTTGAAAAAAATATCACATGATTGGTGCCTTTTACTTAAAAAGTTGTCACGACTTTCTTGCAGTCTAATTAAAGCAAAGTTTTCGTTTCAGATATGGTCTATTTTTTTGTTTTGGATTGCTATAGGTTATTTTCATTATGCACATCTAAAAACTTATGGTTTATGGTTTCTTAAAATACTTTTCTTTGAGACTTTGGTAATTTACTCGCAATTTTTTGAGATTCTTACAGCAATTATTGTGTTGCAAATGTTAAAACAGTGCTACCAATCACAAAAAATATGTCAAATTGTGTATAGTTAAAATAAATTCAGAAAAGAAAATTCAAATATTAGGCGTATTAGAAGGTAATCTCTTTTTACTCAAAGATTGTGTTAAGTGTTTTAATGAAATTTTCGGTTGGAGTATTTTATTCCAGCAGATTTCTGGAATTTTAATTACTTTTTTGTATATTGATGATAATATTAAAAATCCCGAAACAATTCTCGGTTCTACATTTACTTTACAAAGTTGTTCAAGATATTTATTTTTGGGATTTTCTTGGTGTGTTACAATCAGAATGATTCTACTTTGTGATCAAATTTTGGAAGAATTTGATGAGATCTTGGAGTGTCTACTAAAAATTAAATTAGATTTTAAGAAAAACTGCAAGGAATGTTGGTTTTTAGAAGAAGTAGAACAAAGTCAGCCTAAATTTATAGCTGCAAGGTTTTACACAATTAGTAGACCGACAATATTACATATTTTTAATGTTGCAATTACATTCCTGATTATTGTAATTCAGTTTAATCTCAAATAAATGTAAACATGAAATTTTAAGTTTTTCTGTGGATTATTAGATAATTGCTGTTGGACTTTTAGTTTAATTTTAGAAAAAAATTTATTGGTCGGACTGAATGATAAAATGCATATACCTAATAAAGCAGATCATAAAAACGAAATTTCACCAGTTATGTTATCTAAATAATCAATAAAAAATTTTGGTTTCTGCTTATCAAGATATCATAAAATTAATCTTTGTGAAGGTACTTCTAATTTGGTTGGACGAATATCGAAACGAGATATTGTCAATATTTATAAAGATCAAAACATAAGCAAATCGACTATTTATCGCATCAAAGGATTTGAAGAAGGGATACCACGTATAAACTTGCCTAAAAGCGGTCGGCAGCGAGCTTTGAGCCAAATAAGAGAGACTAGACTAATTTATGCAGCTAAATACAAAATTGGAACGTCACGGTGAAGACTGGTCAGAAGATTTAATGTTGGAAAAAGTACAGGTATCTAGGGCTCTATCAAGAAAGAATAGTGTTTTTTGAAAAAAAAATTCAAATTTTCGTTAAATGGGTCATTTGAAAGACGCCGCAAACACATTTTTCACTTTAACTTTTGTCAAAGATCGAGTATTTTGAGTCCATTAAAACTTTAAATTCTAACTAGTGCAAGTTGAATCTTTCAGTACCATCCATGACCAGACTCTACTGAAACTGAAGTCCATTGCCCAGCCAACTGCCATTCTTTTACCAGTAGTTAGTAAGTGCCTTTCCATGATTTCAACTCGTTGGTAATTTACTTCGAAATAGTCTTTTTAACTTTGTTCGAACGGTAAATTGTCGGTAACTTGTTTGCGTTAAAGGTAACAGAATTTTTGCGTAAATCGTCCGAGTAAATGCCAGAAGCGACGAGATTAAATTAGCAATCGTAGGCGTTATTACTGTGTGAATATTGAGTTATTTATTTAATAAATTATTGCGCTAAGTATTTCTTAAGTATTTCTGTGAATAGTATTTAAATAAATTATTTGTTAGTAATCTAACTCTTTAAATCACAAGAATCTCAAATTTGCACAATCATTACATTATTTAAAATATTTTTTATTGGACGCTTAACTAGTGAAGGATTGTGGTCAAGCCGTTCTTCTGATTTCACTCTTTTAGACTTTTTTGTATTCTCTTATTTTAAAAAAACCTTGTGCTTTCTAATCCAATTAATAATTTAGAGGAGTTGCAATCAGCAATTACACCAGCAGTAACAGAGATAGGACCTCAATTATTTTAAAATGTTTTTTTGAAATTTAGATAAAAGGTATTGCTGTTTGAAGGCAGAAAGATAACATTTTAAACAATTTCTTGTAAAAATCTAACCGTTTGCAGGCAAGCCAAAAAGCTCACAGAATAACTTGTAAAAAGCAATTTTAGCTTTGTTTTATCGTTTAATCGTTTGACGCTTGCACGCAACCTATAAATCATTTTTAAAATTGTACTACTTTTACTGTGGGATGGCACTACTTCAGACGCTATTCTTTTAATTTGTTATTTATCTTTTAATACGTTAAATATTGAGGTACTCAAAATATTGATAGATATTAAATATTTAAATTCATTTGCTTTCCGTACTACTACAAAAACTAAAGTAAATAAAGAGACAAATCTATTTTATTACTGTTTTTTTGTTGCTATAATACATTTGGTAAAATAGGTTTTTTAATAGATAATGCGTGTTTTATAAAGACGAAATGAGTCATTGTGAACAAGTGTAAGTGCTACTTTTTTGTTTTGTAAACTTTTGCATTAAACGCTTAATTTAAATAAAAATTGATAAAAACTGGAGGAAATGACACTTCGAGATCTTTTCAACATCTCGACTGAACTTCCAGCTGAAAATCGGGTCTAAAAATGTCTTTTTGACTAACTAAAACAGTTTCCAAAACTACACCAGTTGGAAGACATTCTCCTTTTTGAACCTACTTTTACTGATCTATATAACACACCTTTTATAAATTTAATGATGAATTAATAGAGTTTAAGTTAGATAAATTAGGAAGATGGATTAGAAATCAATTTTTAACCTAATTTGAAAAAGTTTTTGTTTGATGTTCAAAGTGAGTTTAAACAAATACTAAGTGGATTACATTAGTAAAAATATGCTTTTAAGCAAGTCATTTGTAATTTGCTTTCCGTCTTTTTTTAGTTTAGATCTTACAATGAACGCAAGTGAAACCATTTTTAAAATCCGAAAACTTTCATTACTAACTCCTTTATCGTTAAATGAACAAAAACTATCACAAGTTAAAATACGATACGTATATTTTTTATTCTTATTTTATACAATTGGCTCAATTTATAGTTTTTATTACAAAATTGAAATAATGAAAGCAATAAATTTAATTCACATATTTCTTCTAATTGCAAATCACTTCAATTTATACTTTTCAGCAATTTATCCGATATTAAGGTGAACAAAATATCACGTAATTGGTGGCTTTTACTCAAAAACTTGTCACAAATTGATTGCAATTCTACCAATAAAAAAATATTTGTTTGCAATTAGATTTACATTATTATTTTGGATTAGCGAAAGTTATACTCACTATGTACATATAAAAAGTTTGGTTTATTGTACATTCGAATATTTTTATTGGAAACTTTAGAAATTTACTCGCAATTTTTTGAAGTTATTACAGCAATTACAGTATTACAAATTTTGAAACAGTGTTACCAATCACAAAAAGAATATATCAAGTTGTGTACAGTTAGTATAAATTCAGATAAAATTTTTGAAATTTCGGACGTCTTGGAACGCAATCTCTTTTTAATCAAAAATTGTGTTAAGTATTTTAATGAAATTTTTGGTTGGAGTGTTTTATTTCAGCAGATTTCTTTAATTTTGACTACTCTTGCTTTTATTGATGATATTATCAAACATCGTGAGACATTTATTCATTCTACATTTACTTCACCAATTTATTCAAGATATTTAGTTTTGGCTATGTTTTGGTATGTCGTAGTCAGAATGATTTTACTATGTGATCATATTTTAGAAGAATTTGATGAGATTTTGGAGCGTCTAATAAAAATTAAATTGGACTTGAAGAAAAACCGGAAGAACTGTAGGTTTTTGGAAGAAGTAGAACAAAGCCGGCATAAGTTTATAGCGGCAAGATTTTATACAATTAATAGAACGACATTATTGAATATTTTTAATGTAGCACTTACATTTCTGATTGTTGCAATTCAATTTAATGTAAAATAAATAAGAATTTATGAAATTTTATGTTTTTGTTGCCGGCAGCTGGGCAACAATTAGGGAATGCGCGACTAGGGAATTTTGGGCTTCTCCTTAGGTAAGAACCATATCTGTAAGAACCGTAAGGTAAGAACCGTATCTGTGAACTCACTGTTGGTAAAGTCAGGCATCGTGGTAAAGTAATGCCGACAAAACAAGAACAACAATGATGGAAGTAACGAACACAAACAACAACGAAACAAGAACAAGAGCAACAATAAAATGTCAGTCGAGCCAAACCCCCCATTGCACAAATCGTAAAAAAACTATGCAGCATTTACGTGTTTTTTGTATGTTAATTATGTGCTGAAATTAAAATTTTTGTGCTTTAATAGATATACTTTTTTTAAAATTTTCAAAATTTATTATAAAATGGAGGTGTGGTTCGACATCGAGTCACACCCCTCCACAGATAAGATCAATATTTAAAGTAAAACCAACTAAATACAAATTTTGTGCTTTTTATGTGCTCCACAAATATATAAGCCGAGTCTCGGCTTGAATTATGGATGTATTGAACTTGTAAATTCCACAATTTTTCTTTAATAAATTGTCATTGCAACAATGCAGTGACAATTTATTTCTATGGTTTTTTGAATTTACAAAATATCATAAGCGTATTGTACTATTATAGGGGAAATATAGGGGTAAAAGAAATTCGGAACGCCTCAAATTTTTCGCAAAAATGTTATGTAGAATTGTAGAAAAGTTGTTTGTTTTAATAATAATAATAATCTTTATTACCCAACAGACTTACATCCAATTATAGGGTAACTTAAATTACTTACAATAACATAAATAAGATTTACTAATAAAAACTAACTTAATAAATATTTTAAAGCAAGTAAGTACTCCAAAAATGTCATAAAAATTAATTTGAAATCAGTGAATATGCAGCGAGTATATGAGACAAAGTAGAAACATTAATGTCACAATGAGAAGAAATTAGATTAAAAGAATTACATATGTGGTAAAGGGGTGAGTTTAACAGAAGATTAGTACGAGAAGTAGGAAGATAAAAGACAGTGGGGTGACGAGAAAAACGAGTTGGTAGGTTGGTACATTAAATTTTAGAAGGTGTAGTAAAGGCGGCGAATCAATCAGCCCTCTAACAAGTTTAACTACCAAGCGCAAAGCACATAGTTTCCGCCTAAGTTTTTAAAATTCTTTACAGTTTCGAATCATAAATCCTAGAGATCTTAAGCTAGAAGAAACTAACGAAGATATACGATCGACAAAGCTCAGAGTAGAATCGAAAATGACTTCTAGATCTTTAAAATTTTTGGGACGTTTAAGCACAGTCTTATCAATTGTATAATCAAAGTTGATAGGTGTTGTTTTACGCGTGAAAGACATAATTTTACATTTGGAGATGTTAAGTACTAATTTATTCTTGTGCACCAATCTGACAATGTGACAAGATCTTTTTGAAGTATAAGGCAGTCAGAAACGTTTTCAATAGACGAGTAAATTTTTAAATTGTCTGCATAAGCTAGTTTAAGACAGTCAAGTGAACTCAAAAGATCGTTGATAAATAATAGAAAAAGAAGAGGACCAAGATTAGCTCCTTGAGGTACACCTGACGTGGGACAAAAAGAAGTAGACTGAAAGCCATTAAAAGTCACGTACAGTTTTCGATTGGTAAGGTAAGACCATATCAAAAAATAAGATTATTTAAAAAACCAAAAGCTTCAAGTTTTCTTGACAAAATGTAAAAATCGAGTTTATCAAATGCTTTTGATATATTTGTGAAAATAACGTCAACCTGTCTTCTACTGTCTAGTATGCTAGTTAAGTATTGTGTAAAACAGACTAAGTTGGTATTAGTGGACCTGTTTTTCATAAAACCATGTTGATGTTGTGAGAGATAATTGCAGACCCCAAGATAAATTCTGCTAAATAGGCACACTTCAAAGACTTTGGAATAGTTTTGTAGTATAGTATATATCGGCCTGTAGTTATTTATCTGAAACGCGTTACCACTTTTGAAAACTGAAATAACTAATCCCACTTTAGTTAGGGATTATTTCTAGAGGTTTAACAAGTACATTTGAGCAATCTTTACTTAGGAAGCTTGGTATTTGGTGAGATCTATTACTGGTTAAAATTTTTGTATTTATTTCTGAAACACCCTGTAAAGGGTAATGATGGTCAAAAACTATTGATTTGTTGATATAGTCAAATTACGAAACTCTATTTACTACTCAGAAAATAACTGGTTTTAGTGTCGGTTCAATGCTCTCTTTACTATCTGAATTTAAAGTTAAAGTTGATTTTTTTTCCTACTATCACTTTTACCAACAATTTTTTTTTTTTATCTAAGGCTAATCTGTTAGGAGATTTCAAGAAAAATTTTTAAAAAACACTTTAGTCTACATTTTTACAAATGTATCATGGTTCAAAAGTTTTATCTTTCTGATTTACTGTCCGAATTTGGTTTGTAATTACAACAGTCAAAATGTACGTGATCTTGAAATACAAAATAAACATTTTTTTTTTTTAGGCAAGGCCTGGTTTTATCCTTGTGGTTATATGGTTATATTATTCAAAGTTATAAAACTTGGACAACAGAAAAACCTCAAATTTTTTTTGAAATACCATAACCTCTTGAGAAAATCGGTATGTGGATTGCATTTTTTAGAGCACGCATTTTTTAAACATTTTTTTTTTATCAAATTGTGAAAAGAACAGTGTGTTTAGATCTATTTATTAACCAACCACATGACGTTAATCTGGCCAGTGACAATATAAACAGAGACAATAAATTAAATTGCTCAACGAGAACGAAGAGTATTAAATTATTTAGAACAGTTTTTTGATGAATGTTTGATTAGTGAATGATCGTGGGCAGGCTGTTTTTCTGATTTAACCTTTTAGACTCTTTTTGTATTTCCTTACTTAAAAAACGTTGTGATTTGTAACCTAGATCACACACAAGAGCATGAAATAGATGGCTAATGTAAAGGTACGCCAAAAAGCTCACAATATAACTTGCAAAAATCAATTTTAGCTTTGTTTTACCACCAATCGATTGACACTTGCACACAACTTATAAATGATTTTGAAAATTGTACTACATATTTTTCTGTGTAATGGCATCACTTCAGATGCCATTCTTTTAATTTGTATTATTACATAAATAATACCTTTATGTCATGACTACTAAATGTTTAAATTATGTATTTGGCTTTTAGTACTACTACGGAAAATCAAAAAGTAACAGAAAAAAACTAAAGTAAATAAAGGGTAAAATGAATAAAAATTTAGCAATTATCCTTACTTTAGTGAAGCACAATAAATCTATTTTATTACTGTTTTTTTGTTGCTATAATATATTTGGTAAAATAGGTTTTTTAATAGATAATGCGTGTTTTATAGAGACGAAATGAGTCATTGTGAACAAATGTAAGTGCTACTTTTCTATTTTGTAAACTTTTTATTAAACGCTTGATTTAAAAAAAAATATAAAAACTGGAAAATGTGAATCCTGGAGGTCTTTTTACTATCACGGCTGAACCTCCAGCCGAAAATCTGGGCAAATATTTGACATTTTGACTAATTAAAACAGTTTCCAGAACTTCATCAGTTTTTAGAAGGCACTTTATTTTTGGAACCTAATTTAACTGGTGCATAACACACCTTTTATAAATTTAACGATGAATTAATAAATTTTTAGTAAAATAAATTAGAAAGAGGGATTAGAAATCGATTTATGACCTAATTTGAAAAAGTTTTTATTTGACTTTTTGTGTGAGTTTAAACAAAAACGAACATTAATAAAAATATGCTTTTAAACAAGTCATTTGTAATTTGTGTTTTAGATCAGATCATACAATGAACGCAATTGAAACCATTTTTAAAATTCGAAAATTTACTTTACTAACTCCTTTATCATCAAATGAACAAAAACTATCACAAGTTAAAACACGATACGTATATTTTTTATTCTTACTTTATACAACTGGCTCAATTTACAGTTTTTATTACAAAATTGAAATAATGAAAGCAATAAATTTAATCCACATATTTCTTCTAATTGCAAATCACTTGAATTTATATTTTTCAGCAATTTTTCCAATATTAAGAGTGAACAAAATATCACGTAGTTGGTGGTTTTTACTCAAAAATTTGTCACAAATTGCTTACAGTTCTAGCAATGCAAGATATTCGTTTACAATTGGGTTTACATTATTATTATTTTGGATTAGTTTAAGTTATTCTCATTATGTACATATAAAAGTTGACGGCTTATTGTATGTTCGAGAGTTTTTATTTGAGACTTTGGTTATTCACTCGCAATTTTTTGAAGTTATTTCAGCGATTACAGTGTTGCAAATGCTGAAAGAGTGTTACCAGTCACAGAAAGAATATGTTAAGTTACGTACAGTTATTATAAATTCAGATGATATTTTCCAAATTTCGGACGTTTTAGAACGCAATCTCTTTTTACTCAAAGATTGTGTTAAGTATTTTAATGAAATTTTTGATTGGAGTATTTTATTTCAGCAGGTTTCTGGAATTTTGTCTACTCTTGCTTTTATTGATGATATTATTAAACATGCTGAGACATTTATTCATTCTACATTTACTTCAGCAATTTATGCAAGATATTTATTTTTGGCATTCTCTTGGGGTATTGCAGTCAGAATGATTCTACTGTGTGATCATATTTTGGAAGAATTTGATGAGATTTTGGAGCGTCTAATAAAAATTAAATTGGACTTGAAGAAAAACCGGAAGAACTGTAGGTTTTTGGAAGAAGTAGAGCAAAGTCGGCCGAAGTTTATAGCGGCTAGATTTTATACAATTAGTAGATCGACAATATTACATATTTTTAATGTTGCACTTACATTTTTGATTGTTGTAATCCAATTTAATTTACAATAAATAAGAATTTATGGAATTTTAGGTTTTTGTTGCTGGCGATTTGGCGAACCAGGAGTGGTGATTCTGGTGCAGCGGCTTAGGTACTACTGCGTATTTGCCAGGCTTACAGTTACTTATAACCCTAGAAGACAATTTATTTATTTTACTCACACTGTATGTACCTACGCTATCGATCTGCTTGCGTTTCAACTTTAATTTGTTTCTTGATCTGCTGTTTTTTGTTGTTTGTTAGGAAGTTTTCTCTTTATCATCACTTGACTGCTAATTACAAACTAAATACATACCTAAAGGTTAGCTCCTATATTTACCTGATTTATAAAAAAAGAGACAATTAAAAGATAAAACTTTAATAGTAAATAATACAATAAAAAATCTATTATTTCTTCTTTCTTGGTAATGGTTCTTCTGATTCTGACTCATCATCATCATCGTCATCATCCTCAGGAAGTGAATACACCGGAGGCTTCTTTTTACCTCTACTAAACAAAAACTTTCAATTAATGGTAATAAAACCCTTCCAGACTTATCAGGTGTTTTCAATGGTTCCGAATCTTCTCTTGTTGGAGTCGGCGTTGGCGATGTTTTTTTATCAGTTGTTTCCGTTGTCTCTGTAATCGATGGTCTTCGTTGATCAGTTCTCGACGATTCATTAGCAAGACCACTTCCTGTAGTATAATCTGGTTCTTCATCATATTCATCATAATCATCATCGTCATCAGTCCTGCACCGACACCTCGTAATCACAATTTGACTATCACCACCTTTGAAAAAAAACGGAGACTTACACAAGCAAAAATGCTGTAACATACCTCTTGAGGGTTTCTCGGAATAGAAAAATTTACTCGATGCCAAGGAAGTACACGTTGTTGTGTTGCCGCCACCTTCCGGCGAACAAGCTGTACCAAAATTGAAAAAGATATAAATCAAACTGGTAGGAAAAATTACGTCTGCTTTGACGCATCTTGTAACAAATGAACATCGTTCCGAGAAGAAACCAAACGAAGATTGTTATCAAGACGGCAGTGAGGATCATTGCAGCACGACTCATTTGTTTTCCAGTGGGCTGTTGTGCTTGTTCAATTACGCGCCGGAAATCGTCGATTTGTTTACCAGCATTGCCTTGACTGACACCTGAAAATGGATAAATTAGAGAAAAATTTAAATTTTGTATAGAAACGATCATGCATCTACAGAAAGAACAGCAACGTTTATAGCAATGACTGTTTTATTATAACAGTAACTATCTACAAAAACGGTAGCAACACAGCCACAACCATTTATCTACAGTAACAATTGTCTATCTAACTAATAATAACTAATGTTTTTCTTCAGCAGCTATCAGCAGAATATTGTATTGATGTAGCAATCTTATACTTTCTAAAGACTGATTTCTATTAACTGACTAACTATAAAACAACTGTCTTTGACAATTTATATTTATAGAAATGACTGTCTACAGCAACGACTGGCTACCTATAGCATACACATTTTATTTATAGCAGTAATTTATCTATATCTATTTCTATCTGTGGAAACCCTTGTTTATATAATATAGCAACGACTATCTCTCTATAGCCAGGTCTGTTTATTTATAACAAAAACCTTTGTAACAGACACAATTATTAACAATTATCTGTCTCTAACAATGACGGTCTTTCTGGAAAAATGACTATCTAGAGCAACACATGTTTATTTATAAAAATAATTAATTTACAAAAAGAACTGTTTGTCTGTTGCAGTAATTTATTTGTGGGAGCGACTGTAACAGTTTATCATTACAGCACGTCTTTTTTATATATAGAAATAATAGTATAATAAAGAAGGCGTTTTGAAAAGTCAACTTTGTGGCACGAATTCAAGTTTATAAAACGAGCGCGAGTTTTCATAAACAATAAATGCCACAATGACTTTAAAAATGAGTTCTTTATGCTATTTTTTCTACTTTTTGCGTTTTACGTAATTTTTAAGTAAAAAAGTTAATTATTTAATTTTTAGGGACTTTTGCGTTACGAGATCGAGATCGTTAATACGAGAATCAGCATACTGCTGGTCATCAAGTGCAACAAAATTTATTTGAATACAATTATTATAATCTCAACGCTGACAACACAGCGTGTTATCCAGTGTCACCATTCACCAATCCGAAAGCAGTAAATTGTATTAGTACTTGGCGCATGCAATTTGGATGCGGAATTGGCTATTACCGCACCCAAATTGGACTCTGTTAACGACGTAAAGTAGAAAAATATTATTTATAGCAAGGACTTATTATTTGCAGCAACCTAAACAGAAGCAATTGTCTATATCGTATATTAACAATTGTTTGTAAAGCAACAACTGTTTATCTACAGCCATATCTATGTAGCAGGGGTGTCAACTAATTTTTACACAAGATCTGGTTGAGTTTTTTTTTAGAAAAAAATGTAACTTATGTAGCATAGACGTATAAACGAAAAAGCATCTAGGAAGCTTAAAATCTTTTACATAGATCTTTTCTATATAGATCGCGACCTTATTAACATTTCTGTTCTATAATGACTGTCTTTTATTTATAGCAACGATTATTATCGATCTATGGCAATGACCATTTATTTAACCTTCTATTTCTACAGTGACCGTCTATCTATAGCTGTTTATTCATAGCTATCTATACCAACAATCATCTATTTATTTAAAGCAACATCTGGTTACAACTTTTTAAATACAACAATTGTCTATCTATTGTCAAGTCTGCTCATCATTAACAAAAACTGGCTATTCATTATACACTATTTGCGACCGTCGTTGGCAACGTTTGTTTACCTATAATAACCAGTAGTCAGTAGTCAATATTTATGTATTACAATGAATGTCAATCTATAGCAACGTCTCTTTATTTAATGACTATACAATATAGTGTATGTTTTTAGCAACAGATATTCATCCATGCAACTGTCATCTAGATCGTGTATGGAAACGACCGTCTGGCTATTTTAATGAATTTTATCTATATCAAAGATTATCTATCTGTAGCAACGACTCTCTGTTTATAGGATCTACCATCTTTCTTTTATGGCAGCACTGTTTGTCTATACGAATGTTCAGTTTTCATCGATAACACGGATGTCTGTCTTATAGCAGTAACTTTTTATAGCAACGACTGTCTATTTATAGCAACAACCACAGCAATGACTGTCAACTTTTAGCAGAGAGTACCTAAATATAACTATAACAACTAATTACGAACTGTAGCACCGACTGCCTATTTAGAGAAATGTCCGCTTATAACAACTGGCTATCAATTAGGACTAGTTAGTTATAACTAGCAAGAAGTAGTTATTCTTTTCAACGAATTTATATCATTAAAAAATCAAGATGAAAACGTAATTTTACAACTAACCAATTATTAGAAATATATATCTATTAGCATCATAATCCAAAATTTTGAATGATGACGTGAATTCCTTAGTATGTGGTGCCGAGGATATAGATTTTAAAAAAGTCTTTTTATAGCAACAACTGTCTTTTTGTAGCGAATTAATAGCGAATTAATGATCAATAGGAACAACTATTTATCGATTGCAACGACTATTGACGATCTATTGACAATATACAAATGAGATACGCATGCTATTACTAGCAAACACGGGTTTTATTGAGAAAAAGACCGAAAAAAATCAATATTGTCGGCATAATAATAACAATGTTGTCACTGTGGTTATCGCTTGGCTACAAACATAACTAACCTTTACGATTAGTCAAAAGCAACTACTTCGCGGACGAATTTTAAATGACATTCTATTTATAGCAATGATTACCATTTTATACCAACAACTGTTTATATTTAGAAACGACCTTTTATAGCTGTTGCCTATAACTAAAGCAATAATTCAAGGCAACGACTATTTATTTACACCAATAATCGTCTATCAAAAAACTTTATTATTTTATTATGATGTTATAAACAGTAATTATTTTACTTTTTTGTTATATTGGCTACCTTTTCCATGGCCTTTTTAACAGTTTCAGGATCTGCTAAAAACTGCATACTACCTCCTTCTATTGGTTTCATATTTTCATCTAAATTATAAACAAATGGAATTGCTGTTGGTAAATTTAATTTCGTAATTTCTTCATTATTAAGTTGATCTAAATGCTTAACTATTCCTCTTAAACTAGTACCATGTGCTACAATCAAAATATTTTTTCCTGCCTTAATTTGCGGCACAATTGTTTCATTCCAGAAGGGCAAAACTCGCTCCATTGTCAATTTCAGTGACTCAAATTTTGGAAATTGATCCGGAGGTGGTCCATTTTTAAATCTTGGGTCACACACAATTTCCTGGTAATAAGGATGATCATTTTCCATTGGAGGCGGAGGCACGTCAAAGCTTCGTCTCCAGATGGCTACTTGCTTTTCGCCGTATTTCTCAACAGTTTCGGCTTTGTTAAAGCCAGTTAAAGCGCCATAATGGCGTTCATTGAGTCGCCAAGTTTTCTCAACGGGAATATTTATTTGATCAAGAATGTTTAAGATAGTTTGAAGGGTGTCTTGGGCACGGGTTAATACTGAAGTGTAAGCCAAGTCGAATTTATATCCAGCGTCTTTGAGGGCTTTACCTGCAGTTGCTGCTTCTTGTCTACCTTTTTCACTAAGTTGGGAGTCGTACCAACCACAAAAAAGATTTTTTTGATTCCATTCCGATTCGCCATGACGAAGCATTACGATTTTGTACGGTGCCATTGAACATGTACTAGATGTTAAAGAAGGTATTGACAGTTTTAAGTATTTTATTGACACGAGTCTTACCATGATTACTTGATTAACACGGCTTATTGTCACGTCTCTAATAAAGCAAGTACCATCTTCTGAGAAACGTTTGTTGAACAGATACAGTCTGTTTATAGTACAACTACTGTCCTGTCTATAGCAACGACTCTCTCTTTATGGCAATGACTATCTATAGCAACAAATGTCTATAGAAACTATAAAGTACCTACAGCAGCAACTGTTTATTTATAGAATCTAAATAAAGCATAGACTCTATGCCGATGACAGTCATCGACTACTTACAGCAACGATAATGATAATGTAAAAATCACTATTTATCTACTGCAACTACTATTCTTTTTATTGCAATGGCTGTTATGACTAAATCATGTTATAACTACAAGGAAGCAAAAAAGTAAAGAATGGATTGTTTATACAAAAGTTGTTAATGTTAATAACTCATGATTAGAGAAAAAGTTCCTAACATAAAAACATTAATTTCTTGCAAAATAAACAAGTAAAGTCTATCATTTACAACGAACTAATACCATGTGGGACCTCTTTTGGCTCGATTTAGTGCTCTTATATGTAGTAGAAACAAAAGATATAAGAAACAGAAATTTATTAGTAACCAGCCTCTTTACAACATACCTCAATAAACACTATTCTTGTTACGGTCAACTACAAAAGACCCACAGATCAAAAGAAAATTTTACAACAATTTTTTAATCCGTCTAACTAAGAATTTGGAGATAATGCCTGGTGTCTTGTAATCCATATATCCTCTACCAATAATCCTCTGACTATAAACTACTGTGTATTTATCAACTGACTTTTATGATACATTTTCTTTCTACTGTATTGGGAAAGGTTCTTATAAATTATGAATAAAGTCTTGCGGTAATGCTTCTCAGTTGTTCCAGAGTTGGGAGGCTATTGAAACCGATTTAATTACCTGAACATTTCGGTCCATACATGCTCAATGCAGTTCATATCGGGTAAACAAAGTGGCCACTCTATTTGGGTAATCTTATGATGTTCTATACGCTGCTTTAAAATTACAGCACGGTGGGGACGAGAATTGTCGTTAATTAAAACGAAATTTTTTGCTAAATTGCCAAACATTGGGACATTTAGTGGCTCTATAACCAGGTCCCGATATCTTAAAGCATTCATGGTCTTACCAATTAAAACTACTAAATTAATACGCCTATTGTAACAATTTTCTCCCCAAACGCAAACTGATCCGCCACCATAAGGCGTTAATGGGGCCAATAAATTTTCATTGCAGCGCTGTCTTCTTTCACTTAATACCAAGATGCGACCATTGCAAGTACTAGTATATAGACAAAACCTGGACTCATTTCTAAAAAACAACAGTACCTTCAATTTTGAAAAGTCTAATGAATGTGTTCTCGCGTCTATCAGTATCTGCGGGCTCGCTGCTTCTCCGTCAAACATGCAGGATGTGTACGGCGCCTTCTAACTCTCTAGTTACCAGCATGCAACATTCTTCTCACAGTTTGAGCGGAAATTACCCTCCCAGGAGCTTGTCTAAAGATGCTGTTAATTTGGGAAACCGTGAATGTTTGGTTTCTCTTGACAGTGAGGACATGATCATAATCGATCTTGAGCATAAGTTGTAGCTCGTTGCTCGTTCTCTTCCTCTCCCGTGACTGTACAATGAAAACCCAGTTGCTGTATACTAATTCCATGCTTGTCTTACATCATTTTGTGAGAGATTTAACCGTGTAGCAACTTCTTTTTGTGAGGACTTGATCATAATCGATCTTGAGCATAAGTTGTAGCTCGTTCTCTTCCTCTCCTGTGACTGTACAATGAAGACCTAATTGCTGTACACCAATTCCATGCGTGTCTTACATTTTGTGAGAGATTTAACCGTGTAGCAACTTTTTTTTGAATTATTCTTTTCTGTATCCAACGCACTAACTGCTCGAGTTGAACAGCTTCTAATCGTCATAAAGACATTATGATTACTTAAAGAACAAAATGTGGTGTTAATAACTACAGAAATAAAGTCATTACAGGCAATGTCGTTTGAATGAAATATCTAGTATTTGGAAGATTTTTTGTTTTGATTAAAAACATCAAAAGTTAACGAAATTAAGTAAAAACCTGGCAGAAAACATTAAAGGGATTTTAGTGTTTCTAAATAGAATACAACGGACTGATTTAATTACTGTTTAAAAAAAAATTACGTAAATACAATTATCTACTTTAATTGTTGAGCAGTATAGTTTTGAACAAAAAACGTAACAAAAAAAAGTAACAGAGGTAAGAGTTCCGGAATTTTTGCGTCACTTTTGGTTACTTGCAAGTGTATTAATTAATTGCAGCTGCATTAATTTGGTGACAGACTCAGCTACAGATGCAAAAACTAATTGTTTCATGTAACTCTCTTTTAAAGAAACCTCACTACTTTAATTTTGGTAAACAATGTGGCTACAAAATCAGCTCTGGTTAGCTATGTCTTAATATTCAAAATGATTTAATAGCGATTTTTTTTCAGTAACTGTTTTAAATTATCCAAAATCTTCTTTTGTGCTTTCGTTTCTTCTCATGTTTATTATCTTGTTATGAAAGATAATGGAATTACGAGAAGATGTCGGTACAGAAAAATTTGCTAACTGTCGATAGGGGATTTCCGAACAATGCCAGCTTAAGGTCACCAAAATTAGCGTTCTGTTTCTGGATTAAGTTTTGGACCCAAAACAGATCTGATAACTTAGTGGTGTCGTCTGAAAATTCTTCAAAAATACATATTGTTCTGTTTCAATTTAAATTTCAATTTAAGTAATCATTATATGTAAAAAATAATTTTTTGATGGCATGAGTTTATCTATGTCATTATTTTTGTGATAGTCTTGATGCTTATACACTTTTATGGGCGTTACATTAATGCCGTATGGCACCACCATTTTAAATTTTCGTTAATTCGCTTTAATTTAACTGATCTTATTTATATTGGCTACTCTTGAGTTTAGTTACAAATTATTACAAGCAATTTAAAATAAGAACAACAGGAAGTAACTTTGAGTAAATAGCTCGAGAAAATACTACGAGAAAGATTTCGCCCTGGAAACGCATGGAGGCGTGAAGTTTTATGAAATCATTTATAGACCCGCTTTGATCTGGAAAAATGAGTCATTGCTTTCAATTGAATCTAGAAAAATCACAAAACATCTGGAACATTTAAGCAAGAGCGTTCGATGATATAAGAAGGGGGACTAACAGGGAGTTAGTCAGTCAGTTAGCGAGAACCAGAAAAGCGGGCATCGTGAGCAATATTCTCGAATGCGACGTGATTGCATTAAATTAACGGCGATTGTAGTGTGATTATCGAGTTAGTTATTTATTGTTCTTGTAATGGTGTACATAGTAGATAAATTATTCGTTATTAATCTTAACTGTTTCAATCAAAAAAACTTCGAATTTGCACACACGTTACAGGATAAATCTGATACCATTTCGTCTGGGTTTAGTAACTCCAAGAGTTGAGTTCTTGCAGAGTCTGAGGCTTTCAGTTTGGAGTGAGAAGAACAATTTTTTTGGTGAGGATTTCCCAAAAGGTTAAGTAAACCTGGATTCTAGCTGGGGGTTGCTAGAGTTTTCTGGAATTTATTGGAGCTTAATTTCTGTAGTTTTACCGCAATCTATCGATGCTAAGCTAAGCCTTTTAGTGTTTGTATACTATAGTGTGTTATGGAGTTTCGTTGCGTTATTAATTGATTGTTTTGTTGTTTATTTGATTTGACTTAATGGTTACGTTTTACACTTTTACGAACAGGTCGCACTATCTTTTGTCAAATAAAAAACTAAGAAAATCGGAAATTATGGCATCAGCTGTAAGCAATATGGTGTTTTTTGGAAAAAATATGGGCAATATTAAATTAGGACTTAAAAACTGTGTTAAAAATCTGTATCTGCATAGCTACAACAGTGTATCTGTACGATGTAAGGCAACGCCCGTCTGTAATATAGCTGCCTCGGAAATGTAAAATTCCTGATATCCAAAGCCTGCAATAAACCAAATAATGGCCATTGTATTCTAATAGTAAACTAATCTTTAGTGATAGGATATTTATGCAAATTTTACTTATCCCCAAGTTTTACGGAGCCTTCCGATGTCTCTGGTAGCTTACAATTGGATTTAATAATGGTCATAATTTGGTTTTTGCGTACTTTAGAAGTCAGATATCTTAGATTTCCGAGGCGTCTATAATAACTGTCTATCTATACTTCTGTAGAAACGGCCTTACATACCGTCCAAATTTTAAATCTCAGAAATTTTATATTTGTATGTGTAAGTACAAAGTGAAATTTCTGGAATCTTTAAAAATCTGACTTTACCTAATCTCTGTAGTGTACTCCTAACCCTTAGGATTCCTCCAAAAGCTGCATAGAACTTTTCATCGGGCAATCTCGGCATGATTTGTCCATCAACCCATACCATAAAATCATTTTGAAACTTCTGGATATTTTCAGGTTTAGTGTTCCGTACTTGAAGACACTTGTGTGACGTCACGAAAAATTTCATCACGAGATAACTCGATGTATTAGCTTCTACATTATGTAAAGGGCATGTTTTCGTGGGGATGGCTATAGCACTTGGTCTTGTAACTGAATCAAAAAACGGCAAAGGAATCGTTGCATCACAATGACCTCCTTGATTATTATCAAATGGCTCGTTTTGTACAAACATTAAATTATCACATTTGTCTTTATCTATAACGGGTTGTAGCGGAATAAGCTGGATCTGGAAATTATCGACTGTGAGGAAAAAACAGACAGTGGTACCAGTTCAGGAAATTCTTTAACTTACGATTTTGGGGGAGAGGTCTGGCCCAACCTTGTCCGTTGGTACGTAAAAACCATTTAAGTTCGTCAAAGAGGCCCAAAAGAGTAGCCATACTGTCATAGTCAATCAAACCGGCATAATAAGCATATTTGGCGATTGGGAGAACGGCATGGTGTAAATAGCCTCCTGGAAAACACACGTGAAACTACACTAAAAGAGCGTGGGACTATACCCAGCAAATCTGTGAGGGCTAACAATGTTAAATGTTTGGTTTTTCCATGAGTTTCGTGTCGGACTATTTCGAGAATTAAGCGAAAATACTCAACTAAATCAGTAACAAATTCATTTGAATCAATAACTAAAATTGAAGTACTTGGTAAAAGATCCTCAAGGATCATTCGGGATGTCAGTAAGGCCATATTTTCTGACGACCAACACTCTTTAAAACTATCAGCTTTCGTAAATAATGTTGTACCAACATTTAATTCAATAGTACGTCCACTTGTTACAAATAAAAGTAATAAAAAAGGTATAAATGACATAAGTGACAAAGAATGACACATTTGTCTTTTGAATAAAGTGATTTTTTCATGGCATACTTCATTTCGAAATGTTTTTATGATAGGAGTGCGTTAAGTCATGATAAAAATAATTTCATGACATGTTAATTATGATATTATCTACATTAGCAATGCCGGTCTGAGTTCATATATAATATCCTGAGTGCATGTCGAATTGTCGATAATTTGCTCGAGTGCACATTGTGCACGAGAGCTAATTAAACAATGAGACATGCACAAGGGATATTCGGACGACTATTTCCCGAACAAAACTTAAGCCTTAAATTTCTTGAGTATCTTTGCTTTGCGAGAAATAAAAAAAAAATAGGAATTTTTAGATTTGGTTTGAATTGAGGTGTAAATAATCACGGCCGCATATATCATGTGTTCAATAATTGTTCTGGTCAGATCGCCTGGGTGTGGCAATTGTCTCAAAGAACGTATGTCTCGTTTAACATTACAAAACAATGACACATGTGACTGATTTGATTGGCTTAACTGTTGTGAGGGAAATAGTCGCAATAATATACCTCCTACAAATAATAATATTTTTTCCATCAAGGCTTTAGGTAGGATTTGCTTTTTGGCCAAAAAAAATGGATTGTAGAAAATACTTTTAAATTCAATATGGCAGGTATAAATGGGTAAACAAACCACAGAGAAAATATTTTCTTACTGGACTGGAATTGTTAAAGCAAACGTAATATTTTTGCTACAAAGAGCGTACTCGAGGACTACAGAAGCTGTTGTGGATAAAGTCCTTTAAACTGATTTCTTAGGCTGAGCTATGAGGCTACTTATCTATGAGGCTGAGGAGTAGTCGATGGGCGGTAACCATAGTATGGTTAATTTTTTGTAAAGCGGCAAATAAGCTACATAATAATAAGATTCAAATATAAATATGCTGAGTTAAGGGTTATTTTCGCTTTGTTTGTCAGTCCCACTCTTATCAAGCGGCTTCATAATCTAAGGTCAATTTTCTAGCGAATCTTACTATGATGTGACCTATTTACCGTTTTACAAAAAATAAATTGTACTATGTTACCGCTCACCGACTACCCTTCAGCCTTAGAAGTCAATTTTGCTGCCATAAAACTGTTCTTAAGAGACACGGAATACTTGAACAATACTGTTACATCTCCAGTCTGATGGCATAGTTGGGAGTTTCAACAAGACCATGGAGGAGTACTTTCTGGTAGTTGTAGAGACTTATGAAAGAGACTGAAACCGGTATTTGTTTTTCTTAATATACAGAATATACTGGTTTTATTTTAAATAAAAAAGATAGATTTTACAATAGAATTGAGTTTGAATAAGATCTGGTGGTTTACCCACCAACCACTGAACAAAGAAATAATTTTATTTGAGTTAGATCTTTTTCGAAGATGTACAAAGAAGAACAATTAAATTTGGAAATTGGGTAGCAGTCTGACGGCGGCAGGTGGTAGACCTGTATCTTGTTAACTCTTAGTTTCTTTCCCAAGCTGATGTTAGCAGCGCCATGCGGAGATCTCTCTAAGTAAGCAAATCAGCAAGCTGTTATAAACGTCAATTTAAAAATAAAATTATGCAGACGGCTATGGAGCATACATTAACTGATAAATACGTATTAAATAATATAATTATTTAGAAATATTAGAATAATTATGAGAATAAAATGAGAAATAATTATTAACGATGTCTGTTCACCTTCTTTCTCTATGAAAATTGGAAATAAAACACCCACTAACACCAAACTTCTTTACTTGATGCGACGCACGTTTCAACAACAATGTTGTCATTCTCAGGTAAGAATTAAAACTAAATTGTTTACAACATTACAACCATTCTTAGCTTATATACTAATCGTGCCGGCTTCCACCAACTTTCACTTCCTCGTCTTATTGACCAATGAGAAGAGAGAAGAGGTGGGGATTGGACCAAAATCGGCGTTAATTAGACGTCCTTTGTTTATATGTATTTCTAGACTCTCGAAAGCGTCAAGAAATATACAATTATTGATTGTCTTAATAATTCTAATATTATTTTTGTCAATTCTGTGGTCATTACTCATTCTTAAAAATATGTTGGGCAACACTAGATTTTTCTATTCTATTGAATTTGAGATGAGCCATGTGTTCTTTAAATCTAGTGTGAATTGATCTACGTGTTTGTCTAATATATTTTTGATTGCAGTCTTTACAATTAATTTCATAAATCCCTGACTTTTCTAAAGGCCCTGTTTTATCTTTAGGAAAGTCGGGGATTTATAAAATTAATTGTAAAGACTGTAATCAAAAGTATATTGGACAAACACGTAGATCAATTCACACTAGATTTAAAGAATACATGGCTTATCTCAAATTCAATAGAATAGAAAAATCTAGTGTCGCCCAACATATTTTTGAGAATGACCACATAATTGACAAAAATAATATTAGAATTATTAGGACAATCAATAATTGTAAATTTCTTGACGCTTTCGAAACACATAGAAATACATAGAAACAAAGGACGTTTAATTAACGCCGATTTTGGTCCAATCCTCACCTCTTCTCTCTCCTCATTGGTCGATAAGAGGGGGAAGTAAAAGTTGGTGGAAGCCGGCACGATTAGTACTTATATAAGCTAATAAGAATGGTTGTAAACAATTTAGTTTTAATTCCAACCTGAGGATGACAACATTGTTGTCGAAACGTGCGTCGTATCAAGTAAAGAAGTTTGGTGTTAGTGGGTGATTCATTTTCAATTTTCATTTAAACACATCAAGAAGATCCAACAAAAAGATTCTTTCTCTATTACAGAATATTTTTGGCACTTAATATAAATAGAAATTTTTTTGTCTTTTTCAAAAAAAATTTCCTGAAACTTTATAAAAATATTTTAAAAAAATATTACACTTTAGAAGTTTTAACAAAAGAATTATTGATTTTCTTATTTACTTTTTTGATGTGACAATAAATTTTAAGTTAATGTTTACATAAAAAAAGTGCTTTTAAGAAAATTTATTTCAGTATTAACTCTGAACATGAACAAGTCCACTTTTAACACAATTTTCTTTATTCGAAAATTTTTCTTAAGTCCCATTTCGTACGAGAAAAAGCCTTCAAGAAATAAACAAATTTACGTATTTCTCTTATTGTTGTTATACACTTGTATAGCAGTTATGTATTTCAGTCATAACTTTTCATCATATAAAAAACGAACTTTGATACAAATGGTCCTTCGAACAATATTTGATTTTGTTGTTTATTTTGCTGTGATTATACCAATTATTCGCATAAAAAAGATGACACGTAACTGGTGGTTTTTAATAAGAAAATTGTCACAATTTCCTTGCTACACTACCAGCAAAAAAACATTTTTTGCTTGATATTTAACATTTTGGTTTTGTACTTTGTTATTAGTCTACTTCCACTTAAAATTTTGGGGATTTTTTTTTCCTGACTCTTTTTATTTTGATACTTTTCTATGCTACGCACACTATTTTGAGATAATTACAGCAATCACAGTGCTACAATCATTAAAACAATGCTACCAATCACAGAAACAAAACTTGGAATTGTCTCTGAATTCCAGGGAGTTGCTCCATGTTTTGGCCATCTTAGAACACAACCTTGTTGTACTTAAGGAGTGTGTTAATTGTTTTAATGCACTTTTTGGGTGGAGTATTTTGCTGCATCATATTTTTGGAATTAGTAGGAATCTTATTTTTCTCGACGATTCTGTCAAAAAAGAAATGATGAAAGCAACATATGGGTTCCTTACTTATTCATTGCAGCTTTTTTTAGCAATGATGCTTTTGATTCATTTTTGGGTATTTCGCTTTTGTTCAGTTTTTCAGATACTAACATCTGGTTATAGGTTACACTAGGAAGCTTAATTTTACTTTGTGATCAAATTTTGAAAGAGTTTGACGAAATTTTGGGATATTTAAACAAAATTAATGGTGTTTCTGATCACCTCAAACATTTTTTGAAAAAAGCTAAACAGATTCGTCCTGAATTTACAGCAGCCAGGTTTTATACAATTGAAAGGCAAACATTCTACAGTATTTTAGATGCGACAACTACTTTTCTAATTATTATAATTCAACTTAAAATTGGTTAAATAAAAAATTAATAAAGAGTGAATTTAAGCTTGTTTAATATAAGAGTTTAGTTGCTCAATTTTTTTTTTACTCTAACAGTACCTCAGTGTTTACCTACGTGTAGCCCAGTCATTTTAGCCAAAAATAGGGGTCAACCTCGGAATGAGAGATAATAAGCTGTAAATTGGTATAAATCTTTGCTTTGACTTTCTATATGTTGTCTCAAAAATCTCATATAATATCGTGTCCGCGTCTTAAGATATTCAAGGTCAAAGGTCGCAAAAATTGGTTTTTCGTGAATATCTCGCTTCCTATACCTTAATTAAGATTTGCACCTATTATAAAAGTTGTAAAGTATAAAATTCTTAAGCAAATTTTATTTCTTTATATTTTTCAGTCCAGTAAATCCTAAGTCATGGAAACCTATGTAAAAAATCTCTAGAATAATAGAATAATAATCACTAGAAAATAATAATAACGAAATCTTAAAATTACATTTTTTTATTTATTTTAAATTAAACTGAATTACAACAATCAAAAATGTAAGAGCTACATTAAAAATATTTAATATTGTTGTTCTCCTAATTGTATAAAATCTTGCAGCTATAAACATAGGCTTGCTGTATTCTACTTCTTCTAAAGACCAACATTTCTCACAAGTTTTCTTCAAAACCAATTTGACTTTCAATAGGTGTTCCAAAATTTCCTCAAATTCTCCCAAAATTTGATCACATAATAGAATCAGTCTAACAGCAACACACCAAGACAAGCCCAAAACTAAATATCTTGAATAAATTTGTGATGTAAATGCAGAATTAAGAGTTGTGTCAGGATTTTTAATAGCAGAATCAATGTAAATAAGAGTAGTCAAAATTCCAAAGATCTGATGAAATAAAATACTCCAACCAAAAATTTCATTAAAACACTTAACACAATCTTTGAGTAAAAAAAGATGGCGTTCTAATACGCTCAAAATTTGGATAATTTCTTCTGAATTTATACTAATTGTACACAGTCTGACATATTTTTTCTGTGATTGGTAACACTGTTTTAGCGTTTCCAATGCTATAATTGCTGTAGTAATCTCAAAAAATTGTGAGTAAATTTCTAAAGTCTCAAAAAGAAATACTTGAACAAACGAGACAAAACCAACATTTTTTATTTGTGTATAGCAATAATAACTTATGACAATCCAGAACAATAACAGTACGAACCACAAAGACAATTTCCTTTAGAAGAACTGTAGGAAAATTTTGACAAATTTTTGAGTAAAATCAACCAATCATGTGACAGTTTTTTCACTTTTATTATTGGATAAATTACTGAAAAATATAAATTTAAGTGATTTGTAACTCTTAGAAACATGTGCATTAAATTTTGTTTTTTTATTATTCCAATTTTGTAATAAAAACTGTAAACTGAGCCAATTGTATAAAGTAGAAATAAAAAATAAACATATTGTATTTTAATTTGTGATAGTTTTTGTTCATTCGGAGATAAAGGAGACAGTAAAGAAAACTTTCGAATTTTAAAAATGATCTCAAACGCATTCATTGTTAAACAGCAACTAAAAGAAGTTGAAAAATAAATTAGAAGTGATTTGCTTAAAAGCGTACTTTTATTAATGGGATACACTTAGAAAAACAAACAAAACTTTTTTATTAAAAACATTCTCTAGAAATTCGAAAAATGTTTTTTATTATTTTAGTTATAGAAATTAGGTCAAAAATTGATTTGTAATTCGTTTTTCCAATATATTTTACTCAAACGTCTGACACTTAAAATTTTACATTTGTTTATTTATTTTAAATTAAACTGGATTACAACAATCAGAAATGTAAGTGCTACATTAAAAATATTCAATATTGTCGGTCTACCAATTGTATAAAATCTGGCAGCTTTAAACTCAGGTCGGCTTTGTTCTACTTCTTCCAAAGGCCAATATTTTGTCGAATTTGTTTTCCAAACTAATTCCACTTGTAATAGACGCTCTAAAATCTCATCAAATTCTTCCAAGATTTGATCACAAAGAGAATCATTCTCATTGAAACACACCATGTCAATCCCAACACTAAAGTTCTTGCATAAATAAATACAGAATTAAGTAGTGTTTCAGGATTTTTAATAGCAAAATCAATATAAATAAAAGTTGTTAAAAGTTCAAAAATTTGATGAAACAAAATACTCCAACCGAAAATTTCATTAAAACATTTAATACAACTTTTGAGTAAAAAGAGATTACTTTCTAATATACTTGCAGCCTGGAAAAATTTTTCTGATTTTATACTAGTTTTACACAATTTGACATATTTTTTCTGGGATTGGTAACACTGTTTGAGCATTTCCAATACTATAATTGATGTAATAATTTCAAAAAATTGCGAGTAAATCTGCAAAGACTCAGAGAAATATAATCGGAGAGACAAAACAAAACCAAAATTTTTTATTTGTGTAAAGTAATAATAACCAATGGCAATCCAAAACAATAATAAAAGAAACCAAAAATAAAATTTTGACTTGGTAGGATTACATGAAACGTTTGTCAAATTTTTGTGTAAAAACCACCAATTACGTGACAATTTTTTCACTTTTACTATTGGATAACTCACTGAAAAATATAAATTTAAGTGGTTTGTAACTTGAAGAAATATATGCATCAAATTTTGTTTTTTTATGATTTGAATTTTGTAATAAAAGCTGTACATTGAACCAACCGTATACAGGAAAAATAGAAAATAAATGTATTTTATATTAATTTGTGATAGTTTTTTTTTATTTGGAGATAAAGGAGTTAGTAAAGAAAACTTTCGAATTTTAAAAATGCTTTCAATCGCGTTCATTGTTAGATCTGAACTAGAAGAATTCAGAAAATACATTAAAAGTAATTTGCTTAAAAACATGTTTTTCTTACGAGTATTAATGTAAAACACTTGGGAGAACAAATAAAACTTTGCTATTAATAGTTATTCATGTATTAAGTACGCAAAATAAAGTTTTAGGAGACGAATTATAATTACGGACGAGGCGATATATACTCGTAAGTGCTACATATAAGACTTTTTGGCACAAGTTCTCTAAGGCATCCTATTTAAGAAAAAAATGATTTCAATATTTATAAAAAATGTTTCAAAAGCTCGCCTACTGCTTGCTTTTATGGAAGCCAGTCTCTCTATTTCTTATTGTAACAACCGATTCAATGAGAATTAATGTATCTTGTGAGAAATCACTGAAATCGTCATCTTTTCTTTCAACATGACGTTTTGTTTACATACTTAAAAATTAAAGTAACCTATTTTCTGTTTTTTGTACAAAATAGAAATAACAGATTTTATTCTATGAATTTACATAAAAATGTATACATAAATTATTCAATAGCCTGGTAATCTTAAATTTACAAAATAATCAAATGTGAATACATTTTTTATCGCTAGGAAAACGAAGATCTTAATTTTTTTAAATAAAACTGTAGTAGTAAGTCCGATTTTCTCAGATTGATTTTGAGCAGAGAATGGAGATGAGGAGAACGCTGAGTAATCGCCTTATGGGAAACAACTAATCTAATGTTCAGCAAAAATGATAGAATGACAGGACTGACACTTTTCTGAATTATATTATTTAAAAAAATATACAGGGTTAGTCAAAAGAATGGAATAGGCAGTTTATCTCCGTAAATATGAACTTTATGGCAAAATGTCATCGATAAAAGTTTCTTTACTAATTATTCTTTATCTCTTAGCCTGCTTGTTGTTTTTTTATGTCAACGCATTTCCATGAAAACGTAACTTTTTTTTCTTTTTTAAATAGCCACCTAGCAATTTTCTTGGTGATTCTTGTTTCTCTTTTTTTTTCTTGAAATGACCTGGTATTTTTTTAATATCCTTTAATAACAAAATTTTTGTGTAAAATCATAATTTCTAATAAAGACAAAAAATGGTATCAAATCAGATTCTCTGCTTTTTACTAATTTTTTAAATTTATTTGATGATAATTTTACAAAAAATAATAGTGGCCTCTGCTCCTTTAATGATATTTTTCATGTCAGTGTGACGTACGTTTTAATAAGTTAACAAATTAATTTAATAAAAATAGTTTTATTTTAATTTGTAAACATGGTGAAACTCAGTAAAACTGAAAGATTTGAAATTCTCATGATGGTTGGTTATGGAGATCGAACACGTTCACACCAAGACGTTTGTCATTTATTAAACAACGTTCACCCTGGAAGAAATTCTATTGTACAATCCACGGTGTCTGCATTGGTTAAAAAATTGAGAGAAACTAGAAATGTAAAAGATATGCCAAAATCTGGACGTCCGAAATCAGCCACAAATCATGATTAAGCTCTTGATGTATTACTAAGTGTTATGGATAATCCAATTACGACAACCACGCAACTTGCTTTGGATAGTGATATTAGTCAATCGTCGATTGTTCGAATATGGAATAAGAACAAACACAAACCGTACAAGATGCACCTTCTCCATGAGCTAAATACAGATGAGCCAGACAAAAGAATGCAGTTTTGTGCAACCGTGATGGAAATAATTGATAATAATCCAAACTGTCTAAACAACATTTTATTTTCTGATGAAGCCACGTTTTGTCTCAATGGATTTGTAAACAGACACAACTGTCGATACTGGACTAGTGAGAATCCTCATTGGATGATGGAACATCATACACAGCACCGTCAAAAACTTAATGTATGGGTTGGTATTATTGGGCAGCACATAAAAAGCCCATATTTTATTGATGGGAATTTAAGTGCGGCTAGATATCTACTCCTATTGCGTGCTCACATTGTACCTGATATTGTACAATTTTTTCCGGATGCAGGTCGACAAAGAATGCTAAACCGAGATATTTGGTTTTAGCAAGACGGCGCTTCACCCCATTATGAGGTTGATGTTTGCCTATTTCTGTATAACATTTTTCCACGTCCTTGGATAGGATGTCGGGGTTCTATTGAATGGCCTGCTAGGTTCCCCGATTTTAGCGCCTTAGATTTTTTCCTCTGGGGGTCATTTAAAAACTACAATTTACAAAGAAAGACCTCAAAATTTGGAAGACCTGGAAGCCAGAATAAGGCACGGAATCGCAGAAATACCACCTAACTGTCTGCAAAATTCGTTACGCAATTTTTATAACAGATTAGGTTACTGTCAAGCTGTAGGGGGTCTTCAGTTTGAACATTTCATTTAAGTTAAAGATTATTTTATTGAATAAAGTATTATGGCCATTTTCTCTAAAACTTTGTTATTAAAAAATATTAAAAAAATACCAGGTTATTTCAAGAAAAAAAAGAGGAACAAGAATCACCAAGAAAATTGCTAGGTTGCTATTTAAAAAAAAAAGTTACGTTTCCATGGAAATAAGTTGACATAAATAAACAACAGGCAGGCTAAGAGATAAAGAATAATTAGTAAAGAAACTTTTATCGATGACATTTTGTCAGAGAGATCGGATCGGATCGGCGATAAACTGCCTATTCCATACTTTTGACTAACCCTGTATTATGTTTTTTATTTTTGAAAAATATGGCAAAATATTTTTAAAAATTTTTAAGAATTAAACGTAAAAACACCCAATACACCAAACAATTTTACATTGCATGACGCACGTTTCTTCAACAAAGTTGTCGTCCTCAGATGGGGAAATAACCTTGGGTGTTTTTACGTTTCATTCACATCAAGAGGATTTAACAAGGAGTTTAGGAATTATTAATTGTTATTTACGTTATAAGTCCGGTAAACTCATGTTTACAATAATGAGTCGAAAATGTTAACGGACGAGGCGACGAAGGAGCCGAGTCTGGTATTTTAAGACGAATTATTGTAAAAGTTTACCGGACGTATGTCGTAATGCGTTTTATTTCATCCTGCAATAATTTACTTAAAACTACAAAAAAAATATAAATTTTTTAATTGAAAATATGATCATTTATGAAAAGCTAGTTTCCAAGGTTCTTGCTTTTGTTTGTTTTTTTTTATCGCTGAATTTGTCGAGACGATATGGCAGCAAATTGTAATATTCCGGATGATGTTTTGCGTAAATATAATGAAGCTAGCAGCGTCGTCATTCCAACAAAATCATCAGAACAATACGGCAAAGAATATAAACAGTTTTGTGAATGAAAAAGGGAAAACGGAGTCAGTGAAATTAATGAGGAAATAATGTTGGCATATTTGTTTGATCTGGTACGTGACTTTTAATATTCCTTTGATGGAATCATTATTGTCTTTTTATAGTCGAAGAGAATGTGGTCAAAATATTCTTCAATGTGGTCAAAATATTCAATGGTTAAGGCGATGCTACAATTTCATGAAAACGTGGATGTATCACGATTTTCTAAAGTTTCAGTTTTTTTGAAGAAACCATCTGTTGGTTATCAACCTAAGCAGGCGAAGACACTCACCAGAGAAGATGTGGTAAAATTTGTGAAAGAGGCGCCAGAACAACAATATCTTCTGGCAAAGGTAATAATTTTAGATGTACATTTAAATATTTGCTAACAGTTTTGTGTTTTTGTCAGATTATTAGTTTAATCGGCATCGCTCGCAAAGAGTTATAAGAAATGTCATTAGATGACATCGAGGAGACTTCTACACAATTGGTAATCACAATCCCTTTTTCAAAAACAAATAAAAAAAGAGTCTTTACGGTCATTGATGAAATGGACGGCATAAGTGTATTGGAACTTTTCCGAAGATACGTTACCTTGCGGCCCAAGGGTTTAGGTCACAACAAATTGTTTGTTGGATATTGTAATGGAAAATGCATTTTCCAGCACGTTGGTATTCATACAGTTGGTGAAGTTCCTAAGAAAATGGCGCAATTTCTAGGGTTAGCAAATCTCGAATTGTACACCGGTCACAGTTTTCGCCGCACGTCTTCGACTTTAGCAAACGCAGGTGCAGAACTTTCCGTTCTTAAAAGACATGGAGGATGGAAAACTTCCTCTGTGGCAGAAAAATATATAGAGAATTCACCGGAAGGAAAGAGAAAAGTGGCTAAAATGATCCAAGGAGGAGAAAGTTATGTGCAAGTCTTAACCGAAAAATCTAAAGAGGTTACTGCTACAAGTGATTCCTCGAGTTCCACTTTTTATGATGTCATACCGAGAATCAAAATAATTGGGAATACAGATTGTACCATTAATGTTAATGTTAAAGTTTGGTTTGTTTCTAATTATCGTGTTTATTAATTTCGTATTTTTACAGTAATAAATAGTTTGATTATTGATTTTTCGTAATACCATATAGTTATTTTGGTTTAACAGACGTGATATGACAATGAAAAGCCGGTTTTAACGAACTCCGGCCGTTATTATATTATAACGGCCGCCGGCCGTTAAGTTGCTAAGACACGAACAATCAACAATCAAAAAACAATTAAAATAAAAAGGTAGGGTTTGTAGTTGCTAGGGAAATTTATAAACAATCGTTTGAGAATAAATGATTATTGTATGCTTTGGTATTTATTTTTAATCATTTGTCTTTAAATGACGCTTTGGTATCACGAAAAGTATTCAACGACACACGGCCGATACGCAAATAACGGACTTGGTTGATTATAAACCTCGGCTGGCGCTTCGGCTTTAAAGTTTTACCGGACTCAGTATCGTAAAGCTCTATTTCCAGGACTGAAATCATTAAGGTAAATATAGCAAATTTGATACAGGATGAAATAAAAAAATATTGTATTTTAAAACTTGAAATAAATGATCAACTGGACTGCAATGTGTATCTATGTATAATAAACAATTCGCTACCTTGGAAGAAAACTGGCATAATTCAAAACATTGCAATTGTTTGCTTAATTCATAATCAAAACAAAAATGTGGTATACTTTTTCAAAAAAGTAATTCAAAATGTGAATCACACGATATATTCATATATTTTTTATTTTAAATGAAACTGAATTACAACGATTAGAAATGTAAGTGACACATTAAAAATATTCAATATTGTTGGTCTACTAATTGTATAAAATCTCGCAACTATAAACTTAGGCCGACTTTGTTCTATATAATCCAAAGACCAACATTTCATCAATTTTTTATTCAAAACCAGTTTGATTTTTAATAAACGGTCCAAAATCTCTTCAAACTCCTCCAAAATTTGATCACAAAGTAGAATAATTCTGACTGTAACACACCAAGATAATACCAAAACTAAACTTCTTGCATAAGTAAATGCAAAATTAAGAGTTGGTTTAGGATTTTTGATAGCAGAATCAATACAAATAAAAGTACTCAGAATTTCAAAAATTTGATGAAACAAAATACTCCAACCAAAAATTTCATTAAAACATTTAACACAATCTTTAAGTAAAAAGAGATTATGTTCTAATACGCCTGCAATTTGAAAAAAATTCTCTGGATTTGTATTCACTGTGTCCAACTTGACAAACATTTTCTGTGATTGGTAACACTGTTTTATTATTTCCAGTACTATAATTGCTGTAGTAATTTCAAAGAGTAGCGAGTAAATCTTCAGAGACTCAAAAAAAAATATTTGAGCAAATATAAAAAAACCAAACTTTTTTATTTGTGTACAGTTAAAATAACCTATGGAAATTAAAAACATTAATAATAAAAACCAAAAAGTGAATTTTGTCTTGGTTGGACTGCAAGAAAACTTTGACAAATTTTTGAGTAACATCCACCAATTACGTGACATTTTTTTTACTTGTATTATTGGATACATCACTGAAAAATATAAATCTAATTTATACATAACTCGAAGAAACATGTGCATTATATTAAATGATTTTATTACTTCAATTCTGTAATAAAAATCGTAAATTGTGCTAACTGTATGAAACAGAAATAAAAAATAAACATACATTGTTTTAACTTGTGATGGTTTTTGTTCATTCGGAGATAAAGGAGTTAGCAAAGAATATTTTCGAATTCTAAAAATGGTCTCAATTATTGTGCTCATTGTTAGACAGCAACTAAAAGAATATAGGAAAAAATGACAAGTGACTTGGTTAAAAGCATATTTTAATTGTTAGTGTGGTATGCACTCAGAAGAACAAACAAAAGTTTTTTATTAATAGTTATTTATGTATCAAGTACACAAAACAGAGTTTCATGGGACGAATTGTAATGAAAAGAGTATTTCTCTCTAATGAAAAAGCGGACATGTAAAAACGATTAAAATTCTAAAATAAAATAACACGAAAGTGATTTACAATTCTTTGGAGACAAAATCTCTGAGTTAAAATGGGGTGCAGTGATTTTGAAGTGAATTCTACGTTCAGCAAAAATTTTGGTTCCACAAAAATTTAATTCCACAATTAAAGTACTGAAATCTTGAAAAGAACTTTCATTATCCTTTTACCGTGATCTTTATGTTCTTTTGGATAATGTTACCCAAAAAGGTTTTCACTGCGAACGTGAAGGATAAAGCCAAATTGTACTAAATTCTAGAGCTTACTAGTAAGGCATTCAACCACAAGAAACCATCTTATAAAATTGCCGAAACTATACTGAGTGATGGAGATATTAAATAAGCAACTAAAATGTTAACTTCTGAAGATTACTTTGAAAAAGGTGATATTTTCATTTTTTAGCAGTTAGTAGGCAAACATCTTAAACCGCCTTGTTATCCTCAATATCCTCAAGCAGTGGATGATGTTTCTAAAGCTCTTATGGTTAACGAAGAAAAAGTTCAAAATGCTCTTACGTCATTTCTTAATGGTTCAGCAGCTGAACTTGATGGTTTAAGATCTCAATATTTTAAAAACTTAACTGGCAAGTCTGTAGGAGAAACAGGTCAACAATCATTGTTTCAGATTTTCAGTTTTGTAACCCCATGTTGTACGGCAAAGTAAATTATATTACATCTTTTTTTTTTCATGGAGTATCTTCATTGGCCTTATCCAAGAAAAGATGATGGCATTTGTCCAACTGCTGTTCAGCTTATTCAGTTTGGAGTTGGTGTTAAAAGTGTCTGAGAAGCTGCAGTTTATGCTACTAGAACATATTTTGCTAATAACGCCGGTTTTGAAATAGTATTATTTAAGGTCGACATTAAAATAGTATATTAAACAACGCGTTTTGAAAAGTCAACTTTGTGGCACGAATTCAAGTTTATAAAACGAGCGCGAGCGCGAGTTTTTATAAAGAATGAGTGCCACAATGACTTTGAAAAACAAGTTCTTTATGCTATTTTTTCTACTTTACGTGTTTTACGTAATTTTTAAGTAAAAAAGTTAATTATTTAATCTTTAGGGACTTTTGCGTTAATACGAGACAGTTGGTAATAAAAATGTCACTAAAGTGTCAATGAAGTCATTGAACTTTGAAATGTTTTCAAATTTGTCTAAAATTCCGTGTAAGTCACTCACAAATGGTTCATTTTTACCTACCGTATCGGTTATTGATTGAATAATCCAATTGGCATTAACACAGTAAGGAAAATCTCCATTTATCTCTAAATTCCCACTCCATTTGCGGTTCTCAGCGACTCCTTCCATTTCATTGTTATTCCAATCAAGCAGATTTATACACTCATCTAGCAAATAACTTGTAAATTATCGAATACTATGAGGGCTGTAAATAGTGAAAACAAAGGCTAAAAGCTCCATTTTAGTTTCAAGTTTCACTTTAACGCTGTTTTAACCTCAAAAGCTGAAGTTTGTCGCGTCCACCGTCGTTTGTTCCGCCCCACTTTCGAATATTTTATAGATTAATTGCGACACGCACACACAAAAACACTTTGTTGAGGAATACTGCTGGTCATCAAGTGCAACAAAATTTATTCGAATATAATTACTGTAATCTCAACGGCGACAGAAACATAACCTTTCATTTTAGCGATAGCGTGTTACACGGTGTTACCAATCCGAAAACACTAAATTGCACTACCTGTTACCGCACGCAATTTGGGTGCGGTAATGGTTATTACCGCACCCAAATCGGACTCTGTTACCGACGTAAAGTAGAAAAATGCTATTTAACACAGTTAAAGGAAATGTGCTTCACCAAAATGTTGAGGATATAATTCCTGAATTACTTCCTTTACTTTTTTCAATGTTACACTTCAGTGTCCTCCAAATTTGTTCTACAAGATACACCAGATTTCTGTCCTAGTTGGTTGACCGCTTGTATTATTGCTTAATTTTTACCGCTTTTACTATTGTTCAAATTTTTCAAATGTGAACTTCATTTTTACTTAAGTCAGTTTGCATAAGACTGTCACTCTTATTTTAAAGCGATTTCAATCTCTTGTTCCTGGCATTAATTTTACCGAATTTGAAAATTTGCATTTTCTTGGTTTTTTATTACATCAAAACGCATTTCATTTTTTTGTCACTAAACTCTTAGAAAAATTTGTGTTTTTATTAAAAAAAATTACAAAATAAATCTTTATACGACCTTCTTTTTCTTCGGAATCGCTTATGCATACCCAAACTCAATTATTCTTTAAGATCATATCCATTCTGGAGACACAAAGATATATGCGAGGCTTTTCGTAACAAAATTAAAAGTACAGTGCAAAAACTCGAGATTCTATTCAATTAAGGCAAACATTTTACACTATTTTAGATACCACAACTACATTTTAATTGATTTTTTTTCTTAAATCCCTCTTATTTAGAGCTTTCTTTTTTCACTGTTTTATTTGTAACTTTTGGAGGTCGTTCTCTACTTTTTTTTCACTCTGTCCTTGGTCTGCCTCTTCGTCTGTTGGGTCCTAGTCCTCTGTTTCTAATATTGTTTTTGGTAATGTATTTTCTTTCATTTTTGTTACATGGCCTATGCATCTAATTCTTTGTGAAACTACTCTTGTTATACATGTGCCATTGTATAATGTTTTTAATTCTTTGTTTGTTCTTCTAATCCAAGTCTTCTCTACTTTTTTTTTACATAAATTTTCCTTAGAACCTTTCTTTCTCATACCTGCAGCATGAAGACTGTTCTTGTTTTCTTAGTGCTCATATTAATTACTTTTAATTCAATCAAGAAGCAATTTAAAAAAGAATTTATTTGCACTTGTTTAATATAGGCAAGAGTTTAGTTGTCTCGATATTTTTTTTACTCGTACAATTTATCAATTTATGCCTAATGTGTAAAATCTAAAAAAAAACAAGATTGAGTATAAATTTGTCAATAATAAATGTTAAATTGGATGGAAGCATCTTTTTTCTTGTGGGTTTGACTTCGATTTTGATTCTTTCATTATTTATCATATATATAATTTGATTTATTCTTCTGATAGCCCTGATTGTTAGTGATAGAATAATAAAAGTATTGGGCACAAAGAATTGCGACATGCAAATGGAAGTGTTGCTTATCAAAAACATTTTATGGGATACATGTGTTGCCAATCTTTGCAACCCGAGTTGATGGCCAATGAGACAAATAAATAATTTCAATGGCGGCGTCCAGCACGTGAATGAAAAATGCCAAGTCAGATATAATTCTTTCCCTATCCTTCCGAATTAAAACAAATCAGGAAGTATTAAACAAAAACTTGTGGTTGAAATTGCATGAAACGTCTAGCCAGAAAAGTTAGCTTGTTGAAACGGCTCATATCGCAACATATGGGTGTGCAGACTTTGAGGTTGATATTTTCAACAGGCTTACTTTCACAATTGAAAGCAAATTTTCTTTTTTTTTTCAGTCTGCCAAAGTTATAGAAACCGATATGAAAAATTATAATTAATAAGTAGGGAACATTGACACTTAAAATTTTATATTTTTTTATTTATTTTAAATTAAACTGAATTGCAACGATCTGAAATGTAAGTGCTACAATAAAAATATTTAATATTGTCGGTCTACCAATTGTATAAAATCTTGCAGCTATAAACTTAGGCAGACTTTGTAATATATCATACAAAGGCCAACATTTCGACAATTTTTTTTTAAATCAGTTTGATTTTTAACAGACGGTTTGAAACCCTTAAAATTCTTCCAAAATTTGATGACAAAGTAGAATCATTCTGACTGTAACACACCAAGATAATATCAAAACTAAAGTTCTTGCAGAAGTAAATGCAAAATTAAGAGTTGGTTTAGGATTTTTGCTAACGGAATCAATATAAATAAAAGCACTTAGTATTTCAAAAATCTGATGAAACAATATACTCCAACCAAAAATTTTATTAAAATATTTAACACATTTTTTAAGTAAAAAGAGATTACGTTCTAATATGCCTGCAATTTGGAAAAAATTATCTGGATTTATAGTCACTGTGTTCAACTTGACAAATATTTTCTGTGATTGGTAACACTGTTTTAGTATTTTTAACACCATAATTGCTGTAGTAATTTCAAAAAATTGGGAGTAAATTTTCAGAGAGTCAAGGAAAAATATTTGAACAAATGAAGAAAAGCCAAATTTTTTCATTTGTATATAGTAATAATAACCTATGGAAATTAAAAACAATGATAATTGAAACCAAAAAGAGAATTTTGCCTTGGAAGGACTGCAAGAAAATTTGGACAAATTTTTAAGTAACATCCACCAATTACGTGACATTTTTTTCACTTTTATTATTGAATAAATTACTGAAAAATATAAATCTAACTTATACATAACTCGAAGAAACATGTACATTAAATTAAGTGACTTGCTTAAAAGCATATTTCTATTATTAATGTGATATACATTCAGAAGAACAAACAAAACTTTTTTATTAATAGTTATTTATGTATCAAGAGTTTTATGGAACGAATCGTAATGAAAGGAGTATGTCTCTCTTTTAAAAAGCTTAATTTGCGGGCGTTTAAAAACGATTATGGTTCCAAAATAATATAAATGTATTTTTTTTGGGCCACTTATAAAACTAGAAGTAACTATTGTCTTAGTTATATGTAGAAATCATTAATACCGCTCAATTAATCTCATGGAATATTATAGAAAAAAGTTATGAGTTTGTAAGATGTGTTAACGGTTTTTGAATTTACCACTAGGATTATTTTCCATATAATAGTATTGTCGGATATTTCGTGTAATCGTGTAATTTAAAAAAAATGTAACTTAGTAGAAAATAAAATTATCTATGTATCACGTGAATTATAAGGATAATAATGACTTTGGAGAACTTATGGTTTTCGGGTCCGTAACTCTGTTGTCCACGGTCACTAAGACTCTTATATTTTTTTTATACATAAGTAACTATAAATCTGTAGATTTTCTCAGTTGTAATATCACAAGAAAGTGAGAATAAATTGAGAATAATTTGATGTAACCTCGAAAACGTGTTTCCAAATGGCAATAAGTTTGAGAAGTTTTAGAAAATATTTTGTAATTTATCGAACTTTTGTGTGGTATTCGATGCATTATTTTTTGATATTAATTTTATTATTAATTTAATGGTAGTGATAAGTCTGATTTCCCTAAACTGGTTTTGAACAGAGATAAGAGATGAGGAGAATGCAGGCTGAGTAGTTGGCTCAATTACGTTGAAGATTTTCATTTACAACTACAGAAAAACATTCTGGCCATAAAGCCAAAGCTTTGCGCTTGTATTCAATCTTACAGGCATCTACAGTCAGAGACGAAAGAAGGATAGAGCTTACAAGACTTGTAGTGCAAGAAATCGAGCTAAAAAAGATGGCAATGACAAATCTATAGCAGGACGAACAACCAGAAAACCACAAAAAGTAAAGGCTGAAATCAAAATGGTTCAGGAAGACTAATATTTCAAAGTTTTTGCAGTGTATTTTTAATTTTGTTACCGAATATCATATGTCTTTGTGTCTCCCGAATGGATATGATCTTAAATAATAATTGAGATTGGGCATCTATAAGCAATTCTGAAAAAGAAAGATAGCTACATCGAGATATTTTCTAAAGATTTTCTAATAAAAACAAAATTTTTTCTAGAAGTTTAGGAGGGAAAAGAATTTTTATATAATGAAGAACCAAGAAGATGCAAATTTTTAAATTCAAGAAAATAATATCAGGGATAAGAAATTGAAACTCTTTTAAAAAGTACGTGAGAACTTCATTCAAACGTGCTCTAGAAAAACTAAGTTCAAATTTGGAAAATTTGAGCGATAACCCAAGATGTTTAAATTTATTGATAAGTGTTTGAAAGGCTCCAGAAACTTCATCAAAAGAACGAGCAAAGGTACCATCGTCCAAGTAAGAAATGTTGAGTTTAGAGGCCAGTTTGTTAAAGACGGGCTAAATCGAGTTTAACCCTCTTTTATTAAACCCTTCTGTACTGGTGAAAAAAATGCAAACATCTGTTTCACCTCTCCAAAGAAATCTTAAGTTTCTGACTTATAAAATTTAGATTTACTTTTTTATATTGATTTATTAACTTATAGTACCTATCTTAAGTATCAAGAATAATAAGAACACTTTATCGATCAAAAACAAATGTGGGTAGTAAGAGCGAAACGACAACTCTAATTATTGTATGCGTTTGTGATGCTTGTTGTGTGGTTTCTATTTATTGTTAATTTTGAATGCATTTACGTACAGTTCTAAAATGGTAGATAATTCTTACTGACACTTTTGCATTAATAAAGAGTAATTAACACATACTGTATAGAAAACAGGCGTGGTAAACAATCAAATAGAGTTCAATTGCCCGGGGCGCCGACTATATGGGTGCTCGGGGGCTCAGCACCCATAAGAAGTAAACAGTGGGTGCGCAGCACCCATGACTATATGACCATACATCATATGACCATATACATCGAAGTTAATCAGCAATTAATTATTGCATTAATATTTTTATTTGAAAACATAAAAATACCGAAAGCAGACATTAAAGACGTTCTGACAAAAACGTATTTATCAAAGATTCCAATATATTGTGTGACACCGGTAAACTTCCTAGTGCTAGCATAACATCTGAACGAGGACGTCGACAAGGTTTAGAAGTAGAAGACATTCTAGATATAGTAGAGGAAGATGCAACGATCAGCTCACGAAGAATTGCTACTCAATTGGGCATCTCACAAACAAGAATAATAAACATCCTCCACAAGCAAGGCGTACCATGTACAAAAAGTACAACACCTTCAACCGGAAGATTGTGTTCAACATATGATTTTGTCGCAGGATAAGTAATAATTATTGTGTTGTATCCATATGCAACAGTCGAACGTAATTTTCAACATAAGTATTCTGTAAACGTGTGGTGTGGTATGCTTTATAAGTATTTAATTGGCCCTTTTATTTTCGATAATCGCCTCACGGGAGACCACTACTTAAATTTTCTACAACACAAATTACAAATGCTACCAAAAATGTTCCTATAAACAGCAGAATACAAATGTACTATTAGCACGATGGAGCTCCTGCACATTTAGACGCAAGGTTTTCAGGGTGTTGGATTGGTCGTGGTGGTCTATTAGTTGGCCTCCAAGATCTCCAAACCTCACACCACTGGATTTTTGTTTTTGGGGCTGGTTCAAAAATGAGGTGTACAATGTGAAAGTGGACACTCGTGATGCACTAATTTGACGTATACTAAACACTGCAATTAGGAAAGCAACAAATGCCCTTCGTAGACGAAGCAAAAAATGATTAGAGGTCAATGGCGGTATTTTTTAACATCTATTGAAAGGACGCTACGCTACGACTGAAAAATGCTTAAGTTTGAAATTTTGTTTTATTCAGTAACTTAAAAACAAATGCAAATCGGATAAGAACATATAACTTTTTTTACATTATTTCTAACTTTTCTATATTTTTCTGAAGTTTGGTGCGTTTCTCCCAACTCAGTTAACTCACCCTATTAATACAGCCTGATTCAGATAAAATAAGGAGCCTGATGATCTGGCTATGTAACCCAAAATGTCATTTACGCCTTTAATCTAATTTAAATTAAGGTTTTCAAATTGAATGCAAGTTATCTGCTTAATCCTGACATTAACGCAGAAAAGAGTCATTTGTACCAAAGAGCGAAAATAAATAATTTATTTTGATGTATCTACCCTCCAATACAAAATGTATTAAAAAAAATGAAGCATTAAAGGTAGAGAAACAGATCTATTCTAAAGTATAATTTGCAAAAATAAACAGGTATACGACACCATTTTTAGCTAATGTCAAGGCACTGTCAAAGTAACATAACATAACTTAAATGCAAATTGTAATTAAAAGACGTAAATGAAATTTGTTTTTTTGGCTGCATCGCCAAAACATCGGGCTCATTATTTTATCTGAATCAGACTGTATTTTAAGTTATACCTACTTATTAGAAGAATTTAGATGTAATTTTTACGATTGTCAATTGGTGTGTGATTTTTTTCTGTATTTCTCTAATGAGCTCCAGAATAAGCATGAGCACCCACGAAGTTTTCTAAAAGTCGGCGCCCCTGTCAATTGCACTATTTTTTATATTCTATTTTGTTTTTTTATTCAAACTTTAATTAAAATTTATTTACTTTTTTGCGTGACTTGGGTACGTTTTATCTATTTAATTTTTAATGGTATAGGGGTAAGTTATGTTAGAATGCTTTATTCTTATTGCTAAAATATTTTTTGGACACTTGTAGATAACTATAATTAAAAGAAAATCAACAATAATTAATTAAAGAAAATATATAAATTTATATTTGTTTGTTTATTGTAAATTAAACTGAATTATAACAATCAGAAATGTAAGTTCTACATAAAAAATATTTAATATCGTCGATCTATTAATTGTATAAAATCTTGCCGCTATAAACTTAGGTCGGCTTTGTTCTACTTCTTTCAAAGACCAATATTTCATCAAATTTTTTTTTAAAATTAATTTGATTTGTAGTAGACGTTCCAAAATCTCATCAAATTCTTCCAAAATTTGATCACAAAGTAGAATCATTCTGACGGCAACACACCAAGACAAACCCAAAACAAAAGTTCTTGCATAAGTAAGTGCAAAATTAAGAAGTGTTTCAGGATTTTTAATAGCAAAATCAATATAAATAAAAGTAGTCAAAATTCCAAAAATCTGATGAAACAGAATACTCCAACCGAAAATTTCATTAAAACACTTAACAGAATCTTTGAGTAAAAAGAGATTGCGTTCTAATAAGTTTACAATTTGGAAATTTTTTGCTGAACTTATACTAACTGCACACAAGTTAACACTTTCTTTCTGTGATTGGTAACATTGTTTCAGCATTTGCAATACTATGATAGCTGTAGCAATTTCAAAAAATTGCGAATAAATTTGCAAAGACTCGACGAAAAATACTTGAACAAACGAAAGAAAACCAAAATTTTTTATTTGTATATAATAATAATAACCCATAGAAATGAAAAACAGTAATAATAGAAACCAAAAAGAAAATTTTGTCTTGGTAGAACTGCAAGAAACTTTTAACAAAATTTTGAGTAACAACCACCAATCACGTGACATTTTTTTCACTGTTATTATTGGATAAATCAGTGAAAAATATAAATTGAACTTATACGTAACTCGAAGAAATATGTGCATTAAATTTAGTTTTTTTATTATTCCAATTCTGTAATAAAAACTGTAAAATGAGCCAACTGTATAAATTAGAAATAGAAAATAAACATATATTGTTTTAACTTGTGATAGTTTTTGTTCATTCGGAGATAAAGGAGTTAGTAAAGAGAATTTTCGAATTTTAAAAATTGTGTCAATCGCGCTCATTATTAAACAGCAACTAAAAGATTATAAAACAAAAAAATGACATGTAACTTGCTTAAAAGCATGTAATTATTAATGCAACACACATAATACTTTGTTTAAACTTACTTAGAAGAACAAGCAAAACTTTTTCATTAAAAACTTTTCATTTTCTAAAAATTGATTTTTAGAATCGATTTTACTAGTTTATTAAACAATTTTACTAAATTTATTGAAAAGTCAAGTTCTGATTTTACAGTGTCTAAAAATTACAGTGCCGTAGTTAAATACAGGTGACTTTAAAGTAAAGCATAAAATTTATTTATTTTTTATTGTTCTAAATATAAAAAAATGCAAAAATAAGTAACTTGTCATATTTAGGGAGCTCTGTTCTGACGTAATTGGATCTTTCGTAGCGGCCAAAATAGCAGCGCTATGACATCATATATTTTTTTGAAAGAAACAACATAATGTTTTATAATTAGATGCTCTACTATTGGGGCTTTACTATGCTAATTATGTTGGATGCGTATAAACCAAAACAAAAAAATAAATATTTTGTAAGCCAACTCACCTCATTATAAGGTAACGCATAAAACGTAAAATCAAACAAACTTACCAAGTGAAATTCAATTTTGATTACATGTAGCGTTTTGAACCCCCCAATCCGGTTGGAAACATCGTTTTTTTCCTTAGTAGGTTGCCATAACAAGTGTTCATTTAAAAAAGTTGTCAAGTGTGCTATGAAAAAACACAAAGATTTTGAAGTATGTCTGAGTTTAATTCGGCTGCTGGCTGTACTGTCAGTTACGACGACAAATTACGACTGCGCGCGCACTGTGAAGCTGTGTATCAAGTTCCGACATCTCTTCTTCGCTACATTTTCTTTTATCAAAATCTCATAGCACACTTGATAACTTTTTTAAATGAACAGTTGTTATATAAACTTGAAAAAGAATGACATTTAGAGATGGTTGCCAAGCTTCCAGACATTGTAGTAGTTATTTACATTTACATTTCCCACTGGATTGTTTCGTCTCCTCCATATGGTTTCTGATTTATCTACAAAAATCTTTGTTTTTCAAAGCCATCCAATTAAGAAATTATACCCTACCTCACTCCGCTAGTGAAATTTGCGTCACCACCATAAACTTTAAAGCGGTTGGCAATTGTGGAAATATTTTTAATTTAAAACGAGTTACTTTAACTTAAATGACGAGGTTAAGGAATTCGCAATTTGATTAAATCCTTACTTTTGGAATCGTTTGCCTTTCAACTTTCGCTTCTTCGTTTTTCAGAAATTTGGGTTTAGTGTAAATTCTTATTTTTTTCAACTGGTGGCTAATATTAAACATACTTTCATAATTTATTGACGAAAACATAAAATTGGGCCGGCTTTTTTCTACTTATTTCAAAAACCAACATTTTATCAAATTTTTTTCCAAAACCAATTTGATTTTTAATAGACGCTCTAAAATCTTATCAAATTCTTCCAAAATTTGTTCACAAAGTACAGTAATTCTGTCTGCAATACTCCAAGAAAATGCCAAAACTATATATCTTGCAAACCTTAGTGAAATAAATGTAAACCCTATTTTTTTAACTTTGTTCGGTGAGATCGTAAAAGGGGTTATGCCGATTAGCACGTGGTGGGTGAAAGTGCTGAACATGATTTCACGTAAGCGGAAAAATACTGTTCGAAGAAATGCGTTTGCAAGTAACATTCTGCGAAAACAGTAAGCCGCTCTTTAAAGATACAGTACAGTCGTCAGTTGATTGCATTTTTTCCATAACCCCAAATGCACTTATACATAAGGTTCATTCTTAACTCGGTTGAGTGGGTGGGATTTCAAGTGGGATTTCCTGCTTCACGTTTAGAATGGAAAAAACCAGTGGCCCCAAACTCTTTTGTTTAAGCATGGTTAAATGCATAGGGCACGTTGAAATGTTGTAGAACCACTGACCTAGCCGAGTCTAGATGTTTACTCCGAGACACCACCCACACTAACGGATTTAAGAACGACCCTTATTTACAAATGCGTTAGAGGTGTTGAAACAACACAACCAACAGACGACTCATACCAATGCGGTACGTAGTTTTACAGAACACGTGCTAACCGGCACAACCCCTTTTACGATCTCACCGGACAAAGTCAAAAAAATAGGGTATAGAATCGTATGTTTTAAGATTTTTAATAGTATCATTAATAAAAATAAGGGTAGGCAAAATTTCAGAAATCTGATGAAATAAAATACTCTAACCGAAAATTTTATTAAAATACTTAACACAATCTTTGAGTAAAAGGAGATTGCGTTCTAAGACTTTTAAAATTTGAAAAATTTCATTTGATTTTATTTTAACTGTACACAACTTGATGTATTTCTTCTGGCATTGGTAACACTGTTTTAATATTTGCAACACAGTAACTGCTGTAGAAATTTCAAAAAATTGCGAGTAAATCTTCATAGTCTCTTTTTGAGTAACATCTACAAATTACGTGATATTTTTTTCACTTTTATTATTGGATAAATCGCTGAAAAATATAGATTCAAGTAGTAAACGACTTGAAGAAATATGTGCACTAAATTTAGGTTTTTTATTAATCCAATTCTGTAGTATTAATGTCATTATTATTAATGTAAAAATAATGTCAATGAACTAACTGTATAAAGTAGAAATAAAAAATAAACATATTTTATTTGAACTTGTGATAGTTTTTGTTCATTTGGAAATAAAGGAGTTGGTAAAAAAAAGCTTTCGAAATTAAAAAATTGTTTCAATTGCGTTCATTGTTAGACAGCAACTAACAGAATTTTGTAAACAACTTATAAAAGTAACTTGCTTAAAAGCATTCTTTTATTAATGTCATATAATGTGTGTTCGTTAAAAAAAACTCGTAGCAAGCCATGACATTGTTACGTATGTCGTACGTGACCCCATACAACAACTTGATGAAATTAATCAAAATTTGGTTGAACTGAATAATGTGATAAATAATGTTCGAAGACGATATGCTTTATGTGTTCAGCATCAAGGAAGACATTTTCAACAGTTTTTGTAGGTAATAAATGAATATTTTTATAAGAATGTATTTTTGTTTTAATTGTCGACAAGTGAGGTTATGAGATCTGTCAGTTTGACAAGTGTGTAAAGATTAATCACAGACATACAAAACAATTGTTTTTTAGTTTCAAAGCACTCTAGAGTTTTTTTAAAAAAAACACACGATACTTTTAGAATTCGTTTAAATCACTTGTAGAAAAAAAGACAAAACTTTGTCTTTAAACATTTTTTGTAGAAATTTAAAGAAGTAATTGAACTTTTCTTTAATTTATCAATAGAAATTAGGTCTGTAAAAATAACTAAAAATGTATGTCATTCAACAGGCTTAACGTTATGGCGCTGACTTTGAATATTTTGAAAAGGGTCTCACTTATCTCGTGGGCACAGTTACCCAACCCTTCCTTATCTAGTAATTTTCGGCCGCCTTGTGTTAGTACCATGATAAATGACAGACATTGTCTAGTATTTAGGTAATAGATATATATTCTTTTGTGCTTAATATATCCAGAATCGTATAATAAATAGTTACTAAGGTCCATTAGAAAGATAAATTACAAATCAATTTTTGACCTAATTTTTATAAATAAATTAATAAAACATTCAATTACTATTTTCGAATTTCTAGAAAATGTCTATAATGAGTGTTTGTTCTTCTAAGTGAATTTAAACAAATTTTAAGTGTACCACAACAACAAAAGTATGCTTTTAAGCAAGTTACTTGTAATTTATTTTCCATTCTTTTAGTTGTTGTCTAACAATGAACGCAATTGAAGCAATTTTTAAAGTTCGAAAATTTTCGTTACTAACTCCGTTATCTCCCACTAAACAAAAACTATCCAAAATTAAAGTTCAATATGTTTATTTTTTATTTTTACTTCATACAGTTGGTACAGTTCAAAGTTTTTATTACAAAATTGAAATAACAAGAAAACAAAATTTAATGCACATGTTTCTTCTAGTTATAAATCACTTGAATTTATATTTTTCAGTAATTTATCCAATAATAAGAGTGAACAAAATATCACATGATTGGTGGCTTTTACTCAAAAAAATTTCACAAGTTTCTTGCAGTCCAAACAACGCAAAAATTTTGTTTCTAGTTTGGTTTAAATTATTTTTTTGGCTAGCCATAGGTTATTTTTTCTATACAAATATAAGAAGTTTTGGTCTTTCGTTTCTTCGAATAGGTGTTTTTGAGACTTTGGAAATTTACTCGCAATTTTTTGAAATCACCACAGCAATTACAGTGTTACAAATGTTGAAACAGTGTTACCAATCACAGAAAAAATATGTCAAAATGTGTACAATTAGTACAAATTCAGATGAAATTTTCCAAATTTCGGGAGTCTTAGAACGCAATCTCTTTTTACTCAAAGATTGTGTCAAGTGTTTTAATGAAATTTTTGGTTGGAGTATTTTATTTCACGAGATTTCTGGAATTTTGACTACTCTTATTTATATTGACGAGACTATTAGAAATCCTGAAACAATATTTAATTCTACATATACTTCGCCAATTTATGCAAGGTATTTAGTTTTGGCATTGTCTTGGGGTATTGCAATCAGAATGATTCTACTTTGTGATCAAATTTTGGAAGAATTTGATGAAATTTTGGAGCGTCTATTAACAATTAAATTTGACTTACAGAAAAATTGGGATAAATATGAGTTTTTAGAAAAAGTGGAGCACAGCAAACCTGAGTTTATAGCTGCAAGATTTTATACAATTAGTAGACCAACAATTTTAAATATTTTTAATGTGGCACTTACATTTTTAATTGTTGTAATTCAGTTTAATTTACAATAAATAAAAATATATGAAATCATAAGATTTTTTTTTAGTCATTTGATAAATTTTATTTTGGTTTTTTAGTTATAGGTGCCTCAAAAATCAGAGAGCAACCTGAGACTTTTGCGATCAAAATAAAACTATTTACTACAACTTATAGTCAGCTGCATTTTAAAATATCGTTTCTACAAATGAACTCGTTACATTTAAAGAATTAATTGTTATGGCTTGCTTCTGCTTGATTTAATCATAATAATAATTTATTGACGACATCATTATCTTCACAAAAAATATATATTAAAACACATGTAACAGTAGTGTTATTTTATAGTAATAATAATAGCCTATATTCAAATTTAATAAAAGACAGTTCCCAAAAATAAAATTTACAAGAAACACTATTACATAAAAAAAATTACAATTCAGCGGTGCGAATAGAACATAATTTGTACTGAAGTTATTAAGTTTGAATAAAGAGCATTTCTGTGATTATACTGAGGAACGTTAAAGTACAATTTGCTAAGAATCTCAGGAGGATCGTACTTATTATTAATTAGTTTATATATAAAACAAATAGAGTGTATTTTTCTACGAGAGTACAGTGTGGTTTTAAGCCTAAGTAATTGATACCCAAATAGTAAGAGTCCCTAATATTACCTGCTAATGCATACTTAATAAGTTTTATAAAAATATTTTGAATACTTTCGGTTCTGTTGATATGAGTGGCGTAAAATGGAGACCAGATTGGACAATTGAAGGGTACAGGAATAAAAAGAGGAATGCCTCAAAATTTGTTTTCTTACAAAGGTAGAATTCCTATCGTTTTTCATAAATACGACAGTTTTTTTATTTCATATAACTCCTGAGTACACTTAGGAGTGTTGACAGTCATGGTTTTTAACTGTTTTTTGTCTACATTGCATTTTACATTGGTGAAAAAACGATGGAAATTCCAGTTCGATAAAAATCGAATTTTTGGACATTTCTCTTTTTATTCCTGTACCTTTCAATATATTCAAAGATTGATCTAACAAATGTAACATAAAGTATTTTTATAGTGCGAATCTTGCTAAAATTACTAGCATACCTTTATAAACAACCTAAAACTCTGTTTTCTAACAATAAACGCATAATGGTAAATAAAAGACAACTTACAGTCAAGAATTACCAGGTCTTTTACAGTGGACGACACTTTAAGAATTACATTATTAATTTTGTATTCAGGGATAGATGGTTTTACTTTTTTTACTGAAGTTAATTACCTGACATTTATTACAGTTTAATGGGCTGATTTCAAGTTGAGATAATACCGGTAGTATCTTTGTTTCCATGGAAAATTAATAAAATTTGCTGTTGTGATTGGTTGTTGCTAAGGAAAAGTATTAAAATTTGCGATAATACCGGTAGTATCTCAACTTGAAATTAGCTCACAAGTCATTAGAATTGAGTTACACCAACGACTTAATAGAATTAAATCGTATTGAAGGTCTTAAACATCCTGAGTGTTTCTAATTACTTTATAAAGTTTTAAGTCGTCAGAGAATATCTTAAAACTGGGTTCTATTCAACAGATAACTCTCAAACAATTTAAGCAAATTACCAGAGATTCCATAGGCAAATAATTTATGTAATAGTATCGTATGGTTGATTCTATAAAACGCCTTACTAAAGTCAGTGTAAACAGCAGGAATCTCCAGACCCTTACTAACAGCAGTGATGATTTCGTTGGTATAATTTAAAAAGTTAGTAATCGAGACCACTTTTGGAAAAATCCATGTTGCTTCGAGAAAATAATATTATTGAAGCTTGAAAAAAGGTGATCATAAACTATAGACTCAAAAGTTTTAGAAGGTGTGGATAAAATAGAGACTCGCAAAAGAAACTGAAGAGGTATAGTTAGTTTATTTAAGAATGAGATTTTGACTTTAACCATAAATTACCCTAACAAAAGAATCCAAATTGACCAATTATTAGTCATGCCGATTTATGATGCTTTGAAAGGCCGAAGAAGTAAATAATCTCAGGCAACGGCACCCCAGGCGGGGTTCGATGCCGGGATCCTTTCTACCTCTTTCTTGAAATAGAATACGAAACTCAATGCAAGTGCAATAATTTAACTACAGTGTTTCCAATTGATGCTTTTTATTTCGTAAATGCAAGTAAATATTTTTAAATCTTCTATATCCTTCTTCATGTAAATTAGGATTCTGAAGGGATTCAGCCGAGTCAATATTAAGCACATTATCAGCATCTTCTGCCATAGCATTACAATCACAATTTCACGGTTGCCACATTGTTAAATTTGAATTATAGTTTTCTTTCAGAATGCAAATCATAACTAAACAAATTTCAACGTCTGAGGTGAAATTCTTTTATTCCACCCTTCTAGTGTTATCTGGTATTTATTTTTACCAAACTAAAACCAACTTTCTAATGTCATTTTCTTGGTATTAGAGATAACAACATCATTGTAGTTAAGATTATTTCCGCTAATACTTCTGTTCAATATCTTTAAAATTAGTTTTATATGTATTTACTTTGTTTCCAGCAGGTATAAAAGTACTGGTTTTAAGGACTGGGTTTCGATGTCACTGCTTGAGGTTATTAATTAACTCGCGGCTAGACAAAGGTGCAACTATAAGATGTACAAGAAATTGATATAAAATGAAAAGCAATAATTGGAAACACTGTAGTTAAAAATTGTCGCATTTGTATTGAGTTTTTGTATTCTATTTCAAGAATCAGGTAGAAAGGATCCCTGCATCGAACCCCGCCTGGGGTGTCGTTGCTTGAGGTTATTTGCTTTTTCGGCCTTTCAAAGCATCATAAATCGGCATGACTAATAATTGGTCAATTTGGATTCTTTTGTTAGGGTAATTTATGGTTAAAGCCAAAATCTCATTCTTGAATAAACCAACTATAGAGCTAGAGACTCGCAACATTCCATGAAAAATTTTGGAGGTATTTTATTAGGACCTGCTCCTTTTCTGATACATATCAACATTAGATAAAAAATTAATAATATCAGTGCACATATACAAAAAATAATCACTAAAGGCCTTACAAACATCTGGATATGTTGAAAATGAGTAATTATCAAATTGGATGAGAGCAGAAATTGATTACAATGAGATTTTTTGCGGATAAATTTCTAGAAATTGCTTGGATTATGAAGTCGTGTAGACCACGGCCAACTGTATCAATCTCCACTTCGTCACAAACTTCGTTCCGATACGGCCATAACGCTCCGTTTATAAAACTGTTCTGATCTAGTCGCCAATTGCGTTACGCAAGTGCTGCCCCCAAACGATTGAACGGTGAACTTTAAAAGTTGACAGATTCAAAATTTTTGCTGTATCTTGTCAAATTATAATTTGAAACGTACGTTCTCATTGCATAATGGGAAAGAAATGTTTGATTTGTGGCGAGCGTAATACACAGCTTTTTGAATTCCCTAGTGATTTTCATCAACGCACTAAATGGCTTGAAATAATTGAAGAATTTTGTGGTAATTTTACACAAACCCTAACAAAATAGTATCGATTTTATCAATTTTTATTTGGTTTTTACAGATGTTGCAAGTATAAAAGATCAATCAGTTATCTGTAAAGATCACTTCGAAGAAAATTCCTTTACTTTCACAAAAAATTCTTGTCGCTTAATAAAAGGAGTTGTACCTTCAATATTTGTAAGAATAAATGAGAATTGTCCAATCAAATATTAATATGAAGGCAAAATAATTATTAAATTTTATTTGTAGAATATACCTGTCACACCCGAATATCCTGTCGAAACTCCTCCTAATGTTTATGGCAAAAAAAACACAAATTCTAAATTAATCCAAGTCTCCATTCCATCTGTTGAGCTTGAGAATTTACGTTACCACTGTAAAATATTAAATCAGAAACTAAAGCTTATGACTAATAAGTATTTAAAGTGCCTGTCACGAGTTCAATCTCTCGAAGTGAAACTTCAAAGACAAAGCCATAACTCTAAATTAATCACAAAAATATTCCATAATGCTGAAGAATCTGATGACAAAGCTCTTTTTAATGGATCTTATTAACAATTATGCAAAAAAGTCACCTAGGTGGTCTGAAATGACAATTCGTATGTGTACTCTCTGGCGTTTTTGCTCTCCAAAAGGATATTATTGGATATTATAGGATAGTATTGTCGAATCAATTTAGCCAAACTTCCATCCAAAACTACCATATCCAGACATCTTGGTGAATATAGAGGGTCAAAAGAGTTGTGTAAACAGCGTTTACAATCCGAAATAGCGGCACTTAAAGTTCCAGTAGAGCGAATTTGTTCGTTAGTTATGGATGATATGGCAATAAAAGAAAAAATGTACTATATTCGACCTGAAGATCGTTTTTTCGGGCTTGATGACTGTCATTTTAATAAAACTATTTAAGAGAAGCCCAAAATTGCGAGCAAAATGCTTTGTTTTGTTATATACGGGTTATCAACACGATACTGCATACCTGCTGGATATTTCTTCCATTCAACACTGACAACTGATAGCTTCTATACCTTGACTATGCAAGTGATACAAATGTTGACTGACTGTGGGTTTATTGTGTTAAGGCTTGAGACTGACAATTTTTCTGAAAATGTAGCATTCTTCAAGAAACTATCTAACGCTAGTGGAGCTCTCAAAAACGTAATCGACCATCTTCTGTGCACATGCTACTATTTCTTAGCTTCAATTACTGTCATGCGATTAAAAATGCAAGAAACCTATTCTTAGACCACGACATGTGTTCTTCTGAAGGCACTATTAGCTCATCATATCTAAAACAGCTGTATAGTCTACAAAGAGGATTACCAATTAAACCAGTCAGATATTTAACCAGAAAACACCTTTATCCGACAAATTTTGAGAAGATGAATGTTTTCAGAGCTGTTCAAGTTTTTTCGCCTGCAGTGACTTCATCTTTAAAATTTTTGAAAGAAAATGGACATGAGCAGTTCAAAGATACAAATAGCACTGTATCTTTCATGGAAAACATGTACTTTTTCTTTCAGTTTCACAATGTCTCAAGTAGATCCCAGTACATTCGTACCTTAGATAGTCATATTGTTCCTTACCTTAATGTTTCTGATAAACTACTTCAATGGCTAAAAGAAACATTTACAAAATACATTGATAAAGTACAAATTGTATCAGCTAATGTTGGTTTGAAAGGTTTTTCAGAAGAAACTGCCCATGCTCTACAGTTTACAGCAATAAGTACATTTTTGTGTATCAAATTTCTACTACAAGAAGCAGGATTCTATTATGTACTTACCAGGTCCTTCAGTTCTGACGCAGTTGAAAGAATGTTTTCCCAAGTACGTCTTCGAGGCGGATCCAACGATGCCACAGACGCCAGAACCGCCGAATACGCAATGCGTCAGATTTTAAGATGTGGCATCGTTAAAAGTTCAAAATCGGCCAATATTGCTGACAAAATTGAGTATATTAGCAATGCTAATATACAGACAGAGAGAGCTGAAAGACATTCCTTTGAAAGTGAGATTAAAGAAGACTTGATATTACCAATTAATATAAGAGTCAAGATTCAAAAACTACATAAAGATAATGCAATACCTGACACCAATATATTCTCTGCATCTGTAGCTTTCCTGGCAGAATACATTTTAAAAAAATTTGACAACAAATTTCATTGCAATAAATGTCTTTCATCATTGCTAGCCACCACTACTCCAGGACCTCTGATGCAACTTATAAGTCTGCAAGATCACGGTGCTCTAACCTATCCCAACTCTCAATTTGTCTATGTCATAATGGATTTAGCAGACATTATACAAAATATTCTACCTTTCTTGGAATATGAAAACACTTGTCATCAACTTGTTGAAATTTTAAGCCCCTCGCTGCAAAAAAATAAATTATTTTAATGCATGTTACACAAAAAAGAATTATGCAAATTTATAATTCAAGCGACAACCAAACCTACCTTAACAAATATTTGCTTAGAACGAACAGATTTGTTGAAAAAAACTGTTATTCACAACAAACCCACCAGTCGAAAAATTTTAAAATTATAGTTTGTCAATAATAATCTATGTAGTTTTCAAATTAAACAGTTAAATTGAATTAAACCTTAATTATTGTTTTTGTATTTCTGTAAACAAAGTAGGTGTTAGTGAGCTTAACGAACGCTTGTTTTTTGACTAGTTGACAGGAACGAGACAGCGGCATTAACCTCAAAATGGTTCGGAACACCGTCACTTGTCAGTTTTATTCGCACACTTGTCACTTGGGTGCGCCACTTGCGGACCGTTCGTTTTCAAGGTCAGGAATTTTATTCTTTATGACCAAATCGAGGAGCGTTGCGGCCGTATCGGAACGAAGTGGAGATTGATACAGTAGGCCATGGTGTAGACAGACACAGTGTGCCATCTAACGAAGAGTACTGGAAGGTGCGAGAATTGGTATAATAATGTTGGCGGATAACAACGTTATCTCTTTGGCTCTCGCTCGGCCACCAACATAACCAACCTCCACGATTAGGCAAAAACAACTACTTCGCGGACTAATGCCCCGACCGACATTGAATTACATCACCTAATCGCCCAACCAGCAACACACTGAAAAGCAGTGTAACCAGAACTAGCAAAGGTGTTCCAATCGAACAACAACGTCGAGAAACTGTATACCGGTTTCGGGGTTTTTGCCCCTCATCAGTACAGTGTATCTCGGAGCGTTGTGCTCGATTGGAACAGGTGGGAGAACTCGCTTATATCAAGCGAAGTTCGGCTAGTAGTCGTGTAGACCACGGCCAACTGTATCAATCTCCACTTCGTCACAGACTTCGTTCCGATACGGCCATAACGCTCCGCTTATAAAACTGTTCTGATCTAGTCGCCAATTGCGTTACGCAAGTGCTGCCCCCAAACGATTGAACGGTGAACTTTAAAAGTTGACAGATTCAAAATTTTTGCTGTATCTTGTCAAATTATAATTTGAAACGTACGATCTCATTGCATAATGGGAAAGAAATGTTTGATTTGTGGCAAGCGCAATACACAGCTTTTTGAATTCCCTAGTGATTTTCATCAACGCACTAAATGGCTTGAAATAATTGAAGAATTTTGTGGTAATTTTACACAAACCCTAACAAAATAGTATCGATTTTATCAATTTTTATTTGGTTTTTACAGATGTTGCAAGTATAAAAGATCAATCAGTTATCTGTAAAGATCACTTCGAAGAAAATACCTTTACTTTCACAAAAAATTCTTGTCGCTTAATAAAAGGAGTTGTACCTTCAATATTTGTAAGGATAAATGAGAATTGTCCAATCAAATATTTATATGAAGGTAAAATAATTATTAAATTTTATTTGTAGAATATTCCTGTCACACCCGAATATCCTGTCGAAACTCCTCCTAATGTTTATGGCAAAGAAAACACAAATTCTAAATTAATCCAAGTCTCCATTCCATCTGTTGAGCTTGAGAATTTACGTTACCACTGTAAAATATTAAATCAGAAACTAAAGCGTATGACTAATAAGTATTTAAAGTGCCTGTCACGAGTTCAATCTCTCGAAGTGGAACTTCAAAGACAAAGCCATAACTCTAAATTAATCACAAATATAGCCCAGGATGCTGAAGAATCTGATGACAAAGCTCTCTTTTTAATGGATCTTATTAACAATTATGCAAAAAAGTCACCTAGGTGGTCTGAAATGACAATTCGTATGTGTACTCTTTGGCGTTTTTGCTCTCCAAAAGGATACGAGTATTGTCGAATCAATTTAGCCAAACTTCCATCCAAAACTACCATATCCAGACATCTTGGTGAATATAGAGGGTCAAAAGAGTTGTGTAAACAGCGTTTACAATCCAAAATAGCGGCACTTAAAGTTCCAGTAGAGCGAATTTGTTCGTTAGTTGTAGATGATATGGCTATAAAAGAAAAAATGTACTATAGTCGAATTGAAGATCGTTTTTTCGGGCTTGATGACTGTCATTTTAATAAAACTATTCAAGAGAAGCCCAAAATTGCGAGCAAAATGCTTTGTTTTGTTATATACGGGTTATCAACACGATATTGCATACCTGCTGGATATTTCTTCCATTCAACACTGACAACTGATAGCTTCTATACCTTGACTATGCAAGTGATACAAATGTTGACTGACTGTGGGTTTATTGTGTTAATGCTTGTGACTGACAATTTTTCTGGAAATGTAGCACTCTTCAAGAAACTATCTAACGCCAGTGGAGCTCTCAAAAACGTAATCGACCATCCTTTGTTGCCAAACATGCCACTATTTCTTAGCTTCGATTACTGTCATGCGATTAAAAATGCAAGAAACCTATTCTTAGACCACGACATGTGTTCTTCTGAAGGCACTATTAGCTCATCATATCTAAAACAGCTGTATAGTTTACAAAGAGGATTACCAATTAAACCAGTCAGATATTTAACCAGAAAACACCTTTATCCGACAAATTTTGAGAAGATGAATGTTCTCAGAGCTGTTCAAGTTTTTTCGCCTGCAGTGACTTCATCTTTAAAATTTTTGAAAGAAAATGGACATGAGCAGTTCAAAGATGCAAGTAGCACTGTATCTTTCATGGAAAACATGTACTTTTTCTTTCAGTTTCACAATGTCTCAAGTAGATCCCAGTACATTCGTACCTTAGATAGTCATATTGCTCCTTACGTTCATGTTTCTGATGAACGACTCCAATGGCTAAAAGAAACATTTACAAAATACATTGATGAAGTACAAATTGTATCAGCTAATGTTGGTTTGAAAGGTTTTTCAGAAGAAACTGCCCATGCTCTACAGTTTACAGCAATAAGTACATTTTTGTGTATCAAATTTTTACTGCAAGAAGCAGGATTCTATTATGTACTTACCAGGTCTTTCAGTTCTGACGCAGTTGAAGGAATGTTTTCCCAAGTACGTCTTCGAGGCGGATCCAACGATGCCACAGACGCCAGAACCGCCGAATACGCAATGCGTCAGATTTTAAGATGTGGCATCGTTAAAAGTTCAAAATCGGCCAATATTGCTGACAAAATTGAGTATATTAGCAATGCTAATATACAGACAGAGAGAGCTGAAGGACATTCCTTTGAAAGTGAGATTAAAGAAGACTTGATATTACCAATTAATATAAGAGTCAAGATTCAAAAACTACATAAAGATAATGCAATACCTGACACCAATATATACTCTGCATCTGTAGCTTTCCTGGCAGGATACATTTTAAAAAAATTTGACGACAAATTTCATTGCAATGAATGTCTTTCATCATTGCTATCCACCACTACTCCAGGACCTCTGATGCAACTTATAAGTCTGCAAGATCACGGTGCTCTAACCTATCCCAACTCTCAATTTGTCTGTGTCATAATGGATTTAGCAGACATTATACAAAATATTCTACCTTTCTTGGAATATGAAAACACTTGTCATCAACTTGTTGAAATTTTAAGCCCCACGCTGCAAAAAAATAAATTATTTGAATGCATGTTACACAAAAAAGAATTATGCAAATTTATAATTCAAGCGACAACCAAACCTACCTTAACAAATATTTGCTTAGAACGAACAGATTTGTTGAAAAAAACTGTTATTCACAACAAACCCACCAGTCGAAAAATTTTAAAATTATAGTTTGCCAATAATAATCTGTAGTTTTCAAATTAAACAGTTAAATTGAATTAAACCTTAATTATTGTTTTTGTATTTCTGTAAACAAAGTAGGTGTTAGTGAGCTTAACGAACGCTTGTTTTTTTGACTAGTTGACAGGAACGAGACAGCGGCATTAACCTCAAAATGGTTCGGAACACCGTCACCTGTCAGTTTCATTCGCACACTTGTCACTTGGGTGCGCCACTTGCGGACCGTTCGTTTTCAAGGTCAGGAATTTTATTCCTTATGGCCAAATCGAGGAGCGTTGCGGCCGTATCGGAACGAAGTGGAGATTGATACAGTAGGCCATGGTGTAGACAGACACAGTGTGCCATCTAACGAAGAGTACTGGAAGGTGCGAGAATTGGTATAATAATGTTGGCGGATAACAACGTTATCTCTTTGGCTCTCGCTCGGCCACCAACATTAGGTGTTGTTGCGAAGTAGTTGTTTTTGCCTAATCGTGGAGGTTGGTTATGTTATATTGGTTATTTAGATTAACTATTATTTTATATTATTATATCTGACTCAGAAAATCTATCACAGATATACACTGCTCCAATAAATTAACGTACCACTTGAATTTTTTGAAAATTGAAACATGTATTCGACCAATTGGTACAAAATTAAGAAAAATTTAACAAAAACATTTGTTTAAAGTAAATTAATATTTAATGTGTCCAAATATAGAAAAACAAACCGAAAACAAAATTTTATTAAAGTAACGCCGTTATAAAAGTTACAGAAAACATCTTAATATCGCGTATTTCCACCTCTACTTTGAATAACCGCTGCACATCTTCGTTCCATACTCAAAATTAACGAACTTATGTCTTCTTGATTTAAGTTATTCCAAATTTCATTTAGTTGAGGACCTACCTCTTGAAGATGGACAGGAGGATGTGGAAGATTTTTTAAACGTTTCCCGAGAATGCCCCAAACATGCTCAATAGGATTCAGGTCAGGGCTTCTAGCTGGCCAATCCAAAACATTGATTTCTGCCTCATTCAAGTAATCTTTAACAATTCGGGCAGTGTGGGGTTTTGCGTTATCTTGCATTAACAAAAAATTTGGACCAATATAAGGGGCATATGGTACGACATGCTCTTCAAGAATGTCTGTTATGTAACGGTCCGCATTTATAGAGCCATTATTTACAACCACTAACTCCGTGCGTGCTTGGAAGGAAATACCACCCCAAACCATTACTAAGCCTCCACCAAACAATGTGGTAATCTGAATGTTACACTGTGCGTACCGCTCATTTGGTCTACGATACACACGATCACGTTTATCGCAATTGTAAAGGCAAAATTTTGACTCATCCGTAAAAAGAACAGACTCCCAATCCTCTCTTTGCCAATTTATGTGCTCTCTAGCAAATTCTAATCGGGCTCCGCGGTGTTCTGCAGTCAATGCAGGACCACGAGCAGGAATATGGGGTGTTAAATTATCCTCCTTAAGTCTTTTTCTAACAGTTTCGGTACTGATTTGAATTCCTTCTACGTCACGGAACTCAGTTTGTAGCTTCCTGGCGGTTACAAAGCGTTCTCTTAGCGCAGATATTCTTAAAAATCTATCCTGGATAGGAGTGGTTTTCCTTTTTCCTCTTTGCCCAGGTCTTCTGAGGTGACTTCCTGTCTCTCTGTACCTTTGTATCATCAATTCTTCTCCATCCTTCCATCCTTCATCCAACAAAACCACAGCTTGAGCGCATTCTTCTCGAGTAAAATTCCTCACAATGTTTTTATTATTGTTTCAAATAATAAAAACTACCCGCAGAACGGCAAATTCAAATAACAATAAAACGAAATTACAAATTAACACAATTTAAAAATGAAAATTATTTTAAAATTTCTGCTTAAAAAACTATTAAACTCAAATTTCTGACTTTAATGTCAAAACTTTTATTACAATGGATAACTAGATTATAGCTTGATTAAACCTTCTCAACCAAAGTTGTCAAATGCATATACCACCAGATGATTTGACACTGTTGGTTTCACTTCTATCACATCTGAACACTTCATACCGATCGTCAATAATCTCTACACTAGGAATTTCCGAACACAACCAGGTTTCAGTTAAAACAACTACACTGTAATCTTTGCACAGAGAGGCACAGTGGAAGTCTTTCGTTTTACTCTATCTGATGCTCCCGACGTTTTGGTAATAGATCGAAAATTTTAATTTATTGTGTCTTAAGCTTCTAATGGAAGATTCTAAAGTTTTTTCTCAACTGTGCGCTTGAAATGAAGTATTCAGGCCAAAAATTGCAATTACCTACTTGACTTAATGTATCTCTTTTGCTTGGTTTTTTAATGCCACATCTTCTTCTTTTTTGAAAAAAAATTAAACCACCGAATTGTTGCTTCAATTAGCCAATTTTCTCCTTTTTCTAATTTTTCTTTCAATTCAAAATCCGTCTCAAACTTTGAATAAACTGCATTTGGCATCTTTCCTCCTTGGCAAATCTTCAACTATAAATTTATTATTAGAGAATTTAGTTTCTAAGTATGATGTAACATCATCAACGTTTGTTAATACAGCAGCACGTGCCAAGTGTAACCAAACTCTTTTTTTATCGGTGAAAAAAATTGGCATATTTTTATCACATGCTTGTTGGTAGGTTACATTATATCTTGATCTTCTATTTTTCTGGATGCGTTGTACAAGTTTCCATTCCTGTTCATCATTTTTCTGTTTGATGCTTCCTTAAAGACATCGGAGTTTGCAGGTTTTTCAGTATTTTTATCGGACGGATTACTACGGTTTTTATCCTCCTCTCTCTTTTGAATGCCACTGCGGCTAACCTTGATTGACTGAGATAACACTGACAACAAGTCCTTTCTCACATTGCTAAATGATGTAATAATAGAATTGCTTATGTTTTTTGAGCTTGGGGAAAACGACTTAAACAATGCAGAAGTATGTTCGATTCCTTCAGATTATTTACTTCATCACGTAATATCTTAATTTCATTCAACAGAGGACTTAATGCAACTCCTCTTAGGCTTTCAACATCAAAATTATTAATTTCTTTGTTTTGTGAAACCTCAGGTAAATCCCATTGGTAATTCTTACACATCCAATTATCTCTATTCTCACAAAAAAAAAACACTTTCACAATATTATCAAAACAATTCTTATGAACCGTAAGATTGCACGACTGGCACTTCATTTTTGGAACATTTTTACTAATATAACTTTTGCTAATTTTGCAATTAACCGTTTTTAACGGATTACCACCAGACTCGTTTTTACTTTCCGGCATTGCGACCACAACCTACAGTAATTTGCGATGTTAAAAAAATTTATTTTTTTGATTGAATGAGAGTTAATAATTAAAGTAATTTAAAATTTTGGTTACGTAATAACTATTACTTTTTCTACTTTTAGTTATTCATGTTTTTGTTGAGTAATTATTTTAATTTTCAACCTATAGTTCAATCGACACAAAAGTCGCGAAAACCAAAAGAGACAACACAAATTAACAAATATATATCATTGCTGTGTGTATTTGTGTATATTAGAGAGGACCAAAAGAATCGATTATTTTTTTTTTAACTTCCGACACTGAAAAATTGATTCCCAGGCATCTTTATAAAATGCTTGTTTAAGATGAGCTCTTAATTTTAATAGGAAAGACTCCTTCATCGCAGTTTTTTTTTTTAGTTTCATATGGTAAAATCCATATCTCGTTACTGACTAATTGTACAGGAAATTTGTATTTACATTTTTTGTGGAAAATTAAACGTTCTACAAAAAAGTTATCTTACGATTTTTTATATCTCTTATCATTTAGAAGATAGCGGAGGTCAAATTTTAAAGAATTTAACAAAAATTTCTTTTCTACTTCTAAATTTTATAACTCAGAGATAAATAAATATTATAAAATGCACGACATATGACCTTGTAGAAAACTAAGCGCTCTATAAAAAAGGTCTCCTATGTTTAATTGATTATTCTAACCATTTAGAAGATATTCGCATTTTAATAACCAAAATTTGATACTAAATTCCCAATTTTTTTAAAATGGTTCAAGTAATTAACCACAATTAACCACAAACTTTTTTTTGTAGAGCGTTTAATTTCCTACAAAACCGTATGTTGCGCACTTTATAATATTTATTTATCTACTAGTTATAAAATTTAGAAGTGAAAAAGAAATTTTTGCTAAATTTTTCAAACTTTGATCTCTGATATCTTCTAAACGGTAGGAGTTATAATAAAAATGTAAGATACCTTTTTTAGAGAGTTAAATTTCCTACATAAAATGTAAATAAACTTTTTCTGTACGATAAAGTAGTGACGAGATATGAATTTTGCCATAGGGAACTAAAAACTGCAATGAAGGAGTCTTTTCTATTAAAATTAAGAGTTCATCTTGATAAGCATTTTTTAAAAGTGCAAAGGAACCAATATTTCAGTGTCGGAAGTTAATTTTTTTGGCCCACTCTAGTGTATATAGTATAGAAATAAATTATTCGTTATTAATCCAACTCCTTAAATCAAAATAAACTCCATTTTGCACATACGTTGCAGTAATAAGATAGTTTTATTTTTGCCTTAAAAATGTATCTGAGACACTTTCTATAACCAAAACTTAAAAAAAAAATGATTAAATTGTTAAGGAAAACTCGAAATTTTTGTGTTTACATATTTATTTTAGATTAAACTGAATTACAACAATTAGAAATGTAATTGTCACATTTAAAATATTTAATATTGTCGGTCTCTTAATTGTATAAAATCTTGCAGCTATAAACTTAGGCCGACTTCGTTCTACTTCTTTCAAAGGCCGACATTTTATTGAATTTTTCTTCAAAGTTAATTTTATTTTAAATAGATGCTTCAAAATTTCATCAAATTCTTTTAAAATTCTATCACAAAATAAAATCATTTTAACTGCAACACACCAAAACAATACCAAAATTAAATCTCTTGCAAGAATTCGTGGAGTAAATGTAGAATCGGGATTTTTAATAGTATCGTCAATAAACATAAGAGTATTCAAAATTCCAAAATGGTGATGAAATAAAATACTCCAACCGAAAATTTTATTAAAATACTTAACACAATCTTTGAGTAAAAGGAGATTGCGTTCTAAGACTTTTAAAATTTGAAAAATTTTATTTGATTTTATTTTAACTGTACACAACTTGATGTATTTCTTCTGGCATTGGTAACACTGTTTTAATATTTGCAACACAGTAACTGCTGTAGAAATTTCAAAAAATTGCGAGTAAATCTTCATAGTCTCAAAGAAAAATGCTTGAACAAACGAAAAACCAATACTACTTATATGTATGTAGTAAAAGTAACCCATGATAATCCAAAACAATAATATAAACCAAGTTAGAAAAGGAAATTGTGTGTCTTTAGAATCGCAAGAAACTTGTGACAAATGTTTGAGCAAAAGCCGCCAATTACGTGACATTTTTTTTACCCCTAGTATTGGATAAATTACAGAAACATATAAATTCAAATGATTCATAACTCGAAGAGACATATGCATTAAATTTTGGCTTCTTATTAATTCAAATTTATGATAAAAACTGTAAATTGAGCCTAATGTATAAAATAAAAATAAAAAATATACGTATCGTATTTTAACTTGAGATAGTTTTTGTTCATATAAAGACAAAGGAGTGAGTAACGAAAATTTTCGAATTTTAAAAATGGTCTCAATTATTGCGTTCATTGTTAGACAACAGCTAATAGAATTAAAATAATAGAACTGACTTCCTTCAAAGCATACTTTGATATACTAAGATTTACATAAACTCAGAATAGCAAACAAAAACTTTTTCATTAAAAACCCTTTTTATTACTTTAAGAGCTAGTTTACAAAAGGTGAGTTACCTAAATATTCAATTGCCATTAATGTTTAATTTGAAATATAATCGGCTTTTCTGACTTTTGATTATAATCAAAATTCAGATTATTAAAAATTAAAATTATTAAAAATAAAAATTATTAAAATTAAAATTATTCAAAATTATAATCAATTTTGAATAATTATTCAAAATTGACACTTAAATGCATTACCTTTTGGGCCGGCACAGACAATTTTTCTGAGAAATCGAGTCATGTCGAACTATGGCTCAACTAAAGAAATATCGTTTTTACGATTTATCAACCTATTTAACTTTCACTAATTTTTATGATGGTCCAACCGCAAACATAACTCTGAACATCGGTCCAGGTCCGTCTTCAGTTAATCTTTACCTACCTAAAATAGTGCAACCACTAAACTTGCACATTTTATTTTTTGTGTCTCGGCTTATGTGTCTTTACCTTCTTAATATTTAAATTAGTGTTTATATTACAATTGGTTAAAATTCCGAACAATAATTTATTTAATAATAATTACAACAACAAATAAATAAATAACATATCACATACTAATCACTATCGACATAATTATCACTTTCGTCGTTGGACTTATCGTCCACATTAATTATCAAATCCGGTACAAGTCTACATCAGTAGAATATTTATTTATCTTCTTCACGAATTACATGTTCTACAAACTTTTTCTAACTGACGCTCGAAATTTTCGCTAATTCGTCTTTAATCAGTTCGATTGTACCACAACAACATTTTGGAGAGGTATTGTTTCTTCGTAGATGCAGTTTTAGCTCCCCCTATATCATCTCAATCGGATTACAATTGTGATGATAAGGGGGAAGACGAACAACTTTAAATCCACGTTCTCTGGCCATAATACCGATATATTTTTTTTTTCTAAAGTTGTTGTTTTCAAAACCTCCAACAACTGTTTTTTTTGTATATGATACTTCAAAAAAGAGATCATTTGCATGAAGAAATTCTTGTATTTCTTCTTTTCTTGAAGAACTATTAGGATTTTTTTCTGCTTGGGCGGAATGGTAACTTGCATAGTCCATCACGATTATACTATTTTTTGATACATTAGGAAACAATTTTTCTGAAAACCAATTTTCAAAAATGTTGACATATTTTTGTGGTAATCTACTTTAGCTTCTTTGACATCTTTCGCAGAAAATAGCAAAGCACATTATCTGAACGTATTTGATACATTTGTTTTGAAAATCTTGCTCTCCATTCTGAGGTTTTCATTGATTCCATCAACACCTGCCTCTTGTTAATTGTTTTAAAAAAAAATCCGATTTTTCGCGGAAATTTTCGTAAACTTTCTTGACAACACTTAATCTTCAAAATGCTTTGAACTTGCTGGTGCCATGTTTTGATTGTTAAAACAATGTTTATGTCATATGCCTTATATTTCATTCTCTTTATTGATTGTGCATGATGTTTTTCAAATAGAGAATTTGCATTATTTTTTCTGACTTTTCTCTCTTGAATTCCCTTCACAACTATGTCACGTACAGTCACATAAGGTGTTTTAGTCATGTCAAAAGTTTTTTTTATGGCCCCAGATTTACCTTCCAACGATTTTAAATAAACATACACATTCATAATTATAATTTGGCAAGTTGCGGCAAATGTCTACGGCGGTGTTTTCTGTCATCTGAAGTAGTAGGCTGATCATGGTCGCCGTCGCTGTCGACGTCGTCGTCGCTTTCAATTTCAACGCTGTCGTTGTTGTTGACCTCTCCATTAACCTCGAACCAAGGTCTCCACATCTTAAAGATGTAAAAAACTAGAAATTATAATACATAAAATAATTACTGATTAACAAATTCTAATCATACACTCTTTCACAAAAAAGACTGTAAACAAAGTCTTAAGAAATACTGTTTTGTAACTGCCACTTGCAAATTATTAAAAGAAGTAGAAGAACACAAACGAAAACACCTGAACACTCCAAAAGACGATAGAAATCTGTTTTACAAAATTAGCATCGGAGTATTTATAAAAGATTTATTTAATATCTATTTAATATCTATTTCTACCTGCTTATTTACCATCTATGTCACAAAATTCTCTAATGAATCTTGGAAATACCCAAGAGGGAGGAATAACAGGAGTGGGCATAAGCTTGAAATCTTGGTCTATGGCTAAACATCTTTTACGATAGTTTTCACTGTACTCGGGATAGCTTTTTCCCCCACTACAAACTTGCAAACGGCGGTCTCGACAATAGAATAAGATCGTAAAAGGTTTCTGTACCTCGACCAAGAACTTAACATTGTCGGTATAGGGCATGCTAACTCCTCTTATTCATCCCTCCACGGAAATACCATTAGAATTCATAATCCTATACATAATTTCTAAGAAAATAGGTACGTCTTTGTTTAAATATTGGCCGCTTTCTAATAAGTCTTCTTCAGTTGAACACTCTGTCTGCACGTAATCAGATTAAGAAGTTACTTTTTTGTTATTTTATTGGTATTTTTAATAGTGGTTATACAGAGTAGCCATTTTATTTGTTAAAATCGGACGGTAAATAACGATGTCACAAATTTTTCCGTCTTGCCAATATGACACCACATCGCATCGGCTTGTTACTTAGCTGTCTGAAATATTATTGAATGCGGCCCTGATCAGGTCTAAGCGTACCGCTGCCAGACCCTATTAGGGTTTTACGATAGGGAGGCTTTAAACTTATTAAAATGGTAAAACTATAAAAAGTCGTAAAAACGGTATTTTTTTAGCTGAGCTTTACACTCCACACTTTCTTATAAAAAAATGCGTATCAGTCGGTTTTCAAAGAATAATGTATACATGTTTATGTATTAGGTATACTACAGTAACTATATGCATATTCTTTTAGTTACTGTAAGGTATACATATATGTATATTTGTGGAGCACATAAAAAGCACAAAATTTGTATTTAGTTTAAACATTATCTTCTTTGAAAGGGATGTGGCCCGACGTCAAGCTACACCCCGATTTGAAAATAAAAAAAAAGTTTATTAGGGCAGGAAAATTTTAATTTCAGCATAGTTTGTTTGCTATTTGTACAATGGGAGCTCGGCAGACATTACAATTCGTCTTTTTATTAAATTTTAAACAAATTTAAATTTTTTAACATTTTATTTTTTTTAATAGGAAGTTTTATTTATTATTATTTGCTACTTGCCAGGATGATCTTTAATGACGAGAGCAGTGTTTGTTGCTCCTCTTAAACATCCGATGATCAAGGGCATCAGCTTAACAGAGTAAAATGCTTGTCTCAGCCGGGACAAAACCACAAAAATCTCTTTTACTCAAAAATTGAGAAAAACAGGGTCGGAATTATTAGCACCTTTAAGTGTATTGCTAATATTTTACAATTTGATTTTATTTTATTTCATAATCTTTAAATCTATTTCAAAGCGAGGTTATAACTAAAAACCTAATTAAAAAAAAGTTATGTAAATTTGTTCTAAGTTGATTAGAAAGACGAACTATAAATCAATTTTGACCTAATTTTAAAAAATAAATAAATAAGGAGTTCTAGAAAATGTCTTTAATCCAACATCAGTGTTTATTCTTGTAAGTGAGTTTAAAAAAATTCTAAAAGTGTTGCATTTAAAGTATGCTTTTAAGCAAGTCACATATAGATTATTTTCCAAATTGTGTTAGTTCAGATCTAACAATGAACGCGATTGAGACAATTTTTAAAATTCGAAAATTTTCTTTACTAACTCCTTTATCTCCGAATGAACAAAAACTATCACAAGTTAAAATGAAATATGTTTATTTTCTATTTCTTCTTCACATAGTTGGCACAATTCAAAGTTTTTTTTATAAATTTGAATCAATAAGGAAACAAAATTTAATGCACGTCTTTCTACTAGTTGTACGTCACTTCAATTTATATTTTTCAGTCATTTATCCAATAATAAATGTGAAGAAAATATCACGTGATTGGTGGCTTTTACTCAAAAATTTCTCACAAATTTCTGGCAGACCAACCAACACAAAAATTTTGTGTCTAATTTGGTTGAAGCTATTGTTTTGGGTTGTCATAAGTTATTTTTTCTATACACATATAAAAAATTTTGACTTTTCGCTTGTTCGAATATTTTTTTTGAGATCTTGGATATTTATTCGCAATTTTTTGAAATTACTACAGCAATTACAGTGTTACAAATGTTGAAACAGTGTTACCAATCACAGAAAAAATATGTCAAGATGTGTACAGTTAGAATAAATTCAGATGAAATTTTTCAAATTTTGGGCGTTTTAGAACGCAATTTCTTTTTAGTCAAAGACTGTGTTAAATATTTTAATAAAATTTTTGGTTGGAGTATTTTATTTCATCAGATTTTTGGAATTTTAACTACTCTTATTTATATTGATGATACTATTAAAAATCCTGAGACAATTTTTGATTCTACGTTTACTTCACCAATTTATGCAAGATATTTAATTTTGGCATTGTCTTGGGGTATTGCAGTCAAAATGATTCTACTTTGTGATAATATTTTGGAAGAATTAGATGAAATTTTGGAGCGTCTACTAAAAATCAAATTGCACTTGAAAAAAAAACTGCAAGAAATGTGGTACATCAAACCTCCTGAGTTTATAGCTGCAAGATTTTTTACAATCAGTCGACCGACAATATTAAATATTTTTAATGTGGCACTTACATTCCTGATTGTTGTAATTCAGTTTAATTTACAATAAATAACAATATTGCTCTTAGTGAATTATTATTTTCGTTTTTGGAATTTTTGTTTCTTAAACCACAAAACAATCTGAGACTCTTGAGATGATAATTAATCAGTCAACCGCATTTGATGTGTTGTTTCTCTAAACGAAGCTCAGCTTTTCGCTACAATCTTTGCCAATGGACATCATTCTTCGGTCGTAGATTCGAGTGTACGATCATTGATTAATTACTATTAGGACGATTCTGGGCACCGCGGCGGAGAGTGTCCGCTGCTACTCAAGACGCACCAGCTAGTCCGCTACTTCATCATCATGATTGTCATAGTGTCTTTTTGATCTACTAACGATGATAAATGACACTGTCACATATTTAGTTTCAAATGGGGCAAAACTTTTTTAGTACTATAATTATGTTATTTGAAGAAATAAATAACTTTTTCACGATTTTATACATTTTAAGTTCCTAAAATTTTGTTTTTTAAGTATTTTTTTTTACTTCTACGGGTAACAAACTAATCTTTCTTTCTACTATTAAAAGATTTATTACAAAATAGCAATAGCAATTAAGTTATCTTGAAAGTTATTTGTAACTCTTACAAAGTTGACACTGTTACTCCTCTCCTTTTTAACATACAGATATTTTCTCCTATATTATAGTAATCACATTTTATTTTACCCTTTCACTACTCCACACACATAGAAAATTGTTCAGCTCAATTCACATCTTCTGTAGCTCAATTATTAGTTAAGTGGGAATTTTGATATTTGGTAGACTTTACATCTACAAACTAGTGTGTGTCATCAACAAGGTGTGATGTCATTTTGATACATTTTTTTATATACTCTCAAAACATTTTTTAATCGATCAAAAAAAAAACAAAAAAAAGTTGTTTTGACAACTATTTTAGTAAGGATTTTAATGAAGATAGCATTGAAAAATTATTATTTCACACTTTCACATATTTTTCACTTTCACATATTAAGGTTAATTCATAAACTTTTTAATTGAACACGTGTTATAACACTTATCACAATACGCGTTTACTTATGGTATTGTTACGAACAATTCAAAAGAACAATAAAAAAAAAAGTTTGAGTAAATAGTTCCAGAAAATACTAAAAAGGTTTCGAGTCTGAAGCGCATTTGAGCATGACATTTCATGAAATTATTAATAGACCTGCTCAGAGATCGATCGGGAAAAATGAGTTGTCGCTTCTAATTGAATCTAGAATATATTTGACACATTCTAGCAAGGACGTTCGATTATGTAAAGAAGGAGACTGACCGAGACTTTGTCAGTCAGTGAGCGAGAGCCAGACAAACGAATAGAGTGACCGATATTCTCGGAAGAGCGAGAGACGTTATTGTTGTTGTATTGGTACATAGTAGAAATAAATTATTTGTTATTAATTCAACACTTTAAATCAAACGAATTATGATTTTGCAGATATGTTGCAATGTCGTGACCTAGATGAGAAAATTTGAAAATATAATTATTTAATAAATAAAAAATTCTAAACAAGAAGGAACTTACTTCGTATAAAAAACCATTTAAAGTCTTATTTTGGCACACACACACATATCATAAGTGTTAACAGAACAAATGAAATCAAAACTGGAAGAAACGGAGATAAAATTTCGAATAGTAAAAGGAGTAACATTGATGGATAAAATATGAAGCAGACAAATAAGGGAAAAATTACACAATTAACAGATTTTACTGAAAAATTGAGGCAAAGTTGATAGCGACATTTGAATAGAATGACAGAAAATAGAATAGTAAAACAAGTATGCGAAGTAAAAGTTGTAGGAAGAAGAAGAAGACGGCCGCAAGAAATAAGGAATAGTGCCGTTGCAAAAAATTCTTACAAAAAATGAAAAACCTGGAAAGTAGTGAAAACAATGTCCAAAAACAGGAAGTTGTAAAAACATTTTGTCTATACAGAGTAAGATTTGATTTTAGATTTGTTTTTGTAATATCTCTACACCAGTAGGTAAAAAAGGATTTGATATTAATTGATTACATATATTGTGTGCCAAATTTACTCAAGAAATAACTTGACACTTGTAGTTTTGAAATTTGCTAGAAAAAATTATTGAGATAACTCAAATTTTTGTGAAGATACAAGCATTTAAATAAAAGTGTCATTTTTTCAAAAACTAATATTTTATGAATGATTTGAGGTTAAGCACCGAAAATTTGCAGAAACTCTTGTTTCAATTCAAATACTAATAAGAGAACAGAGAATTTCAAAAATATTGCAGATGTCCAGGTATTTCGTTTTCAATTTGACATGGTATGCCTCATTGTAATGTTAGAAAGTACATTACAAAGTTAAATTAATTCCAAAATAAAAGATTACAATATATAAATTGTAATGGTGACAATACAAAAATAACAAGCTAGAGATTTCGTATTTACAACTTTTTATGGCTCTTTTTTTGTTAATAAGTTTATAACCAACTTAAAACCAAGACAATGCTTATCACGTGCACTGGCTTGACCCAACATTAACAAAATCTGTTTACCTCTCTTCATTACCCTAGTAGCACATTATTCCAGAATTATATCGCGGTTATATAACCGCTATATACGAACTTAACCATGGTTATATTAGATTCAGGTTATAAAACGGTTATCTAACCTTGGTTAGATGTGGCGTATATAACAGTGGTTATATAATAGATATATAACCGTTATATTCATTAGACAATTTAGACTAAAGTTATATAACGGTTATCTAACCCTGGCTATATTTGGCTTATATAGCGAATGTTATATAACAGATATATAACTATTATGTTTGTTGTGTCATATAGAATATGTTAGAGGCAGTTTATATATCGGTTAACTAATCACGGTTATATCTAGCTTATATAACAAAAGTTATATAAAGAATATATAACCGCTGTATTATATATTTGTGCAATATGGTATATGTTAGATGCAGTTTACATATCGGTTATACAAAATAATCTTTTTTTTTTTCAAAACTGTAGTATGTTTATTTATTGTCTGATTTTAAGTTACGTATTAAAAAATGCCTATAAAAAATATATGGAGTTAGAAAGTTATTGTCTTTGAGACTGTTTAAGAAAAAAAAATTTAAGTGGTTGATAAATAAAGTGCTACGACATTTTTTTTTCAACACATCACTTGTATAATCATGACTGTATTTTATAATATTATTAGAAAATAACTAAAAATGCAGATTTTTTATTTTAAATAATATGCTTGTATTCTTACTCTAGTGCAAATAGCTGTGAGTAGTGCTTAGTTTTTTGTATATCATGTAAGTATACAAAATTTTATTTATTAATTTTGAACATTTAGCTTATTAAAACGTAATCTTTTGTGAGTAATTGTATTTCCTACGAATAAGTATAAAGACAAAAGTAGAATCTAAAAATTTTTGGGCAATAATTCCATATTCAAAATTTACAAAAAATTATTGAAATAAAAAGTTTGACATTATATCATTATTAAGTTTTCAGGAATAAATAATTGTCTTTCTTAATCTTTTATCAACAGTTATGTTTTAAACCAATAAAAGAGAATGTTTAGGTATAAATGCCAGATCGGCTTTGCATTTCAAGAAGGTAATAAACCCTTAATACCTAACAGGTAGCTGGATTATTTCAAATGTATTTCAAAATGCCAAAAACAAACTAATACTAACACAAACATGTAGGTAAATTATTATTTTTTCTTTTAGGGGTAGTATCAAATGTTATAAGAAATCCTAATTTTGTTATTTGTTAGTAAAAATCATCTATGCCAGTGTTTCTCATCTGCCCATTACTTCAATAGAACAGTTTGATAATTAGAATTCATAAGTTTGGTGTTAAAATATGCAAGGACAGCGAGGTATTGTCGTTGCATATCTATAAGGGAACTGATTTAGATTATTAATAAACATTTTTGGTTTATGGCGGACCGCTCGCTTAGAGAGATTTGACCATTAGAGCGGTCCGCCATAAACTCATCACAATAAATTATAATAGTTAGGATTATCCTAAGTAATACTATTGTTATGTTTATATACAATTTAAATCCATTCCCTTACAGAAATGCAAGGACTATATCTGCAAGAAGGGTAGGAAATTATTTTACCTGCTATTTACAAGACACAACCACCTAGACTTGGGACATTATTATCACGGTAAAGCTCGAGACATCAAGGCTTCTACTCTCTCTCGCGTAACTGTTCTCAATCATGTAAATAGTGTAAATAGACGTTAATCAAGAAACCCCCGAATTTTATTTTACTCCCCAATCCAATGAAGATACAATCCACAACATTTGAAAAACAAGAAAGACAGTGAAAAAATGGTTAGTTAATTTTTTAAATCATTTTTTATGATTTCCAATTGTAATTTGTTTACAGACTGATCATCTTTTGTTTTATGGAGGGATCAATCAACACAAAAGTATTTATCTCTAACTGAATAAGCTAATAAAATATGAAGTTCCATTACAATTTTCTCTATGTGGAAAAACAAACAAAAGAACATTTTTCAATTACATCTTTACATAAATGCATAGTTGGTGAGTACCAAATGTCTAATTAAAAACTTGTTGTTTGACGATAATATTATTTTATTTTTTTGTAGGAGCCGTTACCAGAAAATTTGTTAAAACACTACTCCAAGAAACTAATAAGAGGATTGGGCAATATTTAATGTGCAGACCAGAAAGGTTAAAGAGAATGTTAAAATAATTTAAAACAAACTAAATTATTTGTAAATATAATATGTATAAATATTTTGTTACTTTTAATAAATATCATAACGTATGCATTTACGCAATGTGTATTATTTAATAAATTACAAAAAAATATGTAAAAAAAGTTATATAACCACAATATAAGCGAGGTATGCCGGCGGTTATATAACCATGCTTATATAACGGTTATATAACAAAATATAACCGCAATATAAGCGAGGTATGTCGGCGGAAATATAACTACAATATAACCACGCTTATATAACGGCTAGATAACAAAATAAAACCGAGATATAACTGCTGTTATATAACCACAATATAACCACGGATATATATCGGTTATATAACATTTCCATTTAAATCTAACCCGGGTTATATAACGGTTAGCTAAAAAAAGCGTCACATCTTGGACCTAGCGGTTATATTGAATGGTTATATAGCCGTTATATAACTGTGCTACTAGGGTGGGGTCTAGAAATGATGGTTTGCGGTTAGACCTTCATAAAAATTAGTAAAAGTTAAATGTCAGATTATGTCGTAAACACAAAATATCTTTCTGAAGACTCTACAGTGAATTATCTATATAAAACACAGGCTTAGTAGCTGAATCGCCATTAGAATTTTTTTGGATAACCCGTTACTGTTGTTACAGTATTCTTGACTCAAGACACAAATGTAAGTGTCACATTTAAAACATTCAATATTGTGGAACGACCAATTGTATAAAATCTTGCAGATATAAACTTAGGCTTGCTATTATTTACTTCTTCTAAATACCAACACTCTTTGCAGTTTTTCTTTAAATCTAATTTAATTTTTAACAAATGCTACAGAATCTCGTCAAATTCTTTTAAAATTTGATCACAAAGAAGAATCAATCTGATTGCAATTCTCCAAGACAGTGCCAAAACTAAGATTCTTGCATAAATTTGTGAAGCAAATGTAGAACGATAAACTGTCTTTGGATTTTTAATAGTATCATCAACAAACTTAAGAGTAGTCAAAATTCCAATAATGTGATGAAATAAAATACTCCAACCAAAAATTTCATTAAAATACTCAACACAATCTTTAAGCAAAAAGAGATTGCGTTTTAAACCGTCTGAAATTTGGAAAATCTTATCATTATTTATATTAACTACACACAACTTGATATATTTTTTTTGTGATTGGTAACACTGTTTTAATATTTGCAACACAGCAATTGCGGTAGTAATTTCAAAAAATTGCGAGTAAATTTGCAAAGACTTAACGGAAAATATTTGAGTAAACGAAAGAAAAACAAAAGTATTTATATGTGCATAGAAAAACTAACCTGTGACAATTCAAAACAATAGAAATCAAATTAGAAACTCAAGTTTTCCGTTGGTACGACTGCAAGAAACTTGTGACAAATTTTTGTGTAAAAACCACCAATTCACTTTTATTATTGGATAAATTACTGAAAAATATAAGTTTAAGTGATTTACAAGAAATAAACATAAGAAATAAACATAAATTGTTTTAACATGTGATTGTTTTTGTTGATTTGGAGATAACGGAGTTAGTAAAGAAAATTTTCGTATTATAAAAATGGTTTCAAACGCGTTCATTGTTAAATCTGAACTTACAGGATATGGAAAACAAATTACAAATTACTAGCCTAAAAGCATAATTTTATTAATGTGATACAATGTATTTGTTTAAAGTCACTTTAGAAGGTTAATCTTTTACATTAAAACATTTTCTAGACATTCGAAAAATGTAATTGAATTTGTTTATTCATTCAATTTACAGTTACAAATTAAGCCAAAAAATAGATTTTTTTGAAATCGTCAGTAAAGTCACAATATAGAAGTGAATGAGTATGGACAGTTGACGTCGGCGTTTTTGATATTTTTCTGACCGACCTATCAAAAAGCTAGCATTCTCTCAAGTTAAATGTGTAAGATGAAGCCACTGATTTTTTGATTTACTATAGGCAATTAATAATACACAATTGAAATTTGAAGAGGTGGATTTTAGATAATGTGATACTGATAACTAATCAAATGAAAAACAATAAAAAATACAATAAAAATACAATACAAAGTAAAAATTTATTAGAAAGTAGAAAGTAGAAAACATTTGAGTCTATTCAAATAAACTAACCGTAAATGGACATGTATTAAGATAACTGAAAGATGCGTACAAATTCGAGGGTAAAGAACGCTATGAACTGAGAGGGTCACATCGTGTGTGTAGGTGAAGTGCCAACCCGTGTTAAAAACTTAAATAGCTATTAATGCTATAAGTTGCAAAAAGACATCGATTTTGCAATGTATTGCATTCAAGATTTTTTGTTTATAACAGATTTGTCTTTGACTCAGTCGAACATTCACATTGTACAGTAGGGAGACGACAGGTTGCTAAGGATGTAAATTTCGTTGTTTACTGTTTTTATAAAATTACAGATTGTCAACTTGAGTTCTGTAATAAAGGAACACAAAAATAAGCGATTCTGAATTTGATTCCGATATTGAAAATGCTACGGAAGCTGCACTAGCCACGCTAATGCCCGAAAAATTTTAGAAAATTTACAAGGAAACATACAGGAAATTTAATAGTTGGTGTGAGGGAAAAATGTAACAAGTATTGAAAAAAAGGTACTTTTGATCTATTTTTCAAAATTATCTTTCATGTATAAGCCGTCTACTTTATGGAGTACCTACTCAATACTAAGAACCATGATACATCTTGACAAGAATGTAGATATAAAAAAATTACAAAATTGATTGCATTTCTAAAAAGAAATGCCAGTGGATACAGGGTTAAAAAAGCCAAAATATTCACCAAGCAAGAGATAGAACGTTTCATGAAAACAGCTAATGACAAAGTCTATTTATTGGCAAAAGTTGTGCTAATTACTGTAATTTTTGGCGCGTTGTGCAGAAAGGAAATTACGTTTTTGAAGGTGGAAGATATAGAAGATTATACAAGTTTTATTAAAGTGAAGATACCGAACACCAAGACAAAAATTTTACGAATGTTTACAATAACTGAAGGATTTGTAGATGGAATTAGTTTCTTGGAAATTTTCCGCAAATACGCACAGTTTTGACCTCTTTATACTGAACATCAGAGATTTTTCTTAACTTATAGAAATTCCAGGTGTTGTACGCTACCCGTTGGTATAAATATTATTGGAGATATGCCTAAAAAAATTGCAGAATGTATCGGCCTTCGAAATGCAAAAGAATATACCGGGCACTGCTTTTGCCGTTGTACAGCAACACTCTTAGCAGATTCAGGAGAAGATATTACATTACTCAAAAGACATGGAGAACGGCGATCGAGTTCTGTTGTGGAAAGTTACATTGAAAACTCTGTTGAAAGTAAAAACGCAATTTCGATGAAAAATATGGGAAAAGAAGAAACTGTATTAAAGAAGAGAAGAATCTGTGACGAAAATAGCAAATCTGAAGTGGCGTCTACAAGCACCGTTTCCACTTGTATTGAAGTTCAGAAAAGAAATCTGAAATCTACGAATGCTCAATTTAGTCACTTAAATAATTGTACTTTTCATGTTTACAATAAATAAATAAAATAAAAAATGTATTTTTTATTTTTATATTTTTATAAAAAATGTATTTTTTATTTTTGATTACTAGTGCTTAAAAGTATAGTATCACTTTTATGCACTAGTGCGTAAAAGTACGTCATTTCGCAATCAGAATGACAATCAAAAACTCACTTTTATAAAACGCTGTAACAAAAATATTCCACACGCGCTCAAACATTAGATCAAGATTGTTCTATTTTTCGAGACATTTTTCTAATAAAGACTAACTGATAATAATTACACTAGATAATTAATTAATAAATAACTAATTTAATATTTTTTGATCAAAATTACAAACACTATTGTACCTGTCTAACGTGTTTCCACATCCTGTTCGGAAATTTTGCTAGTATCTCCAGGTCATAGATATGTTTTAAGAGCTAAGATATTTCGACTTATACTATTTAATAAAGATTTGAACAAGAAAATAAAAAACATACTTGAATATTATCTAAACATAAACAAGAAAATTATCAAAAATGACAATAAAAACACCGTAAAATGGTCTTTCCTTCTTCTTCTTCTTCTTCTTCTTCTTTTTTATTTATTTAATTTTTATTTTTTTATTAGTTTATTAAAACTTTTATTTATGAATATTAAGCAAACAAATATTCTCATTCTTGCATAAAATTTAAGTAAATAAGTGCTCGGAAAGTTGGTGCAAGTGTGTGGTATACTTTTTAATGTACACAGGACATTGCCTACTAAAAACACACCTGCACATTATCGGTCTCAGTGAAGACGATGTTTGTAGAGGTTGTATTGAAGATGAGAAAACTTCTCTTCACATTCTCTGCTTCTGTCCTGCGTTTGCGGACATCAGAGATTTACCTGGGCTCCCGTTATCGGATGCTATCGAGAAGGCTTCTGCAGACAAGGTACTGAGCTTTATTAGAGGCACAGGGCTGCAGCAGTAATTCTATGTCAAAAAGTTGCACACATTGGGCATATGTCTCAGTGTGTGGCTTGTCTTTCGGGCTCCTCTTGTTTAAAAAAGAACAACACACAAAATCAAGATTTGTCCATCTGCGAGACAATGACCGAAGTTAGTTAGTTAGACCCGAGAATCTATTGAAGAGTGAGCGATTTATTGGAAGCAACGCTATTGGCAATTGTAGTTATTACTGTGTGAATATCGAGTTATTTATTTATCTATCAAATTATTTTGTGTGATTCGTGTATACAGTAGAAATAAATTATTCAATACTAATCTAACTTTTTAAGAGAAGGCTGTCGAGAAGGCACTTGCGACAAGGTACTGGGCATCATTAGAGGCACAGAGATGTTGGAGTGTGTAGTACTATTTCGAGAGGTAACATCAATTGACGGCTTGTTTTTCTGACTCCTTTGTTTAAAAAACAACACACAAAAATAAGATCTGCCCATCTGACATTAATCATTGTTGTCACCTTAACAGCAGCTATAAACAATGCAAAATTTTGTGATAAATGTGTTGTTAATTAATAGGGTATAAACAATTTATTACCAAAAACTTAAAATTTTATATTTGTGTATTTATTTTAGATTAAACTGAATTACAACAATCAGAAATGTAAGTGCCACATTAAAAATATTTAAAATGGTCGATCTACTAATTGCATAAAATCTTGCAGCTATAAATTTGGGCTCGCTGTTTTCTACGTCTTCTAAAAACCAACATTTCTTACAGTTTTTCTTCAAGTATAGCTTAATTTTTAGTAGACTCTTCAGAATCTCATCATATTCTTCCAAAATTTGATCACAAAGTAGAATTACTCTGAGTGTAATACTCCAAAACAATACCAAAACTAAAGTTCTTGCATAAATTTGTGAAGTAAATGTAGAACCATGAGTTGTCTCGGCATTTTTAATAGTATTATCAATATACATAAGAGAATTAACAATTCCAAAAATTTGCTGAAATAAAATACTCCAACCGAAAATTTCATTAAAACACTTAACACAATCTTTGAGTGAAAAGAGATTGCCTTCTAAGATGCCTAAAGTTTGAAAAACTTTATCTGTATTTGTAGTAACTGTACACAACTTTATATATTTTTTCTGTGATTGGTAACACTGCCTCAATATTTGTAACACTGTAACTGCTGAAGACATTTCAAAAAATTGTGCGTAAATGTTCAAAGATTTAAATAAGTTTATTCGGACAAACAAAAAATCAAAACTATTTATATGTGCATACAAAAAATAACTTGTGACAATCCAAAATAATAACATAAACCAGATTATAAATGGAAATTTAGTATGTGTAGGACTACAAGAAATTTGTGACATATCTTTAAATAAAAACCACCAATTACGTGATATTTTTTTTACCCTTATTATTGGATAAATTACTGAAAAGTATAAAAATAATTGATTTAAGACTCCAAGAAACATTTGGATTAAATTTTGTTTTTTTAATATTTCAATTCTATAATAAAAACTTTGAATTGTGCCAATTGTATAAAATAAAAATAAAAAAATAACGTACTTTATTTTCATTTTTGATAGAGTTTGTTCTTTGGGAGATAAAGGAGTTAGTAAAGAAAATTTCCGAATTTTAAAAATAGTTTCAATTTCGTTCATTGTTAGACAGGAAGTAAAAGAAATTACAATTGATTTGCTTTATAAATAAATAAACTAATAAACATTAATAAGAATATGCTATAGCATATTCTTATTAATGTGGTACACTTAGGATTTACTTAAACTTAGAACAAACAAAACTTTTGTCATTAAAGATGTTTATTCCTATTTATTGTACAGAAATTAGATCAAAAATTGATTTATAATCTGTCTTTTTCATTATTCGTCACTGTCGTTTTGAACGCATTTAGATGTTATTTTATAATTTTTATAAAGTTTGATTTATTTATTAATTTTTATGAAAAATTAAAATCACGGATCGTCAGTTTGCTGTCATGGAACGTTCAGTAATTATTAAACTACCCTCACCGACAAAAGAGTTATTTTCACAATTTTTTAATCAAATTTATTTTTTTAAATATGTCATCGTAAACACATTCGTAATTGAAAATATTATCAATTTTAAGTTGAGTAGTTAATACCTATAGTACCTTCTGCAACGTCTGAGCAAAATCGTTTTTTTTATGCAAGGAGTTGGATTAATAACGAAGAATTATAATTTATTTCTACTAGACAGACTGTAAAGGAAGTGATATGCAAAAATTTTAACCTGAAATAGAGCACCATAAATAATAAAATTCTGCAAAAAAAATTTTGTTTTATCTCAACTAATAAAATTACAGGCGGTCAAAGTTGTGCAGAAAAAACATTTTTTGTTATACATATTTCGAAAACTGCTAAACCTATTAATACCAAATTTGGTACACAAAGGAAGTTGAGTGTACTGTTTTTATTTCTACTAGCAACATTTTGCTGCACATTTTAATTTCAAGTAACAGCACTTTTGTTTCACATTTTGGGTAATTAACCAAATTTTTTTTATTAATTTTTAATTTTTGTAGCAAAAATAAATATGCCAGTAGATTTTAAATATGCAAAAACGCAATATTTAGCTAAAACCTACCGTTTTCGAGATATTTACGTTTAAAGTATAAAAATGATTCTTAATCTTTAACTTTGGCGTCCTCTAGCTTCTAAACAGTGCAACTTAGTATAGAGGTAACTTGTGTTAAATCGCTTTATTTTGACCTGAAAAGCCTACAGTTGTCTTATGTTAAAAAAATTCCTTATGCGTTTTGTAATAATTAATTTTTAGGTTATAATTTTGTTATCAGTTGAGATAACATTTTTTTGTAGATTTTTATTATTTGTGATGGTGTATTTCAGGTTAAAATTCATGCATTCACTTCCATAACACTCTGTATAAACGGATACAGAAAACAAATAAATAACTCGATATTTACACAGTAATAACTACTATCCCCGTCACTTTGATGAACCGCTCACTCTTCAATCTCTTGTCGAGTTCTCACTAACTGACTCGGCTATTGTGTCCGTCCTCTTATATAATCGCTTTTTAAAATTTCCCCTGAAGTTTAAGCGAATAACCTTCATTAAGGCGGAACGATGACCCACCTTGCTCATATTACTTCAATGGCCGTGACATATATGTAATAACTGATATAATAACAGCTGATGTTTTTTTTACCATTAAGAAAATTTATGTGGCAGCAAAATTACATGTTTGAGGTCCTGCAGGCACCTGCAGACAAAGTACTGAGCTTTATTCGTGTCACAGGGCGGCTGCAGTAATTTTATTTTGAGAGGTTTTACTGGGCACAGGCTTTGGTGTGTGGTTTGTTTCCTGGGTTCCTCTTGTTTAAAAAAAAACACACAAGAAAAATAAGATATAAATCTTATTAGATTATCTTAAGATATATAAATAAATATATAAATAAATCTTAAGATATATATACTTAGGCTTGCTGTGTTCTAGTTCTTTTAAAAACCAACACTTCTTGCAGTTTTTCTTCAAGTAAATTTTAATTTTTATTAGACGCTTCAAAATCTCGTCAAATTCTTCCGAAATTTGATCACAAAGCAAAATCATTCTGATTGCAATACCTCGAGACAATACAAAAACTAAAGTTCTTGTATAAATTTGTGAAGTAAATATAGAACCAAGAGTTGTCTTTGGATTTTTAACAGTATCATCAATATATTTAAGAACAGTCAAAATACCAAAAATATGATGAAATAAAATACTTCAACCGAAAATTTCATTAAAACACTTAACACAATCTGTAAGTAAAAAGAAATCGCGTTCTAAGACGCCTAAAATTTGGAAAAATTTTTCAGATTTTTTTTGTGGTCTATAACACTGTTTTAATATTTGCAAGACTAACTGCGGTAGTAATTTAAAAAAATTGCGAGTAAATTTGCAAACACTCAATGGAAAATACTCGAACAAAGAAATAAAAACCAAAACTATTTATATGGGCATAGAAAAAATAACTTATGGCAATCCAAAACAATAAAAACCAAATTAGAAACGCAAATTTTGCGTTGGTAGGACTGCAAGAAACTTGTGACAGATTTTTGAGTAAAAACCACCAATCACGTGACATTTTGTTCACGGTTATTATTGGATAAATAACTGAAAAGTATAAATTCAAGTGATTTATAACTTCAATAAACATGTGAGTGTCTGCCAGACACTCAAAATTAGACCATAAAAGAAACGACGAGATAAGAGATATAATGAATACAAAGACAACAGTCATTGACGAGATTGCACAAAAACAATTAAAATGGTATGGACACATACGTCGCATGGGGGAAGATAGGTTACCAAAACAAGTGCTAGAATGGACACCAGAAGGAAGAAATCGAAGAGGACGTCCGAGGAAAAACTGGATACAGGGTATCACCAAGGCCATGAGTGAGAGAAATCTAGCCGAAGCAGATTGGTTAGACAGAAAAAAATGGAGATTGGGAATCGGAAGGCGACACAAGACGCTATAAACCGAATATATATATATATATATATATATATATATATATATATATATATATATATATTCCACGTGTATAAAGTGAGCCCCGGCTGTGGAAAAACTGCGTTTGAAGTGAGGTCCGCTACAAAGTGAGGTCCGATATACGGACCTCACTTTGACAATCCTGTACAATTCACTCCAGCACCTTCCCCTACCACTATATAGACATATCTGTTAAATTTAGCTGGACCTCACTTTCATCATACTATGGTCCAAGTTGTATATTTTAGTTCAACAGTTATGTGAGTGGTGGCGCTCTCCACGGTGTATAAATTCTAGACGTATACTTTGCAGATCATGGCCATTACCTAGTGAGGACCGGTGATGCGGCAACCGCGCGTGGTCCTCACTTACCGCATAGTATATATTTGAGGGTTTCACTTAACGGTGTATTTCTAAACACAATTATTAAACATTCCAAAGCATTACAAGGTCACAGTTAGGCTCGTAGGGGCTGGCTGATTTTGTAATCTCTGTATTTTCAAGACGGAGAACAAATTCAAGAGTTTAAGTAATTGTTTCTCTTTCTTTTGTTTCTTATACAGCAAGCGGCAAAAGTATGGAACATCCAAGATAACTTTAAGACTCTTTATTTATTTAAAAATCGCTAAGACAGGTCAATTTTTTTTAAATTAGGCATTTTTTAAAATAACAATTTTTATACAAGGTATTTTAAAAATAAAATACAGACATCAACTTTTGTTTTTTTAAATGGAATCTTGTATTATTTATTGCATTTTAAATACTATGACAAATTCTGGACATATCTTATAAATAATGTTTTATACATATCTTCAACTGTTTTCGAAATATTGACAGTTAAATATAAACAAAAAAATTAAATATTAATTTTTTGTTTAGTTAATTGTTTAAATAATTACTCACAGATCTTTTTGTAGTCACATGTCTGTCAGTCTTTAACTTATTAAAGGTTGAAATAATATAAAAATTTTAAAAAAGGAAATTTATTATAATTAAACTCATTTTAAAAATCTATAGCATCCTAAGACTTTTTGGCAGTTTAAAAAATAGTGACAGGTAAAAGTTTGTTAAAAACAATAAAAAAAATGTAAAATGTAAAAATAAAATTGACCGGTATAAACATTTATTTTTTTTAATAAATAGTTTTGAAGTTATTTTAGATGTTTCATAATTTGGCCGCTTTTTGAAAACTTGTTTGTACCGAGTGTAAAAAAATCTCCTTTTTCTATTAGTACCTTTTTAAATAAAAAACGAGACTTGGAAAAATTATTATGTTAAAAAATCTTCATTAATTGAGTAAAAAATAAATTTTTGATCACTTCCGGTTTTAACAAAAACAACCGTAACTTTGGATTTTTTTATATAATACTATTATATTTTTATCTTAGAATCTACGTTAAATTCTGAGTCTCATACACTAATTTAAAAAAAAATATGATAATTTTTTTTTAATTTTTGTTTTTTTATTTAGAAAGCTGTGATTATAAAAAAATATTAAATAATATAGGCAATCATTAAAAAATAAAACCTATCCCACAAATGATCTAATTTAGAAAAAACATGAATTCAAATTAGAATAAATTAGCTTTTCCGGTTTAATTCATTTTTTTTAGATGGAACAATAGTGGCTCGCTTAGTTTTTGAAATTAAAGTTTTATTTGTCAATTTGTTTAAAATTTAAAAAAAAATATGTTAAATAAAAACATAAATTTAAAAATTAGTTTAAATAAGTTGGCATTTTAACAACAAAATAAAATTGAAAGTTATTAAACATAATTTGTTACTTTTTTTCTGTTTAAAACTTGCTTAAATTTAAATTAACTTTTAGAAATTTTTCCAAATATTTTTGTAAATATTACAAAAATTACTAAACAGGTTTTTAAATTTTTGGTTTTTTTATTAGCAGAAAAAAATGTATTTAAAATGTCGAGGAGCCACTATTGCTCCATTTAAAAAAATTGAGTAAGACGAGAAAAACTAATTTATTTCATCTTAAACTCCTGTATTTTTCAAATTAAAACATTTATGGCACTGGTTTTATTTTTTAGTTGTTGTCTTATGTTCTGATTTAAAATTGAGATGATACCGGTAGTATCGCAAATTTTAATAGATTTTCATGGCAACAACCAATCGCAACCTCGAATTGTTTAAATTTTGCTTAGAAACGATGGTACTACTGGTATTATCTCAACTTAAAATCAGTCCATAAGTTATTTAGAAATATTTTTTAACCATCACAGCCTTCTAGATAGCACAATAAAAATTACAAAAAGAAAATTTCATCATACAAAAAGTTATAAAGAGTAGTGTATTAGATTCGGAATTTACTGTAGATTTAAAAAATATAAAAACATACACAGTGTTTTATGTAAAAATCCAACGTTACGGTCGTTTTCGGTAAAAGCGGAAGTGATAAAAGTTTATTTTTCATTTACTTAATGGAAATTTTCTAACATCATATGTTTACTAAATATCATTGTTTTATTTAAAAAAATACTACTAACAAATAGGGTGAGCCTAATTTCGTTTACACCCGGTATATGTTTTTTTCCCTAGTTGGCTCCTAATTGGGATAGCCTGTAAGTCAACTTAATACCAATAATAGTATTATTATTATTGATAATTTATTAAATTATAATAACGATATATTTAAAATCGTTTTATTACTAATAAAAAAAACAAACCGCTTTAAAACAAAGATTCTTTCTGGCAAAAGCTCAATTCCGTCGTTGTGACCGTTTTGTCAAAATAAAAATTATATTTAAAAATGTATTGGCTTTTGTGAGCATTCGAAATTTGAAAATCCAATATATCCGTTCAACATTGAACAAAATTGAAGTGACCTTATCGTTTTTTGTCACTTTTCAACAATTAGGTATCTCAACAACTAAACCTTAATTTAAAAACTATGTTTTTAGAAAAAAATTTGTCACATTATTTGTAATTAGAATGGCGTTACATTTATATTTTTTGTCGTTTTTGCAAATATAAATAATATAATAAATAAACTCTTAGGAAAAAATATCTAAAAGTTAGCGGTAAATTCCGAATTTGGAGCTGAGGTGTAGCAAAACTAAGGCCAACAGAACAAAATGCTTTGCAGTGAAAGTGTCTTGTAGGTCTTAGACAAACAATGCAGGTATAAAGTAATAAAAGTAGGTAACCGCTCGGCCAGGCATCCCCTTCTGCTGGAATTTTTAGAGACCTTTCAGTCTTTATTTTAATTTTTATCAAATAAATAGATAATAACTATTAGAAAATGCATCGGAAAATGTAAAACGATAAAAAACTAAATTACCAAAGTATGCTCATATGTTTAATGTATGGAATTAAGGTAAAATTTTGTTTTTCCGATCAAACACAAAATTAATTTATAAAACATTGTGTTTTATACAATTGTGTTAGTTTTTAGAAAAACATTATGGAAATTTTCATAATTTTTTAATAAATTTTAGTCAAAAAATAGCAAGTTCCATCATGCAGCGCAAACTGAAATTAAAAGTTTTAATCTGTTTAAGTGTTATTTTTTGTCAAATTTTACATTAATTTTTTCTTACTTATAGAAAGAAGTATTAGAAAACGAAGAATAAAGTGCTGCTTTTAAAAATAACAGCTAGAAAATTTAAGTAAAAGCTGCTTAATATATGGTTCATTATGTTTTATTAAATATTGTAAATAGATATTATTGTAATTAAAAATTTATGTAATAACAAAAATTTATAATGTCTTTGGTATAAATTTGAACATTTAGTTTATATGCAATAAATAAATTGAAATTTTGACTGAATATTTATTATTGATTATCTCAATATTTTTTGAAAAAAAATTTGAAAAACTTATTTTTTAAATGTATTTTATAATTTCTGATAAATTTTGCCCACACAGGAAAGCATGTGCTTTCATGTAGTTAAAACCGCAATTACAAATTTTTATTTGTTTACAATTCAAAAATTGCATTGATTTTATGCTTGAAAATGGGACTGTCCTAAAACATCTAATCTGTAGGTATAACACAAAAAATGTTTGCCAATTTTTATCATTTGTAATGCTATATTTCAAACTAAAATTTTGGCACGTAATTTTAAATCACCCCGTATAAATTTGTTTACTTTTGAGAAATAGTGTTAAAGTTTTTCGTTAAAAACTTCGTTGTAATACGCTGTGTATTAATAAAATAACAGCAACAACGACTAACACCAGGTAAAATTTATGCACATATTTGAATCATACCTGGTATTTCAAGAAACTGGGATAATACATTGGGTTTTGTACAAAAACAACTTTTTTATTTTTATTATTTCGCATTTCTTCTACAAGCACGATCACTTGTTAAAATTTCTAAACTAATTGCAGAAACACCTAGTATATTTACTAATTTTTGGAGAAACTTTTTATTATTTATATAACTGTTTATTATTTATTTAATTGTTACTAATAGTATAAAAATATGTATTTGTTATTTTGTTAAAAATTTTATTCTAATTTTTTATTTAGTCGAATTTATTTATTTTTTATTATTTTTCTATTATTTTACTTCTTACTATTTTTCTATATAATATTAGGAAAACTTAATACCCCTAAAGTAACACTTTGTATTCGGCCAGCACACGGTCCAGATGCCAAGCAAAACTTGGCAACATCGCATGGACCTCACTTTAATCATTTGATAAACATATACACACAAATCGGTCCTCACAAGAATCAGAGACTGTAATGTAAATATACGGACCTCACTTGGGTAACAAGACGATAGGGACCTCACTTTGACACGATATACACCGAAAAATTATATCCGCCATCTGTAATTTTTTAAGTGTATATTTGCGAGGAATCTATGAACTTTGATGTAGGAAACTGTAATCAATCTAGCGCGTCGCTGTATATCTGGTCCTTTCAGTGGTCCTCACTTGATACACGCTACGGTTGGACCTCAGTTTGATAGCTGGCCATATATATATATATATATATATATATATATATATATATATATATATATATATAAACATGTGAATTAAAATTCGATGACTTATTATTTCAATTAAATAATAAAAACTGTAAATAACGCCAACAGTATAAAAAAGAAACAAAAAATAAACATATTTTATTTTAGTATGTGATAGTTTTTGTTCATTGGGAGATAAAGGAGTTTGTAAATAAAATTTTCAAAATTATAAAAATGGTTTCAAACGCGTTCGTTGTTAAATCTGAACTAAAAGGATATAAGTAACAAATTACAAATTACTAGCATAACTTTATTAATGTCATACACTATATTTATTTAAACTCATTTTAGAAGCGTAAACAAAACTCTTACGTTAAAACGTTTTCTGAAAATTTCAAAAAAGTAATTTTTTGTCATTTTATTTATAGACATTAAGAGAAAAATAGTTATTTATGTATCAAGGGAATAAACCGCCATGTTAATCCCGCGGCTGTAGTGATGCCAGAGCGACCGCAGGGAGCGAGGGCATCTTCAGCTAAGAGATTATCGAAGGTTTATTCGCAAGATGCATACAAAGCTTTCTTCTCAAGCAGCAGAAGTGATAATTCTAAAAGAAAATAATTTGCCGGTACGGTAAGATCTAGGTAGTGTTGGCTGTTGGCTGGCGGTTGCCAGCTGGCAGTTTGTTTATGTGAAAAAATCGTTCTGTTGTCAACTGTAAAATAGGAGAAAACACCATAAATGGAAGAATAAGTAGTATGCCTTTGGCTATTGGTGCGAGAGCTTAAGATGTGACTTCGAATTTGCTTCCAGAGAAGTCAAAAAATGAGTTAAACTTCAATGTTAATAATTAAAAAAATTTAAATTTCCTACGGAATAAAGTACCTCATTTTTGATCAAAAACTAGGGAATAAACCTTCACTTTTTTCCCGCTTGGAAAGAAAAATATTTTTTTTACTCTCACTATGAAAAGTAGGCTTTTCATGCAACAAGTTGTTATGGAAACTTGATCTTTTCATGCGTACCTTAAAACCCGAATGAAAAATGACGTTTCTGTGTGAAAAGTGACATTTCTGTGTGAAAGAAATTTTAATTAAAATATTGACACAATTTACACAACATTTTTTTAAATTTATCTAGAGATCGTAGAAAAAACAATGTGTTCCACTCGTGTGAAAAGCTCTCTTTATTGCTCGTGTTTATTGCATGAAAGGATCACTTTTCAACATTTGTAAAGCAAAATACTATTTCTTAAATCCTCAGTAAAGTATATAAAATAGTTTTTAGAGTAGTACTTTTGTTGACTCTTATGTCATAAAGGAAAATCCAGAGTAAACAAATGACTGCCAGAAGCGTCTTTGGATTGCATTGTTACGAACTAATCTAGAGAGATGCCGAACACTTCAAGAATTTTGAATTTCACTATAGCGCATAACTCTGAGAATTATTTGTCACGTACATTGACGAGATACGTCGTTTCGCTTGAATGGAGAAAAATCGCGTAACTTCCGGGAAATTTCAAGAAGGGACGTATCGTTATATAAGCGGCGTGAAACCATGGCTGAAGTTAGTTAGTTAGACCCGAGAAGCTATTGAAGAGTGAGCGATTTATCAGAAGCAACGCTATCGGCAATTGTAGTTAATACTTTGTGAATATCGAGTTATTTATCTATCAAATTATTTTGTGTGTAGAAATAAATTATTCATTATTAATCCAACTTTTTAAGAAAAACGACAACTCAACCAAAAAGAAGAACAACAAAAAATTCTAAAAAAATGGAAAAACAAAGACTCGAAGACGATGAAGAACATAAGAAAATTTTCGATTAAAGCTGGAAATTGTATTATAAAAATATATGTACATTCTATCAATATTTAAAAAAATCAACAGGTGATTCTGCCAAGCGAAATACATGGCAGATGTTTTCAAACTTGCATTACAGCAGCATACGTGCGGGAAATGTAGTTTATGTATCTGTTTAATTTTTACATTGTTTACAACCAAAAGGTTTTACTTTGCTGGGTACTAGGACACTGTGGTCTAGAGGGTAATGAGAGGACTAACTGTCTGGCTCGAAAAAGCTCACAAATAGGCTTTTTCGGACCGGAACCGGTCCCAGGCATTATATATTAAGTGACAAGCAAAAAAACTTGAAAAGTGATTGGACTCTCTCCATCTCTCTGGATGGCGGAATTAAGAAGGCATGTGGCAGTACAGGCTTTTTATTAAAGGTCAGGACAAGATTCTGCCTATAAGGCTCTTGCGGCCAAGGTACTGAGCTTTATTAGAGGCACAGGGATGTTGCAGTAGTTTTATTTCGGGAGATTGCACTACTGGACGGTTTGTTTTTCTGGCTCCTCTTGTCTAAAGAACAACACACAAAAATAAGATTTGCCTATCTAACATTAATCATTAATCCTCTTAATTGCTAGAATTGATACAGAATTTTGTGATAAATAGGTTGTTAATTAATAGGTTATAAACTTATTACCAAAAACTTAAAATTTTATATTTGTTTATTTATTTTATATTAAACTGAATTACAACAACCAGAAATGTAAGTGCCACATTAAAAATATTCAAAATTGTCGGTCTACTAATTATATAAAATCTTGCAGCCGTAAACTTAGGTTTGCTGTTTTCTACGTCTTCTAAAAACCAACATTTCTTACAGTTTTTCTTCAAGTACAGCTTAATTTTTAGTAGACGCTTCAAAATCTCATCATATTCTTCCAAAATTTGATCGCAGAGTAGAATCACTTTGAGTATAATACTCCAAAACAATACCAAAAATAAATTTCTTGCATAAATTTGCAAAGTAAATGTAGAACCAAAAATTGTTTCAAGATTTTTAATAGCATTATCAATATACACAAGAGAATTTATAATTCCAGCAATTTGTTGAAACAAAATACTCCAGCCGAAAATGTTATTAAAACACTTAACACAATTTTTGAGTAAAAAGAGATTGCGTTCTAAGACGTCTATAGTTTGAAAAATTTCGTCTGTATTTATAGTAACTGTACACAATTTTGTGTATTTTTTTTGTGATTGGTAACACTGTCTTAATATTTGTAACACTGTAACTGCTGAAGACGTTTCAAAAAATTGTGAGTAAATAATCAAACTTTTAAATAAATTTACTCGAACAAACAAAAAATTTAAACTATTTATATGTACATACAAAAAATAACCTGTGACAATCCAATACAATAACATAAACCAAATTAGAAACGAAAATTTTGTATTAGTAGAACTATAAGAAATTTGTGAAAGATTTTTGAGTAAAAGCCACCAATCATGTGATATTTTTTTTCACTCTTATTATTGAATAAATTACTGAAAAGTATAAAATGAGTTCATTTAAGACTCGAAGAAACCTTTGGATTAAATTTTGTTTTTTTAATTTTGCAATTTTAAAATAAAAACCTTGGATTGTGCCAACTGTATAAAACAGAAATAAAAACATAACGTACTTTATTTTAATTTTTGAGAGAGTTTGTTCATTGGGAGATAAAGGAGTTAGTAAAGAAAATTTTCGAATGTTAAAAATAGTATCAATTGCATTTATTGTTAAACAGGAACTAGAACAATTTAGGAAAAAATTACGTTAGTGGCATTAAACTTACGAACTTGCTTTATAGTATTTTTATTAATGTGATACACTTAGGATTTACTTAAAAGAACAAACAATAAAGACATTTATTATTTATTGTATGGAAGTTAGGTCATATATTGATTTATAATCTGTCTTTTTCATTATTTTGAAGGGTTTGTCTTTATGACTTTCCTCCTATTATAAACTTGATGATTTTTGACCCAAATAGCGTGTGGAGAACTCTCTCCTAGGCGTAACTAATTCTTTAATGAGTGACCCGGTGATACTTTTCCCGTCGACCAACGATTTGTTTTGCCTTCTTTGCCTTCGATTTTCAACTCAAAAATTCTTAATTCAACTAAAATATAAACAATTATTTGGTTTCTTGAACACCTGAATAGACAACAATGTTAATTATTCTGTTTTTATGAAGTCCGCCTTGATAAATAACCTATTCCGGGGTTAGCTAACCGGGGTTAGCATTAGCTGACTAAAAAAGAAGCTGTGGAAGTAAAAACAACAAATTACAACACTCGGACCGAGATAAATGAACAATTTACAATTGTAAATGAATAGACAGTAATCAACGATTATAGTATTCAGGGATGGAATGTAACTCGACCTTGACACTTTTGCCAAAACCCAGTTGAGTTTTCAAGTGTGCTGAACTGTTAAAGTTGTAAACTCAAGCAATGAAAGAAAAGTATTTGTAACACGCTCTTGTACCGATTTTTGGTCAACTTCTAATGTAATAACTAATAAGTACATTTAGAGCACAAACCATCATTTTAAAAAAATCGCTTTTTAGCCTTGAAACTCGCATAGGGTGATACATTTGGGGGCATTTTGCACTCTAGCATTAATTATCATATGTATTACGTTTAAAATAATCCTGAGGCCTATTTTGGCGATTTGATGATTTTCGTGACGAAATTATGAAAAAACAAAAAAAAAACAGATTAATGATTCATTTCTCGAAAACTACCTGGATGCTACAAGTGGAAAGTTTAGGACAGTCGTTTTTACGTCCTTTTGCTGCCAATATAATAAAACATGTGTTAGCAGTCTGTTTCTGTCACTTCTTGGTTTATTCTTATTTCTTTATAATAACCGGTCATCCGCCTTTCAAAAAAAAGCAAAATTTTTACCCAATTACGTTTTTACCTAAATCTTGCTTTTGTAGAAACACTCGTCAATAACCAAAAAAATTAACAGCTAATAAATGAATCAATTCGAAAGAAACACTTAAATTTTTACTGCAATGTTGTTTTAATAACATTAATGAGAGTTAAACAATACGAGTATGATACTGTTGATAAAATTTAAAAGTAATTCAAGTGTCATGATGTGCAGGTGTCGCAAATACACGTGTTAAATTATCAATACGATTGTTAATTAGGATCCAAGAATCATGAGTAAAATTTTTAAATAATCCACGTCTTTTACTTTTTAAGGTTCAAATTCTTAAAAATGCAAATTTGGTTACTTTTATTTTTGCAAATAAAGTAAACTTTCAGAATAAGAGTTTTGTATTTTTGCTAATTAACACCTAAGTGGCTATAAGATTTTGAGGTATTTTTTCTATACATAGTTTATTGCATTTTATAAAAATTCATTTTTCAATTCAAGTTTATTTTGTTAAAAGGTTATACCTACTTTTAATTACATTTTTATTTAATAGTTAGTGAACTTTTGGTAGTCTTTGGCAAATTCGGTAATCTTAGGTAATGTATAAGTATTCCTTGGTAGTCCTAGGAATTCAAAGCATTTGGAAGGTATTCGTTGCTATTCATTGGTATTCAGTGGAAATCTTTGTTAGTTTCTGGAAATCTTGGCAATCTGAGGTAATCTTAAAATCTTTGGTATTCTTTGGCAATCTGGTAGTCTGGTGTCCCTTATTTTTGCTTGTGACTTACCCCTCGGTCTCAATAGTTAGAACATTTTAAATCTTTAGCAATTAAAGTTTGTTCACTTATCAAACAACCACCAACGTCGCAATTTCGGGTAAAATACAACCGGCAACATTGCACATTTTTGACATGGGGTGAAAATTGACATTTGTCATCGAGGCATATTTTAGGTTAGGATATATCATAAATAAACGTTAAAATGTGTGACCTGCCAAAGTGCATTATAAAATATGTTTTTACTATTAAAACACCCCTTGTCCTCTTTAAAAACTCCAATGTGCCCCAATGACTTTAATAAAATTCGGAAAAAACATAACCTAAAAACTAAAAACACGCGGGCAAACGACTTTGACAAAGAAAGATTTACAACTCGACCAATCACAATTAAACGAGCACGGGCGCTTCGTTCCATTGGTTTTGCTTCCCCTCAGTGGTGGTGACCAACCTCATAATGTGAAATTACCAAATTTCAAAATTTTATCAATTACCAACTTAAATCAACAGGTGATGGTTTTTTGATAAGTGAACAAACTTTATTAAGTTATAGTTTTCAGATAATTGCATGTGGTTAAAGTTACACCACGTTTTCGGTGAGAAAGTCACGGCTTGCTTAGGATGGATTTTTAATAGTCACCCGTTAGTTGGAAAAATTACAGTTCCCTGTAATGCTCATTTGTTAAAAAATCAATTAGTTAAAAACAAATAATAAAAAATCTCTTTTCATCATTTTCAGATAGCAAATTACTACAATTTCTTCAGTTTTTTTTCTTAAACCGACATAAACAAAAAACCTAAAAATCCCTAGTTTTGGAGTTTTGATGACGTAGCGATCTGTCACATAGACAAATCTGTCAGTTGTTGTGTCAAATCGAGTAGGTGTTTCTGCAACTCTGCCGCCCCCTTTTGCTCGCCGTACCGGGCTGTTTTCGGGTAAAACCTTACATTTTTTAATTATTTCTCTTTTTATTATATTTCCGAAATCTATTTATTGTGTTTAGTACTAATTTTCCGCTTCAAATTGCCTAATTGCAGTGATTATCGATTGTTTTCAGGAACTGTCAAAATGACGGATTCCAAGTACTTTACAACAACCAAAAAGGGTGAAATCTTCGAATTAAAATCAGAATTGAACAATGACAAGAAAGAGAAGAAGAAAGAAGCTGTGAAGAAGGTAAATTATCCGAGTTTTCCGAATTTGTAATTTTGAGGTTATGTTTAGGTGATTGCATCAATGACAGTCGGCAAAGACGTCTCTGCCCTCTTCCCCGACGTGGTAAACTGCATGCAAACCGACAACCTCGAACTGAAGAAACTCGTCTATTTGTATTTGATGAACTATGCGAAATCCCAGCCGGATATGGCAATAATGGCTGTAAACACATTCGTTAAGGTATGTAAAAATTCTCAACTTTTGCCTTTGATGAGTTTGCTTATATCGCAACACTCTCTCAATTGTATTTTTACTGCAAGGATTTGCCTACATCTCAGCTAGTCAAGGTAAATTCAGTTCTACTTCTCGTAGTTCCGTTTTTGAAAGGATCGTGACACTATAATGTATTGCAATTTTTCTATTTTGGCAGGATTGCGAGGACCCTAATCCGTTGATCCGGGCACTGGCGGTACGTACCATGGGATGTATACGTGTGGATAAAATCACAGAGTATTTGTGTGAACCGTTAAGGAAGTGTCTCAAAGATGAGGATCCCTATGTGAGAAAGACAGCAGCAGTGTGTGTGGCCAAGTTGTATGATATTTCATCAGGTAACTGAGGACTTATCATTCCATTTCTTTCAATTTATAAAAAAAGAGTCAGATTTATTAAATCAAACAAATACCTAGACTCTAGACATCGAATTAAATAATTTTAATTAAAATCGGGATTATAGGTCTTGTTGAGGACCAAGGATTTCTAGAACAACTAAAAGAACTCCTCAGCGACTCCAACCCAATGGTGGTAGCTAACGCCGTTGCAGCCTTATCTGAAATTAACGAAAGCAGCCCTACAGGACAACCTCTTGTTGGTAAATAATTCCCCTTCTCAGAAATATTTTTTTCTAATATATGAATTTAGAACTCAATCATGCCACCATCAACAAACTTCTAACTGCTCTAAATGAATGCACCGAGTGGGGCCAAGTTTTCATTCTCGACTCCCTCTCCAACTACAATCCTAAAGACGAACGTGAAGCTCAAAGCATCTGCGAACGTATAACCCCTCGTCTAGCACACGCCAATGCTGCTGTTGTCCTTTCCGCCGTTAAAGTCTTAATGAAAATGATGGAAATTCTAGCTGGAGATACTGAATTTTGTGCAACTCTCAGTAAAAAACTCGCTCCACCGCTTGTAACTCTTCTCTCGTCTGAACCGGAAGTCCAATATGTAGCTCTACGAAACATCAATCTTATCGTACAGAAAAAACCAGATATACTCAAACACGAAATGAAAGTTTTCTTTGTCAAGTACAATGATCCAATTTATGTCAAATTGGAAAAACTTGATATTATGATAAGATTAGCATCACAAGCTAACATTGCTCAAGTTTTGAGTGAACTAAAGGAGTATGCAACTGAAGTTGATGTAGATTTTGTACGAAAAGCTGTTAGAGCAATTGGAAGATGTGCTATTAAAGTTGAACCGTCAGCTGAAAGATGTGTTTCAACTTTATTGGATTTGATTCAAACTAAGGTTAATTATGTGGTGCAGGAAGCTATTGTTGTTATCAAAGATATTTTCCGGAAGTATCCGAATAAATATGAGAGTATTATTAGTACGCTTTGTGAGAATTTGGATACGTTGGATGAACCAGAAGCGAGAGCTAGTATGGTTTGGATTATTGGTAAGTAAATTACTTTTTATTTAGATGTCACGTGATACGTGGTTTTTTGAAAATTACATTTTTTATAAAATAGAGTGTAACATTTTAGAAACTAAATGACAGAAAGCTAGAAAGAGAAGGTGTTTGCACAATTTGAAGTTAGTGTAAACACAAATATTACATGAGGGGAGAAATAACTGTCTTTTTCCTTTTCTAAAAAATTTGTTAATTTTAAGAGAGAAGTTATTACCTGTTATTGTTATTTCAATTTTTTCTCCAAATTAGCTATTTTATTTGCTATACTATAACATCAACTATTATGTGCCAAGATGCGATTATCCTTTGCGACTTTTATGTTAAAATAAGCCAAAAGTGTGTATTTTCTTCAGAAACAATCATCTATTTTACTAATTTTTTTAAAGCTACTATGTGCCTATGGTGCTTTATTACTTAACAGTTAATGATAATCTTATACAACAGAGTCATCGTAGCACAAGTATATTTTCCGGATAGTTTCCGAATTTTATTTATTTGTAAATATGTACAATTAATAAGAGAAATAGATTCAATAACTGACTGCTCAATGCCAAAATATTAACAATGAGTTCAATTCAGGAATCCTCTTAGTATCAAAAGAGCAATTTGACGACCAAGAATATATTTTCGCGACTGTAGGTAAATAACCTATCTTTGTTATTTTTTCTATTATTTAATAATAAAGTGAGAGAGAATAGACTTTTTGTGACATTTTTTGAGATGTTGACATTTTTTTTAAATAGCGTTGCGTCTTATTACTCTTTTTATTTTACTTTTTTTTTAAACATAAAGAACTCAATAAACACTATTTCAGGTGAATACGCTGAACGTATCGACAACGCTGACGAACTCCTCGACTCATTCCTTGAAGGCTTCGCTGATGAAAACGCCCAAGTCCAGTTACAACTCCTTACTGCAGTTGTCAAACTATTCCTCAAACGTCCTGCCCATACCCAAGCTCTCGTCCAACATGTTCTAAGTTTAGCAACTCAAGATTCCGATAATCCTGACTTACGTGACCGTGGTTTCATCTACTGGCGACTTCTTAGTACTGATCCAGCAGCAGCTAAAGAAGTAGTTCTTGCTGACAAACCTCTAATCTCTGAAGAAACTGATTTACTCGAACCTACACTTCTCGACGAACTTATCTGTCATATCTCTTCTCTTGCAAGTGTCTACCATAAACCTCCCACAGCATTCGTCGAGGGACGTAGCGCCGGAATTCGCAAAACTCTCCCGGCTAGACAAGGTTCAACTGATGATGCTGCAACACAAGAAGCGACAGTTATACCAAATCAGGAATCTCTAATTGGGGATTTGTTATCGATGGATATTGGTAGCACTGTGCCACAAGCACAACCAGCGGCTCCACCGACAAGTAATGTTGATTTGCTGGGAGGAGGATTGGATGTATTGGTAAGTGTTCAGAGTGCGGTCTAATTTGAGATTAAAGTGGGTTATAGTTGGGAGGACCTGATTTGGGAGGCGTCGCTCCGTCTACAACTGGTTTATTAGGGGATATTTTCGGATTAAGCTCCGCCCCTGCGATGTACACACCTCCTAAGACATGTTGGTTACCAGCTGATAAAGGAAAAGGATTGGAGATTATGGGAACATTTTCGAGAAGAGCTGGTCAAATTACTATGGATTTGAGTTGTACCAATAAAGCTATGCAGGTGAGATATAAGTGAGATACCAACATCAAAAATCGAAATGTTGTATACAGGCAATGTCGGGCTTTGCTATTCAATTCAACAAAAACAGTTTTGGGATTGCTCCCGCAGCTCCGATGAATATGGGTGCTCTTCAACCGGGTCAAACCCTCGAATATAACCTTCCTCTGAACACCAATGGTCCAGTCCAACGTATGGAACCCTTAACAACACTTCAAGTCGCTATCAAAAACAACGTGGATGTCTTCTACTACGCTTGTCAGATCCCTATGCAAGTGTTATTTATTGAAGATGGTACTCTTGATAAACGTGTCTTTCTGACAACTTGGCGTGACATCCCATCAGCTAATGAAGTCCAGTACACTATAAGTGACATCAAAGGTAATGCAGATACAGTTTCGGCGAAAATGACCCATAGTAATATTTTCACAATTGCGAAACGTAATGTTGAGGGTCAAGATATGTTGTATCAATCACTCAAATTGACTAATAATATTTGGGTCTTGTTGGAGTTGAAATTACAACCAGGAGTTAATCATGCAACGTTAAGTTTGAAATCGAGGTCAGTTGAAGTGGCACCATATGTATTCCAAGCATATGATGCGATTATTAAGAATACTTAGGTTATGTGAAGTGTCATTCCATATTAAAAGAATTATTATATGTTATAAGCGTATTAAATATATGAAATATGTAACGAAAAGCAGTGGAGATGACAAGAAACCCAAATCCGATCCTGTTTCCCCCAGAAAAGGTAGGTGGTACTTTACTGCCTAGTCGATAAAAAGTCAATAAGTGTGACACTTTAAATTTAAATAATATATTTAAAATTAAAAGAAATTAGTTTAATTAATTATTTGAATAAAATCAGCAGCCTCTTTTAACACTTCAAACACTTTCTTCAACTTTTCTTCATCTTCTATCAAGGCCACATTTAAATTAATCATCAATCCATTCTCATTATGAATAAAATGTACTCCTCTCTCTTTACAAAACTCGTGAACTATTTCTTCTTTTAATTTCGGTACCAACTTAACAAGCTTAAAAGGTGTTTCTGGATGACTCTCCACATCAAATCCACACTCCTCGACCAAAAACCGATGAACCTTCACAGCTAATATTCTAAACTTCTTCGGTTTATCTCTAATCAAATCAATTGCTTTCAACACAACCTTAACCAGATAAGTCGGAAGTGACGCAGAAAAAATATACCCAGCACCTGAAACCTGCTGCTGACTTATTATAGTGAAAGAACCAGCACAAAATCCCCCAATTGAACCCAACGCTCTTTCGAAAGTCCCAATAATCATATCAATTCGACTTGGGTCAATTCGGTAATATTCGGTCAAGCCACGACCTGTAGCTCCAAAAATACCCAATGTGTAGCTTTCTTCCAGAAAAACCCGAATTTTGAATTGTTCAGCAACGTCCAGGAAGGCAGGAAGAGGACACAGTTTTCCTGTCTTCCAGGAAATGCCTTCAAGAATCAAAAATTTGCGTGGATTGGTAATATTGAGAGCTTTGTTGTAGAAATCCTGCGGGTTGTTATGAGAAAATCGAACGATTTTGCTTCTTGCAGCAATTAGGCCTTGTTGTATTGGAAAATTTGTAAATTCGTCAACGAAAATGACGTCATTTTCTTTACAACAAGCGGCAATTGAACTGGAAATTGTTACAAAACCGAAAGAATAAATAATTGATTCTTCCATTTGAAGAAATTTTGCTAGTTTTTCTTCTAATTCAAGATGGACGTTTGTTGTACCTAAAATATTTTTGTAGCTATTTGAGAAGCTAATTTTTTTATTACTTACCGTAGAAAGCTCGAGGACCACAAGTACCAACTCCAAATTTTCTAATAGTTTTTTCTGAAATTTTCATTATTTCTTCGTTATTTAACAGGTTTAGATAATTTGCTTTAGCTAAATCGATGTTTTTTTCATCTTCTTTTATCATGTGTATTTCATTTTGGGGTGGTTGAATGGGGGTTATTAAAGGTTCAGGTTTGAAATTTTTTAGGCGTTGTTCAAATAAATTTTCGTCAAACATGTTGAAACTATTAAAATTGATTTTATTACAACTTGTGGAGCACTATTTTTCGTACATACTCTTGGCGATAGACTGATAGTATAAGTAGCAAATACCCTAAAATCGTAATAATAGACGTCAAAAATCAATTAAATTTTCTATTGGTTGGTGCGTAATTGCATTTTGGGTGTCAATACTCTCAATTTTACTTTTTATGTGGCGTTTAATGTTGCTTTTATTGCTATTTTTTATTTATTATGGGTAATATAAAAAGAAATAAATACTGCACAAATTATTATGTAAATTAAGTGATAAACAATTTATGATTGGTTTGATAACCTATTTTTTGTGATAATATACAGGATGTTCTTATGATTTTTTTTTAAACCTTTTTTCAATAGTTATATTGTTATTGTTACTCATGACTAGATAGCGCTGTTTACTACTTGTTTTTATTTTGTTATCCATTATTTTAAAAAATATATACATATTAGAATTAAGTCTAATTTATACGTACTTAAAAATAACTAAGTTTCAGTCAAACATGCTGTAACAAATTAAAAAATGTAAACGTGTTGCCATTTTTTTGGTGTCGAATGAAGTAAAAAGGTACTCATTAACACTAAACACTTTACTTAACACCTATCAGTGAGCAGAATTAAATGTGGGATATAATTTGGTTGTAAATTTTGGAGTTCTGTTATCCCTAAAAAAATTGATCCGCAAATTTTGGAACAGCCTGTATATGCCTTTTAATGATTGACATCAATATTTAAACAACTAACGTATTATTAAGTTTGAAACTAATTAAACGTCTTACAGTTTTGTATTTACAAGGTCAATAAAAAATAAAAAAAAAAGTTGAGAAAAAAATTAAGAAAATTTTTACTTAAAGTTTTTTTTAAAAAATGATATATTTTCCTTTTTTAGTGCCAGAAGTTAAGTGCCCTAGATATTTGAAAAACACATTTTGTTGATGTATGACACATTAAGAGAAATGCATATTTAAAGGCAAAAAAATTAAAAAACGACTTTACTAGACTCAGACCACTCTTAATAGCAGACAGTGCTGTTAAGAAAGTCGTGTTATAATTGTTTTATTTGGGCGTTTGTTTATGTAAGAAATTTCAAATTATAATAACTGACACAGATAACAATAGCGCAACATAAAATTGTTTATTTTGTTTTTTATTTTTACGTTGTTTTCGAATATTAACCAATTATAAATGAGTATTTCAAATTTCCAACGCTTATTAATGTCTCTAGTTAACTAGGTAAAGTGATTTTCATGGCTTCCTAGATTGTTTATCCAACCAATTGCCTTTTTAATTCCAGGCCTTGTTTCTGTTTCTTAGAGGAACCTGTTACCTAGATTCTGGTAAATCATTGTCAAAAATTTGATGTTTAATCAACTGACTGTCACTAATTATATTTTTTCTTACAAATAACTTTGTAGAACTCTGTGGTTAAGGTTTTTTCTATAGAAGTAGCTAAAATTTCTTTAAAAGTCAGCATTCCTCTTGTCATTGGCTCTAATCTAGGAGACCGTGGTAATTTTAGTTCCATGAAGATTACTAGATGTCGTCACATCATCTCCATCACTCCGCCAACTCCATTAAACTACGTTTAATTAAATTGAACGTAGTAATCTAACGTAATTTAATTAATTAAACGTAGTTCAATGGAGTTGATGTCCATCAATGTTCATCAACGACATGTCAATTTGGAACTAATTTTCGTGAAATTAGGGTGGCTGTACGTAGTTTAATGAAACTAATCTTGCTTTTATTGGACATTTCTTGAACAAAAATCTAGTTTTGTGTATTAGAATTTGAGGTAGATTTTTTTTTATTAAAGAGATAAATCTATGGCACAAAATAAAACTCAAATAATATAGAATATAAAGATTTGTTAACTATGTAGTACTTAAAAAATAGTCAAAGGATTTATAAAAGGCAAATTTAAGTCTTGGTAATAAAATAATTGAAAAATGGTGGATGCGCCGGGTTAATATGTCAAATTCACTTTTTATATCCAAAAATTTTCGACCAGAAAAATAATAACAAATGGCACTTGGAGTTTCCAAATTTAGTAAAATTAATGCCTCCGGCTTCTCAGCGTAGTGACATCTGACATCTTAGAGTCTGGCACTAAAATTAATGACAAATATCTTTCCCTCACTTCATTGTCATCTCCATTTTCCAAAAGTAGTAAAAAATGCCGCCTCCAACTCTTAAAGTAAACAAGAGTTGTTCGGCTATTAGTAAAAATTCTAAAATCGTAAAACAGTAAAGCCTCCGATACGTAAAGATAATACAAATATCCCACAGTTAATAAAAAAAAAAGAAAAGTAAAAGACATCTTGTCTCTCGTTTTCAAAAATAGGAAAAATGTCGCTTAATATTACAAAAATTAGTAGTGCCCTGTTCCGAAATTTAGTAAAAAATGTCACATTTAGCTTCCAATGTTAATAAAAATAATAAATTAGAAAGAAAAGTGACACACGGTATTAAAAAAAATACGCCTCCAATTCCGAAATTAATAAGATTATCCGCGTTCCAAATTATTTCTAAAATGATGTCTTCAGCGATGATTTAAAAATTGTTGTCTAATGGCTCCCCCTCACTTACATTATTTATAAAAAAAACTCTCACTAACAGTTGCCACAAAATTGATAAAACATCTTACGCTTAGCTACAAACAGTATATAACGTCACAAGGGCAGAAATAGACATTAGCAGCTCGATGCTTTTTTTATTAGGGTTAAATTTTGGCTTTGGCTCCCAAAGTTAGTAAATTTCGACGTTAATGAAAAATAGTCTCAAGTTTTAAAGGCAAGAAATATTTCCTAAAATTAGTAAAAAATTTCGCCTATAGTAACTTTACTTAAAGTGTGAAATTACTTAGATTCTATCAACCGTTTTAAAAAAATCTTTCTTCATTTTACATAATTTTTAAGAAAATGTCGCCTCCGGCTTCCAAAATAATATGTATAATAAGGGTACGAAAATATCACTTCCAACTTTCCTATGATGTACCAAATTGATATATAATGCCCTTGGTTCCACAAGTAAAAAAATATCTACAACTCCGAAACTCAAAATGTTTTTATTTATACTCCATATTTTTTAAGATTAATTATAAAATAAAAAACAATTGAAACGACATAATATATTTAAAATCTTAATAAAATACATAAAATAAATTACAACCGATTCGTTTGAACAAACTCTGAAGCCCCCTTCAAAACCTCAAACACTTTCCCCAACCTCTCCTCATCATCACTCAACACCAAATTCAAATTAATCATCAACCCATTCTCATTATGTATAAAGTGCACTCCCCTCTCTTTACAATACTCGTGCACTTTCTCCTCTTCCAGCTTTTCTCTCAATGTCACAAGTTTAAAAGGTGCTTCTGGATGACTCGAGACATCAAACCCACATTCCTCAGTCAAAAACCGATGAACCTTCACAGCCAACTTTGCAAACTTCTTTGGCTTATCCCCAATCAAATCAATTGCCTTCAAGACGACTTTTACTAAATAAGTCGGAAGTGAAGCCGAGAAGATATAGCCCGACCCAGAAAGCCTTTGATGCTCAATTGTCATATTCGACCCAGCACAGAACCCCCCAATTGACCCAATTGCACCCTCAAGTGTCCCAATAATCATATCAAGTCGGCTGGGATCAATCCGGTAATACTCGGTTAACCCACGACCTGTAGCCCCATAAACACCCAAAGTGTAGCTCTCTTCTAGGAAAACACGCATTTTAAATTCTTCAGCAACTTCCAGGAAAGCAGGAAGAGGACACAGTTTACCAGTAGTCCAGGAAATACCCTCAATAATCAGGAATTTTCGCGATTTACGTTTTTCTTTATTAGTGACATCTAACGCTTTTTTTCGGAAGTCGTCAGGGTCACTATGGGAGAATTTAACAACTTGACTTTTAGCAGCTGTTAGGCCTTGTAATATAGGAAAATTTGCATGTTCGTCGATAAATATGACGTCATTTTTCTTGCAATAAGCTGCTATTGAGCTCGAAATTGCAACAAAACCGTAAGAATAGACAATTGATTCTTCCATATTGAGAAACTTTGCTAAACATTGTTCAAGTTCAAGGTGAACATCTGTGGTACCTTGAAATAAAATATCGAATTTTTATATCAATCTGGGAATCATTTTTGTTACTTACCATAGAAAGCACGAGGACCACAAGTGCCAACTCCATATTCTCGTATCAAACTTTCTGAAGCCTTTTTTATTTCGTCGTTATTTAGAAGATTTAAATAATTAGCTTTAGCTAAATCAATATTGTTCTCGTCCTCTTTGACCATTGGGATTTCAAGAGGTTCTTCTTGTGCCTCAATTGGGGTTATCAGGGGCTCCGGTTTGAAGTCATTAAGGCGTTGTTCAAACAAAACCTCGTCAAACATCTTGAAACTGTAAAATTTTATTACCTTCATAAACTAATCTAACTAATACCGTTTTTATTTTACAACTATCTTAAAACGTGAAATTGGGCAATAATCTTACCTCTTTTAAATAAATTACCACAAATTAAAACAAAATTTCGAGGTTATGAAATTTTTTGATAACAAGTAGGTGTAACTGTCAAACACTGCCAACCCAAAATCAACAAAAACACTAAATATTTAAATAATTTTTATTTCAGCAAATATTTAATAACAAATTGGGGACGAGGTTAAAACATCCTCACTTATAATCGTATTCACAGTCGAATCTCCTAATTCTTGCGTTTGTGGGGTTGTATTATTACAATAACGCACTACTTTTCGGAAATTACGATGAAAATCACGGCTATTCAATTCGGATTGTAATAAACGCTTCAAATTGGCTTTCTCATCAGTAAACTTTGCATCAAATTCAAAATCATTCTTCTTCCTGTCACTTTCTTTACAAATTTCCAAAGCAGTTTTTGTTAATCCTATTAGATTTACAACAGAGGAGTGGTCTGGCATTAATATCGACTTCTCATCGTCTTCCAAACGTTCTTTTACGGTACTTTTTGCAAAATTTTCGAAAAAGTCGTTGATTGCTTCGAGACACAATAACTGGTTTTGGGCCAATTCTGACACACTCTTGATAATATTAACGTTTGCAGCTTCTTCAATTTTGTAATATTCACTCCGTAACTTGTCTAATTCATCAAAACACTCGTAAAATTCCGAATTTTGGTCCATTTTGAAATTTGAAAACTTTGAGGTTATGTTTGGAATAGTTTGGATGTGCTGCCAACCCAACTAAACGAAATTTTTGAAAATATTTAATTACAACCGTAATTACACCTAAAATGACTCAAATAATTAGCAAAAACTTTTTTTTTGAAATTGTGGTGTAATATTTTTTTTTATAAATATGGGATTTTCAAATTTTGGCTTAAAATTTTATCTAGAGGGCGCTTGTGTCGTGATCCGTTTGACAGGTGACAGGTGTTTGAGGTCGGTGAAAGCAAAAAACCAAATTTCCGCCTTATTTCCGTGTGTTTTTGTCCCAAATTGATGTCCAAGTGAAAAATGTGTGTGTTTTTATTAAATGCGACATAAACTAGCCCCCCAAAAACTGTTTGTGCCTTGTTATGAAATGGCGCGATAGCGTCTTGTGTGTTTACACGTTCCGTTTAAATCTCGTGTTTATGTAACTAATTTCTTTATTTTATATGTTTTAAGGTGAGTTTTATCGAATTTTGCGCATCTTTTGTAATTTGGTGTGTCTAGATGGACCTGACACCCCCCGAAGATATGAAGCCCCCATTGAGTCACTCATCAACCCCCTTGAGCCACTTCACTCGTAAACGCAAACATGACGAAACATTCGAATCTCCAAAAAGCCCCGCTTTGTCAAGTACTCTAAATGAGTCGTTAATTGCGAATTTGAAAGACATTTGCCTAGTTCCTAATACTCCTGAAAAACAGATAAGTTTGACGACAACTGTAGTATCTTCGCCGATTCAAGAATCGCGGAAAATACTTTACAGTAATATTAAAATCGTCAAACCGGAAAGGGAGAGAAAGTCGATTTTGAGGAGTAAATTTGTGGCTAGTAATAGTCAGAATTTGTTGGTGAAAATTCTGAATATTAATGTTATTATGGACGTAATTCTTAAGTATTTATCAGGGGGGGATTTGTACAGGTTCAGTCTTGTATCGAAGTCGTTTCATGAAGCGTTAGAGAGAAACAAAGACGCGTTTTTACGATATCAGACCTTTAAGCATAATTACAAGGACAATAAGGAAAACTATGTGATTACTCCACCAGGATCTCCAGATAAATGCGAAAGTCCACCCAGAACCAATAGTGAAACTTTTAACAAGTTTGTTAGGGTAAGAAACTTCTCACTGATTAGATAATTCTCAAAACGCTTAATTGTGCACTAATCTCTGATAAGATAACGACTGGTGTTAAGGTCAGCTGCAGATTCCTAGAACCAACTCTAGGATAAGAATTTTTTAATTCTTTCTGAAAGAACGTTTTAAAATTTGAATTTCACGCGCCAAAATTGACCAATCGATCGTAATTTGGATGTTGTGATGGCTTGTTTTGTCCTATTCTTAAAATAATTTATGGTTTAAGTCAAATTTTCTTATCCAAATGCCTAAAGTATAACCGTTTGTAATTCTTTTAAGACTCCGCCTATTTTATATGGCGGATGCGGTTACCTCTCTAATAGTCAATTCACCTTGAATATTTGATTTATTTTGCAACAATAAATACATACTCCTATGTAGACACTTTTATGCAGGGCGTTTTAGAAATTTTTTTAAGAATTTTAACTAGTAATAATAGTTCTGCTTAAAATAATACTAAAAGCCCAAAATAGCCTTATAAAAGAAAACAACATAGAAGCGACGAAAACTGCAATTTGTAAAAGCAAGTTTTAGCGATTTTTTTGTTCTTCACGAACTTTTTGTTATGCGAGATTCAAACGCAATGTCAATTCACATTTACAAAATATTTTATTATCATTCCAGATACTACTTCAAAATTTTAATAGCTAATGGGCTAATGTCGAGTTGAGATAATACCGGTGGTATCGTTTCTATGAAAAATTAATAAAATTCAGGCTTGTGAATGGTTGAAAAGTATGATTAAAATTTGCGATACTACCGGTAGTATCTCAACTTGAAATTACCTCATAAAACTTTTGAAATTAACACTTTTCCCGGTTCGTGCTCAACTGATTCTGTCATCTGTTATAAGCAGAGAAGAGTGTGGGGAGAGGGCTGATTAATGTTCTAATTATTGCAACATTCCGCCATCTAAATGCTCAGGCATATGTGAAAGTTCGCACATAAAAATGAATATAGGACAATCTCTCGAGGATCTTAAAGAATTTTGCAGAGGTGGAACACAATCTTTTTTTGTGCAACAGTAATTAATTTATTAAATATTTTATTTCGGGAAGCACGAGTGAAGGGATTTAGCATATTTCAACGATAATTTTTACCAGTTAAAATTTCTAAAGCAGTTCAAAAATTGACATGTATATGTACGGGTAGATTTAAAATAGAATTTGGATATTCGTTTTTCTAGCAATTACTCTCAAAGATGCGTTGTACTGTTAGGGATAAACTTGGTATTATATTATGGTTGTATTCGGTTGGTTAACTGCAATGATTTTATTTTTTTTTTAGATCGCTCGCAATCTTACTGATACCCAAAGCTTGACAAAATGCCGCAAGTGTAACAGCGCCGCCATCGTCGACAACAACATCAGCCAATGCCAGAATCTAAACTCTTGTGGCCTTATTTACTGCCTCTTGTGTTCCAGTTATTCGGAAACTGGTTCCAAAGACTTTAAAGACGCTTGTGGACATGCCAGTTTGCGTCCGAAATTAGGAAATATGAGTAATTGTATGGAAGATTCGTCGTTTTTTAATTTTTCGAATCAAGATTCGGGTTTTTATTCCGAGAATGAGTCACCGCCAAAAGTGAGAAGAAATTTATTCAAGACGAATGAAACATCTAAAGCGCTCTCGATTTGTAATAAAAATAAAGTTGTTGTGACATATAAGAGAAAAGACTCGATTACGTATGTTCCGGTTGTTGCGAATGAACAGAAAAGGTCTCAGACAGAGTGTGATAGCCCCCCTAGGTATGGCTATGCGATTGGATCGAAACAAAGTAAGAAGAATCTGAAGAGACTAACGCGTTAGCATCACGTGACGGATTATGTGATAAGATTTGTATTTTTAAAACGTATTGTTTTCTCTGTTTTCATCATTCCCAGTGTTAAATGTATTTTTTTATAAATGGCATTTTTTATATGGTGTTTTATTGGAGGGGGGCATTATAAATATTTACACGAACTAAAGATAAAATCGTACTTGATTCGCTGAAATTATCACCCACATTTCTCAATTTCAATTAATGCTGTATTGGTGTGTCTGAATATATAGAGGCCAAAGCCGTTTGACATCATTGTCTGGAATAATAAACAACGCGAAGACCTTTGTGAAGATAATAACAATTGAAACATGCATTACAAAGTTTAAATTGCAATTGTGCCAAAATTATAAACTTGTATTTTAATAATTAAAAGCTTTTAAAAACTCTGATTTTTCCAGATTTTTATCCAAAAGATCTAAAGTCAGTTTTGTTTGCACTTTAATTCTATACTGTGTTTAGCTGCAGCAAAAGAAGCATTTTTTTCTTGATAACAGCAGCTATACTAGCGTAGAAAATATCAGCAAACATGAGAATGTTAATGAAGTTGTTAAAATGTTGATAAGAATTATTATCAATTAACAATTATTACCAAATTTAGTTATTATTATTAGTACCAACGGGGCTTTAGAGTCCCTACCCCAGCATCCCTAAAAATAGAGTTACAAAAAATTTGAACAAAATTTTCTAACAAAAGAAAAAAATCCAAGTTTTTTTTATTTTTTTGATAGGCTGTGACTCAAAGGGTTAAAGCAAATCAATAAATGATTGTTGCAAGAAGGAAACATAGTACATAATTTACATATAACTAACTCTGTGATTGCACAATCAGTTTCCTGCTGCTATGTTTGACAGATTCGCTCATTTTATGCTGTTGATTGGTCTTTCTGCAAACTGTGAAGCATAAATGCCAGAGGTTCTTCATTTTTCACATTTAATTTAGAATCTAGTTGAGTGAATAGCAAGTACTAGAGTTTTTATAAATTTTTGAATTTTCTGATTGTTTAAAACTTTACATCTTGAAATCCTACTCATTAGGTTTTTAAATTCGGCTTACGAGATTTCTATATCTACAAGATTTAAACATTATGATATGAAATTATTGTACATCATAAACTTGTTAGTCGAAATCTTCAAATTTCGCGCTCTTTTAATGATTCAAAATGGCGGCTGTTAGCCGGTTTCAGCAAAATTAAACACGCGGAAGTTTCAGCGGGTTCTGGCCCTTTCTACATCTATGAAGAGCATCATTTTTTTACAACACAACGCGCGTTTGTTTTGTAAATCTAGTCCTGTAGCCATAACTTGAAAAAATTTTGCAATTTTTGTTTGTTTAGGGTTGGCGGTACGCCACTGGAAAAAACGAGAATCAGGTTGCCATGGTGATGTTATTTGACAGTTACCTTTGTTGATTTATTGACAGATGAATTAATTTTTTTCCTTGTTAAGTTTTTTTTCCACATTTCAAGGCGTTTATTTGAATGAATGTTTTTGGTAATCGTCTTACATTTCTCAAAGGTAAGTCCAAAATAATAAGAAATTTGATTATTTTCGTTTTTCATGTTGCCAACCGTTACGTCACGAAATCGTGCATTTTCATTGGTCGACGCCATTTTATCGATGGCTCCGTTTTGTAGTGAAAACGACTTTAGTTTTTCATAATTTCTGTGTTCATTTCATCAAATTCACTCATGATTCTTCATAAATTTACGGTGTTGTTGCCACAAGTAAGTTTGCATGTTTTGAATCAATCAATTTCCGAGATTTTTTCATACAATTATTAACCCAATGGTGCAGTCCCACTGCGGTATTTTTTTACCTGGATTTTATTTATATTATTACCATTAAACAAAATTTTACGAGTTTGTCTGAATTAAACTGGGCTTGAAACGTGTTTTGGGGTACGAAATCAAGCCCTAGATGCAATAACTTTGATTTTGGGGTCTTCCCCCGGGGGTTTGACACAACCCCCTTAGTCACCTCTCTTCTATTGAAATTTCCCGACGAAAATTGCGTTTATATCGCTAGACTTGTTCCTTGTCTTGAAATTTTTCAATGTAGGTCATTTCCTAGGGACTTTTTTTGTTTTCCCACTAAATCCAATCGAAAAAGTTTTTGTTTGTATTTATTGTCAAATTGGCGATAAACACATCATTTTGTTTATTTACTCTTCATTTTTAATAATTTCACTTGAATAACGTGTAGAGTGTGCGATTGTTGCGTGAAAATGTATCGGTTTTGATTAAACCTAACCTAAAAAATTTCTGGGGGCTTTAGGTAGTTTTCCTCAGTGAGTTCGCTTAATCAGTAAAATGTCGGCCTCTGCTCAAACTAACGGCAAGAAGAGCTCGAATAGTTCGGCCGTGAATACCCCTGCCAGCACTCCGGTGACAAACGGCAATTCCCAGACGATCTCCCAGAGCACCCCACCGCCACCAAACAATAACGCCCCCAAGTATGGTACTCTTGTCCCAAACAGGATTTTCGTTGGCGGTATATCCGCTAATACCACCGAAGGGGAACTCCTCCAGCTCTTTAGCACTTATGGGACAGTGAAAGCGGCCAAAATTATACAAGACAGGGCTGGAGTCTCAAAGGGCTACGGGTTTATAACGTTCGAAAGTGAAGATGATGCTAAACGTCCCTTGAAAGATGCTGATAATATCGTCTTGAAAGAACGCAAGTTGAATATTGCACCAGCTATTAAAAAACAAGTAAGGGGTGAAATTGGAGTTGGTATTTTAATTTTTGTGGTGTTGTGATTTTCAGCCGTTTAATAGGGCGTTTGATGCTTCGAGTCCGTCGACTGTAGCACCAGGAAATACGGGACCGTATTTTTTTCCACCGAGTGCTGGAGTGCCATATTTTCAAGGAGGGGTTACTTATTATCAGCAGCCGCCGACAGCACCAGGGGATCCTAATTCTCAGACCACGGTCTATCAGGGTAAGTACGTAGTTTATGAGTTGACATTTTTTTGCGGCGGTTTACATTTGCCTACTTGTTTTGTTTGTTTTAATGATTTCTAAGAATCGGAATTCTTTTCAAGAAAGTGATTCGGCTTGTGTTATCCCTTTTTAACTGTTATGGTTCTAGGAATAATAATTATTTTGACTTTACCACCATAAAATTGAATAGGACTTGTAAACTTTTTTTTATTACTTTTGTCTTGGAGACTAAAACGTGCTAAAACTAGGGGTGGGCAATATTAACATTTGAATATCGATAATCCATACAATAACATTATTTAATTATTGATTTTATCGTTATATTATTTAGGGCCGACTTTATAATCAACTTAAATGCCTTTTTTCATTTAATTGACGTTTAGGGTGTAACTGTCATTATGACAATATGCATCGAATAATCATGGACAGTTACAGTCTAAACGTCAATTAAATTAAAGGAGCTTTTAAGGGTCGATTTCATAATCACCTTAAAAGCTCATTTAATTTAAATAAAGTTTAGACTGTAACTGTCATTATGACGTAATGCATCAAAAATCATCGATAGTTAGAGTCTTATGGGCTGATTTTAGGTTGAGATAATACCGGTAGTATCTTCGTTTCTAAACAAAATTTAAACAATTCGAGGTTGCGATTGGTTGTTGCCATGGAAATGTATTAAAATTTGCGATACTACCGGTATCATCTCAACTTGAAATCAGCCCATAACGCTATTTAAATTAAAGGAGCCTTTTAGTTGATTATGAATCGGCTCTTAAATATCGATTTATAGCAAAATATCGACGTAAATTTTGTCATTTGCCGAAAAATGAAAGTAATAATAATAAATGATTGTTACCGTTAATAAATATTTAAAGCGTTACATTAATTTTTTTTTCTTTGTTAAAACAGATGGTTTTTGTTAGTTATAAAATAGTTTATAATAGAACGATATTAATATTTATCGGAATATTGATAATTATGGATATATCAATAACTATCGATATTTATTAATAATGTTGATATTTTTTTAATGTTATATTAATCAACCATATATCGATATTTATGAACACCATTTTGAGTGCTATTTCACTGTGATAAAGTACCACCTACTTATTCTCTAATATAAATAGGAATAGTTTTTGCTTTGGATATTTTGATCATTTTTGACATCCAATTTTCGATTTGTTTCACCATTTTATGGGCACCAATGGTACATATTTTCATTTAAAAATTGATAGTAGACGAGATAACAATAACAATAGAACAGCTCGGGGGTGAGTAAGAACGCGTACTTGACTTTCCAGCGGCGTTCGTAAGGTGGAAGACAGTTTTAATATTATTTTACTTTTAACAATTTATTTAAATAAAAATTCGTGCGTTCTTAATACTATTTACTATTTACATTTTATTTGTTTTTACCTAGGACTACAACATACTTGTAATGTATTTTATTGTTAAATTATTAATTACGTAAATACATATTTTTTTTTTATTTTCTTAAAGAACTGTTATTAGCTTTTTTTCAACATGCATTACTTGAATTAACCAAACATTTTGTAGGTTTAGCAAAAATCAGATAATATTCGGTAATGTTTAATCTTTTTATTGAAAATTTATAAGGTCAATATTAAAACAATTAATACAGCAACATTTAATAAAAAGGCTTGTTTTGAAAAAAAAAGGATAAATTTTCAAAAAAAAAAAAAAAAACAAAAGTGTTGCTACAGTTTTCTTAGAAATTTAAACAAATAAAATTTTTCTAAACATAGCTTCGGGTAGCATTTTTTCAAAATTCTTTATTGTTTAGTCAAAAAACGCCTAGATCCATACATTTGATCCATACCATACTTGATATCAGGCCTTTTTTTGTCACTTCTTTTTTGGGGGCACGCTAATTTTCGTAGGTTGTAAGTTCATAATTTTTTGTTTGTTAAATAATCGCGAAATGCCCGGAAAATATTTTGTTAGTGCCCCCGCGTGCCCCCACAAAAAAAGCCCTGCCTGATATAAAACTGCAACAGGAAAAAGTATAGATTTGCACGTCAATCTTGTCTTAGAAACGACGTTGTTATCTTTAATTGACGTTTGACATTTTGACGTTGAAAATTCATTTGGATTTATTACAATTTTGTAGATAATTAAAAAATTTGGTTATATTTCTTATAAGCAACAAAACCATCTAATATCTATTTATTTTATAACTGTTGTGGTGCAAATGAATGTCACTTTATTTTTGTTTCTATGACAACGTAATGCTTGCATTTTGCATCACAGTGGTTTTTATTAAAAAAAGATCCACTCATGAATATTTGCAAAAAAAAATATTTTTTTTGTCTAGAATATACCTAGTCACTTGTTTTCGTTTTTCGTAATACCTTTCATTTAAACCTACATTTGCAAAAGAAGAAAACCGTCAGAGAAAGATACACAGGGAGTTTCACAAGTAAACGGCAATCTCTTGGATACTCACTGGTCCAAGAAATGTAATTTAAATTGTTAATGAATTAAGTTGTTGGAATCAGATGAGTGGAAATTTTTTTGGCGTTGCGTTTAAATGACAAATTATAACAAATTACGAGATTAATTTTTTACTAGCTGATTTTTAAAAAGCAAATGAAAACAGTGTGGGTTTTTAAGTATTTTCGTCTTTCTTTTAATTTTTGAGATAAATTGAAAACTGAAATTTAAAAAATTTAAAAAAAACTGAAAAATTGAAAACCCTACAAACGTTAAATTTTTACGACCACCACTTAATTAGCTACATGGAGAAACACATTAACGGTCGATCCCCTGGACCGAGACTAATGCCCCAAATCAAATTTTTAAAATAGAACATTTTTAAATATGCTTGATTATAATTTTTTTTTTGTTCTACAGATGTAAACTAAAAAAAACTCAAGTTTCATAAATTTGCAGTGTTTTTGATTGACTTTATTAGTGCGCACTGAGTGTATATTCATCTCTTTTTAATAATATGTAATAAATAGAAACGAAAATACATTAAGTTCGCACTGGTGCAGCCAATCGAAAAAGGTATTAAATATTTTTAGCAATTTAAAAAATTTGCTTTTAAATTTTTTGGATTTTCGACGGAAGATTTTTAAATGTTCTTGAAACATACATTACTCTAAATAAAAAATATTTTTTCGAAATATCTTTAAGCAGCTTATTTTTAAATTTGATAGCATTATTTTAATAATAATGCCTCGAAATACCAACATTTCCGATTATAGTATTACGAATTAAGATACGATATTTTTGTCGTTGCAACCAATACATTATTTGAAATAAAGTTGTAATAACCGGGTTTCACTGCAATAATTTTTTTGTTGAACTTACTACAGGGTACATAGCAATCTGGAAAACCGGGAAAACTTGAAATGTGAAGAATTTTTGCATAAAATTAGGGAAATCAAATATTTCTTTAAAAAATCAGTTTATTATCTGGAAAATCAGTATTAGTCTGTACTGTCAGGAGCTGATTTAGGCATGATCTTTATGGGTTACAGCACAGGGCCTCCTTAGGAACCAAGAAAATGTCTAACAGTTTGTCAAAAGTTGAGTGTTTTAGTCACTGTGATGATGTTTTTTTTGATTTTTGGTTCTTTTTATCTTTTTTTTTTCTCTCAGATCTTGTAGCCCTAACACTTATATTTTTATTTTAATTTTTTATTATAACCTACAAAATGAATTTAAAAATCGAAAAATTCTCTTTGTGTCGTAATAAGAGAACTTTTTCTTTATTGGTCTAAAAACACGTGTAAAAATTGATTGAATATTTATAAAAATAATAATAATAATGAACGGTTTATTAGCCTGTTTATTTACTCTTTTTTTTATTACAATTTTTCTTGTTCTCTCTTTTTCAATTGTCGATTTTTATACAACTTTTTTTAGTTAGTGGAATTTTTTTTTCTTTCACTCTCTGATTTTAAGTTTTTGTTGGATTATTCATTTGTTTTTTATATGCTTTCTTCTTTCTCTTCTAAACATAGTGCGTTTCATTTTTCTTTCTCTTTTAGTGGCTGTTTTTTTTTTAGTTTGTCTAAAACCTTTTTTTTTTTCGTATCTGTTTTTTTTTTTCACGCTCATCTTATTGTGAAAGCTACTGATGGAATTATGGGAAAATGCACAGGAACATTTGCCGAAACGTCGGTAACCAACAAGTGTCTAATATTTTTTTATAACCTTTCCAAAATAATTTCAATAATATTCTTGTGCTTATAATTTTTTCCTATTAAAAAATAGTAAAAAAAAGTGTATCAAAATGGCGAGTAACTTGCCACAGCAAACCTCTACTGGGTTAATTAGGGAGTCCCCAAACCAGTACAATAAATTCAAAATAAAAGAAAAAGCAAGAGGAATAGAAAGTGTAAAAGTGAAATTAATAAGTCAATCCTCGCAAATTAGTTTTAGTAAATGAAAAAAGCAAAACTTATGAAAATACTCAAGCAAAATTAACTCTAAAATAATTGATAATAAAGACAACTTTATTGAGAAATTTGTTGTAAAGTATTTTTGTATTTATAAAAATTGTATTTAATATAATTTATATTAATATATACTCATTTAATATAAATGCGTATATTACAGATGTTATAGTTATTAAAAGCTTAATTATACAAAAAATAGCAGCTGATCACGCCTGGAAAACCTGGGAAAGTCAAGTATAATTTGATTTTTCCAGGTACTAAAAAAATGAAGAAATATTTTTAAGTAAGTTTTGTTATAATAAACTTTTTCAAATGTTTTATACTCTACAAATTCATTTCTTTATTTACTTTGTAGCGAGCTTTGTCGTCTAAGCGTTTTCAATTATCAGTGTTTACACGTTTCTTCAGCTTTTTTATATTTATCGCATGCTCAATCTTAAATTACCCACTTGCGTTGTTTAGAATACACTTGAAACAAAATAAAGAAATACGATCTCTTATTTTGCTGATAAACGAGTCGTGATTTATCTTTATTAACTTGAAATTTTTTTTAGCTCCTCCTGTATATCCGGCTCAAACCGGTCCACCACAAGGTCCTTCTTACCCTTCAATGATGTTCCCTCATCATATTTACATGCCGCAACAGTACGCCATGCCACCGATGCCGGTAAGTATAAAAATTTGCAAAAAAAAAAATTAAAAATTTTTCATGTTTATTGCAAAAATAAATAAATAGAAATGTGGTTTCGCTACGACACAATCGAATAAAATCATAATTGTTAAATTTGTTGTTTCGTGTATAAATAGTGTGTATGTTCAGTCCAGCAACTACATATCGGAAGGGCTGTATCCAGTCACCCAGCCTGCCTACGTGTTGCTGGACGGCCTGCAGTACTGAGGGCTCCCCACGTCTCTCCCCGCCCCTTTCTTAAGGTCTCTGATAGCACGCCGAAACGTCTGTATTCTCATTTTTTGCACGAGGCCTTGTTGAGTTTTTTTTTATGTTTATGTTGTTTTTTTATTTTGATTTGGCTTTATGATTTTGTTGAGCATGCGTGGCGAAATTTTATTATCATCATTATTATTATTATTATTACAAACATACAAGTAAAATTTATTTTATTTTATAATCAATTGTCAAAGTGCCATCAGGTTGGTATTGCCACTAATTAATGACAAATGGTAATTTTGTCGTGTTATATTGCTAGCACTAAATGTCAACGACGTTGCATTTGTGTCGATAAATATTTGTGAATATTTAAAGAAGTAAAAATAATATTTGAATGTAAAACTAAATTTACTTCACGAGCGAACAATACTGGATTAATTGCCAAAAGGTAAAAAAAATCATTAGTGCACATAATCTAAACTCTTTTAGGGTGGTACAGTATGGTTTTTCAAGAAGTTTTGACATTGACAATTGATTATAAAAAAACAAAACTGTACAGACTATTTCTCAAAATCGACCTTTAGAAAAAGAGGATTTTTAGAGAGAGGAATTAACAGATCCTGCTCGAAGGACCAAAAATGTGTATACGTGTAATAAAGGTGCATTTGGCTTTGCCACTCCGAGTGCACCTACTCTGTCTTTGTTTGTCTCATTCAGGACAGATAAATCCGTCGCATTATTTAAATTCAGGATTTACTAATTTAAAGACTATTTTTATCACAACGTACGCTCTTTATGTCCCATCTAATAACTGGGTGCTGCATAAAGAGTGTGTGTTGTTTTGGATACAGTGTCAAAATGCATCAAGTTTTGGTCACCGGATAGAGATAGTGATATATGGACTCAATGAAGTAGATAAGGAAAGAGGCGGTGCACTCGGAGTGGCAAAGGCGAACGCAGTTTTAGAGGGTGCTAAAATTTATTTTATTGTAAACTAGAGGTCGTTTTTGAAACACACGCAGTGTTGACAAATTGTTAACACATAGGAAGTCTATGAGCCCGTAATAATAAATTTTGATTGATTAGTACGAGTACAACTACTACCCGAACAACGGAGGAGGGCAATACATGGTCGGCGGCGGTTCGAACGGTCCCGGCAATGGATCAAACGGAAATTCCCAGAATGGTCCTCCAATGCCTTCCTCGGGCAGTCCCCCTCGACAGCCATGTTACAACACCGCCCAGTTACCAGCGTTTGGACCGGACCCAATATACTACAACATGCCAGCAGTATACGGCGGTCCGGTTGAGGGCACCCCCATCTTTTCTGAAGGTTTGGACATGTCCAACAGCGGCGTTTATCCTGAGGTTAGTCAAATACTAGACCACTGTTTAGGGGGATTTGCTGACGGCATCGATGTGCAGGGCCCCTACCCTGTGGCCGCCGAAGACACCTTAGACACCGATCACGAAACAACCGACACCGACAACAGCCGACAAAGCAAAACGCCGGTCGTATCGCTGTTGTCGATGGAACAGCATCAAGAGAAAGATTTCGTTTCGATGCAGGGAGGCCGCCGCGTCAAACCACTTCCGCCACCACCACAGCCACCTCCACAACCCGTCGTCATACCGCATTACCCCCAACAGAACCACCCACCCCCGCCTCCAATTTACTACAACTACCATCCACCACCACTACGATCTCATCCAAACACCGCCAAAACAACCAACGGGTATCGCAAACCGCGCTGTTATAACCGAACCAATGACAATTCAAGTCGGTCGAGTCTTCGCACTGACTCGAATTCCTCCGCGAATGCCACCATTGACGAAAACAAAAATGAAGAGAAAATAACACCTAGTTTTCACGTGTACAACAATACAAGGACGTACCAAAATTCATTAAATAGACGACCTAAAAGAGACACTGATAATAACAACAAAAAAAATAATTTCGTTGTCCAATCACAGCAGATCCGAAACAACGGAGCACCGAGTTACGTTACGTCCTCGTCTACTAGAAGGAACAAGAGGACGACTAGAAGGAATGTACAAGCGGGAAGTTCGCTGAGCGAAATTGGCGCCGGTGATGCCCCTCTACCCAACAACGATGTTACAGATACCTGCAAAAAAATGGAAACACTCAAAATGTGATTAAAACGAGGTTTGTTGTTGACACTTAAGAAAGGGATAATTTATTTATTAAAAATAATGTTTGCTTCTTGTATATAAAAAACACAAAAAAATCATAATAAAAATGCAATATTATTTAAATAATCGACAATATTATTGTTATTAATACAAAAGTGAGATGAAGCCCGTAGCTTGGACTTTACTATATTATTCCTAGATTAGGTTTTTTTGTAGATAAAAAAGAGAAAAACTAAGTCCTACACATATTTTTAACAAGTAATTGTTATTTAATGTCTAAGGATGTGTATAAATTAGTTTAGTTTTCATTATTTTTTAAACTCGATGACTTTATTCGCAACAATCGTATCAAAAGAGAGGAAAATGTGTCCTATCTGAGCTGCTAACAAGCCTTATTTCCTCTCAACAAGTGTACGTTCTAGGTTAGTTTTTTGATATTTTTTCTTTCAGTTTGAACAGTCTTTAGAATTGACTTTAAAATCAAAGTGAGATTTTTGCTCAAAAAGGCTGCCATCGGTTTTAGTCCAATCGAGTGAATCTATCGGCTCTCTAAAAACAAAACTCATTTCCTAATCAAACTTTCAGTACATAATTCTTTATTATATGACCAAATACACCGATCAGCTGTGATTTGATTCAGCCAATCATCACTCGCCTACTAAATGATATTTGGTCATATAAGAAGAATTAGATGAAATGGTTTGGTGCTTTTGGTTGTTATCTGATTAAATTTTAGGCTGTGACGTTAAATTGTTGTAGTTTGTTCGAAATTCAAAATTTTTACGGGACAGATTGTTACTTGAAAAATTCTTATTACAGTGAAAAAGTTTCAAAGAGCCTAAAATTTGTTATAAATGATTTATTTCCAAAGAAGTATTTTAAGGTTAGTTATAAGAGTGTAGCAATGTAAGATAGTAATTTATTATTAGTGTAGATATTTAGGTGTCATAGTTGATAAAATTTTGGCCAAAATTAATTACACTATTTAGTTGTTACTTACCTCTTTTGGGTAAGCCCGAGTCTTATAAAAGTATATTAACAATGTACCTGTATGCTTAAAAAAAAGAAACAATTTGTAAATACCTATTTAGTTGATATACTTGTTGATGTTTGGAAATTTTATCGATGAAAGCGTTTTCGTTGTGTTATTGGCCAACGTAGCTTTTAATTTAAAAAAAAAATGTAGGTTTAGAGAAGATCACCCATTGCCCTCACAAAAACAAGAGCAATATAAACTCTGTCAATTTTAGTTTGTATAAAGGCAAAAAGAAATGCTCGAAAAACGGTTGTGCATAAAAATTGTAGTCGTAAAATTAGTTGTAGTTTAAATACACGATTGTCGGCTCTTGAAACGCCGAAACAAATACAAACTGAAATGTGAGCTATGATAAGCCAAATTTTTGTGATAGCGGCGAAAAATGTGTTTTTAAAATTAAAATTTATGCATGAATTGTAATTTTAAAACACAAATTTCCGACTTAAAATGTGTGTTCAACAACTTGAAACTTGTAGGCATTAGAACTGCTTCGGGGGCCTCAGCCTCGACTCATAGTTATCTGAAATACAAAAAAAATTTCAAATTGATTGTAAAATAAAATGCAATATTTTAGAAATTATATTAACTTAAGAAAACAGTGAGAAATATTTATTAACTACAATAATATTATTATTAATTAACTATTAATTAAGTATGTACAAAGTATCTCAGATAATAAATTTAAATTTAAGAAAGTGAAATCTTTATTTATTTACCCAAAAAACGAGGAACAAGTAAAAAAGAAAATATAAGGGTAATGGCCAAATTGGACAGAAGAGTTGGAAGGATATAAGAAGAAAAGTCAATGACAGAATGAAAAACTTAAAACAAATAGAAGAAAAGTATGAAAATCATAGACTTGGAAGAAAAATGACAAAATCAAAAAGACAGTAGGTATTATTACTGACTGCAGCTGAAGAGAACTGTATTAAAACGAAAATACTATCTTTCAATAAGAAAAACTGAGTTGATAAATGAAATCTGAAAATAAAAAAGAGAAAGAGGACAAGTAAAAAAAACTTCAAGAAGAGTTAAGGCGAGGCTATGATGTACAAGCCTGGAGCTAGATCATAACCTTGTGGCGGCACAAACGTTGACAATATGGTAGAGCGAAAAAAGTGGAAATTATTTTTAAAGAAGTTTTTGAATCAAAAAAATACTGTTTTACAGAGGATTACAATCTTTATATCTGTATTTAAAAAAAAGTTACTTCTGTCATTATTAATGATCGGATACAAGGAGGGATTTGAAGGGCACGCTCATAGGCGCCGCACTGATCGCTTTCTGCGGGTACGATCGACAAGGTTGCAGGATTCTTCTTTCGTTAATTAATTTAATTTAACAATTTAATATTTTATTTAAAAGTGAATTATTAATCAAAAGTTAGTGTAAAACACGAATTTATCTTGGTCAAAATAAAAACAATTGTAAGTGTTCAAGATCTACGCTTATGACTTGTAAGCACGTCATTACTACCTCAATCGACCAATTCAAGTATCAAGGTTTTTTCGCTTGGCGAGTGCGACTAGTTAGCTAGACGGCTGCACAGTGTTTTTTGTTCCCTCATTGGATCCGCTCATTAGTCATTATGTATAGACTAGGGTGGGCTAAAAAAATCGAGTTTTTTTTTAACTTCTGACACTGAAAAATTGGTTCCCAGACATCTTTAAAAAAATTCCATTTTTCTTCAGTTCCTTATGACAAAATCCATATCTCACCATTACTCGATCGCACAGAGAAATTTTATTTACATTTTTTGTAGGAAATTGAACGCTCTAAAAAAGTTATCTTACAATTTTTTTATAACTCTTACCGTTTGGAAGATATCAGAGTTCAAAGTTTAAAGAATTTAACAAAAATTTCTTTTTCACTTATAAAATTTATAACTCGTAGATAAATAAATATTATAAAATGCGCAACATATAGTTTTGTAGGAAATTAAACGCTTTATCAAAAAAGTCCCTTGTGGTCAGTCAATTACTCTAACCATTTAAAAAAATGAGAATTTAGTTTCAAATTTTGGTTTTTAAAATGCGAATATCTTCTAAATGGTGGTATCTTCGTTTACATGGTAAATTTAAATAAATCGTAGTTGTGATTGATTGTTGCCACGGAGAAGTATTAAAATTTGCGATTGTACTACCGGTAGTATCCCAACCTGAAATTAGCTCATAAGTGCGTAATTAGTGTCTTTGTGCTTCGAACTATTAGGAATAAAAATGTCGATCTACAGATTTTATTAAACATAATTTAATTCGGTACACTTTACCGATTAACATTTTTCTCTAGCCGTTTGCACAGTGTTTACAAAAAGCCACAAATTTTTAATATACAGGTGTCCCATAGTATTTGCATATGAATTTTGAACTTTTAGAATAATCGAAAAAAAATAAAATTTGTTAACTAACCATTCACTTATCAGGCGCTACAATAATCTTAAAAAATATTAGCGATTAGATAGTCAGTTTATGAGATAAATAGCAATTTATGCAATAATTTTTTTGTGGTAAAAGGTAATATGTCAGGAAGTGGTTTTGCAAAATAAAAAATCCTTAACAATAGCGGCGAAATTAAACAATTTTTAAAAGCAACTAAATTGAAGCGTTATTTATCGGTATCCTACTACTAATTGAAGTTAACCGCATGGCAACACCTTTATTTATGGTGACAAAAATTTATAAGCTTTGAGACAGACAGCTTCGATTCTTAGGTAGAGTCCATTGTTAAAAAGTACCTACTGCCTGAACCATAAATATACTGCTTTGAATGAAAAATGCACACCAAGAAGTAGTGGTCAAATTAAAAAAAAAATGTGATTTCTTTATTACGTTCAAATAAACCTGTGAAATTTTCATTAAAATTTGCCTACAACTTCTTGCTGTTGCAATTTTTATTCAAAGCAGTATAACTACGGAAGTAACCCTCATTTTGTAGTATTGCCACGTTTTGAGCATCATTTTATATATTTGTCATAAATATCTTTCTTAAAGTGACGTCTTCTTTTAATCAAAGATATCTCAATTACTAATAGATTTTAAATTTTAATTGCGCAAGGTGACTTCCTGATATATGAGCATTATTCGTAAGTAAAAGAAAAAATATATATAAAATTTTATTGCATAAATTGCTATTATTTTCTTAAACGGATTAACAAATCGGTAATATTTTTTAAAATTATTGTAGCGCTCAATAAGTGGATAGTTATAAGAAGTTTTAATTTTTTTCTGTTTATTCTAAAGGTTCAAAATTCCACTATGCGCATACGATGGGACATCCTGTACAAAACATATATGTTTTAAATATTTTTTTATTCGTTTTGATTTGAAAAATTGCATCTTTTTTTCATCAAGACTTGATCTCTTCTGTAGATTTTCTTTAAGGGTTATTAAGTAAACAAAAAAAAAGAAGTTTGGCAACAGTGAAAAGGTAAAATAGTGAAACGATGAAAAAAATACTATGAAAGACATCCCACACGAATATACAAAACATGCCTGGTTGCATGGATAAACGTTCATCAAAATTGATAAGCCATTAAACTTTTAATTCAAGATCGGGTGCCCTGATTGTTTCAATTTTGATAAACATTTATGCAACCGGGCATAAAAGTAGGAAGAAGGGTTTAAAAATGTTGGAAATAAATAAAATACGTACGCTAACAGATGTATATGAAAGTTTTCAAAGAGCAGGCTAATATCCTTGAATCGAAAAAAAAAATGGCAAAGATCTAAAAACTTTTGGTGTTTGGTCTAAGCCAGTGTCGGATGGCTGCAATTTTTGCAGGATTTGTTTGGAAACTTTGCTATGATACACCAGAAACTTGACCTCTTGTTGGGATAGATTTAGAATACTTTTTTTTTCTAGGCGCTTTTTTACTCTTCTTTTTTTTTCATTTTTTTTTTGTGGATCGTATAGGTTTTTATAACACCATTTTTTCGAAATTACGTCAAGCCGTGTTTCGTAGAAAAGACGACGCCTTTACCTCCTTGAGCTGCGATGATTTATCTGCGATTTGGTGGCACAAAATAATTCTGCTTCTAAACCACTGTGGAAGTCTCTTTTTTCCTAATTTTTGAAACGTGCTTGTACTGTGGACTCCATATAACAAATCTATCGTTTCTTTGTTTTTTTTTTTTGTCAACTACATTTGGAAACTGTAGTTTGGTCATTGACGAACTAGGCTGGACCCATGTTGTCTAGGTATTTTGTTTCTCTCTTACTAAATATTTGTTTTAGTTTCGCTGTTATGTTATTTTTTCTTTTCGAATTTTTTTTTTTCTAAGAGTTTATGTAAATAATCGTGTTTTCTAAATTGTATTGTTTAGGATTTTAAATTTGGCGCTCTAAATTCATGTTGGCGACAACTTCTTCACTAGATTTGCTGGTTAAATTCCCTAGACCTAGTCGCATTTGCGAAATGGCTGCCGTTTTAGATTATTTTACAATAGGTAGTACAGTTTGGTGCAGGACATGTTATAATGCTGAAATCGAAGGAGAGGTGATGGCATTTGACCCTCAAGTGAAAATCCTCATTTTAAGTATCCTTTTCATAGTACAACTTGTTTTCACAGAATTAGGTTAAGTCACCTCAAGTCATGTTTTTTCCTTAACTTTATATAGAATGCAATTCGACGAGTGGTGAATCAAAGCTAAATGATGTCCATTTTGTGAATCTTTCATTGGTTAGTGAATTACAGGTGAAAAAAGAAGTCACTTCGTTACCTGAAGTGCCCCAATCATTAAATTTGCAAAGGGTGAGTTTGTGTGAGAGAAATTCAGTTTTAAAGTACTTTTTTCAGTTAAATACACGAGTAAGAAATCAAGTTGATAAAAAACGTCGAATTTTACAAGCAATCTCTGCAAATGTATCAACAGAAGGGCAAAGTTTATTCATAGCAATTGCAAAAACAATAAAAGAAGTCCGGTGGAGGAATTCGGAAATTGTTGTATGGAACCAGGAAGTTATTATCAGTCCACCTTATCAGCTGGAAAATATCAGAGGAGACACCAAAAGCAAAGAATATAATTATATTAAGAAAGTCGTGGAGAAACATATGAAGGATTTAGCAATGAACACCACACAGCTCCCAAACGCCACCCAACAATAAACAGCCCCTTTAACTTATTTTAGTTCAATTTCTCTAGTATTCAACGGTTTTATTTCGCTCCGAAATCGTAGACGATTCTTTATTTTGTTTTGTTTATCAATTTTATCGCTGTATTAAATATTTTTCTTAAGGAAACAACAAAAATAAAAATTGTACAAAACCAACTAGGGATTTTCGGTTCCTTAATCTAGTGATTTACCAACTTTCTTAGTTGGTAACACGATTTAAGTGCGTTTGATTTTGTGGCATTTTCAGACGCTTTTCTCAAAAGTTTTCACCAAAAAACCAGTAAATTCGTGAAAACTCCTTTAAAAACGTGAAATTAATCTCGAATTTGTATGCAAAACGGCGCCATTTTGACCATCTGTCAAATCGCAACAAGGTCTGTCTGTCAAATAATTAATTTAGAAGTAAACAAAAATAAGTGAATTTTGTGATTTTCTGTGTGTTTCTTCAATTTCTTTAATTTGGATAATGTCTGGACGTGTTCTCGGTTGTGAAAACCACATTGGGACTTTTTAGGTCACATTATGGCGAACCCCCAATACCATCATGTAAGGAGGTTGATGGGATAGTTTGGGACGATGCACCGAGCGAAAAAACCACTAATTACCGATCTAAACCAACATCTGACCTGTAAACTCTGCAAGGGGTATTTCATTGATGCAACCACTATTATCGAATGTTTGCATTCTTGTAAGTTGTGAGGTTAGATTCAAAAAAAAGGGCTAAAGTTTTGTACAGTTTGCAGGAGTTGTATTGTTAAATATCTACAAACAAACAAGTATTGTCCAGTCTGCGATGTACAAGTCCACAAATCAAAACCATTGCTTAATATCAGAACAGACAAAACTCTACAAGATATCGTCTACAAACTGGTTCCAAGATTGTTTCAAAGTAAGATGATTTTTGAGGTTAAAATTTGAATTGATATTGGGTGTTTTAGATGAGGTCCAAAGACGGCGTGATTTCTACCGTTCAAATCCTGACGCTAAGCCCCACTTGGATCGGATTTTGGACACTATTATTATAAGTCCAGAGGAATCGATTTCGTTAACGATGTGTTATTACGGGTGTAAAGAATCGTCGCGTTATTTGCGGTGCCCCTCAGCTGTGACAATTGGACATTTACAAAAGCTGATTCGAGCTAAATATGGTTTGTTTGATAACCACCATGTAGATATTTTGTACAATCAAGATTGCCTTAATTCTACGTTAACACTAATTGACGTAGCTTACATTTACTCCTGGAAACGAAAAAACCCCCTCGAATTAACCTACCGTATTTATGAATTGAAAACGACCGAAATCAAGCAAGAAAATGACCAAACTAACAACAACAACTGGAAAGAAGTTCAATTACGAATCAGCGAAAACGGTGAAATGTCAATCATTCAAGATGAAGCCCCCCAACTTGTAAATAACAACTACAAACCCGAAATCAAGTTACCTGACCTCAACTTTGAAACATCAACACTTAACTCAACAACCAAAACTGTTTTTAGTACAATCAATTCAACCAAATGCAGTGTATCAAGTGACAGTGACAAACCGGAAAAGACACCACTTAAACGCAAAGCGGAAACGCCTCCTGAACCTCCCAAAAAACAAACAATTCTTAATCACTCAATCGGTATACAAAACTTATCTAATAACCATCCACTTAAAAAACATGCGCAAAATAAAGATGATGCGGTTTTTACTAAACCGAAAAATGTGACAGTGAGTAGGCCAGGGACTCCCAAACCGTGTTACATGCCCAAACCGGTTATAACCGTTCCAAAACCGAGTGTGAGTGGAGTTAAACCGCCCAGTGCTGCGAAAGAGAAAGTAAGTGCGCCAATACCGCTCCCACCGCCTTCAAGTCCACCAACCAAACTTATTAAAACCAAGCCGAGTACGCCGATTGGGTACAAGACGTTGAGGGATCCACCCAAAAGTTGGAACTCGCAAATCTCCAAAACTAATGTTACAAAACCCATAAGTGATCCCAAGAATGTCAAGCCGGCGAAGTTTTTCAAAATGAGGAATAATATGCCACGGTATTTGGGTAAGTATTAGTTTTTTATGGGAAATTTAAAAAATACAGTGTCATAGCAACTCCCAATCATGGCTTATTACAATTGAAAGAGGATTGTTGTGTGAGGAATAATATGCCACGGTATTTGGGTAAGCAAAATGAGTTCAAAATGACAAACTGTTCAAAATGCATAATGTCATGGTTTGATGGCTTATTACAAAAGACAGCCACTGCGATACTTAAAAATTAAAGTTATTACAGTAAGATTGACTTTTTGAACTGACCTGGTAAACGTCTTTCATAATCTTCTAAAGAATAAGAAGTTCTAAAGGTTGTCTAGATTATAGCCGGTTAAACAGTTTGTACATAATATAATCTAGGTGGCCGTGATACATAAATTGTCTTGATTGTTGTTACGAAGTCACGTAAAATTTTGATACTTTCTAACGTTAAAAAAAAAAACTAAGAATGCGTCTACCCGGATAAACAGCTCTTTCATACTATAAAATGTTGGTGGCCATGATACATACATTTTCTTGATCTCTGTCACGATGACACCTAAAGTTTTGTCACTTTTTAAGGTTTAAAACAAATGACTAACGCTGGAATTCTAAATCACTGCGTAACTCCGATGGAGTAACGCAAAGTTACGCCATCTAATATAAATAGTAAAGTTACGAAGTTGTCCCTAGCAACTCAAATTACACCGGCGTAAATCTGATTTAGAATTAGACCCTTTTAAAAGAAGGCCATAATAACACAAAGTGAGTTACCAATTGTAGTGAGCCATGATCTATAAATGTCATTTCATTTATTTGATGAATGTCCAAGATTAGAGGCCCTAAATGTCATTAATTTAACATTTAACAATTTATTTATGAATATTTTGGACACAATATTATTTTATTACGAATCAAGTTCACAGGGTGTCTCAACATTATTTAATACAATTTGGCACCGAAGACTACTGTCATTAATATTACATGTTTGATGATAATAATTTTTTTTGCTACAGTGTTTTATAACAGTGACTTTTTGATTGTCATTCTGATTGTTAAATGACGTACTTTTACGCACTATTATGTAAAAATGACATATGTACTTTTAAGCACTAGTGCTCAAAAATGAAAAATACATATTTTATTTTATTTATTTATTATATACATGTAAAGTACAATTACTTAAGTGACTAAATTGAACATTCTAAGATTTCAGATTTCTTTCTTCAATACAAGTGGAAACGGAACTTGTAGACGCCACTTCAGATTTGCTATTTTCGTCACAGATTCTTCTTTTCTCATAATTTTCATCGAAATTGCGTTTTTGCTTTCAACAGAATTTTCTATGTAACTTTCCGCAACAGAACTCGATCGCCAACCTCCATGTCTTTTGAGTAATGTAAGATCTGCTCCTGGTCTAATAAGAGTGTTGCTGAACAACGGCGAAAGCAATGCCCGGTATATTCTGTTGCATTTAGATTGGCGAGACATTCTGCAATTTTTTAGGCATACCTCCAATAGTATTTATACCAACAGGTAGCGTACAGCACCTGAAATAGGTTAAGAAGAGTTTCTGATGTTCATTATGAGGAGGTCGAAGCTGTGCGTATTTGCGAAAAATTTCTTAGAAACTAATTCCACCTACAAATCCTACAGTTATTGTAAACATTCGTGAAATTTTTGTCTTGGTGTTCGATATCTTCACTTTAATAAAACTTGTATAATCTTCTGTATCTTTCACCTTTAAAAACGTAATTTCTTTTCTGCGTAACGCGCCAAAAATCTCAGTAATTAGCACAACTTTTGCCAATAAATTAATCTTTGTCATCAGCTATTTTCATGAAACGTTCAATCTTTTGCTTGGTGAATATCTTGGATTTTTTAGCCCTGTACCCACTGGCATTTCTTTTTAGAAATGCAGTCAAGTTTGTAAATTTTTTGATATCTACATTCTTGTTAAGATATATCATGGTTTTTGGCATTGAGTAGATACTCCATAAAGTAGACGGCTTATACATAAAAGATAATTTCGAAAAATAGACCAAAAGTATCTTTTCTTTAATACTTGTTACATTTTTTTCCTCACACCAACTACCAAATTTCCTGTATGTTTCCTTGTAAATTTTCTTCGGTTTTTCGGACACTTGCGTGGTTAGTGCAGCTTTTCCGCAGCATTTTCAATGTCGGAACTAAATTCAAAATCGCTCATTTTTGTGTTCCTTTATCATAGAACTTAAACACAAAACTCAAGTTGACAGTCTGTAATTGTATAAAAACAATAAAAAACGAAATTTACATTGATAACAAATCTGCCTACTACACAATTGAATGTTCGATTGAGATCATTATTTTTGAAAGAAAAATCTGTTATAAAACGCTGTAACAAAAAAATCTTGAATGCAATACGTTGCAAAATCGACGTCTTTTAAGCTCTTGACGTGTTGGATTCACGTCGCGTGCTTAAAAGACTCTCTTTTTGCAACTTATTGCATTAATAGCTATTGTTTGTTATACTCTTTAGATTTTTACACACTTGATTTCTATTGAATTTTACACGCTTTTCTACTTGAATCTTTTAGTTCAATTTCTTTTGAACTCTACACATTTTTGTTTTATTTAAATAGTTTTGCTTTTTCTCTTTTAAAACTATCATTGACATCTTGACGATTTTGACAGAATATTTTCGACATTTCGCTACCAACCACATTTCATTTGACATACAACAGATGTAAAATAAAAAAAATTCTAGTAGTGTTTTCTTGAACAAAATCTTTACAAACTTGGACAGTTTTGCTGTCTGTCACTTAACATTTGGCAAAAATTTCGAATCTCTTTGTTTTATGCGTATAAATCACTATCTCTCTCTCTTTTGTAAGTTTACAATATCGTGGCTTTTATATTTTCTCTATTTTCTTGTAATTTTAAAATCCTCTACAAAAGTCTAGAATGCTCAGTGCAGTTCTGAACTGTTGGAACAAATCTATTTTATCTATACCACATAAGAGCAAAAAACAAAAGCACACTCTCATAGAAATTGACAAGCATTGAGTCTCAACCTTTACTAACTACCATTTCTCTTTTAGGTAACCCAGCTTCTGGTGTGAAACCGATGTACAAAGTCCACGTCAGTCCCGAAAAAGAGAAACCATCCAGTGGCGAAATCAGAAAACACTCAATTGTAAAAATCGATCCTAAAACTCTAAAACCAATCTCAGAAAAAGCCCCCGAATCAACATCTCTCAGTAATTCATCATCAACAACAAGTGATTTAAAAATAAATACAAGCTCAGTCTCAATTTTCAATCCTCTGAAATTACAAAATTCACCAAAAAGTGAACGTAAATCACCGAAAAGTGAACGAAAATCACCGAAAAGTCCACAATCACCGAAAATACCAGCAACACCTAAAGGTCCACTAATACTACCGAAAGCGTCGAGTAGGAATTCACCTCCAATTAAAAGGGATAAATTGAGTTTGAATTTTACACCACCGAATCCGTTTATACCGAATTTGACATCACCAACTGTTAGTCCCAATCAATTTTTGTATCCCTCTGGGCCTCCAGGATTTCCATCATATGATCCAAGAGTGATGGCAGCTGCATATCATAATTTGTTCTATGGACAAAGGATGGCGTTTCCGCCTCGAGCTTTAACAATGGATTTGAATCGAGGGAAGAATTTTGAATTGGCGGGACCGACGAGTCCAAAAGTAGGCGGGATGCCTCACAGTCCACAGGTAATTTTTAATTTTTTTGTAATGGTGAAAACGCTACAAGTTCTAGTACTTATTGTTTGGATGTGTATTATAATAAAATTTAACTAGATCAAACGAAATTGAAATTTTGACACTATTTAATCAAATAACTGAAATCTCGTATCTAAAACTCGCTATTTTAACTTAATAAAAGGAAAAATTTAATGTACAGGGATATTATTCACACAAGATAATAACTCCGTGGGGATAGAAAAGTAAGCAAAACTACAAATCACAATTTTAAGTTGAAAGCAATTATGTTGTTATAAATTATAATGAAACACGAAATCTAACATTGTAACGATCTTTGATATTTACAGTTTTTGTGCTTTAATGAGTTAGATTTATAACGGATAATTTATTTTTTACAACAATAACTTGATAAATAAATAACTTAGTTACACATTATATCGCTCACGATTATCGTTCAGTAACGCCCATTTGCTCCTGAAAATGCCGCTTACACGTAACATTAACATTAGACACATCATTACAGTTACGCTGGCACAGCCTGCTCTGATTCAGGTACATTTTGATCTCACTTTATAAGTAATCGGGCGGTAGATTCTTCTAGTATAGTTGGTTACATTTGCTCTCCTCTGAAAGATTGTTCGTCTCGAACAATCTACATTAGGTTTCATTGTTTTTGCAATGACTTTTGGACAACGCGTCTTTCGGGTCTCTGGAATTGTTTTTAGATGATGACATTCTCGTTTTAGATGTCCTCTTCTACCACAGTTAAAACATTTATGCCTTCTTCCAGTGTAAGTGTTTATATCTTCTTTTTCTCTTAATGGTTATTTCTCAAATTCTTTCTTTTCTTTTAATCGTCATCTCTTCGATTTTTTTTTGTTTATCATAAATGTTTTTTTGCATTTCCAGAATCTTTTGTTATTTTTTCTAACCGACGTTTTTCGACTTCTTCTAGAATTTGTTTTTGCTCTTTTTTTTCTTTTAATTGTTGTTTCTTATATTCTATTTCTTTGAAACGCCGATTTTCAAGCTTTTTCAGAATCTTTATCTGTTCTTCCAGAATTGTTTCTTACTATTCCAGAACCTTGATTTGTGTTTCTTTTTCTTCTCAAAGTAGTTTTTCGAGATCTTCTACAAGTTACTTAAGTTTTTCATCGTCTTTGAGTCGTCGTTTCATGTTCTTTTTTTGCTTGTAAACGTAACCGTTCTTTTTTTATACTGATCGTTTTTCTGTTTCTTCTAGAATATTTTTTGTTTTTTTTAATCGTCGTTTTTCTAGTTTTTTTTTTCAGAATTTTTTTCGTTCTTATTTAAAAAAAAGACGCTGCTTAAACATCAAAGCTACAAAAAATGTTATAAAAAAAGTTGTAGAGAATTAAATTTTGTACATATAATTTAATTCACGAGGCGCTACTATAGGGAGGAGAACAATAAAAATGAAATGTAAGCCAGTTTTTTTGAAATTTTGTGCTCTTATCTTCAATAAGCTAGTAAGGTAATGTTTTAAAGTGACTTTTGGAGTAAATTTCAGATATTAGGGAAATTATTTTTTCAATTTTGGATATGTTGACGTGAGAAGAATCAATAAAATTAATTTATTATAATATAAAATTTTGACTTTCACGATTTTGAATTTTATGAAATTTTACATGTTTTATAATTCTTCATTTTAAACAAGTCAGCTTCGTAATGTAACTGATTTTTTAATAGAAAAAAAAACTATTGGCTGTTTTGATACAAACTGTTTGTATAAATGACCTCCTACTTTTCATAACATTGCTGGAAATTACAGATTTATAATTTCTAGATTTAAAGTTGTTTTCATAATGTACCACTTATAGTAGAAAATGAGAATTGTACTTAAGTAATAAATTATTATGAACAAAGCAGCCCTATTTAAGATATTACCACATACTGATGGGTTTAAAAGCAAAGTAATAAATTAAGTTGTTCTAACAACACTTCAGAACAGTTTGGAATTAAACCAAGCATGTGCAATGGAGATTTTGAACTTCTAGCACTATAATAACGAAGATTAAATTAATAAAGATAGAATTGGACATGAGGATCCTATGTTTTTATTGTAATTTTCTAGTTTTTGCTTCGTTTTTGTTGTGACACATCACTTTATATTTCTGTTCATTTTTTTTTTTAATTGAAAATAAATTTATTAAAGATTTAGTAAAATAGGGCCTATCAATTGAATTATGAAATTTTGAATGAAGGTGACAGTCATTTTGTTAAATAGTGTCAAAATCACGTCAAAATTTCTGTAAAAAATTTTTTTATTATTAGACAAAATAATATATATAAATTTTTCTTATAGCACATATTAAAACTGTGCTTTTTTTTAATATATAAAATTTGAGTGCTTATCTTTTTTTTTTTGTTCATTTATGTCTCTGATGTTTTTCTCATTAGAATAGTTTTTGCTGTTTGACGTGTCTTTAGTTCCAAACTTTACCACTAGTTAGTGTTTGGCGTCTGTAATATGATTGCTTACTTTCAGAAAATCCCAACCGAATTCAAAAAGAAGAAAGAAAATGGAGGAAAAAGCGAAAAAAGTCTTCAAAACGCCGTTGAAAAGCTGACGCAAAACCGAGTCAAAGAAGAACAAGCGAAAGTCGTCGTCGACGAACAAAAGACAAACGGTGAAACTGAACCCGCGACGGTAAGTGCGGAAAAGGTCGAGGAGAAACGAAGTGCCTGATTTTGTTTTGTTTTTTATTATTTTTTTCGGTGCCTTGATACCGATTCACTTTAGAATTTTCAAAAAAAAAAGAAAAAAACACCAATAGGGAAAATCTCCTGTTTAAGGATAATACTCTGCTTAAAATAGTTTAGAAATGGTTTTTATTTTACTTTATGTGTGTGTTTGTAAACGGGTCGGTGTCGGATTGGCGTCCATATTTTGTAACATTTTTGGCAAAAAAAAATTAATTTTTATAAAAGAAAATCGAAAATTTTTTGCTTTCGAAAAATTTTTCGACGGCTGTGATTTTTTTGATTCTTTATTTAGATAATGAAAAAAAAATGTAGGGTACAAAATATGGGCTTGACTTGTTTATAGATACCTGGAATTTTTATATTAATAAATAGTTGTAAGACATTTTTAATATTTCAGTTATGAAAAGAGAAAAATTTATTGTACATTGTAAATAATTGAGAGCACAGATGATTTAATAAAAAAATATTTATAGTTTTAAATATATAACTCATTTACAAACTATCATAATCACTAGCTAAGCTAAAATCGATCACTTCATCACTTGTTAAAAACCGAACATCACTTTGACTATCACCGTTTGACGTTTGTTTTAAACGACGACAGTGACAAAGTTGGTAACGACGTGCAACGAATGCCATACCAACCACACCAAACAAAATACCAAAAACTACTCCAACACCAAAAATTATCGACTTCGTATTAGTTTCAATGATTTTATCACTTATCACTATTTTCTGGTGATTGAAGGTTTTATCACTGTTGTAATCAGTGATTATTTCGCTTTCTTTTATTGGTGGAAAAGTTTCTCTTACTACTGTTGTTTTTTCAGTCGTTGGTTGAGTACTAGTGACTGTCGTTGTAGTACTGGTAGTGGTAGTACTAGTAGTGGTGGTGGTATCACTGGTCGTTTCGGCAATTGTTTCAGTAACAGTGACAGTCGTTGACATTGTATCACTGAGACAAAAGTCAAAGTAATCGGGACAGCATCGGTTACGTTCGTAACATGTCTCGTCACAGTCACATGTGATCAGCCAATTAGAAAGCTGTGTATCGTTGCTATTGCAACGATTTTCACAGGATTCGACGCTGATTGGTGTTTCGGTGCTTGACTCCACCCTGAAAGTAGAGTCACATGGTACTTGTATATTATTTTGACGTTTCCGTTGTGAATTTTTAGGTTTGAAAAATTATGATTGACTTAAATCATCCAGATCTACCAAAAAAAAATTATTTATATCTATAAAACAATTACTAAAAATTGTAGACAAACGTTTTCATCTTAATCTATAAAACAAGAAATCTCTCTAATTCTATCAAAAAGAAAGATTCAAAATTTCTATTGCGCATGCTCAGTTTAATTCCAAACCTTGCTGAATTAGCTCTGAAGTGTTGTTGGAACAAATCTATTATAAATCCATCTAGATCTATCAAGACTTTTGATTTAAAAATACAACAAAATTGTCTGGGTCTACATTATTTTGATATACATTGTTTTTTAATTTAACGGCTATTTCTCAGAACTAGCCATAGATGTTTTTACATATTTGATAGAACTAGATGAAATGTTACTTATTTACATTTCTAATAAATCTATATAAAATGTAGATTTTTATTGTTATAGACTAATTTGTTTCTTAGAACTAGAAAGTGTTCTGGTTTAATAGATTAAAATCTGAATGACATTTTTTTTTTGAATTTTCTATTGTAAAGCAATCTACATCTCATAACAAAAATCTAAAAGAAAATACATCTTTATCTGTAAATCGAATAAAGTAAAAAATATTAATGATTTTTTTCAATTTGCTTAATCTTTTTATAAAAGATTTATTTACATTTTTGGCATTTTTTGTAATTAACATTTATTATAGATCTGGATGAGTTTAAAATTTTTAAGAGAGCATAATGTTTTATAGATCTAGACAGACTTCTCTTTTCTCAGATCAAGAGCTACTCTTTTTGAGTACATTTGGGTGTTTTATCTATTTTTTTCAAAAAATAGAATAATTGTAGATTTTTGTATAGAGTTATTCTATTATACTTTTTTTTATTCCATAGATCTAGCAGGTTTTCTGATTTGATAGATCAAAATCTAAATGGAAATGTTTTTTTGAATTTTTGTCAATAGAGTAATCTAGATTACTAAAACAACATAACAAAAATTAAAAAAAAAATTACATCAACATCTTTATCAACAATTTATTTAATCTTTTGTAAAAGATCTATCTACATTTTGTCTGTTTTTCGTAATTAATATTTGTTATAGATGTGGATGAATTTAAACTTTATAACAGTAGAGTCCGTACACTTTCAGAACAGCATGTTGGGTCATTAAAATCTGTCAGCGAACGACACTAAACAGAATGACCAAGAATGACGAACACCGCTGACCTTTCGCTAACCACGTGCCGCTTGGCTTCCTCCCCTTCAATTTGCAAATGGGACTGGCCCGACACTATTTTGTCATCTGCACACTTTTATTGGTGTGCTGTTCCGAAAGTGTACGGACTCTATTGTATAATATGTTTTATAGACCTAGAAGAATTTTTCTTCATCTACGTCTACTACATCTATGCAGATAAAAAAAGAATAATTATGAACGGTCGAAAATTTTTCTACTTGTTTTAAATTTAACATCAAAATTTACTTTCTAACTTAGATGTAGATTTACAAAAACTTCTATAAGTCGATTTATGACAATATAAATCGTCAAGATCTTTGGCTTCATCTACGATACATGAATATTGTGCTTGTAGATGTGAATTGTGTTTATAGAAGAAGAAAACAATCTACATCTAGGCTTTCTACAAAACTGTCAAATTTAATTTTGTCGTATAAATCCAAATGGTTTTTCAGAACACATGTAGATTCTAAATGATAAATATTTTGCAAGAACTTTTGATACATGGCAAAAAAGGTTTGCATATTTTTTTAAACTAATATTACTATAAATCTAGATTAGTAGATCTAGATGGTTTTCTTATTCTACAGACCAAGATACAATTGATTTTTGTCTTAGGTGGTTTAGATTTTTTTTACGGGTACTCCTTGATGAAACTTTATTTTTCTAGATTTTTAAAAATTGTTAAATTTTTATATTTTTTTGTAGATCTAGGTTTTATATATTTTGCAGATTAATATTTTAAAAGTTACTATTTTTGTCCTGAAGAATAAGAAAATATATCTGTTTCTTTACCAGAAATAAAAGAGTTTCTTCACCAGAATAAAAATTTTTTTTGCTGTCAATCTACATCTATAATAAAAATTATAAAATTTATCTGGATTTCTAACGTGCTAAATATGATTATGTATTTGTAGAAAAAAAAACCAATCTAGTTCTTTGTCTTCTGCAAATATATTAAATTTAATTTTTTTCGTAGTTTCAAACACTTATGCAGATCTAGATGAAAACTTTTTTAAGGGATTTTGAAACATGTAGATAGATAAGTTTATAGTTTATTTTAAAAGGTCTAAATGTTTTTTTGAAGTTATTATTATTACTATAAATTTAGGTCGTAGATCTAGATTATATTCTCAATTCAGAAAACATGAGTAATTTTTTGAAAATTATTTGATCTAAATGGTTTATTTTTTAAATTTAGATTGTCAGATCGTGTTTTATATTGTTTTCGTATATCTAGATCTTGATCTATGGAAAGAGAGAAGTATCGATTTACTGAAACTTTTTTATTTGTTTAAATTATTAAGATCTAAATATACATTAGAAGAAAAAAAAATGCATTTAAATGTATGTCTCCGAAAAAATAAGACCAGCTACATCTGTTTTTTGTATCTAGAAGGTTTTGTATATTCTACTGATCAGGATTTAGACTGACATTTTATTTTTTTTTCACAAGAAACATGTCACATGACAGAGGGTGGGACTTACGTTGTTGACTCCATATCGATTGCATCATCAGGCGAACAATTGACAATCACTTGGACATCATCTATTGCAATATCACTGACATAACTTGGCCCTCTTACTCCTTCCACTACAATCTAAAATAATTGATAAAACAAATTCTGCCACCTTTGCAAAACCTACTTGATAATCATTATCTATTGATCCAATTGTAACAAACCCTCGATACCAATGATTTCCCTGATTACCAGTCCTCGACCAAAGCGCTAATTTTGGATCAAGTTGCCATGTTTCATTGACTTTTTTTAAATAAACCCGCAAACTTCCAGTCGTACTCCCATACATGTGATAATAAAATTCAAAACAAACATTTTCGTCGGTTTTGTTGAAAATTGGCGAAATTAACCGAGCTGTATCGTTGATATTTCGTGCCGAGGATTCAATATACATGTAGTAACCGTCTTTACCGGCGCCTTTCGTGTGGTCGTGGCTTGGACCGGTGCCTATTGATCCCGAAGGCGTGGCGTAATTCAGTCTCGTCCAATCAAAGTCGTGGTTCAGGTCGTGGTTCCAACCGCACAAATCGGGCGATTCGAAATCGCACGAGAGAGCGGGCTTTGCATTGGTTCCTGGAATGTGATTGGTGAATTGGGCGGAGTTTAAGTGGGAGTGTACTTACGGAGACATGACGGAAGCGGGTTATCCCACTGTTGGCCGTCGCAGTAGGCGATGTTTGAGCCGAGTAATTTGAAATTACTCTTGCAGAAAAAATTTAGAACTGCACCACCATGGGAGGGGTAGATGAGGCCGTTGATTGGGGGGTTGGCGGCTTGACATGTGGCTCCTAGAGGGGTGTTAAGTGATGGAAAAAAATTATTGGTTGTAACTTACTGACACATTTTGGGAAAGGGTTATCCCATTGACCTTGAACACATACACTGTACCTATCACCGGCTAACTGATATCCAGTGTTGCATAAGAAGCGTGCAAGTTTTTTATGTTGTCTGTACCTGACGCGTCCGAAACGTATTTTGATTGGGGGACATTCTCGTGGTTGGTTTTTTAAGGTTGTTGTTGTTTCGAAAATGGCAAGAAGACAGAATAAACCACTGTACAATTTCATGGTTTAAGTGTTACTGGAATTTTAAGGCAGAATCGAACTTGACCCTTATCAGTTCCTGAGGAAGTTGATTAGGAAAGGGAAGTGATAATTGCGATCTGCATTTTAAGAAGATAGCTTCGAATGTGGGATGTTGGATATATGACAGGTGAGTGTTGAGTTTGAATTTAGCGCCTTTAATCTGACATTTTGGTAAAAAATTTAATTTGGAGTAAAGAGATGCGTTATTTTACTTTATTAACATTTTTTATATAAATAAATTGTTAATTGTATTGGAATACTCAAAAATATTTTTAAGGTATGTAGTTGTCTAATTTTACATTTTTTACATTTTACAGTTGTTTTTTTTAAATACAGTTAATATAAATCTTAAACATTTTTTTAAAATTTCAACAATTTTAAATTTGATTTTCAAGTAAACAAGTGTTTACTTAAAAAAGTTGTCAAGAGTGTCATAACATTTTGAAGTACTTCTTAGTAAAATTCGGCTGCAGTACTGTTAGTCATAATTAGAAATGTCTATCAGAAATGTCAGAATTGTCACATGTAAAAAACAAACAGAAATTGAATACATAATAATAAGGAACATAATGAAACTGGAAATTACAACAACAAAACCATTCACATTGAAAATGACTCGGAATCTTGTAAACACGCACTCAAACATATAATCAAAATGGTTTATTTATTTATATTTTTTGTAGATACAGTGTATTAAGTTCCGACATCTATTTTTCGCTACATTTTCTTTTATCAAAATCTTAGAGCACGCTGTACATTTTTTTTTAAGTGAACACTTGTTAGTGATGCGCACATTCAAGCAGCAGTCTTTCCTATATCTTTTCTCTGGTAAGAAGTTTCTTTTATGCAACCAACAATACAAGTTTTAAAGAATACGATATAGAACTACTGCATACACTTGTCCTTTAATTAATTGCACCACTTTTTGTTTATTGTTAGTATTTTTTTTAAGATTTGATGGTCTAAAGACATAACTATTATACTTGAATTAAAGGTTTTTTAAATTAGCAATTATCTTAATAATAGTGGGCATCGATCTGCTTCAATCGAATCAACGTGTCAGAATGTGCGGTACTCATTAAGGACCTAAACCCTGAAACTGGTTTATTATAGTTTTCTGGTGTTGTATTTAATTGGAACATGTATTGTTAGAATTTTTCAAAATTATTTTGTTATAAGTAGTCATAACCTGAGATCAAAATGTAAGTGAATCAGAGCAAGCCGTAGAAGTGGGTATTAACATTAGACACATCATTACAGTTACACTGGCATAGCCTGCTCTGATTCAGTTACATTTCGAGCTCACCTTATAACAAGAATTTAACCACTTTTCTACCCCTACCAGATTTTTTTTTTGTCACAATGTTTTCCACAGAAATTCTGCTTTTATTCAACAAAAGGACTGACTTTTCTTGTTCAAAATGGAGAAGACACAACACCTTCTACTGGCTGGTCAATATGATAACAGGTATGTTAGTATTATTTTTAAGTTTTGAGTACATATTTTTTTTATTCAGGTACCATCCGAAAGACTGCCAATATTCAATAGGGAGGAGTAGGGGTGGGCGATTTTCATTTTGAATAATAGATAATCGATTACTTTATTTAATCGATTATTTCGATTTTCGATTAATCGATTATTCTGAATAATGGATTACTTGTTACTTTGATTAATCGGAAAAGTCCAACAAGTCCAATAACCCAGTATAAGTCGATGCTTCACGTCCGCCGGAAAAGCCTCAGCAAAAATCTCAGCTTAACAGATTGACTTCCAATCATTGTACGGGGATTTTTGCTGATGGCATGTAAAAACATCGAACCGGTCAAGAGGGTTATTGGACAGTCGTGGCCTGATTGCGAGATTGACAAGTCAAGTCAATACCTAGTAAGTGATACGAGTTGGTGTACGGGTGTGACAGCGTCCCTCTCGTTGGTATAAGCATGTAAGTACGATTTTTTATACAAGATTTCCATTAAAGTCTTTTTTTTAACCGATATTCATTTTTTTTCTGCTCCTAAAAAATTAAAAGGCCGACCCGAATAAATAAAAATCTCTACCCCGGGTCGTGACAGTACCTATTTAGAATAAAAATTTAGAATTATAAAACTTAGATCCTACTACCTTACAAATATTGAATAATCGATTATTGCTTAATTGATTATTCGATTAATCAAGTAATCAATAATCGATTAATTCAAAATTATAATCGAATTGCGATTAATCAATTATTTTGCCCAGTCCTAGGGAAGAAACCCTCACTAACTGATCCACCATAACCAGAATGAAAAGTGTTTTTATGATTATGGCTTGATATTTTTTGTAACTTATTTAGCACTCTGTATTTTTAGTGTTTTTAATTTTAATATAACAATTTAAAGCACATTTTGTTTTTTCCTGTTTATACGTCATCAATGACTTCCTACTACCTTCTCGCACGTTTTGCTAATAAAATTCAATATTTTTCGATTTAGTGTCAGGATCACAGAATGTGTGAAGAGGTATTTATTACTTCTCACATATTTTGTGATCCTAATAACAAATTGAAAAATTAAAGAAATATTTGGAAAACTACGAAAATTTACGAATTTTTTGATTTCGTATCAGGATCATAGAATGTGCTAAGAGGTATTTATTACTCCTCACACCTTCTGTGATCCTAATAACAAATTGAAAAATTGTTAAAATATTTGGAAAACTACGAAAATTTTCGAATTTCATGATTTCGTATCAGGATCACAGAATGTGCGAAGAGGTATTTATTACTCCTCACATATTCTATGATCCTAATAACAAATTAAATAAATAGTAGGAAAAAGTACGAAAAATTTCGAATTCCTTGATTTCGTATCAGGATCATAGAATTTGTAGAGGTATTTATTACTCCTCACCACATTCTGTGATCCTGATAACAAATATAAAAAAAAATAAAAGAAATATTTGGAAAATTACGAAAATTTTCGAATTTCATGATTTCGTATCAGGATCACAGAATGTGCGAAGAGGTATTTATTACTCCTCACATATTCTATGATCCTAATAACAAATTAAATAAATAGTAGGAAAAAGTACGAAAAATTTCGAATTCCTTGATTTCGTATAAGGATCATAGAATGTGTAAAGAGAGTAGCATATAAAATGTTACTTCTGGGCCAAGACATTTGGCGCCTTAAAGAAACAAGGCAAAATCTTACAAATTTAGCTGTTTGCCCAAAAGCAAACAACCGAAAATGGCCCAAAACTTCTCAAAAATCATTAATTTTTATCCACCTCAAAAGTTCCCAAAAATGTGTAGACCACCAAAAATTGGACACACGTAAAAACCGCTAAAATCTCCCAAAATAATGGAAAATTACCTCAAGAACGCTCTAAAAAACTAACAAAATACCTTGTTTTTACACACCCCAAAATGGCTTTTTATTTCTAGACTAAGCCATTTGGCGTATGCAAAAAAAGTAAAAACAACACTAAACCAAGGAGGATACTACTATATTTGACGTCTTAAAAATCTAGACAGAATCTTAAAAATTTATTTGATTTCCCAAAAGTAAACAAGCGAAAAAGACAAAAATTTTCAAAAATTATAATTTGTGCTTATTTTTTCATTGCCATTCAACTAAGAAGAAATCTTAAGTTATTCAGTTATACAATAATAATTAAAAAGCACTGGATATTGTCCAGGTGTTTAATATAAAAAGCACCGCACTTTACTGTGGTGTTCAAATACAATAACCTATTAGCATTGGAATTTGTTTTGGTGTTAACTGAAATTATATCTTCATGTTTATCTATTAGCACTAAATTATATGCTGGTGTTTCACAAGGCTTTACATACTCAAAAATTTAAGATACTAGCCTACGATTTTTTTTTAAAGTTAGGTTTACACTGTAATGTCGTAATTGTATCAAAATTTTTCTCAATGTAGGTTTTTCGTAATAAAGCGTTTTAAACATATTTATGTTTCATTTATTTATACAACTTGATATTTTTTATAAAAAGTGCATAATGGCAAATAGTTATATATAAAATACAGTATTTAAACTAAGACTTAGGATTCTTTAGTGATCGAGTTTAAAACTTTGTCATTATAGAGTGCTAAGTTTTAGTTTAAACCGAAAATAAATTTGAAATCATAAATAGTGTGATGTTTTAAACGTGACGCCAAATTTTTACGTCAAAATTGACGTATTGAAAACGGTCATACCCATCGGGGGGAAGTGAGTGCTAGTGGGTCTACTGCGCACCCCCATAATTCGTGCTCCCCATATTTCCCCCTTGGCCTTGAGCGAAAAATTTAATAGGTTAGGTGTCGTTGCCAACCTCTCAATAATTTTAGGTAGAAAACCCTAAAAATCATAGTGAGTGACCAGGATGACGGTAGTGTAGCGGTGATTGCATATAATAACTACTGAGATAGTTTGTTTATTTTTTAAAATAATTATACATAAATCAATTTATAATAAAATATTGAAAATATTTGTTTTATAAAAACCAAGGAGGTTAGATAGAAAGGAGATAGTACGCCCTATACTTCCCGTGTAAACAGTTTGGTACCAGTTTATGACAGGTTTCAAATGAAGCGCAGAATCGACAGATTCTGTTTGGCTGTGTCTGGTCTCGCACAGTAGCGTAGCTGACGCAGGACGCTAGTTTTTGTTTGGTTGTTTACAAACAAACGATGTTTTGTTTTTTTTTACTGATCTTTTTTGGTCTGTGTGAATTATTGTTAATATTTTTTGTTATTGTTGTTGTCGTTTTGTTGTGTTTTTATCCTTTATTTAAACTTTTTACACTACATTGTGTAACGCTACTGACTTCCACCTCGTGATGCGCCTGCTTTCAGTACCAGTTTATAGCTTTGCGCAGTGAAGGCGGCAAGTCTATTTTTTTCAAGTTGTACTCCCTCCGTCCTATCTAACCTCCTTGATAAAAACATATATATAGGAAAATTTTCTTTGTTTAATTTTTTGTTTTCTTGTTAATTAATAACAATTTATATACCTTATTATTATGAAATGTTTTTAAGTTTTTACTATACTCTGTATTTTATAGTTACAGAGAGAAGAGAAAAGAAGTCTATAAATAATTGTTGATTGTTGATTTTGTTATTCTGTGCATTATTATAGATAACCGTATGACTATGTTTTTTGTAAATAAGAAACTTTTTGTAAAAAAAAATACATTTATTTTTACTGTACGATTTACAACATTATATTACAATACTTATATCTACTTAACTATTTACAATGAAATTAAAGTTTTATGTATTAAAAAATATAAAGTATGTACATATATTATTTACATATTTACAAATATTGATCAATTAGTTGGTGACACTATTTACATTATATTACAACACTTATATCTACTTTATTTACAAATACTGATGATCTATTAGTGGGTGGTAATGGTCTGCAAAAATAGTATATCAATATTGGTTGCTTTTTTATATTTCTAATGTTTTGAAATAAAATTAATTGTAATATATCAATACCTATCTTGTTTGTTAAGAATTTATGTAAGCCTTGGATCCCAAGAAGGATAAAGCTGATTGGTAAGAAACAAATAAAAGTAAAAAATAATTTTCAACATTTTATTTTGGTAGGGGTCAGTGGGATCAAGTCTTTTTATACTTTCAAAATTAAAAAAAATCTATATGTATAGTGTAAATTACTGTAAATCCAATATGTGGTAAGGTTTCGCATCTCTCGCTTGTGGATATAACTTTAAAATAAAAAAAATGACAAATTTATAGATAATTTCAAGGTGTTAGAGAGTAAAAAGTCATCGAAGCTAGGGGAAATGCTCTAAAAGAAACGAAAAATATAAAAATTTGATTAATTATATCCTTGAGCTGTTACTGTGAGGTTTTGCATCTCTTACTTGAGAACGTATTTTCAAAGACACAATTATTTGTATTTCTTTTTCATATATGAAGGTTCTTTACATGGTAAACCTTTTGGAATATTTCTGTAAATTAACTCTGGCATCACACAATGCATGTAAAATTTGGTTAATTTTGGCAACATTGTATTTTTCCATATGTGCTCATTACGTAATATTGTCTGAACATACAAAGGGGACCATTCATTTGTATAAATAATAAAAAACCAAATATCTTTTTTGGCAATATTCAACTGGCTCTAAATCTGAAAAACAACAGTTTAATTGGTAAAATAAAGTTAATAAAGTTATAATAAAAACCTGAAAATAATAATTAGGTATGAGAGGTTTTGAGGCGTGGTTTTCCTTTATCTAAGTACAAACAGAATAAAGTTTTCTTTTTATTTTCTTCTATAACCTCCTCCAAAAATTTTCCTGGCTTATGAACGCTAAATAAACATTTTACTTCTAAAATTCCATTATTTCCGATAAGCTCTTAAAGAAAAGTTTATATTATATCAATTTTGCTGAAAAGTACTGAAAAGTACCATCAGGAGAAGCTGCTAAATATCCAAACTCCTTATCAACAAATAATCCAGAAGGAATTACTTTTACTTTTCGTTCTTCTTTAAATTTTTTAATGGCAAATTTTTCTTTATCTTTGCCATAGTTCATTGCAGTAGTTGGTACCATACAAAATTTCTTTTACTAAAACCTGACATGGTGTTGTGTCTCTTCTTTTTATTATTTTTCCGAACAAGGACGCTGTTAATCGATCTTTTCTTTCTTGTTTATATACATCATTACTCCACTGACCAACTATAGCAACTTGAAGTGCACTAATATTATGTTCGGAATGTTGAAGAGACCAACGACAAATCAGATGAAGACAAAGAAGAAATTTGGTCTTTATTTTTTTTACATCAAAATATTTTTGTTTTAATAAAATTTTATAAATTATCTTTTGTGGTTTATAATTATATCTATCAAATTACCTTCAAGTAAATCTTAAATAACTCATAATACTCGTATAGTTCGAATGTTAGGAGTACAAACGAAGAACTACTGTGTGAGTACGTAGATTGAAAGCTTGTTGCGCGGAGCAGCGCGGCGAAGCCTTGTTTTAAAAAATGTATATTTCGGAAACAATTAGGTTTATTGTTCTATTTTTTTTTCAAAAACTTATTTAAAGTTTTGTGAATGTGAAAATGTACATTATATGATCATATTTTTAATAATTTACATAGCTTCCCGCAGGGTGAAATTGTCAGTGCACAATTTCGCATCTAGTGATTTTGGAGAGCTCTTTCTCAAAAAACTTTTTTTAAAACTTTCTATTACTGTTAGATGCGCTCTGGCTTTCTCTATAAGCGGACAAAATTTCAAAATTTTAGCTTAAATAGTTAATTTATAAGCCCGATGTTTGTTTTAAAAAACACGATTTTAGAAACTGTTTCTCTGACATAAAAAACATAATTTTACAAAGTTGTTTTCTACTAAAAAAAGTTGTAGATAGCGATTTCAGATGGCCAAAATGATACTTTACAACACTGTAAAGGTCCCGTCTGGTTATACCTTAAAAAAATTTTATGCAAGAAAGAAGTCTCGTAGGTCGTAGACCGGCGATTTTACTCGCTACTAGCTACTACAAACTACTAGCTCGTCTTCCCCAATCAACAACTAATTCCACTATTTGAGATAATTCGAGAGCGAAATAAAATATAAATAGTAATAGAGAGAGAGATAGAAAATGAGTTTCAGCGAATTTAACCTTGAGTAAAATGAATTCAAGAAATAATACATGTGATGCCATCTCTTGAATACCTTTTTTGTTTAGTTTAATGATTGACCACTCTGGCGCAGAAACGCAGCCTTAAGGCTGGGTTAGCAGGGTTAAGTTGCTTCATTTGTCCGCTCAGAGAGCACCACCAGCACAAATCCATGATAAAAATAAGAGATGTGGAGTGGGATAAAGTAAAGTGAGTGCGCAACATTTTTAAATAGAGATCTCCGTGTTGACGTATTCTCAGAGTATGGACAGCGGTAAAGCAGTTATTTAGTGAAGTAAAATCGCCGTCTTACAAGGCTTCTTTCTTGCAAATTTTTTTTTAAATATTACCAGACGGGACCTTTACAGTCTTGTAAAGTATCATTTTGGCCATTTGAAATCACTATCTACAACTTTTTTTTAGTAGGACGGAACTTTGTAAAATGATTTTTTTTATGTCGGAGCAACAATTTCCAAAATCGTGTTTTTTAAAACATACATCGCGCTTATAAATTAACTATTTAAATTAAAATTTTGAAATTTTGTTCACTTATAGAGAAAACCAAAGCGCATCTAACAGTAATAACAGATTTTAGAAAAAGTTTTTTGTTTTTGAGAGAGGGCTCTCCAAAGTCACTAGTTGCGAAATTGTGCATTGACAATTTCACCTTGCGGGAAGCTATGTGAATTATTAAAAATTTGACCTTATAATGTACATTTTCGTGTTTACCAAACTCTAAGTAAGTTTTCTAAAAAAAATCAGATAATTAGACCCAATAGTTTCCAAAATATTAATTTTTTAAAACAAGGCGCTGTTCCACCGCACCGTATACTTATTGGCAACATCCAATACAGTAATACAGAACTATTCAAAGGTTAATAAAACAAATAATAATTGATAAATACTTCCGAACTATTATCACTATCAATTAACCTTTTTCCTTATTAAAGTCATTTTCGTTACCGCATGCGCCGCGGCATTAAGTTCACTGAATTATAAAAAGTATAGAGAGCCCATCCAACTTAAGAAATAAAGTAATATTAATTATAATATAAATTGAATCAACCTAAGAGTTACCTCAGCCACTATTCTTTAACAATAATAGTAAAGAAATCAAAACGCCCACCTGACGATCTGTCTCGAACTTTTCTGCCAACAAGCCATCTATAAATATTGTAAGGTCAATGGAGAAAAATGTCATATGTTCTGTCAAAGAAATGGCTCGTTCGCGCATGCGGTAGGGAATTAAGAATAAGGAAAAAGGTCAATCATCACTTGCTACCAGTGTTTGCCAATATAAAATTTTGATCAAATTTTTACTATATACAAAGTGACATAAAAGTATGGAATAAAATTCATATTTTCTAAGTTAATTTTTTTTAAGAAATACGCCAAGACAGGTCGATTTTATTTTTTTATTGCGCACGTTTTTCATTTGTTTTTAAATTTTTTTGGACCACCAGTTTTTTGCTGTGATGTAATCGACACTTTTTTTAAATAGCAATATAACATTTGTGGGGTCTAAAATAAAATCTTTAAGTAATTTAACCAATTTAAATGTTTATTGAATTTTTAAACTAGACGCAATTTTTAATAGAATTACTGAACTAAATGTTCAAATTGGCGTTCTTCTGTTTTTTGGCAATAATACAACTAATTTTCGAACACCGTTAGCACAGTATTTACCGTATATACCGTTTAACTGATTTGTAATTCTTTTTCTTAAATTCATAATTTTGTTGCAAATATTTTTAATTTTAAGTAGCCCTTTAGAAAAACGGTCAAAACATTATCTAAATAATCTTGACACCACGAGCGTAGTGTGGAGATGCACCGTCTTGTTTAAACCATACCTACATTAGCTGCTGGTATGTCTAGATCCTTTTTATTGGGAAAAGTTCCGCTAATGCTGGTACTAACACGTGTCGCAAAGAAGTCAAAGGACATCCAAATAAACTTGTCTTGTCCATGAGAGATCAAAAAATACTGTTCTAAAATGTGATTAGCTCAAAAAAGACACAACTGCCATATGGGCCGATAGAAAATTCACACTGAATTGACAATAAAAAAATAAAATCGATCTGTCTTGGCGTTTTTCTAAAAAACAATAACTTATATTATTTAACTTTAATAAAAATATAAAATTTAATAAAAACAAAGTAAGATGATTGTTAAACAATATGTTACGAGCATTTGACCAGCTATTCAACCGTTGAATAATAAAACGAACTGAAACTAACCTCAACCTACTAGAATATTAATATCGTAATTAAATTTTGCATACGTTTCTTTTTAAAGTTTGTTTGAAAAACAGTGAAAAAAAGTTATATTTTAGGTTCCAAATAATATTTTTTCTTACCTGTAGGTAATAAGAATCTTAGAGTTTGATCCATTTTTAAATAATTCTTCCTTGTCAACACTATCCGTGTGGTTTATGTTATTTTATGATTTTCTTTATGATTGATTTAATAAAATATTAGTTGTTAATATAAAATCAAGTCCTTACCTTAATATAAATTCAATTATTGTGGTATTTGCCCTTGTATTTGATCCTTTTTAGTTGCTCTGAAATGTTGTCAAAATCATCATCATGACGAAGCTCCAAAATTATTATAACAGCTTTTGATTATGGAAAAACTGTGAATTAGAATAAACCACAGACACCTTTACTGTGTTATCTTAAAAACATTCTAGATAAAACCTTTAGAATTTGTTGATAAATCATTTTTAATCACAATAATCGCTTTCCAAACAAGTGAAAAACTGACAAAAGTGCTGAATGAACGATAAAAGATCATTTGTAATGATTACGTTTTTCTTATCGAATAAAGGGAACCAGAGATTATTAAACCATGTTTCCAAATTATTTTTATAGTAGTTATTTTTATTTATAAAATCAAACAAGTTTAATGGATTAGGATTAATTTTATATTGCTCTAAAAATTATATTCGTTCACGTAGTTTTCCCATTTATCTACCAACTCTTCTAATTTAAAATAATATTTCCCAACTTTTTTGCTTTACTTTTGCCTTATTCAACGTTATTATTAATTCTTTAAAATTTTTAATCATGTTGTATACTATACTTTTATATAAATTAACTTTTTCATGTTTATAAACTATTTCTTCATATGTAATTTCGTTACTTCCTGGGTACTTCAAAATAATAAAATAATTATATGTACTACGGTTTATATACAGATTCCATTTATACTAAATCTCTCAGTTTCAAATTATCGTTTTTCAATTATTGCTCCAATTTAATTCTTTTATAATTGCCATGCTTTTTATTCTGGGAGAAACCTCTGATGTAATTTTTTTTTTGCTTCTTCTTTCTTGGATGATAAAATTAAATGATATAATCCTGATTCATTTATAAATATTACTGTTTTTTCCATACTTTGTTTGTCCATATGATTATTTCTTCTAATAGTTTTCTCTATATTATTATTATTAAATTCTAAAATAATTGCTGTTTTTTCACTTGAACCTACGTTAATATCTAGACTTTCATTCATTTTATGTAGACATTTTATAGCACGTAGGTCTCATGTTGCCTCGCATATTGTACTAGATCGCTTTTATGCCAAGTATTTTTTTTTCGACAATTAAATGTACAAATTTAATATCATTAAATTGATCACCTCCATATACATGACATATGTTTGAATCTTGAAGCTTTTCACAGTTTTACCTAAACAGGGACAGTGTTTTTTAGCACACACTGTTGATGGATAATTTCTTGAGCAAAAAAAAGGTAATAAATTAAATGAATGGCTTACATAACGATGACCTGTTGGTCATGCAAATGTTTCAAAAAATGTTGAACGATATGAGAAGCAAACCAAATAATGACTTTGAACGATTTGTATTTAACAATATGCTAATCTGTTTAAAATGTATGAAAATAACGTATTAACCTTGGCAAAACTAGATTTTCTTAAAATTCGTTTTGTTAATCTTCAAGTCTTTGATGAAGAAATTTTCTAATAAATGACAAGTCTTTCTTCCATTTGCTTGGAATTAAAATGTCCAGATGATTTTATTTTATAACTATAAAAATAAATATGATAAAACTTGTAAACAATATAAAAAAGCAGTTAATTCTACTCATTTATTATGTGATTGTGGTAGATATTACACTAGAAGTAATTTTAAAAGGCATATAAAAACAGATTTGCATAAAAATGCATTGAACTTATTTATTTACTAAAAATTGTTTGTTAGATTTTTTCTTTTAATTAATTAGAACGAAGGAACTTAAGTTATCATTGTTTATCTGAGCTGTTTAATATTGCAAAATCACTAGACATCAAATATATTAGAACATATAATAAAGCAGACTTAATAAAAGCTATTATTAAAGCTGAAAAGCAATTACATAAGGAAATAAAAAACGAGAAAAACCAATTGTGCCTTCTTCCTTTGTAAATATATCAAAAGCATCCGAATGCAGCCACATAAAGAGAAAAAAAACAGAAAGAACCTAAAAACATTTCAGTTCGATGACGATATATGTATTTGCTAAATATTTAAAATTTTTAAAACTTTGGAAAAATCCAAAAGAATCCGCGAAAGTGGGTGCTATGACGACTTTTAAAGACTAGTCCGAAAAATGCTCATTTTGCGGATTCTTTTACTTTTCGGGACTGAATCCGGAAAAGACTCATTTTGCGGAGCCAAATGAATCCGAAAAATAGTCATTTTGCGGAGCATGTACCAAAAATGTACTTTTTTTCGTAAAATTAGGAATAATAAAAAAAAATCCTATATGTAGCCAACTTAAGTAGACACACTGTATATGCACAATTTATAAGTTCATCGAGGTTTTCAAAATAAAAATTCACAAGCAAGTTTGAGAAAATCCTAAACATAACTATTAATTTAATCCTGTTGAATTAAAGATTAGCAATTTTATTGGTGATTGATTAAAGTTTTACTTCGTGATTATTATTAATCAGTTTATTTCTAATTGTGTGCGCGATGTCTTTCCATCTCACAGTGGGTCCAAATGCAAAATTTCTGGCCAAAATTCTGAATCTTTCATTTCAGAAACTATTTCCAGTAGAAAGATAACTAAGAGAAAAATATTTAAAAAAAAATTAAATTTTTTTTGGGGTTGTAGGGGTGAATTTGTTTTAACTTAAATAATATCAATAAAAATTAATGTAAAAGGTTAAAAATAATTACAAAATATTAACCAAAGAAATATATAAAAAAATGTGTATAAATTATTTTGGTAGTAAGGGTGAAAATTTGTCCAACTTTAGTAATATCGATAAAAATTATTGCGTAAGGTTAACAATAGTTATTTCAAATTAGATTTGTTTATGCATAAAGACTGTGAAAGGGGTGGTAATGACAGGAAATGGTAAGGACGGTGGTAAGAAAATGAAGATTATCTAAAAATTTAATTTTCTTTGGACAGCTCAGATTTAGATATTGTATTTCCCATAAGAAGAATAGGGGTGGAAATCTCTTAATGTATAAATATTGGGAAGATTTGAGAACCTAATTTTTTCATTAATTGTTAATAATGTTAAAAATTTTCAATTTTGTACTAGTATTGTTTTACAAAAAATTCAAAATTGAGTTTCGATACAATAATTAGAACTTTAATAAATATAAATTAACTGATATGGTAACAAGAAAATATGAAAATCGGGAAAAGGGGCAAATTTTTTTTTAGATTTTTTATTAAATTTAGGTATGAAAATAAAGTACTTACCCTGAATTACATCTTCCATCTATGATTTTTTAACTCACTTTAATACAAAACCGGGAAAATGTGCTTTAAACAGTCACTATTTTCGCAGTGATCACGTACTAGAGACCGGCGTCCTCGAAGTTGTTACTTCAGGCACTTAGAACACACTAATTAGGAAGCAAACCCTTACAAAAAAAAGTGTATACACTTATACAGTAAGTTCAGATATTTATCTTTTTAATATAAGTCATTTTAAAGGCATTTGAAAAAGTTGAAATTTTGCTATTTTGGCCGGAAATGGATGAATCGGACCCACTGTGTATCTATGCAATTTAATTGGCCAGTAAAAGACGGATACGCAATGACTTTATTTGTTCCTTTTTGTTTCATTATCTTTTAGGGTGTGGGAAACTTTGGAGGGCCAGTAAAGAATTCTACTTTACAATAATACAGTTGTTTTTTTCGGTGCAAAACACAACACTTTGTATACAGCTTTTATTGAAAAAAAGACTTAATTATTTTAATTGTTTAATTGTATTACAGATTGTAGCCGAACCAAAGTAAAAATGGATGAGAGTTCTTCTCTTAACCACTCTAAGGTGAGGGTAAGAAATATATTTGTTAAGTCAGGTTTATTTGTGGAATTCACAATCATTAGTAAAACTCTCCTGTAGTTGAAGTTAAAGGTGGCAATAATTTATTATCAGTAATAATAAGTACATATATGTAATATAATTTTCAGAAACTTTCAATTTGAAAACCACAAAAATAATCCTAATCACTTTATTTATAACAACTGAGGAGGTTGCGTGTAAAACCGGATATAACCACTTTCTCCACTATCCAAATTTTGCAAACAACAGCGAATATATCCGGATAAGAAGAAAAAAATCTTAAATCATTTAATGAAAAAAGAATTTGGGGAAAATTAGTAGGTAAGGAGGAAAGACCTTTTGTGGTATAAAAACGTATTACACAGTAATAGGAGAAAACACGAAGAATAGAATAAAACCCAAGAAGCTATGCGATTGCCTGAACGAAGAGGCTGCAGTACCATATTTAATTTTTTGTTCTCTTTGCAAATACTAATTGAAATTTGTTTATTTCAAGAAAAACTGGATATATCCAATCGTTTTTTGCTAATACCTAACGCTAAATTGTTTACTTTTTTTTACAAAAAAGTATATGTCAATCACTTGCATAACCCCATTAAATTTAAACTGTTTTCGCTAAATAATACTATTTTTTTAAACAAATATGTAGGGTGTTTTTTTTTCATCCCTTGAAAAATTTGTATAAGTGGATATATCTGGTTCTGGACGCAAGCTCCTCAACTATGCTAAGGCATTTAGTAACCAGTTCTAATTTTTTCTGTTTTTAGGATTTAAAAAAGTCGCTGTGCGAACTGGGAAGTCATAAATTTGCCACAATCAAAGAGACAATTACGTTTGTGGACAAGACCCTGTTTATCAAATCTGTCTTAAGTGATAATTTTAATACCAGGTATTACTAACGGCGCCTAGAGCTTTTGGAAAAAGTACACTCATGGATATGTTGAAGCAGTTCCTACTGGGTAAAAGAAGTTTATTTGAGAATCTAAAGGTTTGCACTGAAGAAACAAAATTTTTTTCAAAGCACTGCAAACTTCATCCAGTCATTCATATTGATTTGGGAGGTGTTCGCGGTAACAGTTTTGCTGATGTTAAGCGAAAGCTGGCGTTGGCTATAAATAGTGCATTCCAAGAACATCAATACCTGGTGAAGGAGACTGATGATGGTACTTTAGCCTGGGCAAGTGAGAAGTTAAGCATTTCTCACATTGACGTTAAATACTTTGAAGTGTTCTACGATAGAGAAAAGTGTGTCACATTAAGTGAAGCTCACTTGGAAGATAGCTTAAAATTTTTATCGAAAGTTTTACATAAACATTATGAGGAAAAGGTTTTCGTACTCATCAATGAGTATGATCCTCCTGCGGTTGGCCTAGTATTTGAGCCTTGTCCGAATAAAGATGACATTGGATTAATTATTGATTGTCTAAAAGGTTTCATGGCTAATACGCTGAAATTTAATAAGGACATAGAACGCTCATTAATATTTGCTTGTGTTCGTTTGGCCGGATCCTTGTCAGGAGATGCAGCAAGAGTTATAAAACATTATCCGTTCCTAAGTGATCTTCGATACGCACAGTATTTAGGATTTACGGATGAGGAGGTAAAGCAGCTACTTGAGCTTCCAGAAGTTAAAGCTGCTTGTGGGAAAGTAACATTCGAAATAATTACGAAATGGTACGATGGATATATGGTGTCTAATAGCCCATTGAAAATATTCAGTAACTGGTCAGTTTTAAACCTTTTGGAGAAGGTTTATACAACCGGTACGCTCAAATATTTATATTTCGGGATTGATACAGGTTATGTTATAAATCTGGAGAAGCTGTTTGCGGAACCTTCAGTTCGAAAAAAAATTGAGGATATTGTTTCTGGTGGTGAAGTAATGATAAGAAAAGTTAAATCGTTGAGTGTCGAGCATCTAAAGAGTTTAAACGAACTTATTTCTTTGGAGTTTGATGAAATATCGGAGGAAAATGTTGAGTTATTTTTGCAATTCTTGGCTGATTGTGGTTACTTTAATATTTTGCCGGTTAATGAGAGAAATCATAACGATATAACAGAAACCGAAAATGAAGTGAAATATTATATAGAGGAATATTATTCTATCTTAAAAATACCTAATTTTGAAATTAGACAGCATATCTCTCACACTTGTTATAGTGAAGCATTGTCAATTAAGAATAAATACAATTTGAACTCTGAAAATATTGTAAGATATTTAAATGCTCTGCAATTAGTATTAGAAAGTACAAGTGAGGGCAAATTTGTTGATCTTGCAAACGCTGTATTAGACTTATTTTCTCAATCAGCACAAGGACAGATCACGAACGAATCAGAACTTCATCACATTTTGTATACTCTGGTGTATAATTCCAGGTGCTTTATAACACACAGTGAAGTGCAGATCAGAAAAATTAGAATGGGCCCAGGGAAAGCCAATACCCTTGATATGGTGATAATCTTCAAAGAAATAGGAATCATTTTTGAATACAAACTGGATTCCAAGTCCGCATTGGAAGCTTTAAAACAAATTTTTGAGAGCCGCTATGACACTAAATTCGATGAAACAGGTAGTTTTTATATTCATGAATTGTCTATTCTTAATTTATTATTGTGCTAATGATTTGCTTATAGTGTTGATAATAAAACTCTAATTAAATTTCCAAATGCAATTTTACTTGTTACCAAAATCCGTTTGTTCACCAAGTTCAGCTAATTTTACTGTTCTGTTGATTCGCCAAAGGCTCATGAGTCTAAGACGAATTCAGGATTGATGGTCGTGCTAATTGGCAATATTCTATTGGTCAAATGGTGTAGACCAGTTGAATATAAAACATACAACCCGCTGGATTACACCGGTTAATTACCTGATCGTTTAATCCAGACTCTCCAGCACCGAAGCTTAGTTATGACATATTGTAACTAAGGCAATATCATTCAATATTATTATTATTATTACTATTATTATTATTATTATTATTTGAGTTGTCCAACAGGCGAACCCAATTAGAGGACAACAAATAGAGGAAAGTAAAAAAAAAGTAAGAAAATGAAAAATAAAGAAAAAAAAACCTAGAAAGAAGAATACTGAAGAAATTGAAACCGAACTTCACTAAGGCTAGAAACATTAATATTACAGACAGAACTGATTTTGTTAAAAGGGGATTTCAATGCAACGTTTGTTCGAGCTTTGCGAGAATGGAATGTTATATCAAATCTGGTGGTTTGACGAGGAACATGAAAATTAAGTATTTGGAGAATATTTGGACAGTCAATCTGCCCATGAAGAAGACGATGAAGAAAAGTGACAGATGCTAAATCTCTTCTAGTACGCAAACTTAGCACGCCAGATTGTTGTAGTAAATTCTCAAGACTAAAACCCCGTGATGGGTAGACAGCAGATATTTTAAATGACAAGTATTTAAGAAATTTACGCTGTACACGTTCAATTGCATCAATGTGCACTTTATATAAAGGCGACCAGACAAGACTACAATATTCTAACTTACTTCGAACAAATGCAAAGTATAAGGTTTTCAGTGCCAACGTATCGTTAAACAAGTGAGAATTTCTAATAATAAATCCAAGTGATCTTAAAGCATTTGACGTTATACGTTCAACATGAGATGAAAATGTTAGCTTGCTATCGAAAAGTACCCCCAGATCTCGTATTTCAGACTGCCGTGTCAAACAGATGCCATTTATCTTGTAACTGAACACAATAGGTGCTTTTTTGCAAGAGAAACTGACTATCTAACATTTAGGAATATTTAGATCGAGGCAGTTATTTTTGCACCACTGATATAGTTTGTCAATATTTATCTGCAAATTCAAACAATCGTCAACGGAAGATACAGGCGAATATATTTTTAGGTCATCTGCGAACAAAAGTTTATTGCAATCAAGTACGTCACAAACAAAAGGAATAGTAATGGACCCAAGTTGGATCCCTGTGGAACACCAGAACTAGCAGAAAAAAACGAAGAGTCAAAGTTATTATATCTATCAAATTGTTTTCTAGAAGACAGATAGGAAGAAAAAAACTGAATTAAGTCTGCACAAAAGCCAAAGGATGATAGTTTAGTAAGAAGAATTTCATGGTCTAATCGATCGAAAGCTTTGGAGAAGTCGGTGTATATTACGTCTAATTGACCTTGATCATCAATAACGTCAGAAGCAAATTGTGTATAAGAAACTAGATTACTTACTGTTGATCTGCGATTAACCAAACCATGTTGCAGAGGAGAAATATAGGAGCGAACACAGTTATAAATGCGGTTGTACAAGATTATTTCAAAAACTTTGGCAAAGTTAGAGAGCAATGATATGGGTCTATAATTCTCGACGAGAGACGCATCACCTTTCTTCAGTAAAGGACAAACTTTAGCTACTTTCCACTTATCAGGGAAAGTAGACGTACTAAGTGACAAATTAATCAACGTTGTTAGTGGAGTAACAAAAATATTTGCACGGTCCTTAATTAAAAATGACGGCACGTTGTCGGGCCCAGATGTAAAATTGTTCCTCAAGGATTCAATTGCTTTCACAACTTCAGCAGAGGTCACACTTTGAATATTAAAAGTATTACAATGAACATTCCCAACGTTTTCAATATTCTCATAGTTTGTAGAGGTGCGATAGACTTGACTAAAATAATGAGCAAAAGTATTTACTATATCGGGTGGATCACTATAGCACACATTCTCAAACTGCATTGTGCCAGGTATTCGTGTTTCGCCTCTTTTGTTATTCACAAATGACCAAAAACATTTGGGATTGTCAATAATAATTGATGATTGAGCTTTTGCGATATAATCCTTATAACAACTTTGAACCAAAAGCTTAGCTTCAGCACGAAGACGTTTGAACCGGTTTTTATAATGCTCATCCCTAGTTAGCTTAAACTTCTTATGAAAGAATGATTTTTGTTTGAGCACTTTTACGAGGTTATTAGTAAACCAGGGAGGATATTTAGTTCTGTTTTTCATATAAGTAGGAACAGTTTGGTCAAAGCAGTGAAAAAGTATTTTATAAAAATAATTAACTGCTTCATTAATGTCATTAAAGTTATTGAGATATGACCAGTCAGTCTCTAGCAATAAACAATCAAGTTCATAAAGATTTGCTTTCCGAAAATCATAAACTTTGTTGCAGATATTGGTCGGAAATTTGTTATTACGCAAGAAACATATGTTCGGTTCAATTATTAAAGCAGGATGATAGAGATCCTCGCTCACCATAGGATCTCGATCACGAAAAACCTCGCACTTAACATTGGAAAAAACTAAGTCTAGAAGTCTGCCATTAGCATTATATATATATATATATTGTTAAACTGTTGAAAGTCAACAACATTGATGAACTCATAAGCCACATTTGCTTTTCTATCAGATGTTGAATGTTGCGAAATGCCTGGTATAAAGTCACCTAAAATAATAATTTTTTTCATCAAAGACAAAACATAATGTTCAAGCAAATCAAAGAAACGTTTAAAGTCATCAAAAGCTACAAAAGGTGGGATATAGATAACAAATATATAAGTGGACAGATGAAGAAATTCACAATTACAGCCTAAGATATCTATTGACGGAATTTCTTTAGAAATAAAGTCCAGGTCTAATTTGACACAAGAAATGCCATTTTTTACAGATAAGAGAACTCCACCAGCACGCGTGCAGTTTGTCAATGCATAATCACGATCTTTTCTAAAAACTATAAAATTATTAGAAAAATATTCACTGCTATATTCACTATCATCTAGCAAAGTCTCAACAAGAGCAATTACGCAAAAATCCTTTATCGCAGACTGACAGAAAAAATTGTGCGACTTGGTACGCAAACCTCTAACATTTTGAAAGTAAAGACTAAGTTTGGCATTAGGAGATAAAGAACCAACAGAATATGCCGAATGACTATGAGGAGATAAAGATTGAGATGAAAGTTCTGGTAGTTGCTATGAGACACCACCAAACAAATCACGCTTAAGTTCTTTGACGACTTCTGCGTAGGTAAAACAGTCATTGTAATTCCAGGCGGCATGCGATACCTGAGCTTCGGTTAGATTATGCTTAAATTCAATCCCCAATTTTCATTCCGAACGCGTTGGAAGCGAAAATGTGCTTTAATACCGTGAATATAAAGCCTACCAAAATTTTCCCGCCAATTTTGTGTCATTACTAGTCTTTATACTATGATTACGAGGATCTAATTTATTTAAAAGATCAGTTTTAGTTTTAGCATTAGATTGTACAATGTTTTTCGGTTTGAAGATAACAAAATTTTTCAGTGAGGGAGTTTTATTAATTAATCGATCCGAAAAATCAGTCAGTTTTGAATTAAGAGACGATATTTCAGTCCGCAGCATCAAATTTTCTTTTTTGAGATCACTTAAGAGACTTATGATAGAAGAAAAATTATCAGATACTAAACGAGAAAAATCAGAGAAAATACCCCGAAATACAGTAGGAAGAGTATCAAGTTTTTTATTAAGTTCGTCGGACAAATTTACTATTGGATTAGAAAAGAAGGTCAATGGTTCAGCAGCATTATCTACAGGAGAGCTCAATAGGGTGCAGAAATTACATTTCCAGGTTTTATATTCACCGCTAATCTTTATATCGCTATAAGTGTCTTTGCCAATCCCAATGCAGCTGATATGATAATTCGCGTTGCATTTACTTTTACAGAGTAGATATTCATCATGACGGCCAATTGATTTATTGCATTTATTGCACTAAATACCCATAATTTATACAAGTTCTCCCGCACTTAGCGGGAGATGCAAGGTAAAAATAGCGAATCCGTATTTTGACGAAATTATGACAATAATAAGAAAAAATAAAAAATTACAAATTATAAAGTTGCAACAATAATTGCAACAAGGTGCTAAAAATTTACACCTTTGTCTCTCGGACAAGCAAATTACTGTTGAATATAAAAATATTGACTTGGCAATTAAACAGACCCAGCGACTCGCCTCAACGGAATAATAAAGAAGCACTAAACTGCCGAGGTCATTCGCCTCACCAGTTGGATGTGGTGATAGCGATATCAGCACGCAAAAGAACCCGATAAGCGGTAGCAGATTTAATCCAAAATTAAACTGTCATAACTCTTGATAGCAAAGATAAACTCTGACACACTTACCACTGTTCGAAAAAGCGCAGTTTCCCAAACAAGGTGGTGCACGGCAATGTTTTTAAATTGAATATTTATAGCAAAAATTCAAGGTAAATGCAGAGCGAAATCACAACGTTTTCACCTCACATTTAGTTTTTTGTCTATATTTTGATAATATTGTATCAATAAGAAAAAAAAGTGTTTATTTGTCCTGGTCTAAACAGAATCGATGTAGACAAAGAAGACAAAGTACTATAGAAAAATTTAAACACCCCCAATTTGGGGTGGGGTTGTTGGGGGTTGAATGGCAATGAAAAAATAAGCACAAATTATGATTTTTGAAAAATTTTATGTCTTTTTCGGTTGTTTACTTTTGGGAAATCATATAAATTTTTAAGATTCTGCCTAGATTTTAAAGACGTCAAATATCGCAGTACCCTCCTTGGTTTAGTGTTCTTTCTACATTTTTTTGCATGCGCTAAATGGCTTAGTCTACAAATAAAAAGTCATTTTGGGGTGTGTAAAAACACGGTATTTTGTTAATTTTTTTAGGGTGTTCTTAAAATAGTTTTAAAGTTTTTTTTTCTTGTGTCCAATTTTTGGTGATCTAAAGATATTTGGTACTTTTAGGGTGCATAAAAATTAATGCTTTCTGAAGGGTTTTATAGATCTTTTTCGGATGTTTATCTTTGGGAAAACAGTTGAATTTTTAAGATTTTCACATGTTTTTTGAAGAAACCAAATGTCCTGGTCCAGAAATAAAAGCCATTTTGGGGTGTTAAAAACAAGACCTTTTGTAAGTTTTTTTAGATTTTTTTCGAATGTTTACTTTTGAAAAAACACGAAATTTATTGGATTCTGCCTTGTTTTTTAAGACGCCAAATGTCTTGGCCCAGTAGTAACATTTTATATACCACTAAAAAATACTCTGTGATCCTGACAGCAAATTGAAAAATTGAAAGAAATATTTGGAAAACTACGAAAATTTACAAATTTCTTGATTTCGTAACAGGATCATAGAATGTATAAAGAGGTATTTATTACTCCTCACACATTCTGTGATCCTAATAACAAATTAAAGAAATAGTAGGAAAAATGTACGGAAAATTTCGAATTCCTTGATTTCTTATCAGGAACACAGAATGTGCGAAGAGGTATTTATTACTTCTCACATATTCTGTGATCCTAATAACAAATTGAAAAATTGTTAAAATATTTGGAAAACTGCGAAAATTTTCGAATTGTTTGATTTCGTATCAGGATCACAGAATGTGGGAAGAGGTATTTATTACTCCTCACATATTCTGTGATCCTAATAACAAATTGAAAAATTGTTAAAATATTTGGAAAACTGCGAAAATTTTCGAATTTTTTGATTTCGTATCAGGATCACAGAATGTGGGAAGAGGTATTTATTACTCCTCACATATTCTGTGATCCTAATAACAAATTGAAAAATTGTTAAAATATTTGGAAAACTGCGAAAATTTTCGAATTTTTTGATTTCGTATCAGGATCACAGAATGTGGGAAGAGGTATTTATTACTCCTCACATATTCTGTGATCCTAATAACAAATTGAAAAATTGTTAAAATATTTGGAAAACTGCGAAAATTTTCGAATTTTTTTATTTCGTATCAGGATCACAGAATGTGGGAAGAGGTATTTATTACTCCTCACATATTCTGTGATCCTAATAACAAATTGAAAAATAGTTGAAATATTTGGAAAAATGAAAAAAATTTCAAATTTTATGATTTCGTATCAGGGTCACAGAATGTGCGAAGAGGTATTTATTACTTCATGTATTCATGCTTATTTAGAAGATTTTAAAACAAGGGGAAAATAAAGGTAGGTATAGGTAATACAAAACCCTTCATTTGTTTGAAATTTTTTGATAGCTCTAAAAAGAGCTGTTTTTTGTTCTTTTTTTTTGTAAGCACTCTTGATTCAGCAGTACCTCAAACTTCCATTTTCCAAATGCCATTTCAACGAGCCTCCACTGTAGTAATTAATAAGGATTCAGGCAACTGGTAATACACTCGTGTAATTATGTTGCCTATACATAAGGCAATCACCTAAAAGATCGGGTCAGCTGATGTCAGTGGCACCTGTAAAAAAAAGAAAAAGTTTTATGTAAATTTAATAATTAAGAAAAATTAATAAATACGAAAGCACAATAAAAAAAACATAAAATTGTTAATTAAAATTGCCGCCTTTCCTGCTCCACCACCAGGTGGCGCATCAAGGTGAGTCAAAAGTATATTTATAAATTCGCTATTAATTTCTTGTGTTTATCTCGTTTGGTTTACGCTCATTCCTTACAAGGTTTCGATTGTTTAGTTACGTGCCAGTGTTTGTTATTAATTAGTTTAACAAAAAAACAGTGTCAAAATGCCGGTTTTCCATACGAAAACAATTGAATCTATTCTGGAACCCGTTGCACAACAGGTAAAAATAAACAATTAACACCAATTCATCTAAATTAACTCGATATGGGCGACAAAATTACTAAATTGATAATATTTTACCCTAAATCTCAGTGGGTGTTGCCAGCCCCAAAAAAACAAAAGAAACTCGGCCAAAAACGTCAAATGTCATTTGTGATTTTTGCCAAATTTTATAATTTACTTACGAAAGAACAATTTCTCAATTAAATCTTCTCTATAAATTTATTTTGAAACATTCTTGTACAGCAATTTGTGACAGTTGTTTAGGTTAAAATCAGATCGCACCAAATAAGGTTATGTCGCCCATTGTTGGGGGGTTACGCCCACCTGTTTTGAATTTATTCATTTTGAAAGTTTGAATTTAGGTTATTAAAGGTCCTTTTTTACTGTCATACATTTACTTTTATATTATACAAGTTAGCTACTTTAATGTAATACAGGGTGACCATTTTTTTGATTTTTCGATTATCCGAATAAGGCCTGTTCTCGGCATCTGTTTCATATAGTAGGGGGTTTCACTGTATTAGTTACGTTAGACCAGGTTAGGCAGAATTGTATGAGAAACTATAAAACTTAAAAGATTATATTGTTCATAATTTTATTATTACTTAAATAAAAAACGCCTTTTTTATTTAAAAAATACAGAAAAAATTAAAGGGTGTAAAATCAGCTGTTCTTAGTGATTAGGAAAAAGTTAGCTTTTATTTTTCTGAAGCTAGGATATACAAATGGTCTACAGATAAGGCACCACCTCGATTCTATTTTCTGTTATTTAATTCAAGAAAAATCGCTGGAACAAACAGTAAAAGCACAATAGAAAAGACACCTCTATTGCTAGAGTGACAACACTTTCGTAAATCATTACAGAGAACATGGGTCGAGAAATATATCATTTTAAAGAAAATTAAATTCTCTTTTCAGTCTTACCAAAATTTATTACTTTTTTTTAACACCTTCATCACCTTATTAAAACAATTCATCTACATTTTATGGGAAACTATTGAGGTGAGATAAAAGTGTCAAAACGGGTAGATGTTGTTTTTAAAGATAACACTTGATCGTAGTAAAAGCACAATTTAAAAGACCATCCCTGTTGTTGTGACAACCCTTTCTTATTAATAAGTCATTATAACAGGTCCCTGGACCAAAAGAATTAATAGTAAGTTAAATGAATAAAAATATTAATGTTACTACAATAATAATACAGTAGCAGCCACGAATAAGTGAATTTACGTCATCAAAAAGCATAATAAAAACGTATTTTGCAACCAACCAAATTAATTAAAAATATTTAATAAATTGAATATAATAATGATTAACAATAAGCAATTTTTTTTGTTTTTTTTTAAGCTTGGAGTGGTTTAATTATAAATGACTTGTGCCCAAAATTAAATGCAAGATATCACTACTAAAAGAGTGCAAAAAATAAGGAACTTTTTTAATAAAATTAATAAAAAGTCAAAGAAATAATAGCAAACAATTTAAGTTGAAATTAAAGGTCAGTTGAAAATTTTGAAATATAAGAGTGTTCCAGTTTTTAAGGAATTGTTAGACTAGTAAAATTATTTTTTTTAAATCTCATCTTTCTTGATCAAAGATTTTATAATAGAGTTTTTCAATATACGAACTATATTAATAAGACAGGACTACACACCCTTATAGCCAACCGCTTGCATGCAGTATATGAATGTGAGAGCCTATCGTTCCAAAGAGACACCGCGAGTAAACAACTGTTAGCGGTAAAACATATAAGGTGAAAATTTTCAATTAAAATAGTTTCAAAACGAATAAATAATACTGTCACACAAAGGACTACATTTTTAACATTTGTATTAAAAATTTAAAAAAAGTTACTGTAAAATATTTAAAAATTATACTGGAAGTTTAAAATCTGCACACTGCTGGTTAAATTGTTAAACCAAAATTTTATGAAAGCGTCTAAAAATTCTTAAAAAATATCTAAGATAAAAAATTAAAACGGCAAGTCGCTGCGACCTTTGATTTTTGAACAGCGAAACAACAAAGTTGAACGCGTGACGTCATACCGACATCGGACCAAGCGAGCATTTGTGTGTTTTGTTTTTTTTTTTTGTTGTTTGTGGTATTGTGGTTACTGAAAGTTATCAAAAATGCCAAACTGTTGTGTTTTCGGGTGCAATAATAATTTTAAAAATTCTAACATGACGCTGCATAATTACCGCATTAGGTACACCTACCTTTTCTTTTCGTTTTGTGAAATACATTTTAAAATTATATTATGGCTCGACAAATTTAAAGAGTCGAAACTTAAAACTGTTAAACGTTCTTAAATGCTTCGTGGTATGTACTGCACTCGTTTTCATTTCTTATATTTGTTCTTACACTAGTTTAATGACAGGCGAGATGACAGGACATAAACAATCTCAAAACATCAGACGGAACAGAATGTCGGTATGACGTCACAGTCAACATTTTCCACACTTTGGTCTCTAATATTTCCAAACGTCAAATCGCGTGTATCTGCCGTTTAACGATTTGTTCTTAGAATTTATTCTACCATATTTTTGTTTTTTGGTACACAACCCCTTTAAAAGAAAAAAATTGTAGAGAATTAAATTTTGTTTAATAAGGTCGGCGAGGCTATAATTTTATTTCTAATATTTTTGCCTCTAGAGACGCTTAAAAATGAGAAAAAAACGAATAACTCTGTGTTGTCCAAGAGTTCACATTTTTATTTCTAATAAAAGGCCCTAAATACGCTTGAAACATGAAAAATATTTAATAATCCAAGGTTGTTAAACTACTAGAGATTAGAGATATTAGAGAGAATATTATATTATTTTACTTTTCAAAGTAAAACCAGCTCTGGAAAAATTTCAACTTTTTATACATTTTTTTGAATATGCTCTAGTAGCTTTTTGTAATACAAATAACGTGAAATCGAAATGTAACTGAATCGAGCAAGCCGTGGAAATGGGTAATAACATTAGACACATCATTACAGTTACGCTGGCACAGCCTGCTTTGATTCAGTTACATTTCGATCTCACCTTATTACCAATTTAGTCCCCTAGATGACAGTATTTGTTTATTCGTTTATTTAACAGAAAGTGTTCAATCTTGTTTTCCATTTTAATATCACTCTCAATTTTGAATGAGATATAATTGTTTTCACCTAAGAGGTGGACACAGGAATTCTTGGTGTAGAAGGAGCATAAATTCTCTTGTTTTTATCTAGATTTGTCAGGATTTCTTATTAGTAGATTTGGGGATTTCCTAAACATTTTGCTTGTTCATGCTCATAATTAACTACTGCTTACGACCTTTAAGGCGGTAAACGAGGGTTTTACGGCGTGTTAATATTAAGAATAAAAAAACTAAGAACAGTACAATATGACGATTTTTTTACCTATAATATTAAATCCGACTCGAAGGACGAAAATTTCCCCTTTTTTTAAACGACATATAAGAGCGATTTTCAACGTTTAAAAATTATTATTTAATAGTTGTAAATAGAGAGTAAAAAAGGACCTCAAATAACCAAAATACACACCATCAATTTCCTTATTTAATAATTTCAAGGTATCAAAACTCGTAATACTCCACGAAGAAGCCGAAGATGGAATCCCCATGCCCGATTTGGAACAACCCGTCAAAAGTGTCTCCAACGCCGTCTCCAACCTTGTCAAAGTCGGCCGCGAAACCATCAACAGCTCCGATGACCCCATCCTTCGCCAAGACATGCCTGCAGCTCTCATCCGAGTCGAACGCTCCTCTAAACTCCTCGAGGAAGCAAGCAGCATGCTCAAATCTGACCCTTATTCATCCCCAGCTCGTAAACGACTCATTGAAGGCAGTGGAGGCATCCTTCAAGCTACTTCTGCTCTTCTCCTGTGTTTCGACGAATCTGAAGTACGAAAAATTATCCGAGAATGTCATCGAGTTCTTGATTATCTAGCAGTAGCCGAAGTAATTGAAACCTTGGATGAACTAGTCCAATTTTTACGCGATTTAAGCCCTTGTTTGAGTAAAGTTAGTCGAGAAGTGAGTGCTAGAGAGAAAGAATTGACACATCAAGTACATTCTGAGATTCTAGTAAGATGTCTGGATCAAGTTAAAACACTCGCACCAATTCTGATATGTTCTATGAAGATTTATATACAGATTGTGTCACAAGGTGGGAAACGTGTTGAAGAAGCTATTGAAAATCGAAATTATTTAGCACAAAGAATGACAGATGAAATCAATGAAATTATCAGAGTTTTACAATTAACAAGTTACGATGAAGAACAATCAGATTTGGATAATTTAACAGTGTTGAAAAAACTCCAAAACGCTATACAAAATAAGATAAACACTGCCAATGATTGGCTTTTAGATCCTAATGCAGTACGTGGAGGTATCGGCGAGAAAAGCTTAAGACAGATTATTGAAGCGGCACAAAAAGTTGCTGAAAGATGTTTGCCACAAGATGCTCGTAATATTAATAAATTATGTTCAGAACTAAATACAATGACTGATGCTTTATGTGAGTTGCGTCAAGATGGAAAAGGTGCAACACCTCAAGCTGAATCTCTAGCAAGAGGGATTAAAGATAAATTAGGGCATTTGCAACAAGCTGTATTGAATGCTGTTGTTGCAGTTGATAAAGCAGGATTGCAACAAACAGCACATACAGTTCAAGGACGGTTGGAACAAGCAAGAAAGTGGTTGTCAAATCCGGGACAGGATGATAAAGGGTTGGGAAGACGAGCAATTGCTTTGATTGTAGAGGAGGGTAGAAAGGTGAGTTTTGATCATTTTTTTGTAGCAGCCATAAAACATTATTTGACAGCATTTTAGTAAATTTCTCATAACCTTATGGTCTAATTTCAAGTTGTAATAATACCGGTAGTATCTTCGTTTTTATGGAAAATTAATAAAATTCGCTGTTGTGATTGGTTCTTTCTAATGAAAAGTATTAAAATTTGCGATACTACCGGTTTAATTTCAGCTTGAAATTAGCCCATAAATCTTTTTTATTTGTACAAAACGAAAAGAATCAGGTTTTATCCGCACCTTTAAAACAATTGTAAAAAACGAAAAAAACACTATCAAAATATGTCGCAACCACTAGATAAAAGAAGCCATTTCATGGAAAAAAAAATCAGTCGGACGCTACATCCGATCCAGCCATTTAATGAGACATAATAAATACAATCTTTATAAAATGCCTCTTACTGTTTCATTTTTATTAAAGATTATTGAATGTTTCCTATTGATTTCGATTTTCATTAATGCCTTTTGCAGTTTCCAATTTCACAAATTGTCATCTGTGACTCCGACTTTTTATAAAATGACACCTACACCTTTTGTAATTTCCATTTTTCTAAAATGCCTTTTGTGACAGCCGGTTTTTATAAAATGCCTCTTGATGTTTCCATTGTTGTATCGTTTTTTAAATGTCTCTCGTTGATTTAGATTTGTTTAAAAATGCCTTTTGTGAAAACTTATGTTTATATAAATAACAAAAGGCCATATTTTTTTATTGGAATTTTTATAAAATGCCCCTTGAAATTTCTATTTTTATAAATTATTGCTTGTGACTCCCAGTTTTTGTAAAATGTTAAATACAACTTCTGTTAATTCCAGTTTTCATAAAATGCCTTTTGTGACAGCCAATTTTTATAAAATGATTCCTACAATTTCTAATATATTTTTTTACAAAAAAGCGATATTAGAATGCAATCTTTATAAATTGCCCCTTGATATTTTCATTTTTACAGTTATTATAAAATGCCTCCTGTTGATTTCTGCTTTTATAAAATGAACTCTATAATTTCTATTAAATGTTTTTATATAAAAAGGCAATTTCTGTTTTATAAAATGCTTCTTGTTGTTTCCGGTTTTATAACTATTATTAAATATATCCTGTTGGTTCCGATTTTTTATAAAATGTCTTTTGTAAAAACTCATGTTTTTAAAAAGAACAAAAATTGTTCATTTTTATAGTGATTTTAAAATACCTCCTGTTGATTTCGGCTTTTATAAAATGCCTTCCTGACAGCAAATTTTTATAAAATGAGCTCTACAATTTTTAATAAATGTTGTTATACACAAAGGTACATCATTTTTTATTACAATTTTTATAAAATACCTCGAACTGTTCCTATTTTTATAACGATTTTTGAATGTTTCCTATTGATTCCTATTTTTATAAAATGATTTTGTGACAACCTATGTTTATGTAAAGAACAAAAGAGGAAATTTTTAATTGAAATCTTTTTAAAATGCCTTTTGCAGTTTCAATTTTTACAAATTGTCGAGGACTCCGACTTTTTATAAAATGAAACCTACGGCTTCTGTAATTTACATTTTTATAAAATGCCTTTTGTGACAGTAATATATGGCTTACAATTTCTTATATTTTTTTTTTTATAAAAAGGCGATTTTAGATTGAAATCTTTATAAATTGCCTCTTGTTGTTTTCATATTTATAGCGATTATAAAATGTCTCCTGTTGATTTTGGTATTTATAAAATGCCTTTTCTGACAGCCAATTTTTAAAATGTCTCCCGTTGATTCGGATTTTTTTAAAATGCCTTCTTTGACCTATAAACATAAAATGTTTATATAAAGAACAAAAAGGCGATTTTTTTATTGGAATTTTTATAAAATGCCCGTTGCAATTTCAATTTTTTAATTATTTTTTTGTCGCTTCTTTATTGTTCTCTGTTGGTAGACAGTGGTCCTGATTATCAAACCTTTGAATGACCCATTTTTTGAACGCACGTTATTTAAAGAAAAGACCTTGACTATTATGAAATTGGCGCGGATTGGGCCAAATTAGTTTTTGGCGCGTTGTGAGTCATAATTTTGTTGTTTCGGGGAAAATTTCTGGTGAGATTTTTTTATGCAAAGTAGGGGGCTTTGTATTACGTTGTATAAAAGAAAATATTGAGAAATTTAAAGAATGTTATAACAAAATAAACAGATTAACATTTTTGACCAAATGTGTTTTGTTTAGAAGACTATCTTATTCGTAATTTATCAAAACAAATTTTATTAAACATTAAATGTCTATTCATGTTTTAGTTGTGTATACAAACGTCAAATTTATTTGCAACACGATTTATAATTATATCACTTGTTAGTCAGTTAATCATTTTGCCAGAATTTATTTTTAGAATTTTATGTACGAATTTATCGTTTGTAAGTGAGGAAAAATAGAGAACAATTCATTGAAATTTTAATGGGATAATAATAAAACAATATAATAAAGAAATTTTAATTATGAATTAAAAATACCAAATGTGATTTTGATTCATATTAATGAATACATCTTGATCTCTAATTAGTTAAATCTTCCAGAAACTGTTACATTTCCTTTTTTTATTTAAATTAATTGAATACATGTATATTAAGTCATTTCCCGTTGAATAATAGTCCGAAAATAACTGTTACGTTTCTTCTAAAAAAATTGATTAGATAACAACTTTTTTTATTTAAATTAGAACAAAGTTTTTATCTTAGGGAAAAACCTGAATTTTAGATAAATCAGTTTTTTTTTTAATTTATTTTATGTGAGAAATAAAACTTTTTGTGAAACCATTATTCTACAAAACTTTCTCCAACATAATACCATTCCATTATGATCATAGAAAACTTAACCTCTAGAAGGCTATGCATCTATAAGTCTGTTTCTTTTGATTTAGTTATTAAAAAAAAACATTTTACAGCCTTCTAAAGGATACATTTTCTTGATCATATTGTAGTAGTCGTTGTAAATAATTAAAATTAACAAGCAAGCCAAAAAAAATCAAATTTGAGAGACCTAAATAAATAATAAAAATTTTACGAATATGACAGTTGCCATTTAGTTCTGCCGACAGATTAAAATATACGTTTTCTTAGTTCTAATTATATGGCGTGACATATAAAAATTTTGTGACTTCAGAATTTAAAATGTGAAAGAAAGCCTTTTCTTCTTGTTTGAGTAGTCTTTCGTCTATTCTTTTCTTATTTTTCTTTTTCTCGTTTGTGTCACACGCTTCCTTTGTTTCTTTTTCTTGACTCTCCTTGCTTTCTTTTCTTCGTTTTCAGTCTTATACAGAGTATTTTCTTCTTTTTCTTGTCGCTGTATTTGATGTTCTTTTTCCTTTGCCCGACGTTGCCTCTATTCCTACTTTTCTTTTTCCTAGTTTGCTTTTCTGGAACTTCACAGTTGTCATTTATGTTGTTTTTTTATAGTTCTTTTTGCTGACCGAAAAAACTTTTCAAAAGCCTCAATAGTTACCCAAAATTTGGGAATGTTACTTTTCTTGTTGTTATTTTTTCGTTTCTTTTACGTTTTTCCTCCTGTTTTTTCTTCCCAATCACGTTTTTCTCAACCTTCATTTTCTGTTTTGTCACTTGTTTTTCCCAACATTTTTCCCTATTTAATTACATACTTTACTTATACATAACAAAAATCATAATTACAATAGTACACCATCATAGGTAATTCGTAACAGACAATTTTTTATTCGCTGGCTGCATTTTTCTTCTGAATTTTTCACGTTTTTTCTACACTTTTGCTCCAAGTGATTTTTATTCTTATTATTGTTATGAACTATTATGAATTACACTATAGCGCGTAATTCTGAGAAATCTTCGTCACGCACATAGATCGATCAAAATGAATGATGACTCAACGTTCCGCCTGTGGAGAAAGGTCGCGAAAACTTCCGGATAATTGCTAAAAGACCGTAATGTTATATAAGGGGGTGAAGACAATGATCGAGTTAGAGTAGGGACCCGACAAGCGATTGAAGAGTGAGCGGTTCATCGGAAGCGACGTTATTTAATCGGTAATTGTATTTATAACTGTGCAAAAATCGAGTTATTTATTTATCAAATTATTGTTATGTGTATTCGTATATATACAGTTGGCTTAAAAAAAACGGTAACTGTCAGAAGAAATTCTTCTATCAGATTTTATTAAATTTTTATATTTTGAAACGGTCTTTTAAAATTTAGGTTAAAAAATTGCACTTATGTCTTAAACATCTTTAATAAGCAAACAAAACTGGTCTTCTTTGCACTTTCATAACACCGATTTTTGGTACAATTATAATAAATCGGCTACGCCTCGTGTCAATAACTCAAAGTCCATTTTTCCTAGGTGGCTGATGGCCTTCCTGGCGTCCAAAAATCCGAAATCCTGCAACTTTGCGACGAAGTCGACTCCTTATCCCGCGAACTCGCCGATTTATGTGCCCAAGGCAAAGGCAACACACCCGAAGCCCAAGAAATTGCCCGTAAACTCTCCCAGAAACTCCACGAACTCAAAGAACGCATCAACCAAGCAGTTGTCAATCGTGTCGTTGAAGACTTCATCGACATCGTCACACCACTCAAACAATTCACCGATGCCGTCCTCGCTCCTGAAGGTACACCCAACCGCGACCAGAACTTCTCTGACAAGGCTGCCAACCTGCAACAATTCTCGAATCGTGCAGTGAAAACTGCTCGAATGGTAGCAGCTGGTGGCAGCGGTGGTAATAAAAAACTCGCTGAAGCACTACAAAGTGCCTCGAATCAAGTCGAAAGTCTAACACCACAACTTGTCTCAGCTGGAAGTATTCGTATGAATTATCCAACAAGTAAAGCAGCTGATGAGCATTTCGAGAATTTGAGACAACAATATGCTGATACTGTCACAAAAATGCGGAATTTGTGTGATGAAGCAACTGATTCGGCTGATTTTATTAAAGCTTCCGAGGAGCAAATGAGGAAGCATACATTTTTGTGTGAGGAGGCGATTAAAAATCGACAACCACAAAAAATGGTTGATAATACATCAGCGATTGCCAGATTAGCTAACCGGGTGTTGTTAGTTGCGAAACAAGAGAGTGATAATTCAGAAGATCCGAATTTTATTGATGATGTTAATCGAGCTTCAGATGCGTTACAAGGAAGTGTACCACCAATGGTGCAAGATGCTAAATCAGTTGCAGTGAATCCGGCAGATGGTGCTGCTGTATCACGCTGGAGAGACTCAAATAAAGCTGTAAATTACCACACTTCTCACAAGATTCAAAATTTATTGCATGTTTTTTCAGCTGTTAAATGCGGTAGGAGAGGTCAGAAAGGCGGTGCAAGTCAATCCTGAATTACCCCCACTTCCGGATATTAATTCGTTGAATTTAGGTAAGTCACGCCCATTGACTCCGCCCTATACTTTTCTAGGTGTAGTGTCGGAAAATACAAAAAATATATCTATTATTTCACAAACAGTAGATATAACCTTCGTTATCCGAAAGTTTACTTAAAGTGGGGGCCTATCTGTCTATATCGAAAAAAGATAAACATTAGAGATGTTTTATGAGCTTTCTTGTAGTTTTAGATGCTTAGTTCGTCACTTTTTTCTATTTGTTATATCTAAAGAAACGAAAAAAGCACCCACTTACATCAGAAACTTCACTTAACACGATGCGCGTTTTGACATTGAAGTTACCATCTTCAGGTGAGAGTTAAAACTCAGTTTTAAGTGTTTGGTGTTAGTGGGTGCTGTATTCATTTCATTTAACACAAGAAGAAGATATCTACATCTATTTTGCTGTTTTCGATCTCTTATCCTCTTCCATCATCTTGTGTTCTTATCTAGTCTGATTTGCCATTTCCACTAGTTTTTCCTGATCTCTGTCCCCTATTTCCACTATTTTGGTCTCCTAATACAATTTCTTCCTTTTAGACTTTTTAATGTTTCTAATATAAAAGCCAAATTTCTGTATTTTCCGACATTATGCTATTGTTATCACCTTGTATGTATATTGTGTACACACCATACTAAACAATTCATAATTATTCCAGAACCTGCCCCCAACAGTTACTTTATTGACAAAGGTATCGGTTTTGGTTTTTCACACTTAATTAATTTCACACACTTTTTTTGTACATAATTCAATCGCTGTAGAATAACGGCTTTTCTTAAAGCTAAAATTTGTAGTTGGCGAACCGCTAAGAAACACACCAACACCAGGCCGCGATCCAGGGACACTCAGTCCCACTCCTCACCAACATGGACGTGTTAGTCCATTGCCAAAATGGGCAAGAGGTATCAACAGATAACAAATTTTTATTTTGCATTTATTTATTCTTACTTTTTTCCTAATTTCTTTATTTTTCTTATTGCGTCAGGGGATAATTCCGACTTGCTCTGTCAAGAACTTATCCCCAATCAAGAACCAGGTGGGTTACGCATGCATTCGTAGTTGGCTTATTGCTAGTCGATCGCTTATCACTTGATTTTTCATAAATTTTTAACTTTTGCATCGTTACTAATAAACCCCGATTGTTGTTTGTTTTTCATGCATCCCTCAGGATATTACAGTTTTATTCCGGAATATATTCTAGAAGATGGTAATAATATACAGATTTATTCAAAAGTATAACCTGTAATACAGCACTCGCCAAAAAAAAGTTCCAAATTTATGTAGTGCTGCAAACTTTTCTCTATACTTTTGAATCACCTGATATATTGGCTGGGCATGTCTTATATTAAACTCCACCCTTTCCGCAATCTAATTGGTGTTTGTTTAGATATGGCTCCGCCCAGACCACCTTTACCCCATGACGGTGCTCCAATGCGTCCCCCACCACCAGAAACCGACGACGAAGATGACGTTTTTAGACACGCCCCTAGTTCCACTCAACCAATCATGGTAGCTGCACATAATCTCCATAGAGAGGTGCGTCAATGGTCAGCTAAAGACAACGAATTAATAGCAGCAGCTAAACGAATGGCTGTTTTAATGGCCCATCTTTCCGAGTTAGTCCACAACGATGATAAAGGCAGCAAACGTGAACTTATCGCTACAGCTAAAGCTATAGCCGATGCTAGTAATGACGTCACAAGAATTGCTAAGCAATTAGCTAGAGAATGTACAGATAAGAGAATTCGTACGAATTTATTACAAGTATGTGAAAGGATTCCAACAATTGCAACCCAATTAAAGATTTTGAGTACTGTTAAAGCGACCATGTTGGGAGCACAAGGTGAGTTACGTTATTTTGATATTATTTGTGCTGTAAATAAAAGCTTTCATCCCATTTGCTAACTCAGAGAAAGGAAAACCGAAAAAAGGTGGGTAATCATCATTCAATCTGTCATTTTTTTGTTTCTGCTACTCACTTCGTTCGTGTTCTAAAATTTAGATTGATTTAGGTTCGGAAGAGGATCGTGAAGCTACAGAAATGTTAGAAGGAAACGCCCAGAATCTCATGCAAAGCGTTAAAGAGACAGTACGAGCAGCTGAAAGTGCCAGTGTGAAAATACATGCACAGACCCATGGTAAATTGAGATGGGTGCGAAGACAACCATGGTACGCCTATGCTTAAAAGAGGAAAAAATCTTTTTGTTTTGAAACATATTGTGTTCAATTTATTTAAATTAACAACTAACGAAGATTATACGAAACTATTTCGTAATTATTGGTTATTAATTGTCTTTCTTTCTCACACACATCTATACACAATCACTCTTTGTGTCTATCTAGTGATTAGGAAAACTTGCCTTAGTGGAATATATATAATAGTTATTTTTCTATGCTTTATTATACATATAAATAATATATAAGACGAAAAATATATATTATAAAAAAAATAATATTTATACAAGTGCAATAGTGCCAAATTTTACGTTTAAGTACAGCCATGGTTGTTATTATTTAAGAGTACAAAATCTTAATCGACGCAATATTTTCATGGCTTGTTACAAAGTGCTTAAATTAAGAGGTGCTTTAGATGTTTTTATTTTCTAATATTATTAATTTTTTGTAACTATTTTATTTGTATTTGGAATGAATTTTGTGTAACGAATTAATTAATAAAAGTTATTTCTATTTAAAATTTGAAACAATTGTTTTTTTTTTAAATAAACTCCTTCAACTCCTTTCCTTAGTAAAAGAAATGGGAGAACAATGCCTTCGAGGGTATAATAATAATATGTACATTATATGAAAAGTTAAAAGGCCCCCTTCGCAAAAATAAAAATAGCGATAAAAATGTTGTGTTCCGGATAAAACATTGTCTACAAAACAACAATAACAACGAAAATTAAAACATCCAACCGATAAAAATCAAATTCCATTGAAAACCCATAATTTAATTCAACTTAAACGACAAAACCTATTTTTTATATAATTTTTATTCATTTTCAATACCATTAATATGCTTAAACATCCTCTACTTGTACTCACCTTGTGTCACCTAACACTAGGTTCATTTGTAAGTTCACCCCTTAAACATCCCTCTCACTAACCCCCAAACTTTCCAGATGAAATTCAAATACATGGTAGACGTCGAAAGCGGCTATTTATGCCCCGACAACAACCAACTTGAAATTCCTATGAGAAAATACCAAATTGACCGTTTAAACCGCACTCATCGTGCTGTGACCGCTGATTTTTCTTTAGCTAGACCCATTGATAAAAACACTGAAGGTATTGTGTTTTTAGATCGATTATCTAATGGGAAATGGGTCAATATGCCGATATTTCCTTACCAGAAAGACCCATGTAGAAAAGTTATGGAAAGTGGTTTTGATGTATTGGTTAAAATGCTAACAGAATTTGGAAAAGCCGTAGGATGGAAAAATATAGAAAAGTGTGATATACCACCTGGAAATTACTCAGTGAAAGATTTTGCAATTGATATTAATAGTAAAGCACCGTTTTGGGCTGGGAGATTTAGAACAACAATGATAATAAGAGCCACTGATACAAAAAAGAAGATGATTTGTGTGGGGTCCTTACTAAATTTTGTGGAAACTTCCAAATAAAATTTTAATATTTTGGAAAATTACAAATAGTTACAAAGTAGACGTTTTTTCTTATATTGTTATTCAGTCATTTCCAGTTTGACGTAGGCAATAAACAAACAAAATGTTATAATTTGCATAATAAAGTCTGCGAGGCGATATCTTCATCTCCAAACATTAGTCAGGCACTAGAGGCGCTTAAAAATCAGAAGGGGTTGAGCAACCCTAGATTATTATACAAAATTCAATTCTCTGAAATTCTTCCCTTTAAAATTTTTTATAGTTTCCGGATTATGGAAACTATACTACGATAATAGAGTTCACGTCATACTATGACGTGAACTCTATTCGGCTTTCTTCTAACCCCTTAAATAATCGTCATTTTAAAATGTCTCGCTTTCAAACTATATCATTTTGCCAACTGCTGAACTGCTCAAAGATATTCTACATTTCTTCTGATTATCGCTTTTCAAATGTTTTTAAAACCTTCATTTGTTCTTAAATTTCATTTTCTTTCGGGTTTTTTAGTAGATAAACCTGGTTTTTCTTGTCTTTTTTCCTTTGATATCATCGCTTTTTAAAGTGTTTTACAATCGTTTTTTATTCTTCTACAATCCTCTTTGATTTTCTTTCTCTTCACATCGTTGTTTTACACTTTTTTAAAAACTTCCTTTTGTTCTTCTAGAATCTTCTTCTTAGCAGCTCCTCTTTTTCTTTTAATCGCCGTTTTTCAAGCTCTTTTAGAAACTTCTTGACCTTCCAGAATGTTCCACTGATCTTCTTTTTCACCCTACCTGTGTCTCTCCAGTTCTTCTTGAATTTTCTGTTGCCCTTATTCCACCAATCGCCAAATCTAAAATTCTTTTATAAATGTCTTTTGTACTTCAAAAATTTTCCTTTCATCTTTTTGTTTTACAAATCTTTTTCAAGTTCTTCTAGCAACTTCTGCCTTTCAACGCTCCACTTATTTTTCAATGGTCGTTTTTCATATCTCAAATTTTTTAGAAACCTCTTTTGTACAATACTTCGAAAATCTTTCTTTGATCTTCTTTTTACTGAAGCGTTGCTTTTCAAATTCTTCTAGAAACCTCTGCTCTTCTAGAATTTTCCTTACTACCTTAATTCTGGCAAAAAATTACTTTTCCATGATAAAAACGTACAATAAAATCAAAAAAACAATAAAGAAGCGACAAAAACTGCAATTCGCAAACGCAACTTTTAACGTTTTCCCAACCTTATTTTAGCCACAGCACTCACAGCAAAAACCAGAATTTAATGTTTAATTTTTTTGTTCTTAAAGATTTCAGTTGCCAGATTTTGAACAAGTTTAGAACCAGTTCAGAACTAAACTGAGCACGCGCACTAGAGATTTTGGACTGTTAACCGCGGCGTAGGCAACAAATTATACCACAAAATAATTGTGACGTAATATAATAGATAGAATTCCCTAGACTTCAAAATAAAGATTTAAACTTTCTATTTTTGAGAATATATCACCAACATTTATTTATTTAACAATAAGGTGTCAATTATTTCATTCAATTACGTTTGAAACTTGCCAATTCACTAAATTGTTCTACCAACTTCATTTCAGAACAAAAATTAAGTAAAAATCCAAAATTTAACTTAAATATAATAAGGGAAATTAAAAATGAATTACCAGGACGAAGATCACGTTTATAAACACAAAATATACAAAAACTACACAGTGGCACAATACAAATTTTTTAAAATTCAAGCTTTGCCATCTTATGCCACTATCACCAACGGATTTAAATTCAGAGATGAAGTTTCCCCAAAACTTTAAACATTATTTTGCAAAAAATATTGTCAATTTTTTGGCTTTACATTTAATTTACGTAACTTACCTTAAAAGTAGTCACAAATAATCCATAATTCTTGCAAAAAATTGTTTCTCCACAATCATTATGAACAAAAAAACACACCATAAAACCGTCGTTATCAGTTATCACGTAAGCCGTTACACAAAATACTAGCAATTTACAAAGTTTTAAAAGCACTACAACGTTTTTTCATTAACAAAACTCAAGAAAATGAACAAATTGTTTAAATTTTAATAACATAAAAAAACACAATTTTTGTCACAACTTTTTCAAACTGATCGGCCATGTTTGTACGGATAGTACCAACCTAACTGTACTCACTGCAAATCCCTAGAAATCCAACCAAAAATCTCCATTTTTAACTCAAACAATAAAAACAAACACAATTTATATTTGTCTTTGCCTAGCAATAAAATTGTCACAAATTATGATTTTATTATTGCATAAACCTTTCCATTTCCCTTTGAATGTTTAGAAACCTTTTAATAAAAAATTCCCCAACCTTGGCGCCATCTTGCCTCACCTGTCAAAACAAACCAAAAACAACAAAACAATTAAAATTCTCGTCTCATCCGTATTTCCAAATTCGGTCTTTGGATCCACACGTCCGTCCAGTCGTGCTCGCCTCACCTCAAACCCACACAATGCATCGCAGCCCCCATCTCAACTAACCTCAAAATGTCAACGCAATTTTCGCTGTCAAACCAGCGCCAACCAAAACGCTTCTCAATCGACGACGCTTTCGAAGAAGAGACCGACGAAGCCATTAAAGTGTACGGCGCCACGACGCCTCGGTCGCCCCCGGCCGCAGGCTCGCCCCAAGTGGACGTCCGGATCGACACTCGGTGAGTGGGTTCCTCCGCCCCACACACTCTCTAACACACCTTTTAGGGGCTACAAAAACGACACGTCCCGAGACAGCGACTCGCTTATACAAGACTGCTATGACACCTCAAGCCAGGACTACATCGACAGGTCGTGTTTTCGGCACCCCAAAGTCAGGGAGAACTGGAGGATGGTGCTTGCTGCGGTCACTTTGTTGATAATTGGTGTGGGGTTACTGACCACTGGGACTGTTTCGTTGGCTGAACCCAATTCGGGACTTCAAGGTTCTGTGTTTTTGTTGGCGGGGTTTATTTGTTTTGTGCCAGGGGCGTATCATGTGGTTTATATTTATTTAGCGGCTAAAGGAAAAAGGGGTTATCATTTTCATAATTTGCCCTTGTTTACATAGTTTGTGCACGGATTTTTACACTAACAGCTTGGTTATCACAAGCATCACAACTCACTAATTTAAGGTACAAAATAAGACTTATTTTTAATATTGGCATTTCGAGAATTCATACCAAAGCTACACGCATTCATTGATTTTTTTTTGACTGGTTTATTTGTGAATCTCTGGCAGATTATTATTTTTATGCCATAGTTTGTACGGTTTAATTTTTATTAATATATTGTATAGTATGCTGAATATTTGTTCTTTTCTTTCCTTTCAAAGTTTTTCACCAACTCGGAAACCAAATTGTCAGAAATTTGTTGAAAAAATTCAAAAATTGTGTTTAAATAAAAACAAAACAATTTTTACAAAATACGAATCTTAAATCAAATTTTCAAACTTAAATAAGTCAGCCATTTTGAACATATGTTGCCAACCTAACTATCAACGATGTAATGTTACTAAAAAATACAAAGTGGTTACAAATGGTTGATTCTGTTGGCAACCCTTTGTTAGTAATTTTACATATAATAAATTTCTGACGTTTTCAATAATTTAATTAGTACAAGCCTCAATCTTGCTTGAACATAACATGGATATTTGCAAGTGTTTGAATATTTTTTTTACATAGAAAAGGGCATTAAGTAACACATAAAAAACCAATAAATCATTTAAAAATTTTTGTTCTAAAAATGACAATAGATGGCGCCATCTTTGTAGAACTTTACTAAACATGATAATAGATGGCGCTGAAACCAAACGAATTTCATGGCGCGAAATTCATACAAAATGTAAACACAAATCCTGAAAATTTTTAGCTGTTATTCCAGATGCTAATCCAAAATTTTAACAGCTAAAACTGTAAAAAATCTCTTTTTCACGGCCCGTGATCAGCTGATTCTTCATTTGTTTAAACCAGAGAAATAATGTGGGGAGAGTGCTGATTAAATGTTTTAATTAGTGGATTGTAGATGGCTGTCATTTTGACGCTTAAACATGAGGGAAATTCGAAAGTAAACACATAAAAATGATTAGTTTATTAGTGTCAGCGAGAGAATCTTGAGTATGTTAAAGGATTTTATAGAGGTGCTACACAACGTTTTTTGTGCAACAATAATTTACCATTTTATCTAACGGATGACTACACATATTGTCAATACAAGGGAGATAACATTTATTACTAGATTTGTGGCTTAAAAAGGATTATATACTAAGTTTGTTGAAAATTTAACGGAACTCAACATTTCTTTAGACTTAAAATAAATTATTCACCAATTAAAAAAATATGATGACGTCATAGTGCGGCCATATCTACCGTTCCGAGTGAATCAATTACGGCAGATCAGATTTCCCTTGACATGCCTAGTTACTGTTTTTGCATTTTTTTTTATTTTGAAAAACTAAAGAATTACGAATTAATATTTATAATAATAAATTACGAAAACTTAAAATATTTTTTCTTTTGTTTCGGTTCATCGGCATGCAAAATATTTTGTTTTTATATTAAAAAAAATATATGATGAGCCTATAGGACCGCCACAGTGGTCGCTGCAAGTGATCCTATGACGTCAAAATTGAGCTCCCTTAATATAACAAGTTACCAGTTTTTGCATTTATGAATTTTATTCGCTACTTTCAACTCACCCTGTATTTAAAGTCTTCAGTCAAAGATCCTTCTGGGGCCATAACCTTTTAGGGTGACAACTAAAGTCGTATATTAAACAAGTCTGACACACTCAACTGTTGCACACTGACACATTAAAATATATATGTAGGATAAAAATAAACTCCGTTGATAATAATTTATAGAAACTGAAAAAAGATTATTTTTAGGTATTAAAAGACACCATCCTGATATTGTATTATATATTTAGCTGTTTTATTTGATATAATCAAATGAATATAAGGATAATATTAGTTTTTAATCATTTGAAGATTGTTGGCCAAGCACCCACAGAATTTTATAATAAAAATAAAGAACCTTTTAGTACTTTTTTCTAGATTTTCCTTGATGATTAGAACAAATTGTATGGATCCTGATAAATTACTTGATAAAAAAAAACAAAGAAATAAAATGAAAACACATATCCTGTCGTTTTGTTTTGGTGTAAACCCCTAATAATCAGATTATTGCACATCAAACTGTTTCAATAGAGAGAAAAATAGAAAATAATAATAAATAAATCAAAATCCAAATAAAAATTGTATATTTAACGACGGATCCATACACCATTAACGTTGCTGAATTTTTGAATTTTATTTAAATAAATCGAATTTAACATTCTTGTTGTTTCGACGTCTGATTCGTACTTCTAAATCCTGGTGGACTTGATATTTGTGTATTTAATTCGCTAGTAAACCAACTCAGATTTGGTTGTTGTGTTGTTGAATTTAAATGTGATGAATAATTTGTATAATTTGGCTGTTGTAATTGTTGTGTGAAATTAGAAAATGCGTTATTCGTAAATTCGTGTGATCTTAATGAACCGTTTGGTATTTGTTGTGTACCTAATTGTTGTTGTAACGATCTGAAATGATTATTCATCGGTGTCATTAATGGATAGTGACGACTGGTTGTAACTATTGCCGAATCGAAATCTTTCCAATCGTTACAGCTGTTTACATCTGCAAATTTTTAACGAAATTTTCATTTCTGAAAAAGAAAAAAATAAATAATTACTTACTTTTTTGTTGTTGCTGTGGTGGCTGCACTTGCGAATTATAACTAGGCCAATTTTGTGTTGTCGATGAACTAATTTGTTGGTTATTTGACATATTTAAAAAGGGTAAAATTTTACTACCTATAATTTTGAAGGTTTTTGATAAAATATAAATTTTGAGGATGGTAATTGAAACTTACCGAATGAATTCATGTGTGTTGTTGGTTGAACGAAACCAGGTGGAGGCGGAGGTAAGTGACTTTTACCGCTTTGACTGTGTACCACTCCGTTCATTTGACTCGTTGAAATTCCTCCCCTAACTGAAACAAAAAAACTCGTAAAATATATATTTAAAAAAAACTAAGAACTAGTGTATAACTTTGAAATGACTTCTGGTATGGGAACTCTAAACGTTTGATGATAACCTATAGGAACGAAATTGTGCATAAATAATGTCACGTGAACAGAGGTAAACGACAAAATTAACTTCATAATAATATAAAGTTGCTTTTGTATTGAAAAATAAGTAAATAAATGACACACGTCATTTTAAATTTGTCACTTCCTAAGTTTTGACAAAATCTGAAACGTTTCAACCAACCATTTATCAGACATAATGTTCCAGATTACTTTTGTAAAAAATTGAGCAATTTAAAAATATAGAAATAGACTTGCCAACGTCTTTTACCACATATCATGTGACCTCACCTATTTTCTCTATTTCGTCTTACACATTACAAAAAAATTGTTTTTCACTTTTTGTTAAAAAAAAACACACAAAAACATTTCTATTAAAGTTCAGCACTTTTTATGCCGCATATCACTGACGTCTTCTTTTTCTATCTATCTTTACATCTTAACAATAAGGTTTTGGTTCTTTCCTTGTCTGGTCAGGTTAATTACATCAACGTACGTTTCTTTTATATGCCACTTATCACGTGACCTCTCATTCTTTTTTATATGAATTAATATTTATTATAGAAATTATACATCCAATTTTAGAAGCTACATATATCTTGTTTAAATTTCTTTTAGGTCCTTCCATTTCAGGGCAGATTATTATGTTGATATTCAACTTTTTTGCCACTTATCACGTGACCTTTTTTACTTTATCTCTTTGGCAAGAACTTTTCCTATTTATTTCAAACATTTTTCTTATTAAATCGAATTAAAATTGTGTTACACAAATGGCCAGAATTTTTTGCCATATCTGACCTCTTCTATCTCTATCAATTTTTACCTGTTATCAACAATGTATTGTATTACATAAACATTTCTTTTTTATTCATATCACGTGACTTCACAATCTATCACTTTTTACATAGGTGACGTTTTATTATGAACTCTATTTTAAATTTTAAAAATTGTATTTCTTCAAATTACATACTTTTCTATCTCTTTTTACACCTTGGCAACAACTTACCTTACTCTTAGCTCCTTCCAGAACTTTTTTATTATATGAATATCTAGTTTTTTGACACATCAAGTGACGTTTCCTATTTCCTTATAATTTTTCAATAAAATTGTACTTCCAGTCATGTTAATTATATAAAACTTCAAAGTTTCTTTTCTTTGACACTTATCACGTAAATTCACAGCACCACATCTCTTTTTACATAAATTGCAAATGCTTAAACAACTGAGTTGTCGTTGATTTTTACCACATCACGTGACATACTCGATCTATTATTTTCTACATCTTCCCAACAACTTCACTTTCAAGTCGAGTTAGATTAATTCTTCTTTAAATACAACAAGTACAAAACAGTTTTTGTCATACATCACATGACCTCTTCTTTTTCTATCCTTTTTATATCTTACCTCTAAAAAAATTGTATTTTGTGGAGATCCAGCCTTATTGCCATGTTTCACACGACCTCGCCTTTTTCTTTCATCTCTTTTTATATTTTTTGTATTTTTAAAAGGTCTTTCCATGTATCTACCCATTTCCACATCTTAGCAACAAGATTTCAGCTTCTTTTTTTTTGGAATCATATTAAAAATTTTTGTATTACCTATATAAATGTTCAACGGTTTTTTGTTTGCCCATCTATCATCTGACCTCACCATCTATCTCTTTCTACATAAATATGTTTTATTGTAGAAATTATAGATCTATTTTAAAAAATTGAATTTATTTACATTACTTAAAACTTAAATTATCATCACATATCACGTGACCTTCTAAATCTATATTACTTTGTATACTTTTGGGATAATTTCAAGTTAAGATACTACCGGTGGTATCGCAAATTTTAATATTTTTCCTTAGTAACAACCAATTACAACAGCGAATTTTATTGATTTTCTATGGAAATGAAGATACCGATATTATCTCAACTTGAAATTAGCCCATTTGGCAACAACTTTACTTCTAAGTTAAAGTCAGGTTAAATTCGATTTTTTTAAATAATAAAAGTTCAATTCTCACATGACCTCACCACTTACCTCTTTCTTTTTACAATTTTAAGTGTTTTCTAGATGAACGCAACAGTTGTATAATTTATATTTTATAGTTATATAGTGCGTCAATTTAAATTTAGCACTACAATTGTCTAATACACATCACAATTATTGTCACAATTTCGATTATTTAAGTAACAAAATGAGATTAAATCCACCTAAATATCAAAGTACTTACCATTATTATGTGTCTTATAACTCTGTTCATTCGCTATCAATTCTGCTAGAGCCTTTTGTGTTTCTTGGAACGGATCAAATCCTAGATCATCCTCTGAATGTGTCCTATTCTTCATTTGTTGTTGTTGACTCTGATACATTGTCCCACCTTGATATCCATATCCATTCTGTTGTCCCACTTCGCCATTCATATACTGTCCACCATAAGTTTGTTTCAACGAGAGATTCATCAAATGTTCCTCAATCTTCTTTTGTTGTAACAATACCAAACGATCTTGATTTGAAAGAAAGTAATTATTCACATGATTAAAACCATTCATGTGGTTATTAGCCATCGTAAAACCATTAGTGTTATCTTTTTGACCATGTTTCTGATGAAAATCCATAAAGAACTTCGACATGTGTTGATCTAAACCTGATTCTTTCCCGAAATAATTCTCTTGTGATGGTGGCGCTGGTTGAAGTGTGGGTTTACTATAACCGTTGTTTTTGCTAAGTGACGATTCAATTAAATTACGGAAATCAAATTCAGTTTCGGTTTTATTAAAACCAAACGCTGCAGCCCAATCCTCTGTTGTGTTTATATCTGGGAGAGAATCAGTTAGAATCGGTTCAGTTGGACTATCTTCGTCTTGGGTACCTGGCTCTGGAACAATTTTCTGGAACGAATTGTGCGAAAAAAAACTGGAATTGTCGTTTAAAAGTGAAAGTTTTTCTACACATTCTTCTTTTTTCATTTCTTTCACTTCTGGTTTCTTCTCTTTTTTCTCTTTCGGTTTATCTTTACTTTTACCTTTCGATTTTTCTGTCTTTTCTGGTTTCTTTTCTTTTATGTCTTTTTCCGAATTTAATTGAGGCCAATTTTCTTTATTTGTACCGTTAGATGGTACTGATTCTTTACTTTTTGATGTTGGTTTTGTTTCTGTGCTTGCTGTTGTTGTTGTTGTATTTACATTCTGATTACTGTTTGTGTTATTATTATTACTCCGTTGTAAAAGCGCCTCGTGTAATTTCTTTTCGTATTCTTGATGTTTACCAGCATGCATTTGTTCTTTTGTAAAACTAGCTTCTGGATCTCCTTAAAAAAAAACAAAAATTTGTCAAAATAAATTCAATAAAACAAAAAACAAAATATTACTCACCGAAATCATGAAGGTACATACAATCTGGTTTTGGACAAGGTAGATTTTTCATAAAGTGACTGCAATATTTTGTTGTTCCTAAACTGGATTTTACAAGACGACCGTCTATTGTTATATTATTAACACTTTGAATGGCCCGTAATGCGTCGTCGCTTTTCATATACGTCACGTAGGCACCTAAAAAAAAGACAAAACACGATCTCAGAAGCCGGAACTTGTGACGAACGACAATCTATTCAACGTCAAAAAATATTTTATTTCTATAAAACTGTCATAACCAATCGGAGTTACTCAATTTTAACATAAATTAACATTTAATAGATTGGTCCTTTGAGCCGGATACATTATTTAATAAATCAATATCAAAAAATTGGTCTTTCGAGTCGGTGTGTCTGTAAATGCTTGTGTTCTTAAGTACATTCTCAATAATTCTGTTTAAAAAAAAACTCCATTTAGTAAATGTTTCTTTTTTTACGCTTTGTCTAATAAGTAAAAACAGTCGAGAAATTAATCCAAATCAATATATAAATTAATACGATTGCTTATTTCCGTCAAATTCTTATCAGATAAACAAAGTAATCTTTTGTTTTGTTATTAATAAGATTGCAGAGACATTTTTTTTTACTTTCAAAACAAAAACAATTTATTAAATTGCGTACATTTTCTTGTAGATGTGATTGCACATTTATTCTTTTATAAATGTAATTGAAATTTCTATAAATAGATTGTAAATGAGCAAATAAAAATAGAAACAAATTAAATAGTAAATGCCAATGTCATATTAATAAGGGATCAAAAATTTGACTGGAAAATCTATAAAATAATATTGCCAAATTCACTTATTGTAACAAATTATTTAGTTGCCATGACCAAGTTGGCTACCAAATTTATTTTTGATAACTTTCCAAACCAAAAATGTTGCCAATTTATTTTAAAATCACGTGCTTTATCAGTTATTACCACATTTCTATTTACCAAAACTTGTATAATTAATAATATAATCATAAAATATTCCAAGAATTTGCTTTGTGAAATAATATTTTAAAATTTTTTATTATTAATTTTTTTCCAATGAATAACGCTTTCAAATTTCATCTCGCAATTAAAATTATTATAATCACATTACCGGAACGAAAATCGTAAAAAATGTGGTCATAATTGCTACAATAAAAAATATTTTCAGTAATTTCAGTTTTTACTGTTCCTCATCTTGGTTAGAATAGGTTGGCACACCCCTTAAAATTGTACAATGTCTAATTTAAAGTTTACACTTGTAAAAAAAAATGGCCATCCAACACAAGACGTGTTATCATGTTCGTAGCACTTTACTTGATTTAAAAAAAAATGGTTGTTTACTTGTAATTTTTTGTAAAATTCAAGAAAAAATTTTGTATCAAATAAAAGTTCGTTAACAATAATGCTAGTAAAAATACACAGTTCAGGGCAAAATCATTTGTATGTTGGTACTACTTAGCTTCAACTACTTGATTTTTAAAGTAAATTGTTACTCATTCAAGAAATTAAGTTGGCAATGCTTTATAAAAACGTCAAAATGACTTTTTGTTCTAATAAAACCACATTTTTTCTTTTTTGATAATACTAAATGTACTTTACTTAAGTGTAATTTGAGGTTAGAGATGCAATAGGTTGCGTGTAAGTGATCAGCTGATTAACCAATTGGTGGTAAAATAAATAAATATTTTTCAAAATAATTAAGTAATAAACTATTTCTTCTGAATGGTATTTGAAGTAAAGTTTAGAAATGTTAAGTTTCAGGGTTTAAACACCGTTGTTTGTTATTACAGAGTTATTAAGAGCTTTAAACAAGAGCTAACTTTTACACATTTTAGAGAACGAATGCAAAAAATAGTTAGTCATGACTTCATCTCCCTAAATTTTACCACACAACGACGTTGCTAAAGGTCATATCGAACTATTCTTTTCAACTCATTATGTGACATGCCTGAAACAACGATACTAGACTATCTCAAAAAAATATTTCGTACTTTCAAAGCAATCGAATAAAACAAAAAAAATGAGTTAGAGAAACTTAGATTAACAATGAAAACGCTAAAAATACAGTAATATTAAATGATGAGGTGTTTATTATATCCATATTTCGTCCTGTTGTAGTCTTATGTTAAGTTTACTTTAAATATAAATATCTCAAAAACAGTCTCTTTTAGCAAAATTTCACAAGAATAACTTTTTCATTTAGAATCCACAGACGTATCGATTTTTATAAAAATGGGGGGTTAATAAAGCAAAAAAAATTGGATAATTGCTAAAAATGTACAAGTGCTACAACCAGGAACTGAGAGGTTGTAGCAGACTTTTGTGATTATCAATGATAAGTATGCAAATTGCACACTAATTAATTTTAAATTACCACCCTCCAAGAAAAAATTACATAGAAAACAAAATGTTTATCTACTCAGCTCCAAAAATCAAACAATCACAAAAATACCAAAACTCATATTTAATAAGTGAATGGGCAATCAGATAAGCTATAATTTACAATAGAAAAATTTATAAATTTGTAAGTAGCGGACAGAACATGAAGTTAGCCTTCGCAGTTGAGTGGGCAATCCATTTACCTTAGAAACATCTATAAATTTATAACTGGCGAACAACAACACGTACAGATAGCGCCCGCAGATTTTTGTTTGATATCATCATTTCTAGAGGTGTGCAATCAAAAGTAATAACTGGACAATTAAATGTAATGGGCAATCGATTTGCAGTTATTTGTGACAAGGAAAAACAAAAACGTGAAGTTAGCCCTAAAAGTTTTTTGTTTTATATCATCATTTCTGAAGTTGGACAATCAAAAGTAATGAATGGACAATAGTGTGCAATCGATTTGCAATCATTCGTGACAAAAAAAGTAAAAATTTTAGTTTAGCGAGAAAACCGTGAAGGAAGCCCTCGCAATTTTGTATTCTAAATATTTCTTTTAACAAAAGTGGATAACAAAAATAATACAGGTTGACAACCATTTTTTGCTTTTACAAAGAATTGTAAAAAAATTGTCATTGAGAATTGAAAAGTAAATAATTCAACCTCAAACTGGTTCTAATTTTTTAAAGGTTTTGAACCAGGTTACATTTCTTATTTTTCAATTTTTTTCAATAACAATTTTAGTAAAAAAGAATTTTTCTAAAAATAAGATAACTACCTTAAAAAATTAAAATCACTTTTTTCAAATTCACCTTGCTTAAATCAAATTTGTAAATAGAATGCCTGAAAAATGTCAACACTTTTTACCATGTTGGTAACTCTTTACTTGATAAAAAACTTCTTTAATTACACTCATTTATAATTTCTTATAAAATTAAAAAACTTTTTTATACCAATTTAGGATTAAGATTCTTGCTTTTTAATTATGAAATAACAATAATCCTAGTAAAAATAAAACAATTCAGATCAAAACTATTTTTGTATGTTGGTACCCTAAGCTGTAACCATTTACTAAGTTTTTTTTTGGTAAACAGGTTGGCAATGGCAACCCTCAAAAAACAACAAAATGGCTTTCTGGTACTTTTTTTATACCGATTTCACTTTGTTTAAATCTAATTTGTGATTAGAATTAAAAAACGCCTGGCTTTTTGTGCGATTAAATTTCTTTTATTCTTTTTTATGGGGCAAAGTGTAATTTGAGGTTAGAATTTCATTAGTGAAAGGAATACCTTGAGAAACACTTGTTAAAGTAAATTTATGTTGCATCATTAGAAAATGTGATAAAAGAATAGTCAAAAATTTGACATTTCTCTGTCAAAAACTTTCACTTTTGAAAATATCGACTTACTTGCACTGGGCCCTTGCGAGCCTGCATACGACGTGGACTGATTAATAACAACTTTATGTATTTTCCCAAACTTTCCAAAATACTCGTGCCTTTTTAGCACTTCTGGATCGGCTAGTCTCATTGGCAACCCCACAACAAATACAAGATTCCTCTGAACGACCCTAACACTAGCCAGATGTTTCCTACTTTCGCTCAACTTAGCCTTCCTCTGCTGGTCCCTTTGCCTCTTTTCGGCCTTGAGCTTGGCGACCTGCTCCTGAGACAAGGGGGTGAAGTCGGCGGGGTCCTCCGAGTAGGCTTTGCGGCACGCTGGACACAGCCCATTCTCGTCGGTCCGGATTCTGTGCCAGCAGAACCGACAGATCTGTGGGAGATTGCGCGTTATTCTGGATGAGCCAAGGGGGCCCTCACCTGGTAACCGCAAGTACAGGGAAAGAAGTTCAGGTCGTCGACCTCGAGGGGCTCCATGCAGAGGGGGCACTCGACTTGCTCTTCCCCGCTTTGATTCAACACTGACATTGCGCGATCACCTGAAAACGGATGACAGCTGTCACAAGGGGGCCCAACCACCTGTCTGTAGGATCCCTATTCTTTTGTACTTTATGCAATCGCTGGATTGATTTGGGATCGAGAGGGAGAGGAACGGGAAATGGAATACTTACACAGAATTTCAACAGGATTTAGGAATAAACTACGATTTCGGACTGAAACACGACAAATCCCAGCGAAAACGAATATTTACTTACTGAATTTTCAGATTAGACAGATTGGAATATGGCGACTGTGATCTCTCGCTAACTTTGCGCATGCGCACCAATGACATTCACCTACTAAAGCCACGTTTACACTAAACAGGGATGAAACCTTTGTTTACAAAATGTCAGAAAAAATGTGGGATGTGTGGGAGAGGAGCAAAGATTTCTTATCAATGAATGGGTTAATACGTTTACGTTAATACGTTCGTCAAAAAACAAACCATTATTTACTTAACATGTGTCATACATGATTACAACAATTTTGTTATAAACATTATTATTAATAAAAAATTCCATTGTTTAAGTACATAGGTGGAAATGCGTCATTACAATTACGTTCTCAACTTCCCAAAAACAATTTACATTTTTTGACAGTTGTTAAATCGTTGGAAAACAAAAGAACGTTATTTACAGTTATCTATTTTTTCGTCATTAAAAATTAATAAAAACTGTCTGCAGTGTGATTCAGATAAATTTCGAACCTGGATTTTTTAAATTTAGCCAGAATTTCTTTTAGCGAATTTCCTGAATTAATTATTGTTCTGGTGGTACAGTGTATAGTATTTAATAAGTTAGAGAAGAGAAGTCTCTATTAGGGTCTTTGGGAAAAAATTAGGGATATTTTTAACTTGCTGTTGGTACACCATTCACCAATATTGTTAAAGACAAGAAAAAATTTCAAATTGTTTAAACTTTGAAATCTCCACAAAGTTGTTTTTACCACTGCAATGATGTAAAATGGCAATACTGTTCAAAACCAAAAATTGTGCGCTAAATTCAAATTTATACAAAATGTAAAAAAGTCGTAATCGTCGTCATCTGGTAAAAAAGCCTTACGTTGTGTTTAACAATATGGCGGCTAAGTTCGTTGAAATATGACGACTGCATAAAGCTTCAAGATGAGAGTGTACAATAAAACTACAGTGTATGTAAAAGGAAACAATCATTTTTATTGTAAATTGTTTATGAAATGTAAAATAAATAGAATAAAAAAGGAATCAGTGGTCAATAATATAAACAAAACAGAATGTACTTTCTATATCACTGGTAATGACCGAATACTTGTCCTTATCTTACAATTAGAATAACAAAGTTCCATCTAATTTGTTTTTAGAATTTCAAGAATTTATCAAAATGGGGCTTATTTACTTTATTTAAAACACTGGGTAATCTATATTTTAATATTAATAAGTACCTTATAAGTTTTAGAAAAACATTAGTATTGTCACATAAATTAATAGTAAATTTAGAAAATAAATAAAAATTAGTAACAATAGTTAAAAGAGATATATAAAAAAAAACTTAATTAAAAGACTGCAGTTAAATATGTTATTACTGACTGCGCGTTAGATACTCTTGCAAGCTATAGAATACATTTTCAGTAAGAAACAGTTGAAAACTTTTTTAAAATTTTATTTATGATTCATTTGCCACAATTTGCGTAGGTAAAGAGTTATTCAATTTAATGCAATTAAAATAGGGGCTATTCTCAAAATGTTTAGTATGATGGATTGGCACACTCAGCATGTTACAGTTTCTCGTTGTCATGTTTGAATATAATTGACTATTTTTAAGAAAAAGTTCATTTCATAGTGAATATTATAAATACTGATGTAATAATGGCACAAGCATCGTCAGACCGACTGTCTCATTTCCAGTGATCAAGAGTGTAAATCAATACATCACAAAAAAAACAACAATAAAATAAAACCAGTACATCAAAAACCCGTAAATCAACAATAAACTAGAAGTAATCTTATGTTATGGCTGTTTTGAAATTTTCTGATTAGTTTACTGCAAGAAGAACGGGATAAAACTTTTCTAAAACGTGTCCACAAACAAGGCTTAAATATATTTTCAAATAAGCTACAACCTACAAAACTTTTTAAACATTTTACGTTTAAATGTAGGGAAAACACGGCAGATTAATGTGTTAAAAATTTGATCAGTACCAATATATACGCAGTTATAAGCAAAAGAAAAGAGGTCTTTTAAAATTTCAGGAAGTACTTTTCTACGAAAAAAAGGTGTATCGCTACTTATGTGAGCGATGATAAGAGTATCTTATACAAAAACAAAAGATACTTACACATTAAGTGATGTAAAAAAACGAATAATTTTCGTTTGAAAAAACCTATTCATTAATTGTAATAAACAAATTAGATAAAACCACGGCTAAAATATAAACCCTTGATACCAATATATTTTTTTTACTAAAATTAACAATTTATCCTGTTTTTTTTTTGTTTTAATTTATTATTCAAAGAAGTTTGGTAAATTTTTTAAATAATTTCTAGCTTTTTATAAAAAAATTTTACATTATTATTTAGACACTAATGATGAGAGATAACTCTCAAAAGCGCTCTGAAATTTTTATGTAATAATTTATTTGATTAAATTTGTGGCATTGACTTAGATTTTTTATTCTTTCATCAATATTGTTTAGAGGTCGTTCATTGCGATTTTCTATTTCCCATTTAGATAACAATGTTTTTCTTATCTTTGGAATTTTATAACCCGTTAAAGGATCAGTTTACTGAAATGACCGTACATATTTCTATAGGAATTTAAACGCTCTTTAAAAAAAGTCTCATTTTATGATAAATAAACCTTCTCAAAAGTTATTTAAAGTCGAAGTTGAAATTATAATAAATTTCAAGATTTTTTTTGCAGATCACCTTATTCCCTGTAGTACGTAGCCAAATTATTTAAAATTACAGAAATTTAATAAATTAGCGCTCTTCTAATAACAGATGTTTTAACAGGACCAATCGAGAAAAAAAAAACATATAAGTCATCGCTTCCAATTGAATCTAGAGAGATCACAAAACATCTAGTACATTCTAGCAAGGATGTTCGATTATATAAGGAGACTGACCCGAAATTAGTCAGTCAAATAGCGAGAAACAGACAAGCATGTAGGCGTTATTCTCGGAAGAGAAAGCGACATAATTAAAATGACGACCATTGTACTGTGAATATCGAGTTATTTATTTATTGTTGTTTTATTTCCTTGTATAACGAGCTTTAAGGTTTTTAACAGAGATTTGGAAGCTGGAGGCGACAATTATAAAAATAAGATGACGCAGAATCTTTTATTTTTATAATAATTATAAATTACAATTATTGTATTAAAAATTCTATGTTCCTTTGCACTACGTGTAAACAAAAATTCAATAGTATAGTCAAGACAAAAGGAGAAGCTGTAAAAGCTACAAAAACATCGTAAAAAAATCACTAAGTAGTGTCAAATAAATCATAAAAGAATGATGGTAGGCAGAGTCGGTTTTAAAGAGCTGAATTGCACTGACTTGCCCCGCCTATCTTCATTCTTTTACGATTTACCTCGCTCTATAACAGTAACTATCAAATAGTCATTTTCTCCTTTTGCGTTCGCCTATCTTCATTCTTTTACGATTTACCTCGCTCTATAACAGTAACTATCAAATAGTCATTTTCTCCTTTTGCGTTGTCCGGTTTGTCTTTTCACTCCTTAGATCTATTTTTCTTTAAATCTCTTAGCGTATAATGCCTGTCACCAGATATCTTTGTTTTTTTAATTTAAACTCTTTTTCAATTGGTTTCTTTCACTGATTTTCACATAAATCACATTCTCACTTCGCGCATGTTATTAAGCGAAAAAAATACAGTATATCCAACTTTTTAAAACAAAATATATTTTTAAGAACATTTTACATTTTTACTTGATTTTTCCTCAAGTTAAGTAATCAAACCACACCAAAATTAATTTGTAAACTTACCGTATTTTATTATATATTAATTTATACTTACCGTTAATTTTTTGCTACCATAAACACGAAAAATTACACAAAAATAATACTTTAATAAAACATAAAAAACAAAAATTAAATTAACCCTCTTCAGACGACTCTTCAATTTCTGAATCTGACTCTTCAACGTATGACTGCTTTCCCCTAATAAAATAAAATTAGAATGTCAGTAAAACATACATTTTTAATACTTTTGCTCATGTGGTGGTGGTGTTACCGGAGTGGATTTCCCAGTAGATTGCGGAGTGGATTTTGGTGTGGATTGCGGAGTGGATTTCGGAGTGGATCTCTTATCATCAGAAACACTCGGTTCTGATTTTTTTCGAGCTGGAGGCACTTTCTTATCCTTTTGTGGTGGTAGTGCACGTTCACTACCGCTAGTATAACCATCTGCATCGGATCTTCCCTTATTACATTGGCAACCTTTTACATATGAGAGATTCACAGAAAATTAAAATAACAAGCGTGCATTTAAACATACCTAAATTAACAGTCATGATTTTCTCTGGGAAAAAATATTTACTCGATGAGAGAGAAGTACATGTTGTTGTGTTACCGCCACCTTCTGGTGAACACGCTATAAATTTAAAATTTTAACAAAAAATGTAAGAAAATATTTGGAAATGTTACGTTTTTCTCGAGATTTGAATTTGAAGTAGAGGCACATTAGTCCGAATACTAACCATGCAAGAAGTATTACTAAAATTCCAGTTAGGATCATTCTTCGGTTTACATATTCGGGACTATTCGATCCTAACTGACTTTCTTCAATCACCTGACGAAAATCTTCAATTTGTTTAGCAGCATTAAGATTACTGTGAGATGCGCCTGAAAATGCAATTGATGCAAGTAGTTCAAATTTCGCGCCAAAGCTAGTGCCTATGACAGGTCTACCAAACTAATTATTTAATAATAATAATAATAATAGATTTATTGTCAAACAGAAAAAAATATCCAATTAATGACAATAGAATAAGAAATAATAATTACAAAAATAAACAATTTACATTACATGATAGTTCCTACAGGAATACAACACAACCTTCATCGAATCAAAAAATAGATCAATAAAAAAAAATTTACTAGTAAAACTTCAGAAATCTAAGAATTTGATTTTAAAATTATCTGTTTTTTCTTCTTAAATTGAAAATTGTTTTTTTAGAATTTTAGAGTTTTAAGAATTCTAGTGCTGTTAAAGTATAGTGTTACAAGCAATTCAAAATAACAAAAAGACAAAGACAGTTCGAGTAAATAGCTGCATAAAATACTAGAAAAATATCGCGGCGAAAGAGCATTGAAGTGTGAAATTCCATGAAATCATTAATAGGTCAAAGACAAATCGAGAAAAATGAGTCATCGCTTCCAATTGAATCTAAAAATGTCACGAAATATGGCACTTTCTAGCAAGGATGTTCGATTATTATTAAAAGAAGAGAGACTTACCCGATATTGGTCGGTCAGATAACGAGAACCAGGCAAGCAAATCGGCGTTATTCTCGGAAGAGAAAGCAACATATTTAAAGTTACGACGATTGTAGTGAAATATCAAGTTATTTATTTATGGTTGTTGTATTAAGAGTTGTAGAAGGCGAACGAACAACGAAGTTCCAAAAGCTGTCGCATTAGCGGAGTAACTAGCAATTAATCGAGGCAAAATTGTAAGTACAGGTGTCAAAAATGAGCGTCAAGTTCTTTAATTCCATGTATAACAAGCCAGGTTTTCCCTTTGGGTCCTGAAAACCTAACTAAACCCTCGTCAGACCCAGGAACTCATAATTTCATATTATCGCAGTTTCGTGAGAGCTCATAAAAGAGATAAGCCATAAGCCACAAGAAGAAATTCCAAATATTCCATTCTCACTTCGATGAATAAATTTGAAAGTCGTGCTTTAAGCTACTCCTGTTCAAAAGTTTGTTTTATAATTTTGAAAATTAAAACGGCAACATCTAGAAATAATTATTGATTTAACTGTTTAAAAAATACAAGCAATGGTTTTTTGTTTTTTTTTTTTAAATTCAACTTATTTAAAATACCTTTCATTTAAAAAAGATTATTTATTATTAGATATTTTGTATAAACCGTATTGGAGGGATATGGACTGTTTTGAAAGGATCTGCTGGCCCGACTACTCAACGAATTCTAAGACATATAACATCGCGCTGTACACAGAGAGGAGATATAGTCACGACCATTGATAAATTTAAAGAATGCTTACGTATCATTATAAATGAATAAAGAGTATACAAGCCTAGGCAAATACATACATAAGCAAATAAGAAAGCAGTAAACAGTTAGTCAAAGCTGACTAGCTAAATGAGTTGACTTCAACAGAGCGACATTCTCGAGAAGCGAATCGATGTTATTGAGCGATACTCGTGGGCGTTATACTGTGTGATTGAATTATTGTGTATAGTGTAGTCTCAAGTCTTACAAATAAAAATCTAATTAGAAAGTAAAAATATTCAGGTGTTTAAGAATTATCATACAGAGACTTGGAAATTTTTAAAACCTTTTAAATTTTTCCAAGTATCTTAGAATTCTGCAAAATTGGTAAAATTCAAATTTCGCGCGTTTACCTAGCTTCTGAAGTGTGCTCCTAACCCTCAGGATTCCCCCAAAAGCCGCATAGAATTTCTCATCGGACAATCTCGGCATGATTTGTCCATCAATCCATGTCATGAAATCTCTTTGAAATTTCTGGATATTCTCAGGTTTAGTATTCCGTACTTGAAGACACTTGTAAGACGTCACGAAAAACTTCGTTACGAGATAACTCGATGTATTAGCTTCGACACTATGTAAGGGGCATGTTTTCGTGGGGAGGGCTATAGCACTTGGTCTTGTAACCGAATCAAAAAACGGCAAAGGGATTGTTGCATCACAATGAGTCTTCTCGTTTTTATCAAATTGCTCGCTTTCCACGAACATTATATTGTCGCATTTGCTTTTGTCTATAGCGGGTTGTAGCGGTATTAGTTCAATTTGGAAATTATCGACTGTGGGGGAAAAACAGACAGTGGTACCAACCAGAAAAATTCCTCTACTTACGAGCTTGAGGAAGTGGCTTTTCCCAACCTTGTCCGTTGGTTCTCAAGAACCATTTAAGTTCGTCAAAAAGCCCCAAAAGTGTGGACATACTGTCGTAATCGATCAAACCGGAGTAATAAGCGTATTTAGCGATAGGGAGAACGGCATGGTGTAAATAGCCGCCTGCAAAACACTTTTAAGACTACACTAATATGGCTCAGCCCTATACCCAACAAATCCGTAAGGGCTAACAACGTTATATGTTTGGTCTTTCCCCGAGTTTCTTGTCGGACAATTTCGAGAATCAGACGAAAGTATTCGACTAAATCAGTAACAAATTCGTTTGAATCAATAACGAGAATTGAAGTGTTTGGTATAAGGTCCTCAAGGATCATTCTTGACGTCAGTAAAGCCAAATTTTCTGACGACCAACATTCTTTTTTACTATCAGCTTTTGTAAATAACGTTGTACCGACATTTAAATCAGCTGTTTGACCACTTCCCGATAAAAAAATCAAAAAAGGTAAAAATAACATTTGACACATTAAACAAACATCACTTGATTTATTAATGAACTACAGAATTTAAAGGTTCGGCTTTAATATTTGCTAAATTAAGTCTATTATCTAATTCGTCATCAATGAGTCCCACAATGGCCCTAAAACATAAAATAAGACCATTAAGAGACTACATTAGACACTTACACGTTATCTCCTCGGATTATGTGGAGCCCTAACATAACCTGCTCGACACCGGAAGTAGTAGAATAAACACGTTCGTGGGACTCATCAATAATTATATTAATTGTTTGGTCAAAACCTTTGAGAGTGCCCTAAAACACCAAAACTTGAGACAATTCTAACCTCAAATAATACTTACAATAAAGTTACGGCCGTCTGATGTAATTATTGACACTGTATCTATTAACAGAGTTAAAATTTGCTAATTTTTGTTAAAATTTATTTAAAAAGGATACTTACGGTTTACAAAAGAATCAAGTCCTGAAGCCATTATTTTTGTTTACGTTTTAAGTGAGGTTATGTTAAATTCTAGTGACAAACAGAACAAGCTAAAAAATTCCCTAAATTTGAGTAATTTGACAGCTGTCACACACCTGTCAACTTCGGCTAGTCAAAAATTGTTTTTTCGAATATTGTTTAAATAAAAATGAGTGAACTAGTGTGGGGCATCAAGAATGGTGATTTAGAGCAAGTAAAGGATATTGTAGAGAAAAAGGTAAGTTTGGTTAAACGTTTCGTGATTTCTTGTAACCGCCCTTATAGTCTGTTAATGTAAACGAACTGATTGATGGTCGCCCCCCGATTTTATATGCTGCTGATTACGGCCAGACTGACGTTATTGAGTACTTAATTACAGCAGGTGCTGATGTCAATGTAAGTCTCGTTTAATTGTGTGTCTCTTGTAATGTTATTTTTCCAGTCAAAAGACAAACATGGGATTACTGCAATCCTAGCCGCGATTTGGGAAGGACACAAAGATTGCGTCAAACTCCTGATTGCAAATGGTGCATCGAAAAACGGCGTAGCCCCTGACGGAAAGACTTACATTGAATGCGCTGAGAATAACGAAATCAGACAATTGCTGTCCTAATTATGCTGTCCTAGAGATTCTAAAGATATTTAAAAGAAAGAACGAATGCAATAGAGTGCTTATTTATGTTTTATTAACGTCTAAATTTCAATAAACGTTTTTTTCTATAACTATACATTTAGCTTAACCTAACTTTTTTCCTTCAACAGCCTTTGTTTCTTTGTCGGTTTTGTTGCTATCACCTTTTACTACTTGGACCATTCGGAGGGTTAAAACCGCCAGAATGGCGTCTAAAGGATCCATGAAACCCCTCTGCATCCATTTTGGAATTGTAGTACGTGCATGCGAAAAACCTAACTTTTGTAAAATATAATCAATGCCGTAAGGCTCAATATATTTCCCTGCGACACTTAGAAGTCGTACTGTCGGTTCTAAATGCCAGGTTTTGCAATTGTAATTACGCCAGTCTTTTGCAAAAATATCCACGTCGATTGATCCCTTCTTCACCTGACCTTCGGACAACTTGCCCTTGTCTTGTATGTCAACACTACTCCGTTTTTCCCCGAATCCCAACTAAAAAAAGAAAATTATTATAGCGCCCTCTGTGGCTCTGTAACATCAACGACCGTGTATTTACAACAACGACCGTGTATCTACAACAACGGCCGTGTATCTACAACAACGACCGTGTATCTACAACAATGACCCTGTATCTACAACAACGACCCTGTATCTACAACAACGATCCTATATCTACAACAACGACCCTGTATCTACAACAACGACCCTGTATCTACAACAACGACCCTGTATCTACAACAACGACCCTGTATCTACAACAACGACCCTGTATCTACAACAACGACCCTGTATCTACAACAACGACCCTGTATCTACAACAACGACCCTGTATCTACAACAACGACCCTGTATCTACAACAACGACCCTGTATCTACAACAACGACCCTGTATCTACAACAACGACCCTGTATCTACAACAACGACAGTGTATCTACAACAACGGCCGTGTATCTGCAACAACGAACGTGTATCTGCAACAACGGCCGCGTATCTACAACAACGACCGTGTATCTACAACAAAGACCGTGTATCTACAACAACGACAGTGTATCTACAACAACGACCGTGTATCTACAACAACGACCGTGTATCTACAACAACGACAGTGTATCTACAACATCCACCGTAGTTATATCTATAACAACGACCGTATATCTAAAACAACGTGTATTCATAGCAACGACTGTAGGTTCATCTATAACAAGACAACGACCGTAGCTATATCTAAAAAAACGTGTATCCATAGCAACGACCGTAGGTTCGTAGGTATATCTATAACAACGATCTTGTATTTATAACGACTGTAGGTATATCTAATTACCGTGTATCTATAACGGCCATTACTCTACAGCGCCGACTACATTTGCTAAAACCAATCTTACCACTTTTTCCTTTTCTTTAACATAAGACGTGATTAAATCATGGAGGAAGAAAAATGCTTCAGCATCAACTGTCACAAAAATGTGATCCTCAAATTCTGTTATAAAACTACATTCGACTGTAGGTTTTTCTTCGGAAATATCGGGAACTGTTGCTGTTTGTAAATGTTCAGTTTTTAGATGAAGTTGAAGACTTGGAAGGGCAAAAATCACTTCACGGTTGTGATTGGGATCAGCTAATTTCGTACTGCTTCGACCACGTTCCATAGAATTGTTACCATCGGATTTTTCACGTTCCAATGAGGGGAATTTGTCGACTTCTGAAATTGTGGTGAGTTGGTAATAGTGAGATGTCAAATTTTCGAAATTTAACTGTTAGTAAATTTGATAGCTGCAAAACTTACCATCAATCTGACTGTTGGCAAACGCATAATGGAACCACTCTTGCAACGTTTTGAATTGTGGTGGAAAAATCATACTTCTACTGACTTTGCAAACTGTCGCCATCGACAAATGTGTTTTGTACGTGCTCAGACCTAAACTACAGGTCAAAGTTTGAACAACATGAACATCCTGCGCAGGTGCATTTTCTGTAAACCTCTGATATTACAAAAATCACAATTAACAAATTACAGAAACCTGTATTTGACGGTATTTCTTGCCCCTCTGTATTAAAAGTAATCGATGGCTCTCTCAAACTAAACAATGCCCATGATTTACTTTTAAAATTAATCCCATGGAAACACGCTAAAGATATATTATTCCCATGTAGCTCCATTGTACCTCCTAACACTGTCCCGAATTGTGGCAATGGTACATCCATTGTATTCAACTGCAACCCAGCAACCTGTGCCATCACTTTCTGCCAATGCCTGTGATGTCTGGCATCAGACGAACTCGCTGTAGATGGCGTGAACTCCCGACTTTTCTGCGGAGTAACTCTTGGAGGCCTCGACGAGCCGGCAAAACCACTAAACGCCCTCTTACTACTGTTAAACTGCTGCGAGAAGAACTCTTCTAACTTATTAAACATTTTGAGTAAATCAGCTGTGGTAGACTTCGAAATCATCATTTGAAGCTGATCCCAGGTCAAATTGCCGTGCATGAAAATAGTCGCAGGACGTCGGGTAGGAATCGAGTCACGTGATGTGGCTCGACTGAGTTTCCATTCGTCGCGAAGATTGACATTGAGGTCGCTAACACGGCACATTAGAACCGAAGTAGCCATGTAATCAAGGCGGAGTTCGAGGGCATGAAGACGGAGGCCGACAGTGTGGTCAGGTTCTACTTCTGGTTCTTCACGAATGTGGATGAATGTGTCAATGTTGGCGATTTCGATGTTACCGCCGACGATGCCGCCTTTAGCGTCCAGGCTAGAGCCGCCAAGACCTAGGGCGATGTAGAGGTTTTTATGGCCGGTTGAGCCGATACTGAGGCGGCCATCGCTACGGAAATCTTTCGTCATCCACCTAAAAAAAAATTATCTAATTGAATTTCCATTTCTGAAGTAGTGATACCGTAATTAGTCACGTGATGATAGGCAAAGAGATAGACACTGCATATGTGCAGTAACGTTTTAGCGCTACATAATAGGCAAAATGATAAAAAAATAATTTACTTACGAGACATTACCCATGACATTTCCCATATTCATATGAACATTTAGTTTCTTAAAATTGACAGCAAACAAAACTAGAGTCTCCCACGCTGTCAAATTTTTAAATTCTGAAGGACTCGGTGTCTCTTCTTGGGTTGAATCAGTACTGAACGCTCTTCCCAATTCTTTTAATTTATTATGTCTTAAAACATCGGAGTCTAAACTCAATTTAAGTCGATCTTTATTATTTAAAAGTGGTGATTTATCACTTTTTCTGGAATCATGACTATTTTTCAAATTACTTGGTGATCCTTGCGTCACCATTGAATCATCTTCTTCACTATAGACTGCCGACATACTTAAATCACCCAAAAACATTCTTCGTACGATTGATCTTCTATACCAAGCTTTGGGAAATGCTAGAATTTCAGTGAGACGTCTCATATCGTATTTGAATGAAGCTGATCCAATATCAATTATAGCTGAAACAAAAAATAATTGAAGAAAGATCGATGTCTCACTTGAAAGCAGGCACTACCCCCTTTCTCTTTGTTAACTTACTTGAAAATCGAATCACTGCCCTACTATGGTCGCCTCCTTTTCCTTTACTCGCTCCTTCTTGTTTAAAATTCAGCATCCTCGATCTCGACAGATGAAACTTGACAAATTCGACATTAATCGACAGCGAATCTTTACGTTCACTATCTGATAACGGTGACCATTGTGCTTCTTTCAAAGCTGATTTTTTACCACCATATGGATGGAAAATATAAACGGAGAAGTCGGAAAGACAGCCTGTTACACTAAGTCCTCCAACAGCAGTAGCAGCTGGATTGGGTGTTCCATCTCCGAATTCACTCAATTCGTCTTCCGCTCGTTTTGAACTAAAGACAATATCAAGCGAGGGTAATTGAAGCATACATTCGACTCGAGATACTGGGAGACAACTAAAACGGAATGTACTGGGTTGCATGTGGAAATAGACGATGACGTCAACGGGGAAACTGGCGTAGACGTAGTTACCATAGTTGGTGATGTCTTGGTCTGTAGGGAGGAATGATGTGTCTGGAAATAAGCATTAACCATTTACTTACAATTCTTATTAGGTTAGGCTAAGTTAGTTATAAACACTACACATGACACGACGCGCGTTTCGACGACAAAGCTGTCATCCTTAGGTAGGAACTAAAACTGTATTAACAAAACTAAAACTGTATTAATTCTTACTTGAGAATGATAACTATGTTATCAAAACGCGGGTCGTGTTTGGTGTTTGTGTGTGTTTACGTTTCATCCTACACACCAAGAAGATCCAACAAGAAGACGCTATTGACTAGCCTAAAATCTTATTCAAGTTCCTTACCTGTACTAAAATTAGTCTTGGCCGGTATCGGCTCTAGCGTCTGTTCCAAAAATTCCAAAATATGTGGACTAATAATGGTCTCTTCTGGGACACTTTGTAACGTCATCCACGCAAACAACGACGCCTTCTTCACTCCTGCTCTCCTATATCCCTGCAAACCTTTTCCCATATCCTGTATCCCACCAAACTGTATATCATCCAAACTCGAGGTAGGACTACATCCATAATTCGGATTGGTAATCCCATGCATAGAACTCGAAATTTTGATCGGTTGACTCTCAACTCTTTTAAAAGCCTTATCAATCCGACTCTCTTCAGACTCATCAAAACTCATTGGAGATTTAAAAACTTTCTCAAAGTCGGGACTTTGAACTGTATCATCTTCACAGACGACTTTTGACGTATAGTGAAGTTTTACATCCATTCCAGGGATATGGAAAATTGTGAGATCGACAAGAGTTGCATGAGGAGTTGAACGAAGTCTTGACGAACTTGTTTGGCCGAGAAGTTTGTCTTTATTACGACGAACTGGGTCAGGACTGCTGGTTGATGGAGGGAATTCAAGAAGACCGGCTGAGCAACTTCTGTCTTTACGCATGCGGCTATTTAAAAATTTTATTAAAAATATGGAGTGCGGAAAATAAAAAATTGGACTAAGTTGCCCCTTTATTTTTATTTTTTTCTATTAAATGATTTGCGTTTTTAAGGTAAATATTAAAACGTAGCAGTTCCGTAAAAGCCGTTTACCTCAAAAGCAATAAAATAAATCTGTAGGTTTGTTTTTTTGAGAAAGAGACGGAACCTATATCTGGAAATTATATCGCACTTAGTTAGAAAACATCGACTCCGGTCATCGCCCTCTCATTTGCTTATATAGAGTTAGGCCGCCTTCTATTATTCTATTATTCTCGTTCTGTCTAGATCGATGCGTAAGGCTACATAATAGAGTAATATCGCGAAAACTCTGAGTTACAATCTGATACAACCTTCTCAGAACAATACTACTACTAACCGTAATTTTGGGAGGTAACTCGTCCACTTTTTGATTACGCAATACTCACAACTTAATCTCCTCCTCCTTGACCGGATCCTTCGTATGCAACACACACTTCCCACTATTAATAAACACCTTAACATCCAACTCTAAATCAACATTAGGTTCTTGTGCTTTCAACTGGACTGTCGTAGGCTGAGGCACTCCTTGAAACGGTACAAAATCCTCAACCCTAAAACTAGATGATTACACTTCAATCCCTTCCCTTCCACACTCTATTTACCCTTCATGCGCAACTTTCTTTCTCAACATAATTTTCTCTCCGTCTATATCTAAGTACTCTGGCCAATCCAAATGTGTTTCAGAACTGGCACTCGGCAATGACGCTTGTCTCGTATCACTAAACGTTACTTTAGGTCCCATTTCTGCATTCCTGACTCTTAACGAAGCCGATCTTGAAGGTCCCGACCTGGGTGAACTCTCGTAACTTCCGGTATTTCCTGTTGGAACACAATCGGGACTGTCTTTTCGCTCTAATGTGGGACTTTGTACCATAAAGGATTTCGATCGGAATGCACTTTTTGAACCTAGACCAAACTTGCCTTTAATCGAGTGTCCTTTTACGCTTTGTCTCCGGAGTTTTTGGATAATATCTCGTCGAAATCCTTTATAAACAATTGTTTCGAGTTCATGGAGTCGTTTCATTTCGAGTTCGATAGTGCCATGAGAAGCCCCTAGTGTCCGTAAGTCGTTGATAATTTTCGCTTGTTCGTTCATTTCTTTTTCCATTAGTTTAGACCGACTTCGGTTATCCAGATTTGGATCAAACATAAACGATGGAAGGATACTCTCTTGAGAAACACGTGTCCCATCGATGGGTTCGTTATCATCACTGTCGTAATCAACTGGAAATTGGGCTTCCTCAGCTCCGGTTAACATCGTTAAAGTGTGACCAAGAGCTGAGAGTTGTTTGCCGACATTGGTATCGAGGTGGATGTCCACACCTTCCATTTGCCACTGGACGTTGAGGAACCATTTTGCGTTTTCTGAGAGAGTTTGATTGAAATTGGTATGAGTGAGATTAAGAGACTTACCGTTAGCTTGTTTGGCGGCTATTGTACGACTGCAGACTTCATAAGTACCATCACTTACAACACAGAGGTTCATTATGGAAGAGTCACTCATGTCGGGCTTCCAGTCATCGAGGGACGTTTCGAAATCGTCAGCGAAGCGAAGACAAAGGTTCGAGAATTTACCTTTGCTCACCAGAGATCCGGAACTGCACGCTGGAGGGAGAAAAACTTGGAATTTAACTATGAACGCACCATAAATACTGCCAATAAACGGTAGAAACTCTTTAATAAACAGTCAGTCAATAGCGTTTCAAGAAACACCAGAATATCAGTTGGTTAGGCTCATATATGGGTGAATTTTTAAAGGCCATGAGCGCCGAAAATATATAGTACAGATCTTTCAAAATTTGCGTAAATTTCATTATTATCAAATTCCAAAGCTTTATATTGTCAAATCCAATCTAGTAATGTCTTAAAACAACAAAATATTAAGCTTTATATATTAAGCTTTAAGTTGATTAGTTTAAATTGTTTTTGCACGAAATCTCTTTAAATTTCTAATTTTTTTAAAGATATATCTATCAATCTTACTAATTTTGATTACAAATCGTACTTTATTGTATATTTCTTGAAAGTTATAACTTGATATATTTACCTCTATACCTATTTATCTTAGGTCTAGAGGGCGCCAAAAATGTAATTTTTACTTACCTGATATACTGGTATTCTCCAAGGTAATCACCACTGCTCCTCGACTTTCCTCATATACATTCCTCTGATTCCAGGTCAATGGTAAAGGGTTCAACGGCAAACAAATCCCCATATCCTCAACTGTTAATTGCAAAAACAAAGTCCCTAAATGTGGTGCACTCAACTGACTTGTAAACTGCCCGAATTGAAACTTCTCATAGACTTGCTGAGTAGCAGTCAACACTTCCTTATTTAAATTAGCTCTTTTCTCATTCCAATAATCATAAGCATTTTTATAATTCAACCACACAAGAATTGCTTTATCAATCGCCACTGGTTGAATATAAATCAACGGCCTTTTCAACGTAATCAACACAACTTCTTTATCCTCTCCTTCAACAATCTCATCTTGAAACGCATTCCGTAACCCAATTCTAGTATTAAAAAACGCAACAGGTTGATACTCAATCTCAGCTTCTTCAAAGACTGCATTTCTTATAATTTGACCTAAGGAGAGGTTTAGATCGACTTGTGCTTTACCAAAAAGACGCGGTGTGGCGCTACTTTGTGTCGAGCCTGAGACATTTTGGACACGATTTGACAGTTCGAAAACGACAGCACCTGTTTCAAGTCTCACAGCTGATGAACCTGCTGTTGTTGCAGTTAGTTGGATACGACTTATGCGGATTACAAGTGAAAACAAAAGACGAGCTGAAGTCTCTTCGGTGTCTTCAAGCCAGATCGGAACCGGGCGTTCACCTAATTATCAACAGGTTTTAGATAAACAAATTTTTACAAGGTCAACATTGTCTGCTTCCGATTTTAATGAGCTTTATATCTACAAGTTCTTCAGCTCTAGTAAGGGAGTAAGTATCTACAAGCAACACACAATAAAGCTCGTGAACATCGGAGGCGGTCAATGTTGAAAGACTCCTTGATAGTGTTTTAAGTAGTCACATCAAAAAAGTCCATTATTATTATTACTAACCTCCGTAAACCTTCTGCACGACTTCGTTAACCTCCTTCATGAAGACTTTCTGTACAAAAACTAGATGATTTAGCAGATCTGTCGTCAAACTATGTTCAAAAACCCCAATATCAGCATGTGCGTTCAAATACCCCCCTTGTCTGAACACCACGCCATCTGGATTCTTATGCAGTGTTGTTGCATTTTCTGGGATATACTCAGCACTGACATGAACTGCAGGTAACGCAATACTGGCTTCAGACGGCAAATTAGCCTCAACTTTCTCATAGTGACCTTGTAACAATGTATTAAAACTCAACGAGTGGTGAGGTAGGTCAATTGTGAACTTTGCTCGACTTCCTGTAAATCCAGCACTGTTCACTTTATCCATCTTATAAGTGGCTTGAAGTGACGGCAATAACGCAGCAGTGATACTTAAACTTTGTAAAATTACAGAAAACTGCATTACTAACGGCTGTAGCAAACTCTTCTCTTCAGATCCAGTTTTGGCAAAACTTGAAACCGGGACATCTCTAGTCATGTGACTAGGGGAACTTTGTTCGTCTTCAGCTTGAACTCCACGTGATAACCGACTTGCTGTTCTTGTTACTCGGAGTTCTTGTAGCGTTGAGCTGAGTTGCTTACTGCCTCGAGTTACCATACCGTGGAGAGCTACAGGGTGTTGGGGTATATCGATATTGACCGCTCCGATGGTTAGTAATCCGGAATTTTTGTCTTTGCCTCGTTTCATTACTGAGGAATAGAGTGTTTGGGATTTGCCGATTGTGACTTTGACTACAGTTTGCTGATTGGGTGAGACACCTTCAAGTAGGTTGATCATCGTACGACCAATTTGACCTGTCAACGAGCATTCTAGCATTGCAGGTGTTGATTTTTTTCGACATGTCAGACTCGAGTGAAGACTTGTGATCTCAGCTTCGAGTTTAAGGCCGGAAAGAGTTGCCAAAAGCCGAGTTCGGTGTATTCTAGCAACGCCAAAAACTACAAGTTTGGTGTGTTCGTTTGTTACTTTGTTTGGAACAGGTGGAGTTGATTCGTTTTTGTCTAAATCATCACTTGATTTCATTTCAGTTAATAAGTCATACTTTCGGTTGCCTTTGTAATGTTCAGAAATATCATAGGTACCAACCGAAAACCGATGCTTGATTGTTTTAGTATCCGGCATGTTTGCATATAAATCTAGTAAGTGGTAGATAGTTTTCCAGCATCTGCCAGTACTCTTATCTGATGATACAGTCACGTGATCTAAGGCAGACCCTGATGGGCTACTCATAGTCATTGGTGTGCCTCCACCTTCGTTCAAATTGACGTAACCTTTCACACTTTTCCCAGTCGAGCGTAATTTCTGTGCAAAACTTTGAGGTCGTGATCTGAGACTTGGTGACGGTGAGACTACCGGTTTTTGGGAGGTGCAAGAACTGTCAGAGATTTTCAAACTGAGTTGTTTGTCAATCAGAGGTTCTTGTATATCTGAAACTATAAAATTCGGGTAAGTTAGGGGCTCGAGCGAAGGCTATAAGATAGAGAATTAAATTCTTAATATTTATGTAAAAAAAAAAGTTACTGGTTGATAGAAACAGTAATACCTATAATCCTCAATATGACAGTATTTTTTCACTAGCTTTAAAACTATTTTAATTGAAAATTATCCCTTTTGTCCTACGTTCGTGACGTCACCGTGAAGGTCAAAGATTGTACTATAGTAGGCTTAGAGGTACGAGTGTCCTCGTACTTACTTGACGAATGGTGTTTAATTTCGGATGAACACGTTTTAGGTCGTCGGATTTCGACTGGTTGTTGTTCGCGGAGTTCATTTTGGGTGTCTTTGACGTTCTGGTACATATTGCTGATTTGGTGGAGGAGACGTAGGAGAGGCATGTTAACACGTTGAGAAATGTAACGAACACCTGAAATGATTGGGTTAGATGACTGTAAGAGAGAAAGAGAGTCGTGAGAAGTACCAATTGTAAAGTTGATAACAGTACTGGTGTGATTTTTCAGTTGACCACGTGAGATGTAAAGAACGTTCTTAGTTCGCATCATTTCATTGACAGCCATGTCGGTCATTCTATCAATTTCAAGCTCGACTGAGACTTTCTCGCAGACGAAAGCAGGAGACTCATCTGAGATTGTAAATTTAAAAAAAATACAGTTTCTCGTAATTCAAACTTACTTGCATTTACTTCAACAAACAGTCTTTTCCCTTTACTCTTCCCCTTTTTCTTCTCCATTTTCCCATGTTCTGACACTACTATATCAATATGCATCGTTTCCATATTCCCCACAAGACAAAAATTCGAGCCTAATGCATCCAACGTTGTCACGTCATTCCCTGCACCTAACAATCTTATAAACCAAAAAAAAAAAAACAGCAAAACTCTCAAAACTCACTCGAATCTGACATTGTTGTAAATCTCAACTGTTGCGGCATTACTCCTAAACCTAGTAAAAGAGGCTGGAAAATCTGATTGGCATCTAGTAGTCTAACTGAATCATGAATTGGGTATAGAGAAATTTCAGGAGCTGTAACACTTTGTTTTGGTAAAGTTCCAGGATCACCAGATGATTCAGTTTGAAGAGTATCAATTTTAGACTCCATGTAACCTTTAAGTGACCCTACAGCGTCCTGTTTTGCCATCCAAGAGTACAAATCTTCAGACGAATGAGTATGGGTAGTTTTGTGTAAAGGACTTGATGGTAATTCAGGACTTGAATGACTGTAGACTTCGCTAGGGTCTGAACCCATGTTGTAAATCAAGCAGTCTTCACGTAATGTACCATAACCTAAGAGAAAATTTAAAAACTACATGTTCCAAAAACTCTCAAGGCCAAAATAAAGCGACTTGATGTCTCTACCGGAATTAATTGAAACTAGATTCACCTTTTCTTATTTTAACGCATGCTCAGTATTCTTCTAAATTGTTGTTGAAACAAATCTTATTATTTTAAAATGAGAATTAAATCTGCATTTTTTTTTTTTTGAGTTAGATGTAAACAACTTTTATGGCACTGCTATGTCTCACTACTAACCCTATATGTTAGATAGGTATAGTAAATCTAACGAAATAGTAGAGTGACTAAAGCAATAAAGTCATAACCATTGTTAACTTAACAAAGAGTAGTACTCAAGTTCGGTTGCACAGATGATGGGCTCTTTATATCTACCTGCCTCGAGACTTTGGGATTTCAAGGAAGCAACACAATCGGATGGTAGAAAAATTTACAACGGGCCGATCCACTATCTCCGCAGCCTAAGTCGAGTACCGCTCCTTGTTAAGTTAACAATCGTTATGACTTTATTGCTTTAGTCACTCTACTATTTCGCTAGATCTACTATATGACAAAAGTGCAATTTGGAATAATAAAAAATATATATTCGCTTAATTTTGCCTTTTTACCAACACTCTGTACAATTAAATGACTCACAAATGCTATCATCGTTGCGTTTTTGAACAAAAGGATTATTACTGGTAAGTAGTGGTAAAACAACACTGGCTCGACTACTATTAGGATGTTGAGTTGGTTGTAAGCTTTTTTTACGTTTTCGATGTGGTACTACGGTTAGTTAGTTAGTTAGTCAAGTTAGTTAAAGACTGATAGTTGTACAAACCTGTAGGACTTGGTGAGGTAAGTACGCTTTCAACACCGCCTGACACAACCGCAACCTGTGGCATGTCGAGGTAACTAGCTTGGATCGGTTCGCCTTAAAAAAATAAAGTTTTAAGAAAATTTTAATGTGGCATATAGTAATTTGTTTCTGCAGGGACAAATCTGGTAATAAAAAAAACCGAAGCAAATTTCAAAATTTGGTAACAGAGTATCTGAGTGACAATTTGACCTTATTGTCTTATAAAGAGTCCGGACACTCTCTGTTTTTGTCACAACTAATACTTGTGTCACAATATTTAACACAATTTGACTACAAAAGAAATATAAGTCGTTTTCAGATTTTTTTAGTCTCTTTTAGTGACATTTGTAAGCCGAAGGTAACAGTTGTACTTCAAAACAAAACAAAGTAAATAAAATTTTTGGATATAAGAAATAATTCCGAATCTGTATCAACAGAGGCTAGGTTGTTTCCGTCGTTTTTTACTCCAGGCTTCCCAAATCTGACTTCAACCGAAAGCGGGCGCCAATAGCGCCGCTTTAGGTTAACGGAAGCTCGGTAGCTTGCGTCGTTCCCCATTTCTTGCTTCCCCATTTTGGCTCATTAAAGGCTCAGTAGCTTCCGACTTTTTCACCAGAGAATCGCTTTCCCAGTTTCATTGTTTATTAACAGATTCGAATTCTCAAATATTAGTGCAGTTTAGCAAAAGCGGCACACGGGCTATAATTTCCGAGCGATTTAAGTGAGACTGAACAAATGACTTCGTGTTGTACCCAAAAAAATCAAAATTGATCATTTTAAATTACGAAATTTGTCTCAACAGAAAAAATTAAGTATATAATCAAATTTTTTTTATCTACAAGTGTTAGTCACAAAAGCTGTGCACCTACCCACATTTCTGTGTGCGTTCGGTTTTAAAATGATGCCTGAATGTAGCAAGCGTGCGTGTTCGTCGGTAATATCGTGATCTTCGTTACCGCTGACTTCACCATCTGTGATACACACCTGCATCAAGCACACACACAGTGTTACAATAAAGAAAAAAAAGATGAGTGGTTAGTGCACGATTTTTAAAGCAAAGAGAATCTAAACACACAAAAAAATTAAAACTCTTACGATTCTCCTCCACTTCCACCACTTCTAAATCGTGGCTGATCTGTAGACACTTCCAGCAAAAAATAACGACTTTATAACACTATCATGTACTACTCACCTCTTCGACTTCAGGTACAGCAATTGTGACATTTAACGGCTTAATCCTTGCTTTGACACTGTGTTGAGGTAAGAGTGGAGTGTAGAGAATATTTTTCCATTGACGGCTTAAAACCACCACACCTTGCCTCAGAGTAAACAGTTGAGGCAATTCTGACTCTCGGAGGTTAGCCTCCACGACTTGAGGTTCACTCTCGAGATAATACTGTTGAAGAATGGAGCATAATTGAAGACTAGGATCTTCATGAAGTGTCTGTGCTAGAGGTGTGAGCTTATCGTAGCGACTTTTAGCTAAAGTGTGTGCTTTTTGTGTCTCAAGTGCCTCAGTCATGAGGCATGCCACTACTGCCGTAGATCTCCGATACATACTTCGAACCATATGCACAACTCTAATCGCTAGTCTATTACTGGGATTCATCCAAGCATTAATTGCTGGTGAAGCTGTACTTAATAAATTCCAGTCAAGTCTGGTATAATCAATTTTGCGGGTTATAGGAGCCCTAGGAGGTGCTGCAAAATTAAACCAGACCACTTTGAGTTCAATTATACAACTCGAGACGTTTCCTGAGTCTTTCGCCATGACTGTATTGTTGTCTTTAGGATCGGTATTATCACACTCTGCATCACCTTCGCCACCGTCACGAGATTTAGGTGTTTCGGGTTTAGGTGGTTCAGGGGCGGTTTCGTCAAGAGATTTGGCAGAGGATTCAGTGGGATCTTTAACGTTGAGTTTGCATTCAATGTGCTCAAATTGAGATTTTTTTACTATTTTGAGAGAGACTCCTTCAAGGCCACACTCAAACATTATGAAACCGAGTTTGTCTTCGCTGGTGTCGTCGCTCTGCACAGTCTAGAAATGTTATTTCTTAAAATTTAATTTCACATCTTGCCAGTTTTGACAGAGTCTTTTTAAAACGTTTAAAACCAAAAAAATATTCCCGAATTTTAATTTTATTCACTGTAGCAGTGATGTCGCATGTTGACCTTAGTCAGATTTTTAAGAAGTTCACAAAAGTCGATTACTAAGTCTTTCTCAAAGATATGCTGGGGATCGAAAAAAAAAATTATGTAACTTCTTGCTGGATTTCTTTGGTGTGTCCAATTAATCAAAAAATTCACCCAAACACACTAAACACCTTTTCTGCACATGATGCGAGTTTCGGCAACAATGTTATTCTTAAGTGAAATAGATAATTTGACGCGACTAATACAGATCAATTAGAATATTATGAAATAACAGCTTTTAAAAAATTCTGTCAAAACTCACAAGATACCAAATACAAAATGTACTGATAAATCACAGTTATACGTTTACTGCCAACAAAAGAAAAAGAAAATACTTACATTGGTATCACTACTTGATGGTTGTAAATAATACTCCACTCCTCTGTATAAAGGACCCACTTTTGCTGGTGTAAACAGCACTTTAGATTTATAATTCGGAATCGCTGTAATAATCGCATCATCCAATATCGAACTCTCATTCCTTAACCGTCTTAGTTGCGCATGCGCTTTACCAACATTCAAACATACAACCAACTGCTGTTGTTGTTTCTCACAGCTTTCTATAAAAACAGGTTCTCCCTGTATAATATCAGCATTTGTGTTTGTTTGAAGTCCAAGTAAAATTTTAGCTTTATTCGCTCCTTTTTTACTTCCAGTTTGGACAACTGCAGGACGATGAAATCTCTGTAACACCTCACGTGCTTGTTTATCACAATGTAATTTAGCTGTGACATTATCAAAACAAACGGAAAATAAAGAAACACAAGTGAGGTCTTTCATGTTGTCGAGGGCTGAAAATGAGATGATTTCTTCAACGATTGAGACTTGGAGAAGCGTTACGTTGACCTAAAATTTAAAAAATTTTTTTTGGAAATTTAGGATTTAAGAATTTAGTACTTTTGGTAGGAAAATGGCGGCTTGAAGTTGCGTTTTGACAGTCTCTTCATATATGCCTTCAGTAAGTGGGCCTTCTTCTCCTGTTGGAGTTTGACACAATTTTGCTATGTTTTCTGTAGTTTTGAGAATATTGGCAGCTTCGACTTGACCAACACATGATGTGTGGAGATGGTTTATGACAGTTAGGGGGTGTAAGTTAGCAACAATAGGAGTCAAAGCATCCACAAATCTGTAAAGAAAAATATGTTTATTTCTAACTTATCCCGGCGCATCCACCATTTTTATTTGGTGTCTTATTTTTACTCGTACATTTCACAATGTTGCTACATAAAATTTGTATTTTTTTTTAATTTTAGGAAAAAAACAAGCATTTCCAAAACAAAATTTTTTGACTAGAAATTCAATGTGATCAATGCGATAAACTTTAATTAACCTAAGGGCAGTTGTTTAACCATCGTTAAACAGATTATTTCCTTTTTTTCTGTAAAACACAAATGTATGTCAAGATGCAATAGGTCATTAACTGGGACCTATTTCTCAAGGAAATTGCAACAAATATTTCCGCATGTTGAAACAATTTAAACAAAATGTGGTAAGCACAGTTTTGCTTACTTCAGCGGGGGCAAAGTACTATGACAGTTGCACGGTTTTCCAGCGACCGACAAAATGTAATTTATTATATCATTTAAATGTACAGAGTATCAATTTAATATAAGTTCTATTTTTGTTTTATATTCACTGTAGGTTGGTTTATATTGTTATGTTTTTGTTTTAATAAAGTTAGTATTGATCGAAGCCTTATCTTGTTCATTACTCATTGTTAGAGCACGGTCCATCGAGAGTAGCATGGTCCGTCAAGATTAAACAACAGTAGATGTTGACAACTGTTTTTTTACATAAAAAAAACTATTGCCTAATAGTTGTTAAGTCAAATCCGGCAGAACGAGAAGATTTGAACAACTAGAAATTTTTTATGTCAAAATAAAATAATTTAGTCCATTATTTATATTATATGTATATAAATTTTCCTACACACCAAATTATATAATTTAAAAAAAATATTTTATTTTTTTTATAAACCTAGTGTTATTTAGTGTTCATATTTTTTGTTGTGACTTTACAATCAAAACTTATTAAAAATAGAGAATATAGAACTTTTCCAATAGAAAGAAATAAAAAATAAACGCAAAAGCAAAAAGAAATCAAAATTTAGTAAAAAAAAAGGTTCACGAAGAGCAAGAAAAAAAAATGGGAAAAATAGAAGATTCTATAAAAACTAAAACAACAATTGCAAACAATTGTAAGGCAATAGAGAATAAAGAGAACTACGTCTAGAAAAGGAACATGAAAACTATAACTAAAAAAAATAAGTACAAGAGAAATTTCTAGAAAACGAAGTTTGGTAAAAAATGCCCTGGAAGAGAAAAATTTTTTTTCGAAAGGTTTTAGAAAAACTTAAGCAACAACGTCGTTCAGAAAAACAAGAAAAGTGGCGATTAAACGAGAATAAAAGTAAGACCTAACAAAGACTATAGAAGAAAATCTTGAAAAAGTTTAAAAAACAAAAATTAGAACGCATTTAATGACTATTAAGAGCGCTCCGCCGATTTGGTCAACCACGAGATTGCGTGCGAGTTTTATTGCAAAGATTTTCTGTTTCCTGGAATATCAATTGTAAAAAATTGGAACAATATTACAAGAAATGTATAAATGATTCTCACAGACAAAGGTTCGATGCTGCTGTGGACAATTTCCCAACGAAAACGTCGTTAAATTACTCAATAAACAACACTACAAGACGACACTTTTAAAATTTCATAAAAACAGATCTACACCAAAAACCGTCAGTGTGCTTCACACATTGATTAAAATCCACTTGCATATTTTTTTTTAGAACAATATTACCATTCAATTACAATTGACACTCAAAGTCCGTACCAACGCAAGTACCCACAACAAACGTGAATGAAAAAACACCAGAAACTTCGGCCGCTACCGTTATACCGTAAGGAAGTCGTCCACAGCAGCATCGGACCTTTGTCTGTAAAAATCATTTAAACATTTTTTGTAATGTTCCAATTTTACACAATTGACATTTCAGAAAATCCTTGCAAAACAACGCACACGCCATCTCGTGGTTGACGAAATCGGCGGCACGCTCTTAAGACATTGGATGAGGCTTGTGTCGAAATTTTCATACTCGTGTCTTATTTAATAGCAATCATTAAATGGTCATTGCTGAATATACTATTAGTTACTTATCACGATCATTTTAATAATTTCATTAAAACATTTCATTTACGACGATATAATTTATTCATAAAAATATAATAAAACACTCTATATGGTAATAGTACTGGTATAAAAGATCTAAAATGTTTTTAAAAATCAGTTAGAGAGCAGAAATGTTAACTCTATTTTCCTTATCGTACTTGGTTTATTTTTATTTAGAAGCAATTCTAGGATGCCCAAATCAACTAAGACCTATTGTTTACAAATTTCAAAATAATATGCAGTTATCTCTATCGTGGTATACGTTTTATATGAAAGAAGAAGATTTAAAAAAATTAAATTTTGAAGGAACTATAACAAGTTTCACAATTTCACTATCTGGAAATTTTACATCAATAAATGTTCGAAATCAAGATATAAATTTTTTGTGTAAAAAATTGTTTGATATCTCTGGCGAAATCAACGGCATATCTTTTGATTTTTGCAAAATAAAAGAAATTGAAAGAAATTGTTTTTCTGAAGTAAATGTTCGTATAATTACAATAAATAATAACCAAATTTCAAGAATTAAAAAACATACTTTTGGAAACGCAAAAATAGAAGTTATTAATTTAGCGGAAAATCAAATTGAAAAAATTGAAAATGAAGCATTCTACAATTTGTCTAACTTGCAACAACTTTTATTGAACGATAACAAATTAAAAGTTATAAATCCTGAATTATTTTTTAATATGCCCAACTTGGAATACCTACAGTTGAATAACAATGAAATTGAAAGTATAAACGCAAATTTTTTACATTTCAGTGAGCTAGAGAAAATTTTTATAAATCTACATGGTAATAAAATCGTCCAAGTTGATCCAAATGCCTTTAATAAAATTGGAGCCAAAAAAATTGACTTAAGTTTATTTGCAAATTATTTAACATATTTGCCTGACTATATTTTTGAAAACCATCATTTTACAAAAATTGATCTTACAAAAAATCCATTAAGTGATATTTCAACAAATTTGTGTACAAAATGTACCATTGATGTTATCACTCTTGATAATGATGTGATTAAAAATTTGAGTCAAACGTTTTGGGATTGGGCTAAAAGCAAAAATGTACGAATTACCAGTAATAATTTAAGAAAATTAAAATCTGGAAATAGAAGATTTGGTGTTTCAGTTGTAATTATTGGAATAGTATTAGTTTTTAACAGTTTTGTGCGTTGATAAAATTAAATAAAAAATTATAAGTCTATGTTAACTGCCTTCGTAAATAAAAATGTTTCTGCAATCTGATTCTTTTATTAAGTACAATTAACAGTTCCGAACAATTCAAAATCGTACTAGGGATGCGTAGTAGAATTTTTGGACCACTACTACGCCTTGCTCAAACTTTTGAAACAAACTTATTATTCTATACCAATACCAATAGCATATTATTGTAACAAACACTCAAATTCAGGTTCTTGCAATTTAAAGAGTTGAATTTTTAACGAATAATTTATTTTACCACAAATAATTTACTAGAATAAATAAATAATAACTCGCAATAACACACTTGGTAACCGCTGCTTCTAAACTCGATTTATGTCTAAATTCAACTATCCGGTGGTTATAGCCCTTATTATATACATACAGCAAGAGCACCTCCAACACTCGATGATTATAGCTACCAGAAATCTATACAATGGCTTGATATATTTCGCAAATCACCGTCTGACGCAAGCTTTCCCAGAACAACTCATTACATTATTAAAGAAAGCGTTTCAAAAATTTAAGTCAAGTAGCACGAATTTAAATTTATAAAATAAAAAAAATTATTTCGCATTTACTATAACTATTTTGCAGCACTCTTTACTCAAAAAATACTGCTACAATTTTCAATTTTTAGCACTCTTTTTATGGTGCCAACACTGTAAGTTACTGTAGTAAATTTGTTAATTTTGATTAACTTTATTAAGAAATCCAAAAATCTTGCAATGTTGCCAACATAAAATGTTTTAACGCAAAGCTTACTAGACAGATGACAACAAATGTTAGATAAAAAAAAATTGATAACAAATACCAGTTAAAATACCAAGCTCAATAGAAAAAAAAATTGTATAAAAAAATATCTTTTTTGTACTCATGAAGTGTGAGCAACTATTTTTCGGTGATCGTTGACGCATGAAAAGACTGCTTTCCCGCACCGGAGTGTTTTTTATTTCCCACAAGGAAACATTAAAAATTTGCTTAAGCTATTAATGAAGCTACAATTTTGGGTTGGAATTCTGTTCTCAGAATCTTCTAATCATTCTTACCAACCCATTAATTAATAAACAAAATTCTCGACAAAGTTAGGTTAGGTTATTTTTTTTTATAATGTTGTACTATCCATTCACTTTCTTTGTGACCGTTTGCTAAATCAAGTAGGCTTTATGTGGCTGTGTAATACGTACTTTTTCCACTAGATTTATGAGTACGTGAGATGCAAGCTTATATCACATGTATTCAAAAATCTAGTGAAAAAAATACGTATTACACAGCTACACAGGGCCTACTTGATTTAGCAAACGGTCACAAAGAAAATGAGTAGATAATATCTAACTATTTCGGAAAGAAATTTCCCTCATGCGCACTAATGCAGCACTCCCTTCGCTCGTGCTGCAAACAAAGTACTCATGTGGGAAATTTATCTTCCCGAATACGTTAGGTAAATAACTATTTCAACCTTCCTGTTATGATACTCGTTCTTTGTAATACTCGTATTTTGTAAATAATATTGTATAATAATAAATACATCGTATTGTAACACTTGTTTTTTAAATAACTATTGTGTTTTTATATCTCTTCTTATATAACAAAGTAAAATTTTGGGTGCTGTATTAAGCATATAAGAGCACTCTTAAGGGCAAGCTTTACTGAGAGATTTCAGCAAAAGCCATTAAAACTTAATTAATTTTATAAGTAATTACAATTAATCCGTATAAACCCTCTGTCAATAGTCCCAGATCAAGAGAAAACTAATATAATACAAATTTGTGAATATTCTTAAGTAATAATAATTTGCTGTTTCTTAAATACAAAAGTCTATTTGGTAATAGTAACAAGTGTTCACTTCAAAAAGTTGTCAAGAATGCTTTGAGTTTTTGATAAAAGAAAATGTAGCAAAACCATGTAGCAAAGAAAATGTAGTTGGATGTCAGAACTAAATACACTGTAACTTCGAAAAATATTTGATTATTTTTGATTGTGTGTTTAGAAGATTCCCAGTCATTTTCATTGCGAATAGTTTTGTTGTAATTTTCAATTTTATTTAGTTCCTTCTCTTTTCCTCTTCAGTTTTTGTTTGTTTTTTACATGATGTGACAATTCTGACATTTCTGATAATTATGACTTACAGTTCAGCAGCCAAATTTAACTAAGAAATACTCCAAAATGTTTTTGTTTTGTCATGGCACTCTGGATAACTTTTTAAGGATAACTGGATAACTTTTAAATTTTAAAAAACAAGTGTTACAATGTGATACGATTGTTTCAAAAAATGAGTATCACATAAGAGAGGTTATAACACGTATTTTTTATACAAATTTTTCTATTGAGCTATTTTAAATGGTATTAGTTATTAATTTTTTTATCTGACATCTGTTTAGCCAGTTTTGTGTTAAACATTTTTGTTGGTAACACTGCAAAAATTTTTGATTTCCTAATGGAACAAATCAAAATCAACAATGTTACTGTGATGATTTACAGTGGGATCATAAAAATTTACCAAAAACAATGCTACAAAGTTGAATATTGTAGTACTGTTTTTAAAGAAAACAGTCTTACAAAATCCTCATTGTAAAAGCGAAATAGAAAAATTAATATTTTTGGGGGTATTTTTTTTCAAAGTGAGATAAATAGGCAGATATTTAGCAAATAGGTTGTATTGTATATACTTGTATTGGCTGTATATTGTATATACAGACTGACATAAAATTATAAAATAAAATTCATATTTTCTAAGTTAATCTTTTTTTAGAAAAACGCCAAAACAGGTCGAAACTACTTTTTTTTCTGAATATAACAGTATAACAAGAATTACAAGAACAAAAATGTCTAGAAAAATAATAATAACAAAAATCAATGTCAAACCTACAACTTTAATCAAAATTCTAAAACAACAGTCGCATAACACTTTCGGAAACTAAAGTTCTATCAATTCACCAGTACCTGAATTATAATGTAAAAAGAAAAAGTTATATAAAAAAGTTAAAATTGTTGAAAAAACTTTCCAAATTTTGTCAAAAAAGAATTAAAACATTAAACAATAAAAATGTATATTAAAAATAGAATAAAACGTTACCTTTGGTTCAATACTTTTTGGTTAACTCAAAAGAAAAAAATCTAAATAAACAAATTTTCTAGAAAATCGCGTAAAAAAATTTCTAAAAGCTCTAAAATTCGTTTAGGAACTTTAATTTTAAACATTTTTATGCTCGTAAATAAAAGACATTTTTCATAAAAAAACGCAATTTTGTGCATATATCAGTTGATTCAAAACTATAAAGTAATTTTTAACTAGAAATATAGCATCACAAATGTTACTAGTTGTGCATGACTGTGTATATTTTATATTTACATTGTTTCTCTATTTTTATAGATATGTGTATTTTCTTGTATGACCTATGCTGTATCATTTATATGATCCTACGCATAAATAAATAATAATAATAATAAAAATTATTATCAAATAATAACGTGACAAGTCAATTTATTTGAAATCAAAACAGATGAAAACACCAAAAATATATAAAATTGTTAATAAAATTAAAAACTCAACTTCGCAAGCAATCATAGATTTATAAAAACGACCTTATAGACGCATTACTCAATTTTGAAATTATCTATTGAACATAAAGTGAATTTATCGAAATTAATGTGACAGATCGTAGAAAAAATAGTGTAACAAGACTCGAATTCAAGTCATAATTTTCATACTCGTGTCTCAACACCCATCATTTAAAGCTCGTTGCCTAACATACAATTAGTTATTCATTACTAGCAGTTTCATAATTTCGTAAAATTTCATAAATTACCTAAGAAGATATATATAAATTTACAACTATATAATTTATTCATAAAAATGTAAATAATTAACTACTGATATAAAAAGATTTGACATAGCTTTAAAAATCAGTTATAGAGAAGAAATGGCAATTCCACTTTCTTTATCGTGCTTGGCTTATTTTTATTTAGTAACAATTCTAGGATGTCCAAATTTACTAAAACCCATAGCCTATACAATTTACACTAGCATACAGTTATCTGCATCGTGTTATTTGGAAAATGAAAATATCAAAAAATTAGAATTTGTTGGAACTGTGACAAGTTCAATAATTTCATTATCTGGAAATTTTACATATGTAATAGTTGAAGAACAAGAAATTAATGTTTTGTGTAAAAATTTATTTGATATCAAAGGTGAAATCAAAGAGATAAATTTTATTTCTTGTAAAATGAAGAAAATTGAAAGAAATTGTTTTTCTAAAGTAATTGTTGATACAATTCTAATAAATAGTAACAATATTTCAATAATTAAAAAATATACATTCAACAATATAAAAGTACAAGTCATTAATTTAAAAGAAAATCAAATTCAAGTGATAGAAAACCATGCATTTTACAAGTTATCTAACTTAAAAACGCTTCTCTTAGAGTATAATAAGTTAAAAGTTATAAATCCTGAATTATTTTCTAATATGCCCAACCTGGAAAAACTGAAATTGGATTACAATGAAATCCAAAATATAAATGCTAATTTTTTACATTTAAGTCATCTACAGGAAGTTTCTATAGATTTACCGAATAACAGAATCGTTCGACTTGATCCAAATGCTTTTAACAGAATTGAAGCTAAAAAAATTCATTTGGATTTACATGAAAATTTCTTAACATATTTGCCTGACTTTGTTTTTGAAAATCATTATTTTGGAAAAATCGATCTTGAAAAAAATCCATTAAGTAATATTTCGACAAAATTGTGTGATAAATGCACCATTGACGAGATCATTTTTGATAATGAAATCGTTACAAATTTTAGTCAAACGTTTTCGAATTTTTCTAAAGACAAAAACGTTAAAATTACAAGTTATTATTTAAAAAGCTTAAAATCTGGAAATAGAAGATCTGCTGGTGTTTTACTTGTAATAATTAGAATAGGGTTAATTTTTAATGGTTTTGTACGTTGATAAAATTTATATAAAAAAATATAAGTCCATGTTAACCGTCTATAATAAATGTATACATAAATGTTACTACAAACTGATTTTTTTTATTAGGTTCCGAACAGTTCAAAGCCGTACTGAGCATGCGCACTAGAAATTTAGATTTTTTAAATTACTAATGCGTATGCTCGATATAGTTCTAAATCTAAATTGAACCAAACCTAAAGATCATGCGGCACGTGTGAGATAGACCACCCAATATCAAAATTAGTATATGGAATGAAACTCGGTTTTGTTGACTGACGAATCCAAATTTGGCCTTAGAAGTAATCGTAGACTTATTAGAGTATGGAGACTGGTGAACGGTATCAGCAACAATTTATCCGAGAAACCGTTCCATTCCAAGGAGGGTCAATTATGGTATGGAGAGGAATCTGTGTTGGGAGTCGCACTGATTTGTACATTTGTTTAGTTATATATAGTTATATAGTTTAGTTATACTTATATCTACTATTTTACTAAAGAATAAAATCGCTAGAAAAAAAAAATTGTGAAAAAAAATGTTAAATTTACTTTTTATCCTACTCCACTTCGAAGTTTGTTAATTTCAACCTCTTGACAGGTCAGAAAATCGCTTTTGTTTCGCTAGGCAAGCAGATTCAGATTGGGTACATTACAAAAAGATTCAGAATTTATTACTTTTATTTTATTATTGCTCAAAAAAACTTTCCTCAAGTTAGGTTAATTGTAAAATGCTTCATTTTTTAGAACTTCAATTTGATTTCTCAATAAATCAATAATGTGAATTTGTGTTTTTCTAAATGTATGTTTTTGAATTCTCGAAATTTCGTTATCATTTATTACAATTTCACGAACATTCATTTTAGAAAAGCAATCTTTTTCTATTTCTTTTATTTTGCAGGAACCAAAATGCATATAATCGATATCACCATTAATATCAAATAAACTTTTGCACAAAAAATTAATTTCTTCATTTTGAACAAATACAAATGTAAAATTTCCAGATAATGAAATTGTGGAACTCGTCACAGTTCCTTCAAAATTTAATCTGTTTTCATCTTCTGGTTCTAAATAAAAACATCGAGGTAATTCTACATAAATCCTGTAAGCAAAAGGCTTTTGTTGATTTGGGCACCCTAAAATTGTTTCTAAATAAGAAAAAAACAAGCATAGTAACAAAAGTAAAATTAACATTTTTTGTCTATGATTAATTTTCAAAATCATTTCAAGTCTTTTTATACCAGTTTATAGTTAAATTAGTATTTAGAGTGCTTTCACGTTTATTACATAATTATGAATAAATTATATTACTGTAAATGGATATAAGTTTTTTATTGTAATAATTAAACTACTTTTTATAATAGTTATTTACGTAAACAGTTATGAAAAGAGCAATTTTGTTTAAGAAGCATAATGTTTGCCAAACGAATTCATTCAAATTCAAAATCGTAATTCAATAACCAAAGTTTTCTCTTAAAATAGAGGCTAAAATTGCCCGTGGAGTAAAGAGGTTTCTCTGGCTGTTCCACTAGGACAGTCATCTGTTTTCAATCCGCGAGGAATCAATTTATACAAATCCGTGCGAACCTGCAAATTTAAAAAAAAGAGAAATGGAACGTTTGTTTTGCCAATTCACCCTCTAAATTTCATTTCTTCAATTTTTTCTTAATCTTTAGCACTTACAAAATTCTAATTCAGTTACTAATAATTTTCTAGACTTGTTAGTCTTACCCCCGGTTGCATAAACGTCAATCAAAATTGATCAGTCAATAAACTCTGATTATAATTCAAAATACGATGTTTTGATTGGTTAAAAAAGCGTTAATGAGAGGTTAAGGTTCCATCAATTTTGATTGACTTTATGCAACCAACCCAATATGAATAATACATTATTGGAAAGTGTTAATAGATAGATAGACACGCCTATGAATCGATCGAGAGGAATTAGTCACCGTCTGAGTGAAGAAAGGTCCACAAAACTTTCTAGACTTTCTGGGACACATTCTGGAAAAACGCTTTACAGTTAGTAAAGTAATTTAATTAAATCGTAGGCGTTATTAGTGTGTTATTTATTTATCAATTATTGTTATCGTATGTCAAAATAACTCCGAATCCGCACAAACGTTGCATTACTATTAAAACCACAACTTGTGGTACAAACACCTTTTATTGTTGATTTAAACTACCTACTTTTTAGTAATGCAATTAATAAAACTTTAATTTGGTAATACATTTTTATTTTATCTAATCAAAGCAGAAAACCATTGAAATAAACCCTATTCCAATTATTCCTAAATTAACAAATCTTCTATTCCCAGAATTTAGATTTTGAAAATTAATTTTAACATTTTTGCTTTTAGCCCAATCCAAAAACTTTTTACTCAAATTTGTAACAATATCATCATCAAAAGTAATAACATCAATAGTGCATTCATCGCACAATTTTTCAGAAATATTTGTTAATGGATTGTTTGTAAAAGAAATTTGTTCAAAACTATAATTTTCAAAAACGTGGTCAGGCAAATATATTAGAAAATTTCCGTGAAAATTTAACCCAATTTTTTTGGCTTCATTTCCAATAAAAGCGTTTGGACCAAGTCGAGCAATTTGATTATAACACAGATTTATATAAATTTTTTCAAGTTGTCTCAAGTGTAAAAAACTTGAGTTTATGCTTTCAATTTCATTGTAACCCATATCAAGCAGCTCCAAGTTAGGCATATTCTTAAACAATTCAGAATTTAAAAATTTTAATTTATTTTCACGCAAAACAAGTTGTTTTAAGTTAGATAAATTATAAAATGCTTCATTTTCAATCACTTCAATTTTGTTACTCCATAAATTAATAACTTGTATTTGTGAATTTCCAAAAGTATGTTTTTTTATTCTCGAAATTGGGTTACCATTTATTACAATTTCACGAATATTTACTTTAAAAAAGCTTTTTTTTTCAATTTCTTTTATTTTGCAAAAAGTAAAATATATCTTGTCGATTCTACCAGTGATATTCAAGAAATTTTTGCATATAAAATTCATTTCTTGATATTGAACAATTATTGAAGTAAAATTTCCAGATAATGAAATTATAAAACTTGTCACAGAGCCTTCAAAAAGTATTGTTTTTCCATTCTCGTCCAGATTAAAAGACTGAGATATATCATTTTCAATTCTGTAAACTATAGGTTGATTTAAGCATCCCAGAATTGTTCCTAAATAAAAATAAGCCAAGCCTATTATTGAAAGTAAGTATAACATCTCTTTTATATGATTAATTCTTTTCTCTTAACGATTTTTTTATATTATTGAGACATCTCATACCTTTTTATTTTTTATATATTAGTACTAAATAAAAAAAATGAGTATTATTTAGTGTACTTTCACATTTATTGTCTTTTTATGAATAATTTATGACCATAAATAGATATGTGTTTTATTGAAATATCAAATTATCTGTAATTCTGTAATCCAATTTTATTAATTGTTATTTAATTGCAGAACTTTACTTATGGGCGCATTAACTTCGTAAGTCACTTCCCACAGATCCCGTCACCCACTGGTGCATCAACCCAGTGACTTCCACCTTCCTGAAACCTCTACCCACGGTGCATTAATCCGTGAGTATCCTACCACTCCTCCTCGGCGAATGCTCGTGGCGCATTAACCCGCGAGACACGCCACGTGGAAAACAAGATGCCGAAGGCGACCGGACCGGAGTGTCGACTACAGCAGTGTCACCGTTTTATCGAGACAGAATTCAGTTGTTATTAGGAAGTATCATTTTATTTTATTTTTGTACATAGTTTTATATTAAATAAAAACCCGTCATAGTGGCTTTCTCTCTCTCTACGTCACTCAGAACCCTCGCAAAGAAAACACCGTTACAATTTCACATCCTATAGCACTTTTTTGAAAGACAAAACGTAACCGCCAATTGTAGTAAGCCATAATTGTTAAAAAAATCTTTTTTTAACATTACTTTTACGTTAATTTTCAGATTTCTGTTATCAAAATAACACTATTTACCAACAGGTTTTAGAAAACAAAATACAGTTTCCTGTATTCCCACTTACCTTTGCAACGACTCCAACAGCAACGGACTGACCATAACATCCAAATCCCCTTTCAACTTAACAATCACAATGGTCCTACATCCTGCATCCATTTGACTACTCAACAATTCCTCCTCTTGAAACGCTCCATCATTCTCCACTTCTTCCTGATCCCAGACATGCATATATGGCGACGTTGGCGTCTTACTTCCCTCACCTTTTGACACCATCTTCAGCGAGGTTATCCCCTCACTCGCTGTCTCCATACAGGGTACAAATCTCGCACCGACATACACCAATTTCCCCTCTTCATTCTTCTCGAACAAAGGTACCGAAAATTGATCGGAATGTTTTGATTGCTCACCCCAATTGTTACATTTACTCTGACTCAAATGTGTGACATAACTCGACATCAACATCGGTGAATCGATTATAAGACGGTTGACTTGCATATGCAAATCTACTAACGTAAAATCCTCCTGACTACCAACTGCAGAAACATAAGACGTGCTACTGTAGCTATCTTCAGAAGAATCATTCAGATCGTCTGTTTCCGTTAAAGTTCGGACATTTGGGAGTCTTTGTGGAGTAACTAGACCATTAGTGGCAAAACTGCGATGTTCAGGTGTGTGAATCTCATGATCACTGCGATGTGAGGCAAGGCGAAGCCGAGCACCTTCAGGAGCTGCATGTATTGTTTTATATGGTCGGTCTGTGACAATACTCAGCTCACTTGAAAATTTTTTTCGTTGTGGTGGCACACTATTACTGTCTTGTCGCGTCAACATAACTGAATTTCTCAAACTTGAACTTCTTGAGTTGAGTATATCCTCATCAGCAGAAAAGAAAGCTTCTGATTGGTTCTCACTTGACATTGATGTTGTCCTTTGTACTTCTTTAGCCAATTTCTCATCAGAACTAAGTCTTTCACTCAATGAGTGATGTGATTCGGATTGTTTTGTAGGAGGATCAATAACTGGTGCATTGAAATAATCAACTGCAAGTTTTGAGTCCGATATACTATTTTTAGGAAGTGGTTCAGGGTCGGTTGTTACAGATAATTTCCCGATTTCGGTGTGTAATTTTGAGTCGCTATCAAGTTTTGTAGGAAGAGTCGGACAATTTTCCACTAGTCTAGAATAGGGAACTTCTTTCATAATTGAGCTGCGGATTGAAGTTGAGGAGAAACGACGACTGACTTTACGTTCAGTAGTACCAACTGGACTGATTTTAATTTCTTCGGCTTCGCCAATACGAGGGCTTGTACTTGTAGGTATTGTAGTTGGTTGGGATTTACTGCGTTTTAAAGTGTCTTGAAGGGAGATTTCTTGGACTATGTAAGGGGGAGTGCGGAAAATTAGCATGTTTTCGTGTAGGATGCTCTGGCCGTAGCCGGGGTCCTTCCCAGGTTCGTTCACACTGCAAAAAAAAATTGACGTCTCAATTATAATATCTCAATTTCAGTTATAATATCACAAGCACGTTAATTTTTTCTGGAAGGTCTTTCGAGTGCATTTCAAATAAAACATATGATAAAAAAAAATTCCTGTAAATAAATCAAAGTCTACTTTGTAAGATTTTTAATTTTACCTCAAAATAAAATTGATGGCGCCCATTTTATTCTTTGTTTTCTTTCTTACTCACCCCTATCTCCGCTCAAGCTTACCGAGACTCAGTAACTGTTTGAAGTCACAACAGGTTCGTTCCAACAAAGCTTTCGAAGCAGTTCAGAACGGTTCTGAACTAAATTGAGCATGCGTAATAAAGATTTTGTATAGCTAAAACGCTACTGCGTATTTACAATCCAATTCTGAACTGTTGTTGGAACAAACCTAATATTTTTCGCAAATTAAATACAGTAGATCATTGTACTCACCGAAATGCAGCAACGTTAATTCCCTCTTCCAAATCCTTTCGACTCGGTTTAAAAAATCTTGTTCCATTCCGGTTAGAACCAAAAAATGTACAACCACCAGTACAACCACATTTTCCACTAGTTTTGTTTAATTCTGGCCACAGAAACCATAATTTCTTCCATCTTTCATCATGTGTTCGTAAAAATTTTTGTTGAGTGTTATGGAGATTTTGTTCTTTAATGTCTGAAGAGATGGCAGATTCGACAATTAAAGGACCGAAATTGACAGCGCCTACTTCGAGCCATAAATCCATGTTGTCAGAATTCGATCTAAAAAACAAAAAAAGTTATTTCTGTCGACATTCTCAAACAATATCGTCACAATTAGTACTATCAACTGTTCCCAAAAATTGTTGACGTCACAATAAGTACGTTTTTCTTTCTGTACTCACTTGTTATGGTTATACTTCTGTGTTTGCCACACCATCTGCCTTATCGACATACTATAAACAATACAGCTCAGTCCTGAACTAACTTGTTTTCCATGAAGATTGCAATTGGCTAATCTAATCGGTGACACCTAAAAAACACCAATCAAAATCAAACTTTCCCCTCTACTACAATCACACTTACCCAAAGCTGTAACGCCACTCCACTTTCAACCAACCAAAAATCAACAGCATCGATAGCTAATCTACACAATTTATATTTTAATTTATGTGCATTTTGATTATCTAAACCATTTTCTTCATGTACTGTACTCCTTACTGATCCTTTTTTCTCATCATCAATTTTTTTCTTATTATTATTTTTTGGTACTAAATTATTTTTATTTGATAAATTACTTTTAGGTTGAAGGAGTTGTTGTATGGCTTGTTGTACTTGTTGAACATGTACATTTTGACTAGAAACAGTGTTTTTCTTTGTTGTGACTGGTCGTGTTAAAAGAGCGTCTTCTTTTGATGAGTTTAGTTCGTTTTCAGTGTCCATTAAAAGAAGAATTAGAGTTTCAAGAGTGGCAAGTACGGAATAGAGTTGGGGTGAAGTTAATTTACCACTGAGTTTACCCATTTGAACTTCGACAAGCCATGCGTATTCTATGGTGTCTTGATCGAGAGACTGACCTATGTTGGAAAACATTGCGTGGCCTCGAAGCTAAAAAAAATAAAAAAATAAAACCACTTAGAAAAAATACTAGAATCTGAGCTATCGATAAAATTAAGCACTAACAAGAAGCGATTCAGACTCTAATAGTAATAGTAAATGTATTTGGAACTAAGCACGTCTTGCCTAAATCTGTGTAAACAACACTCACCTGCAACGACGACAACGTCAACTTCCCCTGATTCAAATGTTTATCTCTCGTCGCTCGATTAATGTTATCCGAAACCAAAAGCACAGACGGACTCACTAACAACTGCAACTCAGTCTGATCATACCTCTTCTTCATTTCAAATCCCACTCTCTCAATCAAAATAATCGGACATGGTGGATCTTTCTCAGTACAATTCTTTAATAAATGTGCTTGTACATCATGTGCTATAATCGAAACATCAACCTCTAACGGTCTATAATTTCTATGATCAAAATCCTCTCTCAACTCTAATGGAATATTCGCCGAACTATCCTCAGATTTCAAATCCCCATTTGCCGTCTCACCAGAATTTGATTGTTGCATATCGGTAAAAGATTGATCTTCACCGAAAATATTCTCTTTAAAATTCATGAAATTTTTTAGAGCGGTACCATAGAGTAGAAGAACTGACGGTCCAATCTCTAATTCGACACTAACAGTATCGGCTTTAAGAGACGTAGGATCAAATTTTTGGACTCCTTCAGGCGAACGTTTGCGGTTTTTACGGTGGTGGGGAAATCGCATGGGAGATAAGAGGATTTCTTCTTTGACAGGGGTAGAAATGTCGGCTTGAGGAGTAGTGCCAAGAGGGGGACATGGGTGATATGTGTAAACGATGTTGATGGCACCGATTGGAACCCACCAGAAGTCAACCCAACCGCCACTAAAATTAGCAACAAAATTATATAAAGAGTGTTGTATTAAAATTTTATTTGGTAATAACCCATTGAAAAAATAGTAATTACCCAAACGCAATTAGAAAATTTGTTTTAGGGGTGCGGATAAAACTTGATTAGTGCTTCCAAACAACCTTTTTCAACTAGTATAGAGACATTATATCACATTAAAAGTTCCTCACACATCTCTATTACGCATTTTTTATGCACATATCTTTAATGCATTACTAGTTTAAATGTCCGAAGTCACCGAAACACCAAAAGTACTACTAGAGATGAGACTATAATACATACCTGCTCTGACAAACATTTCTCCACTTGGGTATAATCTCTGCCTTTTTGGTGGTCGATCCATCCTTTGACAACACTTTCGCACACTTCTCCAAAGCTTGCACAACATTTCTACTTGTATGAAACTCGGGTATAAATAAACTCAAATCAATACTCTCTCCTTGAATACTAAAATTCAACGGTACAGTCTCTGGTAAGAACTCATCAAATGGTAAATCAAAACTCATATGTAAAAAATGAGCACATAGAGCTAACTGTGTATTTTCAAGCCTATTTCTTTGTCCTACACTACTACAATCTATCCAATTGTACTGATTGACTAGAGTAATAAGCTCGCAATGTTTTAAGGTCAAACCAAATCTCCAAGTATACGGTACAAAGTGCATCAAATCAGGTAATTGTTTCGATGCCCAATCATTAATCAAGTCTTGAAAGAACCACTTATGTGCAAAAATTAATTTAACTGTGGCTTTACAACCCGTGAGATTAATCTCCCATAATTGGTGGTCGTTCCACACTGGAGGGTAATGACAGAGTAGACAAAATTCTAAAGTTTCACTTTCGATAAAATCACGAAATTGCAAACTCGTCGTCGCCTCGAGATGTAATAATTGTCCTGTGATTTTAGTGGAGTAGCCATCTTGAAGTGTAATCCACGGAAGTGTTACTTCTAGGTAACTTCCAGCACCGACATTAATATGCACTGCATTTGTTTCCTTGTCTTTTGTAAACAAAATATCAATAGTTGCATCATTTTGCATTAATAATCTCACATCAAACGATTGCATTTGTCTTTTTTCACCAGGTTTAGGCATTTTAGTCACTTCCATTGGAAGGTAATCCTGAGGATAAAAAAACTTGAATAAGTGTTCTCTCTGACGGTCAGCCCAAGGACCGTAACTGAAGTCAGTGCCTTTGCCACATTTTATATCAACACCCCATTGTGGTGGTGAAGATTCGACAATATCGCCATTAGCAAGTGTTATTAAGACAGGTTCTTCAGGAACTAGACCAGGTTCGTCCATGTAGAAATAGAGTTCAAGATCGTTGGTAGACATAAGGACGAAACCTTCGCCCATGTAACGCGGAGGGTCGTCGAGCATTCCGGTGTATTTGGGGCTAGGTGCAAGCATTACGCGGACGTTTTCAGCTTTAGATTTTACAAAATGCATAAAACGGTCGAGAGTGCATACTGCTGGTTTAGTGGAGTAGACAAAGTGAGACTCTTCAAAAGTTATACTGAGAGTAGTGGGGACTAGGCGGTTGCCGAAAACAAGACGGCTCTGAAAAAAAATTCAGGTTTAACATATCTTTAAATTTTAAAACTATAATGTAGTCAACTTGTGCGACAAAAATCATGCTGCGTATGGAGTGTCCACCACCCCGAAGATGTCGGTATGACGGCATTTGAAAACACAGCAGCGCCGAAAGTTTCCAATTATATAAGTTTGTCGGATTCGTTGTAAGAAGTTTTACATTTGTATGTATCAAAAAAAAATTAAAGACATTGTACTGGGGACTATAAGCCTAAGAAAAAAAAAATTAAAAAAAAAGCAAGAAAAATTACGAAACGAAACACAAATAAGAAAAATCACTGTAAAGCTACTAAAAAGAAATAAAATGACCCAAAAAAGCAGAAAAAACGACAAGATGACGAAAAGCAGCGTAAACAAAAAAAAACTATGAAAAAAGAGAAAGAAAACGAAGCATAAAGGTAAAAAAAAGTATGTTGAAAAAATTAATAGTTATTTATGTATTAAAGGCGTAATAAAAGAGATTATGGCAAGAGGGAATGTTTAAAGCCCGACGTAGAAAAGCATTTATTTTCCCGAGGGCCATTAGTGACGATTACGCCCTTGGTACACACAACGTTTTATTTCATTTTGGATCGTTTTAATTTTTCAAATCAAAAGAATATTCAAAATTCCGGTATTTTTTTTAAACAGTAAAAAAATCAAGATTAACTAGTTGACTATCTTGTCGTTGCCAGAATACGGTATGTTGTTATTTTCTGTTTTGCAATTTTCCAAAATGGATACTGATGAAAACGTGTATTCTAGAGAAATGTTACAACAGGTAAGAGCCCAACATTCAAGAAAAAGTTGTGTCATGCTACGTGCGTTTGTAGTGTTTAACAGTTTTTGAAATAAATAAAATAAGAGAATAAGAAAAATAAAAAATAAACAAAACTAAATAAAAAAAAGAAAAAAAAACGAAAGTGACAAAAACAAAAAACGCAAAGTAAATGTAAATAATAATAAAAATGTAGAAAAAAAGCAAAAAGATAACATTTAGACGAAAATTGACGGAAACAACGCTATAAACACAGACAGCGTAAGCAAGATAAAGAAAACAAAGTAGTTTCTTGAACGATATTGTTTAATGTGTCTGTAAATGATTGAATCTGTTGGTAATCCTGCAGTTATTAAATTTGTCCCACTAACATTTTCTGCGCCAGAAAAAATCCAAAATTATTCATTTCATAACGATAATTTTGATAAAAATTGAGTGATTTATTTAGTTTTTTTATCAGAAAACATTACATTTTATAAGAAAACTTGATGCAATAACATTTCCGTTAAAAAGCTTGTTTTGAAAAAAAAAAAATATGCTGTAGTTATCTTAAAAATTTAAAGAAATAGAATTTTTTAAACATAGCCTCAGGTAGAATTTTATAGCCATTTAGTTCCGGTAGTTTGTTTTTCAAAATTCTTTACTGCATTTTCAAAAAAAACACACACCAATCCCTTCTTTTGTGGTCCACCCTGCTGTATGTATTTCTCTCTTAAAAGTTGTTTCCTTGAGAATCTCAACTACTACAATCAAAAAATCTGCTTCAGCTATAAAAAAGTCATTTTTTCCCTTTTACGTTTATTATTCATAGTAAAAACACAATAAGAAAGATTATAAAACAGCCAAATACCAAAATAAAATCACAAATTAAACACTATTTTCAGTAAACACATGAATTCGGAAAACAACCTTCTGATATTTATGCCACGTAGTGGCGTTTAATTTTTTTAATTTTTTAGAGGAAAAAGCAAAGCACAGAGTTCCCACTTTTTCTGCAATAAGCACTGGTAATTGCACCAGTGGTTGGTGATTTATTAAACGCCTTGAGGAAACTGGCAGCAAGAACGAAAAAAAAACATTTTCTTCACGATTAATTAATAAAAAAAACTTGTTTGATAAGTGTTTTTTAACAATTTTTTTATTAACCTTATAAAAATTGAAATATCGAAATTTAGTAAAACAAGTTTTTTTTATTTATAGAAGTAAGTCCTTGTCAAAGTACACTCTATTTTTCTCATTTTTTGCTATAAAACAATAAGTAAAAAAGAGAGTGAAACGTCTAATATAGAAAGTTTTAGGTATAACATGTAAAACAATTTTATTATTGTGTAAACGAAATTAGGTTAAGCCTTTTCTTTAATACTATTAAAAAAATGTGAGCGTTTACACTCAGTATTTTGAAATCGACATCACATGCGAATTAAAAAACATCGAAAAAACATTTCAGAAAAAAGCTTTCCGAATACAAATATTCACACTTAACTAACGTTTCCAATCTTTAACACTAGATTTTCATTTTTTTTAACAATCCTCTAATAATAATTTTTTGAAAATAGTTCGTGTTATTAATTTAGATAAACAATGATTTTTTTTATTATTAGATTAAGTGCTGTTGATTCGGCTTTTGAACCTGCTGTGTAAAATTAAAAAATAATTTAAAGTCCCTAAATGACTAATAAAAGTCTCATACCTAAATATTTATATTTGTTTTGTAGCCTTGAGCATTGTAAACACAAAAAACCAATTTATCGCTTATTTACTGATAAAACTTGTATTCAAATAAAAACAGGGCAGCTCAAAGTCCCACTTACCGATGAAACATCAATTTTAATAACAGGAATTAGATCTCTCCAAGTCCTTGCCATTGCTGCTTCCGGTCTTTGCTTTCTCACATCAACATGACTTTCAGAATTTGTTAAATTCTCCGTGGTTTTATTATCATAATTTGGAATAATGTTAGGTCCAATTCCGAAAATACGTTCCAAATGTGAGTACAACTGTGATCTGTTGTAAACATGTAATTCAAAACCATTCAACATGACCGAAAGTCTTGTATCAGAGTGCGATAAGTCCTCACTTACGTCCTTTGGGACGTAAGACCGCCACCAACGGAAAATTAAATAACCATCCTGGACTCGAATTGTGTAATCATAAGTGATATAAACCACATCCCTAAACATAATTTTTCCTGAGAGAGCATTCAATGATAACGATCCTAGAAAAAAATTACAGTTTTGTGGCAAGTTTGAAAGGTGAAAGACAAACCAATTTTGAAATATCCCTCGCTGATAAAAAATCGGTTCATTATTTTCGTTATAATAAAAGCGACAAGACGTGAATTATAATAAGTTATATAAATTACCCATCCAACTGCAAATAATAAACTGCACAATAACATAGCAAAATTTGAATCCATTTTTATGTCGTCTAAATTTCCAAAAGTAGAAGAGTTGGCGTTCCATTTTGACGTTTCCGGTTCGTCGAAACTTGTATTTATGAATAAATCTGACTCCATTTCGGGAGGAATTAGTCGAATTTTAGTTTTTTAACCCATTTTTAAACACTACGAACATTGTTTTCGGATTAAGGCGGAAAACTGTCAATTTGACAGCTGAACAGCTGGGAGGAGGGGCGTGCGCAGTGTTGCCAATCTAAAAAAAAATTAGATGAACTTTGACTGTTTTTAATTGGTTTTTATCAGGATAAGGGACTTTTATCACAGAAGTATTAATAGTTCTGAGAAATGCAAATGATAGTGATAAGGAGCATGTGATTGAGACACTTTACAAAAGGCTAAAATCCGAGATTTTTTAAATTTTGTTATTCCGTACGTTCATCGGATACTAACGCGTTTTCTGGAAGTGGTTGAGGTTACAATAACGAGTGACTAAATTTTTATTTTTTACCAAGAAACAACAGTTTAAACAGAAAATATGTAATAAAGAAACTATAGATTAGAATAACTATATAATAGAAAAAAACTGTAATAATAAATTAATAAGTTATTATAATAAAATACTAATTTTATTATTAAATAAAAGTTAAATTTGTTAAAAGTAAGAGGCCATTAACTAATTATCTTCCTGCGATCATCAACTACAGCACCCTCATTGATAATTTTTAGTACTGCGGGATCGCCACAGTGTTGCCAAATGACCGGGATTATCCCGATTTTGCAGGACATTTTAACTACGTTGGAGTGTGAAGGAACTTCTTCAATAAGCGGGATATTCTAATTTAAAATATTCGCTTTACTCCAATTAATTAATTAACCAATCATCACTTTTTCCAGATTATACATATAAAAGATTTTATTCACAAGACATAACTTGAATTAGGTATTATGTAAACAGGAAATTTGAAAATAGGCGGGATTTTTTACATAAAAACGAAATTTTCGTGCTAAGTGTTGTAAAATGAAATCTAATCAACTCATAAAATGGATAACGTGATAACAAGAAAGAGAAGCAGTTGTTGGTTTCTTTGGAATTTCGTACTTTTTACAAGATATCTTTCTTGTTCCTATAAGGTACTTATTAGAAATACGTGTAAAAATAATTTATTAAAATGATATTTTTGAAGTGGTTTTGTTATGAGAAAGAAGAAAATTTAGAAAAATAAGTTAAAGAAATATGAGAGATTTTTATACGATTGCAATGGTTAGAAGAAAGTTTAAAAATTCGATTCGAAATAACTATCTACAATTTCTTAATTTTACTAAAGATTTGACTCTATTGTTTACATTTACATAGTTTTGCTTTGTTTAAAAAATTAAGACACTAATTCCAGGTAAAACCAACAATTTTTTTCAATTAAAAATATGTATTAAATATGTATAATATGTATTATACCCAAAAACAAAAATATGGTAAAAGAATTTTAAGAACAAATCTCCAAACGGCAGAGACGTGCGATTTGCCGTTTTGAATATTAGAGAAAAAAATGCGAAAAACGTTGACGTGGCGTCATACCGACATTCTGTTCCGTCTCATGTGTTGTAAGATTGTTCATGTCCTATCATCTCCAGTCATTGTGTAGGTAGCAATGCCAAAACTAAAAAAAGGTTTATGTTCTGTTGAGAATAAACTAGAGTTGAAAACAAATGTGAGAAATAAAAATGACTGTAGTGTAGTACATATCCCGAAGCATTTAAGAACAGTTTAATATTTCGACTTTTTTAAAAATTACTTAATGTTTTCTTTTTTTGATAACTTTCAGTATCCATAAAAAAAACACAAATGCTCGCTTGGTCTGATGTCGGTATGACTTCACGCATTTAACTTTGTTGCTTCGCCATTCATAAACCGAACATCGTAACGACTTGCGATTTTGATTTATCATCTTAAATATTTTTTAAGAATTTTTAGATGCTTTCATGAAATTTTGATTAACTGCCCCCTTAACTCATCATGTTTCAAAATGATTTTGACAGCAACTGACGTTAGTTTAAAATCTCAGTAATTAATCATCAATTTTATTTATTTCCATGGTAACATCTCATGCATGACAGTTGCTTCTGTTCATATTTTCTATTTTCATCTTTTAGAAAGGATCTTTTAATTGAGCACATTCAAAGTATATCGATATACTGTGGCACATTTCTTTGTGTCAAAACAAAACTTTCTTCTCGCAACTGTAATTTAAAAATAAACTAAAAAAATATAGATTGAAAGCTGTCTCTTATCATATTTACTTTAGTTAAATTTTATAAAGAATGTTACTATGTAGATAGACAAAAAAAAATGTAAATACGGAAGATAAATAATTATCTATAATAATATAATTTTTTGCAAATTTTGAAATGTCAATGTCAAAGGACAAATGTCAAGGTTTTTTTTTGTCGTCAACTTAATCAGAAACGAACTATTTTTGTAAATTCTTGTAACCAAAACTTATTTATTATTTAATAATTTCTTCAAAAAGATTTCAATTATGTGATATAATAATAAATATAGAAAAAAATATAGAACAACTAACTATAAAAAATGCAAAACACTTTTTTTAAATGATATAAACCATAAATCTTATTTTGTAATTAAAAAAAACATAATAATCAAAACGTCGTTTTCAAAAAGCCCAAATTTTGGAAAATTTGCAATTTTTGAAAAGTCAAAGTGACAAACTCGATGAACTACTTTTCACCATAAACTTCTTTCATAATCGGCCAAAAAATCAAAACCTAACTAAAAAATCATTATAAAACCTTTAAACCTAAATTTATCTTTTTTGCTGAGCCAAAAATAACGAAATCGTGACCTGTCATCAAGGCCCCATGACGCAACGACATGTCAAACACGTGACCTTGATCAATGTCCACGTGCACTTGCGCAATGCAGCGCCATATGACCACCAGCGGAGAGCACGGGAACCACCAACCACCTTCACGGGGTTGCAGCCATTGTTGCCAGGTGAGTCTCGCACTTAAATGCAATTTTCCATCTTTAACAACCCTTTTAAAAAATCCCACTTTAGTTACAAAGCCTCAATTCCATCCCCTAAACGAACACAAGTAAAAATTTCCCGATTTTTTTCTAACAAACGCCCTAATTTTCCTCTTATGTAACCTTGTACAACTCCAGCCAATTCCGCAAATTTCTCGCCTAATTAAATTAAATTCGTAATTAAATCATTGCGGTTTCAGTCAAAATTCGATTTTTTTGGTTATGTAACCGGGAAAAATCGATCAAGTGGTCCTTGACATACGTCACAGAATTGAGGTTATGTTCGGGGAAATTTTACGTAATTTTTAGTTTTTCAGGTCGGTTTAAGTAAGTCAGGATGTTTTCCACATTTTTAACCCGGGCGATGTGTCAAAATTCCGCCCCTAGTGAACCGACACAAGCCCCACAAGAAATGGGGCTTGTCAAGTCGCTTGTTGCTGGAAGGACAATAGCAGCGGCTTCGGCGGCTGCTAAGACAGCCGATGGGTACAGTTGCGAGTTCGGTTCTTTGCATTACTTTGCCCTTTGTGGAGCGGCAGGTAATTAAGGGAGGGGTGAAAGTCTGGGTGATCCTAATTTGATTGTTTGAAGGTGTTTTGTCTTGTGGTATTACCCATACGGCTATTGTACCCCTCGATCTTGTCAAATGCCGAATTCAAGTCGATCCGGCCAAGTACAAGAATGTTTTTAATGGATTTAAAGTTACCATGAAAGAAGATGGGTTTAAAGGATTGGCTTTGGGATGGGCCCCCACGTTCTTTGGATACTCAGCACAAGGGTTGTGCAAGTTTGGATTGTATGAAGTCTTCAAGGTTTGTATATAAAATAAATTCACAAGAAAGTTTCCAACGTTCAATATTTCTATTAAAGTAATTTTGAGTTTATTGATAGGTCATTCAGTGTCATTATTGCCAACCTAAGTTTTAACACGTTTGACAGTCACATAAAATTAAATTTGGGAGGAAAAACTACTATTGACAGTTAACGTGCGGCGGTACGCGCTCTAGTGGTAAAGTTTGGGACTAGAAATCACGTGCATTATTGAGGGAGAAGATAGAAATTGTTGACAAAAACACTGACCAATTAAATTTAACGATAAATTGCACGTTTCGTATTTTTCTATTTTGCACGGGCCTTGCACATACAACTACCAATGAATTACTATCTTTTGTCCACCAAAATTGCTACCAGCGCCCTGTAATGAGGAGAGGGGATTAGAAAAGTTTTAATCAGATTATGTTTGGATTTGGAACAATTGTATAGACGCCATTTTTAACAAAAGGGTTTTAAAATATTTAATAACCTGAGATAGAAAATACATCAATACAGTTACGCTGGCACAGTTTGCTCTGATTCACTTACATTCCGATCTCATCTTATTACTACATGTAAAACGTTTTTCATATTTTAAAAATTTAAGATTCAGATTTAATTTTCGAAATCAACAAATCAAAAATAAGTATTTCAAATATGTAATGCTTACTGGCTTCTCTCGAGTAAAAAAAATCAGACTATAGTATACAGCATTCTTTAAGTTAATCAAGGTTAAGACAAAATTTCACATTACAAAAATTCTGTCAATTTCAATCTTATAAAAAAGTACATTTTTGAGATCTTTAAGTTGTTTAAGATTCTAAAATTTGCTTAATTCTAAGAGTTTAAAGTGTCTAAATTTTTGCGATTCTTGTAGTTTAATGTTCTTATAATTTCAAATAAGTTGTTGATGGTTTCGAAAATATTGAAATTTTTGACACTAATGTACTAAATTTTTGAGATTTCTCTACTTTAGTTGATGTTTTTAAATTTTTAAAATTATTTGGATTTACATATTCTAAAAAAGATTGATATTTTTTAGATCGTCAACCTTTTTCTAAAATGTCTTTATTTTTTTTAGATTCTAATATAAAGTTCTACCTTTCTAAAATCTTTGGATTTAAATCTTGCAATTATATTTTCGAAATGTTTCTGGAAACTTTTTAGAATGCTATAATTTCTCTAACTTTAAAAATTCTAGTGGATTAGATTTTGAGATTCCTCTAGTTTGAAGTTCTTATATTTCTAAAACCTTTTGAAAATAGATCTTCTAAAAAATAACATTATTGAGATCTTCCAAGCTGATTAAGATTCTATTTTTTTTTATTCTAAAAATTTTGAGATTCTGGAGTACTAAACGTTTAAGATTTTTTTAATTTAATATTCTTACATTTTTAAAATTCCTTAAGCTCAATTCTTCTAAAAAAAGATTTTTTATTTTTGAGATCTTCAAGCTTTTTAAGATTCAAAATTTCCTTGATTATAAGAATTTTGAGAATGTGGTGTACAAAATTTTTGAGATTTCTATAGTTTAATGTTCATACATTTTTAAACTCTTTGGACTTTGATCTTCTAAAAAATTTCACATTTTTGAGATTTTCAGGCTTTTAAAGATTCTAAAATTTTCTTAGTTCCAAGAATTTTGATATTATGTGTACAAAATTTTGGAGATTCTTGTAGTTTCAAGCTCTTACATTTCTAAAATCTTATATTTACATTTTCGACATATTGAAGCTTTTAAGATTTTAAAATTTGTTTAATTCTAGTGTACAAAATTGTAGAGATTTCGCTAATTTCAGATTCTTACATTTCTAGAATCTTTGGATTTAAATCTTCTTATTAAAATACCTGTTTGAGTTCTTCCAAGCTTATAAAGATTCTAATTGCTAATTAAAAGCTTGAAGATTTGAGGTATTCAAACTTTTAAGAATCTGAATTTTCATTGATTTTAAGCATTTTGAGATACTAGTGTACTAAATTTTTGCGATTTTTCTATTTTAATGTTCTTATATTTCACAATTTTTTTGAATGTAAATCTTCAAGAAATTTTTTAAGCCTTCGTACTTTTTAAAATATTAAAATTTTCTTGATTCCAAGAATTTTGAGATTCTAGTGCACAGGGTTGTTCATTTTCTATGGTTTTCATAGGTTTCTGATATTCCCAATCATCCCACCAACAAACGAATTCTCGTACTACCTTTTGAGACAAATTTAATGGTGTAATAGATCAGAAACAGAACACTTCTGTTTCACTCTTCTGTTTCGATAAAAACGTGAAAATCTTGACTTGTAGAATAATAATAATTTTGCTAGACGCAGTTCTAGATATACAGGCTGTTTCACGGTGATGGGCTGTTAAAACTACGTGGAGAACTAAATTAGATATCTAAGTAAAATTTTGCACATGAACGAAGTTCGATAGTATCTATTTAACTAAATTATTGTTAAAATGTAAGCATTTCCGATTATATAATTTATTTTGATAAAAAAAGAACCAAGTAATTTTTTCCAAATGGCACACTTCTATTTTAAGACATGATTGGATAACTATCGATCGACATAAACCAAATTTGTTGTTTTTATAAAATTATTATTATTTCAGGTATTCTACACCGATTTAATCGGCGAGGAAAACGCTTTCTTGTACCGCACCTGGCTCTACCTCGGCGCTTCCGCTTCTGCAGAATTCTTCGCCGACATCGCCCTCTCTCCTATGGAGGCCGCTAAAGTTAAAATCCAAACCTCTCCCGGTTTCGCCACCACACTCCGTGTCGCTTGGCCAAAAATCATGCATGAAGAAGGCATCAACGGCTTCTACAAATCCCTTGTCCCTCTATGGATGCGTCAAATCCCCTACACCATGATGAAGTTCGCCTGTTTCGAGCGAACTGTCGAACTCTTGTACAAATTCGTCGTTCCCAAACCGAGATCCGAATGCAGTAAAGGCGAGCAACTGATTGTGACCTTTGCTGCAGGGTACATTGCTGGTGTGTTCTGCGCCATTGTGAGTCATCCTGCTGATACTGTCGTATCTAAATTGAACCAGGAGAAAGGATCAACGGCTCTGGAAGCCGCTAAGAAATTGGGAATGGCAGGATTATGGAAAGGATTAACGCCGAGAATTGTTATGATTGGTACATTGACTGCGTTGCAGTGGTTCATTTATGATGCGTTCAAGGTTGCCATGCGTATGCCAAGGCCACCACCACCAGAAATGCCCGAGTCACTTAAAAAGAGATTACAAGCAGAAGGAAAGTTGTAAAGTAATTGGTCAAGTTTTAATTTTAATATACACAGTATTTCCGAAATAGATAATACCGATTTGTGGCGTTCATTTGTTATGTCTCTGTTAACTAGATTGTAAATAGAGCTTAAAATCGTAAATTATTCTGTTTTAATCAATAAAATTTACCAAAAACTTTAATAATGAGTTTTATTATGTTAAATAAAATATAAAAATCAGTTTTATCTTGGTACATCTTCTTGAAAATAAGAGTTCTACAACACCTCTGTAAAAAAGGGGTACTAATTAAAATGACTGGTTTTATATGTTAATCGATACATAAGGATTTTTTTTATTTAGTTATACATTAAAACGCAAAGTGTGCTGTTTAATGTTTTTTGACAAAGCTTGTACATTTTTGTTAGTACTTAGAATCATTGAGTTTCATTAACGTGAGATTAAAATTTAACTGAATTGAGCAGGCTGTGCCAGCGCAACCTTAGTTTGCTTAATAATAATATGCCTTCTCGATTCAGTTACCTTTCGATCTTACCTCATCATATTTCAGAATAATTTTGTATATTAGAAATATAAATAACTAATTAATGAACTGTTCTGAAATGTTGACACAGCAAGTTTCCGGACTCACCTTATGGCGCGTGTTTCTGGAAAGTATTTATTAGTCACGGATATTGATGACATTCGTTGAATGATTACGCATTGGTCTGGATCAATGATATTGAATATATATAAAGCAAGAAAAGTGCGGTGGCTGAACAATCGAAATATGAATTGAGTCAAATTCAGTAAACTGATAGAGCGGAGATATAAAGTGTTATTGAGTTATTTATTTATCGAGTTGTTCAAGCGGTAGACACAATTTTTGTGGTGATTTCTCATGAATTCCTTATGTTTTTATAGGTATTTCTTGTTTGACTCGGAAAATTTCCGGGGATTTACATGGGATACCAGAATTTCTGGGGAACATTTCGCATGATCTGCGATAAAACGTGTCTACCCTTCAAAGTTATTGTTGTGTTATTCGTGTAAATAGTTCGTTGTGATAATTTTTGTTTTAACTATAGTCATTAATTTAATAACTTATAAATTATTTAAAAAAAAGTATTTTAGTAAAATGGTGGATGCGCCGGGCTACCTGTATATTCGAATCACCAAACTAGTTATAAGACGTAAAATTGAGTCTAAAGTAACAACTTTTACAGCCTATAAAATTTAGTCGCCCAAAAGCGGCCGCCCCGTTGCTTCGTACCTACCACCGGTCCTGTACAGTACTCGTAGTAGAGAATAATTCAAATCAAAAAATGATAAGTGCAGAGATTAAGCTGCGCCATAACTATAATACCAGTGCTATAAAACCAAATAACTTCAATAATCAGTAAATCAAAGCTAAACTGCAAAAAGTAAACTCCAAACTTGAGAAAAGCGCTCAACCACGAGATTGAGATACATTTGTCAACTGTATGTGACATACAACGAAAGTGACAGTTGACGACTCTATCATACATAACATAATAGGCGTTTTGTCGCGAGGAACCGTTGACTCAACGGTAAGCGCCCGCAACGTTGTCGCGACTGGTCGGTACACAGCTTTTGGCAGTGAGTGTACTTCAACGGTAGCTGAAATCGAGGACCGTATTGAATAGGATGGTTACTTCGTGCGGTTCTTCCAAGTTCTAAGGTTGTACAACCTAACCTAAAAAGTGGCGTTCTTTGTTATATTATTATTATTATTATTATTGTAGATTGTTGGTGTTCTGAATTGTCTTATTAAAAAAACTGTTAGAAATGGAGGAATCTGTACCTGAAAACGAACTAGTGGAGATATCAATTAACCATAAAGGGGTTGATCTGACAGCTATCGTCACCCTCGAAGAAGCTAATGTACTGATGAATGGTGAGTGTTTTCATAAAAAACATTTTATCAATTCAATTTATAAATAATCTTGGATAAAACATGTGAATGAAACTCGTTTTTTTTGTATTCATAGATGAAACAGCTGCACAGAATTACGCTGAAGCTCTTGTGGCCCAGCACACAGCTGAAGACTTTCATGATACGCCTAAAGTAGTGAAGAAAGAATCTGATTGTTTGAGTACCAAAGAAGCTACTACAGTATTTTTAGATTTAAGAACCGAATATATGGAAAAATTTAACGATCGAAAAACAGCAAAATGTGTCCTGTGGCAGAAATTAGCTGCTGATATGAAAAATAAAGGGTATGACATTCCCCAAGGGAAAGAAGGTGCAGAAAAATGCCGGCAAAAATTTGCCAACCTTCAAAGGGTATATGTCAACTACATAAAGCATATAAGAACAACTGGAGAAGAAAAAAGAGACCCACCGCCATATTTTGACCAAATGAACAAAATTTTAGGCGATAAAGATAAAATAACTCCCCCCTATCTCGAAGATTCTCTAGATACCACCAACATTAATGAAGCCATAGCACACTCCTCAGCAAGTTCAAGTTCATCAAGTGATCATCAAAATTCCTGTTCATCAGGCTTTACCAATAAACAAAAAAAAATAGCAAACAGGTATATGTTATTATTGTTTTATTGAACGTCTAATATGAAATGTTAATTTAGATTCAGTGCTTCTCATACATCTGTTCGGCCAACAACAAATTTTAATAAAGTAATTGAGTTATTCAAAGAACAACATGAGCAGTCGAGAGCAGATAGGGAGAGGCATATAAAAATTTTTGAAGAGGCCATGAAAGTACAAAATGAACAGAGAGCAAGATTTTTGGACTTTTTACAGAACACTAAAAAGCGCAAGAGGTGTAGTAGCAGCTCCTCTGATGAATAATTGTCGAGCGTTGTCCACTGTTAATTATTTAAAGTTATTTTATTTCTGTTACAGGAAGTTTATTTTTATATTTGGAATAAAACGCTTTGTTTTTTTATAAAGTTTTATTATCTCAAATTTTCGGCAATTCGATCCCTTTTAATTGCCCCAAAATTCATGTCCAATCTCGGGTTATATTCTTCTTGGTAATTATCGTCATAATCAAAAATTTCGCCTTCCCACACATCATTATTTAAATAACAATAATTGTGCAATATGCAAGCCGCCGTTGTAATTTCAATAGCTTTCGACACAGAGTAAGTATTTATAAATTGAAGGCGTCTCCATCGTCCTAATAAAATGCCAAAAGTGTGTTCTATACAAACTCTATCCGCACTTAAGATATAATTATGATGTCTTTGAATCTGTGTTCTTGCATTTCTATATGGTTTCATGAGCCAACTAGATAATGGAAAAGCACTATCTCCAAGTATATGATAGTCATCATTTGGAAAATATTTTTGTTTTCCAAAGCGCTCTATTCCCCTTACAAATAAAGAATTGGAAAACACCTACATCATAAACAGAACATATGTTAATTAAATGTACATAAGATATCAATATTATTAATCTTACCCTTGCATCATGGGCAGAACCGGGAAAACCAATGAACACGTAGGTGAAAATTTTCTTGGCATTACAAATAGCCATTAGATTTATGGAATGTCTCAAATATCTATCAGCATAACTATCATGTTGAGCTACTGGTACTTTAATGTTGATGTGACATCCATCGACAGCCCCTATAGCACCTAAAATTAGTTCAATAGTTACAATATGTTACACATCGATATATATTTACCAGGATAACGAGCGAAACCTCTCCTTAACTCTTCAAATTCTTCCTCTGTTTTTGGCCAAAATATGTACTTTGCTTTCATGTTTTTAATTATATATAAAAAGGCGTTAGTCAGTCTCATTACTGTTGATGGAAGTACTCGAAATGCTTCAGCAATGCAATTTAAAGCATCTGGTTTTGATAGAAACCATATGAATATTAATAATCCTTTTTCTGGATGTATAGGAAAATTGCCACCTCTGTATTTTTTTTTAATTAAGTTGTAGGTATCGTTTTCGAGAACTACCCTTAATAATTTTTCAAAAGTTTGTTTTTGCAATCTGAATATTTGGAAAAAAACTGTTTCATTATATTTATCAAGCCAATTAACATTGAAGTCTCTAATAGTATAAGAATGATATGGAGTTCGAATGGTTTTTAAAATCAGTAAGAATTTATGGAGTCTCACTTCTTCATCGTTGATAAGACAAGATGTAATTTCGTTAAACAAAAAATCGTCAAACAATATAAAACTAATCGCAAATATATTAAATTCACTTTCCAATAATTTATCCATTTGAATAATTCTTATACAATAATTTCTAACGTTTATACAATAATTAAGTGACTAAAATAAATATTTTATTATGATCTGTACAACAAAAATATTTCTATACTCACTGTATGATAATTTAGGAAATTTATAACCTCAAAACAACCACAACCTATCTAATAAACCAAAAATAAATAAACCGGTGCGTTTTCATGACAATAGCGGTACGACAAAGATAGAAACATGTTAGGAAGAGACGAGGCTAATACCGTTTTGGTTCATTCGGTACGTCAACGGTTCCTCGCGACAAAACGCCTAATATAATGGACTCGTCCAACATTCAAAACTCGTCCGTTGTCCATGCTTTGTAATTGTCTTTTTTAATTTGACTTTTATCCTATCTCAAGAAATCTAAAAAAAATTAACTCCAAAGACATTTTAAAGGAGTACCTACCCAAAAATTTACGAAACATCAAAATCTTACTCTTTTAAAATCTTCAAAAGCTTTGAGTTCTACCTAAAGATTTAAAAAACTCAAGAAAAAAAAGGAAAGACCTCGGCTGGGCAAAAAAGTGAAACAAAATTCAAGAGGAACTACACTTTTTTAATTTCACTATAATTTGTCTGACTCTTTTACACAGAATCTTTATTCTTGAAGAGTTCGAAAGACGGTGTTTAAAAGAAAAAGAAGAATTTGGGAAACGACGATTGGTAGAAAGTAAGAACAAAATATGAAAATTGAAAGAAAAAAAATTCCGGAATAACAGAAAAAATATTTTAGAAGAATTTGAAATACGACGTTTGGAAAGTAAAGAGACCAAGAAAATCTACGTCTAGAAGAAAAAAAAAAAAAAAAGAACAGGGGCCAAATGTGGAAAAAAGAGGAAAATGAAAAACTACTATAGGAAGAAAAGGAAAAACAACAGAAACTTCTAGGAAAATTCAAAAATCGACAGCTAGAAGAACAAAAGATTATCTTTGAAAGGTTTGGCAGTTTACAAAAAGCTTTGAAGATAGAGTGGAGAGAAATTTGAAGCGAAGCTTCTAGATGTAAAAGAAAGTCGAAAAAGAAATAAGTTAAACTCGAACAAGGGCAGTAAATTACAAAAAGTGAATAAAATAGTCGCGGGCCGAACCTTTGCTCCATACATGCAAGCAATCGATAGTCGTTTATATCAGGTAATGCAAAAGTATATATAAAAAAATTGTTTTATCTCAACTGATTTAACTTGATGTAACTATAATATAAAAATTAGTTATTATAAAACGTGGAGAAGACAAATAAGGATTTCTGGTGTAGAATAAGCAAGATTTCCCATAAATTTCCATGTTTTTATGTAGATTATTTAGTATTTCTTAGTAGAGTTAAGAATTTCTAGGGACATATGTATAAGGATTTCTTAACATTTTCCTGAGTATTCCTAGACATTTGGCTTGATTCGCGCATACGCAAGCAATTTGGAGGTGCGCATAATTGAATATACAAATGTAAATTTTACAACTAACTATTAGAATATTATACGTCCTTCTTTATCTATGATTATACGGTAAGCTACAAAAGAATAATAAATTATAATAATAAAAACTAATTCAAAATTGAATATTTCAAAAAATTCCGAAAGGACCTTCTAGAGATTTTTTTGGTCAAAAGAATTTTTGGTACCTATATACAGGTGATTTTTTTATCTGTTCCCGCCCGAAACTCTAAAAATAAGCAACACATTATACTTTGAAAAATTTATTTTCAAAATTAAGCCCTTTAGAGTTGTGAATTAATGTCAATATCGTTGATAATACCTTTAACAGTGCTTCCAGAGTCAATTTATTTGGATCGTTTGTTGCCACATTATTTAATTAATTAGCTAACTTTTCGTTTGTATAACATGTTGCCTATTTTTAGAGTTTCGGACGGGAACAGATAAAAAATCATCCTGTATTTTCTTAAGGCGTGTCCACCCCTCGTTATTAAACATATAACAAAAAAAAAAACAGATATAAAACAACTGCAGGTTTTCCAGTCAAAATAAAGTGATTTAATACAACTTATTACTTATCTCTATACCAAGTTGGACTGTTTAGAAACTAGAGGGCACCAAAGTTTCAGATTAAATAAAATAACTGTTACTTACTTTAAGATTAAAATTCGTTTTATATTTTAAACACAAATATCTCGAAAACGCACATTTTAGCAAAATCTTGCGTTCTTACCTTTTTATTCAGAATTGCATTGAAATATTCATCTTTTGGAATTAGTGAGACAAAAAATTGGATAAATTTCAAAAATGTGCCACGGAGGTACTCAACCGAGAGTTCCATAATAATCGGTTCTCGTGATATTAAAAAAAAAAATGGTTTTTATAACAAACTTTTTGTTGCCAAATTTTTTTTTGCAGATTTTCATTATTTGTGACACTTTGTCAAATGCCTGGTTATAATTTTGCTCCACACTTTTGATTGATCCTCTACATTCTAGACTATTGGAGAAAAGAACAAACCATTTTTGAATCTAATTTATTCAAACTCAAAACACATTGTATGTATGTATATTTACAAAAAAAAAAAAACTTATACAATATAAATAAATAAAGACTAGCTTCTGTAATTTCATTGGTCGATACGCACTATGAGATAAAATAAATAAATAAATAAATAAAAAATACTAATTTTTGTACCATGAGATTATACAATAAATTAAAGCTTTTAAAACCTACGTCTTCAAAACATTCCAGACATTCGCCAGACTACACCTATCACTATCATGCGTCAATTTATGTGCCAGATAATAATGTTTCATCACAAACTGTTTCTGACAAATGTCACATGTATAACTCGCTTGTTTATCATGCGTTTTTTTATGTTTTAACAAATTATCATTCCGAGAAAAACTCTTATCGCAAATATTACAAGTGAAATTTTTCTGGCCACTATGTGACGTCATGTGTCTCAACAAATGCTCCTTACGCATAAAACTCTTATTACAATTCTCACAAGTATATGGCCGAAAACCCGTATGTAATTTAACATGTTGGTATAGATGTTCTCGTCTTTTAAAACTCTTCTGACATATCTCACAAACATGTGACTTGATTATTTGATTGTTATTGACCTGAGGGACTTCTTCAGTTTTTGGTTGGTTAACAACTGGAAAATTATTACGCGGGAAAGCCTGTGATTGGTTTAAATCTTGATTCAGTACGTTTAGATTCACAGTAGATGGCTCTAGTGTCGAATTACAAATTACATTAGGGGTTGTTACTATATTAGGTGCGTATAAATTGTTGCTGTAATTATTGAAATTATTTTGATTGAATTCAGGTAAATTGTTGAAAATCACTGAAGGATTTAGCTTATCTTCAACTTTGATTGTGTATGCGAATTTGTTTTGAGGCTTGTTTATTTTCTGACCAGTATCATAATTATCAATATCGTTATTTGTGAGATCAATTTTTATCATTGGTTCGTCCTTGTCTTTTTTCAAGGGTTTAACACAAGGTTTTTTCTGTAAGTTTGCTTGATTTATGATTGATTCAAAATCAACCAATTGTGCGATATTTAGGACCTCTCCGTTCGCATTAACTACAACATTACTAAGAGTTTCATTTTTTGGTATTGTTTTTATAGCCCCCAAGCTGATCGTGTTGAGGTTATACCCGACTTGTCCTTGATTTTGTACAATTTTGTCCTGTTTGAGAACTTTGTTATCAACTGGTTGATTTGTAACAATTGCTGGCAACTGTAGAGTATAAAATGGCACATGTTCGACTGGTTTTACATCAGTGTATGTATTAACAGGTGTTGATGTTGTAGGTTCAGGTTGTGGGGGCTGTGGGCATTTCGTAGCTGTGTCTTTGATGTAAACCTGAAAATGATGCTTTAGTGTCTTTTTGGAGATACCTGACAAGTGTCAACCTTGCCCGATTTTTTAAAATCCTCCGTATACCTGAAATTTTTGAAATAACTTGAAAGCATACTCTCAGAACTGACACATTCTTGCCGAAATGAATAGCAAACTTCTAGGGTTCTAAGACATTTTGAGCAGACTACTTTCGGCAAAAAATCGTTTTCGCATACCTGAAAAAAGTCAAGATAAGTTCTAAATGAGAAAAAGTAAGGAAATACTCACAGTTAGTGATAAACAACTTTGGATTTTGTTCTGTAATTGAATTTTACGGCCCTCCTCTTGGAATATGTGAGTTTTGTCTTTTTGTTGGTTAGTCGCGCACAGTCTACACAATTCGTAGAAATTGACGCGTTTGTAGCCAGACATGACTGAATTTAGTGATAGTTTTACATTTATTTTACAATTTATTGATAATTATTTACATAAATGTCAGTTTTTAAATGACAGCTGACGACGCCAATGCGCCAGCGCTCCAAGCGGCGGACGCCAGAATTAACGATTTTACCGCCAAGGTAAAATTTTACATTTTAAACAAATTTCGATAAATTTTGCCGAATTAACGCGCAAATTGTGAAAAAACGAAAAATTAAAACTAGTCTTACCTGTACATAGAAGGTCATTGACATCACAGTGCTAGAACTGCTAGATTGTGTCAGAAATTGGTCTGAATTTGCGGAAAAAATTGCACAAACTGTCTTAAAAACCAAATTATATTAAAATCTTCTGATTGACTTCAGTATTTTTGCTTAAAAAGTAAAAAAATACACTAAAACTCCACTAAATACAGCAAATTTGAAAATGAAGTGCGCACCTAGTGGTCAAAATTTAAACTAAACAGACAGGGCCGTCTTCTGGAATATTGTGGCCCTACTCATTTCAAAAATCTAATGTGTTTTGTGTTTTAATGATTTTATAGAAAAAGATTGATATTTTTTAATTAATAAGGGTAAAATATATGTAAATACCGAGTTTAAACTAATTTAGGCTCATCCCTTTTAATAGTATTTTTTTAAATGGAAAAACGAAATTCGAAAAACTTATTATATTAGAAGATTTGCATTAATTGAGAAACCACTCACTTACATAACAAGACATAAATAAATAGTAAACTTACATAAATGTCATTAAATTTGATTTCAAGTTGTTATTTTGTTCATAATTAGATTAAAAGTATTTTGTGTTTTTTTAATTGTATAGAAGTGGACTAAAAATTTTTCCCATTAATGAATCTCTACTTTACTTTACTACTTTATTAGCAAGATTCACACTTACCATTTTAATCGCGTATTCTAAATTCAGTATAAAAACGTATTCTTACGAGCAATTTAAAATCACAAAAGAAAAGAGTTCGAGTAAATAGCTCTAGAAAATACGAGAAAGATATCGCGCCGGAAATGCATCGAGGCGTGAAATTTGCCGAAATCAAACAGACCCGCCTATGGACCGATCGAGAAGGATTAGTTATCATTTCCAATTAAATATAGGAAGATCACAAAATAACTGGCACATTTTAGAAGGACGTCCGATTATATAAGGAGGGAGACTGGCCAAGACGGCAGTCAGTTAGTGAGAACCGGACAAGCGGGCATTGTCAGCGATATTCTCGAAAACATCGGATTCAATTAAGTCGACGGCGATTGTAGTGTGAAATAAATTATTCGTTATTAGTCCCACTTCTCGAGTTAAACGGACTCCGAATTTGCACAAACGTTGCAGTATAGATAGCGCGCCAAACATTTCAAAAAAAATATAAAATCTTTTTTAAAGAATTAAACTTTATATGAAAAACATGAACGTGTGAATGCTAAAAGTTTGTTGTATCAAGCGCGTAAACATGGGATTAAAAAAAATTAATTTGTTTAGATATACCTTCCTTATTTTTATCACAACGAGTTTGATTTATATTTTCTTCAAACCGAAACTTCGAGACTATTGTGCTATTAAGCAACAGCTCGGTGACCAATTGTTTGGAGGTGAAGATCGACTTTTTTCTTACCGTCCAACGTTAATGCTTCCTTTAACTGCGAAATATCATCGTCAACGTTTAGAATGGTGCAGAAAACAGCAAGTTTACGAGGCAGAATGGCTTAATGTAATACTCAGCAAAAAATTGTGATTTTGCATGGCTTGGAGGGTAATCAAACCATGCCGTCGTGGAGAGCAGATTATGACCTGTTCTTGCCCTGAGTATGATTAAACTCTTAGAGATAACAATATCGCCTCGTAAACTTAATTATTATATTATATTAAATTTATATATTAATTACATTAAAAATTTAAACTTCCACATTTTTTTTTTTAAGATCTTTCTGTAGTTTTGACCGTTTGCGCAGTTTTTACAAATAAAGCTACTCTGCATAATTTTGTAACATGTGTTTCAATAATTTTCAATATTTTTTTTAATACAAATATTAAGAATTTAATCCATTCTATAATGATAATTTTTTTCAATTTTTTACTTCCATCGCTAAAGCAATTTACTGTGTCTCTTTTTCTGCTCCTCTGTTCAACATAAGTCCAAGTTTATAAAGCGCAAACCAACATTTAGCTCTCAGAATAAATAAAAATAGTCCTGTCTTATTATAGTTTGTGCCCAAAACCATTCAGTTGCTGAAAGATTGGATTGAGTTGAGATAACCACAGAAATAATAACTGCTATCATGAAAAATATGCTTCTAAAAGTGCACCAGTTTAAAGATAAAAAATTACGCCTAATTACGTGATAATTTTTCACACATAAAACAAAAAAAACTTAATACATCACACACTGTTATATTAAAAAAAAATAATGAAAAGTTACACACATATATTGCAAAAATTATTTAAAACCATTGATCTTTAAACCATGTCGTGATTTTTGCCCTATGCTGTAGGTATACCTATTTATGATCATATTATTTGACACGTTTCACAGCTTCCTACTTTTTAGCCTTTGTAATCAATCGAGCACGTTTCTCTTGTATCTAAATCTAAAATGTTTAAAAACCAGTATAGATAGATTATATTTTGTTTGTGGACGCAATTTAGGAAAGTTTTATCCAGTCCTTCTTACAATAAGCCAATGAGCTCTTATACACTCGCATTAAATAAACTTCTCCGCCATTTTGTCAAGCACAACACTGGACCCCTTTTCTTCTAGATAATGATCACAAATTTCGGTTTATTTGTATTATTTGCGTTTCAGGCGTTAACTTTTGCAATTTTTGGTCATTTGAATATTTCAGACATTTAAGGCAATTGTTTTGCTTGAAATTCTACAGCACTCTATAAATTAAGGTACTTTATTTTGACGCTGTGTATAATTACCGGTTGTAACAACTAAAAATGTGAGTCCCTCTACAGGATGATATAAGTGATTCCTTTAAAATCTTTTGATAAATATCTTTTAATTCCCATTTTTTTAAACTTTAGCTCCGCCCCTTTTCCACATATCAATTCTTAGCTCCGCCCCTGTCAAATTTCCCCTATATATCTTCATATTCTTGAAGTTTTCTTGAAATTCCGCCCCCATTTAATCGAATTAAATTTTCCAATAAGCATCAATCAATTATTAAACCATTTTCCCTCCACCTTATTTACATATGAGAGGGGGTAAAAGTGGACAATTGCTTTTGATGGAAAGGGTCATTGTTGCGTGGCCTCTCCATCGATTGTTACAGATTTCTCGACCGTAAAACTTTATTCGTGTGTTGACCACAAACTGTGAAGGTGATGGTACCGATCTAGTTGGCGCGGACGAAATCAAAAGTGACTTGTTTTTGTTTTATATATACACACATAAATAATAAAAATCTACTTGATGCAATTTTTTTCGGATATTTTCTCAAAAACAAGTATGTATTGTTATTATTATTACTATTACTATTTTAAAAAAGTTACTACTTATTAAAAAATTATTATATTTTAAATATAGTGCGCTTAAAAAAATATGTATATAAGTGAGTCACATAAGTATGAAAAATTAATTTTTTAATTTCGATTAAGCAATTAGAATCTTTTTAAAAATGTATTTATAATTGTAATAGATCGATGGAATTAAAAATAAATTTCAAATTAATTTTTAACAGAAATCATACGTCACCGGATGACACTTATGTATAGCAAAATGAAAATTTCACGTTTTTGACCGTTCCGCAGAGCAATTCCATTGAAAAATGCAAGTTCAGTGACATTTCTATAGAAATTCGATTAGTATATAATTACCTCTACACTTACCTAGCCAATACATATTTTTAGGTAGGTAATAAGAGGGTGAATCACCCTTGTTATATTCTTTCAATTGTTTCTCGTTACGCTTTTGTTTTATTTAATTAAATTAGAGAAAGCGAAAGTTTTGTAAACAATGTCAGAATGTTATTAAAGACGGGAAGTTTCGTAATTGGTTCGAGATGGAACCGGAAGTAAATCAGATTGGTTTAGGATCACGTGACAAATTGCTACTCTCACATCCGAGTCCTTGAAATTAAAATATTTTAATAGTTTCCGGTGTCATCAGTGATTAGCTCCGCCTCCTGCCGAATCCATCATTTAGCCCCGCCCTCTTAAAAAACATCGCAATATCGTGCGCAATTTCTATTCTTAAATCAAATCCGCATTACGCTAAGCGCCCAGTTCGTTACTTGTCTGTGTTTTCCCGGGTTTAGCAAATACCAAGTTGGTCGACTGTTTCCGGTCATTGCTGTATCGGATGTGGCACGCAACAGAGGGTCGTTAGAGTTTGACCCTTTTATACAGTGACCCCAACCTCTTAAAAAATCCCCCGACTTCGATCAATCGCAGAAAAATTTAAATATTATTCTGCAAACCCCAGATTTGACCTTGGATAAGGGGGTGAACGTTTACATCAAGTAGTCATGCCTAATAAAAAACCTGACTCATTTGTTTTTTCGGTTCACCTTGATTATGAACCGTTACGTGTTTCTCGTTTTTTATTAGATTTTCAGGGATTCATGAAATTTTTTCAGTTAAATTCGCAAAGTCTGAAGATTGCTATCTTAAAACGTTTATCAGATTTATCATGAAACAGGCCGGAACGTGGAATTTAAACTTTTCAACGAAGACGAGACTATAAATTTTTTTTAAAGATTTAGGTTAGATATTATATATATACGCGCCATGTTCTGACGTACGTGATCATGTGATAACTAATTGGGGGTTGGCCTTAATTTATATATACGTGCGAAATGTTGGTGGAACTGTCATGGGGGTGGGTCTAAGGGGCCAAGTGATTTTTGATTGGAAAATTGCCTTGACCTGATATTACATGCGATAAGTTTATTATGCTGGCAGCAATGTTATGAATTGAACATAAATTTGCAGACTTGATTGTTTTTTCGATATTATCTCGACAATAAAAGAAACGGAAAAACATTCTTTTTGCCTCTGAGTGTCATAAAAATCAAATTACGAGAAAACCTATTAGAAGAACAAAATATCACTAAAAACTTACTTGTTTTGAAGTGTAAACAATTCAGAATTGAAATTATTACAAAGGGGCGTAACTAACATGCTCCAAAAAATAACAATAAAATAACAGAATAAGACTTGTATTTCTAAGAAATTTGACCTAAAACAGTCAAAAACGCTATTCAAGGGCGCTTTGCACTAAAACATCACCCTCTTTTAAAACTAGCTTGGGCTCACGCTAAATACCGCCTCTTTTCCTTGTACAATTGCATTTACTATTACAAATAAGGCTTTCAAGTAGCGAAAAGTAACAAGTTATAATAAGAAGCTACTGTAAGTAAGAGAATTGTAAAAGAAATATACTAAAAATAATCGAAAAAACCTACTGTATCCCATTCTGTACTCCCTTATACAATTTATAGTGTCATATGCAAATTTACGTAAAAATATTGGTTTTATATTTTTATAAATAAAAAAATAAAAGCCTTCTTGGGGGATAATTATCTTTAAGAGTTGATAATACAAAAAAAAAGTTTTTTGGAAAAACATTAAAATATTTGTACTGGTTTTTGGAACAGTGTATCTATTGCTTCACCATTTTTACACAAAGTAGCCAAAGTATCTATCAGTAGCTCCTAATCCCCCCAGAGTTGTCAATTTTCCTAAATTTGAATTTGCAATATTCTCTTAATGTGACCAACGTCTCTATTTTTTTTTCACATTTTTAATCTGTTTAAAACAACTTTCGGCTAACAGCAAAATGCACGAATTTTGACACGCCTGATATACTCCTATTTTTAACTAAAGTTGCTAAATTTACACCACCAAAGGAAAAATACGTCTTGCCAACCTATAAAAATACCCAATTTAACAATAATTTAAAAGCTTAAAACTATCTAAATTGATTAAATTGTTCTGATCCATAGTGAGAGGTTATGATTTTTTTTGTGAAAATAATGGAATGGTTTTCTCTCAAATTTTATTAATTGAACGCTACTTGTTTCGACACACTAATTGTGGTCATCTTCAGGCTGAATTAAATATAGAATATAAATAAGGTGATTTTTTTAAAAATGGTGTAACTTTTAATTCAGCCTGAAGATGACCACAATTAGTGTGTCGAAATATGTAGCGTTCAATTAATAAAATCTGAGAGAGGACCATCCTATTATTTCGACAAAAAAAAATATATCTAAATTGATTTTTAGAGCGAAATTACGATCAGTGTTCAGTGGTATTCTTACATCAAGAAATATAGTACTCGCCAATTAAGTCGTAAAAGTAAAATAGCCGTAAAAACTAAGTAAACAACCGTTAAATTAAGAGCACTTGTTCTTGATACCGTCGACTAGTTTTGTTTTCGATGTAGCAAAGCGTAAAATAACTAATTATTGACCAACTGGACAACTATGTCAACATTTCATTACTAATTGATCACAGAAGTGCAGCTGTGCCCTTGAACAGGGTTGGCTTCAAGTTTAAGCTTTAATTCACTTTTGAATTAAACACACTTTTGTGTGCATTTTATTAACATTGATAACGTTGAAGAAGACATTTTTTAATTTTATTTAAAAAATATTATTATCTGTAATGTGGCAAGGACGCTACAGTAACCCAGTAAATTCAAATATGATGGAACCGGTTTTGCATTTAAATATTAAATTGGTCGTCTATATTCTCAGTTTCTCTCGTATCTCTCTCCCTCTGTCGTATATCTCTTGATGCTACAATACCTAAGTAAAGTCGTGCGCTTCTAATGTGGTTTTTATGACACTGCAGTTATCATTACGACCGTCGTTATGAGGCGGTTAAGAAAGCTTTTAAGCCCTATTGTAAATCAAGTTCGGGTAGACATAGTGAATTTGGTTGTATTTTTCGCAAAGTTTAACAACAATTTTTTTCATCTTTCAAAGAAAATGTAAGTTGAAATTTGAAACAAAACAATTAGAAAACTGTAATAAACTGATCTACTCTTCTCTTATTTTCAAATTTTGTAATAAAAAAATAAGTACCACATATTAAATAATTGCTTTGTAAAAGTCAAATCTTAATTCGACTAGTTGAGTTGAGTGTAGGTAAGTTTTCTTTTTTTTTATTTTATGAAGCTAGGGAAAGTTCACCGCGTGAAAAACTTTCATGGGTTCGTAGTGATAGATTTTGCTATCTAACATCTAGTTCCACTATTTACTACACTTTCAAATATTTCTAAACAAGCGCTGGAAAATATCTCTAAACTAAACAAACTTTTAATCGTAATAAAATGAAATTAAATTTTTAGTGTTGTTGATGAATTTTATTAGCGTAGAACGTAGCTGATTTATTTTTGAAGATTCATTTCTAAGCACTTATGAAAAGAACTTTTAAAGACGGACTCAGTATGAACATTTACGATTATAATTTTACTGCAAAGCAACACATTCTTTTTGTTGGTAATATCAGTTTTCATACAATAGGACCTTATCGTAGAAACCACATTAGAAGCACACTACTTTACAAGATTATTATAATATTAAGAAAATAACAAATCTGTGCTTATCGCCTAGTAAAATCGTGGCCACGAAAGGCTACGCCTCTGCTGAAGAGTTCTAAGCCTCCCCAAATTCAGCTTTATTCTTTTATAAAACTTAGTAAACTTCCTATTTTTAATTAACTGTTTATATAAAAAAATACAGGGGTGAGCAATAGAAAACAGTAAATACATTCTGGAAGAACGTATACAAGAAGTGAAGACATTGAGCATGAGCGGACACAGTTAATGAGAACCAAACAAACGAGTAAAATAAGCAAGTTAAATATTTATTAAATTATTTGTTGTGTATTTGTGTACATAGAAGAAATAAATTAATCGTTATTAATCCAACTCTTTAAATAAAAAAAAACCGAATCTAGACAAACGTTGCAATATTATAAGTTGTTTCCAATTTTTTCCCTCTGAATATTTGTGCACCTCTCCGTGAACCCTGAGCCCTTCAAAACATCAGTTCAGATAAACAAGTTTTGCTTTAATTTTTAAAAATATATATTTTTATAAGATGCGTTTCTAAGAAGCGTATAAAGCTTTGCTATTAGAGTACTAGTGCTCTTATAGAAGTTATTGACCTATTAGAACACACAATTTTTTTTACATAAAATTATAGCTCAAAAAAATAGGCATATTATAAAAAAATATTAGGTATAAAGACGCTGTTTCATAAGTCATTGTGTTCTTTATATTTTGTAAACTTGAATTAACTGATTTTTCAAAACGCGTTCTTTAATATGCTCGTTGTGTAATCAATGAAAAACAGCCATTTTAAACCAACAATAAAATACCGTTTGTTAGCAACATTTTTATCCTTAGTTATTATAAAAATACAGTTACAAACAATTCGAAATAACAATAAGAGAATGAGAGTTGCGAGAAAATAGCAGAAGGATATCGAGCCGCGCGTCATACGTAAAATTCCAGGAAATCGAGAAACGAGAAAGAATAAGTCATCGCCTCGCGCGAGTGGAGAAAAGTCGCGAAACATTCGGACACATTCTTGAAGAACGTATGGCTATATAAGCGCGCAGACATTGACCGCGCAAAAGGCCGTTAGTGAAAACCAGACAAGGGAGTAATATGAGCGATATTTTCGGAAGCGAAGTAATTGAATTAAATCTCAGGCGTTATTAGTATGTTATTTATTTATCAATTATTGTGATTGTGTCTATAGTAGAAATAAATTATTTGTTATTAATCCGACTGTTTGAACCAAAACAACCCCGAATTCGGACACACGTTGCAATAGATTTATCTCACTTTTTAGTAGGATTTTTTAATAGAAAAACCAAACTTGGGAATGTATTATGTTAAAAATTAGAAAATCGACCAACTTTCTAAAACTTCGGATTTTACCGAAAATAACCAGCTTAAAATTTTTAAATAAAACACTCTGTAAGTGTATTTAATCTTTTCACTCTAAGTCTAATACTCGACTTTTTTGGCTTTCCTTTTATAACTCGGAAATATTGTTTGAAAGACTAGAAAAAGATTTTAAACCGAGGTGAAGCTAATAAAACAAAAAAAATTTTAGGATGTCAAACACAATTTGAAAACAAAAGACCATATTTCATGATGAGTTTACAAGCAAACTGCAACTGCATTGTGATACAGTTTGCGCTGCTTCCGAATTTTGGACCGTCTGTAGGAGGTGATGCAAATTGCGCTAAATTCAAAGTTTGACATATTATCAATTAGAAACGAAATATATCAGATTTTAGTTGTTTTTGTCAGAAGATCACTTGCACTTATGTTATTGTCGTTTTAACTTTAAGGTATTTCCACCCAGCGGCGGCCGGTGATTTTTCAAAACTCTGTATTTTGAAAATGAGGCTTAGGATCCAAATTCTGTTATAAAGGATTACTATTGAGAACAAACTGAAGGCTACTTCAAAAAAAAAAAATTGCAAAATTTGATTTTTAAAAATGGTGTGCCCCCCTGGTTATTTTCGAAACGGCTTATATTAGAACGATGGCGATTTTTTTTTTCAACATTATGAGACAAATTAAGGACTAGTCTTCTTTTGGTTATTTCCCAAATTTTAATTATAAAAAAAGTTAGGAGCACTGAAATTTAATTTTCGAAAAATATTTTTTCTCTAAAATTTCATTACCTCATATCTTCTTCTTAAATTTAAAATTTTGAACAAAACTAAAATAAACTAGTTGTCAATTTGGTTCGTAATGCTGAAAAAATTAGCACTGGCCTAACATAAGCCGTTTCGGAAATAACCAGGGAGGGCACATCATTTTTAAAAATCAAATTTCGTAAATTTTAATCAAATTTTTTTTAGCAGTAGCCTTCAGTTTGGTCTCAATAGTAATCCTTTATAACAAAATTTGGATCCCAATGTAATCAATTAAAATGTAATGTTTTCAAATTATTTTGTCAGGTTTTCAAGAAACTTTAAAAATTATTTATAAAAAATGAATATCGCTTGTTTATGTTATTCTTGAAAAAAAAATGTTATATCTTCAACTAATTATTCTCAGTTTAAAAAAAATCCTAAGAAAAGTAGGGTTCCTATCAAATTAAATGATTATGCTAACTACGGTCGGGATAGGGAATACATGTTAAATGTACAATTTTCAATTGCTAATATTTCGAAATTTAATACCGCAAGGACTATTAAAAAAATACCTGCGAATGAAGAACAGTTAGAAGTATGTGTATTTAAAAATTGAAAGATATTGTAAGAAAAGTGATTTTTCACGGAACATCCTTAACTTTTACGCTCTTAATTTATTGAAAGTTTCAAATTTGAAATTAAATTGATTGTTTTGCGCATATTTACTAATCACTTTGTTTTACTGGTGCAATTTGCACTGCTAAGTTGAAACAGGGCCCAAAAAATGCACACAACGCTTTTTGACCAGAATAAAAACAGTAATAAACTTATAAAAATTCAAATTCAAATTCAAATTGTTAATTTGAATTTAAAGATTTAATCCTTATTAGTAAAGTTTTCTTTATTTAATTTATTTAATTTATTTGAGATGTTTACAACCTTAGTCAAATAACAAACGTGCCATTTGGCCCTTATTAAATGTTCCGATCAAAGAATAATCTAAATACACCTTTTTCAGAAACCCCCGAAATGCTACTCCTCTACCCCGTCCTTTTCATCCTTCCTGCAATGGCCACGGCTCGAATTGACTGCTCAAGAGAATCCTACGACGAATGCATCCGAATAGCTGACCCATTAGTGAAACAACCCCATTTAATATTCCCTGATAACATGAATGACATCGACATTGTATGTCGGACTTGGAATAAATTCGTCGACTGCTTAAAATTCTACACCGATAACTGCTTCACGGAACAACAGAGACGCCAATTTAATAAAGCAGTTGAAGATTCGATTGAAAGTGTCCACCAAATGTGCGTCCAACCGAATTATCAGAAAGAATATCTACAATATGCTCCTTGTATTAAAAGTACTATCACAGAACCGGTCCATTGTGGTTCTCATTATAATCTTTTGGTCGACCAAGTATCACAAGGAGAAATTATCTCAAAATCGACTTTGTGTTGGTAAGCCTGAGTGTTTTTCCCTTGAATTATAACGGCACGTGACTTTCAGTTCGCATGATCGGTTCAAGCAGTGTATTTTGAGGGAAACAAGAAGATTATGTGATAGAAATACACCTGAAGGTCCAGCACTAAAATTCGCAACACATTTAATCGATAAAGCTTTGAGTTTTTTACAGGATCAGTGCTACAACTACATGTAAGTTAGTCATGTGACAAGTGTCAAAAACACCACGTTTTCTATTTCCAGACCAAATTCTGGTGATTGTACAAGTCTGACAACCGATTCACAATTTTCCGATCCTCTATCAGTCTCGACATCGTCAAGTGAAGTGTATCCATGGAGTACCATACAAGATTTAGCCCCCAAAGAAATCCTTCCGGCACGTGTGACACCACCAAGGATGCCAACAACGTCCACGTGGCTGCCATCATCAAGTGTACCAATTCAAAATTCGGTAATTTCTCCTCTTTTCAAATCTTTTTGTTAATAAATTTTACAGGAGGCTTCCCCTACCCAAATGCTGGGTTCTCGGACTCGTCCAGCTTCCTTTGGACGCGCTAGTAGTTGGTCGGAAACGTCCAATGGCAACACAGTTCAAATGTCGACCACACCTTCGTCACGTCCTGATTGGGCAACTGTGGCTAGTTGGAGTCCCCAGAATCAGGCAGATAAAACAACGACTTGGTATCCAGCTGCTGGAACCGAATTGGGGAACCAAGTGGAGGAACCGAACCAACAAGGATTGACCAAACCGAGAAACGGGGCAGGGAGAAACATGGGGGTGTGGTTAGGAGCGGTTCTGGCCGTTTGGGTCCTCTTAGGATAGATTTTTAAGGGAAATGATGAGCAATAATTTATTTTATCAGCACTAGTCAGATTACCAAATAGTCTATTGTAACTTTTAATAAACTTATTATTTTCTGAAAAGGAGTACTTCTTTCCATAATAAAAAAAAATGAGCACAAAGTTGGAGTAATGCGTTTCAAATTCTCAAATCTCCCGCGGCTGCTAACAGCAGAGAAAGAAATTTTGAGTTGGCCTCGTAGAAAGTGACGAGGGCAGTTATAGTAACACACAAGAAACTTTTGTTGTTACCTAGATAAGCAGATAACCGGACATGACATATATTTCTAAACATAATCGCATTTTTTTCTGACACTAAGTATCCGAACAACATTCCAACGCCAGTTAGGGATTTGCAGTGTCAGCATAAGTTTACTACAGGTATTTTTCTACCATTTAACGTTATTAAATTTAATTTTATATTATTATTTTGTTCATAAATATTCTCAGTGACATTAGAAATGTTACACCCAAAAAGAATAATTTTTAAATAAAACCGGTTTAAAATTACATAAAAATATTGCTAATTCACAAATGCAATACTTGTTCTATAAGTAGAATAGTTGTTGCCTCAATAGCGCACGTGTTCACTACTTTTGATAACCATACACGCGGCTTAACACTTATATGCAGGGTTTTTTTGTGGTGGCACACGGGGGCACACAGTGCCCCCAAAAGAAATTTTGGAGATATTGAAAAATTGCAATAAAAACTAAAAAAAATTACGTTTAGGGAAAAAAAAATTCGGACGTTGACAAACAAGTTCCATTTCAATGAACAAAATATTTTTCGGGCATTTCGCGATTATTTAATAGACAAAAAATTATGGACTTACAACTTTCGAAAATTAGCGTGCCCCCAAAAAAGAAGTGACAAAAAAAGGTCTGTTTATATGTATAAAGACGTATTTAGGAAAGTTTGAAGCTCTAGTGCTCTAAAAAAAAACAAAAAAAAATAAAAAAATATTTTTTTGAAGATTCTAAAAGGACTAAAACAGCTTCTACAATATGATTAAAAAACAACTTAAAGAGAAAGTTAAACAAAACTTCAGCTAACAAAACAAAGTAAAAAGAATTCTAGAAAAGCGAAAGAAGATTTTGAAAAATGTAAAACAAGAGTAAGATTTGGATATAGTTAAATATGGATAAACGACGAGTTATAAAAAAAACAATAATGACTATTAGAAGAAAAAGGACAAATACAATTAAAAAAGACACAGAAAATTACGATTAGCAAAAAAGCGCTGAAAAATTTTAAAATACAACAATGCTCTTAGAAGAAAAATCAAAGAGAATTCTAGAAAAACAAAAAGAACAACGAACAAAAGAGAAAAAAAAAACAAGGAAAATTTCGAGTAGTAAAAAAAGATGAATAGAAATAGAAGATTTCTACAGAATTTAAAAAAAGGCGATTCCACAAAAAAACAAAAAGCTAATATGTAGATGAGAAAAAATAACAAGTTTTTTAAGAAACAAATGTACATACTAAAAAAAATTTAAAAATGTAGTTTAGAAGATTCTACAAGAATTGAAAATAACAGGCCACTAAAAAAATAAAGGATGCTTTAAAAAGAAGTTGAAAATTGGGAGGTTCTAGAAAAACGAATAAAGATTCTAAGCGAATTTGAATAACATTGTTTAGAATAAATAAAAAAAACGACTATTAGAACAAAAAGAAGAACAAAGACCCAGAGAATATCGTTAGAAAGGTGTTGTAAAAGCCAAACAAAAATTTAGTTGAAATCGAAAAACGACGACTTACAAAAAAGAAAATCAAAGACAATAATGACTATTAAAAGAAAAAATTAAATATAATTTAAAAAAAAACAGAATTACAATTACAAAAAAAGAATGTAAAATTTTACAATAAAACAAAGTTTTTAGAAAAAAAAAGAATTCTAAAAAAAGGAAAAGCAATGTATGAATGATAAAAAAGAACAAGGAGAATTACGAGTAGTAGAAAAAAAGAGTAGAAGTAGATTCTAGAAGAAAAAAAATTCTACAAAAATTAGAAAAACTGACAAAATCAAAGGAAATTAAAAAAGCTGATATGTACAAGAGAAAAATGTACAAAAAAATTTCTAAAGGAACAAAAGTACATTTTAAAAATTTAAAAAATCTGATAACTGAAAATGGCAAACCACTAAAACAAATAAAAACTCTAAGCAAATTTAAAAATCAATAAATAATGACAATAAAAAACAATGTTTGATCCACGAGTCTATTCAAAAATCTTATACAACAGTGGTAAAGCGCTTTTAGAAACTAAAGTTCTATCATCAGTGTCTGAATAACAATGTAAAAACATGTACATGTATACGTTTTATTCTTTAATGTTTTTAATTCGGTTTTGACAAAAGTTTGGTAAGTTTTTCCACCATTATTTTAACTTTTTGCATAATTTTCCTTTTTACATTGTTATTGAGACACTGATGATGTAACTTTAGTTTCCGAAAGCGCCTTGCTACTGTTGTGATTATTGCCATTGTTGTGAAAATTAGAATTTTGATTAAACTTGTGAGTTCGACAATGATTTTTATTGTCATTATTTATACGAAAATCTCGACATTTTGAGAAAGAAAGATTGATTGTATCAAATTTAAAAATCAATGTTTGGAAAAAATTAAAAAAAAACAACTAATAAAGAAAAGAACAGAAAAAGAACCAGAAAATCTAAGTTGTGTAACAACAAAGAAAAATTTTAAAATAATAAAAGAATAGTCCTTCGAACCTAATATTAAGAAAAGTCCGAGTATATGCGGAACAATTTTTAATAATTGTCGCTTCGGACTCCAAAAAATATATATTTTAATTTTTTTATAAAGAATTTGAGAGCCGGAAGCAACAATTTTTAATAATTTTTTTTAAATAAATCTTGCAATAAACATTTACTTATATTATTATCATTAAAGTTAATTAAAGTCATAAAAATTAAAGTTATAATCAATTCCATTAGAAATTTTTAGTGTTCATGGTTTATCTTTAACTCCTGTTTTTTTAACCTCCCGATCTTTTCAAATTCAGATCAAAGGTATTCAGATTAATGTGTATAGACAACTAGCAATACACATTGTATATTAAGTTGCATATCCCAAATTTAAAAAAATAGTCACTGTTTTATTGTAAACCAATAGTTAGAAGTAAATAATATAAACAATAATAATATAACTACTGAAACACAATAACTTCATAACAACAGCGTCAAGAATACTGAGAGAATCTCAATAATATTATAATTTATTATATGCACCCAGTAATACACAAAGAAATATTGTATTTATCAATTTTCAGAAGCTATCTTATAAAAAAAAATTATCATAAATTTTATCACATTCACCACTTTATCAAAATTTACATAAATAAAACTTGTCAAATAAAAGTTAACGACCCTGTTTTTAATTACAAATTAGGTAATATTACATGTTCTGATGTTTTGTTTACTCTTCTTTTTCTAATCTTTTTCGTGATAAAAACCGGTAATAATCAACTAAAAAAATTAAAAGCCATTAATAAATCTCAATATTTATATTATATTTCAAAATTTCGTAACAGTAATCTCTTATTAAAAAAAATCTATTCTGGGAAAAAGATTGTTTCCTCCTTGAGCACATAAAAACCGTTTTGTTGCAGATGAAAAATGGCGAGTCGATCAGCCCCCTTAATTCATTTTTTTCGATGCAAACAGTGCCCCTACAGAAGCAAATATAAGTCTGTAATAGACCAACATTCAAAATTGCATAAAACCCAAAACCAACTGTTCGATTGTGCAAAACCTATCCAAGAAGAAAAAACCAACTCTGAAATTAACAACAATAAAGAAAACGAACCTCCAAAAACGAAAAAAATGAAGTCGTTCTCGTACAGTTGCCAACACTGCTCATACGTAACTGAGAAAAGTAGCGATATAAAAAACCACATTATTGTCAAACACACTTCTAGTGAGGAAATTAAATGGTTCCAGTGTGACCAATGCAATTCAAAATTTAAACTGAAAGCTTATCTGCACAATCACATCAAAGCCAAACATACAGATCCAAAGGACATTGACTGGTTTCACTGTCCATATTGTCTCTACAAGTCCAAAAGAAAATTTACTCTGAAAAAACATGTAGCAAGAAAACATCAGAAATAGCAGCGCCATCTTATACAACAGGAAGTTAGTAATTTACAAATTAAGACATTGTTACTGTAATACGTTTAATAAATTTTTTATTTGCTTATTACCAGACTTACTATCATTCAATTTCTTATCGTTGACACTGTGTCCCGTCATTATTTAATTATTGTGATTAGTTTATTTAATTACGATATAGGGGAGAGGCGGGAAAAGTGCTGTGTGATTCTAAATCAATTAATCCAGTGTTACAATTATTTTAGTTTTTCCCTACTTTCCCCTAATTTACCAAACGGAACTCGAGTTGTTTATTTAAAGACATTAAGAAATAAAAGATAAATTTTTCTCGACGTCAACAATTTATTTCTGAAATTCTAGTAATGACTTGACTGTTGTTAAGGTAAGTCTCTATAAGTCATTTACCACCCCTTTCCATTTTTTTTCTTTTTTTAGATGTTTCTTGCATATATTGCTTGCTTTCTTCTTCTTTTATACTACATTTATTCTAAACATTATAGCTATTGGCAGTCAAAAAATGTCCCAACAGACAAACCTTTTCTCTTTTTTGGAAGTTTTTATAATTTAGTTATAAGAAAGGAGCATATATTTGAGCGAATTCGGACAATTTATAATCAATTTTCAACCCCTTATGTTGGTATTTATATTTTTCACCAACCGGTCCTGCTTATCCGAAGTCCTGAAATTCTTCGGAAAGTCCTAGTTAAAGACTTTGATAAGTTTACTAACCGAAATATAGCAACAAATGAATCTGCTGATCCACTTGCTTTTCACACACTATTTATTTCAAAAGATGCAGTTTGGAGGAATTTACGTACAAAGTTATCTCCGGTTTTCACTTCCGGTAAAATGAAGTTAATGTTTCCGCTTATGCAAGAATGTGTGGACGATTTACACCGCTTTCTTGAAGATCACACTGAAGAAATTGACGTGAAGACAGCAATGAAGAAATATTCGGTTGATATAATTTCGACTTGTGCTTTCGGAATCAATACTTATTGTTTCCGGAATGACAATTCAGAAATTTTAAAAATGGCAACACAATTAGTTGATTTTAAATCAGTGATTAGGAGTATTTCAGTTTTTAGTTTCTTTTTTATGCCGAGTTTTGTTGATATTTTCCGATTGACTTTTGTCGATAAAACAGCTTCTGATTATCTAATCAACGTTTTTAAAACAACGCTACAAGAAAGAGAGAAGAAGAAGATTATCCGAAATGACTTTATTGACTTATTGAGTAATTTACGCAAAACTGAGACTATCACTGACAGTTATAAATTCGGTTTGTTCTCTCTTATCCGGTTATCCGAATACACGCAATTTTGTTTCAGATAATGATATCAAGATGGCAGCTCAAGCTATAGCGTTTTTTTCAGCGGGAAATGACACTACTTCAATCACACTAGCTTTGACTTGTTACGAATTATCTCTTAATAAAACAATACAGGATCGGTTAAGACATGAAGTTACTGAAATCTACAACGAAAATGGTGAATTCACCTATGAGAATATCCTGGGAATGAAATATCTTGATATGGTTATCAGCGGTACAAAAAACTGTTTTTTTGTGACCAACGCAGTAAATGATTTTTTTTAGAAACACTACGTAAATATCCACTGGCGCCATTTTTGAACCGGAAGTCAGATGTAAAATATACATTTGAAGAAACCGGATTTACACTAGATAAAGGTGTATCAATTATGGTACCAATTTCTGGTTTACACTACGATCCGGAGTATTACCCTGATCCTGAGAAGTACGATCCTGAACGGTTTAGTGATGAGAATAAGAAGAATTTAACACCGTATACGTATTTGCCATTTGGGGAAGGTCCAAGAAATTGTATTGGTATGTTTTTTAATTATTTGGAATTAATTTAATTGGCTTTTATAGGACAAAGATTTGCTTTGTTGGTCAGTAAAGTGGCACTAGCATCAGTTGTTAAAGATTTTGTCTTTGATCCTACGGAGCGGACACCTGTGCCGCTCCGGTTTGATCCTGGATCGCTTTTTGTGCAAAACAGAGGCGGATTGTATTTGAAAGTTTCGAAAATTGTGTGAAATTTAAATAAATGGGTTCAAAAATTACTGCGCCACTAGTTCTTTTTTTAATTTGGTGACCAAAATTCTATTTTTAGTCACACGATATTTGTTTCCATCTAGCTCTATTGTAAAAAGTCACACACGACGATAAAATTGCGTTATCTACTTGCGGAATTAGTTCACTTGAACATTGCCCCTCGTAAAATAACAATTTCTGCTGAAGAGAAAATTTTTTTCACTTGTTGTAATCGATATTAATTACAGAGATGGCTTTCGAAATTAATCCTATCCTAAAATGTGCACACTGCTGAGACAGGAGCAAAAAAAAACAAGCACAGTTTATTCAGACACATGCTTTATGCATTAGAGTTCTTTTAATTTTTTTAATAATTATTACTTTTTAAAGTACCTACATCTTAAAACTGGAGGATACCTCCTCCATTTTCAAGAAAAAACGCTCTCCTATTGCAATATTTTATTGATAGGAAAACTAAAATTTTGGAGCTTAAATAGACTTCAAAAAATATTTTAGAAATAACTACGCCACTAATATTACAAAAAAATTATAAAGCACCCTTTAGTTGCCCATTTTTCCTTATCAAACAGCCACTAGTAAGTAAGCTCTGGTGACACTATCAAAACCTATCTAAAAAATTCTGATTACTTAAAAAAATATTACATTTTACACCCGGCGCCTCCACCATTTTTTCAGAAAACGCTCTCTAACAGGTTCTTAATATTTAATAAATAAGTAAATTTGATTCCCGCTGGGCTCATTAATTAAAAATAAATATTGTTGTCCATCTTACCAAAAAATCAAATTATAGACAAATTTTATAACGCCATCTGTTGCCACTTACAGTTAGTATTGTTCTATAACTACAAAATTTTTGTTAAAATGAATTTATTCTTACAGAAATTTTACGTCTTGTTACTACTTTTTTAAAAGGCTCTCTAGTACTAAATCTTATACTACGTATATTCAAAAATATATAAAACGTAACTTCAAAAATTCAAACAAAAAGACATTATACTGTATAACAACTATGTATTTTAACAGCATATTAACCGTAAAACATAATCTACAAAATAAATAAATAAATGTCCTCAATTTTATAAATAAAATAAAAATATTCTAAATACACCAAAAACCCTTTACTAAAAACCCACCCAAATTTCAGTTTTAATACCGAATATGCCCACTCCGAGCATCAATGACTGCCTGACAATGCCTATTCATACTTTCGATTAAATTATTATTGCTCAATTCGGGCCCACAATTGAGGGTGAACTACCCTTAACACTCAAAGAGTTGGAGGTGAGGGCTGGTAAGATCTATTGCTCTCTCAAGCACGTCCCAGCTGTCCTCAATAGGATTAATTCGAAAATTGTTGTTACGGGGAAGTGGACAAGGCAGATAAACTATTTTATAAGGCCAACGTTTCGAATCATTTATTGATTCTTTTTCAAGGCTTATAATAAATGTCAAAATGTGTTTGGCATGGTACCAACTTGTAACCACCGGAAGAATGTTCCGGCGACCACTGACCGAGACAAGTTGGTACCATGCCAATGTCGTGGCCAAAACTTCGTCACTAGATAATTATAGATTAATTGACTAATACTACCAATAGCAAAGATCATATTTTTAAATGAATTCCCTAATACATTTTTAAAATTACAAAACTAAAATCCAACATCGTGTTGTTAGGAATCTGCACGTGGATCACATTAAACAGCGATCAAGCGGAACGAGAAGGGTCATAAAAATCATAAAATCTAAGAACTCGTCTAAATTTAGCGCTGACAAACTTAGAAAAATTCAACATATTCACTAGACCCAAATTAGCACTTAAATGGACCAATCACAGGCGAGATTAAAAATCAGAGAATTTGCTTCGGCACGTGCAGAAATTAAGGGGGTGAGAGGGTATAAATAATCTCTCATCGCCCCTTACAAGGACAGAACACTCAGATCACTCTGAAAAGTTGCAAAAAGTAAAAAGTCATAGTGCCCCCGAAAGTTTCCAATCTGCCCAGAAGGAAGACTTCAAGGTCCTTGGCAAATCAGTAAGTGTTTAAATTTGAAGGGTCTCGAGTATCATGTCTTTTTATGCGCTATTCTTCATTCTGTTATATGACGAAGACAATCAGTTAAATTATTTTAGATTATTTAAATTTTAGATAATTTAAATATTGCAATAATGTAATAGTTTATTAAAATCAAGGGACTCAAGAGTATTGTTTCGCTTGTCGGTGTATAAATTACTGTTTTATTAGTAAAGACGTGTCAGATTGAAAATTTAGTAGAAATTATGAATTAAGTCGCACTGTTCATTTATCAAACTGCAATTGGACAGTTGGTTGCGAGTGCGAGTAAATTGTTGTTAGTAAACTATAAATTTCAGTTAATGTCATAACCCTCTAAAAACTATAATTAAATAAGATTTGAAATACTTGCAAGCTGTTCTAGCTGTGCTTTCCTTTTTTTTTGTTCCAGTTAAGGAAAAGAAATAAAAGTCTGAGGTGGTCCATTGTCGATAATTTGATGAATGAGTTCAACGAACTCTCCTCCTCGAGAGAGAATTTTAGTGTTTATGTTTTTTTATTAAATCCGAGAGAGAACAAATATGTTTGACATTTCCTTAACTTTGTTAATGTTCTCTTATTTCGTTTATAATGTAACTACGCAATATAACTTTAGAACTTTCATGAATTATTTATAATTACATGTTTGCTAGAGAACCCAGTAGAGTCTCAAAGATTTAGCTTTGCTTCAATTGTTTAGAAAACTGAGATAAAATTTAACTGTTACAACAGATTGTCAACTGTTTAATCAATGTTTTATTGCATGAAGAATTTGTATACTTGTAAATAACTGCTTGATCCATAAACTTGTGTGCGAATACGGTAAGGTCTCCAAAAGTAAAAACTCCCCATTGTAATTGTGAATAGTTTTAAATATCAAATGTAATTTTAGTGCTGAATTATGTATTTCTTCGCTATATCTATGTATGTATCTAATTATCAACATTATTTTTTTATATTCAATATATTTGTTAAAATTTGTTGAGTAATACTTTTGACTGCTAGTTCCTGAACCCAATTATTAGTTGTAGCTCACTCATAACATTCTGCAGAGCTTGAATCTACCAAAATATAAATGGTAATTGTTTACTGTCGTGGCAAACCGTCTCGAGCCAGAAATCAAATAAAATTATTATTCAGAATTCAAAAAGGCTTACGACACCAAACACATTTTGACATTTATTATAAGCCTTGAAAAAGAATCAATAAATGATTCGAAACGTTGGCCTTATAAAATAGTTTATCTGCCTTGTCCACTTCCCCGTAATAAAATTTTCGAATATAAAAAAGAATGGACATAATACACCAAAATAATAGGATTAATATCAAGAAACAATAAAAAACAAAAAAAGTAAGTAAAAGGCAAATATGCTTCTACTTTTTTGTTTTTGCTAGATTCCACGATGTTTAATGGAATAAAATTTGTTTGTTTTAAAAATAATTCAAATTCCTTAACTTTTGTGAAGCAGTTTATTTCGTGTGTTCAAGCGCAAAAATTTGTTTAGGATAAATTTTCCAAAATCACTGCAACATTTTTGAGCACCCTCTAGTACTAATTTTAGAATACACGGTAAATTTATCTTTCTTAAAAATTTGAAATCAGATGGAATTCAGTTAAAAAAATAATCACCACAAATTTGTTGTATCAAAAATATAGAAGTACTCGTAAATAAATTTCATTTAATTTAGAAAATACAATACTACGCAACTGGTAAGTAGTTATTCAAAAAAACAGCAAACTCTCTGTCCATTGTCATAAATAAAAAAAATTTATAGCCAAGTCGACATTTGGTTTAAAAAATTTATACGTCCAAGGTATATTTTAACAAAAGTACAACAAAAGACAGAAAGAAAACCCTTGTTGACACTTTTTGTTTTCATTTAAGACCCTTTAAACCCGGCACCTCCACCATTTTTCATGTAAAACGTCCTCTCGTGTCAGATTTTTATTAAGAGGAATTCGACCTTTTGTCAAAATTTTGCAGGACGGGTCGGGTATGAGAGGGGAAATTCTGGAGATGGAGTCACTTGGTCGTAAATCAATCGAAATCTGGTACAGTCAAAGAGACACATGTCAAAGGCTTCGAGAGCTATATAATAGTATGCGTGTAGAACGAAGTCTTCCAGCAATTCCCGTCAAATTACATTTGCTCAGTTAAACGCTTATTTCCTATTAACGGAAAAAAATTAGATAATTGGAAAAAAGTTATTAGATAGTAATAAATACGACTTTTCGTTATGTATGAGCAATATATTTATTAATTTATTAACACAACAATTTGTGCATATATGTACGTAAGGAAATTTGGTTTGGGAATTTGTCTAGATAAATATAACTCGACTTCCCTTTTTTTAGGAAAATTATTATAACTTGTCAAATTCAGCTCGGTCGGCGTTTGAAGGTCAGGGGCGCAATAGACTGGGTATTGTCGTGGTGGAAAAATTCAGTTAAAACCCAGCTTTCGAAGTGTAATGTCTTTCCTTATTCTGCTTCTACGCATCTCACACGTCAAGATAGATTTGACAAGCAATACTTCAATAATCTTATTTTGCTACTTTTTCTTTTTGCCATATTTTTAGTTAAAATTCAGTTATTTTAATATAATATTTGCAACAAATCACACTTACAACTAAACTAATAATAACCAGACATAGGCATAGAAATGTCACGCAGACTCACTGCACTCGCTTGCAGTCAGCTCGAGCCATAAGCGTCGGATCTAGGTTTGCCGTGTGTAACCGTATTATATATTATTAATATAATATATAACACGAAAATTATAACTAGAAAGTAAAATCCGAGAGACGACAGACAGTTCGATTGCTATATACAAATTTCTGTAAATTCGTTAAATAAGTAGGTAGTTAATAAGTCGGTCTACTTCGGTGCGCGCGCCAATGTGCAGCGATCGCACTGCTTGGGTTTCCCGCCGTGACATTTCTTTGCCTAAGTCTGATAATAACTTATAATAACAATAACTATAAACTAATTTAGTGTAGGAATAATGTCAATTTGTCAGAGTAAACCATCATACCAATATCTGGCTCTTCGGAAAACAGTACTAAAATAATCGATGCAAATGTCTGGAAGGTAAGACTACTGTCATCATTCAGTGATGAAAAACCTCAAAGGCCTGAAACAATACCTAGTAGTAGTGAGGCCACATCACTTAGAAGAATGAGATATCATGATTTTTTTAACCGTTTTGCCGAAATAATTATTGGAAATAAAATTTTCTTGTGACTTCTCGTCGGTGACACCGCTGTAAGATGTGCAAAACGTGGCTAACAATTTGTACAATAAATTTTTCATAAAAACTAGGAACGCTGTTAAACGTACGTATGAAGTACGGAAAAAATCTACATTGGCATAAAGTTTTGTTTAAATATGGATACTGTGCAGGCTACTATAGTTGCTATAGCTGTTCTTCACGACATCTTGTAGAGAAAATGAACCAATTCTAGACGTAAATAATAAACAAGAAGCAGCCATTAATTTAGCCAATAATGTAGCGAATGCAAGGAGGTTAGATAGGACAGAGAGAGTACAACTTGAAATAAATGGACTTGCCGCCTTCACTGCGCAAAGCTATAAACTCGTACTGAAAGCAGGCGCATCACGAGGTTGAAGTCAGTAGCGTCACACAATGTAGTGTAAAAAGTTTAACAAAGAATAAAAACACAACAAAATGACAACAACAATAACAAAAAATATTAACAATCAATTCACACAGACCAAAAAAAATCAGTAAAAAAACAACGTTTGTTTGTAAACAACCAAACAAAAACTACCATCCTGCGTCAGCTACGCCACTGTGAGAGACCAGACACACACAGCCAAACAAGATCTGTCGATTCTGCGCTTCATTTCAAATCTGTCATAAGCTGGTACCAAACTGTTTACACGGGAAGACTGTAACGGGATGTATAGGGCGTACTCTCTCCTTTCTATGTAACCTCCTTGAGCGAATGATATTTTTGAAGAAATATAAGGAGCAAACAATTTAGTTAGATTTAATTTAATTAACAATTATTTTGCAAAATTGAAACTACTTATAATAACCAAAAAACAGTACATTTCTATTAAAGCTTATATTATGCTTTCTAATTTATTTATTTTTGCTTCGTCTGCGTATTTATCGTTGAGATTCTTTGGAATAAATTAAAAAGTTATAATTTTTAAAAATACAATTTGTTTTAGGAGATTTCTCACATTCTCTATTTTTTAATTCGATGATACTACGCCACTGATGTGGGTACAATTTTTTTTGACACCTCCCTAATGTCACAAATTTGATATGTTTCTGTTAAACACAGTTTACTACTTGGTATTTTATTTTTTTAGAGGTAGGTAGGAAAAGGTTTTTCCAATTTTTTTTTCAAAGTCCTTTATGCTTTCAAACATTTTTACTTTGTTACATGTTTTGGCTATTTTCTGGTCAGGCAGAGCATTAAATTTGCTATATTGCCATATCTAACATATATTTTTTCCCCGAACTTACTAATTTACCATTTTTTTAAATTTTTTATTTGACAATAAACGGAAAATTTTTGTGACATACCCCGACCAGCTTTAAAGTGTCTGCTTTACTGCCTAATCAATAAAAATGTTAAAATATTGACTGTCAAAAGAGTCTTATTTAAAATGCCCACACTTTCAGAGCAACTCTTTTATTACAATTGACGGCCTGAGAAAGAATACAAATATATTCGAAACGTTGCCGGAAAATTGAGTATTTATTGTATAAAACAGCAAAATTTCTTGAACAAAATGGATGACAACAAAAAAATCTTTTTTTTGGTCACATGATATATTTCCATGTTTAACATTACATTTCTTTAAAAACAATCATCTACAACAAACTTACTCAATTTTAATAATAAATAGAAATACCTACATTGAAATTATCACAAGATTGTAAACTAAACTACTGCATAAATTTACCGTGTGATACCTGTGAAAACAAGAGAATTCAAGACCCCAATAAGTACAGATAAACACCTAAAATATATCTAAATTCCGTATATATTTTTTTTATACAAGATTGATATATAATAGTACACTTAGACGATATACCTTTCTCAAAAATGTCGGTGATAATAGCAAAATATATCTTTTTCTCATTTACACTAAGCCCTTAAGCTTCATTTACACTAGGAATAAAAAAATTCAACTAAAAAAAGTTTAACGGCACTAGTCTTCGACATGTGCTGTATCTTACACGTAACAATAAACAACGTAAAGCACAAATCATTCGATTTGCATAACTTTATTAAATCATTCTTTGGTTAATAAATCGGTATATCAGGCATTTCGCATTGCCCTATCGTCACCCTGTACATAGCCATCTCTGATATTCCATGGTAGTGCACAAAAGCGCCCCCTAATACAAAAACGTGGAAAATCTGATGAGAATGCAACCAGATATCAAACTTTCCAGGGAACCATCTCTCTGGTACTCGTAATGCATATAACATGGCTCCCATGATGTACAACAAACCCATCAGAATCAACCATCCCAGTGACTTCTGACTCACTTTATTGAACCAGCCTTCTACAATCCCGTAATGAATCGCTGGTACAATCCCACTGAGTCCAAACGTCATGAACACAGCAGCTCTGAATGGTCTCCATCCAGATTCCGAGAATTTGTCCCATAAGCTCACCATGATGCTGGTTATTCCCAAAGCACACACCACTGACAAGTAGACAACTTTCGGTCGGAAATGGCAGTAAAACCCGTAGTAGACCCATGGTACAAACGAACCCATAATCAACATAGCGATGCCGCAATAATCCAATTTCGAGAATAATTTACCAATAAATTGCGAATGACAGTTGACTGTATGGAACATAAACGACATCCCTAGGCAGATAATGGCACCAGCGAAAAATGCCCCAAAAACAATTTTTTCTTGTAACTCAATCTCGATTGTAGGTCGCATCAGGAAAAAGATGGCAATAGCTAAACAACAAAACAGTTATTATAAGCAACGGTGCACTGATGCGGAGTACCTATAAATGCAACGCATCCGAGCAGATGAGTCCAGATGTTTGCCGTTTCGGTATGAAGCCGGAAAATACTTTTAAAGCAAGCCCTAAAACTGGGTAGTGGTGGTCGATGGCCGAAAATAAGAAAATCATTGTCTTGGAGCCAGGCTGGAAGGTTACGGAAATGACAGACTGACCATCCAGCTTGGATCATTTTACGGACGACATGTTCAGCCTGACTGGCAGCATTGTGGGCAAGAGCGGTTATGTCCAGCTCGTCACCTGTGAAAAATAAGAGAAACAGTCTCTTTGTCTCTAAGTGAAGTGGCTACGCCACTGGAATTTCTACAATTACCTACTAATAAAAAAATCTACGGCTACTGGGGTATTTTTTAATAATAAAAATTTTACTAAATAAAAATTGTTAGGCCACTGAAATCTTTGTTAAATTGCTGATATTTTTGTTAAGTTTTTAAACAATGTTGAACGTTCAGGAGGATACACCAGTGAAATTAACAGTTTTTGTTATAATGTTATTTTCATGGAAAAGAAAGTACAAGTAAATAAACAAAATTATTTCTAGATTAAACCAAAAAAAAAAAACCGGTTATAAAGGTGTTATAACAACGAGTATTTAATAGATTCTGTTATTTTATAGAAATACCTCTCATAATAACGTTAACGTTATAAGAATAACAAACGGCTTTTGTTATTACTATCTGTTATATTCATATAAAGTATAAAATTGTTTCTATAAAATAATGGAGGTATTGTTAAAAAATTGTTATAAAAGTTTTTGTTCATACTAAAAAATCTGTTATAAAGATGTTATAACAATATTTGTAGTGATAGTAAAAACTGATATTCTTTGAAAACAATTTCTACCTGTTACCGTTATTTTTTATTAACAATTTATTTTTAAACTATTATTTTTTTGAAGTAATTGTTAATGACTCGTATGTTGTTATAAAAAGTGCAAATAATTTGTCACTCGATGTACTCAATGTTAAGAAAAATACGATGTTCTCATATTTCCATTAGAAATACCACTAAAGTTCATTGGCTAATTAATAATACTAACTTTAATTGTTATGTAGTAACGGTTAACTGTCTTTTGTTTTATATCATTGAGTCTTAAACTTTAACAGTACTTATTGGAAATAATAGTTTAGTCTGACCCTGACTGTTATTTTTTAAGCAAAGTGAGAGCTTGTTACTGTTATTTATAAAATAACAGATAAAATTGTCAATATAAAACAATTATTATGAAGCTGTTATGTAACAAATTTTGTTATTTCCATAGAAATACCTGGTTTTGCTTTATTTCTATTTGAAAAGTTGTCACAAATTCTTTGCTATAACAGGTTCTTATAAACTTAATTGAATGATAAAAGCATTATTAAAATGAAGAAAATCAAATCATATAGTTAACGAAATCTCTTATAACTTTATTCTTTGAAAATAACAGAATCTATTAAAAAAGAGGTTATTTATACAACAGGTTCTGTTATTTTCATAAAAAAGTACCTTATTTGGTTTAGAACAAAACAACTCTTGTAACAGTGTTTTCGTGGTAAAATTACGTTGAAAAAACGTAGAATTCTTTCAAAAATCTTTAAAAAATAAGAGAAATTTAAAAGTTTGAAACAAAGGGATAAATGAGGTGGAATCACAAAACAAAATTTTTATAAATTTATACCACTTGAGTAAAAAAGTGAAAAAATTGTATTGTTATCACATGCAGAATCTATTTTAAAGCCACTACAATCTAAAAAATAATATTTATCAATGATAACAATCTTGTTGGATCTTCTTGGCGTGTCGAATGAAACATAAAATGATAACAATACTTTAACTTTCTTTTAAAGATTAGAGATAAAATAGTCCATTATGTGACAGATTTAATAATAGCATAATACATTTTGTTAAGATATCTAGAAAAAGCTGCTTTCTGATAGAAAGCTTATTGTCAAAATGCTATTCAATTTGTAAAAAAATGTCTCTTAAAAAAGATATTTTACATTTTGTACAGCCTACGTATCAGTAAGCAAAGATTACTACAGATAATAAGAATAAGACTAAGCTTTACTGATGTTTAATAATAAAACGTAAATAAAACATTACAAATTATTAAAATATTATACAAACAAAATTTAGTTAAAAAGTAATAAAGTATACAGTAGGATTTAGAAAAAATCAGTTTCTTTCGAATGTACACTTACGATTATCCAAAAGCGGACGTTACACTTCATTGTTGTAACTTTATCTCTTAATAAAAAAACACATTTTTTATTGTCTGTGTCATAATTAATTTTATTACATTGTAAGAAGATGAATTATTGTCATTTACAATTAGAACAATAGGTCCTATGCTTAAGAATAAGTATTTACTTCCTACTCAAATTTTCACCTTTAAACCTCGTTTTACATGAAATTTTGTGCTCAGACAAATGAATATAAACTAAAATGAGCTGATACTTCGAGTCAGAGTTTATATACAACCAAACGAGATCAAGTCACTTGCAAAGCAATTTTTAAAACAAAAATTTAAATAGAAAGTAAGTGTATATAATTATCGTACTTATTTTAATGTATAGGACCCATTATTAGAAAAAATTAAAATAAAATAAAATGAAGCACCACTGACAAAATTAGGGAAAAAATATTATTAAAAGTAGGGGAAAAATAGTAACGAAATATCGCGCACTTTTGGCTGATCGTATTTATGTATATACATCAGGGTGGGCCAAAAAAAATCAACATTTTTTTTTAACTTCCGACACTGAAAAATTGGTTCCTAGGCACTTTTAAAAGATGCTTTTTCAACATAAGCTCTTAATTTTAATAGGAAAGACTCCCTCATCGCGGTTTTCCATTTTTTTTTCAGTTCCATATGGCAAAATCCATATCTCGTCACTACTTGATCGTACAGAAAAAAATTATTTACATTTTTTGTAGAAAATTGAACGCTCTAAAAAAGATATCTTACAATTTTTTTATAACTCTTACCGTTTAGACGATATCATAGGTCAAAGTTTGAAGAATTTAGCAAAAATTTCTTTTTAACTTTTAAATTTTATAACTCGTAGATAAATAAATATTATAAAGTGCGCAACATACGGTTTTGTAGGAAATTAAACGCTCTACAAAAAAAGTCGTTTGTGGTTAATTGATTACTTCAACCATTTAAAAAAAATATGGAGATTTAGTATCAAATATTGCTTTTTAAAATGCGAATATCTTCTAAATTGTTAGAATAATCAATTAACCACAAGAGACCTTTTTTTATAGAGCGTTTAATTTCCTACAAGGCTATATGTTGCGCATTTTATAATATTTGTTTATCTCTGAGTTATAAAATTTAGAAGTAGAAAAGGAATTTTTGTTAAATTCTTTAAACTTTGACCTCCGATATCTTCTAAATGGTAAGAGATATAAAAAAAAATGTAAAATAACTTTTTTGTAGAGCGTTTAATTTCCTACAAAAAATGTAAATACAAATTTTCTTGTACAATCAAGCAATAAGGAGATATGAATTTTACCATATGGAACTGAAAAAAAATAATAATAAAAAACTGCGATGAGGGAGTCTTTCCTATTAAAATTAAGAGCTTATCTTAAAAAAGCATTTTTTAAAGGTGTCTAGAAATCAATTTTTCGGTGTCGGAAATAAAAAAAAAGTCGATTATTTGACCCACCCTAATGTATACTTTTCGATATAAAATGACCCATTGGGTTGTACCCATGACAGACCTATAAAATCCAAATGCCTTATCACATTAATCAACTTTGTTTTATAACCATACTAAAACACTCTCTATATATATTTTTTAAATTAAAAATTATTTCCTAAACATACGATTTTGTTTGAAAAACTATTTTTATACAAGTTCCTGTTTGAAACGCTTTTCCCAATTTAAAAATAAATGTATATCGGTATTCGCCAAGACTGGTTGCTACGTAGCAACGGGTCAAATTCCCGAATTTGTTATCGATGAGAAATACCATTTTCGTTAAATTCCACATTAATAAGCTAAATTTTATCAAAAGATTATTAAAACCTTAATTTAAATAAAACCTTAACCAAATAAAGCAAAGCGGCAACCTTCCTAAAACATTTGAGAAGGTAAATGAAAATTAATAATTTAAAAAAAACAATGTCGAAGCAAATGTGTTAAAAACAACAATAATTATTGAAAACATTTACAACAGACATATTAAAATTACTAACAAGTAGCAAAGTGTAAAAAAGACAATATTTTTAATGCACTTGAAACAATTAGATACTATAAAAAAATACTTAACATTTAAATACTTTCTTTGAAAATTACTTTTTACGAGTGAACTTCAATAAAATCAGACTATAAAAAATAAATAAATAAATCATAAGTAGTGATAAATAATAGACATGAATAAATCAATGTCAAACGCTTTTTAACATTAGTATTGAGTTATTTATCAGTAATTATAATAAGAAGAAAATAATTCAAAGTTCTGTAGATAACACAGCCTACTTTTTTCTGTTTATATTATTATTATATCTGTTTTGTTTTTTTAAAACCACTATGGTGCAAATGACACCCTAAATTTAATTCCTTAAATTAAAAGCATTACGTTGTCATAAAATAATAAAAATGTGACATTTATTTGCACCACAATAGTTCTTAGAAAAAAACAGACTATACATAGGTATTGTTAGAAAAAATAAACAATCGGATGCACATTTTGATGCCAATTTGTATGAAAAATAAATAATTTAAATCCAAAACAGTTAAAATGCTCATGAATCTACTGTTTGATTACGTGTGCCTTAAAATCCTATAACTGATATTTTTTTATAAGAACTTTGACCTTGATTAACTTTGCTTGCTTGATAACGATAACGAAATGGTGTCCTTAAACAAAATAATAAAACAATTGATTCCAATTGTTCATATTACAAAATATTCCAATGTTTTCTTTTCAATTTTAACAAATCAAAAAACTAATAATAAAAAAATAAAAATCTAAACTACTCTACCTGTACCTAGAACGGCGGCTTTCAAGACATCGCTCATCTCCGAATCCAACATATTCTCATCCTCAGGTGTCGAGGGCAATGGGCACCCCACACAATCCTCCTCAACCAAAGAATTAACATCTTCATCTAACAGTTCCTTAATTTCTGATGTAATCGACTCAGTATCGGGGTCCCAGATCTTCCTTTTGCGTACCCCCAAATCAGCTATGTCGATCGAATCTTCGGCGTCACTGTAGTGCGACATTTTGACCCTTCAGTGATCACCGAAACACAGCTGAAACAAAACTGAATGTCTCGGACAATGTCTTGATAAATACACGTGCGGAGAGGACAGGACAAAGGTCAATTTTTGGGTCAACCTTTGATAAAACGGAGAAAGTGCGAATTTTTTAACGTCAACAAACCGAATGACAACTTGAAGAGGGGACTTACCCGGATTTGTGGGGCTTACCTACTAAACACGAAGGATTTTAAAACACAGACACTAGAAATTTTTTAGAAAATCGGTTGACAACTGGATGAAATCAGCTGTGGGAATTTAGTAACTACTTGGGGATTTTTAGCAGATTTCTAGTGATTTTAGTTAAGTTGGCGATACAAGCGGAAATCGGAAGTGGTTTCTTGTTACGTTACACTTTCTCCGATTTCTCTCTCAAAATATTCATTAATTAACAACAAAAATAATCATTTATCAAACTTAATTGATTTCAAGTACGAAATTAACCTTTAATTAAGGTTACATAACCACATAACCAAGTCAAACAGTAGCTCCAACATAAAGACAAAAAATCTTAAAAAATATATTCATACACAATACAAAAATACAATTTACAGTCCCAATTCCTTAATCAAATTCCCGGCAATAACCAGTCTTTGTATTTCACTCGTCCCTTCATAAATCTCTGTAATCCTCGCATCCCTGTAATGCCTCTCAGCTGGCATATCCGAAACGTACCCCATACCCCCCAGAATTTGTATACATTGGTGGCTTAAATAAGTCGCAGCTTCACTAGCTGCCAACTTAGCCATAGCTGCTTCTTTCGTAAAATTCTTTTTGTTGTCTTTGAGCCAGGCTGCTCGCCAGGTTAAAAGCCTGGCTGATTCTAACCGCAGCGCCATCTCTGCAAGTTTATTTTGAATAGTCTGAAGTTTAAGTAGAGGTTTCCCAAAAGCCATTCTTTTGGCCGAGTATTCTGCTGCTACTTCGAGAGAAGCCTGGGCTATACCTAAGGCTTGTGAAGCAATACCGATTCGTCCCGCATCTAAGGTCATCATCGCGATCTTGAAACCTAAACCTGGCTCACCAAGGAGATTAGATTTAGGGACTTGACAGTCTTCAAATATTAGAGAACAAGTCGAGGAGCCTCGGATACCCAACTTGTCTTCTTTTTTACCCAATTCAAGACCTTTGATTGGCTTGGGGACAATTAGGGCTGAAATGCCTGGAGAAAAAGACAATAAAATGTATTGGTTATGTTATACAACCAGTAATACATATTATGTAACAGGGGCATTAATTTATACCTTTGTGTTTCATGCTTTTATCTGTTGTGGCCAGGACCACAGCAGCTTCACTTTCGAATCCATTGGTGATCCAGGCTTTGGTCCCATTGATGACCCACTTGTCCCCTTCTAATTTAGCAGTAGTGGAGGCCGCCCCTGCATCTGAGCCGTTCCCAGGCTCAGAAAGGGCAAAACACCCAACCTGCAACACTTCCATCAGCAACCAGCATCCAAACGCACCCACACACCTTATCTCCTGTTGTAAATGGTGTAATAAACTTCTCTTTCTGCTCCTTATTTCCAAACTGCTGAATAGGCCCTAAATACAACGAATTATTAACAGACATAATAACACCAGCACTGGCGCACCCTCTGGAAATTTCCTCCATAGCAATAGCGTAAGCTACGTAATCTAAACCTGTACCCCCAAATTCTTCTGGGACAGCTACAGCCATAAGGCCCAATTCTCCCATTTTTTTAATTTGGTCTTTGGGGTAGAAGTGCTCCCGATCGATTTTTGAAGCAATTGGTTTTAGTTCGTTTTCGGCAAAGTCGCGACAGGTTTTTTGGAGCATTTGGTGTGTCTCAGAAAGGGCTGAGAGCGAGGCTATACCCCGGGATTTGAAGGCAACGCCTAGAAGGTACTAAGAATTTTTTTTATAGAAAAATTGGGAAAAATTACCAGTTTGAGTCAGGATACGGCTTGTGAGAAGCATGTTTAATAGAACTGTGTACTTTGCTCGTTGTTTAATAATTGGGGAAAAAATTCCTAAGTGGTTTCAAGGTTAGGTCAGTTGTCAAATTTGACAAGAAAAAATTTTTGGATAAATCTACGCCCCAAAAACAACCAAGCTACCCAATTTTAATCGTATTCATGATTAAGTAATGTAATTTAATTAAAAACAAGCAATAATTAATAATTTAAATTTCATATTTGGTGTTTTTGTTTGCAATTTTTCTAATGTTGGAAGCATGGCGTCGTCACTAAACTGTCAGCTGTCACTTTCCTTTACACGGTTGATAGCGAAGTGTACCACGTGCGTCGCAATTAAAATCAGCCTTTTTGACTGTCCCAAGCGCTTATCAAAGTAAGTAAACTCGTAAAACCTCCCTAAACAACGTTATTTTACCCTTTATAGTAAAATTTTGCAAATTTTTGCCCAATGTTTGTGTTTTTTTAGATGCCGTTAGCGGTCGATTTATTGCACCCTTCTGCTGAAAAACAGAAGAGATCCCATAAAAAGAAGAGGTTGGTACAACACCCCAACAGTTATTTTATGGATGTGAAATGTCCTGGATGTTACGCCATCTCTACAATTTTCTCCCATGCCCAGTCGGCAGTCCCTTGCAAGGGCTGCTCTACTATCTTGTGCACATCGACTGGGGGCAAAGCTAGATTGACAGAGGGATGCAGTTTCAGGAGAAAGCAACATTAATTTAGTGTAATCTTTTTTTTTCTAATAAATTTTATTGGGAGTGCATGTTTTGTTCATTCAAACCTTTTAAATTATCATTTTTTACAGAATTTTCAGCAAATTGTAAACAAATGCAAAAAGTTAAACAAAGTTGTGCAATTTCGTGGTATTCTAAGATATTGAAAGAGCTGTTTAGGTTGTAACAGGGGCTTGAAAATGTAAACAAAATTAGGATTTTTAGTGAAATAGTTTATTAAAAGGGTCTATTTAAGCAAAATTCGCACATAAACATGTTTAGACCAGTCTTGACACGTTTTTTGGTTTGACATTTGAGCCGATAACGAATTTTCCTGTAAACAAAACAAACATAACCTCACTTTTTAACATGAAAATAAATACGATTTAAAGCTTTTTTGACCTATTTTTAATAAAATAGCATAAAGGGTACTTCCCCAGTGTCTTAAATCAACCACAATATAATTTATTTGTAATAATTACGATTTTTCAGACTCCAAAGAAGGTGATATAACCTCATTTATTATCATAACTCGTGTCTTCACAACATTTTTGCAAATAACAGAATAATTTTTTTTACTTATCCAACAACTAATTCAGACTTTTTGTTGTACCTGGCAGGTTTTAAATAAAAAATTAATTAGTTTAAATTCCAAAATTCTTATACCGGTTTTGTGCCGATAGCGATAATGCAGTTCGCGAGTTATCAAACATAAATCATAATTTCTGCAATTTGTATAAAAAATTCAAAAATTGTAAAAAATTCATAACTCTATAATCCTATTTTGTTTCAAGACGATTTTTCAGTATATTAAATAGCTACTAAATACCTATTTATTCTGTTAATTTTATTTATATTTCTCTTCAGGAACAGGCCTAAAAAATAATTTCTGCAACTTGTATAAAAATTCAAAATTCGACAAAAATTTATAATTCCTAAATCCAATTTTGTCCCACGATGATTTTCAAATATGTCAAATAGCTACTAAGTACCTGTTTATTCTATTAATTTCATTCATATTTCTCTTTAGGAACAGATCTAAAAAAAATAATTTCTGCAACTTGTATAAAAATTCGGAAATCGTAAAAAATTCATAACTCCTAAATCCTATTTTGCCCCACGATGATTTTCAAATATGTTAAATAGCTACTAAATACCTGTTTATTCTATTAATTTCATTCATATTTCTCTTTAGGAACAGATCTAAAAAAAATAATTTCTGCAACTTGTATAAAAATTCAGAAATCGTAAAAAATTCATAACTCCTAAATCCTATTTTGCCCCACGATGATTTTCAAATATGTTAAATAGCTACTAAATACCTGTTTATTCTGTTAATTTCATTCTTATTTCTCTTTAGAAACAGGTCTAAAAAAATATTTCTGGAACTTGTATAAAAATTCAAAAATTTTAAAAAATTCATTAATCTTAAATCCTATTTTGTTTAATGGCGATTTTTGAGTATGTTAAATAGCTACTAAATACCTATTTATTCTGTTAATTTCGTTTATATTTCTTTTCAGGAACAGATCTAAAGAAAATAATTTCTGCAACTTCTATAAAAATTCAAAAATCGTAAAAAATTCATAACTCCTAAATTCTGTTTTGTCCCACGACGATTTTTAAGTGTCTTAAATAGCTACTAAATACCTATTTATTTTGTTAATTTTATTTATATTTCTCTTTAGGAACAGATCTAAAAAAAATAACTTCTGCAACTTGTAAAAAAATTCAAAAATCGTAAAAAATTCATAACTCCTAAATCCTATTTTGTCCTACGACGACTTTTAAGTATGTTAAATACCTACTAAATGCCTATCCATTCTGTTAATTTTATTTGTATTTTTTTTTAGAAACAGATTTTAAAAAAATAATTTCTGCAACTTGTATAAAAATTCAAAAATAGTAGAAAATTTATAACTTCTAAAACCTATTTTGTCCCACGATGATTTTTTACTATGCTACATAGCTACTAAATACCTATTTATTCTGTTAATTTCTTTCAAATTTCTCTTTAGGAACAGGTTAAAAAAAAAACAAATTTTTGCAACTTGCATAAAAATTTATGTATGGGTGAAAATGAAACAATTAAACATTTTGTAGTGTTTTTTATTAATTGTAGATAAATTCAAATCATTGTCAGTAAATTTTGCTGTTTGAAATATACTGAAAACGATTATTTTTGCTTATTATTGTTTATTAAATTTAATTTTTAATCCAAACACAATTTAGCTGGCCGGCTGTATTCTTGATGTTGCGCGGAAAGGTCAGTAACAATATTTCTATTCCTATCTTTACCGTCGTACACTCGTACATAACCTCACTTAACAAACGTAAACAAAACAAGTTATTAGTTTCAATCTCCTGTGTGTTTTGTACCCAAATTTGTGAACTACATCCTTCGAAATGCCTAATTGTTTATGTTTTAACTCTTGACTGGGGTTCCAGTGTTTTTATGAACGTTTAAAGTGAACTAACCTCACTTTTGATAGCCCCAAAATGTCGTTCCAGAAAGGCGTCGACCCCAAAGTGTTCCGTGCGATTCAAAATGTGGATATGCATCAACTAGCCGAATGCAGCGAGCAAGAAATCCGTCCTGTGTTACCTTGTCTTGTCCGAATGGGGCTTATATCGCCCCTTGACACGTCAAAAAAGTGCACAAATATGAAAGTTGATATTCTTACAATTGTCTCAGGGATGGAACTTGTGAATTCAATTGTGGCCCTACTTTCTATCGATTTTCATAGATTGGAGACTGAAGTGAAGAAGGAACAGCAGTTGAGACAGAAAGGGCTGGCGCTTCAAAGCGATTCGATTTTAATTGGAAACTTATCGAATACTAGTATGGCTTTAGAGTACGAAAGGAGTGACATGACTCGTCGTTTGAGTATTTTACTAGGGGAGCTCCTCTACGTCCAGAGCCAGATCCAAGATGAAAATTCCGAAAGTTCGTATATCAAGCCATCAGAACTTTTTGATAACGATATTTTTGCTGAAGAGTTATCTGATATTATTTGTATAGCACTTGCGGAGCTCCCGATAACTTTAAATATTTTAACAATCACAGAAACTCTTTTACATCTACATAACGGTCCTGCGATTATTTGCCGAATTGTAGCGAATTTCCCTGATTGTTTTCGAGAAGTTTGTACTTATTTGATCCAAACCGGGGAAAAACAGGAAGAATCCAAACTGAGTACAGTCCGAGCTTCCACAATTTCCCTCTTGTGTAAAATGAACCCAAGTCAGGCCCTAACAATCCGAAATAAATGCGTCGAATTATGCCGGATGCCTGCTCTAGCAATCGCGTTATCATTAGACGGTGAAGAGGGGGACATGGTTGCGTTTATTTCCGGCTTATTACTTGGAAACGACCAAACAATCCGTAACTGGATTGCTCTTTTTATAAGAACAGGACAGAAGAAGAAAGGAGAGATATCGAGCACCGCCCTATTACAATTAAGGGAGGAGCTACTACGCCGCTTACATGTCATCCTGTCTTCTTCAACTGATGGCCACTTATTGGATACTCTCGTTGTGCAAGGTTCCGCTCTCTTGCGACTTTACTGTGCCCTTCGTGGAATCGCAGCAATCAAGTTTCAGGAAGACGAGGTCAATGCACTTGTCCGGTTGTTGACCTCGCATCCAAGCCCCACCCCTGCAGGTGTACGCTTTGTTTCTATTGGTTTATGTATGTTGATTGCCTGCCCTTCTTTGATTTCGCTACAGGAGCATGAGAGGCGAAGCATTGAGTGGGTACAATGGTTGGTTAAGGAAGAAGCCTACTTTGAGTCGGCAAGTGGTGTTAGTGCTAGTTTTGGTGAAATGTTGCTGCTAATGGCGATTCATTTTCATAGTAATCAATTGAGTGCCATTTGTGATTTAGTTTGTGCAACTTTAGGGATGAAAATTCCCATAAGGCATAATAATATGACACGGATGAAGCAGGTTTTTACTCAGGAGATTTTCACAGAACAAGTTGTGACAGCACATGCGGTTAAGGTTCCAGTTACAAATTCTTTAAATGCATCTATGACTGGGTTTTTGCCAATACATTGCATACATCAGTTACTCAAATCTCGAGCTTTTGCTAAACATAACGTCAATATTAAAAACTGGATCTACAAACAGATTTGTACAAGTGTGAGTCCCCTACATCCAGTTTTACCCATGTTGGTAGAAGTGTACGTTAATAGTGTCATAATGCCAACTTCGAAAAACACAGAAACTAATAAACCACTCTCTGAGAATGAGATCAGAAGAGTTTTTCAAAGTTCGATATTTGGACAGTATTTCGACCAGAAACAATCAATTTTTACAATGGATTTTGATTTATCAAGTGAGAATCAGGATGTTGTTGTGGATAACACAAGTCTGACTCCTCAACTTCTCCTCCTTTATTATCTACTATTATATGAGGATTGTCGTTTGACTAATGCTCACATCTTGGCAGCTTTCAACCGTAAAATTAAGTTATACAGTCCTGAATTTATGTCGGAGCTACCAATCAAATACTTGCTACATCATGCTCAGAAAGATCAGAGTTCTTACTCGGGTCTTTTCGGACCTTTACTCAAACTTCTAGCAACACATTTCCCTCATCTAACTCTTGTTGAAGACTGGCTTGATGACATGTCAATTACAACTGAACACAAACCCACCCACGTAACTGAAATTTCCGTCGTTGAAGCTTTCAACGAACTTGACACCAATCCATCAAAATGTGCAAAGCTCATGCAAACTTTTCTCAAACAAGAAGCTATAGATATCTGGCCGTTCGCTGAGATTTTCACACAATATGCTCGAAATATCCTCGGCGAGAACGTCCCTCGATACTTGCAAGACTTATACAAAGATGTGTGGTTGAGGTTCAATACAGTACTTCCCAGACGTTTGTGGGTTCTCACAATCAAAAATTTAGTTGATGACTTCTCCAGTTTGACTAGGATTGATGTAGCCGAAGACCCTCTTCAGATAATGCGTTGTGATGAACGTGTCTTCCGGTGTGCTCCTGTGTATACGATTGTCTTGCGTGTGTTGAGGGCAAGTGTTGCATCATCTCGGAGTCAACTTATGCAGCATTTGCAAGCTAATCCGAGATTGGACCATGCAGGGCAAGTCTTGAATGAAAGTGACCGGGAGGAGATGTGTAGGGCTACAATAGCAGCACAGGAAAGTGCAGCTGTTCAAATGTTACTAGAGACGTGTATTGAAACAGAGGACGATCGGAAGAAAGGTGGACAGAAATGGGCATTGCAGGAAGTTAGGTCTTTGGTGTGTAGTTACTTGCATCAGGTTTTTATCGCTGATACAATGTTGGCAAAACTGGTGCACTTTCAGGTATGTTAGATTTGGGGTTTTCTGGGTGTGATAGATTACTTGTAGGGTTATCCTAGTGAATTAATCGAAGTGATAGTCAAAGGTGTTCCCTCTATGCATATTTGTTTGGATTTTCTACAAGAGTTGATGCAACAGCCAAGTCTTAATAAGCAAATCTTTGCTATTCAGTTGTTGTCGCATTTGTGTATACAGTATGCACTTCCGAAAAGTTTGAATTTGTGTGTGACTGCTTTGAATCTACTGTATGCATTACTCGGAAGTATGTCTAAAAATATTTTTTACTGGTTGTTCATATTTTCTTTGTAGGTTTATCAAGTAGTCAAAGAGTTAAACTCTTTCGTCCGATTTTACCAGCCTTGGTAAGGATAAGTGAAGCGTTCCCGCCATTGGTTGATGACATTGTCAATTTGATGATGCAATTGGCTCGTATTTGTGAGTCACAGGCGTCACTAGCATCACATTTTGATGCTCATTTAGGGAAGGAGTTGGAAGTTTCAGCGGAGGAAAGTAGGGAGTTATGTGTCTTGGTCCAGGAAACGTTTAGTAATATTTTAGATAAAGCCGTATTCAAGTCTAAGATTTATCAACAAAAATAAGGACAGATTTTTTTAAAGTTTTGTTTTAAACAGTTTTAAATAAACAGCTTTTTATAGAACATTGTTTTTTATTTTTAAACTAATGCAATTTAAATGAGTACCCCATTTTTCACGATAATAATAATTTATTTATGCGTTTAGGATCATAAGTCAAACAAGAAAAGACATATATCAACAAAAATAGAGAAACAGTATAAAGTATACACAGTCATGCACAATTTACAAGTTTAAAAACTCAGTCAGTGAATAAAAATAGTGGAATTTTTATTGATAATATACTAAATGTAATATGTAACAAAAACTTTTTAAGATTTTGTTTAAGATGTTTTACACTATTTAGATTTTTAATACGATTTGGTAATTTGTTTTTAAATTAAACATTGTTTTTGTAAACTATTGATTTAACATCTTCTACTGGCATGTTGACAGGACTCGGTACTTTGTCTACTGCATTTTAATTGAGGTGATTAGGTCTTCTATCTTATATTTCCTAAAAGCATCTCTGCAGTTCTTTCTCTAAACTCTGGATTAAGTGTAATTTGTTGCGAGTCTATTCTTAATTTTCTGGTGACAATTCATTCTTGTAACCCTCATTCATAAGTTGCTTCCATTTGTTCTCTTTGGTTTTTCTAATGAGTAGATAAATGAGAGTACAGTAGAATTTTTAATTTTGCTTGTATAACTTTTCATTGATTGAGTAACTTTTCTAGCTCTGTGTTTTAATTTCAAACAAATTTATTATCCAAATTTGTCATTTCACCTGTGTATTGTGGCAGATTTTTCATTTCGAAAATGACAATTTAGGCACGAGCACGATCTGCCACTACAATAAATAAAATTTATTTGTTTCGTAGGAACAACTCTTTGAGATGTTGGAATTGAGGGACAGCAAAAATTGGGAATGTGAGCAGTTATTAAAACTTGAATTAGACATTATTATAAAATTTAATAAAAGCAAAAATAAAAAGAAAAGTAATAAAAGTTACACAATTACAAAATAAGCTAATTTATCAAAATTTAAGTAAAATTTAACGTACCAAAAATTACAAGGAGAAATATGTGGTTACAACAGTTTGACTAATTTTCAATGTAATTTTAACGTGCAGATAGTTGACGGAATAAAATAACAAATAGAAATCTTATACATTTCAAAGCCACGCTTATCTAGAAGGAGGGCAGGAAAACCAAAACTAATTTCAAAAACGGTACAAAAATGACTTACTTAAAACAACAAAAATTATAAAAGCACTAGGTCCATCCCCGAACAGTTCACATTTTTAACTTAGTTCTTTTGTGCCAAACCATAACATTTTGAACCCTTTTGTCAAATGGAAATTACCAAACGAAACCTCAAAAAGGCTGCCATGGTTGTTGAAAACACCGAGAAGAATTAAATCAAAAGAGACTTAATGTGCAACATCTTGTGGAGACGATCGGTTCTCTTCACAAACACTTTTACTTTTTAACTACAAAACTCAAAAAGGGAAACTTCAATTACTACTTCGCTGGTAACTTGTCATATACTGGTTCTCCCGATTAATCGGACGAGCTTATATATATGCTTCAGTTCCTTTGTCTCCAGAAGAGTGTGAGTCACAACTCCACAAGATTTGTTTATATTATAAGCTAAAAGCTTTTCATGGCTAATTGGTATCTAAGTCTCATGGGAATCTGTCCAGTGACCTTACATTGACTTTGCTTTGTCTAAACGCTTAAAAATTGAATCGCGAAATGAATTCCTTAGATTTGATTTTTCTTTACATTATTTTTAGACGACCAAAAGGGCCTCAGTGTCCCTTCACAGTATTTTGTCAGGATTTTTTTTTTGAAGTTTACCCCATTTTTTTCAGTAACTATTTTGATTAAAAAAACTGTTGAGACATGTAAATGAATATTTATATGCATGAGTATGATGGAGATCTTTCATGTAAAGTTGTGTTTGTATATAAATAATTCCTTGCTTTAGCAAGAACAGTTAATTATACATGTCGAAAAATGGCATTTTGTGCATATTTTCTACTAAAACAAAAAAAATAAACAAAGAACAGCATAACAATAACTTGATAAATAAATAACCTAATCACCCAATATATTCACACGATTGACGCTCAATAACGTCGATTCGCTCCCACTCCCACTAGGTTGCACAGCTAAACTTAACTCATTTGCTATGCGGCTTACACTGACTGGTGATCTGGTGATTGCTCTCTGACGTGTTTATCTTATATATACAGCTTGTAATATTTTCTTGTACCATTTCCATTCGCTAGCAGAACCGCGCGCCGTTTTAAACTGAGCCTGCGTAGTTTTGTTTTTTTAAATATATTAATTGTTCTCAAACAAAAGGAGTCTATAATGTATTTCAGGAACTATAAACATTTTAGCATCATTTCAAGGAGAACTACTACCATTTAAAATCTCTAACATTACTTCAATAACACTCTGTATATCGCCGCATTACGTTCTCTTCGCATCCGTTTGTTTCATCACTATCATCAGAGAAAAGGGAGTTTTATAATAGGTGTATTTTATATAATCCTGTTTCCATTGGTACAAAAAACGTTGATTGTTTTATTAGTTGTCTATATTAAAAGGCCAATCAGACCTGGAAATTTCTCAATATAAGTATACTGTCCCAGTTTTGTTAAAGAAATTACAATCATTCATGTTACAGAAGTTTATGTACAGTATAACTTTATACAAAATTAACACGGATAAAATAATTAGTAACTACTTCAAACAAATAAATAAATATAGGAATCTGTAATCGACATATTGGTAACACTGCTTGGGCTTGCGAAAATACCCTTTTTTTATCATCATACACGTCACATGATGCAAATGCATTGGCATCGCCGTTTGTTGCATTAGCATCTCACCGGCTGTGTTTTAGTGCCTTCCAATTTAAATTGTGAAAAGAACAAAAATGTGCTTTTAAATATTCCAAAAGTGCCATTAACCACTATGCAACGTCCTTCCCGGGACTATCGGGGAAATCCCCGAAATAAACGGAATGGTGTTAGAAGAAGTTCAGGAGGTATAGCAACCATTATTATTTTTGATTTTATAGAATTTTCTTCGGTGTATTTATTAATCATGTAGGTACTCGCTTTTTGCTTAAATGTAAAAATATTGCGACATATGGGAAAACGGTGTCTTATCTTTTGATCTTATTCACTGATATTACAATATGTATCAATATATACAGTGAGAACCATTTGTTTGGAATAACTTCGATAAAAATTCAGGGATTTGTTTTTCAGGAAAACGCTTAAACACGTTTCTGTTATTTTTCAACGCGCATTTTTTTGCAAAAAATTGAATATACAGGGTGTCCCAACATCGAGATACGACCCTCAACTTTGAAATTTTTAATGGAAACCCCAATTTTTTTAGCATATCTGAATTCTACATATAATTTTGCGTATTTTTTATGTAGCAACACTATGTCAATTTTTAAGTGTTTTTGAAAAAAAAGCGTGAGCCATTTGAAATGAATAAATTCGATAAAAATTCAGGGATATGTTTTTCAGGAAAACGCTTACAGTTGTATTCTGTTATTTTTCAACGCGCATTTTTTGACAAAAAAATGGATATACAGGGTGTCCCAAATTCGAGATACAACTCTCAACTTTCAAAAAATTTAAATTTTTTTAGCATATCTGAATTCTACGTATAATTTTGCGTATTTTTTATGTAGCTTTGTAACTATGTCGATTTTCAGTTGTTTTTGAAAAAAAGGCACGATCTATTTTTGAAATTAATAAATTTAATAGAAAGTCAGGGATTTACACGTAGAATTCAGATATGCTAAAAAAATTGGGGTTCTCAACGAAATTTCAACATTGAGAGTCGTATTTTGATTTTGGGACACCCTGTATATCTTTTTTTTTATCAAAAAAAGCGCGTAAAAAATGCGCTTAAAAAATGGGGTTTTTATTTAAAATTTCAAAATTGAGGGTCGTATCTCGATGTTGGGACACCCTGTATATCCAATTTTTTTGTCAAAAAATGCGCAAATAAAAATAACAGGATACGTGTTTCAGCGTTTTCCTGAAAAAGAAATCCAAAAATTTTTATCGAAATTATTCTATACAAATGGTTCACACTGTATATAAGTATACAGTGTGGTGATAAAGTAAGGAACAAAATTCATAATTCTCTTATTGAATGTTTTTGAGCAAAACACTCGGATAAGTCATTATTATTTTTTAATTTGCCACTTTATGACATAAAAATTTTACTTATGACGTCATGTATTATTGCGCAATGATTAGGGACGTTTTTCACATTTTTATTTTTTATTTAAAATGTTATTTCATCACGTATGTCTACTATCATAACTCCTCTCTCACTAGTGGAGTATTTATTATTATATTTCGCTGGTTGATGTTCCTGTAATTCGGGGGATGACTGATTTTCAGTTAAACTTTTCTTCTTAAATTTTTACATATTTTTTCGTATTACGCCCCTATTACATACTGCAAAAGCTCCAATTATGAGGAAGACGATTACAATAATAAAACTGGCATGATGTGTGGTATCTATTGGATTAATGTTGGTCTAACTAATTCGGTGGGTTCGTTTTGGAGTTTAGATATGTCATCCACGTTGGTGTGGAGTAATAATATGAGGGGTAAAAGTTTGTTATTCATTTTATTATAGTTTAATTTCCAGCAAAATGAAGGAATCTCCAGACAAAATTTAAATTTTGATTTATTTATAATAAATTCACATTCTTTTGGAATTTTTACTATACTGAGTCTTGATATGACGAAGAATGCTGAATTTTGACAGTTTTTCTTAATTTTCAGAGACTGATGATCCACAGGAATGATTATAGTTGTTTATGAAGGATATATTATAGTTGTTTTAAAATCGGTACTTTAAGATAAACTTTTTTCAATTGACACTTGCCGTTTTTGGAATTTTATATAAGTGATATAATGCAGCCTTTTTCTGGATTCGGGATTAATTTGTTCTGGAATATATCTATCATAAATTGTCGACTTTATAGCAGGTTTCTTTTTCATATTGATGAGAATATTATCCGAGTATAAGGAATAAAGGTTTTTGAGGAATTATGAAAAGGCTATTTTGAAGGATAGGATATAAATCATATCGAAAGCTTTCTGAAATAAAAATTGGAATTTGAATGGCAAAGATGATTTTGTTATTGAGGAATGAAATTTTTAAATTTGACAATTGATAATATGAAAGAATATTATTTAATTTAATAACCTTATTTGGTCCGTATAGATTACATAATATGTATAATAAGTAATTTTTGCAGGTCGGTATTTAATGGAAATAACTGAATAATGCAAAGTATTTAATTTTTCAAAAGTTATTACATCTTCTAAGTTATCTAAAAGAGTAATTAAAGTTTGACAGTTAAAAATAATTTGATCTAGCATTATCTAAAGAATAATTTATTTTATTTTCTATTATTTTTTTATTTTTATCTGCTTATCTATAGAATTTTGATTATTTTGTAAAATTTGCAAAGCTGTTTCAAATTTGATATCACCTAGTATCACCTAAATCAAGAGTACCTACCTAATAAAATTATGTCAATTAATTCTCTTTTATTACTTACATGAGGTGTAAGATTATTTAGCTTACTGCATGTTACGATGATAAGCTGATAAGATAATGAGCGTGAGTTAATAAATTCGTGAGAACATTCCTGTAAGTGATATTTGAAGGTTTTCTGATGATTCATTATAGGACGCTCCATTAATGTAACGTTGATAATATAAAAATATTTTATTGTATTATTTAATAATTTTGTTCAAAGATTTAGTCTCGATGTTTACTTTTTGTTATTTTGTATTCTCCTGTATGAAATGAAAAGATATGTGAATAAAGTGAGGAAGTTTCAATGTTTTGTGCATAGGTAAATGTTATGTTAATTAGCATTGGGAAGGTTAGTATTAGGATTCTGATGATTGTTATTGCTCTTGTTATAATAGTGAGGTTAATCCAGTTAGAGGGACGAGAAATAATTAATAAAACAAAATTGCTTTGGTCGCCTAGTTTCGTTCAAACATTGAACATCCTCAGGACTCAAGCAGCGTTAATTATATCAGTTAAATTGAGAAATAAAACAGACATATAACAATGATGATGGCAAGGCAAGGCAAGGCAAGACTTGCTGTTGTCCTGAACAGTTGAGAGATTATCAATATTTCTAGGTTTTTTAATTTGAAACTTATGATAAGTTTCTTGATTTGATATTAATTTTTTTATTATTGTCCGCTAAAACTTGATTTTTTTTTAAATTTAGGGTTCTCTTTATTTCTTTGTTTTGTTTTTTGTTATTGGATTTCTCTTTTGGCGTTAAGGATTTCAATAATTATTTGTTTTTTTTAACACAGTTTTTTTTGAATTTGGATAATATTTAAACTTTTTCTTTATGACCTGTATCTATATGGCCTTTAATAATTTTAAAAAAATGTGAATCTTGTAATTGAATCAATGGCGTTGTTATACCTATAAATGCATCAGATTTATTACATTTGCACTAGGTTTTTCAATTTATAAACAAGAATTTCTTCGGCTAGTGTGGAATGAAATCTCTCTATTGGTGAATTACTGTTAGAATTTTTTGCTATTGTAAAGTGTAACTCTATTCTATTTAATTTTAATTAATTTTCGAGTATATTCTTTTGTCATGAGGTTACAATCGTATTGTATTTGTAAATAGTCAATAGTCTAGCCGTCCAATAATTTATTACGCCACTAATTTTGAAATCTTTTATTATTTTCTTTTTTTTTAAGCAGCCGATAATTTCGAAAACTCTGTAAAACGAAACCGAAGTCCAAGTATTGGTTTAGAGGGTACATCTTCAAGAACCTTTCATAAGCAAAGAGATGCATCAAATCACAATTTTAAACCTCCTAAAAACCTTGAAAAGTTTGAACTGCAAAATAAATCTGCAGCAAATCGTCATCAAGGATTTTCGAGCGTTAGAGCTTTTATTGTTAAAAGATTCTGAAGAATTGATATTGGAATTAGCAAACTTGAAACAAGGAATATATGATTTTATTAAAACGGATTTATCGAACGATGCCATTGTGCTTGTAATAAAACTTTTAAAAAAAGTGTCTGACTCGCCTTTTGTTGAAAGCAAATACAAAGTTTTACAATTATATTTAGATGACCTATTTCTTAATAAACTTTTTAAATACATAGTGCTCTTACCAAACCAAAAAGAAGAAGAGCAGAAAAGAAACATGTACTTTTGGAACTCATCTGAAGAATTCTGGAACAACTTGGTGGGAATTTGTCAAGAAATTTGTAATACGATACCCACATTTGCTTGCAAAATATTACCAAATCTTCTGGAAAGCTTGCTTACGTCTTTTTTACTCTTTGACGAAAAGAGTAAACAACATATTTCAGATGAACTAAAAGCTCGCGTAAATAAACTAAACGAAAATATTCAAATTTTGGTAACTCAAGAACAAGAAAAAAATAAAGCGCTGATACCAAAACAAATTTCTAAATCAGAAGGTGAACCGCCTGATGATTTTAGAGAAATATCTGTATACCCTACTTCTGTTGAACTTTTTACTGGTGGTCGAGCATTTTTAAAGCGAAATGTGGTCAAAGGACCTTACAATGATGTTAATCACTATTTAGACGTTCAATTTAGATTACTTAGAGAAGATTTTGTTGGTCCTTTAAGAAGTGCTATAAACACTTATCGATCGGAATCAACAGAAAAACAACGAATTGAAAATATTCGGATTTACAAAGAAGTACGATTTTTAAATCAGGAAACAGTCAATGAACAGTACTGTATTAGAGTGCAGTTTGATTTTACTAAAAATAAGACAAAATTTAAATATGAGGAATCAAAAAGATTTATGTTTGGATCTCTTCTTTGTTTTACTTGTGACAATTTCAAATCTTTTATTTTTGGAAAAGTTGCTCAAAGGGAATTGAAAGATTTAGAACAAGGGCAAGTGATTGTTGGCTTTAATAACCAAGTTTCTATAAATTTTACAAGAGATTTTTTAATGATTGAATGTGAAATTTATTTTGAACCATATTTTCATGTTTTGAAAGTACTTCAAGATATGGACAATTATAATTTTCCAATGGAAAAATATATCATTCGTGTGGATCCTACAATCCAACCGCCAGAATACCTTACTGAAGCAAGTAAAATTACAGTCTGCGGTATTGAATTTTTTCCTTTATTAGATTGGCCAGAAACATACTTTTACAATTTGAATGAATCGCAGCTTTCGGCATTTAAAGCTGCATTAACGCAAGAATTTTCAGTAATTCAAGGTCCACCTGGTACTGGCAAAACATTTGTTGGCCTTAAAATAGCTCAAACCTTGCTTGAAAATAACGATCTTTGGTTTAAAAGAACGCCATTGTTGGTTATATGCTATACTAATCATGCTCTCGATCAGTTTTTAGAGGGACTAATTCCCTTCACTGATAGAATTCTTAGGGTTGGAGGGCAAAGTAAAAATGAGATTTTGGATCAATTTAACTTGAGAAATATCAAGTTTGAAATCAATTCAACAGTTTTACGACAAAGAAATGAAGTACAAGAAATATTACACGAAATAAAAAGGATAAGAAATGATATACATATAGCCCATTCTTACGGTACCATACTTAATGTTTTTGGGGATTATTTACCAAAGTTTCAGGAGACGTGGTTCTATTCTGTGACGAATGATGAAGTATTAAATTGGTTATTGGATGGTTCAAGAGATTTTCAGGACAATGAACTACCAATAGAGGTAAGTTTACTGTTGATTAGGTTTATTAGCTTTAATATACAACAATTTTCTAGAAAATAGTGAATGATTTACGTAATGAAAAAGAAAACAAAAGTGATGAAAAGAGTGAAAAAGAAAACGAAAATATGGAAAATCCGTTGGACGATATTTTTGATGAAGTGAGGACAATGAAAATTCGATCTACCACACCTCTTATTACAATGTCTTCACTTCATCAACAGATAAATGATGTTGACTGCACTCTCAGAAAACTAAAAGAAAGAAAAGTTGTTACTGATGAAGATATTCTCCAAGAAGACAAAGTTACTTTAAAATTATTTAAGTTACAACAGCGCTATAATTATTTAAACGTAAGTCTTAATAAAATACACATGCCTTACAGGTATGAATTATGCTCTGTCAACTTACATTTATATTTTAAAATTAATAATACACTGCTCAACAATTGAAAAGGATCACCCCAAAATTTTAACAATGTTTAAAGTTTTGTATGACATAAGAAAATTGATTAATGGAAATGTTCTTTGTTTCTTGGTAGCTCATTTCTTATACTTGAAAATGTTTAGTTGATTGTTTCTCTAAGTTGTGTTGTTTAATTTATACAAGGCATCAGAGGCAGGCACTGACAAAGAAAATTTTTGATTTTCTTGTTCCTCTGGGTTTCGAAAAATCATTAGGCAAAACTCTTGAAACGGTTGTGCTAATTTTAAGAAAAGTTCACAAATCAAAAAATAAACTTTGATTTTTCTCCAAAAAATTACTTTAAATATCCAATCTGACATCCAATCCTGATTAACATTCAGGAAACTATTGCGACAAGAATCTTAAAATACAGAGAATGGGTCACGGTTCTAAATAGTAAATACACTTTAAATTTGCAACCTTCTTTTTAACTAACTTACTAAAAATTTCGGAGCCGTTTCAAAATTTGGTCATTGTTTGAGAGCGCTTCTTTACCCGAAATATTAGCGATAAACAGGGTGTTAAAAAAGAGTGTAAAATATTTAAGGAGATAATAGTATGAACCAAAATAAAAAAAATATTGGGGTTTTGTTGACTTTTTCACACGTTTTTTAATTGGGATTTTTTGGGATGCACTAATTTATGTGAAAATTATATTTTATTTCAAGCCGACTACTTTCAAACTTAGTTTTTTATAGTTTTTTAGTTCTTTAATTTATAAACTTAGCTCAAAATCTGCAAAGCCGTTTCGAAGGTTTGGTCCAGCGCTCTTCCGAAACCTATTACCAAAATTCAAAATTCTTTTTTGTTAAAATGGGAGCAGTCTAAACTTCTCGCTTTTTGCAGCGCCTGTCTTTGACACCCTGTATAACTTAAACTACAATTATTTTGGTGAATTACGTCCATTCTTTTTACATTCGAAATTTTTTGTTACGGGGAAGTGGACAAGGCAGAAAAAAAAACTATTTTATAAGGCCATATAAGGCCTTATAAAATAGTTTTTTTTCTGCCTTGTCCACTTCCCTGTAACAAAAAATTTCGAATTAAACTACAATTTTACAAAAAACGCTCTATTAAACGTCTTAAAGTATAAGAAATGAGCTACCCAGAAGAAAAATATGATCTTAATTCATAAATTTTTGCAGGAATTGCAAGACTTTAAACTTTGTTAAAATTTTAAGTTGTTCCATTTCAACTGTTAAGCACTAGTTATGAAATTCAATTTTTTTTTCTACGTTATTATTCACATGGAAAATATAAAATCGCGATGAGTGACTTCTAAATATTAATTTTAAGGGCTGATATTTTAACGGAGGTCTTATTAAATATGCAGTTTCCAAAAAAAATCGATTTTTTAATCACTCTAATAGGTATAAATAATTTGTTGTTTTTTTGTGTTATAGTATTGGTTAAGTAAAGCCAATGAATATAAAAAAGATACTATTAGTTGGGATGACTTTAAAAATCCTCATAAATTAGCGCCACAGGAACGCTGGAATTTATATTTTTATTGCTTACATTTATATAAGCAAAAATTAACAGAAAAACTTCTGATATTAAATAATAAGTTTTGTATTAAGTATAAAATTTATGAAGAAATGCGCGACATTGAAAATACAAAACTAATGAAAGATGTTTTGGTGGTTGGAATGACTACTACCAGCGCAGCCCGTTTAAGATCGTCTTTACAATCTTTAAAAAGTCCAATAGTTTTTGTTGAAGAAGCAGCAGAAATTTTAGAGGCTCACATTACCTCTTCTTTGACTCATCACTGCAAACATCTAATTCTTATCGGGGATCATAAACAATTGAAACCAAGTTCGGCAAATTACTCCATCGAGAAGTTTTACAATTTAGGAATAAGTTTGTTTGAAAGAATGGTATTAAATGAAATTCAGTTACATACATTGAACGTACAACATAGGATGCGACCAGAAATTGCTAGTTTAATTTCACCAACTATATACCCAGATTTGCAAAATCACCCATCGGTGAATGAAAGATCAGCTATAAAAGGACTAGATTTTTGTTTATTTTTTATTGACCATACCAACGAAGAAGTAAATTGTGAAGAGACTACAAGCAAGAAAAATTTTTTCGAAGTTAAGTTTCTGATATATTTTGCGCGACATCTAATTCTGAATGGTTATAAGCCGGAAAACATTACGATTTTAGCTGCCTATTTGGGTCAGATGTCTGAGCTGAAGAAAGAAAAAAGAAAACATAGCGAGATTTTAGGAAACATGAGAATTGCGGTTTTGGACGATTACCAAGGCGAAGAATGCGACATAATTTTACTTTCGTTGGTTCGAAACAACAAAGAGAACAAAATTGGATTTTTGTCCATTGAAAACAGAATTTGCGTTGCGCTCTCTCGTGCTAGAAATGGTTTCTATTTGATGGGCAATATGAACCAATTATGTGAAGGAAATGAAGTAATACGCAACATTTTTAGTATAAATTTTTTCAATGCTTTTTTAGGTGTGGCGCAAGATCCGCCAAAGTTTTGAACTGCAGAATGCTATTGGTCCCCATTTACCTTTAAGATGTCAAATACATCCAGAGAAAGTTACACTTGTCGCTTCTGGCAGAGATTTTTTGAATATAGCGAAAGGAGGCTGTAATCAAAAATGTGAAGCAGATTTGATTTGCGGCCATAAATGCACTTCTTTGTGTCACGTGTTAGACAGAGAACACGAATCGTATCGTTGTTTAGAAAAATGTGCAAAGTATTTTTTTTTAGATAAGAACTATTGAATTAGTGTTTTTTTTTAAATTTTTAGAAAACTGTGCGATAAAGATGATCAACATTTATGTCAGAAATCTTGTTATCAAATCTGTGGTCCTTGTCGGTATAAAGTTTTAAGAACTCTCAAATGTAGACACGTTGTTAACTTGGAGTGTCACATTAATCCAGAATCTTATAACTGTGAAGAAGTTGCTTCTACCGTACTTCCATGTGGTCATAAAGTAGACAAACCTTGTTATTCCGATCCCAAAACATTTACATGTCCTTTTCCTTGTGATAAACGGATTAAGCGTTGTGGACATACGTGTGAAAAAAATTGCCATATTTATGAAGATGCAGATCACATACAGGTAAGAACAAAAAACGTTGATTGTCTCTGTTTTTGTTGTTTTCCTATTTCATACTCATGTGGTATTTTTTTTTCTCTGCTTTCCAAAAGACATTATGCTTTATGTAAGTAAAAATTATCTTGTACACTTTAATATTTTGAATGGTCTACTGTTAGAGTTGTAATAAAATAATCGTTTTTTAAAAAGTTTGTATTTTTTTTTTTTTCATTTTAGTATAAGTGTTTAAAAGAATGTGGCAAATATCTAAGAGATTGTAAAGCTGAAGATCAAAAACACAAATGCTACAAACGTTGTTTTGAAAGATGTGGTATTTGTTTGATCCGTGTTCAGAAACAACGAAACTGCTCGCATTTTTATGATGTACCATGCTCTAGTAATGTAAATGATGTTCTATATGAAAAGCCTTGCAAGAAAATTTTACCTTGTGGACATAAATGCAAAAACAAGTGTTCCGAATTCTGTGGAAACTGTAAAGAAAAAGTGGGTAAATAGATGTGTAGCATTCTTTATGTTAACAAATTTATTTTAGGTTGAAAAAACAATTCCTAGTTGCGGTCACATAGTTAAATTGACATGTAGTGAAAAACCACTCAAAGAATTGTGTTCGAAAGACTGCCCTCTTAAATTACCTTGCGGTCATCCTTGCACCAATAAATGCAGAGAATCCTGTACTACGAAATGTATAGCTATCAAGGATTGTGCAGTAAAATCTCCTTGCGGTCATGTGGTCACACAAATGCCTTGCTACTTGCAAAAAGGTATAGAGCATTAGTTTCACAGTTGACGGTGACAATCTGACAATGGTGATGTGAACGTATAACAATTTTTCTGTGCAATCGTTCACGAAATTTGATTTCACCGCCGTTACTATAGTCATGGTAATAACCGCAAAATAAAATCATAAAAAACCGTAGTCGAAATGTCTGAAAAAAACATATATTTTTTTAACTATTAAAAAATGATGAGGCACTTTAAACTTGCATAACCACCTCATAAAATAAAGATAGTTATTCTGCTTTTACTATATTTTAAACCTTTGAATTTCAGATGTGGCCACAAATCCTAAAATATTATTAAAATATTGTAATCATCCCTGTCGTGAACAACTACAGTGCGGCCATAATTGCTCAGGAACCTGTAGAGAGTGCACCCAAGGGCGCGTTCACAAACGCTGTGATGAAAAATGCGGTAATCCTCTGGTGTGTAATCACCCTTGTGAGTTTCCCTGCAAACAGACCTGCAGACCTTGCACTCGCCCATGTCCCTATAAATGCAAACACAGAACATGTGAGGAACATTGTGGCGATGTATGCATTCCTTGCAAAGAGACATGTCCTAGACGTTGCAAACACCAAAGATGTAACAAATACTGCGGAGAAATTTGTGAAATCCCTCCTTGTGAAAAATCTTGCTTCAAAAAACTGCGTTGTGGTCATCTTTGCGTTGGTTTCTGCGGAGATCCTTGTCCACCAAAGTGTCTTATTTGCAATAAAGAAGAATTAACGGAGATATTTTTTGGGTTTGAAGGAGAACACGATGCGAGATATGTTTTATTAGAAGATTGTGGTCATATTTTTGAGAGCACGGGACTGAAACGATGGATGGAACAAGATGGCGAAAAAATTGGATTTAAAGTGTGTCCAAAATGCAAAACCCCTATTATGTCTACACTTCGATACAGTGATTATGTCAAGCAAGCCAATGCTGAAATAGCTAAAATTACGACAAAAATTAATGGAAGCGAAAGAGAATTAAAGACAAAGAGAGAACATTTGATAAAAAAAATAGAATCGTTTTCTATACTGAAGAATCGTAACTATTTTAAACTTTTCAAACATGGTTTTGGCACAATAGAAAACTGGTTGAACCACTCTGTTCGTGATAGAGAAGAGCGTGTTAATAAATTAGATCTAATTGCAGTAGAATCAAAACTGCAAATAATAGAGCATATGCTTAATATTCTCAAAAAGAATCCCCTAAATCCAAAAAAAGGCGGCTACGCTTCACAGGTCATTTTTATATTAAAAGTTTTAAACCGTGAGAACAATAACATAACTGATCAGGAAATAGCTGATCTTCATCTTGAATTAAATAGATTATCTCGCATTGTGGAATTTGAACAAATCAAAAATTCATTAAGTTTTTCAAATCACTTTGCAAATAACAATAAAATTAAACGTTGTATGCAAGAAATTGAGGATTTTCTTTTCAATTCAGGAAAGTTTGTTGGCGCTGACGAAGAAAAAACAAAACAGTTATTAAAAGAACTGAATGAATCGGTTGCAGCGCGAATTGAAATTTCGGACCAAGAAAAACGAGATATTGTGAGGGCAATGGGTTTCAAACAGGGACACTGGTATAAGTGCCCTAAAGGACATTTCTACTGCATTGTAGATAGTGGAAGAGCGGTGATGATATCAAAATGTCCCGAATGTGAAAGTCAAATAATTTAGCACCTAAAAGGAATGGAGCAAAGACCATTGTCAATAAAAGGGATCATTAAGGATTTATTTCATAGATTTATTTCATTTCATAGAAAATTATTTATTAATTTTTAAAAGTATCTATTATTTGTTAACGTTTATTATTAATTAAAGTCTAAGTGATACACGTATTTGTGCAAATCATTATTTTGGTCATTTATTAAAGAATTATTATTATTTAATGTAGTTTTTTCCTTTCTTAATTTTTTATATCAGATTTCGTTTGGCCGGTTAATCCGAGTTCTCATGCAACATCATTTTTTGTTCCAAGCAAGAATAAAACTGAAAGAAAAAGGTCTTCCTTTCCCAATTTCCCAAAGGATTTTCCCGAAGAATTTTCCGTCTCTGACGGAAGCAAAAGATCGTCAATTTATGCCAGCCCCTTGTCACCTTTCAGATGTCCCAACATCTTGCTGATTGGTCTCTGAAACACAGCAGGAAAATTTGCTAGTCCAAAGGATACTCTCATAGTCTGATGTGAATTATGTTTCCAATTTATATGTTAGAGACAAGTTGATTCCATAATTTGTGATCACTATTTAAACGTTAAAAAAACCATTGGAACCTTGTCCTGAAGCTGATGTGTCAGGTGGGTTGCATAAAAGTCTGAAAAGTCTCCTTCCGTCAGAAAAAAAATAAGTATAGAATACTGTAATCGGCATATTGGTAACACTGCTTGGGCTTGCTATATAATACTTCTTTTGTTTGTTTAACATCATGTTGCAAATGCATTTGTATCGCCATTTGTTGCAATAGTATATCACCGGTTGTGTTGTAGTGCTTTTCGATCTAAATAGTAAAAAGAACAAAAATGTGTTTTTAACTATTCGAAAAGTGCAACGCGTAGTGCCATTAACAACTATGCAACGTCGCCACCGGGGAAATCCCCGAAATAAACGAAATGGCGTTGGAAGAGATTCAAAAGGTATGGTAGCATTGGGAGCCATTACTATTTTTGCTTTTTATAAAATTTTCTTCCTGATATTTATTAATTATGAATTGGTTTTTTGCTTAAAAGAAAAAATATCGTGACATTTAAAAAAACATTGTTTTATCTGTTGGTCTTTTTAAGGGATATTTGCGCTAATAATCCCTCCTTCAAAAGAACTGAAAACCTTAAGGTATTTTTAGATTTTCAAATAAAGCACATATTTTTCTTAGCTCACGATTTTTGTATTATAGTTCAATATTATAAAGAAAAATATTATCACTAAGCAAAATTTTTATTATAAAGTCTTTGTTTCACATAAATTATAAAACATTTTATCATATTACATAATCATTATTACACATATACCAAATTACTATATATTATATAGCTATAAGTATTATAAATATTTATAATATGAACATGATGTTTATAACTAGTGATAAAGGTTGATTAGGGAGGTTTTCTTCTATTTTTATCTTTTATTTAAATTGTTATTTCATATATGAGGGATGTTTCTAAAGTTTAGGGAATCGTGCTCTACACAAAACACAAAACTTATAGGCAATTCTATAAATGACAGACAACTCTTGACATGTTTATGCAGCTATCTGTTACAATATTTTTATAATTTAGGTAGTCGCCTGATGTAGACGCGTTTTTGTAGCCCTGTTTTTGAACCATCGAAAACGCGGTTAAATTTCAAAGAGCAACAATTTTATTTGTGGAAAAAGGGTGTAAAAACTTCGGAATTTATTCGTCTGCAAGACTGCAAGAAGTGTTTTGCAGTGGTCACTCGAGTACCTCGGTAAATAAAAGAAACATTACTGTCGTGAAGAAACTACTGAAAGAAAACAGGCAAAAGACTATTCGTAGAACGAGTGTACGTCTAGGACTAGGTACATACATGACAAGTTTATAATATCTTACGTGTTTGTATACCGGTAAGCAAGGTTTTAACCCACTGGGTACCAAGACTGTCGGGATCGAAAGAGAAACTTCATAAGTGTGACTTATCAAAACTGTTAGCTCGTTATAGAGATAAATTTAAGCAACAAATAACAATTACTGACAAAATATTAATTCTTTATTTTAATCTTAAGACCAAAAGTCGATCTAAAAAATAACGTAAACCCGAAAAAAGTCCTCCACTTAAGGTGCGTGCAGTCTCGTTTATTGCAAAACTAATGCCGTATTCTGGACTCGCAAAAGGATTATTTTTATGGATTACCTCGCGCAAGGTGTTACAATTAACTCAAAATATTATTTAAGTTTATTATCCAGATCACTGCGGCAGAAACTTGTCAAAAAACGACCTGGAAACTTGCAGAAGCGTCCGCTATTGCACAACTGGAAAATGTTATTATTAACTGCCCGAAAAACAAAGGATGTTTTGAACGATTTACGATAGGAATTGCTTTGGTATCCACCTTACTTGCCAGATCTGATTTTCATCTGTTCCCAGAACTAAATTTTTTTATGAGGTGTTCGATTTGAGTGTTTAACTGACGTAAAATGTGTCACAAATAGGTGGAGTAAAGAGTCACCGAAGAAGTTCGTCGAAAACAGTTTTTAAAATTTGGAACATCGTGGAGAGAAATGTATTCAGTTAAACAAAGATTATATTGTAAAACTACATCATAGTATTGACGAAAATTAACAGAATAAAAAAAATATAGCTAAATTCCCAGAACTTTAGAAACATCCCTCGTATTTATATATAATACGGAAGAATTATTTTTCGGTTCAGCTTTTCTTTTTAAATTTTTACGTAAGTGAAATTCGTATATGTATGCTCCATATTAGTATTTCCATAATAGGAAGGCTTCAATTATAATGAGAAAGATAATTTACAATAATAAAACTGGCATGATGTGTTTGGTATTGGATTATTTTAGTCTAATTAGTTCGGTGGCTTCATTTTTGAGTTTAGATATGTCATCCAGGTTGGTGTCGTGTAAGGCTATATGAGGGGAAAAAATTGTTCTTTATTTTATTCTAGTTTAATTTCCGGCAAAATCAAAGATTCTCCAGGAAAAACATTTTGTTGGGTTTTAAATTTTGATTTATTTATAATTAATTATAAAAATGATAGTATTCAAAGTTTTCTGAATTAAAAATTGGTATTTGAACAACAAACATGATTTTATTGTTGACGAATGAAACTTTTAAATTTGCTACTTGCTAATTAAAGAATATTATTTAATAAAATTATTTGGTTCGTATCGATTACTTATTGTTAGAATAGAATAAGTTTATTGATGCTCAGGACAATGTGTCATGCGAGTACATAGGTCAGAAACAAAAAGCAAATAACAATGTTCAAACTATCAAAACTACAGCAAAAGAACTCTTCAATATTATAAAAATAAGAATCATTCAAAAACACTGTAAGTCTTTGTTTAAAAATAGGCTTAATGTAATAAATAATTTTTGCAGGTCGGTAATGAAAATAACTGAATTATGTTAAATATTTAATTTTTTATAAGTTTTTCTAAGTTATTATCTAAAAGGCTACTTAATTAAATTTTGACAGTTCAAAATAATTTGATCTATGGTGTTTTGGGCTTTATTATATGCTGAAATATCTTGAAAATTTTTGTAAACATCTGATAAATAATATATTCTACTTTCTATTAATTTTTTATTTCGATTTATCTATATATGCTTATCCATAAAATTTTGATTATTTTCTAAAGTTTGGAAAGCTGTTTCAAATTTGTCAGCATCACCTGTGTCAAGAGTACCAAATAAAATGCACAAGGTCAATAAAGTAGAATAAATAAATAAAATAACCAAATAAAATTTTTGAAGTTTTCCGCTTATGTCAATTAATCTTCTTTTATTTCTTCCATGAGGTGTAAGATTAAGATTAAACAAAGTTACTGTTTGTTTTGATGATAAGATAATGAGCGTGAGTTAGTAGATTCCTGAGTATATTCCTGTAAGTGATATGTGAAGGTTTTCTGATGATTCATTGAGACATTAATGAATGTTTGTAATTTCAAAATAATTTATTGTAGGTATTATTTAATAATTTTGTTAAAGGTTCAATCTCGATGTAAATGAATAAATGTATGTTTACTTTTTATTATTTTGCAGTCTCCTATATGAAATGAAAGGATATACTATCACGATCACGGAATTCTGAACGACTTGTCATTCTGTTGACACGAAAAAAGTGTACAACTGCCTTTAGAGGCAACTAACCCAATTTTCCAGGTTTGTCTTCTGGACAGGGAAAGCAAAAATAGGCTAGTATTGAATTTTTCGACCGACAAATTACATAACAAGATTCAAGATACGACAGAAAACACTAAAAATGTTCCATATACCCACTAAAAGACAATGCTAACACCAACAAAAACATGCTTTAATAAACTGTAAGAATTAACAAAAAAATTTTAATCGAACAAACAAAAAAAAAATTGGGGAAAACTAAAATTTGGTTATTGCCCCATTTGCTTGTATAACTTGGCCCCGGCAATGAAGGCACAGATTTCGGTGATAGTCCGGGGGTAATGATTGCCATGTTTTGGTAATCGCAGCCAGAAGTTCTTCTCTATTTCGAATTATTAATTTTCGATTTTTTATACGTTTCACCAAAAATCCCCACATATTCTCTATCAGATTGAGGTCTGGACTGCGACTGGGCCAATCTAGAACGTTTATATTATGATCTTGAAACCATGCTGCTACCCTTTGTACTGAATGAACCGCACAATTATCTTGATGGAAAACAAAATTATTATTCGGAAAATATGGTTCCACAGAAGTTTTCAAGTATCGGACCGTTTAGCCTCTCTACATGGAGCATTATCCCAGAACTGTTCACCCAAAGTCTACGCCCACATATTAACGGAACAGCAGGAGCGGTTACTACGTTCCACGGAATCAACATATCTTTTGTTGGGTGGTCTATCACCCTTATGCGAGTGTTGGGACATGATTGAAATATTTTTTCATTGAAAAAAACCTACACATTCCCAAAAGGCAGTATCTTGTGGCAGATGTTATAGCGCAAACCAATTCTTGCTGCCGCTAACTATTTACACCACTTGTCTTTATTTGCCGACGAGCAGTTGTGAGTGTTGTGCCAGACACAGAAATATTTGTCAAATTCACGGCTTATTTGCATTTGAGAATGGATTATTGCAAACTATATTTACGAGCGTTTCCTCCTGTTCAGCAGAGGATATTCGGTGCCCTCCAGACCCTGTCGATCCACCGTTCCTGTGAGTCTCCACTTTTTCATGACTCCATACGACATACAGAGTTGCAATTTTCACTTTTTGAAAGTAAGAGATTGCTAGCATTGTGCTGTGGTCAGTATAGAGATACTTAATGTTTAGAAAATAAATTTCAAATTCCGAAATTTCAAATTTAATGTGCAAATGACTTTTTTTGAGTTCACATAATACTGCTGTTTAAAATTCTGTGATCTTGATAGTATGAATAAAGTGATGAAGTTTCGATGTTTTGTACGTAGGTAAATGTTATACTTATTAATTAGGATTGGGAAGGTTAGTATGTATTAGGATTCTGATAATTGTCATTCCTGTTGTCCCGACTAGTTTAGGGATTATCAATTTTTCTAGGTTTTTTAATTTGAGACCTATAAGTTCCGTTCCTTGATATTATTTTTTTATAATCGCCAGCTAAAACTTTTTTTTTTGAAATTTGAGTAACAATATGCCTCGTCAGTGTCAGGAAGTCATACGAACACGAGGAGGACATATTTGGTATTAATTTTTGATTTATTACCAATTGGATATCCTGAATTTTGTTATGAATCTTAAACAATATTTCTTCTTGCTTATATTTCTTTTTTTGTATATTTTAATGCCATATGCCTATTTATTTATTGTATAATAAGACCGATTACATTATTTTTAAGTTTCAAATAAAATTTGCTGCATGGCTATTGTACAGTGAAACTTATTTCAGATTTAAGTGACCTCTAATTCGTTGTGCACAGTATATAAATGGTTTTGTGAAGTCAAGGTATTGCAAAGTAATTTTTTACAAGAATGAAAGATCTTACAAAATTCAGGTGTATATACAATTTTTTATAAATCATCGGTAATATCCTTAGAAATGATTTTAAATACGAGTATATTTCTTTGTCATGATGTTATAATCGCATTGCATTTGTAAAATATCAATAGCCTAGCCATCCAATGAAATTTTTCATTATTTTCTTCGGTTTTTTGTTTAAGCAGCCGATAATTCCGGAAACTCCGTAAAACAAAACCGAAGTCCAAGTATTAGTTTAGAGGGTACATCTTCAAGATCCTGTCAGAAGCGAAGAGATGCATCAAATCACAATTTTAAACCTTCTAAAAGGCATATAAAGTTTGAACTGCAAAATAAATCTGCAACGAATTCTCATAACGGAAAGAGAGTTGGTTTTCGAGCGTTAGAGCTTTTATTGTTAAAAGATTCTGAAGAATTGATATTGGAATTGGCAAACTTAAAACAAGGTATATATGATTTTATTAAAACGGATTTATCGAACGATGCCATTGTGCTTGTAATAAAACTTTTAAAGAAAGTGTCTGTCTCACCTTTTGCTGAAAGCAAATACAAAGTTTTACAATTATATTTAGATGACCTATTTCTTAATAAACTTTTTAAATACATAGTGCTGTTACCAAACCAAAAAGAAGAAGAGAAGAAAAAAAACAAGTACTTTTGGAACTCTTCTGACGAATTCTGGAACAACTTGGTGGGAATTTGTCAAGAAATTTATAATGCGATACCCACATTTGCTTACAAAGTTTTGCCAAATCTTTTAGAAAGCTTACTTACGTCTTTTTTACTCTTTGAAGAAAAAAGTAAACAACATATTTCAGATGAACTAAAAGCTCGCGTAAATAAACTAAACGAAAATATTCAAATTTTGGTAACTAAAGAACAAGAAAAAAATAAAGCGCTGATACCAAAACAAATTTCTAAATCGGAAGGTGAACCGCCTAATGATTTTAGAGAAATATCTGTATACCCTACTTCTGTTGAACTTCTTATTGGTGGTCCAGGATTTTTAAGGCAAAATGTGGTGAAAGGACCTTACAATGATGTTGATCACTATTTAGACGTTCAGTTTAGATTACTAAGAGAAGATTTTGTTGGTCCTTTAAGAAGTGCTATAAACACTTTCCGATCAAATTCAACCGAAAAACAACGAATTGAAAATGTCCGAATTTACAAAAAAGTACAATTTTTAAATCGGGAAACAGTCAATGAACAGTACTGTATTAGGTTGCAGTTTGATTTTAGTAAAAATAAGACAAAATTTAAATATGAGGAATCAAAAAGATTTATGTTTGGTTCTCTTTTATGCTTTACTTGTGACAATTTCAAATCTTTTATTTTTGGAAAAGTTGCTCAAAGGGAACGGATAGATTTACGTCAAGGGCAAATTATTGTTGGCTTTGATAAACAAGTTTCTATAGAATTTAATAGGGATTTTTTAATGATTGAATGTGGAATTTACTTTGAACCATATTTTCATGTTTTGAATGTACTTCAAGATATGGACAATTACAACTTTCCAATGGAAAAATATATCATTCGAGTGGATCCTACAATCCAACCGCCAGAATACCTTACTGAAGCAAGTAAAATTACTGTCTGCGGCATTGAATTTTTTCCTTTATTAGAGTGGCCAGAAACAAACTTTTATAATTTGAATGAATCGCAGCTTTTGGCATTTAAAGCTGCATTAACGCAAGAATTTTCAGTAATTCAAGGTCCACCTGGTACTGGCAAAACATTTGTTGGTCTTAAAATAGCTCAAACTTTGCTTGAAAATAATGATCTTTGGTTTGAAAGAACGCCATTGTTGGTTATAAGCTATACTAATCATGCCCTTGATCAGTTTTTAGAAGGATTAGTTCCTTTCACTAACAGAATTCTTAGGGTTGGAGGGCAAAGTAAAAATAAGAATTTGAGTCAATTTAACTTAAGAAATATCGAATATAAAAGGAGTTCAACAGTTTTGGAGCATAGAAATGAAGTTCAAGAAATTTTACAAAATATAGAAAGGACAAAAAAAGATATACATAACGCCGATTCTTACGATACCATTTTTAATGTTTTTGGGGATTATTTACCAAGGTTTCATGAGACGTGGTTTTATTCTGCGACGGACTATGAAATATTAAATTGGTTATTGGATGATTCGAGAGATTTTCAGGACAATGAACTACCAATAGAGGTAAGTTTACTGTTGATTAGGTTTATTAGCTTTAAACAACAACAATTTTCTAGAAAATGGTGAATGATTTACGCAATGATGACGAAAACAAAAGCGATGATGAGAGTGAAGAAGAAAACGAAAAAAAGGACAATCCAGTAGACGATATTTTTGATGAAGTGAGGACAAGGGAAGTTCTATCTACCACACCTCTTATTACAATGTCTTCACTTCATCAACAGATAAATGATGTTGACTGCACTCTCAGAAAATTAGAAGAAAGAACCAATGTTACTGCTAAAGATGTACTCAAAGAAAACAAAGTTACTTTGCAATTATTTAAGTTGCGACATATCTATGATTATTTAAACGTAAGTTAATAAAATTCACATGCTTTATAAGTATGAATATGAATTATCCCATATCAACTTGCATTTATATTTTAAAATTGATAATACAGTGCTCAACAATTGAAAAGGATTGCTCTAAAACTTAAACAAAGTTTAAAGTCTTGTAAGACAAAAAAATTGATTAATGTAGATGATCTTTTTTTCTCGTAGCTTATTTCCTCGCTTATTTCTTATACTTGAAGGTGTTTAGTTGAACGTTTCCCTAAGTTTTGTTGTTTAATTTATACAGAGCATCATTGGTAGGCACTGCCAAAATATTTTTTATTTATTTTCTTGGGTTCTGGAAAAAAATTAGACGAAGCTCTTGAAACGGTTTTGCTAATTTTGAGTAAAGTTTACAAATCAAAAAATAAGCTTTGATTTTTCTCCAAAAAATGTTTTCAAATATCGAATCTAACCACCAATTAACACTGAGTAAACCATTGCCACAAGAATCTTAAAATACAGAGAATGAGTCATTGTTCAAAATACACTTTAAATATGTAACCTTGTAATTAAGAATTCGGAGCTATTTCAAAATTTAGTCATTTTTTGGGGGCGCTTTTTTACCCGATATTTTAACGATAAACAGGGTGTTTAAAAAAATGTAAAATATTTAAAGAGATAATAGTATGAACCAACAACATGAATCCGCAAAGCAATGGTTTTGGAGATGTTGAATAATATTTTTTTCAAAACATTTATTTTGCAATTTTTTGTTACTTATTCATTATCTGCAAACAAACAAAAAGAACTTCTAGAAACAACAAAAATTACAGAATTACAAAAGCTGTTCGAAATGCTCTTCTTCCATTTCCACAAGCAGGCATGACATCTTTTTCTGAAGAATATTCGTACTCATTCTAAAATCTCCGCATTGGTTCGAATTTGTTGGCATTCTTGATTAATTCTTTGCTGCAGCTTTTTGAGGCTATTCACAGCAGCACCATGGACCAATGTTTTCAAGTACATTACATATCCCTAAAAAAAGAAATCTAGAGGGTTTAAATCAGACGATCTTGCGGGCCATAAAACAGGTTCGCCTCTTCCTACCCATCTACGTGAGAAGGTTTAGTGTAATTGTTCTTTAACAGCAATCAAAAAATGAGTTGGAGCACCATAATGCTGGAACCACATTTGTTGTCTTTAGTCCATAGGAATGTCGTCCAAAAGATCTTACATTGTGTTCTGCATAAAGTTTATTAGGGAAGCACCGCCTGTTAATCAGTTTGGTAAAACAACAGGACCTAGGAACCTGTCGCTTTCTTAAAAGTTATAAAACTTCAAACTCTGTTAAAATTTTAGGTTAATCCTTATCAATTGTTAAGTACTGTAATTTTGTGATAAATCTAATAGTTTCTTAAAAAAATTAGGATAAAATTTAATCTACTATAATTTTAATTTTTAACTCAAATAACTTTTGAAAGGGTTAAATGATAATAGACATTTTTTTTGTTTGAAAAGTGTTTAATTTTATATGAAGTTGTTTACACGGTCATTGCAGTAAACTGTTCCATAAAGAAGTTATATAATTCCAAATTTATTATTTTTTCTCTACGTTATTCACATGGAAATATAAAATCGCGATGAGCCACCTCTAAATATTAATAATAAAGGCTGATATTTTAACACAGGACTTATTTCATCTTACTGCAACTATTAAATATGCGGTTTCCAAAAAATCCGATTTTTTTTAATCACTTTAATAAATAATATACATATTTTTTTTGTTATAGTATTGGTTAAATAGAGACAATAAATATAAAAAAGAAACTATTAGTTGGAATGACTTCAAAAACCCCTATAAATTAGCCCCAGAAGAACGATGGAATTTATATTTTTATTGCTTACATTTATATAAGCAAAACTTAATAAAAAAACTGGGAATATTAAATAATAAGTTTCGTAATAAGTATAAAATTTATGAAGAAATGCGCGACATTGAAAATACAAAACTAATGAAAGATGTTTTGGTGGTTGGAATGACTACTACCAGCGCAGCCCGTTTAAGATCATCTTTACAATCTTTAAAAAGTCCAATAGTTATTGTTGAGGAAGCGGCAGAAATTTTAGAGGCTCACATTACCTCTTCTTTGACTCATCACTGCAAACATTTAATTCTTATCGGGGATCATAAACAATTGAAACCAAGTTCGGCAAATTATTCCATCGAGAAGTTTTACAATTTAGGAATAAGTTTGTTTGAAAGAATGGTATTAAATGAAATTCAGTTACATACACTGAACGTACAACATAGAATGCGACCAGAAATTGCTAGTTTAATTTCACCAACTGTATACCCAGATTTACAAAATCACCCATCGGTGAATGAAAGACCAGCAATAAAAGGATTAGACCCTTGTTTATTTTTTATTGACCATACTAACGAGGAAGTAAATTGTGAAGGTACAAGCAAGAAAAATTTTTACGAAGTCAAGTTTTTGATATATTTTGCCCGCCATCTAATTCTGAATGGTTATAAGCCGGAAAACATTACGATTTTAGCTGCCTATTTGGGTCAGATGTTTGAGCTGCAAAAAGAAAAGATAAACCATAAAGAAATTTTAGGGAACATGAGGATTGCAGTTTTGGACAATTACCAAGGCGAAGAATGCGATATAATTTTACTTTCGTTGGTTCGAAGCAATAAAGAGAACAAAATTGGATTCTTGTCCATTGAAAATAGAGTTTGCGTTGCACTCTCTCGTGCTAGAAATGGTTTCTATTTGATGGGCAATATGAACCAATTATGTGAAGGAAATGAAGTAATACGCAACATCTTTAGTATAAATTTTTTCAATGCTTTTTTAGGTGTGGCGCAAGATCCGCCAAAGTTTTGAACTGCAGAATGCTATTGGTTCCCATTTACCTTTAAGATGTCAAATACATCCAGAGAAAGTTGCATTTGTCGCTGCTGGCACAGATTTTTTGAATATAGCAGAAGGAGGCTGCAACCAAATATGTGAAGCAGACTTGATTTGCGGCCATAAATGCACTTCTTTGTGTCACGTGTTAGACAGAGAACACAAATCGTATCGTTGTTTAGAAAAATGTGCAAGGTATTTTTTTAAGTAATAACTATTAAATTAGTGTTTTTTTTTCTAATTTTTAGAAAACTATGCGATAAAGATGATCAACATTTATGTCTGAAATGTTGTTATGAACGCTGTGGTCCTTGTCGGTATAAAGTCCTTAGAACTCTCAAATGTGGACACGTTGTTAACTTGGAGTGTCACATTGATCCAGAAACCTACAACTGTGAAGAAGGTGTTTCCACCGTACTTCCGTGTGGTCATAAAGTAGACAAACCGTGTTATGCCAATCCCAATACATTTAGATGTCCTTTTCCTTGTGATAAACAGATTGAGCCTTGTGGACATACGTGTAAGAAAAGTTGTCATACTTTTGAAGATCCAGATCACTTTCAGGTAAGAACAAAAAAAACATTGATTGTCTCTGTTTTTGTTATTTTCCTATTTCATCCTCATGTGATTTCTTTTTTCTCTGCTTCCTCAAAGAGAGCAAGTTGTGAAGGTAATTTGTTGAATTGGTTATTCCACACATAATGGCAAAAAAGAGTGTAAAATATTTAACGAAATAATAGTATGAAGCAAAATAAACATAGTTTTAATAAACATAACTCCGCAAAGCAACGATTTTGGAAGATAGGTACGGAATTTTATTTCTGTTTATTACCCTTTTTTATTTTGCAAAAAATTGCATTTCATACCAAAGGAGACTGATGATAACGATGATGAATGATGATGATAAACATAAAATACATAAATTTTCAAAATTTGACGTTTGTTGTCAATGAACAAGTTTTAGTTTGCTACGACTCATGTTTACTCTAATGCATGTATAATAGTGGCTAATGGAATTGCCACCGAAGCTATTCCTTTACATCGTATATTTGGAAGAATTCACCAAAGATTGTGGGATACCAGTTTTTTTCGCAAACAGTGCCATTTATCCGAAAGACCAAAGTTAGTATCTCCTCCTATGGCAGAAGAAGCAATTCTAGCACGAATAGAACATAATCCGTGGACGAGTGTGCGGAGAATATCAGCCGAGGTAGGAATTAGTGCTTCTTCTGTTTGGAGAATCCTCCACGAGCAGCAGCTTTAACCGAGTACAACGAGTACAGGCCTTAAATGTACTTGATCATCAAGCACGTTTGGTTTTTGCAACTGGTTTCTACGCAAGGATGCTGACGACCAGCATTTTCTTGACAATATTTTTTTTACGGATGAAGCCGAATTCACAGGTTTCTAGGTTCTGTTGTTTTACCAAACCGATTAACAGGTGGTGCTTACTTAAACCTTATTTTAACAGAACACAATGTATGATCTTTGGACGACATTCTAATTTTTGTTTGCCGTTAGAGAGCATTTACAACGGTTTCACGTAGATGGGTACAAGTAGCGTGGGACCTCTGTCTTATCGCCCGCAAGATCGCCTGATTTAAACCCTTTAGATTTTTTTCTTTGGAGATACTTAAAAAAATTGGTCTATGGTACTCCTGTGAATAGCCTCAAAGAGTTGCAGCAAAGAATAAATCAAAAATGCCAACAAATTTGAACGAATGCGAAGGTTTTAGAAAGAATTTGAATATCCTTCAGAAAAAGACGTCATACCTCCTTGGAAATGGGGAAATGGAAAGAGGGCATTTCAAACATCTTCTGTAATTCTGTTTTTTGGTTTTTCTAGAAGCTCCCTTTGTTTGTTTACACATAATAAATAAGTAATAAATAATTGAAAAAAAAATTTTTTCCACATCTCCCAAACCATTGCTTTGCGGACCCATGTTGTTGGTTCATACTATTATGTTCTTAAATATTTTACACTCTTTTTTTAACACCCTGTATGAATGGTCTACTGTTAAAGTTGTAATAAAATAATTGTTTATTAAAAAGTTTGTATTTTTTTTTCATTTTAGTATAAGTGTTTAAAAAAATGTGTCAAATATCTAAGAGATTGTAAAGCTGAAAATGAAAAACATAAATGCAACAAATTTTGTTTTGAAGAATGTGGTATTTGTTTGATCCGTGTTCAGAAACAACGGAATTGTTCGCATTTGTATGATGTACCATGCTCTAGTAATATAGATGATTTCCCATGTGAAAAGCCTTGCAAGAAAATTTTACCTTGTGAACATCAATGCAAAAATAAGTGTTCCGAACCCTGTGGTAATTGCAAAGAAAAGGTGACTTAATAGATTTGTTTTATAAAATTTGTTTTTATAAAATTTATTTTAGGTTAAAAAAACAGTTCCTACATGTGGTCACACCGTTAAAATGGCATGTAGTGAAAAACCATGCAAAGAATTGTGTTCGAAACACTGCCCTCTTAAATTACCTTGCGGTCATCCTTGCACCAATAAATGCAAAGAATCCTGTACTTCGAAATGTATAGTTATCAAGGATTGTGCAGTAAAATCTCCTTGCGGTCATGTGATCACAGAAATGCCTTGCTACTTGCAAAAAGGTACAGAGCTTAGTTTTAAATTGGCAATAGTTTCATAGTTGACGCGTTGACGGTGACAATCTGTCAATAGTGATGTGAAGGTATTACAGTTTTTCTGTGCAATCGTTCACAAAATTTTATTTCACGGCCGTTACTACAGGTATCCCAACTAAAATTTGCTAATTTTAGTTGAGACACCCTATATAGTCGTGGCAGTAACCGCAACATAGAATGATAAAAAGCGTAGTCGAAAGATATGCGAAATTTTTTTACATCATGGAGAGTAACCTACCTCGATGGCAATTTTAATTGGAACGTTAAAAAAATAATGTTTTTGCGACTTAGGTACACATTAGTACAGCTATGTAAACACGCAAATGTTTACAAAACATATTTTTTTAACCGTTAAAAACTGATGAGACAATTTAAACTTGCATGACCACCTCTAAAAGATAATATAAAAATCGTAGAAGATAGTAATTCAGCTTTTGCTACATTTTAATCTTTTAATTTCAGATGTAGCCGCAGATTCTAAAATACTATTAAAATATTGTAATCATCCCTGCCGTGAACAACTACAGTGCGGCCATAATTGCTCAGGAACCTGTGGAGAGTGCACCCAAGGACGCGTTCATAAACGCTGTAATGAAAAATGCGGCAATTCTCTGGTGTGTAATCATCCTTGTAAGTTCCCCTGCAAACAGGCCTGCAGACCTTGCAATCGCCCATGTCCATATAAATGCAAACACACCAAATGTGAGGAACTCTGTGGCGATGTATGCATCCCCTGCAAAGAGAAATGCCCTAGACGTTGCAAACACCAAAGATGTAACAAATACTGCGGAGAGATTTGTGAAGTTCCTCCTTGTGAAGAAGCTTGCTATAAAAAATTGCGCTGTGGTCATCTTTGCATTGGTCTCTGCGGAGATCCTTGCCCTCCTAAGTGCCTTATTTGCGACAAAGATGAATTTGAAGGAGAACACGATGCAAGATATGTTTTGCTAAAAGACTGTGGTCATATTTTTGAAAACACGGAATTGAAACGATGGATGGAACAAGATGGCGAAAAAATTGGATTTAAAGTGTGTCCAAAATGCAAAACGCCTATTATGTCTACACTTCGATACAGTCATTATGTCAAGCTAGCCAAAGCTGAAGTAGCCAAAGTTAGGACAAAAATTAATGGAAGCGAAAGAGAGTTAAATACAATGAGAGTACATTTGATAAAAAAACTAGAATCGTTTTCTCTACTTACGAATCGCAACTATTTTGAACTTTTCAAAGATAGTTTTGGCATAATGGAAAACTGGTTGAGCAACTCTATTCGTTATAGACGACAGCGTGTTAATAAATTAGATCTAGTTGCAGTAGAATCAAAACTGCAAATAATAGAGCATATGCTTAATATTCTCAAAAAGAGCCCTCAGATTCCGAAAAAAGGTGGCCACGTTACACAAGTCATTTTTATATTAAAAGTTTTAAACCGTGAGAACAATAACATAACTGATCAGGAAATAGCTGATCTTCAGTTTGAATTAAATAGATTATCTCGGATTGTGGAATTTGAACAAATCAAAAATGTATCAAGTTTTTCAAATCACTTTGCAAATAACGATAAAATTAAGCCTTGTGTGCAAGAAATTGAAGATGTTCTTTTCAATTCAGGAAAGTTTGTTGGCGCTGACGAAGAAAAAACAAAACAGTTATTAAAAGAATTGGATAAATTGGTTGCAGCGGGAATTGAAATTTCGGACCAAGAAAAACGAGATATTGTGAGGGCAAAGGGTTTCAAACAGGGATATTGGTATAAGTGCCCTAAAGGACATCTCAAGTGCATTGCTGATCGAGGAGGAGCGGTGATGGTATCAAAATGTCCCGAATGTGAAAGTCAAATAGGAAGAACAAATCATGCCCTACTTGCAAATAATAGTTTAGCACCTGAAAGGGATAGAGCAAGAAAAACTGCCTACTCAGCAACTGTCAATAAAAAGGGGCATCATCTATTTACTTCTAGAAATTGATTTATTCATTCTTAAATGTATTCATTATTTGTTTGCGTCTATTATTAAAGTGTAAATGATACAAGGATTTGTTCAAAACATTATTTTAATCATTTATTAAAAAAATATTATAATTTAGTGTAGTTTTTTTTTTTTAATTTTTATATCAGAGTATGGGCGTTTGTCTACCCAAGTTTTCATTGATGGTTGATTACTCGTTTGGCCCGAGTTCTCGTGCAACATCTTTCTTTGTTTAAAGCAACAATAAAACTAAAAAAAAGGTCTATGTTTCTTAAATTCTAGAAAATTTGCGTCCGAATGAACCTCAGTCTCGTTCTTGCTGTCATACAAGGTTAAAATGGGTCTCTTACTCAGTGCCTGCTTCAACTTCTGAAACACTTTCTCTTGTTTGTCTCCCTGATCACAACCCGACATCTTTCTTCGACATCAAATTTGTCAAGGGCTTCACCTTGGAAGCATAATTTTTGATAAATTTCCGGAAATAACTTGGCAACTTCGCACCTGATGCACCTAAGTAAGCTGAGGAAAGCTCTATGTTACTTCTGTTTTTCGTCGCCTTCTAGTAAATTTTCCAAAAAAAGCATTTCTTTAAGTTCAACTTAAATCCAGCGTCTCCAATTAACTAACAATTAACAGCTGCAGCCCCACATCCACCGTCACCGACAGAATCAAAAGATCATCCATGCATGCCAACCTCTCAGACGTCCCAACATCTTGTTGACTAGTCTGTGAAACACAGCAGGAGAATTTCCATCCATCTCAGGAATCAGAACCCTTCGTGATTCCTCCATGCCATCCAGCGCTTAGAAAGAAAAGCGTTGTACAGTGTTTCTGGCTGCTGGCACCGTAGAGCGTAAACATGTACTTACAGGTGTTAAAGCATCTGGCTCCATGATTTTCACCCTCTCGCACATCGCTAGCTTCGTGTAATAAGAGGTGTAGTATTCACCTGGCTCGTTTACTTTCCCCACCAGCTTCGCCAGAAGCACCGCAAAATCATGTTGTCAAGGGGACGCTTGCTCCAGGCCAACTTGCACTCCTTCCAAGACGGATCGTACTACAGAAGCGTCTGGAATCATCTCATGGACGCACCTTCCAGCATAATATGCATTTTACAGATATTTTTACCCTCTTTCCACCCATAGTCCCTTCCTAGTTGATCTATTTTGGTCACCTAGGCGGCCACGTTAGTGTGTCCTTATCATCAGTGTCGAACACACCGCACCAATCCTGGTGACGTCAGATCAACTCTGCTGTGGCCCCTCGTCAACACCTGAAACCATGGTGCTCGACGCTGCTGAAACTATCACCCAAACCTCACATTCAGCACTAGGGGCCGGCACCTGTGCAAGGCGGCAAATATGGCATCATCTCCTCCCGCATCTCGATCACCTGCTGCTGGACCAGCGCTCGAATATCAGCCGTCATTTTTCTCTCCAGAAGGCGCTACCAAAGTTCCAGCTCCTCCTGCTCAATCTCTATGAGCTCTTCGTTGACCCCCAAGTTGAAAACGTCGCCTAAATCTTCATCCACCGCCGAATCATCCAAGCGTCAAACGACTCTTGCGCGTCTTGCCTACTTCGTGCGCCTCATTTTAAATTTAGCCCCTTAAAACACCGCGAAATTGTACAATGCAAGCTGAGTTATCACACTTCTGAACTCTTACACTTTTTTACTACGAGTTATGTAGCTAGAATATGACTATTTTATTCTGGTTAAATATATTTTAATTTATCAAATCATTGTTATTGTTTGAATAAAACTGTTTAACAATGACCACAAATGATAGAATGTTTAATTTTCAGATTTCACTAGGTTATAAAGTGCTTAAAAAAATACAGAATTTCTCTTTTAATAGTAGATGTAAAAAGCTACAGCATTGTTTAAAAATTTTATTTAAAAAGAGAAATCGGTGGATAATCTACTAAATCTCGATCCCGTCACCAAAAAAAATAAGTAAAAGTGTGGACAGCAAATCCCCAAGTTGGATTATCGTTTGCCTTTGAAAATTCCGTCTTATAATTTTTTTTTAGTTTATACTTAGCAGTTAGAAGTAATAAGTTTTATATCCCTTAAAAATCTGGGCAGCGCAGGATGATCAGAGCGAATGAAGGACGTACTTTCTGTAAAATAAACTTTTCTAGTTTTTATATCGCAATAAGTTTCTATATACCGTGTGAGCGTGCTATATACCGTGGTACTGTGAGCAGCAAAAGTATGGAACATCTAAAATAATTTGAAAAATACTTATTTAAAAAAAAATCGCTCGGAGAGGTCAACTTTGTTTTTAAGTAACACATTTATTGAAATAATTTTTTTATACAAGCTCTTCCAAAAATGAGATACCGATATCAACTTTGTTTTTTTTTTTTAATAGCACCTTATACTTTTTATTGCATTTTTAAATTCTATGACAAATTCTAGACATATTTTATGTGTAATGTCATATACCTCCCATGAACTGTTTTCGAAATATTGACAGTTAAAAAAAAACAAAAAAAAAATAAATACATATTAAATTTTTTGTTGAGTTAATTGTTGAAATTAACACCCAGTAATTTTTTGACAATAAGATATCTGTCTTTAAGTTATTAAAATTTAAAGTAAAATAAAAAAACGTTTCAAACAGTGCAAAACTTTAAATTTTTTTGTCATTACTCCGGGCAGTGTATGTAAACTGTATGTAAACTGCATCTTGTAACTATCATCACGCGTCTTTTTGGGCCTAAGTCTTTACTGTTCTGTATTTTGTACTTTGCTAAACAATCAGTTCTTTTCAGAACTTCGTTTTTGTAAAACATAACCAAGTGTTGTTTACAATGGTTTTTCTACATGAACATAAAATCTTCATGGTGAAAGCTTATTTTCGAAATGGCACAAGAGTTGATGAAACTTGGGAATATTCTGTGGCTGCTTGTGTGACACACTTTTCCTGAAGTTGCATTTGAATATGAAAAATTCCGACAAATTTTCCATTTCTGTCTAAAAAATTTTCGACATTCTGGGATGGTTGCACGAAAAGAAGGAAGTGGACAACCCAAGAAACAAATCCCACAAATGATTGAAAATGTACAGCAAATAATGGAACTTCTTTGAACCTAGAACTTCCATTCGATATTATTCATAACAAATCAATTTGTCTGTTGTAACTTGTCAGACAATATTGAAGGACCTGCATTAATTCCACATCGTCTCACCCTTACCTGTGTTCAAGAACTACATGTAAATGAGTTTCCTCAAAGATTAGAATACTGTCGCTGGCTTTTTGACACACTTGATAACGAGTCATTGGAAAAAACGTTCTCTTCTGATGAAGCTAGCGTATTGGCTCATATTTCTTCCAGGGTGAAAATATTTTATTCAATATTCATGTTTAATATTTTATTTCAAACACTTGCAAGAAACATAAGTGCAGCAAGATATCGAGAAGAAATATTTACACCTTTTGTTAAAACTTCATGATGATGAACTTATTTATAGATATTTTCAACAAGATAGAGCGACTGCTCATATCACCCTGTCAAATTCTTCAAAAACTGTCACTACATGTGCCAAAGTACACTTTTAAAAGGGTAAACAAATAAAGATGTCAACGCGGAACGCCCCCCCCAGCCCAAATTTTCACTTGAACGCATGATGTAGATAACTCATTTAACTTACAGCACATCTCGCAGTGTCATTGAAACATAAATTGTGGTGTGCGTGCATGAATCAGCTGTTATTTAGGTATATATACTAGTATCTATTTGTTATCTTAAGTGAAACAAATTATTGAGTTTTTAATAAAAGTTTTGTGTGTAAATGTAAGTAGAGTCAGTGATAATTTACAATTTAAATTCTATTTAAAATATTTCAGATTTAAAAATGTCTATTTTTGATGTAACATACATAAACATCATTGGTGTGGTAATAGCTCTACTAGCAGTTATTATTGCTTATTATATATGGATCTACAAATACTGGCGCAGGAGAAATGTGCCATACCTAGAACCAACAATTCCTTTCGGCACCAGAAATTTCATGCAACAAAAAGAAAACGGTGGTGTTATACTGAAGCATATCTATGATGAAATGAAATCTAGAAACTGGAAACACGGTGGCATTTATGCATTTCTAACACCAGCTTATATACCCATAGATTTGGATTATATCAAAAACATAATGTCTAAAGATTTTGAATATTTCACCGATCGTGGATTTTTTTATAACGAAAAAGATGATCCTCTTACTGCGCATCTCTTTCATTTAGCAGGTCCAAAATGGAAAAATTTGAGGCCTAAATTTACACCAACTTTTACTTCGGGAAAAATGAAAATGATGTTTCAGACTCTGGTTGATTGCATTCCAAATCTTTTAGAAGAGATTAGTTCACAAACTAGTGAAAATAAAGCAATTGATATAAGAGAAGCATTGAGTTGTTTTACAACTGATATTATCGGTTCTTGTGCTTTTGGTTTAGAGTGTAACAGTTTCAGAGATAACGATTCTCCGTTTAAAAAATACGGCCGAAAAGCTTTTGTTCCGTCATTTTTTTTATTAATTAAATTGTTATTTGCTATGAATTTTCCAAATGTAGCTCTTGCTACCGGTGTAAGAACATTTCATAAAGACGTATCTGATTTTTTCATGAAACTAGTCAAAGATACAGTGGAGTACCGAGAAAAAAATAATTTTGTACGTAAAGATTTTATGCAATTGTTAATAGAACTTAAAAATAATAAACTAGTGGATGAAGAAGGTTACAAACATGACGGCAAAACTCTAACAATTGAAGAAATTGCTGCTCAATGTTTTGTTTTCTTTATCGCAGGATTTGAAACGTCTTCAGCCGCAATGACTTTTGTGCTGTACGAACTTGGAAGAAATCCTGACTTGCAACAAACAGTCAGAGATGAAATTAACACAGTTTTGTCAAAACACGATGGAAAAATTACATATGAAACAATTCACGAAATGAAATACATGGATCAGGTCATAAATGAAGCATTACGGATGTACCCTCCAGTTTCCATACTTTTTAGACAATGTGTTAAAGATTACAAAATTCCAGGCGAAGATGTAATTATCGAAAAAGGTACAAAAGTTTTCATACCAATTTATGCCATACACTATGACAAGGATCATTATCCTGAGCCGGAGAAATTTGACCCTGAACGATTCTCTGACGAAAATAAAAATTTAAGACATCGTTATGCCTTTTTACCATTTGGGGAAGGACCAAGAAATTGTATCGGTAAATAAATTTAAAACTGTTTTATCAAAATCTGAATTTTTGATTTTAGGTATGCGGTTTGGATTAATGCAAACTAAAGTAGGTTTAACAGCACTTTTACAAAATTATAAATTTTCTGTTAATAACAAGACACAAGAACCATTGAAGCTAAAAGGTGATGCAATTATTTCGGCTGCGGAGGGCGAAATTTGGCTAAATGCTAAAAAAATTTAAGTGTTATTGTGTTTTCTATTTTGATTAGATTGTGTAAATACTTGTGACCTTGACCGTTTATCATACTTTTTCGCTATGAAATCGTTTATCAATGTATGATTTAGACAATATGATATTATATTATAATAAATGATTTTACAATAATAAAATCAGATTTTTATCTCAAAATTAAGATGCTTGTAATGACCCAAAATTGCCCTACTACTGCCAAAAACTCAAAAATACGCGTTGAATTCAAATTAAAATAAAAATAGCCGAAAGTCGTGGTTGTCATCTAGTGCCCCTGCGTTGTGTTTGACAAGATGGCGGTGTAGTTTGTTGAAATGTGACTGAGGGTTTAAGATGGGAAAGTACAATAAAACTGTAATGTGGAAGGAAACATTTACTTCTTTTTTCTAGCAGTGAATAGTTTACGAAATATAAAATAACTAAAATAGAAGTAGATTAGTTAGTTGTCAATAATACAAATAAAACAAAATGCACAAATAAAGCATCATGCAACAACAAAACAAAACATTTATAAAATAAGCACATCAAAAACACATAAATAAGCAATAAAGTACATGTAACGTTATGTTAGTACATTTTATGAACCATATTATCTTTACTGCATGAAGTAATCGGATAAAACCTTCTTAAACCGTGTCCACCAACTCTAATATAAAGCTTAAATATGTTTTCAAATAATAAGTTACGTGAAGGTTAGTATGAAAGTTAAAGAAAACTCTCGTACTTGGGTTTATATGCTAGAGGTTAATTTACTACTTCGGGCTCTCAAAACATAAATGAGCTTTAGTAATAACACCTACAATAATAAATTAGATTGCATTGTTGAAATTATTTGTGATATAAGTCACATTCTTATTCTTCTCTAAACTGACAATAATCTCCTTTATTAACATCCTTGTTTTGTTTATTAAATAACTCTGAAACATAAATTATTTTTTTTATATTTTTTTGCTACCGACGTTGTGTTTTATCAATAATGTTTCTGTAAAATATTTGTTTTATGAACAGATAAACACAAGTGTTTACTACTTGAAAAAAAATGGTTTCTACGAATTATTTAAGCACAGTTATAATTAGCCAAATCGGTTTTTGTTAGTAGTGCAACTTTGTCATTTTTTTTATTTAATTTGCTTATTATCAGTGGCGTTTCTTGCTATTAAATAATTTAAAATTTAATAGTAAACAATAACTAAATAAAATTCATCAACTTCATACCCGATGTAAGTTTGATCTGTCAAAAATGTTGGTTTAATCAAATTAAAGCATATATTATCTCGGCTATTTTTGAAGTAATGTTAAAAATTTTAACGTTGAAAGCCTTTGTTGACAGAATGCTAAAAAACCAAATTTGCCTTAAACAAATGTTTAGAGTTTTTATGACTTCAGTTTCACTCAGAAAAAAATCTACTTTAACATTGAATAAATTGTTTGGTCAGACCAGAAATTATTTTGCAAAAACAAACTTTTCCAAATCAGACCACTCAAAATATCAGCTACGAAAGAAAAAATAATTACAATGGCAAAAAAATGTCTCAAGTTATTTTTTTTAATTTCAGCACTTTAAGAGGTACCTATATTCAACGGTTGATCAAAGAAGAAAGCACAGTAACAGCTCAATGTCAAAAGATTAACAATGCTCACAATAGCATTTATCTTATTATCAGAGAATTAGTTTGACGACAACGATTTTCTTCTCGCAACTGTATTTACTTTATTAAAGAGCTAAATTGTATTTTCAAGAATTCCGAACGACATTGCAAATTTTGGAATTAACACCGGCAATACTGAATTGGCGTTTTTGTTTTCAACATCTTCTTCTTTTCGTCTCTTCTTTCATTTTTCCGTTTTTCTAAATTAGCTAAAATATACTTTAAAAATAAAATGGAATTAAACAAAGATTAATTTTTTAAAATGACATGAAAGATAATCTTCTGGTATTATAATTTAAATATGACTTCTAGCATATGAGCGCTATGGCTGACTCGGACGTAGTCTAATCTGGAGGTCTAATTTTCGATGACTTTTTCCAACATTTGTGGCCATATATCGGCAGTAACGCGGCAAATGTTGCCCTCTAAGTGGTCAATCGTTTCGGGCTTATTGGCGTAGACTAGTGACTTCACATATCCCCAAAGAAAATAGTCTAGCGGCGTTAAATGTTAAATCGCACGATCTTGGAGACCAATTCACGGGTCCGAAACGTGAAACTATGCGGTATTCAAACGTTTCCTTCAATAAATCAATTGTGGCACGAGCTGTGTGACATGTTGCGCCGTCTTGTTGAAACCTCAGCTTCTGCACATCATGGTTGTTCAATTGATGAACGAAAAAGTCAGTAGTCTCTATAGCGGTCAACATTGAGAAGTACGGACCAACATGACTACATCTGCCCATAAAGCACACCAAATGGATGCGTATTATCATTTAGAGTAAACGTGATGCGAAAACGTTCTATAGTTAATCGAATTAATGATGGACTCTTTGATGGACGATTATGTTGACCGTAAAATGGACGTAGTGTGCGATACGTATTTTGAACAGAACCATGATTTTCAAAAAAAAATTGCACAATTTGGAAGCGTTGTTCAGACGTCAGTCTATTTATGTTGAAATATCAAACCAAAATAAACATAAATCACTTAACAGCTGACAAAATGACCGCCAGTTAAAAAAGTGCAGCCAACTTAAAGTTTTATACCTCTAAAAAAAACACCCATTACATTGTAATACTTTATTTGAGAGATGCTTTACAAAATCAGGCAGTTTTTATCTCCAAAACATACTTCTTTACTTTTTGAAATTTTTGTATGGAGAGATGAGTAGATCAGAAGAAATTGCAGATGACATGGCACGGAATTTACATTGATAAAAAATATAACGAAATGCCAGAAATGTACTGGAAGAATGAACCGGTCACGTATCGCACTATCAGCCCACGGACTAAAAGATATGACGAAAATTTTTATACTTTTAGTGACTGACCGGATAAATCAGCCCAGTCACTAAAAATATAACAAAAAGTTCTCTTTATATTATAAAAATGTAACGAGAACTTTTTCATCAACGTGTTTTCGCCAAATTTTTAGAATATCCGCCATTTGGTAACAAAATAAATTTGGTGTTGCAAAAAATAGTTGCTCCTTCATATCTCACACGCAGCACTCCTCTTTGAGTATCTTTCCAGGCTCATCAAAGTTTCCAGATTGCTATTCTACTTTTGCCTTTTTGAGCATTAACACCACTATGAGTATGTGTCTCCAAAGACTCGTCTAAGATCTATCTTTCTGATGTGAATCTACCTTCACAAAGACGTGATAAATATCAGTAATTTCGTCGTTTCTTTTCTTCATCAAAGTCTGGAGCCATCTGGGAACCGGATTGTAAATAAATTTCGAAGTTACCAGAATATCTTACTTGTATCAGTTCCTTGTGATCTTAAAAGGAAGCCCGATAAATATCTTCTTCTAATAAATCGTTAAGTGATCACATTCTTACATAAATTTGGATTTTAGAAAAAAATTTTAAACAGAAATTTTCATTACCATCAACAAAAAAACAAAACAATTGATACATAAATATATCTTTTGTCTTATCCTGCCTTCTATATTCTTTATATAACTACAACTTTTTTATTTTTAAGATGTCAGTAACAGTGTGAATCCAAAAATAAGATTTTTGACACTTAATTCTTGCAAAGCAGAACAATTTTTTTATTCATACAATTTTTTGTACTTTTATATTATATAGGTTCTAATATGTATGCTATTTAAGGTTTGCCTTTTCACCTCCGATATTATCCTATGCAACACGGTGAATAGACTAGGCAGGGGTCACAGTGCACGGTAAGTCCTGACGATGACGTAACAAATTGCAATCGGTTATATGCAACCAGATATACGATATAATACTCATACAATGTAGAAATCAGTTTATTAACGCAGTACAATTAGATTGCTTTTCTACCATGGAGGAATAAATAAATAAGAAGAATAGTTTCAGAAAACCATAGACATAAGTACAAGCCTTTTTAGAAAATTTGTCATAGTTTAAATGTGAATTAATCTGTCTTCTATTTTGTACAAAATTAAAATAATAAATTTTCGTTTATAAAAATTTTTGTAGGTATTTGCGGATCTATATTTATTAATACTTTTTTGTTTATTTTGATTTATACTAGCTACGATTACACACAGCAATAATTTAGCAAATAAATAACTTGATAATCAGTTGTAATAACTAGGATTGTGGTCACCTAAATAACGTCGCTTCCGAAAATATTGCTCAGTTTAATCGCTGTCGACTTCTATACTAACTATCCACACCGCTTGTATAACTATACGTTCTTCCAGAATGTGTCCGATGTTTCGCGACCTTTCTCCACTTGTGCGAAGCGAGAACGTCATTCTTCTTCATGGATCAATGGGTGTGTACAATTAATAGTCTTGTGGAATTTCACGTTACGGCGCGATATTTTTCTTCGAAATATTTATTAGAAATTTTCTCTCTCTTACTGTTATTCCGAAATGTTCATAACAGTATTTTGAAATGTAAGAGAGAGAAAGTTTTTAAAAATATGTTAAAATTATTTTATAGAAAGATTTTTTATCACGTTTGACTCTGCAGTAATACGGTGAAGAGGTTTATCTAATTCCTTAGAAATCTTTTTTTGTCGTTTATGGTTTAGGGAAATTCCCTCCTGGTGAAGCCTTTATAAACGAAATTACTGTCAAATTGTCAAAATATTTTTTTAAATTTTTTAGCACAAGAAGTTTTGAGCGGTTAGAAAAACTTTGAGCTAATTTTTTTTCTTGGTTCTATAAGTCAATTTGATAACCAAAATTTTCTTCTTGCAAGTGTAACTCATTGTAACTCAAAAATTAAGTAGAAAACATGGAGGAATAAATAAATAAGATTATAATAAAACAAAACAAAACTTCAAAATTTTGAACTGAGCAATATTTTCGGAAGCGACGTTATTTAGGTGACCACAATCCTAGTTATTACAACTGATTATCAAGTTATTTATTTGCTAAATTATTGCTGTGTGTAATCGTAGCTAGTATGAATCAAAATAAACAAAAAAGTTTTAATAAATATAGATCCGCAAATACCTACAAAAATTTTTATAAACGAAAATTTATTATTTTAATTTTGTACAAAATAGAAGACAGATTAATTCACACTTAAACTATGACAAATTTTCTAAAAAGGCTTGTACTTATGTCTATGGTTTTCTGAAACTAGACAGGTAATTCTGTAAATTAATGGTGTATTGTTGGTTGCATACATCATATTTTCTATAAAATATAAAAAATTACAATTTCAGAGTATTTGTTTGTTATCAACTTTGTAATGACCCAAACTAGGCCATACTTACCGCCATAAACCCAAATTTGTGCGCGAAATTCAAATTTAAATAAAAGTGGCCAAAGTCGTGATCGTCGTCTAGTGGAAAGGCTCCCTACGTTGTGTTTAACAAAATGGCGGCAAAGTTCTTTGAGATGTGACTGTATGAGGGTTCAGTTGGGAGAGTACAGTAAAACTACCACTTGGAAGGAGGCATTTATTAGTTTGTTTCTTGCAGTAAATAGCTTATAAAATGGTGAATTAAATAAAAAAAAAAACGATCAATCGTAAATAACACAAATAAATCACTAAACAAATTAAAAAAAATACAAAAACAAAACAAAAAATTTGAAATAATTCGAAATTTAAATAAACAAAGAAAATTAACATAAAAGCAATTCATAATAATAAATTATAAAATTCGAAGAAAAAGGTTTACTGCAAGACGGACCGGATAAAACCTTCCCAAACCGTGTCCATAAACGATGCCTGTGTATCTTTTCTCACTTCATGATGACAAATCAATTTATAACAATTTAAATGGCCTACAATGATTTTAGCTTGCATAAAAAAAACATTTAAATGTGGAGAGAATCTTGTTTTATTATTGAATTTAACATAAGCAACAACGAATAAAACCCAATGACATGAAATAAATGTGAGGGGATCGGCCACCAAGTACTCATTGTTTTTTTTTTTAGATACCTATTCGAATCCGAAAGCTACACAAAAAAAAACAAATAAACAAATGACTGGCTGTAGTGAGAATACTTAGACCCAGGCAGGTTAAGCATGAGGAGAGTTCCAATAGTTGCTACTTAACGTCCCCATCCAAATCCTCGTCTCTCCAAGCATTCACTAAGAAACGCAATAGTGGAAAGCTACCAATTGATGGAGTTTTATAGTTACTACTTGTACTCCATCAGAAATACCTTCCCTCCACCACGATCGACTACTTTGAAATAATTATGGCGTCGCGGTAACACACAAAATAAATAAATATAAAATTAATAACAACGCGACCGTTAAATTAAATTCTTAAAATGCGAGAAACATGGCGGAAATTTCCACGAATATCTAGGCAACCGACGCCCCCACATAAAATAATTTAGAAAAACCCCTTTTGAATAATCAGAAATACTAGAATCAAATAAAAATTCACATTACAAAACGTTAAAATACGAATAAAAACACACTGAAATGGTTTTGACCCTGAAAATATTCTGCTGACGCAATGTCTGGGAACCACATGGTAGACAAAATATGAATTATCTTTGAAAATCCGAGTTTTCGCGAGTCATCCACATTTAAATGGTACAAAAATAAGTTCTAAACTGATTTTACAATACCTGGTTGCTAATAGTAGGTGAAAACTCTAAAGAAACTAAAGAAATGCACCTGACACAAAAACAACATGCACTCGGTACTACGTTAGTCTATCGACTGACTGGTGTCCTGCCGCGCATCCATCTCGCTCCTTCAGCTTCCCTCCAACGATGCTGCCAACCTACAGGCCTCGAATACACTGATGGCAATCCGGGAAATTTAAATTTGAAGTGGGACATTTCAACTTATTCCGTAATCTTAATTTTGCTAACCAATTTCTACTTTCTGTTTTTTTATCAGTGCTTTTGTCATTATGATAAGAAATACTTATGACTCTTTCCACCCACTTCTAAAACACGCAAATTATTTTTCAAGTGGTTTTTAAAAAAAAATTACCCATAAAAAATTTATAAAACAAATTCCTTAAAAAATCTAAATTTCTTTTTTTTTCTAAGCAAATCAAAACTTTTTTAAAAAATTGTAATTTCTGGTAATATGTCATCTTTATCCAGGTCACTGTTGGCAACACCCGGAAATTTGTGATAAAAATTAAAAAACCTAGAACAGGTATATTTTTCACTGAAACCCCTTTCAAATCAATGAAACACTGTTTAAAAACAGTTAAAACATTTTTAAAAGCATTATTTTATTAATTTATAGTTTTATAATACCGACATAGGTCGGTAAAACAGTTTTCCTTTTTCTAGTGTCTTTCCATTTATCTCCATGTCACTGTTGACTAGAGATGGGAAAAACGGTTCACTTGAATGATTCGGATCTTCGGATCTGGCTCATTGGCGAGATCGGTTCTTTGAACCGGTTCAACTGAGCCGAACGGTTCCCTGCTTACTATCTGTGAGCGAGTGACTGGACTGCTGGAGTGAGCCAAAGTGTAATAAATAATTCCTATGTCTCATTAAAGGATCTGATGATTGCTGATTTTAGATTGTTTGTTATTTCGATATATTGTTATACTCGTCTTTTAAATTTTTACACTTATATTTTTTAAAATTAATTAACATTTTTTATGTTTATGTTTTATATTGTTTATGTTTTCCTTCGAATAATCCAATTTGCAAAATGCGCCAAAGTGAACCCAGCGAATCCCAAAATCCCAAACTACCAACACCAAACAGTTCATCTGCTTGTCGGATGTTTTGGTGTATCGCAACTCTCGTAAGTCCCGTAACGCAAAGTAGAATTGTGTGAACGAAAACCTGTCCCGCAATTCGGATCCCATTTCCAATCTTGGCTCAATGCATCATTCAAATCATTGAAACAGTAAGAATTAAAATGAGCCGGGAACCGATTCAGTAAATATTTGAGTTTCAACTCATTTGGCTCACTCTAAAGAGTCGGCGCAGTGAACCGGTTCAGTTCCGAATGACACATCTCTACTGTTGACAACAATTGGCACTCCTTTTCCGTGCGGTCCGTCATCGAACGGTTTTTATTGACAATTAGTGATGGTCGTGTAGTTGTAATCGTGCAAAATGCGAATTTAAATTCAAGTCGGTGCCATTACCTCAACTCCAGCTGTTCATTTTGACCATTGTATGTGCTTGTCAGTTAGAAAACTCGCCCGGGAATGGATGCAAAACGCAAACTATCGTAAGGGTCCTCACACCTGTCTTTCCCTTTCAAACCAAGATTTTTTAAAAATTTAGGACACAGGGAGACTCACTGTACCAAATCTTAGCATTGCCGAAGACTGCAACGTCGGAAGAAATCAAAAAAACTTACAGACGGTTAGCGCTTAAGTACCATCCCGATAAGAATCCAAACAATCCGGATGCCTCCGAAAAATTCAAGGAAGTCAATAGGGCACATTCGATTCTAAGTGATCCAACCAAAAGGAATATTTATGATAATTATGGATCGTTGGGGTTGTATATTGCGGAACAGTTTGGCGAGGAGAATGTAAATGCGTATTTTGTTGTTACATCGACTTGGTGCAAGGTAAGGCTTTTATATTTTACAACTTTAAAGTAAAAGAAGGACAAACTTGCATTCTGTATGACGTAACTTTACATATTTGCTATTTTTGGAACAGTTTTTATTTATCAAATAATCGCTTTCCAATCACACTACAATGAGTAATAAAAAAACGCTTTAATAAACAGTATTACGTGGGAATTTACAATTATAATTGCTAATTAAACTTTTAATTAAAATTTTATATTTTATCACAATTTTGTGTATATACAGTGTGAGCGAAACAATTATTGATTTAGGTAGGTGCCAGAAAATTTCTTATTAAATGTCACTTAACACATCTTAACCTCAAAGTCTCTGAATTAGTTTATTGTTTTTAGCAAAAGTGCATTTTTTAATTTAACTAGGATTTGCCAATGATAATATTGTTGATAAGAGCTTCTTTATCAACTCTTGGTAAAAATAAATATGACATGTTTCTACAAACTTTATAGTTTTATTTGCTATTTTTTTGTTATACAATAATGGTTTAACACTATTAATATAGTTAGATGTTTCTTTTATAATTTTATTATTCTCGAAAATATCCTGGTTTTAAAAAAATACAGCCTAGGTAGTCATTTAAATTGTCATACTTGGATGTTGACAAAGTATACATAGATAGCACTGTATAATCAATAGTAATAGTAGGACAAATCATTAGGAAAGAAAAGTCCTATAATTTTTTTAGTATTTTTATTTAGTTATTTTTTGTCACTTGATAGTTGTATTTTTCCTAATTATTATTACGTCAATGGAATTTAATATTCAATTAACCTAATACATACATAATTCTTCCAATACCAACTTTACAGAAATAACAATTATTACAATATCGTGAACGTTCATATTGAAGTACATATATTGGTAAAAAAAATCTATTTTTCTGTAAAAGTTTAAAAAGTATTTTAATCATTATTTCAGGTATTCTTGTTTTTATTAATTATTTTTACATATGTATAAGGTGTTTCAAAATCATTGATATCTCAGTCTCAGCAAGCCAGGGTTGTGTGAACAACATATAGCCTTGGGGAATGTTACTAAATTAATTTGTCAGTGTCAAAAAAAAATCATAATATACTAATTTATTATAATAATAAAAACAGTTTATTGCTAATATCAAATGGATAGACGTGTAAAAATAATTTAAAAAAATATGCACAAAAAAAGAATTTGCAAATACACCTAAAATTGAAATCATTTAGTACGCACTGTTTTACTAACATAACTTTGGATTTTCACAGCCGCTAGAGATAATATCAATCATTTTGATAGGCTCTATACTACACAATTAGAGAATACTAAGAAAAACGACAAAAGCTACAATTTGCAGACAAACTTTTAACGGTTTTCTCGTTTCCAACGAACATTTTGTAAAGCCAAATTCAAACGAAATGCATATCCACATTCCTGATGTCATATCTTCATGCTAATCCAAAATTTTAATGGTTTAAGCTCTCAGTTATAATACGAGTATCATAAGACCTTTAAAGTTTTTTGAATCACATTCACAATCACACCTAATACTTTGCACACGACGACGCCACGCGTTTCGGCAACGATATTACTAGTTCGAAATAAAACTTAAGACTGAATATTTTACAAACTCTTCAATTTTTCGATTCTTTTCACAAATATCTTTACATTAAGACGCTCTACTTCTGGTAATACTCCTTTCTCATATGATAAACTGAGCAATTATTTTTTGTGTAAATGTATATGGTCATTATGAAACAAACAAAAAATAAATGAGATTAATTAATTCACTTATTTATTTATTTATTTTTTAACTCACTATATGGGACAAGTGAATATAGAAGCCAAAAAAATGTTATTCTAAGTTTTAGTATTAAACGTGGAATGTGCTTAGTTTAAAAGTAAATTTCTGTTAAAAATGGAATTGTATTAAATATAACGAAATTAATAATAATAATGAAAAAACAAGAAATTAAGTCACGTAGCTAACAAAGATTGAACGTTAGAGAAATCTGCCACTTGATAGCAGTTGCAACACTAGGGTGACACACGATACAAAAAAATAAATAAAATACAAAAGTTTATGTTGAATTTATTTAAATAGAATCAGATTACAAGAAATGCCTACTGTTTACTAGCAGATAACACGTATAACTCATTGGATATAGAATTTCGCAGAGTTTATAATGAAAATTATTGTACACATGATTTAACTTCTTTAGATCGTTTTATGTGAGGTTATTTGGAATATATGGTCTACGCAAATAGACCTTTGAAACAATAAGAATAAACATTCGTAACGTTTGGCTGAAATTATTTGAGTTTGTCGAATTCGCTCTTTTGCACAGATTGAAGGGATGTGTGATTTAAAAGGTTCGAACTACTTCTTGTGTGGTGATAGAAAACATTAACAGAAGGGCAATAATGTTAAAAAACCACGACATCTTTAAAAAAAATATTATTAGTCCGACTCTTATTCTAAGGTTAATCTAATCGTAAAAACGCAAAATGATATTTTTTGCTTAAAGAAAATTGGCTTTAAAGAGGCTTTAAGAGATTTAAAAACATATTTTACAATTTTTCACGACTTTCACGAATGATAAAGAAAAGAAAAATTAAAAATTAGTTTTTTAATCGTTTTTAAATTATATTTAAATGTAATATACACTAGCCTTTTTAATAGTTAATGCCGTTAGGATCCAACGAAGGCTTATGCTGTAACCGGTAATTCTATAAAAAAATAAAAAAGAACGAAGGAGAAGTGTAATAACTAATAATATATTTATATGGGGTGATTCAAAATTACGTGGTATAATTTTAACTAAAAATACAATATCATGAGGGTTCAAGGGATTAAGGCAGTTTAGTCCTGAGGTATATACGATATTTTTTGCACTTCCGGGACCAAAGTTCATAAATAAAAAAAGTCAATACAAATAATCTAGTTTATTATTTCGAATGACTCTTGTTCTCTCAATTTCTTTCATCTAATTTCATTTCTGTGCATCTCCTGTGCATCTAATACATATTTGAAATAATACGGGATTGTTTTACATTTTAAATCCCAAGGGATTTAAAAAATTAGTTTTAAATCTCGATGGATTGCAAATGTAAATTTCAAATCCCAAAGTTTCCAGGCAAAATAATGTGAACTGTTTTGGACCCTGTTTCACTTAAATTAAAAGGTGCAAAGTAAGGAAACTTGCTCATCTTACAACAACAACCGATTAATGGAATAAATTAAGAGTTTTAAAACAGTTTTGAAGCACATATAACAAATTTTGTAGAGGTTATGTGTTTGTTTTGTTCAGAACCAAGCAGCTGTTTTCTAGGAATTTTTGTCACACTTGGAGAATTTATTGCTCGTTATGTCGACTTTATTTACTTCAATTGCGCACTAAAATAAATTTTTCCCAATTCAATTATGAAAAGCAACTATTTTGATATGTAATTTCAGTTGTCAAACTTTCTTTGATAAAAAATGACATGATTGTATAACGAGTGATAAATAGTGATGTTGATATAATCAAGAAACTAACTTTAGTTATTTAAAATTTTTTATTTTAAAATGGTTACTTTTTGTACACAACGTGTTAGGCCACTTGTTAATACTCGTCGCTCAATCTTCACTTTTAGAGCAAAAAAAAAAATCGCTCATTTTTGCAACTCGTTGCATAAGAAGCTATTACATAACTTGTTAAAGAATTTATTTGAAGGCAGTTTGAACAGTACACACTTCCAGAAGCCCTCTTGATGCCTGTTGATTAAAACTAAAAAATATTTTAAAATGAAAATATTCTCAAATATATTTTAGTTTTCATTAAGTTAGTCTACTGATAAATTGCTATTTATATTTCCTTTTTCGCCATTTTTTGGATTAAAATTATAAATAAAACGTTTCTGGTTTGGCTAAATTGGTTGTTTTAACCGGAGGTCATTACAAAAGGTTTATTTATAAGACATAGAATTGTAATTTGTATCTTGTAGTGTGGTTGTGATAACGGAACTCTACTGTATTTAAAGTAGAAAAATTTGTGCTTGCTGAATTTTTTTCAAAATATACCTGTATACTCATAATCGACTAAAAACAAAGAATCGGCTTAATAAAGGTCTTTTTTGTTTTAATTATTCATTATCAGTACTCATAATAGTTTCATTATGAAATAAATCAAGCAAGCGTAGCGATATTTCCATACGCTACTTTGATTTGATAATACCATTGATAATACACATAATAAACGTAATAATAATGATATTTAATTTTTATCCAACTCAAAATAAGTTGTGATAAAACAGTTTACAAAATTAGAACTTGTTATCACATTTATATGCATCATACAAGATGCCTGATAACCTAAATTTCCCCGTTTGGTGTTTTTACTGGTCTGAATCAAAATTTCTAGGGGATGATTTTAGAGTTTGTCCTTCTTAAATATTTACTCACTTAAATACGTTTATAAATAACTTTTTTTTTTCAGGCTCTTTTCGTTGTTTGTGGTATCGTGACTTGTTGTTACTGTTGCTGTTGTCTTTGCTGCTGTTGCAATTTCTGCTGTGGGAAATGCAAACCTCGGCCGCCAGAAGAAACAGGCGATTATCATACATTGAACGTAAGTTTTTAAATAATTTCGTGGTTGGTTTTTTTGCATGTCGATTTTTTTTTCTTTCTTGTTGTTGTTTATTGGCTGGCGCCATCTTGATAAGGTAAGTCGACACGCACCCCCATTCGGTCTTTTCTTTCGGTTTTAGGCGATGCGGAGACTACGAGAGGGCGGGAGGGGGTACGGGGAGACACCATTTTTTTGTTTTTTTTATAAGCACTGAGTCATGACTCATGATTTTGGAAATTAAAAATAAAATGTGTCTAAGATTTGTTCAGACAAAATATTATTTGGTAGTGGCATATGTGTACAGTGTGTTCCAGAATTAGATGCTTTTTTCAAATAGAACTTTAATTTTGTTTTATGCTCGATTTTCACAGCTGATAAATATTATACAGGGTGTTTGTTACATTTTTTTTCCAAAATGGAATTTTTGGTTGCGGCGTTGCCAGGTAAGAAAGCAGAAAATGGAAAATCATTTTTTTAATAAATAAATAAATCAAATTATTTAATGAAAATATTGTTTGGTAAAATGTGGGAGTCGAAAAATAAGTTTTGTTTGAGTAATGGCTGCTTTATAAAAAACAGGATAATTAATGGGACTTTTATGGGAAAAAATCCCGTGTTAAACCAGGAAGAAGCCAGGAAATATTTTTTCAAAAAACTCAGTTTGATGTCTAACCTTCACAACTATCCTAATATAAAAAAATAATAATAACACCAACTAATAAATATAAATAAATATTTATTTCTTTTCTTACACTTGAATAGAATTGTTGTAATAGAATCTCTGGTAAGCATTGTCTGCAGTATAATAGTTTATTAGTACAAAGAATGGCTTCCTAGAGTTAGTAATTTTTTTTTACATTTATGGAGTTTTTAAAATTATTATAATAGTTATTTATGTATGAAGGCATAGTCAGGAGATTATGGTCCAAGAGAATGTTTAAAGCCTGACGTCTAACAGAGTTTTTGTTTTCCTGAGGTCCATAATCTATTATTATGCCCTTAGTAGGTAACATGTATGTTTTATGAACAAATGAAAGTCAAAATCTAAATTTTTAAAAGGTCAGTTAAAAAATTATTTGACAGTTACTTAATCAATAAAGACATTTTTTTTATATGTATTTATGTAATGTTCTTAGAAATATTTGTCGCCTTCGGCTCCCTTATTTTTTGGAACAACTTTTTTCACTAGTTTTTTTACTTTTTCTTTCATTGTCTGTAGATGTATCTTACACAGTTTTAATCAGCACTAAAACGACTTTTTAAGTGTTACATTAAAAAATAATAATCTGTCAACAACTCAACAAATGTATTTTTTGTTTTGAATGAAATAATACAAAGCATGGAATGCCAAGTCTGAACCAATCTACGACTTTATTTTTTTCCACATCTCACTTTTTTACTTTTATTTACATATTTTTTTTACTTTTTTTTTAATTTTTTGTTGGTCGTTCTCATACGTAGTGATGTTTTCAGCGAGAACAAGGTCCAAGTAGTGAACCTGTAACGATCCAGCCAGGTAAAAGGGTAAGTGTTTCAGCCGGTTTTTATTTTCTTATAAAAAAATTGGTCAACAAAAACCAAATTGTATAATTATTAACAATGACGTGATATTATTTTAGTCCCTTCCTTATTCCTCCGTTGGCAGCACTGTACATTTAAATTAATCGCGGGTCGAACGGTACGTAAACACCATTGTACAGAGTGTTTTGCTTTTCACCTCTCTTCCTCCTCCACGCCCAATCCTCTCCGATTTTGATTTTTTTTTTTTTTGCTCGATGTGTCATTGTTTGTGGTTACAGGAAGACGGATCTGAGGATGAATTGGGCGGTTCGCCTAAGAACGATTCACCGGCGATCACCACTCAACCGTCTCCCAAAAAGGGCCCCAATGCCCCGGTTTATGCGATGCCACCACCAACGTCCGATTTAGGCGAGAGCGCAGCCCTAAATCAGGGTGATGTGCCCGTTTACACGCCAGGTACGAGGGGGGAGAGGAGGGACACGAATTAGTAAAATTAATTTTTCGGCACAACGGAGGAACTAAATTTTTTATAAATGTTAGAACGGTGAAAAGAATTGATTTTTTCGCTATAAATCGTGTAATATCGTGTGTTTGAATGCTTTTCGTGTTGAATTTTATGTTGGAAACAGAAATGTGGCACAATATTTTGACCTAATCTGCGAAAATTGTGTTAATTATAAGTTAAATAAAGCTCTACAAAATTATTTGTGTTTATTTTGGTGTAATTAGAGCTAATTTTTGAAATTTCGTGGGAATTTTAGGTTAGAACCAGTGATAAATAGCATATTGTTTTAACCATGGCTTACTACACTAAATTCACTCTAAAAAAAGTGACGCTGCATTTCGTACAGTTATTAGTAACTGTAGATATGAAAGATCCAATATCATTTCCTTTTGGAGATTATTTTTCGTTATTAAATCTAAAACATGGATATGGAGGGGTGTAGAGTACGCTGAATAAAGTGCAAACTGCGTTAAAACAAGAGTGCTAAACTCAAAAGCCGCCATTTTGAACTATCCACTACCCAGAGGGCAGAAAATTTGTTTAGCCTTAATTTGTTATAAACTGGAAAGTCACACTTTAATTTGACTATTTACAAAACTAGCAATTTGGTGCAATGATATGAAATGAACATCTTTTCAAGGATGTTCAAATGGGATAAAAAAAGTACTGGTTGTACGATTTAGATAAGAGGGTAACCACTCTTTTTTAATCTTTACCATTTTTGTCTTGAATATTGGTCCTAATACGAATTAGTTTTATTACTTGTTGTAGGTATAAAGGATGCAGCTGTGATTTTTGGGCAAAATTGATTTTCCTTTTTTATGTAAAAATTGTTTATAACGGTGTGTTTTAAAATTTTCACGTATATTGTGTGATTTTTCTAATTTCGATGAAATTTTAAGTTAGAAATCTATTTAATCTAATTGTAAATCGTAGGTAAGGGGCGTTATATAGAATACGTCTAAAATTGTGCAACTGTATTAATTTCACTGCGTGTGTCCTGTGGTAGAAGGTTCGTTCGTTTTGTTACTTGAATGATTTTCTACAGTATTAAGATTCTTAAATAACTGTATTTCAAAGATTTTTAAATTTTCAACATTTCCTTTATTTAGATTTTTTAAAATTCTGATGCTTTTGAATTCTAATAATCTTAAATAGAGATTACTCTTTGTGTTTATTAGATACGCTTAAGCCAAGTTTTTGATCTTACAAAATTCTGATAATTCAAGATTATAGGTTGACAGTCTCATAATAAAAATTTTCGATTACTATCTTGCAACTTCTCAGATTCATTATAACGACATCTTTATCTTATTATTAGAAAAGTGACTTTGAAAGTCTTATTTTATGTTGGTTCCACTAGATTTTTTATTTCTGTTGCTCGGTTGAAATTCTGTATTTAAATTTTCAACGCCTACTAGATTTACATAATAAAAAAAACAGAATATGTTGTAGAGTGTTTTGTAAATAAATTAAAGCATAGACTAGTAAAAGCATCAAAAATATTATTTCAAAGTTTTTATTTGTTGTTTACATAAAAAAATTGTCTCTGTTTAAATAAAATTTAACAACTAAGAGTGGTTCTCTGATAATCGATTAACATAAAAAAAACAAATGTAATTTTTATTATTATTATTTATAATTGTTTTATGTGTCGATGAATTATGATTCGTAAGTGTTGAAATAAACAATCAGTCCGCGGTTTTCTTTGTAAATAATTAAATATAAATGAGCGCACTAATAGAATGGATTTCCGGGATTTTTTCAACCACGCTGTTCATGGATAATATATTGAATCCCGTATCTTCAATTTTTGTGTTTCTTCAATAACTATTCACCCAGGTATTTTTTACTCTTTTTTACTTATTTTTAATTCACCGAGCACATTACACAAGTGACTACAATATGAGATACAAGACCCTATATTTGGAGCGAATTTGCTTTAGATGATTTATTCTAATACATAAGATATAACCACTATTTGTAAAAAAAGTGAGCAAAACGATCTCAATACTTAATTATAGTAAATTCAACTTTGTTCCACATCAGTATTTTGACATTACAACTGATTAGACATTATAGAGAGGCTGACTACAAACTACATATGTATATCGCAGTGACGTCATTTGTGTTTGTTACGGTACGCCGGGGTAAAGTGGAGAATACCGGTACAGTTTGCCACAGTAAAACTGGATAATACCAGTCAATCGATAATACAGATCATGTAAATAAATATTTTGCAGTATAGTGGTCCGATAGAAAAGTGGGCAGACTTAATTAAGCCCTCCCGATAAACAGGTCATAAAAATAATTGCAGTTACCGCAAACATCAAATAAACCATAAAACCACTCATAAAACTTGATTTATGAGGAGGGTTCTCATTACTCGGAACCATTAAAAGATGTAAGCAAACCCTACCAAGGTCGTTGTTAAATGTGAAAGTGTTTACCCTTATAAATGAAGTTTTATGATTTATTTGATGTTTGCGGTAACTGCAATTTTTTTATGATCTGTTTATTAGGAGGGCTTAATAAGACTTTTCTATAGGACCATTATACCCACCGGTATACACCGTCTCTGGACGTTCATGACGTCACGGCAACAAAGAGTGTCTGAGTAGCAACAACCTGATTTGGATGCAGAGTATTCTAGTCCTTCGTACATCTTTGACCTGAAATATCAGTAAAACAGCTCAAAATTGTGAAATTTTATAAGTAAAATAAGCCCTTCTCTAATTATTTTTTTATTTTGATATGATTTTATAAAGTATTAACAAAATTAATTTTCCTTTTTGTTTATATAAAAATTGTGTGCATAGCGCGGTGTGTTGCAAATTTTAGAAGTAGTTTGCGTTGATGATTTAATAATCTTGTTCAAGATTGGTTATTTTTAAAACAATTTTATTTTACTTTTAAACTACGTTTATTGATAATTCAAACTTTCCACATCAACATCACTTAAGTTTTTACTAGTCAGTAGACTACTATCACAAATATCAGAAGAGGTGGTACAAGTAGCTGACTTACTTTATTTCATTCACAATAATTAACTAACACCTAACTGTATACTATATTTTATCTGCTGTTGAATGTTGTCCGACTTTTTTTCTGACTGTTTATCTCTCACGAACTAACTTCCATCTTTGACTGTTGGCCCTTTCTGATTTGAGAAACTTCCTGAATTTCTAAGATTTTTGATGTTTTCGAAAATAAGCTTTTAGATTTTCTAATATTGCCCATTTTTAAATCTGTTAAATTTTGTATTCAAGAATCTGAAACTTTGTGATTCTGTGGTAGTTACCTAAATTCTTGAATCATGTTTCCTGAGTTTATAAAATTCCTGAGGGTCTTTCTTTATGGTTTTAAGATTTCTCAGATTTCATAGTAGTTCAAAATGTCGGCCAAACATGTAGGCAATATTCTACCCCTGTCCATATCTATGACCTAAAATATCAGTCCATTGAAAAAATTCATAATCTCCGTTGGCGCAACTAAATCGATGCTTTACCTTGTTTCAGGAATGACGAATTCGCCAACGAAAAGTCAACAGTGGTGAGGAGAGAGTAGACATAACAATCCTAGCTCTTTAATCCTCTAGTCATGAAAATGAAGCTAGAAAAGCCGCGACTTAATCGAATTCGCCTGGATTTACAACACTTAAAAAAGTATTTTTCGTCTCCTTGTCTTACCATTTATCAACACATTTAAAAATATTAGCGAACTTATAAATAAAATGAAAGTACGAATTTTTTGTAGCAAAACTCGTGTCATGTTTATTAGCACGTAAAGGGTTTATATTTACGTCCTTGTTGTTTTTCTCCCTCTTTTTAATTTATTTAGGGCTCAGTGAGTTCTAGTATTGTATGCTACTTTTGGCAGCCATTTTTTTAAAACATGTTAAAAGGGGTATATATGTACTTGCTGTTAGTGTTAAATTAAAGTTTTTTGAATCAATTATAGTGGTAAGTTGTGAACTTGTTTGACACTTGTTTGTAAAAAAAATAATACTTGCATCACTAGTTAAAAATCTGTAATTTTACTATTTATGAATGTATAATTGTTAAAACGATTATTTTAGCTTAGATATACAGCAACTTGAATGTACATTATGAATTAAATTGCGTAACATTAAATTTTCTTTTATTTCTTTTTTGTGTTCTACAAAAATTTCTAAATTTAGGGGAATTTTGTTCATTTACATACTGTTGGTATTAAATTGTATTATTATGATGAAAAAAGTTGTCACAGTACCCATCATGTGGAAAATAGTCGTTTTATTAATAGAAAAAAATCCGGCAGCTGTAAATTGAGGATAATTATCAAAAACACAATTAATAAATTCAGAAATTTCTTTTCTCTCTTTTGAAATTGCAAATTGTCGGATTTTATACGCCAATAATACTGTTGTTTTCACTTCTTCCAAAACCAAATCACACAGCAAAATCAAAGAGAGAGTACCAACCTAAAATTACACTATAACAAAATGACAAAACCTCACAAAACTTACATTTGTCAAAAAAACCACACTAATGTTTGAAATTATAACTCCAATATATTGTTGTTTATCATATCCAAAACTATTTTTAAAAATGTCATCCAAGTAATTCAATAAGAGTAAACTCGAGTACAATATAATCATAATAATAGGCCAACCAAAAATTTCGTTGAAAATAACATTTAATTCCTTAATTGAACACACTAAACCTTCCATTCTTTTAATAAAACCATGAAACCGTTCAGTTTCCACATGTCTACGATTTTGCATGTATACCAACTGCTCTGATAATAAAAAATTAACATGTTTGTACTTCCCCCAGAAAATTTTCACAATAATACACAAAAAATAGTTATAGTAAGACTGAAAATACAGTTGTACCACCTCAACAAAATACTCCTTGTAGTAATCAAACCCTAGAATGTCCGTCCAAACATACGCTACATAAATCGTAACAGCCCAGTAGATCAAATTTGGGATTAAAAACGTCACACATACCCTTAAACTAGGGACATTTAACTCGTTTTCTTGAAGAAATCTCGCCATAAGTTGGCAGTACTGTCGCTGTTTACAGAACACAGGTGCCAACACTGTGTAACAATTGAAGACGTTGACAAGTACCACCATTGCTATAGTCACAACCAACTTGATTTCGGTGAAATTAATATAAAGTGGCTGTCTGTAGTAAATGACAGAGAGGGTTGAGACGGTCATTAGGACGCAAATAAGTCCAGTGGCGTAGAGTTTGGTGCGGAGAGTGGTGATTTTTGAGCGGGAAGGGGTCATAGCGAAAAATTCGCCGATTAAGACTACTAAGCGGAGCAGGCTGTGGTCCATTGGCAGCCATTGAAATCGGACTGGAGTAAAAGGGAAAAGGGTGGATTAAAAATTTATGATTTCCGTGTGTATTTTTGATTAAGCGTTTGACAAGTTTGTTATTTTTACATCAATTATTTACAGTTCTTTGTTTCCGGTCAATAATGTTCTGGTTTGGGTTGGTTTGTGGTTCATTGATTTTTTGCTTTAATTAGCACCTATTAAAAATAAAACTGGTTCTACGAACAAAAAAGGTGATTAAATCAGATAAACAAGTAGGAAATTACTCAGGTTGTTGTCAAATATGACAGCGGTGGACGGGAGATTCATACAATTGTACCAATCGATACGAAAAACTTGAACAGAGATTCCAAAATATTTAAAAAGATAAGTCGTACAAATTGTCTCCTTTGCAGAGTTACCAACTTTGAACGGTCTTCCTGCTCTCAACGAATTTTTTGTAGCACTAAATACAAAATGTTTGTCATATTATTATTTAAAGAAAATTTTATTAAATAATAAAACTAGCATTTTATTAAAATAAAAAAGATTCGTTTATTATTTTAAAGTAAGATCATTGAAAGGAGCATTTACTTGACTGACCGGACCCACATAAAAATATCGGAGGGAGTGTGAGAGCATCAGCTGCTTAACTTTGCGATGTATGTACTTTGGAGTAAAAACACTAAAAAAGGTAAAATTAAAAAATTGGAAATTTGGAATTACGCAGAAAAAAAATTAGGCCATTGTTTCAGATTTATTGTTGTTACGAATTCACCTTTTTCTACTTATAGTGTCATATTTGTATGATTCATTATTTTATGTTAATACGTTACCTAATTTAATATTTTTCTTTGTTTGCGCCTTTGCGATCACCTGATCTGTTCAAATTTTTCTCATCTTTACCTAAGCGTATCTTGAGCCTAAATTGAGATGAGATGAAAATACTGTTCCGCGGATTTTATTATACAAAATTTAATTCTCTACAACTTGTTCCTTTAACATTTTTTGTAGCTTTGACCGTTTGCTTAGCGTTTTCAAACAAAGCCAGTGCTGCACACATTTTGAACTTCCAATAAATTTATTTAAATAGATCTATTAGTAACAACAATTTCATCAAACAAGGCTTTGATGGATTTCAATCAAATTTGTTAGAAAAATTTGTCTAATAATTAAAGATAACGAATGTTTAAAATATAGACTCAAAATTTTAAGTAGTTGCTATAGAAATAACTTTGTAAATTTTGAAAAAGTAAATGTGGTTGTTTTCAATGGTATTTTAATCTAGGTCGTATAATCAATCATATTATCAATTTTTTTCTTCTTGTCTTTGGAAAATTAATCTGGTTATTTTTCTCTAATGCCACGTATACGGTTAATAACAGTGCCTCGTACATGACCTAATACTAGGCCGAAAATCCACCCAATTACACCAAACAAGTCTCTGAACACGACGCGTCTTTTGGCAACGCTGTTACCATTCTCAAGTGAAACTTAAGATTGAATATTTTACAATGTACCGCTCTATTCCTTCCAGGAATATATACAGGGTGTGTACAAAAAGGCGGAATAGCTCTTCAGTACGTTGTAAGGGACTGTTAATAGAGCCCCAAAAAATAATAGCTTTTTTTACATCTTTCTTTCTAAAAAAAAAAAAACTGAAATTATTTTGACAGTTTGGCAACATCGCCGACGAGTGGTTATAGAGTCAAGACGAGTGGGCGTTTCGTAGAAAATTTAATAACAATTGAACACTTTTAAAAATTAAAAGTGACAGTTACTTAGCAATTTTTGAAAATAATTTTGTCGTAATATGATCTTAGATAGAAAATTATAAAACACATTACAATTTTTAAAATTGTATAAAAACGAAAAAATTGAATCCTCAACTTTACGTCTTGATATCTAGAAAAATGGGCGAGTGGTATTTTTTTTACTATTTTTCTGGGGCTCTATTAACAGTCTCCTACAACGTTTTAGAGAGACTTTCCGCCATTTAATATTCAGCTTGTATAATATAAATTTAACATCGCCCCAACCCCAAGATTCATGTTAAAGCGCGTGATTCTGAGAACTATTAGTCATGTCTACTGATTGGATCCAAAGAATGTTGACGCATCATTCTAGATCAATGAAGATTTTATTAGGATGCAGCCTAACTTTTTTTTTATAAACAAGTGTGAAGATAATGACCAGTCAGTCAAAGCCGAATAGTTGAATGAGTTAAGTTCAGCAGAGTGGCAGTTTCAGGAGCAAATTGACGATATCGAGCGTCAATCATGAGCTTTTGATTGAGTTATTTATTTACCGAGTTATTGTTATGTTGTACGTGTAAATAGTAGTTATAAAGAAATTGTTCGTTAAAAATTCAACTCCTTAAATCAGAAGAAACCCGAATTTGGACGATCGTGACAATATACTACTTGTTCACTTAATAGCTATAAAATAATATGTAATTTATGACTTATTGTGACAGCTGACAGTTTTTCACTTAATCTCCTTGTATATTAGTCGATTACATAATAGCTTAAAAATAAGATAGAAAATAATTAAATGATTTAAAATGTAAAAACTGTCAGCTGTCACAATAAATCAAATTATATTTTATTTTTAAGCTATTGTGTAATCGACCATATACAAAAAAAGTAAGTGAAAAACTGTCACCTGTCGCACAATAAATCCTATAATTAAATTTTATTTTTATGCTATTGTGTAATCGACGAGTATATAAGGCGAAGGGGTTTGTAAAATACTCAGTCTTGAGTTTGACTTGAGAGAGGTAACATCGTTGCTGAATTATGTGTCGTGTACAAAAAAACTGTATTTGGTGTAACTGGGTGATTTTTCGATTTATTCTAAATACATGCCTAGGAAATCCAGGAAGAAGTTACTACTAAAGTATTATTGTTTTTATAATCAATTGTCAATTGCCGTCAGGTTGGTATTAACCTTTTTCCTTATTAAAGTCATTTTCGTTACCGCATGCGCCGCGGCATTAAGTTCACTGAATTATAAAAAGTATAGAGAGCCCATCCAACTTAAGAAATAAAGTAATATTAATTATAATATAAATTGAATCAACCTAAGATTTACCTCAGCCACTATTCTTTAACAATAATAGTAAAGAAATCAAAACGCCCACCTGACGATCTGTCTAGAACTTTTCTGCCAACAAGCCATCTATAAATATTGTAAGGTCAATGGAGAGAAATGTCATATGTTCTGTCAAAGAAATGGGTCATACCCATCGGGGGGAAGTTCTAATGTGGCGCAGTGTCAGCTTGGCGAAAAATTTCGCCATTTTGGAGTGCTACCAACGTTTAGTTATATTACCAAATTTTTGACAAAGCGGGAAGTATGAATTAAAAAAAGTAATTGAACATATTTGTTTTGTTGGTGGCCTATAAGAAAAAGTTAAAATTTGATAATAATCATTGATTAACTTAAAAAGAAGCAAGAAACAGTGTTATTTTTAATTCTTTATAATAAAAAATACTGTTAATACACATACGTACATAAAAACAATAATTTGCTGCTTTATAAAAACAAGTAAAAAAAGATATTCACATCATAATATCAATAATGATATGACTTCTCCAAAAATTAAGATTATTGTTATTGTAGTATTTAGTTATTGCAGTCTGTGTAATAGGCAATTTCAGAATAAGTTGACGTCAAGTAGTAACAAATTTTAATATCCTTTTTAAAACAGTAAACGGAGTAATCGAGTAATACTTGATAAAGAATTACACACATATTATTTTACAAAATTTACAAAACTTGATTTTATATTTTATTTTTATATTGGATAAATCATTTCTTCTTTCGATTATATGATTACGAGGTTTTCAGCGTTATTTTTATATTATTAATATTATAATGTAAATATCTTTTCGTACTTGTTTTTATAAAGCAGTAAATTATTGTTTTTATGTACGTATGTGTAATAACAGTATTTTTTATTATAATGAATTAAAAATAACACTGTTCCTTGCTTCTTATTAAGTTAATCAATCATTATTATCAAATTTAACTTTTTCTTATAGGCCACCAACAAAACAAATATGTTTATTTATATTTTTCAATTCATATTTCCCGCCTTGCCAAAAATTTTGTGATATAACTAAACGTTGGTAGTACTCCAAAATGGCAGAATTTTTCGCCAAGCTGACACTGCGCCACACTAGAACTTCCCCCCGATGGGTATGACCCAAAGAAATGGCTCGTTCGCGCATGCGGTAGGGAATTAAGAATAAGGAAAAAGGTCAATTGCCATACGTTTATGACAAATGGTAATTTCGCTATATTTTATTACTACGATTAAATGACAAATGCGTTTATGTCGTTAAATATATTTGTAAAAAGTTCAGAGTGAAAATAATATATTAATTTAAAACCAAATTTACTTCATCGAGCAGTATTGGATGGTTATAGCTAAAATGAAGGAAGTATGTGCAGAATTGCACTAATGTGCAGCTAAGTGCAGAATTGTCTACTTTTTCTTGATCTGGTAATTTTTTTGTCACTAAACTTACGAAAAAGCACAAAATGGGAAAAGTACAATTTACCTTAATGAGCTTTTCTAATTTTGCAAGTTTATGGACAAAAAAATTACAAATCAAGAAAAAGTAGACGATTTGGCACTTAGAATTGACGATCCATTAACATGCGCAGTTTAGGGTGTCAATGTGGTATTGTGTCAATTGTTTTTTAATCGATTTAACAATGTATTAAAAAAACAACTTTTGAATCTTTACAAATATTTGATATATTAGTTACATACAATGTGATAATATTTATTAATAGTTTTCGAAGACGCGTTAAATCTGAAGATAATTTATTTCAATGTGCTCTACTCTAGCATTGCCATATTTGTTTGCACCACCCATAAAAAAACTTCGTGTCATTCATTTTGAAACGAACTTTATACGTAGTCAATATTAACCAAGTAATATTGTATTAACGAATAACTAACATATGTAGCAGGATTTAGCTATATTAGGAATTTTCTTACAAACAAATTTAATTAAATAATGAATAAAAGCGCATCAAAATTCTCTACGTCTTCAGAAAATTGCATTACATGAATTAAAAATAAAAAACTCACCAAAAAATACATCCAAGGAAGTTAAACAAATGCACTTCACTTATTTACATCACTATTGTTAAAAATCCATTAATTAATATATTAATTATAGCAAACTTGTTCATAAATTAACGGACATGTCAATTGTCAAATCTAGTTACCTTAATTCGCGCCAATTTTCAACAAACGTAGCGGGTTCAATGACCCAGTCAATAACCTCGCCAAAATTGCAATAAATCGCACTAATAGGTTTCAAGTTTTGTTCCAAACAACAACTGAACACTTAAAACGAAAAATTCGCGACGAATTGGACCCGATTTTATAAAAAATACCACTTTTACAAGCAAAAAACACGGAGCGTTCTTCACCTTTAATGGACGAACATCGCGGCGGATAGGCACTACTACCAACCTAATTCTGTCAACCACTAATCCCCTAAAATTAATTTTTAAACTAAACTAATAAAAATTATTACTTCTTTATATTACTATTGTTAAAAATCCATTAATTAATATATTAATAATAACAAACTTGTACTTAAATTAAGGGACACGTCAATTGTCAAATTTAGTTACCTTAATTTGCGCCAATTTTGAATAAATGTGGCGGCTGCAATGATCCTGTGAGTAACATCCTCGCTAAAATTGCAATAATACGTTTCAAATTTTGTTCCAATCAACAACTGAACACTTAAAACGAAAAATTTGCGACCAATTGGACCCGAATTTATAAAAATACCACTTTTATGAGCAAAAAACACACTGTTCTTTACATTTAATGGACGAACATCGCGGCGGATAGACACTGCTACCAACCGCTAATCCCCTACAATTAATTTTTAAACTAAACTAATAAAAGTTATTAAAAAATTTACTTATTGGTTTTTTCTCAGTTTAAGCTATTTAAACTATCTGCATTTTTTTCAGTTTGTATACAATTTGTCTTTATTTAATCAAAATATATGTATAGTTTGTGTCAAATTAATAAAATCTTCAAGGTCTGGTTATCTTCAACATAATATGGCGAAATTACCATTTATGTATTATTAACGAATGGCAGTATTGACCTGACAGCACGTTGACAATTAATTATAAAAAAAAACAAATTTGAACTAGAGTAAGAGGTTGGTAAGATAATGTTTTTCCTGCAAAAAGGCAGGATAAAACCTTTCTAAACCGTATATATAAAGGTTAAATATGTTTTCAACTATACTCCGTTTTTTATTTATATGCCGTTCTCTGTCTCTGTTTAACACATAATCTATATGACATAGCAACATGTATAATAATGTGTTGAATAGAGACAGACAAGGGTATTAAATTAAAAAATAGGGTATAACAAGATAAACAAACAATTAAACAATTTCAACTACAACAACTGCAAAACATTTTACATTTAAATCTAGGGGAAAATTATATTATATGTGAACAAAATATCAAAAATCAAATTTGATAATATTAAATAATGGAAAAAATACCTGTAAAACCCGTTTCAAAAAATGACCATTTCGGGAAGTTGCAGTAATTTCATTGAAATATCTATTGGACCACACGGTTTTAAAAAGAATATCTTCGCAAATCTATGGGTTTGGGTTATCCGCTTTACACAGCCACAACAAAAGTTTTTTGAGTCGTTTTTATAAATTTTCCTAATTTTCTATTTTGGCGTTTACAAAAGGTTAAAATTGGGAAAAGAGCTGTATAAATTATAATTAAGTATAATTCGTTTTTCTTTTTAATGCGTTTGTCTGTCTCTTTTCAACACATTGTTGTATCTGTTACTATTTATCTCATATAGATAACGTGTTGAACAGAGACAGACAAGCGCATTAAAAAGAAAAACGAACTATATCTGCACGTAACGCCACGATGTCTTCTTCACTGTCTGCCGCGTCTAGCAGGATTGCTAACTAAATGCTATTTTCTTATAGCGGGAAATTTTAAGGGTTTTATTTGGTTAGCTGGATGTAAAACCACATTTCTACCATTATGATAATAATAATAAAGTCACAGTGAATTGACGAGACCTCTGCTGGTGGTAGCATACGCCATTAAGAGGGTTCCCTAGCGTACTTCGGTCGCTTTCAAAATTTAGCTTGCTTGTTTTTCACGTTTTTTGTGCTAGCTATGTATAGACTTGATAGAGACTTCAACAAAAACCTGGCTTTCCAATTTCCACTCGGTGGTGGTGACACTTTAGAGTGATTTTTTTATAAACTTAACTTTTCGTGCCATTTGTTTATTATGCATTAAAAAAAAATTTTTGCTAAAACTTGTTATAATATATGTTTGCAGCTAGAGAAAAAAATTTACTCGCAGTTCTATTTGTCAATAAATTTTTTTGTTAAATTTAAAAATTAACAATTATGAGCGTGTAGTGTTAAAGACTTATGTTATGTGCACACTTGTGTTAAAAATTAAAACTGTACCTACAATAACAACAAAATGCTACGAAAAGTTAGAAAATATGTGCTAGTGAACCCTCTTAAAATAGAAGGGAATTAACGCAAAATGCAATGGGTTATAGGCAACCCGTTAAACTTTACACTATGCCATATAAATTGTATGTATTAAAATGAGACGTTCCTTGGTTAAAAGGTTTTGAAGACCACCATGTCTCGTCAATTCACTGTGTTGTTTGATAACGTAAATTCATAAGTACGTGGCCGCTGGTATATTAAATTCTAGGAACTTGTAGAGAAATCAGGATTTTTTTATATAATGGGCTGGAGAAGTGTGTCGTAATTTTAGCGCGAACGTTTGAAGCACTGTCATTCTGAAAACATACCTTAAAAAAGTCGCCCTTATTGCACTAATACATAAGGTTGAAATTATAACAGCTAAACTTTGACCGAATAAAAATCACATATGGAAACACAAATAAGGCATAAAAACACTCAACTCCAATACTCTAGACATTCTAGTTTTAATCCAGACACAAGTTACAAACAATTCTCGCATATTTAAGAAATTAATCGAAAATAGAAATTACTGTACATGCTTCGTGCTGTCAAACTCACCCGAACAGCTGTAAACCAACTACCGAAGATGGCCGAGTACATACAAATAACAACTTGGGCGGGCAAATCGGAGGGGATTTGCTCGCATTCGGCATGGTTCGCTGGAATTCGTTCATATTGGACCTGCGTTAAAGCTTAGAAATGAATGAAATCTGTGCATCGAACGTTTTATTTTCCATTAAATTCTTTATTAAGTGTAAATTTGTTCTAATTCGTGACTTATCAATAAATGAAATGTTTAGGCTATCGAATGTCGACATTTTTAGGTCTTATTTATTTTATTTAGTGTATTTATTCATGGCTTGAAATTTGGTCTTTATAAATTCAACCTTATTTACATGTGCAATAAGGTCGACTTTTTCAAGGTATTTTTATCGAATGACAGTGTTTCAAAATTTCGCGCATTTTTTACGTCACGGCTTCTGGAGCCCATTACCCGGTACAATTTATTAGTAACAAATATACATGCTGGCAACATTGTTTTTTGACAGTTGTCATTTTTGAAAAAATAACTGTCTGTGTTTTGATCCTGTGTGACAAAATATTGGGATTTTTTTTTAATCATTTTAGTGTATTTATTCATTCAAAGGTGTATGTTTTTTAAACATTATTGTTAGGCGTAATAAACTGTGAGTAATGAGTTTATTTTCACGTTTAAAAATAACCCAAGATAACGTCGTATCTTATCATTTACGTTTCATCATTGAGTTTTCATTCAAAATTGTCAGTGTCAAAAATGGGGTCCACAGTTAGTATCATTTTGAGACTCCGAAATTTAACAAATTGTGATATCAGTTCAATCCATGTTTACGATTTTGATAATTTCGATTTTGGAGCAAATCTAAGACCCGATAAGGTTTTTAATGGTAAAAAAGTCGCAGCTAAAGGTTGTCTCGAAAAAACCATTGAATTATCCACAATTTCATTCCAATGCCCGTTTACAACAAGAATAATGTACGAAAACGAACTTGAAGATATATTTAGAATGAATTATAAATACATGTTTGATAATTCAAACCCCAATTTTAAGTATTTACGAAAGTCACATGATATTAATTATAAACAAACAGGACCTCGTGTCATTGAACTAATAATTACAAACACAGAAGAACAAATCGAAGACCAAAAAGCAGAAGAATTGATTTCAACTGGTTGCAAATTAATGAAATGTGGAAAATACACTGAAGCTTCTGTAAAGTTTCTTGAAGCTTCTCAAAAAGCAACTCAAGAGAGCACAATTCTGACATTGAAGAAAAGTACCGAACAGTTGAAAACAGTAAAAGAAGAAACAGATGTTGATAACAGAGCAAAAACTTTAAATAACGAAGGTTTGGAACTCCTAAAATCAAATCACTACAATGATGCCTTGAGAAGATTCGGAGAAGCACTGAAACTTGCCCAAAATGAAGAAACCTTAACTCTAGTTGAAGACAATTTCCGAATAGCTAAAGAAGCAAAAGTCAATCAAGACGCCAAGAAACTAAACCAAGCAGGATTACAATTAAAACGTCAAAATCAGATTGAAGCCGCCATTATGAAATTCGATGAGGCACTAACAATTGGCCTCGATTTGAATTTGCTCAATTCAATTAAACGAAATAAAGCTGAAACACTTATAATCGAGGCAGAGAAGACCCTTCAAGAAGCTTGGCTTGAAGATTCCGAAGAAGCTATACATAAATTTGCAAAATCGAAGTATTTGTTCGAAGAGAGTGAGATTTTAAAACCGGAACCGGAAACTAAGCAAAAAATTAGAATTATCGAAAGCAAAACACTCGGTGATAGATTTTTCAATGCGGCTCTTCAGTTTGAACGTGAAGCGTCACGTATGATTGATAAGACACTTAAAACAAGGAAATCACAAGACTGTAAGACTGCGAAAGACAAGTTTGAATCTGCCTGGAAACATTACAAGAAAGCTAAAGAGAAATACAAGGAAGGAAGGGAAAAAGGGGATGAGAATTTTGATAGGTGTTTGGAAATGACAGATATTGCGCTTGCGGGAGTTGAGAAAATTCTAAATGAGTTGGAGAAGACTGAACTGGAGATGATTCTATAATTTGTTATATCTGTGGTATCTCATATCTAAACGCTAAACTCACTTTTTTTCATAAATAAAGTATTTTGTTACAAACTCATACAATTTTCTTTTAATTTTACACAGATTAGTGTTTTTACAGTGGTTTGGGGCACAAAATCGGACTTGAAATTGTTCTAGTTTTTGTTATTTCATTAGTGACTGATCGACCTTGACCATCTATGAGTTTTTGACGTTATATAACATATATATATAACCCAATATAACCTCACTTTTTCTACATTAAAAAAACATATTTATGATTATTTTTCAAAGACTGTAGTACTCGTGAGGTTCAGCTGCACCGAAAAATTATTTATGGGGCTCAAAAATTGCACAATTTTGTAATTTTTGTGGTAACGTAACCTCACTTTTTTTCTATATAAAAACTCTTATTGTTGTTATTATTATGACCGATACGGCTTTACCTTTTGAGTTTTCCTCTAAAATTGAGCAACCCTCAAAAACTGGTATCACCGGAAAAGTACTTTTAGGACTTACGGGCAAGTTAGTTAACCTAACATCAAATTTTGAAATCTTTTTCTCTCTTCTAGGAGGGGTTGCTTTAGGACTTAGTGTAGTTTGTGCCTCTTTTGTAAGTCCTGCTTTTCGTAAATTTTGTTTACCTTATATTCCAGCAACGAAAACTCAAATTAAGAATATTTTTTTAGCCCTAAAGGGGCAACAAGGGACTTTACTTGATTTGGGCTCAGGAGATGGCAGAATTGTTTTAGGTTGTGTAATTTTTCAGTTCTTTTTGTCTTATTTATGATTTATAGAAGCTGCCAAACGAAATTTTGTAGCACATGGGGTTGAATTAAATTTTTGGTTAGTCTTATATTCAAGATTGGATTCCCTAAGGAAAGGGGTAAATAAACAAACTGAGTTTTACTGTAAAGACTTATGGAAGTTTAATATAGGCAATTATGACAATATTGTGATTTTTGGGGTTGAACAAATGGTAAAAAAATATATATATATTCTGGAGGCTATAATTATTGGATATTCTTGTAGATGGCAGATTTAGAGAAGAAATTTGAGACAGAATGTAGAAACGGGTGTAATATAATTGCTTGCAGATTTCCTTTACCTAATAAAACGCCTTGTAAAACAATAGGTCAAGGAATTGACACAGTTTGGTTTTACAAAATAGACAAAACTGTTTGACATGTTGTAATATACCAACTATGGATAACAAAAAATCCTGGATTTAGTACCTTTTTATTTTTAATAAATTAAGTAAAAAATTGAGTTAATACAATTTCAAATGTCCCGTTATTTGATCTAAGATACTTTTCGGTGCTGGCCCTATCGCAATAACAGTCCTTGACCCTGGGGCTACTTGTGTTTGCCCCGCGTCCCTAATCACACTAGCTAAAACTTTAAGTTCTCTGGCTTTCTTTTCCAAATCTAATAATTCTTGTTCAGAATCAACCCTAACTGCAATTTTTGTACCCCCTACAACCCTATATTACTCTCTATATTAGATCAAGCACGAACTTACCGTACTTCAGCCACCTTTTGAGTGTCTTTGGCGTCTGATTGAGGGCCTTAGCATAAGCAGCAACAGCCGCATGACCACATTGAGCTGCTACTTTACCTTTTTGCATTTTAAGGTCGTTCCTTACACCCATAATTAACCGATATTCGTCATTTGGGTCCTCAAACTAACAAAAATTGAGAAATAACCACAAGGGGGTTGGAGAACCTAACCTCAAAACGTTCTTCCATCCCTGGCTTCCAGATATTGTTATTAGTAGGCAGTTTTCGAAGGTATTTTAAGAGAATATAGGTTGAGGTTGCCCCAATTAGGGTACCAGCACTAAATACGGCTAAATAAGCGTTACTTGAGATTATTCCCATTTTGGCGGAAAAATGAGGTTAGGATGCACGTGTCATGGGCTGTCAGAGCTGTCACTGCTGTCAGCTGTTGTGTATTGCTGGTTGTCTAATCTCTATATCAATACTTTTTTAATAGTTTTTTAATTATTTAAACAATATTTGTTATTGTAGTTAAAGATTAAACAGCTTAAATTTACATAAACATGTACATATTTAAACAGTTTTAATACGTCATTTCCAAAAAAAAGAAAACTGTTATACAGTAATGTTTGAATAATCCGAACTCTTTATAATCCGAAATACTCTGTAATCCGAACTGCCCTATGATGTAAAGTGGTATCCATAATCCGAACGCTTGGATTGTGTAATCCGCACTGCAACAAAATCATTTTTGCACATGCTTTATTTAACGAAAAAATGTCGAACGTCTGCCGCTGTGAAGCAATGCGACAAAACGCAGTAAACCTCTTGAACATAAAAAGTTCCGCCCGAAAAATTTTGGACAATTTTCTACAAAGAAACAATTAGACAGTACATACTTAATGAGGTTTGTGTATTGTGCATTCATCATTACATAAATGTAATACAATGTTTATTTTGTATGTACATAGGTACATATATATATGTATATAATACCATAGATATATACATCTTATTTTGTTTTGTTTCTTATTGTAATAAATGTTTAATATTCTTTTCTTTAATTGTTTGATGATTGACATAATTCAGCAAGGTATATTTAATCCGAACAAGTTCGGATTACAGCCGTCTTTTATATGGATGCTATAATCCGAAAATCTTAGTAATCCGAACAAGGCCTGACAACTTTCTGTTCGGATTATCAAAACATTACTGTACTGCATTCTACACTCAGTCATTTCTATGATTTATTCGTGCTTGATCGGCAACAATCGGCTTACCTTCGACTGGGATTCCCCAAAAGCTGCTATTTCTCTTATTTTTCTAATAAAACGATTCAGTAAAGTCCAAACTATTGCAAATAAATCTTATCCATTTTCCACAACATTGAACCTTCTTATCACTCAAAACACGTTTTTAATGACGTTACACGTGTTACAACCTACACTAATCTTAAAAACTACACTTTTTTAATGGAAATTGAAGGTACTTTGGCAAGAAATGACCATAGCAACTCAGTATAATCTCCACAGTTAGTTAAAAATGCCACCAACGTTCAATTTCAGCGCCCAAAAAATCATAGAAAAAGGAAGAGTCCCTCGGGAATTGTTCGATCAGTTAAAACAGTGGTGTCAAAGCCAACAATTACCGAATTTGTCAGACGAACAAATTGTGATTTTTTTGCTTTCCTGCTACAATGAATTGGAAGCGACCCAAAATACCATTCATTCGCATTTCAAATGTAAATTGTCAGCTCCAGATTTGTTTTTTAATCGGGATTTCAGGGCGGAAGATATACAAAAATCGATGAAAGTGTGGTAAGTATCAGAGAGGCGAAGCCGAGTTTGGTAGTGAATTTTTAGTGAAACGTCGATTCTGCCGACAAGGACTGTCAATAACGAAGCAATTGTTTTTTGGAGATTAAAAGACACTTCGTATTCGAGATTTAATTTAGAACAGATTGTTAAGTTGTTATTTATGGTCGGCGAATTTGTGTGTTATGAAGATCCTCCAGATGGAGTTATTGTTTTAATTGATTTGAAAGGTTTAGGCTTGATGCATATTACCAAGTTGAGAGTTGGTCCGCTACGGAAATTTTTTCAATTTGTTCAAGAAGGATATCAGTGTAAAATTAAACAAATTCATGTCTTTAACACTGTCTACTTCATTGATAAGATATTGATAATTTTGAGGCCTTTAATGAATAAAGAACTCTACAATATGGTGAGTTGGGAAAAAATAAAATCCCTAACTGGCAAGAATGTTTTAGATTAAATTTCACCCAACCAACTTAAAAATGGATGATTTTTTTAACAAGTATTTACCACGAGATTGTCTCCCGGCTGATTATGGGGGTACTCTACCTGATCAAGCTATTCTAAGCCTACAAACTTATAATGCGTTTAAAGGCATGACGAAATTCTATGAAGATGAGGAAAATCAAGCCAAGGCTTATAAAAAACATATAAAATAATTGTATTGTTTATTTATTTGCGGTATAAGAGTTAATTAACAATTCTTCAGCATCAAAAAAGTGTTTTAATTCGCAAAACTGCTGAACTGTTTGGTGATTTAATTCATCACAAGTTGGTAATTCACCGCCATATTCTTTGGGTAAACAATAAGGAGGGATACACTTTTCGTGAATTTCTTCTAAACTCATTTTTGGTGGATAGGCTTCGATCTGTAATTATTTCTTAAAAAATGCCTATAGTCTAGTCATTAATAATGTTCATGGCGGCCGCCATTATTAGTGGCAGCTGGTAGGTTTTTGAAATGTCTGTATTTTCGAAATGGGGTTAGGGGCCTAAATTCTGTTGTAAGGGGTCACTATTGAGATCAAATAAAAGGTTGCTGCCCAAAAAAAACTTTGATAAAAATTTGCGAAATTCGATTTTCAAAATGGTGCAGAACCCCCGGGTATATCTGAAATAGTTTATAATAAAACAGTGCCAATTTTTTTACTTCATTAACAGACAAATACATGACCTCGTTTTTTATTTTTTCCAAAATTTTGATTTTTCTCAAAATTATGAGCATCTGAATTAATTTTTTTAAACAAATTTTTGTTATAAAGTTTCACTACCTTATAACTTTAACAAAAATCAAAATTTTGGAAAAAAATAAAAAACGGGGTCATGTATTTGTCTCCTAATGAAGAAAAAAAAATTGGCACTGTTTTACTATAAACCATTTCAGATATAGCTACCAGGGGGTTCTGCACCATTTTGGAAATCAAATTTCGCAAATTTTGAATAAAGTTTTTTTTATTGGAAAGCAGCCTTTTATTTGATCTCAATTATGACCCTTTACAACAGAATTTAGATTCCTAGCACCATTGCCCTCACTGGCCATTATGAACATTAGTAATGAACGCAATTTAAATTGATTTACCATTTCCATTAATTCACTTTTCATAAATACTCGAGCAATGGCTAAAGCCTTATCAAAGACGTAATTAGCATTCAAAATATAAATTTTTTGTATTCGGAGAGGCATTGCTTCTTGGAGGAAATCAATGAATTTTTTTATTGCTCCTAATTTAATACAAGTCAGGTGCATTAAACTTGCCTAAAATTTTTAATTATTGTAAGTTGGGGAAAATTAGTAATTACCCCTTTCATATCGATGACTACAATTAAATCACTTGGAGGATCACGTTTTTGACTGATTTCAATCAGCATAAATGCTAGTTTCATGTTGGTTGCTAAATCAAAATTCCGGTAATTTGAGTCGTTTAATTTAAAGAAATGTATCACAGTTTTGTTGGCGTTTAGTCGGGCAGGAATACTAACACAAGTTCTGCAATAAAAAAACGTTTTTCAAATTAATAAAGCTGTTTACTTTGCTCTTGAAATTTTTAAAGACATTTTTGCTGCCTCAAGGACCCATGTGTGAGTCTATTTCTGAGAACGATAACATAAACTTTTCAGAACAATAACCGTTGGATCCTTCATGATCCTTCGAGCCGGTTTATTTACATAATCGTATCGCATATGTTTACATTTTGCACATTATGAAGTTCTAAGAAGAAAAGAACTTTATGAAAGTCTAACTACAAAAGGTGTTAAACTGTTTCTGGTGAACTGTAGTAAAAAGCGAAAGCGATAAGATGCATGCCCGGATACTTTATAGAGATAAAAACTGTCACCAACCCGGCTATCGGTGCAATTTTGTTTGATTGGGAATTGGGAATGTGGTGAATAAAGAATGGAAGTGGTAATAAAAAAAATTAAGGAAAGGAAATTAAATTTAATTAAAAAGGAAAATAATTAAATTGTTGCAAACGAAGTAAAAAGAGTTGAAAAGGTTGATGGAAAGGTGGCGCTGTGTTGCGAGTGAGTAACGCGCTGTTACTCCGCAAGGTGGCGAGCGCAAACGAGCAGAGAGAGAAAGAGAGCAAGGTGTGAGAAAGAAGCACGGATGAAGACATGTGATGTCTTCATGAACTTGCAATTTGCAATCGCAATCGACTGCCCTTCGGAATCGGGCAAACGGGTGTTTAAAGTGAGACTTGCCAGCTTCGGAAAGGTTCGGCAAAGATCGAGGAGTTCAAATGATTTGTCTGCGCGAATCAAGATCGCGAGATAATTGAATTGCGAGAATGAGATAAAGCGTGGGAGGAGCGGAATTGAAAAAGGAGTTGAACAGCGTTTGAATCACAATTTTACGGCAACCCGTTCATGAGATATGAACGAAAGAAGCTTAATTAACACAATTAACGGTTTAATAATTAGTCCGCAATATGCGAGAGGGCTGCGTGATGCGAGGTAGGTCGCGAGAAGCCTACCTGACGAAATGAGAGCGAGATTGAGCATGTCGCGGTTCTAATTATCGAGAAATGCATGATATGAGTTAATTGGTTAGGTAATTGATAAGGTTGCCGTAAGAATTACAAGATGAAATTTATACGAAAAGACTCGGATTAAAGAGGGCTTTTCGATGTGTTGTTCTATACGTGGATACCTGTGCAGGTGAATGCGTGAGCCAAGATTTCTCGCTTCTTTTGTTTGATATAAACTTGAGGGTTGAAGCATCCGGTCGAGGGGTGACCTTGCAGAGAAAAAGCTAAAGAAAGCGACTTTTTAGAGATGGAATTTTTCTGAAATACTTTTCAATTCTAAAATTACCGATTTGATGGAATTTGTTAATTCAGGAAACACAGAGAATTTGTGAAAACTTAATTAATTAAAAATCGGATTACGATGGTGGTAACAAAACCTGTGGGTCCAATTTTTGATTATAGATTGAACAGCTAAGACCGCAGTTCACAACTGGTTAAGATCACGGCTTCGTAGATAGAGAAAACTGTTTAGTATCCGATCACCAAAGAGAATATAACAGGTACTGACTATTTAGACAAAAGGGATCGAAATGACGAATCAGCGAGCTTGTCCTGAGATTTGACACTGGAGAGACAGAAGTCAGAATATATGACTAATCGCACCGAGGCGTGAAATCATTAATAGACCCGTTGATGGACCGATCGAGAAGGATTAGTCGTCGCTTCCAATAAAGTGAAGAAAGGTCACGAAACATGCGGCATATTCTAGAAGGAGGTTTAATTATTTAAGAAGGGAGACATTGGCTGGGAGTCAGTCAGTTAGCGAGAGTTAGACAATCTAGTAAAGTGAGCCAGTGAGCGATATTCTCAGAAGAGCGAGCGACATTACTAATGCGACGATTGTAGTGTGAATATCGAGTTGTTTATTTGCTATTGTTGTATTAGTGTATGCAGTGGAAATAAAATATTCGTTATTAATCCATTGCTTTGAACCAAAGAACCAGAATTTCGATAAACGTTGTAGTATGTACGTCAGCGATAACGTGAAGAGCAAATATAAATTCTAACGAGTGACTCCAGCAGATTAAAACAAGATATAACTGAATGAGAAAAAAGGTGATCAATTTATACTTGTACAAATAATAGAACTGCTTCACACAGTTCAAGATCAGTTCAAGATCCAGTACAGATTTCATGCAATTTTTGAATAAAAAGTTTTGCAAACAGCCATAAAGGAGATAAAAATCCCAAGAGATCGTTTTTTACGAAATTTGCAACGAAAGAATCGCTAAAAGAATTCTATAAAGATAGAATCTAGAATTTTGTGCAAAAGTTCTGATTGATAATTGACTGAATGACAATTTTTTTCAAATATACGTTTCAGTACTTTCTGAATTGAAAATTTGTACTTTTTTGTTTCACCGGCGCTTTGCTACGTTTGTTTTTCTTATTCCTTGTAATTGGTTAAAATTACCGAGTATACTAAATCCAGTTCTAGAATTATGACATCGCGCCATGAGTCACAATATAGCGCGTAATTTGAGAAGGATAATAATGTCATCGTTCCGCCTGAAGGGTTATATAAGCAGAAGAGGACAATGGCTAATTAGTAGAACCCGAACAGCAATTGAGTTGAGTTCTGCGGTTCATGGGAGCGATATTCTGGGAAGCGAATTGACGTTTTGAAGCGGCAGTAATAGGCGTATACTCGCGATTGAGTTATTTATTGATCGAATTATTGTTGTGTGTATTCGTCTAAATAGTACAGTTCAACTTCGATCACTCCAACAGTCACCAACCACCAAAAAGATTGAGTTATTGAAAGATCTGACTTATCAAAGAAGTAAAACAAGGAATTTGTCTGTCTCCTGTAAAAAACTTGGTTCGAATTATCGTCGGTTTGACCTATCGAAGTTCTACTGTAGTAAGAAGTCAATTATTCGTTAATAATCCAACTCTTTCAATTACAAGAACCCCGAATGTTGTACAATACAAAAGAAAAGAAAATAACATAAATACCTATATAAAGCCTATTTTGACTTAAAGTGTTTGCCTTGAGACTTTTAGATAATTGAGCGTCTCGAGAGGAAGTAGCTGATCCAGCATTCGCCTACTAATCGAAGGTAACCTTTACTTCAAAATCTCCGAACAGTCGATACCTGCAATGTAACGCGCTACATTGCGATTTCTAATGAAGCACACTAGTCGTTTAGCCGACGAAAGAAGAGAAACGACGATTAGAAGAGCTAATACTAAATATGAAAGAAGTTGAAAGACGTCAGTTACAAAATAAAGAACAACAATAGGAGGTTCTGGAAATGCAAGAAACAATTCTGGAAGAACAAAAAATGTTTCGAAACAGCTTGAAAAACTGCGTTAAAAAAAAGAATATGAGAAACGACAATTAAAGAAAAAGAAGAATTCGAGAAACAATGATTAGAAGAAAAGGAAGAGCTAAAGTAGTTTCTTGAAGAACAAAAGGCACTACAAGCGATTGAAGAGTGAGCTGTTATAGGCAATTGTAGGAAATGTCTACTGTGTAAATAAGGAGTTATTTATTTTTTGAAATTATTGTTGCATATAATAGAAATAAATTATACTCTTTGAACACCAATTTCGAATAGTTAAACGTTAAATGGGGTGGACGAGAGCTTGGATTCGTGAAATCGCAAAATTTTTTGGGGGACTTAATTTTTGTTAGGTTGGCGAAAGTCAAGTTTACATTATACAAATTGGACATGGTTTAATTTAGGTTCCAAATACCAATTCAAATTTTTGCACGGCAAAAAGCCTGTTATTATCAATAATTCAGCACATTGAAGTGAACAATATGTTCAAAGCCAAGTCAGTTATAATTTTTGTAAAAAAAACGCATTAAACCGGATAAACACGGTATAAATTATCTATCTCATAAAAGAACATAAAATTCTAATTTGTTTTGACAGAATTGCCAATAAATAACATCAAAGTATCAATTTTCATTAAATTGTTACTAATAACATGTCATTATGTAATAATTGTCCTCGTTAATATTGTTTCTACTTTTGCTTACTCATCTACTTACACAACTTTCATTGCTTTCTTCAAAACCTCATTATTCATGTCTCTATTTTGGAAAATTTCCGGTGCTTCACTTTTTATTCGAAAATAAGCTAAAATTGTTTTCTTCGTTTCTTCTATATTATTTTGACAAGATAAGAGAAATAAAACAATTGTTTCGTCTTGTAATTTAGGGATGTTTGTTGTTGACAACCAATCTCTGATCTCTTGAGTTAGTTTTTCTGTTGTTCTTCCTTCTTCAATGATTGTTTTTGCTTTAAATTCGTACGGTAGAGACATTTTTTTATAACTATAAAATATTTTACTATTATTATTATTATTAGTGTTAAATTACTTACTGTGTTGCAACAAATTTCTTAAATAAATGAAACAAGATTTAAGGCAAGTTTATCAAAAATACTTTCATCAAGGCTAAGGATAACAAGTCGCGTTTTAGTTAGCTACTTGTTATTTCAGATTTTAACGATTGTCTGAATTCAAAAATTAGTAATATAACCAACAATCGCTTTTTTCAACGTCATTTCCTTTTTTTGCAATTGTAATTATAAGTATGTTTGTTTTGTAATTATTTCCATTGTTTTGTCGTATAAAAATCAAATATTAATTCTAGGATAACCTCATTACTGTTTTCGTAGACAAATTATATAAACATATTGATGATAACGATTTGTGATAAAGACAGAGTGATCAAAGAATATTTTCCGCAATGGAAATTAGCTGGATTTCAAGTTTTATCTTTCCTGCCAAATTTTTTTTTCTTATATTATTTTTTTTAACACAAATAAATAACTAACTAAAATGTTTTTTTGAAAAACCAGTTTTTGAATTTGTCAGGAGCAGTTGCCACGCGATAACCGATCAAATGCTGAGTTTGTTATCACCGAAGAACGTCAAATTCAGTATGGAAAACTCTGCTGTTAAAAAATCTTAGAAAGTGTTTTTATTTATTTTTTTGAAATAGTTGGTTTGTTCCTATAATATTTCAAAACAGCTCAGAATTTGTTTGCACATACGCAGTACCGTTTTAGCAGTTTGAAATTTCTATTGTCATGCTCAGTACAGTTCCGAACTGGTTCTAAACTGTTGTTGGAACAAACCTATTAAAATAACACTTTTGAATCAATGTACTTCTTCAGAAAAGAATTACCACTTTTTGTCAAAAAAAAAAGAAAGCCAAAACATGGTCCTTCGACCCTACGAACCATTATCCTTTGGAAAAAGAATGAATAATGTATGTCCTAGGGTTCGACAACAAGAAGAGTTGAAGAAAATTGTAGAAGAACTAAATAGGTAGTTTTTTAGAAGAATTCGAAAGACAGAAGAAAAAGAATAATAAAACGGGTCTCGGAAAAGTAAAGACGGTTCTAAAAGAGCTTAAAAAATGATGTTTGGAAGAGAAACAAAAATTTAAGAAACAGTGATTGGTATAAAACCACGAGCAAAAAGTAGTTTTAACAAAAGTTTAAAAACGTCTGCTGGAAAAAAAGAAAAACAGAAAACGATTCTAAATAAACTTGAATAACGACTATAGGAAGAAAAATAAAAATTTGAAAAAGATAATTGTTTAAAAAACGTAAAAAAAATTCTACTAAAAGTAGAAAAACAACAGTTTGGTGAAAAGGAGCTACAAAAGAAAAAGACCAATGGAATATGGTAGAAAAACAAAACAAAATTTGTAGAGAAAATTAAAAACAAAAGAAGATTATAAAAGGGCTTCAACATTTCGAAAATAATAAAGTTGAAAAAAAAATTAAAGCCGGTTCTAAATGAACAAGAGACGTTTCTAAAAGAGCTTAAATAACGACAATTAGAAGAAACATGAAAATTTGGGAAACGGCAAGTGATAGAAAAAAAAGCTAAATAAAATTGTAGAAAGTTGGAAAACGTGAGTTGGACACAAAAGAAAGTAATGGAAGAACAGAAATTTTTTTTAGAAAAACTTGAAAAACGACGTTTAGAAAAATAAGTAGTTGGATAGAATAAGTAGTATTTGGGTAACGACAATTGATAGGAGGAAAGGAAAAGGAAATTCTATAAATAGAAAGACAATAATGATTTTAAGAAATTGAAGAACAAATAAAGATTTTTGAAGCATCAAAGTAGTCTTTAAAAAAATTTGAGAAACAACGTTTTGTGGAAAAAAAGCAACAAAAAATAGAACAATAAAAAACATCCACTTGATGAAAAAAATTAGTAATGAAATAATTTAAAAAAAAAAACAGAAAAGTTGATAAGAGCTTACAAACCGAAGATTGAAAAAAAACGCCTATCAAAAAAATTAAAAACAAAGAAGGATATTAAAAGATTTTCAACAACATTTAAAAGAAACAGAAAAATTTAAGAAACATCAATTAACGGAAAAAGAAAAACATAATAATGACATAGATTGTAAGAAAAAAAAACCAAAGGAGGTTTTGCAATAACAAAAGACGATTCTAAGAAAACTTGAGTAATGATTATTAGAAGAAAAAATTTTGAGAAGCTACAATTGGTAGAAAAAGAAAAGTTAAATAAAATTGTAGAAAAACTTAAAGTCGAGGGTAGCACATAAAACAAAAAAAAGAGAATAAGAGAAACGCCAAAAACGGCATTTGGAAAAGAAGAAGTAGAATTTGAAAAACGACAAATTTTAGAAGAAAAATTTAGAAGTAGAAACACGCCGATTGAAAAAAAAATTCTAAAAGAACAAAATATAAGTCTTTACAAGAATTTGAGAAACAACTTTAGTGGAGAAAAGCAAGAAAAGATAGAAAAACACCCGCTTAATGAAAAGAAGAGTAATGAAATACTCTAAAAAAACAAAAGAATTTTATAGAAGAGCTATGACTTAGTTATGACACCACGATTAAAAAACAACAAGAAAAACTGCCTGTAGAAAAAACAAAGAAGGATACTAAAAGAGGTTTAATAACGACATTTAAAAGAAATAAAACATATTGAAAAAAAATAATAAGAAAAAGAAGAATGAAAGGAAGTTTTGACAAACAAGGCAAAGTTTTGAAAAAAGAGGAAAGAATCTTAGGATAGCCTAAAAACGATGTTTAAAGAAAAAAGTAAATCTTGCTAAGAAATTTGATAAGAAGTAAAAGTATTTCGAGAAGTAGAAAGACCCCGGCTGAGAAAAAGCAAATAAAGTTTAAAGAAGAACAAAAGATGTCTCTAGAAAAATTTAAAAAAGAACGTTTGGTAAAAAAGACCAACAAAAGATTCTAGAAAAATTGATTACGTTTAAACCTTGCTCTACCAAAATGGTGGATTTCAGAAACAAAATATGACTGGCTCCGCAATTTACGGATTAACATGACATTAAAGGTATATTTTCAGTTTGTTTTAAAAAAAGAATGTCAAACTAAATGTGGAAAGCAGATGTTTTTTTATTAAACACGGATTAAATGCTCCTGATCTAATTTCCATTTACAGTTTTTTCTGAGGCTAAATATTTTTAATCACGCTATATTTCAGGAAAAATTTACCTAATATCCTTTGTTTACTTGTATTTACTTAATTACTGACAATTCTAATTAAAAATACATTATGTAATAACATTTTATTAAATATCATTTTAACAAAATTAGGGAGTAATAAAAAATGGTCATTAGAAATTACTTTATTACAAAAATAGGAATACATTGTATTAAATTTTTTCATAATTTTCTTTCATTATTTACTTGAATATAATTTTCTAAGTTTTTCTTCAGCTTCAAAATGCGGTTTCAATTCTCTAAATTCCTGTACCATTTTTTTGTTCATTTCTTCCACGGGGGGTAACTCACCCCCATATTCCTTGGGTAAACAAGCAGCAGGGACCCATTCTTTGTAAAACTGGTTCATATCAATATCTGAGGTATGTGTTTTAATCTAGGAAAAATATTAGTTACAAAAACAAATGTAGTATACGTATAGATAACAGGCGATTGAAAATAATCCGAATCAAAATAGTCTGCTCAGATTTAATTTAGATACTTACAGTCGACATTAAATCACTTTTGATAAAAAATTTGACAATTGACAACAATTTATCAAAAACGTAATTCGAGTTAAGAATGTGTATCATTTTGATTTTAAGAGGCATTGCTTCTTGGAGAAATTCCAGAAATTTTTTAGCTGCGTTGATGCGCAGACGAGTTATGTGCATGAAACCGACCTGAAAAATAAAGTGTAACAATTTTTTTAAAACTCATTTTGTTGCTTACTCCTTTCATATCAATTATAACAACTAATTCATTTGGTGGATTTCTTCTTTGAGTGATATCCAGTAACATATAACTGAGTTTCATTGAATGTACCCAATCAAAATTTTGGTAATTCGTGTCATTTACTTTGAAAAAATGAACAACAGTGTTGTTGGACATTCGTACTGGCATACTAATACAACTCCTAAAAAAGTAGGAAATAAATGAATTTCTCAACATTTTTGCCTAAAAATTATATAAATGTTTGGGAATAGTTCGAATTTACAATAGTTTTCGCATTCAACTTCCAAAAATGTACATTTTCAGGCTTTTTAATAGAATTTTGGAAAAAACACAACTCTAGTTTCTTACTGTTACATTAAATAAACAGCGCCTTTGTTTTCAAATTGTATTAAAAACTTTATGGTTCTTCGAGCCGGACGTAGAAAAAAGTATAAAATAGGACAATATACAATAGTTTTCGCTTCCACTTTCTCAAATGATATTTTAATATTATTAATAAAATTTTGGGACCGAAGAACCTTTCTATTTTTTTATATATAAAGATTAGAAAAACATTTTTTTTATTTTTGTCGGCGAGGTCTAAAGTCCATTTAAATGACTTTAACTGGTCTAGCAATTAGCTTCTGGTGGGTTTTCTTAACATGAGACCTCCTCTTTCATAAAGCTGTACCGCTTACCCATGGAGGAATAAATAAGTTTAATATTTAATTATAATAAAAAATAATATATAAAAATAAATTTATTCCTCCATGCGCTTACCTAAGAAGATGTTCCGTACTTTCGTCAAACACGTGTTTGAGAAGCTCCAGAGTCCAGATCTTTTATTGCTAGACTGGTCAAAGCCTTATAAATGGTTATTATCAAATTATATTAAAAATATTATGGTTCTTGAAGCTATAGACATTGAGAAATGTCTGAGTATCAAAGAGGCAATTTACAATAATGTTAACTTCTGATTCCCAAAAATGTAATTTTAAGGTTTTTAATAGAATTAAAAACCTTAAAAAGGCGACAATTTCTGTTTATTTTTTTAAATAAACATTGCAGCATTTTTTTATAATAATTGTCGCTGTCAGCTTCTAATTTGTATAGAAAAGTTCAAGGGCACACCCAGGAGGTATATTGTAAAAAAATGAAAACTCGAGTGCATATATTTCGTGTTAAAGGCGGTAGTTTACCTCAGCGTTTGAAGTGGAGTTGGGCGTAAAATTACTGAATTTGTTTTTTCTTCAAAACAAGGGAAAAGAATACGTTATACCTACATCGTGATCTATCACTATCTTCCGTCTTTGTCTGAGCAGTACCACACGTCCCAAAGGTGTTTTTAGTAAAAACTCTGAAAGGCTTATTTATTTTTGTTTTTACTTGTTTATTATAAAAATTTTTAAATTTCTGTTTGACGCAGATTATTTTAAAAAATGTTCTTTATACATCACACGTTTTTTTTTCTTCTTTGTCATTATTTTCTATTTATTGAGAGAACAGATTTAGATAAAAAACTGAAACACTTTACAAAGCCCAATTTTAAAAATTTCTTACAACAAAAAAGTATATTATATACAAAGAAACTAATGTGCATTATTTAATCCTGAGAGTGAAAGCCTAAGGGACCAAAGAAGACAATGACAAAAATCTTGAAAGACAAGAAAGAACCTTCCAAAAAAGGCTCAAAAAGAAATCTACACAGACGGGCTGTCTACTAGTAGAACGACGACATTCAAAATGACAAAATAGACAAATGCGTTTAAAAGTGAGACACAGACCTGAGAAGGTTGCTGAAGCAAAGAACAGAGAAGTCTACCGCCCTTTCGTTAGAAAAGGCAAAGAGCCCAAATGGAAGCAACTAGTAGGTTAACTAGAAAAATCAATGAAGCTAGAATACCAAATTGCTACAAGAAAACAGAAAAGTGCACTAACAGAAAACCACTTTAAGTCCAAAGTCTAAAAGAATGATTGCAGACGTGCTTTTTCCAAAACATCCGACAAAAAGATGACACCTTGAAAGGCAATGGGAGGTGGAGGACTTCACTGCAAATAAAATAATGTATACGGTACGCAAGATCAAAAGAGGTAAAGTACCAGATTTCGACAACATACCAGAAGAAGTTATTAAAGCAGTAGCTTGTAATAAATGAGAAGGTAAATAAGGGGAACGAAAGAATCTTTCCCAAAGAATGAAAGCAAAACAGAGTGGTATTACTCAACAAACTAGCTAATAAAGGAAAGAAACCAACGGATTATCGACCCATCTGCCTTCTGAACGGACTGGCAAAGCACTACGAGCAGCTGATTTTAATAAAACAAGGTTGAAGCAGATTTCCTCAAAACAAAGTTGAAAGAAAATGGAGGCTTACGTGCAGAGCGCTATGGTTTCCAAGAAGGCAAGTCTACGCTAGATGCCGTAAAGAGAGTCATAGAATTTTGACGGAGTAAACAAAAATTTATTTATAGCAATGCAATTGTTATGAATTCTTATGACATCTCTGATAGCACTAGTATACAAAATTAAACTTTAGTTTTGTCCTTGGAATAAAACAATTTTTTGCATAAGCTACTAAGGGTAGTTAATACATATTTTGTTCTTTTCCGCTAGCACGTCACACTTCTCTGAAAAAACGTTATGTTTTTTACTTTTTCATATAAAATGTCATTATTTGACTAACAATGACGACTAGAGTGCCTATGTGTATATTACACTGCTCCAATAAATTAACGCACCACTTGAATTTTTTTGAAAATCGAAACATGTATTCGACCAATTGGTACAAAATTAAGAAAAATTTAACAAAAACATTTGTTTAAAGTAAATTAATATCTAATGTGTTCAAATATAGAAAAACAAACCGAAAACAAAATTTTATTAAAGTTACGCCGTTATAAAAGTTACAGAAAACATCTTAATATCGCGTATTTCCACCTCTACTTTGAATAACCGCTGCACATCTTCGTTCCATAGTCAAAATTAACAAACTTATGTCTTCTTGATTTAAGTTATTCCAAATTTCATTTAACTGAGGACCTACCTCTTGAAGATGGACAGGAGGATGTGGAAGATTTTTTAAACGTTTCCCGAGAATGTCCCAAACATGCTCAATAGGATTCAGGTCAGGGCTTCGAGCTGGCCAATCCAAAACATTGATTTCTGCCTCATTCAAGTAATCTTTAACAAGTCGGGCAGTGTGGGGTTTTGCGTTATGTTGCATTAACAAAAAATTTGGACCAACATAAGGGGCATATGGTACGACATGCTCTTCAAGAATGTCTGTGATGTAACGGTCCGAATTTATAGAGCCATTATTTACAACCACTAACTCCGTGCGAGCTTGTAAGGAAATACCACCCCAACCCATTACTGAGTCTCCACCAAACAATGTGGTATTCTGAATGTTACAATGTGCGTACCGCTCATTTGGTCTACGATACACACCAACACGTCTATCGCAATTGTAAAGGCAAAATTTTGACTCATCCGTAAAAAGAACAGACTCCCAATCCTCTCTTTGCCAATTTATGTGCTCTCTAGCAAATTCTAATCGGGCTCTGCGGTGTTCTGCAGTCAATGCAGGACCACGAGCAGGAATATGGGGTGTTAAATTATCCTCCTTAAGTCTTTTTCTAACAGTTTCGGTACTGATTTGAATTCCTTCTACGCCACGGAACTCAGTTTGTAGCTTCCTGGCGGTTACGAAGCGTTCCCTTAGCGCAGATATTCTTAAAAATCTATCCTGGATAGGAGTGGTTTTCCTTTTTCTTCCTTGTCCAGGTCTTCTGAGGTGACTTCTTGTCTCTCTGTACCTTTGTATCATACGCGAAACTGACGTATGAGATACACCAAACCTTTCACCAATTCTTCTGTAGCTCCATCCTTCCTCCAACAAAACCACAGCTTGGGCGCATTCTTCTCGAGTCAAATTCCTCATAATGTTTTTATTATTGTTTCAAATGATAAAAACTATCCATAGAACGGCAAATTCAAATAACAATAAAACGAAATTACAAATTAAACACAATTTAAAAATGAAAATTAGGTTATAGTTTACTTTAGCTGACCACACTAGAAATGCATGAAAAAAATGGGGATTTTCGCAAAACTTACGTAAAATGATCCCTAGAACACGAATCCGGTGGCGGAGGTTTGATTTTTTAAATATTTTTTAAAAAAAGTCCTTTTTTTGGTGAAAAAATTGTTCGGTTTTTACAACGAAAAAAAATAGCAAATTGAATGTAATGTACATATCTCGTTATTTTTTTACGTTTTCAACCTCTTTCACAATTTTTTAAATAACTTAATCAATCTTAATTACTTTTTTGCATTTATTTTAAAACACAAAGTAAATGTCAACTGTCAATTATAATTTACAAACACACAATCGACAAAATATTCAAGACAAATATATTTTGACAGTTCCTGTAAACTTCAAAACTACAGCGGCCCAGCTACCATAGATGCTTTAGAACACCGTTACGCACAACTTTTGTCAAATACCTTATAAATAAATAAAAGCGAATGTTATATCTAAAATTGAATATAAACTGAATAAAACAAAAATTAATAAAAAGCCGGTCAGCAGTATTAGCCCGAGGATTGACTGGCAGGTAATCGAGGATGTTTCTGCCAGGTATAGAGGGCGAAGCCCTCTACTACCGAAAAAAGGACCTTATAAAAAAAGGCGGTCAATAGCGTCAGCCCGAAGATTGACTTACTTCGAGGATGTTTTTGATAGGTTTAGAGGGCGAAGCCCTCTACTACCGAAAAAAGGACCTTATAAAAAAAGGCGGTCAATAGCGTCAGCCCGAAGATTGGCTTACTTCGAGGATGTTTTTGATAGGTTTAGAGGGCGAAGCCCTCTACTACCGAAAAAAGGAACTTATAAAAAAGGCGGTCAATAGCGTTAGCCCGAGGATTGGCTTACTTCGAGGATGTTTTTGATAGGTTTAGAGGGCGAAGCCCTCTACTACCGAAAAAAGGAACTTATAAAAAAAGCGGTCAATAGCGTCAGCCCGAGAATTGGCTTACTTCGAGGATGTTTTTGATGGGTCTAGAGGGCGAAGCCCTCTACCACGCGAAAAAGGTGCATATAAAAAAGGCGGTTAATACCGTCAGCCCGAGGATCTTCTTACTTCGAGGATGTTTTTGATAGGTCTAGAGGGCAAAGCCCTCTACTACGTGAAAAAAGCACCAATAAAAAGTCGGTCAATAGCGTAAGCCCGAGGATTGGCTTACTTAGAGGATGTTTATAATAGGTCTAGAAGCTACCGCGTAAAAAAATACTTATAAAAAAAAAACTTATAAAAAAAAAACTTATAAAAAAAGCGATCAGCAGCGTTGGCCCGAGGATTGACTTAAAATCGAGGATGTTTTTGGCAGGTATAGAGAGCGAAGGTATTTCATTACGCGGTATTTTTATCAACGTTATTTCATTCCGACCCATCTAGCTGGGCGGCTGTAGTTTTGAAGTTTACAGGAACTGTCAAAAGTTTTTCACTAAAAAAAGGATTTTTTAAAAAAATATTATAAAAACTAAACTTCCGCCACCGGATTTGTGTTCTAAGGATTATTCTACGTAAGTCTAGTGAAAACCCCGATTTTTTTCATGCATTTTTAGTGTGGTCAGCTAAAGTAAACTGTTACCGAAAATTATTTTAAAATTTCTGCTTAAAAAACTATTAAACTCAAATTTCTGACTTTAATGTCAAAACTTTTATTACAATGGGTAACTAGATTAAAGCTTGATTAAACCTTCTCAACCAAAGTTGTCAAATGTATATAGTTTTAATTTTTTTACTTTATTTTCAAGTGGTGCGTTAATTTCTTGGAGCAGTGTAGTTAGATAAGAATAGGGCAAACACGTATATTTGACAACTATTTTTGATCCAAATTTATGTCAATTTAATGTCATTAGGTCAGTGGCGTCACAACAGTTTTTTTTAACGGATCAGAATAAATTAAAAAATGTAAAATATAGGAAAACCAAACAAAACAATATTTTATTGAACAATAATAAGTGTGTTTGCTTAAACATTCATTTAAATACTAAATATGTATCTATTGTTTTAAATTTTGAACTATATCCCTCATGGCATGACTCTTTCTAGACCATTTAATTCTTTAGCGTCTTCTAAATTTCCTTTTTAATTTCGCAGTATAAATTTTTAGGCGATGAACCATAAATTTTAGTGCAAACTTTGATTTTGCAAACTGCATTTTTTAGAACTTTCAATATATTTCCACTGTAGCTGTTTTTCTTTAAATATTTTTTTAGATAGAAAAACGCATTTTCTACTAAAACTGCAGTCTGAAATGTATTGTCGGACACATAAAACAGACATCCTGTTTTGTATTCCTTTAGAGCCACAAATTTAGAATAAGGTCTAATAGTAATTCGTTTACTCTTTGATCCTAAAGCCAACATCCTTGCAAATTTTTTGTTTCTTCATTGTCTTTATCACATATCCAGCACAATTATACAAAGCGTTTTTTTCTCCCAAAGAAAGTTCATTTTGATCTTTATTCCAACAGGAAGGTAAAATAAAGCTTCTTTCTGTTTCATTACCAGTTTTTTTTGCTTTGATTTGTTCTAATATAATTTAAAAACCCTGTCAATGGTGCTCCCCCATCATATTCGTAACTTGTGTTGTTAAAGGCCATGTGCAAATATTGCGAGACAGACAACAACTTCAAATCTTGTTTGAATTGGAGTGCTGTCGGCACGAGATGTCTTGATCTTATTTGAGAAAACACGTTATATCAGAAGTAACCGAATGAATAGTTAACCCTATTGCACTGGTTTTCTGGAAAATTTCTAATAGTACATCTCCTAAAATCATTCCGTTGGTGCTGTCTCCCACGTAGTATAGCCCGGCTATTTGTTTTTACCTGGTTGAAATTCCACCCAGCATAATTACCAAAACTTTACCGGCTACACCTTTATGTTGAGGGAAACTAATATTTCCAATATATGTTCCAGTTTGAACGCAATAGTCTAATCCAGGCTTTTTATCCATTTCATCTAAAACTAACATGCAATCTTTAACAAAATCATTATTGAATGTCTCTATCTTAATTTTCATAAAATTGATAACATCATCTAAAACTCCTGACTTAAACTGTAAATTTTGTAAATGATAATTTAATGTGCGAATGGCTGGAAATGGCAATTTCATTTTTCTCAATATCTACTAGTTCCACATGCAAATTTGAGTTTTAGTGATTTAGTTAAAGTTTCGTCTGAACATTTTAAAAAATTTTTTGTTCTAATGGCCTGAAGTTGATCTTCTGTAAAAACATTTTCCAATTTTTCTTTTAATTCTCTATTTTGACGTTTTTGCAAGTAGAGGGCATGACTTAATTTTTTCTCTATTACTTTAACATACATCAGTCTCTTCTTTAAATTTTGAATTTTTCTTTGGAGATGAATATGATACAAATTTTTTACATTATCGTTTAAATTTTCCGGTAACGGCGCACATGTTTCGGAATTTAATCAGCCCTTAGGAGAGCAGAAAATGGAAGGTACAGCATGCTTTTCAGTACTTTCCCATAAATTTCCCACTGATCTTCTGAAAAATGTTCGCCACACAATTTTCCATTTTTCGGTGGGATCCTGTTCATTTGTTTTGCCCAAACAGCACGCTTATATGAGTTTTTCGGGATAGATTTAAAGGTTATATCATCTTCGGATCTATTTTTACATCCTTTTGCACTGCAGCCTGTCATTTTTCTGATTTGACGAACGGCTACGGAAGTACGGAAGTCACAGTGACGGATATTTTAATAAAATAAATAACAAATAGGCTGTGGTCAAAGTGATCCACCAATCAAATTGGATCACGCTCTTTGACCTACTCTTATAAAAATCTTTTTATAGGTACTCTAATGACAACTATATTTCTAGACAAATTTTAAGTGTGAGTTAGGTATTGGGCGCAGAATTTCATGATCTTTAAATTGCTGTAAGAGTTTTTGCCCTAAGAAACGCGGTTTAAAAGTTATAGTCAAAAAAAGATACTAACTTTCAATAGTTTTGTTGTTCGCAAAATGTCATTTTTTCTGGGGTATACTTCTTCTAAAATTATTTAAAAAATAAAGTTCTTTATTTTCTGAGTGGCGTTTTCTTTTTCGGAAAACTTTGGAAGTATTTGTGACAAACATGGCGAACGACTTCATCAAGATCTGAAAGTATTTGCAAAAAATATCAAGGTTTTTGGGATCAGAACATGCTAGGCTATTGAATAGCTTAAATAATTTTATTTTTTCAATAATGCCAGAAGAAGTGTACCCCAGAAAAAATGACATTTTGCGTACAACAAAACAGTTGAAAGTTAACATCTTTTTTGGGCTATAACTTTTAAACCGGGCGTCCTAGAGCAAAAACTCTTAAATCAGTTTAAAGACTATGAAATTCTGCGCCCAATACTTATCTCACACTTAAAATTGGTCTAGAAATATAGTCGTCATCGTCAGTCAAATAATGACATTTTTTATGAAAAAATGAAAAACAAAACGTTTCTCCTGAGAAGTGTGACGTGTTAGCGGAAAACAAAAAAATATGTATTAACTACCCGTAGTAGCTTATGCAAAAAAAATATATTTCATTCGAAGAACAAAAGTAAAGTTTAATTTTGTAGACTAGTGTAGTTATTTGAATTAAGTGTGTGATCAGTCGTCAAAAAAATAGCATATATATTTCGAACAAAATGCATTTTTGCCGCTCTCACATGATTTTCATGAATTTTCATGCACGAGCAGCAAAAATGTACTTTCTGCTCTTAATATACAATATACTATTTTGAGTTTATGTATATTATTATTGTTTCCATGGTATTATTTGAGAAATTTTGTAATTGTTTTCAAAAGGAAATAATGACTATTAATCACTCGTCATTATTCCCTAAAGAAATAATATATGGCATTATACTTCAAAAACCAGAAGTATAATACTTGCATTAAATAGAGTGCATCAGAAATGATGGTCAAAAATTTAGCCAGAGATAGGTCTCGCTTAGAAGATTTTTTTCTAGATTCCATTTTTTCCGAATCTCAACCGTTATTAAGACAAAATCTCGGATAAAATTATTTAAAAATTTAGTACAAAGTACCATACCCGCCACTGACCTATATAGTATTTTAATGGTAACTGAGTAATCATAAGCGTGTCGTGATTTTATGGGGAGGAAAAAATTCAAAATTTTTAAGATCTGTCGCAAAAGATGGTATATAGAAAAGTTGTTTCTTTTAATAAGATGAATCACTGGTTAAATTTTTGATTACCATTTCTGATACACTCTGTATATTAGTCGTTCATAAACGTTACTTTTAAATCCCAAAAAATTTCAAATATCAATCTTACTGTATAATTTTAATCCATTAATTAAAAATTATAATCGAACTGCGAGTAATCAATCATTTTGGTCAGCCCTACTGGGTCTCTCTTTCAGTAATCTCCGGCGGTGCAAACATTATTTTCAACTTAGTAACTTATAGTGTTTATTGGTTGTTTTTTTTTTAAGTAAAAATGTCTATAATTATGTATGTTTGTCATCAGGAGCCGTTGCTATGTAGCAGCCGGTCAAATAATTGGTTTGTTATCATACAAAATGTCTTTTTCTACATAAAAAAGCCGTTTTTATCACATAAAATGTACACAAATGAAGGTAGAAACGGCCTTGAAGTAATATAAAGTATTAATTGTTTTTTGAAAAATTAACAAATTTCAAATTACTTTTTTACATCTATGAATTAGAATAAATTGAGTGCAACTTAGTAAAATCTAAATAAATCAACTAATTGATAAATAATTTATAGTTTTTATGAATTTAGAGTTGCTGAAACAGAACGAGACTTTTGTTTTATGTAATAAGTAGTCCACTTGTTACACCACAAAATGTAATAAAATAGATTTTTTTAAATTACTAAATAAAAGAGAATTCTTTTAATAACTGGCTTGTGTAATGCAATTAAAATTATTTCTTTATAGTTTGTATTTTAAATAATATACATTTTCTTTTATTTGTTTACATATTTTAGAAGTAGAATTTTGTTAGAGAAATATTCAATTAGAAATACAGGAGGTGACTTTCACCAATTATACGTGTAACAAGTGCTATATGGTAAAGATTGAATAATTTTTATAAAATCGTTGAAATTAAAATTATGTAAAATGTTTCCTGGTGGTAATAAATTCGAGAGTTAACACCGAAAAAAATTCGCTGAAAAAATTTGCATCTGAATAAACATGAAAGACTTTAAAATCTATGTATGTAGTTCAAAGTAGAAACCAAAAAAAGATGATCTTGTGGTCGGAAAAAATAATAATAACTAAGTGTCGAAAATAACAAAATCAAAATTACTTGAAAAAAAAAATGATATGAAGAATATAGAGGGTAAAAAAAATACCAAAACAATGGTAAAAATGAGAAATAACAACCACACATAATATACTCAGTGATATTACAAGTGCTACACCTAGAAAAGTTAAGGACATAATACACCATGCCAGTTATAAAAAGTCAAAAATACTAAGCCACATGACCAACTCCTTTTTTTAACTGGACGGTTAGTAATGAACTCGACTTTATTACATCGAACCATGTTTTTCTCATTATTATGCACTACTTTTCCTTTTACTCTCGTCTATTAACAATTCGAAGTAGTAAAAATGTAAAAAGTTGACCTTGCTTTAATAAATAAATGCAGTTTCAAAATATATATTTGCATAAGTATAAATAAAATAATTACCTAATTAAAAATAATTATACATTCACAGTTTTATTGGAATTTTAAAATGCATACATTATTGTTTTATGAATTTATTGTTATTATTTTAATTAATTTCTTTTTTCAAACATGAAATTCCTTCAACGAAATAAATTAAATTTTATGTCAATTGTTAAATAACTAACAAGTAATTGTTTATTTAAATGCCAATGATTTAAAGTGTTTGTGAAATTCATTACATAACCTAAATATTTAACAAATTTCACCAATAAATATTTGATAATAGTTACTAAATTATTTTTAAGATTAAAAAATATTGAGTGTTTTACAAAAAAATAGGAAGATGTAAGAGAATTTCTTGGCTTTCTTTGGCTAAATTAATATTTTTTTATTAAAAGTACTGAATTTGTAAAACTGTGTTGTGAACGCACCAAACAGTACATTTTATTTATGTCAAAAATTCATTAGTACGTTTACAATTTAAAACTTCTATGCCCAACCGTTGAAACAAAAAAAAAACACGAAAATATATTTTTTTAAATCTTCAAACAGAATAAAAAAATATTAGTAATACATCAAGTGGATTAAAAAACTAATAACCAAGTTAACTCAAGTAAAATTATTAGTATTCGGTGGCCATAAATAATAAAAAAATCCGGTAATACCGAAATATAACAGTGACTTACCCTGTATACAATTTCTTTGCATTTTTCAATTTTATTTAAAGATCTGTATTCCAAAATTTAATACTGAATTTAAAAAATTGTGTTGGGAACGCACCAAACAGTAGATTTTTTTGTGTCAAAAAAATCTTAGTTTATTGTTACGTTCACAATTTTTAATTTCTGTGACAAATTGTGACACCACAATTACAATAAGAAAACGAAAAGATATTTTTTTAAATCTCTAAACAGAATATAAAATTTTTATTAGTAAAACATCAAATGCATTAAAAAATAATATCCAATTGATTCAAGCAAAAATTACTACCTTTCCGTGGCCATAAATAATAAAAAAATCCCGTAATATCGAAATATAAGAGTGACTGATATAATTTCTTTGCCGTTTTTAATTTTATTTGAAAATCTGTGTTTCCAAATTTATTTATTTTTTTCACAGTAAGTACTGAGTTTGTAAAATTGGGTTGTGACCTCACAAAAGAGTATACAGGATGGTTTTTTTATTTGCTCCCGCACGAAACTCCAAAAATTAAATTTTCAAAATTAAGGCATAGAGAATTATGAATTAATGTGAACATTGTTGATAATACCTTTGACAGTGCTTCCAGAAACAGTTCATTTGGATCATTTGTAGTTTTTCCAAAGTTGCTTATCGTTTGTATAACGTGTTGCTTATTTTTGAAATGTCAGGTGGGAGCAAATAAAAATAAATACTCTGTATCTTTTGCGGCAACAAATTCGTAATTAATTGGCACGTTCACAATCTTAAATTTCTATGACAAATTGTGACACCAAATTTGGAACGAGAAAACAAATATGTATATTAGGGTGGGCCAAAAAATCGACTATTTTTTTTTAACTTCCGACACTGAAAAATTGATTTCTAGGCACCTTTAAAAAATGCTTTTTCAAGATGAACTCTTAATTTTAATAGAAAAGGCTCCCTCATCGCAGTTTTCCATTTTTTTTCAGTTCCACATGGTAAAATCCATATCTCGTTATTGCTTGATTGTACAGAAAATTTGTATTTACATTTTTTGTAGGAAATTAAACGCTCTACAAAAAAATTGTCTTACATTTTTTTTATATCTCTTACTATTTAGAAGATATCGGAGGTCAAAGTTTAAAAAAGATTCCTTTTCTACTTCTAAATTTTATAACTCAAAGATAAATAAATATTATTAAATTACAAAACATACAGTCTTGTAGGAAATTAAACGCTCTACAAAAAAGGTTTCTTGTGGTTAATTGATTACCCTAACTATTTAGAAGATATTCGCATTTTAAAAACCAAAATTTATTACTAATTCCCCATTTTTTTTTTTAAATGGTTGAAGTAATCGATTAACAACAAACGACTTTTTTTGTAAAATGTTTAATTTCCTACAAAACCGTATGTTGCACACTTTATAATATTTATTTATCCACGAGTTATAAAATTTAGAAGTGAAAAACAAATTTTTGCTAAATTCTTCAAATTTTGACCTCCGATATCTTCTAAACGGTAAGAGTTATAAAAAAATTGTAAGATACCTTTTTTAGTGCGTTTAATTTCCTACAAAAAACGTAAATAAATTTTGTCTGTACGATTAAGTAGTGACGAGATATGGATTTTGCCATATGGAACTGAAAAAAAATGGAAAACTGCGATGAGAGAATCTTTCCTACTAAATATAAGAGCTCATCTTAAAAAAGCATTTTTAAAAGTGCTTAGGAACCAATTTATCAGTGTCGGAATTAAAAAAAAAATAATTGATTTTATAATAATAAAATTTTATAATAATTATAAATTATAATTATCATTTTATAATAATTTTATCGGTAATGATGTCTTGCCTGACTATAAGTTTATACTGCCGAATCAGTGGTGTGTAAAAGACGTAGGGATTATTTATCAATTAATTTTTGTATAAAAAATTAGTCAATTATAATTTCAACTCACATAAAAAAATTAATTGTTGAAATGATTCCTATTCTTTTGCCGGGTTTAACGCATGATAAAATTCCGATAATACCGAAATATAGCAGCGGCTCACCCTGTATACAGTTTTTTTGCCTTTTTTAATTTTATTTCGAGATTTGTGCTCTCAATTTTAATATTTTTTCGCAGTAGGTACTGAGTTTCTAAGGTTGTGTTGTGAACGCTCCACACAGTTCATTTTTTGTTCCAATAAATTCGTAATTTACTGGTACGTTCACAATTTTAAATTTTCATGACCAACTGTGACAGCAAATTTGGAACAAGAAAACGGAGATATTTTTTTAATTCTCTAAACAGAATAAACAATTATTATTAGTAAAACACCAAGTGGATTAAAAAAATAATAAATCAAGTTGACCCAAGCAAAAAATTACTAGTTTTCACTGGTCATAAATAATTTTAAAAAATCCTGTAAAGCCGAAATATAACAATGACTCACCCTGTTTACAATTTCTTCGTCTTTTTAATTTTAGTTCGAGATTTGTGCTCCCAACTTTAATATATTTTCACAGTAAGTACCGAATTTGTAAAATTGTGGTGTGAACGCACCAGACAGTACGTTTTTTATCTCAAAAAATTCATAATTGACCGCTACGTTTATAATTTTTAATTTCTATGACCAACTGTGATCCCAAATTTGGAACAAGAAAGTAAAATGTAAACATCAAGTGGGTTAAAAAAAAATACTAACTAAATTGGCTCAAGTCATACTGAGTATAAGTGATTCACTCTTTATATACATATAATTAAAAATATATACTCACACAACTTTGCTCGCCTTCTTCAGCTCATCACTATCAACATCCCTGTCATTAAAAATTTCCGGTGCTTCACTCTTGATTTTAAAATATGCTTGAATTGTATTTTTGACACTGTTTAAATTATTTTCACATGACAGAAGAAACAAAACGATTAATTCTTCAGGTAATTGTGGAATTGTCGTTGTTGTTAACCATTCTTTAATATCATCAATTGCTGCTTGTGTTGTCCTACCTTGATCAATGATTTCTTTTGCTTTGAATTGGTATGATAAAGCCATTATTATAACTTCAACACTTTATTTATAACTATCGAGATAACTATTGTTTCACAGAATAAAAATTAGAATGTGTACCCGTTTTTATATCACTTGTTATCATCACTTATATAATAATTAAAATTTTTAACATAATTTTTAATAATTAAGGATAGAAGTGTTATAACGTCGGTGTACGATTATCAAATGGAATTGTGATGGTATTGGATAAATAACTAGTGGCGATTGTTTTACATTATGAAATTCTTAGACAGCAAGAAAGCGTTTTGTTGTTAAATGATTATAACGTTCGCAATTATTTTACTTACTAGTCTATTTGTTGCGTCATAAACATTTATATTTATTAAATGTAACACTGGTTGATTGGAATGCTTTATTAATTACAGGTATTTCAAAAATTACAGTACAGGTCGTTCAATGGCTTATTTTATATTTTATTAAATTATGCATACAGTGTGAGCGGAAAAAAGGTAGGCCGACGCCTAGACGTAGAAATTGCGTCGTCACAAACGACGTTGACAAAGTGGTAAAAAAGTTTTTTATTATAAAATAAATCGTTACTTTTAATGAAAAAATTGTAGATCGATTTGATCTACACGTTACGGTGTGTTTCGCGGCGCAAAATCCTTCTGGTATTTTCTCGAACTATTTACTCGAAACATTACCTTACTGGCTTTAAATATCCCTTAAAGAAAATAACAAAATCGTAAATTTATGATGTAAAAATACAAGAAACTCAGTTTAATAAAATATTTATTTTTTTATCACATAGAATCACAGAAAAATTAAAACTTAGGTAAAAAATCTTTCAACAATAAAACGTACTACACTCCGAATAATATTTCCTAAAAATCCTAAAATAGTAAATAATACATTTTGTTGTGGTTCTGCTTCTCTTAAATTAATCCTTTGGTTGTTTTCATATCTTGAAGTTGGAATTACATAGCGATCAGTTCTTGGTCTTCTCCATAGATCATCACGAAGTTTTAATTCATCAAATCTTAAAAAAAAAACACAGAAACATACAAAAAAACAACAACACAAAAACATACTTAGTGCATCCTTCTTTACATGTATGTTTCATAAAACTCGTATGACATAAAAGTATACACCCTAAGCCATGTTGTTGACATTTCAGATCTATAGAACATTTCAAATTACAACCTCCAAACTTAACATTATTAAAATCATCCAAATTTCCGATTTGTGTAACAGTTTTGTGATTTTGACAGATCAGTGTGAGTTTTTTCCCGAGTGAACCTTGCTTTTGTAGAGACTGTTTCACACCAAGCCAAACCTACACTTTTATTTTACTCACTGCCAACTTAACAACCAAAACTTACCTCAGATTTACTTGCAAGTAAATTCATATTTCCCATAATAAAAAACCCATTCCTAGCTCTTGATAATGCTACACAAATCCGATTTGCAGCTTTTAAAAACCCGATACCTTCACTTCGTACCAACGACAATAATACAATTTCCGCTTCCTGTCCTTGAAAGCCATCCAAGGTTGAAATTTTTACATTTTCTAAGACTTCTGTTTTTTTAGCTAAACTTTCAATTTCCTGCATTTGGGCGAGATAACTCGCCAAAATTACAATTTTCTCAGGTTGGTAGTTATTGAAAATTAAATATTGGGCTAATTTTACTAAAAATATCGCTTCGTAGGGATTCTTTTTTGTTGTAACATTGCAAGTTTCCTCTTGGTAATTATGATCAATAAAGAATAGGTTTTTTTGAACACCTAGTATAGGGGGACGATTGTAAACTGATTCGTGGTCTTTCAAGAATGGGTAAATTTTGATTTTAAGGAGGTCGGATATTTCCGGACGCATTCGGTGTTGCACGTCCAGTTGGTAGCACTGGATTCCGTTTCGCACCATGCGTTCGAACAGACTTATACCTGAATAATAGTTATTTTCAGTAAGAGTGAGGAAGGTGAAGCTTTCGTTCATGCGAATTTGCGAGTTCGTCCACGAAGCGAAGCTGAGTGGACGATGCAATTCAAGTGAACGTAAGCGACCTTACTCTTGAGTGCTGTATTTGGTTTTGTTCGATACCTCTTTAGAAAATCTATAACTTTCGAAACAAGTTTGAAATTATTTGCGAAAAAATTGTCATTCTTAATATAAATACCTACAAATCAAGGTTGAAGGAATTTGTTGTCAAGGAAACAAACAACAAACAAATTAAACAAATTCTACAATTTCATTGAACTGATTGCGACTGTGAGTAACTTTTGTGCTAGAGTCCGTACACTTTCAGAACAGCACACCAATAAAAGTGTGCAGATGACAAAATAGTGTCGGGCCAGTCCCATTTGCAAATTGAAGGGGAGGAAGTCAAGCGGCACGTGGTCAGCGAAAAGTCAGCGGCGTTCGTCATTCTTGGTCATTCTGTTTAGTGTCGTTCGCTGAGAGATTTTGATGACCCAACATGCTGTTCTGAAAGTGTACGGACTTTATTATTCTATTGAATATGGATAATGAAGATGAATTATTTGTCCCTGAGGACGCCCTGGAACAAGCTAATGCGGCTAAATATGAAATTTTTCGGAAATTCAATTATGCGTGAGTGAAAATGCGTGAGCGAAAACGCGTGAGCGAAAGTGAAACCTTCACATGCCGGTAACTATGGCTACAGGCCTACTTTCTAAAGAGGTATCAAACAAAAATATTTTTTTGTAACTTCAAATTAACAAAAAAAAAAAATTCTTGAGATATTTTACCATTTTTATTCAAGTTTATACAGCAATATTTTGAAACAAGCAAAAAGTTACGGTTTTAGCCCACTCGATCTGTAATATTCGATTAAAAAAATTACTTTGTAAAAATCAATTCGTCGACAAAAAAATGAGAGAATTTTTTCAACCACAAAAACCATTCGTCTTACCAAATTTTAAGTATTTAAAGACGTTTAAGAGATTTTAACTCCGATGTGAACAGAAAACAATTGAAAAGTAGGTAATGGGCATTAAATCCACTCAAGTTTATACTGTTAGTAATGGGTTTAAGACGGTTTGGCGGTCAAATAAATAATAATAAAGAAATTTTAATTTAGCAGTGTTTATAGAATGTGGAAAAAAATAATAAAAAAAATTGTTTTAAACAAAAAAATTCTGTTTTTGGCATTGTACATTGACACTTTTCCTTATGTCTTAGCGACTTGCTTTTTATTATCAACTTTTAATTTTTAATGAAATAACAAAAACTTTGAAGTCGGTTTTTATTTCACAGTAACTTTAAAACCTTTTTTTATTAAAGATCAATTGCCTTTAGAAATAACGATAAAAGGATAACCACGAGAATAAGAAGCAAAAAAGAAGAAAAAAAGTACAAGAGCAAAAATATAGATAAATAATGGAGAAAGAAGTTTTTAGAAATCATGCAGATACTAACAAAAAGAATATTTAGTCAGGAAATAGAAGCTTCTACGATCAAAGAAAAATATTATTACAGATAGTGTGAAAAAAACAACAAAAAAAATTAATAAAATAAAGGTGTAGAATCTTATAAACGAGGAAAGAAAAAACAAAATAAATGAAAATATAAGTATTAGGTTGGGTCCAAAAAACGAATATTTTTTTTTTAATTCCGACACTGAAAAATTGATACCTAGGCATCTTTAAAAAATGCTTTTTCAAGATCAGCTCTTAATTTTAATAGGAAGAACTCTTCATCTCAGTTTTCTATTTTTTCTTTAGTTCTATTTGGCAAAATCCATATTTCGTCACTATTTTATAGTAAGAAAAATTATTAATAATTAGTAATTTTTAACGTCTTTAAGGCAACTAATATGTTTCTAACATCAGAAATAAATGAATGAATAATATCACATTTTGTAATATGGGAGAAAAAAACTATCTCCTCAGCCGGGATTCGAACCTGGGTCTACCGATTACCGGTCGGCCGCTCTACTAACTGAGATACTGAGGAGACCACAGATTCTGCCTTATCAATTTTAATTGCAGATGTAAATGATATTATTATTAATAAAGATTAAAAGATATTTGCATTTTAAAAACCAAAATTTGAGACTAAATCCTCAATTTTTTTAAAGAGTAGATTCCATTTAACTAAACATAACTTTAGTGTTTTTTTAAATATTGGGACACCCTTTATATAAACCGCAATATTTTTGAAATGTGCATCAAAAACGCAGCTATAATCTAAAAAAAAAGAAAAATCAATATCTCTTAAAATAAACAAGTTATAGAACTTTTTCGGACCGTTGGAACAGCCTGTATGTATATTATTACATAACGCAAAAGTTTGATGTAAAATTAAATATCTTGTAACTGAATGAAAAAAATATCCTTCTGAGTACAATTTTTTTTGCTGTATAGATCGATTAACTCACCTAGATGATACCTCTTCCCTATATTATTATCAGCAGTAAGCGGCTGCAGCTGCTGGTGATCCCCCAGCAAAATCAAATGCTGACATTTATCAGTCAGTGCTGCCACAACATGTGCTTCTAAAACCTCAGCAGCTTCCTCCACAATCACAATCGGACACATCAACCTCTCCAAATAATCCTTCCATCGTGAAGCCATACTAGTCGTCATACCAAGAACTAAAGACTTCTGCATGACCGAAAAAAACTCTTCTCTATGCCGTCTTCGAACAACCCCACTCTCATTCGTAGTCGCAAGATTAAATTCTTTTAACTTTTCACTCTTTGAGTGAGCCCCAACCCTTACCAACTGGTCAGTCACCGGAATTAAACCCTCCAAAAACTGATCTAACGCATCATTCTTGTGCGAAATCACCAACATTGGGGTATTTTTATACCACAAATGTAAGTTTTGCACAATTGTAGAGACAATTTTTACCCCGAGGTGGGTTTTACCACAACCTGGGGGGCCCTGAATCACCACAAATTCACGTGTGAGGGCGGCTGTAAAAGCCTTCATTTGCGAAGGATTTAGGTTGAGGAGAGGTTTAGGGTAATCTAACAACAATGGAGGTGTGAATCCAATGTCTTCTATGAAGTATCTTGAGTTTTGTTGGAGGTATCTAGGGGCGTTTGGTCTTGTGTCCACGTGTACTATATACCTTTCCATTGGGAAATTATAAGTTGGAATATTCTGTAGTGCTTTTAAAACGTTGTAATATGGATCAAAGTATTGTCCACATTCTACCATTGTGTAGCTGTACCCAGTTGTACAATCATCAATCAATTCTATAATAATATCATGAGATTGTGCAACTTTTTGTACAACTTTAGCTCGATACATATCAGTGAAACGAGTTCGAGTAAAAAGCAAAAGTGAACCATTCATGAATTTCTTATCATCTTCATGTGTGTTCATATTGATTGCAAAACACTCTTCATTGCGGTGAATAATTTTTGAAATTCTTACATTTTCGTAAATATCAATAATTCTTGTTTTCTCGTTTGAACGATAACTTTCTATGCCTTCCCTTAAATTTGCAATAAAATCCTCTCGTAAAAGTTTGAATTGGATGTCTAAATATTGTGTAACGTTATGAAATCTGCCACAAATTATGTTCTTCTGAATGGGGGTACATTTACCAAGAATTTCTTCTTGACTCGGGTAGATATCAATGTCACGAAAACTGCCACAATTTTCTTGATTTAGTATAACCATTCTTGTAATAATTCAAAAATTATTATTACTTAAACAAACAAATTAAAACACTTGATAAATTTCTTATTCAAAAATGTGAGGTTATGTTAACATTTGACATGTCAAGAGTTTGTTTAACCGAAAGTGCATCAGTCCGAAAAATGCGTATATTTACTTGCATACATAATAAGTAAAAAACATTTTTTTTTATAAATTTATAATATAAACTTTATCAACATCTTACCCTAATTAATTCAATCTTTGAAACTTTTCAAAAACAAATCGATTATTGCAACAGGAATACAACTTAATTCAAAAAAAATAATTCTAATATATGAGTGTACCCCTTAACAATTGCACAGAAATTACAAAAATAAACTACATAAAACAAAAAAAAAATCAGTCAGAAACGAAAATTGAAGGACTCCTTCTTGTTTCCATCAAAATCAAATAAGTGTCCAGTGGTTGCTCCATTGAGACAATCGCTGTTTGTAAATTTGAAAGTGAAGGATTCTTCAGGATCATTTATATTCAAATTCTTGAAAGTAATATTAGATTTCAGCTCTTCAGATGATGATGAACACTCAGGTTGATTGTCAAAAATATCACGTTTGCGTTTCAGTGCTGTGAATCGTGGCACCGATGAGACTTTTTTTGGACGACATGTTAAGCCCAAGAAGTAGTTTTCAAGCTCAAATGGGTCGCTCTGTGGAAAGGTGCACTAGGAGAAAAATTAGATAAGTTACAGGAGTAAAAAATGTGACGTACGAGAGTGATTCAATAAATGAGTACTAATTTTTTATAAAGTCTTTTTTCGGTTCTTTTTTTTTTGAGAGGCATAGGATTTTATACAACCTACTAAAACACACCAATCAGACGCCTCTTGTTTGACAAAACAGCTGACATTTTTGTTCATTGACCTCACAACTCACTAATAATGAAAAATAATGGAAAAATTAAAAAAACCGAGTCAGTCCCACAAGTTTAACCAGTATGAATTCTTACATAAAGGTTGCACAGCGCGTTTCAAAGCTAAGTCTCATCATCAATGCCTAAAAAATAATGTGAAAAGAAAAATTGCAAAAAGTTACAAAAAAAAAAAAATAAAAAAAAATTACCAAACTTTTGTCAATAATAAATCAAAACACAAAAAATTATTACAAAAAATAGAATAAAACCTTATTTTTAGTGAAAGCATGTTTAAACAATCTGGCATAAAAATATTTAAATTAATTAAAAATAATTTAAACAAATCATGAAAAGTTATAAAAACTAAAATAGAGAGTAAGGAGACAAGATAATAAACAAACATTCAATAAAGTAATAAAGATTAAGCTAGTAACGAAAAAAGAAAACATTCAAATGACATTTAATTGTTTAAAACTTGTTGAAAATGATCGTGAGTGAATTTAAAGATTTCAAAGGATTCTAAAAGATTTAAAGAATAACATTTATTGCTAATGTGAAAAAAATTAAATAATATACCATATGTGCAATCACTAAATAAAAATACTCCTACAAACAGTAAATAATTACATATACAGAAACTAGTTGGTCAACAAAATAAACATTTTGCAGAGTTTGCTTTAATCGTAAATATTATCTGTAAAACGAGTCCCTCTAAAAAAAATGAAGAGTTACTTAATTAGGGAAAAAAATTGGATAATTACTAAAAATGTGCAATAGAAGTGCTGAAATCGTAAATTGAGAATAAATAATATAGCTATTATCAATAAAAACACCATAAAAGTGAACTTTTTACACGAATGTAAAGCTTATTAATAATCATAAGATTATAAAAAAGTAACTTTAGAAACGACAAATACATTTCTTCTGAAATCGTAATTTTTATATTAAAAAAAAAGTAAGTGTATGCAACCAACAATACAAAATCACTATAAACTCTTCTATCACTCATCTATTTTACGGTTAATTCTTGATTTTAAAGTATTATGAGCCCCCAAATTACTTCTCTCCTTTTTAATATTTTTTTTAAAAGAAAAAAAATATGTTATTATTTTTTTAAAAATAATATTAAATTCTGAGTGGAATAATGGTACTGCTTTTTATGAGTTTTTGTTAATTTTTTTTGGTAATTATTTTTATATTACAACTTCTATTAATTGAATTTTCAAAATTTTGGTATTTTTAAAACAGTTTAAAAGCGGAAACAAACTATATTTTTTTAGGCTGATTTAAAGTTGAGATACTACCGGTAGTATCGCAAATTTTAATACTTTTCCATAGCAACAACCAATCACAACAACAAATTTGGTTAATTTTCCATAGAAACAAAGATACTACCGGTATTATCTCAACTTGAAATCAACCCATAAGTCTACAACTATTATGCTATTTTCTAAAATAGATCATTTATTACATAGATTTTATTTTTAAATATTGTCTACATTAAATTGTGTGTTCATGTGTTGATCAGATGTTTTAAGTCATCAATGTCTGCTATTGCGACATGTCTTTTTCGTCGCATTTATTAGATTTTAACTAAATGTACTGTAAGTAATAATTGCTTTAACTAGTGTTAGGTCACATTGGAATCATTTAAATATTTGTAGTGTCTTGAAAAAGTATGTTAAACATACGAAACGTCGACATCCTCCTCAAATGTAATTGACGATCCTCTAAATGGAATAAAAAAGAAGATCTATAAGTTTTATTAATTTTGTCCGTTTACCAATGAACTTTTATCCTAATATTGTCTACATTGTTTAGAAATATTTTTTAGTTCTATATAAAAAAAATTCACAAAAAATTGTTTAATAAAAAGGAATAAAAATAGTATATTGAACTCAAAAATCATTGTAGATTTCAAAACTGCCTATAAAAAACCAATGGTCTTCTATGTAAAAATTTTAAGGCCGTTTGGTATTCATGATTCGACCAAAAAATAATCGACATATTTTTAGAATGTTGGAAAAATATTTGAAAAGTTTATAATATTAAGCTGACAAAAAATTTCGTAATGTTAAAAACAGGGCTTATGTATTACACACCCAGATGTGTTACTTATTTACCAAAACAATTCTGTTTTTTGTTTTGTAAATTTCACATTTTTCTTTAAATCTAAGCATCCTGCTTTTTGTTATCGACATTTAATATACAAGAAAGACTTTAAAATCTTTTAAAAACTTTTTTCTTAATTAAAAATTAAAAGTTGATAACAAAAAGCAGAATGGTTAGACATAAGAATTATAATTAATTCATAAAAAACTAATGTTAGCCTTGTAGTCAACATATTCATGTTAAGCAGAGTTAGTTATCAAGATTCAAAAACACGTGTTATCAAAAAAATATAAAAATGATATTAAAGTGTATGCTTTACGTCATTTCATTTTTATTACGTTACCAGTCAATCAATAAAAACATTACAACACTTACATGTAAAAAAGTTCTTGAATAATCTTTTGTTTACCAATTTTATGTTGTTGCAATTGTTGCACAACCTCTTATCCTCTCTCCACAAACGCACACACTTAATACCTTTTAAAAAACTATCTAGTAATAAAACGTAAAAACACCCAATAACACCAAACAATTTACTTTGCACGACGCACGTTTCGACAACAAAATTATCATTCTCAGGTGGGGAATTAAATTGAAAAAATATCCAAAAAGAATGTATATAGTAATGTTTCTACACAAGAAATTGAAGTATTGACTAAATTGTAAATTACTTTAAAACTTGAGAGTTATTAGTTTTACTACTATTTATATCCTGTCCATAACGGAGTGTACTAAAAAAAAATTTCGACCTGTTGTCCAACAGCCAGAGTCTATTGCTGGAGATATCGCTACGTAAATATTTTGGAACAGCTCGTATACATATTAAATTAATTTTAAACAATGTAACATTAAAAAAAACAAGTTGCCTGCATAATTAGCTAAAAATTTAGTATATTTTGGACAGTCATTGAACCTGATCTCAGACTAAACACAAAAAGTTGGAGAAAACATTTATATAAAACTTATACATAAATGATAAATTAACTGTTAATTTTGAGACACTACTCTAACTTATCAAACCATCCTCGTAAGAAAAACAATAACATGAAACTGAAAAAAAAAAATATAATAAACAAACCTTATCATCAGGCTGCTCCTCATCCCGATCCTCAACTTCCACCATATATCTTTTATCAATATCAATCTCTTGCCTATTCTTAAACCCTGTCAAATCCACGTTAATTTTGTTATTCATTTCATAGACAACATTTTTATCTTTATTTTTCTCAATAACTACAGGTTTCAACCCATTCTCTTCAACGTTCATTTGACTAAAATTCAATTTTCGATTTGGGGGCGTTTGAAACACCCAACGAGAAGGAGGCACCAATGTAAACTTCATCGGATAATTCTCTTTCTCCTCCTCATTATAGCCCCTTTTTCTATTCATTGACATATTCCTAGCAGTTTGCCCAGTTAAAACCCCGTTTATCTTCTCAATTTCTTCAAGAATCTTTTTTCTATATCGTTGAGGATCAGGCCGCTTATAATTCTTGACCTGGCTCAATAACAGGGCCCCAAAATCAGCATCTGACGAATCTGTATTCTCGTCGACTTTTTCCGCGTATTTCGCTTTAATTTCCCGAAAAAGACTACGATTTGAGTCTGAAACTAACGTATTGAAATAACCCGCGACACTCTCTGGCTGATTTTTCTTGGAGAGCCTCCAGGAACGGCGCAATTTCGGAGGTCTCACACTGTAATCTTCATTCACAGTTTCTTCATGTCCAGACGGGACTATAACTTAATTTAAGCAAGAATATGGGGCTTTGGGGCACTTACTTGTCTTTGGAAACTTGCTCGAAGACTTCGAGAGAAATCCCGGTAAAAGCTGGGGAAATAAAGGCGGGTTATTCAGCAACCACAAAAACCGTTAAAATTCGATTTGGAGGCGGCAAAACTTGAATAATACTCACTGTCAGGCGCTCGGCGGTAATATTTGATTTTCTGGGGCGAAGTGAAAAAGACCGGCTTTCGCTCGTACTACGGCACTGACTTGATAAATGAACCTCGGGGGGTTTTTTAGTCAAAGCTTTCCGCATTTTTTCGCCCCACAAAAACCAAAAACACCAAAAAAAATTTCTTTTTCACAACAAAATTAATTTGACAGATGACAGGTAAATAATAGGTGCGCAGTACACACAGTACCTTAGATAACACGGTAGCCGCATTAACCTGTTTCTAACCATTCAACACCTGGCTGCATATATTTCTATTTTTCATCACGTTTTTATTCTAATGTATACATTTTATGTAGTGTGATATACACTCGTTTACAGTTTACTTCAGACTTATTAGTCTATTTTAAGAGATAGGATGTGGCTACCGTGTTATTTAAGGTATCGTGTGCCCGTGTGCGGTTCATAGCCAAGTTGATATTTTAAAAAACAGAAATTTGAGAAAATGGGGGCCCCAATTTGCCGCACGTGTATGAAACAAGGTGTCCTCAAGTCGATTTTCACCGAACACAAACAAATTTCACTCAGATTTGACAATATGTTGGAGTTTTGTGCCTCAGTTCAGGTACCTAACCTCACTTTTTTTATTGGTGAAAACAGGAATTTTCTGGTTCCAGGCTGAAGAAAATGACGGTTTGCCGTCGGAAATATGCCGCAAGTGTGCTAATTCACTAGTTGCATTGTATAAATTCAAGAAATTGGCGATTGAGAGCGATCGGAAACTCCGCGAGAACATAACCTCAAACAACAAAACTTTGGGGGCTGAAAGTGCCGAGGCGAAAGTTAAGGTTGAGAAAGTCCCGAAAGTTAAAAAGACGCATCAGTGTGACGTTTGTGGCCTTTTTTTGAGTTGTCGGAGTAATTTGATGCAACACATGAAGGGGCACACTGGGGAAAAGCCGTTTCAGTGTGACAGTTGCGACAAGAGGTTCGCACGAGTTGAGCATTTGAAAATACACAAGAGGATACATACAGGTTAGTTTTATGAAGATGGTGCAACAACTGAAATTTCTTTTTTTTTTCAGGGGAGCGCCCCCACGAGTGCACAATTTGCTCCAAACGCTTCATCCAATACGCTTCATTGAGTGCCCACCTTCGTACTCATAGTGGTGAACGTCCTTATATGTGTTCAGTGTGTGGCAAGTCTTTCAGTCAGTCAAACAGTCTGACGTATCACATGAGGACTCACACCGGTGAAACCCCTTTTAAATGTAAATTGTGTAGTAAGGCTTTTGCACATTCAGGAAATTTAAATATTCATATGAGATTTCATAATAATATAAGACCTTTTGGTTGTGATATGTGTGGGATGAGATTTGTGACAAGTTCACATTTATCAGTACATATAAAAAGACATATGGGGGAAAAACCGCATAAGTGTCCAGTGTGTGATAAGGGATTTGTGAGGAGTGAACATTTGAAGGATCATTTGGTTATACATTCAGGGGAGCGGCCACATGTGTGTAGTGTATGTTTTAAGAGGTATACACAGAGTAGTCATTTGACTAGACATATGAAAACCCATAAGGATAAATCATGAACAATTTGTTTTTGAGGTACAAGTCCTATTTCTTTTTCGAGTTGAATACAATAATGTTTGGTTATAATTTCAAGGATCCGGTGAAAATAGATCTTTCTGAAAGATATGTTTATAATAACACAATTCCAGAGTTATTCATTATAACTAGATGTTCGCTATAACCGGACACTACTGTAGTTTTAAATTTTGCGCTTTGTTTTATAGAAAATGTGCTATTTAGTATTTTATTACTAAACTTTTACTATAAATGTACAGAAAAGTTGACAAATTAAATTAGGATTGTTGTCTGTTATTAAAAATTAAATGAAATTGGACACTGACAGTGCGTATACTTGCATTAAGAGATATAGGGCTCCCCAATTAAGTCTTAAAAGTAAAATAGTCGTAAAAACTATGTAAACAGTCGTTACAGTTTGTTCACTAATCAAAAAACCACCACCTGTTGAATTAGGTTTATCAAAATTAAATTTGCTATAATTTGACATATTTGAATAGATTCCATTTAAAAAAACATAACTTTAGTGTTTTTTTTTTTAATATTAGGACACCTTGTATATAAATCGTAATATTTTTAAAATGTGCATAAAAAAGCAGCTATAATCTAAAAAAAAGAAAAAATCAATATCTCTTGAAATAAACAAGTTTTAGAGCTTTTTCGTTGGGACAGTCTCTATATTACACACCTTTCGATTCGCCTGGCAGGTACTTGTGCTCGTCCAAATCGCCTGTCAATTTTTTTTTAAACTGTACAATGAATGAACTAAACCTTATAAAAATTTCAAGCTTACAGCGACAAGTTATTTTAATTTTTTTTAAATTTTCAATAATATAGAGGTTCATGATGTGCAGGGCTGATGCCTGCCAGGTGATGGTTAGCGTGCTTAGGATGCTATGACTCATCACTATAAAAATTTCTAGCCTTACAGACATACCGTTACTCGGAGAGTTCACTAGCTCTCCACCTATTATTATTAGATCTATACCAACAAGTGACTAGGGCTAAATGCTGTGGTGTCAGATAGTTTCACCCAGCTGTTTCGCGCTTGAGCATGACATAAATTTTAAAGCCGACTGTACATTATGTTTTTACGACATTGTAAGTTTTCTATAGAAAATACACTGATACAGTCTTTATCCACCTGCCGAAATGTTTGAAAAAGTGCAAAAAACAGTTGAAAAGACCTAACAAGGGTCAACAAAATTAACAGTTTATTTTTGTAAATAGCATTGTCATTGCATAATTTTTATAATTTTTCAAACGTTGGTATTTGATACTAGTTGGGACAACAATAGCAATAGAACAACTCGGGGGTGTGAGAAAACGCCTACTTGATTTTCTTACTGGTGTTTAAAAGGTGGAAGACAGTTTTGACAACATTTTTTTTTAAATAAATTATTTAACTAAAAATTCGGATGATTTCGATACTTATTATTTACATTTTATTTATTTATACCTAGTACTACAACATACTCGTAATATGCACTACAAAATAATAAAAAATTAAGAAAAATCACATTAATTTTTATTGTAAAATTATTAATTATTTAAGTAAATTATTTTTTTGTAACTTTTTTAAAAGACTATTATTAGCTCTTTAACATGCTTAACTTGAATTAACTAAACATTTTGTAGATTTGGCAAAAATTAAGGATTAATGTTCGGTAATGTTTAATTTTTTTATTGAAAATTTATAAAGTTAATGTTAAAACAATTAACACAGCAACATTTCTTTTAAAAAGGTTGTTTTAAATAAAAATCAAGAATAAATTTCACAAAAAAACAAACATGTTGCTATAATTGTCTTAAAAATTTAAACAAATAAATTTTTTTTAAACATTTTCTTAGGTAGCATCTTCCTAGCCATTTAATGCCTATATTTTGTTTTTTCAAAATTCTTTATAGTTTAGCCAAAAAACGGCCCGTTCCATACATTTGGTCCACCCTGTATGGAAAATGAGTGATCTTATAAATGAAAGGCATTATCTAATGTAAATGTAAACAGTCTAAGGGGGATGAGTTACGTGGTGAGTGGACCGTTTTTGTTATGAGACATTGTTCTGTTGACTAAATGTTACAAAATATTTGCATTATACATTTCTTAGTGATTATAATAATGAAAATAGTATTTGTTTATTATAAATCAAATAATATGACATATACAGGATGGTACATTACAGTTGTGTTGCCGTTTGAACCTTGCTTCGTTAAAGAACAGCCTGTAAAAATTTTGGATGAGGATGCCTGACGCATTTTGGGTCGGTTTAACAACTCAAATACTCATCAATATCATGTTTTATGGCCTTAAGTCACTCTAGATGGTGTGGGTCATTTTTTGTTTTTTTAGATTATCTTTGGTTTAGGCAACCCCAGTTCTGCAATGCAACGATAACGACAGAGTTGGGGTTGATTATATAATAATGGCCGTAAACAACTTAAAGCTAAAGAAATGTGATGCCACCTGTTCTTTTTTCACAATTAAATAAATAATTAGATTTTTTTAAATTAGAAGTTTTTTCATTTCGATTCCTTGTTCAAACTTGTATCCTTAGCCACTGAATTGGATTCATTGGATTTATAATTGAATCATTCTATGACTGACTACATTGTGTTAACATTTACCACTTCCCTGATGACTAATTCCAGTTTTATCTAACAGAAATAAAATTTCTTTATAATTTAATACGTTACAATAATGAACTGTTACACTCTGGTTACACCCAGTTCATAAACGTTCGTCGTCAAACCTATTTAATTTTTTTCTTACTACCACCACAAAAATAGTAACATTTTTTAATTTTTAACAGAAACAAGAAGTAATTAGTGATCATAAAATTGTAATTAGTGAATTTAGTTTTGTGTAATTAAAATTTAAACTTTTTTGGTAATTACCCCGCGTTTGCGACGCCACTGCTTGATGTCTTGATGAGCAGGTGTGGTAAACCAAGATGGCGTCCGTACAAGCAGTGCTTTTGTTAGTTTTAGGTGTTTTTATAGTAAAATGTAAGTACAAATTAATTCTTATCATTATCTAACAGTGCGATAACACACCTTATCTGTTATCACTCGACTTTTGATAAAAAATCCCTCTTATTTTGATTTTATGATAAGATAAAAACATAAACAAATGACGCTCGCTTTTGTTTACTTGATTTAAACTGAAATTACCCACCTGTGAAGCCAATTTTTTATTTTTCAGCATTCGCACAAAGATCCCCAACGATATCGTATATAACCCAAACCCAGATCAAAGACATTGGGGGCACAGTAGAACTTTCATGTTCGGTTCAGTACACAAGCGACTATCCGGTCATTTGGATGAAAATTGACCCCAAATCGAACGCCAATAGTTTACCTATTTCGACGGGAAGTACTTTAATTTTACATGAATCGAGATATTCATTACGTTACGATGAGGTAAATACCCTGAAGTGTGCCCCTTTGTGGTAATTACTAATTATTGTGGTTTCAGGCCAGTTCGACATACACACTGCAGATCAAAGATATACAGGAAACAGACGCAGGGTACTACCATTGTCAAATTATTATTTCACCAAGTAATAGAGTCTCAGCTGAAGTGGAGTTACAAGTGCGGCGGCCCCCTTTTATCTCGGATAATTCGACAAGATCAGTGGTGGTGTCTGAGGGACAAGGTGAGTACGAGTACAGGGAAGGCAAGAAAAAATTAAAGTAGGCTGGGTATGGGGCCACAAAGATATAGTGATAGTGTGTCATTATTATTACATTACGAGTTGATTCATTTTCAGTTAAAGTAGCTAATAGGGAATTTATTTTTTACTGATGGTAGGTTGGTACATTGTTTTCGAATTGGGAGTCTGTTTCCAAATTCAAAAAAAATAAAAATCTGGTGACTTATTAAGTTTATTTCAAATTAAGTGACATCACAGCAATTCATAACTGTGTAAACGGCACATATAGTTTGTCACACGGTCTTATCCCTTCTTGTATTAAAATTATTAGATTATGTTTCAATCTACGGCGTATAGCTTCTTGTGAATTTAACATTTGAAAGAACACAAATGAAACATTTAAATAACAAAAATATTATAATTTTGGGAACTAAATTTCAGAAAACTTTGTTGTTGCAAAAGAACTGAATACAAGGATTTATACCCTTATACCCAAAATTTTAATTTCTTAGGTATTGAAGTGACATATCTGAGGTCACTGACCGCGCGTTGGAATAATAGAATATTTTTTTAAAAACTTACAGTTTAATTTAGAAACAACAGTCATTAAACTTAAATTACACAAATATGATTATCTATTCAATTCGATGGAGGTTTTTACAGTACAACATCGAGATTGTTAATCCGTCAGGTACAAAAATATTTAACTGTTTAGTTAGTAAGTTATTTCTAACTTTTTATAATTTTTCTTTCTACATTATAATTTAGGCACTGATGATAAGAGATAACTTCTCTCGAAAGCGTTCTGTCACTTTTATGTAAGAATTTATATGACTAAAATTGGAATTGACTTGGATTTTTAATTCTTTCATCATTTATATTAGAACAACCCAATTAACTTTTTTTCAAAAATGTAATGCTTCTATTGAATTTACTATATTGTACATATATCAATATTGTCTTAAATTTATTGTGCAGCTGTCCAAATGGAGTGCTACGCCGGAGGTTACCCTCCACCGAGAATTTCCTGGAGGCGTGAAAACAACGCCATCTTGCCAACCGGTGGCTCCATCTACCGTGGCAACGTTATGAAAATCAAACAAATTAAAAAAGAAGATCGTGGAACGTATTACTGTGTCGCTGAGAATGGTGTTGGACGAGGGACGAAACGTAAATAATCTTCTTTGCTATTTTTAAGTGTTTCAAAGAAAAATTCCAGGTAACATTGCTGTGGAGGTCGAATTTGCTCCAGTTGTAACCGTACCAAGACCACGTCTCGGCCAAGCTTTACAATACGATATGGACTTGGAGTGTCACGTGGAGGCTTACCCACCCCCTGCTTTAACCTGGGTCAAGGACGAAGTGGCCTTATCCAACAATCAACATTACAGTATTTCGCATTTTGCCACAGCTGATGAGTTCACTGATACGACGTTACGAGTGATTACAATTGAAAAAAGACAGTACGGACAGTACATATGCAAAGCCTCGAACAAATTAGGGACAGCAGAGGGCACTGTGGAGCTTTTCGGTAAGATTTGTTTTGGGCGTGGACACGCCCTTCGCATGCAGTAGTCTTAGCCACGCCTCCTATGTGTAGAATCCATCATCCCCGTGTGTCCTCCTGCTTGTGGCCAAGCTAGGTACGGCGATGCGGCCACGTTGTCAACAAGTACAGCCGCTCTGTGTTTGACTTTACTGTTCGTCTTGTTCCGGTAAGTTTCGTATTGCATCGTGCGTTATCGTGTTATATCGAACCATATCGGTTCAAGTCTCATTTAGTTTATTTTTCAGAGATTTCCACGCCCGACATTAATTATCCTGGTCTGGTTTGGTTGAATTCGTGTTATTTCACGAATGCCAACGCCATCTTGATTTACATTCTCACAACGACTTTGTTTTGTTTGTAGTGATGACCAAAAAAAAAAAACTGACAGCAATATAATCGCTAGGGTTAAGCTTTTATACGATGTATGATATTATTCCAATTTTAATGTGTATATTTTTGAAATTTTTTTACAATCACTTTGTAAATGTTTTATTTTTTTAATTTAATTTTTTACTGCACGGTTGTGCTAGTTTAAGGCCTAATTGTTTGTGCTAGGAACAGCTCTAGTCGAAATAACTGACAGCTATTCTTAGCAACTTGATTTGTCCAATTCGTCCATTAAATTAATTTTATCAAGGTGTGTATTTATTCACCTATTAAAAACCACAATTTATTCAACCAATCATGATACAACATGTGTCACATGGCACACTATGACATATTTAACATTTTAATCTTATTTTTCAAAATACATTGGATTTCTTGACAAGCAAGTACGTAACTGTTGGCTATATTCAAACAAACGTCATTTTTATCGTTGTTTAAATTTAACGATTCTAACATAAGTGACAAATCACTTGATATACTAAAATTAGACCATGATTGTAATATTTCATTGAATTTATTTATGTGCGATTTAAAACTTTCAATAAGACGAGTTACTGACTCCTTCCATGAAGACTCACTCACTTTCTTCTTGCCTTTTTTACCCTGTGTAGGTTTCACCAAATCATTGCACAACAAACAAATTAAAGACGACATTGACAAAATCTAAAACAATTTTTTTACACACCCTATATACCACACCAAAATAACTCACTTCAACTATATTTACAATGTACTCCATCGTTTCACGCCGATACACCAAATGTGTGTTTTTCTCATCTTTCATTCTTTTCTCAATCAATTGAATCATTTCCTTAACTCCACTTTCAATTTTCTCCACTAACTCCTCTCCTGAACACACCTCTGACACGACAGCCAGTAGAAACCTAAACATACTTCCCACTACTTCAAAATGGGGCGTGTCTAAAGCCACGTGAAGTCTTGAGGGGAGGGGCAAGGTGACTTGATTTTGAGGCAGAGGTGTGTATTTTTTCTCCCTACATAATTCCTCCCAATTTTTCAAAGAGGTGTTCAGTTGGTCCATATATTTCGTCCTGACTCCATCTGAAGACTTTACAATGTCAACAGCTGCTTGTAATGCCCACAACATTGACGTTCGTAATTTAAGGAAAAGCTTATTATGAATGAAGAATTTTTTTATATCTTCAGATTCTTCTGGAGGGCCTTGAATACGTTCAGGGTCCCAATTAATATAAACACTAAGATCGTGATTGTCTCTGGAAAAAAAGAGAGGCTAGCCATGCCCCTAGTCTGTTCTCAAAATTTACACTTACCTCAAAGCATCCCAATCGATTTTATCATCTTTTGGTGATATGTCGATGTTGTATAACGCTTCTAAAGTTGTACATTCAATTACACTCAATACTATCCTATCTATTGCTACAGTTGTATAATGCATACTGTTATTCAGTCTTTCTCTAAAATCCATGAATTCATCCAACTTTATAAATGAGCCATACTTATAAGAAAATGTAATATGATCCGAACTATCTGAGATAGAGAAGAATTTTAAAGTAACATCGAATAAATTTGTACATAGGGAATATAAACCCGAGGTTGGTACCCTTGCACAATGTATGAAACCTAATGAATCTAACTGTAAATGTTTTGTATCTAAACTGTTGTACATATTTTGGGCACCCAGACATCCACCTACAATTTATTTTTGTATGTTGGTAGCATAATGAAATATCAAAATTGACTTACCCACAGTATGATACAACCTGACACATAATAACTTGGCATGAAAATTACTAGGACTGTTCTTGAGCATATTTTCTAATAAAATAAGAGCGGCAATAATTGGTTCGGATTTATTTTCGGTTCGTGATAAATCATACAAAACATGTGCCGCTAATAATGCATAAGGGTCTGAAGGACCTAAATCAGTTGATAATAAATTAGTACCATAAGTTTGATAACCGTGCTCATAATGTAGTGAAAATGCAGTAACTAAAGCTTTTAAATGATCTGAGCTTAAATTTCGATGAGCACCACATAATCGGGAAAGTTGAAGGGCGCACAGGTGGCGCTGCATTTGTTGTTCCTGTAAAAAAAATTGAAGACTTAAGAGTACGGGACTACGCCATTGGAACAATTGTCAATTGGAAGTTTCAGGGTTTATTAATTAAATTGTGTTGTAGTGACTGTGAAATAGCCACAATTCAGCAGGTGTTTATTGTTAATTAGTTTATTGCTTTTTATTGAATTATGGAGACAAAATGAAGCTAAAATTTTTAAGTTTAGACCACAACCACGCGCTAACGCTATCTAACATCGTTCGAAAGAGTATCCGCCAAGCAACGAAATTCAGTTTTTTTACATCCATATAGGTCTAGCTGTAAATAGTTGTTTCTTCATCTGTTTTTTTACGTGATAGAACTAGTAAGTGCGGGAAATTTGAAATATTCATTTGATTGTTGATTGAAATAAACCAATCACAAATGAGTATTTCAAAATTTTATCGCTAACTAGTCTGCCGCTTATAAAAAACAGACTTTAGTTTGTTTTATTTTTGTGATGGTTATAATAGCTGATTAATTCGCAGGCAGCAGATATTTTTGATATTAGAAATTTTCAAAAATCGATTAAGACAAATTTAGAATTAAGCAGAAATAAAAAAAGAGACCCTACAAGTAAACAATTGAAAAAATGGACAATTACTTCTACAGTTTATAATAGGCAAGAAAAGTAATGATTTTTTTAATGAAGAGTCGTGAGATGGCATGAAAAGTCCCCTTTACTTCGTGTTTTCTAATCAACGCGATTGATATCACACCCCTTGTAGAATTTTACAAATTATTAATTTTAACATGTCATAATTGAATTATTTATTATCCAAAAAAATGTTTTGTTTTTTTCTAAGCACGCCACTGGAAATGTTGGTAAAAATGGTAAAAACAAAAAATTCCAAAAATAAATTCTTGTTTTCTTTGTGATAATTTAAGACGTACTTTAACAAAGTCAAGTTGACTCACCGATTGAGGTACACTCGTCGAACTAATTCCCACATCCTTGATAAGCCTTGCTGATAACTCTGCTTTCTTTTCCGCATCTAATAAATCCAAATAAAGTCGTAAATCCGAAACACAACACGGTTTATGTCCAAATTTTCGAAAATATTCAATAAATAATTCAATCGTTTCACCCAAAACATCACTACTATCAACATTTCGTTTCAAAAGGTAACAACAAAGCTCAAAACGGGCTAAATAAGGCCCCCTTAATAAAAAACCTACAACAAATAAATTACCTAAATTTTTTTTAAATACAATTTTGTACCATTATCAGCCCCATTTTCTACAATCCGACAGATAAACTCATGACATTTCTCTGGAGTGTCATCTACAGTTTCTAAATCATTTTCAGGGGCCCCATTATCATGATTATTTTCATGACTTGGCTTAGCGTCCATCAATGCAAAAACTGAACAAATATACTCCTTCCAAATGTCCCATCTATCTACACTGAAACACAAAACATAAACACTGTCCTCTTAAAGTATCCACAATTTACCTCTCAATCAAAATTTCTTTACACAATAAATTAACCTCATCCCAACGCTTTAAGGGCACTAAATATTTGATTTTGTTATGTGGGGGATTACTACACGCAAGTTTACCCCCAAGTGGCCCCTCTAAAACAGCCATAATATCCTCATATTTGTTCTGTAACTCCAAAACCATAACATATAACTGGACCTCCTGTTCAGCATCAAGTTTCCCATCAAGTATTAACTTTTCCATCATACGTTCAGCAAGACTTAGCAGTAATTTTCGTTTGTTAGGGTCAGACTTGCCGTCTCCACGTGTCGCTTGTAAAATAATACTCATAACAGCCCAACAATAATACGGAGTTTTGGGTTTGTGTTTGTAGAGCGTCATTGCGGTCTGTTGCTGGGATTTAAAGTCGAAAATGCGTGCATACGACATAAATAAATGCGTGAAAAGTTCCTCGTTTGTGGGGTCCAGTTTGACTGCAGTCTCGTATAATTTACAAATTTTTTCAACTGGAAAAACAAGTTAGTTGAGGGAGTAACACTCGTTACATACGTTGTTGCAGTTCCCTGTAGCACAGAGTCATAGCTTGGAGCGTAGCATCATCTGTGGGGTTTTCAGCAGTTAGGGCCTCTAAAATATTAACAGCTTCGCTTTCTTTACCCATTCTGTGTAAAGTGAGGGCTTTGAGCGCTTTAGCGCATAGTAAGTTCGGTGTCTTTTTCAGTACTTTATCACACTCTTGAAGAGCTTTTTTGTTGTTGCCGATATCTAACCAATCTGCAACATAACCTCACTTTTGCAAACTCCAATTTCACTAAATATCACAAATTCTAGCTGATGGGAGTTGGTGTAAGTGACAAAAGGGGGCTTTTAGGACACACTTACCGTAAATTGGACGTAATCGCCGTTCGGCTACTGAGTTATCCTGCACGTGTTGTCCTTTCGAAGGCATTTTGCTTGTGAGAGTTTTTTAACAGAGAATTTTTACACAAAACTACAAAATCAAGTGAAAATGCGAGTTTTGTTTAGTTCTTATCGAAACTTTCGTGTAAATCGAACGAAAATAATTTATTTGAGAATTGAGCTAATCTTCAAACCGCCATGATTGATTTATTTTTCGGCTTCTGTCAAATGTCAAAATTCAAAATGTCATTTGTGACAAAGCGCCAAATTTAAATTCTGACATAAAAAAGGTGTATTACTGGTTGCCTGGTTTTTGGTAGAGTTGCCTGATTTGTGGTAAAATATTTTTTTATTGTTCTGAAAAAAAATAGGTATAATTTATTATCAATATCGCCAAAAAATTTAAGTGAAAATGCTTGCAGCGTCCTGTTTTATCGATTGATTATTTTTTTTCAACTGCATATAAGTTGTTTTTTTGTTGTAGTGACTGTAAAATAGCGGCAATCCAACAGAGGTGTTTATTGTTAATCTATTTACTGTGTTTACTGCTTTTTATTAAGTTATGAAGACTAAATAAAGCTAAAATTACTAACTTTAGACCACAACCCCGCGCTAACGCCATCTAACAGCCTTGGAAGGAGTATCCGCCAAGTACCAATTTCAATTATTTTTTTTTTAAATACTTAATTTTACCACAAATTGTTTTAACCAATAAATTGAATTTATATATTATTGAGATTTAGTGCAACGAGCACCAAAATGTCCCTACATTATGTCCTTTTTTAATACTATATACTTTATAAATCTAACATCTCATTATCCACTTCTCTTCTTAATCTCATTTTCACTGAGCTTTCACTTCTTGCAGTTCGTTTATTTTTCTTCTCTCCATTTTTATTGTTACGAACAATTCAAAATAACAATAAGAGTAAGGGACTGGGAGTCAGTCAGTCAATTAGCGAGAGCCAGAAAGCGAGTAAAGTGAGTGATATTCTCGGAAGAGTTAGCGACATAATTCGAGCGACGGCGATTGTAGTGTAAATATCGAGTTATTTATTTATTATTGTTGTATTCGTGCACATAGAAAAAAAATATGCCATAATAATTTATCCAACATTAGTGTAAGTACTTATAATTCTCATTTCCAATCAACTCTATGTTCTTTACAAGTTTTTTCAATAATTTTATGTTGAATTTTGGTATTATTGTTTTCACCTAGATATTTAACTATTTCTGTAGTATTTCGTCACGTTCTAAAGCTTTTCTAATTTTTTTTATAGGTCCTTACGAGTAGGTATTATTCCTATATTTGAAGTTTTTTTAAAGCTAATTTCTTCATTTTCTTCTAAGCATAAGTGTTTTTTTATTGCCTTATCTAGTGATGTACTATCTATTGGATTCAATAGTTCATTAAAACATTCTTTCCATTTTTTATCATTAACATTGTCATCTTTTTATCCGTAATTAATTTACTCGTTTTGGATTGAATAATATTTTTTTCAATTCCGTTTTTGTTATTTTCTATTTTTCTTCAGAACTCTTCCCACTATGCCATGATAATCTTTTCGCGTCCATTATTCCTTTTTAGATAGCTACTTACTTCTCTTTGTTTTTTAAATAAGGTTAACCCAAGAATAGACTGGACATCGAGGTTGTTTTTGTAGGTTTAAAAGACAACGACAAAGTCCTTCTGTATAAAAAAAAAAACAAAAAAAAGTATTTAGACCTTAACTACGCCGAAACGAACAAATTTATTACCGGATTTTGCATATTACTCTGTAACACATTTACGTAAAAATCTATAGAGTTTATGCATAACACTGTTATGAACTCGGTTATGAACAATTCAAAATAACAATAGGAGAAGGAAAGTTCAAGAAAATAAGCCGAGAAAATTCTAAAATGATATCACGCCGAAAGCGCATTGAGGCGTCAAATTTCTCGAAATCATTAATAGATCCGTTTACGGACCGTTCGAGAAGACATAGTCATCGTTTCCAATTAAGTGAAAAAAGTTGACGAAACATGGGGATACATTCTAGAAGGACGTTTGTTTATAGTACAAGGTCCCAAAAAAAGATTTTCATCTAGTTACCTTTGAAATTATTTTACATGTTAATTTTTTTGTGCCGCTCTACTCTTTAAGTTTGAACTAATTTATACTGTCATCTACCAACCAAATGTCAATTCAGATTTGAAGTTTGGCAAGGGGACTTTGACCTTTAATGAACATCCAAAGCAGGAAAACTTTTTCTTTAAAAATTGCCGCTTGTAGAGAGACCGAATATATGGGATTTTTCATTTTTCTTGTTACAACCTTAGTGACATTACTAGGTTTACTCGTTACCCCTATTTGCTAAAGCGGCATTTTTTATTTTACATGGGAAATTCACAGGCGACTAGATGAAAATCTTTTTTTGGGACGTTGTATAAGGAGGGAGACATTAGTCAGTCAGTCAGTCAGTCAGTTAGAGCGATTATAGTGTGAATATCGAGTTGTTTGTTGTATTGGTGTACATAATGGTTAATGGAAATAAACTATTCGTTCCATAATCTTTTTGTGATTTAATGTTTAAGTACTTCTTTCACTTTACCTTTTTATATTTGAATTGTTACCTACTTGATTTCTTCTGCCCATTTGCTATTTGTTTTTATTAATTCTGGTTATTGCACAGGGTTTCTTTGTTCCTTCTTTTAGGTATAACCGCTTTAAATATCTGCCATATTTCTCTAGATATGTTGGTATATTTAGGCTTATTATTTGTTCAGCTTTTGTTTTTACATAGTCCCTACATTTATTTGCTACATTTTCTCTCAGTTTATATCTTCTTATGCTTTTATGATTACTTCTTGCGTTACATACTGCTTTTAGACTTTCATTTTCCTAGATCTTTATTGTATCAATTTTAGCTACTAATATATTGTAATTGCTGTAGATTTGGAGATCTTATATTAGATATTTAATCGGCAATCGGCAAATAAATTATTACTGTGTAAATACCGACTTATTTATTTATTTTATCGAATTATTATTCGTGTATGATTTTTATACCATTTTAAGTAACTATTAATTTACTTATAGACCAAATGAAGATAAAAAGAGTGAAGAAAACAATTCCGGAACCAAATGTCTTTAGCAGTAGAAAATAGCAAAGGAATAATCAGAGCAACGAATGTGCAAAATTTAAAAAGTTGAATTAATAACAAATAATTTATATTTACTATGTACAAGAAAACACACAACAATAATTTAATAATTCGATATTCTCACAGTAACTACGTTTGCCGTCGCTTCAATGTACCGCTCACTTTTCATTCGCTTCGAATTCCACTCTAAGTAACTGCCCGGACAATGTCTTCTCGCTTATATAACTATACGTCCTTCCAGAATGTGTTCGGATGTTTCGCGACTTTTCTCCACCTTGGTATTTTCTCAAACTATTTACTTGAAAGTCTTTTTTTATTGTTATTTCGAAATGTTTATAAGAGTATTATGCTTTTCGATACTTAGTTTCCGTATTATTGTTATCCGGCTGTGGTTGTACTTACATTTTTGATATTCTGAGTTATTTTGATTCTCGAGTTATTTGCTTGTGTTCATGCTTCCATCATATTATTTACTACTAATTCCTTATACCCAGTTTTTGCTTCGTTTTTCATCATCTTTTTTTCTTTTTCGTTTGTTCTCTAATAATTAGTGTTTGTACTCCCTAAAAGTTTATAAAATTGATATGTATTTCAATTTGACAGATAAGCAAAATGAATTTCAAAACAATTGTTTTTCAATTCCCTAGCACTCTAGAGAATCTTTTTTAATGAACACGCGGTATTTTCATCCTGTGAGTAGCACGTCATCAAATCCGGCGCCGTGATTGGTGGTTGCCATAGCAACGAAGTAAATTTGAAAATAGCGTCAAAAAACTTGGATAATTTGTGAAAAGGCGCCTCGTGCGACCTAAAATTCCATTCCTAAATACCAACCGAAAATCTTAACCGGATCCTCCTTGACATTTCTCAAAAAAGCCTGTTCGATTTATCAGAATCGTCCAAATAAACAACAAACAAATCACCGGAAGTTGTGTTTTTTTTGTTGCAAGGTCAAGGCCTGTCCGATTAATGATACGGAAGTCTTGTAACATCCTTGCAGGAATAATTTATAAGGTGTTATAGGAAGAGTAAAAAAATCTGCGCGAACATTGCTGTTATTACTAATTATTACATAATTAGATAATCGCTTGATTGTATGAAAATTAGAGCCTGTTGTGTTATGGATTGGTGGGATTTCCTGCATAATAGAGAGATAATGACAATGATTTGTTGTTTTATAACATAAAACGTAACTGAATTTTTTTGTTTTTGATGCTAATCTAATGGAAAACTTTGTTAAAAGCTGTGATTCGAACAAGATAATAAATAATCGGAAATGTTAAGAGAATTTTGATTATGTCGTAAATTAATAAATGAGTTGTTGGCTTTCTTTGCTGTTTTACTACATTCTTGAAAAGGTGTTCCTAATTTATAATTTCTAGATTTTTAGAATTTTTATAAATAAACATTTCGTGTTGTTTTTTTTACCATTTCTTTGAAATACGACATTCGAGAACAATACGATGACTCTAAGTGGTTATCAAGATTGAAGAACAATGGGAGATTTCTAGGTACGATTTGAAAAAAGTCGTTGGCTAAATATGGGTACATGAAGTGGAAAAGTGCTTTAATTGAATGCAATTAAACAAAAATCTGTTTCTTTTTTATTAAAAAACATATATGATTCGAAAGACCATTTTTATGTAAAAGATTAATTAGACTATAATTAGATCCCGCTCTTTAAACCGAATCTGCAACCTAAAAGTAAATTTATTGTGCAAATAAATCAAGCAGATTCAATCTGAGCTTAAAAAGTTTTTATCCAACTTATTTTACAAATAAAATTGATATTTCAAATACCCTGTTTAAATATTGCGACAGTTTCGCTGTGAATTCAAAGAACATCGACGTTGACAAATTTATGACAAACTATGAGCTGGTGTTGACGGTTATGTTAATTGTAAATCTCACTAACAAAAACCTCCTACTTAAGCTAATAGCATTATTACGTTTTACGACAACTTTAATCTGTATTGTCAAAACTAAAAAAGAGCTGATGACGACAGATGTTTGTCAGTATAAGACTGGAGATGTCATAAATCGTAATAATATTAAGAGGAGTAGTTACCAATTTCTCTAGTATAGGGATTCCAATGTAAACGCGCGAATCTGTAGCTAATTTATTTATAAAAAAAAATGAAAACGGTTTTTGCCACAAGTATTGTAATAACATGGACTACGTTTTGACTTTTTTAAATTTTAATAATTTTTTAATAATTATTTTATATTATTTATAAACATTTTTTAAAAAACTACTTCCAGTCATTTTGTAGTTAATAATGAGAAGAATGATTGTGCCAAATTTTGTAAAAATATTTTCATAAATAAAAGTGCTACAGATTCGCGCGTTTACATTGGAATTCCCATAAGAGAAATTACCTCCATACTCCTCTTAATAGCTCAAGTAGAAGATCTTTGCTAGTAAGATTAACAATTCAAGTTACTATTTCTATATTTTGTGAAAGAAGTACACATTTGTTACTGTTTGGTAGATGACACTAGATTGACTCAAAAAATTGATTCATATTTTTTTTCAGTTATAAAACTTTTAATCAGAATTTTCATTTATCCTGTTTTCGAAGATTTGCTACTTTTTAATTGAATTCGATTTCTTTCCAGTAGAATCGGAATAATCAGAATACCTAGTATACATATACTCAAAAATGGAACCAATTGCAGTGGTAAAATTATAGTTGGTGAACCTGTTTCTAATTTTTAACGAAATTTCAGATATTGTTTGGTTGATACTACTTTAGTTTTTGTTTCAGGCCGCACATCCGGCTCAAAGAATCACTAATATGCTCTATTGGTCATTTGAGCCGAATTTACAGACTGAAATAAATGTAAATTTCTTGGATAAAACCCAAAGCAAGCCTTTTTGCCAGTTGTACGAAAGTAACTTATTTATAGGACAGAACCATGCTAAAAGTTAATATATTGTTACAAACTAATCGAGAGAGATACCGAACTGTCTCAGAATTATAAATCACACTACAGCGCGTAATTCTGAGAAATATTCGTCACGGCCTTTGAAGGATAGAAGAAAGCTGACGTAGGTACCATTATATAATTGGGTGGAGAGTGGAGATAATAACCAAAGTAGACAAATAATTACAGAAGAACGGTTCATCGGCGATATTACTGTGTGAATTGTAAGTTGCTCATTGAGCAAATTACTGTTGTGTGTTTTTGTGTAAATATTAGAAATAAATTATTCTTATTATTAATCCACATCTTTAAAGAAAAAGAGCCCCAAATTTGCATATACCTTCCAGTGATGTCAGGAGTGGGATTTGAAAAACTTGGACGAAAATCCGAATAATTTATGAACCAAAGTGCGACAACAAGAAATCAATCGGTCAAAAATAATAGAGAAATAAATGCGTTTGTTGTTAGAAAAACTTGAACAAAAAATATCAGAAGCGATAACTCATCGCCAAAAAAATAAAGAATAAAAAATGCTGGAAGAAATAAAAAAAATGAAGATTCAAAGACGGTAAAGAACATAAGAAAATTCTAGAGGATCTCGGAAAACTACTTTTAGAAAAAAAGAAGAGGAAAGGAAGGTTCTAAAAAAATAAGAAATAATCTGGAAAAACAAATTTTTTTAAAAAAAAGATGATTCAATAAATGACGTTTAGAAGAAAACAAATATGAGAAACACGATTAAGAGAACAAAAATTTTTTTCGGAAAAAGTTAAGAGACGTCGACGTCGGTTAGAATATAAAGAACAACCAAAGAAAGTTCTAGAAATGCAAGAAACAATTTTCGAAGAACAAGAGAAGATTTTGAAAAAGCTTAAAAAATGACATTTGGAACAAAAAGAATATAAAAAACGACAATGAGAAGAGAAAGAAGAATTCCAAAAACAACGATTAGAAGAAAAACAAGAGCTAAAGAATGTTCTAAAAGAACAAACGGCAATTCTAAAAGAGTTTGAAAAACAACGATTTGAACAGATAAAAAACCAAGAATAAGGGAATGAAAAAAGATTCTGTGAGAGAAAAGAAAGAGTATAAAGGACTTAGAAGAAAAAATAAAAAACTACAACTGAAAATAAAACAAAAGAAAAGAAAATCTCTAGCAAGTTTTGGAAAACGATCACTAGAAAAACAGGAGAATATCTTCTAGAAATTTGACACTTTGCAAGATGCTTTTCAGAAGAAGGCATTGGAGATAAAAAAGAAATTTGATACAGTTCTAGAAGTTGAAACAAATTTGAAGAAAAAGTCAAAGAAAATGTGAAAAAAAATTGTTAAATAAATTTGAAACAAAAAAAATCTCAATAAAAAAGTTAATGAGATAGAAACAAAACTTAAGAAAGTAGAAATAGAGCAAATTATGAAGATCGAATCAGCAATAGCGTTCTTTATGCGGCAGCGAAGTCACTGTTTGTGTTTCATCTGTCTCAGTTTTATGCCAAACTCACTACAGTCATCTGTCAAACTAAAACCGCTACAGATTCGGTACAAAAATTATGACTATTCTGCCTTATACAAAATATTATTTTTTAAACGTTAAAGAAATTTGATTTAAATGAACCGCCACAAGTAATTCACTACAAATAAGAAATAGCTCTATAAAAAATACTTTCTATGCCGATAACAGTTCATTTTCGGCCAGTACCAGCAAAATAATTCTTGGTTATTGTTGTACATTTTGAAAAAAAGGGTTATTTACATCTGTAGCAGTAAGAGCAAAAATAAAAAATCATAATATCTTTGTTCAACCAATCAAAAGAATAAAATTATGGTTGGTACAATTACGTACAGTTCTTTGTTTTAGGCCGTATATCCGGCTCGAAGGACCATATTTATGTTGTAGATTAATTAGAGCATGAAAGTAGACCCCGAATATGTGATCTTTAAGAAAAGTGCATTATTTATGCGAATAAATCAAGCAATTTTTAAAAATAAGAATATCTCCGAAACAGAAAACATAAAAATGGTCCTTCGAGCCGTATTTTCACTGTTCTGTACCAATATTCCTTAAGTCGACTACTAACATTTTAGTCATTTTACTTACAAGTTTTTTCAACTAAAACACGTTTTTTAATAACATATAATTAATTCTTCTCCTAATTTTACACTTGTAGCTATGTATGTATAATTTAAATCCATTAATTGCAAGGATCTTGATCGAGAAAGTTTTACCTAGTTAGAAGTTTTTGATTAAGTATAGTTGAAATGTCAAGAATCAAGTAATTGTTACCTATTTAACCTATTACATAGAACATGATATAAAAATATTGAACTTGATTTAGAAAAAATTCTGTATAAACCTCCTTGATTGATTTTCATTTAGCTACTTGATCAGGGCCGATGTAGTGCAGTGGCAGAATATGTAAATAAGGCCACCCAAACCTTTCTTAGCAAGGTCTGATCGACTCACCAACCATGACCGCCACCATCCACCCATCCAACGACAAAAATCTCAAAATTCAAACAATAACAGTGTCGCAATTCACCGACATTGACATTCTGGTTAAATATGAAATCTTTTTGCATAACATTCCATAAATAATGATCCTATTTTGTTATTGTATGGAATTTATATGACGTGAGTTCGTCGTTTGACCCAGCATTAAAATTACCCAATCCGGTCCTGTTCAGGGTGTCCAAACCGACACTTGAACTATGAACTGAGCCGGATCAAGAAGGCCGTGTCGCGGCCTTGCCGAGAATCTGGCGCCTGATTGGCGACACACGATCATCTTTTGTTTATTTCAAAGGTGACGCGATTTTTGAATACGAACAAGGGTTCTATCATGGTAAAAAAATTCAAGAAATGTGGGATTTTACCACGAATAGGGAAGTGTTTTTTCTGATGGTATGGTAGTATTGTTATGTAAAATCACTAAGAAAATCCCACGTGATGGGTTTTTGAACAATTATGGAGGTGTCCTATTTCGATGAGGAATTATGTCAGCATCCTGTTTATATCTACAAATTAATATTCTGTTGAAAGATGATTTAAATAATATTGTAATTAATTGAGTTTTATAGAAATTGGTGACAGATTCTATTACATTGCGATAAAATATTATTTATTATCATTGTTGTTATTAATAATTAATAACTTAAAATATTTCCAAAATAATGAACAAATAAAACACAGAATTTACTCTGTTAATTGGTTGGAGAAAATAGAAAAGCAGCAGATAAAGTAACAAGTTAGAGTTACCTGGGATAGGGTAATATTATATTATTTATAATTTATAAATCATTGTTGGTAATAAGCCTTACTAGATATGATAAAAAAATTAAAGAAAGATATAAAAATATACAATAAAAGAAGAGCAGAAACCATACTAACAGAAACTGAAAAAAATGAAAAAAGAAAATAATCTACTGAAAGAAGGAAACAGAAATATAAAAAAAGAATGAAATCCGCAGAATATGCAGATAGAAAACTGGAAAAAATCAAATAAAAAAATTAACATCATTGTGCAAATATTATAAACAATTGCTTAAAAAAGAAATAAAATAAAAATTTATATAAATAGAAAATACAAATTAAAGATGATCACAGGAACAAAACATGTAAAATATAACTAAATAATGCGTTAGACAAAGATGGAGTAATAAAACATAAGAGAAAATGAAGACAAGTTTCAGAAAGAGTATTCATGAACAGCGAAATAACAATAAATAAGAAAGAGTATGATGTACAAAAGAGATTAAAACAAATAAGTAGCAGATAAAGAAAGACTGAAAAGAAAAATTGTAAGAGTAGGTTATCTGAAGATCATCACAATCAAAAGAAAAAATAGAGATAAAACAAAAAACAAAAAATATTGAAAGAAAATAAGACAACAAACCACCCACAATTAAAAAAGTGAAAAAACAAACGAAAACAGCAATTTGAAATATTGGGTTGGTTACTTATAAACAAAACGAGTTAAAAAAGTAGTACTCAAAAAGAAGAAGACCTATAGTAAAAAAATTATAAAACATAGAAGTCCTTGAAATCACAGAAACAAAAAATAAATAAGAGGAATGAGCAAATACACAAAAGATCTTGGATAATTTAACTAAATAAAAAAGTACCTTTTAGATTAATAATTACATCGAATATATTAAATAATATAATGCAATAATAAGAATTTATAAGCGAAAGATTGTTAGTGATAAAAATAAAATTGGCAGATAAAGAAAATATAATAAGTAATATTGGTGGATTTAAACAGAAGAAAAAGAAATTTCTTAAACAATAACAAAGAGAAGACATCTTTAATAATAATGGTGAAAGATCGTTGAAATGTTGGTAACAACAAACACATTACTACTGTTTAAAAAACAGTAGTTAACATTTCAATATTATAGGTTAATTTTTGTTATAATACCACAAGAACTTGGCTTCTCTCCAGATATTTTTTAGAGTGCATTTCAAAATCGCCATTATTAATGTGCTAATTAGACAGTTATAAAATGCAAAAAAAAATCAAAAATGAATTCAAGCTGGTGTGGTTTTCAGCAAGAAAGTCGTGAAACAAATAATTAAATTCGTACCAAAATACGGATCTGCGATTTTGTGTTCTATTCTTAAATTTAGTTTTTCTCTAATTTAAAGATTTTTCACGTTACTAATATCGGCTTGATTGGGAAACACAAATACTTCGAGAAAAATTTTGAATTTCCATAAAAACAAGTAGTAATATCATATTCTTTCTCATTGGTTCTAATATATTGTCATGAAACTCTCACTAGAAGGCAAAGATGTTTGAAAAAGAATAACGTATGTGAAAATAATAAGAAAAGCAAATGCAGGAAATGATCGTTATTCAGTAATAATGAATCTGAAATAAAAATAAAAAAATAAAAAATAAATCAAAGAAGAAAAAAAAATTAAGAGTTAAATTAAGGAAAAAGAAATATCATGAAAAAGTCGAAGATGAACTCAAAACTAACTCTAATTAAGAAAAAACAAAGAAGCATTAAAAAATAAAAATACTTCGGAAACAATATACTGTCTACAACTGCAAAGAACTGCGGCAAGAAGAAAATATAATAAACATGACTACATGTGAAAAGAGAATGGTGAACAGACAAAATATGTAATAAAATGAGAAATAAAAAAACAAATAGAAAAAGTTTCTTCTACAAAAAAATTCAAAAAAAAAAACAGTCGAAGCAGCAATTAATGAGACAAATCAGAAATCTTGGGAAAAATTTGGTCATGAAATGACGGAAAAAATAAAAATAAAATTAAAAAATATTTTATGGTATTCTAAAACATGTCAGAATTAAAACAGAACACAACGTGATAAATATAAAAAACGGCAATATAATAACCGAGATACATATTATTTGTCTACATTTGGAAGAATTTTATTATTTTGACTTATAAACTGGTTTATGAGGGATTTAATAAGGGTGGTTGTAAAGATAAGTGAACCCGATTGTTACCGAACCGCCCAGCTGGTTCCTCGAAGGAGACAAACAAAGGGTGCCACGCACGGATCTTTACAATCCACTTAAAATTCAGAGGCTGGGGTTTCTTTATCAGTAAGGGACCGAAAAGTTAATTCCTCTATAACCCAATAAAATTCTTCCAAATGTAATAAAATGTAATAGATAAATAAAAAAATCACTTTGAAATGATAACACGAAATAACGAACAAAAAGATCAACATGAGAAGAAAAAAAAAGAAAAGAACACAAAAAAACACGAAATAGAAGCCCTAAAAAAAGCTGAAGAAGTAAAAAAATAATAATTAACGAAAAACATTTAAAAAATAAAAAATTAAATTAATTCAAAAATGGTCAAATGTACAGACAAAGAATAAAGCACTTCTAACTATAAGCACTAACTGATTAATAATGTACTCAAAAACGTAAAACAACCGACTGAAAGTTTAAAAAACCGACGTTATATATTGCTAGTTTGAATATTGATAGATTGAAGGACAGGTATAAACCAAATTCAAACATCGTAAGAACAAATAATTTGTATTGAGAAATCAAACAAAACCTCTTCTGTTTATAACTCGGTGCGGCAATAAAGAAAGGTAAAAAAGAATGAAGAAATTGACACTAAGATATCGGGAAATGAAACTGAACTGATGTTCGGAGATGTAATAACAGGCTCTAATAACAGAATAACTAAGAAAAATCTTGCAACATAATCTCAGTTAAAGGAAGAACTAGATAAAATAAACATAAAACTTAATAGCAAAGGTGTTCCAATCGAGCAACAACGAGAAACTGTATACCGGTTTCGGGGTTTTTGCTCCTCATCAGTAGAGTGTATCCCGGAGCGTTGTGCTCGATTGGAACAGGTGGGAGAACTCGCTTATATCAGCGAAGTTCGGCTAGTAGTCGTATAGACATTAGACAGACACAGTGTGCCATCTAACGAAGAATGCTGGAAGGTGCGAGAGTTGGTATAATAATCTTGGCGGATAACAAATTTATCTCTTTGGCTCTCGCTCGGCCACCAACATAACCAACGTCCACGATTAGGCAAAAATTGTTGCTCGATTGGAACACCTTTGTTAGTTCTGGTTACACTGCCTTTCAGTGTGTGCTGCTGGTTGGACGATTAGGTGATGTAATTCAATGGGGCATTAGTCCGCGAAGTAGTTGTTTTCGCCTAATCGTGGAGGTTGGTTATGTTGGTGGCCGAGCAAGAGCCGAAGAGATAACTTTGTTATCCGCCAACATTATTATACCAACTCTCGCACCTTCCAGCACTCTTCGTTAGATGGCACACTGTGTCGGTCTATACGACTACTAATAAAACTTAATATTAAAAAAATAAAAATAAATAATAGACAACAAATAGTAATTCAAAAATATAAATTATAACATAAAAAAAGTCTACAAAATAAGTCTGAATGACAAATATCTCAAACTAATGCAGCATTTTAAGTATTGAGAAATGGATAAGGAAATAACAGAATGGAAAAAGTGGCAGCTTCACATAAGATAGTAGTCGTGTAGACAGACACAGTGTGCCATCTAACGAAGAGCACTGGAAGGTGCGAGAATTGGTATAATAAGATGTTTAAGGAGGTTCGGTAGTTAGTTACGCAAACTAAATCCGCTATAGGGGCGCTAGTAGTTCCAAATAGAATATTTTTGCTTGTACCGCCTACCGGTTGGACGATAGAGAAAGTCACATAAAGAAGTCGACATTAATCGCGTAAAATATTAGCAGCACTTAGCTGATCGAATTCGTCGCAAATTTGCGATTGTTTTGACTACCCCACTCTAAAAACTCTTTTACTTAGAATCTGAACCAAGCGAATTTCGATGAAATTGCATAAAAACATTTTATGCATTTATTGTGCTTGCAATAAGGTGTAAGGTAATAATCATGCCGAAAGCCAAAAATGCTTTTCACGATTAAGAAAGAATTCGAAACGATCTTCTCAGATTCAAAATTTAAAAAAAAAGAATAAGACAAAGTACAGATTATTTTATCATTTTTATTGTTTACATTTTTAAATCAATTTATAGAAATGAAAACAGAGAATTTATTGAAAGTGTATCAGCTTTTAGAACACCAGGACTTTCTGTACCTGACTGTTCGGCATTGCCAAATAAGTAAATATTAGCAAACATTATTTTTTCTTATTTTTTTAACAATGTAGCACTATTGAGATCTGTTACTAAGTCCTCGCACCCTACCGGAGAAAAATCGAAACACGATCACGTGACCTCGAATAGGGATACATATTTGTGTTCCTATATGGTTCCTATTGTGTTGGATGCGTTTGATGTGATTGTGTAAAGTGAAAGTGAACAATTTATGTGGAATAGTTTTACATAATTCATTTAATGATCCCGTAAAAATGCAGAGCGTTTTGATATCCGTGCATTTACGCCGAGTTAACAGCAAATCTTATGCGAATTGTTGTGTATACAATTGCAATGCTGTTACTAAAAAAAATCCCGAGTTATCGTTTTACAAATTTCCGCCACCAGAACAAAGTTGTGAACATTGATCAACGTGGCTTAAAGACTGTGTGCAGCAGAAGGAAAATGTGAAAAATTAACTTAAAAATGGGAAAACTAGTGAAAAAAACAATGCATGTTTGTTTGTTCCTTACATTTCAGAGAAACCGATTTTATTACTCCAAATAAAGGTAAGTGTAAGAAAAAATAAATTACACAATTAAATACAGATTTATTTTAGACTGCTATCAAAAAAGATTTAAAAAAAAACTGCAATCCCCACTCAAAATTTGCCAGAACGAAAAATTTATAACTCACAATCATCAATTTTAAAAGAGAGCACGTTGAATCGAGTTGACAACAGAAGCAAAATGTAAATTAAAAATGACTTCAAACATTCTAATTATAATTTTTAAATTGTTTTTAGAGAACTGATTAATGGCAATTTAATGAGCAAGAAGTAAACACTGATGATGAAAAAAAAAAGAAGTTGCTGAAATTTTACTCTCCTTAATCAAATAATTTTCAACACTCACCAAAAAAAAAAACACAAATGAATTGTATGGTAAAAATTTATTTTTGGGTTTTATCTTTTAAAACTTTTGATTCACAAATATAATGTAACATATGGTTAATGTACTTGTTTATACAAGATGTTATTAATTCCCTGACAAAGTTCTCCTTAATACTCCTCTAATACTTGTTCGCAACACATTTTTAAGTCATAGCCTGGGTAACTCTAATTGTTCTAAAAATGACGAGTGTGCATTATATATAATCTGGAACGCTGTTCTTGATTATCACATTTGGTTGACAATTTTGTCTGCGCCTTTCCTATAACAGAATTGCAACTACAATTATTGCGTTAAGAACATCAAACCTAACTTACAGATGCAAGACCTTCCTGAATAAACTTTTTCTTTCTTCGTTATTAACTTCAATATAATATAACCACAAATTTTAAATATCAAAACTCACTGCAAAAACACTTAAAACATAAAATATAATGATGTAAAGACGCCAACCAATCCCTATTCTGTCAAAACGAAACTACATTTTGACAGAAATTGGTGGGGATGTCACGTGATGTAAAATCTCAATAGATTTAGAGAATGCACATATTTTGACAAATGACCATACATAATAGGTATGGATTTATTAAATGAAGATCTGTTGATACCAGAAAATATTAAATTGTACGTATATATTTTGTAAAAATTGGCTCTCACCAGGCGTCACCACTTAGGCGTCGGTGTTGGTGCAGTAATTTTTTAAAATTAATTACGTATATATATTAGATACAGTATGTCGCATTTAAATAAAGCACCCTATATAACCTTGTTGTTGTAAATTTCTAGCAAAAATATGAAATAGGTTAATTTTCAATTAGAAGAGGCCAACTTGTAAGACTAAACTCGATCTTGTCGCCCTAACCTCCTAGCCTCAGCAGCCCCCATCTCAAGAATGCCTAGCATTCTTCTAGCTATCTAATAGCAAAGGGGTAGAGTGCCTCTTCAATTGAAAGGTTTTTAATTTTTTATGTATACAAATGACCGATAAGGTCACTTTGAAAGAGAAACATGGAAGTAGTATTTCTGACATATTTTTAATCTTATTTAAATATTTTTAAAAACCCGTTATTTTGTTGTCATTCAAGATATGACAAAAAATTTATTGCAGATTTTTATTATTGGTGTTGTTGTATATCAGATTAAAATTTTGCTCCAATTTTTTGAATTACGCCATTTATAAGACTAAAATATTTCTAAATGAAGTAATTTTTAGAGAAATAAGTAAATGTTTTGTTTTAAGTTTATGTTTAAGAGCTTTAAAATTCTAATTCAAAGTTTTTTAGAACAAAAAGGTTAAAATTTTTGTACCTGTTTATGAGAAACGCCATTTGTTAGTAACATGCAAGCTTGGCCACTGTTTATAATTTTATAAAGTAACAATTATTAAAAATATAAGTTCTTAAATTAATGCTTATTTTAGCGACTCTAAAATGCAGGAAACTTGTGTAGTTGCAAGTACTTCTTCAAAAAGGACACACTCATCTCTACCCAGGTATTTTAAAAAATCACAGAAATACAGTAGAACCCAATTATTTGAACGAGTAATTATGATCAACATAATAAATGTTACTCCATTAGCTACTGTTGCAGCAACTACAATTTGCAAAAAAACCGACGTCAGATCTTGACTGATAACTAAAAAAGTGTAAACCATCTTTTAATTGTGCATAAATAAGACATAAATTAATGATTGATTTATACACTTTTTAAAGTCAGTGACAAAATGTGATGTCCACTTTTTTTTACCGCAAATTGTATAAAGTTTCTGTAATGTTCTAACTGCAGCAGTGTAACATATTCGTAGTAGAAAACGTATAAATGTTAACAATGTTTAGTGTTTGCAACTTAATAAAGTGAAATTTCCATTTGTTATATTTACGAATGGGAGAACCAGTCTAATAGCACTTAAAGAATTGATTATTAAAAAGAAAACAAAAGTCAGGTATCTACAACATTTTACGCACAACTAAAAGAAAAAACTTAAATTTCCAAACTTTTGTTAAAAAATTCTGTGCCAGTTGATTGTCAAAAGTAACCGAGTTTTTCTAGAATATTATGCTCATGTGGCAAGACAACGGTCGTTTTAATATCTTTTCGGCCCACGGGCTTACTGTTTTATTTTTTCGTATAGTCACTACAAGGTCATTGTAGAAAAACTGTTAGACAGTATAATATTGTGCACATTGGCAACGCCGCTTTTTTTATCTGAGTGACATTTTTTATATTTACACCAATAAACAAAACGAAATCCCATCTTTGAATGACGTCTGACAACGTTGACAATGGGCGCAAAATCATATCTCGTACAAACCATAATTATTTATTATTCTTTCCACCAAAATATAAGTAGTTTTTAATTTAGACACTTTACTTACTTTAATTTAGTAAGATTGAAATAATTAATAATAATTATTTAGTTACAATTCTTTGTTATGCCTTTTGTTATTACGTTAATTTTCAATAACCGTAATTTAATTTAATTGTAACTACCATATTTAATAAAACATTATAAACCATATACCAACTATGTTTTTACTTATAATTTCTAGCTTTTATTTTTAAAAGCGATATTTCCTTCGTTTCCAAGTATTCCTATAGGTAAGAATCAATGTAAAATTTCACATAACATAAAATAACACTAATTTTGGTTTACGCTGCATAAAAGAACTTGCTCTTTTTTGGATAGAATTTATTAAAAAATATTATGAAAATTTTTGTAATGTTTTTTTCTTTAACTTACACAATGTTTTATCAATTAGTTGTCTGTTTGATTACAAAAACAAAATTTTACTTTTATTCTTTACATTAAACAGTGTGGTCATAAGTCATACAGATATTACAACATTTATTAATTTAATAATTACAATAATAAACGAAAAGATCAACTAATGAAAAGTTTACATAGTTTCATTAAATATTTTCATTGATATAATGAACCGTTCATTAATTTGATTTCATTAGATACAATGAACTTAATATTCATTTAATAAATTTTTATTCATAGATCGATGTTTATAAATTCAGTTAAATAATAAGTACTGTAGTTCTTTAGACCAATTGTAATAACTTAATCATTGGATCAGTGTACACTTTTTTATATTTATGCTACAGTTTGGTTGAGTGTAATTAAATTACAGAGTGCAAGAATTTGGAAAATTACCCAATCACCAATTTGTAATAAAAGTTAAAAATTATTGTTACATTTGTAATAAAATACATTTTGTTAAATTCAAGTATTATTGAATACAAGTAGTAGGGCGGTCATGGCCTTGATCTAACAACAGAACAAGGCGTTACCAAATATTGGGCGGTGACCTAAAGTATTATCCACTGTTTTTCAGTTCTAATTTTGTTAATATATGTAAAAAAAATATAATTTTGTTACTAAATTATAAAAAATAAAGTACTCGATGATTCAACTAACGATTTTTGTGTCACTATAAAAAAATGTGTCTTACTGGAGTAAGAGAAGAGTTCGTGTTTTATGGCAAATTTCAAGCCTTTTATTACTAAAAGCTGAAAGTTTAAAACAAAAAATCGCATGTTGAATCAGAAGATAAAATGTTTATTTTACAATGGCAAAAGCAGAATTTTGTGGGTCAATAAATAATACGTGTAGGTGTGAAATGATAAAGCCTTGTTTTTGAAGTAAAATTTTTTTTTACAGCTTATTATTTAAAAAAAATTTTTTTAATTATTTTTTCAGCATTCTATGAACACTAATGAAGCAAACACTTTGATTATTTTGAAAAAAGTTGTTATTAATTTTTGGTACTGAACCCCCTTAAAACAACCTTTCTTCGAAAGAAAGAAGTGCCGAAAGACATAAAAACTAAAGAAGTAAAAAATCATCAAACCAATCATAACGTATATTTTCAGCAGTGAAACACAAACCTTACAAAAATACGATAATAATAAGTAAGAAGGATAGAAATACGGTTTATGCAAAGAATAGAAAACAAAACTAAGAGAGACAAAATCAAAAACAAGAAATATAATCAATTTAGTAAAAAAAGAATATACGTAGAGAGTCAACTTATGGTACTTACAGACTCTTAAATCTCCAATTTATTCCTTTATTAAATCATAACAGAGTTACATGTTATTAGAGTTAGCTTCAGTTTTTGGTCTAACAAATCTTCAACTTTTCGTAATATTTTAATTTAATTCTTTTATTTCAAAATCAAAATTTTTACATCTTTCTTAGCATGACAGAAGCGTGACCAAATAACAAAAAAATTTACAAATTCTTGATGATCTACAAAGTTGACGCAATGATACCAATTGCTCCTTATTTCAAGAGTTATCGATTGATATAAAAAAATCTCGATTTGAGTGTTCATTAGATTTCCATAAGATGGGAATGGTCTCCTTTTATTTTCACAAACTTTTTCAGCAGTCAGTGTTTTTTTTGAAAAGTAAATGAACTGTATCTTCACTCTGTTTTTCACCTGACAAATCTACTTTAATTGATCTAATTTTTTTATCATATCATTTTATTTGCGACTTTAAATTTAAAAAAAACGTTCGAAAATTTCCATGTTTTAATTTTTAGAAGAATCAATAAAAAATTAATTAAGATACCGATCTGTACTTTTATTTTATTTTTTAAATCATTAATTTTTGAATAAAATCAGATTTTACATTACAAACTGAGATTAGCGGGTGAATGTTATAAATTCGTAAGACAAAAGCTACCCTCCAAGGTACCTGAGTCGCTCAATAAACCAACGCACCTGTCCTATAGAAAATATAATGATTCAAATATCAAACCGTAAATACTTTTTCGTTTATCTTGATGTAAAAATCAAGAGTAGATAATGTAATAGTTGAACACCTGTTCACTTTTCCACTTTTCGTTCTTGACATTGCCCCAATCCGAGAAATTTCTCGTCTGATATACAACACGTGTGGGCGTGTCTTCATGCTCGTCGCTTTTTTTCTCTTTCATTTACTTTCGTTTCACTACAACAACAGCCAGACCTTTGCATTATCATCCAAAGTCAACGATCTTTCACCGCTTTCTATCCTTGCCCATCTTATAAAGTGTTAATTAATCGAACAATTGCGTTGATAGTTCACGCACTAACACTGGAAAAAATTTCATTTTTGTAGTGCATTAATTGCACTTTCATTTATTATTAACTATTATTAATATCGAAAGAAAGAACTGAAGCTGACTCCACGGTCAAGGCCTTTATGTGGTCACGAAATCATTACAGTAATTACTATTATTTTTAAATTACTTGAGGAGGTGAGAGTGGAATGCAAGTAATTAACAATAAATCTTCACTTGAGAAGATTGATTGTGATTTTTTTCAAGATTTCTCTCGAATGGACGTGACAAGAAATAAGTTTTCAATTTTTATTTATTTAATTAATTTAATTAGTTTACAAAATTTATTTTTAGATTTTATTTGCTCATAAATTCTATTATTATTTGCTTTAATAATAATATATTGGATAATTAAATTAAAGAAGAAACCTTGACTTAAGTAATTTGAAGGAAATTGTGGTTTGTACTTGAACCTGAATCATTCAACTTTGTTAATGCATTATTTGTTTTGATTTTTTATTAATCTTGAATAAATTTATTGAAATTTTTTATGAGAATCTTTGGGTTTTTTCGTACGACTAATCGTATAAATTATTGAATTTGGGTGTTCGTGTAAATTCCCTTATTGAATATAAAAAAAACAAGTTCTATTAAGTTGCATTTTTATTAAATTTAAGTTACACATTTCAACACTGAATTACCATAATGTCTTTATATCTGAGCGAGCGGTTACAAAGTTCGGGTTTTTCAAATATCAATTTAAATAAAATTGCATTTTTGGGTTTTCCTCAAGATGAAATTAATCTTCTGGGTTAGTCTTCTTGTTGTATATTCTTGGTGGGTCGAATAAAACGTAAAACACTCACTAACAGTACTAACACCAAACATTACACTTAACAGCACGCGTTTTTCGACAACGAAATTGTCATTTTCAGGTTTTGGACTAGTAATGATTCTTCCTTTCTCGTCTTTCTTGATTGTCGCTTGTTTTCCATTTTTAACTTCTTCAAAACTTTGTAAAATAATTTTCCTTACTGTAGTAAACAACAATTATTGCAATAGAATACTCTAAAATTTTAAGAAAGTTTGAAGTCGTGTAACTCCTAGCAAAATTAATTAATCGTGATAATCTTTTTTTCTTGATAGCTCAAGATAAAAATCAAAATTTATCAAGATAGCTTAAGATGTTTAACAGAGCGTTTCTTGTAAGTTTGTTGTTTAAAAAAGTTTAGACTGCTTCCATTTGAGTAAAAAAAATTTTTGAATTTTTTGGAACAGCATGGCATTACCGAAGCCCTCGGTACGGTTTTGCAGATTTTGAACTAAGTTTATGAATTAAAAGAAATCGAAGAGTTATTTTATGCTAGTCGATGATAATGCTCGTCCTCACATAGCTAGAATAGTGAATGAACAAATCCAAAATTATGTGCTTTAAAGAATGGTTATGCACGCCCTCCAGACATGAATCCAACAGAGCCTATTTCGGCTAGATTATCGCGACAACCAAGTTTCAAATCTTTGCAGAAATCATTCTTTTAAGGTTTTATAAACTTACAAGTTATAATTTAGAATAGTTTAGAAGTGTTAAACAAGAAAAATGCATCAATTTTTTCAATTAGAAACCTGTTTTCATCTACTTTCTTACAAGTTTATAATTTCCTCAAGATTTTTAATTTATAGCAATTAGTATTTTAAAATAAATAACTAGAACTGCTCGTAAGATGGATTATGTTCTCAATTACGCTATATTTAAAATGCAATGAGCGAAACAAAAAGTTGTCATAAATATTGTAAGAATTTTGCGGAACATCTGGACTGTTCTATTTATCTTTAAAAAGTTCATTCAACTCTGATACTGTAAAATTTATAAAATCTTGAATATTTTGTCAATTATTCTACATATTTTTTTAAGAATTTTTTCAACCACTTGTTGGAATTTCTGTCAAATAATACTAATTGAGCAAGAAAAGCTACCAGTGGAGCAGTGACAGAGACAAAAGCAAAATTTAGATAAAAAGTGAAATTAATCGAAATAAATCACGACCCTATCACCAAGTCAGTCCCATTTATTTGACTCTGTCCGGTAGGATCGTAAAAAGGGTGAGATCATTTAACACGTGTTGGGTAAAAGTGCGGAGCATAATTTCACGAAAATAAAAAAGTACTGTTCGAAGACAGCGCTTTCAAGTACCTAACGTTTTGCGTAAATTGTAAGCCGCTCTCTAAAAAAGACGTCTGTTGGTTGTGTTGTTCCCATGACCCCTAATGTACTTATATATAAGGTTTATTCTTAACTGGGTTGAGTGGGTGGGATTTTCAGGTTCACATTCAGGCTGGGAAAAACCAGTGACCCCAAACTGTTTTGTTTATCTATGGTAATAAAATGCATGGCGCACGTTGAAATGTTTTAGAGCCACTGACCTAGCTGAACCTAAACCTAGTTTACTTCTAGGCATCACCCACATTACTTGATTTGAGAACGCCCTTTATTTACAAGTGCGTTAAAGGTCTTGAAACAACACAAGCAAGAGACGACCCATACCAATGCGGTACGCATTTTTACAAAACACGTGTTAAACGGTACCACCCTTTTTATGACCTCACCGGACAGACACAAAAAAATAAGCTTAAGCTGGCTGGTCAGTGATTTCGTAATTAAGAAAAGTAGAAGTGCTAGACTACCAAATTTCAGTTTTTATGAAAAAAATTCCCCAAATTACCTGCTATCTCTCAAGTTATAAGTAAAACAGTAAAAAAATAAGTCCAAAAAAAGGAAAACAAAGAAAAAAAAGCAAAGACCAAGACTGGTTTCATAAAGAGTGTACGATAGCTCTTAGAAACGAAAATAAAGTAAGAATAAACGTACTGAAAATTATTAAAGAAAATAAAAAAGATATAAAAAAAGAAAAGTAGTAAACAATTAGCTCATAAAGTGTTTTTGAGGAAAAAAGCTATTACAAAGCACACTATGATTGATTAGGTTAGCAACATAAAATTTCTATTTCTAACTATTAGGTATAATTTTGATATTCTAAATAGTTTGAACAATCATAGCATTCATTCATATTTTTAACAAAGATCCTTATTCCAATCACTTCAGTAAAAAAATGTAGAAAAATTAAATAGTTGATCACAGTGTACTTAAAAAAATATTCCACCTGTATTTTTTCTTTTTATGATTAGGACACGTTTAACTAAAAAAAAAATAATTTTCCGGGATGACGTAATAGGGAAACATTTGATTTGATTGGCTAAATTCACGAGGTGCTCAATAGATTTATTTAAATTATTGTCACCCTGACTTATGTCCAAAACTATGACATACCAAGAATTACACAAGGATAGAAACAAAAAAGAACCAAATTCCAAAATACGTTAGCACGTGTTTTTATGATAAATAAAAAAGTCCTTTTATTACATGACAAAGAAAATTTTTTAACAATTAAAATTCGTTGTCTCGGTCATTAAAAAAACAAAAAATTACCCTAATATTTAATAATGTAACAAATGATACAGTTAAAAGCAAAGTTTTAAACATAGCTTATGATGTAGAAAAAAGAAAGAAAAGAAAGAAAAGAAAGAAAAGAAAGAAAAAAAAGAAAAATACAAGAATGAAGAAGCAACATAGAAGTAAAGAAAAAGAGTTAAGAAAAAAGTTTACAAAAGGTAAGAATAGAAGGCAAAAGAGCAGGTAAATAATTAAAAGAAAAACAACAGATAAAGAGGATATGAAGAAAAACGGGTACAAAAGGTAGCTAATACAACAAGTGAAGAGCTATAAAAACCTAGAAAAAATGGAATGACTATAAAAATAGTAAATAGTAAAAATAGTAAAATAAAAGGAAATAGTTGCGAGAAAAAATAACAAATTTAGTATGTAATAAGAAGTTGAACAAAAAGAAAATACCAAATTATGTAATAGAAAGTGGTACTAGCAACTAGTAAGGTACTAGTGTTTGTGAAAACCATAAGGAAGTACCTCTGCTAGACATCACATATAAAATAATATGCACAACAATTATGATATGCTAGAAATTAAAAAAATATGTTGATAAAGTGATAGGAGAAAACCAAGACTTCAAAATAGAATGATCATATCTCTACTAAGATACAAAATACAAATTTTTGATTTTTTTAATACAAATTAGAGAACAAATATGACAGTGTTTATTTGTTTAGAATAAATATTGTAAAAACATTTGTTTAAACTATCCTGGATACGCCTTTGACAACGTCCTTTATTTTGATATCGAAAAGTTGGCAACCCTACTGATACTTATAATAAACAATAATTTGCACAAAAGTCGTTTTGGTTTATCACTGCGAACAAAAAACAAAATTGTATCCGCATCTGAATGCTTATAAACAAGATTATGGTCTCAGTATGTTCTAGTTTTTCGTCTTTTGGGCCTTATTATGTTATTTAAACCAAATTTTACACATGTAACATAAGTCCTGAAGAACAAAAAATAAAAAATATTCGAAACGTTGGCATAAAGTTTTAATGCCTGTTCACGTTCTCATTATATACTTCAAAAACATCATATTATTTATTTTCGGTAAAGCAGACGAGCTATTAATTGTAAATATTTTATTTATAAAGTACAAAACTAAAAAAATCTCAATAAAATGTAAGTTGTAAATAATTTCTTTTTAGAAGTGAGTGTAAAAATGACATTAAATTATAAAAATGCAGTATTACGTAAAAAATAAGTTTTCATTCATTATTTCTTACAAATACTACAATAACAATAATACAAACATAAGCATTTTGAATACAATTATGTAAACGTAAATTATGCAATCGAAAACCTGACGCAACTTTTCAACCCAAATCACATTATTTTTTTGAAAATTCTATCACTTCAATAACAACAAATTAACAAAACAAAATTTAATCTATCTAGGTTTGACCCCTGACCCCATAAATCTCTCTTTAAATGAATTTTTTGACTCCGTAAACATAAAACTCGAAATTTACAACTTTGTGTACAAAATATTTACCTCAAAACAAACAAACCAATGCACCCATATTTTTCCGAAAAATTCGAAAATACCACTCGCTTATGACCTCCGACCCCTCCATATTTTTAGAATCTTCGTAATAAAAATTTTCCAAAAACGGCCAAATCTGAATCACCCAAACAAACTCCCAAAGAATGTGGCCAATGACGTCAGAAACACCATATAAACCGGAGCGCGACCGCCGACCGCACAGTCAACCGCACGTTGTTATACCGAGTGTTTCAAAATGAAATTTGTGATTTTAGTCGTGTGCGGATTTTGCGCATCGATTGTCGATTCTTCGGCGATTCCAATGTGGGAGTTTTTGAGTAAAGAAGAAAAAGTGAGTTTTTTGGGGAGTTTAGTGTGTTTTTATTATTTTTTTTAAATTTATTATTAGATGTCCTACTTGTACTCGATGTTCGCTAATCAGGTCGAGCAGTTTTGTGGCAAATCAACGATGGTTAATTGTAATAAAGAGTTGCTTAAATATGGCCTTGGCAAGTTGAAGGACATGCCAGAGGATCATCTTGATACGATGGATCCGTATCAAAGGGGGGCTAATGATATAAGTAAGTGATTTTATTTAATTCGAGATAATTAATTCATTAATTCAGAAAGTTGCTTCTGGAATTATCTAAATTGCATTAACAATTAACTTTAATTATTTAATTACTTTGAAAATTCGTTTTAGTTATCTCCGTTTCACTCGTTTTTACTTTGGAAATATTTTTATTTCAAGAGAAAGAAAGGTTAAACTTGGAAATTTCACTTTGTATCTAGAACATGTTCTTTGACATTTCTTGTTGATTCATTTATTTATTTTTTAACGGATTTCAATCCGTTATTAATTTATAGAAAACTGACATTAATTGATTCTATTTTGATCTAAATCATATTTATAAAATAAATGACTCATGATCACTATAGAAATGCAAATTATTTTAATTTAATCAGAAGTGATTTATTTTATTGACTTTTAGCTTTGAAATAATAGGATTTACATTATAAAATTTGAATCATTTTTAGGACGAAATCTAAACTCATTTTTATCATATCCAAATCCAAATTTATCATAGATAATTTTAATCGTTTTCAATAAAATGTAAATTCAAATTTGAATCCATCCAATGTTTCATATTTGAATTTATGTTTACAAGATTTCAATCTTGTAAACATAAATAAAATATGAATCACAAATCAAATTAGAGTAATCAGAAAATTCTATTGACCAAACAATATAAACTTTCCTAAATTAGAATCACAAGATCCAATTTATAGAAATAAGGCTTTGATTCATTAGATTTAAATAAATTAAAAACCAGACTAGAATAGAATCCTATTCTAAACTTAAACCTAGAACAGGTTTACGATAATACAAACACATTATTTCTAAATTTTGAATCACAAGATTCGTTAAATTAAAATAAGAATTTGAATCCATCCAATACAGATTTTTTGTAAAATTTAAATTATGATATTCAAATCATTTGAATCCATTTAGAACAAGCCTTAACGCCTCACAAAAAAGAAATTTTTCTAAATTTGAATGATAAAACATAAAATATAAATTTATGATTGACATAAAACTCAAATCAGTCACAATAAATTATGAAATACAGATGAAATTAAAACAAAAACTTGGATCCTCCTTCAAAATTTTAAATCCTGAAATGCCTCTCAAATGTATTTATTGCAAAATAAGAATCACTTAATCAAGATAAAATTAAAATAAATAAGTCTTAAAATCATGTAGAGCAAGCAAAATATGAATCATTAAAAAAATGAATTCAAAAAACTTTTACAAAGAACCCGAGAAAATTCTTAAATATGATTCACTCTTACAAAATTAAAATTATTGGATCCAAATAAAGCTTAAGTAAAGTTGAATCCTTCGAAAATTTGAATAAAGAAAACGAGAATAAATGTTTGAAATATTAATTGGTCGAACATTAGAATCACAACATTCAAAACACACTAGAGAAAGATCTCAATCTAATCTATCCAGAACAGATCATAATCATCAGACCACATTTCATAACGAAGAAATATTGTTTTTAAAATTTATTTTATTAGATAAAAAAATAAAATCTCTTATTTGAATCCAACTGGAATAAAATCCATTTAGATTAGGTCTGATCGATTGAGATAAGAACTCAATAGATTTGAGTTCTTATAAATTTTTTTTCAAAAATTGGAATCATGTAATCCAATAAAGATACAAATATAAATTTCGACGGATTCGAAATTATAATAAATAATATACGATTGTATTATTTTTGTAAAATTAAAGTAGTAGAATATAAAATTTAATCTAACTGAAGTTCAACCTCTCTTAAAAGAGAAATCCAAAATTTGAATCGTGAAATATAACAAAGGATAAATTTAGAATTAATGGATCCAAATAAAACCGAAATCAGGTTTTGAATCACTCTAAATCCTACTAAATAATAAGACATGTAAAAATCAAAATCAACATTTGAATTAATTTATTTTATACCAGAAAGATAAACTTTTGTAAAATTAGCAAAAAAATATTCCAAATAAATCACAAATAATTTGAATTCATTTCAGACAATTTCGAAATATAGATTCTCTCAGGGCCAGTTTTAAAATCCCGTAAATAAATTTTCAATAATTGGATCATAAAATATATAAAAAAATTGAATCCTAAGTATGTTTTAGCAATAATAGAATCATTGAATTTAAAGAAAATAAAAATTTGAATTATAATCATATATAAATTGCAACAATTAAGAACAACTTTTATACCTCGAATTTGAATCTTGAAAACCAACGCAAAAAATATTATGTATTTGAATCATTAAGTACTCGAGATCTTCCGAAAAAAAAAAAATTAAATCGTGAAATACACATAAAATAAAATATGAATACATTCACGAAAGATTCTTAGAAAAATTAAAATTGTAGAAGTGTAATTATGAGATCCAAAAAACTGAAATCAAAATCTGAATCCATTGCTTATACTTCTAAAACCTCAATGTTAAAAATGTTTCCAAAATTTTGATCATTTTATAGACAACAAATTTGAATCCATTTATGTCATATCAAAAATTCCATGAATTTTTTCTGTAATTTTTTGTAAAAATAGGATCATCTATTTCAAATAAAGCACAAACCAAAATTTTTGGATCTGTCTAGAACATAATTGATAAAAAAACTGTCTAAGATTTAAATCATAACATTCGGTTTAAATTAAATATAAAAATTTTAATCCATTAAATAGGTACTGTTTTAAGATCTCCTAAATAAGAATTTTTCATATAAATTTTCAATAAATTAGAATCATGATGTTGTAGATACAAATAAAATCCAGATAAACTTATAAGAGTTCAAAAAATTATAAAAAATTTGAATCTGGAAATCCAAATAAACTTCTTAAAAAATTGAAACATGAGATTTTTGAAACAACAATTTTGGTACAACCAGAATTAAAATAATAATATTCAAATCATATAATCTTTATTTGAATCAATTTAATGAATAAAATTTACAATTTTTGCAATTTGTGTATAAAATTTGACTCAACAAGATTTATAATTAAATTGGAACAAATCTTTGAATCCACTCAAGACTGTTTTAAGAAGTAAAAAAATCTATAGTTTGAATTATGAACACTAAAATTTGAATCAAGTTGAATCTCTTAGACATATTTTTTTCTAAAATTAGAATCGTTTGAACCAAAACAAATGGAAAAACTAGAATCCATTCAGAAAAAGAAAATGTCTATAATTTGAATCCACTAAGAACGGTTAAAGTTTCATTTTAAACTGAATTACAATTCGGATAATTATAAATTGTCCACAAGATTTTGACTTAATCAAAATACAACATCTTTTTTAAATTTAAGTCATTCTTAATTATCCTTTTTTTTAGTTTGGGATTCAATGATGGAAGGCCACGAAATGATGAAAACTACAAAATCGCGCCCCCCAACAACCACCACGAAGCCCAACAGCTACGACGACGACTCTTTCGGCGACTACGGCGCCGCTTCTTCCAAAATCGACAATGTATACAGAGTGGCCCCTCCTAAAGGTTTCGTTTACACGATCCAAACCGGGACTCCACAATACACCTACAACACCCCCACAGTCTCAAAAAATGGGGCTTATACGAAATTTCAACAGGCGTACACTGAAAAATACGGCCCTGGAGTCGTGAAAGTATACCCCGATGGCCGACCAGTCATTGAACACACCAGCCAACCCCAAGACGAAGACTTAAGACAGTATCAACTATCAAAAGTTAAAATCCCGAATTTGTGAACAAACAATTGTGATATGAGAATGCCTGACTATAATTTATAGTGTGGTTGTATTGTTTTATTTATAGTGTGTTGTTTTTTATTTATTATTATTGATTGATCACTTTGTGATTGTGATTTTGTCCAGAGTTACTGGAATTTATTTTGTACACTGTGTATGTGATTTTTTTAGTATCCAATATATATTTAATATTTTGATGATTTGTGATTCATTAAGTAATAGGTGAGAACAAAAAAAATTCCTAATGGAGTGATTGATGACATCAGCATAACAAGGACAATGTCTGATGAACCTACGTTCAAGAACCTGAATTGATTGACAAGGCAATGACGGTGCAATAAAAGGTTATTGTGAAATTTTCAGGACGATAATAGAACTATTTTTAGGTTATCGGGAAATTAGCTAATGGAGAGGTGTGGCGCAATTTTCACAAAAGAAATATCAGGATTTTTTTTAAGTAAAAATTTTTTTATAAGGATCTTCTGTACTAGTTGCAACAGTTTTTTGTAGAATATAAATACATAATAAGAGGTTGCGCAAAAAAAATTTCAGTCAATAAATACAACAGAGTACCTACATATTTGTATAAAACGATTTTTTTTTAAATTGGGTCTTATTAGAATGCATATAGATTGAATAAAATAACGTAACCTTTAAATTTGGAAAATATAGTAGATTTTTTAGAAAAATCGATAATCTTGATGCTTTGAATTTTAGGTCTAAGTTATAATGGCTAATAAATATCGTCATAATAAGTAAGTCATTTGGCCAAGACAATCACAACATTGCATATTCATTTAATTTTTTGTTAATTGATACTGATCTTTAGGTTTATTGTTTGAATTAGTCTCAACAGTAAACATTTTGTCAGAATTGAAAAACACTAACTTCAATTAGTAAAGTATAAAATGTTGCTTCTGGGCCAGGATATTCGGCGTCTGAAAAAACAAGGTAAAAATTTACAAATTTAGCTGTTTGTCCAAAAGCACACAACCGAAAAGAGTCTAAAACCTCTCAAAAATCATTAATTGTTATCCACCCCAAAAGTTCCCAAGTATGTGTAGACCACCAAACATTGGACACACGAAAAAACTGTTAAAATCTCCCAAAATAATAGAAAATTACCGCAAGAACGCCCTAAAAAACTAACTAAATACTGTGTTTTTACACACCCCAAAATGGTTTTTTATTTCTGGACCAAACCATTTGGCGCATGCAAAAAAAAGTAAAAACAACACTAAATCAAGGATACCACGATATTTGACGTCTTAAAAATCTAGGCAGAATCCTAAAAATTTATATGATTTCCCAAAAGTAAACAACCGAAAAAGACATAAAATTATTCAAAAATCATAATTTGTGCTTATTTTTTCATTACCATTCAATCCCAATTCAAGATTTAAATTTTTCCATAGTAGGTACTTTGTCTACATCGATTCTGAAAGCTTTATCTGTAACACCAACACCCCAATATTCTACTATGCCTTCATGATGATAATTCTTGGATTCAGAATATTTACAGAATTAATAAAAATAAGTGCAAAATATTCCCCGTTTTCATTCTGACTACAATCCGATCTATTCTTACAGCATCTCCTCTTTCATGACAGCTTATACCGTTTATAGGTAGGTATGTGTCTATCGAGGAGTCTATCAATCCTGAATTCGTCTTCGACTGATGAGCCTTTAGCGAATCAACAGGACGACAGGTCATTGTTGTTCGATATTACTGCAAGTCATGAATAGATGAAAGAGTCCCAAAACCGAGAAATGTTTTGATAATATTTGGCAGCACTCAGTTGCCCGTCAATCTTCGTGGGTCCTCAATCTCTATGGCCACTCGAGGTCTCACCAGTTCAGATTTAAGAATAACTGCATTCTTAGTCTAGTCTATAAGTTGAAAATGGTGTTAATTCAACATGCTAATGCTAAAATTATGTGATATAGCTCATTCGATCCGGAAACATATCTAGATTATTTTGTCAAAAAATTTAATCCACCCATGAAAAATTTCAAAAGTTATAAACATTTAAAGATGGTAAAAAGTAAAGTTTGGTTTTTTGGTTATAACTCGTAAAGAAATAATTTTTTAGGATTTTGAAAAAAAGATCCTTAAAGAGGAGGAAATTTACTAAAAAAAGTTCCGATATCCAAAACTGTACCTCCACTATTTATAATTTTAATTTAACGTTGAAAATTGCCGTCCGCGTCCCGTTTTTAGGTTGCGCGCATCACCTCGCGAGTCAGTAAGTTATAATAAAATTTTTTTTTCGGGTATTTAAAGTAGATTTAAAAATCTAAATAAATTATGGTATAATCCAAACACTTTAAAGAAATAATTCCCGTTGGAATTTTTCATTAAAGTTAATTTTCCAGTAAATTAGACGATTGTTAATTAACAAAATTTTCCGGGACTTTATCATTGAAAATTTAAAAAAATACTTAAATAATTGTCCTAAAATTTTTTTGCTTTGTGGAGCCCTTTTTAAATACACACAAAGTAAAAAACCGTGATAAAAGTTTAAATAGGTCTAATACTTTGTTTATAATAATTTTTTTAAAATTTATGTCAATAAAAGACATTTTATTAAGAATGCAGTTATTCTTAAATCTGAACTCGTGAGATCTCGAGTGGCCATAGAGATTGAGAACCCACGAAGATTGACGGGCAACTGAGTGCTGCCAAATATTCTCAAAACATTTCTCGATTTTGGGACTCTTCCATATTATTCCATTCATGACTTACAGTAATATCGAACAACAATGACCAGTCGTCGTGTTGATTCGCTAAAGGCTCATGAGTCGAAAACGAATTCAGGATTGATGGTTGTGCCGATGTTTCTCCTCGATAGACACATAAAGATTGTCTATATTTGGATGGATTTTATGGTTCTGACAAACTAGTTTATGAGGGATTTAATAAGGGTAGTTGTAAAGATAAGTAAACTCTATGGACAAGCTGGTCATTCGAAGGAGACAAACAACAGATGCCACGCGTCGGATCTTTACAACCCACTTAAAATTCAGGGGCTGGGTTTTCTTTATCGGTAAAAGACTGAAAATTTAATTCTTCTATTGCACTATAAAATTCATCCAAATATAGACACACTTTACCTACCTGTAAACGGTATAAGCTGTCGTGAAAGAGGAGATGCTGTAAGAATAGATCGGATTGCAGTCGGAATGAAAACGGGGAATGTTTTGCACTTATTTTTATTAATTTTGTAAATATTCTGAATCCAAGAATTATCATGAAGGCATAGTCAAATATTGAGGTGTTACAGATAAAGCTTTCAGAATCGATGTAGACAAAGAAGACAAAGTACCTACTATGGAAAAATTTAAACCCCCCCATATTGGGTTGAATGTTAATGAAAAAATAAGCACAAATTATTCTTTTTGAAGAATTTTTAACAGTTTTTTCGTGTGTCCAATTTTTGGTGGTCTACACATATTTGGGAACTTTTGGGGTGGATAAAAATTAATGATTTTTGAGAAATTTTGGGCTCTTTTCGGTTGTGTGCTTTTGGGCAAACAGCTAAATTTGTAAGATTTTACATTGTTTTTTCAGACGCCAAATGTCCTGGCCCAGAAGCAACATTTTATACTTTACTTCAATTAGTTTGTCATAATTTTGTCAACGTCGGTACTGTTTTTAGCCCTCACAGCGAAATTGGCACGAAATTTAAAAAATAAATTTTAAACATCCATGCAGTAATTCATAAGAATTTAAATTAAAATTTAATTAAGATTCATTTCCCAAATGATAGTTGGATAAAAGACTTTTTAGGGTAATATAGAATTTGCTTTAAATAATATCATATCTCACACATGTTCGATGAGATTTAAATCCAGTTAAAATATTAACGCCAGTTTTTTGAGGGAAGTCCATAGTTTGACAAGCAATATGTAGACGTGCGTTGTCTTGCTGAAAAAAAAAACATGTTGTCGACCATCTAGATAATTAAGCAGTAAAGTGGTTCGTAGGACATTATCAACATAACGCACATCTGTCATAATGCCTCGAATAAACAACACAAGAGATGATCAGCTTCCATAGTGAATAGCCTCTTAAACCATTACTCCAACAGTTCTGTGTACATGCCTCGAAATACACGCATTATCGTCATTGCAGCGGAATCAACATGTTGAGAAATATCGCGAGAGGACAAACCAACTTTTTAAAAGGCCACAATTCTACCTCTGTCGAAATGGTTTTTCCACAATATACACTGCTGTCTTCTAGTGTCGCATCTATTTTAACTCTGATCCTTTTTTTTTAACTTGTAAATACTTTTCTTGCTTCACTTGATAGCGTTATTCTCATATAGTTATTACAGTTTCGTTTATTTCCCTTTCTATTAGTAGCATAAGATCAGTTATTACAATCTTTCGGTATTTTACATAACTTAAACATTTCAATTAAAAACATAAGTGCATGACTCTTGAATTTTGCTTTACACTAATCACTAGCTTCGCTTGTTTATTTTTCCTTTCTCTCCCCATACATTTGGCCATTTTTTGGAATAATATTATTCTTTCCTGATTTTATCATTTCAATTGCGAGTTCTATTTCAGTTCTTCTATAGTTTCTACTTCGTTTTTATCTTTTGCTTCTTCTTCTCTTCTTTTTCATGCTGATATTTTATTTCGTCACGTGATATTTCTTCAAAAACTCTTCCCAAACTTCCATTATTTCATTTTCCTCTGTTATTATGTTGCCATTTTTATCTTTTATATTTAGCATATTGTATTCCTTTTTATTTCTCAGTTATTTCGTGTGCCATAAAATAGTTTTTATTTATTTCTATAATTCTCTATTACCTTACCGCCAAATTTTTCCCAAAGATCTCTATTCTACCTCTTTAATTACTTATTTAATTTTCTTTTGTTTTTCTTTGTAGTTTAGTTCTTTCCTTGTAGTTAGATTCTTTTCCATTTTTCTTTCCTATTTTTTCACATAATTATTTCACCCGTCCGCCATTATGTTTTACTCATGTAGTAGTTTATTATTTGCTTCTTGCCGCAGCCCTATGGAGCTGCACTCAAAACACTGTTCTGAAATGTTTGGCTTAAACGCTTGTTGTAGCTGAACTTGTCTTCGGCACATGCTTGCCTTCGGCATATTTAGCTGGTAAGGCAGCCAAATTGGAGTAATTCAGTGCCTGTCGGAGCTCTGAAAACCTGTCCAGGGAGCAGGTTTTCCATTTTGGTCACTGAGGGTGATGTGTTAGTATAAAACAGCAATTTGCCAACCAACATAAAGACTGATCTCCAAACTAGACATTATCTCACGTTTATTGTAAAAAAAATAATCAATTTTTAAGTATTATTTATAATTAAATTTTAGAGATATAATATAACCACAACTGTAATCTAATCTGTTTAATATCTAATAACCTGGAAATATATGAGGCTTAGGTCCGGTTTCTGGAAACGAATTTAACTGGCCCGTTAGTTTAACCGTGGTTTAAAGCAAGAAATGGGTTTCTGAAAACTCGGTTTAAATTTAACTCTGCAAATTTGCACAGTTAAACTAACGCGCCACTTGGGCGAGTTAAATTAAACTGTCAACAATAAAATCTGAAAAGTGTGGTTATGTTGTGGTTATGTCTTTGTATTTTCCGTGCTTTCTTGGCTATGGAGGCTATTTTTTGGAGTCTTATCTTTTTGTTAATGGGGGGGCCGCTTTAGGGCTTCGCCCTCGTGAATTGGAGTCACATTTTAGAGCCTTGGTTTTTTGACTATAGAGGCCCCATTTAGGGCTTCGGCTCTTTCGCAATAGCTCATCGCGGCATGGCACGGTCGTAGCTGCGTCCCTCACTTAAAGTAAGCCCAAATTGCAATCGGTAATAATGAGCAATCACTTGTACCAAATGAACAAGAAGGCAAAGATTTAAAAGAGGGCCCCTACGTTCAAGAGGGCAAAAGTCTAAATCGGGGCCCTCATGCTGAAGGAGACGAAGCCCTAAAAGCGAGCCTCAAATATCAATTGTTACAATAAACAATTAATTTAATAATAAACAACAATTAAAAATTTAATTGCAATTAATATTTTAATCAATTAATCTGTAAAGTAAAAAATTAACTGATTATTGCTCAACACTGACAAAAGGTTATTCGGGTGTTTAGAGAACGAGCGAATTTATTTAAAAAATACTCAGATCCCGAATTTCCTATTCGATAAATTTTTTTGAGCCAACGTAGCGGCATCGGTTTCTTTGTTCTCAATGATACTAATGATAGATTTATATTTTGTGGTTAACTCAAAATGTGTTTCACGTTCTATTTTATCCCTTTTTTGAAACATTTTAAGTCCTGTCACTACGATAAATACAAATTTTGACACATCGGAGGTGGCGCCATCTTATAGTATTTTAGCAAACTGTTAGATAAAACAACAACCACGTTTTAACCGAGAGTTAGCTAACTGAGAGTTAAATTAATTGACGTATGTTTCGAGAAACTCGACACTGTTTTAACTCTCCGTTAGTTTAAACTCCCGTCAGCTAACTGACCGTTTAAATTTTCTTTCAGAAACCGGACCTTAGTAATGTATACTTCAGAGACGTGTCCCTAGTTTGGTTTAATTGTCCCGACTGTCCAGGTTGTAGCCGAGTTGAGTTCAGCGGCTCATCCGAGCTATATTGGATGCGAATTAACGTTATTACACGACAAAACCCGTGGACGTTATACTGTGTGACTGAGTTACTTATAAAATTATTGTTGTACGTATTCGTAAAAGCAGGACAATTTAAATTACAAGTACCCCGAATTTGACCAACCGTTGCAATATTCTCAAACGTGAAATAACTATTAGATAATTAGAAATTAATATGGAACAGTAAAAATGACATTTCACATCGATGTGTCAATTTTAATAGCAAATAGTGATGAAACAAATTATCACAGCACAAATAATTTGTTTCATAAGTCACTGCGATTAATTAAAAAATCTACATTTCAATTTTTTGAAAGGATATTAAGGTCAGGACAGGACTCATGGTATCCATAAAAAAATATTTTAGCCAACATTTTAATTTATAATTCGCAAACACCAAGAAACAACAACAAAGATCAAAAAACACTAAACATACATATTAAAAAAATAGAAAAAACATCTATAAAAACAGTTAAAATTTCTTTGGTGCTATCAAGCCATTCATCATATCGAATGAATTACCATCGGGTTGAACTGATGTCATGGTACCATCGTCCAATCGAACTGACAAAAAACCGAATTTATCTATCCCCACTATTTTTGCATGTTTTGATTCGCCTTTTTCTGTTTGTATCGTTACATATGCATCACTGTAATCAAATTTATAAAAAAAAAATTGTTATTAAACTGTAAAATTAAACGAAAATTATAAGATTTTTACTGAGCCAATAGTTATGTTATTTGTTAAATTAGGCAATAAAGCCATGTGATTTAATGTCGCGATTGGTAATTCAAAGCTAAAGCGTCCGCTGAAAACACCAATTTACCTTTTTTTTTATTTTTTGTAACAGCTAAAAGACCCGGACCGGCTCTAGAGTGTCTACTTTACTTACTTGTCAATAAAAATTCTAAGATATTGACTAGTCAATAATAAGTGTGACACTTTAGTGCTTTCTAAACTAAAATATAGTGTTTAATGTTAATTGACGGAAAATATGTAATTAAAAAAAATGGTTCCGTAGTAGGCACCTGAAAAAAATGTTATGGCACGACTTACTTGTGAAGCCAGTATTTGTAATACAATTCCAAAAACCCATCAAACCCATTTTTCTGTATATCAAGATACAATCTCTCAATTTCGTTGAATACAACTGCGAAATATTTCTCATATGCTATAGGTTTGATCGAAGTTCCATTTTCTGTATTATTTTTTTCTATGAGATCATTTATACAAACAGTGGGGTTTTGGTTAGACAAATTTACACCACAACCTAGAACAACCGTCAAAAAACCCCAAAATACTCAAAACATTTTGTTTTACCTATATTTACAACAGCAGCATTTGAAAATATCGTAGAATTCACTATAAGTCCACCAATCTTCAATGACGAATCCGCATAGAGATCATTAGGCCATTTTATACCAATATTTAAACAATCTAAGTCTTGTAAATTTTTAATAGATGATATGACAGCTACCATAACTAAATGTTGGATCAGTGGAAGAGACTGACCCAAGTTTGTATCTAATGGAATGTGCATTTGAAGAGAAAAAGCGGCACAACCTAGAGGACTCAACCAACTGTTACTTGACCGCCCCATACCATTGGTTTGTTGGCGGGCAATTACCACAAGGCCGTGCCTTAATTTTTTACACAGTAAGTGTTGAGAGCTTGTTAAAATATCGGCGTAGATTACCAAACGACCAATATCTTCAGTATTTAAAGTCTAAAAAAAAAAAAATCAAAACAAAACGATAATAAATTGTTGAACAGATTTTTATCAGTCCTCTTTTATCAGACTTTAATTTTTTTTAAATAAAACTGTGGTGGTAACTCTAATGTCCATAAGTTTTTCACGCCACGCTGTGAGAAATGTGTGATGGGGAGAATAATGAGAACGTTAGTTTAATGAAGCTGGCCGTGATTTCGTTTGAATGTGACGCCATCTATGTCAAAAATTACATACCTCAAAATAATCCAATGTAGAAAAATTCGACGGACATGAATGTATCATAACCGGAAGTCTAATATTTGAAGCAATTCCCGGATCAACATTATGTCCACAAAAAACAACACTGATTTTATCACAAGTTAGCTGATTACTAGCTATACTGTCACAATCTGACATCATATTCATTTTTGCCTACATTAAAAACTGCTTTAATTCTGTAAACTTTAACTAAGAAAAAACTTACATCATACCGTCCCAAAAAATATCCTGGAGTATACTCAACCTTGCCAAAACTTTCATCACATGTCAAATCTAACTGACTCGACAAAATATCCTTCAAAATCTCTAACCTCGCTTCATTACTACTCAAAAGCGACCTGTACTTCTCCTCATCATTCTCATAAACATCCGGATCAATCTCGAGATGCACTTGTGAAAACACAGCTCTCCCTTGCGAATTCTTCACTTTTGCCAGTAACAAACTCGGCGTATGCCACGTCTCCTCAGTGCCTAAAACCTGCACTTGTATGTTATAATCTTTATCGTTGTGTCTTAACTCGACGTTAGATGGCGTTCGTGGTGCTAGGGGACTTGATCCATTGCTACTGTGATTCGAATGATCGGAATCTTTGCTGAATTGTTTTTTAGCGGGAGATGCTTGATAGCAAAAGATGTGGTGCATCATTTTGACGTGTTCCCATGTACCGTATGAGAATCGCACAAGTTCGTGTTCGCGGACTTCAGCAGTGGTAAACGTGTGTAACACGCTGTACATGAGGTCGCTGCAGATGCAGAGGAGTTGACCACCAGTGAGGAAGTATTGGATGATGGTAGAGGTTAGGTCAGGAGGAAGACTGCCACAGATTACAACGAGAACGGTAGATTTGTCCCAGCCGGTGTGTTTCGAAGAAGTGGGGAGGTCGTAGATAGTGTATCTGAAATTAAAAATAATCTTGCCCCATTTGCACTAAAATTTTAAAATGTTGGCAATACATTAGACTACAACAAATAATAATATCACTAGATGAGTGTGTACCAAATTTTAATAAAATCGCTCAAGCAATAAAGTTATATACATATTTAGAAAAATTAAAACATGTTTTTAATTTGGTGTCCTCTTGCTCCTAAGCAGTAGTTGATCCTTCAAAACTGAGAATGTAGATTCCCTTTCTTATCCCCGCTTCCCTACTGCTTACAAATAATTGACGAAACGCAAATTTCTGTCAAATAAAAAAAGATGAGAATAACGCCCATCGTTTGTCTCTAACTGACTGACTGACTAACTCGGTCAGTCCCTACATATTCGAACATCCTTGCTAGAATGTACCAGACAGTTCGTGACTTTTCTGCATTCAATCAGAAGCGATGACTCACCCTTCTAAATCGGTCCGTATGCGGGTGTATTAATAATTTCATTAAACTTTAGGCCTCGGTAAAATTTCTTTCTTTCTCTTATTGTTATTTTAATCGATTGTAACAGTACTGTAACCAACTTTCGGTTAATTGGCTACTTAGGCTTACGGTTGCTCGGGGTGGTAAACAAAGATAGGATGTCAGTCCCTCAACTTGTTACAAAAATAAATAAAAATAAAATAATAATAACTAAAACGAATTTCAAATAAACGGTAACACGGCCTCGTCGTGTTCGGCGGCTTCTCGTCCTCGGTGGTTCCTCGTCCTCCACGTGTCGTCTTCGGTGGCTCCTACTTGTGGAGGGGAGGTAGGATACCCACGGCTTTATGCACCGTGAGTAGCGGTTTCAGGAAGGAGAATACCGACGGGTTGATACACCGTGGGTAGCGGTATCGGAAAGGAGGAACCCTGGGTTAATGCACCAAAGAGTGACGGAAAGAAAACGTTGAAGTTGCAGAGCTTTAAGAAACTCAATCGAGCATTCCCAAAGCCCTACAACGATGTGGGTTGTTGAAAACCCAATTCTCACCTTATAGTGCGCGATTTTCAGAAATATTACACAATATAAAACGCTTACACATAATTCTTAATTAATAAGAAATGTACGAGAAGTTACTACTAATTACATTTAAGCAGTAAACGATGAGCACTCAGTCAAAGCCGAGTAGTTAAATGAGTTCAGTTCAGCAGTTCAACAAAGCGGTGATCTCGAGAGCAAATCGACATTGACTTATTGTTGGGTTAATAGTCTAAATCAGGGGTCGGCAACCTGCGGCCCGCGGGCCGCATGCGGCCCTTTGCAACTTTTTGTGCGGCCCGTCAAAGCATCAATATAATTTATTTTTAATAATATTTGTACTCGTACATGATAAAAAAGCACTATTTTTCAAAAAAAAGATTTAAGTTATATTTGAATATGTGGCCCGCATAAAAAAATTTATTTGAAAATGGCCCGCCGTTCGAAAAAGGTTGCCGACTCCTGGTCTAAATAGAAGATTTAAATAAATTATTCGTTGAAAATCCAACTCTTTAAATTACAAGTACACAAAATTTGAAAAATCTTAAATGTAAACTTTTAGATACCGATATAAATAAAAACACGTAATATCGACAGTTTTATTTACCTTAACTTAATTTTAATTTAAGAATGTACCCTTTTATTTACTAAGTAGAAGCACAAATAAAACAATATCTACTTACTTCTCCTTATTCAAAATCGAGAACAAAACCCTCTTCACATTATCCTTCGTGACCAAACTATCAGCATACACCAAAACATTTGGCGGTTTAGGACCACTTCCACTTTTCAAAATCTTCTTAACTTCACCTTTCACCTCTTCATTCTCCTTAACCGAACTTTGCTTAACCAATTTATTTGCAGTTTTTTTATGTTTATGTACTTTTGGTTCATTTTTCTCTTCAACACTTTTCGTTTTATGTTTTGTTTTTGAAGTTTCTGGTTTTGGTTTAGTTCCATCTCGGGTTTTTTTATGACGTCGGTGGTCAGCTCCAGCTACATCTAGAGTATTTTTATCTTCGGAGACTTTCTTTGGTTCTTTTTTCACTTCAAGACTTTTCTTCTCTTCGGTATTTTTCTTTGGCTCTTTTTTTATCGGTTTTGCTGATTCGAGGCACTGAGGAGATCCATTTTCGATTTTAATTTTCGGACTAGAAAAATAATAATAATGATAACACACACAAATAAGAAAAATACTTAGTAATATCCCGAATTTTCGAGTATAAGTCTTTGACATCTTGTACAAATTTGCTCCAATGAACTGGAGCATAAGAATATTTTAAAGTTTGTTCTTTGAGATATTTTTTTTCGTATTTTATGACAGTTGCAGTACCTTCAACCTCAACAGCTACAAAAAACATTTTTTTCAAAATTTAAACAAAAATTTCAAAAATTACTTTCGAGTTTAAGTAGTTTTAGCTCATGGTTGATATCAATGTCATTTTGACTAAACTGATTTACCAATTTAGTTAAATGATCAATATCTGTTTTAACAACAACTTCAAACGTGTCGCTTGCTTTCCATCCAATCAATTCCCCAAAATTTTCAACCTGAAATTAAACCTAACTCGTCTTAACCAAAACCAGCTACAGTCTGTTTGTATTTTTAGAACGAAGTATTGTTGGTGAAATTGAAAATGAATGGATAGATGAATTTTATTTTAGTAAGTTTTTATGCAAATATTTTTAAAGCCAACTTTGCAAAATATCTGTGGCAAAGACGGTGCAATAAGCCAGCGGTGATTCAAGTATGATGGAACCGGATTGCATTTAAATATCGAATTGGTCGTCTCTGCCTTATATATCTTGATGTTACAATAGGTGGTAGCAGAGTAGGTCGTCCCGTTCATAAAAAAATGGACACTCTGTGCTTTATTCTGATGTAAACAGCTTTTGTCAGAGACTCGATTATTTTAGTTCCTACTTTCACAAATGCTTCGTTCTTAAAAAAAACAAACTACGAACAACTCACTTGAATTATTTCACTGTGATGCCTAATATAATTATCTAAGACGGCTTGGAGAAGTATAAATATTTCACGACCACTAACAGAGATTTTATTGTCGTCGATATAAATCGGGAAGTATCTTAGATTTTTTGGGAACGCAATCCATTGACTTAAATTTAATTTTTGCTGAAAGAAAACTTTTTTTTTAAGATAAAAAGTAAAAAATAGTTACTTTAGGCACAACTGTGCATGCAATTTTGTTTTCTGTTCTAAGAAGTAAATTTTCCAAACTTCGGTGTTTTCTACTGTCATGTACTGAATGACCTGAACATATAAGAAGAGCATTTTGGTCATTCAGTGTCCCATTGAGTTTGTTACGAAGAGTTCGAAGACGCCACCACTGCATTATGGTGGCGTAGGTGTAATAAAAAGTGAAGATCATAATGTTTCGTTACTCCATTTCAGCTGAAATGTTTAAAAAGAGTAAGTATCAGTGTCTATCAGAAGGCAACAAACAAAAAATTATTTATAGAAAACTCATATTTTAAGCATAGGTGGCGCGTGCACTTGTATTTACACCTATTTCGTCAGGTTCAAGAAAGCTCACATCAACGTTAAAACATCCCACAATTTAACAGTATAACACATGAAAAATAAAGGCGCTTAAAATAAATGGAAAATATGCACAAAATCACCAAAAAGGTACAAACAAACACAAACTTCACAACGACCGAAGTCTTGTCCTTCTAATGTCAAAATCATAACGATACGAAAAACAATCAAATGGCAAAACACAAAACGATAACGGCACGTCGAATTAAGAATCTTCTGGCGCACGCAGCTTTGAAAACAACATTGTAAATCACGATAAGTTTTGACTGGACGTCATTAAGTTTTATAAACGGTAATTTTAGAGGCCCTATTGGCCCCTTGGAGCGGCCCAAAATGTACGAGTCCCAGAATAGAAGTATATCGCAATACCTCCGTTTATAGTATATTAGACTGTAAAAAAATCTCAGTTGTTTTATGTACTCATCTCTGCTCTGGGTATAAACATTTTTGGTCAAAATTAAACTGCAAAAACAATTGTTTTTTTACTTGTTGCCCAAATCCAAACACAAAAAAGAGATAGCGACATGCAATTAATTGAGCGCAATTTAATTAAATAATATGGTAATGACAAGCAATAGTTTCCATTCTATTTCTAAACAGAGTTTAGATCTTCTATATGTACGTAAAAATTTTTAATTTTCGAAAAATAAACAAAAAATTTGATCTGAACTGCAAAACAAATTAAAATTGGCTGCTCCATAGACAATAAAAAATATTAGCAAAAAATATATCGGGTGTTAATTTAAATTTGGCACTATGGTTACTCATGAAATTTTAAAATTTAAATAACGTGTTATCAAATATATTTTTTTAAACAAATGAACTGACAAAAATAAAGGTCAAGTTAATTATGTAATTAATAAGAGCAAAGAGCATAAATAAAAAGAAATATATTAAAAAATCTACCTTTTAAAATGTTTATTTTATATCATCAGAAATAATCGAAAAGAGATATATTTTGTTATAAACCAAAATACATATGTGTAGTGAGAATTTAACAAAAATTTAATTTTCATTCATAAATCGTTTGTTACGTCAATTACTACATGTTTAGATAACATTTCGAATGACCCACGTATAAAAAAATATATAAAAATGCTCAGATTATATTTCTTTCTAACAAATATCAAAATAACCAAATTTTTCAATATTTTTATCAACATTTTTTATAAAAGTCCCCGGTCAGATAAAAATAAAAGCAAAAAGATAATTAATAGTAGATTATGTTATTAGGAGTAAAAATAAAACTTTTTGTGTTAAGCCAAGTAGTATGACTGGTGATAGTGAGAATACAAAGCACAAATAACGTATGGTCCAAAAATTTTGAGAAAAAATTCATTGGTAGGACCGAGTGACAAAAATGCATGTAATAAAGCAAAACAAAAAATGTCACCAGTCATGTAATCTAAATAAACAATGTAAATATTTTTGGTTTTCGCTTCACAAAATGTCTCATAAAATTGGCCTTCGTCGAGGTATTTATAATCTGGTTGAGCAAATGTCGAAAGGAGACATTCTCAATATTTATCGAGATTAAAATATAGGCAAATTGACAATTTATGGCCCATTCAAAGAATGTGAAGAAGGGATACCATGTATAAACTTGCCTAAAAGCGGTCGGCCGCGAGCTTTGAACCAATTAAGAGAGGCTCGCTAGACTAATTCACGCAGCTAAACATAAAATTGAAACGTCGGAAGATTTAATGTTGGAAAAAGCATTGTTTAGAGCCCTATTAAGTAAGAATATTGTTTTCCGGAAAAGAAGAGAAGTTCCAAAATACACAGAAGCTCAGTTAGAGAGAATTCCAAGATGTTGCCGTGCGTTGAAAAGAGTGCATTTCCTTAACAAGTTGGTTGTGATGGTGGAAATGATGGATTTTACACGGACGATTACGAGAATGTCCCTGATGATACATATTAAATTTAAAAGCAAAAAAAAAAAGTTTGAGAACAAAATTTTGGTATCCCTCTCTTATTTACCTCAGCCTCACCCAACTGAAGAGTTCTGGTCAATATTAATAATAGATGGGAAGCACAAAACAAGAAACAATTGCACCGCTGTCTATCCAGAAAAACTCGAGAAATCGACGCTGCGGTCGTCCAAAGAATGAGACAGCGCGTCAAAGAAAAACTTAGATAAATCAACGATCCCTTGTCGGTTATTTGAATTTTGTTGTATAATAAGGATAGTTAAAAGAGGTTGTTTATAAGTTTGATACAAATATAAATCTTTTTCTATAAGAATTTTCAGCGTAAAAAACTTTCGGACCATACATTAATTACAAATTCAGATTCACAAAATATTTATCTCTCGTTCTATTTATGTCATTCTAAAAGATCGATAGCTTAAACTCCCAAAAACAATCGCGAACCACTTTCAATCAGGAATATTATAATATCGTTTTGATTGTTATGTTAAGATTCGGTGCAGTTTCCATTGTTAAAATTTACTGTAAAATTTTCATTTAAAGAATGTTTTAAATAATAAAGTAAGCTCAGAAAAAATAATACTGTTACGAACAATAAGAGAGAGTTTTGAGTAAATAGTTCGAGAAAATATCAAAAGGATATCGCGCTGAGAGTCACAAAGCGTGAAATTCTACAAAAACATTACTAGAGACGCCTATAAACCGATTAAGAAAAATGATGTCATCGTTTCGCACGAGTAAAGTCGCAAAACTTCCAGACACATTCTGGATGAACGTATCGTTATATAAGCGGATGGAGACAACGACCGGAAGTTAGTGTGGAACTCAACAAGCGATTAAAGTGAGCGGTAATTCCAGGTTAAAAGTCATAAGTAACGTTGGGTAAATCATTTTAACAAGAAGTAATAAATTAGCATTATAAGAACTGTTCATTTAAAAAAGTTGTCAAGTGTGCTATGAGATTATGATAAAAGAAAATGTAGCCAAGAAGAGATGTCGGAACTTGATACACAGCTTCACAGTGCGCGCACAGTCATGATTTCTCGTCGTAACTGACAGAACGGCAGCCGAATTAAACTAAGACATACTTCAAAATGTTTTTGTTTTTTCATAGCACACTTGACAACTTTTTTAAATGAACAGTTGTTAGAAAGAAAAAAATTATAATCCTCAGTGGGGATCCGAATCTACGTCTCCTGGATTGCTACAGCTTCAATTAATGTCAACGAGAGGATACTAGGAATTGTAAAAATTAGAGTTGGTTCCTATAGAAATCCTACAGTCACAACAATAGAAAGGGACAAAACTAAGCGGAGCCCGCAGATTCATCTAGCGGACTTTCCAGAAGAACAATCTCTAAAGCATCAGCCAGGGAACAAACTCTTCTTCTTCTAGAACATCTCCTAGTAGACTTCTTTCAAAAAGCCTAGGTTGTTAAGACGCGGCGAGAGTGTAAAGAGCTAGAAGCTGTTAGAAATTGACTTGCTGATTTTGAGTTGTCCACGACTGCAGATTATCCTAAAGACTACGACTGTTTGTTACTTTATTTGTGATTATTTTACTTATTAATTAAATACCAACTGATCTACCATTTGAGTTTAATTCGAACGTCCCTATCCTCCATTGTATAAAAGCTAGCCGGATACGCAAATTATTTATTATCATCACAAAATAAATTCGTCGTTGCAGAGAAAAATTTTCCCAACTTTAGGAAAAAAATTTACAGAAATTGAATCCATCCTCCTTTCCTTTTTATACAAAAAAACTTTAATTTTAAATGAGAAAGAATTTACTAAAAACCGGTCAAATATACAAGATGTAACATTGAAAACTTCTACCTCTAATAACTTTTAAACAGGTGAAGATAAAAAAATAAGAAAAAAAAACCATTTCGACAGAATTAAGGGAGAAGTAGGATGAGTATGTTATTTGGTCTGTAAGTTTTTAAGTATTAGCACCCCAACTCCAACCCCTATAAACTTTAATAGAACTATACCATTTGTAATACATCAAATAAAAGGTAAGAACCGGTAGAGTGTGACAAAAAAAATACAAAAAATCAAAATACATTTATTATTAACCCCGATGTAGAGAAAACAAGTGATAGACGGATATTTTTTTACCGCACATTAATTAACCCTCTAATGAGGAAAAGATACTTGGAGTTGCTAAATGATATCATAGATCCTCTCATCCTAGATGCAGGTGAAACAAACCCCACGTTAAACCCCAATGAAGTATTATTTCAGCAGAATGGCGCACTACCTTATTATTTTAGACCCTTGAGAGAGTATTTAAAGAACAGATACCCAAACAAATGGATAGCTCAAAGAAGTGGCATAATATTATAGCAAACATCCGTTTATCAATTATTTTACTTTGTACCTCTGTTAATAATAAAAATATTTTGTTGAATTTTTTGTGTCGCTTTCTCTCGGTCCTTACCTTTCATTTGATGTACACAAATAGTATGGTTCAATTAAAGTTTGTAGACGTTGAGGTTAGGATGCTAATACTCTAATGCCCGCTTGCACAAACGTTCATCAAAGTTGATGGCTAGTTAATCTCTCATTAACGTATTTTTAGCCAATTAGAGCGCGATATTTTCATTTAATTAGAGTTTAATGGTCTCTCAAATTTGATTAACGTTTTTGCAACCGAGGGTTACACTTACAGATCAAATAACATACCCACCCTACTTCCCCCTTGATACTGTCGAAACGGTTTTTTCCTATTTTTTTTTTCATCTTCACCTGTTTAAAAGTTATTAGGGGTAGAAGTTTTCAATGTTCCTGTATATAGTTTCTCTGTTGTTCTCTGATCAAACAAAGTTTTTCTTTTCAAAGTTATTATTTTATTTTACCAGCAATTATTATATTATTATTATTATTATTATTATTATTATTATTATTATTATTATTATTATTATTATATACATATTAGTACAAGTATACTTATCCAAATTCAAAGTGGTTTTTATAACGCCGCATTTGTCACTAGGACCGTCATGATAATGTTTTAAATAAAAATCGTTTGCCCCGACATTGCCACTTTCACACATGTAGGTACGCAAAATAATTATTTTTTTCTTCGAGTCATGTTTTTAATAATACCGCTACATAAGAAAACATTATAATTATTTGATATAAGAATAAACTTTTTAACTTTTTAGTGATTTTTCTGAGTAAATAAAACAGATTTTAAAAAATAAGTAAAAAAAAATATTTAAATACAGTGTATATTTATTTTTTATTTACAAAAAAGTATATATAATTCAACACTTCATAAATGACGTGTAAATAAATCTTAAAAGACGGATCTGGTAATACTGGTGGTAAATTTTTTTTTATAGTTTTGTTGCAAAGCAGCACATTTCCTTTGTTAGTACTATTACCTTTTTTAACACAATAGGATTGTCATAAAGACCACTTTGGATTTGGATAAGTATAATTCAATTGTTCAGAAAGCAATTTACCTAAGCCCTACGTTTACAGCTCTAAAAGTAATTCCACGGCAAAAATTTTGAATTAAGGAAAGCTATACCTACGATCTGTTAAAAGAATCAGTAGCAGTTAATAAATAAAAAACAATATTATTTGTAATAGTTTAGACAAAAATTAAGTACATATTCCAACTATCTACGTCAGTAAAATTCAGGTTAAAGACTAAACTCGGACTGTTTATAACAGCATGAATAATTTCAAAGTATAACTATTTTGTAATCACAAGATAAAGTATGTACATTTACTATTTTTCATAAGACCGGTTAAATCCTATTTTTTTCTTAATAATTGTCCCCCAATAGCTGTCCTTACAGACACGGCTACTATTTTAATTAGCCAACAAACACAAAAATAATAGGGTGGATAGCCCTACGCATCCACCAACTGAAGACAAAAAAAAATCGTATAATGCTATAATTAAAACGTTGGTAAATATCACTGTCGTTAGGAGACTTCAAGGAATATGCCTCCTATCACAAACAGACCTTGTAACAGAAAAATTAGGTGGAAAAATCATGAATTTATAAATATTATGATGTAATTAAATTTGTAGGAATCCTAGGGATTTAATGGTTAATTGCAATTCCAAGTCTAAATATTATTAACATTCCGGTGTGATATGATAACAAGCGATAATTGACAGTTTGAAAAATATTTCCAATAAATTGGGCGCCACAGTGGCTCAAGAAAATTTGTAATGCCAATTTGTCACTAAATTTAAAAAAAAATGTATATTCTGCAACAGAAGTAATGTCACGTGTATTACTGGTTGCTTTTATTAAAAAATCTGAAAGTAATAATCTTTCCTAATTTTTATCTTGTCGTAGGTCATTATAAAAAAATGATTTGAACTAATAGCAGGCGACAATATTATTTAGTAAGACAAGATATTGTTAACCTTTAACGCTTTCATATCATTATTTAATACGAATTCTATTTTCATTTCATACTTTTTATCGATCTTCTCGCCTTTTCATCACATGATGCTCATTGATCCTTGTTTTCTTCATTGTGACTAATAGAAATCAAGCAAAACAAACTAGTGACCTGATTGTCTGAATGCATCGCGATTATTCTCGATTTAAAAAAAATCATTATTTTTAATTAATGAAAAGAATTTAGCACGATTATGGTACATAGCAACAATTTTGGATGCACTTGAATGATAAACTCGTTTACGTCTTTATTTAACGTAAATATTATTGGCCTTGATTATTTTTTAAGGCTTTAAATGTCTCTATATCTACTGTTTTTAAAAGATTTTGGAACGCAAATAAAACAATACGTGATGAACTTTTGACATTGGGCAGAGTCGCGAGAGGTACGAGATTAATAAGATTGCTATACAAAAACAAAAGATTTATAAAATACAAAAAGTTTATACAGGTGAACCTAAAAATATGGAATAAAATTCATATTTTCTAAGTTAATTGTTAAAAAAAAACACGCCAAGACAGGCCAATTTTATTTTTTATTGTGCACGTTTTTCACTTATATCCAATTTTTTTTCAACCGGTTCTTTGCTGTGACGTAATCAATTGGTTTTTTTAATGGCAACTCCAATTTTTGGTGTTGAAAATTAAAACTACTTTTTTTCTGAGTATAACAGTATAAAATTTATAGGGTCTAAAATAAAAACTTTAAGTAATTTAATCAATTTAAACGTTTTTTTTTTAATTTTCCAAAATAAACGCAATTTTCAACAGAATTACTAAACCAAATGTTTAAATTGACGTCTTTCCGTTTAGCACATTAATTCTCATTTTTTTGACTAATAAAGCGGTACTGATTTGTAATTCTCTCTTAAATCCTCTAAATCTCTTGATTTTGTTGCAAATACTTTCGATTTTAAGTAGCCCCCTCTGAAAAGCAAGCAAAACATCATCTAAATAATCTCTGATACCATGAGCGTAATGTGAAAATGACGCATCGAAGGAAAAAACTCCAGAGAGATCATATGTTTTAAATTGAACAGGGAATTCCAAAATAATTTTTATTTGGAAGAAAACCATTGGCGTACCATTTTTTTCTTAAAAAATATCAAAGTCAATACCCGTACGCACGCCACTGTTAAAGCTAAAAATTCTTTTTGCATTGAAAAATATGCACCTTTATTAACTTTCACTACGTACTAAATATCACCGAAATATCTAAAGCGGTTCTGAAAATATTAATTAATTTCCATTTTTTCCCTTAAATTTCAACACCCCGAGTTTTTTCTATATAAGAAAAATCATATCATTCCATAAAAAAATCATGACCGCGTCGCCATATTGGTCGCTACGAGTAATCCAATTACGTCAAGCTTGAGCCCCTTGATATGCCTATTGCTTTGCTACCTGATTTTGCAATTTTTCATTTTAGAAAAATAAAAAAATTACGAATTTTATGCGCTACTTTACAATCAAAACTTAAAATATTTTTTCTCCTGTTCCGATTCTTCTACATGAAAAATAATTAGCACTGCTAAAAAGCCCTATTAGTAGAGCATTAAATTATAAAAAAAAATCGATTCGTGATAATAGAAAAAATATATGATTGGCCGCAGCGAGTGATCCAATTACGTCAGAATTGAGCCCTCTTAAAATGATAAGTTATACCTGTTTTTATATTTTATAAGATTTACAAAAATAAAAAAATACGAATTTTTTGCGTTGCTTCAAACTCATCGTGTATAATTCGTTATCTGAAAATGCTAAAACGTTTGCGGCGGTATAAATCTTCTTTGGATTTAAAAGAAAAAGTGTTAATAGTCCAACTTAATAAATCTTTTATAAATAGAAAACGAATAATATCAAACATTTAGCAGCATTTTTATTATTAGTTGTGAGTAATTATAAAATTCATAAAATAAGATTAACAATTCATTGTAAAAACAAGGACAATCTGGTCGGTATATTTTAAACGAAATTAAATATAAATAGACTAGTAAGCAAGGGTTCGATTATAAATGCGACATTTTCATTTTGACCAAACGTACATTTCTGGAACATAAATAAATCAAGAAATTAGCATTTTCATTAATTTAAGCTGATGTGACCTAATTGGACATAATCTGACCTTTGTTTTGATAGTTTGCACTTGTCTACAAAAATATTTAAATACAGTATTTTCTTAATTTTATCATGACTCTATATTGTCTCATTTTTCATTTAAACCCAAAAAGTTTTTAGTTAAAAATACAAACATACAGTGAAGACTAGTTGTAAGGATTTCCAAGTTGTAGTCGTAATAAGAATAAGACAATTTATCACTTTTCTAAAATCTTTTCTTATAATCTTATAATCACACAAGTGACAGTTAATATATTTTTTTTTTATATGTAAGAGTGCTTTTTTATTCTCACATCAAACACAAATAAACATGTGACTCAAAATAATTACTTAAAAAGAATAATCAAATCACGGGTATAATTTCCATAGCGACGTGGTATCATCATGATAAACCTCCATTAGTAGATTTCCAGTCGTAAGTAATTCTATTATCAATTTTTTTTCATAATTTCAGAACTTTAGTGTTTATAACTAACATAATTGTCAAAAAAATCTACAAAAAAACACTTAGAAGCAATGTATCATCTTAATTTGTGTCTTTGAATCCTAAAGTAATAATAACTGATTCGTTTGGTAAACAATTAAAAAATAATAATTTAACATTTCGTCCTTATTTCAAATACATCGCACTAAACAATGCCATTACAACCGGTTTTCACTGTATTTCGGAAACAAAGTAATTATGAGGTATTACTCGAGACGATCCTTGTCAAAACTGACAAGTTTAAAATTAAAAAATTATTATTTTTTTTGTTAAAATATCGACAAACAAAAAAAGTTTCTACAATTAAGTCCAACCAGTTATATTTCAATTTTGACATTTACGAGTATTTGCATTTTTTATTGATAAAGGTTCATTCGTTTTACAACAAAAGAATCGCAACTTTGTTATTGCATAATTTTTGTTTATTATTTCTCTGTTAACATTTTCTTTTGCAAATTTCCATTAATTAAATTTTTTTTTTAGATAATGAGCAAGATATTTATTTCAAGTTGGCGACAATGTCAGTTTTTTTTAAATAATTGTCAAAAATGACATTACATCACAGCCTGCTACAAAATTAATCTCATTGCATTTTGGCAGTTCAGAAGTCAATGTCAACATTTTTTATTTAAATTTTTGGATAACATCTGATAAAAAATGTACTAATTAGTGCATTTTTTAACATTTAATTAAACGCAACACTTACTAATCAAATGTTAAAAAACAATATTTATACGTTGACACATTAGTCTAGTTTAAAACTTTTGGTGAAAAATTATTATTAAACCAAACATAATTTATTACAACCAAAAAGATAACATTAAACAAAATACATATTGTTATCAATTTATGAGACAAGTTTGTTAATAAATTAAATAGAGTTGTGTTAATTAAATAAAATAATGTCTTTTATTAATAAATTCATTTTGGTGTTTGTATCTTTAACAAATATTTTAAAAGTGTAGTATAGTGACTGATTCTAGAATATCTATTCTGAGGGTAGAATAAAATGCAGAAATAAATATAGAAACGGAATAATTTTGCTGAGATTATCTCCTTTTTATCAACATTTAAGTTCATTGGCTCTATTGACCACACTTAATTTCTATTATTTGTTTATAGAACGTAAACACCAAAAAAATTAAACAAGAAAAAAATTTTACATTAAAAATCTCACCTCACATTCACTCTTAACCCCACTCACCCCCTTGAAACAGCCCTCCATTCCCTTATCACTTGTTATTCGAAATTTTTTCCTCCTTAACAATATCGCTCAGTAATAAAACAAGAAATAATCAATCCGAGTAGTGGGGATCATATCCAGTTCGAAATTTTATTCGAGTGACACCGAGTCAAGTTAACTGAGCAGCCCCCATCAAAATCAATTTTTGATGTATTTAAGCGATTCCGGCGAATTGTTCGCTTACAAGTGCGAAAATAACAACAGTTGTCCATTTAAAGTGATGAACGGGAAAATCACAGACGTCAATTTCAACAGCCATCATCGCTGCGGCCCCAAAAAAACAGGTAAAATACAAAAAATTGTCCCAAAAAACGCTCATTTCTAATTCTAGACGAAAAAATGGGCGAGAGCGATTCGAGTGGAGAATGCCGGAGTGAGGAGGTGCTCGCGCTAAGGATAAAGTTCCCCACGAAAATACCAGTAAGTGCTGATAGCAGCCCCCCTGTGAGAGTTACTCAAGTTTTCGTTACAGATTATAATAAAAAGGTATGCGAAAGAGATGCATTTGCCCCATCTGGACAAATGCAAGTTTCTGGTGCCTCAGGAGATCACAGTCTCGCAGTTCCAAACCATAATCAGGTAAGACACCCCCTAAAGTCCCTAAAACCCTCACAGGTGGTTTTACAGAAACAGGCTTCAATTGGGGCCCACCCACGCATTGTATTTACTAGTCAATAACAGATCTATGGTCAGTTTATCACTGACTTTAGCTGAGGTCTACAGTGAGCATGTCGCGCCTGATGGGTTCCTCTATATAACCTATGCATCACAAGAAGTATTCGGTAGTGCCTAAACTGAAACTTTGGGATACCTTTGAATTTTTTAACCGCATTTTTTATGTAAATAGTATTAATTATTGGTGTGTTTGTGCATTACTTATGTAATTTTATTACTGTATGAGATTTTGGATGAATTACTGTTTTAAATATATGAATTCGATGTGGTACTCACATGACTCGTTTTTGGGGTGAATATTAATTAAACTAGGGCTTATTTTACCTAAAATCAAGAATTATTAGTATCAGAAACAGATAAATAAGGAAATTTACCGAAGAAACGATTCAATTGATAAATCGGCAATTTTTCGCTCCGGCAGGTTGGCAACACCAAATGTCAATATATTGTTTACCAACAAAAAATAACTTATTTTAGCGGGAATTCAATCAAAATACACATTTCTAATTTTTTTTAAAATATAATTAATTGATTGGAAAGCATTAAACATTATTTACTTAATTTTTTCAAGTAACACAGCCACTCTCAGTTCATCGGATGTGATCACTTGACCATAAAAATATTGAGGTAAGCGCAATGCATAGGCGCACTCTGGCGGCAAAAAATTAACTAACAGTTTAAAATACAATAATTTCATTATTTTTATTAAAATGTGCTTGAAGATTAGTAAGAAATAACACCTATAACTTTAATATGCTCATTCATTGTTTATTTTTGAAAGCAACAATTCAAAATAGGGAATTTAGTACAAACACAAAATTAGGTTTATGTTTATACATACTTAACCAGGTAAGTGTAATATAATATTTCAAGATTATAGTTATATCTTACCTTATTTGCGACTGGAAAAAACCTCTTCAGTTCATCATTATTCGTTTAATTTCAAAACGAGGGCTACACAAATTACATCAAAAATCAGAAACTTTTTTAAATTTATAACTAATATGACAAGACACAAAAAACAAAAAAATTGTCCCACAAGTTGTTACTAGAAACAACACAATTTGACTTGCTAGCACCATATCAAACCAAAATCGAATATTTAGTTAAAGCACGTTTGTAAGGAAAGTTATAACACAGAACACACAGTCGAACTCAGAACATTAAAAAACACAAATCCTCCATCTTGGATTGTCACAGCGCCCTCTACAGTTACAAAGCCTTACTAATTGTTTAAAGACGTTTTGATATCGTAACACTTTTGTTACCAAATTTGATACAAAAAAGCAAACCAGATTTGATCCCTTTTTTAGAAAAAAATGCCTGAATTGTATAAATTAAAAAAAAAAATTGGGAATAAAAAATATCGTTCAAAAAACAATAAAAAAGTTTTCAACCAATAAAACAAAAAAAATAGATATGTATAAAAATACAGTTTTTAAAATTAATTACATTTAAACAAAGCGTGTGACCGGAATAAAAGTTCTAAACTGATTTCCCAAAAATAACCAATCCAGTGTTAATTTATTAAGTTAGTTTGGTTAATTTGAATTTAAAAATTTATCTCCAATCGTTAAAAAATCATTCGGAAATTAAAAGTTGAGATTTCAGTTAAACAATAAAAAGACAAAATATTTCAAATATTTGGTCCCGTTCTAAAAATAACTTGAAAGGTTTTCGACTTAAACAAAAAACACGTTATTAGCTACTTTAATTTATATTATTATTTTTTCAACAAAAATACAAAGGATTATTATGGCCAAACTCGGTTGACCAAAAATAATAAAAAGTATATATTAAGTGTCCAAGTAACAAACGCTCTAGAATGCTTTAAAAATAAAAGCAGTTTGTAAAATACGTCATTAACGCGATTGACTATTGCAACAGCTAGTGACAGCTAGAACTGTTAGACTTTTGGAAGATTAATAAACCCAACTAAATTATTTCAGCGATATAAAAAATATCTAGCCCTAAAAACAGCTGATTTGTGATTATGACAAACAGTAAACCAAACAAAAATTTGGAAATCACTGAAAAAAACTTTGAGTTACAACCTGCTTTTTTAATACCGTCTTGTTTTAATAACAATCCATAGTAATCTAAAGCGTTTTTTTTAATTGAACACTTCATATAATAGTATGCCACTATTCAATGGCTATCATTTTACTTCAGATATGTAACCAACAATACCCGTCCGTAGTGACGATATCTGATGAACCAATTTTCATTTGTCAAAATATCTTCTTACCAAATCCTGATATATTTAACTGATTTAAGCTGAAAAGTCATAAAATAAAAGTTTTATTATAGAGAAACCCCGATTTGTTCTACAACATCCCAAATTTAGAATAAATAAGAGAATTTTCTCGTTTTCTTTTGAAATGTTGATTGGTTGGCACCCCTGCCGGCAATTGTCTGTCAATTGTCAAAATCCTAACCAAAGTTCAAGTTCCAATTTAATGTAACCAAAACCCAGTTATTTAATCAAATAATGACCCAAAACTCCACACAATGAGACTCTCAATCCTCCGCCGCTTCTCCGCCACTACCTCCAAACACGTCTTGAGTCGTTTCAAGTCCGAAGCCCCGATTTACTGGGAGACCCTCAAGACCGTGAATCGTGAAGCATTCCAGAAGAAAATCGAGAGTCTCAACAACTGGTACACTCGTTTCTTGCATTTAGACGAAGTCAAGCTATACCAGGACCGAGTGGTGGCCCTCCAAGAGCGCCTCCTTGAAGCCCAAGAGAAACGGAGAGAGATCGGGCGAAGCCTCGCCGAAATACGTAAGAAATCCAACCAGCTCCAGGATGAAATCCATAAAGTGAAGCGGCAGGAGAATCTAGAGCAGTTTTTGGGTTTGATGAAAGAAGAAACGGAAGTTTTGAGGCTAGAAAACCAAGTTGCCAGGTCGTTCCAGGAGTGTGATCAAGCTGAAAGGGAGCTGTTTACGGCATTTACTAACGCGGTAAGGGACTCACATGAGAAGCAGAGGGCACAGGTGGAGTACACTAAATATTTTGGGATTATTTTGAGTATCGCAGGGTCGTTTCTTGCCTTTTGTTACACCACTTTGAGGAAAGATGATTTAAAGCGGTTTATTGAGGAGAGTTTAAGTAGAAGTTTAGTAGCGAATCCTAATTTAAGTCAAAATAGTGATAATGATGTAATTAATTTTCTCAAAAATGAGACTTCAAGGCTTAGTGAGATTATTAATTTAAGACAGAATGAAATCAGTCATTTGATAGAGCGAGAAAATGATGCACAGAAAAAGCAACTTTTGTATTATATAGGGGCCAGTGCGTTTATTTTACTCATTTTTAAATTAATAAATAATTAATTTTACACAATATTTAAGTAATAAACTGTTGAATTTAGAGTTTGTTTCATTTCCCAATCTAGGGATAAAAAAAATTACTAAACCAGTAAAAGAATTCAATAAGTCTCACCTTAATGTAAACTCCATGTGCTACACTGTGATGTGAAGTCAGCATTGCAATTGTATTAAAGCCCTTTTGACATAAAGCACAAATGTGGGGCTTTTCAGGTCTTGGGGTGTCAACACTGTGCTGTTTCATATGTTGTGTCAGACTGTAACTTTGTCTACAGGCGTAGGGACACTGACTACACTTAAACGGCTTACTTCCTAAAAAGGTGATTAAATTAACCGACAGGTGGCGATACTATAAACAAAAATAGAGATAGAATGGTCAGTATTGTATGTACAAAAATATCGCCAACATTAAAAAAATGTAGAAATAAGTTTGCTTTATTCTAAGTAAAATATACATATAGTCCTTTATATGAAAAACAACGAAAATTGGTTGCAAAGAAAGGCAAATAAACGCCTTTGGGATGTATTTTGAAGAAACTGAATGACGGACAATACGAGTAGTTTTTAAGAAAATAAGGATAGAAATGCAAGTTTGAGTACTTCTACAAAAAAAAAGAAAGAATAGTGGAGGAAGTACCATTCGAAGTTAAAGTATTTCTACCAAAGTTTTGTCCACCATAAAATTTATTGTTATTGAAGTCAATTAGGGTCCAACCCCAAACATTAACAATCGGTGGGTCTCTTCAACGCCAAATGGTTTGATTCCCAAGGCTTAAGATGCATTTAAGGGTAATATTTAAATAAAATAAAATTATATGTATGCATACCTACCTAAATGTATTTGAATATGTGATTTTAGCGTAGAAATCTGCTTAAACCCCTTATCACAATGCGAGCATTTATACGGCCTTTCATCACTGTGAGTTTTCAAATGTTCGGTCAGATGACTCCGTTGCTTAAAGGCCTGTTCACACTCAGTACACTGATACGGTTTTTCCCCTGTATGTTTGCGCATGTGGAGTCGCAACTCAGCAGGTCTACAGAACCTCTTTGAACACATCTCGCATGCTATTGGTCGACCAGTATGAATTTTCATATGAGTATTAAGCACACTTGATTGAGCGAAACCTTTTCCACAAACTGTACAAATATGGGGTCTTTCACCCGTATGGGTACGTTCATGAACTACCATATGGGTTCGAGCTGAGGTTCGCTTATCGCAATAGCGACATTTATAAGGGGCTTCTCCGGTATGTGTACGCATGTGTATTCGAAAACGGGATACAGTACTACCAACAAGGATTAAACAAAGTCTGGGGAATGAGGAGTACCAACCTGAATTTTTTACCACAGAGAGTGCATAACATCCCGTCGTTTTCTTTCTTAGAATCGGAGTTTTGATGATGCTTTTTTAAATGTTGGTCGAGACTACGGACACGTTTTGTGCAAATTTCACAATAGTTTCGGCTAGAAACAGTAATTATATAAAATGTCGCAAGTTATGTTTACGTTTTACGTTTGAGTTTCCGGTACTTCCCCCGAAGAATCGACATTTTTGTGACTTGTATAAAAGTGAGTTTTTAATGAATTTTTAACTGAGAAATTTTTGGGACATAATGAGCATTTGTATAATCTATTATTTGTGTGTATTCTTAAGTGTTTGTCTAAATGTCTGTTTGCAATAAATTCCTTATGACAGATGTGACAACTGTAGGGTTTCACACCTGAAAAAGTTACTAAATTTGGAGTTTTTACTCGTTGGTATTACTTGAATGTGAACGCAGATGTTCAGTAAAATGACTTCTATATCCAAATTTTCGGCCACAAAATTTACATTTAAAATCAGTATTGGTGTGAGATAATGTATGTTCGTTTAAATCTTCAACTTCGCTGTTACAAATAGAGCACCACCGGTCTTTTAACTCTCTAAAATTGTCAGAATTATAATACTTTTTGTAAGGGTGAGGTTGTGTTATACTTGTGAAGGTACGACATATGCACGGATAAAGCCCGCGAATTTGTCGTTTGAAACCCACATTTTATACACTCTACATTGACATACAGCTTGTCTTTGGTCTCATTTATGGCTGTCTCGACCTCAACTGGTGACACTTCTGCTAATTTCCGTTTTCCCTCAAGTATAATCTCAAATTTCTCACTCACTTCACCTTCTGAAACTTGTGCCTGATTTTAAATTACGTTTTTTCTGCTAGTTTCTGTTACCATATCAGCCCCGTTCATACATTCTCTTATGATTTCGTTCGACCTTTGAATCAGCAGTTGAAAATCGTAAGATAACCTTAATTTTTCTTCGCAATTTTTACACAAATATGACGGCAACAACTCGTTTATTTCAATCTAGAACAGCAGATTAGAATTTTTATGGAAAAAAGAAATGTTTTGTTGACACCTAACCTCAATGTTTCCGACCGATGACAACATTGCAATTATGTCGCGATTGACGCCAGTTTTGGGGAAAAAATTTGTCATTTCAGGGGTTTTGACTAGACAGCTTCGACATACATCGCTTAGGCGCAGCCCTAAGGGCTCAGGGGACTCCATTTCGAGGATTTTTACCCGAGTTTAGGACGCTTTGTCAGCTGTCACTTTGACGTTTGGTGACAACAAAAAAATTGTTTATATTTTTTGAAATAGATTTGAGAAATAATTATGAATAAAAATGAAACAAGTTTTGAATTGTGATAAGATAATCAGAGTCAAAAATAAATAGATAATCGTAATAAAAACTAAAAAAATTAGTAGACAATGTATTGTTGGTTGCTTATGTTATGTTACACCATGGCATTGATTCATTGACCACCACGGTAGCCGCATAATGAGGTGTTTTTGGTTTTCAAAGTTTTATGCAACCCACCCGACACATGAGCTTCAGCAGGACAACGTTCCTCATGCTTGTTATGACAAATAAATTTTGGGATTTTTTTTTACTTATTCAGCGAACGATATTTTAAAGTCAAAATTAAATTTTTTTCGAAAATTTAAAATTTTACTATGTGACTTTGTGTCACTTTTTAGTGTGACTTGTTTTTGATATATTTCTTTTCAATATTTTGCAAAGTTTGAAAAATAAATTCCAAAGGTGGCTTTATAAGATTTGGGGTGAAATCATGTAAGAAAAATTCTTGGATACGTTGAATTGTAATTGACGTTTCTGTCAATATTGTAATACTAGGAAAAAAAAAATGATTGAGAGTTTAAAACTTGTAAATACTAATTAATGTGAACTAATATTGAGGTGTTAAGTCTTTTTGAGTTAGAACAGCTTTCAAAACACATAAATAGACACACATATTTGACAGATGAATTTTAAAAGAGTTGTTAAGTAGTTGAAACGGTTGGGACGCGTGGTTTCTGTTAATTCTAATCTAGAAAATATTTAAAAAAAAGCGATGTGAACTGACACTCAAAATTTTGAATAAAAAATTATAAATTAAAACAGAAATCAAGAATTTTAACAAAGTCATAAAATGTACATAACGACTTAATTAAAGCATTTTCTTCTGTCACAACTGTTAGGTGGCGAATCACCTCCTTCTGCTTCTTTCGAACCTACCTGAAATTGGTGTTTCTTATTCTGCCTTATGTGGCGAGTCCCCTCTGCTTCTTTCGGACTTACCTTTAATCCAGATTTCCAGCGATGTCTCCTGTTTTGTCCTATATTTTGTTTAATAATTAATGATAAATAAAAGTTCTCAGCTTTGCGCGGCTACGATGTGTCCTGTTCGAGAGCTGACACACTACTGATTCAATAATGAAAAATATCGATAAATTTACAAGAAAACAACAAAAAAATGATATTATATCATCAAATGTCGAAGCACCTTTGTGTCTTTGAGTAATAAATCATCGTATTATGTAAGCAGTTAGTTCAAATAATAAATTAAAAATGTATTTAAATATTTAAGTACATAAACAAGATGTTTCAAGATTTGTTTTCAATTTATATTTAATCACAAAAATAGCACCGAAAAGACAATAATTAATTTTATTTAAACAAATGAAACTATAAACGTTGTTTTAAACGGCTACCTTATTACTTATTAGTATTACCAATTGAAAGGTGAGGTCAAAAATCTCTTGTCAACATTTTACGCAATCACAAAAAAAGTGTTTACATTTTCTAAAGTTTCAGTTTATATATAGGATGTCCCAATTTAATTTCTATTGCAAGTCTCAGTTTATATACAGAATGTACCAATTTTATTTATACATGATTTTAGCCCAAGTGTTACAAAACCACCCCTGGAATTTATTTTTCAAACTCCAAAATCTTGAAAAAATTTGTCAAACACTGAAACACAATTTTAAATTTTCCCGCGTTTTTTTTTTAATAATTATTAATTTACATAAAACTAAATAGAAAAAAAAATAGTTTTGACTACATTCTTAAATAGACAAACGACTGCTAATGGAAAAAAGAAAAAAAAGTAAAGAATAGTAAAAACTTCGTGTTGGATCTCCTTGGTGTATGAATGAAATGTAGCAAGCACCCAATAGCAACAAACAATTTCATTTTGCACGACGCACGTTTCGACAAACTGAATTAAACTGCATTTGTCCCCACTTGAGAATGACAACTTTGTTGTCGAAAAGTGCGTCGTGCAAAGTGAAATTGTTTGGTGCTATTGGGTGCTTGCTCCATTTCATTTAATAGCTTGAAAACAAAAAAAATGCTAGATTAGTGAAAGTATTATTCTTCGAGCCAGATACTGAAAAAAGTCTTGGTAGATACGGAGCAAATACAATAATTTTCGCTTCAAACACCCAAAAATCTGAGATTTTAGTTAGCTATATTAAAGTTTCTAATAGAATTTAGGAGCGAGAGAAGACAGTTTGTATTCTTTTTTAATAAAAACTGCAGTAAATGCTCCTGGCCAAAGCTGTAGCAGGAAGAGTCCGTTCTCGCAGCATTTGTAATCGAAGAAATCGTTCTTCCACTTCATTTGGTACTCATTTTTTGCCTTGTCCAGGTCTTTTGGAATAGGAACCTTTGTATCGCATCGGATACTGTGCTTTTAGGAAAGCCAAGCACATTTGCAATAAATCGTATGCTGCGTCCATCATTATGTAAAGCAACAGCCTGGGCAGCTTCTTCGGGACTCATTACAATATGAATCGCTTCTACAACAAATCTCTTTCCCAAAAAGCCAAATTAAACAAACCAGAAGCAGCTATCGACACAAATTTGACAGACGTGTAAAACAAACAAAACCTTTCTGATTGGAAGCCGCCAAAGAAAATAGATACAAAAAGTACTCTGCGTGATAGGGGTTAACCCAAAAAACTTGAATATCCTTTATTTTAGTTGTTTTTTATGTGTAGCTATATAAAATCAATGTAATCAGTTTTCGCAAATTTACGGGACAAAAATGAAGTGTCCGGTTAATTTTGCGGTTGAGTGTATTTTGCTAGGACTCTAAAGCTAAATAAGTAATAATAATAATAAAATAAATAAAGAAGATATTAGACTAAATCTATTAAGCTATCTTCAAGGAATTCTACATACGAGTAAAAACTCTTCTTTAAAAGAAATGATTTAATACAAGTTTTGGACTTGGTAAGAGGCAGCTTCCTTATTGTTATAGGGAGTTTATTAAAAAATTTTGGACTCCAAAAGGAGATGCTGAAACGACTTTTTTTTAGTCTATAAAAGTTAATATGGATATTCTCTTGGTCTCTTAAGTTGAGAATATGGAGTTCTTCCCGTTTAGTAAACTCTTCTATGTGTGTCTTAATTAACATATGACAAACAAGAAAGTATATACACACATGGAAGTGTAAGAATTTTCAATTGGGAAAAGTAATACCTACAATCCTCCTGATACTTTAAACCAGCAATTATTCTTATGGCTCTTCTCTGCATTTTAAATAATCGTTCTAAAGCAAAAGAATGTCCCCAAACCAAAATTCCGCCACTTACACGCGAGTGAATATACGCGTAGTAAACGGAAATTAAAATTTTTTTAGAAACAAAGTTGCTCAAGGATTTTAACAAAAAAGTATTTTTTGCAAAATGACTGATGATATAATCAATATGAAAATGGCATGTAAGATGCACATCCAAACGAAGACCTAGAAAGTTGACAGATTCTTGGGTAACAAAATCGAAAGGAATCTGTTTTAAAGAAAAGTAAAATGTAATTGTCTTAGAGTCATTAAGAAATAAGTTGTTAGACGCAAACCATTGAGATGAGGAAGTTTGTATTTGCGATAGATCATTTTTTAAGACATTAATGTCATTATTATTTTTAAATAAAGAAGTATCATCGGCAAACAAAATAATATTTTCGTTAGGAAAAGCCTTATTAATGTCATTAATGTACAATTTAAAAAATAACGGGCCCCAAGACAGAACCTTGAGGAACACCATGTTTTACTGGTAGCCAGGAAGAATTATCATCCAAATACGAAACCATTTGATACCTAGGTTTTAAATAAGACATTAGTAAATTTAAAGCATTTTTTGAAAATTTGTAGTTGGTAAGAATTTTGTCAATAATTTGAAATGAAACGCAATCAAACGCTTTGGTTAGGTCACAAAAAATTACTCCTCAATAAGAATTCTCTTCAAATGTTTTATTAATAAAAGAAATTAGTTTAGAGATAGCTAAAGTTGTTGATTTGTTTTTCCTAAAACCAAACTGACCAGCAGTAAACAGATTATTTGATTCAAAATGCGATATAATATGTGCCTGCAGTGCTCGTTCAAAAATTATACTGAAGACCGGTGTTATTGAAATTGGACGATAATTATTTAGTTCATTTAGATCACCCTTTTTAAATAAGGGAAAAATTTTAGATTTTTTTAAAGCTTTAGGATATATCCCTGATCTAATACATTTATTCAAAAGGGCTGTTAAAGGATAAATAATTATATGTTGTATGGACTTGATCATTTTATAATTAAGGTGATGAACTTATAAAGTAGAAGTGTTTTTAAGACCAGAGATAATATCTCAAACTTGATTAAAAGTCAATTCAGTAAAAGTGAAGATAGGAAAAGGAACAAAATTAAGATTTGAAGAAGGAGGCAAAGAGTACGAAGAGTTTGTTTTATTGGAAGAAATTTTATTAGAAATATTTTCTGCAATACTAGAGAAGTATTCGTTAAATGCCTCGGCAGAAAAAGGAGGAGAGGGAGAATTAGCATTTTTGTTTTGTAAATTATTAATAAGTTTCCACATTGCTTGAGAACTATTTTTTGCTTTATTAACAAATCTGTCAAACGCATTCTGTTTTGCTTCTTTAATTTTGAGACGATAGTGAGTTTTTAAACGTTTTAATCTATCTAGAACTGTCGAATCGTGTGTGATTTTATGAAAGGAAATCAAGAACGTCAGAGAATCACGTAAAGCTTGTAAATCTTTATTAAACTAATTTACAGATTGTCGATTTTTTGAATCAGAAATTAACGTTGGGGGAAAATTACGTTGCGGACGAAGACAGTAGATAAACAAAGTTGTTAAATTTTTCATCAATTGTTAGGTTATCGCTATTAATAAATGACCAATCAAAAGTTTGAATTTCATTATAAAAGTGACATAATCTTTGAGGTGTAACAGGATAAACACTTTTCTTTTGCTCTGGATGTTGATCGAAACACAAATTGACTTCAAAAATAATACTAGAATGATCAGATAAATCATAATCTTTAACGCAACTAAAAAATATTCTTTTTGTATGTTTGTTATGAAGTTATCAAGACATGAACTTAATCTGGAATTTAATAATAAAGACATTTTACTACTACTCCTACTACCTCTGCCAGCCAGTTTTGGAATTGATTTTTTTCACTTTTTTGTAGTAAAATAATTGTAGTTTACTTTTAGTTCCCATTTTTAGAAAGTAATATCGTTGCCAAAAGGCGCGTCTTGTGGAAAAACGTGTTTGGTGTTATTGGGTCGTGGATTTTTCGATTTATTAACTCTTTTATTCATTAGCGATTAATAGTTTCGCCTCTGTCTACTCAGGGGTTAAAACGTTTTAATTATTAATTGCTCTCATTAGTAAAATTGTTGATTAAATAACTATTGTAAAGAATGTTGGTTGTATAATTAAGAACCAGTTCTTGTGAAAATTAACTAGAAGTTATGTATTATTATGAAATTCTGTTTGTTATCTTAAACTATGAGAAGTATCATACATGTAATAATTGACAAAACTGATTCAATTATCTCAATTTCAAAGCAAATATTTTGAAATTTGTCCTTTCAAAAGTAAAAATTCAAGTCACGCTTCAAACTTTTGATAACGCATTAAAGAAATCGAAAAGTTCTAAGTCCCAATTTCGCTTTTCTAGTTTTTCCTCAGTGAAACTTTATGAAATAAAACTATCGGAAATGACTGGCATATTTTCAGTGGCTCGGTTGAAGGCAGTTCATTTCAGAAATATACAAAACTGTTAAAAAAAAAAAACATCTTTGCGGTGTTAATTCGAGCCATGTTAAGGTCAGACGTCGCGACGTCTTAGCCGAAAAATTCCGGAAGCGTCCGATCGATTACAAAATAGTAAAGAGCCGGCGCTCCGGCGCAGAGTGTTTTAGTGGGTTTGCGGAGACAATTTAGTCGATAACGCGCTCGAGTTATGTAATATCATGCTGTAGAACGGATGGGGTAAAAGCGGGCAACCGAACGAAAAAAAAATTTGGTGATGTTGTGAACAGAAAACGGTCCACCACGCGGGAAACAAATCAGTGAACTTGAGTGAGTGTGCAACTGATGGTGGATTAAACCTGGTCGAAACAGGTCGAAAATGGGAAAGAAGGGTCGCAAGACCAGGTGGCGCACTTTAACTATCACAGGTAAGCTAACCGGCATTTGTTATTTCGAATTGGGCGTGTCTAGATCAGGTGAGTTCAAGGTCACGTGAGACCGGTACTACGCCACTGGAGGGACATTAATACTGTACCATACTGTACTGGGGGTGATCCTCTACGACGCCACACCCTCCAGAATAATCTTAAGAAGTTTTACCGATAATCGATGCGGTACTTTAGATAAATTACGAGATTCCCACCAAAAATAAAGCATACCACACGAGGCAGTGATAACGAAAATGACCTAATAATGACAATTATCTTTCATCTCAAGAGCCGATTTTGTAACTGTGATAAAAATTTCGCATTGTTACGCAATCATACAGTGGCGTACCAAACACGTGGAAAAAATTACAAATCTTATCGTTATCAGTTTACCAAAAATGTTATAAATCACAATATTTGGTCTTCCGTTTTTGGGTTGAAGTTCAGCCAACCAATTTTTTTTTTAAATTGTACAGGTATTTATCTTTGAGTAAATAGATAAATTAGGTACGAACAAGACATGTACAAATAGTGCGATTAATCAACAGGTTTGCCAACTTGTGGAGGGCGCCATTTTTCCGAATTACCAACCGTTCAAGCATAAAGCTTTGTAAAACATGTCGTTATTCATAATTGCAGTAATTACGAATTGGAAATAAAAAGTAAATGGTTTTGTCCTCATAGGACGGAAATTACGGAAAAATCACATTTAACTAGCAATAATTTTTTGATTTCTTTTCTAGTTATTTGCAATGTCATCAATGTCAGTCGTAAAACGAATATTATCACTCGAATACTAATTATTTAACTTTGAATTTGTTGAGGAAGGCAAAGATTGTTAATTTTTATATTTTCTGTATATGTACTTTAGCCAATTTTTTTGAAAATTTCGCAATAAAAAAATCAGAGTAATCTAAAATTGTGATAAAGTTGTGTAAATAAAGTTTTAACTGTGTAAATATTGGAAGTTCAAAGTTTGCTCTACTTCCTATTTTGCAGACATCTCGTGTATATTATCATTGTTATTTGGAAGTATCCGAAAACATTATTTTTATTTTATTTGTACTAAAAATAAGATAAGGTGAGTATCCGAGGTAATTGAATGGAGCGTGTTAAATTTCGTTGATTTTTTTATAAGGAGCCATTGAGTGTCAAACTAATCCAAATTTGTTGAAAACTGATAAGAATTTTATTGTGTTTGTTCCTAAATCAGTACATCGCAAACATTTTAAAAAGAAAGCTTCCGAATAAACATGATAAGAAAAATCTGAAAGAAGAATTTTTAGTTTGCATTTCTTGAACTTTGAAACGTTAAAAACAGTTTTCTTTCTGTTTTAATTCGTATTTACCGTTAATTGTGCATGTTGAGTCACAAGAGGTTCATAATTAATAGTTAATTACAGACAACAAGGTAGCTTGACCGAAAACCTATTTTTTTAAATGCTTACAATTATGTATACCTACTCATATTTTGCATTTTAAATTTTTGCTAAATTTTAGTATTTCCGGTCTCAAATTGCCGCTTTTATTGTTGCTACACATTATAAATAGGAAATTTATATTGTTTGTAACTAATTTCACAAAGTAAATTTCCACAAAATTTGATTTTGCGTTGATAACGAATTCGAAAACTCGAGGGTCCGTTGTATCATATTTTTAATTTTTTTTTATTCTCAAAAACTAAAGAATCAATGTTTTGTATTTAATGCTAACAAGAAATCCCCAAAATGTATTTGTATTCATAAGAAATACGAAAAGTCGGCTCGTTCCCACGTAGCAACGGCTCCTGGTGAATATAAAATTCTAGTTTTAATCTGGAACTAGACGAAAACCTTAAAAAGTAGGTAATTTTATTTTGCATTGATAACAAAATTGATAACTTGACCCGCTTCCATCATGTTGACGAACGCAAAAATCCACTTTTTGTTTATTTTTGAAAATTGTTAATGCAAAACGACGTTTATAAACAAAATATTTAATCCACAAGGAATAGATTTTAAATTACGATTTCTTATTATTTTCACACAGAAAACTCGAAAAATGGTATTTTGCCTCAATAGCGACTTTTCAAATCTGACCAGTTGCTACGTAGCAACGGCTCCTGAGTAACAAAGATTATTTATTTATCCAGAAATTAAGAAACCACTATTTATTGAATTCTGTTGGTAGTAACAAAGTTTTACTAAATAATTCCCAAGCGGGAATAAAGTGAAGGTTTATTCCCTCGTTTTTGATCAAAAATGAGGTACTTTATTCCCTAGGGAATTCCCATTTTACAGTTGACAACAGAACGATTTTTTCACATAAACAAACTGTGTCGTTGGCAACCACCAGCCAACACTACCTAGATCTTTCCGTACCGGCAAATTATTTTCTTTTAGAATTATCACTTCTGCCGCTTGAGAAGAAAGCTTTGTATGCATCTTGAGAATAAACCTTTGTTAATACCTTAGCTGAAGATGCCCATCACTACAGCTACGGGATTAACATGGCGGTTTATTCCCTTGATACATAAATAACTATTATCCAGAATTACCTTATATTTGAAGTTTTATCCACACTTACGAACCGTATTTATTATACACTTAACGTAAGACTTTATTCACTAGTGGAATAATGAAAAAATACAATCTTAAATCAGTCGCATTATTTTATTATTAATATTGACATTAACATTTACATTAATAGACATTTCGTTTTTTGCTATTAGGTATCCCCCGTTCTTCTTTCCATTAATTAAATTCTGAAAATACTTTTTTATAATGTTCCCTGGACTTCGCAGGCAATAACTAGCGAGTCGCTTCTTCAGCTTCTTCAAGAATTGTCTCAGGAACAGTATCACTTTCTTCCATTTTCACCAACTTGCACCGATAAACAATCAAAAATAAATAGCAACGATTCAACACATCCCATGTTTTTTAGTTAATTTCAATGATTTTTGAGGTAACATCCGCTGTCAGAGTGTAATGTCAAATCATTTTTTGATGACATGAGATGAAATTTTGGCGATTCTGATTTTAAATCGCTGTAATTATGGATAAAACGTTATATTGGACTCGTGTTTCAGTCGCGTTTTATTCCCTTAAGAATATTAAACGCTCGACTGCGTCTCGCGCTTAAACATTCTTGCATGGATAAAACGCTGTCTAAAACACTTATACAATAAATAACTATTATTTTATTATATTTTACTATAGGTTTGGTTTTAAGCGGTTGTTCAGGCAAAAAACTCTCTTTTTGTCACAATTTTTCAAGTCTGGTTGTTATAAAATACCTCGAAAAGCGAAGAACTTACTGAATGCAGCAGTTATAAGGCGTTTATCAGTTGGTAAAGCAAATTTCGTCTAATTTTATTCAATGATAAATTCAAATAAAACTTTCAAAAGTTTTGTCGATACTTTTATATATTCACTAACCATGTTTTAGGTGACTTGTTTAACATTCATAATGATTTTATATCCATAAAACAAGAAGAACATTTAAATTTTTTGATTCGACTCAAACTAAATAACTGCTTAATTACATAACAGGTAAATGATCAATATCACTTGTTTATTAATTTCTCTTGACAACGGAATGTAAATTGTACCATTTACGTTCCTAGGAACATAATGATTAACAATGCAAGATGAAGCCTCAAAACATTACCTGCAATGATTCAAAATGAATAATTCATTATAAAATAGACACCAGTGATGGCTCGTGATCACAAATCATAGATGAGCTAAGTATAGGCCAAATTAATTACTTTTTTGTTACTATAATAATAATCAGTCACAAAAAATTTCTTACAGATATAAATGTATCGCAAAATTTAGTAAAATAAAAATAAAAAATTAAATTTTTCGGCAAGAACCACAAGGAGGTTTGCCAGGAAAGGAAAAGGATGAGATAGAAATGATTTAGTAAGGAGCAAAGGGAATGAAGGTTTTAGTAAAAATAAAAAAGGTAAATCTGGGTATATTACAAATAAGAAATAAGAAGTCATATAAACTTTGAAAACTAAAAACAAAAAATAACAAACCACAAAAAAACTCCAAGCAAATCAAAAAACTTACTGTGAAAAGTAAGAAAAGGCTTCACAAACATGAAAAAAGCCTCTTAAACCATTATTAGGATAAAAGGGTTCGTGGACCAGAACTTCTTTTCTTGTATATCAGAAAGTTGTCTAATAAGGTATAAACTAATTACAACGCCCCGAGTCACAAAACTTCGTTGAAATTACCAAGTCTGTAAAGTTCAGTTACTTTATTTAGTCCTGAACACCCAAAATCCCAATTAAATATATATAATTAAATCAATGGAGGACGAAAATATCTCCAATTAAGTATAAAATAAGGTATATTTTTAGTCACGTGATAAATATAGTTAAGATTTGGCGGGAAGTATTTCTCTTTAATAAATAAAAATAAAAAATGAATTTTTGTGTTTGGGAAAAGTCCAAATTATGTAGCAATTTATGAATTTTTGTGTTATTTGAAATCAGGTACAGATTTGTGACAAAGAGAATTTTTGCAGTTTTATTTATTTGCATTTTTTTATTTTACGGATACATTGGCACACAAGAAATCGTTGTTGGCAACATTGCGTAGGATTTAAAATAAAATATGACGTCATATAAAACATATAAAATATAATTTTAACTGAACAATTAAATGTGAGAAGGCTTAAAATAAAATTCAATTTTGTTTGTGGATTTTTGATAATACGAGGGGCATTGAAAAACTATCTAAAAATTGTTTAAGAAAAATAAGTTAAAGTCCATTTAAATAACTTTGACCAGTAAAGCAATAAAAAAGGTGGAGCTGTTTAACACCTATTTGTGGAAAGTGGGGAACATCTTTTATGCTAAGTTATAAACTATAATGCACCTTAACGTCTTTAGAAATAAGAATGCTTCGTAATTTTGGGTCATATGAACTAACTTAGAATTTGATGTGGTACAGGTTTATGAAAGAGGGTGTCTCCTACTTTCAACAGACCCATTGTTAAAAGGTTCCACCTCTTTTATTGCTAAACCGAACAAAGTCATTTAAATGGAGAATACTATTTAAGCACTCTTCGTATGTCTAGTTTTGCTACGTCCTATTTTTAAACTCTACTAAAATCAGTTGATTTATTACCAATTTTATCTCTAAATGTTGCCATTAGTTTTGTTTTAATTCTGTAAATTAATGAATAGATAGTGTTGTGTCCTAATTTTAAAAATTGGCTCTCTATTTGTTTTATTTTTTCAATTAATTTTTATTTAAATAATGAAGGAAATATTGCATTTCTACTAATAGATTTCAAGTTTATAAATAACACAAGTGAGAAAAATTGGAAAACAGCCGAGTTCTCTGTTTTAAAATTTTATTATATAGTTTTTTACGAGACTTGAGGATTAAGAAATGAAATATATAGATATAAGTAATATGAGAGCAAAAAAAATTTGGATACACGTTCAGATTGCACAATTTAGGTTATGTTGTTTCAACCCTTATATTTTTTGTTTATAGTAGTTGAACTTTGTTTCCGATAGAGACATGACCTTTTCAATTTCATCTAATAAGAAAACTACCAGAAATGTACTTAGATAAAACTCAATTACTGTGACTCAACATAATCCAGATAAAACCGTCTGTTAAGTTATGTCACAAGTATTTTTTATATCACCTTTGAACTTAATTATAAACTTCAAACAATTTCAAAAAACAGAAAATATACTGTTTGCCGCATAATTAATAATATTTGACTGAAAACATCCGGAAATTTAAATACATATTTCCGCCATTTTGGTATATTTTAGCGGCAAATTTGAAAAATGTCTTGGCGCCGGCGCGAATTACAAATTTTCTTATAAAAATCTGATGGTTTTATGTGAAAAATCACATGCGACATCACGCGTCCGACCCGTCTAAATTTGTGAACCACGTGAACAATTTGGCATTTTTTTCTGTACATTCTCGTGACTTTCTATTTTTGTGATTTGCATTGCGTCATCGAAACCTTTCGCGAAAAACATCGCGGAAGTCGTTGTTCTCGTACTTTGATGGGTCAGATCTCTCCACGTTTTTCTTATCAATTGGAAAAACACTCCGGATTGACACGTGTCAAAACAGTCAAAGATATGTGACAGACTGTCAAGGTCAAGTCTCGTGAGAGAGAAACTAAAAATATACTTCATTCAAGAAAAATAGGTAAAAAGAGGGGCGGTACACTTATATTTAATTGTTGCCGGATTTCGGCGGTAGTACTATTCGAACATGGAAGCGAAAGATGGTAAGTTAAATGTGATTGGCAAGGTAGCAAGGGTCACGTGATTTATCGCTTACTTTATCGCTTACTGATTTATCTATCGGCAGACAGAGAGACTTCTGTCTTATCTTATTTCGAAATTTTTATTTTAATCCGGGAACTCCCTAAATTAAGTCACGCGATCCGCTATCGAAGGGATTTTGTTGGTAATACTGAACTTTGAATTGCCATTAGTGTATCGTTGTACACAACTTGTCACTTTAGCTATTTATTCACCTTATCGGGTCAATAAAAACAACAATTTTACTATTGATGCGAAATTTTGAGGGGTGATGACCGGAAAAGATGTCAAAAATGGACGATTTTGACGTTGGTTTTGTGTATACAAAGATAACGATATTGCAATTTGGAATTTTTATTAAATATAACGAATCAGAGTTAAACAAAAATTTTTCCACGGATCTATGTGACCCTGTTTATTTCAATAATTTGTTTTGCTGAACTATTTTTTTTGGATTGATAACACCATGAAAATATATTTTGAGCTGTATATTTTGATATACTTTGAAACTGCAATGTCAAAGAATAATCTAGAAAGTAATATAAAAATAATAACAAAAAAACGAATAGTAAATAATAGTATATTAAGTATCAAGAACAGTAAGAAAATTTTACCAACCAAAGACAGTTATTGTCTGAAATGTTTGAGGTTTTTTTGTACGATTAATTTTATTCATTTTTTTTATTAATTTTCCAATAAATTTACGTTCCAGAATATCCAAAATATCTATAGACTAAATAATTGGTCGTGAAGGAGATAACATAGCCATTTGGAACATTTTTAATTAATATATTTAAAAAGTCTTCCACTGATGTAATAATTATCACCTTGATAATATTTTTTTCATTTTTGATAACAAATTAATATTTTGCATTTCTATATATTATATCAAATATGCTTTTAAATTTGGCGTCATAGTCTTTTTTTTTTAAATCTCTTACAATATCGTATTAAAAAAATATCAGTATTGGTCACTTACGCGACCAACTAAGACACCAAATGTAAAAGAAAATTCACTCTTATTTCACAAAAATTTTGAACTAGAGAACATAAAAAATGTACTTACGAAAGTAGAGTTTATTTTTTTGTACAAAGGCGCAAAAGTGGATATTTTTTTGACTAGTTTCTTTATTTGTTCTTTATCTGACATGCTACTATTCAACAATTATCCCAAATTTTCAACTCTTTCGCCTGCTCTATATTTATTCCTTCCCATTTCCATTCCTTCATTTTCTATTCTTACTTTCTTTCCAAACAGCATTATTTACGTTTTATCTACATTTACTTAGAGTCTTTTATTTTTTACGTATTTTTCTATTTCTTTAATCCTTTCCTACTTTAAATCTTCTTTTGCCGATCTTTTTTTATTTTCGCTTCACCCTTTATTCTTGCTCCTTTTAAGGCCACTTAAGCAGTAAAACCTCTCCTCTTCTGTAGCTTTTATTTTTTCTTCTAGTATTTGTTTTTTTTATCCGTCTGCTATAAACTGTTATAATGCTTCATTCTTCTTCGCTAATTTAAATTTTTCTTTCCAAAATACCTTCTTCTTGTATTTGATCCTCTTGTTTTCTTCTTTCTGTTTCTCTGATTGACAGCTAAAGAATGCCACCTTTAGCTCTACCTTTTTTTTTCTAAATATCCTGTAAATATCGCATTTAAACTCTCCAGATAGCATTTTTTCCAATTGATTCCTCCTTTTTTCTTCCACCCATGTTTCCCCCAAATCAACATCAAAACTGTTCACATAGTCCCAAAAACCAACATCTTTCTTACCCAGTCCTGCCACATTTCAGAAAAGAATTTTGGAACAATCTTGCTCTTTATGATTCTTATCACCGACTTTATCATTTTGTTTTATTATTATTTCTTTTTTTTTCTCTCCCTTTTTTTACGTTTACCTGTTTTTTGTCTAGGATTTTTATTGTATTTATTGTATTTGTATGTTTTCTTATCGTCCACTATAAAACTTTACAATGCTCCATTCTTCTTCCCTAATTTTAATTTTTCTTTCCAAAATACCTTCTTCTTGTACTTCATCTTCTGTTTTCTTCTTTCTGTTTTTCTGATCGTTGTCAGGATGCTACTTTTAGCTCTCCCTTTTTCTCTCAAACAGCCTTCTGAATATCCCAGTTAAACACTCCCGACAGTAATATTTCCCAACTGATTTCTCCTTTTTGTTCCAGCCATGTTTCCCCAAAACCAACATCGAAACTGTTTACAAGTCCTTAAAACCTTCTTATCCTTCTAAGCCAGTCCTGCCACATTCTAGAAAAAGATTTTGAGACAATCTTGTTTGTTATTATCCTTATCACCGCGTTTATAATTTTGTTTTATTATTATTTCTTTGTTTTTCTTTTCTCCCTTTTTCCGTTTACCTGTTTTTTGTGTTGTATTTTTTTTATTTTTATGTTTTTTTATCGTCTAGTATAAACTGTTACAATGATCCATTCTTCTTCGCTAGTTTTAATTTTTCTTTCCAAAATTCATTCTTCTTATATTTGATCCTCTTTTTTCGTTTTTCTGTTTTTCTGATCGCTGTTAGGATGCCCTACCTTTTTTTTCTCTGTCTTCTGAATATCCAAGTTAAACTCTTCCCACAGTATTTTTTCCAATTGATATCTCCTTTTTTTCTTTCACCCATGTTTCGTCCAAACCAACATTGAAACTGTTTATATAGTCCTTAAAATCAAAATCCTAGTTACCCAGTTCTGCCACATTCCAGAAAGAGGTTTTAAGACAACATTGCTCGTTATGATTCTTATCATCGACTTCTGTTTATCATTCTGTTTGATCATTATTTCTTCGTTTTTCCCTTTTTTCCCGTTTTTTGTTTTGTATTTTTAACAGGTTGCTTTTCTTTTCCTCTAGATGCTACACTAATTGTTACAGTTTCTAATTCCATATTACTTATTCACTGATCCAATGCATGCCTTGTCGTTACCTTATCCTGCTCTTTTTTCCTTTCTGTATCTAGTTTTTTGGCCTAGTCTTTTTCCTTTTTTGTTTATCCTCCAGTTTTTATTTTCGACTAACAGTTTTTAGAAACGTACTTTAACTAGTTAAACAGAAAATGTATCAGTAATGACTGCTTTGAGGACAGAAGAGTCTTTTGTGGACCCCTTATGTCAAAAGTATTTTGTTGCCCTCTTCTGTCAAGAGTGACAATTTGTGGGCTTCTTATTCCAGAATTTGCTTACATCACACTGTTACAAAGTAAAAAGTCAGTAAAACCTAATGTATTTTTAATAGAGACAATTCGTGTGTCCTTAAAAAGCTTTGCTTCTTTTGTTTTAATAAATTAAAGATAAATTAAAGACAAAATCAATTTGGAGGTTATCTGGGAAAACTCCGTTGAAAAAAATTGGTAATAATGCCACATTGCCGCAATACCTACAATATAATTAATTCCTTTAAAACAGTCTCGTCTCGTAAAAAATAAAATGGAGATTCAAATAAAATACATCTTAATGAATAGTAACGAACAAAAACATTACTTTTTATTTTATTGTCAAATTGATTCTCATATAACATAGCTCTCTACATTACCGGATGAATTTTAAAACAAATAATTTAAACAATAGTTCGTCTCGTAAATAAATCAAGTGGAATTCAGATATAACACATACATCATAATAAATAATAATAATAAATAAGAACATTATTATTTTACTATCAATTAATTATCAAATAGTTCACTACCTTATCGGCGAAATTTTGAAATAAATAATTTCACGGTAAAGGGTAGGTTGGCGAAAAACTATTCTATGTCACTCAGGCAGAAAAGCATTTGCTGTCCTTAGATTCTTCTTGATGCACAAGCGTTGCGAGGCTGCAAGTGTCTACTTTCTGTCCTAGAGACACAAAATACTATTAAACGGCTATTATTGTACTAAACTAAAGAAATTTCTGGACAAAGAAGACTGCTCTGCAACCTACTATTTTAAAAAAAATTAACATTTTTAACAAAATTTTGCAAATTCATTATAAATAGTTGATCCTGTTTGTCATAAAATATTAATTGAATTTGTTACTTTTTAAAATAGGCTTTAAAGATTTATAGATTAAGTCTGCTATAAATTAATAAATAAAATTATTTCTTTTCCATTTTTATTCAGTATAAAACCAAGCAATTTTTGTCAAATCATTGTTATTTACAGAAAAATAATAAAATGTAAATTTGTTATAAAAAATGTTGTTATTAGACTTAATGAATATTATATCAAGTATGTTTTTAAATTTGGTGTCAAAGTAAGTACATTTTTTTTAAAATAATAATTAATAAGAAATATTCTATAATACACGTGGAGCAATTAGATCCTTAAAGGCACTCGCTACGTCTTGTGCTTTAAATGCCTTTTTACATATTTGTATCGTAAACGGTTATTTACGTTTACCACTTTTAAATATTCATTTATTAAAAATAAATATTCATTTTATTTTTAATCAATATGACTTTAAGATATTTTTTGTTAAATCATTGTAATTTACATGCAAAATAATAAAAATTTATATTATTTTTTTGCAAAATCATTGTAAAGAAATTGCATTAGATGAAATCGCTTTTTTAAATCATGAATATCGGATGTTCAAAAAATTTTAACTGTAATAAAAAATTGCAAGTGAAAATATACAAAAAGGTTATAATTTTTAAACATTAATATTTTCGGCAAGAAATCGCTCTTATCTTTTGATATTCCTTCTATAGCTGTCGTTCGGGCTTTGTCTCTTTCCTTACCTACTTCATTGAGTCCATATGTTATTCGGTGACCAAAATTTGATGCTTTTTGACACTGTATGCAAAACAATATACGCTCTTTGTACACCCAGTATTAGATGGGACAGAAAGATCAAAACAGTCTCAATTATGGTAAATCCTGAACTCAAATAATGCGACGGATTTATCTGTCCTGAATAAATCAAACAAAGACAGAGTAGGTGCACTCGGAGTTGCAAAGCCGATCGCACCTTATTTAATCGGCAAACTGTTAAATCTTAAAACTTCAGCAGAACTTCGCAAATCAACGATGGCCGAGAAGATCCTGAAAATCTGAGGACCAAAATCAGAGAGATTAATTATGAATTAACATTTAAAAAGTTATGTCGAACACATATGTGGTTTATCTGGTTACTTATATAGTGACAGCGGCCTGATATAGGTAGAATTTTAGTAACCTTATCCAAAGAATTAAATTTTTTGGCTGTTGTAAAGGCCGTAAAAACGTTTTTTTATACGATTGCACAAATACAAAAATTACTATTTTGTATTTGTAATAGGTTGTTGCTACTAATTGTAAGTAACGATCACAAAATTTCTTTTTGCGGCCGTTGCCATTACTGGTAGTTTTCTTCATCTATTTCTATCACGTCTGTAGTCGACTAAAATTGGGCAAAATTGAAAAACGTGTTAGGAATTTAAGTAACATGACAAGAAATGTCGTAAACGGCTGCTATAATTCGAGTTACAAGCATCTGCGATCTATTTAATTTTTATCTTAATCGACTCTTTCTCATCATGTCTCAAAAATATGCCCAAACATGTCAATGTCAAAATTTCTTGACCGTATCACCTAAAGCTTGTAGGTATTTACGGATCTACTGTATAACATTGCAATGTGTTGTCCATTTAAATGACTTTGACCGGTGTAGCAATAAAAGAAGTGGAGCTCTTTAACAATGTGCTTGTCGAAAATACCTCTTTCATAAACCCGTACCGCATTAAGTTGACTCTTACAGCATTTAGAAATAATGTTCTTGAGATGGTCATCCTCTCCATAGAAAGAAATAATGTTCTTAACTAATTCCAATGTTGGATCTTAATCCCTCTAAACCAAAAATCGTCAATCTGTTGACTTCCTATCCCAAAAAGATGTTCCGTAACCTTGCAAAACACGTGTTGAAAAACTCCACCCCTTTTATGGCTTTACTGGTCAAAGTCATTTAAATGAACAGTAATTATGTATTGCAAAATGAAGATACATGATACCGTTTTTCTAAAAAAAATATTTCTGTTAATGTTATGAGCATCTCAAATTTAATTTCTTAAAATTTTTTTCTTTCTAAATATCTAAGTATTATAATGTAACATTTTCTAATTAAATAATTTTTGGCCCCTTTTACTTATTTTGGTGTAAAACGGCTTGTATAATATGAAAATGTCAGTAGTCACTATAATGTTTCTTTATCCACAATTACCTTATAATTGAAGTTTTATCCACACTTACGAACGGTATAAAGTAACACTTTATCCACTAGTGGAATAATGAAATCACTTTATTCCACTAGTGGACAAATTTAATTAAAATTTTGATACAAAAGTGGCAAAGCGCTTTCGGAATCTAAGATTCTATCTTCAGTGCCTAACAATAACAATGTAAAAATAAAAGTTATACAAAAATTAAAAATGTTGAAAAAACTTACAAATCTTTTGTCAAAATAAATTAAAATCTTAAAATTAAAACATTAAACAAAAAAATTCTTTTGTCAATTTACCAATAGCAACAATTTAATTGTTGTTACTTAATTATTTCACGATATGAAACATTTGTTTTTACAATTACGTAAAGAACAATTTCTTTGTTTTATTATCAAAAAATTCCAGTTTACTTTATTAACTAAGCAAAGTTTCAGCTTTTTTCCATCCCCGCACTTCCCATCAAATATTAACCGCGAAATACATTTGTGATAACCTCCCACTGAGATACCAGTGGCGTCTCGTCATTAAATATTGACGCAATTTGGATTTCCTCAATTCCCTTTATTCGTTGTAATCCTTGTTGAATTTATTTCCAATAATTTGTTTTGTGATTACGAAAATCCATGTCCTCTATTTGACTCGTGTTGAGCCAAAACAGGGCTGTCCTTAGCCTTTACCCTGTCCTAGATCTAAATTTAAATATAAGTTTAAAATTTTTAAATTTGTCAACAGATGAACACAGCGATAGTGAAGAATCAAATACGACGACATCGGGACACCACGTGCCCAAAGGATACCCCCACAAATCATACTACAGCCGTTTTACGTATTCTAGTCAATCAACTCCTACAAGAAGATATCAGTGCGATGGTACGAAGTCGACGAGGTCTAGTAGCACTGCCAGTGAAAATAAAATTACCTTCAACGAAGGTAAGATAAGCTAGGGGACATTTCGGGTATTTTTAGAAAGAGATTTCGGTTATTTATATACAGGATTGGGCTAAATTTGGGACTAAAAATAATAGCTTAGAGCTTAGACACAAGATTTAGGCTGTTTTATTAAATAAAGCTTCATTAAAAAAAAGTTAACATCAATTATATTTTTTAGTATATATAGGTGATTTTTTAAAGAATAAGGATAGGTCAAATTCTGTGGTTTGTCCACAATTATAAATCGCTATGACCAGCTGAGACACCAAATTTATAAATGAACGTCTTTTACATTTGAATTATTATTTATTTTTTTGTGAGACAACAGCTGGAACTTCGTTAGGACAGAATTAGTCATAAGTTTTATTTAAAAACAGGAAAAATACTAGAAAATAAAAGTATTCTATTTATTTTTATTTTCCAGTTCATTAATAACAAAAATAGTATATTTCACAACAAGGGTTTTGTCGTGAAATGAGAGGTTGTTTACGAGCTGCGTAAGCAGCGAGTAGTACAATTTATATGGCATTGAAATACAAATTTTAAAAGTTAAATTTTATAATTGCCTGCTTCTTTAGTAACAGGCATTTTATATTTTATTTATTCAATCTTTTCAGTAGTGAAAATATTTTCAACGCTAGTTAAAATGTTATTTTGCATTTTTCACTTTGAAAATGCACGAGTAGAAAGAATTTTTCACAATTCTGGAACTAAACTGACTACTTTAGACATCCATTGGAGGGACTAAAGTGCCTCATTTAATCCCGAGGTATTAAACTCATATTTTAAAATTGAATAACATAATAACCACCAAATTAGTAAATTTTTATTTTTAAACAAAATTAACACTTATGTTTACCGATAACCGATCATTATCGATTATAATCGGTTATTAATTGCAATTAATGCATTTCATTCTTAAGAAAATTTAATTGACTGGCCGGCAGTGCGAAAAATAATGAATAAACCACAGGACTGAAGTGTTTTTTAACCACTCAGGTTATTAGTTTAGCTCTTAGAACTCTCCCAAATTTTCTACGTTATCCCAGAGGAAAATAGAGAAGCGTCAGAGGTTTTAGAGCCTTTTAGAAAATTCGATATAGTTTAAAATTAAATTAATATATCTTCTATTTTATGTACAAAATAGATCACCTCCGATATGTTCTGTTGTTAATGTTATCTCATCTAGTATTAATTTTTAAATGAAAATATGTACCATCGGTGCCCAAAAAATGACGGAACAAATCGAAAATTGGATAATGTCAAAAATGATCAAATTATCCAAAACAAAAATGATCCGACCACCATTTTGAGTGTTATCTTACTGCGATAAAGTACCATCTACTAACTCTCTACTGGGATTGTGAAAAAGTAGACAATCTTGATAAAAATTGAGTGTTTTTGATTTATTTATTTATTTAACAAAAAACTTTGAATTTTTATAAGAAAAATTGGTACAGCAACATTTTTTTAAAAGGCTTGTTTTGAAAAAAATAAAGCATAAATTTCACAAAAAAACAAAAGTGTCATCGCCATATTCCATTTTCTGGTTGACGTAATTAATAAATATATAATAGACATGTAGATATTATGTCTGGAATGATTGTTAAATATTTAAACGTTGTTAGACTGACAAAACCGTTAAAAGTTGCGTTTCCAAATTGCAGTTTTTGGCGCTTCTCTGTTGATCTCTGATTATTACACATTTCGTACAGAATTATAGAATATAAAAATATGCAACAGTTTCATTTTGAATTCAATCAATAAAATGGCCCTAAGCTAGTTTATTGCGTTTCTTCTTTTTGAATAAGTAGAATTTGTTCTGTGTTAGTTTATATTGCGTAGATAATTATGTGAATATACTCATATTATGGCAAATACCCAACAGTTTCACTCATTGATTTTTAGAATAAATACTCGTAACGTGTAAAATACGCAACGATTGTGCTCTTTTAACTTTTAAATTCTGTCAATCTCTTATGAATTTTCATTTTTAAAGCAAAAAAAATTACGAAATGAAATGAAAAACGTCTTCTTGCAATTAGTAAGTAAAAATGATTCTGAATTAGTTTGTGTTGTGTACAAAAATATAATATGGGAATTCGCATCAGTTTCACTTACTGAAATTTCAACAAAATGTTTAGTATTTAAACCTCAATTTTTCAATAACAAAATTTTTAATTTAACAAATAAACTGAATACTGAGTAAGTTTATATTGCGTACACAATTAAGACGCGGAAAAATCGAATGTTTAAATACATAGATACGCAACAATAATTACAGTCCTTGACTGGCAAATAATATTTATTATAATGATCGATTGTACACCAAATTCAAATAAAATGTCAGAAAGACGTGAAGACGTTGTGCTTCACAAAATGGCCGCGTAGTTCAAGTTTGTTGAAATATGTTGCATGAAGCATAAGGATTCAAGATGGGATAGTTCCTACGATAAAATTACAATTTGGAAAAGTGTATTTATTTGTTTTAGAGGTAACGGGTTAAAGGAACAAATAAAGAACGATTTGACTTTAATCCAACGTTTCGACTGTTTTTATTACTGTAACTATGACTTAAATCCTCGAAAAAGACAGTAATAAAAACAGTCCAAACGTCGGATCAAAGTCAAATCGTTCTTTATTTGTCCCTTTAACCCGTTACCTCTAAAATAAAATTAAAGTAATTATTGGAACGTTATGATATTAAGAATTGTATTTATTTGTTTCTTGTAGTAACTTTGTTTACGAAACAAAATATAAAACAAGAATTGATTATAAAATTTTGTGGAGTTTACTACAAAAAGGACCGGATAAAACCTTCCTAGACCGTATTCATAAACAATGCCCGATTTTTCTTTTCACAACAATTAAACAAAGTTAGTTACAATAATTTTACAACTATATTTAAATGTGGGTACAAATAGTGTTTAAAAAAAAACAAAAAAGAGGGAAATACACTAACAAACGTCCACACAGCAGTAGATTGTTGACGTCGCCAATATTCTCTAGCTTTTCGCTCGCAATCTTATAATTGCGAAACCCCAGGAAAACAGAATTTGAATCATGCTATTTCAATATGTCTAGTTATAGAACAAAATATTAGACATTATAATACTTACTAACTGAGTTTGCGTTAAAGAAAAAATGCAATTTCATTCGTTGAGAGTACCTACACAAATGTTATAATGGTTATATTCCCTATAGAATTTATATTTTATTCTCGGAATTATTATCAAAATTCTATTTTTCATTTATCTTTATTTTTTAACCAAAAGGTATTACAATAATGTATTACATCACAAGGGCAGAAAGTTGGCATTAGTAGCCTCAGACTGTATGTTTTACGCCTAGGCGTAGCGAGAAGATCAGATGAAACTGAAGGCTCTGTTAAAATATCTTATGGCCTAGGACGGAAAATTAATTTTCCTGTCACATTTTTGGGGCTGTCCAAGGAGGTTAGATAGGATCTAGCCTCCTTGGGGCTGTCATGTTTAGATTTAATAATAATAATAATAAAATAATTTCGTGTTATTGATGCATATAAGACGTTTATTTACTGAACTGACACAGTTATGGAATACATGACAAAAATAAAATTGAAGAATTGAATAACTAACTAATTAACTAGCTAAATAAAGCAAGACAATTATTAGCTTAAACTGCGTCTACGGACGTAGAAATACGCAACTGTGGCACTCTTTGAATACTCTTAAAGTCCCAACATTTTCCACTTAAAAGTGGTTGTTAGCTAGTTTAAACTGCGTGAATTAATGACGCAACGGTGGCACTCTTTGAACTCTCAAAAAAAGGCTTTTATTCGGTTTATTTAAAAGCAAAAATTCTAACACGAAATTATTGGAACAGACCCCATTAAAATTGAAAAATTGCTTTTTCAGTTTCTTGCTCTCCCAGTCTTATTTTTAACCGAAAAATGAAATAAATAATAACAGACATTTACTTTGTCTTGAAAAAAGAATTACTGAAGCGTGAAATGAAAAAAAACTTATTACACATTTAAATAAATCTTTTGCAACAATTGTGTATGTTGTAAAAATTTTATTACTGCATTATGAGATCATGTCCCACTTGCACAATTTAGTTTATCCGAAATAGAAGCCACAGAAAAATAAAAAACGAAATTCTAGACTGTAAATTTTCAAGTAAGGTGTCACATACCTGAACTTAGAATCTAAATTTAAATAACAACACGAGACGAAAGTGTTTGGAAAATGTCCGAGTTTTGTTTAATAAATTACACGTCAAGATTTCTACAAACATTTAGAAAATAAGAAACACGGAAAATATCTTTTCTAACAACAGATTATATCACTCAAAGTGTCTTAAATCTACCCTCGAAATTAATTTAATTCCTGTTAGAATGGACGTTATTTTAAATTTGACATCAGTGTAGGCTGTATTAGTTAAACACAAAATTTTTGAATTTGAATAATTGTGCAATTTAATAATTATTAAACGAGTGTAATTAATTGCTAACAGTACATAATTGCTTTAACACGATTAAAAATGTGAAAAAAGGTTAAGTACTTTTGGAATTAATGGAAAAAACACTCTCCCCGTTCAATTAAAATTCCTAATTAATTATTTATTTGATAAAAGCCATATGGTTTGGCATATAATCACAGTTTTAGTTCATCCACCTAAACTGGGAAAAATGTAAATTTGCTATCAAATTAAAAGTCAAGTCCTTTAACTTCAATGAACTTGAACTTGTTTGTATGACAAAGCACGAAAGGGTGAGTAAACAAGGATTAGGGAGGCGACGGGCTTGGCAGGGGTATTAAGTTCAAGGATTTGTCTTGCTTATTCAAGGCTTTTCACAAAAATTACATAACAAGATTTTCAACAGCCAGATCTAATTTAAGCCCTTTACGAAAAAAAAAACAGTTTAAGTAGTTTTAACAGATATGCGGAAACAGTTATATCATTTTGTCAAAGTTATTATACTTACCTAATGTGTTAATTAATCTCAATTATCTTGTTTATTTGATATTTCGTTGGATACCAACATTGAAAAACAAAAAAATATGCTATTGCTGAGACAGGTAAAAACGCATTTTTTTATTGGGATTCTATAAAATAAATGAATAACTTATGCAGTCAAAATTAAACCTAAAACGTCTTTATTACTTATTTATTATTTGGCTTTACAGTGCTTACAATGGCGAGGAACAAAATAAAAGTTCATTTACAGAATCATTTCACTGACGACTCTACGCGATTTCGTTGTCACTTTTTTTTTGCCTTTATATTTTCCTTCATCAACTCTTTTCTTTCTCCACTTTCACTTAGTTCTTTCCTTCTATCCCAATCATTCCCTCTTTTCACTCCACACTCTAACAACCAATCCTCCATCGCTTCTTATTCTTCTTTACATATTCTACGCATCCTCTCCCAGTTTTCTCTCCAAAATTCATTCTCCTTTTCTTTTTTACCACATCTAAATCATGCTTCTATTATTCCTTTTCATTTTTTGTAGGTACCTGGGAAGTTCCATTGATTTTTCACGTTCTCTCAGTCTTTAAATCTCTACACTCACAAACCCTTTTCTCTCACAACAGTCCTTACGTTTCCATACACTCATTTCATTTTCTTTTTTGATTTCAGGCCAGCACTATTGAAAAATTTTGCATTCACTCCGCAGTCTTAATTTCTCTTCAAATCCCACCGTTCTTTTCCCTTCTTCCATTCTTTGTTTTTATCTCTTAGGCTCTTCTCTTATCATGTATCCTAGCATTTGTTTGTTTAACTCTAACACTCATTTAATCTACTTACATTGCACAGTTCGATCTCTACATATTTCTTCTATCCCCACATTTCTGCTCCATACAATACTTTTCACCAAACTGTCAAAAATTTGCATCCAGACACTTTAAAACCTTGTTCGTTTTTTGACTAGGTAGTTCCCTTTTTGTCCTTTGTTTGATATATTACTATTAAATACATATCCCAAATATTTATTTTACCTCTTGCACCTGCACTATATTTATTCTTTCTCATTTCCATTCACCTCCTTTTTCCAGTCTCACTTTCTTTCCAAACACCTTTTATTGTTTTACTTTTTCTTTTATTTTTGTTTTTTTTTTGTATAATTATGTATCTTTCTATTACTTTAATCTCACTCTTGCACTTTGCTACAATCACTAATTAATCATCTGTGGACTCCAGGGATCACACTTTCTCTCTTTCTACAGTTATTTCTCCCAGTTGACCTTAACTTAAAATCTCATCTACATCTCCCAGGTGCGCTATTAATAATCCAGTACCTATTTAACGGACAACCTTGTTTACACCTTTCTTTGTCCAAAAACTTTCACTTGCTTCCTCACCTATTTTTACTTGATTAATGGTCTCCTCGTAAATTTCTTCCATTTTTTTTACTAACCATTTGCACACCATTTTCTCTTTCAAATATATTTTTCTCTATTTCCACCCTCATTGGCCATTTTTGAAGTCTAAGAACTATGCATACATACGTCCTCCCTCTTTATCTATTTCCTTCTTCCCAAGATGTCAGAATGTATATATTGTATTTGGCTCCCCTTCCTTTCCTGAATCCTGGCTGCCCATTTGGTAAGATGCCTTTTTCCTTTCGTTTACGCACCATCGCATAAATCGTGTAAGGTCTACTTAGTAACGTTATACCATGGTAGCTTTGAGCTTTATCTCCTTTTTTATGTATTGGTAGAATAAGCCCTTTTCTCCAATCCTTAGTGAAACTCCTTTCCTTCCACACTACATTCAACACTTCATATAGCTTTTCTTTCAGTTCCTCTGTTTTAGTGATTTTTAAGTTTTTAAACTTTTTTTTGATCATAATTGCTTGTACTTTCTTGACTAGATTTTAACGATTTATTTTGCCCGCATCTGTATAATCTCTAAAAACTTCCTTCCCTATTTTTTGTCTTTATTTTTGGATTGCTTCTTAATTTCATTTTGTTCTTACTGTACTTTTTCTTCTTCCCTATTTTCTACCTTGAACTTGAACTCAACAATTTTCTCCTCATGTCGTCTTTGTTTGTAATTCTCCTACCCAATCGCCTTCTTTGTTCCCATTCAAAATTTCTTAATACCTTTCTTCAAACATTTCGATTAGTGTTAAAGCCTTCTTTGTTTTCTAATTTGTCGTAGTTGTTGTGCTTCTTAACCCTACTCTTGCATTAAAATCTTATGACTAATGTTTTCTTTCCTGTAGTTTCTATTTTTTCTTTTAGTATTTGTTTGTTTTTTTTTTCATCTGTTTATTTTAAACCGTACAATACTCCATTCTTCTTTGCTAATTTCAATTTTTCTTTCCAAAATACCTTCTTTGTATCTCATCCCCTTTTTTCTTCTTTCAGTGTTTTTTGACCCCGTCAGAATGATCCCTTTAGCTCTACTTTTTTTTTCTTTCTCCTACTCCGTTCTAGATATACCAGTTAAACTCTTGCGACAATATTCCACCCGTGTTTCCGTGAATCTTATCATCGACCTTATCATTATTTCTTCGTTTTTCTCGTTTTTCCTTTTTTCCCGTTTTCTTATTTGTGTGTTTTTTTTTTGGATTTTTAATAGGTTGCTCTTCTTTCCCTCTGGACACTACACTACTTATTACAGTTTTCAATTTCATATTACTTATTCACTGACCCAATACAAGCCTTGTTGTAACTTACGTCTTCTTCTTCTTTTTCTTTCTGTATCTAGTTTTTTGGCTTACTTTTAATTTTACAGTGTTTTTCCCTGTTTCTCCCATCTCATCCCACTCTTCGTTTTCTATTAAGGGTTTTTGGAAACTTATCTTCACTATTTGGTTTCCTTAGTTTTTTTCATTATCTACTCTTCTTTGATAAAACAATAAAAATACCTACTTTTTTATTTAATTTTTTTTAAATAGCTATCAATTTTTCACAAATAGTGCTTGTACCTTGTTAGGATAAATTGTCTCAAGGGTGTCATATCACTCATTACAGTTTTCTGTAATAGCCTCGACGAGACATACTTATTTTACTTATGTAAAAAAGAGGGTGAAGTGGAAATACGTATTGTAGAGACAAAAAAAATTGAAGATTCAACACATTATCAGAGAACAGAGTGATTAAAAAAATAATGAAAACGGATTCTCGTATTATATCGTTATTTACAAAGGAAAGCGCGAACTGACTATTAACTTCAACACCTATGAATCATAACTAACTTGAAAATATATAACACTGTACAGAAAACACCTTTGAATAAATATTATAACTTATGATGTTCCACTTTATTAAATGTGTTCCGTGATATAGATTCTCGTAAAAAGGAAATAAAGAGTATCACACACATAAATGGTTGAATAATAATAGTTAATAGTAGTTGAATAAAATAGTAGCACATAATTTTTATATAATTCTTTTTAAGCCTCCCGCTTTTATTTGTGCAAGTATAGCAACAATAAATTGACAGTTTCATTTCAAACCTCTTTGGTTTATAGTCACTTCACAGCGGCGATCAAAACAAAGTATTTTGCATCCTATTGATCCTAATAATTCGTAATATAGCACGTGTGGAAAAATACTAGATGCTGATTGGCTAATATAATGTTGCATCCACGATCGCCAAACTTGCAAAGCCACACCCTCTAAAATACAAAGTTTCTGTAGATGATTAAGTTGGCAATCTGTAGTTTAGTAACTTTTTAGTATGACATTAAATATCCTACCAACAATGAAAAACAAAATACTACTACATTACATACACAGTTGGCTGGAAAAGTATATAATAATAGATTTTTTCTTATCATTTACTTTATTTGACAGATCTTAAATTGCCAACATTGCAAAACAAAAAACGAAAAACCGAGGCCACAGCCGAGGTATTTAATCAGCTTAGACTGTTATTAAATTATTGGTTATGTGTCGTTCAAATTTTTTGTAATAATAATCTACAAAAAATTTAAATTAAACATCTGAAAAATGTTATTTTTATTCTTAACGGCCTCTATTTGTTTTATCCGGTCTTCGTCCGTTAAAAACTGCTTTTCATTAAAATGTTATGGATTAATACTGTTATCCTCTGGAATACAAGATACCTGTAAAAGATTATAAGTCTGTTGGTAATCCTGAATTGTTACAGATATTTTTATATAAGTATCACCATCATTGAAAAACAAAATACCACTACATTGCATTCAGTTGGCGATGTATCAGGGGCTTTTTAAATTTTATCTTTGACTTTATAAACAAATCACAATTATATGCTGCCAATGTGCGAAAACAAAATTTCAATAGAATATATTTAGTTATTGAAATTTTAAACCTTTTATGTATAAACATTATATTATAAGAATTTTTTTTTAATTTACTTTTTATTTTATTTAAGAAAAAATAAGGCAAAACGTTGTTTTGATACCAATAATAAAAACAAAATGTTACCAGTTTATGTTTTTGGTTATAAAACAACTAAGAGAGTTCGTTTAATTAAATTTAGTGTTTTATTAGATTGTCATAAAGATAAAAATATATATTCAGGTGACCCAAACGTATACCAAACTTCTTTTGTTAATTTTTGAAATCTAAAAAAAGGTTTGTGTATCGTGTATCTAATGTCGCTTTGTGATCTCGGGGAATTCTTACCAAGCGGTTGGTAGCACTGAAGTTTCAGTGCGAAATTTAAATTTATTTATTTGAATGTGAATTTATTTGACGTTTCATTTGCTACCAACAGGAAAAACAGAATGAAATTAACACGTTTGAAACCAACTATTTTAAGTAATGAAAATAAAAAATTCCATACGTGCAACCACCGCGTTACCACCCTTAATTACCCATCACCCAAGATCATTAGCCGAATCTGAAATAACCGAATCGTAAACATCGAATTTTAAAATGTCAGCGTGTTGGCACGTCACACCAAAAAAACAAAATAGATTTTGACATAATTTTAAACAAATTCAGATAACCCGTCAAATATTTGTTTTCACTTATACCAACTTGGCAAAAAGAGATAATACGAACAAACATTTACTCAATACAAAGCGTTTATATTTCGACAATTTTGATGACACAGTTTTCCCACGCGTGATATGCCATGTTCCGGATAATCAAGGGACACGACACGCAACTGACAGGGTCTATTTAACGAAAATGGTTGGCAACAATGGAAACTTTCTTTGGCTAGTTACAATACTGACTGTTCAATTATGTCATAAATTTTAATAAGAGACTTGGGACTATAATAAAAATTTCCGTTTTAATTAACAATATCTGGGTGTTTGTTATTACATGCAGTCTTCCGTTTATTTCCACCTTTGATCTTTCTCTATTGAACGGGATATAAATAGATACATCATTATTTATAAGATATTAATTTTTTCTTCGTTTGGTAAAACTGTGTGTTGTTATTGAAAATTTAAAGAGATTTGAGGACTAGAATTCTAGTAAAAGCCAGATACAATCGATACTAAAAGAAATTTGTTATGTCTAAAACAGGACTCATACCAACCTAGTAAAACTTTTGCACTAAAAACCAAAAACAAACGATACTAATACGATTTTACATGACTTAAGGTTAGCTAATACAAATTTAATATAAATAACGATTTTCTGTATATGTCATTGTATTTGACTGCCTATTATAGATAATAAAAGTTCTTACACCACCAAAATACTATAAGTTTTAGACCAACTCTCAAAAGTACAATTCCCTAAAGTCATTTATATTTTATAATACATATATACTTATATACTTATATTTTTTAGAATTTCGCTACCAACTGTGGATAATAAAACTCCCTAAAAGTATTATAAGTATAAAATTTTGTCTTAATTTTTGATCGATTAGCTTTTATTAGGCCACTCTGTATTGATCTTTTTTTCTGTACGCATTGCAACAGCTCTTTGAAAAGACCGGCCTCCTTTAAAATTATCCTATTTATAAGCATCCTACAAATAGTTTTTGAACGTCAAAATGAATTTCATCTTGTCAGTCACTACCAACTGTTTGGGATGAAATTACACTAACTTCTTTTAATTGTCTAAAAAAGCGACCAAATGAAAATGTTTTTATTTGAAAATCCCAAGACAGTGATAGAAGATAAAGAGGGAAGTAAAATCGATACCGGCCGGGATTTACATCGTACCGTAGATTAAATCGAGAAACTTATTTCACTTTTTCTTTTTTGTATTATCAACGTCATTCGATCGACATTCGGCCTTAATCCTGTTTGTTAAATGTCAAGTGTTTTGTCTGTTTGCCAAAACTCCGTTATTATCATTTCAAAATTTTTATTACAGACGAATATACGCGCATTACGACACCTAGACAAGATGTATTATTTAAAAAGGGTTACTTGAATAAACCCAAATCGTACCAAACCCAAACATCTACCGGAAACTCGACCACGTCGACTGGTAATTCCACCGGAAACGGAACGCCAGACCATCAATCAACAGGTATAACAACCCACAAAAAAGAAAATCCACTAAAATTTTTCATTGCAGATCTAGAATACGAATCACAGTTCGTCTTCCCGAATGGTTTCGTCGATCAAAACGGAATCTACTACGTCAACAGTAAGTTTTCATAATAAATTTTTTGGCTCAACGACTTAATTAGTACTAATAATGATAATAAGTTGTGAAAAAAAGTTTGGATATTTGCCAAATTGGACTTTAAAAGCTTATTTTAAATCAAAGTTCAGTTACATCAGGTGAAAATTTTACAGCTTTTAAATTGTCACTTGTCAGTTGCCAACATAAGAAAATTTATTTTTGTGGCCTACTCGGGTTACAAATCTTTCATGATAAGAAATGACTGATTAGAAAATGTTGGATTAAATCCAAATTTAGTTCTAATATAATGTTGTTTGGTTCAAAACACATTTAAATCATCTAAAATAAAATCCCCGACAGGAATTTTTGTTGGGTTAGGTTTGCAACAATAAATCATATCGTGCTGCCAACCCAAAAATTTATAACCGATTCTAAATTAACCGCAGTTTAAACGCTGTAAATCTCGAAAGTGCTTGCCAGGTCTGGTTTAAATATTTCAACAAATTACAGCACATTTAGTGTTATTTTAGTAACTAAAATAATGTTGGTGCCACTTGTAAATGACAACTAATATAAAATTTGACGTTTGCGCAAATCGTGTTTAATTTTTGCGGTAATTTTGCAGGTTTTGAACCGTATCCAGTGATGGTTTACAATCCTCCGACTTATTATCAGGAATTAACAAGCATCAAAACGAAGAGATGCAGTACAGGATCGTTGGTAAGTAAATATGTACACACAGTCTAGTTACAAAAACAAGGCAAACAAGAACGTAATTTTGTAATGTTTACCGCAGACAAATAAATAATAAAGCTATCATTAGCTCATTCCATATCTATAGACTAAACTAAAATGCCTTGATCAAAACCCTCAACAAGATCTATAAATCGTATAAATAGAGAAAGAACATGTTTTCTAATGTAAGGAAGTGAAACAGAATACAAACATGTTTGGGCGCATGCGCTACCGCAGATCTAGATCCAGAAAATACAGTGCGCGACAACAAATTTGGAATATCAGATTTTGAAAGAAAAAAAATGTGTAAAGCTTCCTGTAATTTTTGCTTTTACAATTTTCATACACAATGACAAATAAAATTATTGCTTAATACGATTTTTCTTATCAATGTTAAAACTTGTTGCCCCAAATTTTTTGGCGCAAATCGTGTAAAATTGACAAGTTTTATCCATAGATGATAATAATATAAAGGGGTATAGAACACATTTTTGCCCAAAAATGCTAAAACTTAAAATATGTAAGTTTCAGCAAATCTCTTTATTTAGTTTCTTGCTTTTTAATAAAATATCTATTTTTAAAGTCTTTAAGCCATATTTTAATCTGAAGTAAATTTGTGTTACTACTCTTACTACCCTTCTTTTTTATTGAGAAGATGGGAACGAAAATAAGCTAAATTAGAACTGATTGTGAGCACATTACTTGGTTAAGCAAAACTATAAAAAAATGACAGACTAAAGCTTGTTCTAATTCAGTTCTTTTTCGTTCGCGCGGCACAGTACTCACAAATTTCAGAGTTTTTAGAATAGAAGAATTTTCGATTTTCTTGTTTTGTAAATATGTTTGATTTTCTAAAAATTTTAGTTTCGATCTTGCTCTCATTTCCCCACTATTAATAATTTTTTTTAACAGACAATTTACTTTTATTTCACAACTTCTTCACCCCCACCATTTACTCTTATTTCCACGTTTCCCCCTATTTCTGAAAATTTTTCTTAACATTTTTACCAAATTCCCCACAATGATTTTCTTCTTTCTAATATTTTTCCTGCATTCCTTCTAATTTCACTGTTTTTCTTTGTATTTCCTGTGATTATTCGTATTTCCTTACCATTACCTTCGTTGTTTTCTTTTGATCCTGCTATGTTTTTTCCTTTTTTTCTCTTCTAATATTTCTCAAAATTTCCTCTATTTAACCCATTGATTTTACTCTTTTACTTTGACCTCTTAACTTTATATAGTTTTCTCTTTTCAAGGGTTTGATCTTATTTTAGACAGGATTTTGTCTTACTTTTATTTTTACTTACTCTAAATTTTCCAAAATTTCATTGACTATCTTTTCCAGTTTCGTTTAATTTCTTCGTATTCTCCTTAGACTACCTCTGCTTTTTTCATAATTTTCTCTTATTCTTCTGTTCCCTGTCCTCCGTAATGTAGTATACTTATATTCATGATTTCAGAATTTCTATTAAAATATTTTCCGCATTCTTCTAGATTTCCTCTGTTTACCTCTCAATTTCCACCATTTAATTTTGATAATTCCATGATTTTTCATGATATTTCTCTACTTTTCCCTCAATATTTTTCGATTTCTTCTCGGTTTTCTTTGCGTTTCCATTGTTTGATCTTACTCTTACCACATCTTACCACAGGATCTCTCTTATTTCTCCACTTTTCCTCTCCAAAATTTAGATGATTTCCTTGAATTATCTTCTACCCAGGTTACTTTAATTTCTTTTTATTCTCCAATGATCCTTCTGTCCTCCTTATGATTTCCCCTTACCTGCCCTTGATTTTCTTATTATTTCTTTCCTATCTTCTGTTAATAAACGAAATCTGTTTATTCAGTTTCAGAATTTCTTTTCATTTATGTCTTTTTTTCCCAAATTACCTCAACATACTTTCCAGTTCTTTTGATTTTCTTTTATTTCCTCTCCATGTGTCCTTGCTTCACATGTTTCTTTTAATTTTGAGGAGTTCTCTACGATTTTTTCCTAGCATTTCTCAAATGTCCCACGCTTATCCCTCAATTTCTCTCGACTCCTCATATAATTAGGCAATTATTTCTGCTTTCCCTTGGTTTGATCATATTTCAACACAAATTTTTGAAAATTTTCTCAACTAATTTGCTTCTCAGTTTCTTTTTTTTTTTAATTCTCCTAAAATCTTCGATTTTCTCATGATTTCTCTATTCCTCATCCCCAGTGAAGTCCTCTGCTTATTCAATATCAGATTTTTTTTATTTGTAAGCTATTTTCCTTGTATTTCCAAAGATCATCTTTAATTATCTTTCAGTTTCTTTTGATGATTTGATGTCTTTATTTCTAGTCAATATGCTAAGATTTTCTCTTATTTTTTTCCGTGTTTCTTTTAATTTTGACTATTTCTCCATAATTTTTCTCAATTTTCTCTCCTTACCGCATAATTTCTTTCGATTTCTTCTCATATTATCACGTTTTTTTCTGCTTAAAAGTATTTTAACACAAAACTTCTCTTAACTCTCTTTTATCCTCTCTAAATTTAGAAGATTACCTTCCAGTTCCTTTGATTTCCTTTTATTTCTACTCGTTTTCTCCATGATTTACGTGTTTTTTTTTAAATTCTCACGAGTTCTTCATGATCTTTTCATGCACCACTTATTGAAATTCTCAAAAATTTTCCTCCAATATATCTTCCAAGATTTTCTTAAGTAACCTTTTCAGCTTATTTTAATTTTTTTCTTAATCTTAATTTCTTTTAACATCTTTATTTCTACTCGATATCACCTAATTTCCCCTTATTTCTTTATACGTTTTTTTACAATATTTACGATTTCCTTATCCTCCAAATTCCTGAGAAAAAGATTACTAATTTTTACTCCCCTCTGCCTTTCTCATCATTTTCTTTTATTTGCCCTTGACTGCATTATTACTTCTTCCCTATCTTCTTTTAATATATAGAAGCCGTTCGTTCAATCTCAGAGCTTTCTTTTATTTATTCCTTTTTTCCGAATTCCCGAAGATTACCTACCTTTACTTATATTTCAGTTCTTTTAATTTCCTTTTGTTTCTACTTTATTTCTCTATGACTCACGTGTTTCTTTTATTCTGATTTATCCCCTGGATTCTTCAAAATGTCCTCTGCATTTCCCTCAATTTCCTCCCACTCCTCGACTAATTACAGGATTATTTCTGCTTTCCCATTGTTTCATCATATTTCAACACAAATTTTTGAAGATTTCCTTAAGTTACCTTCTTCTCAGTTTCTTTTAATTTATTCTTATTCCTCCTTGCTCCTCCAACATCTCTTTCTCATGATTTCCTCTTGTTAACCCATGATTTCCCTATTATTTTTTCTGTATCCTCAGTGAAATCCACTTTCTTCCGTATCCTTAGTGAAATCCACCATTTATTCAATTTCAAAATTTCTTTTTATTACTCCACTATTTTACCCAAATTCCCAAAGATTTTCCTTGTCCAATTATAACATAAAATTTTTGAAATCTTCCAAGAATCTTAATTGTTAAAATCTTATTTTATTTCATTTTCAAGACTTAAATAAATCAACACTTTGGTCTTTTGTTAATTATTTTACGTACTACAACTCAATTTTTTTTTTAGAGTTATTAATCATAGGGTAAAACTTGTCCCTCAATAATTATATAGTAAGCTATGGATTTGACAGAGCGTAAAATTTAAAAACGAATTGTTTCAGACGGAATCAACGAGTCCTAACAACGAAGAAACTAGTCAAAGCGAAACACCTAGTAACGTATCGGAATTAAATCCAGTATACAACGTCATTTATCCGCCATTTTATTACAATGGCATATGTCAAGCTCATGCTGACCCAGTCAATGAATCCGAACCCCGCCGAGTGAAGAAACGAAGACGAAGAAAGCCATCGCGTTCGAAATCGACACAAGAAGGTACCACTTCTGAATCATCAGACGAGGTTTTCAGTGACGAAGAAGAACCACCAATGAATACCACCGAACCTGAGCCTGAGACCCAACCTGAGGAAACTGCGAAAGAAGAAGAAGAAGAAGAAACGAAACCTGACGAAGATGAAACTCCCAAAACGAAATATGATCTCAAACCGGACGCGGAAGAATTCGTTCCGCGAGCTTACAGACAACCCGAAAGCATTCCGATGGAAGCAAATGTCCAATTTATAAAAATACCGTCGAATTTCGTACCAGTGCCGATCTTGAATCATCCGATGAGCGATTTCAACGCATTTATCCCGCCCGGAATTCCGATCAACTTCATACCTCAAAACTTTATCAATTATGTACCTTATAAAACTCCAAACATACAACCGGAAATTGAAAAACCGGAAGAAGTCAAAGAAACGGTGGAAGTTCCTAAAAATCAAATCGATATTGCTAAAATTGTATCGAAACTGGAAGAAGCAGCTAAAGAACAAGATGAAACAAGTGTCAAAGATGAAACGTCCCATCAGAAATCTCGAAAAAGATTCAGGTATCAAAAAGTCGAATTACGAAAACCTCCACCAAGTCCTGAACCACGAGAATGGAAGAAACCAGCATGGAAGCAACCACAAAATAGTCCAAAGAAAGAAGAAATTCCACCGAAACCAGTCCGAAATTATTCGGACACTTTAAAGAAACCACCAGTAACACAAAACCACGAACGCAACAATGAGAAAAATAAAATCAAGCCACAAGTTAAAGAAACAGTGAAGAATCACAGAATAGAACAAGTTGCACCTAAAGTAACAAACGAATGGATTTCAGTCTCGAGTCGAAAAAAACGAAAGAATAAAAATGTAGAAGAAACGGAGAATTTCGAAGAAGAAGTAGTGAAAAAAGAAGAAGAAGTAATTGAAGAACCGGTTCTAGTTGAAGAACCAGTTCCAGAACCGATTCAAGAGACTCAAGTTGAGGTTATTGCACCTGAACCAATTCCGCCACTTCCCTCACCACCTGTTGTTGTTGTCGTAGAAGAAAAAAAAGTTAAAAAGAAGACTAAAAAACACACGAAACCTGCTCCACCTCCAATTACGAAAAGAGTGATTATTAAAGATATTGATTTGTCGGTGGAGGAAGAAAAGGAGGAGCCTAAACCGGTTATAGAGGAATCTAAACCGGTTGTGGAAGAATCTAAACCAGTTGTGGTCGAATCTGAACCGGTTCAAGAGGAAACTGAACCAGAAATTGTGGAGGAACCACTAAAAGAAGAAGTGGTTGTGGAACCCACACAAGTGGACGAACCAGAACCAGTTACAGAAATTGTGGAAAAAAGGGAATCTCCAGAAAAGAAATCAAAGAAAAAGAAGAAGAAAGTTGCGAAGGCATTAAGCCAATCCAGTTCGAATACGACACTTAATGTTGGAGATGATTCGTATGATTTTCTCCTTGATGAGTCGTTGGAGAAGACTAACGTTGAGGTAATTATTGTTCTAAAAACTTTTAGTCTAAATTTTTTATTTTCCCTTAATTCTCCAGAAATCTCTACGATTTTTTGCTTTTCCATTGATTTCCTGTTTTCCCTACAATATCACCATTTTTATTAAATAGTATTTCAATAGGATCTCCTATGTCTTCTTTTACTTTTCTCCATGATTTCCTAGACTTTCCCTACAATCGTTCTTCATATCTTTGAACTGTTTGAAGTTATTTTTCTGCAATTTCCATTAATTTATCTGTTTACTATTTATCTATTTCCTTAAGACCCCCCTCTTTTTGCTGTTATTTTGTTTTATTTCTCCAAGTTTCAGAGAAAATTTTGTAAATAGACTTACGTGTCTTCCCAAATTCATCTGATTTCCCTTAACTTTTACACGATTTTACCGTGATTTCTTCTTATGTTCCATGATCTATTTGCTTTCCTCTACAATTCCCTTGCATAGGGACTCAATTTTTGCGAACTTTCCCACGAATTCCCTATTTATTCTAGTTGATTTCCTTATATCTCCATAAGATCTTTCTAAAATTTCTTTTTTTTTCCACAATTATCTTCACATACTTCTTATTTTTTCTGATATTCCTATTATTATTTTTTTTTCGTAAGATAGTCCAACATTTTCTTTGATTATATCCTGCCTAATTTCCTTTACTTTATAGTAATTCTCTCATCATGAATTCTTCTACTTTCCCCTATACTCTCTCTCCTATTTTCTTTTTCTTCCTATTTCTTCACTAGTAAATTCTGAACGAATTTCTAGGTGTTTTTATTACATGTCCATTTTCTCTATTTTATCCACGATCTTCTTCTATATCACCTGTATTATCTCTCCATAATCTTCTGATTTCCTCAAGTTCCTTAAAATTTCCTTTGATTATCTCCCTTGTAAATTTGTTTTACCAATATTTCCTTATATTATTACGATTTCCGTTGCTTCTCCATTGATTTCCAATGATTTTTTGGCTTACTTTTTTAATATTTCTCTTGTTTTTCCACCACTAGTTTCCTCGCAATTTCCTCTGTTTATATTTTTTTAAATTTCTCTATCAGTACACCAATTTCTTCTTTTTCATGACTTTTCATTTCTCCCAACTGTCTTTCCTTACTTATTTCCCTTCTAAATTCTTTCTCGTTTTGTCCACCTCTAAATTTATTTTGATTTAAGTCATTTCACTACATTTCTCCCCCCCTGCTTTCTCCATTATTTTATTTCTCCAGGATTTCATCTGCACAATTTTCTTTTTCCTCACAACTCTCTCTCTATACACTCCATAATTTGTCCTAATTTTTCTATGAACTCTATGTTTTCCCATGAGATCTTATGTTTCTCCAAGTTCCCAAGGATTCCCTTTACTTTCCCCATGATTTCCCATCATTTTTTCTGTTCACCTCCTCTTTATTCACTATTCTTTACTCTAAATATGTAATTTTCCTTTAATTTATTCTGTTTTCTTTCATTGCCTATGATTTCTTCTTAAATCCACCATTTCTCTATTTTTTATCTTCCCCAATAATTCTTTCTCCACATTAAATCTTTCTTTCTAGTTTCTCTAGGAATATGCTGGTCTTACCATTTTTCTAAAGCTTCCTCATTTGTTTTTCTTCTAAATCCTTCCGAATTTGTATGTTCACCTCTAGATTTCCTTTGATGTTCCCTATGTTTTCCTATGATTATATTTTACTCCTCCAGGACTGTCTTTATTACTTCTCCTTGTTTCTTATTTTTTTACCCCACAATTCTCTCTGGGCCCTCCTCATTATTTCTGATTTTCGCATGAGATCTTTTATTTCTCTAAGTTACCAAAAATTTTCTTTACTTATTACCTTTCTAATTCTCTTTAAATTCCTTTACTTTTCCATGATTTCCTCTTAGTCTAACACGATTTCCTCTATTTATTACTATTCTTCTGCTTACCTTTTAATTTTTGCTTCTGTTTCTTCACAAGAACTTTTCAGTTTACTTCTTAAATTTCTTCTACTTGCTCATATTACACCATGATTTCTTCTTACCTCCCAACGGATTTCTATGTTTTCTCCAAATTCCCAAGCATTTCCTTAATTACCTTAGAGCTCCTTTGTTTATCTCTAAATTTTCTTTCATTTAGCATATTTCCTTCAACAGTATTGTGTCTACTTTCTCCATGATTTCCTCTTATTTCCCAAAAAGTTCTCTCCCTTTTATTCCTCTAAATTCCCCACAAATTCCTATGTTTATAATATCCTCCTTAATTTCCTTCAAATTCCATTTTACCATGGTTTTACCATGATTTCCTCTTGTTTAATCTTGATTTTCTTTGCTTTCCTCGTGATTTCTCACATTACCTTTAAATCTTTTCTCTTTTATCATTACTACTCCACGGATATTCCTCTATTTACTTCAAAGTTTCTTCTGGTTGTCCTTATGTACACTACACCATGATTTCTTATTACTTCTCCACACAGCTACTATATTTCTCCCCAAAAGAAGCAATGCCCACCATACAATTAAAATCCGACCTCTAAATGTACTTAAATGTATATTTTTTCTTCCAGATGTCACAAGAACTGGACAAGATGATCCAGCGAGGCATGTACAGCAGCTTAGAAGAAAAAATCAAATCAATGAACATCGAATCAAACGACAACTTCTTCAAGAGCATCATCAACAACATATCAAGTCGCGAACCAAGCGTCGAAAAAAATTCCTACACCAAAAACCCAGACTTGAGTAAAATCCTTACAAGCACATCACTTCTGAAACCGAAATCACCATTCGAACGAAATCCGGTGGATTTTTTAGGTGAAACCACCCCCAATTCACTTGGGGGTGGCACCGGCGAATCAACCACTGACGAGAATCTCTACCCTATCACCAAAGCCGTGAAGGAGTGGATGACGAAAACACGCGAAAACACTCCCGAAGTAGAATTACTGAAAAGTCCCAGTGAGATATTTCGGGAATTTTGCGAAGAAGACGAAGTGACTGTCTATTCCCGCAAGACGTCCTCTTCTTCATTTGAAGAAGACGTCGTTGAACCTTACGAAAGCAAATACGGACTAAACGAAGATTTTTTAAATATTAAAGCAGAAGTGGAGGAACGCAAGGGGAACTACCCGAAACACGGAAACTTGCCATACAGAGCGATCTGTTGCAGTATTATGTGATGGCGACTGTCTTTGCTTAATTCCGGACGTACTTAAGACGTTTCTTCCGTTTTACAATTTTCTTTTGGGTTAGATCTGTGCTGTTGTTGTTTGAAATGTGTATATTTTTGAAGCGAGTGACGCACTTATGAGACTGCACGAATGACACTAGGTTGTACTTATGAGTGTCCCCTACTCCTCCCCTCACCACAGCCTGCTTTAAAGAGACTGAGTTATACGCTTAAGAAGGCAAGACTCGAGTGCGTCACAAAAATCTGTTTCTGTTAAATCGTTATTGTTATATAGTTAATAGGGGACAAATCCGGCCGGTGTCGCGGTTTTGATTATGTAGCGGCCGCCAAATTATTTTTTAGTCGAATTTTTATGTTGGTTCACGTAATCATTAGTGTAAAAATGCCATTTGCTCATTTCTTTATAGGGTGTGCGGTTAAATTTGGCTCAAATGTTGGCGGTGACATTAAAACTTCCATGACCAACTACGACGTCAAGTTTAATCCAACACCCGTTACCACTTTAGGTTGTCCTTTAGAATGTAATGTAGCGTGCAATTCAGTTAACAATTGTGTGGGTGGGTGAAACACCCTGATAAATTCATTTTTAGACACATCGCGGCGACAATATTATTAAGGGTGTGAAAATTTAAAAGACACTGTATGTATGTTAAGTCTAGTGTTAAGTTTGTTTTGCGCATGTATGGATTTCTTTTTTTTTTCTTAAGTTTTTTCCTTTTTCGTTTGGTTGTTCTTATTACTACAATTATTTTATTGTTATAATGTTTGTTATTTTTGAGAGTTGTGCCTTTGCAAAATTTTTAAAATAAAGAAAATTATAAGAAAGTTTGTTTTTCTAATTGGGAAAATCTGGTTGACCAATTTTCAGGTCAAATGAGAGTTTGGATGGAAATTACCGGTAAATTGGTTTATTTCCGGCAAGAGGCAACTGAGTGGAAAATTGGGTGCAAAACTTGCGCAAATATTGTTCTAATTGGATTGGTTAAATTGTGTGTCAATTAATTAAGCAAAATGTACACAAAATTATGCATCATTGAGAGTACAAATTCAAGAAGCAATCAATATTTGGGTTTTGGAAAAAGTTAGTAAAATGCCATTTCAGAATAAATTTATTCAAGCTTTCCTCGCGATTTCCCATCAATTTCCAAATCATTTATTTAACATTTTGAACTAGATCCTTAAGTCCTCTGCATTTCCTAGAACATATTATACCCAAGATATCCTATGATTTCTTTTAAATTAACCACAATTTATTCTACCGCCCGATTTCCCTTTATTAATTCAGGTCTTTTCCCGCTGAATTCCACACTGTTTTCTCCGATTTTGTCTTATTAACACCACTGCATTTTTTCTTACAAATTTACTCAAAAAATTTCTAATTTCCACACTCACCTCTTATCTATTTATCGCTATGTTCTATTGTTTTTCCACGATTGAGCACAGTTTCATTCCTTTTCACCGATTTCTTTATAATTTACCCTAATTTTTGCATGATTTCGCCTACCTTATTAATTTATGCATCACGGAAAATTATTATTTTTAACTCGAATACGTCCTCCCATTTTTTCGGCTTATTTTATCTCCGAAATTTATTCTAATTTGCTTAGGACTTCCTCTGACTCTTTAAGTTCTCCACGATTTTGTCCTAATTTCCCACGACTTCTACTGTTTTTCCCTCAAATATGTCAACCTGCTTCGTATTTTATTTGATATTTCTCCAAAATTTCCCCTTAATTATTCTGTTCTACAAAGATTTCCTCTGAATTTCCCATAACTACCTCCAATATTTCGGCATTCCGCAAGGGTTGCTCTATTTACCCTTAAATTTTCTGGTTTCATCTTAGTTGTCCACGATTTCTGCTACTTATCACTGGATTTCTTTTTACACTCTTACTACCTAACTTTCTTTTTCCGTAAATTCTTACGATTTCTTATTGGTTCACCCATAATATCCGTTTCATTCTCCACGTTTGAATTTTGCCCATTTCCTTTTATTTTCCTAGAAATTTCTGTCTTCCCCAAAGTTTTATCCCAGACACCCTTTATATTTATCCATAATGTCACCTAAATTTTCTCGGTTTTCCACACTTTTCTATTGTTTCTTTCACATTCTTCATGACTTCCCCTGTCAATTTTAGATGATTTCTTCCTCCTTCACTTTATCCAAAATTTTCTTTAAATCTTCTACGATTTCGTCTGAATTTTTTCGATTTCTTTCTATTTCCCAATAAATAGAATATCCTACTTCTAGGATATATATGTATATAGTATAATTTCTAGGATTTTAGCAAAAATATACATTTCTTTACCCATACTGTTTGAATTTCCGCTTCTTTTCATTTCTTTTCTATTTATTTCTTCCATTTTTCTTATTATTTCCCCTGTTTTCTCCGATTTCCTTGCTTTTATTCACGATATCCTTCTTCTGATTCGCTTATTAACAACTTTTTTCCCACGATTTTGACTGAATTTCTTCGATTTTCTGTCTCTCTCACGTTTCTTCTATATTCCCATTGTTTATCCCCAATTTTGTCACATTAATTCACGATTTAACATTAATTCACGATTCACTAATAATCTACTTTGAAAATACCAACCAAAAGAAAGGTGGTGGACTTGTGGTATATATTAAAAAACATTTAAAATATAAAATTTTAGACAGCAACGTTAAAAGTAATGTGGAACAAATTTGGGTTGAGGTAGCTCTACCTAAAAACAAAAAATTGGGTATTGGATTAATCTATAAACCGCCGTCAACATCGTATCTTGAGCTTGGCCACATCGACTCTAACATTTCTATACTGTATCCTCAAGTCAATTACTTAGCTTTGTTTGGTGATTTTAATATTGATTTTAAGAAAACAGAATCAGTTGCATACAAATTTTTAATGCAGGTTTTAAACCCTTACGACTTGTCTCAAGTTGTCAAAGAACCTACTCGAGTCACCCCAACCAGTTCTACACTAATTGACCATATCTACATAAGCAATGAACTGATACCTGAAACAAAAACTGCTGTGGAAATGATGAGCCAAATTCTTAATAGTGGCAACAAACCAATAAGTGATCATAATCTATTATGCTCTAAATTTTTATTAGACACCCCACCAGAACCGGGACCCATTAAAAAGTACAGAAGATGTTTGTCCCAAATAAATATTGATCAACTTCAGGAAGATGCTTCACACCTACCGATGCAAAGTATACTAAAATGTAACAATATTAATAAAAAAATTTGTTTATTTAATGCTTTCATCTTACAATTATTTGATGTACATGCTCCAAAAAAACTGATGACTACGTCAAGGAACCCTAGACCTGAATGGCTAACTTATAATATCACGAAAATGATTAAAGCTCGAAAAAAGGCTTATTTGGCATATAAGCGTAACAATACTCCAACAAAATGGCAATTTTATGTAGACATTCGTAATGAAGTGAAAAGAGCAGTCCAGCGTGAAAAAAACAGTTTCTCAACTTTTAAATTGAACACCTGCAAAGATGGTAAGAAGCTATGGAAGGGTCTAAGGTCGTTAGGATTAAAGCAAAAAGCGTCTGTAGAAATCCCATCTCATCTTTGTGAAGCCAATCTTATAAATGACTTTTTCGTAACCAGTGCAAAAATAGAGTCTTCAGATATAGAAGGTGAAGTTGCTAGCTACAGGATGGGCTCACTTCATCCAAAGGTTGTGAAACTCTTTGAATTCCGGTGTGTTAGTGAAAGTGAAGTGAAAAAAGCTTTAAGTGCAATACATTCTAAAGCAGTGGGATGTGATGACATATCAATTGACATGATTAATTTAATTTCCGAGGTATGTTTACCAGTGTTAACAAATATTGTAAATTATGCCATTAAGACGCAAACTTTTCCAAACATATGGAAAACTTGTCAAATAACTCCCTTGCCTAAAATTGTAGACCCTAAAAATTTTTCTGATTTAAGACCAATATGTATATTACCTGCTTTGTCAAAAGTTTTGGAGAAATTAATGTCATCTCAGATACGTGAATATTTAGATCAATATAAAATCTTACCACAGAGTCAAGCTGGCTTTCGAGCTCAAAACAGTACAGCTACAGCTTTAATTAACGTTACCGACTATATTCTAAACGCTTATGATAAAGGTATGATGACTCTTTTACTCCTATTAGATTTCTCCAAGGCTTTCGACACTATTAGTCATAAGTTGTTACTAGCTAAATTGCACTATGTTGGATTTTCTAGCAAATCATGTAAATTTATCGAAAGTTATTTATCCGAAAGATACCAGCAAGTTGTTATAAACGGGGAATCTGTTTTAAAATCCAATTTTAAAAAAGTAAATAATGGTGTACCGCAAGGTTCTATACTTGGACCAATTTTATTTATTTTGTATACTTGTGATATTGAAATGTTTTTAAATGATGTGGGAGTGCAATGCTATGCAGACGATACGCAGATATTCCGATCATTTACAGTAACCGATGCACCTAGGGTTATAGATCTAATAAACAATAATTTAAACAATTTAAACAAAAAATGCGAGAAACAATTATTAAAGTTGAATCCAACAAAAACTCAGGCAATGTTATTTGGTCCGAAGAAATCTTGTGAAATTGTTTATAATAATTGTAAACTAGCTGTAAACAATTGTGACATTACGTTAGTTTCGTCCGCTAAAAATTTAGGAATAATCATTGACAACGATCTGGACTTTTCTAGCCATGTTAATAAAATTTGCAAAACATGTTATGGTATATTGAAATCGATATATTTTTTAAAGAATACTCTTACTACAAAGTTAAAAATACAAATTTGTGATAGCTTAATTTTAAGCCATATTAACTATTGTCTTGTATTTTATGGATCTTTTATAACTAATGCTAATTTTTATAAATTACAAAAAATTCAAAATTCTTGTTTAAGATATTGTTATAATGTAAAACGTCAAGAGCATATAACACCTTATCTGCGTAAGTCTGGCTGGCTTAACATCAAAAATAGATATAAGTTCTTTTTAAGTTGCTTAATTTTTAGTATTGTCAAAAATAAAACACCTGATAACTTATATAATAAAATTGTACTCCGAAAAGATATTCATGATCGCACAACTAGATACAACGAATTTTTGCACATTCCAAAGCATAGCACGGAATTATATAAGTCATCATTTTCCTATTTATGTCCTAGGATTTACAATGGCCTTGATAATGAATTTAAAAATGATAATTTTAAAACTTTTCAAAGGAAATTAAAAATAACTTTGTTAGAATAGTAATTAGAATTAGTATTATTAGAATATAATAATGGACTAAAATGAAAAACAGTTCGCAGAACTGATTTTTAGTCCTTTTGTAGCCTCTTTTTTATTTGCTTTTGTAATTTATTCATTTATTTTGTATCTATTTCTTTTGTATGATTTATGGCTGCAATAAACATTATTATTATTATTATTATTATTATTTCCCTCCTCTGTTTCACCCTCAATAATATAATTTTTCACGATTTTTTCCATATTGTCTACTAAAATTTCTCTACTTGCCATTTTTCTGTTATTTCTTCCCAATCTTTCAGATTTTCTCTACTTATCTCCAAATTCTCCGATTTAGTCAAATTATTTTTTCACGATTTCTCTTATTTACTTCATTCATAATATCCTTTTAAATTTCCACGACTTTCTCTTTATTTCTTCGACTTTATTTTATTTCCTCATCATTCTCCACAATTTCTAAGCTTTATCAGTTTTATTTACCCCTGATGTCTTCTGAATTTCCTCTACTTCGCCCCATCTTTTCTACTATTTCTCCTACAATTCTCACAATTTTCCGTGCTAATCATTCACTTTTTTTCGTTTCCTTCACAATTGATTGCACACGCATTTTCCATTAGCTCCTCTGAATTCTCCACAATTTCTATTGTGGAAAATTCTTTTTCATTATTTCCTCTGCTTCATGATTTCTTCTACTTACGTTAAGATTTTCTTAATTCTTCTTTATATCTCCACAATTTTCTCCACTCATTCCATAATTTCGCCTCCTTTTTTCACTAAATTCTCTATATCCACTATTTCTTCTGTTTTCCCCGATTTATTCCCCTCTTGTTTAAAATTCTCACCGATTTTGTTCTACTTCTTTCTTAAATTTCTTCAATCTTTCCCATGATTTCGTATTTTTTACTCGCCATACATTTTAATTTCCCATAATTTTCTATTATTGTACTATCTCCAAAATTCCCCACAATTTACTTACCTCCCAATTATTCCACTATTTTCCATCATTTCTCCAAAATGATGATTACCCCATTTCTTCAAGCTTCTACCGATTTTTCCTGTATTTTGTCTTCATATAGCACCATTTTTCCCCTGGACTTCCTTTTAAATTTCCTCTTATTTTCCCAATATGTATCTCGAAAATCTTTTATTTCTTCATTAATTCCTTATAATTTTGCCCTAACTTTCCCCAAGAATTTTCGCTTCCTCTTATTTTGTTAAGGTTTTCGCTGAATTGCTAATCCTCTAATTCCGTCCGATCTTATTTCTCCATAATTTCCCCTTTCCTATTACTCTTTACAATTATTCCTATTACAATTTCTTACGATCTTGGCATGATTTTCTCTTTCCTTGTTTATCCCTCCATTTCACCTAACTTCCCTTAGTCTTTTCTTCAAGTTCTTCATGATATAGGTACTACATTAGCTCCAAATTTTATCATTATTTCCCCCGCATGCTTCATGATTTCGTCTGCTTACTCCTTAATTCACCAAGAATTTTTCCGTACCCTTTCCTAATCTCCTATTATGTTTTCATCTGCACAGATATTCACTCGCGAGAATACTCATTTCATTTCGAGTCTCACCATATAAGTTTCACCTCATAATTCCTAAGAAAAGGAACCTCATTAAAAATCCCGATTAATTAACCAATTAACTCATCTCTTCTATTTTTCGATGCTATCATGCTTTGTCCCGTAGAGGTATTCACTTGCGAGAAGACTCATCTTTCAGAGTCTTTGTTACGAATTTGCTTCCCCCATCCGATCCGGTCCCCACCATGGGGTGGGCGTCAACGCACCCTTATTTAAGTTTGTAAATATCTTTGTAAATAGACTGAAAATAGCTTCGAGAAAACATATAGCTTTTTTTCTTCAACTTCTGGTCCTTCGAGTAACAGTCTTCAAATATAAGTTTCGTCTCATAATTCATAGAACAACCTCATTAAAAATCGCCATTAATTAACTAATTAAATCACCTCTTCTATTTTTTGATGCTATCATGCTTTCACCTGTACAAGTATTCACTCGCGAGAAGACTCACTTCATTCCGAGTCTTATCATAGAAGTTTCACCTCGTAATTGCTAAGGCAACCTCATTAAAAAACGCATTTAATTGACCAATTAATTCATCTATTCTATATTTCGCTGCTTTGACCTGTACAGATATTCACTTGCGAGAAGAGTCACTTTATTCGCAGTGTTATCCTGTTTCACCTCATAAATCCTAGGTCAATCTCATTAAAAATCGCTATTATTATATTATATTCTGTATTTTTCGATGCAATCATGCTTTTTTTACCTGTAAATACTCGCGAGAAAACTCACCTCATTCCGAGTCTTATAAGATTCTTGTGATTCTTATTAAAAATCACAAATAATTAACCAATTAATTCAACTCTTAGATGCTATCATACTTTCACCTGTACAGTGTATTCACTAGCGAAAAGACTCTTCTCATTCCGTATCTTATAAGTTTCACTTCATAATTCGAAAGGCAACCTCATTAGAAATCGCAAATTAACCAATTAATTCATCTCTTCTACATCTCGAAGCTAACATTGCTTTCACCTATGCAGATATTGACTCACGAGAAGACTTACCTCATTCATACATAATTCCCAAGACAACCTATTAATTAACCAATTAATTTCTCTTCTATTTTTCGATGCTATCATGTTTTCTCCTGTAGAGGTATTCACTTGCGAGAAGACTCACTTTTCAGAGTCTTCAAATATAAGTTTCACGTCATAACTCGTAGGGCAACGTTATTAAAAATCACAATTAAGCAATTTTTCGATAACTAGACATTCATAATCTCGCTCTCACATGTTGCAGATTAATTATCAAACCGCCATAAACTTGAGGATATTATAAGCTCACATAATTTTTAAATTAACGGTTTTTTCTTCTTCTTTCAATTTTTTGAGTAACAAACAAAGAAACAATTGTAGCTACTTGTTGTAGCATAGAGAATTTACATCAAATACTTCTTCCCACTCCAAAGTCTTGCCGGTGCGCATCCACGTCTCACCATCATTTTTAAGTTGGTACTCCTGTATAGCAATACAGATCGACTGATGGTTATCACATCTAATTGGTCTAACCAAACTGTCCATTGCACATCTCTCTTAAATATCTTGTTTGTTTCTTCAACATTTCTTCTTGTTGATTCTGTTTTGTAAAGATGGTAAATGTAATTTGAAAACAAAAAAAAACACAAGAACTGTCTTATTTATTTATTAAAACACAACACACATCTTTCATATTTTTTATTTATCTTATCTACATAAATATACACTTTACAAAACCTGGGTGGCCACACTATTCGTGAAATAAATAAAAGCACCCATCAGATTCACGAATGTCGCACCCAGAAACACCGTCATCCACTTACCATCAGAAGCGGTAACCAACGATGCCGTCACTGGTCCACACAGAATCCCCGGAATAGTTGCAATGGTATTACTAATCGCAAACGTCGTCCCAGCATAATTCGGTGCCACATCCACGTGATTACTCAAATGTCCCGCTGAGTTACACGCCGATAATCCCATCGAAATACTCACAAGAATCACCGCAAACGGCAAATGATCCACTACACAAAAAATCGCCAAGAATAGAGCCGGTCCCACTAGTCCCACACTAGTCATCAACCGGCGCACATTCAACACTGACCAATTCTTGAGTAACAGACCATCAGCTACGTGACCACTAATCACCCCAAAGATCGAATTCACAATATAGGGAACTGCTGTAAGACTTAAACTGTGTGCATTGCCCCCTAAATACCTCGATAGATACGTTGGCAGCCACTGCATTATTATATACGAGGACCAATTCATTGCAAAATGCGCTATATAGATAGCCCATAAAGGCTTGCTCAAAATAAAATCAGCCCATCGTATACTCCTTGAAATCACCTTAGGCATATGTAAGGGAATGGTTTCTTCTGAACTGAAGGCGTCTTCTGGGTAAACAAAGTACCACAAGATAACCCAAATGAATCCAAATGAGCCAAACCAATAGAAACAGGCCTCCCAGGTTAAATGTGGGCATAGGACTGAAGCAACTGTTTGACCAACGGATCCAGATGCAAGGAGGTAGCTGAAGGCTCGAGATCGTTCCTCCACCGGGATACTATGGGCAAACAAGTGGAATATGGTGGGAAGACCGAGACCTTCAGCGAAACCGAGTATTATACGACAAATAACTAGAGCTGTAATGCTGTGAGCGAGAAAAGGAGTGACAAATGTTGCGATGCTCCATAAGAGGACGCTGCAGATCAGGACGTTCTTAGCGCCGAGTTTACTTGCCCAGAAACTGCCTAAAATAAGAAAATTATTTTGAGTGTGGTAAAAAAACCTATAATTTTTATAGCCTAAAGTTAAGTGCAACGTCGCAAGTAGAACGATTCAACTAATTTTTATGTTACTACAACATATCACAGCTACTTTACTTTATCTAACGCTTCTCTTTTCTGCCTGCTTTTTCTGACCGTCAAACTACATAGTTCACATTTCTGGGAACCATTAAAAGATGAAAGCAAACCCTGCCAAGGTCGTTGTTAAATGTGAAAGTGTTTACCCTCATAAATCAAGTTTTATGAGATGTTTTATGGTTTATTTGATGTTTGCGGTAACTGCAATTATTTTTATGATCTATTTATTGGGAAGGCTTAATAAGTCTGCCCACTTTTCTATCGGACCACTATACTATTTTAGATAGCAGAATATAAAACATTTATTATTAAGTTTATATCCATAAATTGGTGATCCATCCGGCTCAAAAAACCATTTAAAAAACTGGTTATCACCTGTTAAAATTTGTAAAGTTACTTTAAAAACACCCTATATGTATAGAGTCTGCCATTTTTTTAAATTTAATCAACAATGTATTATCTGTACACTTTACTTGATTTCTAAGTGGGTTTTCATGTTTTACCTCTAACTGGAAAAAAATTACTAAATAAAACGTCATTAAGTCAATAAAAACACTTTTGATAAAAAAAAAACATTTATGAATGTCTAATTATTTACTGGTCGCTAGTACATCCAGCTCAAAGGACCACTTATTATGTTAGGATTCTACACAGCAACACAGCTCATTCAGTACAACAGTTGGCTTTGAACCACAACACTAGTAGAGGATCATGTATATACAAGAATTAAGTGAAGACGATTTTGACCGCAGAATCAAATTTTGCACTACTATAATACACAGAATACATCAGGATGGTAACTTTATTAATTGCGTCCTCAAAAAGTCAACTTTTTGTTTAAATGACATGTTAACCGCCTTAACTGTCGATATTGGTCTCACCAAATCCGCATCGGATTAATGTTTAGTGTGGGATCATTGGTCGGAATATCGTAGGTCCTTTTTTCATTAATAGCAATTTAACGTCCAAGAGATATTTGCAACTTTTACAAGAAAATATTGTTCTACAACTCAGGGAAATATTTCCAAACCACGGTGAATCGAAATATGCCAAGAAGAACCATATGGTTTCAACAAGACGGAACACTGTCACATTTTGGTCAAGTGCGAGAAGATTTGAATAAAACATTCAAGCTACTTGACATTTGATAAAACATTCACACTTGATTTTTTTCTAAGAAATCTTGTAAACAAATTGAGTGTATCTCAACGTGCCATTACAAAACGAAGAACTACAAAAATGAATATGAAACAAAATTGACAATATTTCTTCAAATAATTTGATTGTTTCTTTGCTCAACGTATTCATTATTGCCAAGAAGTCAATGGAAATCATTTTGAACAACTTTGATAGCAGAAAATTTAGGTATTTCATATTTAAGCTTAAGTATCCATACTTTTAAGTTAAAAGGGTATCCAAACATTTAGCGATCCTGTATTTTTATAAACCAAAATACTTACGAGAGTAAGAAAAATTTGCAGTAACGTGGCAAAATTAAAATTACTAACAAAATAGATATTTGTAAGGTCTGTGCATTAACACCCACGAATAATAATATAAAATAATATAAATAATATTAACAAAACCATAAAAAGATATTTAAAGTATTCTCAATTAATAGCCATGGCAGGTAAAAAGAAAAAGGAAAAAAGACTGGAGTTTCTACACGATGTACCGTGTTAATAATGATTGTAGGGTCGTAGGAGAATGTGCAAGTAAATAATTAAAAATGTTCCTCCTTTTAGAGAAAATGATTTTAGCTATTATTATAATTATTATTAGACAACTGAGTAACCCCAGGAACTATTTTCTAATATTCCGTTGAGGCAATAAGACATTACAATGAGTATTCGTGACATTGAAAACTTCCACAGCCTCCTACGACCCTACAATCATTTATAAACATCTTGTATTAGATTTCATATATGACCAGTTTCTCTGTACCAAGCATCATATATCATCAAATGTTTATTACTTGATTGTTGAAATATTGTTTTGTCAAAAATATTTCCAAAAAATTGTAGATAACCCCAAAAAATAATAAAGGTTATTCGTTTTGTAGGACCTGTTTTAAAGCAGCATTGCCAGGTTACTCGACAATGGCTTACCCTTCAGTTTCTTTGACCCACCCGCTTTCTTGAGAATAATGATTTATTATTTAATCTAGAAAAATTTAAAAAATAAAAAAGATAAATTTGTTTTTGTTTGTCGATTAATACTAAATCAACAATACTTACTTACGCAGTAAAAAAAATGTGAAACCAAGCAGCGTAAAAATTTTAACTCAAGATATTGCGTAAATACGCCATTTTTCCAAGGAAGAGGAGGAGATAAAGAAGTTAAAGGGTAGGTTATCCAGTCCGTTATCGGGTAACGGCAATGCTGATTTAAAACAGGTTTTACAAAACGAATAAACTTTCATCCCTATTTATAATCAAATTCTTCTTGAGCACATTTTAAAAGAGTTAAATGATTACTAGTATTGATTGAAATTGCTTTTACTGAGAAAATCTCCGCAACCAAATCTATAATTTCAGTTTTTTAAGTTTTTTTTTTGATAATTTTTAAAAAAGCCTATTTTTTCTTTTTTTTTTTGGATATTGCCTTTCGTTGAATTTTATGATTCATATTGGTGCAAAAGAAAGAAACTTGACTTCTATTCAGTTGACAAATAATTAATAAATTGACAATAATTGTCATTTTTTTAAGTTTATAAGTTATTGCCAATAACAATATTTTGGTTACCAACAGAAAAAGAATAAAGTCTCTATTAGTTACTTCTGTAAAGCGTGAATGAAGTTTATGTGTACTGTTTTTGTATAAAACAATTATTCTGTTAATCTCGTTACAAATTTTAATAAAAAAAAAAACATTAAACAAAATAATCTTATTTTATGGCAGTTTTTATCTCTTGATGATATAATAAAGTGCAAAATAAGCGCTTTCGTCTAAATATAAGATAAACCTACTGTTTCGCAATAAGACAGCAATAATTCAAGTCTTATTCCTCGAAAAACTCACCCAATATTTGACTAGTGAAATACCCAAAAGCAAAAGCCGACAAAATCCACCCTTGAGCATGTAAACTCCATTGAAAAATATCAGTCATTGGGACAATAGCAATCGGCATTATCACCCGATCTGCACTATTTATAAAATTAGCAGCACTACATAGTGCCACTATACGAGATGTCCTCGTTAACCAACGTATCCTAGCCATGATTAGGGGGCTCTGAAACTAACCCCATAAGCACCCAAATATACTAACCAAAAAGCCAACTTACGTGTCAAAAACCAAACTTACACCATCTCAAATATTATCACACACTTTTTATTTCAAATTAAAAAAATTTAAGTAGAATAATTAAAAATTGATGTTTCTGCATGGCCATGTCAACAACAATGGCCGCCATTGCAAATCTAGGGGATTTTCGTTTGACAGGTTGGTCATAAAAAAGCGCAAAATTTAAACAGATTTATTCATTTTTTAGTCTTCAACATCATCGATTAGGTAAAGAAGGGCGTCGTTTTCGTACGTGGGAAAGTAAAATCTGCAAAACAAATTGTTAAATTAATTAAATTACAACAAAGTGACTCACTCTGGTTGATCAAAAACTTTCAAATCCGGAATTTTATAATGTTGTTCTTCAAATAAATGCTCCTGAAGATTTTTAATATTTTTACAAGATAAATCACAATAAAAACATTTATTATTGTGCATTTGTCGCCTAATATAATTAACAAGTTTAACTTTCTGGTAAAAATCAAAATTTTTAGTGATTTCAGCAAAATCAAACTCGTGATCTGCTTCCATATGTAGACATAAAGTATTAATATTAGTGTCTCTCTTATCACACAAGAGACAAATAATAAAATCCTCTTTTTCATTCCAATCAAAATACTCTTCATCTTTATTTGATTCATCAGGAGGTGTTGCCAAATCACTCTCTTTTTGTGCTCTCTTACACTTATCAGGTTCCAAATAATTGACTATAAAATACTTATCATAATCTCGATTTTTCGGATTTATCCTTTTATGCAGTTTCTTCCTCATATGTTCCTTCAGTATATTTCTCTCTGGAAAAACGCGATCACAATAAATACAAGTTAATTTATTTAAATTTTCATCAATCTTCTCTACTAGATCCTCAATAAATACCAAATTTTGAGGATTTCCTAATTGTAAATTATGTTGAGACTCTAAATGCCCGACAAAATCGGCTCGAGTGCCTTCAAAATTCAATTTACAGAAAAGACAAAGCCGTTTATATCCTCTATCAGTGCGTTCAAACTCTTGCACTTGTAAAACATGCTCTAGTTTCAGTTTATGACGCAATTCTTTGTCTTCTTTCAGTAATGTTGATAGGAGAAAATACATTTGATTAGTGGAATCAACTTTTATTGCTGGAATTATTTCTTCCATTGGGGTTTCCTTAAATTTTGCTCCCCAGTATTGGATGTAACTGAAAAAATCACAATTTGTAACACACACCCCCAGTTTCTTTTTTAAACGTACTGTGGCAGATTTGTGATGTTTTGGACGTCTTCTATGACCAAATTGTGCACTTCGAATAAATGTCTGATAAAAATATCGAAACTTAGGACTAGGTTAAAGGTGTTATCACATAATAGACAAGTTACTTCAGATTCAATTTCGGGGCAGTTGGGGTGGTCAGTGGCTTCGAACAGAAGAGGACCAAACATTTTATTATCATTTTCTGAAAAAAGTCAAATATTTTAAAGTAAAATAGTTCGAAATAAGTTATTACAAAATATTACCTGTTTCTTCGGAGGCTGCCATTGTGTTACACAAAAAAGTGTATATTTTTCATTTCTTGAGATAAAAATGTAAAGATTTGTGGTTTTTGTACACAAAAAACTACTGTACAAGTTCAGATTCTTCGATCTTTCTAGTAAAAAAAGTGAGGTTAAGTTCGGTTAACCTAGAAACGTCATTAATGCGCATAGAAATAAATGAATGGGTGGAATATGCATTAAAATAGACAATCGCCATTTTGAACGTGTCAATATTTAAGTGAGGTTAAGTCTAATGTATGGACAGTTTGTTATTGTAATTAAGCTTTAAACACAAAAACGATACCCTTTTTTCGTTTTCGAGTGTAAAAGTTAATCAAAAATAATAATGTCTGAAGCTAAAATGACAAAAGAAAAGTTTTCTGTCTTGGATCATAATGACTAGGTACTATCAGTCCAAGATATCAGTCAGCATTAGGGCTGGGCGATTTTTAGTTTAAATAATCTATAATCAATTATTCAATTTCATCGATTATTTATTACGTTGATTAATTAGTCTTAACTAATTCATTTAGGTACTTAGAATAAAAATTTAAAATTATAAAATTTAGATCCTACTACCTTACAAATAATGTATTGATCGATCGATTAATCAATAATAGATTAAATCAAAATTATGATCGAATTGCGATTAATCGATTTTTTTATCGATTAATCAATTATCTTACCCAGTCCTAGTCACCATAAAAATAGCAATAACTAATGTCAAAACTGATAAAAAAAATTAGTTCACAAAAGTTGATGTACCAAATTTTATGTCGCAAATTCTGTTATATAGGCAACCACCAATTCTAAAGAACAAATAATCGTGGTCTCAATTTTTAAGAAACAGAAGCTCTGAAGAACAGAAATGTGTTCTCAAAAAAGCTTTAAGAACGACGTTTAATTAAAAAAATAAAAAAAATCTAGAACAAGCTAAAAGATGTCGCCGTCGCCCAGAAAAAAAGACAAAAAATATTTCTTAAAGAATTTGAAAGTACTACATGTCTTAGGAAAACGCAGCAAATATTACTAGCAATTACCACCGGCGATTATTCAAGACAATACAAAGTTTTTTATTTACATTTTTTGTAAAAAAACTGTCAATTATCATAGTAAATTCAGTAAATCATAAATTGTATTTCATTTTTATGTTATTAGGTAAACGACTAGTATATGAAGCAGAGCGGTTTATGAAATATTCATTATTCAGTCATAAGTTTCACTTGAGAATAGTAGCATCGTTGCCAAAACGCGCATCAAGCGCAAAAAACTGTTTAGTGTGATCGGGTAAATTTTTCGATTTATTCGACACGCCAAAGAAAACCAGCAAGAAGTTTCAAAAACTATTGCTTAAAAATTGAGAATTATTAGAAAATTTGTAAAGATGAGAGAGAAACAATAAAAGTCACATTCAAAATGTTTTTAACGTTTTTGTAAACAATTTAAATTTTATACCACAATAACGCACATGTTAATTAGTTCCAAATAACTTATAAGAATTTTTTTTTTCATTTATTTAGCGAAAGATATTCAAATTATTAGTCAAAGAGGCATAAAGTGCACCTAAAAGACCATTTAAAAATGTTGTTGAAACTAAATTTCTTTCGACTGTTTTACGTGAATTAATAATTATTAAAAGAAAAACGCGGATAAATTTAAAATTTTACTGTGGTTCAGTGTTTGACTTGTTTTTGATATATTTCTTTCCAAGATTTTGGAGAGTTTAAAAAATAAATTTTGAGCGATAAATTTTGAAAGAGGTGTTATCAATTATTATTATTAATAATAAATATAATAAATACTGGAAAAAAACAAATAAATCCGCAATAACAGAGATTCACCTGAAAACCTGGAACAGAATAATTAAAAAAACCTGAAACAGAAAAAATAGTAGGAAAACTTGAAATAGAAAAATTACGAAAATCTCAAACAGAAAAAAAAATTCATAGATAAACCTGAAACAGAAAAATTAGTAGGAAAACCTGAAACAGGAAAATTAATAAAAAAAACTTGAAACAGAAAAATTACGAAAATCTGAAACAGAAAGAGATAAATGAGTAGGAAACCTGGAACAGAAAATTTACTATAACCCGAAACAAAGAATTACCAAAGCTAAAACAGAAAAGTTGGTAAAATACACTATACCTACAAAATCAATTTCAAATAAAACTTAAAATTTTGAATAAAAAATTAGAAATTAAAACAAAAATCGACAATTTTAACAAAGTCATAAACTATACATAAAGTCTTAATTAAAGCATTTTCTTCTGGCACAACTGATGACTAGCGAATTCCCTCGTTCTGCTCAAACCCCAATAAAAAAAGAAATTTTGTTTAAATCGTTTATTTATTTTTTACAAAAGACAGGTAGAAATGTACTTTGAATAAAACGCGTGAATTTATTATTTAATCAATTTCAAATGATGATAGTAGATACCTAAAATTGTTTATCATTTGCGTTATTTTGTAATTTAAAAATGCAAAAATGTACTTGTTTAAACAAAATCGCGATAAATTCCAATTAATAATTTATAATCAATAAAAGTACGCAGCTTAGAGCAGCTGTGATGTGTCCTGTTCGAGAGCTGATGCTCGACTGATTCAAACAAGAAAAAATGTCAATAAATTTGCAAAAAACAACAAAAAATGTCTATTATATCACCGAATGTAGAACTCTCTTTGTGTCTTTGAGTACTGAATCATCGTATTATGTAAGCAATTAGGTCAAATAATAAACCAAAAATGTTTTTAAATATTTAGGTACAGAAACAAGATGTTTCGAGTTTTGTTTCAATTCATATTTAATCACAAGAATAGCGGGGAAAAAACAATAATTAATTTTATTTAAACAAATGAGACTAAACGTTGTTTTAAACGGCTACGTCATTACCTGCAGTTATAAGATGAGGTCAAAAATCTCTTGTCAACATTTTACGCAATCACAAAAAAGCTGTTTACATTTTCTAAAGTCTCAGTTTATATACAGGTGTCCCAATTTTATTTCCATTGCAAAGTATCAGTTTATATACAGAATGTCCCCAAGTGTTACAAAGCGACCTCTGGAATTTATTTTTTAAACTCTCCAAAATGTTGAAAAGAAATATGTGAAAACAAGACAAACACTAAAACACAGTAAAATTTTAAATTTGCTATTATTTTAATAATTGTTAATTTACGTAAGGTAGTTTAAAAAAAAATAGTTCAAACTATATTTTTAATTAGACTTCTAAGTGCACTTTATGCCACTTTGTATAATAATTTAAAAATAGTTCGCTAAATAACTTGAAAAAATTCTCAAAATTTATACGTCATAAGAAACACCAGTGGAAGGTTGTCCTGAGGCTGCCCTATGACGTCATGTAAAAACGCTGGTCAATATATTTTTAAAATCCCTGTATAATTTCAAGTTTATTAAAATTTTTAAATTCAAGAATGTCTGATCTTCTTGAATTTCCAAACTTCTTAAATTTTTTTAAATTATACCCGAAAACTAATTCTCAAAATTTTAGAATTCTAATGTTTTTAAATTACGAAAAATTATACAAATATGAGTTAATTTCTATTTTTTTTCCAAATAATTCAAAATGGAGGTTAAATAGCCCTATGTATATACGGATACAGCGCTCTATCGCTATTCATATCTATGGTGCAAGATTGCTACAAAGCAGAAACCTGTAAAACCAACATCATAAAATATTGATTTAAAATTTGTAGTTCTTGTGATTTGCTTTAATTTAGCCTTTTCAAATTAGCTTTAATTTATTAAAAATCTCTAAAATATACTAAAAATTGTTTTTTACGTATTTAAAGATTTTTTTTATTTACATAATAGACGTATGATTACAAAACAATATAGATACCATCATATTTCATTTCCTATTTTCAAAATATACAAATAAAAACATATAAACACAGCTTTTTACATAATTAATTAACTAATACAAAAAGAAAATAGAGAGTATTACAAGAAAAGAATTGAACTAAACCAAATCTTTGATAAAACTTTACTTTTGATTTAATGCCAAAACACACTACTTTATTACGATTTTTTTAATATTCTCATCATATCTTTATTCTGTTTTCCTATAGTCATATCAGCTGTTTCCGCCTTATCAGTAATTGTACTAATCAAGTCATTTTGTGAATCAATTTCGAATGACAAATCCGTTGCTAAATTCTTTAAACGCGAGATATTTGAACACATTTCTTGCAGATTTGCATCTAGCTTTGCACTGAAATCTTTACTGCCGCCAGTCTGACTCTGTGACGAGTTATAATCCATATTCCTCAATCTCGTAACTGGATGATTCTCAAACCGGTCATAAGTCGACAATTTCTCCTCAAATTCTTCATGCAAGCTATCACTTTCCTAAACACACAACAATCAAACCCAGAAATCCCTAAAACAAGTACTCACTTTAGTCGTTTTTGACGTGGGGCTCGGACTAGCATCGTTTTTCCCTGACATGTAGTTCTTCAAGCTGCTGAAAACCGATTTGATTCCATTGATATGCTTCTGAGAGAACCTCAAAGTCGCGTTAATCTCATCCAGTTGTTTATCAGTTTTCTCGAGTTTTTCTCGCTGTCTCATTAGTTCTTCAGCTGTTGCAATTCCGATTTGTTCAGAATCGCGCAGAATGCTGATGCTTTTTTCAGTGCTGTTGATGGTGCGGTCTTCAATGGCTCGTTTACGTTCTTGGAACGACTGCAACTGGTCGTCGAAGGAAGGCTGGGGGCCCTGAGAACGGCGAGAATTGCGCAGAAAGGTCTCGTCGTCGATGTCTTCCTCGAAGGGGTTAGTGGAGCGGCCGCAAGGGTTCGACATTTCGGGGGCGGAATGTATCAAAGTGGAGAGACAATTAATAACATTTATGACAAAAGTGACAATGAATTTGACGTTTGTTGACAACGTGTGGGGACTTTTGGAGTGGGGTTGGTGGTTCTGGCAAGTTCTACCAATAGTGCTATAAGGCAACCAACAATACACACTTACTTTAGGATATACAGATGGTCAACATACCGGGACATTTTTTTTTAACATTTTAAAACATAGTCCCTATGTTCAATTCTAAAAGAAACAGATCAACAATATAATGTAATACTAATAAAAATCAAGTAATAATAGTAAAAATAGCTATTAATGCAATAAGTTGCAAAAAGAAAGTCTTTTAAGCACGCGCCGTGAATCTTGGACTACGAGTGCAACGAGTGGTCCAACACGTCAAGAGCTTAAAAGACATCGATTTTGCAACGTATTGCATTCAAGATTTTTTCTTACAACATTTTATAACAGAAAACAAATTTTTCTTTCAAAAATAATGATCTCAATCGAACATTCATATTGTACAGTAGACAGACGGCAGGTTGCTATGGATGTAAATTTCGTTGTTTGCTGTTTATATAAAATTACAGACTGTCAACTTGGGTACTGTGTTTAAGTTCAGTGATAAAGGAACACAAAAATGAACGATTCTGAATTTGATTCCGACATTAAAAATGCTGCGAAAGCTGCACTAGCCACCTAATGCCCAAAAAATTTAAGAATAATTACAAGGAAACATACAGGAAATTTGGTAGTTGGTGAGAGGACAAGGATTAAAGAAAAGGTACTTTTGGCCTATTTTTCAAAATTATCTTCCATGTATAACCCGTCTACTTTATGGAGTACCTACTCAATGCTAACAACCATGATATATCTTATCAAGAATGTAGATATCAAAAAAATTACAAACTTGATTGCATTTCTAAAAAGAAATGCCAGTGGGTACAAAACCAAAAAATCCAAAATATACACCAAGCAAGAGATAGAACGTTTCATGAAAACAGCTGATGACAAAGACTATTTATTGGTGAAAGTTGTGTTAATTACTGAGATTTTTGGCGCGTTACGCAGAAAACGAATTTACGTTTTTGAAGATGGAAGCTATAGAAGATTGTACAAGTTTTATTAAAGTGAAGATACCAAACACCAAAACAAAAATTTCACAAATGTTTACAATAACTGAAGGAGTTGTAGATGGAATTAATTTCTCTCCAGGTGCTGTACGCTACCCGTTGGTATAAATACTATGGGGGGTATGCCTAAAAAAATTGCAAAATGTCTCGGCCTTCTAAATGCAAAAGAATATATCGGGCACTGCTTTCGCCGTCGTTCAGCAACACTCTTAGCAGATTAAGGAGCAGATACTACATTACTCAAGAGACATGGAGGATGACGATCGAGTTCTGTTGCAAAAAGTTACATAGAAAATTCTGTTGAAAATTTCGATGAAAATTATGGGAAAAGAAGAAACTGTATCAAAGAAAAGAAGAATCTGTGACGAAAATAGCAAATCTGAAGTGGCGTCTACAAGTACCGTTTCCACTTTTATTTTTTAATAAAATATACCTAACAAAATGACTTGGATTAATGGCCCTAAAATTAATAATAAGAAGCAGACCTTATAGATTGTGATTGTGAAGTGTAGTAGTCACGGCCGGGCCGCCATTTTAATTAGCAAAGGGTCTCGAAAGGTGGCAAGGTGGCTGACCCTACGTACGGACCGACCCGACCGCTTATTCTTACTTTCTTAATTTAATATTTCTCTAGAAATTATACATAAAACTAATAAATAAATACACAACACCTAGGTAAATAAAGAAATATTTGAAAGCAATTTATTAATGTAACAATATTCAAATTACAAATATTTTGATTTTATTCAGTTTAATAAATTTATTTTCACAGCAAATATTCAAACAAGATGAAAAACCCTTTTCAAATGATTTAATAATTACAATAAAACCAATATTTACCGATCCCAATTTACCAGAAAATAAACAAAATTAAAACTAAAACAGAAACGGCGTTTACAATAATAATTTTGATATTTAATTTGATTTATGTTATTACCTGCAAATCCGTTCAAAAATTGTTTGAATAATAATTTATTTATAATAATAAACAATTTTCATCAATCACGTTTCAACGACGCCATTTTGAATCATCTTGTTTAAGGATTTCTCTAAGTTGAATACATATGGGATCATTCGAAAGTATAAAATTATGACAAAAAAGAAAGAAAGCAAAATTTTACTCGTGCGAAGCAATGATTCATTCTTCTCGATCGGTCCATAGGAGTGTCCATTAATGATTTCATAGAATTTCACGATACGGCACGTTATAAGTCTCTTTCTCTTATTGTTATTTCGAAATGTTCATAACAATATATTTAAAGTAAATCTTAAAATCGGCAAAACAATTTAATAGAACTACCGTTGCAGTAAGTGCCAGGTTATAGTATTATTTTTTCATAATTTTTCAATAAAAATAATTTTGATTTTCCTGACCGCAAAGGAGCTGTGTGTTAAAAACTATACCTAAAACTTATCAAATTCTTTACGAAATTTATCCCTACAAAAAAAAAAACGTTTTGAAAAGTTGTGGCGTTTAAAATTCCAGTTCAAGTTTATAAAACAAGGGCAAAACGCGAGTTTTTAAAAAGAATCAGTGCTCACAATAACTCTAGAAACCAACTCTTCATGCTATTTTTCTAGTTTGTGCGTTTTACGTGCTTTTCATGTAAAAAATTCGATTTTTCATTTTTTTTAGAACTTTTGTGTTAATAGAAAATGATTGGTAATAAATGTTACGAGATTTGAAAAATTCAATTTTCAAAGTGTCATGTACTTTTAGAATTGTTTTCAAAGTCCAAAATTCTGTGTAACTCACAAACGGTTCTTTTACTTCTTTTTAACCTATCGTAACGATTATTGCTTGAATAGTCCAATTGACACAATAAGAAAATCTTCAAAAACATTGCTACATTTCTTAAATTATCAAATCGCGTACTTTATACAAATTCACGAATCATAATTTTAGAGTAAGCAGTGTTATATACTCATTTAGCAAGAAGTTTGTAAATCATCAAACGCTATATGAGGGTTGTAAAAGTTTTAAAGTTTTTAAGCCTCCTCCCTCCAAAAAAAGTTAAAGTTACCTCCTTGTTAAGCGGCTTACCCTTCTGTTTCACAGATTAATTGCGACACATCACGTGCAACAACATTTTGTTTAAACAAAGTTATAACGCTGACATTTATGTTGTTTCATTCATTTTTCCTGACGTCTGATGATGATACCTGCGAAAAGCGTTAGCAACCTTAAAAACCAATTTGTGCTGCAACACCCAAATCGGTGTTAGGCTTTGTTACCGATGCAAAACAGTAAAACTAATATTTCAAATTAGAAATAACGCGTTTTAAAATCAAATCACCCGCAATTGCCAACAGCTGGAAAGAAACTCTAAATTAGCAACTGCTAAATAAATAGCAGATATCTGTTTAATTTACAACCATGATATGGTCAATATAGTGTTCTACTCTTAGTTATCTCTTACGATTGAGAATGTACAACAGTAATTTTGTTGTGAAGAAATTTCATGTGCCATCCTGATTATTTTCTTCAGATATTTTACACTTTTTAACGTTATTAATTTTTGATTCATTTATTCATTCAATAATTTATTTTATTGATGGTTTAAATTAGATTTGTGACACCTAGTTTTGGATAGTTAAGACTGGGCAACCAATGTGGTGCCACCACGAATCTTCGGCGAATCGCTGAAGCCTAGTTAAATTGCTGAAAAGGTGCTCGACTAATTGCGCTATCGACTAAGAGATGTCGGACAGAAATATTTTCTCAGATTGGCATTCGTCAGACCAATTAAGAGATAATTAACAGATAAGTCATTGTGGTAGTAGTAAAGTAAAGTCGAGCAAAATAACGACTATTTTTGAAATGAAGGTATAACCAGATGAGACTTTTACAGTTCTGTAAAGTATCATTTTGGTCATATGAAATCGCTATCTACAACTTTTTTTAGTTGAAATGAACTTGGTAAAATTATTTTTTTATGTGGGAGCAACAATTTCCAAAATCGTGTTTTTTAAAACAAACATCGCACTTATAAAGTGTTTTGTAAGCTAAAATATTGAAATTTTGGCCACTTATAGAGCAAACCAGAGCGCATCTAACAGTAATCACAGATTTTAGAAAAGGTTTTTTGCTTTTGAGAAAGAGGCCTCCAAAGTGACTAGTTGCGAAATTGTGCATTGACAATTTCACGTAGCGGAGAGCTTAGTAAATTATTAACAATTTAAGCATAAAATGTACATTTTCGTAATGGGCTCCAGAAGCCGTGACGTCAAAAATGCGCGAAATTTTGAAACACTGTCATTCGATAAAAATACCTTGAAAAAGTCGACCTTATTGCACATGTAAATAAGGTTGAATTTACAAAGATCAAATTTCAAGCGATGAATAAATACACTAAATAAAATAAATAAGACCTAAAAATATCGACATTCGATACCCTAAACATTTCATTTATTGATAAGTCACGAATTACAACAAATTTACACTTAATAAAGAATTTAATGGAAAATAAAACGTTCGATGCACAGATTTCATTCATTTCTAAGGTGTAACGCAGGTCCAACATGAACGAATTCCAGCGAACCATGCCGAACGTGAACGATTTTCTTCATTTGTCCACGCGTTTGCGCGCTACTTGGCTACTCGGCCATCTTCGGTAGTTGCTTTACAGCTGTTCGGGTGACTTTGAGAGCACGAACCTTACACGGTAATTTCTATTTTCGATTAATTTATCAATTATGCGAGAATTATTTGTAACTTCTGACTGGATTAAAACTAAAATGTTTAGAGTATTGGAGTTGAGTGTTTTTATGCCTTATTTGTGTTTCCATATGTGATTTTTATTCGGTCAAAGTTTAGCTGTTATAATTTCAACCTTATGCACTAGTGCAATAAGGGCGAGTTTTTTAAGGTATATTTTTAGAATGACAGTGCTTCAAACGTTCGCGCTAAAATTACGACACACTTCTCCAGCCCATCACTAAACTCTATATAGATTTTCTAAAAAAAGTCAGGTTATTAGAGCAAATTTTTTCCTAAATATTAAAATTTTAAAACACGGCATTGTCGCGCATAGCTCCGACGCGCTAAATCTCCGTATTTATTATACGTATATTTGCATCATGCAACACAGTAATTCAGAACTATTCAAAGGTTAATAATAACAATTAATAAATACTTCTGAACCATTATTTTATTACGATTGGCGATGTTTTGAAATCTAGGATACTTATTTTTTATTCAAAACTGCGAAATGTCATTTTTTTTATTAGAGAATAAAAGTTTTTTGCGAACGAAGCTAGATTATATTTGTTAACAAACTCGGTCTTTTCATGACTGATTTCGTTCCGAATAGTACATTGTGTATCAAATACGATAAGAACATTTGACTGTTGAAAGAAATTTATTTGGAAGAAGAGCAAAGCAACAACTTTGCTTATTGTGTAAGATCGATAAATGTAAATTTTTGATAACATTTATGATTAACTCAATGTAATTTAATAAACAAGTAATATAGGAACTTTGAAAAATATTATAGTATTACTGTAGAAAAAATTAACGTAATTATAATAATTATATTAACTTACCGTTTCTTAAAAAAAAAAAACGTCGCAGCTAGCCATGAGAAGGAGACCTTTATTGTTTTTTGCCTAGTACTTTACTTTATAAATATTATTTTTATAATTATTTAATATTTATTGTAAAATTTAAAAAATTAAAACTTTAATCTTGCAAAACATTAACTATTGAAGCAACTAGATTTATTTTTCATTAATTTTTGATAAATAACTACGTTTTGATGGCTACCTAAAAACACTTTTGTAAAACAAGGGTCTAGATTGGAGCTGATAACTTGATTCAGAACTAATTTGTTCTTTCCAAATTTTTGGTGAAACTTACTTAAAATATAGTATAGTGTAAACTAAAGTGGTAAATTTGTTACAAATAATTTGTCATTTGTTTCAAATTAATTCAATTAATAGACGCCAAGATGTTAAAAAAAGGTTTTTAAATTTTTTTTTATAGTCAGAATAATATGCTATTAATTTAAAAAAATATATATTGTGACGTTTATTATATGTGGGTTTCTGATTTAAAGAGCTGGAGATAATTTCTCGGCAAGTTTATTTACAAATCAAATTAATTACAACTAATTAACACAGCTAATATTCTAAATCACTAACGGAACACAAAACACTTTAATTTATCGCTTTCTAAATTCGCTGGATATCGCCGGAGTTCGCCTTTATGTCGCTCTCCCAAAACCAGACAGACTGACTGACTCGCTGTCTCGCATATATATATGGGTATGGACTCTTTCCAGAACTTTCGAGTATTTTCTCGCGTTTCTCCTGAATTATTTCAATTCGGCAAGATGATTGGAATTCAATCACAATAGCGACAAACAATGCCGACGTAAACAAGAATAAATAAACCCATTCAAAACGTAAATAATACTCGAAGTTCTATTCAGTTCCTAGAAGTGAGCGGTCCACAACACAATACTCGATACTCTGATTCACCGCTTCTTAGAATTGAGTCGTTCGCGTCACACTACCCCCCTCTTAAGAATTGTTCGTCTCGAACAATCATTCATCGTCATTTGAACCCGCATAGGGGGCTAAACGGTCTAAATGCACTACCTTCATCTTAGCCCTGGGGTTCTTTTGGATTCTATACACCACGTCGTTAAGTCGGGTCAGTACGGTATAAGGGCCTTCCCATTTCGGCTGAAGCTTCGGACATCGCCCTTTCTTCCGTTGAGGGTTAAATAGCCAGACCAAATCTCCCTCTTGAAACCCTACCGAATTCGCCCTCAAATCGTACCGCGTCTTCATCCTGTCACTGGCAATCTCAATTCGGTCTCGAGCCAAGTCGTGGATATGGGACATCGTCTCTTGAAGCTCTTCTACATAGCTTCTAACTTCCTTGGGTTCTTGAGTGGGTGTCCCAAACACAAGGTCACAAGGCAAGCGGAGTTCCCGTCCAAACAAAATCTTGGCTGGAGTTTGATTTGTAGTTTCATGGATCGCCGCTCTGTAAGCCAACAAAAACAACGGTAAATGGCGATCCCAATCTCTTTGATGGGCCTCTACAACTTTCGATAGGTGCTCTTCCATGGTGCTGTTAAAGCGCTCGACCATTCCGTCGGACTGAGGATGCAGCGGTGTAGTCCTGGTTTTCCGAATACCCAAGAGATCACAAATTCCTTGGAAAACCCCTGACTCAAAGTTTCGCCCTTGGTCCGAATGCATTTCCATGGGAAGCCCATAACGAGAAATCCAATTATCCACCAAAGCACGAGACACAGTAATAGCTTCTTGGTTTGGTAACGCGTATGCCTCAGGCCATTTACTGAAATAGTCGGCAACAACCATAATGTATTTGTTGCCCGAGTCGGTGACTGGAAATGGACCCGCAATATCAAACGCAATCCTCTCAAACGGAGCCCCAACGTTGTATTGCTTCATGGCTCCCCGGCTACGAGTTTTCGGGCCTTTACTCGCAGCACATGTTGTACATTTCCGGCACCAATTAGCGACATCTTCTCGGCTATTGACCCAATAAAAGCGTTCGCGAACCTTCCCCAAGGTTTTGTTGACGCCGAAGTGAGCTCCAGATCTTCCATCATGGATTTCCCTTAAGACTTCCTTTACGCGACTCTTCGGTAGGACTAGCTGCATTGTTACCGTCTTTCCATCCGCGCTTTCCCAAGCCCTTTTGAGCAGCCCATTTTCGACTTTCAGGGAGTCCCATTGTGCCCACAACGCCTTCAGAGCAGGACTCTTATTTGAAATGTCATGCCATTGCGGTCTTACATTTCCGTTCTCCTTGCTTTGTAAAATCGGTCCGATCTCATCGTCTTGCAGTTGCTCTGTTCTTATTTCTTCGGCTGTCCATCCGTCAGTAGGTTGCAAAACTAGCCTTCTAAGGTTGCACAGGTGGTCAGCTTGTTCTCGTTGGCTACAATGTTTGCAGTCGGCTCTGCACGGTCTTCTGGACAAGGCGTCTGCATTTTGATGAGACCTTCCCGAGCGATGCTTGATTTCAAAATCATACTGCTGAAGTCTCTCAATCCATCTCGCTGTTTGACCTTCAGCATTCTTCAAATTTAACAGCCACTTTAAAGCGGCATGATCTGTCCTTATTGTAAAATGTTGGCCGTATAAATATTTGTGGAAATGGCTTACCGCGTTCACGATAGCCAACAGTTCTCTTCGGGTGACACAGTAATTCCTTTCAGGTTTAGAAAGAACCTTACTATAATATTCGATAACCCTCTCTTCGCCATCCTGTACTTGAGTTAATACTGCGCCAACTCCATTATTACTGGCGTCCGTATCTAAAATAAACTGACCTTTTGCCCTTGGGTAAGCAAGTATTGGTCCCGTACAGAGTGTAACTTTTAATGTTTTGAAGGCCGATTCACACTCTTTGTCCCAAATAAAAGGCGTCTTCTTTTCGGTCAGTTTATGAAGAGGTTTGGCAATATCGGCGAATCCTTTGACAAAACGGCGATAGTAGGTGCAAAGACCCAAAAAGCTTCGTAGTTGGTGCTTATCATTAGGTCGGGGCCATTCCCGTACGGCTGCAGTCTTCGCAGGGTCAGTTTGTATCCCATTCGATGAAACAACGTGTCCCAAAAACTTGACTTTTCTTTGGAAAAGGCAACACTTTTTAGGGTTAAGTTGAAGACGAGCGTTTCGCAATCGGCTGAAAATTTCTTGCAGGTTACTTTGATGTTCTTCGAAAGTTTTCCCAATAACCATCACATCATCAAGGTACACAAGGCAAGTTCTCCAAGTCAACCCTCGAAGGACAAGTTCCATTAGCCGCTCGAACGTAGCTGGCGCATTACAAAGTCCAAAAGGCATAACATTAAACTGGTAGAGCCCAGTTCCAGTCGAGAAGGCAGTTTTCTCCTTATCCTCAGGGTGAATTCCAACCTGCCAATACCCACTCTTCAAGTCTAAAGTAGAAAACCATTGGGAACCAGCTAACATGCTCAGTGTATCGTCGATGCGTGGAAGTGGGTAACTATCTTTCTTCGTTACTTCGTTGAGCCGTCTATAGTCAACGCAGAAACGAGTTGACCCATCTTTCTTTGTTACTAGTACAACTGGTGAAGACCAGGGACTTGACGAATCTTCAATGACGCCATCTTCTTTCATTTTTTCGATCATTCGAGCCACTTCTTCCTGTTTCGCAAAGGGGAGTCTTCTCGGGGGCTGACGAATAGGTTGTACTGATCCCGTATTAATTCGATGCTGTACCAAATTAGTTCTTCCCGTAATCTTGTCCCCTATTGCAAAAATGTCTTGTTCCTTTCGAATAAAAGCAGTGGCTGCTTTCCTCTGATCTTCTGATAAGTGTTGCCATTCTTCCAGAAAATAATTTTCCAATTCCGGGTTATTTTTACCTTCTCCTTCCTGGTAACTCTTGTTGTCCTTTTCTTCACAACGAACAACTCGTAATGCAGGCTGAAAGAAGCCAATCTGTTCCCCTTTCTGCAACGTAACTCGATTTTCGCTGAGATTGGCTATGCGAATAGGAATCTTTCCACCAGCCTCAACGAGTGCTCTAGCTACCAAGATCTGTTTATTGTGTGTCGCATTCGTGAATTTCGTCATGTCCGGTTCAACAACTCCCGTTCGGTATCCCCCAGGATCTTTTTCCAACTCTGCCAGCACAATTTTCTCAGAATTGCCGGGGACACGAACTGATTCTGAGACGATGATGTTTACATGGTCCGATGAAGCGGTCGCAGAATGTAACAAGATTTCTTCGTTTCCCATTTGTAACATCCTGTTCTTAATATCCAGCACAAATCCATATTTGTCCATAATGTCCAAACCCAAGATCACTTCATCAACTATCTCAGCTACAACCATTCGGTGTACAATATTGAATGGTCCTATCTCAAGTTTGACATTAGCTTCTCCATGTACTTGTGCTGTTTCACCAGTAGCGGTTTTCAAAACGAAGTTACATCTTGTCATGTAGATATTTTGAGATGTTTCCAGCATGTCCCGTCTCACTAGAGAAAGTGTTGCTCCCGTGTCAACCGTCATCTTGGTGTCTCGACCGTTGATTCGTCCATCCAGCAACAGACTATCATTTCCTTTTCCTAGCTGCGAGACGGAGATGATCCTAGGGGCTTTGGGCGTATCAGCTAGCACACGCCCCAAAGTGCTAGCTGAAATTAGTTTTTCCTGATGCCGGGAAATTGAGGGGCCTGTGACATCTTCCTGACCCCTCCTTACATCCTCAGACCTTCCCCGTTGGCGGCAATCCCTTCTTATATGGCCTATCTTACCACAACCATAACACTTAGGCCGTCCTCCAGTGCGTGCTGGTGTCTGCTGCATCTTTTCCAACATACTCTTCAGTTCTTCGCAGCAGCAATTATTTGTTGGAGTTTCCTCTGCGGACATCAATCGCACGCGTTGAGCTGGTCGTCGTGAAAAGTCTTCATTTGCCGCCTCATATTCTAACGCGTGGATAAGCGCGTCAGCACAGGTTTTATATCTATGTAGACGTAGATAACGTCGTAAATCGCCATCTCTTAAACCATCAATAAATGCGCTGGCTTCCATCTCATGGCGAAGGTCTGCAGGTGCGGAAGGATAACCTAAATTAACCAATCTTTCTATTTCCGCGGCATATTCTTGCAAACTTTCGTTGCTTTTCTGATGTCGGGACTTAAGCATCATTTGGTATACTCTGTCCATGTGCTGGTCTCCGTAGCGCAATTCCAAGGCGTTGACCACTGCGTGATAGTTTTTCTGATCACGATCAGATACATTCTGAAGCAGCTGGAGAGCTGGTCCTCGCAGTGCTAACACCAGAGCTGTGGCTTTTTCTTCATCATTCCAGCAATTTATCTCCGCCGCTGCTTCAAACTGCCTCCTATACATTGACCACGAAGACTGACCATCGAAAGTTGGGGGTTTTACTCGTTGCGATGTTACTTCGCTTCCTAAAATTTGTCCTGTTCCAAGTTTCTTCATTTTACTTTCCAATTCTAAAACTTTCTTTTCTAATTCTTCCCTAACTTCTTTTATCTCTTCTTTTACTTCTTCTTTTACTTCGAAAACTTTTTCCTCAAATTCCTTTTTTACTTCTTCGACATCTTTCTTAAGAGCATCTTGTAAGGTATCGAATTTTTCGAAAATTCTTTCTTGCTCTTCCATTCGACGTTTTTCTTCTTCTTCTTTTTCTTGCAGTCGTCGTTTTTCTTGATCTTCTAGAAATTTCTTCTGTTCTTCTTTATCTTCCAAGCGTTGTTTTTCTAGTTTCTCGAAGAATACACGAAGTTGTTCCTCCATGGTTCTTGTCTGACTTCTTGTTGTTCTTCCAGAAGGTTCCAGAGACATAAACTTTTCTTTGTCCACCAAGCTTCTTTAAATCCCACTTCTGACACCAGTGTGACGTTTATTTATATGTGGGTTTCTGATTTAAAGAGCTGGAGATAATTTCTCGGCAAGTTTATTTACTAATCAAATTAATTACAACTAATTAACACAGCTAATATTCTAAATCACTAACGGAACACAAAACACTTTAATTTATCGCTTTCTAAATTCGCTGGATATCGCCGGAGTTCGCCTTTATGTCGCTCTCCCAAAACCAGACAGACTCACTGACTCGCTGTCTCGCATATATATATGGGTATGGACTCTTTCCAGAACTTTCGAGTATTTTCTCGCGTTTCTCCTGAATTATTTCAATTCGGCAAGATGATTGGAATTCAATCACAATAGCGACAAACAATGCCGACGTAAACAAGAATAAATAAACCCATTCAAAACGTAAATAATACTCGAAGTTCTATTCAGTTCCTAGAAGTGAGCGGTCCACAACACAATACTCGATACTCTGATTCACCGCTTCTTAGAATTGAGTCGTTCGCGTCACAATATTTATTTTGCAAAAAATTAAATCGGTTGTTTAATTAAAACAGACGTATTTTTTTCAATTATTACATCAAGTCTTATAATATGGTCGGCATGTAACGCCTACGTCCTACGTTGCAGTAGAAGAATGTAAGATAAGATAAGCCCTCGAAATAATTTTATTTTATTTACAATACAATTATTCTCTTTTTTAAACGTTTAATGCTGGATTTTAGATAATAATTGTTTGAAACCAAAAATATATAACATGATACAACTTTAACCGTGTTTTACTTAAAAAATAAATTGATTTTGTTAATTTATTGTTAAATCATCTTTTTTATAACCTGGCACCGAGAAAAAAAAATGTTTCGCAATGAAAATTCCTTTTTGCAAAACACAATAAATAGTTCAGATTAACAAGCACAGTGAATGACTGGTCAGAACTAAGAAGCAATTTTTTTTATTTCAACCCTACCGTTTACAATTTTTTATAAAAATCTGGGGCGACCTCTATTACATAGGTGCCAAACTCGCAGTTGCACATAATTTGTAGACTCCTCTTTAATAACCCCGTTTTTATTTGATGTAGGCAACCACACAATCTTTGTGTCAGAGTTTTCTTTCTTGTGTATATAAAAGTAACGTTAAATAATAAGTGCTTAAAAACTATATAGATTGTAAGACAAAGGTTTTATTTACTACGGGATTATAATTTTTTTTTCTATACAAATCAAATAATACCACGTAAAACCATGTTTAAAAGTAGTTGAATTTACGCCTGAAAACGTGATGTTTGTCAATTTTTTCTCTGATGCACAGCGCTCTAATTTTAAAAACTGTGTTAATTGTATTAATGTTTGAACCTTGTTTTAAGTTGTGTAAAAATCTCAACTTGATTTCTTGCTTGCTAAAGCTGATTTTCACTAGCGAAATCGGCATAGTTTTCTGAAATTTTGTTGTAAGACTGGTTGTCTGATTCTATTAAATTCCCATCCTTAAGCTGTACGCGGCGTCATGGAAAGACTTATCTGTTAAATATTCACGCAACAACCAACGGCATTTTTGGTCCATAGTAAAGTAATGTATGGATAATCCGAATCCTCCCTAATCCGAACTCATCTGTAATCCGCACGGATGTAAAATGGTGTCTGTAATTCGAACTCTTGGATATCTATAAACCGAACCCTAAAATAAAATCAAAAGAAAAATATTTCCAAGAAGTGATTTAGCTTGTTGATGAAATGTTATGCGCACATGTGCACAATCATCGATAGCTTGCAGTCTAGGTAAAATTGCAAATGCAGTGAAAGTGAGTGAAAGATGAGTTCTAATAAAAGAAAGCATGTTAGTCTCAGTTTAGCACAAAAAGTCGACATCTTAAAACATTTAGATAATGGATTATCATACAATGTGTTAGCTAAACGTTACAACATGAGGAAATCAACGGTCGCTGATATTAAAAAGAAAAAGCAAATAATTCTACAACATGTCTCGAGATCAGAAAAGGGACCAGGCTCAAGAAAGACTTTAAAGAAAGCGGAATATCCTCAAATGGATGAGGCGGTTTACACTTGGTTTCGCCAGCAACGGCAAAGACATGCTCCTGTTTCGGAAGCGATTATTTTGGAAAAAGCAAAATATTTTTTTCATCAGTTATATCCCACAGAAAATGAGTCTTATGAACCAAGCAGAGGATGGTTTCAAGGATTTCGAAAACGGTTTGGTATTCGTTCTTTGAAAATTGCCGGAGAGCAACTATCTAATGATGTGGCAGCTGTGGAACCGTTTCGTGAAGAACTTCAACAAAAAATTGAAGATCTAGGTCTTTGCAGCGATCAATTATACAATGCAGACGAATCAGGTCTATATTGGCGTTGTCTTCCGGATAAAACTTTGGTTCACTGTGACGAAAAGGGTGCCCCAGGTCGAAAAATTAGCAAGGATAGAATAACTTTCATGCCCTGCTCTAATGCAAGTGGCACACATAAGCTTCGCTTATTAGTTATTGGAAAGTCAAAAAGCCCCAGAGTTTTCGAGAATACTCACTTACCTGTCAAATATTATGGCCAAAAAAGCGCCTGGATTACGAAAGAAATTTTTCAAGATTGGTTCAATTACGAATTTGTGCCCAGCGTAAAAAAAGAACTTAAGAAGAAAAAACTGCATCAAAAAGCCCATTTGATAATTGATAACGCTACTGCTCATAAAATTGAAGACAATATTTCTAGTGATGACGGGCAAATAACTGCTGCATTCCTGCCTCCCAACGTTACTGCTCTGATCCAACCAATGGATCAAAACGTAATTCAAAATGTTAAAATCCGTTACAGAAAAACCTTGTTGCAAGAAGTTTTGGCAAAAGAAGACAACGATATTGCAAAATGCCTGAAGAACGTGACCTTAAAAGATGCAGTCTTTGCTCTACAGGAATCATGGAGTAAAGTATCTACCCAGTTGATAAAAAAGTCTTGGAATAAACTGATGATGATCGAGGATGACTGGGATGAAGAGGATGAACTATCATTACAGCAGATCGCAGATGATCAACGTAAATTGGTGGAAATGGTTAACAAAGTCAACCGTTCTAATGAACAGATAGATGCAAATGAAATTCAGCAGTGGGCAAGAGGTGACAAGGAAGAAAATTTAGATTTTGAAATTTTGACTGATGAAGACATTGTAGAAAATCTGAATTCTGCAGATAACAACTTAAATGAAGATCCTATGTCATCAGTATCCAACAAAGACGCTATCCTTGCCCTAAACACGTCCATCACATGGGCAGAAGAAAATAGAATTCCTCTTCAAGATATAATTTTGTTAAGACAAATTCGTCAAAAAGCAATTGAATTAAAGATAAGTAAAAGTTCACCATCTACATTAGACAATTTTTTTAATCTTACTTAATCTCTAACTCCTAGGTATGATATGTATGTACTAGGTTTATTTTGTTATTTAGGATTGTTTTAATAATTTGTAAGATCTGTCACCGTCTTTTGTAAAATTTTAAATAAAAACTCAAACAAAAGTGGAATTCTGACTAAATCATCATAAAAAATTTGGTGTCTACAATCCGAACGATTCAATAATCCGAACGGGGTCTGCCAACTTTGTGTTCGGATTATCCATACATTACGTAGCATATTGTGTTTTTTTTGGGAAGTGAGAATAGGTAAGCAATATTTCTGAAACTCAAATCAAAATGTTTTTATTTTTAACAAGTCGGTAAGTACAATGACAATCAAATTCTAAAACTCTCAAAAATTGTCCCTTATTTTCTTTAATAAATCGGCTTTTCCGTCCCTTCATTTTTGACCTCTTCTGCTTCCTGCAATGCTGCCAACCTCGCATGCTCCTCGGCAATCTTCTGATACAATCTGAAATGCTTATCCTTGGCACGACTCACCGCCACCGAATCCACCGGCACCACAACTGTATTAGGGGCGGCTTGGCGTGCATTCGCAATATTTGCGAATTGTACGAGATGGCGGTGTTTAGCGGCGGCTACGACTGGTGTATCTATCGGGAGCGGTTCAGGAACGTGATTCAAAATCGGGTGAAAACCATTTTTGTCAGCGGTGTATTCCACAGTCCGGATCTGGAATCGGGGATCCACGTACGAGTAAGAGCCTTGGACTACTCCCGAACCGTCGGAAACTTCCGAATGCGTTCGGTCGATGTGGCCAGGGAAACGGCCGGCGGCGTAACCGAAAGCGTAGGGTTTTGGGGGCGGTGGGGGTGTTGACAGTTCAGTTTGTTGGAGGTGGACCAAATGGGAGACGTCGGCGTGGACGGCCAACGTCAAGGTCAAAAACGTTAAAAACTAGAGAGTGAAAATACAAAAATGAAAGATTAAATTAGTTTATTTGTTCGGTTATTAGGGACTTTTTGTTTTGTATGAAAATCACTAAAATAATGGTGGATTTTATTGTTTTAAAGTTGGTGTTATAGTAATTGTCAGTGACTGTCTAAAAGTGATTTAGTCTTTGGTCCTTTTTTTAAATAATGAGATACGCATTAAAAAATAATTGCCTACTAAAAACATTACATTTAATAACCTACAAATGAAATTATCTAAAGTTTTATTAAAAATGTCATTTCCTTTTTTATTAAATAAAATCTCATTAAAAGCTAAAAGGATTTAAAATTTATCCAGAGGCGTAGAAATTTATATTTAACTTAAAACTTTATGCTAATCCAGAACCAGATTTTAAAAATGTAAAATATGGTTATAAAGGAACAGAACCTCAAAAATTTTAGAATGGTTAAAATTTAAAAAAATAAAAATTTCAGATATTTAAAAAATCTTATGTAAACGTTCAGAAATTCAAGATATTTAAAATTTCATGAGTTTTGCAATTTTAAGTAATTTAAAAACTCCACAATTTCAACCATTTTAGAAATGTAAAAAATTAAATCCATAAATTTTAGGTATTCGATAGAGAATTAAAAAATAATAAAAATTACAACTATAATCTCTCAAAAACTTTAATGTACTTTAATGTACAAACGTCCATAAAATAGTTGTTTTACGTCCTCTATATCGGCCGTAAAAATTCGTTTTCGCGGGCCGGCCAAGAAGCTCGTTTTCGCAGCGATGGGATTGGATTTGTCAATAAAACTGCTACATATTCATCGCAAAAAGAGTGACCCCTTCGCCTTATAAAGAAAAAAACAACACTATGTTTAGAATTTATGAATACACAAAAAAAATTTAAATACAAAAAACATTTTTTGAAGTACAAAATTCCAACATGAGAAATTTTAGAACTCAAAATTTGTACATTTTAGAAAATTTTGAAAAAATAAAAATTATTTTTATTTCACAGAGTCAGATGTGTTAGAAAAATATTACAAACATCTGAAGTACTAACCAATCTAATTAACCATCGAAATCGACATCTCTATTTAAAATTTTCATTTCAAAAATATAAAAAAAATATTTAAAAACAGATTACAACCTTTAGACAGTGAAAAATATTAAAAAATATATCAGTACTATAACTTCGATATTTCTATGGATAATCCAGTCGGAATTAAAATTTTCAGTAGGTGTATTAGAAATTTAAAAAAATTAAAAGTTTTAAAACTGCTTAAGAGCAAACAGTTGAGTAAAATTAGCTGCTAAAACTGCAACTATAGTCGGCCACATTACGTCCGCCATTTTGATCTTTTTAATACTGATTACAAAATTGTAATCACTGATTTCGTCAAGAGTTAAGTGTACAATTGCAGGCGATTTCATCAGATATTTTCAAAAGAATCACTGATTTTTACGGTCGGTCATACTTTAGCTCCGCTATTTTGAATTTTCCATGTTTGACATAAAAACTGCAATTAGCGCTCTTGAGAACTCCTGAGCAATCATTTTGATGCAAGTTTATCAAATATTTTCCGAGATATTAATTATATAAATAAATAAATTCTTCGTAAGAGTTCTTAATTTTGTTGATAACAAATTGAAAAAAGTCCATCAAGCAGATTATTTTTTTGATTTTTAGACCGTATGTAACATAAAAAAACAAGTAAATCGGTCTAACTTGCAAAAAGCTTGAAAATAAATGCCAATTTAACAAAAATTTAAAAAAAGTAGCACAAAATACGAATTCTAATATCTTCAAATTTATAAATCAGAAACTTTACAAAACAAACAATTAAATTTCTAAAGTACAAGTAAGTCATTTTAGAATTTCAAAACTAATAAAAAATGTAGAAGTTTTAGAATTTAGAAGCTAGTTTTAATACATTTCCATAAATCCATAGTAACAATTTAACAAACAATCACAGTCCCATTTTTTTAAATTTTCCATGAAAACCAAGATACTACCGGTAATATCTCCACTTAAAATTGGTCCATTAAAAATCTAAAATTTTATTAGATTTTGATCTGAAGTATTTGAAATTTTGACATAATTTTAGAAAAGTTAAAATTTTAATTGTTAGAACTGGGAGTTAAAACTGAAAATTATGAGACTAAAAATGCTGCTTCTGACATCAAGAATAGGGTAGCGTGCCCTATTTACATTTTTTTAATATAGAAATTTTGGCTATTTATTTGAAAACTCTTAAAAAAACAACACTTAATTATTTTTCAAAATAATAATAATTAAATAAATTGTTTTACCATATTATTTCTATATGTAACTGTCAACAATGACTTTCTCTGAGAAACAGAAAATGGGCCACAAATTAATAAATACAGTGGAACTGCGATAACTCGAATCACGACCTACCACCAAAAGTTATTCGAGATCTCAAAGTTTGTGTTATCGAAGTTCCAATGTATATACAGGCTGTTTCAGAAATGAATACAAAAATTTTAACCACTTGTAGATGCGTTCGGCTTTACCACTCTGAGTGCACCTACTATGTCTTTGTTTGTCTCATGCAAGACAGATAAATCCGTCGCCTTATTTGAATTCAGGATTTATTAATATAAAGACTGTTTTCATGACAACGTACACTCTTTCTGCTCCATCTAATAACTGGGTGCATACAGAGCGTGTGTTGTTTTGGATACAGTGTCAACAAGCATCAAGTTTTAGTCACCGAATAGAGATAGTGATATATGGACTCATCGAAGTAGATAAAGAAAGAGGCGGTGCACTCGACTGGCAAAGTCGAACGCAGCTCTTATATCTCGTTTAAAGCAAAGTTTTTACTAGATAATTTTTTTCCAATCTCAACCGTTATTAAGATAAAATTAGTTAAAGTCTTGGCAAGAAATTCCATTCGCGCCACTGGTCAAAACAGTATAGAATGCACCATTATAATGGTGACCGTAATAATTATAGAAAATTCAAAAATTATTACTTGTCATTATGACATCAAATTAATTTTATGATTAAATATTAATTAGAAACATTGAAAAGCATTATTCTAATAATAAGTTATTAGATAAAATGATTAGAAGATCAATGATTAAAACCATCGCATTTTATTGAAAAATTAGATTTTAATGAATTAAAAATTTTATCATCTAATTTGTTAAGCTGTGAAAAATATCGCGGTACGCCTCTCTTCAAAAATTTAAATAAGCATCCAAAATAAAAAAAATCACCAGCATAAAGGGTGATATACAAATATAGGTCTAAAAAAATTCGGAACGCCCCACATTTACCGCAATAATATTATCTAAAAGTTAACTAAAAAAGTTGTTTGTTTTGGTGAGATCTATCATTGGTTAAAATTTTTGTATTCATTTCTGAAACATCCTGTATAAACACCTCCCTCATACTATAATCTAGGATGCCGTGGTTGAAGAATTTTTTCAGTGGCAATAACGTTTACGCAAAAAAATTATTGCCCACCTAAACATTTTTTTTTGATCACGGTGTAGATAGCAAAATTTTAGAAAAATTAAAAATTTTCATTAATATTTGAATAAACAGGGGCGGATTTACATAACAAATTTTGTTATGTTCATTTAGTGACTTTTGTATAAAATCACTAAAACCGCTTTATTTTTTTTATAGTTGGTATTGCAATAATTGTCATTAAATATCAAAGAATATCAAAGAGTCAAAAAAATCTCTCAATGTAATTTATATTTTTACTTTTTTCATAATGATATAGGTATTAAAAATAATTGCCCATTAAAATTATTACATGTCATAACCTAAATTAAGTTAAAAATATCATTTCCTTTTTTATTAAATTATACCAAAAGCTTCAAACTTTGTCCAGTGGCGTAGAAATTGTTATTTAACTTCAGAAAGCAATTTATTTATCCGCATCCAGGACCGGACTTAAACTATAAAAATTATGAGGGTTTTATATGAACTGCTTGTCTCTCGAGATTCCGATAAAATAGTGCTTACGAGTTTCGTAAAGAAATAAAGCGACACGTGATTTCCTCCGGAAGTTATATTTTTCCGGTGTTGTTTTTTTTAAATTTTTTGATTGGTTTGTAATTGTTCCGGGGAGAAATTTATTAGAGTTCGATTATAGTTTTCAATTTAGTTCTGTCTATAGAAGCAATTTTCAAGAGGAATCAAACCATCAAAGTTTAAGAAGCGTTAGTGATTTATTGTTGGTAATACTGAGTTTTTAAAAAATTAATTTCCCGACTTTGTTTTTTACTGTTATTGTCAACTCTGGTAATAATAATTAATCCGGTAATTCCCCTCGAAATCGGATTAGATTGTATCACGTGACCGCCGGTAATAATATCTTGACATTTCTAATACATGGGCCATAAAATGACAAGAGAGAATGTAATCGAGACGGCCTCGGTCATTAATCCAAACTTTATGACATTGTCATTGTAAATTTTATAAGTTGGTAGCGCTGAAACGTGCACAATAGATTTTTTAGTCGATCAATGAATTTTATGACAGGTAATGCTACCACCATTTAAAATTTTAATACAATGCTGCCATCTTGACCTTCAGTGAGAGTTAGAAAGTCCCTAAATCACACCAAGTCAATTTCCCTAAAATTTAGATTTTGTTTTCGGCTCGAAATTGCAAATTTCATGAAACTTTAGTCGTTTTAGGAAATATTTACGCCAACTTTTGATTAATCGTCGTTCGTTAAATGAATAGAGAATGAAAGTGGGACAAGGCAATTGCCGGAGGCTTGGAATTTCACAAAATCTCACAAAAAATTTACTTACCGTTTTCATTGTGTGATAATTTTTTTTTTCGGACACTGCTACAACTGGTCGATACACTCCTTTTCGACGTACTAAAATAACGAAAATTTCTGTTTTGAGTGAAAGTTAAAGAGAATTGCGTCAGAGACAGGATCTCGTGACTGAAGAGAATAATAACAATAAGCTGAGAAAAAACGTGTTTTGGTGATTTCATTTATGCAAAGTTTTTGATTTTGCGCATCATAATTTAAATTTAATCAAGAGGAAAGGTCACGGTTAGATTTTAGTTTTCTGAAAATTGTTACAAATTCAAATTTTTGTTGGTAGCATTGTTCTTGTGAAGTTAGCCACGTCCAACAATTGAAATGATATACATCACGAGCGCTATAAATTGGCGAGAACTAGCGCCTTTTGAATGGTCAATTAGGTATTATTATGCGCCAGAACTGAAAGAAAGAACAATAAGCTTCAAGAGTACAGCTTATTTAATTATTTGTGCAGTTGTGGTGTGATTCATTTCAACAACTTTCTTCATTTTTGAAAATAGACTGTTTTGCTTTGCCAATTTATAACGCGCGGCCTGTATATAACTAATTTATTAGCTGCGAACTTAAAAAAATAAAACTGTTTTAAGAAGTGAATAAGTAGCCAAGAACGTAGCGCACCTCTGTTAGAATTCGGAAAGTACCGCTGCCTACCCTTCTGATCGGAGTTTTTTGAGAGGTTTTCTCCGGTTGGTAGGCAAATGCTGAAATATAGCCCGCAATGGCGTTAGCCTGGAAACAAGACACGTATGTAAATCCACATAAAAGTCACTTGAGCCACATCTAAATAATAATAATACTAAAATAAGTAAAAAGAACAGAAAACTAGATTAGAGCAGATACTGAGTTAATTTTTTATATGGCAAAACTTTAAAAAAATGGCAGATTAGGAAATGCTCTAATTAAAAAAGGTGCTAATGCCTTATGGACTAATTTCAAGTTAAGATACTACCGGTAGTATCGCAAATTTTAATACTTTTCTGTAGCAACAACTAATCACGACTCCGATCTTTTATATTTTTTCATGGAAACGAAGATACTACCGGGATTATCTTAATTTGAAATTAACCCATTAGTGTTTTGGTGCTTTTGACGCTACCAACATAGAAAAAAACAGTCACAATCTTTGTTCAGGTATTGCAATTTTCGTGTCACTAATAAACGTATCAACATCTCTAAAAAATGTTTATTATAGACTATAGAGTTTTTGATTGGCTGCACCAGTGCCCATTGAGTGTATTTGCATTTCTGTCTATTACACATTATTAAAAATAGATGGATATACACTTAGGGCGCACTGGTGCAGAGAATCGACAATGCTATTAGATTTTAAAAATTGTAAAATAAAAATGTCCAATCTTCTACAATTTCAGAGCAGATTTTAAAGATCTCAAATCCAATTTATAAAATTTCTTGTACCAGACTACCAAAGTGCATAATTTAAAGTTTTTAAAACATAATTTTAAAATCAGCAGCGACAGTTTTATTCAAAAATGTTATTTTATTAGGTATTCGATGATTATCGGGTGTTTTGGACGTGCAAAAAATAAAAAAACTTTTAATCTGTTGGTTACGTTTACTTCTTCAGACCTTGGATTATAATTTTAATTTTAGGTGTTTTTTTTTTTTTATTTAAATTTAGGTGCATCCACCCTGGGGTTATTAGCACCGATACAATTTGGTAACCGTACAACTAATTTATACATTAAATATTTTGCTTTAATACACTGACACTGTTTGTTATATAGCACTGAACAATTTAATTTCCTTCAGAAAATGAATTACACGGTCTTCAGTCTGATGATTGTTGGTCAGAAGTTCGATTATTGTGGTGGGAAAGCTGTATTTTTTTCTAGTCTCGTCGTGAAGAGTACACTCTAAAAGGATGTGGTTCACTGTAAGGTTTTGTCCACATGTGCATTTTGGGACATCTTCTTTTTGTAGAATGTACTTGTGCGTCATTTGCGTGTGTCCCAAACGTAGTCTTGAAAGCACGACTTCTTCACGTCTAGAGTGGCCTGTGTGAGTCCATTTTGTTCCTACATCCGGTTTAATGATGTGAAGGTGGTTTTTGGTTGTTTCCCAAATATTCTGCCACTTCCTAAGGATGCTGGTTTTAGCTTCTTTTTCCACTTCGCTACGCTGTATTTTCTTCACAATGTGGGAGTTGTTGTCTGTTCCTGCTTCTTTGGCTGCGCTATCGGCGAGTTCATTTTGGCCTATGTTTGCGTGGGCTGGTATCCAGATGAAGTGTATGCAGTTGTTTTTGGACTCAAGGCTGTGTATTTGGTCTTGTATAATCCGGATAATAGGATAGGGTGAGAATATGGTGTTCAATAGTGTCATGCATTTTTGTGAGTCGGTACAGATAGTTATGTGTTTGTTTGTGAGCTCAGATAATGTGTCTGAGCTGAGTGCTTGTAGTATGGCTGTTAGTTCAGCAGTTAGTGCAGAGGCCATTGGAGGTAGTTTGTATTTTTGAATACTATCTTCTATAACATATGCGCATCCAACTGTATCACTGGTTTTAGAACCGTCTGTAAAAATTACTACAGGGTCTGGAATGATGTTAATAATAGAGTAAAATTTTGTTTGGATGGTATAGTTATCTTCTTCATTTTGTGTCATGTTGGCAAGGTCAAAATTAAAGTTTCTTTTGCTGTGGGTCCAAGGCGGACATGAATTGTAAGGAAGAGTGAATATTGGGGGTAAGGTAAAGTGAAGGTTTTCTAGGGTGTGTTGGAGTAGACGGTATATTGGCGGTTTGGCAGTTTTTTTCTTGTCAAAAATGGTTTGGGAGCGATGGGAATTTAGGAGTGTGTTTATTGGATTAAAGGTGTTTTCTGAAGCTCTTAAACAATACATGATAGTCAGGTATTGTCGTCGAAGATGTAGTGGAATTTCGGATGCTAGACAGTGAAGACTGGCCGTTGGTGTTGTACGAAAGGCTGCGAATATAATTCTTAGAGCGGTATTTTGTAAGATATCTAGCTGTTTGAGATCACTAGAAGAGGCTGTAGTGTATGCAACCGAAGCATAGTCTATTATTGGTCGCACAAGTGTGCGATAAAATTTCAGCAACATTTCGGTTTCTGCTCCCCATTGTTGGTGTGCAAGAGTTTTTAATATATTTAAACGCTTGTGGCTTTCTTTTATAATGTTGTTGATATGAGCCTTCCAAGTCAATTTGTTGTCTAAAATTACTCCCAGATATTTTACTTGATTTGCAAATTTTAGCGATTGGTTATGAAATGTTAGAAGTGGTGGATTTACCATTGGTTTCTTGGAAAAGGTTATGCATTGAGTTTTTTCGGTGGAGAACGAAAAACCAGTTGTATGCGACCAGATTTCAACCGTTCGTAAAGCTTCTTGCATCAAAGCTCTCATTGTATCCAGGTTTTTACCCTTTGTGAATATGACCAGGTCATCTGCAAACAGTAGGGATTTTATGGGTGCTTTTATATCGTTTGCGATGTTATTTATTGCAATTAGAAATAGGGTGGTGCTAAGTACCGATCCTTGTGGAATACCATTTTGAAGTTGTTGGATGGAAGATGTATAGCCATTAGCGAAAACTTGAAAAGTTCTGTTGTTAAGGAAATTTTTTATGAATGCAAGTATTTTGCCTTGAACCCCCCATGTCTGTAGTGTGTTTAGTATAGGATATTCCCAAGCTGTATCAAACGCTTTTTGTAAGTCAAAGAAGACGGCTAGTACTTTTTGATTGTCGGCAAAAGCTTCGTGTATCTCAGATTCTAGAAATAATATGTTATCAGTTGTGGATCTATTTTTACGAAAGCCACTTTGAGTTGGGGTTAGTAGTTTCTTGGTTTCTAGGTACCATTGAAGTCTTCTGTTTATTATTTTTTCCAGCAATTTTCCCATAGTACAAGTTAGTGAGATTGGTCGGTATGATAAAGGATTTGCCTTATCTTTGTTGGGTTTGGCGAAAGGCAAAATTAGGGCTGTAGACCAAATGTCTGGATACGAGCCGGTATCTAATAGTAAGTTAAAAGCATCTAGGAGACGCTGTTTGACAGCAGGTGGTAGCTTTTTGAGTAAAATAAAAGGAATGCCGTCAGGGCCAGGTGTAGTGTTTCGGCTGTTATGCAAGGCTTCATTTAATTCTTCTAATCGGATGGGATCGTTTAAATCGTGGTTATCGTAAAGGTTTACAACTATGTCTCTCTTTTCAACACGTTTCTTTCGTGTTAAGAATTCGGGTGTATAGTTTGAGTCTGCTGAAGAGCTACGAAATTGAGATGCGAGTATTTCCGCTATTTCGTTATTTGTGATGTAGGTTTTTCCTTCATTTTTTAGCATTTTTATTTTAGTGTTAGTTCTTGTTCCTTTAATTGCTTTTATTTTGTTCCAGACTTCTGTTACTGGTGTTGAGCTGGTTATTGTTGAAGCGTAATTTCGCCAGGAATTTCTTTTGCTTTCTTTTAAAGTCCGTCGAGTTTTGGCCCTCAATCTCTTGAACTCTAAAAGATTTTCGATGGTATTATGGCGTTTTAGACGATTTAGGGCTTTCTTGCTTGCTTTTATATCTTCCTCGCACTTGTCATTCCACCATGGCACTGTGTGGCGTTTATTTGTTGGTGAAGTTTTTCCTATTGAGACTTCGGCAGCTTGGTTAATCATATTGGTCAGTTCTGTGATTTGTTGTGTTGCTGAGTTTGATGGGGTAAAAGAGTCTATTTTGTTTGTAAGAATGACTGTATACTCGTCCCAATTTGCGTTGCGGATTTTCCAGCGAGGGCGGAATGTGTTTTCTTCTGTAGTATTGTCGGTATGGTAAATGCAAATTGGGTGATGATCGCTATTGTGTAGTTCAGGATGGACAGACCATTCGTAAAGATGAGCAATAGACACATCACAAAAGGATAAGTCTAGGGTTGAAAACAGACCAGTCGCAGCGTGAAATCTGGTTTTGCATCCATTGTTAAGTAGTATGAGATTTGTTTTTTCAAGTAACTCTTCTACGATGTTTCCTTTTTTATTAGTCTTGACTGCTCCCCAAATTGGACTATGGGCGTTAAAATCACCGACTAAAAGTAATGGCCCAGAAAGCTGAGATATAAGATTGGAGAGATCAGCAAACGAAATATCTTTGTTTGGAGGAAGATAGATGTTACATATGGTGTGAAATATCCCACTTCAAATTCGAATATCCCGGGTTTTCTTGCTAGTACAGTTAAGGTTGGCAGCGTTGCTGGAGGGAAGTTGGAGAAGCGAGAGAGATGCGCGGCCATGACACCAGTCAGTCGGCCACGGGCCACGAGAGTAGTTCCCAGCCACACCTCGGGTAGTTCCGACGCCATTTGCATGTTTAAAATTTACAAAGGCTATTTTGTTGGTATTTTAAGGAAATAACCACGTGAAAATACTGCGAAACTATTAAGAAGACCACCGCTGATAATGTTTTACTTGGATGGCTTTGAAAAACCAAGATTTTTGTCGATAAATGGAAACCCACGTGTCGTGACTGTTGTGATAAATCAGTTCAGTAAAAAAATACTTCCATGTGGTTTGAACTCTTCTACAGGTAATCTGAACCCTTTTCTCATTATTAGATATTGTTTAAAATTGTCATTTATTCATGATTTGCTTAAAATATGGTTTTTGTGCTTTTGGAGTCGATAGACTAACGTAGTACCGAGTGCATGTTGTTTTTGTGTCAGGTGCATTTCTTTAGTTTCTTTAGAGTTTTTCACCCACTATTAACAACCAGGTATTGTAAAATCAGTTTAGAACTTATTTTTGTACCATTTAAATGTGGATGACTCGCGAAAACACGGATTTTCAAAGATAATTCATATTTTGTCTACCATGTGGTTCCCAGACATTGAGTCAGCAGAATATTTTCAGGGTCAAAACCATTTCAATGTGTTTTATTCGTATTTTAACGTTCTGTAATGTAAATTTTTATTTGATTCTAGTATTTCTGATTATTCAAAAGGGGTCTTTCTAAATTATTTTATGTGGGGGCGTCGGTTACTTAGATATTCGTGGAAATCTCCGCCATTTTTTCTCACCATTTAAGAATTTAATTTAACGGTCGCGTTGTTATGAATTTTATATTTATTTATTTTGTGTGTTACCGCGACGCCATAATTATTTCAAAGTAGTCGATCGTGGTGGAGGGAAGGTATTTCTGATGGAGTACAAGTAGTAACTATAAAACTCCATCAATTGGTAGCTTTCCACTATTGCGTTTCTTAGTGAATGCTTGGAGAGACGAGGATTTGGATGGGGACGTTAAGTAGCAACTATTGGAACTCTCCTCATGCTTAACCTGCCTGGGTCTAAGTATTCTCACTACAGCCAGTCATTTGTTTATTTGTTTTTTTTTGTGTAGCTTTCGGATTCGAATAGGTATCTAAAAAAACAATGAGTACTTGGTGGCCGATCCCCTCACATTTATTTCATGTCATTGGGTTTTATTCGTTGTTGCTTATATAAAATTAAATAATAAAACAAAGATTCTCTCCACATTTAAATGTTTTTTTATGCAAACTAAAATCATTGTAGGCCATTTAAATTGTTATAAATTGATTTGTCATCATGAAGTGAGAAAAGATACACAGGCATCGTTTATGGACACGGTTTGGGAAGGTTTTATCCGGTCCGTCTTGCAGTAAACCTTTTTTCTTCGAATTTTATAATTTATTATTATAAATTGCTTTTATGTTAATTTTCTTTGTTTATTTAAATTTCGAATTATTTCAAAATTTTTGTTTTGTTTTGTATTTTTTTTAATTTGTTTAGTGATTTATTTGTGTTATTTACGATTGATCGTTTTTTTTTATTTAATTCACCATTTTATAAGCTATTTACTGCAAGAAACAAACTAATAAATGCCTCCTTCCAAGTGGTAGTTTTACTGTACTCTCCCAACTGAACCCTCATACAGTCACATCTCAAAGAACTTTGCCGCCATTTTGTTAAACACAACGTAGGGAGCCTTTCCACTAGACGACGATCACGACTTTGGCCACTTTTATTTAAATTTGAATTTCGCGCACAAATTTGGGTTTATGGCGGTAAGTATGGCCTAGTTTGGGTCATTACAGATTTTGGTGCCGTGACCAGGATGTGACTTGTGTGGGGGTCTCCGTGGAGAGTGCTAAGATTTTCGTTTGTTGATTTCAAAGACCATGATACTGCTGTTGTTTGTTTTTCTTTTTCATGTTCGGAGAGGATGGGATGTCTGGGTTCAACACATTGGGGGCGTTCCAAAGAATGACACCAACCAAGGCTGTCGCAGAGTAGACTACGTCACAACAACCAAGAGGTACTCAACGAACTACGACAACCTTAGGAAGAGTCTCCAGTCCTTCCGAAAACTTCTTCACTCCGCAGACTCTTGGGGGCGTCTGAAATATCCCACTTCAAATTCGAATATCCCGGGTTTTCTTGCTAGTACAGTTAAGGTTGGCAGCGTTGCTGGAGGGAAGTTGGAGAAGCGAGAGAGATGCGCGGCCATGACACCAGTCAGTCGGCCACGGGCCACGAGAGTAGTTCCCAGCCACACCTCGGGTAGTTCCGACGCCATTTGCATGTTTAAAATTTACAAAGGCTATTTTGTTGGTATTTTAAGGAAATAACCACGTGAAAATACTGCGAAACTATTAAGAAGACCACCGCTGATAATGTTTTACTTGGATGGCTTTGAAAAACCAAGATTTTTGTCGATAAATGGAAACCCACGTGTCGTGACTGTTGTGATAAATCAGTTCAGTAAAAAAATACTTCCATGTGGTTTGAACTCTTCTACAGGTAATCTGAACCCTTTTCTCATTATTAGATATTGTTTAAAATTGTCATTTATTCATGATTTGCTTAAAATATGGTTTTTGTGCTTTTGGAGTCGATAGACTAACGTAGTACCGAGTGCATGTTGTTTTTGTGTCAGGTGCATTTCTTTAGTTTCTTTAGAGTTTTTCACCCACTATTAACAACCAGGTATTGTAAAATCAGTTTAGAACTTATTTTTGTACCATTTAAATGTGGATGACTCGCGAAAACACGGATTTTCAAAGATAATTCATATTTTGTCTACCATGTGGTTCCCAGACATTGAGTCAGCAGAATATTTTCAGGGTCAAAACCATTTCAATGTGTTTTATTCGTATTTTAACGTTCTGTAATGTAAATTTTTATTTGATTCTAGTATTTCTGATTATTCAAAAGGGGTCTTTCTAAATTATTTTATGTGGGGGCGTCGGTTACTTAGATATTCGTGGAAATCTCCGCCATTTTTTCTCACCATTTAAGAATTTAATTTAACGGTCGCGTTGTTATGAATTTTATATTTATTTATTTTGTGTGTTACCGCGACGCCATAATTATTTCAAAGTAGTCGATCGTGGTGGAGGGAAGGTATTTCTGATGGAGTACAAGTAGTAACTATAAAACTCCATCAATTGGTAGCTTTCCACTATTGCGTTTCTTAGTGAATGCTTGGAGAGACGAGGATTTGGATGGGGACGTTAAGTAGCAACTATTGGAACTCTCCTCATGCTTAACCTGCCTGGGTCTAAGTATTCTCACTACAGCCAGTCATTTGTTTATTTGTTTTTTTTTGTGTAGCTTTCGGATTCGAATAGGTATCTAAAAAAACAATGAGTACTTGGTGGCCGATCCCCTCACATTTATTTCATGTCATTGGGTTTTATTCGTTGTTGCTTATATAAAATTAAATAATAAAACAAAGATTCTCTCCACATTTAAATGTTTTTTTATGCAAACTAAAATCATTGTAGGCCATTTAAATTGTTATAAATTGATTTGTCATCATGAAGTGAGAAAAGATACACAGGCATCGTTTATGGACACGGTTTGGGAAGGTTTTATCCGGTCCGTCTTGCAGTAAACCTTTTTTCTTCGAATTTTATAATTTATTATTATAAATTGCTTTTATGTTAATTTTCTTTGTTTATTTAAATTTCGAATTATTTCAAAATTTTTGTTTTGTTTTGTATTTTTTTTAATTTGTTTAGTGATTTATTTGTGTTATTTACGATTGATCGTTTTTTTTTATTTAATTCACCATTTTATAAGCTATTTACTGCAAGAAACAAACTAATAAATGCCTCCTTCCAAGTGGTAGTTTTACTGTACTCTCCCAACTGAACCCTCATACAGTCACATCTCAAAGAACTTTGCCGCCATTTTGTTAAACACAACGTAGGGAGCCTTTCCACTAGACGACGATCACGACTTTGGCCACTTTTATTTAAATTTGAATTTCGCGCACAAATTTGGGTTTATGGCGGTAAGTATGGCCTAGTTTGGGTCATTACAGGTGATAGATTGGGGATAGTGGATTGTTACCGCTACCGCTTCAAGTTCGGTGTCTAATGGAATTTCTTGTGGGGTGAGTGATTTTTCTACTAAAAGTGCTACTCCTCCAGATGATATGGGTTCGTTTACGCGACTTTTATGGTATACAGTATATTTTTTCAAAGTTGGAGTTTTTGCCTTGCGAAATCTGGTTTCTTGTAGTGCTATTACTAAGGGTTTCAATTCGGACATTAAAAGTTGTAGGTTCTCTAAATGGGCATAATACCCATTTATATTCCATTGAAGTAAGTAAGTGAATATTAGTAGAACTAGAAAGTGTTGCTGTGTTGGGAGCTATCGGTTTCATAATCTGTTTCCCAGTCGGTTTTTATTAGTTCTGAAATTTTCTTTTTGATTTTTGTAAATTTTATCTTAATGCTGCGCCCTGTGAGTTTAGGATAAAGACTTTTCATCATGATTATGACGCCAGAGATGTCATCTGTGTATTCTCGTATTAGATGTAAGATATCAGATGATGTGTCCGCATTTGCTAGAAAATCTGCTAGTTGTTCAAAAGTTAGTGGAAAAGTGTCGGATTCTCCAATTATTTGTTTGATAGAAGTTAATTGGTCTTGTATGTATTGAGAGTTGGGAGGTGAGTTAAGAGATTCAGCAGAAGATGTATTCGTAGTTTTAGGTTTCTTGTTTTTGTGTTTTTTTGAGGTTTTTGGTGTAAGAAATTGGTCTTCGTTTTGCTTTTGGGTTTCGCGGATTATGGAAGCCATATTACTTGTGTCTATTTGTTCATCTGAAATATTGCTTGCTGGTCGTTTAGTTTGTGCTTTGGTGAATGTGCTTGTGGTCGGTACAGGTGCGGTGTGCTCGGTGATACATAATGTGGGTGTTGTTTCTTTTGCTACTTTTATTTGTGTTTCTATAGCGTTTTGTAGTTCGGTTTGGGATTTTATTGGGTCACGTTGCTGGAGGGTGATGACCTTATCTGGGTTCGTCGGACATTTAGAAGCTGTATGGCCAGGTTGTTTACATAGAAAACAGATCATTTCATCAAATGTGAGGAAAATTCGGAAGTTTGTATTTTCGTGAGTGATAACAATAGAAGAAGGAAGCTCAAAGTTTTCAGGAGGCGGCGTGACAAATATCTGTCGTCTGAAGCTTTCGACGTGTGCATATGCTTCGTTTTGTATGCCTGCTTTTAGTGTCGTAACTGGTGATACTGTTGATAAACCTAGTTTTTTTATTTCGTTTTCAAGGGTGTTGTTTGGTATAGAAGTACCTACAGCAGATATTATTATGCGTTTTGCTGGTGAAACTAGCTTTCTGACTTTTATTTCATAGTTTTGGATTTTTATTGTGTTTATGTTTTCTGTTAGGTAGTTTACGTATGTGGTTGATGTTAGGTAAATGCATATGCGATTGTTGGCTATCCTTGACGCAGAAATGATATTTTTGGGTCCAATAATTGTACCGACTGCTACTACATAGTCTGTTAATGTCAGTTCGCTTATTGTGTCGATTAATATTGCTTGATTTCGTTTAATAATGTTTGTTGTTGGTTGGGTTTTTGACGCATTAGCATAGGTACGTTCCTGGGATGGTATAATTGCTTGTGAATTACTCATAGTTTTTGGCCTCGCCGCGTATCAACGCAGCGGGCTGTTTCTTACGGGCTTCACTATCTGTGCGCGGTACGATAAGGGTCGTAGCAATGGATATTGGTAAATAAGAATTTTGGTAGTTGATTAGGGACAAACCCTGGACCGATCAGCTTACCCTTATCAGAGTTGTTTGTTTAATTCGAGATGGGTACTTGGATGTAGTTTTCTTGTCGGTACACGTACCAATTTCCACAGTATTTGACACTTTACTTCGGAGCGGTACACGCACGACCGAAACCCACTTAAAAACCCCCAATTTTAGGTGTTTATTTGAATACAATTTCAAATTAAGAGGTCCCTCATTTTATTGAAAACGTGTGACACGTTTGACTTCAACAAAATGGGGGACCGACACATTTGACTTCAACAAAATGGGGGACTGCTTAATACTCTCCGGCCCAAAATAAAAAGTATTCAAATAAACATCTAAAATTAAAATTAATCCAAGGTTTGAAGAAGTGGTAATAAAAGCCACGAAACGTAACCAACAAATTAAAAGTTTTTTATTTTTTGCACGTCCAAAACACCGAATACGTAATTCAAAATAATGGACAATAGCAACAATAATCAATTCTTTTTTTATTTAAAAAATATAAAAAACAAAAAAATGCACATTTTTTTAAAAAATAATTGTCTTCGGCTTCTGAATTTTGTTAAAAAAGCGAGTCGGATGATTCATTATTCATAGGAACGAATGGAACGTCACGCTTTTAGAATAGTTTTCTTCCAGATGATTCCAGAAAGTGGACTAACCATCATATAAAAGAAAAACTAACCAGGCATTCAGTCAGTCGGGAAAGTGGCATCATGACAAGACAGATAGTGAAGTGCAAACAGTGGACAAAATAACGAAGAAGTCTGTAGTGATTTGGCATTTACTGTGTTTAATTAAGTTTTTCGTGTAGTAATAAGTCCTGGAAAATAAATTTTAAGTTTTGAAATTCAGACCACGAGTTTAAATTACCCACAGTCGTGACAATATTGTGATCCTTCGAGTTAGAGATAGAGAAAAGTCTAACAATAAAAAAGACAATTTACAATAGTTTTCGCTTCTGATTCTCAAAAATGTATATTTTAAGTAGGGTTCATAGACCATAGGGATAAAATAATTTACACTTTATATGTTAAGTTTGTCTTACCCTGGAGAAGACAACAATAAAAATATATTCCTCGAAACGTTGCCGTCCGTAGAAACAAATAAAGTGTATAGTATTTCATCCCTATAATCCAAGTACCTACTCTAGCAAAAAGATAACAGTAGAAGATAAAAATAATTTGTATATTTTAAGGTTTTTAATAGCATTTTGGAGCCAAAAGCGATAACCTTATTCTATTTTTTTTATATAAGCATTGCAGAACACTTGTTATAATAACTATCGCCTTCATTCCCAAATTGTATTTTAAAAATTCATAAGTGACCGAAGAAAAGTTTGACCAAGTACAGTGGCAATTTACAATAGTTTTAAAATATATATATATATTTTAAAGTTTTTAATAGAATTTTGGAGGTGAAGACGATAGTTCCCTTCTATTTTTTCTAACAAAGCTTCCAGAAATATTTTTTTTATGCTAATTGTGTTTAAAACTTTATAATCCTTCGAGGCTGATGTATAGAGAGTCTGAAGAGTAATTTACAATAGTTCCCGCTTTTAACTCTCACGAATGAATATTTTAAGGTTTTTATTAGAATTTTAAAACAAATTAAACACTCTATTTTTTTACATAAACATTAGAATTTTTTTTTAATAATATTTGTCGCCTTTATTTCTCAACTTGTATTGAAACCACTATGGCGCTTTAAACCGTATATTGAAAAAAATGAAAACAAAAAGAGCAATTTACAATTTTCGGTTCCAATCGTATTGTTACAAACATATAGAGGTAACAATAAGAGAAAAAAAATTTCGAGTAAATAGTTCGAGAAAATACCAGAAGAACATTGCGCCGAAAGTGGCACGGTAAAGTGAAATTCCACAAAACCATTAATAGGCACGCCCATGTCATCGTCTCGCAGGAGTGAAGAAAGGTCGTGAAACATCAGGACACATTCTAAACCGGGCAGTTAGTGTAGAAGTCGACAACAATTAAAGTGAGCGATATTTTTGGAAGCGACGTTCTCGAAACTGACGGTGTTCGTAGTTATTACTGTTTGATTATCGAGTTATTTATTTGTTAAATTATTGTTGTGTGTATTCGTGTACACAATAAAAATAAATTATTCGTTATTTTAAGGTTTTTAATAGAAGTAGAGAGCCGAAGTCAACTTGTTTTTATAAACATTGCGAAAAAATCCTCGCCCTTTTTTTGGGGGGGAAAAAATATCCAGACAACTGTCTGCTTTGTGTCCTAATCTGAGAATAAGATGAGCAATGTCCCCTTGTTGGTCCTGTTTCGCTGATCTCACCAACAATTGACAAATTGAGTATGGATCTGGTTGCCCTTCCTAAACATTTTCATTTTAAATATATTTCAAAAAGGAGTGATTTTTAAAAAATGTAACTTATGATGCCGCCTAGGCAAGTTTTGGTAAAAGCATGTTCCTCCCATTTTCAAGGATTTGCAAAGAGTTATTTTATTTTAGGCGAATTTTTCAAAGAAAATCTGTTGTTGTATGACATATATGACAATGTCGTCCCTTGCCATTTTGATCCTGTATTTTACTAAAAATTAACTTGGTTCGCTCATTGATCCGCTATTCAGCGACGAATTCTGGAACTGCAGTTGATCTTAATCCTTTTTCGAACGATTGTGCCTTAATTGCTTAATTAACCGCGGTTATAATTATTAGCCTTTACACAATACAAGTATTAAAAAACAAATTTTGTTAAAAATGTTTAAAAAGATTTGCTTAAAGACGTTCTTTTTGTTATTTATTTCCGGAACGATTTTAATTTAGTCGATCTTTGGTAAAAGGAAGGCGTGTCCTGTTTTAAAAATCTCACAATCTACTCATCGGAAAAATTTCATTTCAATTTTTCTTCGTTTTCTTTTCGGAAACCCACCTCTAGACACATCCGAAAAAACAAATTGCACCCTTTTTAAAGCGAAGCCGTGACACATCCATTAATTCTCCTTTCCAGATCCTAACATTTATCAAACTTAGAGCCACAACGGCGCTTTATGATTTTCGAAACGTATTCCACCATTTGTTTCGAGGACTATACTGGAAACGTGACACGTTCACAGACGACCGATAAAGAAACGAAACGTCCTTTAATGGATTAACCTGTGCTTTAAATTGATCTTTATCGCAAACTTGCAAATTTTACAACCAAATGTGCTGCCGACGTGGAAGATTATCTTAAAAAGCTGCTCGGAATAAAGTATAGCGATATACATACTTAAATTTCTACGAGCTTATACATCAACACAAGTTTTTAACTGCTCTTCTATCTAGCTAGTTATTTTAAAAAATTATAATAAAAAAAAGTTTAAAAAACAAATACAGTATATCCCCGGAAAATCTTACTTTTGATTTCTCAGAAAATTTCACTTCAATTTGTTTTAAATAAAAGTCCATTGTTGTGAGATCAGGACTCCTCGGTGGCCATAAAACGCTACAATCTCTTCCTATCCAGTTATCATGAAATTCTGTATTGAGCCACTGGCAAATAATGCCGGCATAATGAGCAGAGCCCCCATCGTGCTGCAAAAACATTTCCATTCGGTCGTTTAACGACAATTTCAAACATTTCCAAATATAAAGCATGTCCCGTTAAATTGCCAGACTAATATTTTCTGTTAAAAATTTCTGAGCATCTCTTGCACCTGTTTTTTATCGTAACAGGTTACCCAAGGTATTCACAAGTGTTTTCCCCATGCATCGAAAAATTTCTACAGCAAAAGCTAAGAATTCATACCTCCCTTTAATCTCCACGTATTTCGTATGCTTGAGGAACTTCTCAGAAGTAGCAGCTAAACCAGCATTGAAACAGCTCCCTTGAAGATGCATATGCGTTGCGGAGGCAGTGGCAACAGTGACGTCCCATACCAAAGAGCGACCCTTTTCCCAAGACGTACTAGTCATATCATCATCAACATACACGAAAGATCAGCGGATGGAAATGCACGCTTTAAGATCATATTTATTTCATCATACCCAGAAAATCTTGATACAAGATAAGCCGTGGTAAACTAAACGATCCACAATTCTGTTACAAACACAAGAATAAGATTGACAAATTTCAGAGAAAACTGAAAATATGTCTTCAGGAAAAGATAGTTCGTGTTTCATTTCATTTCTGAAATGGCCAAATCGAGCGAGTAAACCAGTGAAATTGATATTATTATTAAAATCGCGTACAACCTAAAACAGATAAAATTCTATTGGACCTACCACGTTGCTTATTAATTCAGGCCCGCCTTACTCCTTTTTTTATATTCAGGCAATTAAAATTACAGATCACATTCAGAACATACATTGTCCTTTTAGTAGCCTCGGTATAAACTGTGGACCGAAAAAAAACTATCCTTAAATTATTTTAGAAAGTTTGTACAACCAAAAAGAGGAAAGTTCAAATTTGAAACTAAAATGGATGTCTCCTTAGGTGTGGCTACAAAAAAAAAATCTTTAATAAATTAGAGAAGAACAACAGCAATTAATTACAACAAAAATATTTTTGAAAACATGTTTATATCAGAATTAGAATCACCAATTCCTCAATTTGTAAATATCGAAATAAACCTAATCGTAGCAAGAAAATGTAGAGTGAGAACAAGAAGATTGAAAAGAACCAGAAAAACAGAAAAAGATAGGCTTAGAACAATGGGACCTAGAACAAGAAGAGAGCTCGTTAGTAATATACTGCAACGTACCCAATGCAAATTCGGGTATTTTAGATTCAAAGAGTTGTTGGATTAATAACGAATAATTTATTTTCTCAACAACAATTAAAAACTAACTCGATATTCACACTACAATCGCCAATAATGCCGCTCACTTTACTCGCTTGTCTGGCTCACACTAACTGACTGACTAACCAGTCAATGTCAATATCTTCCTTCTTCACTCAGTTGTAAGCGATGATTAATTCTTCTCGATCCTCAATTAATCCTCGATTCTCGTTTATTAAAAATGACACTTGGGTATTATTAAACAACTAAAAAAACGTAAAATAAGAAGAATTAAAGAACAAAAAGCAAGAACTGTGGTGAAGGGTTTTGGGTCAAAAGCCTTCGTCAGTTATTAGAGATTCAACAGTTGTTATGTGAGTTTCTCTCAATTCTGTCCGTATAGGTTTTATAAGGTATTTTATAAGGAATTTTTCCTCAAATTCTTCTAAAGGTGCATCCGATTTCAAAACTTCTGCAACACTAGCCACAATTTTTGCAACGTCTTCATCTCTTTCTTTAGGCGATTTTTGACCAAGTACAATTTTATCTTCGAACAACTTCTCATCAGTCATTGGAGATTTGGGTAGAAAATCTGCTGTTATAATAACAACTTTAGCATGTTGGGGCTCTTCAACTTTATGTGTGATCACTTCACTAACTGCTTTAATATGATTTTCTTCAACTTCATTGTTAAGTTTTTTAATGTCTTCTTTGACAAGTTCCACATGCCCATTTCCAGGTTGAATTACTGTTCTCCTGTTGTTTTAACTCTGTCGCTATAGACTCTGTTACTTCACTTTTAAATTTTTGTAATTTCTCGTCGATCTTGTGAATAGTGATAACGCCTTCTTTAAGTTTTATTTAGCTACTAGTTTTTTCAGATTCTTTATCAAGCACTATTTCACCTTTGAGAACTTCTGGTAGTTTTTTTAATTCAATTTTTTCTTCTTTCCTTTCTTTGGCTTTTGTTTCTTCTTTTTCCTTTATAACTTCTTCTACTTTTGGTTCATCTTTTGGTATGCTTTCTTTTCGTTTGTCAAGTTGCACTTCTACATCTTCCACTTTCGGTTTATCTTCATTAATTTCTGATTTCTTTTCTTTGGGTTTTTCACTTTTGGTAACTTCGAACTCAACCTTCTTCTCGTCCTTCCCTTCTATATAAACCGGTGACATTTTACCTTTATCTTCTTCTTTCTTCTCTAGCTCATGTTCGTCGGTATCTTTCTCTCATAAAAATCCCAAAGCTTCTATTTGAATTGCTAGAAATTCTCATGATCAATGAAAGGGGTCAGATAGGCAACAAACCCGAAAAGATGGTTCTGGGGATTCTTTTAATTCAAAGAATTGGATTAATATCGAATAATTCACTCTACTGTGCACACGGTAACAACATTTCATAAATAAATAAGAGATTAATAACGTCTACGATGTAATTCAATCACTTCGCTTCTGAGAATATCGCTCATTTTACTCGCTTCTCTGGTTCTCACTAACTGATGACAGCCCGGTCAATGTCTTCGCTCCTTATATAACCGTACGTCCTTCCAGAATGTGTTCCAAAGTTTCGTAACCTTTCTTCACTCAGGCCTCGGCTTCGTGAAATTTCAGGCCTCGGTGTCTCTTTCTGGTATTTTCTCGAGCTTCTTACTCAAACTCACCTTCTTTTATTGTTATTTTGAATTGTTTGTAACAAAAGTGTTTAGACCTGATTGTAATTTTTTATAAAAACATCCCACAAATCAAAAAAAGGATTTTACAAATGAGGTGCGGTCGTTTTTAAGCCTCATAAGAGTAGGATAATATTTCTCTTTAAAAATCTGATTAGAATCCTCTTTTTTTTTTGAAGCGTTTATACCAATTTCCAGTTTTTTCTCTCAAAAATGTAATATTAATTAATTTTATCCTTCTTAATTTTGCAATCTTGAAGTAATTTGGTAAAACTTATTTTACTTTAAAAAATAGAAGTTTCTAAAGTTTCAGCTTTCTTGGTTTTAAAATTGCATTGACGTCTCATTAGTTGCCAACCTTGTAAATGCAAAACACCTGTAAAAGAGTCGTTCTTTTTTCCTGAAACCATAAATTACCCTAAAGTTGTTTTAATCAATCTCCTTGATTAATCGACTTCCCCATGGTTTAAAAATCACGTCGGTCACCTCCAGTTCTCCATCAGTGCATCAAACCTGAAAAAAATATAAATCCCCAGATCCCTCCCGAGGAAATTACAATCTAACCGAAATCCAGCGTCGAGAGTTGCTCAATTGAATTTAATCTCCGAACAAAACTTGATCAAAACTGTCGAAAGTCGTACAGACATCTGACACTCAATTAAAAAAGAAAGCAATTAACTGAGCGAAAATCGCTTGATTGATGTTATCGACCTAATTAAATAACATTGCTAATCACTCAGAGAAAAAAATCCAGCAACTTTTCTCATTTTCCGGCAATTTCATCTCATTAATATTTGACGCAACGTCGTGATGCGACGTTGCCCTAAGGGGGGTTTTCCACGAATCTTGGGAATTTATGTCGAGGAGGGTTAGACGAGTTGTACGTCTTTGACCCGAAACGCGATAAAACGCCCGCAATGATCCGATTACGGCGACTGCAATTACCTATTTCAACGGGAAAGCTTGATTATTGCTATTATTTTCCAGGATAAATGAATTTATGAGTGGGCTACCTGACCCGACAAACGTTCTGTCCAAATTTCAATAAATTTTTTGTGATTCTTTTGTAAAAAGTTATTAAAGATGTATAAATAATATGTAAAAATAAAACTCGGAGCGAAGTGATAATCGTGAACGATATACGGTGTGATTGAGTTATTTATTTATCGAATTATTGTTGTGTTGGTCGTGCAAATAGTAGTGTTAAATAAATTATTCCTTAGAAAACACAACTATTTAAATTTGTAAGAAACCGAATTTGGACTATCGTAGAATAGAGATAGATAGTAAGGCAATTTGGTGAAGAAAAGTAATGTATTGTTCGTTGTAAAATAACGATTTTTTTTATAGTTGTTGTTTGTTGATCGGATTAATTTGAATCAATGAAAAGCTCGCCGAATTGCCAAACAAATATTGCATTTGTTGATTATTTTATCTGATTTTAACGAATTATCTCGCTTCAACGGAGCTTTGCAACTGACATTAATTATTTACAGTTTATAAATTATAATAATGAGGAGGAATAACTAGTAATAATTCATTGTTTAAATTGAAAATAATGCCACAATTTAATTATGGTCATATTTTAGTAATTAATAAACAAACTAAAAAATAAAATTGTTTATTTACAAATTTTTTATTTCTCTGTTCTTGTTGGTAACAGACAAAACGTCAACATAACAGCGCATTTTATCACTTTCCTAAGCTTTAATCAAATAAATCTTAAAATCTAAAAATGTGTAGTCTTGTGGTTTCCAAAAAATTTAAACAATTTTAAAATACTTTAGTTTGTATAGATTGTTTCAAATCCTTAATCCAAGTACATAATTTAATAACTATTCGGGATTATTCCAGAGATGCTCCAGAAGCTAACGTCATTATTCCCAGCAATATGACTTACCGTACTTTGACACCTAACGAGAGTAGACACAAAACTGATAAGCAAACAGAAAACCTTTGACCAGACAGTTTGCTTTAGCGAAGTAAAGAGATTACTAACTTTTCCTAAAGCAGTAATAAATGTATTCTAAAAATATTTGCTAATTCTGGGTCTAGAAAGTTCGAAAAGCAATCAATACTAATCTTAAATATTTTTGTTTCAGATTTTCTAAACGCGATTTACAATAACCAAAAGTATTTTCAGAATACGACAGTTTGCTCGTTCAGAATAAATTTTTTTAGCGTAATTAGTTAGTAGACCATAGTACTTGATGCATTTGGCCTTTTTATAACTTTGTTTATTAATTTCTTTTTGGGGGGAGTGAATTGAGATAAGAACGTCAATAGTATTATATGCTACCCAAACGTACTTGATAAGAATCTTTTGAGGCTCGATCGGCAAAACAAAGATAGATAACAACATTGAGGTTATTGTCATGACCAATTCTTGTGCCAAAGCATTCTCTACCAATTGTTCTAGCTACCGTTTCAAAATGGTTTTGTTAGGCCAATATTTTTTAACGACTTTTGTTCACACGTATCACAACTTTGTAATTTTTTCTAACTATTGCAAAATTTAGTACTGTGCTGACATGTTTTCTCCACGCCTAAGAGTCCTTTTATAGTCACATCTTTAAGAACTTTATCACCATGTTGTCAAACACAATGTAGGGCTCCAATCCACCAGATGACGATCACGACTTTCGACCACTTTTAATAATTTAAATTTGAATTTAATTAATGTTTAGATAATTACAAACATTGTTTTAAAAATTTTTACCCACTCGGGTCCCCTCTTAGCTAAGGGTCTGTTCGAATCACGAAGAAAAGGCCACAACCCTTTAGGTGAAACTGCTAGGGCCAACTGTCAAGCTTTACAGAACATATCGGAGTACAACCAAAAAAATTAACACTACTGAAGCTACAGTATAGACAAAATCCCACCCAACTCATCTAACTATTTTTGTTCTTTTTTTATGATTTTTATCCAAATTTAAAGAAAAATATTGAATTAATTACAGTACAATTGTAGTCTATCATTGTGCAGCTGTACGCAGTCATATTGACAAGAAAAAATAATCTCGGGCGTCCGTCCGTTAATCAACCCTGTCCACAAAAATGACCCATCGTCTTTCAACACAAAACGGAATAAACTCGAACCTACTATAAACTTTTTAGACACTAACCTTGCTAATAAACAGGCAGCAGGCCATTGACCGAGTAGTTTGACTTAGCGAAAGACAACAATTATCACGAGCCTACCTCCGGCAATTATTCAAAGCAATATAAATGCGTTATGATTATGGAGTTGTTTAATTATCCAGAGTCATGTGTACAATTAATTCCTTGTTAAATAAATAATACTAACCTGGTTTTCGAACACGTTACGTATTTTTGATTCAAGAGGGCTGGCGAATTAAAAAGTCATTAAAGTGAAATAGTCGTAAAAACTATGTAAACAGTCATTAAATTAAGTAGCCGTGGCCTTGATACAGTCGACCAGCTTTATTTTTAATGTACAATCATTGTCCAACTGGACAACTATGTCAACATTTCGTTACTAATTGATCACAGAAGTGTATGTGTTCAAGAACATTAGTTATTTTACGATTTGTTACATCGAAAACAAAGCTGGTCGACTGTATCAAGACCACGGCTACTTAATTTAATGACTGTTTACATAGTTTTAACGACTGTTTTACTTTTACGACTTAATTGGCAAGCCCTACATCTTTTGAATGAAGAATATTACATTTTCAACGCAACCGATATTTAGTTATTTAAGAACCTGATGACACACTTATGGCCTACTAAGATGACAATAATAATTCTAAAATGAACCAATTTTGCATAATTATTTTACACCGAAAAAAAATTTCTATGCCTACCAGATTTCCAGAAAAAAACAGAAATTTTTTGTTTTCTTATGGAGAGTATATTATTTATTTTTACAGGTTTTCTCAAACAAAAAATTAACAGAAAGTCAATAGATTAAAGATGTACCGACTAGGGCTTTGGCTAACTAGTGGGCCTCAAAATAGCCGAGTAAATAGTTGACTCGATCTCTTAGCAATCTTGTAGTTAATAAATTTACCCCGTCTTATAAATTGAAAGAAAAAAACATTTAGTGGTGTAATTGGTACATATATCAAAAAATGAATTTTAAAATTCGCGAGTGCGCTTAATAAAGTAGAGATTATTAATTGGAAATTAACAAACAAGTTGATTACAAAACTTTTCCGTTAATCGTACCTTAGTTAATTAAAAACATACCTACCTAAAAAATTATACAAAGTGCCATCTATCAGTCACTGCACAAAAAATGTATATTTAGTTGCCTATCGTTCAAATAATTTTAGACAGTATTTTGACATTTTGGTTTAGCTTGGAGCAAAACGGTAATACTTCACATTAAAATTTTGAATAAATTTGATAATTTCATTTTGTTTCACTTTCGTTTCGTTTTATAATCACTCCACGAAATTTTATTTTTTTATTTATTTGACAATGAACGCATGCGCGAAGGGTAGAAAAAAACCGTTTTTCACAACAACTTTTCTGAAAAAAATATACCTCAATATACTTTTTTCTAAACGATCAACGACAATAGTATATTAAAGAACGCGTTTCATAAAGTCAGTTTTGTAGCACGAATTCAATAATTTTATAAAATAACACTAAAACATAATTGCCAATTGGTAACGTAAATTTATGATTGTTGTTTTGTAAATAAACATTTATTTAAATTTAAAACATTAGTTTAAGATTATAATGGTTAAGCTTTGACCAATAAAAAATCACATATAAAAACACAAATAAGACATAAATACACTCTACTCCAATATTCTAAACATTCTAGTTTTAATCCAATCACAAGTTACAAGTAATTCTCACATAATTAAAAAACTAATCAAAAATAAAAACTACCGTGCAAGCTTCGTGCCGTCAAAGTTACCCGAACAGCTGTAAAGCAACTGCCGAAGATGACCGAGTACATAAAATTAGCAATCTGCGTATAGAAATGGAAAGAAGTTCGTTCACATTCGGCATAGTTCGATGTAATTCGTTTATGTTGGAGCTTAGAAATAGTAGAAATCTGTGCATCAAACGTTTTATTTTATTAAGTGGAAATTTGTTGTGATTTGTGACTTATTGATAAATAATAAAATATTTGAAGTATGGAATGTCGGAGTTTATAGGTCTTATTTATTTTATTTTTTATTCATTGCTTGATATTTGATCTTTGTAAATTTAAGCGTATTTCAAGACATTTTTATCAAATGACAGTGTTTCAAAATGTCGCGCTGTAGTGACGTCAAAGCATCTGGAGCCTATTAAAAAATAATAAAAAAAAGTTTAAACCTAAATCACAGCCAACTCTAGACGCGCAAAGTTTTCTAAAAAAATTCTGTTGCCAGCTATAGTGAGGGTGGGAGCTTTTCACACCATTTAGTTTCAATCACCTGCTGTTCAGGAAACAAATTTGAGTACAATGTTGGTTGCCTACACTCACAACATTATTGATTTAAACTATAACATTGTGTCTATAATTACATGGAATAATAGCAATCCATTCATTGTTTGCTTTTCTTATTCAAGCTGTACATTGTTGTTTTCTAAAACATACATAACGATTTTAACTGTTCATGTCAGGTGTAATTACGTTTAATTATTTTAGTAAATAATAGGCAACCAACAATGTACCTTTGTATAATTGGTTACATAAATCCCAGGATTATGTTGGAAGGTTTTAAAATAAAAATCAATATTTTTTTAGACATAGTTTATATTTTACAATAATATAATACAATAGAAGTCAATTGTTTATAAATAAAACGATGACTTTACGCAATGTATAGTTCGTATTTGTACATTTGAAAAATCACCAGATTTACTTATTTTGTTTTTTAAAATAACATTTTGTGTGACACTCAAAAATCAAAAAATGTTATTTTTTCTATACTAATACAAGTAGAGGCGTTATAGAAATACTGGCAAAAAACGTCAGAATTACTGGTATAAGTACGTCACTTAGGAACATTATAAAAGTAATAGTGTGGCAAGTAAAAACAGGAATGTATATAAAAAATCAAGTCTTTTTTTTTACTGAAAGGAAACCTAAAATAAATACTGTGAACGTAAAAAATAATACTGAAAATAATATACAAAAATAATTATTTTTTCATCATCTTGTCTTAACTCTTACGTTATTTTTAAAAAACCCAGCAGTTAAAAATGGCAAGGCTAAATATTGGCTTAGATACATATATACAAAAAAACAAAAACACATCTACATTTTTTTGACGGTAAAAAAAACCTCGGAAAATTCTCCAAAAATTTTCCGACGTCTGTTTTGGTCATTAGGACGGTAATTTCTCGTGTATTTAGCCCGAACGATAATAAATAACATGAAAATTCAGTCGGTTCTCTAATCTAACTAAAGCATACAGGGTTATAGGGAGGGTTTCGAAAAAATTCGGTGTGAAAATGATCATAGCTGCCGTTTCTTTCAACACGAACACCCTGTATCTTATCAAAAATGATATAAAAAATTAAAATTATATATAGTCACTTAACATTATAAATATGTACAATTTTGCAAATTCATTTCATTTTTATACACTGCTACTTTATCATCGTAAAGTATTATAATCGTACATACACTATAATCTAACAATTAGTGGATTTTTATTTTATTAGGTTTGGCCGAATTACTACGACCAAGCAAAATTTATCACCGATCACGTGACCGTTTTTATGTCATGTTTTTTTTCCTTCAGAAATCATTTGTTACTTCTAGGGTTGAGTAAAACGTCAAAAGCGAAAAAGTGGGTTTTTGATTAGGCCGAAACGTTGTTCAGACGAGGCGGGGGGCGAGGAGGCGGCCGACGTTATTGCTAAATCACACGAAACGAGGCCTATCTAGTGTACCCTGCGTTTCCAAACATCACTTAACTAACTGAGTATTATCAAGGAATAATTTAATAAATAAATAAATAGAGAAAATAACGTCGTTGTATAATGACAGCGTTTTTGACCAATTTTGTAAAGTAGTTTTAAATTAAATTTTTGATTTTTATTATTATTAGACTAAGTCGACTAAAAGCATTTTTTAAATTTCTGTAAAAATAAATTTTACAAAATATAAAATATGTGAAAAGCAGATATTCCATAATGAGCTAATTTGAAGTTGAGGTACTACTGGTAGTATCACAAATTTTTAATTTTTCTCCGTAGCAACAACCAATCACAACTTGGAATTTTTTTAATTTTCGATGGAAACGGAGGTACTACCGGTATTATCTCAACTTAAAATTAGACCATAAAAAATTTGATTTTCCAAAAACCATTTTTTTATATTTCTACAAATAACGTGTGATCTTTTAAATTTGGTGTCAAAGATGGCAATTACAATAAAGTTAGTTATGTGCATTAAAGTGAGGTTGAAGAAGTATAAATGCCAAACTAAATTCACATTTTTTCATCTTCACCTGGTATTATTCACCGCCATTACAATTGAAATGCAAACCCACGTATTTATAGCGATAATTTCACCTTGTATTTCATTGTTTTTAAAGTATTATTTATTAAATATAAACGATTTACATATATATATTAAAAAATCGAAAATGCAAAGTAATTCTTGCCAAAAGAGCTATTTTTCGCCTTTAAAAAAATATTTGCATTTTTTTTTGTTGTACAATTCATCTAAAACCTCTTGTTGGATCTTTTTGGTGTGTTAAACAAAACGTAAAACAGCCACTAACACCAAAAAACGACTCGCGTTTCGCCAACAAAGTTGTCATCCTCAGGGGAGAATTAAAACTCAGTTTAAGTTTTAATTCGTACCTAAAGATGATAACTTTGTTGTTAAAACGTGCGTCGTGTTAAGTGTAGTGATCGGTATTAATGAGAATTTTATGTTACAATTTAATTAAGCATTTGAAAAACACAAAATTTTCGAAAATTAAAGCATTTTTTAATTGCTGATTTGATAGAAATTTAATTCCACCGTTTTAAAATATTCACATATTTAAGGAATCATCTTTCTTTTACGTATTTCCTTCATTTTTTTATTTAAAAATTCTAAACCTTCCTTAAGGTAATTAGTTATTTCATTTTTTTTATTATTCCGTCATTTTTAAGTGTATCATTTTAAGAAATCCACTCAATAATTTTTCTTTATTTTCTTCTTTTTTATCTTTTAAAAACAGTTAATTTACAGTTTAAAAACCTTTATGTACAGTATGCCTCAAAATTAATGCCACACTCGAGTGCTAGATAGTTGGGTGAAATTCACAATCTGGCAACATAGCAATTAACCCTAGTCAGTTGTAGCTGTTCTGTTGCTATTTTCTTGTCATTAATTAATTAGTTAACCATCTAAAATAAAAACTATTTTGAGTCTTTAGTATATGCCTCAAGCGTGACACTAATTTTAAAACATACTATACTTTCAACACGTATGTAACACCTTCCCAAAACAAAACTGAATACTTCATTCTGAAAATTTTATTATACATAATGGGTGATCATTTAAATTTTATGAGAAAGTTAGCAGTAGACGCACAACAAATTCTCGCCATTTAAGAATTCTTCTAACTTGTAAAACTGTCAGAACTAGACCTTTGTTAAAATTGTTCTTACGAATTTTCCGAAAAACAATAGTCAACAGTATTTTTAACAGAAAATTTAACTGTCAAAATAATAACACTGTACTTCCAAAGCCAACTACAATAAAATATTTAAAAAATCACCCTTTATTGTGCCACCATCTTTGACACCATTTCCATTTTGATTTCAAATATTTTTTTCCAAAGCCAACAAAATATTTAAAAAATGCTTCTAAGCCGACGTTCATTGTAAAAAACTTTTTTTGAATATTGACTTAAATTCTGCCATTTTGTAGTCAAAATTTTAAAAATTCTGAAATACATTTAAAATCAATTCCAGTTTTACAATTTTGAGCAACAATTATATTGGCCAAAACCTCCATTCACACCCATACCCTCTCCCCTCCCCCCTTCCTCTCCTTTCACGCATCGCTAAAATGCCCCTCCCTGGGTTTTTCCTCCTGCATATGCCTAAACCTGACAAACCCTTGTTCATCAACCAACATCGAATCCTGATGATTCGGTAAAGTCTGTACCCCTAAATGTGGTCGCGCATGATTTTTTCGCGTCCGACCTGTCGACCTCCTCCCTGACGTATTTGACGAATTTCTACTCCTCCTATCAAAATCCCCCCTTTCAAACTCATGCCGCGTTCTTTCATACTGGTGGTTATCCACCGGCTCGCTATAGATATTCCTCTCTTGCCCCTCGTCATCATATTTTGGCTTCGTATAGTACTTGGCCGAATTGAGACGGGCCGAATTGCGACCGAAATTCGCATCGTGATTATTCGGTCTCGAATCGAAACGGTCCGACCAATTCGGGCGTTCGAACCGGTCGAAATTCGAGGTGCGTTCACCATCAGAATGGTAACGTTCCAAAGTAGATTTTTTGTCAAAGGAGTCGTTTTGAAACGCGTTTTTGAGAAGATTTGGGCGTTCAACTGGCTCGGTTGGGATGTTATCCATTATCATTTCGTTTCGACTGTAGTTTAGTGCGTTAGGGTTGGTATTACAATTGTTGGGGTATATATTATCAGTACTTGAGTCACTTGTAGTACAAGGAAACAAAGGAAAGCCTCCTGTTTGTTTCTCTCGTTGTGACATCTTCAGACTTACGACAATAGCCAAAAGTGTGATTATAGAAATTTCTAAGAAGCGGACTGATAATTCAAAACCCCATAAAATCCAATGATGTTTAGTTTCATCATTGAAACGATCTATTTTAATAAAGAACAACGCGTATAATTGGACAAAACCCAAAAGAATAAAAAGTAAAGCTACAGCTATAGTAATATGAGATGCGTAAGAAATATTTTGAGTACACATTTCAGACAAATTTTGACTTTTCTTAGCCAAAACATTTTTGATTATTCTATATAAGTACAAGTAACTAAAACCAAGTGCCCAAGTTAGTAAAACAAAAACTGGTCGACACACAATAAGACTTGCTTTTTCAAAATGGCCAAAACTTTCAAAAGTACTCAAACAAATACACAAAACAATGTGTAAAAGAGCAAAAACGACCAAAAACACAGGTCGTGTTTTCACCTCTAGATGGGTTAAAGTTCGTTTCAGTAGAAACAGTATTAAAACCGCAAATGTTGTCGCGAGAAGACTCAACGGAAAAGAATGTAAAAACTCATAAAGAAAAATATTAAACGATTTGTTGACATTATAAGGATCATACGTTAGATAAAAAATTCTCAAAACACAAATCACTGTTAACATTAAATGTATAGTGAGAAAGTAGCTTTTGGAAAACATGTGAGGATCATTTTCGTACCGGACCAGCTTATAAATTGAATAAATCGCCAAAAGTATATATCCAAAAACAACTAAATACACATGAACGTTCCAGCAAATTAACCAAATTTCTTCTGTACTCGCTTTGGTCACGTTAGTCTCCTTTTCTTTAACATTTGGCAAATTAACCGAAATCTGTGTCGTTTCCTCTTTTTTCACCGTAACACTTTCCGTTATCACTTCACTTTTTTCCGTAATTTGCTCTTCGATTTCATCTTTGACAATCTCGACTGACGGTTCCGCTGCCGGTGCGCGAGTTTTCGTCGTTTTGACATTTTGCGGCGTTGCTGTAACGTCCCGAAAGAGTATTTCCGGTATTTGTATATCATCGTGACGTCCATTCGAGCCGCTCAAAATTCGGGTAATTGACGGTTCTGGTGCGTAACTCTTCTCATACTCAAAACTGGTCTCATTGTGTCTGTTTAACCCGTAGAATTCTCCCATTTTGGCAGTTTGTGATGGCGTATTAAGTGTCTTTTTCTTCTCCATTTTGGGTTCGGGAACTTTCTCGATGTTGACTTTGGGTAGATCCGGCCGAAACGGAATTCGGTCTTTACTCGGCATTAGACTCGGCGGCGGAATCGGCCGACGACTGGCGAAACCGTGCGAGTTTGTTCCGCGGAGTGTTGGTTTGTCGGCAAAAGGATGTTGGAAAGCTGGAGGGATTGGTGGAGTGAAGAAATCGCGACTGGGAGGGACGTAAGAAGGGATGTCTTTGCTGTACATAGATTTGGTTGGTCGGACGTTACGTTGCAGGTTCGGGCCGGTTGTGGTTTTGAGGCCGCTTTCGGTTACTTGCTCGTCCGTTTCAAAAACCGGTTTTAACCGGTCGTTGTTGTACCGATTTGGGTTATTATAATGTTTGTTGTTGTTATTTTTGAGGATATCAGCAGCAGGAGCTGAAGTTGGGAGAACATGATCTTTTTCAAGATCACTCCCATACGTTTCTTCTTTCTTCTCTTCGTAATCACTTGGTTCAAAGTCAACACTGCTTCGACCTGATGGTCTTTCGTTGTTTTTTACATCGACACGTTCCCATTCGGCGTTACCATCTGAGTATTTATATGTGGTAAGCAGTGGTGTAGCAAGAGTTGTTACAGGATAGGCGTTATCCGGAATAGATCTTTTCGTGGTGCTACCATAAGCGACTTTGTTAAAAACGGCAGCAATACTTTGTTCGAGATTCATTTTGTCGAGTAAATGTTCGCTCTTGTCGAATGGGTTCGAATAAGCTTCGGCACTGCTTGATGGTGATAACAATAAATAATAAAGCAACAACGGCTTGATTAACGTTTTTTGGAAAATTGACGCGAAACGAGTTAATAGGCACGTACATATTGTTAGAAACACGTTCAAGTCAAGTCCACAGTCTTGAGAGGGGTGAGGAGATAAATCACAGATATATTTGATGCGACGACGGCGTAATGACGTCGTCGCGATACTAAGATCACGTGGTTTTAACATTGCGATGACATATTTCTCATCGGGTGGTGGGAGTCGAGGGTTCTCGATGAGATCGCACCAACTCCGCATCATTTTACCGAGGCGATGGGAGGGGGTCGAATGGTTGGCGACATGGGAACATACCTGAAAAATAAAAAAACCCTTCTTAGAAAAAAAGAAAGAAATCTAAAAAGAAGAAAAATTTTGGAAAAAATAGAGGAAGAATAACGACTATCACAGATAAAAATTATTCGTAAAAAAAAGTCGCAGTATGTCGTAATTTTATATTCAAATAAAAATAAACACTCAATAGGTGCGTTCGATTTTACTACTCCGAATACACCTACTATGTCCTTGTTTGTCTCATTCAGGACAGATAAGTCTGTCGCATTATTTGAATTTAGGATTTACTAATTTAAAGACTGTTTTCATAATAACGTACGCTTTTTCGGCCCCATATAATAACTGGGTGCAAAAAAAACGTGTGTTGTTTTGTATACAGTGTCAAAAAACGTTAAGTTCCGGTCACCGGATAGAGTTAGTGGACTTATTGAAGTAGATAAGGAAAGAGGCGGTGCACTCGGAGTGGCAAAGCCGAACGCAGCTTCTGTTAGATTACCAAATAAAATACTTAACATTACTAAATAACCTCACAAATTGAATTTTGCTTGTAATTTTCTGTTTGCTTTGTTGTTTTGTAAATATGCTCTAAACATTATAACCCCTATATAAGAGTAGGGTTGTGCGAACGGCCGCTCAGCTGTTATAATTTATCTATAGTGTTTAAATTTTATTACTTAAAAATTAGTTTATGCAGGACCTAATAAGGTTTGTCGTAAAGAGAAGTGTACGCTATTGTCATCGAAGCTACCAGCTAATCCGTTAAATAAACCTGGAAAGAACTGCGGCTTTATACCATAAAATCCAAGCATTTATAGACAAACTGTATTAGTAGAGAATCAAGTCGTAGATTCAAGGATCAAAAAAAGAGAAAAACTCAAAAAATTGAAAACAACTATAACAAAGAAAGTAATATAAAAATACATAAAATCTATAATGCAAAAAAAATATAAACCGTAGACTTGGAGCGATTCGCTAAAATGCTAATGTACTTGTACAGAAATAGCTATTTCTCCCAATTTTATTCTATAAATTTTTAAATTTAAATTTTTTTAATAAGAAAACCGTATAAGAGAAGATAGAAACAGCATGATTTTTGCTTTGTGATCGACTATTCTAGAGATTTACAATATACATTTTTGAAATAATATTATTTAATATAATAAAATGCCGTTTAGAAAATTGATTAAAGTTTTATTTATACAAGTAAACCAAAGTCATTCAAAATAATTGTTTTGCAATTCCACGACATTGTAGAAGTTTTTTTTAATGAACACCGGATATTACAGTCAATCGGAATACGGGAAATTATGCGTGGCATGGCTGTGTCCTATCCTATGGTAAGTGGGCTTATTGTAGATTAATTTGATTAGAGAAGTTCCATTTACCAAAATACTTATTCAAACAATTATTTACACAAATTCAAAATAACACAAATTTAATTGATTGTATCGTTATCGCACTTGAATCGCTTGAAGATTATATCGCCAAAACGTGTCGCTTTAGTTGAACTAAATTGCAACTCAACGACTTCAAATTTTTCTAAACCTTATAAACCGGGTAAGTCAAGTTTAAAAAATATGTCAATTGAGTGTAATATTCAAAACGATTATCCAAATTCGAAGTTCTAGTGATTTAAAGAGTTGGATTTTTGACAAATAATTTATTTCTAACTACTATTAACTCAATAATTAACCCACTCACACAGTATAACGCCCACAATTGTCGCTCAATAACGTCGATTTGCTTCCATAAATAGATATTTTATATAATAATGTAATAGATATTTTAGAGGTGCAAACAAAATTTGATTCACTCAATATATTATTCAAAAAAAATGTTGGCATTCGAACCTTTTTTTTTTCTAATCAAGATATCTTAATTCCAAATTTTAACAGGTGTTCTTAATGTTTGTCATCATGATATACTATATACTTCCGAACAGAAACCAGACGAGGTTAATAACATTAGTTGATAAAAAATTAGGTACCAATTTATCAATTACATGCATACGTTTAGTATGTTACCAATACGCATTTTGCGGTGACAATTGACAGGATGGCTGTTTCAAACAATGTAAGGCACCTTTTGAAAAACTGAGAATTTTTTTTGATAATTTCACTGTTCAAGACTTGTAAGAAATTGTTAAAACTAGTGCTAACCCTGCTACAAACGAATACATTTTCAACACTTTTTGTAATAAATGATTCGTCGTTTTGTGTGACGAAAAATTGGCCAATAATGATATTTTGGTACATAAGAGTGTGTTCTACTAATAAACAGTGTAAAAAATTGTACTTGTTTTAAAATACTCTATACAAGAACCTATATCAAACATAGAAAAAGCCATGGTCCCCTTTGGGATCGCTGCGGTACTCCCTGTCGCATCAATCGTAAACCAACCTCAACTCTCTCTGGATTAGTATTTTTTCACGTCGATCAATCATTGCGAAACAAGAGAAAACACAATACGCCTCCTTTGCGATTCTTGGATTGTTTCCAATATGAAAATATCGGTTTTTCTTCTAGCGAACAACTGGAGTAAAAAAACGCAAACATACACCACTGTATCAGATTCGTTCCGCTTTTCTAATCCATTATCGATTAGTTTTTGATTAATTAACGTTTAGTTTACGAGTTAAATTGGTTTAAATATTAAACTAGTTTTAGGAAAGTTTTGTTTGAGAGGGTGGGAGAATAGGGAGTTGATTTAATCGTGACTTTTGGTGTAGTTCTGTGTTGTTTTTTTTTAACGGAAGAGAGAGTAGGTAATTAAGGGAAAGGATCGACATTTATTGTTAAGGGTTTTCGGGTAATTTAGATGTTGAACTATCTGTAGTTAAGTCGTGACTCACAAATCAATTAACTTAATGCAGACGAAGCTTAATGGACGCATCTAGTGCTCATTTTAGAGAGATTAAAGGACGAATTGTCACACAAAATATGTGAAATTATCGAAATACAAGGATCCTAAGACCCCACAAGAAGAATTTAAATAATAAGTGTTCTTTAAAAAATACTAGGATACTCATCCATCTACTTATCAAAATGAAACGTTAATAAATTTTTCTTATTAAATAACATTATCTTAAAAATTTAAAAAACTTTTCGCCCAAACAATTTAGGTTCACCAATAGCTTTTACAATAGTAATTACCGTGTCATGACATGTTGCTAGTCTTTTTTGAACAGTTTTTATAATAATACCCCCTAACCCTTAAAAAATCCTCAACCCCTTGAAACTCAACACACGTCGTTCCCCAATCTATTTCCGGTGACATCTGTTCAAAAACAAATAAACTTTGGCAATAAGGCAAAAATTTCGATTTAATTTCTCAATTTCGCTTCCCCGTGTTGTTCTCGGGGTGTGTACCGGAAAGTTTCCGAATTTCCACCAATCGATCGTTCTATAGTTTCCTTAACACACAACAAACTGTAATTTTTTCCTTTCTATAGCAAAATTCTTGCTGAATCATTTTAATCTCGTCTATAAAGTTGAAGAAGAGAGAGAGTTAAAAGACACCTGAATTACCACCCCATGGGACGGGCCAGATCGATTGAGCCAACGGGGCGACAATTTCAAGGCCACTTATTGCACCCCCTAGATGACAATAATAACCGAAATTTCTACGAGACGTGTGTCAAGAGAGATTGAATAAAAAATTCATAAAATCGATGTTTTATACAACGTGGGGTGAGAGAAAAAAAAACATTGTATTGTGATTAAATATCCAACACCTGTTGTTGCTTCAATTAGGGATAAAAAGTGGGAAAAAATAAATTGTTACGTGAACTTATCGAAATGTTTTATTCTTTTAAACTTCGACAACAATAATACCAACTTTGGAAATATACTCGAGAGACGTCAAACTGATAGCGATAACTGGAAAAAGTTTCACGTTCGTAAAAACAAAACGGAGGAAAATTGTGTCGTGAATATCGTCCACTCTTTTAACCTAAATACTACAAAAACCTGAAATAGTAAAACTTTATTTTGCTTGCTTGAAAAATGCAATTATAGTTGGTGCAACTGTTCCTATTATCTCATTGGAGGAACTTATTTCACTTAATGAACAGAAAATTGACTGGTTTACTGAAAACTTTGAGAAAATATTAGAGTGTTGTCTGATCTTTGAAAAATTAAAATAAAATTAAGTAATTAACGCACCTTATTCGTGAAGATAACGTAATATTAGGTACTAAAGATAAGGGTATTGTCATGTTAACGTTACAGTGATAAATAAAATTATTAATTTATTTTAAAACAAAACTTTTAAATTTAAAATTTATCACAAACCTGGTTTTAAACTTTATGAAATTCCACACGTTTCAGAGTTTTTAATTTCAAATAAAGCAAGTAATTGAATATAATTTGCTTCCAAAATAGATTTCTACGTAACTGATTTTATTAATGAAAAATCATTGATCGTTTTACTACAAACTGAGTACCAAGCTGTAATAATGTCTTCCTACTTTCCATAACATTGCTTGAGGTTTACAAGTCCATATCTTTAAACTTTACATCACTCATTGCCAATTAAAACGCCAAAACTATGCAGATATAGCTGTTTCCAAGTCTCAATCCAGTAAAGACAATCTGTAACAACAATTTTCCAACCGAATAGAAACTTCAAAGAACGACGAGAAGAGGAAAACTGCAGAAAATTGGTGCACCCCACATGAGTAAAAGCAATTTCCATCAGAAGTTAGTTAAGAATTGAGTTCTAACACTACTCAATAAATAAAAAAAATCCCTGTTTGTTTGGTGTACATTATTAACTTAAAATTTGTTTGCAATTAAAAAATAATAATAATTTTTAAAGTAAGACAGAAAAAACTTTCCTCGTTATTTCCATTATTTAAAATAAGAATAAAAACAAAATCTACTATATAATCTACTATATTTATACTAGAAACCTTCTCAGTACATGCGTCCTTTATATTGCGATGAGAAATAATTACATATGATGCATTTTATGTAAACACCCCAAATTTTTAATTTATTTTTAATTGAATATAGCTATTTTCCAATCTTGACATTTAATAACAGTAATTTAGAGTACGACAAGAGTGTTGGCTAGCTTTCAAAAAACTTCCGAAAAGTTGCCACACCGACTATAAGCAGTTGTCAACAGAAGTTTGTTAGCGAGTGGGATAGACCGTCAGAGAAAATAGCACAAGAAAATTAGCAGATAAAGAATCGAATTAAAATTTTCTGGGCAATTTGGTGTTGATTGTTAATTCTTGTTATGTCTAAGTAAATATTTTACTTCTCAAAACTGCAGATACTAGAGTTCTAAAAACCCACATATTTTTGTTGAAACACCTTTGCATCCCCAAAAAGTGGGCAGTGTCTCCGAGAAGGAGACATAGACCCATTTTTTTCTATGGTAACATGAATGCAATTAGGTATAGGGAAGAACTATTGGAACCGTTTATTAATCAGTTGGATGATAAAGAAATTCAATTTGGACACTTTCAACAGGAAAGATAGTGCCCCTGCACATACTGCGCGTAAAAATTTAGCTTTTTCAGCATCAGTATAGGTGTACATCCTGCATTTCCTGCACGAGATCTATTTTGTTAGAGCAACAATTAAATACCCTAGAAGATCTAGAGGCAGAAATTGTTAGGTGCTCTCGTACGATTGATCAAAATATGATAGAAAATATTTTTGCCAATATGAGAAGAGTACAATAATGTTTGGAAAATAATGGTGAACATTTTGAGCAGTTTTCGTAAACAGTGTTAGTTAGTTTCTATTTGTCTGAATATTTAACGTGTTTGTGTTGTTATTGTATTGTATAAGTTATCAAATTATAAAGTTTTTATAAGAACATTAAAGTCTTTAAATATTTAAATAAATACACGTATGCAACCAATTATACACTTACGTAATAATAAAGATGTTTGTATAATTGTAATTTGTATAATTCATACTCTTTAAATAATTTCTTATAACACTGTTACACTAGTACATGAAGGTGGCAAACTCTCACAGCTGCCTACGTCCTTATAATCATTTATGATAACTCTGTATTTAAAACATTACAAGTCTTATAAAGAAAATCTCTGACTGAGCTGACATTTTTACATTATTTTTCCGATATTTATGATTTAAAAAATGCCATTTTAAAGCAAGAGCAAAAACCATCTAGAAAGTTTGAGGAACAAACTAGCTGACATTCAAAAAACTTCCAAAAAATTAGCACACGCCGTAATCATCCGAAAACAATTCCTGATAGAAGTTAGTGAGATAAGTAGTCAGATCAAAAAACGAAAAATCCTTTTAACCAAAGAAATCGACCAGAAATTCCTTGATATATACAATTCATAATTACTTGTTAGTTAGTTGTGAAATCCGCATTTAAAATATTCAATTATGTGCATTATTTGTTGCACGTGCAAATTGCTTGCGAATGCGCAGATCAAGTAAAATGCTGAAGAATTCTCAGGAAATCCTTAAGAAATTCCTTGAAAATCCCTAAATCTAATAAAAAATTCTACAAAATCCACGTAAAAATATAGGAATTCATAGGAAAACCTGTTCCTTGTAAACCACAAATCCCTTTGTCCAACCCTTAGTTATTTTGTCAATTCTTATTGTTGTTTAATTAATGGTCATTTATGCATTAAGGTAAGTATATATAAAGTCGTAAATGACCGAAGGCAATAAGCTTACGGACCCGAATGTCGTTAGGCATACAATTTTATTTCTAACCAAGTTACAGATTTATTTTAGGAAATCTTGTTGTTCTTCAAACTACACGACAAGGAAAACATATTGGTTTGAGAACTTTCAATCTTCTAAAAAACATTGGAGCGAATAATCAAGAATTCATAACAATGTCCCTGTTTAGTTCCCAAGGAAATTTAAGATTATATTTATGGTTGCCGTAACTAAGGCAATATTTAACTGTAATTGTTTTGTAGGAAATAAAGTAATTAAACCATTACGAGAATCTCACTAATCAAAGAGAACCACTGTTTAATCGAACACAACTGTCATTTGTAACATTGTTTTTTCGGTATTTGGTTGTTAAAGCAAAAGAAGAAACAGTATTTTTAAACTGAAACAGCAACTCTGTTAAAACATTTAGCGAATTATGAGTTATTATGCATGTCTACAGCTGGGTTTTGTTTCCCGAATTTTTAGAATCTCCTTTTAGCTCATCCTTGTTATTCTATCGTGTCGGATGCGCAAAATAATTATTTTAATAGCAAGTTTGTTTAAAAACAAAACTTCTGACCTTCAACTGCCAGCTGCTGCCATAGAACAAACAAATAGACGGAAACACTAACCCGAGCGCCATCTATGTGTTTAAAAATTTTAAAAGTTTCCCTATTAACAGTTTTTCAAAGTATATTTGTGCGCTTTTATATCGGTAAATAGACGTTCTAGATATATCGTTAGTAGTGTAAGGGTAAGAGTTACAGAAAGTACACAACGTAAACAAATAGACAAAATGTTAACGCCATTAATAGATAGATTTCAATGTAAATTTTTGCGCTTTAATACCGGGTTTTTTCTCCTTTTTCGCATACTCAGAAATCAAATCACTAACCAGAGAGAGGATAATTTAGATGTATTCCTGTTGAGTCTTTTTCAAAACGAGCTTTATATTTCTATCGCTAGAGGAATTACCTTAAGTCTTACCAGTAGAATTTTTCACAGCTGAGTGATTTTTTTGAATTGAATATTTGAGTCTGGAGAGTTTGTTTATTTTAACTGCAACTTTTTAAATTTCAACCACAGAAATAGCAAATTTTAGTACTTGAATTTAAGCAAACCGCTCCACGGTTACCAGTTTTGCACAAATTACGTGTTTTCTGTATTTTATTAACAAGGTGATTTATTTTAATCTTCACTTCTGCTTTGTATCCTTGTTCTTTATCCTGTCGATTTATTTATTATTATCTTGTATTAATTTAAGCTGCAGTTCGCACAACCCTATCCTCAGCTAGTGATTATAAAATTATCCTTCTACATCTATTATTTAAAATTTACACCACTCATAGCCAATCAGAACGTTACAACTTTGTTAAAACATTGTTGGAATTCGCGAAAAAAAGCAACTTTCATGCAAACCCCGCAAATTACCACCCCCATACGTTGGAATTTCCTAATTTATTTTTAATTTAAACAAAATTTTTTCCACTTTTTCAGCCGATAAAAATAAAAATCCAAACAATTCCACCAGTGTCCAAGATGTGACCGATCTATTTTCCCTCATATCTCTCCCACACCACACATTCCCCAACCAACACACAATCACATCCCTTAATATATATTTGGATTCCTGCGGTTTTCATCCCTTGTATTTACCGAAACAGGGAATTTCATCACGACGCCCTAATAAAAAAGTTATTGCCAGATTGTAAAATTCATAAAATTTTTGCCTTCAACGTTTTATATCTAATAAAGATAAATCGCTACAAAAAATCAAAGTCGTGGTGGAATTAATGACAGGTGTTGTACCAGTGGCGTACCGATCGATGCGATTATTAATCGACTTAGAAACTGAGTCAGTAATGGAACGCCAACTCTGATTTTCTGCCTCGATATCAGATAAAAAGGGTGAGAAGAGCTAATAAACTTTCCCAAAGAAAATTAATTAAGAAAATTGTGTATAAAAATGAAAATCGATTTATTATAGCAGTTCAAGTGACCATTTTATGACACTATTTCACTGAAAGGACCGTAATAAAAATTTCTCTTTTAGGGTCCTTGAAAATTTCCGAATTAACGCACAAAAATATCGTCCGACATCTGTTACATGTTCCGTAATTTCGTTAAGGCCTTTTTCCCCTTCGGAACGTCCGTCATAAACTCGTCTGTTCGATCGTACGTTTTCCTCCCATTCTTTCGTCCAATAATTACGATTGTGATATATATTTTTTCACTCGAAAGCTGGGGATTAGTTAAAAATCCAATTTTTCGAGCTGTTATGAGCTGTAAATTTCGTGATAATTGCGTTTTAATTCCTAGCTCTGAATGATAATTGTGTGTGGAGAGAGAGTGCGCGAGGATTTAAACGGGTTAATCTGCGGCGATTTTAAAAACTCCGAAAGAGATGGTGTTTTTTTTGCCAACGTTTTTGAATAATAATACAGAGAAAAAATCAACGGAAATGTTTGTACGGATAGTTGACTCGAAACTCGACAGTGACAAGAATTAAATTCAGATTAATGTCACTTTGTTAATCGTTGAGGAAAAAAGTGTTTTTGTGATGAAGGTTGGGTCATTGGACACAAAAGAGTGTTTGTTTTATTGTTCTAAGATGATTACGCTAGGAAAAAAAATAGGGTAATGCAAAATCTACGCCACTGGTGCAGTCATTAAAATTCCACCACAGTTCATTAATTTTATAATTGTACAATCTTAATGTACATAGAAAATTCTTAAATTGTTCTCTCACTATTCATGTAATACATTATTGTCTTAAAAAATAAATATCTAACATTTTAAAGGAAATAATTATCATATGAGGATAAATATGATTCATTCCATCATTCCATGCTTGAGAACAATAATTATAGTAAGGTAAGTAAAATAAAAGAAATATATTTAATAGAAAAAGGATGTAAATTTAAAATAAATTATTATAATAAAGGAAAAAAAAATATTGGGGCATCTACATTCTTATTACTGTGGGATTAATTTCACTAACCGCGAAGCGCAAGTAAAACACGAAAAAAAAATGTTTTTACACGAGTGCAGAACATACTCGTCCGGAAAGAAAATGTTTAGCCACAACGGACGCCCATTGAACACAGAGAGTAATTTTTTGAGTGACTAAGATCCATTACACTGAGATAGATAAAATTTTGATAAAACAGTATTGATTTAATTCTTGTTTTGGCTCAAGCCATTGTGTCTACCGGGTTTGAAGAAAGTTGGTATTAAACATTTTAATTTGTTATTTCTATACAAAAAATGAAATTCTCAATTTCTTTGTCTCTCCCTCTCTTTTTCTGTCTGTATTTTGTATTTTTTGTTTAATTTCTTTCCTTAACGTCTGTTTACTTCTTTTTAGCATTTTTTGGACATCATTTGTTTGCTTTCTATTTTATTTAAGTACCAGTTGCATAAACGCCAATCAAAATTATGAAATATTAAACTCTAGTTAACGCATTTTTGGCCAATCAGCGCATTTTATATTAAATTAATCAGAATCTAATCTCCCATCAATTTTGATTGACATTAGCCACTTTTACTTAGATTTTTTCCATATGTTCTTCTAATTTTTGACAACAGTTTTTTTAAGTTTAAAGAAACAAATAAGAAAAATATTTTTGTTGGCGTGTTAGGTGGAAGTGTTTTTGTAAAAAATCTAATAAAAAATTATGTCACTAAGTTTTAGGTTAAATTGGATATTTTGTGCTCATTGTCGTATCGAGTCGCTCGTGTTATCGCGACCCTATTGTATTTTATTTAATCTAATTCCTAATAAAATAATAAAGAGAACAAAAAGTCAAAAAATCTGTAGCTTGTATAAACAGTTACACCATTTATACAGTCTAATTATATATTTTCAGTTAACATTCTAATCGTCTTATTACTTTATTTGATGATAAGAAACTCAATTTTCAAACAAAAAAAATTAATTAAAGAATGTTATGAGTATTTAAATGAATAGATAGTTCTTTATATTATATTTTTTCGTAGAAAACTCTAATAAATTGCTAATAATAAATAAATTCTGGTATTTACTATACTTATTTCTATTTTAATTTTGAAACGAATTACAGATCGTTATCTGTTTTGACTTATTTAGAGCACAAACGAGACGCCTGTTAAAAATATATCTGGTAACATGAATATCATCTGAATATTTCTCATATTTCTTTATTTTGTTTCCATTTTCAGTTTTTTAGTATACAGTATCTCTTAAAAACAACGATATTTTTTAAATTCTATCTACAGTAAAACCTTCTGTATTTTTAAAAGATCGTCGATTCTTTTAACAGCTTTTCTGTTAATCTTCGTATAATCCCCTCGGAAATCTAATGACCCTTGTTGATTCTAATGATAAACTAATCTTTAGCGATAGGACATTTATGCAAATTTTACTTTTCCTTAAGTTTTACGGTCTCTAGCGATGCTTCAGGAAGGGAACTACTCCGTCCAGATGTTAGCTTACAATTAGATTTAACAATGGCCATTATTTGGTTTATTGCGATCTTTGGAAGTCAGGGATCTTAGATTTCCGAGGCGACTATAAGATCTTCAACAAAACGCTCGGAACTCGGAATACCTTAATTTTAACACACTTTGTATATATGTATAATCGGTTGTTACTTCGGTTGATACTGTTGTTTTTTTTAACGAGACAAATTTACGAGTATAGTCACGTACTTAAAGAATGTCACCACATCTCCGGTCCCCCACCATAAAAAATTGAACTGAAGTGGGAAACAATTTTTTTGCGTTATAAATCTCAACAAATATTCAGTTATAATACTACGAGTAGTCCACGTTATGTCGAATATTTTTGTGGTGGTATTATGAATGGTCATTTCCTTGGTATGAACACCATGAGTGCGAAACACGAATAGTGTTCCCAAGTGAAATGACCATAAGTGATACCACCGGAAAAATATTCTACTCAACTTTGACTCGAGTTGTATTCGGAACACTATTCAATAAACCAAATAATATTAAAAATACATTCATTCTTCCGGCGACCACTGCCCGAGACAAGTTGGTACCATGCCAAACAAATTTGACATTTATTATAAGCCTTGAAAAAGAATCAATAGATGATTCGAAACGTTGGCCTTATACAATAGTTTTTTTTTCTGCCTTGTCCACTTCTCCGTTACAACAAATTTCGAATTAAAAATACAGATCATCAAAATTGAGTTACACATGATTTCCATCGCAACCAGCAAACAAATTTGTGTTATTCGTAATTGTTACCTCAAAAGTTTGGCGAAAAGTGTGTGTTATTCATTTGTTAAAAATATTCACCATTTTGACTAGTAGTATTGTCTAGGCCTGGGAAAAGTATTGATACTTACAGAAGGTATCGATACCTGCTCAGGTATCGTACACCGATACCGACTGCAATCAGGTATCGAAGTATCGATACTTCCGATACCGCGATACCTTCGATACCTCCGACACCTCGATAAGTCGATACCTTCGATACCTCCGATACTTTGATAAAAGGTGGCTATAAATGAATATCCTATCCAGACTGCTTTGGATGTTGGAAACACAAGCTATTTTGATAGAAACAAATAAATTCACAAGCTATTTGATGCGATATTTATTTATAGCCACCCGATACTTCCGATATCTCGATACTTCCGATACCTCGATACCTCTGATACCTCCGATACCTCGATACCGCGATACTTACGATACTTTGCAGGTATCGATACCCGATACCTAAAAACAGGTATCGCCCAGTCCTAGTATTGTCAGTATAATACACCACGCGTGGTTATGTCGCTAAAATTCGTTGTCATTGGCTGTTGACCAAACAATGTCTTATTTTTATTGGTTCAATTTTCAAAAATCACAAGTGAGTTGAATAGTCAACAGAAATTTTTCCTCGATATAGATGCATCTAGAGTTTTACATTTTTAGCATAAATCGATTTGGTGACATCTTTACGCAGGTGACTGTATATAAATCCTATATTCTATACGTATTGAATAAAATCGTAAATGCGAGTAGAACCAAGTTATTCACGTTATTACTAGACAAATTTTAACGAGTATTTTCTGTGCTCCAAGTAAGTGTAAACAGATAACGATCAGTTTTTCCTTTGTAAATAAAAGTAAGTAGGTATATATAAATAACTTTAAAAAAATGTTTCTTGTTATTTTTATTCTTTAATATTTAAAAAATTTAAAGAATTATTTTTTATTAGTATTAATCTTTCCTCAATTAAAATATTTTCACCGCAAATTGCATTTCTTATCATAAATCAAAATATGTAATTCATAAAGTATTTTATCAATTCTCTTCCCGGTAACCCCAATCTTCATAATTAAAAAATCCTAATAACTAAACCATGGTGGAATTATACCGATTTCAATCTAAATCATAACAGTGCAATATCACAAGCGCAACGCTTTTCCCGTTTAATTCCACCACGATCGACCTAGAAATACTCAAATAATTCCATCACGACCTTTCTATTCGTTTTGTTGTGTCACTACTAAAAATGATAAACAACCCATAACAAAAATCGCCTTTTAAAACGATCCCGGTTATCAATTTAGATAAAAACCCTTCTTCCGAAACTTTTCCTTTACTTTCATCGTCCGATATTTCATCGACGAGTCATAATTTAAATTTAATAAAATGTCAAAAATAACGATTTATCTTTAATTTTATTACGTCAATAAATTACAATAACGATTTTTCCCTCAATGATATATCTTACCTGATTTCGACTCGAATTTCGTATGTTAACGCCTACGAAATCTATACAATTATTACAATTCAAAGATGGCCACCGAAAACGGTGAAAGGATGTTAGAAGTGCAATTTATATTCGCTGGCGTAAATGGGAAAGGTGCTTACAGGTTAAACCTTCGTTTATCGTAACATCCAAAAGGAAAAATTGCAAATCGGCCAATAAGATTGAACTTCTGATTTTCAGTACTAATAAAAAATGCAAGACATTCATCATTTCATGAATCACTTAATCTCAGTAGGCTGGTTGTATGTAAAAATTTAGCCGAAAATCACGGATGACTTGATTAAAACGAGAAGAAAAATGCAAATTACACCTTAGAGTGTATTTTCCTCAATTTAATGGCTTCTTACCTCAATAATAATAAAGTAGGTACCGGACACGGACAGTAATTTACTATTTTGTATGTAGCATGAGACTGACGAACCATGTATTATATGATAACCTGATGTTAGACGAGCTAATTATGGATTCATTAAGAATTACTTAGTGTACGTTAAAAAGTTAAATGACGTGTAGAATTATTACGAAAGTAGGCGATAGATTTCGATGTTCATTTATTTTTAATTGTATATATAACCTTTATTCAATAGTGATGTGATTGGATTGTTATTAACAGTTGCTGATGCTTTTTTTTTCTTTTCTTCAAATCTCTTTATTTCACCTTCTACTTCTATTTAAAGAAACGTAAATAACGGATAAAAAAAATCTCATTGGGAAAAAGATCGCGAAACGGTGCATGCTTTTGTCATTGACGTACCTAAAAATCGCGCCTTTCACATTCTACTGACAGACGGATCGGATGAGTTCAAGAACGCAAAAAACGCCCACCGTGCTGCAAACAAATCATTAACTAAACAATATTCCTACTGAAAAAAAATATAACCCAAATTTATTACGAAACTGTCTGAGAATGGACAACCGTGGTGGGATTGACTAGATTTTTGACACCTGTTAAATTAGTGCAATTCAGTGAAACACTTTTCTAATAATTTTTACTTACTGGAATTATTAATCTAATAAAATAAGCTTATGTAATATTATTTAATTTAAACAGTAAAATATTTGACACATAAAATCGTCATAAAATATATCTTTAATCAAATTTTATGAGCAGAGCAAACGAAAAAAAATGGCTGCTTAACAGCGTTGCTTATATCACAATAAACTTGAAAAACTTTATTCCAAAATTTTTCAACTTGCCTCTCTCTACTAACACATCTAGATTGTTTTCTGTTACCTAGCTACAAAACACCCAAACAAATTTTTCAGTTGTCATTAATATTAATCAGTTTCATAGTGCTGCCATATTATTTGATAGTGGTGTTTTTGTTAAAATATGAAAGAAATTTTAAATCTCACTCCACCAGAGATACGAGAAAGAGCCAATGAATCTTCAAATATACCGTTTTTAATTGTATGATTATAACAGTTTATTAATGTCAAAACTTTGGTTTGTATGGACGTTAATAGGGGTGTTTAACCAACTCCTTTGAATGGCTTGGAGTGCATTAATAACCCTTATATGTCAACGAGCAACAGACAAATAAATTAAATCTAAGTAGGCCACTTTTGTCAACCCAACTGTCACATTTGTGTTAAATGTACTCCAATTTTTAGGTGTCACCCTTGTATCTGTCTTTCATTTGATTTTTCGTGGTGGAATAGTACGATTCCTCTAACAAAAATTGATTCAATTATTAAAATTAGATTTTCAGAGAAAGAATAGATTAGATTTTGTGCGGGACAAAAATTTAATTTCCATTAAAACTTATTAAATTTTTAGCAGTTACCAGTGGCGCATCGTTTTTTACAATTTTACAAAAATTGTGGATTTTTGTTTGTTGCTTTTTTGACTAGAGCAACATTAAGCCATTTTATATTTCTATAAAAATTTTAACTAAATATGTTAAATTTTCAGAGCAAAATAAAGAAAATTTATATTTCAGCTACCCGCTGTTATAGTTTGTCTATAAATACTTGAATATTATGGTATAATAAAAGTAATTAACTTTTCAAACTTAGTGATAAAGTAACCTCTTCAAGTCCAGCTGTTCACTTCGATAACAAAAGTGTACACTACTTCTTTTTACAACCACTCCTATTAAATCCTTCATAAATTAATTAAAATCTTCAAATTCAAGCATTTCTGGATAAATTATATAAAAATAATTCGTCAATATTAAGTTTATTTTAAATAAACCACAGCGGTTCATGAATAATTCGCAATGAAAAGAATGGTTACAATAGAGATAGAAACTTATAGAAACAAAAATATGAGAAGTGAATGTTAACTCTGCCCAGCGATGACTCCACCGATTCCAGTAATTTTCAATTTACTTTTAATGATTCAGAATAAATTTTCATAGTAAATATTTGCTCCTTTAAAATCGGCGTTTATGAATGATATTAGATTTTGTTTACGCCACGAAATCCAACTCTAATTAAGACAAAGTTTGTCAAAGTTAAGAGAATTGAAAAGATCTCTATATGCCAACAAAAGCTAAAAAAACTTCAGATAAAATTTGTATGTTAATGATTAGAATATATTTAACACGACAGTAACAAAAGTGACTAAACCTTGATGGAATTTACAAATACTTAAAAACCGTTAAACAGTCTGGATTTTCAATAATTTTGGGCAAAATGACCAAATCTTGATGGAATGTATAAAATCATTGACATTATTACCAATGACGTAACAATTTTGTACCAAATTTTTAAAAATTCTTACAATCTTGAAATTTACAAACCTATACAGTGATGTTCCTCAAGTTAATACAATCAATAAAGAACGCTACGTCGTAGAACCCCAAAAAATGTTAAAAAGTGCACATTGCCAACTTTAATAATTCAGCTCATTCTCGTTCTCACCCCATATTCAATAACAGATTAAACATAAATAAATTAATTTTTAGAAATGTGAAATAGTTAAAATTTTCTGAACGATAATAATGGCTGGAATTTACGAAACATTCCAACACACTAATTTTTCCGAATTATTAAATCACAAACCTCTACAAAATTTATCGAATGTTTGACACTACTACCACAAAAATACCAATTTTCTCCCCAATTAGTCAATTTTTTTGGCTCTATCATTTTATAAACCACACGATCGTAAAAATAAATAACTACTCGTAACTTAGTGTACAGTCTGTTGAATTGAAAGTGAGTACATATTTACATACGAACAAACAAATATCTTCTGTGGCTAAACGGCAAAAGTTTTCAATGTGACACTGACAATATTGTAGGTTCTGGAAGCACCGCGTACATATTAAAAGCCTACTTTGGTGAATATCAAACGATTTTCACAAGTAAATCTCCTACGATTAATCAAGACTATATAAGTATTATACTAAATTGTTCAATTATTTGAGTTATTTATAAAAAGTAATTTATTAAATAAAGATAGTCAACGTTTCATAGACTGCGGTGCGTTAACATAGGCTTTAGACTTTACAAAACTCTAAAAGACAAAACCACATAAAGTTAAGTCACAGAAGAATTATTTAATAATAAGTTATTATTTAGATTTTCAAGTAGTTTTTATAACTTGCGTTATTGCACCCATAATCAATGTATAATTTTCAATTTATATTAAAAATTTTGAGTTTGAATGAGAGAACATTAAACGTTGTATGAAGTTCGCTTGCAATTGAGTAATAGATACACTAGACTTGGCATGTAAATGCATATTTAATCCTCCCATTTACCTGGGCGAATTACCACACCTTTATATGTACTCAGGTACTAAGCCCCCTTAAAAATAATGTCAAAGAGTCAGGTAATCTCGAATATTGATAGTATTCTTGACGCTTATCCATGCTTTTAGATTTGAATATCTTAACTACATTATTGTAGATACCTTCAAAGCTTTCTATGAATAGAAATAAACTTGTCATTACTTATTCATTAAATTTTTTCTGGACCTACTGTATTACAATTTTCTAGTAAATCAGCTCATATTTCTTTCAAATTTTTCGAGCATCGATAAGTATAACAGTTTCTTCTGTAATATCAGAAAAAATACTCATTTTTCTGGCCTTCTGAGTTGTAAAACTAATATGAAAGTTGTGTATACTAGAGCTGGGAAAAGTATCGATACTTACAGAAGGTATCGATATCAGCTCAGGTATCGTACACCGATATCGACTGCAATCAGGCATCGAAGTATCGATACTTCCGATACATCGATATCTGCGATACTTCGATACCTCCGATACTTCGATACCTTGATAAAGAGTGGCTATAAATAAATATCCTATACAGGGTGCTTTGCATGTTGGAAACACAAGCTATTTTGATGAAAACAAACAAATTCACTAGCTATTTGATGCGATATTTATTTATCGCCACCCGATACTTCCGATACCTCCGATACCTCGATACTTCCCGATACCGCGATACCTTCCGATACCTCGATACTTCCCGATACCTCGATACCCCCGATACCTTGATACCTCGATACTTTGGCAAGTATCGATACCCGATACCTAAAAACAGGAATCGCCCAGCCCTAGTGTATACATCAAAGTGATGTTGTTATTTCCACATCAGCAATGCGGTAAAATAACAAAATTACACCGGGCAATAAATATTTATAAGAAAAAACTACTGCATTTGCTAATCCACAATAAAGTTTATATAATGTTTGTTAACTAAAAAAAATCTAAAATTTAAACTATGTCGCCCAAAAATTTTAAACAAATCTCATGCGTTAGGTTATTTTACAGTGCTCCAATTAATAAGACACAAGCTCTACAATTGAATAAAGTGTACGAAGAATTAAGAATTCTTCCGAAACCTACAGCTTCCAAGATGAGACCCACGATTGCGTCAACCACCAAAGAGATTGCAATGGGCTAATTTCAAGTTAAGATACTACCGGTAGTATCGCAAATTTTAATACTTTTCCTTGGCAACAACCAATCACAGCCTCGCATTCTTTCAATTTTCTATGAAAACCAAAATAATACAAGTATTATCTTAACTTGAAATTAGCCCATAAGGTCTTATAGCCTCTTAGACTTTTGCGCTAAATGTTATAACGTCGATATCCATGCTCATGCAAAATCCATGATCATTAATAAAAACAATTTTTCCGATTAAATTAAAAAAGAAAATTTAGGTAAGCAGCCGCTAATACAGCTTTAATTTCCTCTGTATAATAATCCATAGTAACCAACGGTTACAATCATTAAACTGCCTAAAAATAGTTGTGGCAATAAGTGATGTTTCTTATGTATAGCCGCCTCGGAAAACTAAGGTCCCTGACTTTAAAGCCCGCAACATACCAAATAATGGCCATTGAAGAATCTAATGGTAAGTTAATCTTCAGTGATAAGATATTTTAATTTATGATTGTTCCGATACCTCAGGTAGTAAACTACTCCGTCCAGATGTTGTAAGGATCCATCTTCAGTACAATCATAAATTAAAATATTCCATCACTAAAGATTAGCTTACTATTAGATTCAATAATGACCAATATTTGGTTTATTGTGAGATGTAGAAGTCAGGGACCGTAGATTTCCGAAGCGGCTATGCTTGATTAGTTGTTAATTTGTGTGTTGATTATAATTTCTTTGATGATTCTACAACAAACTTTTACAAAACGCCTACTATAAACCTAATATTTCTAAAAAGCCTTTTTGTTCGGTCACAATTTGATACAAAAGATTTAGTATCGTCTAAATCAGAAATGCTATGCGCGATAATAAATTTGGGACATAAAATTTTAACAGTGACAAAAGCAACCCTTAGTTTTTAAGGTAAAAGTATTTTAGTTTTTGGTTTTAAATTAATAACAATAAGAGTGCTAACTAAAGAAATTAATAAAAAAGACTGGTTCACACAAGTTTTTTTTATCAATATCAAAATATATTGTAGCAAATTGTATGTAATTATGACTCAGATTTGCTCCTAAATATAATTTGATCAAAAAGGTTATAACTTTGTTTTTTTGTTAATATAATTTATATGGTAAAAACATTTTACAGCCTTCTAAAAGATAAATTTTCTTAATCATCTGGTTCTTGTACCGTGAAATACAAATATTTTTGTTAAGAATTTGAAACAGGTTACAAAATTTTGTAAGAAATAACTGTAATGAGACCTTTACTCATATAATTTGCAATATTCATTCGCTACGTTCGCTCGATTTAGCAAATATTATGCACGTTATTAAACAATATTGGTCTTGTCACAACTATTCAATGTATTTTTAAACAAAAAATGTCAAATTTTCTGCAGTGTAAACGCTGAAATTTTGCTCCAACGACCAAACCTTGTTGGTCGCTACATTTTCCACGATTTTCAATCAACCTCAAATGAGATTTATCGAATTTTGACACTATTACCAGTGCCGTATCAATTTTCCTCTCAATTTGTGTCTGTTATTTAGTTATTTTACTAAACCACAGTCGTAAAAATAAATAACTTTGTATACAGTCCCCGAAATTCCGTTTTTTCCCGTTGTAAATTAGTAAGTTTTTACGAGGTAGGAGGAAACGTTCCGTTCTTTATATTCCTCCCTTAAATCTTAATAATTTCTTGTTTGCTATATCTGTCGTGTTGGGTAAAACTTTTTTAATTCCGTCTCTGATATATTCTAACGTACGTGCAAGAAACTTTTCTCTTCATATTAAAAAAAAAAACTCGAATCCGTTAATTATTCTATTCTATTTACGTTATTACGTACGGTATCGAAGCACGCACGAGAAAATAATTACCACTTTAACAAACTAAAAAATCTAACCAACACTGTTGCACATTTCCCAACCGCAATTCAATTTTTGTATCCCCCTCTTTATATCAAATGTTTACACACTCACGATAGCATGTAAATTGCAGTTAAATCGGAAAATTTCGTATTATGCAAATTTCATTCCTGTGCCGGTAGATAATTTTCCACTTAACGCTTTTCTCAAACAAATGACAGTCAGGAAATCATAGCACACTTTTTCTTGCATTTCATCTAATTGTATGAGACGCGATCGATTCCTCTCCGCATAGAAACAACTCAAGGTTAAGAAGATGGATAAATGCAAAAATGAGAGGAAATTCAGGTAATTCACCAGTGGCGTACACTGGGGAGTAAAACATTGACAACATTTATTTTTACATAAAGATTTTTTAGGGTTTTTTAGAATCTCTAAAGTTACTATTACATTTGTATGGATTTCTAAGAATTTCTAAAGTTCTGTAAACATTATTAAAAATTTTTTAATAGACAGTAATCATTTAAATAAAAATGAGTACCTAAATAGCTATAATATTTATCAAATAAAAAAAATATTTTTTTAGAAAAGCACTTTGATTACATCTTTTAGATCTACATAAATACATCAACTAATAATTTATTAAATATTAAACATATCACCATTAAACCAGTAGCCTGCCAACCAATCATCTTTTTCTAATCGTTTGCCTGTATCTAGTCATCTCTCTCCTACTCACATTAACGTGAGGTGACAAGCACACGTTCAAATCACTCTAGAGCTTTTATTTCAAAAATACCACATTAGGTTAGGTGAAAATGTGCCAAAACATCAAAAATTCGTCTGGTATAAAAAAAATTAAAATCAATAACGCAAAATTAAAAGTTATTAACAATATTTCAACATCGCATCATTTGTATGGCTTTAGAAATAATGTAAATTTTAATTTTTTTCAACGAATTAATATTTACTAATTAATATTCATTAGAAAAAATATTATAAAAATTCTTAAACAAGCATATGCACAGAGTAAAAAACAATGTTTTTAATAACAAACATAACAAACCCTAAAGTTAATGTAAACTAATTTTTGAGAAAAAATGAGATAAACTTTTAACAGACTCATCCTGTGTATGTATCTTTCTACCTCGTAATTTTTTTTAACATTTTATATGTCGAATCTACTCCACTATTTCATTGTATACTAGTTCTTTAAAAACTGTTAAAACAAAAAATTCTATTTTTGGCCACCTTTTTCAAATTCTGGACCACTGCTCCTTGATGTACCGGGTGGACTAAATGTATAGATCTGGTCGTTTTTGACTAAACTATAAAGAATTTTAATAAAACAAAATATAGGCATTAAACGATTATAAAAATGCTGCCCGAGAGTATGTATAGAAAATTTTTATTTGTTAAATAAATTGTTAATTAAATAAATTATTTAAATAATTTAAATTAAATTATTAAACAATAATCAAAAAAAATATTAGCAAAAAGTGAAGCAGGCGTTCTTACTCACCCCCGAGCTGTTTTCTTGCTATTATTATCTCATCTAGTACCAATTTTTAAATAAAAATATGTACCCTCGGTGCCCATAAAATGGTGGAACAAATTAAACATTGACTAAATTATCAAAAACAAAAACTATCCCTACTTATGACCACCATTTTGTTTTTAAAAATAATTAAAGATAAATTTCACAAAAAACAAGTGTTGCTATCGTTATCTAAAAAATTTAAACAAATAAAATTTTTCTAAACATAGCCTCGGGTAGCATTTTTATAACTATTTCATGCCTACATTTTGTTTTTTTCAAAATTTTTTATAATTTAGTCAAGAAACGCACCGTTCCATACATTTGGTCCACCAACTACACTAATACTTTTAAAACTGTTAAAGCAAAAATTGTATTTTTGGTAAGTTTTTTCGAATTCTGGACCACTGTACCTTGATGTATAATGTACTATCTGTCTGCAATATGTTGGTTTGCGACTAATAATTATGCTTTTTATAGTTAACAAATTATTTTAAATGTTTTGGGATTTACCTTCAGGATTTCATAGATTTGCAAAGATTTCTAGTTATTTCTAATAATTTCTAAACGGTTTCTAAAGATTCTTAGTACTTGTCGACTTCATTTCTTGAGCGGTTTATCACCAGAGTAAACTTTACAAATAAACTAATTTCGTTTTTCATCGATTAAAAGTATTAGCCGTCCTAAATCCAATTTAAAATTTTAATTAAACGAGAATTTAATACTTTATAGAAAACCAAAAATAATTTTATGTCACGTGAAAAAGGAAATTAAACGTATTTCAGGCGTCTGGTGTTTTGTTTATATACAAAATTTTTCCGGTATGTCTAATTCAGGTCTTTGTTTATACCACCACCAGACATGAAACTGGAAGTAATTTAATACGTCATAAAAAAAGAACGTCATAAATTTTAACTACGAGTGTCACGCCGAGAACCCCTTGTAAAACATCCACTTACAAAGTAAAAAAAAGATGGTAATAAGGACATCTTAACATTTGAGGATTTCCTTTAATTAAAACTTTGAAGAAAAATTTTCTATCTAATTACATCACTTTGTCTTATATCATCATTGTACACAAAAAGTGACTATTATGATGATTTTAATTAGAAAAGTGAAAGTGTCTGATGTTCAGATAGAAAAAAATTTGGAAATTCTGATTTATCGTTTTTGTCTGATTTTACGATAGTTTTGCAATTATTTCAAGATTTCTGACGCATTAAGTAATAAAAGAAGTAATCTAAACCGTAAAGGAATAGATTTTTCACGTCGCGTTTCCTAGATACCACAGAATAAATAATTGGATAGTGGTGGTCTGGTTACGATTTTTCTGCTTGAATTACGACAAAATTGCGAAACTGTGGCGGAATTTATTGGTCTTCGATAACATTTTTGACTACAATTCCAGTGGCGTAACAAAATATCACCGAATTATTTTTTTTTTTACAAAATTTCGACTTTAAACCTGATATCTCAAATTTTTATTTCACACCCAAATAGCTTTTCTAATTAAACACACAATTTTGATAAAAAACGTTATTTTTCTATAGAAAAAGTGGCAAATTTTTAAATCACTATTAAATAGACAAGTGTTAAATATTTATTAATTTTTTGGTTAAAAATTTAATGTGCTACATCTTGAGAGTTGTTTGATAGCAAGCATAAATAGCCATTTATCAACTTAAAAAAATAAAATGTTATTTAGCATGTGTTGAGCAAACTCATTGAAGTAAAATAACTGATTACGGATAACACAGAGCCCTTAGAAATGATCTCAATCCACGTGACCATTTTGCTTTGTAAAATTTGTGAAATCAAACACGGCATTGGTATTATTTAATGCAAATGTTGCTAAATTATTTTGCCATATTTTATAATTAAAAAAAATATGTTTCACAAACATTACATTACGATTTTTATCTTTATTTAGTCACGTGGGTTGAGGTTATTTCTGAAAGCACCGTAATAATGTTCAAAATACCTGAACTGGATTAGATATTGACATAAAAATTTTGTCCTTCATAAAAATTAAATTAATAATATAAAAATGTGCATTTTTTAAAACATCATTACCCTAGTTAAAACTTCACTTCTGCAAATTCGGCAGCTAAAAATTACTGTTCATAACAAGCAGATCTCCGGCAATTAATCAAAACAATAGAAGTGTGTTATTAAATCATTTAATAACTATTATTTAAAGTTATTTTTAAGTTTTTACTGTAAATTAATTCGTTGTTAAATAAATTATTGTTTAAATCGTAGGAACCCCCAATTGACTCCATGTTACATTATTATAAAATCATTAATTGAATAGTGGGGCTCAACCTACATTTTTTCTGTTTGCATTAATTCTAGGATCCATTAAAATATAACATTTTTTTTGTAAAATTTTCGTTCGTAAAAAAAAACAGAAATACAAAGTGTAAGTTATGAAACATTTTTTCTTATTAATGTCAATACAATTATGTAAATTTATGATAATGAATACAAAATTTAAATAAATTTGAGCTAGTGCAGACCAAAAAAAATTTCCCCAATTTCTTTGGAAATGGAATAGGTAGGAAAGGCTTAAAATCACAAACCATTTACAAAAATATGTCAAAAGTCAAACTCAAAAAATTATTTGCCGGCCAGGGTTTTTGTCAAGAACATGTCAACAGTTTGAGTTTTCTCCCTCAATAACGCACATGACCACCAGTTTGAAAATTACCAGTTAAGAATGTGTATCGCCTCTTGTTAGTTATCAATACTTTTTAAAATTACTGAAAGCGAAAGTATTTTTATACTGAATATTGATTTTAAAAACAATCAATTTTTTTAAATTGTTATAATGGAACTACAAATTTTTTAGTAAAAAAACTGGTTGAAAATGTAGTGTTTCCAATGGCGTATCCTTTTGTACAAATTTTCTAAAAAAAAAAAAAAGAACGTTGAAAATTTTTTTGGTACTTCGGAGTGTAATATCAGTGGCGTACCATTTTTTTCTAGAATTTTAATTTGTACAAAATTAGGAATACAAGGTGTAAATTACAAAACAGTTTTTTGCTAATTAAGCACAATACTATTATGTAAATTTATGGTAAAAAATTCAAGTGTGAATAAACTAAAGCTAATTATTAAAAGCTTTAGCATTTTAGATTACAAAAATTAAAAAAGTAATTACAAATAATTTATCTTTCAATAATAATAATAATAATAATTTACAAAACAATAAAAATTATTAAAAACGAAAACTATTTTCTCATCGACACAATATTTAAAAAAATTGAATTAAGAAACATAATACATAAAAGAATTGCAGCAATTTTAAAAATTACCAAAAATTAATTTATTGAAAAAATAACCTAATTCTCTGCGTTTTACATTACATATAAAAAAATATTCTCATAATTAGTAACAAAATTGTACTCATTTTTATTATATTATAAAAAAAATTACTTGTTCACGTAGTTTTTATTTTGATGACGTTACTAAATGAGGTTATGCGTGAATGACCCCTCCTGAAAATACATATTGCAAAAACAAGTTTATTAATAAAACAACTACATAAGGGAAAAAAAAATTAAAAACAAATAACAATGTTACATTATCATTTTTAAAACAAGAATGCATTTTATAACATACAGTGCTCCTAATTTTAATTAAAATCTTGTTAAGTAATCAATTTTAGTTAATTTCTCTGTATATGTATGCTCTTTTTCAAGATATGTTCTAAAGATACCCTTAGTTATTAGTGTAATTGTCAGAATATCAAACAAAAAGTTATGTCTTCACAAATTAGTACGGTGCCTTCAGAAATAATCACAAGCCACGAGACTAAAAAAAAGATAAAAATCGTAATGTAACGCTTATATATCATATTTTTCCTGAAGTTAGGCAATTCATAAAGCAAAAGATAACCAAAGAAAAGCCGGATTTTTTTTTATAAACAATAGTCAGTGTCAAAACACTGAAAAAGATCGTCAATATCAAAATTTGACATTCCAAATAGTCACAAATTGTCATCATAAATAAAATAATCTGAATTCACAGCCACCTGCGATGTTATTATGTTATTAAATAACTGTTCAAAAACGTAAAAAGTTGACTGCTCTTACTGTCATAAATTTTGTAATTTTTTTAATTAAAAAAATTGTCAATTTTTCTGTACCACCTCAAAAACAGTATTTGACATCCCAAATTAATTTTCACAAATTTTAGTATACATACCATTATAAATAAAATAATTTGAATTCAGAACCACCTGCGTATTATTAAATAACTGTCGAAAATGTAAAAAAAATTGGCTGTGCTTACTGTCAAAATTTCTGATTTTTTTGTAATAAAATAAAAAATTTGTTCTCTAAATTCAATCAAAACAAAATAATGTCAAAAAAATGTCACAAATGGCAATATTTCTTGTCAGTGTCAAAATTTAACATCCCAAATTGATTGTCACAAATTGTAGTATAAATACCAATATAAATAAAAAAAAATTAATTCAAAGCCACCTGCGATATTATTAAATAACTGTTGAAACACGTAAAAAAAGTTGGCTGTGCTTAGTGTCAAAATTTCTGTTTTTTTTTTATTAGAAACCTTTGTTCTCAAAATTCAATCAAAACCAAATAATGTCATAAATGTCACAATTGGCAATATTTCCTGTCAGTGTTAAAATTTGACATCCCAAATTGATTGTCAGAAATTGTAGTATAAATACCGCCATAAATAAAATAATTTTAATTGATAGCCACAGCAATAATAAAGTTGGCTGTGCTTACGGTTAAAATTTCTGTAATTTTTTAATTAAAACCTTTGTTTTTAAAATTCAATAAATACAATATAATGTCAAAATGTCACAATTGACAATATTTCTTGTCAATATCAAAATTTGACATTCCAAATTGTCATCATAAATAAAATAATCTGAATTCACAGCCACCTGCGATATTATTAAACAACTGCTCAAAAACGTAAAAAGTCAACTGTTCTTACTGTCATAAATTTTGTACTTTTTTAATTGAAAAAATTGTCAATTTTTTTAGCAGTGTCAAAATATACATTGTAAATTCCACCCTAATACACAATTCGAAAGCACAGCCACCTGCGATATTATTAAATATCTGTTCAAAAACGTTGGCTTTCTTTACTGTATTTTTTATTTTTAATTGCAAAAATTCATTCAAAATAAAATAATATCAAAATGTCAAAACTGACAATTTTTCTTGTCAATGTCAAATTTGGACATCCGAAATTTATTGTCACAAATTGTAATATAAATACCAACATAAAATAAATAAATCGAATCCGCAGCCGCCTACAATATTATTATATAACTGTTAAAAAAACTGTCAGAGTTTGTTTTTTTTTTTATATTCTCTAAATTCAGTCAAAATGACAATTGAGATAAGTCATATTTTTGTCTGCACTGATACCAACTGTCAAATTAAATCCCACCAATGTCAGATATTAAAGCAAAAAAAAGTGAAAAACAAAATTTCCAACAAACTTGATCAAAGTTAGAGCTCTTTATTCGAACTTTTCTTTCTTATCAAAGCCAACTTAATTAATCCGATATCTATCTTTAGTTAAGAAAACTATTCCTGAATTAGATTATTTTCAATTATATCTCTCACAATAAGATTTCCAGAATAACCTGAATTTATATAGAAGTTTTCTTATTTGAAAAGTTATAAAGAAGGCCATGCCCATTTATGCCAACTGTAAATAAATAAGAGTCAATAATCTAATCAGAAGAAGGGCTGTGAATGCAATAACAGCATTTCTGCCAATCTTAATAAAGTGATAAGAGAAATTTGTTTAAAAGATGAGATAAAATGTGAGAAAAATTACTTACGGATTATTCAATTTATCCGAAATCACAATCCAGTCGCCGAGAAAATCTGAAAAAAAAAACCGAAATGAAAACCGATCGAAATCTCGAAATCGATAATTTTAATAAAAATTGAAAGACGTTCCAATAAATCAAAACAATCGTCCAAGTAAACCTTGTCGACATTGTTGTCGAATACGCCCAAGATTCCTCATGTCCTACTTAAAATTTTCAATGAAAGTGGCCATTTAACGGGCCGAAAGCCGCCCCACAGCCCCCTGACTTACATGGCGAGGCCCCAGAGGCCGGCGACTCCGCCGCAGTCGCCTCGTTCCGGAAAATGGGCGGAAAAACTCACCAGCAACACGACTACACTTCACATCGTCGACAATAAAAGACAAAGAAACAACATCACATTTTTTCAGCACGTTTTTCCGCACACCGGCCGAAAAGTTTGAGGAAAGAGCATCCGTGTGGGGCACAAATGAGGGCCGACGACACGTCGAGCCCGGTTTCACACCGACGTTCACTTTATTTTCGACGGTTTCGATCAATTTTGTGACGGGATCGGCGACATCAACGGGATCTTTGCGTCGCCATTTTGTATATTTACGGACCAGGAGTGCCAACGTGAATGCCACTTTCACCAAATGCACTAGGAGGTGCGACGACCATGGGCGGACCGCGGCGGAATGGAGCGAGGTTTGAATTTAATTAGGGTAATTGGGAAAATAAAGGAAAAATGAAAAACTGATAATTTACTGGGAAAAACTGTAGTAAATTTCTCGGAAAATTGGGGAAAAAAGAAAGGCAGAATAAATTATTGAGCGTTAATCGAAATTGTGTCTTTTTTTAATATCAAATTTAATCAATAATTTGTTAGTGTGAGACGGGCTTAAAATTACCAAAATTAAGAAAAAAAAAATAGTCTTTTACTCCTAATTAGAAAACTGTCTAAAACTAAAACCTAGAAAGTTTCCTTTAATCTAGAATTTTTTTTGAGAAATAAATAGTGTACAGTTTGTGACAATAAATTTGGAATATCAAATTTTAGTTATGACAAAAAAGACATACACCAACTTTTGGAATGATTATGATTTTTTTTGTTCGGTTGGCAACAGATTAGAATTTTTCTGTTGGTACTACATACTAAATGTCTTAATAAAATTTAAATTTGACAAACTTGTCAAAAAATCTTTATTATTATATTGTTACTTACCTGAAAATATGACAAGACTCAAATATGATGCGGCTACCAACTACTCAGGCGTACCACCCCACTATTTTTGCTTCAATAATTTATAGTATCACGGTATGTAGCTTTAAAACGAATAAAAAAAAGTCTTATAACTTGTATTAATAAATAAGTAAATATGTATATAAAATTTAACCAAAACACATGTTTAAAAAATATATTAATAATCATTTTTATTATTAATAATAATTTGTGCAGAGCTAATTTTATTCTAAATCGCTGCGCAAACCATGAAAGATACAAAAAAATGTTAACAAAAAGTTGTAGAAAGTTAAATTTTGTGAAATAAAGTTCCGCAGGCGATATTTTAATCTCTAATACTTTTGGGATCAGAAACACCTAAACATAAAAAAAAATTGAAAAACCTTCTCATATTCAAATATAAAATATTTTTCTTTTACTAACAATTTATTTTTCCAATAAACAAAATATTTTCAAAATATTGTATAGTCGATCTAAAGAAATAGTAGAGTGACTAAAGCAATAACCATTGCTAACTTAACAAAGAGTGGTACTCAAGTTCGGTTGCACAGATCAGTCGTTTTCACTTCTCACATTTGTTCTCAACTCTAGTGTATTCTCAACACAACATAAATATTCTTTTGGTTTTGGCCTAAATAATATATACACAATTTCCGCACTTACACCAAGACATGTCGTTAATTCTTTCGAGATTTTTGTCGTTCTGCAGATTATTCAGATTCTTCTTCAACTTACTTAAATTATTTTTTATATATATCTTGGTTCAAAACCGAACACCATCGAGATTAAAAAATTATGAAAAACTGCAAAGTTTTATGACAGGCGAGATTATAGGACATAAACAATCTCACAACAATAGATACGGAACAGAATATGTCGGTATGACGTCACGTCAACGTTTTTTACACTGTAATCTCTAATATTTCCAAAACGGCACGTATCTGCCGTTTGGAAATTTGTTCTTTGAATTTTTTTATCTAATTTGTTTTTTGATATACAACCCCTTTAAGTAAATTTTTTTAGTAACTTCAATACTAAAGAAGAGACTTAATATTTTATGCTAAAAGAACACTTTTTGTCTAGATCTTTTACTTTATTTCTTAAAAATCGATTTCGAATTTTTCATTCCTTTTTTAACCCACCTACATGTTACATCACAAATAACTAAATATGTTTATACCAAATACATATAACAAATTAAACGTTAATACAACTACATTAAACAATTAAATTTTAATGTGTCTTATAAAAGATTAACTGTAATTGTTTTAATTTTTAATTTAAACATTAAGCGTTTCTAGACTCTAAATTATTAGAAAAAAATCACACTTCATGAACTATATTTAACGACATTTAATTCTTTACAACTTTTTCCTTTAAGTTTTTTGTGGCTTTAAAGGTTTGCGCAGCGTTTTAAAACAAAGCCAGAGCTACGAAAATTTTAAACATTCTATATTAAAAAATATATACATTGTAGTCCTGTCAAGTCCAGTCAAGTACAGTGCAATTCATGTTTATCACCTGTCAAAGATAATATCTGATAATCCATTTTTTTACAGATTTGTTACAAGAGAAGGTTATTTATTGCAACCAGTAAAACTGTGTGTTAATCAAATTTATGACAGTGTAGAAAAACCTTTTTCTTTTTTTGGTTCTGATTTATAAAACAAGTGACATTATTTATTGATTTTTACTCATTTTTCTTTTGCTTTTGTCATTCCCTTATTCCTCCCGCATTGCTACCAACTACTAATTGACAAACTTCTTATTTTTATAGTAAAAATTCCCAAAATTCCGCAAAAGATGCGCCACCTATTGCTTACGTAAGTAAACACGGAGTAAAAAAAAATTGGAAAAATTATAGTAATTAGTCCCAAAAAGTTATTAAAATTATAAAAAATAATAAAACTTCCTTATTTCTAGATACCAGAAAATGGTTTTCCATTGATGGGTCAGAATAGTAATTAACAAAAAAAATATATCGACAGTCTTGTCTCTCGGTGGCAATGGGGTGTAAATCCTTAAAAAAATACATTTTAAATATAAAAACCTTATAGTTCTACACCAAGACAATTAGTCACTCTAAAAACCTAACAAAACAACCCAAAAAAGCAATAAAACAAGTTAAAAAAGAAATTCTAATTCAAATCCCTCGATTGTCAAAACCTCAATATTTAAAGTACCTGACTAAATTAATTTGCCAATTTATTTTTCGTTAAAAATAACAAAAAAATATTATAAAAAATTCACGAAAACAGCATTTGCAAAAATACCTTTGCTTCCCGTTAAAAATGACAATGTCAAAATGATTTAGTAGATACTGCTTTCCAGAGCCGCCCGAGATATCAATCATTATGAAACGCTCTATACATATTTTTAAAATTATTGTTTACATTTTACAGCTGATCCAAACGATTTAGTTAATACATTTGCACTTTTGGTGGCACATTTCTAAGTTTTTTGACCTCGGGTTGACACTATTTAAATACAAAAATAAATAAGAAAAAATTTATACCAGACTCTTTTTCATTTGGTCCATTGGGGTGCAGATCACTAACCCATTACTATGGCAACTCATGAGGTATAATTGAAAGCTGTTTAAGAAACCAAATAAAATTCAAATGCTATAAAATTTACTAAACGCTTATTACCAGAAGCTCTAAAACACCTAAACACCAGCCTTAGGACCTCGCTCTGGTTGTTTGGAGACAACTGGGTTGCCTAAGCCGTTGTCACGTGCTTATAATTGCCCTATTTCCCAACAAAAGTTGGTGGTTATTGATATGTAGTAGTAGGAGACATAGTTATAGACTATTTGAAATTTATTAGTTTCAAACTTTCTTTACTATATTACACAGTTAAGTTTTACTGAAATATTTAACATTTTTGTTATTCAAAATTCCAAATTCAGATTATATATGTGTATTTATATTCCTTACTATAATCTTTTTATTAACAGAGAAAAATCAGTAAAAGTCTGAATTTGAAATAATTGGTTAATGTCCAAAATTAACTAATCACAAATGAGTATTTCAAATTTTTGTTACAAAAACAGAGTTTAGACACGTATAAAACAAAAAATAAAAAAAGTTTTACTTTAAAATTATCGAAAACTTAATTAGAAACCACAGAAAAAACAGAAACTAAACCTCATTAAGTACCCTCTTTGTCCACTACTTCCGACTTTGTAACATAAAACCAATCGCTGACTAATTGTAGTGACTCCCTTGTTATCAGATCACGTAATAGCATCAAAACAAAACAAAAATCAATTAGATTTTTTATTAAAAAACTTATAAAACAACTTTATTAATAATTCAATCAATAATGCCATAACTAAATTTTCAGATTTACTCAAAGTCTATTTAATTTTCAATTACAAACCACCACTAACCTGAAATAACCCCAAACTTATAACTTATTTACTCTGAATCCAGTAATATATGAACATTATTAAAAATCGATACCCTTTTTATAGTTTGTTTTCTCCAATAAAAAAATTCACTTACCTTTAAATTATGTAAAGTGTGCAGTGTACACCAACACATTAAATAAAAATAAATATTAAAATACGTGTAAAGAATTATTTATAACACGTTGTACACTTCTTGAATAGTGTACTCGTTCTGAGAAAGCAACATGTGCCACGACAGAACCGTGTTAAAAATATTTCTTCTAGATATAAAAAAAAATAAAACTGATCAATATTTTATAAATTATTCAAAAATCTATTCCCGGACTTTTACTTACACAAATAACAGTATGAATTTTATAAAGACTGTGCCAAGAATAGTTTCTCGACACGACTATTCGCCGGCAAGATGATAAACTTGGGGGTCCCTTCACGTATTACATGACTGCAAAACCAAATCAATAGCGTTAAATAAATAACAACACCATTTTCTTACCCTTCTAATTTTAAAATATCTAATAACGTTCGACTGACGTCAACTCCAATGTTGCGTTTTTTATCATCCTCAAAATAAACATTTATTTTTCCCACCCGATATTTACCTTCCTTGTCCCATTCTGGACAATTCTCAAACACTTGACTCAATTGGTCATAAAAGGTATCACCCTCGTCGAATTCTTGAATATAATCCATTATTTTATACTCGGGATAAAACAAAATAACCGGCCAGACCAACCTCCCATCCCTTACAAACACCCGACTGTTAAAAAGCTGCGGAAATTGAGGCTCTAATATTGATAAATTTAAATTTTCCCGCCCTTCTATATCAATCCCACGCTTGAGTATTTCCCCGATTATCTCTTCCTCTTCTTTTTTTCGTTTCTTTTCTTGAATTTCTTGTTTCCGTTCGTTTCTTTCTCTATGTTTTTTCTCATTTACACACATTTGACGCAATTTAAGCCCCTCTTTATCGGCCTTATTTTTTTCTAAAATCTTATCACAGTAATCAATCCCTTTATCGTATTTCCCTGTTTTGTAACAACAATTAGCGGCTCGAATTAATACTTTATCGTAATCAGGTTTTAGTTTTAAAGCAGCTTCGGCATCTAACAGAGCTGATCTGTAATTTCCCAAGAAGAAATGAGCAGCTGACCGATTATTGTATAAACTAGACTCAATTTCGCTATTCCCACACTTAGCTTTAAGCCCTTCTGTGTACGAAATAATAGCCATTCGATACTTTTTATGCTTGAAATTAAAATTACCGTCGTCTTTGTACGCCAAAGCTAGGTCTTCAGGTTCGTTTTCGTCAGGGTCGTATTTGAGTTTCTGGAGGCCTTCGTAAAGAGGGTGCATAGGTGAGCCCTCTTCGGGGACCTCTTTCATAAAAAAGGGGTGGTTGGTGAGTTCCTGGAACAGCAAGGGGGTTACCAAAGACACATTTTAAACGACATAACCTTACTTCTTCCCATCTGTCAAACGGGATTGGGTCCACTTGTTTACGTTTAGGGAGACTCTCAATAAATTCGTCAAGCTCTCGGTCAAGCTTATCAGCTAATTCTAGCCGCTCCTGGTCCGAAAGTGGCTTCGTGGGGGCTGCACGTGAATCTGACATAACCTCACTTTTATGTGTTGACAAAAACAAATGTTTTGATTGGTTGATTTAAATTTTTAGTTGATAAAGCTGCAGCTTCGTGTCGCTGCTTGTCGAAATCCTGGCTTGTGATTGGCAGGCTACATTAATTCTCACAAAGCGTCGTGACTTCTGCGCATGAGCGTGGAAATGCGGTAAATGTTGAAATCACAATAGTTTTATTTATAATGTAAAATAAAAAATAGATGCATCGTAAACCACAGCTTTTAAGCATGCAGGCACTGTTGATGGGGTATTCATTTTAAAAATTTGTGGGTCCGGTAAACAGTACTTTACATTCACAGCTGAATTAAATATTAAAATTCGATTAAATTTTGATTCGCCATCAACTTCTGACTTTTCTTGCACTTGACTAAAATTGACTATCGAGAATCAACTATTTAACGTAAGAGCAACATTTTATTCACATTATATAAATCGACACTAAGAAGTATGTTTCTAAAATGTGTTTTTTATTTTGATTAGACAAAAATGTTTTGTATGTTTATTATGAGAAAATTATTAAATTTTTCCTTGCAAAAATATGTCCGATTTTTTTTGCAATTAGAAAATAAAATAAAAAATTCTCTTTAAAAACAGCAAGATGCAACAGTAATTTTATAATGTTTTTTTATTTGACACTATCAGTTGTACAGTAATAAGACCCAAATAAAACATTTTGAGTTTACAAATACTCATTTTTATTTTAATATATACAATATATTCATATAAAGATGATAGATACAAACAATTAGAAAAAGACATAAGTATATGAAGTCCATTCTGACTTGAGATCATGCACTGAGGCTTCTTGTATAACTGAGGTCTCGAGAGGAAGTTTCAGCGTTTGCTTATTGATCAAAGAAAACCTCTCAAAAACTCCGATCAGATCAGTCGGTATTCAGAATCGAACCCACGACATTCCAAATACTAGTGACGTACATTACTTGCTTATCCATTAGTTCGGTTATATAGTTTAAAAAAATCATTCTGTTTCTGTCGTACTATATTTAATCTTCTTATATTATTCTAACAATAAAATGAAATTTAAAAACAATAAGAGGTGATACAAAATTTATTTTACCTAATTTTTTCTTTTTTGTAGAAAAATATTCCTGTTTTTCCATTTTTCTTTTCTTTGAATTTGTTTTGTGTTTTGCCTCTACCATTTTACCTACATTTTTTGCAAACTCTTCTAGGTTTTTGTCCATTAATGCTGCTTCCAAATCTTTTTTGTCTAAGCTTCGAACCATATTAACTACATTTTCTAACCATTGAATGTTACGCCCGCTCTTATTTTCTTTGTTTTCTTGATCCCGCTCCTGTTGTTCTTCCAAAAAAATTGAAATTTCTGCTTGTTGTATTTTAATTTGAGATTGCTGTCCTAAAACTTCAGCTGCCTCGTCTAAAACAGAATTAGTTCCCTTTCGCTCCTCATACATCCGTACCAAGTGCACATGTTTACACAAGGTATTTTTCACTGCATACTCTCGACAATCACATTCATACCGATGGATACAAATTTTACATACCCGACAAAACAATGTTTTGCAATTATTTTCGCAAAGTTGTTTATATTTGATGTTATATAACGTGTCACTTCCTGATGCTTTAATCTGAAACTCACCAAATTCAGTATTTATGACACTTACCTTATCTTTTGTTGCTTCTGCTTTTTTATGTGCTTTAATAATGATCCTATCTTGATAATTGTTGGCATTGGGTCGCTGCATATTTAAAATTCGCTGCCACATTTTGATGTCTACCAAATCTTCAATTTTATCCAAAAGCTTTTCCACAGTTATATTGGTTTTCCTCTTTAATTGATTGGTTTTTAATAAATTGTTCAAACTCTCATTTGCCATGTTGGTATTAATCCTCGCGTTTGTTCTGTAACAATGTGCCCACATCTGTATCCTTTCTTGATTCTGAAAATAGTTTCTACAAAAAAAATTTAATTATTCAGCTCTAGCTTAAGTATATTTATTTACTTCAAGAGATAATTTCGAAAATCTTCCTCTTTTGCCACTTCCAGTTTTCTGAAATATTCTTCTACCAACTTCAAAAAATTTTCTTCATTAGTTTCGTTTAGTATCCTCCTCATTTCAAATTTCATCTGGTTCCTCAAGTCCAAACTTTTTATTTTTTTCTTGCCCTGAATGTTCCAATTTTTCACCACATGCCATGTACACAAAAGTCTTCTAGGTTTATTTTTCATAGTGTTTCTCCATGCATTATAATATTTTGGATCGTCGTCGCTCATAAAGTATTCTGCAGCTATTTCCTGTCCAATTTTGTTTTTAAGAGCACCTAAAAACACCTTTTAAATATGTTCATCTAAACAATTTGACAAAAATTAAAGAGCACCTAAAAACACTTCTTGAATATGTTGATCTAAACGATTTGATAAGAAGAAAGCCACAGGGAATCCAACATTTTTGTCGTCCTTTATTAACATTATCGTTAAGTCCAATCCTTTTCTGTTAGTGCCATGTGTTCCATCCATGCAAATAATTGACGAAAAATTCTTAAGTTTATCTTCCATTGTTGAATTCATAAAACCTAGAGCAAAATCTTCCTTCCTGAGCACCTCATGAACTGACCCTAATTAAACCACCACCATATAAGCAAAATATTCCACCACCATAAAGCATAACATACGAGTATAATAAAATGATAGAAATTGTTTTACATTGCAATATATACAGGATAATTTTTTTATTTGCTCCCGCCCGAAACTCTGAAAACAGGCAACACATTATACTTTGCTAGTTTTTTAAAATTTAATTTTCAAAAATTAGGCATAAAGGGTTGTGAATTAATGTCAACATTGTTGACAATATCTTTGATAGTGCTTCTAGATTCAGTTCATTTGGATCATTTGTAGTTTTTCCAAAGTTGCTTATCATTTGTATAACGTGTTGCCTATTTTTGAAAATTCGAGCAGGAGCAAATAAAAAAATCACCCTGTATTACTCATAGTTCTGCCAGCTTCAATCGTAGTTTATACTTAAAAACACACAAAAACAAATAAAAAAAAGATATTTGGTTTTCTTACAAATATAAAAGTATTAAGTATTAAATGTTCAAACAATTATAATAACATTATAATATTTCAGATAATAACAAAATATAGAAAATAACCACCAAAAAGAACGAAATAACAAAAGAGTCTAGGTACAGCTTAATAAGCATTTTTTTTCTCCAACACCTTCATAACTATTAAACCAGTTCATAAAAACTACATCTCAGAATGCTAAATAGCTAAAGTAACCAACAACTCACTACAAATAAAAAAAATAATTACAAATTCTAGGTACTTAGTGCATAACCAAAACCAAACAAAAAAATTATACCAATGTTCCAAGTTGTTCTTAAAAAAATTAATTGCTGTTGAAATTGTAGGATAAAGTGATGTATTATGGCAATAACAGTAAGCACTGAAAAAACTTAACTAAGTGACTCGAAAAAAACTTTAGCCACAAGCCTCTTTGTTAATGTTTTTTTGAGTAATTACCTGAGCCAATAATATTCTAATACAATAATAATACGTTTTACCTTCCTGTTTAAAAAAAAATGCAAAATTTTTGCCATTTGCATTCCATTCTTCAACCTTCAAAGCAGCCGCTACCATTTCATTTTGATCTCTTCTATTTTCAATATTAAATTTTCTCGCTAAATAATCTACATCCATTCTACTTAGTAAATTGATTCTTTGAATGTCTGATGTTTCCAATTTCCTAGCATCCTCTAAAATTCTGTCGACTGGTACTCCACTTTTCAATTTGTTTACTATCACATTTTTTTCTGTTGTTGAAAGATGTTTGCATCGTAATTCATTTTCCTCATGACCAGCATGCGTTTTCCAAAAATTTACAGTGATGTTTCCACCTGAGTGTTTATAGTATAATAGATATATTTGTAAACATTGTAAACCTACCCTCATAAATCTTGACAATTAATTTTGAAGGACACATCCCACGAATTTTAATTGATCCTCCGGCTTTCTCTGTCCTTTTAACACATTTGCTCTCATATCCTGTACTATTACTCCTGTTGCACTCGTAATGAATTTCCTTGTGGCCTGAGAGTTGAATTGTCCTATTCAAGGAATAACCAGTTTCTATTTTGTGCAGTTGTTTCCAAGCTTCATAATCCACATTGCTAGAACAATCAACAATTATTTGCTCACAACTTACCTGATGTTGATCTGCAAGATGACCCCTCAGATTTTCAAATGTCTTCAATTCGATTTGACCCTCACACAAAGGACATATGATGCGACATTTCCTTGTTTTTGGAATCATTTTATGCACTTTTTTGATATGTTCATTTTTTACTTTTGGAGAACTGTAGACTTTATTACAATGGGGGCACGTCTTTGCTGTTACATCCATCATCTACAATTGATCTAAAACACTTGCACAATTTTGTTAAAAATATTAAATAGTAATAACAATAATAATGTTTTAAGATTAAATACGAGTTTGTTCTAACGAACAGATTGTGGTACTAATATGTACGAAAAGGTATTTCTTGGCAAAAAAATCACGGACTAATAACTCAGTTAAGAGCTTTGAATACGTGATCACCAGAGAAAATCTGAATTTTCAATAACTAAAGTAACGTTTTTTTTATAACGAACTTTTGAAAATGTCACTAAACTTCACCACTAAAATCACTAACACTTTGAGGCACATGCGCAGAAGCCACGGCGCTTTGTGAGAATTAATGTAGCCTGTGATTGGCTACGTGTCAGCAGGTCAGCTGTCAACCTTTTGGCGTCTTTTCGTTTGGATTACGTATTTTTGCCAAAATCTGTAAACATCGGCCCCAATTCGTGAAAATTTTATTTTCTAGTGATTTCTTTTAGTGCAAAATGTCTATCGGTGTCCCTATTAAAGTTTTGCATGAAGCTGAAGGTCATATTGTCACTTGTGAGACAATTACCGGCGAAGTCTACAGGGGCAAATTAATTGAAGCTGAAGACAATATGAATTGCCAAATGACTCAAATTACTGTAACATATCGTGACGGACGTGTGGCTCAATTAGAAAATGTGTACATTCGAGGGTCTAAGATAAGGTTTTTGATACTACCAGATATGTTAAAGAACGCCCCCATGTTTAAAAAACAAACAAAAGCAGGGACTGCGGGGCGAGGCAAATCAGCTATATTACGGGCACAAGGTTTGTATTACTTGCGGAGGAAGTTTTTTTTTAATTTTGGTTGTAGCGGCAAGAGGGCGAGGTCGTGGGGCTAATCCTTCAGTGAGGGGTGGAAGAGGAGGAGCGACGTGGCAGGCACCTACACAGGGAGCTGCAGGAGGACGCGGGAGATAATTAAGTGTAATTTATTTAAAGAGTTGGGTGAATGAAATTATCTAGGCTAAGTCTACTGGTTCATTACTAGTGAAGTTGAGTGTTTTGTGTTTCAATAATTTAAGCTTTTGTTCTCAAATATAAATGAATCAAACAGAATTTTATTTGTATCAGGTTGCTTGTTTTATAATTTAAAACCTGAGTGAATAGCCACAAGTCCCATATTTAAATTTTCATAAGTCACTTCTCGAAAACCTGCTTCTTCTATCATTGTTTTGAAACTTTCTTGATCTGGGAATTTTCTGATGCTTTCGACTAGATATTGGTAGGCCTGCCATTGTCCTGCTAAAATATGTCCCATTACAGGTATCACTTGGAAACTGTATTGATCGTAAATCCTGCAAAATCTCTCTTTGTAGTAAGACAACAACAAAAAAAAATTCCTAACCATCTGATAGCTTCATTTTCGACTTGACTGAACTCTAAACACATGAAACGGCCTCCAGGTTGCAAAATCCTGTAAGCTTCTTGGAGAACTTTGTCAATGTGGGTACAATTCCGTATCCCAAAAGCAATAGTGTAAGCATTAAAAGAGTCATTCTGGAATTGTAAATTCTCAGCATCTGCCCTTTCCCAGCTTATCAGGGCCGGATTGTGATTCAAATTTTTGCTACGGGTTTTCCCTACTTCTAACATATCTGCATTAATATCACAGACAGTCACATGGCAATTCTTTTCAACGTTGTTATTTTTTATATAATTTAGAAAACGAAAAGCAATATCGCCAGTTCCTCCTGCCATATCCAGCAGTTTGGTGTTTTCAGTGGGCCCCAAACGGCACATAAAAACGTCTTTCCAGATTCGGTGAATTCCGAGAGACATAGCGTCATTCATTAAGTCGTATTTACTAGCGACATTTTCAAATACATTGTAGACTAGAAAAGAGTTTGAAAAGTGGTTCAAATGGAGAAAAACAAACCTTTTTCTGCTTTTTCACTTTCACGCACTGTTTGAAAGCCAAAATGTGTTTCTTTTTCTTCGTTAATTGTCTGCGACGTATTGAGAGATTTAGAAGCGGTTTGAAGCCCCCGAAATGGGGCTTTTCTGACAAGCCGAGACGCTTGTCTACTTAACATTTTGAGGTTATGTTTACGTAATGTGACATTATTATTAAATAACAGAGTTACAACACTTACAAATTCAAAATTTACCACTAAATGTCTTAAATAAGTGTTGATTTAGTCACAAACAATACAAAAGAAGTCGTACATTAACCAAAATTGAAACACCTGTTTTGAGGTTATGTTTACCTAGTGCCAACTGCAGTCAAGTGGGTTGAAATCGTCAAAATTTCTGCGTTCATTTAAGAACAAAGTTATTGCTAATAATTTAAGAAAAGCATTTGTAACAACAGCAAATATCTCAGTTAGACTTTATTCAAATAATATTTAATTTTTTAGTGGTATAGCTTTGAGGTTATGTCATCCCACGAAATCCTCACCCTGCAGTTCGGGCATTACTCGAATTTTGTGGGCACCCACTGGTGGAATTTACAAGATATTGGTTTTAACTTTGATCCTGGCTCATCCTCTGAGATAAATCATGACGTATTATTCCGTGAAGGCTTAACTTTAAGAAATGAGGTCACTTTCACCCCTCGTTTGCTATTAGTGGATTTAAAAGGCAGTCTCAAGAGTTTACAAGAGGATAGCGAGTTGTATACTATCCCTTGTGAATCTTCCAATCATCAAAACGTTCAACCAATTATAGAACCACAGGAAAGCCAAAATGATTTTTTGAGGGATTTGCCTTGTTTAAGTGAAAGGAGGATTTACAATCTTGAGAACAAAGTTAACGTCTGGTCTGATTTTTTATATTCTCGATTTCATCCCCGGACGGTTAATTTAATCCGGGAGTACCAACATAATAATGAGAATACTCCTTTTGATATTTACCCACTTGGGGCGAATTTATGGAAAAGAGAGCAGTTTTGTGAGGAATTTTCAGATAAAATTCGAAATTATATAGAGGAATGTAACAGTTTTCAAGGTTTTCATACAATATGTGACTCAAATGATGCTTTTGCGGGTCTTACAGTTTCCTGTTTGGAGTATTTGAACGATGAGTATGACACTAAACCGATTGTGGGATTCCCAATATTACAACCCTCAACAAATCCTCTCCATCTTCTGAATCTTGCTTTATGTTTCGATGGTTTGGCCGAACACACCTCTCTTTTCGTCCCTTTATCCTCGCAGCCCCCTCAATTAAATTATATTTCCCCTAAACCTGACCTCCCGTACCACACCAGCGCCATCTTGGCGGCAACTCTTGACACTTTGACTCTCAATTACCGCCTTAAAAACTCGCCAAACACTCTAATCGACCTTTGTTGCGATTTTAGTACAAATGGTCGCAAAGCTGCTGCTGCAAGTGTTTCTCTTCCGTTTCCGTTAAAAGCAAATGAAGATTTTATCGATTGTTTGAACGCTTGGGACGGTCCATTAAGCCACCCTGTCACACCTTGTCCTGATGTCAACCCTGATAATAGTCTACAGTTGATAGTCCTGCGGGGTATTCCTGAAACTCGGCTTAAAAAACCGCCGCCTTTATCTGAAAACCAAAGGGATTTCCCCGCCTACCGCTGCGATTCTTTGAAGGAAATGTTGAAATATTACCTTGTTTGTACAAGTTATGGTACAAAGAATGAAGTTACGGTTTGTGGGGAACAAATGATGGTTAAGACGCCATTTCCGAGATTTTTTGACGACAAGGTTGGCAAGACTGGTGATATTGATGGTGGGAAAGGCCCGGCTGAGAAAGTTAATGTGTTGGCAGGCCTACATACGGGCAAATTTGTGGGAAGTATGTTGAGTTCATTTTCGGAAGAATTGGAAAAGATTCAATATAAAAAATATCATCAATTTATAAGTGAAGGAGTTGAAAATGATCAGCTTAAGGAGTGTTTTGACCGGCTATTGGATCTGAGAGATTGTTACGACGATAATTATATGATTTAAATATATATATTTTTATAAATTGGTAAAGTTGTTTTTATTTTCTTGTATACTCGTAACATTCCCAAAAATTTTCCCATTTTTCCCAAGTTGTTACGCCACTGGAATGCCAAACCATAGAAACACAGGGGACAAATCTATCATGTTGATCAAAGATGTTATTATAAGTCTGAAGTTCGTCATTTTGAAGTGTGCGTCTGTGACAATAATTTGTTGTTATTCTTGATTCAAGGTATAGGGCTCGGCAATTAAAAAGTTGTAAAAGTAAAATAGTCGAAAAAACTATGTAAACAATCATTAAATTAAGTAGCCGTGGCTTTGATACAGTCGACCACATTTGTTTTCGATGTAATTGATGTCCAACTGGACAACTACGTCAACATTTCGTTACTAATTGATCACAGAAGTGCAGCTGTTCAAGGGACTAATTTACTTTTACGACTTAATTGGCGAACCCTATATCTCTTGAATCAAGAATAGTTTTGCGGGGAATCCCTGAAACTTAAATGACTAGTGAAAATACAGCGATTTCCCCGCCAAATGCTTTGATTTCTCATTTGACACACTAAAATATACAATAATTTACGATCTATTTATTAGTCTAAAACTTACAACATACAAAAAACAGAGAGCTTTATAAATAAATATCATACATGGCAACTTAATTTTGACCCCAAGTGCAATAATCTTCCCTGGTAGCCGCAGTATACTCATCAACCAGATCTTGTACGACTTCTCGACTAGAATCCAACTCATCTAAATTATCTTTAAACATTTCTTCTTTACGGAATTGATCCAAAAACGCTTCCCTCTTCCTCAATTTATCATATTGTACCAAAGCTCGGTCAAACAACTGTCAAATATCAAATTCATATCACTTTCACACTTCAAACAATGAACTTACCGAACTGATATTAGTATGATTGGCCAACATGAGTCCCGAAACTCTATGAGCAGTCTGAATATACGGTGATTTCCTCGATAGCGCCACTTGGATACTTGCAGGTCCCCATGGTATAAACTGTGCCAATTTCCTCTCTCTAATCCTCTGCAATGACTTATGTACCTGTGTTGGATCAACCTCTCCTTGAATTATATTCAAAATCGAGATAAAACAGTGTTGAGAATTCCTGTCTTGTGACGTAGACACCATCATGTTTTTCGGTTGGAGGAGCCTTCGCATCACATCCAAGACTGTTGTTTTACGTACATTGACTTCGTCGGTGTCGGTGGATAAAGGAGTGTAGCCTGTCATTAGGTAATGGAGACGTGGGGTTGGGATTAAAGGAGCAAGGAGACCCATAAGGTCGTTGTTCATGTAGGAGGGGTAGCGGAGAGTTGTGGTTGAGACTGACATTATGGTACTGACCAAACTGTTGATTTGAGTAAATGTGGGGTTTTGGATTCGGAGACGATCGGCAGCGATACGGTTGAGAGCTGTATTGTCAAGGACTACGACAGAATCGGCGGATTCGGTGAGGCGTTTGAGAGTAAGCAGGGAGTTGTAGGGCTGCACTACGACGTCGCTATAAAAGTGGAAAAAGTTGTGTTACAAGGCAGAGCCGAGTTTAGACTTCTTGGTGTGTGAAATGAAACGTAACAACACCTAATAACACCAAACAATTTACTTTGCAAATTGTTTGGTGTTATTGGGTGTCCTTACGTTTCTTTCTTTATAGCCAAGTTTTAAAAAAGAGGTTCTAACATTAAGGCTCCTCTTTTGGTTCCGAATAACGCAGTTTAATGTCCACTAGTTACGAATTCCACCACTAGAGCGCATGTCGTTTCTTGTTCATTATCAATATTTAAGTTTTATAGAACCTGTGATAAAACAGATCTGTTATTACCTGATCTCATCCAAATTCGGAAAGACACTATACGTCTGGACCAACTTTTTCGGAAACCTATCACTCAATTTCTCCAAAATATTCGAGCCCATTCCAGATCCAGTACCCCCAGCAATGGAATGACATAAGACAAACCCTTCCAAGCTATCACTTCCATCAGCCTCCCTATCTATAATATCAAAAATCTCTTCATTCAATTTCTCCCCTTGTGAATACCCCGACGCCCAATTATTCCCCGCACCGCCTCCATTTTTGGATAAAAATACATTTTCCTGATTGTAGAGCTTCGAGTATGGCGAATTTAAGATAGTATTGATCACCCTTGGCTCCAAGTCAAGGAGCACAGCTCGGGGGATGTAATGCTCATCATCAGCTTGATAAAAAAAGACGTCTTTGCGGTCAATACCATCAGTAGCAAAATCTTCAAGAATTCCTTCAGGACTTATGCCGTGTTCAGCACAGAGACGTTTCCAAAATTCAAAACCAACTAAAATGTAAACATAACCTCAAAAAAATATAAACAATGTCAAAAATAACGTACTCTGGTTGCCGCATTGGCCCAGTTGAAGAGTTATCATTTCACACGGCATTTTGATAGCTGGGGGTGCCCTAAATTCAGGAATTAACGATAATTAGACGAAATTGACACTTGACGGTTTAAATGCGACGAAAATTTTAAATTACAACGTGCGATTATGATTGGTTGAAATCGCGCATTTTGATTGGTTGCAATTTTCGGGTTTCTAGGCGGAAAAATCAAATTGTTTTATCAATAAATCAAAATAATAAAATGGCTCTAGTGACAGAAAATCCGCTCAAACCAAAAGAAACAACTAAATACGGCTTAAAAGATGATATTTTTAAAAGCCCTAGGTTTGTTTTAACGTTTTAATTTAGTTTTAAAAAATCGGACAGGTTCGGATTGAGTTCAGGCCCGTACTTAAATTTTGTTCCAGGATGACAAAGGAGTACCTTCTGCAGCACTGCAAAGAGTTGAAATTATACCGCACTCCTCATTTAAACGACGTCTTGTATTTGCATTTCAAAGGCTTTTCATATATTGAAAATCTCGAGGAATATACAGGCTTGAAATGTCTGTGGTTAGAGAATAACGGCATTCGCAAAATAAGCGGTTTAGATAACCAAAAAGAATTGCGCAGCTTATTTTTACACTACAATTTAATACAAAAAATCGAGAATTTAGAGAATTGTCCCATTTTGGATAATCTAAATTTGGCCCACAACCAAGTAAAAAGAATTGAAAATTTGAACACTATTAAACCGCTCCATTCTTTAAATTTGTCACACAATTATTTGGAAACAATTGAAGATGTTGAACATTTGGTTGAACTTCTTGAATTGTCAGTTTTAGATTTGTCAAATAATCATCTTGATGATCCTCTGATTGTTGAAGTACTCAGTAAGATGCCGGAATTGCGAGTTTTAAATCTTATGGGGAATCCCGCAATTAGGAAAATACCAGCATATCGCAAAACAATGATCTTGGCTTGTGTAAGTATCCGTTATTTTAATAAACTTAAATCTAGTATTTTTTGTTTTCTCGTGTTGGTAATATATTAAACGTCAACAAATGTCAAACAGCAATATTAAACCTTTCAATCAATCCCAATTGACTTGCCTGAACAACTTAAACAAATTAGTTTTTGTTAAATCTAATAGGTATTTATCTAATAATATCTAAAATATAGGTAGTTTTTCGTTTCACGAGTAATTAACTAGTTTTCTGTTTTTTTAAATGTTGGTACAATACTAGAAGTCAAAAAATCATGACTGCGAATGCACCGCCTCTATCCTTATCTACTTTATTGAGTCCATATATCACTATCTCTATCTGTTTACAAAACATAATGCTTTTTGACACTGTATGTAATATAACACACGCTCTTTGTGCACCCAGTTATTAGATGGGACAGAAAGAACGTATGTTGTCATGAAAACGGTCTTTATATTAGTAAATCCTGAATTCAAGTATTGCGACGGAGTTATCTGCCCTGAATGAGACAAACAAAGACAGAGTATGTGCACTCGGAGTGGCAAAGCCGAATGCATCTAATCTGATATGTATTTCCGTTTTTTTGTGTTGGTAGCATATTAAATGTCAAATTTTTTTTTCCTTTTCTCTTTCTAAATTAAATAAACTAATTGTCTTTTACTTTTGAATATTGGTAACAACCAAATGTCAAAAACCGGCTTATCATTGTTAATTTTTAGAAAAACTTGCAATACTTAGATGACCGTCCAGTATTTCCCCGTGACCGCGCATGCGCAGAAGCTTGGGGTCGTGGTGGAATCGCTGAAGAAAATGCTGAAAGACAGCGTTGGAATGAACGTGAGCAACGTAAAATAATGGAAAGTGTTGATGGTAAATCTGTCAAATTTTAAATATCTTTAAACTTCAAACATGTTTATAGCTATCATTGCTATGAGGGATCGAAGAAGAGCCGAATTGGCTCGTCAAAATTCACACAGTGATAGTGGAGTAGGAACTTCAGCCGCCGATTCCGAAAGTGAAGATAAAGGCGAAGAAAGTAGTGAAAATGAAGAAGAACAAAATAACTTTATGGCAGAGAGACAACCAAATGAAGATCATGCCGAATATAGAGAAAGAATTTTTGATTTTGATGAAGATGTTGTCAGGGAAAGAAGATTAGTTGAAGAAATTAGAGATGAACAGAAGAGTCGGCAATTGGATGTTGAGAAATTACAAGAAAGATTGACGGAAGAAGTAGGGAAGGAAGACCTGGGAGAATGTTTGAAGAATATAATGATTGCGGAAAATATTGAAGATAAGGCAGAAGAAAGTGGAAGTCAAGTCAATGAAGAAACAGGCACAGATCTGAGAAGGGAAGACAAATTAATGCAAATCGAAGAAAATAAAGCATTAAATAAACTTGATTATTCTCAACAAAATGCAGAAAGAGTTAAAGTAGTTGACGAAATAAAAGAAGCACTTACTGAGTGTGGGACTTTAAAGAAACAAGAAGAAGAAAAGGAAAGTTCCCAAGAAGAAACCCCCGAAATAAAACTTACAGAAAAAGAAGAATTAACAATGAATGAAAAAGAAAAAGACACTGTTGATGAAGAAACACCTGAAACAAATTATTCACAAGAAGAAGAAAACATAATCACTGAAAAAGTAACTATAAAAACCAAATTTGGAAAAGAAATAGATTTAACGAAAAGTGAAGAAAAAGTTGTTGAAAATGATGCAAATAATTTAGGTATTGTTGATAATAAGCCTAGTAAAGATGGTGATGAAAGTTTCGGAAATAAATTGGGAAGAAAATTAGTTGAATCTCTTAGAAATATAGCGATTACAATGGATGAAGTACAAGAGTCTAAAGAAAAGAAGAAAAAAAATAATGAAAGTGTAATAAATTTGGAAAGAAAACTTGTTCAAGCTGTCGATGAAATGGCAAAAGAAATAAACGAAGAAAAAGAAAATAAGAGCAATGATAAAGACATTAACACTGAAGTAACTACAAAAGAAGATGATTCAGAAGAAGATTTGCCTTATTATGAAGCATTAGATTCGTCAGCTGCTACCGATTTTGGTCATCTTTTATCTCGAAATAATAGTTTTCAAAATCTTCAAAACATTGAAAGATTTATTGTAAAAGAAGATATTCCAGTCCCACCTTACGTGCAAGAATTAGACAGAGCTAATCCGGGGCATGAATACAGAGAAATACTTGATTGGAACTTGAAGATAAAAGAAGAAAACACGAAAGTTTTACTCCCGATCCGAAAACGAAGAATTGAAGTAGATGAGGATGACGAGTTGTTTGAACTAATCGCAGCAATGAAGAGAGACGAGGAGATTCAAAAACAGGCAACACATGATGAGACAAAAGCTGAAATTGAAGAAAAAGCAAGTAATTATGTTGAAGAAACCATGAATGAATGTGGTTTATTAGCACAGTCTATAGCAAATTTAAGGAAAGACATGGCAGTGTTTTGTGCGAGCATTGGAGAGTTTTTAAATGGACCTAAAACACCAGGAAGAATTAGAAATGTCAAACAGATTGAAGATATAGATGAGGAAAATGAAGATTTTGAAGACTATCAAGGTGAAGGTGAAGCTGAAACTGCAGAAAGGAGTGAATATTTGGACAATGATGGTCCAAATAAAATTTCTGAAGAAAGTGATGAGAATTTTGAAGAATATCAAGGTGAAGCTACAGAAAAAATTGGGTGTTTAGGCAAAGACGGTCCAAGTGATGATGCAGTAGAGAAAAGTGAAAATTTTGAAGGTGAACGTGAGTCTAAAACAGGAGAAGTTGGAATTTTAGAAGAAAAATATGAAGAATGTGAATGTTTATACAAAGAAAATAAGTATTTGGAAGAAAGAAATAAAGGTTTTGAAGAATATCGAGTTGAAGGTAATGTCGAAATTGCAGAAAGTAGTGAATGTTTAGGCAGTAACGGTCCAAATGAAATTTCTGAAGAAAGAAACGAGGATTTTGAAATATATCAAGATGAGAGTGAGGAAGAAGCTACAGAAAAAAATGAGTGTTTACTTAAAGTCAGTCCAAGTGATGTTCCAAAAGAAAAAAGTGAGGAATTTAAAGGTGAAAGTAGGTCTAATACAGCAGAAGATGGTATTTTAAAAGCAAGATATGAAGAATGTAAAGAAGGTGAAAGTTTATACAAAGAAAATGAAGATTTAGAAGAGAGAAATAAAGATTTTGAAAAATATAAAGTTGGAGGTAGGGTTGCAACTGACTTTGAAGAAGGTGAGAGTGGATCTAAAACGGCAGAAGATGGAGTTTTAAAACAAAAAAATAAAGAATGTGAAGAATCTCAAGATAGAAGTTTAAACAAAAAGAATGAAGATTTAGAAGAGAGAAACGAAGAGCTTGAAAAAATTGGTGTAAATGAAGTTACCCCAATTATTAAGAGAAATGTTACTCATACTTTAGAAATGGAAGTTGCTAATGAGATGTAATGCGGTATTAATAATGTAATAAAATGTTTATTATTAATCTTATTTTATTTGAAAAAAGAAAATGGCGGATGACGCCATATTAAATTAATGAACATTAGCAAGAATCCAATCGTAAAAATGTTTTATATTTAAAGCAAGAATGTTAGATTTGTTTCTGTTGATTGTGATCCCAACCAATTCAGTTCCATCTTTATCAACAATAGGACTTCCTCTTTCATCATTTGTATCCCCGTCATCACTATCACATACAGTCAAAATAGCGCTAAAAATATTTTCTTGCTTACAACTCTCTTGCTGACAAGCAGAGTCGCTAATTTGAACCGACTGAGAACTGATTTCACCGTCTTGTTTGACATTAAATCTCACTAATTTAAATTCGGCGCCATTTGGAATGACAAAATGAGATACATGTAAAATTGTTAGATAATTTGGTGCCCCGGGGATTTTTACAAGTGCAATATCGTGGTTGTAATCATTTTCATTGAATTTTTCATGTAGGATAAAAGTCGTAGAAATAAATGACGTCACATTGATCTCTAACAGATTTTTGTTGACTCCTAGGATAACGTCCACTATGAATGCTCTAGAAAAATATAAAGTTATTTGATTAACAAAGATGTTAATGAAAGCGATTAATAATCGAGACGATTTAAAGAAAGAACGAGCGTCAGCGAGTGAGTGTCTTTAAATGTCAAGATTATTAGTCGCCCATTAATATATGAGTTGATTACAATATTTTTTTGTTGACCGTAAACTGTTTTATTATTCATTAATGTAAAATTTTAAGAAATCATCCATTAGTAACTACATTAATGAACGATTTTTTGGTAAAAATCATGCATTGATGTTGTTATTAATAAACGTTTAACAAAAAAATTAATAAACAAGTAACAAAAATATAATATTAACTTGTTGAGGCAGTGAGCGGTTGTTACAACATAATTTTCATGAATTAAAGCGCCGCTACAAAAATTTGCGCCATCAATTATCAAACCGGCTTGGTATCGCATCTAAAAACAATTCTTAAATAATAATTAAAGTGTTAAAAAATGTATAATTACCTGATCATGGCAAAAAAGTGTTTTGGAATAAGTCAAAAGTATTATGATTTGGATAAAATTCATTGTTAAACGGAAGCTAATTGATTAATAATAGCGGATTGGGTTATCTTTTCACGCTTCAAAAAATGTTTGATTTTCTACTTGTTCTTATCAAACACCATCTGTATATACAAATTAATTAAAATGTTGTTAAAAAATGCAAAAAGAGCGTAAGTGGTTGATCTGTTTGCGACGAGGGGTTGCTACGTATAAACCGGTCGAATTTTGAAATTTATCTCAAAAATGTCATTTTTTTGTTAATGTGAGTTCATTTTTAACAATGTTTAAAATAAAAATAATAAAAAGCAAATTCTTTTTACTTAATGGGCAAAATATAGAGTTTCCTTTATTCCAAATTAATGATTAAAACGATATTTTCTGTTGGTTAAATTCAAATTAGAGTTGCTACGTAGAAACCAGTCGAATTTTAAAATTTGTTATCATAAATACCATTTTTTTTGTTGTTATTCTCTATGATAATTTGTTGTTGAACAAAGAATTTTGAGTGTTTCTTACTGTGTTACGAAATTATGTTTTTTGCTCCCACACCAACCTCAGGTGTATTTTGCCTTCTCACGAAAAACTACACCGTTCTATGCTCTTTCACAATAAATTCTAGGGTTTTCTGTTCTTTTTCAAAAAACTATACCATTTTATTGCGCTCCTCACAAGAAACTATACCACTTTTTGTTCATTCAGAAAAACTCCACCGGTTTTTGATTTCTGACAAAAATCTATACTTTTTCTTGCTCTCTCACAAAATAATTATACTCATTCTTTGCTCTTTCTAAAAAAACTATATTTTTTTTGCTCTCACAAAAAATTATACTTTATTTTTTAATTATATACGATTCAACACATAATCTATATTACATAAAGCAACATATACAACGATGTGTTGAAAGAAGACATACAACGGTATACCGGGTGAGTCTACTAAAAGTGTTTCTTAACTTTTCTCAAAAATTAGTTGTCCCATCAATTTCAAAGTTTGGCATTAAAAACATTGTTTTCTGCACTTTACAGATGAATTTTTTCAGAATTTTTCTAATATTTCTTCTAATTAATTTTAATTAATTTGTTCAAAAAAATCTAAATATTTTCAATTTTTAACATTGTTTTAAAAGAAAAGATGTCAAAGTATTATTTTGTGCAAAAAATACTTTTAAAAAAATGTAGATAACCCCTAAAAAATAATAACATTTATTTGATTCGTAAGACGCGTTTTGGTGCAGCATTGCCAAGCTGAACCTGCCGTAACTCGATAATACCTACCCCTAGTGTCTTGGTCCCACCAAAATCCCACCCACCCTCTTAGAAAAAAATGGCGTATTTAAGTTTAAAATGTATCGTTTCAGTGGTGGCTCTTAACTGTTATAATAGGAGGGCCGATAAGTGACAGACATTAACAAATACAAAATTGGAAATATTTAGATTTTTTGAACAAATTATTTAATATTAATTAGAAGGAATATTAGAAAAATTCTGAAAAAATTCACCTGTGTAGTGCAAAAAACAAAGTTTTTAATGCCAAACTTTGAAGATGATGTGATAAGTAGTTTTTGAGAAAACTTAAGAAATACTTTTAGCAGACTCACCCGGTATAACTAAAAAATGACCTATATACCATTTTTTGCTTTCTCACAAAAAACTTCATCGTTTTCTGCTCCCTCATAAAAAACTTTACCGTTTTTTGTACAAGATACACACAAACTCTACCGTTTTTAGCTCTTTCACAAAAAAATTCTAAAGAATTTTGTTATTTCACAAGAAACTGCACCGTTTTTTGCTCTCTCACAAAAAACCTTACTCTTTTTTTGCTCTCACACAAAACTTCACCGTTTTTTATCCCCTCATAAAAAATTCCATCGTTTTTTATACAAGATTCACAAAAAACTCGGTTTTTTTGGTCTCTCACAAAAAACTTCACCGTGAAAAAACTCTGCCGTTTCTGGTGCTCTCATAAAAAACAACGGATTTGCTCACTCACAGAAGAATCCACCGTTTTTTTTTCTGATATAAAAAATTCCACCGTTTTATTTCCTCATAAAAGACCTCACCGTTTTTTGTTCTCTCATAAAAAACTACTGTTTGTTGCTCAGTTACAGAAAACTCCACCGTTTTGTGTTTTTTTGCAAAGAACTATACCCTTTTTTGCTCCCTCACAAAAACAATGCCCTAATTACGTCGCCGCTCAGAACAGACAAGTGTATCGTGCGATGATATGAGATGTTGTGCTGAGTGTGCATAAACAAAATTATATACGCGTTATAATCCCGTTAGAGTTAGTATGTTAGTAATATTCTTGTAGTCAATTAGCAATATTCTTGTAATTTGTATAAATAAAAGTTTTTAAAAAGGAATTATTCGTGTCCCGAAACATATTTGGCGCAGTCAGTAGGATATCCCAGGGTTGGAAGTATCGCACTTGCAACTTTTCGTATCAACGAATTAACTGGATAGTGAATTGTGAGGGTTGGAGTGTTGTGGTTTATCGAAAATCAACAAGGAGACTTCAACGCCACAAGAATTGAACCTTAAACGGGATGAGACGACTATTCCTTTTCGGCTTAATGTAAGTACATTTCATGAATTCAAATATTAATTTAAGTTCAGAACTAGAAAATTTATTTTCAAATTTGTCGTTGTCTTCAGTTGGCTCGACTCCTAATAATCAATCCCCAAATCATGTAAACATAGAAAATAATACAGAAATAAATAATATAGAAAATAATACTGTAGTAGGTATGGCGTTTAAACCGGAATATTTAAATTGTATTCCGCACTTTGACGGAGACCCAAATGAGTTAAACAGATTTATATCAAGTTGCGAAAGTATAATAACCAATTTTTATGATAACGATCACCCAAATAATTTTCAAAATTTGTTTATTATAAATTCTATTATTGGAAAGTTGTCGGGAAATGCAAAAATAATTGTCAATATTCAAAATGTCGATACATGGAATGAATTAAAGCAAACTTTACAGACAAATTTTGCAGATAGGCGAGACGAAGCATGTTTAAATAGAGACCTAGTTATGCTAAGACAATATCCGAATGAAAAGCCTCAACAATTTTTTGACCGTTGCTTACAAATATTAAATATCCTTTGTTCTTTTGTTGATTTAAATGAAGCCACAAACGCGGCAAGAATATTAAAACGCGATCTTTACAATAAGTTAGCTTTGAAAACCTTTTTATCTGGATTGCGAGAACCTTTAGGTACAACAATTAGATGCATGCGTCCGAATACGTTACATGAAGCATTACAATTAATTATTGAAGAAGAAAACATACGGTATTTTCAAAATTTTTCTCAAAAAAGTAATCCTAAACCTACAAATTTACAAAATACAAATCGAAATCAAAATTATGTTAAACAGACCCAAAATTTTAATCCTAATTATCAACCGTATCCTAATATAATAATTTCTATCAACCACAAAACCAAAATAATTTTCTCTCTCAACCAATTAATTTACAGAGAAACTCTAATCCACCACCACAAAGATTTCCAACAAATTCAGAAGTCTTTAAGCAACCACGTCAAAACCAAAATGTTTTTAAACCAAATCAAAATAAACCCTTTACGATGAGCGTTTCAACTAGACAGTCAAACCAATTTAGACCACAAAATAATTACAACCAATACAAACAACCACAACAAAATTGGATTTCAGAAGAATTGTATAACACTGAAATTAATAATACTATCGAAGAAGAATCGTTCACAGGTCAAACTACTAGTTCACCCCAAGATTTTAACCATGACACCGATCAAAATTTTCAGTACGAAAACTCTATAAACAATGATCAAAATTTTCAATACGAAGCCTCAGTAAACAATCAAACATAATTCCACAAGTTATCTCTTTCAACGGCGGAAATTCAAGTGAATTACCATATATCATATTCCCAGAACATAATCTTAAAATATTAATAGATACCGGCTCAACAAAATCATTTCTTAGTCCAAATTTAACCTTCAAGTTGTATCCGAATTGTATAAAAACTGAACCATTTATTGTAACAAATGTATTCCAAAAATCGTCACATAAATACAGTGCTAAAATACCAGCCCCAAAATTGTTCAACCTACCGGAACCTTCTACTTTAAAATTTTACTTATTCAAATTTCATGGTAACTTTGATGGATTGATTGGTCTAGATAATTTAAAATTACTCCAAGCTAACTTAGATTTTGCAAATGGAATTCTAAGAACCCCATATACAACTATTAAATTAAAATATCATAAAACTAAAAATGATTTAAATCTAATTACTGTGTCACCTAGATCGCAACAAGTAATAAACGTTAATGTTTCAATTCAAAACGGTGAAATTTTAATCCCCCATCAAAAAATACATAATTGTGAAATACCTCAATGTTTATCAATAGCGAAAAATGGCAAAGCCCTTACAACAATACTAAATAGCACAACTGATCCGGTTACGTTAAATCTTTCCGAACCAATAACTGTCGAGAAATATGAAGAACAAAAATTACCAAAAATTAATTATAATAATTTTAATACAACTCATAAACCGCAAATTAACCTTTCAAAAATTCGGACTGATCACTTAAATAATGAAGAAAAGAATCAAATTTTAAAACTATGTAAAGAATATTCGGATATTTTTTACCAAGAAGGTCAACCGTTAACATTCACAAATCGCGTTAAACATCAAATTAAAACTGTCGACGAAATACCAGTATATTCAAAAAATTATCGATACCCATTTATTCATCGAGAGGAAGTTCAAAATCAAATTAAAAAAATGTTGGATTCTAAAATTATCCGGCCCAGTAGTTCGCCCTGGTCATCCCCCATTTGGGTGGTTCCCAAGAAAATGGACGCTTCCGGTAAAACGAAATGGAGAGTAGTAGTAGATTATAGGCAATTAAACGCGAAAACAATCGACGACAAATATCCATTACCGAATATAACAGACTTATTAGACAAATTAGATCGTTGCCAATATTTTTCTACCTTAGATCTCGCTAGCGGTTACCACCAAATTGAATTAGATGAAAAAGATATTGAGAAATCCGCTTTTACCACCGAAAATGGTCATTACGAATTTTTACGGATGCCTTTCGGATTAAAAAATGCACCTGCAACATTTCAAAGAATTATGGATAACATACTTCGCGGAATTCAAAACGAGGAATGTCTAGTTTACCTCGATGATATAATAATATTTTCCACATCATTACAAGAACATCTTGACAGATTAAAACATGTGTTTCAAAAACTTAGAGAAGCAAATTTTCAAATCCAGCTTGATAAGTCAGAATTTCTAAGAAAAGAGGTTGCTTATCTCGGTCACATTGTAACTCCAGAAGGTGTGAAACCCAATCCTGATAAGATAAAAGCAATTAAAAATTTTCCGTTACCTAAAACAACTAAACAAATTAAAGGATTTTTAGGCCTTTTAGGATATTATCGTAGATTTATTAAAAATTTTGCCAAAATTACTAAACCTCTAACATTGTGTTTAAAAAAAGGAGCTAAAATTGAACATAACACTGAATTTATCTCTTGCTTTGAATATTGCAAAAATTTACTTATTAATGAACCAATTCTCAAATATCCTGACTTTTCGAAACCATTCAATTTAACCACTGATGCAAGCAATATCGCCCTAGGTGCTGTACTAAGCCAAGGCCCAATTGGTCAAGACCTACCAATCGCTTATGCGTCACGCACCCTAAACGAATCTGAACAAAATTACTCAGTCATTGAACGTGAACTTTTAGCCATAGTTTGGGCAACAAAGTATTTTAGGCCATACTTATTCGGTAGAAAATTTAATATAGTAACAGATCATAAGCCTCTTCAATGGTTAATGTCACTAAAAGACCCTAGTTCAAAATTAATGCGATGGCGAATTAAATTAGAAGAATACGATTATAATATAATTTACAAGAAAGGTAAAATGAACACTAATGCTGACGCTTTATCTCGAATAGAAATTCATTCAAAAGAAACGGGCAACATATTTGATTACATGGAAGAATTTAATAAACAAATGTCAAAATCAAATCAACCAAACCAGTCACTTGATAATATTTCTATGCAAGTTCAACCTGATACCGAAATATTGGATATCGATGAAGAAAACGATGAGAATGATGTTACAGTACATACAAATATCGAACAAAACCCAATATTTGAAATCCCAATTTCAGAATCTCCTGTAAATCACGGCGACAACCAAATAATTATTAGTGTTGTATTTCATACACCCATAACACCAAAAGTTATTAAATTATTCGAAAATAAACAACGAATTATTGTACAACTATCTCAAAACAATTTCGAACGAGACATAATAAATTTCATCAAAGCTTTTGTAGTACCAAATGTTCAATACCATATTCATTTTGAAGAATCCAAATTTTATGAACCATTCTGTAGCATCATTAATAAAAATTTCAAATGGCCTTCACTCAAATTAAAATATTGCAAAATGAAATTAATTGATATAATCAATAAAGAAGAACAAAAGAAAGTTATTCGGAACTATCACGAAAGTAAAACAAATCATCGCGGAATAAATGAGACAGAAGAAAGAATTAAAACTAAATATTATTGGCCAAATTTAAAGAAATCAGTTCAAACTTTTATCAATGAATGCAAGATTTGTCAAAAAAGTAAATATAAACGTAATCCTGTGAAAACAAAATTTAATATAACTCCTACCCCTTCTAAACCCTTTGAAATAGTACATCTGGACACTTTTACTATAGAAAAACACAAATTTTTAACTATTACCGATGTATTCTCTAAATATGCTCAAGCTTATAGTTTACAATCCTTAGAATCAATTCAAATCGTGGAACACTTAATAAATTTCTTTAGTCATCATGGAGTACCTAGACAAATTATTTCGGATAATGGTTCAGAATTTAAAAATACAATTATTACTGATTTATTAGGTTTACATAAAGTAAAAGTGCATTTTATATTCCCTGAACATCCTCAATCGAATGGCCCAGTTGAAAGGCTACATTCAACACTAATTGAACATGTGCGAATTCTTAATAATACCGAATATCAAAATTGTTCAATGGAATCAAAAATAAAATACGCAATTTTGGCCTACAATCATTCTGTTCATTCGGCAACTAAGTTAAAACCAATAGATATTGTAAATGGACATTTTGAAAATGAAAACCCTTTTGACATTGACTTAGAGAAAATTTTATTAACGGATTACATTCATCAACATCGCGAAAAAACGAAAATAATGTATTCAAAAATCAATGAACACTTAAGTAAAACAAAGACAAGGTTATATCAAAATTAAATCAAAATCGTGACGATCCAGGTATTTTCCAACCGGAAACTAAAACTTATGTCAAAAAGCATTCGAGAAGTAAAACAAGCAATAAATTTAGTAACCCCACTACCATAAAAGAAACCGATCAAAATTTCAAAACTGTTGCAACTGATAATCAACCAAAAATTAGCATGAATAATTTAAAACGTCCTCTTAAGAAAACCTATGATTTTAATTAAAGTATCCTTTTCAGGCTTTCCATATCCCTAACACTCGAAAACCGGATCCAATTGAAAAATCTTAAAAATAATCCCGGACTAATCCCAGTAAAATTAGGAACAGCAAAGGTATAAGATTATACTCATACTCTAATTCATTTCTACGACCTGAATCTTCTAATTTTGGAAATCAATAAATTAAATGCCCAGACAATAAATTTAATAACAAAAAGTAACTTATCAAGTATTTATGCGTACGAAAATGAAAATTATAAAAAACTACTAGAATCGTCAAAGGAAAGAATAGAAGCTAAATTAAGAGAAATAATTCCACAACCCAAAAGAACAAAGCGAGGCTTAATCAACGGGCTAGGATCAATATTCAAATCAATCACAGGAAATTTAGATGCTTCAGATGGAGAACGGTACGAATATCTAATAAAACAATTACAAAATAATCAACAAAATTTAGCCCAAAACATTCGAAAACAAAATTCCATTTCTGTAGAAATCATTGAAAAATTTAATACTACAGTCTAGCAACTTTCTCATAACGAATTATTATTAGATGCAAAAATTTCGCAAATTGGTAAAACTCTGGAAACTTGGGTTGATGTTATATTCGTTCAAGATCTTTTCGTCCAAATTTTGAGTATGTATGAATCAATCAATTCCATCTTACAGGACATTGAAAATTCGATTTCATTTTCAAAATTAAACATTATGCATCCTAGTATAATTAAAACTTCAGACCTATTTCATCAACTAAAACGAATAGAAAATTCTTTGGAAAAAAATAGCTTACCTCTAAAAATTACATTTGAAAACACATTAAGAATTGAAAAATTAATCCAAATTGAAAGCTACATTATTAATAATGAAGTCACATATTTACTCCAAATACCTATCGTAACCCCTTATGTTTTCGATTATTTTCAATTATATCCTATTCCGATACCTCATAAGAGCCAATTTAAGGCGATTATTTCGGCCCATAAATTTTTGCTAAATCATGAAATGTTCTACACTTTTCAAACCAAAATTTGTACTAAAATCATCCCCGAAAATTATCTATGCGAAAATACTTTTATCCGAGAGAAACTTCAAGAAAACCCTTGCGAAATCCAAATTTTAAATGTAGAAGATACTTCGAATTGCCACCCTACTGAATTGAAAATAACGAAACCTATTTTTACACAAATCGCCAACTCGGGTCGTTGGATTGGGACCTTTCCGACTGATGAAATTGTTAGTCTGAAGTGTAGCAATCAACAAGAAACTACAAGGTTGATGGGGTCGTACCTATTCGAAATTCCAACCGGGTGTCAAATAACTTCATCTTTTGGGCAAATCAATAACAACAAAATTATCACCGAAAATCCACCAATGTTGTTTCCCGAATTGAATCACCCTGAAAATCATCAAGTAAACACCGAAATTTCAATCCAAATTGAGGACATAAAATTAGATAAACTCCAAGGCATCAAAAATCAAATTTTGAAGAATGAACCTCAAATTGCCACCGACCGACCACCATATATTCCAAGTGCCTGGACAATCATTTTATACATAGGAATCGTCATAGTAATAACTTATGTGTTATTTTTGAAATTCTATCAAAGAAGAAAGGAAACCCAACCAACCACCATGGAACTTCCAAACGTTCGCCTTCCTCGTTCCACTGCGTAGTCGAATCTTCCGGGGGAGGAATTACGTCGCCGCTCAGAACAGACAAGTGTATCGTGCGATGATATGAGATGTTGTGCTGAGTGTGCATGAACAAAATTATATATACGCGTTATAATCCCGTTAGAGTTAGTATGTTAGTAATATTCTTGTAGTCAATTAGCAATATTCTTGTAATTTGTATAAATAAAAGTTTTTAAAAAGGAATTATTCGTGTCCCGAAACATATTTCCCTGTTTTGCTCTCACAAAAAAAACTAGTTTTGTACTCCCACAAAAACTCCACCGTTTTGTGCTCTTTCATAGAAAACTATACCCTTTTTTTCTTCACACACAAAAAATTATACTCCTTTTTGCTCTCTTGCAAAAAAAAACTAAACCCTAGTTAACTTTGGGAGCTAACACCACTTGTTTTTAAAAATTACATTTACTGATTATTTTTACACTTTAAATATTGATACACTTAAAAATATTTAAATACCCTTGATAATAAACTGGATACAATAATTCAGGGCTTGATTAACTTTTCAGGATAGACTTAAGACTTCTGTAATTCTGAATGAATCAGGACTGACTTGATGTAAACAAGACGATGCTTTTATAGGGTAGCTTATCCTTGTTTCCAAGAATTTCTGCGGTGGTCAGCACCAGGGGAAGCACGTGATGTCCAAGGAAATCTTATGGGAAGATTCCTGTTTACTGTATGGTGTTTATGGGGATATCATAACACCCTTCTTGGCTCTTTCACAAAAACTCCAACGTTTTTGTTCTCTTATTAAATTTTTTATCGTTTTTTGCTCCAAAAAAACACGATATTCTTGCTTTTTCACAAAAAACTCCGTTTCTTGCTGTCGCAGAAAACATTTCTTAATTTCTTTGCAGTCTCATATAAAATACTGAGTTCTTTTGTTATAGTAAATTTCAAAACGCTCGTTGCTATGTGGAAACAGGTCGAATTTCTGGTAAAATGAGCTAACATTTAATAAATAAAAACAAAAACATTGATCAAAAAACTCATGTTTTGTGGGTAAAAATAAGTCACTAAACAAACTGTTAACCCAAGAACCTCAAAGTGCCGAGTGGGTTATCGTTTTCTGAGTCACTGATTGTAAGGTCTAAAACACACGAATTGGCATACGAAACTTGATCCATCAACTCCCAACAGCCACCACATCCTTAAAAAATTAAAAATACATTTGACTTAAACTAATTTCATTAAAAATTAAGCATTCTGCCACGTTCTGATGACATTTTAGATTATAATGCCAAAATAAAAACTGTGGAAATTTCTATTAGTAGAACAATACAAAAATACAAAAGAAGAAAGCTTTCGCGACTAAATAAAAAGTACTAACCGTAAGTGTAAATCCCCAAAATGTTAAAATTGTAGTATTTTTCTTGATAATTGTCCAAAAACAAATTTTAGTGAGTTGTATCTTATCTTACTAGTGACTTACAGGGAGTTTTACTTATCTAAAAAACGTCTAAAATGAGCATAGTTATGGGCTTTTTGTACAAGGTGACTTTGAAGAATGTTTGGAAAATTTAACCAGCAGCTATATTACGTAATAAAAGAAGTCTAAATAAACCAACTTGCCTTATTCAAATGTTTATAGTTTTTTGGATATACACCTTGTAGAACCTTTTTAAGAAATTTTTTTTGAACGAAATAAATGTTTTACAGCATTTTTTTAATATACAGTGTGTGATTGCAATATATGCAACAATTTTTTCTGATGATAGTTCTAGTGTTAATGTTAAAATCAGATATACAGAGTGTTTTTCAACATTTTTTTACAAATACTACCAGGTGCTAGCCCTTATTGAAACGATGCTAAGAAACCCAATTTGCTTTAACCAACTGTTTATAGTTTTTGAGATATACGCTGTACACATTTTTTTTTTAAAAAACACTTTTTTTGGAGATACACGATGTATGACACTATTTTTGAGCAAAAACTTTTACATCGTAAATCTCCAAATCTATATGGTCTAAAACAATGTTGTCATACATCGTGTATCTTAAAAATAAAGTTAACTAATGTTACTAAAACAATATTATTTTTACAAAAATTAGGATACAATAATGGTACATATCCACTTTAAACAAAGAGGTAATTCTTTGGTTTTTCTTTTTGTTCAGTCTGCAGTCCGCTGAAGTGAGCCAAATAAAACCCAGTCAATTGTTTGTTTATTTATTTATTACGTTACAATAACATATAGGTTGCTATAGTAGTCATACACCATACGCTTTTAATTTAAATCATTAACAATAAAAAAGTACAATCTAACCTACACTTTGAAAAAAAATGCATGCCACCACAAGAATGTATAAAATTCTCCGTGACTACACGCAGCGAACAAAACCAAAAAAAAATCGAACGAAAAATGCGGCAATTAGAATTTGTGCCGGACCACGTTGTCCACCATTTCGCCAGAGAATAAGAGGGGGATAAGAAGTGTTGAAATCTAAAAACCAGCGTTTCTTCAACCGATAAGAATGCTACAATGCGCAGTTTGTGCCCATAATTTGAAATAATAGCGAGACAATAAAATTTTATTTTTTGTTTTTTTTTTTAATATTTATATTGTGACATGACTTATAAATATAAAAACAGCCGCTCATGCCGGACGAGTCCACTATCAGGGGATGTTTGATATAAAAATAAGTGGGGTGTGTGTTTGATTCAGCCGAAGTTTCAAACACTGATAATACACATATAAAAAACCCGAAACGTCGGACAAACCAGGCTTACACAACGACAACCAATCCATGAGCCCTTTGAAACAACAGGATGAGTTGTTGAATCCCATTTTTTTGTGTAAATTGGTTGCAACTGCGTAATTTGTGAACACACCACACTTGCCCTTTGACTCGCCCTAGCCACATACACGCATCACATTATTAATAAATAAAAAGTTGCCGTGACGCATTCTCCCCAAAATGGCGGGAAATGTGTCACGACACCTACCGGTGCAAAAACGAAACAAAAGTGAAATTTTTGGCTTATAAAACAGTTTTTTTTTTGTGTCAAGAGTTGGTTTAACATACATCACTGTTTATTCACATTCAATCAATGACAAGCAGAAGCTATTTTTTAGTATTATATTATCGTAAATTTTTCTTTTTTCTTTCCTATTTAAAGACATGATGATGACTGTATTCTAAAAATGCAAATACAATAAGGAACTTAATATGTACAAAACGGTGATTGAACTGAAATTGAGTGATTTAATCACATGATGAATTTTTTTGGTGAAATTTTTTATTATGAAGTGATGAAAATTAATGGAACACTGTTTTAAACAGGTTAAAATATTGAGGCAGTATCTCAAAAACTGTTTGATTTTTACAACCTGCCAGTTCTTACACAAACGCATTTGGTTATGACGTCACACGCGAAATACTATTTCATTGGTACTTTGTGACGTTGATTGATGTCGACGGCATTTGAGGTTATGGAAAGTTTTAGGTTATGGCACATGATTTTTTTGGTAAACCCGACTAGTAGCATATGCCATGAAAAAAACAAAATTATTGCATTTTTATATGGACAAATAGGCAATAATTTTGGTAGAAAAAAATCAGTTATTTTCCTTCTCAGTCACACTCAACCCAAATTCGCTCATGTAAAAATGCAAAAACTTTTTATTTCCTAAACATTGGTCTTGCGTTTTGCACTTGATCTAACCAAAAGTTTTGGAACTAATACACTCCTCAACTCTGCTCAAATCTCACCCACATCACATAAAATAAAAAGAAAAGAGAGAGAAAAAGAAACTAAAAATACTGGTTTTTTTATTAAATATTTTCTTTTTTTAAAATACTTGTAATAATAAATACAGATACCTTACAAATAAACAAATCACAAGCTACATACTTATATAAAAATCAAAGAAACGACTACATAATAATAAGCGAAAGAACAAGAAACAGATAAAATCCTATAATACAAAAAGAAAATAAAATGCTTGGAACTTTAAGACGGTTTTAAATGCTTGAAACATGGAAGTTTTTGATAAACGAATAATTGGTGTGATGCAGGTGAGATACATATAATTACATGTAATTTTTGGCAACGCTGTCTAGTTCCAAATGCGCAGGAAACTATCCCAAGATCCGGTTCCTACCGCCATGCCGTTTTCTGTCACACCTAGACAGCTTACTCGATTGTCGTGGCCCGCTAGGATACCTGAAAAACAAACAATACCACATTACAAAACAATCTATGCAAATTCTCTATGGTTATGTAACCGCTTTTGGCACTCTTCATGGAGTCACGTGACATTAGGCAAAAAATAATACATGATTCCGTCTTAAAAGACATACAGTATGAACAACAAAACAGCGATCAAATTCAAATTATGCTCGAAATTTCTTCACGATGTGCTCAAGATACAATGCTGGTAATAGCTACATATTTATAATAATAAATAAAAAAAAAACGCTTCCAACAGTACAAGCATGCGTAAAGCCCCTATATTTCAGATCTACTCTATCAGTGTAATTCGCTCTTAAATGTTAAATTTACAGCAAAAAATATTTATTAAAAAAAATGTATAGATGACGCATACATTTGCACTTCCGTCTATTTCCTCATAATCTAACGCCAGCAGTAGTTTGTGCAGTAACAAAAAGTTACATAATTGAGAGGTGAAGGTAACGTTAATAAACAAAATTGTTATTAACAATTCTTGTGTTTCCAATAAAGATAAGAAACAAATTTAAAATTTTATTATCGAAAAACAAAACCTAACTGTAAACGCTCACAAAGCTGGAGATAACAACGAAAGATTACATTAACGTTGATTTAACTGAGAAATCTACAAGTAAAAATACGAAACAGGAACTTCACAACAACCTACATAAAAATCTTCTAATTTCAGAAGTAGAATAACAATTAAAACGATAAAGTCCAGTAATACTATTCCCAAAATGGTGTAAAAGCAAGCGGTAAGCAAATGGTACCTCGAATTAAGAATTTTCTGAAGAGTGCAGACTCCTAAACTATTGTATAAAACGATAAACGGTAAATACGACAGCCTCGACTATACAAAAAGTAAAGTCGAACTATTCTTGTAATAGTACCAACAATACATCAAGAGAGTGCCACTGTATAAACGTCAAAGAATAGATTTAACAATTTTTTTGAGGCTCTGACACTAACAACTGAATTCATTAAAGTTTTAATTGATTTATCTACAATATCTTAGTTAGCGCAATCTTTAAAATAAACACAGAATCGTGGCCACATATAAAAGAATTTACGTCATCAACGCAGTTACAACAAATCAAGCAAACAAGGTTGAAATGAAGCATAGCAAGCTCTGGTCTGTCATTTTAATAAAGTAAGGCACACACAGCCAACTCTAATTCAGCTTATTTTCGTTCTTATCGTATATCTTAATCACACCACATACTTTATTTTCATACAAAGCACGTTTCTTACATGTTTACATGATTGTGTACGTTACGTTTTTTAATACTTTGTCCAAAATTTGTTAAATTATTATACAGGGTGATTTTTTATCTGTTCCCACCCGAAACTCCAAAAATAGGCAACACATTATACTTTGAAAAATTTATTTTCAAAATTAAGGTCTAAAGAGTTGTAAATTAATGTCAACATTGTTGATAATAGCTTTAACAGTGCTTCCAAAGTCAATTTAATTGGATCATTTGTTGCCATATTATTTAATTAATTAACTTACTTTTCGATTGTATAACGGGTTGCCTATTTTTAGAGTTTCGGGCGGGAACAGATAAAAAAATCACCCTGTATTTCTAGTTCTTCTCATTGAGCAATTTGTTTATTATTACTGCAAATACAGCGAGTATCAGTTATAACTACCTTAAAGGAAATGACATAGTGTGTTATTCTTTGTCCTAATTTAAAGGCATTTTTGCTTTATTTATCACATTATTTAAATATTATTGAACATTTGTTCGAAAGACCTTATCTTAAAAACTTGTGTTTTGATACCACTTATAGTATTCGTTGTATTCTTTAATAAACAAATTTCAAGTTGAGGTACTACCGGTAGTATCGCACACTTTAATACTTTACTGTAGTAACAATTAATCAAAATCCCGAATTTTTTTAATTTTCTATGAAAACGAAGATAATACCGGTTTTATCTCAACTTAAAAATAGCCCACAAGTGTATTTAAAAAAATTTCATGTTCAGTCTGCGGTCCGCTATAATAAATCAAACAATAAAACACAGATATTTGTTTATAAAACAAATTTTTATTGTTAGGTATAACAACGAGTCGAGTTTTAGAATTGATCATCAAATTAAAATGTCATTTTTTTGTTGTTGCAAGCTGATTTTTATCAAACAATGTTATCTCCAGTCACTTGTTTTTGTCCACAAGGTGGAATTCCTTCTTAATCTAAATTAAGTTACTTAAAAAGAGTAACGTTTATTGAAAGGTCTCTACTTAAAAGAATATATCAAACAAACAATCCTATTAAGATTAAAAAAGAGAAATGTGGGATAATCTAATTAAAAATTTTTGGTAGGTCAATAACTTGGCTCCTAAAATAAGGAAATAAGTACTTTTTTGTTCGAAAGTAGTATAAATAAACACATGAAGTCTGTGTTTTTCCTGCACATACTTCAAATAAATGATGAAACATGTTTTTTCTTTTCTCTTTCTTAAATAGAGTTAGTATTTCAATTTTTATCTATTTTCCTTTCCTATTAGTCTCTAATTTTCGAGTTATTTTAATGCTTGATAAGAGAGCTTATAATTTTCATTTTTAAAACAATAAATTTCTTCAACATATTAAAATGCCATTTAAAGCAGCGGTTTCGTTTGTTGTTCATTGATTCCATTTATTTATTTTATATCCTACGTTTAATGTCATTTTATTATTCTTTATAGAATAAATAAAATGTAATAGGCTGAGAAACTATTAAAATATAACAAGATGTCAAACACAAAATGTCAAGTTGACAAGTGACAGTGGCATTACAGTGACAACCAATTACAACGACTCCGTTTAATGTAGCAGTGTATTGAATAACAAAATTTTAAAACCACTGATCATTTTTTTTATACTATTTACGACTATGGGCTAAAACAAAATTGGTATAATTGACTTTTGCTGTATTGACTTTCTTTATTTTTTCACATTTTTTGTTCAATCTGCAGTCCGCTACTCTAAAAAAACAATAAAACAACCATTTATTTATAAAAACCGAGCGATTTGCTAAGCGGCTAACAATGATTGCAATTGTTTTGATCGAAGTTTTTAAAATTTTTTGTCCGATCTTTTGTAATTCTACTGGTCAACTGTAGACCAGTTGAATGAATAACATGCAACCCGCTGGATTACACCGGTTAATTAACTGGTCGTTTAAGGAAGACTCTCTTGCACCTAAGCTTAGTAATTAGGCTCCTTTTAATAATTAGCACACATTTATTAAAATAAGTTTTAAAGTACGTTAGCACGCGTTTTTGAACCAATAAGAAAAAAGTCTCCATAGCAAGATTCAATTTTTTTTTATTTTGAAAAATCGTTTTCTCAGTTAAAAAAAAACTATTTCAAAAACAACAAAATTCGGATCACCTCATTTTTATATAAGTAACGAATGACAATTAAAATATAGTTTGTAAGCCCATTGCTATGTAGCAACAGATCAAGTTTTAAAATTTGTCATTGAGGGAAAACGTATTTTTTTATTCATTCAAAAATTAAAACGAATATACAATATGATAATCAATAAATTGTACTTTAAAAGAAAATACAGTGAAAACAGGTTCTAATAATTCTAAAGAAAATGTTATTTTCTATTGTTGCAGCTGATAGTCAGCATCATGTCAGCGTTATTATATTGCAGGGTTGTTATAATTGATTTCTACTGTACTACATTTCCATTACATCTCTAACGTGCCTTCTTAATTATCGCAATATTATTCCTTGGATTTTCGTTGTTTTGAATCTGCTTACAATAACATCAGCTTTAACTGGTTTTTACTGTAATTTTTAAATGTTTATCAGAAAAAACTCGCAATCATCTGTTGCTTATGTTAGAAAACACTATCTCAAAGAGATTTTTGAAGTTGTCAACCTCCAAAAATGTTAAATTATCATAAATTATAATTATAGCGAAGTCGTTATAAATGACTCACTATATTTTTCATTTAACTGTACAAGAGTTTTTTTCCAACGTTTTAATTTTTTTAATAATCTTGAATTAAGTCTTCTCAACGCAATTTTTGTTCTTCGAGTCGATGCCTGTAATCTTCCATACCAACAATTGGGGTTATATTAACAAAGATTACTCAGAGATCCAGCAACATGACAGAATCAAATTCATTGACTTTTCCAGATAACAAATTTATTAATTACAGCTAATTTTGTTTCAATATTTTCATGAATTTTTTATATTCCAAAATCTAATTTGTGTTTTGACTTCTCTATTTAAGTTTACACTCACACTTTTCATAGCTTGCTTTTTCTTTTCAAGTGCAGTTTTACATTATTATTGTAAGATGGTTTCACCGAATGCCTAATTTTCCTGACTTAAAAAATATTAAATTTCCTGACTCTCCCAGAACTTCCCAATTTTCCAAATTGATGGGTATTCTGTTACTAAACAAAGTATGTATCAACATAATTCCTGGTCCTTTGAGTCGGATAATACCAACTATTTTCCATACTAACAATTTAAAAATCAACAACATTTTATTATCAAACAAATTTTATAAAAATGCTAAAAATGATTAAACAAAAAACTAACACAAATTCTAATCCTTAATAGTATAGTGGCAACGATTTTCCATACCAAAAACAATGGATCTGTCCCACAAAATTTAAATTTTGATTTTAATACAATATTTTTTGTTTTTACCAAATTTTGAAAGCTGCAAAGTATTTTACAATCTTTTGTACCTTCATTATGACAAAATGATTATAAAAATTGTTTACTTAGTTGTAAATTTAATTTTTAAAAGCGTTCAGTTATTATAAAATCTTCTAAAAAATATCCACAGGACGTGATTCTATAACTACTAGCCAGCGGTGTTCCCAAATTGACGAAATTATTTCGTTAAATTTTTTAGAAGAATGTACAATTTTTTATAATTATAATTATTTCCGAGGCTCTATTAACAGTTCTATAACGTACTGTAGAGCTTTTCCCATTTTATATTCATCCTGCAGATTAAACTGACATTAAACAATGAAACAGTAACTTAGAAAAAAATAACATCTAACTGAAATTAAATATCTCGTGATGTAGCTATTATCTCTTGAATTCGTAATTACTGTCTATTTACGAAAAAATCAAAATGTAACCTAAGTCGTAAATAATTCCAACAAAGCACCCTTAATCAATTTTTACGCCGATTTATGACTGAGGAAGACCCAAAGACAATGGCACCTAAAACCAACCTCTAAACCGATAACTTTTATGCCCGCTGCATCATAAATCGGCATTAGTAATAATTGCTACATTAGTAAGAATTATATACGACTTAGGTCACATCCTCATTCTTTCGTGAACAGACTATACATACAAATACATGCATGATGAGCAAGAAATTGAAGATGCCGTGTAAATGTAAATCCAATGCCTCACACACGCGTAATGTTCTGACGTTATTCATACAAACTGCAGTTGTGTTGTTCATAAGATAGATTGCTGGCATTGTCCGGCTCAAAGGACCAAATACATTTTTTTATTGAAACAAATAAACCGGTAACAAATTAGTTACTTTTCGTATTGCTGCAAATCCACACACAAGTGGTCGTAACAATTTCAAGTCTTATTATTATCTACATAAATATTATAAATTTAGTTAGTTTTTGACGTATAGTGAAACTTGTAACTACTTTGAAGTCATGGGATATACCATATTACCATTAATTGTGACCAGTAACGTCCCGAAAAATCATCTATTAAAGAAAGTAATTGGTGGTCCTTTGAGCCAGAACCTCCGAACTACTTGATCCATAATATTAAAAGAGCAGTTCGGGTTACTTTTCGATTTTTTTAAAAATATCTTATTAGGTTTGTTAATTAAATTAAAAAGTTCTAATCTTTGTTAGACATGAATCAAGTCAAAAATATTCCTGTTTTCTTATTCGGTTGTGACGTCATCTCGGGTCTAAGACCTTCACTAAAAAATTAGTATTTTGGAAATTATTAGGTGTATCAAACTAATATTTTGAATATACTTTTTTATTTTTCAAAAAATTGAAAAGTAACTCAAACTACTCCTTAAAGTCACGAACATAACATAAGGAAGCTATAGTTCAAATTCGAATCATTTGTTTCCTTACCTGCTCTTTCTGTTTTCATCGAATCCCAGACATTACAATTGAAATCATCGTATCCTGCAAGCAGTAACCTTCCAGATTTACTGAATGCAACACTTGTGATTCCGCATATAATGTTATCATGACTATACATGGCTAGTTCCTGATCGGCCCTGATATCAAACAGCCTACAAGTAGCATCATCACTCCCGGTAGCAAACGCATAACCATTTGGAAAGAACGTGACGGCATTAATGTCCGACTCGTGTCCTGGGAACGTTTGTTTGCATAATCCTTCTCTTATATCCCATAATTTAGCTGAGGCATCGCACGCTCCCGAGACAAACGTGCGCATATCTGGTGATAGGGATAATGACATAACGTCGCCGGTGTGACCTAAGAACGAGGTGACCTGTTGGCCAGTCTCGATGTCCCAAAGGGCGCAACTCATATCACCGGAACTTGTGACTATTTGGTTGTCGTCGAGAAAACGACAACAGGAGAGATAGCCAGTATGGCCGGGCAGTTCTCTGCTCACTCGTACGTTGCCTTCGCGGGTTTTTAGGCTGTAGATCGAGCAGATATTGTCGAGGCCACCGCATGCTACGTAACTGCCAGAGGGAGCGTACGCGCATGTCATCACCCATGAGGAACGCAGAGGGATTGCGTGAACCTAGACGACAATTTAATAAATTAAAACATCAAATTATAACTTCGAAATTTATTACATAAAACCACCCAGAAATATACTCAGTAAACGAACTTTATTTTAGAAACTTTATTGTACTAACACCAATATTTCAAATAACAACATTTAGTCAGATAATTTTAGAAGTTTCACAGAAATTTCTCGAAATTCAATTTTCAACCTTTTTCATTGTTACAATAAGGAAAAAAAATGTATGAAATACGTAAGCAAATAGTTTTTATGAAACTTGGCTTAAACAAGATCCGTTTCTTAATATACTGTTTTGCCTAAACGTTAGTTAGTGTTAGGATTTTCTACACGAAACTTGCCGTTGCTCAAATCGTATTTTTCCACTTTATCTTTTTTTCTTTATACATGCTTAAAATTTCGTAATTGACATGTTAATTAGGCATCAACCATTACCAACCTAAAATTATTCGTGCTCTTATGGCTATAGACACTGTAATGTAACCTTCGTTTGTAGCTCTATTAGAAAATTAAAATGGAGGCAAATTACAAAAAAAGCAATTTAATGTACAATTGTCAGCTATGTAAACTCCGTATTTGCATTCATTTGCTATTTTTTTGTGGGTTTTTATGTATCACACTCGTTCGGTAAAAATGACTCAAATTTTTAATCTGTCTGATACGTTTATAAAAAAAAATCTGTCGTAAAGCAAATAAAACGTTATTTTATCCATGATAACAAATTATCATTTTTGATCCTTAAGAGGCCTCGCTACCGAAATCTATTACAGAACGACCTGTTCAGAATATTTCGGTTACAATATTAACCCTATTTATCAGATATTTATACTCAAAATATCTAAAAGTGGGCTGACTGCTTGCTATAAACCAAAGAATAGCCATTGTTCAATTTATAGAAAGACAAATCACCATAAGAATGGATCCTGATTTATGACAGTTCCCTCCGCCAGTATTTTAAATATTTGCGTGCGAAACATCTGGGAGAGGACACAGTCTTAAATCAAGATCCACTCTTATGGTGGTTTGCCTCTTTATAAATTGAACAATAGCAATTTTTTGGTCTATAAAAGGGTCTCAAAAAGTCAGCCAACTTTTGAAATTTTGAGTATACAAATTAGTATGTTTGAGTGCCTAAATAACCTTAAAACAATTTTTTTGTTAATACTTACCGAAATCCAAAGTGGTTTTTATGACAGGGTCCTATTGCATTAAAGGTAATGATAAGAAAAGGTGTCGCTGAGTAATAAAACTAAACATATATGTATAAATCTTCTTACTAGTACTAGCCGGGACCTCGACTCAAGAATAAAACAGACTTCAACAACTCTTTTAATAGCATCATTATAACAGTCCTAATGAGAATGGCAGTGTCATAAAAACCACTTTGAATTTAGATAAGTAGGTATACTCCAGAACATTTATTGAAATTTCTAACAAACTAGTAAATGATGTCCGATTATTTATTTAATTTGACTAAAATTTAGTTAGTTTGTGCGATAAGCGTAAGAAAATTATTGTTAATTATTGTTGTGTCTAGTCAACACTTTAACATAAGTTATTTAGTCTAATGAAAGAGAAAAAAGCCAACTAGGAGAAGCGGCAGATAAAGTAATAAGAGAAATAACGAAGATACTGATGATGTTCTGTCAGTTGCTAAAATTTGGCCGAAACATGTATCAATAAACGCAATAAACCAAATAATAGCCATTGTTAAATCTAATTGTAAGCTAACATCTGAACAAAGTATGTAGTTCCCTACTTAAGACATCGGTAGGGACCGTAAAACTTGGAGATAAGTAAAATTTGCCTAAATATCCTACCACTGAATATTAGTTTATCATTAGAATCAACAATGGCCATTATTTGGTTTATTACGGGCTTTAGAAGTCAAGGACCTAAGATTTCTGAGACAGCTATACAGGGTGTCCCATCGTATATGGAGAGTGAAATTTTAAACCCTTAGAATAAATAAAAAAAATTTTTTTCACTAACCATTCACTAATCATTATTCGCTACAATAATCTTAAAAAAATGTTAGCGATTTTTTAATTCGTTCAAGAGAAAAATAGCAATTTATGCAATAACATTTTATTTTTCCTTTTATCTTTTGCCTACAAATGATGCTCATATATCAGGAAGTCATCTAGCGTTATTAAAATTAATTAAAATCTATTAGCAATTGAGATATCTTTGATTAAAACGAGACTTATTTAGTTTAGTCACTTTTTTAGTTTTAACAATGGGCTCTATTTACCTAAGAATCGAAATCGTCTATCCCAAAAATCATTAGTTTTTGTCACCATAAATAAAGGTCTTGCCTTGCGGTTAATTACAATGAACAGTAAGATACCAATATATAACACTTCAATTTAGTTGCTTTTAAAAATTTGCTAGTTTTGCTGCTATTGTTAAATATTTGGAATTTGTTAAACTACCTCCTGACGTATTACCTTTTACCAGATAAAAATACAAATAAAATTTTATTCCATAAATTGCTATTTTTCTCTTGAACAGACTAATAAATCGCTAATATTTTTTAAGATTATTGTAGCGCCGGATAAGTGGATAGTTAATAAGAAGTTTAAATTTTGTTCGTTTATTCTAAAGGTCTAAAAGTCCACTATGCATATATGATGGGACACCTGTACAAAGTGGGACGAATGTATAAAACCAAGCAATTTTCGTCTAAACTATAAGCGTTTTTATAATCCTTCAACATTCTTTTCTCTTTTCTTACAAATGTTTATAGTTTAGTCGAAAACCGCTTTGTTCCTATTTTTTGTTTCATGTAAATTCACATTTTTATAAATTAATCACATAGAACAGGATAAAATATGTATACAGAGTTGTACTGCTTAGCACCTGTCTTCTGTAGCTCAGTTGTTAGTTATTACCAGACTTAGGCACAGAAATGTCACGGCAGGAAATCCAAGCGGTGCGATCGCTACACATTGGCGCGCGCACCGAACTAGACCGACTTATTAGCTACCTACTTATTTAACGAATTTACAGAAATTTGTATACAGCAATCGAACTGTCCGTCGTCTCTCGGATTTTACTTTCTAGTTATAATTTTCGTGTTATATATATATTAATAATATATAATACGGTTACACACGGCAAGCCTAGATCCGACGCTTGTGGCTCGAGCTGACTGCAAGTGAGTGCAGTGAGTCTGTATGACATTTCTATGCCTATGTCTAGTTATTACTTAAGTTGAAATTTCAATATCTTCTAGATTTTATTTATAATTTAAAGCGCATTTCAGCAAAATACTTTTCGATTATACAAAATGTCTCAAAAAAGTGTGACGTCATAATGGTACATTTTTTTAAATGTTATTTTTGTGCCGATTAGAATGCTTTTTTAGTTATGTACTTACATATCCTCAAACAGTGCCTTCAGAAGTGACCTCAACCCACGTGACTGACTAATTTGCTTATAAAATCTTATCACATAATCGGTATTATTTAACGCAAATGTTGTTAAAGGATCACTTTAATAATTTTTTGCTTTTATCAGTAGCGCAACTTCATAAAAAAATGTACAAACATTTTTAATACAAAATTTTATTAAGATTTTTAATATTTATTTAGTCACGTGAGTTGAGGTTATTTCTGAAGGCACTGCACAACACTGTATGTATACGAATTTTTTTCTCTTTGTCAACAACAATTTTTTTTTATTTTAATGATGTTCATGATGTTTTTAATTTCATACTTTACAGAAATAACGACTTTTAGTTTTAAGTTGTATTTTTGACTTTTAATTTTGACTTTCTTAAAAAAAAAAACAACAAAATGTTTCCTGTAGCACAGTCTATTATAACGAGTGATCCAAAAATCTTAGCGTCTTAATTGACCATGGAAGAAAAAGATAATGTCAAACACTTTTTTTGCAAGTTTTTTTTATTTGCGCCCATTTATTTGGCAAAATGTAATGGTTATTTATCAACTACAAAATGTCATAAAGTGTCGAAGTTACCTACATTCTTACCTACATTTTTTTACAATTTTAGCCTTAATCGAAATTTAGTTGTACGAATAGAAATTTTCCGAAGTTCCCAGAAAATCAACTTTTATAAAATCAGATTCAGCTGTGGCGTTATCGCCCGTCAGTTTGTGACAAACATCAGGATCGACCAAAAGAAGTTTTATATAAAAAAAAAAGTAAAAAAAAAGATATTCAATCACAATAGAAATAATAATTTCCTCACATCTCTGATATACTTATATCTAACAAGCGACTTTTTCAAATGTCAAAAATATTACATTAAATGACGTAAATACATCGACTATTCTTATTATATGTTTTATTCCGGAAATCAAATTCTATAATATATTTTTGATGTTCAGTTAACAAAACCAATACAATGTAACATTTGAAATTGATGTTGAAACATGACGTAATTAAAATTAATTTAATATACTGTCGTTCCCCCCAAATTTGGAAAAATGATTTAAGTTGTAAGTCTTACAACAAAGGGGCTTGTGACCGAAGTTAAATCGCCCGTAATAAAGTGTACAATAGATATTTTTCTGGTTAGTGAAACAGATGTTTGGGATATGGTCTTTGCCGGTCTGCCGCAGGTATAAAGTAGGGGTGCACTTTATTGCGGGCGACTTAACTTCGGTCCCCAGCCCCTTTGTTGTAAGATTTATAACTTAAGTCATTTTTCCAAATTTGGAGAGGACGACAGTATAGTCGAGCCTAACGATATTTGAGATTTTAAACGATCAAATCACATTCGAATGTTTTATTTTATCTTCACTAGATTAATATTTATTAGTTAATTAAATGTTTGCTTATAATCTTATCTTCTTTTCTTACTCTTTATATTAGTATTTATAACCTTAAATTTAAAAAAATAATAATCAAATGTCAAAGCCTTTAATATTTTTTTCCTGTACATTTTTAAGTTTTATGTTTTAGTTTATTATTCATACAAGTTTGATAAGTTTTTTCTAATATTTTCTAACTTCTTATAATTTTTCTTTTAGCATTATCATTTATGCACTGATAATGAGACATAGCTGTACATGTACGAATTTATTTTGATTAAATTTGTGAAATTGACTTGGTTTTTTAATTCTTTCCTCATTTATAAAGATAAAAAAAGATAACATTGTACAGAACGTGTATAAGACAGTAACGCCCAAAATTTGAAATTAAAGTTATTTGCAAAAAGTCGAATAAACGTTAAAACAGGTAACTTAAGAAGGGCTTTAATTTGAGACGACTGAAACTGAGCAGTCTGTTACGGCCGTGGAGGGAGGAATAACAGGAGTTGGCATAAGCATTGAAATTGTGGTCGAGGCACAAACACCTTTTATAGCCGTTTCACAGTACCCGGGAATCCCGGGATAGCTCTTTCCCCCACTATAAATTTGCAAACAGTGGTTTTGACAATAACATAAGACCATAAAAAGTGTTTGTACCTCGACCAAAAACCTAACATTGGCGGTATAGGGCATGCCCACTCCTCTTATTCTTCCCTCCACGGATATGGCGACGTCATTGTACTACTTATGTCTCCTCAAAAGTAACTGAATATTTGAGATGTTTTCCAGCGCCTACCTAAATATGAAATATTCTCGTACACATAATATTTAAAATTTTTGTTAAATTTACCCAGACTTCTGTTTCAAACAATATTTCCGTATTATATCATCACGTTTTTACGATATTATTTAGAAGTACTTTGTCATAAAATTGTTAACTACACTTTTCATATTTACATAATGAAACATTTTAAGAGATCTTTACTATTTTTAGTGACTCTATTGAATATTTTTAAAACAGTTGGTTTAAATAAAAATTTCCCACTCATCTAAACTGCATCAATTTCAATTTAGGTCAAAACTAGTAGTAAATTGGTATAATAACGACATAAACAACTGATTTATTTACTGACGCCAGTGTTAATTTACTGATCAATAAACACACCACTATGTACTAATCAGTAATAAAAAAATATTTTAAACACAACTTGTGATACCTTTTACAAACAGTAGTCAGTTTTTTATCTGATGTTAAAGAATTTTCTATTGTTTTTCAATTTTTATCTTTATTTTTTTTTTAGTAAAGTTGGTTATAACCAGACTCAACAATTCCACACTTAAAACGTAATTAAATATGTTAATTCATTAATATTTAAAACAAGGTCAGCTCTTCTTTTTCTGGAATTGTTAAATAATTAATAACTACAACAACAATAAAGCAACATTTATTTCTCCTATTAATAATTTTCTCACGTCAGAATAATCCTCCAAAAAGATTAATAACAAATAACTGAATATATTTAATATTTTCTGAGGTTGGTATAAGTCAAAGTTACCAACTGTTATTTCTGGGTGATATTTTATAATATTGTGTTTTTTTTTACCTTGTTGGTGGTGTGGGAATCCCAGACGATGAGTTTACCGTCTTGAGAGGCCGATACCAAGTTACGACTGTCGGAACCCCAGTGCATGGCATAGATTTTTGCCAAGTGACCCCGAAGGGTGCGTCTAGTTCGCATTTGCACCCTTCCGATGGGTTCAAGGCTGGCAGTTGCCTGGACCAGTGATGTGTCGCAAGCCGCTTTACGGGCATCCTAAAAAAATAAAATATTTAAATGTATCCAAAGAAATAAATAAAAATTCGTGTTGATGTATTGGTACACAACATAAAATCAGATGCTATTGTGTAGCAAAAAATGAATGTCCTGTAGAGCAGGCGATTGACTCTTGTAAAAACGAATTTCGTACCCAATTTACAGATGTCTGGGCTTAATTTAAGTTGAAATACTACCGGTAGTATCGCAAATTTTAATACTTTTCCAAAGCAACAACCAATCACAATCCCGAATTCTTTAAATTTTCCATGAAAACGGAGACACTACCGTATTTTTTCAACTTGAAGTTAGCCCATTTCATCACCGATGAAATTCTGACAAAACGGATATCCAGTATTGTCAAACGTTTCAGGAAAACAAGGAAAATCACATAAAACATCCAAAACAGCTGATGAGATAATGTAAGATTCGTAAGCAAAAATAAGACAGAGGTCCAAAGCTGTGACGATGATTTCCCCCATATGGTGGGTCAAAATCACCTAAATCCAAGCTAAATTCCCCCAAAACACAGTTCATTTTAAAAAGAACTACAATCACAAACTAAAAAATATAGTTTTTTACAACATACAATTTTTAGTAGTCATATAGACAGACACAGTATGCCATCTAACGAAGAGTATTGGAAGGTGAGAGAGTTGGTATAATAATGTTGGCGGATAACAAAGTTATCTCTTCGGCTCTCGCTCGGCCACCAACATAACCAACCTCCACGATTAGGCAAAAACAACTACTTCGCGGACTAATGTCCCGACCGATATTGAACTACATCACCTAATTGCCCAACCAGCAACACACTGAAAGGCAGTGTGACCAGAAGTAGCATCCTTTGATACAATTTTTAATTTATTTTTGATGAATACATAATAAATCACTTTTCAAATAAGTGATAAATGTGAATTACATCGTGATTAAAAAATACTGATTAAGTTGACAACAAAAAATTAACAGTTCAACATTTTTTGGTAATTTAGTAGTAGTAGTTAAAAAATACCCTAAAAAATCATCTACAAAACTTTTCTTCACTAAACATTCCCCTCTTTTTCATAAAATAAATTTAGAGGAAAATTCCCCAAGTTGACAACACTAGTCCAAAGAGGTCTCTCAATAAATTGTCCTTATTGTCTGATGTCCCTGACAAATAGTGTTGGAAAAACAATAAAAAAAAGTATTTCTACCGCATAACAAAAGTGCAAAAAAAAATGCGAAACTCAGCTTGTTTTTCCATAATTTAAACAACAGTTTCTTGGATTTATCTTGATGCAAATTCCAAAATTTTAGAATTTTAAGTTCTGAAAGTCCTAATATTTATGCAGAAACATCATTTCATCTAATAAAAGTCGGGTTTGGTAATCAATTAGAAGATGAAGAAAGACAAGTAATTTCAACAGGGTGTTGCAACAGCACATACAACTCGTAAAAATTGTGGAATTTTCACAATAAATATACAGGGTGAGTCTGCTAAAAGTGTTTCTTATCTTTTCTCAAAAACTAGTTATCACATCAACTTTAAAGTTTGGCATTAAAAACCTTGTTTTTTGCACTACACAGGTGATTTTTTTCGGAATTTTTCTAATATTCCTTCTAATTAATAATAATTAATTTCTTCAAAAAAATTTAAATATTTCCAATTTTTAACATTATTCTAAAAGAAAAGATGTTAAAGTATTATTTTGTGCAAAAAATATTTTAAAAAAAATGTAGATAACTCGAAAAAATATAAAATTTCAAACTTAAATACGACATTTTTTTCTAAGAGGGTGGGTGGGATCTTGGTAATACCAAAACACTAGTTTTCAAAACAGCCAATTGCAAGCTACTATTCAAATGTCCCGGGCAAAAGTGGGCGGTTTTATTACTATACCTGTTCGACGATCGGACTCTAGAGGGGTAGGTATTATCGAGTTACGGCAGACGGCAGGTTCAGCTTGGCAGTGCTGCACCAAAACGCGTCTTAGAAATCAAATAAATGTTATTATTTTTTGAGGTTATCTACATTTTTTTTTTAAATATTTTTTGCACAAAATAATATTTTGAAATCTTTTCTAATAGAATAATGTTACAAATTGGAAATATTTAGATTTTTTTGAACAAATTAATTAATATTAATTAGAAAGAATATTAGAAAAATTCTGAAAAAATTCACCTGTGTAGTACAAAAAACAAAGTTTTTAATGCCAAACTTTGAAGTTGATGGGATAACCAGTTTTTGAGAAAAGTTAAGAAACACTTTTAGCAGACTCACCCTGTATAGTGATTGAATTAGTAGAAAAACGCCATTCCTGTACAATCTTCAAACTTAAGAAATAGTATTATAAATACGTCATTTTTTCACGTAGCTACTTTAATGTCTGATGTTGACTTTGCTGTTTCATCATTTTAGTAGAAAGGCACATTTCGGTTTCAATATGATTTTCAACGTCTAGTTCAAAGGACATTTTTAACTACCCTGTGTATTATATTTCGAGACTTAACTACAGAATCTAATTTCATAAGTAACTATTACAGTTTTTAATATCCTGCTGTTGGTATCTTAAATTGTTAAATAGTGTTGTTGCAGGAATAAATTCCTTTAACTATTAACAAAACAAAATGAGGGTGCACACTTGCACATTTAACGACTTTGGCAGGGTTTGCTTACATCTTTTAATGGTTCCGAGAAATAGAAACCCTCATAAATCAAGTTTTATGAGTGCTTTTATGGTTTATTTGAGGTTTGCGGTAACTGCAATCATTTTTATGCTTCTATTTATTGGGAGGGCTTAAAAAGTCAGCTCACTTATCTTTCGTTGAAGTATACTAAATTATCACCTATAGACGTTTTCAATAAATCTTTAAAAAAATTTATAGAAATAATCTTAAAAAATAGAATTCTACATTTGTTTTTGGTAGAAGTAAAAAAGGTACAAAATGACATCATGTATTGTAGCTCCCTGTAGAAAACAAAAAAAGACCTAGAATGAAAAATGTGACTGGCCTGATACATACCTCATTTATATTATAATTGTCGAGTAAGCCATGATTTTGTGTAATACACCTAAAGTCAGTTTTCTCTTATAATCAACTGTCAATGTCAAAATTTCTTGAAAAATCATATTTTACCACCCTAAAACCTGTATTTACAGTTTAGCAATAAGCTCCAGTACTGTTCGGTGGTGAAATAAATTTTGCTTTAAATCCAAATATTATTTTCGGTGTTTTAACTATTCACAAATATTTATCGACACAAATGACATTTAGTAACATAAAATGGCGAAATTACCATTTGTCATTAACAAATGGCAGTCGACACTTTGACAATTGACTATAAGAAAAAAACAAGCTTAATCTTGTAAAAACGACATTAAAAAATAGTAACCAGATTAATTTATCAGTGTCAAAAAAAGATTATAAGAAATACAATATTATATATCGTAATACAACAAATGACAATAACATAAAATGTTTTTCGCTAATATAAAATAGATAGCCGTGTAAATTACCAGGAACAATAATTGACAAAAATGAACAGAAACAGAATTTGTAAAAACACCTTTGCTTGCCGCCAAAAATAACAATGTCAAAATTATTTAGAGGAGGCTGTATTACCAACTTAAATTTGTATTTTCACAGCCACCCGGAATATCAATCAAGATGAAACGCCCTATACATCGCAGTAGGCTAACTGATAATTATTTATTTTCAAAATGTCATTAGTCAAGTTCGGCTGCCGTTGCTGTCAGAGATAGTTCTCACATCTATGGTTCTCGCTGCTGTTTAATTTCGCTGGTTAATGACCTCAAACATATTTTATAAAATTAGTAATTCTAAAGAACTTCACTACTTTACTTTAGGACAACTTCCACAAGAGACAAACCAGTATTCTCAATGAAACTAACTCGAAATCTTCCTAAATATGCACTCAACAATAATAAAAATTATTTGAGAGTTCTACATTTGACTTTTCCATGGTAACAAAATGTTATAGCACTCTAGAAAAATGTAAGTGAAGATTTAATCATTTAAAGCACTTGATTGATATATCTGACAATAGGCTAAAAAGTCACTGATTCCATGTATTTTTGCCTTTTATTACGTGACCATTCGTAGCTGTTTTTATTCCAAAGCTAACTTGACGTAACAGTCATATGAAAAAATAAATGCTAAAAGTTATCGAATGACTATAAAAATTTGAATTCAGAGCAAATTATGACTGTAACACCGACAGGACCTGGTAACTTTAACCACATGCAACTGTCAGTAAAACAAGCTATTTATATACATTTTTTAAATGCTGTAAATAAAACGTTATAAATGACGTAAGTGTTGTTCATTACCCTGAAAACATTTTGCAAGTGGTTAAAGTTACAATACTGTCAATGATAAAAACATGACTTGCTTTAAATGAATCTTTTAATAGTCACTCGATACATAACAAACAGCTGACTACAGGCAATGACATTCACCTAGCCAATTTTTTGTTTCTAGTCATGTGATCAATCTAAACAATCTGACCTGACTTGACCTAACTGCTACGTTGTATCTTGACGATCTCTCATCATGTGACCTGTATCTTTTCTTTTTAATTAAAGCGTCTCAACGTCATTTAAAATTTTGATTACTTGATTATTTGGTTATTAAGAAGCACCACAATCGGTCTTACCAACAACAAAAAAATAATTAAATTAAGAAAACGTTTCATTTAACTATAAAATTGATGGTAATGTTTGATAAGAATAAATAAAAAACGTTTCTTTTAGGTTTTTTGCATCAACCGGAACTTTATTTAAATAATTGCTTCCATATTTGGCCCCCTTTGACGTCACATAATACCGCTTTCCCAATTAAAATGTAAACTAGCATCAAGTGAAACCTGAATTTCAATAATCCACTGACATAATTTTCCCATTTAGCCCCCATGCAACAAGTACCCAATCCAAAATCGATGTCGATTCGATTTAGGGTAGAGAAATCTAGCCTTTCAGTTGGCAAACCTCGCCTTCCTTATTTAACTCATAACGGCAACGTCGCATCCGAAGGGTAATGTAGAGAGGGCGGGGTAACGGATCAATACAACATGGCAATTGAGCCGGCCGTCTGACAGACACCGCACGTGCGTGAATGCCTCCTGCGTGACTAGTTGCGTGTATTCGCACGCAAAATGCAACAAAGGCTGCACTTTTTCCCCCCGAGAGCCTTGACCCCAGAAAACCGCACAGAAAATAACAAAACTATCACTTTAATTAAACTTGCAGAAAGCCCTAGAGGTTATGCTTACTCTGATGGCATTTTTTAGTGTTTCCGCTTCCTGTCTCAAAGAATCCAATTCGTTCATACTGCCCAACACTCTCTATGGCACAACGAACGCCTAGAAAATAACAAAATTTCAGTTTTGAAAGTTCAGGGGAAAACATAACAGTAGTGCCAATAACTTACAAAAATTTCTACAGGTTTCTGAAATTATTTAATCGTGTAAATTAACAATGAAAAACTCATCTGATAATAATTAAAGTGTGCCGTTGTAAACGCGGGAACCGGAAGTAGTGTTTGTTCCGGTGAGGGTATTAAAAGTGGGGTCAATTTCATGATTTTATCACTTGTGGTCGCGCAACACCGTCATAAATACTTAAAAATGCGTCAGTGTAATTTTTTTTTATAAATATCAAAATTCCCGCCATTGTTTAAAATTAGAATTTTGTTTTTTGGACACACCTACGCCCTTAACAAATTTATAAACATTAGTCTAGGTCGCGGTTGGGGCTTAGGGGTAGTCTGGAGTTGGTCGTGTGTTGTTAATTCCGTGTCAGATTGTGTGATTTATCCTCTTTTTGTCGTTTTTCCTCAATGCGAATAAAAATAAATTGACAGCCGCCATGACACTATCTGCACCTGCTCGACGTTCATTTGTCTTTAATTTTTGGGGGTTTATTGGCACACTGCGATGTTTTCTGGTCTTGTTGAGGGTTGTTTTCAGGCCTGGAGTACTCACTTTTCCAATCGGCTTTGTCTATCCCAATCCACTATCGACTATACTATCCTATGGTGCTTCTCACAAAATCACGAATACATCCGCTTACACCCATACAAATTCACTCGTCCACTAATTATGAACATGTGAGATTATTTTATGAACGGTACATACGCTAAACGACACTATTCACGCACCTATTTCACACCTACAATGTTTTTAAATCGCGATTTCGAGTCTCGCTTTCCTACTTGGGTGCGGTGCGAGAATCGCCGGTGCCCTTGCGGTAACGATTCCAGTCCCCGATTCGTGACGTCAGAACTGCCATTTATTCGACGCGAGCGGCATCTACCGGCACTGAAAGATTTGGTTTGCAACTAGGATTAGAAATATTCTCTTTATCGAGAAATAATTAATGAAAAGCATTTTATAGCTGCAAGTTTTCGGTACAATAACGTAAATTACAACGAAGTAAACAAAGTTTTACTGTAGTATGTCAGTATCTAAAAATAAACAACTTTTCGAATGTCTATTACCTATGGGAAAGTGGAACCAAATGGGCTCCAGAAGCCATGACGTCAAAAATGCGCGAAATTTTGAAACACTGTCATTCCATAAAAATACCTTGAAAAAGTCGACCTTATTGCACATGTAAATAAGGTTGAATTTACAAAGATCAAATTTCAAGCGATGAATAAATACACTAAATAAAATAAATAAGACCTAAAAATATCGACATTCGATACCCTAAACATTTCATTTATTGATAAGTCACGAATTACAACAAATTTACACTTAATAAAGAATTTAATGGAAAATAAACCGTTCGATGCACAGATTTCATTCATTTCTAAGCTTTAACGCAGGTCCAACATAAGCGAATTCCAGCGAACCATGCCGAACGTAAACGATTTTCTTCATTTGTCCGCGAGTTTGTGCGCTACTTCGCTACTCGGCCATCTTCGGTAGTTGCTTTACAGCTGTTCGGGTGACTTTGAGAGCACGAAGCTTACACGGTAATTTCTATTTTCGATTAATTTATCAATTATGCCCGAATTATTTGTAACTTCTGACTGGATTAAAACTAGAATGCTTAGAGTATTGGAGTTGAGTGTTTTTATGCCTTATTTGTGTTTCCATATGTGATTTTCATTCGGTCAAAGTTTAGCTGTTATAATTTCAACCTTATGTATTAGTGCAATAAGGGCGACTTTTTTAAGGTATATTTTTAGAATGACAGTGCTTCAAACGTTCGCGCTAAAATTACGACACACTTCTCCAGCCCATTGCTAAAAGCGCAAAGCTTGAGCGCACTCTAGCGGCAAAAAAATTAACTGAAGAATGATCCCTGTTTTATTATGTTAAATATCGTTTTATTATTATTAATTTGTATTTATGTTTGTTTTATAATAAGTTCATTAATTGTATCTTTTAAATCAAATGTGTTTGAATATCAATAAGATAAATGACAGAAATAAAAATGAATTTTGTCATTCATTGTTTATAAAAACTACAAAGCACACACTTCAAAAAACTAATAATTTTGTAGAAACATAAAAGTAGCTTTATATAAGATAAGTGCTTTTTCAATATAATTTTACGATGTTAGCATTGTCAAATGAAACACGACTAAATATTTTCTATATTTCTCCACCTTATATACTAGTGGATTACATAACAGCAACGGCTTATAAATATAGTCATTGTATAATTTAGGATTTATTGTGAAAGGCTGACACAATCACTTACATTTCTTGTAAAAAAACTGTCAAGGCGAGTGTCAAGTGTAAATAAATCATAAATTATATTTTATTCTTAAGCTGTCATGTAGCCAATTGACAAATGCACCCAATCACACCTAACACTTTTTTACACAATGCGCGTTTTGCCAACAATTCATTCTCAAGTGAAACATAAGACTGAATCTTTTACAAACCGGCTCGTCTTATATACAAAGTGATTTTTTTTATTTGTTCCCACCCGAATCTCCAAAAATAAGCAATACATTATACTTTGCATAAATTACGTAGTTTTTTAAAAATTAATAAAAAAAAATAGCATAAAGAGTTGTGAATTAATATCAACATTTAAGTCTCAGCTCATTACGACTACTACTTTAAGAAAATTAATAGTTGCTTATCGATTGTATAATGTGTTGCCTGTTCTTGAAATCTCAGGCGGGAGCAATCACTCTGAAAATAATCAAATAAGAAATCACTCTGTACTATTCGATTGCATAAAAGCTAAAAATAAAATAAAATATAATTTATGCAAATAATAAAAAAAAGTTAAAGTTAAAGATGGTTAAAGTTAAAAAGAATATTAAAGACATAATAATAATAAATATAATTTTTTGTTAAATTTAATTAAAATCCAAACTTAAACATTAAACTAATATCATTTGATGTAGTTTCGTTATTCACGAATGTAACGCGAGATCTTGTTTTGTCTTTAATTGATAAATATTGGGATAATATTTCTAAGTACACTCCCATAAATAATAAGTTTTTTAAAGAAATGGTAGAATTTTTGTTTGATTCTAATTATTTTCAATTTAATAATCAGTTTTATTTACAATCTTTTGGTACTGCTATGGGCAATCCGGCCTCACCAATTTTTGCCAACCTTGTTATGCATGACCTTTTATAGTATATTACCTAACAAGAGTTGTAAATAGCATATTACGTACAAGTAGAAAAGTTGCCTACGAGCGACCGAAGGGAGCGAGTTATGCATTTCTACGCGTATGTAATTGCTTTACGACTCGCGTAATGTACTATACTTTATCTACGACTACAACAGATTTCTTGAAAATAAGTAATAAGCAAGGAGGTTAGATAGGACGGAGAGAGTACAACTTGAAAAAAATGGACTTGCCGCCTTCACTGCGCAAAGCTATAAACTGGTACTGAAAGTAGGCGCATCACGAGGTTGAAGTCAGTAGCGTCACACAATGTAGTGTAAAAAGTTTAAACAAAGGATAAAAACACAACAAAACAACAACAACAATAACAAAAAATATTAACAATCAATTCACACAGACCAAAAAAAATCAGTAATAAAACAAAACAACGTTTGTTTGTAAACAACCAAACAAAAACTAGCATCTTGCGTCAGCTACGTCACTGTGCGAGACCAGACACAGCCAAACAGAATCTGTCGATTCTGCGCTTCATTTGAAACCTGTTATAAACTGGTACCAAGCTGGTACCAAACTGTTTACACGGGAAGTATAGGGCGTACTCTCTCCTTTCTATCTAACCTCCTTGGTAATAAGTAATAATCATGAATGACAGCAACTGTCAACGTAAAGAAAACACACAGGCGCGGACCAATCGCAAACGCGTAAAATAAATCGCACAGCCGTGAACCAATCGCAGAGGCATGCTGCCCCATTACGCACTACCTTTTCGGGCTTTTCGCCGTAGTCGTAGATAAAATATATTATTGTCTACTTTAGATTTCCAAGTACCATTTCTTAGTAGTGCAATTCCTGTAGATAAAGACTCAGATATTTTGAATATATTTACCAACTATTCACTTTGTTTAAAATTTACAATAGAAAATGAGACTAATAATTCTATTCCTTTTTTAGATGTGCTTCTTACTAGAAATTCAGATAATACAATTATTACAGACTGATATAGAAAACCGATGGCTTCAAATAGAATTATTAATTATTTGTCAATCCATCCTTTAAGACAAAAAATTGGTGTATTAAAATCCTTGAGACATAAAGTTAATATGTTGTGTCATCCAAGTAATGTTAAAAAGAATTTAAATAATATTAGAAACATTGCAAATTTAAATAACTATCTGTTAGGTTTAGTTAACTGAATTGTAAATGAGTCTAATCAACTTATTAAGAAAAGTAACAGAACAATAATTATATCAGATGATCTTAATTTCCAATTTGTTTGTTTGATTAACATACCTCAATTAAGAAATAAATTAACTAAAGTTTTAAAAACTCCCAAATGTTAACTTGCTTTTATAATATAAAAATACTTAAGGTGGCGCTCTTCGAAAAATCGGTGTTCTCGGTGAATTTTGGGTCAACATAACGTACAAAACATAAAGATTACGTTTTTGAATTTTTTGTATATTAAACATAACACAATGCAGTAGTTATTTACTAAGTATTATATTTGTGCGCAACCATTTTAACTGATTAAAAAAAAGATAAAGTTTTCTTGTTTTGAACACTGAGTTAATCTTGAATAGTTTAATACATACATAGATTAGACTTGTACTATATAAAAGAGCAAGAAAATGTCTAGTAAATCTTCTAATTTCAAGAAAAAAATGCTTTTATTTAAAAAAGATACATTTGACATCTCGGTAAAGAAAAAAAATTTTGATTGTTGTTTGGCAAAATATTAGATCTTTTTCTTTAAAATTATTAGAAATTTTTGTTTTTAAAAATAATGCCCCATTTTATTTTTTAGTTATTCTCGAAAATGGGTAATGGGTTCAAAATTAACTAATAAAGATTCAATTGGTCATTTAAAGATTGTAAAGACAGTTTAAAAATTCTAAAGTAGATACAACTTTTATTAAAGACGTGAAAGATTTTAGAATTATCAGTAAAATAAAAGAAATAACGAAAGAAAAGATAGGAAAAGCAAAAGCAGATGAAGTATTGGTGTTTAAGCCATTATGGCAAATTAGTAATGACGGCGCGATTTCGTTGTTTGCGCAATTAAGAAGAACGGTTCTTGCGCACAGGAAGAAAGACGAGATGGTGGTTGAGAGGGACCAAGCACACAGCAGTTTTTTTCGGAAGAATTAATTAGTTGTTTTATCCGAAATTGTTAATTGTGACTCAAATTCCTTCATCCTAAACCTTTCCCTACATCACAACAAAAGGTACATAAACAACACCACAGGTGAGTCGCAATTATAAGTTTGATTCTTTGGTTTGGCCCTCAAGGATGCGCGGTTATATCAGTATTTTTGTATTTTTCTATTGTTCACATGTTTACGAATTTTGGTTTATTTAACTTGACGCCTGAATGATGTAAAGCAGGAATTTGATTTTTGTTGTGTACGAGATATGTTAAAAAACTATTTTCAAAATTAAAAGCAACATTTTATATTATAGTTTTTTTAAATAAGAAGAATAGAGAGGTTTGAAAAAAGAAGATGTAGAAAAGTGATTATTCACTGCTATTTGTTTAGAAACAACCCATTTTTACACAACATGGTTTAAAAGAAAATTAAAAAGTCTAAATAACAGAGAATTAAAAGCAGCGATCGATATGAGAACAACAATGTTTGGAATTAGTTTTAAAAAAATTATACAGTATCAAGTTTAATATAAAATTCAACAGCAAAAAATAAATTGCTTTTTCTAATTATTATATTAAGATCTAAAATTGAATGTATGTAAAAGTTCGTTTCTATTGCCACAGTAAATTTAATGTTTTTATGTAATGAGTTAATAACAAAAAGAAAATTATCTAATTCTGCTTTGGTACCTATGAACGAAGAGATGAGTTATCAACATATCTAAACCAGAAACAAATATTCTTTAAAGAAATAAAAAGTTTAAAATTTTTTTTTCAATGTTATTCATAAATAATTCTGCTAAAAGAGATTTAAGAAGAGAGCTCAAGGCTAAACCGGTGATTTTTGTATATCTATAGGTATTGTGCAACAATTTTCGTTAAAATGTTTACAGTTATGAAGGTTTTGTTTTGGAAGCTATTATTTTTAAATGTGTTCTAAGTAAAAAAAATAAAAATTCTACAGTAAATAAAATTATTATAAGCTAAAAGGGCTTTTAATACCAAAGAGCCTATCAGGATATTACCGGTAAGCCTGCGTACCAGTCTGGCACTGGGTAATACAACGGTAGTATAGTAAATCTAACGAAATAGTAGAGTGACTAAAGCAATAAAGTCATAACCATGGTTAACTTAACAAAGAGTGGTACTCAAGTTCGATTGTACAGATGATCGGCTCGTTATACCTACCTGCCTCGAGGTCTTGAGATTTTAGGAAAACAACACAATCAGGTGGCAGAAAAATTTACGACAGACCTATCCATCATTCCTGTAGCCTAACTCGAGTACTGCTTTTTGTTAAGTTAACAATGGTTGTGACTTTATTGCTTTAGTCACTATACTATTTCATTAGATCCCCTATACTTACGGCTTGATGTTTCTAGGCTTTTTCTTCAATATTGGTATCAGATAGAAAATATAGTTAAAATAAATATTTTATATCAATAAAAATAAAATGAAAATTGTCCCAGGAAATACCAATCTTAGAAAATTTTTTAAAAACATCTGAAATGTTGTACAAATGTTTATATTTTAATGTCTCAAGTAAATAAGAGATAAAAAAGATGTGTCACTATCAGTAAAGACCATGAAATTAATATAAAGTTATTTTATTTTAGTGAATAACATTTCGTTTCGGTTTAAAATCATAATAAGTAAGAGAATTTTCTATTTATTGTCTAATTTGTTTACTACTTAATTTTTTTAGAAATCCAACCAAAAGTGTAGAAAGTATGGGAAATTGTTTTAGACCATTTTGTAAATTTCTTGATTCTCCCAAAAAATTTCTATTGCTGAGAACTAAAAATAAGATCAGAAGAGATCTCAAGAAAGTTGTAAAAGCAATTCTTATTCAAAAATCTGGCATTGTAAATTTTATAGCAAATGTTAAAATAAAAGCAGCTAGAAAAATTTTGAAAAATTGTGATGGTGAAATTACAGATAATTTTATTGAACTTCTTAGACAAAATGTTTTGTCTTTGAATATCTTGATAGACTTCTCATCTGTATTTAAAACAGTGCTAGAACAGTTTGTTGATAATATTGTAAATCACTTAGTAACGAACGAAGAAAACAAAAATTTGCAATACACCGAAAAACAATTGAATCAAGCTACCAAAAAATTAACTACGATTGTTACCAATTATATTGAAAATAAAATTATTGAAAGTTTTGAAAAAGTAACTGTGGTGTTGTGTACAACGGAAAACGAAGATAATGAAGAACATAGATGTGATTAAATAACCTGAGATCGAAATGTAACTGAATCAGAGCAAACCTTGGAAGTGGATTAACGTTAGATACATCATTACAGTTACGCTGGCACAGCCTACTCTGATTCAGTTCAATTTTGATCTCACCTTATAATAGTCATGACTCATGATTAATGTAATAAAACAACTAAGAGTGCTAAGCTCGCATTTTATTTTTTAATCTTATTTTAACTCAAAACTAACCAAAATCCGTTTTGCAGTATATTTTTCTCACCAATAGTAGAAAAATAATATTTCTTGAAACCCATTACATCTAGCTCAGTTTCTTGCTGTTGAATATTCGCGCTGCCACAGTATAGAAATGATTCAGTATGGACATCTGATAAAAACTTGTCAAAAGCTGGCATCCCTTCACGTAAAATGTGTAAGATGGAGCCACTGATTTTTAGGCAACTAATAATACACAATTTTAATCTAAAGAGCTATAACTGTAAATTATATAATAAATAATCAAAAGACAAGGGTAAAACAACAATTAAAATAATTTTTATAGTATTTTATTAGCAGTTATGGCCCTTTAGATTTAAATTGTGTATTATTAGTTGCCTAAAAATTTAAAAATCAGTGGCTCCATCTTACACATTTTACCTAAAGGGATGCCAGCTTTTGATAAGTTTTTATCAGCTGTCCATACTGATTTATTTCTATACTGTGGCGCTACCACAGTCTCGTCGATTTTTTGAAAAAAGCATATTATGTGTCTTATAAAAGAGAAAAAATTAATAGAAGAAAAAATAGTTACTAAAACGTTTTACTCTTTGAAAATTTCTCTATTTCCTTTATTAGTGAATCTTTGTGGAGTGAGAATCAAGATGAGAGGTGTTAAATAGACACTATAAATAAAACAATTTGCACCGCCAAATATTCATTTATTGAAGATTATTTTCTACAAAAATAAATAAAAAAGATAGTTGGAAATATTTGATACAACAAAAAAAGACATTGAACGATATAAAACAGAAATAAAATACTGTGGAATTTGTTTATAATGACTCCGCTTAGTTTGATAGTTCTTTTATAGTGACCTAGTTATATATTTGTTTGATTTACAACTAATTTCATGTATTTTCTATCTGCTTATTATAACAGTCATTATAAGCGGATTCTACTGTACTGTTAAAAGTAAAGTTTATAAATTTTAATCTTATTTTTATTTACAAAGAAAAAAAGCATCAGTAGTGCCACTAGTGCCAGTCCAAATTTGGTACAAAAAACTGAATAAAAAGGAAAACACAATTATTTGAAAAATAATTCAAGCACTAAAAACAAGCACCAAAAAAAATTAATAAAGAAAGCAGAAAGAATTCTAAAAAAAAGAAACAAAAAAAAACGAGGATAAATTGGTCACATCTAACGTAAAAAGTAGTAAGCTAAAAACCAATAAAAAAGTAGTTAAAAGTAAAAAACAAGACGAAAAAGAGTTTAAAAAAATACACATAAAATATTGGAAAATATAGTCAATAATCGCTAAGAATAAGTTTAATGATGTAATACAAAAAGAATTTATAAGCGAGAAAATTTATAAAAAAAATTTAAGAGATACAAATATGTAAATAATAAATAAAAAAATATAATAATAATGAGAAATTTAAATAAAATAATAAAAAATGCCAAGAACAAATAGATACAGAAGAATTTATAGGAAAAGAAAGAAAAGCGATTTTAAATAGTAATCTTGAAAAATAATTTAAATATGTACAGATAATAACTTAGTAACTGCAAGCATAAAATTAAAATACAGAAATATGCAAAAACCAATATAATATACGTTCTAAATATAAGTTGCTTTTAAGTATGCAAAAACTTGGAAAAAGTTTGAAGCAAAATAAGAAATGAGAAAGTATAAAGAGAAATAAAAATTTAAGTAATCACTGTTCAGTAAGAAAAACTAAAAAAAAACTAGACTAAATTTTTAAACAAATAATAATAAATAAAAAATAATAAGTTACAAATTAAAGAAAGAAAAATACAAAAACAGTTTGAAACTGAAGAAAAAATTTTTGGAATTGAAGCAGAATGAAAACACTTTAAAAACAGCATACTGACTGTAGCTGTAAAAAACTGTAATGAAGAAAAAAAAAAACGATTACATAAAAAAATAGATTAGTAGATACCTGTAGTACCACGAAAACAAATTTTGTAACAGATGTCGAGGCTGTAAAACAAGCCTTTTTGGCTCATTAATTGATTACCTAAAATAATAATTTTTAACACATTTAAAAGCAGTGGTCTTAAATAAAATTTTGGTACTAGAAAGTAATAGAAGCCCCGGCCGAAAAAACGAATTTTGTGGCCGATACAAAACAATTTTATTTAGTCGCTTGCTTCAAATAGTTATTTGTTTTTAAACATTTTAATAAAGCATTTGATTTAATGCTGCCGTTGGCAGTTTATAAAGTATACGTATAATAGAGAGGTCGTTAAAAATTAAATTTTTTGAGCCGTCCCCTAAAAAGCTTCTTTACGATGAGAAAACACTAGGCGATTTTTATTTTTTATTTTGATTGAAAACAACATTGAAGACAAACAAAGTTATTTTTTTTTAAATATATTTTTTAAATATCTTATTAAATATGTCATAATGTTTTTTGACATTTGAAAATTATTGACAATAAAACGTCGTTATTATTACTATTTTCAGTAATAAAGTTCAACTAACAGCTTCATGAAAAGTTTAAAAGAATTTTTAAATTTTGAAATTGTAGTTTTGAGATTTTGTTTATTTCGGATTTCAAATTGTTTATATTTCGAATAAAAATGTATTTTTCAGAAAAATTTTTAAAAAACATCATTTCTTCAAAAAAATAGCTTAGATCGTCTTGAGGCACGTGTTGTTTTGGTTCAAAAAAATAAAATAAAAATTGTCTAGTGGTTTCTCATCATAAGAAAGCTTTTTAGGGGGCGGCTCAAAAAATTTATTTTTTATCGATCAGTCTAATGTATAACCTGTTTAAAATTAGCTCACCTTTTTAAAAATTGTATTTAAAAATAGAGTTCAAACTAAAAGAAAAAATAAAGAAAAGATAAAATTAATAATCAAAATTTAAATTATTAAAAAGTTTATATAACACACAAACGTCATTAAATTATTGATTTTTGATTTTGTACAATCACAAACAATGATAAAAGTGGAGTGCGAATCCGAAATCTCTATTAAATCTAATTTTTTGTAAAAATGTAATAGCTAATATTATGATAAATGATAAAATAAAATATTTAAAACAGCCGATCTTGTCGCAGTATTTCAGTTTGCTCAGCTAGTTTGCTACAGATACATTTAATTTAGAAACAAAATTAAAGTAAGTAAATTTTTTTATATATATATTAATATTTATTCAATGCTTGTTTTGCAGTAAAACAAAATGAGTGCAGGAAATTTTTTTCTTAAACTTTGTTCGTTTCTTACATCTCCAAAAGAATTGGTATTGGATCAATGTAGAAAAAAAATAAGCAAAGTACTGTACAAAATTATAAAAACGATTCTCAGCAAATCAGAGAAAGCCAAAACAGTTCTTAAACATATTGGTATAAATAAAGAGTTAGTTACTGAAATTTTGAAAAAATTTGATACTGAAGCACTAGAGAAATTCATTGACTTTCTCGGAAAAATCTTTGAGAATCTGGATGGTATTGAATCCCTGCCCTCCGTCATTGGAGAGCTTTTCCAAAACCCAGAATTGGAAGAATTTGTGAGTAATCTCACATCGTTTTTGATAGAAAATTTGTCAAGTTTGGAGCAGCAACAAAATGAAAGTGAAAATGTAGAGGAAGATACAGATTCCGAAAAGAGAGCCAATAAAAATATAAAAAAATTAAGCAGTGTTGTTGCAGATTATATTGCTGATATAATTGTAGAAATAGTAGAAAAAATAGTGATGAACTAAAATAGGAAATACAAGAAAAGTAGAAAAGACTGAAAAATAATATAATAAAAAATAAACAAATAATTTACTCTGCTTTTTGTACTGTTTTCAAATTACTTTAAGATTGCCTTTGTTATAAAATATACTAAATTTTTTTTAAAAAATAAATATAAATATGTTGCCCAAAGTTAAAATAAATTGTTTTTAACGAGCACTGTGAACAAATAAATTAAATGTAAAAATCCATTTTTGTTTATTTAACTACAACGTTTCGATAGGATTCTTTATCAAGTCAGACAAACCTCAAAATAAAAATAAATATTTTTTAAATAAAATATTTAAAGTTTTTTCTACTTTATTCCTAACTTTTCTTACCATACGGCTGCGGCTGTTTTGTTGTTACAGTGGGTTCCAAGAGTAAGTTCTACAAAAGAGATATAATTGGGTGGTTTGAATAAAAATGAAGTAAATGCTAATGCTTCAAGTTAGAGCATTTACTTCATCGCAAATACTTCAAGTTGAAGTACTTTGGTAGTTCCGGTAGTATTTACTTATCGTTGTAGTAGGATCTGAACATTTTGAAGCAAATACTACTATAAAGAAGTATATACTTTCAGAGAGTAGTAAATACTTTAAAATGTAATCGCGCATATTTCTCTCTTTCACATCTTCAACCATTTTGTGGTTGAACATCGATGAATTTTTGCCATTTTTGTACATTTTGCCATTTTTCTTTCTAGAAACTATTTTTTTTTAAACTGTTGGATTTTTTTTTACCCACATTTGGTTGGTATAGGCTTTTTATATTTACTGATTAGAAAATACCAAATATACTGTAGAGAATTAACTATATACCAAATTTTATTTCTTCTGACTAGCGACACCGCAATTTTCCAAATTATCTTTCTAATTAAGATTGATATATATTTTAAGAAGATGTCAGTCAACAGATCTAAGATAGAAACTAATAATTAACCGTTTAATTTTTGAAGTGCAGAAATAATTTAAACCAATTAATTTTCAGGCACAATTGCGGTGTTGCTGGTCAGATAGAAATGGAAACTGGCACATAAAAAATGTAGATAAAAGTGATTAAAATTGTGCATATGTTATCTAAATACTACTGTATAATTTTACAAAAACATTTGTTAGAAATTTAGGCACCACCTGTATACAGACCTCTTTCTTACTTAAATAACTTGCGATATAAGACACCACTTTCGACAGTTCGTCTAGAAAGGTAATTTTTCTGATTTTTTATTTTTTCCCCCATATTTTGACGATGCTACACTCGAAGCACGACTAACGAAGCTGGGTTTTTACAAACTTCTCTCAAAGTAAAGCATCCGCTAAAATTAGTAGTAAATACTTCCGACGTAGCATATACTTCTTTTGTAGCAAATACTACGAATTTTCTCTTAACAAACTACTTTTGTAGTTACTTCCGGAAAATATCGAAGAATATACTCCGCTCGATAGAATCTACTACGCCTTCATAGTATTTACTTGAAGTTTTTACTTCGTTTCTGTAGTATTAGCATTTACTTCGCTTTTATTCAAACCACCCAATATATAGTTTTATTATACACTTTTTGTAAAAATAAAATAGCAAATATTATAATAAATAATAAAATAAAATAGTTAAAACAGAGAATTTTGTCGCAATTTTGCAGTTTGTTCAACTAGCCGCAAATGTCGGTTTAAATTATGACTTATGAGTCAGTTTTCAAACGCAAATTTTAAAATATTGTTACAAACAACTCAAATAATAATAACAGAAAGAAAATTTAAGTTAATAGCTCAAAAAAATATCAGAAATATATCGCGTCGAGAGTCGCACCGTAAAGTAAAATTTTACGAAATCATTAACAGACATGCCCATGAACAGATCGAGAGGAATGAGTTATCGCTTCGTCTGACTGGAGAAAGATCACGAAACTTTGGGACACATTCTAAAAGAGCGTAGAGTAATATAAAGGACGGAGACATTGACCGGGCTGTCAGTTTAGGAGAACCAGACAAGCGAGTAAAGTGAGCGATATTCTCAAAAGCAAAGTAATGACTTAAATCGTAAGTGTTATTGGTGAGTTATTTATTTATCAATTGTTTTTATTTCGAGAATGGTAAAAATAAAATATTCGTTATTAATCCAACTCTTTGAATCAAATGAATCCCGATTTTGCACAAATGTTGCATCGGTCTCAAGAATAAGATTTGAAAAACTTGGACTAAAATCGGTTGGAAATAATGGAGAAGCAAATGCGTTTATTGTTATAAAAAACTCAAGCAATAAGTAGAAAAGCTGCAACTCAACAAAAAAACAAAAACTTGAAAACAAGGAAAAACATAAAAAAATTAATTAAAAATTAAGAAAAAAACTATAAAAGGTTTTAAAAATACAAGAAAAAATTCTAGAAAAACAAAAAAAGATTTTGAAAAAGTTTGATAAACGGCGTTTCAAAGAAAAGGAATATGAGGAAATAACGGCTAGAGAAGCAAAAGAAAATTCTGGTTAAAAAATAATGAGCAACAAAAAAAGGTTTTGGAAATGTGAAAAACATTTCTGAAAAAACAAAAAATTTTGTAAAGAAGCTTGAAAAACGGCGTTTAAAAAAAAGAAAACGACAATTAAAAGAAAAAAAAAAGAAAAAAAAAAATCGAAAAACGACGATTAAAAGAAAAACAAGATTTAAAAAAAGTTCTAGAAAAACAATATACGAATCTAAAAAAGCTTAAAAAACAACGATGAGAAAGTAAAAAAGAACAACTTCCAAGTTTTAGAAGTTCACAAAAATTTCGAAAAAACAGTCAATAAACTAGAAATAAAAGTCAAAAAAATCTGAAACAAAGTTAATAAATTTGAAACAAAAATAAACGATAATCTCGACATAACGGTTAATAAGACAGAAACAAAACTTAGGGAAGACAAATTACGAAGATCAAACTAGCATCACAACGAATTAAATTTTCGGTATTTAACCGTCAAGCTTCGTCGCCAATATGTAGAAGACAATTTAAAGCGGCAGTAGTAATCAACAGTTAGAATAAAAAAGAAAAGGTAATACTTTAAGGTCATATCAAAACAGAATCAGAAGAACTACATTGCTGATATCGATGTATTGAAAACTGAAACAACGATATAAAAACCTGCACATGAAAGTAGTATACCCAATGAATGTGTCCAAAAACGCAATAAGAGCTTTCAAGAATATAGTGCAGAAATAGAAAAAATGAATAATTTTTAGATTCATTTTTGATGACTTTTAACTAGGTTACTACGTTTTTTAGCGATTTGAAAAAAGAGAGTTGAAATGAGAGAAAAAGTAGCTATTTAGTTATTATATACTGGCAAACAAAATTTGTAAAAAGCCTTTGAGACATCCATCACAATTGGAAACAGATAAAAATCAAACATTTGTATTTTGTGGCTGTTCCAACAAACCTTTATGTCAAAGTTTTTTTTATCAAACATTTTCTTTACTATAGTTTCCAAAGGTTTTGTTTACATGAACAGCAATTTTTGTGTCAATGCCTCCTCTACCAGATGGTCTTGCTACAGCTCCCAATGGTTTTGTTAAACCGATATTTTTAACTAGGAAATTTAAAAAAATAATAATTCTACAGTTGTACTGTTGTGTAATCAACCAATCAGTAATCAAAGTAGTTATTTGATATAGTGGAGAGAGACCAAGAAGCAAGAATAAATATTAGATGCTACTTACATCATTCGAAGTTTTCCATCTCACCGTTTGCTTAGAAACGTTTGGAGAGAGTAAATCAGATGACAACAAAAATAGCAATAGTTATTATGCTACCTAAACAAATTCCTACAAGCATCTATTGAGATTAATTGTCGAAGAAGAATTAACAGCAGACATTGTTGTTTTTCTAACCAATTCTCGTGTCAATGCCTTTTCTACTAAATGTTTTTGCTACAGCTCTTAATAGTTTTGTTAAACCAATATATCTAACTACAGAATTTTCAGAAATAATTCTACAGTCTTACTGCAGTTTTCAAAGATTTTTTAAATCAGTTAATTTGTAATCAAGGTAGTTGTTTGATATAGTAGAAAAAACTAAAATGCTAAAGTAAACATTAGATGCTACAGTATACTTACACCATTCAAAGCTTTTTACCTCACCGTTTGCTTATAAACCTTTGGGGAGAGTGAATGAGATGAGAACAAAAATAGCAGTAGTTATTATGTTACTCAAAGGATCGTTACAAGCATCTTTTGAAGTTGATCGTCAAGGAAAGATTAATAGCAGACATTGGTGCCACTCTAACCAATTCATGTGTCAATGCCTTCTCTACCGGATGTTTTTGATACAATTTTCAATGTTTTTGTTAAACCAATATGTACTTCTATCTACAAAACTTTCAAAAATAATTTTATAGTTCTAATGCAATTTCCAAAGTTTTTTTTTGATCAATTAATTAGTAATCAAGGTAGTTATTTGATATAATGGAGAAAAACCAAGAAGCTAAAGTAAACATTAGATGCTACATTATACTTACATCATTTGGGGCTTTTCGTCTCACCGTTTGCTTATAAAACTTTAGAAAGAGTGACTGAGATGAGAAGGAAAGTAGCAATAGTTATTATGCTACCAAACAACCCTTACAAGCATATTTTGAAGTGAATTGTCTAGGAAAGATTAATAGCAGACATTGGTGCTACTCTAACCAATTCTCGTGTCAAGGCCTTTTCTACCAGATGTTTTTACTTTAGCTACCAATGTTTTTGTTGAACCAAATTTCCTTTAAATTCAAACTTCTTATTTTTATGTTTATATGTGGACCGCTTATTAAAACTAGTATAAATAGTTTAACACTTTTTTTATAGCATTTGGTGCATAATTAATCAATTATCATGTTCAAGTAAATTTCTAACAAAGTTTTAAAAAACCAATATCTAATTGATTTATTAATTTTTCTGCAATCTGGGGTTTTTAAGTGTAGAAAACAAAATGTTTACACAAACTTACAATAATCATAACTTCATACGTTTACAAAGTTTGTTACAATTTGTACATTAACGTCATTTGTAGCAACCTACGTAGGTACATTCGAATTCATCAAGATGATCTTCTTATCTTTATCAACATCAAGATCGGTGGTACTCTTAAACACACGAATTTCTCTTATCAAAAAAAGTTGTAAATTCGTAATTTTTTCAATCAAAAATTTTATGTTTACCTAGATTATCTGATAACTTTAACACACCTAATGCAAACAATAAACACAATATTAATATACAGCAAAATATCTATTCGAAATTTTATTATTTTACTATACCAAATATTCTAATTAAAAACAGTTTTAAATCGTTTCTAAATTGTTTGTATTTTAGTAGTATATTAATTGAATTTGTTATGTATTAATAAAAAGAATACAGAAATATGTAGGTATATGCAATAGATATATTTAGAAATCATTAATTTAAGGTAAATGAGTAAATAAGTCATTCTTGTAATAATAAGAGCAGAGCAAGTAAAAAAATATACAGACTGGTCCAATGAAAAATTTGCACCTAGCGTTACCTTTGTTTGTGAAATTTAATGCAGAAATGCTCAGACAGGTCGATTTTCCTTTGACAGAGGACACATTTTATGAATATTTTGCAACCTATATCTTTAACACTCTGACGGGGGTAAATCACACCCTTAAAATTTTAAATAGAAAGTGGGGTCGAGTGACACATGGTTTTAAAGAGCACAAAATTGTCTTTATAATGGTACCTCGTTTTTTGTATTTTACTTGAACAGGTAATGTAAAAACGCCTAAAAACTTCAATAACGTAGTTTTTGTATTAAAGAAAAAGACATGTAACTTTTAGTTATTAGGTGTCATAGCAAATAGCAACAACGTTTAAATGTATTGTTTATTCAGGATTACAAAAGTAATCTTTAAAAGTAAAATTTTGATACCTTTTTTACTAATACTAAAACTATATGATAAAATCCGTTTTTTCAACAACAGTGGAAGAATAATATCTCTTAAAACCTATTAAAAGTAGTTCAATTTCTTGCTGTTGAATATTCGCGCTACCATAGTTTCGATGGTTTTCGAAAAAAGCATATTATGTATCTAATAAAAGAGAGAAAGATAATAAAGGAAGAAATAGTTACTAAAACGTTTTATTATTTAGAGATTTCTTTATTTCGTTTATTAGTCAACCTTTGTAGAGTGAGAATCAAAATGGAGAGTGTTAAATAGACACAATTAAAACGATTTCTTACGAGTATGTCCAAGTTTGCACCGCCAATATTATTCATTTTTTGAAGAGTATATTCTACGAAAATAAATAAGAAACACAGTTAGAAATTATTTACTACAACAAAAAAAGACATTGAACGATATAAAAGAGAAATGAAATACAGTGAAATTTGTTTATAATGACTACACTTAGTTTGATAGTCTTTTTATAGTGACCTAGGTAAACATTTGTTTCATTTACAACTAATGTCATGCATTTTTTATTTTTTTATCTGCTCTTATTGTGACAGTCATTATAAGCTGATTCTAATGTACTGTAAAAGTAAAGTTTTTGAATTTATTTATTTTTTATTTACAGAGAAAAAAGGCGGTCAATAGTGACAGTCCAAATTCGGCACAAAAAATTGAATAAAAAAGAAAACATAATTACCTTAAAAAGAAAATTAATAAAAAGGCAAGAAAAATAATAAAAATAAGATGCAAATGAAACAAAAAAAAATTGGACACATGCAACGTAAAAAGTACATAGTAAGCTAGAAACCAACAAAAAAGTAGTAAAAAACCAAAAAACGTTAGAAAATAGAATTAAAAAATACGCAAAAGATTTTGAAATATATAGTTAAAAATCGCTAAGAATAAGTTTAATAAAGTAATACAAACAAAATTTATAAGGAAAAATTTTTATAAACAATTTATAGGAGACACAAAAAAAAATATGTAGATAATAAATAAGAAAATAAAATAATAATGAGAAATTTAAACAAAATAGTAGAAAATGCCAAAAACAAATAGGTACAGAAGAATTTATAGAACAAGAAAGAAAAGCGATTTAAATATGTACAGATAATAACTTGGTAACAGCAAGCAAAAAATTAAAATACGAAAATATGCAAAAACTTAGAAAAAGTTTGGAGCAAAATAGAAAATGAGAAAGTAGAAAGAAAAACAGAAACATTAAGTAATAATAATAATAATAATAATAATGTTTATTGCAGCCATAAATCATACAAAAGAAATAGATACAAAATAAATAAATAAATTACAAAAGCAAATAAAAAAGAGGCTACAAAAGGACTAAAAATCAGTTCTGCGAACTGTTTTTCATTTTAGTCCATTATTATATTCTAATAATACTAATTCTAATTACTATTCTAACAAAGTTATTTTTAATTTCCTTTGAAAAGTTTTAAAATTATCATTTTTAAATTCATTATCAAGGCCATTGTAAATCCTAGGACATAAATAGGAAAATGATGACTTATATAATTCCGTGCTATGCTTTGGAATGTGCAAAAATTCGTTGTATCTAGTTGTGCGATCATGAATATCTTTTCGGAGTACAATTTTATTATATAAGTTATCAGGTGTTTTATTTTTGACAATACTAAAAATTAAGCAACTTAAAAAGAACTTATATCTATTTTTGATGTTAAGCCAGCCAGACTTACGCAGATAAGGTGTTATATGCTCTTGACGTTTTACATTATAACAATATCTTAAACAAGAATTTTGAATTTTTTGTAATTTATAAAAATTAGCATTAGTTATAAAAGATCCATAAAATACAAGACAATAGTTAATATGGCTTAAAATTAAGCTATCACAAATTTGTATTTTTAACTTTGTAGTAAGAGTATTCTTTAAAAAATATATCGATTTCAATATACCATAACATGTTTTGCAAATTTTATTAACATGGCTAGAAAAGTCCAGATCGTTGTCAATGATTATTCCTAAATTTTTAGCGGACGAAACTAACGTAATGTCACAATTGTTTACAGCTAGTTTACAATTATTATAAACAATTTCACAAGATTTCTTCGGACCAAATAACATTGCCTGAGTTTTTGTTGGATTCAACTTTAATAATTGTTTCTCGCATTTTTTGTTTAAGTTGTTTAAATTATTGTTTATTAGATCTATAACCCTAGGTGCATCGGTTACTGTAAATGATCGGAATATCTGCGTATCGTCTGCATAGCATTGCACTCCCACATCATTTAAAAACATTTCAATATCACAAGTATACAAAATAAATAAAATCGGTCCAAGTATAGAACCTTGCGGTACACCATTATTTACTTTTTTAAAATTGGATTTTAAAACAGATTCCCCGTTTATAACAACTTGCTGGTATCTTTCGGATAAATAACTTTCGATAAATTTACATGATTTGCTAGAAAATCCAACATAGTGCAATTTAGCTAGTAACAACTTATGACTAATAGTGTCGAAAGCCTTGGAGAAATCTAATAGGAGTAAAAGAGTCATCATACCTTTATCATAAGCGTTTAGAATATAGTCGGTAACGTTAATTAAAGCTGTAGCTGTACTGTTTTGAGCTCGAAAGCCAGCTTGACTCTGTGGTAAGATTTTATATTGATCTAAATATTCACGTATCTGAGATGACATTAATTTCTCCAAAACTTTTGACAAAGCAGGTAATATACATATTGGTCTTAAATCCGAAAAATTTTTAGGGTCTACAATTTTAGGCAAGGGAGTTATTTGACAAGTTTTCCATATGTTTGGAAAAGTTTGCGTCTTAATGGCATAATTTACAATATTTGTTAACACTGGTAAACATACCTCGGAAATTAAATTAATCATGTCAATTGATATGTCATCACATCCCACTGCTTTAGAATGTATTGCACTTAAAGCTTTTTTCACTTCACTTTCACTAACACACCGGAATTCAAAGAGTTTCACAACCTTTGGATGAAGTGAGCCCATCCTGTAGCTAGCAACTTCACCTTCTATATCTGAAGACTCTATTTTTGCACTGGTTACGAAAAAGTCATTTATAAGATTGGCTTCACAAAGATGAGATGGGATTTCTACAGACGCTTTTTGCTTTAATCCTAACGACCTTAGACCCTTCCATAGCTTCTTACCATCTTTGCAGGTGTTCAATTTAAAAGTTGAGAAACTGTTTTTTTCACGCTGGACTGCTCTTTTCACTTCATTACGAATGTCTACATAAAATTGCCATTTTGTTGGAGTATTGTTACGCTTATATGCCAAATAAGCCTTTTTTCGAGCTTTAATCATTTTCGTGATATTATAAGTTAGCCATTCAGGTCTAGGGTTCCTTGACGTAGTCATCAGTTTTTTTGGAGCATGTACATCAAATAATTGTAAGATGAAAGCATTAAATAAACAAATTTTTTTATTAATATTGTTGCATTTTAGTATACTTTGCATCGGTAGGTGTGAAGCATCTTCCTGAAGTTGATCAATATTTATTTGGGACAAACATCTTCTGTACTTTTTAATGGGTCCCGGTTCTGGTGGGGTGTCTAATAAAAATTTAGAGCATAACAGATTATGATCACTTATTGGTTTGTTGCCACTATTAAGAATTTGGCTCATCATTTCCACAGCAGTTTTTGTTTCAGGTATCAGTTCATTGCTTATGTAGATATGGTCAATTAGTGTAGAACTGGTTGGGGTGACTCGAGTAGGTTCTTTGACAACTTGAGACAAGTCGTAAGGGTTTAAAACCTGCATTAAAAATTTGTATGCAACTGATTCTGTTTTCTTAAAATCAATATTAAAATCACCAAACAAAGCTAAGTAATTGACTTGAGGATACAGTATAGAAATGTTAGAGTCGATGTGGCCAAGCTCAAGATACGATGTTGACGGCGGTTTATAGATTAATCCAATACCCAATTTTTTGTTTTTAGGTAGAGCTACCTCAACCCAAATTTGTTCCACATTACTTTTAACGTTGCTGTCTAAAATTTTATATTTTAAATGTTTTTTAATATATACCACAAGTCCACCACCTTTCTTTTGGTTGGTATTTTCAAAGTCCCGGTCCATTCGTATCAGATTATAACCCTCAATATTAATAGATTCATTTGGCACACTGTTATTAAGGTTAGTTTCAACTAGTAGCATCATATCAAGATAACGATCGTAAATGATCTCAGTGATAGCCTCTATTGATGGAAGTAAGGTTCTTATGTTTAAAAATCCTACGACTAGCGACTTGCCATTACAATTGTTAGTAAGTTCTCTCTTCTTTTTTCTTCTTTTTTGAGTGTGGGTCTATTTAAGGGTTGAGAAGAACTGATTCGAAAAAGTTGAATTGGGTTTATGTCGCATAATTCTCTATAGCCGCCTTTATATAAAAACATTATTTTTATCGTTTCTTGGCGACGGAAATGCTGATGGTGAATTTAGGCTATTTTTATTTTTACTCGATGGAAAATTCCATCTACGAAGAATAACTCCATTTGGCCAGAATTCAGCTTTAGTTACTTCATTTAGAAATTCATATTTGAGACCTATTTTGTAACTTTCATTTTGACCTTTGAACGCAAGTGTTTCAACTGAAATGTCTCCGTGTGGTAACTTATTTTTGAGGTAGTTCATTATTTTTTCTTCACCTGTACCTTTAGCAATTTTACCTATGTAGAACCACGCTTTTTTGTTTTTAGCTGCAGAAAAATTTTCATTATCATTTAATTTTGCGGCCCCAACTATAACTTGTGCTTTTTTCCGTTGAGTAGTATTTTCGTTGTTACTGGTTTTGCGTGGAATTTTTTTCTTAACGGTGATCCACTGATCATCATTTTTAACATTTGCTGCAATTTTGACTTTCTCTGCTTCTTTAGTCCAGTCCAAGTGGTCTTTAAGTATTTTTGTTTGTTGAGGCTTTCCTTTTGAGGTCACTTCCAGATAGCTACCTGAACCGGTGCTGGCGATAGCAACAGGCGTTTTTTGAACTTTTGATATCGCTGGTTCTAGGTCATTCAATACAAATGAATTTAATCGGCTATTTGATGGAGCATTTGTTAGCAAACGCACTAAATCACAGTTTGATTCTCTTAAATTTTTTATTTCCTGATAAAGTTTGTTTATCTCTTGATAAAGCGGTAATGTGGCCACCGATATTGCATCCTGTATTGTCCTCGCATATGTTTCACTTTTAATAAATTCTGTCAAAAAAATTTCATTTTCTTTTAGTCCGTCTTGAGAAACTTGTGTTTCCATATCTGAATTTGACTCAGAGACCGAGTTTGTCCTGGGGTGAGCGATACATTTCATTTCAGTAATCATGATAAACTTCTTCTTCTTATCTTCTAGAACAGCGGCACAACTTTTGTGATAACACACTCCACAAACTACACACTTTAGAAATGCGTTACTCACTGAGTTTTTACATTTTTTGCACTTATTTTCGGTCATAATAAATATTACCGACGGACAAACTGTACATCGGTGATGACTGGAAGTGCGATTGTGCGAAGTAATCACTGTTCAGTAATAAAAATACTGAAAATAAAAGAAACTAGACAAAATTTGTAAACAAATAATAAGTTACAAATTAAGAAAAGAAAAATACAAAAACAGTTTAAAACTGAAGAAAAAAATGTTGGGATTGAAGAAAAATGGGAACACTTTAAAAACAGCATACTGACTGTAACTGTATAGAACTGCAAAAAAACGGTTACATTAAAAATAGATTAGTAACTACTGTGGTAACAGCAAAACAGATTTTGTGGCAGATGTCGAGGCTATAAAACAAACATTTTTTGGATCATTAATTAATTACCTATAAACAATAATTTTTGACTCTTCTAGAAACAGCGGTCTTAAATAAAATTTTGGTACTACAAAGTACTAAAAGCCCCGGCCGAAACAACGAATTTTGCGGTCGATACAAAGCAATTTTTTTGAGTCACTTGCTTCAGATAGTTATTTGTTTAATTAGGCATTTTAATAAAGTATTTGATTTAATGCCGCGGCTGCAGTTCATAGCCAAGACGCTGCCGTTCAACCTTTTATAAACTCAGCTCACCTTTTCAAAAATTATATTTAAAAAAAGCGTTCAAACTAAAAGAAGAAATAAAAAAAAGATAAGATTAATAATTAAAATTTAAATCGTTTAAAAGTTTATGTAACACACAAACGTGAATAAATTATGGATTTTTGATTTTGTACAATCAGAAACAATGACAAAAGTGGAGTGCTAATTTGAAATCTCTATTAAATCTAATTTTTTGTAAAAATGTAATGTCTAATAACGTGAGGTCTAAAAGTTTCAGAGTCAAGTTACCTTTGGTGCACCATCGTAGGGCTTAGATTAGAATAATAGAATTATTTGTCAAATTAATTTTATAAAAACGTCATAAACGTCAGACAAAACTTTATTACTTTAAAAGAGATTTTCTAAAGAAGTAAACCAAAGTTAATATCATGCTGACCTGACACGACCAATCTTGCAAACTCTACTGTCTTAAACTTTTCAGGAGAGCCAAAAAATCATTTTTTTAAGCTGTTGTCTTAATTTATGGTCATGGTCACTAACAATTATGTTAGGAAATTGTGCTCTAAATTCCTCCATACAAGCTGCTCCAGAGTAGGCACTGCCAGTACTGCCACACACCATCTACGGCTTGTACACCATTACAAAAATAACTTTCTATCAAAAACGCTTTTTGAACAGAAGTAAACATTTTAACGAATGAACAAATCAAAAGCGAACGAAAGTAGAATTAAATAAAATGTAGAACTAGATCAAAATTAATCGCAAATTGTAATAGAAAACCGTTCAGAAAACCAAAGTTTATTATGACGTTAAAGACGTTTTATTACAATTAATTTGACAAATAATTTTAATTTAAGCTTTACGTTTATGACACCAAAGGTAAGTTGACTCCGAAACTTTTGGTCCACTCCTTATTATGATAAATGATAAAATAAAATACAATAAAATAATAAAATAAAATAAATATAATTAATAAAATTATATAATAAATAATATAATAAAATAAAATTAAATATAAATGATGGATCGAATTTTGTGCCAGTGCGCGAATTTAAAACAGCCGTTGTTGTCGCGGTATTTCAGTTTGCTCAGCCACTTTGCTACAGATATATTTAATTTAAAAACAAAATTAAAAGTAAGTAATAATTTTTTTTGTATATTATTATTTATTCAATGCTTGTTTTTGCAGTAAAACAAAATGAGTGCAGGAAATTTTTTCCTAAAACTTTGTTCGTTACGCACATCTCCAAAAGACTTGATATTGGATCAATGCAGAAAAAAAATAAGCAAAGTACTGTACAAAATTATAAAAACGATTCTCAGCAAATCAGAGAAAGCCAAAACAGTTCTTAAACATATTAGTATAAATAAAGAGCTAGTTACTGAAATTTTGAAAAAATTTGATACTGAAGCACTAGAGAAATTCATTGACTTTCTCGGAAAAATCTTTGAGAATCTGGATGGTATTGAATCCCTGCCCACAGTCATCGGAGAGCTTTTCCAAAACCCGGAATTGGAAGAATTTGTGAGTAATCTCACATTGTTTTTGATAGGAAATTTGTCAAGTCTGGAGCAGCAACAAAATGAAAATGAGAATGTAGAGAAAGATACAGATTCCGAAAAGAGAGCCAATAAAAATATAAAAAAATTAAGCAGCGTTGTTGCAGATTATATTGCTGATATAATTGTAGAAATAGTAGAAAAAATAGTGATGAACTAAAATAGGAAATACAAGAAAAGTAGAAAAGACTGAAATATAATATAATAAAAAATAAATTTAAACATGTTGTTCAAAGTTATAATAAATTGTTTTTAACGGGCATTGTGAACAAATAAATTAAATGTGAAAACTCATTTTTGTTTATTTAACTACAACGTTTCGATAGGGATTCTATCTTTATCAAGTCAGACAAACATCAAAATAAAAATAAATATTTCTTAAATAAAATATTTAAAGTTTTTTCTACTTTATTCCTAACTTTTCTTACCATACAGCTGTTCTGTTGTTACTGTCAGTGGGTTCCAAGAGTACGTTCTACAAAAGAGATAGACTATACATAGTTTCATTATACATTTTTTGTAAAAATGGAATAGCAAATATTATATGATAAATAATATAATAAAATATTTAAAACAAAGGATCTTATTTTACTCGAGACTTTCGAGTCAGCTTGCAAACGCAAATTTTAAAATATTGTTACGAACAATTCAAAATAACAATAAGAGAAAGAAAATTCAAGTAAATAGCTCAAAAAAATATCAGAAGAATATCGCGACGAGCGTCGCATCGTAACGTAAAACTCCACGAAATCATTAATACGCGCCCATAAACCAATCGAGAAAAATGAGTCATTGCCTCGTCTGAGTGGAGAAAGATCACAAAACTTCGGGACACATTCTGGACAAACGTAGAGTTATATAAGGAGCAGAGGTATTGACCGGGCAGTTAGACAGTTAGTGAGAACCAGACAAGCGAGTAAAGTGAGCGATATTCTCAAAAGCAAAGTAATAAATTAAAACGTAGGCATTATTAGTGAGTTATTTATTTATCAATTATTGTTATTTCGTGGATGGTAGAAATAAAATATTCCGTTATTAATCCAACTGTTTGAATCAGAAGAACCCCGATTTTGCAAAAACGTCGCACCGGTGTCAAGAGTGAGATTTGAAGCAGTTAGACAAGATTCCAAATAATTTATGAATCATGGTGCGACAACAACAAGTCTGTTGGAAATAATAGAGAAACAAGTGCATTTATTATTAATAAAAACTGGAACAAAAGGTAGAAAAGCGCCAACTCGACAAAAAAAAGACAACAAAAAATTCTAGAAGAAATAGAACAACGAAGACTTAAAGACGATAAAAAACGTAAAAAATTCTGGAAGATCTCGGAAAATTACTTTAAGAAAAAAAAAAGAACGAGAAAGTTTTTAAAAATATAAAAAAAAATTCAAAAAAAAAGATTTTAAAAAATTTGATAAATGACGTTTGAAAAAAAAAGAAAGACGGGTATAAGGAACCGTATAAGGACGAGTAAAAAAGAAAAAAAATTTTTTAGAAGAAAATGAAAGACATTTGCTAGAAAACCGAGAGCAAGAAAAGAAGGTTTTAGAAATGCAAGAAACATTTCCGGAAAAACAAAAATAAAATTTTGTAAAAGCTTGAAAAACAGCGTTTAATAAAAAGAATGAGAAACGACAATTAAAAAAACGAACTATTCAAAAAACGACGATTAGAAAAAAACAAGATTTAAATAAAGTTCTAGGAGAACAAAATACAAATCTAAAAAAGGTTAAAAAACAACAATTGGAAAGTAAAAAAGAACAACTTCTAGGTCTTAAAAATTCACGAAAAGTTAGAGAAAATAGTCGATAAAATAGAAATAAAAAGTCAAATAAAATCTGAAACAATGTTATTAATATATCAATTTGAAACAAAAATAAAAAAATTGACAAAAAGGTTAATAAGATAGAAACAAAAATTAAGAAACTGAAATTAAGACAAATACGAGAGTTAGACTAGTACCTCAACGAATAAAATCTCCGATATTTGACGGTCAAGCTTCGTCGCCGATATGTAGAAGACAATTTAAAGTGGCAGCAGTAACAAACGGCTGGAATAAAAAAGTAAAGGTAATACCTCAAGGCCATATTAGTACATGATAAAAGAACTACATTGCTGTTATCGATGTATTGAAACAACGATTTAGAGACCGGCACCTAAAATTAGTATTACCCAACAGAAGCGTCTAAGAACGCAATAAGAGCTTTTGAAGAAATAGAGTTGAAATAGAGAAAAAGTAGTTATTTAGTTATTATATGCTGGCAAACAAAACTTGTAAAAAGCATTTGAGACACCTATCACAATTGGAAACCGATAAAAAATAAACATTTGTTGCTGTTCCAACAAACCTTTATGTTAAAGTTTTCTTTATCAAACATTCTCTTTACTATAGTTTCCAAAGGTTTTGTTTACATTGACAGCAATTTTTGTGTCAATGCTTTTTCTACCAGATAATCTTTCTACAGCTCTGTATGTTTATCTTAAACCAATATTTCTAACTAAAAATATTCAAAAATAATTTTACAGTTCAACTGCAATATTCAAAGGTTTTGTGTAATCAACTAATCAGTAATGAAGGTAGTTATTTGATATAGTAGAGAGAAACCAAGAAGCTGAAGTAAACATTAGATGCTACATTATACTTACATTATTCGAGGCGTTTCATCTCACCGTTTGCTTATAAACCTTTGGAGAAAGTAAATGAGATAAGAAAGAAAATAGCAGTAGGTATTAATCTCCTAAACGATTCTTACAAGCATCTTTTAAAGTTAATTGTGAAGAAAGGATTAATAACAGACATTAGTGCTACTTTTACCAATTCTCGTGTTAATGCTTTCTCTACCAGATATTTTTGCTACAATTTTTAATGGTTTTGTTAAACTAATATGTACTTTTAGCAATAAAACTTTCAAAAATAATTCTACAGTTCTACTGCAATTTTCAAAGATTTTCTTAAATTATTTAATCAAAAATCAAGGTAGTTATTTGATATAGTAGAAACAAATCAGAATGCTGAAGTAAACATTAGATGCTACATTACACTTACACCATTCAGAGCTTTCCACCTCACCGTTGGCTTATAAACCTTTGTAAAGAGTGACTGAGATGAGAAGGAAAGTAGCAATAGTTATTTTGATGTTAATTGTCAAAGAAAAATTAATAGCATAGGTACATTGGTGCTACTCTAACTAATTCTCGTGTCAATGCCTTTTCTACCAGATGTTTTTGCTTCAGCTACCAATGTTTTTGTTGAACCAAATTTTCTTTAAATTTAAACTTCTTATTTTATATGTGGACTTCACTGTCGCTTATTCAAACTAATATAAATAGTTTAACACTTTTTAAAACCGATATCTGTTTAATTCATTTATTTTTCTGCAATCCGGCGTTTTTAGGTGTAGAAAAAAATTGTATACACAAATTTACAATAATGATAATTTCATACGTTTACGAAATTTGTTAGAATTTGTACATTAACGTCATTTGTAGCAATCTACGTAAGTATATTGAAAATTATCAAGATGATCTTCTTATCTTTATCAACATCAACATCGGTGGTACTCCTTGACGCAATAATTTTTTTTATCAGAAAAAATATGTAAACTTGTAATTTCTTTATTCAAAAATTTTATGTTTACGTAGATTATCTGATAACTTTGATACGCCTAATGCAAACAATATGAATTTATTGTATAGAAAAATGTATGCTAAATTTTATAATTTTACTATTGCTACTCTAGTAATATTGCTATTCTAAGTAAAAACACAGTAAACTTTACCTTTAAAATCTTTTTTTATTTGCAGTACTTTCTACTGTATTATTTAACAAAATCATTATTGTTGTTGAAAATAAATAAAATATAAAATTTTATTTGGTATTTTCCTTACAAGTGTAAGACAACCTATATAGGTAATTTTAACAAATTCACAACTTGCAAATAATTTCAAACAAAACACGAAATATTATTTTATTCAATTTATTGTAAATGTCTTGATTCAAGTTTTATATCTACAATTATAGTTTTTCTCATGACTAAAGCGCCTCGAGTTGCGCTTAAATTAAACGGACCGACTTAACAAAACTGTCAATCAACGCAGAAGATAACAATTAAATATTCTGCAACAAAAAGAATCAAACTGAGGTAAAAATTCTGTAATTGCAATAAAACAACTAAACGTTCTGACATATTATTATTATTATTTAGTTTAATCTCAACTTAAAACTAATCAAAATCCGCTCTTTCGATTCCATGATGCAATATCTTCCCTTTCGCTAACTCTTCTATAATCTCTCCAACAAAATCACTTTCGGCTGTTCTTCTTGCAAACGTCCTATTATAACTCCTTGCTTTATGCTGCGCCATTGCCTCCAACTTAAATACGATTTCTGGATATGTCTTACAGCAATATTCCAAATCTTCACTTTTCAACTCATAGACTTGTATTGCTTCCAGTGCAATAATTTGATACAAAAATCCAATTTGCTCTTCGGAAAACTGATTCATATCCCCAAACTCAGTTCCATCTTCAATATGCCACAATTCTTTTTCATCTTGTCCCACTAGTTGAATTTTACAGGTGCCGGACAAAATAAAATAGAGTGATCCAGAACATTCATCTGAACTCATTATGATTTCTCCTGGAAGGTAAATTTCTGGTTTGAGAAGTGCTAGAATACAACCGACTGCAGCTTTGGATAGTCCTCTAAAGATATGAACATCTGAGATTAAGTTCTGGCAACTGTAAAGAAGAACTTCCATCCGAAGACGTTCAGTGAGAGAATCCAGGATTTCTTGTTCCGAAAAAAATTTGTTACCGTATTTGTAGTTGTAGTATTGAAAAATTCGGAGTTTTAGAATTTTGGAAAAGTGCTTCTTAGTCATGTATTGATTGACTTGCCAACTGAGTTCTTCGTAACGGATTTCCGAAATGTTAAGAACACCAAAAAGTTGGAAAACTCTTGCTATTATTGTTAAGCTGTAAAACATTCCAAACATAACAACAAAAGATAAGATCATCATTTCTTCAGTTGTTTTAGCCTTGTAGTACCCAATACCACAACCAAAAAAGTGACAAAGAACTACAGAAGAGTACAAAATGTAAATATGAAAAGACTGAATTATTTTGCTATCGAAAGCTACAGCTCCTTGATGACCAGAACCAGAAATTTGTCTTGTTTTTTCAAAAAATTGATAAGCCAAAAGACGTTTATCGGAAATACCAAAAAAATCATGTGAAAAATATACAAGACTTAGCAAACAAGACGATTCATGTACGAATAAAAAAATTGAAATAAGAATAATAATAACAGTTTGGGTAGATTCGTTAAATTTGAAATGTTGCATTAAGGAAATAAAATTTCTAATAACGGTTCTCATGCGAACTAATCTAAATTTATGCATCTCGTAAACCACAACCTGAGTAATTTTGTTCGGAAATGGGATAAAATAAAAAAGAAAATAGCTTAAAACTGGTACCAAATCAAAGAAAAAGTACGTCCGGAGATAAGTCTTCCATATAATTTTTGAATCCAAGATAATGGTTCTTGTTTTCTCTTGAGAAAATCCAACAAAAAATTTTAAAATAGAATTAAAGAAAAACAACACATTTAATAAAAGCAGCACTGTTTGAGTGACAGGTGTTTCAGTTTTCGTATGAAAACTATTTCCTAAGAAACTTCCCATGTATGACTCCAATAAAAACAGAAAATAGAGAATTACAGATACAATTACTCTTCTCGCTCGATTGAACTTACTAAAAGGATGAATAATGTACTTGCATTTTGGGTTCAGTAAATGTCTTTTTCTTTCGTTAGACATTGCCATCATGCTTCGAAAGTAGAACTTGGACTCGGTGTTTTTGCAAACGCTTAAATGCAGGCGAAGGTTGTGCAAACATTTCTGCCAGGAATTATGATATGGAGAAGTGATTTGTGAGCTAAGAGTCTCTTTGGGAAGATCACAATCGTGTTCAAATATATCTCTTATTCTAATTCTTCTCATTTTTTGACAATGACAAATTAAAGTGAAATTAAACTAACTTGATGTCAAAATAAAATAAATTTATCCTAATTCTAGTAATTTTAGATCAAAAATTAGTCAGTTATCATTATGAGAGAAGGAGAAGTAGTTTTTCTAAATAAAGTTTTTTTTATTTGTTTGTTATCAATTACTATCTAAGCCTTAAAAGTGTATTAAATACACACCCATACACTCTATTAACTTGGATGATTGGAAAGACCACTTCACAAAGCTTCTTCCCGAAGACCGACTGATATTTCTAGATTGTGACGAGAGTTTCACTTAGAACTTGAGCCTTAGTGAAGACGACTTAATTACGATAGAAAAAAGTAAGAAAAATGTAGCCTCTATGAAAAACGATCGTGCTCTAGGACCAAATGGTGTACCCATTAAATTGATAAAACATAGACCAGACATTATCATAGAACTCCTGTCATATGTTTTCACATGTTTTTTGTGAGGAGATGAAATACCAGAAGAGTGAAAAACGGCGTACATTATATTAAACATACAAAAAAAGGAAGATAGAAAAAAATGTACTAATTTTCGAAAACTGAGTTATTACTAATTCACTTTCCAGATTGTATGGAAAAATTATTAAAAAACGAATAGAAAATAAAATAGAAGATATAGAAGATCAAAATGTTTTCCGCGCTAGGCGATCTGTAAATAATAATATATTTGTTCTTAAACAACTCGTAGAAAAAAAAAGCGTGTAGCCAAAAAACTCATTTGTTTTTGTAGATTTACAGAAAGCTTCTGATAGCGTACCCTTAGTCAAACTCTGGAATGCAATAAAAGACGCTGGAGTTAAAGATATATACTTTCAAGCAGTCAGGTCAGGTCAGGTCAGGTAGACCGGCATTAAACTATCTGACCCGTTTCCAGTAACCAAAGGCTTGCGATAGAGATGTGCTATTGCTTCCACGTTATTTAAAATTCCGACTAATTATAAAAGATTGTCCGGAAAAAAAAGCTATAGAATTTGCCGTCTTTTTGAAATAATCCCATTACAATTTTTTGATTGTCAATTTAACAGTTTCTGTCATCTGTCAATCTCCGTTACATTTTGTCAGTTTCGTTGCCTCGCTCTGTGCTCTGTCAATACAAATGTTTTTGAGATACACCTTGTAGAACTTTTTTAGAATTTTTTTTTAAACGAGATACAATGTATTACAGCAATTTTTAATATACAGTGTGTGATTGCAATATATTCAACAATTTTTTCCGGTGATAGTTTTAGTTTTAATGTTAAAATCATATACAGACTGGTCCAATGGAAAGTTTGCACCTAGCGTTATCTTTGTTTGTAAAATTTAATGCAGAAATGCTCAGACAGGTCGATTTTCTTTTGAAGGGGGACACATCTCAAGAATATTTTACAACCCATATCTTTAACCTCCTGACGGAAATGAACCACACCTCTAAAATTTTAAATAGGAAGTGGGGTCGAGTGACACATCGTTTTAAAGAGCACAAAATTATTTTTAAAATAGTACCCTAGTTGTTGTATTTTACTTGAACAGGTAATGTAAAAACGCCTAAGGAACTTCAATCACGTAGTTTTAGTATTAGTAAAAAAGGTAGGTACCTATCTAAATTTTACTTTGGACCAGTCTGTATAGTGTTATTCACGAGAGAGTTACTTCTAAAAAATTTGACCTGCAACCCATAATACAACTTACAAAGGTCTGTAGCTTCCTGTTTGAAAAAAATATTCAATTTAAAACCAAGAGTACTTTGAATATTTGGTATGTCACGTATTGAGTAGTATTTATAAAAATAAGTATTTACTTTAAAGTACATACTTGTAAGAACTAGCACGTACTTAGTGTAATGAAATTTGCCATGTGCGTTATTTTAACCTGTTAAAAATAACTGTTATTTAAAAATAACAGTAACAGTTGTAACCTGTTATTAAAAAATAACTACTTTGCTCATCCCTAGTTACCAGTATTCACAGAGAATATCAGAGGGCGCACTTCATCAACCATTTTTTCTTGAAAATATGCCTGTATAGTAGTCGTATAGACTAGGATCACTGAATATACGGGTAGCGCCAATGGAATTCACTAGACGTGGGTTCAAATTGAAAGAGATAGCTATATACACCCATGAGTAAAACAAAGATAGAAATAGTTTTAAATTGGTTTTAAATGCATTTCTAGGGATTTTGGATATATTATGTTGCCTACATTGGTAATTAGTTTTGCATAGTTTGGGTTCAAATTAAAAGAGAGGTCCGAGAGAGAAATAGAGAGTTGGCGCTACCCTTATTATATTAAGTGACCCTAGTATAGACAGACACATTGTGACATCTAACGAAGAGTGCTGGAAGGTACCGAGAGTTGGTATAATAATTTTGTCAGTGTGTGCTACAAAGTTGGTCCAGTTATTATCTGAGATGATACATTGTTTAAATAGCCTCTCAAGTTCTCTTATTGAAATAAAATGATCAGAAAACATTCTAGATACCATTGGAACACCAGCAACTCATGATAATCTCTCTCTCTCTCTCTCTTATTAATATAACTAAACTAAATTATTGCAAATCAGCTGTCAAAGAACCCAAGATTGTCCACTGGCTAATGTTGAATGCAATGGTTAGTCAACTTTAATGAGTGAGCAATAATGGGAATCTGGGAAATTAATTTGCAATAATTTATGATACTTGGGCAATCGATAAATTACCATTTACAACAGAGAAATTTATAAATTTGACAAATTGGCAGACAAAATGTAAAGATGGTTTTTGCACTTGTTTTTAATATTCTTTTATATCTAAAAATAGGTAATTAAAACAATTTTGTTTGTGGGTAATAAAAATTATTTGGTGGACAATTTTAAGCATTTGTTTTTATTTGTAGAGCCATCGAAGGCTTCCGGTCAATTTCACGAGCTCTGTTCTTAAAATAAAAATCGCTAATATCATATTTGCTAGCAGAGTTACGTTTGACACTGCTAAACAAAATCTATTTATGTCAAAAACTAAATAAACTTGTCAAATGGCACACGAGCCAAAAGTATTTCGATTAAGCCACAGATGTACTCTGGGCCGATTACATGGCATTAATGAACGTAAAATCCCGCCTCAAGCAAGTAGATACCAGAAATGGTGGTTCAACTTTCGAGAGTTTTGTACTATTCATAAGGATATTCATAGCAGAAGAAGATTTCGAAGTAACGCTTCAGTCTTGAAAGAAAAACTAAGACACTTAAACTGGGATGAATACAGGTTTATTATTCATCCTTTTAGCAGATTTGTCAGATATAAGGATTTTTTTATAATGTATATATGGTTTATACTTTTCTTGATGGATCCGTATTTAGCAAGTTTTTGCGTTTTAACATATTTTGCACCTCAAGGAAACTTTCAAGTGTGGGTTCGTTCATTTTCGTGGACGCTTAATTTATTATTATTTTTTGATATTGTGATTCGGTTTTTCACTGGATTTGTTATACGGAAAACGGGAGAAATCGTGTTAAAACCAAAAGTGATTGTACGTCATTATTTGAAGACTTATTTTATTATTGATTGTCTACCAGTAATGTCTACATTTATTCTATTTATTCTTCGAACTAATAATGCCTCTCTAAAAATATTAATTGTTCTCATACAAATGAAGAATCTTCGTTTGTTACGGCTACCATGTTTAATCTACAATCTAAAACTTCTTTTAAGACTGATATTTGTTCGTTATGCTGCTGCTTCTACTCTTGCTTTTATTGCAATTATTGGTTTATTTTTTATTCATTGGTGGACTTGTCTTGTTGGTCTTGTGCATATAATACGTGAGGTTTATGGCTTTTCTGGTAAATATTCGTGGATTATAACTTATAATGAAGAAATTCACAGCCTCAAGGTTATTCATTCGATTGATAAATTTGATGATTCAATAACATACTACATTGTACACTTGCAAATCGTTTTATGTCATTTTTATGGTGCAGGAGTTGGCCGATATCAAACGACTGACCCTTATGAAAGAATAATATTTTCTCTGATTATTATGTCAGGTCTAGTTTATAATATAGTGGCCCTAGCACATATTTTGCAAATTTTTGGAACAGTCAATATTTCTGAAGTAAAATTTGAAGAGTTTGAATACCAAGTACAAGAATATATGAACAAAAATCAAGTTTCAAAAAAACTAAAAAGAAGAATCAACAAGTATCTCGACTACAAATACAATAAACAATTTTTCTCAGAAAATATTATTTTGAACTACCTGTCTGAACATCTTCGGATGGAAGTTCTTCTTTACAGTTGTCAAAATTTAATGGAACACGTCCAAATTTTGAAGGGCTTATCTCGGCCAGCTGTAGGAACTATCTTAGCACTTCTTGAGCAAGAAATTTTTTTACCTAGAGACCCAGTAATGTCCACTGAACACGATAAAGGCAAATTATTCTTCATTTTGTATGGAACATGTCAAGTAAATGTGATTGGAGGACCGGAAATTGCACACGTGGAAGATGGACACCAATTCGGAGAGTTGCAAATTTATGACGATGAAATTCCACTTTTTTATAAAGTTATGGCAGCGGAAATTTCCGAAGTTTATTCATTGACAGAAGCCAATTTGCACTACTGTTGCAAGCATCACCCGGAAATTATACCTAAATTAACAACGACGATTGATCGGGATAGGAATAGGTATTTCCGGCAACTTACTGCAATAGGACATGAGGTTGATACGTCGGATATTATAACTGAGCTGAGAAGAGGAAAAATTATCTTGCATGGAAGAATGCGTGAAGAATTGTAGGCTATTAAAATGTGTACCCACCACCCAGTTTGGGACACTTTCCTATACTATTATAAAGTCATACATTAGCTTTATAATTATAATGTAAATATGTGGAATTATTAAAACGTGTAATTTTTGGTGTTTTTATTACTTTTATATAAATTGTCCATCTTATGGGCTGATTTCAAGTTGAGATAATACCGAAAGTATAGCAAATTTTAATACTTTTTCTATGACAACAACTAATCACAGCTCCGAATTCTTTTAATTTTGCCTAGAAACGAAAATATTACGGTTTTATCTCAACTTGAAATCAGCCCATAAGAAAAATATTTCGAAAAGTCGCAACTTCACTTTTATAACTACTACAATTCCCTGTTTCGGACACTAAATACACACAAATTTGCCCAAATATTTCAGCATTTGCTATAAGTCATGTGAATAATACAAAATATGTATTTTTTATACTAAGTAAATGCTGATATTATTATATTGTTAAGTCTGTCTTGCTCTTAGCTTAAAAATACAATAATCTATACTGATCTAATATATAATACCTCCCAAAACCCAAAATTGCTCTCTTTATTTACATTTTTACCAAATCAGAGAAAGAGGATGGGAATTTTATGGGAATTCATTGTATTGGACAAGATGGCGGCAAAGTTCTTTGAACTGTGAATTCTGGTAACTTTTTTTTTTTTATAAAAAATGAATATTTTAAAGTACTGCAAAAAGACCTGAGTAGAGTCTACCAATCAAATCAAACTATACTGCTTTAGATGAAAAATGCAACGCTAAGAAATTGTGGTCAAATTTTAACAAAAAATTTACAAAAGTTTAATTTTGATTAAATAATTAAATGATAAAATTTCAATAAAAAAATTATCAAGCCTGTTTTTTTGAAAAATTTTATATAGAAAAGACAGCAATATCAAAGGGTTTTTTGCGAACATGGATACATTCTAAACATCATTAAAAAATTAAAAATTAAAAATTAAAAATGATATACAACTAAATGATTTCAAACGAGGTTGAATTGTTGGCATGAGAGAACTTTCGCTTCTTTCGTTTCGGAAAATTGCTACCAGAATTGGTTGTGACGCAACTTCAGTGATGAGATGTTGGAGAAGATGGTCTGAGAAAGGCATCTTTGACGGAGAGAATCTGGACCACAGCGAAGAACGACAGATCGCGAAGAACGACGTTTAAGATTTTTAGCGTTAAGAGTCACATTTTCAACCAGGCGAGTAGTAGGGAATACATAGAGAGAAACTTTAAATTTAAGAGTTTCAATGACGTCCATATATCGTCGAGTTCGTAGTTTTGGAGTGCGTTCTAATAGTCTTTTTGGTGCCTTCCTCTAACGCTTCATCATCAAGCTCGTAGATTAGAACCAGATCTTTCGCCCATTGAACATGTGTGGGATATGATAGATGCAAGACTAATTTACTTCATCCTCCAGACTCCTTGGACGAGCTTCGTGTGCAGATTCAGGAAGCTTGGGTTGCACTATGCAAGAAGAGTAGAGTATAAAATGTTGCTTCTGGGCCAGGACATTTGGCGTCGGAAAAAACAAGGTAAAATTGTACAAATTTAGCTGTTTATCCAAAAGCACACAACCGAAAAGAGCCCAAAACCTCTTAAAAATCATTAATTCTTATCCACTCCAAAAGTTCCAAAATATGTGTAGATCACCAAAAATTGGGCACACAAAAAAAACGTAGTATGAACTGTAGTAAATTCCTTGGCCGATATAAAGATAAATACAAATAAAAAAGAATAAAGCTCCGATAGCATGAAGAGTTCGAATTACGTTGAGCTCATAGCAACTATTCTCAGACGTTCGTTTTCCTTTAGATGACCTTTGTTGTTACAACATTTTTAGAGCATAGTTTTTATAATTGCAGAGTCTCTACTCTGAAGGAAATAAAGAGACAGACATTGATTAGATCTATTACAAAATGACCTGACTGATAGAAGAGACCTACTGTTTTGCCTGGCAACGCGTAAGAAGTCCTCCGGGTTTATCTGCCATTGTCAGATATCGTTGACGGCTCTATCAAAACTAAATAATGTCGAAATTGGTTGTATCAAAAAACACGATAATAATCATGGTAATGAAATGACGGATGCTTCGGGTGACGGCGTAGATCAGTGACAAGGTAGCGAAGATCATGCCACTTGCTTCTTCTCTCAGTGCCTATGCCGTGATAATGACGCTTATTGTAGGCACACAGCTAGGTGGAAGATTTTAAAAACTGCCAGCAAAGAGAGTTAGGTGGCCAAGACGTGCAAAAAAATTGTAAAATTCTACATACAACTGTCTACAGATAATCTCTAAAAGCTTATGAACATCTCGACTGGGCATTCTTAACTAAATAAGCATCTTCACAAAATGGAAATCGTCTAGAAAGCAATGAAGCTGATAAGAGCTTTCTCACTGTCTAAGCGACAAGTACGCTGTATAAAAAAAAAGATTGTTGAAGTAAAAACAAAATGTAAGAAAGACAAAAAGGTTAACGATATAGACAGACAAATAAAAAACTCGAGCAGAAACTAAGTTGCGAAAACAAAATTAGGATTACAGTAAAACCCACTTTTGACAGTCAATCGTCAATGTAAAAGAAGCAATGTAAAAAATGAACGACGCAAAGAAGACCACAGCACTTGTTTGACCAGCTCTCTAGCTGTTACAGAGTATATCGGAGGACGACTATAAAAATTACTACAAAATTGTCGATGCATTTTAGCTGCGGTATTGTAACAATCATACACTACACTAACATGAAGAGTAAGAAACAGTTGCTGCCCGAAGAATCATTACTATGGAAATGACGCTGAAAATCGCCACGCTGGTGTGTGCCCTATGTAGGAAAGCTTTAGGATACATTAACATGGAGAAAGAGTCAGCTAGCAAGAGTTTAAATAAAGACCAAGCAAGCTTCAAAGAAGTTGACTTAGTCCGGCTATTCAACTTCCAGCCAAAGAAAGATGTTTTCCTAAAACGCTAAGCTGGGAAGCTGCTTATACCGTTCTGACGCGGATCAACAACGTAGTATAGCGTATTCAGAGACTTCTGGGAGCAAACATTCCATGCCGGATCGAATAGAGAGAATCAATAGATCTTTAATTACAGGAAAACAATGTAACGATTTTAATCAGTAAATTCTAATGGTGACATCGTATGCTCCAAAAGCCTTACGTCATTAATCTTACAAATATGAATTTAGAAAAGTAGCTTTTGATGTATAAAATCCAAATAAGCGTTAGACCGGCGCAGTTCAGCTTAGCGATTACAGCGAGGGATTTTATAATGATTAATTAAGAAGGTGGTAGAAGCATGTTATCGGGTTTAATTATTGAGGTTATTGTTATATTATTTGTGTTTTAAATACATGCTCTGTTGTCAAGTCCGCTTGTAAATTCAACTTTTTAAGTCGTAGCTAACTGATTTAAGGTAATACACATAAGATTCTGCAATTGTAATAAAACAACAAAACGCAGGAAATCTTTATTTTATTTTTAAGTTTAATCTTAACTCGAAACTAATCGAAATACGCTCTGTGAATTCCATGCTGTAATATCTTTCCTTTCCCCAACTCTTCTAAAATCTCTTCGCTAAAATCATTTTCGGCTGTTCTTTTAGCAAACATATTGTTATAAGCTCTTGCTTTATGCTCCGCCATTCCCTCCAACTTAAATGTTATTTCTGGATACGTTTTACAGCAATACTTTAAATCTTCAATTTGCAACTCATAGATTTGTGTCGGTTCTAATGCAATGATTTGATACAAAAATCCAATTGTTTCATCGGAAAACTCATTCGTGTCTCCAAACTCATTTCCATCTTCAATATGCCACAGTTCTTTTTCATTTTGTCCCACTAGTTGGATTTTACAGGTACCATACAAAATAAAGTAGATTGAGCCAGAGCACTCATCTGCACTCATTATAATTTCTCCTGGTAGGTAAATTTCTTGTTTGAGAAGCGCGAGGATACAACCACCTGCAGATTTGGTTAGTCCCTTGAAGATTCGAACGTCTGTGATTAAGTTCTGGCAACTGTAAAGAAGAACTTCCATCTGGAGACGTTCCGAGAGGGAATCCATAATTTCTTGTTCCGAAAAGAATTTGTTACCGTATTTGTAGTCGTAGTATTGGAAAATTCGTTTTTTTAGGATCTTAGGAAAGTGCTTCTTAATCATGTATTGATTGACTTGCCAGTTGAGTTCTTCATAACGGATTTCAGAAATGTTAACAACACCAAAAAGTTGCAATACTTTTGCTACCATTGCTAAGTAGAAAAACATCCCAATTATGATAACAATAGATAAAATTAACATTTCTTCAGTCGTTTTAGCTTTGTAGTACCCAATACCACAACCAAAAAAGTGACAAAGGACTACAGAAGAGTATAAAATGTAAAGATGAATAGACTGAATTATTTTGCTATCGAAAGCTACAGCTCCTTGATGACCAGAACCAGAAATTTGTCTTGTTTTTTCAAAAAATTGATAAGCCAATATATTTTTGTCGGGAATGTTAAAATAATCACGTACAAAATATATAAAACTTAGGAAACAAGAGAATTCATGTACTAGTAAAAAAATTATAATAAGAATACTAAAAACAGTTTGGGTAGATTGGTGAATTTTGAATTGTTGCAGTAAAGAAATCAAATTCTTAATAACTGTTATCAAACGAGCTAATCTAAATTTATGCAACTCGTAAACCACAACCTGAGCAATTTTGTTCGGAAATGGGATAAAATAAAATAAGAAATAGCTCAAAACTGGAATGATATCAAACAAAAAGTACGTCAGGAGATAATTCCTCGATATGATTTTTGGTTCCAGAACAATGCTTCTTGTTTTTTCTTTCGCATATCCAACAAAAAATTTTATGAAAGTGTTAATTAAAAACAGCACATTTAACAAAAGCAGCACTGTTTGACTAACAGGAGTTTCAGTTTTCGAATGAAAACTTCTTCCTAAGAAACTTCCCATATACGCTTCTATTAGAAACATAAAATAGAGAATTACAGACGTAATTATTCTTCTTCCTCGATTGAATGAACTAAAGGGATGAATAATGTACTTGTATCTTGGATTTAGTAATTGTCTTTTTCTTTCATTAGACATTGCTAACATGCTTCGGAAATAACACCTGGATTCGGTATTCTTGCAGACACTCAGACACACGCGAATTTTATGCAAACACTTCTGGAAGAAGTTATCGTATGGAGAATTGATTTGCGAGCTGAGATACTCTTTAGGGAGGTCACATTCATGTTGAAATGGGTTCTTATGTCTAAATCTATGCATTTTTGACACTGACTGATTCAAATCAAATTATACTAACTTGATCACAAAATTAAATAAATTTGTCAAGTGCTTCAAATTAGATTATCTATTCTACTTTAGCTATTCTTTAGATTCATTCTCTAACTTGTTTTGCCTTATACCTAACTCTTCTATATCTTATTGCCAACTTTATTATTAAATATTCTTCTGCCGCTGCTATCCATTTCTTCGTTATCGTCATCTTCTTCTTGCTTAAAGGCGATTATTGTTGGCGACCAAGCTAGTGTTTTTAACATTTTAAGGCAATAAACGGCGTTTGAAAAAATAAGAAGCATTTTGAAAACGACGATTGTTAGATAAAAGAAAAATAAAAGCAAAATTTTGGAAAAACCAAGAAAGATTCTGGAAGGAAGGAAGGAAGGAAAGAAGATAATCTTCAACAATGGCGTTTGGATCAAAGCGAAGATTTTAAAAAAAGACAATTAGTCGAAAAGAAAAACTAAGAAAAAATTGTGGAAAAAAGTTTGTAGAAGAATGTGACAACAGGCAATTGCTGAAAAAAAAAGAGCAAAAATTTTTAGCAAAAGTTGAAAAATGTCACCTAAAGATTTTAGGAGGGCTTTCTGGAGAAAGTTGAAAAACCACTATTGATAATAAATAAGGAGCAATGAAAGATTTTATTGGAAAAAAGATTTTTGGAAGAGTTTAAAAATAATAATTTAAATGATGTTTGAAAGACAAACGAATATTTAGAAATTGTAAATAAAAAAAAAGATTCTAAAAAGGTTGAAAAACGACAATTGCAAAGAAAAGAAAAACAAAACAAACTTTGTCTAGGCGAAAAAGACCTAAGGAAGTTTTTAGAACAACAAAAAGAGATTCTAGATCGAAAAAACATAAAAAATTGCGACTGGAAAAAAAAACTAAACTTCTGGAAAGGTTCGGAAAACGACAATTTGGAAATTAAAAAAATATTTTTAATTAATTTGAGTAGTATCTATTGAAGAAAAATATTTTAAAAAAAAGATTTTGGAGTAAGACTTTTTAAAATTAAAAAAGATTAGGAAACTAGAACTAAGACAAATTGCAAGAATTGAACCAGTGTTGCAATTTAAACCACCGATTTTTGTACAAAAGTCTAATGTTTGTGAATAATGTTCAGAAAGCAATTTAAAACTGCATAGAAGATAGAAAATTAGAATGATAAGGAGAAAGTCACTGTGCTTCTGTAAAAGAAGTAAAAGAATCTCTACCTGAAAATGAACAACTCGGAATCATGTTGAAAAAACACAGCAGATACCAACTAGCACTAAAATTCTTTTATAATAGTGGCAAGGTGGGCGACTTATAAAAAGACTGCCATTATTGAGAAACGTTTGTAAGAGTTGTCGAGAAGCGCAAAACGTTAGAAGAGATTGTAAAAGTAAGGAGGCCTAGGGTGAATTGTTTGGGATAAATAATTTTTAGAGATTATAATCAAAAAGAAATGTCATAAATTTTTATCTTAATTATTTCTACTTTACTTTCATTTTCAATTTCTTTAGGTTTTTATAGAAAGAATCTGCAGCAAACGGTTTACAGTCGTATGATGTATTTAAATATTTTTTTTTACTTGTGTTAAAGCTCAGCTAAAGAAATACCATTTTTACGACTTCTTATAGTTTTGCCATTTTAATAAGTTTAGAGCCTTACTATCGTAAAACCCTAATAAGGTCTGGCAGCGGCACGCTTAGACCTGGTCAGAGCCGCATTCAATAATATTAGCTGTTTTCCTTTTGCACCTAATCTCAGATATTCTCAGCTCAGTTTGTGTAGCTCACTTATTTGCTCGTTCCATTTGTCTTTACTCAGATGAATTGATCTGAGATTCTCACTTCCCCCCTTACCGCCGAAGCACCACCCTCAGCGGTGATGCAGTTTAGTGAGATTGTCTCAGTTGGGTGGTGGGGGTAAAAATAAACGCGGTAAAGTTCAAAAATTCTACAATTTTAGTTTATAGTTATAGTCTTGTAATAAATTTCGGTATATTAATGAGACACTTTTGGATGTAGTACTGTATTTTCACATGAAAATCATTTAGTCTATTTTAAGTTTGTCTATATCAAACGAATAGGTGTTGCATTCAAAATTTGTTGTGTGTTTTATAACGGCGCTTGAAAACTACAACATAATCGCATAATACAGTAAGATTCACGTATAACAATAGGCAAAAAAGAATTAGGTGTATTTTTTTTTAATTTAAGAAATTGACCGGTAATTTAAGCAAAATAAATAAAAGACATTCATTTAGAGGAATAGTGTTCTCAATATCATTCATTTTATGTATAGGCACTCTACTAAACACAAGTCTTTTATAAAATTAGATTTTACTAAGTTATATAGATCACGATATAGCCTTTCATATTTCTGCACCAAATTTTACATTACACTGCCTATATGGATAAAAAACTATAATTTCAAAGTGTTCAAAAAAACTATTAAGAAGTTCCTAGTTAATAAAGCCTTCTACAGTTTTTAGGTATATATTGAATCTGTATCAAATTATTTTAGAGGAGTGTAAATTTATTTTGTAAATTCTAACACAATAAATTATTATTATTATTATTATTATTATTATTATTATTATTATTATTATTATAGTAACAAATAGCTAAATACTTCACTGACAGTTGAATCGTTGAATTGAGGTTAACTGAGACGAGAAACTCAGATGTGAGTTCCTTTTAACCACTGTACTGAGATGATTTAAAGAGAGCTGATCATATCAGTTCAGCTGATCTCAGCTCAGAAGCGTTTGCAAAAGGAAAGCTACGAATATTTCAGGCAGCTAAGTAACAAGCCGATGCGATGTGGTGTCATATTGGCAAGACGGAAAAGTTTGTGACATCGTTATTTACCGTCCGATTTTAACAAATAAAATGGCTACTCTGTATAACCACTATTAAAAATACCAACGAAATAACTAGAAATAACTTCTTAATCTTATTAGGTGCAGACAGAGAGTTCAACTGAAGAAGACTTATTAGAAAGCGGCCAATATTTAAACAAACAGGTATATATTTTCTTAGATCTTATGTATAGAATTATGAATTCTAATGGTATTTCCAAGATCGATTAAAGAATTTCGTGGCATATATAGTAAATAAGCAGGTAGCAATAGATATTAAATAGATAGTAAATAAACCCTTTATAAATACTCCGATGCTAATTTTGTAAAACAAATTTCTATCGTCTTTTAGAGTGTTCAGGTGTTTTCGTTTGTGTTCTATTACTTCTTTTAATAATTTGCAAGTGACAGTTACAAAACAGTCTTTTTTAAGACTTCATTTACAGTCTTTTTTGTGAAGGTGTGTATGATTAGAACTTGTTAATCAGTAAATATTTTATGAATTTTAATTTCCTGTTTTTTACATCTTTAAGATGTAGAGACCTTGGTTCGAGGTTTATGGAGAGTGCAACAAGTTTCAACAACGACAACGTTGAAATTGAAAGCGACGGCGACGTCGACAGTGATGGCGACGGCGACGATAATCAGCCTACTAAAACACCGCCGTAGACATTTGCCGCTACTTGCCAAGATTATAATTATGAATGTGTATGTTTATTTAAAATCGTTGGAAAGTGAATCTGGGGCCATAAAAAAACGTTCTGACTTGACTAAAACGCCTTATGCGACTGTACGTAACGTAGTTGTAAAGGGAATTCAAGAGAGAAAAGTCAGAAAAAATAATGCAAATTTTCTATTTGAAAAACTTCATGCAGAATCAATAAAGAGGATGATTATGAGGCATAATAACAAAAACATTGTTTTAACAATAAAAACATTGCACCAGCAAGTTCAAAGCATTTTGAAGATTAAGTGTTGTCAAGAAAGTTTACGAAAGTTTCTGCAAAAAATTGGATTTTTTTTTAAACAATTAACAAGAGGCAGGTTTTGATGGAATCAAAGAAAATCTCAGAATGGAGGGCAAGATATTTAAAACAAATGTATAAAATACGTTGAGATAATGTGCCTATCATATATCTAGATAAAACTTAGTTTGATAGTCACGACACCGTCAAGAAAGGATGGACTGATAATAGCAAAAAATATTGCATAGATGTACCACCTTTAAGAGAAAAACGCATTATAATTTTACATGCGGGATCTGAAGCCGGTTGGGTAAACAGTGCTTTGCTACTTTATGCGAAAGATGTCAAAGGAGCTAAAGTAGATTACCACGAAAATGTGTCGGCCAACATTTTTGAAAATTGGTTTTCAGAAAAATTGCTTCCCAATATACCTACCAAAAAATAGTGTCATCGTGTTGGACAATGCAACTTAATGCAACCATTCTGCCCAAGAAGAAAAAATTCCTAATAGTTCTTCAAAAAAAGAAAAAATACAAAAATTTCTTCATGCAAATAATCTCTTTTTTGAAGTGTCATATACAAAAAAACAGTTGTTGTTTTAAAGTTGTTCGTCTTTCCCCTTATCATTGCAATTTTAATCCGATTGAGATGATATGGGGGGAGCTAAATGGGCATCTACGAAGAAACAATACCTCTCCAAAATTTACTTGTGGTACAATTAAACTGATTAAAGACGAAGTAGCAAAAATTTCGAGCGTTAGCTGGAAAAAGTGTGTAGAACATGTAATTCGTAAAGAAGATATGTACAGAAGTAGACTTGTACCGGATTTGATAGTTAATGTGGACGATGAATCCAGCGACAAAAGTGGTAATTATGTCGATTGATTAGTATGTGTTATGTTTTCATTTATTTGTTGTTGTAATTATTATTAAATAAATTATTTCAAATTTTAACCAATTGTAATGTAAATACTAATTTAAAAATTAACAAGGTAATGATACATCAGACAAGACACTAAAAATAAAATGTGCAAGTTTAGTGGTTTCACTATTTTAGGTAGGTAAAGATTACTGAAGACGGACCTGGACCGATGTCCCGAGAATCTGTATGGGATTATTTATAGGAGGTCTAGTATTTACGTTTGCGGTTAGATCATCATAAAAATTAGTGAAAGTTAAATAGGTTGATAAATCGTAAAAACGGTATTTCTTTAGCTGAGCTATACCTTATTCTTTTGTTAAGAGGGGCCCACAGGTTTCTACTGCAAGCAGCTTGGACTGGTGTGATTCGATTTTTACCATAATATGCTTATTTTTTTCAAATAGCAAACCATCTAAAAATTGACCAGTTTGAGGATTTTTGTCAAAACAAAATATTTTTAGTTTTAATAAGGTTATTCTATAATTTTGCCGCTCACTGTATAGACGATTTATACATTGTTTGTGTTTCATCTGTTTTTAAAAATATGTAATAATTAGATTTGCTAAGTGATATCTCAACAAAACCCATTTATGTCAAAACATAAAACTAAATAAACTTGTCAAATGGCAAAAGAATCAAAACAATTTCGATTAAGCCATAAGTGTACTCTAGGCAAATTACATGGTATTAATGAGCGGAAAATCTCGCCTCAAGCAAAGTGGTACCAGAAATGGTGGTTCAACTTTAGAGAATTTTGTTCTATTTACAAGGATGTTTATAGCAGAAGAACATTTCGAAGTAATGCCTCAGTCTTGAAAGAAAAACTAAGACACTTGGATGAGAATGAATATAAGTTTATTATTCATCCCTGCAGCAGATTTGTCAAATATAAAGAATTATTTGTGTTGGTTGCATGGTTTATGCTGTTTGTGATGGACCCGTATTTAGCGAGTTTCTGCGGTTTAACGTATTTTACTCCTCAAGGAAGTTTGCAAGTGTGGGCTCGTTTATTTTCGTGGATTCTTAATGGGATATTATTTATTGATATTGTAATTCGGTTTTTCACTGGATTTGTTATAACGAAAACAGGAGAAATCGTGTTAAAACCAAAACTAGTTAAACGTCATTATTTGAAAACTTATTTTGTCATAGATTGTATACCAGTAATGGTTACATTTTTGCTATTTGTTCTTCGACATAGTCATGTTTCAATAAAAACATTAACTATTCTTATACAAATAAAGTCAATTCGTTTGCTACGTCTTCCGACCTTAATCCACAATCTAAAACTTCTTTTAAGACTAATATTTGTCCGTTATGATTCTATTTATACTATTGCTTTTATTGTAGTTATTGGTTTTTTTTTTATTCATTGGTGGACTTGTTTTGTTGGTCTTGTACATATAATACGTGAGGTTTATGGACTTTCATCTAAAAATTCCTGGATTTTGGCTTATAATGAAGAAATTCAAAGTCTCAAAATTCTACACTCGATAGATAAATTTGATGATAAAATGACATACTACATCGTACACTTGCAGGTCGTTTTGTGTCATTTTTATGGTGCAGGAGTTCATCGATATCAAACCACTGACCCTTATGAAAAAATAACTTTTTCTTTGATTATTATGTCAGGTCTAATTTATAATATAGTAGCCCTCGCTTATATTTTGCAACTTTTCGGAACAGTCAACATTTCTGAAGCTAAATTTGAAATGCTTGATTTTGAAGTACAAGAATACATGAACAAATATCGATTTCCAAAAAAACTCAGAAGAAGAATCAGCAAGTATCTCGATAATAAATATTGTAAAAAATTCTTCTCAGAAAATATGATTTTGAACAACCTATCTGAACATCTTCGGATGGAAGTTCTTCTTTACAGTTGTCGAAATCTGATAGACCACGTGCATATGTTTAGAGGTCTGCCTCGAGCAGCTGTTGGAAGTATCTTAGCTCTTCTTCAGCACGAAATTTTTTTGCCCAGAGACTTAGTAATGTCCACTGAACGCGATAAAGGCAAATTATTCTTCATCTTGTATGGAACATGTCAAGTGAATGTGATTGGGGGACCGGAAATTACACACCTGGAAGATGGAAACCAATTCGGAGAGTTAAAAATTTTTCAAGATTCGAATCAAATTCGACTTGTTTATAGAGTTGTCGCAGCGGAAATTTCCGAAGTTTATACGTTGCAAGAAGAGGATTTGTACTATTGTTGTTCGCATTATCCAGAAATTGTGCCCAAACTAAGAGCGATGTTTGATCAGGGTAGGAATCGGTATTTGCGACAAATTACTGCAATAGGGACCGACAAAATTGATTCGACGGATATTCTAAGTGAGCTGAGAAGAGGAAAAATTCTCATACGTGGAAGAATGCGACAAGAATTTTAGGCCTTAAACCGCACCACTTATTTTAGCTCACTTTGCCATTTCCAAAACATACACAACAAATTTTAAACAATGTAAATACATGGTGTAATTAAACTAAGTATTATAATAATATGTATTTTTTGTATGTTTATTGATATTACATCAAATTTTTAGAAAGTTCTCTGCTAACCTACAGACATTTTTAAAGGTAATTTACTCAAGATAAAGGACACCCAAAAATTTTTCAATCACATGCTTAAACTGCGTGTCTTGTAGCTCAGGCTTGCGCCTCTTTTAACATACATTTTTTATAAAAAAAATTATTTTCACCGGTCTCATTGTTATAGATTGTACTTATAAAAACTAGTATTCGTTGTGACGCTTGAGATTATTACACCTATTTGGTCATTAAAATTTATTTGGGTAGCTTCAGGGTGCATCAGTGTATTACGCATACTTCAACATTTCTGTTTGTAATATTGTTAAATAATTTAGTGTTCCACTGTTTCTCCACTGTCGTTAAATTTTATGATTGGGGTTGCCACGTTTTTCACAGAAAATTATCTTCAAATTAAAATTCAAAGCTAAATTAACGTTTATTATTGTAAAGTTAACTTTTTTAAAATTCTGCAATACAAAGTTACAAACCAATACTTTTTTCCTTATCACACGTTGAGTATAAATCGTTTAAAAAAAACAAGAGCCTTACGTGACAACAGTACGAGATGGCATTTTTGTGACAAATTTTGACATTTAAATTCAAACTTAATTTAAGTATTTTTAAATGAAAAAAAAAGGTTTATTATGAATTTATATTATTATTGAAACAGGTAAGTTTAAGATTGTAAAATTTACAAAACAAAATAAATAAATTTGTACTGTTTGTAACAACGTTCAAGAAAACTCGGAGTAAAAGAATTAATGCTCAACAAATGGAACATTTAATTAATTTTATTAGTGATGAAAATAATTCTACCTCTGTAAAACCTCTGTAAAGAAAGTAAATTTAAAAAATTATGGAAAAAACAGCAGCAGAACAAAATTGGAGGTCCAATAAAAACTCTAGAGGAATGGAGACGTTTTTACGTAGAATATAAATCAAAGACAAAAGCAAATGCAAGATTATCCATACAAGAGCAAAAGAAAACATGGGGAGGTAAAAACAAAGCAAAAGTTTAACAGGTTAGAAGAAAAGTTCACATCATTAAACATATTTAACAATTCAAGCTGAAAATGTAAAAGATGTTCTAGCTTAAACACAAACTGTCAACTTAATCGCTATTAAATCACCTCAAAATGCTAGTGGAATTAGGAGAGAAATAATAAATTAATCACTATACTATACTTTACAAAATACGAAATTTTTAAAAGTTATTACAATTTGACTAATTATGCTATTAAGCACATTACTAAGTTTTCTACTTCGTTACAGAATCGTCCTAATTGTTATCACTGCTCGTCCTAGTTACGAAGAAAAACGGATAAACTCGTTCCAGCGTAAATTACAAATAGCTTAAAGAAGTGACGAAAAAAGATAGTTATCTACTGCGTCGTATAAGCATTTTGGTCGGTTTGTACTGATATCAAAATGTGATTTAAAGAATGGGTACTGGCTGGTTGTGATTCATTCCAAAAATAAGAAAAAAAAGTCATTCGTAACCGGCAGTGGATTCTGTCGGTTTAACGTTATGCCTTTTGGACTAAGCAACGTTTAAACGTCTGATGGAATTAATCCTTCGACCAGACTTGACCTGACCTGACCTAGAGAACTTGCCTCTTGTACTTTGACAATGTTATTGTTGTTGGAAAGACATTTGAAGAGCACCAGAACAACCTATAAAAAATCTTTAGGGTCTGAGGAGCGCCAACCTTCTATTTTAAAAGAAAATTAAGTTGGTCATGTAGTACCATCTAAAGGAATTCAAGCGGATCCTAAAAATATCACAGCCGTTCGAGCGTGGCTCAACCTTAAGTTAAACATTAGAGCAAAGTTTCTTAAGCCTTTGCACCTACTATCGCTGTTTTGTCAAAAGATTTGTAGATATTGCTAAGCAGTTACATTGACTGAAGATAAGATACTCTATGTTTAGAGCAAGAAGTGCGAATCGGCATTCAAGAAGTGTAAGACTGCTTTTGCTTTATGTACAAAGCCAATTATTTTTTATCCAAGCAAAAAGGGTTTTACATTTTAGACACCAACATCAGCATCAACGGAATTGGAATTCCACAAATATTTGCGCTGCTAACATTTTAAGAATAGGACAGATTATGCTGCGTTGAAGTGGCTGTTAAATCTGAGAAATGCAGAAAAGCAAATAATCCAGATGGATTGAGAGACTTCAGCTGTATGACTACAAAATTAAACATCTCCAGGGAAAGTCTCATGAAAACACGGATTTTTTGTTTACTTTGATTAGGTGTTATCAAGGTAAAACACAATAAACAGTTTTTTAGTTGTAATAAGTCTAAGAAAATTCCGAATTTTCAAATTTGTAGTTAAACATTTAAAATAATTTTTAAAACAATTTGACAATGACAATGAGAAGTATCTTACAAAATTGTGAGATCATCACTAATGTTTGTTCCTTTTTTTATTTTTCTGTCACTTTTCAATTTAAAAACGAGCTTTATATTTGTGTCTTCTTCGTCTTCTTTCCTTGACAATGGCCACAGCTGTCAGGGTCATACTTGTGTCTTTTTTTCATCGCCAACTCCATCAATACTGACGTATAAGGCCGTGACATGTGAGGGTAAAAACTGTTCCAAGACAAATGAAAAATGGAGTGTCATGTGGCGCCACCACACAAAAAAAACGTAACGTAAATTGAAATAAAAATTTGTCATTAAATGTCACTACCAGGTGACTACTGTCAAAGAAGTCTTAAATACAAGCATTTTTACTATTTGGCAGTTATTACTACTTCAATTTTTACTTTATTAGTTTTCCATTGTGTTTTTGCTTTTACCATTTGGTTAATTTGTTATCCATGTTGAAATAAACTTCTTTTTATGCAAATTTACAAATGCAAGATGCAGTGGTTAAATTAAAATTAAGGAGAAAGAAGAAAAGCAACAAAAGCGTACTACCATACCTTAAAAAAACAATAGGTATGTTTTTTGCACAACGACTTCGTCTTTGTTTTAAGACTGCTTTCAGAAATAGCAATGCATTATCATCATAATCATTTATTTTGTCGACCGTATTTACAATTTTTCTTAGTACTAATAACAATTCTTTTTTGCAAACATGGACGATGCTGAGGCTTAAGGCCTTTTCAGCGTTAGCAATACATACTTAGTTGAGGCTCAAGATATAGCATTGCTGGTACACGCATTAGTTAATAATATGTTAAAATGTTAGAAGTCATCAACAAAATTTTATTTATACTATCTTTTGTCTAAAATTCAAGAAGCAAATAACAGTAGGTATGTAATAACAAAGCAAAAACAATTAATAAAATTTTAATATTTTTCTGTTTGAAGGCTTATTGTTTAAACTTTTTTTTTCAATGCGTCTGTAACACTTAAACATATGTTATTTATTACAGGTTTTACTGTGGCCTGTATTACTATTTCACACACAGCCAACTTATGTTCTTCACAGCAAAACACCGGATTATTTCTTATGTGTGGATAGAAACTATTCATTAACTGTTTGCAAGCTAACTCTGGTTTCAAAAACGGCAGTGCTTCTTCAACAATGTCAGCAATTCTTTTTATAAGACCTACAAATTTTGCATTAGGGTAGATAAGTCCTCCACGATCTTGTAATGCAATAAGTTGTAGTAGTGGACCAGGAACAGTTGTTGTTGATACCAAAGAACTGACGCATAAATCACAGTAAAATTTATCATTAATTTTTTTAATTATATAGCCACTCAAAAAGGCAACTGAAGCAGTATAGATAGTTTGCTCTGCTTCTTCATTTACATGCAGATTTTCTATTTTTTCTCTTAATTGAATTGGAAATGCTATCTCATTTACTTCCCTTGAATGAATGTTAGTAGTTAAAGTTAGAGGTCTTGCCTGGCTAATATAGCTAATAGTATTAGCTGTATTTGCTGCATTCGAAGATTTAACAATTCCACACTTTAAAATTTGGCGCATTGCGTACTCTGCGGCTCTAGCATCGGTGGCATCATTTGAGCCACCTCTGAGTTTAACATGGGAAAACATTCCTTCTACCCCATCACTACTAAACGATCTTGTTAACACGTAATAAAATCCAACTTCTTGTAGGAGAAATTTAACACATAAATATGTACTTTGAGCCGTGAATTTTAGAGCATGGGCTGTCTCAACTGACAAACCTTTCTCCGAATGACTTTGAATTTCGTCAATATATTGTGGAAATTTTACGTTAAGCCACTCTAGGCGTTCATCGTTAACATGAGTATAAGGTGCCACCATACTGTCCAAAGATTTAATGTAGTGCCTTCTGATACATTATGATTTTGAAAAAATTGGTACATGTATTCCATATAATGTACTGTAGCTTCTACAAATTGAAATTCGTTGTTTCCAGATTCTTTCAAAATTTTTAATGATGCAGTAACTGCGGGTGAAAAGATTTGTATAGCTCGAAGAACATTCATTTTTTCAAATGTAGTAGGGTATAGATGTTTTTTCGTTAAGTATTTTACTGGTTTAATTGGCATATCTTTTTGTAAATTATACAATGATTTTAAAAACGATGATGTTATAATTCCATCTAATGAACTCATGTCATGATTTAAAAAATGATTTCTTGCGTTCTTTAGAGCATGACAATAATCGAAACTTAAAAATAGAGGTATTGTTTTTAATATAAGGTGATTAGTATAATTTTTCATTTGACCACTACAAATTTTTTTAAATAGAGTCACATTCGATGGATGATTATCGGTTACAAGTCTTAGAACAATAAATCCGCAGTCTGTTAAAAGCTTAAGAATTTGGACTGATAATTTATAAAAAGTATCAGCTAATAACTGCCGATGACAAAAATACTCAGCAGGTATAGTGAATTTTGTAGAAAGGCCATGAATCACGAAACATAGCATTTTGTTGGCAAGTTGAGGTTTTTCGCTTATTTTTTTATCGGGGTTGCAGTTTTTTAAACCATAAATTACATCTTCTGGGCGACTATAACACATTTTTTCTTTGATGGTCATGTCATCAATAATTAACGCAATTGGCTTTAAGATAGCCACTTCAGCGCGAAGACGTTGTTCAATTAGTGAAGTCGGACCATCATCAAATTTTCCAAGATGTCTTAGTATTGTCCTTTTTGATGGTATTTTTAATAAATTTTTAAAAGCGAATTCGTATCCTTTGGGTGAACAGAATCTCCAAACTGTACAAAGACGGATAGATACTTCAGACCATTTTTTTGGTCTGTTTTTGGAATAATTTTGAATCAGTTCTAGAAGAAATAATGCTTTTTCATTATCTTGTGATGCATCGTCTTTGATTTTATTAATGAAATTTATCATTTCTAAATTTTTTTGTTTTTCCGCCTGCATCTTCTTATTTTTTTTATTTGCTCGCTTTAATTTTTGATCTAATACTTTTATGTGGTAGCGAAGATTTTCAACACTTTCAGGGTCGTTCTCGGGATGGTTACAATTTGTATCATGGGAATCAAAATCTGTACTAGGAACAGGAATAGGCGGAGGTTCAATTATGAGTTGAGAACAGGTACTTTCCTAATAAAAAGCTAAAATAAAGTAAATCAACAACAAATATGCAGTATATTTACAAAAATGGTTGGGACAGCTTCTGAACTAAGTTTAGGTTTTTTATTTGCTATTACAAACTGATCTTTAAAGTGAGTTTGCAAATAAGTGTTCTACTTGTAATTTTGGTTACATCTAAAGAAAAACGTTTAGTTAATTTACTAAATTCTAAAAAATTAAAATTTGATACCATATTCCTTTTCTAAATTCGTTAACCACTGGTTCCTTAACTGCGGGTTGCTAGGAAATTCAAATAAAGGTGTCTCAGTGTTGTTACAAAGAAAACATTTTCTTTTCCCCATTTTTCTGATAATGATAGTAAATGGACAGGCGAAACGACAAAGTAAAATATAAAATGAAACTAAAAAACGAAACCCAAACTAGAACAATATCAACAACAGTAACAACAACAACAATAATAAACACAAAAACGTTTTAAATACAAGTAGCACACAGACTGTTATAATGTGAAACTCAAAATGTAAATTTCAAAATTTTTGACATTCAAATTTGGCGCTGTCAATTTAGCAATTATTAAAATTCAAGTTTGCAAAACAGCTAAAAGAGGACACTACATGACATGCCTGTCCACGGAACACTTTTTACCCTCACGTGTCACGGCCTTATACGTCAGTATTGATGGAGTTGGCGATGCTTTTTTTATACTTAAAAATTGCTAAGATCCAATTAGCTAACTGAATTACATTTGACATTACTAGAAAAAACTCGTTAATGTCAAAATATAAAGTTAAACTTGTCGTATGGCAAAAAAACAGTCAAAACCATTTCAAACACGCCACTTATGCACTTTAGGCAAATTACATGGCATTCATGAGCGAAAAATATCGCCTCAAGCAAGATGGTACCAAAAATGGTGGTTCAACTTTCGAGAGTTTTGTACTATTTCCTCGAACGTTCATAGTAAAAGAAGATTTCGAAGTAATGCCGAAGTAATGAAAGAAAAATTAAGACACTTGAGTGGGGATCAATACAGGTTTATTATACATCCCTTCAGCAAATTTATCAGATATAAGGAGTTTTTCATAACGTTTATATGGATTATACTTTTCTTAGTGGACCCGTATGTTGCGAGTTTTAATGTTTTAACATATTTTCAAAGCATAGATGATTCTAAAGATAAAGCTCATGATTTTATTTCTTGGATTCTCAATATAGTATTAACTGTTGATGTTATAATTCGGTTCTTCACTGGATTTATTATTCCTAAAACCGGAGAAATTGTTTTAAAACCAAAAATGGTTATACATCATTATTTGAAAACTTATTTTGTTATTGATTGTCTACCAGTACTGACAACATTGTTCCTGTTTATAATTCAAAGTCATGTTTCTATAAAAATACTAGTTATTGTTATACAATTTAAGTCTCTTCGTATACTTCGTCTTACAACATTAATATACAATCTCAAACTTTTTTTAAAAATTATATTTGTTCGAGGTGATGTTGCTTATACTATTGCTTCTATTGTAATTATTGGTATATTTTTTATTCATTGGTGGACTTGTTTTGTTGCTCTTTTGCATATAATACCTGATGTTTATGGATTTTCAACTAAACAATCTTGGATTATAATTTATAATGAAGAAATTTATACTCTCAAGGTATTACTCTCAATCGATAAATTTGATGATAGTATATCATACTACATCATACATTTACATATCGTTTTGTGTCACTTTTATGGTTCAGGAATTGGCAAATATCGAACTTCTGACCCTTATGAAAGACTAACTTTTTCTCTGATTATTATGTCAGGCCTAATTTATAACATAGTGGCCATCGCTTATATTTTGCAAGTTTTTGGAACAGTCAACATTTCTGAAGCTAAATTTGAAGAACTTGATTACAACATACAAGAATTTATGACAAAAAGTCGATTCCCAAAAACACTCAGAAGAAGAATGAACAAGTACCTCGATCACAAATACAGTAAAAAATTTTTCTCAGAGAATATGATTTTGAAGAACCTATCTGAACATCTTCGGATGGAAGTTCTTCTTTACAGTTGTCAAAACCTGATAGAGCACGTGCAGATTTTTAAGGGTCTTTCTCGGCCAGCTGTAGGATGCATCTTAGCTCTTCTTAAGCAAGAAATTTTTTTACCTAAAGACTTAGTAATGTTCACTGAACGCGACAAAGGCAAATTGTTTTTTATGTTGTATGGAACATGTCAAGTGAATATTGCTGGCGGTGCGGAAATTGCTCACGTAGAAGATGGAAACCAATTCGGAGAGTTGAAAATTTTTGAAGATGAAAATCAAATTCGACTTGTTTATAAAGTTGTGGCAGCGGAAATTTCCGAAGTTTATTCAATGAATGAAGACGATTTGTATTATTGTTGCTCGCATTATCCGGAAATTGTGCCCAAATTAAAAACAATGATTAATCATAATAGAAATAGGTATTTCCAGCAAATGACTTCAATAGGCCACGAGATTGATACGACGGATATTTTAAGTGAGCTGAGGAGGGGAAAAATTCTTATGCACGGAAGATTGCGTGACGATTTTTAGTTTTTAAAAATGTGTACCCGCTAAGCACTTTGCCTCACTTTTCCATACCATACTTCTGTCCCATAATAAAATAATTGCATTGTAAATGTTAGACAATGTAAATATGAGGTATTAAACTATGTATTTTTTCGTTTTTTTTTATTGCTATCATATCAAGTGTTTACCTGAAAAAAACCTAAAAACTATTATATCAAGGGTACTAATTCTCAATCGACGAGAAACATCAAAAACTACCATCAAGGAGATCTATGGAACACTCAATGAATTTCCAATATTCTTATATAGAAATAGATCATTGACTCATTCTATAATATTTTAAATAAATATACAAAAAGCAAAAATAAATTTCCTAATAGACCACATTGATGAAATGGAAAAATAAAAAAATTAAGAAAGCTCTTTATCAGAACAACAATCCTAACAGAACTCAGGAACTATATAATTCTATGAACACAGTCAGAATTAAATATAAAGAACAAAAAAAAGAGGATTCTAAAAAATCATGGAAAAAGTTTGTAGAAAATGATTTATGCCCTAATTCTTAGGGTGTGGTTTATAAAGTAGCTTGTAAAAAATTTAAAGGAATTGGTGCTATCGGTTGCTTTATAAATAATATTGAAAATATCACGAGAAGTCAAAGTAAATTACTCCCAGATGATGAAATCATTGATGACAATAACATACATACAATATGTAGACGTGATTATGATGCAATAACCTAGATTTACCAAAATAATATTACTGAAGTTTCTGAGGAGGAAATTGGTGAAATTATTGCTGCTTTAAAGAAAAATAAAGCTCTGGGACATGACAAATTAAAGGGAGCAATAATGAAGATATTTTTTCCATTCGTATCCTCATTTATTACACATTTATTTAAAACCTGCCTTAAAATACTATATTTTCCAAGAATTTGGAAGAAAGGTAACTTTAGAATTTTTCTCAAAACTCCTGGCGGAGATATGGGTAACCCGAAAAATTATTTGCCAGTTACGTTATTAAGCGAACTAGCAAAAACCTTTGAAAAAGTAATAAAGAAAAGGTTAAAAGAAGAAATTAATCATTTTCATTCGAATAAACAATTTGGATTTATAACTAAACGAAGCGCTAATGATGCATTAAAAATCTATCTACAAAACATAAAAGATCAAAAACTATAAATATATAGCTACTATTTTTGTTGATATTGATGGAGCCTTTGACAATGTTTGGTGGCCAGCTGTTATAAAATCATTAAAAATGAAACAATTTCTTGACCATCTAATTGCCTTGATTAAAAGCTAATTTACATATAGAACAGTTGGGTGAAGTAATTGGGCGGAAAATGGTGGACTAATATCTAAAAATAATTGTTCAAAAGGATGTCCACAAAGATCTGTTTTACGACCTACATTATAGAATTGTGTATTAGACATGTAGATATCTTGATCTTTTTAAAAATACAGAAAATCATTTCGAAATTGCATATGCTGATGATCTAGCCATAATTATGAAATCCAATTCAAAACCACTTTGAAAAACACTTAAAAATTGGACACACCGAAATAAACTAAAAATTAGAATAAATAAAAGAAAAATAAAAATACTACATGACAGGGATATAAAATGTGGCTTAATGGTTCCTGTCTGGAACTTCTACCATACCCTGTTCTACCTTGCTCTACCCTGTCCTGTCTTTCTCTGTTCTACTCACTAAGATCCCTATTCAAAAGATCTTATCTATGAAAATGATGTACATTAAATTTACCAGAAATAACCTACTTTGACTTGACATATGGTAATTACTCTAAGGTAATTTACCAAGAATTGACCTACGCTAATCTACCCTGACAACTTATTTTGAATATCTTGTTCTAAAGATATTGTACCTTTCTTATATCATCTCCAGGATCAAATACCGTATAAATATTACACTCCATATATCTGGAATTTTAGTGTAACACTTTCCACAAACACTGAAAATGATAAACAGCAATATGGATATCTCCACCTCAATTCAATAACTTAATAAACAACAAGGAAATCAAACAACAGGAACCATAAACAACACCTTTGAAACTTTGGAGTATATTGTGTCTCTAGCAATATATGGTTAAATATATTTGAAAGAACATTGTGCGAGAAATATACAATAATAATGAGAAAAACAATTTCACCTCCATTATAAATACTATACGTTATCAAAATATAACCCATTTAATTTTATAATTTTATTGATTGTTAATGTTAATAAGTGCCTAATTTGACACCTTGCTTGTAAGTTTGAAATAAACGTGCCCCTGAGCACATTTTTTTATGGAACACTCAAAAAATCTAAATTTTTTACATATTCTATGTTCTAAGCATCGCCAACTCCATCAATACTGACGTATATACGTCAGTATTGATGGAGTTGGCGATGGTTCTAAGTACTCTGTTTTTTCTGTTTTGACTCTAGGCTGTTTTTTTGATCTAACGTCACGTACATTGTTATTGTTTTCCTCTTTTATTCCCTGTTTCTCTAAAAAGAATTCTACAACTAAAAGAAATAAGCTCGTTGATAATGACTCTCTCTGCTTAATATCTCTTCTTACAGCATATTTGTAATAATTCAGTGCGCTTCAAAATCATTTGCACCATGTTTATTACTTTTTTTTGATTTGCTTCAGTAATTATAAATATCCCTTCTTAAAATCGATGAATAGAATGTAATTTCTATAACCTCGTTTCAAAAAGTATTTATTGCATTTTTTGTAGCATGACTATTTTTGCTCTCTTTTGCTCTTTCTTAAAAAGATTGTGTCCAATTTTTTAAACTTTCTGTTGAGTCACCCACAAAATTTTTTTTTCTTCTAAACACTCGTTTTGTTATTTTTTTATATTTTTTTATTGTAGCTTTTTTAAATTTTGTTAATTTTACTTTTTTAATTTTGTTTTGTAGCTCTTATACTGTTAAACTCATTTCATTTTTTTCAGGATTAACCATTTCTATTCTTGCTTTTTTTTCAATTTTTACTTCTTCCTACGGACTAACATTCTCGCCATACAAGAAAAACTACTGGAGGACTAGAACTTGAAGTAGAGAAAACTAAAGAATGAGAATCAACCTCCAAATGCGATACCACTTGATGCTTATAAAAAGATTTGAGACGAAAGACAATGGGATGCCGTCTACAATAATCAATTTGTGAGATAGACAGTTAAAGAAATAGCTGAAAAAAAGAGATAAGAACATAATTGATTTATTCGGTCTTCTTGTTTTTTGGATTAATTGAGAATATCTCAGTTTGTTGCAATACGAGCTGTTAGAGTTGTATTAAGCTTGCAAAGTCAAGACATCTATTTTTTTAAAGAGTTAAATTTAAAAAAATAAAAAAATTAAAGAAAGCTACATTTCTTTTGCTCGCAGCTAGAATTACAACACTGGTGTGTTGGTTTAGTTGTTGCAATTTATCTTTATAGCAAAGATTGTTCTCAACGAACTCAATTGGCAAATTTCTGATCTTAATCTCTATATTTGGGACGACTTTCTCAGTCGCAATTTTACTAATTCTACGGCAAAATTTCCTTCTTTTTTATGTGCTCAAAGTTCACCTGAAGATAAATGCCTCTCAGACAGATTTCTTTGAAAAGTCAGTTTTTTGACCTCCCATTTCTTCTTCTGACCTATGGTTGCTTCTATTTTAACCGTATTCATTCTTTTAGCAGTAAAAAGGTTAATTTTTTCTCAATCACTCTAGTGTAGCTTCTTGACTTTTATTAAGTAAAGCGTGTATTCTCTCTGTTTTATCGTAGATTCTTCCTGATTGTTTTGAAAGGAAAATTCTTTTTTGAGACTCGATATCTGAGTAAGAATGCTAGTCAACAAGCTGAGCTTTTTTCGTGCAAATTTTATTAGGCAATAATAATTATTTAGTAAGAGGACAGATCTTAGCCAAAAGCAATGTAGGCGCCAATAATAACTTAGAAAAATTAAAATTTCAATTATCATTTTTAGGAAAAAATATAATCAAATTGCAAATGCGCCAAATGAGTGTTTTTTGTGGACATTTTTTCCATAGTCACCTGTTCAGGGCTAACCGTGAAAATGCATGTTACCACTTGTAAAAGTACTAGGTCTAAACAAGGAGCAGCGTTATTCTGCAAATGTAGACCAGCAGTCAAATAATAGTGTTACGAATTATTCTAGAGAGATCCACTGATGTTCTCTTCCGGAATTACGACATTAATCGCATTATGACACACATTATAGCGCGTGATTCTGCGAAACATTAGTCACACCCATTGACTAGACCCGAGAAAGGTTGAGTCATCTTTCTACATAAATGAAAAGTGTCGAACAAGCACGATCTATCCGTGTGGCGTGTATAAGCTGTGAGAGAACAATGATCAGTTAGCTGAAAACAAAAAGCAAATGAGTTGAGTTCAGCGATATTCTCAGAAGCGAATCCTTGTTATTGAGTGGTAATCGTAGCTTTATAGCGTGTGATTGAGTTATTTATATATCAAATTATTATTGTGTGTGATCGTGTAAATAGTAATTAGAAATAAATTATTCGTTACTAATCCAACTCTTTAAATCACAAGAATCCCTAATTTGGATGATCGTTGCAATACATTGTTGTAGTTTTTAGAGACAAATTTAATAGTAAACTTTCTTTTAAACTACTTACTTTATTTCTGAGTTTCAGCGTTTTTTTGGTTATTTGGTGTGTAATCTGTAAAAGCCATATTTTTGCTTTTTTACTTGAATAAAAAATGAGAAAAATACGAATTTTTAAACACCACACCAAAAAATCATATAGACACTAACTAAGAAACAAAAACCCTTAGTAAAAAACGAATTTCACCATTAAATTTGTCTCTAAAAACAACAACTATAGTATATTATTTGTTGATTTGTCTACATTTGTTGAATAGGGCCGCCCTCCTTTGTCCCGTGTTTAAACCTACCAATTTTTTAGGTAGCAACATGCATTTTCCTGTTTAGCAGAACTCTTTGAACAAGATTCAGTCACACCTAGGGTAACCATATTGCTGTAAGCTGATTTCCAGACACAAATCATCCCTTTTTCAATTTTACTCGTCAAATTTTGTCTTTGATAATTTGAAATAATTCTTTGAGTATTCTTTCCTACAATAATTTTAGGTACCGTTAAAGCTATAACAAAGATGGAGAAAAAAGACACAAATGGACTTAAAGAAGAAACTAAAAATATATAAATTAGATACAATAATAAACAGAACTGTGAGCAAATGGCGGTACAAAAAATGTGGCAAAAAATAATGAGAAGAAAATTACTCGTAATTGCAGCCAAAGAAATTTGTGGAGTCACTGTAACAGAAAAGCAAAAAAAACTGCATGATGAAAAAAAAATCAAAAAGCAAAAAAATAAAAGAAAAATTGTCAAAAATTTTTTGCAACAAAAATAAAGAAGCTATATCAAGAATAAGATTTAACAGATAAAAGTTAAGCAAAAGATGACAGAAAAAAAATATGGAAAGAACCAAAGAAAGGCAACCAAAAGATATTCTGCATGATATTAAAAAACACTAAATATAAGAAATAAAAAAAGATAAACCACTAACAACACGACGATTGTAGTGGCAAGCAGAAAAATGATGTTTAAAAACTATTAAACGGTCAGATAAAAAGAAATGTAGAGAGAGAAAAAAAAAGTTTTAGAAGCTAGAAAAGGAGAAAATTGGCTTAACAGTAAAAGAGTTGAATAAAACTGTTAAAAAGTCAAAAGCTGCGAAACATGAAGTAAGTATTCTGTTAAAAACTAGGATGTAATCGAATGTCTTGGTTCTTTATTTTCATCCTCTTGCTGTCTTCTTAGACTTTGTAGACAACATTCACATTTTTTTTCTGACTGACATTTTTAAGCAAAGCGTATTTATGTCAAAATAAAAACTTTATAATCTTGTCAAATGGCAAAAAAACCCGCAAAAACATTTCAATTTCGCCACAAGTGTACTCTAGGCAAATTACATGGTATTCATGAGCGAAAAATCTCGCCTCAAGCAAGATGGTACCAGAAATGGTGGTTCAACTTTCGAGAATTCTGCACTATTTACACGGATGTTCATAGCAGAAGAAGATTTCGCAGTAATGCTTCAATCTTGAAAGAAAAACTAAGACACTTAGATGAGAATAAATACAGGTTTATTATTCATCCCTTGAGCAAATTTATCAGATATAAGGAGTTTTTTATAATGATTGTATGGTTTTTGCTATTCCTGATAGATCCATATTTATCAAGTTTTCGCATTTTAACATATTTTGGACCTGAAAGAGGTGCACTAGTGTGGATTCGTATATTTTCGTGGAGTCTTAATATGATATTATTTGTTGATGTTATACTTCGGTTTTACACTGGATTTATTATCAAGAAAACGGGCGAAATCGTGTTAGAACCAAAAGTGGTTGTACGACATTATCTGAAAACTTATTTTGTTATTGATTATATACCACTAGTGATTTCACTCGTGCTGTATATAATTCAAAAATATGCCTCTTTAAGAACACTAGTTATTGTCATACAATTTAAATCTATTCGTTTGCTACGTCTTCCGACTTTAATCTACAATCTAAAACTTCTTTTAAGACTGATATTTATTCGTGATGCTTCTTCTTATACTATTGCTTTTATTGCACTAATTGGTATATTTTTTGTTCATTGGTGGACTTGTCTTGTTGGTCTTGTGCATCTGATACGCGATATTTATGGATTATCTAGTAAACATTCTTGGATTTTCGCTTATAAACAAGAAATCCAAACGTACAAAATAATACACTCGATAGATAAAGAGGATGATAGAATCTCAAACTACCTCATGCATTTGCATATCGTTTTGTGTCACTTTTATGGTGCAGCAATCGGCCGATATCGAACCTCCGACCCTTATGAAAGAATAATATTTTCTCTGATTATTATATCAGGCCTAATTTATAACATAGTGGCCATCGCTTATATTTTGCAAATTTTTGGAACAGTCAACATTTCTGAAGCTAAATTTGAAGAGCTTGATTACGATGTTCAAGAATATATGAACAAATATCGATTTCCAAAAAAACTCAGAAGAAGAGTCAACAAGTATCTCGATAATAAATACTGTAAAAAATTTTTCTCAGAAACTATAATTTTGAACAACTTATCCGAACATCTTCGGATGGAAGTTCTTCTTTACAGTTGTCAAAATCTGGTGGAACACGTTCATATTTTTAAGGGTCTGTCTCGGTCAGCTGTAGGAAGTATCTTAGCTCTTCTTCAACACGAAATTTTTTTACCCAAAGACCTAGTGATGTCCACTGAACGTGATAAAGGCAAATTATTCTTCATTTTGTACGGAACATGTCAAGTGCATGTGATTGGGGGACCGGAAATTGCACACGTGGAAGATGGACACCAGTTCGGAGAACTGAAAATATTTCAAGATTCGAGTGAAATGAAACTTTTTTATAGAGTTATGGCAGCGGAAATTTCCGAAGTTTATACATTGCAAGAAGACGATTTGTATTATTGTTGTTCACATTATCCAGAAATTGTGCCCAAATTAAGAACGATGGTTACTCAGAGTAGAAATCAGTACTTCCGGCAAATTACTCATATTGGGGCTGACAAAATGGATACGACGGATATTTTAAGTGAGCTGAGAAGGGGAAAAATTCTCTTGCGCGGAAGAAGACGAGACGAATTATAATTTACAAGTCTTAAAAATGTAGACCCACCACCCAGTTTAGCTCAGTTTCTTCGACTATCTTAAAGCCATCATCAAATCATGTATATTAAATTACTTGCTACAATTAAATTTCAATTTTTCTGGTTTTTTATTGATTTTAGAACTAGTAGTTGTTTTTCTAAAAAGTCCTTTAGAGCGTAAAAATTACTCAGCGCGTTCGCGAAAATATGCTGGCAAGCTATTCGCTGGATTCCTGGTAGCCTTAACCCTCAGGAGGTACATTAGCATGGCATCCTTGTCTGGGTACACTGGGTATTTTATACCCCTGCTATTTTTAACTATCAATTTCTTTGTATTAAATCATTGGATTTTAAAAACTTTTTTTTTCATCGATTTGTCAGACGGTATAGAAAATGAATATATCCATAAAAATGTCATAAAGAAATTAGATTATAAAATATTGTGAGAAATATTGACGAAGAACCACCGAAAGTTAATGTTTTCTGTGAATGCTAGTATGTCTGTGACATAAATCTATAAAAATCTTTTTCCAACGGCATATGCAAGAGAAATTAATGTATTTTCGAGTGTTTTTTTTTGCTATCCAGCTTTATTAAATAAAATATATTTATTTGGTATAGTGTTAGTTAGATGGTTATGAACTTAGGGCCGATTCATAATCAACTTAAAAGCTCTTTCCTTCTTTATCTATGGCTCTTTCAATTTAAATTACGTTTAGACTGTAGCTGTCATTATGACAACATTCATCGAAAAATCATCGACAATTACAGTCTAAACGTAATTTAAATTATAGAAGCCTTTAAGTCAATTATGAAATCGGCTTTAAAAAAATTTAAAACATGAAAAATAAATTATTTTTAAATAAGAATAACTTATTACAGAGTTAAAAAATGCAAAAATATGTGTTATAAAAAAATTGTTTTACAAAAAAATACATAATCTTCATAAATTCTGACACTATGGGCACACTGGGTAGGGCATACCCGCAGACTAAATTCCTGGTCGGTTAGGACATCGAGTTGCAACGTCTCCAACAATTTCCAGATGGGGAATTTGTAGTAAAGATAGTCAACTTTTTTTCCGCTATAATATAATAGGGCCCCGTCTATTTTACTATTGGAAAAGGGAGAACGAGTAAATTTAATGATTGGGTATACCATACTCAGTGTACCTCCTGAGGGTTAATCATCAAGCTCGATTGCACAAACAGGTTTGGGTAGTATACAATCAGGCAAGTTATTTACAAATAAGAAAAAAAATCGTCTCCAAGAAAGATCAAAGATAGTAATCAAAGCCCAACTCAAAATTACCCTCCAAAACAAATCTGTTTACCAAACATTGTGTAAGTTTATATATTCCAATCGCAATAAAATAGTAGAACTTCTTTTACCCAATGTTTTGATAATTTATATAAAAAAAGATTTTAAAATTAGCATTATTTTTTTGGTTTTTTCATTATACCGGGTTTTCATAAATGATTGTAACATTGTTGGTGGCTGTGAAAAAAATAAAAAATGTTTTGCCCTTAAAAGGCAATAATTTTAGCTATTATTCGAATTATTATTAGACAATTGAGTAACTCCAGGAACCATTCTTTAATATTTCGTTGTGAAAATAGAACGTTACAATGAATATTTGTGATATCAAAAATTTTCACACCTACGATGTTACAATCATTTATGAAAACCCTGTAGTTGCGTCAAGTTAGCATTTTTTTTCAATTGTTTTCAAGTTTGACCTATTAACTTATTGTTTTTGAAATGTTACATAAAGTGTAAAAAGAAATAAAAGTAACTTAAAAATTAGGCTACAAAGTTACTATCTTGGAAAATATTTGACGAATACTAGGATTTTTACTAACACCAAAATATTTTTGTAATACGAGTACAAGTAAATATTTAAAAAAAATTAACACACATATTATTGTGTAATGGTATATTAAGTATGGAGAACGGTAATCCTTAATGTTCGACATACTTATAACGTTTTTTGCGCGATTGGAGTTTCTAGATTAATAATAATTTATATCATTACATTTGTGATAATCTGGAAGATTGAAACTGAAAACTTTGGGTGGCTGTTCCATGGTTGCTATGGTTTTGTTCCAAACAAGTAAAATTGTCTTTTTGATACAATCATTCCTACATAGTTCTGTTTTGTGGTTCCGTTTTCGAAGCAAATATGAGCGATAGTGATGATCTACCGGATGATTTACAAGACGCTTGGCAAGAAGGATGTTCGGCAATAATTCCAGAAAAATCTAAAGCCCGATATGAACAGACATACAAGTTGTTTAAGGAATGGCGTGAAGCAAAGAAGATTTCTGAAAATGAAAAGAGCTTGTTAGCGTATTTTGTGGTGAGAAGTAGACACTTGAAGGCCGCAGGCAGTTTATGGGCGGAGTATTCTATGCTGAAGAGTACAATTTTTCTCCATGATGCTATCGATATTTCTAAGTTTGCTACATTAATTGCTTATCTTAAGAAAAAAAATATTGGATATCGGACTGAGAAGGCTAAAATATTTACCAAAGAAGACATGAAAAAATTCTTGAATGAAGCACCAGACGAACAATTTTTAATTTAAAAGGTATGTTGTAGATAATGACGTGGTACATCTGAGTTCTAAGGAAACAATATATTTGCAGGTAGCAATGATATTGGGAGTATCGGGCGCTTGTAGACGAGAGAAATTGTACAATATTAAAATGAGTGACATAGAAGAACGTGAAGAAATGTTTATAGTAAATATTCCAAATACAAAAACGAATATCCAGCGAACGTTCACAGTTATTAATACAGAAAATGAAGCAGTTCATTATTTGGAAATACTTCGAAAATACATAAGAATTCGACCAAGCAACCCAACGTCAGATCGTTTATTTCTGAACTATCGAAATGGCAAATGCACTAGGCAAGTCACAGGAAAAGGCACAATTGGAGGCTGGCCGTCAAAAATTGCAAAGTATTTAAAGTTGCAAGCCCCTGAAGGTTTTACTGGACACTCGTTTCGACGCACATCGGCTACACTTTTGGCGAATATCGGAGTTGATGTGTTGGGACTAAAAAGACATGGTGGGTGGCGTTCATCAACGGTCGCCGAGAGTTACGTGGAAGATTCCCTCCAAAACAAAATTGAATTTGCTCATAAAATTTTACACAGCGATGTTGGTGGACTATTACAACAGCCTGGGACTTCTACGTCAGAAAGTTTGTCTATTAACACTAGAAACTCAAATGCGAGTGGTATTACTACTATTAATTATAATAATTGTACATTTAATTTTAATAAATAAATCGCAAAATTGTTTTTTTTTAGATTTAATTGCTTACCGTTCACTGAACGGTAAGTGAATTACTTACCGTTTTGTTACACGTAGCAACCAGTAACAGCAACCTACCGTCGTGGAAACAGGCACAGTGTACTGTAAAAACAACCGATCGCGCAAAAATATATTTTTGATTATTTTATTTTTTTACTTAACGTTTTTGATTGACTGCACTAGTGCACATTTAAATGTATATTAGTGCACACTACTAGTGTACCGTACATTAAATCTGAACACTTGTCCCCCTTTTGATAATCTAATAATTAAGAAAAGACACTATAATATCAACATTGAAGCAACATTTAATGCTACTAGAAGTATTTCCAAAGTCACTAATTAAATTTTTATGTTAAAATTAAAAAAATATAATAGTGGGTAATTTATAATAAGTAATATAAATAAATAGAAAATTTTTTTAACCCGGCGCATCCACCAAATTTTTATATTTATGATTGCAAGTCTTAGTGAACCATCGCTTTGTGAAGCATTATTCCACTCCTAAAAAAAAATTAATTGATGGTAGGTTTTTCCTTCATTAAGTAATTTGAAAATCATGTTATTTTAGCAAAACATGTAGAGTATTTAACGCAGTATTACTAGCTAAAAAAAACAAGGACAATTTTTCACGGTTACCCTATCAGACAGCAATTAAGTGCAGTAAAAACAAGCACTCTGCAGCAAATGTAGTGTTTACTAAGGTTCTGACTGTAACCTTAGCAAAAGAACAGTTTCTTTGTATTTATAACAGTGTAAAACTTATAGTGTACATTCAGGTAATTCTGGGTAATTTCCACGGTAAAAAACAAGGTGAAACATGTCCAATTTATCTCAAACTTGTACTTAAAGTTACCAACTTTTTGATATCAAATTAGAGAAGGTTTTTAAGAGCGTATCCAGGATTGCTTCTCAATGGGCGATCTCAAGTTTATCATTTTTTTACGATGTTCTTATAGATTAACTTCTGCAAACAATACTGCAGGACTTAATGGACAGCCTTATCTGACACCTTTATTTGTCCAAAAACTTTCACTTACTTCTTCGCCTACATTTACTTGGTTGATAGTTTCCCGGTAAATTTCTTCCATCTTCCTTACCAACCACTTACACACCCTTTTCTCTCTAAGGTACTGCCATAATTTTTCCCTATTCACACAGTCAAAAGCTTTTTTGAAATCCATAAACAATGTATACATACGTCCTCCCGCCTTGTCTATTTCCTTGTTCGCCAGATGTCTCAAAATACATACATTGTCCATGGCTACCCTTCCTTTTCTGAACCCTGCCTGTCCGTCTGGCAACATACTGTTTTCGTCCGTTTCTTTTCTTAATCTTTCCTCTAAAACCATTGCATATATTTTGTAGGTCGTATTAAATAAGGATATACCACGGTAGTTTTTAGTTTGGTCTTTATCCCCTTTTTTATGTATTGGTACAATTAACCCTTTTCTCCACTCCATAGGAAAGCCTCCTCTCATCCACACTGCATTTAACACTTCCCATACTCTTTCCTATAATTTTTTTGTACCAAACAACAGCGCTTCATTTGGAATTGTTTTTTCTCCGGGTGCTTTCTTTTTCTTGAACTTAAACATTTATTACTCAATTTTCTCTTTAGAAAAATTGTTTATTTCCACTTGAAATTCCTCATGTCTTAACAAGATAATTTTATTGTTACTTTCACCTAAAACCTCTCCATAAAGTGTTCTCTCTATTTATCCATACTTATGTTCTCACTTATTTTTTTCTTTTTGTTTCTTTGTTTATAAATTTCCATACTTTTGCTTCTGTTTTTATTTTATATTTTTCTTTTCTTCTTCTTCTCTCTGTTGTATTTTTCTCTCTTCACACATTGCTTTGTACTTTTTTCTTGTTTCTAGATACTCTGCTTTTGTGGCTTTACTTTTTTCAATTTTTTTAATTTATTGCAAGTTTCTTTCTTCAGTTTGCCGCATTCCTTATTTCACCATTAATATCTTCTTGCTTTTAGATATATTTTTCTTTGGCCATTGCTGCTTTCATTTTACTAACTAGGTCTTTATACATACTATCAATGTCTAAACCTCGGAATTTTTTTTATTTATTTGTTGTCTGTATTTTTAAATTGTATCTTTGTTCTTACTTAAAATATGTTTTCCTTCGTGATTTCTAGAGGTATGCCTAGAGCTTCGACCCTATTACCTACATGGAATTTGACTATATTCTCCCAGGCTTCATTATTTGTAATACCATAATAATTGAGGTTGTTCCATTCTGTCCAATATATGTGAATTCTCCTTCACGGTCACCTTCTTTGTTTCCATTTAGAATTTCCCAACCCCTCTCTTCAATCATCTCGAATAGTAATGAGTCTTCTTTATTTTCTACTTTGTCTTTTGCTGTTCTTCTTTTTATTTTTTTCATTGTTCTCCGTTTTTGCTCCTTTTGTTTCGCATTGAAATCTCCCCTATAATTAAATTCTTCTGTAACTTCTATATTTTTCTCTAGTATTTGCTTTGTTTTTTTCATTTGTTTACTGTATACGTCACTATTCTCCATTATTCTGCATTTACTTTTATTTTCCTTTCTAAAATACCCTCTCCTTTTATCCCCCTGTTTTTTCTTATTTCAGTGTTTTTATTCAAATCAAATTTTGATCATTTTCTACATTCGATGAGATATAAAAATCTGTAACGTTGTCGCTTTTGTTGTCTCTAATAACAGAGCACACCTGTAGTAGAAGCAAAGCTAGGAGAAATGACGATAAGTTCTGTTCAAAGTGTAACGTTTGACTTAGACGAGTTTTCATCTTTTGCACAAAATGAGTCATTAATCATCATCATCAACGAGAAAATCACTTTTACTAGATGAAACTTTAATGATTAGCTGACAAGGCTCACAATCAGTAGTTGGTAAAGTACCGCCGCGCGGCAGCTAGAAAATAAGACCAAATTTTAAGTTTAAAGAGGTCATTCAACGCCGAATTCTTTAATTTTTAATTCAATTTTTTTTCCTATGTAAGAAGTGCCGTTTAACATTTGTATCAACAAAACCAAAAAAATGCCAACATTTTCTGATTTTTTTGCTCTCGTATGTTTAGCTCACTTCCTGTGAACGTGTAAATTTAGTTTATTCTTTCCAACTTTCTGTTAAGTCCTGGAACAAATCTAATTTATCTGCCCAAATTTTGATTTTCATATCCATGACTACTTATAGCTGACTCGCTGGCTCACTTTTGACAAAAAGCGAAATCCATTTATGTCAAAAATACTAAAATATATTTGTCAAATGGTACAACGTTTTCTTACTCACAAATGTGCCCTAGACCGCATACAAGGCATTTATGAGCGAAGAATAACTCCTACGTGGTACGAGAAATGTTGGTTCAACTTTCGAGAGTTTTGTTCCATTCACAAGGACCCACAAAGTAGAAAAATATTTCGAAGTCATGCCTCAATTATAAAAGAAAGAAATAGACATTTGGACGAAGATCAATACAGGTTTATTATTCATCCTTTTAGTAAATTTGTGAGATATAAGGACTGTTTTATAATGTTAGTATGGTTTATAAGTTTTGTGATGGATCCTTATTTGGCCACATTTCGTGTTACTTCATATTTTGTAAAAGAAAAAGAAAAGGAATTGGCAGTTGTTTATCTTATAAGGATTTTTAATGTGGTTTTATCTCTTGATGTTTTACTCCGTTTTTTTACTGGATATTTTATACGAAAAACTGGAAAAATCGTGTTAGTACCAAAGATGATTGCAATGAATTATTTGAAAACTTATTTTTTTATTGATTTTCTTCCAATAATGACTTCAGTGATATTGTTCTTTATTCGACATAATGCTCCTATAAAAGTACTTGTTGTTATTATACAATTCAAGAGCGTTAGATTGCTACGTATTCCGACTTTTATATTCCATCTAAGATTTATTTTAAAGAGGATATTTGTTCGTGACGCTGCTGCTACAGTTGCTTGTATTATAATTATTGGAGTACTTTCACTTCATTGGTGGACGTGTTTTGTTAGTCTTGTTCCTATAGTACGTGAAATTTATGGAATTCCATTTGAAGATTCATGGATTATGGCTTATAAAGAAGAAATGAGTTCATTCAAAGTATTACGTTCAGTTGATAAAACTCATGATAGAGTAATAAAATATATAATACACGTGCAGATCGTTTTGTGTCACTTTTTTGGAGCAGGAATTGGCCGATATCGAGTGATTGACGCAACTGAAAAAATATTTTTTTCAATGATTATGATGTCAGGTTTAATATTCAATGTAATGGCAATCGCTCACATTTTACAAATTTTCGGAACAGTCAACATTTCTGAAGCTAAATTTGAAGAGTTAGATTACCAAATCCAAGAATTCATGTCTAAAAATCGCTTTCCAAAAAAACTCAGAAGAAGAATCAGCAAATATCTCGATAACAAATACATGAAAAAATTTTTCGCAGAAGATGTAATTTTGAACGCACTATCCGAACATCTTCGGATGGAAGTTCTTCTTTACAGTTGTCGAAATCTGGTAGAAAACGTGCAACTTTTCAGGGGGCTGTCTCGGCCAGCTGTAGGAAGTATATTAGCTCTTCTCAAGCAAGAAATTTTTTTACCTAGAGACGAAGTCATGTCCACTGAACACGATAAAGGCAGATTATTCTTCATTTTGTACGGTACCTGTCATGTGCATGTGATTGGAGGGCCGGAATTTGCACACGTAGAAGATGGGAACCAGTTTGGAGAATTAAGAATTTTTCAAGATGAGACTACAGTTAAACTGTTTTATCAAATTATAGCAGCAGAAACTTCCGAAATTTATTCATTGACTGAAGACGATTTGTACTATTGCTGCACTCAGCATCCAGAAATTGTGACCAGATTAAGGTGGATGATTCTTCGAGATAGGGAGCAGTATTTTAGGCAAATTACTGCAACGGCAGCTGACAAAATTGACACGATGGATATTATAAGTGAGTTGAGAAGAGGAAAAATTATATCGCATGGAAGAAGACGTGACAGATAGATCAGTTTTAAAAATGTGTATTCCAGTTTAAAGCATTTTGATGTTTGATGCAATGGTTGGCTTAAGTTTTACCATAATTATTAGCGTTAGCACTCTAGATCCCTCAATAGATTAATTCTAATAAAATAACAGAAATGAACTGCAAACTTTTGTAACATGTATTGTTTGAAATAAAACTATAATAGTGCCCTTACAATTTTTTTTTCAAAACTATCAGTGGTTATATTTTGCCTCTTTAGTTGCTGCTTTAACATCCTTTCGTGTCTCTTTGTATTTTTCAAAACCTAATTCTTTTCTTACAGTTATATACTGCAACGTATGTCAAAAATCTTTTTTTTTTTTTGTTCAAATAGTTCGAATAATTTATTTCTACTCTATACACGAATAACTTAATCAATAAATAACTCGATATTCACTCTTCTAAAAATAAAAACCGCTCCTCTTTAATTGCTATCGAGTTCTGCACTAAGTGCCCGGTAGTTGTTTCCGCCCGCTTATATAAAGATACGTTTTTCCAGCATGTGTCCGGAAGTCCTACGACCTTTCTCCTCTCATGCGAAACGATGACATCATTCCTCTTGATCGGTTTCTGAACGTGACTATAATGGTTTTGTAAAATTTTACGCTACGGTGTCTTTCGACGCGATATTTTTTTTCTCAAACTATTTACTCGAAACTCTCTTTTTCATATTTTTATTTCGAATGGGCTTAGACACAATTTTTTTTGACAAAATCTAAAAGTACCTATCTCAACTTATATTTTGACACTATTACACTTGCCGTTATTTTTGCCCTAATGTACAAAAAAAATCTTTAATTTCAAATTTTGCTTGTGACGTCAGCTTCCTACAATTGCATTAATTTGCGTTAATGCGCATATAATGCTGAATATTCGTTTTTGGTAATAGATTTGTAATGCGATTGGTTGATACAGTCATTACGAGAACTGACGTCATGGCCACCAGGCCCCATTTCTAATGCCTGTAATTCAAAATCAAATGCCATTTTAATATAACCAATTGTATAGTAGGGGTTCTTGCTATTTGGTATGTATAATGTTTTTTTCCGATTTCATTTTATGGTGTAAAACACGATGTTTGTAACAATACTTTTTCTATTTAGCTTATTTCTTAATTTTACACACATCTCGTCTTTTTTATAATTTTTCTTTTGCCTCAGATTTTTGCAGCTGCTATAGTATGCTGTTTTCAAGACTGTTCCCACTTTTTTTCAATGCTTAAACTTTTTTCTTTGGCTTTAAACTCAACTTCTTGACTTGACGTTTTGATACCAAGAAGATTGCTCTATTGTAAGCATTGTTTTGGCAGTCAGTTACTGTCTCTACTTCTTTTATAAATTAGCTCAAAATATTTCTTATTGCTGAAGATTTTTTAAAAGTTTCTGATATTTTGACGACAAATTTTTTTTTACCACTGTATTTCTAAATATTTTGTTTGGTATTCTTCTTCCTTTATTTTTTGTTTCTTTTCTGTTCAATTTTATTGTTACTAAATAATAGTCGCTTCTTATTTCTACTACAGTTTTTACTTTTACATCTTTTATAGGTACCTAATAAGACAAATAATAAGGCATCCATTTCGATAATCCTTTTCCTCTTTTTAAATATGTATATCGTCTTGGTCTGATACTCTTTTCATTTTTTTTCCTTTTTTTTTCATTATTCACTTTTTCATTATAGCTTCACTTTTTGTTAGGTAATTGACCGTTTTTCTATTTCCGAATTCCTTAGAACTTGCACAAAGAAGATGGAATCCGCCAAACATACGCTTTGCTATATTGATGCTACATTGACCTTACAATACTCATAGCTTCCTGCAATAAGCTCCAAACAACTCTTCAATTGAACGTTTTTACTGTGTTTACAGTTATACAGTGTGGTGATAAAGTAAGGAACAAAATTCATAATTCTCTTATTGAATGTTTTTGAGCAAAACACTCGGACAGGTCATTTTTATTATTTAATTTGCCACTTTATGACAAAAAATTTGACTTATGACGTCATTTATTGTTGCGCAATGACGTCATCATTAGTTTTTTTAAATGACAACCTCATTTATTTTTTGGTGTTTTTTGTAGGCGGTCCCACTACTTAAATGATGGTGTAAAAAAATTGGTACCTTAGATAACAATGTTTTTGAGAAAATAACCCATTTATGTTGGCTACCTAAATTTACAAAAACTAATTTTTTACACTCAAATCTGACACGCAATGCTGTTTACACCATAGATTTACACTTTATTTTACAAAAATTGTCAAAATGACAGTAAAAATTAGGATTCTCTAAGACTGGGAAAAGTATCGATACTTACAGGAGGTATCGATACATGCTCAGGTATCGTACACCGATACCGACTGCAATTAGGTACTTTCCGATACCTCGATACTTCCGATACCTCGATACCTCCTATACCTCGATACCTCCGATACCTCGATACTTCCGATACCTCGATACCCCGATACCTCCGATACCTCGATACTTCCGATACCTCGATACCCCGATACCTCCGATATCTCCGATACTTCGATACCTGTAATACCTTGATAAAGCATGGCTATAAATAAATATCCTATTAAGAGTGTTTTGGGTGTTGGAAACATAAGCTATTTTGATGAAAACAAACAAATTCACAAGCTATTTGATGCGATATTTATTTATCGCCCCTCGATACTTCCGATACCTCGATACCGCGATACCTCGATACTTCCCGATACCTCAATACCGCGATACCTCCGATACCTCGATACTTCCCGATACCTCGATACCTCCGATACCTTGACACCTCCGATTCCTTGATACTTTCCGATACCTCGATACCGCGATACCTCTGATACCTCGATACTTCCCGATACCTCCGATACCTTGATACCTCCGATACCTCGATACTTCCGATACCTCGACACCTCGATACTTTGGCAAGTATCGATACTTTGCAGGTATCGATACCCAATACCTAAAAACAGGTATCGCCCAGTCCTAGGATTCTCTGCTGAAACTTTTAATTTTCAGAAACAAATTTCAATCACGCAATAAAGTCGTTTTTTTGAAAATTAAAAGTCTCAGTACAGAATCCTAATTTTAACTGTCATTTTGACAATTTCTGTAAAAATTTTTAATATCGTGGCCAAGTTTTTGCAATTTGAATTTTTTAAGTAGAGTGTAGACGTCATCTTTGGTAAGTTTTTTTTTTCACCCTTTTACGAAAAGTAGTAATTCCTAACTGTTTAGTATTAGAAAATGGCGGTGTGAAGCACTTACCAGAAGAAGAAATCAGAAACAAAGTTGTGATTTTTGAGATTTCTGTTAATTTTAATCTAGGAAGTTATGAATAATTTTAAATAAGTATTAATAAGTAAGTAGTAATAAGTTGCAGTTTGTTTGTCAATTTATTATTAATTATTAAACGGAATATACAACGATATAAAGAATATAAAACGGTATGGCGATTTTATTCAGTATTTTTTAAACCCTCCAAAATCTTCAAAAAAAATATGTCAAAAACAAGTCAAACACTGAAACATAGTAAAATTTTAAATTTTCCCACGTTTTTGTTTTTATAATTATTAATTTACATAAAACAGTTAATAGAAATTTAGTTTTAATTACATTCTTAAATAGACTTCTAGGTGCATTTTATGCCACGTTAAATAATAACTTGAATATCGTTCGCTAAATAAATGAAAATAAAAAAAAAATTTCGACAGATGGGTTGCATAAAAGTCTGAAAACAACTCATTGTTAATGCTCAGAAAACGTTTGTACAACATAAAGCATTAGAATCCTTGAAACTGTTCTGCCTAGGTACACTAATAAATTTAATAACTATTTATTTTTATAAATGGAATTTTGAATTTCCATCATTTCTATGCGTCAAAATGGCGGCAATTCAAATTGCAGCAACGCGCATTTTCAATCAACTTTCTTTCCGTTTTGATGTCTCTGGAAATTCCTATGAGATTTAAGTTGAGCAATAGATGGCGCACTTTTTGCGTAATTTTTGGGAATTTGTATTATCAAATCGTACGTAATAATTTGCAAAACAAAAATGTAATAAGTACCAATAAAATTATTTTATGTAATTGTTATGTTTTTTTGTATTATAAATAATTATTTACAAAATAAAAAAAATAGTCGGGGCACGAACCAAATTTTGCCACAAATTTGTTTTCAAAAAGTAGACGGAATAATTATAAATAAATTAAGTTTGTAAAACAGTTAAAATTAGTTTTTCGTGTGTAATTAATTTAGTGCTAATAATAACAACTAAGAATTTTTTGTTTTATTGTTTCGTTTATAAATAAAAATTTAGTTTGGGCGCAAACCAAATTGACGTTTAATTGACGTCACAATTAGCGCATGCGTATACGCGTCATAAAAGTCAAGTGTCGCCATTTTGTCAGACGTATTGTTAACGTTTGGTGTTTTAAAAGTCAAAGAAATGGGTTCTGCAAAAGCAGAATCTGCACCAAATAATGTGAAAAACCTTACAAAACCTTACGGCAAAGTAATTTTAACATTGAAAAATAAATTATTACCTGAAGAGAAGCTTTCACCAACGCCAAGTCAGAACGATGGTCTCGACATTGAAACTGAGACGGATTTACGTATTTACGGTTGTGAACTGATTCAAACTGCTGGAATATTACTGAAATTGCCTCAGGTGGGTTTTCCGATTCATTTTCTCGTGTTTTTATTGTGTTTTGGTGTTGGTGGTTTTGTTAACGTTTTTGGCCGATGTTTACAGGTAGCGATGGCTACTGGACAAGTCCTTTTGCAACGTTTTTATTATTCGAAGAGTTTAGTGCGTCATCCGGTGGATCACACGGCGATGGCGTGCGTTTGTTTAGCTTCTAAGATTGAAGAAGCTCCTCGAAGGGTTCGAGACGTTATCAACGTCTTTACCCATATACGACAAGTGAATTCCAACAAGTAAGTTTCAATAGTTTTGTTTATCACAATGACACTGTTTTCTCTCATCAATACGAAGCATTTTTGTTCTCAAAACGGGGATTTTATCACGTGGTTTTCATTATCCAGGCCGTGATTCATTATCCTGAACTTTTTTTAGGATTGCAAGAACAACTTATGGGAAATTGGGCTGTGGTGTGCCTTGATACTATCTCACGTGTTTGATTGGATTGGAACAGGTGTGGGGTCTCAATGCCCATCATGGCACAATTTTTCGGTTTATGGCCGGGGAAGAATGGTTAGAATTGCTGTTAGGGGAATGACAGAATTGAGAATAAGGCGCAGGCTGGGTTTTTATTTAGTTTGTTTCTAAATAAATCTGTTTGGAATTTAAATATTTTTCTATAATGAAAAGAAAACTGAATCTTCTTACTCTAAACTCAAACAAGTAATGAATTAATGAACGGAAAAATTATAATTTAGTAGGTACTAAAAACTTTTTTTACCGTAACTTTAGACACATTATACAGCTTGTTTACTTTTCAAAAAACCAACACCTGTTGAAATAGGTTTGTCAAGATAAGATTTATTAAAATTTGATACTACTTATCAAAATTTTTGGTTATTTTGTCACTGCATCAGATTTAAGTTAATTTTGTTATAGGTAATTTCAAAAGTTGTGCCATGTTGCCGGATGTATTTTAGGTATAAATTGTGCTGTTGGTGTTTTTTTTTTTTGAAAAGTGAACAAACTATATCTATAAGCTTAAAATGAAAGACTATTAAATTATTTAATTCAGTTAATTTAAATCTGATTTCTACAAATTATTACTTTAAAACAGTGTAGTCACAGCCTACACAAATTAAGATTTTTTTTTGTTCTTATGTTATAACTACATAATTAGTCCGAAATATAATATTCTTAAAATTCTTCTATTTTTAAGTTTGTTTTTTTAACTGAGATAAATTGAGAAGTACAGGAATAAAAAGAGGAATGTCCAAAAATTTGATTTCTTATAGAACTGGGATTTCCATCGTTTTTCACCAATATTGAATACAGACAAAAAACAATTAAAAACATTAACTGTCAAGACTCTTGAGTCTACTCAAGAGTTATATCGAATAAAAAAATCTGACGTATCCATGAAAAACTATAGGAATCCCACTCCTATAAGAAAACAATTTTTATTTCTGTACCCTTCAATTCATCTTATTAAATCTTCAGAATGTTCTGACGTGAGGTCAAAGTCGGTTAAAACGTTCAAGCGTTCAAATATACAAATTTTAATACAAAATAATGTTATTTAGAAACGTAAGTCTTGTTTAGAATCTCAAGTTTTATGACACAAATTGCAAATTATTACAATTTCCTCACATTTTAAATGTTTAACTTTTTATGTTCTATCTTACATTGAGACATTTACTATAAAAAAATATTTTTTATGATTTATACCGTATGTTTATTATAATTTTTGATAAGGGTGGTTATGGAAAAGAAAAATTTCAAAAACGAAACACTTACATTTATCTACAGTAAATGTCATTAGTGTCACTGGTCATATGAAAAATCTGGATTAGGGGAAATTATGAGAGCTGCTCTGCCGAGCAGGAAAATTTCAATTTTCTTGGTAAATTTTTATTTTTGCAATAAACGTTTGGAAAATAACGTAGCCATTTTTCAAAGTATTTTAATGGAGAATGTGATTTGTGAGTTTTGAAACAAAAGTTAGTGCTGAGTATCGAATTTCTATAGGAAAATGATAGTTTTGTAGTGCTTTGAAAATGACGGTTCACACAGTTTTAAATTTCCGAACAAATAAGGCTATCAGTTTAAAAAAAATGGAGATTGTGAATTTTGTAACTAGACCCTTCATATCTTAATGTCAAGTGCTATACGAAAAGTTTAATGTCGTACAATCTGATGAAACTGTGTAATTAACAATTTGTCTCATACAAATTGACGAAATTCTGTTAAGTTGATTGTAAAAAGGGCTTTACTTATACACTAATTGCAAGTTTCACCATTTACAAAATACGAGGCACCAAAGTTTAAAAAAACTATTTTATATTTCATAAATACATAACCTTTTAATCAATTTCTTAAAATAATAATAAATGAGGTAAATCATTGAAGATAAACATAAAAAATTGTGAAAAATAAGTTGGTGTTATTTAGGAAAATAATATTAGATATTATTATGAATGCCGACTAATTTCGATCTTTATTAAAGAGCATTTGTAGAACAAATATGAACTGTTTTTAGCAGTTTTCATTTATTACAAAAACTATTTATTTATAGGTAAATTTACTGGTGAAATTTTTATCATACTATCTTTATAAATAACAGAAATAAATTTGAAAATAAAATTTTTTAGTGAGATTCCACAAACTGAATATTAAAAATGAAACTAATTTGCCGATTTCAATGACATATTTATTGCTGATTCCTACGTTTTGTAATTTGGATTACACAAGAACGAAACATAACATTAACACTAACTTTTTTTAAATTTTGGACTCATAACTGTTGTAATGTAACAGACATTTGATTTATTTGGTCTTCTGTCATCAAAAGCATGCCTAAATTTTTTTGTAAAACAACATTCAGGATTCCAGGAGCCACACCTTTTTGTTTTGAAACAGTTTTCAATAAGTCGTGTTTAACAATTGCGTGATAACAACACTAAAGTTTTGTGACACTAAAAATAAATAGCACTTCAATTTTTAATAAAGAATTTTGTTTAAAAGCAATCACAATCTTTAAAAAAACAGGTTATTTTAGTCAGTAAAAGTCACTTTGATTGACTATAATAAATGTGTGTTTAAACATTATATAAAATTGCTTTTAAGCAAAAATTTTAGTTAAAAATTAAACTGTTAATTGTTTTTTATAGATAGAAAACTTCAGAGTGTTATTAACACGCAATTGTTAAACTCGATTTATTGTAAATCGCTTTAAAACAAGAAGGTGTAGCTCCTGGAATACCTAAATGTTGGCCTACGAGTAGTTTCAGGCGTATTTTTGTTGACAGAAGACCGAATACAATAATTAAAAGCGAACGAACAGCAGTTGAGTTTAAAATTCAAGAAAAAGTTGATGTCACACACTCACCCTATTACTATAACAATTTTCTTTTCTATAATCTACTTTTTGTGAGGCCCCAAAAGAAAAGTAGTATAATAGGCTATCTATTAAAGTAATCAGAACTGAAATCTGCTGAAAAATATATTATAAAACATTTTTTTTACTGATTGTTAAGAAACAATATAGTCCTAACGTTTAATTTGAATTTTTTTATTGTTGGATTTGCTCTAAGTATGGTTTACGACAACAAAAAGCGTTATTAAAACCCTAAGCCTTAAAATTTAATTAATTAGACCAAATTTGCTAAGCAAATAGTTGTTTATGGCCTCATATGCAATTAATAAGGTCAAGTTAAAGATTTTATTACCTATTTTCATATTTTCTTTAATTTGTATTATTAATTATAGGTATTTAATCTATTTTGTGCGAGATTTTTTAAATTTTATAGAAATAGGCTTTTTCACAAGGTCTTTTTCTCACAAATATACTTTTTTCAAATTTATATTTTGCAACATGTTTCGCTCATTTTTGTTGTTTATGGCCATTGTCAGCAAAATTTAGTATAATTTCTCTAACTTGTCTGTTTGCTATTCGCCATTTGGTTGACCAACAGACAAATTAGAGGAATTATACTAAATATGTCTGAAGATGGCTGTAATTAGTTTTAATGGCCGGAACATGTTGCAGATATAAATGATAAAGTGGATTTAGAGATAAAGTGTCTTGTAAAAATCCTCTTTTTAACCTAAAAAACTAATACATAATACTCAAAATTTTTATCAGTTATTTTTTTAAGGTTTAATTTTAACAACACCAGTAAAATACTTATTAATTCTTTTTCGTATGAAATATATAATAAATAATCGAGTGCCAACAAAACAAAAAAAAAATGATAAGGAATTTTAAAAATAGACTATGGTGCCGGGTGAAGAGGGGGCGTAACTATATCTTTTACTCCCAGAGGAATACTTGCTTTATTACCACAAAAGATGTACAAATTAAGCAACCATTTTATTCAAAAAACAAAACTTTTCAGTAAAAATGTTACCTTTCCTAAACTATTTATTAAATGCCATGAACTTTTGCCTTTTAAAATATTTTTATTGATAACCACAGTTTGTTATTGTGTGTTTTGCACTTGTTATCATTATTTTTTATGTTGTTACTTTGCATATATTATTGCACTCTATTATATGGGTTGAGGAAAGGTCGGTCCTAGCCGCTGGTACAGTCACCCAATTATCAAGTTGAACTTCTAAAAACGATTTATTTATGTTTTCTCTATTACTTCTATTTTAATTATGAACATTATATGTAATCACAATGAAATTATCTGGAGAAATCGTTTGGAGAAAATGAATTATCGTTCAAAATAAACGAAAACGGGAATTGCCACAAAAATCGACTTTAACGACCGTATATGATCGGTTTTTTAAGTGTGCTATAATATAGAATTATAGCATTTAAATCTTGAAGGCTACAAATTGATGTTGACACGTTACTGTTAATTTTGGGACAATAACAATAGTAATGTGTATATATCACTTTTATTATACTCGTATTATTAATAAAAACCCATCCTGCTTTTACATATTTTTATTTATTCGGTTTTATATCTTAATTTTTTTTCTCATCAATGCTTCCACCTATCAGAAGTCTCCGTCACTTAATTCAATAGCAAAACAGACTAACTAAAAAAACCGATGTACCCCGATTAAAAGCTTGTAGACTGTAGTGGTACTTGAAGGTAAATATTAATTTTAGAAGTGTTTGTTTATTTTTTTCTTAACATGGCACTTTTTCTCGCTGATTCTGAAGATTTTTCTTTTTTACGCGACTATTTTTGACTAGTTATCAGTCAGAAACGGTCGCAACATTTGTCAAAAAAAAGTTAACTCGGTTACTACTGTTATCTACCGAACAAAAGAGATACTCAATATGTTGTTGTTAATTTACAGAGGCTACAAATGGCTCCAATAGGGCCTCTGTCCACCATTATCTTCATGGCGCTGAGTGGGATCCTTAATACCACACAGACATGAATCTGCTAGAAATGCACAGACAAAGACAGACATGGCCGTCAATGATTTGTGTGTGACGGTCTACGGAAAATAAAACAATGTATGTATTCAGTGCTTTTTAGATTCATATTATTTGTATTGTTACATTGAGAACGAATCCAAAAAGTACTGAACCATACATTGTATACGACGAAAGGTAAATGAAGAAAAAAGAAGAAAGAAGCTTTTTTTTTGAGTTGAATTCAGTGACTATAGTACTAATTTGTGAGGTTATGTTTTATTGTAGGTCACCAGACTTTATTATTGGAACAACTAATATATACAGGTAATAGCGGTGGCACAAAATGGTCGATCTAGTTTAATAAAAACAAAATAATGCTTCGTATTGGTGTTTATGTTAGAATGTAATTTGGAGGAAAATAAACAAATTAAACTCGATCACCATTTTTGCTATACTACTTTTTTATATTTACATTATTGTAGTTATGGTTTTTTGTTTTATTTGTTTATTATTTGCTCCGAATTGCACTTCTCCCTTCGTATATAGTTTACGTCGGAGAATTGTAATTTACGGCTCTTAAATTTGTATTTTTCTTTTCTTGACTATGTGCAGAACTATTCAACCTGTGATACTGGACGTAAACTATATCCAGTTGAAAAATCTCGTTATCAAAGCCGAAAGGAGGGTTTTAAAGGAACTCGGATTCTGCGTACACATCAAACATCCACATAAAGTAAGTTTACAATCAAAATGGCGGATTTGAAGTCCGCCATTTTGATTCACTTGATTCAACAGCGACATCTCTTGCAGATCATCGTAATGTATCTTCAAGTTCTCGGCTATGAAAAAAACCAAAAACTAATGCAATATTCATGGAATTACATGAATGACTCGTTACGTACTGATGTTTTTGTACGTTATCAACCAGAAACAGTGGCATGTGCATGTATTTACTTAACAGCACGTAAATTACAATTACCTTTACCAAAAAACCCGTCCTGGTATTCAATTTTTGGCGCCACCGAAACGGAAATCAGGGATATAGCGATTAGAATATTAAGATTATATAATAGACCAAAGGTAACTAAATTTAATTAACAAACTTATTTTTTAACAGTCATTTTTAGCCAAACATCGAACAACTTGAGAAAAAAGTTGACGAATTATGTAAACAATACCATGATGCTAGGGTTAAAGCTCGGGGAAATTCCGGAAATAATACCCCAAATAATGACTCTTCTAGTCCTAGTACTCAGAAAACAGCTGGGGCGCATAATGCTTGGGGAGGTTTTATAAGTCGGTCTGGAAGTCACATTGCGCCCCCTGTTTCAGATAAAAGATCAAGAAGTCGGTCGGCGAGTCACAGTCCAGTTAGTAAACATAACCATAAAAGATCAAAGAAACACAGATCGAGAAGTCGATCGCCGAGGAATCATAAGAAGAATCATAAAAGGAGGAGTTACTCCAGATCGAGAAGTACTTCGCCGCATAAAGGATCAAGGAAGGGGAGGTTTGTCTCATTTAGGGAGTTGGAGGCGAAATAGTAATTTTTTGGTTTTAGGGAGAAGAGAAGGTCGACTTCGCCAACGAATGACCGTGAGAATAAAAATGATCGGTATATAGATAGATACGACAAGTATGATAAGAATGAAAGGTATAGTGGGAAAGAAGAGAGAGATAGGGAAAGGTATGAAGAGAAAAGAGAGAGGCATGATAAAAGGGATAAGGAAGATAAATATTTGAGTAGAGAAGAAAGAGATAAATATAAAAAGTCGAAGCATGAAAAAGACATCAGAGAGAGATCAAAAGATCGGCGGAGATAAATTTAATATTTTAGAAATTTTATTTTAATTAAAGTCAAATTGTAGTAGGATTTTATCATGTAAAAATTTAGTTACGGATTTAATTTGTGTTAAGTGTACAAATTTTTTTTAAAAAAACACAAAGACAAATAGGTATTTTTTGATATTCTTGTGTTTTATTTACCTTGATCTTTAGGGTATTAATTCTAAAAGGTCCTTTCCTTCAAATACTAATATTTCCATTACTTACTTTCAGTTACTTTCTAAAACTGTTGCTAATCAAATTTGGATGCTTTAGATGAAACATTGTAGAAAAGTGCTACATACAATGCTCCGATGTATTCTTATGTAAGTAAAGTTCTTAGAAAGATATATCGTGTTTACGACTTTTTATGACTTTGACTCTAATAAGTTTATGGCCACGCTAACACTAGTACTAGGACTATGCTTAGCACGTGCTAGGTCTGGCCCTGCATTGACGAAATCTGTATACCTCTTTTTATGGGGGTCTGGAAATGATGATTTGCGGTTAGATCTAAAAATTAGTGAAAGTTAAATATCGGATTAAGTCGTAAACACGGTATATCTTTCAGATGACCGGACATCTTTTAGATGGACCATTCTAGAAATTATTTAGAAGATCCTAGAATATTCAGAAGTCTTTTCGTAACATTATTGTAGGAGTAACAGAAGTGTGAAGAAGAAAGGAATAATAAAACACGTAATTTCGGGATTTTTTTAAATTCCATAGATGGAACGCCTAGACTTTAAGACTATCTTAAATATGTATTTGATGGAGGATTCTAGCATGTTGGATGGTCTTGTAGCCGCCTCGGAAATCTAAGGTCCCTGACTTCTAAAGTCTGCAATAAACGAAATAATGGTCATTGTTGATTCTAATGGTAAGTTAATCTTCAGTGATGGGATATTTATGCAAATTTTGCTTATCCCAAAGTTTTACAGTTCCTACCGATGCGTCAGGTAGTGAACTACTCTGTCTAGGTGTTAGCTTACAATTGGTTTTAACAATGACTTTTATTTGGTTTATTGCAGACTTTAGAAATCAGGGAGCTTAGATTTTTCAGGCGGCTATACGTAGGAATATAGTTGGAAATAAATAAATAAGGAGGTAAATGAAAACAAAGCCAAGTAAATATATATTGATTTGGATTTATTCACTTTTTTGCATTAGTCTATAAAAATAACCTTGAGTATCCTTAAGGAGCTCCTCCGGTCGTCCAAATTCTACTACACATCCTCCCTCCATAACCATAATTTTATCCGAATCCAGCACTGTTTTAAGCCGATGTGCTATTGTTAGAACCGTACAACCTTCAAATTTTTTTCTCACAGTTGATTGTATCATCTCATCGGTTTTCCAATCAACATTAGATGTCGCCTCGTCCATTACAATAATTTTAGCTTTTCTTAGAATAGTCCTCACAAGACATAGCAACTGTCTTTCCCCTACGCTAAAATTTGATCCTCCCTCCGAAACAGGACACTCTAGACCCGAATCGAAAAAAAGCTTTTTCAAACCAACTTCATCCAGAGCTTTCCACAAATCCTCATCGGAAAACTCTCCAAAAGGATCTAAATTTTTCCGTAAACTTCCAAGGAAAATCACTGGATCTTGAGGAATTATTGCGATTTTTGATCGTAAAGTTTGCAAGGGGATAGTTTTCGTATCAACGCCGTCTATAATTATCGCGCCCTCGTAATCGAACAAGCGGAAAAGTGCGGAGATTAGTGAGGATTTTCCCGCACCAGTTCTTCCTACAATTCCCACTTTTTCGCCGGGTTTTACTTCGAATGAAGCCTTATTCAAGGCGTAGAAATTGTTCGTGTATTTTAGAGAAACTGAGGAAAAGGTAATGTGGCCTTTCTGGGGCCAGGTTTTGTTCGGATGGAAAGTTCCTTGGTCCGGCTCGGGAGGAAGTTTAGAGTAGTCCATAATTCGTTCAACTGATGTCATTTGGGAATCGATGTCGCTCCAGTCTTTCATACACATTTGGGCATTTTCGCCGAAGATAATCGAAGTGGAGAAAGCCAAACCGATAATTCCTACGTAGTTTTCTAAAAAATATATTACAATTTGATTTTTTTATTTGAATATTATTTACTTTATTTAGTAAAGGACTTTTTTAAACAAATAATAAAATAAGATTTAACCAGAGTTAGCTTATTGAGTTTATTTTTAGAAATTTTAAAGACAAAAAAAATTCTCGTGATTTGAGTTTACTCGAATTCGACTCTAGTGAGTTTCATCTGCCGGTTCCGTTCGTTATGAGTGATTCCGTAATTATTTTCAAATCCAATCCTGGATAAATACTGCAACTTTTGTGCGTAATCGGTTTTTTTATTCAGAGTTGGATTAATAATTTAACGAATTTATTTCTACTATTTTTATCTTCGATTTAATTCAATAACGTCGCTGTCGAGAATATCGTCTACTTTACACTCACTTCTTTGGTTCTCGCTAGCTGACTGTCTCGTCAATGTCTCGCTTCTTATATAATCCTCTTAGTCCTTCTAGAAAGTGATTTTTCTCGATTAGTTTATGGGCGAGTCAGCTAATGATTTGGTGGAATTTCACGCTTCGGTGCGCTTCTAGCACGATATCTTTTTGGTATTTTCTTAAATTATTTACTCAAAACTATCTTTTTCTTACCGTTATTTTGAAATGTTCGTAACAATACACTCTACATTAACGTTTCGACCGAAACGAGTAAATAAATTTTCTTGTAAATTGAACTTAGTGGATTATCTATCACTAGCAATCCACCAAACGCTTTAAAAACTTCGTAACCCATCAGATCTTGGCTAATAAATTTCTAGGTTTTTTACCAGCAGGCTCGGTTTCTGATAGAAGTGATAGGCACCTTTGCTTTCTTGTGCTATTATAGATGCTTCTAGCATCTTTAAAATCTGCTTTTGCATGCAATTCAGTGCGCTTTTCAGTCAGTATATCTGGGGACGAACTTTTACAAATTAATTACACAGCAGCTTTGGAAACTGCGATGTCCCACTTATGCCCTGAATAGTATTACATTTTTTATTTTGTAGAGATAGATACTTCAAAGTTGACGACTACATTGGTGCCTTGTACAATATAACAGGGGTTCGCAACATCCAAATGTACGCGCTTTCAAGAGGACTTTAGGACGCCTATATCACGCGTAGGAAGGATTTCAAGGCTAATGCTTTGTCAACATTTACCATCCTTACAGACACATATTTACTGTGATCTTTTTTATAAAACAGGGCTTTACCCTACCCGTTGACGTAAGATTTGTCTTTAAGGATGAATTAGTTTCCTCGCTTTCTCTTGGAATCGTCGTTCTCCAGGACTTCTTTCTGCGCCTTTCCAGCGCTCTCACCGAGTTCTTACACATGTATTGTCTGCCGACTTCTGTAGCATTCTTTGACAGTCGGCCTTTCAGCGGGTTGTCATTTTAAATGAGCCCCCTAGTGCCTTTCTGCACTCTGTGTTAGCTTTGAATTTCCAAGGCTGTTTATGTTGTTTGGTATTACCTACGTATCTCTTTTTCTCGTCCTCCACTTTGTTTTTAGGATCTTCTCAGCGCTGCTTTGCACTGTTTTCTAGTTTTCATTGTATTTTAATATGATTTCTGCGATGCTACCTAGATTAACCTTCTAAACGAGTAATTCCAGCCTATGCCCGATACTATTCTATCTTTGGCACTTAAAGAATGCAGATAAAATTGAAGGTTTCCATGATCTGAAAGTATTTGGGTTAAGTCCACGTACTTTTTCATCTATTTTCACTGTTTTATATTGGGGATAAGCCAGTTGGTTTATCTTCTTTCTATCTTTCACTTTTCTCGTCTCTTGGATCCTGAGCTCAGTGGGTATGATCCGTGCTGTGATCTGAGATGAAGGTGACCAATATACCGGACTTTCTTATAAGTAAACCGCCGTGTATTGTTCAAAGCTTTACCAAATATCTTCTGCCTAAAATCAGCTATAGAACACGTGTTCTGTCAGTACTGCCACTAACCAGTGCTTTCATCTATTTGAAAATCTAAGTTGGAGGAACTTCTGGTAGTTTTTTGGCATCACCGCATTTCGAAAGCTTCTCATATTTGTCTATATGGTTGGTTGACTTAAGGAGTAACCGAAGTGGCGTCTGCATTTTGAGGAGTGGAACAATGACACTAATTGACGCCCCAGAAGGACTCTGGTTTTTCAATCTCTACATCCTTTCTACAATGCAGATTATTAAGTGTTTAAATTAAATTTTTACCCGTTTTAGGGTCTTTATAAATGTTCGCTCTCAAGCAGCGAAGTGCAGGAGAAAAAAGGGGAATGAAGTGTTCTACTTGGATTATCCTGACTAGCAAATACCGCTTGCGCGACGCATTTTCGTCTTTTTTTCGTTTTTGTTGCGTCGTTTTTTTGAGCTTTGTCGCACCACTTATGAATGGTAGTTTTCTTTCTTTTTTCTGACATTTTTTTTTCGTGCTACTTTTTTTTATCGATATAGCACATACTTTTTCTGTCTCTACGCTACTTTCTTTCTCTTTTTTTCTATTCCGCCGTTCCCTTTAAAGTCGGTCCTTTATAACCGAATCTTTCTATATTTTTTCGCACAAATCATTTGGTACACTTTTAGAAACTGCCCTCAGAAGAAGAAGAAGTTTAAAAGTCTACTATCTCTGTCAAGTTAGTATTCTTGCAGTAAGCATGACAGCTACAAGAGAGACTAACCAAACTAGTATACAAGAAACTTTCTGCTTTTTTTTGCTATGGTCTGTGTTAAAATTGTTTATATTTTCATGAATTGTTTTTTTTTTGTTAATAACTATTTTTTTTTGGATTTGCTTTATTTAATTTTTCTGATAACGAGCTGGAAACAGAGTTTGCAGGCATAAAAGTAGAGTAACATATATCTATTCTATTAAGCTTAATATCTACGAAAAAGAGGACGAAGAAGAACGTATCTTGTTTGTCTTGTTCTTGGTGTTTTCTATTATGTTCAGATAAGCTAGAGGTGTTACTTAATTAAGTAACACTGCTAATAGTGCTAATATAAACAAAATCTAGATCTCGTTTCTTTTCTAAACGGAGTTATAGACGACAAACCAAGCAGCTGTTTTGCTGCTGAAAGAAACGGCATCTTGTGTCTTCTAAATTCCATCGCCACTGTCTAATTTTTTAGAAACTAACTGATGTTCTTTACTCCACATGTTTTCATTAAGATTCTCAAATAATTCATTATACTTATTTGTTTCTTTTTTATGATAGTTTTTTTTTAATTTTTTGATGCTCGACTTTTTTTTGTGTTTTTTTCTGCTATGGTATATTTTTTTGGCTGCTTAATACAAATTTTGCAACGCGTGTTAATCTTCTCTGTCCACCAGTAAACATCATTTTTCTCATGTTACTTGTGTTATCAGTTTGAAAACCGGCATTCTCACTAGAGCTTACGACATAACTTCATCCGACTTTTTTTATAGTTATTTAAAAAATGAATTTTTTTCAAAATTTTAAGTGCTTAATAACTATATTCAGCAGAGTAGAATTGCAAAAAAAGTAACGAAAATAACAATCCACTAACATTACAAAAAATATTTTTGTTAAACAGAGATGTCAAGGTTCTTGCTCTAACTTATCAAATAATTTTTTAAATTAAAAATTTTATTATTTATTTATTTGGTGAGAACAAAAATGATGAATTAGAGTTGGGTTTGCGTACCTTGACTTATTGAGCAATATTGAAAAAAGTGATAGACCAGAGCTTACTCTGAATTAGTAAATTTTTGTTCTTACGTTACATCACTTTGATTAGTTAAACAGGCCGGATTGCATGTGTATATTTTCTAAAATTATATTAAATTATTGTATCTTATAAATGTCAAGCTGCGCCCTACGTTCATAAATCCATAACACACTACAACGTCGTTTTGATACGCGCTCTGTGTTTATCACTTTTTAAGCACAAATTTCATAAAGCAAAAAAAATTGAATTTTGTAGTTACCTTTGAAAAGAAAGAAGCTAAAAATTGCTGTTCCTGTATACATCGTACACGTCAAGTCAGCCCAAAACGCCAAAGTACAAAAAATAGCTTTGCTGAGATAACACGCAGTGGTTTGAACATCCTGTTTCATGTTAAACTCTTCTAAAAGAATTTTTTGGGCTTTTAGGGCTTGAATTGTTGTAAGTCCTTGTAAAGTGGACGCCATGTAACTAACTACAGGACTTGTAACTACAAAATAACAAAGTTAGATTAAATATCTTCGAGTACTAAACTTACCAATTCCTTGGGTTCTTCTAAGACTTTTATTTGCCGGTTGATACAAATAAATATACAAGAAAAACAGTGCATATAAAAGTACTGTTGGTATCAACATCCAGTAATTGATAATCGGAATTATAATTGATACTCCTATTATCAAAAAAATTTTAATTAAGAGTTCGAGTAGAAATAAGGGGATAACTTCATCAGGAGCTCCAAGATCAGTTGAATAACGGTTTAAAATACGTCCACTGCAATTATCATTAAAGAATTTGATTGGACTGCTTATCACGCCTTTGTAGAAGACATCATGTAGATATTTTGATATGTTAATAGTGTATTTGACGAAGAACCAAGTCGCTAGATGAGTTCCAAATATTAGGAGTATTACCAAAATTGCGTAAAAATATAGCTTTGTTGTAGTATTAAATTCAAGTTTTGAGTTGACCCAAAACGTTAGAAAAATATCAATTAAGTAGCCAATTAAAGTGTTGATAGCAAACAGAAGAAAAATTGATAAAGTAACTGGTAGACTGGTAGCAGTAATGAAATAATCTCGGTATACTTTAGCCGCACTTCCGGAACCTCTATCTTCTTTTACAACTAATTGCGTTTGATATTCTTTTAATATCACACTTGTGGTTTCATTTTTCTTATCAAAACTTTTACCTTCTAGTCCCATTTCTTTAAAACTTCCAACTTTATCAATTCTTCCGTTCTCTAATTGATAAATTTTACTTGTACTTTTCAGATATTGCACTTGGTGTGTCACAAGTATCACACACTTCTCTTTGAGGTACTTCATGATGCACTCATCAAAAATATGTCTAGCTACATGAGTATCAACAGCTGATAACGGATCATCTAGTAGATAAATATCAGCGTTTTTATATACGGCTCGTGCTAGATTAATCCGTGCTTTTTGTCCTCCACTTAACATCGCTCCTCTTTCCCCTACTAGAGTATTATCACCGTATGGAAGTTGTGTCAAGTCGTACTCCAACGCACAAACTCGGACAACTTCTGAGTACTTCCCTGGATTAAATTCTTGTCCGAATAAGATATTCTGGCGAACACTTGCTGAGAAAATCCATGGTTCTTGGGATGCATACGAAACAGTTCCTTCAATATCAATTTTTCCTTTTGCAATATTAAAATCCTTGAGGATTGTGTAAAGGAGGGTTGTTTTGCCACTTCCGGCACATCCGATTACTCCAATCAAATCACCAGGAGTTGCATTGAAGTTGATATTTTTTAATAGAGTTACATTTTTAGCTAGTTTTACTGTTGCGTTTTTGATATTGATTTCTGGTTTTTCTTTTTTGAAAAATTTAATATGTAAGCCTTGAACTATCTCTTGTTTGGGTTTGTTGTGAGTATCGATGAGTAAAAAATTTTCGGTTCGTCGTAAGGCTACTCTGAGCTCGGTTAGTCTAATTAGAGCTATAGGAAATCTTGTTGCAGCTGTTGTTTTTAAGTTCTCGTAAATTGTTACTAGAGCATACACGTATTGGGGGGTTAGAGGTGTGTTGGTTAGGACGTTTCCGAGGATGCAGAAAAAAACGGTGATTTTTGATGTGTAGACTTTGAAAACAGCGCAAATGAAACGGAGGTGGTTGGCGGTTGAAAGCTGATCTATTTCGGACCTAAAAAAAGTGATATTTAAATTGATATATCAAGTAATGATAATGAGTGAAATGCATAAAAATTTAGGAAATGCTTTAACTTGATTAAAACGGGACAAACCTATGCATTTAGCATTTGCTGAAAGGAGATAACTAGCTAGTAAAAGCTTTTGCTACCTTTTATTCATATTTCCTATTGAGTGATATGATGATATTGGCAGTGACTTTGTTTAATGATAATGGAGGAACAGATTTTAAGTTTGACTAAAAGGACGAAAATAGTGGGTTAGAAAAAAAAAGAGAAGAACTAAAAACGATTTTAGAATTTGGGAAATGAAATTAGCGGAAAAAAACGAAATAAAGTTCTGGATGTTAAATATGTTTCGGGACACGAATAATTCCTTTTTAAAAACTTTTATTTATACAAATTACAAGAATATTGCTAATTGACTACAAGAATATTACTAACATACTAACTCTAACGGGATTATAACGCGTATATATAATTTTGTTCATGCACACTCAGCACAACATCTCATATCATCGCACGATACACTTGTCTGTTCTGAGCGGCGACGTAATTCCTTCCCCGGAAGATTCGACTACGCAGTGGGACGAGGAAGGCGAACGTTTGGAAGTTCCATGGTGGTTGGTTGGGTTTCCTTTCTTCTTTGATAGAATTTCAAAAATAACACATAGGTTATTACTATGACGATTCCTATGTATAAAATGATTGTCCAGGCACTTGGAATATATGGTGGTCGGTCGGTGGCAATTTGAGGTTCATTCTTCAAAATTTGATTTTTGATGCCCTGGAGTTCATCTAATTTTATGTCCTCAATTTGGATTGAAATTTCGGTGTTTACTTGATGATTTTCAGGGTGATTTAATTCGGGAAACAACATTGGTGGATTTTCGGTGATAATTTTGTTGTTATTGATTTGCCCAAAAGATGAAGTTATTTGACACCCGGTTGGAATTTCGAATAGGTACGACCCCATCAACCTTGTAGTTTCTTGTTGATTGCTACACTTCAGACTAACAATTTCATCAGTCGGAAAGGTCCCAATCCATTGACCCGAGTTGGCGATTTGTGTAAAAATAGGTTTCGTTATTTTCAATTCAGTAGGGTGGCAATTCGAAGTATCTTCTACATTTAAAATTTGGATTTCGCAAGGGTTTTCTTGAAGTTTCTCCCGGATAAAAGTATTTTCGCATAAATAGTTTTCGGGGATAATTTTAGTACAAATTTTGGTTTGAAAAGTGTGTAGAACATTTCATGATTTAGCAAAAATTTATGGGCCGAAATAATCGCCTTAAATTGGCTCTTATGAGGTATCGGAATAGGATATAATTGAAAATAATCGAAAACATAAGGGGTTACGATAGGTATTTGGAGTAAATATGTGACTTTATTATTAATAATGTAGCTTTCAATTTGGATTAATTTTTCAATTCTTAATGTGTTTTCAAATGTAATTTCTAGAGGTAAGCTATTTTTTTCCAAAGAATTTTCTATTCGTTTTAGTTGATGAAATAGGTCTGAAGTTTTAATTATACTAGGATGCATAATGTTTAATTTTGAAAATGAAATCGAATTTTCAATATCCTGTAAGATGGAATTGATTGATTCATACATACTCAAAATTTGGACAAAAAGATCTTGAACGAATATAACATCAACCCAAGTTTCCAGAGTTTTACCAATTTGCGAAATTTTTGCATCTAATAATAATTCGTTATGAGAAAGTTGCTAGACTGTAGTATTAAATTTTTCAATGATTTCTACAGAAATGGAATTTTGTTTTCGAATGTTTTGGGCTAAATTTTGTTGATTATTTTGTAATTGTTTTATTAGATATTCGTACCGTTCTCCATCTGAAGCATCTAAATTTCCTGTGATTGATTTGAATATTGATCCTAGCCCGTTGATTAAGCCTCGCTTTGTTCTTTTGGGTTGTGGAATTATTTCTCTTAATTTAGCTTCTATTCTTTCCTTTGACGATTCTAGTAGTTTTTTATAATTTTCACTTTCGTACGCATAAATACTTGATAAGTTACTTTTTGTTATTAAATTTATTGTCTGGGCATTTAATTTATTAATTTCCAAAATTAGAGGATTCAGGTCGTAGAAATGAATTAGAGTATGAGTATAATCTTGTACCTTTGCTGTTCCTAATTTTACTGGGATTAGTCCGGGATTATTTTTAAGATTTTTCAATTGGATCCGGTTTTCGAGTGTTAGGGATATGGAAAGCCTGAAAAGGATACTTCAATTAAAATCATAGGTTTTCTTAAGAGGACGTTTTAAATTATCCATGCTAATTTTTGGTTGATTATTATCAGTTGCAACAGTTTTGAAATTTTGATCGGTTTCTTTTATGGTAGTGGGGTTACTAAATTTATTGCTTGTTTTACTTCTCGAATGCTTTTTGACATAAGTTTTAGTTTCCGGTTGGAAAATACCTGGATCGTCACGATTTTGATTTAATTTTGATATAACCTTGTCTTTGTTTTCACTTAAGTGTTCATTGATTTTTGAATACATTATTTTCGTTTTTTCGCGATGTTGATGAATGTAATCCGTTAATAAAATTTTCTCTAAGTCAATGTCAAAAGGGTTTTCATTTTCAAAATGTCCATTTACAATATCTATTGGTTTTAACTTAATTGCCGAATGAACAGAATGATTGTAGGCCAAAATTGCGTATTTTATTTTTGATTCCATTGAACAATTTTGATATTCGGTATTATTAAGAATTCGCACATGTTCAATTAGTGTTGAATGTAGCCTTTCAACTGGGCCATTCGATTGAGGGTGTTCAGGGGATATAAAATGCACTTTTACTTTATGTAAACCTAATAAATCAGTAATAATTGTATTTTTAAATTCTGAACCATTATCCGAAATAATTTGTCTAGGTACTCCATGATGACTAAGTGTTCAACGATTTGAATTGATTCTAAGGATTGTAAACTATAAGCTTGAGCATATTTAGAGAATACATCGGTAATAGTTAAAAATTTGTGTCTTTCTATAGTAAAAGTGTCCAGATGTACTATTTCAAAGGGTTTAGAAGGGGTAGGAGTTATATTAAATATTGTTTTCACAGGATTACGTTCATATTTACTTTTTTGACAAATCTCGCATTCATTGATAACAGTTTGAACTGATTTCTTTAAATTTGGCCAATAATATTTAGTTTTAATTCTTTCTTCTGTCTCATTTATTCCGCGATGATTTGTTTTACTTTCGTGATAGTTCCGAATAACTTTCTTTTGTTCTTCTTTATTGATTATATCAATTAATTTCATTTTGCAATATTTTAATTTGAGTGAAGGCCATTTGAAATTTTTATTAATGATGCTACAGAATGGTTCATAAAATTTGGATTCTTCAAAATGAATATGGTATTGAACATTTGGTACTACAAAAGCTTTGATGAAATTTATTATGTCTCGTTCGAAATTGTTTTGAGATAGTTGTACAATAATTCGTTGTTTATTTTCGAATAATTTAATAACTTTTGGTGTTATGGGTGTATGAAATACAACACTAATAATTATTTGGTTGTCGCCGTGATTTACAGGAAATTCTGAAATTGGGATTTCAACTATTGGGTTTTGTTCGATATTTGTATGTACTGTAACATCATTCTCATCGTTTTCTTCATCGATATCCAATATTTCGGTATCAGGTTGAACTTGCATAGAAATATTATCAAGTGACTGGTTTGGTTGATTTGATTTTGACATTTGTTTATTAAATTCTTCCACGTAATCAAATATGTTGCCCGTTTCTTTTGTATGAATTTCTATTCGAGATAAAGCGTCAGCATTAGTGTTCATTTTACCTTTCTTGTAAATTATATTATAATCGTATTCTTCTAATTTAATTCTCCATCGCATTAATTTTGAACTAGGGTCTTTTAGTGACATTAACCATTGAAGAGGCTTATGATCTGTTACTATATTAAATTTTCTACCGAATAAGTATGGCCTAAAATACTTTGTTGCCCAAACTATGGCTAAAAGTTCACGTTCAATGACTGAGTAATTTTGTTCAGATTCGTTAAGGGTGCGTGACGCATAAGCGATTGGTAGGTCTTGACCAATTGGGCCTTGGCTTAGTACTGCACCTAGGGCGATATTGCTTGCATCAGTGGTTAAATTGAATGGTCTCGAAAAGTCAGGATATTTGAGAATTGGTTCATTAATAAGTAAATTTTTGCAATATTCAAAGCAAGAGATAAATTCAGTGTTATGTTCAATTTTAGCTCCTTTTTTTTAACACAATGTTAGAGGTTTAGTAATTTTGGCAAAATTTTTAATAAATCTACGATAATATCCTAAAAGGCCTAAAAATCCTTTAATTTGTTTAGTTGTTTTAGGTAACGGAAAATTTTTAATTGCTTTTATCTTATCAGGATTGGGTTTCACACCTTCTGGAGTTACAATGTGACCGAGATAAGCAACCTCTTTTCTTAGAAATTCTGACTTATCAAGCTGGATTTGAAAATTTGCTTCTCTAAGTTTTTGAAACACATGTTTTAATCTGTCAAGATGTTCTTGTAATGATGTGGAAAATATTATTATATCATCGAGGTAAACTAGACATTCCTCGTTTTGAATTCCGCGAAGTATGTTATCCATAATTCTTTGAAATGTTACAGGTGCATTTTTTAATCCGAAAGGCATCCGTAAAAATTCGTAATGACCGTTTTCGGTGGTAAAAGCGGATTTCTCAATATCTTTTTCATCTAATTCAATTTGGTGGTAACCGCTAGCGAGATCTAAGGTAGAAAAATATTGGCAACGACCTAATTTGTCTAATAAGTCTGTTATATTCGGTAATGGATATTTGTCGTCAATTGTTTTCGCGTTTAATTGCCTATAATCTACTACTACTCTCCATTTCGTTTTACCGGAAGCGTCCATTTTCTTGGGAACCACCCAAATGGGGGATGACCAGGGCGAACTACTGGGCCGGATAATTTTAGAATCTAACATTTTTTTAATTTGATTTTGAACTTTCTCTCGATGAATAAATGGGTATCGATAATTTTTTGAATATACTGGTATTTCGTCTACAGTTTTAATTTGATGTTTAACGCGATTTGTGAATGTTAACGGTTGACCTTCTTGGTAAAAAATATCAGAATATTCTTTACAAAGTTTTAAAATTTGATTCTTTTCTTCATTATTTAAGTGATCAGTCCGAATTTTTGAAAGGTTAATTTGCGGTTTATGAGTTGTATTAAAATTATTATAATTAATTTTTGGTAATTTTTGTTCTTCATATTTCTCGACAGTTATTGGTTCGGAAAGATTTAACGTAACCGGATCAGTTGTGCTATTTAGTATTGTTGTAAGGGCTTTGCCATTTTTCGCTATTGATAAACATTGAGGTATTTCACAATTATGTATTTTTTGATGGGGAATTAAAATTTCACCGTTTTGAATTGAAACATTAACGTTTATTACTTGTTGCGATCTAGGTGACACAGTAATTAGATTTAAATCATTTTTAGTTTTATGATATTTTAATTTAATAGTTGTATATGGGGTTCTTAGAATTCCATTTGCAAAATCTAAGTTAGCTTGGAGTAATTTTAAATTATCTAGACCAATCAATCCATCAAAGTTACCATGAAATTTGAATAAGTAAAATCTTAAAGTAGAAGGTTCCGGTAGGTTGAACAATTTTGGGGCTGGTATTTTAGGACTGTATTTATGTGACGATTTTTGGAATACATTTGTTGCAATAAATGGTTCATTTTTTATACAATTCGGATACAACTTGAAGGTTAAATTTGGACTAAGAAATGATTTTGTTGAGCCGGTATCTATTAATATTTTAAGATTATGTTCTGGGAATATGATATATGGTAATTCACTTGAATTTCCGCCGTTGAAAGAGATAACTTGTGGAATTATGTTTGATTGTTTACTGAGGCTTCGTATTGAAAATTTTGATCATTGTTTATAGAATTTTCGTATTGAAAATTTTGATCGGTGTCATGGTTAAAATCTTGGGGTGAACTAGTAGTTTGATCTGTGAACGATTCTTCTTCGATAGTATTATTAATTTCAGTGTTATACAATTCTTCTGAAATCCAATTTTGTTGTGGTTGTTTGTATTGGTTGTAATTATTTTGTGGTCTAAATTGGTTTGACTGTCTAGTTGAAACGCTCATTGGAGTCGGTTTCGTAAAGGGTTTATTTTGATTTGGTTTAAAAACATTTTGGTTTTGACGTGGTTGCTTAAAGACTTCTGAATTTGTTGGAAATCTTTGTGGTGGTGGATTAGAGTTTCTCTGTAAATTAATTGGTTGAGAGGGAAAATTATTTTGGTTTTGTGGTTGATAGAAATTATTATATTTTTGATACGGTTGATAATTAGGATTAAAATTTTGGGTCTGTTTAACATAATTTTGATTTCGATTTGTATTTTGTAAATTTGTAGGTTTAGGATTACTTTTTTGGGAAAAATTTTGAAAATACCGTATGTTTTCTTCTTCAATAATTAATTGTAATGCTTCATGTAACGTATTCGGACGCATGCATCTAATTGTTGTACCTAAAGGTTCTCGCAATCCAGATAAAAAGGTTTTCAAAGCTAACTTATTGTAAAGATCGCGTTTTAATATTCTTGCCGCGTTTGTGGCTTCATTTAAATCAACAAAAGAACAAAGGAGATTTAATATTTGTAAGCAACGGTTAAAAAATTGTTGGGGCTTTTCATTCGGATATTGTCTTAGCATAACTAGGTCTCTATTTAAACATGCTTCGTCTCGCCTATCTGCAAAATTTCTCTGTAAAGTTTGCTTTAATTCATTCCATGTATCGATATTTTGAATATTGACAATTATTTTTGCATTTCCCGACAACTTTCCAATAATAGAATTTATAATAAAAAATTTTAAAATTATTTGGGTGATCGTTATCATAAAAATTGCTTATTATACTTTCGCAACTTGATATAAATCTGTTTAACTCATTTGGGTCTCCGCCAAAGTGCGGAATACAATTTAAATATTCCGGTTTAAACGCCATATCTACTACAGTATTATTTTCTATATTATTTATTTCTGTATTATTTTCTATGTTTATATGATTTGGGGATTGATTATTAGGAGTCGAGCCAACTGAAGACAACGACAAATTTGAAAATAAATTTTCTAGTTCTGAACTTAAATTAATATTTGAATTCATGAAATGTACTTACATTAAGCCGAAAAAGAATAGTCGTCTCATCCCGTTTAAGGTTCAAATCTTGTGGCGTTGAAGTCTCCTTGTTGATTTTCGATAAACCACAACACTCCAACCCTCACAATTCACTATCCAGTTAATTCGTTGATACGAAAATTTGCAAGTGCGATACTTCCAACCCTGGGATATCCTACTGACTGCGCCAAATATGTTTCGGGACACGAATAATTCCTTTTTAAAAACTTTTATTTATACAAATTACAAGAATATTGCTAATTGACTACAAGAATATTACTAACATACTAACTCTAACGGGATTATAACGCGTATATATAATTTTGTTCATGCACACTCAGCACAACATCTCATATCATCGCACGATACACTTGTCTGTTCTGAGCGGCGACGTAATTTGTTAAAAGACATTGCTTGGAGTAAAAAAAGAAACGTAAAAACATGCCAGAAGAGCAAGAAAAGCTTCTAGTAGATGATTAAAAGATGGTAGAAAAGCTTGAAAATGGCATTTGGAAGAAAAGAAGAATTTGATGATCGAGGAAAACGTCGACTGGAAGAAAAGCAAAAGCAATATAAGTTTTAGAAAAACAGATAAAGATTCTAGAGGAGTTTGAGTAACAAAAATGGTAGAAAAACATGAATAAAAGATATTGAAAGACATCGATTGGAAGAAAAAGGAGATCAAAGAAAATTTTAAAAGTAGTTGAAAAACGTCGACAAAAGGACAAAAAAATAAAAAATATTTTGGAAAAACAAAAGAAGGTTCTGGAGGAACAAGGAAGATTGAACAAACGAAAACTCGGCAAGTCTATGATCATTATCAGTTGCTATTAGTGATCAGAAAAGATGCGTCGATATGCTATTGTGTGAATTACAGAAAGCATTATGAAGTAACAACGGTAGTTATTGGGTTGGTTTCAATTTTTGTTAATGCTGGATTTGAAGGGTAGTTATTAATTAGAAAGTTCTCCATTTAATTTTACGCTTTGTGGGCTTTGCAACACACCGAGAAGATGACGGAACTGGTTCTGTTGGGCCTGACCTGGAAAACATGCTTCTTATATTTCGATAATGTTATGGTTATTGAAAAGACATTCGAGTAGTACCAAATAAACTTGTAATAAATCCTTAGCCGCTTGAAGAACGCAAACTTTTAACTTAACTTTAAGAGGTGTCGTTTATTCTGAAAAGAAGTCTTTGGGTAATGGGATATCATCGCATTTAAACCAATTTTGAGAGCTTCGAGCCGTCCGAAAGTGACCTGATCAGCAACGCAATTTGGAAATGCCAAATTTTTTTTCGTCAAGGGACTTGCGGATATTGTCAAACTGCTAGATAAGCTGATCGAAGATAAGACACTTTTAAGCAGCATATACATGAAATTTGAAAGGGTTCCCAAAAAGCGTCTTTTAGTTAAATTTAACCATTATGGTATAAGAGGACGACGTCTTCAATGGATAGAAGTTTTTTTTTATCGGATCGCTCCTTTAAAGTCAAGGTAGGTAACTCACATATTAGCGACGCATTTCTAGTCTTAAGTGGAGTTTTCCAAGGTTCTGTGTTGGGACCGTTTCTTTATATTGTATACACTGCCGACTTAAAATGACTTTTGTCATCAAATTTTGTAGTGTACGTAGACAATATCAAAATTTATAACACTAGTTCGAATCATCTTGTCTTGGCAAACAATCTATCGGCGATTTTCGGTTGGTCTGTTAAATGGCTACTTTCGCTCAATGTTGAAAAGTGTTCTATGTTGCACTTAGGTCCCACAAATCATACTCTCTTTCTTGGTCTGCAAATATAACTAATGTTATTAAAAAAGCCTTCAGCGTGAAATAAACTCGTTGGAAGCAGTTTAACGACGGGTAACAAGAACTCTTTTTGGTTGATTTAGGCCGTCTTACACTGAACGTTTTCTGCTTATAAAGTTATCTTCTCTATTGGCCCGACGCAGGAGAAGTGACGTGATAAGGGATGACAGCCTTCCATGCATTAGCAAAAAATGCCAATTTCCTTATCAAACATCTCGTTTTGGATAAATTTCGTACAACTATCAGGCAGTGCTTTATAATTAACAGATTTTTTGATTTTTGGAATTTTTTGTCTCCCGAAATCATTTTTTTTGTGAAAATATTACACAGTTTAAGTTCAAGTACGATTCACTCGGTGAAGACTTTTTTAGTTAATTTAATTCAACTTAACACTAGAACGGCGGCTGAGATCAATTTGATCGCAATGCAGTTTGGTTTATTGACATTTTCTTTATTTTAATTAGAATGGACAATCTTCTATGACTTTTCCTAGCTTTTTGTGTTTTTTCTCCTAATAGTGTTAATTATTTAATTTTTATTTTTTGATTTTATTGCGGATACTTACTTCTAGAAAGTCGAAAGCGGTCTTTTTGACCGCTGATAGTTTATTGTTTTTTAAGAATTATTTGCATGCACGTGTTTTTTGTGTGATTTTTAGAAGTTTATAAAAAACAATACTTGGGATTTTATGTATAAAATTTTGTGTATAAATTATGTATAAAGTTTTGTTCAGTGCATTGCCGTGTTATGTTCTCTTATTTCCAAAAAATATGGTTAAGCCATGGTCTTGCACTTTAGTAAACCATGGACTATTTTGGCGGAATTAGAAAAGCTTTCTGAAAATAATTCTGATTTGGAAGCTTTTGGTCGACTTATTTGTGGTAATAGTGAAGAAGAAAAATCGCAAAACCTAGAAGAATTGGATTCAAATTCTGATCGAGATGATAAATTTGCTGTTGATCTTGAAAGTACAAAATTGTTAGATAAAGTCAGTTTTTCGGATAATTTACCAGAAAATGAAGAATATCAAAAAACATATACGGAAACAGCAACTGATGGATCTTTTTGACGATAGTACAGAGAAAAAAAAGCCTAATTTAATACAATTTTATAACAAAACCAAATATGGAGTGGATGTGATCGACCAAATGGCAAGACTGTATAGTATAGCGTAAAGGCATCTTCTCGACGCTGGCTACTTCAAGTGTTTTATAATATTCTAGACTTAGCTGCGATAAATGCTTGGGTTATTTATAAAGAAAAGAAATCTTTTTTAAAGAAATGATTTCGATACGACAGTTTATTTTACAGTTGGTTGAAGAATTGACTAAGATTTCTTAAAATGAAAAAAATGCTCAAACACCTCTAGATAGAACAGTAAACAAATTAAAAAATAAAAGAAAACCAAAAAACAAAAACAAAACCAGAGATATTTGTTGAAATTATTAAATGTTTAAAGTGCACAGAAAAAAAAACGAATAATTAATAATTGTGTTTTTGTATTATTAAGTGATTATTTCCCTCATATATTAGTAGCCAACCAAATGTCTCAATAATTTAAACGTCAGCCAATGACAATCGAGTTTTCTGCATGTAGCTCAACCTAATGCGAATATTGAAGGTGATTAAACACCATGTAGCTTTTCGCCTGTTTACCATGGCACCCTAAACAATTTTTTCTAAAAACAAATGTTAAAAAATTAATTTGTTTGGTCTTTTTAAATTATTGCGAACTTTTTGTTAATAAATATAATACATAGATGTTTATACTGATAGTTTTGTTATTTGGGAAATAATCTTGACATAAACTCCTCGAGCTCCAAGTTTTGATCCGTTAATTTTCGAGAATGTGTAGCTTGTCAATTGAATCGTACAAATTTGACAAAAAAGCCCTCCAGCTACGCTGTCGGGCTTTTAATATTATCAAATTTGTACTCTTCATTGCCAAGTAACACATTCTCTTAAATTAACCCGTAAAACTTTGAGCTCTTGGGTTTAACTTCTGAATAAAAGTTTGAAAATGGAAGCATTTTATAATTTTTGATAAATAAAAATGTTTACTAGTTATGTTCCAGCTGTTTTTTAGATTTTCGGTCAAAATGACCGCTAACGTTTTTCTAGGTATCACAATTTTGCCGTCTTTCTAGTGTTAATGCATCTCAGCACTTTTGTTGCCCGGGCATGAGAGGATTCGGTCTGTCTGATCGCACTTTTATAATAAAACCAAAAACTGTATATCTTGGACATGGACGCTAACAATAATGGAGCTGGAGCGGTGTTGATCGAGGTACAACACGGAGAAGAGAGAACATTATAATAAAGTATTTTCCAAGTTCGAAAGAAATTAATTTATAAGCCGGAAGGAGCAAGTTTCCAGGCGACAATAGATGCAGTTGGTACTTTTACAAATCTATACGGTTAATATTTTCAGATTAAAATAGCTTATACTCCTCTACAGTGGCTAATGAATTTGACGAATTTATAAGGCTAATATTAGTAGCCAGATAGAGTGAAGGAGCTTGATTCAAAACTTTAAATTAGATCTTCTGCGACATCTGCAATTAGAGAGATTTTAGGGTACTGAAAATTTTGGGGTTTGGTAACTTCAGGACTGATAGACAACGGCTGAAATGAGGGTAGAATAATTTAAATCAGAGGCCGAGATAAGTTTTATTACAAAACATTTCTAATAAAGGTGCGATTATAAGTGGGCTCAATGAGATTGAATGAGGGTTGAAAATACTCTGCTCAAGAGAGTTTGGGGAGGCGCTGATGAGAAGACTGTCACGATGCCAGTTGTTCTTACCAAAGTTTCATAAAAAGAAAATCTTGAAAGCAAATTAGGATGTGACGTTAGTGTCACACTTAAGGGTTAAGAAAATATTGGGAAAGATCCGCAAACACAAAAATCATAATTAAAGAGTTACGAAGTAGTATAATGTTGGGCTTTGTCTGAAACATTAGGTTTAGATATCGCAGCAATATTTTCTATCACCGACTCGGGAATGAAGTAATTTATGGTTTCATGGTAGTTATTAACTATTTTATCTAAAACCACGAAACCAGACATCGGAAACTGTGTTTTGAGCTCTTGAAAATAATTGGATTTATAGATACGGGATACTTTGCTGAAAATACAAGGATATAATTTTGTGTTACTAGTTTTTTAGGGTCTTTTGGTCTGCATAAAACTAAGAACAAATAGTTGCATCTCTAGTGGAATAATATGTTATCATTTTGCATGAGTGAAGAAAAGACGCGAAACTTTTGGACATGTGCTAGAAAAACGCATCGGAATTTAAGCAGGAGGAGATAATTACTGAGGTACTGAGAATCCGACAAGCGATTGTAGAGTGAGCGGTTCATCGAAGTGACTGCGATCGTTGTTATTACTTTCTGAATATCGAGTCTTCTATCTAACAAACAATTGTTGTGTGTAATTGTGTATATAATAGAAATAAATTATTCGTTATTAATACAACTCTTTCAATCAAAAGAATCTCGTTTTCGCACAGACGTTGCACTATGTGATTGCAATTGGTCATAATATGAAGCTTGATATTGCCATTTTTATACATATATTTAAAAATTGATATATTTTCTGATTAATACCAACGTCAAGGTTAATGCTGAGATTGATAATAATGATATTGATAACAAAGATATTAACGTTGATATTTCTGTTACCTATTTATGCTTACTTCCTTGCATCGTTGATATACTTTGAAAATGATGATTCCCAGGTACCCATTTTGATAATTTGTATTCCACGTATAATATCATTAAAGACTCGAATCCTATAATCCGTCTTCGGACTCAAATTTTCTTTAACTTGTGACAATTTTTTCGTAAGGCATACTAGAATGATTATTTTTATTATTTACTTATCTATTTTTATGAGTATTCTTACATTGAATCAAAACAAAAGCAACAATTCCAACAATACCAAAAGTTGAACTAAATCCAAACGTGATATTTAAATAAACTGTAGCTACCACAATCTTCAAAGGAACAAACCATATATAGTGTAAAGCAAGCAACGATAAATCAATTCGGTTAATATCATTTGATAATAAATTGATAATTTGTCCTGTTGTAACTTTTTGAAAATGTTGTTTTTGTAGTGTTAGGACTTTTTTATAGACAAGGGAACTAACAGCAACTCGGACTTTTAAACTGAGATTGTAAACATTTAAGTAGAATAAATGGAAAGACAATATTAATATAGTTGATGCTAGAACTATGATAAGAGCCATAGTGTATGCTTGTTTTGTAGTAATTTTATCTTGATTTGAGTCAAAATAATTCAAGAGTTTTCTTAGCAGAAATGGTTGTAACAAGCTAAAAAAAAACAAGTATTGGAAAAGTACATAAAAGAATAGTAGACTCACGTGACTGCAAAATCAATGGGGAAGTAGAGAAAACCGTAAAGAACAAACTCTAGTCCAAAACTTCTTGCTAAAGCTCTAAATAAAGAAGGATTTTTGTGACACTTTTCGTCATTCCAGACTTTCTCGAAGTCTTCTCCAATTGGTTGAGCTTGTTGATTTTTAAGTGGTCGATACAGGTCATCTTCTGTTAGTTCTTGTTTTAGGCCTTTTAGTATGACACGTATTGGCCAGCTAAATTTTTTTATTTTTATTTTAAAAACTGCAAATTTGTGTTACTTACCAGAAAAGAAGATGTGAGAGAAAATTCGATTTTTCCTTTGGATGAATTTTTTTTTCTTGATTTGGTTGTTTGGTTTCCATATCATCTATTATTTTAATTTATAATTTATCTGACAATAAAAAAAGGGTTATTATTTACTTATGAGTGTTGTATTATTCTTTATTAAAGTTTTTATTCTTAAGTGATAAAGAACATAAATTTAAAAAGTTTTTAAAAGTTTTTTATGCAAAGTTATATTCATTGAAACAAATAACTAATCGCTGATAATAATAATATACGACGTAACCTCAAACTAATTTTCAATAAATTTAAAAACAATATTTTCGCATGTTTTTTTTTAGTTGGTGCACTATAAACATTTAACACATAAAGATAAAACTTAATTTAAAAAAAATGAAGATACAATTTTTTTTAAATTCTGATCGATCTGATTGAAAAGAAAAATTAACAAAAATTATCTTTACGATTCAACTTTGTCTATAAATCTTTAGAAAAATCTTAGTTTGTTTTTTTATTACAGTTTTACATTAAAAACAATTTGTTTAACAAAAATCGATTTCTACATTTGCCATGAGTTGCTATGTGGAAACGGATCGGGTAACTAATTTGTATCATTATTTTTTATTTATTTTTGATTTGTTTATTATTATTTTGTTGTTTGAAACAATGTAAAATTATCTTCGTTTGCACTGTATTAATGAAATATTATTAATATACCTTAAAAGTTTATTTACCAAGTGAGATGTTTTCTGATAGTATCACACGGAACAGCCATATTTAAAGTATTTTGAAACATTGATTACCAAAAACGTTTATTATTATTATTTTTTTAGAAAAGTTGTTTGATAACGCTTTTCTGTCTTGATTCTTCTACTAATTTTTCAGTTTTTAATTTTAGCAACGTATTACAAAGGTTATTGTTACTGTCAAGTTTGTGTTATCTACTATTATAATTTAGGTTTTATATATAACTGTAGATATGTAAATCGACTTTATGTTTTTGGTAATTTATCAAATTATTATTATTAATTTAAATAAAAATTTTATGTGTGTGTTTTATCATTACTTAATTCACAATTATCTATTAATTTGTGTATTTGTATGCTTTTAACATTATCAAAATTACACAAAAAAATTTACCTAATTTAAAATGGCTTCCGAAACCGAGTTATTATATTCGATACGCAAGTGTCAAAATGAAATTAAAAGACGTTTTTTTAATGAACTTTAATTTTACTTAACTTATCTATAATAAAAATAATGAGAAGGCGCTAGTTATAGTTCCCCTAGCATAGTAACCCCTTTGTTCTGTATACTGTCTAGTCAGCATATTAGAAACATATAAATACCACCTTTTGCTAGGAGTAGGGCAGACATAATGTATGCAGCTTAGCCTTGTGCTGTGTGCAGGTCTCATTATTTTTAACCAATTTAGTAAAATAAGTGTAGTAAACGAAGTTAATAAAATAAAGTGTATTTTTCAAATAATAATAATAAATCAAAGTGTATTTTCCAATCAATAATTAATCAAAATAAAGTGTAATTTTAAATAGTGTAAAAATAGTCAAATAAAAGTTTTTAAAAATTCTGTTGTTAAATCGACGAATTTAACTGGCGCAGTCATACGGATAGTGTTGGACGGTATTTTTCCAAACATCGAAAGATCCGGTTTGTTTCAACAATTCACCAACCAAGTTCCTGCTCCAACGGAAATCCAGGGCGAGTCTAGCATCGACGCAACCTATTGGTACTTTAGTTTTAAGAAAAAGAAGGAAGAAACGAAAATTCCTGCTCCAACGGAAATCCAGGGCGAGTCTAGCATCGACGCAACCTATTGGTACCTTAGTTTTAAGAAAAAGAAGGAAGAAACGAAGAATGAAATTTGCAATCCTTAATTTTATGTAAGTCCTTTCCAATAATTTTATTCACTGTTACCACAATTGATGATTGATAACGAATTAGAAGAAATAATAAATAGTTTACGAAATATAAATATCGAAGATAACGCGAATTTAGAAGTAGAAAATAATTTAGTAAAAAATAACTCAGTAGAAAATAATCCAGTAGAAACTAATAAAATGGCTCAAACTAACATTCAGTTACTAAGATATCAAGCTGATAATATTCCACAATATGATGGCAATCCCAGACAATTACAAAGATTTATTAATAGCAGTAAAAATCTTTATTTAACATTTAGAGATGCCGCTGATGCAAATGCACCTATTAACATTTGCCTTCTTGACACAATTCTATCAAAATTAACTGGTCGTGCCGCAGATTTAATTGCTTCACGTTCCGAATTAAAAACATTTGACGCTATACGTGATGCCTTAATTTTAACATTTTCTGATCAAAGAAGCATCGACTGTCTAATTCAAGACCTAATATCAATTCGACGACAAAAAAATGAAACTCCAATTCAATTCGGAATTCGCATACAGGATACGCGTAGTTTACTTTTTTCAAAATTATCTGCTGCCCAAATAAATGAAGATGAACGACGAATAAAAATTAATCATTATAACGATTTTGCCTTAAAAACATTTATTAACGGTCTTCCATATCAAATGCAACTTGCTGTACGATTACAACACCCCGATTCTTTAGAAAATGCTTTAGCTCTTGTTACAGAAGAAGAAAATTTTCAATATTTTTGCCACGGTCAAAATCAAAATTTAAAACAACCAAACACAAATAAACCTCAACCACATCAAAATCAAAATTATCAAAAACAATATCATCAACCCCAAAATTATTTCCAAAAATCGCAACCCTCTAATTTTCAACCAATAACAAATTTTCCGCGACCATTTTATAATAATCAGCAATTTCAGACATCCTTTCAAAAACCGATGCAACAGCAAACAGTTTTTCGACCCCAAACATTTTCTAGACCGCAATTTCCATCAAGCTCATTTTTTAGACCACAACAACCGTTTGTTCAACAAAGATTCCAAAATTTTCAAAATTCTCAAAAACCTCCAACTAATGTTTTTAAACCCAGAAATAATTTTTCAAAAATTTATCAGACAAAACCCGAACCAATGGACACCTCTTCCGGTAATTCACCTATTAGACCACAACAATCAAATTATCAATTTGAAGAACTTTTTAATCAAGAAATTTTTGACCCAAGTTTAAATAATCCAAATTATGATGACTTTAATGAAGAACCATATAATTGTTCTAATTATCAACCGGATGCCACCTGTGCAGATGATGACTTTACATTTGATAACGATAGACAAGGTCAAGTCTATGATAATTCGCACTTTTCCTATAACAATGAACCTTTTGCTTATAACAATGAAACTGCTTACAGCAATGAATCTATTGACAATGAATGCAATGCAGCTTTTGATCAACAAAATTTTCACGAGGTTATTTCCACAGACAAACCAAGATAGTGATAAATAATTTCAGTTTAGATTTACCATATATTCATATTCCCGAAATAAATGCATATTTTTTAATAGACACTGGAAGTTCACGAAGTCTTTTAAAACCCGAAATTGCTTACAAATATTTTCCAAATTATATTCAAAATCAAGATTTTCTTATAACTACTGCTCATGGATCAACTTCACAGAATCAAGCTGTTGATATACCTGCATTTAAAATTTTTAACGTCAATCAAATTCATACTTTTTATTTATTCGACTTTTCTGAAAAATTTGACGGTTTAATTGGCGCTGATATAATCAAACAAATTGATGCAAATCTAAATTTAAATAGAAGAATATTAAGAACTCCCAATTGCCAAATTTTAATAAAATATCAAGATACTTCTACTCCAAAAATTACACCAATTAATGAGCTTCCTAAATTTTGTCCACATTCAATTATTATACCCCCTCGTTGTCAAATAGTTGGCCAAATTCCTGTTAATTATAAAGAAGGAAATGCAGTAATAAATTATGAACGATTCGGACATGGAACAGAAACACCCCAAGCTTTAGTAAAAACTAAAAATTTTATGGCTACAACCACCTTTGCAAATTCAAATATAAATCCCGTTAAAATTACTTTTAATTCACCACTGAATGTCGAACAGTTTAACGAACTTGAACATCATTTTACAGAACCTGTAAAAACAAATAAAACATCTTATCCCGAATATGATAATTATTTAAAAGAAAATTTGAAACAGTTAAGTCCTAAACATTCCAATCGCGATCAGAAATTAAAAATTCAAAAATCACGTTACGACTTTCGAGATAAATTTTATTGTGATAATTTTATTAATAAAATTCAACATCATACCATTGGATCAAATAAAATACCTTCTTATACGAAATCATATCCTCGAAATCACAAATCGGAAGTCCAACCTCGAATTCATTTAAATACCTTAGAAAATGAAAATGTAACTAAAAACCCCAAAAATGTAAATCAAAAAATGAATACCGAAAATGACCGAAAATACTCAAAATATGAATCAAAATATCCAAAACTCTTCAGATATAAACCATCAAAATTTCAATCAAAATATTTAAAACCCTTTAAATATAAACCCCCAAAATTTCGATCAGAATATCCAAAACCCTTTAAATATAAACCCTCAAAATTTTAATCAAAATATTTAAAACTCTTCAAATATAAACCTCCAAAATTTCAATTAGAATATTCATAATCTTTTAAATATAAAAACTTTTTTTTCAAAATTTTGATCAAACATCTTTGATTAATTCTTTTCTAAAATACCTAAATCACCAAAAAATAAAAATTTTGCAAAATATCAAAATTCTACCTGAAAATATTAACTTTGCCCCTGAACTCGATTTAAATGATGATTCGTTCAGTTTTACAATCGTTCACACCGGAAACAATGAGAACGTATTAAATGACGGCTTAAGCATTCTTGACGACATACAAATAAATAACAAACAAAATCAAATTTTAGTTTCACCAAATCCGTACAATAAACTTGATGTTACTAGAGATACTTTTGAAAATTTAAAAATTCTTATTGTACGAATACTAAAAGAAAATTATTTAACATTTCATATTTATTTTTGTGACGAAAGAATGTATAGTGACTTCAATAACGTTTATTTGGAACATTTTTATGCTAATAGTCCTAAACTTAATTTAAATGCACTAAATTAGTTAATTTCGTCCACGACGAAGACGAACGTTAAATGCTGATAAATACCAACACGAAGGAAAATGCAATTATAAAGCAATCGCTGAAACATTAAAACATCTTAAACGAAATTATTACTGAAAAAATATGAAACTGATATAACTTGTTATATCAATGAGTGTGTAACCTGTCAAACAATCAAAATATTCCCGATAAAACCATATGTCCCCCCTGTTCAAATTTAGCCTTTAAATAAACCTTTTTAAATTTTATATGCTGATATTTTTTTTAAAAATTGATAATCAAAATTTTTTTTTTTTTTACAACAACGGACGTTTTTTTCAAAATTAATTTATAGATTTTACGAAATACCAAAACAAAAAACAATGGACAATGGAACTGAATTCGAAAATGATACAATTCATGAAATTTCAAAATTGCATAATATTGATATTCATTTTACTACTCCTTTACACCACGAGTTGAATTCAATAATCGAACGACTTCATTCTACCCTCATCGAACTTCTTAGAACACTCAGACAAATTCATACTGACCATAACCCCATTAGGCTTATGAAATACGCGATAATTGCATATAACAGCTCAATACATTCCGCAACAAATTTCACCCCAAATGAATTAACTTTTGCTGCTCCTACTAACTTTCATACTAACGCTAGAGATCCCTCTGATCTAATTGAAACTGCATTTTATACGAAATACGCTGGTAATCATAAGAAGAAATTTAAATACCTTTATAATAAAATTTCTTAAAAATTGAAATAAAAAAAGGAGATAGTTTTGAATAATAGAAATTATTTTAAACCCGATCAACACCAATTTAAACTAGGTCAAACAGTTTATCAAATAAATGAAGAATGTAACAAAAAATTTTTTTAGGCCCTTATTTCTTAATTGAGTTATTTAAAAATAATAAAGTCAAAATTTAAAATAAAGATATAAAGAAAACTAAAATTATTTATTTAAAGGAACTAGGAATTCCTCATGTTTTAAAATAACGTCTTTACCTTTTCGGATACATCCCCACTCAAAATTCACAATCTAAATGACAATTCAGGAATGTTGCCTATTCGCACCGGAAAAGCCCAAAATACAATTGACTCTTGGTCCTTTATTCGAATTTACGATGTTACCCCTATTGTTGATGAGTTCAATATTCTACGTACCCGTTTTTTGGAATTGAAACCGCCATAGAGAATTCTTCCATGTTAAATAGACGCAAACTTTATAATTCTTGCAATATTATTCGGATATTGAAAACCAAAATTAAAATACAAAATTAAGCAAATCAACCCTAAAATTCTTATTCTTAACGTACGAGTCAAACTTGGATTGATTTATGGATTAGGTTTAATAATAAAACCTTTAACAGAAAATTTAGACCAGGATGATGCTGAATATTATGAAAAAGCAATCATATCATTTTTAAATAATCAAAATAAAATTAAGACATTAATTGGCGATCAAATCACAATTCTTCAAAATTCAATCAAAAAAAAAAATTTCGAAAACATTTCTAAATCAATTGCCCACAATCAGCTAATTTTGAAATCAAGAATAATATATGTAGAAAACTCACTAAAAAAAAAAATTTAGAATTAAATATTATTAGTCTTGAAGATTTGTCCAGAACGTAAATGTTATTTTTTCCAAATTATAATTTTATTTCAAACATTAAAAAAAAAATACATAACTATGGGAAAATTGCCTTTTGAAGAAAATTTAGATAATTCATTAATCATTAAGAATTTAATTAAAATTTAAAGTTATAAAAAAATCTGATAATTTCCGTTTTGGAAATCTCAATTGTGGAGACTGTCGAATATGATTATTATCACCTTTATCCTCTACCTGTTCCTTATCTTAAATGGCTTCCAAACTATAATCCCAAAATTTCAAATTTTGTGTCCAAACAACCTAAATCATATCTCTCTTGACATACCCTGTAAAGAAGCCATCTCCGAAAAATTTCATCTGCGAAGGAACTAGTGTTGAAATACCAAAGGACAATGCCCCTTGTGAAATTCAACTTATACTTTATAATCAACAATCAAATTGCAGACCACATCAGATTTCCGTTAATTCACCGAAGATCCGAAAAATCAAAATTAATTAGTGGATTGTGATTGTACTATCAAAAAACATCGCCACCCAAAAATATAGAAATTTGGAAGAACAAATCCATCTCAAGATACATTTTTCCTCGAAATTGTTGACTCGTGTGAAATGCATATTGGACCCTTTCTTATCCGAAATTATGAAGAACTAACCTCAAAGTTCAAAACATCATACTACCGAAATTGGACATCACTCATGCGGGTAGAAAACAGCGACCTGGTCAGACCAACAACCTAAATTTGGAAAACATCGGCCTTAGTGACTTTGATAAAATGCAGGGTTTTTAGATCTCCAAAAGAAGAACCTGGAGGAAATTGATCTACCAACCCTTACCTCTCAACGGAACATCAGTTTATAGGAAGACAAGATATGACCCTCCTGATGGCAATGTTCCCCCTAGCAGTTCAGCTTCGAACCCCATGGTTCTCCGTCTTCGGCGGGAGGAGTTATAGTTCCCCTAGCATAGTAACCCCTTTGTTCTGTATACTGTCTAGTCAGCATATTAGAAACATATAAATACCACCTTTTGCTAGGAGTAGGGCAGACATAATGTATGCAGCTTAGCCTTGTGCTGTGTGCAGGTCTCATTATTTTTAACCAATTTAGTAAAATAAGTGTAGTAAACGAAGTTAATAAAATAAAGTGTATTTTTCAAATAATAATAATAAATCAAAGTGTATTTTCCAATCAATAATTAATCAAAATAAAGTGTAATTTTAAATAGTGTAAAAATAGTCAAATAAAAGTTTTTAAAAATTCTGTTGTTAAATCGACGAATTTAACTCGCTATAACGAAGACAAGCATTAATGACGTCAAAAAAGAAAAACTAACTAGATCTAGCGTCAACCTAAAGTATTACAATAATTTGTATGATTTGTTAATGATTTCAGTGTTTTAATAGTAACAATTAAAAGGCAGACAAAAGAGTTAGCTTATAAAGTTGTTTTTTATACTTTAGAAAAGATGGCTGCTGTTTAAACTAATCCCACTTCTTCTAAAAAGTTATTTAAAGTCAAATGTCAACGACATCGGTTTTTTGCATTTTTCTTGTACAAACTTTTGCGAACATTCGGGATTGTCAATTTTACAGTCATTCTCGGTTTTTTCTCGGTGTTTACCGCACTAGTGACTGCAAAGAGCACAGGGATTTTTCTCATTTAAAAATCGGTTTAAAATTAGATTATCGCATCAGAATCCAAATTTATAATAAAGCAATGCACTTTACCACTTTTGTTCAGATAAAACAACAGAAATGCATTCAGAATATTGCATTTAAAGTTTATGTTTAAGCTGCACCATCTGTGAGAAATTTTGTAAGACATTAAAATGCCAAATTTTAAGAGTTAGTGTTACCTACATTATCGACATCAACGCACTTGATTTTTTGGACAGATTAAAGATAAATTTTAAGATTGTTGTTTTTCGGTATTGTGGAGGATTTGTGCAAAAAATAATATACAAGAGACGTGCATAAACAGTTTTGCTTTATTCGTGTGAGATTCTTTACTCGTGCGCAAGGCGCACTCGTGTAAAAACTGTCGCACTCATATGCAAAATATACAAAATATATTTCCTCACTTATCGTCTATATAGCTACTATTCGCGACAAAGTAAACTGAACACCAAATTTTGACATTGAAGGAGCAAAATCATCATAAAGGTTGCTTTACACATTTTTTTCTGTAAAGGTCTGAATTTGGTGTTCAGTTTTTTTTTGTCATGAATAGTATTAACGAAGGTACTATTTCAAAATTTTAGCCGCCTAAGTAGTGTGTTTTTTAAAAATTGACATCAGTTAGACATTTGATTTGAAAAATAATTTAAAAAAGTATAAATACCAATAAAGAGAGTAAGCAAGGAGATAAATACTTATTATAAAGAAATATTTAATTAACTTATAAAGATTAAACAAGGGAAAACAAAATATTACAAGTCAAATTTAATTGGTCATGTAAAATTTGTGAAAACGGTTTGTCGGTTTATTTAAGGATTTATAAAGCTTCTAAAAAATTTGAAGAATAACCTTTATTGCAGATATTAAAAATTTTAAAATTATCAGTAAAAAGAAAGAATAATTGAAAGAAAGAATACGAAAAGCAAAAGCAGATGAAGTGCTGCTCATATCTGTATTTTTGTACTTTTTTATTGTACCTATATGTTCATGAATTTTGATTTCAATCCTTCGTTTTGTCTGATTATTATAAACTACATTCCAGTCATTACAATACGCCTGAATGATGTAAATGAGAAATTTGGATCTTGTTATGTACGAGACAGGTCGAAAGATCACCTTTAGAATTAAAAACAACTTTTATGTTATAGTTTTTTAAAATGAGGAGTAAATATTAAAAGGCAGTTATCGACTAAAGTTGAGCTTTCACAGTAATTAAACAAACAGTAATTAAAAAAATAAGATTTTAGTGTATTTTTGATTCAAGTTCGAGTCTTTTTTGCATTTATTTGGTATCGGCAGAATTTTGAAAAATGGTAAATGCTAAACGATCCAGAAAATTTATAATAACTTCTAGAGTAGTTATGGAAGTCAAAAACTGCGTTTTGAAATGTTGCTTCTCAAATATGAGAGATAGAAAAAGAAACTTTACTGATGAAGGGGATAAAACAATTTAACAGGGAAGATGTAGAAAGAGAATTATATTAATATATAACATGTCGAACCTTAGAGAGTATTTATTAATTTATGGAAAAGTTTATTTAAGTTTTGTAATGGAATTGATTATTTACTGCTATTTGTTTAATGTTAAACCATTTTTTTTAAGTATAATGAAGTATTAAATGTAACTGCAATGTGTAGATAACATTGTGTAGAATCTGGAGAAATTATAGTATCAGAGTTGATGCAGGTTTTATATAACATTCAAAATCAAAAGATATATTATTTTTTCTAATTATATTTATATATTAACATCTAAAAATTGAAATTGAATGCAATAGTTTGTTCTTGTTTCTACTGTAAATTTAATGTTTTTATGTAAGATAATATAACTAGAAGATTATTATCTAATTTTGCTTTGGTTCTTTAGAACGAAGAAATCAACATATCTAACGGGCGCTGATTTCAAGCTGGGATATTACCGATAGTATCTTCGTTTCTAAGCAAAATTTAAACAATTTGAGGTTGTGATTGGTGTTGCCATGAAAAAGTATTAAAATTTGCGATACTACCGGTATTATTTCAACTTGAAATCAGCCCATAAACCAGAAACAATTTTTATTGTATTGATTAATAATTGTCCTTAATATCAAGAATCTAATATCTACTAAAAAAATAAAACATATTAATAACGTACGAGTAATTTCAAAATTTCTTCATGTTAATTTACATAAAATAATAAAACCCAAAACTTCTTTAAGTGACATTTGATACAATTACTAGTAAAACCGTAATTTGCTAATAATAGTTTTTGGATATATGAAAACTATATTAAAATTATTACTTAGGTATTATATTATAATGTTTATAACGATATTTTTTTCATATCTAAAACATTTGAATTATAGTTATTTATTAGTTGCACATTGAGTCAAAAAAAATGTCGCAAAAAGCTCTAGCATTGGCCTTTCTTATTTGTTTAAGATTTATTTTAGGAAGTTTTTTTCAATACCGTTTCGACTATAATTTTACAAAGCATTATGTTACTTCTTCGTCTGTTATACATTTACCTGAAGGCACTAAATCTGTAACTATTGAAGACCAACAAATTCCTGTTTTGCGTTGTAATATGTTTAATATAAGTAATAAAATTGAAAAAGTGAAATTTTACAATTGCCAGATTGAAGAACTGGAACAAGATTGCAACCAGTGGCAAGCATCGACATTGAAAATATCACAAAATAATATTTCAAGAATTAAATCTAAAACATTTGTAAATCTACCACTTGAAATGATTTCTTTGTCGTCAAATTATATAAGAGTGATTGAAAAAAATGCGTTTGTGTATTTACCGAATTTGTACAATTTAGATTTATCCTACAATCAGTTGGAAATACTAAATCCGGAGAGTATTTTTCAAGTACCTCAAATGTCATGTCTTTTAGTTAATAACAATGAAATAAAAGAACTAAATTCAGAAGCTTTGCGTTTTTTAGAAGAAGATATTGTTATGATTTCATTTGAAAGTAATTTTATTTCAAGAATTAGTAAATATTTTCTTAAAGGAGCTACTTTACAAAGTATAAGTTTGTCACTTAAAAATAATTCAATTGAAGAATTACCGGAAGGAATCTTTAATGACCACTTTTTTGTGACTATTGAGCTAGATGGAAATCACTTTAAAAAAATTTCAAATAACGTTTGTTACAGGAATTGTGAAATTAGGGAAATTTATATCGATGATGAATTTATCAAATATTTGGGCGATAATTATTCTGAATGGCTTAAGGCTAATAATGCAAGTGAATCGTATCAAATGAAGAAATATTTTGAAAAATCTTTATCTTCAAGAATTTGGAGTGATTTCCGAATTATTTTAAATATTGTTTGTTTGTTGTTATGTATTTTTAAAATTATAAAAAAATGATTTTTTGCGGTAAACGGCCAAATAAATGCCGTTGACGGAAGGTTAAATGACTGTCGTGATGGATTGTTTTATTAGCTACCGACATTGTTTTTAAATTTATATATTTTTATTTATTTATAAATAACTGTATTTATTAATAACTGTTTTCAAACCCCCAAAACACAAATTACTTTTTACTTAACTCAAACGGTTCTCAAGATAATATCATTTATCCACAATTACCTTATAATTGAAGTTTTATCCACACTTACGAACCGTATAAATAAGTAACGCTTTATCCACTGTTGGAATAATGAAATTACTTTATTTCACTAGTGGAATAATGAAAAACTACAATTTTAAATTAATCGCATTCTATTTATTATTAATATTGACATTAACATTTACATTAATAGACATTTCGTTTTTTGTTTTATCATATTTCACTTCGTTTCCATTAATAAGAAGCTTATAGTTGTTATAGGTTCCACAACAAATAGTAGTTGTAGGTACAATGGACGTCTCCTCTAGTAAGAAACGAATAGTACCAGGAGAACCTTGGATTTTTCTTGCGATATCAAGCTTATTAGATACAGAATCTTCGATATAAGTTTCTGCTATGGCGGAGCTCCTCCACCCACCATGTCGTTTAATTGTTGTAAGATTAGCACCTCCATTGGCAAGTAAAGTTGTTGAAGTGCATCTCATACAATGGCCGGTATAAGCTTCTGCGTTCGCCAGATTCAAAAACGAAGCAACTTTAAAAGGAACTTTCGATAAAGTGTTAATTCCAACAGGTTGCGATGTACATTTTTGATTAGCACATTGCAAAAAGAATCTCTCAATTGATAATTTTTTCGGACGTAACTACATGTATTTCCTACACCTCTCCACAGTGTTGATATAGAATTCTTCTTCTACAATTGTAAACTTTTGTGAAACGCCCGTCTTGGTATTTGGTATCGAAACAATCAGGTATGCGCCCTTGTCTTCTACATCACTAATTTTTGAATTTGTCAGCTCACATCATCGACAGCCACCAGACACCCCCATTATGTAATGCATTAGGTAATGTCTATGTAATGACAGAGATTACCTTGATCATCAAATATTCTTTATCGCAAGCTCTTGTGAAAAACTCTTCCACGTGTGCTCCTTTCCAATACTGCAGTTTTCTTCTATAGCTTACTATATTTTTTAATATTTTTCAAAAGCAGCCTTCAGCACGGAGTACTTTAACCACATGGATGAAATTGCAACTTTCTCATTTTTTGTCATTATCTCCCGTTCTTATTTCCATTCATTAAATTCTGAAAATACTTTTTCATAATGTTTCCTGGACTTCGCAGGCAATAACTGGCGAGTCGCCTCTTCAGCTTGCTCAAGAATTGTCTCAGGAACAGTACCTATCACTTTCTTCTATTTTCACCAACTTGCACAGCGTTTTGTACAAATAGAGTCCATAAACAATCGAAAATAGATAGCAATGATTCAACACCTCCCATGTTTTTTAGTTAATTTCAATGATTTTTGAGGTAACATCCGCTGTCAGAGTGTAATGTCAAATCATTTTTTGATAACATGAGATGAAATTTTGACGATTCTGATTTTAAATCGCTGTAATTGTGGATAAAACTTATATTGTATTCGTGTATTAGTTGCGTTTTATTCACTTAAGGATATTAAACGCTCGTCTGCGTCTCGCGCTTAAACATTCTTGCGTGGATAAAACCTGTCTAAAACACTTAAACAATAAATAACTATTTTCTTTAAAGTTTGAACTTATTTTTTATTTGTAATTTTTAAAAGTAACTCTAGTAAGCGGATTTCATTAAAAATTACCACTGACACTAAATGACAAATCTAATAAATAAGTTAGTAGAACTGCAAATTAGATCTTCGCTAATTTAAACAGTATTTATGCTATAATGTTAAATTTACAACAAAAAATTTATCTAATTTAATGTTACAGAACTGGGGAAGAGTGCTACCGAATTGCTATCAGAAAATTCAACCAAAAATACTCGAAAGTTACCATTTCAAATTTCTATGCAAAAAACTTGGTGACCAAATTTCTAAAAAGTGGCTCGGTTTTTGAAAATTAAGAAGTAAAAGAAGTTGTTCAATGAAAACGATACTGCTTCAGTTCTTGGCGTTCATCTCGCAAGAGAAGCTCCAAGGTTGTCTTTAAGAAAGTGATTAGTACAAACTGAGATAAGTAAATCTTATTTAACTTTAGAAAAAGTTGATGAAGCTAAATGACTGGATTTTGTTAAATAGTCTACAGAGTATTGAAAGATTCATATTTTGATAAACAAATTATGTTCTTCGATGAAACAATTTTTCTAGATCAGTTGGCACAAAAAAACGGCTACTAGCGGGTTTAGCAACAAATTTTTAATAAAAAAATAGTAATTTTGAATTTGTATTGTTTTGTACTCTTTTTGACAGTTTTCAATAAATTTTAGTTTAGTTTTCTTTTAGGTATACCTACTAATAACTATTTATCTGTCTAATATTGTTGTTTTTTTACTACCTACTGTAACAAACTCTTCTGGAAAATTTTCTGGAAGCTTGGACTGTGATTCAGTGCGTTCGCGGAAATTTCTGGTATAATGAAAGGGTGATAACCGGACAGTGATAACTTAAACAGAGTCGAGTATATAGAGCGGAATTAGGAGCAATTGAGCGGAATTATACTGAGTTTTTTATTTATCGAGTTACTGTCAAGTCATTCTTGCAAATAGTTCGTTGTTAAATAAATTATTGCTTGAAAATTCAACTTATTAAATTACAAAAACCCGAATTTGACTGGTTTTACATTATTATATATTACGTTATATTTTTTTGTACTTTTGTTTTCGTTTAGGTTTTTACTACTTAGTATATTATTTAGTATATTTTCTTTTTTATTTCTTAATGTTATTTCTTTTTTAATTTTTTTTTTTTTGACTTTTATATCTTTAACATGTTAAACTGAAAAAACCGTGAGCCGATATAATTATATCTATAATGTTTTGTGATTCTATTGTGTAGAAGATAGAGTCTTTATAAATTAACTCGTATTTTACTTGTTTTTTTACAACCGTCTTTATCTCTTTCCTGATTTTTCCCATTCTCCTCGCTTCATTTATCACTTTTTTCTCTACATTATTTTGGTTTTTTTATATATCTACTTTTCTGGGGATTTCAATTTACCTTACTGATTTTTCTGTTTCTTTGTGTGATCTAGCCAGTTCCATTTTCTCTGTTTCATCTCTTTTCCTATTTGAGCCTTCTTAACAGTTTTTTGTTATAGTTCTTATATATCTTCTTATACTTTTTTTGTTAGCCTAACAGTTTTTTGTTATATTCTTGGTCAATAAATGTATTTATTTGAAGATATGGTTAGTGAAAACCTGTTTCTGTTTGTCAGTTTGGTGTTTTACCACGTTTCTCATAGACAGAGAAGGACTGAAATTACGTTGTTGTTAAGAATGCATAATTTGGTTTTAATAGATTATATAGATTTGTATTTCTGCATTATTGAAGTTTGTGCGAAGATTTTATTATTTACTTTTTATGTTTTTATTAAGAGTGTAATTAATTGTAGTCAGTTTATCCTCTTTTTCGTTTGTTAAATTTTTTTGACACAGAGATTTAAGATCTACTAGCAGTTTCTTGCACTTCAAAGTTTTTGTTTAGCTTTTCTTTTCCACTAGTTTTCTTATATTTTTGTTTTTTTATTTTTTTGTCATTTATCCTATTTTATCGCTATATAATTATTGTCTTCATTAAGCGATGGTTAGGTTTTTGACATTAGCCTGTCTTAACATCTTGGATTTTTTTTGTATTATGCTTTCTTGTTTTCCTGATTTGCCATTTATAAAAATATTTTTTTAGCTACCTACTAGCTAAACGTTTTAAATTGGTGGTTTTGTACATATCTCTTGTTAAATCTCTTTTTTTATCGTTTCTTGCAGTTTTTATGTCGACGCTTGAAATTACAAGATTTTTTCTGATTTTATCTTCTGATTTGTTCTCCATTTTAGTTTTCAGTTTTTTTATTCTGTTGGTTAGCTCGCTTTCTGTATTATCTTGGTCTGCTTTTAGCTCTAAGACTTCTTCTGCTTTAGTTTATCTTTCTCTTGATACATTTTATGTGCTTTTTGATTTTGATTTAGTTTGTCATTGCTGACATACCTAATTTAAGGCTTTTTTTGTCGTTATATATCAATCTGAATCTTTTATTTGTGCTAATTTGATTCTTTTGAAGTATTTTGGTCTTTCTTCTGTGGGGAGATTGCACTTAGGTCTCTAACTAAACGTTCTGTAGCTGCAGCTTACATGCGCATTTTCTCGTCTTTTAGCTATTCTTGTCACCAGATAAAAATATGAACCGTATACCAATTTGTACTATTACGAAATATATTCTAAGCTTATACAAGCATGTTTACACAACTTAGATAACAAGGCCTAGAATGTCAGCTGTCACAGCAACTGTTAAATCACTTCAGGATTCCTTGCTTTTCCGTCTACTGTCACTCTTCGCACTTTACTGATTTGTCTTGTTCTCACTATCTGACTGACTAACTTTCAGTCAGTTTCCTTTTTTATATATGGGATGGTTTACCTTCTAGAAGCATGATCTTTAGAATTATTTTTGAAACACGATCTTTCATTTATTTCTATAAATGATAAATCATTCGAAGTTTTCTGAATACTTTGCTTTAGATGGTTTGCTGTAACAATATTGTAGGTAGAAGCGTGTTCTAAAGTCAACAACTTTTCCTCTTAATAAAATAGTAGGGTAAATATTTGCTGCTCAAAATTTTGTTTTTGTTTTTTTTTATCTAATACTTACATTTTTGTTAATAAATTATTGATAAAGTAATTTCTATATTTCCGAGGATTAATTTACATAAAATATTTAACCTAAAATTTTTTGTGGACCTGTAATTTGGTACTGATTGAGAAAATTATGTTAAAATTATTACTTATACACCTAAATAATTTATTAGTTTTTTTTAACTTAGTATAACTATAAAAGACTTTCAGCAGAATATTTAATACCTTTCAAAATGTCCTTAAAACCTTTAACACTAGGTTTTCTTCTTTGTTTAAAATTTATTATGGGCTCTTTTTTTCAATACAGCTTCTATTCTAATTTTAACATGATATATATCAATTCTTTATCAATTTCAAATTTACCTAAAGACACTAATTCGGTAAATGTTAAAGACCAGCGAATTCCTGTTTTACGTTGTAATATGTTTAATTTAACAGAAAAAATTGACATAGTAGGTTTTTATAATTGTCACATTAAGGAATTAGAACAAGACTGCACTCAACTGGAAGTTTCATTATTTACAGTGTCACAAAATAATATTTCAAGAATTAAATCTAGAACATTTATAAATCTACCAGTTGAGATGATTTCTTTGTCGGCTAATTACATAAAAGTGATTGACGAAAATGCATTTGTAAATTTATCAAATTTGCTGACTTTAGATTTATCTTTCAATCAGTTGGAAACAATAAATCCAAACAGTATATTTCAAGTGCCTAAGATAGAATATTTTTCAGTTAGTAATAACAAAATAAAAGAGTTGGATTCAGAATTCTTGTGTTTCATGCAAGGAGATATGGCAATTTTTAATTTTGATAATAACATGATTTCAAGAATTGATCAAGATCTTCTTAAAGGAGTGAGTTCGGAACAAATAAATTTGTCGTTAAGAAATAATTCAATCGAGGAATTACCGGATGGAATTTTTAATGATCATTTATTTGAGATTATTGATTTGACTCAAAATGAGTTAAAAAATATTTCGAATAAAGTTTGTTACAGGAATTGCTACATTAGCATAATTAAAATCGATGATGAATCTATAAAATGTTTTGGAAATAATTTTTCTGACTGCCTTAGAGCGAATATTGCTAGTGATCCTTATCAAATACACTACTATTCAAAAAACTCTTTGTCTTCAAGGATTTTTAACAAATTTCAAGTTACTCTAATGTTAATGTTTGTTGTAATGTATTTTTGAAATGTAATAATAAAATGTCATAAACTCAAAATTGCGCACTAAATTCAAATTTAAATAAAAGTGGCCAAAAGGTCGTAATCGTCGTCTAGTGGAAAAGAGCTCTACGTTGTGTTTGACAAAATGGCAGCAAACTTCTTTGAGATGTGACTGCATGAGGGTTCAAGTTGGGAGAGTACAATAAAACTACAATATGGAAGGAAACATTTGTTTGTTTCTTGCAGTAAATCATTTAAGAAATGGATAATAAGCAAATTAAAAGTAAATCAGTGGTCAATAATAACAAAACAAAATGCTCATTATAAAACAACAAAACAAAACAATCATAAAATAAAATAAGCGTATTACAACACACATAAGAAAAACAATAAAGTACATGCAACATTCTGTTATGGGATTTTATAAACAATTAACCGGATAAAATCTTCCCAGTCATTTTTGTGTCCACAAACAAAACTCAAATATGTTTTTAAATAAAAGGTTACATAAACATTTTAAAATAAAAACGTGGAATAGTTTAGTAGGTTACAGCAGCGACCATGCCTGAAACACATAATTCATGTGTTTCCGCCTGAAGAAAACGTAATACACGGTCGAAACCTTGCGGTAAACAAAAACTGTTTTATTTATTCTGTCCTAAAATAACCAATTTTCATGTATAAGCTAATTTCAAAATACAAACACCAAATAAAAGGATACCTATTATTATATTATTAAAACTGAATTTATGGTTTAAATTAAGGGGATTGTTACACAGCCATCAACTAATGGGAATTTGTGGGATTTTCGTCAAAAAACTGTGACTTACCTATTCGATATTTTTCTACGAAAAAAATATATATAACACAACTCATTATGACTTAGATGTCTTGAACTAAAAAAGCCTTGAGAAATTATTAGATTTCTTTTAAAAAAATAGAGAAATTCAGAAAAAAGAAATTACAAAGATGACGTAACGATATTTTGCATAGATAATTATTTATTTTCACAAAAAAAATATTCAAGGCAATAAATTCAAGATGTTTTCTATATACTATTAAAATTTGAGGTTCGTCAGTTAATTAGCGGCTCTGTACTTTTTTGAGGAAATTTTCCTGTAAAATGGATAAGAATTAAAATCATCGAACTCTCTATCTTCTCTCGTCGTCTCTCTTCACATTCACAGCTAGGTATCGGCACGCTCCCTTTGTAGTTCCTGTAAGTACTTATGGTTTCCAAGAAATGTTAATATAAAGAAATTGGCGAATTCGTTTAGTTGTATTTTGTACTTCGTGAGTTTTTTAACAAAAATATGAAAGATAAACTAAAAACGTTTTACTTCACGTATTACTTACCTGAAATTTTAAAATTAGAATACATTTAACAATACTCAGTTTAATATTTTTTTAATTACATACATATTTTTTCTTTACCTAAAATATTTTCTTTTCGATATTTTTAATTACTGATTATTATTGTTATTGTCCATTATTTTGTATTACGTATTCGGTGATTATCGGGTGTTTTGGACGTGCAAAAAAAATAAAAATCTTTTAATCTCTTGGTTACGTTTGGTGGCCTTTATTACCACTTCTTCAGATTTTGGATTATAATTTTAATGTACTACTTCTCAATATCTTGCAAAAGAACTTCTTTTACACAAGCAGTTTCTTCAGTTTTTGTATATGTACTTTTTTAAATAATAGAAAGTGTTTATAATTTTAATTTTAGATGTTCATTTGAATATGTATTAAGTGGTTTCCCATTTTGTTTTGAACTTCAACAATAGGCTTATTTATGATCACTTCTCAAATAGGTCAGGTTTGCCTAGTTACCATTATAATACTACATAAACCAGTTGCGGGTATGGTATTTTGTACTAAATTTTTAAATAATCACTGAGAGACCTATCACTGGCTAAATTTTTGACCATCATTTGTAATACATCCTGTATAATTGTAATCTTCAATATCACTCAATATCTTGCGAAAGAACTCCTTTTACACAAGCAGTTTCTTCAGTTTTTGTATATGTACTTTTTTAAATAATAGAAAGTGTTTATATTTTATCAGTACTTAAATGCATCAAATCAAAAATGCATAGTCAGCATCAGCTCTATCAATTTCAATATTGCGTTTTCGTCACTGTAAATTCTTTGAAATTAACCTGATGGTATAATTTTTCGGTTATAAACGATCACCACATATTTTGAAAAGTTATGTATAGTCTACAGTGCGTAAAGAATGTCACCTCTCTCAATTAAAAAATCATTCATGATAAAAATGTAAAGGTCCCAATACATAAAAGTAAAAATTTTTGAGAAAATGTTTATTGATATTTATAAGCCAAAATAATTCATGTTTGCGGCTTCAGCACAGTCGTTTATGATGCGAAGTGGACTTTACGCACCTGACTGTACATACATGTTTAGGTTGTGTATCTAATTTTTTTTATGAAAATAATAAAATCATTGCTTACTATGCAGACTGTAATGTAAGGCACATACTTAAATGGCTAATAAAATTTTGCTATTATTAATTTGTCGTTTTTTTTATTTTGTTTATAAAAATCTATGTAATATTGTACATAACAGTAATTTGGAGTATGTGATAATTTAGTTTCCAACATATTTTGTTGTTCCTTGGCTTTAAAAATATGTAATTATTGCAAATAGAACCATTTCGGTAAATGTGATTTATTTCTTGTTTATTTATTTTTTACCCGAATTCAGTCATAAATTTATTGTCTAGCAGCGCAAGAGACCACTATAAATTGTGAACAACTGTAGCCGTGATTATTGTACGTTACTTGAGAGGTCCGCTAGCAACCCTATTTCGCATAAAAGCTTGCTCACATAGTAAACATGCAGACCAATTAAACAGAATAGAGAGAAATTCTGACTTCGTCCAAAATGTAAGAATCCACTTAAGAGTATTTTAAGGATATACTTAGGACATCTGAATCAAAATTTCTACAAAAATTCTCTTTGGTTGAAATTTTTTCGAAGATTTCCACATTTTTTGTCCAATTTTATTGAACTAATTAAGAACATAATTAAGGACATTTATAACATGAAGCAATCTTTAATACCCCACGTGCAACGGGGGCTTTTAATTTGCTGAGGGTTCCACCTGTGGTTCTGTATTATAAATTATTTTAATTGTAGAGTTTGGAAAAGAATTTAGAATTTTGGCGAATTTAGCAAAATGGAGATAAAGACGGTCGGCTATATTGTCATTGCCAAGGGTTCTCTTGTGATCGCTCGTTAAGATTATGGTCTTAAAATAGAATACTTAGACGAGTTTAAAAAGAAATACCTAATTGGAAAATGTTTTTTTTTTCACAAATTTTATTTTTGAATTTGTAATGCATTTTGAATAGAGATGGGTACTTCGCTGTTTATGTAGATCGATTCAAGACTGATATTTAACTAGAAAAAAACAATAAAACCATTTTTTTTATTGTAAAATTTTTCTTAAAACATTTTTTTGGGTATAAAATTAAATTTTTAGTTAATAAAAATATTACTCAATCTTAAATCGCTTATTTAGTTTTTTTAAAAACATAGAAAAAAAGTAAAATTTATGAAACTGAGATTAATTACTAAGAATGTTTTTAAGATTTTTTTGTAATTTGGTTTTCTTAATCGATTTTGAGAATTGATTTGCACATCTCTAATTTTGAATAAACATCTTTGTTCTTGAGACGGTCAAATACCTACTTTCACAAACCAGACGGACCAGCCTAAATTTAAACAAAAAATCAATTAAAAAAATGGTTGGGTATAAAAAATAAGAAGAACTTTGTAGAGGATTTCATTAATTTAAGTGTTTTCTAAACAGACACTACACTGTTTTAAAACTCAAAATGTCTGAAACGAAATTATTTGATTTTACAAATATTTTAGTTTTTTTTACAACGGTACTATTTTGTGTAATTCTTAGGTACCATTGGAATCGAAGACGGCTGTATTACTACGCATCAAAATTACCAGGACCATTTTCTTTACCCTTGCTTGGAATCGCTTATCGCTTTATAGGACAACATAAAGGTTGTTGGATTTTATTTAAATTACTTCTCTAAATGTATTTTTAGGATTTTGGAAAACATTGATGGGAATTATTGATTCACAGCCACAAGTTTTTAAAATGTGGTTAGGTCAAGATTTAGTTGTTATGACTACACGTCCTCGAGATTTGGAAATAATTTTAAGTAAAAATACTAACAGAGGAAAATTAATAAAGTTTGCAGAACCTTTGGTTGGGGAAGGATTAATGATTGCTGAAAGTATGTGGAAGGGTGTTCCTGAATTATTTGGCATAAATTTAACCAGAATTACTGTAAACTAGTAAAAGATGAAAGCCGGTAAAATTATTGTTTTATGATGCTTCTGATAAAAACTTTTGAAAAATAAAAAAAATAACTTTATTTGAATTCTATTTTAAAAATAGAGAAACTGGGGTTGAATTTGAGCCAAATGATTCTGGAAGATCCTGTACATAAAATGATTGACTAAGTTACATTTTTTAAGATACTAGATGGAAAATGAGTCGAAAAATTATTAATCCAACGTTTAGTTTAAGTATTATTCATTCGTTTATTGAGGATTTTAATAGAAATTCAAACAGATTAGTCGAGAAACTAAGAAATTATAATCATTCAGATTCGTTTGACATATTAAAAGATATTTTTTGCTGCAATATTGATACAGGATGTGGTAAGTTTTTACATACTGTTTTTCATAATTTACTGGGTGAATCAAGTTATATCTGCACCCTAAAAACACGAAAAAAAATTATGAAATTTATATAGGGTGTTAGGTAAATGTCCTGCCAAAACTTTTGTATTGGTCAATTTTCGACTTGGATTTTTTTAAACAATTGTCTGTCATTATGTGCATTCAAATATGTTATGAATATTTTTTTTGACAGTAAATTTATGTATATTACGTAAAATTGGTATCTTAACTACCTTTAAAAAATTGTTCTAGCAATTTATTTGAACTATAAAACTGAAGAAAAATTATTTCAGAAAAAATCTTACGTCCTGTTTTTTACATCAACTTATCAAAAATGTCTAAGAAAATCAGTTTACAAAATTTATTTAATAAAAATGTTAGACTTTGATTAAAACTCATTTTTATAGTATTTATCAAATATTTTAGTGACCTGATCTGACCTAACCTGAATTGATATAACACCCTTAACAATTGAAGTAGATTTATGACCTGGGAATTTGTTACAAGCTGTCTAAACTTTCAAGTCTTTACTATGGTCGTGTGCTATTTTATGATGATGAATACCATAATATTCAAGAAACCACCACTTTGATGGGGTCTTTTTTGAATAAAATTTATGACACTCTTTTAAATTATAAGAAAGTAGGTGCTTAAATATCAAAATGTTAAGTAAAAACAAACGACACATTTGCTGATAAATTTAATTAGCCACTTTGCTGCATTATCAAAATACACTTGTACACAAAAAATCGTTAACGTTAATTCATAATCTAATGAGCAAAAAATGTAACCACACAAGTAAACAATTTAAATCTTGGAGAAAATATTCTTCTATTTGAAAATATCACCTACAATTTTTTTGAGAATTTTTGCTTAATTATTGTAGAAATATCTGTTTTTGGGATGCAGGTAAAACTTTATTCACCCGGTACAATGTGACCAACAAATACTGATTGAATTGGCAATAAAGTTAAAAGATGTTTTTTGCATCTATGTAAGTTACGTCTTACATCTGTCAAAAAAGTACCAAATAAAATTTTATAAAAAATTTATTTTCAACAACAATATTGATTTTATTAAATAACACAATGGAAAATAAAGCGAATAAATGAACAGAAACTAAATTTAAAGGTAAAGTTTAAAGGGTGCACCGTTATTTTTAATTCATAACCTAGCTCGTCTTTTTAAGGAATTAAATACAGTAATTAGAATATTCGGTGTTAATAGAAAATAAAATATGTTTGTAATGAGAGTTTCTTCACAAATTTTTGCAAGTTTTGCTCTATTCAAACACAAATGTTTTTTACAACAGCTTCAGAAAGTATGAAAGGTCGATCAGGTTTTATTTTGCAACATTACTATTGCTTAAAAGATATTTCACTACCATACTAATATCTACGACTTTGGGGTAAGTTTGTTAAAATTGGACGTACTTTGAGTCTAGGGAATATTGTCAACCATTAATTTTATTGTAGACTCCACTTTTAAAGTATGCCAATACAATAAAAGATTGATATTCTAATTCGAAAACTATTTAGACTATTTAACTTAGAAGAGCCAATTTTAAGTGACATTTCAATGCTGCCAAGCTCTTCTTGTTGTTCATCACGTTGTACAAAGCCTAAGTTTTGTTTTTGTGCCAAATAATGTATTAGATTTATAAAGATTTAAAAATACGTATTTTTTACAGAAGCTTTGTTTGGCGTTGATTCTTCTTTAATCAGTGGACAAGAAAATTATATGAAAAATATTATAAAGTAAGAATAAAATTTGTCTTTTAAATATTATAAGAATTTATTTTCAGAATCGAAAAACTTGCTTTTCATCGAGTAACCACACTTTGGTCTTATAACGAATTTATTTGGAAACGGATTGCTGCAGGAAAAGAAACGGAAATTGCATCTAAAGAAATTTTCAATTTTGTTAAAAAAGTAAATTGTTACTAGGCGGTATTTAATTATTTTTAATATTTTACTGTTTTAACAATGGCTTATTTATTATTTTTGTGATTTAAAAATTTTATTTTGGTTTTTCACTAATATTTGTTTGAATATGATCTGTCCAAAATGCAGCGTTTGTGCAAATTTGAAAAATTTATTTTCGGTATTTTGTTTATCGAATTCGTCGAATTTTGCTTACGTTGCTCGATTGTCCGGTTCTCGTTAACTGACTGATTAAGTCTCGGTCAATTTCTCCCTTTATATAATCGAACGTCTTTGCTAAAATGTGTCGGATGTTTTGTGATCTTTCAATTGGAAGCGATGACCCATTTTTACTAACCGGTCTTTGAGAGAGTCTGCTAATGATTTTATGGAATTTCACGACTGAATGCTTCCGGCGCTAAATTTGTCTAGTATTTTCTGGAGCTATTTACTCTAACATTTTTTATTGTTGTTTTGAATTGCTCGTAAGAATAATAATTATCAACCGGTCATCTTGCTATATTCAAAATAATTTTTTTTCTGACACATTCTTATTTAAAATTTTAAAATTTGTGAATTAGTAGGCAAAATTGAATAAAACTTTTTATTACGGTTTAGATTAAATTGAAGGTTTAATTTAGGGATATTAAAACTCTTTTGGCCTACGGTTGCTCGAATGTTTTAACTAACCTCTTATTAAACATTTATTTTAAGAGATTGAGTAATAAATAACAAATTTTTTTTCAGATAATTGATTTAAGTAAAATTAAAAAACCATCGAACGGTATTAAACCTTAAATTTAACAATTATATTTTTTAAAAATTTATATTTTAGACGTTTTTGACAAAAAGAAAAATTTTGTAAATTATATATTGGAAATACAAGGCTTGAACCTTAATAATAAATTTATTTTAGAAGAGTCTCAAAATGTTTTATTAGGAGCAAGTGAAACAGTGGCTTATACTATCAGCATATTATTAGTACTTATGGGAATATATCCAGACATTCAGGTAGGTAATTTTGTTAAAAAAAATTTAAATAAAAAATGATTTATTGCAGGAAAAACTTTATAAAGAAATTGTTAAACACGTTGGAGAGGATGGAAAAGAAATAACTTTAGATAATTTAAACAAAATGAATTATCTTGATGCTGTTGTAAAAGAAACGTTGAGGTTATACCCAACTGTACCACTAACTCCGAGAGAACTTGCTGAAGACGTGGATTTGGGTATTTCTACTCAGAGACATTAGAAGTGTTACAACTAGAAGGAATAAATTTTTTGGAAGTGATTTTTTGGCAACAGAATAAGTTAATTTAAAGCTAATTATAGTAATCATTGCAATAGTTTAACTCTGGCAGTTATTGCAAAAAAAGTTTGGCTTTTTAGTTTTTGTTAAGAAAAAAGCTAATAAGTAGAGGTATTTTCATTTGTTTTGTCTCTGACTACTTGTTTAAAGGGTAACAAAATGCCTCCAGTCCGAAAGCATTAACGATATCACCATCTTAGCGATTGGGATAGAGATAGAATTGTGGCCTTTCGAGAAGTTGGTTTGTCTTATTGCGTATTTGCCTGCCGTGTTGATTCCAGCGTAATGCGTGTGTATCTGATGTGGACAGAAGAAGGTAGAGAAACACAAAACAGACTAACATATCAACCGAGACGTACCACAGAGCGTCAAGACAGGCGTTTTAGGCAACTAGCTTTTTGAGATCGTTTTGCTACTACGCGTAAACTCGGTGATCAATGGTTTATTCAGTTTATTTTTGTGGTGGCGGGTGCTCATTCAATGATACACGACAGTTTACTTATTAATAAATTTAATGAAAACTAAATAAGTAGAATCTTTACAATGAACTGACCGCACCACACGGAGTACGTACGTTCACCGTCAGAATCGTACTGCCTGTCCGGGGTGGTGTCGCTACCTGACACTTTATAACTTGAGGGGGGAGGTCTGGTCTGTCGAGGACCGCGAAACCCAAACTTTCTAAATTTAGAGTAGCATGTAGTTGGACAAATACACTACAGCTCGTCCATCCTGACATTTCCAGCTTGCCCTCAAGCTTCAAATAATTACTAAACAAACTAATACATAAGAACAAATCTTAACATTTTGGAACAAATCCTAAAAGTAGCCAAACCTAGACTTCTAGTTAAATCTAAGAACAAATTTCCAATAATCTGAGAACAAACCTCAAAATACAATAATTAATCACATGTGAGAACAAATCTCAAAATTTTAAACATGAAAACGAATCTTTAATTAAACCTGAAAACAAATTTCAAATAAACAACTTAATTTCGAGAACAAATCTCTACCACTCTGAGAATAAATTCCTACCAACGTGGAAACAAATCTCATCTAATCATAAACATGTGGGAACAAATCCCTTGCTCTATTTGTTAGACACTCATAACATCAATTTCCACCTAATATTGCAATAACATAAGGAAATAAATCCCATACATATTGACTAAATTAGAATTGGCTTATCATTTTAAACATTCATACAAAATTTCATACCATACATTCTATTATCTAATTAACTTAAAATCTACTCTATTTAATTATAAGATCAATCAATAATCAGTCATTAATATTATTTGGGCGCCATAATGGTCAATGTGAAGTGTATAAAATGGTACGTTTCCTTTATCAATACAATGTAATTTACCTTCGACTCGATTTGCGACAGTGGAATATGTGATACATTTAAAACAGTTTAAGATGTGATTTTGAACTTTGTTTCTCATTTCCGGGAACCAATAAATACGCATGATGTAATTAATTGTTTTGTTTATGCCCTGATGTCCAACTTTTTCGTGGCAGGTTCTAATTATATTTTGTTCCATTGATGACGGTACGTAAAATAAGATTTTTTCGCCTATTTTTCGATAAACTAAACCGTTATTCATTTCATACAATTTGCTTTGTTGTTTCTCTAAACCTTTCCTAACTTCCACGATTTTTGGGTCTAAATTTTGTAGTAACTCTAAATTGCGCTCGAATGTATTTTCCGTAATTAAACAAATACTAAATTCACGACTTAACGCGTCAGCATGTCTCATTTGATCAGAAGAACGGTGCTCAAGTGTATAATTATAATTACGCAATATCAATGACCATCGCAAAATTCTCGGATTCACTTCTTTTCGCTCTAATGTCTGCTTCAAACTGTTGCAATCGGTCACAATTTTAAATTTAATACCTTGTAGGTAAATCCGAAATCTTTCTAAAGAATAAATAATTGCTAAAGCTTCTAATTCAAAACTATGGTAAGACGCTTCCGTAGGTGTTGTTCTTTTGCTAAAAAAACAAACTGGATGAAATTTTCCATCTTCCAATTGTTTTTGCATTAAAACAGCACCAAAACCATGCGAACTAGCATCACAATGTAGTTCCGTTTCTAACTTAGGCGAATATATCGCTAACAAGGGTGACGATATCAATTTTTGCTTTAGTGATTCAAAGCAATTATTCTCACGGTCTGTCCATATAAATTCTTTTGCCTTTAATAACTCCGACAATGGTTTTGACACGGTTGCAAACCCTCCTATGAACTTTCTAAAATAGGATAATAACCCAATAAAGCTATGAAGCTCTTTAAAATTTTTTGGGACCGGAAATTCCTTTATTGCCTTTACATTGTCATCACTTGGACTTATTCCATTTTTGTCGATATTATACCCAAGATATTTTATTTTACTCAATAAAAATTCGCATTTGTCAAATCTTAGCTCTAATTTATTTTTTACGAGTACCTTTAAAACCTCTTTTAAAATAGCAATATTTTCATCTATAGTTTTGGTGGCAATCAATATATCATCTAAATAAATTTGAATTTTCTGCTGGTTTAATAAGTCTCTGAACGCGGTATTTATAAAACGCATAAAAAATGAACTACCATTCGCTAGACCAAACGGCATTTTGATATACTCATACTGCCCCATGAAAGTAACAAATGACGTGTATTTAGTTGATTCCGGATCTAATTTGATATTATGGAACGCATCCTTTAAGTCCAAACGCGTAAAATATGCCTTATATTTTAAATTATCGATTTGCTCTTCTATGTGCGGAATAGGATAAATGTCTCGCGTTGTTAACTTATTTAATTCGCGGTAATCAACGGCCATACGATAATTTCCGTCTTTTTTTCGCACTAAAACAATAGGACTGCTATATTGTGACGTACTCGGTTTGATAACATTTTTAGATAGTAATTCGTTTGTAATTTGTTTCACCGCTTCTTTTTCCGCAAAAGATAATCGTCTGGCTTTCGAATAAAATGGCGCATGATTGGGCTTTAGATGTAACTTCAATTCTAATTGCGTATAAGGTTCATCGGGTCTGTCTGGTTGTACATAAAATTCATCTATGATATCTTTTACCTGCTGATGGACATCACAGCTCAATTGTTCGTTAATATTTAGATTTATTTCTGATTCATTGTTACAACTAATATCAATGTGCAATAATTCAAGAGATTCATCTTGAACTCTGATGTCCACCTCACTTTGTTTGTTTTTTACAGTTACAACTTTACCTAAACTTATAATTAATTTATCATTGGTTAAGAAATCTCGACCTAGTAAACAATCAAATTTCATAGTGTCGTCAGGTACTACTTTGAATTCAATTTCGGTCTCACAATCGTTAACTAAAACTTTTTCTTTAATTTGCCCTAATATATTCAATTTAGTACCGTTCAGGCCACAATATATTACATTTGAATTATCAGGTAAAATATTTACATTTGTTTTTAGCGAACGAGAAGTCAACAATGAAATTGGGCTGCCTGAATCAATTATTGCCGTTAACTCACCAATAAAATTGTTTGAACGCACCTCTACTATAAAAGCCGGTATAATTCGTTGTTCCACCAGGTGACTTGTCGCGTCCTTTTTAACTGGGCAATCCTTTTTTTGATGATTTTTAGATCCACAGCCAAAACATGAACCAACTTCTCTTTTCGGCTTGCTACACTTTGCTGATATATGACCTTTGTCCCCACAATTGTAACACCTCACGATATTATTAGTGTTCACATTTGTCGCACTCTTTGATTTGTTTACCACATTAGCGTTTATCGCTGCACTTTTATTAATGCGTTGTTTGTCCATAGGCGATGAATACAGTCTACTCTTGATTTTCTCATAGGTTTCTAATTTTGTCTTCAGCTGCCTGAAGTTTGTTGCCTCATATAAAAATGTTTTATTAGACATTTCGTCTGGGATTCCGTCAACAATGTATTGAATTACGGCTTCTTCTTCAATTTGGCCTCTGGCTGCAATCTCTTTCATATTGAAATAATACTCTAACACTGACTCATTTCTTTGTTTTTTTCTTTTAGACAAAAGTCTATGAATATCTGCACTGTTTATTTTCTTGCCAAATTCATCTTGAAGTACTTCTTTTAGCTTGGACCAGTTATTCAGTCCTCGTTCACACTGAACACACTGTTTTGCCAATCCAATTAGGGACTTTTTTGCATACACCAATTTCTGCAATTCTGAAAATTGCATAATTTCTGCAATTTCTTCAAAGTCCTGTATCCAGTTTGCAACTTGGTATGATCCTTCCCCACTGAAAGGACGAATTGAGTCTTCGATATCTTTAAAGCTCATCACGAATCTTGGTGTTTGCTCTTGTCGTATTGCTAATCTTTCATTTTCTGATGATGGTGTACTTCGAGATGTGCTTCCATTAGCTTCCTCTTCGTTATCTTCTTGTTCTTCTTCTTCTTCAGGATCTCCCATCGGTCTCAACGAGTTTAAATCTGTAAGTTTGGTGCATATGCGGTCCGCCACCTCTCTAGCTGACCCCTCGTAGTCGATATTCAAAATAGCACACACGGACGTCAAATCTCCCAACGTTAAATTTGTGGCTGCCCATTCTACCTTTTCATTTAACGCGTCGGCATCAGCAAATACAAAACCTGCAAAATCACGCACGTGTTGTCTATTCCGTCGGCCATTTTCTACTCCATCGTACAGAAGTTTGTGAAAAGCACGAATTGCCGCAACGGACGATTTTTTAATATTTTCAGACAATCCGGGTACATCACTAAGCTTCTCCATTGTTTCCACTTTTCGCTAATTTACACAAAGTACACTTGTTCTAATCTCACTTCTGATATCTGTGGTGGCGGGTGCTCATTCAATGATACACGACAGTTTACTTATTAATAAATTTAATGAAAACTAAATAAGTAGAATCTTTACAATGAACTGACCGCACCACACGGAGTACGTACGTTCACCGTCAGAATCGTACTGCCTGTCCGGGGTGGTGTCGCTACCTGACACTTTATAACTTGAGGGGGGAGGTCTGGTCTGTCGAGGACCGCGAAACCCAAACTTTCTAAATTTAGAGTAGCATGTAGTTGGACAAATACACTACATTTTATTGTTTTTTTCTAGATGTAAGTCTGCCACATTGCCTAAAAATTACGTCTAAACAATTATTTCTTCCTCTGGTTGTAACTCTTCTAATTTTTTACGTTTTTTGTGTGTTTTTTTTAAATAAGTATATTATTTTAATTAATAAATATTTTTGACAGGCGACTGTACAATTCCAGCTGGAGCTAATTTTATAGTTTCTATGAGTAGCATACATAAATTACCAAATTATTGGAATAATCCTAAACAATTTAATCCTGACCGATTTTTTTATAAAGAAGATGCTAATCTTCCTCGAAGTGCTTATATGCCGTTTGGTTATGGTCCCAGAAATTGCATAGGTACGTCTTATTTTTTATTATTATATTTTTGTGATAAATTAAAACAAATGTTTTACAGGTTTTAAATATGCATTATTATTAGTGAAAGTTATGGTGGCTACGCTCTTAAAACACTACAAGTTTTATTCTGTTGATTACAAGTCAATAAATGAATTTGACTTCTATTTTCATGCGATTCTAGAATTGAAAAAAGGGTATAAAGTAAAACTTCAAGAAAGAAATGTGGTATAAACATGTATTTAATAACAAGTTTTTTTATTTCAAAATATAGATTTTTTTCTGTAATTAAAATAAAGTTTTTAAAAATATTGGTATGTACTTTATTTAAAAATATTTAAAAATAGACAAACTAAGAAATTATGAAAAAAGTAATTTTGTGACAAAATAGTCTCAGGAAGTCAATCACATGAAAGATAGGCGCTATTCTTTCTACTCATCATGTAAAATAAATACATTTATTATTTTGTTAGAAACATTAAAACTAAAAAATTGTTTTAAATATCTTTTGTAGACTTTTTGGAAATTTAAATTTTGTATAAAGTTTACGCGGTGATGTTTATCTCGCTAATAATTTAGGTTTTAAAGACACTTTAATATAAGAAAGAGTTGAACAACTAGTGTTTTCTAGATTAAGAATTTATTATTTTAATACATAAAAATACTTTGCGTCTGTAAAAAGCCTAATACGATAGCGATTTTGGTGGCGTGTTGGCCAATTCAGCACTTATTTGCGTGCCAAAAAGTAACTAGTTTATTAGTTTTTTTTTTTTGAGTTAGTAAAGTTTTCGCTGGCATCGGACTTTAGAGAACATGAATGAAACGTCATAAATCTCTAAGGACGTTTGTAATATTTCAGCGTTATAATTTTATTCAAAATTCGAACAAATTTTGTAGCACTTGATGACCAGTATTCCTCATTAAGATGTTTTTGTGTGTGTCTCAATTAACCTATGAAACACTCGAACAGTGGGGTAAGACGCTTAAACAATGAGGTAACTTTAACTTTCTTTTTGAGGAAAGACGTTTTAAAACAGCTTTCAGCACTACAACTTACAAACTTCAAAGCGTTTGATAATTTACAAATTATTTGCTAGATGAGAATATAGTACTGCTTGGTTTGAAATCATGATGAGAGGGTTCGTATAAAGTTTCGCGATTTGGTAGTTTAAAAAATATTGCAATGTTTTTCGAGATTTCTTTATTGTGTTTACGTCAATTGGACTATTCAAGCAATAGCCGTTACGGTTGGTTATAAATAACCGTTTGTGAGTTACTTACACAGAATTTTGGACAAACTTGAAAACAATTCAAAAAATATTTGACACTTTTATGACATTTATTACAAACTATCTCTTATTAAACTACCACAAAACTTTCTAAAGTTTACAAAATCAACCTTTGTGTTTAAAGAGCACAGAAAACGCCTAAAATAGAAAAATTAGCATGAAGAATTCACTTTTTTATAAACTAGAATTTGTTACAAATTTGACGTTATGAAACATTCTCTTAGTCTTTTAGATGTACTTAAAAGACACTATTTGTTTTTTAATTTATTTTTTTTTTATTAGAAAGAAACAAGTAAACGTTGGAAATTTAAAATACCTTGTGATTGGTTAATTTCCAAAATTTTAAAATCAATTACAAAAAAATGTAAATTGTCTAAACCTTCTTCTAAGTCGCCAACATTATTGAAATTTTAAGTACGTGGGAACAAACAAAAGTTCTATTTCAATTTGACCTATGATATTTATTTATGTGTTTATTATTACTTTCATTGTATTTTTTTTTCTAAATACTAGTTTACTGTTTTTTACTAATAAAATAAAAAATACAGTTCAAAACAATTTTTGACTTTTATAACCATTTAGAGATAGAATTGGCATTGAATTGCATAAAATTATTACCAATTAACAAATGTAATACGTATTCTATCGGTCGAATGTTTAATGCTTTTAGTAGCGCATATGTTCACTACTTTTGATAACTCTACATCAAGTACACCTATTACTTTTTTTTTAAATTATTGTCAACAACTTTGTTGAAGAAACCACCGTAGAAAAAAAAAACGAAAGAAGATTAAAAAAGAACTTGAAAAACGTCGATTGTCACAACAAAATTTTTTTTAGATGAAGTTGAAAATAGACTAGTTATAAAAAAACAAAGACAATAAATAGTACCGAGTAAAAAAAGACAAGAACAGTTAAAAAAAGAACACAGGAAAATTAGGACTGATAAAAAAATTATTGAAAAATTTTGGAATGAAAAAAGATTTTTAGAAAAAAAAAAGATTTAAAAAAAACAAAAAAAAAACGATGAATGAAGGAAGAAAAATTGTAAAAATTGTAGGAAGAGTAGAAGAAAATGGAAAATTTCGGAAAAAAAAAGATTCAAAAAGATTTGAAAAAAGAAGATATTAACACGAGAGAAAACAAGAAACTAATATGTACAAGTGTAAAAAAAAACAAATAAAGATTTTAAAGGAAAAAAACAGTTTAAAAAATTTTAAAAAATATAATTTAGAGAATTCTAGAAAATTGAGAGGTCTTGGACAAACAAATGAAAATTCTAGGTAAATTTGAAAAACAATGGTTGGAAGAAATAGAAGAACAAAAGAAGAACTATTAAAAGCAAAAAAATATGGAAAGTTATAACCCGTAAAAAACAAAGAAAAGGTCTAAAATAATAAAAGAGTAGTTTTTGAGACGAATATTAAACAAAGTCTAAGTACAGACAGGGCAATTTTTAACAATTTTTGCTTTCTACTTTAAAAAATGTATATTTTAACGTTTTTAATATTTAGAAGTCGAAGGCGACAGTTATAATAATTCAACCAAATTTAAAATAAGTGAGAAAACAAGTTTAAAATGTTTTTTTATTTATTAGCCGATAATAAGAAAATCAAGAAAGAAACTTGTCAATTAAGCTATATTTAAAGTTACATTGATTCCTAGTTGTTGGTTGAATACAATCTAAAAGTTTATTTAACTTTTAATTAAAGAATGACATTTATAGGATTAGAAATAAATCCCTAAATTTAAAGTAATTATCCTATTTTGTCCGAGAGTTTTTTATAAATCCATTTTTTTACAAAACAATAAAAATTTTGCTAAATAATAGTATAGTCAAGTCAAAAGTTTAAGCAATGGTTAAATTAATTTTTAGAAGATCTAACCGAACTTAAAGTATGGTTCAATTCAATCAACATTACGTAAACTGATCAACAATTGAAATGATTCACCACAAAAATTGTTAATTATACAGGATTTATTCTTCTTTTTTTGTTGTTCTTTTATACTCTTCTGTCTATCTGAAGTATTTTATGGTCTATCTAGTGGTAGTTTTTATGTGTTAATTTTAAAAACGGGTTTTTTCGCAGTTTTATCTGACAACACAAGCAAAATGAGAATTTAACTGAGTGTTTTTCTCAGTAATATTAACACTAACACGTTAAAAGTATCATTGAGGGTGACTTATCCTTAATTGCTAATGCTTCAACAGCGTTTATCTGACCGAGAATTGCAGCATGTGGTTCACATGGTGCAGGAAGGGTTATGTCATCGCGAGGTGACGCGAATTTTTAATGTGGCACATGGGGTAATCAATAGAGCCATTAATCGCTTTCAAGAATGTAGAACTCCTTGTTTCAGATATGGTGGAGATCGTGCACGCAGTCTAACTCCAAGACAAACTCGTTTTTTACAAATTCCTCCTCGTCGATACCCTACCTATAACGCTACTCAGTTAAATAACGCGCTACGACGTGTTACAGGAGTAGTTATTTCTACTCAAACAGTTCGACGAAGGCTACACATATATAGTTTAAGGGCTAGAAGACGTGTGCCACCACTGTTAACCCGGCATCATCGAATACAACGGCGACATTGGGGGGAAGCTCATTTGAACTGAATCCAGGACGAATGGTCCCGTTACATGTTTGCAGATGAGTCTCCATTTACCCTTTATCGTTTGGATGGGCGTATTAGAGTGTGGCGACGCTCGAACAAGACGTACCGTGAAGAAATGCGAGAGCACAGGGTACCTTTCGGAGGAGGTGGTGTTACTCTTTGGGGAGGCATTATTTTTAACGGCCGCTCAAAGATTGTGGCACTAAGAGGGTTATGCATGAATGCACAACATTATAGGGATATGTGTATTGTACTGATTGTAGTCCCTTTTGCCAATAATTTTGAAAATGAGTTTGTGTTTGTAGATGATAATGCATGACCGCACCGTGCTCAGATTGTGAACAATGTTCTTAATGCACATGGTATTGAACAAATGATGTGGCTGGCATGCTCCTCTGATTGCAACCCCATCGAACATCTATGGTCATACATAGAGCACAAGTTATCGGAACAAGATGTCCAATCAGAAACTTTTGAGGAGCTTCAAAACATGTTGGAACAGGAATGGGAAGCAGTGTCTTAAGAGGTCATCAATAATTTGATAGAAATAAGTATGCCTAAGAGATGTATGGCTGTCCATAGGGCTAGAGGTGGTCCTACAAGATATAAATACAATATGTGTTTACAAAATATTGCTGGAGGTATTTACTGTTTTTGTAAAAAGTTGAATAAATAACCAAATACACTGATTTACGATGTTGCGATGCATGTGTACCTTCCTTTTTTTTACTCGGCTTGTATTTTAATAACGGTTTTTTAAAGAAATATGATGTATAAAAATGAAAACATCACTTATTATAGAGTGAATCACTTCAATTGTTGAGTAGTTTATTTAGATTTTATCTTGTTTTATTAAAACTAAGTCACACTTTAATTTGCTTTCTAAAATTATCAACAAATAATAAACCAAAATAAAAATTAACATCAAAAGCCACATTTTAGTGAAAAACCGGGTTGTTCGCTCAAAACAGAACAGAATTTGGTCATCGACGTTAGCACTTTGAAAGTTTTAACCTAACAGAAACTAGAGCTAAGATTTTAAGAATTTTATACATTTTTTAAATTGCTTTAAGCATCTTTTTTGTCGACAATACGATTACATTGTTATCATAATATGCGTTGATTTGTTTACGTCACAGCTTTTTACTTTCTCTTCTGATTTAGCGACATAGTATTGATTAATTTGTTTAATAATTTTGTCAGTAAACTGCGACAAGGGTTTCTTTGTTTCTTATGCATAATTTTTAGAGACACGCTTGAACTTTGAATTCGACCTCATAAGTTTTACTGTTTTTTATGTGCTTGCTACTACTACTAAACTTGCTTTGTTTAAATCTAATTGATTGGGAGATCTGAATTTTGTACGTTATTAATTTTTCTTTGACTACTTTTTCGAAAATATTATTTTTATAGTTTGTGCATTTTCATATTTTGTTTAGTTATTTATTTATCTTAGGTACAAAAGTAAAATTTTAGGTTTTATAATATTCTATTTTATTACCGCGTGCTCTAATGGCTATATCAGCACCAAAATGAGATTTATTAGAGGTTTCTTTATAGAAGCAAATTATAAAAACAAATTTTGAAAACTATTTGTGTATCTCATTTGAATAAAATGTTTGCGATACCTAATTTAAATTAATTAATTGCATATTCTGAACGACTTAATTTGTTTATGAGAATGTAAACCTGTTTAAAAATGAAAAAAAAATTTTCTCTTTAATTTTATTTTTTTAGTTGTAATGCAAACTAAAGCATCTTTGTATTTAAAAGGTCAGATACCTTTGACAAGCTAGACCACAAACAAGGACTTAGTTAAAAAAAATAGTAGGTATGGTGATAGCCAGCAAAAACTGTTGTATACCTACAGATTCAGCTTATGTTAAGGTATTATTACCAGTATTATCATTAAGGTGTGATAAGACATGTTATTGTAAATAAGTTAGACGTAAAAATGCCGCAGTTTAAATGCAAATATACAAATACAAATTTTTTTGTGTGTTCTTTTTTTAATGGCGGCTAATTTACGTTGAAAAAAAATCTTTTCGCAGGTAATATAATATTAAAATTTTTTACAACTTTGTTAGTTTTAGTGCTTTCTTAACACAGACTACATAGTTTGACAATTTGAAATGAAAGAAGGCAAAACTTTCGATTTTACAATTGTTTTGGTATTTATCACAACAGTACTATTTTGTATTATTCTCAAATATTATTGGAATCGAAGATGGTTGTATTACCATGCATCAAGATTACAATAATACATTAATTTGTACATTATCTAATAATATAATACAATATCTAATTATATAATACATTAACTTGTACATTATCTAAGTTTCCACGGTTCCAATTTTGCAAAAAAAATTTTTTTTTGAAAAATTCAATTTGTCACTAATGTTTTAAAACAACTAGCATAAAAGTCTATCCATACAAACCTAGATAATATAAAAATAAATGTGTTATAAAAATTTCAGTTAATTTCATTGGATAATAAGGAACAATAATTTGTAAAAAAACTTATCACGCTTAAAAGAAAAACGGAGCTGTTTCGGCAAAGATATTGTTGTTCTTTACGAGTTTAGTAAGTAGTTTAATCAACAAAGTGCTTTACGTAAATTAGCCAAATGGAGAATTGTAAGTATAAACATACTCGTTTTAAACATTTTTACGTTTTAAATTTTTTCTCAAATACATAAATGAGATTTTTATTTTATAAAATTCTACAAACAATGTAAGACTTATAATCACTGAGAGTCATCGAAATAAAGTCAAAGATTTTCGTCGAGGTAGACCAATAGTTTCTTTTGTAGAATAGTCAACTAAAACTAAGAAAAGAAGGGTTGAAGATCTTGTTTCCAGTAGAGACCCAGAGGCAAATATGCGGCTAACAAATTAAGCATGTTATTTCATACAAGTTGCGAAATATTTAACTGTTTAACACCAAAAGAAGCCTTAGTACTCAAGCTAGATTTAACTCTTTCTGTACGAAAATGTTACATTTTAAGACTAGTCATCAATCGTCTTTATAAAAATTGTTTTTCTAGTTGGTATTCAATTGAAAACCTAAAAAAGTAAATTTTACCATCTAAAATGTTGGTGACTGAATTTTCAGGAGAAATTGATTTGCAAGACCTGCTTAATATAACTTCTCAAAGTATTTTTAATGCAATAACATAAATGCAACTTTGATTTGTATATGGGACTTTGACTGTAGCTCAGGGCACAGCGAATATAAATAAAAATTTGTATAAAACAAAACAAACGAATTTGTTTTCTTTATTGCATTAGTTCCTTTAGAAATAGTTGCAAATGATGGTAGTTAGATGTGAGTCAACAACTTAACACAAGGTCTTCTTCGACCTTGTACTGTAGACCAATTAAATTTCTTTTTTTGAAAGAATCTCCAGAACTTGTTAAAGACAAAGAAGCTAAAATTAAGGCTGCAATTAGTCAACTTGAACGTCACAAATTATTGGTGGGTTCATTTCAGGTAGAATTAAATTTTACATTACATGATTGATGGAAATGTCGTTAATATATTATCAGACAAAAATACTACCTCAAGGGCTACGCCTAAAGAAATGAACCAAGAAAGGGGTAGGTGAAAAACCTTTTAAACCTGAACATTACCGTTTTGGTTTGTCCACCTTACACCCTTGGATAAGGTTATTTGAATGTTTGTTGCACATTTCTTATAGATTGCCAATAAAGCAGCGGCAAATAAGAGGAAACCAAAATAAAGAAATATGCAATCAGAAACTACTATTACCTATTAATTTTAATTATTTTGTGGCGATAAGATTATGTTCGTTTGACCTTTTTCTAATTATGAATTTAGTGATTTTCGACACAAAAGTGTTTGTGTGGAACTGTTACCTATCTGTCACCACCCCCTTGATAAGAGAATTCCACGCAAGTCGTCGACCAACGATTCGTTTTAATTCAACAACACTCGGACCCGAGATAATTAAACAATTTACAAATGTAAAATATGTAGACAGTCTTGCTGGACATTATCCCTTTCATGCCCACCTGTCAAACCGGTAATTAATAGTATTATTGTCCTTAAAAATGTTGAAAAATTACGAGGCTTATCAGATAACAGTTATACACATTAAATTTGCATAAAAACAAATACCAAATACTAAAGTGCAAAAAATGTAGCACAACTTTAAATCATTTTGTCTATGATCTATGCCATTATCAAACCTTTCCTATAATAAAATAATAAAACATTATCACCTTATTGTTGGTTACATACGTTAAAAACCCCACCAGACCCAGATGGTTTAAATATCGAAAACGTTTTCAATTTTATTAGTTTTGTGCTTTCTTAACACAGACTATATAATCGGCAAATTTAAAATGAATTTTGCTTCAACAATTGTTTTGGTATATATAATAACGGTACTATTTTGTATTATTTTCAAATATTATTGGAATCGGAGATGGTTGAATCACCATGCATCAAAATTACCAGGACCATTTTCTTTTCCCATTATTGGAATTGCCCATCGTTTCATAGGAGGATATAAAGGTACCTAGTTATATTTAATTTATTAATTTTTTTAAACTTTAATATTGTTTTAGTAATTTGGCAAACATTGATAGAGATTATTAATTCACAACCAGAAATTTTTAAAATGTGGTTAGGTCAAGATTTAGTTGTTATAACTACACGTCCTCGAGATTTGGAAATTATTATGAGTAAACACTCTTATAGAGGAAAATTATTGCGGTTTGCTGAACCAATATTAAGAAATGGGTTAACGATTGCGAAAGGTAGCTAAATTAATCAAGAATTTTTTTTATTACAATTTTTTTTTTAAGAATCTGAATGGAAAACAAGTAGAAAAGTTATTAATCCAACTTTGAATCCAAATATTATACACTCATTTGTAAGTGATTTTAATAGACGTTCAATGAAATTGATAGAGCAGCTAAAAAAATATAATAATTTAGAATCGGTCGACATTTTAAAAATTATTTTTTGTTGTAACATTGATACTGTATGTGGTAAGTTTTTAGCTATACTGCTAGTCACATTAAACTAGGCCTAGGTTATGTTTTTTGTGGCGCGGAATGTATTTAATTGATAGAAATTTAGCATTATTTTACAGAAACTTTATTTGGTATTGATTCTTCTTTAATCACTGGTCATGAAAATTATGTTAATAATCTTTTACGGTAAGAATAACACTTATGTTTTCATATTTATATAAATTTGTTTTCAGAATGGAAAAACACTGTTTTAGTCGATTAACTACAATTTGGAATTACAGTGATTTTATTTGGAATTGGTTTGGTGCAGGAAATGAAATGGAAGTTAGTTCTAAAGAAGTTTTTAGTTTCATTAAAAAAGTAAAATATTAGTGTGTATTAAAATAATTATTTACGTGTATTAATTTTTTAGATAGTTGATTTAAAGAAATTTGTAAAAAAATCGGACGGTATGGTATATGTGTAGCATTTATATTTTTTAGAATCTTATATTTTAGATGCTTTAGACACACGAAAACATTTCCTAAATCATTTATTAAAAATACAAAACAAAAATTTTAATGATAAATTTATTTTAGATCAGACTCAAAATATATTAATAACAGGAACTGAAGCATTATCTTATACTATTAGCATGTTTTTAGTACTTATGGGAATATATCCAGAAGTTCAAGTAATACTGAATTAAAAAAAAATAAAATAAAATAAATTTTACAGGAAAAGCTTCACAAAGAAATTGTTGAACACATTGGAGATGATGGTAAAGAAATAACTTTAGATGATTTAATAAAATGAATTATCTTGATGCTGTTGTAAAAGAAACTTTGAGATTATATCCATCTGCAGCTTTGACCTGTAGAGAACTTGCAGAAGATGTTCATTTAGGTATTGTAATTTTGTACTCACATTTATAGAAATTACAACATATCTGGTGTTTAGTTAAAAAAATGTAAGCTTAAATTGTTATAATTTCTATGTTGTCAGGTCTATTTTTTATTTAATTTTCAGTCTTATCTTAAATTGTGTTATTAAAGACAATTAAAAAAACAATTTTTTTAAATATTTTTATATTACATAGGGCTGACAATAACTCAAAACCGTAAAAATAAAAATTAAAAAAAAAATTGAGAGAAATTGTTTCTTCTAGTTTTTTTATTTTATAAACATTTTTTTACAGATGACTACATAATTCCAGCTGGAACGAGTGTTCTTATTTCTTTGAAAAGCGTTCATGAATCTCCAAATTATTGGAAAAATCCTAAACAATTTAATCCTGACCGATTTCTAAATAAAGAAGATGTAAATCTTCCTAAGTGTGCTTACATGCCATTTGGTTATGGTCCTAGAAACTGTGTAGGTTGTACTTTCCATTTATTACGTTTATTAGACAAATAAACAAATTTTTTTAAGGTTTCAAATATGGATTGTTGTTAGCGAAAATTATGGTGGCAACGCTTTTGAAGCACTACAAGTTTGATTCTGTTGATTATAATTCGATTGACGAGTTTGAATTTTATTTTCATGGAGTTATAGAATTGAAAAAAGGGTACAAAGTAAAAATTCAGACAAAAAATGTAGTGTGAATTTAATTAATGTTATGGATAAAAGTAATTTTTTTATTGCTTTAGTTTTTGCAAAATGTAGTTTCTAATAATTAAATGCTTTTGAAAATTTTTCTAATTTTATTTTCATATAATTTTTAGGTCTGTATAAGTAGAAGAAGATAGAAGAAATTTACGCAAATAGAGTATAGCTTATTAGAAGAAACACGAATAAATAATATTAAAATGCAATGCTTAGCAATTGAAATGAAACACACTATACAAAGTTTAAACTTCTGTATAATAAACTGAAAATACATATAAAAAAGTAGTAGAAGAATGCCAGTGTTAACTTAGAAAAGAAGATCTGTAGTAGACCAAATATTTTTATTACAACAAATACAACAGAGAAATACAAGTGATAAAAAAAATAAATCATACTTGCTTTTTATCGACTTCAAGACGGCCTATAACAGCATAAACCGAAAGCAATAATTATATCAAGCTATGAAAGACCTCGAAACACTCGATAAAATAACGAGGTTAGTAAAAATGACATTGGAATAAACGACAATTAGGTTTTGAGTTAATGGAAAACTGTTTAAAGAATCTCGCTTTCCTCGACATTCTTTATAATCATTCTAGAAAAAATATTAGGACAAAAAATAAATCATACTTGCTTTATCTTTATTTCCAGCTGTAGTTTTTTATTGATTTTTTTAAATTTTTTTATACTTTTTTTTCTTCCAACGTCTTTATTCGGTCTTTTTGTTCTTGTTTTTTTAATAGTTGTTTTTAAGCCTTTTTTAGAGTTATTTGTTGTTCTTTTAAAACATTTTTTAGCTCTTCTTTTACTTCTAATTGTCGTTTCTCGATTTTTTTTTAATTTTAACATCGGAATTTCAGTTTTTTTTAAATTTTATTTTGTTTATTTTCAATTGTTTTTTACATTTGCATAACATTTTATATTGTTTTTTATTTTTTAAACGACGTTTTTCAACTTTTTGGGTTTTTTATTTGTTCCTCTAATCGTTGTTTATTATTTATTTTTCTAAACCCTGCCACGGTTTAACAAGCTCTTTGAAAATCCTTTTTTATTTTTTCAGAATTGTTTCTTGCATTTTAGTACTTTTTTTGTTTTTATTCTTCTTCTGGAAGTAGTTTTTTGAGATTTTCTAAAATTTTCATGTATCATATTTCTTTTGTAGTTGTCAATAATTATTGTTCTTTTTTATCAAGTCGTTTCTTTCTAGCTTTCCTAGCAATAAATGCATTTGCTCCTATATATTATACTCGGCAGACTCCTTGTTGTCGCATTTTGCTCGATGACTCAGCTTTCTCGTATCAACTGAATGGCAGTGACAAATAATATTTTTCAAAATTATGCGTTACACTGTGACTTATAATTCTGGAAGTGCTGGACATTTCTCTGGACTAGTTGCTCTCAGTTTTGTGTCGCAATTTCTATATTGTCATGTTTATTTATTAAACTAAACAATATTTTTTTACAGATGACTGCACTATTCCAGCTGGAACTAATGTTCTTATTTCAATAAAAAGGGTACATGAATCACCACATTATTGGAAGAATCCTAAACAATTTAATCCTGACCGATTTCTCAACAAAGAAGATGACAATCTTCCTTGGTGTGCTTATATGCCATTTAGTTATGGCCCCAGAAATTGCGTAGGTTGTAATTATTATTTATTACATTCTTTAGAAAAATAAAAAAAATGTTTTTAAGGTTTCAAATATGCATTACTCTTAGTGAAAATTCTGGTGGCAACACTTTTGAAACACTACAAGTTTGATTCTGTTGATTATAAATCCTCCGAGTTTGAATTTTACTATCATGGAGTCTTAGAATTAAAAAAGGGGTACAAAGTAAAAGTGCTGAAGAGAAATGTGGTCTGAAACTAATTATTGTTTTAAATAGAAGAATTTTTTTTTCTTTTTGCAAAATTGTTTCTACTAATTAAAATAAATAACTTGCCAAGAGAACAGTGTCGGCTCGTAGTCTTTTCCGTAGGGGAGGCAAGAGAGACACATTTTTTTTATAAGCAAATATTAACTTTGGTACTGGTTTAAAACATTATCAGGACTGTTTATTAAATGTATATTTCTACTTTGTCAACAAAATATCTGTTATTTGGTATATGAAAGTAATAAGTATATAATGATATAGAAAATAGAAGATATTTTATTGTTCAGCAAAACCAAGGAGATGGTGTTGAGTGTGCGCCAATAGGTTATTTTATTATATATTGGACAACAAAATAATTTTCTTTAGGGTGGTACTACTAGTTGTCCACGAGCATTTGGTATACCACAAATTTCCAAAACTGCGAGATGGTTTACCTGGATTAATTATTATTTTACTTAAATCCGATTGAGGTACTCCCAAATTTTTTACACACATTTGATCATCGTATGAAAGACGACAAAAGTTATGACTAATTAGCAATTCTACGACATCTACACAATTTCTAATAGTTACCGCCTCCATTCGTTTTCATTCACTTGAGAATTATAAATAAATAAACACAAAACTTAGAGATCTGAACCGCACCGAAGAAACAACAATTGCAAATTTAAGACAAAGCTAGATTGTCCGGGCAAATTGAAAATAATAATTCCCATTGAATTAGAAGAAAGGGGCGTGATTGCCTCCGATCTGACTTAAAGCTTGCATGGTCCCTTCTACTCTCTGATAAAAAAACATTGCGCATTACCTACTACCTTGACTAAAAATCTTGGCTTGTCGGAGGCATGCTGCCGCTCTGACCGGCGCAGTGCACCATAGCTACGCCCCGTAACCGCGACGAAAATTAAATACAAATAGATCGAGTAGCGCGTCACGGCGCGGCTGTTACATTTAAAATTGGTTCGTTATTATTTACAGTAACAAAATACCGGTTTACTGTAAAAAAAATATAAAATGTGAAAATGCATACAAAAAATTTTGAGATATGATTCAAAATTATTTAAATATGTAGTTATAAATTTACTTTACTTTTATCTCTAGTTTTTTCTGAGGAGGCACTGCCTCCCCTGCCTCCCCTGACGAGCCGCCACTGCAAGAGAAGTATTTTTTAATAGCGTTTTTTACATCCACTTAAACGCTATGATTAAACGATTTTTTTTTAAATTAAATTACACAGAAGAAACTGTAGGTGGGACTTTTTTAGTGGATGACTTTGTATGTACATACAGGGTGTTATGGAATGCTTCCAAAAGTTTTAACCTGAAATACAGAACCACAAATAATGAAAATCGGCAAAAAATTTGTCTTATCTCAACTGATAACAAAATTATAACTTAAAAATTAGTTATTACAAAATGTATAACAAAATTTTTTTAACATAGGGCAATTATACGTTTTTCAGGTCAAAATAAAGCCATGTAACAATTTATTTCTATACTAAGTTGCACCGTTTAGCAGCTAGAGGACGCCAAAGTTAGAGTTTAAAAGTCATTTTTATACTTTTAACGTAAATATCTCAAAACAGTACGTTTTAGCAAAATATTGCGTTTTTGGATTTTTATCTAAAATTTACTGATATTTGCTACAAGAATTTAAAATTAATAAAAAAAAAATGGTTAATTATCCAAAATGTGAAACAAAAGTGCTGTAACTTGAAATTGAAATGTGCAGCAAAATTTTACTAGTAGAAATAAAAAGAGCACACTCTACTTCATTTATGTATTAAATTTGGTATTAATCGCTTAAGCGGTTTTCAAGATATAACAAAAAAATATTTTTTTAACCCAACTTTGACGGCTTACAAATTTGTTATTAGTTGAGATAGAACAAATTTTTTTTTTATTTTTCAGATTTTTACTACTTGTGGTGCTGTATTTCAGCTTAAAATTTTTGCATTCACTTCTATAACAGTCCGTATACTCATAATTTAGGTACAGAAATTAAATTCTGTAAAAACTGGATTTAACAAACAATTTTTCTAAATTTTTCTAAATTGTTTGTGGATTTTGTATCTTAATTGAGTTAAATTGTTTGTGTATTCTGTATCTCAGTCGATAAATATTTATCATATTCATTTACATTTTTTTTTTAATTTATTGCATTTTTTGATACTGACTGATTGTTATTTTTCTAGATGGACGGAGTTATACATAACTCTGCAAACGCTAAATAAATCACTAATTTTGAAATAGTATTCGCAATTTAGTCTCTAAAAGTGTGAGCTATATCTAACAAAAAATTAAAAATTTATAAAAGCTACTACTTTTGAGTCAAATGATAGTTTTTCTACGGCCATTTTATAAGCAAGAGATATGTACTGTAGTACTTTATTATTATTCTTTTAAATCACACATATGATATAAAACAAAATAAACAGTATTTACAAATAATAACATAAGCTTTAAAAAAATTCAAAAACAAGTACTAAAAAATTTATTTCTTCATAACATCTTAATGTACAGACAAAAAAAATTTTTGGACAAACTAATTTAAATGTATGTTTACAGCTTATTTGGTTAAGTGCTCATTATTTAAAGAAAAACAAAGGTAGATAAATTAATCAAGAATTTTATTTTACAATTTTTTTTAAGCATCTGAATGGAAAAGGAGTAGAAGAGTTATTAATCCAACTTTTAATTCAAATCTTATATATTCATTTATAAGTGATTTTAATAGACTTTCAATGAAATTGGTAGAGCAGCTAAAAAATATATCTAATAATTTAGAATCGGTCGACATTTTAAAAATTATTTTTTGTTGTAACATTGATACTGTAAGTGGTAAGTTTTTAATTATACTGCTAGTCACATTAAACTAGGCCCAAGGGTCAAAACAGAAAGAAAGCAGGTTGCCCGCTTTCCGCTTTAAGCGCCGAAAAAACTTCTATATTAATGAAAGCCATTTTTTTATATTTTCATATTTTTTTTTATTTTTTGTATGAGAGCTAGACACAATCAGATAAATAAGCACATTGAAAATTATCCTTATTAATTCTATTAATATAGAAATTTATTCGGCGCTTAAAGCGGAAAGCAGGCAACCTGCTTTCTTTCTGTTTCGACCCTAAGTTATGTTTTTTGTGGCGCGAAGTGTATTTTATTAATAAAAATTTAGAATTATTTTTACAGAAGCGTTATTTGGTATTGATTCTTCTTTAATCAGTGGTCAAGAAAAGTATGTTAATAATATTTTAAGGTAAGAATATAAATTTATGTTTTCAATTTTATATGAATTTGTTTTTAGATTGGAAAAACACTCTTTTAATCGATTACTACAATTTGGAATTACAGCGATGTAGGAATAGAAATGGAAGTTAGTTCTAAAGAAGTTTTTAATTTTATTCAATAAGTAAAATAATAGTGTGCAGTATAATAATTAATTATATATATTTTTTTCAGATAGTTGATTTGAAGAAGTTCTCAAAAAAATCAGTGGGTATTAAATCGTATTTATGTGCAACTAATTATATTTTTGGGAAATTTATATTTCAGATGTTTTAGACACACGAAAACATTTTCTAAATCATTTATTGAAAGAACCAGACCAGAATTTCAATAATAAATTTTTAGATCAGACTTAAAATATGTTATTAACAGGATCCGAAACTGTAGCTTATACAGTTAGCATGCTTTTAATACTTATGGGAATATATCCAGAAGTTCAGGTAATATTGTATCAAAATATTTGTAAATTAAAAAATGTATTACAGAAATAACTGTATAAAAAAATTATTGAACACATTGGAGATGATGGGAAAGAAATAACTTTAGATGATTTAAATAAAATGAATTATTTTGATGCTGTTGTAAAAGAAACTTTAAGATTATATCCAACTGCAGCTTTAACTGGTAGAGAACTTGCAGAAGATGTTCATTTAGGTATTGTAATTTTATACTCACATTCATAGAAATTACAACATGGTGTTTAGTTAAAAAAATGTAGGCTTAAATTGTGTTAAAATTTCTATGTCGCCAGATCTATTTTTTATATAAATAACAGTCTCACCTCAAATGGTGTTATTAAAAATAATTAGAAAGACAAATTTTATTCAATACTTTTTTTTACATAGGGTTGATAACTCGAAACTAAAAAAATAAAAATTAGAAAAAAAATGGGTGAAATTGGTCTTTCTAATTCTTTTATTTTCTAAACTATTTTTTTTTACAGATGACTACATAATTCCAGCTGGAACGAACGTCCTTGTTTGTATGAAAAGCGTTCTTGAATCTCCAAATTATTGGAAAAATCCTAAACAATTTAATCCTGAACGATTACTAAATAAAGAAGATGTAAATCTTCCTAAGTGTGCTTACATGCCATTTGGTTATGGTCCTAGAAACTGTGTAGGTTGTACTTTCTAATTATTACGTTTATTACAAAAATAAACAAATCTTTTTATGGTTTCAAATATGGATTATTGTCAGCGAAAATTATGGTGGCAACGCTTCTAAAACACTACAAGTTTGATTCTGTGAATTATAATTCTACTGACGAGTTTGAATTTTATTTTCATGGAGTTATTGAATTAAAAAAAAGCTACAAACTAAAAATTCAGACAAGAAATCTAGTGTGAACTTAATTACTGTTGAAGAGAGAAGTAATTTTTTTAATGTTTTATTTTTTTGCAAAATAGTTTTTTGTAATTAAAATAAAAGTTTTTGAAAATTTATATAATTATTGATATTTTAACAAAATCTTTAAGTTTTTAAGGGTGTAAGTAGAAGAAGGTAGCAGGTCAAGCAGAAAAAAATATAGCTTACTAGAAGAGACATGTGAAAATAATAGTAATATTTTTTGTTTTTTTATTAAAATAACAGTCTCACCTCAAATGGTGTTATTAAAAATAATAAATTTTTTTTATTTGAAGATATTGGGTTTGAGGACTAAATAGAAAAGTTGTGTTTTCTTTGTCGAGAAGTTTTGTGGTTGTTTATTGCCCACTTTTTCAAGACTAAAATAATAATTAAAGTCGGTTTAGATGTATTGGTACATTACGGAAACACACCAAGTAATAAATTAGCCTGACATACATGTTTTGAACAAAAAAAAATATTTTAAGTTATGCAAGCAGCAATTCTGGATACTTATTAGATGTGTAACATAATTTATCTATGACTACTTTGAAAACTGGGGTGCGTCCGAAAACTACGATCTAGTGCGCTCGAATAGTACCAAACGACCAAACCGTCCGAAAAGTAGCGAGTAGAGCACCCGAGTATTACTCCAAAGCGTTCGAATAGGTCAGTCGAACAACGCTCTGATCGCTTCACAAATTTGAAGGTAGAAAATCGCTTGACATGCGCAGATGTTATGTTTATTCTTCCAATTTTATTTGCAAAGGTTAACCTATAAAAGTAACCTCCACTGTGTTCAATATTTTCAACATATAATGTTTTTGTGCTTGCCCGTTATCAGAAATACATAAAACGGTTATAAAGTAGGCTTGTATATTTGTAGGTTAGGTACAATCACGCTGTCACATCATGTCAGTGCGCCATATTTATTGATCACTTATTCACTCTGCGAGTTCGTCCGAAAAACTATCGCTGGACTGCATTGCATTGGAGTAACGCTTGTGGTGACGCTCTTGTTCGAGTGAGGTTTCCGAACGCACCCCACTGCATATTATATTGAATATTTGAGTGAAGTAAAGTGACAAAATAAAAATCTACTCTTTAAAATAATTCGTTTTAATTTTAAACTCAATCTTAATTACATGCTATTATTGTTATAAATATTAATAACACAGTTTTCACACCTACTTATAGTAAGACAAGTCATTTCTGATACGTTTTTTTTTTCGATAACAGCTCTCGATGCAGTAGTTCTAACTGTTATAGTATTTTTGTCACTCAGAATTTTTGAAGCAATTTGTTTTTTATTTTTTTCTGCGTGTCTATATACCTCTCCGCCACTGTATTCAAGCGCCACTTCCCATGACGCTTTACTGTTAAAAGATCAGTTCCCGAATTAGCAAGCAACGAAGTAGATGAGCGCTTATAACAATGTCCCGTAAATTCTGCTGGATTAACTGAAGAAAATTAGCAATATTCTTGGGAAAAGCAGTAAATGTGTTTATGCCAACAGATAACTTTATACACCTCTGGTTACTGTATTCTAAAAAAACCGTCTACTGGCGTTATTGGGGCGAAGTGCATCATATTTTCACAAGAATTAATGCTAACATGTTGACTCTATCAATTCTGCCTAACATAATAAAAAATTTTTTGGATACTTTTGATTTATTGTTTTGTTTTAGTGTTTAGTATTAGAACATTCAAAACCATGTTGATGAGTTTTTGGATCCTACAAGCTTCACCAACTCCAATAAGCAACCTTGAAATTAACATTACTTAGTAAGAATAAATTCTGCATAAAAAGGATACAGTACCTTCATTAACAAAAATTTGATATTATTTGCTTTTTGTAAAAAATTGCTATACCTTGTTTAATAAAAATTTGCGTTTTTTTTAGCACGATATTATTTAAATTTTTTTACAAAGGCGACTAAACGCACGTATTTACTGATGTTAACATTTTTTTTACTTTTATTATTGTTTTACTCATAAAATAAAAAGCCCATAGACTCGAACATTTATACTGTCTTGATAAATGATCAAAATATGGAAGCAGGACCTTCTTCTGCCTAAAATTTTAACATTTTTTTGTCGCACCATGTACTGAACCGTTGAAAAGCCATCTCGTACTTTTCTATAGACTTCTCTGGCACCAAGCAGAAAGCAACATTTGTCGCCGCTTCTTCGATATCAGAAGGTAAACTTTCTAAGTCACACATGTTTACAATTTTCTTATTTTTACCACAAAGCACAATTTTTACTGATTATCTCAAAATAGCGAGCTTGTAAGCGGTTGTCGTAGTGCTTACTGAACCTATCCATAGGTCACCCTACTTTTGATGTAAAAAAATAGGAGTTATCGGCAGCATTATACAGTGTGGTGCTAAAGTAAGGAACAAAATTCATAATTCTTTTATTGAATGTTTTTGAGCAAAACACTCGGACAGGTCCATTTTATTTTTTAATTTGCCATTTTATGACATAAAAATTTGACTTATGACGTCATGTATTATTGCGCAATGACGTCATCATCAGTTTTTTTAAATGGCAACCCCATGTTTTTTTTGGTGTTTTTTGAAGGCGGTCCAACTACTTAAATGATGGTGTAAAAAAATTGGTACCTTAGATAACAATTTTTTTGAGAAAATAACCAATTTATGTTGGCTACCTAAATTTACAAAAACCAATTTTTTACACTCAAATCTGACACACAATTACTGTTTACACTTTTTTTTACAGAAATTGCCAAATGACAGTAAAAATTAGGATTCTGTGCTGAGACTTTTAATTTTCAGATAATAATTTACTCACGAAATAAAGTAGTTGTTTCTGAAAATTAAAATTCTCAGCACAGAATCCTAATTTTTACTGTCATTTTGACAATTTCTGTAAAAAAAGTGTAAACAGTAATTGCGTGTCAGACTTGAGTGTAAAAAATTGGTTTTTGTAAATTTAGGTAGCCAACATAAATGGGTTATTTTCTCAAAAAAATTGTTATCTAAGGTACCAATTCTTTTACACCATCATTTAAGTAGTTGGACCGCCTACAAAAAACACCAAAAAAACATGGGGTTGCCATTTAAAAAAACTGATGATGTTTTTTGCGCAATAATACATGACGTCATAAGTCAAATTTTTATGTCATAAAATGGCAAACTAAAAAATAAAATTGACCTGTCCGAGTGTTTTGCTCAAAAACATTCAATAAAAGAATTAACTTCTTTGTTACAGACACTAGGGCTAACGCTCTCGTTATTCGTAATTTACACACTCGTTATGTAAGGATGCTTCTATCTCACTAATAATATAAATAAGTATTACACTTTTATAAATAATAATAAATACAATGTACAACATATTTTTTTATATAGAAAACAAAAAATCTAATAAATTAAAATAAATTATTTAAATATAACATCAATTGTTACTAACGTCAATTACTTGTATCTATTATTTTGTTGCTATATTATTCATTATGTTAGCATATACCTTGTTTAAATTCTTGGTGTTAATTTTGTAGTGCATTATTTTAAGTTTTCTAATATGTACTCGTATCATTATCTCGCTTAATTCTCTTTTCGTTTTGTTTTTCTTCCTGCCCAAAATTTTAACTTGGTTGATGTTAGGATTGTGTCCGTCTTTGTGGTGATGCTGTGCTAACGCTGTTTTTTCTTTCTTGTTCATCTGTGTCATGCTGCAGCTTGTTCCATGTTGTGAAACCCTTTTTCTTAAATTTGGTGACGTTTGTCTAATGGATATGTTTTTACATTTCACACATGGAATGGTACATACTGTATCCACTATGTTCTCCATGAATTACTTTACTCATTTCTTTAAATTTACAATATTTTTGTGACCAAAGTTTCGATTGTAAGTTATTTTGCATTTTTATAACATGTTAAAAACAACTTTTGTTTTTTTTGATATAGTAGGATATAAAATTATTGAAATTTTTATAAATCGTTAAAGTACTCTGAATATAATTTTTATCTTTAACAATTGTTATTTTTTGTTAAGAGAGGTTGGAAGAATCTAGTTTTCTCGATAAATTTGAAACGAAGGTGATACGATAAAAACTTGATTGATTCAAAACTTAATAACACATAATTAATGCAACAAACTTGTCTTTTTGGTTTTTTGATTTTATTTCAATAATTTTGATACAATCACTCAGTTTAAAAAAGTTATTAAGGCACTATTGCATAAGTTTTTAAGTTGTTAACCTTATAAACCAGCTTTGAAATTTATAACTTTTTGAAAAAAACTACATATTTAAAAATGGGTAAATATAAAATTGTTTTTATTTTATTGCAGTTTTTTAATACATACATACATAATTATTAGAAAATGAAAGTAAAAAATTTCCCCTTCTTTTAAAATTAGTTTTGATATAAAATACCAAAATTTTAGCTATTTTAAATCTAGTAAGACAAAATATCAAGATGACTTTTTACTTTACAACAATTCTCTGGTTTATTGCATTTGTGTTGTGTGTTCTCGTTAGCAAATATCACTGGAATCGAAGATGGCTCTATTACCACGCTTCAAAAATACCAGGGCCATTTTCATTTCCTCTTGTTGGAAGTGCTTATCGTTTTATCGGAGAATATGAAGGTTAAAATATTATTTGATTTTTTGTTTTTTTAAGTATTTTTTTTAGATTTAGTGCATGCACTTTTAAATATTGCAAGTACACAACCCCCGATTTTTAAAATGTGGTTAGGTCAAGAACTCGTAGTCACAACTTCAAGACTTCAAGATTTAGAAATAATTTTAAATAAATGTGTGGATAGAGGGAAGTTTTTTAGATTTGGGAAACCAGTTGTTGGAGATGGAATGCTGACATCTCTTCGTAAGTCACTGATTGTTTTAAATTATCAAGTAAAAAAGTGGGTTTTTAAGCTACAAAGTGGAGCAAGAATAGGAAAATTATTGCTCAAAGTTTTAGTGCGCCGACATTGCATTCATACATAGGTGCTTTTAATAAACAATCGATGAACTTGGTGCAAAAATTTCAGAATTTTTGTAACTTAGATAATGTTGATGTTTATTTAAGTATTTTTTGTTGTGTTTTAAATTCCAGTTGCGGTATGTATAATTTTCCATTTTTATGTATTTGATTTATTTTTTATTTATTTGTAGAAACGTTGTTAGATGTTGATGCTTCTTTAATTGAGGGTCAAGAAAAATACATTAATAATATTTTAAGGTAAATATAAAAGTATTAATTATCGGTTATTAAAAAAAATAGTATCTAGAGTTCTATGAAATCGAAAAGATTTAATTAAAATTAATTTAATTAAAATTATTTGGAAATATTGCAAAATTTTTTATGGTCACCGAGAAGTCTTGATCTCACAATAATAGGCTTTTATCTGTAGTTTGTTTAAAACAAATTGTGTATAGTGAGACACTAAGCAATGATGTGGAACAATTTAAAAATAGGATACAAGTTTTAGAGATAAGATGCAGTTTTAATGAATTTAGACCTCGCATTGAAATTTGTGCAGAAAAAGGAGGAGAATTATTTGAATAGAAAATTGATAGTTTAGCTTTTTGAATATTTTTTTTCAATTTACCATTTGTTAAATTTCATAAATAAAACTTGAGCCCAATTTGAATATATTCTAGCAACAAAATGAGATTATTTTGCGAACCGTTTGAATTTAATAAAAAGTATTTGTGTTTTGGATGTTTGAAAATAAGCAAGGTAAATCAACAAGAATGAAATTTTCTGAGAAATTAAAAATAAGAAATTTTTTTCTCTTTTAATGTCGATCCGGAGACATTATGTATATATTTTTTTACGTTATTATTAAAGCACTCATGAAAAACCATAGTTTTCAAAAGCGCTTTGCCACTGTTGCGTAAGACTTTCGTTTGATTAAACTTATGGGTTTGACTTGAATATTAATGCTTTTATTATTTGTATAAAAATTACCCCACTTTAAAAAAAATGCTTCCATCGAATATTCTCAAAAGTTTTTTGATTTAAGCTGTGAGTTTTTCTTAGAGGGCGAAAAAGAACACATTTAAGTTTTTTGCGAATATTTTAAAATCAGCAATATTACAACGTTTTTGTGAATTCAGGTTTTTTTTGATTCAAAGAATTGAATTAATAACGAATAATAACACAGTAACTACATTTGCTGTTGCTTCGATATACCGCTCACTTCTCATTCGCTTCAAGTTCTACTCCAACTACCTCTCAGTTAATGTTTTCGCTCTTTATATAACCATACGTCCTTCTGGAATGTGTCCGGAAATTTCGTGACCTTTCTCTACTCAAGCGAAGCGATGGCATAATTTGATCGGTCTCGGCGCCACATTTTCTTGGTATTTTCTCGATCTGTTTATTAGAAACTTCTTTTATTGTTATTTCAAATTGTTTGTAACAATATTTTATTATTAAAAAAACGTATTTTTATGAAATTATACACAAAAAAGTTTTCTAGACTTTATTTGTAGAATTTTAAATTAAGTTTACTTGTTTTTCTCGGCATAGGCAAAGACGGTAGAATAGCTATTTGTATAACAAGGCACTAAAGGTGCATTTGTGACACGCATATGGAGCTTTCTTGTCTTCTAGGGTCTTCAGTAAATTTGTTTAATAATTAATCAGTAATCAGTCTTTAGTCCGGCATATCAGCAAAATACGGAATGCTGATAACTGATGCGAGTCACGTAGGTTGAAACAGGTTCATTGCTTTTTGCTGATACGTGTCAAAAATTGCAATTTACAGACGCAACTTTTAACGGTTTTTGCCAATTCAACAAACTTTAACTGTCATTTTAGATTTGGTATCTTCATGCTAATTCAAAATTTTAGAGACGAGAAGTATCTTTAATTTACAAAATAATAACGTAAAATTTTTTAACAATTAATGATCATCTGTCATATCATTTATCTGTACCGGAGAAGTAGAGTAGAAAGACTCCTGATCAGATAAACAGATATTTTTACTAATTGGCGTTCTATATATTATATCTTGTATTTGTTTTCTCTTGAACAATAAAGGGTATTATTGAAATTTTAATACCAAGTTTTTTTCGTCGTTTTATAACATTATACTCTTTAGAACAAAAGGTTTTACAGTGAAATGTTAATGTTATTTATTTCTGCTATTTCTTAATTTTTTGGTTGTTTATGTTTCTGTCTTTTACAAAAATATACTTTCTAACTTATCTTAAAGTCTTTTTGTTGTACTTCCGCTGCGTTTTTCGTCGTCTTTTTATTAAGTAATTATATATCATTTATTATTTATTAAATCGTTTTTTAATGGAAGTTGCCCCAGGTCACTATCTCGTATTTCTTGCCATTACGTTTTCTATTATTAGATAAGTCTTGCTAGTGCGTTTTTTATACAGGGTCCCAAAAAAAGATTTTCATCTAGTTACCTTTGAAATTATTTTACATGTTAATTTTTTCGTGCCGCTCTACTCTTTAAGTTTGAACTAATTTATTCTGTCACCTATCAATCAAATGTCAATTCAGATTTGAAGTTTGGCAAGGGGACTTTGACCTTTAATGAACATCCAAAGCAGGAAAACTTTTTCTTTAAAAATTGACGCTTGTAGAGAGACCGAATATATGGGGTTTTTCATTTTTCTTGTTACAACCTTAGTGACATTACTAGGTTTACTCGTTACCCCTATTTGCTAAAGCGGCATTTTATATTTTACATGGGAAATTCACAGACGACTAGAATTGTTGATAATTGGGCCGTGGACTGATCTGAGTCTACTGTATTTTCTAGGACTTTCAGAAAACATCCAAAGTTAGTTATGGGTTAGTTATATTTTAAGTAGGGACAAAACTTTGGAATGTACTTATCCTCTAAGACATATTTATTTTTTGATGGTAACTTTACCCTATCGTCTATAAACAATTATGAGAGACTATTTTTTTTATGTTTGTTTCAACAACAGTTTAAAACTGTCGATCTTCGCACTATCTGACTGACTTTCCGGTCAGTTTTTTTATATATTAGATAGTTATTTTTTAGGATCATTTTCGAAGTATAACTTTTTTAAATTATTTTCGAAGCACGTCGTTCCATCCGTTTTCATAAATGATAAATCATCCAAAGTCTTCTGAATCTTCGCGAAACTTTGCTCTCGATGACAAAATTAATGATTTTGGACAGATACTATTACTGCAACACATTAAGAAATAAAAAAGTTTACAAAATGTTCTGCTTTGTATAAGATGTGCTTCTGTACTATTTTTATTGAGGGGGCTTACCTAAGTCTGAATAAAAAAACATTTTTTCTAATTCTTAACGTCAGCAACTTTATCTAAGTATATTTTTTTTATTTAAATATTAGAATTAATTTACATAGGTGGTGGAAAGAAAAGTTTTGTGTGCATCTATGAAACAAACATAGTTAATCTGTCTTGGAGCTTCTGTCGGTTGCTTCTGGCATTACTTATATTCTTGGGACTAAAATAGTTGTTCACTTTTTGACAAATAAATAACTATTAAGTCTTAAATATTTAATTTTTTAGAATGGAAAAACTGGTTATTTTACGGGTGTTAAAAATTTGGTGTCACAGTGAATACATTTGGAAACGTACTGCTGAAGGAAAGGAAATGGAAGCAGCTTCTAAAGAGGTTTTTGATTTTGTTACAAAGGTAAAATTTTAATTTATAAGAATTTGTCTATAAAAAATTAATTATTAATATTTCTAGATACTTGAAATAAAAAAATATCAAAACAGTTGTGACGGTACTAAGTAGTTTAACTGTTAATTATATTTTTTTATAATACAGTTATTTTCAGAAAATTCGGTTAAAAGCAAACGTTTCTTAAATCATTTGTTAAATACATCTAAAACAGAACTAGATAATGAAAGTCTTTTAGATGAAACCCAAACAATGTTAATTTCATCAAGTGAAACAGTGGCTACTACACTTGCCATGATTTTGATGATTTTGGGCATGTATTCGGAGGTTCAGGTATTTAGATCTCAAACATATCAAAATCAACTTCAAAAAATTGGTTTGTTTTAGGAAAAAGTTTATACGGAAATTATTGAAGTTGTTGGGAATAATCAAGAAGAAATTACTTTAGATCACATTACTCAAATGAGTTATCTTGATGCTGTTATAAAAGAAACGATGAGAATATGCCCAGTGTTACCACTTGTGTTTAGGCAACCTGAGGAAGATGTTAAATTAAGTAAATAAAAAATATACAAATATATATACAAAAAAATAATTTTTAATGTTTTAGATGGTTACACGATTCCAGCTGGTGCTACCATTTTGGTTCCTACAGTTATTGTACACAAATTACCAGAATATTGGAAAAATCCTGATCAGTTTAATCCTGATAGATTTTTACATAACAAAGTAAATTTTTCTTCTGGTGCCTTTATGCCTTTTAGTTATGGTCCTAGAAGTTGTATAGGTTTTTATTTTATTTATTTACTTATTTTTTAATATTTCCGAATTTTTGTTTTTAGGTTATAAATACGCAATGATCTTTATGAAAGTGTTTTTGACAATAATTTTAAAACAATACAAGTTTGAAAGTGTTGATTATAAATCGATTAAAGAGATTGATTACTATTTTCAGCTACTTCTAGAACCAAAAAAAGGATTTAAATTAAGATTGCAAAAACGAAATGTATTGTAGAAAATTTGTAGAAAATAGAAAATATAGATATAAATATTTGTATTTTTATTTTATTTTTTAATTATTTGGCGCATTAATAACAAGATTATAAGCGTTGGTAAAACTGTTTATTAAATATATCGGTGGTACCTATTTTTTAGATATTTAATTATATTTATTTATGTGGTGTTATCTTCTAATTTTAGGGTCATCACTTTTCATTTATTTTTTGTTTTTATTATTACTTTTTTTTGAAAGTTAGAATCAGAAGCCTTTTTTTTGTTTTTTGCACAAAAGGAAATATGAACTACAGTGAGCGACTGAGAGCACATTTTTTTGTTTAAAGTAACCATAAGACCATTCGGGTGAGATTAATTCTGTGTCGGTATAACACCACTTGTTCATCTCTGGGATGTTGAGAGAGATTTAGGGTTTTGAGGATGTTTGATCACATTGTGCTCGATTCATTTCAGTGGGAGTTTTATTTATCGTATTGCAACGTTTGTGCTAATCTGGTGTTCGTATATGCAGAGTTGGATTAATGACAAATAATTTATTTTTATTATGTACACTAATATAACAACAATAAATAAATAACTTGATATTTACACTACAATCGTTGTCACTTTAATTATGTCGCTTGTTTTTCTGGCTCTCGCTAACTGACTGACTTACTCCTGGTCGTCAGTCTTCCTACTTATATAATCGAAGGTCCGTGCTAGAATGTGCTGGATGGTAACTGATAATAAATAAAGTCATGTAAATACCTTTAATAGTTGAAACATTGTAAATCAATTCACTGATATTGTAAATTATGAAATTTGTGTCATTGAGTGCAGTCTGGCTCTAATTCTTGTTGTTTTTTTTTAATTGTTCTAATTTAGCCAGTTATAAAATTTAGTTTTTTTGATTCGTAATTTTGATATTGTTTTGACATCAAATGAAATAGCTGCATTTTTTGTTTAAGGTAATTTATTATTAAGAAACTGTTATAAAATACTCTTTCTGACTTGCATAAATCCAGAGTCAGAGTTACAAATTGCCTATCATTCAAGTTGTCTATAACGCTAAATTAATTTTCTATACGCCTGTGTGTTTTCTTTAGATGATTGTTTCTCTTTTTCGAAGTTTAACTCTAAAACCTTTTTTTAATTCTAAAACCAGATGATAATAAAATTCAAACTCTTCAATTGATTTGTAATCAGTTGATTCAAATTTGTAATATCTTAGAAGAGATGATAATAGGATTTTCATCAGTAGTATTGCATATCTGGAACCTAAAAATATAGAAAATTAATACAAAATATATTTTAGTTGACCGTTTAATAATAACAATAAATAATATATGATTTTACATTAATAAACGAATTTAAAATTTAAAAAAATACTTTTGGTTCTAAGATAAAATGTTTTCTGATTATCGAAAATAAATGTAATAAATCTGTATAATAAAGAGTGAGTAGTGCTCTTGACAATTAAAGACATTTACTTGCTAAAGCTTATTTCTGCTCTAATCAGTCTTCTCAATTATTAATTTTCTTCGTTAATTTTTTTTCTTTTTTGCCATGATAAATGTATACATCTTAGTGGAATTTCGTCAACTAAATAAATGGATAATTTGTTGATTTTTTTTAAAGTATTTTACCTTTTTACAGTTTATATCATCAAGAAAAAACAAAGAAACAAAAATTAAAAAGTAAAAATATAAACTAAGAATAAAGGCAAATTAAAAACTATGTAAAAAAATTGATACATAAAGATTTATAAAAAAGATAATAAAATAATATGAAAGTACAAAAATGAGTCAAAATCACAATAATTGTGACGTAACAACTGGGATCAAACCGGTGAAATATTACGGTAAAAGGCCAAGAATTTGTATTAAATTTTGTGTGAAAAATTAAATTAAGTACTCTAACGCACTTGAAATGTTGACTGTGGCATTTGGCGAGTTTGCTTTGAGCAAAAAACCTGTTTATAAGTGGTACAAACTTTTTACAGAAAGCCGAGAAGATGTTAATGACAATACCTGCTCTGGATGCCTCAACTTCTCAACAACTGCTGAACACGTCAAAGCAGTGAAGAAAATTGGTATAGAGAAATGTCTCATTACTTTTAGAGAAGTTGAGCGCATATCAGTTGGCTCATGCTATGTAATTTTTTCAGATGTTTTAGGCATAAACGTATGGCTGAGAAGTTTGTACCGAAACTGTTAAATTGCAAAAATAATTCTGGCCTCAGCATTGCTCAGAAACTGTTGAATTGAAGCGGCCAGAAGAGCCTAAACCGAAAACAGCACGCCCAGTTTGATCAAATTTTTTTTTGATCAAGTTTTTTTTTTTTTGATTACAATAGCATGGTGCATTATTACTTATTAGTTCTTGGTTTGAGAGTTTTTGCACGGCGTTTTAAAGTTTTGATAACAATTGGTCGAGAGAAGAAAGAACACTTTTACACGGCAAAGATAAAAAGTTTGTCTAAATATTCCTAAAAAACAGAAACAGACTATTCTCTGTTAGACAATTATTATTGTTAACCATTAGATAAAATGTTTTACGGTCTGACGCTAATACAGCTAAAATGTTCTGTCTATCCTTATGCTGAAATGTTGTCTTTGTAACAAAGGTTTATATATATACAATAGCTCTTCAGGCCCTCGGGCCCATGGCTTCAATTTTTTCGATAATTTTTCTCCAGTTTTTTCTGTTCTTGCTCCCTTCCATCCAGTCCCGGACTCCTACTCCCTTTAGATCGTCTTTTACCATCTCCAGCCATCTCTTTTTCGGTTTCCCTCTTTTTCTTTTGCTTCCTTTTCCTCCCAGTAGCGCTTTTTTTGTATGCCTATGCGACTCCATCCTCCCTACGTGACCTAACCACCGCACTCTTTGACCCTTTACCTTTTGGGTTATGCTTGGGTATCCATATATGTCCATTACTTCTTTATTTGTTCTTCTTCTTCAGTTGCCTTCCTTATCTTTCACTCCCCCAAACACCTTTCTTAGTGCTTTTCTCTCCCACCTTTCCAACTTTTCCGAGGTGCTTTGGGTCATGATCCACATTTCACATCCATATAGCACTGCTGGCTGGATTACAGTTCTATATATTCTAATTTTTGTTTTTCTCGACACTATTTTGCTTCTCAACACCGTGTTTAATGCCCCTAACGCTTTCGTTCCTTTAGTTAGTCTCTTTTCTATTTCCATTATTTCATCACTAGTTCCATTTATCGTAACCCCTAGATACTCATATCTGTCTACTCTTTGAAAGCAATACTTTCTGCCATTTTGTGCTATCACTTCCAGGTCTCCTTGTACTTCTCCTTCGTTTGTTCCCATATACTTTGTCTTGCTTTCATTTACCTCCAGTCCATACCTTCTCGCACTCTCTTCCAGATTTTTAAACATTTCCTTTATCACCTTTGTGGTTCTTGCAATTATTGTCACATCGTCCGCATACGCAATCACCTGCTGCTTACTGTAATATATTACGTTCTCTATTCTTATTCGGCTCTCCCTCATAATTTTTTCCAATACCAAATTGAACAGAACTGTTGATAGCGGATCGCCCTGTCTTAACCCCTTTCGGACTGGGAACTTTTCTGTCACGCTTCCATCCACTACCACCTTGCCCGTCGAGCCTTCTAGCGTCATTTTTATTAATCTGGTCAACTTATTTGGTATTCCTAGGTTGTTTATTGCCTGGTACATCATTGTTCGATCGATTGTATCATAGGCCCTTTTAAAGTCTATAAACAACATATGTAGAGGCAGCTTTTGTTCATGCCTATTATGCTGTATCATTTTCAGACTAAAAATTTGGTCGATCGTTGATCTCCCTAACAAAGGTTTAACAGAGATAATAAAGAAGCCGGCAAAGATTATTGTATACATTTATACATAATTATACATTATAAGCAGCCATCTAGAGCTCAGCTTTAGAAAGCCAGAAGCTGTAGGTCTAATTTAAATCGGATTCAAACGTTAATAAAGACAATGTGAGATGATATTTTAAATCTGCTAAATTTGATGGTTAATATAGACCAAACAGGTATCACTACTGTTGATAAAATATCCAGAATAATTGGTTCCAAAGGAGTAAATTATGATGGGGCTGCAACAAGCGGAGAAAAATACAAACATTACAGTGTGTTGTTGCATGAGGGCAATTGGTTCGTTTATATCACCGGTTTTTACTTACTTCAAAATGCAAATTTTATTTGCTTTAGAACAGGATAGACCACCACTTTTGTAATGCAGAAAAGCCATAAAAGGTTTTGAAAAAAACTGGCATTTTTTTATTAATTCTAGTGTATTTAAAGATGAAGAGTTTTACCAAAATACTGACCGTGATGTAACTGAAATTACCGGGCATCCATTAAAATATTTTTCAGCTGCTAAAAACCGGAGTCAACAAATTGCAATGGAGAAGTATTTGCAACAAAAGGTCAACAACCAGAATATGAAAAAATTGGCGGATAGAATGGTGTTTGAGTCATACAGTGATGAGAAGCCTTATGTGGGTGACAGAAATATTTGGGACGATGACTAACTGGATGACATTAATTAAGAAAAAGTAGACGAAAAAGTAGTACGGTTATATTAACAAAATTCAACACATAATAGATTTCTTTATTATTAAATAAAAAAAATATATGTTTGGTATTCGGTCAATATGGAAACACAAGTTTCGTAATGAACGCAAAAAGCAACATCACTACATTTGTGACTATTGCACTTTTCATTCTTATTTTATCTTTAATTTACTTATTTTTTTTTTAATTGAATTGGTTGTCTATAACTACAAGTTTTGTTTGGAATTACTCTCATTATAAGTACAGGTAATACCGAACAACGACCAAAATTTTTAAAGAATTATATAATTTTTAAACAAAAAGCTACACACTGTACTTATTGCTATCAAAAACTTACTTTTTTAACCTTTTGTTTGTCGATTGTCTCAAGCTGCATTACTATAATGTTATTGTTTTTAGAGTTCTCTTAATGGTTTGCAATTACCTACTGCTATTACTACATCTACAAACCGCTGATTCAATCCGGCTCGAAGGATTATATTTGATGTTACAGAAGTATAGAACAAACTTTTAAAATTTTCTTACTTCTGTAACATCGAACATTCTAAATTAGCAGTACTAGCTATTTATGAAATCAAACATCACACAATATTAAGCAATAACTCTTTCCTAACCTGTATAATTGAATAATACTAACCAATGCAATTTCTTCGTCCATAACTAAAAGGCATATAGACACAAGAAGGAACGCTTATCTCTTCTTTGTTTAAAAATCGGTCAGGATTAAACTGTTCAGGATTTTTCCAATATTTTTCTAATTTGTGTACGAGAAGTATAGGAACAAAAATATTGGCACCAGCTGGAATTGTATAGTCATCTAAAACATACTCAATCAAATTTTTGGTAGCTATTTTTTTTAAACACCTAATTTAATATCTTCTGTCGCTTGTCTAAAAGCAAAGGGTATTATTGGATAGATTCTCAATGCTTCTTTTATAACAGCATCAAGGTAAATCATTTGATTGATATGATCTAAAGTAATTTCGTCTTGGATATTACCGACAACTGTAATAATCTCGTTATAAACTCTTTCCTGAAAAACTATTATTTAAAATTGTTTATATATTTTTTAAAAAACCTGAATTTCTGGATATATTCCTAAAACGATTAAAATTATTCCAATTATTGAAGACGTTGATTCACTTGATGAAATCAAAATAGTTTGTGTTTCATCTAAAATTGTTTCATTATCAAAATTAGTATCAGATTTATTTAATAAGTGGTTTAAGAAGCGTTTTTTCCTTCCTGAATTTTCTGAAAGGTGTTAAAATATTATTTAAAAAACGTATAAAACTGAATACTTAACAAACCATCTAGAGTTTTTTGAGATTTTTTTAATTCAATTATCTATAAAATATGCAATAGTTAATTTATAAAAATATACTTTGACAATTTTAACCTTTCTAGCAAAATCAAAAACTTTTTTAGAAGCTGCTTTCATTTCTTTTCCTTCATAAGAACGTTTCCAAATAAAATCATTATGATACCAAATTTTTAACACTCGACTAACTACTGACTTTTCCATTCTACAAAAATGTTAGAATTTTTAATAGCTGCTAAAATACGTTTATTTTTACCTCAAGCAAGTTTTGATGTAATTTTCTTGACCCACTATTTGAGAAGCATCAACATCTAACAAAGTTTCTGCAAGATATGTTTTAAAAAAATATAAAAAATAAAAGTCTTACCACAAGCCGAGTTTAACACACAACAGAAAACACTTGAATAGATATCAGCCGAATTGGCGCAACAATAATTATGCAATTTTTCTACCAATTTTTGTGAATTTTTATTAAAGTCACTTGTAAACGAATGTAACGTCAGTGAATTAAAACTCGAGTTAATAATTTTCCGATTTTTGTTCCATTTTTCAGCTTAAAAAGATTTTTTATTAAAAATTTGAAAAATAGAGACTTACGATGAGCTATCAATAGTCCATCACCAAGAATTGGTTTTGCAAATTTGAAAATTTTTCCTTTCTCAAAGCATTTGTTTAAAATGATTTCTAAATCTCGAGGCCGTGAAGATACAACAACCAATTCGGGACCTAACCATAATTTAAAAAATGGTGGTTGTGAACGGACAATATTTAACATTGTTTGAAATAAATCTAGAATGAAATTTGTTTTAAATAAAAATGAAAACTAAATAATTATTGACCTTTATATCCGCCAATGAAAAGATGGGCACTTCCAATAAGAGGAATCGAAAATGGTCCAGGTATTTTGGAGGCATGGTAGTAAAGCCATCTTCGATTCCAGTGGTATTTAGTAACAATAAGACACAACACACATAAGATAAAAATAATTACAAAATTCATATTTTTATGTTGTTAGTTTATCAGAGATATTGTAAATAAGTACATATAGAATTATCAAAATTTGGTCTTTTATAAGTAATATTTAAAAGTAGAGGGGACTTTTTCCAGTAATTACCAGAATTAAATTTTGGAATTTTTGTTTATATATTTTGTATACCTATATTATGACGGTAGAAATAAAAAATAAAAGCAATTTCTTTTTACAGTGTAATTTAAAGAAGATTTTATTTTTTTGGTAATTTTGTAATTTCCTTAAAAGTTTCAAAGCTAAACACCACAAAAACATTTAATTGAGTGTCTGGAATAATATTTTTAACTTGTATAACAATAAATAAAATTAAAAAGAAGAGTACACGACAGGTAAATAACATAATTAAGAAACTTTTTGTTACATCATTCTTTTTTTAAGACTCTTTAATTATTTTTTAACAATCACTTTTGATTGATGAATAAAATGTTATTTTAAACAGATTTTAAGTCAACAGGATGATTTGATTTGACAATTTTTTAATTTTTTTTTATTACTACAGGGTGACCAGTATCAAGTGAATTATTTTTTTGAATGAGATTTTTATTAACCGTTAAAACACGAGAAAATCCACAAATAACAAAAGAACATCAACTATTATGTAAAAGCAAGCATAATCAGCGAGTGTTTTAAAGTGGTCGGTTTTTTTTTCACGAATACAGAGTCTCAAGCATTTCGCCATATTCCGCAACTAATAATTTATTGTATTCAAAATTTGTTTTAAAGCTCTCAAGTTTTACAAGAGTTTGTAGGAATTAACGCAAACTCTAACTTCTAGAACTAACTAGATATTGCAATTTATGAGATTAAGATCTAATGCATAATATAATCATACTTCATTTTATAAAAAAATTAGGGCGAGTTTTTTGAATTTTAGATGATCTGTGAGCAGTGGTTAAAAGCTGAAAGATCCGTTCTTGATTTTTATATAGTCAATTTTAAATGCAAAAGTCTGTGCTAAGTTTTACAAAAATTTGGAGACTGTGGAACATACATTGCTTTTTGTATGGACAAAATATCAGTAAAAAAGTTGCGATGAGAAAAATTATGTGACGAAACAATCCTGATATACGATAGTTGTGTTTTAGTTGTATAGTAACATTTTTTATTTTATAATTTAATAACAATTTTAATAATTAAAAAAAGGTTGAACCTATACTAGAGTGGGCTAAAAAATTCAACTATTTTTTTAAATTTCCGACACTGAAAAATTGGTTTCCAGGCATCTTTAAAAAATGCTCTTTCAAGATGAGCTCTTAATTTTAATAGAAAGGTCCTTCTCATCGCAGTTTTCCATTTTTTCTTTAGTTTTATGTGGCAAAAACGTTCAATTTTCTACAAAAATGTAACTAGGAATTTTCTGTACGATCAAGTAATGACGAGATAAATATTTTTTTATATGGAAGTGAAGTAATAATAGAAAACTGCGATGAAAAGGACCTTTTTTTATTACGCTTGGGAATACCATTCATGTTGCGCACTCATGGCGTTCATACCAAGCAAATGATCATTCGTTATACCACAACAAAAATATTTGACATAACTTTGACTAGTGGTTATAACAAGTGTTTATTTAAAAAAGTTGACAAAAGTGCTATGACAAAACAAAAAGATTTTGAAGTATTTCTTAGTTAAATTCGGCTGCCGTTCTGTCACCAATAGTTGTCAAAAATGTAGTAATTGTCACACTATGTCGGATTAGTGACCTGAAATCTATTTCACAAAATATTTTATAAAATCAGTAATCTCTAAAACTCTTTGTAAATAATCATTCATTAACTCGTATGCGGAAACATACCTAATGCAATATTTGCCGACTTTAAAGTGTAAACATCCTGGGAACACAATCACTGACTTTTCTTCAATGATATTGTTTTGTGCTCCATCGAATAGATCCACTCTCCTTCAACTTTTTTACTTTGGCTTTGGCATAGATATCAAACTACAGGTTACTACTCTAAGAGACGTAGACAAAGTCGTAAACAAAGAACTATACATCGGGATAATCGCTATATTATCACTTCTACCCTTTGTCGACGTACTATCTCGGCTTGCAAACTAAAAAATCTTTTTCTAAATGTGACAAGAGTTCAGATTTTTGATCAAACAGTCGGAAATCGGTTAAAAGAAGTTAATTTTTGATCTCAAAGGTCTGTGCGTGCGCCACGGTTGAGCACAAATCACATAATTATTGCTCGGTTAGCGTTTGATCGGGAGCATGTACAATAGCAACTTCATCATTGTAGACCCTCTTTAGTGATGAGTTACGATTTACATTCACACATTGTGATGGCTGTATACAAGTCTGAAGACGTCCTGAAGAACACTTTGACAATAAGATACTAGAAGTTAATAGATTTGAAGATGCATCAGTCCATTAGTTATGATTTGGGGGTGGCATAAGTACAGATAGACTTAATGGTGAAATGTATATGGACACTATTAAGCTTAAACTATGTTGTACCATTTGTCAATAATTTTGGAGAAGTATCCATATTACAACATAATTGTAAAATTCACACTGCTCATTATACAAGAAACTTTTTTCAAGAGCATGAAATCTGGGTAATGAAATGGCCTGCCATGAGCCCAGACCTTAATTCTATTGAACACATTTGAGATATGCTTAATAACAGACGTGTTGGAGAGCGTTCTGCGCACCTATCAACTTAAAAAAGTTGGCTGAAGCTCTGTTGCAAAAATAACAAAATCTACCACAAGATTTGATAAGAACTTTAGTTTGATTTATGTCTTCACGATATCAGAGTGTAATCTACTCCCGACATTTTACTAGACACTTAATAACCTTAGTTAAATTAATGTTTTTAAATATTGAGTTTATTGGTCACACATTATTTTGGTAGTTCTTTTAAACTGTTATTTTTATCAAAAGCAACTGTTTTGAATGTGCTGATTTCAAGTTAAGATAATACCGGTAGTGTCTTCGTTTCCATAGAAATTTCAAAAATTTTGTTGATGTTATTGGTTGTTGCTTTGGAAACGTATTAAAATTCGCAATACTACCGGTAGTATCTTAACTTGAAGTCAGCTCATAAGTATTGTAAAAGATATTAGAATTTTAATTTTGTTATTTAGGCAAACGATACGAAGCTTTTAAAAAAGCGTTCTCTAATTTTTTTGATCTGTGTAACACGTTCTTCTAAAATAATTTGAGATATGCATATATTTAGTGTATTCGACATTTATTACATGTAACAGTAAGCAAAAAGTACTATACAGAAGTAATGTTTGTTATTGTATAAAGTGATCTATATATTTATTTTTTAGACAAAGATGCGGTATACAGACAAAGTTATTTACTGATGGGCAAATTTCAAGTTGAGATACTACTGGTAGTATCGCAAGTTTTAATAATTTTCTATGGCAACAACTAATCATAGCTCTGAATTTCTTTGATTTTGGTTTGAAACGAAGATAGGTACTACCGGTATTTAACCAAATTGAAATTAGTCTATGAAACTGTTAACTGCAGCATTTTAATCTCTATTGTATTTTAAGTCATTTTTTTTTTCGTGACTTTTTTCTAACTCTGTCTATGCATTTGGTTTTTTTTTTCTCTGGCACTAGCGTTTTAAAAATCCTTTTTGTAAGTTATATTTTCGTTAATTGGTTGTGCATAAAATAGAGTTAGTTTCTGCCTAAACGTGTCGTCGTTTCTGATATTGTTTTTTTATTTATTTTTTCTAGAAATCTTATTTTTATTGCATTTACTCGTTCTTTTAGTCATTTTTATCTGCATAATATTGTTGTTCAGTTTACTTTTTTACTACTTTTGTTTTATTTTCTTAAACTGAACTGTAACCATTTGTGCTTTATATTGCTGCTTTTTACAGTTCTTTATTTATTTTCTTATCCGTTTTTTAATTTTTTTCTGAAACTGCTTTTGTATAATATACTGCTTTCCGAAAAAATCCGAACACCCCGAAGGAGTTGATCGATTTTAATAAAATTTATACATAATGTTTGTATAATGAAACATAAAAAATGATTACAATTTCAAACGAAAATAACAAAAAATAACACCATTATTTAATAATGAGTGGGCCCGCCGCGGTTTCTGATGCATTCCGTAACTCGTCGAGGCATGCTTGAAATCAGATGATCTATGGCATCTTGAGGAATGTCATTCCAGGCTTCTTGAATTTGGTTACGAAAGTCACATAGGTTATTTGGTGGTTCAGGTAAATTACCTAGTCGATTGCCAATCATATCCCATAAATGTTCGATCGGCGACAAGTCTGGGGAGCAAGAAGGCCAAGGAAGCAGGGTTACATTATTTTCTTCTAAGAACATTGTAGTAACTCTTGCCGTATGAGGACGTGCGTTATCTTGCTGGAAAAAGGGTTGAATTAACCTTCGCATGTATGGCAGAACAACTGGCTGCAGGATGTTTTCTATGTAGTAATTGGCATATAAATTTCTGTCAATAAAAACTAGGGGTGATCTACTGCCGTGTGATATAGCACCCCATACCATCACCCTCCGAGTAAGGGTCGTATGCCTCTCCACAGACAAATCTAAATTTCTGCGTTTCCCACGTAATCGTCGTACCATTGATTAACCTATGTCGTACTCTTCGGCGACCATCGTGGGCCCATAAACAGAATCGGGACTCGTCAGAGAACACAACAGTATTCCATTCACGATCCCAATTTGATCTGGCGTTACACCAAGTAAGCCGAGTAGTACGATGTCGAGGTGTCAGTGGAAGACATAAAAATGGCACGTATTCTACGATATACTGATGACAGACATTGAAACTCTATGTTCTAAAACTCCTAACCAAACATTTCCAATGGATCGGGTTGTGGCTACTGTGTCTTGAAAAGCCGCAACTCTCAAGTGACGGTTTTCTCGTGCCGAAGTTGCTCGCGGTCTTCCTGATCCACGATGACGGCCATGGATGCCTTCTTGAGACCACCTGGACCAACACTGTAGTTGATACACTGCGTCCTATGCGTTCGGAGAGTGTTCCAGTCTTATGGAAACCGTAAGACCAGTCAAATTTAATTTTTTGAAAGCTCTTGAAAAGACGAGTATTTCATATTATTGCGCAAAATTGCTAGCTTTGTAAATAAGAGCAGAAAATCGATTTAAAGTCTCTTTGACTTCTGTCACGACAGTTCATAAAAGTGTCTGTTTAGTTTATGGGGGTTTAAGTAGGGAAACCCTGCGGCGAACCCTTGATAATCAGGTACCGGGAAAGAAACTTGCTACTGTTATTATTCTCAGATTTTTTGTTGACACCGTCTACCAGTTCTAAGTTATTATGTTATTTTGTAATTACCAAAATAATTTTTTGAAGATTTATTATTAATTTGATTAAATCATAAACATTTTTCTTCCATGTTGACACTTTAAAAGAAGATTATTAAATTCATAACAACTGTTAGCCTGAAATAAATATTTTTAGTAAAATATAACGCTTTTATTTCACTAGTAATATAGTTAAAAAAAAAACTTTGTCTAGTATCTAATTAGCATAATCACATCAATACTTTTAGGTGGGATAGAAATTTGATTGCGGGCTTATTCTCACTCATTATTCGAGATATTTTTTCAAAACGATAGTAAATAACAATTTATAAAACCAACAGCATTTGTTATTAGGTCAAATAGGATAAACTTTTATAACAATAACTAAAAGTTTAGGGAAATATTGGTGTCGAAATTACCCGTAGGATTAAACAAAGCAGGTATAGGTAACAGATTAAGATACTTACTCGTGTCGAGATTACCTGTCCCCGGTGGAAGTACCCGATAAAATTTTCTCATAATTTCTAAAGTAAAAGGGGATGGTCAGATTTAAGAAGATTAACTATTTTAACCAATCGAACAACCACCTAAACATAGTTTGTGATCCAACTGACAACGAGATAAACAACAATTTGGAACATCACGTGTGTAAAAGTACCCGATTGAGTTGGTTGTTATATAACCTACATACGTTTTAAAGTAATTTAAAAATGGAGTGTTACCTGTGTAATCAAAGAGTGCGCCCTAGAGGGTTTCGCCGTTTAGATCAGTTAGATAATTGCTTATTCAATTAGTTTAATTCTATTAAATATTATATCTAAGTTGGATTTTTTCTTACACTGATTTTGCAAAAGGCAATTTTTTTGTATAGAAAATCACTAATTATGTTTTATTTAATTAGTTTAATTAATACATAATTTATATAACTATCTCTTGTCCTATATCAATTAATTTTTGTATTTTCTAAAATAAAATATTTTTATTTCTGATTCAAACAACCCTCTTTACTAACAAAGCAAATGGTCATTACATCTCCCGTGGAGTAAATCCCTTTTGTAAAACCACCGGCTATTACCGTTCCTTGATTTATGGACTCTTCGAGGTAAGCTTGGGACACTCTTTACGACCTTGGGTATCCGATCTTTTTCTTTCTAACTAAAACTGTATTTACTGTCCCACAAAATTTAAAAGTTTATACTTCGTTTATTTGTAAAGCTAGCAATTTTGCGCAATAATATGAAATGCTCGTCTTTTCAAGTGCTTTCGAATGGTACCAAAAAAATTAAATTTGACTGGTCTTACGGTTTCCATAAGACTGGAACACTCTCCTCACTTGAAAAACTGGCCTCTCGCATACCAACAATGCGCCCTCTTTCAAATTTACTTAACTGATGGTAGTTGTTTTGCAAACGGCGTCTAGGCATAATGATTTAATGATCTACTCAAACTGAGAACAATCCGCTTCGAAATATTGCTACAAACTGAGTAAAACCCAAATTTACAATGATACTGTTATCGTACAAGAAAAGTAATAAAACGTACACGTGATAATATTTTTTGATCACATTGTAACAATTTGCTCTTAGAGATACAATAAAGTGTTGCAGCAAATTTCACTGCAGTTGGTCGACTCTTACTGGGTGTTCGGCTTTTTTTGGAAACTAGTATATGTTTGATTCGTTTGCCATTTAAATTTATTTTATAAGCATTCTGTTGCTAGAAACCACTATTGTTTTTGATTTCTTAATATTAACTTTAATTTCCTTCTTTTTTACCTTTTTCTTTAATACAGTAACTGTTTTTAAGTAAGCTACAACGCCACATTATCTGCGAACATAAATTCTGTTCGTTTTCATTGTGTCATGTGTTAATATTCTAATGACAGTTTATTCATCTTTATTTTGGCTTTTTCTATTGCCTCATTACCTCATGTAAATAAGAGTGAGCTTAATATACATTTTTGTTTTATGCTTTTTTTTAATTTTAAATGCATTGACTTCGTTATTAGTTGTTCTTATGATGTTTGAATTTTTCTTACATGATTTTTATCTCATCTACAGTGTTGTTATCTACTCCAGAGTTTACTTTATTTTGTAGTAAAATTTTTCAAAAATTTATTTGACCAAAAGCTTTTTCTAAGTCAATAAATCATTTATAAATTTTTTGTTATTGTTAGCAAAACGTCAGGAAGCTGTATACCGGTTTCGGGGTATTTGTCTTTTTATTCAATGGAGTATTTGCCTGTTTATTGTTAATTTAATTTAACTTTTTAATTATTTGTAAAACACTAGAGACAAGCTGAAATTAGAAACAAATATGCAAATTAAAAACGATGAAACAGGCGAAATGACCACGAAATTGGCTAGAGGGCAAACGTAGAGACTGTTTCAGAAAGCACTATTGTCAGAGGAAACTTATTATTTTGATCGCAAAAAATCGTGGCGATGTGTGGCAGAGTTTGAAACTTTTCTGCTAGTACCTCTACATTTTTTTATACAAATAATTTTATTTTAATTTTTTTATTTTTGTTGGAGGGGCATCGCCTGGTTGCTTTTCCTGAATATACGTAGGTGGCGTACCACATACCTTATTTTTATTATAACATTGAAAAGAATAAATTGTTGCATATGTTATAGAAATACATTAAAATATAATTAGGTATTCTAATCTGGACAAATATTAGCAAAAATAAAATAATTAACACAAAAACCTGTTCTTTAGATAACTCATAATAAAATTCTCAAATTTATATTGTATGTCTGAGTATAATTACGTAATATACATAATTTTCAAGACCAATTTAAAATTGATCTTGAGAAATTTAATTAGTAGTTTGACTATACGGTTTTTAAATAAGTATTTGAGAGGTGTTTGGAGTGGGAAATGCTCAAGGATTTTATTATTTGAAATTTATGTTAAAGAGATTAAAATTTTGATTTTGGCTCATCCATGACTACAAGACGGGAATTATAGTCAGGAATTTTTGCATCGGTTTAGTTGTAGGAATTGGCACTTAAGTAGTTAAATAATTTTTATTATTCAAGGGTGTACTTAAAAATTTGACAGTGTTTAAAGAGAAGTAATGCGTACATTATTATTAAAAAGGTGTGGGAAAATTATTGTAATCAATTATTTAAGCTTGTTCAACTACTCAAAAAACCTAATCTGATTATGCATATTTTTAAAACAAGGAAGTTATTATGTGCGAAAAAATAAAAAAATCCCCTTTACTTCTAAACAAAATACCAAAGTCGTTTAGATTCCAATCAGTTTTTGCAAATTTACCTAAAGATGAACAATAAAGAAAACAGTTTTAATTTGGGAATAATTCTTACATTTATTGCATCAGTGTTGTGTTTTATCGTTATCAGATATCACTGGAATCGAAGATGGCTCTATTACCACGCATCAAAAATCCCAGGACCTTTTGCTTTTCCTCTTATTGGAAGCGCTCATCTTTTCATTGGTGGACTTCACGGTTTGATGTTTTTTATAATTTCTTAAATTTATAACAAAATATTTAGAGGTTTCGAAAACAATAGAAAATATAGTAGAGTCACAGCCACCAATTTTCAAAATTTGGTTAGGCCCAAAACTGATAATTATGACGTCACGTCCTCGTGATTTGGAAATTATTTTGAGTAAATGTTGTGATAGAGGAAGATTTATGGAATATGGAAAACCTCTACTTGGGGAAGGGTTACTGAGTGCAAGACGTAAGTAATTTTTTTGCTCGCACGTTATATTAAAATGATTATTCAAGCAATGAAATGGAAGAAGAGTCGGAAAACTATCAACCCAACGTTTGGTTCACAAATTCTCAATTCGTTTATTGGAGATTTTGACAAACATTCAGTAAAATTGGTTCAAAAATTACAAAACTGTTGTAACTCAGATTCTTTTGATATTTTAATAAATATATATTGTTGTTTATTAGACATGGCTTGTGGTACGTTTGTTGTAATTAAATGCGAATTTAATTTTCTTTTGTAGAAAGTCTGTTAGATATTGATGCAACTTTAATTACTGACAAAGAAAATTATATAAATAATTGTACAAAGTAAGTCTGATACACAGATAAATCATTAAAAGTAAAGTATTTTTTATGGTAGACAGTATATTTTGTATAAATTTGTTTTTAGGGTAGAACAATTTGCGCACATTCGAGCAATGAAAATCTGGTGTCACAGTGATTTTATTTGGAACCGTTCTTCTCAAGGAAAAGAGATGAAAGCTACTTCTAGACAAGTTTTTGATTTTGTTAAGAAGGTTGTTTTGCTTGTTTTAAATTTTTGAATTAATTTGTTTATGCATTTTTAGACAATTGACATGAATAAAGCTTCCCAAAAAAATTGTGACGGTAATAAACCGAATTAAGTTTATAGAAAATAAATATTTTTTTTAGGATATGTAGAGAAAAAGAAACGTTTTTTAAATTATTTATTGGATCTGTCTGATTCTTACTTTGATGATAAATTTATTTTAGATGAAACTCAAACAATGATAATAACAGCAAGCGAAACATCATCTTTAACAATTAGTACAATTTTAATAGTTTTAGGAATATATCCTCAAGTTCAAGTATTTTTCTCAAGAAGTAAAATAAAATTTAAAAAATTTTAATTGTAGGAAAGAATTTATGACGAACTTGTTGAGATTTTTGGAAAAGATAATAGAGAAGCAAGTTTAGATGATTTAAATAAGATGGTTTACCTTGAAGCTGTTATTAAAGAAACAATGAGACTGTTTCCTGTTGTACCAATGACTCTCAGAGAAATCAATGAAGATGTTCAGTTGGGTAAGTATTTTTAATTTTATGACAATTTGAAATAATAATCATTTAGAAAAACAAATAGAGATTTCTCACTTTTCACGGCTCGTGTGGCAATAATATTCTTTGTGTTTGATGATTAATGTATACAATAAAATAATACGATAATATACTCAGTAACATTAGAAGACTTTCACCCAGAAATTTTTTTTTTTTGAAAAAGCTAGTTAAAGTAACTATTGCAACGGTTTATTTCTGACAATTTTCCATTTAACTGTCTTACTTAGATGGCAGTCAACATGTCCTTTCTCAGCAAGATAACGCACGTCTACATATTGCTCGTTACTTTACGGACTTTGTCCAACAATCTGACGTTAATGTTTTGTCGTGGCCACTCTGTTCACCGGATTTAATACCATCGAGCATATGTGTGATATGATGGGAAGGAGACTGTTTGCTTTGCACCGTTTTTTACAGACTCTAGCACAGTTAACCTATGAGGTTTAAGATGCTTGGAACAAGGTGCTACAACCAGACATCAACCATTTTCGTTTGTCGATGCCTAGACTTATTTTGTCGATGACTGGCCCCACCAAATTTATTATTGATTTTTCCGCAAGTTAATATGTTACTAAAATTTTTTGTAAATTTTATTGTTTTATTTTTGATATATGTCTGCCAGATTGCCAAAAAACTACGTCTAAAAATTATTTCTTCTGAGTGTAACAATTCTAATGTCACAGAGTATTATATATTTATTTAAAGAAATTTATAATAGGGGTGCTAATTTAATTGCCTCCTTGGCGTTTTCATGTCAAAATATAAGTTCTTGTATTTTAAAGTTTCTGTTTCTGTGTTTTTTTACAAATGCTTTTACCTCCATCTTTTATATAATATGTTTTTCAGATGATTACACTATTCCGGCTGGTTGTAATGTTGTAATTCCGATAAAACTTGTTCATACTCTACCAGAATATTGGAAAACCCCGAATCAATTTAATCCTGACCGATTTTTAAATAAAGAGGAGGCAAATCTTCCTAAATGTGCATATATGCCTTTTAGTTATGGTCCCCGAAACTGTATAGGTTTAATATTTGTTTTCTAATTATATATATTTTTTTTAATTATTAAATTTATGTTTTCAGGTTCAAGATTTGCAATGTTGTCAATAAAATGTTTGTTATCAGCACTTTTAAAACATTACAAATTTGAAACAGTTAATTATAAATCTTCGGAAGAATTTGAATTTGTTTATCATGGAGTTATAGAACTGAAAAAGGGATATAAAGTGAAAATTCAAGAAAGAAAATTGGTTTAAATTATTTACTTGTTGTTTTTATTATTTTGTAAATTAAAGAATTATTATTTTTGTAAATTAAATAACCAAATAATATAATAATTGTTGAATTATTTTTTAATTTTTTTACATTTTTTATCTTACAACTTTTTTAAATTAAAAATAATATTATTTTATACGACTTTAAGGGACAATTGAATTTTTTTTCTTCAAATGCGGCGTTTGAAAAATAACTGAGGGCGGCCAAAAATTTCTTACTCCTAAACGGATAGACTACTACTACTAGTAAAAATTCAGTATTTTGTTAAAACCAGTTAAATTTTTTTTTTAAATGCCATGGTCAGTAAACGACGCCTTACTTTAGTGATATTTAAACGACACTAAAGAGTCACATTTATTGACTCGCTGAGACTACAGGTTAACAGCATTAAATTACATGTATTAATGTCTAATTAAACAAATAGGTATTTTTGGCCTTGGCATACAAATTATTGTTATTTACTTATTGATTATTTTGAATTATGTACAGGTACATACATTACTACTTAAAAAAGATCTTATATGATTCCAAAAAAAAATGACTGTTATTATTATTTCTACTTAAAAAGTAAACATTTTATTTACAACTTCAATAAAACAATCAATGCCAATATGAAAGTATCTGAAAATATTAATTTTACATTTATTTTATATTCTATTGCACTTGTGTTGTGCTTAACTTTTATTAAGTATGTTTGGAGTCGAAGATGTTTTTTTTACTATGCTTTTAAAATCCCAGGACCATTTTCTTCGTCTATAATAGGAACATCTTATACATTTTTGCTGCAACGAAAAGGTTATATATTTTTTCGGTTATCTTTTTATTTAAAATAGTTTTTAGATATCTACCAAATAATGTTAGATATTGCAAAAACACAACCACCAGTTTTTAAAGTATGGTTTGGTCCAAACTTGTGTGTATTTATTTCAAATCCTCATGATTTAGAAATAATTTTAAGCAAATGTATTAATAGAGGAGATTTTTTCCGATTTGGAAGTCCATTATCTAGGGATGGATTATTGACATCTTATCGTAATTTATTCGAGATTAAAATTAAAAAAAAACTAATAATAATAAATGTATTTTTAAGCTGCGACATGGGGCCCTCACAGGAAAGTAATTAATATGACATTTAACTCAAATACATTACATTCATTTATTGGAAGTTTTAATAAACATGCGAAGAAATTAGTGCAGACATTGCAAGATTTGTGTGATTTGAATTCGGTCGATATTTTCTTTTATATTTTTTGTCGTGCAATTGATACTTCTTGCGGTGAGTTTTTATGTGTTAGTCTTCAAGTTTAATTTTTTTTGCAGAAACTTTATTTGATATTGATGCTTCTTTAATTGATGGACAAGAAAATTATATAAAAAATATTAAAAAGTGAGTTTTAAATATTGACAGTAAGTTGTTAAAAAATTTCAATTTTTTATGTAATTGTGTTTTACCGTTTCCAAAATCTAATGGAAGCTTTTACGTGGGCTACTGCTAAAATTCGCGGAAAATGTAAAACAAAACATAAATTGTTTCGTGTAAAACGCTTTACTGCTTTTCAAAATATTTGCCTTTCATATCTATACGCTTTTGCATTTGATAAAATCAATCTTCAAAACATTTATTTCACTCTGAAAGAGGTACCTCCGAAATTAGCGACTTAAATGCTACAAAGACCTCTTCAGGCGATGAAAAACGACCGCCACGCATTTTATTTTTTATGTATCGGAATGAGAAGAAGTCGTTGGGTGATAAATCGAGCAAATATAGGCAATGCGTCATTAATTTGATGTTGTTAGTGGTCAAAAACTCGACAGCTCGTTGCGCGGTGTGCGCGCTTGCATTGTGATGTTGCACAATAATTCGCCGATTTTGGTTGTTTTTTCTGATTTCAGCAATGACTTCCGGAAAACAAATTGAAGTATATTACTCGGCATTAACGGTTTTTTGATCTTCTAATACAACAGTTGCGACATGACAGATTTTTTTGAAGAAACAAGCAACCATTTATCTAGAAACGCTTCGTGAACGGGTCACTTTGGTTGGTTTAGGTTCACTTTGAAACACCCGTACAGTTGATTGCTCTTTAGTTTCGGGTTCATATGAATATACCCACAATTCGTCACATGGTACAATGTTGTATACAGAATTTGAACGACCACCGTCGAATTTTTTTAGCATTTTCTTGCACCATTTGACTCGTACCTCTTTTTGCACGTTTTTCAAATTGCGAGGGATCCATCGATTGAAAAGTTTCCTAACAAGCAACTGATGGTGCAAAATCTTATGTATTTGTTTCACCGCAATGCCTAAGGTCGTCTTTATCTCCTGGTATGTCACATGACGATTTGCTAAAATCATTTCGTGTACGGCATCGATATTTTTTGCGCCAACAGAGGCGCATGGACGTCCTTCGCGAGGATCGACAACAAACGTTGATCCTTCCACTCTTCAATTCTGCGAACCACTTGTAAACTATAGTTTTGGCCGGTGCTTTATCTCCAAATAACAATTTAAGTTTTTCCTAACATTGCGGTGCTGTTAAATCAAATCGGAAATCTCAAAACATCATAACTCGATAATCACGGTTTGATATTTCCATTTGTTAGCGCAATTGCCAACCTTTTAAATTTTAAATTAAACCGTTAGGTTCGAAACTGAATTGTCAACTGTGTCAGAGGTAAAAAATGTCAAATTTTACGAATATAACACTTGCAACACTAAAAGTACTTGATTCCGCGAATTTTAGCAGTGGCCTACGTAATTTCTGTCTTTTTTGAACCTTTTAGACAACCAAAATGTTATTATAGTGGGAACATTCTATAGTACATTATTGCCGCAAGAATAATAGATAATTCGTTAATCAGACAGTAAAAACTACGATTGTTGTCACTTTATTAATCTTGCGTTCGAGAATATCGCTCACTTTAATTGCTGTCGAGTTTCATACTAACCGTTAAGTTAATGTCTCTGCTCGCTTATAACAAGTGTTCATTTAAAAAAGTTGTCAAGTGTGCTATGAAAAAACAAAAACATTTTGAAGTATGTCTTAGTTTAATTCGGCTGCCGTATTGTCAGTTACTGTCATTTTCTTTTATCACAATCTCGTAGCACACTTGACAAATTTTTTTAATGAACAGTTGTTATAACCCTACGGCTTTGCAGAATGTGTTCAGATGTTTCGCGACCTTTCTCAATTCGTACGAACCGATGACACTATTCTTCTCGATTGGTCCACATTCCACAGGAGTGTCTATTAATATTAATTATTAATAAACTTATTCTTTAAATTCTTTTTAAGCATTACCACTGCACATACAACTATGTAAGAATCTTTCCAAAGATTAATTCTTTTATAAAAAATTTTTAATGTTGCAATATTTCTGTCAAATTTTGTGATGACTCTTCTAAAGTTTTTTTGTGTTTGATAGATTTTTCTTGCTTCTTAGATTTTCGTTGGCGTTATCTTCACCCTAAAGTAATTACTGATTTGACTTTCCTATTGAAATAATTAAAGCTAGTCATTGTCGTGGTGCTTATTAACTTTTCTGGAGTAGGTGAACTCAGATATTAGCGTGATAATTGCGCAAAGAGAAACCGCCCTTTGCCAAATAAACAACTTTTTCGGCTCTGATTTTTAGCGATTGGTCAATGGATTGGTTATAAAACCTTATACAACTAAAAGACTTTTCGAAAATAAATTGCAATCATTTATGGACAAATAAAAGTAATTTCTAAAAGGGTCATCAAATTTTTTATATTTTATTTTGTCATAAAATTCTGTATTATTAAAGTAGTTACTAAAAGTAAAATTTTCAATTAAAATAGTATATTCAGTATCAAGAAAAGTAAAAACATTTTCCGACCAAAGACAATTGTTTGGAGAAGCAACGAAGTGACGACTTTTATTACTGTCTGAGATCGTTCGTGATGCTTATAAGAAAATACTTACTACGGTACATCTACTTTTATAAACAGGTTTAAACAAACTTTTAAAATAAAGAACTTCTTTTGTTTTCGAAGATTAAAAGAAATTTATTACTAGTTCACATTTCTACTTTAATAGCGGAAGAATTATCAGACTTACTGCTTCTAGAGTTTTATTTTATTTAGCAATTAATTAATGTATATTATGTAGGTGCACTCTTTAATTTATTTTCAGAGTGGAAAAACTTATAAGTAATCGGCCAAAAAATATTTTATATCATAATGACTATATTTGGAAATGTAGTTCTAAAGGAAGAGAACTGGAAGCCGCTTCTGATGAACTTTTTGATTATGCTAAAAAAGTTAAAGTTTACAAAAATTTATGGTTTGAAATTTTATTTGTATATTTTTTAGATAATCGATATAAAAAAATCTCAATTTAACTCTAAAGGTGTCAAAAAAATTGTATTTTACCTATACTTTTAATAATATTCTTTTTATTTCAGAAAATCTTTCTCGAAACAAACGTTTTCTAAATTATTTGTTAAACAAATCAGAATGTGATTTTGACGATAAATCTATTATAGAAGAAACACAAACTATGTTAGTGGGATCCAGTGAAACATCATCTTTGCAAATTAGCATGACTCTGTTAATTTTGGGAATATATCCAGAAATTCAGGTTTTGTTTTGAGTTACTTAAGCATGTCAAAATATATCTTTTTTAGGAAAAAGTATATGAAGAAATTATGACAGTTGTTGGTAATAGTCATGACATCACATTAGACCATGTTAATAAAATGACTTATCTTGATGCTGTTATAAAAGAATCAATGAGGTCATGTCCGACAGTTCCTTTAACATTGAGAGAAACTTCAGAAGATATTAAATTATGTAATTGAAAGACAGAAAATAATACTTTAAATAATAATTTAAAACTTTTTAGCCGAGTATATAATTCCAGCTGGCGCTATAATTTTCATTCCTATATCTTTCATGCAGAAATTGCCAAAATATTGGAAAAATCCTAATGAATTTAATCCTGATCGTTTTTTGTCTAAAGAAGTTTTAGATTTGCCTCCTTGTGTTTTTATGCCGTTCAGTTATGGTCGTAGAAACTGTATAGGTTCTAATTGGAAAATTTTTATTTTAAAAGATGTTCTAATTTTTTATATTTAGGTTATAAATTTGGTTTGCTGAATATGAAAATTATTTTGGGAACTTTGTTGAGACACTACAAATTTGAATCTGTTTATTATAAATCAATTGAAGAGATTGAATATTTTTATCCTGTAGTTTTTGTTCCAAAAAAAGGATTTAAAGTGAGATTTCAGAAAAGAAAACTTGTATAAAATATATATTAAAAAAATGTTTTATTTACTTTGTCACAAAATTGTTCTTTTTATTCAATAAAATGCAATTTTCCTCATATTAATATTTATTTTATTATTTTCAATGACTGTGTGTTTTTAATTTATTTATTAATCATTTATCTCAACTGGTCTATGGGTGTTTCTAATGCTTTTCCAGAATTTCGCGCTATAGTGTGACTCATGACTCGACGTCATATTTCTTTATGGAAGTGTTCAGCGGTGGCTCTTTCTGTTTCGGATTTTTTTTTAAAGAAGGATATAATTAATCCTTAACTACACTCAACCGCAAAAATAACCTGTGGTGTAGGGGCATTTTTCCCCCACCAAAAGCGGAAGGGGTGAGGGTCAGGCAGCCAGTTGGGTTACGGCCTTGTCGAGGTCATGTACTGTAGCTTGAGAATAAATTTTACTTTTGTGGAAAAGGTTTTTATTTTACCGTGCTAAACCCAAGGGCAAAACATAACATAACCGGACACTTGATTTTTGTCTCGTAAATTTGCGAAAACGCTCTCTACATTGATTTTATATGGCTACACATAAAAAACAACTAAAAGAAAAGATATTCAAGTTTTCTGGGTTAACCCCTATCACGCAGATTACTTTTTGTACCTATTTTCTTACGCGGCTGCTAATCAGAAAGGTTTTGTTTGTTTTACACGTCTGTCAAATTTGTGTCGATAGCTGGTTGTGGTTTGTTTAATTTGACTCTTTGGGGAAAAAATTTGTTGTAGAAGCGATTCATATTGTAATGAGTCCCGAAGAATCAGCTTAGGTTGTTGCTTTACATAATGATGGACGCAGCATACGATTTATTGCAAATGTGCAAATGTGTTTGGCTTTCCTAAAAGCATGGTACTCGATGCGATACAAAGATTTAGGGCGACTGGCTCCTACTCCAATAGACCTGGAAAAGGCAGAAAACGAGTAACAAATGAAGGGAAAGACCGATTTCTTCAATTACAAATGCTGCGAGAACAGACTCTTCCTGCTACAGCTTTGGCCAGGAGACTGGCGGACGTTCATAGGACTATGATTTCTCCTGATACTGTTTTAAGAAGGTTGAAGGAAAACAATTTGACATCACATCTACCTGCTACTGGCACTAAGTTGAACGCAGAGCATCGCAGACAGCGATTGGAATTTGCGTAAAATCATGTTGATTGGAATATGGACGAATGGGGCTCCGTTCTCTTTACGGATGAGTCGCGTTTCACTAGGTATTCACCTGATCGTCGTCAACGAGTATTTAGACGCTTGGGGGAACGGTATGCCTAGTGTTGCTTTGCGCCTAGAGTAGTATTTGGTGGTAGAGGTGTAATGGTATGGGGAAAATTTTTTTTGGAGGCTCATACAGCTCTTGTAACGGTGCGGAGAGGTAGCATTAACACTGACTGGTACATTAGAGTCTGTTTACAAGAACATGTGGTTTTTTTTGCGCTATTTGTAGGGAAAGAGTTTTTCTTAATGCACGACAACGCGCCCTCACACAGCCCAGATTACGCGTCAGTACCTTCACGACGTTAATGTTTAGGTGCTAAAGTGGCCACCCATGAGCCCTGACCTAAACGCCATTGAGCACATATGGGACAACCTGGGGAAAAGGATTAGCAGAACTACGACGAGTTTCATACAACAGTTGAGCGAGTTGAGCTGGAACAGGCGTTGCTGAATGAGTGAGAGCTAATAGCCCAAGATGAGATCGCAGACTTCATTGCAAGTATGCCTCGACGAATGAGAGCTGTAATTCAAGGGCGAGGAGAAACTACTAGTTTTGTTACTTGAAATCAAACTTTTGTTTAATTTGTAAATAAATATTTATTTTTGAACATTATTAATTAAAATTATCTTGATTTCAATTTAAATGTTCATCTTTGATCATTTTCAATTAAAATTATTTTGATTCAAATTTTCGTCACTGAAATTTTTCCAAAAAACTTAGTGTGAGTAAATGTTTTGATAGAGGATATTATTTTTAGTTTACAAATCTATTGACTGGAGATGGATTATTAACAACTAATCGTAACTCATTTCTATTTTAATTAGAAATAAATTTAATTAAAAAACTGTTTTTTAGCTACACAATGGAGCAATCACAGAAAAGTTATTCATCTCGCATTTAACACAAAAATACTGCATTCATTTATAGGGGAATTTAATAAAGATGCAAAGAAAATGGTACAGAAATTGCAAGATTGTCTTGACTCTAATTCGATTGATATTTCTTTTATATTTTTTGTCGTGCCGTTGATACTTCTTGCGGTGAGAATTTATTTATTAATTTTTAAATTTGTATTTAACTTTTAGAAACATTATTTGATATTGATGCATCTTTAATTAATGGACAAGAAAATTATGTAAAAAATATTAAAAGGTGGGTATGTTATTGCACTGTCTGCCATATAACGAACCTCCTGGAAGTGTAAAATTTTTATAATATAATGATTGTTAATAACGTAACGTATATGCGAAACAAAAGTTTTTCTGATTTAAAAATTACACAAATAATAATTTGATAAAAGAATAACTCAATATTTATACAGTATTAACTACAATTGCGGTCGCATCGATAAATCTTACATCTTAATTGGTTACGTCAGATTTTACACTCTTCGGTCATTGTCTCACTCTGCTTATATAACTATACGTTGCTTCTCAAAATTTCCTTAAAATCGTGCGATTTTTTTGCGACATTTATTTTTCTCGATCGGTATATGGATATGATAAATGACGCTTTTGCAAAATTTTACGCTTAAGCGCTAATGGCGCTATGTCCTTTATGTATTTAATCAAACTTATTTTTCAAAACTTTCTTTTTTTTTGAATTGTTTGTAGTAATAGTAATTATCATCAAAGAACTCTCACTAGACTTTAACGAGTCATTATGTAGTTAACCCATTTTAATAATATACTCAACACAATTAAATGTTATTTACAAAGCCAAGAAAAAGTCATCTTTAACTGATATTGTTGTTAACAGTCCTAGTACTAGGCATAACGAGAAACTCTACTACGAAATTTATAACCCGAGTAGTTACATCCGAAACATTCACACCAAACGTGATTAGGGTTGTAGCGAAGACATAAGCTGTGATCTCAAAATTAGAAACGCTTGTCTCGACTAAAAGGAAGATTGCTAGGAAGAATGTGATAAAAAAATTAACGTATGCAATATTTATCTTAGTATAGAAGGCACTAAACATAGAGAAATAACAAAAAAAAACTTGTGGGTGTTCAGAAAAAGCAACATTAGGTTTTGATTTTATTATTATTTAGAAGAAGTCATGCGAGATAAATTGTCTATTTGCACGACATACTAGAAAAAAGATGTTTTGGAAAAAAGATAAAATAAAAATATAATAAGTAAAATGAGTATAGTTTAAGAAGGTTTTTAAAAAACTTTACCAACACCTACTTGATGTAAGGAGTAGACAGTTTGATTTTCAAATTTAAAGAAAGCTACCAATTTTTATAAAGGACCAGCTTCAGAAAGGACCATACATTAAAACAGTCAAGATGTTTTTGTAGCATAGAATATTAAATAATAGGAATGCAATAGAGCATTGTGTTATCTGCACAAAAAGAAATTTTGAATCAGACGTTAAAGAGGAATGTCTGCAACGCATATCAGAAAGAGTGGACCTAGGACAAAATTTTGAGAAACTTTAATAAATACAGCTCAGTCAAATAAAAAATTGCCTAACCGAACAGACAACTTCTTAAATCCACCACAAGAAGTGGGCTTGTATTTCAGTTCGTTTAAATTTTGTAATTATTAAATCTTTTTAAAACTCTATTAAAGGCTTTAGAAAAATTAAGGTATTCTTGCATCAAGAGATATATGGCTCGCCAATTAAGTCGTAAAAGTAAAATAGTCGTAAAAACTATGTTAACAGTTGTTAAATTGTTTTTGATTTTGCTGCAAATAATTTGTTTTATTATTTTAACATTGCTTGTCTCTTAATATTGGTAAATATATGTTTCAAAGCTACAAATGCTCTTATTATGTAAATTAGCAGTCTTATTAGAACATATTTGCTTGTCTAAGAAATGCGGGAAATATGCCATCTTGTCACAGATTAAATGGGTATAAAATGGACAATTTTATATGTACCGACTTGAGTTTGTCATAGGTAGCGACAATGCAATTCATGTCTTATGCTTTTTTGGCTTTTTTTTGTTTCTTTTTGTTTATTACCCAGAAGTTCTACGGACCGGGAAAGTAAGTTTTGAGTAGTCACTCTAAGCTTTCTCAGACAGTTTCAGACGTATAAGAGTCATCTGGCAGAGCGTCCAACTCAACCTCACTATTCGCAAACAATTTTCTGAATCTACGACTACAAACTGATGCCAATTTTACGTTTTTACAGAATTTTTCTTTTTGTGATTTTTTTTTCGTTTGTTTCTATTGTAATAAATTTGGTAAGACTACCTTAAATAATAATTATGTTGCTAAATAGAAATTATGATGATTTAAGAATAGTTTAAACAGATACTTAAAAACAAAAAGAAAGTTAACAGATGAAAGAATCATAGTGTCCTGCGTATAATGCATTGAAAAATCTATCTCAAAAAAGAACCTTATGGCTCATAGCCTGAAACAAGAAAAATTAAAGAAAAAAAACAGATACAAGATACAATTACCATAAAGTTTATCTATAATGCACTAGGAAAAACAATCTTAAAAAAGAAGACTATGGTTTATGGGTGTCTGGGTATTGCTATGCTGTATGCTTTAAAATACAGAAGGGTAACAGTAAAGATTTTTTATCGGCATAACACAAGCAAAGCTAACTGGTAGAAGGAAACAAGGTAACTAATTTAAAGATGACTCTTACTTTAATGGGCAAAACATTTTTTTCACAAACTGTTTGAAAAAACACGGACATTTTTGTGTGGTATAGAAATCTTGGCTTATCTTCTTTGAAGGACTAGGTGCACCTCGTTTTATACACCTTTCTCTGTGTAAGATGCTTTGCACATAACCACTATTGTTAATTTCTATTGGAATCTACTAGAGAGATCTACACGGAAAGCCCAGAGGACCTTTTTGACTCAGATGCTGAGGAATATCTAAAGAAGAGCTGGCTAGGCTTGGTTTTATGTTGTTAGGCTTCTATCTCAAAATCCAAGCACTGGAGTTGGCAATGTAAACTGTTTTTCAAGCAGGGCTTCTATTTAGAAATTTAGTAATTCTTGCTGTTTTGGCGCTTTTTGTAAGTGTGTCTCACCAGGTGCTTTTTAGCGTCAAGCAGAAAAATTGAGGCTCTTTGGCATTATCACTGGACTATTGTGCCTACAGTTTTGGAAATAGTATTCTGCAAAAGCTTTTGACTAATGCAAAAATGAACGAGACTTAATTAACGGTCGTAAAGACATTATTGCGACAGACGGGTCTGTCGCAATATTATGTTACTTAATTAATATTACGTTACTGTTTTTCCAAAACAGCGAAAACTTGGTGTGTGTCAACTTGCTTCCTAAAAAGACACTTAAGTGTTCAAAATGTAAATTTTAATATTTTCATAAGTTTTAACAAAAAATGATAAATGTCAAAACAAAAATTCCATGTAATAATATATTTTTGTTGTTATCCGTTTTTATTGAGAGAGGACAATAACATAATTCAATTGTCTATAAATTTCTAAGAGCTTCGTTTTATTTGACAATTAGTGTATATTATTATACATTATTATGAATCTTTCTGATTTAAATAGATGCATTATTTAATTTGTTTTAAGGATGGAAATGATTGTACGTAAACGATTGAAAAATGTTTAGTATCATAATGACTTTATTTGGAAAAGAAGTTTTGAAGGAAAATTATTTGGAAGCTGCTTCTAAAGTAGTTGTAGATTTTGTCGAAAAGGTAAAATTAAAATATATATATATATTTTGTTAAGGTTTTTATATTTGTAGATACTTAATATAAAAAAATTTCATTATAATTCTGACGGTAATTTATAACTTTGATATTATTTTATAATAAAAGTAATTTTAGTTTCAAGACAGTCTTTGCATAATACACGTTTTCTAAATCATTTGCTGAACAAATTGGAAAGTAATTTTGATTATAAATCAATTTTGGACGAAACACAAACCATGTTAATAGGATCAACTGAATCATTCTCTTTACAAATTAGTACAATTTTGATAAATTTGGGAAAATTTAGGTTTTTTTTAAACAATACTATAAGTATATTAAAATCTATATTTTCAAGAAAAAGAAATTTATAATTTATAATTAAAATAAATAATTTATAATTAAAATAAATAATTTATAAAGAAATTATGACTATTGTTGGTAATACTCAAGCCGATCTCACTTTAGATCATATTAACAAAATGATTTATCTTGATGCTGTCATAAAAGAATCAATGAGAGTATGTTCAATGATACCTGCAAGTTCAGACATACATCAGAAGATATTGAACTAGGCAATAATAAATAATTTAAAAAAAAATATTATTTAGATTATTTTAGATGATTATACAATTCCAGCTGGAACTAATATTGTTATTCCTATATCTCTCATGCACAGATTGCCAAAATATTGGAAAAATCCCGATAAATTTAATCCTGACCGTTTTTTATCAAAAAAAGTTTTAGATTTGCCTTCTTGTGTCTATATGCCGTTTACTTATGGTTGTAGAAACTGTATAGGTTATAAGTATGGTGTCTTGAATATGAAAGTTATGTTGAGAACACTCTTGAGACACTACAAATTTGAATCTGTTGATTATATATCAATTGAAGAGTTTTAATTTATTTATCCTTTAGTTTACCTACTAAAAAAAGGATTTAATGTTAGAATTCAGGAAAGAGAAGTAGTGTAGAATAGTAAAGTTTTGTAAGATAGGATTACGTTGTGCTTTTTCATTAAATAAGTCCAAGTAATCATATTTAACACGTTTTTTGTACCACTCATAATATAAAACTGCCCTAAACTTTTGTTTTTAGATTTGTCTTGTTTTCTTTAATTTTTTTTTTATATTGTTTACGATAAACAGATCTAGGGTACCTAATGCTAGTTTTACTAATGTTTGTTAGACTTTCTTTTTACGATTTTTATTGGAATCTTGTTTGCTTTTAACAGTTTTGTTAACATTTTAATTGCATCACTTTTTATTGCTAATCGTTTGTCTGTTTACAATTTTTTTTACGTGGAAATTTAGTTCTAGCTACTTTGTATGTTTTTACGTTATTTTGGTTATTTTTTGTACATTTTTTTAATATAGTAGTTATTTGTTTCTTATTACAGTTTTTTACTTTTTTGGGCTTTGTTTTTTTATTATTTATTTGGCCGTATTTCTTTGCTTTTAAAAATTTTAAAAATATTTAGCATTTTTTTAGACCTAGGCGAACATTTTGTTGTTAAAACTGGTATAAAATTACTAACCAAATCTGAGAAAAGCTAATTTACAAGATAAACTGCGTTTGGCAATTAAACTACCCAAAAAAATAAATTTAAAAAAATTATGTTATTATATTTATCTAATCTTAAAAGAATGGTACAAAAAATTAAAAAAATAAGAATAGATTTTGACATCTAAAATTAAGGAGTCATTGTTTGGTATATTTTTATTTTACTAATTGTTAACTTGACTCACCTGAAAGCTATTTACTCTGTTGTTAAGTAAACGCAGGATGTCAAAAAATTTCGTTTGGTAATCCAGCGAAAAAACTCTGCAAAAAAATAACACAATTTTTAGCAAATATGTAGCATAGAGTAACAAACTGGAGATAATAATTAACCAGAGAGGAGTACATAGTGTACAATCGTCTAACAATAAATAAAGAAAGTAATCTGCAATCTGCTTAAGCAAAATTCTAAAGCTTTAATAGTACTACTAAGTTCTAGCTTTTGGCCACAACTTAAAAATTTTGTTGAAACTTTTTGAAAAATAGACAGTCTTTGCCAAGATCTTGTACAGTTTTTTTCCACAGCATTCTATTAATCAGCACTGAACTATATCTAAGATTAGCAGTTCTTAATCTGTTGAGTTTTACTTAGACCAGGGATGGGCGATGTCAACAATTTGTGTCAACTTTGACATTGTTGACGCGTCGACAATTAGGTAAATGTCGATTTAAAAACCGATGTCAACAATGTCGACAAAGTCAACAATGTCGACTTTTAATATAACCTTAAGAAGTTATCTTTTTTTATAAGTTTGGCAAGGCTGCTACTGCTGTGTCTGACTCAACGACAATCAGAATGTTTAAATTAGCTCACTGTTGCGCACGCACTCAGGTTTTAAAGCCGTTTTAATGGTCTTTTGGCTGTTAATTTTTTCTTTACTTTTGTATAATATAAAAAGTTTATCAAGATTAGGTTTTTTTGTACAATTTTTTAATGTAAAATGTACCTAAATAACTGTTAATGTTAAAAATTATACATGTTAAAAGAAGTTAACACGTGAACAGTATACAACATAACCTTCCATTTTAAAATATTGACATTTGTTGACATTTGTCGACATTGTCGACATTGTTTACGTGTTGACGCTTTGTCGACATGTCGAAGTCGACAACTAAAGTCGACGCGTCGCCGCCCATCCCTGACTTAGACCCATCTCGACTAATCCATTCCAGGTAAAGCTCATCAAAAGAAATACCGTTTTACGATTATCAGATAATGCTCACCAAAAGAAATACCGTTTTTACGATTTATCAACCTATTTAACTTTCACTAATTTTTATGATGGTCCAACCGCAAACGTAAATACTAGACCTCCTATAAATAATCATAAATAATCCCAAACAGATTCTCTAAACATCGGTCCAGGTCCGTCTTCAGTAATCTTTTCCTACCTAAAATAGTGAAACCACTAAACTTGCACATTTTATTTTTTGTGTCTTGGCTCATGTATCTTTACCTTATTAATTTTTTAAATTGGTATTTATATTAGAATTGGTAAAAATTCGGAACAATAATTTATTTAATAATAATTACAACAACAAGTAAATAAAAACATATTACATACTAATCACTATCGACATCATTATCACTTTCGTCGTTGGACTCGTCGTCCACATTAATTATCAAATCCGGTGCAAGTCTAGTTCTGTACATATCTTCTTCACGAATTACATGTTCTACACACTATTTCCAGCGGACGCTCAAAATTTTTGCTGCTTCGTCCTTATTCAGTTCGATTGTACCCCCATATCATCTCAATAATCGGATTAAAATTGCAATGATAAGAGGGAAGACGAACAACTTTAAATCCAGGTTCTCTGGCCATAAATGTCGATAATATATTTTTTTTCAAAAGTTGTTGTTTTCAAAACCTCTAACAACTGTTTTTTCTGTATATGATACTTCAAAAAAGAGATCATTTGCATGAAGAAATTTTTGTATTTCTTCTTTTCTTGAAGAACTATTTCTTCTGCTTGGGCGGGATGGTAACTTGCATTGTTCATTACAATGACACTATTTTTTAGTATATTGGAAAGCAATTTTTCTGAAAACCAAATTTCAAAAATGTTAGCCGACATATTTTCGTGGTAATCTATCTACTGTAGCTTTTTTGACATCTTTCGCAGAAAGTAGCAAAGCATTGTTTACCCAACCGGCTTCAAATCCCGCATGTAAAATTATAATGCGTTTTCCTCTTGAAGGTGATACATCTATGCAACATTTTTTGCTATTATCTGTTCACTCTTTCCTGACGGTGTCGTGACTATTAAAGCAAGTTTCATGTAGATATATTAATTACTTTAATATTACATTAAATATTTGATACATTTGTTTTGAATATCTTGTTCTCCATTTTGAAATTTTCTTTGATTCCATCAAAACCTGCCTCTAGTTAATTGTTTTTTAAAAAAAAATTCGATTTTTCACAGAAACTTTCGAAACTTTCTTGACAACACTTTTAATATGCTTTTAACTTGCTGTTGCAATGTTTTGATTGTAAAAACAATGTTTTTGTCATATGCCTCATATATCATACTTCTTATTGATTCTGCATGATGTTTTTTAAATAGAGAATTTGCATTATTTTTTCTGACTTTTCTCTCTTGAATTCTCTTCACAACTATGTCACGTACAGTAGCATAAGGTGTTTTAGTCAAGTCAGAAGTTATTTTTTATAGCCCCAGATTCTTCTTCCAACGATTTTAAATATACACACAGATTTATAATTATAATCTTGGCAAGTAGCAGCAAATGTTTACGGCGGTGTTTTCTGCCATCTGAAGTAGTAGGCTGATCATCGTCGCTGTCGCCATCGCTGTCGATGTCGCCCTCGCTTTTAATTACAATGTTTTCGTCGTTGTTGAACTCTCCATCAACCTCGGACCAAGGTTTCCACATCCTAAAGATGTAAAAAAACTGGAAATTAGAATACATAAAATATTTACTGATTAACAAGTTCCAATCATACACATCTTTACAAAAAAGACTGTAAATGAAGTTTTAAGAAAGACTGTTTTGTAACTGCCACTTGCAAATTATTTAAAAAAAGTAAAACAACACAAACGAAAACACCTGAACACTCCAAAAGACGATAGAAATCTGTTTTACAAAATTAACATCGGAGTATTTATAAAGGGTTTATTTACTATCTATTTAATATCTATTGCTACCTGCTTATTTACCATCTATGTCACGAAAATCTTTAATTGATCTTGGAAATACTATTAGAATACCTAATCCTATACATAAGTTCTAAGAAAATATATACCTGTTTGTTTAAATATTGACCGCTTTCTAATACCTAAGTCTTCTTCATTTGAAGTCTCTGTCTGCACCTAATGAGATTAAGAAGTTACTTTCAGTTTTTTCACTTGTATTTTTAATAGTGGTTATACAGGGTAGCCATTTTATTTGTTAAAATCGGGCGGTAATTAACGATGTCACAAATTTTTCCGTCTTGCCAATACGACACCACTTTGCATCGGCTTGTTACTTAGCTGCCTGAAATATTATTGATGAATGCGGCCCTAACGTGGTTTAAGCGTGCCGCTGCCAGACCTTATTAGGGTTTTACGATAGGAAGGCTCTAAACTTATTAAAATGGCAAAACTGTATAAGGTCCTAAAAACAGTATTTCTTTTGGTGAGCTTTATTTATTTCGTTGGATCTTCTATTAAATAGAATAGTTCAAGTAAAAGGTTTTTATTTGTAAAATTTACAATTTTTGTTGTAATTTTTAGATTTTTATTTAGACAGAAGATTTTTATCAATAACAAACAGTTACTGAGCGAAATGTTTTTTTTTCGCGGCTATGGAATCAATTTTATTAAAGAAAATCGGTCTGTGAGTACAAAATCTATTCTGGTTGTAATCTTATTTGACTAAAAGAGTAATTCTTATAATATTACAGAATTTCTACAAACAAATTAATTGTTTCTGAGATTAATGTAAACACAAAATATTTAATTTTTTTTAGGCGGAGTTTGTAAATTTCTCCGATGGTTAACTTACGTACCCACAACACGTGGTAAATTCCTCCGTTGGTCAAACTAGCCCCTAATAAGATATGGTAAATTTCTCCGCCAGATAAAGAAAGGGTCGTCATCGGATTATGTTCCCTCAACCGACACATAAATCCGATGATAGTTAGAAAAACCCAACCCCACCCTCAACCCTAATCGGTAACTTGTCCTTTATTTTTCAATTCTAAATTTGAGATCACTTGTTGTTGAACATATTAGCTTTCAACATGTCTCTAAAAGAAATAGTGAGTGAAAAAGGCAACATTATGCTTGTTTTCGATAATTTTAAGTTTTTCAAAAAAGACAGTTTGAAATCAGGTGAAATCAAGTGGTCTTGTGGCTTCAGAAAGTGTAATGCAAAATTATACACTTTGGGAGAAGGAAGTGACAGAATTATAAGTCGGAGACAACTAGAATATAATCAGGAACCTGATGTTGAAAAAATCCATAGACAAATTATAAGTGTGGCAGCAAAACGGAAAGCAACCGAAGAAATTTCATCTCGGCCTTCCAAGGTATGTATCTATAATAGTAAATAATATGTCACAATAATTTATACTTGCCATAAAAAATAACCGAATTTTATTGCTGCTATTTATTAATCAATTTATTAATAATTTTTTATTTTGTGAATTATTTGAGAATTTTGAACCCTCTAACATTATGTTTTAATTTTTTTAAGGTATTCCACGGTGTCTTGAAAAATCTAAAAGAAACAGAGGAATTGAAATTTGAGTCTATCACTTTATCGGATAGAAATTGCATTAGACGCAATATTTACAACGCCAGAAGAAAGAAGTATCCACCCCTACCTCAATCAATTGAAGACGTTCATTGTGCAATAAGCAGTTTGAGCCTCAAAACTATTGAAAACGAAAACTTTGTTTTGGTGAATGATAGTGAGGAAAATATAATAATTTTTTCATGTGAAAAAAATCTCCGTTTTTTAACAAATTGTGACAATATCTACGTGGATGGTACTTTTTCGTATTGCACTAAATTTTTTGTGCAATTATTTTCTATTCATGGGTTTATGAACGGACATTATGTCCCGTTAGTTTTTTGTCTTGTTAACGACAAAAGGACTGAGACGTATGAAAAATGTTTCAAGCTAATAAAAAGTGAGTGCCAACAATTACAATTAAATTTCGAACCCAAAAGTGTGACAGTCGATTTTGAGCTTGCCATTCACAACGCTATCAATCGAATTTGGCATGAAATTATTATTGTTGGATGTAGATTTCATTTATCACAAGCTTGGTGGCGAAAAATCCAAGAGTTGGGTCTCTCAGTGGACTATAAATCAAATAGTCCTACTGGAAAATGGCTAAAGTATACTTTTGGACTTCAATATTTACCTCCGGACGAAGTTTATGACTGTTTTGTTTCGGAACTTGTTGAATTAGCTCCACCGGAGTATAACGCTAAACTTATAAAATATGTAGATTATTTAATAGAAACTTATATTTCACCTAAAGCCACATTTCCTCCATCAATTTGGGCAAGTGCTTCTGCGAGTTCTACCCGCACCACGAATAATTGCGAGTCGTTTCATGCCCACTTTAATTCAAGTTTTTATATATGTAAACCTTCTCTGTATATATTTATTGAAACGCTTTTAGAATATCAAGTAGATACTTATGTTAAAATGAATAGTGTTCATATAAAAAAAAAGATTGCATCTAATACTTTACAAAAGTACAATCGTTTAGATGTTCTTCTCGAATTGTACAGAAGTAAATCTATAAAACGTTGTGACTTTGTTAAACAAGTATATCATAATTTTGCGTATAACATGTTGTAATAATAATTGTAATATAAAATATTGTGCTTTTGTAATATATGTAATAAAAAAATATAGATACCTACTACGCTTTTCTGTTTCCTTTATTAGTTTTACTTCGAAGAAGAAGAAATCACGTAGGTATAACAAACTGGTCTTCAAAATTTAGCAAGTTATGTTTGGCTGATAAGTTCCCAAAAAATAATTGAGCGCACGGTGTAAAATCGACTTTTATATTAATGTTATGGTTAAATACCAAAATTTTCTGAGCGGCGCTTGAAAGTTAACCAATTGTAACAACGTTGAATGATTTAATTTGCATGGGCAAGTGACAACCACCGGAAATTCTCTCCATACGGTGGAACCTGCGGCGCAACCTTAATCCCCGCAGGTAGTATTACTTTAGCAAATCCTATCAGGTACTAAACAGGCCACCGGAGCAATTTACCACTTTGGAAAAAGGTAAAATTAATCCTTCGGAGGAATTTACATGTTTGGAGGTAAAAATCGGAGGAATTTACATCTACCCTTTTTAGGATTGCACTTCTGGCTTCTTCAAACACAACATCTTTAAAAAGATCTATTTTAAGGTTGTATTTTTTATTAATACATCGTTTTTACGTTATTTCGGCTAACAGCTTGTTTTACTTGTTGCCTCATTAATGATTTATTCCAAGCCTTTGTTTTACATTTATTTTTCTTGGAATAGACTAATCACGTCCCTGTAAATTTTATCAAATTATTGCGCACTATGCATTTTTAGAAAAGCTGTTACGCAATTTGGTATTAATTAAACACAAATTTTAATTTGATAAAATTAGTTGTTTAGTATATGTATATAAAAAAATAATCGGTAGTGTTCTACACTGGTATAAGTCGTTATAAAGTCGAAAAACTTGAAGTACCTAGCAGTAATTTAACATTTACAACGTTATTTGGAAGTTTTTAGTGATTTTAAAGGTTAAATAACTACTTATCATAAATATGTATTTTGTATTTATAGAGTAATAATCTTTAAATTATCTATCAATTAAAAAAAATAGCTTAAACACTACTTAAAATTAAGTAATTATTAATTATGTACCAACTGCAATACTAATAAAAGTTGAGTAAAACATCACAACGAATGTTAAATGTAAAAAATCAATGAAAAGAAAAATATGAATGTTACAAAAAAATTTGATTTAATAAGTATTTTGTACACTATTTAATGTTATTATTTTTATTAATTATGTGTTATTATTTTATTATTTATTAATTTTTGTTAAATTTTATTACAATCTAATATGACTTTATGACTATATCTCAAATATAGTAGAACCTTATACTTTACCTTTTTTAAGAAATAGAAAATAGCAAATAAAAATGCTTATAAATGCTTTTCTTAGATTTGTATACGTGGTATTCAAAAATTAGTGTAAAAGACATTTAAGGAGATAATAGTACAAACTAAAATAAACTAACTAAAAAGAAACTAAAATAAATTACTAACTAAAATTAGTATATTTATATGGGTTCGCAGAGCAACGGTTTGGGAGATAAGAAATTTTATTTCTTTTTTTTTTACTTTCTTTTATTTTTAAATTATTGTATTTGTTATTAGAGTAGACTAATGATAAACAAGAAAACAAATAAATATTCATAAATTGATGTTTATTGTCAACGCACAAGATTTTGTTTGCTATGGCTCATATTTATTCTAATGCAGAATTAGCCGACATGCATTTTAAGTATGATCGTGTTAATAGGATTCCTACCAAAGCGCTACGTAAATGCGTTTATATTGGAAATAGTGTCTGGTCCATGTTTTTGATTTCGACCTTATCAGTACATGTACTTACAGCTGTTTGTTACATTTGAAGGACGCTTTTATCGACAATTTTTCTCTACAATAACAACACTTTTTTTAGTGGCGACAAAACATTGTTTTTACAATTTCTGTAAAATAATCATGGCTAATATGAAAATAAGCGAAAATTTTGAACCGAAATATATTTTATATTCTATTGGATTTATACTGTGCTTAATTTTTGTTAAGTACCATTGGAATCGAAGATGGCTTTATTACCATGCTTTGAAAATACCAGGACTTTATCCTTTGCCTATAATAGGAAGTGCTCATAAACTTTTGATAGAACAAGAAGGTTTAGTCGTTTTCGTGTTATTTTTTTTAAAGTATATTTTTAGATTTATATCAAACAAAGTTGGATGTAACTAAAACACAACCAGCAATTTATAAAACGTGGATAGGACCTGCTTTGTACATAATTACTTCACGTCCTCGAGATTTGGATATAATTTTGAGTAAATGTTTGGATAGAGGCTCTATTATAAAATTTTATAATCCAGCGTTTGGAGATGGATTACTGACAGCTGATTGTAAGTTTCGTGTTAGAATTAGAATCATAAATTATAAAAAAAATATTTTAAGCAACAAAGTGGACCAAAAACAGAAAAGTTATTAGTTCGACATTTAATTCACCAACATTACATTCATTTATTAGCGATTTTAACAAACATTCAAAAATATTGGTGCAGAAATTGCAAAATAATTGTAGTTTAGAATCTTTTGATATTTTATTAGATGTTTTCTGTTGTGCAATTGATACTACTTGTGGTAAGTTTTTATTTTTTAATATTTAGGGAAAAATGTTATAAAATGACATACTTTTTTGACAGCATTTATCTTAATTATCATTAAACTTAAAACAAAAGTTTTTAATAAAATTACCAAGCATTTAATGACGAATAAAATACGAACATTCGAATTCTAAATAACATTGAAATAAAAACATTATACAATGTAAATCTAAAACATACAGATGTGTTATTTTGCCCCATCGGTGAAACAAATTGACATGTCTTATGTCATTTTACCCATAATATACAGACAACGGAACACAAATTAAACAAACACAAATTACAAAATTGTTTATATTTTACTTATTAATTACACAATTCACAAATGAAAATTTTTGTTTTTAAAGAAACTCCAGCACATTCCAAATGTGCTCATTTCTTGCAGATCATGCACTGTAGCCACTTTTTCCTTGCTCTAAAAGGTATAAAAAGTTCGTGACATTATAAACATCATGATCCGTCGTCGTTGTCTTCGTCATCGTCGAAATAAGGGTCTTTTTCTTTGTCTTTTTTATCCAGATAATTTTCTGTCTTCTTTTGAATTCCGCTAGTAGAAGTAGAACCCCTACTAAAAATTACACGCTTAGTTATTCTTACTTCTTCAGTACAGAAAATTTATTAGAATTAGCTCATCTTTTTTTTTTGATGTTGCAGAAGTTTTGGGCAAAGGAGAATTTTTTTCAAAATTACACTCTGTGACTTATCGTCAGATGCAATTGGTATTTCTGTTTCTTCTTCTCTCTTAGTTGAACTTTTATCTAAATTTTCCTTGTCTTTGTTGTCTTTATCGTCACTTTTTTCTATGGTAAAGTTTTCGTGAAAACTTCAGTTATTTACTGAATTTCCTCTTTCATTACTAATTAAAATATTGTTTCCAAAATTTTGTTCTTTAACCTGATTTGCAGTTACTTCTTCTTGAACAATGTCAGTTGTATCCGCTGGCTAAAAAAAAATATCAGGAAAAATATTTTTATTAAAAGCAAATATTCCCGTTTTAGCAAATTCACTAGTAGCGTTTTATACTGTGGCTGCTTCACTATATTCCGAAGCAAACAACTCTCCAATTTGATAAATATCGATAGACCTCTTTTTGTTATTTTTCAACCAGACTGAACACTCTTGGTTGTAATAGGACTTAAGAAGTCTAAAAAGAGTGATATCAAAACAAGTGGTGTGTAATGCACTGAAAAGTACATTATGATAATACCATTGGCTCTCGCATATAAACTGATCAACAATTGAAGTGATCCACCACAAAAATTGTTAATTAGACAAGATTTATTCTTGTTTCTTGTTGTTCTTTTGTACTCTATTCTCTATCTGAAGTATTTTATGGTCAATCTAGTGGTAGTTTTTGATAGTGTTGATCTTAAAAAACGGGTTTTTTCGCAGTTTTATCTGACAAAACAAGCAAAATGAGAATTTAACTGAGTGTCTTTTTCAGTAATATTAACACTGACACGTTAAAAGTATCACTAAGAGTAACTTATCCTTAATTTCTAATGCCTCAACAGCGTTTATCTGACCGAGAATTGCACCATGTGGTTCACATGGTGCAGGAAGGGTTATCTCATCGCGAGGTGGCGCGAATTTTCAATGTGGTACATGGGGTGATCAATCGAGCCATTAATCGCTTTCAAGAATGTAGAACTCTTAACTCTTAGAACTCTATGGCTTAAGGGCTAGAAGACGTGTGCCATGCCCATTGTTAACCCGGCAACATCGAGTACAACGGCGACATTGGGGGAAGCTCATTTGAACTGGACCCAGGACGAATGGTCCTGTTGTATGTTTGCAGATGTGTCTCGATTTACCCTTTATCGTTTGGATGGGCGTATTAGAGTGTGGCGACGCCTGAACAAGACGTACCGTGAAGAAATGCAAGAGCACAGGATGCCTTTCGGAGGAGGTGGTGTTACTCTTTGGGAAGGCATTGTTTTTAACGGCCGGACAGAGATTGTGGCACTATGGGGGTGATGCATGAATGCACAATATTATAGGGATATGTGTATTCTACCGATTATAGTCCCTTTTGCCAATAATTTTGAAAATGAGTTTGTGTTTGGGGATAATAGTGCACGACCACATTGTGCTCGGATTGTGAACAATGTTCTTAATGCACATGGTATTTAACAAATGGTGTGGTCGGCACGCTATCCTGATTGCAACCCCATCGAACGTCTATGGTCGTACATAGAGCACAGGTTATCGGATCAAGATGTCCAACTAGAAACTTTTGAGGAGCTTCAAAACATGTTGGATCAGGAATGGGAAGCGGTGCCTCAAGAAGTCATCAATAATTTAATAGAAAGTATGCTTAGGAGATCTATGACTGTCTATAGGGCTAGAGGTGGTTCTACTAGATATTAATTTATACAATATGTTTAATTAATAAGTATGTAAATACAATATGTGTTTACAAAATATTGCTAGGGGTATTTACTCTTTTTGCAAAAAGTTGAATAAATAACGAAATATACTGATTTACGATGTTGCGATGCATGTGTACCTTTCTTTTTTCACTTGGTTTGTATTTTAATAATAATTTTTTAAAGAAATATGATGTATGAAAATGAAAACATCACTTATTATAGAGTGGATCACTTCAATTGTTGAGTAGTTTACATATAATGGCTACTAAAGGCTTATGGCTAATGTGTTTATCTAATAACACTTTTTTGTTTAGGGACGGTTTTACAAAACTACAAAAATGCTTAAACCATTTTACAAAAAGATCTATAGTAATTCATCCAGATTTATGGTAAAAACCTAAAGTCTCTGCTGATGCCTTATTAGTGAGTTCATCTTTTCTGTTTCTTCGGGGAAAGGTTAATGACTGGTTACAAACCCCACCTGTTTTTTACCAGTAGCTGCCAAAATCTTGAGAGGTTTTTAGACGGTGGGTAGACCAGTTTGGTTTATATTATAAACTGTTTTTGATGTTATTGAATTTTTTCTAATTATTGTTTCTAATGTTACAAAAAACTTAGAGACTTGAACTTTATTGAACACCATAACCCTAGCTATAGAAGTTGGCTCTGGTTGCTTTAAAGTAATAGTAACCAGTACAATGTCCTTAAATTTTTTTTTGATACATACAAATCTAAAACTTTGTGAGTGCCTTTTTTGCAACGACTTTGACAAACTTATCAAATTGGAAACTTTCGGCGCTGCTGTGTTTTCGAATACCGTCATACCGACATCTTCGCAGTGGTGGACATTCCATACGCAGCATGATTTTTGTCGGACAAGCTGACCACTATTTTTAAATTTTAAAACTATTACTTTTAAAAATCATGCTGCGTATGGGGTGTCTACCACCCCGAAAATGTCGATATGACTTCACTCTCTACGGGAGTTATTCCCGTAACTCCAATTTTGATTTCTTGAAATTTGTTTAGTAAAAATAATTTAAAAATAATGGTCAACTTGTCCGACAAAAATCAGGCTGCGTGTGGAGTGTCCACCACCCCTCAAAGGTTTACATTTGTATGTATTAATAATTTTTTTAAGAACATTGTACTGGGGACTACAATATCTGTATTTCTTTCGCAAAAACTTCGAAGTCACATTAACCCAGCATTTTTTTTTGTTAAATTTGTGAATAATATTATTTTTTAGTTATTTATTAATTAAGTTTTAAGCTATTCCATTCTCTTCTTCAAAACAGCTTGGATGGCGTCTCCCATAACTTGCTTGCTCCAAGATTGACGATTAGTACGAGAGAGAGAGAGAGAGAGAGAGAGAGAGAGAGAGAGAGAGAGCCAATGACAATCATGATACTAAGACTAACAAGATATGATCACTTGCCGTACGAATTTTAGACTAGTTTGCGCATGACGTCATCGCGTGACAAAAATGTACTGCGGTATTAGAAAAATCATGCACTTAATAGTATTATTAGAGAATTACTCGAAAAATTACTAAAACTTTTGTTGATTCTAATGTCTCAGATGAATATTATTTAATAATACTTAATAAAAAGACATTTTAGAACCTTGTTAGGTTTATTTTTACAGTTCAAAATAGGGCAGGTTATTTAAAAATATTTTTTTTATTAATGGTTAATTTGTAGGGTGGAATTGTGGGTAGAGTGGTACAAACCACAAAAAATAGATTTATTTAAGCATAGGCTTTTCCTGCGGGCGGAAATCTGGGATAAAATAATCTTTTGGAGTAAAAGGTTGCAGTCTGAAATCCCTAAAATTAATTTCGAAAGTAAAATCAGTTTTAAAATTGAATTAACACGTATATTAATTAAATATAAATTGATATAATAAGATAATAAAATATGTAATTAAATATAAAAACCTTAAAAGCTAATAAACAAATTAAAATTCACTTGCATGTGAATTTTAAATAATATGTATAAGCATTCAATAAAAAAATATTCCAAATAAAATTAATTAAATAAGTACTTACATGCAATGTATGTTTTTAACAAATTCTCTCTTTTTTATTCTTTCCTCACAATCCTTCTGGGCAGATGTTTGCACTTGTGGTGACTTTGGTAAATTAAGTGAAGGTATAGCGTCTCGTTTTAACCTCCACTTATTTTTGGAGACATGCAAGAGTTTTTCCTTCACACAAAAATCATCATCAGAAAAATGTTTTGAACATATTCTGGCATGTTTTGTATTAAAAGCATGCTTTGAGAGCACTTTTGCACCCATAAATTACAAAGTTTGATATTGGTTGGAAAACTAAAGTATCGACAATCGGAGGAACAGTTTTTGCTTTTTTTATTATTGTTGCTGGTACAACCCATCACCGCACAATAAACCATCGTTCACAAAATTAAATAAACAATATTCAATTGCAAAAACCAGTAAAACACTCAAAACAGAGAGAATTTAGACGATAATAGTCACACTAATGACACCACGTTTGTCACCAGATTTCAGATTTGTCACACAATGACGTCAGAGTCGAAAGAGAGAGAGGGAATAAAGCTGCGCGTGATCATATCTTGTTTAGTCTTAGTATCATGCCTTCACTCCAAACAATTTTTTCTAAAAACAAATGTCAAAAAATTGATTTGTTTGGTGTTTGTAAATTATTGCGAACATTTTGTTAATAAGTAATAATGTTTATACTGATAGTTTTGTTATTTGGGAAATAACCTTGACAAACCCCTCGAGCTCCAAGTTTTGATCCGTTAATTTACGAGAATGTGTAGTTTCTCAATTGAATCGTGCACAATTGACAAAAAAATATTTTAATATTATCAAATTTGCACTCTTCATTGCCAAGCAACACATTCTCTTAAATTAACCGGCAAAACTTTGAGCTCTTGGTGTTTAATCTTCGATTAAAACAGATTTTGTCCTTATTAATTCTCACAAATTCTAAACGGATGTTGCGTTATTTGTCAGCGCTTTTAGTTACACATCCTCATTGATTCGTAATAAATATTAAACCTTAGCAATCAATTAACCGTAGAGCAATGACTTACTTAGCTTGCATTTAATAACTTCCAAAATTACAGCGACGATATAAATGTTTATAAATCAAGTTTAATTCTCTTTGTTTAGAAATTACTTTTTATGTTATTCTGGTTTAGAACCACTGTAAATAGTTTATATATTGTTAAGTTTTTGAATGAATAAATTAGTATAGAACGAACCCCCAAGTTTTATTACTCCTGCAGCATCGAACACTTGGGATTTAACCTTTGATTAAATGTGTGTGAGAGAGCAAATCACTTGCTGGTAGGCAAGAACGTTGAATTTTTGAAAATACAGGAATAATATGGCAAGAAAATAAATTTTTATTTAATTCAGTAAACATATGAACGTCAGGCCTTTATTGTGCATGCATACAACACTCATACTTTACAAATTAATATTTAATTTATTTGAAATCGTAGGATCTAAAATTGTTTAAAACGGTTTTTATAAACAAAATTGTTTACAAATATGCAAATGTTAGTGATTTTAACACTTGCTTAATTGCAAATACTACCTTTAACACGGTAAACACACCACTTTTAATGTTTTGCCTACCAATATGTTGTCACCATACTTCTTTGCTTACCCTCCTTCCAGTCTCAATGGGTTAAAATGACATAGAATGTCATTTTAAACACATTAATAGTATGTCGTTTTAGCTGCAGTGCTTAAGTTTTACAACTCATCATGAGCTTTTACGAAAAAATGGTATCCTAATACTGGCAATAATACTCATAAACAAAGCACAAAATACCCTTTTGTTATATATGTATAAAGTTTAGCAAAAGTTTTTTTAAGTTACTTTAAACTATTATTTAAAATAGACAATAAAAATGTCTTACTCACCGAAGACAGTTTTTTGCGTTTATGAAATAATCTAACAGTTCTCAGTTGGTAAAAAGCGCCTGGCGGCATTGTAGAAGCCTACAATTGAAAGTTATACTATTGTGCAGTAGATGGTGCAGTTAATATGCAAAAAATAAGAGTATGCCATTTTAACTTCTATGTCATTTTATAACACTTTTCCCTATGTTTAATTCTCTTGTAGAAACTTTATTAGATGTTGATGCCTCATTAGCTACTGGAAAAGAAAAATTTATAAAATCACTTTTTAAGTATAAGAATTTAAATGAATTATTTGTATTTTAATTAATATTTTTTAAGAACGGAAAAGCTTGCTATTACTAGAACAATGAAAATTTGGTATTACTATAATTTTATTTGGAAATATAGTTCTAAAGGAAAAGAAATGGAATCCGCTTCAAAAGTACTTTATGATTTTGTTCAAAAGGTAATTTTATACTATAAAGATTTATATTTTTATATATATTTTTTTAATTTTTAGATAATTAAAATAAAAAAAACTCAAATAAATTTTGACGGTATTTAGTATTTCTGTAAAAGTGTTCAAAATTAATTATTATTTACCTATTTCAGATTATTCACTAAAAAAGAAGTGTTTTTTAAATCATTTGATAAATAAATCTGAATCAAATTTTGATAATGAAACAATTTTGAACGAAACACAGACTATGCTTATTGCATCAAGTGAAACACAGGCTTTTACAATTAGCATGATTTTATTAATTTTGGGAATATATCCAAAAATTCAAGTATTCTATAAAATTTTTAAACAAATTTTAAAACCGTTTAATTTTAGGAAAAAGTGTATAAAGAAATTATAACAGTTGTTGGTGATAATCAAGACGAAATTACTTCAGATCATATCAATCAAATGATTTATCTTGATGCTGTTATAAAAGAAGTCTTGAAACTATTTCCAACAGTTCCTGTAACTCTTCGAGATGCTCAAAAAGACATTGAATTAGGTATTGCTTGTCAAATCTATCTCGGCGTGTGTGATACGTAGAAACGGAATAAGGAAAGACATACTGCGTGATCCTTCTATATTACACTTTGAAAGCTGAGTTTCATCTGAATTTTTCCACCACGAAAACACCCAGTCTATTGTGCCTCTGACTTTCACACGTCGAGCTGAATTTGCCAACTTATAATTGCTAATATAACGTAAAGTTATTTATGTTTAAAAAAATTTAATGCGTGTAGTGAGAGTTTGAGCTGAGTTACATGCTACATTTAATGCTTTCGGAATTTTAGGTACCTCACCTAACGAAGAAAATATGCTGTGCTCTTATTAAACAATATTAACAAATATTTTTTTACCTAAAATTAAAGACTTAAAACTCTTTCCGTCTTAATTTTTATTATTATTTTTAGCAACAAATTAAGCAATGTTTCGACGCATTAACCTAGTTTTTAAGAATTTTAGGAGCACAGATTTTTTGTAAGTTTTTATCTTAACTCAAAATGCTCTAAAAACATTTCCCCTTCTTTTTAAAATTTTTGACTGTCTAATGACGCTCTAGCTAATGATCTCCGGATGGGATGTGTCTTGCTATAGAGGACGAACTTAAATAAGCCAAATTAAGTTTAAATTAGCTTATTATGTGAAATTATTGAAATGCACAAATTGTAACTACATTGAAATACAACGCCCCAAAAAAAGATTTTCATCTAGTCGCCTGTGAATTTCCCATGTAAAATAAAAAATGCCGCTTTAGCAAATAGGGGTAACGAGTAAACCTAGTAATGTCACTAAGATTGTAACAAGAAAAATGAAAAACCCCATATATTCGGTTTCTCTACAAGCGGTAATTTTTAAAGAAAAAGTTTTCCTGCTTTGAATGTTCATTAAAGGTCAAAGTCTCCTTGCCAAACTTCAAATCTGAATTGACATTTAATTGATAGGAGACAGAATAAATTAGTTCAAACTTAAAGAGTAGAGCGGCACTAAAAAATTAACATGTAAAATTATTTCAAAGGTAACTAGATGAAAATCTTTTTTTGGGACCTTATTTTAGGTATAATAGATTATTAGTCGCGTCAAAAAATTTTAATTCAGAATTTTTTACTGTTTGAACGACTAACTTAATACTTTTGGAACTTGCTTTGTTTGTATACTAGTAGGAGAATAGAGTTCGTACACTTTCAGAACAGCACACCAACAAAAGTGTGCAGATGACAAAATAGTGTCGGGCCAGTCCCTTTTGCAAATTTAAGGGGAGGAAGCCAAGCGGCACGTGGTCAGCGAAAGGTCAGCGGCGTTCGTTATTCTTGATCATTCTGTTTAGTGTCGTTTGCTGACAGATTTTGATGACTCAACATGTTGTTCTGAAAGTGTACGGACTCTACAAACTCAATAGATTGCTTGAATTATTTTCTTTTTATAAAGTTTAATAAAACCCTATTTAAACTAAAGATAAACATTACTTTAAAAAAATGTGATATTAAAATTATAAATTTAAACTACAGAGCTATCCAGTTCGAGGTTGATAAAGTAAAAATCTGTATACCGACATCTGTCAAAGATAAACGTCAAGTACGCTGTCATTTATTTAGTTGACATTCTGCCATTTAAGAATATGGAGCATTTAACAATCGACTAACGCGTTAAAATTATTAAATCTTATTATAAAAATAGAGATTCTGCCGTATCTACATCTCGCGCTTTACGAGCAGATTATGGTCGTCATAATCGTCCTACAAAGCAAACCATATTGAATACAGTGAATAAATTTAAACAAACTAGATCTGTTACTGATATTGCAAGGCCTGTGCATTATCGAAACATTTGCAATGCTGAAAATATCGCTTCTGTAGCTGAAAATGTGGAAGAAGATCTAAATTTGTCAATTCCTCGTCGAGCTCAACATTTACGCCTATCTTATGGCTTATTATGGCGCATTTTGCATCTGGATTTTATATTATGATCTTGACGATATGTGGTTCCAGCAGGATGGAGCAACCAGTCACGTAACACAAGCAAATCGAGCTCTTTTGCAAGAGAAATTTCCTGGACGTGTGATTTCGCGATTGGCTGATGTCAATTGGCCTCCAAGATTCTGCGATTTGAGGCCTTTGGATTTTTTTTGTAGGGCTACGCGAAAGATCGTGTTTACGCAAACAATACTCAAACTCTTGACGAATTGAAAACTAATATTCGTAATGTAATGGCCGAGATACCGCCTGAAATGTGCCGGAAAGTCATTGAAAATTACCTCAAAAGGATCAAGACCTGTAAGAAGTCCCGTGGAGGACATTTGAATGATATCTTGTTTAACTAAAAATTGCAAGGATTAGTCTTTAAAATGAAATAAAAATTACATTACATTCGGAATATTTTGTGTTTTTTTTTAAGTTTACTTTATCAAGCTCGAATTGGATAGCCCGTTAAATAAACTTCAAGCTTTAGTAAAAGTTTTTTTACCACAGAGTATTATTATTATTTATTTAATTTATTTGTCTCTAGTATTTGGCAAATCTTTTTGCTGATGCTGGAGTAATTAGATTGTATTAAAACCAGTAAGATATAAATTATTTTATTTTTTAATTTAAGCTTTTTGGCACAATTATCTGTACAAGATTTAAAAATAAATATTTTTATTAACATAAAATAGTAATTGTCATCCATCATTATTTTGAATATTTAAAATTAAATTCAAATAACAATTAGATTTTTTGTGTGTTAAAAATTTTTAATCTGACTTTAGTTATTTAATATAGTTTACAATGAAAATTTATACTTTGTAAAGATATGACCTCTTGCCGTAATATTAATTCATACAAAATGTGGAAGCATTTATTAGAGGGGGCCAAAAAGAGTGAGTTAGTCCTTGAAAAAAATCAACGAAGACGGCTACAAAAACTCAGCGTTTTAGCTTCGTAAGCTTTTCTCACCATTCCCAAAGGACCGAGAGCCTTAACTTGCGGTTCTTCTGTCAAATTCTGTTTAGTTAACATTATTATATTATTTATTGTTTTTGTGACATTAAAGGTTTTATTTGGTTTGGTACCTATGATTTGGTCAAAAATTAATCGCACTGTGTTTTTTTTTTTTAATTTTAATAGGGTTTGGTTTAGAAATGGTTTGGTTTATACATTGTTAAAAGAATAATAAAAGTAAATTTGCTTAGAATATTAAGCTGTAATTTAATTTATCAAAAACAATGCTTGAGTGTTACACGATTAAATCTGTTATTTAATTATCAAAAAAATCTGTTTTTAACATTGTAAATTAGACTTTTTTGTGTTTTACTATTCTGCTCTTTTTTATTAACAGAGTTGATGAGTTTTTAATAAAAAAATTTGAAATTTGCCGTAAAATAGAAAACACACTTTTTTTATTTAAAATTTTGATATTTTAAACATTTTTTTAAAGACAACTAGATAAATTCTTTTACTATTTTGAAAACATATTTTGATTAAAATTTCTCCAAATTATAAGTACCAAAACGACTTAAGGTTTTGCTAAAGTTTCAAGAAATTTTCTAAGATTAAAGTTATTTACCATCTGAATGTTTGTAACAGAAAACTTAATAATTTAGTTTATATATATATTTAAAGTTAGTTTTTTTTATTTAAGTTAGTTTTATATATTTATATTATAAATAATTTAGTATATTTTAGATGATTATACAATTCCGGCTGGTAGTCACATAATTATTCCAATATTTCAAGTACACAAATTACCAGAATATTGGAAAAATCCTGAAGCATTTAATCCCGACCGATTTTTATTTAAGGAAACAGAAAATTTACCTCCTTGTGTCTATATGCCTTTTAGTTATGGACGTCGAAATTGCATAGGTTTGAATTTAATTATTTTTTTACAAAGTAACCAATTTTTTTATTTTTAGGTTATAAATACGCTTTACTATTTATGAAAGTAATATTATCAACACTTTTAAAACACTACAAGTTTGAGTCGGTCGATTACAAATCAATTGAAGAGATTGAATTTATTCTTCATATTGTTGCAGAACCAAGAAAAGGATATAAAGTAAAAATCCAAAAAAGAGACGTTTTGTAATAAATAGAAATTAAGAAAGGTGTTGGTTTTTCTAAATATTGTAATTTGCTATAAATAGACATGTGTATATGATAACATAATTTATTATTTTTTTGCCAGTCTCAGAAGACATCATTATTTAGTTTGTTGAGAGGAGGAATGAAGTAGACTATATAGTATATCGGCACTAATTACGGGAAAAAATACTAGTTTCACTCTATCAGCTCCAGTTATTTATTATTAGGAAATTACAATTTTTAAGATGTTGTTGTTATTAAATACTATGAAATACCCTTTTATACGATTGCTTCAGTCTGATTTCTTTATAAGTTCGAACAGTAATCGGCCATCATATGGGAATTTCACTTTCTTTGATGACGTACTTCTATTGTTCGTATGTCTTGATTGAATCATTTGCCTTGCTCTAGTGGCTAATAATCGCCTAAATTTTCTGGGAATTGATCTAAATGCGAGTGCAAGTAATAAAGCATGATACTCATGTTGCAGCGCAAATTTTTCAAATTAGATAGCATGTTGTCAACTAACTCTAAATAAGTTGGCCGACTTATTATTTTCGAGAAATTTTTTATCATCAAATCAAATGCTTCCCAAGCTTTAGCTTTAAGTTCATTCGTTAACTTTGTAAAATTTGGATCTTTTACAAGTTGTCTCATTTGCGGATCATCAAAGATACCCGCTTTAATTTTTTCTGTGCTTATTCTTGGAAATTTGCGTGTAAGATATGCAAAACATTCATCGTTTCGGCCGAGGGCTTTTATAAACTGTTTTATAATGCTCAGTTTAATATGTAAAGGTGGCAGTGTAATGCGATCTCGACTTACCAGGGGCAAGTTAATAACATTTTTTGTACCAAGCGTCAGATTCTTGCGTCCTGGCCAAACTTTCTGCGACCAAGGCGTTGTCTACCTCGGCTGTCCAATAGACACATAAAACATGGGTATTTGGCGTGTCTACTCTGCTGCTCGAGAAGGAAATTGGCTGTGTTTAAATCCCCGTACTTAAGTTTGACCAGTACTAACTTTACTTAACTTTTATAAAATGTTAATTTATTGTTGACTATTTTAAAATATAATTGATTTATACAACTTTTATTAATCTGCAGTGAAATATACAGGGTTAGTCGAAAGTATGGAATAGGCAGTTTATCTTCGTAAATATGAACTTCATGACAAAATGTCACCGATAAAAGTTTCTTTATTAATTATTCTTTATCTCTTAGCCTCCTTGTTGTTTTTTATGTCAACGCATTTCCATAAAAACGTAACTTATTTTTCTTTTTTAAATAGCAACCTAGCAATTTTTTTGGTGATTCTTGTTCCTCTTTTTTTTTCTTGAAATGAGCTGGTATTTTTTTAATATCTGTTAATAACAAAATTTTAGAGAAAATGGCCATAATACTTTATTCAATCAAATAATCTTTAACTTAAAAGAAATGTTTAAACTGAAGACCCCCTACAGCTTGACAGTAACTTAATCTGTCATAAAAATTGCGTAACGAATTTTGCAGCCAGTTAGGTGGTATTTCTGCGATTCCGTGCCTTATTCTGGCTTCCAGGACTTCTAAATTTTGAGGTCATTCTTTGTAAATTGTAGTTGTTAAATAACCTCAAAAGAAAAAATCAAAGGGGTTTAAATCGGGGAACCTAGCAGGTCATTGAATAGGACCCCGACGTCCTATCCAACGACGCGGAAAAATGTTATCCAAAAATAGGCGAACATCAACCCCATAATGGGGTGGAGCGCCATCTTACTGAAGCCAAATATCTCGGTTTGGCATTCCTGGTCGATCTGCATCCGGAAATAATTGTACAATATCGGGTACAATGTGATCACGCAATAGGAATAGATATCTAGCCGCAGTTAAATTCCCATCAATTAAATATGGGCTTTTTATGTGCTGCCTAATAATACCAACTATGCTGTGCTGTGTATGATGATCCATCATCCAATGAGGATTCTCACTAGACCAGTATCGACAGTTGTGTCTGTCCACAAATCCATTGAGACAAAACGTGGCTTCATCAGAAAATAAAATGTTGTTTAGACAATTTGGATTATTATCAATCATTTCCATCATGGATGCACAAAACTGCATTTTGTTGTCTGGTCTGCTGTCTGCTGTCTATCTTCAATTCTTCGTTTAGCTCATGGAGAAGGTGTATTTTGTAGGGTTTGTGTTTGTTCTTTTTTAATATTCGAACAATCGACGATTGACTAATATTATTATCCAAAGCAAGTTGCGTGGTTGTCTTAATTGGATTATCCATAACACTTAGTAATACATCAAGAGCTTGATCATGATTTGTGGCTGATTTCGGACGTTCAGATTTTGGCATATTTTTTACATTTCCAGTTTCTCTAAATTTTTTAACCAATTTAGACACCGTGGATTGTACAATAGGATTTCTTCCAGGGTGAACATTGTTAAATAAGTGACAAACATCTTGGTGTAAACGTGTTCGATCTCTATAACCAATCATCATGAGACTTCAATTCTTTCAGTTTCACTGAGTTTCACCATGTTTACAAATTAAAATAAAACTATCTTTATTAAATTAATTATTTAACTTATTAAAACGTACGCTACACTCACATAAAAAATATCATTAAAGAAACAGAGACCACTATTATTTTTTGTAAGATTGTTATCAAATAAATTTAAAAAAATAGTAAAAAGCAGAGAATCCGATTTGATACAATTTTTTGTCGTTTAATAGAAATTATGATTTTACACAAAAATTTTGTCATTAAAGAATATTAAAAAAATATCAGGTCATTTCAAGAAAAAAAAAGAACAAAAATCACCAAGAAAATTGCTAGGTGCTATTTAAAAAAGAAAAAAAGTTACGTTTCCATGGAAATGCGTTGACATAAAAAAGCAACAAGCAGGCTAAGAGATAAAGAATAATTAATGATAATTAGTAAAAAAACTTTTATTGATGACATTTTGTCATAAAGTTCATGTTTACGCAGATAAACTGCCTATTCCATATTTTTGACTAACTCTGTATAAATATATATGTATATCGAGTAACCATCAGGGTAATTGATCAAAATAATATAAATGAGAAACTAGACAGCAACAACAGTTTATAATTTAAACAATTTTGGTATAAAATTTACATACATCAATATTACAAAAGTGAACCTAAGTTATAAAAATGCCTATTTGACGCTTACCTGCAGAACAACTTGATTTAATTTTAATTTAATCTGTTTAATGTGACTTAAAGCGTGGTCAACAGGCATAAAAAACGACTTTAAAATACTGGTAGTTCTAGAATAATCTACGAGTATAGTGGTGGTCGTCAAAGAAAAACAACACCCACAGAGGATCGAATACTCGTTAGATGAGCTAGAGTAAATCTTAAAAATACAGTAGTGTCGCGCTAATCCGGATCAATTAAAACCGTGGTGATCCGAATTATCGAAAAATCCGGATTACTAAAACATGTTTTCTAAACAATATTTTAATTTTTTTAAGGTAAAAGAAAATGAAGATGAAGTTGAGGTAAGAAGAAGAATACGTGATCACATTTTTATATTTTTTATTGAGCATTTTGTAGGACAACCGGTTTGAAAAAATGAGTTATTGTGGTATGATGAACACGATATTGGTACTTTTTAAAAGCCATTTCTTTCAGCCCTTAAAGAGTTCTATATCTGATAAAATTACGTCATTTTCTGCTGCCCAATATAAAACAACATTTAAGCTTCTTATATCACTTTCATTTTTTACACTTTTTTGTGGAGTCTCTGCCATTTCGTCATCATTATCTCCAGAGTCATTGTACAATAATTTTTATGTTTACAATTTCCGGATTTCGTCAGTTTTTTGTTGGCATCAATCCAGTTCACCACCTCATCAAGATTTACTTCAATTTTTTCTACATCCAAAAGCATTGTAGCAACTAGATCAATTTCTACTATTCCTGAGCGAATTGTATTTCTTAAAATATTTAAAGGGATTATATCTTCAGGGTCATCATAATCTGCATCATCATTATCATTGTTAACTTTAAGAATTTTTTTTAAACATTTTTCTAAAGTTTAATATGGCACTTTTCCCATGCGTTATGAAGTAAACATAGATACTTACTGTTTTCAGGTTTATATTTTTGATACCCTTTACAACATCTTTTGCGTTACTTTTTAATATTTTGGCTAGAAGGCTTTTTATATAAAATAACTTTGTTAATCTAGTAGCATTCTGATCCATAGGCTGTATTAACGCTGTTGTATTCAGTGGCAGAAATTTTACGAAAAAAATTTCTATCTTCGTTGATAAAATCTTGTTCGCAGCAGTGACTAGAGGCATTATCAATAAGCAAAAGTTCTTTTTTAGGCAAGTTTTTTTTTCTTAAAAATCTTTTTACTTCTAGGATAAAACATTCTTAAATCCTTCATGTTAGATCTTTTTGGTGTGTACAATAAAATGTAGCAAGCACCCAAAAGCACCAAACAATTTTACTTTGCATGACGCACGTTTTGACAACAAAGTTGCCAACAGTTGTCAAAACTTAGTTTTAATTTCCCACCTGAGGATGGTGCTTTTGGGTGCTTCCAACATTTTATTCTTGAAACCATTTCTTAAAAATAGCTGCAGCCCTCCAAGCCTTAGCTGTAGCTTTGTAGTTCACAGGTAGCACATAATTTTTAAAAACCCTAGGATTTTTTTCTTTTCCGATTACCAGAAGCTTTAGACGATGACTTCCATCTGCATTGCAACAAGTTAAGAAGGTGATGCGCTCCTTACTAGTTTTTCTTCTTGGAGCTGTTTTTTTAGTGCTTATTACCAACATTCTGTCTGGAAGTAATTAAAAATAGCTAAAATAGCCCAGATTCATCTGCGTTATAAATCTGCGATGCTACTAAAGAGTGGTTTTTAATAACTTGATCTAGTTTTGTAATGAATGGTTCAACAGCAGGTTCATCGGCTGACAATTTTTCACCGAAAATTTTAAGAGTTCTGATGCCATATCTTTTTCGAAAATTAGCCATACATCCTTTGCTTGCATTAAAATTTTCGTTGCTACAGTTGTTTAATAAAGTTTATATAAAGTTGTTTAAAACGCAAAAAATTCAGACGAAACTGGAACATGTCGCTTTCTGAGATTTATAAACCAAGAAGCAAGCTTCTCTTCTATTTTTGGGTACTTCGCTTTTTTTTAAAGTTTATCTTTTTTCAGACCCAGAAACACATTGAACGACAAATGTTAAATTGTTTTAAATGATGTCAGATTTTTTTAATTCATGCAGTTTTTACACTTACCCTTTAATTTTATTATCATTTTTCTTAATATAACTAATTGTTGAAGTTTCCACTCTATATTTGGCAGCTAAAGATCTTCCACTTATGCCTCGTTTTAAATCATCAACAGTATTTGCTTTTTCTTTTAGCGTTAGAGTTTTATGACTTTGTTTTTGAGGTGCCATGTTGCAACTTTGAGATTACTGAAGTCACTGCAGTTTTAAATGTTTTTCTTATGTTTACGTTTTTCCACACTCCAGGCAAAACAATTCTTTGAAATGTAAATTTTTTTCATGAAACGTAGCAAAATTATTTCATCCAAACTATCAAATTAAATGAAATCCGTATTACAACATACACAATGAAGGAAAGAGTCAAATCCGGATTATTGAAGAATTTCAATTACCGCTGGGTTCGAATTAGCGCGACACTACCGTAGTGCGCAAAAACTTCGGAACAGGATTAGACATATCGCTGCCAACGGTACGAAATAGACTACACGAAAGGCAGCTAAGGTCACAAAAACATTTTAAATGACCAAAACTTGCAAGAGTTAATCGGGCGACTAGAAGAAATGGGTTCAATAACACTTTGACGTTGTCTTTCTACAAACGAAAGTAGGTTAGTATATGGGCTATACTATTCATATGCGATGGCCGTGTTCTGGTGTAGAGAGAACTTAGAACTTGTCATGTCAAAAAAAATATGATTTTTTAAAAACCTTTTAAAGGAGGGTCGGTGACTGTTTGACGTGGAATTTTTTATAATACCTGTATGGAAATCCTGGTGTTGATAAACACTTCGATGAACAGTCATTGATATAGGGACGATGTTATCCTACCTATAGTCATGTCATTTTTTGACTAGCATGACGAGGATGTAATTCTTATAGACAATAATGCCAATATGCCAAAATAATGTTGGTATCGAAAACGACAGAGAATTTAAGACATACGATTCACTCATGTTTGCAAAATATATAAAAAACTAATAGAAACTGTTAAAAGCTTTATTTTCTAAACAAAAAACTTAAAAAAATAAAGCAAATATTATAAAAATTGATACAATGTATAATCTCCACGGTAATTTTTGTCCAAAAACTTGCACACCATACTGACTGAATGTGAACGGACATTGTCGTGCATAAATAAGAAATTTAATTTGCACCCATTTCTTTGTCAAACAGAAGGACCACAGATTAAATAATATTATCGCAATAACTAATCTTATTTAAATCCAGATCTACAAAAACGAGCCGTGTCCTTCTACCGATAGTGACACCAGCCCAGACCATCACTTTTCTTTCTTGGTATCTGGAGACTTTTTAGACAGTTGCCAGACGTTTTGCATTGCCAGATTGTCTCCTCACTCTTAGTCTTCTGGTGTTCGGATGCAAATCAAATCGAGATTTATCGGTGAACAAAACTGTGGCTCACTCCTGTTGTTGCCAATTTATATGTACGTGCGCTGGCTGTAATCTGATGGCGCGATTTCTACGGGATGGAGTAAGTACTCTCAAAAGACGTCTAACACTAAGGCTAGGCCTATAGTCACTGGCTAGGCTTTGTGAATCGTTTGGTTACTGACTAGGACGTGGTGAGTGTTATAAACCCGAATTACGAATTCTGTTTCTGTTGTCTTTGCGATCCTCCAGTGTTCCACAATAAAATAACATAAAGAAATTCGTAATGATTCTAAAAAAATGCGTGGCTGCATTAATTATAATTTAAAATCACCGTTCATTTTATTAAATAAGAATTGGCTTGAAAAATACATGTATATTATGTAAAAAAAGCGTTTTACAATTATTATTAATTTAAGTAAGTTTGCCAGTACAAGTGTAAATTTTATTGTAACAAAACAAAATTGGGTATAATTTAAGAGGAGTATGGAAGTAATTTGTTTTATGGGAATTCCAATGTAAACGCGCAAATCTGTAGCACTTTTATTTATAGAAATATTTCAACGAAACTTGGCACAATCATTTTTCTAATTATTAGCTATAAAATGGCTGGAAGTGATTTTAAAAAACGTTTATTAATAATATAAAATAATTCTTAAAATATTATTAAAATTTAAAATCAATGAAATTAACAATTTTAAAACTTTAAAATGTAGTCTATGTCATTACTATACTCGTAGCAAAACCGTTTTTATTTTATTTTTTTATAAATAAACAAACCACAGATTTGCCCGTTTACATTGAAATCTTTATACTAGAAAAATTAGTCTATATTCTTCTAAAAGAAATGGCTTCCAAATTCAAAAAATTTAATAAAAGGTAGATTTTTATTGAACAACAAAATTTCAACATCAACACAACGCACAGCTGTCATATTGACTCGTATAAACACAAGAGGTTTCTATAAGCAATAGCTTCTTAAACTATTACTTCAACAATTTTGTGTACATGCATTTCAACAACAAATCTAATGTTAAGTCGCTCTCTACAACGGCGTCTTACCCTCCGGCTGCCATTATGCATGCTTAGGCACAATTGCAATTTGTCGCTGAAAATTACCTTATGCCATTCGGCTTCTCAAATCTGCTGCTCTCTGCACCAGTCTAAGCGCTGACAACGAAGTTCTGCAGTTAAAGAAAGCACTAAATATGGATGGCAAAAAAAAGTCTAAAAACTTGAATGCGGCGATAAAACTTTCGCATACTAACAAGTCGACCTTTTTCTACAAACTATTGGTCACTGAGTTGTCGCGTAGTAGCAAAACGGTTTCGAGGAGCTAGTTATCTGAAGCGCTGTCTTGACGCTTTGTAGCACCTCGGTTGACCTGTTGGTCTGTTTCGTGTTCGTTTATCTTCTTCTGTTACCAAAACACACGCATTACTGTCATGGCAGGAGAATCAACACTATAGGATATTTTGCGATAACAAACCAACTTCTCAAAAACAAAAAGTCACAAGTGTTCTTCTATCAAAATTGCTAAGATGATAATATTTTTGATGTCTTCGGACTAGAGGCACTTTGTTAGTCTTCAAACAAGTAGTCAGAGACACAACAACTACAAATAACCAGCGTCTAAAAGTGAATGACGTCATAGTGTGCTGTGGACCTGCAGACGTAAAGCTTAGCTTGACGCACATTTGACAATTGGAATTGACGGCAATTTACAAATTAATAATGTCAAAAATTGTCGCTATATGTGCCAAGCTAAGACCTACGATCGCAAACTCACAGCACACTAAAACGTCATTTATTACTAGACGCTCGTTACTATTACTTATCAGCTCTGATATTCTTTTTTCTTTTAAAAAAAACTAAGAGGTTAATTTTTTTTTTGCAAAAGATAAACCGTTGCAATGGTTAATATAACTAATTTTAAATTTACTCGTTCTGTTGCCGAAAATCAGTTACAAAAAATTATTCCTTCTGGGTGAAACACTTTTAGTGTTACTGAGTATAGTTTAAAAATAAAAAATGCCAAATGGTGAAAAATATAAAAATGTAAAAATCAAATAAATTTTAAGAGAAAATGAAAAATTAGGGCTTATTTATATTTATTTTTTCTTCTAACCTCATACAAATTTTTTTAAATTTATACATTTGTATTATCTATGATATTATTATTGTCTCTTCTCTGTAGTCGCACTCTATATCCTTTTTTTGGTTTGATAGCTACATGGAAAGAGAATTCAATTTCTTCAATCGATCCAAAATCAACCGATTCAAACATGTAGCTTCTTAAAACTGTTGATAATAAAACTTTTATAAACAATATAGCATATCTGTAACCTAAAATTAAAAATATTTTTTTTTGTAGTTGTTTAAAAAAATGTTAAGCTATAACCTATACAATTCCTACGTCCATAACTAAAAGGCATGTAGACACAAGGTGCAAACTCTTCTTCTTTAGACAAAAAACGGTCAGGATTGAACGTATCAGAATTTTTCCAATATTTTGGAAATCGGTGTACGAGAAATATAGGAACCACAATGTGAGCTCCAGTTGGAATTGTACAATCATCTGTAATGTACTAATTAAATTTTTAAGGCATATTTTATGAGTGCGAGATTATGCAGTAGCAACGTCTTGATCTGCATATTAGCGAGTAATTTGTTTAAACGAGATACAGCACTAGGATACGCTGGAGTGATAAAAGGACAACAATCCCTCAACTAACTGCAGCTTCCAGGCTGCTGTATCTCTCTGAAAGTTCTTGAGTTATATTTTATGAAACTACCTAATTTAATATCTTCTGTAGCTTGTCTTATAGTTACAGGAACACTTGGAAAGAGTCTCAATACTTCTTTTATAACAGCATCAAGGTAAACCATTTGATTGATATTGTGACGCGAACGACTCAATTCTAAGAAGCGGTGAATCAGAGTATCGAGTATTGTGTTGTGGACCGCTCACTTCTAGGAACTGAATAGAACTTCGAGTATTATTTACGTTTTGAATGGGTTTATTTATTCTTGTTTACGTCGGCATTGTTTGTCGCTATTGTGATTGAATTCCAATCATCTTGCCGAATTGAAATAATTCAGGAGAAACGCGAGAAAAATACTCGAAAGTTCTGGAAAGAGTCGAAAGTTCTGGAAAGAGTCCATACCCATATATATATGCGAGACAGCGAGTCAGTCGGTCTGTCTGGTTTTGGGAGAGCGACATAAAGGCGAACTCCGGCGATATCCAGCGAATTTAGAAAGCGATAAATTAAAGTGTTTTGTGTTCCGTTAGTGATTTAGAATATTAGCTGTGTTAATTAGTTGTAATTAATTTGATTTGTAAATAAACTTGCCGAGAAATTATCTCCAGCTCTTTAAATCAGAAACCCACACATATAATAAACGTCACACTGGTGTCAGAAGTGGGATTTAAAGAAGCTTGGTGGACAAAGAAAAGTTTATGTCTCTGGAACCTTCTGGAAGAACAACAAGAAGTCAGACAAGAACCATGGAGGAACAACTTCGTGTATTCTTCGAGAAACTAGAAAAACAACGCTTGGAAGATAAAGAAGAACAGAAGAAATTTCTAGAAGATCAAGAAAAACGACGACTGCAAGAAAAAGAAGAAGAAGAAAAACGTCGAATGGAAGAGCAAGAAAGAATTTTCGAAAAATTCGATACCTTACAAGATGCTCTTAAGAAAGATGTCGAAGAAGTAAAAAAGGAATTTGAGGAAAAAGTTTTCGAAGTAAAAGAAGAAGTAAAAGAAGAGATAAAAGAAGTTAGGGAAGAATTAGAAAAGAAAGTTTTAGAATTGGAAAGTAAAATGAAGAAACTTGGAACAGGACAAATTTTAGGAAGCGAAGTAACATCGCAACGAGTAAAACCCCCAACTTCGATGGTCAGTCTTCGTGGTCAATGTATAGGAGGCAGTTTGAAGCAGCGGCGGAGATAAATTGCTGGAATGATGAAGAAAAAGCCACAGCTCTGGTGTTAGCACTGCGAGGACCAGCTCTCCAGCTGCTTCAGAATGTATCTGATCGTGATCAGAAAAACTATCACGCAGTGGTCAACGCCTTGGAATTGCGCTACGGAGACCAGCACATGGACAGAGTATACCAAATGATGCTTAAGTCCCGACATCAGAAAAGCAACGAAAGTTTGCAAGAATATGCCGCGGAAATAGAAAGATTGGTTAATTTAGGTTATCCTTCCGCACCTGCAGACCTTCGCCATGAGATGGAAGCCAGCGCATTTATTGATGGTTTAAGAGATGGCGATTTACGACGTTATCTACGTCTACATAGATATAAAACCTGTGCTGACGCGCTTATCCACGCGTTAGAATATGAGGCGGCAAAAGAAGACTTTTCACGACGACCAGCTCAACGCGTGCGATTGATGTCCGCAGAGGAAACTCCAACAAATAATTGCTGCTGCGAAGAACTGAAGAGTATGTTGGAAAAGATGCAGCAGACACCAGCACGCACTGGAGGACGGCCTAAGTGTTATGGTTGTGGTAAGATAGGCCATATAAGAAGGGATTGCCGCCAACGGGGAAGGTCTGAGGATGTAAGGAGGGGTCAGGAAGATGTCACAGGCCTCAATTTCCCGGCATCAGGAAAACTAATTTCAGCTAGCACTTTGGGGCGTGTGCTAGCTGATACGCCCAAAGCCCCTAGGATCATCTCCGTCTCGCAGCTAGGAAAAGGAAATGATAGTCTGTTGCTGGATGGACGAATCAACGGTCGAGACACCAAGATGACGGTTGACACGGGAGCAACACTTTCTCTAGTGAGACGGGACATGCTGGAAACATCTCAAAATATCTACATGACAAGATGTAACTTCGTTTTGAAAACCGCTACTGGTGAAACAGCACAAGTACATGGAGAAGCTAATGTCAAACTTGAGATAGGACCATTCAATATTGTACACCGAATGGTTGTAGCTGAGATAGTTGATGAAGTGATCTTGGGTTTGGACATTATGGACAAATATGGATTTGTGCTGGATATTAAGAACAGGATGTTACAAATGGGAAACGAAGAAATCTTGTTACATTCTGCGACCGCTTCATCGGACCATGTAAACATCATCGTCTCAGAATCAGTTCGTGTCCCCGGCAATTCTGAGAAAATTGTGCTGGCAGAGTTGGAAAAAGATCCTGGGGGATACCGAACGGGAGTTGTTGAACCGGACATGACGAAATTCACGAATGCGACACACAATAAACAGATCTTGGTAGCTAGAGCACTCGTTGAGGCTGGTGGAAAGATTCCTATTCGCATAGCCAATCTCAGCGAAAATCGAGTTACGTTGCAGAAAGGGGAACAGATTGGCTTCTTTCAGCCTGCATTACGAGTTGTTCGTTGTGAAGAAAAGGACAACAAGAGTTACCAGGAAGGAGAAGGTAAAAATAACCCGGAATTGGAAAATTATTTTCTGGAAGAATGGCAACACTTATCAGAAGATCAGAGGAAAGCAGCCACTGCTTTTATTCGAAAGGAACAAGACATTTTTGCAATAGGGGACAAGATTACGGGAAGAACTAATTTGGTACAGCATCGAAGTAATACGGGATCAGTACAACCTATTCGTCAGCCCCCGAGAAGACTCCCCTTTGCGAAACAGGAAGAAGTGGCTCGAATGATCGAAAAAATGAAAGAAGATGGCGTCATTGAAGATTCGTCAAGTCCCTGGTCTTCACCAGTTGTACTAGTAACAAAGAAAGATGGGTCAACTCGTTTCTGCGTTGACTATAGACGGCTCAACGAAGTAACGAAGAAAGATAGTTACCCACTTCCACGCATCGACGATACACTGAGCATGTTAGCTGGTTCCCAATGGTTTTCTACTTTAGACTTGAAGAGTGGGTATTGGCAGGTTGGAATTCACCCTGAGGATAAGGAGAAAACTGCCTTCTCGACTGGAACTGGGCTCTACCAGTTTAATGTTATGCCTTTTGGACTTTGTAATGCGCCAGCTACGTTCGAGCGGCTAATGGAACTTGTCCTTCGAGGGTTGACTTGGAGAACTTGCCTTGTGTACCTTGATGATGTGATGGTTATTGGGAAAACTTTCGAAGAACATCAAAGTAACCTGCAAGAAATTTTCAGCCGATTGCGAAACGCTCGTCTTCAACTTAACCCTAAAAAGTGTTGCCTTTTCCAAAGAAAAGTCAAGTTTTTGGGACACGTTGTTTCATCGAATGGGATACAAACTGACCCTGAGAAGACTGCAGCCGTACGGGAATGGCCCCGACCTAATGATAAGCACCAACTACGAAGCTTTTTGGGTCTTTGCACCTACTATCGCCGTTTTGTCAAAGGATTCGCCGATATTGCCAAACCTCTTCATAAACTGACCGAAAAGAAGACGCCTTTTATTTGGGACAAAGAGTGTGAATCGGCCTTCAAAACATTAAAAGTTACACTCTGTACGGGACCAATACTTGCTTACCCAAGGGCAAAAGGTCAGTTTATTTTAGATACGGACGCCAGTAATAAAGGAGTTGGCGCAGTATTAACTCAAGTACAGGATGGCGAAGAGAGGGTTATCGAATATTATAGTAAGGTTCTTTCTAAACCTGAAAGGAATTACTGTGTCACCCGAAGAGAACTGTTGGCTATCGTGAACGCGGTAAGCCATTTCCACAAATATTTATACGGCCAACATTTTACAATAAGGACAGATCATGCCGCTTTAAAGTGGCTGTTAAATTTGAAGAATGCTGAAGGTCAAACAGCGAGATGGATTGAGAGACTTCAGCAGTATGATTTTGAAATCAAGCATCGCTCGGGAAGGTCTCATCAAAATGCAGACGCCTTGTCCAGAAGACCGTGCAGAGCCGACTGCAAACATTGTAGCCAACGAGAACAAGCTGACCACCTGTGCAACCTTAGAAGGCTAGTTTTGCAACCTACTGACGGATGGACAGCTGAAGAAATAAGAACAGAGCAACTGCAAGACGATGAGATCGGACCGATTTTACAAAGCAAGGAGAACGGAAATGTAAGACCGCAATGGCATGACATTTCAAATAAGAGTCCTGCTCTGAAGGCGTTGTGGGCACAATGGGACTCCCTGAAAGTCGAAAATGGGCTGCTCAAAAGGGCTTGGGAAAGCGCAGATGGAAAGACGGTAACAATGCAGCTAGTCCTACCGAAGAGTCGCGTAAAGGAAGTCTTAAGGGAAATCCATGATGGAAGATCTGGAGCTCACTTCGGCGTCAACAAAACCTTGGGGAAGGTTCGCGAACGCTTTTATTGGGTCAATAGCCGAGAAGATGTCGCTAATTGGTGCCGGAAATGTACAACATGTGCTGCGAGTAAAGGCCCGAAAACTCGTAGCCGGGGAGCCATGAAGCAATACAACGTTGGGGCTCCGTTTGAGAGGATTGCGTTTGATATTGCGGGTCCATTTCCAGTCACCGACTCGGGCAACAAATACATTATGGTTGTTGCCGACTATTTCAGTAAATGGCCTGAGGCATACGCGTTACCAAACCAAGAAGCTATTACTGTGTCTCGTGCTTTGGTGGATAATTGGATTTCTCGTTATGGGCTTCCCATGGAAATGCATTCGGACCAAGGGCGAAACTTTGAGTCAGGGGTTTTCCAAGGAATTTGTGATCTCTTGGGTATTCGGAAAACCAGGACTACACCGCTGCATCCTCAGTCCGACGGAATGGTCGAGCGCTTTAACAGCACCATGGAAGAGCACCTATCGAAAGTTGTAGAGGCCCATCAAAGAGATTGGGATCGCCATTTACCGTTGTTTTTGTTGGCTTACAGAGCGGCGATCCATGAAACTACAAATCAAACTCCAGCCAAGATTTTGTTTGGACGGGAACTCCGCTTGCCTTGTGACCTTGTGTTTGGGACACCCACTCAAGAACCCAAGGAAGTTAGAAGCTATGTAGAAGAGCTTCAAGAGACGATGTCCCATATCCACGACTTGGCTCGAGACCGAATTGAGATTGCCAGTGACAGGATGAAGACGCGGTACGATTTGAGGGCGAATTCGGTAGGGTTTCAAGAGGGAGATTTGGTCTGGCTATTTAACCCTCAACGGAAGAAAGGGCGATGTCCGAAGCTTCAGCCGAAATGGGAAGGCCCTTATACCGTACTGACCCGACTTAACGACGTGGTGTATAGAATCCAAAAGAACCCCAGGGCTAAGATGAAGGTAGTGCATTTAGACCGTTTAGCCCCCTATGCGGGTTCAAATGACGATGAATGATTGTTCGAGACGAACAATTCTTAAGAGGGGGGTAGTGTGACGCGAACGACTCAATTCTAAGAAGCGGTGAATCAGAGTATCGAGTATTGTGTTGTGGACCGCTCACTTCTAGGAACTGAATAGAACTTCGAGTATTATTTACGTTTTGAATGGGTTTATTTATTCTTGTTTACGTCGGCATTGTTTGTCGCTATTGTGATTGAATTCCAATCATCTTGCCGAATTGAAATAATTCAGGAGAAACGCGAGAAAATACTCGAAAGTTCTGGAAAGAGTCGAAAGTTCTGGAAAGAGTCCATACCCATATATATATGCGAGACAGCGAGTCAGTCGGTCTGTCTGGTTTTGGGAGAGCGACATAAAGGCGAACTCCGGCGATATCCAGCGAATTTAGAAAGCGATAAATTAAAGTGTTTTGTGTTCCGTTAGTGATTTAGAATATTAGCTGTGTTAATTAGTTGTAATTAATTTGATTTGTAAATAAACTTGCCGAGAAATTATCTCCAGCTCTTTAAATCAGAAACCCACACATATAATAAACGTCACAATATGATCTAAAGTAATTTCTTCTTTGAGATTACCAACAATTGTCACAATTTCGTTATAAATTTTTTCCTAAAAAAATAGTTTTTTAAAATTGTTTTAATTATTCTGAAAAAACCTGAATTTCTGGATATATTCCCAAAATAATCAAAATTAAGCTAGCTGTCAAAGACTGTGTTTCACTTGCTGCAATTAACATTTCATGTGTCTCGTCTAATATTGTTTTATCATCTAATTTTGTGTCAGAACTTAATAAATGGTTTAAAAAACGTTTTTGTTTAAGTGAACTTTCTAAAACTAATTAAATTAAAAAATATGTATATGCCATATGATTAAAAAAGATTATCCTCTAAAAAGCAGTGAATTGCTTTTTGTCAATATAAATTCCTTTTAAAAAAATAAAAGTCACAGTCTTTTAAAAGATAATCTTTTTTGATTATATTGTGTATGAATTACCTTCTGGATTATGTTTTGATTTATTCATTTCAATTAACTAAAAGTTACCCAAGAGTTGATTAAATATTATAGTTTTTAAGAAAATGTTACCTTTTTAGTGTAATCATAAAGTTCTTTGGTAGCGGCTTCGAGTTCTTTTTTTTCAGAAGATTGTTTCCAAATAAAGTCAATACCACACCACATCTTCAATACTCGAGTAATTATTAGGTTTTCTACTCTTAAAATTAATTAAATAATAACAAAATTAAGTTAATTAAGGGAATGTTACTTAATAAAATTGTTTATGAAATTTTCTTGTCCATCAATTAAAGAAGCATCTATATCTAGCAGAGTTTCTAAAAAAAATATTACACTTACAATGTAAAAGTTTTCACAAAAAATTAATAATTGGTGAAATTAAGTAAATAAAAAAATGAAAAGAAAACAAAAGAACTAAACAACTATAAATAAATAAAGTTACTATATACTGCATATATGAATATTTAATTTTCGAAAAATATTCTTTCTCTAAAATTTCAAATGCTCATAACTTTTTCTATAATTAAAATTTCGGAAAAAACCAAAGAATAATTAGTCATTAATTTGTCTCATAATGTTAAAAAAAAATTGCCACCGATCTAGCATAAACCGTTTCGGAAATAACTAGGGGAGGCTGACCATTTTTAAAAATCAAATTTCGCAAATTTCGAACAAATTTTTTTTTTAGTAGTTGCCTTCAATTTGGTCTCAATAGTAATTCTTCATAACAGAATTTGGATCCCATGCTCCATTTTTAAAATACAAGAGTTTTAATAAATCACCGGCCGCCGCTGGTAGAAAGATTACTAAATAAGAAAGAGTGGAGACTAATTGTAAATCAAGCTGTAAGTCTGTATATAACGAGACCGAAGATATACTAATATAAAAATTTATAAAAAATCTAAATAAAGTAAAATATCTGGCGAAAATTAACAAAGTCAGTTTTTTAGATAAAACGCTATTCCAATTTTTTTTAGAAAAAGCGATAACAAAGAAGACCGAAGAATCTATCAACGAAATTTCGTGCCAATGCTGAAGTAAATAGTAGGTAATATACAACAAAATAAATCAAAAAATAACGATATGCGAAATGAAGATATTACAAAAAATTTCGTTAATGACTAGAGTAGAGAAAGTGTAAAAAGAACGAATACGTAGTAAATTAAATGTAATAAGTACTCATATAACAAACAAAATAGAACAAAATCTAAGACGGTTTGATCATATAGTAAGAATAAATGAGAATAGATTTATTTTTATAATATGACAGAAAACAAAGAAAGAGGACAAAGAAGTTGCAGAACTACTAAAGAAAAAAAACTTTTAATTTAAGGCAAAAAAATTGTGAAAGAATTTTTACTTTTGTTAGGGTGGGAAAGATTGCAAAGAAGTAAGCAACTTACCACATGAAGCATCAAATGAAGAACAAAACACACTTAAAAAAATATCAACGGTATCCATGTTACAATAATTTTCTAATTTGTAAACTAACTTCTTAGAATGTTTACTAAATTCGTCAAAAAATGAATTTAATATAAATGAGTTAAACGTCGGATTAATAATTTTCCTACTCTTGCTCCATTTTGTAGCTTTAAAAAAATGTAAATTTGTAATTATAAACAAATTAAAAATTACTTACGGCAAGATGTAAGCAATCCATCTCCAATTACTGTATTTCCAAATCTCATAATAGATCCTCTATCGAAACATTTACTTAAAATTACTTTTATATCCCGAGCACGTGAAGTTAGAACAACCAATTCTGGGCCTAACCAAAATTTAAAAATTCGTGGTTGTGTTTCTATTAAGTTTACAAATGCCTGTTGTAAATCTAAAATTAATAATAAAATATCATAACAATAAAACAATTAAAAGTTACTTTCTCGTCCTTTCAGAAATTTATAAGCAAGTCCTATCATAGGCAAAACGTAAGGTCCTGGGATTTTAAAAGAATAGTAGTAAAGCCATCTTCGGTCCCAAAAATACTTGATACACTTAATACTAACTAAGCAGAACACGAACTGAATAAAGAATAAAAGAATTTTTGATGCAGATTCTACCATCTCTCTTGCTTGTTTGACTGTATTTGTAAAAAAAATTTTTAACTCGTCTTATTAATACTAAATCTTATCTTACTGGAGGGGATTTTTTACTTTTAAGTGATTTTTGGAGCGTGGTTATTGTTAATTTAATTACAGATAAAAACAATAAAAAAAATATTTTTAATACATTAATAGTACTATAATAAAAGCATTATAAATTCGATATTTTTAACTTATTTACATAAATTTATTTAATACATACTAATGTGCAAAAAAATTATACACAAACTGAAAAATTGGATTTAGTTAATTTTTAAGTACTTAAATTTTTATATTAAATTTTTGATTTTGAAAAGTTTTATTAAATGACTGAAACAATTATAAAAATACAAGAAACTGCAAAAAACTGAATTGTGGAGAAAAAAGTTAAAATGAAATAGAATTTTTAAACTAAAAAACTAACAAAGTATAATTTTGCAAAAAACTGAACAAAAATTTAAAAAAAATTGGACGACAAATGGAAAATAAAATTAAAGACTAAAAAGAATCTAATGTTATGTAGCTTAAAAAATAAGTTATTAATGTATAAATATTAGATTACAATAATAATAGACAAAAGCTAGAAATACCTTAATAAAAATAGAGAAAATACAAGTATATATAAATGTAAAGAATTCACGTAAAAAAGTTAAGTGAAAGTGAAAGTAAACTAGCAAAAATGTTGTTGTTACAAAAAAACTAACCAAAAATTCATTACATTATCAAAATATTTAAAAATCTGTCAAAAAATTTCTTTTTAGTTTTTTGTAAAATATATTTATGCTTTCATTAACGTCTAATGTAGTTCTTCTATATTTAAATTAATTTTAATATCAATCACCTAAATTAATCATAAATTAGCACTTTTAACAAAATTTTATAAATATGCATTAAGTTATTTAATTTTTGTGTAGATGTAAAGTAGAGATATTTTTATAACAAGTGCCGTTTAAAATTAAAATTGTATCTACAGAGTGAAAATCTAAGACAATTTAATAGAACAGTTTAATACTCGCAAAGTGAAAAAAAGAAAAGAAACAGAAGGTTATCGAACTAACAGGCTAACAAATTTTTGCTTCGTGACAACATGTATTCTCCATTTAATGATTTAATGACCGATGTTTGGTGTAGCAATAAAAACGGTGGAATCTTTTAACAAAGGGCTTGTAGAAAGTAGGAGATACCCTCTTTCATTAAACAATACTAGGTACACTAAATTCTAAGTTAGTCTATGATTTTTAACGCACTTATACATTTTAAATTTACTGAAGTAGATGAGTCAAACTGGTCAACTCGAAATTTAACTTCCACTACCAAATTACAAAGCAGCTTTATTTATAACAGTGTTAAAGTGCATTATATTTTCCACTTACCTAAAAAGATATTTCCTGTATTAAATATCGCTATCTTTTTTATTGTTTTACCAATGTTATTTAAATGAACTTTAACATAATTTAGTTCTATGCATGGTATACCGGTTAGAAGCTAGAGAGCGCCAAATATTCCAACCTGTTTAATCAGAATATTTTTTTTGGGAAACATTGTATAAACCATTAAAATGATACACTTATAAATAAATAATAATTCTATTTAGAAATACATTAAATAAAATTGATGCAACTTTAAACGCGTTAATTAGAAAATACCGAGAATAACTGTTATATGGATTTGTTATTTAAATTGTTGCAATTTTAACTTCTATCATATATAATATATCAGAAGAGACGGAGAAAAAATAGAAATAAAGAAAAAATTGTACCTAAAATGGCTGTCAATAAAAAGAGACGAAGATAAAGAATATTATAAACAAATGCAACGAGAGGTATGTCGATTAGTGAGTAAAGATAGGAAGCTATACTGGGACTAAAAATGTATCAAAATAAACATATATAGAAGGAAGACAATGCGCAGAAATATGGAAATTAATAAAAAATATTCAAGCACCGTATAGAAAAACAACACGATTAAATACAATACAACTAAAAGAATGGAATAAGTGTTATGAAAGCTTACTTACTGAAGACAGATCGCAATTTATAGATAATTTACCAATTTAGAACACACAAATAAATGTAAAAGGAGAGTATATAACGTTAACAGAAGACGAAGTAAGTAATGCGATAAAATATATAAAAAACCATAAATCGTCAGGACCGGGAGGAATACCCGGAGAACTAATTAAAAATGGAACAACTAAATTAACAAGAATGATAAGCCAACTATTTGAAATGTGCATTAACGGTCAACCAAGCCGGTAGCAAAGAACCAGAAGAACAAAGTGGCATTCGCGGAGGACGATCATGTATCGACAATGCGTTTTGTATTAAACAAATAATTAAAAAACAAATTGCAAAAAACAGGGAAACAAATTTATTATTTATTAATCTGAGTAAAACGTACGATAAAGTACTAGTTATCAAATTATGGGAAGCATTGGAACAAACAAAAATAAATAATACATTATTAAAAGCAGTACAACAAATGTATGATAACTGTAGATCTCAAACAAAAATTGGCAAAAAAAAAATCAAACGGATTTCGGATATCAAAGGGCCTTAGACAAAGTTGTTGCATTTCACCAACTTTATTTAAAATATATGTAGAACACGCCCTTAAAAATTGGAAAAAAAATGCTGCCGAATGGGCTTTGAATTAAACAATACCACTCTTTATACTCTGCAATTTGCGGACGAGCAAGTAGTGATAGCTGAAACAAAAGAAGACCTAGAATATATGACGAGAAAGTAAGGTGAGGAATATAAAAGCTGGGGAATGGAAATAAATATAGAAAAAACTAATTATATGGGCATAGGAAGCAATGATGGTAATTTACTATTAGATAATGAAACTACATTTGAAAGATGTACAGCATACAAGTACTTAGGAATAACGTTCGAAGAAAACGAAAAAGATGAAAAAATAAATATATAAAAAAGAGTAGGCCAGAGTAGAAGAATCATAGGAGCACTTAATGGAATTTTTTGGTTAAAAAATATAGACAGATAAAGAAAGCTAAACATCTACAACACCGCGGTAAAATGTGTATTAACATATGGCGTCGAAATATGGACTATGACAGAAAATGACAAACGAAAAATACTTGCAACAGAAATGGATGCATTACGAAGATCTGCCAGACACTCAAAGTTGGATCATAAAAGAAACGAAGAGATAAGAGATATAATGAATACAAGAACAACAGTCATTGACGATATTGAACAAAAACACTTAAAATGGTATGGACACATACGTCGTATAGGGGAAAATAGGTTACCAAAACAAGTGCTAGAATGGATACCAGAAGGAAGAAATCGAAGAGGACGTCCGAGGAAAAACTGGATACAGGATATCACCAAGGCCATGAGTGAGAGAAATCGAGCCGAAGCAGATTGGCTGGACAGGAAAAAATTGAGATTGGTAATCGGAAGACGACACAAGACGCTATAAACCGAATATATATCGTATATAATTTTAACTTTTAGATAAAGACAAAGGACATTTATTGTATTTTATAAAAAAACATATTTTTGATATAATTATTGCCAATATTTAATCAGCCGTCTACCATTGTGAACAAAATTAACAGTAATAATCAAAAACATTGTGATAACTCAAATCCCGTTAGTAAAATTGTTCTTTAAATTAATTTTTAATTTTTTTTTGGTGTACAGGGTGTGTAAAGAAACAAATAATACACTTTCGTGCCACTTATTTGAGACAAACTTAATGGTTTAATCAGTTTTGTTTTATCACTTTTTGTTTATGAGATACAGGGCGTTTGTGATTTTTTGGCGATTTTTTTAAAATTACGTAACTTTTTGTTTTTTAATCAATTTAAAAAATTAAAACTGGTGCTATTACAAATGTAAAATGTAAAATCGAACTGTAGTAAATTTTTTAAATATTTTTTAGTTTTTGAGATATAGACCAAAGTTATTTTTATTTAAATATAAATCATAGTTGACTGTGACTCTAAAAAATCACTATTTTTTCTGTTTTTAAATATATATATTGTTTTCTATTATCTATTTTTATAGTACCTATTTTTTTTCTAATTAGAACAATATTTAAGAGAACAATTTAATTAAAATAATTAGAAGAACATATTCACCTATGAAAACAAAACTTTTTTTCTTGCTCAGTTTTTCATACAGCAACATACAAAAACATCTAAAAACATTTAGTGTAGACAAAAATGTTTTCCGAAATGATTTTATTATCTAATAAAAAATATAATAATAACAAAGAACAAAGCAACAATTTACTAAAAAAATATACAAAGTTTCAGCTTATTAGATGTTTAAATTGTCTTCCCTCTTCTTGAATGCAAAGCTGTGACTTTTCACATCTTTTCTTACAGCTTTTAGTATTACTTAAATGAATGTTTGAAATTCTACTAAACCCTCTTTCGGTATGTAACTTGAGTTAATTTAAGTTTTTACTATTTTCTTTTTAAGTATAATTAAAAAAAAACCAAGGCTGTATAATCGGGTGAAGGTGGAGGTCATCGTATTGAGTCTTTATTTTGGATTTCGTTTAATAAAAAAATCAACTTATTATCTTAAATATTGTTTTAATTTAAAAAAAATATATTAGACAAATTATATATTTTTGAAGACAGATAAAAAAATAGCGATTTTTCTAGGGTTACAACCAACAATGAATTCCATTTAAAAAAAAGTAACTTTTGCCCATCTGTTATGTACTAAAAGATATAAAATAATTTGACTACACTGTATGATCCTACATAAAAATTTGTACTAGCACCAATTTTAATTTTTCAAATTGTTTAAAAAATAAAAACGTTGCAAAATTTTAAAAAAATTGCCAAAAAATTAGAAATGCTTTGTATCTCATAAACAAAAGGTGATAAGACAAAACTGATTAGACCATTAAATTTTTCTCATAAAAGTAGCACAAATGTATTATTCGCTTCTTTGTGTGAAATCGGATATATGAGAAACCTGCTAAAACCATCGAAAATAAACCACCCTGTACAGAGTGGTTTGTTGTTTATAGTTTTAATAGGATTCTCTTATTTTTAATTATTAATTATTATACAAAGAAACGACTAATACAACCATTTTCTACTTTTTTGAGAAATGTTTGTTTTTGATTTTTATTAGACTTTTTGAAAATTTCGTAACGTTTTTGTTTTTTAACCAATTCACAAAAATAAAAGTAAAAAAAATAAATTTTTGCTGCGTTTACGTAGAATCTAATAGTGTAATTGCTCGTTTTTTATTCTTTTTAATTTTTGAGATATAGACTAATGAGCTAACTTCAAGTTGAGGTTACAGGTAGTACTTTTGTTTTTATGGAAAAATTGAAAGAATTCGGGGCTGCGATTGGTTGTTGCCCTAAAAAAGTATTAAAATTTGCGATACTACCGGTGGTATCTTAATTTGAAATTAGCTCATTAAGTTACACTTTTATAAGTAGAAATTATAATTGGTTGTAACTTAAAAAATTTGCAAATTTTTATCAAATTTTTTTCTTTACAGTAACTTTCAGTTTGGTCCTTGTATTAGCTTTATACAACAGAATTTGGGTCTCATGCTCTACTTTCGAAATACAAAATTTCAAAAATTTACCGGCCGCTACTAAGCTGATGAAATAAATGTTAAAATAATTTAAATTAGAACTGTAAAATGCACTGATGCTATATGCTTACTCTGCGTCTTGTCTACAGTGAGATAAATGCTATACAGAAGTACAAGTGAGTGAATCAAGTGCCTCTTGAGCTTTGTCATTGTGCAAAATAAGATTTTAAAAGCCAAAAAACTATAAAATTGTTTTGTTACCAAAAATTTTTTAAAAATAAAGAATTTGAATTAACGGTATCGTACACTCATAATTGAAAATACATGTTCAACAGATCATCTTAAATTTTTTTAGCTTTTACAGCCTTTACTGGTTTAATTTCTAATAAAATTTTTGACAAGCTTTGGATTTAGAACTTACAGTCGTAGCATTAAATCATATATTTTTTTTATTCATAAAAAAACAACAAACAATAAGTCGACAATTGCTTTTTTTAACACAACAGTTTTATTAAAGTTTTAAAACTTAAATTAACGACTTAAAATAAGTAGATAATAATTGACATATGCTTGAAATGACAGGATCATAATTCCTGAATTATCTATTACGTAAAAGATATACAAGCCAATCTACTTAAAATTAAATAATTTTTACGTTATAATTACTTAGGCACTTATAAAATGTCGTTTGACCATTATTTTCTCAATTGTGATTAAACCACTAAGAAACAAATATGATCGTGTTTAAAAATTTTAATTTAACCTCTATTTTATATTCTATTGCATTTTTGTTTTGCTTAATTTTTGTTAAGTTTCACTGGAATCGAAGATGGCTTTATTACCATGCCTTTAAAATCCCAGGTCCCTTTAATAGGAAGTGTTCATAAATCTTTTATAAGACGAGATGGTTTATATTTTCGAATTTTATTTTTTTTATATAATATATATTTTTAGATTTTCATCGAACAATTCTGAACGCTGCAAGGACGCAACCACCAATTTTTAAAATATGGCTTGGTCCTGTATTGGTTGTTTGTACTTCACGTCCTCGAGATTTGGAAATAATTTTGAGCAAATGTTTTGATAGAGGATATATTGCAAAATTTATTAATCCACTAGTGGGAGATGGATTACTGACAGCTTCACGTGAGTCACTTTTTTAATTTATAAGTAAGAATATTTAAAAATAATTTTTTGTAATTTGCGTCTTTAAGAAACCTGTTATTATAGCATAATACGTACTATGTAATTATTGATATTAGTGTGTGTCATTAGGGCATCCACTGCTAAAATAGTTTCTAATGATAGGAGTTTCATAAGAAGTATTTTGTCACATGCAGTCTGTTTTTTTTTAATATGATCAAATCTTAGATATGGGTACTAAAAAAATAAAAAAAGTAAAAAAACAATTTATAAAAATTGATATAAACATCAAGTCATTGTAAACGCTTGTTTTATAATCTTCTTTAATAATATTTTATTTAAGTACCAAAGTGGAGCATTAACAGAAAAATTATTAATCTGACATTTAATTCACCAACAATACATTCATTTATTGGATCTTTTAATAAACATTCACAAAAATTGGTAGAGAAGTTGCAAAATTATTGTGGTTTGAATTCGTTTGACATTATATTAAGTATTTTATGTAATGCAATTGATGCTTCTTGTGGTAAGTTTAAACGTTTGATTTTGTTCATTTAATCCTTTTGTAGAAATCCTTTTAGATGTTGATACTTCTTTAATCAGTGGAGTAGAGAATTACGTAAAATCATATCTTAAGTAAAAAATTAATTAAACGAATTGTAATTTATTAATATATTTTAAGAGTGGAAGAGCTTGTAATTTCTAGGCTCATGAAAATTTGGTATTACAATGATTTTATTTGGAAACTTACTTCTGAAGAAAAAGAAGTGGAAGTTCTTTCTAAAGAAATTTTTGATTTCACTAAAAAAGTGGTATTTGTCCAGAATTTATGTTTTTTAATTATTTTGTAATTTTTAGATAATTGAAATTAAAAAATCTGATGATAAATTTGAGAGTAACTAATATTTTTTTTTATAAAAATTTTAGGATTTAGCATTAGTTAATCTATTTTAGAAAACACAGAAAAAAAGAAATGTTTTTTAAATCATTTGCTAAATCAAGCCGAACCAGAGTTGAGTTATGAAACAATTGTTAATGAAACACAGACTATGCTAATTGCAGCAAGTGAAACACAGTCTTTAACAATTGGCATGATTTTAATAATTTTAGAAATGTATCCGGAAATACAGGTTTTCAAAAAATGAGAAAAATTAGTTTAAAAATCTTTATTTTTTAGGAAAAACTTTATAACGAAATTATAACAGTTGTTGGTAATGCTGAAGAAATTACTTTGGATCATATTAATGAAATGATTTATCTGGATGCTGTTATAAAAGAAGCCTTGAGACTATTTCCAACCGCTCCTGCTACTCTAAGAAGCACTTCAGAAGATATTAAATTAGGTAATAAAGTGAATGAACTAAAAAATATACAAGATATAAAAAAATTTAAAGTAAAGTAAAGTAAAATATTTAAGAAAATAATAGTATAAAACAAAATAAACAAAAAAAGTTTTAATAAACATGGGTTCAAAAATCAACGGTTTGGGAAATGTGGAACATTATTCTTTTTCACAATTATTTTCAAATTATTTATTAATTATTTATTATGTGCAAACAAACAAAAGAAGCTTGTGGAAAAAACAAAAGGCGTTGCAAAAGATGTTTTTCCTTCCATTTTCAAGCAGGCATAACATCTTTTACTGAAAGATATTCGTGCTCATTCTAAACCCTTGCATTGGTTTGAATTTGAAGGCAGTTTTGATTAATTGTTTTCTACATCTTTTTGAGGTTATTTACAGCAGTACTATTAACTAATGTTTTTAATTATTCTCAAAAAAATCTAGAAAGTTTAAATTAGGCGATATTGCAGACAAACAAATGTGCTGGAGCATCATCATGCTGAAACTACATAACGTTGCGTTTGGTTCAAAAAATGTAGTCCAATAAATTATTGTTTGCTTATTTCGATTTATACTATTATCTTCTTAAATAAGTATTTTACAATTTTTTTAGCATTTTGTATACATAATTTGAAAAAAATAATTTTTCACGTTTTATATACCTCTCATCTGAACAGCTCTGTTTTAATATGTCGCTGCACAACATCTCACTTGTCAAAAATATAATTTAGACTGTTTTAGATGACTACACAATTCCAGCTGGTAGTCACATTGTTATTCCAATTGCTCTAGTTCACAAATTAACAGATTATTGGAAAGATCCAGATAAATTTAATCCTGATCGTTTTTTGTCTAAGGAGCAAGAAGATCTGCCTCCTTGTGTTTATATGCCTTTCAGTTATGGACGTAGGAACTGCATAGGTGTTAATTTCAGAATAATCTTTTTAAAGAACTAAAAACATTGTATTGATATTTTTAGGTTATAAATACGCTCAGCTTTTTATGAAAATATTGTTATCAAGACTTTTACAACGTTACAAGTTTGAATCTGTTGACTATAAATCTATTGAGGAAATTGAACTCATTTTGCGTATAGTTACACAGCCAAAAAAAGGATTTAATGTAAAAATTCAAGAAAGAAAAAAATTGTAAAAATGGAACAAAAGAAAGGTGGAGGAGAATAGCATATTTTTCTAGAAACGGTACTGTTACATATGTAGATAGTAATGCTGCACTAAATAATTTGGTTTATATCGAGTCATCTAAAGGTTTTGGCATCTTAACCATCAGAAAAAGAGTCAAATATAGTAGTCATGTGCGTCTTTTAAAATCTCAAAAGTGTTTGTTTTTAAGTGAGTTTAATATTTTTTCAATTTGGTTTGCTTATAGAAAACTTATATTAATTTAAATTTAAATTTGATGAAAGCTTTATATATTGCAAGTTTAATGAAACAAAATTTTTACATAACACTGGCGGAGCGCTTTCGAAAACTGTGTCTTATTATCAGCACCAGAATATACCTAATGTAAAACAAAATATAAAATATTTAAAAAATGTTAGAAAAAACTTACCAAACTTTTGTTAAGAATAAATTAAAAACATAAAAATATGAAAATGATTACTAAAAATAGATTCAATAGTTTTTTGCAAAATTTTTGATGATAACAAGTTATATCAAGAGAAATTGTAAACTCCTGAATAATGTAAAAGAGAAATTTGATTCTTGTTGTGTACCAGACATGTCGAAAGACTACCTTTAGAAATAAAAACAACTTTAATATTATAGTTTTTTAAAACATAAAAAAAGAAAGAAAAATAATTATTAATTAAAGCGATAGACGATAAAAATTTTTTGAAAGTGTTCTTTAATTTTTATTTCTAGTGATGCCACCCTTCTTTCTGCACCTTTCATATGTTTTTTATTAAAAACTGAAACTTTACTACACTCTAATTTGTGTTTGTATTCGGAGCACTGTTCGGCAATGTAACACGAGTATTAATAAAATTCTCAAACTGAGCCGTTGTACTTTCTATTTTTCTACCTACAAATTAATACTGCGGTAACAAATAAATAACAAAATCTTAACTTCAGTGAGCAAAACAAGATTGATTTAGAAGTGTTATAAGATCTTTTTCGGGGAGCATAACCCGCAAATAAACGTGCATTTACACTCTTTTGAAGAAACTTAAATTACCGCCTTCGCACATTAAGTAAACTTTAACACACATGATTTAAAATGATTAGAAAATCACAAAACTTCAAAAAGTCACAGCTGATTTTGCGTGTTAACGTGGAGAAAGTATTCTAGGAGTTTATCAATTAGTTTATAATGACAATATTGGAACGTAATGTTACAGTGGCAATAATTTTGAAATCCATTCTGAACAACAGTAGGGCTTATATTGCAGGATGCCATAATATTAGATTTTGCGACTGAAAATTACAGTTACAAAACACGATCCTCAAAAAATCTTAAAACCTTGTATTAGAAATACAAATTTGGAGAAAGAAGATTACTCCATCCTTTGTTTTTAATGTTTTCATAGTTTTTAAGCTTGAAAAATGCAAAGGTGCCAACTGTCAAAACATAATATAATCTCGAAGAAAAACCGAATTTACACTGTACTCTCAATAATTTTCTTGGAACATATACAATACGAGAGGTAACACACACAGCCAAACATGTCATACTAGATTTTGAAGACCACTCACTACAAGACTGAATGCCTAATAGTGATATTACTAGTATGTGAATTGTCATCAATGCCAATTTAGTGGAGCACCGTAAGACATAAGAATGTAAAAATTTCGGAACCCGGTCGGTTCTACTAAATGGATTTTTATAAAACCTTTTAAATTGCATTGTGGAAAGCTTAAATAAAAAGTTTACTCATCAAAATTTGCCGATCTCGATTGCAACAATTTATAACAACAATTAAGTGAAAAATGAAAGAAATATAAAGAAAAAAATTTTTGCAGTAAAGATCTCAATTTTATATGCCTAAATCCTAGTTTTATAGTTACTTTAATATTAATTTATACACGGTATCTCCATGAAAAAAGACGCAGTCTTCTAGATTTAATTCTAAATAATAAAATTTTTTGTCAACTTTGACCGTATCTGGGGTGGGTGGCCGCGGGTGACCGCGTGGGGAAACAAAGCAACTACTATTTTTTTCTTATTTCAAATTCATATCTGTCGATTAAAAAGAATTTTTTTTTTTAAATCGGACAATTTTTGTTCCATTTCCGCTCAATTTCAGCTCAAGATCCTCATTTTAAACAGATGGTTGGAGTAGAACTTTGTTATATATGGCCCTAAAATTTTGAAACTGTGAGGATATAAATTTCAGATTTTTCTAAGGTATCCAAAATTATTACGGTCTTCCTAGGACGTTTTGTTACCGAGGACCATGGAGGTTTATTGTCAGCGATAGGGAGCCTCAGCGGCACTATTCTAAAACAAAATTCTTTCAAATTGTTAAAGTCAAAATACGTTCGGAAATTATCTTTAAGGTTTTTTTTGTTCGATTTAATATACAGGCGTTCAAAATAATTTTCAAAATAAAAGTAGGTAATTTTTGCTGCTTTGTACCCCCTTGTTTTTCATTCCCTAATTATATGGAGTAATTAATTTTTATAAAAATGTGTTTAGGATTTAGAGTAGTACCTCCATAAAAAAATCACAGATTTCTGGATCCGCTATTCTCAACCGGTGGTCCGCTAATTCTCTAGTGGTCCGCTAAGAAATTTTACTATTTTGTGGACAATTATCTATCGGTAAAAAAAAATAATAACTACATTTTAATTTATCAAATTACAAATATCTCAAACTCATTTTAGCGACAGATACCGCTAAATTTTAGTGGTTGGCAGGCCAAAAAGGTTGGGAAATGCTTCTCTAGATTTATTTATAGATTTTAGAAATTTTCGTCAATTTAAGCCACGTCTGGGACTGTAGGATAAGAAGCAACTGATATTTTTTTCTTTTATTTCACGTTCATATCTATCGGTTAAAAAAAATTTGAAAATCGGACAATTTTTAGTTCACCTTGGATAGCTCAAGATCCGTATTGTGACAGTTGGGTAAACCAAAAACTTTCTTATTTACAGTCCAAAAAATCTGAAATTTTGTGCATATAAATTTCCTATTTTTCTAAGGTGTCTAGTACCGTTACAGTTTTTCAACAACATCCCGTTACAAGGGTCCTTAGAGGTTTATTTTTAGCGATGGGGAGCCTAAACGGCAATATTTAAAGAAAATTTTTTTTCAAATTATTAATTTTAAGACACGTGCAAGCATTATTTCAAGAGTCTTTTTTTATTTAATATGCAAGAAGCCAAATAAATTTTCAAAATTAAAATTTGTGATTTTTGTTACTTTTGAACCCATTTTGGGGGCTTCGGAGTAGATTTGAAGAAACGAATTTGGCAAATATAAAATGCCCGGTTCATTTTACGTATTATGAATATGTCAAACTTCGTTTAACAGTCTGAATTTGATCTAAATCTAGCTCACAATCTCAATTATATGTAATCTCCTCCTTCTTCTCATTTTATTACCTGAGGTTCCTTGAAGCCTCAAAGACAGGTTTGTAATAGTTTTCCGTTGTAAAATCTAACTTTAAGCAAAAATAATTCCAACTTTTATTAAATAATAAAACTATTTTATTAAAAAATAAATTAAAATTTCGAAAAATTAATAATTATTAATTTTAATAATTAAAAAAATCAAATCGGTAAAAATAAATGGGTAAACATTTTAGTACTTAGTGTTAAGAAATCATTCCAAAAAGTGGAGACCATAGTGGAATAGAATAATATTGCCGTTAGCCTGCGACTCTCTGTCTATCACGGAATTACAATTCAATCATAAATGTTTTGTGGATTTGTGAAAACATTTTCAGTAAAATTTTAATTATGAAAAATAGTTCAAAATGATCGGTTTACTGATTTTGTTCTGTGCTTAATTTTTGTAAAGTTTCACTTGATGGCTTTATTACCATGCTTCAAAAATACCAGGCCCTTTTTCTTTACCGATAATAGGAAGCGCTCATAAATTGACGGGACAAGAAAGTTTGTATTTTTTAATTTTTTTCAATACTTACTTTTTTGATAACTCACATTTTTAGATTTTTATCAATCTACTTTGAATCTTGCAAGAACACAACCATCAATTTTTAAATTCTGGCTTGGCCCTGTATTGCTTGTTTGTACCTCACGTTCTCGAGATTTAGAAACAATTTTAAGTAAAAATTTTGATAGAGGGTTTTTTGCGAAACTTGCAAACCAATTAGTTAGAGATGGATTACTGACAAATTATCGTAAGGCACTTTTTTAAATTTCAGAATATTTTTTAAGCAACAAAATGGAGCAACAACAGAAAAATTATTAATTCGAAATTTAATGTGTGTACATTACACTCATTTATTGACGATTTTAATAAACATTTAAAAAAATTGGTACAAAAATTAGAAAATTATTGTGGCTTGGATTCTTTTGATATTTTTTTAAGTGTTTTTTGTAGCACATTTGATGCATGTTGCGGTGAGTTTGTTTTTTTAAATTTTTATTTAAGTTTGATTTTTTTTAGAAAGTTTGCTAGATGTTGATGCTTGTTTAATTAGTGGATAAGAGGAATACATAAAAACATTTATTAAGTAAGAATTTAACTTAATTATCTGTAATTTATTATAATTTTAAATTTTTTAAAGGGTTCAAAACAAATCTTTGGTTTTACTAAAAAAGTACTCTTTTCTAAGATTTTATATTTTTTTAATATTTTTGTTTTTGTTTTAGATAATTGAAATAAAATATCTCAAGCTAACATTAACAGAAGCTATTATTTAAATAAAAATTTACAAATAATTACTTTTCATTAATTTTAGGAGATTCTGAGAGAAAAAAACGTTTCTTGAATTATCTGTTGAATAAATCTGAAACAAATTTTGATGATGAAATGGTGTTGAACGAGACACATACTATGTTAATTTCAGCAAGTGAAACACAGTCTTTTACAATTAGCATAATTTTATTAATTTTGGGAATATATCCCGAAATTCAGGTTGCTTTTTTTAATTTAAAATAAATTTTAAAATTTATAGCTTTTAGGCAAAAGTTTATAAAGAGATTATTACAATTGTTGGTAGTAATGACAACATTACTTTAAATCCGTTTTTAAATTCGTTTAACTATAAAATAAACTTCAGAAGATATTAAATTAGGTAATTAAAAAAAATACTAATTACTTGTGCGATTAAACGTTATTTGGTTGTATACTTCGTCTATTTCTAAGACAGTAAAAATTATTTACTTGTTTTCAACGTTAACGCATGTAAGCATTTTTACTTACCATTCTAGAACGATAAGTAAAAATTCATTCAATTATAACGATATATATATTTTTTAATGAAAATTAATTGCACAAATTGATAAGCATCACAAACGTTATGAATATTTTACCAATCTCAGACAACTTTCTTAGGTCGGTGAAATGTTCCTACAGTTCTTGACACTTAATATACCTACTATGTTATATTTTAGATAATTATACAATACCAGATGGTAGTCTTATTATTATTCCAATAACTCTTGTACACAAACTGACAGATTATTAGATAAATCCTGATACATTTAACCCTGACCGTTTTTTGTCTATTGAAGAAAGAAATCATCCTTTTTGTGCTTTCAGTTATGGACGTAGAAACTGCATAAGTTTTAATTTTATTTCTCATTTACAAAAATGTTTTTGTTTATATTTTTAGGTTACAAATATGCTTTGTTGTTTATGAAATTAATGTTATCAACACTCTTAAAACACTACAAGTTTGAATCTGTTGACTATAAATCAATTGAAAAAATGGATTTCTTTTATCATGTTGTTGTAGAACCAAAAAAAGGATACAAATTGAAGAAGTTTGAAGAAAGAAAATCTTTGTAAAATAAAATTAATGTTAAAGGCAAATTTAATACCTAATTATTATTAATTAGACTGCTTTATCTGTATATTATTTTAACTTTTTTAATAATGGGGAATAAAATTTTAACATCACAGTATTTATGATTTAAATTACAAACCTTATAAACTCAAAAAAATAAATAAATAACGCATTTTTGAAAGTCTAATATAAAAAATGAAGTAATGCAAAAACTTTTGAATCTATGTGTATTTAGAAACGCTTATTTGAAAAGTGCCACACTAGCAAATGCAATACAAGCTTTTGCTAAAACTGGAATAGTTTTTTTCAATCTTAACGTTCTTTAAGATTGGATGTATGCACTCTCGTTGACAACAGATAAACCTTTACAAAAAGGAGTACAAGAAATTACTAATTTAGACGCTGAGACAAGACAGTCTTTTTAACACGATCAAATTTTTTTTTAATAATAATAATAAATAATAATAATTGATTTATTGTTAAACAGAAAAGAATATCCAATTAATGACAATAGAATAAGAAAAAATAATTAGAAAAATAAACAACAATTTACATTACATGATATTTCCTACAGGAATACAACACAACCTTTATTGAATCAAAAAATAGATCGATAACACAGGAAACTAAGTTGACGTTTCTGCAAGCGATACTCAGAGGCGACCTGAACAGAACATTAGTGTTGGTTCGTTTATGATAAAAAGTAACATGTTGTCGTGTATTACTTCTCGGAACAAAAATATTGATGGCATTTAAAAGTTGTGGTCAATCAATAAGAAAATGAATGATTTTATATATAAATGTGACAGATCCGAGAAATCTTCTTGTTTCGAGAGATTCAAATTTAAATCTATTTAAAAGTAATTGATACTCATAACCTCTTGGAGGATAGGTACCATCAGAAAGGAATACTAAAAATTTGAGAAATTTTCGTTGAATTTTTTCAATTGTGGTTATATAGATCTTGTAAACAGGAGACCATATTACTGAGCAAGATTTTAATTTAGACCTTACTAGACAAAAGTACAGTGTAACTAAACAATTATTTAGATTTTTAAAATTACGACAGTTTCTATAAAATAAAAACGCAAAACACCATAACCAGATTTGGTTATAGAAAAAACATGATTATTAAATGTTAATTTATAGTCAAAAAAAAACACCTAAGTCCTTAGTACTGAAGCAACGATTCAACAAAGCAGAATTGACATTGTAATGAAATTCTAAGATGTTCTTTTTTTTAGTATACATAATTATGAAACATTTACTAATCTTTATACAAAGTTTATTTTTATTACACCAATTAATTACTAAGTTAATATCACTCTGTAAGCTTATACAATCTTCGAAACTGTTGATACTACAAAAGAGTTTTATATCATCCGCAAAAAGAAGCTTTTTACATTTCAACAAAAACTAGGAAGCTCATTAATGAATAATAAAAATAACAGCGGTCCTAAATTGGATCTTTGAGAAACACCTGATGTGAAGGGACACTGATGCCCTCTTGGTCTTCTAAAAATAATGTAAAGAAAAATCAAATCTAAGGAATTCATTTCGCGATTCAATTTTTAAGTGTTCAAACAAAGCAAAGTCAAAGTAAGGTCACTGGACAGTTTCACATGAGATTCAATATCAATTAGCCATTAAAAGCTTGTAGCACAAAATATAAACAAAACTCGTGGAATTGTGGCTCAAAACTCGTCTGGAATACTTTATGACCGCTGCCCGACCTCTAATTACACTAAGGAGGGTCCCTATAAAGCCCCAGACGTTTGAAGCGAAAAAGATCAGTATATGACAAGTTACCAGCGAAGCAGTAATTGAAGTTTCCCTTTTGAGTTGTGAAGTTAAAAGTAAAAGTGTTTGTTAAGAGGTCTCCACAAGATGTTGCTCAGTAAGTCTCTTTTGATTTAATTCTTCTCGATGTTTTTAACAACCATGGCAGCCTTTTTGAGGTTTTGTTTGGTGATTTATAATTGCCAAAAGGGTTCAAAATATTATGGTTTGGCACAATAAAACTAAATTAGAAATGTGGACTGTTCGGGGATGGACCTATTGCTTTTGTAATTTTTGTTGTTTTAAGTAAGCCATTTTTATACCGTTTTTGAAATTAGTTTTGGTTTTCCTACCCTCCTTCTAGATTAAGGCAACTCTCAGTATAATTATAATATTTTTCTTTATGAATCAACTCTCTCTGCTATCTGCACGTTTAAATTTCAATGTAATGTAACGGATAATTCCGAGAGTCGGAAATGTAAACATCGTAAGCCCGACCAAGGGATTAATGAGTTTAAAATTATTGAAAAATTAACCATCATTGTAATTTGGTTTTCTTGCCCCATATAATTCTTGTAATGTAATAATTTGTAATTTGATAATTAGTCATACTGTTTGTATCCACGCATTTCACCTTTCCATTTTTGGTGTGTTAAATTTTACTCTAAATTTTGATAAATTAGCTCATTTTGTAATTGTATAACTTTTATTACTTCTCTTTTTATTTTTATTAAATTTTATAATAATGTCTAATTCGAGTTTTAATAACTGCTCACATTCCCAATTTTTGCTGTCCCTCAATTCTAACAACAATTCTAACAACTCAAAGGGTTGTTCCTACGAAACAAATAAATTTTATTCATTGTAGTGGCAGATCGTGCACGTGCTTAAATTGCCATTTTCAAAATGAAAAACCTGCCACACTGATGTAACGAAGTAAGGAGCCGATCGGTGATGATCACATACAACTATTTGCTCACGGTCGAAAATATATGAAACAAAAAAATCACACAGCGATTTAGTAAAACCAAAATGTTTCAGTTTATCAAGAAGTACATAATGATCAATTTGATCGAACGCTATATATATATATATAACATCAACTTGACCTTGAGATCAAGAATGTCCGATACATATTCTGTGAAACAAGCCAAGTTGGAGATAGTAGATCTTTTTTTCCTAAATCCGTGCTGATGTTGAGAAATGAGGTTTTGTACATCACTATAAATATATTTATAAAGAATCATTTCAAACACTTTCAAAAAGTTACATAAGATGGAGATTGGTCTGTAGTTATTAATGTGGGAAGGATCGCACTTTTTTCAAAATGGGACACACTTTTTTCCATACAGATGGAAAAAGTTTTTAATATCAAATTGAAGATGTATATCAAGGGCTCTGAAAAAATATGAGCACAGTCTCTAACTATAAAACTAGGCACTTCATCTATACCTGCAGTACTTTTATTTTTGATTTTTTTTAAGCAGTTAATATATCATTTAAAGAAAACTTAGTAACAGAGATTGATGGGGTTTGAAATTTCTGATAAAGACAACGAAAATCAATTAAACACAACTAAATTCTCTGTGAGTTTAGATGATACAACTTCTAAACTAAAATTTACTGTTGCTGACTTGTCTCCTACACCTATAGCTACTTCTCGAACTGTAACCATAAAAAAACTCAAACGTGGAAAGACTGGAAAACTTAACACAACTCCAGAAATTTTTGAACTGAAACAAAAAGCAAAAAAATGGCATCAAAGAGAGAAAAAATTAGCAACAAATGTGAAGAAAAGAGTTTTAGTCGAAAATGATATCAGTGGGAATGGGGTAAAAGAAGATAAAGCTGACAGTGAATCTGATGTGGGTTGATTATACTGCAACAAACTTTTCTCATATTCTCGTACTAAAGAATCTTGGATATGCTGTCAAAAATGCAGATCTTGGTGCCATTCTGAATGTGCTGGTGTTGATAACAAAAAATTTTTATTGTAAAATATACTCTTAAGCGTTTTATTATTATAAATTTTATTAGTATTTCTTTGTAAACTTTTTGTTTAATTTCTTATTTTTTTATAATAGCTTTATTAATTATTTAATTATTTTAAAAAATAAAATTAGATATTTACATCTTAAAATTCTTAAATGTGCTATCATAGGCAACAAAGTTTCCTATGATGGCACACTCAAGTTTTTTTTAAAGTGAAATATAACAAACAACTGCAATAAATAAATGCAGTTCTATACATACGTCAGTTGAGACTGAATTGATTTGTGGCAAGCATTTATTCCTAAACTAACATGCAAAAAATTTATATGGTCTCAAAGTATGTCATCATTGGCTACTTTCCTCTATATTAATAAAACAATGAGTAGAAGTATTCAGCATATTAAAGTCGCAATAACTAAAGCTACAATGATTACTATAAATAGAATGTAACTTGAGAGTTTTTTGTGATTAAATTAACTACTTAACCTAAGTAAATATTCGTGCAATAACACAGTAATAATCTTTTGGTTATCTATAAGGTAAAAAAATATATGAGCATAAACACTATTTAAAATTATTAATCACGACAATAGTACTAATATAAGTTGACTAAAGCAATAAAGAAAGAAATATTAAAATGATAAAAAAATTTGACTATAAATTTATTTTATACTCTATTGCATTTTCATTGTTTTTTATTTTTATTAAGTTTCATTGGAATCGAAGATGGCTTTATTACCACGCCTGGAAAATACCAGGACCTTTTTCCTTACCTTTAATTGGAAGCACTCATATATTTCTGCTAGGGGATAAAGGTTAATTTTGTTTTATTATACATATTTTTGTTAACACATTTTTTTTTAGATTTGTATCTAAAAATGTTGAACATTGCGCGAACACAACCACCAGTTTTTAAAATATGGCTAGGCCCTATATTGTTTGTTCTTACTTCACGTCCTCAAGATTTAAAAATAATTTTAACTAAATGTTTGGATAGAGGATTTATTCCAAAATTTGCAAATATACTAGTAGGTGATGGAATTTTGACTGCTTCTCGTGAGTATTTTTTTGAAAATATTGGTAAATAAAAATATTAAAAACATAAATTTTTAAGCAACAAAGTGGAGCACTAATAGAAAAATTATTTGTCCGACATTTAATTTAACAATATTATATTCGTTTATTAGCGGTTTTAATAAACATTCAAAAAAATTGGTACAAAAGTTCCAAAACTATTCTCGTTTGGATTCGGTTGACATTTTTTTAAGTGTTTATTGTAGTGTATTTGATACTTTTTGTGGTGAGTTTTAATGTTTCGTTTTTGAGTTTAATTCTTTTGTAGAAACTCTTTTAGATGTTGATGCTTCTTTAATCACTGGACAAGAAAATTATATAAAGTCATTTTTAAAGTAATAAAATAAATTAATTTTAATTTTTTATAAAATTAATATATTTTAAGAGCGGAAAAGATTTCGACTACTAGGGGATTGAAATTTTGGTATTATAATGATTTCATTTGGAAACATAGTCCTAATGGAAGAGAAATGGAAGCCATTGCTAAAGAAGTTTTTGGTTTTATTAAAAAAGTGATTTTTTTCAAGTATTTATAATTTTTACTTACTTATTGCGGTTTTTAGATAATTAAAATAAAAAAATCAGATATTAGCTTTGACGGTAATTATCATTTCTGTAAAAGCATCTATAAATTATTTTCTCTACCTATTTTATATATTTTAGAAAATTCAGAAAAAGGAAAGTGTTTTTTAAATCATTTGTTAAATTATTCTAAAACGAAATTAGATGACAATACAATTTTGGACGAAACACAAACTATGTTGCTTGCAGGAAGTGAAACACAGACTTTGACAATTTGCATGATTTTATTAATTTTGGGAATATATCCGGAAATTCAGGTTTTAATAAAAAGTTAAAAATTAATTTAAAAATCTAGTATTTTTAGGAGAAAGTTTATAATGAAATTTTAAAAGTTGTTGGTAATAGTAAAGATAAAATTACTTTAGATCATATCAATGAAATGATTTATCTCGATGCTGTTATAAAAGAAGTATTGAGATTATTTCCAACAAGTCCTGCTACTCTAAGAGAAACTTCGGAAGATATTAAATTAGGTAACAAAAAAAAAAAAGATGTAATTATACAGAGTGTTTCTGAAATGGTTTATAAGCAATGTGGATTATAAAAAACAGTGCAACAAAATACACACCTAAAACAAAATGTTAAAAAATTCTTATTCTCTTAACCAAAATAAAAAAAAATCTGGAAAATCTTAATTACAAAACTGTTCAATATTTTTCAGCTGTTACAAAATTTTGAGATTAAATAAACTGGTAGGTTCGATAAAAAAATGTGTGTTTAATGCTGCAATAAAGCAGATTTAATGAGGGAGCTGGCATTTTTAAAGCAAAGCGCTGCTAATTATACAAATAATAATTATTTTTTGGTTCTTACAATATAGCGTTTATTATAATTTTGCATTACTTGTAAACCATTTTAAGAACACTCTGCATATACAGGTTTATTTACAAATAATGACGAAAGATTTCTGCAACCAATCTTACATTTTCGCATGAGATTTTAGTAAAATTTAATTTAAAAAATATTTTTGCTATCATAGTTACCTACTGTTCATTATTTTAGGTTAATTTGATTGTCTTTGAGCAAATTCAAATGTTTACTGATAACGAGAAACTGCCATAATCCTGTTATTTGGAGAATGTAGAAAAAATGCTTTAGCTGCAGTAAAATTTTCCGAAAACTTGAAGCAAAATTGGGACAGGAGAAAATAATGAAAATGCTGTAATTCAAGCGATTACTAATAAACTATATATTGAGCAAAATGCTGTGGCACAAAATTTAAGAATTAGACAAAATTTTGTCTAAATAAATGCGTTTTTGACCAATTATTATTAAGGAATTATTCAATTTGACCAGTTACGAAAAAACCGACAAAAATCGATGATATTTGGGTAACTTTAATTTAATATTTAACTTTTATAAAATATTTTATAAAATAAGAACTTTAATATTTTTATTAAAAATAAAAATTTGATTAAGAGAGCTGCTTAATATGTAAATTTGGTTGCATATAGATTTGTCATCATTTGTAAATAACTTGTATTAAATAAACTACTCAACAATTGAAGTGATCCACTCTGTAATAAGTGATGTTTTCATTTTCATACGTTATATTTCTCTAAAAAACCGTTATTAAAATACAAGCCAAGTAAAAAAAAAAAGGTGCAGATGCATCGCAACATCGTAAATCAGTATATTTGGTTATTTATTCAACTTTTTACAAAAACAGTAAATACCCACAGCAACATTTTGTAAACACATATTGTATTTACATATTTATTTATTAAACATATTGTATAAATTAATGTCTAGTGGGACCACCTCTACCTCTATAGACAGCCATACATCTCCTAGACATACCTTCTATTAAATTATTGATGATTTCTTGAGGCACTGCTTCCCATTCCTGTTCCAACATGTTTTAAAGTTTCTCAAAAATTTCTGATTGGACATCTTGTTCCGATAACCTGTGCTCTATGTACGACCATAGATGTTCGATGGGGTTGCAATCAGGGGAGCGTGCCGGCCACACCATTTGTTCAATACCATATGCATTAAGAACATTGTTCACAATCCGAGCACGGTGCAGTCATGCATTATCATTCACAAACACAAACCCATTTCCAAAAATTATTGGCAAAAAGGGCTACAATCGGTAGAATACTCATATCACTATAACGTTGTGCATTCATGCATAACCCTCGTAGTGCCACAATCTCTGTACAGCCGTTAAAAATAATGCCTCCCCAAAGAATAACATCACCTTCTCCGAAAGGTACCCCGTGCTCTCACATTTCTTCAGGGTACGTCTTGTGCGGGCGTCGGTTGCCATACTCTAAGTCTAATACGCCTATCCAAACGATAAAGGGTAAATCGAGACTCATATGCAAACATATAACGGGACCATTCGTCCTGGGTCCAGTTCAAATGAGCTTCCCCCCAATGTCGCCGTTGTACTCGATGTTGCTGGGTTAACAGTGGGCATGGTACACGTCTTCTAGCCCTTAAGCCATATTCGTGTAGCCTTCGTCGAACTGTTTGTGTAGAAACAGCTACTCTTGTAACTCGTCGTAGCGCGTTATTTAACTGAGTAGCGTTGTAGGTAGGGTATCGACGAGGAGGAATTTGTAAAAAACGAGTTTGTCTTGGAGTTAGACTGCGTGCACGATCTCCACCATATCTGAAACAAGGAGTTCTACATTCTTGAAAGCGATTAGTGGCTCTATTGATTACTCCATGTGCCACATTAAAAATTCGCGCCACCTCGCAATGAGATAACCCTTCCTGTATCATGTCAACCACATGGTGCAATTCTCGGTCAGATAAACGCTGTTGAAGCATTAGAAATTAAGAATATGTTACCCTCAATGACACTTTTAACGTGTCAGTTTTAACATTACTGAAAAAGACACTCAGTTAAATTCTTATTTTGCTTGTTTTGTAGGATAAAACTGCTAAAAAGCCCGTTTTTAAAATTAACACCTAAAAACTACCACTAGATAGACCATAAAATACTTCAGATATGCGAAAGAGTACAAAAGAACAACAAAAACAAAAATAAATCTTGTATAATTAACAATTTTTGTGGTGGATTACTTCAATTGATGATCAGTTTACTACAAGTTTGTTTGATTGCCGATTTTTTTTTACTCTCGGTTTTTTAAGTTTTTTTTCCTACGGATTTATTCTTAGTAATTGAAAATTGTCTTTTATTTTATCTTGGATGTATCTTTTTCTATGTTGGGTTTTGTTTGTTGTAACTAACTAGTCTGTTTTCAATTTTTGTCGCGCGGATTATTTATTTGATTCTTTGTATTTTAATTACTTCTGTAATATTTGTATCATTATACATTCTCCTTAGTTTTTTTTATATATTTTTCTAATTTAAACTTTTTTTTCTATAATTTTTTTAGTACTTTTTTCTCAATATGAGAGACATTGACTGTTTTTGATTTTTTTTTGTCTATCTGTTTACTGTCGTAGGCTATTGGTAGATTCATACTTGTAATTGCTGCAATAAAAATATTTGATTTACAACTTTCTTTCTAAAACTTTACTCTAGTATTTGCCTATTATTTTTTCTATTTGTTTTTTTAGCTTCTTGTTTATAAGTGTTGCTAGTAGTAGGTATGTTTTATATGTATGTTAGTCTTTGGTAGTTTCCGCACTTTGTCTTGTCTTTTTTATGATTTTAGACATATGATTGCTGCTATTCTTGTTTGTAGCTGTTTTATATCTCTTCAAACATTTTTAATTTTATTCTACATTATTTTTATCAGTGTTTCTCTTTCAAGTTGTTTATACATTGTTTTGATTATTGATTCTCTTTTCATTATTGGTTTTTAATTTTTTTGTAATATTTTCTATTTTAATTAAATGCCGGTATTTCTGCTTTTTGATTTTGTTTGCTGTTCTATTTTTCTTTAATTTCTTTCTGGGATAATTTAATTCAACTTGTGTGAAATATTTTGTTTATATTTTTATTAAATTTTTTTTACCAATTGACTACGTTTATTTTGATAAAATATTGTTTTTTATTAGTATGCTTGTTTAATTTATTTGCACTCTTAATAAAAGTTTCTTATCTCTTTGTTTTGTTATTTTTCTTTAGTGTTTAATTTTTCTTTAATCAGCTCACTTATCTTTCGTTGAACTATACAATGATTTGCCTTCTAACACGTCTTACTCATACCTCGCACCTGGTCAGAGCTGCTTCGAGATGCTGCAAATACATCATATATTTAAAAAATTATAATTTTGTATGTTTCAGATGATTATACAATTCCAGACGGTAGTCTTATTGTTATTCCAATGGTTCAAGTACACAAATTACCAGAATATTGGGAAAATCCAGATACATTTAATCCTGAGCGTTTTTTGTCCAAGGAACAGAAAAATTTGCCTCCTTGTGTTTATATGCCTTTTGGTTATGGACGTAGAAACTGCATAGGTATTAACTTCAAATAATCATTTTAAAAAATTTTAAAAAAATTATTTACATCTTTAGGTTTTAAATACGCTTTCTTATCTATGAAAGTAATATTATCAACACTTTTACAACATTACAAGTTCGAATCTGTCGATTATAAATCAATTGAGGAAATTGAACTTATTTATCATGTAGTTATAGAGCCGAAAAAAGGATATAACCTAAAGATTGAAGAAAGAAAAAAAATGTAAAATTAAAACAAGGCAGAGGTGGGAAAAAATATTAGGTACATGTTATTCTGAAAATTGTAGTATTTTGTATAAAGAGACATCAAGAAAATACAAATTTTATTTAATATGCATTGATCAATTTAATTTTTTTTCTTCAAAATGTAGCAGGTAAAAGGTGGTATATTTTTGAAGGTTCCATGTTAGTGTAGATGTAATATCTTTTTTCTACTGGTTTGTCTTATTGGCCATTAGTGAAGTAATTTGTTCACAAATCGTGTGCCCTGCTCTTACCAAAAACATCTTAATTTTGTAATAAAAAGGGCGCTAAAAAAAAGAAACTTTTGGACAGAGTAAACTTTACAATACGTTGTTGATAGTGTGAGATGTCATGTCGGTACTTGCAGCATTTAAGCTATATAGAATTTCACGAAGAATTTTCAGTTATATTGCTGCAGGTAGCAGAAAAAAAAACTTAGATTTAATACTGTTTTACCCCCAGAACGCGAGGAAGAACTGTGTGGGCGCATTTTTATACTGAGAGAAATTGGGATGTCTTTGATTGATAAAGTACCTACTGACATAATCTACCTCACAGATTTAACACTGATTCGCCAATGGAAGAAAGGAAATGAACAAAATTGAGTTTCTGGCGTCATTTGGATGTCGTCAAAAAAAACACCAATTTTTAAACTCAGCACGAGCAGAGAAATTTATTAGATCTATTATTACTGATTATTTTTTATAGCTCAAAGATTTGCCTACTCTTGCAGAAGATGAATGCACGAACTTCAACAAATATATTATATCGATGAAAAAGATGTAGGCGCACTATACACCACCAGCAACAAGTTTTGGTTTGCAAAAATATCAGAAGAGTGCACTTGGTAGCACTCGAATATGCTGAAAATGTAATTCTCAGTGTTGCAGGTAAAAATGCTCTAGGTCAAGCTATTCCTCCCATGGTGTTACTCAAAGACAAACAAAAGAAAAGTGAATGATAAGACGCAATGCTGTCTGGTAGTCTGGTACTAAAATTGAAATGACAGATAAAGGTATCATGACGATGGGTACTTTTATAAAATGTTTAAACCATTTTGGAAAGTATAAAACTGACGGTGACGTTCTTCTTATTTTAGACAGAGCAGTTTCCTATTAAATACTAATATTGTCAATGCAGCTAAACAACATTAATAAGTAATCTTACTGTGCTTGTTTAGTAATACTACCCAAGAGTTTCAGCCGCTTGACAAAAGCGTCTTTCGGTCATTTGAATACTAGTGAGACACTGAAGTACTCAATTATTGAACAATGCACTCTAAAACGAAAAAGACGAGCACTAAATTTGCCAAAATTCTTTTTATTATTTTTCCAAAAACCATATTTCTACAAAATCTACAATTTTCAAAGCAAGGAATATATATCTATTTAACTCTGATGTTCTCTCTGATAAAGCTATGCACCTAGCACGGTTACTTATAAACCAAGAAGACAACTCAAAAATCAATAACAAAATTCTATCAAATAGTAACGTACAAACTTTGCTCTATCTCCAACACGATAATACCAGATCAGAAACAATAACCGTTACTACATTCACGCCCAAACATTATTTTGACAGAGATTCACAATATTCTGGCATGGATGACTCAAGAAACTTCTATGAAGATAACTATTTTTCAAATTTATAAAGCACTCTATGTTCGTAAAATCTATGCGGAAACCACCACGCACCAGCAGTACCGCCTATAACGATAATTTAGAAGCAGGAGAAAGACAACCCAGATATGCCCAAAAGCTTAACCGAATTTATTATCTACTCTAGAAATCATGTCTACGAGTGTAAACGGAGCAAAACGTAAAATTCTGTGGCTCAAGCGGTGAAAAAAAAATTATAAAAATAATATTATCAACACTTTTGCAATATTACAAGTTTGAATCTATTGATTACGAATCAATTGACGAGATTGAACTTATTTTCCACGTAGTTGCACAGCCAAAAAAAGGTTTTAAAGTAAAGATTTAAGAAAGAAAAATATTGTAAAACAAGGAGAAGGTGGAGGAAAGTTACATTTTTTTCTGCTTAATTGTAATAAATATTTTGTTTAATAAAAATAAATATAAATGCTATCTTATACAGATTGATTTTTAAGATATATCTATAAAACTTTACATTTACATTCAATTTAGGAAGTATTTTATGGTGCAATAGAGAAATTAATTTTTCGGTCCCTTAATTTTAAGCTTGAAAACGGTTCTGTTTGTTTCTTTGACAGACCAGCTAGTCGCTTTGGTAACAATAGGGTTTCCTTATCTTTATAATCACCCTTATTTAATCTTTCATAAACTAGTTTGTAAGTCAAAACCATAAAATTTAACATACATGATTAAAAATGACTAGAAAATTAGAAAATTGTATTAGAAAAACAAATTTGGAGAAAGAAGGTTACTCTTACCTTGGTTTTTAATGTTTTTATAGTTTTTTAGCTTGTAAAATGCAAATGTGCCGACTGTTAAAACATAACGTAATCTCAATAAAAAAACCGAATTTATACCGAACACTGAATAATATTTTGTGGAAATTTAAAGTACAAAAGGTAACACACACAACCAAACGAGGCATACTAAATTTTGAAAACCACTTACTATCAGAATAAATGCCTAATATAAAAAAAAATCACTCTTTTTTTAACATTTTAGGGATATCTTGTATACAAAATCATTTTCAATTACTTAACACTCTCAAAACCATATTTCTTTATTCGTTAAATGTCATTTGTCCGGTTTTTTTCTTTAAAATTACATTTACATTCAGAGGTTCACATCATTATTTAACATATTAAACCTTCAAGAAATATAAAAAAAATTGCCAAAATTTTTTTCTATCAAAACATTTTTGTAATTAATGACGTAGGGCTGAAGAAGACTAAATAAAGCCTAAACTGGTACTCTGTTATAAAAAATAAAAAACATTAAGTAATTAACAGTATATTTATTTCCAAATTAGAAATAATAAAACACTAATTGGAGGTACCTACTGGAATATGTAACTTAAGAATTTATTTTCAAATAATATATTTTTTCCACTACTAGCTATGAAGTTGACCATTATTGTGTCTCCTAGTCAACTGAGAAGTTGAATTTCTCCGCTAGTGGTTAATAATTTTTCTATTGTTGACCAAGGTTAATAATGGACAAAATCAAATTTTTTGAAAATCTAGGGATAGTTGTTCAACAAAGACTTGTGCAACATGGTTTTATATATTCAGGAGATCGTCTTTATCGTATTTGCAAATGTATTTAATGTATTTACGACAAAATTATTAGAATAAAAATGCCATTAGAAATTTTTGTTGTTGACTCGTTGTTAGGTTCGTTGTCAACGAAAATGTTTGTTGTTGTTCATGTTGCCATGGTGTAATTTCAAAGAATGATAGATTTATGCTTGTTTTTAAATTTTATTATTATTTCTGTGCTACTTGATTTTTACAAGAAAAATTTTTGTTTTTAATTTTTGCCTTAAATTTGGATAGTAGTGGAAAAAATAGTATATACACCACGGTGGTGAAGACATTTATAGGCCTCGAACCTTATTCCGCTCGGGGCAAAGCCCCTCGCGAAATAATCTTGATGCTCGGTCAATAATAACATTCTTCACCACCTTGGTGTATAAATAACTATTTCTATTTTTTGTAGCTAACCTACTAAATATCTAAAATTACAATTTGTTATTATTTCAAGGATGTAAACAGTTAAATGACACTTTCCTGCAATAAAAAGTTAATTTTTTCACTTACTTAGTACTTAAAAAAAATTATGGGTTGAAAACAAGTAAAATGAAATAAATGCGTAAAACGCTTTTTTTTTAAATAACTATAATAAAAGTCGAATTTTCAAATATTATAAAATTATAAAAACATACATATCACAATCAACGGAAAAATATGCAAACAGTCGAATATCTTTATTTTAATATTTTATTATTTTTATAGAGAAATATGTTTTTAAGATTAAATTTTTATAAATGTTTATAATATACAGACTGTTTCAACGGTTCCAAAAAGCTCTATAACTTGTTTATTTTAAGAGATATTGATTTTTTTTTAGATTACAGCTGCGTTTTTAAAGCACATTTTAAAAATATTGCGGTTTATAAACAGGGTGTTAACAACACTAATGTTATCTTTTGTTAAATGGAATCTACTCAGTTTGATTTTGTTTATGGATTCTATGCTAAATTACAATTAACTTTTATAGAGGTTGTTTTTATTTATCTGTTATCAATTTTTGATTTGTGGCGCTTTTTTTATCAGAATTTTTGAAATGCAAGGGTTTGTCTAAAAATTCGTACTTTTTAAATGCTTGCACACATGTTAAAGTAAGTAGCGCCGTTTAATTTACAAACATCTTTTAAGTGTTTACTTAACAACCTGCTCAGTGGCATGTGCCTACTGCGATTTTTTAAACATAACAAATTAAAAATGTAAAAAAACAATTTTTTTAAAAGTCACTTTTTATTTATTATTGTACCAATCAAAAGATTTTTTGACGAGCTTTCTATCAATATAAAGTTTGTATAGTCTAGTGTAAAATTCTAAGTGTATCCTAAATTAGCTAAATTTCAATAAACTTTTCTGTTTTGAACAAAAATAAATTGAGTTAGCCTTATGCACAAAAAAATTAGCACAGAAAATAAACAAAAGTATGGAATTGGAAATTCTTTGTTGTAAGAAAATGTACAATATTGTGCACAATTCAGTTACAGAGAAAATTAGGCAAAATCTAACATATCGCAAAGCAATATTAACCCAATTGGGTAGAAAAATGTAAAAACATTGACAATTAAAAAAACCTTAAAGCTATTTTTTACAAATAAACGTTTTAAGCTTTATCTTGCGTTATTTTAATCATTACCTCTGTAGGAATGTATTAACATTAGTACTAATATTTATTGTGTACAGAAAAATATACAAAAACAACAAGAGATAATTAAAGGTATTGACAATCACTCAATTAAAAACAAAACAGTTGTTATTGTTTTATTGTAACATACACTATTACTGTAACTATGCGTATCACCGATTTTCATTGATATCGGTATACGGAATTAAAAAATTCTTCTACTTTTAGATTAGGTGTAGTATTAATAAAACTATCTAAATATTACTATTTTGTTCTTCAAATCAAATAACAAAGTAAAAACAAACAAAAGGAGAAAATGTAAAAATTTACGTGTATAAGATATTTTTGGAATCAAAGATGGCTTTATTACCACTCTTTTAAAATACCAGGACCTTCAGTTTTACCTTTAATAAAAATTATTTATAAAGTTTAGAAAGGATAACAAAGTTATGTTTATTTTTTTTTTTGTAATATACTCGTACTTTAATATTGAATTTTAGATTTAAGCAAGACAATGTTAAATATTGCATTAGCTCAACCACCAATTTTTAAAGCATGGTTCGGTTTAAGATTTTGAGTTGTAACTTCACGTCCTCGAGATTTGGAAATTATTTCAGGTCAATGTTTAGGTCAATGTTTTGATCGATGATATCTTTTTAGATTTCTTTTACAAGGAAATGGAGATGGATTACTAACATCAGAGCGTGAGTAATGTCTTATTTTATCGTGCTGCTTGGTGTTCTTTTTGCTGCAAGAAATTAGGGCAGTTTGGTACCAAATTTTTGGTAAAATTGATATAAGAATTCATATAATCTCTTAGAGCTTGCTCATGTTAAGATTCCATATGTGGGTCCATTTTCCTTCCATATTCCATCTAATGTAGTGTTTGCAATTGTTTTTTGTGACAGTATCTATAGTTTTTTCTGCTTTTTTGTCTTCTTCTGCTATTTTCTTGATTCCGGTGTGTAATGTAATCCATATAAAGGTGATCTCCGATTTTGTTTTTAAAATTTTTTCATAGATTTCTTGGATTATTTGGTTAGTATTTAATTTTTGTTGGATGGCTTTGATAGAGAAGAGTCAGAGAAGATTGCAATTTTTTTGTGGTGGATATTCAATAATTTTTAAGGCGTATTGTAATGCGATTAATTTTGTGTTAAATATTCTGGTTATTGAAAGTAAGCTAATTTTTCTGGTGATGGTTGGTGTAACTATAACTTCTCCCAATCCGTCTTGATTTTTTTTTTCATCGGTATAAATTATTTGGTGATTATGATGACCATTTTGTACTTTTTTCAGAAAGAATTTCTTGTAGATGATCTGGTATGTATGTAGATATGTTTTTTGTGACGTTTTGATAGGTCCATATCGGTTTGCAGAGGTTCGATTAATTAAGGAGATGTTACTGATGCTTTGATAGGTTTGATCGGAGGGATTGTTATATTGGGGTCTTTGATTATGTGGATGACTCGAATATTAAGTGGGTGAGACAACTTTAGTTTTCTTAGATACAGTTCTTTGTTGAGATTAGATAAAAAGAATAAAGTATTTGTTGCATAAGTTGTTCTCTTCGAACTGAGAGAAGGGGTTCTGCGGCTTGGCAATGGCAACATAAGCTGAGTGTGGGGTTAGTTCTAAATGCTCTCAGAGCTAATCGTAATGCTTTGTGGTAGATTGCATCAATTGTCTTTAGAGCAGTTTTTGAAGCCATGATGAATGCAGGTCGCGGCTCCATAATCAATTTTTGATCTAACTACTGTCCTGTATATTGTCATTTGAATGGGTTCATCTGCACCCCCATTTATGATTCGCTAATACTTTCGAATATAGATTTTGGATGTGTGGCTTTCATGTTAGTTTGGTAGCAAGTGTAATGCCTAAGAACTTGACAATTTCCTGTTGGGAAAGTCGTTGCATACTCAAATAAATTGAAAAATTGTATGTTTTTTTTAGAGAAGTGAACCACTTTGTTTTATTGTTTAAGAATTTAAATCCGGTGGTGGCGGCCTAGTCACTCAAACGATTGACAGAGTTTTGTAATAGGTATTTTTGAAGTTTTTCTGGTTTTTCTTTAAAACTAATTGTTTAGTTGAACTCTAAATAGACGTTGTGACGTAAAATTCCGAATAAATTTTAAAATGTTTTCTTCTAGTTTCCACTCTGCTAATTCTGCTATTTTTTTATTATACTTTATTTCTATGCCATGCCGTACTGTTTATCTATGTCAAAGAAAATAGCTGTTAATTGATGTTTACTTGCAAAAGCGTCGAGAATTTTTGTCTCTATGTGAATTACGTTGTTTATAATACTTCGGTTTCTTCTAAAGCCGTTTTGTTGATTACTTAAATAGGTTGTTTTTTATATATTATGTGAGTCTTTGATTTATCATTTTTTCTAATATTTTACACATGGCATTGGTTGACGATATTGGTCTGTAACTATCTGGATCCGTTTTGCATTCTCCAGGTTTTGCATAGGTGATTATTGCTTCTCGCCAACTTATTAGAAATATTTGTTTTTCTCAAACTGGATTGTCTATATTCAACATAATTGTTAATCAGAAAGATTTTTGATAAACGAGTAAGATATATTATCTAGACCCGAACTGGAATTGTGGCAGCATTGAAAGCTGTTTTCTAGTTCAGTTTTATTAGAGGGTTATTTAGTATTGCAGTTTCTTCTCTACAGACGGTTTTTAGTGCTTCCGATTTTTTAGCTATCTTATAAGTTTAGAATTGATCGTTGCAATTATTTGTTGTAGCATTTTTTGCAAATGTGGTTGCGATTAACTTGGCCAAGTCTTTGTTAGTAGTTATTTGCTTTCTATCAGTGTTGAATAGTGTTTTGATACCTGTATTATTTTTAATGCGTTTGATTTTTTGTATTTTGTTCTAAATAATTTGTGTTAGGGTGTTGCTTGTCATTGTAGAAACATATTTTATACAAGATTTTTTTTTATTTACTACTCGTCTTGTTTTTTCTTGTAGTTTTTTATAATTTAAGCAATTTTTTAAAGTGCTTTGTTTTTTTTTAATCTGTTAAAGGCATGTTTTTTTTTATTAGGTATTAACACTGGAGGGTAATTTTTTGGCGTTTTCTACTTGGTTGACTATGTTCATATTATCAGATTTTGCGTTACCTTCTGTAAGAGATCTTAAAACTGTTACCTTGTATAGTGACCAGTTTGCTTAATTTATTTCTATTTAGGCGTAGTTGATATGTTTGTCTGGCAATTTGTGTGCATTGTTGTTTGTATTGGAAAGTGGTTGTTGTCATGCAGGTCGTCTAAGACTTCCCATTCAACGTTCGAAGATGTTCTAAAGTCGGTAATGGTCAGATCTAGGTGAGAAAAGTGTCCGTTTTGTGAGTTGAATCGGGTTGGTTTTCTCGGTATTTAATAGTACTGATTATGTTGAATTTAATGTTTTTTCTATTATTTTCTCTCTCTTGTTGATGTTTGATGACCCTCAAATGGTACTGTAAGATTTAAAATCTCCAACTAGAACAAATGGTCTTAGTAACTGTGCCATAACTGATGAAATCTTTATTTGGAGAAATGTAAATATTACATATGGTCATTGGCTTTGGACACAAGCAGCAAACAGTTATTGTTTCTATATTTCCAAACCCTTCTAGTTTTGTCACAATGTTAGTGTAAGTAGCTTTATCCTATTCTGTCTAACTGTATATTCTGTATCATGTATATTTACGCACATATATGTCACGGGCTTTGCCTTAAGATTAAAAATAGGTGTTTATAAAAAAAAGATTTAGTAGCATAAATATACATGATCCAGAATATCCAGTTATACAAAATAATAGGATAAAGCTACTTAACTGACATTCTGACAAAACTGGAAGGATCTGGGAATAGGTCACTCTTTACTTCACTTGACTGCTTGGTCAAACGCTACTAATTGACTCTTTGGTTAACGCAACCCGCCAGTTTGTCAACCCTCTTAATGCTGAGCCAGCTATTACCTCATCCTACGGTGATTTAGTCGATATCAGCAATAGCCCATCCGCACCGGAATGTTTTCGACCTAGCAGGCTAACAAAATTCTGCTTCGTGACAACAGATACATGCATATTCTGTTATTTGAGATTTTGGATGCTGATATAATATTTTTTGTGAAAACTATATTTCCGATGGTGATAATCGCTTAAGCGAAGTTCATCTGAGGCGTCTATTATTATGGCCTGCTCTTTTGCTGGGACTTTTATTGTGGGTTTAGTTTTCGTAACAGATACGTAAGTTTTGGTAATGTTGTTAGTGTTAGGAGTCTGTCATTTTTGAATTAGTTGGTATATTTTGTTGCAGCCAAACAAGGCGTGCACCGGCTACTTTTTCAATTACTTGAATCCGCCACGGATAAGATAATTAGCGACTGATGGTGAAGACGATTGTTTGCCACAGGATTATCTGCTGGGTTACATGGTGTTTTTTTCTCTATTTCACCGGTAGAAACTCCAAGTTTATTTCCGCTTTGAATCACTGATTGATCGATTTGAATTAGAAGACGTGTTCACGAGTCAAACTTTCGCAATATTTTTTAAAAAGCAACCCCCTTTTTGAAATGGTCACTTTTGTACCTATATTAGTTTTAAACATCGATAGATTAAAATTAATAATTGTTTTTTAAAAACCAATATAATTAATGTTTAAGAAATAAAAATAGTATTTAATTTATTTTTTTGCAGAAACTTTAATGGATATTGATGCTTCTTTGATCAACGGACAAGAAAATTATATAAAACAATTTTTAGAATAAAAAAATTAAATAAGTTTTTTTATCCAAAAACTTCTGTAATAACTAATAAGCGAATTTCAATAGTAATTTGAAGCAAAGAATATTGATATATACCCACAGAACAAGAGGGAAAGACACAACTTACGTAATGATTAATGAGTAAATCTTTCGTAAATTTTTTGAAATAAGATAAATTAACACTAGTTTTACTATTTATAGTAGAATTTAGGTCCACTTTCATAGTTATTATTTTAATATTAATTTAATTCTATTACAGTCGATATAAAACCAATACTATCCAACTAAATTTTGATTGGCCAGCACAGAATTTAGTTGGATAGTATTGGTTTTATACAAGCAAGGCGGCATATTTTACGAAATATTCAACGCTAACTTTGATGGGACAATCATTTATAGATACCCTGTATTTTTAAGACGAAAAAATTTGTGTCATCGTTATTTACCGTCCGATTTTAACAAATAAAATGGCTACTCTGTACAACCACTAATAAAATACCAATAAAATAACTAAAAGTAACTTCTTAATCTACTTGGGTGCAGACAGAGAGTCAAGTAAAGAAGACTTATTAGAAAGCGGCCAACATTTAAACAAACAGGTACCTATTTTCTTAGAACTTATGTAGGTATAGGATTATGAATTCTAATGGTATTTGTATGATTGATTAGAAAATTTCGTGACATAGATGGTAAATAAGCAGATAGCAATAGATATTTAAATAGGTAGTAAATAAACTCTTTATAAATACTTCGATGCTAATTTTGTAAAACAAATTTCTATCGTGTTTTGGAGTGTTTAGGTGTTTACGTTTGTGCTCTTTTATTTCTTTTAATAATTTGCAAGTGGCAGTTACAAAACGGTCTTTCTAAAGACATTATTTACAGTCTTTTTTGTGAAGGTGTGTATGATTAGAACTTATTAATCAGTAAATATTTTATGTATTTTAATTTTCAATTTTTTACATCTTTAAGATGTGGAGACTTTGGCCCGAGGTTGATGGTGAGTTCAACAACGACGACAACGTTGAAATTGAACGCGACGGCGACGTCGACAGCGATAGCGACGGCGACGATGATCTGCCTACTACTTCAGATGGTAGAAAACTCCGCCGTCGACATTCGCCGCTCCTTGCCAAGATTATAATTATGAGTGTGTTTGTTTATTTAAAATCGTTGGAAAGTGAATCTGGGCCTATAAATATTTTGAATCAAATCTCGAATTTGCTCAAACGTTGCAATATGTTTGTTTTTATTTTTAGGAAATTAGCTCATGTTATAAAAAAATATCTCATTCTTAATGATTGTAATTTACAAGAGTTTAAGACGATATTTATGATTAGTTTAATTAGATGACGTACTGTTTTGTTGCTAAATCAAAATTTATAACTTATAAATGAAACAGCTTTTGAAGAGAAAAAACACATTTGCTTCAATATATGTATTTTTGTTACGCTAAGCACTATACAATCTTTTACAGGGTGTCCAAACTAAATTTTGTACTTACTAAAATCTCCGATTTCGTCCAAGTTTAAAAAAATGTTAAAACAGGTCAATTTTGGCTTAAAGAAAACCTAAATTTTATTATAGTTTTAAAGATAATTATTATCATATCCTTCTAGCGCCCAAAAGCACTCTTTCAATTTATTACTCTTTGGTAATAACTTTGAAACTATAAAAAAATTTGGTCCTTTTTTAAAGATTTTAGACGGTGTAAAATTTTGTTGGGTTACTTTTTATACACATTGATCGTTTATAGATGGCGTAAGCAATGTAATATGATGCCCAATGTAACAACTTGCCTTTCTTTTCCGTACACCCGCTTTGTTGCAAGAGCATTTTTTATTTTGGGAGGTGGTTTCGCAAGATCAGAATATTATATTTAAAATCATATCTAGGGATGGTAAAAGATAAATTTCTTTTTGTTCTAAACCGTTGTGCTGTTTTAATCCAATCTTAAAGATCTAAACTATGTAGGACCAATCTGATTTATTTCGAAAGTTGATTTAAAAAAAACTTTAGTTTCAGCAAATTGCCAGAAAAAAAAACAGGTTTTATGATATTTGGGGAGGTCTTTGAAAAGAGTTTCGATAATTGACAAGCAATAGTAACTTCATGACAAAAATTTGAGCTACTCGTTACAACAAAGACCATCTGTACAAAATTTTTTCGGCTATATCTACAGAGGCAATTGTTGTCCAACTTAGAAAATTTAAAAAAAAATGTCAAAAAAGTTAAAAACATTTGACTAAATAAATAAAAATATAAATTCAGTAATATTTATTTAGTTTTTTTATTTGATACAAATTTTTACAAAATTTTAATTTTTTTCTCTTTTTTGAAGTCTTACTTTATAACCTTTTTTTGGTTTTATAACTACTTGATAATAGAATTTAATATCTTCAATTGAATTATAATCAACAGATTCAAACTTGTAGCTTCTTAAAAGTGTTGATAACAAAACTTTTACAAAGAGCATAGCGTATCTATAACCTAAAATTATTAAATATTATTTTTAATTGTTTAAAAGAATAATCAAGTTCTAACCTAGACAATTTCTACCTCCATAACTAAAAGGCATGTAGACACATGGAGGAAGATCAGCTACTTCTTTAGACAAAAAACGATCAGGATTAAAGGTTTCAGGGTCTTTCCAATATTCTGGCAATTTGTGTACATGAAATATAGGAATACCTATATGAGCTCCAGTTGGTATTGTATAATCATCTTAAATATACTAGTTATTTTTTAAATTATATTTTAATAAATTACCCAATTTAATATCTTCTGCAGCTTGTCTTATAGTCGCAGGAACTATTGGAAATATTCTTAATACTTCTTTTATAACAGCTTCAAGATAAGGCATTTGATTTATGTGTTCTAAAGTGATTTCTGTTTTACTATCACCAACAACTGTCACAATTTCTTTATAAACTTTTTCCTGAAAAAAAAAAAATTAATATGATCATTGTGTTTTATATATAAAAACCTGAATTTCTGCATGTATTCCCAAAATTATTAAAATTAAGCTAATTGACAAGGACTCTGTTTCACTTGCTTCAATTAACATATTATGTGTTTCATGCAAAATTGTTTCGTCATCCAATTTTGTGTCAGGATTGTTTAGTAAATGATTTAAAAATCGCTTTTGTCTAACTGGATCTTAAACAAGTTATTGTCTTTAAAAAAATACAAAATTACTTGATACCTTCAGAAAAATTTTGAAACTTTTTTATTTCAATTAGCTAAAAATATGTAAAAGTTACTTGAAACTGTAGAAGCTTACAACACAAAATTTTAACCTTTTTGGTATAATCAAAATTTTTCTTGGAAGAGACTTCTATTTCTATTGCTTCAGAACAAGGTTTCCAAAAAAAGTCAAAACCAGACCACATTTTTAATAATCGAGTAACTACAAGGTCTTCCATCCTTAAAATTAATTAATTATTATAAAAATAAATATTGTTTAATTGTTACTTCATTAATTTTTTTATAAAATTTTCTTGTCCATCAATTAAAGAAGCATCAATATCTAGTAAAGATTCTACAAAAAATATATAAAATATAAAAATTGAAAGTTAAAACTTACCGCAAGTTGTATCAAATGCACAACAAAAAACACTTAATAAAATATCAAAGGAGTCTAAGTCACAGCAGTTTTCTAATTTCTGAACTAACTTATTTGAATGTTTACTAAAATCTCTAATAAATGAATGTAATGTAAATGAATTAAATGTCGGATTAATAATTTTTCTGTTTTTGCTCCACTTTGCCTCTTAATAATTTTTTTTAATATTTTTAATTGTAAATACAAAATTTACTTACGACGAGCTGTTAGTAATGCATTTCCAATAATCGGGTGGCCAAATTCTGCAATATATCCTCGTTCAAAACATTTACTTAAAATTATTTTTAAATCTCTAGGGCGCGAAGTTATAACCATTACTTCTAGACCCAACCATACTTTAAAAATTGGTGGTTGGGTTTTTAAAATATTTACAAATGCTTTATTCATATCTACATAATAAAAAAATAATAAAATATTTTAACACAAAAAAAAACAATTGTAACTTTTTCGATTTTTTAAAAGATTATAAGCAACTCCTATTATAGGCAAGAAAAGGGGCCCTGGTATTTGAAAAGAGTAGTAATAGAACCATTTTCTCTTCCAAAAATACTTGAGACACTTAATACTAACTAGGCACAAAACAATTTTAAATAATAAAGAAAAGAATGTTAACACAAATTCCTTCATATTATTTTCTTAGCTGTCTTACTCTATTTGTAAAAATAATATTTAAGTTGTTTTTATGTAATACTACACCTTATCTAAAAGTAGAGGGGAGTCGTTTAGTTCCGTCTAGCGATAACAATGTAAATCAGTGCTATAGACATTGTAAGTTGGTAATTACAATGTTTTATCTATGACTGCTTTGATAACTGCATATTATATTGAATATTTAAGTAAAGTAGAGTGACATGTTACTTCACTAGTAGAGTCATAAAATAAAAATCCACTCTTTAAAATAATTTGATTTTAATTTTTTTCCATGGTGTCAATACAGGGTGAGTCTGCTAGAAGTATTATCTGATTTTTCCTCAAAAGCTAGATGTCACATCAACTTCAAAGTTTGCCATTAAAAAACCTTGTTTTTTGTGCTACACAGGTAAATTTTTTCAAAATTTTTCGAAAATTTCTTGTAATAAATATTAATTAATTAATATTAATTTTTTGAAAAAATATAAGGTTTACATTTTTTAAATATTGTTTTAGGTGAAGAGATGTTAAAATATTGTTTTGTAAAAAAACATTTTAAAAAAATTGTAGATAACTTCAAAATCTCGTAAAGCTTATTTGTATTGTAACGGCTAGATACCTATCCTCCAGTTTCCTTGTGCCGCCCACTTTCTAGAAAAAATGGCGTAATCGCAATTAGTTTTCAATTGAATACCGTTTTTCCACGTTCAATGGAACCGACAGTTATCAATTTCCTGTTTTTTAAGAGTTTAAAGCAAATTATGTAAATTATGCTAAAATTGAGAATCGTTGCCACTCCCTTCTCTATTCTTACGCTATTTTTGGATTATTGTTTTAATTTATACCTAAGTGTAGCTTAAAATCTGTAAAACTGTATTGAGGGCTTAATCCAGCGCTCTTCCAAGATCCATTAAAAAATCTAAGAAATGTTTTTGTTAAAATAGAAGATGTCTTAAATTTTTGTTTTTTGCAGGGCCTGTTTTTGACACCCTGTATAACTTAAACTACAAATCTACAAAAGCCGTTTTATTATACATCTTAATGTATAAGAAATAAGCTAACCAAAAAAATGATCATTTTAATTAATAAATTTTTGCACGAGTTACATGACTTTAAACTTTGTTAAAATTTTTGGGTGTTCTATCTCAATTGTTGAGAACTGTATTTTTTGGACAAAAATCTTGACAGGCATTGGATTATTAAGGTGTTTATTTAGAATTCTATACTTTAAATACATTTGCACATTGTTTTATTCATTAGTAAAAAATATTTTTTATTTGCAAATTTGTTTTTTTGTTGTTGTTTTTTTAAAAAATATGCAAATACATTCCTATGTAAATTTAGACTATTATTTTTAAATTAAATTAATAATTTTAACCATGGCAGCTAACAAAACGATTAGTTTTCAGATTTTAACAAGCTTTAACATGTCTTTTTTTAAACAAGTTAGTAATTGAAAAATATTTTTGATAAATCAAATTTATCTAGTAATTACATTTTTTTATTTAACTTTCTGTTAGTCGCGCATGTGTCTTACATATACATGCCTCATTTTTTTGTCGTTGTTATCAAAACTGCCAATTTTTTGTACTTGAGATGAAGAGCTAAATGCTGCTAAGACACTAAGAAAATCTGTGCAGATGACTAGATGGGTATCCTGAATTTTGCTTGAATGTTTGACTGCTTCATAGGTAGCTGCAAGTTCGGCACAAAAAATACTGCAAGTTGTCAAGAGCTTAATTTGCATTTGAGAAAATGAGGAGAATACTGCAGCCCCTATTCCATTCAAAGACTTGGATCTGTCGATAAATATAAATAGAAGTTGTTGGTGTTGGTTGTGTTTCTGATGGTATTCTTGGAGAAGATTTCTGTCTGGGTATTGGTTTTGCTAAACTGAATCAGTGTGAAATTAATGTTAGGAGTAGGTACAATCTAGGGAGAAGTTAAACTTTTAGGAAGATAGGGTGGTTAAAGAAAAGGGTTGAAACCTATATGAAATAAAAAAAAAAATGATAGCGTTGGCATATAAAAGCTGATACATCTGGTTTTTGTAAGAAAAAAACAGAATATGGATTTGTAAAAAGAAAATCCAAATTTAGATGGTTGGGCTGCATTGCTATATTTGTAGCATATTGAAGAAGTTGGCGTCTATATTGCGGTGAAAGTTCTTGTGCTAGGCAAAATAAACTTTTATTGGGACTAGTTTAAAAAATTCTAAAAATGGTTTGAAGAGCACACGTATGAACAGAGTCTATTTTCTGAAGGGTACTTTTACAAGCGGTGCCGTGTTTAAATTAAATTTTTGGTTGTGTCAGCCGACATTGTTTCTAGACAGATTGATTAATTATTTATTTAAGTTTACTGAACCAAATACATTAAATTAAAGCTAGTTTTAACTAATAAACAATATAAATATACTAATTTTAATTTTTAATTGACCCGGCGCATCCACCATTTTTGCAATTTGTTCAGTTTGTTTAAGACTGCGATATATTCTAAACAGCGAGTTTATGTCAGCTCCCCATCAATGATAGGCTATTGTTTTGAGGAGTTAAAGACTTTTAGAGATTGTAGTTTTTAGAGATAGTATATGTTCTTTCCAAGTCAACTGTGAGTCGAAGATAAAACCCAATGGGTTGATTTAAAGTTGAAATAATACCGGTAGTATTTTTATTTCTAAGCAAAATTAAAACAATTTGAGGTGGTTGCCATGGAAAAGTATTAAAATTTGCGATACTACCGGCATTATCTCAACTTGAAATTAGCCCATAAGAATCTAGTATAATCTACGACATCTATTTTATGACTTTTAATTTGTAAAAAAATAAAATATTTAGTTTTATTTTGACTAAAAAGAATGCATTTTGTTTTGGTAGACAAGAATTTAAAACCTGATAATGATGACCAATTTTGTAGTTGGTTTAATGTTTTTGCATATGGTTTTAGAGTTTTTTAATGTTGATTCTTTTAACATATACGATTAAATCATCAGCGAAAAGATGTGCGTAAAGCAGGAATTGTATATTTTTTATTACGTCATTAATGGCAATCAGGAAGAGTGTAACTCTTAATACAGAGTCTTGTGGACAACTGTTTTTAAGTGTTTTTGTTGTGAATGTATTACCGTTTGCTTTTACTCTGCACGTTTTGTTTTGCAAAAAGTTTTTCTTTCAGAAAGTAAGAAATATTTCCGTTAAGACCTCATTCTTTTAGCTTAAGTAGAATTTTTGGTTTTCAGACCATATCATATGGAAATTTTTTTACAGAATTAGTTTTGAGCGTTTGTTAATTTGACAGACGATTCAAGTGTCCAACATAGACGATTTTTTATTATTTTTTCTAATAGTTTGCACATATTGGAAGTTAGAGAAATAGAGCGGTAAGCATCTGGGAGAGTAGAAGATTTGTAAGGTTTTAGGATTGATAAGATAATTGTCTCAGACTAAATTTTAGGAAAAACGTGCTTGATCCATACAATGTTGTAAAGATAGAGTAAATGTTTTTTGCTTTTTAGAGGTACAGAGGGATATCGTCCAGGTCTAGAGTAGTATTTTTTTAAGTTTTAATTGCGTTTTCTATTTTTTCTATAGTAAAAATTTTGTTTATAGAGTGGTCTCTGCAATCTTTAAGAAGAAGAGATTTTAAGTCCAAAGTGTTAAGTTACTTGCAGAATTCTGCGTTATAATAGCGGTGAAACTAGAAGATTTTTGAAAATGTGTTGCCAAAATTTCTGTGACTTTACTACCTGATAAAGTGATTTCGCTACTGGAATTGAGAAGTAAGATGGTCCGTGCAGAGAAAATCTTTTTGATTTTGCGGATTTTGACCAGACTTTTTTTGTAGGTGTATTGGTGGTTATAATTAATAGGTACATATTTTACCTAAGATTCTTTCTTACTTTTACTAATAACATAACGAGCTTTGGCACAGGCTTTTTTAAAGTCAGTTATATTTGCCGGAAATAGATTTCTTTTCATTTTGTTGAAAGCTTTTTTGCTATTTTTTACAGCAGTTTTGCAGTCATTGTTTCACTATAGTACTTGGTGTTGAGAGGACGATTTTCCTACACACTCCTCCGCTGTACTGAGTATTAGTGAATTAAAGTCAGTTATTTAGAGTGTTGATAACTGTTAAATTTGGCAAAGAAGACACTTTTCCGTTATTATTTGTTGGTATTTATGCCAACTCGCTTTTTCTATAGTCTATTTCGGGTAGTTTAGTTATGTTGAAAAAGATTGTGTTGATAAAAAGATATAAATAGGGTAGTGGTCACTATTATAAAGATATTAGTCAAGATCCCATTTTAGATAACGAGTTAAAGTTGGACTTCTATTATTTCATCTCATGTAGTTATTGAATTTAATCTATATAAAGGGCTATGTGCATTAAGGTCACCTACCACAAGATAGGGTGTTGGAAATTAAACTAAAAAATTAGTAAGCATTTTTGCGGTTATATTACAGTTTGGGGGAAGGTAAATGATACATAGCGTAATTTTTTGATTCAAATGAATTGTAACTGCTACTGATTTAAGAAGTGTTGTTAGTAGGAGTTGCCTACTAACAATTTCGTTTCTAAAATGTATTGCGACACATCTCGAGGTTCTGTTTGTTGTTTGTCGGTTGTTGTGATATGATGTAAAATTTCGTAGAATCCCCACAAAGACTGGTCGAAAATTAGTCTCTTGGAGACATAAAATTTGACTGTGTGGGGCAAGAATATGTAATTCAAGAAAATGACTATAAAAGCTGTTTATATTTCACTGAATTATTAAAGCTATTTTGCAAATTTGTAAAAAGAAAAAAGTGAAAAAAATATACAGACTGTCCCAATGCAACGGTCCGAAAAAGGTCTATAACTTGTTTATGTTAAGAGATACTAAGTTTTTCTTGTTTTTAGAACAAACGTGAGTTTACTGCACATTTTAAAAATATTGTGATTTATGTACAGAGTGTCCCAATATTATAAAAACACTAAAGTTATGTTTTTTCAAGTAGAATTTACTCCGTTTAATTTTATTTTTGGATTCTATGCTAAGTTACAAATAACTTTTATAAAAGTTGTTTTTATTTATGTTATTTGATTTGTGGCGCTTCATTTACTAGAATTTTTGAAATGCAGGGGTCTGCCTAAAATTTTCTTTATCACAGATGCACAAAAATATTACGCAGTTGTTGATATCAGTTTATAGAAATATTGGGACACTTTTTTTTTACAATTACCCCCCCCCCCCAAAAAAAAAAATCAATCGGAGTAATATCGTGAGAACAAGCAGGCCAACTGATTGCTCCTCCCCTGCCTATACAACGATTTGGAAAAGTTTCGTTTGAAAATTCTCGAACTACTTGATGATAATGTGCAGGGGCTCTATCCTGCTGTAGCCACATGATCTTTCGCGTATGCAAATCTAAATTTTTCATTAGAAGTGGCAGATCATTTGAAAAGAATTCTCGATATCTTATCCCATTTAAAACATTATCAAAGAAAAACGGACTGATTACGTGGTCTTCAAGAATTCTGCCCCAGACATTCAATGACCATCTATTTTGATGATTAGTTGTCTGCATCCAATGAGGGTTTTCAGTCGCATAGTAATGCATGTTGTGCCAATTAACAGACACGTTATCCTTAAATGTTGCTTAATCACTAAATAAAATTGTGTGCACAAAGTTATAGTCGTTATTAATCAAATTATTTATGGTTTCACAAAAATTTACTCGAATTTGAAAATTATCTCTAACTAAATCATCGAAACTTGTGTTTTAAAGTAATTTGATTAATAATGGTTTGCGATAAGTCAGTTTGTGCCTCAATTTCTCTGCAATTTAATTCTGGATTTTCTTGTAACATTAAAAGAACTTTTAATTTTATGTTTTCGTTAATTGTTCGTGCTATTTTTTTTGGTACGTAACGCTTCCTGCAGCATTAAATCTATCCTTCAATTTTTTAAATGCAGCACTTTGTGTTTGGGTATTTTTGTTTGTAGAGTCTTTGATCCAATAGAATATTACACTCCGCTTCGCCAAGACTGTATACCGTGTTAATGATTTCTTGACTAGTAAAATTCATTTTGGGACTTATAATCTTTACAATAAAATTAACATATTGTAAAAATAATAGAAGCCCACTCTATTTTTATTGTCCAAAAAAAGAAAAGTTTATCGAAATTTAGTTAATTTAGGATAGCAACTTAGACTATTTTACACTAGATTATACAAGCATTATATTGATGAAAAGCTTGTCAAAAAATGTTTTGATTGTTACAATAATAAATAGAAAGTGCCATTTTTTAAAAAAATGAGTTTTTGACATTTTTAATTTGTCATGTTTAAAAAATCGCATTAAGCACATGCCACTGAAAAGGTTGTTAAGTAAACACTTAGAAGAAGCGGCAAACATTTGAAAATGAAACGGCGTTACTTACTTTAACTTGTGTAAAAGCAGAAAGGTACGTATTTTTAGACAGACCCCAGCATTTCAAAAATTATGGTAAAAAAGCGCTACAAACCAAAATTGATAACAGATAAATAAAATCAACCTTTGTAAAAGTTATTTGTCAATGTAGCATAAAATCCAAAAATAAAATTAAACTAAGTAAATTTCATTAAAAAAAACAACTTTAGTGTTTTTTAATATTGAGACCCTGTATATAAACCGCAATAATTTTAAAATGTGCAGCAAAAACGTTACTATAATTTAAAAAAAAGAAAAATCAATATTTCTTAAAATAAACAAGTTATAGGTAGAGTTTTTTCGGACTGTTGGGACAGCCTGTATACGGAATATATGAAATAAAAGTAAAAGATAGAATCATTAATAAGTGCTACATCGGTGTCAGACGTTAGGTCATCAGTAGAGGGTACCTTTCATTTTTTTCTTGGTTTTTTCAAAATTTTGTACATTGTTGTTTCATACCTCGATCACTAAAATGCGGGCGAGTTATTTGTGAGAGATTCATGAGATAACCGATGTTTTTTGTATATTTAAGAGCCAAACTGATAATATTTTCCGTACCTGCAACATTTTCAAAAAAAAATTTTAAATTTTTCAGTTGTCAATTTTTGTGATTTTTTGTTTATAAGAATATCCTGTATTGAAAGAACTTGTTCGGTTATTTTGTCAACATCTAATGGTCTATTTGTCTTTAACTTTTTTGGTTTTGGTTTTTCAACTGTTTCAGGTATTACAAAAATGTTTTTTCAGTTGGTGCGGTTGTTAAGGTATCTCCTGGTCGTTTGTGCCCAAAATTAATAATATTTTCTGGTGCACTAGAGGACGGTTGCGGTGAATCATTTATGTCATTTGTCGCTAATAGTGTTGTGAGAGTTTGGTATTGGTTGGGGTAAAATTTGATTTCTTTGTGCATTTGGTAATATGACTTGTGGCTTTGCAATTAAAGCAGGTTAACTCGTTAAAGGTTAAAAAAATACGATTACTTGTGTCTTCAAATTTTATTACAATAGATCCAGGAAGTTTAATTGAGTAATTTGGTTAGATAAAGATTTGTCTTCTAAGGCTTCCAATGTGGGAGAAACGATCGTCTGGTATGCTTGCTCTGAGAAAGGACATTGAAGACATTGTGGTATATCCTAGACTTTAATCATATTTATAAGAATGTAATGCGGAATAGATGGGCAAACATTTGACAAAATTATTTTTTGTGATGAAATTATTAATCTTTGGTGGGTAATTTTGTAGTTGTTAATAGTTATAGGTAGATATTTTTTTTTAATTAAGAAAAAGGCTGCATCAACTACACCGGTTATTAGCGGCATGGTACTATACTTTATAATTCAAAATGTAATCTACAATAGTGTGAATAGTTCAGATTATCAGATTGCTTTAGAAACAACATTAGTTCTTTTAGGAGACACGGTGTGGTAACTATTTCTTTTAAGTAATACAAATAGAAGATAGTTGGTCTCCATTCTTTATATTTTAAACAGTGGCAGATTAGATGCTTCATATTAATTGCCAAGTTACACGTCTGGCATTGCGGTTTTGGCTCTTTACAGAGATTATCCATCCACGCGTCAACCTTTTATGTTCTATTCGAATGAGTTTGATTTTGACCTGTGAGGCTCTGCATTATGTATAATTTTTGCTAAGTGTAATTTGCTTTGCTCCTACTGTAGTTGGCGCTGTTTCTTTATTGTTTTCCCCACTAACTTTTTGGCATCACTTCCCAAACGTTTGATGACCGGGAGTCCTTAGAATTATTTCTTGATTTTTTGTAAGGAAAATGTTGGTTTCAGTATTTGTTGGCTCTTGAGAACTTTTTTATTTTTTGTTTTGCTAGTTATCCTGAAGGAAGTTGATGTTTACACAAATTTGTAAAGCTGGTTGCCTGGTTCGTTTTTTGAACGCTATTTCTTTTCGAAAATAAGTAGCAATGATAAAAAATGGAATATAATTATTAAAAAATAAAATGGGTTAGGTAAACCCAAAAAGGAAAGCTGGAAGATACCATCTGAGATAAGGATGACTCAGTTTGCTCACCCGATTTGAGTTTTCACAACGTTTGATTTGGAACCAGAATAGATCAAAACTACAACGAACGCTTAAAAAACGCACTATTAGACTTGCTACGTGGATTGATAAATTAAGGACTATACAGATTGATATAGAAGTGTTAACGGAAATAAAGAAAAAAGAAAGGGAAATGAAATAATAGAAGAGTATATTCACATATACAGTGGCGTAAAAAAAGGAGTTAAGAGCTAAAAGAAGATTGTATATAGTAGTACACAAAAAACTTAGTAAAATTTTGAAAATGAGATGTAAAAAATTTTTTCGGCTACACCTACAGTGGCTTTTGTTGTCCAATTTACGAAATTTGAAAAGAAGCGAAAAATCTGTGAAAAAGTTTCAAAAATTTGACTAAATATATAAAAACATAAATTCACTAATATTTATAAAGATTTTTATTTGACACATATTTTTTACAAAATTTTAATTTTTTCTCTTTTTTGAAGTCTTACTTTATAACCTTTTTTTGGTTTTATAACTACTTGATAATAGAATTTAATATCTTCAATTGAATTATAATCAACAGATTCAAACTTGTAGCTTCTTAAAAGTGTTGATAACAAAACTTTTACAAAGAGCATAGCGTATCTATAACCTAAAATTATTAAATATTATTTTTAATTGTTTAAGAGAATAATTAAGTTCTAACCTAGACAATTTCTACCTCCATAACTAAAAGGCATGTAAACACATGGAGGAAGATCAGCTACTTCTTTAGACAAAAAACGATCAGGATTAAAGGTTTCAGGGTCTTTCCAATATTCTGGCAATTTGTGTACGTGAAATATAGGAATAGCTATATGAGCTCCAGTTGGTATTGTATAATCATCTTAAATATACTAGTTATTTTTTAAATAATATTTTATTAAATTACCCAATTTAATATCTTCTGTAGCTTGTCTTATAGTGGCAGGAACTATTGGAAATATTCTTAATACTTCTTTTATAACAGCTTCAAGATAAGGCATTTGATTTATGTGCTCTAAAGTGATTTCTTCTTTACTATTACTAACAACTGATACAATTTCTCTATAAACTTTTTCCTGAAAAAAAAAAAAATTAATACACTTATTGTGTTTTATATACAAAAACCTGAATTTCTGCATGTATTCCCAAAATTATTAAAATCAGGCTAATTGACAAAGACTCTGTTTCACTTGCTTCAATTAACATATTATGTGTTTCATGCAAAATTGTTTCGTCACCTAATTTTGTGTCAGGATTGTTTAATAAATGATTTAAAAATCGCTTTTGTCTAACTGGATCTTAAACAAAGTTATTGTCTTTTAAAAAAATACAAAATTACCTGATACCTTCAGAAATATTTTGAGACTTTTTTATTTCAATTAACTGAAAATATGTAAAAGTAACTTAAAATTTTAGATGCTTACAACACAAAATTTTAACCTTTTTGGTATAATCAAAATTTTTCTTGGAAGAGGTTTCTATCTCTATTGCTTCAGAACAAGGTTTCCAAAAAAAATCAAAACCTAAACACATTTTTAAAAATCGATTAACAACAAGGTCTTCCATTCTTAAAATTAATTAAATATTATAAAAATAAATTTGTTTAATTATTACTTCATTAAATTTCTTATAAAATCTTCTTGTTCATCAATTAAAGAAGCATCAATATCTAGTAAAGATTCTACAAAAAATATATAAAATATAAAAATTGAAAGTTAAAACTTACCGCAAGTTGTATCAAATGCACAACAAAAAACACTTAATAAAATATCAAACGAGTCTAAGCCACAGTAATTTTCTAATTTCTGAACCAACTTATTTGAATGTTTACTAAAATCTCCAATAAATGAATGTAATGTAAATGAATTAAATGTCGGATTAATTATTTTTCTGTTTTTGCTCCACCTTGCCTCTTAAAAAATTGTTGTATTATTTTTAATTATAAATAAAAGATTTACTTACGACGAGCTGTTAGTAACGCATTTCCAATAATCGGGTGGCCAAATTCTATAATGTATCCTCGTTCAAAACATTTACTTAAAATTATTTTTAAATCTTTAGGACGTGAAGTTATAACTATTAGTTCTAGACCTAACCACGCTTTAAAAATTGGTGGTTGGTTTTTTAAAATATTTATGAATGCTTTAATAACATCTACAAAATAAAAAATAATAAAGTATTTTAACAAAAAAAATCAATTGTAACTTTTTCGACTTTTTAAAAGTTTATAAGCAACTCCTATTATAGGCAAGAAAAAGGGCCCTGGTATTTGAACAGAGTAGTAATAGAACCATCTTCTATTCCAAAAATACTTGAGACACTTAATACTAACTAGGCACAAAACAATTTTAAATAATAAAGAAAATAATGTTAACACAAATTCCTTCATATTATTTTCTTAACTGTCTTACTCTATTTGTAAAAATAATATTTAAGTCGTTTTTATGTAATACTACACCTTATCTAAAAGTAGAGGGGAGTTGTTTAGTTCTGAGTGGCGATAACAATGCAAATCAGTGCATAATAGTAAGTTGACAATAGCAATGTTTTTTTTCTCTTTAACAACGGAATTAAGTAATGTTTGGGCAATAATAATCATCAAAATTATTTAGAAATCAATCTAAATTAAATAATTTTATTACAAAATCAAAACATTTTATAATTATTTATAAAAACAGGGCAATAAAAACTAAGAATTTTTTAAAATAGACTTTTACATCTACAAAAATTACAATTTTTTTAATTTTTGTATGGATTCTTTTTAAGAATATTTGTTTTTAAACGTACTTCTTTGAACACTTTGTTAGTATATAGTATAGTTCTTTCATTCCATTGAAGAACATTAAAACTGCTATCTATTTTATAATTTTTCGTGTTTTGATCATTAGGACCAAGAAGATCCTAATAGTGCTTTTTGAGCATAAATGTAACTACAGCTTTTTGTCTATAGTTTTTGCTCTCTAATAGTCTTAAAGTTTTTGAAGTTTTTATTCAAATTTTATGTTTTTTTCTGAAAGTGGACGTAGTATCAGTTAGTTCATACTTTAATTATTCTTTTAGTTCTTTATTTTTTTCAAATGTGCTGATTTATATTTTTTTTTTATTTAATTTTTTCTTCATCTGTCTTTAGTTATATTCTCATCATACAAATATCATCATCACTACTAAAAAGAGTTCTAAGTTTATTTTAGCGTTTGTCTTTTAATCATTCCATAGCGCTGATGCAACAAAACATTACGTGACTTTTTGGCCACTCAAGTAAGCAAAATAACTATGCCCATACCACCTTAAAACTTTAGCTTCTATTGCGTCAAGTATAGTTACTCAAGCTCTTATGTTATCTCTTATTTGTTAAGATATTTTAAAAAAATAAAATTTTGTTAATGATTATTTCTCTCTTAGTAGCCAACCAAATGTCTCAAAAATTCAAACGTCAGCCAATGACAATCGAGTTTTCTTGATAAAACCTGCATGTACCTCAAACTAATGCGAATATTGAAGGTGATTAAACAGCATGTAGCTTTTCGCCTGGTTAGGCACTTCAAATATTTTTTTCTAAAAACAATTGTCAAAAAATTAATTTGTCTGGTGTTTGTAAATTATTGCGAACTTAAAGCCGTGTCGGTGTCAAAATACAAATGGAACGGTTTGGAACAACAAACGTGGAGTGTATCCACCAAGCCATTGAAAATTGTACACCAAAAAATACTAAGAAAACTCATGACTCGATATGGGGCTGAGTTTATTGCATTTTGCAAGGAAAGATTGCTTTAATGAAACCGCAACATTACAGCATTTAAACAATATTTTAAAAGACTACACTTTTAACATAAAAAAGGTCGACGGAAACGATTACAAGAAAGAAGTAATCACAACTATGTGGAATATAACTGCAAAGAAGCTGCAACAGTTTTATTTTGAGAACTACAATATCGTTTTTGATCCATTTAAAAATTTAGTTTTTTAACAAGCAAGAAGTGCTCGTGATGCTAAGAGAAAAATCTCACAAAATAATCCATCAAAAAGAAAACAAAGCGTAGCTGCATTCACTCCGACCGAGTACCAGTCCATCATAACGTCTTTTGACGAAGAAGAGCCATCGGGATTGCAAGAGAAGTTTTATGAAATTGCTGCTGTAGAGCTGGCTTGGGGGGGCGGAGAAGCTGCTAATTGCATGATTGATTATTTTAAAGAAGAGAAAAACAATAAAGGAGAGTCACCAGGTTAATAATATCAAACAATTAAGTTGGAATGTCATTTTAGTAGTTATGTTTCTCAATCTAATCCACATCACAAGGTGGATTACATAAATTAGCCGACTCCAAATGGCTGATACCTAACAGTGCCAACACAAACGTTTGTCCCGTCTGATTGTTTAGAAAATTAATTTAAAAAAGAACCCTAAATATAACTTCCCGAAGGTTGTTTCTCACGTGTAATAAATACTAGACATTAACTAAGAAGAAAGCGTGTTATAAAAATTTTCCTCTAGGAAGAAATCAAATATCAAAATGGACCAAGAATGCAGCTGAAACAATTGGATTGGATACTAAGCGTGTTAGAATAACAAATCATTCTAATCGCTCAACAACAGTTAGCAATCTAGCACAACATGGTGTTGGGTAACAACAACTTTTAAAAATTACAGGACATTCAAATACTCACTCAATAAAACTCTACCCTAAATACTGAGCACCACGAAAGCATTATGAATAAAATGAGAAATATTCACTCTGTGACCAGTATTGTTGAAACGATAACGACCCCAGGTACATACCTCCATTATCTCCAACGTTCAAGCATCTGATAAAGTCTGCCAAACGATAATTTGATTTTATTACTTTACCCTCATAATGACCCATCATATATTTAACAATAGAGTGAAATTTTTGGCTAGGTAAATCCGTCGAAAGCAGACAAAAATTGTAAACAGATGGCAGTTTTGAACGTCTGGGCCGGACTCAAATTTTTGTGAAGGACTTTATACCACTGGTTTAGGAATAATTTAAGACTTATTCTAAGAACTTTAATATTGAGAGTTTGGGCAGCCCCAAATTCCGCACCAGCTACCTGAGCGTTTTGACCGATGCATAAACTGGGCACCAGACCCCAGATTAGCGATTTTTCTCATATCTAAATTTGGCAAAGCGCTCTGTTTACCTGATTTAATCCCATAACCACAACCATAATAAAATAAAATACTAGTTTTTAAAAAATATTTATTTAAAAAAAATACTTATAACTAAAAAAAGCAGGTGCAAAAACTTAAAACCTAGTGAATTATAGTGATATATTTCTATATAGTAGTAATTAGTAAATTTTCCAGTTTCATTCTCACAAATGCAAATGTTCTAAGAATTATTTAATATCTTTCCAAGGTTCAAGTAATAATCCGTTTTGACCTGATAAGGTTTGGTGAATTTAGGTGTAGTGACCAGGTAAGGGGGAAGGGTGGCGGTACCTAGGAATTAAATACTGTCGAATAACTTTTGCCAGAGGTGTACTTTTGTCTATAAATTTTATTTTTCAAGTATGAAAATAGCTGGGACTCATCGGTTCAGTTAGTACAGAAGTGTGAAGCCTAGTGCATCGAGCTTCTAATTTTTTGGTACTTGCTTTCAATACAGTTCCTTTTGCGTCAACCATTTTTTTTTGGTCAACATGGATTTGTGGAGGCCTTTTAATATAAATCAAGAAGATGAAGTCATAAACATTGCTGACAATAACGAGCCCGAAAATGATATGATTATTACTGACGATGAAATGAGTGATCGTGAAAACACAGAAGCTCGCGTATCTGTGTTCATTTACCTATAATAGCTAAACAGATTGTTTTAAATGTTTATTGTTATTAAAAAACACGAAGAAAGAAGAGCACCCAATCAAGGAGACATCATTACAGACAAATGTGCCATATAGTATCGTTTGGGGAATAGTTCACCGAGGAGTTGAAGAACGAAAAATGAGACGGGACGCCAACGAGTTAAAAAAAATTGCAGATTGATACACATGCTCATTTAATAAGAATTAAAATATACGAAATGTTTGAAAAAAATATTATACCTACCATAACAAGCCTACATAATTCAATAATTAATGACGAAGATCTTAAAGTGTTCTTAAGAAACATTGAGAAAATTTTTAAAAAAAATCGGTTTTACTTGGAAAACAATTGACAAGAGGAAAACGATAATGGAATCACCTAAAATTAGAGAATGGCGGTATAAATATTTAGTAGAGATACAAAGACTTCGGGAAGAAAATAAAACCATTTACTTCATTGATGAAACATGATTTGACACACATGATGTCATAAAAAAAGGTTGAACCGAGAATCCAACAAGTATCTCTTGAACGTCCCACCAACACGAGGGAAAATGATTATAATTTTAAACGCCGGATCGGCAAATGGTTGGGTTCCAGGCGCTTTATTATTATCCGCCAAAAAAATAAAAGACTGCAAACTTGATTACCACGAGGATATGACAGGGGAATTGTTTCAAAAGTGGTTCAGGGAAGATTTTTTACCGAATATAACACCTAACAGTGTGATTGTGTTGGACAATGCAAGCTATCACTTGGTATTAAGTAAAAAAACACCCAACACCACTTGGAAAATAGGGAAGATCGTGGTATTTTTATCCGAGCAAGACATTTTTTTCGAAGAATCTTACACAAAATACCAATTCTTGGAAATTGTGAAATCGTTTAATTTTAAAAAAAGGTATGTATTAGACGATATAGCAACAGAACAAGGACATACAATTTTGAGGCTGCCTCCATATCATTGGGTATTTAATCCTATTGAAATGGTCTAGGGCACATTAAAACGCAATTTTCGTAAAAACAACACCAATCCGAATTTTTCTGAAGGAACAATTGAGATGATTAAGGCCGAGACAGGAAAGATTGGAGCGGAATTGTGGACAAAATGTGTGTAACATGTGATAGAAAATTTTTATCGCAAAAACTTAGTAGCGCCCTTAATCATTAAAATTCGTCCTGATGACAGTCACAGTGAGAGTGATGGAGAGTTGGACAATTGGGATTATGATTAATTTTTAATTATTAATTTTAATTTTTTCATATTTTTGTATTTAATAATAAACGATTTCTATTCAAATTAAATTAATGATTTTTACAATAAATATTAATGTAACCATTTATCGAGTTATTAAATTTATTGTTTTAACCTTACTATAACATTTTCTTCTTTTAACAAAATGAGAATGAAGCTAGTGATTCATTAGTACCTACCCTATCCAGCAAGTAAGACCCTGCACGAAGCCGTCAAAGCGGGTTATTGATTTATGACAGTCGGGCTGGCAAGTGCTATTACAATTATGAAGTTAAATACGGTAAGAGTAATAAAATCGAGTTATCTTTTGGTAAACTTTAACACGATCACAACAAAATGTTGCTCCAGTGTATAGCAATTTACATTTTTCATTAACTGTTCAAATTGTAATATTAATTCAAAGTAGTAAGTTTGTTGTTTTAGGTTATTATTATTCTTGTTTCATATATTGTCATTACAATTTGTTAATAAATATTAAATTTTTGTACTAATAGATTTGTTATTTGAGAAATAATCTTGATATAAACCCCTCGAGCTCCAAGTTTTGATCCGTTAATTTTCGAGAATGTGTAGCTTGTCAATTGAATCGTGCAAATTTGACAAAAAAATGCTTTAAAAAATTTTTAATATTATCAAATTTGCACTCATCATTGCCAAGCAACACATTCTCTTAAATTAACCGGCAAAACTTTGAGCTCTTGAGATTTAACCTCTGAATAAATTTTACAAAAAAAACAAAAATGCTTTTATAGTTATCCTAAAAATGTAAACAAATATTTTTTTAAACATTGTCTCAGGTATCATCTTCCTAGCCATTTTATGCTTATATTTCGTCTTTTCAAAATTCTTCATAGTTTAGCCAAAAAATGGCCAGTTCCATACATTTGGTCTACTCTGTATGTCCTCCTGGCAATAAAAATTGAGCTATATTGTTTTATTAGTTAAAATCGTTACTAAAAAAATTGGAGTAGACTTTTGTGTAAAAATTTTAATTACGGTTATTTTTGGTCTAATTAAACAATTTTTTTTATCATATCTGGTTGAAATCCTTCAATTTCTTTTAAGTATGCAATTCAAAGGTCACAGAGTAGATACATACTTAATGAACTATTAAAAAAGTTATTTTTTTTCCACTAATTTTTTTTATGTTAAAACGTTTATTGTATTATTCATTGATAATTTTACAAGTGTTTGCAATTATGATATATTTCTTTAATGTCTTTAAGTTTGTTTATGTACTGTTAATTTAATTACGTAATAAATTAATTAAATTCATGCATATTTTGGGTATGAGGAAGTCATTATGCACAACTAAAAAATTTCGTCTACTATAAAACAAAATGTCTGTTAAAATTTAACCAGTTTTATAAATTTAGCAAAACGAGTAACAAAATTTAAATTATGCAAGATGGATAACACAGAAAACAGTTTTAATTTTGTTATTATTCTAAAATTTATTGCACCAGTGTTGTGTTTTATAATTATTAAATATCACTGGAATCGAAGATGGCTTTACTATCACGCATCAAAAATACCAGGACCGTTTGCTTTTCCTATTATCGGAAGCGTTCATCTTTTTCTAGGACATAAAGGTTTGCCATTTTTTGCAATTTTGTATTCATAAATAAATATTTAGAAATTTAGGGTTAACACAAGTGATGGATTATCTTATAAAATCACAACCACCAATTTTCAAAATGTGGTTTGGCCCAGAATTGGTAATCATAACTTCAAGAGCTCGAGATTCAGAAATTATTTTGAGCAAATATACAGATAGGGGAAGATTTTCAGATTTTGGTAAATCTTTGCTTGGAGAAGGGCTATTGTGTTCTCAAGGTATGTTATGGTTATTACGAGATTTAGTTTTTTGTTCACAATGTATTTTTAATATTTATTTATTTAAGAAACAAAATGGAAGAAAAGCAGAAAAATTATTAATCCAACATTTAGTTCTCAAGTATTACATTCTTTTATTGGAGACTTCAACAAACATTCAACAAAATTAGCACAAAAACTGCAAAATTATTGTCACTTAGATTCTTTTGACATTTTATTAAATGTCTTCTGTTGTCTAGTAGACACGGCTTGTGGTAATTTTATTTTTAAATTTTCTAAACTTAATTTTTGTTTTGTAGAAAGTTTGTTAGATATTGATGCAAATTTAGTTAGCGGACAAGAAAATTACGTAAACAATTGTATAAAGTAAGTAGAAAAATGAACCATTAAATTACCATAAATTAAAATTAAATCATTTGATTTTACATTTTTCTAGCCAATGAAGAAGCAACACACGTTTTTTTAATTTTTTTGCTTCAAATGTTTTTTTCAATTTATTTGTTGCAGTTTTTTTTGCATGACAACTGCATCACTTTGATATTTGATCGACTTTTTATAATTTTGATCAAATTTTGATTTTATGTTGTTTGCTTTGTTTTTTCCTTTTCTTCTTTTAGTAACTTATTTATTTCATTAGTTTTTCTTTTAATGTTTTCTTGTACATCTTTTTTTATTTTTTATCAGAATTATTTGTTATTTGCTTCTATTTAACATTGCCATTAATTTATTTTTAGAGTTGAACAACTTACATTAAATCGGGTGATGAAATTGTGGTGCCATAGCGACTTTATTTGGAAACTTACATCTCAAGGAAAAGAAGTAGAGACAACTTGTAAAAAAGTTTTTGATTTTATTAGAAAGGTTTTTTGATTATCTTTTATTTGTAGTTTTTAAATTATTTATTTTTTGGATTTTTAGTTAGTTGATGTAAATAAAGCTTCTCAAAAAAGCTGTGAAGGTAAGAAAAATTTTCTTAACTAATTTTCGTTAATTTTTTTTAGGCAATTCAAATAAAAAGACACGTTTTTTAAATCAATTGTTAGATTTATCTAATTCTCATTTTGATGATCAATTAATTTTAGAAGAAACTCAAACTATAATACTAACAGCAAGTGAAACCACAGCTTTAACAGTTAGCACTGTTTTAGTAGTTTTGGGAATATTACAACAAGTTGAAGTATTTTTGTTTTCAAAAAGTAAACGGAATACAAAAATGTTTATTACAGGAAAAAATACATTATGAACTTTTTGAGGTATTTGGGAAAGATAATAGAGAACCAACTTTAGAAGATTTAAATAAAATGGTTTACCTTGAAGCTGTTATTAAAGAGACTATGAGACTCTTTCCTGTAATACCATTTGCTTTCAGAAAAATTAATGAAGATGTACAACTAGGTAAATATTTTGACATTTAATTTTCAATACTTATTAGACAAAAAATAGAAATGTTACTTATAAAGGGGTTTTCAATAAGGATGGGTCGATGTTAAAATGGAATAAAACAAGCTGTGTATGAGGTATTTAAAAAAATCTTTTTTTTTTATATGAAAGGTCCATGCATGCCTTTATTCATGGAATATAACATCGTTCAAATGTCCGCCGCGACTTCTAACTGTGGCATGGATCCGAGTGGACCAATTTTGAATGACTCGCTCGCATAGATCTGGCTGAATTTGACCGATGGCATTAGTGATATTGACTTTAAGGACATCGGTCGATTGCGGCTGTTTGGTATAGACGACTTGAAAAAACCCTACAAAAAAAATCTAGCGGAGTCAAATCGCACGATCTTGGTGGCCAATTCACGTCACCTTTGCGAGAAATAACTCTACCCTCAAATCTTTTATGCAGAACGTCCAGCGTGGCGTCTGCTGTATGGCACGTAGCCCCATCCTACTGGAACCACATGTCGTCTACCTCCATATCGTTTAATTTAGGGCAAAAGAAATCTGTTAGCATCGTTCTGTAGCGCTCGCCGTTGATGATGATGGCCTCACCAATGTCATTTTCAAAAAAGTATGAACCAATGACGCCGCCGGCCCAAAATCCGCACCAAACAGTAACTTTTTGTGGATGCATTGCAACTTGCTGAACCTCGTGTGGGTTAGCGTCGTCCCATATACGGCAATTTTGAGTGTTAACGTAGTCATTCATGCAAAAATGCGCCTCGTCACTAAAGATGATTTTTCGACCAAATGTGGGGTCTTCTTCTAAACGGTTCGAAGCCCAGTTAGCGAACAAACGGCGTTGTCTATGGTCATTAACTTTAAGCTCCTGAGTCAATTGGATTTTGTACGGGTGTAATCCCAAATCCCGACGCAAAATTTGCCAAACTGATGTATGTCTGCGAAAGGCCGAGTTCTTGTGCACGACGCGAAATTGACTGCCTCGGGTTTTGCTGTACACTTTCACGTACGGCAGCAATATTTTCGGTCGATCTAGCATTTCTTTGACGACGGGGTGTTGGCTGATTGTTTACCGAACCCGTTGTTTCAAATTTGGTCACCAAACGCTGCAGAGTCGATTTTGAAGGACCACCGTGTCTTCCATAAAATGGGTGCAACGAGCGCAATTTTCGAACTAACGAACAATCATTTTGATAATAAAGTTTTATCATTTGGACGTGTTGCTCAATTGTGTAATTTGCCATGGTAATTTGGCATCAGTGACTGAACAATAAACACCAGATTACACAGACACTACCAAAAAAACATGTTCGCCACAGGATGCTAACATCAACCCATCCTTATTGAAAAAACCTTTATTATGAAAATGCTATTCTATGTTAAGACATATAGCAAAACGTCCTATGTCTATACAGTTTCAAACTCCTATTATCTTCAAATTATCTTTAATTATTTTTAACCTTTTTTTTTGAGTTTTTCTTATTGCTTCTTTTTCCGCTTTCTGCATCATGCTTACAATGTTTCTATCACTCTTACATTTAATTTCCCTAAATATTTATCATAGATTTTTTTTTTCTACTTTTCTAACTTTTTGGCAATACTATTAGTCATGAACTCCGTTTCACATTTATACATTGCTCGTATCACGAGTCTAGAAATTCTGAATTTTATTTTTTTGAATATTATTTTATAAAATATACTTTGTGTAATTAATAACCTCAATACTTTTGTTTCGTTTGTTATCTTTTTTTCTGTTATAATACTTTTTTTATTATTTTCTTTCAACAAAATGCCGCGGTATTTAAATCAATTCACCTTTTTAAAGCAATAATGCTTGTTATCCGGTCCTAACACTTCTAAATTTTCTGCTACTTCGTTTCTACTGGTTTTCTAACAATTTTTATTTTATTTTTGTAGTGTTAAAGCTTATTCTATTTTTGATTCAGAGTTTTAATAGTTTTCTAGTTTTTGTGTGTTTTTTTTACTGATCATATTTTTTTATTTGTTTAATTTACAAGCATTTTGTTTTTACCTGCGTCAAAAAGCTTCTTAAATGACTTTACCTTCTCTTTTCCTTCTTAATTTTGCTTCTTCGCTTCTGCAACTTTTCTATTTTGTTTTACTTCTTAGTAAAAGCGATTATTTAGCTTTTTATTTTTTTTTGTATATTTTCTTGTCAATATCTACATATCTTTTCTTACATAAGTGTTTAATGTTTTTTTTAACTTTTTTGGGTATTTTTTAGTGCTTTCTTATTCTTGCTTTATTTCTATTTCTAAGGACTATTTTACACTTTTTATTACACTAAGCTTTATCTCTGTTTCTTTATGTCTCTTTTTAAATTTTTAGAACCATTTGTCTGATGTTTTACTCAATACGTCTTTTATTTTTATCTACTTCTATTCTACACTTGATAAATTTTTCTCTTATCTAATTTTTTATTTCTTTAGATTCAAAGAGTTGGATTAATAACAAATAATTTATTTTTATTATGTAAACTAATAAAACAACAATAACTGGCTCTCACCAACTGACTCACTGGCAATCAATGCCTTTTTTCTTATATAAGCAAACGTTTTTTTAGAATGTGTTCTGATGTTTTGTGATCTTTGTTTACTCAATTAAGTCTATGAGTGGGCCTATTAAAGATCTAGGAGAATTTTATGTTTCAGTGCGCTTCCGGTGCGATATTTTTCTAGTATTTTTTCGAACTCTTTTTTATTTATTATTAATTTAAATTGTTTGTAACAATATATAATAAAAATAAAATTATTTTCAGATGGATATATAGTCCCGGCTGGTTCTAGTATTGCAATGCAGATAAAAACAATTCACACTTCATCAGAATACTGGACAAAACCTGATCAATTTAACCCTGACCGATTTTTATATAAAGAGGAATCTAGTCTTCCTAAATGTGCTTACTTACCATTCAGTTATGGTCCAAGAAATTGCATAGGTTTTAATTTATTTTATGTTTTAATAATTACTTAAAATTTATTTTAGGTTCAAGATTTGCAATGCTATCAATGAAAAGTTTGTTATCAACAGTTTTAAGACATTACAGAATTGAAAGTATTGGTTATAAGTCTCTAGAAGAATTTGAGTTTGTTTTTCATGGAGCTGTGTCATTGAAAAACGGGTATAAAGTTAAAATTAGTGAGAGATAGCTTTACCTAAAAATTATTGTGATATTGTTAAAGCTATAATTTACTTGTGATCAAATGAGTTTGTGATTTTTGTAGAAATAAATAAATAACAAAACGTTATTTTTATTATTATTACAATATGTTGTGTGATATATTTATTAGAACTTCTGCTAAACTATGCTATTCTTTTATTATATTGTTTTCATCAAAATGCGATATTAGAACCAAGGAATAAAAATGGCTTAACTAGCGACAGATAAATATTTGCGACAGCATGTTTATTAGCTCACTTAGAGAGATCTTTGCATGGCGCTGCTAACGTCGGTATTCTTTCAAATCTGTCAAAAGACAAAGTCCAAATCTACCAAAACTGAAAATTGTGTCAGACTACTCAACTAAAATATTTTAAAACTTTTATTATTGTCACGTTTACTTAAGCTGCGTTCTGCTTATCTACTTTCTTGAGTCTACATATCTTTATCTCTATCCGATGACCAAAATTTGATGCTTTTTGACACTGTATGCAAAACAACACACGCTCTTTGTACACCTAGTTATTAGATGGGGCAGAAAGAGCGTACGTTGTCATGAAACCAGTCTTTATATTAGTAAATTCTGAATTCAAATAATGCGACAGATTTATCTGTCCTGAATAAGACAAACAATGACAAAGTAGGTGCATTCGGTATGGCAAAGCCGAACGCACCTTTAAATGTTTGTATTGATCGTTTTGTTTATTTAGTATATAGCAACCCTGTTGCAAAAAGGAATAGTTTCTTTAAACCGTTTTTATATCTACAATAAGAACACAAAACGGTAATAACTAAGTTAATTTTAAGAAAAACTTTTAATCCTATATTGTCTAACATTGGACAAACCGTAACAGGTAATACTGTCAGGTAAAAATAATATAATAAAGAAAGCTTAGAAAAATATTAAAGTTAGAAAAAATACTGTTGTTGTCTTTTATTTCTTGTATTTACCTGGAATATTTTTTGGAATACAGTTTGGCCCCGACCTCCAACAGTCGCTAGGTCATGTCAGAAGCTGTAGACCTGAAAACTCTAGCACTTGGGTATTACATTACCACCATACAAATCACATCCCAATTAGTGTTAAGTTCCATACAGAACCTAAGTTAATTCTTTAAAATAAATCTTGAAATTTTCTAAATTAGTTACACGGAAGAAGATGGTAAATCTATTTTAGACACCGTTTACTTGCCGTTCCGAAATTTTCTTTGGAACTGTATTATTGAAGCAACAATGTTGAGTCTTCAACATCTTTGTTTTTATTTCTAAATGTAGCTATCCTACTTACATTCTAAAAGCTACGACTTCCTAAAAATTTTTAATTTGTTCTTCTTATTTATTATATCGCTTTGTACCTTCACGTTATTTTAAAAACAAAATTATCGTATAGAATTGCTTCTGCTTCTAAAATTTAAAAGTCTGGAAAATTTGTTGTAAAAATTTTGTTTTTTTGGTACTTTTTCTTGGCGATTTTTCTATAAGAAATACCTTTTTAATTTTTTCGAGTTTTTTTTCTGTGTGCCGTCACGTTAAATTATAAGCCACTCTAAGAATAATTTTTATAATTGTGTGATATCAAAAACTATGCAACAAAGATTATTCCTAAAATAAGAGTAGTTTTATAGAACTGCATTATTCCAAAAAGAGTCTATCCAAGACTCTTGTCGTTGAAAGAATTTTGATTATGTTTTTTGAAACATTTTTTAAAGCTAAGTGATTTTTTAATTAAGAGGATTCTTACATTTTGAGCGAAGACAGAATTTCTCTATATTCTATTTAATTGGGCTGCATGTTTACTATGTGAGCAAGCTTTTATACGAAATAGGGTTGCTAGCGGCCCTCTCAAGTAACGCACAATAATCACGGCTACAGTTGTTCACAATTTATATGGTCTCTTGCGCTGCTAGGCAATAAAATGACTGAATTCGGGTAAAAAATAAATAAACAAGACATAAAGCACATTTACCGAAATCGTTCTATTTGCAATAATTACATATTTTTAAAGCCATGGAACAAATGTGGGAAACTAAATTATCACATGCTCCTAATTACTGTTATGTACATACAATATTACAAAGACTTTTATAAACAAAATAAAAAACCGACAAATTAATAATAGCAAAATTTTATTAGCTTTTAGGTACCTTACGTTACAGTCTGCATAGTAAGCAATGATTTTATTATTTTCATAAAAAAATTGATACACAACAACACAACCTATACATGTATGTACAGTCAGGTGTGTAAAGTCCACTTCGGACCATAAAAGACTGTGCTGAAGCCGCAAACATGAATTATTTTGGCTCATAAATATCAATGAACATTTTCTCAAAAATTTTTACTTTTATGTATTAGGACCTTTACATTTTTATCATGAATGATTTGTTAATTGAGAGAGGTGACATTCTTTACGCACTGTAGACTATACATAACTTTTCAAAATATGTGGTGATCGTTTATAACCGAATTTCGAAGAATTTACAGTGATGAAAACGCAATATAGAAATTGATAGAGCTGATGCCGACTATGCATTTTTTATTTGATGCATTTAAGTACTGATAAAAATTATAAACACTTTCAAATATTTAAAAAAGTACATATACAAAAACTGAAGAAATTGCTTGTGTAAAGAGTTCTTTCGCAAGATATTCAGAAGCAGTACATAATCCTGTACAAATATTTAAGAAAAATAGACTATCTTTAAAAAAAAAATAATCAGACCTACAACAGTAAACAAAATTTTTGAACAATATTACAATTATACAGGGTGTATCACAAATGATGGTCAAAAATTTAGCCAGTGATAGATCTCTCAGTGATAGGTAAAAATCTTAAAAAATATTTTTCTCTAGATTCCATTTTTTCGGAATTTTAAAGGTTATTAAGATGAAATTATTTAAAAATTTAGTACAAAATACCATACCCGCAACTAGTCTATGTAGTATTATAATGGTAACTAGGTAGACCTGACCTATTTGAGAAGTGATCATAAATAAGCCTATCGTGATTTTATGGGGAGAACAAAATTCAAAATTATTAGCATTTGTCGCAAAAATGTTATAAAGAAAAATGATGTTTTTTTGACGAGAGGTATCACTAATTACATTTTTGATTATCATTTTTTATCATTTTTATCACTCAGTATTAAAAAATCAAACTGACACATCGTAATTAGAAATTACGATGATTATCGGGTGTTTTGGATGTGCCAAAAAATAAAAAACTTTTAATCTCTTGGTTACGTTTCGTGGCATTTATTACCACTTCTTCAGACATTGGATTATAATTTTAATTTTAGATGTTTATTTGAATATAATTTCATTTTGGGCCGGAAAGTATTAAGTAGTCCCCCATTTTGTTGAAATTCAAAACAAAATGAAGAACCACTTAATACTTTCCGGCCAAACATAAAATCATATTCAAATAAACATATAAAATTAAAATTATAATCCAAGGTCTGAAGAAGTGGTAATAAAGGCCACGAAACGTAACCAAGATTAAAAGTATTTTATTTTTTTGCACGTCCAAAATACCCGATAATCATCGAATACGTAATACAAAATAATGGACAATAACAATAATAATCAGTAATTAAAAATATCGAAAAGAAAATATTTTAGGTAAAGAAAAAACATGTATGTAATTAAAAAAATATTTTTATTAACATTTAAAGCCAAAAAATTGTTTTTCTCCAAAGTTTTTTGCTTATAAAATTAAAACTAAAGCCTTATACACATTTTGTGTAATGTAACATGTAGGTAATTTAAATATATAGTGTTTTATTTAAAAATCAAAAGTTATAGTCATTTCCAGTAAAACCAGTGCGTTACTATTTAGCAAAAATATTATTAAAAAATGAATAAGTCTAATTTCGTTTACATCCTTTATACTACTGTTCCTTTTAAAATCGTCATGAAAAAATTTATCTGGTTTTCTAAAGATTTGTGGTATCACTAAGTACACATTACCATTATATAGCACCTTTATGCCCTAATTACATAACATTTTTGATAATACCACAAATTGGTATTGACAACCAAAATTTTTATTTAATAGTTTTTTGCTTTTACGAATGTCCCACAGTCCCAATTTTCTTTTTTCACTCATTTTGTCACAAAGTACAAAATACAACTAAACGTTGAGTAGACGAATTAGCCAATTTCTTTATATTAACATTTCTTGGAAACCATAAGTACTTACAGGAACTACAAAGGGAGCGTTCCGATATCTAGCTGTGAACGTGAAGAGAGACGACGAGAGAGGATAGAGAGTTCGATGATTTTAATTCTTATCCGTTTTACAGGAAAATTTCCTCAAAAAAGTACAAAGCCGCTAATTAACTGACGAACCTCAAATTTTAATAGTATATAGAAAACATCTTGAATTTATTGCCTTGAATATTTTTTTTGTGAAAATAAATGATTATCTATGCAAAATATCGTTACAAAGATGACATTTCTTTTTTCTGAATTTCTCTATTTTTTTTAAAAAAATCTAATAATTTTTGAAGGGTTTTTTGGTTCAAGACATCTAAGTCATAATGAGTTGTGTTATATATATTTTTTTCGTAGAAAAATATCGAATAGGTAAGTCACAGTTTTTTGACGAAAATCCCACAAATTCCCATTAGTTGATGGCTGTGTAAGAATCCCCTTAAGTGTGTCAGTGTAAAGTAACTAAATAGTATAATAATAAATAACTGAAACTTTTTAAACGTTATCTACTAAAAACCTGTACAGTAGTTGATATTTCTTCCACTTAGAATTTAAGTAAACCGCTCCACTGTTGCAGCTCATTGATTGATTTGGGTATTTTTATACACATGGTAATGCCTTATTTTGTTATATATTTGTATAATTTAAATAACTGCATTAAATAGTCGGCTAAATAAAGTAAAAAAAGTTTTTAGTGGCTACAAATAGTTTTTAGTAACGTAATTTATCCTTATATAAAAGACTAACTATCGATTGTAATATCTCAAAAGATTTGTATAATACACAATTTGTAATAAAATAAAACGTTGTATGTTATACGTACGGTAAACGATTACATATTACAGTACTCGCCTAGAAACAACTTGTACTGTAATTGTTCTTTTACCGCATTATTAACGTAAATAATTATTACGCACAATTGTGAAATGTAAACAAATATAAAAGTATCGGTAAGCGATGAATAAACAATAAATGAGTGACAAGAGTTACTTAGCTTGGCATCTATCAATATGGCGTCATTTTTCGTCGACCGAAGTCTCTTACCCTTCCGTCGACGGAGAAGTTACTTTCTTTTTAAAAACTTCAAAATTTTATAACTTATTTATTTATTAGTTTACTGAAATGAACATACATATCAAAACAATGTCTAATCATTTTTATGATAAGTAAACTCTTTTAAGAGTTTGTAAGGTCAAAGTCAGGGCCGGATTATAGTTGTTAGCGCCCCTAGGCTAATCTTACTCTGCGCCCCCCCCTTTTCTTAAAAACTATTTTATAGAAAAAAAAGTGCCGTTTTTTATTTTATATAATTTACATTTAATTGTTTTTAAGTAAAAAAGTAAACACAAGTATTTATTAATTTAAAAAATTAGAAAATTATAAATATAAACACTAAAATTTAATTTTCCGACACTTCATAGAAGCAAATTCTTTTATGACTTCATCAAAATTACAATTTTTAACCAAATCTGACTGAATAGCGAAAAGTGAAAGATATATCAGTTTCTCCTGCCTTAATAGATTTCTAAGAAAATTTTTATACAGTTAAGTATCGAAAATAATCTTTCTCCCGAACAATTTGTAACAGAAATGCATAAAAAAATTCGCAGCGCCACATCAACATTAGAAAATGTTGACATAACTTTGTTGTTCCGAATTAATTTAAGCATTTAGTCCACACTTAAACTAATTGAACTAATATTCTTTAAAAAATATTTAAACTGTACCTAGACATTCTTAAAAAAAATATATCATTTTACAATACATCATTCGAAAAAAGTTTTGTCTAACATTTTTTAGAAAATATTAAAAGACTTACTTAAACTTTAAATTATTTAAATTAAGCAATTTGTTTTTCAGTTAATACAAAATTTTCAAGCACTTTATCACATTAAATCTAAATACGGACTGAGCAAAAAACAAATATAATTTCTTACTTTTTTTAGAACTTTGTTACAGATAATACATGCTTAAGTAATAAATGTAAGCATTAATAAATGAATTCAACTTATATTTTTACGATTTATTTTGGAAGGTTTCTACTGTAGCTCGAATTGTGTGCAAATAATACAATTAAGTAGTTCTCAGTAATTGACATCGCCAGTATATGGTTTCAATAATTTTCTGAATTCTACAGAATGTTCTTGTTATCAGATTTTTATTAAACTCTGTCTTATGGACTTATCCCCTTTTGTAATCAAATTATTAGAATATACCTCAATCGACGACGTATAGCTTCGTGTTAATTTGACATTTAACAGAACAGAAACGAAACATTTAAATAACAAAAATATTGTAATTTTGAGAATTAAATTTCAGAAAACTTTGTTGCTGCAACAGTACTCAGTACAAGGAATTATACCCAAAATATTAATTTCTTAAATATTGAAGCAAAGTGTGCAGATAGAAAGAAAGACAGAAGATAGAAAAGTGTGACATTCTTAATACAATACGTTTTATATTCGTTGCATTTTAGGCCATGATGTAGAAAAAGATAGCAGTAAGAACGTGAATCTTTACTTGCGTTGAAAGGTTTTATTACAAAAAGGAATAAGACTGTGGGACAGAGTAACTTTACTGATTAGCATGAGTGATTTTGTTTTGAAACATTTTTTTCTAAAAAAATGATTATATATTTTATTTATCATAATTTTTTTTTGTTAAATGCGTCTCTTTTTTCTGGCGCCCCCTTTTTGCTGGCGCCCCTAGGCTACAGCCTAGATAGCCTATTGGGTAATCCGACCCTGGTCAAAGTTATTAAAATTATAGTAAATTTTAAGATATTTAATATTTTGCGGTAATACATATTTTAGATCGAAGATGGCAAATAAAACGTTTGTAAGCTCTTGCCTTAAATTTTGCCTTATCTCTCTATCTTTAAAATAAAATATTATAATTAAAACTTTTTGTAAATGTGATAAAACAACTTATTAACCTAAAGTATTAAAGATAATAGAAAAGGTTTTTAAATATACTAGAAAAATAGGTAATTTAAAAAAACATTATTTTAATTGACTACTGTTTATGATATTAATATGTTTATTGTTTCTTGATAATTTAACAAGTTTTTGTAATTAACATATTTTGCTTTTAAATAATTTTAAGGTTATTTCTGTAGTGCTATTATGTTAGTTACGTAATAAATTAATTCGATTCATGAATATTTCGGGTTGAGGAAGTTATTATGCGCAATTAAAAAATTCCCCTCTACTTCTAATTAGACAAAATATCAATGTCGTTTAAAATTTAACTAGTTTTATAAATTTAGTATACTGATCAACAAAATTTAAATAATCCAAGATGGATAACAAAGAAAATAGTTTTAATTTTGCTATTGTTTTAACATTTATATTATCAGTGTTGTGTTTTATTGTTATCAAATATCACTGGAATCGAAGATGGCTCTACTATCATGCATCAAAAATACCAGGACCTTTCGCGTTTCCTATTATCGGAAGCGCCCATCTTTTTCTAGGAGGACATCAAGGTTTGTTGTTTTTTGAGATTTTTAACTTTTAAAAAAATATTTACTTTTTAAGGTTATTGGGGATGAGGGCTGTTTAATTATAAACAAATTTTACATTTGTAAAACAAATTTATAAACAAATGTAAAATTTATTTATAACTAAATAGCTCTCATCCCCAATAACCTTAAAAGAGAAATTAAAAACAAGGCAATAAAATTAATAATAAAAAATATTTAGAGCTATCACAAACAATGGGAGAAATTATAAAATCACAACCACCAATTTTCAAAGTGTGGTTGGGTCCTGAACTGGTAATCTTTACTTCACGGCCTCACGATTTGGAAACGATTTTGAGCAAATGTACAGAAAGAGGAAAATTCATGGAATTTGGGAAATGTTTACTCGGAGAAGGGTTATTAAGTTCACGAGGTGACTTATAATTTTTTTGCTCACACGTTACATTTAATTATTTAGCACTGAAATGGAAGAGAAGTAGAAAAAGTATTAATCCAACATTTAGTACTCAAATATTACATTCTTGTATTGGAGACTTTAATAAACATTCAACAAGATTAATACAAAAATTACAAAATTATTGTCAGTTGGATTCTTTTGATGTCTTGTTAAGTATTTTTTGTTGTCTTGTAGACACGGCTTGTGGTAAGTTTTCCTATTATTATTTTCTTCATTTAATTTTTGTTTTGTAGAAAGTTTATTAGATATCGATGCAAGTTTAGTTAATGGACAAGAAAATTATGTAAATAATTGTATAAAGTAAGTAAAAATACCTAATTTAATACAATAAATACACTGCTTATCATAGAAAAACTCAAAGTTTATTTTAAAATAGATTAATTAATAAAACTAATTATGTGTATAATTATGTGTGTAATCATTAAAGTTTTTAGGTATGTACAAAAAACATTTTTTTGCCAATCAACAGTAATTATTACATTTTAATAAAAATCTAAGCGCAATAAGCTATCTATTGACTAGGTAATATGTTAGCATATTTATGGTCTAAGCAGTATCAGACACTTTAAAGCCATTCAGAATTTTTCAGCTTTACAAAATTTTTAGGTTAAATGTCAAGGAGGAATTTTTGTTTTTGTTTTTGATTTAATGTTTTACTTAGCTCTAAAGTCTCGGCTGCGTCTTGTTTCTAAACTGCCAGTCATCACATTAAATTACATGCCGGTAGTATCTCTGTTTCTATGAAAAATTTAAAAAAATTGGGGTTCAGATTGGTTGTTGCTACAGAAAGGTATTAAAATTTGCAATACTACCGGTAGTTTCTCATCTTGAAATGACTAATAACGCGAGATTATATATTTTATTCCAAATAACTTTTTTTAAAAGATCAATAAAAACCACAACATAAATAGACTTGACACACGTAAGTCAATCAAACATAAAATTATATACCTTTTTTTTACTACAAAGTAGTAAGTTGATGCAATGATTTGAAATGACAAAGGTGTTTCAATAGTACCAAAATATTAATGTAACTAGTCTTATAATTTTTATAAGATTGCAACGTTTATTTCTTATACTTTTTCTATGAGAAATAAAAAGAATGACTTCAGTCGTAAATTGTTTTTTAAAAGTCGTTCTACAGAGGCTATTAATATTATTACGATATTTCTAATCTCGCACTTGATAAAACCGGAACCAGTGTCTAAATGGGCTGAAAACAGATGTACAAAAGAACTATAGACAGTAGTTTTGGTAACTGTGGTCTTGATACAGTCGACCAGCTTTGTTTTAGATGTTACAAAGCATAAAATAACTAATGATTGTCCAACTGGACAACTATGTCAACATTTTGTTACTAATTGATTACAGGAGTGCAGCTGTTTAAAAGCATTTGTTATTTTACGTTTTGTTACATTGAAAACAAAGCTGGTAGAATGTATCAAGGCCACGGCTACTTAATTTAATGACTGTTTACATAGTTTTTACGACTATTTTGCTTTTACGACTTTTTAATTGGTGAGCCTTTCAGAAACAACAACAATTTCAGAAACAGTGTCAGCAATTTTATGATTTTTTTATTATTATTATTATATTTATTATACTTTCAATAAATTTAGAACTACTTAATTGTATAGTATAGCAAAGAGTGCAACGGTTAGATTTATTTCAACGTTCTTTAGTCATTACTTCTTCCTCAGACTCATTCCAAAATCAAAGTTGAAACGAAACAGTCGTTTAAATTTTTTGTGGTTAATAAATAATCCTTTTTTTAAGAACTAGTCGTGATTTTCTGTTAACTCACTGAGTTTCAATGTCAACAAATCTACAAATAAATCGCTTTTCTTTTTTTTTAAATTTGTCTCAAATTATATGCATTGCTATTATTTCTTTTATTTATTGTACTTTTTTTGCTTTTTTATTTATTTTATTTTTCAAAAGTGTCAACAAAAATTGTAATTTTTTTCTTTTATTTATTCCTATTTAAAGATTTTAAACTTTTACTTGATAGGTATCTTTCGCTGTAGCGTTCAACATTATTGTATTTTTTACTGTTTTACTTCATCCTTACTTACATCTCTGTTGTTTTGTTTTGTGTCATCATCTATTTATTGTCGTCTTTTTTTTTAAGTGTATTACTTATGTTACATAAGTTTTTTTGCTGTCTTCTGTTTTCTAATGTTTTATTGCTAAAACATGATGCTTCTAAAGTATTCAAATTTATATATCTGTATGTTTTGTTTACTTTAGACTATCCATTTTTGTAGCAAATATATAAGACAAGTTTTTATTGAACAAAACAGTTTATTTACGAGTAAGCGTAGCGAGCGGATTATTGAAATAAAAAACAAGCAAAACTTTATGTATACTTTTTCCATAAAAAATAGAAATGGCAACTTAAATTGAGAATTTTACTAACAAAGAGCTGTTAGCAGTATTAAGATTTATAACATCTCGAATATCGCATTGGCAAAACAAAAATTTGTCTATATTTCCATTTTTCAGGGAAGAAGTATACCTCTGGTTGTTGCACATTTAAGTTTAATTCGGTGAACAATTTCAACTGTAAAGTACCTCTTTATTGTATTAGTAAAATAAAATAAACTTTATTTTTAGTATATTAACAGTATTTAAAATAAAAAAACATTTTGTTGATCATTTATTAATAACAACATTAATGTATAATCTTTGTCAAAAATTGTTTATTATATAAAGTATAATTTTACATTAATCAATATAATTAAATTAAAAAATAATTACTCGCTAACGCACGATCTTGCTTTAAACAAATTTAGTTACTAATTGTCTTTATTAACATTTTTGTTTATTAAATAACTATAACTATTGTTCTACTAATAAATAAAAGGCAATAAAAAGTTATTGTCAAAAATTATGACATAGTGGTACATTATTTTTTGTTGTTACTATTATTATATTTTTTTATTAAGTATAGTTTTTTACTTGCTTTTCATGATTGTTTTAAGCCGTATATGTTTTCAAGCAAAAACAGATTAGTTATTATTTTTGCATTATTGTTCTTTTTACAATTAGGCATATTTGTAGGCTTTTTACGACTTCTATTGCTTTAAAATCTCGTTGTTGATGTTATTCTTTAGTAACTTGACTGAAAATTAACAAAATTGCGACATTTTAGAGTTGAACAACTTGCATATGTTCGAGCAATGAAATTATGGTGCCATAGTGACTTTATTTGGAATCGTTCTTCTGAAGGAAAAGAAATGGATACTACTGCCAGAAAAGTTTTTGATTTTATTAAAAAGGTTTGTGTTTTTTTTATTTTTTAAATTTAGTTGTTATTTACAAAATTTTCAGATAATTGACATGAATAAATCTTCTAAGAAAAACTGTAACGGTAATAAAACGAGTGAATTCAATTTTCAGTAATTAATTTAATGTTTTAGGTAATTCAGAACAAAAGAAACGTTTTTTAAATCATTTATTGGACTTATCTGATTCTCACTTTGATGATCAATTAATTTTAGAGGAAACCCAAACTATGATACTGACAGCAAGTGAAACAACTGCTTTAACAATTAGCACACTTTTAGTAGTTTTAGGAATATTTCCACAAGTTCAAGTATTTTTTTTTTTTGTAAAAAATACAGTATAATCAAAATAAATTTATTGTAGGAAAAAATTTACGATGAACTTGTTGAGGTATTTGGGAAGGATAACAGAGAACCAACCTTAGAAGATTTAAATAAAATGGTTTACCTTGAAGCTGTTATTAAAGAGACCATGAGATTGTTTCCCACAATACCATTGACTCTCAGAGAAATTACTGAAGATGTACAATTGGGTAACTATTTTAAATTTAGTGACATTTGGTAATTATTGTATATGTATGTACCATTGCAATCAGCCAAAAGTGCACGACTTTTTGTTACTCTGATATTTTTTTAATTTTTTTTTACATTATACCCGACTTTTATCAGTAGCGTTTCTTTTAGATATTTCTAATATTTTTGAATAATAAAATACACCAATTAATAAAATTAAAATATTTATTTAACTTCTGTTAGTATTATGTCCGCACCATTTGCAGCTATTAAATTTTGAAGTCTATGTCTCATAGACAAAATTAAAGACCTTACATCGTAATTATTATTTAAATTTTGCCATGCTTCAAATATAATTTGCCATAAATCATCTGCATTTCTTGGTCGGAAATTTCTAGTTTCTATTTTTTTAACAATATATCTCAAATGTTTTTAACTGGATTTATATCCAAACTTCTTGACACTCATGGTAAGAGGTCAATATGATTCTTGCACGATATCTGCCGCATATACAGGACAATTGCGCTGTAGATTAGATAAATTGTAAACGTAAATTGTAACACGTACTAACCTGTTCAAAAACGAGGCCATCAGGATAAACTGTCCGAACTGACGGCAAAAAATTTAATAAATAACACAACAAAATATTTTATTTACTAATTTTAAAACATAATTTAATGTTTTTATAAAAATAAATTAAATATTATGTCTATAAATAAAAAAAATCAAAAATTTTTGGTTCATAAAGGATTTTTTTTATGTCAATAGCGAGTAGGTGTTTTGACCTCTAACACGTAAAACTTTACAAATTCTACGGGACATACTCTTAATGAAAATAGCAATTTATTCCTGTAGAATTTGTAACCACAGAATGGGTAAATGATGCGCAAGCTCCCGCCCTTTTTAGAGTTGAGGTCTATGCGAATGTAATGCTTTTATAAAAAGGTTCTATACATGCTCTATTAAATTTAAATACAATGAACGCAGAAAAAGGGCAATTTGTCCAATTCCATAGAAATCAAGTGTATTTATTAACACTTCCGCGGTACGGTAAGGCCGACAATAATTATCGTCAATGAAAACAAAGTTTTGACCAATAGCGGATTGAAAATTGACAAAAAACGTTGTTAATGTCAGTCGCGTAAATGGTTTTAATGTTTTTATTGCCTAATTGGCTTTAGAGTCTTACATAAAGGTAACAACAACAAAAAATTAATACAAATTATCAAAAAAAAATTCTTTTCTAATCTTCTTCTGGCACACGTAACTTTTTTCATCCATTCTTTTCCTTCTCCATTTTTGTTTAGAACTTTTATTCTTCCATACTCACTCATTCTTAACTCTATACACTCTGACAAACAATGCTCTATCGTCTTTCTTTCTTTTTTACATAATCTACGCATTCTTTCCCAATCATCTTTCCAAAATTTATTTTTCTTTTCCTCATTCCCGCATCTGAATATTGAAACTTTTTTATTTTCACTTTTCATTTTATATAAAGATTTTGGCAGTTCGCTGGTAATAATCAAGACATATTTTGAATTGTACATTGATTTTTATATACCCGCAATTCTTTCCTGTTTATCTATGTCAGCATCTCTTTGTTTTAGTTCTTCTTCCATTGTTCTTCCTCCTTCTCTCATACTTTCAATTTCTGCACACGTATACCCCTTTTTCTCATAGTAGTCATCTCAGTCTATTTACCTAACATTTCCATTTGCTTTTTTAATTTTAGCCTAGCATTCTTGCAGGATTCTGCATTCTTGTCGTATTTTTAGATATTCCTCGAAACTCACTGCTCTTTTTCCTGTTTCTACTCTCAACTTTTCTCTCTTACTACGTACTCTGGCACTTGTTTATTTAATTCTAAAACCCATTTTATATACTTTTCTTCCACACGCTCAATTTCTTCATATTCCTTCCATCCCCATACTTTTGCGCCATACATTACAATACTTTTCACCAAACTGTCAAACATCAATATATTTTTTTTTAAATTTTTACCAAATTTACGTTCTCCCAAATTCCAGACATTTCCCATTACTTTGTTTGCTTTTTTGACTACTTCTTTTATTTGTTCTTTGTCTGTTATACTACTATTTAATACATATTTTAAATATTTCAACTCTTTCACTTATTCGATATTTTTTCTTTCCCATTTTTAATTATCTTTTTTTTTCAATTCTTACTTTTTTTCCAAACACCATCATTTTTGCTTTATCTACATTAACTTGGAGTTTTTTGTTTTTTACATATTTTTCCATAACTTTTATTACTTCTTTCATGTTACTCTTGCTCTTTGTCACAATTACTAAATTATCTGCAAATGCCAGGGACCACACTTTCTCTCTGCTTACAACTATACCTCTCTCCTTGCACTCTACTTAAAACTTTATCCACATCTCCAATATATGCTAAGAATAGTGCCGGACTTAATAGACAGCCTTGTCTGACACCTTTATTTGTTCAAAAACTTTTACTTAGGTACTTATTCGCCTCCTTTTACTTGGTTAATAGTTTCCTCCTAAATTTCTTCCATCTTGCTCACCAACCACTTACACACTCTTTTCTCTTTAAGATACTGCTGTAATTTTTTCCTATTTACGCTGTCAAAAGCTTTTTTGAAGTCCATGAATAATGCATACATACGTCCTCCTGTCTTCTCTATTTCTATCTTCGCTAGATGTCACAAAATGTATACATTTTCCATGGCTCTCCTTCCTTTTCTGAACCCTGCTTCTCTGGTAACATACTTTTTTTGTCTATTTCCTTTTACAATCTTTCCTCTAGAACCAACGCATATATTTTGTAGGTCGTATTAAGTAAGGATATGCCACGGTAATTTTTAGTTTGCTCCTTATCCTCTTTTATATGTATTGGTCCAATTAACCCTTTTCTCCACTCCATAGGAAAGCCTCCCCCCATCCACACTGCATTTAGCACTTTCGGTGCCCTTTCCCATAGCTTTTTTGTACCAAACAATAGCGCTTCATTTGGAATTTTTTTTCCGGGTGCTTTCTTTTTCTTTAACTTAAACATTTGCTTCTCAATTTCCTCGTTAGAAAGAGTGTTTATTTTCACTTGAAATTTCTCATGACTTGACAAGATATTTGTTTATTGTTACTCCCGTTACTAGCAATTTGTTCAATTTCATAGAAATCAAGTGCATTTATTAACACTTCCGCGGTACGGTGATACCGACAATAATCGTCAAAAAAAAAACTGTTTTGACTAATAGCGACTTGAAAAATGACAACAATGTTGTTAATGTCAGTCGCGTATATGTGGTCGGTCAATGTTCCATGGCAAATGTACAAGCCATTCTCCATACTCGAATACGTCTACTGTCGCTTCTAAGCCCAAATCTGGATTTGTCAGCAAACAAAACTGAGTTTTATTCCAGATCTCAATTTTGATATTGGTATCAGACATGGTCTTGGTGTGATAATCGAAAACCTCAATATGGTAGATGACTTCTCAACCCGAATTTTCAAAATTGATTTCGAATGGTTTGGACGCTTAATCTTTCGCTGCATAAAAAACATTTCTTGTTGCCGATGCATAAATTGCTGGTTTTTTCTTACGACTACGCGTATATAATGGTCGTGATTTTGAGTTGTAGATCGAGATGTTTCTCTTTTGGGTTTTTGTCGAACAGATTCTGTCTGCAGGTTTCGATTCCATAACCGACTTTTCACACTTCGACTCACTCCAAGGGTATGAGCAGCATCCGATTGTGTACCTAACAGCTCTTTAGCTTCAGACAAAATTTTTCGTCTATTCATATTTTCCTCAAGAGTCACTAAATTTTGTGCAGTAATAAATGTACGACAACGACAAAAGCGAAACTGATTCAAATCCCTATGTAAACTTATAATTTAAAAACTTATTATAAATAACAAAAAACGGTTAATAAAATAAAAGTTTAAAATAATAAATAAGTCATAATGTAAAACAACTTTTGTTAAAATTTTACAATGTCCCTAACTGTGTTTAGAGTGTAGTTAGAGCACAGTGTAGTTTAGAGAATTAAATCTTCTACAGCATGCACCAGAACCGTTGATACCTATCTATGTCAAAACATTTACAGAAAAGCGACCACTTTGCATAATTGGCTGAACGTGGTTTTCGACAAATTGCTGATTTCTTGGTCGATATACTCGCAGACTACCATTATTGCAAGATTAAAATGAAAGTCAGTTATGAGTTATGACATATAAATACATTTAAAGAAATGTGCGTCTATGATTAAAAGTCAAAATTAAAACATATAATTTTTGCGTGCTCTTTTTGTTGATCGCAATCTTACCACTTCTAATTTGAAACAAGATGTTTCAAAATAAGTTTGACACAATTTGCTTGAAATGTGGCAAAATCTGTGTAAAACTTTAATATTAATCACATAATTTAAATTTGTCACATAGATCATTTTATAAAATCATCAAAAATAAATTAAATTTAAAGCTGCACCATTTTTTATTTTTATAAAAACTTAGTAGGTAACAATGTTTATGCAGGTGTCAATAAAGAAAATTTGTTATTATTTTATTTTTTAAGTCAATCACTTTTTAACCTTATAATTATTTTTACGTTCTTGGTCTTATTTAAGAACTGAAATAATATAGTTCTTTAAAAAAATGGATTGTAAATGTATTTTAGTTTTTAAGCGTTGGTAAAGCTCTAAAATATAGATGTCTTTTATTTATACAATTTTTACCTAGCTTTACATTTTGTTTGCGGAAATCTTAGAAAGAGAGTTTTGAAAATATTATGACCATTTATTCCAGAAAATAAAACCTATAAGTAGCTTGTTTAATTGGGTTCTACTGTGAAAAAATGTTAAAAAGTGCAGATTTCGTTATTTAAAACAGTTATTAATTTTTTTTAAATAACAAAGCGGTTTAATTTAGTAGTGTTTATAATATAATAAATAAATAATAAAAAAATTTAAGTTATTAAATATTTTTTTTTTGTTAAAAGCAGGGCTTCAGTACTACATACTCAGACTTGTTATTTATTTACCAAAAAAATTTTGTATTTGGAATATTAAATTAAACATTTATCCTCATGTCTTGCCTGGGTGCTTTTTAATATTAACTTAAATGGGCTGATTTCAAGTTGAGATAACACCGGTAGTATCGCAAATTTTAATACTTTTCCATGACAACAGCGAATCACAACCTCGAATTTGTTTATTTTTCCATGGAAACGAAGATACTACCGGTATTATCTTATACTTGAAATCAGCCCCTTAATTTTTATTAAACAAAAGCTTTAAAGTCGGTTTAGATTTTACAGTAAAACCAAAGCTCATTTTCATTAAAAGTTATAAATTTATAACAAAAAGTAGGTAAGTAAGACATAAATCGCAGTGTTTGCTTTTCAACTTTAAAAAAATTTTTATTAAATAAGTACCTAACAGATCTGGGTGTGTAATACTAAAACTCTGTTTCCAACAAAAAAATTATTTGTCAGCTTAATAATTTAAACAAAAATTTTTTATTAAACTATTTTTAAACACCACTAAATTAAACCTCTTCATTATTTAAAAAAAATCTATTATTTTTGGCCGAATTATAAGTACCGAACCGCCTTTAACTGATACGAAGACAGCAAATACCGGAATACTAAAATGATTGCAATTTTTTTTGATGGGTTGATGACAGATTAGAATTTTTCTGTTGGTACTACATACCAATTGTCATAATAAAATTTAAATTTGACAAGCTTCTTAAAAAGTTTTTATTATTATTTTATTGTACCTAACCTAATCATGTGACAAGACTTTAATATAAAGCGGCTACTAGCTACTCAGACGTATGTGCAACCCCACTATTTTTGCTTCAATCATTTATAGCATCACGGTACAAATCTGAAATTTTAGGGAAACATAGTAATCAACTTTATTTATATAAATCCATTAAGCTTGTTTTTTATTTTTGTGTTTACATTACATAATGGCCAAATGAATTTTGGTAAAATGTCATTACTTATATTTTTCTTATTTTAAATCTTAGTAACAATATTTTTTATAATTTTAAAAATATTGTTTTTATATAATTTTTAGATCACGTTCTTCAACATGGTTGTCAAAATACAGTTTTGGTGACTCAGTAATTACTTAGTTGTCTTAGTATAATAATCTTAAAATATTTTTATTAAAAAAAAGCTTAAATTATTAGTATGAAAATAACATTTTATTATTATTAAATATAAGTTTTATTAAAGAAACAAATTCCTAAAAATAAATTTTTAGAAGTTGAAAAAAAGAAATCATTATTTGGTTTTCAACATGAATTACAATAGGTAATTCACCGAGTAGATATTTCAATTAACATAAAAATAAAACAAAAAAATTTGGAGCAAAGGGGGTGGATTTTTTGTACTTAATTGCACTATTTATTGTAAAATATTTATACTGCCGCTACCGGTTTTGCCCTATATGGGCATTATCAGGCGCTTTATTAATATTATATGATGAAGTAACAATGATAAAAGACAAAAGACTATCCTACTTAAACAAAAAATCATTCACAATTATCGCTAATAAATTAAATTGTTAAAAAACATAAAATATTATAAGATAATAAAGATATTGGATTAAGTACAAAAATTTTTTCTCCCACCCTTAACTCTAAATAGAAAATGTTGCTCTAAAAAAAGCAGGGATCTACATCTTTATAAAAAAAAATTCTTTTAAATTTTTTGAAATAACAAAACAAGTATTTTGAAGTAGTCTTTTATACTTTTATTTATTTTTAAATTAAATTTGAAGGTAATAAGATAATTGATAAATGATATGTGCTACTGCGAGGCAAATTTAAAAATATAAATAAAAAATAAGAATTTGATCAAGTTAGCTATATGTACTGTTGAGATAAAAATAACAATGTAAGCTTAACAGCTTTTAAATATAGACATAACTACTAATGGGCTAATTTCAAGTTGAGATAATACCGGTAGTATCTTCGTTTCTAGGGAAAATTAATAAAACTCGGTATTGTGATTGGTTGTTTCATTTTTTATTTTTTTTTTGCAAAAGAACCTAGTCAAACAAGCTACTCATAGATTTGTGTTTTTGTAATACACGGATCTAACATACATATCCAATTTTTTTTAGGTTTTCTCAGAAACAATTAAGATATGTAAAAATTTTAAAAATATTAAAAAACAATTGAGTTAGAGAGCTTTTTTAATAGAATATATATTTTTATATTTTAATCATAAAAAAACCAATATTATAAGAATTCACAATTATCAGAAAAAAACTGAAAATATTGAAATTTCATATGGTGGGGTGAACGTGGCCAATACTCAAGGGAGTGTGAGTTGTCTTGGCATACATATAGACGAAAATCTTAACTGGAAAAGTCATTGCTCAAGTCTGGTTTCCAAATTACATTCGTTAAAGTTTATTTTTATTAATCTTCGTGAGGTTTTAGACGATTTTCAACTTGCTAAAATTTATTATGCAAATGTCGACTCTTTATTAAGCTATGGTGTCTGTTTTTGGAGCACATTGTGCAAAAGTGTTCTTATAGCACAAAAAAGTATTATTCGTTGTATGGCAAAAATTTTTATGCGCCAAAGTTGTAGACAGTATTTTAAAGAATGTAATATTGTACCATTGGCGTGCATTTATATCTTAGAACTATGTTCCTATGTATTTAAAAACAAGACAAAATTTGTTAGTATTTGGTCACACAGTGATCATGCGACGCGTCAAATAAATAATTTTTATGCACCGTGCGCAAAAACTAATGTCGCACATAATTCCCCAAATTATGTAGGTCTGCGCATCTTTAATAAATTATCCCACAATTTAAAAAATATAAGAATATTTTATAGTTTTAAACATAAGTTAAAGCAACTTTTGCTAACTCATTTTTTTTATAATGTAGATGAATTTTTAGAGTGTAAATTTTAATTGTATTGTTTAAATTTTGTAAGGATTTTTTTGTGTATTGTTTTCTTGATTTGACAATTCCTACATAATTTATATTATCATGGGAAGTAAAGTTTATTATTATTATTATTATTATAGCTACTTACACTCAAAACCTAAAACTTTTTAAAAAATATTTTTTTTTAAAGAAACTGCTTTATTTTAGATTTTATATAAGACTTGAAATGTTAAAATGTTTTTAACAGAACAATTTTATAGTCAAAAATAGAAGATTTTAAATATTACTTCTTTCTAGTCTTTTGCTGGTAAACCGGAAGTAATACACCAGAAAAATAAAATAAAAACATTAAAATGCTGCGGCTTTACCTATTTAGTAATTTTGTGTGAAATATCCTACTAGTACATGTCATGTGATTTTGTATACTTCTTATATCAGAAAAGGAGAATGTGACTTAAGTCTTAAATTATTTATCGAAGCAGCATACTTACGCCATTAGTACCTCCATTAAAGAGTTTTCAAATTATGACAGTATTTTACTAAAAGCAGAATAGATTTTCGGTTAGGGACTGATTTTTTCAATCCCGTTTTTTGTGGTCACTTATCACATCGGGTTTAAAGTAATTTGTAAGTGGTAACAGCTTAAATGTAGCTGGTTTGTTAGCAATATATAATATCTTAAGTCAAATTTTGATTTTTTTTTATAAAAATAATAAAAATTATTTTTTCAGATGGTTATACAATTCCGGCTGGTTGCAATGTTGTAATTCCGATAAAAGTTGTTCACACTTTATCCGAGTACTGGACAGATCCTGATCAATTTAATCCTGAACGATTTTTAAATAAAGAAGAAGCAAATCTTCCTAAATGTGCTTACATGCCATTCAGTTATGGCCCGAGAAATTGCATAGGTTTTAATTTGTTATTTTTATAATTGTTAAAATTTATTATTTTTTTTAGGTTCAAGATTTGCGATGTTATCAATGAAGAGCTTGTTATCAAGACTTTTAAAACACTACAAAATTGAAAGCATTGGTTATAAATCTGTAGAAGAATTTGAGTTTGTTTATCATGGAGCTATAGAATTAAAAGATGGATATAAAATTAAAATTAGCGAGAGATGAATACCTATAATTAAAAAAAATATATATGTGATGTTATTAGAAGTTGTAGGTAACCAACGTGTAAAATAAATTCGTGATCAGAGCATGATTTTCAGTATAAATAAAAGAAGCTAATAGTAGTTACTCTTGTATCTCAACTAAAAGTAAAAATTTATGTATCTAACACTTTTAAAGAAAAAGAAAAGCTATCGAAACTATTTCTACCTAGTGCAAAAACAGTAATGTTTTATGTCTTTAGCAAACGCTGCAGCAACTACTAAAGAAAGAACTTTTTCTTAATTAGCATTACCTCAAACAAAAAATGTGAGCAAATTTAAACCAACTTTTTGTTTATTTTAATTGTGTGGAGTTGGGTAATTTTAATATAAAAAAATAGTTTTTGTTCTTTAATTAGAATATCGTTTCTATATCGTTTCGTTTAAACGAAACAGCATTTTCATTTAAAATACTGTTTCTATATTGTTTCGGGTGGTGTAGTTTTCACATTTTTAAGTACCAAAGTGAGGTTTGGTGAATCATCGATGAGCGCAATTTCGAAAAAATTTGGAGGTTTTCGAATAATTTATAGGATCGACGGAACAATTCTGGGAGACGATGCTTTAGAAATTATTCCAGAAAATGGTTTATATAATATACATACGGTTCCTTAATGATGTGCGAATATTTAAGGGTGTGAATCTACATAAAAAATTAATGTTAGTTTGCTTTATAAACTATGGTTTATATTTATAATTCTAGGGACCCTAATTTCAGTAATTTCTTATTCGTGAATAGGAATATGAAAAGGATTGGAAATTAATTTTCTATCGATTAGCCCCTTATTTTCGAATAGAAAAAACATTTTCGCTTCCGAATCATCACTGAAATATTTTATCAGCCAAGCGCTTGCATCCCTTATCCTTCTAATAAAAATTACAATCTTATTATTAACAGATGAATTCATTAATCCCCTGGTGAATTTCAACTTAAAAATTAAATTAAATTCAGCGCTATTAACAAAATTAGAAGCAGCTCCCTTCCATTTCTGATTTTCCCAAGTAATAGAGGGACTTAGTTAAATAAATGCTTTAATTCTATTGACATGACAAACAATTGCCCCAAGCCTACTTCTAATAAATAAAAAAATCAACACAGATTTTTTAAAAATAATTATAATTCTATCATTAACAGTCAGAGCTATCAAAAGAATAAATCAAATCAGAATACGAAAAATTTTAGCTCTACCTTCTATTAACCATATTGATTAAATATTATCCAGATTAATAACATCTTTTTTACTATGATTAATTTACTTTCTAATTTACTCAATAAAGAGAGAGACTTACCAGAATGTCAGTCAGATAGTGAGAACAAGACAATCAGTAAAATGCGAAAGTAGACGAAATTACGAAAAAGCTTAAAATAATTTGACATTTACTGTGTTTAATTGGGTTTGTCGTAAATTTATTAGTTCTAGAATAGAACGCGTTTTAAAAAGTCAACTTTGTGGCACGAATCAAGTTTATAAAACAAGCGCAAAGCGCAAGTTTTTATAAAGAATGAATGCTACAATGACTTTAAAAAACGAGTTCTTCATGCTATATTTTCTACTTTGCGCGTTTTAGGTAATTTTTAAGTAAAAAAGTTAATTATTCAATTCTTAGGGACTTTTGCGTTAATACGAGATAGTTGGTAGAATGTCATGAAAATATCAAATGTTTTTTGAACTTTAAAGTGTTTTCAAATTTTTCTAAAATTTTGTGTAAGTAACTTACAAATGGTTCTTTTTACCTATCGTATCGGTTATTTATATTGAATACTCCAATTGGCGTAAATACAGTAAAAAAATTTTCAAAAACATTGTAAAATTATTCGTAACTTACCAAATTAATTACGAGTCTCAGCGATTTCTCTCGTCGGTATTTCAGACCAAGCAGTGCTACATACTTATCTAGCAAATAGCTTGTAAATTATCAAACGCTGTGGGGGTTGTAAATTATCGAAATAGTGGCTAAACGCTGTTTCATTTAAAGCTGTTCTAGCCTCCAAAAGGAAGCTAAAATTACCACATTGTAGCCGCCGCTTTTCCACTCCATTTTTGAATTTTTTATAGGTTAATAGCGTTATACACACGAAAACATTTTGGTGGAAAATACTGGTCATCAAGTGCAACAAAATTTATTTAAATAAATTTTTTATAATCTCAACGCTGACGTAAACGCTGAAATGTGACAAATAACGTTTCATTCCAGCAACAGCGTATTACCAATCCGAAAAAAGTAATTTGCACTAGTATTTTACGCACGCCATTTGGGTGCTACATTAGCTAATGCGACACTCAAATCAGTTTCTGTAACAGACGCAAAATAGAAAAAATAAATTTTGAGTTTTAAAATTTAGTTTATGAATGAATACAAATTTTAAAATAACTTTTAAAAGGAAAAAATTATCTTTACATAAAATCGTTATTTTACTGTATCTGTATTGTAAATTATAATTTAACTGACTTTTAACTGACAAGTGATAGTAGGTATGATTAACTTTCACAAAGCTAAAAAGTAATTTGTTGTATAACATCAAAGATGTTTATAATTTTTGCTGTTACGGCATTTAAATTCGCTATGTGGAGTAATGTGGAGTAAGGACACCTGCATCTGCTTCTGTTAATGTTGCTGCGCTGAAGATTTGCATAACATGCTTACTTAAATTTTCTTTTTACAAGTTTTATTTATCGTCGTCTAAGTTTTTAGAAGAAAACCGATCAGTGTGTGTTATGTTAACAGTAGAATAATTTATTTTGTTTTATTTTTTTATTGAAATATATAACAATAATATGAAACTAATAATTGTAAAACAGTGTAGATTTAAAATAAATAAATTAAATTTATTTATCCTCTTAAAAAATTTTGTCTAAAATTACTCGACAAATAATAGAGGTTAGTCATTATCGATAATTTAGATCTAAAAGGGCTAATTATATCTATAGAAGGACAATTTATTGGGACATGTACTTGGTTTATAAAATGTTACTTTTAAAAAATGGAGTTTCAAAAATTTTGACAAAATTAAACAACACTGATGGGTGCATGGTTTAATCTATTATTGGATTATTGTTTGATAAATCAATCACAATTCGATCATTATTCATTACTTTAATTAATCAATTATTTATTGATTGAATATAATTAATTAATTAATTAAAGTAATAAATTATCGATTAATTTAAATAATCGATTAGATTAAAATAATCAAATATCGATTATTTAAAATAAAAATCACTCAGCATTAAACTCGATGTAGTACATCGAAATTTACCTGTCTGAGGCTAAAATAGTTATTTATGTATTAAAGGCATAATCAAGAAGATTATGGCACGAGGGAATGTTTAAAACCCGACGTAAGAGGGCTTTTATTTTCTCGAGGGCTATTAGTGACTATTACGCCTGTGGGACATACAACGTTTGATTTTATTTCAGATCTTTTTAATTTTTCAAATCAAGAGAATATGTAACATTTCGGTATTCTTTTTACTGTGAAAAAATCCAGATTAACAAGTTGACTATTTCTGTATTGCGATTTTTTAAAAAGGTGATCTTGTGAAAAGGTGTATTCTATAAAAATGTTACAAGAGATAGAGCCCAAAATTAAAAAAAAGTTGTGTCACGCTCCGCGCGTTTGTTGTGTTTAACAGTTTTTGAAAGAAATGATGATTTTTTATGTTAATTCTTATTTAATGTAAAAAGTGACGTAACTTTTGTTTGACAGTTAGACAAATGTACAGTTATTTATTTGTAATTGTTGCGTAGCAACTTTAAAAACATCAGTGCTATAAAAATAAAGATTATGCCCTAATTCACGAGCATATAAAGTAGATTATAGTTTCAAAATAAAATAAATACATTTTTTTCTACTCATAATTATAAAAGTAAGCATTTTTGCTACTATAAGTGAAAGTACAACTTTTTTTAATTAGAAAGAAAAACGCGTATTTTTAAGAAAACGAGTAAAAAACTAAATAAATTTGCATTAACATGTCACTGACAGTTTAATCAATTGCAATTATAATGATTATGAGTTGTGAAGACAAAATTAGCATTTCTATATCGTAGAAGAAATTGTATTTACTATTCGACATAAAATATTGTTTTTTCGTGAGATTGTCTCACGCGCTGCTAACGCAGCTTGTAAACAGAGAAAAATTTTTTTTACTTTTATGTGTTGTAAAATTTACTGTTAGTTTTTTACATCAAATGAAAAATCTGAGTAAGTGGTCAAAACCTTCATCGAGTCAAACGGTATATAATGATGGAAAATGTAAAAGTAAGAAATAAAATTATCTTAAATTTAAATAGATGATAAAAAATAACGCTGATTTCTATCAAGTTTTGTATTTGCTACTTATTTTCTTTATACAAGCTTTTTTATTCTCTCATTTATATTTTATTAAAGAGCATTATTATTATTATTATTTTCTCTTTTCTGAAATCTTAATTTGTATCCTTTTTTTGGTTTAATAACAACATGGTAAGAGAATTCAATTTCTTCAATCGATTTAAAATCAGCAGATTCAAATTTGTAGCTTCTTAAAACTGTTGATAATACGACTTTTACAAGCAGTAAAGCATATTTATGACCTAAAATAAAAAATGTAATTGTTTAAAAAAATAGAAAACTCTAACCTATGCAATTTCTACGTCCATAACTAAAAGGCATAAAGACACAAGAAGGCAAATCTGCTGCTTCTTCAGATAAAAAGCGCTCAGGATTAAATTCATCCGGATTTTTCCAATATTTTGGTATTCTGTGTACGAGAAAAATAGGAACAGAAATATGAGCACCAGCTGGAATTGTGTAATCACCTAAAAAACATTATAAATTGTCTAAATTAGATTTTTTAAAGTTACCTAAATTAATATCTTCTGTTGCTTGTCTTAGAGTTATGGGAACTATTGGAAATATTCTTAATACTTCTTTTATAACAGCATCAAGATAAGTCATTTGATTGATATGATCTAAAGTAATTTTGTCTTCATTACTGTTAACAACTGAATTAATTTCATCATAAAGTTTTTCCTAAAATTTATTTTTTTTTTAAATATGGTTATAGCTCTCTTTTATAAAAAACCTGAAACTCTGGATATATTCCTAAAATGACTAAAATCAAGCTAACTGCCAAAGACAGTGTTTCACTTGCTCCAATTAACATAACATGTGTTTCGTCCAAAATTGTTTTGTCATCCCAATTTGTGTCAGAACTTAACAAATGATTTAAAAAACGTTTTTTACGTGAATTATCTAAAAAATAATATTATTTTTAAAAAATTTTAGAATTACTTGATACCTTCAGAATTTTTTTTAGATTTGTTTAATTCAATTAACTAAAAATATGTAAAAGTTAATTGAAAAACTGAGATTCTCACAAAATTTAACCTTTTTTGTATAATCAAAAAGTTCGTTGCAAGCGGCGTCCATTTCATTTGCTTCAGAAGAGCGATTCCAAATTTTGTCAATATGACACCACATTTTTAATACTTGCGTAATTAAAAGATTTTCCACTCTTAAAAAATTAATTAAATAATAACAAAATTAATTTAATTGAAATCATACTTAATAAAAGTTTGTATAAAATTTTCTTGCTTATCAAGTGAAGAGGTATCGATATCTAGTAAAGATTCTACAAAAATCAAATTAAATAATAAAAAATAAATAAATAAAAACTCACCACAAGTAGCATTAAATATACAACAATAAACATTTAAAAAAATATCAACCGAATTCAAGCCACATTTTTTTTCAAATTTCTCAACCAATTTGTTTGAATGTTCACTAAAATCGCCAATAAATGAATGTAGTGTAGATGAGTTAAAAGTCGTATTAATAACTTTTCTATTTTTGCTCCATTTCGTTGCTTAAAAAATCTATTTAATATTATTAATTATAATAAAAAAAATACTTACGATCAGATGTTACTAATCCATCTCCAAGCATTGAACTTCCAAATCTACTAATAGCTCCTCTATCAAAACATTTACCTAAAATTATTCTCAAATCTCGAGGACGTGAAGTTTGAATAATTAATTCTGGACCTAACCATACTTTAAAAATTGGTGGTTGTGTCTGTACAAGATTTAACAGTGCCTGATGCAGATCTAAAAAATAACAATAAAATATTTTAACAACAAAATAAGTCTTAACTTTCTCGTCCTTTTAAAAATTTATACGCAAGCCCTATCATAGGCAAGACGTAAGGTCCTGGGATTTTAAAAGAGTGGTAGTACAGCCATCTTCGATTCCAAAAATACTTAAGGCACTTGATAGTAACTACACACAAAACAAATTGGAAAAAGAAGAAGAAAAATGTTAATGCGGTTTCTTTCATATCTTTCTCTTGGTTGCTGGACTGTATTTGCAAATATAACGTTAAGACGCATTATTAATACTACACGCACTATCTAAAAGTAGGGGGATTCTTTTAGTTCTAAGTGATTTAGAGCGTGAGTCATTTAATTTATTCAGATAAATTTAAAAAATTGATTTTAGCAAAAAAATTAAGTAAAAATAAAAATTATTCCTTTTAAATTTTAACTCATTTACATTTATTTAGGTAAAAGCGATTTTAGCAAACCTGCCTAAACAAATTGCAGGGAAATTGAAAAGTTATTTTAGCTAAAATTTCGAGATAAGCCTTTTATTTCAAGCTATACTTAAAAATCAATTTTTAATATACAATGTTTATAATGCACTAAAATGTATTGCAAAAAATTATAAAATAAATAATTAATTTTATTTATTATTACTCTAAATTAAGCCATTTTTGTTTAAAGAGTTTTATATATTAAAAAATATTTTTTAATATAAATAAAAGGTACAGGAATAAAAAGAGGAATGTCCAAAAATTTGTTTTCTTACAGAAGTAAGATTCCTATTGTTTTTCATAAATACGGCAGATTTTTTTTATTCGATATAACTTTTAAATAGACTTAGGAGTGTTGACAGTCATTGTTTTTAACTGTTTTTTGTTTGTAGTACATTTAATATTGGTGAAAAAACGATAGAAATTCCAGTTCGATAAGAATCGAATTTTTGTACATTCCTCTTTTTATTCCTGTACCCTTCAAATATTAATTACCGTATTATTTGCAATATTAACTTGTTTAAAGTTTGTTGTAAACTTATTAATTTGTAGTTAAATTAATAATGCAATTTATCTCTAATTTTACGTATTAAAAACAATGTTTTAGAAAAAAATTAAAATTTTATTAAAAAAATTTGATTTTGTAATTGCTTTTATTTGAATTAATTTTTATAAGTTTCTAGTTAATTAAAACAGGAAAAGTATCAAAATCACTTCAAAATTTTTGTTTAAAATACAGTTAAACAATAACAATTTTTAAATTATTTATTAACTAGATATGCAAGGAAATAGATGATGAAACAATTTCGTACGAAACTTCAAACTTTATGATAATTTATTAAGCGAATATACTTTTACAATCTGCAGATTCTGTTAATTTCGGGGCATCTAGGAATTCAGGTTATCTTAAAAAAATTTCAAGTCTATAATCTAAAACATTTTTTTAGGAGAAAGTTTTTTGAAAAAAAATTGACAGTTGATGGCAATAGTAAAGGAGAAATCACTTTAAATCATTTCATAATCAAATAACATATCTTGATGCTCTCCTAAGAGATGTTTTGAGAGTATGGCTAGTGGTTCCCATAATTGTAAAACAAGTCACAGATATTAAATTACCAAGTTAGGTACGCATAAATTCTAAAAAATTATTATTAAAAAATTCTTTTGCCTACTTTTAACGAAAATAAATCGCAGCACAGCAGCATTATAAACATGGCAAAAAGTGGCATTTTTCGCACTTGCGCCAAAAAAATTGTTCTTTTCGTTTGTCACAATGTAGGAATTGTCTAATTTAAAACGTGATTTAGAAATAAAAATCTGTTTTATGTTTTAGTCCAGTAAAATTAAGTTTTGACTCGTTAAAACTTAGTATAAAATTGTAATTTGAAGAACGTTTTGGCCCTTTTGCCAAGATCATAACTTTTTTTTTAGTTATGATTTGTCGAAACCTACTGACTCTACATTTATCTATAAAGCGTACAAGCTGTAGCCTCTATAAAAAAAAACAAGACATTTTGGTATACAGGCTGTTTCAGAAATGAATACAATAATTTTAACCAGTAATAAATCTTACCATAACAAACAACTTTTCTAGATAACATTTTTGCAAAAAATGTGGGTCGTTTCGAATTTTTTTACCTTTAGGTATATTCTTCCTATATAAATTAGATAATAAAATTTTTAATTCATAAAAATCTAATTTTTCAATAAAATGCGATAGTTTTAATCATTGATCTACTAATCACTCTATCTAATAATTTATTATTAGAATAATGCTTTTCAATATTTCTAATTAATATTTAATCATAAAATTAATTTTGTCATAATGACAAGTAACAATTTTTAAATTTTCTATAGTTATCATGGTGACCATTATAATGATGCAATCTACTGTTTTGACCAGTAGCGCGTATGAAATTTCTTGCCAAGACTAACTACTTTTATCTTAATAACAGTTAAAATTCGGAAAAAAAATTATCTAAAAAAAACTCTTCTTTAAACGAGATCTACAAATGGTTTAAATTATTGTATTTATTTCTGTAACACTCGGTATAACTTTTTACGTAAATTTTTAATAAAATTTATAAAAAAACATTTAATAAACAAATTTTCTTTAGAAAATAGTGCTAATAGCAATAATAACTTGAATTCAAATTGCTGAAACACGTGTTTTTACCAAAAATAGTTTGATAATAAACTAAAACTTAAACGGTCGTAATCTGAAAATTATAGAAAATAACAGTTAAAAAGAACAATTAGTTATTTTTTATACAAGACAATAAAATAACATTTTATCGACGCGAAGAAATTGTTATTTCACAAAGAGCAAAGCCCTGAGCAAAATAACTCCGTGGGTTGATAACGCACCTTTATCGGCGTGTATAAAATTTTATTTTTTTCCATAGCAGAATAAATAGAAAAACTAAGAAAAATTTAGTAAAAATTAATTTTACTTCTTCTAAATCGCAATATCATGAATGGGTTCCTACAATTTATCTATTTATTTTTAAACGATATTCATCGTTTTTGTTTTTGTTTGTTTTTCACTTTGGTTTTTACCGTTTTTTTAAAAATTGGACTAATTTGTTTACCCTTCTAGTTAAAACGTTACTAGATCTATTATTTTGAGTAGAGCAAAGCACACTTTAATATCTGTTATAGAATAAATTACTTATTTTATCATTTGATAGTAAATGCAAATTTAATAAATAATTAAACTTACTTTGGGAGTACAGGGCAGGCAATTTTCTGCATTATAACTGCTCGCAGAAACGGTTTCAGTCTGTGTAAAGAACAAAATTTATAGATTAACCGCCGCTAATAGATAAACGCAGTCATTATTTTTTTTATTTACTGACTGACTGACTAAGCAATGCAGACACCTGCTGGCTGCACTCAAATAGAATAATGATTTTGTTACGGTTTCAAATCAATAAACAAATTTCGATTATAAATTGGTAGTCTAAAAAATTAATTTTAAGTATGGGTTCGAGTTTCGGTTCTGGTCTACAAGAAAATATAGGCTTCGATTCGATTTTCGGTTCAGTAGGTATCATCGGTCTGATCTGAGTCGCTTATCTGGTTTGATCTAATGAGATTTGATGTGTCTTGTTAAAATGATTTGGTATAGAGCAACCCTTATTGGATCTTAACAACTCTTTGCTGAATATGTTCCCCATTCTCGTCTCCCCAAATAGGATTGATTTTGCAACTGACTACTTTTATCAATCTCTCTTCCAAATTTTAGATAATTTTGCAAAACGCAGAAGAAAGTTCCTAAATAGACCTGACTGGTGGAATAAGAAAATTGATGACTTGCGAAAAATATACCTAGACAAAAAACGAGCACTATACAAAAATAAAGTTCCAACCAAAACCCAAAACCTATACAACGAAATGAACGCCGCAAAAGAAAGGTATAAGGAAAGGATGGATAGAGACGCAGAAAAATCTTGGAAAAATTTTGTACAAAATGACCTTTCCCCCAATTCTTGGGGAGTGGTCTATAAAGTAGCATGCGAAAAGTTCAAAAAGGTCGGAGTTATCGGATCCTTTACCATGGGAAATAACAGAAATGAAACCAGCACTACCAGATCTAAACAAGAGTCGATGAACTTTCTTCTGAACAAACTGCTCCCAGATGATAACAGCTTAAATGAAAGTGAATCACAGGGGCTTTACAGAAGCGATTATGAGTCAACACACTCAATTTACAATAATGAAGTGATTGAAGTAACCAGGGAGGAGATTGAAGGAATTATAGCTTCTCTGAAAAACAAGAAATCCCCAGGATTTGATAATCTCAGAGGCTCCCTGCTCAAGACTATTGGCCCGTATCTTTCTCCATTTCTGACTCACATCTACAACTCTTGTTTAAAATCTTCATACTTCCCTAAAGCGTGGAAAAAAGGATGCCTTAAAATTCTTTTAAAAGACCCCGGAGGGGACCTGGGTAACCCAAAAAACTACAGACCAATAACTTTGCTTTCTGAACTGGCTAAAATTTTTGAAAAAATAATAAAAGGTAGATTGATGTTTGGACAGGGTGAATTTCACTCTACTAAACAGTATGGCTTTATCCCGGGCCGAAGTACGATCGATGCGTTAAATAAATACCTGCACACGGTAAAAGATTCAACATATAAATACGTCGCCACCATATTCGTTGATATCTCAGGGGCATTTGACAATGTGTGGTGGCCAGCTGTCATTAAGTCCCTTATAAGAAAGCAGGTGCCCAACTATCTTGTAGCACTAGTAAAGAGTTACTTCACCGATAGGACGGTCGAATTCCGAGAAGATGAAATAGTGGTGAGTAAGAACTGTAGTAAGGGATGCCCCCAGGGTTCTGTCCTGGGGCCCACCTTATGGAACTGTCTTTTTGATTTGTATTTGAATATCCATGACGACAACGAGACCTTTACTGAGATTGCCTACGCTGATGACCTGGCAATTGTTATAAAATCAAACCAAAGACAAGACTTGAAAATAAAGCTACAGGAAGCGACTCAGTCCCTAGAAGCCTGGGCTCACAAATTCAAGTTAGAAATCTCAGTAAACAAGACCAAGATTATGATTAATTCGTCCCCCAAAAGAGTACACAACAGGGATATAAAAATACGTATTGGAGACTCTCATCTCGAAGTGGTTGAATGCTTCAGATATCTAGGCATAAGTATAGACAGGAATCTAAAGTTCCAACAACATATAAACACTGTATGCCAGAGAGCCAGAAACATTATCATAACTCTTCGAAAGTACGCTAGAGCGAATTGGAATCTCCCCACCGAAAAGTCTATAACCACTATCTATAAGCAAGCGATAGTCCCCATAGTATCCTATGCTGCTGAGGTGTGGGCTTCTAGACTCACAATTTCAGCAATTCAACGCAAACTGTTGTCCCTATATGGGGCCGCCTCTAGGATAATAGCAAAATGTTACTCGTCTGTATCTACTGATGCCGCTGGAGTACTTGCCGGTATTCCTCCTCTGGATTTAGAAATTGCCAAAATCTCTTGCACCAGGTCAATCCAAAGAGAAGGCACAGCAAATTTTTTGGATATAAGATTGGATATGACAGAGTTTGACAGCGTGAGACATCTAAAACAATATCTTGACCTATTAATACTAGACATATGGCAATATAGATGGGAAAACTCCCAAAAAGGACGCATCACTTATGCATTTGTTCCCTGGGTTTCGACAGAACAAAATCAACGTCGCGCTGACTGGGGATTATCCCAGTTACTCTCTGGTCATGGAAATTTTAAAATTCATCTCTTAAGAATTGGGAAAGCAGATGACGGAAATTGCCCTTTATGTGGGGTGGTAGATGACCCACCTCACCGCCTAATATCGTGTACTCGTTTTGAAGATGAACGTCTAGACCTTCTTATGAGCATTTACCCAAATCCATTTGATCTCACCTCTGTACAAGATTACCCACTGGACTTGCTCCTGCCTTTCACGAAAGATCTAGAGCCCCCCCCTGTTTCCTAGAAGAGTTAATTTATTAGGAAAAAAAGGGAGCGTGGTCTTTTGGCATTCTTTGAGAGCAGGAAATTAACTCCGGTCATTGATTGGAAACTCAGCTGGCAAACATATTATACAACATATATGTACCACTTGTTCTTATTGTACTATGTACCATTGTTTTTTTTTTATGCGCCCAATTTGGCGCTCTTGTATTGCTTAATCAATATATGTGCCCTTGTGGCACCTCCTTTTTTTTTATCTGGTTTGATCTAATGAGATTTGATGTGTCTTGTATAATTTAAAATGATTTGGTATAGTTTGGTACAGAAACCCGAGCTCAAAATGAAATAAAGGTTTCGTTCGGATTTTGATTTAAGTGAGTAAAATAATATTGGTTCTGTTATGGTTCAAGTTCTTGGTGAATGACAAAATTTTGATTCTATACTTAAAAAATATAGAATACGAACTTCGGTTTCGCTTCCAGTTCGATTTTCAGATTTAGTTTTTTGGTGGATAGACAGCCGCTAACAGATTTTTGTTTAGTGCTTAATTCTAAATCAGATTTACGCCGGTGTAATTTGAGTTCCTAGGGGCAACGTCCTAACTTTACTATACTCTTTATACTAGATGGCGTAATTTTGCGCAACTCCGATGGAGTAGCGTAGTGATTTAGAATTCCAGCATGACTGCCTATGCAATGCAGGCATCTGCTGGCTGCATCTAAATAAAATAACGGTTTTGTTACGGTTCTGGTTCTAAAATCAATAAAAAATCTTGATTCTTGGTTGTTTAAGAAAAGTAAAACTAATAAATATGGATTTAAGTTTTGGTTTTGATTTACAACAAAACATAGATTTTGATTCGGTTTTCGGTTCGGTATCGGGCCAGTCCGTGTTTCTGGTCTCGTATGGTTTGATGTGTTTTGTGTAGTTTGTAAATAGTTTGTAATAGTTTGATATGATCTGGTGCAAAAACCAGAACTCAAATAAATTATAGATTCCGTTCGGGTTTCGATTCTAAATGGGTAAAATAATACTGATTCTGTTACAATTTTAATTCTAGATAAATAACAGAATTTAGATTCTAGTTTATTTGGTACTTAATGAAATCAAATATGTAGAATAAAAGTTCCAATTTCAATTTCGGTTTTTTATTTAGTGATTGACTGAATATGCAATACAGGCACCTGCTAGCTGAATTCAAATAAAAAAAAAGCTTCTGACGGTTTTTTATTTAGTGACTGACTGACTACGCAATACAGGCACCTCTGCTAGCTGCACTTAAATAATTAAATAAAAAAAAATCTGTTACGATTTCGGTTCTAAATTCATAAAATATATTCAATTCTGTCCTAGTAGTTTAAAAAATAAAATAAACAATAGGTTTAAGTTTTGCTTTCGGTTTACAACAAAATATAGGTTTTGATTCGGTTTTCCGTTCAGTATCGGTCCGGTTCGGGTCTCTGGTCTAGTTTGGTCTAGTATATTTTGATGTATTTTCTGTAATTTGTAATAGTTTGGTATGGTCTGGTTCAGACACCCGAACCCAAATAAATTAAAGGATCCGTTCGGGTTTCGGTTCTAAATGAGTAAAATAATATTAATTCCGTTACGGTTTTTGTTCTAGCTGAATGAAAGAATTATGGTTTTAGTCCAGTACTTAAAAAATAAAATAAAATATAGGTTTACAAAACCAAGAATTTTTGGTTTAAGGCTTTGTAAGTCGCCCAAGAGCTTTAAACATTAGACAGTAATATCCATGGTGCATTCAAAACTTTGCTTCACTTTAAATAAATTAATTAATAAAAAAAATCACAGAATAAATAAGGTGACATCGAAATGTAACTGAATCAGAGCAGGCTATGCCAGTGTAACTGTAATGATGTGTCTAATGTTAAAAGCCATTTCCACGGCTTGCTCTGATTCAGTTACATTTCGTTCTCACGTTACCACTCTTGTAATTGAAGAAGATTAGCAGGCATTAAGTGGTAGAAATCAAAGCATCAGAAATAAAACTTAAATATGGCCCTAAAGCATTAAAACTTACGTAATACTTATATTTTATGTCTAAGTTATTAACAGCTGATATAATAATTAAATTAAACACAAACTTTGTTATCAAAAAATGGTAATAAAAGCAGCGGTTTTTTATTTAACTAAAATATTTAATTGTTAAAATTATATTTTTTACACCTTGGAAGCGGTCGCTGCTCCGCTAGAAGCATTAATAGTATAAAATTCAAACCAAATGAATTTGACTGCCGTGTGATGTCATGTCATAAATTAATCTGGTTAAAACATAAAACCAAATAAAAGTAAAAATTTTCAGTTAAAAAATTTCAAAACACTAAAAAAAAAATTTATTATACAATTTTTAGGGGTTTAACTGTTGGGCTTAAGTGCCACATCTAATACGTAAACATTGTTTTTTCTTTGTGTACATTATTCTTAAATTTTATACGTTTTATGTTTTTTTTTTAATATCAGATTATAATCTCATTTTTATGTGATATTCAGTATTAAAAATAAAGATAAGTCGCTAAAGAGAATGGTACATAAACAAAAAATAATTACCGGTAGATCCTTTTCATTTCTTAAATAATTTTTTATTGTCAATTTTAAGGTGTTTCTAATCTTGATTAATAATAAGCTGACAAGCTCGAATAAACTAGATCGTCAATTAAAAGAGTTTAGAAATTTAATTATAACTATTTAAATTATTATATCATTGTAATTTCTTTCTCTTCCAAAATTCGCTTATAAAAATTTAGTTTAAATGAGGTGACTGTCTGCGGATATTCTAGTTTTATACCTACCAAATGAAAGCTGTCTTTTTTTAAAATCAGCTTTGATGTTGGTTATAAAAATTAACAATTTCTTATAAAATTAATATTAATTCAATCTTACTCTTTACTTCAAAAAAGAAATTGAGCAAAATTTCTTATATTGGCAAATAAATAAAATTTTTAATAAATACCTAATTATAAAAAAACACAGTATACAAATTAAATGCTTTCTCTAAGTTTTTATCTCGGACACGTGGATTTAATTAGGTATCGTTTAGCCATCACTACTTCTAATAATAACGGACTACGTTAGATCTCTTTCATTCACTTAGAATATTAGGTCAATAAAATTACCGTAATTAATATGTGATCGAATTATATTTAACAAAAAATTATAAAATGCAATAATAATTAATAATTAGATAAATCCGCAACTTATGTGAAAAACTTTTTACAATAAAGAAATTAAATACATACAAAGAAATTACTTGACATAAATATACTTTCCATAATTGTCATATAATTAGTTGTAATAAATTTTAAATTTTTTACAATCTTTCGAAGTATACAAGGTGGTTTAATAACTAAAAAAAGTATTAAAAAATTTTATTGTCTTACAAAATTTTTGTGATACTAGAAACAACGTAGTCCGATAGTCCGTGAAGCGGGGTCGAAATTTCACACTTTTACTGACACATTCACGAAACAATAAGTTAATTTTTATGTATAGAGTTCGGACATTTTAGCACAAAAAAAACAAAAATATGCACTTAAATAAGCTCATATTAAAAAAATTGAATAAAACAGCACAAGAACTAAAATTATATCTAAAGATTTGTTCAATTTTTTTAAAAATTTATTTTTTAATTAAAAAGAGGTAAAACTACTAAAAATTTTACAAAAAAAATTTAATAGATAATTTACATACAACAGAACGTAGATATGTAAAAATACAAAGTTTAAATTTAAATTCATTGTCCGTTATTAAGTAGTTTATATTGTTTATATAGTATTACTATTTGCATTAGTAATTAGTAATGTCTATTATAATTTTTGATAAGAGCAGGTCACGGAAAACAAATTTTTAAAACGTAGTTTTTAAATTTATTCACGATAGATGCCATTATCACCGTTAATTATAAAATTTACTGCAAAGCAGAATTTTTTTGGTCGGGTTCTATTTCTGTCGAAATTTAAAAAAAAGTAGAATTTTGTTCGGTCAGACATTATTACAGCGAATTTGTAAATTAGTCGAAATTAAACATATGTTTGCAAATTTCTTGTTTTCTATGACTACTTTTTATCAAAAATTATAATAAACATACTACCAAAGCAAAAAAAACTTTAAAAACTTAAAACTGTTCAAATTTAGACAAAAAATAACATAAAAAATTGTTTTTTTTGGCTTAAAAACGCCAATTTAGCAAATAAGTACGTATTAAATAATTAGTGTATTTGAAACAGAAACCCTCAACTTGCTTATATCGACAAGAAACTTAACACTGGCTATTGAAATAACTGATTAACATTATGCTAGCATATCTATTTATGTAAATTAACCTAGTGGATTCGAATTTTGAGTTCGGAAATTCAAATTGCTCTTTTAGGCATTTTCATAAAAAAATTAAACGTACCAAACAACTAATTAGTACTTCATATTGTAACTATTACCTTTCGACGCCGGAGTGGAACACATTTATGTCTTACGCTTAGTTTTGTTTTGTGTAAATTTTATAAAAAAATAACAGAATAATTGGCACAATTTATTTTAATTGCTTAAATTTAGTTTTTTTGCTGTTGTATATTTTAGATGTATGTTTTGTTGCAAATGATAGATATAAAAAATAATTATTTCGGTTGGGATACAATTGTATCCCACTTCGTCCAACATGTGTACTCTTCTCATACAGCTGATCACTTGTTCAGTTTATTCTTTATGTCTGCTTAGAGTTATATAAAATATAAAAACATTATAAACGTAGGTTTTGTGTTTCAAAACAATAAAATGTCAAAAAAGTTAGATCTTTTCAATGAAGAAAATCAACAACTGGCTTTTCAATGACTTGAGTCCGGTGATGAAGAGATGACACATTGAAAATAGAAGATATTTAAAAAGTCAAAAGTGATCATGGAAGTGTTCTAGAAATAAGTTTTTGTTTGTTTTAGATTTATTCTCGTAATAAACAGTTATTTGTACCTTGGAAACAGGTTATGTTAAAAAAAAACACTACATTTACAGACACTAAAAAAGTTGACAATCAATTGTTTATTTCAAAAGATGAAACAAAATAGTAGAGAGTAGTAGAGTAGTATTTCACCGAAATTTTCTTGCCGTTCCAAACAAAACATCCTGCACACTAAAGAAGGTCTAACTCTTCGATCACAGAGTGTTGCTAGTACTGCAAAAAGTTTTAAGCTTTTTACAAATAGCAAGATAGTGGATTTTGCCGTAGCGTATACTAATAAAAAAGCCGACTAGATATATAAAAAATAACTATAATCAAAAACATCCAGGTGAAGAAAAATTTTGGATTTCCACAAATACTACAGAGATGATGTAGTTTTTGAAGTTCTTATTACTATGAAAGTTTTGAAAGCAAAAAGACAGTCTTTCTTATTTTTGTGCAGATTTTCAACTGCAACAACATAAAACAGAATAAAACAACTTTCATCATTTATAAGATTTGACGAGATAAAAACAAGAAAAAAAAGTAATCACAGTTAAAGTTCACCAAAAGAAATACCGTTTTTACGATTTTTTATAGTTTCGCCATTTTAATAAGTTTAAAGCTTCCCCATTGTAAAACTCTAATATGGTCTGACAGCGGCACGCTTAGACCTGGTCAGAGCCGCATTTAATAATATTTCAGGCAGCTAAGTAACAAGTCGTTGCGATAAGGTGTCATATTGGCAAGACGGAAAAATTTGTAACATCGTTATTTACCGTCCGATTTTAACAAATAAAATAGCTACTCTGTATAACCACTATTAAAAATACCAATGAAATAACTAGAAATAACTTCTTAATCTCATTAGGTGCAGACAGAGAGTTCAAATGAAGAAGACTTAGGTATTAGAAAGCGGTTAATATTTAAACAAACAGGTATATATTTTCTTAGAACTTATGTATAGGATTATGAATTCTAATGGTATTTCCAAGATCGATTAAAGAATTTCGTGGCATAGATTTTAAATAAGTAGGTAGCAATAGATATTACATAGATAGTAACTAAACCATTTATAAAAGGTTTGTTCCAACCAGCGGTTTCTGTACGATACACGGGACGATACCGTGTACTGTTTGTACCGTTTTAATGCGCATGTGGTTACATGGCACTGCCGGGGTTTTTGCAAGGGGTTGGAACGGATTGATGACCGTCTTGTGTTGGTACAGTTTCGCACGAAATTTGAAATGAGAAAGCGTTGGTTGAAGTGTTAACAAAATTCTAAAATTCTGTATTTCTTATTGAAATATTCTTCATCGTCATCTTTATCTTTGTCATCATTTTCATGTTGAGGAACTGCTACATCTATTTCATTAGGTTGTAACCTATTAAATGGAATTTAATCATCAACCGCTATATTGTGCAATACACATGCTGCCCTGATAAAGTGTACCAATACCCTAATATTTTGCAATTTAATATAATATAACTGACAAAATTTTTGTTTTAATATTCCAAAACAGTGTTCTAAGACAATGATTTTTTGCTAATTATAAATTATAATTTTGCTGCCTTCTAGTTAAATTTCCTCTGGTTTTGTATGACGTATGTAAGCTTGCTTTTAATAGAAACCCACTATCACTAACCATTTAAAAATAATGTAAAAACTACATTAAAAATCTTTAAAACAACAAATATTTCTAAATAATTTTGATTTTTTATGCAGGGTTTATTTATCAACATTTCATCATCACTACTCATATCAGATATTGATGAAATATCACTGTCTTCTTTATCAATATCGCCTATATTAAGAATTTAATAAAAAAATTCAAACTTATTTGATCTAAGTCAACGAAAATTCACAGTGCGCATGATAGTCCAACCAGTACCTACTCTAGAACCATGTGTCGAAATGACCGCCACGAGATCGTCCCATGTACGATCCAAAGGTTGGTTGGAACGCAGGTAGGGATCGTACAGTGTACCGCCACCTTTGGGTTGAAACGCCGTTTATTCATTGCGCTTGAGCGGGATCGTACACTGTACGGTCCTCAGGGTGGTTGGAACAAACCTAAATACTCCGATGCTAAGACAGATTTCTGTCATCTTTTGGAATGTTCAGGTGTTTTCGTTTGTGTTCTTTTACTTCTTTTAATAATTTGCAAGTGGCAGTTAAAAAACACTCTTTTTTAAGACTTTATTTACAGTCTCTTTTTGTGAAGGTGTGTATGATTAGAACTTGTTAATCAGTAAATATTTTATATATTTTAATTTCTAGTTTTTTAGATTTTTAAGATGTGGAGACCTTGGTCCGAGGTTGATGGAGAGTTCAACAACGACGACAACGTGGAAATTGAAAGCGACGGCGACGACGACAGCGATGGCGACGGCGACGATGATCAACCTACTACTTCAGATAGCAGAAAACACCGCCGTAGACATTTGCCGCTACTTGCCGAGATTATAATTATAAAAGTGTATGTTTATTTAAAATAGTTGGAAGGTGAATCTGGAGCCATAAAAAAAACTTTTGACATGACTAACACCTTATGCGACGGTACGTGACATAGTTGTGAAAAAAATTCAAGACAGAAAAGTTAGAAAAAATAATGCAAATTTACTATTTAAAAAACATCATTCAGAATCAATAAGGAGGATGGTATATGAGACATATGACAAAAACATTGTTTTAGCAATCAAAATATTGCACTAGCAAGTTCAAAGCATTTTGAAGATTAAGTGTTGTCAAGAAATTTTACGAAAGTTTTTGCGAAAAATCAGATTTTTTTAAAAAACAATTAACAAGAGGCACGTTTAGATGGAATCAAAGAAAATTTTAGAATAGAGAGATATGTAAAACAAATGTATTCAGATAATGTGCCTATCATGTATCTAGATAAAATTTGGTTTGATAGTCACGACACCGTCAAGAAAAGATGAACTGATAATAGCGAAAAATGTTACATTGATGTTACCACCCTGAAGAGGAAAACGCATTATGATTATACATGCGGGATCTGAAGCCGGTTGGGTAAACAATGCTTTGCTACTTTCTGCGAAAGATGTCAAAGAAGCTAAAGTAGATTACCATGAAAAAATGTCCGCCAACATTTTTGAAAATTGGTTTTCAGAAAAATTGCTTTCCAATATACCAAAAAATAGTGTCATCGTGATGGACAATGCAAGTTACCATTCCGCCCAAGCAGAAAAAATTTCTAATAGTTCTTCAAGAAAAGAAGAAATACAAGAATTTCTTCATGCAAACGATCTTTTTTTTTGAAGTATCATATACAAAAAAACAGTTGTTGGACGTTTTGAAAACAACAACTTTTGAAAAAAAATATAATATCGACATTATGGCCATTGGCCATAGAACATGGATTTAAAGTTGATCGTCTTTCCTCTTATTATTGCAATTTTAATCCGATTGAGATGATATGGGGGAAGCTAAAAAGGCACCTACGAAGAAACAATAGCTGTTTTCCTTTTGCACCTAATCTCAGATATTCTCAGTTCGTATAGTTCACTTATTTGTTCGTTCCATTTGTCTTTACTCAGATGAATTGATCTGAGATTCTCACTTTCCCACTTACCGCCCAAACATCACTCTCAGCGGTGATGCAGTTTAGAGAGACTGTCTCACTTGGGTAGTGGGGGCAAAAATAAACCCGGTAAAGTTCAAAAATTATACAATTTTAGTTTATAGTTATAGTTTCGTAATAAATTTCGGTATATTATTGAAACCCTTCTGGATGCAGTACTGTATTTTCACATGAAAAACATTTAGTTCATTTTAAGTTTGTCTATCAAACGAATAGGTGTTGCATTCAAAATTTGTTGTGTGTTTTATAACGGCGCTTGAAAACTACACCATAATCGCATAATCCAGTAAGATTCACGTATAACAATAGGCAAAAAAGAATTAGTTGCGTATATTTTTTTGAATTTAAGGAATTGACCGGTAATTTAAGCAAAATAAATAAAAGACATTCATTTAGAGGAATAGTGTTCTCAGTTTTCTCAGTTTTTCAGTTTTTAGGAATATATTGAATCTCCATCAAATTATTTTAGAGAAGTGTAAATTTATTTTGTAAATTCTAATAACACAATAAATGATTATGACAGTTGAATCGTCGAATTGAGGTTAACTGAGACGAGAAACTCAGATGTGAGTTCCTTTTAACCATTGTACTGAGATGATTTAAGGTGAGCTGATCATATCACTTCAGCTGATCTCAGCTCAGAAGCGTTTGCAACAGGAAAGCTACGAATACTTCTCAGAAATTTAGTTGTGGTACAATCGAATTGATTAAGGACTAAGTAGCGAAAATTTCGGGCGTCAGCTGGAAAAAGTTTGTAGAACATGCAATTCGTGAAGAAGATATATACGGAAGTAGACTTGTACCGGATTTGATAATTAATGTGGACGATGAGTCCAGCGACGAAAGTGATAATTATGTCGATAGTGATTAGTATACCATATTTGTTTACCATATTTGTTGTTGTAATTATTATTAAATAAATTGTTGTTCCGAATTTTAACCAACTGTAATATAAATACTAATTTAAAAATTAGCAAGGTAAAGATACATAAGCCAAGACACAAAAAATAAAATGTGCAAGTTTAGTGGTTTCACTATTTTAGGTAGGTAAAGATTATTGAAGACGGACCTGGACCGATGTTCAGAGAATCTGTTTGGGATTATTTATAGGAGGTCTAGTATTTACGTTTGCGGTAATAATCATAAAAATTTGTGAAAGTTAAATAAGTTGCTAAATCGTAAAAGCGGTATTTCTTTTTGTGAGCTTTATAATCCTGGTACTCATCTTACCTTTGATAAACAACTTATAAGATTTAAAAGAAAATGTCTTTTTAGAATCTATTGGAAATCTAAACTAGCTTAATATGGCATTAAAATTTGGGCCTTGGTTGATGTAAGAAGCATATACGTCTAAATCTACAAGTATATTTAGGCAAAACTGCTGAAAACGCAAAAATACACAAAGAAAGCGAGTAGTTTTAGGTATGGCATCCTGTCTTAATAAAAGTTACGGAATAACCACCAACAATTTTTTTTTAAAGTATCTCATTAGCACATAAGTTACCCAAGAATGATCTTACATTATGTGGAACTCTAAGACAAAATAAACGTGTAATTCCACCAGTCCTAATGCCTAACAAAAATCGAGACGAGAAGTCATTGATCTCTACAAGATCAATTACTCTACGTGTCAAAAAAGGTAAAACAGTTATTGTTCTTAGCCGTGAGCACCAAGGGCTTTGTAGATGCTTTAGATAAAATGGTCAACAAGTATTCTGTGAAAAGAGCAACAAAACGTTTTATCATATTTTAGAATATGTTGGATATTGCTGCTTTGAATGGCTTTACACTTTGGACCACTAAACATTCAAAAATAAACAATAATTGTAAGAACCAAAAAATTTTTTGTTAGAACTTGGCCTAATGCTAAAGAAAAGCTGAAAAATTAAGGCCTACCCAGACGACTAACAGAGGCAACAAAAATTTTGAATTCTAAAGAATGTGATATAAATCTACATATTGACGAGAAACCAAAAGTTTCCTCATCTTAAGAAAATGTACAACATGTTCTCGAAGAAAAGACAAAAAAACAAGAAGGAAATATCAACAATGCAATGTTTTGTCTATTCATTGCATAACATGATTAAAAATCTCTTTTATGTACTATATGTAACTGTAATAATAATGATTAGAGTTACCTAAATTATAACAAAGGTTAACAACAAATCTTAAACACGTTTTTAATCAGTGAGAGTAATATTCTAAAGACTGCAATGTTATAATGCTTTGACAAAAATAAAAATGAGAACTGTTTAGTCCATCTGTTCATTTTTCATCTATCATAAAATTTTACAACCAACTGTTCTTAAAATGACAACGAGAGTAGATCAATAATAATATATGTTAAAATTAAATAAAAATTGATACCTTTGACGCAAATTTTTCTTTTAAAAAAGGTCTTTGCTTCAGGCAGAGTTGCAAATCTTAACATTTTTTATTCAGCAGAATTACTACTTGTAAACTCTCTTCTAAATAATTGCCGTTAGTTTTCAATGACTTATTTACAAGGGTTAATTGTAAAATTTTATGACAGATAAAGAACGAACAGTTGTATAGTGTTTCTATTTTCCTTTCATCTGCCATAAAACTTTATACACTTCTTAAAAACCATAATGATTGGGTTTAATTATTGAGCGATTATTGATTATTGAAAATTATATTTTACAGTAGGTCAAGTCCATTAGGGTAGTTTTTACAGTCGAGTCAGAAAGTTTCTGAGACAAGCTCGAAAAGCTGTAAAAACTCTAATAAACAAATATTGTACAATACAACAAAAGTTGAAAATAAAATTATAATAATAAAAGACAAACAGCAGTTTTTCGTAACCACTAGTTCAACATATTGTTCAATTTGTAACCACTAGTTCAACATAGTTTCAATTTTGAGGTGTAATATACTAAAACTGAAATTGCCCAGAGTTCTAATTTTGACTTGCTACTGTTTACTATTTTTCGTAATGATGTTATGATAAATATGAAATATTGTAATATATTCATAATATGCACATAATTTGAAAATTGACATATTATAAAATCTCTCAAATATTACCTAGATCTACAACATAACGTTAATGTATTAAATTCATAATATGACTTAGGTAAACCGACCAGAACTAAACATTAAAAAATGTAAAAAAATACTTTTGCCAAAAAATTAATTTAAATAATTTGCACTGTAATATTTAGAATGTAGATTTCTAGGAAAATGTTTATTATACAGTATTTTTACAAACAAAATTGGTCGAGTTATGACGGTTAGAACTTGAAATTTTGTAGAAAATTCTAGATAAAAATTTTTTTAGCTTAAAATCAGCTGGGACTTTACGTTTTGTTAATTAGGTCATTTTTTGTCTGAAAGTAATAAAATACAACATTTTTGTATAACCCAGATTTTCAAAATTTTAGGAAAACCTCAATATTTGATATTTTGACTGGTCTTTTTTGGCTGCATTTTAATGTACATACATATTTGAGCAATTTTGGCTATCTAATCGCGAATGTTTTAATTATATCACAAAAATTTTCTTCAACATTCTATAATCAAGCTTCTGTTGTCGCTATAATAAAATTTTGAAAACTGCAACAAAAATTATTATTATTATAATAATAATGGGACATTACGTATAATAATGCTAAAAGTTTTTGTTGAAACCAAAATTAGATTATTTTTTGTGATTCATTCGGAATGATTTTTTAATATCGGCGCCTCGCACTTTATTACGCGCGCTACGGATTGGTTACAAACTAATCTAGAGCGATGCCAAACACTTTCAAAATTATGAATCACACTATAGCGCGTTATTCCGAAAATTTTCGTTATTGCTGTTGAATAGACACGAAAAAGATAACTTATTGTTTGGCCAAACTAAAGATTGTTCGCGTAAATTACTGAATAATTTTGAAAAGCGACGTATCGTATAAGTAGCGCTAAAATAATAACAAAGCAGTTAGCGTAGAACTCAATGCAATCGAAGAGTAAGCGATATACTCAAAAGCGACGTAGGTATTATTAGTAAACTTCGGAGCAAAGGAGTCTTGCTTAAACGACCAGATAATTAACCTGTGTGATGTAGCGGGCTGCATGTTATCCATTCAACTGGTCTACTGGTCAACTGGATGACTGGATAACATGCAGCCCGCTAGATTACACAGGTTAATTACTTGGTCGTTTAAGCAAGACTCCTTTGCTCCGAAGCTTAGTTATTAGTGTGTGCATATTAATTTATTAATTTATGAAATTATTGTTGTGGTATTTGTGTACATAGTAGAAATAAATTTTTCGTTATTAATCTAACTCTTTAAATCAAAAGCACCACAATTTCGAACACACGTTTTACTGATGTCAAAAATGAGATTTGAAAAAGTTAGATAACAATTCGTATGCCTTATGAACCAAGGTGCGACAACAAGAAGTCGGTAGAAAATAATAGAGAAACAAATGCATTTATTGTTGGAGAAGATCTGGACAAAAAGGTTAATAAATTTTTAACAAAAATATAAGAAACGACGATTAAAAGAGCAAAGAAACATTTTGGAAGAAGTTTAAAGATGTCGGTTAGAAGGTAATGATAAATAAAAAAAGGTTGTGTAAATGCAAAATAAATTTCTAGAAAAAACAAAACAAAAATTTAAAAAAGCATAATAAGCGCCTTTTAAAATAAAAGAAAATAAAAAAGGATTTCGAAAAACGATAATTTGAAGAAAAGGAAGAGCTAAAGAAGGTTCTAGAAAAATTAAAAACAATTAAAAGCGGCTGCAACAATAAATGGTTAAAATACAAAAAAAAATGCTAACAGCTTTTCTGTTGGACCTAAGAGATCTAGTTCTTCAGCTCTTAGAGATCATATCGGAACAAGATTAAAAAGATACCAGGCTGTTATTGATGTATTGGAATGACAATATAGAGACCACTTGAAGATAGTATATCTGATGCTGTTCAACAGAAAATTCCAAGAGGTTTACCCGTAACCAACTGTTATAGTAACTGGAAAAGATATTTGAAATTCATTATAAAAGTCAGTTGATAAGTGCACAATAGTTTATGGTCAGAGGATTATTGGTACCATAAATAAATGACAAGACACCAGGCGCGTTCTCCAATTACTGAGGTAAACGGATTAAGAAATTTTGAACCCTTTGCAAATCTTTGCATTCTTCTCGGCTTTAACTTGAAATTTCTATTTCGGATAATTGCTAATGTGTATTTAATTTGAAATATTAAGTATGGTTAACAAATATCTATATATTTTAAGCGGGTTAAAGATTAAGAGAAAATTTTGTTTTGAAAAGGGGTAGGTTCAAATGTATTATCAGTTTGAACTGAATCTTCGAGCGAGTCAGTGTGTACTGTACATTCAAGATGTGGCGACCGTGGGAAAGTGAATTTGTTGTTCAAGTAAATCCGTATGAAAATGAGGAGGGTGAAAATGCTGATGTGGAAGAGGATGAACTGCGAACCAAAAAAAGAAAACGTAACCATTTATCTTACGATGAAAAAAGTCTTATTTTGTCAGTTTACGAAAAGAAAAAAAATGAGATGGAAGAAAGGGCCTTGGAAGAGACTTGCAAAATGTTTGGAATTCCAAAAACTACAATGTGGCGTTTGGTAAAATTTGAACCGTCCCAAAGAAAAATTCGGATTAATAACGGAGCATTAAAAAAAATGCCCCCGAGTCAGGAAGATCAAATTCGCCGAAGTGTTTATGACTTTCACGACAAAAACATTGTGCCGAGTATTAACTTGTTGTACACCAGTTTAATTGAAAATAACATTTTGTCGTGCTGTAAAATAACTTTTGTGAAATATATAAAAACTATTGGTTTCACATTCAAACGTATTAATAAAAAAAACTTTTTAATGGAAAGTGATGTAGTGAAAAAGTGACGATATCGTTATTTACAAGAAATTGAACAATATAGAAAAGAAAACTGGGACATTTTTTATCTAGATGAGAACTGGTTCGACACCCATGAGACAGTTAAGAAAGGGTGGACCGACGGTACTAGAAGATGCATTTTAAAATTTTAAAGATGCTAACGCCGACTACCATTCTGACATGACTGAAAAAGTTTTTGAGAAGTGGTTTACGGAAATTTTAATACCCAAACTTCCAAATGGTAGTATTATTGTGTAAGATAATGCCAGTTATCATTCTGTGCAAATTGATAAGGTTCCGAACTCCAGCAGTAGAAAAGAAAAAATTCAAAAGTTTTTAATTAAGAAAGATTTGTTCTTTAAAGAGACGTACACCAAAAATGAATTATTAGAAGTTGTTCGAACAAAAAATTACAAAAAACAATACAAAATAGATCAGGTTGCGTCTGAATATGACTTAATTGTTCTGCGGTTACCGCTCTATCGTTGTGTTTTTAGCCCAATTGAGATGATATGGGCCCAATTTAAAGAAAAATTAATGAGGCAAACCACTAGACAAAAATTTAGCAATGCAACATTAAATTTAATTAGAGAAACATTTAAGTCAATTACTGCGGAAGCCTGGAAGAATTATGTGCAGCACGTGGTGAATATTGAAGACGAATAACGAAAAAAGAATGTTAAAGACCTAATAATCGTGCTAGAAAATGATAGTGACAGTGACAATGATTAACAGTAAGTGATGAATGAATCTGTGAAAAGACTGTGCGTCATAACGTTCTACGTTTTTATTTTTGTGTAGTTTTAAGCAGTTTAAATTTTTTACGAAATTCTGTTTTTTAATTTTTATTATAAATGTGTATTTTATTTTATATTTAATATCAATAAATTTAGTGTGTAAATAAATACGAATATTTGTAATATAAATAATTTTTTTTTTTCGTAAATAAATTTCAAAATAAATGTATGGTTTCACTGTTTTACAAATCCTAATTACTTTATGACTATTAAAAAATATTTGATTCTACAGAAGAATTCATGAAATGGTGCCGGTAAGTCATAAAATACCCTTACCCTTTGAGTTTGAGTGACAGAGACCAGCGCTTCTCAAACGCTCTTTCAAATTTCTGGTTGAGTTTTAAGATAAATGTGTATCTTGTATTGTTTTTTAAAAATTTATCTTAGTATTCGATTTCTAAATTAAACAATATTAGACGTTAGGTTTACTTTTCGATAATGTATTTAGAATGTACTATTTCAAACTCATTCCTAATTTTAACATGTTTGTATTCACTGGAGGAATCAAGTAGTTTATCCTAACCATCTTATTTTTAGAAACATAGGTTCCAGCTATCTCTTTTCAATTCACTACGCTTGTTACAGCGTCTTTTACGTATACAAAATCTTTCTACCTGCGCTTGAACGTCGCATCGCGCCATAAACGGTCTATTCAGATTTCTAATACTTTGGTTCGATGAATAATTATTGAGCTTTGTTAACATTATTTACGACTTAAATGGTTTATAACCTACCGGCATCATTTGGTGAATTTTTCTATACATGCATTTCAAGTCCGGCCCAGTTGTAAAATTTACCTTCGATCGGTGGGTCTTTTGTAGTTGACCGTAACCAGCTTAGTGTTTACTTGGCTCTGTGATAAAGAGGCTGGCTACTAAGAAATTCCTGCATAAGTCGGGTTCATATATCTTTTCCATTTACTAAAAGCTATTAGAAGAACTTAAGACTATGTTGACGAACTGTGGTAGAAGAAGGCGATCTAAAAAGAAACAGCAATCAATTAAAAGTTTTTGAAATTCCGAGAAGACGTGTTATCTAGAATCGCGTGGCGGACCGAAATAAAGTCAGAAGTTATTGCAAAAAGGAACCAAGCATGTTTACATTATATAAATGGCACATTATATCTACCTACACTTCTATTAATATATCAAAGTTCTTCCATTATTCTAGTCAAGCACAACGCTCTGAAAAACGCTGATTGATGAGAGGCAAATACTCTGAAACCTGTATATTGCTTTATAAAGTTGTGTTTGATTGGAACACCTTTTGCTAAATAATTTTGTAATAACTCTAGTTAGTCATTTTTATTACATTTTTCATTTTTCTCAATTATCAAATGGTCAAATTGTAAAATAAGTCGGATTCTGTGCAATGTACGATTTAAATTAGAAAAATGGTAAGATTATAAAATAAACAATAAACGGTTTTTCAAAACGTTTTGTCAAAATTTAATAGTTTATAATATAATTTATAATATAATATTAAGGTTCTGTTCAGAAAACTTTTAAAATAATTTTTTTTCGAAAAATTTTGTCTTTTGTTAAAATATCTATTTTAATAATGCTATTTTTTGTATGAAATAAGTGCTTAAGTATATTGTTCGCTTGTTTTTATTTTAATAAAGCTGTTTTTGAGAAAGTATTTTATTGTTTATTTTTAAAAAAATAAATGGTTTTATACGCCGCACTTAGTTTAATAAGCACTAATAATATTAATAAAATAATATTCTCAAAGTTTGTAATTGAATTAAAAATGTATTTTATTACTGAACATTTTGTAAAGACAAAAATTTTTTTTTGCGGTCTTTCTTTTTGTATATTGAACTAATAAAACAGGTAAAACACTTCTAAATACCAGAGTAAATACCTTATTTGAAAATTTTCATTGACTAACAACCATCAAATTTACTGACGTTTGATTAATTTTTAAGACTGCAAATACGAAATTACGAGTTACTAAAACAGAATAGAAAATTTGGTATTATACTATGTTAATGCACAGGTATTGATATGGCCGAAATTAGCAGTGCGCGCACGTGCGTAAATACGTTTAAAATAATGGAAATTGCTATAGTAACCGTTACCTAACCGAGACGCATAAATTAATAAAATATTTATAACTAAGTAATTTTTGCAAACGCTCTGAAAATTAAAAAGAAACAAAAATTAATTTTTTACGAGTAGAACCAATCAAATCTTAATTTATGCGCGCCTTTCTTGTTAATCAAAACTGTCTTGAACAGAATGTTTCGTCACAAAAGTATTGTAAAATAGATTTTAAAAAATTGGCAGTATTAGAGAATATATCCGGCTTATTATGAATTAACATGTTAGTTGTAAAATTAATATAAAATATGATACTATTATTTATTCATTTATTACAATTTTCTACATAATTGGTTTATTGCTATTCTGAGACTTAAGGCTAGTCCGTTTAAAAAAGATAACTTTCTTGTTAATAAACTTAAAAACTTGTTTGTTTTAAACATTTTTATTTTACACTAGCCGAAAGCAATTCTAATATTATGTGTAACAAAATTTCTAGAAAACCTTTTTTTCGTTTAAAAATTTGCGGCAAATAAGCTCTTAAATTTCAGTCTAAATTTTATTGGAATTACTCAAACCAAAAAGCCAACCAAACCCACTTTTTTATTATCAAGGTTATTGCTTCAAATAAAATTTAATAAGTGCTTCATTGTTTAAAAAAGCTTCAAAACTAGGTAAAGCGCAACGATCGATTTTGCTGTAGGGCTCAATACACAAGTGCAATCGCGTAAAAAGCATGAAGAAAATATCGTGAAATTTTGACTTGGATTGTAAAAAAACATTTCCTTCTTACTTTTGCTTAAGTAGGTTCTCTCACTCTCCTACTTCTACGAGTCTCGCGGTCGCAGATCTAAACAATATTCGTTTCCATAATACTTCAGATTGCAAATTTTTGACATATTTTGAGGTCATTTGTTCAAGTTTTTAAATCTCAAAAATTTTTATATATTTTTTTAACAATATGAAAATTAGTTTCTATGAGATTACAGTTCTATGTTGCCAATCGTTGTTTTAACTACCAACAAACATATTTAATAAATATATTGTGATTTTTTAGTTAAGCTTAGACGTCTTAAGCCTCTTATTAATGTACTATTAATTTAGGTAAAAATGGACTTGATTCATGCATATTTTGGGTGTCTACGAGGAAGTTACTATGCACAAATAGAAAAAATTCTTTCTACTTTCAAACACAATGTCAATGTCGTATAGAACCTAACCAGTTTTGTAAATTTTAATTTAATTTTTATAATAAAACAAGTTTAATAATGTTTTCATTCTAACATTTTTTGCATTTGTATTTAGGACCTTTTGTTTTTCTGTCATAGGAAGAACTTATTTTTTTCTATGAAAACATAAATTTTTGTCATTTTTTTACATTTTATTATTTATTAGAAAATATTTAAAACTTCTATATACAATGGAAAAAATTCATAACTACCAATTATTATTATTAAAATTCTTACTTACTAGAAGTCTTACAATTTAGAAATCTTACGAGAAGTTAGAAATAGTATATTAAAGAACGCGTTTTGAAAAATCAACTTTGCGGCACGAACTCAAGTTTATATAACGAGCGCAAAGCGCGAGTTTTTATAAAAAATAAGTGCCACAATGACTTGAAAAACGAGTCTCTTATGCTAATTTTTCTACTTTGCGCGTTTTACGTGACTTTAAAATAAAAAAATTAATTATTCAATCTTTAGGGACTTTTGCGTTAATACGCAATAGTTGGTAATAAATGTCATAAAAGTGTCAAATGTTTTTAAAGTGTTTTCAAATTTGTCTAAAATTCTGTGTAAGTAACTCACAAATCGTTTTTTATTACCTATCGTATCAGTTATTAATTAAATACTTTAATTGGCATAAACGCAGTAAGTAAACTCTTTAAGAACATTGTAACATTATTCTTAAATTACCAAATCAAATGCGATTCTCAGCGATTCTTCTTATCGTTATTTTAGATTTAGACCAAGAAGTGTTATATAGGTACTGTGGTGAGCCACCTATTTTTACCTTTGGTCAATACGCGACAATTAATTAATTAATTGCCGTTAGAAAAAATTTTAAAACATTGTCTCATTAAAGTTAAAGTATTTAAATTTTCCTGTGGAGTCTGGAGTTCGTTTCCGGTCTCACAAACATAAATTCGGCACCACTTACTTACAAAGGGCATTTCAAATTTGTTAATTTTAGTTTTATCACGAATTCCATTAACTTAAGCTTATATTAGGGTTGAAAGGTTAATATGCGCGGCCCTTAAGAGGGTGCAGAGATTTGTTTCACATGTGTGTAGCGTGAGAAGAAACGGAATTCTTGGGCACACGTGGCCTTCAAAAAAAGATAAAGATTGCGTAATTTGCAATATCTTATTCAATAAAATTACTAGAGTTATTAGACCAACACAATGAAAGAAACAAAATTTCTCTTGTTCTATTGATATAAAACACTAACCACTTTATTGTTATAAAAGGGCATTATTAGAACATTTGAGATAATGTAAACAGAAATCGAAATTATCAAATAAAACTAAACGAAAAACTGCATGTATAAATAAATAATGTTAGGATTGTAAATAGTATTAAATAACAATGTTGAGAAAGTGAAAATAACTTAAAAATTATTATAAAATAAAGATTTAGGGTTCAAGTCGAGATATGTGACGCCATCTGTAGGGTGGTTAATTAATTTTTGTTACAGATTTCTTATTGACTATGTTACTTCAAAACTTGGTAAAAGCTTCTAAAAATTTAAACTATTTTATGTAGTTTAGATGTTATTTTATCTCAGCATTATTTAAACTTTTTTTTCTTTTGTAAAACAAATTACATAAGACAAAACCAGATTTTAGTAGCTATAAAGTTATAACTCTGATCTGGAATGTTAGAAAGAAGTTTTGACGGATCATTGTTTAATCCGGACAATAATTTCTGTTTATTGTTGTAATGAACTTATTTATTATTATTAATATTGTCTAAAACACTTTGTAAAAAGCGGTCAAGTTGGAAGGGAGCGAAAAACACATCCCAATAATTTTACTTAACCAATGAGGGCACAGACTTAGTGATTAGCGTTTGCCGCGGGGGTGTAAAATTCACAGGCTCTTGCGTCCCTATAAAAACTTATTTTGGGAAGGGAGACCTCAGTGGAGATTAGATTGTTTCAGTAATTAGAAGTAACAAAAAAATCTGTGCTAGTGTGTAAAGTTTGTGTAGGTTAGTTGTGTTTTGTGTCATAAAAAAAAATATACATTAAGTCAAAACTATAGTGATTGTAAAAAAAAAACAAAATAAAAAAGTGAAGCACGTTGGATATTAAAAATACAGGTACAATTTCAATTTTATTTCGTCTGCATTAATTTTAATTTCTTAAAATACTATGCAGAGATAATTATTTTAAATAACCAAACTTGTTTCAACATAAATTCATTTAATATTATTATTGGCCTTGCTGAAACAAATCACCTGAGATAATGCTTATTTCTATATCAAAATAGAATTTTACAAAGGAAATCGTTTGGATAAAATTGATTGAAATTTAACAACTGTTTAACTTTAGCCAAACAAACTTAATTAAAGGTTATTATTTTTAATTTAACGCTACTTAATTTTTTCAAGTCTTTACTATGAAACTATCAAATTAAAGTTAAATTAAATTAATCAATCAAATGATAATTTAATAATATTCCCTTTCTTTGTCACGGGAAGAAAAACAAACAGTGATTAGTCAGAAATTGCAGGCCGTTTACGTTAAACAAAAAAAAATATAATAATTATAAAAAAAATATATATATAAAAAAAATGGTTGGGTCCCGCACACGGAAAAACCCGTTATATAACCAAAAAAAAAAAAACAAAAAAAAGGGGAGAGCAAAGGTGAAGGTTCCGTATCCGGTAAACCTGTATTCAAGCGCCTGTTGCTATTGCCAAAAAAAAAAATATATCCAAAAAAAAAAAAAACAAATTCAAACATTCGCAATTTGGGGGATTTTTCTTTAAGATTATAATATCTTTGCGCGCCCATCTTCAATTCCACTTAATCTGCACTTCCGACTGTATGCAGATGTGGTAAGAGAAGTAAGGGATTTTCGGAGTTTGATGTATACTGCGGGTGCTCCAGATAATGTTTCTTAGCGTGCCGGTAACGGTCGAGTTAGCAATTACCCCAGTAACGGTAAAGGGTTAACAATTGTCCGTCTGAAGCTTTTTCGTTTCGATGATAATGTTTCCATAGCAAATTTGGCAACCTATATAAATAAATAGGGTTTTAATAGCAATGACCTATTCACGGAAAAAGTTGACGATCGCTTAATGGAAGCTTTCTTCGTTTTGAGGATAATGTTTTCAGAGCAAATTTGGCAACCCTTCCGTTTATAGTGCTAACTCCATTCTGGTAAAGAGTTGACGATTGCTCGGTGGAAGCTTTCGTTGTTACGTAAATAACGTTTCGGGACGATGTCGGCAAACCTTCTGTTTAGGGATCTTTTTGCTTATCAGTGAGTAACGGACGCTTTGTAGAAGCTTTCTGTCATCGCAGATACTCCGACCGACAAAGATTATCTAGGATGTCTTTCCAGCGATTCAATTTTATTGTAAACGCGATACCTGTAATCCACTGGCATACCCTCACTCAGACAAATCGTTGAAAACCCTTGTCTAATTAAATTCATTAATCAATCATATTCATCATTTTACTTCGGGGCACTTGAATAAAATTAAGTACAGATTTCTTCTAGTGCAACAATATTTCAGGGAATCTAAATTTTAACAGATATCTTCGTTCTCTTTTACTGTATTCGGTGTCGGGGCGTTTTAGGGCGTAATTGCTGAAATTTGTCTGCATGTGCATTGCGTAGGTAGTACCGCGAATCAAACTGCACCTGAACCAATAAAAGAAAACATTTGCAAATTTTGGAATTTTCTTTGTTGTATTTGTTGTACAGGAAGTGTTCACAAATGTAGTCAATAAACATCGACAAGAAGTAAATTTTGACATTACTTCTTAGTAAAAGTCAAAATCGATCCATTACCTTTTGGTGGAGCAAATAAGCCGTCTCAATTATTAATTCTATTATAAAACAAATAAATAAATAAAATAAAAGGAAAACATATTACTTCACATAAGAAGTTAGAACCTAAATTGGTAATTACATCGCAATTAATTTATGATCATTAAAAAAATATATATTTAAAGATAATTTATTTTGGATGTTGAATGTTCTACTACAACTTGACCGTTTGTTTAGGCAAACTTTGTAAATATTTTACAAATGTATTATAATTTATCCCTTAATGGGAACTATCCGAATTTATAATAAATTTGTGGTTTGAAACAAGTGGTTTTAATCTATTCTCCCGTGTGTTATGACACTACTTTGTAACGACTTCTGTGTTACTGACAACCGAAACTTGATCTAGAATGACTATTAGAGTTATTCACAATCATATTCTTTTACAATCTTAAGTTAAACGTAGGGTAAGTACACCTTTTATTATTTTATAATAACCGACAGTCTAGACGATCACACTTTGAGTAAATCAATTTTTACCTCATTTTTCCTTATCCAGTATTTTACTGGATATAAAAAAATTTCCCATCGTAATTCATAATAATTATGATTATCGGCCATGTCTCATTACAGTACTCATCTATTATTAAACGCTATGGGGGTTGTAAATCGTCAAAATCGTGGCTGAAAGCTGTTTTATTTTAAAGCTGTTTTAACCTCAAAAAAATTGAAGTTACCTCATAGTAACCGCCGCTTGTCCTCCCCATTTTCAAATGTTTTATAGGTTAATTGCGACACACACACAAACACATCTTGGTAAGGAATATTTTAAAGTTTGTTATAACATCATAAAGCAACAACAGATAAAGTATCAGTTATGTCTGTATTTTTGTACTGTTGTACTGTTCTATTGTTCTTATAATTATTAATTTTTGTAGCAATGTTTTGTCCTGTCTGACGACATAAACTGCGTTGTAGTCATTGTTAGAGTTGAGCAAATATGCAACAGAAATTTGATATTATGTGCCTGTAATATGCAGTAAAATATTTTATACCACAAGATATGCCGCAAAACATTTAAAAATGTTTAAAATATGCATTAAAAAAGTAAAATCAATAAACCTACACATAAAAAATTAAATTAAACACTAATCAAAATATTATTTTAAATAATACTTTAAACAGTTTTATGTATTTTGAACTTTTGCAAACATCACTATAAATAAAAATGAAAACATTTTGGATAAGAAACAGCCCAGTATTTCAACATTTTTGGATTAAATAAACACATATTTTTAGAGATCAGTATTTAGACAATACTTAGACAAGAAAAGTATTAAGACCTGTTAAATTGAAAAATCTGAATAATTTTTGATTTTAAGTACAAGTAAAATCATAAAAAAAAGATCTCGCTTTTAAAAAATCAAATTTTTATAAAAAAAAGAATGTAGACTAAACCCAAAGTACATGGTAATTAATGTAGGTAGACTGGAATAATTTTTTGAGAATTGATAAACGAAGCTTGACCTTATCAACCGCTTTGTTCGCTTTACTTAGAAATTTTTGGCCTTCTAAAAGATTAGAATATTTATTTAAGTCGAGAGACTAGATTTGTTTAGTTGTACCTAATCCCAATCATTGATAAACAACTGATTCTTATTACGTACCAGACAAATCGAAAGACTATGTTTAGATTTAAAAGCAATTTTTGTTTTAATGTCTTTTAAAATATTCTTAGTGACATTAGAAGTCTTACACCCAAAAGAAATAATTATTGAACATTATTTTTTAGTAATGTGGTAGACTGACATCAAAAACAAAACAATGAAGTTTGCAAAAAATTAACTAACTAGAAAAAAAATCAATAATGTGTTTGGCGATTTGGTCACTGAATACACTCTTGTACACGTCTATACATCGACAAAATAAGGTGATTGATGCCTGCTTGTGGCATCTCGTTTTAAGCAACTTGAACCTCGTAGATTAACTGTGTCAAAGTTTATGGAGAACATATATAGTCTTTACATTATACCTTTCACATGCACGATAAGATTTAAATCTGGTGAACAAGGTGACAGCAGCAAAAAATTAACGTCACTTTCTTGAAAATAGTCTATAATAGTGCATATAGACAAACTTTTTTTTGCAAGTACTGTCAAAAATAAACAGTTGCAATGGTTACTACAACTAGTTCTACTCATTTTGTTCCCAAAAAATCACTTCCAAAAAATGATTCTTTCTGGATGTAATTACCCCTAATGTTACTAAGTATATAAGATTCTTGATTTCTTGCAGTAGGTAAGAGTCAAAATTGTTTTATTTAGTCCAAATTCGAAAAAAATGTATATCTGAAAAATCACGCTTGTTTTATTTTCTAAATTGTCAGTAATTATCAAAAATTAAAACAGAGCGTAGGGGTACTAACTGAACAACACAAATCATGAATCACTTGACCATAAATTCAACTAATCTTAACTATAATTTAATTTAATTAACTTAATTTATTTTTAAATTTAATTTGCGATAAATACGATAAAAATATTTTTGTGATACTAATCAAAATATTATTTTAAAAAATATTTTAAACAATTAGATGGCGAAACACATCTTAAAAATCTAGAACAAATAATGATAGAGAAATCAATAGGTATAAGACGAAGTAAATTACCAATCGTAGAAAGAGACTCGCTTTTAAGCGAAATTTAAATAATCACTTGTTATAATAATAAAATTATAACTAATTACAAATGTTAGAACTTTTTAGATTGTTTATTAAAATAAACAAGTTTTGAATAAGAATTAATTAACGTCTATTTAAAATTCAAGGTTAATAATTTAGATATTAACGGTGAACTAATAAATAAATAATTGAGATAATTACCTACTTTAATTCACAAAAGAAAAATTTATCGATGAATGAACTTGTTTTGGCCTTGTACTTGACACCTGGAGCAGAATTGAACGTCGCTTTAAATATTATTCATGAAGAAATAAGAATAACGTATTATGGAAAAAATAATATTTAAATGTTTAAAACAGAAATATAAATTAAAAAGAAGAGACAAGTAATTGTCTATTGTTTTGTTAATTACTGTAATTTGTGTTCATTTTTTATTGTTGTTGTTATTAATTAATAATCTTTACGTTATTCTCAGCCTGTGTTATTAATAAAATTTGTAGTCAGGTTTCCATTAATAGGAAAACAATTTTAATAACAATTATTAGTTTACTACTTTAAATAAATAAATAAATATTTGTGTTAAACGCAAAACATAAAGTTTCACAAAAATAAGAAACGGTCTCAATAATTTACCTGTCTGCGTGAACTAAAGTAAGCTAATGCTAACTAATATTAATACTAAAACACACTAAATTTAATTTAAACAAAAAAATGAACAGTATTTACTAGAAGCTATGTAAATAATAATTGTTATTGTTTTCTGAGAAAAAATTGCTACTGAAAATAAAAAACTCTGATTTTTGTTATTTGCCGCTAATTTTATTATTTCTAAGAAATTGATAATTTATGACTCTCCATTTTTGATTAATTTCATTGTTTGGGCAATTCTTTGGACTATCCAAACACTAACTCTAGTTGCTTCTAAAACCTGCTTTTAAATCTAGTTCAAGTTTATATTTTTATTATTGTTGTTTTTTGTTTTCTTTTTATTGCATTAAGTTAATAACATTGGCTACCACTTCTTTAGTTTGTCTAGAGACAAATTTTTTATTGTGAACGCTATTAAAAGCTGAAGCTAATAAAATAAAATTAATTAAAACATAAAGATAAAAAGGCGAAGTACAAGCTGTTAGCATCATGTATAAAAGTAAAAGTATAACTAATTTGCAAAAATACTAAATCAAAAAATTAAAGACATTTTCTTTGCCTTAATAAAGACAAAAACAACCACTAAAAGAAGATAAAGCAGTAGCAATTCCTGATTGCTAATAACCAATCGGTAAGAATAGAATGCTGGGTTAAAAAAATTAAAGAAAAAGTAAAAATAATAACGAAAAATAGCAAAAGTACATAACACACTAAGTCAAAAATGTGCAACAAATACAAAAACAGCGAGTAAAAACATAACAAAAAAGTAATCGATGTTAAGAAAAAATCGTAGTAAGAATTTGTAACGAAGCTTGAGACTATCAATAATAGAAATCAAAATAGTTATTTTCTACTTTACGTCGCAATCAGAGTCCGATTTGGATACGGATATGGTCAATTCCGTACCCAAATTGGGTGCGGTAACAGCTAGTGCAATTTGCTGTTTTCGGATTGGTAACACTGGATAACGCTGTCGTTGGAATGAAACGTCACGGTTATTTATGTCAGCTTGAGGATAATAATTAATTGTAATCGAATAAATTTTGTTGCATTTGATGAACAATGTGTTTGTATGTGTGTCGCAATTAACCTATAAAATATTTGGAAATAGGGTGGACAGCGGTGGTGGAAGTCACAAACTTTTCTTTTGAGGTTAGAACAGCGTCAAAGTGAAACTTGAAACTAAAATAGAACTTTTGGCCTTTATTTTGACCATTTGCAACCCCCATAGCATTTGATAATTTACAAGTTATTTGCTAGATGAGTGTATAAATCTGCTTGACTGAAATAACGATGAAATGAAAGGAGTTGCTGATAACCGCAAATGGAGTGGGAATTTAGGGATAAATGAAGAATTTACTTGCTGTGGTTATGCCAATTGAATTATTCAATCAATAACCGATACGGTAGGTAAAAAAGAACCATTTGTGAGTTAGTTACCAGAATTTTAGACAAATTTGAAAACATTTCAAAGTTCAATGACTTCATTGACACTTTAGTGACATTTTTACCACCAACTATTTCGTATTAACGCAAAAGTCCTTAAAGATTAAATAATTACCATTTTAACTTAAAAATTACGTAAAACACGTAAAGTAGAAAAAATAGTATAAAGAACTTGTTTTTTAAAGTCACTGTGGCACTCATTCATTATAAAAACTAGCGCTCGTGCTCGTTTTATAAACTTGAATTCGTGCCACAAAGTTGACTTTTCTAAACGCGTTATTTAATATACTATTTCAGCACCTAAACAAGTTATATAATATATAGATTTTCTAAAACCACTTACACCAACACATTTATGATATTAAAAAAATAACCGTTAGTTAAATTAGAAATTACGTTGAAGTTCTCTGTTTACAGGTGTAGAAAAACATTTTGTCCTCAAAGGCAAAGTTTCGCTCTTGTATTTAATCCCACAGGTATCTACAGTCAGAAGCAGAAGAAGGATAGAGCCTAAAAGCTAAAAAATGTGGCAGTGACACATCTACAACAAAACGATCACCCAAACCACTCAAAGCTACCAGAAATAAAGTAAAGTAAGTGAGATTAAGATAGTTCAGGAAGATCAGTTTTAAAAGTGTTTTTTGCTGGACCATTGCTGATCCAAACGGATCTCTTTCTTGGCAATCAACTAGAAAAAAAATCTAGTGTATCTTGTAAAACAAATTTAAAAAACTAGTGTACCTAACATTAAAAAAGGTAAGCAAAGAATTTAAGAATCATATCTTTAACATTTTGGAGAAGCATATCTCCTTCAACTGCGTTTAAAGAATTTTTAATGTTGACTATTAAGGTCGATTTTAGCAAAATATGTTCTGGTAGCATAAACTGCAAAACTGCAGCCTCACAGTTTTAATAGCAACTTTAAAGTTAGATAGGCTTGAAGTAATTAGCAAGGTTTTCTAAAGTATGAGAAAACCAAGTTTTAGAAACAAACTTCAAAACGTACAATCAGCAGCAGCAACTGGACAAATGCTACCACCTTTTCTAAATAAGATAAAGATGCTTCTTACGAGTACAAAAAAAAGTAATTTTAAAAAACAATTGATTTTGCCGGACAATATGAGGTTACAAAGATTAGTAATGAAAGACAACATTTTTTTGTCTTTTTTTTCTACCTATTTGCTAATTAAGTTTTTCAAATGTTGCGGTTTTAAGCCATCAATTCCAGCTGCTAAACCACTAAAAAATGTTAATCTTTCTCTTCAGTTTTTCGTTAATCATGAGAGTTGCAAAATCATCATTTGTTGGTTGAAGATATGGAACATTCTGAGACAGTTTATGATGCTTGCTTACTGACTACTGAAAAGCAGATTTTACTTTGCCAGACAAAAAGAGGTTATAAAAACTAGTAATGTAAGACAACATTATTTGTTGTCTTTCGTTCTCTACATATTTAGTAAATAATTTCTTTATATGTTGGGGTCTTAAAATATGAATTTTAGCTGCTAAACCATTGAAAAATGTTGATCGTTTTCTTCAATTTTTTATTAATCATGATAGTTACAAAATTATTATTCGTTGGTTAAAAATATTAAAGATTCTGAGACAGTTTAGGATGCTTGCTTACTGACTGCTGAAAAGCATTGTTGTCTGTCGCGTTCTCTACATATTTAGCAATTAGTTTCTTTATATGTTGGGTTGTTGGGGTCTTAAAATATCAATTTTAGGTGTTAAACATTAAAATGTTGATTGTTTTCTTCAATTTTTTGTTAACGATGACAGTTACAAAATTATTATTTGTTGGTTGAAAATATTGAAGATTCTGAGACAGTTTAGGATGTTTGCTTATTAACTGCTGAAGAACAGACTTTACTTTGCCGGACAATATGAGGTTACAAAACTAGTAATGTGTGACAACATTTGTTGCCTTTTTTTTCCTACATATTTGCCAATTAAGTCTTTTAGATATTGCGGTCTTAAGTCATCAATTCCAGCTGCTAAACCATTAAAAAATTTGTTTTTTTTTTTCTTTTTTTTTTCAATGTTTTGTTAAACATAAGATTAACAAAATTATCATTTGTTGGTTGAGAATATTGAAGATCTTGAGACAGTTTAGGACGTTTGCTTACTGACTGCTGAAAAGCAGACTTTACTTTGCCAGACAATATAAGGCTACAAAAGTAGCAATATAAGACAACATTTGTTGTCTTTCTTTTTCTACATATTTGTCAATTAAGTCTTTTATATGTTGCGGTCTTAAGCTATTAATTCCAGTTGTTGATCCATTAAAAAACGCTGATCTTTTTCTTCAATTTTTCGTTAATCATGAGAGTTACAAAATTATCATTCGTTGGTTGAGGATATTGAAGGTCCTGAGACGGTTTAGGATGCTTGCTTATTGATTGCTAAAGAGTAAAAATATTATCTTTTGCAAAGCTGTCTTGAGAAGTTAAAAACTTAATGGATCTTTTGATATTTTTAGCATTGGGTTTATTTTTAGAAATTTTATAGAAAAGTTAAATGTTGATAAATGTTTTGATAAGTCAACTCTGGAATTTAGTACAAGTTGGCATTATTCTTTACTTTTGTAATAAGAGACCTTTTTTAAGTGGCTGTATTCAAAAAAACAACATGAAAAACATTAAAAAAAAGAGTTTTTTCTAAGATTTTACACTGTTTGACGAGACACATGCTTTATTTGTAGAACTTAATCTTTGTGCTTTTAGAAATTTTGTTGAACATAGAATTTTCTTCAAAATTACTACGCCACATTTTAAATTAAAAATTTTGTTTTTAAATTTTGTCATTGACTTTTAATCATTGAGAGATGTAGAATTTAAGCCTAGATTCATTTTTAAACAATTTAAAATCTTGACTTAATTGACATCTTAATATGTCTTTATTTAAGCCGCGAGCAGTTTCTGTTGTTTTGAAATTACTGTCAGAATCATTAGTAGAAAGAAGCACGTAGGTTGATCAAAAATAAAGACCAAAACTAGAAACAACACCCTGTTTGCCGTCAGAGGTTGTTTGGGACTGCACTTCACTCTTTTTATTCATTTTATAATGAGGTCTGTCAACGAATATTTTTTTTTTCAATTGTTCCATGCAGTGTTGTAACAAATATAGGGATATTGAGTATAATGTTTAGGTAAAGAATCATAAAAAGCACCTTCACAGAGCCAAAATAAACGGTCTAGACCCAGGTACATTATTTGAAAAAAATAGATGTTTTTTTAGTTTAAGAAACATTAACTTTAGTTTTATCTCTACAAGGAGCCGCTATTACGTCACAATAGGTTACATTACTTATTTGTTATTATTCAAAAATGTAATTTTTTAAGTGTCTAATCTAATTAGATTTAATTAGTAATCTAATTTTTAGCTATATTTTCAAATCTTAATTAAAGTTAGCAGTGCTATATTATAAGTGTCTCTTTTCTTTATAAACGTGGAAATAGAAACCAAATTTTCATTATGTTTGCAACATTCAAAAATAACCCGAGTTATTTGAGTAACTTGAGAATACTTTTAAACTACTTTTAAATCATTATTATCAGGGCCAGTAAGTTTTTTGATCGCACTGTGTAAGAAAGTTTATAAAATGAAATTGATTCTTGTTTTTCTAAACAATAAAAATTTATTAATGCAATTATTAATAATTTATTGATTATTTTCATTAAAAATGTAGAGTAAATAATTATTAATTATGGGTGTTTAAAGGAAAATTACAAAAAAAATTAAAATGACTAGGTGAATAAGTCATTTGAAATTTTTAAAATCAGATGTATTAATATTAATGAGCAAAAATGTGTTGAAGAGATGAATTAAGCTATTGCATAATTAATGTTTTGTTGACTCTGTTAAAATTTAGATTAATTTGCCGCAAAAAATAAAATTTGCATGTTCTAAAACTTTTCCAAAGGACAATATAGTTATTTTTAAAAGAAGAAATTTCTAGAACTATTTAAATAAAACGTAATTTAATTCAGTCAAAACGAATAAGTATAATTTAATTAATTATATTTAGAGATGGTAATGACAAAGTAATTATTTAAAAAAAAAGATGTACAGTTGAAAATAATTGAAGTCGCAAACAATAACTAAAATAACCTGTTTAATATTTTGCCAAATGTGACTATAAAAGACAAAAGTTAAATAATCAATTAGTCATTTTGTCATAAAATGAAGTGTTTGTTCAGTCTCTATTTTTTCTTGACTGCATATACTTGCAGTTGTGCTAAATTACGTAAGAAAAATCTAGCTATATAAATTTTTAAAAATAATTTTTGACAGCATCTAGTTTTACAAAATGTGATAAAACCGACAAAAATTTCCAAAACTGTATTTTAAAAGCAGTGACCAATGCATTACACCAAATGGACAAACCATTTAAAGAAGTAGGGTTACCAAATATGGAACCGCTAAAAGTTCCATTCTTAAAAATTGGAGCCGGAAATGGGGCAGTAAATTTTGAACAAAAGTACAAAAATCTCAGAATTTCTGGTTTTACTAAAACCGAATGTTCAAAATTTGGGTAAGTTTGAATTAAACAAATTACTAATTATTTAATACAAAAATTAGTGTTGACTTTGAAGAGAAAAAAATATTGATGAGCTGCTTATCTCCAATGATTCGAATGAATTTTGATTATGACATAAGTGGTAAAATTTTGTTATTACCAATTTTTGGAAGTGGGCCAGGTTCAATAATTTTAGGTAATTTTTATCAAATTACATTTTTTATTATTATTATTTAATTATTTTTTAGAAAACATTGAAGTTGATATAATTTTTAATTTAGAAGAATCTCATAAGAATAATAAATATTTTTACAAAATTAAATCAAGTGAGCTTGCAATGTCGCCAAAATTGATTAAATTTGATTTACAAAATTTATTTAACGGAGACAAAGCTTTAGCAGATAATGTTTTAAAAGTATTGAACGAAAATTGGGAAGAAGTTTTTGGAGATGTTAAATCTGGTTATGAAAATGCTTTTAGCCAAATTTTTACAGGAATTTTTAGCAGATTATTGGATAGAGTTTCTGTTGATGACTTGTTTGGTTAAATACAGTAAAACCCAACTTATTGGAATTTGACAGATATTTTTCGACAATATTGTGTTATTTAATAGTTATGTGTAAAATTGTTAAATTTTGATAAATACTAATAAGTATATGAAAATGAGCTGTAAAACGCGAGTTTTATAAAAGAAAAATATTCACAAATAATTTATAATTAATCTTTTTAATAAACACGATTTTTTCTTTTTTTATATTTTGTATGAATGATTATTTTTATATTTAAGAACTGTATAACAATAATTGGTAATATTATTAATAATATATTTGTAATATTTGTTAATTTTGCGTCTAATTTATTAAAACCAGGTGGTCTTTTATTACATATAAAACGTCACAAAGGTGGAAATTATTAGCACTTGCTGAAAGTTCTGTTAATAAATAAAAAAGAGCAATCTAGTTTTATTTGATTTATAAAACCAGTTAAATCTAATCATTTTGTTATTATTTTAAATCTTAAAAAAACGGTAAAATTACAAAATTGGTTTAAAGCTTGACTGCCTCTTGTTTTTCCATCAGTTTATATGTTGTGGTTAGGTAAAAACCCTTAAATAAGTAGTCATCAATAGAGAAATTTGCTTTTGTTATTTGCAAAAATGCAAAGCTGTTACAGCTCTTGCGGAGTTAAGTTTTTATTGTTTTTACAACTATAGACAACTAAATAATTGGATCAAGTAACTACTCTTGGACTCGGAACGCACCATTCTTCTCTTCCCCAGGCAAATTAAATTTACCCACACAAAATTTAATAATAAGTTTAATATGTGCAAATGATATAAAATGATTCGACGGTGAGTCATTTAAAAATTTATTTTTTAAAAAAGGCAATAGAGAGTGATTTAATAAGTAGAATTCCGATGAGCTTTAAATGCACCTAAAACAGAGTTTGCATAAGAAACTAGTTTTAATACATCTTATACATAAAAATATATTTATGTAAACTGTTTTTAGGAGCATTTAATGTTTGTCGGACATTTTGTAAATCATTTTGTACAGAGTACCGTTTAAACTAAAATACAAATCTGTTGAAAGTGGGTTTCTTGTCATTTTTAATGTTAAAAGTGTCATTTTTTGACACGCGTGTTAAAAGTAATTCAAAGTTTATTTAAATTTTGTTTTGAAAATTAATAAAATGTTTTAACAAATACATGAACAACTTTTTATTTTAAATGAGTACAAACCAACATTTTAACTAGTTATTAGTATTATCATTTATAGTAAAATTAGAACAATTTAAAATTGTAATTCCCTGTGGAGCCATCATACTTAACCTGGTTTTATTGTCAACATGTGTGACACATCTATTTTCTGTAGAAATACTACTGGTAGTACTGGTGGTCTTGCTAGTAGTTGCAGCAGTAGAAAGTATTTGGCACGCAATTTCCTTCTTCTGTTCCAGTGAATTTTTAATGTAGTCTTCAGCTACTGTCGAAGATTTCCATCTTCCATGTTTCTTGATGATAGTATTTGCACCAGAATCTGCTAACAATGTCGCTGACGAACGACGAAAACGGTGTCCAGTGTAGAGTTGATGATTTGGTAGATTTAAAAACTCTGCAATGTCGGCAAGCATTTTACCAAACATGTTAATTCCAACGGGATTCTTTACACATTTATTCTTCATATATTTAAGAAAATGTTGTCTAAAAAGTTTAAATAGAATTTACCAACAACACGAGGCACTTTCGTTTTGGTATCTCTGGTATGGTCACAACGACCAAAGTGTCCAAATCTTCAATATTGTCGATGGTCATCTGACACAATTCCTCCAAGCGACACACTTCGAAGACACCTACTATTGCTGCGACTTTCATTATCAGATACTTCTTGTGCTTCAGTGAGAAATTTGTCGATATGCGTCTATGTCACAATTTTTGACTTTTTTGCTTGATATCCTTCTCTCTTCCGTTTTAAAAAAACAATAAGTTTATAATGTTTTCTTATGTCTTAATCTTGCTTTATTTTTAACATAGTTTTAATCATATAATAATTTGTCCACAGCGTTGACAATTTTTATATCTCGGCGTTTTTCTCAAAATATGCCAGTAAAACACTTTCGTTACATTTTCCAGGGACCATTTTAATGTTGCACCTTTCCGAAAAGCGTCTATAAGCGATCTCGTACTGATCTTTTGATTTCGTCGGCAATAATTCCAATGTTGCTCGACTGGCGGCTTCTTCGATTTCAGCAGGGATGGTTCGTTACACTCATTATCGAGATTATTCATTATACTTATAATATCATCAGAAAATGCTGTTATTATTTTTGCGGTATTTTTTTGTAACCAACAATAGCACTGGTTGCTGCAAAAATTTTGGTTCATAAACATTGCAATCTGTGTGGTATTATTTTTTGATTTCTTATTTTCATTGAATTTAAAGTTCTGATTGTTTTGTAGAAAAAATAGTGTATGTTATACGTGTTCAAAGTGATTTTATTTTGTTCGTGGAGTTAAAAAACTCACTACGCTCGTTTTTTAATTATCTCTACTCCTAAAATAAAATCATACTTTTAACACTAATATCATAAATAACTAATTGAAATCAGACATTAAACCAAATTTTTTGATGAAAAACGTAATAACGGTGTTTTTCCTTCTATATAAGTTTTTGCTTTAGTGTTTTATAGAATAAGATCAAAAATATGCTGAATTTGAAGTTGTTTTCAGTTTCTTAACTAATCTAGCAAAACTATTAAAAATATGACAAATCGGAGCTTGCTCCGATTTAAGAAATTTTTGTTCTCGCGGAATCAAAAATACTGATTTATTTAGCAAGCGCTATCACCCAAAAAGTGCTTTATTTATGTTTTAAGAGATGAGTAAGAATCTAAACGGTGGTGGTTGAAGTCGAGTCTAGTTCTTTTATCAACAGACATGATGCACTGCTACTTTAGTACTAATTTTTTGTACACTAATTTTGCTTTTTGTTTTTAAGTTGGTATAATTTCTATTAATTTTAAATTTTTGATAATTTTTGCAACAATCAGTTAACAAATTATTTATTTAGTTTTTGTTTATCTATTTGCACTAATTAACATAAATCTGGAATACTTTATTATGTAGGTATTTGAAATAAAAAATGAAAGTAACGTCAATTGTATGACGCAACAATCAGGAAAGGAATGCCAATACAAGACGTCTAACTGTTTGTTTATTAATAAAATTATTATATTATTCCAATTTTTGTATAGTGACGCTCTTTAAAAAGCGTCACTATACAAGAATTAATATTAATAAATATTATGTACGTCAGAATATTTTAATTAAAATAAAAACAATTTATCTATAGTAAAATATATTAAATACATGAGAGTTTATTTTAGTGTAAAAGAAACTCAAAAAAAAATTGGTAAAATTTTTAAAAAATTTTTTAGGGTATTCTTTTTGTTCAGTATACTCCCTCTCAGTATTTATTTGATTCATCAACTTTAAGCAATAGAAAATTAACCACGGTTTTAACATACCTATTTACTCCAAGAATTTTAAATATATAACTACTATTCTAGTTACAATTTGTAGATGAACTGTTTTAATAACGTGTTAAAGAAAGTAAAAATTTAAAAATGTTTGTGCGACTGAAAAAAAATTAATTTTTCATAAAATGGGTGTATTACTCGTCTCATGTTTCCTATAATGATTTACAAAAGAGTTGTCATTCTGGGAACAGAAGTGTCTTCTTTATACAGCTTTTACTTCCATGAAGTGTTCGCCATCGTAAACAAAAACGACGTAAGCGTTTTTTCTCAAGTAAATGACAAAAAATCTAGGTGGGAATTTTTCAGTGAGCCCATCCTAAATTTACTTAATACAGAATCAACTATTTTATTATATTCTTGCCGATTGCTTTTAGTTGAAGCAAACATTTACCAAATGGACCAAAAAATAGGTTTATTTTAGGGCAATAAAACTTCTAAGCCACGGTTTAAATATTGTTTAGGAAAATCTTATTTTAAAGATTCAGTTGTTTTATAAAATTCAGGTTACGTGTTCATGGCAAACTTACTCCATTTATCAAATATAGAATTGTCTTATTTTACATTTTTTCTTACAATATAGAGAATAAAATTTGTCGCCGAAGAATCGCTAGAGAGATTATTAAGGTTAATCTTCTTGTTGGATCGTCTTCTTAAAAAATGAAAAGTAAAACTAACTTTTACTAACTTTAACTAACACTAACACCAAACTTCTGTACTTGATACGATCCACGTTTCGACAACAAAGTTGTCATCCTCAGGTAGGAATTAAAACTGAATTAATTAAAACTAACTAAATAAAACTTTTTAATTTTCTACCTAAGAATGACAACTTTGTTGTCAAAACGTGCTTCGTACCAAGTAAAGAAGTTTGATGTTAATAAGTGTTTTACTTTACATTTTTTACAATTTATACAATTTTTTAGAATTTTATGGTATCATCAATAAAATTTATTTTGATGGGTTAATTTTTATATAAAGAATGAATTATAATTATTATTGTTACCTAATTAAAAACTAAATATTTTTTATTTAAACTTCTTATCTTTACCCAATTGTATGTACAAACTTAGACAAAAAATAATTTTTACTCATAAATATACTAAATGACAAAAAAGTGAAACACCTAGAAAGAAAAAAACGTTTTTATAAATCAAATAAAAAATGAATAACTTTTGGAAAACATCTAACAAAAGATATTTTTTTTTTATTTTCTAGTTAAATTTATAATTAAGTACAAATTGTAATCATCGTCTTTTTGAATTGAAATGGACACATTTATAAAAAGTTTTACGAAAATATTGTAGTTGCACTCCTTCTAGGTGTTTCACTTTATTTTTAATCATTTAGTATAAATATTATTAACAGAAACAATTTTAACAAGTTCAATTATGTTGTAGAAAATTGTGAAACTGATTCAAACTGTGAGCTTGACACAATTTTTTTCCTACATTTCATTGAGTTAATTGCAGAGCTTACCAAAAATTGTGATATTTTGTATAAAGTATAAAAATACAAAAGAAACAACGGAATGAATATAAAACAGACATAAATAAAATGAAATCGGTTTAGACAAAACGACAAACGCAAATTTTTTTTTGAAAGGCTGACAAACATTTAAGTAAGAAAGAAAAGAGAGAATGACAATAATAAAACTTGTAAAATTTAAACTAATAAATTAGAAATTAGTAAGAATAACATTTATTAAAAACTAAACAATTATTGTAAATAAATAGTAAAACACTTTAAAGGTGAAAGACTTTTTTTTCAATGTCATTTTTGAAGGTAAATTGCATTTTTTAATTAGTCATAAAGCAAACCTCGTTGAATAATTAAAATAATATACATTTTTAATAATAAACATAATAATATCTAAATTCTTGAATTTGTTGGCAATTTTGTAGTTAATACATTTTTTTTTATTACCTTACATTCTAATAGTACCTCCCACTGAAAAATTGTTTGCTTTTTTTGCCAAAATTTCATATGACATTTATTTTAAAATTTTAGGATATGCTACATTCCAATTTTCTGTTAAGAAAGAAACTATAATTTAATAGATATTCTAATGTTTTCTTAAAACATAATGATAATGATAATGTAAATAGTTACCAGGAAATTGTTTTGTTATTTATCTAGATTACTTGTTTACTAATATTTAGAGCAACTATCGACAAAAATAATTAATTTAATACCTGTAAACACTGCAATTCATAAAACATTAGAAAATCAGCACAACAAATTAAATTCTTGAAAACTTCTTTATTGATGATTTGCAAAAAACAAATTTAATTTAACAATAAACAAATGGTACCAAAAATGTTTAGTGAGTTTGATGTTAAAGTGTTTAATATTACAATATTTTTTATTAAAAAAATAGTTTGAATTAATTACAAGTTTGTTTAATTTATCTTTCGTTATGTTGATAATAGTAGCCTAAATTCTAAAGACATAGTTGATTTATTAAAAAAAAAATTGACGATAACCATAAATTAACCTAAAAAATTATTTTTATTAAGCAATGGTAATACTTATGGCAATTTATAATTAACGGCATCCAACCCTAGATTCTAAAGCAAAATCTTTTATAGCTGCTTTTTGAAATAGAACACATCTTAAACCAGCATGACTACCTAATTGCCAAAAATTAATAGTTAAAAAAACAACAAATTTTATTATACACCAATAAAACGTAGGTAACATTTTCAAAATATGGTAAAAAAATCAGTTGTTGAAATCAGAAATTAGAAGTCAACTCTAAAATAAAAGGTGTAGGGCCACTGCTAGATGGAAATCTAAAATTTCCATTTATTTTAAACAGGTATCTGATTTTTGTGGCTTACAGAGCAGTAAAAATCGATTTTTTTTTGTTTAGTGTTTGTGTTTTATATTTTTATGTTTAAAACAAAAATCAAACTTAGATCATATAAGGAGATGATTTTTTTTTACTAAATTTTGTTAATCATAATTAATTCGGAAAATATAAATCTATAATAAACACATATATAACAAATACATAAAATGACAAATTAGTTTATAAATAATAAAATATAAAATATAGTCTTTACAGTCTCTACAGCAATGGTTAGAAAGATAAGTTAAAGGATAGTTAAAGATAAAGTAATTAATTTATTAAATTTATCAATCTATTAACTATTTAAGAAAATACAGAGCTTTACTACTATTAATGCAAAAAAATTATTTGTGAAATAGTTAGATACAGCATATCGGCCCGTACGAGTAATCCAATCACCTCAAAATTTAGCTTCTTAAATTTGCGAAGTTATCTACTTGTTTTTGCTCTTTTTCAAATTTAAATAAATAAAAAAATTATATGTTTTTTTAGAGGTAACGGGTTACAGGAACAATAAAATAAACGATTTGACTTTAATCCGACGTTTCGACTGTTTTTTTTTGTTACTGTCTTTTTCAAGGATTTAAGTCTAAATTATGTTTTTTATCGATAACAAATCTGTTGTTGTCTCGTAGCAACGAGTGTTATCAAGGAAAAAAACGTAAGTCTTGAGAAGCAATTTTGAGTAACGTAAATGTGATTAAAAGAAATTGATTTATAAATAAATTAACAATTTAAATTGTTTTCTAAGCCATGCTGTACTTATATTTCTAATAAACTGGTTTTTTCCCTCACGTCAACTTGTTTTCCCACCCAATTTTATTTACTTCGCGTATATTGTTTATAGGAGGAGTTATTTAAAAATTTATATAAATTCAATGACTTGGAAAAAATAAAATCAGAGTTGGAATAAAATTTAAAGATGAAGCTTTATTACGTTGTTTGTGTTTTGTTAGTAAATTTCTGTTCGAGTGCTAAATTGCGTAATTATTTTAATGTGCTGTGATTGAATTTATAACAATTTAAAAACTTTGTAGCTTCAAGTTTTATAAAATGTGATCGAAAAAGTCCTGACTTTAAAAAATGTGCTCCTGAAGCGGTTGAACAAGCAATGAGACAAATGGATAAGCCGTTTAAAGAGTTGGGAATACCAAGTCTGAATCCTTTAATAGTTCCTGCTTTGTATATTAAAGGAGGAACAGGAGCAGTGAAATTAGACCAAAATTATAAAGATATTCATATTTATGGAATCACGAATCTTGAATGCTCGAAATTGGAGTAAGCTATAATTTATTTTTTTTAGCTACTACATTTTTGTGTATTTGTAGTGTTGATTTTGAAAATAAAATAATCGAAAATGAGTGTTTTTACCCGGAAATACGGATGGTCAGTGATTATCAACTTGATGGGAACATATTAATCCTCGATATTAAAGGGGAAGGAAAAGGCACAATTATTTTAGGTACTTAAACGTGTTAAAATTCTTTTTATTTTTATTGTTTATTATAGAAAAAGTGCGAATTCCTGTTAAATACAATCTAGAAGAATACGAAAAACATGGCAAAAAATATTTTAAAATTGTTAATATTGATCTTAAGATGATTCCTCAAAGAGTTAGATTTGATTTTAAGAATTTGTTTAATGGTGATAAGACTCTCAGTGATCATGTTCATGAAGTGGTTAATGATAATTGGAAAGAGGTTTATGATGATGCCAAACCAAGTTATGAAGATGCTTTTGGACAAATTACTAAGCAAATATTTAATTCCGTTTTAAGCAGAGTTTCAATTTCAGATATGTTTGGAGATGAATAATTGTATTTTTTAAATTTACAATCTGTATTTATTGTAGTACGTTCTTGTGTAATAAAATATGATTTTTTACTTTTTTAATTTGTGGATAATTATAATTTTGGCATTCCAGACTTGGGGGACTTATAGTTTTAAAAATATTCTCTTTCACTTTTAGCTGTCTTCGTATTTTGTAATTAGTAATTACATTTATTTTTTTTCAAACTTTACTTTAACTTTTTTTCTATTAGTATTTCAGACTACATCCTCTGCCAATTAAAACAAACTTACCAACCTCTTAACCTTTATTTTTTTAAATAATGTCTGTATTTGCATCCATGATGTTAGTAAAAAAAGTATACTTGGTTTAACTGGCTCTAAGCCAGTTAAACCAAGTGTAGTTTTTTTTTTTGACTTAGTCCAAGTTCCTGCTAATTACTCAACTATACTTATTCTTTTAGTATGTTTCAACTACCAAATTCCCTGGGCTTTTGAGCACCACAATATTTTAGATAAATATAAAATAAAAAAGAATTATATGTTGTACAAAAAATTCTGCGGTTGTAGGTTGTGATCTGTAATAAAGTAGATCATATAAATGATTAAAATATCACCAGTCATGTGATTAATATAAATAAACAATGCAAAAGTTTTTGGTTTTTGCCTCGCAAAATGTTATAAAATTTATCTTTGACAAGGTATTTAGTTTCGAGGTATGCTATTGTCACCAAAGCAGGCTTTGATTTTTAGGACGTATGTCTGGGTAATTTGAAATAGTTATTTTGGTTTTAAGCTTACTGCTAAAAAAACCTACTGTTGAATGTTTGTGCCTACAATCTAAAGAATATTTTTTGCATTTTAACCCCACTAACCTAGAAACTAATAATTACTATTAAAAATCAAATAAAACACAGAATCCAATAATTTTTTATTATTTGCAAACACAAGGTAGGAATAAAATTTGGCAGGAAAGATGAAACTTGACTGGCAAAAACAAACCATTAGAAACAATACCAAAAGCATAGAAGAAAACCGTTGCACCACATCAAACAAGATGTGCTACATGACCTCCATTCTATTCGCCGCACACTCTTGCTTGTGTTTTCACAGAAGCGATCGCGTTCTCTAACAGATTAGGTAAATTATTTATCTTCTCTAACTTGAGGGTTATCCTTTTCCGTAGGTCGTCTAAGTCCACAACAGGAGTATTGAAACTTGAGTTTTTTACATATGACAACAAGAAAAAGTCACATGAAGTCAAATCACATGACCTCGGTAGCCATATCAGTGGCGTAATCAAATTGATCACTCTGTTATCGAAATATTCACAAATAAAATTGAGATTATCCCGAGTGGTGAGAATATGCGCACCGTCCTGCTGGAAATACCCCTGCTGCAGTTCGTCATCCAGTAGCTGCTCCATAAAGAGAGTGAGAATTTCAAGACAGTATCTCTGAGATGTTAATATTCTTACAACATTTTTATTCTTATAGTTGTTTTCATTAAAAAATGTAACAATAATTACCTTCAAAAAATATGGGATCAATAAGACGACGTTTGCTTATTGCAGTCCACACTCCAATTTTCTGCGAGTGCAACGTAATAATGAGGATTCTTGCCGCTTCACATCCTCATGTTCTGTGAGTTAACATAGCCAAAAAGATGAAACCATGCCTCGTCGTTGAAAAATGTTTTTTCCAGTGCTTCGTCATTGTTGGCAAGATTCTGCATAAACCACTGGCTATATGCTTGTTTCTGTGGCAAATCATTTGGCAGCAATTTTGATGGGCGTGCAGTCTATACGGATGCATATCGAGGTCCGTTTTCAAGATCCACCAATAAGTGCTGTGAGACAGGTTCACCTGTTGTTGCAGATGACGAACCGAAGTGCTAGGCTTTTCGTCCATAACAGGTATTTCTTACGGCTTCCACATTTGCTTTGGTTCTTACTCGTGGTCTGCCTCCACTTGCCTTGCGATTCACATTCTCTGTTTCCCTGTACAAATCCACATCACGGCGCAGATTTCGACTGAAATGGTCGAAGTGAACAGACAATCCAGGAAACTTTTCCTGAAAATCCTCAAATGCGGCGTTTATTGAGTTAACCCACTGTTCGTCGACTCTCTGACCATTTCTGAAGTATGCTTCTAACATGAAGCGCTTCTGTTGCTCGTTGAAAGCCATCTTGTTCTTTTAAACGACTAATTTTCCAACTTGACTGAGAAAATCAACCGAAAATGCAGGGAAGTATAAAACTAGCAGGTTGTCAACACAAACAGAATATAACCTCACGTTACATAATTTATTTCAACTACTGTCATAAAAATTTCAGAATTAGGCTTAAATCCAACCTAAGACATGACTTTTCTTGCATCTCACTTTTCAATAGCACTCTGGATGACAATAGTTTTGAAACACGTGATATAAACATTGTTAATACTTATCGAGATTAAAACATAAGCAAATCGACAATTATTTATCGCACAAAGAACGTGAAGAATGGATAACATGTATAAACTTGCCCAAAAGTGGTCGGGTATAAAAATGTGTACGAAAACTTCTTTTAGTAAGCACTAAACAAACTGAAAATTAAAAAAAAAATTAGGTGTTACAGTGTAGATGTGGAAGCCACTTTCTCTTCAGTTAACTAAAATATATTTAATTTTTTGATGTTACTGGATATCAGGATAACGTTTTAAGATGAAATATTATAATAAATTTAGCACTGACATTTACTGAAAAAGAAATTTTGTTTGTGAATATCGAATAAAAATGTGAATACACCAAGAAGTAAAAACATATTTAAAAAAAAATTTTACTGATTGGCAGGAGACTTTTATATGTTATTATAACTTATAAATATGTGCAAAGTTTTTTGGGAAAACATCTACAATAATTTCATACTACAAAAATTTTTTTCAACAACATTATGCTATTATGAAACAAAATAACAAAGTAAATGATTAGATTAGAGGGAACATCCATTTATTTCGGCTCAGTTGTAGCTAGTGTTTTTGAAGTTTTAGTATTAGTCTCGTTTAAATTGAATGAAATTCATTCAATTTAAAAGTAAAGTACTATTTACAGAAGCTGTAAACTTTGAATTCCTATAATTGGTTTAAAATTATATTTAAAAAGCTTTTTTACAAAATCCCAGTGAGACAGCAAGATAAATCTGAAACAGTAGTATTCAAAATTGGGTAATTACCAAACTTGTTTAAACCTATTGTAAATATTATACATATATGTTTAACTACAAGTATAAACAAAGATTTATTAAAATAAATAATATAGATAATTATAATAAATTGGATGATGGGAAGATATTTGATGTTTTGGACCGTAAATAAAACAACTCAATTTTTAAACATTTCAAATAAAATTTATTCTTCTTTAAAGCCTTCATATTGTTTATAGTTAGTTACTCTTAACATCAGTCACATTGTCGTTAGTCTTATTCAAAACGTTGAAAATTAAATTGTTTTTCTTTACTGTCCCCAATGCCAAATAATTTCTCATCATCGTATTTTGTTACCTTGTTTATTGTTATTCATAAAAAATATAAGAAAATTTAAGAAAAAATATAATGTAATTCTCCAAGATCAGTTTTTTATCAGTCCTTTTTTAATTTTGCTGGAGGCATTTGCCCATTGAATGGCTAGATTAATATTATGTGTTAAAAATTTCTAAACATTTTTTTCACCTGTTTTTTGTGGTAAAAGGTTTTCCAAGGTATTTACAAGTGCTTTGGCTATTATTTCCTATGTAGTAAAAATTTCTACAGCAAAAGTAACACATTTATACTTTTCTTTAATCACCTATTTCATGTGCTTCAGAACTTCCCGAAAATAGCAGCTAAACTAGCATTGGAACAGTTATAAGGTAACACGTTACAAAAATAAAAATGACAAATTTCAGATGTGATACGTAAGCAAATAGCTACTTGTAGTAAGTGTTGGTCTAAAAATATTCAAATTACGTTAAAGTTCCCGATCTAAAAGTGTAGAAAAATTTTCTGCTTAGCACCTATAAAGCAAACGCTTTTTTTGTGTTCAACTTTACAGACAACTATAGCCAGAAACAAAAGGAAGATAAAACCAACAAAATCTGAAGTTCAAAAAACCGAAGCTCAAAAAGCTGACAATGCTTCAAAGCTGCAGAAAGTAAAGTTTAAAACCAAAATGCTATAGCAAAACAAATATTTGTGTTAAAAATTTCTAAGCATTTTTTTCACCTGTTTTTGTCGTAAAAGGTTTTCTAAAGTATTTATAGAGTGCTTTGGTTTTTATTTCCCATGTATTTTATGTGTATTAAATTTCTACAGCAAAAGCAACAAATTTATACTTCTCTATAATCACCTATTTCATGTGCTCGAAAACTCTCTAAAAACAGCTGTTAAACTAGCACTGGAACAGCTCCTTTGAAGATGCGGTGCAGCGATAGTGTCAATAAAAGTAACACCATAACCTAACACGTTACAAAAATAAAACTGACAAATTTCAAAAAAGATACGTAAGCAAATAGCTACTTGTAGTATGTGTTTGTCTAAAAATGTTCTAATTACGTTGAAGTTCCCGATTTAAAAGTGTCGTAAAACGTTCTGCTCGGTACCTATAAGAAAAAGTTTTTTTTTGTTTTCTGTTTTACATGCAACTATAGCCAGAGATGAAAGAAAGATAAAACCAACAAAATCTGAAGTTTAAAAAACCGAAGTTCAAAAAGCTGACATTGGCACATTTGCAATAGAACGATAACCTAAAATTCCGAAAGCTACAAAAAGTAAAGCTTGAAACCAAGATGGTGTAGCAAGACAAATATTTAAAAGTTTTTGTAGTGTAGTTTTAATTTTGTTATAAAAAGCTTCGCATCTTTGTGCATCTAAAATAGATGTAATCCTAAACAGTAATTAAGTTTGGACGTCTATAAGTAATTTCAAAAAAGAAAGAAGGTCATATTATAAAGATGCATTTTTTAAATAAAAAACCAAAAAGATGAAAATTTTTTAATTCAAGAAAATTAATGTCAAGAGCAAAAGATTAAAAACTATTTAAAAAGAAGATGACAATACTACTCAAACAGGCTCGAGAAAAACTAAGTTTACATTTGAATAAATTTAGCGATATTTCAAAGAGTTTAAATTCATTGATCAGTGTTTATAAGTTTGCAAAAAAATTTATCAAAAAAAAACAGTAGAGATGCATCCAAGTATCAAATGTTGAGTAGAAGCCAATTTGCTAATAAGGACCTAAAAACGAAAGACTGAAGATTGCTAAACTAGGCGGATCTTCTTATGACAACCAACTAGGGAAAAAAATTTGGTGTTTTTTGTAGAATAAATTAGAACAAGTATAACATTAAGAAAAGTAAAAAAAATAATCTCAACTTTGAGTAACACAATTTTAGAACCGGAGGTTTTAGTAAAATATATGCTAATAGCATGAGCTGCAGCTTTACAGCCACTTTTAACAGCTCCAAACTAAATAGGTTTTAAGTAATCAACAAGTTTTTCTGAAGTATGACGACGAAAGCAACTAACAGTAATTGGAAGAATGCTGCCTTTTTTCTTGATAAGGCACATAAAAATGGGCCATACTTAAAAAAGTAATGTTACAATTTGCTTTGCGAGACAAAAAAGACTGGTAATTTGATACAATACTTATTGCCTTACTACTTCTACATTCTTGCCAATTAAGTTTTTTACATGTTGGGGTTATAAGTTATCAATTCCAGCTGCTGAATCATCAAGAAATGACATAAAAGCATTTTGAACTTCTTCTTTGTTAATTTTTTTTTACTTTTGCTGTAGGCGTCTTTCTTTGAATAAACATAGTATATATATTATAAATAAAAATATAGTGGAATAATGAAATCATAAAAATGTTTATTACCTGTGTTTTTTAATGTTTTACTAAATTTTATTCAAATTTTTATGACACAGTTCTTATAAACAAATTGGACACATAATATTATTTTTAAAAACTTTGTAGTAATTAAGAAATTTCTTGTGTTTTGATATTTATTAAAAAAATACCTGTTTATTAATTTAGAACGACCGTCAGCAAAGACAAATAATTTAATAACATAAAATTGTAAACACTGCAAATTATGGAAATTTTCTCACAATTTAGATTTGTAAATAAGTGCATAGAACAAAATGCAGCACTATAAACAAGTTGTCTTAAAAATAAATATTAGTTAAATTTGAGGCATTTAAGTAACTACGAGGATAGTGTACTAACGTGTTAAGAACTACAAGCTCTTTTATTAGAAAAGATAATTATCTTGCAATAATAAAAAAAATTGTCTATCTACTCATTATCAAGTACCAGACGGTTGCAGTATTACATATACTGACCTGTGATGAAATGTAACTGAATCAGAGCAAGCTGTGCCAGCGTACCTATTATTATTACAGTTACGTTGGCAGAACCTGCTCTGATTCAGTTACATTTTAATTTCACCTTATTATTATTATTATATTATTATGTCTTTAATATTTTTATGTATTATATTATATTACATATGTCTTTTTTTTCTTGTCGTCCATATCACCAAACAGTGCAGACACGTGATCTATTTTGGTTTTTTAGCATCAAGATTAAGATACTAAAAATGCATTGAAATTGTATTAATAGAAGAGATCTAAAAATGGTAGTCTTGACAGTTTAGTTCAGATTGATATTTAATTCGCATTTATTTGTCAAACGTGAAAGTATGATTAATTAAATTGATCACGTGTGTGCACTGTTTGGTAATCTGGACAATATAGGTATATTTTACTTCTATACAAAAATGGATTTAGGCATTATCTTACTGGAAAACAAATTAGGGCTTTGCCAATTTAAGAGAGGCCTTTGTAGAGGCCAAAAAAGGTGTCGTTACTAGTAAAATAATATTTTTTGTCTTTTTGACGTTGTTTTATAATTTTTTTTAGAATATTTTTAGTTTTTCATAAAACTGATAATTGTTTTACTGTTTTTCTAATTATTTTTATTTTATTTTTTAATAAAATTCAAAGTATTTTGTGCTTTGCATTTTTTTTTAATTCTTTCTCTTCAAAACATTTTTTTAGTCTTTTTCACTTTAAGTTGTCGTTTGTTGAGTCTATCTAAAATTTTATTTTCTCTTTTTGTTTCTGTTTTTTATTGATCGAGTAATTATTAATTTAAATAAATTTGCAATTTTAGCATATTTATATTTTTATTTTATGAACCATGCTGTATATCACAAGCAGGTTTTTTGTCATTTTTCCCCACCCATTCATTAAAATCTAATTTACATTAAGACTATATTATTTTTAAAAGAATTACTAATAAAATTTTATATAAATTTCATGACAGACAAAAATCAGTCAGATGTGTAAGACAGTTAAAAGATGAAGCTTTACATTGCAGTCTGTGTTTTATTAACAAATTTTTGTTTTGGTGCTAAATTACGTAATTAGTTTAATTTTTAGTGATTAAGTTTATAAAAATGTGGAATTTTACAGCTTCTAATTTCATAAAATGTGATCGAAACAGTCCTGATTTTAAAAAATGTGGGCCTGAATCAATTCAACAAGCAATGAGACAAATGGATAAACCGTTTAAAGAGTTGGGAATACCAAGTCTGAATCCCTTAGTTATTCCAGCTTTGTCTATTAAAGGAGGAACAGGTTCAGTGAAATTAGATCAGAATTACAAAAATTTAAATATTTATGGAATCACAAATCTTGAATGCTCTAAATTTAAGTAAGTCACAGTTTTTAGTGGGTACCAATTTATTTTTTATTTTTAGTGTCGATTTTGAAAACAAAATAATCGAAAATGAGTGCTTTTATCCTGAGTTACGTATGATCGGTGATTATAAAGTTGATGGCCAAATTTTAATTCTTAATATCAATGGAGAAGGAAAGGGCACAATTACTTTAGGTACCTTTTTTTATAAAAAATTAGTTAATAAAGATTGTTTGTTACTAGGTAACAACTACTTAACGAACTTAGCTTGTTCTTAGAATGTAGAGAGCCTCTTAACAATCAATATGTCAAAGAAAAAAAAACTTATAATTTTTATAGTAACACAAATTTCATTTTGTTTATATTTTTTCACAACCACAAGCTCTCCAATTTATTGTCGAGAAAAAATTAAAAGTAAAATTATTAATTCTTAATGTGATAACGTTCCAATTGTTATTATTATATTTTAGGGGTAACGGGTTGGCAGGAACAAATAATGAAACGATTTGACTTTAATCCGACGTTTCGACTGTTTTTATTACTGTCTTTTTCAAGGATTTTCGTCATTAACAGCTGTTCAAGTGATAGATATGATTGCTCGATTAATTAAGTATATATGTTTTATTTTATTATAACTATGACTTAAATCCTTGAAAAAGACAGTAATAAAAACAGTCGAAACGTCGGATTAAAGTCAAATCGTTTCTTTATTTGTTCCTGCAACCCGTTACTCCTAAAAAATAAAATTATTAAATTATAGAAATATTACAAAAGTATTGTACAATACAGGTTTGTTTAAGTCTTTACAGCCTTGCCAGGTCATTTTACTCGCTCTTAGAACTCGTCTCACAAACTTACTGACTCGTGACTCGGTGGTAAAGGCTAACCTAACGAACTTGTACTATGAAATACTATATATAATTTGTTATTTTTATTTATTACAGAAAAAGTAAGAATTCCGGTAAAATATGATGTAGAAGAGTACGAAAAGATGGCAAAAAACATTTTAAAATCACTAAGATTGACCTTAAAATGATTCCTCAGAGAGTTAGATTTCAGTTGGAGAACTTGTTTAATGGTGATAAGACGTTCAGTGAACACGTTCATCAAGTGCTTAATGATAACTGGAGAGAGGTTTATGATGATGCTAAATCAAGTTATGAAGATGCTTTTGGACAAATTACCAAACAGATATTTAATACAGTTTTAAGCAGAGTTTCAATTTCAGATATGTTTGGAGATGAATGATTGTTGTAGATATGTAATTGATATTTTTGTAATAAACTATGCGTTTTTCACTTTTTTAATTTGTGTTGGATTTTGAGCTGCCATTTTAAAAACCCTTTCTACGTTCTATTGAATATAAATATACAGTTATTTGTTTTTCATTAAGTAATACAGTATGTCTCTGAATCGACTTTAAAAGAGTATAAACTTTGAATAAAAAACTTTAAAGAACTCAAGATAATATTATTTTATTGCCAGCAAATATTCAAATTAGGCTTAAGTTTCATTTAATAAATTTAACAAATAATAAAATGAAGTAAATTTGTTAAAAAGGTAAACTATTAATTTTCTATTCAAATAATGCTTCTCTTTTTTCTGCACATATTTTAATGTAAGCTCTAAATTTATTGAAACTGCATCTTATTTATAAGATTGAGAAGAACTGGACTAGATTCTGTACTCTATATTTTAATTGTTCTACATAATTATCTAGTGGTGCACTGTACATAATTTGTTTTAAACGACCCCGCAGACAAAAGTCTATTATTGTGAGATCAGAACTTTTTGGTGGCGATAAAACACTACCATCTCTACCTATCCAGTTATCATGGAACTCTGTATTGACCAACTGGTAAACAATGCCGGCATAAGTAGTAGGACAGCAATCGTGCTTGAAAAACATTTCTTTTCGGTAGTTTAACGGCAATTCATCTAGTCTATCAGTTAAAAAAGTTTGCAACATTCCTAAATATGAATTACGGTTTAAATTTTGATCAAAAAAATATAAGCCAATAATACTATAGTACCTCGCACCACACATTAACTCTTTTTTTAATATTGTCTGCAACAAAAAATCCTGAAGTTTGAATTCGTCTCACTCCAGTAACGGCTATGTTAAGATGAAACGACTCCGGTAGTTGAAAAGATTAATAATTCATCGGAGAACATAATTTGTTTAGAAAAATTTAAATTTTCCAAAACTTTGTAGGTCATTTCAATACAAAAATCCAGACGATTTGCTTTATCACCATTTTCTAAATTTTGTCTAAATTGCGGTTTAAATGTTAAAATTTTCTTCTTGTAGATTTTTGTAAATGAGGTTTACTTATTCCAGTTTGTGTTATCCTCTTTTTTAAAAACTTTTCTTAAGATAATGTATCTTTATTAAACTTATTTGACTTCTTGATGTTTAAAACCGAGCCCGTTTTAAAAAATTTGGTCACCAAGTTTTTTGCACTGAAATTTAAGATGGTAACATGGAGTTGGAAAAATTCTTTGTTGTAAAGTCAACATTACAGCTTAAATACTGTTCAAATTAGCAAATATTTAATTTGCAGTTTTACTAACTTACTAGATTTGTTATCTGCTGTCAGAGATTCCAATTACGAATTAACAGCCGTATAAATTTAATTAGAACTGAAATTGGCCAAATAACACAATACCTTTGTGGTATTAATTCTCATCACATTCAAAAATGTATTGACAACATTTTGAGAAAGAATAGAATACATTGTTCTACCTATAATGAATATAATTCTACTCTCCTAGAAATTAAAGATACTTTAGTACAGAAACTATTTTTATACTCAAAAAGATTGAAACGATATAAAGAAAACAATCTTAGAAAGTATCACAATTTACAGTTTTGTAACAACGAAAAAAATTTTTATAGAAATTTAAATTGTTCACAAAAATCTAATAATTGACCTCCAGACCTAAAACAACTTACTTTATTTTGGCAACATACTTGGTCTGAAGACAGAGATTTTAACACATCTGCCTCTTGAATAGATTCTATTAAAACAAAAACTGTAAATCAGAATAACATGACCAACTTTGAGATTTTATATCAAAACTTAATCGATACGATTAACAAATCTCATAACTGGAAAGCCCCTGGAATTAATAAAATTCATAATTTTTGGCTAAAAAAATTTACCTCTATTCGTTCCAGACTTCTATGGTACTTCAACAATTTTATTAAAAACCCCAACACTTTTCCTCAGTTTTTGACTCATGGGGTCACTTTTCTCAAACCTAAAGATGATGATACCCAAAACCCATCAAAATATAGACCAATAACTTGTCTTCCAACATTATATAAAATTTTGACCTCTTGCATAAAAAATCTTATTTATGAGTACTGTTTACAAAATAACATAATAAATGAGGAACAAAAAGGATGTATAAAAGGATCATTTGGATGTAAAGAACAACTTGTAATAGATAGTGTAATCATGGAACATGCTCGTAAATGTAATAGAAATATTTATTCAGCTTTCATAGACTACAAAAAAGCATATGATTCAGTTCCACATTCTTGGCTAATAAACATCTTAAAAATTTATAAGATACATCTGACCATAATCACCTTTTTACAATATATTATGAAATCATGGGAAACAACTTTGAATCTTTCACTAGGTACATAATATTAACTTAAAATCAGAACCAATTGCTATTAAAAGAGGAATTTTTCAAGGAGATTTTCTAAGTCCTTTATGGTTTTGTTTAGCAATTAATCCGCTCTCTGACATCTTAAACTCTTCTGGCTATGGATTTAATATCAAAAATAATGTTCAAACAAAATCAAAACTAACTCATCTTACGTACATGGACGATATTATATTCATCTACTGAACGACAACTAAAACTATTATTAAAATTAACTGAAAATTTTTCACAAGATATTGGCATGAGTTTTGGTATAGATAAGTGTAAGATTTTAGCAATTAATCGTGGCCAAATTAAATACATAAATTACACTACTCAAAATTATGAGGTCATTGAAAATCTTGATCATAGTGACTTTTATAAATATTGAGGTTTCCAACAATCTAATCACATACCTCACAATATTATAAAAAAAACTTTTTAACGAATTTATATCAAGATCTAAACAAATATTAAAAACACATCTAAATGGTAAAAATATTATGAAAGCTATAAATACATTTGCTGTACCTGTATTGACTTATTCCTTTGGTATTATTAAATGGTCAAAAACGGATATTAGTAATTTAAATATAAAAACTAGAACTTTATTTACCAAATTCCGAAAACACCATCCAAAATCAGCTATTCAAAGATTTTCTTTATCACGGCAAAATGGTGGCCGTGGTTTTTGCACTTACAAAATCTTCATGACAAACAGATTAATTTACTAACTTGAACGTAGCCAGGAAAACCTTTTGTTTAAATCAATATGCTTAAGTGAATATAATTATACACCCTTAAACCTTAGTGACTTTAGGTTACATGAAATTAATTTTGATGAAAAATTATTAATCAATACTATAAAAGAAAAGTCACTTCATGGTAGGTTTTACAAAGAGCTTGATGATCCTCTCATTAATAAAGAGGCATCACACATTTGGCTGACAAAGTCTAACATTCACCCTTAGATAGAAGGATTTATTTTTGCAATACAAGATCGGTCATTAAAACAAAAAATTATAATAAATTTATAATCAAAAATGAAAACGATGATTCATGTAGAATTTGTTCATCTCAACCAGAAACTATTCAACATATTATTTCATCTTGTCCTGTGTTGACGCAAACAGAATATAAAAAAAAGACATGATGATATGGCTACAATCAATCATTTAGAATTAACGTTTAATTCAGGTTTAATTGAAAACAAGTCACCTTATTTCAAATACGAACCAAAGCCATATCTTGAAAATAATAACTATAAATTATATTTTGATCGAACTACACTGACTGACTTAAACATAACTGCTAACCGCCCAGACATAATCTTAATTTCAAAGATCGACAAACAGGCATACTTGATTTACATTGCGGTTTCAAATTCACACAATATACATACAACATACACTACAAAATGTCAAAATATGTTACTTGCTGGAGAAATCAAAAATTTATGGAACCTGCAGACAGTTAAAAGAATTCCAATGATTATGTCGGCTACTAGAATTGTACCAAAAACTCTTAATAAAAATTTAAAATTATTATAATTAAATTTAAACTTAATAATTGAAATTCAAAAATCAATACTTTTGAACACATGCAACATCGTCAGAAAATTTTTTAACATTAATAACACTACACTAACTACACTACACTACACTACACTACACTACACTACACTACACTGCACTATACTAACACAACAAGGACAAAGTTGCGTGGCAGGCGATTTGTAGTCACGATTGACGTCAAGTAAGGAAATTCGTTCCTTACATCTTTTTCATTTTTTTCATTATTTTATTTCATTTTTTTTAGCATCATTACTTGATAATTTTATCCGTAATGATGTCTTGCCTGACTATAAGTTTATACTGCCGGGTCAGTAGTGTGTAAAAGACGTAAGGATTATTTATCAATTAATTTTTATATAAAAAATTTCTCAATTATAATTTCAACTTACATAAAAAAATTAATTGTTGAATTGATACCTATTCTTTTGCCGGGTTTAACACATAATTGATTTATTGTCAAACAGAAAAGAATATCCAATTAATGACAATAGAATAAGAAATAATAATTACAAAAATAAACAATTTACATTATAGTATTTGCATTTGGATAAGGGAAAGAGACTTAAACCATAAATTACTTGATGAATAGAGATTATTTAGAGTAATAAGTGCTTTATAATTTATGACACTATTGAGGCGACCGGTACGTACCATCTGTTGGCAAGGGTCTTGGGCGAGTGGTTGTCGTTCTTTACCTGTTTCCTTGCTTAGAGACATCATGCCGACATCGGGTAGTTGATCATAATTAACAACTTAATGTTTAATAATTGCAATTTAAATGTAAACAAATTGGTGGCTCTCATATACCTGTGATAGTACCTTTTAGAAAAGTATTGCTAAATAATAATGAGAGATTGAGAGTCTTGGAAAAAGAGTTTTTTTCTTGTAAAATGAGCTATTTTTAGAAATTTTTTATTCTTTGAACATTTCAATTATTGTAAAATAAATAATATTCTTTAATAAAGAATGCAAATTAATAGGTATTTATTAATCATTTTTCTAAGAAAAAAATATAATTTCAAAGAGGGGAGCATGAATTAAAAAAACAAAACACTTAAGCAACAACATAAATTTATTTAAAAAACATTACTAAATATCTTCATCATTGTCACTATCGTCCGTGTCATTTACATTTATAATAAATGTGGGAAAATTTTTATTTGTTACAAATGTGTCTTCCACAGTTTTAATATGATTAAAACAATTTTCAAACAGCTTTGTGTTCATACCTTCAGTGACAGCTCGTATTAAATTTATAACAGTAGAATCCAAATTAGGATTTTTGTTGCCTTTTCTTAATTTGTGCTTTAATTGACTCCACACTAGTTCTATTGGATTTAATATACAATAGTAGGGTGGTAGTCTTTCAACTACATGCCCCAAGTTATAACAAATAGAACTTTCTAATCCATTTTACTAAAAAAATGTGGCTGGAAATTTTGGGGGTGTTTTTCTGTACAATTTGAGATATTTGTCAGAGGTAAACAGGTAGAAGATTTAATAAGAATTTAGATAAACTTTTCGAAGAAATACTTTCAAACATAATTAGGATAGGCATAATATTAATTTAACAATAGAGTATTTGTTATATTAATAGAGTATAGTTAATACAATATTAGTTATTATGTCGCTAAAGATATGAACAAAAAACGTAAATTGTTTTCACCAGATTAAAACTGTAGCAGATACTTTTGTAACAAAAAAAAATTCCCACAATAAATGGCATCGATGATAGTGACAATGATGAAAATATTTAGTAATGTTTTTTAAATAAATTTATTATGTTGCTTAAGTGTTTTGTTTTTTTATTTCATGCTCCTCTCTTTGAAATTATATTTTTTTCTTAGAAAAATGATTAATAAATACCTATTAATTTGCATTCTTTATTAAAGAATATTATTTATTTTACAATAATTGAAATGTTCAAAGAATAAAAAATTTCTAAAAATAGCTCATTTTACAAGAAAAAAACTCTTTTTCCAAGACTCTCAATCTCTCATTATACATTAAATTAGGTGTAGTGACCAAATTATCACATTTTGTCAAAGAAATTTAAACAGCTTTATTCGGTTTACCAATGTGTGATTTATCAAAAAAAATTTTTTTATAATACTTGGTATTAAGCTTTTTTAGAAATATTTTTTTTAACAGAACTAAAAAGAAGTTATTAGAAACTTTTAGCAATACTTTTCTAAAAGGTACTATCACAGGTATATGAGAGCCACCAATTTGTTTACATTTAAACTGCAATTATTAAACATTAAGTTGTTAATTATGATCAACTACCCGATATCGGCATGATGTCTCTAAGCAAGGAAACAGGTAAAGAACGACAACCACTCGCCCAAGACCCTTGCCAACAGATGGTACGTACCGGTCGCCTCAATAGTGTCATAAATTATAAAGCACTTATTACTCTAAATAATCCCTATTCATCAAGTAATTTATGGTTTAAGTCTCTTTCCCTTATCCAAATGCAAATACTATACATGATAGTTCCTACAGGAATCAAAATAGGTCGATAACATAGGAAACTGAGTTGACGTTTCTGCAAGCGGTACTCAGCAAGGACGTTGAATGATCATAATGATCAATGGTCATACAACGTCCTTGGTACTCAGAGGCGACCTGAACAGAACATTAGTGTTGGTTCGTTTATGATAAAAAGTAACATGTTTTCGCGCATGACTTCTCGGAACAAGAATATTGATGGCATTTAAAAGTTGTGAACAATCAATAAGAAAATGAATGATTTTATATATAAATGCGACAGATCCGAGAAATCTTCTTGTTTCGAGAGATTCAAATTTAAATCTATTTAAAAGTATGTAATTGTTAATCATAACCTCTTGGAGGATAGGTACCATCAGAAAGAAATACTAAAAATTTGAGAAATTTTTGTTGAATTTTTTCAATTATAGTTATATAGATCTTGTAAACAGGAGACCTTATTACTGAGCAATATTCTAATTTAGACCTTATTAGACAAAAGTACAGTGTAATTAAACAATTATTTAGATTTTTAAAATTACGACAGTTTCTATACAAACACCCTAAAACACCATAACCAGATTTGGTTATAGAAAAAACATGATTGTTAAATGTTAATTTAGAGTCAAAAAAACACCTAAGTTCTTAGTACTGAAGTAACGATTCAACAAAGCAGAACTGATATTGTAATGAAATTCTAAGGTGTTCTTTTTTCTAGTATACCTAATTACGAAACATTTACTAACATTTATACAAAGTTTATTTTTATTACACCAATTAATTACTAAGTTCATATATATTCATATCACTCTGTAAGCTTATACAATCTTCGAAACTGTTAATACTACAAAAGAGTTTTAGATCATCCGCAAAAAGAAGCTTTTTACAGCGGTTCTAAATTTGATCCTTGGGAACACCTGATGTAACGGAATAAGGAGGTGATCGGTGATGAGCACTTACAACTATTTGCTTACGGTCGAAAATATATGAAACAAAAAGATTACACAGCGATTCAGTAAAATCAAAATGTTTCAATTTTTCAAGAAGTACATAATGATCAATTTGATCGAACGCTTTTTGTATATCCATATATATATATATATATATATATATATATATATATATATATAACATCAACTTGACCTTGAAAGTCTAGAATGTCCAATACATATTCAGTGAAACACGCCAAGTTAGAGATGGTAGATTTTTTTTTCGTAAATCCGTGCTGATTTGAGGTTTTGTACGTCACTATAAATATATTTATAAAGAGTCATTTCAAACACTTTCGAAAAGTTACATAAAATGGAGATTGGTCTGTAGTTATTAATGTGGGAAGGATCGCTTTTTTTCAAAATAGGACACACTAAAGCATTTTTCCATACTGATGGAAAATGCGAAATTTTTAATATCAAATTGAAGATATATAGCAGGAGCTCTGAAAAAATATGAGCACAGTCTCTAACTATAAAACTAGGCATTTCATTTATACCTGCAGTACTTTTATTTTTGATTTTTTTTAAAGCAGTTAATACATCATTTAAAAAAACTTAGTAACAGAGATTGATGGGGTTTGTGAGAATTGGTTCTCTATAGCAATTACGATAGATGCATCAGAGTTATTGTAAACATTTCGAAAGTATACACTAAAACCGTTGACAATAGCATCTGCATTATCATATTCCTTACCATCAGTATACATTACTTCATATTATATACTTTCCTAGTTCTCACAAACTTCCAGAAACTACGCGGATCATGTAACAGATTACTCTCTATCCTATGTAAATAGTCAGAATATGCAGCGCGAATTTGTTTTTTGAGTTCTTAGAATTCTAAATTGTTCGAGACCAGAGCATGAGTGAGATTTTTTGAATTTAAGATGGGATTTATATTTCTTATTAATATTACTTATGAGTTCTTTGGTAAACGAAGTAGGATATTTGTGACTATATTTACGGATAGTGTAAGGAACAATACGATTAAAAATTGAATAAATAATTGAATAAAACTTAACGCAGACGTTTTCAACGTTATCACAGATGTACAGATCATCCCAATGCGTGCTAGAAAGCTGAGCATACATATCAACATAATTAACTTTTTAAAATTGTAGGTTCTAAATTTAAATTCAGGCACAAATTGTTTATAAGAAAAAGCAGAAACGGTAAAAGAACCCGATAGTGACGGATGATGTAAATCCTTAGCTACTAATGGATTATCACATTTTTCGACGTTAATCGAGATGTTAGATAAGACTAAATCAAGAGTACGTTGAAAATAATTTTTAACATTATTGAACGATGATAAATTAGTAATTTGTTGAAAGTTAGTAATTAACTAGTGTTTTATTTCACTATCTAAAATGTTGTAAAAAAGTAAATAATGGAGAATGTTGTAATACACACCCAGATCTGGAATTTTTTTGACAAAAAAGTTTTGTTTTTGATATTGTAAATTAAATATCTTTTCTTAGGGCATAACGTTTTGCTTTTTGTTATCAACTTTTAATTTTTAATAAAAAAAGCTTTGGAGTTACCGTAAAATAAAAACCGAATTTAAATAATTAATCTTTATTACAGATTTGGAGGATTTTAAAATTATTTTGGTTGAAAAACGTTATACATATTTATTTTGACATGCAGTATTTTAAATTAATTTATTGATTTAAAGTAACGTTTGTGGTACCCTCCAGCTTGTAGGTGGGCACAACTTGGTATACAAGTACCTAAATAATTGTAAAAATATGATTTTAATTTGCCCTAAGATAACATTCTTGTGGCACACGCTGACGCTATTTACACAATTCTAATTACCAGCAGGTGCAATAGAAATCTTTATGTTTGCTGGAAAATAAAATAACTTAAATGTATATTTATAAAATGCAGTAAAAAGTGTTATCAACCATTAATTAATTAATGTGATTGATATCAAAATTACTTTAAATATAAAACAAGTTTAGATCTACTTGAATAAATTGATTTTATAAAAAGGCAAAAGTGGAAGCTGTTCTTAGTATCAGTTTTATTTATGTTTTCTTTCAATAATTTAATACAAATTTATTATTTTTACACATTTTAGCATTTATGTTGTTCTATACACGGTGTCATTGTCACTTTTTTTTCAACATTAATAATAATTAAATTTCTTTCATAAAATTTACACATAACACAGGTATGTTACTAGACCATCTTTTAGGGTTAGATTTTTTATCACTTTAATTGTTGTTGTAAAATAATAAAAACCATTTTATGAGAGAGAAGATTTATAAAATTAAGTTTGTAGGTTTTTATACTGACATAAAGCAAAAAAATCAAGAAACTTAACTGTAATATTTAAAAGATCAAAAAACAATATTTTTTTAAATAAAGTGCACATTTTTCTTTTTTTAATTAAAATTTTTGATAATCTATGAGTTATGTTTAGATTGTCGTAAATTTCGGGACAACGATACAATTTTAACTCATTCATTACAGGGTGTACTCACTTTTTAAAACTTTGAAGACCGGATAAATAACGGTTCAATATAAAATCTAATAGCCCAAGAAGATAGTCTAGTACCATATCTTTGTTATTTTAACTTTAATTATTAACGTTTAAAAAAGGGGTGGCCATATACGATGACTGACCCTGCATTTTATACTAATGTCTTGTTCTGTCTGGAACAGACTAGGTATAAGCTTCTTGTATATGCATTTGTTTTTTAAATAGATGTTAATCCGGTAAACAAATTTAAATGAGTATCTTATTTTAATATTTTTTTGAAAATACCGTGAGCATTATTTAAAATAGAAGTAGGTGGCAGTAGAATCGTCCATCAGCTTCACATTTATAAGTATGCCAGCAAGCGCAAAATTCTATACGAATATATATGTATACCTGACTGCCTACCTACAAGGCTATATATTTTTAATAAATTGTTATTGATACTGATATTGGTACTTAGTCAATTTTTTTACTTAAACAAGTCTAAGCTGCTATTCTTAAACAGTTTCCTTGTGCTAATTGTATATAATACAAACTACGTACAATAAACAAGAAACAAAATTCATCTGACAATACCTTTGCATTTTTTAGATGTTGCACTAATAAATGTCTTATTTTTCGGCGATCGACAGTAAATATTTCATTTTAGTGACAATTTAAGCGCACTAAATTATCACATTATTATCTACTTATTTACTAAACAGTAAAGTAGACACTTTAAAGCCGTTTAGAATTATTCAACTATCACAAAATTTTATGGTAAAATGTCAAACAGCAAATTTTTTTAACCAAAAATCAAACTGGTAGAATCGGCGAAGAAATTGTATGTTCAATACAGCAGGAAAGTAGATTTAATGACTTGTCTGGGTAAGTGATTAACTGCCAGTTACGGGATTAAGTCACTTGCTTTATTTTCTAATTAAACAAATAACTGTTTCCAATATTTAATGCAATTATTTCAAAAACGAACTGCTCAAAGCAACAAAGCTCAAAAATAAAAATAGTTATAGAGAAAAACATCTACAATATATTTATTATACATTTTTTTATTACAATAGTTATTTATTTATTTATTTAGCAATAATAACCTTTTTTATACACCTGTAAATCAGGAGGTATTCCTTATCTGTATGGCATTTAAAATTACTTAGCAACTTTGTCAAATAATTATATTTTTTTCAGTATTTATTCTAAAAAACTTCAAACATGACAGCATTTAGAGAATCACAAGACAATATTGGTTTTGAGCAAAAACATTGTAAATATGTCTCAAAAACTATTCTCTATTTAAATAACATTGTCTGGTGTAGCAATTAAAGAAAGAAGAATCTTATAACAATGAGCTTGTTGAAAGTAGCAGTCACTCTTTTGATAAACTCGTACCTTATTAGATACTATATATTTTTTTAATTTTTGTACAATTTAAAAATAATTAAAGTAAAACAACGGTTTCAAAATTCTTTACGTAATTGTGTTCACATAAAGCTTTATACTTCTACCCCTGTCTCTTGTGACAAGATGTCACATTTTATTTACCACCACCTCTCTCCTCTTAACGTGTGATGTAATTTATATATAACTCCAAGCACGTGTTTTTCTTTTCTTTTTAGTACTACTTCTCGGAGTAGTACTACTGTAGTAGCCTTGTGCCTCTGATAAAGCTCAATACCTTGTATGCAGGAGTCTTCTTGATAGCACTAGGCTTCAGATATCGAGGGCAGTAACAGAGAATATGAAGAGGAGTTTCCTCATCTTCAACACAATCTCTGCAAATCTCGTCCTCTTAGTCCGATGACGTGCAGGTGTCTTTTTAGTAGACAATGTCCTGTGTACATGCCTACCACTAACTGAAGGTCTCTACGATTGAGACGCATAAGGTTTTTACTGCGTGCCTTGTCCGGTCCTTTAATAAAAAACTTAGATTGCCGCAAGCCATCTTAAAACTGTCATGAATAAAGTTAATTTGTAAACTCTCTCGAGCTAGAACGTTAGCTCTCTCGTTACCCGTTAGACCACAGTGTCTTGGTAACCAACAAAGTACAACCTTTTTGTTGCACTCCGCCAGTTCCTGTAATCTGTTGTGACATTTCTAGACAAGCCTTGATAATTACCTGCACGATTGCAAGGCCTGCAGCAAAGCCTGACTGTTGATGCAAATGCAGATTCGCCTGTTTGACAAAGTCCTCTGCACGTACTCAGTCACACAAGCGAGCAAAACTTTCCGCTTAAAAACCTCAACATGTTTGCCCAAAGGTATTGAAATTTCAACACCGAGCCCACATATAGATATCCCTGAGCTTGCCCCATTGGGGTGAACCGACCCGTCAGTATAGAAGACGAGCCAGTCCCCCTTTCTGAAGCTGCTCGTTTTTTCACACCAGTTGTCACGTGGTGCAATTCTGGGGGTCATACTGTCGTCCCCCATTTCAAAAATAAGGTCCAAATTCAACATCCTAGTGGATATTGTCTGATGACCCTGTCCGGTTGCTGTTTTCCACCGATTTGTACCGCGAAGCCGTAGGAAACCTATTGCAGCAGACTCTTTCACAACAAAATGAAGTGGCCGAATCCCCACAATGAACTTTATGACTGTGGTCGGTGTAGTTCGGAAGGCCCCTGTAATTGTCAGGCATGCCAAACGCTAGACTCGTGCCAAACTCTTTTTGGTCCAAAACGCACTCGATATGGTAACATAGTTGTAGAGCCAAAGCATAAGGCGGGGTTAAGACCCCAGGTTCTGAAAACAGCTCTTCTGCACGCCCAGAACGTGCTTGTAGCTGTTCGCAACTCTTCTTCTACGTGTGATCTCCAGGTCAAACGGGAGTCTAAAATAACCCCCAAATATTTAACCTTATGATCTACATGTAGCTGTTGGCCGAAAAGCAGAGGGGCTACATAATGATCCCACCGTTTTCGGGTAAAAATAACTTGGCCTGTTTTTTTCGGATTTACCGATAGGCCATGCGGAATTACACCATTTCTCAACGAGCCTGAGTGCCCCACCTGTGAGCTCTCCGACCACATTGAGAAACTTGCCTTTCACCAGAATAGCTATGTCATCAGCATAGCCCTGGCAGTATATGCCAAGTTCGTTTAACTTGTGAATAAGATCGTCTACTGGGAGGTCCCATAACAAAGGAGATAGTACACCCTCTTGGGGACACCCTTTCGTAGCAATCACTGTAGCAGAGAATGAGCCTATACTCGCTCTGATAAATCTATTAGACAGCATTGTGCGAACCCGAACACGTGTTAAACAGCTTCACCATTTTTATTCTTTTACCGGTCAAAGTCATTTAAATAGACTTTATAATCATTTTTATATGGTAAGTTTGTATATTATATTATAAGCAGTTTTTCAATGGAAAACTATTACCAGGTCAAATTTCTTTTAAATATTTGTAGATAATTAAATATTAGTTTCAATATTTATCTTTCTTCAATCTTTTGTTCATAATATTTATTAACGATCTTCCTGGCCACCTCTCCGAGAGCAGCTCTGCGATATACGCCGATGATACAAACGTCTCTCTGTCTCACACTGTCTCTCTGGTGACAATTTAGAACACCTTAGGAGGGTAAGTCAAGATGAACATCAAGATAACATCTGTGATATACGCCGATGATACAAACATCTGTCTCTCTGGTGACAATTTAGAACACCTTAGGAGGGTAAGTCAAGATGAACGATCTAAGGCTTTTGAGTGGTTTGGCAATAATGGGCTCTCAATAAATGTTGACAAATGCATTAAAAAAGTATTCACTCTTAAACGCCCAAATAACGATATCAGTGAAGAGGAATTATTTGGTGAAAATAAATTTCTTGGTCTTACTCTCGACTCATTTCTATTATGGAAAAAGCATGGTGAAACTCTATGCAACAATATCAGTAAAACCATTTTTCTTCTACGAAATCTATCCAAGTTTGTCTCTCAGGAAACTCTTAAAATTGCCTATTATGGTTTAATTCAAAGTCAACTAATGTATGGAATCTTAATTTGGGGCCATGCTTCCTGTCGTCACCAAGTATTTTCTCTACAAAGGCGGGCTATTCGCATTATTTATGGACTAGACTATCGCGACGATTGCAGACAAGCAATTAAAGATTTAAAAATTCTGACTTTTCCTTGTTTGTATTTACTTCAATGTTGTACGTATGTTAAGGACAATTTATCTATGTTTAATACACACAAAAATATTCACAGTTATAACACTCGTAACAATGAAAATCTAGTTACTAAATATGCACGAGTCTCTAGAACGCAAAGTGGCACAGGATTCCATGCAATAAAATATTATAATTGTTTACCTAATGCTATAAAAAATATGCCGCTCAAACGGTTCAGAACCGAACTTAAGGAAATTCTGTGTAATGAAGCGTTTTATGATTTCCATGAGTTTTGTCTATATTTTAGAAATGTGTAACTATTTTATATTTATCTTGATGACTGTATATTCTTTCTGTTCAATTTCATACTTATTGTTTTACTGACGTGTGTAAAATACTAATGTATTCTAAACACCAAATAAATTATTATTATTATTATTAAATATATACATTATACTTTTTATTTTTAAGATAACGATAATTCACTGGTATTTGTACAGCTGTTAAGATGATAACACAGATATTTTTTTTTAATAAGACAAATAAATTCGTAAGTTGTGGAACTTGGTTATTAATTAAAGATAGATGTTTAAATATACTTGATACAAATCATAAATCTCTTAATTGCGTCAGATAAAGTTAAAAATTATAAAATATATTTATTCAAAAGTATTTTCAGTAGGTACAACTATATACAGGAATTTTAGTTCGGAGCGTTGTAGAAAGTGCCCCTTAAATACAAAATTTTAAATTACTTTTTACAAAGCATTTTTATTTTGACTTTGCTTAAACAATGCACAAACTGCAGTGATGCAAACTGCACAAATTTTAAGACATCTTGTTTAATCAAGTCTCATTTAAGATTCAAAGGTGTTAAAATAGAAATCCAGTTTTCGGTTTTGTTGTAAATAGTAATAATAACATTACAGTACATGCTGAATCCTTAATTTTTGTGTTTTTGTACAGCAAAAATTTGTTTACTTAATCACTGCACCATTTTTTTTAATTACTTTCGCACGGAGGTAATTTAACAAATATAGATTTATTTATTAATGTATTTTTTTTCAACATAGTATACGTAATTGACATTACATAATCCGCCGTTAAACAAAAATTTTTCGTCTGTGTACGGATGATTTGTTAATTTATTCAGTTCAAAACTTTATTTTTGGCAATTTTAAAACACAAATTTAAAAAAAAAGCTGTAAAAAGGAAAAAAAAGTGACGTTTTGTGTCCCAGTTCTTCATCGACGAGAAACATCAAAAAAATTACATGAAGTTAGAGTTTCTAGCTTGATATATCTGACATATCAAACGGTTTGTCATAACAATAACAGTTTTGCCACACAAATATAACCAATTTTTATTAATGAAGATTATTTTCACTTTATGAAAAACTAATGACCACTTAAATCGAGATTTTTTAAACCAATTGATAACGATTGAAGTAAGAAGCAATTGGTATCATTGCGTCAACTTTGTAATTTTTCAAATAAAGTGGCTAAATTAATTTAAAGTTTAAAGAACATTTTTACCGAGTTTATAAAACTCTCACTTCTTATTTATAGAAATTAAGTCGGTTGATCTTTGGGTTTCAGGACAGGTACCGAATAAATAGATATTTCTTGGTATTTACATTTTATTATAATAATTCTTATTATAATAAAATAAACGATTCATTTGAAACGCATGGAAGCATGAGTAATGTTTATGAAATAAATCCTTTAAAGCAACGCGCGAGAATTTTTTTTGCAATGTTTGGTTTTATATATGATTAATGATTGATTTACTCATTTTTTATCTTTTGTATCAGTGTCAAAATTTGATGTCCGATTTTTTTTGTCCCAAATTACATAAATTACAATAGATTAATTACATGCCAGCTTCTCAAGCAGTTCACCAGCGCCTAATCAATTAAATTTTATAAAGAAAACATTTCTAGAAAATCAAATTTCAAATACTTAACATTTTTAAAATTAAAGTTTTAGAAAAAATAATAAACTGTTTTTAAAATTATTGTGCTATTAAGAATTATGTGAATATCTTTAACACGTGCTGAAATTATAATTCTGAAACAATAATTTTTAGATCCAGAATTTAGATTTACTTTTTACACGATAACACAATTAAATAAGTTTTTTGTTATCTTGATCTAATTTAAATAAATTATTTTCTACATGAAATAATCTAAGCGAGCTTTACTACGCATTATGCAAATTACAAAACATCTAAAAGCTAAAAAAATATAAAAAAATATTTTTAAAACCCGCTATATATTTTTATCTAATAGTTATTATTTTATTGTGTTAATTTTAAAATCTAAATAAAAACAAATATATTTTAATGCTCAAAGCCTTTGCATGTGAAAAATTATTTTTGTAATTAAAAAAATTAACCTTGTTACATAATTAAGTGATTCGTTCAACCTGTTTTATTCGGGAAAACATATATTATAAATAGGCACCGGTAGTAAACAGTTCCGAAATATTTTCATAATGAAGAGTTTGGTGTATTTAGTGATGTTATTTACATTTTGCGAAAATGCAAAATTACGTATAGATTTTCAAAATTTTTTATTTCTTTTAGATTACAAGGTGCTTCATTTCAGCCTCAAATTTTCAAAAATGTAACCGAAATCAACCGGATTTAAAAGAGTGTTTGCTAAAGGCAGCTCAAAATGGCATTTCTCAGTTGTATCAGCCGTACGATAAAGTAAACATTCCAAATTTACATCCTTTTGAAATCTCGGAAGTGACAGTTGGACAAGGAACTGGAACTGTAGCTGTACAACAAAATTTCAGAAACTGCAAATTCTTTGGGTTTTATGAAGCGAAATTAGACCTGTTTGAGTGCGTAAGTCGGGTTTTTTAATTTATAATTTTAATAATTTGTTGTAGTCTTGATTTCGATAAAAAGATTCTTAAAATTGTTGGTGTTATACCAAATATTACCATGAACTGTGATTATGAATTGGATGGCAAAGTATTACTTTTGCCAATTAAAGGCACTGGTGATAGTACTATAAATCTGTGTAAGTCGTTTTTTAATTTATCTAAATATTTTAAAAAAATAAAATATTGGTTTTTAGTAAATCTTTATTTTGACACGTCATTTAAATTCGAAGAACAGAAGAAAAATAGTAAAACTTATATTAAAATATTGTCAAATGATCTGAAGATGAAGCCAAGACAAATCAAATTTGATTTCGAAAACTTATTTAATGGTGATAAGAGATTAGGTGATAATATGATTCAGGTACTCAATGATAACTGGAAAGAAGTTTATGATGATGTTGAAAGTAGTTATGTTGAAATTGTGAGCACGATACTTAAAAGTTTATTTACGAATTTTTTTGCTAAAGTGTCCATTGAGGAAGCTTTAGACTAAGAATTTAATTGTACCTATTTTTTTTAAAATTAGATTATATGTAGTTGTATTTTAAATAGTTTATTTTCTTGTTTACAAAAATATTTAAGTACAAAAATTTATAAAACTTTATGTGTTATTTCTGGTTTTTATTAAAATTAATTAATTAAAATTTTAAAACTGGAAAAATGAAATATTATACTTAACTAGGTGTTGAACTCATCTTTTATTAAATATATTATTTGTTATTTAAATAAATTTTTTTAATAAATAATTTAATAATTATACAATATTTATTATAATACCTACTATAACCATGTTCAATATTTTTTCTAGTTTAGTGAAAAAATAGTAACATACAGAGTCGTATTTAATTATGCATTATATTACTCGAAATTTATAAACAAAATAAAGAAGGGCATTCTACATCTTGTTCTTTTTTATTGTACTTTTATAAAATATTTGAGTAATGTGTACTTACTCTTCTAAAAAGTAAAAAATAAATAAATTAGTTTTATATTTACAGTAAAAATTAGACTTACTGCTTACGAGTCCTTTTGTTTTAAAATATATTTTTCTGAAATCTAACAAGAAATAAACCACTAACCACCATTTACTACCACTTCACTGTTTTATAAAATAGTTTGTAATTATTTATTGCTGATAACGAAATATTTCTACTGATTGCCTCACTGTTCATTTTCAGAATATATCTTTAATAAATAACTATTTAATAACAAATTATTTGCATTCACTCAGTTATTTAATTTTTATTATATGAAGGTGATATGTAGATGTTTAGAAGTTAAAAAAATATAGGTTACATGACGTTTGACTTTTTAACAACAATGCACTTGTAAACAAAAATTTTCGGACACCAACAAAGTAAATTTTCATACTTATAAAACAAATGTTTTTGATTTTTATTTCACTTTTGTAAAGTAATATTAATTAATTACTTAAATTAATTAAATAATTAAACTAAAAATAGTAAAAAAATAGAGTTAAAAACGCAAAGTGATTACAATGCTTTGGAGGCAAAATCTCAAACCTTAATGTGTCGCATTGATTTTGAAGAGAATTTCACGTTTAAGAAAAATTTTGGTGGGTCGCACAAAAATTAAGTTCCACATTAAAAAAACTTTTATTATTCTTTTATCGTTTTCTTCACGTTTTTTTGGATAAAGTCACCCAAAAACTCTAACTGCAAAAGTAAAGAATAACACCAATTTGTACCAAATTGTTGAGCTTACTAGTAAATCATACACAATAAACCATTTTGTAAAATTGCCAAAACTAAACTGAGTGATGGAGGTATCAAAGATAGCTTTTAAGATAGCTTTGTAAATGATGACATTTTTACTTTTCAGCAGTTAGTAATTAACCATCTTAAAGCGTCTCGTAATCTTTAACATCCTCAACCAACAGATGATAATTTTGTTACTCTTATGATTGCCGAGGAAGTAGTTCAAAATGGTATTAGGTCATTTTTTAATGGATCAGCAGCTAGAATCAATGACTTAAGAGGAGTATGGCGGTAATTTTTATTATGGGAATTCCAAAGTAAACGCGCGAATCTGTAACACTTTTATTTATGACAATATTTTAATGAGATTTAGTACAATAATTCTTTTAATTATTAGCTACAAAATGACTGGAAGCGATTCAAAAAAAAATGTTTATAAATAATATAAAATAATTATTAAAAAATTATTAAAATTTAAAATTATCGAAATTAAAAATTTAGAAAAGTTAAAATGTAGTTCATATTATTACAATACTCACAGCAAAACCGTTTTTAATTTTTTTGATAAATAAACAAGCTAGAAATTCGCGTATTTACATTGGAATTCTTATACTAGAGAAATTCGTCTATACTCCTCTTAAAGGGATGGCACCTGTGTTTCTCTTATGGAAAATGTAATGTAAAATCTATACAAAATATCTTCCGAACCAATGCAAATTTTTCAATAATTTTTTTTAAATAAAAGGTATGAGTATCTTGAATGGGCTAAATTTAAAAAAAAGTCATAAAACTGTTAGTATTTTTTAAACTATTTAAAAAAAAACTTTTTTATTTTTATTTTTTTAAATTTATCTTTTAACTCATACTTTAAGCTACTCTCAAGCAAAAAATCGGTGCATAATTTTAAAAATTGTTAAAATGGCAGTGTATAAAAATAATAATTTTTGAATTTTTCGTTTTTTCTAGTTCGGTCTTGCATCAAGTCTCGTACTTCAACCGTCCCATAACTCATATATGGTCTGTTTGCTAGTTCAAATAATTTTTATACAAGTCATTGGTAGATTTTCTACACGTCAGCGCTCAGTCTAAAATCTATGGTTATATTCTAAGTGCCATTTCCTTAAGACCACAAAGCAGAGCAACAATTATTGCCCCAAATTACCACTCTTTTTAACCTCATGTTTTCCGATAAAGTAAATTGTAAAATTATTTTTTTTGTATAGAGCATCTTTATGTGCCTTATCCAAAAAGATAGTGGCATTCGTCTCATTGCTGTTCATTGCTGATGGTTGTTGCCGTACGTTAGAACAACTTGCTGATTATTTAAAACCCATTGAGCTTGGAGTTGGTGTTAAACGTAGCTGTGAGGCTGCAGTTTATCTCACCAGGACCTCTTTAGTACTAAGGCTGGTTCTAAAGCAGTATTACACAAGTAGTATCTAAAAATGTTTTAAAAACAGTTGAAAAAAATTATTTTCTTATTTTTTTCAATGATAGACCATTTCTTTAAATTTATTTTACAAGATAAGAAACGCCAGATTTCTCTTCTAGTTAGTTGCCAAAAAAGAGATCTGCTTAGTCAGTTTCATGTTCACTCCGTCACTAACAAATTAATCTCTAATCTCAACATTTGGTATTTAGATAATAACAACACTCATCAATGAATTTAAAGCTTTTAGATTATCGCTCAATTTTTTTAATTGTAAACTTAGTTTTTCTCTAGCCTGTTTGAATAAAACTGTTGTCTTATTTTTTTTTAAATTTTTTTAATTAAAAATTGTGCATTTTCTTGGTTTTCCAATAAATGAAAATGCTTTTCATTTTTTTTTTGCTATTATATTAACTTATAAAAAAAATTTGCAAAAAATATTTGCAAAATAAATTTTTATATAGTCTTTTTTTTTCATAACTGCTTATGGATGTTCCAACTCCATTTTCAAGGCACAAAGACATATAAAAGCCTTTTGGTAACAAAATTAAAATTACACTGCAAAAGCTTTTAAATATTAGCCTTTCTGAACTATTTTGGCTCTAGACTTTACTTTCTATAGCTTTGGGTGGTGTAGGTTTTTGTTCTGCTGTAGATGTGTTATAGCTAGCTTTTCTAACTTAGGTTTTCTGCACTTTAGGTCTTGTAGACTTTATCTTTCTTTCGCCTATAACTGTAAGAATAAATACAAAAACGACACCTTGGCTTAATACACAGATCGCTTTTCTACACTTGTGTATATGCAGAACTTTATTGGAATCCTCGCAGTCCCGACAACAAGCAACTTTGTTAGCAGTTTCTTAACAAGAATTTGGTGCATGGTTAAAAGCTTTATACCCTCTCAACAACTTCCAACACGTATTACAAATGTCTGTTTGCTTAAGCATTTTTTCTGAAATTTGACAGTCTCATTTTTGTAATTGTAACGCAAAATATTTTGTATATGTTGGATCCACCTAGTTCATCATGATGCAACAGAAACGACGTGACAGTGTAACCATTACGTCTTGAATGAATTGTTGTTCTTTAGTATACGATGTCACTTGTGTGCTGCAATGCATCTTTAAGAAAGATTTTATAATGTTAATTTACCTGCTACTTTTGTAAAGTTTCTGAAGCACACGAATTACGTTAAGATTAAAGAAAGGTTTCAATTTGTCGCTATACCTTGGGCAACCTCGTATGACCAAAAACAGGTGCAAAGAATGCTCAAAAATATTTAAACAAAACATTAGTCTAGCCGTCTAGCCATTCAACGGAGAAATACTTCTAGTATGCTTAAAACGGTTTATAAAAAACTTTATCATATTAGTTTGTATAATATAATCGTATTTGGTAAAGTAGGCTAAAAATTTAGTATATTATATCTAATTTTTATATTAAAATTTTGTTTTTAATTACATCAATAAGTACGTATATAAGTAAAAACTTGACAGCAAAACATATAAATGTACAATACAATTCGTTTTTTATAATCGTAGCACCCGCTACATACAAAAAAATTGTACATACAAATGTTATAATTCGAAGTTTTTGCTAATATTACGGTAAGAATTTAAGGCAAATAATAAATAATAAATATTATTTATTATTTGCCTTAAATTCTTACCGTAATATTAGCAAAAACTTTTTTTTTAATAAAAAGAGTAAAATAAAGTAAATACTGTAAATTACAAAATAAGTAATTGTAACAGTAAACGATATTTCTTAGGAACATAAATAGTTACTATATTGTGTTTTAATAATAATTTTTTGATAACGTCAATACATTTTTACATAGTAACTACTGTTAAATTATATAAAAAAAACAATTACCTCTATCACAAAATCACAACGTCAAATGTACTAGTAGACACTGCGTTGTCAGAGTAAATTTCAATTTTTACAGTCACTCAAAATATTAATGTTTATAAAGTGTATTAAAAATTCATAACTTTAACAAAAATTTTAATAAAACTAACAAAAAATTAAACAGTATTGTTTCATGTACCATTATCTAAACACTAACAGTTAATGTAGCAAACAATTTATCATAATCAGCTAAGAAAAAAATGTTCATTTGAGTGTAATTTTTAACAACACTAATGGTATACATGATACAAAAATAAAATAAAAATCTTTTAAAAAGATAATAGTATAAAAACGTATTAATAAATATGGGTTCTCAACGGGGGGGCAACGGTTTAGAAAATATGGTATTTTACTTATTTTTCTTATCCTCTTTTATCTTGTAAAAATTTGCATTTTTTATTAAATTAGACTGACAATAAACAGAAAATAAATAAATATTTAGAATTCGACATTTGTTGTCAATACAGAAGATTTTGTTTGCTATGGCTCATGTTTACTCTCATGTAGAATTAGTCGACATGCATTTTATGTATAGTAGTGCTAATACGGTTGCCACCGAAGCGTCACGCTTTTACGTTAAAGCTTGTCTAAATTGCCAGATTTTTTTACTCGCGTGTCTTCTCTGGTCCTTTAATAAAAAGCCTGGATTGCCTCATGCCATCTTAAAACTGCCATTCAGGGAAATGGCGAAATTCTATCCACTTAAGAAGTGTGTCTTTCTGTCGTCTTTTGGTAACGCCAAGCAAGCAAAGCTTTCCGCTTGGAAAACGTCAACATGTTTGCCCAAAAGTATTGAAATTTCAACACCGAGCCCACATATAGATATTTCTGAGCCCGCTCCATTGGGGTGAACCAACCCGTCAGTATAGCAGACGAGACAGTCCCCTTTTCTAAAGCTGCTCGTTTTTTCACACCAGTTGTCACGTGGTGCCATGTTCACAAGATACTTGTGATTTGTAGCATTCTTAAGGGTCATACTGTCGTCCCCCATTTTAAAAATGGGGTCCAAATTCAACGTTCTAGTGGATATTGTCCAATGACCCTTTGGACAATATGGTTTTCTACCGATTTGTACCGCAAAGCCGTAGAAAACCCATTGCAGCAGACTCTTCGTTCCACAATCAAATGAAGTAGCCGAATCCCCACAATGAGCTCCATGGCTGCGCTCGGTGTAGTTTGGAAGGCCCCTGTAATTGTCAGGCAGGCCAAAAGCTGGACCCGTGCCAAACTCTTTTTGGCCCAGAACGCACTGGGTATGGTCCACCAGACAAGGGAGCCATTATTGGTCTGACAACATAGTTGTAGAGCCAAAGCATAACACGGGGTATAAGACCCCAGGTTCTGCCAACAGCTCTTCTGCACGCCCAAAGCGTGCTTGTAGCTGTTCGCGATTTTTTTTCTACGTGTGATTTTCAGGTCAAACGGGAGTCTAAAATAACCCCCAAATATTTAACCTTATGATCTACACGTAGCTATTCGCCGAAAAGCAGAGGGACCACATAACGGTCTCACCGTTTTCAGGTAAAAATAACATGGTCTGTTTTTTTCGAATTTACCGATAGGCCATAGGAATTACACCATTTTTCAACGAGCCTGAGTGCCCTATCTGTGAGCTCTCCGACCACATTGAAAAACTTGCCTTTCACCAGAATAGTTGTCATCAGCATAGCCCTTGCAGTATATGCCAAGTTCGTTTAACTTGTAAATGAAATCGTCTACTGTGAGGTCTCATAACAAAGGAGATAGTACACCCCCTTAGAGACACCCTCTAGTAGCAATCGCTGTAGCAGTGAATGAGCTTATGCTTGCTCTGATAAACCAATTAGACAGCATTGTACAAACCTATTTAACCAAAGTTGTGTCCGCATTTCGCTTCTCAAATGCGTTACACATAGACTCGAAAGAAGCATTGTCGAATGTTTTCTCAATGTTTAGGAATGTTCCTAAGACATACAGTCCACTGTCTAGCCCGCCTTCAGTTGTATACACAATTTCATGCAGAGCCGTTTCAGTGGACCGTCCCGTGATGTATGGATGTTGGTTGAAGTGCAGCGGATTATTTCCGAGCACCTTCTCCCGTATGTGTTTGTCGATTAGTCTTTTCATTGTCTTTAATAACTAAGTTAAGCTAATTAGTCTAAAACTCTTAGCCTCGTGACACGTCCTGACTTAGGAATAAACACTACTTTGATCTTTCTCCAGACCGCTGGTATGTGGCCCAGTGCAAGGCAGGCTCTAAACAGTCGGGTCCTTGGCCCAACAAATTGCTCCCGTCCTTTTTGTAAGAGAGCAGGAACAATCCCATCTACCCCCGCCAACTTATACGGTGCAAGTAAGTCCTTTCCCCATTTGATCCTATCTGGCGTGATCACCTGAGTGGCAAATCTCCAGGCGCTGGCGCTGCTAGGTGCAGTCGTTAGACTTACTTCAGGATCCTCCTCGAGTTGTATTTTTTAACATCTGGATGGGCATTATAGCATTACAGGTATTTAGATTCTATTGTTTTACCAAATCGATTAACAGACGGTGCCTACCTAAACATTATGCAAAGCACAATGTATGATCTTTTAAATGACATATTTTTTGACCAAAGGCAACAAATGTGGTTCCAGCATGATGGTTGTCTAGCTCATATTTCAATTGCCGTTAGAGAGCATTTACATCAAAGGTTTCTACGTTAATAGGTAGGAAATGAAGAATCTGTGTTAAAACTAGCAAGATCGCCTGATTTAAACTGTAGATTTCTTTTTTTTAGAATATTTGAAAACATTAGGCTATAGTACTCCTGAGAATAGCCTAAAAAAGCCGCAGCTAACAATCAATCAAAAATCATTTCAAATTCAAATCAATGCATTGCTTTTAAAAAAAGTTTGATTAATCTTTAAAAAGCGGTGTCATGCCTGCTTGGAAATAGAAGGAGGGCATTTTGAACATCTTCTCTAACTCTGTTTTTTGTTTTTTTTTCTAGAAGCTCTGTTTGTTTGTTTGTACATAATGGATAGGTAATACATAATTGCCAAATAAATGTTTAAAAAAAAGGTTTTTTACTTCACTCAAAAAACAGTTGCTTTACGAACCCCTTAAATTTTTTTTGTTTATTTTGGTTGTTAAATATTTTACACACGTTTTAACCACCCTGTACACTATACTAATTGTACAATTATTCACGTAGTGCTTATCAAATAATCTTTTGCAAGTGATATTTAAAACTATTTTTGCCTTGAATAATTTTTGTTTTTAATAAACTTGTAAAAATTTAAATAAATTGTTTTTTTCAGTTTAAACCACAGAGAAATAAGGAATCAATAATTTGTTTAATAATCTAGTTTGACGACTCTTGCAAATGTATAAAATTACTTTTAATAATTACAAAAATAATTATTAGTTTTTGCAATATCAATTTATTAATAACCTATTATTTGGTCAATCAAAAGCTTCTTCTAGTGATACTTTTGAAAAGAAACTATTTAACAAAGTTCTAACAACAGCTGCTATTATTTCAGTATATCCATCTTTTACATCGTCAAAAAGTTCCTTCCAATTTTCATTAATTACTTGATTTATATTATCACCCAATTTTTTATCACCATTAAACAAATTTTCAAAATTAACAGACATATCTTCTGGTTGTAAATTAATTTTAACAGAATTAGCTTTAATAAAAGTTTTGTTCTTCTTTTTGGTTTCCTCGTAAGTAACTAACCCACTCACATGTAAATTTTCTATAATTAATAAAATTAATTTTATTTAAGTTAATTTAATTAAACGTACTCATATGTACATCAGCTGCTCCTTTCCCACTAATAGGCAAAAGAAGGACTTTACCATTTACTTCGTACTGACATTTTACTACAACTTCAGGAAAAGTTCCGTTAACGGCTAGATTTTTTTTCTCAAAATTAAACCTAAAAAAATGTTTTTAAAGTATTTGAACTAGCAAATAAAATAAAAACTTACTCAAATTTGTATAATTTTACTTTATAAAGTTCATACAATGAACAATTTTTGTACTTTTGATTAACGGCTACAGAGCCGCTACCTCCAATTGTAAATTCAGGTATATAAAATGGATTCATATTTTGGATATTAATTTCTGGGTACGGTTTTGTTAATTGAGAAACACCATGTTGGGCTGCCTCAAGAACGCATTGCTTTAAATCTGGTTGCTTTCGGTTACATTTATGAAAATTGGAAGCTAAAATTTTTAAATTTTAATTTTATTTTTCTAATAAATAATAACGTACTTACGTAATTTTACGTTTTCGGAAAATACTACTAGTAATAAAAGAAAAACTAAAATGGCAAAATTCATATTGGAACTGTTCTGAAAAATTTAAATTGAAAGAAATTTGAAAATCTACTCATATTTATATGATTTTCTAACAAGGTTATTTTAAGTAAAATTTTTCCATGGAAAATATATGCTTTGTTCACAGTCCCTAGTTTAATAATTTTTTATACCAGTTTTTTTAGTGGTAGTGGTTTAATAAGTGCTGATAATATTTTTTAATGACATATTAATAATTCAAAAAATTTAAAAATTACAACTACTCATTAACTAGAAGTTATTTATTGTAGTTACTTTACCAATTGTAATAACAATCTCTAGATAAAATTAATAATAAACTGCAAAATTTAATTTTTTTAAAGTAATGGAAGTTTAATCTTAGATTTTTGCTTTTTATATTATTTCTGAATGATTCATTTAATGTAAAGACTTTCTATTTGCAGACAATGTAAAAAAAATTAAATTCTCAGTAGGTAAGAATTGTCAAAAATTAAAACTTAATATGGAAACACTTTTCAAGTGGTATTTAAATAATAACTAACAGCTAAACATAGGTAAGTTTTTTTATATTCTAGAAAAAAATTATTCTCTGCTTTTTGATTACAAAAATTTAAAAAAACACCATATATATATAGTAAGTAATTTCAGATTTTGAACATACGTTACACATTGCATATTGAAAAAAATCTGCCATCAGATTAGTGAGATTTATTTTTAAATTATCCTAGTCACAATTTAATTCCAAGGACAAGAAAAGTTAAAGATTGGGAGTTTTTATTCTTCAGCGCCTAGAAAATTAAAACTGTTTTTTCAGCTGTTTAAAACTCAAAAATACCTTCTAAGCACATTTATCGAAATCGTTCTATTTGCAATATGTAATTACATATTTTTAAAGCCAAGGAACAAATGTGGGAAACTAAATTATCACATGCTCCTAATTACTGTTATGTACAATATTACATAGACTTTTATAAACAAAATAAAAAACCGACAAATTAGTAATAGCAAAATTTTATTAGCCTTTTACGTATGTACCTTACATTACAGTCTGCATAGTAAGCAATGATTTTATTATTTTCATAAAAAAAATTAGATACACAACCTGAACATGTACGTACAGTCAGGTGCGTAAAGTCCACTTCGGATCATAAAAGACTGTGCTGAAGCAGCAAACATGAATTATTTTGGCTTATAAATATAAATAAACATTTTCTCAAAAAATTTTACTTTTATGTACCTATTGGGACCTTTACATTTTTATCATAAATGATTTGTTAATTGAGAAAGGTCGCATTCTTTACGCACTGTAGATTATACATAACTTTTCAAAATATGTGGTGAGTTGAAATTCAAAACAAAATGGAGAACCACTTAATACTTTCCGGCCAAACATGAAATCATATTCAAATAAACATCTAAAATTAAAATTATAATCCAATGTCTGAAAAAGTGGTAATAAAGGCCACGAAACGTAACCAAGAAATTAAAGGTTTTTTATTTTTTTGCACGTCCAAAACACCCGATAATCATCGAATACGTAATACAAAATAATGGACAATAACAATAATAATCAGTAATTCAAAAGATCGAAAAGAAAATATTTTAGGTAAAGAAAAAACATGTATGTAATTAAAAAAATATTTTTATTAACATTTAAAGCCAAAAAATTGTTTTTCTTCAAAGTTTTTTGCTTATAAAATTAAAATTAAGGCCTTATACACATTTTGTGTAATGTAAGATGTAGGTAATTTAAAAAAAAATATGTAGTGTTTTATTTAAGAATCAAAAGTTATAGTCATTTCCAGTAAAACTAGTGCGTTACTATTTAGCAAAAATATTCTTAAAAATGAATAAGTCTAATTTCGTTTACATCCTTTATTTATACTACGGTTCCATTTAAAGTCGTCAATGCCATGAAAAAATTTATCTGGTTTTCTAATGATTTGTGGTATCACTAAGTACAAATTACCATTATATAGCACCTTTATTATAACAATTATGCCCTAATTACATGACATTTTTAATCATACCACAAATTGGTATTGCCAACCAAAATTTTTAGTTAAAGTTTTTTGCTTTTACGGACGTCCGACAGTCCCAATTTTCTTTTTTCACTCATTTTGTCACGAAGTACAAAATACAACTAAACGTGGAGTAGACGAATTAGCCAATTTCTTTATATTAACATTTCTTGGAAACCATAAGTACTTACAGGAACTACAAAGGGAGCGTGCCGATACCTAGCTGTGAATGTGAAGAGAGACGACGAGAGAGGATAGAGAGTTCGATAATTTTAATTCTTATCCATTTTACAGGAAAATTTCCTCAAAAAAGTACAGAGCCGCTAGTTAACTGACGAACTTCAAATTTTAATAGTATATAGAAAACATCTTGAATTTATTGCCTTGAATATTTTTTATGTGAAAATAAATGATTATCTATGCAAAATATCGTTACAAAGATTACATTTCTTTTTTCTAAATTTCTCTATTTTTTAAAAAAAATCTAATAATTTTTCTAATAATAAAGGGTTTTTTGGTTCAAGACATCTAAGTCATAATGAGTTGTGTTATACATATTTTTTTCGTAGAAAAATATCGAATAGGTAAGTCACAGTTTTTTGACGAAAATACCACAAATTCCCATTAGTTGATGGCTGTGTAAGAATCCCCTTAACAACAGCCTGTATAGTTTTTTTTTATTTGACTATTTTGGCAGTATAGATTTCCACAGTATTCTATTTAAATAATATTGGTTTCAACTCTAAGACTTTCTCTAAATTTTTGCACAATTTTTGCGTTCTTCAACAATTCTGTGGTTTATTGCAGTTGACAGAATTCAACGAAAATCACTACCTACTTGTTTGATACACTAATGGCAGTTTGCACCGTCTTATTTAAGCGATGCTTAATTTTAAGTCAAACTTAAGTTACTAATTTTTGTTGCACCGTAATCATATCCTGTTTTAAATCCACCTAAGAATAACTTAATTTTAAGCCTTCGAATTTCCAAACTTAAGGAATGCTTAAGGAAAAATACAGATTGACGTATTTGTCATATGCCATAATTTGATTTTAAATTTTGCATAATTTAAAATATTAACAAAGAAGAATAACTAATTATCTACAAATAGATGATAATGACATATTTGAAGATAATATAGATATTCTAGAGGTATTAGATTATTGATTTCCAAGTCAAATATATCACAGATCTCAGTATTTTGAGACGATGAATAAACTTGGGTTTTACAAGCGAACTGTTTCGACCATTATCGTCGCAACAGCAGTTATTAATAATTTTGCAAAAATAAACAGTAAAGAAAAAGCACCCTTTGCAGAAGAAATTAATCAGATAGTTTTAGAAAAGTCAAATCAAATGGGACAAATTTTGAAAAAAAAATTTTGTTGCTTTAAATTTTTCTTTGATTATTAACATAAATAACACGAACAAAGATTTGCACAATCTGACAGATTATGACAGATCGTCTAATAATTCGGAATTAAAGTAATTATACTACTTTTCAAAAAAAAAAACGAAACACAAAGAAATTGTATGTGTATATGACCGAAACTTTGTGAAAATGTTGTTACACAGATGAATGTAAATTGTCACTATTCCCTAAAAAACAACCCCTTTTAGGAGGTTGTTCTATTTTTTCTTTGGATAACTGCTATGCTTTTTCTGTTGGCGATAACTATGAAAATCTTTGTTTTATTTGTATATTGGATACTAACAGTATGAAGTATTTCCGTACGAAGACGAGCAAATTTTCAGCAATTAACCCTTTTTGAGCGAGGGCGAACTGTGGGGCTACGTGAAAGTGGAATGTCGGTTCGTAAAATTGCTACTCGTGTGAATAGTGGCGTAGCTTCTGTACTGCGATGTGTACGGGCATGGGAAGAAGAAGGCAGAGTTCGTCGTGGTAGTGGTTTTGGACGGCCACGAGGTATATACCACCGCACGCCAGGATAGGTACTTTCGCTTTTTATTCTTTCGAAACCGGCATGTCTCCACACACGACGGACTTACCGTCCGCAGTTGCTGCTCCCATTAACTCTTCAACAACGACAACAAGGACTTGAATGATGTCACGCACGAGAGAACTGGGACCTAGAGTGAAATTCAGTGGTCTTTTTGGATGAATCTCAATATTGTTAGGGCCTGCATGATTGTTGACAAAGGGTCAGGAGGGAACATGAAAAACGCCGATGGTAGTAGGTTACCTCTTGTTTTTATTCAGAGAACCCTAACTGTCCAGCGCTATCTACAAGAGGTTCTGGAACCTGCTGCAGTACCATATGTGGAAACTATTGAAAACGCGATGTCTTAACAGAATAACGTTACGCCACACACCGCACGCTATACGCTGAAATACCTAGAAGAAGTTCAGGTGCGAGTTGTTCTGTTCCTTGGCCATCTCGCTCGCCTGACCTCTCGTCGATCGAAAACGTGTGGGATTCAATAGGTCGGCGATTGACGAATCAAACACCGCCTCCACAAACGGTACCTGACCTGCCACGCAAAATTTTGATTGCTTAGTAAGCACTGCCCCAAGACGAAATTAATTATTTGATTCGCAGTATGCCAGGATTTGAATTTGGACCCTATTTTTGAAATGGGGGACGACAGTATGACCCCCAGGATTGCTACAAAACACAAGTATCTTGTGAACATTCCACCACGTGACAACTGGTGTGAAAAAACGAGCAGGTTCGGAACGGGGGACTGGCTAGTCTGCTATACTGACGGGTCGGTTCACCCCAATGGGGCGGGCTCAGGGATATCCATATGTGGGCTCGGTGTTAAAATTTCAATACCTTTGGGCAAACATGTTGACGTTTTCCAAGCGGAAATCTTCGCTTTGCTCGCTTGTGTGACTGACTGCGTGCAGAGGGCTTTGTCAAATAGGCGAATCTGCATTTGCACCGACAGTCCGGGTTCGCTGCAGGCCTTGTAATCGTGCAGGTACTCATCGAGGCTTGTCTGGGAATGTCACAACAGATTACAGGAACTGACGGAGTGCAACAAAAAGGTTGTATTTTGTTGGGTACCGGGACACTGTGGTCTAAAGGGTAACGAGAGGGCTAACGTTCTGGTTCGAGAGGGTTCACAAATAGACTTCGTCGGGGCGGAACCGGCTCTTGGCGTTACCAAAAGACGACAGAAAGACACACTTTATAAGTGGATGGAATTTCGCCATCTCTCTGAATTACAGTTTTAAAAAGCATGCGGCAATCCAGGCTTTTTATTAAAGGACCGGACAAGCCACGCAGCGAAAACCTGATGCGTCACAATCGTAGAGACCTTCAGTTAGTGGTAGGCATGTACACAGGACATTGCCTATTAAAAAGACACCTGCACGTCATCGGACTCAGCGAGGACGAGATTTGCAGAGGTTGTGCTGAAGATGAGAAAACTCCTCCTCATATTCTCCGCTACTGTCCTGCTTTTGCAAGCATCAGAGTTTTACACCTGGGCTCCCGATATCTGAAGCCCAGTGCTATCGAGAAGGTTCCTACAGACAAGGTACTGAGCTTCATCAGAGGCACAGGGCTACTGCAGTAGTGCTATTTTGAGAGATTGCATACAATGGGCGTAGGCCTCGGTGTGCGGCTCGAGCTGCGGGCCCCTCTTGTTCAACAAAAAAAAAAAAAAAAAAAAAATGCCACAGAGGGTTGTAGAGTGCATACAAGCACGTAGAGGTCTAACCCATTATTAATTTATTTGTTATAATTTGTAGTTTTCAGTTACAGTATTTTTATCATTTATTGTTTACTTTATTATCATTTTAATCTATTAATTTCATTAAATTAAATGCATTATTTCTGGGTGTTTTTTTTTTTGAAGTAGTATATTTACCCGTTGTCATAGTGAATGACAACATTGTACCTTGTTGCCAAATTGATAATTACATAAGAAATGCTTATATTACGAAAACATAACAAATTAACGGTCCAAGAAAAGTAATTCTTAAAGTCAGGAAGATCCTTAGACCATTTACGCAACCGCTTCGCTGTAATGGACTGCTAATACGGTTCAGAAACACACGCAAACATCTAAAGGACAAAAGTATATCTTGGTCCTTTACTGTGCCGGAACGATTTCAAGTTCTTGCTTAGTAACGTTGCCATATCATGTTTTTAAATTGAAATTTAGTATAAGAAAAAATATATAGGTCTGCAGAATAAAATAAATTGTATCAGCTTTAAAAATTTTGCAAATGTTACATGATGTTTCTATTTAAAATTGGCTGTTTTTTTTTTAATCCCCAACTTTGAAGCAAAATAAATTTGACATCTGCGTACACCGGCGCGCGGTGTTGAAAAGAAAGAAACAAAATATATATGTCTGTCACTTGCATGTTGGCGTGTAACTCACGCATAGGAAGGTTAGGAAATTGGCAGTCCATTACAGCGAAGCGGTTGCGTAAATGGTCTAAGGGAAGAACTTAAAATAAGAAATGCTTTGTTTGAAACGGTGCAAACGCTCATTATTAATCTATTTGGTTTTTAAGATATTCCAAATAGGTTTTCAAACAAAAAAATATTGCAAAAATGTAAGAAGCACTATTGATGAAATCTGCCAAAGTGTAGTCAGAGATTTGTTTACGAAAAAAGAAGTTCAAATCCGACAAAGTGTGAGTTTTTGAAGTACGTTAAGATCTACTCGTTTTTTCAAAGCGATTTTTGACAATAAATCGTATTGATTTTTTTATCTTGTTTTTAAATTTAATGGACAAATTGTCAGTTTTGATAAATTTTCAAAACTTTATCAGAAAATTTATTTGAGGTGTTAGTCGCCTATTTGTTAGTTGACGATTCTGTGGTGTAGTTTTTCTAATAAATTTGTTTGCGTTTCATAAACTTTAAACTTCAGGTGTTGTTTTAGAAATAAATTTAAAGAAAAAAAATCTGAAAATCTTGGTAGGCATTAAATAAAGCCTATTTTTTAAAACAGTAAAATTTATCTTCAAGTTGTTGAGATAATGAAAAATAACAACTTATTGTCGGAGAATGATTAAGTTTTTTCAAAAAAACCTGCATCAATTTTTGGATGCAAACTTCTTAGATCACTTGATTGGAAAAAGGCAACAAATTGCCTGCAAGATTTTTGAACCTATATTCTTTAAATTTTATTTTATGTAAATAGTTAAACTTAAAAGTTTATGAAACACAACTAAATTCATTAAAACTCCGCCGCAGAATTATCTAAAGTCTGTCTCAACGTCTTATCCTCAACTGTAATAAAATTATTAGAGTATGACTCAATCTACGACGTATAGGTTCGTGTAAATTTGACATTTGACAGAACACAAACAAAAAATTTAAATAACAAAAATATTGTAATTTTGGAAACTACATTGCTGAAAAGTTTGTTGCTGCAACAGAACTGAATACAATAAACTAAATTCTTATATTCAAAATTTTAATTTCTTATATACTAAAATGACATATTGGAGGTCAGTGACTGCGCGACTATATGGTTTGCATTCGAGTTTCTAATACTACTCTCACTCTAGAAGCTTTGTCTTTGTCGCCGCGTTAAGCAGAAAAAATACAATATTTTTGTGATCATTGCGTTTTTTACGCTATGAAGTAGAAAGAGACAGCAATAAGAACGTGAATCTTTATTTGCGTTGTAAGATTTTATTACGTTTTGGGATAAGACGGTGAGACAAACTTTCCCAGTGTCTAGGGAATTGACTGGCTAAACTTTCGAATTTGTTAAAAATGCATTTGAATTGTGTATGAAAGTTAGCCAGATTTATTTTTAACATTTATTACAATAAAATTAATAAATTTTATATAACAATTTTGGAAGTAATTACTACTCTAAAAGATTAGCTTTCGCGGATATTTCATGACAGGATAGTTCGATTCAATTTTGTTAAACAGTTTGAAAAGCATATTAAAAGAGCTTTTATTTGAGGTGTCACAAGCAGATTACTGCTATTTCAAAGTTGGGCTACGTGGGGGTTAGCAGGTTTATTGAGAGAGAGCTTTAAAATTTTCGTCAGAAAATACTTCTCTCGAAAACAAAATGTATCCCTTTAGCATATTTGAATTTTTTTTACAGTTTCTAATATATTTAGAGTGACTCGTTTACATTGAGACAGCCCGTATAAAATTTTTAGTAATGTGATTAACTCTACAGTCTTTTTTTGCCTATTCATATTAATTTTTTAAAGCGCATTAAAAAAAATTTTTGATTTTTTTTTACTTGCTGCTAATGCAAATATTTTAAATCACTCTTCTATTTATAATACTATTAATCTATAAATAATATTTAAATAATTGTTTTTTTTCTTTTGTTTCTTATGTACTTGTGTATTATGTATCATTTTGTCTATTAGTTGTCTCGTAATTATTAAGGTAACCTGTAAGCTAATTTAATACCAATAATAATATATTAATAATAATAACTTAATTACACAAATTTTAATTTTGCGTAATTTTTTTAATACAAATCGTTCGCGATGCCGGGTGAAGTAGACGGTTCGCAAACAGCTCGCTGTAAAAAGTGTAAAAACAAATGTGCTAATGGCCCTAAATGCCTTAACTGTGGTTCGACTTATCATCCTAGCTGTGCTAGTCTTTCCCGAAAAGTTAAATCTGTCAGTGAAAATGTGATTGACTGCTGTTCGACAAATTTGGTTTCCGAAAATGTTGAACTGAATCTCCGTTTTATGAAAATGACCAGAAGCGGTTACTTCAAGAAATCAACTATTTGAAAGTAATTATTAATCTTAAGGATATGATTATTGCTGAATTATGAAAGAAAATTGGTCTTTTCAAAGAAAACGATCAATTGAAAAACGTGATAAAAGTCTTGCAAGGTGACGCTATCTCAATCAACGATAATTCAAAAAACAACCTTCACAAAACCTTTAAACCGATAGCAGTCAATAAACCCCAAACATCAGCTGCTACTTCGGGCAAAATTTTTCCAAAAAAAAAGTCTCTCCCCGTTCAACTATGCCTGCTTCTTCGCCTCCTCCCGTCGAGGTGTCGGACCTAAGACAACATTCGCAACAACCCACACTAGTGCAACAGCCAGGCGATCGGGAAAATTTCCGTAATGTTTTTCTTCTTCAAAATCGTAATCGTCATGCAATAACGTACGCTTAGGTGTCTAATGAATCATTGTTAAGGCCGGAACAACCTATCCAAGAGGATCATCAAAACATCAGGGATGATCTTCGTTCACGAAGACGTAATCGTCCTACGGTGAGCTACGGTACTAATAAAGATATGACTGATTTGGAAGCCTATATTCCACTGTACATATCTGCATGTTTCGAAACTGAATAACAAGTACAATCTTCAAGATATTATAGACTACGTCAAGAAAAACATTCCCGATAATGACAAAAATGATGACATTACGTGTGAAGAACTATCTGTTAGATCAAAATCTTACAAAAGCTAGGTATTCCAGTCTCACTAGTAAAAACGGTTTTGAATCCAAGCTTTTGGTCTTTCCATGTAGCCATTAAACGCTTTGTAGACTACAAAAAAAATGAATTTTCAGCCAGCAGAGAATGCAGCGCCTCCAACCTAAGTGAAAATATTAATTTAAACAAAAGCTATAGTGTCTCTTCAAATCGTCTGCATATTTCTCACGTTAATGCAAGATCCTTGTGCAATAAATTCCAAAACTTTAAAGAATATGCCGAGTCTGACAACTTTCTCGCTGTTGGTGTTAGTGAAACCTGGTTTAGTGTTTCAGTTGAACGGATTTAACTTATTCCGCAAAGATCGTGAGTCTCGTGGTGGTGGCGTTGCTTTGTACCTTAAGTCAAATGTGCATTACCAAGTTCTTACTTTGCCTAATGCACCTAATTGTTCCATCGACTACATTTTGGTAAAAGTTAAATTTGCATCGCAGTTTATTGTTATAGGCGTTTTTACAAACCTCCTTGTAATAACTACTCTGATATTGCAGTTCTTTATGATGTAATAACATACTTATATTTAAATAATCTTAAAAACTTTATTTTTTTGGGCGACTTTAATATAAATATGATCACTAATGACTTAGGTAGCAGAACTTTAAGTACTCTTCTTTCTGAATTAGACTGTAAGCAACTAATCACAAATCCTACTAGAATCTCAGTTCACTCTGAATCTATAATAGATTTAATTATAACGAACTCTACTTTAAACGTGTTAGAATCTTACGTTTCTGAGTATTCTCTCTCTGATCATAATTAGATACATTCTGTAATTGACTTTAGTAAATACATTCCTGTACGAACAAAAAAAAAATTATACGCACATTTAAACACTTTGATTCAAACTTATTCAATGCAGATGCACAAATTTGTTGATTGGAACTTCATCTATATGATTAGTAACATTGATGATAAGGTAAATTATTTAAATAATTGTTTACTCGAACTTTTTGACAAACATGCTCCGTTAACTATTGTCAAAGGAATTTCTACAAAAAAAAACGTGAACCGTGGTTTACTGAGAATCTGAAACTTCTGAAAAAGTTAAAATAGAATGAATGCATGGCGTCGTTATTGTTTATCTAGAGCTGACAATCATAAATCATACTATTGTAAAATCAGAAATTACTACAATTTAGCTCTTAGGCAGGAAAAACGAGCTTATTATGAATTTAACTTTAGAAACAATTTTAGCAAGAATCCGAAACAGTTTTGGAAAAACTTAAAAAGATCAAATATAATTAAATCTAATAATAATTGTAAAATCTCTTCTGAGTTTTCTGATCCCAACCAAATTAATAATTATTTTATAGAGTCCATTCCTAAAATGTCATCTTCACCAGTTTTTCGTAAGTAACAAATTTCAATACTTACCTGTAGACGTAACGTCAATTAAAAAAATGATTTTAAAAATAAAACCATCAACAATCGGTTATGACGGTATATTAGGTCGCATGCTGCAGCTTTCTTTGCCTTTTGTAGCTGCACCATTAACTCACCTAATTAATACTAGTTTTGAGCAGGGATATGTTCCTGATAGCAGGAAGACTTCTTGTGTCACACCAATACCAAAAAAATCTGTTCTTACTTGTCTCAATGATCTAAGACCCATAAGTATTCAACCGGCTTCTATGTTAATTACAGAGTCAATAATTTATAACCAACTGAACGATTACGTATGTTCTTTTAATATCTTACCTTCAGTGCAATCTGGATTTCGTATGGGACACAGTACATCAACTGCCCTTTTATCGGTGACCGATGAAATTTTATCAAATATGGACAAAGGAAAAATAACATCTTTAACTCTGTTAGACTTAAGTAAATCTTTTGATTCAATTGACATAAATTGTTTACTAAAAAAATTAGAGTATTATGGAATTTATAATAAATTATTATAATAAATTCAAGTAGTTTAATAGTTATCTACACAATCGTAAGCAGACATGCCGAACAATTTTAGGTTTATCAGATATTAGAGATGTTTTAACAGGAGTTCCTCAAGGATCGGTGTTAGGCCCACTTCTTTTTTTCTATTTTTATTTCAGATATTCAGTATGCAACTAAATTTTGCAAAATACATCTATTTGCAGATGATATTCAACTCTTCCTAAGCTTTAACCCTCTAGAAATACGAAATATTGAAAATATAATTAACAGTGACCTTAATGAAATATATAATTGGACCCAATGTAATTCACTATATTTAAATTCAACTAAATATAAGAATATACTTTTTGGAACAACGAATAAAGCAGAAAATTTTAGACACACCGTTCGGATTAATAATGTAGAAATTCCTTCCCAAAGTACAGTCAAAACTCTTGGTGTCACTATGGATTCACAACTCAATTTTACTAATCATGTTACCCAGTTATCTAAACATTGTTATTTTAAATTTAAGCAACTTGCACAGTTTAAAGAGATTTTAAATCAACAGATTAAACTAATTTTAATTAACTCACTAGTTTTATCCAATCTGCATTACTGTGATATTGTTTATTGCCCGCGCCTATCTGAAAGTGATAAACAAAAACTTCAAAAAATTCAAAATTACTGTTTACGATCTGTGATTAGTATACCTCACTTTGCACATGTTACTCCCTACCTAAGATCCTTAGGATTGCTTAAATTGAATGAGCAACACTTTGTTCATTATTTATGTTTTTGTTTCAAATTACTAAAGTTAAAAATTCCTGATTATTTGTATGCTAAATTAATCAAACGCTGTGAAACACACTTTAGAAATTTACGTTTTGTTGAAAAGCATTTTCTCTTTCCAGCACACAAGACTACTTTATTTCAGACGTCTTTTTCATATATTGTACTATATATATTAAGGCACTGCTCTGATCTTCTAACAGTTGACACTTCTGTATATTTAAAAAAAAATGTAAAAAAACTAATTTTGTCGCAAAAACTTTTAGCAATTGATCTTAGCAAATTTTAATCTGTTGTATTATTTTGTGGTATGTTTATTGTAGGTATATTTATTAGTATTGTTTTAACTATTTCTCTAGGTTAAATTATAAAATCAGATTTGTGTCTGCCATTTAACCTTTTGTACATTTTTGTTTTAATGTGCAATAAACTTTATTATTATTATTAATACTATGACCTAGGTTTGATGGGGGATAGTATTTAATTTACCTTTTATTTTTTATTTTATTTTTAACTCTGGGTTAGGGACTGATTTTTAAATACCGTTGCCTGTGGCAATGTATTGCTTCTGGTTTAGACCTAAACAGCTTATTTGCGACAGTTTTGTTTAATTTACTTTGTACAGACCATTACTTTTAGAATTATTAAGTTATTTTTAAAAAAACAGTCAGTTTTTTTTGAATAAAGTTTGTGTTGAATAACTTTTTAAAAGTAAATAATGTTTCAAAATTTTATTTGAAAAATATCTATTTTAAACTTATGTAAACTAAAACTTATTGATAACAATAAAACAATATAAGCTAACAAAAAAATTAAACAACAATTAAAAATGTTATAATCAAATAAGAATAATATGAGCTTTTACCAGATTTATTAGTATTTATATGTTGTATTGTACAATACCTCACCCAGTGTAACAAATTAATATATAATATTTTACAAGTTTTATTTACAAGTATTTTTTAAAATAATTTGTATTTTTTATAACCTTGTAAAAATTTTAATATTTGTTTTTGAATTATGTCACAGAAATCAAAGTATCAAATACTTGTTTAAAAATCCAGTTTGCATATGTATAAAATGATTCAATAATTGCAAAGGTAATTATTAGTTTTTACAATAATTGATATTAATAACCAATAGTTGATTAACCAAAAGCTTCTTCTAGTGACACTTTTGAAAAGAAACTATTCAATAAACTTGTAACGACATCTGCAATTACTTTAATATATCCATCTTTTACATCATCGAAAACTTCTTTCCAATTATCATTAATTACTTGATTTATATTATCACTCATTCTTTTATCACCATTAAACAAATTTTCAAAATTAGTAGACACGTGCTCCGGTTCTAAATTAATTTTGATTGAATAAACTTTAATAAAAGTTTTATTCTTGCGTTTAGTTTCTTGGTAATTAATTAACGCAGCCACACGCAAATTTTCTATAATAAATTAAATTAATTTGATTTAAGTAAATTTAATTGAACGTACTCAAATTTATTTCACTTTCTCCTTTTCCACGAACAGGCAAAAGAAGCACTTGACCATTTACTTCGTATTGACATTTCATTAAAATTTCTGGAAAAGTTCCCAAAACCTCTAAAGTTTTTTCCTCAAAATTGAACCTAAAAAAATTGTTATTACACCTACATATAGAAGGAAAAATATTACTTACTCAAATTTGTCAAATTTTATTTTGTTAGAGCCATACAGCTTACAATTTTTGTATTTTTGTTCAACTGATACAGTTCCACCACTTGAGACTGAAAATTCAGATATTTCAAAAGGATTTATATTTTGGATATTAATTTCTGGATATGCTCTTGTTAATTGAGAAACACCATCTTGAGCTGCTTTAAGAACGCATTGCTTTAAATCTGGTTGCTTTCGGTTACATTTTTGGAAATTAGATGCTAAAATTTTAAAATTAGTATTATTTTTCTAAGTAGATGATAACGCACTTACGTAATTTTAGGTTTTCGCTAAATACTACCAGTGATAAAAAAAAAATTAAAATGGCAGAATTCATACTGAAGGTGTTCTGAAAAAGTTGAATTGCAAGCAATTTGAAAATCTACTCATATTTATAATTTTCTAACAAGGTTACATTAGGTAGGATTTTTCAATGCTAAATATATTTTGTTGAAAATTTCTGGTTTAATAATTTTCTTTTACCAGTTTTTTAGTTTTAGATGTTGATAATATTTTTCAATAAAACATTAATAATTAAAATAATAAAAATTAAAACTTAGATTGGGTTTTACTATCAGAGATTAATTTTAATTTAAGGCTATTAACTGTTGTTACAATTACTTAAACAATTGTAACAAATTACAATTGAAAAAATCGATAGATGAATTTCAGCTCGAAACTTGATGACGTAGTTTTTCTGCCGCCTTCCGGTTTTCTAAATATTTGTAGCTTGATTAATTCATTTGATAGTGATCACTGATAGTTTTATAAGGCTTTTCGTCATTATATTTATGTCTTTATTAGCGAATATTTGAAGATTAAAAATAAAGATGGAAGTACTCTGTAGACACTATTGAAACAATTCCTTGTGTTAAGAATTTTTCACCAAAATTTTTTTACTTTACTGCTTCAAAAGCTTTGGTTTAGTCTTTCAAATGTAGTTATTTGTTATAGTTAGTAGTAAAAGACGAGAATGTTAACTATTGTTATTATATATTACTTTTATTATTTGAAACTTTTTACTATTACATTTGTTAATAATACTATTAGAATGCAGAAAATTGAAATAAGAAATAAAATGGTAATAGCTTCATAAACTACAAAAAAAAAAACAATTTCATTATTTTTTTATGGATATTTAAATCCTAACTTATAAGATCGTCACCACAATAAGGAACCTTAAGCAAGAAATAGATAATAGAAATTGAATGTCATCACAACAAATTTTTATGCCAAAGATATTTTTTTTAAATACTTTTTTACTTCAGTTTCTAAAAATTTTGTTAATAAATACAGGGTGTTTCTTAATGATATTCGAATATTTAAGGGTGTGAATCTACATAAAAAATTAATGTTAGTTTGCTTTATAAACTATGGTTCAAAAATGTTTAAATTAATTAATATTTTCAGAACTGCTTCAGATATTTCAGTGAGTTACTAAGAGTAAATAAAAGTGCATATTTTTGAATGCAAAAAGAATTTTTAGCTTTAATAGAGAGGTGCGTACGGGTATTGACTTCGATATTTTTTAAGAAAAGAATGATACACCAATAGTTTTTTCCAAATAAAAATTATTTTTAAATTCCCCGTTTAATTTAAAACATAAATTCTCTCTTGAGTTGTTTTTCTTCGATGCGCCATTTTTATGTAAAAAAACTTGCAAAAATATTATTAATTTGTTTGGAAAAATTAAATACATTAGGGGTAATGAACAACAACAACAACAACTGACAACATAAACATAACATTAAAAGCAACAAAATAATTACAAAAATTGTTGAAAATGGCCCCCTTCACTTAGTATGTATGCTTCCGCCCTTCTTCTCATGGAATTGCGCACTCGTTGAAATATCCCTGGAGTGTTTTTTATTCTATCACAAGCTGCAACTATTCTTCCTCTTAATTCCCCTACAGCGTGAAGGAGACTTGTATACACTAGTGTCTTAAGATAGCCCCACAAAAAGAAATCTAAACTGTTGAGGTCCGAACCTTGATGGCCATTCTGGGGGTTCACCGAGGCCAATCCAACGATTTGGATAAAAAGTTTGTAAATAATTAAAAACCGCTACACTGAAATGCGTTGGTGCACCGTAATGCATGTACCGCATATTGTTTCTTATTGCAAACGGAACAGCATCAAGGAAAAAAGACAACTGCTGTTGAAGAAAATTGTGGTAGGTCTGTTTGTCAAGTCGACCCGACAAGAAGAATGGGTCAATAAAGTGGTTGCCAATAATTCCTGCCCATATGTTAACCGAAAATTGGTGTTGAAATTGGGTTTCGGTTACGGCATAGGGATTATCTTCTGCCCACAAATGATTATTGTGAAAAGTCTGAATTGCATTTCGAGAAAAATTAGCTTCCTCCGTGAACAGAATCATTGATTCAAATTGCGGATTTTGTGTAATATTTTGAAGATACCACTGACAAAAGGCAACACGCTTTGGAAAATCAATGGGAAGTAATGCCTGTACTCTTAAAATATAGTAAGGATATAACAAAAAATTCACTAAAATTTTTCAAACGATTTGATGGCAAATATTTAAGTGTCTAGCGATCTTCCTCGTACTAGTTTCAGAAAGTTTTTCAACTTCGTGCAGCACTGCTTCCTCAACTTCAAGTGTTCTCACACTTAGAGGTTTACTTTCAGATTTTCCTTTTCGGACAGAACCAGTTTCAACAAGACGACGATAAATATTAAAAAAGGTTCGACTATTTAGCAAAGCACGACTGAGATATCTCTGGTGATAAATACATCTGGCTTGCTCACCATTACCGTCGGCAAAGCCATATAAGTAATGCATTTCCGCCATTTTTGCATTTGAATAATTTATCATTATTAACAAGACTGTAAAAACTAAAGACTGAAGAAGATGTCACAGCGAACAGATTTGAATAACAAAAACTTACTATAGAAAGTCAGATGTCAAGAGCCAGTAACATATCCCAGAGCAACTAGATATTTATTGCTAAATTGCGTTCTTTAATTATTACATTAATTTTCTCGGATTTTTATTTTTTTACTTAAAAATGGCGCATCAAAAAAAAAACAACTCAAGAGAGATCTCATGTTTTAACTTAAACGGGAAATTTAAAAATAGTTTTTCTTTAGAAAAAAACCATTGGCAAACTATTTTTTTTCTTAAAAAATATCGAAGTCAATACCCGTACAAACGCCACTATTAAAACTAAAAATTCTTTTTGCATTCGAAAATATGCACCTTTATTAGCTTTCACTACGTACTAAATATCACTGAAATATCTGAAGCGATTCTGAAAATAATAATTAATTTTTATTTTTTTTCTTAAATTTCAACACACCCAATTTTTGTAAAGAAACATTTTTGGACCATAGTTTGTAAAGCAAACTAACATTAATTTTTTATGTAGATTTACACCCTTAAATATTCGCATATCATTAAGGAACACCTTGTATGTATATGCACTACAAGTCTTGTAAGCTCATGACTTGGGCGATTTTTCTCCATTCTTTCTTATTTAGAGGTTTCTTTTTTTATTGCTTTATTTGTAACTTTTAGAGATCGTCACCTACTTTTTTTCTCTCAATCCTTGGTCTGCCTTTTTCTGTTGGGTCCTAATTCTGTTTTTAATATTTTTTTTTGTAATCTGTTTTTTTATTTTTGTTACATAGCCTATTTATTTAATTTTTTGTGATTTACTATTTTTCTTATATCTGTTTCTTTGTAAATTGTTCTTAATTTTTTGTTTTGTTTGTAATTACCACCGGTCGTATTATGGTTTTGTAGATTTAGGATTTTGTTCCTCTTGCTACGGCTTTTGAACTTAGTATAGTTTGTAATGCATAAACGTTTTTTTTCAGCTGCTATTCTTGCTTTTATCTCTTCTGTTTTTGTTGGCTTCTTATCTATTACACTTCTTAAGTAGACACATCTCTTAATTTCTATAAATTTGTATTTTTTCATTTAATTTTACTTTTAGATATCTGTCTTCTTTAAATACTTTATCTTTCCACATCATAAATTTAGTTTTTTATTTATTAAATTTTAGTCTCATTTTTTCTGCGTTTATAATCAGTCTTTGTATAACTCTTTGTGTTACTCTTGATAGCTCTCTTTTTATTCATGTTATAAGTGTTACGTTATCTGCACATGCAAGATTCATATTGTTGATAAAAAAGTAGACCTAGTATAGACTAGGTTATATATAGATACCTATTGTTTTGTTTTTTCTAATATTCTACTATTTTTTCTAGGGCGATTAAAAACAATGTCGAAGAAAGCGGGTCTCCTTGTTTTAAACAACTTCCAACTTTCTTTACAATTTTCTATAAACTCGAATCCTGTTTGTGTTTTCTATAAAGTCATTCTTACTATCTCGCTATTTTATTCGGTGTTTAAAGGTCTTTTAATACTTGGTATAATTGCTTTCTGTTTATTTTGTCATAGGTCGTTTTTATACCAATAAAAAGCAAGTATGTTTTTAATTTTTGTTGCATCTGTTGTAATAAAAATATCTAATCTACTACAGATCTTCTTTTTCTATAATTACATTGGTATTCTCCTCCTACTTTTTTATATGCTCTTTTAGTTTATTTTTTAATAATGCTGTCATTACCTTATATATAATGTTTAGTAACTCTATTTGTCTATAATTTTCACATTATGTTTTTTTTCTTTTTTATAGATTGGATATAATATTGCTGTTTTCCATGCTTGCGGCATTTGTTCTTTTATCTATATATTTCTAATTAAATTATACATTATCTTTGTCATCGTTTCTTTTCCGTACTTTATCACTTTATAAATTGTATGTTGTCTTCTCCTAAGATCTTGTTGTTTTTCTATAAAATTTTTAACATCATCATATGTGTGAAAATGTTCTTCTGTTTTTTCTTGTTTGTTTTTGTTGTTTTCCTTCTCTTCAACTGTTTTTCTTTTAGTCGATAATTTGTTCTTAGTTGATAAGACTTCTTCAAAATATTCAGCCCATCTTTTTGTTACTTATCACAACAATATTTTCTATTTTTTTAACGTTGTGCTCTCGTTTCTTCTTTCTGTATTTTTTTTTTGTATTTGGTTTTTAGTTTTTTAAATTTTTTCTGGCTGTTTTCTACTTTTTACTATACGTATTTTTTAGCATTCTTTTTCTTGCAGTGTTTACTTTTTGTTCTTGAAGTCTAGAGTCTTCATTCTACCATTTTTTGTTTTCTTTTTATTCTTTTTTTAAATTTTTATTTAATATTTATTTAATTTATATTAATATATTAATTAATATATTAATATATTATTTTATATATTTAATAAATATTAATAATATTTATTATTAATATTTAATAAATACTTGTTTAATTAGTTTTTCTTTTCATTTTTCTTCTATTATTTTAGTAGCTTCCTGTAGTTTTTGGTTTTTTCTATCGCTGTTATTTATATTTTTTTGTTAATTTGTTTGTTAAATTTTATACGATATTCAGGTCAATTCTGTTTAAAAAATAACAATATTGTTAAAATAGCATTATTATTATTAGTAAAATATGCAAATTTTGATTGGTTGTTGCCATACTAAATAATATTGCTATTTTAACAATATTGCTACTCTTTAAACAGAATCGACCTGATTGTCTTGTTGCTATATATCGTGTGTTTTTTTTAAAAAAAACTGTAGAGTGCTTTGAAACTAAAAAACAATTGTTTTGTATGTCTGTGATTAATCGTTTACACACTTGTCAAACTGACAGATCTCATAACCTCACTTTTCGACAATTAAAACAAAAATACATTTTTGTAAAAATATTCATTTATTACCTACAAAAACTGTTGATAGCTGCCCAAACACCTACTTTTTGTGAATGGAGTTCTTCTACAATTTGATGAGGATGTTCTGTTGCCCAAATTCTCATGTTTTGTGAATTCATGTAGCCGGACAGGTAAAACCACGCTTCATCCGTAAAGAAAGTTTTTTGAAAGAGTTCATTATTATTTGCAATGTTGTTTAAAAACCACTGACAATACTCCAATCTTCTAGGGAAATCTACGGATCGTAACTCTTGAACGGCTTGGAGACGATAAGGGTACATATGTAAATCTTCTCGTAGGAGTTTATGACATGTACTAACAGAAAGCTCAACTTTCTGAGACAGATGTCTAATCAACGTTTTTGGATCTTGCTGTAGAATCTCTTGTCGAGCATGAATAATTTCTTCTGTTCGTTTAGTTAGTCTTCCACTGCTCTCTTTACGTATAACGGACCCAGTTTCACAAAACAGTTTTACACTTCGGTGGATAGTATTTTTAAACTCTTCACACATAACAACAACGTCAGGAAAAGCTTCTTGAAACTCTTCCAGGCACGGCTGAATTGAATATTTCCAAACATTGTTAACTTTCTCTCCATTTCGGAAATAACTTTCCAACAAAAAAGATTTTTGTACATCATGATTACAAATCAAGGAAAACACAAAATTTAGTATTGAAAAATACTGATAAATAAAATAAAGATTGTTTGAAAAACAAAAACACCACGAAGGCAACCACAGAAAAACACACCAAGACCAAGCTCGCTTTGGCGGGAAGAGAAAACATTCTTAGGTTATGGTTAAGATAATTTTTGACGGGTAAAATGGAAGTAGGCAACCAACAATACATGAATAATGTAAATAATAAAAAATTTGTTGTTGTATGGGCTCATGTACGACATACGTAACAATGTCATGGCTTGCTACAAGTTTTTTTTTAAACGAACACACATTATTTCAGATTATTATTATTCGTGTAGACTTGTATAACTTGCTTTAATTTTGTTTCTACCATAAAATGACAATATGAAATATGTAGATAAATGACAAAATTAATTTACGTTTGCGCCTCTATAGGATCTTACGGTTTGAACGTTTTTTTTATTTTAAAATTATCTAAGAATTTTGTTTAGTTTTTTAATAATGGTAGTTATTCGTTGTAATCGATACAAGTAACAAAATAAAAGTAGTTTTGACATTATTATTTTATACTTATTATATAAATAAATCTTTAAGGAAGAGTGAAGCGAGATAAAAGAAAATATAGCAAGAAATATTATAAGCTACCGGCCACCCAAATAACCTAAAAACTTATTGGGAAGGATAGATGCAAGCCGTGAAAACCGTATCCATTAAAATAAACTTTGGTGTGAAGAGAAGATATAGATAGACAGCAAACATTGGTGTTATTCTAACCAATTTTCGTGGCCTTCTTAACCAAAAATTCTTGCTACTAACTCTAAATAGTTTATGTTGGACCAATGCAGAAGTTTCAGAAATGATTCCATATTTCTGTTTTACAAGATTTTTTAAAAATTAAGTTTTATATTTTTTTCGATTTTGAGTTTTTAGCATAGCTATGTGATTTAAAAAAAATTTAGCTATCCTGTACAATATAAAAAACGCATATAAAGAATTACTGATTTAGATATTATGACTTCAAATCATATTTTCCAATGCTGTAAAATGCTTATTAATATTAATATATTTAATCTAGATTTTGTATATTTTTTCAAATTTATTTTAATATTTTTATTTCTATATCCATTTCTAATTTTACAAAAATTTTTTATTTAGTAAATTTTATACTCTTCCTGTTCTAAGAAGACTATCTACTAGCAAATTAAACAGCACATTAGATTTTAAATAAGTAAATAAAATCAGGGCTGATAAGATAAAATGATAGAGTACTAACAGCTTATTCCTAGTATTACAAATCTAAAAATACAAATACAAAGAATATTTTTGAAAATAGACATAAATAAATATATTTTTATTACTTTTAAATATAATATATTAAACAAAATTGTAATCTAATGGGCCAATTTCAAGTTGAGATAATATTGGTAGTATTTTCGTTTTCTTGAAAAATTAAAAGAATTCGGGGTTGCGATTGGTTGTTGTCATGAAGAAATTTGCGATACTACTGGCAGTATCTCAACTTGAAATTAACCTACAAAGAACGTGGATTCGAATCCTATTGAAGAACGAATATTTTTTTATAGGCATACTACAAATACTAAAATATTACTTGTTTAATTGACACTCTAAGAATTAATTAATAAATTAATAAGAAATAAACTCTTAGCAAATAAGCTTATAAATTAATTAACTTAAGAACACTACTTTCAACGTAAATAAAAATTAGATACATAAGATTTTATTTAAAAAATTAGTTGCAAACACTTAATACAATTTATATATTTTTTTAAAAACAGTTATGTATATTTATATTATTAGGTATAATTATTTATAGATAAAATATTTTTGTGGAGTAAATTAATATTACTTTACTGCTTTTTGAACTATTGAATTCGCATCAGAATAAATTCTTAATAAATAACTTGTAACTTCGTCCTCTCTAATTTCAGGGACTATGCAATATTTTCCAGGAGTTAACAAAAATCTAACTGTTACCTGACGTTCACCTTCTTTTACTTTTTCTCCCAATTTCCTGAGTTTATTTGTTTGTCTCTCAATCTAAAACTTTTAAATAAAAAAGACACCAAATCAATAAAAAAAGTAATTACCTGGTATAAGACAATTGCCAGTGGTAACTCATTTTTGCCCATCTCCCGTCTAAATTTCTGCATCAAACCAATAACAACATCTTGTTCTTTATCTCCTCTAATTACCAAAATATATTGATTTTTGGGAATGTTCGGACCGCAAAAGCCCTCAAACATATGGACATTCCACTTTTCGTCTTGTTCAAAATAAAAACCTGGATTAGGGTGGCAAATATCGACATCAATAAAACATTTTTGAAAATCGTTAAAGTCCATCCAAAATTCACCATCGGCTTTTTTGTCCAATATTTGATCTCTGATATTTTTTTGAACCAAATCCCATTTTTTTGAACTAAAGAAAAGAATAAATAGTTGTTATTTAACTAGTGTACTGGTCTGTAAAAATTGCAGACAACGAGGGCGTAGCCCGAGTTTATCTATAGACACACAAGTTACTGTATTTTTTTTTATCTCACGAGTGATGTACAGTATTTTATCTACGACTATCCAAAATTTAATAAATATTTTATTATAACACGGAGTTATGTAATACGTTTATTTGTACTAGTCTTATCTAAGCAGCTGTAGATAAAATTAATATGTAGACCTGGCTTACCTGTCACTCCATGGCCCATTCCACTCGTGTTGTCCCCACGGATTTCTTATCCTTATTAATTTTATAATTGTGTTTTGACCTTGTAAATTATAAAATCCTGTAATACTGTAAGCATGATTTTCAACTAGACCATCTGGTCGATTTTTGTTTCCGTTATTTACAGACTAAAAATTTAATTGTGAGAAAGTAATACATGGAAATGGAAATTTGACCTACTGGTGTAGAACAACCCATAAATGCTGACTTTTTAAGAGACATTTCCATTATTTCAGCCAGTTTAGGACAATTAACTTTGTATACTTCCGAAAGTCCTCCACACAAATCTTCTAAAGCTTCATTAATTCTTCCACCTTCAATATTTTTGTACGATCCATAAAATCTGAAAAGAATTTGTTTTATCTTCAAATGCGACAACACAAAATTTAAGTAAAAATTTTTACTTTGCGTATGCTTTTTCAAGCAATGCTGGCCAAAATTCATTTGGTTGATCTGAATGTAAATAAATTAATTTGTTATTAATTGTTGGTAGTTTGTCATCGATAACTATATCAACCCATCGGCCATATTGCCAAAACCTGAAAATACATATTTTAACACAAATTTAATAAATAAAGTTAATAAACCTAAAATGAAAAATTCCAGCATATTTTTGTGCAAAATTTTGATCTTGGGGAACAATCATTGAAAAGATTTTTTGGTTTGTTGTTAGATTTGCTACAGATGCCAGGAACCAGCAATCTCCTAATTCACCTTGATCGATATCAAATCGTGTGGCTCCGTCTACAATAAATTTAGGATTGGAGCATATTTCCTAAAAAAAATAATAATAACAAAAATTAAAATATATTCTATATGAAATAATTATTATACAAAGTGGTAGAAAAAATCAGTTTTGTGACACAAATTCAGGTTAATAAACTAACAAGCAAAGCATAATAAAGTACAACAAGTCTACTCTCAAAATTTTATGAAGGCACTGAACAATACGACAAATAGTATATTGAATTAAAAATTATTTGGAGCTTGCATTGTCCAAAACAATAAAAAAATAAACAAAAGTAAATTTTAGCTAAAGGTTTGTAAGTATAGGTCACGGTAAGCGTAAATAACTAAGACGGTTTAATTTCAGATTCAAAACGGGTAATCTTTTGTTCGTCTTGTGTCGCGCTGCTTTTCCTCTTACATTTCACTGCCTTATAGCCTGCCTTGCAAAAAAATGCAAAATATGGGTTTTTTTTTTGGAAATAATTATTTCGAAACTTATTTAGATAAAATTATGTTTATCTGCTAAAAATAAAGGCTTTTAACAAATTGGAATTTTGAATCTGATAAAATGATAACTAAAATAAATATAATAATCGTAATCTCAAAATACTTAAATAGCTTTTAGCTTAAATAAATTAACAAACAAAACTTTGTTTTGGTGTAAATTACTTATTATGTACATAATCAAAAATATATAATGCTTTATATACAATATACACATTCCCATATTTGTGTCGTAATATAAATTACAGTGTTGTAATATCTGTAATGCTGTTACAGATACTACATATAAAAAGAAGTAAAACAAATTTTTAAGAAGTAACAAGTTATTTTTGTTATTTGGGAAAAATACACAGAGAAATTTAAAAAAAAATAATTTTTCAAACAATTTAAGAGAAAATATTTTGAGTAAATAATTCAAAAAAATAGAAAAAACATTGCGCCCTGTGTTACGCTAGAGAAATTCTGCAAAATCATTAGTCACGCCTACGGATCGGTTAAAATAAATGATGACTTACTGCTCTAAGAAAAGTTTCCGATACTTGTTCTAAAAACGGATTATTATATAAGCGGGGCGAGACAATGACCAAAGTTAGTGTGAAACCGGCATAGCAAGTGTTATTATACCTAAAGGTTTATACTCTACCTCCATCTAAAACTTTAACAAATTTAAAGCTTTTGATAGAGTATAAACTCTTATACTGTGTTGAGTTAAAAGTTAATTTTGCTTGAGTCTGCTTAAACTGTTGTTACGGCCGCTCTTGAGCCGTTCTATCGAGCGGTTTTATAAATCAAGGCTAATTGTCTAGCGAATCTTATTAGAATGTGAGTTATTTGCCGCTTTACAAAAAATGAATTGTACTAGGGTTACCGCCCAGGCGCTCACCGACTACGCCTTAGCCCCCAAAGTCACTTTAAGATATTTAATTAAAACTTTACGACAAATTTTGAGATTACTAATAAGAAAACCAAAAAAACACGAAATGTTACAAAATAGACTCTTTTTTTGTTGAGTTTGTTATTAATATAAACAATAAAAAATAATAAATTACAAACTGATAATAAAATAAGTAGACAGGATATGAAACATCAAGTTACAAAATTCACTGTCATTTAAAAAATTGTATTGCTAAAGTTCATTTTTCTTTTTAATGCGCTTGTCTGTCTCTGTTCAACACATTATGTATATGACATAAATAGCAACGTATACAACAATATGTTGAAAAGAGACAGACAAGCGCATTAATAAGAGAAACAAACTATAATTAATAAATTATGCTTGATATGTTAACGTCCATTTTTTTATAATTATTGGTTTATATGATAAGTACGTTAACACATTAAAACGACATAACTTGAAACAACGTTTTAGACGATTCTTATTTTTGTTTTTTTTAGGATTATCTATATATATTGTGTCAGAACATAATAAAGTGTTTAAAATTTTATAAAAGGTTGTTGAGTTTTGTAACGTTTGTTGAGCTTTGAAAAATAAAGCAATCAAATTTTTTGATTTTTTGACAAAAATGGTAACAGAAAACCAACAGTGCAATCACATTAAAAATAGTCTGTAGTTATAATCTGCTATATTTTTCACTCGGAACTGTAATACGGTGAATTTTTATTAACATTTAAAACAAAAGAATGTTTTTTTTTAAGTTTTTTGCTTATAAAATTAAAACTAATAAAGCAATCTTAATTCTTCAATAATATAATTGAAACTTTAGATTAATACGGTTGGATCAATATTAACAAAGACAATTCGAAAAAAGTAAAAATTTTGCGGATTTCTTTTAAATTTATAATTTTGCTATTTTTCAAGACGTAGGGCTAATTCTTTGTAAAAGAGTAGCGACTTATATCTACTGTATGTGTAAACAAAACAAGCGCTAACAGATATTGTTGATGCATTTTCGTAAGAGAACTGATCTAGATTGTGAATTAACATTTTTGGTTTATGGCGGAACGCTCGCTTAGGAAGATTTGACCATTAGAGCCGTCTGCCATAAACTCATCACAAAAAATCACAATAGTTAGGATTATCCTAAGTAATACTATTGTTATGTTTATATACAATTTAAATCAATTCCCTTACAGAAATGCACCGACCATAATTAGTTTTGGCAAAATATTAATTTAGATTTTTCAAAGCAGTATCTTCCAGTATCTGCATTTTTTTTGGTTTTAAATATTAATAACTTATTACCCTATGACAGTTGGAAGAAACCAGAACAAAATATAACTACAAATTATCCTTAATGTGATAGGCCAGTCGTTTCTTGTTACCATTGACTATTGTTACTATTTTAGTCACGAAAAAGTTTTCTATTAATTGTGGTGTAGAAGAACAAATAAATAACGATAATAATAAAATAACGATACAATAAATTTAAACATACCTAATCGTTGATTTCAGTTATGTCGTTTTATTATTAATATACCTGCTTTACGTTTTTATCATATCTACCAATAACTGTCACAATTTATTCTTACGTGAGGTCTTTTCCATTCTACTAGCTTCTTATCTACAAAATCATTTAAAGCTATTGTTGCCACAGAGAAATTATCATCGATGAAAAATCTTTTCTTTTGTAGATGATACTGTAATAGTTCTTCATAATTTTGTAATGGTTTGTTTGTCTTAAAGCCATCATTATGTTCTCCAAACTAAAATTTTTATTATATAAATATATCTAAATAAAGTCTAAACATTATAAATATATACCATATAAATTTTATTAAAGAAATCGTAATTCTGTGGCCCATCTGTAATATCACTTTCCGATATATCAAATTTATCAAATTTACAATCTGGACGTTCGTAAAATGTACTAGTTCTTGGTAAATGGTTGTGCTTAGAAAACGCCATTTTTTACGAATTTGGTCAACTTTTAAATATCGATTGAATTTGGAATTAGTTTTGCGTTTTATTTATTATAGGTAAGTACAAAAAATTAGAGTTGATGATAAGATAGTCAGATAAGAGATTGTGCAAAACTTTTCCTGGTATTGTAAATCAATAGTGACTCAATAAATTACTGTTTACTGAAATACACTCAGCAACATTAGAAAGATTACACCCAAAAGAAAAACCTTTTTGGACTTGAATTTTTGACAATGTTCTAGACTTACATCAAGAATGAAATTATAAGACTTGGAAGAAATTTTGGTAACATTAATTTAAATTAAAATAATGTGTTTTGCGACCCTGTAACTGAGTACACTCCTATACACGTCTAGGTATCGACGAAATAAGATGGTCGGTATTTGCTTGCAGCACTTCGTTCCAAGCAATTTAAACTTTATAAAAAAGAACATGTTCTAAATTCTCAAAAATTTGCAATTCCACCTTTGTGCAAATCGCTAAGATGGTAATAACGTTGATTCCAACTTGAGGCATTTTTTTATCCTTAAAACAAGTAGTCAGAGCCACAAAAGTTGCAAATACTATCATTTATAAGCTCTGATAAGCCTTTTTCTTAACAAAAATTAGGAGGTTACATTTTTTTACGAGAACTGTTAAAAATAAATCGTTGCAATAGTTACTATAACTAGCTTTAAATTTAATCATTTTGTGGCCGAAAAATTTCTTCTAACCATTATTACGTTTGAATGTAATATTTTAAATGTCACTGAGTATAATTATTAATACTCAAATAAACACGTAGACAATTGTTTAAATATGATTAGGATTTGTATTTATTTGTAATTTTTTGTTTTTATACTAGTATGTGATAAGTTAATATTTTATTTTTAAACCGATATAATTTTGTGATTTCACTTATCTACAAAAAAAGTCCCCTGGGGGAACAACGAATGTGAGCAAGCAACTCGAGCCTGCAAGACAGCTTTTAATAAAATTAAAAGACTTCCAACTATGGAAAACATCATAGAATTTAAAAGAGCTCGGGCTAAACAAAGATACATAATAAAACAAAGCAAAAAAGAATCTTGGGCTAAATATGTTTCAAATAATACACCTACAACTTTTTCAGGCAAAATTTGACAGAAAATTCGGTCAATAAAGGAAATTATACAAATATGAGATCGAAATTCGCAACAAAAATAGTAGACTTACTCAAGATGATAAACTAGTGAGTGAAATTCTAGCTGAACAATTTCAGAGCGCTTCTAGTTCATCAAACTACAACGAAGCATTCTTACAATACAAACAACAAACAGAAATTATAGGTAATAAAACAGAAGATTTCAATGATTGTGCACTAAACGCTCCTATTTACACGTTTACGCAAAACACAAACTAGAAAAAGCTCTTAGAAAGCAGAAAAACACCAGTCCAGGTCCAGATGATATTCCTTCACCCTTTTTACAGCATCTTCATCCCAAAGCAAAAGACTTTCTTTTAAAATTATTAAATACAATATGGTCAAAGCGTAAATTTCCTAATGTATAAAAACAATAAGCAATTGTAATACCAATTCAAAAACCTTATTCTGATCCATCAAACCCAACATCTTATAGACCAATTTCACTGACTTGCAGCATCTGCAAGTTATTTGAAAAAATTGTAAACACCCGTCTCTTATAGTACATTGATGAAAACGATCTATTTTGCAAAGAACAAACGAGTTTTCGTCAACACAAAAGTACAATTGACAACATTGTTCACCTTGAATCAGTTATCCATGACGTATTCTCATACAGACATAAAACATTCTGCGTGTTTCTTGATATAAAAAAAGCATTTGATATGGTATGGAAAAACGAAATTCTCAAAAATCTAGAAAAGTAAAACATAAAGAGCAATATGTATCAATGTATGTAATAAAAAATTTCCTAAGTCACCGACAGATACAAACAAGAGTAAATGGGATATTGTTGGACCCCAGAGAACTAGAAAATGGATGTCGTCAGGGTTCTGTATTAAGTCCTACCCTATTTTTAATAGCTATAAACAGCGTCACAACATGTGTTTCTTTTCCGAAGTTTCTATCAATTTTTGCAGATGATATAGTAGTTTACACCAAAGGCAAGATACTAAACTCATTACAAAACAGCATGCAAAAAACTCTAAACAAATTAACAGAATGCTCTAACAAAATCGGTTTCCAATTTTCCACTAAAAAAACAAAATGCCTTGTATTCTCAAGAAGAGCACCGCCACCGTACAATCAAGTAACACTAAAGTTATATAATCAAATCATTCAGCACAAACTATACACAAAATTCTTAGGTGTAATATTTGATTCACACGTTACTTGGAAACAACACGTAAATCACTTAAAAGTAACCTGTGAGAAATTAATTAGTTTAATAAAAGTTTTGGCACACCGGTCATGGGATGCAAATACAAACAGTCTTATCCGTTCGCGCATCGAATACGGCCTAATTGCTTACGGACCATGCTGTAAATCAACACTTAAAAAAGTGGAAATTATTGAGAACACTACTTGACGAATAGTTTTTGGAGCATTTTGAACAACGCCAGTAGACAGCTTATACACATTAGCTCAAAAGATTCCACTCAATTTCAAACTAGAACTCTTAACTCTTACTTACGCATCAACTGTACATTCTATACACAACCATCCAAATTATCACATAATTTTTCCAGAATACTATAGCAACATTTACAATCAAAATACAAAATTAATCCCATCACTTTCATCAAGAGTTCGCAAATTATTAACCAAATACACGTTGAGACTTCCTCCTACCAAAACTCGTCAAAACAACGTAAAAACCCCACCTTGGCTGACCCAAATCCTCTACCTAAACCTAAAACTGGCTTCTAGTCGCAAAGTTGAAACTCACCCATCAGTGCTACTAAATGACTTTAATCAATAATACGAACAAAACTTTTTAAATACAGAGTTTCTCTATACTGATGGTTCTAAATCTAGTAATAGTGTTAGTGCGGCAATATACTCGACTAACATAGAAAAACAATTTCGCCTACCAAACTACGCAAGCATCTTTACCGCAGAATTATCCGCAATTGCCGAAGTCTTAAACTACACATTACACTCTCCACACACTAAGTATATTATTTGCTCTGATTCATTAAGTAGCTTAAAAGCAATCTAAAGTCTTTTTGAATCTGACCTTTTGCTGGTTTAAATTAGAAATCTGTCTACCGCCTCACATAGACTAGAAAAAGAAATATTCTTTTATTAAACGCTCTCACATATGGGAATACCTGGAAACGAAAAAGTAGACACTTTAGCAAAAATGACACACCAATCAACATGAGCCTCATTTCGTGAAACAACCTCTACTAAGGACTTGGAGAATTACCTAAAAAGCAAAACAGTTGAAAAATGGCAAACCTACTGATCACTTAGGTGACTTCCTCGCCTCTGAAAAATATAACAACTAAAATTGACCAACATCTGGAGACACCTAAGAACCGAAAGTCGCAAGTAACATTAACACGCTTGAGGCTGGGCCATACAAGGTTACACATAGTTACTTGCTAGAACACAAATAATCTCCAACATGCCATAAATATGAAAGAATTGCACTGGATGTGGAACACTTACTGCTGTGTCCGTAGGTGAAAGAGTTCCACTTTTCATGTAATGTCAGTGATAAGCTGGAAACCATCCTTACAACCAACTTTTAAGCCTTAAAAAAATTCTCCAAGAAACCGAATATAACGACAAAATATAAAATCCTAAACCTGATTACAGAAACTGTATTAATAATATGGTGTCAATTTATTAGACGCTAATAACCCGTGCGGTTGAAGTGATTTCTAATTAAAAAAAAAATGTTATTTTATTTTATTTTTTTAAAAATTTACATCAAAAATAAAACAATAAAATATGCAAAAAATTTTAGTAACATTAACTTAAAAAAACAATACTGTGTTTGGCAATCCCGTAATTGACTACAGGTATCGACAAAATAAGATCGTCGATGTCTTGTGGCACCTCGTTTCAAGCAACTTAAACCTCATAAATTAACTGTGTTACAGTTTGTGGAGGACGGTGCAAAACGGATAGTCTTTTTCCCATCATATCTTACACATGCTTCATTTAGTTTTGGCAATAAAAGTGGCCACGGCAAAATATTAACGCTAGTTTCTTGAAGCAAGTTTTTTAATTTAATTTTTCGTTTGTTTGCAACAATTTTGAATACGCCAATTGATCTGGTCCCGAAAGTAAAGTTTATTTTGGGATGGCTAAACAACAGATTTTGTGAGGTTCTTTGGGTGCTTTTAAGGTTCGATCAGCCAATTTGAAAATGTCGCGTCAAAAAACGAACCTCTGCTGTCTGTCGGTGCCAGTCCACTAGCCGCAACCATGCTTAAACTATCCCCTAGTGCAATCATCTCAAACTCGTAAACTCTGATCTAGGGCAAATTCTTTACATCGCCTTAGTTTTCAGATAAATTTAATATTGTAAATAATTTGGTAATTTACGGATAAAAAATAAATAAATTAAAATTTGTGTTATAATTTAATACTACCGTACGTGCCTTTACTAAATGAAACCAAAATTCGCAAATAATAAAATTCTAAAATTAAGAAATTTGTTTTGTTAATTTGGAAGTTTTATTAAAAAATATATTACTACAATTTTTTGTAAACAAAATTTGTATAATAATTTTTTGTTGTTATTACATATTATTTAGAGTACTACCATCATAACTGTCTCTTCCATTTTAAATTAGATCTTGTTTTTTGAAAAAATTCTAAACTGTTTAGTTTAGTTTAACTAATGAATTATTAAATTTATTTTTTGCAATTTGCAATTTCTTATTTACAACATTTACAAAAAAGATTATGCGAATTATCGTTTTTTTATTATTTAATGCTTAATAATGCAGATGGGCTATGGAACCAACATAGGAGCTCTAATAATAATTTTTTGATAGTATTTGTACCAGGTATAAACGAAATAAGGCTCACCCCTTTTTTTAATAGTATTTTTTTTAATAGGAAATCGAAACTTGAGAAACTTATTATGTTAGCAAATCCCGTTGATTGAATAAAAAATAAACTTTTTCTACTTAAGTATATTTTCTACAAAGTATAATAATGTACTATTGTAGCACTTTAGGTTTTACCGAAAACGTCTATAACTTTGGATATTTGTTTTTTTTATATAAAAAGCTGTGATAGTAAAAAAATATTTCTAAATAATGTAGACACCCATTAAAAATTAATTACAGTCCCATAGATAATCTAATTTAGAAAATACACGATTTTAAATTAGAATAAATTTGTTTCTCTGGTTTAAATAATTTTTTTAAAATAGAATAATAGTGCTTCAATAAACTTTTTAAATTAACGTTTTTTTGTCCAACCGAAAATACCAAAATTTGGAAAATCTACCCAGTAGTTTTTGTATTATTTGGAAATATAATTTTTTTAACATCTGAAGAATTTTTATATTCAAGAAAAATTTCAAGCAAACTAGCATTTTAACAGGAAAATAAAATAGACAAATATTAACATAATATGTCCTTTTGTTTTTATTTTACAGTCTGCTTAAATTTTAGTTAATTTTTTTTTGGGTTTTTTTCCAAAATATTTTTGTAAATATTACAAAAACTACTGAATAGATTTTTAAAATTTTGGTATTTTTAGATTAACAAAAAAAGTTAATTTTTAATGTCGAGTGAGCCATTATTGTTCTATTTGAAAAAAATTGAGTTGGACCAGAAAAACTAAGTTATTTCAGTTTAAACTACTGTATTTACTAAATTATAGCATTCGTCAGACTGGTTAAATTTTTTAGTTGTTGCCTATATTATTTGGAAGTATAATTTAACCATCACACTCTTCGAGATAAATAAAACAAAAGTTGCAAAATAAATATTCTTTACAAAAAGTTATAAAAAGTAGTGTATTAGACTGAAAATTTATTGTAGATTCCAAAAATATAAAAATAAAAATATACATAATGTTCAATTAAAAAATTGAAAGTTATGGTAAGTCATTCTCAGTAAAACCGAAACTTATTTTTTTAATTAATTAATAGAGATTTTATAACATAATATGTTCCTCAAGTTTCGTTATTCTATTTAAAAAAAATACTATTAAAAATAGGGTAAATTTCGTTATTCTATTTAAAAAAAATACTATTAAAAATAGGGTAAATCTAATTTTGCTTACACCCGTTATAATTACAATAAATAAGCATATTAATTTATCAGATTTTTCTTTAAAATAAATTTTTTTACTTGTGACGGTTTTGTTTAGTTATGAACTTTGTTTTCTGCTCTTATAATTGCTATAGTTTTAATAACAAACTTTAAGTTTTTTTTGGGTTTTGTTGACGTTTTCTATCTCCACACAAGCAGTGGTCCGACTCTTTTAAATTATTGATTCAGTCAGTATTTTAAATACTAAAAGATATAATTTTTTCTCGTGCTACTTGGATTTTAATTCACAATGTATCAAAAATTTGGCGCGTCTGTTCTGGAATACTTAAAAAACTACGTTTTTGTTTTAAGAATTTTAACCTGTCACATATGGGGTGTTTTTAATCTTATGCATAAATTAAGGTAAATATTTAAAAAATGTTCTATAGAAACGTTTCTGAAAATAAGATCTCTAGGCCTAGCACAAAAGGACTTTATGTCTATTATTTATTAATGTGTTGGTATGATTAAATGATTTCAAAATTTCAGGAATTTAACTCCAAGTTATTGCGTTACAATTACTGCCCAGTGGCTCAAGCAGATATAATTATTTTTTATCTGTAAATTACCAAATCATTTACAAAATTAATTTTATCTGAAAACTAAGGCGAGGCGAGGGAAAGAATCCGCCGTAGACCAGAGTTTACGAGTTTGAGATGATTGCACTAGGGAATAACATGGTTGCGGCTAGTAGGCTGGGATTGGCAACAGGGGTTTGTTTATTAACGCGACATTTTCAAATTTGCTGATAGTACTTAATTATGTTTGATTTTCGATGATTTTCAACGGTTTTTTATGTGCTCAATAAATTTTTGAGTACTTTTAGGGTGTATAATAATTATAGATTTTTGAAAAATTTTAGGATTTTTTTTGGTTGTTTACTTCTGGGAAAGTATGTAAGTCAAATATCCTTCTTTATTTGAAATTGATTTCTTTGCATGCGCTAATTAGCTTGGTTCAAAAATAAAACGCTACTTTGTATTGTTTAAAAACGAGGTATTTTGTAAGTTTTTTAGGGTGCTTTTAACATAATTTTGCATGATTCTGGGTGATGCTCAATGGTTTTTCTGTGTGCCTAATTTTTGGTGGTCTACAGATGTTTGGGTACTTTTGGGGTGCATTTTAAAGAATTTTGTTTTTTTTTCGGTTGTTTACTTTTGTGAGAAACAAAAAAAAAGATTCTATCTTATTTTTTAAGATGTCAAATATCCTAGTTTAGAAGTAACATTTTACACCCTACTAAAATTATAAAAAAAAGTTTACTTTGGAATGTTTTAGTAAAGTGTCTTTCAGATGTGTCTACTCATTTAGTGAGTAGTAGCAACAAAAAAATTATTGTCACAATTTTTTTTTTAATAATTTAACAGTTGATGACGCAACCGCGTTACAAGCTTGCCAAACTAACATTTTCTTGTTTAATTTGTATTAAATTATATTTATATAATAATGTGCTAAAAATTTACATAAATATTTTAGCCAAATAGACCGCTAGTTTTCACACTATAAAAACTGTGTAAAAATCGATATAAAAATAGTTGGCTATTTTCGTGTTGCTATGGATTTCGTATTTAGTACCCGTTGCACCTCTATGACGTTTTTAACACCTGTTATGCATTTATTTGTCATTGTTGTTTAATTACTTTAAAAAATTCAGTGGCATAAAAGTTAAAATATGTCTGCATTTGGTGTATATAATAAAATAAATTACTGCTAGCTTTATTATTTATCTAATTCAACAGTTTTGCATTCCAAAAAATTAAAAAATATTTGATTGTAGACAGCTCCAACTAAGTTTCCTTTGACTTTATTCTAATATTTCTGGTATATTCCATTAGAAAAAACGTCTTTTTTTGTTTTTTACTTTAAATTGTTGTGCACTATGTATAATTTTAATTATTTTTTAGTTTTTTTGTACTCTTGGATACTTCTAGCAACCGCTAGACGGCGCTGCTTTGATATAACCGGTCACAGCCTCTCTAACTGCCCATGTTTGTTTGAAAAACCAGTTTTATAAAACTCTTGTGTACTTTAAAAATTCAAGTAAAAATTTTATTACTTGTTGCAGTATGCGACCCATTCTTTTGCTTATTTTCTACATGCTTGTAATTTCAGGCACAAAACTACGTAAGTTTATTTTTACATTATTTCATTTATTGTATAAAAATTTATTTAGCACCAAATTTTAAAAAATGTAACCGGAAACAACCAGATTTGAAGCAATGTGTTTTCGAAGCTGCTCAACATGGCGTTACACAGTTAACAAAAGCTTACAAAAAACTTCGATTCCCGAGTTTAGAACCACTGGAAGTGTCTGAATTTTCTACTCATGTTGAGACACAATTCATCAGGATGGATGAAAATTTAACAAATTGCAAGTTTTTTAGACTTACTAACATGATTTTGAATAAATTAGAGTACGAATAACCTAAAAGACACAATTTAAAAAATTTAATTTTTAGGTTTGATTTGGAGAAAAAATTTATAAATTCAGTTTCTCTTTTTCCTGCATATAGATCAAAATGTAATTATAAAATAAATGGAAATATTTTATGTGCACCAATTCAGGGACAAGGAAATAGTTTCTTAAATTTTAGTAAGTTTTATTTTTTATTATATAATATTTCTATTTATTTATTTTCAGAAAATTTTAACTTATCTTTTTATATAACTTACAACGAAATAAAAAGACGCAACAAAACCTATATTAAAGTAGCTTCTTGTGAAATGTATGGAAAACCAGAATTGATTCATTTCAAACTTGATAATCTTTTTAATGGTGATGAAGAAGCTGGAAAACAAGCTAATAAATTACTTAATGATAACTGGAATGTACTTTATGCTGACATAAAAAGTGATTATTTTTTTATGATGAAGCAAGTTATTGTACATCTTTTTAATAGTTTCTTTTCCAAACTATCACTGGAAGAAGCTTTTGACTGATACAAAATAACCTTTATGTATTTTATATATACAACAATGTAATTAAAAAAAATTCTATAATGTTCTATTTAGAATATAACCAAATTTCGAATTTAATAAAAAAATGGACGTAATCCACCAAAAAAATAGTTCTATTTTATTCTTGTTATAGTATTTCAAATAAGGTAAGACTCTCTGGTTTGACCTTTACTAAAATAAAATGATAGTTATTTATATTTATTAGTGGGAGAGAAGCATCATTACAGAACGAGTGTGTAGATTACAGATAACGAGGGCTTTAGCCCGAGTATCTAACACACGAGTTACTGTAATGTGCTTTGGCCCACGTATGATATACAAAACTTACCAACACGATTTTAGAAGATGTCAAAGATCAGGGACAATACTTCCATGTTGTGATATTAAACATAAAACAAAAATATCCAGAAAATTTTTTGTTACGTCAGACGGAATTGATAACGTCAACATGTTAGAATTAATTCGAAAATATGCTGCACTTCGCCCTAATAACGCCAGCAGTAAACGGTTTTTCTTTAGAATACATATACTAGAATTGTATAAAGTTACTTGTTAGTATAAACACATTTGCTGCTTTCCTCAAGAATATTCCTATTTTTCTTCAGTTACCTAATCCAGCAGGATTTACGGGACATTGTTTTTGGCGCTCATCTACTTCGTTGCTTGCTAATTCGAAAGCTGATCTTTTAACAGTAATGCGTCACAGGGACTGGCGCTCGAATACAGTAGCGGTATATAGTCACGGCAAAAAACAAATTGTTTCAAAAATTTTGGGTGACTAAAATACTATAACAGTTTGAACTACTGCATCAACAGCTGTCATCAAAGAAAATGTGTCAAAAATGGCTTGTCTGTAAAAAGAAGTAAAAATTGTGTTATTAATATTTATAACAATAATAGCAAGTAATTAAGATTGCGTTTGAAATTAAAACGAATTATTTGAAAGAGTGGATTTTTATTTTATTACTTCAGTAGTTAAATAATATGTCACTTTACTTTACTCAAATATTCAATATAATATGTAGTTATCAAGGCAGTCATAGATAAAAGCTTATTATAATTTCTAATACTTTCTACAAAATAGTTGTTTTTAAATTTTTACGAATAATTTTAAATAAGTTGACAGCACTGTTGACAGAAACCAGTAAAACAATGTGCTACTTTTCTATTTAGCGCAACACATATTTTGAATCTGCTTTGTTTTAAAAGCTTTAACTATTATTACTCTAAAACTAATGCTTTGAAACAATAAATAAATAAACACTAAACAATGTGTCACAACGACACATGCTAATTAATTTCCGGATCTAATTTTTTTATTAAATTTATAGATTCTCACACAAAAATAAAATAAAGTAGTAACGTCTAATAATAATATAATAATAATAACAAAAAGTAAAAATTAAAATAACTAAAAAATTAACAAATTAAAAAATTAAAAACTGTATTAAACTGATTAAAAATATATTCAAAACGATCACCATCTATTTTGATACAAAGATGTGCTCGCCGAATTAAATTTTCTCCAGCATTTCTAATCATGTTCGGAGAAATCGTTTCTAGCGACGCTGCGATTCTGTCATGTAACTCTTCAATTGAATCTATGAGCTAGCGGTAGACATACTCATTTATGAGACTGTAACGAAAGAAGTCGAAGGGAGTCAAATCAGGGTATCTAAGTGGCCAATTTATTAGACCTCCACACCCAATCCAGGAATTGGGAAACCTTAAGTCTAGTAAATGTCTCGAAAGTCTAGTTGCCACAACATACATAGTTTTTGATCGAGTAGAAGACCTTCTAAAAGTCCTGGTAAAGGATGTTGAGAAAGTTTTTGTAAGAGACACTATTAAGTCGCACAGGTAGTTCAAATGGTCTAATCTAAAGTGTTAGATTTATGGTAGTTTGCTAAGCTAATGTAAAAAATTACTTACTAGTGAATTTCCAACAATGCCAGGCCATAAGTTAACAAAAATTTGTTTTTGAAAATTTTGTGGTATTTTTGCTTGTGGATTTTCTTTAATCCAGATGTAGTAATTATAAAAATTAAAAAAAAAAACATCGCGTAAAAAACACGATTTGTCCTTAAATAAAATATCAGACACAAAGTTTAGATTTTGTTTTTGCTGCTAGACTATTTATCTACAAAAATTTAGGCGTGATTGGTAGTCTTCTGGTCTTAAATTTTGCACACTTTTACAATAATAAACTTGTTTTTGATTTTTTTTAATACTCTCTGAATGCTACTCCAAAACCTTTACCAAACGTGCTACTGTTCTAATGCTCCTTATGTGATCTTCTTCAAAAGCGTGTAAAACATTTTGTTCATTTTTCACGGTTTAAGCATGATATTCAACGGCCGCTACGCCTTTTTTTAGAAATTGCACAAAATCTGTGTTTCTTATTATATTTACTAAGCTCAAAATTAAATTAGCTTTAGGTGTCCTTCTATTAGGATGTCAGCAGTAGCGTTGCACCTACATTTTTTATATCATCGTTTTTATATGTACTATATTCTTTATTTGTAATCATTTTTGTATTTTTTTAAAACAACAAATTTTGAAAAGTGGACCATCTAATTTTCTAACTATAATAACATTTTTTTTCGTTGACCGTTTATTAATGTCGATATTAATGCATTATTTTATTGAAAAAAGGATGTACTAATAGAAAGAAGGTTGGTTATTTACATTAATATTATTAATATTACAAGTGTTCAAATTTAAGAACGGAACAGATACATTGTTTGTGTCGTGAACGTCAGGATTTACATTTAGGTTTAAATTATTTTGGATGTTTTCAAAGTTGTATGAGATTATGTTGATGTCAGCTGGAGGTTTGGAGGAAGAGGCTGTCTTGTCTGTGCAAAATAACTATTAACAAGTGTTTTTTTTGTTTCATTGGTTGATTTCCAGTCCTCAAATCTCTTTATTGCTGCAAAATCTGCTCGTGAATCCGACAAAATTAATGCAGAAGATCAGCGAAAGCAATGACTTGTATATAGTTGTGGCTGATCCAGTTTTAGAAATTATGCAACTGTACATAGTATTTTGGCAAATGTGTTGATGCTTACAGGGTTCGTAGTGCATTTATTGTTTTGATATATTATTCGATATTTTATCGTTTTAGATTTATATATTGCTGATTAATTTTAAAAATGTATTTTAATCATTATCCACAACCTTAAAAAAATTTTTTTTGTTTTGTTTTTGTTTTCAGTCTTGGGATAGTAATTAGAAATTTTGATTTTAGGTTTTTAATATTACCGGTTTGCAACTCCGGAAGTTTATGCTTTCTTAACGCTCTAGCTTTACAAAAACTCCAAAAATAGGCCACACATTATACTTTGCTAGTTTATTAAAATTTAATCTGCAAAATTAAGGTATAGAGGATTGTGAATTAATGTCAACATTGTTGACAATACTTTTGACAATGTTTTCAGAGTCAATTTATTTGGATCATTTGTAATTTTCCCAAAGTTGATTATCGTTTGTATAACGTGTTGTCTATTTTTAAAATATCGGGCAAAGCAAATAAAAAATCAGTCTGTATATGAGTTGACGTTATTGTCTTCTGCTGATATAGTCTTTGTGGAAAAGTAAATGGAAAGTGTTTACAAATTAAAAAATGGTCTATCTCGAAAACAAAAAAAGAATGAAGGTATATTTAATAAGGTCTTTTCCTTATCTATGCAATGAAAAAGATAAATTTGGTTTTTATTTGTAATTAACTCGCTATCGCTCGTGCGTTTATTAATCGCCTTCATTAACAAACTAGTTTATTAAATAACTGTACCTTTGCCAAACAACAAATATATTTTAAAAAATTTTTACGATTTTTAAAATTATATACTCTTTGATTGGTCAACATTAAAGTCGCCTAATTTAAATCAAAAACATGCACGGCAAATTTTTGAACAAAGTCTGTTATGATTTGTAATATTTAGTGTATTCTTAACAGCTCCAATAAGATTGATAAATAAATCGTTAAGAGAATTAGAAAGTTAAGAATATCTTACCTTCGATCTGACTCAAACTCAATTTAACTAACCAATTAAACTTACAATTACTACGTTGTTGTTTTGTAACATGACTATATGTATTTAAAATGTTACATTTGATAAAATAGCGCTTTCAAATTTTACAATAACAAATTTTATGCACATATTTGGGAGAACTGCACTACAATATACGGCGCTTGAATTAAGGGCCTGTGTGAGTAGAACAAAAATAAAATAAACTGACATAATAATTGCTTAATTTTATAATAATAATTAAATAAACAAATATATCAAAATTAAAAATAAAAAACTATTTACTAAAAACATTATTATTTCTTCTACTTCAGTCTACAAAATTATCAAATAAATAATTACATTTTTCAATAAAAATTAATCAAAAGCTTCTTCAAGTGACACTTTTGCAAAGAAATTATTTAATAAGCTTGTAACAACAGTCTTAATAAGTCCAATATAACCATCTTTAACGTCATCAAAAACTTCTTTCCAATTATCATTAAGCACCTGATTAATATTATCACCTAATTTTTTATCACCATTAAACAAATTAGCAAATTTGTAAGACACATGTCCTGGATCTAATGTAATTTCAGTTGAAACTATTTTAATAAAAGTTTTGCCTTTCTTCTTTGTTTCTTCGTACTTAAGTAAAGCAGTCACAGCCACATTTGCTAAAATTAAATAATTAGGTTAATTAACTAATTGCGAGAAAACTTACTTAAAATAATTTCACTAGGTCCTTTTCCTTGAACTGGCAAAAGAAGTACTCTTCCATCAACTTCATATGTACATTTTTTTATAATTTCTGGGAAAGTTCCAATAACATTTAAAACTTTTTTATCAAAATCAAACCTAAAAATTAAAAAACAAAATTGTAATATTTAGTTGTTAAGAGTTGCTTATAAAATTGATTTTTGCTAAGTAAACAATCTCTTAACTAACGTTGTCTGTTGTCAGGATGTAAAAAGCCTCTTAACAGTCGACATGTCGTAACAAACCGTTAAGAGCCTTTCTACGATCTAAGAGAAAAAAAATCAAAAATCTTTATATTAACATTAATCTCTTTTATCTACTTTACGCCTGTAACAGAGTCCAATTTGGGTGCGGTAATAGCCAATTCCGCACCCAAATTGCGTGCGCTAAGTACTAGTGCAATTTACTGTTTTCGGATTGGTAACACTGGTTATCGCTGGAATAAAACGTCACATTTATGTCAGCGTTGAGATTATAATAATTGTATTCGAATATTTTATTTGCTAGATGATATTTTATATGCGAAGTTATTTGCTAGATGAGTGTATATCACTGCTTGGTCTGAAATAACGATAAAAAAAGTCGCTGAGAAACGCAATTAGTGTGGTAATTTAAGAATAATTTTACAAAGTTTTTGGAGATTTTCTTTACTGTGTTAATGCCAATTAGAGTATTCAATCAATAACCGATACGGTCGGCAAAAAAGAAACATTTGTGAGTTACTTACACAGAATTTTAGACAAATTTGCAAACATTTTAAAGTTCAATGACTTTATTGACACTTTAATGACATTTATTACCAACTATCTCGTATTAACGCAAAAGTCTTTAAAGAATAAATAATTAACTTTTTTTTAAAAAATCACGTAAAACGCGTAAAGTAGAAAAAAATAACATAAAGAACTTGTTTTTTAAAGTCATTGTAGCACTCATTCTTTATAGAAACTCGCGCTCGTGCTCGTTTTATAAACTTGAATTTATGCCACAAAATTGACTTCTCAAGACACGTTCCTTAATATACTATTTTTGACTATACATTTTCGTCGATAAAAAAATTAAATTAAAATTAACTTAGCTCTAACAGACTTGTACTGTAAAATACTATTTTGAGAGCTTACTTACTCAAATTTTTCTAATTTCATTCTGTGAAACCCTTGCAATTTACAATCTCTAAATTTTTGCTCAACTGCTACAGTTCCTCCACCTCCAATGGTAGCTTCCGAAATTTCAAATGGATTCAAATTAGCTATATTTACTTCAGGGTACGGTTTGGTCAATTGATAAACACCATCCTGTGCTGCTTTCAAGACACATTCTTTTAAGTCCGGTTGTTTTCGGTTGCATTTTTGAAAATTTGGAGCTGAAAAATTTGAGTTTTATTTTTCTGAGTAAAAAATTTAAATATAACTTACGTAATTTAACATTCTCGCCTAATGTTATCAGCGATAATAAAAATATGAAAGCTGCACGATCCATCACTGCTTCAAAAAGTTTAATCAATTAAGAACAAGTTCCTTGCAAGTTTATTCCTTTATATAATTTTTCAACAAGGTCAAGGCAGGTAAAGGATGTTTACCTATTGATAAAAACTTTAGACAATTTTAATAAATTATACATTAATTAATAAAAAAATATAAAAAAATATTAAAAGCCGGTAAAATATAATAAAAAAAACCTCATTTAATTTTAAATTTGTGAAAAATTTGTCGTTTGACCATTTTCTTAACAAACAAGATGTTAATTTAAATTACTAATAAAACCAAAAGCAGGATGTTGAATAAACTAGAGCAAGGTTACATCAATCTTTAATTTTTTTTATTAAAAATTTTGATTGTTTACTTGTAAAAATTTTTCAAGAACTTTGTACTTAATTTTTTGTACCTATTATTAAAACAAGATTATAAAAATTAAAATGTTATAATAAAAAAAACAATAAAATAAAATCGTGACGGTTTATTTTTCACAGAACTTCAATAAAAAAAATTTACATGAGCAACATAATTTTTCAAAGAATTGTCTTTATTGAATTATTGACTTGATATATTTTAAATAAAATAAATGTTTAATATACAGTGTGTTTGTGTACGTTTAATTTATTTTTTTATTTATTTTGAATTACAAATTAGGTATGTATAGAAATTGTGGTGAAATTGAATTTTAATTAAATTTAGTAGAGGTCAGACGATTAACCTTACCTTGTCTCAGATAGCACAACAAAACGAAAACAGATGCCTAACTGCAGACAGATATAAAAGAAAATTTATGAGGAAGGTTAATAACAAAACATTAATCAGCTTATTATTGTAACTTTTTTAATTTTTTTTAAGTGATAATTTTGAACAAAACTCATTTCTTTTTAATATCGCAAATTAACAATTTTTAGTCACATCATATAGTACTTATTTACGTATTATAAAGAGCATAATAAAGATGATTATGGCACAATCTTGGTCAGGATAACATGTTGACGAAATATTTTAGATTGTTTTGCTTTAGAAATCAAAACAGGATTCAAAATTCCGGCAAATTTAGCCAAAGCTATGTAATACTATAACATTTATTGATAAAAATACATGTTGTTTATACCATATGTTTATTATAATTTTTGATCAGAGGTGCCATGAGAAACAAAAATTCTAAAAACGTAGCCCCTAAATTACTTCACTTGATAAATGTCTTTTTGCTGTCACTGTCAATAGTAAAATTTCAATTTGATTCGAATTATGGAGTTCACTGCAGAACAAAAGATTTTTTTGGTTAAATCATATTTTGTAATGGGCAACTAGCAAACGGAGAATGTCAAATAAACGTCTTCAATTTTGTAAACGTTAATTTTTACATTAAATAACAATTATCATGACAAATCATCATTTAGTTCAAAAACTGTTAAACATTAAAAACACACGGAACGTGAAACAACATTATACTTAAATTTTGAGTTCTTACCTGTTGTAACATTTCTCTAGAATACATGTTTTCACACACGTTTTTATCAGTTTCCTTTTTGGAAAAGCGCAAAACAGAAAATAACAACATACCGTATCCTGGCAACGACAAACTAGTCAACTAATTAATCTGTATTTCTTCACAGTTTTTTAAAAAAATACTGGAATTTTGAATCTTATACTTTTGATTTAAAGAATTAAAATAATCTAAAATAAAATAAAACGTTTTATGTACCACGTTGTTCTACGTCGGGCTTTAAACATTCCCTGGTGCCATAATCTCCTTGATTACGCTCTTAAGGGTCTCCCTCGGTGCCTGAGAAATACATAGAAATATGTCCAAATTTTGGACCCGTTTAAAAACTGTATTTTTTAATTCTACAACCAGGTCGATGTCTCTATTTGTAGAGAATAGTGTAATTTAGCCCGCTATAATTTTTCTTTGAAGCGGTACAATATTTTAACTCTTTTTTTTAGCAGAGTTGTATATAATCACAAAGTGCATCCCACTATGATTTGTTTTTATGATAATAAAATCTAAATTCGAAAAAAAAAAAACAAATGCAACCACCATTACTCTTGAAAGATAAGTGCGAAGCTTCTTTAATGATTTACAATCGGCTTAAGACCACCCATCGAGCGGTCAATTCTTTTCGTTTCTCTTCGGTTAAAAACTTAAAAAAAAACAAATTGTGTTCTTCAAGAAACATTAGTGAAAAAAAAATCTATAAGAGTGATCTAGAAAACTAAAAAGTAATTCTTCCAACAATAAAATAAATACATTACCGGCAATGGACAAGAACACGAGTAAGATTAAATAGACACCAAAATTGAAGAAAAAACCAAAACGCAGTAAAGCAACAGACGAAGTGGTAATTCCGATAAACGAGAATTCCAAAGCGGAAAACAATTTCAGAATTCTTTTCTAGAATGTAGCAGGATTGGACAAAAATGAGGCTAGTTTTTGAGACTATGTCAATAGTTTCGACATTGTTGGTTTAGTAGAAACATGGGTTGGCGAAAAAGGAAAAAACAACTTGGAAAAAATACTGTCTGGAGACTTTAACTGGGAGAATCAAAACGCGACCAGAAAAAAATGAAAGGTACAGCCAAAAGAAGCATTCTAACGGGAGTTAAAAACGCACTGAAAGAAGAAAAAACAAGTGAGATAAAAGAAGAGGGTATTTTAGAAAAGAAAATAAAAGTAAATGGAAAAGAATGAAAAATAGTGACGGAAACAAAGCGAATACTAGGGAACAATATAGAAGCTACAGAAAAAAAGTGTTTAATTATAGGGGGAGATTTCAACGCGAGAGTGGAGACAAAAAGAGCAAAAACGGAGAACAATAAAAAAATAAAAAGAAGAACAGCAAAGACAAAGTAGAAAATAAAAAAGGCTCATTACTAATCGAGATGATTGAAGAGAGGGGTTGGGAAATCCTAATTGGAAACAAAGAAGGTAACCGTGAAGGAGAATTCACATATATTGGACAGAATAGAACGACCACAATAGATTATGGAATTTCAAATAATGAAGCCTGGGAGAATATAGTCAAATTCCAGGTAGGAAATAAGGTCGTAGCTGATCACATGTCTCTAGAAATCACGATAAAAGGGCCCGAAAAAGCTAAAAAACCAAAAAAAAAAGAAAAATAAATTACAAATAAGAACAAAATGGAACAAAGATACAATTAAAAAATACAGACAACAAATAACTAAAGAAAATTTCCGAGGTTTAGACATTGATAGTATGTATAAAAACCTAGTTAGTAAAATAAAAGCAGCAATGACCAAAAAAAATGTATCTAAAAACAAAAAGAAATAAATGGTGGAATAAAAAATGCGACAAACTAAAGAAAGAAGCTTGCAGTAAACTTAAAAAATGGAAAAAGGGAAAGCTACAAAATCAGAGTATCTATATACAAGAAAAAAGTATAAAGCAAAGTGTAAAAAAAAATGCAACAAGACAAAGAAAAAAGAAAAATAAAAACAGAAGCAGAAGTATGGAAATTTATAAACGAAGAAAGAAAAAGAAAAAACAAAATAAGTAAGAACATAAGTATGGATAAATGGAAGGAACACTTTACGGAGGTTTTAGGTAGAAGTAACAATAAAAACATCTTGTCAAAACATGAGGATTTTTAAGTGAAAATAAATAAATAATCTTTCTAAAGAAAAAATTGAGAAACAAATGTTTAGGTTAAAGAAAAAGAAAGCACCCGGAGAAAATAGAATTCCAAATGAAGGGCTGTTGTTTGGTACAAAGGGGAGCTATGGGCAATGTGTAGATTTTAAGACATCTGGCGAAGAAAGCAATAGATAAGGCAAGAGGACGTATGTATGCATTGTTTAAAGACTTCAAAAATGCTTTAGACAGTGTGGATAAGAAAAAATTATGGCAGTATCTTAAAGAAAAAGGGGTGTGTAAGTGGTTGGTAAGCAAGATGGAGGAAATTTACGAGGAATCTATTAACCAAGTAAAAGTGGGCGAAGAAGTAAGTAAATGTTTTTGGACAAATAAAGGTGTAAGACAAGGCTGTCCATTAAATCCTGCACTATTCTTAGCATATATGGGAGATGTGAATGAAGTTTTAAGTAGAGCGCAAGTAGGAGGGATAGTTGTAGGCAGAGACAAAGTGTGGTCACTGGCGTTTGCAGATGATTTAGTAAATGTAGCAAAGAGCAAGTGTAAAATAAAAGAAATGACAAAAGTTATGGAAAGATATGTAAGAAACAAAAAACTCCAAGTTAATGTGTAGATAAAACAAAAATGATGGTGTTTGGAAAAAATGTAAGAATCGAAAAAGAAGTTGCATGGAAATGGGAAGGAAAAAATATAGAACAAATAAAAGAGTTAAAATATTTAGGATATGTATTAAATAGTAGTATGACAGACAAAGGACAAATATAGGAAGTAGTCAAAAAAGCAAACAATATAATCGGAAATGTCTGGAGTTTGGAAGAACGTAAATTTAGTGAAAATTTTAAAAGAAGAATGATGATGTTTGACAGTTTGGTGAAAATCATCGTAATGTATGGAGCAGAAGTATGGGGATGGAAGGAATATAAAGAAATTGAGCGTGTGCAAGAAAAGTATATAAAATGGGTTTTAGGTTTAAATAAACAAACGCCAGGCTACATAGTAAGAAAAGATAGTAAGAGAGAAAAGTTGAGAGTAAAAACAGGGAAAAGAGCGGAGAGATTCGAGGAAAATTTAAAAATGCGGCAAAAATACAAAATACTGCGACAATGCTGGGCTGAAATTAAAAAAGCAAATGGAAATGTCAGGTGGATAGAACGAAATGACTGCTATAAGAAAAAGGGGTATGCGTGTGTAAAAATTGAAAGAATGAGAGAAGAAGGAAAAACAATGGAAGAAAAACTAAAACAATAAGATGCTGACATAGATAAACAGAAAAGAATTGCAGGTATAAAAAAATTAAAGTACAATTCTAAATATGCCCTAATTTTTACCATTACACTACCATAATATCTCCATAAAATTATAAATAAAAATAAAAAACTGGTTGCAAGATTCAGATGCGGAAATAAAGAGAGGGAAAATAAGTTTTGGAGTAAAGATTGAGATAGAATGTGCAGATAATGTAGAGAAGAAAGGGAGACAATAGAGCATTGTTTGTCAGAGTGTGCATAGTTAAGAATGTGTGAGTATGGAAGGATAAAAGTTCTAAGCGAAAATGGAGAAGGGAAAGAATGGATGAAAGAAGTTACGTGTGCCAGAAGAAGATTAGAAAAGAATTAAATTTTTATTTATTTATTTTTTATAATTTTTGACAATTAGTGTAAATTTTTGCTTTTTGTTTGTTTGTTGTTACCTATGTAGGACTGTAAAGCCAATTAGGCAATAAAGACATTACAAAGTAAGTAGAAAAATTGTGTTCATTAAGTACATCATAATGATTAAAGGCAGTTTATAAAATTGAAAGAATATCCTTTAAAATAAAGAACCGGTTGACAACCCTTAATGCCAAGATACACTTGGTTTAAATTATTTCTTAAAAGGTATAAGAAAGTTACAAAACGGATATCGGAAGGAGTAACGTCAAAATATCTAAAAGAAAATATTTTTTAATTTTAAATGATAATATAACTTGTTTTTTATTTTTGCCAAAATTGGTTAAAGTTATAGTACCTAAAAGATCTAAGAATAAGTAAGAAGTAAAGCGTTTTTTAGGAATATTAATATCTATTTTAGACAACAAAACATAATAATGTTCAGTTATTTTATTATTCCAAGTAGGTAAATACAAGATATTTTATTTCCAAATAAAAATTAATCAAAAGCTTCTTCTATTGACACTCTTGCAAAGAAATTATTCATCAGGTTAATCAAAATTTTGTTCACGACTTCTATGTATTCACTCTTGACATCAGTGAACACTTCATTCCAATTTTCATTAAGTACTTGATTAACATTATTACCCAAAGAGCCATCACCATTAAAAAGATTTTCAAAATTGTAAGTTACCAAAGATGGGTCAATATCCAATTCACTGTTAACAAATTTTATGTATGTTTTTCCATTTTTGACAAATTCTTCATAATTTAACCGACACACAGTTTTCAGATTTTCTAAAATAAAAAAATATTGTTGCTTTTACTAAATTATTTTGTTGATAAAACTTACTTAAAACAATTGTACTAGGTCCTTCTCCCCTTATAGGTAAAAGAAGAATTTTTCCATCCATTTTGTAATGAGATTTCTGTACAAGCTCAGGGAAAACTCCTTTAACTTCAAGTGTTTTTTTATCAAAATCAAATCTAAAATTTTGTTGGAGGTGAGAATGACATTGTGAACGCAGCACAAAATACTTACTCAAATTGGTCAAAGTGAATATTATTGTATCCAAAGAATTTACAATTTGTAAAATATTGGTCAACTGCTACCTTTCCTTGTCCTTTTTTAATTATACTGTATTCAGCAATTTCCAGAGGATCCAGACTTGGCAAGTTTAGTTCTTTGAAAGGTTTGGTAAGTTGCGAAACACCATTTTGGGCTGCTTCTAAAACACATTGTTTCCAATTTGGATCTTTACGGTTACACTTGTGAAAATTTGGTGCTAAAAAATATTTTTTATTACAAAAGAAACACTAAAAAACAATTTTTAATTTTACGTAATTGCACACTTTGAACGGTGACAATTAACACAAAAATAGCTGTTATGTACTTCAACATGATTTTTTTGAACTGTGGTTTCTGAGAAAAAAGAAGTTTTTATACCTAGTTTAGACTAATGAAGTCAATTATGATTACTGAAGCAATTGTCAGAAACTTGTTTTAATCTTTTTGTTCTAATTGCTTGTGACACATGTTTTGTAAAGTTTGAGAAGTGATAATGTTATTTTTGAGAGGTTAATGTCGTACATCATAAGGAATTTAAAATAATTGTTTTTTCCACACATATTTAATAATATTTAGTTATCTTTACATGCCAAGTGTCTATGAGCAAGCCGACGAACGGACAAAAAACTTAGCACAATAAAAGGTAATTGCAGGCGAGCCGCCAACAACGTTTAATGTTTACTGGTTTGAAACTTTAGAAATAATTTATTTACTGTTGATATTCTAAATTTTGTTTAAAATTATTGCAAACTACAAATATAATAATAGTTTATAAACAGTATAATAACAGTTATTTATGTATTAAGGGCGTAATCAAAAACGTTATAACACGAAAAAATGTTTGAAGTCCGATGTAGAAAGGCTTTTAATTTTCCGAGGGCTGTTAGTGACGATTACGCCCGTGGCACATACAATATTTTATTTTAGATCGTTTGAATTTTTCAATTCAAAAGAATATTCAAAATTCCGGTTTTTTAAACAGTGAAAAAATTTAGAATAACTAGTTGACTATTTTATCATTGCCAAGATATGGTATGTTGTTATTTTCTGTTTTTCGATTTTCCAAAATGAAAATGATGAAAATGTGTGTGAAAACGTGTTTTCTAGAAAAATGCTACAACAGGTAAAAGCCCAAAATTCTAAAACTTTTTTAAATAAATGATGGTTTTTTATAATAATAATTGTTATTTAATGTAAAAATGACGTTTACAAAACTGAAGTCGTCTATTTGACAGCTAGACGAATGTACAGTTATTTATTTGTTATTGTAGCATAGCAACTTTAAAAAATTCAATAAAGATTACGCTTTGATTTGCGGGCATATAAAGTAGATTATAATTTCAAAATAAAACAAAATGGTTTTTTCTAACTGTAAAATGTTACTTTTCTAAAAGATTTTGTTAATTTAAATAGAATTTAAATAATTTAATTTTATTCTAACTAGCTGTAACTAGTTAATAACACAATTTAACAAAAATATTTATTAAATACTAAGAAAAATCAGAAACAGTGTCATTTATATAACAACTCTAAAAAAAGAGACTCAAAGTTCTAAGAAGAACTAACTAAAACTCAAAAAAAAGTAGAAATTTACAACAATATATTGTACTAACCAAATAGACTAAAAATACGGTAATTCAATTAATAACAATAATTGTATTTCATTTTTTATTTTTGCAAATAAGTTTACATAGTATTCGTATTAGCTGAAATTTTAAAATAATGCAGGTGCTAAAAAACATTTATTTAAAAAAAAACTGTGGGATTTATTCTAAATATTTTAGAAGTTACTGGAGGAAACTATATTTTTACATCCTGTAAATATAAATTTTTAAAAATATTTACAAAAACATCTTTAAAATTTATAAAAATTTTATTTCTGCATGATATTTAATTGAAGATATCATAAACATTATAAAATACAAGTTATATTATTAGCGAAACAATAATGAAGACATATTGTATACTCATTGTCAGTAACACCAGAAAAGCTACACCCAAAAAAAATATTTTTTTGAAATTTTTGGAAATGATTTTTGGCAACAGAATGCGTAAATTTAAAGTAGTTATAGTAAGCATTGCAACGGCTTATCTTTGACAGTTCTTGCAGATACAACCCAAGTAACACCGACGGTCTATGAACGTCCACGGACCGTCCAAAATGGTCCACTAGCGTACCGACCAAATGTGAATGTTTTATGGATGTACTTTTTCGGACGGTTTTTGGACGAACCAAGAATAGATGTTTTATGGATGTACTCTGCGGACGGTTTCTGAACGAACTAAAAATGGACGTTTTATGGATGTCCATTCACGAACAGTTTATGGACAAACAAAATCGTTTTATGGATATACATTTTTGGACGGATTTTTGAATAAACCAAAAATGAATGTTTTATAAATGTACTTTATAAACGGTTTTCGGACGAACTAAATATGGACGTTTTGTAGATGTTTATTTATGAACGGTTTATAGACAAAAAAAATGTGCGTTTTATAGATGTACCCAAGAACACAAGTACGTCCAATGGACGCCCATTGTACGTTTTTTTTAATCCGAACGATTGTCCAGAGACCGTCCATTTGGCGTACATCGGACGTCTAATGGACGTCTTTAGATCGTCCCGAGTTTACTAATTTGGATCATTTCTGGACCATCTAGTGCCGGACGGTCCCTGGACGCCTTATGGACAACTTATGTACGGTTTATGGACGTACTTGGACCAAATCATACTCTCGGACGTAAAACGGACGGTTTATGGACTCTTAATAGACAACTTATGGATGTTTTTAGAACGTCCAGTCGGGATGAAAAAAGTATACTTATGCAGGCGACAGTACGACCCGTTGCGCACGATTAAATCTTAAAAAATATACCAGCTAAAATCAAATTATGATCAAACTTTATCCGTTGATAAAACTCGTCAAAAAGATTCTAAAAAACCGAACTTGCCTCATACAGATGTTGGTAGTTAACCAGATATAGAACGTTCAAATTTGGAGCTATTTTATTTACAAAATTATAATAAATATATATAAATGTATTTATAAAAATTTAAAGTTTATTATGTTTTTATCTAGGATAAAATTTTTCTGAAAAAATTTTTTGGGATTACTTATGTTATTATCTTTGAACTACCCTCCGGGGAATTAGAAACTCTCGCAGGTAGATGATAGGTCGAATAAATGAATTTTTCTGCAAGTTTGGCTTAACATTTATGCATATTAATTTTTTTATTACGTTTTTCACTAAAATCAACCTAAAAAGTGTTTCGTAAAGAATCTCTAACGTAAAACTTGGTAAAAATCTAAAAAAACGTTAATTTCAAAAGTTTTTGTTTTTATTGTAAGTACATACCTACTGTTATAGTTTAAAAATAAACGCAGTTTAAATTTGACGAATAAAAAATAATAACAAGAAGCAAAACTGTGAAGAAGTAAGTCACATATTAAGTCACATAACTGTCAGTTATTTGTCACACAATGACAGTGGCATCGCACAATACACAAAAACAAGAGAAAAACCATAAATTAAATTTATTTAAGTACGAAACGGTTTCAAAAAACAAATTACAATAAATGTCTAAAGTGGCGACCATTTGCTTGTATTGTAAATAATTTCGAGCCCGTCGTCGTTGAGTCACGGAGTGAATTAAAAATATCTAAATTCTCGATTTAAAAAATTAGTACCTATACAAACCGATCAATAAATTATTTTAATTTTATTATAGGTTTTTTGCAAGTCCTGTCAATTTATTTATTAACCAACTGTATAAAATAATATTTTGTTTATAATTTTTTCTTACGATTGATTACCGATTGTTAGCTTTTTCTTGGAATTTCTATAAATGTAATTCAAGCAATCTTGTGCGTCAAGCACTTGAACGCGCAGGGTAAACTTTCCTTTATGAAAAAAGGGGATGTTAAAGTTATAAAGTAAACTGGTTGTCCATGCTGGCTGCTGGTTCTTTTCGATTTTGTTGTCTTCGTGAAAGCAGTCGAAGAAATTACGGCGCTTGAAAATTTTTTAGACTCTGAAGAAAATTTTTCTCAATAGGTAAGAAATGTAAAAATAAAATAAGAATGTTGTGCATTTGTAAAACATTTTTTATTACAAGTCAAAAATTTGTCGATTCTGGGAGGTAATTCTTTTTGTGACAGTTCGAAAAAAATGCTAATGCGTCTCATGACCGACGATGTGACTCGAAATTTCAATTTTACTGGAAAAGGATTAAAGAAACCATTTCGGGATACAATCATTTTTAAGTTGGCTAGATGTAAGTAATTTTATCTTTTATTTGCTCATATTAAATTTTGGCTTCAAAAGTCTTGCACCCAATATCACAATATTACATCTCTTTATTAAATACTTAAACTTATCTACAGTAATCCATATGTTTAATTTATATTTGCATTATAAAAAATTTATTTATTTCCTCTAATTTTCAGCTTCTCTTCACAAAAGTGGTCGCCCAGCTACAGAAAAAAATGTCGATAAAGCAGTAGGAAAAAGCAAGGCGACGAAGAGAAAATTTATAAAACTAAAACAAAATGTATTATTATTTTTTTTAATTTATATTTGTATATTTGTGTAATTGAAACAAATTGAGTATTTATTATTAAGATTTTTTTTAATCATCCAGAAACGGTTCTTTTTTATACCAGCAGGACGTTTTCAAAACATCCATAGGTTGTCCAATAACGGTCCCTAAACCGTCCATAAAAGGTCCGTTCTTTATCTCGGCTGGACGTTTTAAAGACATCCATAAATTGTCCATTAATAGTCCATAAACAGTCCGTTTTACGTCGAATTTTGTCGTTTAGTAATCGTTATAGTACATCCATAAAGCATACATAAGTTGTCCATAGAACGTCCGTCGCTGGATAGTAATAGTCCGTTTTTATCTTGGCTGGACGTTTTAAAAACGTCCATAAGTTGTCCATTGATGGTCCATACACCGTTCGTTTTACATCCACATAGTACGATTTTGTCCCAGTACATATATAAAACATACATAAGTTGTTCATAAAACGTCCGACGTTGCATAGTGAAAATGCTGTTTTTATCCCAGCTGGTCGTTCTAAAGACGTTCATAAGTTGTCCATTAATGGTCCATAAACCGTCCGTTTTACGTCCGAGCGTATGATTTGTCCAATTACGTCCATAAACCGTACATAAGTTGTCCATAAGACGTCTAGGCACCGTCCGGCACTGGATGGTCTAGAAATGGTCCAAATTAGTGAACTCGGGACGTTCTAAAACCGTCCATCGGACGTCCCATGTACATACGTCGAATGGACGGTCCCTAGATAATCGTTCTGACCAAAAAAGACGTACAATGGACGTCCACTGGACGTACTTGTGTTACTTGGGAAAGTTTAACCTTCCAGCTCTCATTAACGTATTTTTAACCAATCAGAGCACGATATTTTCATTTAATCAGAGTTTAATCGTTATATATATTATATTATATTATATTATATTATATTATATTATATTATATTATATTATATTATATTATATTATATTATATTATATTATATTATATTATATTATATTATATTATATTATATTATATTATATTATATTATATTATATTACATTATATTACATATTGTGATTATTATACATATTGTTAAAAAACATTTTGATTTAAATTTTTGCACATGTTTTCTAAAGGTTAAACAACCACTAACTTCGTTATTCTAGTAACAACAAATTATTTTTTTACATATTTAAATTTGTCTTGAAAAAATTATAAATTGGTGCTCTTAAATGTTATTCATTCTTACCATCCTCGGAAACAATTAAAAAAAAATACATTTGCATTTTATTATAAAAAAAATATTTATAAAAAACATTATTAAGAAGAAGAATCCTTTTTATACATTAAAATAAATTTTTTGAAGGGATAAGCAGTCTAACACTCGACCTGTTACTGTACAAGTTTGAAGCAGTTTAAACAAACTTTAGTGATAGTCCACCAGCAAAACTAAACTGTGTTTAGTCTAATCTAATTTTATTTTTAATAAAATAACTAAACAATAATTTATGTAACAACTTTATAGTTTTATTTAATTTGCAATTTTGTATCAAGTACCTAATTTGATTGATAATATATCAATCTGATCTAAATGTAACAAACACTTTTATAATTTTGTGCACAAATCGTAGAAAAGATAATATTTTTGTTAACATCTAATAAAATTTTAAAACTTGTTTAGCAACTTGCTAATTTTTTATATAACTTTAGTTGGATCTAGCAAAATAATTATATCTTTCAAATTTCTTATGTAAACTTTTTTTAAAGTAAATAAAAAATTAAATGTATAAATAAACAAAGCACCGACCTATACAATTACAATTTCATTTATTTGATGAAAGCTGAAATTCAAATCCAAGTCAAACGCACAAGTTCAATCAAACAAAATTCTTGCATAACAGTAACACAGCGCTTTTGAGAACTATTTCTTATCTTCAGTGCCTGAATAATACCTAATGTAAAATAATATATACAAAAAAGTTAAAGAAATTGTTAGAAAAAACTTACGAAATTCTTGTCATGACAAACTAAATTCAAAAAAAAAAATAGACATTAAAAAGAGAACAAATCACTACTACAACTACTACGATGTTGATCTGAATTTGAAATTTAATTCGATCTAAAGACTAAAATAAATAAACAAATAGTTAGTTGCTATTTAGAAAATTCTCAAAAAAATATTTTAGCTACCTTAAAATGTGTTTTTTTAAATTTATATTAATGCTATTTGATTTAAAAAAATAATTTAAAATAGTTTCACTACTAATAAAAAAAATTAGGAGAGAAGTTTATAAATAAATATTCAACTAAGTAATAAAGATTAAACAAGTAATGATAAAATATTACAACCAAAGTTTTACCTAATTATTTAATATTTGTAGATAAGGTTCGTAAGCAAAATTAAATATTTCTAAAGCTTGTAATAAATTTAAAAAATAATCTTTATTTTAATAAGAAATGACAATTGAGATCATTAACTTTTATCTTTATTTTAGTTGAAAAGAATTTTGGAATTATTAGTAAGAGAAAAAGAATGAAAGACCGAATGAAAAAATATGAAAAGTAAAAGCAGATAAAAAGTTGGTTATATTCGCAGTTTACCATTATACATCAGGTAAACCTTTTTGTCTTTTTCTACACCAATCCAAACGTTGGCGGTAGTGTTTCGCAGTTAAAGAAAGCACTAGCAGTTGACGTTAAAAAAATTCAAAAACTGGAACGCATACTAACAAGTCGATCTTTTTGTCCAAACAATTGCATTGGTCACCGAGTTGTCGCGTAGCAGCAAGACGGTCCCGAAAAGCTAGTTGTCAGGTGCGCCTGGCTTGACGCTTTGTAATACGCCTTGGTTGATCTATTGTTCTGTTTTGTGTTTTTGTACCTTCTTCTGTTCACACTCGAAACACACGCATTACCGTCATTGTAGTAGAATCAATTACCTCTATCGAAATTGCTAATATGGTGATATCGTTGATACCTTCGGACTGGAGGCATTTTGTTACACTTAAAACAAGTAGTCGAAGATACAACAACTACAAATGCTTGTACTAATCAGCTCTGATAAGCTTTCTTCATAAAAAAAACTTTTTTTGCAAAAACCGTCAAAGATAAACCGTTGCAATGGTTGCTTTAACTAGCTTTAAATTTAGTCATTCTGTAGCCAAAAAATCTTTTCCAACAAATGTTTCCTTTTAGGTGTAACACTTCTAATGTAATACTGATTATATTAATAATAATAAAAAAATAATCTAAAACTAATTTAACTAAAAAACTTAAATTAGTGTTGTGTAAAAAAGAGAGTAAATCAAAAAAAGATTGCTAAGAATAGAAAAAGTTTCAATAACAGAAATAGAAAAAAATAGCTTATTGACGTTAAAAAAAGGAAAGAACCTAAGTGGTTATTAAAAAATTTTATTTTCCATAGTTTGTTTTTTTTTAATGCTTTTGTCTGTCTCTGTTCAACACATAATCTATATGACATAGCAACATATAAAACAATGTGTTGAAAAGAGATAGACAACGCCCAACAAATAAAAAATAAAGTATAAGTAAAGTTTAAAAAAAAAATACAGAAAATTTATGGTTTAAGTTTATGGAATTTCTAATAACTTAATTTAAACATTTTAATAATTTATAGAAACATAAGTTAATATAAAAAACACGGATTTTATTGATATATTACTTTTGCGATTTTTAGAAAATCTCTAAAGTCTAAAGGATTGTTAAGATTCATAGAAAGGAAAAAATTTTTTAAAGTGTTAAATTTTGTAAGGGTGAAGCAGACAGAATCAAGAGTAGATTTAAGTAGTGTTTAAGCTGATTATTTAACATAACCTTAACTCTTCCCATGAAGAAAATTAATTTCTATAGTTAGACATTAATTGCTGTGTACGAAAGTACGGTACAAGAAAAATTCAAAAATAGGGTAAATTCTTCTTAAAATTCTTCTTTACTGAAAAAATTATCTTAAAGTAGGTAATTGCTTGGTTGAATTAAAAATTAATCATTTTTTGTCCCATTTAAATTTAATTATTATTTAATAATTGCATAAAAAGTTTTTTCTTTTTATTAAAATATTTCTGGTGTTTTTATACCGGACAAAAGTCGTTACGTAAAAAAAGGTCGGTGACCAATTTGTCATTAGATTTTTTTTTAATATAGTTCTTTAAAAAAAAATTAAACATTAACAAAGCCGCTCCTTAATTATTTTTTGTATATTCTAATATTTAAATAGAAGAAATATCGTAAATTTTTTTGCCATTGCCAGAAGGTGTTTATTACAATGTCAATCTCAAACTTATAAAAAATGCAAACAAACAATTTACAGAGTAAATATTTGACTATCGAAGGTTATTTGCGATTTTTATATGTAGTGCACTCACTCCGCAGCTCTCCAACTAATGACAAGTACTTAATTAAGATGGTAATGATAATTCAAAATCTCCATTCAAATAAAAAACTTGTTCTACAACATTTTCATAACAAAAGCCGGAATATATAAATACGAAAAACGACCTCATATCTCATTATTTGAAAATGAAGAGTGCTATTATCATTTTTGCGGTAGTGGCTTTCGCCAATAGTGCCAAATTTCGTGAGTTTTTGTAATTTTAATTTCCAAAAATTTGCAAAATTTTTCTAGCCCCAAATTTTCATAAATGCAACCGCAAAGAGCCGGATTTTGACAAATGTACACTCGAAGCGGCCAATTTTGGACTTGCTGAATTATCAAAAGGCGGATATCCTGAAATTCATTTACAAGGATTAAATCCATTAGAAATTAACGAGTTGAAAATTGGTGCAGGATCTGAAGGAGTTGTTAATGTTGCACAAAATTTTAAAAACTGTAAATTGTATGGAGTCGATAAAGCAAAACTTGACACTTTTCGGTTAGTATTTTTTTATAAAAAAATATTTTTCAATTTTTTTTTTTAGTTTTGATTTTGAAAAACACGTTATGGTAGCAAGTGGTTTAATTCCAGAAATAACAAAAGTTTGTGATTATGAATTAAATGGAAAAGTTTTGCTTTTGCCTATTGTAGGTACCGGAAAGAGTACAATAATTTTGAGTAAGTGTTTTTAAAAATTCATTTTTTTTACTATTTATTTTAATTTTTTAAATTTCAGAAAATATCAAAGTAAACGGTAATTTCGATTTCGAAGAAGTGAAAAAGAAGGGAAAGACTTTTATTCACTTTAATACCTATACTTTTGGTTTTAATCCAGAATATGTCCATTTCGATTTTGAAAATCTTTTCAATGGTGATAAACAACTTGGAGATAATATTAATAAAGTTTTGAATGAGAATTATAAAGAAGTGTTCAGTGATGTACAGAAAGGATATGAAGAAGGATTAGGACTTGTGATTGAACATATTTTGAATAATTTGTTTGCCAAAGTATCAGAAGAGGAAGCTTTTGATTAAAATTGCTTTAAAAAAGTGATAAATTTTAACGTATTTATAGAAATACACTTTTACACTTTAACATTTTGTAAAAAATAAATAAATACTACGTAATTAAATTTTGGTTTATTTTAATTAAATAACTTAAGCATGTAATACCTAAACAATTTTTTTAAGTTAGATTTCACATAAAACAACAAACCTTGACACTGACATTGACTCTTGTAGGAAGCAGGCTTTGGAAAGTTTGATTTAATTTTAATTTTAAATCTGAACCAAATTACTTAGAAATGTTTGTGTTGCGAAAAGGATTCTCAGTTTTAAGAAACCGTATCGGAATTTTTGGCACTAAAATAAAAATTGTTATAAATAATTTTTTACACATGTGTATCACAAACTATTTTGTATTTCCGATGTGCTAGCGCTTATCGATGAAATAAGCTTTATGTTAATCGGATAGCATTTGACTTTACCAATACCAAATGGAATAAATAAATGTATAGGCATATAGAAGCAAGCTCTTTTCCTACCAGATTAACAATTTTTTTAATTTTTAAAACGCTTTATAAACAAAAAATGATTACTGAAAAAAATTTAAAATAAAAAAATGTTAGCAATTATTTTCTTAAGGCTACGTAAATACCTACATTTAGATTTCCTAAACCCTTTAGATTCCCTTTTCCCTAAACTAAAATGTTATTTAGATGTTTATTAGTAAAGTAATTGATTAGCCTAAATTAATATTTTAACGAATATTTTAATGAATGTCTTATTCTAATCCTCGTTTGCACATCAATCTGTTAATCGACGTCTCTAGGCAAATTGTTTGTTTTAAATCAGGCTTTTTCGTAATTAGTAATTATAATTACAGTAATCCGTACATGACCCCACCAACTTTAAATTTTAAACATTTTATAAGTGATTTGAACGTGCAGAACAACGAAAATTAATAAACAATCTAAGTGTTATTAATTGATTAATGTGTAGTTTCTGTGTAGGTAAGTACCTAAGTGTTTTTTAGAGCAGCTAATAGTAAAAGAGAATGACAAACAAAACTTCACTGAGACCAAAAAAGTAAGTGTTGTAGATTTTGTTGCCATACACAAACATAGTTTGGAATAAACAAAGTCAGAACCTCGTGTAAATAAAAAAAAACAGGAACTGTGGGCAGAAATAGCAGAAAACTTAAGAGCGACGAACGGTTATTATTGAGATAGTAAATCAATTAGAAACGCGTACTACAGAAGCAACAAGCAAAATCTGTGGTAGGAAAGTACAAAAAAAAATTTAAAAAACTGGAGGTGGCGAAGAACAATCAAGTGAACCTTTGGCAATAAATCAAAGAAGATATTACAATTTTTAAATATATAATTTTAAAATATATTTTTATCTTAATTAAAAATTGTTTGGCAAAAAATCTAAGAACAACTGAAACTTGATTTTGGGGGGTTAAATCAATCCTCCTATGATATACAGATTCAAGTTGGGGTATTAAAATGTTAGCAACGAATCGCGTTGTTTCTTTGCTTAAGCAATATCGCTTTTCAAAATGATTATCTGATAATTCATCAGAAGGAACAAGCCGTTCTCGATACATATATTCTTGGATTTCTCGGTATTCTGTCTATTTCTCCGATTTTATTAAAATTATTTTTAATTAATTCAATGTTTTCCAATAAGTAGTATACCGTGCACCGTCATTTTCAAAGAAAACAGATATTTTTATAACTGCCAAGTTAATAGACATTTTAAACCACGATTGGCGTTCTTTAAAATATCTACTAAATGTGATCGTTAATTGAAGTCTCTAAATTCTTAATCAAGAGTAAGGAATAGGTGAAACTTAATGACGTTATTTAACAATTTTAAAGAATGTTATTAGCACTAATATAGAGAAAAGAATTCGGCCCAGTGTTCTGATTTCTATTTACTAGCGTTTTTGGCATTAAGACAAGAACAACCGAGTAACATAAAAAACATTAAATGTGGTTTTTTTATTTTGTGTTTGAAATTTATTTCTTAATCTCAGAACAAGTTTGCCTGTACCTAAGAGAGTAAGTCTCTTTCATCAGAGCTGTAGTTCATTTTTCACTCATCTTTTGTTTCAAAATTTTTTTTTAAACTACTTTGTAATTTGATATTTTTTTCATTACCTTATTATAGCTGTTCTTTATTTTGTATTTAACTTGTTTTAGTTCTAAGAGATTTTGTGTTTTTATTGCTAATTTAGTCTTTTTTTATTTTCTTTTTGATCTTTTAGAGAAATCTTGCTTTTGTTGTCATCAATCTTTTCTGTTGTCTTTTTGTTATAGTCAATGTTTCTGACTTGTATAATATAAAGATTAGTGTATCGACCTTCTTAAAACTAACTCAAATTCTTACTCTTTTAGTATTTTTTGACGCTAAAGTACTTTCTTGTTGTTTCTATTTTCTGTTTTTTTTTCTTTATTCTTATATTTTTTTTTGTACCTAACTACATATGCTTATTTTAACTTATGTTTATATTTTTTTTTCTAAACACCTTTTTATAAAATCTTTTGTCAAATTTCGAAATTAGTTTTTTGTTTTCTTTGTTACTTACAGTTATTTTAATTTTTTTTAAATGTTTTTGTTTTGATTATTTTGATGAATAAATGTTTATTCATTCTGTATAAGTTTTGATATAACCGTTGGTTGCTATCGATTATTGGACAGAAAAAATTAAATTAATATTGCTGCTTGCTTACCTAAATTTATTTTTATTTTGTATCAGAAAAATTATTTTTCTTTTAAAAACTGTCTTCTTTAAAGCCCTGAGTGTTATCATAGTATATTGGCAAATTAACAGTTATCAATTAATGATCGTTATTTATTGATATTATAACATAGTCGTAGTGTAACAAAATTTTGTCATTTTGTATTTCAAAAACTGTTAAACACAGTTGTTTAACACGCTGATTAACAGATTTTGAACATGTTTATTGCTAATACAATTTGCAATTTGCAGAAGCACGACACTACACAAACTTTTTCTTGATTTTTTTTTAATACCGTTATAACAAAAATTTTATTTTTAATAACTTTTTTGTTGTAAACAGTTGTTTAACAAATCGTGTTAAAATTAGATCTTAATAACAGTCTGAAGTTTATGTTCTATAAAATAACAAATAACACCTTAGTTTTTAACAAAATTTTGTGTTGAAATAATTATTACTGTAGTTAATAAAGGTGAGGTTACTTGTTTCTGAGGTCAAATTAAACATTCATTCATAGTTTTGATTTAACCAATTCTAGAGACAAGAGTCTGTACTAAGTTTATAAAAATTTTAAAATACTTTAAAACAGACATTGGTATTTTATTAGTTGTTTAATTTTTTGTTGATATATTATTTACTTTTTGTTTTGTTTTCTACACTATTTTAGTAACTCTATGTTTTAACTTTTTTATGCTGTTTTAGCTTTATATTTTATTAATCTACCATACTTAAAACCTGTAAATGTAGTTTTTCTTCTATTTTTTTCTATGTATTTGTCATATTTTTTTCTGTGGTTTTCTTTATTTAATTTTTGACTAAAATTTTAATTTCGTTATACAATCTAATGTTACAATGAGAAAATTATTTTAATACAGACACTTGTTTCCCAGAAAGAACTGTAAGAACACAGAATAATAATATAAAAGAGTAAGAGAAATAACAATAGATTAGAATATAAGAATAGAAAAATAATAAGTAATTAATCCATAATTAAAAAATTATGATGATAAAAATGCAACAAACAATATTTTAGACACTCGGCTTATCATAATGTAATTCTCACAAACATATTTGTTTATTAAGTACATAATTAGTATGGAAAATCTTTAAATTTTTGGAAAATCCAGCTAGTGACTTATACATACATAAAAATTTTTAATCTTAAATCCATTACGATTTTATGTATTACTGAATGGAAAATAACACTCATTAGATAAAATAATACTCACTCAAACTTTTCCATTAAAACAAAACAACTTTGCAGGTGTCAAAAAAGCGATATAGTTTGATAGAAAAACTGCCTACTGCATACCTCAAAAATGCCGCTTTTCTGAAATTAGAAATGTATTTTATACTTATTTTGCATTAAAGAAATGTTTCCGCCTAAGACTTCTGAAATAAAATGTTTTTTTAAACATATCTTTAGTATTCAGGTGTCAGTTAACCTGTTTTTACGTATTAACACGTCAAATCAAGATCAAAATCAATTAATCACATTCATATGACGTCACACAGCAGTCTTCGGCCAACCATTCCATTGTGTTCTATGGAGAATTACTTTTCAAATTTTTAAAATTATTTAGCTAACAATATTTAATTTTATTTTATTACAACTTACCTTTTGCAGCCATAATCTTCTTTATACACACGCACATCGGAGCATACCCTTTATTTTTTAGCACTCATAGTTACTAAGCAACACTGTTAAATTAATACGATTTATTCAGTTTGAAAAAACGTCAAACAAAGAATAAAGATGTTAAGGTATCTCCAGAAAAGTCAAACGAGTAATAAATCGCAATTCGATAATAATTTTCGAATTAATCAATTAATCGATTAAAATTCAAAGTAATCAATAGTTCTACTAATGCTCTCAGTGCAATTAGATTAGGTACATATTTTGAAAATAAAAAAGTCTTAAATAAAGACAGATACTACGTAAAAGCTTAAAAATATTAATTAAAAAATATAATTTATAATTTATTATGCTTAGTTTGTAGAAATTTTTCAGCTTTGGTCTCAGCAACAGATGAGACCTTAAAGAAAATTAACAATATTTTAATACCTAATATCTACTATAAACTAGACATTTAATTTAAACAAGTATTAAAAAATAATGTTGTCTCTGAAGACAGAGTCGTGTACTGTTTTTTCAAGAGTGAGGTAAAAAGTCATAGTGCTGCCTTTACAATTTTATATAAAAAAAAAACAAAAAAATAAGTTGGTGTTGGCATAAGAGACGGTAAAGCTCTAGTTCTTCGTATGCCTTAAAGGAATCTGTGCTTTAAGTTTTTTTTTTCGCAAAATTGCATTAAACTATTGCTATTTAGTGTTAGTATAGCACGTTGTAGTTCTCAATAGCACGAGTCAAAACAAAAAATAAAACAGTACTAAAAATAAAGTATTTGACCAGTTTGACAAAATGAGTTAGAAACTGTTACTACCTGTTAAAATAAAAATAATTAGCTGGTCGTTTGTATTGAAGCACGTGCGAACTGCTCTAGAAGGGCAAATGTAAATTGCCTGAGGCGAGTATAATTACAGAAGTGAATTATACAAGTGATTCTTGCTTACTTTCAATTTAATCAAACAAAAAATTTAACACAAATTTTTATTTTAAAAAAACATGCAGTTTAATGACAAAAATAAAAAGTGAAAGCTGATGTAAATTTTTTGGACTTAGAGCGGAAAATGAAACTTTTTGCAACATTTTTAAAGCTGCAATTTATGTTCGTTAGAAATAAAAAAAATAATTTATTGAAGTTTTAATAAACACTCTATCGTGCCACAATTTTTTTATTTCTTACCACATCAATGTAGCCAAATATTACCTTAGTTACGGTAACTATTATGACATTTATAAGTCCCTTGGGAGTTATAGAAAGGAGTTAAGAATTCTTAATTAATTTTCTCTAATTTGTAAATATATTAAAAAGAGTTACAAATCTGGCGCACAAAAGTTACAGAAAAAAAAATGTTATTAAATAACAATTTTTGGCTTAAATTTCGTCTTTTTTTGTAACTCTTCTAAAATTTCACTATTTTTATTCATTCATTTTTGCAATCGACAAATTCAGAAAAAAAAATTGTCAACAAATATTTTCTATAACAACCATGCACAGTTAACTAAAAATACGTTAATAACTAAAATTAATACAATTAATAAATTTATAAAAATAAGTAAGAAATAAAATTAATTATGTATCACGTGAATTACTAGATGTCAATAACCTCGGGCAACTTACAATCCCGTTGCTCTCTGTAATTAACACTCTCATAATTCCCTTGATACATAATTACCGTATGTTTATTATAATTTTTGATCAGAGGTTGCCATGAATAACAAAAATCTTAAAAACGTAGCGCCTAACTTATTTCACTTGATAGGGCATAAGCTCACTCGACGTTTCATGTTTTCGAAGACATTGGTAATAGTTTGAAGAGTCATATTGTTTATCTCTTCCTGGAATATGATTTTTTAGTTATTCAATATCATTGATTGGCTTTCTGAAAATGATTTCTTCTGAAAATTTATTCCGAAACTTGTCAAAACAAAATCTGGATGAGTAAACCCATTCTCTGTTCACTAACAAGTGCCCATTACGAAAATATGATTCTAACAAAAAAATCTTCTGTTCTGCAGTAAACCCCATATTCCTATCAAATTTAAATTTTACTTTTGACAGTGGCAGCAAAATAACATTTATCAAGTGAATTATTTAGGCGCTACGTTTTTAGAATTTTTATTTTTCATAGCAACCTCTGATCAAAAATTATAATAAACATATGGTAACTATTATTATACCCATAATACACAAATAACAATTTAAAGCTTTATTAAAACTGGTTGTAAGTAAGTAGTAATAAAATATTGACGTTTGAAGTTAACAAAAAGGCGATTTTTTTAATTGATTACAATTTGGTAATTTGATCCGAACCGACCTCTTTTTATGTAGCAACAATTTTGTCAAACTTAGAAAATAAAAATAATTATTTTCAGTGGCGGACACTTAATTTATTTATAAATTTGTATATTTTAGAATTTTTTACTATAGATTTGGGAACATTTGTTGCGTAACCAGTTTTTTTAAGATTGTTTCTCTCTTTTATTTAATTATTATTATTCGCATCAAGTTAATTACATAAATACATCCGTCTTAATCTAGTTCACATGCCAATCATTTTTTTTACTAAATATATAAAAAACCATTAATTCTAACCTTGAATAAAAGTTATCTTCGCATGTTGAATGTAGTTTTCTACTTTACAAAAAGTAACAAGACAAAATGTATCTAATTACTTTGATAATTCCAAATACATACAAAAAAACTAAACGCATATAAAAGACATTAATTTTATTTAAAACTCAATTCAACATGAAAACTTTAATTGTACTAGTTTTAGCACTCAGTTGCGACGCTGTAAAATTTCGTAAGTTTTTCCAAAAACAAAATTTTCAAAATTTAAAAATATATATTGTAGCACGTTCTTTTAAATTATGCAATCGAACAGACCCCCATCTTAACGAATGTACCCGAGAAGCTGCAGAATACAATATTCATCAATTAACTCATCCTTACAACGATTTAAGAGTTCCAGGACTCAAACCTTTACTAATTCCTACTTTAACAATTGGATCAGGAAAAAGAACAGTTGCTGTAGAACAAAAATTCGAAAATTGCGCATTTTATGGTTTTGAAAACCTCGAATTTAAAACGTTTGAGTAAGTTTTGTTTTGTTAAAGGAAATGATTTCCATCTCATAGAAATCTAATGACCACTCAAATCGAGTTTTTTCTGCATCAATCGACAGCTCTTGAAATAAGGAGCAATTGGTTAATTGGAGCAATAAAAATTAAAAAGCTACAATGTTGGCGCAATGATACCAATTGCTCCTTATTTCAAGAGCTATCAGTTGATACAAAAAAATTTCGATTTGAGTAGTCATTAGATTTTCATAAGATGAGAATGATCTTCTTTAATAAGATTTAGAAGAAATTAGCTCCACTAGGCGAAGCCGAGTTTAATATAATTAACTAAGTAACTTTTGTTTTTAGGTTTGATTTTGATCAGCAGCGACTAATTTTTGATTGTCATAGTCTAGAAGTTACAAAAAAATGCAATTACGCGTTAAATGGGCAAGTCTTGCTTTTGCCGATTCAGGGAGAAGGAGAGAGTACTGTGGTTTTATGTAAGTCAAAAAAAATTCTAAGAAGATAACCCGATAATATCTTTCTAGCAAACACTAGAATAGCTGGATATATGAGATACGAAATTGTAAAAAGACATCACAAAACGTATTTAAAATTTGTCGAACATCACGTAACTCTAGATGTCACCCATGTTTATTTTCATTTTGATAATCTTTTTAATGGGAATAAAGCATTGGGTGATAATATAAACCAAGTGTTAAATGATAACTGGAAGGAAGTTTTTGAAGATGTTAAAAGTGGATATTGTGAAGTTATGAGTGAGATAATTCAGTCATTGCTTAACAATTTTTGGTCAGCGGTAGCCTTGGAGGATGCTTTTCATGACTATAGATAAATAAATAACAACATTGTACTTACTATTTAATTGAGTAGTAACAACATTAAATTAAAATTTACGTCAAGTTTTTTTTTAAACAAGACAAGATAATAAAAAAATAAAATAAAAAAATATTGATAATAAATACGTCAAAGTAATTAACAAATTAAGATTAATTATTTTGTTATAAAAAATATTATAATTAAAAATAGGTCAAGAGTAAGGTTTTTCTATTCTACAAAGCAAGTTTGATCTTGAAATTGTATTGAATTTAAAAAATATGTTTTGTTTTGATGAAAATGAGTCACTAATATTTGCTTTCAAAATTGTTTGTAGTTTCAATTAGGAAGAAAATAAGGAAATTGTAGTAAAATAAACTACGTCTTTATTTTATTTATATAGATAGCACGTTTTCCTAAAATTAAAACAATAATTATTTTTGTATTAAATACATATATACCTACTCAGTAACATTAGAAGTGTTACACTGCGAAGAAATAATTTTTTGGCAATGTTGCAGACTTAAAAAAAATTAAAAATAAAACGATCAGATTTGCAAGAAATTTCTCAACAGCAAATCTAATATGTATTACGTCGCTCTGCACGACGGCGACGGCGTCTTACCCTTCAAAAGCAATTATGCATGCTTAGGCAAAATCACGATTTGTTGCTAAATATCACATTATGCCATTTTGCTTCTCTAACCTACCGTTTTCTGCACCAGTCCAACCGTTGACATTCGGCATTTCGCAGTTAAAAATATTACTAACCGTAGACGTTCTCTGCATCAGTTCAAACGTTGACTGTATGTATAATATTTAAGGAACCATTAACCGTGGATAGTAAAAAAAGTCTAGAACCTCAAATTCGACCTTCTTTTCTTTTCCAAACCGAGTTGCTGCGTAGTAGCAAAAAGGTCTCGAAAAGCTAGTTATTCTTGGGGCTCTATGGTACGCCTTGGTTGACCTGTTGATCTCTTTTGTGTTGCTCTACCTTCTTCTGTTTGAGACCCGGAAAAATAAAAGTTATGTAGATATTATGTAGACCCCAGGTGTAGCCAAAAACCCCTCAAAAGCGTTTAAAACAATTGCATTTTACAAAAATTTATTCAAAAGAGCGTGAAGCTGTAATCGTCATCCGCGGAAAAGAAACCGTGCGGTGTGTATAACAAGATGGCGGCAAAGTTTGTTAAAGTGTGATTGCAGAGTTTAAAAATTAAATTAGAAAAACAAATCTACAATGTAGAAGAAACAACTCACTTGTGGTTTTTTACAATAAACATCTTATAAAGCGTACAATACATAAAAAAAAGTAAATCACTAAATCAATGATCAACAATACAAAATAAACTTTTATTCCAAAAAACACATAAACACATTTATTTCAATATTTTCTTAAGAGACGCAATGCCACAAGAAGTATTAGAAAATATTTTAAATAAAAGCGCTTATAAAACACTGTACATAAATAATAAAGTGGCCATATTTCAGTTGTATTGTACTATACCATATAATAGGACTGGGCGATACCTGTTTTTAGGTATCGGGTATCGATACCTGCAAAGTATCGATACTTGCCAAAGTATCGTAAGTATCGAGGTATCGGAAGTATCGAGGTATTGGAGGTATCAAGGTATTATACCCCCACATATATAAATTTGTTGGTTTTCATCAAAATAGCTTGTGTTTCCAACATCCAAAGCATTCTGAATAGGATATTCATTTATAGCCACTCTTTATTAAGGTATCGCAGGTATCGAAGTATTGAAAGTATCGGAGGTATCGGGGTATCGAGGTATCGGAAGTATCGAGATATCAGAGGTATCGGAGGTATCGAGGTATCGGAGGTATCGGAGGTATCAAAGTATCGGAGGTATCGAAATATCGGAGGTATCGAAATATCGGAGGTATCGAAGTATCGAAAGTATCGATACGTCGATACCTGATTGCAGTCGGTATCGGTGTACGATACCTGAACAGGTATCGATACCTTCTGTAAGTATCGATACTTTTCCCAGCCCTACCATATAGACTATACGCGTTAGAACGAGAGACATGATAAAGAGTAGATATATTTACAGTTTGGCGTTGATTGGCTAAAAGGTAAATAGGTATTATGTCAGCAAATATGTACCCCTTGCCCTCCCATGATGTAAAACAAGAGAATGCACTTGTTTTTCTGTACCATCTATTCTACGATGGATAAAACACTAAGCCAGCATAGAGCATCAGTGCACTGTACACTTCAAATTAAAATGCAATACTCATTCTTTATCCGATCATTGCAGTTAAGTTTGAAATAATTATTACAGTATAGTATTTTATGCAACAAGCATTTAATGATAGCTATTAAAACACGAGTATAACACTTACGACACAAGCATTAGAGATTGTCGTAAGGAATACGGGTGTTAATAGCCATTAAATGCGTGTTGCTGACATTATTTTTTCTACCACCAGTTGTAATAAAAAAAAGATAAAAATGTATTAAACTTAAAGAAAGAAATAAAACAAAACCGAACTGCAACAAAGTCAATTTTACCACAACGTAAACAAATTAATTTTTTTAATGAATTATGATAGTCTAAATAGTGCAGTTATTAATGTTACCACCATCGTAATCCGATTTTTATTTAATTAGGTTTTCACAAATTCTCTGTGTTGCCTGAATTAACAAATTCCATCAAATCGGTAATATTAGAATTGAACAGAATTCCACAACATTCCAACGTTAAAAGTCGCTTTCTTTGCTAACTTTAGCTGCAAGGTCATCCCTCGACCGGATGCATTTTCTACCTGCCAGCCGTCAAACAAAAGAAAGCGAGAAATCTCGGCTCCCGTGCTCACCTGCACAGGTATCCACGTGTGGTACCACACAATGAAAAGCTCTTTTTAATCCGAGTCTTTTCGTATAAATTTCATCCCGTAATTCCTACGGCAACCCTATCAAAAACCGCAATTAATTAACCAATTAACTCATCTCACGCTTTTCTCGATAATTAGAACCGCGACATGCTCAATTTCGCTCTCATTTCGTCAGGTAGGCTTCTCGCGACCTACCTCGCATCACACAGCCCTCTCGCATGTTGCGGACTAATTATTAAACCGTTAATTGTGTTAATTAAGTTTCTTTCGTTCATATCTCATGAACGGGTTGTCGTAAAATTATGATTCAAACGCTGTTCAACTCCTTTTTCAATTCCGCTCCTCCCACGCTTTATCTCATTCTCGCGATTCAATTATCTCGCGATCTTGATTCGCGCAGACAAACAATCGGAACCCCTCGATCTTTGCCGAACCTTTCAAAGGTGGCAAATATCTCGCTTTAACTGCCGTTTCGGCTCTTCGGGAGTCAGTCGTGACTAGCCAGTTGTGACCGTGAGTCGATTGCAAGTTCATGAAGTTTACCTTCATCCGTACTTCTTTCACTCTCTCACCTCGCTCTCTTTCTCTCTCTGCTCGTTCGCGCGCGCCACCTTGCGGAGTAACAGCGCGTTACTCACTCGCATCACAGCGCCACCTCTCGCTCACCCATTCAACCCTTTCAACCCTCGTTCGCCTGACAGTGCCGTCTCCAAAATTTACACCTGTGTTTTATTTTCTTCGCTTTAATAATTTAATTATTCCCCTTTAATTAAATTTAATGTCCTTTCCATTCATAATTCACCACATCCCCAATTCACACTCAAACAAAAATTGCACCGATAGCCGGGTCGGTGACAATTTATGGCGCCCAACGTTTAGGCTTTTGTTAACAGCGGTTAACAAGACCTACCCCATCTCGCGTGGTGAAGTGAATGCGAACGCGAAGTGGTTTTCAAACAAACAAGCAAGAGAAGAAAATGCCACCAACACCCACTCCAGCCACCTCCGCAGACATCCAGGAACTAACAGCGGAGTTCCGAAAGTTCAATGCAGCGCAGGCTGCATCAACAACAGAGTCATTGCCTCTTCCAGAATTTTGGGGTTACAACCACGAGGAACCTGAAACATTCTTGGAAAAGTGCTTGGCTAGAAGTACCACCAAGGAGGGTGAGATTTTGCTAATCAAAGTTGCAGGGCAACTCAGAGGCGATGCCGCAACTTGGTGGGAAACAACACGATTTACAACACCCACTTTTGACGATTTTAAGACAGTTTTTCGGAGGCGCTTCAACAGCGATGACTTGAGGGACTCCCTCCATCTAGACCTCTACAGTCGTCGCCAAAAACCAGGTGAAGCGACCGATTGCTTTCTCAGAGGTAAACTACTTCTGGCAAGGAGGCTTTATCCAGAAATGGATGAAGCTCGAATTGTCAAAGTAGCAGCAAAGCTCCTTAGACCTGACCTCTCCACCTCTCTAGGGCTCTTTCTTCCATCAACGATCGATGATTTAATCGAAGGAGTTCTTCGCATCGAAGGATCACTCCAGTCTTCTAAAATCTCATCCGTGACCCACACAAACCGTTCCTCTGCCACAAACAAACAGAAGCAGTCGTCTTCATCTGCTTCGCAAAACCAAATCCCGCAGTGTCGCCATTGCCCCGAGCGACACTGGCACAAAGACTGCCCCGTCTTGGACTCCCGTTTCAATCGTTCGGGAAACGAGCGACGGGCAGGACCGACAACGAAAAATTAGAGGCCAAGCGGTCCTGCCCACCGGTTATCTCCAACGCCATCGGATCTTTTTCAGGGCTGCCACGAGTCGCAGTAACTCTCGACGGCCAAAACTGCGACGCCCTGATTGATACCGGTGCCAATGGCAATTTCATTCGCCATAACGCTTCGTCTGCCCCAATTATTTCTTGTCGTCCTCACTCTCTAACTCTGGCTGCACATAATTTGACTCTCCGAATCATCGGGAGTCAAACCGTCAAATTCTCTTTAGGCAACTCTTGCCAAACAGCCGAGTTCTACGTTGTCGATGGTCTTCGGGAAACCGTAATTCTAGGTTACCCTTGGTTAGACAAAGAAGAGGCTACGCTAGACATCCATCGCAAGTGTGTCCATTTCGGCGTTGTGGATCGTCATACCATCCACTGGAATGCCAAACCGTCGACAACTCGCTCTCCTGAGAACCTCTCCGACATTGCTCACGGATTTCCTTCCGAGCATGAAGATGCGTTCCAGTGTCTAGTCAACGACTTCGCCTCAATTTTCAGCGACGAACCCCTGTCAACCACAACCAAGACCATTAAGCATTCTATTCGCTTAACAGACTCCACACCCTTTCGCTTACGTCCCTATCGTTATTCTGACGAAAAGAAAAAAGTCATCTACGAGCAATTAGAATCCATGCTCGCCGATGGGGTCATCGAACCATCGATTTCCAATTACTGCTCGCCCATTGTTATTGTCAACAAAAAGAATGGCGAGCCACGTTTCTGTGTAGACTACCGCCGCCTAAATTCTATCACAGCTGACGAACCAGCCCCTCTTCCTGTCATCCACGAAACACTGCGAGACCTAGGTACCGCCACAGTGTTCACATCCCTCGACCTGAAATCTGGTTATTGGCAAGTGCCCTTGGACGAGGCCACAAAACCTTTAACTGCCTTTGCCACCCCCGATGGCGCTCTGTTTCAGTTTCGAGTGATGCCTTTCGGCTTGAAAAACGCTCCAGCCACTTTTCAGCGTTTGATGGCCCAGGAAGTTCTCACGGGTTATCTCCGCCAGTTCGTGATGGTCTACCTCGATGACATCGTGGTGTATTCTAACACCTACGAAGAACACCTGCGTCATCTTAGGTTGGTGATGGAACGACTTCAACTCCATGGGTTGAAAATCTCTCCGAAGAAGTGCCAGATCGGACTGAAAGAAATTCAGTATCTCGGCCACACGATTTCAGCAGAAGGAAATCGACCCCAGGGAATTCATTTGCAGCAAATTCGCCATGCCACTCCACCTGCAAATCGAAAACAACTTCGACAGTTTCTTGGTCTCTGTAATTGGTTACGTGACTATGTCCCCAAATTTGCTGACATTGCGGCTCCACTAACCGATCTTCTGTCCACAGCTAAACGTTTTGAGTGGACCTCTCTTCACGACCAGGCTTTCGAAAACGTGAAGGAAGCCCTCTCAAGTCCTGCACCTCTTCGCAGGCCAAATCCAACAAAACCATTCATTCTCCAGACCGATGCCAGCGGTGTCGGAATGGCAGCAGTTTTGTTTCAGCCCAGAGAGGACGGTGGACGTAACATCGTAGCTTACCAAAGTGCCAGATTCAATGCCACTGAGAGACGCTACCATATTAACGAGCAAGAATGCCTCGCAATAATAAGGGCCATCAAGAGATGGAGACCCTATCTAGAAGACACTAGATTCACGATCAGGACAGATAACAAAGCTCTCACTTGGCTACAGAAAACAAAAGACAGCCGCGCCAAACTCACTCGGTGGGCTCTTTTGTTGCAACAATTCACCTTCGACATTGAACACTGTCGAGGTTCCGAAAACGAACTGCCAGACATTTTATCTCGCAACCCGTCATCGCCTGCGTCAAACCACACCGACGACCTCGAGCAACTCTTACCGCCGGTGCGCCCGCTTCCACTGGCCAATCACGAAGCTCCAGAGGCTCTCGCCTGTGTGTTGGACGTCACGACGTTGCCAGATGAAATTGCCGAAGCTCAACGCCATGATCGAGATACCCAAAATTTGGTTCGGTTAGTCCAGCGCGCCAATGAAAATCTCAATCCACGGGAAAGGCGTAGAAACGCTGCCGGATCTTACCGTTTAGAGAACGAGATTTTGTATCATCTGGAAGATGATCAGCGGCGTCTCTACGTTCCAAAGGACATCCGACCAAGGGTTTACCACGAATACCATGATTCGGTTCGTGCAGGTCACCCAGGAATTGACGAAACAATTCGCTCCATCAAAGAGCTGTTTCATTGGCCTTCTCTTCGCCATGATGTCACTGCGTACATTCGAAGCTGTCTGTTATGTGCACAGTACAAACGCCGACCACGACATCCAACGGCTCAGCTTCGTCCACGTCTTCCTCAGCGTCCCTGGGAGGCAATCGCATGCGACATCATGGGCCCTTATCCAACAACTCAGACAGGAAATCGCTTCATCCTGGTTGTCACGGACTTGTTCACACGCTGGATAGAAGCATTTCCAATGCGTCGAGCAACCTCAGTTCACATCGCCGAAACACTGGAAAAAGAGGTATTTTCACGTTACGGTTATCCTAGAACTCTGATTTCAGATAACGGAACGCAATTTACCAACAACCGTTGGGCTCGTTTCTGTCATCAAGTCCAGGTGCTGCACTGGATGACTGCCATTTACCATCCCCGAGCGAACCCAACAGAACGACGAAACCAGGAGCTGAAAAAAGGCCTGAAGGTGCGACTTCACAATCTTCGCCCAGAGACATGGGACCGATTCCTGCCCGAAGTACTCTTCAGTCTTCGTCGCAGAGCCAACGCTGCCACCGGTCAAGCCCCAAGTCAGCTGCTGTTCGGGTTCACACTTCCTCACCCAGGAGACTGGGCCGCCCAAGACCAGCCACCACCAGCTCTTGCTGCTGAAGAAAGACAAGCACAGGCACAACAACAACAAGCTGCCTACGTCCGGCGTCGTTATCGCCCCGCTCCAGACCCTGAGCCGCCAAGATATCAACCTGGTCAACAGGTGCTTATCAGACATCATCGACGCACACCATTTGATCGTCGATGGGATGGTCCACACACAATCGTCCGACCAGTGGGAGATGTAACCTACGTGGTCCAGGTGCGAGATCGCCGAATCCGCTACCATGTCGATGCCATCCGTCCCGCTCCACCAGCAAGGCCATGATCACCAAAACGTCTTGTGAGTGATTGTGTCCCAAGGACGACCTAGTGTCGCCGCCACTGCACCTCCGTCCCGAAGCCCTTGACAGAACCGCAAACAACAGGCCCAAAAACAATTGTGCGCGGAGTGACTGTTCAATTCGTTGTGGTGCATAGGTTAAGATTTTGTTTCATTTTTTTTTTCTTTCAATTCACAATTTCACATTAACTTTAGCTTATTAGGGTTGCTACAGCTGAGGTTTTCTATGGTTTTCCTCAGGAATGAGTCTTCCTTCAGAAGGCTCGGCCAATGCCTAGCAAAGAAACTGCCATAGTAGCTCTGTTAGGTTTGTTTTGCCTTTTTCCCTTTGGGAACTTGTTGCGCATTTTTTTTTTTTTTTTTTTTAAATACACCGGGCGGCGCTGTCACAGGCAACTCCAGACATTAGTTCAAACCTTCGAAAGTGGGGGAGTTTGTTACCACCATCGTAATCCGATTTTTATTTAATTAGGTTTTCACAAATTCTCTGTGTTGCCTGAATTAACAAATTCCATCAAATCGGTAATATTAGAATTGAACAGAATTCCACAACATTCCAACGTTAAAAGTCGCTTTCTTTGCTAACTTTAGCTGCAAGGTCATCCCTCGACCGGATGCATTTTCTACCTGCCAGCCGTCAAACAAAAGAAAGCGAGAAATCTCGGCTCCCGTGCTCACCTGCACAGGTATCCACGTGTGGTACCACACAATGAAAAGCTCTTTTTAATCCGAGTCTTTTCGTATAAATTTCATCCCGTAATTCCTACGGCAACCCTATCAAAAACCGCAATTAATTAACCAATTAACTCATCTCACGCTTTTCTCGATAATTAGAACCGCGACATGCTCAATTTCGCTCTCATTTCGTCAGGTAGGCTTCTCGCGACCTACCTCGCATCACACAGCCCTCTCGCATGTTGCGGACTAATTATTAAACCGTTAATTGTGTTAATTAAGTTTCTTTCGTTCATATCTCATGAACGGGTTGTCGTAAAATTATGATTCAAACGCTGTTCAACTCCTTTTTCAATTCCGCTCCTCCCACGCTTTATCTCATTCTCGCGATTCAATTATCTCGCGATCTTGATTCGCGCAGACAAACAATCGGAACCCCTCGATCTTTGCCGAACCTTTCAAAGGTGGCAAATATCTCGCTTTAACTGCCGTTTCGGCTCTTCGGGAGTCAGTCGTGACTAGCCAGTTGTGACCGTGAGTCGATTGCAAGTTCATGAAGTTTACCTTCATCCGTACTTCTTTCACTCTCTCACCTCGCTCTCTTTCTCTCTCTGCTCGTTCGCGCGCGCCACCTTGCGGAGTAACAGCGCGTTACTCACTCGCATCACAGCGCCACCTCTCGCTCACCCATTCAACCCTTTCAACCCTCGTTCGCCTGACAGTGCCGTCTCCAAAATTTACACCTGTGTTTTATTTTCTTCGCTTTAATAATTTAATTATTCCCCTTTAATTAAATTTAATGTCCTTTCCATTCATAATTCACCACATCCCCAATTCACACTCAAACAAAAATTGCACCGATAGCCGGGTCGGTGACATTAAACTACAACTGCGGCAATCTTGGCAGTCCTGTAACAATATTGGTAGATGTTGTTGTTGATGTTGATGGAGCAATTATTAATATATTATTGGTTTGATTATATTTAATTGAATTCAAAATTTGACTAGCCACGTTCACTTTATTTTAAACTGATTCTTATATATTTTTTGGTTCTTGTGGTAGACTTTTACCCACCGTAGCGTTTTAATGATGTAATAACATAACCAGCATCAACCAATATTGTCGCAGAATTCCGACAAAAGCAGTGTCCGGTATATAACTTAGGTTCTAGAAAATTTAACTAAGCAGCAATTTCTTTCCTGTTTTGAAATTTGTTTTTTCCTACGTTTTAAACGGTGCATTTTTTTAGAGTAATTAACAAAAATTTTCAGAACAAAGTTCTACGGAATTCTAACACATTTTATATATTTTCCAGTAATTTTAAATTTTCGATTTAGAGTATGAAAGCAAAAAAAATAGTTATTAATTGCGATGATTAATAATAAATAAAGATTTGATTTTTAATTGGATTAGATTTTGAAAAGTTCGAGCTGTTAAGAGTCCTAACTAAAGTACATTTAGAAACTTATCATAGTTAAGTGTCTTCATTTTTAATTCGCTGTTCAAAATTGTATCGCAACAACGTATTAGTTTCTGCAGTTGGCAACCGTGCGATATTTGAATTTAAAACAGGTTACTGCAAGTGATATTAATTAAGCTATTCAACATCAATCTATATTTAGTTCTAATTTTAAATGCAGCGTTGAAATAAAAGAATGACATAACAGTTTATTTAAAATAAAACAAATTCTAGAAACAATATAACTTGGTTTATTTGTTACAATCTAAAAATAAAGCTGTCACATGATTATTTTAAAACAAATAATAAATCTCTAAACTTAATAATACAGTCTTCCTGAATTATTGTCATTTATCAGTAAATCAACTTCAAACATTATTTTTCATCAATTCTTCTTTTTGTTCTTCATTTCTCTTTTCCACATTCTTTTTCGTTTTTCTCCCTCCTATATAAACACTATTATACATAAAATACTCCTGTATTTCCGATAATCTAACTCCATGAGCTTCCGGTAATAAAATGTAAGCGTAAACAAGTCCAGCTAAAGAAGTTACAGCAAAAAACCATTGAAGACCCGCAACTCCATTAAAAGTATCTTTGAGAGTGTTATAACTTTGGATTGAGAGAAACATAATAAAGTAGGCAGTACTATAAACAATACTGTGAGCCATTCCACGAATCTCAATAGGGAAAAGTTCAGCTGTCATAGTCCAGGGGATGGAGAGGAGACCTATCATTGAGGTGACTACGTAGAGGAGGACGGCCACAACTGGGACCCAAGTGAGAGTGGTTACACCTAAAAAAATATTTTTGATTATTGGTAATAAATAAAATTTTAAGAAATTAATATCTGTTCACTTGACATCCGCACTTTTGAGAAAAATTCTCAGCTGTTTTTATGAGATATTTTCGGTTTTTAATAATGAATACAAAGTTACTAAAAAAAATAAAAAATACATAATAAAAACAAATTTGGTAAAATAGAATACAAAAATTGCGTTTGATAAAGAAAAATCATAATGCCGATGTGAGATGAACAGATAATATGTATTTAGAGCATTTTATTTTTTTGGTATTGCCACCAAACCAAGCGTCAAAAAATTACCAAATATGAAAAACATAACAAACTTGATAAAGTCGTATTTTTTTAATTATTTGAGTGACATAAATGATGTAAACAGACATTAAGGTCGAGTGGGTAATTAACCTTAAACGAACCTTCTTTGATCCAATAGGTGTAGAGGCCGGAAACAAACATGCAAACGGCCATCGCTGCGGATCCATTAATAATTAAAGTACGGCGACCGAAAGTCTTCAGCATATAAGTATTAACAATGGACATGATAAAGCGGACACCGCCAATCAAGATGGACACAAAGTAAGGGTCAAGGCCGCTGCCTACTTCCTAGAAGAATAAGAAATTTTAATGAAATGAGAAAAATTATAACGAAATGTCTGTTGCAATATTTTTATTTTGAGTATTTAATTTTTTTATTGGTGTGTTTTGTAAAAGTTTTAATTAACCAAAATTTATATTTGCGGAGAAAGTTGTGTAGGAATTTTAGCAGGTAATAGTTCTCGTTGAAAAAATGCTAAATACCTCAATTTGCCCCATCCAAAAAGGTTACAGTTTTGAGATTTTTGATTTAATAATAATAATAATAATAATAATAATAAGTTTATTACCACATAAGTTTTACAAAAACATTGGTATTGTCACATGAATAATATTAAATTTAGAAAATAGAATAAACAATAGTTAAAAGTTAAAAAGTACATAGTAAAGAAATACATAAGAGAAAAAAATTTAATTAACAGACTGCAGTTAGATATGTAATTATTGACCGCGCGTTAGATATTCTTGCAAGCTATAGAACACATTTTCAGTAAGAAACAGCTGAAGGCTTTTTTTAAATTTTATTTTTGATGCAATTGTCACAATGTCCGTAGGTAAAGAATTATACAATTTAATGCAGTTAAAATAAGGGCTATTTTCAAAATGTTTAGTATGATGGATTGGCACACTCAGCATGTTACAGTTTCTCGTTGTCATGTTTGAATACAATTGACCATTTTTTAGAAAAAGATTTAAGTTGCTTTTGGTAAACATAATAATTTTCATTATATAAATAGAGGTAACCGTCATTATGCGCAGCTCCTTGAAGTACTGTCTGCATGAAGTCCGACAAGACAAACCTAAGGCTGTTCTTATAATTCTTTTTTGGGCGCGTTGTATTTTCTCGATATCACAAGAATGATACCAAAATATTATTCCGTACGATAGTCTAGAAAAAACGTAAGCATAATAAAAGGTTAAAATACTACTTATTGACAATTGGTTTTTAAGATATCGTATTACACAACAGGCCGAATTCATTTTTGATACAGTGTTGCATATATGTGTAGACCATTTAAGCCTAGAGTCAATTGTTAAACCGAGAAATTTAGTTTCATTTGTTTCTTTAATTGATTTACCAGATGCCTTAATTAGTAATGATTTATCTTCAAAGATGTTAGTATAATGCAAAAAAGCTGTTTTACTTGCATTCAGGTGTAAACTGTTAGAATTACAAAAATTTATCATATTACAAATAGTGATATTAAGTTGGTTAGACAGTTCTTCTATCGTATTTGCTGCGACAATTATTGATGTATCATCTGCGTATTGACATAAGGAACCGACGGCGACGTTCAAGTATTTGGATAAGTCATTAGTATAGATGATAAATAGTAAGGGACCCAAAATAGACCCCTGCGGAACTCCCTGATTTATAACACTTATAGATGAGTACGTTGGAATTATTTTATTATTTTGTATCGTTTGAATACACACACTTTGTTTTCGATCTGAAAGATAACTTTTTATTAAATTGTTGCTCGTACCTCTTACACCAAGTTGTTCTAATTTTACTAACAGTGTTTTATGACATAAGGAATCAAAGGCTTTAGAAAGATCGAAATAAATTCCTGCTACTTTTTTTTGATTATCCAGATTATGATGAATGAAATTTATGGCGTCAAGTATCGCAGTTTCAGTTGATTTATGCGGAATAAAGCCATGCTGAGTTGGTGAAATTAGATTAAATTGATTAAAGTATTTTATTAATCTGTCGTAAATAACTTTCTCAAAAATTTTTGAAAACGAAGAAAGGATTGAGACCGGCCTGTAATTTTCCACCGATTTTTTATCTCCCTTTTTATAAATAGGTACAATTTTAGCCGTTTTTAATTGTTCAGGATATATGCCATTTACTATACATTCATTAATTATATCAGACAAAGGATCGCTTATGTATTCGGCTGCAATTTTCATAATTTGTACAGGAATATCGTCAATTCCTTTAGAGTAGCTCGATGGTAATTGTGAAATTATTGATCTTATTTCGTCAGCACAAGTGGGGTAGAAAAAAAAGTTTAATTTTGAATTTTTTATATAATTATTAGAACGATTATGAATGTACTGAGCAGTGTTGTTTGGTGAGGTGTTAATACTACTGAAATATGAATTAAATTCTTCAGATACTGTTTTTGGGTCCTCTATATTTTTAGAATTAATAGTAAGTTTAATATTATTAGTATTTTGGCACTTTCCGGTTATTGAATTAAATTTTTTCCATAACGCTTGCGATTTATTTTTTGAATTAGCTATAAAATTCTCGTTGTAACATATTTTATAATGAATGATATAATTTTTGTACTTCTTTCGTTCAGATTTATAACGCAAAAGTAATTCGATGTTATTTGTTTGTTTATATAAATCATATAAGTTTCTGATATTTTGTGACCAATTGCTGATTTCGTCCGGTACCCAATGTTTATGTTTTTTTGATGTAATTGTCTTTATCCTGAGTGGAAAAGATACGTCGTAATAATAATAAAAAATATTAAAAAACACTTGATATTTTTGAATTACATTAGATGGAAGTTTTATATCTTTCCATGTTTCACTTTTGAGACTATTTTGAAAATGTCGGATACAATCTTTATTTCTAATCTGTCTACTAGTTTTTATTAATCTGAGTCTATCAGATATAACACAGTTAAACGAAAGAGTTTGCGCATAATGATCTGATATAAAAGTTTTTATTACACTGCCACTTAAATCGTTGTCGATATCAATGTTACTAAAAATATTATCGATGATTGACGCGCTTGTGTGAGTAATATGAGTCGGTTCAAATATGTGTTGCTTTAGATTGAACGTACTGAGTAACTGCAATATTTCTGATACTTCTTTACACTTACTTTCAAAATGAATATTAAAATCTCCGCAAATGATTAATTTTTTATTAACTGAAAATGTTTTCTGTAGCACAAGAGAAAGTTTATTTAAAAAGTTAGCAAAATTCCCGGTAGGTGATCTGTATATTCCAATAATCACATATTCAACATTTTTCGATCTAAATTTAGCACAGACATATTCAAAGTCTTTTTCCAAAGGATCAACATTAACACACACTTTTTCCAAATTTTTACTTCGTGAGTATAAAGCTACTCCACCCCCTTTACTATCATTGCGACAACAAGAACTTACGAGTGTATAGTTTGTTACTTTATGCAGTAGGATTTCGTCGGATTTTAAGAAATGTTCAGTAAGACATAAAAAATGGGGCATAACTTCATTTAGCACAATTTCCAATTCATTAACTTTGTTTCGTAAACTACGTATATTTAAATGCATTATAATAGATTTAGATTCGGTGTTGTGTAATTTAATTTTAGAAAATTTTTGTTGCGATGTATCCGATTTTGTTTGTGTATAGGTTATCTTGCTGTTAGAGGGGTTGGGCTGGAGTTGACTAAAAAATCTTGTGCATTTTCATCTTGGGAAATACATTGATCTTGAACTGCTTGAGGCGATGACGTAGTTGAATTTACTTGTTGGGTTTTTTTGGAGAAAATTTTGGAAGTAGAAGGACTGAGAGCAAAACTGCTGAATCTTTTTTTACCTAGTATGTATTCGATTACCGTTTTAACTATGTTTCTTTTTGCTGCGAAGTTAAAAATCACATCCTGGTTTTTAAACTGACTTTGGATAATATTGTTAGCGTCGAAGTATTTTAAGTTCACATTATTTTTTGATATAAATGATAATTTGATGTTCAAATTATGAATAAATTTATTAAGTATAGGGCGCTTATTGTAGAATGGGCATCCAATAATATTTAAATTTGTATGTTTAAACCCGTGTAATGTTGATTCTAAATCGTCTTCTGTAGGTATTTTACCGGTACGAGCTTCCATGTTACCTCCAAAAATTACTACATTGTCATTGCGGGTAAGAGTGTTTATGAAATCTTCATGACTATCTACAATTTTTTGAAATGAAGCATTAGTTTTAACCATAGAAAAGACTTCAAACTTTCCAGACGGGAGATACGTTTTTGCTAGTTCTACACAATCTCTTCCTTTCTCATCGGTAAGAAAAACAATTTTATTCTTTTTTAATGCAGTCTTATTAGGTTTATTGCGTAATTTCTTCAAAGAATCTTCAATTGGTAAATGTTTATTTTCTGTGACCGAATGAATTTGTTTTAATGATATGTATAAATCATTACGATTGCTGTTTTCAGCGATTAAATCCGATCTAAAATGTGCGGTTTGTTTTTTAACTAATTCTTTCAGATTAGTCACTTCCGTTCCGATAGTGTTCTCTATCAAAGATTCAATTTCTTTTTTGAAGTTAATGAGCCTTTCGTCAATTAGTTTTTCAATTTCCAACATTTGTTGATGTTGTAGTCGCTCTAGTTCTTTTTTTAAGTCATTAATTTCCTCTTTTAACAAGCTTTGTTCTAATGCAGTGGGCGTTAAGGGAAGATTCGCAAAAGGTGGTTCATAACTTTTATCGCAGTTAGGACATTCATCTACTTTTGTAGTCTCTGATTTGATCAAAGTAAAACCTTTGTAGATTTTTAAGCAACTGGGATGGAAGACTGAAAAACATTTCGAACAGTCGATAGTATCTCGGACAATATGACGTTTGCACTTGTAACACGTATTCATGATGCTAATTTTGTAATGTAGATTTATAATTATTTTGAAAGCCTGCGTAATAATAATGACAACATAAAAAAGGGAAAAACAGTATACAAGACTTCACACCCAGGGGCCTATCAGGGTGGCTAACTTTACACAATACACAGGAAGGCCACGGAGGGTTAACAAAAAAGAGTGGAAATTTGTTGTTAATAATTTTTCTTAGAAATGAATTAATTTTAATGACTATCAGCTGACTTAAAAACATATGATGATAAGCGCGTAGGAGTAAAAAGGTGATAGCGGAGTGATGTTTTCAGCAGGGTTTATTATAAGGTTTACTTACATTGTTCATAACTGGCGAAAAAATTGTTTTTCTCAGGCACTTATTCTTAAATTGACCATTCCATAAATGTAAAATTTTAAAAAATATGTTTAGAAAAATCCACTAAAATTAACTAATTCGCCGTACGTAGATCTGCACTCTGCACATTTGCTCTGCTTTAGAAGTATTTGCTCAAAAATATTGTTATTATATATCGTGTATCTCAAAAAAATGTTATTTTTTTGAGAAAAAATTTCTAAAGTGTGCATCTTAAAAACCACAAATATCTGTGAAAATAATTTTGAGTATTTAGGTTCATTTCAAAGAGGACCATTACCTAATAAACTTTTTGCACATATTTCAGTTACACTCTGTACATAAACAAAATTGGTACAATCTCTAGTACCGATCAGAATCAAATTTTTGGAAAAAACGTTCTAGTATTTAGCATTCTTTTAACGAGAAATATTTCTATGTAAAAAAAAATTACAGCATTTTTTCTACTCTGTACAGTCACGTATGATGACGAAAGATTTATGCAACCAGTCTTACATTTTCGCATGAGACTCTGATAAAATTACTGTAGTATTACTGTAAATATAGCTACTGTAAATCATTTTATGTTAATTTGACTGTCTTTGAACAAACTTAGTCAAAACTTTCACTGATAATGAGAAGACTGACGTAATCCTAGGATATATAAAGAATGTAGAAAAAACACTTCAGAAACAATAAGTATTCTTTATGCAGAAAAATATCCGCATAGAATAGTTCTAACTAACAAAAATTGACGCCATTGGACCTTTTTTATAGGGCATAATTTAACAAAAATTATACGAATGCCCCACTGAAAACATTGAACAACGAGAACAAAAAATAAAAGAGGTTTGTATCAGTATCACACCAGAAATGTTGAGAGGTGTTAAACGATCGTTTATAGATCGGCTGAATGCTTGCGCGAGAAATGGTGGTGCACATTTTGAGCACTTATTACATTAATATTTTAGTTTAAAGCTTTTGTCTATTTTTGCTGCAGTTTGAGTTTCATTTTTTTCGTTTATTATTTTTTTATAAATGCGTTTTTACCAATTATTATAAAATAGTTACTTAATTTAAGAAGTTAGAAGAAAACTGACAAAAATCAATAATTTTTGGGTAACTTTGGATAACAATATTTTTACTGAAATGAAAATTTTATCAAGAAAGTTACCTACTTAATATGTAAATTTGGTTGCATATAGATTCGTCGTTATTTGACATGTGGAGCAAAAGTAGTAATTAGCTTTAAATATACTCAGTGGCATTAAATTGTTACACCTAGAAGGATAATTTTTGTAAGTAATTTTTTGGCAATAGGATTAGTAAATTTAAAAGTAGTTATAGCAACCATTGCAACTGTTAATTTTTAACAGATTTGCAAAAAAGTTTAGTCTCTCTTAGCAAAAGCGACGTCATATTAGATTTACTTTTGGGAGGCATGCGCACAGAACCGTTTTAGTAATGGTTTGGAGTACTCTTGCCTATAAACACTTTTGTGTTTATTTGAGACAGTATGACAGCTATGCGTTATGTTGATGACGTCCTACTACACTTTACTGTTTTAGTATCCGTCAACATGATCTTTTTCAGCAAGACAATGCCCGTCCACATATTGTTTGTCAAACTATGGACTTTCTCATAAAAGATGACGTTAATATTTTGCTATCAAACATGTGTGAGATATAATGGGGAAAAGACATGTTTAAAAAATTATTTCTTTTGGGTGTAAGATTTATAATGTCTCGGATTATAGTATAGGAAATAGTTATTACATAAATTTACAGACACATTGTACTATTATATGTTACGTAATAAATTCTAGAAAGCAACTGATAAACTAGTCAAATAGAAAGTTGCAAACACGAGGCATTAGCCGAGTTTACAATACGAAATTATTATATAGGTAAATTAAGCCCTTAAATTCATAGCATCTGAGAAAACTTGACTAGCGCGGATTTCTAAAATATTAAGAAGTTAAAAAATCGAAAGTCACAGCGGCTTGTAAACGCTGCTGTTTATTTTGGTAGTTAATACATAATTGTATTTCAAATTTTACTATTTGCTAGTACCATAGCGAAGATTCCGATAAAATAAGGTCTAAAATAGAACTGAAACTTCTATTTTGCAATCCAAATATGACGCATGGGTAAATACTAGATGCTAATTGGCTAATATAATTTTGAATCCACACATGCCAGCGACAAATGATTCACTTTTTTGTTAGTTTTACATATAGCAAATAAATTTTGCAGTAGAAACAAGAAACAAGCAAACATTTCTTTTTTTACATTGTTGTTTCATTGTACTCTCTCAGGTTAAGCCCTCATATAGTTAAATCTCAACAAAATTTGCCATCATTTTGTCAAAGACAACGTAGGACTCCTTTTCAATCAGATTACGGTCACGACTTTGAGCTATTTTATTTAAATTCAGCTCGCAGTTTTGGATTTTGGGCGGTAAGTACGGCCATTTTGGAGTCCTTTATTAAAAAAAGTTTAAAACATTGGCATGTTGCCTCTTCGGCTCTCGCTTATCTACCAATAGCCAACCTCTACGATTAGGCAAAAGCAACTACTTCGCGGACTAAAGACCTGACCAACATTATCATCTAATCGCCCAACTAGCTTCATATTAAACGGTATAACCAGAACTAGCAAAAGCTGTTGTAATCAAATTCAAGATCAGGAAGCTGTATATTGGTTTCGGGGTATTGCGTCAAAACTCGCTACCTTCTAGCAATCTCTATTAAATAGCACATTGTGTCTGTTTTTATGACCATTAGCCTTACTCCGCTTGATATAACCGAGTCTTCCCAACAGTTCCAGTCGAGCACAGCGCTCCGGAATACGCTGTACTGATGAGGAAAAAATACTCCGAAACCAGTATACAGCTTCCTAATCTTGTGTTATGTTAATAACCGAGCAAAAAACAAAGAGGCAACATTGTTTTAGAAATCTTCATTAGATGGCACATTGTGTCTGTCTATATCTACAACCACTATTCAATTAGCAAAACAATAATGACAAATGGTTAAGATAATACTAATAATGATATTAATTAAACACACCTCTAAACACTTGAATAATTATCAAAATTCGTTAGATAAGTGTTATCAAAAAATACGTAATAAAACCAAAAAGTTTTTAAAGTACCTATAATCAGCAATCACATGTTATGCGTTAATTGCTTCGTTACTGCATAAAAGTGATAACAAGACAATACCGTATTGTTTTAAAAATAAGTTGAGTGAGTTTCCACGACGCACCTCATTTGTAAAATAGTTATTTACACAATAAGTGCGGGAACATATATTTTGCATATAAGTGCGACAGTTTTTACACGAGTGCGCTTTGCGAATAAAGAATGTGGCACGAATAAAGCAAAACTGTTCCCGCACGTCTTTTCTATATTATTTTTTGCATGGTTCCTTCACAAAGTTAAAAAACGATAATTTTAAAATTTATCTTTAGTTTGCCGAAAAAATCAAGTGCGTTGATGTCGATAATGTAGGTAACTAACTGTTAGATTTTTTAAATTACAAAAATCTACTGTCAAAATTTGACATTTTAATGTTTTGCACAATTTTTCACAGATGGTACTGTTCCAACTTAAACTTTAAATGCTATATTGCAAATGCATTTCTGTTGTTTTATCTGAATAAAAGTGGTAAAGTGTATTGTTTTATTATAAACTTGGGCTCTGATACGATAATCTAATTTTAAACCGTTTTTTAAACGAGAAAAATCTTTGTGCTCTTTGCAGGCACTAGTGCGGTAAAAACAAAGAATCATTGTAAAATTGACGGTCACGATTGTTCGCTCAGTGCCTATACACTTGATTTTCAGTAGAGTAGAAAAAAAAATTTTATTGATTGACAGTAAACGCCACATTTTAATGACAATTGAAGCGCACTAAAGTGTCACATTTATTGACTAGTCAAACACTTTAGAACCGGTCAAAGTATTTCACAATTTAACTTTGAACGTCAAACGGGACATTTAAAAAAATGGTAGATTCAAGAAAAAAATTATAGGTTCAATGTACGACTAGCGCCTTGGCTTTGATCTACCAGCCGCGACATTAAATCACTTGCTTTTTTATTTTACTTTTTCTCTTATTATTAAACATTATAACTTTTATACTAACCTCGAAAAAGTTAACCGAATAGAACAACGTGATATAAATCCCTGAAAACTGCTGAAACACAAACAACCCTAAAAGAATAAACAATGGCTTGTATCCAGTCGGTTTAAGCAAATCCTTAATCCTCGCCACAAACCCTGCTCGATTTATCCTCTCCTTTTCTTTTTCGTCATGTTCTCTGATTAAGTACTCAAATTGTACTTGAGCAAATGTCTGATTTTTGCTTGGTACTTGTGGCTGGTACTTATTGAACCACTCTATAGATTTTTTTGCTTGTTCGTTACGGTTTTTCGTAATTAACCAAGCAGGACTTTCGGGGATAAACATAACAAGGATAAATGGCACAATTGCAAAGATGTTGCAGACCCATGCTACAATCCTCCAGTTCATCAACCAGCCTTCGAAATAGGCGAGAACTACGCCTGAAAAATAACAGTAATGTGAAATCAGGGGCAGCGGTGGGTGGCAGATGAATTTTAAGTATGTAGGAGTTGACATGATATGACACTTTTAAATTAAGAAATGAAAGCGTATTAGCATACAATACATTAACTTAATTAAACTGTTAACTATACGTTCATAGAAATAAAAATATTTTGATTTGGATTTTTGATAAATACTTAATACAGGCTGTTCCGTAAGTAAAATAAACGGGTAAAAACCTAAAAAATGTTTTTTTAAGATTATAAGTGTTATTCTATACTTTCACGAATTTATTTCACAACTCAAGAAATAAGAAAAACACAAACAATTTTAAGTTTACTAATAACCTGAGATCGAAATTTAACTGAATCAGAGCGGGCTGTGCCAGCGTAACTGTAATGATGTGTCTAATCATTACAGTTACGCTGACACAGCCTGCTCTGATTGAGTTACATTTCTATCTCATCTTAATTTTAGAGGCTAAAAATAATATTTTTATAACATTTTTTTAAAATTATTAAATACAAAAGCAACATATTTTTAAATATTGGAAGCCGCAGGCGACAGTAGATATCCTAAATTTTAGTCCGGAGATTTCTCCTAATTTTAGGTAATTTTACTAATTTAAACTGCTCGACATTATTAAAATAAAATAAAAATAGACAAAAGCAACGACATTTTAGTAATTTTAGAAGTCGGAGGCTATATTTTACTTTAATAATAATAATTAACTAATAACTTTAGAAGCTAAAAATAATATTTTCAAAACTTTTTTTTAATTAATAAATACAAAAGCAACATAATTTTAAATATTTGAAACTGAAGGCGAGAGTAAATGTCCTAGTTTTTAGTCCGAAAACCTTCCCACATTTTACCAAATGTTACTAATTTGCAGAATTTGAGAGCAGATGTCCTAATTTTTAGTCTGGAGTCCTCCCCAAATTTTACATAATTTTTTTACTAATTTGAACCCCTAGACATTATTAAAGTAAAACTAAAATAGACAAAAACAACGACATTTAGGTAATTTTAGACACCAGAAGCGGTATTTTATCCATTTTAAAAATTATATTTAAGTTAGCAAACTTAAAAAAACACGTTATTTTTCAATGTTAGAATCTGGAGACAACATTTTTACTAACTTTGAAGTCTGAAGAAATACTTTTACTAATTTTAAAAGCTAGACAAAGTATATAAACTTGTCATTATTAACTTCTAAAGTAATAAATAAAAAAACGACAGTTTTTAAAATTTTAGAGGTCAGAGGCAAAATTTTACTAATTATGATGCAAAAAATAATTTTTGTACGAATTTTTTAAATTAAAACGGACAAAAACAAGTTATTTTTTATTATTTAGAAACGGAGAGAACAGTATAAAGAACGCCTAATTTTAAAATTTGTAGAAGTTATATTTTACTAAATTTAAAAGTTAGGTGTACATTATTTTTTTATTAATTAGTTGTTTTATTATTATCATTATTTATTTTATTATTAACTAGTAAAAACAAGAGCGACACATTTTTACTAATTTTATAAACAGAGATAATGTTTTTACTATTTTTTTAAATTGATATAAACTAAAACAACTTTTTTTAAATATTGAGGGCCGAACGCAAGATATTCTGATTTTAAAATACAAAAATGTAATTTTAAAATTTTGAAAGCAAAACATTATATTTTGTATCGATTTTCTAACTAATAAAGCCAAGAACGAAACTTATTTATTAATTTTTGTAGACAGAGACGATATTTTACTAAATTGTGAAAACAAAATTTTTTTACTAATTTTTAAGTAAGTAAATAAGTCCAAAAAAATTTTTTTCTATATTAGATTAAGGAGAATTATTAATTTTGAAGAGTTGAAAAGTAATTTTGCTAATTTTACAAACAAACCACAGGATATTCCGTGTGATTATCAAATTCTAAATTTACAAATACAAAAGCAATTTTATTTTTATAATTCGTCAATTTACTAATTTTAAAGTTTAGAGAGATAATTGTGCTAATTTGTTAAAAATTAAACACGACAATAATTATTACTTTTTAAACTAATTAATACATAAGCGACATTGTTTTTCTAATTATAGACACAAGAGACAACATTTTGCTAATTGCAAAATTTGCAAAAATAATTACTAATTACCAGTGAATTATTCCGAAAAGATTTTTAAAGCGTCTTTATTATTAATATTATTAAATAACTTAAAAGTCCGGAGAAGTAGTTACTAATTTTGTTAAAATACCCATGGGTAAAGTGGGGGGTTGTAAATGGTTGAGAAAAAACGAAGAAGTGAAGAAAATTGACCCACAGAACAAAGTTTTTATTTAAAAGAGCAAACTAGTTTCGGAACAAAGTCCATCATCAGTGCTCAAAAAATAATAAAAATGGAGGACTTCACAGACAATAGAAAAACATTATTGTCTGTAAATTTCTTCATGAATATAATGAATGCATAGATAAAACATTGTAAAAATGTGTATAAAAGTAGGAATAGTATAAATAAAATTTTTGTATAAATAAAATCACTGAACAAGACAAGTTAAAAACGTAAAATGGCTCACTCAGCCATTTTATTAATACTATTCCTACTTTTATACACATTTTTACAATGTTTTATCTATACATTCATTATATTCATGAAGAACTTTACAGACAATAATGTTTTTCTATTGTCTGTGAAGTCCTCCATTCTTATTATTTTTTGAGCACTGATGATGAACTTTGTTCCGAAATTAGTTTGCCCTTTTAAATAAAAACTTTGTTCTGTGGGTCAATTTTCTTCACTTCTTCGTTTTTTCTCAAGTAGTTACTAACTTTGAAAGCTGGACATTATGTTTTGTATTTATTTATTAACTAATAAAGACCAGATAAGAACGAAATACCTTTAATAATTTAGTAGCTGGAGACAATATTTTACTAATTTGTAGATACCAAAGCTGTTTCTTCAGTAATTTCTAAAATAGTAAATACAAGAAAAATAATACTAGAATTCGAAAAATTACTAATTTTGCAGCGTTGAGAAGTAATTTTGTTTGTTGTAGAAGCTACAGAATATCTGTTATCATTATCAATTATACAAGAGCATCTTGTTTTGCTAATTTAAGAGCTAGAGGCGACAGTTAACTAATTTAGAAGATTGGAAAAGTAATTTTGCAAAGTTTGTAAACTAAAAACACTATTTGTTATCAATTTTTAAACTAATTGAAACATGACATTGTTTTTAAAATTATAGACACGAAACGCGACATTTTTCAAATTTTTAAATTTGTGAAGATAATTACTAATTGTTAAATTAGTAATTAACAATGACTTATTCCGCAAAGATTCTTAAAGAATCTCTAATAAAAATATTTATTTTATTATCGGTCCAACCAATTGAGACAAAGCTACTGCTGTAATAAACCCCTTAACCTAATTATTCCTGATTATTTCGTTTTTGTTCTTGGGAGCTATTTAGGTTTATTTTTTAAAATTGGACCACAAAAATTAGAATTGTTTTTATCCACAAATTTTAAAGTTATTTTGAAAATTATCTACGATTAGCGAAAATCTAAGAAATTTTAGACAACAGGTTTTCATTATTTCAGAGGGTTAACTGCAGTCCAGAGAGTCAATACCCCCAGGAGGAGTTCGTTTATGGATGCCGCATTTTCATTTTAAGCGAGTGTATACGCGAAAATATGCAAGCGGCATTACTAAATCATCCAATAAAATAAAATCAAAGAAAAAATATGAATAAATTTAAACTGCAGAACTAGAATTTTTATGCTATTTGGCACCTTCCTCCATATTAATTTCTAAATATTAAATTAAATGAATGTCTGGTAAAACCTGTGTTTCACACATGATATAAAAATCTAAAATCTTTTATTCATTTTGAAATTTCTACTATTTGAAATTTCTGCAATCCATTAATAACAAATATACCTTTTTTGCTATAGGTACTCATGTCGCAAGATCAAAATGTGAAAGCTATACATTACCTAACGAGGTGTATGCCGGTGCAAAAGACATCAAAGATCCCCTCATATCGGCTCTAGCAATCTCAGTAATGTAGACCATGGCAGGACTAGTGCCCCAAGCTAAAATTATGTAAATTTATTTGAAAGTTTTCGCATTATTCAAATATTCACCAGCCGCAAATCCAGTAATTATTCGACCTATAATCATCATCATAACATTTTTTGATGTGGCTATTATTATCCAACCCACAACGGCTGGTACCATTGCTAACTTGACCGTATTTAAGCGACCGATGCTATCCATCAAGAACCCACAAGTTATTCCACTTATTGGGATTGTTATCGTCACAACACTGGCTAAAAATTGACGAAAAAGTAATTCACAACCGCGAATGCAATATTATGTTTTTTGTTTTGAGAAAGAAAAATTCTAATTAATTCTTACCGATCCATGATCCTTGATCTTTCGTGATTTTTAAATCAGAGTCTTCTGCGTAAAGTTGAGGTAATAAAATTGCTGAATATGCGAAAGAGATTCCTACAACGACGTGAAATAAAGCTCCAATGGCTGATGCCAACATCTGAAATTTAATTTGTAAGGGTGAAAAAATTTTGGATAAGTTTTTCATTGACTCACTTGAGGTAGAAGAGTTTTAAAGCTTTTGCCTTCATATCGACTTATTGAGCCTCGACTCCCTAAAGTTGCATTAAATTTGTCTTCTTGGGCTCTCTCTTCTTGAATTTTTTTCTCATTTTCTAAAATGCTGCAGAGTAGAATAGATTGCTAATTATTTTGATATTTTTTTTCTTCAAAGAATAACATTTTTGTATACAATTATGTTACGTCACAGTTTACATTATTTTATTTTAGTAATAAACAAGACAAAAATTAATAAACTAAAAAAAATAGAACGGTGCAAACATAATATTTTTAAGTGAGAAAACACTGTTTCTCTTCGTGTTGTCAATATTTTCTTCTGTTATTTCTCATCAAGTTAGTCACATTGATCACGTGATAGTAGACCACTTAAATAGATGCGAAAACATTTTGTTTGTTTGGTTTGTTTTAACAGGGGGTCATATTTCGCTTTTTCGTGCCGATGTAAAAATTATTCCTCCCCCTACGCTTACCTTAAGACTGCTTTGTATTTTAGATTTAGATATTTGTTATTTCATTTATTATAGTCAAAATTACGTCAAAATTTTAATTAAAAAAACGTTAAAAAATTACTAAGAAGCCATGACATTGCATTAGCCCTATAGGTTCTTATCAAAAGACCACAAAAAATTTGGTTTCAAAAAATAGAGGCAAAATTAGCAAAATTTTTTCAAAGAATTTTCACAGTGCAATATCTTTAATCTCTATTGAGCAAGAGACAGTGCTTCCACATTACTGTCCGACTTATTTTAAAAGTCGGTTTATTGGTTTGTAATGATTTTAAGGAAAGTCAGTAATTTTTAATATGTTATAAATAAACAGTTTATGAAATGCTCTTTGACGCCTATATGAACATTAAAATTTAGTTTATTGGTTTAAAAATTAGAGACCAGCAACAAACGTTCTAAAACTCATAAAAAAAAGTTTAAAAAATTCAAAACTTCTAAACCGAGTTCTAAACTATTTAGAATTTTGTATTTTTTATCGAATTTTCCAAATTATTTTGTACTTTGAGTATAAAGATATGTCAAGAAAGTCTAATTTTAATTGGTATGTTTTTAAAATCGCTAATGTTTGAAAACTTTTCAAAAAGTTAAAAATCTCAAAACTTAAAGTTTTATTGTTTTTTCTGCATTTGATCCACTAGTTATGTTTTTTGTAATGCCGCTAACTTTTTGAAAATCGCTTTATTGTTTAACTAATCAAAATTTCTAAAAGTTTTAAAGATTTTGATTTCAGAACTAAAGATATTATTCTGGTCAAAATTAGTAATTCCTTTTATATAATAGATACAAGTAGATAGATAATTAACATTTTTTCAAACACGGTGAAGAACTTGAAATTTAGTTCAATAGTTTAGAAGTTAGAATCAGTCAAAAATGAAAAAAATTCCATTACAATACAGCCGCGAAAAAACTCGTGGTGGTTAAATTTATTTTTTTACACAAAGATTTTTTCTATTTTAGGTTGATAAGACGATTTTTATAAGGTCCTTTTTTCTCAGATAAAACTTATTTATATTTTGCTACATGTTTCGGTCAGTTTGATTAATAGTAATTCTCAAGCATTTATTTAATAACTCCTTTAATTTAGTTGTAGTTTGTAGTCTATTTTTCATTATGATGTCTTAAATTAGAGTAATTAATTAGAGTAATGTTTGAAGATAGCCATAATAAATAAAAGTGTCCAAAAAAAACCTTATAAAAAATCTTTTTTAACATAAAATCAAAAACAAATGCTACATACGTTGCATGCAAGTGTCAAAACGATTGGTGATAAAATATAACCAAAATTGTTTTTACAAATTTTTCTGTGAGCTTTATGGTGATCTGGTGTACCTACAAACACAATAAATTTCATGCTCTTCTATGTAATTCAATTAGAGAAAACTGAGATTTTAATTGAACAAATTATGTCAGGTTACGAACCAAAACTTAATTTTTTTTTATAAATTAGCAAAAAACAATGGTTTAAAACCTTAAACCTATCATTTTTAAACCGAACTTAAAATAATATCTTACAGAAATCATTTTGTTGTCACTAGAAATAAACAAACGACTCTTAATTAATTATTATTATTATTATTATTCGAAAATTGTTGCTACGGGGAAATGGACAAGGCAGAAAAAAAATATTTTATAAGGCCAACGTTTCGAATAATTTATTGATTCTTTTTCAAGGCTTATAATAAATGTCAAAATTTGTTTGTCATGGTACCAACAAGAATTCTTCCGGCAACCACTGACCGAGACAAGTTGGTACCATGCCAAACAAATTTTGACATTTATTATAAGCCTCGAAAAATAATCAATAAATGATTCGAAACGTTGGCCATATAAAATAGTTATTTTTTCTGCCTTGTCCACTTCCCCGTAACAACAATTTTCGAATATAAAAAGAATGGACGTAATTCACCAAAATTATTATTATTATTATTGCAATTAACCAAAAAATGTTTGTTGAAGTATAGACACTCGGATAGCAATTATTTCGGAACAGTCGTATAGTCGGGAACGCGACTGTACGCCATTGCTATGGTAATTTTTAATGAGTACGCTTTATTTGCTGTCGTTTCATCTCCTTATTATCGTTCTCCATAGTTAAAACATAAAACATTGCTATTCTTTCGGTTTTTACTAATTTTTACTTTAAAAAACACGTGTTATGAAATTGCCACAAACGAATTTTTGATTTGTTTTTTAAAAAAATTTAAAGAATTTTGTGACTGATTGTTAGCTCACATCGAATGCTCTTTCAAACGCCCCCTAATACTTTAGAAGTTAAAGCCATTTAAACTATATAAAAAACATATATTTTTTTGTACGATTTTAGCTAAAAAGTAGTCAAAAATTGTTTGTTTCAAAATTTAATTAATGTTACAGCTTTAATAGTATTATTCTTAATAAAAGTATTTTTTTACTGTTTAATTTTAAAAAAATAGGACTTCAAAATTTTTTTCTATCCGGGTCTTCTTATAGAGTAGGCCGCCCCTGGAAAGAGTATCTAAAAAATTTTACCAAAAATATAAAAATATTTATTAATATTTGAATATGGTTTTTTGTTTGGATAACAACTGCCAATTTAAAAAAATCAGGTTGTGGTTCATGAGCTGGTTTACAGCAATTTTTCTCATAAACGTTGCACGAAGCAAATTGCCGCCAACAAATAAAAGTTATATAAAAATTTGATTGTAAAATTAAAATTAAATTAAAATTAAAATTAAAACGAATGTATTTTTAAACTATTAACAGAAGACCTTTTATTTCAAGATAGCTAGATTTCATTTCACAGAATCTAAAACTAACTCCAAGCATTCCACTAATTTATTCTGATTCAAAAAGCGTTAACTGGTTAAAATTTAAACTTCTTCTAGCTTTTTGCATTTTATGAGACAATAATTACCAACTCGATTACCAATTTAAACATTACTAAAAAAAATAATTAAATAGTAATGCGTTAAATGAGACAACAGTAAAAACATTTTTAGATTCCAAAAAAGCAGTTTTTTGTCTCTAAATTTTAATTATTTCTGCCTATTTTCTAGCTTTTTAAAAAAACTGAAAGCTATAGGGGACAACTTATAATAATACCGGGTTCTCATCTTAGACCATTCACGAAACCGCTTCGCTGTAATGGACTGCTAATACTGTTCAGAAACACACGAAAAGATCTAAATGACAAATGTATATCTAGGACCTTTGCTGTGCCGAAACGATTTCACGTTCTTGCTTTGTAACGTTGCCATATCATGTTTTTAAATTTAAATTTAGTGTAAGAAAAAAAATATAGGTCTGCAGAATAAAATAAATTGTATCAGCTTTAAAAATTTTGTAAATGTTACATGATGTTTCTATTTAAAATTGGCTGTTTGTTTTTTTTTTAATCCCCAACTTTGAAGCAAAATAAATTTGACAACTGCGTACACTGGCGCGCGGTGTTAAAAAGATAAAAACAAAATATATATCTCTGTCACTTGCATGTTGGCGTGTAACTCACGCACAGGAAGGTTAGGAGATTGGCAGTCCATTACAGCGAAGCGGTTTCGTGAATGGTCTAAGGTTTTCATAAATGATTGTAACATCATTGGTGGCTGTGGAAATTTTAGCTATCACGAATATTCATTGTAATGTCCTATTTTCGCAACGGAATATTAGAGAATGGTTTCTAGAGTTACTCAATTGTCTAATAATAATTATAATAGTAAGTAGCTAAAATTATTGTCTTTTATAGGCAAAACATTTTTTATTTTTTCCACAGCCGCTTACGATGTTTATGAATCATTTATGAAAACCCTGTAGAATCTACGAGAGACATTTTATAAAAAGATAGTAGACATAAAAAGAGTTTTATAAAAATCAGAATTAACAAGAAAAACTTAATAGCTTTTTTTGTAAGTTATATTTTATAAAATCTTGAAGCCACAGACATCAAATTAAAAATGAAAACTAGAAGAAACAAATTATAAAAATTGCAATTTAAGTTTTAAGCCACATTTTATAAAAATATGGTCACAATAGGTTTTTTTATAAAAAAATATCGAAAGAAACAGAAGAAATTTTATAGCTTTTTTATCAAGATCAGAAACGGTGACATTTTATAAATTATACTTAAATATTATATTTATTATATTTCATGAAATGGCTAGATATTTGCTATATTGTCCAATTCCATACGATTCTTGTATTTTCATAAATGTAAAAAATTACAACACATTTCATGTAAAGTCTATAAGTAATTGTTGGCTTTTACAAACATAAATCATTAAATTATTTACACAATTTGTTTCATAAACTAGACTAGACTTTTCATGAAATAGCTTCTTTCATCAACATAAAGTTATTTTCTTTTACTTTCTTGCCTCTTCATTATTTCGTCTATAAATAAGACAAATAATCTTATAATGGTAATGGAACACCGATTTGCCAAAAGTTTTCAGGTCGCATGACATGACCTAACGACCATTAATAGCTGAAACCGACGTCTTTTCTTAAAGATGCTTATAAATTTTTATCTTTGTCTATGAACACATGTCTACAGCTGTCACTTTAAGTCACATCAAGTTTATTTTATTTATTCTTTATTAGAAAAATATTGTTTTAGCCAGCAGCTGTTGCTGTGTAGAGATAAACAAATGGGTTATCAATAAAACAGCTGACTCTTATCATGAAATCAAAGTGAGAACCTTGTTAAAAACAGTTTTAATTGGTAATTAAATTGCAAATATGTACCAGTAAGAAATGTAGCATTTGTTTTAAGATAGAGAGAAATTAGTACTAATCAAATTAAAACGAAAAAGTTTTATTTTTTTCTGAACAAAGTTAATTATTTATTTTTTTATTATAGGCTGTAATTGAATCTAAACTATAAAATTTTGACTTAAAATTGATCTTTATAATTTAAATTAGCACAAGGAAAAAATACGTTAGTGATTTGCGCTCACAACATCAACTTTCGAAAAACTTTTTTGATTACTTTTTTATACATTTCGCGACAAAATTATTGCACATTATATTTATTATGACATAATTGCATTCGAAGTAAAAATTTAGCTAATAACATTAAAAAACTAGGTTTTTATTTGTTACTTAATTATTACGGCAAAATAGTAATAAATACCACTATTTTATTTATTTACCTTTTGTAAATACCTAAATTACAATACAACCATGCGACAATTTTAACACGAAGTATATTATTTATGTGATTTATCTAATTTTTAAAAGTTACAAAAATTGACAACAATTTTATTTATTTGTTAGTTTTGATTCTGTAAAATTAATAAATCACGTTTAAATCTTTTTATGAAAAAACAACAAACTTGATTAGATAAAAAAATTACTAATATATAATTTACAAATATTAAATTTTTTTTGAACTGTTATTAATTTATTATTAATATTATTATTATTATTATTATGTAAATAGTTTATTTTTTATTAAAACATTAGCTATACATTTCCGTTCTACAATAATAGTTATCTATTATTATTCCATGACTATTATTAATGTCTCTTTTTATCACTAGTTACGTAATAAACAACGTTAGACAACTGAAATGATATATTGGAATAATTGCTTTTCAAATCGAACTTAGAAAAATAAATTTTCTTAAATTTCAGTCAGTTTTTTGCTGAGTAAACTTATTATTTTTTATGTTTAATAAATCTATTATTTTTGTTACAAAATTTACAACTTAATTGCTTTTAAATCTTGCGATTATCTCATAAGAACGCAAATATTTTTCCTACCTACCAACTTTTATCTTTACAATTCCCTAAATTCTTGTTATGTGTTCAGAAAACAGAGATTTAATTTGTACAAGATAATGTAATAAAAAAACTTGTATTAACCATTTATTGAGTATCTTGTTGATTTAAACTAACAATTAGAGATTTTATAGATAAAACAATCCTGAAGGTTACAATACTTGAACAAATTGTTCTCATTGTAGAAAAATGAGCCTTGATATTGATAGATCAAGGGTTTCAAGTTTGCAAAGAGTGCATTCTGCTATTATTATAATTTCAAAAATACTCAACAAAGACGCGGTTGCTTTTTATCATTTCTGTAAATAGGATGAGTCATGTGGATAATATTGCTTCACTGATGAATAAAGGATTTCTCAGAACGAAATGTGAGATCGTCCAGCTGTAAAACTAAAAATGCCTTCTCGCTTAGATTAGAAATCTACTGAGCAGTTGCAAAATTTTGTATAATTACAATTGCAAAAAAAATATTGATAATAATAATTTTAGTCACCTGACTTGTTACTGTGTAGTAACTGAAACATTTTTTTGAAATTAAAAAAAATGTTCTTAATAAAAATTAGCAGTTTTGCTTACATTTGAAATTTACGATTTGATAGTTTTTTTTATTTATACTGATCTTAATACAAAGCGTTTTTAAGAAACCTTTTATAACACTCATTTGGGTGCCTTAATTACACTACTTCACCCATTGTTCGTATAACAATTAAAAGTAAAAATTCTGGGCTGTAATTTCTTGCTGCAATAAAAAACAGTATCTCAACTTGAAATTAGTCCGTAAGTGTTCTAAATGTATACCACAGTAGTGGCAACCCGAAATTTTGAATGATGACATTAATGCATTCGTATGTGGCAGCTAATATTCCGGCTGTAAAGCAAAAAAATAAGTATTAATTCCAAAATCTTAAGCTCAAAAAATTTGTCTTTAGACCAGGAAAAATGCTCTAAAAAATCCGCTTTACTTAATTATTATTGAACTAAAACATTGAAGTGGCTCATGTGTAATTGAAAAATTCAGTATCTTCTTTATATCACAAATTCGAATATCTGATGTAATTCACTCGTGAATTATTTTATAAATAGATAATTTTATAATTACAAATTAATTGTTAATTTTTTACAAAATAAAATTGAAGATTTAAAAAAAATTGCACAACAAAAGAATTTTAACCCCACTATTTCATTTGTATCTCGTCAGAATTTTACCATGTTGGTGATGGCCACTGACACATGAAACAAGAAGCATTGAAAAAAGATTTAAATACAATCCGAAGCGTCAGCGATTTAACAATAAATTGTTATTTAGATTTTCTGTTAGTGAATCCTTCTTAATATCTCAAAATTGTTATTAATAACGCAAAAGTAAGTAGTACAATGTATAAAAATATAAATTTGTTAGAAAAAGTAGAACATACAAGAGTAACGACCATAGAAAGCAAAGAATATGGCCGAATAAAAAAAAAAAAGGTCAAAGCAAACAAATAAACGTAGAGAAAACTATAACATAAGAAAATCAATAATAATAGTCTTACGAAATCCAAAGAAAAAAGTAAAAGAACTAGTGAGACTGGCAAAACAAAGCACACGAAAAAATGTAAAAACAAAAATTCAAAAAATTTTCTAGAAAGCCATCATCCGTACTTCTGTCATGCTTCCAATTTTTTTTTCACAATCACCGCGTTCTTTGTGTAGCAGTTTCAATAAAATATGGCAAATTTAGGTTGCTGTTTTTTTTATTGTCACGACTAACCAAACGTTTTAAACATTTTTTGTATATTTTACTTTAAAATTGGTTATTAATTTTTGAACTTTTGTCACAACTTTTGTAAATTTTTTCGTACACAAACCTATAAAGTTTTCTGTCATTTTCAGATAAAAACATGTAAAACCAAAAATTAGATAAAAAAAAATAAAAAAACTGAATAAAAACAAATATTATTCAATTGTCATTAGATCTACTTGTGTGAACAAAATTTCAGGTTATTAAAATAATAGAAACTAAAGTCCATTTACTTATCAAAAAACCATCACCTGTTAAATTAGGCTTGTCAAAATTAAATTTACTAGAATTTGACATTGTCATTTCTAGTAAATTAAAAGAGACTGCCATTTGCATATTAGCATCTCATTTCAACAGTTGTGCCCTGCTGCGGATGTATTTTGAGGGTGAATTGTAGTGTTGGTGGTTTTTTGATAAGTAAACAGACTATAGCTTAAATCTCAAATTAAATATAAGTTTTTAGAAAACAGAAAACCCTCTCCTTCCTCAATATAAGTGACAAAAATAATCTTACCAAAATTTAAAAAATAGACAAAAATATTGTAACAATTAAAGAAAAATTACACTTAAAATAGACAAAAGCTAATAGAAAAAAACTTTTTATAAGGTAACGATTGGCGCCAATCTTTGCTCATCGTGAAGCTTGAAAACGTAAAAACCATGACGAAATGTTGCAAAATGTCCAGAACTATACTAAAATTTTGTAACATTAGATAAAACAAAGATAAAAAACAAGTTCACTTAAAACACATATAAAAAAAAATTAAAAGCATATCTACCTAATTTCACGTTTCTGACGTTTACAAAATTAAATTAATCAAAAACATAATTTTTTGACATAAGCCAAAGGTAACTCGTGAAAGATTTTAAAGGAAGTAATATAGAAATGTCTTCACACAAAGAAGTTAATTAATTAAATAATAATCAATCTTGAAACAAACTAAAATGTAGTTGTTTTTTTTTTTCAGAAAAAAATTGTAGAAAGGAATTTAGAATTCAACAGGATGTCAATATCAGGACCATACCTACATGACGACTTATTTCAATAAAATTTGTCAAAAAAAAGTTGCAAGTAAGCAACTGAATCATGTGCGCTTTAGTAAACAAAATGTAAAACTAGTAGTTATACAGGGTTAGTCAAAAGTATGGAATAGGCAGTTTATCTCCGTAAATATGAACTTTATAGCAAAATGTCATCGATAAAGGTTTCTTTACTAATTATTCTTTATTTCTTAGCCTGCTTGTTGTTTTTTTATGTCAACGCATTTCCATAAAAACGTAACTTCTTTTTCTTTTTTAAACAGCAACCTAGCAATTTTCTTGGTAATTCTTGTACCTCTTTTTTTCCTTAAATGACCTGGTATTTTTTTATAATCCTAGAGAATTCTTTTAATTTTTTTATTGTTTTACTTTTGTTATACTAATGGCTACAGTCAATAAACAAACAGTACAGCAACGTCTGCTATATTTTGAGTAAAAAGTTTGGCGGAAACATACGAATTTGAAAATGCTGGATTTAACAAAAGAGTTTATGAGTTTCAACCAATTTTTAAATCGATTATTAATTGTTAAAAATACGTAAAATCAGTTGCAAAATCCAAAATTTCAAAATTTCAATATTTCTGTCTAAATTTTTACTCTAAAAAATGGCTATTTAGTAACTGTACTATTGACCATTTCTGTTTTAGCAAAGCAAGATTAGAAACGTGATAGATCATAATAATGCTAATAGATCAAGTAGGATGTTTTTGTTCCTGAGATTTACAATTTAAGTCACTATTTCCATTTCTCAGTGGCAGTGATTTGTTAAAACTCTGTATTTTGAAAATGAAGCATGGGATTCAAATTCTGTTATAAAAGATTAATATTGAGACCTCACTGAGGGCAACTGTTAAAAAAAAATTGATCGAAATTTGCAAAATTTAATTTTTAAAAATGGTGGGCCTTACCTGGTATTTTCGAAACGGCTTATATTAGAGCTGTGGCGATTTTTTTTCAGCATTATGAGACAAATTAATGAATATGTATTTTAGTTTTTTCCAAAATTTTAATTATAGAAAAAGGTATGAGCCTTTGAAATTTAATTTTTGAAAAATATTTTTTTTCTAAAATTTCATTATCTTATATCTTTTTCCTAAATTTAGAACTTTCAATAAAACTTAAATAAACTAATCATTAATTTGTTTCATAATGCTGAAAAAAATCGGCACTAGCCTAACATAAGCCGTTTCAGAAACAACCAGGTGAGGCCTACCATTTTTAAAAATCAAATTTCGCAAATTTTTTTTGTCGCAGTTGTTCTTAGTTTGGTTTCAGTAGTAATGCTTTATAACAGAATTTGGATCCCAGGCCCCATTTTCAAAATACAGAGATTTACAATAATCGCCGACCGCCTCTGCTATTTCTCAAAAAAAACTAAACTATGTTAAATAAGAATTAAATTAATAGCGGACGGCAAAATTATCCATTTTTTATCAAGCAAAGACTAAATAGAGAAGCGGTATTAACATACCTAGAAAAAATACCATTAGGCTATGATTAGGCTAGTGAGACCATTTAAAAAGAATTCATTTCAGAACACCAGTCGAAAAAAATGTGGGTAATCAAAACCCAACAAAAAAGACTGAGAGGTCAACCAAAGCAAAGTTGAACTTCAGTTGTCACAAAAGCAAAGTTGACAGTGATAAACAAAAAGAGATAAAAAAAAAGTTCGTCAAAGTATAAACAAGGAAACACAAATTTTGATGTCTTTCATCCAAATATCTCTCATCTTAGCACACATCTGGTCGTCAAAATATCAAAAAAAAACGTCACAAATATTTTTTTAATCCTTTTAAGAGGTCTTCAACAATATTTTTGTGAACTAATTAATAATGGAGGTAGAAACAGTAACTTCTCAATGCCAAAAAATTAACAATGCTCATAATTTTCTTGGTGTCAAAACGTCAATATAACGACCAAGATTATATTCTTAAGATTAGTGTTTCTTGTTTTTAATAAGTAGATACAAAATCAATAATTTTTTTGTTTTATCATGTCATTTTGATAAAAAATAATTTTGATAAAAATACTGTAAAAAAAATTTAAATTTTGTGTGGTAGTTTGGTAGCTTAAAATAAAAAAAACTTTAAGTAGCTGCAAACATAACTTTGCTCTATTTCTTAGAATAGTGGCTGTTAGCTTAACTACTTTTTGACAGTACCTTGCTTAGCATTGATTCGTCATTATTACCGGATTTTACTTTGAAGAGTTATTTAAACAGTTCTTATATAAACTATGGCTATTAGTAAATTTAAAAGATTTTTTTAAATATAAGAAATGTTCCTAATAAAAAATACTGCTTTTCCTAAATTATAAAAGTAATAGTTTGCCGATTTGATATGTAAAAGAATAAAATATGTCGTTTTTTATCTATACATATTAGCAATTTGGCCTATTTCTACATAGCAACAGTTCTGGACAAACTCAAAATTAAAAAAAAATATTTGTAAAAAGCTGCTTTTCTTAAGTAGTTCAAAATTTTCCTAATTTTCTGAAAGATTGTGTCTAAAATGTATTTTAAAGCTTATCTTTTAAAAAAAATAATTGTAAATGTTTTTTATCCTTCTAATTTTTTCAAAAAAGCAAAGAAGCAAGATATAAGCTTTTTTATAAGTCATCGCAAATTTTGGCATACATACTTTTTTAAAATTTTATATCTTTTATGTATAAGCCATTTGCTAAACATTTGCCTTATTTATCTCACTCAAAAAAACGCCCAAAAATATTGATTTTCTTGTATAATAACTGCACTAAAGTTTTAGATGTACTATTTGCCAGCTTCCTTTGATATAAAATATAAAAATAATATTTTTTATTAATAACAAATTAGTCACTTTTATACAGTTTTTATGTAGCAGTGTCTTCTGCCCAATTCAATATTTTTTTTAAAACGAGAAATATGTTCTTAATGTTGCTTTGTTTAAATCAAAAGTATATTACTTATTTACCAGCTTTTTTGTAAATAACTCTATTATTAAAAAATGCAAATTTAAAAGACATTTTATCAAAAAAATAATTTTTAGGTAACTCCATAGGTTTTGTTGTTGACAAAAAAAGAAATTATAATTTTGTTCTAAGATACATGACCAATCAATGGCACTAACTTTATGATAAATAATAAAAAAAAAAAATATTGTTGTAAATCAATAAAGAAAAGTGTTTTTTTAATATTCTGTGTTATAGATAATAGTAAAAATATTTTGCAACTTTCTTATACTATTGGAAACATCATTATTTACATAAAACCTTGATTTATGCAAAAATAAATTTTAAGAAATGTATAAATGAATAATTAGTAATAAATCTGAATTATTAATACATTTAAAAAATATTAACAAATAAAGAAAAAACGTTTCATAAAGCTTTCATAAAAATTAAAATAACAATAATAAATACTAAAATTAAATAAAAAAATGTCACACATAAGACAAAATAAAAATAAACTAAATAAAGTTAATTAAAAGACGAAATTAAAAAAAGAAAGCCAACAATAAACCGTTTAAAAATAACTCATCAACAACTGCCAAACAGTTGTTTGAACATGAGTGAAGTTTGACCTTGCCCATTTCACTCGAAATTATTTCCAAAAATGTCGAGTTGATTGAACTTTTGAAAAATTGTTTCACCTGATTAAATAATTGCATAATTTTAAAGATAATACTTTATCAATCAAGGAAAAGTCAAACTGAACTCATGCATAAACTCAACAAAAAATCATTAATAAAAGTGCAAGTGTCAATTGCCTGACCCAAATACTCGAAATAATTTAACCAAAAACTGTACTTACTTCAGACTGTAGCAGCTACCCCTGGAAAAAATACTTATTAGAATAGTGTTTCCTAGAAAAAATTTTCCGAAAAAAAAGCAAAATTACGAACCCAATGGCATCCATCCTTTAGTGACCTAGGTTAAATTCTGCAATTGCGAAAAACACGAAATGTAGGTCACCACAAAGGTCAAAATTTTGTTAAAAAGTATTTGCACTTACCGGTTTTCGGGAAAAAGTGGACGCATGTGTGTATGCTTGCGAAGTTGTTTGCACAATAAATCCACTCACTTGTGTAAAATTAGCTTAAACAAGTGATTCTTTTTCATTCTCTACTCTCGTCGATAAAACTCTAGACGGTGATAATTGTTTTAGTGCGCGAGATAAAAATGATAAATTTAATAATTCGAGTGCCTTCAATGAAAAATAGTCACGTTTCGTGGCCTATTAGTCACTAAATAATCGCAAAAGGAAGTCCAAGCCTCCGGTTCGAAAGTCTTTGTTTCACTGTACTTCAACAATTTTTTTGCAAAAACTATCACGAAAGTCACTGATGAAATTGCATCAGAATTTTCGAGTGCTTTCTCCGATTTTTTTGAGCGTTCAGGTCGCGGTTTAACGCAAAACTAACGTCAAATTTTAATTTGGCAATAATAAATTTTGGCAAATCGAGATTTGTATTAATAGAATTTTCGAATGCTATGCAATAGGGCAAGAAGGTTGCACGGGTGTTTGATTAATGGGAAACAGTAGCGACTCGTTTGGACCACAGGAAAGTGATTTGCGAAAAATTGGAGCTAAAATTAGTTTGGGAAATTCAAGAATTTAAAAAGTTCGCCAATTGGAAAACTCAGAAAAATTAAGTTGGTGGCTGGTATAGATAGAACTAATTGAGTCAATTAAAATAAATAAGAGACATCGAAGATGGCTATGAAATTATGTTGGTACACATGTGGATAAACAATAAAGTATTGTTGAATATTTATTTCCGTAATAATTTTCAATTGACATAACCTCAACTGTCACAATAGGAATTTACTGCTAACATAAATTATTATACTGTAGTATACTCGCAGAAATACTTAGTGGCATTCCTTTAACCAATACTTATTTCATGTAAATATACGTTACCTTAAGTAACTATCTTAATTTTATATATATTGATGAGTAAATAAACTAATAACAAAAAAAAGAATTAACGCAATAAAAAAATCTAAAAAATGTTTATTTCATTCTGTTTATATTAGTTAAAAACTGGTATCTGGTATATCTACGATTATACCTGAAATTTAAATAATGAATTTAAATATTATTAACTATTTATAACTAAAATTATATTTCTAGTAAAAACACCGTTAAAAAAATTTAATTTGCAATGTACAGGTCTAGAAAAGAAATTAAAAATAGTCACCTACATACGACCATGAATTTTAAATAGAAGCAAATATTATTGTTTACGTTTTGTTCATTGATTTTTTTAATACCAAGAAAAAGTAAGTCGCATGTTTTTGTTACAATGAAAATAATAAAACATAACATAACAGAAATATTATAAATAAAAATACTACTTTTTTATTTTTCAAAAAAAATAGAGAGAGTAGAGAGTTCAACTGGACGTTGGAGGTGAAGTATCGCATAAAATTTTAATGAAAAATATTTTATTATCATGCTAATTTTTTTCTGAAATAAAATACAATTTAAATAAATAAAGTAGGTCAATAACAGGATACGTACTTTATCATTCCACTATATTTAGATGCGGCTAAGGCTACATTGATTTTGAATTAGAATAACTCTAAATGTTTTCAATCAAATGAGTAGAAACTATTTTAAATTTTGTTCTGTAAATTTTGCTTTAGCTATAGATGTATAGAGTTGTTTACAATGTAAGTGTTTGTTATATTTTGTGCTGCTGTTGATCATTAAATTGTGAACGTCCCATATAATTAACAATTTATGATTTAAAAACAATGGTAGCTAAAAACGACAATAATTATTGTTAAAAAATAAATTTTACATTGTTTTAAGTTACCGTTAGTTTTATATTTGAGGTGTATTTTTTAAATATTTTATTAGAATATTATTTTATTAGATACATGCATCTAAATGATTTTTTTTACTCTTCTTAGTAATTATATTAATTATAACTTAATTATAAGTTTTATTTTATTTTGCATTTTTTTAGTTTTTTAAATCAAAAAAAAGTTCAAAATTCAGACCAATTTATCAAAAATTTGGCCGTTCTTAGACATTCTATACTGTCTTTGCTCGGTTGACGTTTTCCGAAATAAAAACTGAGGAAATCCTCCTCATTTGTCATTATTGCTTAGTAACTTTCCGTGTTTTAAAGTCAAAAATTATACCCAAATTTGAAAGAATCAAATTAAAATTCATATTTAAAATAAAATAAAACAGATTATATTGTCAAAATTAAATTAAATTTGATTAAATTAAAATAATTACTGATGACTTCGTAATAGTTAATAGTGCCAATCTTTTTATTTTAATGTAGTATACTTGTACTACATACTACATTGTATCCAAGAGAGTGTTACGTTACTATTCCATTGATTTTTATCTAATCAGATTTTATCTTATTTTCCGAATATGTTAATTCAAATGTTTTTAGCTAAATGTTGTAGTAGGAGTACTTGTAATTTGTAACTGTCATTTTAAGTTATTTACAATCGTGTGCGAATTTTTATTCAAATATGTAGATACAAATATAAACGTTACTTTACACAGACATTTGTTCTAGAATTATGAATGTTAGGCACTCGATGTTTCCGGTAAAATTCTTATTGCATGATGATATTTTATCTAAATGATAAAATGCAATATGAGTTATATTTACGTCATACAACAATTTTATTTTAAGTGTAATTTACACAAATAACCACTTCAATGATTTGCAATAATTTCAATTAACAATCAAAGTTTCGTAAATAATTTTTGTAATTTTAATACATATATACTCTAGTATGTGTTTGTTTTGTTAAATTCATTGCTCGAGTTTTGACATGTTTTTTTTTTTCATTTTATAGATTTTGATTAGTAGAATAAGTATAATTAAATTGGTTGGTCATTTAAAATCTTAGGAACTCACAAATTAGGTATTTGTCACTTAGTACAGTAAACAAAAAAAATATGAATAATTTATTTTTGACAAACAATTAAAGTGTTTTTTTTTGTTTCTAAGGACAACATTTTTAAAACTCTTTGTTATGTAATAAGTGAAGTAATAAATTCGTTTATTAGTCATACTATGCTGTCGTAATAAATTGTAAAAATTTACAACTGTACAGGGTGTTTCAGACATGAATACAAAAGTTTTAACCAGTAATAGATCTCACCAAAACAAACAACTTTTCTAAATAACATTTTTGCAAAAAATGAATTTTTTTCGAATTTTTTTACCGCTATATCCTTCCTATAAAATTACGATACACTTATAAAATTTTGTAAATTCATGAATTTTCTATAACTATCATAGTGACCATTACAATGGTGCATTTTACTGATTTGACCACTGGCGCGTATAGAATTTTCGCCAAAACTTTAACTAATTTTATCTTGATAACGGTCAGTATTCGTATAGACAGACACAGTGTTCTATCTAACGAAGAGTGCTGAAAGGTAGCAAGAGTTGGCATAATAATGTTGGCGGATAACAAAGTTATCTCTTCGGCTCTCGCTCGGCCACCAACATAACCAACCTCTACGATTAGGCAAAAACAACTAGTTTGGTCGATTCTGGTTGGGCGATTAGGTGATGTAATTCAATGTCGGTCGGGGCATTAGTCCGCGAAGTAGTTGTCTTTGCTTAATCGTGGAGGTTGGTTATGTTGGTGGCCGAGCGAGAGCCTAAGAGATAACTTTGTTATCCGCCAACATTCCTATTTCTCGCTACGTTCCAGCACTCTTCGTTAGATGGCACACTGTCTGTCTATACGACTACTAGCCGAACTTCGCTTGATATAAGCGAGTTCTCCCACCCGTTCTAATCGAGCACAACGCTCCGGGATACACTGTACTAATGAGGGGCAAAAACCCCGAAATCGGTATACAGTTTCTCGACGTTGTTGTTTGATTGGAACACATTTGCTTGATAACGGTTGACATTCGGAAAAAAAATTATCTAGAAAAAACTCTTCTTTAAACGAGATCTACAAGTGGTTAAAATTTTTGTATGTATTTCTAAAATACCCTGTATATAAATTGTAAAGTCGGCAAAGAAATAAGTAGGCTGACTATAAATAGCTGCAATAAACCGAATAATGTCTATTCTTGCTGTTATGGGGATCTAAACCACACTCACAATGAATTGGGCTTATGACAGTTTATAATGCATAATTATATCTTAGTCGAGTCAAAATAGACAAAAAAATGCTAGAATTACAAAAATTTGCTTAAAGCTGTAAACTGGTATAGGAGTTAAGGCGATACAGTAGGTACCTATAATTTGGCTAAAAATTATTCGAGATATTTTTCCAAAATAATGAAGAAGATGGATCTAGTAGTATTTGCAAAAAGTTAGAAAAATAATTAAAAAAAATGTTTAAATTTACAAACAAATATTCTTTTGTTGAAAACAAGGTTTCAGTTTACATACCCAGATCTGTTACTTATTTACCAAAAAATTTTTGATTTTGGTATTGTAAGTTAGACACTTTTTTATGGCTTACCATCTTGCATTTATGATTTGAACAAAAGAATGTTAATTACATCTAATAAATATTTTGTGATAAACTTTTAATTCTAAGTTTAACCACATTTTCTGAAATTTTTCAGATCTAAAGCTCTCTTTTTACTCTTAAATTTGTAGGATTTTAATAAGTAAATTTATATTTTACTTTCATTAGATTAAATAGTTTTATTACTTTGTTATGTGCCATAAACAAGCTACACCAATGATGTTTATAGATTATAACCGGCTCTAAACATATTTGATCATGTTTTTCTAATTATTCCTAACTTTTCAAGATTAGTTAAGTTTTTCTACTTACACAATTAATCTAAATTTCTTTTGTGAAACTACATTTTTACTTTTCAGATTAAACATTGTATAAATATCAATTCATAATTTCTTATTAAATTAATTCAAATTAAATAGAGTATTTCTTGACTACTACTTATACATCTTTAAAAAAACCCTTCGTAAAAAGCCTTAAAAAGAAATCCATGTAGACAAGCAGTCTATTGGTAAAACGAAGACAGTACAAAAGCAAGGAAGGAATGCATACGAACTAAGCGTAGACAAATGCGTCTAAAAGTAAGATACAGACTTGAAGAAGTTGCGAAGCAATAGAGCTATACAAGCAGAACAGAAAATTTTACCGCATTCTCATTAGAAAAGCCAAGAAAAAAGGAGGCAGCGCAGCGCAGAGCAGTATGGTTTCTAAGAAGACAAATCTATGCTATATGCCGTAGAGAGAGTTATGGTATTAGCAAAATAGGCCAATTCTGGTAATAAAAGGCAAGAAAATGACGTGTTCTTTTTACCTTTTGACGTTCAAAATGCTTTCAACAATGCTGCAAACTAAAAATCTATAATGGAAGCTTTAAGAGAAAAAGACATATTTTTATACTTAACAAAAATAATAAACAGTAATCTACAGCATCGACATGAAAGACAGATAAGTCATGGAAGTAAAGAGCGGTGTTTCACAGAGATTAGTTTTAGGGCCGATCTTTTGGAACACCTTATACCATGAAATTCTACACCTGATAGTTCCAAAAATAGCTGCACTAATGGTATACGCCGATGACTTAGCAGTAGTAGTAAAAAAGTGTATCCAAGACTTGACGAGCACTGTTGAGATGACGTCCACTGTCATTAAAAAATGGATGAAAAGAAAACGGTTACTGCTACTTCTAGAAAACACCGAAACTGTGTTAGGTACACATTAGCTGGAAAACAAAGATTGCACGTGAATATCATTTTTACAGTAGGAAATGTACAACTAAGATCTAGAAAAGTGGTAAGAATACTTAGGAGTTAACATTCACCAGACTCTTTACTTTGCTTCTTTACATCACACGTGATGAGAGTAACCACAAATTCAGAGAAAATGACGGTAATGCTTGAGAGGCAAACTTTGGGTAATTCCAAACCTGAAAAAGCCATAAATCTTTAAAAGAGAGTTAAGTACTGGCAAAAACAATTCATTGTTTAAAAAAAGACGTCTATATGACGTCCACACAGGTCATAACAGAGATTATACCTATCTCAGAATTCAAACAATAAAAAAAATGAGAGATAGAACACACAAGAAATACAAAGCTTGAGCTGTTTATCATAGAGTGGCAAACTTAATGGGTCGCAAGTATTAAAGTAAGATAGACCTATCGCCTTATATCAAATATAAGACACTAGATAGAGAAGAAAAAGTATGCTAAAGAGATAAATTAGTACCTAACTCAAATATTTTTAGGTCATGAAACTTTTCGATAATATCTGCATAAATCGCATCGAGCAGATGACGATAAATGCGTGTACTGTAACGAGGCAGAGACAGAAAAGCTTAGACTCTAAACCACTCATAGAGAAGAGGATCAGTCTAGACAACATCGTAGAAACCATGGAGAAAAGCAATAAAAACTAAAAAATAGTGCAAAGCAGCGCAAAGGAAATTCTTAAAACCAAAGTAAAAGACGAAAAAGGAAACATGTAAACAACATAAACAGCCTTAGAGATTCACAGTCGATTCAGAGTGCAAAATAATACTAGAGGTGTTTAGTTAATGTAGCAACCTGCTTAGAGGTCGACTGTCAATGTCACAGAAAAAGTTAGACGGTACGAAACATAACTCAATGACAAAAGATTTAAGCCACTTATTTTTACTATTTCATTTAACAAAATATAAAAGCACTGTAAAAAACTCTTTCAAATAAATTGTTTATAAGTCAAAAAGTTAAGAAAAACAAATTATTTGACGCCTATCAACGCAGATATGACAAGACAACTTTACAAATTATTATTATTTGAAATTGCAATGTTTATGTTTTTTCATGTTTTCTGCATTCTAATTTCTCAAAGAAATTACGTAGAAAATAGAAGAATTGCTAATATCATTAATATGGTAAAAGCGTGAAGACATTTTTACCGAAAGTTTTTCAAAATTTTTTTTTAATATTTGTCATTACTTGTTGCGTCTTTTGGAGTTCTTTTCAATCATACATAAACAACAAAATACTGTCACAGATAGCTTTTTCTTTTTCCTGTCGCTTTTTTTTTTCATTATTTTATCTGATCTTTACTTAATCAATTATAATGAACTTATCGGGATTTGATTTCATTTATTTAATTTAACCAACATTCTAGCTCCACCTAGAAGTTGTTTGTCAAAGCTTTTCCGAACATTTGGCCACTTCACAGTATAACAGATTTAATTAATATTAGTAGTAGCGATATATTCTTGCCAAATATTTATTTGTAATATTTGTAACTATTATAGTTTACTCACCTTTTTGATTTGTTTTTACGCATTTTTTTGACTACACATGCACAAAATTTTTAAGAGCAACATAAAAATATCTGTACATACAAAAAAGTATTAATTTATTACTGTTATTAGTCTGTTATCATTATCAATGTAATTAGCAAAAAAAGTAATAAAAATTGTTTAGATAACACTTGACACTTCACTAAGCAATGTTTCTTTCTGTTTTTCTTCATTTTCTACAACATTTTGTGTTGTCATTATTTTCTTTTCTTTCTTCTTTCCAATAAAAATAACATTTTCATAAAAATACTCCTCAATCTCTGATAACTTCATCTCGTGTGTTTCCGGCATAACAACATAAACAAAAATCACAGCAACTAAACTAACTCCAGCAAAAAAATACTGAACACCACAAATTCCACCAAACAATTTTTGAATTGTTGGATACAGTTGTAAAGACAAAAACATAATAAAACTTCCAAGACAAGTTGAAACACTTTGAGCAACTCCTCGAATTTCAAGAGGGAATAATTCTGCTGTCATTGTATAAGGAACTGGGATTACTCCAATCATTGAAGTGATAACAAAAAGTAGAAGAAAAATTACTGGAATCCAGTTAATTGTAATTATGTTATTTTTAATTAATGAACTTGTTATTCCAGAGAGAAATATACAGAGTGACATTCCGAAACAACTAATCATAACTAGAGGTCTTCGTTTAAAAGTTTTTAAAGTATAAGTGTTAACCAATGACATAGCAAAACGAACAACTCCGATAAAAACTGAAGTAAGATAAGGATTTACCGTTGAACCAACTTCCTGAAAAAAAGTGATCGAGTAGAACAGAAAAATAAAAATTCCTGAAAATTGTTGAAAGAAGAAGAGACCAATTAAAATGAGCATTGGCTTGTACCCTGTTGGTTTCCTAAATTCGTGAATTATTTTTGCCCGCCCGTTAGTTGTCCCAGCCATCTTTTTCATCTCGTGATCTTTCTGTAGCAATGCTAACTGTAATTCAGTTAATGATTTCGGTTGGTACTTGTTGATCCAATTGAGTGATTTTTTAGCTAATGCGACCTTGTCGTGTGACACTAACCAAGCTGGACTTTCGGGAATAAAAAATACCAGAATACAGGGAATAACAATAAAAATGTTGGCAAGCCAGGCTACTTGTTTCCAGGTTAAGAACCATCCCATCATAAAAGATAGTATCATTCCTAGGGAGGTCAAAGCAGGGGCAAAAGAAATCAAAGATCCTCTCATATCCTTTCTTGCGATTTCTGTTAAATAGACAACTGCAGGACTTGATCCGATTGCTGTAGCAAAGCCGACTAGAGCTCGACCAGCTATTAACATGTAGACATTCTGAGACAAAGCAATTATAACCCAACCCGAAATTCCAGGGACTGATGCCATGGTTAGAGTTTTCAGACGACCGAAGTGGTCCATTAGGAAACCCGCAGTTAAGCTGCCAATGGGTTTGCTCAAAGCGATGATACTTGCTAAAATTCTAAATTTTAATTTTGATATTTAAAATTAAATTAAGAACCTATCCAGGACGCTCCATTTTCAGTTACTTCAAATTCGGGATTTTCTTTGAGTTGTGGAATGACTATAGCTGAGTATGCTAGGGAGATTCCGATTGCGATATGGTAAGAAGTTACCAAAATTGCTGCTATTATCTATAAATAAAATAACTAGAGAAAACATATAATTTTTGGTGTGCTTACTTGTGGTGTTAAATTTCGGAAATTCCGTTCTTCGTATTTACTGACCGAAGTTGTGCTGCCTAAAATTTGGTTATATTTTTGGTCAATTTTCTGTTGCGCTAGAGTCCGGCTTGGTAAAGGATTTGAACTGTTGGTCAAAAAAAGCTATAGTAATTTATTTTAAAGAAAATGTGCTGTATTGTATAAAAACCCTAACAATTATCTGCTTTATTTACTGTAAAAAATTTTAATAAAAAAATTGGTTTTACTCACTCTATTATATTTAAATAGAAAGACACGATAATTATTAATTAAACAAAAAATTCTGAAAATGACTGTCTTTTTCTACTTTAAAAAACAATCAAAGCAATGATGTATTAGTTTCTCAAAAAACTTCAATAAACAGCTACAAAAATTAGCGGTTTTAACTACTCAAAAAAATAAATATACCTATTTATATAAAATTAAAATGGCTTCATTTACTCTAAGAAGGTTATATAAAAAACCGTGAAAATGGTTAGTGCTGTCTATTTTAGAAAGCTTAAAAAATAGTTATGCAAATGTCAGACTAAATCGACTAAAAAAGTTTAAATAAAATTTTCTAAAAAATGATTTACTTTATTTATTTCAAAAAACTTGGATAAAAACTGCGAAGCTTAAGTAAACAGTCATAAAAATAACTAGTATTTTATTTACATCAAAAAGTTTAAAAAATTGCAAAAAAATGATTAACTTGTCATTCATTACTTATCTTTTGCTCTGTTTAAAATTCAACTTTAGGGTATTGGTTTGCAAATAATCTTAAAGAAGTAGTTACAAAGACTTAACTTTGTCTACTTTATAGAAGCTTAAATAAAAAAGAAACATAAATAATTATTTATTTTCTTTAAAAAGCTTTAATAAAAAGCTGCAAAACGACTGGTTTTATCTACTCTAGAAGCTTAGATTAAAAGTTAAACAATAACTGGCATTTTAACTACTCTTAAAAGCTCAAAGCAAAGGAAATAAAAATATTTTACTTTATTTACTCAAAAAACTTAAATATGAATCTACAAAAAGTACCGGCTTCATTCACTCGAGGAAGCTTCAAGAAACAGCCCTAAACAGTTATGTATTGGCTTGTCAAGAAAGTCAGATAAACAGCTACAGAAATTATCGGTTGTAGGTATCTACTCCAAAAAAAAAAAAAAAAAATAAGACTAAAATAACAGGTTTTTCTTACTTAAAGAAGATGTAAAATAAGTAGCCTGCTCGGCTTGATCTACTTCAAAATGCTTAAATAAAAACCGGCTCTATCGATTGAAAAAAGCAAAATCAAGAAAAAATCATTTAAATAATAGACTTTATTTATTCGAAAAAACTTTAATAAAACTTACAAAAATAAAACAGTTTGCTTCATTCCAAAGGCCTTAAAAAGTAGTCAAAAATGGTTAGTTTGTCAAGAAACTAACACACCAAACAACTAAATAAACATTTTTGGTTTTGTTGGCTCTAACAAGCATAAATTTATCTTTACTTACTCTAAGAAAGCTAAATATGCAGCCACAAAATCTGATTAACTTTAAAAAGTTTAAATAAGAAGCCATAAAAATAATTAATTTTGTTTATCTTAAAAAGATTGATTGATAAAAAAACTGCCAAGTTTAAGAAAGCACTGATAAAAATGACTAAAAGCAGAAACCTGATCTCAAACCATACCGATATTGAATCGAAAAGCAAACCGAGAACCAAATCGAGTAATATTTATTCTTAAGGAGAGTATGGAGGTAATTTCTCTTATAGGAATTCCAATGTAAACGCGCGAATCTGTAGCGCTTTTATTTATAACAATATTTTAATGAGATTTAGTACAATGATTCTTCTAATTATTAGCTACAAAATGAATGGTAGCGATTTTTATTAAAATTTTAATAAATAATATAAAATAATTATTATAAATTATTAAAATTTAAAAATATCGAAATTAAAAATTTAAAAAAGTCAAAATATAGTTTATGTTATTACAATATTTATAGTGAAAACTGTTTTTAATTTTTTTAATAAATAAACGAGCTACAGATTCGCGCATTTACATTGGAATCCCTATACTAGAGAAATTTGTACATACTCCTCTTAAGAGAGGGTTTCACGTGTATTGCCACATTTATCACAAAAATTTTTCTTTATTATCTAATGGAATTAACTAAAAATTTTGGAACACTTTTATTTTTATATTGTCTAGATTTGTATGAATATTTTTTTTTACTAGCTGTTTTAAAACAATAGCAATAAATTGTATTTAAAAAAAAAAAAATTTGTAAAATTGCAACTGTGAGAACTTAGATAATGTACAACTTAATGTATTGCAAAAATTTTACTTAATTTTGTTAAATAATAAGAGAGGAAACTTGTGATAAAGTTATGAACAAAGAACCTATTTTCAAATTAAAAATAAACTTTATAGAGTGCTTCACAGACGGCGCGATCGTGTCTAATTTGCCGCTTTAACTTTACTGCATGTCGTGGGGAATTGTGGGTGTGACTAACAATCTCGAATAACTCGAATTATTTCCAGGCAAAGATCAGAGCATTTCGTTGCAGGAATTTATACTGGAGTAAAAACGCAGTCCTACCAGGCTTCTTTCTTGTAACATTTTTTTTAAGGTTTAATTAGACGAGACAATTACACTCTTGTAAAGTATTATTTTGCCATCTGAAATCGCTATTTACAACTTTTTTTAGTAGAACCGAACTTTGTAAAATAATTTTTTTATGTCGGAGCAACAATTTCCAAAATCGTGTTTTTTAAAACATAAATCGCGATTATAAATTAACTACTTAAGCTAAAACTAATAATAAGGGTCGTAGACTCACCGATCGGCCGATCCGTATCAGTTCAAGCTGTGATGAAAGCTTGAAATATCCCTTCTATCTAAAAATTTGCGAAAAGGTATGGTGCGGAAGGTTTGTAGGTATGTACGCTCCACAAGCTACCTCGCAACACACCAATTCCCGTCAGATGAAACTTTCAAGACAATGATACTGAGTTTTAATCCAAAGTGAAACCGGAATCCATATTTTTATTTTATTTTTTTAGACTACCGAATCAGAATCGAAATATTTTTAATAATCTAGAACTGAAACCGTACCAGAAAGTATATTTTATTCGGGTGAAGCCAGCAAGTACTTACATTGCATAGTCAGTCACAGTCACTAAATAGAAAATACCTAATTTCTGCATTTACCATCGACATAAATCTGTTACCGGTTGTCCATCCATAAATGGTAACAAAACCAATATATTTTACTCATTTAGACCTAAAAGCCGAACGCAACTTTTATTTTATTTGAGTTAGATTGATTTTATTTTAGATAGTTTAGTTCCTACTAGGAAATCGACAAAAATAATTTGTTGTCTCCAAAAATAAGTAATCTTTTTCACTTTAAAATGCTTGAATAAAAAAACGCAAAATGATTGGTTTTATCTACCTACTCCAAGAAGCTTACATTTTATCTTTAAATAAAAGAAGTATAAATTTGAATAAAAATTTACGAAAAAAACCGGTTATATTCACTCCAAGAAGAGTTTTGGTTTAGTCTTTACCAAAAAAAAACCTACTCCAAGAAAGTTAAACTAGTAGTCATGAAAATTAAAAACAACTACCTATAGCTTTGTTTGTCAAAAAAAAATTTAAATAAGAAAACATAAGAATAATTATGAATAATTATTAGCTGTATGAATTTTAACAAACGTAAAAAATAACTGACTTTATTTACTTTAAAAAGTTTAAATAAAAAGTTGCAAAATGACCGGTTACCCATTTTACCATTACCATTACCATTTTACCATTACCAATTACCCATTTCAAAAAAATTAAGTAAACAGTTTTATAAAATAACTGATTTTATATATCTACATTCAAAAGCCTAAATTAGAAAGCTTCTTCTTCTACTTCTTCTGCACTTCAAGGATTAGGTTTGTAGTCTGTTACGTCTTCATCTTTGTCATCATCTTCTGAGCCTACCTACGACTCTTTTTCCTCTTGGTTTATAACGTAAATTAGAAAGCTTAAAACTAATTTACTTTATCAATTCCATAAAATTTTAACAAAAATCTAAAACAGAAACTGGCACTATCTTCTTCAAAAAACTTAAAAAAAAGTCAAAAAAATTATTGGCATGCCAAAAAAATTAATAAGCAATAACAAAAATTTTCCGTTTTACTTACTGTAAAAAAATTGAATAAAACTAAAATGATAGGCTTTACTTACTACAAGTAGGTTAAATAATTAGTCATGACAACTACTAGCTTTGTCTACTCCAAAAAACTTAAAAAAAATACACAAGAATAACTAAATTTACTTCAAAAGCTTAAGCAAAAAGTTGCTAAAGTAACCGGTTTTATCAACTCCAGGAAGCTTAAATATGCAGCCATAAAATGACTACCTTTTTATACTCTCTCAAAAGTTTTCTCCAGTAGACTTTGTTCACTCAAAAATGATTAAATAAAGAAAGAGCTACGATAATAAAAAAATGCTTATATTTACTTTAAAAAGCTTAAATAAAAATCTGCAAAATGACAAACTTTATCCATGCCAAGAATCTTGAGTAACATCTTAAGTAGTTATAACGTGAGATCAAAATGTAACTAAATCAGAGCAAGCCGTGAATGTGGGTATTATATTATAAAAATGGTTGACTATTTATTCTAAGAAGAAGCTTGAATAAAAAATTATAAAAATAACCGGCTTTAACGACTTCTTAAAAACAACAGCCTGGAAATAACTGGCATGCCAAGAAGCTTGAATAAGCAGTCACAAAATTTATCAATTTCATCAACTGCGAGAGAAATGGCTAAAATTAAAATAATAGAACTTCACTCAGTTCAACAAAACAAAGTAGATAAGAAAAAAAAATGTTTTTGTTCACTCAAAAAACTTAACTAGAAAGGCAGAAAAGCTTTCTGGTTTTCTTAACTTAAATAAAATTCTGCAAAATAACTTACTTTATTAACTTCAAGAAGCATAAGTAAGCAGTCATAAAACAACTGGTTTTTTATCAACCATAAAAAACTTATAAATTAAAAATAACATTTTTTGCCGATTGATAGTAAATACTAGGGCTGGCCGATACCTGTTTTGAGGTATCGGGTATCGATACCTGCAAAGTATCAATACTTGCCAAAATATCGTAAGTATGGAGGTATCGGAAGTATCGAGGTATCGGAGGTATCAAGATATCGAGGGTATCGAGGTATCGGGAAGTATCGAGGTATCGGAGGTAACGCGATATCGAGGTATCGGAGGTACCGAGGTATCGGAAGTATCGAGGAATCGGAGGTATCGAAGTATCGTAGGAATCGAGATATTGGAGGTATCAAAGTATCGGAAGTATCGATACTTCGATACCTGATCGCAGTCGGTATCGGTGAACGATACCTGAGCAGGTATCAATACCTTCTGTAAAAATCGATACTATTTCCAGCCCTAGTAAATACCACATTTTAGTGACACTTAATTATCACATTTCCTAACTAGGCAATACGTCAACACTTTTATAGACTAAGCAGTAGAGCAGACATTTTAAAGCAGTTCAGAATCTTTCAACTGTCACAAAATTTTTAAGTTAAATGTTTATTAACAGCAAATTAAAAAAAGTCACAGAGTTTATTGTCTTATTAAATACTCGCATTTCGCTCCTGTGGTATATATTCTATTTTTTGCACGACCTAAATCAATAATCTTAAAAAAATTGAAAAAAAATTATTATTTTTTAATAAAATTTAAAAACAAGCATAAATCTATCATTTTTTGAAATTAGACCATGGCAACATCAACAACAACAAACATTTTTGTTGACAACAAACCTAGCAACGAGTCAATGTTGTTAGCAACGGGAGCAAATATTTGCTCCTTAGAGATAGAACTTGAGCTTTTCCCACGATTTTAACACTCGAAAACTTGATTTTTACTCCCTGACGTACAAAAATTATTTTTTTCCGAAAATTAGGTAGGTATACATTAATAAACGGCCTACTAAAATACAAATATTATGTAGGTATACTAATGTAAAAAATAAAAATCAAAATAAATAAAAAACAAAATTATACTGTTACAAACATTTCAAAATAACAAAGAAGAGAAAAAGAGTTTTGAGCAAATAATCCGAAAGAATTAAAAAATATTTTATAAAATCATAAATAGACAGAGACTATAGACCGATCGAAAAAAATGAATCATCGCTTCGCAGGAGTGAAGAAAGATCACGAAAGGTCATGTGGTTATAAGTATAAAAGAGCACAAACATTAATTAGAAAGTTAGTAAATGCAAAAGGTGACAGCGATTAAAGTGAGCGATATTCTCAGAAGCGATGTTATCAAAGGAATGGCAATTGTAGTGTACATATTGAATTATTTATTTATTAATAAATTAATAAATTATTGTTATTAATCTAACTCTTTGAAGCAAATCAACTTCAAATTTGCACATACGTTGCAATATTATATAGGTACCTTGTAACGTGCATTAACGTGGTTAAGAGTATTATAATTAAAATAGTTATAACAGAAATAGTTTATTATTACGACTATTTTTTATGTATCTAATATATGGATTCAAATTTTTAATAATTAACTAATCCAAAATTTTAAATAATGACGTCAATCCATTTGTATGTGGTGACTGCTATTATATTTATAATGTTTAAATACTTTGAAGTTAGATAAAATCAAAAATTTTAAACAAACGTAATCAACTAATCAAATTAATTTTACGCAATAACAGCCACGTCTGGTCTGATTTATTAAATACTCTTATAAAATAAGACTTACACTCTTCATTTACAGCAAACTTTTTAAAGGTTATGTTTTTATTTTCTTATTTATTATATTTTGTGTTATACATTTATATTAAACTCGTAAGATTAACTTCCAATTTCTTATAAAATAATAATACTAATGATTGGTACTTACTTTAAATTTACACAACTGGCGCTAAAAAAAATAAAGAAAAGAGTATTTAAAAACAACTAAAACATAAATAAATAATACCTAAGAGGATCCATTATTTAGAAAACAAAAAACATTTGCTCACTTTTCCACAAACACTCGTACTTTAACATCGAGCACTTATTCCAAAATGATAATTTGCAAGTACTCAATCGTAGATAACTCTCCCATAGAATGCAACAAAAATTTCCACTTAAAACACAATAAAAAAAAGATAAATTAAATATGTTTTATTAAATTATTATTCTCATTCTTGTCACCATCGGCACGTGTCTCCAATCTCTTCTTCTTTTGTCCAAGATAAATAGTATTATGCTTGAAGTACTCTTCGATTTCTGATAATTTTTTATTCTGAGTTTCTGGTAGAAACACAAACACAAAAATAACCGCACCAAACGAGATTCCAGCAAAAAACCACTGAACTCCAGCTGAACCTCCCAACGCAATTTCCATATTAACATAATTTTGAACAGCGAAAAACATTATTATGTTGACAATACTGGTAGAAATACTATGAGCCATACTTCTGATTTTCAAAGGAAATAACTCGGCTGTCATGGTCCATGGAATAGTTAAAAGACCCACCATGGAAGCTACCACGTACAATAAAAGAAACACAACAGGTACCCAATTCAGTTTAGTAGTACCATTCTTAATCCAGAAGGTAAACAAACCAGAAATTACCATAGAAACAGCCATTCCAGTCCCACTTATCATAATCAAAACTCTCCGATTGAAATATTTGAGCATCCAAGTGTTCAAAAGCGACATAATTAATCTTATCACACCGATCAAAATTGACGCAATGTAAGGATTTACTGAAGTACCAACATTTTCAAAAAATGAGACTGAATAGAACAGAAAAATATAAATCCCAGAATACTGTTGAAAAAAGAAGACACCGGAAATGATAAAAAGCGGTTTATATCCAGTGGGTTTGAGAAAATCACGAATTACGCTTCTACCATCCTGTTGAGTCTCATTTTTCTTCTGTTCGTCTTCTTTTACTAGAAGAGTTAGTTGCATTTCTGCGAAACTGCGCTCCTGAAAAATGCGTTACAATAAAGATGGGTGAGAAAGGAGATCGTTCCTATCTTATGAAAGTCTAATGACTTTTTGTATCAATCGATAGCTCTTAAAATAAAGAGCAATTGATATCATTGCGCCAACTTTGTAGCTCTTAGCATTAAATTTCCATAAGATGGAAACGATCTTCTTTAATACAGACCTGATTTTCCGGCTGTGGTTGGTAGCGATGTAACCAGTTTAGAGCCAGTTTTGCCTCTTCAATTTTTCCTTTGGAAATTAGCCAAATCGGACTTTCGGGTATTAAAAATAAAAGTATAAAAGGTATAACTAAGTAAATGTTGCAAAGCCAGGCTAATAGACGCCAGTTAATTAGCCAGCCTTTAAGGTATGCTATAACCATTCCAAGGGAGACGTATGAAGGGCCTAGGGCTAATAGAGACCCTCTCATGTCTTTTCGAGCAATTTCTGTTATATAAACAACGGCAGGACTTGTAGAGAGTGCTACAAAGTCTATATTAAAAATTTGTTATTGATAAATAAATAAATTACTTGAAGCTAGTCCTGAGAAAATTCGTCCGATTATAATCAAAGGTACACTATTAGCTGTAGCAATTAAAATCCAGCCAACAACACCCGGCACTACTGATATTTTTAAAACTACGATTCTGCCCCATTTATCCATCAAATACCCACTTAATAAAGACCCAAAAGGGGCCACTAAAGCTAAGACACTTGCAATCCATGACGTTTGTGTTTTAGTGACAGGAATGTCGTTTTCTGACTCAAGTTGGGGTATTAAAATTGCAGAATAAGCTAGTGCTATGCCCACAACTATATGATTTGACGTTGCTATGACTGCAGCTAAAATCTGATAACCAGTGATTAGTTATTGAGTTATGTCAGAATTACTTGAGGTGAAAGGTTTTTCAAATTTCTTTTTTCGAAGTGACTTAGCGATTTGGTACTGGTGCCTAAATCACGCTGCGCACTGTAAATCTAATTTAAATTGAGTCTAATTAATTTGGGTAATTACCTTAAATTATAACTGCTAGCACTACAAAAATATTGTTATTACAAAAAAATTAAATATGCGAGTTACCTTAGTGGATCCATGGCGCCACGAGTTAACAACTAAAAATTTGATTGTTGTAATCTATTATAAATTGCTTGATGTCAAGATAATATTATCGTAATAATTAATTGGTATTTGTAAAATGTAAATTTGAAAATTGCCGCTTTAAATAACGTTTAGGGTAGACAACACATTATACATCGGTTTTGTTAATTGTAACCATTGAGCTACAAATATGTAGATTTTAAAATAAATTTAATTTATTTGTTTAATTTTATTTAAAAAATTAAAAAAATAATGCAATATTATTAGTTTTATAATATTTTAAATAATTTAAATTTGTAATAAACTTTGCCAAGTTATGTAAAAATTTTTCTTTTCTTGTCATCTACATTATTGTAACGTCAATCAGTTTGAAGTTTGAAGTAAACCTAACCTCACATTTCTACCTGTCAAACTCTGTTTTATTTCGTTAATTTTACACTTTTAGGACGCTACAAATATGGAAATGGCCTCATTTCAGCAAATTACAATAAAAAAGGAAGATCCTGACGGGGAATATATTTCAATTGAGTCTAATATAAAAGTTGAAGATGACATCAAAATTGAAGAAACGTGCCTTCAGACAAGCACTGATGAGCCCCCAGCACTTGAAAGTGTCATAATTGAAGAAAAGTTATCAATTTGTTCGATGTGTAAATGTGGTTTTCAAAGAAATATAACCGTTAAAATGTGGAATGAGTCTGATTTGTATAAGTGCAATAAATGTATTTTGCATTCAAGATTGAATCATGTTTTTGCTACAAAAACTTTAAAAACGAGGAAAAGGGGAGGAGGAGGTTTTTCTAATAAGAAGAAAAAACGTAATTCTAGTTTGGCAGATTTGAAATTTTCATGTTTTGGGTGTTTTTAGGCAAATGTAAAAGCACTAATTTGGTGGAAAATGAAGACAGTAGTAGAGACAGTGATGTTATTGTTGATTCAAGTGGAGAGAAAAGTACTGACAGGTATTTTATTTTTTTAAGTTGGCCACGTGGAGGGAGTAGTAACAGGAGTGGACGTAAGCATTAAAATCGTGGTTTTCGCACAAACACCTTTTATGGTCGATTTACAGTACACGGGATAGCTTTATTCCCTACCATAAATTTGCAAACAGTGGTTTTGACAATAGAATAAGATCATAAAAGGTGTTTGTACCTCAACCAAGAATCTAACATTGACGTTACAGGGTAAGCCCACTCCTCTTATTTCTCCCTCCACGGTTGGCTATGAAATAATGAGATGTCTGGGCAACACACTTAATTAATTTTTTTCTAATTAACTGATTTTTTCTTACAGTATTGTTATTACTAAAGTTATGTTTGTTTGTTCTTCTTGTAAAAGTGCCTTTGAAAGGAAGGACACAACGGGTGTTAAGGATTCTTCTGATTGGGCAAAATGTAACAAATGCATACTACACAGCCGCCTTAATTCAGTTTTTAAACCAAAAAAGAATTCAATATAATCGTTTTTAAGTCAGATGTAATTTATAAATGTTTTCTAATAAAATGACTAAAATCTACTGTTTTTTTTAATTAAAACATGAAAGGATTAAACCCTCGTATTTTTTTTTTTTTTTTAATTAAGTTGGTAGAATACGAGTTCATAACATAATTTTTCTTGGAAATGAAGCAGTTATCATTTGTCTCAATCAGAGAAATAAGTAGGGAGATTGTTGTTTAAATGTACGCGTTAGTGGAATACACATATTTAGAATTCATATTTTAAGCATACAATAATTTCAAAAGTCAATACATAACAATAAATAGTTCATTAGCAGAACCCACCATAATGTTATTGCTATGTATGGTGCCTAATTTTTATTTTGTATTGGGTTTCCATTGGACAATAAAAATTTTTATTCTTATTACACTAGTCTACAACATTTTTGTTCATGAAATGGGACTTATATATTTTTTTGTTATACGGGGCCTCAACTTAGACAAAATGTTAAAAAAAATCAGCACATCAAACTTTTAAGGTATTTAATAAGAAAAATATTACAAAAGAAACATTAAATAAAAAATTAAAAATAAAGAGTTTTAGCTAATTTTTTATAACTACTTGCATCTGTGTCTCTTACAGCAGACTAACAATAATCACCTAGCACGTTCTGATCCCAAAAACAATAAAACGTGATCGTCTTTTCAAGACCTTTCGAATAGTATTAAAAATTTTTTAATTTAACTGGTTTTACGATTTCCATAAGACTGGAACACTCTCCTTTACTACTGAGGTAACTTTAACTTAGAATTATTGGGCTTTAATATACTACTTTTATAACTTTTTGTGAAATAAATTTTTGTTTTTTATCTAATGTGATGGTAAATTATTTTTCTAATTAATATAGGCAACTATAAAAATATAAATGCAGTCCAAAAGATAACAAAATTTTGAAAATCTACTTAGTAGTTTTTATAATATTTACAAATGTAATTTCTTATAAATCTTAAAAAAATATATTGAAGAACAATTTCAAGCAAACTAACATTTTAAGAAAATAAAATAGATAACTATTAAACATAATTTGTCACTTTCTCTTGTTTTATAGCCTACTGAAATTTTTAGAGATTTTTTCCAAAATATTTTTGTAAAAATCACAAAATGTATTAAATTTTTAAATTTAAAATGCTGTATTAAATTTTAAAATTAGATATTTTTAAATTAAGAAAAAAATGTTAATTTAAAAATTAATTAATTTAAAAAAGTAATTTAAAAAAAATGTTAATTTTAAAATGTCGAGTGAGCCACTATTGTTTTATTTGGAAAAAATGTGTTAATTGTTATTAGTTATTGTTGTTAGTTAAATTTAGTTATTTTCTAAATTAGAGCATTCATGGGACTGCGTCTGTTTTTTTAGTTGTGACCTACATTATTTAGAAATATTTTTAACTATCACAGCCTTTTAGATAAAATAACAAAAATTACAAAGAAAATTATTTTACAAAAAGTAATAAAAAGTATTAGAAGAATTTAATGTAGATTCCAAAAATATTACAATATAAATAGTGTTTTATTTAAAAATGTAAATTACGATCGTTTCCGGTAATATTGGAAGTGATAAAATGTTCATTTTTTGCTCAATTAATAGGGATTTATTTAGTATAATAACTTTCCCAAGAGTCGTTTTTTTATTTAAAAAAAATAATAATTAAAAGGGGGTGAGCCTAATTTCGTTTGCACCCGGTACATTTAAATTCAAAAATATATTGAAAGATTAAATTTTGTAGAGCATTAGCTTTATTTTAAAACGCTGTATAAACGGTTTAACATATAAAAAAATATCGATAGAAAAAGTTGTAGAGAATTAAATTAAATTTTATTTAATTAAATTAAAGAATTAATTAAATAAATTATTAATTAATAAATTAATTAAAGAATCTAATTAAATTAAATTCTGTATATTTAATAAAGTCCCAAAGCATTATTTTTATCTTTAACAGTTTAAGCTCTAGAAACGTTTGCAGATGAGAAAAAGTTGAACAATCTCACTCATATTCTAATACCTATTAAGGGTTTAGTTGATTAACAATATAGTTTTCTGATACAAAGAATATTTATAGAATTATGCAGTAAAACTAAGTAAGCATTTTTACTTATTCTATCGCAATTATTAAAAATAATAAGTAACAAACTAATGAGAAAAATAATATTTAACTACTTATAATAGGAAAGGTGTTCCAATCGTACAACAACGCCGAGAAACTGAACACCGGTTTCGGGGTTTTTGCCTCTCATCAGTAATTATTAATCAGTAAAATTATTATACCAACTCTCGCACCTTCCAGCACTCTTCGTTAGATGGTATACTGTGTCTGTCTATACGACTATTACATATAATAGGTATTTTAGATATGTTTTTGTGTATTTGAAAAATAAATTGCCAATATTTAATTGTTAATTAGAATTTAAGAAGCGTTGTTTATTTTTTATTTTATTTTTTTTTTCACCTCTAAAGATGAGATCTCACGATTGCCTTCCTTTTTATTTCTGTAAGTTGGTTAATTGGTTTGATGGAGACGACTAATTGTAATAATTTTTAGTATTAAAACCTCTAAGCAGAGTATCTATACAGTGGTTTTTAGATGGTGTTAGACCAAGTATAGAAGCAGAACCAAGCATGCTCTGTTGAATGTTCACGCTACCAGGACATTGTTGAGTTTTTCGAAAGGAACAAATTCGATAATTATATTGTAAAGTTTCTACAACGCTGCTTCTGCAGACTTTCCACCATTATATTTAAATTTGTGAATCCCATTTTATCTATTTTTTTAAACAAAAAACAAGTAAAATGAAATGTTTTTAAGTTAAAATAATTTATTGTAATAATGTGGTATACAATATCACAACAAGTTTGTAATTACTAAATATAAAAATTTCCTAGTAAAAGAATACTACCTAACGGGAATTTCAAGTTGAGAAAATACCGGTAGTATCTTCGTTTCCATAGAAAAATTTGTAGTTGTGATTGGTTCTTGCTATAGCGGAGTATTAAAATTTGCGATATTACTGGTAGTACCTCAACTTCAAATTAGCCCATTAATGGATTTCTTTCAAAAATCTCTGATTTAAAGCACAGCTCACGTAAAGTAACACCAAAAAAGAATTATTGAATTTTTTTTTTGTTAGGTTGATAGGTAAAAATCTAAATTTATGGAGATTTGTGGTGAAATTCATAAAGTTAACAAAAATTGTTTTTGACTCACTGATAATAATCGATCATAACATGTAATTCTTTTTTGGTTTTACTATAATTAAAATTCATATAAAAAATATCAGAATTCTGAAAAATATTCAGACTCTCAAAATTGTCAAACTGCCTTAAAAACTAATAATACTAAACGAGATTTTCAAACATTCATCAATTTCTCTGTTTGTTCTTTATCAACTTTCTTCTCTTTCTTTCCCCGACTCTTCCTCTTTTCCTTCTTCTGTCCTAAATAAATTAAATTATGATTGAAATACTCCTCAATTTCCGTCAATTTCTTCTTATGCGTTTCCGGTACAAACACAAAAGTGTACAACATTCCACAAATAGAAATCACAGCAAAGAAAAATTGTACTCCAGCAGCTCCATTAAAAGTACTCATGAGACCCTCATAGCATTGTACTGCTGCAAACATCAGTATGTTGGCACTACTGTACGCAATGCTGTGCGCAACACCCCGAATCTCAATCGGGAAAAGTTCGGCTGTCATCGTCCATGGAATGGGGAGAAGTCCTAACATTGAGGCGATGACGAAGAGAAGAAGGAAAGCCACTGGAACCCATGTGGCGTTGGTTGTACCTGTTGGAGGAAAATTTTGTAATTTTTTTGTTGAAAAAGGGGTGAAGGTTGGTACCGTCAATGTTCCACATGGTAAAAAGACCCGAGAAAAACATACAAATAGCCATGCTTAGACCGCTCAGCATGATCAAAGCGCGACGGCTGAAGGTCCGAAGGAGGTAGGTGTCGACTACAGACATGACGAGGCGGACGGTACTGATAAGAACTGAGGCGAGGTAAGCGTTGATAGGGCTGCCAACAGCCTAAAAATGAAATAAAAAGATTACTATTAAATCAAACTAGACGAAAAAGAGGATTTTCTAACTAAGAAAGAGACAGTGCTAAAAGGTCTTCTACCCATTTCTCGTTACAAGACCGCAAATGTAGAAAAGAAAGTACTGTTAAGGCAAGAAGAAAGCTGGCATTAGAATGCTACTGGAAGTCTGAGTCATGGAGATGTTTATTAGCGCAGATTTCTACAAAAGAAAAGGTAGCAACTCTAGTCGTTCAGAAGTAGAAGAAAATTCTAAATCCAGTTGTCTCTAATTTCTACTTTTATCGAAAAAAATGGAAAAGCAGGCTTTCTAACTAAAAAAGAGACGGTGCTAAGTGTCTTCTGCCTACTTCTGGTTACAAGACCGTAAAGATAGAAGAGAAAGTATTGTTAAAACAAGAAGAAATTTGGCATTAGAATGCTACTGCAGGTCTCAGTTAATTGCAGATGTTTATTAACGCAGGTAACAAGAGAACAGGTAGCAACTCTAGTCGATTCAGAAGTACAAGAAAATCCTGAATGCAAAAGTTGTCTCTTATTTCTACTTTTATCGGGAAAGACGGAAAAGCGAACTTTCTAACTAAAAAAGAGACGGAGCTCATAGGTCTCAGTTCTCAAAGATAGAAGAGAAAGGACTGTTAAGACAAGAAAGAAGTTGGCATTAGAATGCTACTACAGGTCTAAGTCAATTGCAGATGTTTATTAGGACAGATTGCTACAAAAGAGCAGGTAGCAACTCTAATTGGTTCAGAAGTAGAAGAAAATCCTAAATCTAGAAGTTGTCCCTAATTTCTACTTTTATCGGAAAGGACAGAAAAGCGGACAATCTAACTAAGAAAGGAACGGTGCTAATGGGTCTTCTACTCACTTCTGGTTACAAGACCTCAAAGATAGAGGAAAAAGTACTTTTAAGACAAGAAGAAAGTTGGCATTAAAATGCTACTGCAGGTCTGAATCAATTGCAGATGTTTATTAGCGCAGATTGGTACCAAAGAGCAGGTAGAATTTAGAAGTGGAAGAAAATCCTGAATGCAGAAGTTGTTTTTAATTTAAATTTTTAGAACAATCAAAGAAGTAAAATTTCCTAGTTTTAAATCTAAAGTAAGAGCAAAATACGCGTAAAGTTAATTCATTACCTTGAAAAATTCGACGGAATGAAATAGAGTGATATAGATCCCCGAAAATTGCTGACACAAGAACAACCCAATCAGAATTAACAAAGGCTTGTACCCTGTTGGTTTAAGAAAAGCCCTAGCTTTATACATAGCGCCTCGTCCATGAAGTGCTGACTCTTCCAATTTCTTTTGGTGTTCTTTCTGAAGGTGGGCTAGTTGCATTTCAGCTAAAGTTTGTGGCTGAAATTCTGAATCAGTACTATTTTAATTTGGTGCTAAAAACGTACCTTATTTTCAGGTTGTGGTTGGTACTTGTTGATCCAAGCAAGAGATTTACTTGCTAATTCAATTTTTCCTTTTGATACCAACCAAGCAGGACTTTCAGGAATAAACATTGATAAAATACAAGGAATTACAGTATAACCCAGACAGGTCCAAGCAACAACCCGCCAACTGAAAAACCATCCTTTAAGAAAAGTAAGTACCATACCTAAAAAGAATTAAAGGTTGAATATGTAAGTTGAGAAGTCAGGATTGTCAACCTAGTGAAGCGTAAGCTGGAGCAAAAGAAATTAAAGAACCTCTCATATCTGCTCTTGCAATTTCTGTAATATAAACAATTGCAGGACTGGTACCTAAAGCTAGAAAAATTTTGCCATTAAGAAATTGATACGACTTTTTGGAAGATTTAAACCTGACGCAAGTCCTGTCAAAAGTCGTCCAATAGCTAACATCGGAAAGTTGGTAGCCATTGCGATTAAAGTCCACCCAAAAACTCCCGGTATTGCTGCCAACTTAACGGTATTCAGTCTTCCTATAGCATCCATTATAAAACCACCAGCTATGGCACCTACTGGTACAGCCAAAACTATCACACTTGCTACAAATTTTTATTTTTGAGAGGGTGTTATACATTATATTGGGGACTTTTACCTATCCATGGCTTCTGTTGCGGCGTAATTGGAAAATTTTCTTCATCTAATTGTGGTAATAAAATTCCAGAAAATGCTAATGCTATTCCAACGACTATGTGGAACGATGCTGCCAATACTGTTGCAAAAATCTAGTGGGGAAAATTATTTTTGGATTTTTTTTGTAATTTGGACTTACTTGAGGTAGTAAAGTTTTTATGGTTCGGCCATCGTATCGGCTAAGAGACCTACAACTGACAATAATTTCGTGGAATTTTTCATCTTGTTTCTTTTCTTCGATTATTGCTCTTGCATTTTCTTGAACACTAAAAAAGAAATAAAAAAAAGTGTTTCAAATATATACAATTAGATCGGAGTAATTTAACCCCCAAATTTCGCAAAAAATATTAAATTAAAAATAGACACGATTGACTGCCAAAATTAGTATATTTAATTCAAAATTAATTTAATTGTTGATGGCCATTATAGAAATCCCCTCTTTAGAACTACTGGCTATAAAATGTTTTAATTAATTTGTCAAAAAACTCACAGAAACTTAAGTAGGATGCACGAGATGAAAACCCAAATTTGACACACTTCAAAAAGCTTAAATAAAATACTACGAAAATGATAAACTTTATCTTTTTAAAGCAACTTAAATATCTCACGAAAATGATTGCCCTTGTCTACTCTAAAAAGCTTAAATAAGTGCGAGAATACGGTTTTATCCACTCCAGGAAGCCTAAATAATATACCACAAGAATAATCGAAATTATCCTTTCCAAGAAACTAAAATAAAAAACCACAAAAATGATTGGTTCTTTAAGTGTTTAAACTCCTCCTCTTCTAAAAAGTTTAAAGGAGCAGCTACAAAAAGAACTAGTTTTAACTAATCCAGAAAAACTTAAAATAACTAGTCACAAAACTAAATGGAATTATCTAATTTTAGAAAGCTTAAGTAAAATGCCACTAAAAAGATTTTCCAATTTAAGAAGCTTAACTAAGATGCCATAAAAATTATTTATTTACTCTAGGAAGCTTAACTAAATTGCTACAAAATAACCGACGTCATCGTCCCCAAAAAAGAGACAGGAAGTCACGAAATACTTGGCTTTGTCCACCCTAAGAAACTCAAACCAACGACTACAAAAAGAACAGGCTATTTCCAGTCCAGAATTCTTAATTATTCAATATCTAAAATGAATTAGTATTATTCATCTAAGAAAGCTTAAATAAGAAGACAAGGAACTGAAGATACCGCTATAAAAACAGACTCCATACACTTCAAGAAGGCAAAATCAGATACCACAACAACGACCGATCTCATCCTTAAAAACAAAAAACTTAAATAAAAAGTTATAAAGATGATCGGCTTTGTTCACTTTAAGAAAGAGAATTAAAACTGAATTCACGAGAGTGATTGGCGTTGACTGCTCTAATACCCTGTTGGTGGTTCCATAAACGTACGTCAAAATTGATAAGGCATTAAACTCTGATTAATTCAAAATACAATGTCCTGACTTGAAAAAAAAAATGCGCTAATGGCCCATCAATTTTGATAAACGTTTATGCAACCAAGCATTGCAAGTATATTTATTCATCCCAAAAAGCTTAAATCATTCGCATTAACCTCTCCAAAAAAACTATATGACAAGTCAAAAATATGATTGGCTTTGTCTACTCTAAGAAGCATACGAAGAAACTGGAAAAAGGACCTACTTTATCCATTCAAGAAAGTTTAATATTAAAAAACTTAAGATGCAACTAAAAACAATCTTTATCCTGTGCAAGAGCTTAATTTACAATTATTTAGATGCCACCCTCACTCTCCCAGCTGCATAATCAGGGTTTACGTGGCTAGTAATTTAAACAAGATTATTACTTTGTTTCTTAAATTGTTAAAATGTTTCACTAAAAATTTATAAATACTTAAGTGAATTTTTTATAAAATCAGAAAATAATTGATAATTATAATGTGTGTTCGTTTAAAAAAAAACTCGTAGCAAGCCATGACATTGTTACGTATCTCGTACATGACTCCATACAACAACCTCCATGACAACAAAATTTTTATTATTTACAATATTCGTGTATTGTTGGTTGCCTACTATGCAATTTTATCCGTCACAAATTATCCTAACATAAAAATGTCTCCTCTTCCCGCCAAAGCGGGCTTGGTCTTAGTGTGTTTTTGTGTGGTTGCCTTCGTGGTGTTTTAGTTTTTCAAACATTCGTTATTTTATTTATCAGTATTTTTCAATACTGAATTTTGTGTTTTCCTTGATTTGTAATCATGGTGTACACCAGTGAACAAAAGACTTTTTTGTTGGAAAGTTATTTCCGAAATGGAGAGAAAGTTAACGGTGGAAATATTCAATTCAGCCGTGCCTGGAGGAGTTTCGAGAAGCTTTTCCTGACGTTGTTGTTGTGTATGAAGAGTTTAAAAACACTCTCCACCGAAGTGTGAATCTGTTCCGTGAAATTGGCGCCATTACACGTAAAGAGGGCAGTGGAAGACCAACTAAACAAACAGATGAAGTTATTCATACTGCACAAGAGATTCTACAGCAAGATCCAAAAACGTCGATTAGACATCTGTCTCAGCAAGTTGAACTTTCTGTTAGTACATGTCATAAACTCCTACGAGAAGATTTACATATGTACCCTTATCGTCTCCAAGCCGTTTAAGAGTTACGACCCGTAGATTTTCCTAGAAGATTGCAGTATTGTCAGTGGTTTTTAAATAACATTGCAAATAATAATGAGCTCCTTCAAAAAACTTCCTTTACGGATGAAGCGTGGTTTTACCTGTCCGGCTACATCAATTCAAAAAACATGAGAATTTGGGCAACAGAACATCCTTATGAAATTGTAGAAGAACCTCTCCATTCACAAAAAGTAGGTGTTGTGGCAGCTATCAACAGTTTTTGTAGGTAATAAATGAATATATTTATAAAAATGTATTTTTGTTCTAATTGTCGAAAAGTAAGGTTATGAGATCTGTCAGTTTGACAAGTGTGTAAACGATTAATCACAGACATACAAAACAATTGTTTTTTAGTTTCAAAGCACTCTAGAGTTTTTTTAAAAAAAAACACACGATACAAATGAGAAAAATGAGAGTGAGGGATCGACAACTTGAGAGGATAGATGCGGCATCATATTTAAATAATTTGAGCAGAGTTTATTTATTATATTATTTTTGAGAAAACGACATAAGAAAAAACTAAATGTGGTACCATTCTAATCACAAATAATGGGACAAAAACATCTTAAGAGACATATTTTTTTAAATTAAGGCTTAGTTTTTGAGATAATCGTTGGGAAGTGGCGAAAAGTCGTAAAATCAATTACACTTTTCGGGATCTTGAACAGAGATATTCAGCTTTGAAGTTGCGAACGCCCATAAGAGCCAATGCATTTTCAAATATATTTTATTTTTTTTGTGGCAAGACGGCTACAGAGATTAAACTGAACTTTTAGTACAAGAAAGCCTATGTTTTGGGCAATTACATTGTATAAATATCTAAAAAGTTTTGAATAGTGCCCTTTTGCACAGGACAATTTTTGGACAACTTCGTATATAATATATTCAAGACATAAGCCATCACTTCTAAAAAAATCAACCTTTAGTCTTAAAACCCCCACAGGGTGACACATTTTAGGGCATTTGACACTCTACTAAAGAAAAATTCAAAAAAAAAGTAATAATTAATAAAACACTCAGTGTCTTTCTGGTGATTAATTAATAATGACAGCACCTGATCAGTAAATAATTATAGGACTCTTATATGCCAACTAGAGAAAAAAATTCAAGTTCAATTTTTTATTCACGAAAAATTTAGTTAGATCTAATAATTTATTTAATATAGGTACTCATATTTATTCAAAATTGTTAATAAACTGCAGTTTTTGGTTATTATAGCCTATAAGTCGTTATAAGCGATGAAAAAAAAAACATATTTTGTATTTTTTCACAAGAATTTTATTTTCCTAGAAAAAGAATTTCTAGGAGTAGTGATAAAAGTCTTCGGTCCCACAGTATCTAATATTATTATTGATTTTTCGTTATCACGCCATCTAGTAAAATAATAACCGAACGACAAATTTAACTTATCGCTTTTAATCCTTGTCTAATTGCACTATACAGTAGGGATTCCAAAAGTTCAAGGAGTGCAAAATACTATTAACAAATTATAACAACATATATATCAATAAAGACTAATTATTTGCAATTAACATAACAGTAAGAAAGAGCACAGCTGGGCATCATGCACGAGGCAAGGGCAAGGTCGATGATAGTAGACTTAAACAATTTGGTTGCTCCTTTATGACGTCAAAATAGGTTTGGTACCTATTTCAGAATTTTGCTTTGTTATTGCTATGCCCCGGCGTAAATGTGCTTTAGTTAAAAAAATATTTAGCGAATTACCAAGCAAAAAATTCAATTAATTTTTGTTTGTTTTGTTGATTCATACCATTAAATTGGACCTTGCTCTGATATGTTAGTGTGTTACTAGACTGGGATTTTAATTTATTTGGTTAGGATTTTCCTGTTTATATTTTTACAACTGAGGTTTAAAGTTCGAAATGATCAAAATTTTATTCTTAAATCGATAGAAAGTTTTGTTGTTTTATTTAATCAGAGAACGAACGGTGGGATGACAAATTTCCTCTGTTATGTCAAGCTTCCATAATAATAAAATAACAGGATTTTATGGAGAAATGTAGGTTTGTATAAGAAATTACAAGTCATTCTAGATTTTGTAATGTTAGAGGATTGACAACATGACATTTAAGGACTTGCTTATTGATCTATTTTCAAATTAAATTCTAGTTGAAAATTTTTTGCTTTTCAAAGAAGGTGGAGACTCAAACGGTTTAAGGAAACTATTAGAAAGTGTACTTATAATTTTTTTTAAGTTATTGTGCTCAAAGATTACGGATTTTCAATTTTCTCAAATTTTTGTTTGGTTGATTTTACAAATTTTAATATGTATTCTCACATGAAAAGTGGCTAAAAGAAAGATTTTAGTTTTTTTATCAATAAAAAAAATACCTTTGTCTCTCCAAGATCAAGCTTATAATCACTCTTAAAGCAAAATCATATATGCTGATTTTTAAAAATATGTGCCAACTTTAAAACAATTTTTAACAAATTTGAACATATAGTTAAAAGGGCTGATAATAAATTTTTAATTCTTCTTGAGATAAAAGTACCTACGCAGTAGGTTTTTGCAAATTAGCAAATTTTTCAAAATAGTCGTCAAAATTCACAAAACATATTTAAAAAAAAGTAGTCAAAAGTAAAATTTTGTGTTTTATCAGTACCAAAAATTAGTTTTTTAGATAAAATACTTAGTCACATTTTCAGAAAAATTTCACTGCCGTTAAATATTCGATTGTTTTGTTTAAAAAATTTGCTAAAAATTTCTGTTCTATAAACATGAAAAATTACTTATTCGAATCTAAATAATACTATGCCCATTAGGGTCGGCCAAAAAAATCAACTTTTTTTTTAACTTCCGACACTAAAATATTGGTTCCTTGGCACTTTTAAAAAATGCTTTTTCAAGATGAGCTCTTTATTTTAATAGGAAAGACTTCCTCATCGCAGTTTTACATTTTTTTTTTCGTTCCATATGGCAAAATCCATATCTCGTCACTACTTGATCGTACAGAAAAAGTTTACTTACATTTTTTGTAGGACATTTAACTCTCTAAAAAAGGTATCTTACAATTTTTTTATAACTCGTACTGTTTAGAAGATATCAGAGGTCAAAGTTTGAAAAATTTTGCAAAAATTTCTTTGTCACTTCTAAATTTTATAACTCGTAAATAAATAAATATTATAATGTGTCCAACATACGGTTTTGCAGAAAATTAAACGCTCTACAAAAAAAGTCGTTTGTGGTTAATCGATTACTTCAACCATTTAAAAAAAATTGGGGACTTAGTATCAAATTTTGGTTTTTAAAATGCGAATATCTTCTAAATGGTTAGAATAATCAATTAACTACAAGAGACCTTTTTAATAGAGCGTTTAATTTTCTATAAGGCTATATGTTGTGCATTTTATAATATTCATTTATCTCTGAGTTATAAAATTTAGAAGTAGAAAAGGAATTTTTGTTAAATTCTTTAAACTTTGACCTTCGATATCTTCTAAATGGTAAGAGATATAAAAAAATTGTAAAATACCTTTTTTTGAGCGTTTAATTTTATACAAAAAATGAAAAAAAAAAAAAAAACTGTGATGAGGGAGTCTTTCCTATTAAAATTAAGAGCACATCTTGAAAAAGCATTTTTTAAAAATGCCTAGAAATCAATTTTTCAGTGTCGGAAGTTAAAAAAAAATAATCGATTTTTTTGGCCCACCCTAATGCCCATTTTATATAACATGAGAACTTTCGGTGGTTACAATTTCGTAAATCTTAATAACAAAAACCTCTTATTTAAGCTATTAGCATTATTACAATTTATGACATCTCTAATCTTCTACAGGTAAAACCAAAAACAAACATCTGTTGGCATCAGCTTCTTTTCGGTTTTGCCAATGGAAAATTAAGAAATGTCGCAAAATGCGAAGGAGTTGAGTGAACAAGTAAAAAACTAAAAGTGGAAAGACGTCAAAATTTTGAAAACAAATTTTGGTTAAGGATAAGAGGTAAGCCGTCAGATTAAAAGAGGATTAAGCTACAATAATTTTAAGTACTGTTAAAAGTTTATTAATTGGTTATGTAAATAAAAATCATACAGTAGGTATGCACAGATTCCTCAAAATAGCAGTCGGAACTTCAAGAAAACCCAGTTCTGTACAAAAATACAATTTATTACTTACTCAATTTAAAATCTCGATCAAACAAATTTTAAAATCTTATTGAAAGATGCTTTAAGAAAATGCTTAGCCTTTGAACGAGTATCAAATTTTTATGTCAAATTTTGAAAGGGAAGACGGAATTTCACTAAATTATAATTTTTTTGCTTGTTCACTTTCAGTTTTTTACGTAAACCGCAATATTTACCAAGTTTAAAGATTTGTGAATTCCAGAGAAAACAAAATAGATAAAATGGACTAGAAATTAAAAAAAGAGTTTTGCAATGTCAAAAATCGTATCCGGTGAAGCGTAAACACTTTATTCGTTTTTAGAAAAATTCTAGGTGCATATTTTTTAAAATTTTTGAAAAAATTTAAAAAACGTATTTCTTTATTTTAAGATTGTCGAGGGAGACAAACCAAAATTTTTCAAGTTAAAAAAATAGGTGTTTCTTATCACTTTAAAATCAAAATTTTAGGGGGAAAATTTCCAGAACAGATGTCAAAATTTAAAAAAGATAATGATGGCCGAAATCGAAATTTTTAAACCTTATCTATGCTAAAAAGAATTTTTAGTTAAAATGGGCAGTCATCTTTTAAGCTTAACTTCAAGTAGATTTTTATCAAAATGGATACTGAAAATTTAAGCTAACCATATTTTTTCGTAAAAAAATTTGTATTTATTAGTAACAAACTTGCTTATAATTAGCGACTAGATTTTTATTTATTTACATTTTTTCATTCATTACAATCTTTCTATCTAAGATAATTGTTTTTGACTGCAAGGAGCTTATTTCCAAAATTATATTTTGCATCTAACTTAATATTTATTATTTAAGGTTTCTGAACGAGATATGAGGTATTAATGTATTTTTTTGATATACAAATAAATCTCCAAATTTGACTTTTTAAATGTTTCCGGTTTTTAAGATATACGCTGTAGATATTTTTTTTCAAAAACATTATTTTTGGGATATACCATGTATGACAACATTGTTTTTGAGAAAAAATATCTACAGCGTGTATCTCAAAAACCATAGGTAAACATCTCTACACAGTATAGGAATAAATCAGTATGTACAGCTGATAAAAACTTGTCAAAAGCTGGCATCCCTTCACGTAAAATGTGTAAGATGGAGCCACTGATTTTGAGATTTTTAGGCAACTAATAATACACAATTTAAATCTAAATGGCTATAACTGTAAATAAAATACTATAAAAATTATTTTAATTATTGTTTTACCCTTGTCTTTTGATTATTTATTATATAATTTACAGTTATAGCCCTTTAGATTAAATCTGTATTATTAGTTGCCTAAAAATCTAAAAATCAGTGGCTCCATCTTACACATTTTACGTGAAAGAATGCCAGCTTTTGACAAGTTTTTATCAGCTGTCCATACTGATTTATTCCTATACTGTGATCTCTATAAGGTAAATTTGTTTTTTTCACAATTACCCTGTATGTATAATTATATAATATAGCGTAATTCAAAAAGGTAGAGCAAAATTTTAACCTACAAGTGATAACAAAATTACGGGCCTTCAAATTTGGGCACATAAAACAATTTTTTGGATTATTTCGAAAACCGCATAACTATTATTATGAGATTTGGCACATAAACAAATCTAAGTGTTCTCCTTTACCTGATAATAACAAAATTTTGAATGAAAAAATATTTTGCTAACTAAAAATTTAAAAAAAGGTATGTAATTTGTTCAGGGAACAGTGGACAGACAAATTTACGAATTTTAGTCTAGCGGATGTTATCAGCATGATGATAACATGATGTTTAATCATATTGATGTTATCAACGCTCCCATTACATCATGTGATGTCATTTTTTTTCTGGAGATGGGTGGTTGTAATTTTTTAGATATCAAAGTATGAAATTTTTGTTTCAAATGATTTATTAATTCAGGAGGTGATAACATAACGTTTCGCACGTGATTTCTGGCTTCTTCAGTTTCAGAAAATGTTTTTCCACCAAATAGAAGTTTTCAACTAGTACTTTTTACCTCTTGTTGGTGGGTGTATGTTGCGAATCATCGACAAGGTGTTTGTAATCTTAGAGTAGACAGTTTAATAACAAAGAAAGCCCTCCGTGAACTACTCCGATATTTTTAAAAACGTATCGTTTTTGAGTTTAATTTTTATATATTTTATAAATTGTAATTAGTGCACTGGGTTAAAAATAATAAGGACCTTCTGATTAAAATTTCTACTTCAAGTAAACAAACACCCTGTATTTACATTTATTTTTAAAGAAATAACCAATTTTCGTGGTAATCTAGTTTTAGCAACAATTCCAAATTATAGATACCTTTTAACACAGTGGTTTCCAAAATATATAATAAAATTTTAAAACCAAAAGCTTGTTTGATTTTTCCAAAATTTTTCACACCAATTCAAATTTTATTTCAAGTAAACAAACACCTTGTATATAAAATCTTCTGTTGAGTTTTTATATCCTAGCTAAATTATAATTGTTTTTTGAATTAATAGTTTTGTAAATAATTTAAGAACATGTAAAACTTTAAAAAATTAAAAATTGTTTTTGGTATAAAAACCACTAAATTATAAAGCGAAAAACAATTTGTGGAATGCATAATAATTTACAATGATATTGTACACTAATAACATTTTTTTTTATCAGTAAACTAATTTAAGCGTAAAAATTGTTTCGGTGGAATTATTATAGGTACAAGGAACGAACGTATTAGTCATTGAGATAATCCAAATGATGATATCGAATTATTAAAATCAGGGACGGCCGGTGAATTTTAAATTTTTGTATTTTGAAAACAGAGCACAGAACCAAATTTCTGTTGTAATGACGTCCCCCCAAAATGTACAAAGAGTTCCGTAAGTAATTTGATTTAACTTATGATTGTCTATAAAAACTTTCTAAAATTAATTTTAAAAGAAAAAATCAACTTTCAAAAGAAAAAAACCAGTTAACTCAAAATTTGGTTTTCAAAAATGGTGTGCCCCCTAAAATGCACAGGGAGTTTCGTAAATAGTTTGGCATTGACTGGTTAATGTCTATAATGTCTCTTTATAATTAATTTGAAAAAAAAATCAAATTTGGTCGAAATTTGGATTCCAAAAATGGTTTGCCCTCCAAAAATACACAGAGAGGTCCGTAAGAAGTTTGACATTGACCAGTAAGCGTCCATAATGTCCTCCCGAAATTAATTTGAAAGGAAGAAAGAACAACTCTTAAAAGAAAAAAACAAGTTTGAACGCAATTTGCAAAATTTGTTTTTCAAAAATAGTGTGCTCCCTAACATCCACATGGAGTTCCGTATGTAGTTTGACATTGACTAGTCAATGTTTCTCTATAATTACTTTGAAAAGAAAAAATCAACTTTCAAAAGAAAAAAAATCAACTTTGCTTAAAATTTGTGAAATTTGGTTATCAAAAATGGCGTGTCTCCCCCAAAATACACAGGAAGTTCCGTAAGTAATTTGAATTTGTTGTCTATAATGTTTCTCAGAAATTATTTTAATAAGAAAAAAATAATTTTTTTTTTGAATTTATACAATAGATTAATAATCAATAACTATTGATCTCATTAATAATAACTTGATCATTCTGAAACTGTTCTGAGTTAAGTTGATAGAATAGATAATTTGATCATTCTCGAGTCACGTGACATTCAGGAAAAGTAATAATTAACAGAAATCATTTTTTTTTAATTAGAAGTAGTAGGAAATATGCTGTGATTAACATCAATCATTAAAGAAAAACTACCGGAAAATTTCCATAGCACTCGTGATAGATAGAGAACTCCTCAAACTGCGCAAATATTTAGCAATTGAAATACTTCAGCACAATCATGGTTCGTTTTATTTACTTACAATTACGATTTTTCTTATCTAATCAGACTAGATAAAGGGTGGTAAAAAAATCCACTACAGTTGTAAATGCCAATCACATGTTAGATCACGAGATGCATACGATATTTTCCTATAAATCACGCAACAAAAATTTGCCGACAAAATCCTTGATATCAATTAATGCAAAAAAAATGCAACAATTTTAACCCAAGGTTACTGATTCCAATTACTGGTATCAATTTTGAAATTTACGCCCCACCCACTTGACTTACTGTAAACTGAAGCAACTGGCACTGAAAAAAAAAATTTGTTAATTTCAGATTTAATATTTATTTCGGGTATTTTTACCTGATTGGATCCATTATTTCAGGTACAGTTAGACGGACAAACTGGAAATCAGAAAAAAAAATTAATATTAATCAATATGACTTGACATATTTTGTTGCTAAGTCAATTTTTTGAGATGTCCGAGCCTTGAATTAATACAGATCGCATGTTGAAGATTTGAAAAATTCCACGGTCAAAAAGATTTATTTAAAAATTTGTAAAACTGAAGAGTTAAATTTACATAAGCATTGTCTTGCGTCTGTGATAAAATTTCCATAATCATGATTTTATTTAAATTTTATTGGAGAGATGTGAGGAAGTAAATAATTTATTATAAACTCGTTAAATAATCGATAAAGACGTGTTAAATCGATGAAGACGAGAATAACAACGTTGAGTAATTGTTTTGTTGTAGGTCGTGTATATTATGACAGTAAAATGATTGCGGTTATATTGTGGTTAATAAAATGGGCGAAAAAATCAAGTGGCACGAGGAATTAATTGGACAAAAAATTAGTAGTTTTATTATTGTTAGCAATTTGACTCAGGACCGCCTACTTATTAAAAAAATGTAGCGACTAACAAATGACAAAAAAAATGAGAAAGAGGTGACTGTCAAGACTCACTTTTTTACTAACACAAAACACAGAATTCTGCACAGATAGATGTGTCCATCGAGAAGTAGTTTTGAATAAACAAATTGATTTTGATCTTGGCTCATTCAATTTATTTTGTCACTTGATATAAAAATGCTAAAATTTTCCTTCACACTATTCACTGATAAAACTTTCCGAATTAGAAAGGTATCAATAATTTACTTATCATTAGTATCATCATGTTTTATAACGTATTGAGTGTAAACTTTAATCTTTCATTGATATAACTAGTATTGGGTGATTCCAATGGTTACAACAATAAAAAAAATTATCAACAGTATTTGCTTTGCAAATAAGCGTCAAAAATAGTAGATTAAAGAACGAATTTTATAAGTCAGTTTGCGCGACTCCAGATTAGAAATGACCTAGGGATCTCCACAACGACTTATAAAAAAGTTCTTATTACGTAAAACGGTTAATTTTTCTAAAATTAGGTATTTTTAATGTGTTGGCGTGGTTGGTAGCAAATAACATTAACCTAGAATATGTAACTGTCACAAACTGTCTTTTTGTGAGTTTTTGTTATTTATGTCAGGTGTCACCTACATTTTTTTTTCTTTTTTGGGAAAATGTGGTAGTTATCAACAGCAAAATGTCAGAAGGTAGTCAATTGTCGAGTACAGTCAAGGATTATTTTGAAAACCACCCGAAAGATAAACATTGAACTGGGTCATATACAATCGAATAATTATAAACTATACCATTAAAAGGTAATTATATAGTCATGCAATAACATACAATTCGATTGTTTGTTTACAAAATAAAACTAAAAGTTTAAAAATTTTTCACAACAAAAGTATATTGACCTAAAGAGTGGCTGCAAAAATTCAAATTTATGTTAACAAAATTGTATCCTTTAAATGACTTTGACATTGTTATTTTTGGTAAAAAGTAAAAGTGTTCGTATAAAGTCTGTTTTTATGCATTTTTGTCATTCAAAATATACAACATGAAAATATATAGAGAGAAATATTGTATTATATACACAGACAAAAATTTCATAAAGAAATAGCAATAATTTTTTAAAAAATAACTGGAGGATAACGCAGAACAGCCGGAAAGAATATAGAATACAAAGAAAATTGCAAAACAAGGAAAAGAGAACACAACGCTGTAAAAAGAAAGAATTACAAAAATATTTTTTTTTATCAAGAATGCAAAAGAATTAAACAAGGAGAAGTGAGAAGCAAAGAAGAAGTAACAGAAAAATAACATCAATAACTTGAAAAAGTTTTAAACAAATTGTCGATCAAAAGAAGAACAGTTGAAGAGAAGAGAAACAACAGAAACAGATAGGAAAAATGAGAAGAAGAATTTCTGCCATATAATAATATTAAAAATATAGAAAAACAGAAAAACAACAAGAGTCCAGGAAAAAACAACATACAAAAAGAAATAATAAAATACGGAAAATAAGTGATGACGAAGATGATGTATGATTTAATTAAAAATCCATGGATAAAAGAATAAATGCTGCAATGGAGAATAGCATAAAGAATAGCAGTACTTAATCCAATCCATAAAAAAGAGACAAGACAATATGTGAAAATTGTAGAACAGCGTTTATACGATAATGGCAACAGTACCAAATAATAAATTTAAAAAAATTATTGAAAAATTAGTATTAGAATACCAGTGTTGTTTTAGAAATGGAAGATCCGTAAACTAAGTAAATCTTACAACAGATATAAGAGAAAAGTCACCAACAATAGTTAAAAACATTTTTGCTAGACGGCCTACGGCATACCAAGCAATAACATATCTTGAAACACCCGATAAAATAGTGAGATTGGTAAAAATAACATTAGAGAAGACCACAAATAGGATTCGGAAACTGTTAAGAAAAAGAAGTGTTTGATGGCTTAGAGAGAGGCTTTCAGTGTTGCTTTCTTCAACATTGTTTATAATTGCCCTAGAAAAAATATTAACACAAAGCAATATATATAGACAAGATATGCTTTTCCATCAACATTATCAATGCCTTGCATTAACAGACGACGTAACACTCATAACAATAATTATGAACGCAGAAGAAAATAAGACTAACAATTAATAAAAAAATTTTGTAATATGGGAAGATGAAGTATTCAAAGAAAACAAATATCTAGAAGTAAAAGCAAACGAAAAAAAAGACACACATTGTTTACGTACGAAGTGTAATAGAAAAGAAACAACAAATACAGAAAAGGTAAAAGCAACGCAAAAATAATAGCTGGTAACAAAAGCGTCTATACATAGAGTGTAATACAAAGCTCAAAAAGCGTAGCAAAAGCAACAAACTTCATGTCTACAAAACCATAATACGACCAGTGGTAACATACACTTGGGGTAGATAGTCATTAAGAAAACAAGAACAGTCCATGATGAAGATGCTGAGAACGGACAAAGAATTAAGAACATAATACAAAAACACGAATTGGATAGACCACGTAACAAAAATGTAAGAAAACAAATGATCAAAAAGAATATTAGAAACAGAATTAGGACCTACAGACAAAGAAGCAGTACAAAGATACAGTGGAAAAAAAGAGTAGAAAAGACCCTACAAAAACTACAAATAAAGCAGTGGAATAAGAAAGCTCTATATAAGAAAAAATGGAGAAAAATCGCGCACCAAGCCATGAGCCTACAAGGCTTGTAATACTTATAATATAACTAGAAGATTGGAAAGACCAACAAAAGTAATAATTAAGAAATAACTAATTTAACTAGAATACGAAAAAAATCAAAAAAATATAACCACAACAGAAATAAGAGAAACATTTAAGAAAATTAAAGTAAGTAAAATACAATAAAACAACCGAAGTTATGATAAAAATACAAGCAGACTCAACTAAAATAATTTATAGATATTGTGATCGGAAACGTTTATGTTTTAGAAGTAAAACAACATAAGACTCAAGAGTCAGTTAGCATGGGGAAACACCATACTAGTGTCTTACGCTCGATACAGTACTGATAAGAATTAGTTAGGCGTGCGATAATTGGTATAATGATGATGTTCACGCATTACTCAGTGGCATCACACTTAAATTAAAATAAAGCAAAATTTTTTTTTGTCCTCCCGTATTGTAAAGTAGGCTATCATAGTTGTGCATCCACCAATAGTAAGTCGGACTTTTGGAAACTGTGCGGTAAAAATGAGAAAAACACCGGGTCTCACATTGTACGGTTACAACTATCACAGGATATGCTTGAGGAAAAAATTAACCTTACAGTAATAAAGTTTATGTATCAAAGTGTACGTACCTAAAATATTACCACAAATAAAGCTATATTTAATAGAAAAATGGTGAATTGAAAAAATCGCTGAAACGTCACAGGTCCATAGACAACGCGTAGTGCAAGAGTTTTATTTAATTACTAACAATACAAAATTATAGGAATAAAAGTATATTTTGGAAAAAGTTACAGTTAATAAACTTAAAAAAATAAAACGTATGTATTTAAAATAATTTTAAAAATAATTTGCAATTTTATATAGAATAAACCGCTACAGCGCCATCTATTCAAAACGTGTGTTCATGTCTACTTAATAAATGTCATTATTCTATAATTATTCTTTTCTATGGTCATTATTATTGTTAAATTTTGAATCTCTTATAGTAATTATCAATTTAGAATTAAAAGTGTGAATAAAAGTACTGGAAAGACCTTTGAACATGTTTTAAAGAAAATTATGCAAGCAATGACAGAGTATTTAAGCCGCATTTGGGTACGTTTTATTGGTTTTTAGAATTTATTTGTACCTAACCTAACTTTTGATATGGCGCAAAAAAAGAGAATTTGACTCTTTCGGACAAAAAATATTATACAAATCTTATGCGTTAGTTAATTTTACAGGCTCCAACTAATCAGGCCCTCGCTTTCAGCTCGGGCCTGAAACAAAGCTGTCGCCTGTAAAATTAAGCCTACCACATACGAATGTAAATAGCTATTAATAAACTGAGTATTTTAAAGGTCTAGAGCTGATAGCAAAATATTTGTCTGTATCTCAAAACTAGAAATAAGAGTATATTTTTTACAGTTATTTTTATATCTTTATTGCTCGAGTACAAACACCAAATAATAAATATATAATTTTAATCATGTGAAGACAACGCGTTGCAACAATATAAGTCATAATGCCAAAAAAAATACAAAAGATGTATACTTAAGAAAATAGATTTAGATGGAGACCAAGAAAGTTATTTATGACATAATGAAGCAAATAGAAGACAAAGCAATTCAAAAACATAGAGTAAAAACTGTTGATACCATCAACAATTATCCAGAAAAAACAAACTATAGATGGTTAATATCAATCTGTCGACGAAATTTAAGGAATTTATAGAAAAAAGAAATTTAAAGGTTAAAAGAGCAGAAAAGAAGACTGTAAAGTGATTAAATGGCTGTAATTACTTAAGGTCCTGTATCCAAAAACTGTTATATAAGTAAAATAGTAGAGTAGATCAGTTTAAATACTCTAAAGATTTACTCCTCAAACGTAGCTGGTGTATCCCTCGATCTTACAATAATAATCGTACATGGTGGAGGCGCCGGGAGGAATACAAAAGTAAAAAAAAAAAAATTATGTGAGAATAAGATATCGTAAACATTTTAGGTACCACAATAACCCAAAGTGTCTATCCTAAGTAAGTTGCTATTTGCTGTGATGGATTTTTGATGATAAAAAATTTGGATAAAGAGGCCAAGAAGAAGCAACATTCTATAATATCGGATGTTCTACATTGTTAAAGGTAGAGATTATTAAAAACTGTTACAAAAAATAAGGTATTCAAAAAATAGAAATTCAAAAGAGATTATACAAAAACTAAAACTTTTTACTTGCAAAAAAATAAGTTCAAAAAAAGATTTAGATATAGAAAAGAGGCATCATATTAGAAAACAAAAATGATAAAAGGCAACAGAAAAAAGCATTCTTAGAAAAAATATGTAAAAAAGTAGTAATTCCTATCCACACATTCGACACAGCAAAAAACAAAGAAAAAAATGATTATAACCGAAAAGCAATTTTTAGGGAAAATAAAGTGAAAAGTACAAATAGATCAAATTAGAAATATTGAACACCGACAGATCCTATAATTTCACTAATTGTAAGCAAGAAAAGTAAGTTTTTTTCAGATTTTTTAGTTTATTTGCATCTATTTTTTTATTTTTTAGGTTTTCTAAAGTTTGTTTTTTACGATAGGCAAACTAGAATGCGTTCGAAATTTGAAATACTTATTTGTGGTTGATTTAATTTGATAATTAACCAAATCGTAACAACGTAGGTGGCTGTGGAGATTTTTGATATCACGAATATTCATTGTAATTTTTTTATATATATATATATATATATATATATATATATATATATATATATATGATGAGGATTCTTGGAGTTTGGAGAAGTTTATTGTGAATGATAAGACGAAAAAATTTTTTCGTACGACGTTTCGAGGGCGGCCGCCCTCATCATCAGGTCATCATTCATTGTAATGTCCTATTTACGCAACGGAACATTGGAAAATGGTTTCTGGAGTTACTCATTTGTCTAATAATAATTATAATAATAGCTAAAGTCTTTGTCTTTAAAAGACAGAATATTTTTATTATTTCCACAGCCGCCTACGTCCTTACAATATTTATGAAAACACTGTAGATTTCCCTGAAATTTTTTTGTAGATGTTTTAAATTAATTTTGCATTTCTTAATTTGTTTAAAATTTAGACATTTTATAAATTTTTCCTTTAAATTCATTAAATTTCAGATTTTTCTAGATTGGGTCGTATAATATTTTAATTTTGTAAAATATGTTTAAAGAAATTTTCAAGATTTTACAGACTAAATTTTAAAATATTTATATATTTTTCAAAATTTTTGTTTTTTTTTAAATATAAGTTTTCTAAAATTTTCAGATTCATTGGCTTTTTCTCTTCACATGAGGCATTCTATGCCCAATTAATATACGAAATACTTTAATATCTGCGATTTTTAAAAACATTTCTTTTTTCTTAGTACCCATTGAAAAGAGTTCTAGACCTTAATCTCACTCCATTCATGAAATATTTATTTTTGATAAAAATACCGTCATTTTTTAAAACACCTGTAATTTGTCGAAAACTTGTTGTTGTTTATCTAATGTTTTCGGTAGGATAAAGAAGCGTTTTCCAGTCTTAAGAAAATCGTAAATTTGATGATCTAATTTTAAAAAGTGTCTCTCTAATTTACGTGGCGATTAACTTGCTTATATGTAAAATGAAATATAAATAAAAATGTTTTTATTCGTTTGAAAAAATAATTAAGAAAATAATAGAAAAAGAATATATAAACTAATTTCAGGAACTATAAGTATTTTTGATAAATTTAAATTAAACTCGTATTATTTTCTGAAACAATGAACAATCAATTATATAATTTATTTATTATTCGCGATATACTCGTTATAATATAGTTCCAAAAGTGTTAAAAAAACCTATTTGTTATGGAAACTAATTTAAAAAAATATTTTTAAAATTTTCCAAACACAAGAAAGAAAAACGGTTATTTCCGTTAAATAAATGTTAATTAAAATAACTTACAAATGAAATTGCAGAAATACTTGATCAAGTTTGCCCTTATGCACACCTTCGTTAAAAAAAAATAAACATATAAAAAAATACTTAATAATAATAATACGTTTATTCATGTTAGCAGTTGTTTTACAATCATCAAGATAAAGTAATTACACATTACTAAAATATTGACAAAACTCATCGAAATCATAGAACGCTTCATTACACAGAATCTCCTTAAGTTCAGTTCTGAACCGTTTAAGCGGCATGTTTTTTATAGCATTAGGGAGCAATTATAAAATTTTATTGCATGAAATCCTGTGCCACTTTGGGTTCTAGAGACTCGTGCATATTTAGTCACTAGATGTTCATTGTTACGAGTGTTATAACTGAGTATTTTTGTGTGTATTAAACATAGACAAATTGTCCTTAACATACGTACAACATTGAAATAAATACAAACAAGGAAAAGTCAGAATTTTTAAAGCTTTAAATGCTTGTCTGCAATCCTCGCGATAGTCTAGTCCATAAATAATACGAATAGCCCTCCTTTGTAAAAAAAATACTTGGTGACGACAGGAAGCATGGCCCCAAATTAAGATTCCATACATTAGTTGACTTTGGAGTAAACCATAATAGGCAATTTTAAGGGTTTCCTGAGAGACAAACTTGGATAGATTTCGTAGAAGAAAAATGGTTTTTGCTAATATTGTTGAGTTTCACCATGCTTTTTCTATCATAGAGTTGAATCGAGAGTAAAACCAAGAAATTTATTTTCGCCAAATAAACCCTCGTCACTCATATCATTATTTGGGCGTTTAAGAGTGAATACTTTTTTAATACATTTGTCAACATTTATTGAGAGCCCATTATTGCCAAACCACTCAAAAGCCCTAGATCGTTCAACTTGATTCACCCTCATAAGGTGTTCTAAATTGTCACCTGAGAGACAGATGTTTGTATCATCGGCGTATATCACAGAGCTACTCTCAGAGAGGTGGCCAGGAAGATTATTAATAAATATTATGAACAAAAGAGGACCCAGAATTAAACCCTGTGGCATATTAATGGGCAACTCTTGGGATTGACTACCGTTGCAAACGACTTTTTGATACCGATTGGTTAAGAAAGATGTTATCAATCTACAACTCAATGGATGTAAATCATAGGTAAATAGTTTGCGTATGAGTAGGGTGTGAGATACACAATCGAATGCTTTTGATAGATCAAGAAAATCGGCCATTAGGTATTCGCCTTTATTATAACATTCTTCAACAAAATTGACAAATGAAAGCAATGCATCCTGAATTGAGAGTGATTTCCTAAATCCAAACTGATTTTTTACAAAAATTTTATTTTTTTCAAAATGATCTGTTAGTTGTAAAGCCATAATCTTTTCTAAAACCTTAGATAAAACAGGAAGCAACGAGATGTCTGAAATTACTTGGTGATCCAGAGTAACTTATTTTATTAGGTTGATATTCGAACTAAAATTCTGGAACCTAAAAGTCTACATTACTCTGTCAAACAAATCGATAAACAGAATATCATGTTTCAGCGTATTTAGTTCAAAAACATTGACAAAATAAATGTAAAACGAACTCAATACATTGTTAATATTTTTTTTAAGTTAAACATTTTTAAATTTAAACATTCAATTTTCCATTACATTTATTTTTTAATGCAATGTTTACGAATTTTTTGCATATTTTTGTATTTCATGATTTCAAATAGTTTTGTATAAAATTTGTTGGACAACAATATTACAAACAATTGGCACAAATTAGATTTTTTACAAATAAAAAATTACTTATTTACTACAAATTGTATAAATACTTGCCTTAATAAATAATTGCCTTGATATATTTATTGTTTTCGAAAAAAATTAGTAAAAACTTGTATTTGAGCAATTATTATTTATTTTCTATTAAATCAAAACAAACAATTGTATAATATACGGAGTGAGTCAAGGAATAAGGCCAGGCCAAAGATAATTAATTTTAATTAGACTAATTTTATCAAATTTTGTGTAAATATATCAGTTCAATGAGCAAAATATTTTGCGAAAAAAACTATTATTTACTATAACATACGTATTATCAAACATATTTTAATCATTATTTATGCATAATAACAGTGTCAGACAGATTTGCATGTTATTACGAAATTAAAATTTTAAATTATGAACATCCATTTATTAAAAAAAAAATATAGTACTTTACATCGAAATAAAAAAATTACAATAAGGTACAGAATAAGCCAAAAAAGATATCTAAATTTTTTTTGCTCAAAGAAACCAATTTGCCACTAGTTTAAATTTAACAAACACAAAAACACCACTTCAGAAGAGAGGTAGCCACAATTTTAACAAAAACATTTTTTTAAATATTTTGACACAGTTACCACAAGAAATTATTGCAAAAATAAGTCCTTAGTGTATTTTTAGAATGTTTCATAATTTTTATAAACAGAAAACTGTCATTTCATTACATAAATAATCAAAGTCAGCATTCTGAAAAGAAGTGACTTGTATTGCGTCAGAAATTTTCTGTACGCCTATACATTTATTTTAACCAAGTCTTAAAATACTTTTCAGGTGATCATTTCAAAAATTTTCCAAAACAGATAAAAATTAAAGTTTTGTGAAAAAAAAATGTCATAAATCTAAAAATAAATACCAATTTAGTAAAGGAAATTCTAAATATTAAATGATCCGCTTAAAGAGAACAATTAAATTTGAACTATTTGTATTTAATAAACTATTCATAATTAATAAAAATATTTGCAACATCATATTTAAAAGAATAAAAAAAAGAAAATTAATTGTTTCTTGTTACACAACCACATGATCATGCAATAATTAATTGACACATATCCTGACTTGACCAATTATTTAAAAAAATAGAATTTGCAAAAATTGTGTTGGATAAAAATTCTGGCTTGAACTGCATGACATAATGCCAACACAAAAAAAAATAAACCTCGGGCAAAGTCCATACATAATTTCCTAGATCTCACTTCTATCAAACCATCATTTCCCACTGCCGGCACTTAAATAATATTCTATGAAATGTTGCAAATTACAATATTACGTCATTTGTGAGCGAGCGAGTGAGAGGCTTCGAATTTTTGCAAATATAACAAAGACAGAAAATTAAAAAAAATATTTTTGCAAAAATACTTACGTCGAGCTTCACTCACAAAAAACTTCCACTCAGTTTCGCGTCCACGCCGCTAATAATCGAGTTTTCCGCTATTTCTACCATCAGCTGGTACTCCACATGCGTGGCTCGAGATGGGAGCTTGTTGCGGTCAATAACACCCCACCCCCCTAAAAATCTGCCAGCTTACCCAATGAAAGGAGAGTTGAATTTGCTTAAGTCACTTTTGTGTAGGTAAGTCAGGTGAAAGGAAAGATTTCGCGCACATCTCTAACCCGTCTATTGATTGACGAGGATAGACTTGGAGACGCCTCAATAGGTTTTTTATTACCTGCCAAATCTTTGTGGGTTCACCTTGAAAAACAGCGGCGGAGCGGAGGTTTGTGGGTTTCCAGAACGGGAAGTGTTATCACTTTTATCGCTTATCAACACATTAAAAATTTTGCAGTTTTTAATGTTAATTGCGTCAGCTATAAGTTTTCAAAAAAAGTTTCAATTTTTCCGAAAATTTATGTAAATCACACTAATAATTAATTACCTAGAAAAAGGAACTTCACTTTTTGTAAGCTATACTGGGTGATCATTGGACTTTTTGATTATTTTTTTGAAAAAAAGCACGGACAAATCAATTGTGTTTATAAGAAGAGACAAATACACAGCGCAATCTCAATACCGATACTTCACTCTCTTGGCGGGGGCGGCTACCACTGTTAAACTTTTAAATGGCAAGTGGGTTTATGTAGCACACATTATTAGAGAAGTAATTCAATCTTTTTTTTCAAAAAAATCGATAAAACGTTGGTGTATTTTTTTCCTTTATTTTTTATTAATATAAAAAATATTTATTGTGATATATTAAAAAAATACATTAATAATAATTTAAACAGTGTTGCCAACCCATTGACGATGATTTTCCCCATATAATGGGTCAAAATCCTCTAAATGCAAGCTAAATTCCCCCAAAACATACTTTATTTTAAAAAGGACTACAACCACAAAGTAAAAAGAAAAACTTTTTAATAAAGAGATAATAAATCACTTTCTAAATAAGTGATAAATGTGAACTACACCGTAATCGAGAAATACTGATTAAGTTGGCAACAAAAAAATAACAGTTTACCATTTTTTTGGTAATTTGTAGTAGTAGTTAAAAATACCCTAAAAAATCCCCTACAGAACTTTCCCCCCTAAATATTCCCCTCTTCTTCAAAAAATACTCTAAATTTAGGGGGAAATCCCCCAAGTTGGCAACACTGAATTTAAATTTAATACTTAATTTCAACAAAATTTGTTAAACCGATTTTTTAAAATGTTTTGTATTTTTCTTAAATTTAATATTATATTTAAAATACAATCAACTTGTAAAACACCCTAAGGCTTGTTTATAAAAAGAAAAAATGTTAAAAAGAATTAAAAATTATTAGCAGCATTAAATCGTTATTACAATTTTTTTTATTTTTTTAAAAATTCCGTGAATTTTTGAAAAAAACATTTTTGAAAAAAATATTTGATTTCTTTCTTAATAACACGCTCAGAGGCGGACTGCTTACTTTAAGGGCTATTCTAATTAACTCAAATTTGATGGAAAACGTCATGTACGTTCTCTATTTTATTTAAAAAAAATATTTTTTTATATATGAACGATAAACAATAGACTTTAACGATATTTCTAATTTATTTGATTCGTTACAAATATAAACATGACGATGCAAAAGTTAGATACGTATTCGGCTTAGAGTATACTTTCTGTTAAAACAAACAATAGTATATTAAGTATGGAGAACGGTATAGAATGCTTACCGTTCGAAGACAATTGTTTGGAGAAGGAGCGAAGCGACGACTCCAATTATTGTCTGAGAACGGTAATCCTTAACGTTCGACATGCTTACAATGTTTTTTGCGCGAACAGACATACAAGTTGTTTAACGAATGGGGTGAAGCAAAGAAGATTTCTGTAAATGAAAAGAGCTTGTTAGCGTATTTTGTGGTGAGAAGTGGACACTTGAAAGCCCCAGGCAGTTTATGGGCGGAGTATTCTATGCTGAAGAGTACAATTTTTCTCCATGATGCTATCGATATTTCTAAGATTGCTACATTAATTGCTTATCTTAAGAGAAAAATTATTGGATATCGGCCTAAGAAGGCTAAAATTTTTACCAAAGAAGACATAGAAAAATTCTTGAATGAAGCACCAAACGAACAATTTTTAATTTAAAAGGTATATTGTAGATGATGAGGTGGTAGTACATCTGAGTTCTAAGGAAACAATATATTTGCAGGTAGTAATGATATTGGGAGTATCGGGCGCTTGTAGACGAGAGGAATTGTACAATATTAAAATGAGTGACATAGAAGAACATGTAGAAATGTTTATAGTAAATATTCCAAATACAAAAACGAATATTCAGCGAACGTTCACAGTTATTAATAAAGAAAATGAAGGAGTTCATTATTTGAAAATACTTCGAAAATACATAAGAATTCGACCAAGCAACCCAACGTCAGATCATTTATTTCTGAACTATCGAAATGGCAAATGCGCTAGGCAAGTCACAGGAAAAGGCACAATTGGAAGCTGGCCGTCAAAAATTGCAAAGTATTTAAAATTGCAAGCCCCTGAAGGTTTTACTGGACACTCGTTTCGACGCACATCGGCTACACTTTTGGCGAATAACGGAGTTGATGTGTTGGGACTAAAAAGACATGGTGGGTGGCGTTCATCAACGGTGGCCGAGAGTTACGTGGAAGATTCCCTCCAAAACAAAATTAAATTTGCTCATAAAATTTTACACAGCGATGATGGTGGACTATTACAACAACCTGGGACTTCTACGTCGGAAAGTTTGTCTATTGACACTAGAAACTCAAATGCGAGTGGTATTACTACTATTAATTATAATAATTGTACATTTAATTTTAATAAATAAATCGCAAAATTGTTTTTTTTTTAGATTTAATTGCTTACCGTTCACTGAACGGTAAGTGAATTACTTACCGTTTTGTTACACGTAGCAACCAGTAACAGCAACCTACCGTCGTGGAAACAGGCACAGTAAATTGATAAAAAAACCAATCGCGCAAAAAACATATAAACAGTAAGAGAAAAAAAATTTTTTCTAAAAAATTAATATTAAACAAAACATAAGTACTCAAAGAATAGCGCTTCTTGATTTTACACTGCAAATGCTTCTGTTTGATCTTCACATTGTAGTCTTTGGTTAAACGACAAATCACAGTGTTTGACAAAATTTAACAAATTATTTTTAAATTTAAATAGTTTTTGGTTGTTTGGCAAAGTAGGGAGTCTTTTGATTCATAGGGCTCTGGACTGGAGCTCGTAGAAATTACACCCAAATCTACCTAAACACGTTAACACTTGGCTCTACTTGCTGTTTAAAAATCTGATGGTGGTAGCCACTTCCGCCAAGGATGTGTTGGTATTAACATTTTGCATTAAGTTTTAAGTAATTAAATAACTCATATTTTCTTTTGCGTCATTTTCTGAATGGTCACTGTATAAAATGTGTTTTACTAACCTGAGATCGAAATGTAACTGAATCGAGAAAGCTGTATCAACATTAGATACATCATTACAGTTACGCTGGCACAGCCTACTCTGATTCAGTTACATTTTGATCTTACCTTATACAGGGTGTCCTAGTACTGGCGGATCAGCCGTAAACTAAAAGTTTCTCTCTTCAACTTAATACCAAATTCCGAAAAAATATTTTTCTAAACTCTATCGTTTTCAAATTACAGCATTTTTTTTTAATGAAAGGCCTCAACAACTGGGTTATTGGCATCGATTGGTACAGTAGTGAATACATAATACAATGGATGGCAAATATTATATACAGTTAATTAGTTGAATTTCTTCCAAAAATCTTACGATGTTTTCAACTTATGAGGGGCTCTTTATGTCTAGGGCTTCTAATAGGCTGTCGGGTATGTGGAATCTTGTCGGGCTTTGACAAATTTGGGGCACTCGAGGAGAATGTGTTTGATACTTAGGTTGCATTGACATGTTGGGCATTGTGGGGCCGGATTCTTTTCTAGCAGATGTTTGTGGGATAGGTTTGAGTGGCCTAAGCGTATTAGGACTCGTATTTTCTAGTTGGCAGTTTGGGTTTTTTAGTATGGAGTGTTCTTTGGCATTCTGAGAGTTTAGTTGATTTTGATTGCCATTGGGTGTTCCACATAGCCCTAATTGCACTTCTGACGTTTGTCACTGCATCTAATAGTGTTTCGATGTTGATTTCATCGTCATAAGTATACTCGAATACGCGAAAATGCTAAATCTAAAATTGTAAAACCATAAACTTCTATTTTAAAAATTTTAAAACGTGTTTATAAGTTGTTCGATTGTTCTAAAATGTATTGCAAAAACTTGTTTAACCAAATTACTGCTGTTTATTAATACTTTTATCTAATACCTCTTTATTATGACGTTATAAAAATGGTGTTTTTGATGAAATTGTGGGGTCTATAAAACACAAGTGGTTTTATGAATCAATAATAAAACTGTCTTTATATAAATGAACAGTTTACAGAAAATAGAACAATTTATTGAGCATCAAAAACTACAATACATAAAATTACAATTATAAGAAACAGGAATCTCAGATGAAATCATTTGTTGAGATTCACGTTAACATTTATATTAAAAGATATAACTTTATTTGCTCCATTTTTTTTCACTTCAATGTTGTTTCCACATTTATTAGATTTTTGCGTCTCAGTATTTACAATAACATTGCCTTCTGTTTCTGAATTTCCACCCAGTATCTTCTTAGCAATGTCTATTTTGCTAAAAATTAACTCTTTGAGATTAAATGCCTTGTGCCACGGTTGTCGACTTCTATCGGCCATGACGTTAAACCATACTAAAATCGGCTCCAGCGTTGTACAATAAACTCGCTGATGTACGTCTCATACTGTGTCCTGTGTAACACTCTGATTCTGATAATTTCAAAAAATCAGTTACTACTGATGGTGTTTTAGATAGACTATTTATGCCCACTGGCTGTATTGTGCATTTCTCATTTCTATAGCACACAAACAACCTGTTGTGAGAAATACAATTTTTAGGTCAGAGAGACATATATTTTCTACAAATTTCCAGCACATTAACTGCAATTCCTTCTTCCATAATCGTAAAGCTACGTGAAACATATGTTTTTGTATCTGGTACAGATACCAACATATAGGATCTTTTATCTTCTACGTTATTGATTGACATGTTCAATAATTCACAACATCGACACCCACCTGGCACACCAAAAATTAGTGCGACCTGTATGTAATGTAAAAGAATTAGATTTTATTCTCTAATAACAAAATCGACCTACCCTCAACATCAAATATTTTTTATTGGGTGCTTCTGCTAGAAACTGTTGAATATGCTCTCTTTCAAGAATTTTTGATTTTTTGCACTTGTAATTTTTTTATTCGTTCTTCAAAAAAGCGATCAACTTGTCATATTGTGAAATATCTGTATTTTCGTGAAGCTTTAATGTCGATCTTAACATGCTGTATTTCGTCCACATTGAAGAGGCTGCGAATCTTTTTTTGGCGTTGAAGAAATAACCCAACAGCACGTCTCCGCTTATCCCACAAACATTGTTTTTCTGTTTCCAGTTATTGAACTTACTCAATTCTTTGTTATAAGCGTCCCTAGATTTCTTGGGTAGCAAACTCGATGTGACTTCTTCAACATCTTTCGTATTTTTTCAGGAAGAGAACTACTTCTTTTCATTTCCAACAATGTTACAAGCGCCGAAACAGTTTGTTTGCAAAATTTTTCTCAAATAATAATTTTGTTGTCAACAACAACATGACAACCAAATCGTAGACTACCAGCAACCTTTGTAGATATAAAATTTTTGGGTTTTGATGATTTTTTAAGAACTCTTACAGAGAGAGGTGTTGGATAAAACTGTGTATTGTACTAATGTCTTAACAGCAAATAAGTCACTTAAGAAAAATTAGGCTACTCGAGCAATCTCTTGTGGCAAAACATTTCTTTAGTGACTTATTTGCCTTATAAGACACTTGTATAATAAATAACTATAATGGTGTTTAGTTGTTAAAACAGCACTTATTCACGTAGAAACCAAAAAATCTATAAAATTAAAAAATATATGTTTAACATAAATATTAAGATACATATGATATTAATTGTAATGCTAATTTCACTAAAAATTAACCTAACTCTTTAGAAAACATATTTTTGGCTTTCACCACTGTAATTGATTTAGAACTCTTATTCTAGATTTTACAATTTTTCAGACTTCTAGAATAATTTAATTTAAGTCAAAGTTTAGTATATCAAAAGAGAGAAATATGTAATTCTAATTTCTAAGATGCGATTTATATTTAGAGGAAATAATATTCAGAGGATAAATTTTCTTAATCATATAGTAGCATTTTTTTACAGCGGTATATAATATACTATTTTTTGCACAATTTTGATTAAAGTAACAATAACCCTTAATTATAATTCGCATCTTTGTAGCTAGTTACCTACACAAACCCTAGAAACTGGAGCAAATAACCCTATCAACGGGCGTAAATAATTTCTTTTTCTATTTCTACTTCCGGTTGTGCAAAATAGTATATTATTTATCAAGGGATTAAAGTGCATTATTTAAACCCGAGAGTGAAAGTTTGGAGCCTGAGAGCCTGAAGGGTTTGAGGGCTCTAAGCTTTTGAGGGCCAAAATCCGTCTTTGTTGACCCCCTATGTCAAAGCGTTTTGTAGTCCTCTTCTGTCACAGACGACAGTTTTGTGTCACACTAAAACAAAGTTAAAAAGCCAGTCAAACTCAATCTATTCTTAATAGAAGCAATTATTATGTTCTAAAATGCCTTTCTTATTTTTTATTTTTATAGATTAAAGATGGATTAAAGATATAATCGATTTGAGGGTTATTCTATGGAAATTCCGTTGACAAATGACAATGAAGCCACATTGCCGCAATACTTACAGTACAATTCATTTAAAACAATTTTATCTCGTAAAAAAATTAAATGGAGATCTAAATTAAATACCTCTTAATAAATAATAACAAACAAAAACATATTTATTTATTTTACTGTCAAATAAATAAAATTTAAACATTTTGTCTTGTAAAAAATAAATAAAAATACTAAACATTACTATATACCACACATCATAATAAGTAATAATTAAAAAAACTTATTATTTTTATTTAGTTTTTGAATAGTTTTATACCTTAGCGACTAAACTTAAAAACGAATAATATTACAATAAATAGTACTAAATTTAGAACAATCCTTTTATACAAACCTTGATTGACCAAGTCAATTTTGACTTAATAAGTTAATACTTTATCGTCACTTGTTTAATATTTATTAGTTAATTGAATGTTTGTTTATAATCTTGCCTCTTTACTCTCTTTATCAGCATTTATACTTTTTAAATTATTTTTTAAATCAAATGTCAATTGATGTCAAATGTTAACACACACAATTTATTTATTTATTTTTTGAGTTAATCAAAAAATAATGAACTAAAAATAACGATTTTTCTATTTTTAATATTCATTTTTATTGTTTAATGTTTTAATTCGTTTTTGACAAAAGATTGGTAAGTTTTTCAACATTCTTAACCTTTCTTTTTACATTGTTATTCAGGTACTAATTATGGAACTTTAGTTTCCGAAAGCGCTTTGTCAATGTTGTACCAGATTGTATTAGAAGAATTTTGATTAAATTTGTGAGTTCAACATTGATTTTTATTGTTATTATTTATACTTAGACGATGAGACGATGGATTGGCCGAGACGGTCTACTTTTGAATTGAAAATTCTGTTGGTTGAGAAGAAAAATCAGGAAGGCAGTGTAAAAAACAGAACGATTAATATATGTAGCTGTTTATAATAAAAGAGTGTTTTTAATTTTATTTTCACCTGAAATTACAACATTGTACTGAAACGAGGGTCGTGTTTAATAGGGTGGTCCAAAAAAACGATTATATTTTTTTTAACTTCCGACACTAAAATATTGGTTCCTTGGCACTTTTAAAAAATGCTTTTTCAAGATGAGCTCTTAATTTTAATAGGAAAGACTCCCTCATCGCAGTTTTCCATTTTTTTTTAGTTTCATATGGTAAAATCAATATCTCGTCACTACTTGATCGTACAGAAAAAGTTTATTTACATTTTTTGTAGGAAATTTAACTCCATAAAAAAGGTATTTTACAATTATTTTATAACTTTTACCGTTTAGAAGATATCAGAGGTCAGAGTTTGAAGAATTTAGCAAAAATTTCTTTTTTACTTCTAAATTTTATATCTCGTAGATAAATCAATATTATAAAGTGCTCAACATACGGTTTTGTAGGAAATTAAACGTTCTTCAAAAAAAGTCGTTTCTGGTTATTCGATTACTTCAATCATTTAAAAAAAATTGAGGATTTAGTATCAAATTTTGGTTTTTAATATGCGAATATCTTCTAAATGGTTAGAACAATCAATTAACCACAAGAGACCTTTTTTATAAAGCGTTTAATTTTCTACAAGGTCATATGTTGCGCATTTTATAATATTTATTTGTCTCTGAGTTATAAAATTTAGAATTAGAAAAGGAATTTTTGTTAAACGTTTCAAACTTTGACCTTCGATATCTTCTAAATGGTAAGAGATATAAAAAATTGTAAAATAACTTTTTTGTAGAGCGTTTAATTTCCTACAAAAAATGTAAATACAAATTTTTTGTACAATTAAGCAATAACGAGATATGAATTTTACCATATGGAACTGAAAAAAAAATAAAAAACTGCGATGAGGGAGTCTTTCCTATTAAAATTAATAGCTCATCTTGAAAAAGCATTTTTTAAAGGTGCCTAGAAATCAATTTTTTAGTGTCGGAAGTTAAAAAAAATAAACGATTTTTTGGCCCACCCTAGTGTTTAAATACATACAGTGCGTCTTATTTAAAAGGAATTCTTCTAGGTAACTATACTGTTAATAATTTCTATCAAAAATTTTTTTTAGGTATAACTGTCAGGGTTAAACTCGACTTTGCTTCACCAACCCATTATTAGTTACTAGTACTAGTTCCAGTAGTCTCCATTTCAGGCATCATTAATAGAAAAAAGGATCCAGTAATCTCTTATTTGAAAGGTATTTTAATTGTCTGAATTTGTGTCAGGTAATTTGCAAAAAATGCATTATGTTTGTTACTTTTTGAAAATACATAACTTGGTTGTGAAAACGCAAATTATTACAATTTCTTTGTTTTTTGTAATAGTAATTTATGCTAAAAATGAATAATAAGTCAATAAGTCAGTTGCCTCTCTTCAACAATACAATAATGTGTGCAGTTATCACAATAATTGAGGTTATTTTGAAATTTTAATAAGTAATCAATAATTTTATTTATTGCTGTGATAACATCTTGCGTATGACTGTTGCCTTCTGCTCATATTTTCGATTTCTTTCTTTTGGAAAAGTAGTTTAACGACAACAAAGTTATCTTTAAATGAAACGGGACACACTGTATAGTGTTCAGTCTTGGAGAGTATATATTTTTTTTATTTAACGTACGAAAAAGATCCAGATACGTTTAAATATTTTTCACAATTTTCGTAATAGTGTTTAGTCTTAGATGGTAATATATTTTCTTTGATGCAACACATCAAAAAAATCCATAGACGTTTAAATATTTTGCACAATTTTCGGGACAATGTATATAAGCAAAAGCAGTTGTAGACAGAAGTCAGTTACAAAGTTCATCAATGACAATATACAACTGCTGAAAAATAATTGTAATAATAAAAGTTGCAGATAAATGAACAGGTCAGGAAAACAATACATATCTCGCTCTTCGAATGTCAGAAGCATTGATTTAAAACGGTTGACGTTTTGTTACCATATGGTAAACATATTGCTAATTATTAAATACAAAAATATTCATACAGGTCAGTTTAGGTAATTTAAAAATCTAGTTTTTGATAAATTAAATAATTTAAAAAATATTTGAATAAGCACAAATAAATTAAATATAATTAGAGTAATCCGTCTTTATTTTGTTTACTTGTTTACTAGAAATTAGATATTGATCTACTACAAAAGTGGTTTAAGTGAATTGGTTTGCAATAGTTATTTTCGTCTATTAAATAAATAGACAGATCTTAAGTTACCTAATTGATTAACTTGATACATAAACACAAGTTTCAAACAAAGAAAATTATGTCTTTTTTTAAATATTAAAATTACAACAATTATCAGCTAACTGAAATGTCAAGAATCTGTTGTAAAAACTGTGACGAACTGTTGAAAAGTGAGAACGAAGTAAATAAAAACAAATGAAGAACTAAAACTCACAAGTTTAATCAAACAAAATTTTTACATAACAGTGGCTGAGCGCTTTCGAGACCAAGTCTCATTATCAGTGTCACAATAATAGTGTAAAAAAAAAGTTGAAAAATGTTAGAAGTAACTTGCCAAGCTTTTGTCAGTAACAAACTAAAAACATAAAAGAATAAAAATGAATACTAAAAACTGAACAATCTGAATTTAAAATTCGATTTGAAGACAAAAATAAATAAACAAATAGGTATTATTTGTTTATTATTATTATTTAAGGAATGACTAGCTTGTGTTACTTTTAATAGCGAATGTATTCAATATTCAATCATAAAATTGTGTTCTCACGGATCAATACTAGCTCTATACTATTAGTATTTATAATTTATAGCTAAATGTCAGGATCGAGTTTACTTACCTTTGTTTAGTGAATGTTTACAAGTTGTTGAACGAAATGAACACTGGCTAGGTTATAAATTATTAAATTGTGGTAGTAACGATATCTGCTGTCTACTTTTTAAATATTAAAGTATCAACGCCGTTAGTTTAAAATAAAAAGCAACAGAAAATTAAATATATTACTATTTTTTTTTAAATTTTTTACTTATGTTATATTGAAGTTGTACTACTTTACAGCTACATACTCTTGTTTCTACTTTTTATTTTACGTTTTTTTCTTATGCAGAATTGCAGTAAAAATGACATTTGTCATTGATAACAACTTTGAAAGTTTGACCCGTTGCTATTACGCAACGACTTCTCGTCCTCGCAGACATAGAAATCAAATCAAAGAGAAAACGAGTCAACAAAATTAAAAACTTACATAAAAAGAAACAACAATTTGATAACAAGATAACATTAAAAGAGACTTTAAAAGAAAAAAGAATTTCTTTATTTTTATGCTATTATATTTATGCTATAATGTTGACTTTACAACAAAGAATTTATCTAATTTAATGTTACAAAACTGGGAAAGAGTGCTTACCAAGTTGTTATCAAAAAATTCAACCAAAAATACCCGTAAGTTACTGTTTCAAATTCCGGTGCAAAAAACTTAGTGACCAAATTCTTTAAAACAGGCTCGGTTTTAAACACTAAGAAGTCAAAAAAGTTGTTTAATGAAGCTGATGCTGCTTCAATTCTTGCGTTCATTCCGCAAGAAAAGATCTAAGATTGTCTTTGAAAAGAAAGGCACTACAAACTGAAATAAGTAAATTTGATTTACAAAAATTTTTAAATCGCAATTTAGACAAACTTTAAAAAATGGTGATGAAGTCAAACGTCTAGATTTTTGTTTGAAAATGGCCTACAGACTTTTCAAAAATAAAATTTTTATAAACAAATTATGTATACTGATAATTCAACCTTTTCAACTAACAAAGTTCTTTCATCTCAATATTGCCAGTACCTACTGGAGTGAAACACATTCAAACTTCAGGATTTTTTGTCGCAGACAATATTTTAATAAAAAAGCTAATGTGTGTTGTGTGGTTTCCTACTATTGCATTACTGGCTTATTTTTTTTATCAAAATATAAACCGCATTTTATATTTGAAAATGTTGCAAGAATTTTTATCGGATAAACCGAATGAATTGCCGTTAAACTATCGAATGGAAATGTTTTTCTAGCACAATAGGTGCTCTGCTTATTATGCCGGCATTGTTCGCCAGTGACTAAATACAGAGCTCTATAATAACTGAATAGGGAGAGATAGTAGCATTTAATGGCTACCAAGAAGTCCTGATCTTACAATAATAAACTTTTATCTGTAGAGTCGTTTAAAACAAATTGTGTATAGTGAGCCACTAGACAATAATGTAAACAATTAAAAAATACGACACAAAATACAGTCCAGTCCATATCAATTTTAGAAATAAGACGCAATTTTAATGAATTTAGGACTCACATTGAAACCTGTGCAGAAAAAGAAGAAGCATTATTTAAATAGAAAATTAATTTGTGTTTTGAATTTTGAAAACAAACAAGGCTAATCAACAAGAGTGAAATTTTCTGAGAAATCTAAAATAAGATTTTTTTTTAAGTCGAGACATACTGTATATAAGTACCTACTTGTTCTAGAAAATGCCAATTGTTCTATTTATCGATAAAAAAACTGTAAGAAGCTCTTATACAAAGTATAAAGGACAATCTCAATTGACAAACTGGTTAAATCAAGTTTTATGCGTCTTATCGCCAATATCTAAATTAAAATTGATTGAAGATTTATTTTTAGTAGAAATGTAGACTACATCGCTTCAATTAACCCCAAGTTAAACTTTCCACCGAGTTCTAGATGGCGCTTACTTACTTTCCAATACGAAAGCTTTTCCAACTTTTCCTAATTCAAAGCACGACTCTAGATGGAGCTCCTGATAACAAATTTGAATTTTATCAATAGTAAAGAAACCGAAATTTATCAAGTTTGACAGGCACTTAAACGAGGAAGAAGTTGGGAGTACAAGTTTTGGCTAGACGGGTGGTTTTTTGCCAGTTTATTGTACTGATTTAGTGCAATTAAAAAAAGTCTGACCTAAAAAAGATATTTTGAGGAGAAACACAAATTTGCATTTGTAGTCTGATAGATAATTTATCATTGTGATGGAACTGGAGTGAAATACGAAAAATACTTACCTATAATTATTATTTTTTGATATCTATTTTTAGAAACTCTTTTTTCTGAATTGAATTAACTTTCATTCTCTGGAACATTCCAGACAAAATCCAGACTTCCATCTGTTCTTCCTCCCCTAAATCCATCTAATGACTTCAATACATTTCACACTTTTACAACAAGTACTAGTAGACAAAGTAATGAGTCGTGTATAATGCATTACAAAGGTCTATAGTTGGTGAGTGATGTGGCTGGTAGACGCCACTGTGACGTCACGAGACGCCGGCGTCACCGGGTCGGATCCTCATCCCAGACTCGGTCGGCGCTTCATCAAACTAAACAAAAAATTCTCTCTAAAAATCCAAACGAGACAATTTCCTCCACCTGATCAAATCAGGAGCGATTTCATCAGCTGGTGGGGAGGCTCGACTTACGAACTTTTAGCAACACTTGGGAAAGTTTTAGGGGAGGAAAGGAGAGTAGGGGAAAGTTTGAAACAGGTATTTTGATTTGGCGGATATATTTGTTTTAGGGAGTTTTATTGAGGTTGGTAATGAAATAATAAAACATTTAATTTTTGATAAATCTTTATTTTATAATGGCGGGGTGAGGGTTGTGAAGGGATAAAAACCTTTAATTAAATAAATACGTACAGGAGACACAATTTTAATTGTTATGACCGCAGTTAAAAAAACGAGAAAAACAAGAAATAGCCCTTAATACTCCAGGCAAAAAGGGTTAAATCAGAAATTTAACGAGAAAATATTGTACTCACCTTGTAAGGCTTAAAAACGGCGACTTTTGGTTTGGCTTTTAAAATTTAACGCTAGGCTAAAATAAGCTTCTACACGAGCATAAAACTTAAAAATGCGCTGTACTGATGAGACAAAATAGTGAAACTGGTGTTATGTCAATTTTTATAGCAACAGGTGTTTTTATAGTTGTCAAAAAATGTTGATTAGAATGAGAGAGTTGAAATAAGAATTTTATACATTAATATTGTTATTATTATTCAAACTTTACGTCATACAGTGGTAGAGAAAGAAATAGATTTATGCGCAGTAACATTAACATCTACATATACTTGTAAGTTAATTATTTTTCGACGCCGCCCTGTATATTAAAATTTTGCCAATTTCTTGTATATTTATTCGTGTAATATATTTGTAGATATTAGTAATGAAAATTAAAGTAGGAGTTGATTGATTTTCTTTTTGGGCCATCCTCTTTGCAAGTTGCGCCATTGATGCACTCGTAAAAAGCTTGGCAATGCGAGCTTTTGGCAACTCGCCTTTTATTTATCATAGTTTTAAAGCGTCCCGACGCTGCATATTTCTGTCTTTCTCTTGACCACTTAATATTTTTCGAGGCCGTCTCTAAGTTGCTTCGAGTCGAGAGGAAAGAGGGGCGACAAACTTCTTTATATGAATGATTTGTACATGGAGCGCTACAATAATTTATTCTCTATCCAGTTGCTGGAACTTTGGCAGAGATTCAAAGTCTAGAATAGGAGGAAAAAGGGGGAAAACAGTCCGTGAAAATCACAAGATAACTTCTAATAAAAACTCACAAAAAAATTAAATGAATAATAATAATACGGATTATTTTAGATTGGTTCGAGAACAAAACGCACTTTTTTCAGAAAATTGATGCTAATAAAAAATGAAGTGCAATTTGTTCACAAGCTTTTACGGCTTGTATTTGAAAAGTATCTGGATTTTAGAATTGTTCTTATTTTAATTTTTTTAATTTTGCAGCGCAAAATGTAGAATTTTTTGTTAAACCATTTGTTTAGTTAACTATTTTAGTTAAAGCACAGTTAAAAACAATTCTCTTGCTGAATTTCTGTAGTTACACCTATTGTTTACTAAATGCAGTCAAAAGTTGAAGCGCCAGGAGTCGTTGTTACGTAGCAACCAGCCAAATTTTCAAATTTGTTATTGATAAAAATCGTTGTTTTTCGTCCAAAACATTCAAAATCCAAAATTTTTAAGATTCCATTTTTTTTAACCTTGAACAAAATTAGTTGCAATAGTTTCGTTCTAATTTAGGAAGAGCGGCACAAATTTTAATACAAAAGTATTAAAAGTAATTATACCAACAAGTAGACCAAAGGTATGGATTGGGGCGTTATTTGACTAAAAAGAAATTTTAAAAAAATAAAATCTAGGCATTAAATGTTATCAAAATGCTATTCGATGCTATGTTTAGAAAAATTTTATTTGTTTAAAATTTTAAGATAACTCTAGCAACACTTTAAAGTTGCAAAATTTAAAAAAATAATTTATATAAATAATTGTTAATTTAACAATAAAATTTAATGTATTTTTTCTTAATTTTTTTTTATTTTGTACTGTACATTACGAGTCTGTTGTAGTACTAGGTATAAATAAATAAAATGTAAATAGTACCTATTAATAAAACGCACAAATTTTTATTTAAATAAATTGTTAAAAAAAATGTCTTTACCTTACGAACAACAGTGGAAGTCAAGTAGGCATTTTTACTCACCCTCGAGCTGTTCTATTACTATTATTATCTCATCTAGTATTAATTTTTAAATGAAAATATGTACCCTAGGTGCTCATAAAATTGTGAATCTAATCGAAAAGAAGATATTGTCAAAAATAATCAAATTATTCAAAACAAAACTATCCTTACTTATGACCACCATTTTGAGAGCTATCTCACTGTGATAAGGTCCCACCTACTAACTTTCCACTGGGATTGTGAAAAAGAAGATAATTTTGATAAAAATTGAGTGTTCCTGACATATTTATATATTTTAAGAAAATACTTTGCTTTTTTATAAAAAAAATGGTATAGCAACATTTTTTTGGAGGGAGAGTTGCTTATAAAACTAGATTGTTGTCTAAAAATGAAAATCTAGCAGAAATACGTTCAGTATAGAGGATAAATAAATATGATAAATAAAAGAAACTCAAGCAAATAAAATGAAGCAGAAAATAAAATAATACAGACAGATTACACAAATAACGAGGCTAGAGAAATAAGAATAAGGTGAAGAAAAGAATATAGATTTAAAATACATCAAGTAAGGAAAGAAAAAATAAAGAATGATTTTATATCAGTTCTAGCAGTATCAGCAAATGACTCCAACACAGTAGTAGAAAACATTGTAGCACCAGAATTTTAAAAATTAAGTTAAAAACAGCATACAACATACAAGTTAGGTGAAAAATTATGTTTGGCTGAATTAGCCAGCAAGAAAAACAAGATAAACATAAATATTAAAAAAGTACAGATTTTGAGACGCTAAGTGGGTTAAAAATAATTTAAAATAAAATTAAAAAATCTCAACAGTACAAAAAAAAATTAAAAAGTGAGAATAGGGGGTATTATAAATTGTCAGTAAAAAGAACTAATCATAGATCAAAAAAAGTACAAGCATCTACAGAGAAGTACAGAGAAGTTAGCAGAGAACAACAGAAAAAAAAATCAAATGTGTTCCAATCGAGCAACAACGTCGAGAAACTGTATACCGGTTTCGGGATTTTTGCCATTCATCAGTACAGTGTATCCTGGAGCGTTGTGCTCGATTGGAACAGGTGGGAGAACTTGCTTATATTAAGCGAAGTCCGGCTAGTAGTCGTATAGACAAACACAGTGTGCCATCTAACGAAGAGTGTCTTTATACCAACTCTCGCACCTTGTTAGATGACACACTGTGTCTGTCTTTACGACTACTAGAAAAAAAAGTACCTTACAAAAAAATGCGATTTAAAATACTACCACAAGCTCATCAATAAATAAGGTCATGAAATAGTATTGTAAAAAAAGCAACGTAGAAACTTGGAGTGTAGGAGAGGTTTATTAAAAATACTTAATTAATTTTTGGAGGTGGCCCAAATAACTACCAGATCTTACATTGGGTCTCTTGCTTATTTGGTTTGGCTAATGCGCCCTTGTTTATAAGAAAACGCCACTGCATCTCTTGTAATCTTCTATGACTTGGAACCGTGAGGTTTATTGTGTCCTTGAGAAGAAGATGGAAGTTGTATTTGTCTACTGACCAAAAAAAATCTATTCAGAAGAACTACAATTAGAACACTCTCAGGAATTTCCAGCAAATGCTAGGAGAACGCACCACACTGCTAGCTCGGTTATAAAAAGAAGACTTTGAAATAGATTTTTAAACAATTTAACAAGCTAAATAGACAAACATTAGTACTATAATAAAAAAGTAAGACTTAGGGCCGGTTTACAGAAAGTGAAATTAACTTTAATTGCGATTAAATAGTTAATTCGCGATTAAATGCCGATTTTGACCAATCAAACACGAAGAAAGCCGATTTAATCGCGAATTAACTTTTTTAATCGCAATTAAAGTTAATTTCACTTTCTGTAAACCGGCTCTTAGTATATCTATATTTACAAATAGTGGGACAAAATAAAGGGTGGCTACAAAGGAATATTCTATCTAAAGTGTTTTGGATTTTAGAAACACAAGCTATTTTAATAAGAACAAAAGAATTCACAAGCTATTTGATAGGATGTTTATTTATAGCCACCCAGTATTTGCGTAGGTATAGAGGAAGATCAACAATAATTTATTGTAACAGAAAAAACGACAGAAAGAAGAAGAATAAGAAAACCACAAGTAAAATAGTAGGCAGTCACAGAAAAAGACTTAAAAGAGTTGAGAGTAGGGAACTGGAAAAGTCTGGCATAATACAAGATAAAATAGAACACGATATAAAGTTATTAGTCTAACGGGCCAGATGACAGATGTGTTATACAGGGTGTTATGGAAATGAGTGCAAATATTTTAAACTGAAATACAGCACCACAAATAATAAAAATCTGTAAAAAACTTTTTGTCTTATCTCAACTGATAACAAAATTATAAACTAAAAATTAATTATTACAAAACGTATAACATTTTTTAACATAGGGCAATCATAGGTTTTTCAGGTCAAAATAAAGCGATTTAACACAATTTACCTCTATACTAAGTTGCACCGTTTAGGAGCTAGAGGACGCCAAAGTTAAAGATGAAAAGTCAGTTTTATACTTTAAACGTAAATATCTCGAAAACGATACGTTTTAGCAAAATATTGCATTCTTGCAGTTTTATGTAGAATCTACTGGCATATTCATTTTTGCTACAAAAATTAGAAATTAATAAGAAAAAAATTGGTTAATTACCCAAAATGTGATAAAAAAGTGTCGTAACTTGAAATTGAAATGTGCAGCAAAATTTTGCTAGTAGAAATAAAAAGAGTACAGTCAACTTCATTTGTGTACCAAATTTGGTATTAATCGGTTAAGCAGTTTTCCAGATATAACAAAAAAATGTTTTTTTATACCCAACTTTGACGGCCTGTAATTTTGTTGTTAGTTGAGATAGTACACAATTTTTTTTACAAATTTTTATTATTTGTGGTGCTGTATTTCAGGTTAAAATATTTGCACTCATTTCCATAACACCCTGTATATTGTTTACATGACATAAAAAAAATTATAATTGTTTTCAAAATTTGTAATAAAAGAACGTTTTTAATTCAAACAAAGAGGCAAATATTTTATAGCATGCATGATAAAGTAGCGAGTTATATTAGAACACCATTTACTAGTTCTGTTTAGACTGGTTTTTGGTGTAAAGCTGGTTGGGCGGTTAGGTTGCAATAATAAAATTCTAATTCTAACAAGACGGCAAAAATTATTTGTTCTTATAATCTTAAAAGAGTTAGAATTGTTTGGGAGCACCTGCGACTTATTTTTGAGCACTGGATACTATAATTGTCTGTAATTTTACAGTTACCTTTAAGATTGTATTTTTAAAAGAACATTGTAAGCGCTTGTATGCGAAACAATAATACTATAAATCACTTTTGTATAAAATAATTGTTTATAGGTATTATTATGACCCATAAAGTTAGCTGATGCGTTCGTCACGGATTTCAGATTATTGGGCTAAACGAAATCGAGTTTTCAATTCTCACGATTCGTTGCTACGTGACAACCGGTTGAATTTTCAAATTTGTTATTAAAAACAGTCGTCGTTTCTGATCGAAAAATGAAAAGATTTCTACCAAACTCTATTAAAATTGGTAAATTGGTACAATTTTGAACAGAAGTTGTCTCAACACGAAGATTATAATTTAAAGGTGACGGCAAATTTTACTACAAAAGTGATTGCTTTTACTAAATTTGTATTTAGATTAACAGGCTAATTTCAAGTTGAGACACTACTAGTAGTAGAGAAAAGTGTTATAAAATGACATACTTTTTTTGGTAGCATATATCTTATTTATTATTAAACTTAAAACTTAAGTTTTTTAATGAAATTACAGAGCATTTAAAATTCGCATTCGAATTCTAAATCACATTGAAAAAAAAAATCGTATACGACGTAAATCTAAAACATACAGATGTGTCATTTTCCTATACACAGACAACTATACACAAATTAAACAAACACAAATTACAAAATGGTTTATATTTTATTTATTAATTGCACAATTTGCAAATAATAAAAATTTTTGTTTTTAAACAAACTCCAGCACATTCCAAATGTGCCTATTTCTTGCAGGTTATGCACTGTAGCTACTTTTTCCTTGCCCTAGAATGTTTAAAAAGTTCGTTACAATATAAATATGAAGTTTTGTTGTCATCTTCGTCATCTTCGAAATAACGGTCTTTTTCTTCTTCGTCTTCTTTATTTAGATAATTTTCTGTCTTACTTTAAATTTTGCTAGTAGCAGTAGAACCTCTATTAAAAATTACACGCTTAGTTTTTCCTACTTCTTCAGTCTTGACTTTTTTTTAGTCTTATGTTTCAACTCAATGACATTTGGTGAGGACGTAAGTACAGAAAATTTATTAGTAGTAACCCCTTTTTTTCTCAATGTTGTAGAAGTTTTGGGTAAAAGTAAAACTTCTTCGAAAGTTACTCTCTGTAACTTATTGTCAGATGCAATTGATATTTCTATTTTTAGTTAAACTTTCATCTAAATTTTCCTTGTCCTCATCGTCATTATTGTAACTTTCTTCTATAATAAAGTTTACGTGAAAATATTCGTCATTTACTAAATTTTCTTCTTCATTACTAGTTAAGATATTTTTTCCAAGATTTTGTTCTTTAACCTGATTTGCAATTACTTTTTCTTGAACAATGTCAGTTGTTTCCGCTGGTTGAAAAAGATGATCAAGAAAAATATTTTAATTAAAAGGTAATATCCTCGTTTTAGCAAATACACTAGTAGCGTTTTGTACTGTAGCTGCTCTACCATATGCCGAGACAAACAATTCTCCAATTTGATAAATACCGATAGACCTCCCTTCGTGATTTTTCATCCAGAATCTTAGTTGTAATAGGGCTTAAGAGATCCTAAGAAAGTGACATCTAAGGGTTGCTTGCGGTGTGTACAATGCGCTGGAAAACACATCATAATAAGGCTCTCGCATATGTCACGGTTTCTAAAGACTTATGGCTACTGTGTCCATTTAATAGTAACAACACTTTGTTTTCTTGAGACTGTTTTACAAAACTACAAAAATGCTTTAATTATTTTCCAAAAAGATTTGTAGTAATCCATCCAGATTTATGGTAAAGACTTAAAGTCCCTGTTGGTGCCTTATTAGTGAGTTCATTCTTTCTATTTTTTCAGGAAAAGATTAATGAGGGAGAAACAAAGTTTCCGACAGCATTCATGCCACAAATGGCAGTAACATGTTGATCCCTTTCTGCACTGGTCAGAGATCCTACCTGTTTTTCACTAGTGGCACTTCGTCCATATTATAAATTTTGACTGGTATTATTAAATTTTCCCTAATTACTGTTTCTAAAGTTTCAAACTTAGAGACTTGAACTTTATTGAACCAAATAGCCCTAACTATAGAAGTTGGCTCTGGTAGCCATAATGTAATATCTGTATTTCTTTCGCGAAAATCTCGAAGCCATATTATTCCAGCAATTTTTTTTTTGGTTAAATCTGATTGATATTACTTTTTTCAGCAAAAGAATACGCAAGCTTTCTTACTTCTGTTGTAAGACCGAAAAATCTAGATTTTTTAGTCTAGATGTAATTTAATATGATCTACCGGTTCTTTTTTGGTGTTCTTATCAAAATTACAATCAAATCTACCCAACACTTTTGAAACTCTCTTGGCCTTTTTGTTTGTATTTTTTGCACGCCCCCTTAACCTTGCTTGTGGAACCCAAAAAACTTCGAAGCTTTAAGCCATTTCATTCTCTTCTCTAAAGCAGCTTGGATGAAATCTCCCATAACTTGCTCGCTCCAAGATTGACAATTAGTTTTTCTGTTATATACACGCCCATTTCCAGCTTAAAAACTGTAAGTTAAAGTTGAGACCCATACGGGTTAAAATGACATAGTGTGTCATTTTAAACACATCAATAGTATGTCGTTTTAGCTGCAGTTCTTAAGTTTTACAACTCACCATGGGCTTTGTACAAAGAATAGTATCCAAATAATGGCAATAATACTCATAAACAAAGCACAAAATACTCTTTTGTTTGATATGTACAAAGTTCAAAATAGACAATACAAATTTATAACTCACCGAATACAGTTTTTTTTGCTGTTATGAAATAAACTAGCACTTCTCAGTTGGTAAAAGCCGCCGGCGGCATTGTAGAAGCATATAATTAAAAGTTATATTATTGTGAAGTAGATGGTGCAGTTATTATGCAAAAAATAAGAGTATGCCGTTTTAACTCCTATGTCATTTTATAACACTTTTCTCTACTACCGGTATTATCTCAACATGATATTAGCTCATTAGATACTAACAAATAACAGAAAATTATTTTTGGATTTTTGCAGCTTGTTTTCGAGCACTAATAAATATTGTAATAGTTAAATAATCTTTATTGTATTATTACAAAATATTATAATTTTTGACGAGTGTTCGACTTTTGTGCTTTTACTCTTGTGCAGGGGCCACGCTACTTTTCCAGAATTTAAGTCGCTAATTTGTTGTAATAATTCACTATTTGATTAAAGTTATAATTGTGTGTTTTGCTTTAAAAGATGTGGAAAACATGGAATATACATAGATTTCTATTAAATTATCACCAATACTTTTTAACTAGTCTCGATCCAGGCTTCATGAAATTAGCCGCATCATGTGATCCTATAATCACATGATCTCGGGTCACTAAACTAAAACAAATTCAATTTTCAATCGGTTGAAGCCTACTTTATAGAAGCAGGTCGTATTTTTGAATTTGTTATCGTTAAAAAAGTTTTGATTTGGATTTGGATAATAAACGAGTCAGAATTGTTTTCAAATTTTTTATTCGAGTAATTACATTTTAAATTCAGGAACATTTGTCGATTTTTCTTTTTAATAAAATTGCGTTGTTGTCTATCACTAAATGAGCTAATTATTATCAAATTATTATGTAGGTTGCAAAAGCTAACTTTATTCATATCAACGACCATACAGTAAAGTTTTTTTTCCCACTATCATCGTAAAATATCCTGGTCGTAAAATTTGAAAATACCTTTCCTTGTATACAGTCAAACTTGGTTAGAATTAACTCCATACAGGGACAATTTTGTGATTAGAACAGGTATTTGTAACGTTTTTTATAGTAAGGCAAAATTTGGGTATATTTGCATAGATATAGGAGTGCAGAGGAGCCATTCAAGTCCCGAATTTCAAACTCTGTGCCCAGGTCTGACCAAAAAATACCGAAAACACAACTACAATGATATGTGTCGACCTGGAGCAGCTGCCTTTGACCCAATCTAACCTAATGGAAGAACATCCGAAATTTTGATGGAAGATGAAAATATTTACGCGGACTTGATTGGCTCCGGTTGTCTTCAAGTGAAGCTGTGGTTCCCCCAACAGAACGCCATCTGATGGAGCAACCAAAATGTGCCTATGAGTATTATAAGTGGACTAGCATTTTATATACGTTATACTGCGTTAAGTTTAATGAGTTATTGTCATTCAATGCTTACAATTTACATTCGAAAAGAGGCGGCAGTGAATTAATCTAAATCCAATAATAAATAATAAAAACAAATCACAGGTTATAATGGTAAAAAAATCACAAACATTAAGTACAATCACAAGCCCTTTCGCGCTAATATACAAGGCTCAGCTGTGATATTTTTTTTACAAGTTTTAATCACGAAATGTTAGTCAGCATAATTTACACAAGTGTATTTTTAGTTGTCTAATATTATCAAATGTAGACAACTAACAATACGAGTAAATAAAAGAGATGTATTGGGGGTGTAGGGATTTTTTCGTGATTTTACTAGTGGTCGGGGAAAGCCGGGCGCTAGATGGTCTAAAATTACCTACACAAGGCACTTAAGACAACAATTTACAGGTGAAGGGGGCGGATAGAAAAATCCAAAATTTATTTATTGAGGAATATGTTTGACTCAAACCACTTTTGCAATTTTTAGAATTTGTTATTCTATAAAACAGAAACAAATATTTGGTATATTCAGCATAACAGAGAGTGGAAGTGCTAATAGTGTCAATATAAGTGTTTGAAAAATTAGAGCATGTGATTCTAGTTGCCTATTAACTCTTTTATTCTAAAAAAAATATTTGGTATGCATATTTGTTGATAGAATTTTTTAATTGTTAAAAGCCGTCGCTAAGTAGAAATGGGTTAAATTACTAATTTGTTTCTAAAAAAGACACTTTGGATCCAAAATTGACTTGAGAGTTTTTATTATTGCTATTTCTTATTGACTTTTTCTGGGGAAAAAATTAAATTTTAAAGACCATACGTCATTGCTACATAGAAACAGGCTAATTGCCTAATTTTGTTATCCTTAAAAATGTCATTTTTGTTAAAATTTAACTGTTATTTTATAAACATTACTAAGTATATCAGGCTAAGTGTATCTTTTGGCTTTAATATTTTTGAATATGGATTTTAATCAATAAAACGCTGTAAATTTTGTGTCATTTTTTAAAGTTATTCTGTCAGTTTAACCAATTCTAATTTGGCAATTTTGTAAATCTGTTTGTAAAATTAATTGCAAAATAATGAAATTTTTTAGTCACAAGATGCCTAAATAAAAAAATTGTGGTCTCGCATTATAATTTTACATAAGTACAGTAACTCGGTTATAGCTAATGAGCAGAATCAAATATTTTATTTGGAGGGGAGCACGACGATCTATTGGCCTAGTCTTCTGTCAAGTCATTTATTATACTTTGAAAAAAAAAAAAAAAAAGAAAATCACGTCGTGTAAGTTTATCTATTTATAATTTACAGTTATTTTGTAAATTTGTCATTAGATATATTTATTGATTAAATTAGAAAAACTATTAAATTTATTTTATTAACTAAACTTGTACGTTACACTATTGATAACGTTTGAAGCGATAGCTTTTGGGCAACAGCAAGAACGTCGAGCTTTTAACCAATCACCGAAAGCAAGGTAAATTTGTGTTATCATGAATTAAGCGTTTACTGTTTAGACGGCCTTTCAACACAATAACTCGTTGCTAGATCGTGTGCCGCTCTGCTCCGCGAAAATATTTCTTTCCGCTCCCTGGTTATAACATAACGTTTGTTTTTAGTTACTCTACTTTGTTTTTTATTTATATCATTTTTCTTAAATAACATAATTACTTTAAAACGTTTTTGTGGGTCGGGAAATACATATAAGCAAAAGTTTTTAGTAAAACTAATGATAAAAAGATTGCTTTCTAAGCGATAGGTGTAATTCAAAAAGTTGTAGTAAATAAGTTAAAAGTAAGGAAAAAATCCATATCAATCTACCTTATCAAAACAGTAAAAGACTACTTCATTGAACGTTATACAAAGTGTTTCAAAAATAAGACATTCCGAGTTTAAAGCGTTGTATGACCTCCATCTACAAAATTATAAAAGTCTAAAGATACAAACTTCGCATCAAATTATTATATGAAATAAAAATTAAAGAAAAATATTAAAAAAATAGTTTTAATGCAAAATAAAAATAAATAATTTTTGTAAATTTTAGTACAAAAAATGACAACAAGGTTGGAATTAGGTTTCGTTGTTTGAGAAAAAATCTTTAACAATAAATTTTGAAATGAGTTTTAAAAAAGTGCGAAATAAAGTTTAGGCAATGTTGCCATATCAAACAAAGTTAAAAGACAAATACCTTGCAGGTGGTAATTAAAAAGCTGTTTTATAATTTTTTTCTTACTCCTGCAACGCGTCAAACTCAGAATGTCTCAATTTTGAAAAAATAAAATAAATATTGTCAACAGAGTTAGGACCTAGTCTATATATGTTTTTTCTTTTTTTGTATACATAATTATATACTAATATTGCCCAATAATACTTATTTCGAATAATACCAACAATTTAAATAGTTTTTATAGGAGCGTTTTAGCATATTTTAGATGTTGTAGCCACAGTAAAGAAATGAATCAGTATGGACAACTGATAAAACCTGAAAACTTGTCAAAAAGCTAACATCCGTTTAACTTAAATGTGTAAGATGGAGCCACTGATTTCTAGATTTATTGTCGGTAACTAGTAATACACAGATTTAATCTAAAAGACTATAACTATAAATAATATGAAAAATAATTGAAAGACAAAAGTCGGACAAAGATGGAAATAATCCTAAAATGAATAAACTAAATTAAGTAAAAATTTATTAAAAAGTCAAAAACATTTCAGTGTACAACAAATAATATTAGTTGCCTATAGTAAATCCAAAATTAGTGGCTCCATCTTACACATTTAGCTTGAAGAGATGCTAGCTTTTTGACAAGTTTTTAGTTCTTATCAGCTGTTTATACAAATTTATTTCTATACTGTGTTCTAGCCATTTATAATAAATAATTATGAATGTTTACATTTATAATTATCACTTATCAGTAAGGAGCGGATGGATTAGTACCGTCGCAGGGATGCTGCGAATAGTGAAGCTATGCGTGCGTGTACGCTACACCGAAATGAATTTACTTTTACTATTTTATTATTTATTCTCTTGCAGTCGACCACAGTCTTACTTACTTAATTGATATAACACCATGTGATAAAATTAAGCAATTAATTTTGTTTCCGTTAACCAGAAAAATTTTGGTTATTATAAAAATATTTGCGAACGCCACTCTTTTGGGAATCTCAAACGTCGGTACAGTAGACCGGCTAAATACTTTGTCTAACCGACTGAGGCAGGTACTAAAGAATCCGCTCTTTACTTATCAGACATTTGGTATATAGATAGACATTTGGTAACACCCAGATGTGTTATTTTTTTGGTATAGAGCAATATTTTTTGTCAGTTTAGTTGTCTCAAAATAATTTTTAAAATCTTTAGTTTTTTCTTACAATTATTTTATTTAAAAAGTATGCTTTTAAGTGAGATTTGTTTTAATAAAGCTTTAGAACCAGTTGAGAACTGCGCAATAAAAAATTTTGAACCGCTAAAACGCGACTGCACATATGCTGTATAATTTTGAATTGTTGTTAAAACAAACCTGCAATACACAAATATTAAATTAATTACTTTCTTTTAGAAAATCTAGATTAAAAAATATATTTAAATATTTTTTAAGCACCTGGAGCCACTGCTATGTAGAAACAAGTAAAGTCAGTTATTTGTACATTTAAAAAGTCATTTTTTTTACATCTAACTAGATTTTTATTTAAAAACCATAAAAGTCAAATAAAAAAGCTTTTAAATCAACCTCTTCAACCTCTTTTATTATTTTTGTTTTGTAATACATAGTTCTAAGCTCAAAACTTGTTTTACGTTTAAAAAGTCATTTTTTTAATTACTGTGACTTTAGCTACGTAGAAATCGCACAAACGACTGATTTTTTATCGATAAGAAACACTATTTTTTGACCAAACCGAGTTGATTTTTACCTTAAAGTAATCAAAACAAAAATAATCAAATTTTTGAACCAATTTTTTTTCTTTTTTCTTTTTTGATTTGAAGTAGTAAACTCAAAACGTTATTTTTAATTAACTAGTATAACATGTTATGCAAGTACAATGTAATGCTTTGACAAAATTAATCTTTTTTATCTAAAAACAATTAAAATAAATAATAATAATGATTTTTTCTCGTCTTTGTTTTGTAGTATTTTGTAGCTTTTTTATTTTTAAATTTTTCGATCACTAGTACGAGTACAAGTTTCTACGTAGACACCGGTCAACTCATTTATTTGTTAAAGACTGTAAAACCGTATTAAAACTGTTATCTTAGAGAAATCTCAGCTGAATTTTACTTCAAAAACAAAAAAAAATTAAAAAATGTTTAACATTTAATTTCTTTTCTCTTCTCGTGTTTTTTTTTTTAAGTTTTAAACTCAATTTTTTTTGTATCTTAAATCTACGGTTGGCTTTAAAAAAACGGAAACTGTCAGAAAAAATTCTGTCAGATTTTATTAAATTTTTATATTTTGACACGGCCTTTTAGAATTTAGGTTAAAAAACTGCACTTATCTGTCAGAAATGTAGACACAAATTGCCAAATTAAATTTCTAATTCACATTAATAAGTCAAATTTCATTTCCCGATTTTTTTGAAGCCTACTGTATCTCAAATCTGTCTTAAATATCAGTTTTTCAATTAGCTCGATTCTAGGGAGAAATCAGTTAAGTGACTAATTTTTTATCAACAAAAAACTTTGTTTTGATAAAACTGAGTTGATTTTTATTTAAAATAACTAAATTAATGTTTTTACACCAATGTCATGCTTCTTCTTGTTTTTGATTCATAGTAGTCAAAATTTAAAAATTTTGTTATCTTTAAAAATTTAATTTTTTTATTACTATAACTCCCTTTGCTACGTCAAAACCGGTCTAATGACTAGTTTGTCGTTTTTATAATTGCAATTTCGTTTAACCAAATCAAAAATGAAATCAAAAATAAGCAGTAACCGCTGCAACTTTTTTTGTAAAAATGTGTTTAATCCAAAAGATTTTTAATTTTGGGACAAAATTTTGATAAATTGCGGCTTGCTTTCGGGTCAAAATCAACAATAGAATCAATTTCTATTTACCTAGATCTTATAAATGTTGGAAGATTAATTTATTACCTATACCCAGTACGTTTTTAACTTGATCTAGACGGTAATAAAAGTGCTCGGTTTTCTCGTTTTTTGACTGGTCCTTCAAACCGGATGTTTTTTCCAAAAATGTTTTTTTTACAATTTATTTTGATATCAAAAGAAGACAACAATTCTAAAATAATTTATTACAAAAGTGGTTCGGTTTCACGTTTTTATTTAGATTAAGTAATAATAATAGTGATAATAATAAATTTATAAAAAAATTGAGATTATGTTTATATTTACTAGCATACTATAATTTGTGCCATTTGTTTTTTGAGTTTTGTTAATTAAATTTTAGGAACTTTATACACAATAATATAAGAAAATTAAAAATGTTGGATTTTCCTTCGCTTTCTGTCACAGCGCACAATAATTGCAAAGCAGAGGTGTCTTAACCCTTACACCCCCATCATCCCTCTTCGCGATATTCAATTCTCAATAAGTCTTTAATAAAATATTGGGCACATCCTCAGTCCTTAATTTCATACCTACCTTCCCCTCAACTACTACTGAAATTTTCTTAAATTGGTAACACTTGAAAACAAGAACATTTCACAAGTTTTTCGCACTAGAAGTTTACGGACATCCGCACTCATCTACAACCATCTTGGGTAAGTCCCTTTTGATAATAGTCATATCAGGTCCGTAATAGATTAAACTCATACTAGAAAACTTCAATGGGGCGCAGCACGGCTGCATCCCCGATAGATGGTGTGTTTTGCGCACCTCTTCAATGACGTGCGTGTGGTAGGTGACGTAGGTGTCGGGCGTCCGATGGAAGCCGCAGTCGCCGCGGCAGTAGTTGGCATGGTAGCCCTGGGGCGCTATTACCCAGTCGTCCCAGCCGAGCTGCTTGAAGCTGACGTAGAAGCGCTGTTTGCAGCACTGGTTGCCCGAGTCCTCGGAGCAGTCCAGGGCGCGCCGACGGACACGGCGAGCGCCGCTGGGGTCGGTGCGCACCACGAGGAAGGGCCGGTTGGGGTGCACCTTCTTGTCCAACTCGGTGTTGAAGAGGTGGATGTGCCAGTGGCTGCAGCAGCTGCAGTCCACGAGCAGCTGGAGAGGGGAACGGGGCTCGGAGAGCCATTGCTTGACCGTCTCGGTGAGGTCGAGCTTCTGCCACCCAGGAGATTTGTCGTTGAGGGTTAGGGAGATGGGCTCGGAGGTTAAACGGTTGAACTCCTGCAGAAAAAATCAGTAATTTATTAGAAATTGAATAATTTAAATAAACTTTGAAGTCTTCTATTGTAGAAAATCTCTTGTAGATAATTTAGTTAAAAAGATCTAAAAAACTGGAGATAAAATTTTTAGTGATAAGAACAAAGAGAATCTAAATCATTTAATCAAAAATATTAATTAAATAGTTCTTTCAAAACTTAAAAAATTTGTTAAATCTTTAATCATTTTGTTGAATTTTCTTAGTGTGTTGGAATAAAACGTAAAAAATTTTTACTTGATAGGACGTACGTTTCGACAACAAAGTTGTCATTCTCAGGTAGAAATTAAAACCAAATTTAGTTATTTAGTTAAAGTAAAAAGTTTGGTGTTAGTGGGTGTTTTACGTTTTATTTCAACACACCAAGAAGATCCAACAAGAAGATTGAAGATGGCTTTCAAAATTAATTAGAAAAGATATTAAATTTTTGAAAACTTGTAAAACTTGCTCTTCGGTTTTTCCAAATTTTATGTCTGTCAAGATTTCTAGTAATTATAAGTACAGCAAACGAGTTAAATGTTTTTCAAAAGAAAAATGGCTAAGTTCAGAAATTAAATATCTTTATGCGAAAGAAGTAAGCTTGAAATTCAAGCCTACGAGATGTGAAAACGGTTAATTATAGGTGTTAGTGAACTAGAATTCCAACAAGAATTCCAATTCTTATCAGTAAAAATTGCAACTCATTCTTAAATGTACAAATCATGTTCCTATGAAAGTCAAAAACATTGTTGAAAATCTATCTTCGCTAAATTTTTTTGATAATAAAATTTAACTTTTGAACAAAGGATTAAAATTTGGTTTGCAAAGCTCCCGATCTATTCAATGGTTTAATGAGCCTCAAAATCATTTTGTTAGGGAAGCTTGCAAACAAGTAATGTCAAAAAATTTCGAAAGTAATAGATCAGTTTGCCACAATGACAATTTAAGAATCATTAAAAGTTTGTAAACGAAAGATTGTTTTTATTTAAAAGATGATAAAGGTAATAAGGTTGTTATTTTAGACAAAAAAGAGTGTTATGATAGGGTTAATCACCTTATTGGTAATGGTCCTTACAAGTCAATTCCAAAAAATCCTTTGTTAAAAATAATAAAAAAAATCAGCAACACTTTGAAAACTTTTAACAACCTCATTACTCCAGAACTAAAACAGAAATTACATGTATCAAACCCGGTTGTCCCTAAACTCTATTGCCTCCCAAAAATTCATAAACCAGGAACTTTAAAGCTTTCTAAATGGCTAACCAACGACTTGAATAACTTACCATTTCAGCAACACAGCTTTGCAGTCAAAAATTTTTTAGAATTTGTCAATAAAATTAAAAATGTCCAGTTGCACGAAGAAGAGTTATTAGTTTCATTTGATGTAAGCTCTCTTTTTCCAAGTGTTCCTATTCCACAAAGTTTGATCTACCTTAATGACTAATTGGTTTAAAATGATTTGGATAAGACAGTTATTGACGAATATATCCGACTCACCAAAATTTGCATAAAATAAAACATATTTCAATTTACCGGAAATTATTTCGAACAGCAAGAAGGTACTGCAATGGGTAACTTATTGATACCTTTTTTAGCTGACCTTTTTATGAGCTGTTTTAAAAAGGATCTAGAAAGTCTGCTTAAATATTTTCCAAAAATTTTGGTTAAGGTATGTGGGTGACATTTTTGTCATTCTTAACACCAAAAAATGCAAATTTAATGATTTGGTACAAATTTTAAATAATCGCTTTCAAAGCATTAAATTCAGTTGGGAAAAAGAAGTAAATAGAAAGTTACCATTTTTAGACACTTTAGTAATTAAATGTAATAATAGATTAGAGTTTAATATTTACAGAACAAATACCAGTACGCTTTGATACATCACTGCAGACTCTCATCATTGTCTCCAACACAAGATAGCGAGTTTTGATTTCTTTAAGTTGATCGGCTTATTAATTTTCCCTTGAAAAATGATAGGTTAAAAAAAACTTCAAAATTATAAAAGGTATAATGGTTTTGAGACAGAAATTATTGATAAAATAGTTCGAAAAATTAGATATAAAAACTGGTCACTGAATCAACGACTTTTGTAAACAAACCAAAAAACAACTTCTACATCAATACCTTACGCTTCTTCAATTACAAAAGTTTAAGCAAAATTTTTAAAAATTGGACTTCCAAGTTGTTTAAAACAGGGTCTTTAGAAAAGTCGGTGATTTATGACATTATTTGTAAAAACTGTAATCAAAAGTATGTAGGGCAAACACGTACATCATTTCACACTAGATTTAAAGAACATATGGCTTATCTCAAATTTAAATAATAGAAAAATCTAGTGTTGCTCAACACATTTTTGAAGAAAACAACAAAATTGACCAAAATCATATTAAAATTATTAAGAAAATCAATAATTGTAAATTTTTTGACGCTTTTGAGAGTCTAGAAATACATAGAAACAAAAGATGTCTAATCAACGCTGATTTTGAACCTATCTCCAATTCTTGTCTCTTTTTGTTGTTGAGAAGAAGGAGAAGTAAAAGTTGGTGGAAGTTGGCACGATTAGTATATAAACTAAGAATGTTTGTAAATATTTTAAGTATAGTTTTAATTCCTAGCTGAGGTGACAACTTTGTGAGTGTTAGTTGTTAGTGAGTGTTTTACGTTTTATTTTGTAAAATATTATAAATTCAAGAAATTTACATACTTTTGAAATTAAGTACATACAAAACTTAAAAACAAAAACTTTAAAAAAATACACACATCAGAAGAATCTAGGGGACAAGCTTAATAATGTAAAAACAAAATATCGTACACCGTTTTAACGAGTATTTTTTAAGCTAAAGTTTTAATTAAGCATATGTCTATCAACTTCTAGTGCTAACTTTCGGATGACGAAAATTTTTGAGATTAGAAACGCTATTAAAATGATTTTTATTCAGTGGGACTAAAAACATCACTTTTACTATCGGGTTTAAATTATGATAAGGGTAAAATTTCTTTGCATTTTATTCAGTATGAGGTCGGGTAAAGATGGAAAGACATCATTTAAACCGTGATACCCAGTTGCGTGTTATTGGAATGCTCCAAAGGGGTTTGTCCCAACGAGCAGTAGGTGACGCTCTCAACATTAGCAAAAGTGTTGTTAATCGACTTTGGTTGAGATATCAGCAAACTGATGACGTCAAAGAACGACATACAGGACGTACAAGAAAAACAAATGCTATTGAAGACCGATTTCTCCGGTTACAAGCTTTAAGGAACCGCCTCATAACAGCTACAGAACTGGAAATTTGATTAAATAACACTCACAATGTTATAGTGAGTGACCAAACAGTTAGAAACCGACTTCATGAAGCTGGTCTAAATGCTAGACGTCCTTTAAGAGTGACTAAATTATCTCGAGGAAATCGGGCAATCAGATTACAGTGGGTGCAAGAACACGTGAACTGGCAACGGGAAGAATGGGCCAGAGTTTTGTTTACGGATGAATCTAGGTTTGGTTTACGTCCAGACACTAGACGAACAAAAGTCTGGAGGCGACCTGGAAACGCAGAACGGCTGGCAACCGCTCAAGAAGTCTCCATTTACCAAGGAGGTACGGTGATGGTTTGGGCTGGTATTGGTGGAAGAACGCAGCTCGTTTCTGTAGATGGCAATTTAAATGCGGTAGGCTATCGAGACCATATTCTCCAACCTGTTGTTCTTCCATTTGCTGAAGAAATGGGAGAAAATTTTATACTGATGCACGACAATGCCCGTCCACATTCGGCTGGGGTGATACGCGAGTTTTTGACCAACAACGAAATCAACGTTTTACCATGGCCTGCCCAATCACCTGATTTAAATCCCATTGAATACATATGGGATATGATGGGCAGGCGTCTTTTTCGTTTCTGTTGTAAGATTTTGTTGAAAAAATAAAACTTCTAATAATTCGTATAAATTTTGTACATATTTTATTAAAAATTCTTGCCATACATATCTGTCCCCTAGATTCTTTTGATGTGTGTATATACAAGTAAAGAAAAAAAAGAAGAATTATAGTAAATTTAAGAGTAGTATTCAAAAGTAATCTAGCATCTAAGAGGACTAAATGAACGTAATAACATGACATGACATAAGTTTTGAAATGCCATCTTCAAAAATCGTTAGCAATTATGGGTTTTCACCATACCAAAAAACAACTACTACTTCTTGGAGAAGAGCTCTGACAGGCATTAAATTATACCATTTTCGTCGCTTTACTAAATAGAACGCCTCTTGGCCTAACGCAGCTCAAAGCAATGAAAAGGTCTTCAAGCTATACACATTCACCAGAAAACTGCAGAAAACTTCGAAAAACCAGGAAACCGATATGCAGTTTTATGGTTGCTGTGTTTGACTTAACCGTCTTTTTGATTTATATAAATCCTAAGAAATCCAAAATTTTTAAAAATTTGGAACAATTTTAGAAGTAGGATTAAAGTAGTTTTATCTTTGGAAATCTTAAAAATTTTAAGAATTTGAAAATTAAATATACTTAATATCTATACAGAGTGATTTTTTTATTTGTTTTCGCCCGAAACTCCAAAAATAGGCAATACATTATACTTTGAATATTTAATTTTTAAAATTAAGGCATAGAGAGTTGTAAATTAATGTCAACATTGTTGACAATACCTTTGACAGTGCTTCCAAAGTCAGTTCATTGGAATCATATGTAGCCACATTAATTAATTAATTAAATTGTTTATCGTTTGTATAACGTGTTGTCTATTTTTAAGATTTCGGGCGGGAACAAATAAAAAAATCACCTTGTATGTATTTAGAATAATCTTATGGTCCTGCCCCGGAGTTTTAAGTGAATTGTAAAAGTCCGACGCGTGGTACCCGAAAAGCTTGAATACGGTTGTTTGTTTGTTTTCTTCAAGGTTTCATCGACGGACTAGCTGGTCGCTTTGGTAACAATAGGATTCACTCATCTTTACAACAAAAGATCTACAAGTGGTTAAAATTTTTGTATTTATTTTTGAATCACCTTGTATAAAGCGAAACAAAAACGACTTCGGTATACATATAAGCAAAGTAACGACTTATATAAATATATTGGGCTATTCTTGTTTTGTACGTGCACATAGTTCGTTGTTAATTAAATAAACTGTTTTGAATGAAAAATGCAACACCAAGAAGTTGTGGTCAAATTTTAACAAAAATTTCACAAAAGTTTAATTTTGATACAATAATTAAATGATTAAAATTTCAACAAAAAAATTATCGTCAACTCTATTTTTTGGAAGATTTTACATAGAAAAGATAGCAATATCAAAGAGTGTTTTTCGAACATGGATACATTTTGGATCAGTTTTCTCTTTACAATTTTACGGAGAACGTCATTTATAATGCCCAGAGTTCGTAAACGTCAAAATTTTTGGCAACTAAATGATTTCGAACGAGGTCGAATTATTGGCATGAGAGAGGGTGGTCTTTCGTTTCGGGAAATTGCCACCAGAATTGGTTGAGACGCAACTACAGTGGTGAGATGTTGGAGACGATAGTCTGAGAAAGGTTTGTATGGACGTCAGAGAGGATCTAGACTACAGCGAAAAACGACGGACCGCGAAGGACGATTTTTAAGACTTTTGGCGTTAAGAGACAGATTTTTAACCGCGCGAGTAGTTGGAAACACTTGGAGAGAAACTTTAAATGTAAGAGTTTTAATGGCGTCTATATATCGTCGAGTATGTAGTTTTGGAGTGCGTTCTTATCGTACTTTTTGGTGTCTCTCCCTGCGAGCTCGCAGATTGGAATGGTGTATAAAACAGGTGAATTAGTGGCAGGAATAGCATCAGATTGTGTTTACCGACGAATCTAGATTTTGCTTATGGATCCACGACGGTCGTAGACGTATCAGACGTCTTCGCGGCAAGCGCAGAAACATGAACTAGGCACTTCCCCGGCATACTGCGCTTACTCAAGGAGTGATAATTTAGGGTGCTTGCACGTATGGCAGTAGGTCTGCTCTGGTTTTTATTCCTGGCAACTTAAATGCTCAACGGTACATAGAGGCTGTGCTGGAACTAATTGCACTGCCGTACTTGCAAAGGCTACAAAATTTTGTTTTCTAACGGGATAATGCTCGCCTACATACTGCAAGGAGAACAGTAAACTTCTTAGAAGAAGCTAACGTAGTGGTACTTTCATGACCCCTGCACCGGATTTTTCGCTCATTGAACATGTGTGGGATATGATAGGCGCAAGACTAAGCAATTTACCTCATCTCCCAGACTCTTTGGACGAGCTACGTGTGCAGCCTCAGGAAGCTTGGGATGCACTACCGCAGGAGGATATTGATCATCTCATTCAAAGTATGCCAAGTCGAGTTAATAAGTGCATTAGAAATCATAGAGGACCCACACATTATTAAAAAAAATGCATTTGTTGTTAATTTAATTATTTGAAATTATGATGATTTCTTTATTGCATTAAAATAAACCTTTTGTGAAATTTTCATTAAAATTTGTCCACAACTTCTTGGTGTTGCAATTTTCATTCAAAGCAGTATAATTTGTTAAAAATCCAACTTTTTAAATTGCAAAAACCCAAATTTGAGGATTGTTATAATATTTGAATGCATATTTGTAAATTTCTTTAAATTTAGCGCTACGAAAATTGCATTGAAAACTGTTTGACACTTTTCTATTATTTTGTTCTATTTCTTAGAGTCCTGATGTTCAGGGGCTTGAGAAGAAAGAAGTTTTTTTAAATTAAATATATTAAAAATTATCTGTGAATAATATTTCTTAAATATCTATAAAGAACGATATTTTTGGCATTTTAGGCTAAAATAATTTATTTCATTAAGTAATTGTTAAAAAAAATATAGATATAAATAGATCGTAGCTTGCATTGCTGTTTTGCTATTAATGCAATCGCGGATCTTTAGTGGCAGATCTTCGAAAACAAGAGCTAGCGAGCAATTTAAAAAAACAGCTTTTTCAAGATAGTTTAACTGAATTTAAAAAATATTTCAGTTTAGAACTAGAAAAAAAAATCTTTAATGCTGAAAGTCTGAAGAAGAGTATAAGAGATTATTATTTGTCAGTAGCTGGCTTTTAATATCAAACGGCACAGTTAATTTGGAACCATTGCATCGGAACTCAGAGTTTTTGAACAAGAAAGATCCGTAAGTTGAGTCTCAGACAGAGACCTCTGTGCCCATTGTACTTAACTGATCAAAACAGAGTTTATTCAGCAACCCCTGTGTCTCTAATGAAGCTCAATACCACAGTATTTTGTGTGCAGAAGTTTTCTTAAGCCTGTAAAAATTTTGAGAATTTAAAAAATTCCAGAAATTTAAGTTTAGGGTGTTGAACTCTTAAACATTTTAAGAATAAAATTTAAAAAATGTTTAAAATACAAATAATATAGAATAGTGATCAAGACGACTTAATTGTCCGAATCAAGATATGTATTATTAATATACTATTATTAATTTAATGAAATCAAACCAAAAGTAACAATTTTATTAGAGACGAAAAGATTTAGCTTGAGTTTTTTAATTTTAAATTATCTCAAATTTTCACCCTCACTGAAATCCTGTTATATTAAAATTTAAATTTTACGGGTAACAAGCAAAAAATAAATTTTAAAAATACATTTACCTATCATTGTGCATATCTAAGTTATAACAAAAATTAATTAATTTTTAATTTTAAGTTATAAGTTTTAAGTTTATAACATTCCAAAATAGTTTTTAAAGACAAATGAACAATAAAAATTTTATGAATGGATTTACAGCATCTACTATAAAATTTATTCGATTAAAAACAATTACATAAATCTATAAAATAGATCTGAATATATTTCAACAAAAATGACAGCTTCTATAATCTCATAAATTAATTTATAGTTTCTTTCAGCAAAACTTTAGCAAAAAAAAAAAACTTAAGTCTAGTAATACTTTCTTATATAAAATGGGATACTTTAAGCACTTGAAACTACTTGGATCACCTTAAAAATCCAATTACACTTTCATACAGCTACTTAAAAGATCTTTTTCAAACGGTTTGAATAGATAATCCGTTTAACTCTCATGTTAAAGACCCAACGATCAATAACTAGTTCTCCTTTTATTTATAATTTATTTCTAACTTTAGTGTAGTGTACATAAATGTCATAATTTTGCAGGCAAGGTAAAAAGTAATAAGTTCTATGAATAAATAATATCTGACATTAAAGAAACCCTTTAAATTTTAATATAACCAATGTGTGTTGTATTTATTTAATAATTTATTTGATTTTTTTAGTGAAAACTTATAGCCAATAGATTCTGTCACGTCCTACCACTTTTTTGTTCTCCATCCTTTTCTGACTGTCTAGATAAGAAGACTAAAATAAAGTGAGAATGTGTGGGAATTTATGACTCTGCAAGCATTTACAATAATTTTTTAATTTTGACTATAGCAAGAATCCCTAACTTTTGTTATGACATATGTAATAATCAAAACTTTGGCAAAGAAAATTACATTTATGGTAGAGAATTATTAAGTCTTGGACACGTTTCAAATTCTAAACTAAGAAAAGCTGATGTAGGTCAAGGTAAATTCCCTATTCTGTTTCATCCACGTCGAAATCCCAAAATAACACAATTTAAATTTGACGTTTTGATACTAAAATTTTCAGTTGAAAAATAAAATTATTACTTAATAATTTTTGATGAATTAATTTTGTATTAAAAATTTTGAAAATTAAAAAGTAATTTTAAATGTAATATTGTAAGTAATATTGTCATCAAATATTTACATAATAAATATTTTTTTATTGTGTATACTATACTCAATACTAACTATAGTTAAGGTTTAAAAAATATTTTATTTTTAATCTATAAATATAAAATTTATAAATTACCTGTGAGGTTAAAGTGACTGTTTCTGGTAGACGCGATATGATTTTGAAGACGAAAATTTCAGTAGTTCTGCACTGGGTTGGTCGACGACGTCTGATGTCAGCTTTAAGCCACAACGTGGCCGTCCTGACCCGGAATTCCTGGCCCGCTTGTCCGGATTCCGGACTTACACGGAATTCTAACAGTCTATTCTGGTTTACCCTGGACCCTGAAACAGATTTATGGGATTATTGGCGTTCTGTTGCAATGCACATATGATATGGAAAACAAGGGGAGGATTTGCTGAAATTTCACACGCTGGTGAAACACTAAAAGAGATCACGTAAAGGGTGTTTCAACTAAATTACAAAATTGATTAGCTGCGATTAAATGAAACGTAAAACACCCACCAACATCAAACACTACACTTAACACAACGTGCGTTTCGACAACAAAGTTGTCATCCTCAGATAGAAATTAAAAATAAAAATTTATTTAATAAATATATAAAATAGATTAAGATAAATAGATAAAATTATACAAAATGACAAAAAAGTGGAACATCTTGAAAAATTTATAAGGTGAGTCTTGGGTGTTTTGGACGAAATAAGGTAGAAAAATAAAAAACTTTAATCTGTGGGACGTTTCGTGGTCTATATTTCCACTTTTTTTAAAATTGTATATATTTGGATGGATCTTATAGTTTTGACTTACAAACTAGTTTATGAGGGATTTAATAAGGGTAGTTGTAAAGATAGGTAAACCCTATTGTTACCAAAGCGACAAGCTGGTCACTCGAAGGAGACAAACAACAGATGCCACGCGTCGGATCTTTACAATCCACTTAAAATTCAGGGGCTGAGGTTTCTTTATCGGAAAGAGACCGAAAAGTTAATTCCTCTATTGCACTATAAAATTTATCTAAATACAGACACACTTTAGACCTTGGATTAAACTTATAAGTGTTTTATTTTCATTCATTTTTTAATTTTGGGCCGACGACTTGAAAGTGGTCCCCATTTTGTTTCTAATGCAATCATATGGTAATTCTAGAAAAAGTGCAACGATTTTTATGAGACCTTGCAAACATAATAAGGATAAGTTAAATAAGAAATAGTCAACTTTTGATAAATATCTGACAAAGGTTACACTTTTTCTTTAATTTTAGTTAAATTAATTAAAATGTTTTTTCTCCCTTTCTGATTTAAAATTTTTTAAGGAATGCGTCCCCCGCTTAGAGGTTTGCACACAAAATTGTTAAATTTATGCCAAAAGCTGTCCCTTTTTCAAACAAAATAGGCCTGTTTTTGCGTTTTTTTAGAAATTATTTTTCTGAGACTTATAACCTCTGTTTCATTTTTGTTTGGCTACTCTGTATAATATGTAGAATTATGTTTAGTGATAGGCGTGTCGGATTACAAGGGGTGCCGAATTAGACAGGGTCCGGATTAACGTAGGTCCACTGTACTAAAATTTGTGTTAAATTGTGTTGTTTTGTAAACTAAATCATGCAAATCAACTCCTCGTATTATTTTTCGTGCAACACTATTATGTTTTGAAATTACACTATAGCAACATCATCAACAACAAACATTTTCGTTGACAAAGAACCTAACCAAGAGTAAATTTCTAATGGCATTTTTATTTAAATAATTTTGTCGTAAGTACCTACATTAAATACATTCGCAAATACGTTAAAGACAATCTCCTGGGTATACAAATTCATGTTGCACAAGTATTTGTTGAACAACTATTCCTGGATTCTCAAAACATTTGAATTTGTCCATTATTGACCTAGGTTAATAATAGAAAAAATTATTAACCACTAACAGAGAAATTCGACTTCTCAGTTGGCTAGGAGACGCAATAATGGTCAACTTTATAGCTAGTAGTGGAAAATAGTACATTATTCACCAAGGTAGAGCAAACACTTTTTATAGCCGAGCGGGTTTAGTGCAGAAGATGCGTAGCATCGAGGGCAATAATGGATGCAAGGCTATAATAGTATTCTCTACCGTGGTTTATATATAATTTTTTTCACTACTAGCATAACATAACATAACAACTAACATAACATGTCTTTATTTATTGTCGACAAGTAAATTTGATGAAAATAAAAACGACTGATATTTAACTACTTACGTTTTTCCACTTCGGAAATTTAACTTTAGAGTTAAAAATTGAAAAGGACGTTATTGTAAGCATCTTTTATGTAAGCAACTATTTATGTACTGGAAAACAAAATAGCGTAGATTTTCCATCAACTGAAATCTTCAGAACCCCTAGTTCAGGATTTCAGTTGAGAGCCCCCGCTTTCCTGGTCGGAAACTTGAAGAATGGAATTTGCAACAAAACATATGGTCAAATTAACTATACACAGGGCTCCACACTTTACGTGTAACGTTATAAAAACCCATTTTTATTATTTACAGCTTTAATAGCAGTTATTTTTATTAATTCTGCATAAATTAAAAGTAAAATTTTTGTTTTTGTGTTTGAGGTTACGTTATTTACAACTTTATTTACTTACCAATTTTCAAAGAAATTCCATTTCGTCACACTACAAAATGTTTTTTACAATAAGACAAGACCAAAGTACATACTTATATGTCTAAACTGTAAAAAAATACATTTTTTTTTAATGCAATCTACGGATTTTATCACTGGTTGGTTGAAGCATGACTATCTATAGTAACTGGAAAAGATATTTGAAATTCATTATAAAAGTCAGCTGATAAGTGCACAATACATAAGTTTATGGCCAGAGGATTATTGGTGCCATAAATAAATGACAAGACACCAGGCGCGTTCTCCAATTACTGAGGTAGACGGATTAAGAAATTTTGGACCCTTTGCAAATTTTTGCATTCTTCTCGGCTTTAACTTAAAATTTCTATTTCAGATAATTGCTAATGTGTATGTAATGAAATATTAAGTATGGTTGACAAATATCTATATGTTTTAAGCAGGTAAAAGATTAAGAGAAAATTTTGTTTTGAAATAGGGGTAGTTTCAAATATATTATCAGTTTGAACTGAATCTTCGAGCGAGTCAGTGTGTACTGTACAAGATGTGACGACCATGGTAAAGTGAATTTCTTGTTCAAGTAAATCCGGATGAAAATGCAGAGGGTGAAAATGCTGATGTGGAAGAGGATGAACTGCGAACCAAAAAAAGAAAACGTAACCATTTATCTTACGATGAAAAAAGTCTTATTTTGTCAATTTACGAAAAGAAAAAAAGTGAGATAAAAGAAAGGGCCTTGGAAGAGACTTGCAAAATGTTTGGAATTCCAAAAACTACAATGTGGCGTTTGGTAAAATTTGGACCGTCCCAAAGAAAAATTCGGATTGATAACGGAGCATTAAAAAAATTGCTGCCGAGTCAGGAAGATCAAATTCGCCAAAGTGTTTATGACTTTTACGACAAAAACATTGTGCCGACTATTAACTTGTTGTACACCAGTTTAATTGAAAATAACATTTTGTCGTGCTGTAAAAAAACTTTTGTGAAATATATAAAAACTATTGGTTCCACATTCAAACGTATTAATAAAAAAAACTTTTTAATGGAAAGTGATGTAGTGAAAAAGTGGCGGACACACATGAGACAGTTAAAAAAAGGATGGACCGACGGTACTAGAAGATGCATTTTAAATATTTCTCCTTCCAAAGGTAAAAGAATTTCAATTTTGCATGCCGGGAGTAAAAACGGTTTTGTGCTTGATGCATTACATTTGGGGTGTAAAAATTTAAAAGATGCTAACGCCGACTACCATTCTGACATAACTGCAGATGTTTTTGAGAAGTGGTTGACGGAAATCTTAATACCCAAACTTCCAAAAGATAGTATTATTGTGTGAGATAATGCCAGTTATCATTCTGTGCAAATTGATAAGGTTCCGAACTCCAGCAGTAGAAAAGAAGAAATTCAAGAGTATTTAATTAAGAAAGATTTGTTCTTTAAAGAGACGTACACCAAAAATGAATTATTAGAAGTTGTTTGAACAAAACGTTACAAAAAAATTACAAAATAGATCAGGTTGCGTCTGAATATGACTTAATTGTTCTGCGGTTACCGCCCTATCATTGTGTTTTCAACCCGATGGAGATGATATGGGGCCAATTTAAAGAAAAATTAAGGAGGCAAAACACTGGACAAAAATCTAGCAATGCAACAACAATTAGAGAAACATTTAAGTCAATTACTGCGGAAGCCTGGAAGAATTCTGTGCAGCACGTGGTGAATATTGAAGACGAATATCGAAAAAAGAATGTTAAAGACCTAATAATCAAGCTAGAAAATGATAGTGACAGTGACAATGATTAACAATAAGTGATGAATCTGTGAAAAGACTGTGCGTCATAACGTTTAACGTTTTTATTTTTGTGTAGTTTTAAGCAGTTTAAGTTTTTTACGAAATTCTGTTTTTTAATTTTTATTGTAAATGTGTATTTTATTTTATATTTAATATCAATATATTTAGTGTGTAAATAAATACAAATATTTGTAATATAAATAATTTTTTTTTCGTAAATTTATTTCAAAATAAATGTATGGTTTCACTGTTTTACAAATCCTAATTACTTTATGACTATTAAAAAATATTTGATTCTGCATGTTTGCGTCTTTATTTCAACTCTAATTTAACCGAAAATTTAACTTAAAATATTTCAAGTCCGGCCCAGTTGTTAAATTTACCTTCGATCGGTGGGTCTTTTGTAGTTGACCGTAACCAGCTTAGTCTTTACTTGGGTCTGTCATAAAGAGGCTGGCTACTAATAAATTCCTGCATAAGTCGGGTTCATATATCTTTTCCATTTACTATATCTTTTTCCATTTTCTTGGATTAAAAATATGTCATTATTAAAACATCAACGTTTTAATTATACGTTTATTCTGCTTTTTAACGTTTGGCATACATTTTATCAAGATTATGATCTATCAAACACACACTTGACATTTGACAAGATATTTCGCGCAAGCGCACCATTTTGTTTTGGAAGATTAGAGATGAGGTGCGGTGTTAAACAAACTTGCCTTGAAATCACAAATATTAAATAAACTGTTTATTAGGTATTTCTAGTGCACCTAATTTCGGACATTATTTTTTCCGTCAACACTTATATCTATCGTTCATAAAAATTGCAAGTATATTCGTATCAGGCAACACAGTTGAGTGTCGGTATCCACTCAACTCTAGCTCTTTATCTCCCTTGGTTTATAATCATTATTGACTACTAGGAGAGAAAAACAACTTCACACCCTCTCGACAAACTAAATAGTGTTGTCTTCTGAGACTAGTAGTAAAAAAAGATTATTATTGTTGTCTTTTATTAAATTAAGTTCAAATTTTAATCATCGTTTTTACACGACAGAGTAGAAATCAAGTTTTTGAGGGTCAAAATCGTGGGAAAAATCCAACTTCTCTCCCTAGGGAGCAAATATTTGCTCCTGTTGCTACTATAGTCTCTGTAGTTGCTACTAACGTTGCTAACAACATTGACTTGTTGCTAGGTTTGTTGTCAACGAGAATGTTTGTTGTTGTTAATGTTTCCATAGTGTAATTTAAAAAAATGATAGGCTTATGCCTTGATTTAAATTTTATTAAAAAATTAATAAATTTTTTCAATGTTTTTAAGATTATTATTTAGGTTGTGCAAAAAAATTGAATATATATCACAAAAGCAAAGTGGGATTATTCCATCGGTGCTCAATAGACATATAGGTGTTATACGGCACCTTAGGAATAATCATGCACTTCTCTCCCTTACTATACAAATAACTATTTTCTACATTGCAATAAACGTATTTACAAAGTTTCAAAAAATTTGATGCACTCGTTTTAGGTGTTTCAATTGTTTTGTCATTTAGTATATTTAGTTTTAATTTATCTATGCTCGTTCTTGTGCCATTCTATGAAGCGGCTTCATAATTTAAGACCAATTTTCTAGCAAATCCTATTACTATGTGGTTAATTTACTTGTGTAATTATTAAGTAATTTTATATATTTGCAAGAGTCATAAAACTATGCAAAGAATTAACCAAGTATTTAATGCTTTGGTTTTCTGTGGCATAAAGAATAAAAGCAATTTATTTAAATTTGTACATATTAATAAAAAATATTTAAACAATAAATAATTCAGATAAAAATTAAAAAAGATTATCTGGCAAACACTAGATGTAGCATTGTACAATACATCATTAGTTTTGTAAAAAATCGCACAAAAACGACGAGTATATTTATTTTGTTTTAGTTAATTATGACATTATTGTTTTGTATTTTAATTTATTTTTTAGACTTCGAAAAAAGTTTTAGAACTTTATGTCTCTGAAAGACAATTGCTGACTTCGTAGTTTAAATAAAATATTTCTTATTTTAGAGTAAGTTTCTGAGTTTTTTTTAATTAGAGTCCTTTCGTCACTAGTACTAAACCTTTTGGGTTAAGGCAAGATAAATAAGAATTTTTTTTACAATAACTGGCATTTCTGACGAATGGATGACAAAGCGATGATAGTTCTCGTCAAAGTGGCTTATTAAAATTTGTGTTCGTAGCTAACTTGGCTAAGAATCTTTTGTAAACGCTTTGTATAAAATGAAATTGCTTCAGATGACACATTACAGAATTATACCAAATGTTTTTTATACTTTTTTAAAAGGTAAGTATTTTAATATTTGGTGCCAATAATTACTGAGACGCTTGTATACAAATAAGTTAACATTCTTTATCATTTTTATTAAAAAAACATTTATGTATTATAAATCGCATGTCACACTTACGAGTAAGACATTTTAACTGTTATCTTATAATAAACTATCTACTAAGTTGCGAACATTTCCGAGTAAATTTAAGTCGAGTTACGAGTATTATCGAACTGATTACGAGTATAAACACAAATTGTTTGTTATTGTAGTATGTATTATGTAAGTAGGAAGGTTATTCAATATTTTAGTTTCTTGTATTTATAATTAAAATGAAGAAATTTTATAAAATTGTTTTACTATTATTAATGTTAAAACAAACATTTTGGTAAAAATCTACTCATTATATTTAAGTCATAAATTAAACAATTTTAGTGCAAATAATAAATTTCCAGACGATTTTTTATTTGGAGTAGCAAGTTCTGCTTATCAAATTGAGGGCGGCTATGATAATAGAGGTAAGTCTAGAGTTCTAGACTAATAATAATTTTATTTTTACTTTGAATATAAGTATTTTTTGTTTTACAAATATAAAATTATTATTGCGTTTTTAAGTAAAAATAAGAATGTGACTAAGGTGGTACATTATTTCAATAAAGCGACCCTATTTAAGCAATTATTGCCGATTTATGGTAGGTTTTTGGGTTTTAGGGCTTGTTCTACCTACCATTGTCTGAGGTTATTTACTACTTGGATTTTCAAACCATTAAAAATCGACAGTAGGTAATAACTGCTTGAATAGTGTTGCTTTGTTGGAATACTTTACGACTTTAATCAACTTCGTGAATACACAATATTTGTTATAGATAAATTAAGACTCTAAATTAATTCTTTAAAATAATGAGGTAAGATACGTTTTCCAACTTAGAACCTATAATTTGAAATCCCCTACATTTCAATATATTTCTTTCTGATTTTGTTTCAGGTAAAACAATTTTTGACCACCATTGGGAACTCAATTCTTCAATAGTCGCCGACTCCTCTCATGCAAAAACAGCTAGTGACTCTTACCACCAGTACCAACAAGATTTAACTCTTTTAGAAAACTTGGGAATAAATTTTTACCGATTTTCTATATCTTGGCCCAGGATACTACCAAAAGGTTACACCAATGAAATTAACCCAGATGGTATACGTTACTACAACAACCTCATTGATGGACTTTTGGCTAAAAATATCCAACCAATGGTCACAATGTTCCACTACGACTTACCCAAACCTCTTCAAGATTTAGGAGGTTGGTCAAATACAGTCATTAGTGATCTTTTCCAAGACTACGCCAGAATTTTATTTCAAAATTTTGGAGATAGAGTGAAATTTTGGATCACTATTAATACAAATACTTGGGGCTATGGAGATTCTGAGTTTCCACCAATGCTTAACCAATCAGGTTTTCTCGATTATTTATGTATAAAAAACTCGATTTTGGCACATGCAAAAGTGTACCACTTGTACCATGACAAGTTTAAGAATCAAATGGGGCAAATTGGGATTACTATTGACGGCCGATGGTACGAGTCTGGAACAGAATCGCCTGAAGATCGGGACGCTGCGAAACGCGCCAGGGAATTTAATGTAGGTTTGTGGACTAATCCCATTTTTGGTAATGGAGACTTTCCCGAAATTGTGAAACAGAGAGTAAAATTTGTGAGTGAAAAAGAAGGATTTTTCCGGTCACGTCTTCCCGAGTTTACCCAAAACGAGCAGAATTTCGTGCGGAAATCTTCTGATTTTCTTGGATTAAACATTTATACTTCGTTCTTAGTCAAAGATGCGGAAGAGAAAACAGAAAAAGAATTCTCGTGGGATAAAGATATCAAAGCGAAGATTTATCAAGACACGCAATGGGAGGGTTCAAGGTCTTCCTGGTTGAAAGTAACACCATGGGGATTGAGAAAGGTTTTAAGTTGGGTCAAAGAGAAGTATAATAATCCGCCAATTTTTATCACTGAGAATGGTTTTTCGGATGAAGGGGAAATTGAGGATGTCGGTAGGGTTAATTTTTTAAAGGTGATTTTTAAAAGTTAAAACATGTTTACAGTTTTTTAATTTTAGTCGTATCTTAAAGCTTTACTTGAGGCGATTAATAGAGATGGAGTTAATGTTAAGGGTTATGCTGTGTGGAGCTTGTTAGATAATTTTGAGTGGATTTGCGGTTACACGTGAGTAAATTACTATAAATAGTAAATATTATACTCAAATAGATTTCAACATGAAAAAAATTCCAGTGGGCACATCTTTCCTTTAAACTCATCATATCTTAACCACTTTTAATTTTAACTAGTAAAGTAAATTTCACTTTGCGATTATTTTCTGTTATTGTATTGTTTGGCTTGATTATTGGTATTATGGAGAGCTAACAAAACAATATCTTAGTCAACGTTTCGTGGTATTTGTGACCACATCTCCAGGACAGCAGTGATTCATTACGATTTATGACAATAAAAACAATGTGTTTTTTATGATAAATTAATTAAATAAATTGCGGCCACAAATGTCACAAAACGTTAACTAAGATCTTGCTTTAATGCTCCTCCAAAATTCCAATAACCAAACCTAACAGTAAAATTTACGTTTTTCTAATTACGTTTATTAAACGTAACTGCATCACTACTATGTATAATAAATAATTAATATTTTTTTAATCATTAATTTTAACGTTATTTATAGCTTGGTTTCAACAACGATTCAGGGTTTAGAATGGTTTAGAACGTTTGATTCCAAAAAGTTCTGAACTGCTTTTAAAGCATTGTTTAAACAAACCTTATGTTTTTAATAGTTCGCATCAAGTTATTTTGATAAATAACAATTTTTTGACGTTTAGTTTTTAAAATGTTGTAAGAATTAAAAATTTAAGTCAATTTCACAAATGTAATCAAAACAATTTTTATATAACTTTACGCAATAATAAATTTAAAAATAAAAAATAAAAATGTACATTAAAAAATAGAATAAATCGTTATTTTTAATAAAGAAATATGTTGAACGATCTGACACATTAAAATAAATGATTGTTATTTAGAAAAATTGACTAAAGAAAGGAAATATTAGACGCCTAAATGTGTATGTTTTTAAAAGACTTTACATTAGATTTAAAAAATAATTAAAAATAATAAAAAAAATAAATACTAATATGAAGAGTATCGAAACAAGATTATAAAGAAACATTTAACAAGTAATAAAGATTAAACCAGAGAAGACAAAATAAGACTTTTAGTTGTGATTTGGTCGTTTTATATTGCAAATGTAAAAGATTTAAAAATTGTCAGTAGGAAAAAAATACCGGAAGCAAGAATTTGAGAAACAAAACAGGTAAAGTGTTAGTTATATCTTTATTTGTATACTTTTTTATTGTTTTTACATGTTTACAAATTCTGGTTTTCTAACTGTAATAAACTGCGTTGCAGTCATTACAAGATAACTTGTAGACGCCTGAATGATGCAAAAAGAAACTGGATCCTTATTGCATACTGACAAGTCGAAAGTCAACTAAAAACAATTTTATATTATAGTTTTTTGAAATATAGGAAATAGAAAAAAGGGTTTTCTTAATGAGGGAGATAGAAAAATAAAGAGATTTTAAATAAAAAGATGTAGAAAGAAAATTATGCAGTATTTTGAAATTCAGAGAGTGTTTGCTTCTAAATTTATAAAAAAAATTATTTAGGTTATGTAATGAAAAGTAATTATTTGCTGCTATATGTTTTATGAAAAGCCTATTTTATAGAAAAAAAACCTTAAGAAAGATGAAAATGTCTATATAATAAAAAATTAAGATTTTTTTATGCATATGGATTATCTGGAGATGTAGAAGATGATTCATTTTCGATAATTTTTTTAGGTTTTTGATACTTTTCACAAAGAAACGAATATAAGCTACTTTTTTGAGAAAAATTTGATTGTGTAAACAGTTTTGCATAACCATTTTTGGAGAAACTGTATCTTAAAACAAACGATAGTAATACAAAATTGTTTGTACTATTAAAGTTTTCTCAAGAAAAAAGCCAAGAATGTTTTACTAATTTTTTTTGTAATGGCTGTAAGTAGAAGAAATCTATAAAAACCATCGAAAATAAACCATTATGTATTGAACAGTAGGGTTAATAAATAGTTTATATAGGTAACTAGTGAATTTAATAGTATATTAAAAAATTAGTTTTAAAAACTCAGTTTTGTAGCACAAATTTAGTTTTATAAAAGAAACGCAAATTGCAAGTTTTGTAAAAAAAACTACCTAATATGACAAAGCTCTTGTCTAAATTTCAATTTTGTTTGTAAGCGTCGTGAATTTGTCATAAACTATTGAAAATGTGGAAGCAAAGTTAAGATTAAAAAAGTATTTTTGAGTGATTACTGTATTTATTAAAAATTAATGTAGTAACAGATATTCAATTTGAAGAGAAGTACATACAGATAAATGCCTATAAAAAAATTTCTATGTGAGATGAATTTTGTCGGCAGTACACCGCTAAAATGCTGGAAATGTGTACTGAGTCGCCTGGAATGTAAATAACTGTTTAGATTGGAATCATGCGGTTTTGTTCCAAAATTTAAGTTTTAATTGAATTGTAATTTTTTGGCAGAATAAACAACTGAATAAAATTTTTAGCACTATGTAACTAATAGGCTTGTTTCACAATTTCACATATTTTACAATCAGCTGTAAAATGACATTTGCACATGTAGTGGTGCAATAAATTGGAATAGAAATAAAATAACTACATATATTTATGGGATAATTTTTTTTAAAAAAGTAGTTTTAACGCCGTGAAATAGTATACTAAACCTCAAGGGCCGTAAGCATATCTTTTCTTAGTCGAAAACGCAGCATGTCAAACCGAAGGCGAAACCCGATGATTACTCAGCGTTCGAGACCACAAAAAGTACTTACGGATTCAAGGTTTATATACTATTTTTTCAACCACCTGAAAGAACGCGAAGCATTAATCTGATTACGACCCGCGCTTACCTCCCTAAGACTCGTGCTAACTCGTCTTTAAACTCATGTTTATCACCTTAGAACCCGTGCTACCTGCTCTAGGCATCATAGGGAGCATCGTTTCTACGGTCGTAATTTTTCGGGTAGTAATTGTTGCTTACTGTTGTTATTGTTGTTATTGTAACATTAACGACACGCTTATGAAAAAAGTAGTAAAGAAAAAAATAAATTTTTGAAAATTTTGGTCAAAATAGACGTAAGAAACCTAGAATTATTGATTCCATGTTTTGTTGTTGTTGTCGTCTGTATAAAAATTTTTGTTTCTAGATTTTGTTCAGTGGTGGGATAAAGCAGACACTATTGCTCGGTTTTTTTGTTTTATTTGTCTACGTTTCGCCTCTCTGTTAAGACTTTTTCAGGGCAAATAAAACTTTCCCTCAATTTATCGCACCAAGTGTATAAATAGTTTCTCAGTTTAATTAGCCCTGAAAAAGCCTCAACAAAGAGGCGAAACGTAGGCAAATAAAACAAAAAAACCGAGCAATAGTGTCTGCTTTATCCCACCACTAAACAAAACCTAGAATTATTTGTTATTATGTATTATATATACTAGATGGTTGCCAACAATAAATTTGAAATAAAGTTTTAAAAGATGTGGAATACAGTTTGCGCTATATAGTTGAATATTGTAGACATAATTGAATAACAGTAGAAGTGAATACTTTGTAAAGAGTAAAAAACAATTTTACTTGTTACTTTAAAGAGTATATTTTACATTGCTTCAAACTCGAAATCTCTTTATTTTGAGACACCTGTATTATAAAATACCAATTTACTGGTGCTTTAAACTCATAAAGATTTACTCAAAAAACAAGCGGTAAATACTTTTGCACTTTTGGGAGTAAGTTGATAATTTATTTTTTGCTGATAATTTGGAAAAAAAATTTATAAATTTGGTAGCTTAATAGTTATATCATGCGTTCAATATTTTTTGTGTTTGTAGGCGGCTGTGGTTTTCTCTTTCTTGCATGTACGTAGTGCCGTTGATAAGATCATACCCACACGTATGTACACAAACGAGGTTTGACAGCAAGTGTCGCTAAATGTCTATTTGTTTGATTTATTCGTTTTTTTGAAAATAACACCGCAAATCATGATGACTGTATGACAGCGATCAAGAATTCACTCTACAAACGTTATTTCAACGAAACTTGTGGATTTTTAACCGGATTTTTATGTGGCCCGCACTTAACCTCTCTTCGTGGGTTGACAAATTTAAAATCACTTAAAATACACAAACTGGTAAGTAAATGAATAAATTTTATTATAAAACATGTTAAACATGTCCACCTCCTACTTCAATACACATTGAAACTCTTTTTCTTACAGAATTCGACACATTTTGAAGCATTTGAGGATTATTATTTATCTCTTGGATTTTGTTTGTTATTTGCTGGCGAAGGTCATTTAAATCGTTGACTTGAGTGGAAAATATTAAAAGATGTGGCCACAAGAAAAAGTCACAAGGAGTTAAATCACAGGATCTGGGAGGATAGGGAATGTCTGTGTTTCGGCTTATAACTCGGTCAACATAATATTCACGAAGCAGCTCCAAAGTGTCTTGTGTGCAATGAGATGTTGCTCCATCTTGTTGGAAGTAACCTTGCAGAAGTTCATCATTATGCAACTCTTCATAAAATGTTTGCAGGATTTCTTCTCGATACCGCAGTGAATTGATATTTCCTTGAAATTTACACAACTTTATAATATTCAAATAAAAAGCATTTAATTACCATTAAAAAATATAGGTCCAATTATTTTCCTTGCACTTATTGCTGCCCAGACACCTACTTTATCAGGATGCAAAGATGTTTGAATTATTTCATGGAGATTTTCCGCGCTCCATATTCTCATATTTTGGGAGTTTATGTAGCCAGTTTTGTAAAACCATGCTTCATCGGTAAAAAAGGTTAATGCAAGAAGATGTGGATTATCGTACAGATTTTCCGTGAACCATTGGCAATACTCAGTGCGCTTGATATTTTTTCTGATTTTAAAATCATTGACCTGTCAGCTAGTTGGTAATAGGTTTGTGACATAAATTTTTTAAATTGCAGTTTTTTACTGCACAACAAAATTTGATTCGGAGCTGGAATTTGTGTCATATAAAATTAGGATATTAGGATTATAATAGGTTATGATATGGACTAAATTGTCCCTTTCACTCTCAAAGAACTTAAATTAACATTTAAAATCTTAGGAAACTTAAAGCAACATTTAAAATTTTCTCGAATCCCTATTATTTTATCTGTATAATACACAGAATACGAACCACTAAATAAAAAAATAAGAGAACAGTAGAAATGATAGACTAAGAGAGCGATCTGATGAAGACTCTGGAAAGTGGTGTTATTTATTTCCATAAATATCTAATTTTTTTAGTGATGCTACTATAGTTTCTTGTTCGTTAATCGCTAGTCCCTCTACATATTCATCTGCACGAGCTTAGATAAGAAATTATCTATCAAAAGTGCAAAATGTAGAGCATGAAATTTAGAACTAAACTGTCTTAATTTAAAAAAAAAAAACTTTAATTTTACTAATTAAACATCATTATAATAAACAGTTAATATAAATATGTTTACTGGAATTTTTACATAATGATTAGATTAATGATAATAATAACTCAAATAAAAAAATGTTTTTTTTAAATTAATAGAATAATATTTTTTTAGTGAAAAATTTGGTTTATATCAAGTGGACTTCACCTCTCCGACTCGAACTCGCATCCCGAAAACTTCAGCAAAGTGGTACAAAACCCTGATCGAGCGAAAACAATTGGACGAAACTGTCGATACGTACAAAACAGAACTGTAATAAATTCCTGTTGTTGTTTTTTTTTAATAAAGTTTTGTCCGGATTATGTTGTCTTAGTCGCAAGAAATCTGTAAACTTCCAGTCTCCGCCTTTAATTATCACCGAAGTTTGAGAGGTGACTTCAACGCTAGAGAAAGGAAGGAGCTACAGGTGTTGAAAGTTTGGGGTACAACAGGATATAAATCTCCGTTTGACAAACGCGTCCTGTTTGTGATAATGGCGGTTTGTACAACATAACTTCGATAAATAAGTTGAATTGTTCGCATTCATTTTGATAATAGGAGAATCCTTTTTGCTGATCAGACAAGGCTGCGATTTCCGGCGAGACGGGATATCGATGTCCTATATTCTCCTTTTTTGTCCTCTTAATTTACTTATCCGAGTTTCCGAAACGCCTTTCATTTTACGACGGTTTTAACGACGAAAAGCATGCCAGCGGTTGATAGGATGCACTCCGACATACGACGAAAATTTTCACATCAAAAATTACACTTAAATAAATGGTCATAAAAAAATAATTGAAAAATGTAGACACATAAAATATTTTTTGCACTTTTGTATGTTTTATATTTTAAATAAGTACCCGTTGTTTATGCTTAAAAAATATATCTAGATGATGCAGTCTTTTATTTAGGTATTTTTTAACATTCTTTACACACTAATTGAAAATTGGAAGCCTTATTATTGTTAATAGGTACCTTAAATTGGTAATTATAGTAGGTATGTAAACTCAAAATTAAAATAGCAATAAGGTAAGTTTTGAAAATAAAGGCAGCAATAAGGTAAGTTCTGTCAGTGGTATAGGTACTGACAAAAAATTAACCAAGTTAAGAGTTTTCTAAACGACCTTGTGACTATAACTCTCCTCCTACTAGGATTTTACTGTCGTCTTTCACTCTTAATGTGAACTGGATTGTTAAGTATCTACAAACAAGCCTTCACGCTGTATGTCTTATTAAATTCGTATAGCGATAGAGCGGTAAATATTAGAAACAATTTCTTTTTATTTTGTTAATTAACTAAAATAATGAAAATACATTGTTTATTTCGGTTTTTTAATAAGTATCTAATTTATAAATAATTTTAAGCTTGTACACTTAATGCTGGTATAAAGATATATTCCTTTTGTCTAAGCAAACGTCATTTTAGAAACACTAATTATAAAAAAAACACAATAAACTCTGTAAAATTTGACAAAGCACTTGCTTTTAAAAATAAAATATACATAACGTAATAAAAAAATAGATGTTTTGTGTAGGTATTAACTAGAGAAAGTGCTGAAAAATTATGAAATTTGTTTTTTTTAAACTTAAACATTTTTTAAAAATTTTCATAACGTATTTGCTTAGACAATTAAAACAGCTTATGTTTGATAGGTAAAACAAGGAGTCGTAAAAAAACATCTGCTAATAAAAAAATGCTTTCGTTTAGAAAATCTTTAAAAACTAGCAAAATGTTAGTCATTTTTCTAGTACAAAGAAGAGGTGTTTAGAAGAACCATAAGACAAGTCAACAAAATTAACTAGCAAAGCACTTCATGCATATTGCATAAACAAATAAGAAGCTATAAAAAATACAGAACTGGAAAACTGTATTATTTTTTTGGTTTGCTAACACCTTATTCTAAAAATTATATAAAATGAAATTTTTGAATACAAATAAACAGAATTTACTATGTTTACGTAGTAATTTAAATAAGATAAGAACCAAAATTCAAGTAAAAATGCTTATTAATTTATTAAAAGACTCATATTTAATTAAGTCGTTTAGACTTATAATGAAATTGAATTAATATACATTATTTATTTGTTTTTGTCCCGCAGGGAGAGTTACTAAAATAGGTAGTAACGTTTAACACGTGTTCAGTAAAAGTACGTACCGCATTGGTATAGTTTGTCTGTTGGTTGTGTTGTTTAATGACCTCAAATCCACTTGTAAATAAGGTTTTTACTTAAATCAGTTAATGTAGGTGGCGTCTTAAAAAAACATTTAGGCCCGGCTAAGTCAGTACTTCTAAAACATTTCAATGCAAGTTATACATTTTACTAAACAAAAATTTTGGAATTAAATATTGTAAATAGTAAATAAACTTCAAATAAATATTTTCTTAATTTTCTTGGTCAATTCAAATTAGGACAGATTTTTTTGCACTTTACTGATGTAGTATAGTCATGAAGTGTTGAGGTAACTACTGCCAACTTAATTCATTTGAAATGGTATGGGGGATAACAAAATTATTTTATGGCAAAAATATGAACAAAACAAGTAAAAAGGATAAAGACATTTTAAATGTATGAGCAAAATCTCTTAATCAAATATCTTAGAAGACATGCAGTTCTCGTGTCAACCACACAGAAAAAGTTATTAAAAAATGTTTAGAAAGAGAAAAAGTAATAATTGAATTTTGTTTTTTAGTGTTTACATACATGTAAATACATCTGTACAATGTTAAATAAATAAACAATAAAAAAAATTTGACAAAAATTGTTGTGTATAGTGGTAACCTCAACACTTCATGATCGTACTACTTCAGTTCGGTGCAAAAAAGTCTGTTCTAATTTACATTAATTAAAAAACCTAACAAATTATTTATTAATAAAAAAATTAAGAAAATATTTATTCGCATTTTATTTATTGTTTATAAAATTTGATTAAAAAATTTTTGTTTAGGAAAATGCATAGCGCATTAACTTGTAATGTTTTAAAATAACTGTCTTATTTAAGCCTAAATGTTTAGAGATCCCACCCACATCAACTGATTTAAGAAAAAACCTTATTTATAAGTGCGGTTGAAGTCATGTAACAACACAACTAAAAGACGACTGACACCAATGCGGTGCGTACTTTCACCGAACACGTGTTAAACATCACCACCTCTTTTATAATCCTACCGGTCAAAGTTGAACAAATAAAGTTGGTTCTGAGCTACTTATTATGCTTTGTTTTGAATTGTGTGGAAGTGTCAGCTCACTTAGTAATGTTTTTCAATAGAAAATGGACATGTTTTTCTAAAATTTTGTTGTATAAATGATTGTCTAAATCTACTAACCACGTTCTCTCAAATTGATGCTGATTTGAATCCAGTAAGAGATATTAGTCGTAGGAACAGTTTTACAAGTTAATAGTTAATCTCTGAATACTATTCAATTTTTTTATTGTGTCAAATAAATTTGCAAGCTACTCTCAAAAATGCTACTCCAAAATTTACTTATCGCAAAAACATTTTTTTTTGTCTTTTTAAAGCTCTCAAAATTTTGAAAATTTAAATCAATGCACTAGCAGTGTTTTATTGTATTTTAATATTTTCCTAAGATAACATGTTATAATCAGATATTTTTTAAATCTATTTTATTAAACAAATGGTTTTTACAAAATTTCATACAAGAATTTATACACGACTGTATTCAGACTTTCAAAAATTTTTAATTTCTACTTACTTAAGTATAAATATAAAATTACTATTAGTCTGTAAATTGTTTTTAAACATTTGCTTTTTACAGTTTGTTTACTAATCAAAAAACCACCACCTGTTAAATTACGTTTCTCAAAATTAAATTTACTAGAATTTGACATTGCCAAAATTTTTGGTTATTCTGCCATTCTTCTGTCATGCTCGAAAGAGTTGAAAATTTTGGTTTTCAATTAAAATTAAAATGTTAAAATACTACAAACAATTAGAGATTTGTTTGACCATCAACTGCAGCTAACTGTACCATGCTGTTACAATTTAATAAAAGAATAAATTGCTGTTCCTAATGCCTGTCAAATTTAGGTTAATTTTATTGTATGTCATTTTAAAAGTTGTGCCATGTTGCCAGATATATTTTAGGTGTAAACTGCAATGTTGGTGGTTTTTTGAAAAGTAAATAAACTTTATTTGGAATTACATACCGTTGTTTGTTTGATTTTGTTAACATTTTTAATTTTTTTTTCATTTTTTAATTGCGCGTTTACTATGACGATTCTGTGGCAGTGTTTTTCACAAAACACTGTTATAATGTTTACTTTGGTAGTTTTGTTTTTAGTAATTTTTTTATGTTAACAGCACTGTAGATAAAATATGTAGTAACGCTTGTTGAATTTAGTTAATTTTATTAAGTAATTTAAAAATTTGGCAATGTTGACAACAAAAAAGATTTAATACAAAACACTGTAGACGGATGCCAGATAAAAAAAATATATAACAAATATCATTCAAAATAGTTCAATAAAAAATGGTATAAACAATACGTTTCATAATAATCTCATTATGATACTCGTTTATTGTAACATTTGTATTAGAAGAGATAGTTGTAGCACCAGTTTCTTTAAAAATATTTTTAATTTCAAACAACTAAATTTAGAAATTGTACAAAAAAGCAGTCATTTTTAAATTAAATTTAAAAAAAAAACACCCAAGCATTTTGAGCATTTACAATGAGATGGAAATTTAACTGAATCAGAGCATGTTGTGCCAGCGTAACCTTAGTCACACTGTCATTTTAAAAATTGAGAAGTTTTTGATAATTGTTTCGAGATGGTGTTGACGACGCAACAAAAAACCTACATTGTTAAAAGTTACTTTTGAATGGCCCTTTTGGAATTTCGAACAACTTACTAATCGAATTCGCCAAAAAGTTGATGAACTAAACGATTTTTCTTAAATCGTTTAACATGTCTTTGACGGCTTGAGAAGAAGAGTGCAAAAGTGTTTCGAAGTTAATGAGCAACACTTTCAGCACTTTTTATAATTCTTATGAATAAAAACTTTGTTGAACGCCGCATTTTTCACTTTAATTTGAGGTTAAGTGGTGACTGTAATGTGTGTCTACTGTCTAATGTTACGCACCCACTTTCATAGCTTGCTCTGATTCAGTTAGAGTGCGTTCGAAAACCTCACTCGAACAAGAGCGTTGCTTCAAACAGAGCAATGCACTCCAGCGATAGTTTTTCGGACGTCCCTGGGTAATTCGCAGAGTGATCAATAAATATGGCGCACTGACACCGTGATTGTACCTAACCTACAAATATACAAGCCTAATTTATAACCGTTTTGTGTATTTCTGATAACGGGCAAGAATAAAAACGAAAAATGCTACATGCAGTGAAGGTTACTTTTATAGGTTAACCTTTGCACACGAAATTGAAAGAATAAACATAACATCTGCGCATGTCGAGCGATTTACCACCCTCAAATTTGTGGAGCGATCAAAGCGTTGTTCGACTGACCAATTCGAACGCTTTGGAGTGATACTCAAGTGCTCTATGCACAATTTTTCGGAGGGTTTGGTACTATTTGACCGCAGTAGCGCACTCGATCCTAGTTTTCGGACGCACTCTTATATAGACGACTGAGATAGACTAATCGCCACTACGCGGTACAAATCCAAACTGCAATTGTAAATAACATCCAATCACCTCTTGTGTTCATTTAGAAGAATTTGACAGCGCAATATTACATCGACACCGTTTTAAGACTTTTTTTATTGCCCTATATAGAAACCTTTCCCAATGCGTTGTTTCAGCAAGACAACGCGCGTTCACATATTGCTCGACAAGCAATAGGCGACTGAAATAGACTATACGCCATTACGCGGTACAAATGCGAACTAACAAAAGAGAGTCGTTTACTGAATTTATGGGATCACTTACTGAAAAAATGTTTAATTTGTGACTTTATTTGAAGGTTCTGACGATTTTATTATAATAAAAACAAAGTAAAATGATTGTTAAACAATACGTATGTTACAAGCATTTGACCAGCTATTCAACCGTTGAATAATAAAACAAACTGAAACTAACCTCAACCTACTAGAATATTAGGTAATATCGTAATAATTAAATTTTGCATACGTTTTTTTTTAAAGTTTGTTTGAAAAATAGTGAACAAAGTTATATTTTAGGTTCCAAATGTTGTGTTTTCTTACCTGTAATAAGAATCTTACAGTTTGATCAATTTTTAAATAATTCTTCCTTGTCAACACTATCCGTGTTGTTGTTTAGGTTATTTTATAATTTTCTTTATGATTGATTTAATAAAATATTAGCTGTTAATATAAAATCAAGTCCTTACTTATTACTTAATATAAATTCAATTATTGTGGTATTTGCCCTTGTATTTGATTTTTTTAGCTGCTCTGAAATGTTGTCAAAATCATCATCATGAAGAAGCTCCAAATAGTATATTAAAGAACGCGTTTTGAAAAGTCAACTTTATGGCACGAATTCAAGTTTATAAAACGAGCGCGAGTTTTTATAAAGACAGAGTGCCACAATGACTTTAAAAAACAAGTTCTTTATGCTATTTTTTTTACTTTGCGGATTTTACGTGATTTTTAAGTAAAAAAGTTAATTATTTAATCTTTAGGGACTTTTGCGTTAATACAAGATAGTTGGTAATAAATATCACTGCAGTGTCAATAAAGTCATTGAACTTTGAAATGTTTTTAAATTTGTCTAAAATTCTGTGTAAGTAACTCACAAATGTTTCTTTTTTAGCTACCGTATCGGTTATTGATTGAATACTCTAATTGGCATTAACACAGTAAGGAAAATTTCCAAAAACCTTGTAAAATTATTTCTAAATTATTACACTAATTGCGATTCTCAGCTATACTTTGTATTGTTATTTCAGATCACGCAGTGATATACATCTAGCAAATAATTTGTAAATTATCAAATGATGTGGGTGTTGTAAATCGGCAAATAAAGGCCAATTTCAATTTTAGTTTCAAGTTTCATTTTAAAAATGTTCGTTCTAACCTCAAAAGTTTGTAGCGTTTCCAACGCCGCGCCGCTTGTCTCCCGCCCCGTTTTCGAATATTTTACGGAATTGGCCATATCCGCACCCAAATCGGACTCTGTTTCCGACGCAAAGTAGAAAAATTATTATAATAGCTTTTGATTATGGAAAAACTGTGAATTAGAATAAACGACAGACATCTTTACTGTGTTGTCTTAAAGACATTCTAAATAGAATTTGTTGATAAATTATTTTAATCACAATAATCGCTTTCTAAACAAGTAAAAAACCGACTAAAGCGACTATAAATCGCCATAAAATCACAAATTTTTACCACAAGTAACAGAACAACAAAGTTTAAAAGCACAGACATAACACTCATTTACTATATTTCAAATAATTGTTACAAAAATCGTATTTAAAACATAAATAAAGTGTTAACCTTTAACTTGTTTTACTTTATTTTTTGTACATTACGATAGCACAACTGGTCAAAACACACAAAATTTAGTATTCAATATTATTTTTACTTTATTTTTATTATTGTTAAACATAAGAGCATCAAGGAGAATAAATAACCATGTAAAAAAAGTGGCAAAATTGAGAAGAATGACTCTCTTCTAAACTACGTGTTTAATGCGCCAGTGGCGGCCTCACCGGCCATCTCATTCGCGAATTTCGATCTTAGGTTAGCTTAGTAAGTTTAATAATACGTAATTATTTAAAAAACTAGAATTTCGATATGGAGTATGCTTTACTATAAAACATAAGAACAAAATCTTTTAAATTAAATTTTGGAGCTTAGGAGTAGTCGATAGGCGGTAACCATAATATGATTTATTTTTGGTGAAGCGGCAAATAAACCACATCATAAAAAGATTTGCTAGAGAATTAACTTTAGTTTATGAAGCCACTTAATAAACTCGATAAAATAGCGCAAGTGCGGGCGTAACAAACATTTTGACTAGATTTAAGCAAAAATAATTTTAATTTTGGGTTAGTGGTTTTAATTATTTATTGATAGTAATTTTATTATTTAATTAATTATTTTTTTATTTAAAAACAGTAAATATTTGCTTGTCTTTACACATAAACTAAATACAATCACGCATATCAGTAAAAAGGCACTAAACCAGCTTTAGATCGGACCTTACAAATGATAAATTTTATTAGACTCGATCATTGACTCTGCTTTATAACTAAGTAATATAAGTTAATAGATGAGTCTACGATTTGAGTTTTGGTAGTTGATCTTTCAGTATTAAGATAAAACTAAAAGTTATAACACTTTTAATATTATTGACTTTTTTTATAGTTTCTTAGTAAATAACATTTATTATAATTCTAAAAAACTTAATTTCTTCGAATTTAAAATTCTCGATAAAGTAAAAAAAAATGAGAATTTATTTTATTCTTTATCTACTATTTCTTTAATATTACTATCTACTTAAAGTTCTAAAAAATAATCAAGTAAAAACTGAACCAATTTCAAATAAATTCAATATCATTCAAATGCAATCCGATTCTTCCCGAAACTATCCCAGCGCATCCACCAAAATTAAACATTTCAAAACCGAAATTGTAGCAAAAAAACGCATCACTATTATTACTGGCTCTAGGATGAGATTGATTTCAGCAATAATGTAAAAGATTTGTAGCACAATAAATTCAGTTTACGCTTATTTTTCTATCAAACACAAATACAGAGTGAAATATTTTAACCGATTTATTTTAATCAAATTATTACAAATATTGTCGAAAAGAATTTTGGATTAAATTTTAGTTTTTGGTTAACACCAGAACACATTTTGTATTGTAAAATTTTTTTATTATAAAAACTTCTTGTATAAAAAAAATAGTTCAGTCACTTAAAAAATTCTTGTACTCCTATTAATACAGTGCGATTTACAAGTACTAATTAGGTTAGCAACATTTAAATGTCTATCCAAATTACCAAACAGTGCGCACGTTACCAATTTGATTAATCAAACTGTTAAAATTGATAATTGAAAGCAAATTAAAATTTCAATTAACTAACAAGTTTATTATTATTTTAAAACAATTTGCTTTAAATTAAATGCATTTTTAATATCTCAATATTAATATTTAAAAACAAAATTTGTCACGTATGCGTACTATTTGGTGATTTGTAGTAATGATTTGATGATAGTTGTAATAATGAAAAAGAAACAGCCGTATAAATTTTTGAGTTGGCGTATACTTTTATCAGCAATCAATCAAAATGGCGTGTATTATAATAAAGCGATGTCATGAGAGTTTGAAAGATGATAAATATTCCTAAATAAGAAACTTTGAGAAATTTACTAAAACATCGTTAGTTCTTTTAATTCTATTTTGAAAGTTTTTACCGTCTCGTTTAGATTTTTATTAATTAGTTAAATAAAGTAAAATAAATATTAGATTGTTAAATAGCAATATTAGCAAATATCAATTGTAATAATTAAATTGTTTGTTTTGGTAGTTTTGTAAATTCTTGGCAAGAAATTTGGTAAACGGTGTAAGTTGGTGCTGCTATTGTGAAATATATTCTGTTTTAGAGTAATAAAGTGTTTTACCGCCACCGTTAGCTTATCATAAACAAGGGTTTTAAATAGTTTTAAAATGTCTTTACGTTTTTATCTGATTCTTGTATCCAGTTTTATTTATATTGTCATTTTCTACAATATGTAACCAACATCAGCTAAAAGAGAAGATTTATTGTATATTTTTGTAATAAAAATAGATAAAGATAACTATAGCTAAGATCATGTAGCTATAAATTTACGTCACCACCTAGAAATATACAGGGTGAGTCAAAAGTATGGAATAGGCAGTTTATCTCCGTAAATATGAACTTTATGACAAAATGTCATCGATAAATGTTTCTTTACTAATTATTCTTTATCTCTTAGCCTGCTTGTTGTTTTTTTTATGTCAACGCATTTCCATGGAAACGTAACTTTTTTTTCTTTTTTAAATAGCAACCTAGCAATTTTCTTGGTGATTCTTGTTCTTTTTTGTTTTTTTGAAATAACCTGGTATTTTTTTAATATCCTTTAATAACAAAATTTTTGTTTAAAATCATAATTTCTAATAAACGACAAAAATGGTATCAAATCAGATTCCCTGCTTCTTACTAATTTTTTAAATTTATTTGATGATAATTTTACGAAAAATAATAGTGGCCTCTGTTCCTTTAATGATAATTTTTATGTCATCAAAATGTCATCAAAATTATTAAAACGTACGTTTTAATAAGTTAACAAATTAATTTAATAATGATAGTTTTATTTTAATTTGTAAACATGGTGAAACTCAGTGAAACTGAAATAATTGAAATTCTCATGATGGTTAGTTATGGAGATCGAACACGTTCACACCAAGATGTTTGTCATTTATTTAACAACGTTCACCCTGAAAGAAATCCTATTGTACAATCCACGATGTCTAAATTGGTTAAAAAATTTAGAGAAACTGGAAATGTAAAAGATATGCCAAAATCTGGACGTCCGAAATCAGCCACAAATCATGATCAAGCTGTTGATGTATTACTAATGTTATGGATAATCTAATTACAATAACCACGCAACTTGCTTTGGATAATAATATTAGTCAATCGTCGATTGTTCGAATATTGAAACAGAACAAACACAAACCCTACAAAATACACCTTCTCCATGAGCTAAACGAAGATGACCCAGACAGAAAAATGCAGTTTTGTGCAACCATGATGGAAATGATTGATAATAATTCAAATTGTCTAAACAACATTTTATTTTTTGATGAAGCCACGTTTTGTCTCAATGGATTTGTGAACAGTCACAACTGTCGATACTGGTCTAGTAAGAATCTTCATTGGATGATGAAACATCATACACAGCACCATCAAAAACTTAATGTATGGGTTAGTATTATTGGGCAGCACATAATAAGCCCATATTTTATTGATGGAAATTTAACTGCGGCCAGATATCTACTCCTATTGCGTGATTACATTGTACCCGATATTGTGCAATTATTTCCGGATGCAGATCCACAAGGAATGCCAAACCGAAATATTTGGTTTTAGCAAGACGGCGCTCTACCTCATTATAGAGTGGGAAATATATTCATAGAACTAATGGGCTGATTTCAAGTTGAGATAATACCGGTAGTATCTTCGTTTCCATGGAAAATTAATAAAATTTGTTGTGATTGGTTGTTGCTAAGGAAAAGTATTAAAATTTGCGATAATACCGGTAGTACCTCAACTTGAAATCAGCCCATAAAACAGAAAGACCTAAAAAGTAGTAACTGCTAGAATAGTAACCAGAAGAGATTATGACAATCGTTTTAATTTCTTACGATTGTTAGATAATAAGAAGCTGCATAAATAAAACACAAAAAAAGTCAAAAAACGTCACAAAAACAAAGAAAACAAGGTTATTTATAAAACTAAAACAAAAAAATCTAAAAAGCAATAACTGCTAGAATAGTGACCAGAAAGAGAGTATGACAATCGTCTAATTTCCTACGATCGGTAGGTAATAAGAAGCCGCATAAGTAAAACACAGCAAAAAAAAACATTCCAAAAACGAAGAAAAAAAGAGTTATTTGTAGAACTAAGACAAAAAGACTTAAAAAGTAATAGTTGCTATAAAAGTGACCAGAAAGAGATTAAATCGATCGTCTTGAATTAAAAAAAAAGCTTCTCTAGAATATACCTAGAACAACTATAGCTAATTAAAGAGCCAAATGCAAAGTTTAACATTGCAAAAATTTGATTCTGTTATTAAATTGTTAACTAGATTAAGCTATCTAAAAAATCTATAAATAGGTGATGCTACAAAACATTGAAGAAAAAATTTAGAAAGCAACGTTGCTGCAGTGGTTGACATTGAATAAATATCGGCTTAACGGTCTAAATATAAAACTTTAAAACAAGGTTAAAAACAGTCTAGTTAAAAAAGCCAATTTTGTAACAGAAAAAAATCAAAATGATAACAAGCTTTCCAAATTTTAGAATTTTCGTCAACTCTGTACGATACCACTAAATTTGAAACATTTTAACCAAAAAATGCATGAGTTTATTTCTATGAAGTGTAACTAAAGCAGTTTTCTAGAGCCTTTAAGCAGCAGAAAAATCTATAAAAAAGAGTGACAAGAGCATAGCACCAAAACCATAATAGTTTTTTAAGTATTGTTACAGTGAATCATCGAGAGAGAAGTTTCGGAAAGACTCGAAACGCTTTGAAAAAACGCTTGAATGATGCATGGGTTGATTCATCAATCATAGAAGTATTCGGATAATAAAAACGAGACAAGTCAAATAGTGAAGTGCGAACAACAACAGTGAACGACAGAAGCCCAAAGTTATTGGACATTTGCCGTGTTTAATGAAATTAATTAAGTTTATCTTGTAATTATTAAGTCTAGAAAAGAAATTTTGAGTTTTTAAATTTAGACCGCGAGTTTAAATTACCCATAGTCGCAACAGTATTAAAGACATAACCAAAGAAATTATAGTCACAGAAAAAGTTTAAAGCCCGAGTTGCAATGGAGAGCCATTATTGACGTCTGTGGTACAAAAAACGTATTATTTTATTTTACATTGTTTTGCTTTTTTAAATCAAAAGAATCAGTCAATTTAAAAAAAACTAAGAAAATATTGTTTTAGGTAAGCCTATTTCATCACGTTATTATTTATTCGCTTCATCTTTATCAAAATAAAAACTAAAAAAAATATTTTATTTTAATTTATTTTAAATAAATCTTAATTTATTTGCAGTTGTTGCTTAGTAACATTGCGTGCCATAAAGATAAAGCCTAGGCCTTAATTTGAGAGCGAAAAAAAAACAATTATATTATTTTAAAATGTATAAATTACTTTAAAAAATATTAATGTTTAAGTCTTAATCTTTTCTAAAGATAACTTACTTTGTTTTTGTTAGGATTTAAAGGGTTGTCAACGTTAGTTGTCCTGGACTTCTGTTAACAGACTAGTCAAAGAAATATTTTTTAGACATGTGTATATATGTGATAACTTTTAATTAAAAAAAGAGTTAGATACAAATGTTAATAAATAATATTCTTAACAATAAATTTTATAATTTTTGTCTTTCATTATTTAGCGATATTATGATTATCTGTTAGATAATCAGTAATAATTTTTAATGAATAGCTTTTTTAAATTTATTAACACTCTGTTCTTAACTAATTTCCATAAATGTCTATTACATCTTAATATCTCATAATGAAATTCTTTGAAAATTATTTTGTTAGCTGAAAATAAAACAAAGCTCAACAGTTGCTTTTAATAATCCTTGACAAATGATTTATTTTCTTTATTGTTTCAGAATCCCACCATTACCATAAAACCTGAACAAAATAAGAAGATAAATTACCGGACATTACTGACATCTTTTAATTATTTTCTTACTCTTTTATATTTATAGAATAATTAAAACTTTCCCTTCAAAAAAAATTAGAAGTAATTCATAACCCGTCAAAATCTTCATCTAAATCTTATTTTACGACCACTTCGACTGTTAATAATCATCGCAATTAACCAAAGTGTTTACAATAAACCCGCAATAAACCCTAAACGCCTCATCAGAGCCGGGTTTAGGAAAAGTCTTGCATTTTTAAGTGAAAAGTTCTCGCACCCGATTATGTAAATCCTCCTCTATAAAAATATGTTTGTTGTGGCGTGTCTGGTGCAGTAAAACTTTTTGAACTCAAATTGAACCATAAATATAAAATTTATCATCGTGTGAGTGTATTTGTCTTAACATGTTCTAGAAGTGTTCGCCAGAAGGCCGACGCTGTAATTCTGACACTTGCTTTCAGGTTTTTCTACAATTTCGTAGAGAAAATTTTTAAATAATATTGCGATTGCAAATAAGCGTGCGAACCTAGCGGAAAATCGCCGAACTAATTAGTGTGGACAAAATAATAGGCCAAGAAAATTGACTAGACACTATAATGTCCTGCGTCCTTAAAGGAAACGGGGCATAAAACCTGACGTCTCAAACTGCAATTTATTATGTGCAAGTAGTTATACCATACAAGGTATAGTACAATAAAGTGTCAAAGTCAGCTAATTAGCTCAGAAAAATTATTATAGTAATTGTAGTATATTATAGTAAATTGAATTTTTACTATATTTTTATTGAGATCTGTTACTAAGTCCTCGCACCCTACCGGAGAAAAATCGAAACACGATCACGTGACCGAGAATAGGGATACATATTTGTGTTCCTATATGGTTCCTATTGTGTTGGATGCGTTTGATGTGATTGTGTAAAGTGAAAGTGAACAATTTATGTGGAATAGTTTTATATAATTCATTTAATGATCCCGTAAAAATGCAGAGCGTTTTGATATCCGTGCATTTACCCCGAGTTAGCAGCAAATCTTATGTGAATTGTTGTGTATACAATTGCAATGCTGTTACTAAAAAAATCCCGAGTTATTGTTTCACAAATTTCCGCCACCAGAACAAAGTTGTGAACATTGATCAACGTGGCTTAAAGACTGTGTGCAGCAGAAAGAAAATGTGGGAAATTAACTTAAAAATGGAAAAACCAGTGACAAAAACAATGCATGTTTGTTCCTTACATTTCAGAGAAACCGATTTTATTACTTCAAATAAAGGTAAGTGTAAGAAAAAATAAATTACACAATTAAATACAGATTTATTTTAGACTGCTATCAAAAAAGATTTAAAAAAAACTGCAATCCCCACTCAAAATTTGCCAGAACGAAAAATTTATAACTCACAATCATCAATTTTAAAAGAGAGCAGGTTGAATCGAGTTGACAACAGAAGCAAAATGTAAATTAAAAATGACTTCAAACATTCTAATTATAATTTTTAAATTGTTTTTAGAGAACTGATTAATGGCAATTTAATGAGCAAGAAGTAAACACTGAAGATGAAAAAAAAAGAAGTTGCTGAAATTTTACTCTCCTTAATTAAATAATTTTCAACACTCACCAAAAAAAAAATAATAAAAAACACAAATGAATTGTATGGTAAAAATTTATTTTTGGGTTTTATCTTTTAAAACTTCTGATTCACAAATATAATGTAACATATGGTTAATGTACTTGTTTATACAAGATGTTATTAATTCCCTGACAAAGTTCTCCTTAATACTCCTCTAATATTTGTTCGCAACACATTTTTAAGTCATAGCCTGGGTAACTCTAATTGTTCTAAAAATAACGAGTGTGCATTTTTATAATTGGTTGTTATATAATCTGGAACGCTGTTCTTGATTATCACATTTGGTTGACAATTTTGTCTACGCCCTTTCCTATAAGAGAATTGCAACTACAATTATTGCGTTAAGAACTTCAAACCTAACTTATTACAGATGCAAGACCTTCCTGAATAAACTTTTTCTTTCTTCGTTATTAACTTCAATATGACTATATAACCACAAATTTTAAATATCAAAACTCACTGCAAAAACACCATCAAAACACTTAAAACATAAAATATAATGATGTAAACACGCCAACCAGTCAAAACGAAACTACATTTTGACAGAAATTGGTGGGGATGTCACGTGATGTAAAATCTCAATAACCTATTATAATCTGAGCAATACAAGGTCCCAAAAAAGATTTTCATCTAGTTACCTTTGAAATTATTTTACATGTTAATTTTTTGTGCCGCTCTACTCTTTAAGTTTGAACTAATTTATTCTGTCACCCATCAATCAAATGTCAATTCAGATTTGAAGTTTGGCAAGGAGACTTTGCCCTTTAATGAACATCCAAAGCAGGAAAACTTTTTCTTTAAAAATTGCCGCTTGTAGAGAGACCGAATATATAGGGTTTTTCATTTTTCTTGTTACAACCTTAGTGACATTACTAGGTTTACTCGTTACCCCTATTTGCTAAAGCGGCATTTTTTATTTTACATGAGAAATTCACAGGCGACTAGATAAAAATCTTTTTTTGGGGCGTTGTACTAATAAACCACTATTGAAAATTTGTCAGAAATGTTAAGAAGATTTTTTCAAGTAACTCTCAAAACGATTTTGCTTTTATTGTATTGAAACGACAAAAACAAGTCTGTTTAGAGTACAAACGTTTCATTTTATTAAAAAAAATATTTGTTATTATTAGATTTATTTACTTTACAACAGGGTGATGATACCATATTTTGACATAAATTGCTAAAAAAACTTGAACATAAACAGACAACAAAAATATTTTATCTTTTACACAACTAAGTGGCAAAATCACGAAGACTACGATGTGGAATACATTTGTACCCCAACGGATTATTTGCATACACTTTTTTTGGTTTTAAAATGATTTGGATTTTAATATGTGAGTCATACAAGATATACTCGTAGCAAACTTAATCGTTGCTTTCTACCTTAACTATTTTAAAAGCATTAATATTAAGTAAAGCATTTTTCACAAATAATTTTTTCTTGATTTTTGGTGAAGTATAGTTTAAGTAGCCTAAATAACGACTCTAAACCTAAATTTTAGAGAATAGCACCTTCTCTAGGAGAGGTGTAACGACCAATCAACTAAAGTAGTTTATTTGGTTTTATTTACGTAAAAGTAAAATGCACAAAAACAAAAAACTGCTTTTTGAATGTAAAAAATGTATATAAAAATGTTTATAAAAAGAAAAATATTTCGCATATGTTTCCTTTTTATATAAAAATTTTCTTTGAACATGTTTTATTTCATAGTTAAGAAAAACTTAAGAAACAAAATAAAGAAAATGTTTTTGAACATAAATAACGGTACTTTTAAATAAAAAAAAGAAAAATCAGATAAACAGCAAATTTGCACAGTTAAACTAATGCGCCACTTGGGCGAGTTAAATTAAACTGTCAACATTAAAAGCCAAGAAGTGTGGTTATGTTTTTGTATTTTCCGTGCTTTCTTAGCTATGGAGGCTGTCTTTTAGAGCTTTGCCTTTTGGTTAATCATAGGTTTCTTTAGGGCTTCGTCCTCGTGACATGGGGTCACATTTTAGAGCCTTGGTTTTTTGACAATAGAGGCCCCATTTAGGGCTTTGGCTCTTTCGCAATAGCTCATCGCGGCACTGCAAGGTCGTAGCTGCATCCCTGACTTAAAATAAGCCCAAATTGCAATCGGTAATAATAAGCAACCACTTGTATGTTACATACCAAATGAACAAAAAAGCAAAGCTCTAAAAGAGAGCTTCTATGGCCTCCTATGAAGAGGACGAAGCCCCAAAAAGTGAGTCTCAAATATCAATTGTTACAATAAATAATTAATTTAATTTTAAACAACAATTAAAAATTTAATTGCAATTAATATTTTAATCAATTAATCTGTAAAGTAAAAAATTAACTAATTATTGCTCAACACTGACAAAGAGTTATTAGGGTGTTTAGAGAACAACCGAATTTTTTGAAAAATACTCAGATCCCGAATTTCCTGTTTGATAAATTTTTTTGAGCCAACAAAACGGCATTGGCTTTTTTGTTCTTAATGATAGATTTATATTTTGTGGTCACCAATTCGACAATAAAATGTTTTTCACGTTCTGTGAAAGTTCTGCCCCGAGATTTTTTATTATTTTTTGAGATATTTTAAGTCCACGATAAACACAAATTTTGACAAATCAAAGGTGGCGCCATCTTATAGTACTTTAGCAAACTGTCAGCTAGAACAACAATCACGTTTTAACGGAGAGTTAGCTAACTGAGGCCTAGTTCTACAATCGACGGTTAACTTTAACTACTGGTTATTTACCATAGTATTGGTTACTATGGGTTATTCTCCATGGTTATAATTGTTAAAACAATTAATACTATAGTAAATTACCAGTAGTTAAAGTTAACCGTCGATTGTAAAACTGGGCCTTAGAGTTAAATTAATTGACGTATGTTTCGAGAAACTCGACATTGTTTTAACTCTCTGTTAGTTTAAACTCCCGTCAGCTAACTGCCCGTTTAAATTTTCTTTCAGAAACCGGACCTTAGTTTCGTAAGATCACGCTAATTTGTAAAAAATTCTCGCCATAGTAATTTGTTGATTTGCTAAAAAATTAAAAATGACTGAAATTGGAAGTTTTTTTTTAATTTTAGAAGAAATTATACAGGGTGCCCCACCGAAAAGGGCATACCCCCTATAACTTTTTTATTTATTAGTCGATCTAAATAAAATTTAGAACATAAGCATTAATATGTACGGTCTACATTTTGCTGTTAAAATATTTTTTTTATGATGTACCAATTTTGCACTCGAAAGAATAAAATTATGAAATCGCACAAAATTTCTTCAAAATGCATATTATTATAATGCTATAACTCAAAATACTGTAATGACAAATTTTGTTTTAACACAAATCATTTAGAATTCCTCTAATTGGTTCTTAAAGAACACGGAAAAAATTTGTTTTTTTTCTGAGAAATATTGTCATCCATGAAACGGTGTTGTCAGATTGTAAACGGAGAGTTACCTGAATATAAATAAAATGTCAGTGAATTTGTCAGTTTGACAATTGAAAAAATCGAAAAGTGTCTAATCCCAAAAACCGTAAAATAATTTTAGCCTAGAAATTCTAATGTCTGCAGCTCTTTTGTTACGTCTTTTGGCAGGTTAAACGTTTCTGATACGTTTCTGTAGTTGTCACCAATAAAACATTTTTTGTGGAAACACTTTATTTCTGTAGCGCAACGTAACAATTTATTTCAAGAAACAACTTCTAGAAGCTTAAGTCACGACCAGAGAGTTCTAGAAGAGCACTTTACAGAAGTATTCTACAGCTTGAAAGAGATCGGTAAAGTTGTTGGACTATTTGAAGATGCCAGTTTCAATGGTAAAACCCAAATGTGCTCCTCTTTACCGTAAGACATAATCAAGAATTGGTGCAAGTTGTAGGAGATGTTGTACACGAAGATCCTAACATTAGCAACAGCACTATAGCACGAATGCTGACACAATATGAGCAAAAAGTTTTAAAGACAAATTAAATTAATTTTTTTAAGACTTTATTGCATCAGGAATTACAGCCTGCATTATATTGAGTAGGAAAGGAGAAAATTCGTGGTGGGTGCATAAAGTAAACTATAAATATCGAAAAATTTCTGAAATAAAAAGAATAGTTAATAACGTTTTGACAACGAACGTCTTAGACTTACACATTAAATGTTCAAACACATTTCCATTTTCTTGTAAGCAGCAAAATAATCGTCGCCTAAAGTTTTGTTTTACTCTAACAAGAGTTTCGGGTGATATGACAGCAAACGCTTCTCTTATTCGCTCTTTCATATCCTCTATTGTCGTGAGAGCTGTTTTGTACACCATTTCGTTTACAACACCCCAGAGAAAAAAATTGCAAGGCGCTAAGTCTGGAGAACGAGCTGGCCAGTGAACAGGTCCTCCACGTCAGATCCACCTATCAGGCAAGTGTCGGTCTAAATATCGCCGAACCCGTCTCGCGAAATGTGGCGGCACCCTATCATGCATGAACACAAATTGTCCTATTATGTTTAACGGAACATTTTCTAACAACTCTAACAGATTTCTTCTTAAAAAAAGTAGATACATTTAAATTTCCATCGAAGAAAAATAGACCGATTACATGTTGACCCAAAATACCGCCCCAAACATTTAAAGACCATATCCTTTGATTATCTATTTGGCGCAACCATCGTGGATTTTCTATTGTCCAATAATGCATATTATGCCTATTAACAAGCCCATTACTTTTAAATGTTGCTTTGTCCGAGAATAGCACATAATCAGTAAATATTGTTTTCTTCTAAAATATTAATTATTTGTTGACAGAAAAGCATTCTAAACTCAAAATCAGTAGGACGCAATTCTTGATGCAGTGCAATTTTATATGGGTGGAATTTATTACACTTTAAAATTCTTTGCATATTGTGTCTTCGTGCTAAAGTTCTAGTGCTAATGTTAGGATCTTCCTGTACGGCATCTTTTACAACTCGCACCAATGCTTGATTATGTCTTACGGGAAAGTAGACACGTTTGGGTTTCACTACTGAGCTGGTGTCCTCAAATAACCGAACAACTTTACGAATTTTTTTTATTGTGTAACCTACTTCCGGAAAGCGCTCTTGTAGAATCCTGTTGGTTGCTAATAGGTTTCTGCGGCATTTACCGTACACTAAAATTATTTCACGTCTTTCGCGATTAAACATTTTTCGATTTTTTAATAATTGTCAAAGTGACAAATTTACATATTTTTCTCAGGTAACTCTCAATTTACAATCTGACAACACCGTTTCATGGATGACAATATTTCTCAGAAAAAAAAACAAATTTTTTCCGTGTTCTTTAAGAACCAATTAGAGGAATTCTAAATGATTTGTGTTAAAACAAAATTTGTCATTACAGTATTTTGAGTTATAGCATTATAATAATATGCATTTTGAAAAAATTTTGTGCGATTTTATAATTTTTTTCTTTCGAGTGCAAAATTGGTACATCATAAAAAAATATTTTAACAGCAAAATGTAAACCGTCCATATTAATGCTTATGTTCTAAATTTTATTTAGATCGACTAATAAATAAAAAAGTTACAGGGGGTATGCCCTTTTCGGTGGGGCACCCTGTATATACAGGATAGCTAATAAATAAAAGTACAGCAAAATATTTTCAGAATGGTTTTAAAACTACAAAGTCAACTTAATTTTTTTGTCAAAATTTCAACTCTTTGCTACAGCAATGTAATTAACGTATGTTATTATTGCATTGTTATACTACCACATATATTCATTGCAAGTGTTATACTAAAAATTTCGTTAATTGCATTATACAAATTTAAGATGTAAGCTTCTAAACTTGAGCAAAATCGAGCTCTTTAATTCTAGACTTAAAAAGTCTACATTTCAGGCTTTGTACATATAAGAAATTGTACTGTATCATTTTAAAGTTAAACTTAATAAAACGATAGTACTATTCTTAAGAATTCTTTTAATGTACTCGTAATTGCAGTTTTAGAAATACTAGTTTTTAATTATTTTAGGATTTAGCTTAATCTACCATATTTTTTAAAGATTTTTTTGTAAAAATTTTATGATTCATTTAGGGGTACAACCTAGAACACAGTGAGATAGTGCTCGTATTGTTTTCTAATGTCTTTGGAACGTAATGCGTGTTTATTCGTTTGCGACTCGCTGCGACAAGAGTAATTACGAAAACAAAGTAAATAATTCATTGCTAAGTGAATACTCATAAGTGCGACTCTTGTCTGTGTTTTTGTGTTTTTTGTAAACCGTTTTTGCTCCTCTCTATTGTAGTTAAGTTATTTTGTTGTATTTTTGTGATGTTTTGTTGAACTTTAGCTATGGATAACAAGTCCGTCATACGTGTGCAGCTGCACAATACAATAAAATCTCCTCACAATTTAATTGACATTAAAAAAGCCGTGTCTTTTTAAAAAACATTTTAGCACTAGTACAAACAAACATGCTACATTGTATATTTTTTCTTACTATCTTCTAGTCAAATTTTAACGAATATTCAGTAATTATTAAAGGTGCTAAAAGTTTGCATCACGTATTTTCCATTTTAAATCACTGTGAGATGGTTTCAAAAACCTTACAAAGATCTCAAACAACTGGTAGCGTCAAAGACCGTGCAAGACCTAGGCGACCGCAAATTATTACCAACGAAGAAAATTCTTTAAATGTTAAGTTCGATTGTAGTAGAAGATTTAAAAAGTTTAGTACAACAGTTGGATTTAAACCACAACGTAATTAGAGTTTCTATACGAGAAATAATAACGCAAAAAATATCATTCTTATAAAATTCACTTGCCACAAAAATTAAGTGAAGACGAGTTTAACGACAAATATCACTAAATAAATATATAAGTTTTACAAGTTATAAATACGTAAGCTTTAAAAAAATATTTCTTTAAAGAACATTATAGTAACAAGCAGCAGACGCCGTTACCAACTGGTTAGTCCTATAAAGTTCTGCCCACTTTAAGAGCCCACTGCCGACTCCTTTGAATATTTTTTAGAGAGAGCACGACTTGATCGCCAGACAAAAAGCACTATATGCTGACGTAAATTTTGGTAGAGTAAACTAAAAACGGGAAGGACAATTCTGAGAAAATACAGAAACTTCTTACGCTGTTACAAACGGACGAAAGTCCAGATACGAGTTCGTACGAAATAGGACGAACGAATAATTTTCTTTTCAACGAGAAGATGTGGTCTCGTTTAATAAATCCCTACAAACTGAGTATTTTAACAGAAATAAATTCTATAATTGGACTCCCATTAGTTGGATCAAAAAATATAAAAAAACATTCCTATACTTTTTAATTTGCCACATAATTTTTGTATTTGCGTTAGATTACACTGGTCAACATAACATTTTTTTTTAAAATCTAATACGTGTCTCTTATGTAGGTACTTTATTATGCAGATTCTAAAAATGTACTCAAAAATTGGGCATCACTTCAGGTTTCTGAAAAAACTTATAAAATATTTTTCTATACAGTGTAAACCATTTGTAATAAATAAATTCGATAAAAATTCAGGGAGTTACCTTTCAGTAAAACGCACAGACACGTTTTATGTTATTTTTTAACGTGCATTTTTTGACAAAAAATTTGATATACAGGTGTCCCAAAATCGAGATACGACTCTCAACTTTGAAACTACAAATGAGAACTTCAATGTTTTTCAGCATATTTGAGTTCTACGTATAATATTGCGTATTTTTACCTCCCACAAATTTTGCTAGAACAACAATTATACTGCTCCGCTGCGTTGTTGTCCATGTTTAGCAACAAACTTTCGGAATTTCGTACGATGCGTTTCAAAACGTACTGAATATCATCAAAAAGAGCTGATGTTTTAAGATCAGGTACAAAATTTTTTTCATTTAATTTTGGCCTCTTACAAAAATATGGTTTGCATTTGGAGTGATCTCCAAACACATGAAAAAGAGAATTAGATATATCTGCTTTTAACATTTTATTTTTTTCCGAATGTGGCAAATCTAAATAATTATTGTTTATATAATTTACGGCCCCAATTACTCCATACAAAAAACGCCGAAAATACAAGCTTTCGATGAGACTGAAACCATAGTATGAAACTCAAAGAATGAAGGAGTTTGGCTAATTTTTTGGATTGTGAATTTCATTTTTTCAATACCAACACCCGTATTTGTCGGCTTTTTGTAACTTTAATCAATGATTGAATTTGTATGGTAAATAGTAAACACAAGCCGACAAAATAACTTTCTTTTGAGATTAATAAGACAATTTCCGCGAATTCAAATTTGAAATCATGTATTATCTATCACGTCAAGATTAAAAAAAATAGTACAAAATTTATCACATGATTTCATGCTGGGTTTACACATGCATACATTTCATAGCGCCAGTTGAAACTGGTGCGCCAGTAAAATGAAATTGCATGTGTAATCTTTAACTTGCATGCAATTTTACACAGTTTACACATGCAATTTTATTTTACTGGCGCGCCAGTTTCAACTGGCGCTATGAAATTTATGCATATGTACACGCTCCTTTACTACAATAAAATACAATAATTGTAGTCGTTATAACACTTATTAATTTAATTAACTAAGCTTTTTACCACGAAAAAAACTGAAAAATACATGAGTAGCCATAAACCTTCTCTTCCTATAAGAAAAGTAATTCTAAATTTTTTTTGTGTTTTTAGGTATTATAAGTCATTAGTTATGTTGCTGGTTACTGTTTACATATTGGTACTGTCTCTTTTAAAAACTTTTAAAACGTCCTTTTTTATTGCACGGTGTAAAGCTACTTCGGATCGCAGTAGTACATGATAAAACACAACTGTGTTTTATTGGTGCTAAATGTCCAAAAATGTTTAAATGGACTTTTACTACTTATTTTTTATTATTCTAATTAAATGTATAAACGAGTACATTTAAAATTAAAGTAGCCGTGCTTTTAATTTTTTTAAAATCATATTAGATTCATATTAAATTCATATTATTAAATTCGTATTTATTGATTAAAATAAGATAATAATGACGATCCGTAAGTACTATATAATCACAATTTTAATAACTTAACAGTGTATCTTTGACGTATAAAACAAGTGGTGGTGGTACGTTCGATCCAGATTATAAATCGTATCCTAACGCCTGGTGTATAGGCAAGAATACACGAAAAATTGCTTCAGAAACTGCAAAATATCTTCAGATGTATTTATTTTACCACCATGAACAAATTGTATATACATAGAAAAAGCATCAATCTTGGGCGCTATACAACGATATTTTGAAAAAAATATTATAATTTGTTCTTTAAACGAAGCCAAAGTTAATCTTTTTTTGTAATCAATAATATTAACTTTAATAATTTTTATTTAAAAAAAGGACCCTACAGCGACCTAGATTAACATTTTATCTGTCTGATACCGTTGAAATATCTAAATTACCATAACGAGCAATTGAAATCTATTGCAGCTAGTAAAGGCTTGCAAAATACGCGCGGCAGCGGAGCCTTAAAGTAAAGAGCAACGATTTTTCATCAACAGTATTATACACCTTCAAATTTATTAAGATAATGTACCACGGAGTAGGTAGTTTAAAAAGGTAAATATAACAAAAATTTTACTAAAAACAATTACCCACAATTTACTTTTTCTTAAAAGACGTAAATTAATTTAATTAGTGTAGTTATTTATATACAGGATAATTTTTTTATTTGCTTTCGCCCAAGATTTTAAAAATAGACAACACGTTATACAAACGATAAGCAACTTAATTAATAAACAAGTTTCCTTTTGCGACCGTGATTAGTCCGAATGCGCAGCCACCCTCCTTTGTAGGGATACTGCAAAATATAATGTTGGTAGTCATGGCATCTATCTTTTCTTGTTTGTTTTATCTTACCATACAACAGAGATAAAGCTAAAAAGATGACGTAAAGAAAGAAATATATTGCTTTTGTTGTTCAAAAAGTAACTAGATTTGAAAATGTAGGTGTGGTTTTTGATATCGCCGCGCATGTGGATTAAAAAATATTTAAAAAAGAAACTTGTGAATTAAATAATGTGGCTACAAATGCTCCAAATAAACTGACTCTGGAAGCACTGTGAATAGTATTATCAACAATGTTGACAATAATTTACAGCTCTCTATGTCCTAATTTTAAAAATTAAATGTTAAATGTATAATGTGTTGCCTATCTTAGGAGTTTTAGGCAAAAGCAAATAAAAAAATTATTCTGTATATCTGAGATAAAACTGTGTGTAACTTATTAAACAAGTGTAGGTTTGTGTGGTAAACTATCATTCGAATTCATTGAGGTAATAATAAGACTGGAGTGAGGGTAAGCAAAGAAGTGCGGTGACAACATATTAGTAGGCAAAACATTAAAAGCGGTGTATTTACCGTGTTAAAGGTGGTATTTGCATTTAGACAAGTGTTAATTTCGCTAAAATTTGCATATTTCTAAACAATTTTGTTTATAAGAAGCGTTTTAAACAATTTTTTTTCTAAATTTAAACAATTTAGATAATATGATTTTAGATAAATTAAATATTAATTTCTAAAATATGAGTGTTGTATGCATGCACCATAAACGCCTAACGCTTATATGTTTACTGAATTAAAATAAAAATTTATTTTCTTGCCTTATCCTTCCTGTATTTTCAGAAATTCAACGTTCTTGCCTACCAGCAAGTGATTTGCTCTCTCACATACATTTAATCAGTGTATTATACTATCTCTCTCTCTCTCTTATACTATGTACTGACTATGTTGTCACCGTAGCTTGCTTCGGCAACGTATAGGCGAGGCTCGATCCAGTCTTATTATGAAATCTATGTTCGAATTAGAATAAATAATAAAGAATAGCTAGTTGCAAATTATGTCATTTTAAGTTGTGATTAGCTAAAGTGTTTTAGGTATCACCGTGTCTAGTCAATTCGCCGTGAAAGTAAGCAAGGGTAAGTCTCTGAGATGAAGCTTCAGCAGCATTTTGGTGTCCGCTAAGTGAAGACGCTCCCGAGAGTACTTTTTTTTTGATAATTAATAGATTAAAAATTATGTAAATATGTTTGCGAAATATTATTTGAGTTACTCTCTATCCACCATTCATGTTATAAACCTCCCCATTTCCTTAATCATTTGTCGTTTGCGTTGCAATGACGTTGAACCTTGAACCATCGACAGGAATCAATTCCGGAAGTAGGGGAATAACCGATGAGGAGGGTTGTGACGTGAGTCCCGTAAAGAAAAAATGAATGGTAATTGAGGTTTATTTTCGAGCGGTGCATTTTGCGTGTGCAACTCCGATTTCCGACACATGCGATTTTAATGCTATACTCATAAATTAGACTTTGTGGCTCCGTTCAGGACCGGATCTTTACACAAAAAAAATTATAACTTGTGCAGTTATATACAATACACGGACCATTGGTTACCGATGTTTGGTAGTTAAGGATGAAAGATAAAAATAATGTACACATGGTAATGATTGTTCTACTTCAATAATATTTACCTTGAACTCGGAATATTTTAATGCAGGTTGAACACTAAACACACAAAAAATTGGTCTAATTATATATTAGAAACCAGAGGGTAAATGTATTGAAACATTTTAAATTTAAAAAAATCTAAAAATATAAGAACGTGAAGTACAATATCACAGACCAATCAATTGTAAATTAATAATATTGTGGTAGCGTCAATGTAATTAATCAGTCTCAAATGCAAGAATTTAAATTTATGACTAAAAAAATAATTTTCTATGGTAATAATGCGTTCTTCCAAACAAAGAATAAAAAAAAATTGATAAAAATAATAAACAAACAGCAAGAAGAAGATAAAAGACTACAAAAATGAAGAATTCAACGAAGTAGAAATAAAAACTCTAAAACTCTAAAGTAATAATAAAAATGAATTGCAAAAAACAAAGTATGTGATACAAAGAGAAAAAATATTGTAAAAAAAAAGTGTTGGAAGCAAGAAAATGAAAGTTTTATCAGTTTAAATAAAGTACAAGACAAAGTCTCGTTTTTAAAATAACTAAATTAGGAAACAAAAAATAAATTACGCAATTTTTTTTAAAAACAATTAAACTGCGACTTAAAGACATTGACTTTAAATGAATTAAATTAATGACGGTTATAGAAAAGCCACCCAAACTCAATAAAAAGCTAATGGTTAGGTTACAAAATAGATACAAAAATAATTTGTAAACGACATGTTATAAAGCACTCTAAAAAAAACAGAATTAAATAAAGTAAACTACAACAACATAATGATAAGACAAGACACAATGTGTTATATTATTTTTTTAATATATAGAGCGTTATTAAAATATATGCAAAACAATGATAAATAACCAAATTTGAAACGTTGTAGAAAAGTTTTCCAAAAAACATTTTCGTAGGTTGTACATGATGTATGACAAGAATGTTTTTAAGCAAAAAGTTCTACATCGTAAATCTCATAAACTACAAACAAGTATATACAAAATAAATTCGTTTACTAGAATAGAATGTTCCCAGTAAATAGGTATTCCTGGAGTCTCTACTATCGTCGAACATAGCCAAAAGCCGCAGTCGGTTATAGTCGGTAGCAGATTTGGTGTTCGTGGTAACACACGTTTGATGTTTAAAAGTAAAAATCAAATTTGATTAAAACATAAATCAGTATGTTATCGTAGAAATAGTAGTACTTTTTCAAACCCAAAAACATTTTGGAAAACTAAAAATAGATCTTCCAGTAGATCATTAATTAATTAATTTTAGCTAGTGTTTTAGAAGAAAAAGCTTGCTTCTCTGTATAAGCCTCACAAAAACTTTGATGTTTTAAAACAAACATTACCTTTTTTTTGGAATAGAACAATATATCAGTGAAAAAGTTGCGGCTATTGACGAGCAATTTTGTCAAGCGTTTGCAACTCTGCATTCTTCCCTGTAATAGAAGACTATTTAAAAACCGTTTTTATTGAATCTCTAATCAAAAAAAAGTCAAAAAATTGACATTTTGAAAAAGTCAGTGAAGATTTTAAAAAATCCAATAGAAAACGAGAAAACGCTTAAATCTGGTATATTATTGAAGTCTCACCAAAAAAAAGTCGACAATCGAAGGCGACGTTCCGACAAAGTCATAAAACATCAAAAATTCGATAAAAAAAACAAGAGCACTCTTAAGTGTGGTGTATTACTAAAGTCGTTTTGTCAAGCAAAAGTTGAAAATGCGTCGTTCTGAAAATGTTAGAAAACATTCCTTTTGAGGTTTCGAAAAGATCTACAGAAAACATTTTAAAAAATTTTATAGATGGCAATAAAACCCTTAAATGTGGCAAATCGTCTCACTGAGAAAAAGTCGATGATTGACTTTTTAAGAAGATCAGGAAACATTCTGAAAGATCCTGTAGAAGACGAGAGAACCCGTAGCTGGTCTAAGTTAGTCTGTTAGCTCTGCTCACAGTTAAAAAAAGATATAGTTTTTTATACTGTTCTGTTCTTACTTCATAAAATGTTCTTAAACACTCTCATATTGTATATAAAAAACTAATTATATTTTTGTAAAATCGATAGTGTGCAGTACAGAAAAATATTCTAAAGTATTTAGGGTAATGTACGTATTAAATACATTTTAAAAATTTCTAGAAATCACAATTTCTTAAAAAATGTAAAATTGTTTTATTATCACTCTATAGAATATTTTGAATGTTTGAAACCATTCTGTTTAATAATAATAATATACAGAATATAATATTATAATCAAAATACTTATTCCAAACAACACGTGAAGCAGGTAAACGCAAGCTATATAAAAGTATAAAATACAAATTGTCAAACATTGTGCTCCATTTTCGGTTATCATAATATAGCGGTATTTTAAAAGTAAATTAAAATGATTTTTTTGATTTAAAAGTCTATTAAAATTGAATTTTATACTTTATAAATTTATCAATTTTCAATATACAAACAGATCGGCTAGCGTTTCGTATTTTCAAACCGTCATTCGCCCGATATAGTTACTTTCCACACTAGTTACGAAAATAGCTATTATTTAAGCGGCGCGACTCACTACAGAGCCATGCTTTTAGCTATTTTTTGTTTTACTTACTTAAATAACAGAAATACGTCTGATCGATACTAATAAAAACGAAATGTACTCCCTCAAAGTTGATGGAGATCGCAACAATGTCTGAAGAATATAATCTCATAAAAAGAAGTGTAGGTAGAACCTACAATATAATGTTTGAAAATTTTAATTTTACTGTAATAGCAGCCAAAAAAAGTTTTTGTCTAAATTTTCGTTCTTTTGTAATCCGTTTAAAGATAAAATAGCATATATTATTCAGAGTAGAATTTTTTTTTATATTTTGCTCAGTTGTCGGTAGGGTTGCAAACAGTTCTTTATTTCAAAAAATAGTTTTTTAATTTTATAAAGTGTTTATTGGTTTTTAAGATGTACTTAAAGGACGCAGTTTGTTATTTTATTTAGTTTCTTAACTAAAGAGAAACAAGTAAGTTATAGAAAATTGAAATACCTAATTGTGATTAGTTGATTTCAAAAATTAATTAATTCCCTAGACGTCCTCTTAAGTCAACAAAATAAAATTTTAAGTACGTGTAAACAAGCAAAAGTTCTTTCCAAATTTGAGTTATAAGACTTACATAAATAGAATATTTAATAAGAGAGAAAAAAGAACAAAAAGAAGTACGACAGTAAGAAAAAAAATAGAAGTAGGTTTTAGAATAATTTGTAGAAAATGTGTTTATTGTTACTATTAAAAAAAACAATTTCTTGCGAGCGTATAGTCTTTCGATATAGAGAAATGGCTGAGTATAAATAGAACAATTTGCAATAGTCTTGTTTGTGGCTCCCATAAATTTACAAGTATTTTAAGAAGTTCCACAGTTTTTTAGTTAATTAAGGCCGATTTCATAATCAACTCAAAAGTATCTTATTTTAAATGTCACTTAGACTGCAACTGTCATTAAGACAATATGCATCAAAAGATCATCAACAGTTACAGTCTAAACGTCATTTAAATTAAAGGAACTTTTAAGTTGATTATGAAATCAGCCTATAAGGGTCCATAAGTTGAGATAATACTGGTAGTATCTTCGTTTCTAAGCAAAATTTAAACAATTCGGGGTTGTGATTGGTTGCTGCCATAGAAAAGTATTAAAATTTGCGATACTACCGGTATTATCTTAACTTGAAATCAGCCCATTAGTCTTTTATTTCTTTGTAGGTTTGCTGCCAACGGTCACGCTTATTCGCCCTTACAAGCCTTGAAACATTGACAACAAATTAACAAAAACAAATAAAAAAGTACAAACAAAATAAAAAAACTTATGGTTTTTATAGCCAAATAAAAGAAATTAATTACCAACGTAAAATATAAAATTTTAAAACACTTTTTTTATTATAAAAATTGTATTAAAAAATTAATGATTTTTTGAACAAGATATTAAGAAAAGTCTGAGTATAGAAGATACAGTTTACAATAATTCTCGTTTTCGTCTCTCAAAATAATGTTTATTTTAAAAATTTTAATAAAAATTCGAAGACAAAGATAACAGTTTTTTTTTGTTTATATTAATAATGCAATTATATAATTAATTATGTTTATACTGTTTTGTTGTGTAAATTTCTTCAAACTTTTAATTTTATTTTGTTAAAAAGCACAGTAAAATTGTAAAAATTAAAAATTATCCAAAAGTGTAGAATCAAAGCAGGTTAAAAGGAAAATGAGATTTCAAACATTGTTATTCTTACATCGTAGCTTCTTTAAATTTTTTATTATTTAAAATTATTAGTTTTTTTGTAGGCTATGTTATCTTTGAAAAAAGATGGCTTATTATTAAACAAATAGCAGTAAATAATCACTTTCTATTGCAGGATTTGAATAGACTTTTTTATAAATTTAGAAACAGATACTCTCTAAGCTTCAACATATTACTTAATTATCTCTCTACATCACTTTTTTTAAACCTCTCTATTTTTCTACCCTCTTTATTAACAAAATTGCTTTTTTTATCTCTGATATTTGAAGAAACTATCGTGTGTTTTTTTTTAAACTCTAGAATGCTTTGGAACTAAAAAAACAATTGTTTTGTATGTCTGTGATTAATTTTTTACTCACTTGTCAAAATGACAGATCTCATAACCTCACTTTTCGACAATTAAATCAAAAATACATTTTTATAAAAATGTTCATTTATTACCTACAAACACTGTTTTTTTAGCTACCTAAACACCTACTTTTTGTGAATGGAGAGGTTCTTCTACGATCTGATGAGGATGTTCTGTTGTCCAAATTCTCATGTTTTGTGAATTCATGTAGCCGGACAAGTAAAACCACGTTTCATCCGTAAAGAAAGTTTTTTAAAGGAGTTCAATATTATTTGCAATGTTATTTAAAAACCACTGACAATACTGCAATCTTCTAGGAAAGATTGAACGGGTTGGAGACGATAAGAGTACATATGTAAATCTTCTCGTAAGTGTTTATGACATGTACTAACAGAAAGTTCAACTTGCTGAGACAGATGTCTAATCAACGTTTTTAGATCTTGGTGTAGAATCTCTTGTGCAGCATAAATAACTTCTTCTGTTCGTTTAGTTGGTCTTCCACTGCCCTCTTTACGTGTAACGAGTAACGGACCCAGTTTCACGAAACAGGCTCACACTTCGGTGGAGAGTGTTTTTAAACTCTTCACACACAACAACGACGTCAGGAAAAGCTTCTCGAAACTCCTCCAGGCACGGCTGAATTGAATATTTCCAAACACCGTTAACTTTCTTTCCATTTCGGAAATAACTTTCCACCAAAAAAGCCTTTTGTTCATGGTGTACACCATGATCACAAATCAAGAAAAACACAAAATTTATATTGAAAAATACTGATAAATAAAATAAAAAATGTTAGAAAAACAAAAGCACCACAAAGGCAACCACAGAAAAACACACCAAGACCAAGCTCGCTTTGGCGGGAAGAGAAGACATTCTTAGGTTATGGTTAAGATAATTCGTAACGGGTAAAATGGCATAGTAGGCAATCAACAATACATAAATGATGTAAATAATAAAAATTTTGTTGTTGTTTGGGCTCATGTACGACATACGTAATAATGTCATAGGTTGCTACGAGTTTTTTTTTTTTAACAAACACACATTATAATATAATAGTGACTTTAAATTTTAAGGGTAGTCTTTTCACCTCTCTCGTACACAACAAAGATCAAATTCTTTCCTTATATTATTCGGGCGTCTACTAGTTATCTTGAAATGACTGCCATGCGGTTTATATCAGTCTGATAGAACGAAGAATTAAAACCAAAATTTGTAAACAATGTAAGAATAATAGAAAAGTAGAAAATACAAATATAACCAACACTTTATTTGCTTTTGATTCTCATATTCTATCTTTCGGCTATTTCTTTTCTTTTACTAATAATTATAAAATTCTTTACATAAGCAACAAAGATTATTCTTAAAATCTTAAAGAAGCTTTAGAAATTTTTAAATCCGTTGACGAATTTTCTATACAAACTTTAAATAAATTAAATTTTGACGTTAATATGTTTTCTTCACTTTTTTAATCTTCATTAGTTAATTGAATGTTTATTTATAGTTTTTTTCTGTACTCTTTTTATTAGTATTTATACATTTAATATTCTTTAAAGTAAATGTCAAATTAATGTCAAATCTTTAACACACTTTAGTAGACAACTAAAATTTATCTCTCGTTTGTCAATTTTCCGATAGCAGCAATTTGTTTATTTACATTTTTTTCTTTTAACCAATTCACAACTATTGTGCTAAAAATAATGTTTAATTTGATTTTTAGTATAAATTTGTATTGTTTTATGTTTTTAGCTTGTTTTTGACAAAAGTTTGATAAGTCTTTTCTAAAATTTTTAATTTTTTGTTATTTTTTATTTTATATTATGAGTTTGACTTAGATTTTCATTCTTTTATTGTTTCCGGCTCCACCCGATATATTTTTGCTCAAATCACTTGTGACAAAAGCTACACCCCCACAATTAGTTTTCCTAATAGTCCCTATTTATCATAACAATAATCTCCTCGGCGACCATTCATCAAGTCTATTAGCCTCAATATCAAGGTTGTTTTACATTAATAGGGGGTCGATAATGCTTTCTATTGAAAAATTTTGTTTGTAAAAAGATTCGAATTTTTCGAATAATTTAGTGTAAGGGTCCGTTAGTCGTTGTAGATTTATTATCGTGTTTTATGGCGCTTTTAACTTTGATATGAGACATTCTTGAAAACCGCAAAAACCGATAAAACTTGTTACATTGTTGTTGATAATTTTCAGATTTCAATTACTAACATAAATTTTTCTAGTTAAATTTAAATAATAATAAGGGTATAAAATTTTATGTTACTGGTAAGCATTACTGAAAAACATATTTTATATGTATTGACACTTTGAAATTCTTTTATAACTGTAGAAAAGTCGGTAAAATTATTTCAAATTTTTATTGTTGTTCCATGATGCATAAAATACTAGTGTCGTTTTTATCTGAAATATTTACTTAGAAAATAAAATTTTCTTTATTTATATCTGATAAAAATTATTATTTAAAGCAAAATAAAAGTAATAAAAATAAAAAATGTTGTTTAAAATTGTTAGGATAATAACCATCATAATGCATGAGCTGGAAAAGTAGAGAAAGAAGGATCAATTACTTCAAGTAGTGTAAATGGAGTGTTATAAGTTGTCATTAGTGAAAAACGAAAAAATATTAAAGTATATCGTCTGTATTAATCTAAAATATGAGGACAATGAGACGGAAAAATGAGAAAGAAAACAAAACAAATTAAGTCTATTCTCAATGTTTTTTATTTTATTTTTATTATAATAAATGCTGCGTATGTGCGAAATCTAGGATTCTTTGATTAAAAAAATTGAATTAATAACAGATAATTTATTTCTACTATATACACAAATACACACAACAATAGTTTGATAAATATCTAATTCTATATTCACACAGTAATAACTACGATTGCCAAATGCCGCTTCTAATGAACCGCAAAGATTTTAATTCTTTGTCGAGTTATCAATAACTAACTCAGTCATTACCTCCACCTGCTTATATAACGATTCATCTTTCTATCATGTCTCCGGAAGTTTTGAAATTTTTCTCCGCTAATGCTGAACGACCACATAATTCCTCCCGAAATAATGGTTTCACAGAATTAAACGCTACAGCATGAGTCATAGCGTAAAGTGTTTTGGTATTTACTCAAACAATTTACTCGAAACTTTTACTTTGAAAATGTTTGCAACAATATATTTATTATACAAGGTGTCTCAAAGTTGATGCATTTAGAGTTCAGAGTGTTTTACTAGAAAAAAAAATCGGCAGCATTTCTTCACAAAGATACAGCGGTCTAAAAATGCCGACTTTGCATCAAGTTATCTTCATACAAGACTGTATATATTGAGGTTTATTTTCATTAGTAACGAGCATTAGTACACTCAGTTTCATGTAAAATGCACCACTCGAAAAAATTAAGCTGCAGATTTAAAATAGATTTAAAAATTGTGCTTTACTAGTAGGATAAAAACGTTCACAAAAATTTCAGACAAGAATTTTAAATTCATCGTATGTTTAAGTTGCCAAGATTTTTCATGATAATGCAGTTATCAATAAACAAATATAAACTTAAATTATGTGAGAGATCTTATGGCTACGTTGACATACAATGCCTGTACAAAGACAAGGTTAAGAATTTGTCCATATTTAAACATTTTGATATAAAAGTGTCCGGATTTTTTTTCCGAAAAATTTAATTAAGAATTAAGAAAAAGATTTAATTAGTTCTCATTACTGCGGCAATAATTTGTAGAGCTTAAGCTAAAGAAGGCATTCAGCGATCTAGACCAGCTAGAAGATCTCTTCCGGTTAGCAGTGACCAAAAAAATCGTCTTCTAAGAATGATAGTTGTAGGTGACCGATACCAATCAAAAAGATCTATGCCTGTAGACTAGATGAGAGATCTCAATCGTCAAGTTTTAAATTTTTATCGACAAGTACCTTCTTTTAGCTTACACTTTTTTTGTCTATATAATTAGAAGACTTCTACTAACTGAAAATCAAAAAATACTAGGTTTGCATGGTGTTAGAAAAAACAAGGCTGGATAAAAAAAATAGAACAATATTGTTTTTAGTAATGAGTTAAGGTTTTGTTTATAGCAAAATAATGACAGTAGAAAGATGCAACAACATCGCAAAATAGAATACGAAGAAATTTAGAGTTGGTTTGAAGACGCCACACTGCCTTAACACTTTGTGTTGTGGTTTAAGATAGTAATATTTTATGGGCGAAAAGCATCTTTTGTGTTACAAAGCACACTAAACGTTTTAAAACTTTTTGTTTTATGTTTTATGTAGACAAATAGAATCTATCAACAGGATAACCTAATACCAAACACAGCAGACACAACTAGAGAGCTTTTGCAGCAAGCTCAGTTTGAAATGCTACTATGACCAGCTAGATCTTGTGACTTATTCCCTATTAAACGCATATGGAATATGATAGGTAAAAGACTACGAAGTTTACTAAAAACCTCTATCAAAGTACAAAAACTACGCATTTTAAGTTTACGTAGAAGGATAACTTAGGAGGAAGTTGACAAACACCATTTAAAAACTGCTACAAAACATAAATGCTTGCATAACTGCTTGTAGAAATATTAGTGTTTTGAAACACTCTGTATAGTCCAGACCGCCATACATTAAAGCAAATTAATTTAATTAGTTGTGTACTTTACAAAGTTTTTATTAAACAATTTTATAAAAAAAGTTTTAAACGTAATGATTAGAGGACGACATTTCTGGGTGGAGACGTAAATTTTTTTAGCAAATTTTGGTAACTTGAGTTGGGTAAGCGTGCTAATATTTGATATCGTTTTTAAATAGCTTAAGTGTAAATATAATAAAAAACCACTGACCATCTAACCTTTACCTCCCATGTTCGTTATACTTTCTTATAATTACTGGAAGAAGGAGAAAAAAAAACGAGCAAAAACCACAAGGCTCGTCAGAACCTTCACGATAGCACTGGCCTTCAGAGTAAGGGCAGTAACAAGGGGTTTCTTCATCTTCAGCACAACCTCTGCAAATCTCGTCCTCGCTGAGCCCGATGACGTGTAGGTGTCTTTTTAGTAGGCAATGTCCTGCGTACATGCCTACCACTAACTGAAGGTCTCTGCGATTTAAACGCATCGGGTTTTCACTGTGTGTCTTGTCCGGTCCTTTAATAAAAAGCCTGGATTGCCGCATGCCATCTTGAAACTGCCATTTAGAGAGATGGCGAAATTCTATCCACTTATGAAGTGTCTTTCTGTCGTCTTTTGCTAAATAAAGTCCATTTGTAAACCCTCTCGAGCCAGAACGTTAACCCTCTCGTTACTCGTTAGACCACAGTGTCCTGGTACCCAGCAAAGTACAACCTTTTTGTTGCACTCCGCCAGTTCCTGTAATCTGTTGTGACATTCCCAGACAAGCCTCGATGAGTACCTGCACGATTGCAAGGTCTGCAGCGAAGCCTGACTATCGGTGCAAATGCAGATTCGCCTGTTTGACAAAGCCCTCTGCACGCACTCAGTCACACAAGCGAGCAAAACGAAGATTTCCGCTTGGAAAACGTCCACATGTTTGCCCAAAGGTATTGAAATTTCAACACCTAGCCCACATATAGATATCCCTGAGCCCGCCCCATTGGGGTGAACCGACCCGTCAGTATAACAGACGAGCCAGTCCCCCGTTCTGAAGCTGCTCGTTTTTTCACACCAGTTGTCACGTGGTGGAATGTTCACAAGATACTTGTAATTTGTAGCAAGCCTGGGGGTCATATTGTCGTCCTCCATTTCAAAAATAAGGTCCCAATTCAACATCCTAGTGGATATTGTCCGATGACTCTTTCCGGCTGCTGTTTTTTACCGATTTGTACCGCGAAGCCGTAGGAAACTCATTGCAGCAGACTCTTCCACAACAAAATTAAAAATTAAGAGAATATACATATGTAGATGAAAATACAGAAATAAAGTTAAAACGAGGAAAAACCACAAGACTTGTCAGAAACCTTAGTGTACCTAATAGAAATAGCTATTTTCTAATAAATACTTAATAAATAACATAATAAATAAAAGTTGAACTGTAGCAAAATTAGAGCTCTTAACAGATTCCAATAAACTCAAATAATGAATAGCTGTGAGACGTTAAAATTTCGTTAAAATTTGTAAGTATTAGGGGCATAATTGTCAGCAATGGCCCTTAGAAAAATAAAAGTTTTTTAACGTCGGGTTTTAAACATTTTTTCATGCCATAACTCAGTTTATTATTATATTAGTAATTTTTAAAATTTTATTTAAACGTTGATACAAAAGAGAACTGTGTCAAACTGGTTGATATAAAACAAAGTTGAGATATAAAACATAGGATGACTGAAATTTAAATTTTATAGGTAAATGTCAGTTGCAGTAAAATTTTGAAATTACCTACTTATCAAATATTGAAAAACCAATTCGCATTGATTTATACTTTTATTTTGGTGTTATATTTAATCTTACGAATTTGCTTTATTAACAAACTTGTAATTAAATATCAATATTTAATATCATATAGTTAAAATAATGTTAAATAATTTCGAGTCAGTTTGTCTATGATAAAACCAATATTTGTCTGTGAGTTTGTTATAACTAATAAATAAATTAGTGTTATTTTTATTAATCAATGAGAAAGACAAAAGCAATATTTTGAAAAATAGCAACAGTTTAAAACAATACAGGTGTGGAAAAATGCGCAGTTATAGGCTATTTAAATGACTTTGTAAGGTAGAATCATACAAGAGGTGAAGCTTTTAACACGTGCTTAGTAAAGTACTTCTAAAAAGTTGAACCGCATTGAATTGCATTAAGTTTTTTCATAACTCTTAAGTTGCATGATCTTGTGCAGTGCAAATACTCAGCACTAAATGTTGCTAAAAACTGTTTCAAGATCAAAGATTTTGACACCAAGATTGGTGTCCGTTTGTCCATGGCTTAGTAATGACTTACAAGTGGTTGGTCATATAAAGATCCCAAAAATATAAAAATAACTCGAAATATGAAGACTCCAAATTAGAATCTTAGATTTTTTAGAACATAGAACATTGTCACTAAATTTTTGTAAACATGCTCTATAGATAGCGTCCGGCGACTGCTTTAAAAAACTTAAAAAAAGCCCTAGAAACACAAAACGAAACTCACCTGATCTCCTCGCCTTATGGAGTTAGGTGTAGTCAGAGGTACGAAAAAATTAGAATTTTCAGTAATTTTTTTTTGGTATTAAATCATGTTATTTTACAAAAGTAGTAATATGGCATTATTATACAATGTTTTGACTTGACGTCACAAAAATTTCAAAAAAAAAATAATTTAATTTCTAAAGTTATAGCTGTCTGTGTTGACCCAGTTCCAAAAAAAGATCCTTGCGGTGACAATCATAAGTCCTTGGAGATTTATCAAAAACCAATCGGATAGAAAAAATTAGTTTTATAAATAGATAATCCTGGGCCTGATCGAAGCTTTTTTTTTCAAAAATTAACAAAATGGCGGCCTCATGAATTTTTTTTCCAGATTTTTGGGAAAAAATCAACAGTTAATTGGTCTTAAAAATCGAAATTTTTGAAAAAAAAAATATCCTTCGATCAGGCCCGAGTTTATTATGTATTCTAAAAGCTGTATAAATTTCATTAAAATCTACTGAGCGGTTTTCGAGTTACAGTTGTCACCAGTTCAAAAAACATAGTTTTGAGAAAAACGTATTAAAACGTACAGAAATACGAATTATTAAATTACTTACACCGAGTCATCTATTCCTGGGCCATATAATAGTTCTTCAGCCATTGTGAAAGTTTCCAAAACATCAATTTGCTGTTACCCACGAAGCATTCTGCCTTCCCGAATGTTGTCGTTGGCGCGCTGATCTGCCACTTTCACACGTGCAGCATCCAGTTTTTCAGCATGCCCGAGCGCTTTTTGTTATTTGTCGTATAACTCAAAAAGTAATTATTGAATCAAATTGAAATTTTCAGAGAATATTTTCAAGATATTACACTTAACAAAAATGCAAAAAAAAATTAATTTTTTGAAAATTCTGACTAACCCTAACCCCTTATGTGACAAAGTAAATAAAATAAAGCAAGAAAAATAATATCGGTAGAGTTTCACCTACCATAAAAGAGAAAAATAATACAATGTTCATGGTTTCAAAAATTACTGTTTAAATTCCTTGACGTAGAGCTACACTTTTAAGGCGATTGTATATATCGCAAAATTTTGTGGTTTATCGTGTTTTCCCAAAACTTAGGTTGCTAAAAAAATCTTAGAAAAGGTACCACTAGGCTTCTTTATCACGATGAGTTAGCAGCCACTTGTCACATTAATAAAACTGATTAATTAATTAAAAAACAAAAAACAGTACATATAACTTAAAACTTTAAGCTTAATATTATGTTAATACACCGTTTACTTGTATCACTGTACTGAATCTTTAAAGCATTGAGTGAATAAAATTTACCAATAGATCTGAGTTTGCTTGCAAATCATTCTAAGCATTAGTTATAAAATTCCATAGTTGTTCTGCATTTTGAAACCTAAAATTTCTTCTATACATTTTTTTGGCCAGCATCGCCAAAGATTTTCGATTGGTTATAAATCCAGGCTGTTTGGTGGCTAAGGTAACAATCTAATGTCATTATTTTTGAACCAGTTGCAAACAACAACTGCGGTATAAACAAAACAGTTGTTTTTTTGGTGAATAAAATTATTATCAGGATACATTTGACTAACCGAAAGAAGCATAACGATTTTCAAAATAACACAATAGGTCTCTCTGTTAAAGCGATCTTTAATTTGACAACATGCACCTGATCACTGCATACACATCCAAACCCAAACATTCAGAGGAAAACGTCTAGACTTGTTTGGAAGAGTAACATATCGTTCATCAAATCTAAAATTTAGAGGTCTATATACTCGGGTTCGGCCGTCATTGCTTTATTTAAACAAAAATTATTTGTAAAGACCACTCTATTCCAAAATCCTAAAGGTCGAAATCCGTGCTTGTTTATTTTCTACAAAAAATAAATTTATTTTTTAGCACTCGATCGATTTTTTGGTTTCAAATCTTTTATTCTTCGGGAGTCTGTAGATCAAGAATCTAGAAATTTGGATTGCAAAATTACGAGCACTTCTAACGAGCACAGTTAACCTTTTCCAACTACCAAAATCAACTTTCCTTGCGACTATACCTTCCTGCTCTTATCTTATTTTTTATTCTAAAAACTGTGTTTTGAGAAATTCCAATTTTTTTTACAAGTCTTCTAATTAACCAGTCTTTCTCTAATTTTGCAATTATGTACTCTTTTTGCTCTAGAGTAAGATTTGGCATTTTAATAACTGACGTAAATAGATAATTAATTTGCCATAAACGCAGGTCACACAGCCAAAAATTCGGTGTTGTCGTTTTTAAGCAAGCAGGTGTACTTTACCAAGCATGTGCTAAAAAACCTCCCTCTTTTATGATTTCATCAGACAAAGTCATTTAAATAACCTATTACTGCAACTAATACTATAACAACCGTAAATTAAAAAAAAAATAAAAATTTTAGGACCAGGAGATGGACATTATTGAAGTAAAGAGAGAAACGTCTTGTACAATCTGCATCAAAAATTTTCTCCGCTCGTTCAAAACTATAAATAAATGTTTTTTATAATTTTTATTTAATTGGACCTGTGTAGCGTAGCCTCACTTCGAAATACTGCTAGTGGGCATCAAAATTTCGCGATCGTCTTAAGGCTCGAAGTACCTCTATTTAAAAACTTGAGTAAAGATATTTGCAGTTATCAAATGCAAAGTACATTTGGTTATTTTAACATCTCAATATTTATTAATAAACTCAATTTCGTATTGAAAAAGCTCCGTTACCAAGTCCGAAATCGCCAAAATATATTTTCCGAGATTTTTTCTAATTAATCTAACATTACATCCTTTTTACAAAATTTTACTTATTACAGTGGTTTGTTATCTTCATGCAAATATTTGCTGAAACAGTAGTCATAGAAAAAAATTAGTAAACGAAGAATTTGAAAGAAAAAGAATAAATTAAAATCAAACATTAAATCGTTATTTCCATCAAAACAACTCTGGTGAAAAACTGGCAATCCACTAAAAATCATTATAATAAAAAAAATCTCATTCTAATCTTCGATCCTTGTCAAATCCTCTCCCCTTTGAAGCAATCAAGGTTCAACATGTTGATAATAAAACTTATCCCGACCTTGAAACCTCTCAATCGACAGTTATAAAAAATGAATCTCTTTGAAAATCAGTAACCGGACGTCCGGTTCCAGCCACTGCATAGTGCATCATTCTCCATTAATAAATCCGTGTAATAACACTCCGGTGTGGGGTTGGGAGTAAAAGAAGTCAGAAAGAAAAAAAAAAGTAAAAACCCTCGGGAATGTGAATATTTAATAGTGGAGAGAGCGACGACTATGAGGTTGAACTATCGCAATAGTAAAAAATGATGTTTGAATGTCTGCGGCTGAACCGGATCGATGTGAACGGCTCCGTCGTGGCGCTCTGGAAGTCGCCTCGTCTGCAGCGTCTACAGCGCCCAAAGAGGCCCGTCGCTAGAGGATTGGGAGATAAGAGGAGGAACATGGAGATGAGGGAGATTGCGAGTGAGTATGTACAACGTGGAAAATTGATAATTTGAAGCACGAGACATTGTGACATGTTTCGAGGAGTTAAAGGGAGGAAAAGTCACGTGAGTCGGTGCATGGAGCAATAACCTCGATGCAATTCGGGAGAGAGAAAGAAAGAGATCAAAAATTGAAACTTTTTAAAGATTTTAAAACTAATTATTTTTTGTACAAAAATAGTGTTTTAGGCTTGATGGATTTATTGTGACGTTGATAGACAAGTCTAGGCACAAATATCAGATTTCTATTTAACTGTGCAAATGTTTTTTTGTTTTATTGTATTTTTTATACGGAGCGTCCATTTAAATTGCTTTAGTTGAGTCATTTAGTAAAATAGGTAGTTTGTCTATGTCTATCTTCATATAGCGAAGGTAAGTGATTTGTAAAATACAGAATTTAGAAGTAAAGCAGGTCTAAAATTGTTTAAAAAAACCTAAATTTTATTAGAACTCAAGGACTGTAAGCATAACTTTTCGTAGTCGAAGACGCAGCTAGGAACACCGACTGTAAATCCCAGGTTTCCTAAGCGTTTGAGACTAGAAAAGACTGAAAGAATAAGAAAGCATTAATCTGCTTATGGCTCGCGTTTACTGCTCTAGAGACCGTGCTTACCGCTCTAAGTTTCGTAAGCAGCGTTGTTTCTCATTGTTATCATTCCATGGGCAGTAATTATTGCTTTTAGTGTACCATTAATGACATGCTTACGAAACAGGTTGTTAAAAAAATGTAAAAAAAACAAGCAAGAAAAATATCAAAAAATATGTGGAAAAAAAATCAAAAAACACACAAAGAAACACTAAGTTTAGTAGCAATAGAAATAAAATTACTGGTTCGCAAGCTAGATAAGTATAATTAATTACAAAACTGATAACGACAGCAGCTGCTGAATTGTGTCTTTCTTTATCATTACCTGCCACACACGATTTGCAGTCTGTCACTTGCACTTCGAATTTTTTTTAAACATGTGTTTTGAGTGCGAAATGAGCAAATAACTTATATACCTTACTGCAGTGCCGAATGGCATTGTTATTAGATCTACAACATCGGTCAAAATTCACTAATAACTTTGCTTTACTATACACATGAGTTTTTTGAGTTTAATAATAAAATACATATATAGATTTAAAGTGTATTGAAATAGATTTGAAAAAATATAGAAAATTAGAATGTAAAATAACAAGAAAAAATTAAATTATGAAAAAAATAACTAGACGATACGGGATACTAGCTGTTTTATTTTTTAGTTAACTTTTAGAGATTTTTCCAAAATATTTTTGTAAATATTATAAAAACTACTAAACAAATTTACAAAATTTTGGTATTTTTAGATTAACAAAAAAATATTAATTTAAAATTTTGAGCGAACTATTATTGTTCTATTTGAAAAAATTGATTGACGTGAAAAACCAATTTATTTCAGTTTAAGCTCTTGTATTTTCTAAATTGATTATTTATGATACTTGTTTTATTTTTTAGTTGTTGCCTACATTATTGATAAATATTTTTTAACTATCACATTTCAGAAAAAGTTACAAAAAGTAGTCTATTAGACTCAGAATTTAACGTACTGATATATTCTAAAATTATAAAAATATGTATTATCCAAAGTTACGGTCGTTTTCGATAAAACCAAAAGTGAAAAAAGTTTGCTTTCTACTCAATTAATGGGTATTTTCTAACATAATAAATTTTCTAAGTTTCGTTTTTCTATTTATAAAAATTCTATTAAAAAAATGAGTGAGCCTAATTTTATTTACACCCGGTATAAAGTTTGAAAATGCAGATTTTTTACATCAAGTTATCTTCAAAAAAGACTATAAATATTAACGTCAATTTTTATTTATTAAAAACATTATTATGTGTAATATCGACTCAAAAAAAGTAAATCTTGAAAAAGTAGTTTTAATGCAAAATAAAATAATATCCAATTTTTACAAATAAAGAAATAGATTCAAAAAAGTGCAAAATACAGTTTACAGTTGACATATAAAAAAAATTAAATAGCGAATATCTTGTAGGAAATAATTTAAAAAAACTGTTCTGTTCAGTTTTACTTTAATAAGTGTTGTAACGTTCCAAGTTTCGAAAAGCTTTGGAAAAAATTTAAAACAGCTTATATACAGGGTAGAGTGAGTCATCTAGGTTTTTTCTTCTAGGTTTTTTCGTCATCAATGTCTGCACATACAACAGCAAAAACTGCAGGGGAGAAGAGGTACGTTTAATCTCGTAATAATTTAAACACTTACAAATAACTATAATAAACAAGTGGAGTAAAAAATTTAAAAAAATGTTTTTTGAGTAGTCTGATAGTTAGTATTCAAAATTGTATTGAATGATAAAAGCCGTAACTTCAATAATATAAAAGATATAAGCATTTTAAGATACACATAATGCATTTTATTATAAACAAATGCGTATTAAACTAGAACCGGTATAGATACTAAGCTGGTTGAAGATAAATCAAATAGACTAATTAACTATCTAAAATATCATTCTAAATGTCCAAAACCGTATCATCAATACTTTAAAAGTTATGGCAATTTAAAAGTTGATAAATTAGGTAAGCGATTCAACTGTGACGTGGTTAAATATTTCAAAATAAGATAAAAAATAGAAGAAAATTTTTTCAAGTACTTTGATGCACATGGCTGTATTTATAATTTGTTAAAGTAGCATAAAAAAATTAAATGGACATCACAATTTGTTTACAACAAATTGTTTTTTCAATTTCATAACAAATTGTTTATTAAATAAACTGAAAAATATTTTTTTGGAATTATCATTAGAATAGCGAATTCTGATTTTTTTTAAAACAATTGTTTCTTAATTAATAATGTAAAGGAAAAATAAATAAAAAAAATGATAATAAACAATTAGAAATTTTCTTTTTAAAAAAATCCTTTTACCAATACAGTAGAATGGCAAAAATTTTTTTTTGAATATTGAAATTGTCTATTTGTTTACAAAAAAAATTATAAACAAATAACGTTAAAATCTTTTAGTAAAGAAGTTAAATGCAATAAATTAATACAAAAACAGTTAAAATAAAAAATTTGGAAAATTTTTTTTTTAATAACATGTGGATTTTTCATTTTTCGTTATCTGAAAAAAATTATAATAAACAAATGAAAAAACTTTTTTAAATTTTTATAACGGAATCTTGTTTATTGTGTATACAAGAAATATAAGAAATTTTTATCAATGATTTTAAGTTATCTAAGTCCACGAAAAATTAGTTAATTAACAATTGAATAACTTTTACAAAATGAAGTTAAAAATTTTTTGTCAACTGGACTGTATTCCTTCAAGTCTCCAAATTATACTATAATTTATTTAGATTTTTAAATTGATAATAAATAATATAAAAAAAAGATTTTGTGACGCTTTGTTGGTTTGGTGGCGACGCGGCAACGGTGAAACGGCCACGCAGAGCGCTATTTTCAACGTCAAATTAAAATTATAAATAATGGAGCTACAAATTCGGAAGTCAAAACTTATTTTTATGAAATTTTTTCCTCTTCCAGAATCTTTTTTTCAAATAAAGTTATCTTTAATATTTTTGAAGTTATTGCTAAAAACGGAGACCTTTCTCTCTTCGTTTTTTGTTTATAACAACATTTTTTATTAGCTAAAAAATTTAAAATGCCCATTACTCAGAATTTAATTCTAAATCTAACAAACAAATACTATTTTTTGCAGAAAACTCACTTCTCGACTAGACTACTTTAAAAACACCTTGCTACATTTTAACTTAGAAATTTTGTCTGTAGACTATAATAAAAAAATATAAGCCTTAAAAAAAATTCTCTAAATTTTTTAATCAGTGTATTTTGTTAAAGAAAGCATGAAACAAACAATTTTCAAAAATTTGCCAAACGTTTTACAAAATTTTAGGCGTAATCAAATAGCATTTTGCGATGATTCTTTCTCAAAGCACTTGAAAAGATTGAGATGGTGTCTCTTAAACCTTGGAGTTGAAATGGCTTTACAAAAAAATCCAAAAGAGTTAAACCGGAAGATCTATGTAGCCACTGCCACTCAATAGAACCTTTTTGCTCTATTTATTGTCCGAAAAAACCAGCATTTTTAAGAAATTGCGTACTCATACATGATAATAGGAAAGCGCTCTATCTTGTTAAAAGAAAATTTGGTTTTTGTGGAGATTTATGTCTTTTTCTAATGCTTGAGTAATTAAGAGGTTAATGAAGTCTTCTAACAACTGCAAATAGCTGCTGCCAGTCAAATAACCTTCTACAAAAAGTGATCCGATAATGTGATTAGAATGTCTGCTCAAACGTTTAATTTTTGGGGCGTTTGACTGTGTCTTTAAATAACGACAATTTTGCCTATTTATTTCACCGTTTAACATAAACGTACTTTTATCAGAAAAACAAATGTTGTAAAGTAAACCTGGGTTATTATTCAAACGCTCAGTAAAATTTTTACAAAACTGTAAACGTCGATCCAGATCATCTTCGTTTACTTCTTGCACAATTTTTATTTAGTATGAACAAAATTTGTGGTTTTTGACGAACCGATGTGTGTACACTACGTTTTGACACTCAGAATCTTGAGCAATTTTTCTAATAGATATGTTATCCAATAAAAGATGATCAAGAACAGCCACTTTAACAACGTCGTTTTAGATAAGACGGTTTTGTTTCAAATAAAGCTCGTTTTCTCAAATTACTCAATTAAAGTAGTTACGTATTGACGACTAACTTATTGTTCTACATTATTTGCGTCAACAAGTCTAGAAGAGACATTGGTACAATTCTTATTACCATAGTATTTTACTAGTTCAATTCTTTGTTCTGTACTATAAACCATTTTAAAAACTACGGGTTGTTGTTTTTAACTAATGTATGAAATCAAGTAGAAACTGTCTAAAAGATGATAATTTTACCATCTACAACCAAAATATATTGTTACTTTAAAAAAGAAAAACATTAGTGTAGATAAGATAACGTTTGTGAAAAACCTTGTTCACAAATTGAACAAGTGTTTCAAATTGAAAATTTTGAAAATTTTATTAATCCTAAAACAATTTTATGATTTTTAAGAAAAATCGTTTAAAATTTATAGAAGAAACGTTATTGCAAAGGCAATAAAAGCAGCTTTAAAATGATGTGTCATTAGATCCCACTTGCTATTTGAATTTTTTGAAAAAGTGCCTCTTGGCGTTAAAAGGATGTGGTAATAACTTTAAAATTATCATAAAAGTTATTTCTCTTTTAAGCTAAAATCGACTTCTTTTAGCATTTTTTCGAAACTTGAACAAAGTCGGAGATTTTAGGAGGTGCAAATTTTAGTAAGGACACCGTGTATGTAATGTTATATTAAAAATATAAAGATCGTTAAAGAGTCACCAAAGATTTGATAATGAGGGAAACTAAAACTGGAACAGAAAACAAGGTTTATCTACGAACCAAAACGCCAAAAAGAAAAAAAATCAGTTGATGTATTGCAGCATTAGCAGGTGTTTATTAGATAATACAATTTTTTATTTCCGGCGACAAGAATCTTTCCTCTTACCAATATGCAAATATCGAATTTATTTATATCAAATATTAATTACATCTAGTTTATTTATAGACAAGCGTAAAATTTTGCTGCACTTTGTATCAATTATTGGAATCGATTGTGGCTTGTTTTGAAGTTTTCTCCTTACCATCGGCGACATGGAACGTGCAATTACCATCAATTATTACTCTTTACCCCATTTCCCGGTCGATATATCGAACATTTCCCACGACACACACTTCATTTAACGATTTTAAAAAATTTCTTTAATCACTTTGATAAATTTGCGGTGAATAATTCAAGAGATTTGTGATAACAACAAGTTGAAAAAATTTACATTTATGTTTAGAGGGTTTTAAATTGTATTAATGTCTTCATTTGCACAAGCCGGATTTTACCTTATTACCAACGTTTAACCCTGAACTGGATACCATTGGTTTAGACGCGTGTGTGGAAAAATGCAACGTGTGCAATAAAAAGTTAGGTCAATTTTTATTTTTTCAGATTTGAAGAAACGGAAATTTAATTAATTTTAAATAAATAAAAAAATCCTTTTTATTTCTGTTTTCTAAATTACTGGGGTTGGATTTGAGTACAACCGATTTTTGATTATAGGGATATATTATTTACAAAACTAATAACGATCAAGCTACCTTGAATTTTAAATGAATTTCGTATATAAATATTAAATTAAGGGAACAAAAATTGTATTTAATATTTTGGAAACACTTTGTATTTCCCCGTAATGAAAAATACATAAATAATCAGAAAAAGAAACATAAATTTTGCTCATTCAAGAAATTATTTTACGACAGGAAAATCAGAAAGTTCTGAATGGATTTATTCTAAAATTAAATTTTGTTGATTTATTTACATAAGTCATAATTTATTTTTGACGTTTCTCATAAACTGTTTATTGTTATTTAGGTAAAAACTTAAAGATTCAATAATTCCTTGAGTGAAAGTTCATTCATCAAACTCGCTCACAAGTTAGGAAAGAAAAAAGATTTAATACTTATATATTTGTCACCCGTTTCGGCAAATTTTCACACCTTCCGGAATGAAATTCTAAGTATCAATCCCAAAAACTTTAAGCTAAAAAAATAAGTAAAGCAATTATAAATCTAAACTTTATCGAAATATTTTCTCTATTTTGTGCTGTCATGCGAAAGCGGAACTGAAAAAATCGGAGTGTAATCGAATAATACGTAGATATAACTAATTTTTGTTAGGCTGATATTTACTTTTTTGCTAGTTCAAGCAAAAATCTGTCATATTTGCAAATATTATAGTTTTTTCAATAGACATTTTGGCTGATATTGCCTGCATCCAGTCATTAAAACTTAATTTTAAAATCGTTAAAAGTGAGGAAGAGCTTTATGATTTTTGCTATGAGTTAAATCAGTTTTATATTCTGTTTTATGTCTTTATTTTAACTTTTTACATCTTAGTTATTTGTCTTAAGAAATTTAAAAAATGCATTATGTACTTGGACAGTTTAGTGTAAAATTTATTTTTATTACTCGTATCTGTTTAAAATTGAAAATTAAAATTAGAAATAAAATTTTGCTGCCTCTTTCTATTAAATATTTTTTTTTTCTTGTACTGACCTTCACAAACTGATTTTAATTTGATCGCGGACTGAAATCAGTCACTGAGTTTGTTGATAAAATATACAGTCAGAAAAAATAGCCGTACCTATTAGAAGCGGCAGATAAATTTTTTTACAGTTATATGTATAATTATTATATTATATATTAATTATTATTGTAGTTAGTCGATAAAGTAATTAAACTTGACTCACTTTTTAACAAATTCACAAAAGTTGTTTAATAAAAAAGTTGTTATATTTGAGGCACTTTGCGAGATAAATGAGAAATCTACAACATTGATATCAACGGAATATTTTTAATTATACTTAAAAAAAGTAACCATTATAAAAACAACAACTAAATTTTAAATTTTAAAACTTCTTGCGTTTTAAAACCTTGCAGTAAGAAGTCTTTATACGAACTTCAAAAATATAGCTCAATTCAAAATCTCGTAAAAAGTAATTTTAAAAACCAGCAAAAAAACGGGAAGAAGAGGCATAAAACACAATTCAAAAAGAAAAGCGAACCTGAAGCGAAAAATAACAAAAACAAAACAACGAAAAAAGTAAGAAGAAAAGTGTGGGCGACACCAGTTTAATTTTGAAATTAAGTTAAAAATCTTATAAATTGATGTAAATTATACGAGACAAATTCTTAGTGCCAGAAAAGTTTTTCAATAGGTACGTTGTAGGAGATTATTAATAAAACCTCTTCAAAAAAATATTAAAAAACTTATAACTTCTTTTTAAAACAAATAAAAAACTTGACAACACCGCAATTGTTTAAAACAATTTTGTCTTACAAAATATAAAGAAGATGCAAAAGATTTTTAAACATTTTGCAGTTTTTAAAAATTTGTAAAAACAAGAAAGCTAAAAAATTAGTTTTACATTGTCAGATCCGCAAAATAAGCAAAAACAATTTTTAAATCTTTTTCAAAATTTTATTAACAGTTTTTTTATAAATTACTGAAGCTTTGTAAAGCAAAAAAAGTTTTGCCATTTAAAATTAACCTGAATGTAATGGTTAATTTTTCTTTATTAGAAATTTTTATTTATTTTGTTTTAACCCAAAAAGTTCAGTCTTAATTATAGAGCCACTATATAAAGAAATCACAAAAACTATAAAATAAAAACTATTTGTTTATATTCAGTAATTAATATTTATTTTTATTTTTAGTGCTTAACGTGTTTTGAATTTTAACCTAAACGAAATTAGTAGTATTTAACTATCTGGAGCAGCGTTTCCAAAACTGGGTTCGGCGGAACCCTGGGGTAAGATAAAAGCAGGAGTTCCGCGAAAAGACAAAACCACGATTAAAAAAACACACGAATAGAAAATATAAAATAAATAAATGTACAAATTAAATTACTCCGTGACGAGAGCCAATGTTTGGTCCAGATATAAAATATATATAAAAAGAATTTGCCAAAGGAAGAAAAGATCACATTACCCATCATCTCTCATTAAATTGTAACTTGATTTTTTGTATTTTATTTTTATACCGGGTTCCGTCTTGATGTTCCAAATCTAAAAGGGTTCCGCGGCTAAAATTAATTGGGAAACGCTGATCTAGAGCTTTAAATTGTAACTTTTATCAAATTTTTTAAAAATATTAAACGGAAGTAAAATTGTCAAAAACAGCAATAAAAAATTTGGACGATATAAAAATACATTTTCAGTAGAAACAGAAAAAAGCTAGCAAAACACCTAGGGTCAATCGGGGTAATAGGAAACGATTTTTGCAGAGTTGACTTGAAATTTAAACTGTAGATATAAATATGTATTATAATAGAAACTTTTCAACTAGTATGTAAGTAGATTTAGCCTTGTTCTACGGCAACACATACCCAGAAACCATTTAAACATGTGTTTATAACAATATTTTTTTTAGTGTTTCTATTTACTCTGGAAATGTCTCTTTTTATCCGTTTATATAGAGAAAATAAAAACCGTTTACCTTTTCGTTATGAAGACATAGCACCCACTGAACCAACGATTCACCCAACATACGGCCAACCAGATATTATCGACTTTGCGATAATAGAAAATATCAACAACTACGACTGTCAAACAATTGATGAACTAGACTTGGACCACAGTTCAGTCTTAATCAATTTAACGAACAGCAATGTTATAACAACCCCAGAATTAATTAAAAGAACAAACTGAACACTATTTAAAGAGAATCTCACTCCAATGAAAACAAACATTAATAACCCTGAATAACATAGAAACAACAATTAATAACCTTGAAGCAAGCATCAGACAAACAATTGAGAAATACACAACTGAAAAGCAAACTAGAAAAGCTGTCACCCAACCTTCTCCAGAAATAGCAGATGCTGAAAGAACAAAAGAAAACTTAAAAAATTATATCAACGAACTCTCTTCCCCGAACACAAAACTCAACTAAATGAAGCCAATAAAAGACTAAAACAACTAGTAATAGATGAAAGTAATCGTAAATAGGACGAAAAAATCAAAGAAATCAATAATGGAAGAAAACCCTGGTCCATAGTTAAAGCACTGAAAAACAAAACAACAGTGCTCTCCCCGCCCTATCAACTAACGTCACAGTAGCAATAACAGATTCAGAAAAAGCAGACCTTTTTGCAGAAAACTTAAACAGCAATTCAGCCTCCACAGTGATGAGAATCATCACACCTACCAAGTAATTCTAGAAAACAACTAACTAAACTACACCACCGAAAATTACCAAATTGAAGAAATTATCACCGATGAAATTGAATTAACAATCAAACACATTAAAAACAAAAAAGCACCAGAAAATGACAAAATAAAAAACATTGCGCTAAAAAATCTGCCGGACCATGCCATTGAAACGACAAAAATAATCACTAACAGCATACTTAAATTCAGAAATTTCCCAAAAATATGGAAAACAGCAACGACAAATATGTTACCAAAACCAAACAAGGATAGAAAAATTCTAAGTAATTACAGGCCCATTAGCCTGCTGCCATCTATTGGCAAACTCTCTGAAAAATTAATTGCAAGCAGACTGACAAAAATAACCGAAAAACTCAAAATTTTACCACCCGAACAGTCTGGCTTTTGTAAAGCACACGCAATGACACATCAAACAACTAGAGTAACAGAATATATTCTAAGTGGACAGAATAAATCAACAAAAACGTATCATAAACGAAGAAAACGTAGCGTAAACGAATCATATACAAAATGAATAAATTTGATATTCCCTTAGCCTATACCAAGTTAATTAAATCTTATTTAGAAAATAGAAAGTTTCAAGTTAGAATCAACACAACTATATCCAAGGAACATGTAATAAACGCAGGAGTTTCCCAGGGCTCTGTTCTGGGCCCCCCTGCTTTATTCAATCTATGTAGCAGACATACCAAAAATACCGACCACCCAAATAGCAATGTTCGCAGATGACACTGCGATTTTAACACAAGCAAGAGAATGGGCGAGAATACAGAATGAACTCCAAAAGCATTTTAACATCATAGATCAATGGACAAAACAATGGAAGATAAAAATTAACGTTGACAAAAGTTCAGCAACAATATTTTCACATAAGAGGAGGATCCCTCTTCCCTCCCGACTGGCACCTAGTAATTAATAATGAAAAAATCCCATGGAATAAGAACATTAATACCTGGGAGTTACATTCGACTCACAACTCACATTCAAAACACATGTCACAAATGTAACAAAGAAAGCAAGACAACTTACAGCCGCACTCTATTCCCTACTAAACAGAAAGAGCAAATTAAACCTAGAAAATAAATTAAAACTTTACAAGACCATTATCAGACCCACTTTGACATACTCAAGTCCATGTTTTATACAAATAAAAGATTACGTAAAAAGAGAAATTGAAACAGCTCAAAACAAAATACTAAGACTTATAACAAATTCACCGTAGTATGTACCTAATGAACAGATTAGAACTGACTTAAAAATAACAACAATTAAAGAATTTATAAAGCATTTTACAATAAATACTTTTGAAAAAATGGAAAATCATCATAATGAAGTAATATCAAATGCAATCAATTATAATCCCAACGAGCCATGCCGATCCAAAAGACCCAAGATGTGCATAACGTAAACATGACAACTATGAAATAAAAAGAAACACCGAATAGAAAGAAAATACAAGACTACAGTTAAAAGTTACCACTTAAAACTGTTTACAATGTTACTGACTGACTGACTGAGTGTACCATTTCGTACATAACGTGCATTTGCATTGGCTGAATTCGTTCTTTTATTTTAGCAAATAGCAATTAAACGGTTGATTTGTCTACGGGTAGGTGGTTATTTAAAACAAAATCCTTTGTAATTATTCTTTAACTAAGAAGCAAGAAGAACCATACATAAATAAATATTCTTATACAAAAACAAATCAAAATAAACATTATAACAATCAAAAAGATACCTTCTCTTTTAAAAAAATTGTAAGTTATTTAGGAACAATCGTATTGAGCGGTGTTTGGAAAAAAATGTCGGCCCCGAACGATTTTATTTAGTTTCAGAGTAGCTAAAATTTGGCCAAAAACAACGTCTTGAACATCGTCCACAGTAGGAAATAAATAGACCTCTTCCGTTTTTGAAGATTTCCTCATAAATTTTACAGAAATTACTTCGCCTTCTGCAGTCCAATAAACCTGTCCAATAAAATGTTTTTTTCTTTCTTCGAGTTGGCGTTATAGACAAATTTAACAACAATAAAATCACCATCGTCAATTGTTTTGTCTGTATTATTTCGTAATTAGGAGATCGGTGTATCCATTTCATCTTCAACTGAACAGCGTGAGCTGACAATTTCCGAGCCGCCCGAGTCATCATGAAGAGAGATTTTATTCTCGCTCTCCCGGAGAACTTGTTGTAGATGCTTTCTTCTTCTCTGCGATCTTTTTCAAAGTGTTTGCAGAAATTATTTTGGCTTTTTTCTTGGGTGCCTTTAAAATGCCCTTCTTTTGCTCAGCTTCTTATAATCGTGGGACAACTTGTTCGGTTGTCAAAACTTTGCTATCTGGAGCTGTTTTAGGCGGGGCGTTGTTTTTTTTACAACTTTTGCTACATTCGTGGAACTTTTCTTCTCACGAATTGCTGCCGCAAATATTTCGGTCACAGTTGGTGTGGCTGATTTCACTTTAACAATTTGAGCCGTCAGTATTTCAACAACTTGAGCTATTGAGGCAATTTTAAGAACTGAAGAGATAGAAGATCCCGTAGAATTGTTTTCCAGCATTAGTGTTCCACCATCTTTAGTAATATCGGTGGCGACTTTTCTTCTCTTGTAAGCTGCCAACTGATAAGAGTCAAATTCCGTTTCTGGAAACCGAGCACAGTTTCCAGATTCCTGTGGAGCTAAATCCGGACAAAACGTTTTTTTCCGTTATTGCTTCTGCCCACACTAAAGACAACATTTTAACAAAATTGCGCTTCTGCAAACGTCCAGTTTCCACACCAATGTTGTTTTTACGAAATTCCCCGAGCTTCCGATATCATATCTTTTTCACTGGACCGAACACGCATTTATCTAAAGGCTGTATGTTATCCGTCAGATGACTAGAAAATTTGATTATCTGAATGTTGCTGATATATTGCAGCTTTCAGTATATGTAAGCTGATATGACTACTGTGCCTATCATAGAGAAGAAGAGCTGTAGCATTTGGCATCTCCATTACAACACGTTTCTAAAAAATGTGACTTATTGAAACCAATTGAAAAATTGAGGTTCTTTCATCTATTCATTTCAGGATGCGGCATATGCAGTACCAGGAAACGCGGCAAGTGATGTCCAACGCGCTTGAACAGCAGCCCCTTTAAAAACAATCATTGAAAGTAGTACTGTGCCGTTTCTGAGTTGGACCCAGATTCATCAGCGTTATAGATAAACGATGGCAACACGTCATAAGTCATAAGTACCGACTATATTTTCTAACTTGTCATAAAAATCGTACACAACATCAGAATTTCTAGCATTCTTTCTACACTTTTGAAGGTGTTTAGGTTTTTTTAAACTTAATCGAAGGTAGCGATTCATGAATCCTAAATAGGTACCAGTCGTAGCCAGGTTTTCCATCCTTAAACCTCGTTTTTATTTTGTTTTTTAGAACATAGTTCTGTATCAACTACAGCAGTTCTTCTTTCGAACATGAGTAACCCATTTTTGCTCGCTCCTCAAAACATTTGGCGATCTTCTTCTACATGAGGATGTAACTCACACTTCCTTTCACTGCCTATCTTCCCTTCGGCAATTTTACGACACTTTATTTCGTTAAAGATGTTGCTAACGGAAATGCTGTATCTCGCAGAAGCTTGCCTATAGGTTAGGTTGTTTGTTGAAACATCGGCAACGGCGTTTTTTAGGTCCTCGACCGTGTATGTAGGTGCTGGCTTTTTGTGGTTATATACCCGTGGCATCTAAACAACACAACAAATAGAGATAGGTACTTTATTTAAAACTTAGAGTAAAAGGAGACACGTTCTCAATTACCCCAATCGTATGTTTTTATTTACCCCAAGTTACGTTTTTCTAGGGATCAATGCAAAGAGGCAACTATCTCTACCAATGTTATCTAACAGGATAATCCTAACCTGTACGATGTAGCAACAACATATACTTTTTGCGCGATTGGTTGTTTTTATCAGTTTACTGTGCCTGTTTCCACGACGGTAGCTGTTACTGGTTGCTACGTGTAACAAAACGGTAAGTAATTCACTTACTGTTCAGTGAACGGTAAGCAATTAAATCTAAAAAAAACAATTTTGAGATTTATTTATTAAAATTAAATGTACAATTATCATAATTAATAGTAGTAATACCACTCATCGCATTTGAGTTTCTAGTGTTAATAGACAAACTTTCCGACGTAGAAGTCCCAGGTTGTTGTAATGGTCCACCAATATCGCTGTGTAAAATTTTATGAGCAAATTCAATTTTGTTTTGGAAGGAATCTTGCACGTAACTCTCGGCCACCGTTGATGAACGCCACCCACCATGTCTTTTTAGTCTCAACACATCAACTCCGTTATTCGCCAAAAGTGTAGCCGATGTGCGTCGAAACGAGTGTCCAGTAAAACCTTCAGGGGCTTGCAACTTTAAATACTTTGCAATTTTTGACGGCCAGCTTTCAATTGTGCCTTTTCCTGTGACTTGCCTAGTGCATTTGCCATTTCGATAGTTCAGAAATAAATGATCTGACGTTGGGTTGCTTGGTCGAATTCTTATGTATTTTTGAAGTATTTCCAAATAATGAACTGCTTCATTTTCTTTATTAATAACTGTGAACGTTCGCTGAATATTCGTTTTTGTATTTGGAATATTTACTATAAACATTTCTTCATGTTCTTCTTTGTCACTCATTTTAATATTGTACAATTCCTCTCGTCTACAAGCGCCCAATACTCCCAATATCATTGCTACCTGCAAATATATTGTTTCCTTAGAACTCAGATGTACCACCTCATCATCTACAACATACCTTTTGAATTAAAAATTGTTCGTCTGGTGCTTCATTCAAGAATTTTTCCATGTCTTCTTTGGTAAAAATTCTAGCCTTCTTAGGCCGATATCCAATATTTTTTCTCTTAAGTTAAGCAATTAATGTAGCAAACTTAGAAATATCGATAGCATCATGAAGAAAAATTGTACTCTTCAGCATAGAATACTCCGCCCATAAACTGCCTGGGGCCATCAAGTGTCCACTTCTCACCACAAAATATGCTAACAAGCTTTTTTCATTTACAGAAATCTTCTTTGCTTCACGCCATTCTTTAAACAACTTGTATGACTGTTCATATCGGGCTTTAGATTTTTCTAGAATTATTGCCGAACATCCTTCTTGCCAAGCGTCTTCTAAATCATCCGGTAGATCATCACTATCGCTCATATTTACTTCGAAAACGGAATCACAAAACACAACTATGTAGGAATGATTGTATCAAAAAGACAATTTTACTTGTTTGGAACAAAACCATAGCAACCATGGAACAGCCGCCCAAAGTTTTCAGTTTCAATCTTCCCGATTATCACAAATGTATTGATATAAATTATTATTATTCTAGAAACTCCAATCGTGCAAAAAACGTTATAAGCATGTCGGACGTTAAGGATTACCGTTCTCCATACTTAATATACTATAACATGTAGCAATTTTAGTTAATTATTCTAAGTTTGCTCACTCCAAAATAAAAAAGTTGTCGCAGAGCTCACCGAAAGCATCGACAAACTATTTCAAGCCGTAAAATTATTTAACACTTACCTCGCAGTAGTCGTGCACCAGCCATTAAATTTTTGAAGTTGCGTCACCAGTAGCCGTTAACAAAACTAACTAACACATTAAAAAGATAATTGCACACTTTTTAAATAAATGCCGTGGCTGTTTTTATTTACCCCTAGTTTTCCTTTACCCTGATTGACCCTACAGCGCTTAACGAATTTTGGTCTATCCACTACTGAAGTAAGAGAACTAACATATCAATATGATGAAGCCAATAAAATTTCCCACTGTTTTTGTTTTTTTGAGCTAAAAACTCTAAAAGTAGCTTTCGAGAACTAGAACTTATAGCCGGGAAAATGGCAAATAATTTATAGTTTGGTAGTCTAGTACTTCTCTTTTTCTTGATTATAAAATTATTAAACTACCAACTAGTTGGTGGTAAGTTAATTAATAAAAGAATATAGAAAAAATGCTTTAGCTGCAGTAAAACTTTATGCAGAAAGATATATCCATCGAGTGGTTCTAACTGACAAAATTTGACACAATTGGACTTTTTTTATAGAATTCAATAAAACAAAAAGTATACGAACACTCTATTAAAAACATGGAACAACTAGAACGAAGAATAAGAAAAAATTGTACGAGTATCACACCAGAAATGTTGGAACTTATTTGAGGTGGTGCATTTGTTGAGCACTAATTACATTAATATTTTAGTTTAAAGCTTTTGTTTTGTTTTTGCTGCAGTTTTAGATCTACTTCTTTGTTTATTATTTCTCAATAAATGCGTTTATACTAATTATTTGACATTATATTATATTAACATTTGAAAAAACTGACAGAAATCGATTATCTTGGGTAACTTCGATTCGATATTTTTACTGAAATAAAAATTTTATCAAGAAAGTTGCTTAATATTTAAAATTGGTTGCATATAGATTTATTCTCATTTGTAAATAACATTGAATTACGGTAAATAAGCGTTGTACATCTATTGATTTAAAAATCAATTAATTTTTTTTTTAATGCGAAAGTGTTTCATGCACAAGTTAAAATTTACATTAGGCATTAACATTTTTTTTTACATTAGCAATATAATGATATTGATGATGATAATGGTGACGGTATTGGTATTTAAAATATTTGTGATAAAAAATTGTTTAAAACAATTGAAAAAAGTAATACATTTAACAACAAGATTTAAAAGAAAGTTTTTTTCGTAAGATGATATTTTGTTTGGCAAAAAAATATAAACCCAAATCTAAACTTTATGTCAAGAAGTAAATATTATTTATTCTATATTATTGAAATACTAATTTTATCCTCGGAATCCATAACTATATTTGCAATTAATCAAACTGTTAATGACATGTCATGTCAAATGTATTTAGTTTTTTAGTCGTTCCTTTAGTAACACGTATTTTCATCGTTAAAAGAAGTTATACTTTCACATAGGGTATATAGTATGAGTCAAAATAAACATTTACTAAATAAACAACAATTTTTTATAAACTTATGAGTTGTAACGTTAACATAACAAAATTAAATTAAAATGTGTATTCTATTTTATATCTTAGTATTTCATTTAAACTTTTAAAGTACTTTGATAACGAATAGATATTTTAAAGCACTACCTACGGATGTTAACCCGTAGGTGTTTTTATATGAATTGTTCTTTAATTTATCTAAATTCAGAATTTTCTACTTTCTTTATTAAATTTTCTAAAATGAAATGACGCGACACAAAGACATTTTCTTCCCACGAAACTACTATATGAAATTTTTCCAATTCCTCTACTTTATCGTAATCACAATATTAAAAGTTCAATCCAATCTTGCACCTCCCTCTGTATAAAAAAATCTCCGCAATAATCCGTATCGGTCCTAATAGCTTGTCCGTCCACCCTCGAAAACAAGAATCAAAACAGAATAATACCAAGATAGTGGACACACATCGTGTATATACGAGGTTTCATATTGCCATCCTCTCCCCTAGTCATTTAATGTACCGGAACGAGAACGAAATCAAAGAAAACGCCACACTATCATAATGTACAATAGAGGGCGTCGAAAACAAGTCTTCGATAAAAACCGAATTAAATTAATTAAGCCGCTATTAATTGTAAACAAAGACATAAATAATATAAAAAGAAGAAAAAGGGTTAAGGGAGTGGTGAAGATCCTCTATCCCACTTGGACTTTGTTTTCTGGAGGCTCCCCTTATCAGAGCTGAAACACGCGCCGACGAATATTATTGCGTCCACAGTCAAAGGATTTATGATAGCGAAACTGTGATTTATTGGAGACAAGTTGGATTGTGGGGGGTAAAGTCATCGAAATTATTTTAAATTAGATAGGACAAGTTAGGGTAAGAGGGCGGATGCGAAACGAAGGATTTTACGTGGGGTTTTGACCCGGAGTTGTGTTGACGACGGATCCGGTTACCGGAGTCGAGAGAAACATGTGCTAGAAAGTTTTGAAACAAAAATACGATTTTACCTAAATACAGTGTGATTCTAAATTCGCAGACAATTTTGCAGAGTAGCAACAAAAACTGCAATTTGCAAACTCATTTTTGACGGTTTGTCCGTTCTCAATAAACTTTTCATGGAACCAAATTTAAACTAATTGCAAATTTACAGTCGCAAAATATTTGTCACACCTCTCACATGATTAAAATTTTATTATCTAAGTAATAAAACTAGTATTACAGCAACAGGTACAAATATTTTTAAAAAAGATAATTATTAATAATAATTTTAAAACATTATACGGTGAGAAAGAGAATACGATAAATTAGAGTTGACGTTGCGTTCCTTGACTGATCGAGCAAAACTATCAAAATCAATTATGATTTAGCAAGTTTTTGCTCTCACGATATTTTTACACATTGGTACTTAATTAAAAGAAATAACTATTTGTTACATTTTCTATATATCAGGATTATGTCAGTCTTCTCGTTATCAGTAAACATTTTGACTAAATTAGTTTACAGACAGTCAAATTAACATAAAATGGTATGCAGTAACTGTGATCGCAAAAACATTTTTTAAATTAAATTTTATCAAAACCCCATGCGAAAATGTAAAACTGGTTGCATAAATATAAATAAACCTGTATATTATAAGGTTTAAACTTTAAAAGATTTTACTAGATAAATCACAATAGCCGAAGAACATTGTAAATACGTCTTTTTTTCTGAACAATGTAAAATCCAATAGTTCTTTAAACAATTACAAGATTTTTTATGTAATTTTTTTTAGTTATTGTAGTGCAAATAATGATTTTCTTAATTTGATTTATTATTAAAACACATAATTACAGAATTGTCCTAAAAACATTAAGAGGGAGACATTTATTTACACCACAGCGTTTATAAAATAACGTATATTATATTATGTTTAAAAACTTATTAAATTTAAATTTTTTTTATTTGAAACTCAATAAAAAACGTAAATGTATAGATGCCCGGAAATAATTTCTGAGTCCGCACTTAACAAGCATTAATTAGGCTAACAACAGTATTAGCGTCAATCGTTACTGGCATTTAAAGTTTTGGTGGTTTTAGCCGGTTAAACCAAAAATGCGATATTAACGAGATAAAATTACTACAAATCTTTACAACATTAACAACGTGTTATTGAACCTACTGGTGTTTTTAATATAGACATTGCAGAAAATTAGTGTTAAATCTAAACTTATTGTAGACCACTTTATGTGAAATAAAACAACGTTAATACAAAGAACAATTACTTTAAAATAGTTATTGCAAATTGGCACTTCGCGTCTTTGTATTAAGTATTATTTTCATAAATTTTGACAACGGGAAAAAATAGTGCTAGCAACGGGAGCAAAACATTTCTCTTCTTATTTCTATTCCTCATAGTGTAAATAGTAATTTATGCTATACTATAAACAAATGTGTTGTTGACCAAATAAGTTACAAGAAAAACTGTTAACTCAAAAGCCCCAAAATGGCAAGTGACTTAAGCCTGGTTGCACAAACGTTCATCAAAATTGATGGCTTCTTAATCTCTTACTAATGTATTTTTAGTCAATCAGAGCACAATATTTTCATTTAATAAAAGTTTAATGATCCGTCCATTTTGATTGACGTTTGTGCAACTGAAAGTTAGAGCCCCAACACAAACTGATATACAAAAACCTTATCTAACCTTATTTAACATTTTGATTGCCATGGAAACAAAACTAAAAAGGCTAATTTTAAATGGAGTTACCAACCTTAAAACACTTTGACAATTGATATTAAGAAAAAATGAGCTTTATGTATAGAGTCGTTAGATAAAAAATAATTATTCTTATTTCTCATTTTATTTGCTATTAGGACAAGAACTGTCTAAATCCTCAAATCTTTTTATGTTAATTATTTAATTTAATTAAAAATAGGCAAAATACTGTTATATACAACACCGGCATTAGCAGCTTTTCAGCTTTATTTGATGTCTTCACTATGTGTAGGCATAGTCTCAAACTGCTGATATTAGAGCCTCTAACACAAGCAATAGATAGGTTGATAGGTATGATGTGATTTAATTCGACAAATCTAAATCGAACAAAATACAATTTTTTTTTGTTCATTAGCTATAATACTAAGTAACAAATCTTATCTGTTACTAGTAAAAATACATACTTTAAATGGACAAATTTAGCTTGGTTTGTGTTATGTTAGACGAGCTAAGAGATCTGCATAAAAAAAATTGATTAAAAATAATCAAAGTTAAATTAAATTGCGATTGAATAGTTATAATGACACAAGGAATAGCTCGTCACGCATCAGATATGACAGATCTTTCGCTAGTTAGTGTATAGAGCTCTTTAAATCAAAAAAATTCAGATTAGATTTGTACGAAATTTTTGGCGGTATTTTATGATTCGTAAACTTCAAAACATAAAATTAGTTTTTTTTTTATTTGATAAATTCTTATCTGAGAAATCAATCCCAAGACAATTTTTTTGTTTCATTTAAAAACGGATAATAAATACAGCCTGACTCAGATAAGATAATGAGTCCGATGTTTTGGCTATGCAACCAAATAAACAAATTTAATTTAGGTCTTTATCTAACTTAAATTAAGGTTTTCAAATTGAGTCCAAGTTATCATCTCCGACATTAGCGCAGAAAACAATAATTTGTGCGAGAGAGAAAATATAAATAACTAATTTTAATGTACCTAAACACCCATACACAATGTATAAAAAACAAAGCATAAAGGTAGAGAAACAGATCTAATCTAAATCATAATTTGCAAAAATAAACAGGTATACGACACCATTTTTAACTAATGTTAAAACACTTTCAAAGTAACATAAGATAACTTAATTGCAAATGCAAATCGTAATTAAAAGTAGATCAAGTCGTAAATGAAATTTGTATTTTTGGTTGCATCGCCAGATCATCAAGCTCATTATTTTATCTGAATCAGGCTGTATTATAGTTATAGCATAAGCCGTGTTTAATCAAATTTTTATTCTTTTAAACATAGTTAACATAATTAAGGTTTTTGCAACATCACCTTAATAAGGTTTTTTTTGTAGAACTAGCAAACGTAAAGTGATATGTGGTTTTAGATTTTCTTATTTCAAATTTTATGTAAAAAGAAAATGTTTTTACAAATTAAAAAAAAATGTATTCTTGAAGATATTTAATTATTTTATAAACGATAAGTATGGTAGAAACTACGAAAAAAAGCGAGCATGTAACTATATGTCTTTTATATTTATGGCTTACTTTATGCACATAAAAAATACTTTAAAAATACACAATTAGTAGAAACACTGTACGCGTTGTGTTTGTTACAAAACTTACTCAAAATTTGTACATTTTTAATTTTAATAAAAATTCTAACGTTTCCAACTCAATAATATGTTCTAATGACAATATGTCATCATTATGTTAAAAATCACAAGCACTGTCTCGTGATCTTACGTATATGTAACACCACTCAAGAAGATACAATAAAAAATCGAGTTATATCTAGTTGAATTTAGACAATTTATTAAAACAAAAAAGACAAATTTTTACATTAAGACAATAGACATTAAGACATTAAAAACAAAAATTTACATTAAAAGCAGACATCAAAATTATATAAATCATAAAAATTTGTTAAACATATAAAAAAAAAATTATCTAAAATAAAATAAATAGAAATAAAAATTGTTTCTAGAATTTTTTATAAGACATTTATTTTAAACCTAATCGAAAACTAAAGCAAGTAAGCAGCTTTTCGTAAATATTTTATTATGAGTAAGGAAGTTAAAAACTACAGTAAATATGCATGAGCATATCAATAAATTAAAAAACTTGTACATATTCATTTTATTTTTTTTTTATTTAAAATATTCTAAGACGATTCTAAAATTAAATTAAATTATAAATATTAATTATAATAAAATTATAATTAGAAATGTAATATTTAAAATTAGTCTCTATTATTTCTCAAACTTTCTTAATTTTCGCGCTTTAGTCAATGAGTAAATAAATAAAAAAAAAAGATCGTTTGTAGATTCTTTTTTGATAGAACTAAATTTATTTGTGAAAATTATTGAAGCCAACTACATATCTTCTATGAGTATTTTTTTTCATTTTAAAATCTCTCTGAAAAAATTAAAAATTAAAGTGATTTATGAATATTAATAATTATAATATATTTAAAATTATTCTCTAATGTTTCTGGAAGTTTCTTCATTTTCGCGCTTTAGTCAATGAGTAAATAAAAAAAAATATTTGTAGATTCCTTTTTAGGTAGAACTCAATCTATTTGTAAAAATTAACTGAACCGGACTGTCTTCTAAGAGAAAAATAACCCTCTCGAATTGTTCCAGTCGTGCATTTTTGAGACGAAGTTATAACATTGCATTGGCGTCTATTTGTCTGGCCACTATTACAGAATAGTAACCGAAACCGCATTAAAAAAAATCAATTTCTTAAAAATAATCACTTCCAATGTTTACCTTGTTCCGCAAATGAAATAATCTCCGAAGTGCGTCCATAAAAATCATCAAAGTCCATCATTTCCACCGTGTCCGTCTTAGCGCTGGTCGTTGATATATTTTCTTCACTATAAAAGTTTCTAAAAAAATCACTGTTATCCTCAGCTCTCGACAGGGTCTCCATGATGACTTCTCGCGGAAGACTTTGCGTAACATTAGGCTTATGCCTGAGTCCCAACTTGGACAAAATCTGCCTCTTGATGGCCTCCAGCCTCAGGTCGTCCGCCTTTTGCTCCCTGTCGTTCTTGTAGACGCAGTTGGGGCACGTGGAGCCCTCCTCGGCGGCGCTGTTCTCCAGCTGGGCCACGTAGATGTCGTCGTCGTGGCGGTGGCGCATCCGCTGGCCGCCCACCAGGGCGATGCTCAACAACACGAGGGCCCACCTGGCGCCCATCGCGGAATCCCGGTGATTAGCTGCCGGGCCTCTTCGGCATCCCACAGTGCGCTGCTTCACCGGGCGGGGATCTCGGATGACGGCTGCGAAGGGACATCACGAGGCAAGGGGGCTCCTCGGGGATGGCGGCCACAAGGCATCACTGGCGACACACACGACAAGCTTGGGGAGGCGTCCCGATGCACGTTTGTATCAGGCGGCGTGCCGATCGCGACTGACGACTGAATTGGCCACTACTTCGACGAGAGTGCGACTACATGTCTAGAGTGCCGTGGAGGACGGAGAGGCCTTAGCAAAATGCACACTCACAGGATTTTAACACCTTGGAGAGACAAGGGATGAGACTGGAGTGATTTATTAAAGATGGAAGGGATACAACATACCTATTAATAAAAAATTAAAATAACGTCGCTTAACTTTTTTTTTAATTTATAAGTTAAACAAACTTAAATTTTTTTGACTTTTTCAGTTAAGTAATTTTAACGATTTTGCCAATGTTAATAATGAAGATTATTTGTATCAAATTGAAAAGTTGAATTCGCTAACAAAAATATTTCTAATTGCTAGCATTTGTTTCTTAATTTAGTAGAAACTTTGCTTACAACATATATATTTTAAAACTATAATAGTAGATTATACAAATAGAGAAGATATGCTTTTCTACTGAGTGAATATGATGTATATTCGAAACTTCAGTCGAAAGCTAAAGGAATAGGTGAAAAGTCTTTCTATAACTAGTGTGTTATGCTGCTTCTACTGTCCTGCTGCATTTAAATACCCGATTGAAATTTAAAAATTTTCAATGTTTTAAGCAAAAATTTTAAAATTATTAGTTTTTTTTACAAAAACACTGCCAACAATTTTTAGTTTTTATTATTAACAATGTAAAATGCCATATAAGAAGTCACATTTATTGCCTAGCAATTAAGTTAAAAAAAATTTTTAACTAGACAGTGAAACAGACACTTTAGTGTCTGTTAGAGCTTGTAGATTTATGTGGTTCAAAAATGTAACTTTTTCTAAAAATTTTTCTAAAAATGTTAAGTTCAAAATATAAGAGAAAAATTATATACTCAATACAAAAATTAAGCACATTTAAGTAATACCTGATTAAACAAATAACTAGTAATTGATATCACGGTTGTTAAATTAAATGATGATAAGTAAAAACATATAAACTTGGCGCTATATCTACCAGAGCACCTCCAAAATTTAGATAAGACATTATTAAACACTATAAACTATAAAAAAATAATTTAAGCTGCTTAAACTATAGAATCACAATAATAATGAAAACTTTTTTAAATATAAATCACCTGATTTGTCTTCTTTTTTTTTATTGAATAGCTGGTTTGGTAAATTCAATTGTATTTTGTTGTAAATTTGTTGTACTAATTTTAGAAAGCGTTACAAGCAGGTATTGCAACAAATGAATACTTTAAAACACTTTTATCCTCAAACAATTTGTTTAAATTGTTTTAATGGGTTTTCGAAAGCCGTCTATCATCCCTTATATTTTGAAGCGACTTAGCAAACGTTTGGCAACGTTTATAAATAGCCCATTAAAACTGATTTTGCCCTTTTCTAAATAAAATTTTAAGTGATAACTAATTTTTACCATTTTGAGCTTAATTTGAAGCGCTTCGCGTTTTCTTCTTTTAGAAGATTATACCTCACTCTTAGACAAAATTTGGGCTGACGTTTTTAACGGTCTTTTTAGTTATAATTACATAAAAAGCAAAAATTAAGTTTTGTAGCATTTTCAGTTAAGACAAAACTTTTAAAATAGATTAAAATTGCTTATTTTTTTTAAAACATCAAATGTGTCTTAATTGTTTTCTAACAGTATGCATTTATACAAAAAATTTACTAATTGGTACTGACTATCCACCTACTGTTCAAAATTGAAAATATTTTGTTGACAGTAATAATGTAATATACAATATATACAGAGTGTAAAAGCCAAATAGAATAAATTCATTATTTCAATTACTCTGCATATTTATAAAAAATCTGAAAACACGTCAAATTTGAATTATAAATTGACATCCTTCAACGTAAAAATGCAATCCTTATCTTTAACCCCCTTCGAATGACAGGTACAACCCCCAATTTTTTAAATAGAAAGTAAAAATTTGTGATATATCGTTTGAAAGGTCTCTTCATTCTCTACACAAAAATGTTATTATTTTTGAAGTTTATCGCAAGAATAAAGATAGAATTTCAAAAAAGTAAACGTTCAAATGTTTACCGCAAACGTCGTGGCAACATTTTCCGTTACATTTTACATTTTGAGTATATTATAGCAAAATTCAATTCTATCTTCATTCTTGCAATAAACTTTAAAACAATAACATATTTGAGTAGAAAATAAAGAGATCTTTCAAACGATATATTACAAGCCTATACTTTCTATTCAAAAAATTGGGGGTTGTACCTGTCATTCGAAGGGGGTTGAAGATAGAGATAGCATTTTTACGTTAAAGAATGTCAATAAATAATTTAAATTTGACGTGTTTTAAAATTTGTTATAAATATGTTGAGTAACCGAAATAATGAATTTATTCCTTTTGGCTTTTACACACTGTATAATAATTTATATACTGACAAAATTTAAATAATAATGCCAAAAATTTGAATTAAAAACTACTAGAAATACTAATATACTATTAAATACATAACGACTATTTACTAGTTTAATTCAAATAATATTTATATATAATTATAATAATGTTATAACATTATAATTATTATAATAATAATTATAGTAAAGTTAATATTTTTTTATTGTTATTTTAAAGTACAGATATTTTTAGAATTTTGATCTTTATCTTGATTTGTTTTTTTTTAAATCTACATTATTTAAAAAAATGTATTTATACTTTAGTTTTTGTGCAAAAATGGTATATTACGATTCACAAACGGTAAGAACATTTTACCAATCAAAGACAATTGTTTTTGACTTATTGTTTTTGAGATCGGTAAAATGTAACGTTTATGTTTAGTTAAAAATTCTTTAATTAATTGTAAATAAATTTACTTACCGATCTAGGGTGGTAAGTAATAGTCATCGTCTAAAAATACTCGTAGTCTGAGTAACACTCATCAACAAAAATGTCTAATATTTCTCGGTTTTTTTTAAGTTTTTATAGGTAATCAGTTAATACTAAAAAGTTTTTGAGAATATTTAGTTTCGACAGTACATTTTTTGAAAAAGTCTTTTTGTTTATAGATTTTATTTTATTAACATAAGTGATTTGAGCAAAACTTTTTGAATGTTTAGCTATAAATTGTCGTTGAATTGCTTTATAACTTTTACTTTCTTAATCAATCTTGAGGTTATAGGAACATTCGCAACTTTTAGACAGCTGAGTGTGCAAATATACTGGATTTTTATTAATAGAGAAAATAAGTAAGGAAATAATCTTTCAAGGAATTATTTGAGTAAAGGTAAAGCGAGATTGAAAGAATAAACACCGGAAAGGAAGGTGAGTAAGATAGGTTGGCAAATAAAGTGCAATTGAATCTGAGTCATTTGATTTTTCCAAACTTTTGATATAGTTAAATGGGAAGATTTCGTGTTTACAGTTTAAATTCACACACGCATTTTCCAGAAATGTTTATTTTAACTTATTATACGAGTATATACTTACAATAGCAATTACTCTTAGGGAAATACCCTGATACATACAAATATATGCTTACAAAATTTATATGTCTATTTAAATCTTAAAATACGTGAAATATGTAAAAAATTGCAAAATTTTTTCTTAAAAGTATAAAAAGTTAAAAAAAGATAGGCTAAAGTTGTATAGGCCTTAATAGTATTTTTTTATTTTACTAACAGCCTGAAGTAACCGCTTTTTCTACTCCCACACTCTAATTAGTTTATTAGTTACAAATAGGCTGTACTTTAATGACGTTTTATTATGATAAAAAATTTTTATTAAAATACAAATATTTAACCAATGAGAAGAACGTACTACAGCAATATTTAAATATTTATCAGATTGCTATGGGCTCCTGACAATTAAAATTGTGACAGGTCACAATGGTTTTCAATTACAATAAAAAAAAACGAGTCAGTATAGAAGAAAGTGACTAAAATATAAAGTTTTACGTCTACAGAAATTGTAGAACAAGCCAGAAGCGCTACAAAGTTTTTGTTGCCGGCAAAATCAGCCAAAACTTATAAAAATATTTATTTTCAATTTATGAATTAGAGAGACTAAAATAAAATTAGCATTTATACCAGGTGAGTCTGTTAAAAGTGTTTCTTAACTTTTCTCAAAAACTAGTTATTACATCAACTTCAAAGTTTGGCATTAAAAACTTTGTTTTTTGCACTACACAGGTGAATTTTTTCAGAATTTTTTTAATATTCTTTTTAATTAATATTAATTAATTTGTTCAAAAAATCTAAATACTTGTATTTCTAATTTTTATCATTATTCTAAAAAAAAGATGTTAAAGTATTATTTTGTGCAAAAAATATTTTTAAAAAAATGTAGATAACCTCAAAAAATAATAACATTTATTTGATTCGTAAGACGCGTTTTGGTGCAGCATTGTCAAGCTGAACATGCTGTAACTCGACAATACCTACCCCTAGTGTCTTAGTCCCACTCAGATCCCACTCACCATCTTAAATAAAATGGTGTATTTAAGTTTGAAATGTATCGCTTCAGTGGTGGCTCTTAACTGTTATAATAGGGAGACCGATAAGTCACATTAACAAATGCAAAATTGAAAAGATTTAGATTTTTTTGAACAAATAAATTAAAATTAATTAGAAGAAATATTAGAAAAAATATGAAAAAATTTACCTGTGTAGTGCAGAAAACAAAGTTTTGAAACTTTGAAGTTGATGAGATACCTAGTTTTTGAAAAAATTAAGAAACCCTTTTAACAGACTCACTCGGAATACCGAACACTTTCGTTACAGTTCTGCGACAATATTGGTTGATGCTGTTAGTAATATTACATTAGTGAAAGGCCACAGTGGGTAGAAGTTTATTACAATGGTTGAAAATTATATTGAAATATTAGTCTAAAATAAAGTGAACGTGACTAATCAAATTTTGAATACAATTGAATACAATCAGATCAATAATTTTTTAATAGTTGCTCTATCAACATCAACAACAGCATCTGTCAATATTGTTACAGAACTACCAAAAATGTTGCAGTTTAAAAACTGCACTATTTGGCATATGACAATGCATCAAAAAGATTAATTTGTTTACTTTGTGTTAAAATTGAATTTTTTGCAGTTCGGTTTTGTTTCATTTCGTAAGCTTAATTTAATAAATTTTGTAAATAAATTTCAATTTTTTTATTGTGACTGGTCGTAGAAAAAATAGTGTGTGCAACACGCTATATTAAATGTGTCATTAGGCTATTAAGACACCCGTATTCATTACAGCATCTGCCATTTTTATACTCGTGTCTTAACACCACTTCTTAAATGCTCGTTGCATAAAATACTATTTAGTTATAAAAATAAAAAAATTTAGTAAATAAAATAGGTAAAAGTATATTTAAATCGCTTAAGAAGTACATGCGTTAAAAATTATAAAAATTTATTAAAATTTATCCAAACATTTACTAAATTTAATAAAATACACGTCGATAATTAATGTAAAGCACATAATTTTACCATATGTTTATTACTTTATGGTAGTTATTCTTATATTGTAACTTTGTGGGGTAGGTTTTTCAGTAAGTAGTTAGTGCAGTTGTTGTGTTCATTCAAAGTTATATTTATTTCAAAGTAACTTAGTAAGGTACTAATAACTTGAAGTATTTAAAGTCTTACTACAAGTTTTTACAATTTTAGGGTTCGTTGATTTAAAGAGTTACTTTAATAACGAATAAATTATGTCTACTATATACACTAATACAATAACAATAAATAAATAACTTGCTATTCACACTACAATGGCCGTCGCTTTACCAGTATCGCTCACTTTACGTGCTTGTCTAGCACTCACTATCTGACTGACTAATTTTTGCTCAGACTCCTACTTTATATAACCGAACGTCATTGCTAAAATATGCTGAAAAACGATGACTTGTCCTTCTAAATCAGTTTATATGCGTGTCTATTATTTTCGATTCGATATCTTTCTAGTATTGTCAAAAGCTATTTTCTAAACTTTTTTTTTTATTATTGTTTTAACCGCTAGTAATAATACGTCGTGGAGGTCTTCTTAACGTTACTCTTTTAGATATATTTCATTAAAGTAAAATTATAAGCTACAGTCGAGGTGACTACCTAATTAGTTCAAAAAAGTTTTGCCTACTTTAAAGTAAATGGCAACTATTTTTTTCGTATTATACACACTTCATAAAAATTATAAAAAAAAATTACGGCGGAGTAATTTAAATCAGCAAATATAAAAAATATTTTACTTAAAACAGTTAACCACAAGTTACCATTACTTAAAACACGTAAATTGAGTAACTTTTTGGTTGTATTTAGTATATCAAAGTTGCAAAAGCTAAAACAGCAATGATTATAACTTGCGATGCTACATTTTTAATCAAAAACAATTTTTTGCCATCCAGTTTTGGTAGTTTTTTAGATTTGTAGCAGCAGCTTCTGCCATAATACCACAAATGTAATTCTAATAATAAAATAATAGTATAGTGCCTATAAAAAAGAAGAAATTAAAAAATTACAAAATAAAGCATATAATTCAAGAATGATGACAAGAGATTTATGCAACCAATCTTACATTTTTGCATGAGGCTTTTATAAAATTTATTTAAAAAATGTTTTTGCGGTCATAGTTACTGTATATCATTTTATGTTAATTTGACAGTCTTTAAGCAAATTTAGTTTAAATGTTCACTGATAACGAGAATATTGGCAAGGTTCTGATATATAAAAAAATCTAGAAAAAACTTTAGCTGCAATAAGACTTTATACAAAAAGATATTCTTATCGAGTGGTTCCAACTAAGAAAATGATTCGAAGACTTGAAGCAAAATTGTGTCAAGGCTGGTCTTCCTTAAAAAAGCCTCGAAACAATGCTGTGACACAACATTTAAAAATCAGCCAAAGTTTAAATTTTATCTCTAGTATGTTACACTAGTACAATAAGTAAAAATAACGGATTATTAAGTGGTTATTCAATTTGACAAGTTATGAAAAAACCGATAAAATTCGAAAATTTTATTAAGAAAGCTGCTTAATGTGTAAATTTGGTTGCATATAAATTTGTCGTCATTTGTAAATAACCTTATATATCACTAGAAAACCATCACAATTTTTAAATTACAAAAGTACAATTTTTTTTAGATAACTGTTGCAACTTTTTATTATCTTTTTTTTTGCTTTATGTGTTATTTTATTTTTCTAGTATTGGTTAAAGTTCGTAAACTAAAAGTGTTAAAAAAACTTGGACTGATGTTAAAAAAATATTATCAAAATTAGATTTTATAAAAATTCTGCTAAGATTTTCTGCAATTACCTAACAATGCAAGTTTTAAACTACAATCAAAAAATTTTTAAATACAATAAATGTTTGTAATAGAAAGTAAAAGGTATTTTAAAATTAATTTAAAATATTTCCATACAAATTTTGAAATAAGTGTGCAGGATACTACAAAAACATTTTGAATTTAACTATAAGCTGTTAAAAGCAATTTGTCTTTAAAAATGTGATTATGTACAGTCGTAGTCATTTCAAAGTAAGACACTTTAACTGAAACAAATTTTAATTTTGTTAATTTGTCTTTAAACAGCGACATTATTACGTACGACAGTTTTCTAAATTATCTAGAATGAGCTTGATTGCATTGCCAATGATGACCTTAATAAAAATTTGATTTAAATGTTGCAGTTTTTTAAATTTTGGGATAACGTTGAAATTTAGTGTTCCACTTTTCACTATCCATCACTGTACAATAAGTGTATTAGGTAATAAAAGAAAATTATTAAAATGATTTTTTTATTTTTTATGAACACAACGTCTACTTATTTTTTTCATTAAGTTACGTAAAAACTGTCGACAAAATATTTTAACTAAGACAGTTTCTTAAAGAGAAAATAAGCGAGAAAACAAAAAATAAAATTTAGAAATGAGCATTTTTTAGTAATTTGTTTTACTTTGGTTGTTATTCGTAAACCTAGTATAGTAACAAAATTCAATAAACTAAGAAATTCTGTTTGACTCGTCATGTACAAAAGTTGAGTCTTGTGTTAAATAATTCTGTAAAATTCATGTCACACATGAAACGAATTTATTTATCGAGCACTCGTCGTCTTCGATAGTAGTTGATAGAGTTGTAAAAAAATCAATATCTTATTTCTGTGTAAAATGCATGCGTTCCGAAGTCAGCAGCAACAAAGTAACATTTAAATAAAGGCAATTAGGTCGCAAATAGTAATTTTTTTCGGTTGGTGTCGGTCGTCTGGCGCCTGTTTAGACACTTCTCGTTTCCTTTTAGAGAAATATCCAGGTATATTGACATTCAAAATAACAACAGTTATAGCAGTTTACCTCTTAAACACTTTATTCAAATGTTAGTCCGATAAGAAATACGTCCATAACCGAGCCCAGTTCGTGTGAACAGCGATTTCAGTAATCCATAAATAATTATTTTGCAATAGAATCGCATGCGAAAAAATCGCCGACTGCATAAGATGATCGTAAATTTGAATCAACAATGAAAAAAATTGCCAGAAAAGTTAATTATGGCTAAGGGCGTTTTGAATCCGAAGCCAAGATTTTGCGCTCCATACTCGCGATTTAGTAGTTGATCATTATGTGTCTTGTCCTTATATTTATTATAATTTTATGTGTCTATGTGTTCACAAAGCTTTGAACGATTCGCATGGAAATGGTGCCCCGACAGAGAGAGAAACTACAATGAATTGCCGCTTTTTGATTTATTATACACGCGGACGACGACAATCTCAAATTGTTTCACTTTATGAATCAGATTTTACTTTACAAACTACTCAAACTTTTTCTTTTATTCTATACAGATATTTACTATTTTATGCAACCGAAACCAGGTTAAATCTTTTTAACAATTTTTTTTTTAGGTATATGTATCACTATTACAGAAGTATTTCGGATAAATTATAAAATAGCATCTGCAATAACATAACAGACGACCCAAATCTTTCCTCATCAAGTTACCTTTGCTTGTAAAAGTGTTGAGCTTAGATAAATTTTTAATACTTCTGATATTTGAGATTAATTATTTTAGAAACGTCAAAAACCTCAAATTATGTTTTTTTTTATTATTTAGGTATACCTTTATTTTACCTATACTTCAATTGCCACATCTACTCATAATTTTTTTTGGTAACTGTAGCAATCTATCCAAGCCCTACGATTTGACAGGCAAAAGTAACAAGATGACAAAAGATGTGGGTCACTCGTTAAATGTAGTAAATAAATTTAAAAAAATAGCAGAAAGATAAGAGACATCAGACCACACAGAAAAGCACAAACAAAAACAGATGTTTACTTGGTTACTGCAAAAGTATAAATGAAGTGACTTAAAAACATAGACAGCATAAAAAGCAATAAGAAAATAATAAACCAAAAACAAATTTTTAAAGTAAAAAATAGTTTAATCAAAAGTGTATAGAAGTCAGAGAATAAATAAAGCTGGCAAGTACAATATGAATAGAAAAAATAAAAAACAAAAATGTGTAGACTGTAAAACTAAAAAATATATAAAAAATTTGCTAAAACTGGCAACCAAAAAAAGTATGTTTTTGGACAAAATATTAATTTCTACGTTTTTTTGTCATGTTTAACAAATCTCAGTAGGCACATGCCACTAAGCAGGTTGTTGAGTAAACACTTTGAAGATTCGGCAAGCATTCAGAAATCAAACGGCGTTATTTTACCTACTTTAACTTGTGTGGAAGCATTTAGAAGGTACAAATTTTTAGACAAACCTTTGCATTTCAAAAATTCTAGTAAAGAAGCGCAACAAATTAAAATTGATAACAAATAAATGAAAGCAACCTCTATAAAAGTTATTTGTAATTTAACATAGAATCCAAAAATAAAATCAAACTGAGTAGATTCTATTTTTAAAAACACAACTTTAGTGTTTTTTTAATATTGGAACATCCTGTGTTTTTCCGATTTTTAATAATAATACAACTAATGTTCGAAATCCGTTAACACATTATTTCTCAGTTTTTGACTAATTATGCGGTATTGATATGTAATTTTTTCTCTTAAATTTATGATTTTGTTGCAAATACTTTTGATTTTAAGCAGTTTCTTAGAATAGCAGGCAAAACATTATCTAAATAATCTCCGACACAACAAGCGTAGTGCACCGTCTTGTTTAAACCATACATTAGCTGTTGGTATATCTGGATTCTTTTTTTAGGTAAAAATTCCTCTAATGCTTGTACCAACGTGTCGCAAAAGACATCTAAATAAATTTGTCTAGTCAATGAAACGTCAAAAAAATTCTGTCCTAAAATGTGATTAGCTCAAAAAAGACACAATTGTCATATAGGTCGATAGAAAATCTACAATGGATGTGAGAAACCCATATTCGTCACAACGTCTACAAAAATTTAATGTTTAGTGTGGTTTTATAAAATCACATGTTAGGATCGTATGTTTTGACGTTTTATTGACTAGACAAGTTTATTTCGATGTCCTTTGCGACACGTTTGTACCAGCATTAGCAAAACTTTTTTTCGAATAAGAAAGTAATAAAATAATTTATTATTTTAATATCTAAAATAAAAAATTAATAGACTTCTTAACGTAGGTAATTAATTAAAATATTACCCTAGAAGAAATGATGTCTACCAGTCCAAAACACAGTTAAAAAATGTTTTTTAATTTAAATAAATATTACAAGAAGCAGACTGCAGTTTCAAAGCCACCGTGCGAAATAAGAAGTGCAAAAAGTACAAAAATAAAAGTGACAAAATTAAAGTTACATTTAAAAAAAATGCTTACAATTAAACATTAACATATATTTTAATTTTTTTATTTTTATTTTTTTTTGTATACATTTTTAATTACTTGTTTTGTTTTTATTTAATATATTTCTTATTTTTATTCTAATAGTTTTAATACATTTTCTCTCGTTTAAATAACATTTTTTGTATTTTCGTCAATTCCTATTGCTAAAATTTTTTTGATGCTACAATTTTTCCGCTTTACACTATTATTTTTTTAACCACAATATACCAACAATTTAAAATTACTCAGAACCTTTATTCGAAATATTTGAAATTGACTAAGTACCTACTATGTGCAAATTAAATTTCTTAGAATATTCCATTTTCTACGTTTAACAACCCTGACTAAACATTCCTAATTTTGGTTAAACAATTTATAATATTTTGGAAATTTTTAAATTAGAAAAAGTTACTCAAACGTCGCTTCTAAAATAAATTAATAAATCTAAGCACAGAAGAGTAAAACTTAGCGTCAAAGACGAAGAATTAAAACAAAAATCGTAAGTCGTAGGTACTTACGTAAAATAAACGCCAATTTTCTCTTATGACAGCAACAGCAAATTATAGTCTTTTTGAGAAAAGCCATCTGAGTTTTTGTCGTAACCACGTTGAAGTCCACGTGAAGAGGGAGAGAGTCCTCATTGATGCGAGCACCCGCAAAAGCCATACCAGTATCTCAGAATTTGATATTTAGTTACGATAATTAAGATAAATAATCTAATATTTTTATTAAAGAAATATTTTAATTTGTTAATTGATACTTCTTCTGTATCTCATATAATTCCTATTCCTATTGCTGAATTTGTTTCTACTGTTAGGAGTTTAACCCATTCGCACCTGTACTTTTATGGTTGTCTTAAAACCTAAAATTATTGCTCTTGTTCTTCTTTTCTTTTTCTTGTGTTCTATGCTTTGTTTAAAATTTTAACTTTTTGCCACGTTTTTTATTCGATAAAACATAAAATTAAAATATCTTCGAAAAAAAATCGAATCGTCGCGAGTTTCATAAGTCAACGTACTAGAAATGGCACATCAAATTGTTTTATGTCCCAATGTCTCATCATTCACCCCCTCTCTGTTGACAAGCGGCAACAAAACGATGAAAATTATTAAAGAGCATCAGGACCGATGAGATATTTAAGTTTGTATTAAGGATCACATCCAGACATTAACAGAAAAAACGCGTAACTACGAGGCAATAAAGTCATCTAATTTTATTGACATTTTTACAGCTTGCTCGTAAAATGGTCTTCACTGTAATATATATCTTGAGGGTGGCCCAAAAATTACCAATAGATAAGTGAATTACATTATTATGCAGCATTGGCCAAGGTGGTCTCAGGAGACGAAATGCGACCGGTCCAAATTTCTCCGCTGTCTCCTCGAGTAGATCACCTTGTATACAGTTGATGGTTAAAAAAAGTTAGGACTGATTAGCACACCGTGTGTGTGCAGTGCCGGTGGTCACTTTTCAAAGGACTTGAGATCTTGATCGTAGTCGTCGTGATTTCTCTATAGAAACCATCATTCGAACAGAGCGGACAAAGATAAAATTTTATTAAAATTTAATTAATTCCTAGAATTGATTTGGCTTCTGCATTCAGGAATCTAATAAATAGTTTTAGTTTCTAAATCACTTTTAGTAATTACGTCTAAACTATTCAACACTAGTTGTAATATCCATTTCTGGACGATTTTGATAGTCTTATAACTTTTCAAACTTGGCTTAATCTGCTAGCAATAGAACAATTCAGCTTTCATGAAATAATTTCCAAATAAGGATTCTGATACATAAGTTTTAATGAAATGCATGAATGCTATCAAATGAAGTCAATAATTGCAAATACTGAGAATAGACAGTGAGTATTGTGTGTTTAATTTATTCATAAAATTAATTTAGCAATGAATAACAAATTTTAAGTAAATTTAATTATTATTAACCCGAAATAAGTCTCATTTAAATAAGACAATAAAAATTAGTGTCGAACTCACAAATTTAATCAAAACAGTGACAAAGCGCTTTTAGAAACTAAAATTTTATCATCAGTTCTAAAATTTTGTCAAAAACGAATTAAAACATTAAACAATAAAAATATATACAGGGTTATTCACGTAAGATGACGAGCCTGACTAGGTAAAAATGTAACCCAAAATACGACTTACATAGCTAACTGGATCTCTCTTGCATTATCATAATCCGCATAAAATATAGATGATTGCTTGCTGCTATAACAAAATTGCAAATCTAGAGCCTTTTGGGGTAATCTGTCGGTTTTAACTCTTAGATAAGTTGTATATGGTAGAGATAAAACTTATTATCTTCCAAAATCCTACAAACCGACGATAACTGTCTTGATATCTCTTTTTGACCGATGTCAAAAATAACTGCGACTTCATTTTTAGAGCAAATGGCAGTTCTAGTTCTTACTATTTTAAAGCAAAACCAATTATTTTTTAGGGTACTTTCCAAACTTTTTAAAAAACTTAAGAAGTAACTTAAAAAATTATACTGCAACCATAATATTTAAAAAAATTAAAACTCTTTTTTAATTTTATTTTAAATTGTGCAAACTTAGACCGTTTTAACAACTAAAGACAAAAATTTATTGTTGCTCTAGATATTTATAATACTTACATTATAATACTAATAATATTTAGAATACTAGTGTTCTTGCAATCATATTATTACTGTTTTGTCAGATTGACAAGCGAATTATTTTTATTTCATAATATCTCAGCTAATATGTATTTGTTTGTGAAATACAGTAATATGTATTTAATATTGAGACAATGTAGAGGAAGCTACCGAAAAACTGCAGTGGATTATAGACAAACATATCCCAACAGACAGCACCCTGATAAAAATGTGTTCCAACGCCTAGATCAGCGCCTCCGCAAAACAGGTTGTTTTGGTCATAATAGGGCTGACATTGATAGACAGTAGCTGTATAAAAAAAGTCCATAATTTTGTAGAGAACTTTTTGCAGATCAGCATAAGAAGAATTACAAATAATATTAGAGTTGGTAGAAGTACAATTTACAAAATATTAAATAATAGTAACTACCATCCCTAGAGATACAAATATACTAACGTTCAGAATTTGCAAGAGCAAAATGTTGTTTCCTAGCGTAAATTATTGCAACTATCTTTTAGAAAATAATGCACAAGAACCAACAGCACGCGTGTTTTACAGACAGATGCATAATGCATTTTTACCAAAGATAAAGTTTTTAATAAAAAAAAATCATTATTAGGCTATCAACAACTCTTAATTCGTAAAAAGAGATATCAACAGCAACTTTTAGTAAACCTTTGGGCTGGCATATTGAGCTATTATTTACTTGGTCTCATTATAGTGAAGTTAAAGAACAAGTAAAAAATCTCCCACTTATGACGATTAGGAACATGTAGTCTCAGTGAGATGGAGCTACCGTACACTTTGCTTTACAGCAACCATAGACAAATTTACAACTAAAACAGTGAGTAAATGAAAACTATCCACAAAGATGGATAAGCAGAGGAAGACCAATAGACTGGCATGCCGGGTCACCTGATTTGACCCCATTAGACTTTTATTTGTGGAATCACATAAAATATTCTGTTTACATTAACAAATCACCTAATCGCAATGTATTATTAGTGCAAAGAATAAATGCTGCTGTCGCAACAGTAACTTTTAAAGTACTTGACCGGGTTCATAAAAATATGAGACGAAGAGCTAACGCATATATTGACGCTAATAAACACAATTTTGAACATTTGTAGAAGAAAGTGTTATAAAATGACATAGGAGTTAAAATGGCATACTATAATTTTTTTGCATATTAACTGCACCATCTACTGCACAATAGTATAACTTCCAATTATAGGCTTTTATAATGCCACAGACGGCTTTTACCAACTGAGAAGTGCTAGTTTATTTCATAACCGCAAAAAGCTGTATTCGGTGAGTAAGAAATTTTTATTGTCTATTTTGAATAATAGATAGTTTAAAGTAACTTAAAAAAAACTTTTGCCAGATTTTATACATATCTAACAAAACGATATTTTGTTCTTTTATTATGAGTATTATTGGCATTATTAGGATACTATTTTTCGTACAAAGCCTATGATGAGTTGTAAAACTTAAGCACTGCTGCTAAAACGATATACTATTGATGTGTTTAAAATGACACACAATTTTATTTTAACCCTTATGTGTATAACTTTTAACTTACATTTTTTAAAGCTCGAAATGGGTCGTGTATATAACAGAAAAACTAATCGTCAATCTTGGAGCGAGCAAGCTATGGGAGATGCCATTCACGCTATTATAGAGAATGGGATGACTTAAAGCTTTGAAGTTTTATGAGGTTTTACGAGCAATGTACAAAAAATACAAACAAAAAAGCCAAGGGAGTTTTAAAAGTGTTGGGTAGATTTGATTGTACTTTTGATAAGAACACCGAAAAAAACTGGTAGATTATACTAAATTACTTGAATCTAGGCTTTTCGATCTTACGACGACAGAAGTAAGGAAACTTGCGTATTTTTTTACTGAAAAGAATAATAACTCTTAAATTTAACAAAAAAAAAATTGTTAGGTTAATGCGGCTTTGAGGTTTTTGCGACAGAAATACAGATATTACTTTGAAGCAACCAGAATTAACTTCTATAGCTAGAGCTATAGGGTTCAATGAAGCTCAAGTGTCTAGGTTTTTTGAAACTTTAGAAACAGTAATTAGAAAAAAATTAATAACATCAGACAAATTTATAATATGAACAAAAGTGGTTTATCTACCATCTAAAAACCTTTCAAGATTTTGGCAGCTACTGGTAAAAAACAAGTAAAATTGCTGACCAGTGCAGAAAGGAGGCAACATGTTACTGTCATTTGTTGCATAAATGCTGTCGGAAACTGTTCCTCCGTCATTAATCTTTCCCCGAAAAAACAGAAAAAATAAACTCACTGATATCACACCAACAGAGACTTTAAGCCTTATGAATCTGGATAGATTCCTACAGAATTTTTTGTAAAATAATTAAAGCATTTTTGTAGTTTTGTAAAACCGTCTCAAGACAACAAAGTGTTGTTACTATTAGAAGGACATAGTAGTCATAACTCTGTAGAAGTGGTGACATATGCAAGAGCCAATAGTATTATTATGATTTGCTTTCCGGCGCATTGTACACACCGCATGCAACCCTTAAATGTCACTCTTTTGGACCTCTTAAAACATATTACAACCAAGAGTGTTCAGTCTGGATAAAAAATCACTGAAGGAGGTCTATCGGTATTTATCAAATTAAAGAGTTGTTTGCTTCGGCATATGGTAAAGCAGTCACAGTACAAAACGCTACTAGTGGATTTGCTAAAACGAGGATATTACGAGTACCTTTTAATAAAAATATTTTTTCTGATCATTTTTTTTAACTAGCGGATGCAACTGACATTGTTCAAAAAAAAGTAACTGCAAATCAGGTTAAGGAACAAAATCTCGAAAATAATATCTTGATTAGTAATAATAGAAAAAATTTAGTAAATGACAGAAACTGATAATAATGACAATTAGGACAAGGAATATTTAGATAAAAGTTTAACTAAGAATAAAAAAGAAATAGAAAAACCAGTTGCATCTGACGATAAGTCACTGAGAGTAACTTTCGAAAAAATTTTACTTTTGTCTCAAACTTCTGCAACAACGAGAAAAATAAGGGTTAATTCTAACAAATTTTCTGTACTTACGTGCTCACCAAATGTCATTAGTTGAAATATAAGGCTGAAAAATAGTCAAAACTGAAGAAGTAGGAAAAACTAAGCGTGTAATTTCTAATAGAGGTTTTACTTCTGTTAGCGGAATTTAAAAAAAAAACAGAAAATAATCTAGATGAAAAAGGCGAAGAAGAAAACCCTTATTTCGAAGCTAACGAAGACGATGACGACGCTTCATATTTATATTGTAACGAACTTTTTAAACGAACTTTTTAAACATTCTAGAGCAAGAGAAAAGTGGCTCCAGTGCATGACCTGCATGGAATGGGCAGATTTGGAATGTTGTGGAGTTTTTTTAAAAACAAAATTTTTTATTTGTAAATTTTGCAATTAATAAATAAAATATAAAAATTTTTGTAATGTGTGCTTGTTTAATTTGTATACAGTTGTCTGTGTATGGGTAAAATGGCATAAGATATGACACTTTGCCTCACTGATGGGGTAAAATGACACATCTGTATATTTTAGATTTACGTCGTATACGGTTTTTTTAAATGTTATTTAGAATTCGAATGTATGTATTTCATTTATCATTAAACGCTATTCGTTCCTACATTATTTTTGTCATTTTGTCCCAATTTTCTGTTTAAAGGTATTATTACCGAGTTTTGTTTAGTAATTTTGCTGTTCAGAAAAGTTAAAACGCATGAAAAATAACTCAAACCGAGTTTTTTTTTGTAAAATGTGAGGCTAGCCGGTGATATGACGTCAATTGATCTAATTTTTGATTGTCATTTGATTACAAAATGTTCTGAGCCATTGCTGCTTACTAATTATTATTCTTTCTTATCCATAGTTGCTAGTTTTATAAAATTTCAAACGCTTTTTTGTTATAAATTATTGTTAGAGTCATGGATAATTGTACCAAAGTTTGTATATGGTGTGGTATTTTCTGAACACTCTATTTAAACCAATTTTTTAATTAGTTTGTTGCTTTTGAGAATTCGTGCAAAAAAATCTTTCATGTATTAAATAAGCAAAATAGAATTTTAGAAGACTACTCGATATACATAATTACTTTTAATGGGATAATTGCAATTATGAGCGCACTTTACGTCGCGTCGCGCCATACTTTAAACTTTTAAATTAAGCTCGCTGAAAAGTCTCCAGTTTTCTAATTTACATATCTAATAATAAAATATTAATGTAATTCTGTATGCCTACAACAATAACAAATCTAAAAACTGCACACTCCATCCCACCATCCATGTCTGTCTGAAGTTGTACATTAGCCGCCGCATCAAATTTGAATACTGATCACCACAAGCCAAAACCTCGTCGCCGATGCTTCCTAATAAATCTCTGTTGATGATATATTAGTGGCGCCTACCACCTCCGTACATACGTATAAAATCAAGGTGATAGAATCTATTAAACGCGTGTGCATAATTACATAACCATCGCAATCCTCGGAATTTCGGATGACTTTCTTGGAAGAACTCGCCTAGACTGTATCATTATGTAATCGCGGTATTTGATCAAAATAACAAAATTTCTAGTCGGTGTTTGGGTGTTGTTGAAATTCCAAGCTCTAACCCAATTAACGGATGAAATTGTGACGACTGGTCGAGGATTTTATAGGATAATAAATAGTCACACATACGAAGTGGGACCGCACACACGCGCTCATTTGCTTGTGGATTGTACACCGCCGCCTTGGAACAAGCGCGTGATTAAGTTGTAAGGATTAACCACTTAAGGAGACAAGAGGATAGTTCGGGAATGGGAGCGGCACATGATATAACGTTTAATAATATACTAGGTGTACATCCAAAATTTTAATAAAAATATTTTTTTATTATACGTAGTCTGTTTTTATTAATATGACCGATTAAATTTGACATTTCATTAATTTAAAGCCGATTCGCAATTAAAATCAATTATCAATGTCAAATTTCCTCAGATAACCAATCTATACCACCCTAAAATGTAGATTTACGGAACAGCTGTATATAAAATATTCCCAAACCTAGTAACCCAATTAAGTGAGGTTATGTCGAGCATATTTTGATATGAAAAAATTAATTAAAAGATGTAGATATATAAAAATACGATTATTTGTGAAATTGGTGAAGTGTCAGGTTGGATAAAGCGAGGAATAAAGAAGAAGTGTGATTTATATTGTGCAGCAAAGAAAGAACTAGGTAGTTCCAGCTTTTCAATGTTGTTAAATCAAATAGTATATTAAGTTATTAAGTATGGAGAACGGTAAAGAATGCTTACCGTTCGAAGACAATTGTTTGGAGGAGGAGCGAAGCGACGACTCCAATTATTGTCTGAGAACGGTAATCCTTAACGTTCGACATGCTTATAACGTTTTTTGCGCGATTGGAGTTTCTAGAATAATAATAATAATTTATATCAATACATTTGTGATAATCGGAAAGATTGAAACTGAAAACTTTGTGTGGCTGTTCCATGGTTGCTATGGTTTTGTTCCAAACAAGTAAAATTGTCTTTTTGATACAATCATTCCTACAAAGTTCTGTTTTGTGGTTCCGTTTTCGAAGCAAATATAAGCGATAGTGATGATCTACCGGATGATTTAGAAGACGCTTGGCAAGAAGGATGTTCGGCAATAATTCCAGAAAAATGTAAAGCTCGATATGAACAGACATACAAGTTGTTTAAGGAATGGCGTGAAGCAAAGAATATTTCTGTAAATGAAAAGAGCTTGTTAGCGTATTTTGTGGTGAGAAGTGGACACTTGAAGGCCGCAGGCAGTTTATGGGCGGAGTATTCTATGCTGAAGAGTACAATTTTTCTCCATGATGCTATCGATATTTCTAAGTTTGCTACATTAATTGCTTATCTTAAGAGAAAAAATATTGGATATCGGCCTACGAAGGCTAAAATTTTTACCAAAGAAGACATGGAAAAATTTTTGAATGAAGCACCAGGCGAACAATTTTTAATCCAAAAGGTATGTTGTAGATGATGAGGTGGTACATCTGAGTTCTAAGGAAACAATATATTTGCAGGTAGCAATGATATTAATAATAATAATAATAATTTATTTACCATCAAAATAGTTTACATGGTATGTCACAATATATATATATATATATATATATATATACTTACAGAGGCTAAGGTGGCATCCGCCCATGTAAAAATTGCGGTAAAGGTGGCATCCGAGGTAAGGTGGCATCCAATATACGGATGCCAATTTGACATAAGCGTAAAATATCGACATAAGCTTACTTAGCACACATCCTATCAGATGGCGTAAAAAAGTGGTGGACGTCAAATTGACCGCCAAAAGTATAATAATATTCTCTTGAGTTCAGCAAGGAGTCGTACTGAGGCGCTGCAATCGATTCGTGTATATCTGGATGTCATTGGAATCACGGTGAGATTGGCATCCGCATCAAATTGGCAACGTTGCACCTAAATTTGTACTAAAACGATTTATATAACGACTCATTTGATTAGCAGACAAAGTAATCTACAAAAAAAAACGTCTGTCATCAATTTTATACAGAGTGACATAAAAGTATGGAATAAAATTCATATTTTCTAAGTTATTGTTTTTTCAGAAAAACGCCAAGACAGGTCGATTTTATTTTTTATTGCGCACGTTTTTTACTTGTTCTCAATTTTTTTTGCCAACTGGTTTTTTTGCTGTGACGTAATCGATATTTTTTTTAAAAAGAAACTCTTATCTTTAATGTTAAATATTGGAACTACTCTTTTTTCTGAGTACAGCAGTATAACATTTATAGAGTCTAAGGCGAAAGCTTTAACTGGTTTAACCAAATTAAATGTTTTATTAAATTTTTCAAAATAGACGTAATTTTTAACAGAATTACTAAACTAAATGTCCAAATTGAAGTTTTTTCGCCTCCTGGTAATAATACAACTAATTTTCGTAATCTAGTAGCATATTATTTTTCATTTTTTGACTAATTAAAAGATATTGATTGACAAAACCACACTAAACATTCAATTTTTGTGGATGTTGTAACAAGTATTGGTTTCTCTCGTACTTTGCAAGTTTTCTATTGTCCCATATGGCTGTTGTGTCTTTTTTGACTTAATCACATTTTAGAACCGTATTTTTGAGACCTCTCATTGACAAGACAAATTTATTTGGATGTCTTTTGCGACACGTTAGTACCAGCATTAGCGGAACTTTTTCCAATAAAAAGGATCTAGACACACCAGCAGCTAATGTATGGCTTAAACAAGACGGTGTATCTCCACACTACCCTCGTGGTGTCAAAGATTATTTAGATTATGTTTTGATCATTAACGTTTTTCTAAAGAGCTACTTAAAATCAAAAGTATTTGCAACAAAATCAAGGATTTAAGAGAAAGAATTACAAATGAGTACCGCTTAATTGGTCAAAAATGTGCTAATGGAGTTTGAAAATTGGTTGTATTATTACTAAGAAACCGAAGTACGTCAATTTGAACATTTAGTTCAGTAATTCTGTTAAAATTGCGTCAATTTTAAAAAATTTAAAATAAAATAAAATAAATTTTAATAAAACATTTAAATTGGTTAAATTACATAAAGTTTTTGTGTAAAATTGCGTCAATTTTAAAAAATTTAAAATAAAATAAAATAAATTTTAATAAAACATTTAAATTGGTTAAATTACATAAAGTTTTTGTTTTAGATCCCATAAATGTTATATTGTTATACGTAGAAATAAAAGTAGTTTCAATATTCAACATCAAAAATAGGCGATGCTATTTTAAAAAAATTTCGATTACGTCACAGCAAAAAACCAGTTGTCTAAAAAAATTTGATAATAAGTAAAAAACGTGCGCAGTAAAAAAATAAAATCGATCTGTCTTAAAGTTTTTCTAAAAAAAACAGTAACTTTTAGAAAATATGAATTTTATTTCATACTTTTATGTCACTTTGTATATATTTTTAATAAGACAATAACGTGAAAACCAAATAAATTACAAAATAAAATTTATGAAATTTAATCGATTTACAGTTGCAAATTTACTTGCTACAATCAAAATTTAATGAATATATTTCAACATCATTTCACGGTATGTGTTAGAATGTCAATTGCTCTGTTTAATAGTAACTTAGTCGTCTCAGATGTAATAATAGCAGGCAGTTAGTTTTTACATGTTTAATAATTAAAATTATTAAACCTTGTTGCAAGAAAGAATTTAGTATTAATTTGGTATAATATGATAAACGTTTCAACAAATCGTAGTTGCAAAAACATAAACATTAGATACGTTAATAAAAAAATAAGAAGCATCTTTTTAAGTTCAAGTTCATGTCAAAGTTTGTTGACCAATGCGATTTTTTTTTAAATATATGCACCAAACGAAATCATCATATTGATTCAAAAAATTTAACAATGAAGGTGTATGGTTGGGCACTGCAATACGCAGTAACGGGTATAATAGACTTTTAAAAGCCGAGAAAACAATAAATTCTAAACAGAAGAAAAACAATTTTTGATAAAATCAAATGTTTTACTAAAACTTAAAATATTTTCTTATTAGTATTGAGAAAAAAGGAGAAAATAAAACAAGTTATAATTCTAAAAATTCAATATTAAAAGTTTATAAATTATTATTTTCAAGTTAAAGTTTTTTTTGAAAAATTGACGTATTAAATGTATAATCTTTATTATAAACAAATATATAATATAAACATTTCTGATCATTTGCGCTTGAGGCTAAAGTATTTTTAAAAAACTTTGCAAGTATGTAGCTACAAATATTTGTAGAAAATACATGAATGAAACTGGGGATAAAAACTAGTTGAAAAAATAAAAACTTTAATCTTAACGAAATAGAAAAGTTAACAAGTTACTGTCTGAGAAAAAAATACATAGATAACAAATATACAGGGTGCGGCAACTTAAACGCGCACTCCCAAAATAGCGACTTCTGATTAAATAAAATCATTGAAATTTATCACACCTAATTGGACATTATTAAGGTACATTTAAGAATTTTTTGGTAATTTTTCACTTACAAACAAAGTCAAAAATCCAAAAAAAGTAATTTTCGAACAAAAAATTAAATTCTGATTTTTGTATTAATAGACGCAGATTTACTTCTAATAATTGTTTACAAAATCAGCGCCCAAAAATATCAATTAGATTTTGAATTAATCGCAATTTTAGATTTTTACTTTGAAAATGATTTTTATTTACGACCTGCTACTGTGCCGTCGTAAATATTAGGTGACAATGGGGATTGTAATTGGGGTAAGATTGTAAAATTTCCAACTGTTGGAAGGTTGAGTGCCTATGGCAAGTGACTTCTTCCAATTCTTCCAGGACCGTAATAACTTTTTTTAATTAAAAAACATTATTTAAACAAATATTTATTTTTATTATAAATGTTCGAAATGATGTCCTTCATTTTCAATGCAGGCTCGCAAGCGCCGCTGAAAACTTTCTTGAACATTTGCCGTAAGATTTCTTCTGTTCATTTCGGCAAATGCATTCCGAATACGATCTTGCATATTTTCAATGGTGGTCGGCTCTTCCTGGTACACCATTTCCTTTACTGTTCTCCACAAAAAGAAGTCGAGTGCAGTTAAATCGGGAGACCTAGGGGGCCATTGGATAGGACCAGCTACCAAATATTGGAAAGGCATGTCTAAAAATATGATATTTGATAGTTAATAAATTTGAGAATATATGTTTTTTACATACCGCACATAATTTTAAGTGACTTAATAAAAATAAATTGTCTATTGAACCAAACACACACACACACTAATATAAAACTATCAAAACAACACTCAACTCACCACAAACGCACTGCTCGAAGAAGGTTTTCAAAATGAATACGATAATTCTAAAGTATTGTACCTGAAGATTAAATAATTTTCAACCCCCCAGTTAGCAATCAGTAAATACTCAGAAACAAATTAGGCTTAATCCTTAGAGCACTTGATTTTACCTGTGTATAACAATTTCTTGGAACGATTTACTCAAGTACAGACGCGAGAAAAAAAATTGGTTGCCAAAATGATTTATACACAAAGAAAAGATTTCAGTTGTGATCTTGTGGGATTAAATTCCTAGTTACCGTCTCTGTTTCTTTTATTAATTTACCAAAACTTTTTATTACAGCTAAATCCTCAAAAATTAAGAAAAAAAGATCATTTGTGATATTTTTTGACGACCAAGATTTTCTTCTTGTGACTCTAAAATCCTGTAATGCGGTCCTGTAAAATTCGTTGAGATATTTGAGCAGGCATGTTAGTCTTTGTCAATTTTATGGCAAAGTTGTAAACAAGATCCTTCAAAGCGGTTGACTACTACTAAATGATCCCTTTGTTGGTAAATTATGCCACTTAGCCATAAATCACGCGTTTGGTTTGCCTTTATTGAAAAAAAACGATTATTTAAACAACCAAATCAAAATTTATAATTGTAATACCAGAGTTTGATGCGCTAGCAGGCAGAGATTCACCTAGTGCAAAAACTTTATCGATAAATTAACAGTTATTGCCAGAAAACTCAAAAAAATGCAACAGCTTTATTTATTAACGAAAATTTTTTAAAAAAATCTCAAGTATACCTAATCAATAACTAGTTAGGTGTGTAAAATCTCGTCAAATTTTTTTAAGCAGAAGTCGTTATTTTGGGAGTGCGCGTTTAAGTTGCCGCACCCTGTATATCTAAAATGAAAAAAAAGAAAAATGCTAAAGTTATGAGTTGTAAAGCAAGATTGGTGGTAAATGTTTATCTACGACAATAAACAACTAAATTTTGACTTTATTTTAACCTACTTTTTTGTTGCTTGACGTTTGTACATAAAAGAAAATATTTTTTATTTTTCTTTGACTTTTTTATTAAATGTTAAATTAATAGCAGCAAGTCACTAAGTAATACTAAAAACACAAAATTACTTGTAAATATTAATTTAGATTTATTAAATTGCCCAACTAAAAATAAAAAAAAACAAAAATTATAGTTCGTTTTTTTGTTAGCAAAAATACGTTGAAGAAAAATTACAAAGTTTTAAAGTAATAGTTATTTACAGTAAGAGTGAGGAATGTGAAGCTTTCTTCATGCAAATTTGCTGTGTACGATGAAATTCAAGTGAACGAAAGCGACATTACTCTCGAGTGCTGTACTTGGTTTTGATCGATACCTCCTTAGAAAATCTATAACATTCGAAAAAAGTTTGAAATTATTTGCAAAAAAATATGTCAATTCATACCTACAATAAATACCTACAAATCAAGGAATGTGTTGAAGAAGGTTGAAGGAATGTGTTGTCAAGGAAACAAACAATAAACAAATTAAACAAATTCTACAATTTTATTGAACTGATTGCGACTGTGAGTAACTTTTGTGCTATTATTCTATTGAAAATGGATAATGAAGATAAATTATTTGTCCCTAAGGACACCCTGGAAAAAGCTAATGCGGCTAAATATCAAATGTTGTCAAAAAAATGAAAATTTAATTATGTGTGAGTAAAAATGCGTGAGCAAAAGTGAAACCTTCGCATGCTGGTAACTATGGCTACAGAGCTACTTTCTAAGGAGGTATCAAACAGAAAAGTTTTTCTCAATGATTGCTACTAGATATTGACAAAAAATACGAAATTGTTGATCATGTTTTATATTTTTGATGCTTAACACAAAACCCGACATAGGACCTACAATCGTTTTTAAAACTGAACCTGTTGGAATGGAAATGGTTTTAGTTATTTTTTTTATTGGTTTTTATTTTGTTGTTTATAATATAAATAAAAAAGAAGTACTTAGAAGTTTCGCGTTTTTATATTATACAAGAAGCTTTCTCATCGAGCAAATTGTATTGTCATAACTTGTACATGTACTATTACATAACTTGAAGAGTAAAAGCGTCATTACAGTATTCGACTGTGTCGATTGAATGTAACAAATGTCTAGATCGAGTGTAAGTAAACGAACTTCTAATATAATTTTTTATTCACTGTGCATTAAGTGTGGTGACGTCGCTGTTTTAAATTGTCATTTTTAGGCACTTTGTAAATATTTAATTGTATAATTGACTTATACAGCAACACTAAATCTTTTCTAAATAAAACAAAAATTGAAGCATGTTTTTAAAATTATAAATTTCTATTTTAAATTTACTCAATTGTTAAGAAGAAATGATAATCAACAAAATAAATAACCTGATTTAATTATTTAGATTATTAGAAAAACAACACAACTAAATACTTTCTATCTCATGGTAAAGTGATTTTTCTTCAAATAATTGGACAATAAATGTCCACGTCAAATTTACAAGTTTATATAAACGCTGTACTTCTTACTTCAAACGCTGTACTTCGTAAAAAATATTATTTTCTTTCATTTAACTTGAAAATATTTTCTACATTACTTCTTGTATATACACAATGCTTTAGATTTGCATATGGACTCTAAAAATAATTTTTACAATTTCAATCGCCGTACTTCTTAGTTTAAAACAAAACGCTGCACTTCTTACTTCAAACGCTGTACTTCGTAAAAAATATTATTTTTTTTCATTTATACTTGAAAATATTTTCTACATAACTTCTTGTATATACACAATGCTTTACATTTGCATTTGGACTCTAAAAATAATTTTTAAAATTCTAATCGCCGTACTTCTTAGTTTTTGTTTGAAAAAATCAAACAAAATTCTTATATAACAGTGGCAAAGCTTTTGCGAGACCAAAATTATCACCAGTGCCTAATTAATAATTTATAAAGAAACTTTAAATAAAAATTTAAAAAATTACTTGTTAGTATTATACCTACCTTATAAATAAATTTTAAAGAGTTTAACTAAAAGATAAGCTTTCCGAAAGACGTAATGTTTTTTGTAGGGTACCATAAGATTCTATAGTCGGTATTTGTATTTTTGATATACTCGTGAATAAATAATTTGAATTTATTTATACCAGCAGCAGATGTAGTTTTTTATGCAGATGATACCACTCTGGGTTGTAAAGTTTTTAATATAATTTTACTGAATCATAAGATAAGAGCACCTTTTTGTAGAATAGAAAATAGGTTACTTATTGATATTAAATTATATAAATCAAAAATTGTATAAAAATAAAACTTTTGATATTTTTACAATCTCAAGTTTATTTATAAATGTCTTGAATTTTCAAACATAAATATTTAAAAATTTTGAAAAATTTAGTCAAAACGCAAACATGCATATCTTTCATTTAGTGGAAATAATTTTACTAAGACTATTTTATACTAGAAAGAATTTTACAATATCTCACCTATAGAATTTAGGAATTTGTTCTTCAAGCTGTTTTTACAAAAAGTTTAAAATACTTAATTTATACAAGACATTCTACTCTATTGGAAAATATTCACCGAACAATTTTAATGATCTTAAAAGTGTATGTTGAGTTTTATATTATTTAATTTTATGTTTTTATTTAATTTTCTATTTTTCTATTTTATTTTTTTTTTACTTTTGTAAAATAATGTATTTTTAGTCTAGTAGTAATAAACCATTATTATAATTATCATAAATACAGATTTTTACAACTTGGCTAAATTATATTTTTAATAAGTCTAATGTTTCTCTAATATTCTCCAATTAATTATTAGGAACAAATAATTAATTGGAAAAGCATTATTGATGCTTTTTTCTCGATAATGTCACCAACCAAAAATCTATAAAATCTAATTTTTCACATTCACTAGTTTGATATGGTAGCGATAAAATAAGAAATCAACAAAAATATGTTTTGTCCTCGTAAACGTTAGTTATATTATTACTTGTCAGTTAAACGTCAATTTACAATACCGGTATTGTAAATTGACAGTTTTATGTACTGGAAATTTTTACGTTTACGAGTTACTTTAAAATTAATGTATTCATATATGAATTTAATTTGGTTCAAAAAAATTAATTTACAGGTATAAATTTTGCAATAAATGCTTTCTTTAATTTTTAATATCGAAAAATTGTAATGAAGTAAAAAGAATCAAGTCGTCAAGGTTAGCAGCACTAAAATTAACTAAAAATATTCAAAATGTCATTTGGGTGAATCTGAAGTTAATTCTCCCTTACTGCTACAGATATAAACAGTACTTATGATTATAAATATTAAAAAAATTAAAAACTTTTTTGGACAAAAAATTTAATACAGTTGTCGTACGTTAGGTAATTTACAGTGCTTAGACTTCGCCTTCGGCTCGGGCCTGAAATTAAATCTACGAACTGTAAATTTTAGTATTTAATAGAGAGTACTTGTTAAGATATACATGGCAACAGCGCACGGATGCCAATTTGTGATATACAGAAGCCAAAGTGTACTAAATGTGTATAAAATATACAGTGGGATGCCAACTGGACCGCTAAATACACCGGATGTCAATGAGTCCTTTATTGATAAACTGAATATACAATAATATACACCGTGTATACTGCTGGATGCCAATTAGTGTCTTGTTTGAATAGATGCCACCTTGTGCGCCAACTATATATATATATATATATATATATATATAAATATATATGATAATATAATGTAGTATAAACATTAATGTACAATAAACATAAAAAACTTATAAAAAAGGACAGTTTAAAAATTCCTCCACTGAATAGAAGGCCTCCTTCAGAAGAATTTCTTTAACTTTTATTTCAAATTTTGTTTTATTAAGTTGTTTTATCTTCTGTGGAACTTTTTGATAAAGTACGGCTCCCCAATATCCTATGTTTTGTTGAGTCTGTTTAAGTCTGTGTCGTGGTATTTTAGGTTCTTCTTTGTTTCTGGTGTTGTACTTGTGAAACTCATTGTTTTTCTTGAAAAT